>CM060920.1:489303860-499303860 GCA_030737875.1 Allium sativum
GTGAAGCACACGTGTTATCCAATTCGTATTTTAAGGAGATAGAGCAGGCCCAATTGACCGAGTTTGCAGCCTTTGAATGTGTCTTCAGGTTTTGGGTTGGTATGGCTCGGCTCGACTTGGTCGACGGGGAGCTCCAATCCAAAGTGTGTTTGGTGATGCTTGGAACGTGTTTAAGTCGACCCCAGTATGCCGACCCGGGATCTTCGAGTCGGAGTTAATGGTGTGCTTTGATCCGAAGCTTGGTAGTGCAAATTCAGGTCGAACCGACCTGTTCGACCTGGAAGATTGGCCGACCCAGAACTCCTATCATGAGAATTCCAAGTCCCCGAGAACTTTTAGTACTCCAAACAAGTAAATCAAGTTAGCGAGAGTTCATACTCGAATCTTGAATACTCTGATCGATAGAGATCCGAGTTGTGACGGTCTTGATAAAAGGCGCGTCAACACTTTGCCCCCCAGAACATATATTTCTTGATGAAGGAAGGTATGTTCTGGATAATCCGCTAGTTGTAGAAATCCAAGAGGATTAATAAAAAAAGTTTACTGTATTAAAGTCCAAAAAACCACGACCACGTCGGATCGTATTAGGTAATAATAAAAAACCATAAAATCCACGATCGTTGCAGATCCTATTTATAGAAAACCATAAAACAATGGTCGTGCCGGACCATGTTATAGAAAAACTAGAAGAAACCCCAGAAATATGACAATCGCTTCAGACCAGATTATAAAGAAATCCATGAAAACCATGGCCTTGTGGGACTACCCATGTGTTAGTATAAACCACACCTGCAAAGAAACCAGACAAATAGGTTTGTTAAATCATGAGAGTTACCATTTAGTCTTTTCAAGCATAAACCATGCTTGGATATCACAATGAGTATAATACATACTCAATCTATGACTGAACTGCTTTGTTAAAACTTAACAAGATAACTCAACCCTTCGGTCATAAAGCATACCCGAAAATCCAAACTTAGCATAAGCCATACTCAGGTCATAATCGAGTTTTCTTATCACATCCTGACAAGTTAATTCGTCTTCACGGGTATAAGCCATGCTGGGAGTTTTAGATCGAGTATAAACCATACCCTATAATCCAAATCGAGTATAAACCATACTCACGTCGTGATAGAACTATGCTTGCCACAAACTAACAAGATTGTCCGTCTCTAGGTATAATCCATACCTAAATTTTCGATATGAGTATAACCCATACTCGGATTTATGATTGAGCAATCTTGCCACATCCTGACAAGACACTTAAGTTTACAAAACATAATCCATGCTTGAAAATCCATTTTATTAAAGCCAGAAATTATTACAAAGCTAAAACAAAATTTGATTGGTTTATCGTTGAATCTAGAGCACGCCTAGGGACTAAATCATAATCCCATACGTGTGACACCCCACATCTGTTAATGTCACTCATTAAGAGATGCATTAAGTTTCGTGAAGCGTTATAGGTAAACAGAAATAAAAACATTACAAGACAGATATAAAACAGCAGAATTTAAAATTTTATTAAGCAGAAAACATCGTAGTTCAAAACATGGTTACATCATATGTCTAAAATGCATAAAACCCAGTACATCATCAAAACTTCTATCTTGTACTTAAAATATTAGAGTACAATAACAAAAGAAGCATAATCCCCAAAATATAGCCATAGTAAAGAGATGTGAAATCAAGCCGTACATCTAAAACAGCTCCAAGCAAGATGAAAGTGGGGTCCTGATCAAGCTTGAGTATTCCTACCCTGAGAACCTATGAGGGGAAACAGAAGAGGAAACAAAATAGGTCAGACATAAAGTTTGGTGAATCCAGTTACTTTTAGCATATAAATAAGTAAAAGTGTCATGACAGACATATAAAGTGGATAAGAGAGATAACATCATAAAAGGCAGGTATGACAAGGTAAACATGATAAACATGATAGAGTACATTGCACTTTTCTAGTACTTTCCCTTTTCTCTGCACCGATACTAATATAACCAGAATGAGATGATCCCAACAACCATAAGATGGTAGACTTAGGCGTACTTCTAGTGAGAGGCTTAACCCCATACAATCAACATACAGCCCAACATACCAGAGTTACGCCTAAGGATAATAACGGGCTCCTAAATATACCAGAGTCTAGATGTACCCTAATTACTACCCCAATCGATCGGCTCCCGACTCCGTAAATACCTTATGTTGGCCCCACAGTAGGATGTATCACTTCCTAAAATGGCAACCTTTCATTTTCAGGATGTGCACAACCATATCTACTGATGTCACGGTGTCTTAGCCACATCTTGTACGGACCCATGCACGCACATGACTCCGTCGGAACGCGCCTCCCACACTGCTCCTTTGTTTGGATCTCTTACAATCAGCACAGTAAGCGTACCCCGACTCCGACCTAGTTCGGAGTACTCTTTTGATACCTATATATGGGTTACTGACTGAAACGGGTCCTACACACAAGATGATACAAGCTTCCCCATACGCTTGCATCCCCACTAGGTTTTCCATAGGTTATGCCATATTAGGGTAAACGATTGCATAACCCTATAGGTTAAGTTTGTGGGCCTATATATAAATATTACCCACTACCCCAAGCTTTACTTAACCCACCCACCATTTCAAACAAGTTTACTTAACCCCTACTCAAGTTAACATGTTCAGGTAATCCCTATGGATTCAAACGGATTAAGTATTACAGGTTAACAGGTTATCCCCGTTCGCATTGACTTCTTTTCAAGTTGTGCTTATTAACTTCATATATATATATATATATATATAACTTAATCCATTTAAGTTTATTAATAAGCCCCATCACATGTTATTCTTTAGAATGTAATTAACGAAAGTGATCTACAATCTTTCACCCTTGGATTGTAATTAATGGAAGTAATCTTACAATCCCTTTTTATTATTCATTGTCTGATTCCATAGTTACAATAACATGTTTTACTTAATATATAATTAAGTATACTTCACTTGTTTTCTGTTTAATATATCACTACAACTTGTCGTTGTTTACTTATTAACTTAGTTCCCTTAACTAAGGTTTACTAATAAGCTTCCTTTCCTTTTATTATAACTTATGTTATAATTCCCACTTGTCCTTAGGACAAGCCTACCTATTATATAATATTCTCATTAAAGTAACTAATTATAATAGGTTACTATCCTTCCCCGTTTACTCCAATTTATTACCATTTATCCATTTATTGTTATATTGTGCTAGACCTCCCACATTAAGCCTACAACTTATGGATGCTGGATATGCCGAGCTGGTCCGGGCAGACTTCTTCCACAAGTTGGACTTAACTTCGTGTCTTAGAACATCATGTGTTTATGCACTTAGACCCCTCACATTAGATTCCCCACTTGTGGTTGCTGGATATGCCGGGCGGATCAGGGCAAACTTCTACAATAAGTGTAATCTAACCTCGTGTCTAAGCGCGGTTATAGTTTCTAATTAATGTAAATCTAGGCATGTTCATTCTTTAACAATTATTCCTTCTTCATTATAGGTTTTCATGCCCCTTTCCCAAGCCATATTCGTCATGTATCGTATGCCCCAAATTCAGATCTTTTATCAAAGTTTGGTTTATGCCCCAAATTCAGATCTTTTATCAAAGCTCGGTTTATGCCCCAAATTCATATTCATGTATTTCATTCAATTAGTACCCAAATTTCCCGATACAAGTTATGCCCCAAGTTTAACGTTTTCCCCCCGTTCCCAATTTAATGCGTTTTCGTATTTCAGCGGCATGCCCAGGCTCGAAGATAGCCTGACTATAAAATAAAAAAGGGAAAGGAGAAGGGAAGAGGACAGAAATGAATATAATAACAAGATTGACATAAATGGAAGAAAATAGGCATAACAACTAATAAATATACAGTGACAAAGTTGGCATAATGACAAAATAGGCATATAGGAACAGATCTGATGAACATGTGATAACAAAACTGATTCTAATATCATAAACAGGCATGATGAGATCTAAACAAAGAATCAGATACCCAATTATTAACAGATCTATTGTGACAATAGCATTGATTAACATAATAGGGACAGGCATGATGAGATCTAAACAGTAAATTAGATATACAAATAATGATAGATCTGGCATGATTCGATAGGTATAGGCTTAGATCTAGTTCGTAGTCATGTCAGAATAACTTAGATACGCAGATTATAGCAGATCTAATATGATTCAAATAGTCACAGACTTAGATCCAAGTTATAGTCATGTCAAGATTAACTTTTAAGTATTTAGATCTAAAAATAACATAGACTCACTGTGATCGGATCTAAGAAACAAAAGAGGGATTGCTGATGTTGAATCACAGATCTCTAAATTAGTCTAACTCCCATTGAAGAAGAAGAAGAATAAGCTATTTTAGTCTAGGCAGAGGCAGCATCTAGTCCTCTATTGATTTAGAATGAATAAAACAATGGGTATATGGTCTTATTTATAGCCCAGAATCAACGAATTTAGTCAAGAAAGGAGTCAACGTTTAGAAAAATGAATTCTGCCTTGGATCTGGCAGCAGTGTAGACACCCCTGTATGGGTGTCGACCCATGGGTCGACAGCCCCTTGATGGGGTCGACACCCATCGGTGAGAATTTTCCTGCTCCCCTTTTTCTATTCGATTTTTGAAATATTCTGAATTTTGGACTTATTATATATATATTCTTATGCGTATACAAACTTCAAACCTTAATATCTTCTTCATACGGTGTCCGTTTTACGCAAACCAAGTGTCTATTTTGACCAGAATTCCGAGACGAAGGCAATGGTGCAGTTATTTCACTTAATTCTGAATATTTAATTATTCTTTAATTTATCATCTTTAGTTTCGTTAAAATTACAGGGTGTTACAATATGTGCGTATTTAAACTTAGCCATTTATTCATCGGATGGTTTTATTGTCAAGAACAAAGTATGCCCGAGGATTAAATCCTAATCCTCGTGGATGCATGAGTCGACGTAGCCATCCAGAAATCCTAAAACATCTAATACATATCTTATTCTTAAGAAAGAAAGAATACATGGTGATTTCATCCAGATCAGCTAATGATGATTTCGCGATTGCTACGTCCTGGGTCGCTTCCATTCCAAGGAGTATGGGGTGGTGGTAGTACCAGTGTAGGCGCTATCAGTTGCTTAACATATTTGGGCATCTCTCCATGTCTGATCCACTCTTCGATAAGGTCATGCAAGTGTCTAAGTCATATGCGGCATGGCCTGCCATATCATGAAACATGCAGTGTAACCCAAAATCCCGTTCCTTGTGAGTTGGATCCCCCTTGGGAGGCTTAGGGAAAGGAAGAGTTCCTCGCACGTCGAGGTGTGTGTGTGTGTATATATATATCTAGTAGTGAAGAATTGAGCTCGATATACTTGACATATTTGGGTTCTCTCCGGAACCCCGCATTCCTATCATTCTTCTCCGGGACCTTTTCATTGCCCTTGTTCTTTCTAGATTTAGATGGTCCTCCATCCTTTGCCATGAAAACATCGAGGTCATCCACCTTGATATTAACATCCTCTTGTCGCAAGAACATATCGACTTCAAAGAAGATTTCACCAAGGTTTCTTGACAGATCTTGTTGTAAGGAGATTTTGAGATCTGTCTTATCCAAGATGTCAAAGACAACAACCTTGAGTACCATGGACAAGTCTGGTGGTTCACCGACACCATCTCCGCATTAAACCTTTCCAGATATGAGCGCAGGGTCTGCTAGACCTCTGTTTGATAGAAATGAGAGTCATGACGTTCTTGGGCCAAGATATGTGGACCCTGAATTGCTCTATGAAGTGGCGACCAAAGAATTCCAACTGTTGATCGATTCAGATTCAGCTGTCGAAATCATATGGCAGCGATGTCAGTCAAGAATGGGGAAGCACTTAGCCATGGTGTTATCCGACGCCGATAGTACTTCCATGTGGCACATGTAATACATTAGATGCACAAGAGGGTTAGTATTTCCATTGTATGCCTCCAAAGAAGGAAGTTTGAAGTTGGGTGGGTTGCGGTAATTCCTGATATTCCGTGAGAAGGGCTGCGATTGACATTATCCACATCGTTTGAGATGTTCCGCCCCTAGAGAAGCGTCGAATCAAATTGGCAAATTGGTGTTCATTTCCGAGAAGTTTCTGCTAATTACGTAGTCCGATGCTGGTGGTTTCAGCGCAAATCTCGGCAGATGGTGGAAGTATGCCTTGCGTGTGTAAGTGCGGCTCGGCTCTACTCCTAGGCCTGGGCTCGGCATGGCCGAGCCAACCCGGGTCGGTATGATTAGGCCGACTTACGATAGCATTTTCAATTCCCTCTCCGAGTTTCCCCCATCCGAGCATACATTAGAATTCCCTTCCATAGTATCGTGAGCTGCCTTGTCGCGACGTTTTTCAATGAGTGGAGGGTGGTTGCCCCCCGTTGTTCCCGGGTTGGCATGGAAGGTAGGCCGAGCCGAGGGTTGCATAGATACGGTTTGTGGTAAGATGTCAGACCGAGCCGTAGCTTGGGTCAACCCTAGTTGTGATGCCGCTACTGCCCTAGTGGTGCTAGTTGCAAGGAGTGATGTAGGGTTGCATGGCCTTCCATCCATCCAGGCGAAGATGTTATCCATCATCTCTTGTTTCTTGCGAAGAAGTTCATCTTAATATTCCATACTTGTCGTCAATCCTTTGAGAATGTTGTCCATCTCTTCCCTAATTAGTTAGACATAGGGGCCTCCATGGGTGGAAGCCTCCTGAATTGCCACATTGCCTACTGCTCGAGCGTGGAAGATGCTTCATCCTTCTTCCGCTTCACCATCGTTAACCCAAATATGAGCTGTCCAAATCGTTTCAAGCTAAAAACTGTTGAAGGTGTGCATTTTCCCTCTGCCTGGCATGACAAAGTGTTGACGTCAAAAAGTGAGACCCTTGACAATTAACCCTCGAAGTGCGTAATCCACACACAAACCACATGATATTCTCACAATCACAATCACGGAATGCAAGAAGTAAAACAAATACAGGGAATACGCAAGAATTTTTATAGTGCTTTGGCTTAATCCAAGCCTATGTCCACTTATAATCTTTGTTTATACTGTCAATTACAAGTTACGGTTGTTTGATTTGTAAGGAAGTAAAGAAAGAAATGAATTATACACAAAATCCTTATTTTTCAGTGATAAGCTCAGCTTCCCTTAAAGCAACAGCCTTGCGTCTCAAAAGTGAAGTGAAGGACTCACCAAAAAGTCCTCTCTTCAGCCTTCAATATGCCTATTTATAGCTGAGCCCCCGGGTCGAGTTGGCATACCACGTGGCAACCATCCCAGGTCGGGTCGTCCACGTATCATGCGATGCGGGAAATCAGGGTAGGCAGCTAAGCCTAGTCTTCACGTGAGAAACAGTTCTCCTTATATCATGTAGCACACGTGTTATCCGATCCAAATTTTAAGGAGATAGAGTAGGCTCGAGTTGACTAAGTTTGCGGCCTTTGAATGTGTCTTCAGGTTTCGCATCGGTATGGGTCAGCTCGACTTGACCGACCCGGGAAGCTCTGATCCGAAGTGTTCTTGGTAATGCTTGGAACATGTTTAAGTCGTCACGGGTATTTTGACCTTGGACCTTCGAGCCGAAGTTAATGGTGTGCTTTGATCCGAAGCTTGTTAGTGCATATTCAGGTCGAGCCGACCTGTTCGCCTTGGCAGATTGACTGACCCGGAACTCCTATCATGTGAATTCCAAGTCTCCGAGAACTTTTGGTACTCCAAACAAGTTAATCGAGTTAGTAAGAGTTTATACTCGAATCTTGAATATTCTGCTTGATAGAGATTTAAGTGGTGACGGTCTTGGTAAAAGGCGTGTCAACAATATATATATATATATATATATATATATATATGCATCGTAAAAACCTATAATCCCCCTAACCAAAATGGGTGACTTACAGGGAAAAAGAGTACATATAAATTTGGTCTACGACGGTATATATCACCTCTATAACAACCAAACAAAGTTTCTAGAAAAACAACATATGCCTAAAAACTTCAGCCCAACCCAAATAAGGGCCATCAATTCAAATTCAAATCTGCCAAAGGATTCCACTTCTCTTCTTCTAAGCTACCCAGAATCCAATAAATCAATCTCCCATCATTCTAATATCGGAGAATTTCTCTGATTACGAGAAGTTTTACTACCATTATTACGAACTGAATACGATATTTCCCCTTCTATTTGCATTACTGAATGGGTGCTTCGATTTTGAAAAACCCTTAAATTTCTTTCCTTCCAAATGCAATAGATAGCAGTGATAAATGAACTGCATGCTAAATCCCTTAATTGATCCTGACTTTTAAAGCTGGAGTGAAAAAATCTCGCCTCATTTCTCAAATCAGATTCAGAAGTAAGAGGAAGGAACAACTTCTACCTTAATGAAAGCCGAATAATCACATTGAAAAAGGATATGTTGAATAGTTTCTGGATGATTATCACACAATGGACACATGATATTTGCCACATTACCAAAATGAAGAATTCTGTCTTTAGTATTGAGTCTTCCCAAAACTGCTAGCTAAGAAATAAAATCCATCCTTTTACTGTTTTTCTTATGCTATATCACTGAAAAAATAGTGTCAGTATCTTTATGAATTCTCACAAAATCCCATGCTTTATGGAATGAAAACAAACCACCTTCACACTATTCATATGAATCATGCATTCTATTTGGATAAGTAGAAATAGAGTTAATTTCATTAATCAATTCTCTATTTGCAGGATGGATCTCAAGTTCAAATGCTTCATTTCGAATGATGTTACTCACTTTCTGTTCAACATTACCAATCAAATGCAATCTATCATAACCTAGTAAATCAACCAAGTATTGACAATTAATCCAAAGCTCGAACCACAGATAAGTATCCTCTCCATTAGAAATAATTTATTAAATAACTGTTTTGAATGAGTTCGAAGTCATAGTAGAGATTTCCATGTTGATGAAGCATTATTATCAATTGCCATTGACAAAAAATGCTTATCTTTACAATATCTACTATGTACCCACTTACTCTAGAGAGAAGAACGAGATAGGAAGTTCCATAAAAGCTTGATACATGAAACTTTTTTAAGATCATAATTTTTTTAAGACCTATTCCCCCTTCTGCCTTTGGTTTACACAAAGTACTCCATGCCACTTAATGAGATGAACCTCCCAAAAAATAAGAGCAGAGAGATTGTAGTTTATCCAATGTATACTCTGGGATTTAATATATGAAAAGCCAGTAAATATGATAGGTGTTAAAATTGTGTTAATTAATCCAGCTCTACATGCAAAGCTCAATAATTTGGTTTCCCACCCCTGTTTTACTTTGCACACGTTGTATCAATGAATTACACTCTGAATAGTGAAGATAGTTAGAAGAAAGAGGTACGCGAAGATATTTAATAGGTAAAACACCCTTATCAAATCAAGGAATATTCGGAATATCTCAAGAATTATTTGCAGAAGCACTGAAAAAACTTTTATTTTAGATGCATTTACATTTAAACTTGCATACGTACTTAACTTCTGAAATATCATACTTAGAGAATAAGCATTTTGCACAGATGATTTTCCAAATATCATCAAGTCATCTGCATATAATAGACGAGATATAGTAGGCTGGACCTGAACACTAGGATGGGATGTTTTATTCAGAGTAGCTTCATCCATTAAGTAAGAAAAGTATTGCATAGCAATTGCAAATAAGTAGGGTGATAATGGGTCTCCCTGTCGAATCTCTCTAGATGATGTTATAAACCCTTTTGGAATGCCTTGAATGGTGATTGAAAAAGTTGCAGTTGCCATGCATTCATAGATTAGACTTACAAGGCGAGTAGCAAAATTTATTTTAGCCATGATGAAATAAATAAATTCCCAGTTAACTCTATCATATGCTTTTTGTAAATCCACCTTAACACATAATGTTGGCATGCCTTTCTTCTTAAAATCACGTACTAACTCATGAGGCAACAAGATATTATCACCTATATATCTGCCTTTTATAAAAGCACTATGATTTTTTGATAGAGAAAAGGCTTTAGTCTATTGCATAACACTTTAGCGAAAATTTTGTAATAAACATTACAATATGATATTGGTCTATAGTGTGCAATTTCTGTTGGTCTCTCATTCTTAGAAATAAAAGTGATAAAAGTATGATTTAAAGATTTAGGCAGTTTGCCAGATTTGAATATATCTGATGACAGCTAGTAAATCATACTTCAGCTCTTCCCAATGATGTTTTATAAATTTTGAATTAATCCCATCTGGTCCAGGACTAATATCATCATGATTAGAAAATAAAGCCTCTCTTATTTCAAGTAGATCCACTTCCTTCAATAAAAATTGTTTACCTTGTTCATTGATTGTAGATATAGGTTGAAAGCTGGGGAAACTACATGAATTTGCACCATTAAACGTAGAGTGAAATAATTAACGGCCTCAACCTCTGTTTCTTCTGTTTAAAAAGTAGATTACCATGTTGATCTATCAGAGCCCTGATATGACTACGAATCTATGATTTGACATACGATAGTAGAATTTTTTTGAATTTTTATCACCATGTTGTAACCATGGAACTTTAGCTTGTTGTCTAAAACCGTTGAAGTGAATTTTTTGGAGATGTTGAAATTCCTTTTTTGCCTGTAGATAATCTTCATAAAGAAGAATATCTTCTGGGTTTTGATCTGCAGCTTGCTCCAGTAGTGAAGAAAGATTTTCAGCTTGTTTCTGGTTTGCAAAATTCTTATAACCTCTCAATTTAATCCAAAATTTCAATTCCTTCTTGCATTTTTGAAGTTTTTGAAGTAGTTGATAAATTTGAAAACCCCATACTGAAGAATTCAAACCTTTTGTTACTACTTCACCTTATTGATTAAAATTAGGCCATTCATTTTTATATCAAATTAAAAAACCCTTTAAGATTGTGTAGGAATGAGATATAACATTATTGGGTTATGATCACTAGAACACTGAGATAAAGAAAGTGCTTTCATATTTAGAAATTGCTGCAAACAACTATTATTTACCAATATTTTTTCAATATGAGTGGCAATCCTTTTTTTGTGCCAGGTAAAAAAAAAAAACCAAGCAGTTTTATTTCTATTAAAGCAGTCTGGATGATAAACTTCTGAAATTCTCTTAATTGATAATAAGGAATTGGTAATCCACATTTTTATCATTTGGGGAGAGAGCATTATTGAAGTCCCCATTGAAATCCATGAATTAACAACCAGACTTGATTCATTAAACAAAGTCTTCCATAAGCTTTGTTTATCCACAAAAGAATTACTGACATATATCAAAGAGAAAGACAAAGAAAAACCACCTTTATTTGATGCATTGACTGACACATATTGAAAAGAACAAGCCATCGTAATCAAATCTCAAACATTTGAGTCCCAAACAAGCAGAATACGAACACTAGAAACTGAGGAGTTATTTGTTAGAAATTTCCATGAGCTAGGCAATAAAGAGATGAACAAATCTAAATTGGTTTTTGATAACTTTTTTCCTACTAAATCAACAATAATTGATTTAATATTAGTCAGGAGTGTGAGCACATCCTTCATACGATAATTAATGTTCATACCCCTGACATTCCATGAAACTATTGTCATTTAATAGCTGAAGTGCTCCTTAAAGCTCTTTTAGGAGGAGCAATTGAAGCTACATTGGCCGCTGTAGTTTTGGAACTTTGCATATAACCTGTGTTTTTATCAATAAAATTAGATGCATCAACCTATTTTCCTTTTGCAGGATCCTTCTGATGTACTCCTTCTCCAATACAATCAGCTACATGACTTAAATCATCTGGTAGCAAATCTTCAGGAAGCTTAGAGTTGAGGAAATCTAGATTATCCACAGATTCTGTAGCTGGTACTAGTTCTTTTGGTGATGCTGATTCAAATGCTTGCATTTCAGGATTATCTTCATGAGTCTCATTTTGATTCTCAGTGTGAATCCATCTAGGATCATTCGATACTTCATGTTCATCATGACCAAACAACCTGCATCTAATACATTTCAAAGGCACAAACTCATAAACTGAAATTTCGACTTTCTAATCATTATGTAATAAAATAGGAATTTTAGTTTTTAGATTTGTTTGAGTATCAATCGATATTTGCACTCTCGCATATTTTGTATATCTCTTTTCAACTGTATTTTCATCAAAGATCAATGAATTAGAAATAAAATTACCTACCATTTGAATAACTTCTTTTGTCCAAAGCTCTATGGGTAAACCATGCAGTCTCACCCAGATTTGAACAATATCACTTTTTTTTTTTAGTAAAATCATACCTTGGAGAACAAGCCTCCACCAATAAGAGTCGTCCAAAATAAGAATAAGTTAAACCTTCTAAAATGCAAGAAAAATCATCCAAGCTATCAAACTGAACAACAAAATTATATTGAGGAGAAATATGAACATTAAAACTCCCAGTAGGCTTCCACACTTTTTGAATATATTCCTTCAGTTTAGCAATAGAAAGTTTAAAATGAATCAGAAAAAGTGCTATGATATTCGTCCAGGTCTTTTTCGATTGGTCAAAAACTTTTTCTGGAATAAAAACATATTCTGAAGCTGGTTTAACGAATTTCAGACTTCGACTTACCGATCCAGATGGTACCTGATTTTGATTATTAATAGGATTTGAATTTGTATGTGGAGAAGGATTATCAACTGTCGATGAAGAAGTAGGATTATTATTTGAGGAAGAATAAGTGGATCGTAAATGAGGAAGACACGAGTTAGTTACATTGGCTGAATCCGCCATTACAGTTGAAAAACGGTTGAAAATTTTCATATATTATAAAAATATATAATCCACAATAGTCGCCAACATGCCTGACAAGTGACCTAAAGAAACAAAACTAACTCGAACTATGACTATATGTATAGGAAGGTAGATAAATGAGCTACAGATAAACCATCGCCCATCATACTTCAAAAATCGAGTTCTGGCAAAGACACCACCCAACAATGAAGTATATCTACTCCTAAACAATACAACAACCCCTCCAACAAAAAATACAACAAAAATACATAAATACTGAATAACACAATGAATGAATGAATGAATGGACTCCCAAAATCTACTCTCCTACAAGAACTCCAGCATACATCAACTACCTGTAGCCTAAAAAAAGACTAAACAGTAGTAAGCAAACATCACACACACATATATATGTACATATCTATCCATATATATGTGTATAAAGGAAAGCACTATAAAATAACATGGAAACATCTTTAATAGTCCTATAAAACAGAATCAATAACAAATGCAAATTCTATTGGAATTAAAATACTTATTAATCCTAATAAACAACCTCAAATTATATCTAACTTTAATTAAATATCTTTCAAATACAGGGTCCCTACTTATCTTAAACTGAGGGTTAGTCATCCATTCTAGACTAAAATTTACAATCTTAATAATTATTCTATCTATAATATCAGAATTAGAATGAAACATTTTATGATTTCTTTCAAACTAGATATACCAACTAATGATAGTTACTAAATTATCTAACACATATCTATACTTAAAATTAAAATCAAATCTAAAACAATTCCAATAATAATCACAATCCCTAAAAAATATTGGAACAATTAAAAACAAAAATACTTAAAACCATTTTTAATATAAAGATAGTTTTAGTACAAGAGAAAAACAAATGATCTCTATTTTCATTAAATATATTACAGATAGAAACAAAAATAATATTTTCCATGTTTAGTAGCTCAACCATATTTAATTTCTTATGTATAATCAACCACATATGAAATTCGTCTTTAGGTGGAGCATTAGTTTTCCAAACTAATTTAAATTTTAAAAACGAAATACCTGAAAAATTAATAAACTTATACATAGATTTTGAAGTGTACTTTGAATTATTATCAAGGCCCCAATAGATGCTATCCCCAGTATTATCAAAATGATACATAACTTAGTTCATAATAAGGCAAATTGCCTAAATACTGTGCCATTTAAAATATTCTCAAATGAAAACTCCTACGGAGGATCTAAGTTACCTCTATATACATCCTTAATCAATGCATTCTTAAAGCCACAAATCTCAAAAATTTCTTTAAATTCTATTTTCAGGGGCAATCGAGTGATTCAAGAATCATGCCAAAAAAAATGTAATATCGCCTGAATGAACAATCAACTTACATCCTAAATTAAAAAAAATCAAAACATTTCAATAAGGAATTCCAAAAAGTTGATAATTTATTATTCCAACTATAACTAGTATCAAAGATAATTTTGTCTCTATCATAATAAAATTTAGAAACTATTTTCTTCTGAGTTGCCGATACTTAAGGATTTCTAAACTTCCATAATCATTTAGCTAATAAAGAGGAGTTAAAATTATATAGATTGATAACCCTAAGCCCCCCATTTTCCTTGGATCTACAACAAATTTCCCAATTAACTAAACATTTATAACCTTTACAAATATTTTCTCCACTCTAGAGAAAATTACATCTAATTCTATCAAATTTTTCAATCACCCATTGAGGAAAACGATGAACGACCATCCAATATGTTGGAATAGCTGATAATACAGAGTTGATGAGAACTAATCTACTCGCTCTTGATAAAAATATGTTATTCCAACTAGATTGCCTAATATTTGTTTTATCAATAATACACACCCAATCTTCATATTTGAGTTTTGTTGGCCAAATATTAAATCCCAAGTAATCAAAAGGGAATATCATAATAGAACAGTTTAAGGTATCAGCAACTTGGTTTTCAACATTGTCAAAATCGTTTAAAATCATAACCGAACTTTTATCAAAATTAATTCTTAGCCCAAAAAGCATTTCAAAGCTATAATATGACTAGGATGGTGAGAGGAAAATAATAGTGTATCGTCTGCAAATTGAAGAATATATATTTCACTATTAAAAATCCTATTACCTACATAACCTAAAACTCCTTTCCTCTCCGCTCGCTTTATAATTTTAGTGAAAACATCAACAGCTAGATTAAACAGAAGTGGCGATGAAGGATAACCTTATCTAAGACCCCTTTTTATTGAATTTTCTTACCTATAACCCCATTAACTATAATATTAGATCAACCATATTTGAGTAAAAGCATTATCCAATTTACCTATCTTATACTAAAACCCCAAGCTAGTAATAATTCACAAATGAAATCTAAATCAACTGAATCGAAAGCCTTCTCAAAATCAATTTTCAAAATAGCGAAAGAAAATTTATTCTTACAACATAAGTAAATATATTCTTGGACAGCTGCCACACCATCAACTATGTTCCTACCTTTTATAAAAGCAGTTTGGGAACATTCAATTAGATCATTCATCTTATGACCAAGCCTATTTGCTAAATTTTATTCATAATCTTAATTGAAAAGTTGATTAAGGATATAGGTCTAAAATCTTTTAATTTATTAGCACTTAATTTCTTATGTGTAAGGATGACATTTGAAAAGTTAAATCTACCTATATGTAAATTCCCATTAGAAAATCATTAAGTAAATTAACTGAATCAAATTTCAAAACATCCCAAAATTGTTCATAAAAAAAATAGAAAACCCATCCGATCCAAGAACTTTATCACTAGGCATATCAATATTTGCCTTCCAAATCTCCTGTTTGGAAAATGGATTATCTAAATCAATTTTAGTATGAGTAGGATAAATGTTATTCCATCTAACATTTATCCTTCTCTTAATTTTTGATCCAAATATATGTCTATAATAATTAGTTAAAGCTTCATTTAAATCTTTTTGAGCAATCAACTCTATGTCATCAACAAAAATTGAATGAATGAAACTGTTACTTCTGCTCTTATTGGCCACACTATGGAAAATTTTCGTATTGTTATCACCCTCTTTAATCCATTGTATACGAGCCCTTTGCTTCCACATGACCTCCTCCTTTTCTAAAATCATCTTAAGATCATTGTTAAGGCTGCAAAGTTTATCCTTCTCATTAGGATTAAGAATCATGTTCTCACTTATCTTATCTAAATCATACATCTCACACATAATCTTATCTTTCCTAATTCTGACATTACCAAAAACATACTTATCATTAGGCATATCAACAATATGTTTTCACATATTATATGTATATTTAAATAGACACATACACAAACACACATTCACATATATAGATAGATGTGTGTGTGTGTGTGTGTATATGACCGACCGAATAAGCCAGATTTTGTGGTTATCAAAGCAACAGCTAGTAGAGATGACCGTAGAGCCCAGATATTGAGTTCAGACACGTCAATGAGACAATGATTGAATTAACTCACTAAAGAAACACATCAGATTTCACTAACTATGAAGCAGAGTGCACTCTACCTTGGAGATCATTATCCATCCCTAGGTTATGATTAGAGCAGACCTTGATACTTTAGCATATATCTTTAGCTATGAAAAAATATTTCAAATGATTGATCTAGAGCTCTTATACATCGTGATGCACCATTTACGACTCAGAGCGGCTTACGACAACAGTGTAGCCTTCTAGAAATCACCCTATATCTCTAGAAGCTAGGAGATCATACAAAAAAATAATGGAAATAAAAAGTTAGCAATGAGGCAATCAAGCACCATAGATTGCTAGCCCCAACAGTCAAAGTTGAGAGATATGTATTAATCCGACCGACTTGTGATTGGCGATCCCTAATTTTCTAGAGGCCTTTATCCTAGTCCTAGGGTCTTACATGTGAAATTTTATCGAGATACTTTTTCCTTTACCTCTATAAATACTAAACGCATTACTTATTTTCGGGATTGTTACGCTACTAATCTACTTGAACTCTTACTATTACTTTATTGTACTTCCAGATTCTCACCGCTTTGTATCTGTTGTGATCAAAGAATCATGTGATCAGTAACGATTATCATGCATAGTGAATGTATATCAATTAGCGAACCATTATAAATCGTTGTCTCCTGATTTTGTACTCATTTTACATTTAATTCTTCATTTTATTTCTCTACTTATAATCTTGGGATGTTTGTGACCAATTTCGGTGCTAAAGTTTTAGTGCTTTCATTGAGAGTTTTCATTCTCAAATTCTTTAGATCTAATTCTACTGTTGGATTGCACAAATCCAAGGAAGGGCTCCATATTTTGGCCTCATGTTTTCGTCTGCTAAATAGATTTGTAAGGATCTATAAAGAATCTTACATTTATGGCTAAAGGAAAGTCTATTGCCTAGCATGTTGTAGAAGACCGAGATGATGCTAGTGTTCAATAAGATGAATAGTGCTGCAAATCTCGCTGATTTCATCACCAAGGTGGATTGTGAAGTATAATAAAGGAGCTACTTAGACAGCCATCAATAATTGAAATAAAAGAAGCAGGCTAACATTGACTTGATGAACCAGGTTAAGGATGAACGATGAAAGGGAAGAAAAAAGCCAACTCCCAACCCTAGATCTGAGAACTTCTCCTCATCCGACGATTGCCATATGAGGAAACACCACAAAATAAGTGGATACAAAATTGGAACTCTAGAGGAGAGTACGCCTTGAATTACAAAAAAGTTGGCTACGATGATCAGATCGATACCAAACCCTATAGGGGAATTGGTATTGAACTCTTCACTCATCGAGAGAATCATACTATGAATAAAGGAGCTAAATCCAGTTGATCTTTGAGTGATCGGGACAGTGGAGTTCAGGCAAATGTGGTTGAGTTTCCATCGATAGAAGATGTTAAAGCTTCTTCTTAAGTGGTACGTAAAGAGTGCGTTGGACCAAGTCGAGATGGCACGACTCATAAACATATCTAAAACTAAGCCCCAACTCTCCAAGCTGTAGACCGAGGGATATGGTGAGATAGATCGTCAAGGAAGTCAAGGGTTAGTAATGAGGATCGAGACATTACCAAAAATCATACTGTATTTACTGAGAACATCTAACATGTGGAATATCCATAATGGTTTAACATGCCTACGATGTCTTCCTTTATGGGAAAACCAACCCCAGGCAACATCTCATCAAGTAAGAGTGACATATGGATTCCCCTTAAGCCATTGATGCGATGAAGCGCAAATGTTTCCTCATTTTTCTCAAGGGAGTTGTGACCATGTATTTCACTAAGTTACCACCACGTTCTATTTCTTTTTTGATGAGTTAGCTAAGAAGTTCATGGAATAATTCCACATACACAAGACTTATCTCAACACGTTGTGACATTGTCCAACCTATATAAAGCCCCACTAGAGTCATTGAAAAACTTTTTGAAGCAATTTAACATTGTTGTTACAGAAGTTATTAACCCAAAGATGAGGCAATTTTGATGGCCATAACCAAGGGATACGATCTCGAATCTGCTATCGGTGACTGGCTAACAGGAAATTAAAACCTTCTCGTATACTGGAGCAATTTTACATCAAAACGTACTAATACAAAGGAATGAGGAGGTGATGAAAACATTGAGAAAAGATAATGTCAGAAAAAATATTGAAGATGGCAATGTAGTTGTGAAATAGTTCAAAAGGGTTCTGGGAAAGTGGAGGTTAATATTTTGAATAAGAATAAGGAGCAAAAGAAAAGTGGTGATAAAAACCATGATAAGAGATTCCAAAGGGGAAGCCTATAATCCTAATGTTTGACATATACACTCCATTGAATGTCTCACTTAAGAATATTTATTTGGCAATGTGTAACGCAACACAATACACCTTTGTGACAATAAGGAAAGTTTTACAAGTTCCATGTGATCTATAGACATATAACAGATACACGTACACATAGCTGTGATGTTATTGAAAAGATTATCAAAGAAAAGAATTTGCAACAATTTGTAAAAGCCTTGCAAGATGTATGGCAGGGACATCAAACTCCAGCGATAGCCAGGTAGCACCTAGTGCAACTAATCAAAGATGACCAGATACAGAAATTGTTATTAACACAATCATTGGAGGAATGCATCTAGATGTCAAGAGTTGGTGGATATGGAGCATTATGTGAACGCTATTAAACACATTGACTATGATACCTTCCTAGCTGTCTAGGATGAAGCTCTGATGAAACAATAGAAAACGATGACAAATGATGCATCGTCTTCTACAACATAATTGCTGATGTGGTGGAAGCCTCGACTGTTGATCCACTCGTGATTTCAGACATAATTGGCTCGATTAATGTGAGAAAGGTGTTGATGGATAGTAGAAGCTATGTTAACATTCCGATGAAAAAGTCCTACGTAAAGATGCTCTTAGAGGCCAAGGACTTAAATCCATGCACAACTCGAATTCACAAAATTAATGACATAGCAATCAAAGCCATAGGTACGTTGAGCTGCCTATCATGTTTGGAGAAGGCGACCGTATATGTAACACCCCGTAATTATGTTAATATTAATATTCATAAATTAAAGAATAACTAATCTCAGACGTGAGAATTGTGGGAAACGGGTTGCGCCATTGTGTTCGTCTCGGAATTCTGGCTGAAATAGAGTCCGAGTTTGCATGATTTGGACTTCGTATGAAGGACATATGACCATCGGAAGTTTCAGAAAATTCAAAACAGATTTCAGAAAATTTCAAATTCGGAGTCAAATCGGGCTAGGCGGGAAATTTCCTGCCCAGCACCCAGGTCGACTGGGGAGTCGACTGGGCAGTCGACACCCCAGGGACCAGGTCGTCTACGCAGTCGACCTGGGTGTCGACCTGGTCCAGTCGGCTAGGGTTTGACTGAGCCCAATCTTGAGCTTCTGATGTGTCTTTAGGGCTGAGTTGGCAAATTAAACGGTTCAGGTTAGTTCTGAGTTGATCTGAAGGCCTAAATAAATCCTAAACTCTGTATATACCTAGGTAGTCTCTCACTCTAAAATCACATGAAAAATAGAATAGCCACCGTCATGTCATCGCCATGGAACTCAGTGTAGCCGCCGCCAACTAAGAAGGAAGAAAGCTAATCAAAACCCTAATTCTACTCAACTCTAAAGCAAATCAAGACTCTCTTTCTTCTCTAATTGTGAGTATGATGATCTTAACAAGATTATTAACAAACTAATTAGATTAAGATGTGATATGGATCATAAGAAAATGATGTGAATTATCATATATGTTGTTGTAAACCTTATGCTATCATGTATGTTGTAAATCCTATGTTATGTGATGATGATATCCTATATGTTGTAAATCATGCTATGATGATATTGTATAGGTTGTAATTTTCTATGCTAAGTTGTGTTAAATCATACATGTTATAAAGTCATGATGTTATTATCTATGCTAACTAGTTCATGTTAAACAAATCATAATGTTGATATTATTTGGGCTATGATGATTCACATGATAAATCACATGTACCTATTTAGATTGATTAGTATGTATAGTCTCACATATCCTATGACATCTATTTAGACCTAAAATTAGGTTATAACATGTGTGAGTTCTATGGGTTAGATGCTAGTTCACACCATCATTATGTTGCATAAACCACATATGCAAGTTTATACATGAATTTGGGTTATGATCATATTATGTAAGTTGTGACATTTAATCAAACAAGTTGACATCTTTAGATCCATGACATGTATAGTTTTATGCAAGTTTCACCCCTATTATGATTAGATCTATTTTATTTGTCTATATGTTGTGATAATTTATCTTTGTGTTATGAGTTAGACTATTAGAGTCTAACGTATATTTTGCGTTGAATAAGCGAACATATAACGTGGGGTAGGGGTAATATTAAGGATTTAATATTGAGAAAATTGGGGTGCAATTGATATGATTTTGCATACCATAAGTGGATGGCCATAATTGAGTCAATTATGGACATCATTAAAATTGGAAGTAATTAATGATTTGAATAGGGATATATTTAAAACTGGGGTAAAAGATTATAAGTGTTAATCAATGCTTAGGACACGAGGTTGGACTCGTTTGTGACGTAAAACTGCCCGGACCGGCCCGGCAAATCCAGTAGTCACAAATGTCAGCCCAATATGAGAGGTCCTAGGCCCAAATTAAAGCATAACAGTTGTAAAGACACGAGGTTAGACTCTTTTATGGTGTAAGACTGCCCGGACCCGCCCGGCGAATCCAGCTGCCATAAATGTCAGTCTAATGTGAGAGGTCTTTATGAGGTTATGGCCTGAATGAATTAAGAAATACTTAACCAGATAAACATGTGAAGTGGGACATGGGGGTTAAGTAGGTGCCTTGGGTGGCATGAGGAATCTAGTGGGTGCCTTTAGTGGCATTTGAAATACGATTAGTAAGACTTAACCAGACACACATGTAAATGAACATGACTAAGAAGAGGGTTAAGTGGGATATACTAGTGGGGACAAGCTTAGATGGATAGCTTGTGGGGGCCCATTTCAACCAGTAACCCAAACGTATCTTTGTGGGCTCGACCCAAGTCGAGGACGGGACACGCATACTGGGCTTGACTATAAGAGGCCAAAACGGGTTAGCGGTGGCAACGCAAGTCCAACGGGTTTCATATGCATGTGTGGACCCGGGCTGGTAGGTAAGACGTTGTTGCATCGTGTAGGTATAAGCCGTGCATCCTCAAGTTGTATCGGGTTGCCACTTTAGGGGAGTGATACACCCCACTGTGGGGCCAGCACGGGTATCTACGAGTAGGGAGCCGGTCGAAAGCGGGTAGTGGGGTACACCTAGCGGAGATAGGGGCAGGCGGCACCTATGTAGTCAGCTAGGGGTACACGAAGCTATTTATATAATTTCTAAGTTCGGTGGGTGGGATCAACCTTTAGGGTGACTGGTGTGGTGCAGTGTAGTAATTATTCGTTAGTAATTAGGTGTGTCTTTAACGTTATCTTTATCTGCTCTTCCATACCCAGTAGTTCATAGACATTTCCTTGTTTTCCAGCTTATGCCTTAGTCTAGTTATTTTGATAATAGTATTGTTAGAATTATCATACTCGCCAGACTTTATGTCTGACCCCCTCTATTTCCATCTTTTTCCCCCTCCAGGTCCTCAGGGTGGGCCCAGCTCTAGTGGAGCTTGATTGGATTGCTTTATCTCTCTTTTGGAAAGCTTGGACCGTTGAAGTAAAGTCCAGCTTGTTATCTTCTTTAATGGCTATTTATGTAATGGGATTATGTATTTTGTTTTATCAAGACGGATATTGTACTTGACTCTGATTTATGGTTTTTATGATGTAACAAAAATGTTTAATTTCCGCTGCAATAACATAAAGTTTTAGATTTCTAAGTGCTACTTATTATCTGTCTTGTTGTAATTTTTCTATTCTATATTCACTTAAAACCTCCATGGAAGTTAATGCATTCCCTTTGTGAGTGACATTAATGGACGTGGGGTGTTACACGTGGTATCAGAGCTTAAGATTACCAGAACAGATAAATTTTTTAGAAAAACCATTTTTCTAAAGTATTTTTGGAAGAAGTGCTTTCAAAAACATGTCTTGATGAGTAATTTAAAGAGGAAAGTTTTTATGAAAAACATAATCCCCAATAGCCATATATCTTTATCTTTCGAATTCTCCATTTTGAATCTTTCCTTTTTCGTTTCAGCATGGCTGAAGATCTTAACCTTCCGGATGGTGTAACGATACCAGGATGGTATAGGAGGTTATTAGAGGCTAGGGCCGCTGTAGGTCCTGCCAATGTTCCTCCACCACCAGTTGCACCCGTTCCTCCTCCTGATCGCGCTGATACTTTTGCAAAGACATG
This sequence comes from Allium sativum, assembly GCA_030737875.1. Classification (NCBI taxonomy): domain Eukaryota; kingdom Viridiplantae; phylum Streptophyta; class Magnoliopsida; order Asparagales; family Amaryllidaceae; genus Allium; species Allium sativum. Next base: position 489,326,579 of record CM060920.1, read on the forward strand.
CAAGGAATTTAAGGCTATGGGTGGAAAACCTTTTCAAGGGTCAGAAACGTTTGTGGAAGCTAGAGATTGGCTTAAGGAGGTGGAAGAATTGCTAGAATTCTTTGAAGTAGAAGAAGGGAGGAAAGTCAAATTAGCAGCTTGGTTAATGAAGGGAGAGGCCTCGTTTTGGTGGGAGGTCACTAATGGGGAGCGTCCTGTTGATTCTTGGGCGGATTTCAGACGTAGGTTTAAGGCGAAGTTTCTCTCAAGGGCAGAAGAGAATCTATATATGGAAAGGTTCTTGATATTAAAGCAAGGAAGCTCATCAGTGAAAGAATATGTCAACAAATTTAATCAGTTAGCAAGGTTTGGCTTGGACTTAGTGAATACGCCGGAGAAGAAGGCTCTGAGGTTCGTTAATGGCTTGAATGAGCCATTGCAGGGGTTGGCTATGACCCACATCCCTATGGGGGCCACCTTTGAGAAGCTAGTAGACATCGCACTCATGCACGAGGAGAAAGGCACTAATGCTAATAAGGCACCCGAGAAGAAAGGGGATCAGAAGAAACCACAACAGCAAAACAAGAAGGGTGGCAAAGGAAAGAAAAGATGCTTTAACTGTGGGACACCAGGCCATCTCAGCAAGGATTGCAGAAAGAAAAAGAAGACTGGCTGTTTTCACTGTGGTGAAGCGGGACATCTAGTGAAGGACTGCCCAAAGAAGGGGCAGAGGGCAGGGTCTACCTCAGGAGGACAGGTGCAGGCTCTTGTGGCACCAGGGCAGGCAAGGGGACAAGTTCAGGCTCTCGCGGTCCCACCGCTGCAAGAACGAGGTAGAACCATTTCTGTTGAAAACTTAGTTTTTCTGTTTGATCATCCTGTCCGTACTTTATTCGATTCGGGCGCATCACATTCGTTTATCTCTACATCATTAGTTGAATCACTGCACTTAAACACCAGTTTAGTAGAGGATCCCTTAGTTGTTTCGAATCCAATTGGGGGCTCATCTTATTTGTCCATGATGTGTTTGGATTTGAAAATTTCTATACTTAGCATTGAGTTTAGATGTGATGCTTATGTTTTGGGCTTCACGGGCTATGGGCTAATTTTAGGAATGGATTGGTTATCCAGAAATGGGGCCGTTCTTGATTGTGAAAGGAGAGTAGTTAGGCTCATGACTCGCCTTGGCAACACTCTCGAAATCTTTTGTAATCCCATAAATTCCATTATGCTAAGTTATCTAGAATCGCTTGACGCGTCTGTGGAGAATCTACGATCTGTTAGAGTGGTCCGAGAATACTCGGATGTGTTTGAGGAGGTGAAGGGCTTGCCTCCGAAGCGGGAGATAGATTTTCGAATATATCTTGTGGATAATGCAAAACCAGTATCTTTGCCATTACGCCACATGGCTCCTCGTGAAAGGAGGGAACTCAATAAGCAAGTAAAGGAGTTGCTTGAGAAGGGGTTCATTAGACGAAGTATATCGGAGTGGGGTGCTCCAATAGTATTTTCCACAAAGGCGGATGGGTCCCTTAGACTTTGTGTGAACTATAGAGAACTTAATAAGCTTACTAAGAAGAACAGACACCCACTGCCGAGGATAGACGATCTCTTCGATCAGTTAGTTGGCGCCTCAGTGTTTTCGCAGTTGGACTTAGCCACTGGATTCCATCAGTTGAGAGTGGCTGAGGATAACATTGACAAGACTGCCTTTAGGACTCCGGACGGTTTCTATGAATGGCTAGTGATGCCCTTTGGTTTGACAAACGCCCCCGCATACTTTGTTGATTTGATGAGTAGGGTGTTTAGGGAGTACCTTAATAAATTCGTGGTGGTCTTTGTAGATGACATCTTGATCTTTTCTAAGGACGAAGAAGAGCATACCCTACATCTTAGGGAAGTGTTGGAGACCCTTCGAACACATAATCTTAAAGCTAAATTTTCTAAGTGTCACTTTTGGAGGAAGGAAGTACGATTCTTAGGGCACGTGGTTTCCAAAGAAGGGATAGCTGTGGATCCCGCTAAGGTGGTGGCCATCCAAGATTGGAAGGTCCCTAAAAATGCTACCGAAGTAAGGAGTTTCTTGGGGTTGGCTGGCTACTATAGGAAGTTTATCAAAGACTTCGCAAAAATATCAGCTCCATTGACACGCCTGACGAAGAATAACCTAGTCTTCGCGTGGGACGTAGATTGTGATGATGCGTTCCAACGTTTAAAGAGAGCTTTGACCTCAGCTCTAGTCTTAGTGCTGCCAGACGGGAGTAAGCCGTTTACTGTTTATACCGATGCTTGTGGGACAGGACTAGGCGCAGTCTTAATGCAAGAGGGTAGGGTAATAGCCTATGGTAGAAGGCAGTTAAGGGTGCATGAGAAAAATTACCCTACACATGACCTAGAGTTAGCCACAATTGTTTTTGCGCTTAAGTCTTGGCGCCATTATCTTCTTGGCAAGAAATTCGAATTATTCACTGACCACAAATCTTTAAAATATTTATTCTCTCAGAAGGACTTGAACTTAAGGTAGCAAAGGTGGATGGAGTTCTTAGCGTCCTACGATTTCGAAATAGCATATACCCCTGGCAAGGGTAACGTGGTGGCAGACGCCTTAAGTAGGAAAAGGCTGTCCTTGAGTCCGTTGTTTGTTGAACGGCAAAACTTAGAATTCATCTCTATGTTTGATTTTAGACCTTCCGTTGACTTTGTACCCGGTTTGCTAGCATCCTTGGAGGTCAGACCTACGCTTTTGGGACGGAATGGGGAGGCACAGCGAGACGACCCACAGTTGGTTGAGTTAGTAGAAAAGCTCAAAAGAGGGGAGTCATCCAGCCATCTCCGTAGGTATACCCTAGATGATAAGGGTTGGTTACGTAGGGATAGTAGACTTTGTGTACCTCAAGACGAAGGTTTGATGAAGGCTATTCTTGACGAAGCACATCATTCAAAGATGACCATTCATCCCGGCGGGGACAAGATGTACAAAGACATGAAGCGAGTTTTCTTTTGGGCCGGTATGAAGAGGGATGTGGCCGAGTATGTCGCTAGATGCTTGGTGTGCCAACAAGTAAAAGCGGTGCAAAAGAAACCCGGTGGGTTGCTTCACCCATTGGAGGTTCCACTATGGAAGTGGGAAAGTGTCTCGATGGACTTTGTGGATGGATTACCAAGATCAAGGAAGGGTAATACGGGGATTTGGGTTATAGTAGACAGACTTACTAAGAGCGCCCATTTTATTCCCGTGAAGAGTAAGAGGACTGCTCCATGGTTAGCTTTTGTATACGTCTGAGAGATAGTTCGTTTGCATGGTGTTCCTTCTAGCATAGTAAGCGACTGCGATCCTATCTTCACTAGCAAATTTTGGAAGAGCTTGCAAGAGGCAGTAGGGACTCAGTTATGTTTGAGCACCGCATATCTTCCTCAGACGGACGGCCAAACCGAGAGGGTGAATCGTATTCTAGAGGATCTTTTGAGGCTATGTATCCTAGACTTTAGGGGTACATGGGAAGAGCATCTTCCATTGGTGGAGTTCGCATATAATAACAGCTTTCAATCTAGCATTGGCATGGCACCTTTCGAAGCTCTTTATGGACGACCTTGTCGTTCACCTACATGTTGGTGGGAATCTACGCATAAGATCTTACTTGGGCCCGATATCATTAGAGAGACTTCGGAAAAGATCGACTTGATTCGAAGGAGGATGAAGACGGCGCAAGATAGGCAGAAATCTTATGCGGATAAGAGGAGGACAGATCTTGAGTTTGATGTTGGGGACATGGTCTTTATCAAAGTGTCTCCATTACGGAACGTTGTTCGCTTTGGGTCCGTTGGGAAATTAGCACCAAGGTTCGTAGGGCCGTTTCCTATTAAGGAGAAGATTGGACAGATGGCGTATAGAGTGGAGTTTCCTGAGAAACTTAGTGGTGTACACGACGTATTCCATGTATCACAATTGAGGAAGTGCCTACACGAGACCGCGGAGGTGGTAGAGCCGAACTTGCTTAGAGAGGTGGAGATAGAGCATGATGTGACGATTCGACGAGCTCCTACATGCATTCTTGGGTCGAAGATCAAGAAGTTGAGAAATCGAGAGGTCAGACTAGTCAAAGTGCATTGGGGAGATGATGAGAGCAACGCTACTTGGGAGACAGAAGCGAAGATGCTTTCGTTGTACCCTTTTCTTTTTGAGGGTATGTCTTTCAATTTCTCCTTATCGCTTAGCTTGTACTTATCTTATCTTTAGTATGTCCTCTCGCTAGTATCTTTGACCTTTAGTTAGGATAATCCTATGGTTGAAACATGTGTCTGAGACATGTTATGGATGATGGATGCACGTGGATGCAAGTGTTTGCTAGTGGTTGCTCGTGGACGCATATACACACACTTTAGGCACTAGATCGGTTCAGTCACTTCATATTGCATATTGCATATATATGGATGTATGAGGATTTTTTTTATCATATGGATGTTGCATTCTGATGATGATTGTGCACGCATATAGAGATAATATGTAACATTAAGGAACTTTTGCATACATAATGGACGCATGGCACTATCATGATTTGCATTAAGGAGGTCAACTGAATCAGTGGACCGACTGATTTTGCATTAGATATGGACATATACACACACTGTGCATTTAAACATGAAAGCATTAGAAGTCTATAAGGACAATGGATGCCTGTGTTTGATGGTTGAGTAGATGGACGATTGGATGTTAGGATATACATTCTTCTTGACTTGAAGATTTCAGGGTCGAAATCCTTTAAGGGGGGGGAGAATGTAACACCCCGTAATTCTTTTAATATTAATATTCATAAATTAAAGAATAACTAATCTCAGACGTGAGAATTGTGGGAAACGGGTTGTGCCATTGTGTTCGTCTCGGAATTCTGGCTGAAATAGAGTCCGAGTTTGCGTGATTTGGACTTCGTATGAAGGAGATATGGCCATCAGAAGTTTCAGAAAATTCAAAACAGATTTCAGAAAATTTAAATTTCAAATTCGGAGTCAAATCAGGCTAGGCGGGAAATTTCCCGCCCAGCACCCAGGTCGACTGGGGAGTCGACTGGGCAGTCGACACCCCAGGGACCAGGTCGACTGCGCAGTCGACCTGGGTGTCGACCTGGTCCAGTCGGCTAGGGTTTGGCTGAGCCCAATCTTGAGCTACTGATGTGTCTTTAGGGCTGAGTTGGCAAATTAAATGGTTCAGGTTAGTTCTGAGTTGATCTGACGGCCTAAATAAATCCTAAACTCTATATATACCTAGGTAGTCTCTCACTCTAAAATCACATGAAAATAGAATAGCCACCGTCATGCCATCGCCATGGAACTCAGTGTAGCCGCCGCTAACTAAGAAGGAAGAAAGCTAATCAAAACCCTAATTCTACTCAACTCTAAAGAAAATCAAGACTCTCTTTCTTCTCTAATTGTGAGTATGATGATCTTAACAAGATTATTAACAAACTAATTAGATTAAGATGTGATATGGATCATAAGAAAATGATGTGAATTGTCATATATGTTGTTGTAAACCTTATGCTATCATGTATGTTGTAAATCCTATGTTATGTGATGATGATATCCTATATGTTGTAAATCATGCTATGATGATATTGTATAGGTTGTAATTTTCTATGCTAAGTTGTGTTAAATCATACATGTTATAAAGTCATGATGTTATTATCTATGCTAATTAGTTCATGTTAAACAAATCATAATGTTGATATTATTTGGGCTATGATGATTCACATGATAAATCACATGTACCTATTTAGATTGATTAGTATGTATAGTCTCACATATCCTATGACATCTATTTAGACCTAAAATTAGGTTATAACATATGTGAGTTCTATGGGTTAGATGCTAGTTCACACCATCATTATGTTGCATAAACCACATATGCAAGTTTATACATGAATTTAGGTTATGATCATATTATGTAAGTTGTGACATTTAATCAAACAAGTTGACACCTTTAGATCCATGACATGTATAATTTTATGCAAGTTTCACCCCTATTATGATTAGATCTATTTTATTTGTCTATATGTTGTGATAATTTATCTTTGTGCTATGAGTTAGACTATTAGAGTCTAACGTATATTTTGCGTTGAATAAGCGAACATATAACGTGGGGTAGGGGTAATATTAAGGATTTAATATTGAGAAAATTGGGGTGCAATTGATATGATTTTGCATACCATAAGTGGATGGCCATAATTGAGTCAATTATGGACATCATTAAAATTGGAAGTAATTAATGATTTGAATAGGAATATATTTAAAACTGGGGTAAAAGATTATAAGTGTTAATCAATGCTTAGGACACGAGGTTGGACTCGTTTGTGACGTAAAACTGCCCGGACCCGCCCGGCAAATCCAGTAGTCACAAATGTCAGCCCAATGTGAGAGGTCCTAGGCCCAAATTAAAGCATAACAGTTGTAAAGACACGAGGTTAGACTCTTTTATGGTGTAAGACTGCCCGGACCCGCCCGGCGAATCCAGCTTCCATAAATGTCAGTCTAATGTGAGAGGTCTTTATGAGGTTATGGCCTGAATGAATTAAGAAATACTTAACTAGATAAACATGTGAAGTGGGACATGGGGGTTAAGTAGGTGCCTTGGGTGGCATGAGGAATCTAGTGGGTGCCTTTAGTGGCATTTGAAATACGATTAGTAAGACTTAACCAGACACACATGTAAATGAACATGACTAAGAAGAGGGTTAAGTGGGATATACTAGTGGGGACAAGCTTAGGTGGATAGCTTGTGGGGGCCCATTTCAACCAGTAACCCAAACGTATCTTTGTGGGCTCGACCCAAGTCGAGGACGGGACACGCATACTGGGCTTGACTATAAGAGGCCAAAACGGGTTAGCGGTGGCAACGCAAGTCCAACGGGTTTCATATGCGTGTGTGGACCCGGGCTGGTAGGTAAGACGTTGTTGCATCGTGTAGGTATAAGCCGTGCATCCTCAAGTTGTATCGGGTTGCCACTTTAGGGGAGTGATACACCCCACTGTGGGGCCAGCACGGGTATCTACGAGTAGGGAGCCGATCGAAAGTGGGTAGTGGGGTACACCTAGCGGAGATAGGGGCAGGCGGCACCTATGTAGTCAGCTAGGGGTACATGAAGCTATTTATATAATTTCTAATTTCGGTGGGTGGGATCAACCTTTAGGGTGACTGGTGTGGTGCAGTATAGTAATTATTCGTTAGTAATTAGGTGTGCCTTTAACGTTATCTTTATCTGCTCTTCCATACCCAGTAGTTCATAGACATTTCCTTGTTTTCCAGCTTATGCCTTAGTCTAGTTATTTTGATAATAGTATTGTTAGAATTATCATACTCGCCAGACTTTATGTCTAACCCCCTCTATTTCCATATTTTTTCCCCTCCAGGTCCTCAGGGTGGGCCCAACTCTAGTGGAGCTTGATTGGATTGCTTTATCTCTCTTTTGGAAAGCTTGGACCGTTGAAGTAAAGTCCAGCTTGTTATCTTCTTTAATGGCTATTTATGTAATGGGATTATGTATTTTGTTTTATCAAGACGGATATTGTACTTGACTCTGATTTATGGTTTTTATGATGTAACAAACATGTTTAATTTCCGCTGCAATAAAATAAAGTTTTAGATTTCCAAGTGCTACTTATTATCTGTCTTGTTGTAATTTTTCTGTTCTATATTCACTTAAAACCTCCATGGAAGTTAATGCATTCCCTTTGTGAGTGACATTAATGGACGTGGCGTGTTACAGTATAAAAGTGGTTTATACTATTTATTTTGCTGGACATAAGCTCCCATTATAATGCACTCTTTTGCCAATTGATCCTGGCTATATTCTGGGCGATTCTTACTCCTTAGTGCATGATCATGAAGTTCCTGACTGAGAATGACGTTGGGAAAGGTGATCAAATAACTAACTGAGCTTGTTATGTCCCTGAGTTGAGGGATACTCAACAAAAGTCAAAGGAAAAGGATGAAGAAGGAACCTCTCTGCATCAAAATTGATGAAGCATAACAGCTAACATTCAGGCCCTAGCTTGGGTAAGATGACTAGTTTTGGGATGAAATAAATCCATGAAAGAAGGAAGGTGAACCAAGGACCTGCGAACTCTACCCGTTGAGCTGATGGTTGACATTTTGGTCAACAACAATAACCCATCATGGGTTTTGAGATCGGTTCCCATCTTAGAAAGAAGACGATGGAGGATTTTCCTATGGACACACATTGATATATTAGCTTGGACTCATGCTAAAATTTGTAGGATCTTACTGCAAATGTGAACCATGCATTAGATATCAACTCAATGCGAACTTCTATGAAATAAAAGCAGAGTAGTATGGACCCGGAGAGATCTACTTCACCCAAGAAGGAGGTGGATAAGTTAAAAACGAATGGGTTTATAATGTTCCCTTTATTCAAAATGAGTATTTAATCTGTACTTGTAAAGAAAGATAATAAGAAGTGAAGGACATGAATTGATTGCTCAAATTTAAATAAAGTATGACTGAAAGATAATGTTTCGCTTTTGAGAATGACCAAGTGGTTGACTTGATGGCTAGTCATGAACTTCTTTCATTTATGGATGCTTATTCTGGATACCACCAGGTACTATTGAACATCCTAAACCAGGAACATACCAACTCCATCACCGACTTAGGGCTCCACTGCTATATCATTATGCCCTTTTGATTGGAGAATGCTGGAGTTACCTATCAAAGGATGGTCAGCCAGAATGGACAGTAGATGGAAGTACATGTGGACAATATGCTTCTAAAGTCAAGCCAATTAAACAGCCAAGTTAAAGACTTAGCAAAAATGTTATAGTACCCTCCTTTAATATGGAATGAAACTTAATCACCTGAAGTGATCTTTCAGCATAGCATCGGGGAAACTCTTGGATTTCATTGTAAGCTCTCGTAATATTGAAGCCAACACCATGAAAATTGAAATGATCCAAAATGTGTAGGCATTAAAGATGATCAAGTAGACGCAAATATTAAATAGGAAGGTCGTCGCTCTTAATCGATTCATCTTTAAGGCCATGGATGCAACAACCTAAAGTTTTAATAAAGAAATTTAAATAAAAGATTAATAAAATAAATACCAATCAAAAAAATATTGAGAATTAGGCAATAGGGGTTACGCCATTGGGTCCATTGCAAAATTCTTGTTAAGATACACATTTGATTTGTTGAAATTAGACTTAAAACGAAGAAATTATAAAGGAAAGAAGTTCGAAATTCAAATTCAAAATTTGAATAAACAAACAAATTAATATTTATTTAATTAGTCGGAAATCACGTGGAATCGGAACAACCCAATCCCAAGCTGGGTTGACCCATGGGTCGATCCAGGCCCTAAGTGGGCCGACAAATTCCATTGAAACGCGCCTACCTTAGTGTGCACATTACTAATGTATTTGGATGATTTTTCGATCGTTTTCTGGAGTGTACTTCTGATCAAATGGACAAAAATTGAAATCTAATATCTAATAGTTCTAGGTTACCTAACTCTATTATAAATATAGCTCCAACCTATCCCTATTTCTCCCTACTCAATTTCCTTCATTCTCTGCCTCCACTATATAAAACCTTTTTCGTCTAAAATTTTAATGGAGTCCCAAGAATTAGATTTTTGCATATAAAAATTTGGAGAATATTTATACATAAAAAATTCCTATCGGGGTCTATTGGATTACACAAATCTATGAGTATTTTATGCGGTTACATGATCAGTATAATTTGGGGATTTTTTTGACAGTATAATAGTTGTTAATTGCTTTAGTAATTTACAAATTTTAGCGTTTGTTTTCTGTAAATAATTCTTGTATATCTGGTTACTGCTTCTATACCTACTTCAGTCTATTTCAGTAATCTATTATGTTACTGTAAATCATTCAGTTTACTTTTATCTTTTTTTCTTCTTGGATTGTTTTATGTATAGTTCAGATTTTGACCTATTTTATTTCTAGATCTTTTTTATTTATTTAAGCCTAGGCCATGCGAGAGCCTAGGCTTTTATGCATTTTTTCACGTTCAGTTTAGAACTTCAAAGACCCTAAACCCTTATCCTTTTTTGTTTATGTGCATATTGGGTAAGTTTATGAATTTGGTTGTAAAAATGCATATAAGGAAAAATATGAATTGAGTATAAAAGGATTAAACGGAGCTTATATGAATTAATATAATAATAGACAATTGAACTGTAATCACTGATAAACTGAATAATTGAAATTTTTAATTGATGCTAAGTAGCGGGGGTTGGCTTGTACAATGAATATAAACAAGATAATGTTTAACTGCAACCTATAATATAACAAGAAGTTATATGGAATAAGTAGGCTTATTAATAAAATTGAAATGGATGTTAAGTTTAATATGAATATATTAATAAACATGAATAAACGGTCTATTATGGCAGCGTAAGCTGATTAACAAAAATAAGTGGCCAATTAAGAAACGTATAGTGGGAGTCCATTTCGGCAGCGACGGTTGGTTAGAAAAAATAAGTGGCTTATAATTGTGGTCCGTTCCAGCAGTAGAGGTTGGTTGATTAGGGGAAAATAAGTATCCAACTAAAATAATTAATTTATAGTAGCCTAGGCATTTGCTAACAATTCTATGGGGGGTCTCGGGTAGTTAGGCAATCAAAAATAATTCTATGGTGGCCTTGGCAATAATAAATTAAATTGGTGACTAATTTTAGGGGTGACTTAAGTCAAATTGCATTTTTTGTTGGGGACCCCATATCAGATAGTATCCCTTTTTATCACACTGTATAGAGGTCCCACGAGGAGGCAAGGGCACACTTATACTGTACTGAGTAGTAAGTGATCCAAACGAGGTGGATACAGACACGTTCTGGCGGGGCAGTGAGCATGCATTACGCCAATTAGAGAAAATAAGACGCTGTAACGCCTGTGATTATTGCTATGTCCTCTAAAGCTGATGGGCAAGGCCTGATAAATCTGAGATCGTAGTCGACATAAGTTATCACAATTTGTGGTTTAGGAGCTGATCGATGGATATAATTTGGTTACATCCTAATTATGAGATGTAGTAAACGGTGCAGAAATTAATGGATACAAATGGGATGACAATCGACTATATCGTTGCTTATCCTTCTATTGTCTTATTTAATGTAATCTTGCTATAAACTATTATCTTGTCTAGATTTCTTCTTTTATCACTCATGGTAGTAATTACAAATTTCACCAGCCTTTATGTCTGACTAATTTTCTTCCTTCCTCCCCGCCCCCTCCCCCCGTGGGTTCTGAGGGTGGAGTATCTAGTAAATGATAGAGTTTTGGCCCAGCTTAACTTATTGGAGATTTCTGCTTATCTCATTCTCTATTTATTCATGTAAAGTTACACGTTTGACTTGTTTATGTATTAGATGTTGAAGGGGAATTTTTATTTTATACTCTGATTATGTTGCTTTTTTCATAAGACAGTTGTGGGTTTATGATGGAAGTACATTTTATTATGTAATGACACTTGTGCTCTGGTTTAAAATAAAGTTATAAACTTTTTTCGATGTGTTTTCATATGTTGTCTTGTGAATTTTAGCCTTTGTTATGTTATTTTATACATACACGCTTCATATACCTTAGATAAATACTCATACGGGTGACGTTAATGGATGTAGGGTGTTACATTTCGTATCAGAGCCTAAGGTTACAGGATCAAATAAAAGTTTTTGTTTTTTTAAAAGATTTTTTTTTGTTTTTTTGAAAGAAAAAGTCTTTTGAAGAAAAGTGTTTTCAAAATAAAAGTTTGCTTTTGAAAAAGTTTTTTAAAGAAAAGTTTTTGTTTTTTTAAAAGAAAAAGTCTTTTAAAGAAAAGTGTTTTCAAAATAAAAGTTTTCTTTTGAAAAACATCCCCTTAAGTCAATTACAATAATCTCTTGATTCCTTTCCTAAATCCTTCCTTCTTGCCTTTTCACGGCATGCCTAAGGATTCCAACTTCCCTAAGGGTATCCCCATTCCAACTTTGTTCCATAGGTATGCAAAAGCTACATCGCCAACCGAAGGGCAAGAGAATGTTCAAGCTCCCGCTCCAACCATGGTGGATCCTCTTATCCCACCCCCAGCGACAGATTTCTTTAAGCTTTGTAAAGATTTCACTGCCCTAGGGTGAAAGACCTTCCTTGGTTCAAAAACTTTTGTTGAGGCATGCGCTAGGCTTAGGAATAGCAAGTGCATATTTGGAATTTTGGAGCTTGAGGATAGGAGGAGAGTTTAGTTGGCAACATGGAAATTAAAGGACGATGCTTCTTATTAGTGGGAGATGGCTAAGGCAGAGCGTGGTTTTGAGACTTGGAATGATTTTAAGTAGAGGTTTGAAAGTAAGTTTCTTTCTCAGGCGGAAGAGGGCATGCAATTGAAGAAATTTCTAGGATTGATAAATGTTGATCTTTATGTGAAGGAATATGTTAATCAATTCAATGAGCTTGCTAGGTTCTGGATCAATTTGGTAAATACGGCTCATAAGAAGGCCGTGAGATTTGCTATAGGTCTGAATCAACCCTTACAAAGACTTGCTTTGACTCATATTCAGATGGGTGCTACGCTCGAGAATCTTGTTGAGATGACACTTATGCACGAAGGAGGGAAAAATGATTCTAAGGAAAGTAAAACTGAGGTGGCGAAAGATGGTTATGGAAAAAAAGAAATGGTGGCCCAAGAAGGTAAATAAGAAGAAGGGCGAGAGGTCAGAGAGAGGCCAAAGAGAGCTCAGATAAAGAAAGACATTAGATGCCATGCGTGCGGCATGACGAGTCATTTTATGAAGGACTACAAGAAGACCACTAAGAAAGGGAGTTGCTTTAATTGTGGACAACCAAGTCATTATAGTAAGTAGTGTCGTCAGAAGGAAGGGCAAGGTGCTAGTTCATATGGAGCGCAGATGCATGCATTAGAGGCGACTCAGGCTAGTGTTGGTCAGGATAGAGGCAGGAAGGTCACAATCGAAGGTTTGATCTCTCTTTATGAATTTTCGGTTAGGATCTTATTTGATTTTGATTCTTCACATTCATTCATTTCTACTTCGTTAGTCGATGGTCTACACCTGTAACAACCCGGGAAATGCGAGCCAATTTAAAAAATTTATTTTGGCAATTATAGTGAATTTTGATTATTTAAAATGAATTATTTTAAATAATAACGATGAGAAATTTATTTAGAATAGAATTGAACGTATATGTTTATATAGATCGTCATTAGAATATAAATAATTATTTAAATTATAAAAGGAATTGAAAATGGCGCGGTAGTTCGATAATTCAATTTCAAACTTCAAATGAATGTACATGGTGCAAAATAAACCGGATTTTAGCGAAACCAAAAATATTTGAATCTAATTGAGAATATCTTTCCAACGAATCTGAACAATCGAAATTTCATAGCAGGAATCAAAAGATATACCCAGTTGAAAATTCAGAATAGTCGCTATGGAATTTCAGCCCGTAAAAATGGAAATTTTGCAAACGACCTCGGATTTCGACGAAACCACTTTTGTTGGATCCGTGATGTCAAATTATTGCTAAGTTTTAAATTTCATAATTTTTCGATTCAATATGTTAGCGTGGCAAAGGAAAACGCGTTTGACCAGTTTTTGTTGATTTTAATCGACTGGAAAATGACCATTTTTCAAACGGTCTCAGAATTTGATGAAACTAGTTTTGTTAGGACCGTATCGTCAATACGAAGCTAGAAAATATTTTTCTGGAATTTTTCGTGTTAGTATGTGACCCCAGTAAATTGAAATGTGCGTTCAAATTCAATATATAGAGTTATATTTTGATTTTGAAGAAAACTGATCGAAATGATCGAATCAGCCTGCGATACATATCCCATTGTGTTCGAAATGGGGGTAATTAGCTGGGGACGACAGTCGGTGGGCTTGATTTCGAATTCGAAATAAAAAGTTACTTTTTAAGGAGGAATTAAAATAAATTAATATATATAATATTATCCCCCTCTTTTCTCCTAACCCCCTTCTATCGTTGACTTCAAAGAGAAAAAAAAAGAAAAAAAAGAGAACGACGATCGGGGAGGACCGTCGCCTCTCCACGGCGAACCACCGCTGACGCGGGAACCTCCGCCCCAACCCCCTCCGATCTCTCCCTATTCGCTCCTTCGATCGAACCCCCACCACCAACCAAGCCCTACCCCGAAGCACGATGTCGCGCCGCCCGCCACCTATCCCACCGCCGCCTCCTCCGGTCGCCCCTCAGCCACCCAGCGACGTACATCCCCTCTCCTCAGTCCCCATTAACCCCGATCCTCCCCTTCGCCATCGAATAGGCGTGAAACCCAAACCCTAAAGCCACCGCACCACCAGCCTCTAGCGAACCTGACCCCTCCCCTGCGCCTCCACAGGCCTATGACTCCAACCGTGAGCCCTCCTCCCCCTTCGATCAGCAAAGTGAGTTTTAATTTATTTGAGTAGTTAAAAATTTTGATTTTTATTTAGTTATTAGCGTCAATTTACATTTATTTGATGAAAACATGATATTTATTTATGAAGGATTATATTTTTATAAATATAAAGCTTATAATTTTGATTATGGAAAGATTATATTTTTACTAACGAAAAGATTAGAAATATGATTTTTATATCATAGGAAGAATAAAAATATGATTTTTATATCATGGGAAGGATAAAAATATGATTTTTATATTATAGAAAGAAAGGCGAAATCGTTATATTCGAAAAGGCGAAATCTTTATATTTGAAAAGGCGAAATCTTTATATTTGAAAAGGCAAAATCTTTATATAGAGAATAGCATGATATAAATATAATTTTTATCTATATAGCATCGATGTAAAAATGGAATTTTTATCTATATAGTAGAGGTATAAAAATATGATTTTTATATACATGGCAATAATATAAAAATGTAATTTTTATATATGTAGTGGCTACGGGCAACGAAAGTGACAAAAGACGAAAAGGTGAAGATTTCCTACAAAAGAAGAGTCGCGGCGTTTGGATTAGCTAGTTGGTGAGAACTTCTCACTTTAATTTTCTTTTTCTAGTTAATAATATATACGCAGACGGTGCTTAGTAGCACCCGACACCCATCGTCCACAGACCATGGACGGCTTGTATGCTTGTTTGATGTGTTGTGAAATTTGTTTGTGATGTTGATGTGAAATCGATAATAAAATGTAGATGGTTGAAATAAATTAGTTATCGTTAAAAATATATTTTTTAACGTGAATATGAATATAGTGAATGTGAATAAATAATTATTCATCTACAAACCAGACAGTTTGTTTATGAACACCTATTTGAAGGACATTGATTGGGACGATAAATTTTACACATCGCCCAACTTCACAAATAATATTCAGTGTTTGTTGATTTAAAACCCCACACAGGTGTTGGGATGATCTTTGGCGTACACTAATCCCAATTATTTAATAGTATGTCAATCGATTGGTCGACAGGCTGTGTAAGCATTAATTATTTATATTTAATGCTTATGCAGTTGTGTGGTGCACGTTGGAAGATGGTTGATAATTTATCGTTGCTATTTATATACATGTGTTGTATGGAAACCATATAATTAACATTATATGATGATTGATTGGGCCTCATTCCAATCGGGAAAATAAAGAATATAATAGAATATATTCATGTGTTGAATAGAATAAATGCTCATGTGTTGAGAATATTTATGTGTTGAAACTATTCATGTGTTGAGTAAAATATTTTAACAATATAATTTACATCTTTATCATATTTAAGATTAGAACCACTTTACAGTTGGAGTCTGATTAAAAATCAAACGATAGATACCATAATTTTATAAAATATATTACATAACAAAAATAGTCATGTGTTGACAGTACTCATGTGTTGAGATTAGTCGTGTGTTGAAAGAAATATAGATTCATGTGTTGAATAAAATATATATTCATTTGTTGAATAGAATAACGAATTTATTGAAATATATAAAGAGATGTTGATTAGAGTTGCGCTATTTTGACGTGAATGATATTTATATCGATTATATTCGTTTTTATAATGAATATAGAAAAGGTAATGATTTCAAAATATAACGTTTTGAAAATATTATCATTTATATAGTTATGATTTGAAATTGAATATAGAGTTGAAATGGTTTTGAAAACGAATTTAAAACGATTTATAAAATACGTTTTAAAAGGAAATCGATGAAATATATAATATGTATATATATATATATATATAATGGCCTGAATAGAACGCGCCGCGCCACGGCAGTTCGTGAATTTCGAACATTGACTTCGAATTGACGTTGTGGGAGATCCGACTGTCGGATTCTCCTAAAACCGGAACCGTTGGGTTCGTATCGAAAAGAGCTTTCCAATGAATATTAGAAATTTGAAATCTAACGGTTGGATTTGGAATTATTCCCCAATCAAATTTGGAAAAGGTCGCTGTAAGTGCAGTTCGATGGTCGTTGATGGAAATCGACTGTACGGGCCTTGATAAAATTATTACAAATATTAATAATTTGTGTAAAATCATAATATGTGAATTGGAAAGAACTAGGATGAAAAATTTCACATTTGAAAAGATAAAAATAGATTTTTATGGAAATGAACTAGTTTTGAACTAGAATTAAAATCAATTTATTTTTGAAATAAATAAATTTAATTTGAATGGGTTTTTAAAATAACCAGAATTTCCAATATATATAAAGTGGAAGTGGATTTGAATCGAAATTGTCTTCGGAATATTTCGATGTTGGATTTCATGATTATACAGATATTGTTATGGGAATTTGAAAGATATATTTATATCGTTATTTCCAATACGATATTTGTTGGTTTCAGAATTTGATATTGAATATAAGCCGGTATATTTTCTATTCAAAGCCTTGTATTTAATATCAAATGTATTTTGGGT
This sequence comes from Allium sativum, assembly GCA_030737875.1. Classification (NCBI taxonomy): domain Eukaryota; kingdom Viridiplantae; phylum Streptophyta; class Magnoliopsida; order Asparagales; family Amaryllidaceae; genus Allium; species Allium sativum. The sequence continues at coordinate 489,343,469 of CM060920.1, forward strand.
TTATCATGAATCGTGTTTTAGATGACATGGGTTCTTTAACCCAGTTAAAGTCAGGATATTGATTTTTGGGAAGATTAAAACTAAGTGGAGTTTTAATGAATCTGTAATTAAATTGAAAAGTGAATTGATAATTTAAATTATCAAAATTGGAAAGTGATCGAGAATGGAGTACCACCAGTTTTGCTCCAAAGCGAGAGTTAAATCTTTCATTAGATTTGAACGTGAAAAGGTAATTAATATTACCGATAGCACCGTGGTGTTAGATATGGAGTATTACCAGTTTTGCTCCATGGGATGAATAGGTTGGGATTGGGAAATAAAATAAATTATAACTTCGGTGTGGTTCGCTAATCCCGACTAGTTTGGAAAACCATAATACGGTTTGAAATGATATCCAAAGGAAGATTAAAGAATACATTTAGAAGAATTTTTCTTTGATAAAATTAATGGGAACCTTTCCCTAAGTGTGTGAAAATTTGAATAAAATAATACTCTGAATTGGAATGAGGCTTTTGTTGTGTTTGTGTAACATTTGTTTATCATATACGTGGGTTATTCAGAAAGGCCGGGTTTACACCCATTTTGAAAAACCGCTTCGACGAGATGTCGAAGATAAAGACGGTGGTTGAAGACCGGAAGTCTTCACATCGTCTGGGTGATTACTGATGATCTCGATTGGGCTGTACACCCAAGATGATGGAAACAGTTGGTGATCGTCCAGACGTACTTGGAGATCGATGGATATGCGAGGAAAGTGCCTCCGGTTTCGTTCAGACCCAGAACGAACTTGTAAATGGATTGTGTGTCTGACATTGGATTTTATTTTGTTTTGATTGATCTCTATTAAATATACATCTGTTTGGCGGCGGAGAATTTATTCTCTTGCTTAACGCTCTTCTCTGAGACGTACGAGCTCAGAGGTTGTATGTCGATGGACATCAGTCGCATGGAGTGAATTGCCAGTGTGGCACGTGTAAGTGGAAATTGATCAAGGCTTCTGTTGAAAAGCAAAGTCTTGTGGTTGATGATCAAAGCACGGCCTGTGTGGCGCAGCTTTGTGTATAGCGTGAATTCGCGAGCCTCACACCTCGGTATGAGTCAAAAACGGGATAGTGACTACAGGGAGAGCACGACGTTTCTTTCTAGCTAGTGGTGGTGTCAGTGACCAACCAGCCCTGACATTTATATATTTTTCACCCATGTGGTTGTTGGAATGCGAGGCGCCTCAGATATAGGTCTGTAAGGACCGGGAAACGTGTGCTCAGGAATAACTAATCCTCCAAAGTTAGGTGAGGACCGACCCTGAAGATCCAAGGATCATAGTGGGGTCCTGAGGCATTTTCTAGAGTGTCTCAAATCGGAGAGGAGCTTGCTCCTTGCCTCGACTCATGACGGAAATCCAATTTCCAATACGTGATATTGCAGTTTTATTTGTAGAACCTAGTATGGTGATATAGTGGTATGGGTCATTAATGCCGTCTATGATTGGTATTTATGATTGAAATTGTTCTGACACTATACACTTATAATAGTATCAAATAATGTGTTTTTAACGTATCAAGCATGCTTTGGCTATTATAAGGTAAAAACCCTATCCTCCGGCTTGCGTTGCATTGTGTGATGGGACCTGGGTCTTATAATAGCTTCATTTTTCTTTATTTAGCATTGCGCTGTTTGTTTTATGCACTGGTATTCTTGGGAGGAAACCCGTTCCGTGTTATACGGCGTGGTCCCTTGATTTACTGAACTTTAAAATAAAGATTAATACCTGTTTTAGTTCTCACACCAGTCACATGAATGACCTGGAGTTTATTGTTTTAACCTAAACTTTGGGTGCCCTTATTTTCGACACGGGCAGCTAGTAGTTTTGGTTTTGCAGATTTATATTCACAGGGTCCTGATTTACAGCTGGAACGATGCTCGGAAAGGTCTGTATCCGTGTATCATTTTCAGTTGTGTTTTGTATATTTTTCCTCTGCTATGTAATTTATTGTAATCTCTGGTATTTGTTGTATAACATTCATTTATACTTTGTATATTCTTGTATCTAATGGAATTGTTGTAATAAACAATGAAATGTTCTTCCGTCTGTGTTACAATTTGTCCTGTTCTCAAAACAATCAGGGGTTTCGAACGGTGTTGGTCGGTTTAACGATCGATTCGGATCGAGCGAAATTCCTTGTCGTCACAGTTGGTATCAGAGCTTTGGTTTACAGAGCTCGAGAACAAGACACATTAGAACCATACGAAAGAATTCATCAGATATTGGATTAGTAATATCCAATTAGAATGACTCGTTAGAGATAGGATCAGTAGTATCCTAGAACGAGTGTGAAGAGTATATTTTTCAAATAAAAACTATTTTGTTTTGAAAATTTAAACCCTTTTATACGTATTTGAATATTTATTTATATTGAATTTGGACAATCGAGTATATAAAGATTTTGCATATATGCGTCATGAACGTATATTCGAAGTTTTAATATACTGGATAGATATAGAATCACACTCTAGTCGCCCGGAGATGATGTTGATAATGACCATGGTATCATCAATATTTATGTTCGTGTTTCGAAGGTGTGATATCTATATGATTCCATAGACTGGTGTGAGAACCAAAACTAGATAGGTTTATGTAACAACCCGGAAAATCTGGGCCAGTTTAAAAATTTTATTTTGGCAATTTTAGCGAATTTTGATTATTTAAAATGAATTATTTTAAATAATATCGACGAGAAATTTATTTTCAATATAATTCGAACGTATATATTATACGCGTCGTCGTTAGAATATAAATAATTATATATAATTATAAAAGGAATTGAAAATGGCGCGGTAGTTCGATAATTCGATTTCAAACTTCAATTGAATGTACCGGGTGCAAAACAATCCGGATTTTAGTGAAACCAAAAATAATGGAATCTAATAGTGAATATCTTTCCAACGAATCCGAAAAATCAAGATTTCATATCAGGAATCAAAAGATATGTCCAGTTGAAAATTCTGAATAGTCGCTATGGAATTCAAGCCCTTAAAAATGGACATTTTGCAAACGACCTCGGATTTCGACGAAACCAGTTTTGTTGGATCCGCAGTGTCGAATTATTGCTAGGTTTCAAATTTCATAATTTTTCGAATCAATATGTGAGCGTGGCAAAGGAAAACGCGTTTGACCAGTTTCAGTTGATTTTAATCGACTGGAAATTGGCCATTTTTCAAACGGCCTCAGAATTCGACGAAACTAGTTTTGTTAGGACCGTATCGTCAATACGAAGCTAGAAAATATTTTTCTGGAATTTTTAAAGTTAGTATGTGACCCCGGTAATTTGAAATGTACGTTTAAAATTCAATATAGTGATTTAAATGTAAATCTAACGGAAACTGATTGTAACGATCAAATCAGCTTGCGATACATATCCCATTGTGTTCGGAATGGGGGTGAAACGCTATGGACGACAGGCGGTGGACCTCGTTCAGGGGTCGTTTGTAAAAGTCAACCTTTTTGAAAAATTAAATAATAAAAAAAAAAAAATATATATTTTCCTTTCCCCCTTTTTACTCTGGCCCCCCCCTTTTTTTCCCCGTTCATTCTTTACAGAATAAAAAAAAAAAAAAGGGAGAAGGAGGCGACGAAGGCGGGGAGGAGCCGCCGCCCTCCCCGAGGGCCACCGCGCCTCGTCAAAGACCCCCCCCTCTCTTCCACCTCGACCGCAACGCAAGAAGACCCCCCCCTCTCTTCCACCTCGACCGCAACGCAAGAAGACCCCCCCCTCTCTTCCACCTCGACCGCGACGCAAGGCGACCCCCCCTGCTGCCGTTTCCCCCACGACCTCCAGCACCCCTCCAAGCCGCCGCTGACGTCTCCAAACCCCCCCCCGTAAGTTTTTAATTGTTTTATTATTTTATTTTTAAAGAATTTTAAAACTGATTTTATAATGATTTGAAAACTGATTTTATAATGATCTGAAAACTGATTTAGTTAAAAAAAAAAAAAAAACTGATTTAGTTTTAAGAATGAAAACTGCTTTTTTTTAGTATAAAACTGATTTTGTTTTAAGAATGAAAACTGTTTTTTTAAGTATATAAAACTGAAATTGCATTGTTTTCAAAGAAGAAATTTTTTTTATCATAGGAAAGATCAAATCTTTGTTATAAAAATTGAAATTTTTATAAAAGGCATAAAGAAGGATTTTTATATATTGAATAGAGAAATAAAAATTCGATTTTTATATATTGAACTTCGAACTAAAAATTCGATTTTTATATATTGAACTTCGAACTAAAAATTCGATTTTTATATATTGAACTTCGAACTAAAAATTCGATTTTTATATATTGAACTTCGAACTAAAAATTCGATTTTTATATATTGAACTTTGAACTAAAAATTCGATTTTTATATATTGAACTTTGAACTAAAAATTCGATTTTTATATATTGAACTTCGAACTAAAAATTCGATTTTTATATATTGAACTTCGAACTGAAAATTCGATTTTTATATATTGAACTTCGAACTAAAAATTCGATTTTTATATATTGAACTTTGAACTAAAAATTCGATTTTTATATATTGAACTTTGAAATAAAAATTCGATTTTTATATATGGAATAGCGAAGTAAAATTCGATTTTTACATATGTAGTGAAAGCGGACAACGAAAGCGACAAAAGGCGAGTTGGCGAAGGTTTCCTGCATTAGAAGGGCCGTGGAGCTAGGATAGCTAAAGGTGAGAATTTCTCACCTTTCAATTTACTTTTCTAGTTATATATATATACTAGGATGCAGACGGTGTTTAGTAGCACCCGACACAATCGTCCACAGACCATGGACTTGTTTGTTTGGCTGTTTGGTTATTGATTGTGATATTGGTTTGAATGTGGTTTGTGGTGTGAAAAATCGAATCGATAAATTGGTTAGGATTAGACGTGCGCCGTTATAAGGCGAAGGAGTAAGGCTAGGTTAGACCCTTACTCCAAATTTTGTGGTTTGCATAACGAAAGTGAATTTGATTGATGTGTGAATGGCGTGGGCCTTCACTAGACCGGGGATAAGGCTAGGCCTTGTCCCGTTTCTAGTATCGTGCCGTTATGCCGCCGAAATTTTCTAAAATAAGTTAGAAAAATAAAAATAGCATTTTATTTAAAGAATGAACTGAATAGAAATTCATATGATAAAATAAAATGTGTTATCGTTAAAAATATAATTTTTAACGTGAATGTGAATAAATAAATATTCATTTACAAACCAGACGGTTTGTTTATGTACACCTATTTGAATGACGTTGATTGGGTCGATAAATTTTACACATCGCCTAACTGCACAAATAAAATATGTGTTTGATTGTTTGAAACCCCACACGGGTGTTAGGATGAAATTTGAAGTTCACTCATCCTGATTGATTAAATATGTCGATCGATTGATTGACAGGCTGTTATAAGCGTTGAATATCTATATTTGATGCTTATACAGTGTAGTGCACTTTGGTTGATGGTTGATTATTTTCAATGCTATTATATACTTGTGTTGTATGAAAATCCATATAATTAATTTTATATGGTAATTGATTGGGCCTCATTCCAGTTTTGAAAAAGAAATATTTGAAATAGAATATTTGAAAATAAAGGAATATATGAAGCCGTGTTGATTAGATTGACGCCATTTTGACGTGAACGATATTTATATCGATTTTGAAAACGATTTCGAAATGAATTGAATTGAAAACGAATTCAAAATGAATTGAAAACGATTTCGAAATGAATTGAATTGAAAACGAATTCAAAATGAATTGAAAACGATTTCGAAATGAATTGAATTGAAAACGAATTCAAAATAGATTGAAAACGATTTCGAAATGAATTGAATTGAAAACGAATTCAAATGGAATTGAAAGCGAATTGAAATGAATTCAAATTGAATTGAAATTCGAATTGAATAGAAATGAATTTTAAAACGAATTTATAAAGAAGAATTCAATTTTGGCTTTGAATTGAAATAGAAGTTGAAATAGGTTTTGAAACGATTTTAAAACTATTTATATAATTCGTTTTGAATAGAAATCGACGAAATATATATTATATATATTATATATATAATATAATGGCCTGAATAGAACGCGCCGCGCCGCGGCAGTTCGCGAATTTCGACCATTGACTTCGAATGGACATTACGGGAGATCCGACCGTCGGATTCTCCTAAAACCGGAACCGTTGGGTTCGTATCGAAAAGAGCTTTCTAGCGAATGTTAGAAATTTGAAATCTAACGGTTGGATTTGGAATTATGTCCAAATCAAATTTGAAAAAGGTCGCTGTAAGTGCAGTTCGATGACCATTGATGGAAATCGACTGTACGGGCCTTAATAAAATTATTAAAAATAGTAATAATTTGTGTAAAATCATAAGAAATGATTTGTGAAGATTTGGGATGAAAAACTCCCTATTTGAAAAGATAAAAATAGATTTTTATCGAAATGAACTAGTTTTGAACTAGAATTATAATTCTATTTATTTTTAAATAAATAAATTGAATTCGAAAAGGGTTTTGAAAATAACCAAAATTTCCAATGATTGCATTGGAGTGGATTTGAATCGAAATTGTCTTCGGAATATTTCGATGTTGGAATTCGTGATTATACAGTTGTTGTTATGGAAATTTGAAAGATATATTAATATATCGTTATTTCCACTACGACATTTGTTAATCGTAGAATTTGATATTGAATATAGGCCGATATATTTTCTATTCAGAGCCTTGTGTTTAATATCGAATGTGATTTGGGTTTGTCGTGAATGGTGTCTTCACTAACACTGTTCTTGAACCCAGTTGAGAAAAGATTAAATCTTTTTATTTAGATTTAATGAAGTGTACCAATTAAATGATATTCAATTGGAATTGAATTGATATTGATTTTTGGGTTTATCGTGAACAGTGTTTTAAATAACACTTGTTCTTTAACCCGATAATTAATGAATGTGATTTTGGGTTTATCGTGAACCGTGTTTTAAATGACACTGATTCTTTAACCCAGTTAACGATTAAAACTGAGTGGAGTTTTAATGAATCTTTAATTAGATTGAAATGGTCGAAAATGGAGTATCCCCAGTTTTGCTCCAGGCGATAGTTAAATCTTTAATTAGATTTGAACATGAAATGGTAATTGAATTTACCGATAACACCGTGGTGTTAAATATGAAGTATTACCAGTTTTACTTCATGGGATGAATAGGTTGGGATTGGGAAATTAAAACAAATGATTACTTCGGTAAGGTTCGCTAATCCCGACTAGTTTGAATTGATATTCAAAAGTTGATTAAAGAATAAATTCAAGAATTTATCTTTGATAAAATTAATGGGAATCTTTCCCTATGAATGTGAAATTTAGAAACTAACTGTCGGTTAGCTAAGCAGAAGGGTTTTCTGGATATTGATCTGATGTTGGTTTCGGCCTTCGGGGTTAATATTTGGGGAATTATTCTCTTGATTAATTTATGGTTAGTGACTAATGAATTGGAATGAGGCGTATGTTGTGTTTGTGTAACACTTATTTAAAATATACGCGAGTTATTCGGAAAGACCGGGTTTATCCCATTCTGAATAACTGATACGACGATAAGTCGAAGATGAAGACGATGGTCGAAGACCGGAGGTCTTCACGTCGTTTGGGTGATAACTGATGATCTTGATTGGGCTGTACACCCAAGAAGATGGAAACAGTTAGTGATCGTCCAGACGTACTTGGAGATCGATGGATATGCGGGGTACTAGGTGCTCCCGGTTTCGTTCAGACCCAGAACGGACTTGTAAATGGACTGTGTGTCTGACATCGGATTTCACTCTGTGTGACTGATATCGGTTGCATAGGATGGTTTGCCTGTGTGGCATGCTAAGATGCAAATGATCAAGGCTTCTGTTGAAAAGCAAAGTCTTGTGGTGATGATCAAAGCACGGCCTTTGTGGCGTAGCTTTGTGTAACGTTTACCTCGCGTGTTTCACACCAGGTATGAACCAAAAACGGGAGACGGACCTCAGGGAGGGCATGCGTTTCTTCCTAGTTAGAAGTGGTGTTAGTGGTTTTACACGCCCTGACGAGTTTGACTTATGTGGTTGTTGCTGTTGCGAGGCGCCTCGGATTGATCGGTCGTTCTCGAACCGATGGAGTCATTTAGTTGGCTCGTTTACGCCCCATAGGGCGGAGAAACGCATGTTCAGGCATTTTAATCCACTCCGTGTGGACCGGCCCTGACGATCCAAGGGTCACTCGAGCTCTGATCCTGAGACTCGGACTAGGCAGTCTCGAATCGGTTGAGGACTATCTTTTGCCTCGGTTCATAGATGGAAATCCAATTTCCAAATACGTGACATTTGCGGTTTTAATTGTAATCCTATATATGGCGACATAGTGGGATGGGGCGCTTATGCCGCCTATGATTGATACTTATGATTTGAAGTTGTTTTATACACTATGCACTTATAATAGTATCAAATGATTTGTTTTAAACGTATCAAGCATTCTTTAGCTGTTATAAGGGAAAACCCTATCCTCGACTGCATTGCATTGTGTGATGGGACCTGGGTCTTATAACAGCTTCATTTTTCTATATTTAGCATTGCGCTGTTTGTTTCATGCACTGGTATTCTTGGGAGGAAACCCGTTCCGTGTTATACGGCGTGGTCCCTTGATTTACCTAATGATTTAAAATAAAGATTAACTGTTTTAGTTCTCACACCAGTCACATGACTGACCTGGAGTTTATTGTTTTAACCTAAACTCTGGGTGCCCCTATTTTGACACGGGCAGCTAGTAGTTTTGGTTTTGCAGATTTATATTCACAGGATCCTGGTTTACAGCTGGAACGATATCCGGAAAGCTTTGTATCCGTATATCTCCTTCTAGTTGTGTATTGTATTATTTTCCGCTGATATGTATTTAAATGTAATTTAAATCTCTGATATTTCTGTGTAATATTCTTTTATACTCTGTATATTCTTGTAATCTGATGCATTGTTGTAATATACAATGAAACGTTCTTCTGAATGCGTTCTGTTGTGGTTTGTTCTCGAACTATCCGACGCTTTCCTTTAAGGGGAAGTTGCGGGTCTTCACAGTTGGTATCAGAGCTTTGGTTTACAAAGCTCAGAGAACAAGACACATTAGAACCATACGAAAGAATTCATCAGATATTGGATTAGTAATATCCAATGGGGATGACTCGTTAGAGATGGGATCAGTAGTATCCTAGAACGAGTGTGAAGAGTATATTTTTCAAAATGAAAACAAATTTTTGTTTTGAAAATTTAAATCAATTATTCGTATTTGATTATCTCTTTATATTGAGTTGGACAGTCCAGTATATAAAGATTTTGCGTATACGTCTGATCCACGTGTATTTGAAATTTTAATATACTGGATAGATATAGAGTCACATTCTAGACACTCGGGGATAATTCTGATGATGTGGCCACATCATCAGTATTTATATTCGTGTTTCGAAGGTGTGATATCTATATATTTCCATTAGACTGGTGTGAGAACCAAATCTTATATAGCTAGAACACTTTGTTGTGAATTGGCATCAAAAACATGATTTTTGTATATGTATCAAAATTATGAATTTGAAACGTTAAATTCACTAATTGATTGATGTTTGTGTTGTTTGTTTATTTGTTTGCTAATTTTGAACCATTATGCCTAATAGCATCAAATATTGGGTTATATTGAAAATTGGTCGTATTTGCTTGCATATACATATATATCTTTGAACAGGTCATAGCAAGGAGGCTAGAGCAGAGAATAAAATTTGTTTGCCCGACAAATAGGTACATGTTTACTACATAATTTCCTGTTTTGTTTGGGTGATGATGATTTTGTGAGCCTATTGGCTAGCCGCTTGGCTTTTTCTTTTTCTTTTTGAGATCTGAAGGACCGGGGAAGCTATTTGAAATTCCCCGATGCTCCCGGTGCAGGGGAGGTTATGGCGAAATTTTTCGAAAATTTAGGGTGTTAGCCAAATTTTTGAAATTTTAAAAATTCTCAGAAACTAAAGGGTTAGAGAATGGAAGCCAGGACGAGCGTAGAGTTGAATTATCAAACCACTTTCGACTTTGTTCCTTTTCGGGGACGAAAAGTTTTAAGTGGGGGAGATTGTAACAACCCGGAAAATCTGGGCCAGTTTAAAATTTTTATTTTGGCAATTTTAGCGAATTTTGATTATTTAAAATGAATTATTTTAAATAATATCGACGAGATATTTATTTTCAATATAATTCGAACGTATATATTATACGCGTCGTCGTTAGAATATAAATAATTATATATAATTATAAAAGGAATTGAAAATGGCGCGGTAGTTCGATAATTCGATTTCAAACTTCAATTGAATGTACCGGGTGCAAAACAATCCGGATTTTAGTGAAACCAAAAATAATGGAATCTAATAGTGAATATCTTTCCAACGAATCCGAAAAATCAAGATTTCATATCAGGAATCAAAAGATATGTCCAGTTGAAAATTCTGAATAGTCGCTATGGAATTCAAGCCCTTAAAAATGGACATTTTGCAAACGACCTCGGATTTCGACGAAACCAGTTTTGTTGGATCCGCAGTGTCGAATTATTGCTAGGTTTCAAATTTCATAATTTTTCGAATCAATATGTGAGCGTGGCAAAGGAAAACGCGTTTGACCAGTTTCAGTTGATTTTAATCGACTGGAAATTGGCCATTTTTCAAACGGCCTCAGAATTCGACGAAACTAGTTTTGTTAGGACCGTATCGTCAATACGAAGCTAGAAAATATTTTTCTGGAATTTTTAGAGTTAGTATGTGACCACGGTAATTTGAAATGTACGTTTAAAATTCAATATAGTGATTTAAATGTAAATCTAACGGAAACTGATTGTAACGATCAAATCAGCTTGCGATACATATCCCATTGTGTTCGGAATGGGGGTGAAACGCTATGGACGACAGGCGGTGGACCTCGTTCAGGGGTCGTTTGTAAAAGTCAACCTTTTTGAAAAATTAAATAATAAAAAAAAAAAAAAATATTTTCCTTTCCCCCTTTTTACTCTGGCCCCCCCCCTTTTTTTCCCCGTTCATTCTTTACAGAATAAAAAAAAAAAAAAAAGGGAGAAGGAGGCGACGAAGGCGGGGAGGAGCCGCCGCCCTCCCCGAGGGCCACCGCGCCTCGTCAAAGACCCCCCCTCTCTTCCACCTCGACCGCAACGCAAGAAGACCCCCCCCTCTCTTCCACCTCGACCGCAACGCAAGAAGACCCCCCCTCTCTTCCACCTCGACCGCGACGCAAGGCGACCCCCCTGCTGCCGTTTCCCCCACGACCTCCAGCACCCCTCCGAGCCGCCGCCGACGTCTCCAAACCCCCCCCCCCCGTAAGTTTTTAATTGTTTTATTATTTTATTTTTAAAGAATTTTAAAACTGATTTTATAATGATTTGAAAACTGATTTTATAATGATCTGAAAACTGATTTAGTTTAAAAACAAAAAAAAAAAAACTGATTTAGTTTTAAGAATGAAAACTGCTTTTTTTTAGTATAAAACTGATTTTGTTTTAAGAATGAAAACTGTTTTTTTAAGTATATAAAACTGAAATTGCATTGTTTTCAAAGAAGAAATTTTTTTTATCATAGGAAAGATCAAATCTTTGTTATAAAAATTGAAATTTTTATAAAAGGCATAAAGAAGGATTTTTATATATTGAATAGAGAAATAAAAATTCGATTTTTATATATTGAACTTCGAACTAAAAATTCGATTTTTATATATTGAACTTCGAACTAAAAATTCGATTTTTATATATTGAACTTCGAACTAAAAATTCGATTTTTATATATTGAACTTCGAACTAAAAATTCGATTTTTATATATTGAACTTTGAACTAAAAATTCGATTTTTATATATTGAACTTCGAACTAAAAATTCGATTTTTATATATTGAACTTCGAACTAAAAATTCGATTTTTATATATTGAACTTCGAACTGAAAATTCGATTTTTATATATTGAACTTCGAACTAAAAATTCGATTTTTATATATTGAACTTTGAACTAAAAATTCGATTTTTATATATTGAACTTTGAAATAAAAATTCGATTTTTATATATGGAATAGCGAAGTAAAATTCGATTTTTACATATGTAGTGAAAGCGGACAACGAAAGCGACAAAAGGCGAGTTGGCGAAGGTTTCCTGCATTAGAAGGGCCGTGGAGCTAGGATAGCTAAAGGTGAGAATTTCTCACCTTTCAATTTACTTTTCTAGTTATATATATATACTAGGATGCAGACGGTGTTTAGTAGCACCCGACACAATCGTCCACAGACCATGGACTTGTTTGTTTGGCTGTTTGGTTATTGATTGTGATATTGGTTTGAATGTGGTTTGTGGTGTGAAAAATCGAATCGATAAATTGGTTAGGATTAGACGTGCGCCGTTATAAGGCGAAGGAGTAAGGCTAGGTTAGACCCTTACTCCAAATTTTGTGGTTTGCATAACGAAAGTGAATTTGATTGATGTGTGAATGGCGTGGGCCTTCACTAGACCGGGGATAAGGCTAGGCCTTGTCCCGTTTCTAGTATCGTGCCGTTATGCCGCCGAAATTTTCTAAAATAAGTTAGAAAAATAAAAATAGCATTTTATTTAAAGAATGAACTGAATAGAAATTCATATGATAAAATAAAATGTGTTATCGTTAAAAATATAATTTTTAACGTGAATGTGAATAAATAAATATTCATTTACAAACCAGACGGTTTGTTTATGTACACCTATTTGAATGACGTTGATTGGGTCGATAAATTTTACACATCGCCTAACTGCACAAATAAAATATGTGTTTGATTGTTTGAAACCCCACACGGGTGTTAGGATGAAATTTGAAGTTCACTCATCCTGATTGATTAAATATGTCGATCGATTGATTGACAGGCTGTTATAAGCGTTGAATATCTATATTTGATGCTTATACAGTGTAGTGCACTTTGGTTGATGGTTGATTATTTTCAATGCTATTATATACTTGTGTTGTATGAAAATCCATATAATTAATTTTATATGGTAATTGATTGGGCCTCATTCCAGTTTTGAAAAAGAAATATTTGAAATAGAATATTTGAAAATAAAGGAATATATGAAGCCGTGTTGATTAGATTGACGCCATTTTGACGTGAACGATATTTATATCGATTTTGAAAACGATTTCGAAATGAATTGAATTGAAAACGAATTCAAAATGAATTGAAAACGATTTCGAAATGAATTGAATTGAAAACGAATTCAAAATGAATTGAAAACGATTTCGAAATGAATTGAATTGAAAACGAATTCAAAATGAATTGAAAACGATTTCGAAATGAATTGAATTGAAAACGAATTCAAAATAGATTGAAAACGATTTCGAAATGAATTGAATTGAAAACGAATTCAAATGGAATTGAAAGCGAATTGAAATGAATTCAAATTGAATTGAAATTCGAATTGAATAGAAATGAATTTTAAAACGAATTTATAAAGAAGAATTCAATTTTGGCTTTGAATTGAAATAGAAGTTGAAATAGGTTTTGAAACGATTTTAAAACTATTTATATAATTCGTTTTGAATAGAAATCGACGAAATATATATTATATATATTATATATATAATATAATGGCCTGAATAGAACGCGCCGCGCCGCGGCAGTTCGCGAATTTCGACCATTGACTTCGAATGGACATTACGGGAGATCCGACCGTCGGATTCTCCTAAAACCGGAACCGTTGGGTTCGTATCGAAAAGAGCTTTCTAGCGAATGTTAGAAATTTGAAATCTAACGGTTGGATTTGGAATTATGTCCAAATCAAATTTGAAAAAGGTCGCTGTAAGTGCAGTTCGATGACCATTGATGGAAATCGACTGTACGGGCCTTAATAAAATTATTAAAAATAGTAATAATTTGTGTAAAATCATAAGAAATGATTTGTGAAGATTTGGGATGAAAAACTCCCTATTTGAAAAGATAAAAATAGATTTTTATCGAAATGAACTAGTTTTGAACTAGAATTATAATTCTATTTATTTTTAAATAAATAAATTGAATTCGAAAAGGGTTTTGAAAATAACCAAAATTTCCAATGATTGCATTGGAGTGGATTTGAATCGAAATTGTCTTCGGAATATTTCGATGTTGGAATTCGTGATTATACAGTTGTTGTTATGGAAATTTGAAAGATATATTAATATATCGTTATTTCCACTACGACATTTGTTAATCGTAGAATTTGATATTGAATATAGGCCGATATATTTTCTATTCAGAGCCTTGTGTTTAATATCGAATGTGATTTGGGTTTGTCGTGAATGGTGTCTTCACTAACACTGTTCTTGAACCCAGTTGAGAAAAGATTAAATCTTTTTATTTAGATTTAATGAAGTGTACCAATTAAATGATATTCAATTGGAATTGAATTGATATTGATTTTTGGGTTTATCGTGAACAGTGTTTTAAATAACACTTGTTCTTTAACCCGATAATTAATGAATGTGATTTTGGGTTTATCGTGAACCGTGTTTTAAATGACACTGATTCTTTAACCCAGTTAACGATTAAAACTGAGTGGAGTTTTAATGAATCTTTAATTAGATTGAAATGGTCGAAAATGGAGTATCCCCAGTTTTGCTCCAGGCGATAGTTAAATCTTTAATTAGATTTGAACATGAAATGGTAATTGAATTTACCGATAACACCGTGGTGTTAAATATGAAGTATTACCAGTTTTACTTCATGGGATGAATAGGTTGGGATTGGGAAATTAAAACAAATGATTACTTCGGTAAGGTTCGCTAATCCCGACTAGTTTGAATTGATATTCAAAAGTTGATTAAAGAATAAATTCAAGAATTTATCTTTGATAAAATTAATGGGAATCTTTCCCTATGAATGTGAAATTTAGAAACTAACTGTCGGTTAGCTAAGCAGAAGGGTTTTCTGGATATTGATCTGATGTTGGTTTCGGCCTTCGGGGTTAATATTTGGGGAATTATTCTCTTGATTAATTTATGGTTAGTGACTAATGAATTGGAATGAGGCGTATGTTGTGTTTGTGTAACACTTATTTAAAATATACGCGAGTTATTCGGAAAGACCGGGTTTATCCCATTCTGAATAACTGATACGACGATAAGTCGAAGATGAAGACGATGGTCGAAGACCGGAGGTCTTCACGTCGTTTGGGTGATAACTGATGATCTTGATTGGGCTGTACACCCAAGAAGATGGAAACAGTTAGTGATCGTCCAGACGTACTTGGAGATCGATGGATATGCGGGGTACTAGGTGCTCCCGGTTTCGTTCAGACCCAGAACGGACTTGTAAATGGACTGTGTGTCTGACATCGGATTTCACTCTGTGTGACTGATATCGGTTGCATAGGATGGTTTGCCTGTGTGGCATGCTAAGATGCAAATGATCAAGGCTTCTGTTGAAAAGCAAAGTCTTGTGGTGATGATCAAAGCACGGCCTTTGTGGCGTAACTTTGTGTAACGTTTACCTCGCGTGTTTCACACCAGGTATGAACCAAAAACGGGAGACGGACCTCAGGGAGGGCATGCGTTTCTTCCTAGTTAGAAGTGGCGTTAGTGGTTTTACACGCCCTGACGAGTTTGACTTATGTGGTTGTTGCTGTTGCGAGGCGCCTCGGATTGATCGGTCGTTCTCGAACCGATGGAGTCATTTAGTTGGCTCGTTTACGCCCCATAGGGCGGAGAAACGCATGTTCAGGCATTTTAATCCACTCCGTGTGGACCGGCCCTGACGATCCAAGGGTCACTCGAGCTCTGATCCTGAGACTCGGACTAGGCAGTCTCGAATCGGTTGAGGACTATCTTTTGCCTCGGTTCATAGATGGAAATCCAATTTCCAAATACGTGACATTTGCGGTTTTAATTGTAATCCTATATATGGCGACATAGTGGGATGGGGCGCTTATGCCGCCTATGATTGATACTTATGATTTGAAGTTGTTTTATACACTATGCACTTATAATAGTATCAAATGATTTGTTTTAAACGTATCAAGCATTCTTTAGCTGTTATAAGGGAAAACCCTATCCTCGACTGCGTTGCATTGTGTGATGGGACCTGGGTCTTATAACAGCTTCATTTTTCTATATTTAGCATTGCGCTGTTTGTTTCATGCACTGGTATTCTTGGGAGGAAACCCGTTCCGTGTTATACGGCGTGGTCCCTTGATTTACCTAATGATTTAAAATAAAGATTAACTGTTTTAGTTCTCACACCAGTCACATGACTGACCTGGAGTTTATTGTTTTAACCTAAACTCTGGGTGCCCCTATTTTGACACGGGCAGCTAGTAGTTTTGGTTTTGCAGATTTATATTCACAGGATCCTGGTTTACAGCTGGAACGATATCCGGAAAGCTTTGTATCCGTATATCTCCTTCTAGTTGTGTATTGTATTATTTTCCGCTGATATGTATTTAAATGTAATTTAAATCTCTGATATTTCTGTGTAATATTCTTTTATACTCTGTATATTCTTGTAATCTGATGCATTGTTGTAATATACAATGAAACGTTCTTCTGAATGCGTTCTGTTGTGGTTTGTTCTCGAACTATCCGACGCTTTCCTTTAAGGGGAAGTTGCGGGTCTTCACAGTTTATTGTTGTGATTTGGCATCAAAAACATGATTTTCTTTATATGTAGTAAAATTATGAATTTGGAATTCTAATTCATTAAATCATTGATGGTTGTGATGTTTGTTTATTTGTTTGATAATTTTTAACCATTTAGCCTAATTGAACCGAATATTGAACTGTATTGAAAAATGATTAAAAATACATGCATGTACATGTACTTACATTGAACATGTCATAGCAAGGACGCTAGAGCAGAAGAATAAAATTTGTTTGCCCGACAAATAGTTACATGTTTACCATAATTTACAGTTTTGTTTGGGTGATGATGATTTTATGAGCCCCTTGGCTTTTTCTTTTTCTTTTTGAGATCAGAGGGCCTGTATGGCAATTTCGGGATTTTCCCGGTGCTCCCGATGCAAGGGAGGTTATGGAGAAACTTTTCGAAAATTTAGGGTGTTAGCCAAATTTTTGAAAAATTTGAAAAGTTCTTAGAAACTGAAAAGTTGAAGAACTTAAGCCGTAATCAAAATAATGAAAGTTGAGTTGATAAATTAAACAACTTTCGGCTTCGTTCCTTTTCGGGGACGAAAAGTTTTAAGTGGGGGAGAATGTAACAACCCAGAAAATGAGAGCCAATTTAAAATTTTTATTTTGGCAATTATAGTGAATTTTGATTATTTAAAATGAATTATTTTAAATAATAACGACGAGAAATTTATTTAGAATAGAATTGAACGTATATGTTTATATAGATCGTCGTTAGAATATAAATAATTATTTAAATTATAAAAGGAATTGAAAATGGCGCGGTAGTTCGATAATTCGATTTCAAACTTCAAATGAATGTACAGGGTGCAAAATAAACCGGATTTTAGCGAAACCAAAAATATTTGAATCTAATTGAGAATATCTTTCCAAAAAATTTGAACAATCGAAATTTCATAGCGGGAATCAAAAGATATGCCCAGTTGAAAATTCAGAATAGTCGCTATGGAATTTCGGCCCTTAAAAATGGAAATTTTGCAAACGACCTCGGATTTCGACGAAACCACTTTTGTTGGATCCGTGATGTCAAATTATTGCTAAGTTTCAAATTTTATAATTTTTCGATTCAATATGTGAGCGTGGCAAAGGAAAACGCGTTTGACCAGTTTTTGTTGATTTTAATCGACTGGAAAATGACCATTTTTCAAACGGTCTCAGAATTTGATGAAACTAGTTTTGTTAGGACCGTATCGTCAATACGAAGCTACAAAATATTTTTTTGGAATTTTTCGTGTTAGTATGTGACCCCAGTAAATTGAAATGTGCGTTCAAATTCAATATATAGAGTTATATTTTGATTTTGACGAAAACTGATCGAAATGATCGAATCAGCCTGCGATACATATCCCATTGTGTTCGAAATGGGGGCAATTAGCTAGGGACGACAGTCAGTGGGCTTGATTTTGATTTCGAAATAAAAAGTTACTTTTTGAGGAGGAATTAAAATAAATTAATATATATAATATTATCCCCCTCTTTTCTCCTAACCCCCCTTCTATCGTTGACTTCAAAGAGAAAAAAAAAGAGAACGACGATCTGGGAGGACCGTCGCCTCTCCACGGCGAACCACCGCTGACGCGGGAACCTCCGCCCCAACCCCCTCTAATCTCTCCCTATCCGCTCCTTCGATCGAACCCCCGCCACCAACCAAGCCCTACCCCGAAGCACGTGTCGCGCCGCCAGTCACCTATCCCACCGCCACCTCCGCCTGTCGCCCCTCAGCCACCCAACGACGTCCATCCCCTATCCTCAGTCCCCATTAACCCCGATCCTCCCCTTCGCCATCGAATAGGCGTTAAACCCAAACCCTAAAGCCACCGCACCACCAGCCTCCGGCGAACCAGACCCTCCCCTGCGCCTCCACAGGCCTACGACTCCAACCGTGAGCCCTCCTCCCCCTTCGATCAGCAAAGTGAGTTTTAATTTATTTGAGTAGTTAAAAATTTGATTTTTATTTAGTTATTAGCGTCGATTTACATTTATTTATTAGCATTGATTTTTATTTGATGAAAACATGATATTTATTTATGAAGGATTATATTTTTATAAATATAAAGCTTATAATTTTGATTATGGAACGATCATATTTTTACTAACGAAAAGATTAGAAATATGATTTTTATATCATAGGAAGGATAAAAATATGATTTTTATATCATAGGAAGGATAAAAATATGATTTTTTTATTATAGAAAGAAAGGCGAAATCTTTATATTCGAAAAGGCGAAATCTTTATATTTGAAAAGGCGAAATCTTTATATTTGAAAAGGCGAAATCTTTATATAGAGAATAGCGTGATATAAATATTTTTTTTTATCTATATAGCATCGATGTAAAAATGGAATTTTTATCTATATAGTAGCGGTATAAAAATATGATTTTTATATACATGGCAATAATATAAAAATGTAATTTTTATATATGTAGTGGCTACGGGCAACGAAAGTGACAAAAGACGAAAAGGTGAAGATTTCCTATATAAGAAGAGTCGCGACATTTGGATTAGCTAGTTGGTGAGAACTTCTTACTTTAATTTTCTTTTTCTAGTTAATAATATATACTAGGATGCAGACGGTGCTTAGTAGCACCCGACACCTGTTGTCCACAGACCATGGACGGCTTGTATGCTTGTTTGATGTGTTGTGAAATTTGTTTGTGATGTTGATGTGAAATCGATAATAAAATGTAGATGGTTGAAATAAATTAGTTATCGTCAAAATATAATTTTTAACGTGAATATGAATATAGTGAATGTGAATAAATAAATATTCATCTACAAACCGGACGGTTTGTTTATGAACACCTATTTGAAGGACATTGATTGGGACGATAAATTTTACACATCGCCCAACTGCACAAATAATATTCAGTGTTTGTTGATTTGAAACCCCACACGGGTGTTGGGATGATATTTGGCATACACTAATCCCAATTATTTAATAGTATGTCGATCGATTGGTCGACAGGCTGTGTAAGCATTAATTATTTATATTTAATGCTTATGCAGTTGTGTGGTGCACGTTGGATGATGGTTGATTATTTATCGTTGCTATTTATATACATGTGTTGTATGGAAACCATATAATTGACATTATACGGTGATTGATTGGGCCTCATTCCAATCGGGAAAATAAGAATATAATAGAATATATTCATGTGTTGAATAGAAAATATGCTCATGTGTTGAGAATATTTATGTGTTGAAACTATTCATGTGTTGAGTAAAATATTTTAACAATAAAATTTACATCTTTATCATATTTAAGATTAGAATCACTTTACAGTTGGAGTCTGATTAAAAATCAAACGATAGATACCATAATTTTATAAAATATATTACATAACAAAAATAGTCATGTGTTGACAGTACTCATGTGTTGAGATTAGTCGTGTGTTGAAAGAAATATAGATTCATGTGTTGAATAGAATATATATTCATTTGTTGAATAGAATAACGAATTTATTGAAATATATAAAGCCGTGTTGATTAGAGTTGCCCTATTTTGACGTGAACGATATTTATATCGATTATATTCGTTTTTATAACGAATATAGAAAAGGTAGTGATTTCAAAATATAACGTTTTGAAAATATTATCATTTATATAGTTATGATTTGAAATTGAATATAGAGTTGAAATGGTTTTGAAAACGAATTTAAAACGATTTATAAAATACGTTTTAAAAGGAAATCGACGAAATATAATATATATATATATTATATATATATAATGGCCTGAATAGAATGCGCCGCGCCATGGCAGTTCGTGAATTTCGACCATTGACTTCGAATTGACGTTGCGGGAGATCCGACCGTCGGATTCTCCTAAAACCGGAACCGTTGGGTTCGTATCGAAAAGAGCTTCCAATGAATATTAGAAATTTGAAATCTAATGGTTGGATTTGGAATTATTCCCAAATCAAATTTGGAAAGGGTCGTTGTAAGTGCAGTTCGATGGCCGATGATGGAAATCGACTGTACGGGCCTTGATAAAATTATTAAAAATATTAATAATTTGTGTAAAATCATAATATGTGAATTGGAAAGAACTAGGATGAAAAATTCCACATTTGAAAAGATAAAAATAGATTTTTATCGAAATGAACTAGTTTTGAACTAGAATTAAAATCAATTTATTTTTGAAATAAATAAATTGAATTTGAATGGGTTTTGAAAATAACCAGAATTTCCAATATATATAAAGTGGAAGTGGATTTGAATCGAAATTGTCTTCGGAATATTTCGATGTTGGATTTCGTGATTATACAGATATTGTTATGGGAATTTGAAAGATATATTTATATCGTTATTTCCAATACGATATTTGTTGGTTTCAGAATTTGATATTGAATATAAGCCGGTATATTTTCTATTTAGAGCCTAGTATATAATATCAAATGTATTTTGGGTTTATCGTGAACCGTGTTTTAGATGACATGGGTTCTTTAACCCAGTTAAAGTCAGGATATTGATTTTTGGGAAGATTAAAACTAAGTGGAGTTTTAATGAATCTGTAATTAAATTGAAAAGTGAATTGATAATTTAAATTATCAAAATTGGAAAGTGATCGAGAATGGAGTACCACCAGTTTTGCTCCAAAGCGAGAGTTAAATCTTTCATTAGATTTGAACGTGAAATGGTAATTAATATTACCGATAGCACCGTGATGTTAGATATGGAGTATTACCAGTTTTTCTCCATGGGATGAATAGGTTGGGATTGGGAAATAAAATAAATAATTACTTCGGTGTGGTTCGCTAATCCCGACTAGTTTGGAAAACCATAATACGGTTTGAAATGATATCCAAAGGAAGATTAAAGAATAAATTTAGAAGAATTTATCTTTGATAAAATTAATGGGAACCTTTCCTTAAGTGTGTGAAAATTTGAATAAAAGAATACTCTGAATTGGAATGAGGCATTTGTTGTGTTTGTGTAACATTTGTTTATCATATACGTAGGTTATTCAGAAAGGCCGGGTTTACACCCATTCTGAATAACCGCTTCGACGAGATGTCGAAGATGAAGACGGTGGTTGAAGACCGGAAGTCTTCACATCGTCTGGGTGATTACTGATGATCTCGATTGGGCTGTACACCCAAGATGAGGAAACAGTTGGTGATCGTCCAGATGTACTTGGAGATCGATGGATATGCGAGGAAAGTGCCTCCGGTTTCGTTCAGACCCAGAACGAACTTGTAAATGGATTGTGTGTCTGACATTGGATTTTATTCTGTGTTGATTGATCTCTATTAAATATACATCTGTTTGGCGGCGGAGAATTTATTCTCTTGCTTAACGCCTTTCTCTGAGATGTACGAGCTCAGAGGTTGTATATCGATGGACATCAGTCGCATGGAGTGAATTGCCAGTGTGGCACGCGTAAGTGGCAATTGATCAAGGCTTCTGTTGAAAAGCAAAGTCTTGTGGTTGATGATCAAAGTACGGCCTTTGTGGCGCAGCTTTGTGTATAGCGTGAATTCGTGAGCCTCACACCTCGGTATGAGTCAAAAACGGGATAGTGACTGCAGGGAGAGCACGACGTTTCTTTCTAGCTAGTGGTGGTGTCAGTGACCTACCAGCCCTGACATTTATATATTTTTCACCCATGTGGTTGTTGGAATGCGAGGCGCCTCGGATATAGGTCTGTAAGGACCGGGAAACGTGTTCTCAAGAATAACTAATCCTCCAAAGTTAGGTGAGGACCGGCCCTGAAGATCCAAGGATCATAGTGGGGTCCTGAGGCATTTGCTAGAGTGTCTCGAATCGGAGAGGAGCTTGCCCTTTGACTCGACTCGTGATGGAAATCCAATTTCCAATACATGATATTGCGGTTTTATTTGTAGAACCTAGTATGGCGACATAGTGGTATGGGTCATTAATGCCGTCTATGATTGATATTTATGATTGAAATTGTTCTGACACTATACACTTATAATAGTATCAAATAATGTGTTTTTAACGTATCAAGCATGCTTTGGCTATTATAAGGTAAAAACCCTATCCTCCGGCTTGCGTTGCATTGTGTGATGGGACCTGGGTCTTATAATAGCTTCATTTTTCTTTATTTAGCATTGCGCTGTTTGTTTTATGCACTGGTATTCTTGGGAGGAAACCCGTTCCGTGTTATACGGCGTGGTCCCTTGATTTACCGAACTTTAAAATAAAGATTAATAACTGTTTTAGTTCTCACACCAGTCACATGAATGACCTGGAGTTTATTGTTTTAACCTAAACTCTGGGTACCCTTATTTTCGACACGAGCAGCTAGTAGTTTTGGTTTTGCAGATTTATATTCACAGGGTCCTGATTTACAGCTGGAACGATGCTCGGGAAGCTCTGTATCCGTGTATCATTTTCAGTTGTGTTTTGTATATTTTTCCGCTGCTATGTAATTTATTGTAATCTCTGGTATTTGTTGTATAACATTCATTTATACTTTGTATATTCTTGTATCTGATGGAATTGTTGTAATAGACAATGAAATGTTCTTCCGTATGCGTTCCAATTTGTCCTGTTCTCAAAATGATCAGGGGTTTCAAATGGTCTTGGTCAGTTTAACGATCGATTCGGATCGAGCGAAATTCCTTGTCGTCACAACACCTTAGTATATCTCTTATTTCTGATCTAGTAGTAGTTCCAAACCCTATAGGAGGTTCGGCTCATTTTTCTATGATGTGTAAGGATTTGAGACTTTCTGTATTAGGCGTCGAGTTTGATTTTAACACCCATGTAATGGGGTTTTCAGGGTACGTTATTATTCAGGGATGGATTGGCTGGCCATTTATGGTGCCATTATTGACTACAAGAGGAGGGTAGTGAGATTGATGACTTGTCATTGTAGGACCCTTGAGATATCTTGCGACCCGCGAGGGTCAATCATGTTGAGCTTCTTAGAGTCCCTAGATACTTCGATCGATGATCTTAGCCTGGTACCAATGGTGAGAGATTTTCCAGATGTATTTGAGGAGGTGAGAGGACTACCTCCGAGACGAGAGTTCGACTTCCAGATTTATTTGATAGAGAATGCTAAGCCTGTTGCATTGCATATCGTTATATGACTCTGAGGGAAAGAAGGGAACTGACTAAATAGGTAGGTAAGCTGTTAGCGAAAGACTTTATTAGACAGAGTATAACTAAGTGGGGAGCACCAGTTGTTTTCGCTACTAAGGCAGATAAATATCTCGTTCTATGTGTGGATTATAGTGAATTGAACAAGCTCACAAAGAGAATCGGCACCTACTCCCTCGGATAGACGATTTATTTGATTAGTAGGTGGGTGCATCCATTTTCTATCATTTGGATTTGGCGACTAGGTTTCATCGACTTCGAGTTGTAGATGATAGTATGGACAAGACTGCTTTTAGTAATCCATATGGATTTTTCGAGTGGTTGGTTATGCCCTTGGGCTAACCAATGAGCCGACGTACTTTGTTGATTTGATGAGTCGAGTGTTTAGGGAGTTCCTAAATAAGTTTGTGGCAGTGTTTGTGGATGACATATTGGTGTTCTTGAGAGATGAGGATAAGAAAGATTTGCACTTGGGAGAGATTCTCCGTACTCTTTGTGCCCATCAGTTGAAGGCAAAATTCTCGAAGTGCCACTTTTGGTGTAAGGGAGTGAGATTCTTGGGGCATGTTGTTTCAAGAGATGGCATAGCGGTTACTGTACAAGATTTGAAGGCCCCCAAGAATGCGACTAAGGTGAGGAGCTTTCTAGGTTTGGCGGGGTATTATCGAAAATTTATGAAGGACTTTGCGCGGATTTTAGCTCCGCTTACCTGCCTCGCTAAGAAAATTTTGGTATTTCATGGGACGTGGATTGCGAGGATTCCTTTATGAGATTAAAGAAGGCACTCACGACTGCTTTAGTGTTGACTTTTCCAGATGGATCTAAAATGTTCACGGTTTATACAGATGCCTGCGGCACAAGATAGGGTGTGGTCCTAATGCAGAAGGGTAGGGTTGTTTTCTATGGGAGCAGACATCTAAGAGTACACGAGAAGAATTATTCTACTCATGATGCAAAGCTAGCAGCTATTGTTTTCGCCCCTAAGTCTTGGAGGCATTACTTGTTGGGTGAGAAGTTTGAGTTGTATAACGATTAGAAGTCTCTCAAGTACTTATTTTTACAAAAGGATCTTAACTTGAACAGCATCATTGGATGGAGTTTCTAACATCCTACGATTTTGAGATTTCATGTAACTTAGGAAAGGGGAATGTAGTGGCGGATGCCTTGAGTAGGATGAGGATGACTTTGATCCCGTTATTCGTAGAGTGGTAGAGTTTGGAGTTTATCTCTTTTTTGATTTCAAACCAGCTACGGATTATGCACCAGGATTATTAACATTGCTTTAGGTGCAACCTACTCTAATGTATTGGATCCAGTTAGTGTGATGATCAACAACTAATCGATATTTTGGACCGACTTAATGGAGGTGAGACCTCAAGGCACCTTTCTAGATACTTTGTTGATGAGAGAGGATGGCTACGCCGTGATGGTAGGCTATGTGTACCCTGCACGGGAGATGTGATGAGTGTGGTATTGTCTGAGGTCCAACACTCTCGGATGACCATCCATCCGGGAGGATATAAGATGTATAGGGATATGAAAAGGGTCTTCTATTGGATAGGGATGAAGAAGGATGTAACTGATTTTGTGGAAAGATGCATGTCGGAGAGTAAAGGCTGAACAAAGGAAGCCTAGTGGATTGCTTTAACCCCTTGATGTGCCACCATGGATGTTGGAAAGCGTCTCGATGGATTTCATAGATGGTTTTCCTAGATCAAGGAAATGCAATACCAGTATTTGGGTAATCAGGATAGATTAACTAAGAATGTTCATTTCATCCTAGTACGGTTAAGAGGGCCGCAGCTGGGTTAGCTTCAATATATTTAAGGGTGATTATCCAACTTGATGGAGTCCCCGCGAGTAGTATTAGTGACAGATTCCCCATCTTTACCAATGAGTTTTGGAAGAGCCTGAGGCATTGGGGACATAGCTAAGACTTAACATTGCATATCACCCTTAGACTTATGGACAGACCGAGAGGGTTAATTGGATTCTTAAGGATTTATTACGGTTGTGAATTTTAGAATTCGGAGGGACTTGGAAAGAGAATCTTCCCTTAATAGAGTGTAACAACCCGAAATTTTGGCAATATAAATTAATTATTAGTATTTAAAAAATAGAAATTTCTACAAACGATGGAATTTGGCCACGAAACTTTAACCACTGCGTTCGTCTCGGAATTCTGGTAAACTTTCATGTTTGAGTTTAGCGAACGGAGTCTATATGAAAAGGTTACAAACGGAATACAAAAATGGACGGAAAATAAATAATTAGAATTTATTAGTATAATTTGCCTTATTTAACCAAGCCGACCTGGGCATTTGAGGCACAGAAGGTCGACGGTAGGGGTCGACCTACTAGGCGTTAGTTTTCCCAGTAAGGACTTGGTTTTTAATGGTTTGGTTTATAATATTAATAAAATGAATGGACACATATAACTTAAAACTAGTCCAATGGTCCTAGGCCATTTCCAACCCTATAAATAAAGAGGTAAGGCCTCATTCTTTTTCAAAATAATTCTATAGAGGCAGCGGAGCTCTGTCATTTTGCTCCTTCTCCAAACCTAATTTCGAAAACGAAAATATATTCATACAAACAAATCAAATCCAATTCATATGAAATTGAGAGGATAAGCAGAACTAATGGAAAATAATGCAAATTGACACTCCAAATCAAATTCTTCCTCCCTCCCTATTTTCTTACATTTCTACAGACCTGGGATCTTCCCCTTTCCAGATAAATTGTAGATTTATATGAATTTGGAGATTGTAGGCCTAAAGGGTTCAAACTTTGATTTTGGAGTGGGAAATTTACGAATACAGTTATAATACTTATCTATTTTGTTTGAACTATATATATGTTTTTATGCCTATTCCCTATCAGATCTATTCATTCAAATATTATGAATTTATTGACAACCATTAGATCTGGTTACAAATATGGTTAAAACTTGTGAATTGTAAGTTGTGGTTATGCTTAATATCAATTGCGGGATTTTTAAATTTGTTTATACATATTCCTACAATTATGTTATGAAAAATATTGCAATTATGTGGTAAAATGTATTGTGGACATTGCATAACACTATAGATCTGGAAATCAGTCCCATTAAACACCAATTAGATGTAGTTACATTCCAGATCTTTAGTTCAGTGTTGATATGAAAATATGTGAATTTGGGTAATAAGATGAAATTGGTAAATTATGTGATTGTAATATTAAAAGAAATATGCTTGTTTGTATTCAATATTGTTGGGTTTTTGCTTAGTAGTTTTAAATGTGTTGTTTTCCTCCTTTTTCATAAAAAGGCATTATTTTTAAGTCACAAGAGGCGTGATAAATAAGATCAAAAAGGGAATAATGGTGCAAATGTACGTATAAATATAAATATATTTGTGCGTAATTTGCATCAACTATTCCAAAATATATAGTTACATATATTTCTTGTGATTTTGAAATAAGCCAATTCCATTTATTAGGCACAATTTACAATGATTACGGCTAAAAGTTTTTTTGTAAGGTTTGAATCTTTTGACAAGATTGAATGCAAAGAGAAATGTTTGGTTATTAATTAAACTGAATCATATAAATTGTAATAATAAAAATAAAATAATAACTACATGGACCGCACGAAAACATAAACATAAATATACATATTATCTGTCCAAATCAGCATGAAATGGCAAAAATACTTGTGTGGAATGTTTGAATGTTTGGATAAAGTTCAATTATCGAATTATATGTAAATGTAATCCGTATTGAATTGATATATTTGTGGTGACCATGTGTAGCAATCAATATAAGTAATTGCTATAAATAGGACTGTAAATCAATAAATACCAATTGTAGCCAATATTGATTGGGGAAAATGAAAATGATAAAGAAAATGGTTACAATTCCTAATTTAATTAGGATAAATGTTGTAAACCTAAAATTAGGGAATTTGAATTATAACCGCATTTAAACACGAGGTTAAGCTCAACTTGTGGTATAAGCCTGCCCGGAACCAACCGGAAAATCCAGCAACCACAGGTAGTCAGCTTAACGTTAGGGGTCTAGTGCATAAATATAAATGTACTAAGGCACGAGGTTAATTTAACTTATGGTAGAAGTTTGCCCAGAGCAAATCGGCAAATCCAACATCCACAAGTTGTCAACTTAATGTGAGAGGCTTGGTACGTATATATATATATATATATATATATTATAGTCAACCAATATATAAACGATGAATAAGAATAGTAATTGTCTATTTGGATACAACAAATAGATAACTTGGGACTGATAAAGGATTGCCTTAGGAAAATATGACCGTTATGGTCATAAACGACAATAAACATAGAAATAAAAGAAAATGGATGTCAAAAGGGGGATTAACGGATATTGATTGTCCTTTAATACTAAGTCCAAATTAGGGAAGAAATCAAATAAATACCCTGAGGAAAAAGGGGATACAACCTTCCTTAATTAAGTTAATGAATATAGAGCTTAAAAAATAAAATATAGTTGGACTTAGTAGGTTAATAATGTAAAATATTAACCATATGAACCCGTGGATATAATGAATTATATACGTATAGTATTTCCGTATAGAGGGACTAAACGCGAATAACATAATAACATAGCTTATTTTATCCCAATAGGGAAAGGTGTTAAAGGCAAATGGGGGTAAGAATCCAATAACCTTCACGTATATTCCGCTTCCCTGGGTCTTAAGTTGCTTTGGGTTGAGGAGTCTACCTAGCGGTAGGTCTTTCAGTTTAGGGGTATTAAATGGCATGTGTGTGTATTGTCTGCCTAAACCTGGAAACTTAAAATGTCAGATATGACTACCTATCCTACGGGAAGTAATAAGTGACTAAGGAGGTTATCTAATAAAGTCAGCTAGATGGTATAACAAACGATAAAATACCACCTCTCACCTTACATGGGGCAAGGCTATATGTGTGAATGATAGAAGCCTTAACTAGTAGGGCCCGTAACTAGTGCCCTCCAGTTTAAGTTAACGCTGAATATATTATCAAGGGTTAACAAGTGACTAATAGGTCCGCCTATGGTCTTAAGCGATCAGGGAGAATCCACCCTATCTATCATTGATAGTGAGGCATTAAATAATGAAGGATAGTGAATGAGGATATACATATATATATATATATATATATATATATATATATATATATATAGAGAGAGAGAGAGAGAGAGAGAGAGAAACCCCGTAATTAGCGGTCTACTCTCGATTAAATAACCATTCATGTTCTGGTATAAAGGCTTCACAAATACGTGTGTAACCATTCTATCTTGGTATTATACTTTGGGGATACTACTTTGGGAAGAGTAGTAGGGTCATGCGTAAACATTTACAAGGTTAGGATAAAATCACTAACCTGGCTAGGCATACATCTTGGGTTGAACCAAACGGGATACACCTGTGTATTATAATATGCGTTGTACATTTCTTGGTCACCAGAACTTGCTGTTCTTACCCCCTCCTCATTACAACCTCCCAGGTTCCCTAGAGAAGGTCAGGTTCTTATAGGTGTTTAAGTTTGGCTTTCGGTTCTCGTTCTCTCTCATGCTCGGTATTGGCAAAGTGACTTACTTCGGAAAAGGTAGTTACTTAAGTTAATACTAGTTATCCAATTTTGTTTCCACTGTGAGTTTTCTTTTATTGTACTCTAATTAAGCTCATGCTCATTTATTGCAGGTACCAGATATACACGCTCCATGCTAGTATGTGTTCAAGTTTTGATTTTTGTCAAAATTTGGGCATAGAAAAGTGTGTGGTTTTACATAGAGTTTGCTTATAACAATAGCTACCAAGCGAGCATTGACGTTTCACCTTTCGAAGCTTTGTATAGACGACCCTGCTGATCAGCTTCTTGTTGATGGGAGACCACATATAGGCTTCTTTTTGGACCAGGGATGATCAGGGAGAGCTCGAATAAGATTGACCTGATTCGAAAAAGGATAAAGACAGCTCAACACCGGCAAAAATAATATGTGGACAAGAGAAGGACAGATCTTGAGTTTAGTGTAGGGGATTTTCATTAAGGTACCTCCCCTAAGAAATGTGGTGCGGTTTGGCTCAACTGGGAAGTTAGCACCAAAATTTTGGGACCATTTCATATAGCGGAGATGGTAGGTCCAATGACCTATAAGATTCAGTTACCGGAGAGGCTGTTAGGGGTCCTTGATATATTTCACGTCTCGGATTTACGGAACTACCAACATGATTCTACAATGGTAGTGGAGCCGATTACCTTAGAGGAGGTTGAGGTTGAGATAGAGGCATCTTTTAGGTGAGTTCCTACACGGATTTTGGGCTCATAAGTAAAGAAGTTAAGGAATAAGGGAATTAAGCTCGTCAAGGTTTAGTGGAAAGAGGACAACAATGTGGTGACATGGGAACCAAAAGAGAGGATTCACGCATCCTTTTCATATCTTTTGATAGTACGCCCTCAATCCTTTCTTTGTTTTGAATTTGAACCTTATCCATTTCCTACCATTTGAATTAGTGTGTCTTAGGAAAAGCCTATTAATGGTAGTATGTGGTTTAAATATGTCATTAGGATTGACTGAATCAGTAGACTACCTAATTTATTGCATTAGTTAAGGACATATACACTACACTATTGCATATGTTCATTAAAAGAATTAGAAATCCTAAGGATAATGGATGTCTGTGATTAATGGATAAGTAGATGGATGTAGATATGGTGTGATAATATTTATGACATTCTTCTAGCCTTGGATATTTCGAGGACAAAATCCTTTAAGGAGGGGAGAATGTAACAACCCAAAGTTTTAATAAAGAAATTCAAAAAAAAGATTAATAAAATAAATATTAATCAAAAAAATATTGAGAATTGGGCAATAGGGATTGCGCCATTGGGTCCTCTATGAAATTTTGGTTAAGATAGACATTTGATTTGCTGAAATTGGACTTAAAACGAAGTTATAAAGGAAAGAAGTTCGAAATTTAAATTCAAATTTTAAATAAACAAACAAATTAATATGTATTTAATTAATCAGAAATCACGTGGAACTGGGATGACCCGGTACCAAGTGGGGTCGACCCATGGGTCGACCCACCTATAAGATATGTCGACCCATTCCTTTGAAACATGCGCACCTTCATGCGCACATTTCTGACGTACTTGGACGAAATTTTGGTCATTTTATGGAGTGTTCCTCTGATCATATGGACTAAAATTGAAACCTAATATCTGACGGTTATAGGTTTCCTAACTATATTATAAATATAGCTCCAACCTAACCCTATTTCTCCCTACTCCATTTCATCCATTCTCTGCCTCCACTATACAAAACCTTTTTCCTCTAAATTTTTAATAGAGTCTCGAGATTTATATTTTTGCATATAAAAGTTTGGAGAATATATACATAAAGAATTCCTACCGGGGCCTATCAGATTGCACAAATCTGTGAGTATTTTCTATGGTTACAAGATTAGTATAAATTGGGGATTTTTTTGGACTATATAAAAGTTGTAAATTTCACAAGTAATTTACAGATTTCAGTGTTTCATTTCTGTAAAAAAATCTTGTATATCTGGTAACTGCTTTTATCCCTACTTCGGTCTATTTTAGTAATCTATTCTATTACTGTAAATCATTCAGTTTATTTCTATATCTTTTTCTTCTTAGATTATTTTATGTACAACTTATATTTTTTTTTTCTAATTTTATTTATAGATCTGTTTTTATTTAATTGAGCCTAGGCCATGCGAGAACCTATGCCTTTATCCTTTTAATTCACGTTGAGTTTAGACCTTCAAAGAGCCTAAAGCCTTAACCTTTTTGTTTTTGCGCATATTGGATAAATTTACGAATTTGGTTGTAAAAGCGCATATCGGGAAAAATATTAGTTGAGCATAAAAGGATTAATTGGGGATTATATGAATTAATATAATAATGGTTAAACGAACTGTAACCACTGATAAACTGGATAATTCGAAATTTGAATAGACGTTGAGTAGCGAGGGTTGGGTTGTATAATGAATATAAACAATATAATGTTTAAGTGCAACCTATAATATAACTAGAGGTTATGTAGAATAACTAGGCTTATTTATAAACTTAAAATAGGCGTTAAGTTTAATATGAATAGATTAGTAAGCATGAATAGGGGTCCATTCCGGTAGCTTAAGCTGATTAGGGAAAATAAGTGGCATATTAAGAAAATGTACAGTGGGACTCCATTCCGGCAGCGATAGATGATTAGGAAAAATAAGAGGCTCATAGTTGTGGTCTATTCTTGCAGCAAGGGTATTGTGAATAGGGAAAATAAATGGCCTATTAAAATAATTAATTTATAGTAGCCTAGCCATTTGTTGACAATTCAATGAGGGTCTAGGGTAGCTAGGCTGTTAATAATAATTCTATGGTGGCCTTGGCAATAATAAATTAAATTAGGGACCAAGTCTAGGGGTGACTTAAGTTAAGTTTCATTTTTGGTTGGGGACCCATATCAGATAGTATCCCTTTTATCACACTATATAAAGGTCTTACGAGGAGGCAAGGGCACGCTTATACTGTACTAGGTAGTAAGAGGTCTAAATGAGGTGGGCACAGGCGCGTTTGGCGAGGCGGTGAGCGTGAATCACTCCGATTAGAGAAAATAAGATGATGTAATGCCTGTGATTATCACTATGTCCTCTAAAGCTGATAGATATAGCCTGGTAAACCCATGATCATAGTCGACATAAGTTATCACAATTCGTGGTTTAGGAGCTGATCAATGGGTAGAATTAGGTTACATCCTAATTATGAGTTGCAGTAAACGGTGCAGAAATAAAATGATACGAATGAAATGACAATCGACCATATCCTTGCTTTTCCTTCTATTGTCTTGTTTACTGTTATCTTGCTTTAAACTATTATCCTGTCTAGATTTCCTCTATTATCACTTATGCTAGTAATTACAAAACTCACCAGGCTTCATGTATAACTAGTTTTCTTCCTTCCCCTAGGTTCTCAGGGTGGAGGATCTAGTGGCTGATAGATTTTTGTCCTAGCTTAACTTATTGGAGATTTCTGCTTATCTTATCCTCTACTTATTCATGTACTATTCCACGTTTGACTTGTTTATGTATTTGATGTTAAGGGGGAATTTTTATTTTGTACTCTGATTATGTTGCTTTTTTCATAAGACAATTGTTGGTTTATGATGGAAGTACATTTCACTATGTAACGACACTTATGTTCTGGTTTAAAATAAAGTTTTAAAAATTACTGCTGTGTTTTCATATTTGTTTTTGTGAATTTTAGCCTCTATTATGTTATTTTATAACTACACTCTTCATATACCTTAGCGAAATCCTCATACCAGTGACGTTGAGGTATGTGGGGTGTTACAATGGACAAGTGCATTTCTTTATTTGATTTGATAAAAGGAGAGGCAAGAGAAACTTTGCTTGGACAAATGACTTTGTCGATTCTTTTCAAGCTCTAATGGGTTGCTTAAAGAGACCCCTCATCCTATTAAAGTCGCTAGATCACAAGGACTTACACATTTACTTGGAAATATTGGCACATGCTCTAAGTGGTTGCACTTATTATTAAGGAGAAAAAGTAGGGTCCAAAGGCTCGTTTATTATGTGAGCAACGATAGGAAGGAGCTGAAAGAAACTACCCAAAGCCGAAATAGATTGTAAGTTGCTTGTTGATCAAATCGAGGAAACTCCACCATCATTTCCAAGCTTATCCCATTAAATTCTTAACCGACCAGCTGTTTGACAGGTCCTACAGCGACCTGAGACGACTAGAAGTTCACTACACGAAATGACACTTTGGAGAGTAGTGAAGAATTCACCTAAGTTGGAAGTTAAACGCAGATGGTGCATCCAACGATCGGTATTCAGGCGTTGGGGTCATACTAGTAACACTTAAGGAACTCATGATCTGCTATACCTTAAAACTTGATTTTTGTACAATAAACAGTGAAGATAAATGCAAAGGCTCGATTGCCATGATGAAACTTTCTTAAGAACCAAGAGCGAAAACTTTGGAAATCCTCTGTGATTCCCAGTTGGTTTTATTCCCAAAAAAGAAAGAGTATCAAGCCAAAAGGGTGAGACTTGCTCATTTTCTTGACCAGGTCCATGAGTTGTTAAGGTATATTGAATATTACATAATTATCCACATTCCAAAGGGGAAGAAAGAGAAAACTTATTCATTAGCCAAGATGGCCAGTTCTAGAGATGCACAATCTATAGGCTTAGTATTTATAGAAATATTAAATGCTTCAAGCATCGATAGATGGAAGTTGATTGCACCAAAGAGATGAAGCTAGAAAAGGAGTAAAATATTACCCAGATTAGGGAGTATTTGCAAAGAGGAATCCTAACTTAATGGTGGAATGATAAATCATTTGTAAAGCCTCAAGATAAGAAATTTTATATAGGAGAGGTTTCTTAGTCTCTACCTAAATATGTCCCTAACAACAAAACCAACCAAATTCTAAGAGAAGTACATGAAGCGCTTATGGCGATCATGCTTGGGGCAAACCATGGAAAAGAAAATTTTATGTTATGGATACTTGTGGCCAATGATCAATCACAATGCAGCTGACCATTATAGAAAGGGCGAAAAAATGGTGTGAAGTACGCCATTGTAGAAGTTGATTACTTCTCCAAGTGGGCTAAAGTAGAGCCATTAACCATAATCATGTTAAGAAAAGTAATCAACTTTTTTTCTGACAACATCTTTTGTATTCCTTGAACAATTATCACTAATAATGAAACCTAGTATAGTAGTGTCGAATAAAAAGAATGTCGATATCACATTAATAAGAGATTCATGACAATTTCTCATCACCAATTGATTGAACAAGTCGAAATTATCAACAAAGGAACCAAGTCCATTAAAAATAAATAAATGGAGAAGGCCGAAGGAAAACGGGTAGATGAGCTACCATTCTGGGAATATCAACCTTTCCATAAGTCTTTGAATGACCATACTCCATTCGTCTTATCTTACGGCTCAAAAGCCATTATTCCTATTAAACTTGAAGTCTGTTCTCATCGAGAGACTCAAACATCCCAAAACAAACAGAGATCAACTCTTGGAATCTATAGACATGAGCGATTAGGAGTGAGAGGAAGCCGATATGAGAGTACCTGCACAATGACATCGAGTCGCTGGACTCTACAATGATAAATTTAGAGCTTGGACCTTCGAAATCTACGATCTAGTCTTAAAACTAGTCTTTCCAAGCCATATGAACTTAGGTCCAAGACGGGAAGGCCTACATGTGATTAAATAAAGGTTGGAGATGGAACATCTAAGGTTTGCTACAATTGACTGGAACTTACTCCCGAGAGCATTGAATAACAAACAATCACAATGCTATTTCACTTAGATTTGTTTTATTCATTTATATTTCATTCAAAAAAATTCTTCCGTATTTGGATTTTAAAGCCATGTAATAAGACATATTTTGTCTATCTGTCTTTTCCAGTATAAAATAAATAGCTTGCCTTTTGCAGGACTTTGTTTTCGCATGAGTTATGAGTCCTAATACACGACTAGATAAAATTAAGGGTATGCCTTAAGGCAATTATGAAATTTATTACACATATCAATCTCACTGGCCAATCTTGCTCAAAATAAATGCAATTTTTTTCTATAATATACTTGACATATTATGTTGTATTAATTAGTTTAATTAAAATTATATTTAATAGAAAATACATAAATGATTTACTTTTAATAGTAATTACAAAGTGTTGTATCTATGAGTAATATGTCACAATAAATTTACATATACCATTTTAAATGTTCCTAATCAAGATAAGTTGAGACAAGATATCGATTTATGCATTCAGATTAGAGTACATAATGTTCTCCATTTGTTAGCTGGTGCATTACTTGCTGCTGCTGGAAGCACCTAAAAGTTACATACTATTTATCATTAGATAGTTATGAGATTACGCAATCGATATTTTTATGTTGATTAATATGACTAAGATGAAACAAAAAATATCAGTGTGACTAATTTACACAATTATCTAACTTGAGAAGTGTTAGCGCGTGGAGTTGGTCACTTATGTATGCCAACAACCAAGAGGATAGAGAACAATCCAAATAACCAAATATGAGAAATTAAAAGGGACACACGACTTTTTATAGTGGATCGGCACTAACGCCTACGTCCACTTCATAGTAATATTCATCATCGTTATTTTGATTACAATGTTTATCCAAATCCAAACACTTTGAATTGACAAATTTGTATTAAAAAATAACAAAGTCCTTGTTAATTTCCTACTTTGCCCCAAAATTCCCTTTTTCTTCTCCCTTAGGCCAAAATATGTGAGAATGTCTAAAAGTCTCCAAGAAATCTCCACTGTCCAAGTTCCAACACTTTGAGTTATACAAAGTTAGGAAAAGGAAGTGACAAAGTCCTTGCTAATTTCCTACAAGGCCAAACTAGCCATTAATATCCTTCCAAGATCTAAGAAAGCTCCAAGTATGCCAAAAAATGTCCAAAAGAAAGCCAAATGTCCAAGAGAATGCCAAAATGTTAAAGGAGAACTTGTATGTGAATTCATTGGCTTAAAAGAGCCTCCAAAGCCAAGAAAACCACCATGGAAGCTATTAAAAAGCTTCAAGAAGAGACCACTCACATGTAGAAATGAAACAGAAAAAAGTCCCTTAAAACAGCGAAGTACCTGGGGTATTTATAGGTGAAAAATCTAAGCCAATGCCAAAAATTCGTATCCTGGGATCGGTACATATCCCGAGATTGGTACGTATCCCGAGATAGGTACATATCTCGGAACTTAGCCAAAAATTCGTATCCCGGATCGGTAAATATCCCGAAACTTAGCCAAAATCCTGAGTCGTTTTCCAGAAGTTGAAATACAAAGCCAAAACCGAGTACTAAGCTGAAAATCCATGCGTTGATCACTGAAAAATGGATGATCATCCCCTGTTGATCACGCATCTAGAGCGTGCCAAGCCAAAAGAAGAAATACCAATCCTTGTCCATTTGCCAATACCAATCCTAGAAAATGATGAGCACCATGTGTTGATCCTCCGAAAAATAGAGATCTGCATGATTAGCATCATGTCGGATCCGAAGCTTGAAAATACTGATTTCCACTTATTCCCATGTATACCGATCCCAGAAGCAATGTCGCACAAGTAAAAAAGGTGGATCAGCATGTAGTGATCACGCCATTTCCAGATGTGGTAGATACGAAATGATGACTTTATATTCCTGATTACCGATTTCGGATCCCATTAGGCACGCCACCATTTTCCCTTGAAAACTCGTGCCCATCTCAGTGTTTTGAGTTACTATAAACCATGGTCGATCCTGGACACAACGTGAATATCGGTCCCGACCCTGCGCCATGCCAAATCCAGAAATGTAGGGTGCACAAGTGATTTCATGTGATCATACCGAGTGCGCAAGCATTTCCAAGCAGTCAGATTCCAACTTTTGCCAAATCCGAAGTATTTGCCATGGCCGGTTCGTTCCCTCAATTTTTGGTGACCAGCAATGATCTGATCACTTGATTTTGAGTGATTAATCCTAAATTTGTCAAAACCAACATTTTGCCAAGTACGAAGTTATATTTCGTACTCGAAATATTGAATGACTTTGCCAATCCAATAACACTGATCTGGGAATCGACGATATTTCTGAGCCTTTTTTGAACGCCTTGCGATTTCGCCTAAATCACTTTTTGTTTCCGAGAGGACGTGCTTGAGTCCAAGCACATCGCTAGAGTCCGAGCACATCGCTAGCCATAAACTTGATGTGTGTCTGCTTTACTAAAAAGCAGGTCAATAAGAATACCGTGGATCTTTATTATGAAATATTTACTTTAATTATAGCTGAATCATGATATGATGCTCGTCGAGAAGCTATAGTTGGGTCCAGTATATGTATTGGAAGTGAGCACTATTCAAGAGAGGATTTGTCTCTTCTGTTATATGAGTTAATATCACTGTCAACTCAAGTCGACTATAAGTTGGAATCTTTGACCAAAGCATTTCGATTAATATTATCACTCCACCAAAGAATTTGTATTAGGACTATAGAGTTGAATATGGATAATACTGGAATTTCGACCTTTACAAAACTCTATAAATTCAAAGTGATACAGTATAGACAAAGAGAACCGATGTATGTAATGTCACAAATGTGTAATGCTTATTTAATTAAAATAAAAATTTACCGAGGTTGAGTAAGCAATAAATTTATCCATAACATCAGACCACTTGCCAACGTTAACAATTGAATAGTTTGATAGTAATTGCTGACTAAATTTACTCTCAATAGTCACACAACCGAAACAATGAATTCCTTGCTACCAATAAATTTAATTAATAATTGTCATAAATTTATTAGTTTAATTAATACTGAAATATCAGTTATAAAAGATTTTAAAAATGATTTGAGAAATAAATATAATATTGCATATATTTACAATAGCTATAAACATATTGATAGATATAAGATATCGATAACAAGGTAATTAAATATAATTGTAATTTAAGCTAAATAGATGCATGACCAATGATGGCCAGAGATGAATTTTCGGATGCTATAGATGGATAAATGGGTGGCTTAGCATGTGGCTTGATCTAGTAGACAGAGGGTTATGGTCATGTAAAAATGGATTAACTAGGTTTTCTTATTTCTCATTAAACAAAACCCTATATATACCTATCATCAAATCCACTTTAGACACACTTTTTGTGTGACGACCCAGAATTTTTGTGACTGAATAATTAATTAATTTACATATTTAAAAGGGTAATTTGGAGATTTAAATGATTATATTTAATAATTTTGAATATTTAATTAATATAAATAGTGGAATAATAAATTTAATTCTCAAATATTCAGAATAAGTTGAATTTGTAGTATTATGCAAATTGGGTAAATTAAGTAATTTAATTGAGTATTATTCGAGTTAGAATAAGGAATTTATTTATTTAAAACGAAGTTTGAATGTATAATTTATAATATAATTTAAATCGAGCTCGTAATGTCGCGGTAGTTCGTAATATTACGTTTTGAACTTCAATTGAATATACAGGATTCAATATAAGTCAGATTTCTTTGAAACAAGAAACGTTTGAATCTATTAAACTATATCTTCCTAGTGGAAGTGAAAAATCAAGATTTCGTCTTATAGATTGTAAGTTCTGTCCAAAATAAATTTTCAAAAAGTTGTTGTGGAGTCGTGTATTAGCCATAACGGTTTATTTAATATAATTAAATATTAGTTTTGAATTTGGATAAGTGTTTTGAGAGTAGTTATAATTTAATTTATAGAATTCTTCTGTAATTTTTATTTTGAAAAATAACCAACTTTTTATCTGAAATATTTTATACCCTATATCAGCATTTTAGGATATCACAAAATAAGTTAACTTGTCTATATTATTATATTTTTGGGATCATGACAGATCATTTGGCATGGCAGTATTTTTATTTTTGTCCGTAATGGTCCGTAAATAAACAAAATTCTGTATAATAGAGACCGTGTAAAATTAAAACAAATACACCCTACGTACACCATCTCCCTAAGTATTTAATTAATTCGACCCATAATACCCTATTTAAAAAAGGAAAATAATAATTATTATTGTACAATCTTTCCCTCTACAATTCACAACATCGTGCACTCCACGTTTTGTCAATTATGTGCATATCAAGGTAACCCGTTCCTTCAGTTTGAAAGCCACCCTAAAAGCTTCTCATAGAAACTGCCTTTTCCATATATATATAATTGGGCCCTTTTCAGTCTTGGGTTTCTCCTTCCATTTTCAGAAAATTAGCAAACCACTAATTCCCCGAATTTCTCATGCTTTAAATTCTGTTTATCATTTGGACAAATTCTTATTGTTTAAAATAAAATAGATAACCACTTTCCCAAAATAAAAACAAAACAAGACGCAGCAAAATCCCATCTTCAACCAATCGTATTGCTCAAATGGTGGATTATCGGCAAATGTCATCAACATAGAAGTCGAAGAGGGTTGTTGGAGCTTTGAACTGTTGGTGGCCGCCGGTAGTTAGATGGCTTGATGGCGGAGAAATAGAGTGGTGAACTTCAACTATTGGGTTTCGGTTCTTAGTGGATTCCGGTGTCGTCGGTCATCAAAGAGCGTGGGTCCCTGAAGTAAAAATGAAGAGGAAGGGAAGGCGAAGCGACTAGTGGTGGTCGCTGGTGGAGTAGTTGTCGGAGGCAGCAGATTTTTGATGATATAAGGTTTTCGTTCATTTTCGTGTTCTGGCGTTAGGGGTTGGTTTTGGGGGTCGAGCTGGTTGGTGATGAGGTAGCTCGCGAAGGCGGTCCTAGAGGGGGGTTCGACTGATGGTCCGATGCTACAGGCAGTCTACGGCGATCATTTTTTGACGCCGTGGTTTTTCTATTCAAAGAACAGGAGGAAAGCGATTAATAATAAATTGATTAGCAGGAGTGGATATGGTCTTCTGAAATTGGGATTTACGTGGTGATGGAAAATAAAAAAATGGGTTTGTTCTTGGTGCACTTTTCAATGAAAAGGAAGGAGCAGTAGTGTCATTTGAATGAAATAGCAGAAGGGCCGACCTCAACTTCAATTTGTTTTTGGGGTACCTAGAGATTTCGAGGAAGAAGGATTCAAATTTGATCAGCTGGAAGTTTTAACTAACATTAATTATGGTAATTAATAATTAATTAAAATCATAAGTGGATCATTATGATTTTAAATTTAATCATATACTTTTAAATGTGTAACTATCTCGTATGAAAGTTGAATTGGACCAAACTAGTCACCCTGGGAATCAAAGCAACGGAATCTGCATTATAGCACTGACGTGGCTGAAACCTTAGCTACTGGATTTTCATGATAAAATCAAAATGCCTATTTGATTTTAAAACAAAACAAAAACAGAATCGTCAACTGAAAAACAATGTGAGTAAACTCACTAACTCTAGCTCGTTTATGTTTTTATATAAACGAGTTTTAAATTTATATGTAGTAATTTTATATTGTGTGATGGTCGTTTGGATGAAAGGTTGATAGAACTGGTTGAAATGACTAATATAGTTATATATATTTAATCGTTGATTAAATATTGATGCTATTTACAATATTATTTCATATTGAGGTGGAATTAACATTTTTGATATTGATTAACGTTAGTGGATGCAGAGAAACAGGTTGGAGGATCTAACTGGATTCCTCAACATTTATATTACTGTTTTATTTATTGTGTTGTATGATGTGTTATATAATCCATGATTGATTATGTTGTGTTTGAATTACCCTGGCCCTAGGATTTTGGTATTTAAAAACCGTAAGATATTCCCAAATATAGAAAAGAAATCTGTGATTTAAAAGGGAATTTATTTCCAAATAGAAATTAAATCTCGAATGGTCTTGAAAATAGGAACTTGTTTTAATGAATAAAACAAGGAGTTGATTTTAAACGATATTATAATTTAATAAAATATTTATCATTGGATAAATTTAAATTCAAGTTTGAATTTGTATAATAAAATGGAAATCGGTTTTGAAACCGATATTTGAAATGAGATTTGAACTTAGTGATTATAAAAAAATGAGGTTATAAATAAATGAAATAAAAATAAGTTTTTTACCTGACTAATCCTACCAATAGAAGATAATAAAGAGAAATTGGACTTTGTTGACACCATAAACCGGTACAACCCCAAAAGATAGGCTTATGTAGAGACTAAAATGAAGATTAACAAATAAGAAGAACTTAAAACAGGAAAAATCACACACAGATTTATAGTGATTCAGCGTTAAAGAGCCTATGTCCACTTTATAAGCTTTTATATATTGTTTCATCTTGTAGAAGAATGATTACAATGGTGGAATAAGAAAATCAGAGAATTAAGAATACAAACTGTTTCAGTTTTTATAATCCTCTTCTCTCTCCCCAAAAATGAAAAAGATCCCCTTTCTGATCTGAAAAGAGGTATTTATAAATGATTCGGTATTTGATTATCTTGAATACGTATCTTAAGATCCTGGAGAATAACCCCTGCTGAATAGTTCGCTCTTTCCTAAAGAATCAACGCCCCTTTTTTTATTAATCCGGTGAAGTGGCGATCGATCCCTATAACATGAGCGATTTCCAGGTAAAAGAAATATCTTTAATGAGCTACTCTTCAGGCAAACCTTACAGACCATATTTGAATGTATTGTAACTGATTTTGCTTAATCGTTCCAAACTTCTCCTGGGCCGCGCTTGAGAGAGAGCTCTGATGCCGGGTCTTCATAACTATCCCTAGTCAAATACTCCGGTTGTGAACTCACTGCTGTAATATGCTTTGATGGGCAGTCTAAAAAGCCCATCAACACTTTTCCCCCCTAAGTATGGCGCGTTGGCAAATGGGACATACTTTGTAATTCCAAGTCGTGAACAAAACCTTTTTCTTTTACATGAAGAATTTCCTGAGTCGCACCAATCCATTCCCTTAATGAGCCTCATAAGTTATGAGGAATCCCATCAGTTGCTTAGGTAATGTAAACAATTTTTTCAGATAATGATGATAACAGTCTATCTTCCGTCTCTTCGACTGGCTCTTGGCTTATGGGATTTTTTACATGTCAGCCGAGTCTGGTCACATTAGCTGAATTTTAAACGACACCTTCTTATTATAAAGGGTAAAATCCCTTTTATCCGTTTTATTTTACTATTTGCCAGGATCGTTTTACTGCTCCTTAGGAAGAAGAAGGAGGACAATCGACATCTCCCCTAAAGTTCTGTTTTTCAGGTAGGAATTGATTCCCCATTTCATTCGGAATATCATCATCGCTTTCTATGGTATTTTTCTTCCTCCTTTTTTACGATCTATGGTTGAATTGACCTATGGTTGGGTTCACCAGTGCTGGGTCACCTGAGTCGGCGCTGATGCGGTAACCTATGGTGACACCGACGTACTTTGAGGGGGATTTACATTACCAGTTTTGTTGATTCGACTATATTTTGTATGTGGAGGGTTTTTCTCGCCTATTCTGAGCGTTTAGTGTATTGGGATTCTCCTGAACCCTAGGATATGTGGCAATGTTTGAGAGGGTGATATGGGAATGC
Source organism: Allium sativum (assembly GCA_030737875.1). Lineage (NCBI taxonomy): Eukaryota > Viridiplantae > Streptophyta > Magnoliopsida > Asparagales > Amaryllidaceae > Allium > Allium sativum. The sequence continues at coordinate 489,386,330 of CM060920.1, forward strand.
TGGCCTATGTATAGTTTGAATTGTGGTGTCCATGGTTCGTCTTCTACTGAAATTACCCCATACGGAAGCAATGACCTCCCTTTTTCTTTATTTTTGACTTCAGCTTGATAATCTCTCTATGCATCCACAATCTGTTCTCCCAGTATCGGTCGATCTGTCTGGGGCGATACCCTTTTCCTTAGCGCCTGACATGCTTCCAAACGCAGAAATCTTGGATAATCCTCCGGATGCAAAAGAGTCTAAGATTACCCTCCAACGGCTTCAATTCCTGACAGAAAAGCATAATATTTATTTTGATGATGTCCTCGTTCCTAAGAAAACTGATCGGCCTCATAGGCCTCCGGAAGGTTATATGGCGATTTCCCTTCCAATGTGCAATGTAAGAGCTATTCCTCCTTTTCCTCCATTTGTCATCGACTTATTATGTCGGATGAATTTGGCTCCGATGCAATTTCACCCGATTGCTTACGACATTCTGCTATCGACTTATTATCTGCACGTGAAATATTTGGGCTACCCTTCGACCTTTGATGACCTGGCTTTCCTCTTCCATTTTAAGAACAACGAGAGACAATCCTCCTCTCTGCTTTACTTCGAATCTATCCAGGGTTGGAAAATCATTGAAAAAATTCCGAGCAAGGTATGCGATCCAAAGCGGGATTGGTTTTGGATTACAGAGCAGCGAGGATGCGCTCGATACTGGCTTCAGTGTAGTGAGTTTCTTTGCCATTTGATACTTTTCCCGTTAGGCTTCCTATATCGATTGTTGTACTCTTTTCTTCTTATAGGGGAAGACCCTGCAAGGCCTGAAGAAGAGGCGTTCCAGGGACGCTATGAGCAATTAATCGGGCTGGATTGGAAGCTGCAACAGTTTTGGAAGTGTTTGACCAATGAAAATCTACACCAGTATGCTCTTCTTGATCAAAGTAGGTCGATCGGCTCGTCGAAAGAGGGACTTGAATCAACAGCACCGAACTGGGAGGTGGTGCCCCAAATCAAGAAAAAATCGGAGGGTGCAAAAATGACCCAGTCGATTGGGAAGCCCTCCGTTCGCCCCTCACCTGGGAAGAAAGGGAAACTGGGCCCCAAAAGCTTTCTTTCAAAAGGAAGTTTCGAAAAGTCAAGAGACATGAGGCCGACCGTAGAAAAATCGAGCATCTTCAGAGAGAGAAAATCCCTGCCATGAGAGCCCCTAAGTCTGTGCAGGGAGAACCTAGTAAGGAGGGTCTTAATGAAACTTGTTCGAGAGACCATGGAGGCGAGGGAGAACCCTCTATGGCTCATGGTCCGTAGGAGGAGTACGGTGCTTTTCCCCTCCCCAGCTTAGAAAGGCTTTCAATGCCCGACATTATCTTTCCGCCACAAAGCCTGGACCCGAATCGATTTTTTGCTAACCAATCTGTGGGGATGTTTCCCTCGAACGAACAAAGGCGTATCAGAGGTATGAGGTTCATTCATGTCGCAACGTTATATCTACTGTAAATTAAGAGTTATCCATCTTAAGGCTTATCTCCCCCCTTTTTATAAGATATTGACGAAGAGTTCTATGGGGAACTGTTCGCTTCCATTCCCACGAACGCAGAGTTAGACAAACCCTTTTTGTCGAACGCTGGGGTAGAGAGCGATGATAAAGGAAAAAGCAACGAGAGAGAGAGGACGACGGAGAGCACGAAGAAAGATAGGGACATCGAGAAACAGAAGGAAGAAGAGAAGAAGAAAGTAAAATAGGGAGGTAGGGAAGAGAAAGAAGAGCTGACCCGGGATAATAACAAGCAGAGAGAAAAACGCTTGAGAAAGCTTGGTCAGGCGTTGGGAGATACAGAAGAGCTAGGAAGATCTTCCAAGAAGAAGAAAGGGGATGGAAACTCCAAATCCAAGGAAGTAGAAAGGGTCGAGCATTCTTGGGCCGCACTAGGTCGACCCAGAACCTCGGTCGAGCCTCCCTCCATCGATCGAATCCGAGAGTTGGAACAAGATTGTAACACCCCACCTCCATTAAGGTCACTCACAAAGGGAATGCCTTAACTTTGGTGGGGTGTTACACTTGGTATCAGAGCTGAAGGTTACCAGATTGGGTAAAGTTTTGAAAACTATTTTCAAAAAAGGTTTTGAAAGAAAGTATTTTCAAAAGGAAAGTTTATTTTGAAAAACGTAATCCCCAAAGCCATATATCTATCTTTTGATTCTCTGACTGAATCCTTGTTTCCTTCTTTTTCTGAGTCTCCGGGGCTCCTGGCTTTCTGGGAGGTAACCTCATCGCGGCATGGTTCCGTAGGCTTGATAAGACTATGACACCTGTCAAAAGGCAAATAAATGCCCGACTTCCATCTGTAGCCGCAGTAGTTTCACCTACAGCTAATTTTCTTTCGAGCTTTGTAGGATTTTTCCGTGCGATGGAGGCAGCTTTCAAGGGACTGGTCAACGTGTTACACAAGCATAGTAAAGATGTGAATGAGGGAGTTTGGCCAAGGAGCACAACCCAAAGATAAGAAACCCATGGATATGAACTTGGTTCAAAAAGAAGGCAAAAAGGAAACACAAAAGAGGAAAGAAAAGTATGAAGATAAGGGGGAGAAAAGTGTTTTACTTGTGGAAGCTCGACTTATCTGAACAAGGATTGCAGAAGAGGAAGGGCGCTTGCTTCAACTGTGGTGAGATGGGACACTTCACTAGGAACTGCCCGAAGAAATGAGGGTAAGGGCAGAGGACAGGACCTACTTCTGGAAGGCAGGTGAGCACTCTCGAGGCTTGTGGATAGGGTAAAAATAGGAAAACTATCTGTAGGAGGTTTAATTTCTTTATCTGATTATTGAGTAGAACTCTTACTGATTCTGACACTCTGATTCTGTAGTTGGGTCTCTGCACTTTAATACTAGTATTGTTTCTGATTCCGTTGTAGACTCAAACCCATAAGGGTTATGACTCATCTGTTTGTGATAGATTGGGGTTTGAGGGATATCTGTGTTAGGCGTCAAGTATGACGCATACATTCTGAGTTTTTGTGGGGTATGATTTTATCATGCTTAGCTTCCTAAGAATCATTAGGGAACCTGATCTGTACCAGTAGTCTGTAAATATCTGAATACTTCTAATAAGATTTCCAGTTTTGACATGGTCTAAAGAGGGTAATCCTCTGGGTGTCAATTTGATGTTGGTTTCGGTCTGCGGGGCCGATACTTAGGACCCATGCCTAATGGGAACCAAGTTTTTGTTCTATCTGTACTCGCTTCCATCATTCGACTGTATCCTATCGATCGAATCTTCGAACTTTAGGTAGAAACTAATGGGTGTAAACATGTGTTTGAGACATGTTATGTTTGATGGTTGCAAATGGATGCAAGTGGTTGCTAGTGGTTGCCCGTGGATGCATATACACACACTAGGCACTAGATCGGCTCGAAAACATTCTCATACTGCATATGGATGTGTGAGCATTTTTAATTTTTGTGGATGCAAAATGATTGACTCAGCACATGGATGTTGCATATGACTGAATGGTTGTGCACTCATATAGAAATGATATGTATCGAGTAGGAAAATTGCATACATGTTGGACTCATGGCACTGGCATAATTCGCATTAAGGAGGTCAACTGAATCAGTGGACCGCCTGATCTTTGCATTAGACAAGGAACATATACACACACTTCTTGCATATGTTCATACAACATTAGAAATCTCTTAAGGACAATGAATGCCTGTGATTGGTGATTGAGTAGATGGATGATTGGATGGTAGGACACATTCTTCTTAACTTGAAGATTTCGGGGACGAAATCCTTTAAGGAGGGGAGAATGTAACACCCCGCATTTTTAAGTATAATTAAAAATGAAATAAAATATATGAAAATATGCTTATGATAGGTAAATAATGGTGATGCATAAGAAGAATTAATTAATACATGAAAGAGAAGAAAAATTAGTTAGATAACGGTGTGTGTAACGGAAAAGATAGTAAAATGAGGATAATTAATTTAATAATTAGGAATTAGGTAAAATGGACATCACCATTTCGTTCCTCTCGAAATTTTACATGAAATAGAGTCCGAGTTTTCGAAAATTGGAGTCCGGATGAAGAAGTTATGGCCTGTAGAAGATTCAGAAGGTTTCGGTCAGCACATAACTGGGCAGGTCGACCTGGGGGTCGACCTGGGGGCCAGGTCGACCGGGGGGTCGACCTGGGAGTCGACTTCCCCCATGGGGGTCGACTATAGTGTCGACCTCCCCCCTACATGTCGACCTGGTTGGCCTGTTTCGGTCCAGAACACGTTTTTGAAGCCCAGGGACGATTTTTGATGGTCCGGATTGGTTTTAGGGTTAATCTGATGGCTGAAATGAATTACTACACCTATAAAAACAACCTAAGACCTAGCCTTCTCTACACACAATTCTATTCTGCTTCTTCTCTGCCTCTGTTCTAAATAAAAATAAAAATGGCGTCGCTACTCTGCTGGAATCAAAACTAGAAGCTAATCAACATCAACCTAAGCAACTCAATTCAAATTAGAGATTAAAGCTTCTGCAACGATTCTACAACAATTAAAGTTCTTTCTTTAATCCAACCAAGGCAAGTGCAGTTATTTTCCGATATAAACTTTAATCATAATTGTGACATGATTGTGAATCTGAATTTGAGATTGTGTATGTTCTGTTCTGATCTATTTTATTCTGTATCTCTTCTTCTTTCTGTTCTATAGCCAGGCTACTACAAGCCTGCACCAATCTCCTAAGAGATTCACGCACGAACGCTAAAATGTTTGGGACAAATAATGAATGTGGAATAATTGGACATGGTTAATCTGTGACTGATTTAAGAAAAAGGACATAGGTTGTAAACTAGATTTAGATCTATGCATATTCTGTTAATTGGAAGAAGAGGAACCATGGTATGTTAACATATGACTTGAGACAAAGAAAATATGGCTTAGGTATAAAGATTTACATTAAGGTAGGACATCTATTAAATGTAAATAAACACCTAAGTAAGGGATCTTTGGGATACATGACATGCATAGTAATCGATGGTTATATTTGGTATATGATCATAGTGTGAATCATGACAGTTATTTAGGCATGCTTTGGCCAAATTTAAAATTAGGCAAGATATGTTTGTGAAACTTTAAGGAATGATTAAATCTGTTATATTTTCCTAATCTGCTAGTTCTGCTATATTGCTTAATCTTCTAGTTCTGTTATATTGCTTAATCTGCTAGTTCTGCTCTACTGCCTAGTCTGCTAGATTTGTTCATCTGCCAAATCTGTCATCTGCTAAGTCTGTTGAAAATGCTATATCTGCTAGTTTGCTTAATCTGCTAAATCCGTTGAGTCGCCTAATCTGAAAAATCTGTTATCTGCAATATCTGTTGAGTTGATATAATTAGTCCGCTATTGACATAATCTGAATTGGCTATAGTTATGAATAATTGACATGTATATTAGGCGTGGGTATAAATGGTAAATCATTAATTAATTGGCCGCAAAGATAAACATGGCTAACTCGAGGTTAGAATGAGTTTGCGGCGTAATTCTGCCCGGAACCGCCCGGCATATTCCAGTGGTCGCAAACAATAGGTTCTAATGTGAGAAGTTAGTCATAACGTGCTTGAAACCCGAGGTTAGACTCAGTTTGCGACAGAAACCTGCCCGGAACCAACCGGCCTAACCAGTAGCCGCAAACTGTCAGTCTAATGTGAGAGGTTTGGGCATTAATATTTAATTAATGAAAATCTGAGATAATTATGATGTCTAAAACGTGTTGGGTAAGGTTAAACCAATTGGACCAATGAATCTGATAAACCCGTTTCGTGAATCCGTAGGCCCAATACAAAGTTAGATAATCTGTAACCAGTTAATCTGTAAGTCTGTTAATCTGTAACCAGTTAATTTGTAAGCCTGTTAGTCCGAACATCTGATCCGTTAGTCTGAAAACCTGTTAACTTGATTGTCTGATCTGTGAACTAGTTAATCTAAAATTTGTATGTCTGAAACTTGTAGACAAGTTAAGTTGAAATCTGTTAGTCTGGGGACACAAGGTTAGGAGGGGAATTACTTGTGTCATCTGTTGTTTGTGACCCATATTAGTCAATAACCCTTTCTGGTATCAAAACTTTGACCCAACAGTAAGTAGGGTCCGGGAACGCTTACTGAACTAATTATAAGCGGTTCATTCTGATAATGGCGAGGGGTGTTGATGGTGCGTTCCAACCGGGTCATGTGCGTGCATGGATCCCGGTCTGCCTCTGAGGATGTAAGACGCCGTGATATCTGTAAATAGATCTATGCCAATTGGTTGTCACTTTAGGGAGTGATACACCCTACCGTGGGGCCGACACATGATATTTATGTATTAGGGAGCCGATCGCTTGGGGTAGGGTTTTAGGGTACACTTAGTTCTGTCTGTTTCTGTTGGTACCGTCTGTTTCTGTTGGGTGGTAACACCTGTCTGTTTCTGCGTGGTACCGTCTGTTCGGGTGGTAAAGGCCCATTACTAGTGTACACCTAATTCTACATTCTGTTTCCGTAGGGATTAATCTGTTTCTGCTTCTGTCTGTTTCTGATCGGGTAGTAATGGCCCATTATTAGCATTCTATTTCTGTTAAATTATTCTGTACCCGTTTCTGTTTCAGTTTAGACATTAGGGTGACACCTAATTCTGTTATACTAGTATTAGTGCAGAGAAGTGTAAAGCAATAGCTTATATCATTCTGTTCTTCTGTTATATCTGCTACACCTGTTACAGTTATCTCTCATCCAGTTTTATGTTCATGTCATGTTATTATTATTTGTTCATATGCTGAAAGTCACTGGACTTGCCAGACTTTATGTCTGACCCTTGTTGTTTCGCCTCTTTTCTTCCGTTCCCCCCCAGGTTTTCTAAGGAGGGAATACTCTAGCTAGATCCGGATTTCTTCTGCTTGAAGTGCTTAAAGTATGGCTTGGCTCTGTATAGCTTCCGTTCTATAGGGATTATGATTTTAAACTATGCATTCTGAAGGCTTTTGTACAAGACTGATATTTTGTACTTGAATTCTGATAATGTGATTTGAAAGGATGTAACCAAGTTTATTTCGGTTTCTGTTGAAATAAAGTTATAAATTTTTCAAGTACTATTTTATCTGTCTTGTAAGTTTCTGTTCTGTTTACTAAAATGCTCCACCAAAGTTAAGGCATTCCCTTTGTGAGTGACCTTAACGGAGGTGGGGTGTTACAAAGATTTTCCTGACCTTGTCTTTTCAGGAATCAATCCCACCCCCGAGCTGCAACCATTACCATGCAGCTTCCACCGTCGTCTGCGTAACAATCTCAACTACGTTCTTTCCCAGTGTGACGCAATGCGTGAGTATGCCGGGCAGGTAAGCGGAGTGTTAAAGGAGAGATTGATCGAGATCGTCAACCTGAAAAGGGACATTGATAGTAGCAAGAAAACCTTTGGGTTTCTTGAAAAGAAAATTAAAGGTCAGGAGTTGCAGGCAGCAGCCGACAAGGAAAGGCATGGGAAAGAAATCGAGGACCTGAACGCCCAAGTTCAACAGAAAAACCAGGAGTGCGATTCGATGAGAGGGGAGATCGAATCTTTGAAGGTGGATAGGGCTTGATTAGACCTCGAAGTACAGACCCTCAGGGATGCCCTTCATTCATCTGAGCTGGCCAAGATCCAAGCTGAGGAGAATGCCGCGACATCAATTGAGTCAACTAACAATATGAAACTTCAACATAACATCGATGTGGAGGCCATCAAGGCCAAGCATACCCAAGAGAAAACCGAACTGAAAAGTGGGCATACTCATCAAATTCTTTCATTTTGCTCAAAGTTCCTTCGTCATAGGGATTTATCTCATATGCGGGATACCCTAGACTATTGACCGATACATGGAAGATAATTTTGTAGGAAGAGAGACAGGCGGCGAAGGGGCAGCCAGTGGATGAGGCGCTTTTAATGTACCAAATTCTGAATGACAAGGAACATGCAATCGTGGTGGAGAAGATGAGTCAAGAGAAGAAAGCAGCAGAGGTTGAGTTCTATAGATCGAAGGGGAAATCGGTCCCCGAGAGGGATGTGGGAAGCAGTCGGCCCAAGATACCCATTTCTTGCACGCATGCGGTGACCAAAAAGGGTTCGTTGTCTATCCCTCCATCCGACCCAGTCAAGGTCGCAGAGCAGCAGTTAACTTAACCCAATGTTGAAGGTAGGCCTTTTTACTACATTTGTGTTTGCTTGCCTTGTTCTGATTTGTTGATTCCTCTGGCTGGTGCCTCGCCGGTGAGGGAAAGAGCGGAGATGGGATATACTATTGGAGAGAAAGGCAGCGCTGAGGAAGAAGACGAAGCCTCGAAAGAGGAAAGGATTATCATAGCTTCGTCAGAGGATGAGGACCTCGAAGTGATCGGTGAGTCCATAAGAGAGAACCGCCCGTCCCTGGCCGGGACCAAAGCCTGGGACGATAAGGAAATTTTTGCTGTGAAGTCCAAAACTTTCAAAGATCAATTAAACACTATTCCCACTCAAGCCATTCCCCCAACCACCTTCTCTTCAGTCAGTACACCTGTTCCTATGGGTCCCGTTAACCCTCCAGCTCCAACATCATCTCCTCGTTCATTCAGAAGCACACTATGTGGGTCGAAACGTATGTTAAACACTGAAGAAGCATTGGAGATGATCAAGCAGAAAGAATTAGCAGAGATGATTGACCAAGGAAGGTTACCACCTCCTTATCAGAAGTTCTCATGTTGTAGTTTTATTTAAGGTCATTTGGAAAGTTTCATGCAAGTGCAGCCCTTGCGCTTTTGTAATTTCTGAACTTTATGCCTCTAGAGACAATGTTTAAATTACCTGTCATGCAACAACATTTTGTTATTATGTCATGAAAAAATCTACTAATTTCATAAATACTTATATCGTTTATGCGTGAGAAATGTCGTAAGATTCTTAATTCTCATTTTTATCAGTTGAGGATGATTTGAATGCTACATCAACTGGGAGCATTCGTTCATTCCTTCGTCCATGGCGTCAGGGTAAGTAATTAGAGCAGCAGGCTCTTTAGTCATACTCGAATGGATCCAACCTTGATCAGGGGTTGGATGTAGTCAAATTAGAGTGCTCTTAGTCCTTTATACTTGTCCTTTAGTCAGTAAAGGGTAGAGTTTTTAAGAATTGAGTGGTCTTTTGTCAGGTGCACCATTCACGCTCTTCTATCGTTTATACTCACCCTCAAGTCGTGAGGTTAAGAGTAGAAGTTTGATAATCAGTCAGTGTGTTCGGACAAGTGTCGGTCTCACTTTGAGTCGGTCAAAGTGGAAGTCAAAAAACAGGCCGGTTGATCAGTCAATGTCTGAAATTGTGTCCATCGATATGGTCGAACCCCTATTCCTTCTACTGGGATGGTCTACATATCCTGTTAGAGCGTCAAGGGCACAAGCGATGGTTGATCAGGTCATAATCATTAAATTTTTACAGTCATTACAAAACAGAGCAAGAATGAAGATTTTTATTCATAGACTAATGCAACCAACGAAAGAGTGCTTATTACATAAAGCAAATGAACTAATATAAATACTTCAGGGAATTCCTAAGAAAGATAAAGTCATAAGTGCTCCACATTCCATGCTCTTCAAAAATGTTTTGCCATTGACGGGTAGCCTAAGACTTCTATTATTGAGTTCTCCCTAAATGATGTTGGGTCCTTCCTTATCTAGGGCTCATATTGACGATGACCGGGAGGACTCGCTTCAAAACAAAATCACCCTCTTCAAAGATTTATTGTTAGTCATCTCCCTCGTGGTCAGGGAGAATGCATTATTGGCTAAGGGATCGAGGTAGATCGCTTGATGAGATAGGGCGTCAAGCTTTATCGAGGGAACCGCTCCTGCGCTATAAGATAGGGCGAAAGGGATAGGATCCATTGCGATTTTATGGATGGTTAGATATGCCTTTAGGACTAGAGGCAATTTATCAGCCCATTTTGTGAGGTAGTCTGTTGCTATCGCATATCCAGCCCTTTCTCCCAGAATGGACAAGGCCCCGACATCGTCCCTCATCCAGAGGGAGTCGAAATGGGACCCAATATTTAAGCCCTTGGTAGGGTTGTCTTCATCGACCAAGGTTTCTACAGCAGCCCCATTCAGGGCCGCCTCTCTACACCCCGACTCATTGTCCTTTCGTGGGCCGATGTCTTTGACTCTACAAATGGACAGTCCTGGTCGAGGTGTCCTCCATATTTGCTACACTTTTTCCCCTATTCAAGGGGAAGAGATTCTTCAAATGCTTGGTGATCATTTCCTTGTAGCTCCTTCCATTCCGCCAAGTAACAGGCTTGGCCTGTTACTTGGTCTTCTTGTATCGTCCCAATTTCATTGTTAGTTGGGAACTTCAGAAGTAGACACCAGGGGCGATACATGCTCTGAACACAGCTTGGGCGGGTCGCCCCAAAAAAGCATTGTAATGTGAGTGGATGTTCATCATAACAAACGGCAAGATTATGGCTCTCCGACGGACTCCATCCCTTAGTTCAACAGACAGCTTAATCCGACCGACGGGTTTGGTGGAAACTCCATTGAAACCACGTATCTGGCCGTCATATGGCCCCAAGTCTTTTAGTTCAAATTTCATTTGTTCATAGGCCTGTTTGAACAAGATATTTACTGAGCTTCCATTGTCAACTAGAACTTTTCGGACATTCCCTGGACCAATGATAGCTGCTATTACTAACGGGTCGACCGTTGGGGCCTCTACGCAGACCGATTCCCGGTCGCGGAAGACGATATCATCATTGATTTTTTTACTTTGCTTAATGGGACTTCTGGCCTCAAGGGGTTTTGTTTCTTTAGCATCGAGGTGCTTCGTGGAGTTGACATATCATGTCATGGTTCTTATACTGTGACCTGCGGGATGTGGTCCTCCAACAATGGCATTGATAACAATCCCTTTTCCTTTATCCAGGGGGGTAGCTTGAGGCGCGGCCTAGTTTTGTTGGGGCGTTGAAGTCCCCTAGCCCCTGTCCTTTGGGACCGTCTTGTATTTGTCGAGCTTTCCCTCTCGAATTAGTTTCTCAATGATATCCCTAAGGCGTCGGCATTCATTGGCTGTATGCCCGTAGATATCGTGAAAGAGGCATTATTTCCCGGTCGCCCATTCTTTCTCCGTGGGCTCTCGTGGGAGTGGCTTCTTGAGTTGCATCGTGTAACACCCCATAATTTAAAAAAATTAAAACTGACAAATTTAATAATACTTAATTTTTAAAAGAAGAATTAAGTGAAAAGGGTTACGCCATTGCATTCGTCTCGGAATTCTGCTTGAGACTGAGTCCGAGTTTGTGTAAAACAGACATCGTATGAAGAAGTTATGAAGCTCGGAAGATTAAAAGTTGAAAGCTATTAAAAAAGTCGACTGCCCATTTTTCACCATTCAACCGTTTACAAGCCGACTGCCCATCTATCACCAGTCGATCATTTTTAAGCAGAAGTGAAAACTGTCGATCGGTTGAAAATGGCCAGTCGACTGGTTGATTCTGGGCAGTTTCTTGATGATGTGTTTTTCTAATTTGAGTGGTTCGGATGGTTCCTAATCAAATCTAAAGGTCCTAATTCACCTAATACACCTGTAAATAAACACCTAAACCTAACCTTAATCTCTTCAACCCTAATCCATAGCGCCTCTTTGCTGCTGCACCAACTCAAATTAATTTAGCTTTTCTTCTTCAACAATCAAGTAGAGATTATTCAAGATCATATTTGCTACAACAACGACTAATTCTCTTTTCTAAGATCCTATCGCTGTGAGTTTATGTTACTTTCACATATAATTAAATTAAAAAGTAATTGTGATAGGATTGTAAATTGGATCTAATGTATATGCCTGTAAATAAGATGAAGCATATCAAGTTTTGTAATTTGCTATCCTTCAGGTTCATACCCAATTGCTATTATCATATGCCTGTCTGATCTATTTTATCGTTATTCATTTCACATGCCTATTTATATGTTTATGCCAATTTTTATGTTTGATTCTCTTCCCTTCCTCTTTTCCTTTTCCTTTTGAGATTAGACTAATTTCGAGCCTAAGCATATTACGTTGAGATTTACGTACGAATAACGTTGGGATGATTGGGAAAAGTTTGAGAAATATGTAATAAAATGAGATTTGGCATAAATTGTTGATAACTATGAAATTGATTTGGGCATAATTTGGTGCAACTTGTATACATGGAATTATACGCATAACTTGAATTAGCATTATAAGCATGATTGAAAATTATGGGCAATTGGAATACATTAATTAAAGACTTGAAATTGGGCATGAATAAAAAGGAAAAGATAATGAACACTAAGACACGAGATTAGATTGGGTTGAGGTAGAAGTGTGCCCGGAACCGCCCGGCATATCCAGCAATAGAAAACGGCAACCTAATGTGAGAGGTCAAAGGCAGAAATTAGATGTGTAATAGTGCTAAGACACGAGGTTAGATTCAGACTGCGGTATAAGTCTTCCTGGAACCGCCCGACACATTCAGCAACCGCAAACGGCAATCTAATGTGGGAGGTCTTACACAATTACATGTATAATGAATTAATGAGCACTTAACCAAAGGTTAGACATGGGAATAGTAAAGGGGTTAAGTGGGTGACATGGGTAGCATGTGAAACATAAATAAGAGCACTTAACCATAATGAGACATGTGGTAAGACATGGGAGTAATAAAAGGGATTAAGTGGGAAATCCTAGTGGGGACCAAGCCTAGGAGGGAAGCTTGTGTCAAGTATGGAGACCCTTTTAACCAGTAACCCATTTTTAGTATCTATATGAGCTCAAACTAGGTCGAGGACGGGACACGCTTACAGGGGTTGATTGTAAGAGGTCAAAAGAGTAAAGAGCAACGACAACGCAAGTCCAACGGAGTCATGTGCGTGTGTGGGTCTGGGCTGGTAGGTAAGACGTTGTTGCATCGTGTAGGTATAGGCCGTGCATTTTAGTAGTATCGGGTTGCCACTTTAGGGAGTGATACACCTTACTTTGGGGACATCATGGGTATCTACGAGTTAGGGAGCTGATCGAATGGGGAGGGTAGTGGGTACAACTAGTGCGGGTAGGAGCAAGTGGGCACCTACGAGAGCAGCTAGGAGTACACGAAGCTACCATTATTATGATTAGTAGGGAGGGATCACCTTTTAGTATGAGGGATCACCTTTTAGTATGAGACTAGTATTGGTGCGGTGCAGGAAATATCTTATAGTGGTTAGAAGCTCAATCGATGTTATACCTTGTTTACCTTGTCATACTTGCTTATGTTACTGTCATTTCTTATATCCAGTTTTTGTTCTTATCCTGTTACTTTACTAGATATATTGTTAAAGTCACTAAACTCACCAGACTTTATGTCTGAACCTTTTTGTTTCACCTCTTTTCTTTCCTTTCCCCCCAGGTTCTCAGGGTGGGACAAGCGAGGCTTGATTTGGATTTCTCTCTCTCTACTGGAAGTGCTGAAAGTAATGCTCAGCTTTGTTCTTCTTTCATATTGCATTTTGGAATGGGATTATGGTTTTGCTTTTATGTACTCTGATAATAATTTTATTCAAGATGGATATTTTTGTACTTGGCTTTAGTATGTGGTTTTGATGTTGTAACCAGATATGTTTTGCTTTTCCGCTGCAATGAATAAATTTTGAATTTTTAAGTACCATTTTATATATCTGTCTTGTGATGTTCTGTTCTATACTTTTATAATGCTCCATGAAAGTTAATGCATTCCCTTAGTGAGTGACATTAATGGACGTGGGGTGTCACACATCGTGCCGCAGGTATCGAGATAGATATTTTCCAACGTGTTACTCAAGGCCATGTAAGTATCAAATATTTGGAATCGGGGACATTTGCGGGCGCTCCCCCTCTGTCTCGAGCTCCCACTAGTCTCCTTTGTTCCTTCATTATTCCATTTGCCGCGATTTTCAGCATTTGCCTCCGGTTTTCCCAAATTATTCCCAGATGGCCTAACCGCTACGTTATTCTGGGTCGATAGGGTAGATACATTTATCAGCCTATCCTCTTTTTCTAATTGTGCATCTTTTTGCCTTAATAAAATATGGGCCTTTTCATAAAAAGTTTCAATTGTGGTCTATGGTTTCCCGATTAAATATTTTCCGGATTCCGTTCGTTTGTCGATGCCGTCGACCATGGCCATCAGAACAGTTTCATGATTAGGATTGCTAACTTCAATGGCGGCTTGATTAAATCAATTGAGGTAATTCCTCAGGGATTCACCCCTTCCGTGCTTAACTGCCGAAAGAGCCATAACATGTTTTGACTTGGTAGCGTGGAGGCGGAACTGAGTCAGAAAATTTTCACTTAGGTCCTTAAAGCTGGGGACCGACCTCGTAGGTAGGCGTATGAACCACATGATTGCTATCCCACTTAAAAAGATTGGGAAAGCCTTGCATTTGATTGTATCAGGAGCCATCGCTACTTCCATATGCCAACAATATCTCATTAGATGCTGTTGTGGGTCAGAGGTACCATCATAGTGGTTCATATGAATACTGAACCTCCTAGGAAACTCCACTTGCAAGATGTCGTCAATGAATGAGGGTGTGGCTTTGGTTAACCCCCCAATCTTCGTTCCTATGTCTATGACTGTCATACATAATCTGCCGCACCATGGCGATCAAAATTGGTGGAATGACTATGTCCGGGTCAACTTCCTCGATAGACCGCCTCTTCTGGTCCTTCTCTCGGGAGATATCGTTCGGAGGTTCCTTCTTCCTCCTCGAATATGTCGGTCGATCACAAGATTTGGAGGAGGATGGATGGGGACCCGTTCCCTCCGAGCCACATTGTGATTCGCAGGGGGAGATATCTCTCGATGTTGAGGAGCTATGGGATCAACAACTTTTACTCCGGCTTGGCCGAGCTGTGCTTGTTTGCCTTCCCCCAACGGACTTTGATGTCTCTCGAGATGCAAAGGTTGGGCATTTCCGGCTCTCTCCAATGGGCATCGAGGTAGACGCGGATCTCTGCTTTCCCCGGACTAAGAGAAGCCTTCCGACACTTGCTCCTGCTGAGGAGGGAGCTGATAGTCCCGAGCTTGTTGGACTTGGTTTCTGAGCTCCTCCCATTGTCTCGTTGTGCGAGTCATATCTTGCCGCATTGCGGCATTATCCTGAGCATGGACCTTTAGAGCCTTTGTTGTCTCCTGAAGTTGATTCAGCAAAGCCATGAACTCGTCTTGAGTGGCAAAGGCTGATGAAGGAGTTGGATCTACCGTGGGGAGCAAGGCAGGTTGATCCTGATCAGTTTCAAGTGCGGTCAGTCCGCCAGCTGCTTCCACAGAGGTACCCACTTGCATTTGCTTTCCAACATTGCGAGCTGATTTTCCAACCATAATTCAAAAATGCAGAAACGAGGATGAGATTTTCGTCTCAGACTTGGTGATCCGAAAGTAGAGCAAAAATCTGGACTTAGTTGAGAATTTCACCTTCTTAGTGAAAGCACCAAAATATTGACACCAAAAACTAGCACAACACCAAAAGATTGGCTTATGTAGAGATTAAAATGAAGATTAACAAATAGGAAGAACATAAAACAGGAAAAATCACACATAGATTTATAGTGGTTCGGCGTTAAAGAGCCTACGTCCACTTTATAAGCTTTTATATATTGTTTCTACTAGTAGAAGGATGATTACAATGATGGAATAAGAAAATCAGAGAATTAAGAATACAAACTGTTTCAGTTTTTATAATTCTCTTCTCTCTCCCCAGAAACGAAAAGAATCCCCTTTCTGAACTGAAAAGAGGTACTTATAGATGATTCAATATTTGATTATCTTGAATACGTACCTTAAGATCCTGGAGAATAGCCCTTGCTGAATAGTTCACTCTTTCCTAAAGAATCAGCACCCATTTTTTTATTAATCATGTGAGGTGGCGATCGATCCCTAAAACATGAGCGATTTGCAGGTAAAAGAAATATCTGTAATGAGCTACTCTTTAGGCAAAGCTTACAACCATATTTGAATGTATCGTAACTGATTTTTCTTAATCGTTCCAAACCTCTCCTGGGTCGCGCTTGAGAGAGAGTTCTGATGCCGGGCCTTCATAACTGTCCCTAGTCAAATACTCCGGTAGTGAACTCAGTGCTATATTATGCTTTGACAGACAGACCAAAAAGCCCATCAATAGACTTTAAAATACTATTTACATAATTTAATATTATTTTAAAATTAGAATTATTAAACGAGACGTGATTTATAGAAATCAAATAAAGTTGATTTTTGAAATTATGGAATGTATAATCTGTAAATACGTTTAAAAAGGAAATGTCGAATTATTGGCTAAATAGAAAGGTTAGTGGAAATCAGTTATCCAGTTGATTGATAATATCTAGTTGACTAAGTCAACTGTTTCGATTAAAATTAGTCATTTGATTGATTTGTTTTCAAATTAATTTAGTAAATAAAATTTAGTAAAAGTTGTTAAACTTAATAGGATTTCCTGAAAAGCTAGTTATCTTTTCATTAATGGTGTTTTAAGTCAATTATTGAGTTATTGATCATTGATGAAGTAAATTAATGTTTTAATAACTATTTAAAGGGATTGACTATTCTGTCTTAGTTAATCAAGAAATTAACTACACCAACTGTTGTAAATGTTGCAATTCATTATTATTTGAATTAATAATAACTGAAGGGATTTATATTAAATCCAAACTTTATAAACAAGGCTTATAAAAGGGAACGCAAGGCTTATGTGATGATTTTTAGTTAAAAGGGTACTTAATAAAACTGTATTAACTAAAATAATTGCAATCGAAAAGATATTCTATAATGAAATCCAAGTTTGATAAACTAAGTTATAAAATAGATTTGAAGCAAAGGCGAGAGTTCTAAATAAGTATTTATTTAATAAGGGAATTAGGTGAATGGATTAATATTGGAAGAGGATATTCAAATTTGCAAAGGAAACAGGTTTAAGGTTTTTTTTTGGAAGAATAGAGTAAATGGATTTGGGATAATAAATCCAAGCCAAGTTATATTAAGTTACCAAAAGAATTTGCGTACAGATTCGATAACTGGATTTCGTAACAAAATTCATGTTGTAAATAAAGTATATTAAAGGAATTAAGCAAGAAGTTAAGAAATGGAATATGGGAAAAATAGAAATTATAATATTTGGAAATGTTTTCCAATAAACTATGAAATAGCTAAGAGGGTTTTGAAGAATATCGAAGTAAAAATATTAAAAGAAATTGGGAAACGGTAATTTAGTATGGATTAAATTGAAAGGGGCTAGTGTTGTTTGATGGTTGATCGTTAAAAAATCCCATTTGGGAAGAGGAACGATGGTTGTATGGATGTTTCCATTGATAGTTAAATCACCAATATCAAAGTTTTAGTTTATTTTATACCTACGTTGTCAATATGGGAAGACTGGGATCAGGTTTAATATCTGAAAACCACTCTGTATTGGCATAAGCGTTGCAAATCAAATATGGCAAAGATAATTGAAGACGGAGTAAGTGCAAGGGCTATTCTGTTAATCCTTGGTAGAAAATTGCCCAAGACGGATTAATAAAATGGTGCCTTTGGTTTGTCCAGTCCCATAACAACTTATATGGATGAATGTCTAACGATGTGGCATTCAAAGTAAATGGTGGCGAGGTGTTCTAAAAAGGGAATTGTGACCTCAGGCCTCATCAGCCGGGAAATGACAGAAATCGGGCAGACAGCATGCCCAAGTCGGTCATTCCCATTAGGAATATTGTCACCTGATCTTGAGAAATTCCATTTGTTACTTATTCTTATGGCTGTTGTTTGCTTTCAGTAACGGTTGTTGATCACAACCGTTGGTGATAATATGCTCGGTACACTCAAGTTAAATGAGTGGCCAGTCACGTGCGGTTGGGTTGCAAGTTGTTCTTGTTGAACCCAGTGTATCCTCTCTAGAGATACACTACCGGTTGGTTGTCCCATACCTTGTCAGAGTTGGAAATCCATTCTTCAATAAACGCCCTGTGGTTTTTGATTTTATATTATATATGGAGCGTGAGATGCAAGCGTTCCGCTAGATTGCTATTTATTTGATGTAGACACTATTATAATATCACTAGATTTGATATCAAAAATATTTTTGGTTATTGTAAGGTAGAAACCATCCGTGTTTATGTGTGGATCGGTCTTACGATTATAATTTCTTTCGAAAGGATTTTTGAAAGTTAAACAAATGGTTGGAGTTTACTCACACCAGTCTCATGACTGACCCAGAGTTTATTTTGTTATGTTTTACCTTAAACTTTTGGGTGCCCAAATTTTTATGGGCAGTCAACTAGTCAGGATTTTACAAATTCACTTGGAGGAGCTTGAAGCAGGAGGCTTCATCAGTTATCTATAGACTATCTTAATTTCCGCTGTGTACTATGCTGTATCTGGAAACAGTAGTTATAACTGTTCCAAGAATAGCTGTTGTGCTCCAATGATGGTATGTATATACAGTTATAGATTTGTATTTCAAAAGTTATGTTATTTAATATATTTTATTCATTCCGCTATGAGATTTGAGTTCTTCATTTTTCTTCTATTCTATTTTTTCTTTCTTTCTATTTCTCATCCTCTAACTTCTTTCTACTAATGATTCGTATTTCTATAAAATTTGGGTGGGATATATGGTATAATTAGTCGACTCAAAGGGTATAGAAATTCAGGCAATTACATTTGGTATCAGAGCTGAAGGTTGAGTAGTAACCTTGGCTCTGTGGTGTAACTCAATAGAGATGGGGTTAGTTATACCCTAAATTGAGTTTGAGTATGAATATATGAGCGCGTATTTGTAGATTTGATATAAAAATTGTTTTAAATTGTGTTGATTGGTTTGTGGGGTTGCTTTATGAATTCTGGTCGATACAGAATGTACAACTTTATCGATAGGTGTTCCTAAACTCTCGAACAAAACAATTTGATACAATATTGTTTTAAAAAAGGGTAAATGAAATAATTTTGCCCAAAAACTATTTTTGATATAAAAGGAATGATTTTCTGAAATTATTGATTTGGTTGTTTGTTATTATAAATCAGATGAAATTATGAAATATTAAAATGGTTACATATAACCAAATATAATTTGTATATGAATAATGTGTACAAAAGAGATAAACCAAGATTAAGTTCAAACCAGAATTTGAATTTAAATACCGGGTGTTTAGAAAATATTTTCTGAAGTATTTTTAAAAGGAATATAACATTAGTTTGAAGGATTTTCGAATAAAGATGATTTTGAATGACTTTTGAAAGTGATTAAGCACTGAAATCGCTTCAGGGGTGAGAAAATAATTCTAATATTGGATCGCGACATTATCAGTATTTATTTTCTAGTTTCTACGTGATGAATTGCTACTATAGTAGATTTATTAATGGAAATTTGTTTGAGAAAGACAAAGTTGTTTTAAAAATTAAAATGTTTTGAATTAAATTTATTATAAATATATGTGTATAATTATGATTTCAAGCTGAATTTGAAATAAATACTGGGATTTGAATTCTAGAATTTAAGTTCACTTGTACAAGTTAAATGAATAAAAAAGTGAAAGTAAATCAAATGGATCAAAATTCAATTTAAGTTAGGTAAAATGGAATGGAAGGACCCCAAGAAAAATTGAAATTTATGTGGCTTCCCAATTAAAAAGTGAATTTGGATGAATATGGATGAATGGTTAATCATATATAAGCTATTGAATGAAAATCATTTGAAACTAAATGGAATGATGTATAAATCCATTGAATTGGAATTTGTTGAAATAGAATTGTTATCAGACATCATATATTAAGACTTACCTGTTGGCTTGAGTAAGTACAGGTAGAGGGAGCTGCTTGGCTTGATTTTGGTTGCGTAAACAGCATACGAATTAAGCAAATTCGCTTATTAACGCTTATATAAGGTACGCCTATGCAGAAAATACAAAAAATAGGTTTTGAATTTTTGTTTTCCGACCGTGTGGTTCGATGTATATATGTTTGTTGATCCTGCGGTATCGCAGAAGTCCCTCCATACAGAGGAGACTCTACCAAATTTTTTTGAAAATTTAAGGTGCTAGAATTTTTTTAGAATTTTTGAAAATTTTCGTTAGTAGGAATAAATTAATATTTTAATTGAAATAAATTAGTTCAGTTAAAACTGAAGTTAAGAAGTAAGCCAAAAGATTTTAACTTAGTTAATAGGGTTTGTAGCATTCTTCCTGCCTTACTAATTTTGAGGACGAAATTCTTTTAAGGGGGAAGGAATGTAACGACCCGGATTTTTTATGACTGAATAAATTATTTATTTAAATATTTAAAAGGGTAATTTGGAGATTTAAATTATTATATTTAATAATTTTGAATATATATTTAATATAAATAGTGGAATAATAAATTTAATTTCGTAATATTCAGAATGAGTTGAATTTGGAGTATTATGCAAATTGGGTAATTTAAGTAATTTAATTGAGTATTATTCGAGTTATAATAAGGAATTTATTTATTTTAAATGAAGTTTGAATGTATAATTTATAATATAATTTAAATCGAGTTCGTAATGTCGCGGTAGTTCGTAGTATTACGTTTTTAACATCAATTGAATATACAGGATTTTTATATAAGTCGGATTTCTTTGAAATAAGAAACGTTGAATCTATTAATCTTTTTCTTTCTAATGGAAGTGAAAAATCGAGATTTCGTCTTATAGATTGTAAGTTATGTTCAAATTAAATTTTCAGAAAGTCGTTGTGGAGTCGTATATTAGCCATAACAGTTTATCTAATATAATTAAATTTTGGCTTCGAATTTGGACAAGATTTTTGAGACACAGTTATAATTTAATTTATAGAATTTTTCTGTAATTTTTATTTTGAAAAATAAGCAACTTTTTATTTGAAATATTTTACACCCTATACCAGCGTTTTGAGATATCACAAAATAAGTTAACTTGTCTATTTTATTATATTTTTGGGATCATGACACATCGCTTGGCACGATAGTATTTTTATTTTTGTCCGTAGTGGCCTGTAAATAAACAAAATTTTGTATAATAGAGATTGTGTAGACTTAAAACAAATACACCTTACGTACACCGTCTCGCTAAGTATTTAACTAATTCGACCCATAATACCCTATTTAAAAAGGAAAATAATAATAATTATTATTATACTATCTTTCCCTGTACAATTCACAACATCGTGCGCTCCACGTTTTGTCAATCCTGTGCATATCAAGGCAACACGTTCCTTCAGTTGAAAGCCACCTTAAAAGCTTCTCATAGAAGTTGCCTTTTCCACACACACACACACACACACACATATATATATAAAATCGTGCCCTTTTCTGTCTGGGTTTCTCCTTCCATTTTCAACAAATTCACTAATTCCCTAAACTTCTCCAGCTTCAAATTCTATTCATCATTTGGACAAATTCATGATGTTTAAAATCAAACAGATAACCACTTTCCCAAAATAAAAACAAAACAATACGCAGCAGAATCCCATCTTCAACCAATCGTATTGCTTAAACGGTAGATTCTCGGCAAATATCATCAACATGGAAGTCATAGAGGGTTGTCGGAATTTTGAACTAGTGGTGTTCGTCAGTAGTTAGATAGCCTGATGGCGGAGAAATAGGTTGGTGAAATTCAACTATTGGGTTTCGGTTGTTAGCGGATTCCGGTGTCGTAGGTCATCAAAGGGCCTGGGCCCCTGAAGTAAAAAAGAGGAGAAAGGGAAGGCGAAGCGACCGGTGGTGGTCGCTAGCGGAGTAATAGTCGGAGGCGGCTGATTTTCGATGACATAGGATTTCCGTTCTTCTTCTTGTTCTGCCGTTAGGGCTTGGTTTTGGGGGTCGAGTTGGTTGGTGATGAGGTAGTTCGCGAAGGCGGTTCTGGAGGGGGGTTCGACTGATGGTCCGATGTTACAGGTGGTCTGCAGAGATCATTTTTTAACGTCATGCTTTTTCTGTTCAAAGAACAAGAGGAAAGCGATTAATAATAAATTGATTAGCAGGAGTGGATATAGTCTTCTGAAATTGGGATTTACGTTGGTGATGGAAAATAAAAAATGGGTTTGTTCTTGGTGTGCCTTCCAATGAAAAGGAAGGAGCAGGAGCGTCATTTGAACGAAATAGCAGAAGAGCCGACGTCAACTTCAATTTGTTTTTGGGGTACTTGGAGATTTCGAGGCAGAAGGATTCAAATGTGATCAGCTAGAAGTTTTAACTAACATTAATTATGGTAATTAATTAATTAAAATCATAATGGATCATTATTATTTAAAGTTTAATCATATACTTTTAAATGTGTAACTATCTTGTATGAAAGCATAATTGGACCAAACTAGTCACCCTGGGAATTGTAGCAACAAAATCTGCATTATAGAACTGACGTGACTGAAACTTGAGCTACTGGATTTTCATGATAAAATCAAAACGACTGTTTGATTTTAAAACGAAACAAAAACATAATCGTCAACTGTGAAACAATGTGAGTAAACTCACTAATTCTGGCTTATTTATATTTTTATATAAACGAGTTTTAAATTTATATATAGTAATTTTATACTGTGTGATGGTCGTTTGGATGAATGGTTGATTAAATTGGTTGAAATGACTGATATAGTTATATATATTTAATCGTTGATTAAATATTGATGCTATTTACAATATTATTTCATATTGTGGTGGAATTAATATTTTTGATGTTGATTAACATTAGTGGATGCAGAGAAACAAGTTGGAGGGATCCAACTGGATTCATCAACATTTATATTACTGTTATATTTATTGTGTTGTATGATGTGTTATATAATCTATGATTGATTATGTTGTGTTTGAATTAACATGTCCCTAGAATTTTAGTATTTAAAAACTGTATGATATTCCCAAATATAGAAAAGAAATTTGTGATTTATAATGGAATTTATTTCCAAATAGAAATCAAATCTCGAATGGTCTTGAAAATAGGAACTTGTTTTAATGAATAAAACAAGGAGTTGATTTTAAACGATATTAACATTTAATAAAATATTTATCATTGGATAAATTTAAATATAAAGTCAAGTTAGGTAAAATGGAATGGAAGGACTCCAAGAAAAATTGGAATTTATGTGGCTTCCGAAATGAAAGTGAATTTGGATGAATATGGACGAATGGTTAATTAGGTATAAGCTATTGAATGAAAATCATTCGAAACTAAATGGAATGACGTATAATTATACAATCTTTCCCTGTACAATTTACAACATCGTGTGCTCCACGTTTTGTCAATTCTGTGTATATCAAGGCAACTCGTTCCTTCAGTTGAAAGCCACCTTAAAAGCTTCTCATAGAAGTTGTCTTTTCCGTATATATATATATAATCGTCCCCTTTTCAGTCTGGGTTTCTCCTTCCATTTTCAGCAAATTCACAAACCACTAATTCCCCAAATTTCTCCTGCTTCAAATTTTGTTCATCATTTGGACAAATTCATGATGTTCAAAATCAAACAGATAACCACTTTCCCAAAATGAAAACAGAAAGCAGCAGAATCCCATCTTCAACCAATCGTGTTGCTCAAACGGTAGTTTATCGGCAAATGTCATTAACATGGAAGTCGAAGAGGGTTGTCGGAGCTTTGAACTGGAGGTGTTCGTCGGCAGTTAGATAGCCGATGGCGGAGAAATAGGGTGGCGAAATTCAACTGTTGGGTTTCGGTTGTTAGCTAATTCCGGTGTCGTAGGTCATCAAAGGGCGTGGGTCCCTAAAGTAAAAAGGACGAGGAAGGGAAGGCGAAGCGACCGATGGTGGTCGCTGTCGGAGTAATAGTCGGAGGCGGCTGATTTTCGATGACATAGGATTTCCGTTCATCTTCGTGTTCTGGCGTTAGTGGTTGCTTTTGGGGGTCGAGCCAGTTGGTGATGAGGTGGCTCACGAAGGCAGTCCTGGAGGGGGGTTCGACTGATGGTCCGATGCTACAGGCGGTCGGCGGCGATCATTTTTTGATGCCATGGTTTTCCTGTTCAAAGAACAGGAGGAAAGCGATTAATAATAAATTGATTAGCTGGAGTGGATATGGTCTTCTAAAATTGGGATTTACGTTGGTGATCGAAAATAAAAAAATGGGTTTGTTCTTATGTGCCTTCCAATGAAAAGGAAGGAGCAATAGCGTCATTTGAATGAAATAGCAGAAGGGCCGACGTCAACTTCAATTTGTTTTTGGGGTACTTGGAGATTTCGAGGAAGAAGGATTCAAATGTGATCAGCTGGAAGTTTTAACTAACATTAATTATGGTAATTAATTAATTAAAATCATAAGTGGATCATTATTATTTAATGTTTAATCGTGTACTTTTAAATGTGTAATTATCTCGTATGAAAGCAGAATTGGACCAAACTAGTCACCCTGGGAATCATAGCAACGGAATTTGCATTATAGAACTGACGTGGCTGAAACATGAGCTACTGGATTTTCATGATAAATTCAAAACAACTATTTGATTTTAAAATGGAACAAAAACAGAATCGTCAACTGGGAAACTATGTGTATAAACTCACTAACTCTAGCTTATTTATATTTTTATATAAACGAGTTTTAAATTTATATATAGTAATTTTATACTGTGTGATGGTCGTTTGGATGAATGGTTGATTAAATTGGTTGAAATGACTGACATAGTTATATATATTTAACCGTTGATTAAATATTGATGCTATTTACAATATTATTTCATAATGTGGTTGAATTAATATTTTTGATGTTGATTAACATCTGTAGATGCAGAGAAATAGATTGGAGGGATCCAACTGGATTCCTCAACATTTATATTACTGTTTTATTTATTGTGTTGTATGATGTGTTATATAATCTATGATTGATTATGTTGTGTTTGAATTACCATGTCCCTAGAATTTTGGTATTTAAAAACCATAAGATATTCCCAAATATAGAAAAGAAATTTTTTGATTTAAAAAGGAAACTATTTCCAAATAGAAATTAAATCTCGAATGGTCTTGAAAATAGTAACTTGTTTTAATGAATAAAACAAGGAGTTGATTTTAAATGATATTATAATTTAATGAAATACTTATCACTGGATAAATTTAAATATAAATTCAAGTTTGAATTTGTATAATAAAACAAAAATCGGTTTTGAAACTGATATTTGAAATGAGATTTGAACTTAGTGATTACAAAAAAAATGAGGTTATAAATAAATGAAATAAAAATAAGATATTTACCTGAATAATCCTACCAATAGAAGTTAATAAAGATTAATTGGACTTTGAAATATTATTTAGATAATTTAATATTACTTTAAAATTAGAATTATTAAACGAGACGGGATTTATAGAAATCAAATAAAGTTGATTTCAGAAATTATGGAATGAATAATATGTAAATACGTTTAAAAAGGAAATTTCGAATTGTTGGCTAAATAGAAAGGTTAGTGGAAATCAGTTATTCAATTGACTTATAATGTCAAGTTGACTAAGTCAACTGTTTCAATTAAAATTTGTCATTTGACTGTTTTGTTTTCGAATTAATTTAGTAATAAAATTTAATAAAAGTTGTTAAACTTAATAGGATTTCCCAAAAAGCTAATTATCTTTTCATTAATGATGTTTTAAGCAAATTATTGAGTTATTGATCATTAATGAAGTAAATTAATGTTTTAATAACTATTTAACAGGATTGACTTTTCTATCTTAGTTAATCAAGAAATTAACTACATTAACTGTAGTAAATGTTGCAACTTATTATTATTTGAATTAATAATAACTAAAGAGATTTATATTAAATCCAAACTATATAAACAAGGCTTATAAAAGGGAACACAAGGCTTATATGATGATTTTTAGTTAAAAGGGTACTTAAAGTAAAATAATTGCAATCGGAAAAATATTCTATAATGAAATCCAAGTTTGATAATCTAAGTTATAAAATAGATTTGAAGGAAAGGCACGAGTTCTAAATTATTATTTATTTAATAAGGGAATTAGGTGAATGAATTAATATTGGAAGAGGATATTCAAATTTGCAAAGGAAACAGGTTTAAGGTTTTTTTTAAAAGAATACAGTAAATGGACTTGTGAAAATAAATCCAAGCCAAGTTATACTAAGTTACCAAAAGAATTTGCGTATAGATTCGATAACCGGATTTCATAACAAAATTCAAGTTGTAAAAAGTATATTAAAGGAATTAAGTAAGAAGTAAAGAAATGGAATATGGGAAAATAGAAATTATATATTTGGAAATGTTTTTCAATAAATTGTGAAATAGCTAAGCGGGTTTTGAAGAATTTCGAAGTAAAAATATTAAAAGAAATTGGGAAACGGTAATTTAGTATGGATTAAATTGAAAGGGGCCAGTGTTGTTTGATGGTTGATCGTTAAGAATTCCCATTTGGAAATAGGAACGATGGTTGTATGGATGTTTCCTTTGGTAGTTAAATCACTAACTATCAAAGTTTTAGTTTATTTTATACCTCCATTGTCAATACGGGGAGACCGAGATCAGGTTTAATATCTGAAAACCACTCCGTATTGGCATAAGCGTTGCGAATCAAATATTTCAAAGATAATTGAAGACGGAGTGAAGTGCAAGGGCTATTCTGTTAATCCTAGGTAGAAAATTTCCCAAGATGGATTAATAAAATGGTGCCTTCGGTTTGTCCAGTCCTAGGACAACTTATATGGACGAATGTCTGACGATGTGGCATTCAAAGTAAATGGTGGAAGATGTTCTAAAAAGGGAATCGTAACCTCAGCCCTCATCAACTGGGAAATGACAGAAATCAGGTAGGCAGCATGGCCAAGTGGGTCATTCCCATTAGGGGTATTATCACCTAATCTAGAGAAATTCCATTTGCTACTTATTCTTTTCGCTGCTGTATGCTTTTGGTAATGGTTGCTAATAACAACCGTTGGTGATAATATGCTCGGTACACTCAAGTTAAATGAGTGGCCAGTCATGTATGGCCGGGTTGCAAGATGTTCTTGTTGGACACAGTGCATTCTTCTCTAGAGATACACTATCAGAAGGTGTTCCGATACCTTGTCATAGTTGAAAATCCATTCTCCAATAAGCGCCCTACGGTTTTTGATTTTATATTATATATGGAGCGTGAGATGCAAGCGTTCTGCTAGATTGCTATTTATTTAATGTAGGAACTATTATAATATCACTAGATTTTATATCAAAAATATTTTTAGTTATCGTAAGGTAAAAACCATCTGTATTTATGTGTGGATCAGTCTTATGATTATAATTTCCTTAGAAAGGATTTTAGAAAGTTAAACAAATGGTTGGAGTTTACTTACACCGGTCCCATGACTGACCCAAAGTTTATTTTGTTTTGTATTACCCTAAACTCTTGGGTGCCTAAATTCTTATGGGCAGTCAAGTAGTCAGGATTTTACAGATTCACTTGGAGAAGCTTGAATCAGAGGCTTCATTAGTTATCTATAGACTATCGTATTTTCCTCTGTGTACTATGTTGCATCTAGAAACAGGTGTTATAACAGTTCTAGGGATAGCTGTTGTGCTACGATGATGGTATGTATATACAGTTAATGATTTGTATTTCAAAAGTTATGTTATTTAATATATTTTACTCGTTCCGCTGTGAGAGTTGTGTTCTTCGTTTTTCTTCTATTCTAATTTTACTTTTTTTCTATTTCTCATCCTCTAACTTCTAATTACTAATGATTCGTATTTCTATACAATTTGGGTTAGAGACGTGGTATAATTAGTCGACTCAAAGGGTATGGAAATTCGGGCCAATACATTTTGGATGCCTATTTCCATTTCTTTGCTGCCAAAATTATTATTACATCTACCCCCAAATTCCTCAAAATTAATTATATTTAATATAATACTATTCGATCGTAAAAGGTCGACGATTCCGGACCAGCAATCCAATGGATTAGTGTTTGCAAACAAATTAAACAATTGTAAACAATTGTAAAATCTATTCGGCTTTCCTAAACAACAAGGATTGTTGTAGAGGGTGTCGAACTCTAGGACCAAAAATTATTTTACTAATAAATCCAATCAAGTTATTCCGAGATATTGATTGGTTGAAAACACAGAAAATATATGAAAAAAACGAGTTTTTAATAATAAGAGAAAGCAATTAGGGAGTAATGACATAAATTAGATAAATATTCATCAATAGCTAAACGAATTAATATAGATCTAATTCATGTTTCTGTCACTAACATGAATCAACGATAATTAGGTTTCTAGAAACAAATATGTGAATAACAACAAGTATAGCTTATGCAGGAGCAAAACTCTTAAACAACCATAGGCTATCAGGACAGATTCACTAATTTATTTCTAAAACCCTAAATATTAGAACTAAATCTGATAATTGTTAGATCGAACACGAATACCCTATGAAGGAGCATAGCTCATAAACGACAAAGGATATGAAGGTTCAGATCTAACCCTTGATTCAGATCCAAATCTACATGTATAACTTCCTCATCTTTTGGCTGTGTGATTCATATTGAATCATATCTATAAGCGTCGTCACCCCCTAATCAAAGGGAATTAGCTAGACATAGATAAAGAATAATAGAAAAAGAAAATAAAAAACATGAACATAAATAAAATAAAATAACAACAGAGAAGAGAAGGATAAAAAATAAAAAAAATAAAGGATAACCTATTCTTTTTGCATAAAATAAATCTAATCTACTCGCAGAAAAGAAAATAACATGTAAATAAAAAACTACAACTAAAGAGAACAGGGAAGAAGAGTTTTATTCCAAGAGAAAGATTACAGAATAAAACTAAGTGTCTTTTTACATGAATGAGATACAATGTATTTATAGCTGATATGACAAAGACTACTTGGCTAATTACACAATGTGGGACTAAAGATTTAGCCCAAACAACACATAAGCCAGTGTGAACGCAGCTGTAGAGTGAGTGGCCAAACAAATGAGCTAATGTGAACGCAATGTGAATGGATTTGCAGTTGGCATAGCTTGCCGGCATCAAATGACATCAAATTCAATTGTTTTGAGCATGAATAGGAACTCCATAACATCTACGATAAGCTATCCTTACGAAAAGACATTGAATCATTAAAATATGTGGCAAAAGGTGGTTGAACACCAACATCTCTTCAAGCTTTAATCTAGCTCTCAAAATCAACACTCTTCATACACCAATTCTTCAAGCTTTTCAACAATTAAGTGCATTAATCCTTTCATTATAAATAATCTGAAAACACAACTATAAATACACAATATCAATTATTTTAAATATAAAATAAGATAAATAAGCGGACAAAATATACACATTTACGTGTATATCAAATACCCCCACACTTATCTTTTTGTTCGTCCTCGAATAAACAAAACTAAGATATGTCACACTTTAGTAGGAAACATGATTGCATTTAGCGTATGCAACAAGTCGTTAAACCCCTTAGTGTCCCTAGTAGGACGAGTGTTGTCTCGTGAGGGTTTTCAGCGGATACTACCCACAAAATCCAAATGTTAAATGCAAAAAAAAAATGCAAGAGTCGAAAATATTTACAAGACGAATGCAAGTTTTTAAAGGAATATTTACAAATGGATAATTTACATTTAAATATTGCATAAATAAGCTAACACAAATTTGGGTCGTCACTATGAAATTTGAGTCTGTTACTAATCAAAACTTCAAACGAAAGTCATGTTATCGTCACAAACTCCTCTAACTTGGCCAATTTTTTGGTAGAAACATAGTGCAAATATGAAATGAATTCTATAATCGATATCAACAATCGTAAAATGACATCTCAACTTCCTTTTTGTTAACAAGTTAGGTCGAATAAGTGAAGAGTGTGCTTGTATTTCAATTTCTTACTCTCTCTTTATTAAAAAATATTTACATTATTATTGTTTACAAACACCTAACCGAAAAGACCAAGGTATACCACCCGTGAGAGTTTGGGACAGAGCTTGGCGGATTGTGCAGACCGACGCTGACTTTGTCAACAAGATGTTGGTAATCCTTAGGTTTCCAACTCATAAAATGAGACCAAGATATACCAACGCTGACATTTTCAACAAGGTGTCGGAAAGAGCTTGGCGGGTTTGCACACCGACGCGAGATGTACTAGCAATGTTGGATACCCTTGGATTATTGTTATATATATACATTTTTTTTACATAAGAGAGAGAGTAAAGCGAGAATATCTTAGCACAACTTGACTTAAACGATCTAAAATGTTATCGCAAGTAGTCTAAATCAACCATTCATTTAATCAGATTACAATTCAGAAAACATTTCATACTCATCACCCACGAATCTCCCAATATACCAGTTACACCAAATTTGCTCGTAATTCAAACTTTCCTTTCGTTATCCGCTAAGAGAACTAAATTTCCAAACAATAATTGAACGACCAAAATTATATGCTAATAACTCCATCATGTCTTATTCAAAAGTAAATAGAAAGGCGATTTTTTTTTAGAAAAGGGAAAAAAATGGAAAAAGAGGAAGGGGAAAAAATGCAAACTTAAACTATGCAAAACAGAATGAAAACGAGACTCCCCCCTCACACTTGATGTCGACTGTGTCCACACAGTCGATGCATGACACAATGAATGAACAGAAGATAAATATTTACATATGTACAAAAGAGGGTTAGTGCGACTTACCAAATGTGCGTGCGGAAAATATGCAGTCATCGAATATAAGAACCGATCCATGATGGACCAATGGATCGGCCTCATTAAGATTATGAGACATAGCTTAAGCGTAGAAAACCAAATCATAAAGGATTTTATATTACATTTTAGATTTGGAAAAACAAATTTTGTTTTTTCAAAAGTTTGAGTTGCTAATTTTAAAAATTTGAGCTTACAATTGATCCAAAAATCAAATTGAATTTCTATAGCAACTAAAGAGAAGTCAATAAGCCGAGGTTCAGAAAAAGTTTAAAAAACAAAGTTTGATTTGTTCAGGTGATGTATAAATTAAGAGACGTGCGCATCGTTCTCACCCCCATGCTTGTTTTGAGAAATATTGTTCGGTTTTTCTTTAATATTGGAAATTTTGTTGACTAAAGGTTCATTCGTAAACCTAAAGTTAAAACCAAACAAATGAATTTTCAGCAAATTTCAAAATGGTGTTTTCTCAAAAACCGTGTTATTCCAAAAAGAGTTCATATACTGCAGAAATTTATTAATGAAAAACAAGTGATCACAGTGAGGTTCAGTTGAAACGATCAAGTCGCAAGGAGTTTCAACGTCTCAGAAAAATCATTATTTTGCTTAAGATCACATTCAGCAGTTTCGTTGTTTTCAACCTCAAGAATTTCAAAATTTACAAATGTTTCATTTTCAATTTCAGACCTAACAACCTTATCGTCAATTAATTCAAGAAGTTTTCGCTCATCATAGTCGTCCTCACTCAAACAGTTGTTACCAACTTCGTCATTTCATTCAAGTTGACAATCTAAAGTTGTTAATTTTCAAAATTTTGAAAATTTTCGATTTCAGTAAGAGTTGAATTTTTAGCAGAAGCATTAGTTTGAGTTTGAATTTCAGTTTCGCAAAAATCAGAGTTTCGCACCAGAGATTTTCAAAATTTTCATTTTCATCAACAATCATATCGTCAGAATCATCAATAATCGTTATGTACTGTTGTGACGAAGTTAATGGCTGGCTATTTGTTTCAAAAGAAACATTGGCAGAAGTTTATTGTCACTAGATTGGGATTTGTAGTTGTTGTACAAGTTCGTAACTTCAGTTTGAAGAAGAGAAATGTGATAAACTATCCTAGTGCAACTTTGTTTGCTGTTTGTTATTCTTTGAGCAAGTTCTTCGACGTAAGTCAAGCCAAGTTTCATTAAATCCTCAAATTCATCAACATCATCAATTCCCTCAAGTAATAACTTCTCTAGATTTTGCCAAAGTTCAATAGTGTATTGAGCCAGTTGTTCAATGTTACGCATGTTTTCGATATATTTATTTTCAGAATCTTGTTTTTCATCTAAAATTTGTGCCCATTCCTTGATGTCCTCGCGACAATTCCAAATGTCATGCATTAATTGATCAATTTCACTCAGGCTCTCTTCTATCAAATTGGTAAACACACCTGACTTCAAAATGTTGTTTTTTAGATTCGTCATTTCTATATGTTGCTCACTGGTTGACCTTAAAAATTTATCCACCTCATCTCTTAGAAGTCGTCCATTATTTATTTTCCAAAACCAACATCGCCAAAAATTTAGCTTGTTCGCAACACATTTTTCATATTCGATAACCAACATTTGACATTCACTCGTATTATGAAAATCAATTTGGTTTTCAAAAATTTAGTTAAAACCCGTGTTGCAATTGTTTTGATTTTTGGCACTTTGTTTAGCCATTTGCGCTAACAGTCGCCTCGCCTTAGATAAATTCGCATTAATCATAGATTGACAGTTTTCATATTAGGGTACAACCGTTTGATGAGATTGGTGGAAATTATTTGAAAAAATTTCAGCTTGAAATTCAGTCTGATTTGAATTGAAACCAAAATAATTTAAAATTTGAAAAGAATTGCAATTTTGGTTGTACATGGGGCAAGCACGCATGTACTAGAAGTAGAGAGTTTTTCGTCGAAAAATTAGTTGCAAAGTTGTGGCTCCAAAGAAGCTCCTAAAAAAATATGTTAAAATTAACAACTTCGAATTATATGAATACAAGTCTAGGCCAGTTTCGGACATGAGTTATCAGTGTGCCACGAACCACCGTAGAAACATGATTGAAGGTTTAAGAACCTGTTTGAGTTCTAGACTCTACCGTTCCTTATACACCTCAGAGAGTATCAATCCTAATTGTCAATTTAACGAATATTTTGTCCTAAAAGCTTTGGGGAATCCTCGATTCGATTTCAAAATAAACTTTTCGATTAATCCCACATTCGTTTTAAAATTTTAAACCACGCATCAACAGGCAAAATATTATGTCACAGAACAAACACAGAATAATAAATTGCAGAAATAAAATTTTTATAAGCAAGCCGCGACACCTGCAAAAAAATTTTACATGCAATTTTTATATATTTTTCTTTGCAGCAGAGTGTAACACCCCGTAATTTTAATATTAATGTTAACGAATTAAAGAATACATAATTATAAATACGAGAATTAAGGGAAATGGGTTGCGCCATCGTGTTCGTCTCGGAATTCTGGTTGAGATAGAGTCCGAGTTTGCGTGAATTGGACTTCGTATGAAGAAGTTATGGCCATCAGAAGTTTCAGAAAATCAAAACAGATTTCGAAAATTCAAAATTCAGAGTCAGATGGGCTAGGCGGGAAAATTCCCGCTAGGGCCAGGTCGACCTGAGGGTCGACCTGCCCTAACCAGGTCGACCATAGGGTCGACCTGGGAGTCGACTTGGGGGTCGCTCTGCCCCCCCGGGCAGATTTGTTTAATGACCTGTTAGTGACTAGATGCTGACTCATTAGGGTTTCTGATCTGCTCTGATTGGCTGGGATTAATTCTGGGTTGATCGGACGGCCTAAACTAATCCTAAACTCTATAAAAAGACATGTAGACTCAAACCCTAAAATCAAATCAAAATTAGATCAATGGTCGTCATGTTGTCACTCCAAACCCTAGAGTAGCCGCCACCAATTAGAAGCAAAGTAAAGCAACTCAATTCAAAACAAATCAAGCCTAAAACTACAACAATGAAATTGCCTATAACAAAGAAATGCTAATCAATCACAGAATTCAGATCCCAGAACTCGAGTCCCCTTTTTCGGTGAGTTCTAGTCACTTTTAGGTTTAAATAAATAAAAGTGAATCGTGGTAGACTATGATTTGGGTATATGTTGTTTGTAGTTATGCAAGTTGTTATCATGAATCTATGCAAATTTTTATGGGATCATGTAAGTCATCTATACAAGTTATTATTCATGAACCTATGCAAGTTATTATTCATGAAACTATGCAAGTTGTTAAACATGTTGTAAATCATGAATCTATGTGAGTTGTTAATTATGTTGTTAATTCATGAACCCATGCAAGTTACCTATGCAAGTTGTTATGTTGTGAATCATGAACCTATTATGTTGCTAATTCATGAACCTATGCAAGTTGTTATGTTGCAAAATCATGAATCTATGCAAGTTGTTAATTATGCGGTGAATCATAATTATATGCGAAGTTATCATGTCATTTTCCCTAGTTGTCATGCTTATGCCAAAATTGTACTGAAAACAATCATCTTGTCATTCCCTTTATTTTGTTGTTATGGCGAGGCTACCTTGTAGCCTCAATGACGCCAAAAACGCAAACGGTTACGCTAGTTAAGAAACGGGGAAAAAGGGAAATTTGTAATAGGCATAATGATTATGTAAATTGGACACATGATTCTAGTAGGGAAACATATAAATAATTACCTATTATGACATGGGTAAAATTGGGTAAAAATGGTATAATTTGAATATGACCATTTATGGATAGGAAATTCAAATTGTTAATAAGACAGGTATTGACACCTATAAAAAGGAAAGGATTAATTAATTAACTTAATTAATCAAAAGAGGAATGTTTAAGCAATTGAAGTCTGAAGATTTAATATTGAGAATTGGCATAAATGCCTTAAATGGCATA
This sequence comes from Allium sativum, assembly GCA_030737875.1. Classification (NCBI taxonomy): domain Eukaryota; kingdom Viridiplantae; phylum Streptophyta; class Magnoliopsida; order Asparagales; family Amaryllidaceae; genus Allium; species Allium sativum. The sequence continues at coordinate 489,420,919 of CM060920.1, forward strand.
AAATAAATTTGTGATGAAAATTGGTATGATTTTACATACCATAAATAGATGGACATAATTGATTCAATTATGGCCATAGTTAAATTTGGAATTGATTTATAATTTGAATAGGGAGATTAATTCAAATTGGGGAATAATTAATCTTGTGTAATTAATCGTCTAAGACATGAGGTTAGGCTCTTTTGTGGTGTAAGACTGCCCGGACCCGCCCGGCAAATCCAGCTGCCACAAATGTCAGTCTGATGTGGGAGGTCTTAGGCATAAATTAAATGCATGACAGTTGTAAAGACACGAGGTTAGGCTCTTTTGTGGTGTAAGACTGCCCGGACCCGCCTGACAAATCCAGCTGCCACAAATGCCAGTCTAATGTGGGAGGTCTTTATAAGGTTACGGTCTTAATGAATTAAGAAACACTTAACCAGATAAACATGTAGTGGGGTTAAGTGGGTGCCCTGGGTGGCATGTGGAATTAAGTGGGTGCCTTGGGTGGCATGTGAAATACGATCAGGTATCTCAATAATTAATTAATGCTGATTAAAGACTACTTAACCTAACTTAATACATATGGGCTATATGCTGATAGACATAAGTTAGGGTTAAGTAAAACGAATTGGATTGTGGGTAGGTTAAGTACAACTGATGGGTAGGTGGGTAATATTAATATATATAGGCCCACAAACTTAACCATTAAATAAATAGGATCAAATCAGTGGGAGGGTTAAGTACAACTGAAGGGGTAGGTGGGTAATATTAATACATATAGGCCCACAAACTTAACCGGATAAAAAAGGTTATGTAATTAAAGACACCTAATGGTATACATAACCGGGGCAGAATAGTAAAGTTATGTGTTAAAGACACCCTTAGGGTACGCATAACTAATGGGAATAGATAGAGTTACGTATTAAAGACACCTATAGGTACGCATAACCGATAGGTAAAATAGGGGTTATGTATTAAAGACACCTATAGGTACGCATAACTGATTGAGGGCTATGCAATTAAAGACACCTTAGGGTATACATAGTCAGTAGAAAACCTAGTGGGAATACAAGACATAGGGGAGAGCTTGTATCATGTTGTGTGGGACCCATTTCAGTCAGTAACCCGGAGGGGTATCAAAGTAAGAACTCCGTACCAGGCGGGAAAGGGGCACACTTATTGATTGATTGTAAGAGATCCAAAACGAGACGGATGGTGTGGGCGGCGCAAATCGCCCGGGGACATGTGCGTGCATGGGCCGGGCAGAGGGGGACAAGACGACCGTGACACCAGTAGGTATAACTGTGCACACCTTAGGTTGCCACTTTAGGGAAGTGATACCCCCAGTTGTGGGACCAGCACAGGGTATCTACATAGTAGGGAGCCGATCGATTAGGGTAGTGGTTAGGGTATACCCGGACGTATGCCCTAAGTCTACCAATTTATAGTAGGAGGGTAGTGGGTACGACTAGTTGAGATAGGAGCAGGCGGCACCTATGACAGCGGCTAGGTGTACACGAAACTACCACCATCATTATTGTTATTAAGGTTAGCGAAAGGGATCATCCTATCTTGATTTTACTAGTAATAGTGCAGAGTAGTTAGTAGTGAAGCATGCATACACCTTACCTTATTTGTCCTGTCATACCTGTCATCTGTACCGTGAATCCTCTTATCCACTTTGTATGCCTGTCATGTTTAGCTTTATTTATTTACTGGCTAAAAGTTACTGGACTTACCAGACGTATGTCTGACCTAGTTTGTTTTGCCTCTTTTCTTCCGTTTCCCCCCCAGGTTCTCAAGGAGGAAACACCCAAGTTTAGTCAGGATTTGGATATCATCTACAAGGATCTACTTCTGAAGTATGGCTCGAGTCTCTGTCTCTTATATGGCTTGCTCTTTAATATGGGGAATGATGTTTTTCTTTTAAATACCTATGTACTCTGATAATGTAAGATAGAAATGTTTTGTTGTAAGGGTTTTATGACCCATATTATTATGTAACAAGGTATTTTGATGATTTAATAAATCTATTTGTTTCCATTGCAAAATTTTTAATATCTGTCTTGTGATATCCTGTATCTGTTTACCTAAAACGCACCACTGAAGTTAAGGCATTCCCTTTGTGAGTGACCTTAATGGAGGTGGGGCGTTACACTTGGTATCAGAGCTGAAGGTTACCAGGTTAGATAAAAGTTTTGAAAATATTTTTCAAAAAGGTTTTAAAGAAAGTATTTTCAAAAAGGAAAGCCTGTTTTGAAAAAACATTCCCCAAAAAGCCATATGTAGTATCTTTCGGTCCTATTTCTAAAATCTCTCCCTTTTCCTTCCTAGCATGTCTGAGGATCTTAACCTTCCAGAGGGTGTACCGATACCGGGATGATTTAGGAGGTATTTGGAAGCTAGAGCCACCGCCACAGGTCCAACAAATGTTCCTCCTCCCCCAGCTGCACCCGTTCCTCCTCCTCCCCCTCCTCGTGTTGATACTTTTGCAAAGATATGTAAGGACTTTTGAGCAATGGGCGGGAAACCTTTTCACGGGTCGGAGACGTTTGTTGAAGCTCGAAATTGGCTAAAGGCGGAAGAATTGTTTGGAATCTTTGAGGTAGAAGATGGAAGAAAGGTCCAGTTAGTTGCCTGGTTAATGAAGGATGAGGCCTCGTTTTGGTGGGAGGTCACTAATGGAGAGCGTCCAGTTGATACATGGCCGGATTTCAGGCGTAGGTTTGATGCGAAATTTCTCTCATGAGCAGAAGAAAATCTATACATGGAAATGTTCTTGGCATTGAAGCAGGGGGATCTGTTGGTAAAAGAGTACGTCAACAAGTTCAATCAGTTGGCGAGGTTTGGCTTAGACTTGGTAAACACACCTGAGAAGAAGTCTCTGAGATTTGTAAAGGCTTGAATGAGCCGCTACATGGATTGGCTATGACCCACGTTCCCATGGGGGACACTTTTGAAAAGCTGGTGGATATGGCCCTAATGCATGAAGAGGACAAAGGAGCAAAGAAAGAGGAAAAAGTTGAAGGGACATTGAAAAATGAGAAGGCGGGACCCAAGAAAGGATAGCAACAACAGAAGAAAGGCAAGAAGGATGACAAGGGAAAGGATAAGAGGAAATGCCACTATTGTGGGAAAGAAGGTCACCTAGTCAAAGAATGTAAAAGGAGGAAGTCCAATTGCTTTAAGTGTGGAGAGGTCGGACACTTTTCCAAGGAATGCCCGAAGGCGCAGGGATCGCAAGGGACTTCTGAAGGGCAGGCGAATGCTCTCATGGAAGATGGATAGGATAGAGATAGGGAAATAAATTTATGTAAAAGGTTTAATTTCCTTATGAAGTTAAGACTCTTTTGGATTCTGGCATTTTGATATTGTAATTGAGACTCTGCACTTCAATACTAGTCTTGTTTCTGATCCCGTAGTTGTTTCATACCCTTTTGGTAGTTCGGCTCATTTATTGGTGATTTGTAAGGGGTTGAAATTATCTGTGTTAGGCATCAAAAATTTGAATGTGACATTTGTGTGCTCAAGTTTATGGGCTATGGGTTGGTTCTAAATGGACCAGCTTTCTATGTAAAGGGTTGTTCTAGATTTTGAGAGGAGGCTCATTAAGTTTCTAACTTGTCATGGGAAGACCCCCAAAGTTTCTTGTGACCCGCAAGGGTCTGTTATGCTTAGCTTTCTGAGAATCATTCTGTAATCTGATCTGTACCAGTATTCTGTAAGTATCTGGATATTTCTGAGGGATAGGGGTTTCTACTCGAAGCATGAAGTAGATCTCCAGTTTTGACATTGTTTAATGGGGATAATTCTTTGGGTGTTAGTCTGATGTTGATTTCGGTCTTCGGGGCTGAGACTTAGGGAATTATTCTCTTAACCGATGTCAAATGGGAACAGAGCTTTTGTTTTAGTTATATCATTTGTTTATATCCCATCGACCGGATCTTCGACCTTTAGATAGGAAATCCATGGATGTAAACATGTGCTTGGGACATGTTATGTTTGATGGTTGCAAGTGGATGCAAGTGTTTTCTAGTGGTTTCTCGTGGATGCATTTACACACACATTAGGCACTAGATCGGCTCAAATCACTTTCATATTGCATATAAATGTGTGTGCATATTTAGGTTAATGGATGAACAATGGTTGTGTTATCATATGGATGCTGCATTTTGATGAATGGTTAAGCACACATGTAGAAATAATATGTATCGATAGGATTCTTTCGCATACATAATGGACGCACGGCACTATCATGGTTTGCATTAAGGAGGTCAACTGAATCAGTAGACAGCCTGATTTTGCATTAGATAAGGAACATATACACACACTTTTGCATATGTTCATACGGCATTAGAAATCTTTTAAGGACAATGGATGCCTGTGTTTGATGGTTGAGTAGATGGATGATTGTATGGTAGGATGCACATTCTTCTTGACTTGAAGATTTCGGGGACGAAATCCTTTAAGGAAGGGTGAATGTAATACCCCATAATTTTAATATTAATGTTAACGAATTAAAGAATACTTAATTGTAAATATGAGAATTAAGGGAAACAGGTTGCGCCATCGTGTTCGTCTCGGAATTCTTGTTGAGACAAAGTCCGAGTTTGCGTGAATGGGACTTCGTATGAAGAAGTTATGGCCATCGGAAGTTTCAGAAAATTCAAAACAGATTTCGAAAATTCAAAATTTAGAGTCAGATGGGCTAGGCGGGAAAATTCCCGCCAGGGCCAGGTCGACCATAGGGTCGACCTGGGGGTAGACCTGCCCTAACAAGGTCGACCATAGGGTCGACCTTCCCCCCCGGGCAGATTTGTTTAATGACCTGTTAGTGACTAGATGCTGACTCATTAGGGTTTCTGATCTGCTCTGATTGGCTGGGATTAATTCTGGGTTGATCGGACGACCTAAACTAATCCTAAACTCTATAAAAAAACATGTAGACTCAAACCCTAAAATCAAATCAAAATTAGATCAATGGCCGTCATGTTGTCACTCTAAACCCTAGAGTAGCCGCCACCAATTATAAACAAAGTAAAGCAACTCAGTTCAAAACAAATCAAGCCTAAAACTACAACAACGAAATTGCCTACAACAAGGGAACGCTAATCAATTACAGAATTCAGATCCCAGAACTCAAGTCCCCTTTTTCGGTGAGTTCTAGTCACTTTTAGGTTTAAATAAATAAAAGTGAATCGTGGTAGACTATGATTTGGGTGCATGTTGTTTGTAGTTATGCAAGTTGTTATCATGAATCTATGCAAATTGTTATGAGATCATGTAAGTCATCTATACAAGTTATTATTCATGAACCTATGCAAGTTATTATTCATGAAACTATGCAAGTTGTTAAACATGTTGTAAATCATGAATCTATGTGATTTGTTAATTATGTTGTTAATTCATAAACCCATGCAAGTTAACTATGCAAGTTGTTATGTTGTGAATCATGAACCTATTATGTTGTTAATTCATGAACCTATGCAAGTTGTTATGTTGCAAAATCATGAATCTATGCAAGTTGTTAATTATGCTGTAATCATAATTATATGCGAAGTTATCATGTCATTTTCCCTAGTTGTCATGCTTATGCCAAAATTGTACTGAAAACAATCATCTTGTCATTCCCTTTATTTTGTTGTTATGGCGAGGCTACCTTGTAGCCTCGATGACGCCAAAAGCGCAAACGGTTACGCTAGTTAAGAAACGGGGAAAAAGGGAAATTTGTAATAGGCATAATGATTATGTAAATTGGACACATGATTCTAGTAGGGAAACATATAAATAATTACCTATTATGACATGGGTAAAATTGGGTAAAAATGGTATAATTTGAATATGACCATTTATGGATAGGAAATTCAAATTGTTAATAAGACAGGTATTGATACCTATAAAAAAGGAAAGGATTAATTAATTAACTTAATTAATCAAAAGAGGAATGTTTAAGCAATTGAAGTCTGAAGATTTAATATTGAGAATTGGCATAAATGCCTTAAATGGCATAAAATAAATTTGTGATGAAAATTGGTATGATTTTACATACCATAAATAGATTGACATAATTGAGTCAATTATGGCCATAGTTAAATTTGGAATTGATTTATAATTTGAATAGGGAGATTAATTCAAATTGGGGAATAATTAATCTTGTGTAATTAATCGTCTAAGACATGAGGTTAGGCTCTTTTGTGGTGTAAGACTGCCCGGACCCGCCCGACAAATCCAGATGCCACAAATGCCAGTCTAATGTGGGAGGTCTTAGGCATAAATTAAACGCATGACAGTTGTAAAGACACGAGGTTAGGCTCTTCTGTGGTGTAAGACTGCCCGGACCTACCCGGCAAATCCAGCTGCCACAAATGACAGTCTAATGTGGGAGGTCTTTATAAGGTTACGGTCTTAATGAAATAAGAAACACTTAACAGATAAACATGTAGTGGGGTTAAGTGGGTGCCTTGGGTGGCATGTGGAATTAAGTGGGTGCCTTGGGTGGCATGTGAAATACGATTATGTGTCTTAATAGTTAATTAATGCTGATTAAAGACTACTTAACCTAACTTAATACATATGGGCTGTATGATGATAGACATAAGTTAGGGTTAAGTAAAACGAATTGGATTGTGGGTGGGTTAAGTACAAATGATGGGTAGGTGGGTAATATTAATATATATAGGACCACAAACTTAACCATTAAATAAATAGGATCAAATCAGTGGGAGGCTTAAGTACAACTGAAGGGGTAGGTGGGTAATATTAATACATATAGGCCCACAAACTTAACCGGATAAAAAGGGTTATGTAATTAAAGACACCTAATGGTATACATAACCGGGGCATAATAGTAAAGTTATGTATTAAAGACACCCTTAGGGGTACGCATAACTAATGGGAATAAATAGAGTTATGTATTAAAGACACCTATAGGTACGCATAACCGATAGGGAGAATAAGGGTTATGTATTAAAGACACCTATAGGTACGCATAACTGATTGAGGGCTATGTAATTAAAGACACCTTAGGGTATACATAGTCAGTAGAAAACCTAGTGGGGATACAAGACATAGGGGAGAGCTTGTATCATGTTGTGTGGGACCCATTTCAGTTAGTAATCCGGAGGGGTATCAAAGTAAGAACTCCGTACTAGGCGGGGAAGGGGCACGCTTACTGATTGATTGTAATAGATCCAAAACGAGACGGATGGTGTGGGCGGCGCAAACCGAACGTGGACATGTGCGTGCATGGGCCGGGCAGAGGGGGACAAGACAACTGTGACACCAGTAGGTATAACTGTGCACAACTTAGGTTGCCACTTTAAGGAAGTGATACTCCCTAGTTGTGGGACCAACACAGGGTATCTACAGAGTAGGAAGCCGATCGATTAGGGTAGTGGTTAGGGTATACCCGGACGTATGCCCATAAGTCTACCAATTTATAGTAGGAGGGTAGTGGGTACGACTAGTTGAGATAGGAGCAGGCGGCACCTATGACAGCGGCTAGGAGTACACGAAACTACCACCATCATTATTGTTATTAAGGTTAGCGGAAGGGATCATCCTATCTTGATTTTACTAGCAATAGTGCAGAGTAGTTAGTAGTGAAGCATGCATACACCTTACCTTATTTGTCCTGTCATACCTGTCATCTGTACCGTGAATCCTCTTATCCACTTTGTATGCCTGTCATGTTTAGCTTTATTTATTTACTGGCTAAAAGTTACTGGACTCACCAGACGTATGTCTGACCTAGTTTGTTTCGCCTCTTTTCTTCCGTTTCCCCCCTCCCCCCAGGTTCTTAGGGAGGAAACACCCAGGTTTAGTCAGGATTTGGATATCATCTTCTAGGAGCTACTTCTGAAGTATGGCTCGAGTCTCTGTCTCTTATATGGCTTGCTCTTTAATCTGGGGAATGATGTTTTTCTTTTAAATACCTATGTACTTTGATAATGTAAGATAGAAATGTTTTGTTGTAAGGGTTTTATGACCCATAGTATTATGTAACAAGGTATTTTGATGATTTAATAAAGCTATTTGTTTCCATTGCAAAAATTTTAACATTTGTCTTGTGATATTCTGTATCTGTTTACCTAAAACGCACCACTGAAGTTAAGGCATTCCCTTTGTGAGTGACCTTAATGGAGTGGGGTGTTACACAGAGCACCTATAGGGTTTAGAAAATTTTACAATGATCGGCAGTATGTCTAGTGCAATTGAATGTTGCTAGTGATTCAAATCCATTGTTTGACTTGCTCGATTTCAACTCTCTCTTTGATTGCTTGAGTTCTTTTTTTTCTTTTGGATTTTTTTCGAAAAGGAATAAAACAAACAAAAGAAAAAAACTAAACTGATCTAAAGCTGCTTACTTAAAGAAAATAAAGAACAAAATAAAACAAAACAAAAACTCAACCGACAACTCGTATATTACAAAAGAACTTAGCCAAGCCAAAACCAGTAATTCACGATCACTACTATTTCTTCCAAAAAAAATTGTCCCAACAAAAAAAATAGAAACCAATCAATTTAATCACCATGCTAACCAATAGCACGCCCCTTGTTTTTTTTTAAATATAAAATACTTGCAATACACTTTCCAGGAAAACCAAATTGAGTCACAAAGGCACACAATTTGTGTTCTAAATCAAAATCAACTGAGCCCCTTATTTCCCAAATATACACGCCAAAACAAAAGGAAATTTGCACCCCAATACAAGGAAAACTTATACCATGCTAAACTAAATTGCTCCACCCCCCTTCTATTTGTTCCCTCACGACACCCTTTTCTAGAACAAATCGTGCTCAAATAAAAATAAGGAAACAAATCACCCTCTTCTACAAACCGAACAAGTTCAGATTTTGTAGGTTTTGAGGATTGTGATTTGAGTACGGTGGTAATGGGTAAGAGATGAAGTTTTGATGGTAGGGTTGGAGGAGTGGTTTGCGCGAGGCTGTCGGAAATTTAGGTGTGATGGGGTGTTGAACGGCGATGTCTCGGGCTTTAGGTTTCAGTTCAGATCCGATGAAGGATTTAGGGTTTTCAAAATTGCGCCATTGGTTGCGATACAGATTTGATGGATGAAGTGTATTTGCGGTAATGAATAGGGATTTGCTTTGTCGGTGATGCTTTGTCGGAGATGCTATTTGGTGAAGAAGTTCTGGTGGAGCTGAGCAGAAGTTGGTGAGTGATTCTTTGAAAGGGAGTCGGAGTGTGATCAACGCAGGCAGTGTTGAGCGTGATACGACAGTTTCGGTTTGGGGAAGTGTGCGAATATGATCTCGTCAATTTGGGGTTCGGGGAGGTGAACTTGCATTCGGATTTGTTTGATGATTGTTCCGACGGGTTGGCGTGATGTTTGTGAAGGGTGGAGTTTGGTTTAGTAGTGTGGTTCCGATTGTAGAAAATGAGATGTGGTTTGCATTGTGGAGGATTTGCGTGGACCAGACGGTTTGGCGAGTTTAGTGAGGCGTCGGTTAGGGTTCAGGTAGTTTGAATTGGGATTTTTGCTTGCCGTTTCTTGTCAAGACGCGTACTGTGGGTTGGGGCTTTGCCTTAGGGAATGGAAGTGCACTGTGGTATAGAAGATGATTCCAGTGTGGTGTTCACGTTTGTTTGGAGAAGGTGTGACTTCTGAGATTATGGCAATAGTCTTTGTCAAGCGGTTGTCTGAAGAAGCAGAACTTGGTGTAAGAGGGTGTGGACGGACTTGGTTATGTTCAAGTTGAAGAATTGTAATTGAGGGTAAGGGGAGTGAACAGTTTTCTGTGATGTTGGATGCTGTAGATTAGAAAGAAGGGGCGAATTCAGTGGGTGGAAATGTAAAGGTGACTGCGTTGTGAAGTGAAGGAGGGGCTGAGTAGTGTTGTAGCGTGTATTGATGGCCGGACTTGCTGTAGTGAAGGCGGAGTTTTCTTGGCAGAGAAGAATGTATGGGGTCTGTTGAATGGGTGTTGAAGATCAGGGTGAATTGCAGTGAGCAGTTTGTATGGGTAAATGATGGTGTTAATTTGTGAGGAGTTAAGTGGTGATGTTTGTGGTATGTGATCATAAGTTGAGTACAGGCTGAAGTAGAGTGGTGGAGCGGATGGCTTTTGGTTGATGAGAAGGATTGATGCTTTGGAAAGTTGAGAATTGTGGATTCTGGGATTTTGCGACTGGAAGAAGAAATATACATAGCAAGAAGAGAGAATTTGGACAGAATATTTTTTTTAATTTTAAATTGCAGAAACTTGGAAAAGAAATAAATGAATCGGGGGAAATCTGGAAAGCGATAATTTTTTTTATCAAAAGAGAAACAAGAAATAATAAAAGGAAAACATGATTGGTGCTGCAATGAAAGGAAGAAACACAAGAGAGAAGGAAAGAATAAAAGGAAAACAAGATTTTTATTATTATTATTGTAAAAGTAGAGGTGTGGAAAGTTGGAAAGAAATTTGAAAGAAAAAGGAAAGAGACCACGAAAACTATTGGAGAGAAATTGAAAATTTGGGCAACTATATTTTTTTTCTTATTTGGATGATTACAGTATCACTAGATAATACCAAATCATTCCAATAAAGAATTTTCTCTATATACGAAACTAAATACAAGGAAAATAAAAATATTTTTGTTGTTTTTTTTATAAAGGGAAAATAGAGAGAGAAAAATAAAATAAAAAATAAAAATATAACATGAAGGATTTACTAATAAAATTGATTTTGGTCCCCAGCGACGGCGCCAAAATTTGTTTGCGAACAAATTAAACAATTGTAAACAACTGTAAAATCTGCTCGCCTTTCCTAAACAACAAGAATTGTTGTAGAGGGTGTCGAACTTTGGGACCAAAAATTATTTTACTAATAAATCCAATCAAGTTATTCCGAAAATTTGATTGCTTGAAAACACAGAAAATATATGGAAAAAACGAGTTTTTAATAATAAGAGAAAGCAATTAGGGAGTAATGACATAAATTAGATAAATATTCATCAATAGCCAAACGAATTAATACAAATTTAATTCATGTTTCTGTCACTAACATGAATCAACGATAATTAGGTTTCTAGAAACAAATATGTGAATAACAACAAGTATAGCCTATACAGGAGCTAAACTCTTAAACAACCATAGGCTATCAGGACAGATTCACTAATTTATTTCTAAAACCCTAAATATTAGATCTAAATCTGATAATTGCTAGATCAAACACGAATATACCCTGTGAAGGAGCATAGCTCTTAAACGAAATAGGATATGAAGGTTCAGATCTAACCCTTGATTCAGATCCAGATCTACATGTATAACGTCCTCATCTTTTGGCTATGTGATTTATATTGAATTATATCTATAAGCGTCATCAACCCCAATCAAAGGGAATTAGCTAGACATAACTAAAGAATAAGAGAAAAAGAAAATAAATAGCATGAACATAAATTAAATTAAATAACAACAGAGAAGAGAAGGAGAGAAAAATAAAAAATAAATAAAGGACAACCTATTCTATTTGCATAAAATAAATCTAATCTACTTGCAGAAAAGAAAATAACATGTAAATAAAAAACTACAACTAAAGAGAACAGGGAAGAAGAGTTTTATTCCAAGAGAAAGATTACAGAATAAAACTAAGTGTCTTTTTACATGAATGAGATACAATGTATTTATAGCTGATATGACAAAGACCACTTGGCTAATTACAAAATGTGGGACTAAAGATTTAGCCCGAATAACACATAAGCCAGTGTGAACGCAGCTGTAGAGTGAATGGCCAAACAAATGAGCTAATGTGAACACAATGTGAATGGATTTGCAATTGGCATAGCTTGCAGGCATCAAATGACATCAAATTCAAATGTTTTGAGCATGAATAGGAACTCCATAACATCTATGACAAGTTATCCTTACGAAAAGACATTGAATCATTAAAATATGTGGCAGAAGGTGGTTGAACAACAACATTTCTTCAAGCTTTAATCTAGCTTTCAAAATCAACACTCTTCATATACTAATTCTTCAAGCTTTTCAACAATTATGTGCATTAATCCTTTCATCATAAATAATCTGAAAACTACACAGTATCAATTATTTTAAATATAAAATAAGATAAATAAGCGGATAAAATATACACATTTACAATTAGGTCAAGTGGAGAAGGGAATACCTAACTTTTACGTCTATTTAAAGGCATCATCCATTGGTATTTTTTATACATATTATAGAAGTACAATTACATTTGATGAATCATTAATGGGCATTTCAATATTTGTATATACATATTACTGCTATATTTTTAGTTAGATTAGACTTTTGTAGGTAAAATGTAGTTGTCACAAATTGGGTTGGTTAGTGCATGATTTGATTATTGTATTCAATACTTTATGTATAAAAAAACATAGTTTACTATATAAAATAAAATTTTGCCATTGATAATTAATTTATGTATGTTTATATGTTAATTCATGTATATATTTGTTTATATTTCTTTCGCATAATTGCATAAATGGTCAGATAATGTATATATATGGTTTTAATTTTTTATTGCGCTAATCTGTATACAATATAAATTAGGAAATTATTTTTTCATGCATTTATATATTTTTAAATTAGCGTTTTATGGTTTTTAATTGTTTATATATCTAAAATAATTATTACATAAAAATTCAAATCTCAAACTTTTTAAAATTAGTATATCACTGCGGTAACATAAGAAAAAATAATTAGATTTTTTTATAACTTTTAATACTTTAAATAATTGACTTGATTTTCTGATAAACTTTTAACAAATAATTCAAATAATAATTTAACTCAAAAATTCACTAAATATTTGGTTACTATTGAGTATTGAAAATTTTGAATTTTAATAACTAATTTTTTTCTAAAATGTTATAGCTAAAATAATATATCAAAATTGTTTTGAATTGTTAAAAATAACAATTTAATTTAAAAATTCACCAAATTATTTTATAACTTGACCTTGAGTTTCTAAAAATATATAGAAATTGGACTATTAACAAATAATTGTTTTATATTGAATTAATATAGCCGAAAGCATATATATATATATATATGTTACTATATATATATGTTACTACCAAAATTCAATAAAGGAAAAGGCTATAGATGAAGGGGTATCGAACCGTCACCAGCACAGAAGAACAATCCGAAAGCATGGACCCATCACTAGAAACAAAGCAATTGGGACAACATGCAACCGTCACCATCCTGGAAAGAGAAAACTTGGAACCAACAGGAAAAAGGGATACCGACAGGGTAGAAATAAAATGGAGGACAACTAACGTGAATTCAGTTCCGGGAGCCAATCGCCTCAAGCCGGAGACAAATGGGAAAGAAAGGATGAAAGTTTATGATCCGAGACCAATGGCTTGACAAGAGGCCAAGCAAAGCAAAGGGAGATGATAGGGCTATCGGCATTAACTTTCTTAATGTCGATACAGAAAGAAGTAAAGATGCCAAAGACACGAGGAGCCGAAACACGAATAAAGCACCCCGATGGCTAACTACCGGAGTCATATCTGGACGATCACTGAGAGGCAATATTAAGAGCAAACGATAGATGCACTAAAAGCACCCTTCCGGAAGACCATTTCCCGCTTCAGAGATTCACCAAGAGCAAACCAAAGCTTCTGGAATGAAGAGCCATCCACACTAACTTGCTTAGTGTCGATAACGAAAGGGGTGACAACTCCCGGAACATGGGAAGTTGAAGCAAGAACACTAATACTATGAAGACCTGAAGCTTCTGACCGAAAGATGAAAGCCTTTCCCAAAGGTATCTATACCGACATGCTTGGTATTAATACGAAAGGTAGAAGCAGCATTAAGAAGAAGTTCCAAAGACCAAGACCAACTTGCCGAGAGCCAAGACCGACACACTAAAGGATATGTCGTATCTATCAACAACGTCAAAGAAGCGGTTGAGACCCAGGCAGCCGAAACCGAAAGGTGAAAAGCGACCGACACCTAGCTGCCACATCCGAAAGAAGGCTTCTGCTGGCCCAATGACAAAAGGGGTCCCAATTTGTATATAAATAAGACCTCATGGGTCTCATTTTGATAGCGAATTATGATTCCCTAATCTTGTACTTTTTTCTTATAGAGTAAACCCTAATTTCTAAATCAGTTTGGGGATTTCATTTGGAAACACTTATGTATACAAGTCTATATATGTTTAGCTACTTCCTCTACATATTACCTTATACTTTCTACATGACAAAGGTCTCTCACCAAAGTCCTAACACTTCCTCAAGATTATTGAAAAATCACTTTTTGCAAGCCATTTATCTTTCTATCTTGTGTTGTGCTTAGGGAATTTATCCCAAGATAAATGTTGGTTGTTAAGTCTCGTAAGCGTGATACTCACCCCCTGAGGGAAGAGTAACTAATCTTCGGGCTTAAGACCTTGATATCTAGGAAACTGTGAACTAACTCAAACTTGTAGGAACTAAATAATCCCATTTTCCCCCTAGGTCCTTTTCCTTAGACCTATCTCCAGTGTTGACAAAAATATCATTAACATTTTGGTGCTAGAAGGAGGGCATTAACCTTCGGCCTTGTGGTTAACATCCACATATCTAACTGTGATGTTGCCTCCCGGATAGGACTAAGCTTTGAAGAAGAAAGAATATAAGAAAAGGGTCCCAACAAGAGTCTTTTGGATCTCAAATGGCTATGCGAGGTATTACTAACTCGAGAGTGATGGAAGAACAAAGGTTAAGAATGGAAGCCTTGTGAATAGTCAACTGGGAAAAGGAAATAGAACGATACTATCCTCATTATTGGAGCAACAACCCTTCTTACTTAGGACGAATCCCAACCACTGCCCTAAGTAGTTCAACATTAAGGGGGTATGACCCATTGTCTCATATAAGAAAAGATATCCATGAACAAGCCAAAGGAATTGTATTCGAACAAGGAATAATGAAGGATTTTAACTGTTTTACTTCCAAATGGACTAAAAGGATAGTATTTCAATCTCAACACACCTTGAAAAGGTGAAATGAGGATATTGAAGAAGTAATAAGACCAGGTAACAAAAGGGCTAAGTGCCCATAGCAAGAAAAGAATTTATATCAAGACTACCTAATGAATGCCACCTTACCACTTCATTGGAAAATATCTATTTCCTAACTAAACATTGGCTTAATTTCTAGCCATCCAAAAAGAAAACGCCCAAGTACGAAAGAAAGTTGGGAGGGCTTTACTGCTACTATCATATGATGAATGGACATGAAACTAGCCACTACAGAATTCTTGAAGGGATGATTATCAAGTTCTTTAATCAAGGCCAATTACAAGACTTTGTAAAAGAATCAAATTAAGTCCAATGGAAGTCCTTTGGAAAAGGATTATTCACATAGTTAAGGGTATGGAAACACTCTCAAAGTTTGGAGTAACCCGAAAAGGGTCAAATTACAAATGGATAAAAAGCCTTGTCATCGCCAAGTTGGCCGGGGCAAGACACCCCTCGCAGGGGGTGGCGTGTAAGCCTTTAACATCGTCCAAATCATAAAGGATCGGGTTACAGCACCAAAAGCGTAAGCCTCCGATCCACGTCAGAAATTGTTGGGACAGAGTATCTAATTAGCATGCCCTGCCTCTGCTCATAGAAGAGTACGCTCTACCTCTGCTATGAACTAAGCATGTCCTACCTCTGCTCATAGAAGAGCACGTCCTATCTCTGCTTATGTTCCTCGCTACTATTAGAAGGGAATGAAAACCCTTATCACCGCCTACGATAGCCAGGGTAAGGAGCCCCTTATCACCGACTTCGAGGAGAATTCAAGTGGGAATATCAAAGTGTTGAAGGTGTTCGTTGATTGATGTAGAACAACGAATGGGGTGGCAACTCAAAGGTCGTGAGTTGGTGGATAATGGTTGCTGAGAAGGTTGCTTGAGCTATGAAAAGTCATCGAGTTGGATGACTAGAGATGCGAAGGCTGAGAGAATATCGTTGTCGTAAGTTTTAGCAGGCTCAAAGTAGGGGTACAATGGGGGCGCCCAAAAGACTGGAAGGTTTGCTGGTCGAGTACCCTGGGTATCGTTGAAAGGCCTAGTTGTCAAGGTTGGACAAACATATGTATCATTGAAAGGCCTAGTTGTCAAGGTTGGACAAACATACGTGTCATTGAAAGGCGTGTGGAGTTTATGCTAGAACTGGGGTTATGATTAGCCCTTGACATATGGCAAGGTTGGCCATTAGACGATTAACGATAGTTTCAAAGCAGGATTGACGATGATAGCTAGAGTCAATTATGGATGATTAGCTGCTCTGTTTGTACCATCTCATGTAGATTGTCCAACGTCGAAGGAGATGTTCCTTGGGTGCTTGTTTGATATTGGTCTAGACATCTAGGGCTTATGTCTGAGGGATGTTGAGTTCGATTAAGGTGATTTACATGAGATATATATAATTTGGATGTCATAAGTGCTTTGCCATAATTGAATGGGTGTTCTGGTTTCCATGCACATATGGTTGAAATGTTGTTGTAAAGGCTATCACTGTCCAATGTGGGGAAGATAGGTTGAGTTCTTCTCTAGCATGTTGTGGGTAGATTAGTATGTTTATCTATCCATTCTCATATACTTTATTGTTGATGGTTGTTAGCTATTTTATCGCTCACTAAGACTGTTGTATGACTCAAGGTTTTATGTTTCCCTCTTATTACCTTAGGTTGTTCATTCGGTTGTGGATGTACAGACTAGGTGATAGGAGATAGCTTAGTGAGGATGATGTGGCAGTTCGGAGGCAAGCAGGAGGCTGGCGTACTATCTTTCTACTATATAGTATTTGGATTTCCGTTGTTTGTTATTCTCTGAGTGTTGCAGTGAGGCAATTTGTATAAACACTATTGTTGTAATCAAGTGTATGGATATTACTTTCTAGTTGTTATGAAAGTCTAGTGTTTTCTGCTTCATTAATAATACCTGTTGTATATGTTCTATTATATTTTATCCCTGCGCTGTGAGTTCTGCGAAATGTACCATTTGTGTTATCATACCTTGATGATCGTCCATAGCTGCATGGCACACCTTTCAGCGCATTATTCCTCTTGTTTAGTGTGGGGGTTGTGGGTGGTCGTCACAATGATGGTCAGGGTAGAGCATCAAAAGAGTAAGCCTTAAATCTGTGTCTACGATGGTCCGGTTTAAGCATCTAAGCCTTTACCATCGCCTACGATGGTCAGGGTAGGGCATCTCCTGGAGGGAGACCAGGTAATTCCTTGGGCCCTACTTGAGAATACGCTAGCCAAGCGCACCAGATGCACATGAGAGTGGCCAACAAAGCACGTACATCCTCTGCTTTGATAATAAAAGCCCAGAGAGTGGCTCAAGAAGCACGTACATTCTCTGCTTCACAAATCAAGCCCAAAGGGGGTTAACGAAACTAGTTGCCAGAAGTGGGTTTCTGGTCTTTTATTCTAAATACCCGAATCTAGGTTGGTTCGAGACTTCCTTTATTGCCAGAAGTGGGTCTCTGGCCTTCTGTTCGAATACCCGAATCTGCGTTGGTTTGGGATCTCCGTCATTATCAGAAGTTGTTTCTGAGCTCCTAACTTGAATCTAGGTTACGGTTCAGGATTTCCAATTATTGCCAAGGGAGGTACCCTGGACTCACCCAAATCCGGGTCAAAAGAGTCATATTCTTAACCCTGAAGGAAGGGATCAACTATCAACACTTGGGATAATGACTGGTACTACTACCTAGAAGCCTTCAAGCGAAGATCATAATCTTCCATCTTGCTCAGGGAGATTTTCTTAACCCATATATATACACCAGGTTATTACTCATTATTCCAACAAAATAAGTAGTATAAGTAACCACATCACTCGGAAATACAGGCTCAAGGAAGAGCTTGGATAGATCTCTTAAACTCTCCTGATAAAACCTTATGGCAAAGGTTTCACTTTTCCCAATAACTCACAAAGGAAAGATCTCTTAGAATTTATATTGAGTAGAGTTGTCTCTAATAGTGACATCATCATGTCATACATTTATTGTACAAACATTGTCTCATAGAAAATAGGAAAATCATTGTATATATCCAACAAGGTTAACATTAAGCGATGAGTATTAAGTTTGCACAGGACAATGTCATAAGATTTCTGAGAGAGAATGTTCTCAATAAAGGCAATAACCACACATCAGGTGATATCTTTGCAATTCATCACCTTGATTATGGTACCATTTTTATATATCATTTCATATGAAGTATAGTAACATCAAATACCCTACATTTTGCATGTTCATTTACAAGAGAATTTTTAAAAATAAGTATGTATGCAATAGGAAAAACAATTTAGTTCTGACATCATGACCTAGATGTGACCATAACCAAATTTGCAAAAGCACATTTATAGGTTGTTAGTATAATTTTCAGAGCAGGAAGCAACTCTCTTAGCTCTATTCAAAGTATTAGTTGAAAGAGTCAGTGAGGAATCAAATGGAATTCCAAATCCCTCGGGTGCGTAAATCGGAGGACACTTGCGGTAGTCTTATTTCCCTACAGGGGGACTATCATAACGTCGAGTCAGCCTTGACTGGTAGGTGCAGATTTCTCATAGAAAATGGTCCTTTTCTTCGCCTAGGAAGTCAAGATGAATCCGAGGATATTGGGGGTAAATCCTCTCAAGGTTCCAAATGAAGCAATACACCGCCAATGATGAAGACTTAACGAGAAAATATTTCTGGCAATATTCTCTTTTCAACCTAATGTAACCCCCTAAGAAATCCATAGAAAGTAGACTTGTACAGAAGACAGATTCTGAAGAAAATATTAAAGGGATTAGGAGAAGGACAATTCATTACATTAGGAATTGAGAAAATGCACACATTACAGACAATCCCCTTGTTCAAACAAACTGGGTATGTTAAAAGTTTTAGATACAAATCGATGCTTGTTAAACTTAAGTTTCTCTAAAGGTAGTTCTCTGGGAATAAAGGTAACTCATGGAAGGTTCCAGCAATCACCTGGGTGAAGGTCAACACCACATTCATCTAGGCATCTTCTATAGAGACACCTAATCAAGTCCCTACTATGATCACCTAAAATGGAAAAATCCACTGTTTCATATCTACTATAAATTCAGTACAACCAGTTTACTAGTATGTCCCTATCTTTAATTAACATCTAGAACAAGGTCGTGAGCTCAACATTTTCTTTCAAAAGTCTTTCACATCACAATTGAGTTTTCTTTAACATAAGGGCGGCCTTTATCTCTTTGAAAAGCAATAATCTCACAACACTTTTATCAAGATGATGATATCTATGGGACAGAACGTTATATGCAATTGTTTGTTCAATTCTTTGGTAAGACGAGTCACTTCTGATCGAGCCTTTTCTAGGAGGGAACACCTAAAACCTACTCTATGCGGAAGGAAAAGGAAACCAATTATTGGAAGTAAAGGAAAAAAAGGATATCATAGAAGTTATCATACCTCAGAAATAGGAGCAGGAACTTGTAAAGGCTTGACGAATTTAACGCTCTTGAAGCTTGGATGTTTTCTCATCTTTTGTGACCTAGGAAGGTTAGGAGTTCCAACCATAACCGAATCATGTTCAGAGTTTTCATGATTTATGTTGGCATTTTGTCTTGACCTTCAAGGGCTAAAGAAGCACCACCAGCACATGTGGAACCGCCATTGTGATCATCTTCATTTTCAGCAAAGTTTGTGGACATAAGATTATCATCATTGGCACAAACAATCCGAGCATCTCTTCCATCGCCACCGCCTGGATCTCTAAAGGGAACATCCTCTACGAACAAAAGTTCGGCCACGTCAGTCACTTCCCTCTCAGGAAGAGCATCCCATTTTCTCATATAGATTATCTTGGACATGAATCTTTCTACCAAGGCCGAGTCAAGAGAAGAAAAACATAAATCTAGGCATTTATTCATGTTGTCCGCATAGAGAAGTAAGAAAGCATCCTCAAAAGAATTAACCATAATTTCATCCAAAGTGGTCCGGAGAAAGCAAGAAACTCTTCGCTTGGCATCATTCACCACCTCAACAGCTTTGGTCAGTAAGGCCTTATCCTTTCCAAGACCAACCCTGAGAGAGTCATTCTCCTCCTCAAAAAGAGATTTTTTTTTGTAAAGAAGAACAGTGAGCATCGAGCATGGAAACCTCTTCTTTGGACTTCTCCAAAGTCCCCTTCAGAGCCTGAATTTCTTTGGACAAGACTAAGTTGGATTCATTCTCCATAACAACTAAAATTTTTGCTTTAGATAGAGTAGACTCCAATCTCTTTCGCTTCCTAACCGCTGCTTCTTTAGCGTGAATAAAAGCATCATTTTCCTTCCACAAAGACAAATGTTCTTCTTTAAGCCTTGACAAGTCAGAAGAAGGTTGGGAAATGTCACCTTGCATTAGAAACCACTACTTAATAGCCTAACAGTAGAAAAAAAATACAGTAGTCATGAACAAGACGATTGGGAAAAGTTTGGAAAAGAGAGAAAGGTAAATCCCATACCAGAAGTAGTTGTTTAACCAAAGTACAACAATGAATAGAAGAATCAGGCGGAAGATCAATATTGGAAAAAGTAAAAAATGAGATAATTTGTTTGACCAGTTCATCAAAACCATTGCCGGTAGGAGGTTTGGAAAAATTCGGAGGGTTAAGATAATTGAAAGAGGAGGAAAACCCCATCGCATGATGTAGCTCGTTTGAAAGTTCAGAAGATCCAACAAGGTGAGCAATCGAGTAAGGAACCATCCTTGGGGAGATAGCCACGGGAGAACCAGTTGTAACACCCCGTATTTTTAATATAATTAAAAGTAAAATAAAATATATAAAAATATGCTTATGATGGGTAAATAATGGTGATGCATAAGAAGAATTAATTAATACATGGAAGAGAAGAAAAATTAGTTCGATAACGATGTATGTAACGGAAAAGATAGTAAAATAAGGATAATTAATTTAAGAATCAGGAATTAGGTAAAATGGACATCACCATTGCGTTCCTATTGGAAAAATACGCGAAATAGAGTCCGAGTTTCCGAAAATCGGAGTCCGTATGACCAAGATATGGCCAAAACAAGATTTCAGCAGACTTTCTGGCAGACTGACCCAGGTCGACCATAGTGTCGACACTATAGTCGACCTGCCTCCCCCAGGTCGACTACAGTGTCGACCCCCCCTCTGTACAGGTCGACCTGGTCGGCCTGGGGTGGCCCAGAACCCATTTTTGAGGCCCGGGATGAGTTTTGATGGTCCGGATTGACTCTAGGGTTGATCTAATGGCCTAAATGAGTTTCCTACACCTATAAAATAACACCTAGACCTAACCTAATTCATAAAAAATCATTCTTACACCTAAATGCTGCTGGAATCTCTCTTGAGCCATGGCCGCCGTCTCCAAATTAAAGCTTAAGCGTTCAAACCCAAATCAAATCAAAGATCAATGCTTCTACAACAAATTCAAGAGGATAGATCAATGACACTGCAACTTTCTACGACAAATTCAATCCCTAATTCATTAGCCGTTCTCTGTAAGTTTTAGTTGCTTTCCGATTTAAATATTTAATTATAATGTGGCCATGAATTAAAGTGGAATTGGATTAAGTATGATCTATTCCTGTTGCTTTTTGAATCTTTAGTTTTGAGACTTGTCTACCTTTATTCTCATGACAAGTTTGTGATTTATTCAGCAGTTTTCTTGATTCGTAATGATGTTATCATCAAGTTCTAATCTTTATGCCTATCATGATGTTGTTTTTCTCTCTGATCTATTTATTATGCAAAATTCTACCTTTCCTCTATTTGTTTTCTTTTGATGAACCTTGGTCAATTTCGGACCTAGGCCTAAACTGCGATTTGCGTGCGATTGAATACGGGGGAAATATTGGGATATTGCCTTGTTGGATATATGTGTTTGGTAGAATCGGAGGTATAATATGAAAACATGGAATACATGTAGTTGGTATGAAACTTGACCTATGTAAAATATGGCAAGAATATTGATACATATATTTGGCTAAAAATTGATCTATGTGAATTGGGCATAGCTTTGTAAACATGTAAACTATGAATCTTGATATATGTATAAAAAGGCATGAAACTTGGTATATATGTAAAATTGTCTAAGATTAGGCATATATAAATTTGGCATACATGTAAACAGGCATGAATTGAACATATGTAAATTTGGTATGAATTAGGCATATGTAAAACGGATATGTAATCTAGAACTTGGGCAAATGTTAAATAGGTGAAATTTGTGGTTGAAACACATATGATAATTTATGTCTTGAAAAGGGGCTAATATGAACACGCCTAAATATGTTTTGGGTAGTTGGCATGTAATAGCCTTAAAGGAGGGATAAATATAAATTGAGATAAGTTGCCTTTAATGGCCTAGGATAAATTGTGGTAAAATTGGTATGATTTTGCATACCATTAATAGATGGACATAATTGAGTCAATTATGGACATCGCTAAATTAGGAATTAATTGATAATTTGAATAGGGGAAATAAATTCAAATTGGGGTAAAAGATTATAAGTAATAATCAATGCTTAGGACACGATGTTGGACTCATTTGTGACGTAAACCTGCCCGGAACCGCCCGACGAATCCAGTAGTCACAAATGTCAGCCCAATGTGAGAGGTCCTGGGCCCAAATTAAAAGCGTAACAGTTGTAAAGACACGAGGTTAGACTCTTTTATGGTGTAAGACTGCCCGGACCCGCCCGGCAAATCCAGCTGCCATAAATGTCAGTCTAATGTGAGAGGTTTTTATAAGGTTACGGCCTTAATGAATTAAGAAATACTTAACCAGATAAACATGTGGTGGGACATGGGGGTTAAGTGGGTGACATATGGGTGACATGTGGAAATACGAATAGTAAATAAGAACACTTAACCAATATGATATAAATGGGTGGGTTAAGTAATATGATTAGGTTAATCTGGACACTTAACCAATTTAATAAGTTGACTACGGGAGTGGGTAAGGTTAAGCAAATGTTTAACCACTACAACATGATTAAACTGGACTAGAGAGTGAGGTTAAGTTAATGAGAACACTTAACTAATACAATGGGTTAATTAGACAAGTGGTTGCGGTTAAGTAGTAACACTTAACCAACATAACAGGACAAGCGGGTGGGCTAAGTTAACTTGAATAAGTTGATAACACTTAACCATTATAATATGACTAGTGGATGTGGTTAAGTTAACATGCACTTAACCAATCTGATGTGATGCGTGGTAGGGTTAAGTAACACATGGGGTTAAGTTAACAAGGAAATTCTTAACCAATGTAACCAGATAGAACCACACTTAACCAATCAAACATAATAAGCGAGAAAGGTTAAGTTAACTAAGGTAAACACTTAACCATGGTAACATAACGAGTAGAAGGGTTAAGTACATATCGGGTTGGTGGGTAATATTAGTAAATATACACTTAACCATTAAATACACATGCTTGAATCAGTAGCGGGGTTAAGTACATATCGGGTTGGTGGGTAATATCAGAGAATATAGGCCCACAGACTTAACCATTAAATACACATCAGTAGCGGGGTTAAGTACACATCAGGGTTGGTGGGTAATATCAGAGAATATAGGCCCACAGACTTAACCATTAGAAAAACCTAGTAACGGGGACCCATTTCAGCAGTAACCCACATTAGGTATCAACAGAACCCTGTGCTAGGCATGGTGGGGCACGATTACTGGGCTGATTATAAGAGGTCAAATTAGCGGTGGTTGGTGCAGCAGTGCAGGTTCTAACGAAGTGCGGGCGTGCACACACTTCGGCGCAGAAAATTTAGCCACTGGGCATCAGTAGGTATAAAGCTGTGCATCTTGATTGTGTCAGGGTTGCCACCATGGGACTTGATACACCCCATGGTGGGACCAGCACAGGTATCTACAAGTAGGGGGGCGCATGACACAAACGAGAACTAGGTCAAGTAGGGAGCCGATCGATAAGGTAGTAAGGGTGCATCGAATATATATACATGGGCATTGGGGTGATCGAGGTGGAATCCTCAAAATCGATGTACACCTGAAGGCTACCATAATTGCGGGGATTGGGATCACGTTGTAATTATTATATAACATGGGCTACTAGTTGGGACACTAGTAGGGGGTACGGATCCTTGTTACACAGGACACTAGTTGGGATACTAGTAGGAGTACAGATCATTCCATGTAAGACACTTATGAGGATACTAGTTAGGTGGTGCAGAGCAAATAGACATCGTTTTAATGGTAAAGCTTAGAAACCTTGCGATGTTATTCTTGATAGAAACCATGTGGTGGGGTACTTGATGGGAATTATGGGATGTTATACTTGTTTCATCGTGTCCGAAGTTTATCTTGTTACCTTAGTTTATCTTGTTATCATAGTTTATCTTGTTATCTTAGTTTATCTTGCCTACCTTGTCATCATGCTTATGTTTACTTTCAGTTTATTCATGCCATGTTATATTTACTCATTTTTATGCTGAAAGTCACTAGGACTTACTCAGTCTTTATGACTGACCCGTTTTGTTTCGCCTCTTTTTCTTCCGTTTTCCCCCCGCCCCCCCCCCCAGGTTCACAGGGTGGGAATACAGCTTAGTTCGGATCTTACCAAGCTCCAAGGCTCTTTCATGTATGGCTTGGATTTCTCTTGGCTATGGCTTACTTTGCTTTATTGGGGAATACTGCAGTTTGTTTTTATGCTTCTTTGTTTTTGAGCAAGACAGATATTTTAACTATGAAATTGGTTATTGGAAGTTGATGGGCTTTTCTTGTAAACATAGGCTTTTCTTGTAAACATTTATATTTAATAAATGATTTGAAGTACTTCCACTTTATTTTCCGCTGTTTTATATATGTCTGTCTTGTAATATTTCTGTTCTAGTACCCATAATACTCCATTGAAGTTAAGGCATTCCCTTTGTGAGTGACCGTAACAGATGTGGGGTGTTACATTTGGTATCAGAGCAGAAGGTTACCAGACTGGGCAAAAGTTTTCAAAAACCTTCTGAAATTATCTTTAAAACATTTACAAAGAAGCAAATTTTCAAGAAAATTTTGTTTTGATTAAAAGGCATATTCCCCAAAGCCGTATGCACTATCTTTTGATTCTCTCTTGAAATCTCTTCTCTCTCTTTTCACCATAGTTTCGTAGGCATCCGACACAGGTCGGGGGGCAAAGGAGTGCCCAACCTCCATCTGAAGCCGTAGTAGTTCCATCTGCGTCTAATCTTATTTCAAGTTGGGTAGAGTGCCGTGCGTTGGAGGTAGCTTCGAGAGACTTATCAACAAACTATACGAGGACAGTAAGAACAAGAAACTAGTTGTTATAGCTTAATCCATGAAGGAGGAAAAAGGTGAGAGGAAAGAGACCAAAGTGAAAGAATAGAAAAACCCATGACAAGAGAGAATATCTTTAGTGAGAAGGGACATGCAGTTAAGTATTATAGGACAAGGGCAAGGGACAAGATCGTCGAGAGGACAATTGAATGCTCTCACTACTAGCGTACCTAAGAGAGTGGTAACGTTTCTGTTAAAAGTTTAGCTTTTCTTTTCTATCATCCCACTAGAACTTTGTTTTTGTACATCGCATCCTTTTAATTCTGCTTCGAAAGTTGAGTCTTTGCACCTTAGTACTAGCATGGTAGAGGATCCCATTTTTGTCTCAAATCCTGTTGGGGAATCGGCTCATTTATTTATGACTTGTTAGGATTTGAGAATGTCTATGCTAAGTGTTGAGTTTAGAAGGAATGCTCATGTTTTTGGTGAGCTATGGGTTGATTCTAGGGATGAAGTGGTTATCCGATAAAGGTGCCATTCTCGGTTTCGAGAGGAGGGTAGTTAGACTTTTAACTTGCCTCGGTAATACCCTCGAAGTTGCGTGTAACCTTTAGGGTTCTATTATGATTAGTTACCTAGAATCTCTTGATACATTAGTTGATCCGCTCGAGTAGTGTTCGCCACTAAGGCGGATGGATCATTTCGCTTATGCATGAGTTATAGAGAGTCACCTAAGTAAGTACATTGGGCAACATGGTCGACATTTGTTTATTTTCGAGAGATAATTCATCTATGTGGAATACTTTCTAGTAAATTTTGGAGAGCTTGTGTGAAACCATGAGTATGTTGTTATGTGTAAGCCGAGTATACAAAAAGGAGAATAAGTGAAAGTGGAACGAGAGACAATAGTGAAATGGGTTCCAACTCGTATTTTGGAAACAAGAATTAAGAAGCTACGAAATTGTGAAGTTAAAGATGGTCAAAGCACAATGGAGTTAAGCTCAAGGAAATGAGACTTAGAAGATTGAAGACTAGATTCGTGCATCATATCTCTTCTTAAGAGTATATCCTTGATCCCTCTCTTCCTGTAGAGCATACTTGCATGCTATCTTTTGTGTATATCCTCTCGGTCCCATTCTCAATCCAATTTCTGTTGCAAACCCCATAGGGAGTATGACTCATCTATTAGTAACACATGTTGGGGCTTGAGGGTGTTCGTTGGGTTGACTAAACTTTTTGGGTTTTATAGGATACGGGTTGGTCTTAGGAAGGGATTTCCTTGTGACCTAATAGGAGTCCAT
The DNA here is from genome assembly GCA_030737875.1 of Allium sativum. Lineage (NCBI taxonomy): Eukaryota > Viridiplantae > Streptophyta > Magnoliopsida > Asparagales > Amaryllidaceae > Allium > Allium sativum. Next base: position 489,447,451 of record CM060920.1, read on the forward strand.
CATGCTTAGTTTCCTAGAATCATATATATTGGTTGGGATGAGTAATTCTTTGGGTGTCGGTCTGATGTTGATTTTGGTCTTAGGGGCTGATGCTTAGAGAGTTCTTCCCCTAATCAATATATATGTGGCATAGGTTTCCAGTTTTGACATTGCCTAATGGGCACAAAGTTTTTACTCGCTTCTATCATTCGAATATATCTTTAGGTAGGAACAATTGGGTGTAAACATGTGTTTGAGACATGTTATGATTGATGGTTGCAAGTGGCTGCAAGTGGATGCTAGTGGTTGCTCGTGGATGCATTTACACACATTAGGCACTGGATCGGCTCAATCACCTTTCATATTGCATATGCATGAGTGTTTACACTTGTTTGTGGATGAAATTGAATGTGTTATCATGTGAATGTTGCATATGGATGGATGTTTGTGTACACATATAGTGTTTATGTGAGTTGGACTATTTGCATACATGTTGGACTCATGGCACTAAACATATTTTGCATTTAGAAGGTCAATCAGGCCTGATCATTTGCATTAGACAAGAAACATATACACACACTTCTTGCATATGTTCATACAGCATTAAAAATCTCTTAAGGACAATGAATGCCTGTGATTGATGATTGAGTAGATGGATGATGGATGGTAGGACACATTCTTCTTAACTTGAAGATTTCGGGGACGAAATCCTTTAAGGAGGGGAGAATGTAACACCCCGTATTTTTAATATAATTAAAAGTAAAATAAAATATATAAAAATATGCTTATGATGGGTAAATAATGGTGATGCATAAGAAGAATTAATTAATACATGGAAGAGAAGAAAAATTAGTTCGATATCGATGTATGTAACGGAAAAGATAGTAAAATAAGGATAATTAATTTAAGAATCAGGAATTAGGTAAAATGGACATCACCATTGCGTTCCTCTCGGAAAAATACGCGAAATATAGTCCGAGTTTTCGAAAATCGAAGTCCGTATGACCAAGATATGGCCAAAACAAGATTTCAGCAGACTTTCTGGCAGACTGACCCAGGTCGACCATAGTGTCGACACTATAGTCGACCTGCCCCCCCCCCCCCCCCCAGGTCGACTATAGTGTCGACCCCCCCTATGTACAGGTCGACCTGGTCGGCCTGGGGTGGCCCAGAACCCATTTTTGAGGCCCGGGATGAGTTTTGATGGTCCGGATTGACTCTAGGGTTGATCTAATGGCCTAAATGAGTTTCCTACACCTATAAAATAACATCTAGACCTAACTTAATTCATAACAAATCATTCTTACACCTAAATGCTGCTGGAATCTCTCTTGAGCCATGGCCGCCGTCTCCAAATTAAAGCTTAAGCGTTCAAACCCAAATCAAATCAAAGATCAATGCTTCTACAACAAATTCAAGAGGATAGATCAATGACACTGCAACTTTCTACGACAAATTCACTCCCTAATTCATTAGCCGTTCTCTGTAAGTTCTAGTTGCTTTCCGATTTAAATATTTAATTATAATGTGGCCATGAATTAAAGTGGAATTGGATTAAGTATGATCTGTTCCTGTTGCTTTTTGAATCTTTAGTTTTGAGACTTGTCTACCTTTATTCTCATGACAAGTTTGTGATTTATTCAGCAGTTTTCTTGATTCGTAATGATGTTATCATCAAGTTCTAATCTTTATGCCTATCATGATGTTGTTTTTCTCTCTGATCTATTTATTATGCAAAATTCTACCTTTCCTCTATTTGTTTTCTTTTGATGAACCTTGGTCAATTTCGGACCTAGGCCTAAACTGCGATTTGCGTGCGATTGAATACGGGGGAAATATTGGGATATTGCCTTGTTGGATATATGTGTTTGGTAGAATCGGAGGTATAATATGAAAACATGGAATACATGTAGTTGGTATGAAACTTGAACTATGTAAAATATGGCAAGAATATTGATACATATATTTGGCTAAAAATTGATCTATGTGAATTGGGCATAGCTTTATAAACATGTAAACTATGAATCTTGATATATGTATAAAAAGGCATGAAACTTGGTATATATGTAAAATTGTCTAAGATTAGGCATATATAAATTTGGCATACATGTAAACATGCATGAATTGAACATATGTAAATTTGGTATGAATTAGGCATATGTAAAACGGACATGTAATCTAGAACTTGGGCATATGTTAAATATGTGAAATTTATGGTTGAAACACATATGATAATTTATGTATTGAAAAGGGGCTAATATGAACACGCCTAAATAGGTTTTGGGTAGTTGGCATGTAATAGCCTTAAAGGAGGGATAAATATAAATTGAGATAAGTTGCCTTTAATGGCCTAAGATAAATTGTGGTAAAATTGGTATGATTTTGCATACCATTAATAGATGGACATAATTGAGTCAATTGTGGACATCGTTAAATTAGGAATTAATTGATAATTTGAATAGGGGAAATAAATTCAAATTGGGGTAAAAGATTATAAGTAATAATCAATGCTTAGGACACGAGGTTGGACTCATTTGTGACGTAAACCTGCCCGGAACCGCCCGGCGAATCCAGTAGTCACAAATGTCAGCCCAATGTGAGAGGTCCTGGGCCCAAATTAAAAGCGTAACAGTTGTAAAGACACGAGGTTAGACTCTTTTATGGTGTAAGACTGCCCGGACCCGCCCGGCAAATCCAGCTGCCATAAATGTCAGTCTAATGTGAGAGGTCTTTATAAGGTTACGACCTTAATGAATTAAGAAATACTTAACCAGATAAACATGTGGTGGGACATGGAGGTTAAGTGGGTGACATGTGGGTGATATGTGGAAATACGAATAGTAAATAAGAACACTTAACCAATATGATATAAATGGGTGGGTTAAGTAATATGATTAGGTTAATCTGGACACTTAACCAATTTAATAAGTTGACTACGGGAGTGGGTAAGGTTAAGCAAATGTTTAACCACTATAACATGATTAAACTGGACTAGAGAGTGAGGTTAAGTTAATGAGAACACTTAACTAATACAATGGGTTAATTAGACAAGTGGTTGCGGTTAAGTAGTAACACTTAACCAACATAACAGGACAAGCGGGTGGGCTAAGTTAACTTGAATAAGTTGACAACACTTAACCATTATAATATGACTAGTGGATGGGGTTAAGTTAACATGCACTTAACCAATCTGATGTGATGCGTGGTAGGGTTAAGTAACACATGGGGTTAAGTTAACAAGGAAATTCTTAACCAATGTAACCAGATAGAACCACACTTAACCAATCAAACATAATAAGCGAGAAAGGTTAAGTTAACTAAGGTAAACACTTAACCATGGTAACATAACGAGTAGAAGGGTTAAGTACATATCGGGTTGGTGGGTAATATTAGTAAATATAGGCTCACATACACTTAACCATTAAATACACATGCTTGAATCAGTAGCGGGGTTAAGTACATATCGGGTTGGTGGGTAATATCAGAGAATATAGGCCCACAGACTTAACCATTAAATACACATCAGTAGCGGGGTTAAGTACACATCAGGGTTGGTAGGTAATATCAGAGAATATAGGCCCACAGACTTAACCATTAGAAAAACCTAGTAACGGGGACCCATTTCAGCAGTAACCCACATTAGGTATCAACGGAACCCTGAGCTAGGCACGGTGGGGGCACAATTACTGGGCTGATTATAAGAGGTCAAATTAGCGGTGGTTGGTGCAGCAGTGCAGGTTCTAACGAAGTGCGGGCGTGCACACACTTCGGCGCAGAAAATTGAGCCACTGGGCATCAGTAGGTATAAAGCTGTGCATCTTGATTGTGTCAGGGTTGCCACCATGGGACTTGATACACCCCATGGTGGGACCAGCACAGGTATCTACAAGTAGGGGGGCGCGTGACACAAACGAGAACTAGGTCAAGTAGGGAGCCGATCGATAAGGTAGTAAGGGTGCATCGAATATAAATACATGGCCATTGGGGTGATCGAGGTGGAATCCTCAAAATCGATGTACACCTGAAGGCTACCATAATTGCGGGGATTGGGATCACGTTGTAATTATTATATAACACGGGCTACTAGTTGGGACACTAGTAGGGGGTACGGATCCTTGTTACACAGGACACTAGTTGGGATACTAGTAGGAGTACAGATCATTCCATGTAAGACACTTATGAGGATGCTAGTTAGGTGGTGCAGAGCAAATAGACATCGTTTTAATGGTAAATCTTAGAAACCTTGCGATGTTATTCTTGATAGAAACCATGCGGTGGGGTACTTGATGGGAATTATGGGATGTTATACTTGTTTCATCATGCCCGAAGTTTATCTTGTACCTTAGTTTATCTTGTTATCATAGTTTATCTTGTTATCTTAGTTTATCTTGCCTACCTTGTCATCATGCTTATGTTTACTTTCAGTTTATTCATGCCATGTTATATTTACTCATTTTTATGCTGAAAGTCACTAGGACTTACTCAGTCTTTATGACTGACCCGTTTTGTTTCGCCTCTTTTTCTTCCGTTCCCCCCCCCAGGTTCACAGGGTGGGAATACAGCTTAGTTCGGATCTTACCAAGCTCCAAGGCTCTTTCATGTATGGCTTGGATTTCTCTTGGCTATGGCTTACTTTGCTTTATTGGGGAATACTGCAGTTTGTTTTTTTGCTTCTTTGTTTTTGAGCAAGACAGATATTTTAACTATGAAATTGGGTATTGGAAGTTGATGGGCTTTTCTTGTAAACATAGGCTTTTCTTGTAAACATTTATATTTAATAAATGATTTGAAGTACTTCCACTTTATTTTCCGTTGTTTTATATATGTCTGTCTTGTAATATTTCTGTTCCAGTACCCATAATACTCCATTGAAGTTAAGGCATTCCCTTTGTGAGTGACCGTAACAGATGTGGGGTGTTACACCAGTGATCGCATCAAGACAAGGATTTGAATCCGCCGTATCTTTGGACCTTTTTTAAAATGATCCCTCTAAGTTCATATCCATGAGTTTCCTTTTTATGTTTTCTCCAGACTTGAATAAAGCACCCCTAAGGGAGGAAAATCCAGCCCTAGGAACTAAAGAAGACAAATCCGCTTTACTAGGCTCGTTGCGGATAACCCCTGATGTATGGTAAAAAGCTGAATCAATATTTAAATGTTACTAAATTTCGGATTATCATGCAAGGAGCATACCTGGATCGTCTAGAAACAAAGGAGAATCGTAGGAGAAAGGAGCATTTCTTTCTAATGACAAAGAAAGTATCCCTTTACTGAGTGAAACCAGGGGAGGTTGCCCAATAATGGATTGACTAAGTGGCAAAAGGGAATGTCTTTGAAGGATAGCAGAGGTCAGTAACGAAGACCTACTGGCAAATTTTTCAGAAGCATCACCAAGAAGGTCTATAAACTCCTTATTCGAGAAATCCGGAAGTGTGGGAGCAACATCTGCAATAAAAGTGAACATGGAATGAAAGTTAACCATCTACGATAAAACGAGAAAAGAATGTATTTGAATTTAACATTTGGACTGTGGAAGCCGCCAGAAATGCCAGAAGGACATCGTACGAAGAAAATTTTGGTTTCCTAGTCTTTGAATCTCATTGTTCCTTCAGATAACAATTTCTTTATGGGGTTCGTACGGAAAATTTGATGGTTCACATCACTAAACTTGGAAGGGCAAACTAGATAATCGAAAAGAAAGGGGTTCACAGAGGGATTACCGAATTCTAAGGATAAAAGTTCTAAGCTTAGTAGGTAGGTATAAGTATTTGGAGAAAGCTAGATAGGAGCAATTCCTAAGTACTGCAAGAATCGAGAGATGAACTCAGGAAAAGGGATTAAAAGCACATGCCAGATATGAATCGCGGAGTAGGCAAAGTAGCCTTCCAAGGGAAAGGACATGGTATCCGTTTCATGTAGAGGAATGGCTTCAATGCCAGAAATGTTAAAATCTTCAAGAATAACGTCGACTTGTGCTTGCGATGAAATCAAAGAATACTTTTTGACAGCGCCTATCTTCTTTAGAGAAGAAGAATCACTCGACAAAGGACAAATTCTGTCAGATTTGGAGGCAATGTGTTTCTTTCCCATACTGCCAGGTATAATCTGTATATTTTATAAATAAAGGTAATACAATGCCAACAAGAGGCAGTTTCTACTCTCCCAGGAGCATTCCGACGATAACAATAGGTTATCCCCCATGCATCCTCAGGAGAAAAGAATATAAAGGAACATAAAAATGCTTAGTGAAACTGCTAAGTCAACTCAAGATTGGTTGCCAGGAATTGGTTTTGACTGTAAGGGCCAAAACCAATTCACGACAAACAAGTCTGATAATCACATCAACTCTGGTGGATAAGAAATGGTAAATGTTTCAACTGTATAATCAATAAGTGTAAGTAATTTGTCTAAATATGCTTGTTTGAGGCTAAATAAAGATACATATTGTACCTTCATACTAGTTACACCATTAACAGAGATTGCAACTGATTGGATAAAATCATTTCAAAATGTTTCGAAAGAAACGAAGTGATACTTACTTGGGAATAATTTGAGTATAGAAATTTGGGACAACTGATACCCTTCCGAGGGAAAATTTCAAATTTAGGCAATGATGAAGAAGACGAAAGGAGCCAATAAAAGGAAATGCAAAGGATATATGTAGGTGGAAAGAAGCGGTTACTTAAGTCAAACTTTGACTTGAAAAGTCGAAATTACCCCTTCACAGGGGGTGATGTTACTACCAAAATTAAACACAGGAAAGGGCTATCGGTGAAGGGGTATCGAACCGTCACAATCATAGAAGAACAATCTGAAAGCATGGACCCATCACTAGAACAAAGCCAAATGCAAAAAAGAAGAAATCGAGACAACAGGAAACCGTCACCATCTTGGAAAGATAAAACTTGAAACTAACAAAAAAGGGATACCTACAGGGTAGAACCGAAATGGAGGACAACTAACGTGAATTCAGTTCCAAGAGCCAATCGCCTCAAGCCGAAGACAAATGGGAAAGAAAGGACGAAAGTTTATGATCCGAGACCAACGACTTGACAAGAGGCATAAAGAAAAGCAAAGGGAGAGGAAATGGGTATCGACATTAACTTGCTTAATACTGATACATAAAGAAGCAAAGACGCCAAAGACACGAGGAGCCGGAAAACAAATAAAGACCCCGATGGCTAGTTACCGGAGTCATATCTGGACGATCACTAAGAGGCAACATTAAGAGCCAACGAGAGATGCACCGAAAGCACCCTTTCGGAAGATCACTTCCCACTTCAGAGGTTCGCCGAGAGCAAACCAAAGCTTCTGGAAAGAAGAGCCATCCATACTAACTTGCTTAGTGTCGATACCGAAAGAGGTGACAGCTCCCGGAACATGGGAAGTTGAAGCATGAACACTAATACTATGAAGACCTGAAGCTTATGACTGAAAGCCTTTCCCAAAGCAATCTATACCAACAGGCTTGGTACTGATACGAAAGGTAGAAACATCATCAAGAAGAAGTTCCAAAGACCGAGACCAACTTACCGAGAGCCAAGACCGACACACTAAAGGCTATGTCATATCTATCAACAACGTCAAAGAAGCAGCCGAGACCCAAGCAGCCGAAACTGAAAGGTGAAAAGTGGCTGACTCCTAGCTGCCGCATCCGATAGAAGGCTTCTACTAACCCAATGACAAAAGGGGTCACAATTTGTCTATAAATAAGACCCTAAGGGTCACATTTTGATGGCGAATTATCATTCCCTAATCTTGTACTTTTTTCTTATAGAGCAAACCCTAATTTCTAAATTAATTTAGGGATTTCGTTTGTAAACACTTATGCATACAAGCCAATGAGCAATAAAGAGTGAATCGACACTTAGCTTAATTTCTATGAGCTATTTAGCTACTTCCTTTACATACTATCTTATGCTTTCTACATGAAAAAGGTCTCTCACCCAAGTCCTAACCCTTCCTCAAGATTATTAAAACCCCTCTCTTTGCAAGTCGTTTAGCTTTCTATCTTGTGTTGTGCTTAGGGAACCCTTATCCCAAGGTAACTGTTGGTTGTTAAGTCTCGTAAGCATGATACTCACCCCTTGAGGGAAGAGTAACTAATCTTCGGGCTTAAGACCTTGATATCTAACAAAAGTGAACTAACTCAAGCTTATAGGAACTAAATAATCCCATTTTCCCCTTAGTCCTTTTCCTTAGACCTATCTCCGGTGTTGACGAAAAATATCGTTAGCAATATATATATATATATATATATATATTCAAATAATCTATTATAACTCATAAAATTTATTTACCGGCAAATTTATTTATTTTCATGTCTAGTTATGTTTCAAAATTGTGTGTATATGTATTATCACTTAATTTTTTACACACACACCCCTTATTATATGTCTGATTATAATATATATGTACACACACTTTAAGTGTGTATGTATATGTATGTATATTCAAAATTATATTTGTACATATAGATCAAATTTATGAACCTTATTATTATCGTATATATATATATATATATATATATATATATATATATATATATATATATATGTGTGTGTGTGTGTACATATTTGACAACATGCAATACAAACAAAATGACTTAATGTATCTGTTGCAATGCAAATCTCAGCATCTATGTATGGATATATCATATGCACACACAAACACACATAACACACATATACATATACATATATACACACGCACGCACATATGAAACTTGTGTGCATGTATGTATATAAAATAAATAAAGTTAAATTAATATTATAAAATATTTGAATTAAATAAAATATATGATTTCGTTATGGAAAAAAAATTAGAAATGTTCTAAATTTCATAGATTTCATAGGCCGAACAAAGAACCGGTATGTCGAATTTTTTTGAATTTACTTATTACTTCCAATACGGGCTCACTTTGTTTCAACAATGGTATTAGAACCCGATAGACCACTATGCCATATATGTCCTACAACAACTCCAGAGAAGTGATGCAGTAGGTGCCAAAAAGTTTTTCTATAGGCAAAAAATGATCTACGACAACACTTTTTTGGGGTTGCCTTTTGCCGCGTTGCCTTAGAGTTAAAGGCAACACCTTTATGACCCTATGGTAACATCAGTACTGGTGTTGCCACAGGTACCACTAGAACAAAAAAATTACCCTTTCACAACTGCCAAAAACAGTTGTAATATGTCTAGTACAGCTGGCAATCGTAATAAAGTCAACCTTTTTTACAACTATTTTTACCAGTTGTTAAAATTTGTTTTAAAAATGCTAAAAATAATTACACCACAACTACTATTAATCAAAGATTTCGTAATATTATAATAAATATTATTATATCATAGTATTTTATTCAAATAAATATTTTAATTCAACATTTTAAATGGTACAAATTTTTTGACTCCACTATTGTACATTCACTCATATACTACACAATCATTCATATTTACATACAATCCTCACTACATTGTCACTCGATTCACTCATATACAGACCCATACATACAATCATAAGAAAGAAAAAATACACGAAAATGATTATATAAAATAATACCTTTATTTTTTCCCTTTTGATGATTCGCTCGCAAACACAACTTCTCTAGTTCAATCATGAATGGCCTCTAATACATCGACATTCCTTCATCATTGATCGCCTTGAATTGATCTGCGTCACGTACATTCATGATTAGTAGAGATTCACAAACAAATGTGATCACTGACATTATCTGAATGTGTCATTACTTGAAACCATGTCTATATACAGACTGTCATGCAATAATCAATAATTGACTTCATACTTTCATTTATACATATCAATGACATGATAAATAATGCACCCATCAAATATAAATAAATAATTTCCAATTCAAGTATTCAACTACATCATATAATTATGTTTCATGCATATTTACATCACCAACAATCAATTTATTCTATCAAACACTTAGCAATTTTCCTAACAAAGCATTTATGTTTAAGACTACTCACCAAATCCTAGTCCCATCTCCTACACATGTGCTATCTTCCTGTTTGTAGATACCCGGGTTCAGAGAAGTCATACACAGAAAGAAAGCATCACAAAATTTAAGCCCAAATATGAATAAAAGTAAAGTACTAGTTGTAGGAGGTGCAGGTTAACTTGGCAAGAGAATAGTGAAGGCCAGCCTGACCAATGGGAATCCAACATTTGTCCTTCATCGCCATGAATGTATAAATGATTGGTATATGACGCCATTAACAATAAATAATCATAAATTGCACTAAGAAGATCGAGAAGTAACTCACCTGAATTAGCTGATTACGATAAGTGTCCAACTGGTCCTTCCATGCTGTAGAAAATAAGCGCGTATGAAATTATTACATAATATGCTATGATGATAACTTAATATTTCAAAGTATACACAAAGGAACCTTGTTTTGACATCTTTAATGGAAACTTGAGGGATCCCCTTCTTCAAAGTAACCCTGAACCTCATTATGTATAACCATGCAACTATCTTCTCGTGTTCCAAAGAATATGCTAAATTATGTTCCACAATATCCAAGTTTTCAACACTAATGCCTGTTTGCAAGCATAGTTGTTGGAAGACATAAGTTGAAATGCTTAAACCATATACTACTTTAGAAAGAAAGAAGAAATCATACCACCATGGTAGAAAATGCAAGATTTTCGAGTTCAACATCTGATGTGTGAGATTCATTTAGTAGCAGCTTATTATCATTGCATGCTATCTCATTTTCTATTAAGGAATAAACACCTTGAATGCTGTATTTATAAAGAAGCATGCATTTTTCCTTCCTTGAATCGATAAGAAAGATGGCCACTTTCGAAGCCGGCCAAGCTTCTAAGGTTGGATTTTGTATGGGGAATAACGATATATATATATATCTTCCAAATTCCTCCACAATATTCGTATAGTCACGAAATCGAATATCAAAATATTCCGGAGATGATTTCTACACAAATCCATTCCAATTTATATATTGGAAATTTCTGGTTTTATTAAAACCCTTTTTATAAATCCAATTTATTTATTTAAAAATTATTGGATTTTAAATCTGGTTAATAACTAGTTCAATTTGATAAAAATATGTTTTTAACCTCAAAAACGTGGAATTTTCATCCTAATTCTTTCCAAATCATTTATTATGATTTTACACAAATTATTAATATTTTTAGTAATTTTATCAAGGCCCATACAGTCAATTTCCATAAACGGTCATCAAACTGCACTTACACCGACCTTTTCTAAATTTGATTTGGACATAATTCCAAATCCAACCGTTAGATTTCAAATCTTTTATATTCGTTGGGAAGCTCTTTCTGATACAAACCCAATGGTTCTGGTTTTAGGAGAATCCGTGTAACAACCCGAAAATCTGGGCCAGTTTAAAATTTTTATTTTGGCAATTTTAGTGAATTTTGAACATTTAAAATATGTTATTTTAAATAATATCGACGAGAAATTTATTTTGAATATATTTATAACGTATATATTATATACGTCGTCGTTAGAATATAAATAATTATATATAATTATAAATAGAATTGAAAATGGCGTGGTAGTTCGATAATTCAATTTCAAACTTCAATTGAATGTACCGGGTGCAAAACAAACCGGATTTTAGTGAAACCAAAAATAATAGGATCTATTTTAGAATATCTTTCCAACGAATCCGAATAATTAGGATTTCATAGCGGGAATCAAAAGATATGTCCAGTTGAAAATTCTGAATAGTCGCTATGGAATTCAGGCCCTTAAAAATGGAAATTTTGCAAACGACCTCGGATTTTGACGAAACCACTTTTGTTGGATCCGTGATGTCAAATTATTGCTAGGTTTCAAATTTCATAATTTTTCGAATCAATATGTGAGCGTGGCAAAGGAAAACGCGTTTGGCCAGTTTCAGTTGATTTTAATCGATTGGAAAATGGCCATTTTTCAAATGGTCTCAGAATTCGACGAAATTAGTTTTGTTAGGACTGTGTCGTCAATACGAAGATAGAAAATATTTTTCTGGAATTTTTAGAGTTCGTATGTGAACCCAGTAAATTGAAATGCGCGTTCAAATTCAATATATAGAGTTATATGTTGATTTTGATGGAAACTGATTGAAACGGTCGAATCAGCTTACGGTACATATCCCATTGTGTTCGGAATGGGGGTGAAACGCTATGGACAACAGGCGGTGGGCCTCGTTTAGAAGTCGTTTGAAAAAGTCAACTTTTTGTAAATAAAATAATTAAATAAATAAAAAACCCTCTCTCCTCCCCTTCAAAACCGCTGGCCCCCCTTTCATCGTTTCATTCAGAACGATTAGAAAAAAAATTAAAAAAAGAAAGAAAGAGAAAGGGGGGACGCGATCGATCGCCCCCCCCCCCCCGATCGATCACCGCCGCGCCCATGTGGCGCCGACCACCACCAAACCCACCCCCCACCTCGCGCGCCTCTCCCTCTTCTTCTTCCCTGACCGAACCCCCCTCCCTCCAGTCGAACGCAGCGCCCCCCACTTCTTCCTCCGCCGCCTCCTGCTCCACCATCTCGAAATCCGCACCCCCCTCCATCTCTCTCCTCCACTGTAAACCGCACCCACCTCTAACGCAACCCGCTGTAAGCTTTATCTCCTCTTATTGGTTTTATTTACCCTTTTAGTTAGTTGTTTACTTTTATTTAAAAGTAATTAGTTGATAAAAATTGGGGTTTATATAGTATTTATATTAAAGATATAATCTTTGTTATGGTAGAAGGTTAAAAATATAATTTTTATATAGTATGAAGAATAAAAATATGATTTTATATAATGTAGAGTAATAAAGATGTGATCTTTATAGTAGTAGCAATGTAAAGATATGATTTTTATAGTACGGAAAGTATAAAAACACGATTTTTATATTATATAGATAGTAAAAATATCATCTTTATAGATAAGGCGAAATATTTATTTTTGAAAAGGCGAAATATTTATTTTTGAAAAGGCGAAATCTTTGTATAGAGAGTAGCGTGATAAAAATAGAATTTTTATCTATATAGTAGCAGTGTAAAAATAGAATTTTTATCTATATAGTAGCGGTGTAAAAATAGGATTTTTATATATTGAATAGCGAAGTAAAAATTCGATTTTTATATATGTAGTGAATACGGATGACGAAAGTGACGAAAGAAGAACAACGAAGATTTCTATAAATGAAGTGTCGTGGAGTTGGGATAGCTATTGGTGAGAACTTCTCACTCTAAATTCTCTTTTTCTAGTTATATATATACTAGGATGCAGACGGTGCTTAGCAGCACCCGACACCCGTCATCCACAGACCATGGATGGCTTGTTTGTTTGATTGATATGTTATGAAAATTTGTTTGTGAAGTTGATGTTAAATAGATAATGAAATATATTCATGTGTTGAAATAAATTAATTATCGTTAAAAATATAATTTTTAACGTGAAAGTGAATAAATGAATATTTATAAACAAATCGGCTGATTTGTTTATATGCACTGATTTGACTGATATTGATTGGGATGATAAATTTTACACATCACATAACTGCACAAATAAAAATCTGTGTTTGTTGATTTGAAACCCCACACGGGTGTTGGGATGATATTTGGCGTACACTAATCCCAATTATTTCATTGTATGTCGATCGATTGGTCGACAGGCTGTGTAAGCATTGATTATTTATATTTGATGCTTATGCAGTTGTATGGTGCACTTTGGATGATGGTTGATGGTTTATCGTTGCTATTATATACATGTTTTGTATGGAATCCATATAATTAACGTTATATGGTAAATGATTGGGCCTCATTCCAATCGAGGAAAGTATTCATGTGTTGACGATGTTCATGTGTTGAAACTGTTCATGTGTTGAGTAAAATATTTTAAATAATAAAATTTACATCTTCATCATATTTAGATTAGACACTACTTCACGGTGGAGTGTAATTAAAAATCAAACGATAGATACCATAATTTTATAAAATATTTTACATAACAAAAATAGTGATGTGTTGACAATACTCATGTGTTGAGATTAGTCGTGTGTTGAAAGAAATATATATTCATGTGTTGAATAGAATAAATATTCATTTGTTGAATAGAATAACAAATTTATTGAAATATATAAAGCCGTGTTGATTAGAGTTGCGCTATTTTGACGTGAACGATACTTATATCGATTATATTCGTTTTTATAATGAATATAGAAAAGAAGTGATTTCAAAATATAACGTTTTGAAAATATTATCATTTATATAGTAATGATATGAAATATTCAATTTTGATTTGAAATTGAATATAGAGATGAAATGGTTTTGAAAACGAATTTAAAACAATTTATAAAATACGTTTTAAAAGGAAATCGACGAAATATATATAATATAATATATATGTATACATTATATATATATAATGGTCTGAATAGAACGCGCCGCGCCGCGGCAGTTCGTGAATTTCGACCATTGACTTCGAATTGACATTACGGGAGATCCGACCGTCGGATTCTCCTAAAACCGGAACCGTTGGGTTCGTATCGAAAAGAGCTTTCCAATGAATATTAGAAATTTCAAATCTAACGGTTGGATTTGGAATTATATCCAAATCAAATTTAGAAAAGGTCGCTGTAAGTGCAGTTCGATGGCCGTTGATGGAAATCGACTGTACGGGCCTTGATAAAATTATTAAAAATATCTATAATTTGTGTAAAATCATAAGAAATGATTTGGGAAAAATTGGGCTGAAGAATTCCACATTTGAAAGGATAAAAATATATTTTTGTCGAAATTAACTAGTTTTGAACTAGAATTAAAATCAATTTATTTTTGAAATAAATAAATTGAATTTGAAAGTGATTTTAAAAATAATCAAAATTCCCAATACGGGAATTGGACTGGAGTTGAATCGAAATTATCTTTGGAATATTTCGATGTTGGATTTCGTGACTATACAGATATTGTTATGGGAATTTGAAAGATATATTTTATATCGTTATTTCCAATACGATATTTGTTGGTTTCAGAATTTGATATTGAATATAAGCCCGTATATTTTCTATTCAGAGCCTTGTATTTGATATCAAATATGATTTGGGTTTATCGTGAATCGTGTTTTAGATGACATTGGTTCTTTAACCCAGTTAAAGGCAGGATATTGATTTTTGTGAAGATTAAAACTAAGTGGAGTTTTAATGAATCTTTAATTAGATTGAAATGTGAATTGATAATTTAAATTATCAAATCTGAAAGGTGATCGAGAATGGAGTACCACCTGTTTTGCTCCAAAACGATGGTTAAATCTTTAATTAGATTTGAACGTGAGATGGTAATTAATTTTACCGATAACACCGTGGTGTTAGATATGGAGTATTTCCAGTTTTCTCCATGGGATATATAGGTTGGGATTGGGAAATAAAATAAACAATTACTTCGGTGTAGCTCGCTAATCCCGACTAGTTTGGAAAACCATAAAATTGTTTGAAATGATATCCAAAGGAAGATTAAAGAATAAATTTAGAAGAATTTATCTTTGATAAAATTAATGGGAAACTTTCCCTAAGAATGTGATTTTGTGAATAAAGGAATATTCTAAATTGGAATGAGGCGTTTGTTGTGTTTGTGTAACATTTGTTTATCATATGTGTGGGTTATTCAGAAAGGCCGGGGTTATACCCATTCTGAATGACCGATTCGACGAGATGTCGAAGATGAAGATGGTGGTTGAAGACCGAAAGTCTTCACATCGTTTGGGTGATTACTGATAATCTTGATTGGGTTGTACACCCAAGATGAGGGAATCAGTTGGTGATCGTCCAGACGTACTTGGAGATGGATGGATATGCGAGGAAAGTGCCTCCTGTTTCGTTCAGACCCAGAGCGAACTTGTAAATGAATTGTGTGTCTGACATTGGATTTTATTCTATGTTGATTGATCTCTATTAAATATACATCTGTTTGGCGGCGGAGAATTTATTCTCTTGCTTAACGCCCTTCTCTGAGACGTACGAGCTCAGAGGTTGTATATCGATGGACATCAGTCGCATGGAGTGAATTGCCAGTGTGGCACGCGTAAGTGGCAATTGATCAAGGCTTCTGTTGAAAAGCAAAGTCTTGTGGTTGATGATCAAAGCACGGCCTGTGTGGCGTAGCTTTGTGTATAACGTGAATTCGCGAGCCTCACACCTCGGTATGAGTCAAAAAGGGGAGACGGACCGCTGGGAGAGCACGACGTTTCTTTCTAGCTAGGGTGGTGTCAGTGACCTACCAGCCCTGACATTTATATGCTTTTCACCTGTGTGGTTGTTGGAATGCGAGGCGCCTTGGATATAGGTCTGTAAGGACCGGAAAACGTGTGTTCAGGAATTGCCAATCCTCAAAAGTAAGAGAGGACCGGCCCAGCCGATTCCAAGGATCAAAGTGGGGTCCTGAGACATTTGCTAGAGTGTCTCGAACGGAGAGGAGCTTGCCCCTTGCCTCGACTCATGACGGAAATCCAATTTCCAATACGTGATATTGCGGTTTTAATTGTAGAACTAGTATGGCGACATGATAGATGGTACCCATGCCGCCTATGATTGATATTTATGATTGAATTGTTTTGACACTATACACCTATAATAGTATCAAATAATGTGTTTTAAACATATCAAGCATGCTTTGGATGTTATAAGGTAAAAACCCTATCCTCCGGCTTGCGTTGCATTATGTGATGGGACCTGGGTCTTATAACAGCTTCATTTTTCTTTATTTAGCATTGCGTTGTTTGTTCTATGCACTGGTATTCTTGGGAGGAAACCCGTTTCGTGTTATACGGCGTGGTCCCTTGATTTACCTAACTTTAAAACCAATATTAATAACTGTTTTAGTTCTCACATCAGTCACATGACTGACCTGGAGTTTATTGTTTTAACCTAAACTCTGGGTGCCCCTATTTTCCACACGGGCAGCTAGTAGTTTTGGTTTTGCAGATTTATATTCACAGGGTCCTGATTTACAGCTGGAACGATGCTCGGAAAGCTCTGTATCCGTGCATTACTTCTAGTTGTGCTTTTGTATATTTTTCCGCTGCTATGTAATTTATTGTAATCTCTGATATTTATCGAATGTAATTTATTCATTTATACTCTGTATATTCTTGTATCTGATAGAATTGTTGTAATAACAATTTAATGTTCTTCCGTTTGCGTTCTATTTTGTCTTGTCCTCAATTCTATCCGTGCTTTCCTTCACGGGGAAGTTCGGGTCGTCTCAATCCGATAGTCGGATCTCCCGTAATGTCGATTCGAAGTCAATGGTCGAAATTCGCAAATGGTCGCGGCACAGCGCCTTCTATTCAGGCCATTAAATATATATATATTATATATATTTCGTCGATTTCCATTTAAAACGTATTTTATAAATCATTTATAAATTCGTTTTAAAACGATTCCCACTTTCATTTCAATTTTAAACCAAAATTAAATACTCCTTATCATTCTAATATTTAAATGATAATATTTCCAAAATATCTGATTTTAAAATCATTTCCTTTTCGATATTCATTATAAAAATGAATAAAATCGATATAAATATCATTTGCGTCCAAATTGCGCATATCTAATCAACATAGCTTCACAAATTTCAATATTTTCGTGTCCATTCAAAATCGGACATCAAATTCACATTATAATCCTTTACGGAATATTTTTTTTAAAATATTGTTTAAATTTTTTATTCAACACATGAATATTTTTAATTGTTTATACACTCAATAAAAATGATATTTTTATTGTTTAAATTTTTTTATTCAACACGTGAATATTTTTAATCTTTCATTTGTACAATAAAAATGATATTTTTATTATTCAAACATTTTATTCAACACATGAATATTTTTAATCCTTTTTTGAATATTATTGTAAAATATTCGTTATTTTCCCCAAATTGGAATGAGACCCAATCAGTTACCATATAATGTTATTTATATGGATTCCATACAACACATGTATATAATTACAATGATAAATAATCATCCATCATCCAATGTGCATTACACAATTGCATAAGCATTAAATATAAATAATTAACGCTTACAACAGTCTATCAACCAATCAATTGACATACGACTAAACAATTGGGATTAGTGTATGTCAGTTAACATCCCAATACCCGTGTGGGGTTTCAATCAACAAACACTGAATTTTATTTGTGCAGTTGGGCGATGTGCAAAATTTATCGTCCCAATCAATGTCAGTTAAATATGTGTCCATAAACAAATCGTCTGATTTGTAAATGCATATTTATTTTCATTTCAGGAGAATTTTATATCATTCATATTTACATTAAAAATTATATTTTTAATGATAAAAATATTTTATTTAACACATGAATATTTTATATAGTTTATATATTCAGTAAAAATAATATTTTTATTGTTCAAATATTTTATTCAACACACGAATATTTTATACAGTACATGTACGCATTAAAAATTATATTTTTAATGAATAAATATTTATTTCTGGAAATTTCGGCATTATAACGGCGCGATATTAAAACCGAAGTAATGTCTAGCACTACCCCTCCCCTCATACTGGCTCGCGCCATACACAACATTCGATCCAATCAATCATACCACAATACAGTCAATTTCACAACCATAATCAAATCATACAGAACATTCAAATAAATAAATACTCAACTACCCTAGTTCTATTTACAGCGCCATAGGTGGCTATTCGCGGAGTATGAAATCCGTGTGTCGGTAATATCCATACATCGCTTTCAATTTATGTGATTGTGCGAATTCGAGTGTTGAACTCCATATAATTCAAATAAAAATCTATACTGGAAATTCCTATTTATTTATAGTTTTAAAATACATTAACTAACTGTCCAAAATTTTAGTGAGAAGGAGTTCTCACCTTTGGTTTCCACTCCTTCATTCTTTAATAGACGATTTGGATTCCGTTCTGCTTCCAATCAGTTCCATCGTAATCTGTTTCACGCGGCTTATATTAAAAATCACATTTTTATAACGCTATTATATATATAAAAATCACATTTTTATAACGCAACTTTATATATAAAAATCAAATTTTTATAATGATACTATATATATATAAATCAAAATTTTATATCGCTATTCATATAATAAAAATCAAACTTTTATAATGCTACTATATATATATATCAAATTTTTATATCGCTATTAATATAATAAAAATCAATTTTTTATATCGCTATTCGTATAATAAAATCAAATTTTTATCATGCTATTCATATAATAAAAATCAAAATTTTATATTGTTATTCATATAATAAAAATCAAATTTTTATTTCAAAACCATATGCGTAAAAATCATATTTTTATTTCAATGCTAAGATATATAAAAGTCCATTTTTAAACAATTTTATTATTTTTGAAAATCATTTCAAAACTATATTACAAGACTTATAAATTACTTATACAAAGAAAAAGCTACTTTTTTTTCTTTCCGGAAGGGGTGAAGGGAGGAGCTCGTTGCGGTGGTATGGTGGTGGGCCAGGGGGTGGCACCGAAGTGAGAGGTGGTCGAGGGAGCTCTATTGGCCGGCGGCAGGGCCCACATTAGCCATAGGTGGCGATCTGGGGTCGATTCCGGTTGTGGGGGTTCGGAGAAGGGGAAGGAAGTGCGGAGGAGGAGAGGATGGCCAAGGGGAGCGGCGACGGCCCTCTTGGGTGGCGGTGCACGGTGGGCAGCAGGATTTGGGGGAGGCGATGGGGATCTGAGGGAGGCAGGTTTTTGAAGGACGGGTTTTGATTTTAGGAATTAGGGTTGAGAAAATAGAGAGGGTATATATATAATTAATATTTTATTTAATTTAATTCTTTTGATTTCAAAATACATGTTTAACGATACGAACTCCAAATCAAACCCAACGACGTAGCCCCTAACTAAATACCCCTATTCCGAACACAATGGGATATGTTTCATAAGCCAACTCGACTGTTTCGCTCAGTTTTCCTCAAAAATAAAATATAAATCTTTATATATTGGATTCAAACGTACATTTTAATTTACTGGGGCCACATACTGACTCCAAAAATCCCAGAAAAATAAATCTAGCTATGTTTTGACGTTACGGTCCTAACAAAACTAATTTCGTCGAATTTGGAGGCCATTTGAAAAATGGCCAATTTCCAGTCAATTAAATTCAAACTGAAATTACCAAATGCGTTTAAATTCACCACGCTCACATATTAATTCCAAAATTATGAAAATTGGAATCTAGCAATAATTTTACATTCTGGATCCAACAAAAGTGGTTTTGTCGAAAACGGAGGTTGTTTGCAAAATGACTATTTTTAAGCGCTTCATATAATATAAAAAATATATAAATTCCATAACGGCTATTTTCAAATTTAAAATGGACACAACTTTTTATTCCCGTTATGAAATCAGAGTTTTTCACATTCGTTAGAAAGATATAATTGAATTGATTCAAATATATCTTGTTGTACCGAAATCCAATTTATTTTGAATTCTATATATTCGATTGAAATTAAAAATCGAATTTTCAAACTACCGCGCCATTTCAAGTTTGTTTTATAATTAAAATAAATTTGTTCATTCTAACTTCGATTTAAATAAAATTTTAGTCGTTATTATTTAAAATAAATCATTTTAAATTCTCAAAATTCATTAAATAGCTAAAATAAAAATTTTAAATTAGTTCTGAAAATCCAGGTTGTTACATATTCATTCGTCAACTCTGAGTTGAAACTGACAGGTAGAGTATGAACTCATAAGGATGCAGTTCAACTATCCATGAATTAACGCATTTGATCCGAGACTAGGGGAATGATTGCGAATCATTAAAAATTGTTTGCAATAGCTTAATGTTGTGGCATAGGCCCAATATTCCTAATAACTCGAGCAAACGATTGATAGGATGCCTTAGGTTAATAAATTCAAAATGACACTTTTGATCGCGACTGAATAATCTACAGCTGAAAAAGAACGATGAGCAGCAAATTGCAAGTACATTGAATAGAAAATGTAATAGCTCATACACTAAATAATTCACATAAAAATGAAAATAAATAAAAGGCTTCATATGTAAAATAATCTTCGCATTCATATCTCAAATAAAATGTAATAGCTCATAAAATTTATTATTAATTCTTCGCATTCATATCTCATATAATCTCAGCAAACTTTCATTGATTGTTTTTCAATAATAATTATTTTAATAATCAAATAACAAATATATTTTCTCAAAGTTTGTTGAGATGATAATTTTTTAACAATAAGTTACTGATTAATGCAAGGCGCAAGCCCAAATCAGTAAAGTTGTAATAATCCAACCTGAAATGTAAAATGCTAAAACGCTAAATTAATGCATCTACATAACTCAAAGTCTATAAACCTAAATTCCAAATTTCATTGATTAATGTATCTACATAGCTCAAGGTCAGTTTGTTTAAATTATTTTAACAAATAACAATCCAACCCTAAATGCTAAATCAGTAACTAAATCAAATAATCAATACGAGAACAAATCAGTACCAAATCAAATAATCAATGCAAGCACTGATGCATAAATTAGTCTAGCCCTAAATTAGTAACCCCTAAATCGATATGCAACCTGAATCGGAATAACTCACATATGGGAGTTGGGACTTGGGGCTGTAAAAGGCAGCGGCAACAGGCTGTAAGGAGGGATGACAACAGTAGAAAAAGGAGGGAGCAACGACGACAAATGCATGTGGCAAGACAGCGAGCGGCAGGAGGAAGTCGCTTCTTTTTTTTTTATTTGTTCGCTCTCTTTTGTTTCGCATTTTTTTGGCCCCTTTGGATCACGTTGCCCTAAGCCATCGCCTTTGTTGCCTAGTGCATGTATACGATATGTGTGTATGTATTAAATGAATCAAATTAAATTCATATTACAAAATGTCTTGATTAAATAAAATATATTATAGAAAATAAGGGTACTTATATTACACAATAAAGATTGAAAGGATAGGATTGGGCTGGAAACAAAATACAACAACTTACAAAAACGAATACTTTACAAAATAAACTGATCCAGCCCATTCCAGAAGAACGCAACAAGCTTAAAGAAAGAAAGAACAAACAAAACAATAGCTTACTAGACATAAAAACAAATAGAAAGCACCCAACTCAAAACACCCACGTCAGCAACAAAAAAAAGGACACCATAATCCATCCACATTCAAGATGAATCCACCACCAACATTAGAAAACATAACAAAAAGCACCATGCAATTCAAACAGTAAGGTGAAGACCACAAAATGCCTAGCAACAACAAAGCCACAAAACTCTAATGAAACTTCCATCAAGAACCACCCCATAACAAAATCATGCAAATCCAAGGTATAAGAAATCCAAACAACACACCACTAAATAATTACCAACTGAACTTCAAATTAAGCTCTTCTTTGAAATTCCGCCATTAATAACAGTATTCAAGATTCCGGCCCCTTCCTTTTTCATCTTGGTTTTTGATCTAGTATTATGATGATTAACATATTTAAATTTATTCCTTTTTCTCCTATTACTACAAGAAGATCCATCCAAATCCTCCATTCTATTATCCATAATTTGAGAATCCAGAGATGTTTGTGATAAAACTTCATCTCTCCCCTGATCATCTTCTATTGCATACATTTTTTCGTCCCTATTCAATTCTATTATGCTGTCATGTTTATACTCACATTCACTATCAACCCTTCCCTCTCCTTCTACATTCACTGTATCTTTAAAGACTGTACAAATCCTTCCATCATTTAAAGTGACATTATACCCAACTGCTTCACCGCCTTTTTTAACATCTACATCAATTATTTGCTTGGGGGAACCATATCCTGAACTATAACATTGTTTTCCTTCTCAATATTTCCTTCCAAACAGGTTATCATACCCTTATCTATAACTTATTTCTCAACTGATATACCCAGCTTATTATCTTTAACAGTATCCACCAGGCTATTCTTATTCGAATTGCCAACAGAATCATCTTTGTCCATTACACTCTCAGCATTTGAATTTATTTTAAGAGTCCGGACTTTAGCTGATTTACAAACGTCTTTTACATGCCAAAAGATATTACATTCAGAACACACCAAGGGAACCCATTCATACAAAATCTTTTGCCATATTATATCACCCTTATAATTTTGAACAGGAATTAAATCAGGAAACTGAAATATGAGTTCACTTCAACTAGGATCCTAGCATATGATATGCGCGTTACATTCTTAGTAGAATTATTCGAAGGTTGACCTAGTAAGGAAGCAATTCTACTTATACCTTCAACAGACTAGAAGTCTAAATCTAGATTAGGTAGCTGTATCCATATAGGTAAAGAATGTAGGAAGTCCAGATTCAGTTTCATACCAAGAACCCATTTTTCATCATTATTAATCTCTTATTATAGTAGTAGGGCCCTGAATTTAAAATCCTCTCACAATCTTCACCATTTTCACATTTCAAAATATAGAAACCATTTTCTCTGGAATATAACTGATAGCTACCTTTTAAACCCCAATTTCGATCAATATAATCCTTAAGAAAAAAATATGGCTTGCTTCCAAA
Organism: Allium sativum; assembly: GCA_030737875.1. Taxonomy (NCBI): domain Eukaryota; kingdom Viridiplantae; phylum Streptophyta; class Magnoliopsida; order Asparagales; family Amaryllidaceae; genus Allium; species Allium sativum. Next base: position 489,471,008 of record CM060920.1, read on the forward strand.
TACATAAAACATTAATGAATTAAGCCATCTCTCTCTAGCTTTGTTCGTCAATTCCTCATTAATTACAGCTACTTTAAGGTTATCAATAATTGTAGGTTCAAAGAAATTAAGCTGAATAGAGGATTAATGGTTATTATTTTCAGTGACAATATCAATCCACAATTTCGACTGTTTAGTAATAATCCGATTAGCCGAGTTTCGGTCTTTAGCAGCCAGATCTGGAAAGTCCGTTTTGGAATTTAAATTAGGAGTTAATGATATATCTTGAACCTGAGATCTCCCTTGTTCTACATGTCTCCCAGAAGAACAAGAAACTTAAATCAGAAGACTCCCTTGTTTTACAAGTCTCTCAGAAGAACAAAAACCAGAATTTGCCTTATACTCTAAGATAGAGAAATTTCTTCTATTTGCATGTTGAACAGAGTAATTAGGATCTAGAGGAATTGCAAATCTATTGTCAGAATCTGAATTATAGGTGAGCTTTGATTGAGGAAAATATATTATTTTATTTGAACCAAATTTAGAAATGTTCTAAATGCCTTAGACTTTATTGTCCTAATAAAATCCAAAATGGATAACGTAAATATGCAGATACCTGAAGTCTAGTGCCACCAAAACCTACAGGATCATGATTGGGCCAACAATACTCAAAAAAATGAGATTCAATAGATTGCTCGACAACTAACTTTGTTCCTCGAGTTTGCAAAAGCATATAAATAGACCGACTGTCATGGAGCACCCATCAATTGACTCAAGTTTCTAAAGGGCAAGCCTGAGTGTAAACCATTGGAATGAGGTTTGATCACTAATCGGATAACTCTAGTTCTTAGAGTGCGAGCTTGAGTATAATACAAACGAAAGAATGCATTCCAATTATTCATTCGTCAACTGTGAGTTGAAACCGGTAGGTAGAGTATGAACTCATAAGGATACAGTTCAACTATCCATGAATTAACCCATTTGATCCGAGACTAGGGGAATGATTGTGAATCATTAAAAATTGTTTGCAATATCTTAATGTTGTAGCATAGGCCCAATATTCCTAATAACTCAAACAAACGATCGATATGATGCCTTAGGTTAATCTAATCAAAATGACACTTGTGATCGCAATTGAATAATCTACAGCTGAAAATGAACGATGAGCGGGAAATTGCAAGTATATTGAATAGAAAATGTAATAGCTCATACACTTATACAATTCACATAAAAGCTAAACTAAATAAAAGGCCTTTCATTAGATAAGTAAACTTGGAAATAAAGTACATGTTTCTTTGTATAAGCAAAATAAAACACGGAAATCTAAGTAGAAGTTTTATTTCCTAAGGCAAAAGCCAAAAAAGCAAGGATCATACCTGCACAAGCATAGCCAAAAAGATGAACCAGACAATCTATGAATCCAAAAGCCGATTCAATGACTATTTCTTGCAAATTTCCGTTTCTTTTAGAGAGGAGCTGTCACATTATCTAGTATCCTTCCTCCATATTTACTTCCCATCTCTACCACTCCCCGTTGAAGTAGTAAGGGTAAGAAAGGTCAGCGAAGTGACATGAGCGATAGAGAATAAGCTCGATATAGGGATAAACTGGCGGGTAGATATAAGGACCCCCTCAGGAATGGTACTATTGGGAGGTATTGTCCATAGTAAGGTGGCATCAACTTCTACATGCTCTAATTTGACCCTTTTGACCTTCTCTAACTTTTCAATGCTCTCCGCCACTGTAGGTTATAGGAAGAATGGGAGATAAAATAGAAGGCCTAGTGTACAAGGGTCACTCTGGGTTATAGCAAGAATCTATCAAAGGAGAATGTGAAGTTTGTCCTTTAACTATATGACTGGTATGAAGGATGTAAAGCATAAGCTAGCTTTGACATTTCATTTCATCCTTTTGTCATTCTAAGGTTGCTGGATCATGAATAGACCGAGTCGAACAACTCTAAGCTCATTTGGTTATTCATTGTGAAGAACCTCGCTCACGAGTTCTCCTCATCGACCTCGATACATAAGGTCATTGACATTGAAATATACCATAGAGAACCAAATTAATCTTTAATGTCAACCTTCCTTCGCCTCTTCCTTTAGCATATCCACTTGCATAAGCTACTTTTCATCCCCTAGCTTAGTCGGACGAGCTTCGAAAATTTGCTCGTAATACCTTTAGGATTCTAGTTAGGCTACCTCTTATCCTACTTCTCTTTGTTAAGCTCCTTATTAGAGGACCGTCGCATTGTCATCATTTTTCAGGGCATCTTTTAAAAGTGCCATCTATTAAATAACAGTAAAGCGGAACCTTTAAAGCTCTCTCCTTAATTCTAGAGTTTCCTCTCTTCTCCTAAATTCTCTCTGGATATCTTATTTTCAAGTTAGTTTATCATTTTATACTTACTATTTCTCTCACCTTATTTTACTTCTATCATTTTACATTTTAATATGAACATTTTAAAGTTTACGTAATTATTTATTGACTGTTGGCTCCTAACGTTTTATATTCCACATATTTAAATAAATTATAAACTCAAAATTTAAGTAATTTAAATAAATTTAATTAACTAATATTTCTTTTGAATACTGAAACTGACATAATTATTGTTTTTGACACCAAATACCTACTCTTAAACTTTTTATAATCATTTAAAACTCTCTCAATTATTTTCTAATATTTTACATTTAGTACCATATTTTACAATTAACTACATAATATTAAAACTATTTAAATAACCTTAGCAAACTATTTTTCATTGATTACCTAATAAATCACACCTAGCTTAAGCATATTCATATTAACAAAAATGAAGAAATATCAAATATATAAAAACATTAATCAAATAACATAAATTATACGCATAAATAACTATGACACCCCACGTCCATTAATGTCACTCACAAAGGGAATGCATTAAGTTTAGTGAAGCATTATAGATAAACGAAAACAAAAATATTACAAGACAGATATAAAACGACAACGGAATTAAAAACTTTATTAATCATAAAGCATTTTGGTTCAAAAACATCACATGTTTGGAATACACAAAACCCATTACATCATAAAAACTACTGTCTTGTACTTTAAAACATTAGAGTACATAAAAGAAGCGAAATTCCCCAAATAAAATATAGCCATAGTAGCAAGGATAGGAGCTTGAGCCATACATCTAAGCTGCTCCAGCAAAATTAAAGTAGAATCACGGTCAAGCTTGAGTATTCCCACCCTGAGAACCTTTGGGGGGAACAGAAGAAAGAAGAGGAAACAAAAAGGTCAGACATAAATTCTGGCGAGTCTAGTTACTTTTAGCAAGAAAATAAGTTAAAGTAGCATGACAGACATATAAAGTGGAAAAGAGAGAGATAACAACATATAAGGCAGGTATGACAAGGTAAACATGATAGAGTGCATATGCTTCTCTAAAGATTCTACGATTCTCTGCACTAATACTAGTATCACCAGAATGATGAACCCAACAACTAAAAGATGGTAAACTTAGGCATACGTCCCAATGTATCCTAACCACTACCCTAAACGATCGACTCCCTACTTCGTAGATACCCTGTGCCAGCTCCACAGTAGGAGGTATCACTTTCCTAAAGTGGAAACCATTCATTGATGTGCACAACCATATCTACTGGTGTCACGGTCGTCTTAGCCCCCTCTGCCCGGGCCATGCACGCACGTGTCCCCAGTCGTTTTGTGTCGCCCATACCGTCCTCCTCGTTTGGATCTCTTATAATCAGCCCAGTAAGCATGCCCCAACTACGACCTAGTTCGGAGTACTCATTTGATACCTATTAAGGGTTACTGACTGAAATGTGTCCCACACAATATGATACAAGCTCACCTACCTTGTCTTGTATCCCCACCAGGATTTCCATCGGTTATGTATACCACTAGGTGTCTTTAATTACATAACTCTATCATTTCTACAAGTTATGCTTACCAAAAAGGTGTCTTTAATTACATAACTCCAACATTTCCACAGGTTATGCTTACCACTAGGTGTCTTTAATTACATTACCCTATTAGGTTAAGTTTGTGGGCATATATAATATATATATATATATATATATATATATATATATTACCCACCCCCTCGGATTTACTTAACCCACCCACTATCCAAACAAATTTACTTAACCCCTACTCAAGTTCATGTTTATACAATCCCTACGGATTCCACTAGGTTAAGTATTCAAGTTTATTACCATACATTCATTTATGGTTACAATATGCTAGACCTCCCATATTAAGCCTACAATTTGTGGATGCTGGTTATGTCGGGCGGGTCCGGGCAGGCTTATTCCACAAATTGGCCCTAACCTCGTGTCTTAGCACGTCTCCTATTTGTGCACTTGGGCCTCCTACATTAGACTCACCACTTGTGGTCACTGGATATGCCGGTCGGTTCGGGGCAGACTTCCACCACAAGTGCAATCTAATCTCGTGCCTAAGCGCAGTTTACAATTTCAAGTTATTGTAGTTCCAGGCATTTCCATTATTAGCCAATTTTTACCTATGTCATTATAGGTTATAGGTTTCATGCCCCTTTTTCCCCCAAATATGTTCATAGTGAAATATATGTCCAAATTCATATACATATACATTATTCAAATTATGCCCATTTCACTTTTTTACCAATTATCCCCCAAATTCCCAATTCACAAGATATGCCCAGTTTCAATGTTTTTCTCCTCATTCCCAAACTAACGTAATCGCATAATTTAGCGGCATGCCTACGCTCGAAAGTAGCCAGACTATATAAAATAAAAGGGAAAGGGTGAAGGTGTAAGAACCCGTTACTTCCCCGTGAAGGAAAGAGCGGATACTTTGAGAACAACACACATATGAACGCAGACGGAGGAACATTTCATTGCTATTACAACAATTCCATCAGATACAAGAATATACATAGTATAAATGAATAAATTACATTTGATAAATATCAGAGATTACAATAAATTACATAGCAGCGGAAAATAATACAAAGCACAACTGAAGGTGATATACGGATACAGAGCTTTCCGGATATCATTCCAGCTGTAAACCAGGATCCTGTGAATATAAATCTGCAAAACCAAAACTACTAGCTGCCCGTGCGGAAAATAGGGGCACCCAGAGTTTAGGTTAAAACAATAAACTCCAGATCAGTCATGTGACTGGTGTGAGAACTAAAACAGTTATTTAAAACTTGACTTTAAAAGAGAGTAATTCAAGGGACCACGCCGTATAACACAGAACGGGTTTTCTCCCAAGAATACCAGTGCATATCAATAAACAACGAAATGCTTTTTCGAAAAATGAAGCTATTATAAGACCCAGGTCCCATCACACAATGCAACGCAAGCTGGAGGATAGGGTTTTCCCTTATAATAGCCAAACATGCTTAATACGTTTAAAACAAATCATTTGATACTATAATAAGTGTGTAGTGTCAAAACAATTTCAATCATAAATATAAATCATAGACGGCATAGCATCCCATGCTACTATGTCGCCATACTAGGCTCTACAAATAAAGCCGAAATACACGTATTGGAAAGTGGATTTCCGTCATGAGTTGAGGCAAGGGGCAAGCTCCTCTCCGTGTTCGAGACTCTCTAGCAAATGCCTCAGGACTACGCACTCTGGGCAATCCTGGATCTTCAGGGCCAGTCCTCACTTACGTTAGAGGATTAATTATGCCTGAACACACGTTTCCCGGTCCTTACAGACCTATAATCGAGGCGCCTTGCATTCCAACAACCACATAGGTGAAAAGTATATAAATGTCAGGGCTGGTAAGTGACTGACACCACCAAAGCTAGAAAGAAACGTCGTGCTCTCCCAGCAGTCACTATCCCGTTTTTAACTCATACCGAGGTGTGAGGCTCGCGAATTCACGTTATACACAAAGCTGCCACGTAGGCCGTGCTTTGATCATCAACCACAAGACTTTGCTTTTCAACAGAAGCCTTGATCATTGCATCTTAGTGTGCCACACAGGCAATTCATGCCATGCGACTGATGTCCATCGATATACAACCTCTGAGCTCGTACGTCTCAGAGAAGGGCATTAAGCAAAAGAATAAATTCTCCACCGCCAAACAGATGTATATTTAATAAAAATCAATCAACACAGAATAAAATCCAGTGTCAGACACACAATCCATTTACAAGTCCGTTCTGGGTCTGAACGAAACCGGAGGCACTTTCCTCGCATATCCATCCATCTCCAAGCACGTCCGGACAACCACCAACTATTTCCATCTTCTTGGGTGTACAGCCCAATCAGGATCGTCAGTAATTACCCAAACGATGTGAAGACTTCCGGTCTTCGACCACCGTCTTCATCTTCGACATATCGTCGAATCGGTTATTCAGAATGGGTATAAACCCGGACTTTCCGAACAACCCGCGTATATTAAAACAAACGTTACACAAACACAACATACGCCTCATTCCAATTCATTAGTCACTAACCGCAAATTAGCAAGAGAACAATTTCTCAAACATTAACCCCGAAGGCCGAAACCAACATCAGATCAATACCCAGGAAACCATTCTTCTTAGCCAACCTACAGCTAGTTTCTAAATTCCACATTCTTAGGGAAAGGTTCCCATTAATTTTATCCAAGATAAATTCTTTAAAATTTATCCTGTAATCTTCCTTTGGATGTCATTTAAAACCAAATTATGGTTTTTCCAACTAGTCGAGATTAGCGAACCACAACGAAGTAATTATTTATTTTATTTCCCAATCCCGACCTATTCATCCCATGAAGCAAAACTGGTAATACTCCATATCTAACACTTTGGTGTTATCGGTAAAATTAATTACCATTTCACGTTCAAATCTAATTAAAGATTTAACTATCGCTTTGGAGCAAAACTGGCGATACTCCATTCTCGCTCATTTCTAAATTTGATAATTTAGATTATATATTCACATTTCAACCTAATTGCAGATTCGTTAAAACTCCTTTTACTGGGTTAAAGAACTAGGTGTTATTTAAAACACAGTTCACGACAAACCCAAATCACATTCTATTTGTTATCGGGTTAAAGAACTAGTGTTATTTAAAACACCGTTCACGTTAAACCCATTTCAAATTCAATCAAATATATTAGAAATTCCGATTATTTAAAACCCCTTTTTAAATCTAATTTATTTATTTAAAAATAAAAACCCGGGTTTTAAATTGAGTTCAAACTAGTTCGTTTCGATAAAAATCTATTTTTATCTTCTCAAATATGGAGTTTTTCACCCCAATTTTTCCAAATCATTTCTTATGATTTTACACAAATTGTTACTATTTTTAATAATTTTATCAAGGCCCGTATAGTCGATTTCCAACAACGGCCATCGAATTGCACTTACAGCGACCTTTTCCAATTTGATTTGGACGTATCTCCAAATCCAACCGTTAGATTTTTAATTTCTAATATTCGTTAGAAAGCTCTTTTCGATACGAACCCAACGGTTCCGGTTTTAGGAGAATCCGACGATCGGATCTCCCGTAATGTCCGTTTGAAATAAATGGTCGAAATTTACGAACTGCCGCGGCGCGACGCGTTCTATTCAGGCCATTATATTATATATATAATATATATTTCGTCGATTTCTATTTAAAACGAATTTTATAAATCGTTTTAATTTCTTTTCAAAAACAATTTCAACTTCCATTTCATTTCAAATCAAAATTGAATTCTTCCTTATAAATTCGTTTTAAAATTCATTTCTATTCAATTCAATTTGAATTCATTTCAATTTGTTTCCAATTCAATTCGAATTCGTTATCTATTCAATTCAATTCAAATTCGTTTTATATTCAATTCATTTCGAAATCGTTCTATATTCAATTCATTTCGAAATCGTTCTATATTCAATTCATTTCGAAATCGTTCTATATTCATTTCATTTCGAAATCGTTCTATATTCATTTCATTTCAAAATATTCGATTTCGAAATCACTTTTCAATATTCACTTTAAAATGAATAAAATCGATATAAATATCGTTCACGTCAAAATGGCGTCAATCTAATCAACACGGCTTCATATATTTCTATTTTCAAATATTCTATTTCAAATATTTCTTTTTCAAATATTTCCCTTTCAAATATTTTTATTTCAAATATTTCCATTATTAAAATATTTTTGTTCAACACATGACTAATCTCAACGGATGAGTACAGTCAACACAAGAACCTTATATTATATAATATTGATAAAATGTAAATTTTATTATTAAAATATTTCGTTCAACACATGACTAATCTCAACGGATGAGTACAGTCAACACATGAACCTTATATTATATAATATTGATAAAGATGTAAATTTTATTATTAAAATATTTCGTTCAACAAATGACTAATCTCAACGGATGAGTACAGTCAACACATGAACCTTATATTATATAATATTGATAAAGATGTAAATTTTATTATTAAAATATTTCGTTCAACACATGACTAATCTCAACGGATGAGTACAGTCAACACATGAACCTTATATTATATAATATTGATAAAGATGTAAATTTTATTATTAAAATATTTCGTTCAACACATGACTAATCTCAACGGATGAGTACAGTCAACACATGAACCTTATATTATATAATATTCTTTATCTTCTAAATGGGAATGAGGCCCAATCAATCACCATATAAAATTAATTATATGGATTTTCATACAACACATGTATATAATAGCATTGAAAAATAATCAACCATCAACCAAGGTGCACTACACTGTATAAGCATCAAATATAGATATCTAACGCTTATAACAGCCTATCAATCAATCGATCGACATATTTAATCAATCAGGATGAGTGAACTTCAAATTTCATCCCAACACCCGTGTGGAGTTTCAAACAATCAAACACATATTTTATTTGTGCAGTTGGGCGAGGTGTAAAATTTATCGACCCAATCAATGTCCTTCAAATAGGTGTACATGAACAAACCGTCCGGTTTGTAAATGAATATTTTATTTTATTCACTTCCACGTTAAAAATTATATTTTTAACGATAAATTTTTTTATTTTAACATATGAATTTCTATTCAGTTCATTCTTTAAATAAAATGATATTTTTATTTTTCTAACATATTTTAGAAAATTTCGGCGGCATAACGGCACGATACTAAAAACGGGACGAGGCCTAGCCTTATCCCCGGTCTAGTGAAGGCCCACGCCATTCACACATCAATCAAATTCACCAAACAACCAAATTCAAATCAAATCATCTAACTAATTTATGCAACCAAACAAACAAGTCCATGGTCTGTGGACGATTGTGTCGGGTGCTACTAAGCACCGTCTGCATCCTAGTATATATATATATAACTAGAAAAGAAATTGAAAGGTGAGAAATTCTCACCGATAGCTATCCAACTTCACGGCATTTCATTTATAGAAATCTTCGTCGTTCTCGCCTTTTTGTCATTTTCGTTGCCCGTATTCTCTACATATGTAAAAATCAAATTTTTACTTTGCTATCCAATATATAAAAATCGAATTTTTACTTCGTTATTCAATATATAAAAATCGAATTTTTACTTCGTTATTCAATATATAAAAATCGAATTTTTACTGCTACTATATACATAAAAATTATATTTTTATCACGCTATTTTTCATATAAAGATTTTGCCTTTTTACATATAAAAATCATGTCTTTATCGCTTCTATACATTAAAAATCGAATTTTTATTCTTTCTAAAATATAAAAATCATATTTTTATTATTCCTATCATATAAAAATTATATTTATAAGTCGCTTTCCTCATGATAAAAATCCGATCTTTTTATTCAATAAAAATCAAACCTTTTAATACGATGCATATATATTTTCCAAAAACAATTCTACTTTCATTTTTTTTAAAATCAAACAAATTTCAGTTTTTAAACATAAACTAATTTCTGTTTTTAACATATAAAATTTCAGTTTTTAAACATATATAAAAAAAATCAGTTTTTAAACATAAAAATAAATACTTACAGTTCGAAGGGGGTACGGGTGCTCATGCGGCGGATTGGGGGTGTCGGAGACGCTCAGGCAGCGGATTGGTGGAGCGGTGGCTGGCGTCGACTTCAGGGGGTCGCGGCTTTGGGGAGGATGACGGCTCGGAGGCGAGAGCATCGAGAGGGGAGGTGGATGGAGCGTCGTTTGGCTGTGGGGGTGCGGTCAACGGCGACTTGGGGGAAAAGGGGAAGAAAGGGAGAGAGAGAGGAGGCGGGGAAGGAAGGGACGACGTTGGGGGGGGTCTCGCCGAAGTCCGGCGCCGGAGGCGGTGGGTGGGTGGCGTCGATCTTCGGTGCGGTGCGATGGCCATTTTTTTTTCTTTCTCCTGTTTCGAAATCATTTTGAACGTGGGGGGGGGGGGGGGGCAGAATGAAATAAGGGGGAGGGGAGAGATAATTAAATTTTTTTAATTTATTTTAATTGCAAAAAGTTGACTTTTACATACGACCTCTAAACGAGGCCCACCGCCTGTCGTCTATAGCGTTTTACCCCCATCTCGAACACAATGGGATATGTATCGTAGGCTAATTCGGCTGTTGCAATCAGTTTCCGTTAAATTTACATTTAAATCACTATATTGAATTTTAAACGTACATTTCAAATTACCGGGGTCACATACTGACTCGAAAAATTTCAGAAAAATATTTTCTAGCTTCGTATTGACGATAAAGTCCTAACAAAACTAGTTCCGTCGAATTCTGAAACCGTTGGAAAAATGGCCATTTTCCAGTCGATTAAAATCAACTGAAACTGGTCAAACGCGTTTTCCTTTGCCACGCTCACATATTGATTCGAAAAATTATGAAATTTGGAATCTAGCAATAATTTGACATCACGGACCCAACAAAAGTGGTTTCGTCGAAATCCGAGGTCGCTTGCAAAATTCCCATTTTTAAGGGCTAAATTCCATAGCGACTATTCAGAATTTTCAACTGGACATATCTTTTGATTCCCGCTATGAAATCTTGATTTTTCGGATTCGTTGGAAAGATATTCTCAAATAGATCCTAATGTTTTTGGTTTCACTAAAATCCGGATTGTTGTGCACCTGGTACATTCAATTGAAGTTTGAAATCGAATTATCGAACTACCGCGCCATTTTCAATTCTATTTATAATTATATATAAATATTTATATTCTAACGACGACGCGTATAATATATACGTTCAAATTCTATTCAAAATAAATTTTCTCGTCGATATTATCTAAAATAATTCCTTTTAAATATTCAAAATTCGCTAAAATTGCCAAAATAAAATTTTTAAACTGGCTCAGAGTTTACGGGTTATTACAATCTCCCCCACTTAAAACTTTTCGTCCCCGAAAAGGAACAAAGTCGAAAGTGGTTTGATTAATCAACTCTACGTTCGATCTGGCTTCCATTCTCCAACTTTTCAGTTTTTGAGAATTTTCAAATTTTCAAAAATTTGGCTAACACCCTAAATTTTCGAAAAATTTCGCCATAACCTCCCCTGCACCGGGAGCATCGGGGAATTTCAAATAGCTTCCCCGGTCCTTCTAATCTCAAAAAGAAAAAGCCAAACGGCTAGCCAATAGGCTCATAAAATCATCATCACCCAAACAAAACAGTAAATTATGTAGTAAACATGTACCTATTTGTCGGGCAAACAAATTTTATTCTCTGCTCTAGCCTCCTTGCTATGACCTGTTCAATATAAGTATGTGTATATGCAAGCAAATGCGACCAATTTTCAATATAATTCAATATCTGATACAATTAGGCATAATGGTTCAAAATTATCAAACAAATAAACAAACAACACAAACATCAATCAATTAGTGGATTAACGTTTCAAATTCATAATTTTACTACATATAAAGAAAATCATGTTTTTGATGCCAATTCACAACAATGTGTACTAACTATATTAGTTTTGGTTCTCACACCAGTCCGATGGAAATATATAGATATCACACCTTCGAAACACGAACACAAATTCTGATGATGATATATCAATCATCAGAACCATCTCCGGGTGTCTAGAATGTGATTCCATATCTATCCAGTATATTAAAACTTCGAATATACGTTCATGACGCGTATATGCAAAATCTTTATATATTGGATTGTCCATATTCAAAATAAATAAATATTCAAATACGTATAAAATGGTTTAAATTTCAAAACAAAATTGTTTTCATTTGAAAAATATACTCTTAACACTCGTTCTAGGATACTACTCATCCTATCTCTAACGAGTCATTCTAATTGGATATTACTAATCCAATATCTGATGAATTCTTTCGTATGGTTCTAATGTGTCTTGTTCTCGAGCTCTGTAAACCAAAGCTCTGATACCACTGTAAGAACCCGTTACTTCCCCGTGAAGGAAAGAGCGGATACTTTGAGAACAACACACATATGAACATAGACGGAGGAACATTTCATTGCTATTACAACAATTCCATCAGATACAAGAATATACAGAGTATAAATGAATAAATTAGATTCGATAAATATCAGAGATTACAATAAATTACATAGCAGTGGAAAATAATACAAAGCACAACTGAAGGTGATATACGGATACAGAGCTTTCCGGATATCATTCCAGCTGTAAACCAGGATCCTGTGAATATAAATCTGCAAAACTACTAGCTGCCCGTGCGGAAAATAGGGGCACCCAGAGTTTAGGTTAAAACAATAAACTCCAGGTCAGTCATGTGACTAGTGTGAGAACTAAAACAATTATTTAAAACTTGACTTTAAAAGAGAGTAATTCAAGGGACCACGCCGTATAACACAGAACGGGTTTTCTCCCAAGAATACCAGTGCATATCAATAAACAACGAAATGCTTTTTCCAAAAATGAAGCTATTATAAGACCCAGGTCCCATCACACAATGCAACGCAAGCCGGAGGATAGGGTTTTCCCTTATAATAGCCAAACATGCTTAATACGTTTAAAACAAATCATTTGATACTATAATAAGTGTGTAGTGTCAAAACAATTTCAATCATAAATATAAATCATAGACGGCATAGCATCCCATGCTACTATGTCGCCATACTAGGCTCTACAAATAAAGCCGAAATACACGTATTGGAAAGTGAATTTCCGTCATGAGTTGAGGCAAGGGGCAAGCTCCTCTCCGCATTCGAGACTCTCTAGCAAATGCCTCAGGACTACGCACTCTGGGCAATCCTGGATCTTCAGGGCCGGTCCTCACTTACGTTAGAGGATTAATTATGCCTGAACACACGTTTTCCGGTCCTTACAGACCTATAATCGAGGCGCCTCGCATTCCAACAACCACATAGGTGAAAAGTATATAAATGTCAGGGCTGGTAAGTCACTGACACCACCAAAGCTAGAAAGAAACGTCGTGCTCTCCTTGCAGTCACTATCCCGTTTTTAACTCATACCGAGGTGTGAGGCTCACGAATTCACGTTATACACAAAGCTGCCACGTAGGCCGTGCTTTGATCATCAACCACAAGACTTTGCTTTTCAACAGAAGCCTTGATCATTGCATCTTAGTGTGCCACACAGGCAATTCATTCCATGCGACTGATGTCCATCGATATACAACCTCTGAGCTCGTACGTCTCAGAGAAGGGCGTTAAGCAAAAGAATAAATTCTCTGCCGCCAAACAGATGTATATTTAATAAAAATCAATCAACACAGAATAAAATCCAGTGTTAGACACACAATCCATTTACAAGTCCGTTCTGGGTCTGAACGAAACCGGAGGCACTTTCCTCGCATATCCATCCATCTCCAAGCACGTCCGGACAACCATCAACTATTTCCATCTTCTTGGGTGTACAGCCCAATCAGGATCGTCAGTAATTACCCAAACGATGTGAAGACTTCCGGTCGACCACCGTCTTCATCTTCGACATATCGTCGAATCGGTTATTCAGAATGGGTATAAACCCGGACTTTCCGAACAACCCGCGTATATTAAAACAAACGTTACACAAACACAACATACGCCTCATTCCAATTCATTAGTCACTAACCGCAAATTAGCAAGAGAACAATTTCTCAAACATTAACCCCGAAGGTCGAAACCAACATCTGATTAATACCCAGGAAACCATTCTTCTTAGCCAACCTACAGCTAGTTTCTAAATTCCACATTCTTAGGGAAAGGTTCCCATTAATTTTATCCATGATAAATTCTTTAAAATTTATCCTGTAATCTTCCTTTGGATGTCATTTAAAACCAAATTATGGTTTTTCCAACTAGTCGAGATTAGCGAACCACAACGAAGTAATTATTTATTTTATTTCCCAATCCCGACCTATTCATCCCATGAAGCAAAACTGGTAATACTCCATATCTAACACTTTGGTGTTATCGGTAAAATTAATTACCATTTCACGTTCAAATCTAATTAAAGATTTAACTATCGCTTTGGAGCAAAACTGGCGATACTCCATTCTCGTTCATTTCTAAATTTGATAATTTAGATTATAGATTCACATTTCAACCTAATTGCAGATTCGTTAAAACTCCTTTTACTGGGTTAAAGAACTAGGTGTTATTTAAAACACAGTTCACGACAAACCCAAATCACATTCTATTTGTTATCGGGTTAAAGAACTAGTGTTATTTAAAACACCGTTCACGATAAACCCATTTCAAATTCAATCAAATATATTAGAAATTCCGATTATTTAAAACCCCTTTTTAAATCTAATTTATTTATTTAAAAATAAAAACCCGGGTTTTAAATTGAGTTCAAACTAGTTCGTTTCGATAAAAATCTATTTTTATCTTCTCAAATATGGAGTTTTTCACCCCAATTTTTCCAAATCATTTCTTATGATTTTACACAAATTGTTACTATTTTTAATAATTTTATCAAGGCCCGTACAGTCGATTTCCAACAACGGCCATCGAATTGCACTTACAGCGACCTTTTCCAATTTGATTTGGACGTATCTCCAAATCCAACAGTTAGATTTTGAATTTCTAATATTCGTTAGAAAGCTCTTTTCGATACGAACCCAACGATTCCGGTTTTAGGAGAATCTGACGATCGGATCTTCCGTAATGTCCATTTGAAATAAATGGTCGAAATTTACGAACTGCCGCGGCGCGACGCGTTATATTCAGGCCATTATATTATATATATAATATATATTTCGTCGATTTCTATTTAAAACGAATTTTATAAATCGTTTTAATTTCGTTTCAAAAACAATTTCAACTTCCGTTTCATTTCAAATCAAAATTGAATTCTTCCTTATAAATTCGTTTTAAAATTCATTTCTATTCAATTCAATTTGAATTCATTTCAATTTGTTTCCAATTCAATTCGAATTCGTTATCTATTCAATTCAATTCGAAATTGTTCTATATTCAATTCATTTCGAAATCATTCTATATTCAATTCATTTCGAAATCGTTCTATATTCAATTCATTTCGAAATCGTTCTATATTCATTTCATTTCGAAATCGTTCTATATTCATTTCATTTCAAAATATTCGATTTCGAAATCACTTTTCAATATTCACTTTAAAATGAATAAAATCGATATAAATATCGTTCACGTCAAAATGGCGTCAATCTAATCAACACGGCTTCATATATTTCTATTTTCAAATATTCTATTTCAAATATTTCTTTTTCAAATATTTCCCTTTCAAATATTTTTATTTCAAATATTTCCATTATTAAAATATTTTTGTTCAACACATGACTAATCTCAACGGATGAGTACAATCAACACAAGAACCTTATATTATATAATATTGATAAAAATGTAAATTTTATTATTAAAATATTTCGTTCAACACATGACTAATCTCAACGCATGAGTACAGTCAACACATGAACCTTATATTATATAATATTGATAAAGATGTAAATTTTATTATTAAAATATTTCGTTCAACACAGGACTAATCTCAACGGATGAGTACAGTCAACACATGAACCTTATATTATATAATATTGATAAAGATGTAAATTTTATTATTAAAATATTTCGTTCAACACATGACTAATCTCAACGGATGAGTACAGTCAACACATGAACCTTATATTATATAATATTGATAAAGATGTAAATTTTATTATTAAAATATTTCGTTCAACACATGACTAATCTCAACGGATGGGTACAGTCAACACATGAACCTTATATTATATAATATTGATAAAGATGTAAATTTTATTATTAAAATATTTCGTTCAACACATGACTAATCTCAACGGATGAGTACAGTCAACACATGAACCTTATATTATATAATATTCTTTATCTTCTAAATGGGAATGAGGCCCAATCAATCACCATATAAAATTAATTATATGGATTTTCATACAACACATGTATATAATAGCATTGAAAAATAATCAACCATCAACCAAGGTGCACTACACTGTATAAGCATCAAATATAGATATCTAACGCTTATAACAGCCTGTCAATCAATCGATCGACATATTTAATCAATCAGGATGAGTGAACTTCAAATTTCATCCCAACACCCGTGTGGGGTTTCAAACAATCAAACACATATTTTATTTGTGCAGTTGGGCGAGGTGTAAAATTTATCGACCCAATCAATGTCCTTCAAATAGGTGTACATGAACAAACCGTCCGGTTTGTAAATGAATATTTTATTTTATTCACTTCCACGTTAAAAATTATATTTTTAACGATAAATTTTTTTATTTTAACATATGAATTTCTATTCAGTTCATTCTTTAAATAAAATGATATTTTTATTTTTCTAACATATTTTAGAAAATTTCGGCGGCATAATGGCACGATACCAGAAACAGGACGAGGCCTAGCCTTATCCCCGGTCTAGTGAAGGCCCACGCCATTCACACATCAATCAAATTCACCAAACAACCAAATTCAAATCAAATCATCTAACTAATTTATGCAACCAAACAAACAAGTCCATGGTCTGTGGACGATTGTGTCGGGTGCTACTAAGCACCGTCTGCATCCTAGTATATATATATATAACTAGAAAAGAAATTGAAAGGTGAGAAATTCTCACCGATAGCTATCCAACTTCACGACACTTCTTTTATAGAAATCTTCGTCGTTCTCGCCTTTTTGTCATTTTCGTTGCCCGTATTCTTTACATATGTAAAAATCGAATTTTTACTTTGCTATCCAATATATAAAAATCGAATTTTTACTTCGTTATTCAATATATAAAAATCGAATTTTTACTTCGTTATTCAATATATAAAAATCGAATTTTTACTGCTACTATATACATAAAAATTATATTTTTATCACGCTATTTTTCATATAAAGATTTTGCCTTTTTACATATAAAAATCATGTCTTTATCGCTTCTATACATTAAAAATCGAATTTTTATTCTTTCTAAAATATAAAAATCATATTTTTATTATTCCTATCATATAAAAATTATATTTTTAAGTCGCCTTCCTCATGATAAAAATCCGATCTTTTTATTCAATAAAAATCAAACCTTTTAATACGATGCATATATATTTTCCAAAAACAATTCTAATTTCAGTTTTTTTTTTAAATCAAAGAAATTTCAGTTTTTAAACATAAACTAATTTCTGTTTTTAACATATATAATTTCAGTTTTTAAACATATATAAAAAAAATCAGTTTTTAAACATAAAAATAAATACTTACAGTTCGAAGGGGGTACGGGTGCTCATGCGGCGAATATGGGGTGTCGGAGACGCTCAGGCAGCGGATTGGTGGAGCGGTGGCTGGCGTCGACTTCAGGGGGTCGCGGCTTTGGGGAGGATGACGGCTCGGAGGCGAGAGCATCGAGAGGGGAGGTGGATGGAGCGGCGTTTGGCTGTGGGGGTGCGGTCAACGGCGACTTGGGGGAAAAGGGGAAGAAAGGGAGAGAGAGAGAGGAGGCGGGGAAGGAAGGGACGGGGCTGGGGGGGGTCTCGCCGAAGTCCGGCGCCGGAGGCGGTGGGTGGGTGGCGTCGATCTTCGGTGCGGTGCGATGGCCATTTTTTTTTCTTTCTCCTGTTTCGAAATCATTTTGAACGTGGGGGGGGGGCAGAATGAAATAAGGGGGAGGGGAGAGATAATTAAATTTTTTTAATTTATTTTAATTGCAAAAAGTTGACTTTTACATACGACCTCTAAACGAGGCCCACCGCCTGTCGTCTATAGCGTTTTACCCCCATCCCGAACACAATGGGATATGTATCGTAGGCTGATTCGGCTGTTGCAATCAGTTTCCGTTAAATTTACATTTAAATCACTATATTGAATTTTAAACGTACATTTCAAATTACCGGGGTCATATACTGACTCGAAAAATTTCAGAAAAATATTTTCTAGCTTCATATTGACGATACGGTCCTAACAAAACTAGTTCCGTCGAATTCTGAGACTGTTGGAAAAATGGCCATTTTCCAGTCGATTAAAATCAACTAAAACTGGTCAAACGCGTTTTCCTTTGCCATGCTCACATATTGATTCAAAAAATTATGAAATTTGGAATCTAGCAATAATTTGACATCACGGACCCAACAAAAGTGGTTTCGTCGAAATCCGAGGTCGCTTGCAAAATTCCCATTTTTAAGGGCCTGAATTCCATAGCGACTATTCAGAATTTTCAACTGGACATATCTTTTGATTCCCGCTATGAAATCTTGATTTTTCGGATTCTTTGGAAAGATATTCTCAAATAGATCCTAATGTTTTTGGTTTCACTAAAATCCGGATTGTTGTGCACCTGGTACATTCAATTGAAGTTTGAAATCGAATTATCGAACTACCGCGCCATTTTCAATTCTATTTATAATTATATATAAATATTTATATTCTAACGACGACGCGTATAATATATACGTTCAAATTCTATTCAAAATAAATTTTCTCGTCGATATTATCTAAAATAATTCCTTTTAAATATTCAAAATTCGCTAAAATTGCCAAAATAAAAATTTTAAACTGGCTCAGAATTTACGGGTTATTACAGAAGGGAAGATGACAGAGATGATTATTATAATATAATTCACATAAACTTTTCATGGCATAATGTTAAGATGAACAGATCGATAAACTTGTGATAATAAATGGGTTCTAACAAAGTAGGGATGTCATAATAGGCATGATTAGATCTAAACTGGGATTTAGATGTCCAACACTTGACAGATCCAAACTAACCACAACATGACAGGTACAAGATGATCTAAATATTGAATTAGATCTATAATCAAAAGTAGATCTGACAAGATAAAGGTTAAGATCCAAGTCATAGTATGCCAAAATATCACAAATTCACAAGTTATTACAGAACGGAAGTGATTCAAGGATTAACATGCATAGATCCAAATTACAGTCTTATCATGTTTACTTTTTATTTTAAATCTAAAAGCAACTTGAAACTCACAGTGTTTGAATCTAGGAAGGTAGAAGAAGAACAAATCTACACTTGAATCCCTAACATTGATTTACAGAAAAAGAAAAGGATTTGATTCAGTCCAGGCACTGATAGCATTTAGGTCTCCACTGATTTTCAGTGAAGAAAACAAGAGAAATGAAGTCATATATATATAGTTGCCATCCCTCGGAATTCGACTGCTGCCTCAGCCCTAGGGGGGTCAACCCACCCCTTAGGAGGTCGACCCATGGGTCGACACCCCCCTTGAGGGGTCGACCCCGGGGTCGACACCCCCTCTATGGGGTCGACTCCACTGGGGCGGGAGATTTGCCACCTACGGAATTTCGAATTTTGAACTGAAATTTGATTTTATGATTATATATATATATATATTTCACTTGTGCGTATACAAACTTCAAACCTTCGTAACTTCTTCATACGGTGTCCGTTTTATGCAAACCAAATGTCTATCTTGACCATAATTTCTAGACGGATGCAATGGCGCAATCCGTTTCCCTTAATTCCGAATATTAAATTAATTATTCTTTAATTTTTCCTCTTTTAATGTTGTTAAAATACGGGGTGTTACAATAACTATCATAAGTGCAAATTCGAACTCATTTATGTCAATATATTTTTCGCGTATTGCATTGTAATATTAATGTCAAAAGCCTATATTTTAAAATTCATTTAGTTATTTACAAAACACCGCACAATATCACTTAACATTGTACATTTAAATCAATATGCTTAAATTAACTATGTATTTTGAGTTTAACAAATGAATTCAATCAATGAATTGTTGTTAATTCATCTAATTAACGCTAAGCGTGATGTTTTAAAATGTACACCATGTTAATATCAACAGAAATGGAAAAAATAATTTTGTTTTTCAAATATAAAGTTAAACAAGTCACATAGTTTAAATAATATATGTAAACAACAATAAAAATAATAATATATTATACACTTATCTCAATAAATTTATCATAAATTAAACAAAACAATTCCCGGTTTAAATACCTGCATTTTAACATTTCTACAATTATTTGTTAAACCTCCTTGATTCTTTTGTGATATTTTATATTTCAGCCCATATATTTAAACTATTCATTAAATCTTAAATTCTAATTATTTAAATAACCTTAGAGAGTATTTAGTACATTTTTCTAATAGCTCTCAATAATATAAGCTTATTTTACTCTGTGTTTTCATATTAAAAAAAAGGTATTTTCCCATGCAAATGTATAAATCACATAACAAGAACTATGTATATCAACAATAATGACAAAGTTGATTTGTAAATTAGTTATGATTCATTCATATAATGAATTTCTCATGTATTATATCATAAAATTATTTTTGAATATCACTAACTTCACAACAAATTTATATATTTTTTTGCAAATTTATTTTCAATTTTTTCTACAATACTATACTGTTAAATTGACTTTGTAATTTTACATTTAAATTATTTAAACAGATTCTATTAAAAAATACTTGCTAATTCATCAAATAAATTACTAATCTACATCAGTTTCAACATGTATATTTATGTTAATAAAAACGATTAAAAAAATTCAACTACGCATACATACATATTGTTTATGTAAGTTAAAAAATATAAATTACACACAAACCACAGTAAGAATTTTAATTGATAGTTTATGTATTTCACATCAAAATTTAACATATATTGCATAACAAAGTTTTCATTTTAACATTAAAATAGTAAATATTATTTTTCATAACATTGTCGTGTGCAACGCACGGATTACAATGGTAACAACGGACACTCTATCTAATTCATTCTGATGCGCCTACTTCATGCTCTCCATCACACTAGTAAAGTTGATGGCTACCTTCTTAGTTAAAGCTATGGGTCTGCAAAACTGTTTAGACATGGTCGATCTCATGTTGTCTTTCTACCGACACATCTCAGACCCACTCCGCAACTCATGTCATAATGTCATGCAGTTCTTAAGCATCATGAATGAAATCTGACATTTTCTTTTCGAAGCCTAGTGGAAGAGAGCAGGCCCGGCCCTGGGCGTAGGCGACCTAGGCGGTCGCCTAGGGCCTCGTGTCCGGGAGGAGGAGGAAGGAAAATGGGGGCCACAGGTTCAGTAATCGGACATGGTACTGATATTATATGTTTGCATAGTTGAATGTAAACATGCATTGGTCCACTGGTTGTAAGTATAAGTTGTTAACTTGCAACCACGGTTCTAGTCCCGCTATGTTTATTCTTTGATTACATTTCCCCTTTTTGTGCTTAACTTCAATTTTCCCACAAATTTCGGGCCTCAATTTTTTTTTCCGCCTAGGGCCCCCATTTGCCTAGGGCCGGCACTGGAAGAGAGTGCGAGAAGGGAACAAATTTGTATCCCTTAGAGCATATTTTTGAAAACGTGGCTTTAATCTGGGCTATACATTCAACAACATAGATGTTCAACTCCTCAATGGCTGGGATAGATGGAGCGACATGGGTTTGCTTTCTTGGCTTCTGAGATGATGTTTCATGACTCTAAATGTCCGATTGACGGTTATCAGAATGTCGTGTGTCTAAATAACCAAAATACTGCATCAAAGCTGCGATTAGAGTAGGAATGAGAGATTTTGGCTTTCCACCGCTGTAAACGCTGCATGCAAATCGATCTTTT
Organism: Allium sativum; assembly: GCA_030737875.1. Classification (NCBI taxonomy): domain Eukaryota; kingdom Viridiplantae; phylum Streptophyta; class Magnoliopsida; order Asparagales; family Amaryllidaceae; genus Allium; species Allium sativum. The sequence continues at coordinate 489,493,017 of CM060920.1, forward strand.
TTTATGAGAAGATTGGGACTTCAGCTCATTTCTCGATGAGAAATCCCTGATTGGTATCTCTAGTCTCTGTCATCTCTTTTATCACAACCCACTTTTTCCTAGCTTCATCGTTTGATCGAGTCGTAACCCTATCTGGATTCAAAATAAGAAGGTTGAGAATGTGTTGATCTCTTTAACTAATCATGTAACGATTGCGTTCTTTGACCCCTAGAATCGACATTAATACGTCTATGGTATTAACATGTCGAACATCTAACTGCTGGAAAATCAAATCATTAGAGGTTGAAGAAAAATAAGATAGAATAAAATCTCACAATCACAACATATAACATATGACATATAACAAGTTTTTACGAACTTAAAGAACTTTATTTAATGTACACAACACCAGAAAAGGGTGTTTCTAACAGTTATTACCGTTACTAATCAAGTTTGTAATAGATATAACCGTTACTACAACATACGTGACAAACTGTTATCACGAATATTGTAACAGTTATAACCGTTACAAAGTATGTATATTGTAACGGTTATTACCATTAAAAAACTTTATTCTGTAACACTTATAACCGTTAGTAGTGAAAATTTTATAACACTTATAACCATTAAAAAATTACTTTTATAACAGTAATTACTGTTACAAATATGAAACATGTAACAGTTATTACTGTTAGTATATAAAGCTGATTGTTTCATACAATAAATTTAACAACAGTTATAACTGTTAGAAACATGAATATTATACCAGGTCTACAGCAGGTAATTCCTTTAAACAACTAACAGACATAATATGCTCCAATTAATTTCATAAAGCATATATCAATAAGAATATACAACATATAATAACGATATCTCAAAGCAAATACAGCATATCATAATTTGCATCATGAAGCAAATTCCATTTCAACAAACATCAAACTATCACAATTCAACATACAACCATTTATCATTCAAAACAAATTTCAAATAGCATATAAATATCATAATTTAATATACAACCATTATATCATAGCCACCTTCTAATCTTTGTCTTGCTTCCGCTACTTCAACCAAAGCCTACGATGTTCAACAAATATAATAATACGGGTATGCCTGATTAAAAAACAAAGAAAGTTTACTGAGCTTAAATAAAAACAAACAAAGAATGGGCACAGTGTAAACTGAGACTATGGCTCGGATAACCTGAGCCAAGCGACTCAGTTTACTGAGCCGAGTGGCTCAGTTTACTGAGCCGAGTGGCTCAGTTTACTAAGCCTTGCAGGCACAGTAAAACTGAGCCACTCGGCTCAGGCTTAGATTACTAAGCCTGGCTCAGTAAACTTAAAGCCTAAGTGGCTCAGTTTACTGAGTCTTGTAAGCTCAGTAAAACTGGCCCACTCGGCTCAGGTTTACTGAGCCAGTTTTCCTGTGTTGCTTCAAGTGGACTCTACAATTTTATTTGTAGTGTTAAAACTAGCTTCTCAGCTTGTATACACAAGTATAGTTGTCATACATTCGGTTACACAAGCAGATCCCTAAATCAACCAAAATTTCTTTAACCAAGATAAAATTGTCAACCATGCATCAAAAAGGAAACTGAAATCAGCAACATTCAACAAAGAATTTATGAAAACATGATGCTTTACAATATGATGCTTTACTAATATGATGCTTTACTAATCAATATCGGTGGAGAACTAAATACATTTATCAAAAAATCTACTGCACTAAAGGGTTTAATACTTTGCATGGATAAGCTGTAAACACAAATGAACACATCTGCTAACATTCGTCTACAAGTAACAGGATACTGCCTCGACATTAAATACTGTTTTCTTGTTAAGGGGTGGGAAAGTGGCAGAATTCATTTGAAAGGAATTGTTAGGGGATGGCGTGACTTTTTAAAATGGGTAGAAGATCCATTGGTGCATACGTATTATATATTTTATCAACAAACTTTGGATAAAAAGAGCAATAACACATTGCTCGATCGCGTATAATTTGAATTATAAGAGTAATTTATGTAACTTAAAGATGCATGGCTGGCATAGTACATAGTAGCAAACAATTTTTAGCATAAAAAGCAGTAACCGTAAATGTGAATCTATTCTTAAATGGTAAAATAATAAATCAAATAAAAAACGCAAAATAGTAAGTGTTGGAAAAGCAATGTAATAATGACGGATACAGTACATGATCAACAATGAATGCAGAAGCATTATACCAAAATATTATGATCAACAATGAATTAGTCTTGTGGCTATTTTCTAACTATTATATGAGGTAAACATCTGTGAAGGGGTGTGTGATTATTGAGCTACTAGAATGGTGGAAATATGCTAAAAATACGGGGTGCTAATTTTCTCAGTTAATCCTCCCAAAATATGGTATATAAACACTAACCAAAGGACCAATAGTGAAAGAAACATGCATAAAGATAATCTCAAATAGTATGAACCATGTCACGAGTAAAAAAGGTGAAGGATAATGCAAGAAAAGGGGATGCTTATGGATGTTCAGATACTATTAATTGCTTTCAACTTTTCATCACTGTCCCGTTTCTGGATTTAACAAAGAAGAAAATATAAAAGTTGAGCTTGCTGACTGATAATCACACAGTAGAAATATTAAAATTTTATAACTACCTAGATTAAACCATCAATTTCGCACAGTATATTAAAACCAAATTTGAGTTGGGTTTATAGATTAATCGAGTTTGAATTTTATCGTTATTGCGCTTTTTCCCCTGTAATTTATAAAACCAAAACTAAACGAAGTTTTCAAGATTTTCAGAATATAACAAACTTTCATAATTACATGAACACTGGAACGGAAAGCAGAACTTTAAACAATGGATCCCAGTGGTGCATCTGCTCCATATATGTAAATGTAATATGTTGTCTTAATTTGAAGTGCTTCATATGCATATCCATAATGAATTGGTTATTGCCAACAAGCTAAAACCACCATTGTTGATGTTCATTTAGGTAAATTTTGGTTGTAGGCAAAACTTTGATGTACATGCTCCTTCTAATGAATTGAATAGCAAATGTTTTTTATATGAATCAAATTATATTTTCCCACCACTCACTGACTTATTTTACATTATCGAAAAAAGAAAATCCTTGGTTGCTTATTCTTTTCTCATATTATTCACCTTTTGGCATGTTACTCAGCCTGTTGACAATAACATTGATGTAAGCAACAATTGTGTTAATTTTTTGGCTTCATACATGATTTAATGTTTATCATTTTTTTTTATAAATTATTACTAAATGATTTTTGCACCATTAGTTATGAGCTATTCTAAATGGTTGTCAGCTACATCACTGATTATATCTTTAGCTAATACTTTCTTTATTTTATCCTGCATGCATCATACAAATATCATAATCACATTTAACATTAGTAAGGTATACTTGTATTTTTAATTAACAATGAGTAACATGGCAGTAAGGTAAATCTTAATTTACAATATTGAAGGGGTATTAAGCGTTAGCGCTAAGTATGTAAAAATAGTCTACTATTTACTCTTAATATAATATCGTAATGATTTTTTTTAAACTAATTTCTATGGAAAATGGCTAAAACTAAAAGCAGCACTGTTATAACACATATATAATTCAGAACTTTTTCTACTTTTCTTCTGTTTATTTTGATAAACACTTTTTTTTACATAACATATTTTTATTTTGTATATAACAAAATGTCTATACATACTTTTGCATATACAAACAAACACTAATTTACTTACAAATATGATATTCACTTATGAAAGAGAAATATACATGTGAACTCGCAACTATAACTGCACATATTAGATTGAAACTACACATGTGAGATTGAAAAATATAGGAAGAAATACCTGATTTTTAATTAATGAATGAACCAGCTGCTTTAATTCTGAAATTTGGTTTTGATATTCAATTATTTGCTTATCCTTGAGATGTACCAAAACCACTTTGGTCATTGTTGTACTCCTTCCCATTGCTCGTAGTCGTCCCGAGTTGTCTTGTCCTAACACTTGTGAAAGTGCATCTCCTTTGATATTATATGTTGAACTAGATTGTGATCCACTATCAGCTTTTTTATTTCCTCCAACAAAATTAAAAAAACTTATATTTCGTAGACGAGTTCCCAACCGTATCATTCTAAAACAATTTATTGTTAACAAAAAATCCAAAGCACTTACAATAGTGTTTCCAACTTGCATAGTCAGTGCGAGATTTGATCCAACATGAACTCTAGATATGGATGAGGGATCAACACTTTGGTTTTTCTACAATAAAAAGAATATTGAATTAAAAAATAAATCATAGTAAATTGACTAATTAATATAATGCTAAAATAAATTAGTCAAATATGTTTCTCACCAAATGTTCAGTCAGCCGAGCCATACCTCTAAACTACATGTATGTGCTATTTGCTTACCTCTAATACTTTTAAATTTCTCACTTCTTGCCATATGTAGTTGGACAATGGTGATATTCCATGCATTTCGGTTGAAGTGTTGGATATTGTGCGAGGTTGCTATGATTTTGTTATGCTCACATAATACCTTCCTAAATTTTTGCATGATTCCTGCATTGATTTAGCTTTACATGGCGTTCTACTTTGAAGCCATCGTTATATTAGAATTGTGTGAGCCATAATAGTCAGTTATTAGAAAACAGTGCTACTTGAGGTATCATGCTATTGTCTTTTTTGTAAGAGTAAGATTCTAGTACACATGTACTACATTTCACTGTGGTTTCCCATTCAATATAATGCATGCTTACTGGAGACCAAAATAAGCGCGGCCAAGTGTAGAGCACTACTAATTTTTCTATGCAGATGGGAATTTCCCTTTTTTAAGTTTTTTTTAAACCGTTTTAATAAGCATTGTGTCTAGGGGATGTGTTGGTGTCCACGCATTATAGATATCACGTAAGAGTTAAGTTGCACCCACATTGTTTTGCCTAAATGTTAGAAACCTATTACTCTAGTTCTGCTTGGTTATGAACGTGTAATGAATGTAAAAATGTTATAAGGGATGGCTCAAACTGGTTTAAGCATCAGGATAAAACTCAGCAAATAATTTTATCATGTCTCATAGGTTATAATAAGTTATATTTGACTTTTTTCAGTTAATGTATTAGTTTGACATTTTCTACAGATGCCAAACAAAGAGAAGGAAGTTGCATCAGAACTTGATACAACCCTCATGCATCAAAGTTTTTCTCCCACAAATAATAGTATTTTAGGTAAATCGATAATGTAGACATCAATTACAAATGCATTATGAATTAATAACATCACAGTTGATGTTTATTCATGGACAAAAAAGACGGAGTACGTAATATGAAGGAGTGGGAGGGGGTGAGATTGCAAAAATTCCCCTTCGAAAAATGCAACAAAGCTAAGTGCACATTTTTATCAAACAAGAAACGCATAATTCTTTCCAGTTGAGCAACTTGTATTAGTTTAAGATATTGAAGGGATATATGTGTGTGTGTGTGTAGCGAGAGAGAAACAGAACGACATGTGTTATTTAAAATATGTACTTGGAAATACATTTAAGGCTTCAATGGCTACCAATTTGCTAGCATATTCACTTAGGGATTTATCTGATTCGAAATTGGTTATCAGCATATTGTAGCCTTCTACTGAGTCTTGAAGTGTGGACCACTATGAATAAACATAGCTTCAGGCCAAAAAAAAAAAAAACTGTTTATCGCTTCAGTTCTAGTAGATCGACCAGTGTCTTGCTGGATTTAACTTATTACGGGCTTTCTTTAATACTGCTTCCCTGTCGGTTTAGATCAGTCCATTATGTACCCAACAACATAGAGATACAGGTTAACATAAACCCAATGTCGTCAACGGTAAGACACTCTATTCATCAAAGGTTCATTCACGATGGACCAGCACAGAAACACATATCATTCAGCAAAAGAAAAGGTAAGCTAATGTCATTTTGGTAGGACACAATAGAAAAGAAAAACCAAAGTTGTACAAAAGCGAGCAACTCACTTAACAAGGTTATGCCGGCCCTGGTGGTCGGTTACGTCATCCACACTGAAGCGAATATATCTCATGTCCAGACACGACCTTCATTTACACAAGCTTTTAAGAAGTTCTGGCTAATTTTTGATTTTTCAACAAATTTGATATTTCAACATAGAAATTTATTTTAATTTTGATGACAATATAAACAACTACATCTCTCATTTCCCATTACAATTTAATTTAAAAACATGAGGATACAACCAAAGCCTTCCTTCTTGGATGATTAGCCCAAGTTCTATTACGCTGCTTTGTTACAAAACTGTAAACTATGGATCATGAGCGAAACAAAGAAAGGAGCTAAAAATCAATATATCGCATTGTCTTTTTGGCAAGTAATTTCATATAGAGTTATTTTTGGCAAGTAATATATCACAGCCCATAATTTTGAATAAGGTTGAATAGCATCAAATCAAAAGAAGTAGATGTTAGTGAAAATAAGAAGCCGAATTCTTTAACCACTTTAAATAAATTTGATATATTGTTGGATTTAAATAACAAGGACAACGTGTTACAAGTGTAAAATGCAGGCAGCCCATACTTTTCAGGAAATGTTGTGATACCAAAACACAACATATCCATTGATGATGGAACCAAAACTAAGGAAGAAGCGGATGCTGCTATACCAAAGTGCAAAATAGTAAAGTGGTGATGGTTGTAAATGTAAACATTGAGAACGAATGAAATAAAATATAAAGGTTAATTCAGACGATTATGGAGGAATGGAAGGAATGGAGATGGATAATGTGACTGAAAAACAACCAAAGCCTTTGGGTAAGAGTGAACACCTACTAGTGAGATCAATACAGGAAATCATGGTAATTAATTGGATATAGAAACTAATAATGAAGTGGTCGGGGCGACTGAAATTTCTGTGTGGATAATACATAACTGTTGAATAAGACAACGATTTGTCTATAAAGACCAACTAAATAACTTCCCCAAAAATTTGTACCTTTTGCAGCTGATTCAGATAAGTTGTGCACTTGTGCTTGTATGGGACAACTCTGAATTACATCTGTTTATCTTAAGTAATGCAGCAAAGCTGGCAATGCTGGCAAATCTGGCAGCAATTCGACATCAGGGAAGTCTTTTATATGCAAACTCTCTCCAATGTTAAGGGCTTCTCCAGATTTTGTAGGGCTGCTCTGTCTGTAAAACACAGACAAGTGAGGGTATTAAGTCAGTAAACTAAGCATAAAGGAAGGTCTTTGTAAACCTATTATAATGTAAGTCCACACACCGTATGGAATATAGAATGAAAGATGCATAATTAATGATACAGTGTCAAAATGTTAGATTATCCCTTTCAAAATATAACTCTGTGTCACATTATTAATACCAAATGTGAAAACCCTCCAAACAACATCTAGGATCAAAATCATTGTCAAAATGCAACATCTGACTCTTGAATGTCACAAGCGAAGGATTGGATTTTCCGATTAAATTAAAACAAAACTATCTACACTGTGATACCATTCACAATGGAAATAAAAAAGATAATATACAGAACTATACATGCACAAAAACACGAGGGATACAATATTTATGAGACAGCGTATGATAGTTCTTTCATCATATTGTCATAAACTTCTATAATACGCAATCAATTTTCATTATCATTACAACTTGGTATGTTAATAAACATTTTGATACCACATCATTATGCATCTTTCATTCTATATGGTGTGTGGACTTATATTATGCAATAAATTTAATAATTAATCTTAAAATAATTTTTTCATTTAAACCTATAAATTTGCTGCTTTACTATACATTGATGTTGATTTCTTCCAAAACTACTCCTTTTTCCAATGTTGCACCAACTATGCTTTTATTCCTACAAATTAAGGTAGTGGTGAATTCAATTATATTTTGATGTAAACAGTAAGATATAAAATTTCAATAACTAGTTATTTTCTTTTTCCTAAATATTGACTTGATGACAATTTGGTTTAAATCCACAATTTAGATAAATACATTTGATCAAAATTGTATCAAGGGTTCTTTATTTTGTAATTTGTAGCAGCTTTGTACCAGTTAAAAGTTGCCTAGCATTACAAGTATTATGCAACCTCAATTCCACTGAAATAATCGCTTACCTTTCTTAATACTCTTGCATTATTGTTTACTATCTCCAAAACCTAATTCATGGAATAAGAAATTAGATTCTATACATTCTATAGTACATATCAATTCACAATAAACTACACTAATTGATCTATTGGTTCTAGAGCTTAGTCATCACACTGAAGGATTTTGCAGCCAGATTGAAATATTTATTTGTCAGACAAGTTCATGATAAACTTCTCAAAAGGTTCAATTTTTATTGTCCAACAAAGTGCATTATTGCTTGTTGTTCAAATACAAATACTATCAAACTAAAAGAAAGACAAATTACCTGATATAACGCATAAACAATTCAAGTGTTAAGTAAAGTGCACCTGTAAAAAATCTAACGTACCCATGAACTGAATAGATAAATTACCTGAGAAATTGAATAGATGAGGAGAAGGCTGTCAGACCAAGGTGAGCCGATCGCGAATTAAACGTCGGCGGCTGCGCTGCATTAGAACGAGGAGGAAGAACCCCAATGAAGTAAAGGCGCGAACGAAAAAGAGCAAACGGAAAAGCGTGAATGAATAAGTGTGGATGAAAAAGCTTGAACGATAAGGAAAACCCAAATGAAGTAAATGCGTGAAGGAGGAGGAAGAACCCTAATAGATTTGGGAATTTTTGTTAAAATGGTTCAAGGAGGAAATGAAAAAGTGTGAATGCGTTAACACACGAGGATGAAGTAAATTTCCAATCTCATCCATGTACTTCAGTTTATTTACGGTACTACCAAACGTTATAACGGTTATTACCATGATAACCAATTATAATGGTAATAAATGTTATTAATTAGTAATGGATATAACTGTTACTACATGAGGCCGAAAAAGTGTGACAAAATGGACTGTTTGGTGTAGTGATAAATATACAACACATCATAATAAACCATTAACTAACCTTGGCATTATAACAACTGGTCTGAATTAACTGAGAATTCATAGTACAGCGGACAATATGAATCTACTTAAATACGTTTTCGACTCCAGCTCCCCTTTTAGCTACAAACACCAATTAACATGCTAAATATGCTTGGTCTAACATGAGCATTATCATGAAATAACACTCAGGTTAGGCTGGAAAACAGCGTGAGAAAACTCAAGTAATAAGAAAATTTATTTCTTATATTTCAAAATATTTTTGAAATAAACAGTAACTTGTAAGACCACGCCGCACATAAACACAGACATGTTTTTACCTTATGATAAAAAAACACTTTTAGAAAATATCTTGATATTTTTTGGCAAGACCGACCAGTTTTTAGTGATCGTAAAACTTTTTATTATAAAAATTAAGAAATACATTACTACAAAAGATAGATAGTTTGTCTAATACTACAATCATTTTTTAAGATGGTTCGTCCACTACAAATGGTTTTTAGAGTTGTCCGTCCATTGCAACAAAACTAGCTTATAGCACATGAGCTAGTTTGTATGACTACCTACTCTAACATTACAAGCTTCCCAAGCGCAGACAAAATTTCATAGTACAGACCTTATACAGCATAACAAAACAAAACCACATTGCCTATCACCACATTGCCTACTACCATACCACATTTCCTATCACCAAATCAGTGAGAAAATTACACTTCTAGAATCATAAAAGATGAAACATCAACCTCCTACAACAAGCATATAACAAAGCATGAACAAACCAAGATAACCTGACATTGAAAATTCCATAAACTGAAAATTTCATGACCAAACCTCCAAAGTAGACCTACCATGAGAAGAAAAATCCAAGATTCCAACTTAAACTCACAAAACCATGGCTTCACATTGAGACCACTCTGAAGTTGATGAGCACTCAAATACAAATCATCTCAACCCGAGAGCGAGACACTCCACCAATGCAAGCATTCACTATGGAGAGACACTGGAAGGATGTTAATACCAGAGACAACTACAAATTCAACCAAGCATTCACTGCAAAAATCTAGAAGCATTGTGACATGAACAAACATGACCAAGTATGTATGGACGACCACCACTTTAACCTTATAACAGGAACTACCCAAGGCATCAGGAATAATCCAAAATATGTGAAGATCTTCGATCTTCAACCATCGTCTTCAATATCTTTGACAATCGTCGTTGTGACGACTTAAGGATTTTCGACCTAGAAAATCAACACAAAACACCATGTTGACTATTCAAGCAACGGAAACACCAGATCATTAATAGAAAGAAGTTAGAGGGTGAGAAACAGAAATAAAGAAATTTAGAGTAGAAGAAGATCACCATAAAACAGAATCAGAGTAAACACGAATCACACAACGGAATGAATTTTTTTTTATATAACAACTTTTAAATACAAAACTGTTTTAGTACTTACATATATCATGAGGGTACATCACATATATATCACAGCGAGAATAAACTATATATATATCGAATGTTGAAGCCTCCTGCTCCAAGCTCCTTCAAATATATCTGTAAAATCCCGACTACTTGACTGCCAGTACAAATTTGGGCACCCAAGAGTTTAGGGTAAAACAAAACAAAAAAACTCTGGGTCAGCCATGAGATTGTGTGAGTAAACTCCAACCATTTGGTTAAACTTCTCAAAATCCTTTTCAAAAGAAAGGATAAGCGCAAGACCAATCCACACATAAATATGAATGGCTTTTACCTTACGATAACCCAAAAACATTCTTTTAAAACAATATTATTCTGATATTATAATAGCGTCTAATACAAGTAAATGCTTGCATCTCATGTTCTACATACATAATATACAATCAAAAATCGCGGACTCATATTAGAGAACGGATTTCCAACTATGACAAGATATGGAACCACCTTCCGATCAGTGTACTCTAGAGGGGATATACTGGAGTTCAACAAATACATATTGCAACTCGGCCACACATGACCTACCATTCATTTCTCTTGAATGTTCCGAATATATTGTCACCATATGGTTGGTATGCCAACATAGCCGTTCCCGGGAGATATAGAAATGCAAGAAATAACAAATATGAATATTCTCTAGATGGTGGAAATATACCCTAACTGGGTGCGACCCACTTAGTTATGCTGCGTGACGATATTTGTCATTTCTCGATTGATGAGGCTTGAGGCCATAACATATCCTTTGACAGATCATCTTCATTTACTTTGAACGCCACATCGTCATACCTTCCAAATCACAAATTGATTTCCCCAAAAAATACCACGGGTATAAAGCTAAGTGGAACGAATTCCTCCGCCGCCAACGTAAATACATTTGAAAAGATCGATTTACGCGATCTATTAGATATACTCTGTCAGACATTCATCCATATATGTTGTCCTGGGACTGGACAAACCGAAGGCACTATTCTATAAATCCATCTTAGGCAATTTCTACCTAGGATTGCCATAATAGCCTTTGAATGAAATTTGTCTTCAATTAATTTCATCGTATTTGACTCGCAACGCTAATGCCCATACAGAGTGGTTTTCGAATAATAAATCTGATCCCGGTCTCTCCATATTGACAAGGAAAAAATGGTCAAAAACTTAGATAGCCGGTTATTTAACTATCAAAGAAAAACATACATACAAACAACGGTCGTATTTCCAAATGGAAATTTTATCGATCAACCATCAATCTACACTGAGTTTAAATAGATTTAACAACAATTTATTCATTTCCCAATTTGTCTTCAATATCTTTACCTAACTATTTCTCCAACTCATTTAAGCTCTCACGATTTTTCGAAAAACTTTTCCATATATTCACCATTTCTTATCTCCCCATGTTTCCAAAAATATACATTATTAACATTGGAAAACATTTCCATATCTTATTCACATATCACTATTCTTTCATATCCATCGATCCTTAACTGTAACTAGTCAACTCCCTAAGTATTAACCTCGAAGGCCGAAACCTACATCAGATCAACACTCAGAAAGCCATTCCACTTGACTAATTTCCAGTCAGTTCTTAATTTCCTTAACTCCATTTCTTAATTTCTCTTTTGAATTTATCATTTCCAAAATTTTACCAATTTCCGTTTATAACCATTCCCATTTGTAAAACGTTTGCTTTCAAATCATTGTTCACTTCGAGATGTAAATGCTATCTCTTTACAGAAAACTGGACTCGTAAATCAAATCTTGATTTTATTTTATAAATACCATTATATGTTAAAATTCCATTTACCGAGTTATTTTGTATATTCATATTCTAATTCCACTTCATAAACTCTGTTTACAAGTCAATTTCTTGTTAATTATATATCAAGTTTACAACTTTATCTCGATTACATATTCCATTATAAAATATTTGGTTTAAACCAAATATTAACTACATGGTCAAATTCTAAATTATAAAATATTTAATTTCTAATAAATTATCTTTAAAAAACATTAGTCATGATCGAACTCTAATTACAAAATCCTTATAGATTTATTTAATTCTATTCACATCTCGAGCATCGAAATAAATTTCCTCATTTTCTTTTGAAACAATTCCTTATTCCCATTTTAGTTCATTCCTTATTTTATATTTCCAATTTATTTAATAACAGTTATTTCCCTTTTATAAATATCGTTTATAAACCAAAATACTTATTTTATATAATTAAACAAGTTATAATATTCTGGCCAATCAAAATTGAATCTCTATTTTTAAAATAGAAATTTCCCTTTTTAACACTCCAGTTTCTTTTCAAATATATTCATATATATTTTACAGTATTTCTATACCAATTATTCGAGGTCAATGTTGTTCAAACATCCCAAAACACACAATAATCAACACCAGATTATTTTTCATATCATATAATGCAATATATGAAAATCAACAATAAAATTGTTGAGGAATCCAATTGGATACCTCCAACCTATTTCCCTGCATCCACAGATGTTAATCAACATAAATAACACTAATTTCATATCAATATGAAATATTAAGATAAGTAGAATCAGTATTCAATGAACAATTTATATATTTATATATATAGGGGCAGGTTCGAGAGCACCCCAAACAGTGCAGCACCCCAAAAGCCCCTCAACCACAACCAAGTATTTCACACTCTCTCTCCTTCCACTCATTCTCTCACTTCGCACTTACATTCTTTAATATAAATGAGTGGTTGTGATTCGGGTGCAAATGGGGGGCTGAAATTCAGGGGGGCTACCTGATCCTATCCCATATATATATATATATATATATATAATCCAACCAACTAATTAGCAAATCATCCAAATAACCATCACACACAACATTAAATCATCATATATCGATTCTAAATTATGTTTATAAAATTAGACAGAGTTAGTGATTTTACTCACTTTGGTCGTTAATCGTTGAACAACGATTAACATTCGATAGATCTGGTCAGGCGTTTTATTTCACCCAAAATTGTGACAACCTCCAAATGACTCCAAACCAGTTTCATGTTGTAGCCTACGATCATAAGATCCTAACAAATCATGTTTTGTTGAATTTGGATAACATATGGATAAGTTATAAGGTTTACAATCTAACATGTTATTATAGCATTAAACTTAAATTTATTTACTTATAGTTTGGGCCTCACCTTTAACAATGTGGCCCAAATCCACTTATCCCAACCTGTAACAAATCCTCCTTCTCCTTTCAGGATATAACGTAGATCGAACAGTTGATTTATCTCTCCAACTCAATTTCGCAACCCTTTGTTCCCCATTCTAATTCCAAAGTCCCCCCTCAAGGTCACACACACCACCAACGTGATCCCTTTCTACTCCTCTATGCCACCATCTTCATCCTGTATAGCTCGATCAACCGCGGCTTCAGGCAACTTCAGGAACCTCAACGAAAACATCGAACAAATCATGTTCGAAAATCTCCAAGTTTTTACAGCAAGGTGCTGATTGAAATCACGAATGATAATTCAATTTTGGTTTTAGAAATTAGTGCCTTAAATCGCTTGAATTATCAACCCTAGCTTACGCTGATAGTAGACAGCGAATGAAAAAAAAAACGTCGAGTTCTTCAATATGGTACAGTCTTGAGAAGAAGATTTTCGAGGATTTGTAAATATTTTTTTTGGGTTTTTCGTTGATGATTTCATTTACTTTTGGTTTATGATGCTATTAACAAAGCTTCAACAAAAATGGGTTTCGTTTATGAAGAAATCGAAATGAGAAGCTACACGTACTTATAAATCGTAATTCCTTAGATGTCAAGGAATAGAATGTAGGTATAGGTTTGCAGGATGGGTTTGCAGTGATTTTTGATGGGTATGAATTTTCATTTCATATAGACTGTAGAGTAATCGGCTATGTGTTGTTCTGTAGTTGTACGTGATAGCTTAGGATTAAGGTATATATACATTTATTTTTTCTTGTTTGTTAATGAATCAGAAGTGCATACTATTTAAAGTTACAGGTTCATTTAAGTTTTAGGTCTGCTTTGGGTTATCAAAAACTAGTTTAGGGGTAGGCTGTTTTTTCTCGGGGAATGTTTGGCTTGGTAGTCAAGGAACACAAATGTATACATATTTGTAATTGATACAAATGTTGTATATATTTTAGCATGCATAAGATTCTCCTGATTTCATAGACCGTGTATTGTAGTTTTCTTTGTACATTTCCAGACTTAAACAAATTACAATGAACAAACATCTCCAAAGTTTTATGCTAGGGTAACAAATATTTGTTATGGTAAATTTAGGTTTCTCGTTGTCAAATGATTAAGGATCATCTGGTTTCAAGTTTTTAGCTAAGATAGTATGCGTTCACCAGTGGCAACTTCACCATTTTCTTAAGGGTTAATCATTGTTAATAAAAATTTCCCAAAATTGATGATAACCGCAATTTACCAATTCAACTATGTTTTTCCTATTTTGTTAATACATTTTCAAAGAAAAGAAAAGGTTACTTTATTTTTCAAAATAAAGAAGAATAGGGCCAGAAACATTTGTCGAACAATGTGTCACGATCCAAAAAATGAAATAATATGGACAAGTTAAATTATATTGTGATATCCCAAAATGTTGATATAGAGTGTAAAATACTTCAAATAAAATGTTGCTTATTTTCCAAAATAAAGTTATGGGAAATTTCTATAAATTAAATTACAAATACGTCTTAAAAGTCTTATCCAAATTAGAAACCAATATTTAATGATATTAAATAAATCGTTATATTATATAAATGATTCCATGGCGACTTTCTGGAATTCTGATTTGGACATAACTTAAAATCTATGAGATGAAATCTCGATTTTTCTCTTTCATTGGAAAAATATAATTCAATAGTTTCCAACGTTTCTTGTTTCAAAGAAATCTGACTTATAACGGACTCTGTATAATCGTTTAAAGTTCAAAACTCCACAGTACGAACTACAGCGACGTTACGAGCTCGATTTATAATTATATTATAATTAATGCGTTCAATGGTTGTTAAATTAATATATTCGTTATGATATCTCGAATATAAATTTAATTAAATATCATATATTATACAAATTACACAGTATGGCAAAATCAACTAACTTCATCATTTCGGAATTATTTATATTATCCCATTAGATATTATATTAATCAAATATTCAAAATATTTAAATTCAAGCCATTTAAATTTCCAAACCATTATACTAAAATAATAAATTAATTAATTATTAAATCGCTAAAATTCTGGGATGTTATAGTCGTATTAGTTATTCAGAATGGGTTGAAACTGGTCTTTTCGAATAACTATCGCATCATTACAATCAAGTGATATATAAACATATCATAAGTCTCATTCTAGTTCAAAATATTCTTTTATTCAAATATTCTTTATATTGGGAGTTACTCCCATAAATCTTATCAAAGATTTACATCATTTAAAATTCTTGTTTAAATCTTTTATGGAAATCATTTCAAAAGATTATATAATCTCTTTTCACAAACTTAACTCAAATTAAGGTTTATAAGCCTTATCGGGATTATCGAGCCTTACAAAAAGTAATCACTCATATCATTATCCCATTCCCATCCTATCCATCCAATGGACCAAAACTGGTGGTGCTCCATATCTAACAGCCCTCGTGTTTCGGGAAGTTTAATTACCTTCTTTTATTTCAAATCTAATTAAAGATACATTAAAACTCTAATGTAGCTTTAATCTCCATTTCATTTCATCAAATTTCTATTGAAAGACTTATTAAAACTCTAACTTGGTTTTAATCTCATTTCATTCAATCAAAACTTTATTGAAAGATTTATTACAACTCAAACTTGAGAATGTTGTACATAACATTGTTGTATACACAATTATATCATTTTTGTTTGATGACAACAACCAAATATATATTATTATAAATGTGTTCGTTATTGTACTGTTATTCTAAATCATAGACAGAAATATAATATTTATATTTATATAAAATACTACTAAACAAGAATTAGATATCCAGACAGTATTTTATTAAATATAAATTTTTATTTCAACATTTAAAAAAGTACAAATTTTATACTCCACTATTTGTACATTTCACTGATATACAATATTGTACAATCTTTTTAACTCATTCAGTGCTCCTCACTACAGAAACACTCAGACACTCATTTTACATTCTCATATTCATATACAGACACATTTACTGACACACACTAACACTGTCTCTTAGTCTTCTATCTCCACAGCATCCTTCAGTCAGTCCAGTCATTAATACCTATAATATACAGAAACACACACTGCAATAGAAATAAAACAGAATACATGCAAATATAAATCTAATTTTTAATTTTTATTTGCCTTAGAATTTCGGTGCATTTCTCATCATTTTACAAGACTCGATCTGATATGTGCTCACATATATATATTGCGTACACACAATACATGTATACACATACATGTGTACGGATATACACATATTACAGTACAGAGACAGGGAAAACTATTCTGAATGGCTGCATGAACACACGTGTATAAATATACACGCATGCACTTCCTCTCCAATCAAAGTGCAACTGAGGAGCAACCACGAGGACCAACTCGACTCAGTGCACTTATATGGTCTACATGCACATGAAAACAACTCAAAGTGATCAAGCGAACATGAGTGGCTCAACTCAAATACAACATGGTAGAACTCTACAATGTCAGGTCAGCAATGAAAACCAACAAAGTCAAGATCATGGTGCATACAAAACAAAATTGCAAATCATGCATAAGAACAGGGTGAACAAGTCAAAGTGGTCAAAACAGAGCTTACAAGTGCTAGCTCAAACTCGTGTATAGGTGCATGATGTCAGACCAAAATGGTTGAGATAGTTCAAAGGTAATGCAAGTACATAAAGGGTCGAGCATCTAGTCAGGTTCATATCATATAGGATGAGGTAGGATTGAAATTGCAAGTGGACATGTATGTGTTCACATATACACAGATACCACTGCACATTATATGCAGTACACACATAGCAATGACAAGGTTTAGCAAGAAGCAAGTAATTTTCAGGAGCAACAAGGCTCAAAGCAATGTGTGAGTGTGCAAAACAATTGAATATGCATACATAGCTCAGTATATATTATGGTATGTATATCAACATTCAAGTGGTCAAGCAGCATGGACAAAACAGGTGCATAGCTCAACATGGAGTCAAGCCATTGTAGTCTCAAGATGGTACATGAAACTTCATGGACAAGAGTGTGTACATGATTATGCAAATATAACATTGGAGTAGCCAAGACTAAACAAAGCTAGCAAATATCTCAAGTTCATGCACATTTTTAAAACTGGAATAGGTATACAAGAAGAGGCAAGCAACACAGATTTACAACAACTGCTCAAAACCCTGAAATGTTAACTCAGATTCAGATCTATGCTTGAAAGGAGAAACAGATGAAAGTTCAAGTATATCAGTCGATGGAGATTCAACAAAACACCGAAACTGAAAATTTTTCATATGAAGTTTGGTTTATATGTGTACTGATTTAACAAAAACTGATGATAATCTTCATCGGAAAAACAAATCTTTAAAATCTAAAAATCATGGGTTGACCAGCAAAATTAACTATTTGGAATCAAAACTTTCTAATGTCATAAAATAAGAAAATTCTAATTGTGAAAATCGTTTGAAATTAAAATCTAATCTCGTTCATTTAAATAAAAACATTCAAAGACTTGAAGAGAAAGTTCTGATTCTAAAAGAAAATGAGATTGAGCTGAATGATGCAAACAATTCTTTACAAAAGGAATTTGAACATTTTAAGACTATCAAATATCGCAAAGCAAACATAAAATTACTGATAAAGAAACCTTACTAAAAACTGATTCGATTTTAAAATGGCTTGAAAATGAAATTAAAAATTTTAAGATCTTTGAGGTTGAAAAACAGAAACATTTTGAATTTGAGATTTCTGGGAGTAAAACCAAAACTGAGAAGCTTTTAAACGAGAATTATTTTCTGAAATCTAAAATCAACAATCTTGAGTTGAGTTTGAAACATTTTTCAACCAATGAAAAATCTTTGAATATCTTGTTGAAAAATCGGTTTTCTTCTGGTAATAGGAACGGTCTCGGTTTTGGGAAAACTAACGGTTTAGAAAATTTGAATTCATATGATTTTAAAAATTCCTCAAATTGTTTTAAACGGAATCGATTTGGGAATTTGAATTCTAAAAAATTTCAAAGGATTTTTAAATCACGACCAAGATGAAAATTTGTTTTATAACAAACCATTCAAATAATCCTGGATCTCAATAGGAAATAAAATGTTTTCGACTAACTAACAGATTAGGGTTCCAACAGATACAAAGGTAGATTTGAATGGTTTGTTATATAAACAGGTTTGGGTACCAAAATATGTTAACAAAACTATGAGTGGTTTTATTAATGTTGTTAGACCACTTAATCCCCTAAACTGTAAGGTACCTAAGGAGGCCGAGGAACTGTTACGCAAAAGAGATTTGTATTCAAGCTGTGCTATATTTCTATATCCTTCAGAGTTTCTTGGCCAAGTTTGTTGAGTTAGATATTGTTGTGCTTACATCGATTTCAGGTATGATCTCTAGACTCACAATTTCTTTTGTGTATTCCGTGTTTTTTCCTCTTCTTGTCTTTTTCTTCTTTTTATTTTTTCTATTTATTTTCTTTTGAGTATTTTGTTTTGATTTGACACTGCCATATTATTTTGTTTTATTCTGGGCTTTCTTAACTTCAGATTGCAGAATTCATGATTTTCAGGAAATTTGCTTCATTTGAATAAGACTCTCATGTTTTAATCATTTCCAAATATTGAATATAAACTTATAAATATCTGCAATTATTTTGAAGTTTATTTTGTTTTCTGATTCCTGAATTTCTAACAGTGTTGATGTATTCTTGTCATATCTTGAACATTGTTAATTTGGATTCTAAATTTCTGAAGATCTGAATATTTTAATGAAATTTCACACACCTCCGCTGTTTTGAGTTTCTTCCAATTCATTTTGTAAAGGCTTGAAATATTATACTCATTACAGCACACTGCTACTTCTCACTTATGATAATTTCATTGATTTTCAGATTGGCTTGGAAATTTTGAATTGTCGTGAATCATAGTGATTCATCTTGAAATTCATCTTTATTCATGATCATTATGGTTGAATTTTTTTTGTTTGAAATCATTTGAAATTCTTGATATTTTGGTTATCACACACCTCTTAAATTTGAAATTATCAATCCTGTGTAACTGATTCATTTTATCTCAAAACTTGACATTGATTCAAGTGATTTCAAATAAATTATTCTTTAATTTTATAGATCGTGAATATCTCTCAAGTTTGATGAAATGATCTAAAATTTCTCTTATACTTGTCAGAAATACTTGTGAAAATTTCTTTGAATATCTGGTCTTAAAAATCCCTATTATTTTATGACTATTTGATTTGAATATTTTATTTGCTTAAAATCCTTTGAAAATTTTGATTTATTGAATCTCACACATATCTTGAATCTGAAATTTATAATCTGGTGTGATTGATTCATTGAATCTTGAGATTTTCATATTCCTTCAAATGATTTCAAATAAACGGTATTTTTAATCTTAGATCATGAAACATCATTTGTAACCGACATCGTCGGACAAATCTGCTTTGGGATTGGTTTTCATGCTCCTCTGATATAAATTTGAAAATATTTTGTAAATTGCTTGTTTTGATTAAAATTGGGTGCTGCTCTGATAGATGGAATTAATTTTCTTGATTGATTAATCTTGTCTGCTTAGGCTTTGATTAAAATCTGTGGTCTGAGATATCCTTGTTCGTCTCCAATGTCATGCTAAAATCCTCATTAATAGAGACAATAAGTGGTATAGATTCTGATTCTCATTTTGTATTTTTTTTAAATCTCTGATTTCTTGTATAAATCATTTTAAATCCCTCTTGTAATTGCTTTTCAATTTTTAAATTATTTATTAATTATTCATTTAGAAATTGAAATCAGTATCCAAATTGAACTGTATTTATAATTCGTCAAAATTAATATTAGATTTTAAAATTGTGATGAGTTGTGACTACAATATATTTCACAACAAGAGGGAATTTTTGTTTGAATTTTCATGATGATTGAACATTTGTTATAATATCTTTGAATTGGCGATTATTTCATGAACATCTCCTTTATCTTCCATTATTCTGACATCCATCATGATTTTATATTAATTTGGAGAGTTTAATTTTATTGAAAAACATCTTGAATAAATAGTAAAAATATTTGTAATGGAATTGTGGTTAGATTATTTTTCATAATTAGTGATAACTGGAATTTTTTTCAAGAATTCTGATACAGTTGAGCATATTTCACAATACGATTAATTTAGAAATTTATTTCACAACTATCTTTGTATCTACCACATTTCTATCATCCATACTGGTTTTATATACTAAGGAGTCTTTTCTTTTGGAATTGAAAATGATAAATACATATATAACATACATAAGTGTGTCTCAAACCTCATTTAAAAATCCAAGCTCTGGTTATGCATGGTTATGGGATAACTTATAATTTTTGTGGCGACAGACCTCATTTAAAAATCCAAGATCAGGTTATGCGTGGTCAGTGTGCTCTTAAATAAAAAAATGAAATAAAATTGCTAAATAATTTTTTATGAAAATTTCCTTGGTGTGTAAAAATCAGCCAATCTATTCATTTTCTAACTGTGAAATGTGTTAAAATCTTATGAAGTATTATGATTTGTTTATTGGTAGCTATTAGGATTTGAGATTATATGGTTGCGTCACTTAAGTTGAATTTATAATTATAGTCCAAATCCATCACAATTTTTGTGCTAATTTTAAAAATTCTTTGGAAAATAATTGGAATTCATTTCTTTTAACTCTCTCCATTTTTATAAATTTCATTGTAAATCCATCATTCTACAATGTGAAATTTGCTACTAGTTCTTTGAATATTATGAATTTTTTTTGACTGGTTGAGATTTATGATGACCGTTCTTCCTCTTAAGCTGATATTATATTTTTAGTCATTTTTCATCTATATTTTAAAATCTAATCTTTCTGATGATAACAAAAGGGGGAGAATGGGTTGAGATTTTGACTTATGAGTAAATATTTTAATATTGAAAATTCTACTCAATTTTCTTTTTTTCACTCATGCACAGTTATAGGGGGAGTTTCTGTTGTAGGAGGAGCATACGAATAGGGAGAGTTCAATATTCACTGTCAAACACATTTATTATACTCAAAATCTTTAATTTGTTTGTCATGATTAAAAGGAGGAGATTGTTGTATATAACATTGTTGTATACACAATTATATGATCTTTGTTTGATGAGAACAACCAAATATATATAATTATAAACGTGTTTGTTATTGTAATGTTATTCTACATCACAGACAGAAATATAATATTTATATTTATATAAATACTACTAGACAAGAAATAGATATTCAGACAGTATTTTATTAAATATAAATTTTTATTTCAACATTTCAAACATTACAAATTTTATACTCCACTATTTGTACATTGCACTGATATACAATATTGTACAATCGTTTTCACTCATACAGTGCTCCTCACAAAAAACATTCGGACACTCATTTTACATTCTCATATTCATATACAGACACAGTTACTGACACACAATGACACTGTCTCTTAGTCTTCTGTCTCCACAGCATCCTTCAGTCAGTCCAGTCATTCATACCTTTCATATACAGAAACACACACTGCAATAGAAATAAAACTGAATACATGCAAATATAAATTTAATTTTTAATTTTATTTGCCTTAGAATTTCGGTGTATTTCTCATCATTTTTCATGACTCGATCTGATATGTGCTCACATATATATATATATATATATATATATATATATATATATATATATATATATATATATATATATATATTGCGTACACACAATACATGTATACACATACATGTGTATGTATATACACATATTACAGTACAGGGACAGGGAAAACTATTTTGAATGGCTGCATGAACACACGTGTATAAATATACACGCCTGCATTGCCTCGCCGATCAAAGTGCAACTGAGGAGCAGCCATGTGGACCAACTCGACTCAGTGCACATATATACTCTACATGCACATGAAAACAACTCAAAGTGATCGAGCAAACATGAATGGCTCAACTCAAATACAACATGGTAGAACTCGACAATGTCAGGTCAGCAATGAATACCGACAAAGTCAAGATCATGGTACATACACAACAAAATTGCAAAGCATGCATAAGAACAACGTGAACAAGTCAAAGTGGTCAAAATTGAGCTTACATATGCTAGCTCAAACTCATGTATAGGTGCATGATACCAGACCAAAATGGTCGAGACAGTTCAAAGGTAATGCAATTACACAAAAGAGCCGAGCACTAAGTCAGGTTCATATCAAATAAGATGAGACAGGGTTGAAATTGCAAGTGGACATGTATGTGTTCACATATACACAGAGACCACTACACATTATATGCAGTACACACACAACAATGACAAGGTTCAGCATGAAGCAAGTAATTTTCAGGAGCAACAAGGCTCAAAGCAATGTGCAAAACAATTGAAAATGCATACACAGCTCAGTATATATTATGGTATGTATATCAACATTCAAATGGTCAAGCAGCATGGACAAAACAGGTTCGTAGCTCAACCTGGAGTCAAGCCATTGTAGTCTCAAGATGGTACATGAAATTGTGTGGACAAGAGTGTGCACATAATTATGAAAATATAACATTGGAGCAGCCAAGACTAAACAAAGCTAGCAAATATCTCAAGTTCATGCACATGTTTAAAACTAGAACATGTATATAAGAAGAGGCAAGCAACACAGATTTACATTCAACACTTGGTGCATGAATCAACTCAAACACTCCCACAAAAGGATGGCCACGGTGATGTAAAGAAATTAGTGTTCATTTATTGAGAAAGAAATCATGCAGTGACTATCCTGCAATTTCTCAACTATTCAAGTGATAAATATCTTTCCAGAAATCAACATTGAATTCTCGGTCATTTATTCGTTCATGGCAGAAATCACGATAATTGTTTATAGCAAGTTATCATGGCCAAGCATTCGACAGCAAGGAATAAAAAGGGGACCAAAATCATGTATCATTGTTTGGCAGGAATTAATTATGGAAACTAATCAATTTTTCAATCTGACATTTATGGCAACAATTTAGGGGACCATAGTTTAAATTTCGAATTGTTTCCATTAGTGCCAATCACGGGATTTCTATTTTGGCAAGAACAATTTGTTCAAATGCATTTTCCAGTAACACAATCAAGGGAATTTTTTTAAGGGACAGACAATCGAATCACAAGGAGCAAGTTATTTTTCCATATTCGTCGAAGTCCAGAAACATGTTTGGATTCATTTATGTATATCAAGTAAGCATTTTATATCGAGGAAAACAAAGGGAGAAATCATGCAAAAATCAAATCATGCCAATCATGAAATCAGAGAATCAATTAAGGGTTTTTGAAACCCTATTTAAGATACCATTCATCATTGGCAATGTATTGTCGAAAATAAACAACAAAACTAAGAGAAAAAATCAGAGAAATCATTTTCAAATAAACTCACAGATTTTTGGATCAACAATATCCCAAATCGAAGCATCAGAAAGCAACAAAGATTCAAGCATCAGAAGATTTATCTAGATTTAAAGAAGCAATTCGATTTGGGGAGGATATCAAAAAACCTAGCAATTTCTCATCGTCCCCTCCGTTATTTTATTTCCAAAAGGGAAAGTGGATGGGAATGGAAATAAGGGGTGCACCATTATACAAAGTGGTCGGCCGGTTTTTCAAATATATGGGATTAGGGTTTCTTGTGTCTTTATTTTATTTTGTTTTTACATTGTTTTTGTAATCAATCCAAACAGTTTCTAGAGTCTGTAAAATCAAGGTAATCTGGTTAGGTTTTAACTAGTAGTTTACTAGAGTCTGTAAAAACTAGGGTTACGGGTTTGTAATCCGGGTAAATCTGATATAAGGGATATAGATCAGTCTATGGTTTTGAGTGTAGGATTAGAATAGGAGCGAGGAGTTCGCGAGTTTAGATGGTTTTGTAAGCGGGATTTGTTCTACTACCTAGTAGAAACCTTAGGAATGCAGCAGTAGCAGGGTTTTGGTTAAGCTGTGTAACACCCCACCTCCGCTAGGGTCACTCACAAAGGGAATGCACTAGGTTTGGAGGAGTATTATTGGTAAATATGCACAGAAATATTACAAGACAGAACATATATAAAATATAAGAAGTAAAATCAAACTTTCATAACATGAATAAATAAGGTCTAAAGCCTTTTACATCAGAGTACATCAAAACCTGTCTTGCAATAATAAAGAAGCATAAAGACTTTTTCATAAATTATTCCCCAAGAAAAAGCAGTGAAGTAGCCATAGCCAAGAAAAATCCAAGCCACCCATGATGACCTTCAAGCAGAAGAAGTCCGAACTAAACAACAGTATTTCCTCCCTGTAACCTGGGGGGAAACGGAAGAAAAGAGGTGAAACAAAACGGGTCAGTCAAAAAGACTGAGTAAGCCCTATCTACTATTAGTATAAAAACTAGTAAAGTTAACTAACATGAGAAACTGAGATGAACATAAGCATGATAACAAGATAGATAAGCTAAATCAAAATAAAAGGATGAACTACTGAACTCAGATAAACTAGGGTGTCGTGATAAACTACGGTGTCAAGATAAAACAAGGTATCACATTGTCAGGTTTCTATCAAGTATAATATCCCAAGATATCTATCGCGTATAACGTCCCATGGCATCTATCCTGTATATCCGCTCTGCACCTACCGTACTAGTACCCCAACTGTATTACGTGTTATCCGTGAATGACCCTTACTCAAAAGTCGTGTAATGGTCCATGTCAACCTAATATGCCGCATATATAGGTTACTCAACTCATATGTTTCTTTCCATGTATAAGTTCAGTCCTTTGCCGTAGGCTGTACGGGCTTTCCCATGTAAACGGTTTATCCTTGAAGTTGTTTTGGACTGCAACCCTTGATCTAGTTGTGTTTCCTTACCATGAACTATCGCGCGTCCACTTAGGATTTTGGCCACCTAGGACCACTAGGGATTACGCCACCCGTCAACCGCGCCCTTGATCCCACGTATGTATCGTGAATCGTTTTCCATGTCTAGATGCACATGTTCCCCAATGTGCCATCCGAGTTCCGTGCCAGGGCAAATCAAGAAATACGGAACTCGGTCGGGAGCTTTAAATCGTCTACCGATGCAGATATCAAGGTCTGTTTTTGTACCCGTGGCTATGGTCCCACGTGACCCCTCCCTCAACTACTGAAAGGCAATCCAAGAAAAATCATGTATAAGAACCACTCCCCGGCCCCACTATAGCCCACTTTCCTACGGGCCAACCTCACCCATGACTCGATAGCAAGCACATGGTCTGTTGGGGGTTCCCTGCCTTTCCGCACGTACACGATTGACTAAAGATGGTAGGTAGTCGGCGATGTGCTATCCAGGGCAAAAACAAGAATCGTCGACTCCACGCTAATCCATCCCAGTCTTTAGGTTGCTCGCATAGCAACCAAGGCATACTCTTGGTCCTTCTAACGCAGACCTTAACCTCTCATGGGCCTAGTATAATTACCTGGCAGCCCACAGAGGGATCCCAAGAATATCCTCACGTCCCCCGAAGCTTCCACTTCGGCACCCAGTGCGCTGGAGCTTTTATCCAAGTCAGATAACTTGCTCCCCCTCGTATACTAAGCGATGACCTACCGTATCAGGTTACTCATCGTTTTGAGAATTAGTCCTATGTCCTTAGCTAAGAATTATTACTTAGTTACCCTTAACTAAGGTTTACGACTTAGCTTCCTTTCCCGTTATCCTTGATTAACCACGGTTTTCTACCTAGTTCTTCTAGCTAGGGTTTGACTATTGGGTTAAGTGTTATCATTCAAGTCCATGACTTAACCCGCCCACGAATCACGTCAAAGATTGGCTAAGTATTTAAGTTCAAGACTTAGTCCCACAAGTTGGTTAAGTGTACCCAGAGGCTCATGACTTAACCCTATCAAGTCAAATTGGTCAAGTACTAGCTTACCTTAATCCTATCGGATTATCTTGCTAGATCGATTAAGCATAGATTATCTTAATCCCATCAAATTATCGAGTCGGATTGGTTAAGTATAGGTTGGCTTAACCCCATCCTCTAATCGTACTACAATGGTTAAGTATATTCTAAAAAGGTCTTGTGACTTAACCTTATCAGGTCCGCGTATTAGATTGGTTAAGTGTAAGTTACTTAACCCCATCAAATCATCATGTACAATTGGTTAAGTATAAGTTGCTTAACCCCATTAAATTATCACGTTAAGTTGGTTAAGTATTGGTTACTTAACCTCATTGAATTACCGAGTTTAAATTGGTTAAGTGTTTAACTTAACCCCATCGGATTACCGTGTTTAGATTAGTTAAGTGTGGATTACTTAACCCCATCTAATTACCGTGTCGGATTAGTTAGGTGCAAATTACTTAACCCCATCACCTAATCATCTTGTATGGTTAAGTGTCATTAAGAAAACTTACTTAACCTTGCCAAATTATCATGTTGGATTGATTAAGTGTTGGTTAACTTAATCCCCGTCCACTAGTCGTATAAAAATGGTTAAGCGTCATTAGGCAAATCAAATCACTTAACCTACCCAACCTTGTCATGTTTTGTTAAGTATCATTAGCCTAACCAATTTACTTAACCCATTTACCCATGTCATATTTGGTTAAGAGTCATTAATCAAATTAACTTAACCCTGTCATGTGGCATTAATTACTTAATGCACCCCAACCTCTCACATTAGACTTTGTTGTGGTTACTAGTTAAGCCGGTCGGTTCCGGGTAGCTTTACACCACAACTTGGTCTAACCTCGGGTTCAAGCACAACATGACCAACTTCTCACATTGGGTCCTATTGTTTGCAACTACTAGTTAGGCCGGTCGGTTCCGGGTAGTTTTACGTTGCAAACTCAACCCAACCTCGAGTTGGCCACTTTCATGTTTAGTCTAGTGTCATGTTCATAGTCAAGTTTTCAAGCAATTGGGTAGACCTAACTTAATAGGTAAATTCCCCATGGTAGACCTAACTTAATAGGTAAATTCCCAAGCTTATGTTTTTATGCATACTTACATGTCAACTTCCATGTTATACTTCAAGTCATGTTTTCAAGTATAAACACATGTCATATTTAACGTTACATGTTGTCATGTTTATACCCATTTACCCAAGTCATATTCATGTCATTATGTTTCCCCATAATGTGACCCCAACGCTTTTTAAACTAGCATATACGTTCGCAACAACGTGATGGATTAAAAGAAGAGACTTGGCAAAGGAATGACAAAAATGGGTATTAAGCCACAAGTTAATCATGGTGGCAAATGAGGCACAAATGTGTTCATTAGCTTGCATGTTACATTCCTAAGCCTCAAAAACATGCATCAACCCAAACTTGGTACATAAGCGAATCATGGTGACAAAAGACATGGAATGATGGCTAGAAACTCGCATATATCATCATATAAGGATTATGACTTCATATGCAAGTTGACATAATGATTATGAAGATTCTCATGTTGCATAATGCAACATTTCAACATAAAGGTTGTGGCTTTTAGCTCATAAGATCAAGATAATGACTTCATAAACTTGCATAACATGATAGCATGCATCATTCTAATTAATCAAACCCAAACTTTCAACATGAACATTTAACTTCATAGTTAATATCTAAGAGTAGGGAAGGGCTTACATTACTATGAAGGCCTAAATCGATTAAACTAAAGCTTGTGATGAAGCTTATGCATGCCATCATCCAAAAACCCAAAGATGGATGCTCCAAATCAACAAATACACCATCTTTATGAACAAAGACCAAAACTTTTGCCTTGAAATCAACTTGAGGAGCTCTCATACTAACATAGGGACTCTCTAATACTCTCATGATCATGAAACCTCTCATAGAAATGAAGATAGCATTTTGGCAAGAGGATGGAGGCTAGGGTTTTGAGTGGAGGCCTTGATCACTAGAAATTTTGGCATAGTTTAGTTGTAGGATCAATTAATGAGGGTTTAGGCTAGGTTAGGGGTCTTTTTATAGAGATTAGGGGTAGTTTAGGCCGTTAGATTAACCCTAGGGTAGATCCCAGCCCTCAAAAATCGTCACAAGCCTCCAAAACAAGACCAAGGGCCAAAACAGGTGCACCAGGCCAGCCAGGGTCAAGCCAGAAGGCTGTGCAGGTTTCTGCCTCGACACGGGCGCACTTCCCAAGTGCGCCAGTGTATTTTTGTGCTGGCGCACTTCACAAGTGCGCCAGTGCATTCTGGCTTGTTTTCGGTTTTTCTGCCTAACTTCGTTCGTCCATATCTTCTTCATACGGACTCCGATTTACGAAATTTCGGACTCTATTTCGCGTATTTTTCCGAGACGAACGCAATGGCGCAACCCGTTTATCCTGATTCAGATTTTAT
Organism: Allium sativum; assembly: GCA_030737875.1. Taxonomy (NCBI): domain Eukaryota; kingdom Viridiplantae; phylum Streptophyta; class Magnoliopsida; order Asparagales; family Amaryllidaceae; genus Allium; species Allium sativum. Next base: position 489,522,104 of record CM060920.1, read on the forward strand.
AATTTAATTCTGCCTTGATTCTTGTCTTAACACGTTGCTAAAAATTCGGGTTGTTACAAGCTGGGTATATTTGTGTGTCATTTACTTTCTGCATTTTTATTTCTGCCATATTCTGTGATCTGCGAACATTTTAATATCTCTCTAAAATAGAATAAACCCTATTCACCCCCTCTAGTGTTAATCTAGATCTAACAGAGAAATCACCTTTTCTTTAACTGGGTCGAAGAACAAATGTTATCTAAAACATCTTTCACAAAAAAACCCAAAATCAAACTTCCATTAGAAATGGAATCTTCACGGAAATCATATCAGTTCATAATTGATATAAATTTCCTTATTTGACTAATACAATAAGCGAAATAACTTCAAAGCCTTTTAAATTCCTTAAATAATAAATGTCTTCTTGCATAAAGGTTCATCTCGATTATCACTAAATCGATTTCCATTAAATTCCAATTTAATCCACTAATTGGAAACTTAACTTTGGAAAATTCCATTAATCTGAATTAAAAGATTTATTCCATAAACTTCATTTTCAATTGGGTTTAAGAATAGTGTTATTGAAGACACCATTCACGAAAAACCCAAAATTCAATTTGATATCAAATATTAGGCTCCGAATAGAAATCATATCGACTTATATTCAACATCAAATTCTGAAACCAACAGATACCATATCGGGAATAACTATATCGATATCTTCCAAATTCCTCAAATGGTATCCGTATAATTACGGAATCCAATATCAAAATATCCGAAGATTATTTCCATTCAAATCCAATATCCATACATAGGAAAATCTTAACTTGGTTAAGTATTTATTAACTTCAAATCCTTTCAATCACTTTTGTCAAAATAGCTAATTTTCAAAAAAAATAGTTTTTTACTGTCCAGAACTAAATATATTTAGTACAAAACACATTTAAATCATTTGTTATGATTTATCATAATTTTTCCCTATTTTTAAATTTATTAAAATAGCTCAATTCTTTGAAAACCAATTTTAGGTCAATAACAGCAATAACGTTGTTTTTCTTCAAATTTGATTTGAATTTATCTAAAAAGATAACCATTGGATTTTAAAACTTTTCATTTCATTTGAACGCCCTTTTCATTTTGAACCAAATGTTTTTTCTTTTTGGGATAATCCGACGGTAGGATGTCTCGGTACGTTAGTTTGAAGTTAATGGTCGAAATTCGTGAACGGTCGCTGCACGACTAGTCCTATTTAAACCATTTTATTATTTATAATAAAATTTATCGATTTCCATTCAAACGTATTTTATAAAATGTTGGTTATCCTATTTAAAAACGATTTCAACCTCAAATTCAATTTTAAATCAAAATTAAATATCCTATATTATTATTATATTAAAATAAAAATATTTTTCAAGAAATCCAATTTTTTCTAATATCCATTATGAAAATAAATAAGATCAATGGAATAACCCATTCGAGTTAAAACGTCGTTCATATACCTAACTTGAATTCACTTTATGAATTTACTATTCAAAAAGTATTTTAAATTAAAACAAGTCGTTTTCAATCCAAATTTCTTTCAAACCCATTTCAATAATTTTAAATTTTGTTTGAAATTATATCAGCTCCATTTTCAAATCATTTTGGATTTTAAAAATCCATTTTCTATCCTCTCGTCAAATTTTACTTAAAAAATCCATTAAAATTCCAATATAATGAAATTCAATCAATCCTCAAATCTCTTGTTCGTGGTGTAATTTTTTGTGTCAACATATAAACACATCCATATGAATTGCCATCCATCAAACAATAATTATAATATAAGCGTTTCTATTGACAACACTTATATTCACAGTTTAACAGTAATAATAGTAAAATAGTTAACATCATACATTAACTACAAAACAAACATTACATTCATAGACAATCAATATATACAATCAAACAAGAATATAATAGGTTATAAAAATTCAGTTGAGTGAGAGTTCTCACATTGATCGGTTCGAAAACATTATAAAACGATTATTTTAATTAAACTAAACTGGACGTTTAATTTAACCAAAAATTGTAGCTAGCTCCAAATTGACTATGCTTTCTTCATTATGATCCCAACAGATCCAAATTTGTGCAATTCTGACAACGTTTGAAGAAGTTATTCATTTTACAAGTTTAAACATGCGACGTTCTTTAACTATAATAATAAATTAAAACTTAAACCTAATTACTTTGCCTAATCACATTCTTAATCCCTCCTCTTCGTTGCTCCTTCTTCCTGTCACTCCCAAGTCCACGCACGAACAAAAAACGTAGCCCATTCCGAAATACGCACGCCACCACACACACCCAGCACCCCATCAAACTACCCAACATCGAAGTCAGTCCTTCACTCCACCAACGCTATAAATGAGTCCCCCGTGAATCCCCCCTTCAGCCTCGAATTGCATGCGAACGCATCACCTTTGGGAAAGAAATTCAAGCAAAATACTCCATTAAATCCGATCATCGCCATATAGAATCGAGGCCCTCAAGAATTTCTACGATTTTCGTGTTATAAGTTTTGAGTAACTGCTAGTGGATTGCGCGTGATTAAGTGATGAATTTCGAATGTTTTAGGCCATAAATACTAGGGTGGCAGATGTTGCGTATGGGGTTAGGGTTAGGAGGATTAAATGATTATTTATATGAAGAATTGATTATTATTTAATCCATTTATTACTTTGTTATGAAGTTTCACGCTCCGAACTCCAAACGAATCCCAACGACTGCCCCTAACCAAATACACCTATTCCGAGCACAATGGAATAGGTTTTGGAAGCTAACTCGATTGTTTTAATTAGTTTTTCTTAAAATTAAAATATAAGTAAATAAAACATTAAATATTGAATTTCAATACACGTTTTAATTTGCTATAACGACGTACTAACTCCAAATGGAGCAAAATTAGTAATCTAGCATTGATTTAATATTTCGAATCCAACAAAATTGGTTTCGTCGAAAACGGAGGTCGTTAGAAAAATGACTAATTTTAAAGCTTAAACAAAACCAATAAAATATAAATAAATTCAAAAACAGAACAATTTAAGAATAATGTTAACGATATTTTTCATCAGCACCGGAGGTAGGTCAATGGGAATGGTCTTAAGAAAAAGGAATAGGTTGTTTAGCCTTCGCAAGTTTGAGTTAGACCACCGTTCCTAGTTATCAAGGCCTTGGAGAGAAGGACCACTAAATAACTCTTAGTAAAGGACTTAAAGTATGGTGGAAAGGAATACTGCACCAAGTTCGCTGAAAGATCTAAGCTTAGGAAGGATTTAAGCATATATGAAGAGGGTGTTTCGTCCGATCTACGGAAAGGTTTGGACAAGGATCCATGCATATGTTGGAAATGAACAGTAAATTGTAGCAACGAAAATTAAGAAAAATCAGTATAAACTCACAGGAAAATACTATAAATGTAGATCCGCTCTTTATTAATCTTTTGTTTAGAGTACATGAACAAAATAGATTAAAATCCACCAATCGATCCAAGTATTAGGTTTTATTCTAAAGAGAAAAAGTATAAGAATCAGAAATAAGAGAGAGCCCCCAAAACGTGACCCATGGGGTCTTATTTTTAGAGAAATCAGGGACCCTTTTGCTATTGGGACATTAGGCATGCAGGTACTTTTGTCGGCCGCCTTTCTCTTTGCATTCAGTTGCTTTTGGTCGTGGCCACTTTGAGGTGCAGATTATAACTTCCGAAGTGAAGGTCCCGGCCAGTTGGAGTTTCTTTGAGAATGATATGAGCTTGTTGATGTAGTGGCTTTCCGGAAGGTATCCGAGAGTCCGGTTGTATGCTCTCGGTTATAAGCTCCGGATGTAGGTTTCCGGCTCTCTTATGAATACTTATCGGAGCTTGTCCTTAAGACGTATGTAGATAGATGTCAGATTAGAACCACTGTTGGTGTCTGTACTATGTAGACTTGTATGGATAGCCTGTATCCTTTCTAGGGTTCCGGTTTGCCTTCCGTTGGAGTTTCCGTGTATAGCCTAATCTTTCGGAGGTAACTCCGGGTGAGCTTCCTGTTATCTACCAGTGCGACCTTTCGGTGTTTATGCAGTAGATGTTTCAGAAGATGGTTCCGGATAATCTTTATGCATCTTGGGCTTAATACCGTTGATGTCTTCACATCCTGGTGTGTCAATAGTAAGAGGGTTAATATCGACAAACCTTCCGCCATTCCAAGTTTCCGTTAGTGAAACTCTTGTCTCTTTCTTTCTTGCCTTCTGACTTAGATGTCCTTTCGCTATAGAACCCCCCGCCAGGTATTCCCTGCCAGATAGTATGTGTCGGCATTCCATAGACTTTGGGCTCCATCTTCCTAAGAAGATGTCGGATTGTGTAGCTTTCTGATTATCCCTTCGTGTTTGTGTTCATTGGATACCCCTTTGCCGTTAGCTGTTTTAGAGTTAATTTTGGTAGTTACATTCCCCCCCCCCTCCCGGCAAAGGGGTGTTTTCGACTTTTCAATTCAAAATTTTTGTCTTTTCCAAAGTGTCACCTCAGAGTCTTTTGATCACCCTTGATCTGGAGCGTTGATTAATCATTACCTGTATGGTTTATATCAGTCTTGAAATTTGAACACAAATTCTTCTTCTCTCTCGTTGTAACGGCTGGAAATTTCCGACTCCTCGAGAGTCGGAAATTCCGAGACGTTAGTGAAAGAATTTAGAAGGTGAGAAAGAAAAGATAGAACTAATAGAATAGAAGAAGAAGAAGAACATCAGAATCATCAGAGTAACACGAATCTCACAGCGGAACGAATAACATATAATATATAACATAACTTTGAAGTAACAGTTATATATATACAATAGCACTTATCAGAGTACAACACTTACAACACAGCGGAAATAACTATAGCTATAAAATCTTGCAGCCTCCTGCTCCAAGCTCTCCAAGTATATCTGTAAATCCCGACTACTTGACTGCCCGTACAAATTTAGGCACCCAAGAGTTTAGGGAAAACAACAAAGTAAACTCCGGGTCAGTCATGGGACTGGTATGAGTAAAATAGTTTAAAACAGGTATAGGATACCTCATAAGACCACGCCGTGAATACGGAACGGGTTTTTCCCTTATGAGTATCTGAGCAACTTTGACAAGCAATATCATTGTGATATTATAATAATGTCTAAGTACAAATAGATATCAATCTAGCAGAAACGCTTGCATCTTACGTTCTACATACATAGTATAAAATCATAAACCGCAGGGTGCTTATCGGAGAATGGATTCCAACAGACAAGGTATGGGAGCACCTTCCAAATAGTGTACTCTAGAGGTGATACACTCAGGGTTCAACAAGAACGTCTTGCAACCTGGCCACACATGACCGCTCACTCATTTAGCTTGAGTGTCGCGAATATATTGCCACCACGGTTATAGGCCATCAAACCGTCATCCGAAGATACAGAATCAAAAAGAAGTATAAATATGAATATTCTCTAGATCGGTGACAATACACCCTGCTTGGGAATGACCCAACTAGCCATGCTGCCTAGCCCAACTTTTGTTACTTCCCGGTGTGAGGCTAGAAGCTACGTCTATCTTCAGAACATCTGATCACCATTCACTTTGAATGCCACATCGTCATACCCGCCAACTCACAAATTGACTTATCCAAAAATAACACGGGTATACAGCTAAGAGAAACGAATTCCTCCGCCACCAAACGTGAATACGTTTGAACAGATCAACTTACGCGATCCATTGGATATACTCTGTCAGACCTTCTTCCATATACGTTGTCCTGGGACTGGACAAACCGAAGGCACTATTCAGTATACCCATCTTAGTCACTGTTATCTAAGACTTATACAACAGCCCCTGCACTTTACTCCGTCTTCAATTTATCTTTGGCATATATTGCTCGCAACGCTTATGCCAATACAGAGTGGTTCTTTGGATAATAATCCAACCGGTCTCTCCATATTAACAACGTTAAAATGGTAAAAACTTTGATAGTCTATGATTCAACTATCAAATGAAAACATGTCGGTGTACAAACAACGATCTTATTTCCAAACGGAAATTCGATCGATCAATCATCACATGTTCATATTTCCTTATTTCATACATTTAGAAAATATATGTTATTAATCATTGGAAAACATTTCCATAGCTTATTTCCACATCACTATTATTTCGCAACTATCAGTCCCTAACTGTAACTAGTATGAGAACAATTCTCTAAGTATCAATCCGGAAGGTCGAAACCAACATCAGATCGTCACTTAGAAAACCGTTCAACTTACCCTCTCCAGTTAGTTTCTGAATTTGCTTAACTCTATTTCTTAAATTCTTATCATGAAAACATTTCATTTTCTATGTTTAGAAAACATATCTGACTATATTTGGAAAACGTTTCCAAAACTCATTTACGGATTTCAAATGAACGTTGTATAAAACATCGTTTCGCTTAATCCATTTATCGCTTATTCCTTAGCTTATATTTCAAATCAACCTTTTCTATCGAACCACAACTATTCCTTTGTCAATTCTGAAGTCAATCAAGTTGGGGTATAATTACCTCTCAGACCTTAATTGAACAACGTCCTTTACTGTGAAATAGATGAAGCTCGTCACTCACTTTTTCCAATCATCTGTTTACGCAAATTCTCGGATTCAGGTTACGAATCCACTTCTTATATGAAAAACGTTTGATTATAACTATAACGTTATAATTCCTACTTCTGCAATATCTAACCTAAATTATAACTTTATTTCTTAACTCGAATAATTTAACAGACACCTAATTTCTAAATCAATAACTAAATCTTGATTTAAACCCTGGAAAGTAAATAGTACTTTCCCGAATTCGCTATAATCGAATTCGACGTATAACTTTCTTTCGAGTAATCTCTATTTGATTAACTCTTCTTCGAATAACCTATATTCGATTATCTCTCTTCGAATAACTCATATTCGAAATCTCTCTCTTTCGAATAAACAATATTCGATCTTTTTCTTTCGAATATGCTATATTCGAAAATCTCCTTTCGATTTACTAATCGATAACTCCTTTCGATCAAACTAAAATCGATAACTCCTTTCGATCAAACTAAAATCGATAACTCCTTTAACTCTATTCGAATAACTAATATTCGACTAACTCCTTTGGATCGACTCATTTGATTAACTCCTTCGAATAACTAATTCGAATAACTTACCATCGAATAACCAATATTCGATTTACTCTAACTCGATTAACTTAATTCTAATCGATTTACTCCATTTCGATTCAACTTAATTCAAATCGATTAACTTAACTCAAATTGATTAACTCATTTCGAATAATTAAATTCGATTAACTCTTTTAACTTTACTCGAATAACTATATTCGATTAACACCTTCTTTCGAATAACTATATTCGGTTAACTCTTCGACTAACTCCTTTGGATTAACTAACTTCGAATAACTCCTTTGGATTACTAACTTCGAATAACTCCTTTGGATTAACTAACTTCGAATAACTCCTTTGGATTACTAACTTCGAATAACTCCTTTGGATTACTAACTTCGAATAACTCCTTCGAATAACTCCTTTGGATTAACTAACTTCGAATAACTCCTTTGGATTACTAACTTCGAATAACTCCTTTGGATTACTAACTTCGAATAACTCCTTTGGATTAACTAACTTCGAATAACCAATATTCGATAACTACTCTTCGAATAAATAATATTCGGTAACTCTTCTCAAATGAATAACATTTGATTTCTCCACTCGAATAAACTATATTCAATTACTCTTCCCTCGACTACACTATATTCGATAACTCTACTTCGAATAGGTGATATTCGGCAATTCTACTCGATTAACTCTACTTGGATAATTCTAACTGGTCAACTCTAACTGGTCAACTCAACTGGTTTAACCTAACTGGTTAACTCTAACTGGTCACCTCTAATTAGTCAACTCTAACTGGTCAACTCTAACTGGTCAACTCTAACTGGTTAACTCAAATGGTTAACTCTAACTGGTTAACTCAAATGGTTTACCCTAACTTGATTTACTTGTCTCGATTAACTGAACTAATCCACTTAGTTTAACTTAGTTAATTCACGTTGATTAACTCTAGCCGGTTCACTTAGTTTAACTCAACTAATTTACTTCGATTAACCACTTAGTTAACTTAACTAATTCACTTCGATTAACCACTTAGTTTAACTTAACTAATTCACATTGATTAACTCTAACCGATTCACTTAGTTTAACTCAACTAATTCACTTCGATTAACCACTTAGTTAACTTAACTAATTCACTTTGATTTACTCTAACTGATTCACTTAGTTTAACTTAACAAATTCACTTCGGTTAACTCGACCAATTCACTTGGTTAACTCGACCAATTTACTTAGTTAACTCGACCAATTCACTTGGTTAACTCCTATTTATTTAACAAATAAATATCTCCTTTGGTTTAATTCTATTTATTTAATCTCTAAATAAATATCCTTTATATTTCTTTTAACGAATATAATTCCTTTATATTTTGATTAACAAATATATCCCCTTATATTCGATTAACATATATATTCCCTTGTATTTGATTTACAAATATAATTCTTTTATATTTGTTTTTACCAACTATTTTCTTTTCTTCCTTCGATTTACCGAAGCATCCCAATTTCCCTTCATCCAAGTGTCAACTCTTTACAACTTCGCGCCCGCATCAGTACACAGTCCCATCCTGTTCGCATACTATGACCAAGCCCACTTCAGTAATTCACGTGTACACCGTGCACAGGTGTTTATCAGCTCCGACCATCCCCGCGCAAGTTAATTTTTCATTTTCTGTCTTCCTTAATTCAAAGTTAATTTTTCATTTTCTCTATACTTGGTTCCCTACTTAACTGCAAAATTTGGATTCATATAACTTCTGTTACTATAGAAAAATGGAAATTACACCACCCTTTTCCCTAGATACTATCCCAAGACGCCAAGCCTACTGTCCATCCTTCATAAACCCGCTGCTACTATTCTCTCCATTCTATCTGCTGCGCACCCCTTCTTATTTCTTATTATTTATTCTTTTCTTTCTTTATGTTGGACTTTATTGTATATATTTCCGAACTAACAGAGGATAAATGCATTCTCTGTTAGACAAACACAGACATATTTTATTGTCTTAAATGATATGCGCAGTCATGTTTACATAACACTATACTATCAGTAGCACTTATGAAGACATATATATGGATGTAATATATATACAGTCTCTACAATGGATTTTGAAGAGTTCATAACATTATATCGTGCTACTGTCTCATCTTACTCAGGTGGTTTTAACTTCCTGTTTCCAGAATTTAAATCTTAAATAACTTTAATCCTTAACTCAAATATTGTATGAACTTACCAATATACACACATGGTTTGAATTCAGTTTTAATTTAATAAAAACGGTAAAGAAGTTTAAGAGTTTTACTCACGCACACAACACCGTACTTCTATATCCATGTCCCTCCCTCCAATACCAGTTTCACCACATACGCACGCCCCATAGAAAATGTGTCCCAGTCTTCTTGCGAGCTCCCTTCCGGTGATCGAACTCCACACTAAACCGCACACAAGTGCAACATCGGATGTTAAACCGAAATTCACAACCAGAAATTCGATCGATGCTCCCAAACATCCACAATCCGTAACCCTAACTTCCTGCAGTCAAACCTCGAGCGTCGGCTACTCATTTGAGCTGAATGAAATGGGTACCTCGTTGAAGGAAATCGCTCAAGGAATCGAAGTAGATAGGTTTTAGGATTTATTTAATTTTTGTATGATTTCTTTTGATTTATCAAATCTCACGATATGCTCTTGTTTTTGGTGGCTCATTATTTTGACGGTGGAAGAATAGAAATTAGGTTTAAGGGATGGGGTATTTATATAGGTTAGTTTTAGATAATTTGAAGGCCACGTTTTGTTTTGTTTAAGGCCACAGAAGAACGAAGGGTTTGAGAAGCATGAACGTGGATCTTTGTTTTATGTTATAAAATTTACCATCACGTGATAAAGAATTTCCTTTCTTTACAAACTGTTGTCGACCGAAGTAAACATACCGTTGTAATCAGCTTGGTGCCACGATCCCAAAAATATAATAATACCGGTAGATTAACTCATATTTTGAAACCTCAAAATGTTGATTTCAGGGTGCAAAATACTCCAAATAAAAAATCGCGTATTTAATTAATTAAAAATTACAGTAAAATTTTAAAAATTAAATTATCACTATTTCCCAAAAGAACCTTGTCTAAATTCAAGCCCGAACTCTAGTTATATCGAATAAACCGATATGGTCGATAAACGATTCTATAACGACTATTTTAAAATTTGATTTGGACATATCTCAAAATCTCCACAACGAAATCCTGATTTTTCTCTTCTACTAGAAGATATACTCCACCAGCTCCACACGTTTCTTGTTTCACAGAAATCCGGCTTAAAGCGAATCCTGTACATTCAGTTGAAGTTCAAATCGCCAAATCGCGAACTGCCGCGACGTTTCAGGTTCGTTTTAATTATAATTATAAATTATAAGTTCGAACGTTTTACTTTAAGTTATCGATATCGCCAAATCGATATATAAATCATTAAATAAATTAATTATTCGACAGCTAACAAAACGCGCCGTTACACTCGTTTCCTCCTTTCACCTGCAGGTCAAATTCTCGAACAAGATTACTGTTTTCCTAAAAAGCTGCTCAGAATTTTCTTTTTGAACACCCAAGCTCAATTTTTTGTGAGTATTTTTGCTTCTTACATAAGTCATAATCTTGATTATGTATCAACACTGACAGGGAAGACGATTAGGATTATGTTAATCATAAAATAGGTTTAGGCAACAATATCTTATTCACCATGTTTAATGCTCGACATTAGCGGCCATCTGTTTCTTTGTTTACTTTGTGTAGGAATTACGATAAGCGATGAAAGATACACAAGAAGGAAAACATTTTCCTGCTAATTAAGGTTCTATGCCGCTGATACTAAATGATTCTAAAATAATTAGGGTATGCATTTTCCTTTTTATTAAAAGTCTAGATGATCGCTAATGAAAGTACATTATGCATAACCCTTTGTGCATTCAATATCTAGGTTCGGTTTATCTTATGACAAATCGAGCCTTTTGCGAGCAAGATATAATAATACTCTACCTATTCATAAATGTTATTCATGCATTTGTGCAAGAAGTATGTATACTAATGGTACTGTGATGGAATGATATCACATGTCAGAATCATGTCTAGCAAAAGTCCAGCTAAGGTGAAGACCAAAGATTCCAAGGTCTCATGTCCTAAGAAAGCATTTGGTCTGAAGCCGTCCTTAATTACTTCCCAACGTTCCATGATGGCCATACTGGATATTTTTGGCATATCGCGTATTGATGCCATCATAGCTTCTTCTCCAAATTTTCTCAAGAACCCTCCAGAAGGGTAATTTGCGTATTCAGCAATTCATATCTGGTATGGAGGCTTTCTTCCTTTCCTACCTTTTCTACAAAAGCTCTTAGTTGATTTGAAAGTTGTCCCATTCAACTCTCACCCAATACGTACATAACTCTCTTATGTTTGAAGGCCCTAGCGCTTGCATCAGGTCAGGATTCTTTAAGCCATAAACTCATTCGTCATATGGTCCGATTTTCTAAAAGTTCAGGGTCGCCGATATGGAGGGCTAATCCCATAAGGAGACTAGTTAGCGATAGTATTAGCAAAACTAGGTCGTGGGAAGATCAATTTTTTCTCGTTAAATGTCCTCCCGGCATATCAGGAAAATTTGTTGATGGCGTGTAACGACCCAGAAAATCTGAGCCAATTTAAAATTTTTGAATTGGCTAAAATAATGGATTTTAAATATTTAAAATAAATATTTTAAATAAAGGCGATGAAAACTGAGTTTGAATCGACAATTGAAAACGAATATAATTAATTATAATTATAAACAAGGCCTGAAATGGCGTGGCAGTTTCAAAAATTGAATTCAAACTTTGTCGGACTGTACCGGGTGCAGAACAATCCGGATTTTAGCGAAACCAAAAACATTAGGATCTAATTGATGATATCTTTCCAACGAATCTGACAAAACGAAATTTGATAGCGGGAATCAAAAGATATGTCCGGTTGAAAATTCTGAATAGTCGCTATGGAATTCAGGCCCTTAAAAATAGACATTTTGCAAACGACCTCGGATTTCGATGAAACCACTTTTGTTAGATCCGCAGTCTCAAGTTATTGCTAGGTTTCAAATTTCATAATTTTTCGAATCAATATGTGAGCGTGGCAAAGGAAAACGCGTTTGATCGGTTTCAGTTGATTTTAGTCGACTGGAAATTGGCCATTTTTCAAACGGTCTCAGAATTCGACGAAATTAGTTTTAATAGGACCGTATCGTCAATACGAAGCTAGAAAATATTTTTCTGGAATTTTTTTCTAGTTAGTATGTGACCCCGGTAATTTGAAAAGTACGTTTAAAATTCAATATAGTGATTTAGATGTAAATTCAACGGAAACTGATTATAACGATCGAATCAGCTTGCGATACATATCCCATTGTGTTCGAAATGGGGGTAGAACACTAGGGACGACAGTCGGTGGGTTCCATTTCGACTTCGAATAAAAAGTCAACTTTTAAATAGAAATTTAATAATAATAAATATTTATATAAACCCTTTTTCTCTCTCTCTCCTCACATTCATTCTTGTTCGAAAATAAAAAAAAAAGAAAAAAAAACCCGACTTCATTTAGGCGCCCCCCCCCCTTCATCGTCGATCGACTGCCGCTGCCTCAGGCGAGGCGCCGCCCATCACCGCATCCCCCTCCCCCTCGTTCGTTGATCCCGCCAGTGACATCGCACCCCCCTGAACCAATCGCGACGCCCCAAATTCGCGAGCCCCCATTCGAGACCCCTCCGCTTCGCCAGCTCCTCCTCCTACCGCCGAGCTTGGCTGTCACCCCCCCTTCTTCGCAGACAGTAAGTATAGTATTTTTTTATTTTATTTTTATTTTAATTAGGTTTAAAACTGATTTATTTTAATTAGATTTAAAACTGGTTTTTAAAAAGGATTTAAAACTGATTTTAAAAATGATTTAAAAACTGATTTTAAAAATGATTTAAAAACTGATTTTTAAAAAGGATTTAAAACTGATTTTAAAAATGATTTAAAAACTGATTTTAAAAATGATTTAAAAACTGATTTTTAAAAAGGATTTAAAACTGATTTTAAAAATGATTTAAAAACTGATTTTAAAAATGATTTAAAAACTGATTTTAAATCTGATTTTAAAAAGGTATTAAAACTGATTTTTCAAAAGGTTTAAATCTGATTTTCAAAAGGTATTAAAACTGATTTAACTTTAAATAGAAAAAGATTTGAACTTTAAAAAGGGAAAGATTTAAACTTTAAATAGGGAAAGATTTGAACTTTAAAAAGGGAAAGATTTAAACTTTAAATAGGAAAAGATTTGAACTTTAAAAAGGGAAAGATTTAAACTTTAGAATAGGAAAAGATTTGAACTTTAAATAGGAAAAGATTTGAACTTTAAATAGAAAAAGATTTAAACTGGGATGGAAAGATCAGATTTTTTAGAATAGAAAAGATCAGATTTTTTATAATAGAAAAGATCATATTTTTAAAATAGAAAAGACAGAATTTTTATTAAGTAGAAGAAGTAAGATATGATTTTTATATTTTTAAAGTAATAAAAATATATTTTTTACATCATAGGAATATTAAAAATATAATCTTTATTTTTGAAAAGGCGGAGTCTATATTTTTGAAATGCAATTTTTATATATTGAATAACATAGTAAAAAATTCGATTTTTACATATGTAGAGAATACGGGTAACGAAAGCGACAAAAGGGCGAGATTGGCGAAGATTTCTATAAAGGAAGAGTCGTGGTATTGGATAGCTATTGGTGAGAATTTCTCACTCTTCAATTTCTTTTAAAATATATATATATATGTGTTGAAATAAAAGTGAATTGCTATATATAATATATATATATATATCTACGCCCTCGTCCACAAACCATGGACGATATTTATTGGTTGAAATTGTTGTGAAAATTGATTGATAGCGAATGGTTGTTTGGGATTGTTTGTGATTGATATTGGTTGAAAAATACCCGTTTGTGGTTGAGAAATATTTGGTTGAAACCACATAGGATTAGTTTTGTGGAAATGAAATAAATATATACATGCCGCCTGCGTGCGAACTAGATGCATGATCCCCATTGTCAAAAACCGCGAGGTTTTAAGGTAGAGCGAGGAGCCGTACTAGGGACGGTCCTGGTTTTAACTACCCTGCCGTTATGCTGCCGAAATTTTGAATAATATTCGTGTGTTTGAATTATTTTCATATGCTTAAACTATATTTATTCATTGAATAGAAAACATTCATGTGTTGAATTGATATTCATTCCTTGATTAGAAATTCATGTGTTGAATGGTATTCATATTTTTTGAAATAAATTGTTTGATAATAAAAATCACCTTTTATCTATATATAAAAACTATAGAAAACATTCATGGGTTGAATTGATATTCATTCGTTGATTAGAAATTCATGTGTTGAATGGTATTCATATTTTGAAATAAATTGTTTGATAATAAAAATCACCTTTTATCTATATATATAAAATCCTATTTTTGTCACCTATATGAACTATATAGAAAAATAGTGTTTTGAAATGAATTGTTTTACAATAAAAATCACATTTTTATTGTATGCATAAATCGTTGAAATGTGAAGTGTTAAAAATAGCCACTTGTTCAAAAATAAACATATATGAGTTGAAATATGCATTAATTAGCTAATGAAATGATTTGCACCTATTTATGCAACATTAGAATGAATGGTGTTTTTAAACCAAATAGAAATCAAATATGAAGTTGAATAGAAAATGATACGTGATAAGAACTGTATATATATGTACATGCATATTCATTGAACAAGTTATAGCAAAGGGGCTAGAGAAGAGGAATAAAATTTTGTGCCCGACAAATAGGTACACATTTACTGTTTTGTTTGGGTGATGATTTTATGAGCCTGTTGGCTAGCCGCTTGGCTTTTTCTTTTTCTTTTTGAGATTAGAAGGACCGGGAAAGCTATTTGCGATTTCCCGATGCTCCCGGTGCAAGGGAGGTTATGGCGAAATTTTCCAAAATTTTAAGGCGTTAGTGAAATATTTGAAGTGAAAACGATATTGAAATCATTGAATGAACTATATTTATATAAATATATAAATATAAATAAAATCAAAACGAAACGAGGCCGTGCAGTTCGTATTTTGAAACCGTGATTTCAAACAACTAGTACGGGGAATCCGACCATTGGATTTTCCCGAAACCGCAACCGTCGGGTTCGCCTTGGAAAAATCTTTCCAACGGCACCAACTTTGTAAAGATCCAACGGTTGGATTGTCTGGAATGTTTAATTCAAATCTGAAGAAAAACAGCGCCAGAAACGATTATATTTATATATATATAAAAATATAATTATATTTAATCGAATAACGACGCTGCAGTTCGTATTTAGAAATCGAAAATTCAAACGATTGTACCGGGAGATCCGACCGTCGGATTTTCCCGAAACTGGAACCGTTGGATTCGTTTTTAAAAGACCTTTCTAATGATCTAAATTTTGCGAAGATCCAACGGTTAGATTTTCAGATATGTGTAAATCAAATCTGAAGAAAAACAGCGCCACGGCCGCTTTATGGCCCGAAGCGTCGTTTTGAATAAATTAGCTATTTTAAAATAAATAAAAATAGCGATAAATAGTTATAAAATATCATAAGCGATATGGAATGAAAATAAACTGAATTTGCTCGATTTATGTGGCTTTTGATGGTTGAATGTGTTTGGTGTGAAAATCACAATAAAGAACAAAATTGATGTTGTCAAATAATTTAACCATTGAAATAAATTGATTTGAAATTCTAAATATACGTGAATTATTTGAAAAGGCCGAGTTAATTCTCATTTCAAATGATTGACCGACGATTGAAAGTCGAAGATGAAGACGATGGTCGAAGACCGGAGATCTTCACCACGTTTGGATGGTAACCGAGGTCCTGATTGGGAGGCATCCCGAAATATGGATAATGAGTGGTGATCGTTCAGACGTGAGTGGTGATCGAAGGGTTTGCGAGGTATTTAGTGCCTCCGGTTTCGTTCAGACCCAGAACGGACTTGTAAATGGACTGTGTGTCTGACATTGGAGTTTGTTCTGTGTTGATTGATTTCTGTTAAATATACATCTGTTTGGCGGCGGAGAATTTATTCTTTTGCTTAACGCCCTTCTCTGAGACGCACGAGCTCAGAGGTTGTATATCGATGGACATCAGTCGCATGGCATGAATTGCCTGTGTGGCATGCTAAGATGCAGTGATCAGGGCTTCTGTTGAAAAGCAAAGTCTTGTGGTGATGATCAAAGCACCGCCTGTGTGGCGTAGCTTTGTGTATAACGTGAATTCGCGAGCCTCACACCCCGGTATGAACCTAAAACGGGAGAAGGACCTCAGGGAGGGCCTACGTTTCCTCCTAGCTAAAAGTGGCGTCAGTGGTTTTACACGCCCTGACGAGATTGACTTATGTGGTTGTTGCTGTTGCGAGGCGCCTCGGTTAGATCGGACGATCCGGGTCCGATGGAGTCACTTGTTGGCTCGCTTACGCCCCAAAGGGCGGCGAAACGTAGTGCTCAGGCATTTTTAATCCACTCCGTATGGACCGGCCCTGTCGCTCCAAGGGTCGATGCGTTCTGATCCTGAGACTCGGGCTAGGCAGTCTTGAATTCGGTAAGGACTATCTTTTGCCTTGGTTCATGACGGAAATCCAATTTCCAAATACGTGACGATGCGATTTTGATTGTATACCTATATATGGCGACATAGTGGTATGGGGCATTAATGCCGTCTATGATTGATAGTTATGATTTGAAATTGTTTTCAAACATATAGACACTAGCAATAATATCAAATGCCTTTGTTTTATTCGTATCAAGCATATTTTGGCCATTATAAGGTAAAACTCTATCCTCCGGTTTGCGTTGCATTGTGTGATGGGAACTGAGTCTTATAATGGCTTCATTTTTATAAAAAGCACAGCGATGTTTAAAAGAAAGATTTGTTTTAAAGCACTGGCAATCCAATGGAGTAAACCCATTCCACGAAAGTGGCGTGGTCCTGTGATTAGCCAATTATATATGTGTTGAGTGGATTTCTCATACCAGTCCCATGACTGACTCGTAGTTTGTTTCACTTTCAAACTCAGGTGCCCCCTTTTTCTACACGGGCAGCCTTGTATTCAGGTTTAGCTGGTTCTTTCTGGATAGCTGGAGCTGAAGATGGATTCTATCATTTATCTCTTTTTATGCTGTTCAGCTCCTATTGTACATATTTTGTTTATTTCCGCTGTAGACATTTATGTATAGCCGAACTGTATTTGTACTAAGTAAGATCCTGTATACTGTGTAACTCTGATGATTACTTTTATCCAGTATATTTTATTGTTTCATTATCTGGTGTATTTATTTAATTTTGTTCTGCTATTATCTGTTTCTGTGTTATATTCCAAAGATAACCCTGTTTCCGTCTGAACGGGATTTTGGGTCGTCTCAACGTGGTATCAGAGCTTTGGTTAAGCTTAGTTCTGGAATATAACATTTGAACGAACTCGTCAGAAATAGAACCAGTAGTGTTCTAGGACGGGTAACTCTATACAGATAGGATCAGCAATATCCTAGTATGAGTATAGCAGAATCAGAACAACTCGTTAGAGATGGGGTCAGAAGTGCCTCAGAACGAGTCGAGAGTAATATGTTTTTAAATAACGTATTTGTGATTATATATATATAGTCTGGTTTTTGAAATATAATTTTTGAATATATAAAAGATATATATTTGAAAAGTTAAAAAGGTTAAAAACAATTGGATTGGTTGTTGTGTTGTGTGATCGTAGATTTATCAAACCACTTTTCGACTTTGTTCCTTTTCGGGGACGAAAAGTTTTAAGTGGGGGAGATTGTAAAGACCCAGAAAATCTGAGCCAATTTAAAAATTTTGAATTGGCTAAAATAATGGATTTTAAATATTTAAAATAAATATTTTAAATAAAGGCGATGAAAACTGAGTTTGAATCGACAATTGAAAACGAATATAATTAATTATAATTATAAACAAGGCCTGAAATGGCGTGGCAGTTTCAAAAATTGAATTCAAACTTTGTCGGACTGTACCGGCTGCAGAACAATTCGTATTTTAGCGAAACCAAAAACATTAGGATCTAATTGATGATATCTTTCCAACGAATCTGACAAACCGAAATTTGATAGCGGGAATCAAAAGATATGTCCAGTTGAAAATTCTGAATAGTCGCTATGGAATTCAGGCCCTTAAAAATAGACATTTTGCAAACGACCTCGGATTTCGATGAAACCACTTTTGTTAGATCCGCAGTGTCAAGTTATTGCTAGGTTTCAAATTTCATAATTTTTCGAATCAATATGTGAGCGTGGCAAAGGAAAACGCGTTTGACCGGTTTTAGTTGATTTTAATCGACTGGAAATTGGCCATTTTTCAAACGGTCTCAGAATTCGACGAAATTAGTTTTAATAGGACCGTATCGTCAATACGAAGCTAGAAAATATTTTTCTGGAATTTTTTCTAGTTAGTATGTGACCCCGGTAATTTGAAAAGTACGTTTAAAATTCAATATAGTGATTTAGATGTAGATTCAACGGAAACTGATTATAACGATCGAATCAGCTTGCGATACATATCCCATTGTGTTCGAAATGGGGGTATAACACTAGGGACGACAGTCGGTGGGTCCCATTTCGACTTCGAATAAAAAGTCAACTTTTAAATAGAAATTTAATAATAATAAATATTTATATAAACCCTTTTTCTCTCTCTCTCCTCACATTCATTCTCGTTCGAAAATAAAAAAAAAGAAAAAAAACCGACTTCATTTAGGCGCCCCCCCCCCCCTCTTCATCGTCGATCGACTGCCGCTGCCTCAGGCGAGGCGCCGCCCATCACCGCATCCCCCTCCCCCTCGTTCGTTGATCCCGCCAGTGACATCGCACCCCCCTGAACCAATCGCGACGCCCCAAATTCGCGAGCCCCCGTTCGAGACCCCTCCGCTTCGCCAGGTCCTCCTCCTGCCGCCGAGCTTGGCTGTCACCCCCCCTTCTTCGCAGACAGTAAGTATAGTATTTTTTTTTATTATTTTAATTAGGTTTAAAACTGATTTATTTTAATTAGATTTAAAACTGGTTTTTAAAAAGGATTTAAAACTGATTTTAAAAATGATTTAAAAACTGATTTTAAAAATGATTTAAAAACTGATTTTTAAAAAGGATTTAAAACTGATTTTAAAAATGATTTAAAAACTGATTTTAAAAATGATTTAAACTGATTTTAAAAATGATTTTAAATCTGATTTTAAAAAGGTATTAAAACTGATTTTTCAAAAGGTTTAAATCTGATTTTAAAAAGGTATTAAAACTGATTTAACTTTAAATAGAAAAAGATTTGAACTTTAAAAAGGGAAAGATTTAAACTTTAAATAGGGAAAGATTTGAACTTTAAAAAGGGAAAGATTTAAACTTTAAATAGGAAAAGATTTGAACTTTAAAAAGGGAAAGATTTAAACTTTAGAATAGGAAAAGATTTGAACTTTAAATAGGAAAAGATTTGAACTTTAAATAGAAAAAGATTTAAACTGGGATGGAAAGATCAGATTTTTTAGAATAGAAAAGATCAGATTTTTTAGAATAGAAAAGATCATATTTTTAAAATAGAAAAGACAGAATTTTTATTAAGTAGAAGAAGTAAGATATGATTTTTATATTTTTAAGGTAATAAAAATATAATTTTTACATCATAGGAATATTAAAAATATAATCTTTATTTTTGAAAAGGCGGAGTCTATATTTTTGAAATGCAATTTTTATATATTGAATAACATAGTAAAAAATTCGATTTTTACATATGTAGAGAATACGGGCAACGAAAGCGACAAAAGGGCGAGATTGGCGAAGATTTCTATAAAGGATGAGTCGTCGTATTGGATAGCTATTGGTGAGAATTTCTCACTCTTCAATTTCTTTTAAAATATATATATATATATATATGTTGAAATAAAAGTGAATTGCTATATATAATATATATATATATATCTACGCCCTCGTCCACAAACCATGGACGATATTTATTGGTTGAAATTGTTGTGAAAATTGATTGATAGCGAATGGTTGTTTGGGATTGTTTGTGATTGATATTGGTTGAAAAATACCTGTTTGTGGTTGAGAAATATTTGGTTGAAACCACATAGGATTAGTTTTGTGGAAATGAAATAAATATATACATGCCGCCTGCGTGCGAACTAGATGCATGATCCCCATTGTCAAAAACCGCGAGGTTTTAAGGTAGAGCGAGGAGCCGTACTAGGGACGGTCCCGGTTTTAACTACCCTGCCGTTATGCTGCCGAAATTTTGAATAATATTCGTGTGTTTGAATTATTTTCATATGCTTAAACTATATTTATTCATTGAATAGAAAACATTCATGTGTTGAATTGATATTCATTCGTTGATTAGAAATTCATGTGTTAAATGGTATTCATATTTTTTGAAATAAATTGTTTGATAATAAAAATCACCTTTTATCTATATATAAAAACTATAGAAAACATTCATGGGTTGAATTGATATTCATTCGTTGATTAGAAATTCATGTGTTGAATGGTATTCATATTTTGAAATAAATTGTTTGATAATAAAAATCACCTTTTATCTATATATATATATATAATCCTATTTTTGTCACCTATATGAACTATATAGAAAAATAGTGTTTTGAAATGAATTGTTTTACAATAAAAATCACATTTTTATTGTATGCATAAATCGTTGAAATGTGAAGTGTTAAAAATAGCCACTTGTTCAAAAATAAACATATATGAGTTGAAATATGCATTAATTAGCTAATGAAATGATTTGCACCTATTTATGCAACATTAGAATGAATGGTGTTTTTAAACCAAATAGAAATCAAATATGAAGTTGAATAGAAAATGATAAATGATAAGAACTGTATATATATGTACATGCATATTCATTGAACAGGTTATAGCAAAGGGGCTAGAGAAGAGGAATAAAATTTTGTGCCCGACAAATAGGTACACATTTACTGTTTTGTTTGGGTGATGATTTTATGAGCCTGTTGGCTAGCCGCTTGGCTTTTTCTTTTTCTTTTTGAGATTAGAAGGACCGGGAAAGTTATTTGCGATTTCCCGATGCTCCCGGTGCAGGGGAGGTTATGGCGAAATTTTCCAAAATTTTAAGGCGTTAGTGAAATATTTGAAGTGAAAACGATATTGAAATCATTGAATGAACTATATTTATATAAATATATAAATATAAATAAAATTAAAACGAAACGAGGCCGTGCAGTTCGTATTTTGAAACCGTGATTTCAAACAACTAGTACGGGGAATCCGACCATTGGATTTTCCCGAAACCGCAACCGTCGGGTTCGCCTTGGAAAAATCTTTCCAACGGCACCAACTTTGTAAAGATCCAACGGTTGGATTGTCTGGAATGTTTAATTCAAATCTGAAGAAAAACAGCGCCAGAAACGATTATATTTATATATATATAAAAATATAATTATATTTAATCGAATAACGACGCTGCAGTTCGTATTTAGAAATCGAAAATTCAAACGATTGTACCGGGAGATCCGACCGTCGGATTTTCCCGAAACTGGAACCGTTGGATTCGTTTTGAAAAGCCTTTCTAATGATGTAAATTTTGCGAAGATCCAACGGTTAGATTTTCAGATATGTGTAAATCAAATCCGAAGAAAAACAGCGCCACGGCCGCTTTATGGCCCGAAGCGTCGTTTTGAATAAATTAGCTATTTTAAAATAAATAAAAATAGCGATAAATAGTTATAAAATATCATAAGCGATATGGAATGAAAATAAACTGAATTTGCTCGATTTATGTGGCTTTTGATGGTTGAATGTGTTTGGTGTGAAAATCACAATAAAGAACAAAATTGATGTTGTCAAATAATTTAACCATTGAAATAAATTGATTTGAAATTCTAAATATACGTGAATTATTTGAAAAGGCCGAGTTAATTCTCATTTCAAATGATTGACCGACGATTGAAAGTCGAAGATGAAGACGATGGTCGAAGACCGGAGATCTTCACCTCGTTTGGATGGTAACCGAGGTCCTGATTGGGAGGCATCCCGAAATATGGATAATGAGTGGTGATCGTTCAGACGTGAGTGGTGATCGAAGGGTTTGCGAGGTATTTAGTGCCTCCGGTTTCGTTCAGACCCAGAACGGACTTGTAAATGGACTGTGTGTCTGACATTGGAGTTTGTTCTGTGTTGATTGATTTCTTTTAAATATACATCTGTTTGGCGGCGGAGAATTTATTCTTTTGCTTAACGCCCTTCTCTGAGACGCACGAGCTCAGAGGTTGTATATCGATGGACATCAGTCGCATGGCATGAATTTCCTGTGTGGCATGCTAAGATGCAGTGATCAGGGCTTCTGTTGAAAAGCAAAGTCTTGTGGTGATGATCAAAGCACCGCCTGTGTGGCGTAGCTTTGTGTATAACGTGAATTCGCGAGCCTCACACCCCGGTATGAACCTAAAACGGGAGAAGGACCTTAGGGAGGGCCTACGTTTCCTCCTAGCTAAAAGTGGCGTCAGTGGTTTTACACGCCCTGACGAGATTGACTTATGTGGTTGTTGCTGTTGCGAGGCGCCTCGGTTAGATCGGACGATCCGGGTCCGATGGAGTCACTTGTTGGCTCGCTTACGCCCCAAAGGGCGACGAAACGTAGTGCTCAGGCATTTTTAATCCACTCCGTGTGGACCGGCCCTGTCGCTCCAAGGGTCGATGCGTTCTGATCCTGAGACTCGGGCTAGGCAGTCTCGAATTCGGTAAGGACTATCTTTTGCCTTGGTTCATGACGGAAATCCAATTTCCAAATACGTGACGATGCGATTTTGATTGTATACCTATATATGGCGACATAGTGGTATGGGGCATTAATGCCGTCTATGATTGATAGTTATGATTTGAAATTGTTTTCAAACATATAGACACTAGCAATAATATCAAATGCCTTTGTTTTATTCGTATCAAGCATATTTTGGCCATTATAAGGTAAAACTCTATCCTCCGGTTTGCGTTGCATTGTGTGATGGGAACTGAGTCTTATAATGGCTTCATTTTTATAAAAAGCACAGCGATGTTTAAAAGAAAGATTTGTTTTAAAGCACTGGCAATCCAATGGAGTAAACCCATTCCACGAAAGTGGCGTGGTCCTGTGATTAGCCAATTATATATGTGTTGAGTAGATTTCTCATACCAGTCCCATGACTGACTCGTAGTTTGTTTCACTTTCAAACTCAGGTGCCCCCTTTTTCTACATGGGCAGCCTTGTATTCAGGTTTAGCTGGTTCTTTCTGGATAGCTGGAGCTGAAGATGGATTCTATCATTTATCTCTTTTTATGCTGTTCAGCTCCTATTGTACATATTTTGTTTATTTCCGCTGTAGACATTTATGTATAGCCGAACTGTATTTGTACTAAGTAAGATCCTGTATACTGTGTAACTCTGATGATTACTTTTATCCAGTATATTTTATTGTTTCATTATCTGGTGTATTTATTTAATTTTGTTCTGCTATTATCTGTTTCTGTGTTATATTCCAAAGATAACCCTGTTTCCGTCTGAACGGGATTTTGGGTCGTCTCATGGCGGTAGGCTTCTCGTTCCAGAATGTAAATATTTTATGTTTGAGGTTTTTGCTTACCTGTATCTTTCTTTTATCACAGAACTCGCCTCTAAGGAGATGACTTTAACAACGAAGGAAGCCCAAGTTGTCGAGGCTATCTTCAAAGCATCGGTGGAACATATGTGCCAGTCATTCCTCTTAACTATCAACAGGATTCATCAATATGGCTTAAATCCCCTTGGGCAAAAGATATTAGGGAAACCTCCCATCCAATTTTTTGTTCCTAAAGGACTATTGCTGAATTCTAGATCTTTCAACGCAGGCTCTCCCATCCATCCAAGTGATCTTGATGAGACTATATATATATTATTTATTTATTTGATGCAGACAACATTTGTCATTCTTCTCTTATTTCCTTGTTATTATTATTCTTCTAATTTAATTCTTCTTTGTCTAGGATCTTTAACTTCTCAGGATTCGTCTGCCCTTGCAGCCTACAACCGGTCCAGTGCCCAAGTTGTAAAGAGGCTCGCCTATACCGACATTGAATCACCATCAAAGAAGCCCAGACATGATAAGTCAGCTAGATTTTCAAAAGACATCATTGCCACCCCGAAAATAAGGCATAATTTTGATCCTTCTACTATAGATGATGATCGGGTGGTTGATATTGATGCCTCTCCTGATGTTTCCCCGAAAGGAAAGTCCGTAAGCAGTTTTGTACCTTTTGATACTTTCAGTGTGTTAGATGGAAAAAGGTATGGTCTTCCAATGCCACCCTCTTCTCAGACTGTTATTTCTCTTGTGCCTCCTCCATCAGTCTCGGATTTTGGTAGGATTGTGAGCCTTGCTCTTTCATCCCTAAAGTTGCTATCATAACCCCGGTAACAAATCAGGGATCAACTTTTGGTATTGATTTATCTTTTCTGATGCTTTTGGTTTTTACATGGTTTTCGTAAGAGGTTCAACCTATTTCTTTTCCTTAGGTGATGAAAACTTGGTATTTATCCCGGGGAATAGCTTCCGCTTCAACAGTTGAGGTCAATGCCCTTAAGGAGGAGAACACGGTGCTGACGAATAGGGTTAATATTCTGTTATAGGAGAAGATGGAGGGTGACATTGAACGTAGGGAGTTGGCGGCCTCACTAGAGGAGGAGAGAAAGGCTAAGGATGTGCTGGCAAAGCAGGTTGAAAACCTTAAGGTAGAGAAATTAGGGTTGGAGATTGATTATGCCGCCGAGATGGACAGGATGAACACTCAGCTCTCTACCATAAAAAGAATAATTTATGAGGCTAGTGATAAAATTTCCAATTTCTTGAATGTTCATCTTATTAACATAGTTACGGAGTACTATGAAGATGCCCTCATCCTTGCATTTTCTAATAATTACAAGAGGCTACTGGAATTTTCTTCTTCTTCAATTGAACCCTCTATTAGAGATAGAGTTTTAGAGAAGATTGCATATATGAGGCAAGATGATATGATTCCCCCATGAAAAGATAAACTCTACGGCTATTTTGTTTATTGATGGGTTTTCCAAGGATTATGAGGAAGAGGTGGAGGAAGGAACCATGGTGGAAGAGGAAACAGGAGAGGACATTGACCGACAAGGAGGATCTGGAAAGGATGATGGGACCCTCTCTCCAGCAATGAGGGAATTACCTCCCGAAGGAGGTGGCTCCCCGAGTTCCAAGAATAAAGGTACTTCTGACCGTTCTGATATTCATGTTACACAAGTATGGCTTTCGCTTTCGAAATATTTTCCCTCTTCTTGAATCTTATTAGTGATTAGTCTTTTCATGTCGCTACAGTTTTCTACTTCTCCAAAGATGTAAGCTACTGTAATGCTTTAAATTCTACGTTTGAAAAGCATGGATAATTTCCAAGGAATTCATCCTGCAAAAATCAATCTAGCAGGGAGCGTCAAGTATTATTGTATGAAGTATTTTTAACTTATCTGTGAATGGTGTTGACTCTATGATATTTGGCGGTTTATGATGTTGTATTAATACGTCAGTGTGAACGTTACGCGTATGTGTGTATGAATTGATAAAGATCATGTGGTTGTCTCTCTTTGGAATGCATGATGTAATTAGTGTATATCTGATGTTTGCATTTTACGTATTACGACATCTCATTTTATCCATGACTAGGTGGACCAATTCCAAACCTCTCCTTCACAGCTTAGAGAGGGAACTTCGAACGTTGTTGGCTGCAAAGGCATTTTTGAGAGTGCTCCCCTTTTAGGCTATAAAAAGATGTATTATTTTCAAAAGATAGTTGTCACAAACCTCAAGGAGCAGTGTCCCATTTGGAAAAACAACTGAAGGAGAAAGATGAAATTATCAATAATTTGCAACGTAGGCTAGCGACAAATTCTTCTGAGAGTTCTGACGAGGAGGTAAGAAGACTATACCAACAAATTGGCAAGTTGTATAATGAAATAAAGAAAGCTAAGGAAAATTATGCTTCCTTGGAGTTCTCTTTGTAAAACCCCAACTCAGAATGATAAACTTTTCTCATATGTTTGTAATACGAATCCTCTCAAAACGATGATTGTGTTTGTGTAATGGTTTATGTAGTGACTTCTAGTGGGTATACTCGTATACTGTGTTAATTATTTGATGTATCGCTTTCGTCGGGAACATTGTAATCATAGCTCAGGGCGTTGGAAGGAGACATACTCATGCCAAGTGCTTGTGACAACGTTCCTTGTGCAACAGGTATTTTTGGGAAAATCTTCTCCATAATACTTTTCTAGGAAAAGGAGTGGTTCTATTTATGAGACTCCATTAGAAATATTTAGGATCTTTTCCCTAGTTCCTTCCCAAACTTATGTTTTATTGCGACGCTATTTCTCGTGCTGTGCAAGCAGCTAGTATATAAAAGAAATAAGCTAATGTACATATAGATTACAAACACTTCCCTAAGCAAACGAGAGGACCATGAGCTTATCCCTAGCAATAATGAAAGTGTGGTTCCAAACCATATTCAGATTGTCGCGATAGTCGAACGCCTCTTTCTTGTTTGGGTTTAAGATTCTGAGCTCATCCTGGTTTGGTTATTTGTGGCGAGACTGAAACCCCATATCTGGTTGTAGTTTTCTCCTGGCTCATCCCAGATTTGGGTATGGAGATATGAGGTCGAGAACCTACTTCTGGTCTTTGTTGAGAACTAAATTAACCCCGATTCGGGTATTGAGATGAGACCAGGACCCCCCTTTTTGTGCTTGTGTGTATCTGACCCGACCCAGATTCAGGTTATTTAAAGTGAGAGACTGGAAGTCCGTTTGTGGTACTTGATAAGAACCGAAGTAACCTAGATTTGGGTCTCGGTATAGAAGACCTGAACTAACCCTTGTTCAAGCAATTAGATATTGAAAACTAGGAATCATGTTACAGTATTTGTGAAGAATGGAATCAACCCAGATTCGGGTATTAGTATAGAAGACCAGAACCAACCCTTATTTAGGTAATTAAAGATTAATGAGCAAAAATTTCCTTCCGGAATTAACGCTTTGGTATCCCCTTTGGGTTTGATTTGTGAAGAAGACGTTGTACATGCTTCTCGAGCCACTCTTCGGGCTTTTGATGTCAAAGCAAAGGATGTACGTGCTTTGCTGGCCACTCTCTAGGCCTGTGCATCCGGTGCGTTTCGCTAGCTTATCCACAAGCAAGGCCCAAGGACTTACCCGACCCGCCTACAGGAGGTGCCTTATCATGACAATCGTAGGTGATGATAAGGTCTTAGAAACTCGGACAGGGCCATTATAGACACAAAACTAAGGTTTACTCTTTTGATGCTCTATATTGACCATTGTAGGTACTGATAGAGGCTTACACACCACCCCCCTCCGAGGGGTGCCCTATCCTGACCATCGTAGGTGATAATAGGGATTGGTGTTCCCATCTACAGGTAATGCGAAACATAAGCAAAGATAGGGAGTTCTCTTCTGCGAGCAGAGGTAGGGCGTGCTTAGTTCTAGCAAAGGCAGGGCGTACTCTTTTGTGAGAAGAGGCAGGGCGTGCTAATTTTAGATGCACCGCCACGACCATTTCTGGTGTGAAACGGAGGCTTACGCTTTTGATGCTTTAACCTAACCCCCTCTGATTTGGGCATGGAGAAAGACTAACACATCATCCCCCTCCAGGGGATGCCTCGTCCTAACCAATCTGGTGATCACAAGGGATTTAATCCAATTATGGTTTGACCCCTTTGGGTTTCTTTAAGCTTCGAAAGGAGGGTTTTCCATACCATTGGACATGTTTAATAATCCTTTTCCTAAGGATTTTTACTGAAATTAATCTGATCTTTTCATACACTCTCGTAATTGGCCTTGGTTGATGAATTTGACGACTGTTTCCTCAAGGGTTCCGCAGTGATTAGTTTCATGTCCATTTATCATGTGGTAGTGGCAATAGAATCCTCCTGTTTTCCTTTCGTATTTTGTCTTCTTCTTTGTGAGTGGCCAATAGTTGAGTTCACGTTTGGTTAGGAAGTAAATGTTTTCCATCGAAGTGGTGAGGTGGTATCCCTTGGGTAATCTTGGTGTATGCCCCCTTCTTGCCTCTGGGGATTAATACTTTTGTGACCCAACCTTGTTGTTGTACCTATACCTTCGTTTCTTCTTCCCAAAATATACTGAGGTTGGGGTGTCACCCTTCCAAACCATTTGTTGGTGAAGCGGTCAATATCAGTTATTATTTCTTGTTCAAATACTATTCCTTTGACTTGTTTGTGGAGAGTTCTTCTTAGATGAGAGAAAATGTTAGTATGCTCTGATGTAGAACCACTTGGAAGGAGTATTAAGGTTTGTCCTATATGGGAAAGGTTATTATCCCAAGTGCCGAAAGCATATTATACCCTTTCCCTTTTTTCTTTATTATCTACAAGGCTTCCACTTTCAGCCTTTGTTCTTCTATCACTCTTGGGTCAGTCATTTCCGACTTTTCCATTCGAGATCTAGAAGACTCTCGTCGGGACCTCTTATCCTTGACTTTCCTTCTCCAAAGTCCTAGTCCAACCCAAGACAGAACAACACAGGTAGATATGTGGCTGCTTACCACAAGGTCAGAGGTTCAAGCCCTCCTTCTAGTGCCAAAATGTTGATGACATTTTTCGTCAACAGCGGAGGTAGGTCAATGGGAATGGTCTTAAGAAAAAGAAATAGGTTGTTTAGCCTTCGCGAGTTTAGGTTAGACCACCGTTCCTAGGTATCAAGGCCTTGGAGAGAAGGACCACTAAACAACCCTTGGTAAAGGACTTAAAGGATAGTGAAAAGGAATATTGCACCAAGCTCGCTGAAAGATCTAAGCTCATAGGAAGGGTTTAAGCAAATAGGAAGGGGTATTTCATCCAATTTGCGGAAAGGTTTGGACAATGATCCATGCATATGTAGGAAATAAACAATAATTTGTAGCAACAACAATTAAGAAAAATCATGATAAACTCACAGGAAAATACTATAAATGTAGATCATCTCTTTATTAATCTTCCGTTTAGAGTACATGAACAGAATAGAAGAAAATCTTCCAATCGATTTGAGTATTAGGATTTTTTCTAGAGATAAAAAGTATAAGAATCGGAAATGAGTGAGAGCCCCCCCTAAATTGTGACCCCTGGGGTATTTATAGATAAATCGTGGACCCTTCTGCTATTGGGCCGTTGAGCCTCCAGGTACTTCTATCGGCCTCCTTTCTCTTTGACTTCAGTTGCTTTTGGTGTTGACCGCTTTGAGGTGCAGATTATAACTTCTGGAGTGAAGGGCCCGACTAGTTGGGGCTTCTTTGAGAGTGATATGAGCTTGTTGATGTAGTGGCTTTCCGGAAGGTATTTGAGCCTCTGGTTGTATGCTCTCGGTTATAAGCTCCCGGATGTAGGCTTCCGGCTCTCTTATGAATACTTAGAGGAGCTTTTCCTCAAGATGTATGTAGATAGCTATTGGATCGGAACCACTGTTGGTGTTTGTACTAAGTAGACTAGTATGGATAGCCTGTATCCTTTCTAAGGATCCGGTTTGCCTTCCGGTGGAGTTTCCAGGTATATCCTAATCTTTTGGAAGGTAATTTCGGGTGAGCTTCCTATTGTCTAGCAGTGCGACCTTTTGGTGTTTATGCAGTAGATGTTTCGGCAGATGGTTATGGATAATCTTTATGCATCTTGGGCTTGATATCCTTGATGTCTTCACATCCTAGTATGTCAGCGGCAAGCGGGTTAATATCAACAACCCTTTCTCCATTCCAGGTTTCCATTAGTGGAACTCTTCCTTTCTTGGCTTCTAACTTAGATGTCCTTTCGCTATAGAACCCCCTGTCATGTATGCCCTGTCGGATAGTCTGTGTCGGCATTCCATAGACTTTGGGCTCCTTCTTCCTAAGAAGGTGTCGGTTTGTGTAGCTTTCGGATTATCCCTTCGTGCTTGTGTTCATTGGATACCCCTTCGCCGTTAGTTGGTTTCGGAGTTAATTTTGGTAGTAACAAATAATAAATTAATATTACCGTATATATCTAAATAGAACATCATATAGTACCAAAACAAACATACTTGGGTTTGTAACTCGATATATTCAAAACGATATTCATTTTATAATAAATCCTTTTATTTTATTTAATAAATCGTCATAATTTATAAATGATTTCATAGCGACTATTTGAAATTTTGATTTGGACATAACTCACAATTTATAACACGAAATCTCAATTTCTCACTTCCGTTAGAAAATTATAATTCCATTGATCCTAATGTTTCTTGTTTTAACAAATTCTGACTTATATTGAATTTTGTATATTCAATTAAAGTTCAAAACTAAAATTTTTGAACTACCACGATGTTACGAGTTCATTTTATAATTGTTATAAACTTATATGTTCAAAATTCGTTTTAAATAAACTCTAAGTCATTAATTCTTAAAATAAATCGTTTTAAATATTTAAAATCCTTTAAAATCAATTAAAACTCATATTTTAAATTGACTAAAAATTTGGGTCGTTACACTGGTGATCCCCAAATTCTATGTCTCTTCTTGTTAAGCCTAATTTGGGGTTTTGGTTATGTAAACTCTATCTTGTAATCACTTGTATCTCTCTTATGTGGAATAAAATCTCTCTCCTTTGGACTGGATATACACTATCTTATTGAAGATAGTGGAACCAGTATAAATATTATGTGTCTTTATTTTCTTCATTATAATTATTTACTATTTGTTTGTAGTAATAGAATAACTGATGTTTGATTGATTGGTGTTCAATTGGAAAATCTAGATCTTGTTTGTTTTTCTTCCGCACTTGTGCAATTTTCGCACAACAGATTAGTATCAAAGCTATTTGTGCAATTTTCACATAACAATATTAATGGTATTGTACAAAGCACAATTGTGCTTTAGATATCAGGTATTAAAATTTGATTATTTCTCATGGGTTTTGTTTACCTGCATTATAAAAGTACCGTTCAAATACGTATAACTAATATTTTTCATGTTTATTATGCCTTACAATATTAAAATTTCATAGTACGCCCAGTTTCCTATGTATTTAATAACTATTATCTATTTTAACATACATATTTACTTATTTGTTGTTACCAGTTTTAACATATATACGGACTTGGGTTTGTCCTAAGTATAACTATTTACATATTAGTTTTTTTCTATTATAGGCAAGTCATTCACAAATAATATTTTTGTATACGTGTTGTGTAACAGCCCGCATTTTACGTATCGGAAGATCGTAAAATATTTTTATTTTATTCCCCGAGAATTGGATCATTCTCATCTTTTAATATGTTGTTTATGGGGATGTGAGACATGTCCATAATTTTAACGATTTTGTTTGTGACCATTTCCCCCTGTCAGTCTTGTACAGGGAATAACTTTTGACTCAGGTCGAATCAGAAGTTGAGACCTCTGCCATTCGAAAGGAATTGATGATTGCCTTTCCGTAGAGTGGTTACATTAAAGAATTGGCTCAGCGGTTTGGGAGTAATTGTTGTTTTAGGGTTTTTTAGTTGGTTGTCCAGGTTTGGTAAGCCATAATGGGTTGAATTGGAGAGGCCCATTAGTGAGCTGATGGAAGGGTATAAATATGGGGTGAGGGACATGGGAAATAGTTTAGTTTCTCAATCTTCTATTAGGTGTCTTTTGCTCCTCCTTCCTTTAACACCTTTCCACCATTAAAAATCCAAATCCAAGGAGGGAAATCATATATCTACACCATTTGTGGTTAGATCTACATCAATTGAGGCAAGAGTTCATCGGATCAAGGTGTTTGGTGCGTGGTGCTTACTGTCTGGATTCCTATTTCATCCATTTTATCTTGTTTTGGAAAATCGATGAGCGATTTACATCTCTCACATGAATGCAATGAAGTATATGAGTGTTTGTGCATGTTTCTCATCAAATTAGAATGTTTTACCATATATTTACACCATTATATCTCCATTTTCATATGAATCACTCTATGATCTAATTTAGTTTAACCCGTTAATTTCTTGTCATTTCATATGTTATGTAAGTTAGATCTCTCATTTTGTTCATATGTTCATTTTAATGGTTTTTGGTGAGATTTACATGATTTTTGTGGTTATCCTCATATTCATGTTGTTAGCAATGTTATGACCTGTTTATGATTGTGTTTGATGATTTGGTTAAGTTTGTTCCATCAGAATTGTCGTTTGGCGGAGTTTTGGTCGAAATCGAAGTTGAATTGAAGGAGTGCAGGAATTGGATCGGGTCGGCCAGGTGTGGATTGGGTCGGTCAAGCTGTTACTTGGGGAGAAAGTCAGAAGTTGGATTGGGTCGGTCATTTTGGGGATCGGATCGGTTGGATGTAATCAGGTCGGTCAGATTGAAGTTCACATTTGTTGTGGAAGCAACCGGGTCAGATCGGTCATGATGATGTAGCTAGGTCAAGTCGGTTGGTTATATTACGAATGTGAGGAGTTGGGTCGGCCGTGGAGTGAGTCGGTCTATGGTGAATCGGTCGAGTTCTGAAGCCAGAAGGGAGCTGGGTCGGGTCGGCCTAGTTTGAGTCGGGTCGGTCTGAAAGGGGGCGGATCGGTCATGTTTTTTAGCAGTGTTTCTAAACATTATAGTGGATGGCTTAAGTGTTGTGGTTGGTTTCCTTAGCATATGTGTATGAATGCTATGGATTGTTTTGAACCTTATATTGATGTTGTTTGGTTCGACGATGATGATGGCTTCGACGAGAGTCCAGAAGGGGATGTTCGAAGTGATGGGATATGTTTGTTGATTGGTGAAAAGCAACGAACAAGGTGACAACTCAAAGGTCATGGGTTGGTGGATAATGGTTGCTCGAGAAGGTTGCTTGGGCTATGAAAAGTCATCAAGTTGGATGACTAGAGATGAGAAGGTCGAGATATTATCGTTGTCGTAAGTTCTAGCAAGCTCAAAGCAGGGGTATGATAGAGGCACCTAAAAGACCGATTGTAAGTCGAGTACCCTAGGTATCATTGAAAGGCCTAGTTGTTAAGGTTGGACATATGGAGTTTATGCTAGAACTGGGTTTAACGTTAGCCCTTGACATATGGCAAGGTTGGCTATCATGCGATTAACGATGGTTTCAAAGCCGGATTGGCGGTGATAGCCAGAGTCAGTCATGGATGATTGGTTGTTTTGTTTGTATCGTCTCATGTAGGTTGTCCAAAATCGAAGGAGATGTTCCTTGGGTGCTTATCTGATATTGGTTTAGGACTTTGGGGCTTGTGCTTGAGGGATATTAGATTCAATTAGGATTGTTTACATGAGATACATATAATCTGGATGTTATGAGGCTTTACCATGATTAAATGGGTGTTCTAGTTTTCATGGATGTATAGTTGAATTGTTTAAAGTAAAGGCTATCACTGTCCAATGTGGGGAAGATAAGGTTGAGTTCTTCTCTGGCGCTGTGGCAAGATTAGTATGTTTACCTATCCCTTCTCATATACTTTATTGTTGAAGTTTGTTAGATGTTTTATCGCTCACTAAGACTGTTGTCTGACTCAAGGTTTTATGTCTCCTCTTATTACCTTTGGCTGTTCATCCGGTTGTGGATGGGCAGACTAAGTAGCAGGTTACAGGTGATTAGTGAGGACAATGCTGTTGTGCGGAGGCGAGCATGAGGCTGGCGTACCAGTTTTATTACTACCTAGTATTTCTATTTCCGTTGTTGAGTGCTCTATGAGTGTTGTAGTGAGGACTTATGTACAAACTTTGGTATCAGTTGGATAATCTTTCAAGATGTTGAGAAAGTTTTCAAAAGTTTGTTATATGATGCCTCATTATTAGTACCTGTTGTATATGTTCTATTATATTTTATCCTTGAGCTATGAGTTCTACGACAGGTTTCGATGTTGTTTACCTTCTCTGATGATCGTCCATAGCTGCCTGGCACACCCTTCAGCGCATTATTCCTCTTGTTTAGTGCGGGGGTTATGGGCGGTCGTCACATGTTGGTTTGGGAAATCCCTTCTTAATCTACTGTTGTTTGTCCACTTTTACGTATGTAATTGTTACTTAGATCCCCTCTAATAGTGGAAAATTGTTTGTGAACGAATCAAACAGTTGTAAACAACTGTAAAATCCGTTCGTCTTTCCTAAACAACAAGGAATGTTGCAGAGGGTGTCGAACTCTGGGACCAAAAATATTTTAATTAATAAATCCAATCAAGTTATTCCAGAATTTAGATTGATTGCAAATTGACAGAAAATAAACAAACAGCGAGTTTTTAACAATAAATAAAGTAATTAGGGAGTAATGACATAGATTAGATTAATATTCATCAATAGCCAATCGAATAAATCAGATCTAATTCATGTTTCTGTCACAAACATGAATCAACAATAATTAGGTTTCTAGAAACAAATATGTAAATAACAACAAGTATAGCCTATGCAGGAGCTCAGCTCTTAAACAACCATAGGCTATCAGGACAGATTCACTATTTTATTTCTAAAACCCTAAATATTAAATCTAAATCTGATAAGTGTTAGACCGAACTCGAATATACCCTGTGAAGGAGCACAGCTCTTAAACGACACAAGGTATGAAGGTTCAGATCTAACCCTTAGTTCAAATCTAGATCTACATACATGAAGTTCTACTCTTTTGGCTATGTGATTCGTATTGAATCATATCTATTAGCGTCATCACTCCCTAATCAAAGGGGATTAGCTAGACATAGCTAAAGAAAATGAGAAAAAGAAAATAAATAACATAAACATAAATAAAATAAAATAACAACAGAGAAGAGAAGGAGAAGAGTTTTATTCCAAGCAGAGGATTACATAATAAAACTAAGTGTGTTTTTACATGAATGAGATAAAGTGTATTTATAGCTGATATGACAAAGGCTACTAGGCAAATTCCACCGTACCTGCTTTTGAAAAATTTCTCTTTTTTTTTGGTATACGAAACTAAAAAAAATAGAAACTCAAGATAAAGAAAAACAATAGACTAAATCCAAAGAAAATAAAACAAAATAAAAATAAAAATGAAAGATCGAGCAAAAGAAAACAGAAAATCACTCCATGAATTACCAAACATAAAACCAAATTCACTTGCCCAAACAAAACTTATCCCACACAAGTTAAAAACCAAAACCTTTGACC
This sequence comes from Allium sativum, assembly GCA_030737875.1. Taxonomy (NCBI): domain Eukaryota; kingdom Viridiplantae; phylum Streptophyta; class Magnoliopsida; order Asparagales; family Amaryllidaceae; genus Allium; species Allium sativum. Next base: position 489,557,509 of record CM060920.1, read on the forward strand.
CCCTCCTTTTCTTTAAAAGGTTGCAAACAAACTTTTTAATGGCTATCTTTAAATATAAAATACCATAGCTTAAATAAAGCCCGACCCACTAAAAAGTTCACAAGCCCAACACAAATCAGTGTAACCCTCTAAAACAAATCGAACCCTCCTCAAACAGTCCAGACGCCATGAGAGTTACTCCAGATAATTTCAACGAAATCAAAGGACAAAAAAACCATTGTAAAATAGATTTTCGGATCGCAATTTCTGGAGGATGAACGAGCACCGAGAGTTTGATTGCGTATTAGCGTGGTTTGGATTTCGAAATAAGGGCGGTTCCTGGTTGTTATTTGGAAGACACAGTGACTTGGGAAGTGGATTGCGGTGGAGTTCAGTTGTTTGAAGTAGGCTTGTGATTTGGGGTGGTGATTGAGGAAGGACGCAGGCTATTGGGGTTTTCAGATCTGATTGTGTTCGGGAAGTGGTGAAGGTGAGGTGTATTCTGGTTGATGAAAAGGGAGTACGAGTTGGTGAATGGGTGCTGCGATTTGATTGTGGTGTGGTTTACTGAGAGGCAAGCGGTTTGAAGGATTGAAGGGTAATAGATGTTGGCTTTGTGATTGTATGGGTTGAGACAAAGGAAAAAATGGCAATTATTGTTGTTGTTTTGTGGGCGCGTTGAATGGAGGAAGGTTGTTTTGGAGATGGGTTGAATGTTTCAGACCTGTCAGAAGTTGTTTGGTTCTTGCTTCTGATTTGGTAACAGGGGAGAAGGAGGAGTGTAATGAATAGCAATGGTATGAGCGGGATGGAGGTCTAGATGCGTGAACTTTGGCAAGCGGTTGATACTAGGTTAGGCTTGTGAATTTGTTAACAGAAAAGGGTGTATTGTGGGTTTGTGGTTGCGTGTGAGGAGTTTGGACGCTGGTTGTAGACGAAAGAGATGTAGCGGTTTCCGGCGTGACTGGAGTATACGAAGTTGTGGTCTGGGGTGAAGGCGGAATAAGGTGACTTTGTGATGATGATCCGAAGCGGGATGAATTTGTTACAGTGGGGGTTTCGGATCTATGGTTCAGGTGGGCGGTTTCAAAGGGGTTTTGCTGTCGACTTCGATGAGGGGGAAGCGCGTGAGTTTGTTGAAGCGGTAGATGGGGGTGAAGTTGAAGTAGGACGGATGGTTTTGTGATTTGCTGGAATTGGTTGAAAGGAGGGGCGGAGTGGTTTGTTTGGTCTGTACTGGAGTGTCTGCTTTGGTGATGTATGGGCTTGTGTGAATTGTCAGAGAAGTGGTTTCGAATTTTTGTGGGGAGGTGATGCTGTTGATTTGTTGACGCAGTGGCTGTGGACTGTGTTTGGTGGTGAGTTTGTGGAGCGGATTCGGGTCTGCAGTTTGCTAAAACAATTGTGGTTTTGGTTTGTTTATGGACGTGGTAGTTGCTGTGGTGTTCGGGAAAGATGAGGTGAGATTGAAGACGGTGAGGATGTTGGACAGAGAAAAGCAATTTGTAAATTAAAAAGAATTTTTTTTTTTTTTTTTTTTTTTTTGCAGAAAAGGAAATGTATTGAAGCTGGAAAATAGAGGAAAGAAATAAAGGAAAGGAACTAAATTGGAAACAAAAAAAAGGCAAGAAATTGAATGGAATTGTGGCAAGAATTTTTTTCTCTTAATTAAAAGATTGTGGTATCAATAATTTAATACCAAATCTTCTAAACAAGATATTTTTTTTATATATATATATAACATGCAAGTTTTTTTCCTATCTCTTAATCAGCGGTACCAAATCAAAAACTAATCAAGAGATATTTTTTTCTATATATGAAAACAAAACAAAAGAAATAAAATAAAAATATTTTTGTGCTTTTTTTTTAAATAATGAAATAAAATAAAACTATAACCCGAAGGATTTAAAATTAAAAACTATTTTGGTCCCCGGCAACGGCGCCAAAATTTGTTTGCGAACGAATCAAACAGTTGTAAACAACTGTAAAATCCGTTCGTCTTTCCTAAACAACAAGGATTGTTGTAGAGGGTGTCGAACTCTGGGACCAAAAATATTTTAATTAATAAATCCAATCAAGTTATTCCAGAATTTAGATTGATTGCAAATTGACAGAAAATAAACAAACAGCGAGTTTTTAACAATAAATAAAGTAATTAGGGAGTAATGACATAGATTAGATTAATATTCATCAATAGCCAATCGAATAAATCAGATCTAATTCATGTTTCTGTCACAAACATGAATCAACAATAATTAGGTTTCTAGAAACAAATATGTAAATAACAACAAGTATAGCCTATGCAGGAGCTCAGCTCTTAAACAACCATAGGCTATCAGGACAGATTCACTATTTTATTTCTAAAACCCTAAATATTAAATCTAAATCTGATAAGTGTTAGACCGAACTCGAATATACCCTGTGAAGGAGCACAGCTCTTAAACGACACAGGGTATGAAGGTTCAGATCTAACCCTTAGTTCAAATCTAGATCTACATACATGAAGTTCTAATCTTTTGGCTATGTGATTCGTATTGAATCATATCTATTAGCGTCATCACTCCCTAATCAAAGGGGATTAGCTAGACATAGCTAAAGAAAATGAGAAAAAGAAAATAAATAACATAAACATAAATAAAATAAAATAACAACAGAGAAGAGAAGGAGAAGAGTTTTATTCCAAGCAGAGGATTATAGAATAAAACTAAGTGTGTTTTTACATGAATGAGATAAAGTGTATTTATAGCTGATATGACAAAGGCTACTAGGCAAATTCCATAATGTGGGACTAAAGAATTAGCCCAAATAACACATAAGCAAGTGTGAACGCAGCTGTAGAGTGAGTGGTCTTGCAAACGAGCTAATGTGAACGCAATATGAGTCAGAGGCCTTTCAAATGAGCCAATGTGAACATGGCATGAGTATTTACTGAGCCAAATCTTTCTAAATGAACTCTATTTGCAACCGTTCTTCAAGCTTTAAACTCTTCAGGCTTTAGCAATTTCAAACTTCACTCTTTTTAAGAAAATTCTTCATGCTTTATCCATCAAATGCTCTAAACCAAGCTTTTTATCAACAATCTGAAAACACAGCTATAAATACACAATATTAATTATTTTAAATAGAAAATTAGATAAATAAGCGGATAAAATATACACATTTACGTGTATATCAAAAATGATTCTGAAATGGGGCATTTCCTCATTTCAAATCGCGTCCCCATGCTCTAGGACAGCTGATTCGAGCGTGGAGAACAATTTAAAATGGAAAATTAATACAGTAATTAGAAACCCATATAAAAATTAAATGGGTTTCAGAAATCCCATATTTTAATCTATAGGATATAAAAAAATCTGTAAATTCTCAAATATGCTGAAATTCGAATCAAACTCTGATCGGCGTCACCTTCAACTTCAAGAATCAAATCTACATATCTCACTTTTTTCACTTGCACCCTTAGCACATCTATAACTATGTTAATAAACTCGCTCTCATCCTTGCAACTGATGCTTTAATTACACTTCAGAAGTGAAAAGCTTCATATTTTTGATTATATATATACATATATATACATATACATATAAATATATATATATATATATATATATGAGGAGCGTTCCGGGGGCACCCATGTTTTGCAGCACTCCTTTAGCACTAATACCGTATTGTGAGGTACACTAATCCAAATCTAACAAGATGTTGTTTGATCGAACGTCTACAAATCTTGTTGGATTTGGATTAGTATAGCTCATGGTAGGGTAGGAGTGCTAAAGGGGTGCTGCAAATGTTCTCTCAAAATGTTACGAATGTCGGAACGTGCTCAAATTTTGGATAGATGATAATATATATGTGGATTGAACATCTACAAATTCTTGTTGGATTTGGATTGGCGTAGCTCACTAACAAACGGGGATGCTAAAGGGTGCTGAAAAACTGGGGTCCTGGAAAGCTCCTAATATATATCTAAGGGATACAGGGGTTATATTTACAAATATGATTTTCAAAAGAGAAAGTTTTGAGCATGCGACTTTTAGGGTTATGTAATTTTAAAATGAAAGAATGATCTCAAAAATAATTTTTTTTAGAGCTGATGAAAAGGCATACTAAATTTCAGGTATCCATAATTGTGCCTAGGTAAAGCATTTACCGAGAGACCAAATTGGGATGCATATGACTCAATTATAAATTAGTTTGGGAATATGTACATTCTAAACATACAAGTTTTATACAAATACGATTTTGTCTGAATGGCCGAATTTGAATGAGCCAAGCTTTTAGGTGTATGTTCCAAATTTTAAATATAAAGGTTTTGGTATGCATATATAGGTTTGTGAGAACAGGTTTTACAAAATTTTATATATATTTATGTCCAATAATGATAAAAAATACTATGGTGTAGTTTGTTTAAATATAGTTGCCTTCATTTCTTGATTGGTTTGGATGGTACGCCTAGAATGTCTTCCATGCTAATGTTACTACTGAGGATTTGCATGAAGGCCTTAAAAGGAAAGTCCACTTCGCTCAAACAGTGTAGTGGTATGGGCTCACAATCCAAATTATGGACAATATAATGCATATAATTTATTGTTTACGTGAAACTTAATTTTGTCATGCTTCCTCAGTATCCAAATTTGATGTTACCCTGAATATGATAATGTAGAACATTGTTCCAACAAGAATAAAAGTTGTTATATTTTTAGTTCGACCAACAATTTTGCTGTGCAGTACGAAAACCATGGCTTCATTAGCATTACTATTGATTGGATGCAACTCCTGACTCAGTTGATATTATATTTGTGCATTATACTCTCATGATCAATGAATTTAATCTAAGAGCATGTTTGGTAGCTTCTTACATGAGTAGCCAAAACTAATTTTATTTAGTGCTAATAGCTTATAAATTAGAAGTGAATACGCAACTACTTATTGCTTATATAACTTAATATAGAATTTTATAGGTAAATTTGACCAAGCTGTAACGACCTGCAAATTTCGCACCTTTTAAATCGACTGATAACAACACTCGTCCAACCCAAATTGCCCGAAAATAGGAACCACTAATAGAAAGAAGATAGAGGATGAGAAATAGAAAAGATAGAAAATTAGAAGAGAAGAAATAAGATAGAAGAAAGAACTGAGCAACACAAAATCTCACAATCGCAGTGGAATCAAATATAATATATATAAGGTTTTGGAAATACAAAACTGCATTTGTACTTACATACATCATCAGAGTACATCACATATACATTACGGCGGAAATAAACTCTATATATTTAATGTTGAAGCCTCCCGCTCCAAGCTCCTCCAGGAGTATTTGTAAAATCATGAACTACTTGACTGCCCATACAAATATGGGCACCCAAGAGATTTAGGGAACACATAGAAAAATAAACTTTGGGTCAGTCATGAGGCTGGTGTGAGTAAACAATTTTAAAACAGTTTGAGAAATAAAAGATATCTCATAAGACCACACCACACATAAACACGGAATGAGTTTTTCCCTTATGATAACGAAAAACATTTTGTATATCGAAATCAGATATTATAATAATGTCTAGGGTTTTCAAATATAAATTAGAATCTAGTGAAATGCTTGCATCTCACATTTCACGTACATAGTTTACAAACAAAACCGCTTGGTGCTTAGGGATAATGGATTTCCAACTATGACAAGGTATGGAACCACCTTCCAATAGTGTGTCTCTATAGAGGAACACACTGGGTTTAACAAAAACATCTTGCAACCCGGCCACACCTGACCAACCACTCATTTATTATGAGTGTATCGAATGTATTGTCACCTTATGGTTCGTGAACCACCGTATTTCCCGGAAGATACAGAATCGAAAAGAAGTACAAAAATGAATATTATCTAGATGGTGACAATACACCCTAATTGGGAGCAACCCACTTAGCCATGTTTCCTACCCGATTTTTGTCAGTTTCCGCTTGTGAAGCTTGAGGCTATACCTGCTTTTTAGATATATCACGTCTTCAACTACTTTGAATGTCACATCGTCAAACCCGTCAAATCACAAATTGACTTCCCCAAAACTACGAATATAAAGCTAAGAGAAACGAATTCCTCCGCCACCAAACTTAGTTTGAAGAGATCAATCGTATGATCTGTTAGGCATACTCTGTCAGACATTCGTCTATACAAGTTATCTTGAGACTGGACAACCGAAGGCACTACCCTATAAACCCATCTTAGGCAATTTCTACCTAGGATCGACAGAACAACCCTTGCATAAGCTCTGTCTTCAATTTTCTTCAATATTGACTCCAAATTAATCAATGCTAGGTCGAGACAAAGTGGTATTTGGATTCCATTGAGAAAACCAATCCCGGTCTCTTTGAATTGATGAATGTTAATATCTTTTAGGGACAAGTGATACTTAAATGATCAGGTTATCATATTCAACAAATTTCAGTATTTATTTTATCAGAACTTATCTACAAAATTCCAGATTTCAACAGTAGTTTAATATTATCTAAATAAGACAAGTAAATGATTAAATTAAACTGAACAAGTCTATTGGGTCATATCACAACATTATAATCAAACATAACACCTATCACACAGATCCATCACAATTCGATAATTCAAATAATCGTTATTCATAAATCGTTTGATCTTGAAAAATGATATTTCCAAATCATATATATCTAAGTTTTAATTCAGTTTAAGAATCCCATTTATTTTTATTGATTATAATAGTTTTGTTATAATCCATACTTCAATATATATGACTTATTATTTATTTCCTTAAATGAATAAATAATTTATTTAAATCTTATTTAAATGGAAAGTAAATGATACTTTCCTAACTTTAACTTAATTGATTTCCAGTACAACATCTCCTTCCAATTCATCACTATTCCATTTATTTTCCTAAACTTCAGTAAGATCTTATCGTTACTGGACAACCAAATTCTCTTCACAACCATTCTCACCTGCAAAATATTTTCTTCTAACGTTATTCACTTTATATTGTGAATATCATTCCTTCTGGACTCATTTATCACAACAAGTAGATTTAACTAATAAATACTCGTACAAGATCAATTCTGTTTATCTGGTTACTATATAAATTCACATACCCATAGATTCCAATATTTAGTTTAATTGTCGTCATTGCAACTTTTTAAATCATTTCTAGATTAAAATATATGTATCGACCTAAGTCGGTTAAATTTAAATAACATTTCATTTCGAAAAATTGAGTCCATTATAACGCAACATTATTGTCGATCAACCACCATTTATTTATCACTACATATTGGCGATTACAGTTCGATTAATCGAACTTAAATTAATTATCTGGATAAGAAGATCCATATTTTATTTATTTGAATTAATTCAATATAATTTTAATTCTATTTATTTATTTAAATAAAATAACTTAGTTAAATTCTGACGAAATACAACTTCATTCACAACGAACACTGTCTGATCATCTACCATCTCCATTCCAGATTTTTAGTCTCCATACTAACAGTGTGTCCTTTAATTTCTTTCGGGATATATATTTTTATATATCTTTTGTATTATATTTATATTTAAAAGAAAATCTTTTATTATATTTCCTAGAAATTTATTCTCTTTAATTTATTTTATGCTTTCTTTCTTTTCTTTTTTTTATCCCATCTTTTCTTTATTTCCTATGTTTTCTTATTTCTTTTATCTTCATCTTTTTCTTTAAATTCAGTTTCATTTACTCATTTATTTCTGGCCCTAACAAGGCCCAACAGCCCTGGGCTTGCATGTTTTCTCCCACTGTTTATTACTACTTTCCTAGACCAGAACACCATGTCTCCCCCTTTTCTTTCGTTTGCTTCCCATCTTCCCCTCTTTTCTCTTCATTTGTTTTCAGCAGCAGCCCAATATTCACCGGCCCAATGTCCTCCTTCCTTATTTTTTTTATAAATTTTATTTATTAAGTCCATCGGCTCAAACCCATCTGCCAAACCCACGAACTCTCCTTCCCTATCTTTTCTTACTGCTTTTGCCTTCCAGCCTCCTTTTCACGTTTCCAAACATTTGCCTGATCCTATTCTTCCCATTTCACTTCAAAGCTCAAAGCACCATGCACCACACCACTATATACAATACCCTAACTATCCACACACATGTCCATGCACAAAAATACGCTACGCCTCTAAGCACTAGCCCCAACTCACCGCAATACTCACATACCCACTCTCTCTTCTTTCCTATTCTATTTACAGGAACTCAACCCTGTATAAAAGAACCAACCAACCTTCCACCATGTACATTCCTCCTCTGTGCATGTGCACTTCATCACCTATCCTAGTACTTCGTCGCACCCCAGCCATCCGCCAATGACCACCTCCAAACTCCGTCCAGAGACTAGCGACGACAGTGCACAATCGTCCGAAATTTTGAACCTCACTTTTTCTAATTCCAGGTTTGTCTACCAATGCATGTTAATAATTACTGCCCATTTCTCATTTTGGTTTACTTATCATATATATACCATGTTCATATGTTTTCCACCTATACATTGGTTTATCTTAATGGCGTAGGTGTTGTTAGCGGTCTTCCTGTAAGCATTGGAAGTGTATTTCCTTCCAAACTACATGTTTTAAGACCATAACCAACCATCCGTTCTGTTCAGTTATTCTCTCTCATGTTCTGAAACTGGTCCAACGAGCCGAGCACCCAAAAGGGGAGAACCAGCCACGGACTGGTTGGGAGCAGGGGATACAACGGCAAAGATATTGCCGTTATAAATATTACAACGGCAAAGTCTTTGCCGTTGTAATATTATAACGGCAAACACTTTGCCGTTATAACATTATAACGGCAAAGTGTTTGCCGTTATAATGTCCCCCCCTCAAAACCCTCGCCGCCACCCCCCTCAGCTTCATTTCTCCTTCCCCTTCTTCAAACCCGAAAACCCATTTCCCTCCCCCATTTTTCACCCAATTTTCTCCACCAATTCACCAATCCGTCAGTTTTTAACCAAATTAACTAGCTTGTGTGAGATATTAGTTCGAAAATATGGCTAGATTACTAAAAAAATTCGCCAAAAAATTCATGCACGGCGACGATCGTGGCGCCGGCGGGAGTGGTGAAGGTGGTAGTGGCCAACAGCCAGTGCTCGGAATAGAAGACTTACTTGTAGCCGCCGAAAACATGGAGAATGAAGAAGCAGAGGTGCAACAGGGAGGCGGTCATCGGGGACGTGGCGGGCGTAGAGGCGGACGAGCAGGCAGGGCACGTAGGGGTGTTGGATCAGTTGCCGCTAGAGAGGGCCAACTCGATGGCTATGTGGATATGAACCTCAGCGCCGCGAAGCTTCCTGCGCTATCCAACTTTCGTATTCTTCCAGATGACGAAGTACACGTTAGCACGCAGTCGAGTTTGGCTGTAAGTATTTTTAGTATTATTTACATAGTATTCTTTGAGTGTTATATATTGGGTAGATGGTATAACATTTTGTTGAACCGTTAACAGTCGCGGAATATACGTCCACGTGGTTCGTTAGCGACCACACTTAGATATTATCATGCACACTTGGCGGGTAAGGAGGGGGTCGCAGGACTGTTACATGCTCTTGGATTTCAATTTTTTCTAGGTAATATTATAGACCTTTTAATGAAATAAGTGGATAATTTAGTAGTCATATTTTATCTTATTGTGCGATTTGCTATTTTAGGAATAAACCATGTTATAAATGCCGATGTCCAATTGTGTGCGGCCATTGCTCTACGGTGGTACAAAACCACCCACACATTTCACTTTCCTTGTGGTGAGTTAGGACTTACACCGCTTGATTTCTCCATGCTTACTGGTATTAGCATTGGAGTAAGTGCTTATCCCCAACTGCCTTATGACGATGGTCGATGGCGTGATCGTGCACTTGTTCATGATCTACTGCCTCATTTGGATGTTTCTGCTACGTCGTATCAGGCAGAAGGCGTTATTAGAGTGAGCGCGATCTGTGCGGCTATGGACAGGATACTCGAGCACTACTCTGTTGATGACGACTTGGAGCTTGCTCGATTATTTGTGTTATACCTTATGGGTAACCTTTTCTTTAGTTCTTCGAGCAGTAGCGTTCCTGTGGGGTTTTTTGCGGTCGCGGCTGAGATAGATGCCGATGGGGCGATTTTATATGATTGGGGCACATCTATCCTTGCATACCTATACAGATGTCTCGACATGCAGTGCACCATCACTGATTCTCAGGTTTCTTTATTTGGATTCTGGGAGTTGTTACAGTATTGGTACTTTGAGTACTCTAGGAACTTTCATTTTATCACCCGTATTGCTGACCCATCGACCTTTTTCCCCCGTATATGCTTTTGGACTGCGGACAACCGGGGGCCCAGAGATAATGAGTCACGCCATGTGTTTCCCGTTGCCCATAACCAGATTGAGCTGAGGATGTATAGGGATCAGATTCTATGGCATCCATTTGAGCAGAGTACATCCATCGATCTTGAGATCATACAGATTGCTAGGATGCTTGCCGGACGGAGATTTCCACTTATATCTTGTCCCGTGGCGCTAGGTGCTTATTGGTATCTTGGTGAGAGGTGCTGGAGACAGTTGTATGACTTCGATGCTATTCCGGATGATCCACACCCACATACTTATCGGTGTATGATTTACCCAACGGAGCAGCTAGATATAGCCAGGACAGCAGGCTGGTGGACGGCTGAGAGCTTTGTTATTATCGGGGAGTGTTACCTTACCTTCTGGCGTAGATTTTTCACCGGGTCCTCAGATACGATTACGCATGCAGCATCGATTGATTTAGTAGGGCCATCTGCTATACGACACGGCATACGTCCACCTGTTGTCGAGGATGTTACCCAGTCCAGTCAGAGTTTTCGTGCAGCTGATCATGTGGCGGCCGCCAGTCATTTTGGATGGACCATGGCAGTGCCCACCATTGGACCGGATCGTTACGTTGACGTGTTTCATCCTCCGGCCCATCACGATTACCCGGATCCTACACAGGTATCATATCATGATCTGTATGATATGCAGATGGGGATTAGGCATACGGGCTATATAGAGCATAGGCGTAGCCTAGATTACTATGATGGTGAGCTACGTCGTGTTGCAGAGGAGGCACGACAGCAGCAGGCGCATTTAGAGGCCCAGCTTGAGGCAGAGCGCAAGAGACTTCAGGACTTGCAGATGTATTACCACCATAGGTCTAGTGCTGGGTCCAGTCAGCCTCCAGATGTTGGTGATCATGAGAGACGTCATCGGCGCCGCACACGTCCACGTACACATTCAGATGACTCGGACGAGTGAGTTACTATCACTTTTATGTACTTTCGCAGTTGTCAGGTGTATGGTCCTACTGTTGGAGTAGACATTCTGCATTTTTTGAGTACCAGTGTTATGTACCAGTGTTATGTACTTTTGTTGTATTACCACTGTTATGCATTTTTTGGTCCTACTGTTATGTACTTTTGTTGTTCTACGTATTCCCAGTTGATAGTTGTCTGTTCTTGTTGTTTGAGTAGACGTTCTGTATTTGTTCACTACCATGATTATGTACTTTCGATGTTTTACGTTTTCGCAGTTGTCAGTTGTATGTTCCTATTGTTTGAGTATGCGTTCTGTATTTGTTGACTACCGCTATTATGTGCTTTCGATGTATTTTGTGTACGTTTTGATTATGTTTCTGTGTAGAGACTACATTTGGTTATGTGTAGACACTGTATTTATGTGTAGAGAATGTTTTTGTGTAGAGCCGGTATCTTCTGTTGTTCTAGTTCCTGTAAGAGTTATTTGGAATGTAATAACGTTTGAATTTGATGTTGAACAAGGTTTCCCTCTTCTCGTGTAGAAATGCAAAATTCTTAAACAGCACGCCAACATAACAAGGTTTACATATAACTCCATATTCTACGCACAAACAGCAAAGTAAATAGACAGTAAAATAACAATAAAATCACAATACCATAAGCCTACTCAGTTCCATAGCGGGTCAACCAACTGTAGCGTAGTTTATACGCTTCATAACCAACGAACTCCTCACCATACTTGAAAAGGTAACGAGAATCATATGTTGCTTGATTTGTTTTAAATATGTTCTCGTCTTCAACAGTTTCGATAATCTTTGTGTACCGATCACAAGCGTCTGCAAAATGACGATTAGCCATTTGGATTTCAACCGATGTTCGTGTAGTGGGCCGGGAACGATGGTTGTTGTATAGCCTCGTGATCATTGCCCATCTTTCTTCATATGTTAAACCCCCTCCACTTTGCATTAGCAACTCATCTCTCTTTTCAACCTCAATATAGGATTTTACGAGGGCCAGCAAATCCTTAGACGAAAAATCTGGAGTAGGAGAATTATTACAAGCACTATTACTAGGTCGTTGATTTACTGGAGAAGGACGCGGAGCTGTAACCGCTCGATGCTGAATCGCGACGGGCACCTCTTCAACTTGTGTATCATGAACTAAACCCTTTTCGTTATCGTTCACTAAGTTTCGTTCGTACTCATCAAAAATCCTTCCCATTTCTTCATCACTAATTTTTGAATTGTCCATGTAACCTGTGCATCAGTAGAATTAGTAGAGTAACTAGAAGTACGAATTTTGTTGATAATAAACGTTACCTTTAAGAAAACAAGAAAATAAATTTTCTCCCTTTACTCTACAACGGTGCTGCTTGAAGCTGTAGAAGGTATGAGATGGATTATCAGATATGGAGTACTTATAAGGGCAATGTACGACCAACATTTACAATTCAACATACTTGAATACGGTTTACAGGGTTCTCGTGTTATTATGGTTGATTCTGTACAATGTCCGGTCACATCATTGCAATTACGTATGCTTTGGAACTAGAGGAAGAAATAAGAAAGCTGCGAAATCAAGTTAACGACCTAAGTAATTCAAATTATCGACGGACTGTAGCACATTGACTGGTCACGTCTTGCACAGTTCGCATAGTGCAATCATCTTTTATGTGACAGTGTCGTCATGTCACTCTTTGTCGAGAGTTATTGGAATATAGTCCAGCTCTCAGTCTGTAGCCACAGGGGGTCGTCCTCGATACACTTTATCACTAAAAAGCAGATTCCCTACAGTGTTCCCTACAGTCGTACCAGTGACCGGTTACATCAGTATTTTGTTTGTTTACCTACACAAGCTTTGAAAATCGCAAAGTGTAGCTAGTGACCATTCACACCATAACTAATATTGCAGCTATATATACATATGTTACTTAGTCACAACTTATCGCACTCAAACACCTTCGTTCTCATTCTTAGAGCACATCCTTCTATTAGAACTCACTGAAGATGTCTTCGTGGTCATCTTCTACAGACTCCGAGGAACAGGCGTACAACGAAATGAGGCTACAGGAGCTTCAAGACGAATTTCAGTTCCTAAACCAAATTAGACCGCAAACTGAACCGTCGTACGAACAGCTGAACGTTCAACCTCCATATGAAACTCAAGTCCCACCTGTTCAAGTATCATCTGAACAAGTTGTCACTCAGTCAACTCAGGAAGCAGAGTTCTTTCGTGTACCACTGCAGGAACAAATAGTTGATTCCTATCCAGTTCATTGCTACTGCGGGTACGCGGTTGAAGTTGTGGTTCAAGCAGAGGGAAACAATATAGGTCGGCGCATTCAGCGATGCCCAGCCTTTCCAAATGGTTGCAATTACACGGAATGGATAGACCAACCTTTGTGTCCTCGAGGAATAACATATTGTAACGAACTCGAACGGGAAAATAGACGTGTTCGAAGTGATAATGAGCAGTTGCGATTGAACATCAGGCGACGCCCGTAAGACTAAACGTAAAATGCATTTTAATGAAGTTACTAATTCCTACTCCATGCTTTGATTGAGCTAGTTCGCATGTACTATCGTCAGTTGTTGTGTCTGTATGAACTATTTCAATGGTGCCATCACATGAAATGTTGGCATTTACTATTAATCTCATGATATTACGTTAGATTCCCTACAGTGTCCGGTCACATCATTGCAGCACGATAAATGGTGCCATCACAAGAAATGTTGGCATGTACTATTAACCTCGTGATATTATGTTAGATTCTCTACATTGTCCAGTCACATCATTGCAGAACGAAAAATGGTGCCATTACTATTAATTTCGTATACTGTTGTCATTTAATTCGGAAGAGACTACCAGCACCAAAAAAAGGGTCGTCCACCAGTGCTTTAACCATTTCAATTCACGAAATGGTTACGAAAAATGGGCCGTTCCCAGGTGCCTTATTTCTGCTTGCGACATAATGAAAACAACTATAATATCATGACAACTAGTAGAACTATTGACAAACCATAATCATACAAACTTCAACAACTAGTACAACTATTGAGCAATTGAAACAACTGGAACAATGACAACTAGTAGAACAGAAGGAAATGCCAAACCATAATCATACAAACTACAACAACTGAGCACACCAGCATCAAATTCAAACACGTACACCTACCATGGTTTAGGGAAAGGACCATCTCTTGTCTTACCAGCATTAATCTTGCTCAAGCGTCTTATTTCTGCTTGTGCTTCGAGTGCATACTGACGTCCACGTTCGCAAATGGGAGGGTCAATCCACTCCTTAAAGCAACAACAATCAATGGCATCAGGATAATTCATGTGGTCGTTGAAGGCTTCACAACCGAAAAATCGACGATCGGCATTTGTTTCGGTCTCGTCAACAACAACGACCGACACTTGTCCACAATAGCAAACAGGGTTGGATCCAATCGTCCCTAGTGGCTCGGAAACCTTCCCTTCGCGTACAATTTCTTTTCCAGCTCTTTGATAAACGGAATGAGCATCGTCATTTGAATACTGTTGGTGTTGGGATAGGGGTTTCTTGCTTACACCTTTTTTTCCGCTTCGCTTGGGTGCAGAAGAAGACATTTTTTGGGTTGTACAACTTGAAGTTGAAAAGGTAGTGTGTTAGTGTGGAAGAAGGAGGAGGTAGGTTGATATATAATGGGAGGGATTGCGACCGTTTAAGTAGCCGTTGGGGCGCAACGGCTATAAAATAAAAAAGCAAACAGTTTGCCGTTATATTTTTATAACGGCAAACAATTTGCCGTTATATTTTTATAACGGCAAACTCCTTTATGCATTGGTAACTGCATCTCCTCCTACATATATCGAATGTCGTTTCACTAAAACCCTATCCATCTACTTAGAGCGTAGTCATGCCAATTTCTTATCCATCTTCTTACAATTACACGGACCTTATTTCTGGACCATCAAATCCTAATCCGTCCACATCTAGAGAACCAACCGAGTGGTATATTGAAATGGAAGAGCGACACAATGACGAGGTGCGACAATTAGAGCTCGAAGCAGGAATGCACGAAATGGAAATAAGCAATCAGCAAGACAATCCAGCACGACAACATGACCGTAGGGCTAACCTTGTAATTCCTCGTGTAAGAGCCACGGTTGAAGAAGGCGAGGTGCAATCCGCAAATATTGTATGCTTTTGTGGTTTTGAAGCACCGCAATTAGTCGTCCGTCATGGAAAAGACGTTGGACGACGATATTATACTTGTCCAGTACGAAACAACGGATGCGAGTTCGGACAGTGGATAGATGATCGCTTTCCCCGTCGAGCAATTACGTATGCTTTGGAACTAGAGGAAGAAATAAGAAAGCTGCGAAATCAAGTTAACGACCTAAGTAATTCAAATTATCGACTCCAACGTGGATTAAATTAGGATTTAAATATTTTATGTTATGCTAATATGTACTGTATCGTTACGCATCCTATCACTTGTATCGTATCGCTTGTATCGTATCACTTGTATCGTTATTTGATGTTACTATGTTCTGCTGTTCTAGTTCCTGTATGTGTTGTTTGAAATGTATTAACGTTTCGTAACCATCTGTAGTTGGTCGACGGACTGTAGCACATTGACTGGTCACGTCTTGCACAGTTCGCATAGTGCAGTCATCTTTTATGTGACAGTGGCGTCATGTCACTCTTTGTCGAGAGTTATTGGAATATAGTCCAGCTCTCAGTCTGTAGCCACAGGGGGTCGTCCTCGATACACTTTATCACTAAAAAGCAGATTCCCTACAGTCGTACCAGTGACCGGTTACATCAGTATTTTGTTTGTTTACCTACACAAGCTTTGAAAATCACAAAGTGTAGCTAGTGACCATTCACACCATAACTAATATTGCAGCTATATATACATATGTTACTTAGTCACAACTTACCGCACTCAAACACGTTCGAAAAATTATGAAATTTGCCACGCTCACATATTGATTCGAAAAATTATGAAATTTGAAATCTAGCAATAACTTGACATCACGGATCCAACAAAAGTGGTTTCGTCGAAATCCGAGGTCGTTTGCAAAATTTTCATTTTTAAGGGCCTGAATTCCATAGCGACTGTTAAGAATTTTCAATTGGACATATCTTTTGATTCCCGCTATGAAATCTTGATTTCTCGGATTCGTTGGAAAGATATTCTCGATTAGATCCTAATGTTTTTGGTTTCACTAAAATCCAGATTGTTTTGCACCCGGTACATTCAATTGAAGTTTGAAATCGAATTATCGAACTACCGCGTCATTTTCAATTCTATTTATAATTATATATAATTATTTATATTCTAACGACGACGTATATAATATATACGTTCGAATTATATTCAAAATAAATTTCTCGTCGATATTATTTAAAATATTCTATTTTAAATGTCCAAAATTCACATCACAACAACTGGCCGAATTGACTACTCAATGACAGAGCCATTATTGGCAACCAATTAGTGCCAACCTTTCACATCACAACAACAGTCCGAATTGAGTACTCAATGACAGAACCATTATTGCCAACCATTTAGTGCCAACCTTTCACATCACAACAACTATCCGAATTGACTACTCAATGACAGAACCATCATGTTGGAACCATTATTGCCACCCATTATTGCCTACATGTACTCTATGTCAGAGATATTTAGTTTACCATCCCTGCTTATATATATCTCTCGTTCGGATACGCTTAGAGATAACAACGAAACTCAACTTATAAAAAAGCAAGCAATGGATCCAAATCTATACTACCATTACTACAAAAACAAGAAGAATCAAACTGATAATTCCGAACTAGAAGTGGAGCAAGAGACGGAGGAGGAGCTGGAACAGCACGCAATGGTTGCGTATTCCAATTATTTCGCTGAAGGCTCAACTAGCAACCATCGGGGTAGCATGCATGGCCGGATTGACCGACGGTATAAGAGAGACTACAAGGATGGACATGAAAGACTAATGAGGGATTACTTCATCGACAATCCAACCTTTGATATAACTTTGTTCCGCCGTCGTTATCGTATGAGTCCGGCTATTTTCTCAAAAATATATCTTAAACTTCACCAGTCAAATCCATATTTCACTTATAGACTGAACGGAGCACAAGAAATCGGCCATTCACCACACATCAAAATCACCTCGGCGTTGAGGATGTTAAGCTATGGAACATCTGGCGATCAAATGGATGAATATTTCAGAATCGCAGCATCAACAGCAATAGAGTGTCTGAAAGAATTCTGTAAAACAGTTGTTGCAGAGTTTGGGAAGGAGTATCTACGGACGCCTGGACCTAACGATATAACCAGGATACTACGCAGGGCAGAAGCCAGAGGATTTCCAGGTATGATTGGAAGTTTAGATTGCATGCATTGGGCTTGGAAAAACTGCCCAACGGGATGGAAAGGAATGTTCACCGGACATAAGAAAGTGCCATCAATGATCCTTGAAGCAGTAGCAACAGACGATTTATGGGTTTGGCATGCTTTTTTTGGAGTCCCAGGTTCATTGAATGATATAAATGTTTTAAAACAATCATATCTTTTCACAGAACTTGCTAACGGATTGTCAACAGATGTTTCATATAAACTTGGTAATATCGAACACAAAACTGGGTACTACCTAGTCGATGGAATATACCCAAAGTGGAGAACTTTGATGCAAGGGTACAAAGTTCCATCAAATGATAAAGAAAGGTATTTCACTGAAAAAGTAGCTAGCTACAGAAAGGACATCGAACGTACGTTTGGTGTTTTACAAGCCCGATTTCATATTTTACGAAATCCTATTTGTTTTCATGATGCAAGAGTGCTTTCAGAAATCATGTATGCTTGTATAATAATACATAACATGATTGTGGAGTCTGAAAGAGGCGGATATAAGAATCAAAAGTCTAATTATCCTGACATGTTTACGGGCTCAAATGCAAAACCCCATAAAGATGTAAACTCAAATGGAAGAATATGTTGATATGGTTCAACACATTGAAGATCAAGCTGCACACTTCCAATTGCGTGACCAGTTGGTGGAACATTTGTGGGCGCATAAAGGAAGGAATAGTCGGAATCAGTAGTTGGTACTAGAACTATGTATCAGTGTGTAGTCGTGTACTATGTATCATTTGAACTATCTATCAGTGCGTACTTGAGTCAATAAATGTGGTTTCCAATCATATTGTAGATTGTATCATTATTTCAACTCAACCCAACATATACAGCTCGTACATAAACAACAACTACTACATTAATACTAGAAACAGGTCACAATCATATTACAACTCACCCCAACATATATAGCTAGTACATAAACACCCACCAGCACATAAATACTACAAACAGTTCACAATCATATTACAACTTAACCCAACATACATAGCTAGTCCATATACGAGCCACTAACGCTTCCGCTTCTGCTTCCTTTGTTTTTTCTATACTCTCCAATCTGCTCGGCTACTAGTTCTTGCTGTAGAGGGGTAAGCTTACAAAAATCACATGTAATCATTTTAACATAATTATTCTCTCGCGCCAAAGCTTTCTGCTCCTCCAGCTTCTTTTCTTCCATGGCTTGTTTCTCCGCATGTTCTTGTCTGCGGAGCTCTCGATCATCCCTAACAGCCTTTTGGAAATCTTCGTCGCTACGGTTTCTTTCCACCGAAAATCGAGCTCTATGCTCTTTTGTTGCCTTAGATGAACTCTCCATTGTTTCCATAAATCTAGCAAACTCTGCACCTCGTTGCTCCAGCTGAATTGCCTTGGATCTGCCGACAGGTCGTCCATCACTACTTCCAAATAAAGGGTTTCTTTCTTGCGAACTCGGGCCACTTCCTGGACTAGAATCAGAGTAGTTCATCCTTCTAGCTTTGTTCTGCTGCTCAAACAGGAAGTTGCTGGGGTTCTTCCACTTCGGCAACCTAGATAGAAGCTCATAACAGTCTTGGAATTTAAATGGATGACCATACTTTTGCTGGTAGGCCTTTCGTGACTCTTCAATCTGTAACACAAAGTGGATATTGTATGAGCGTATGTCATTTCTAACTAATCGATCATAGTATAGTAAGTTATTTTTCAAAGTAATCTACGCTACTTACAACGTCATAAGGTGCAGCACCGCTTTGCTGTCTGTTCTCCAAGGCTGTCAGTATTGCAAGATAGTTCTGACACGCGGCATTCATAACTCTATAACCGCCTCTAAGTGATGCCCATGTTCTATTCCTCGCTTCCAACGAATTGTAGAACTCTGCTACTCTTTCCCAAAATTTCTCACCTTTCATATTATTTCCAACAATGCTGTCTTGTGAAATGCGTATCCACGATTTAGCAAGTGAAACGTACTGCTCGGAAGTAAACTTACATTGTTTTCTTCTTCCATCCGCTGGTATATCTTCCCCTTCAGCATTATCATCCTCAATATCTTCTATTCCGTGATTCGGCTCCGATTCAACTTCGGTTTGGTGTCGTTTACTGAAAATGCTCCTTAAAGACTTCACCTTCTTCTTCTTCTTTTGGTTATATTCGGGACTGATAGGTGCAACGTATTCTTCATTCAATTCTTCAGAATTTGTAACATTTACTTCCTCATTTGCATCTTCCTCCTCCTCCTCCGTAGAAGTCCCAACATTTTCTTCGGTAGTAGGAGAGACATACCCATACGAAAACTGTCTTTGCAGATTTTGCATCGCTTCGCGGTCACGAACCTCGGTCTGTTGCGGAGTTAGGTGAGGTTGTTGACTTTGCTCGGTCTGCATCATCATTGACATATACGACGAATGATCGTCGTACACGCCTACCCCGGGCGGTCGTTGGTAAAACTGTGGCGGGACGGACGATTGGATGGGAGAAAAATTAGGATGACCGAGCGGTTGGTACGGTGGACGGTATGGATAATTTGAATACGGCGAGTAGCCATATTCGTGAGATGGCTGCAACGATTGCTGTTGTTGGATTGACCGTTGCATCGCATACGATGACGAGTGCGGTTGGGACATGAGTTTCTTATTTATGGTTTTTTTTCCGCTTCGCTTGGGTGCAGACGAAGACATTTTGTTGATGAAGAAGTTGGGAAGGTGGAGTGGTTGTGTGGAGGAGGAAGAAGAAGGGGATAGGGTGGTTTATAGGGAGGAAGTGAACTAGCCGTTTGGTTGCAACGGCTAGTTCTTATAACGGCAAACACTTTGCCATTATAATCTTATAACGGCAAAGTGTTTGCCGTTATAATCTTATAACGGCAAACAGTTTGCCGTTATAAGAACCAGCCTCTGTTGGGTGAACCAGCCACGGAGGAGCTCAAAACTAGCCACAGACCAGCCACGGGTGAGTGAACAAGCCACACCTGGTTGCTCCGTGGCTTGTTTAGTAAGTGAACAAGCCATTGTTGGTTGTGCTCTAACATGATAGAATTTACTAGATACATACATTCATAAACATACAAGTATATGTATGTTTGCATTATAATATTTATAATAACCAGTATAGATGGGGGAGATTTACTCACCAATGTTGGTTTTCCAGGTTTAGTCACAAATGTGATTTTGCTATTTTGAGTTTCCAGATCCGGGTTTAATCTTTTAGTTCACTGTTCTTTTTTTATTTCTTTTTATTATTTACTGATGTGAACATGCAGATGTGTTACAAAAGGGAAACGGTGCTTCAAATCCTTCATTCACTCAAAATATTTGCAATACAACTTATACTACATGTCATTAACAATTAGATATAGGTGTGTACATATCATCAGATACTATAACAGTCAATGGTGATCAAATAAAGAATATTTAAAGTGAGTTTACTCACAGTTTTACCCTCTATTCTTTATAGTTTTTTCTCCTTCGTTCTTGCTCCTTAATATGGAAATAATGTAACATATATATGTGTTTAATATTAACATAAACCGATCACTTTTCCAGAATATATAGTTAAGGAATGGAAGAAATATTGACGTTAATATGGAAATGGCAGCAAAACTCAAACTTGATAGTACTTTAGCCATATATATTTTCTACAGACTTCTTAGTACGTAGATTAAACAAATTGACATTCACCCTTGCTCCAGATTTGGCTATTTTAGTTCAGATTTGACATATAGATTATGTAAATCAATACCACCCATCCAGAACATATATATACACACATAGATCATATTATATACAATCAATGACTAATAGGAAAGTTTACACACATTATTTCCTATGTTTCCCAGTATTTCATATCCAGGTTTTCATATTGCTTTGCCATGATGTTCTTCCATTTCTTATAGTTTACTTGCCATTTTAATTCAAGCTTGGTTCGAATGCATTTGTGATCGATGTTGTATGCATTTATAGATGACTCCAAATAGTTGCACTTGAAGCAAACAGCGTAGTGAGGGTACATGCCTTAAATGTGATTAGAAAGGAAAAGCCATAGTTGTGTCTATGTTTGAAAGGAAATATGAAGCTATATGGCTATGATTTTGAAAAGAATACATCTATATATGTAGCTTTGTGCAGTTTGTTTTGAAGAGAAGGTAGCTTAGGGTGTAGTTGTGCATAGGAATGTGATAGTTGTGCATAGATGAGGAGACATCCCAATGTAATGCTTTGTATGTTAAGTGATTGAAAGAAATATAATTATGTTATATAGTTGTTCCTATAGTTTAAGTCAAATACCAATGTAATGTGGTCCTATATATAAACATATATAGCCAGGTGCAACTTAAATGGTTTTACAGCCTTGATCTTGATTGAAAATGGATGCAGATACATGTTCTAAATGCTCTAATTTCTATCCTAGATATGCATGGCCAATGTAATTGATGTACACATAATTGTGTACAGCCTATGCAAAGGAAGTTTATATACATGCAAGTAGCCATGTGCTAATTAAAATGAGGTACAACTTTGCATGTGCACATGTATACCTATGTGCATTTTGATTCTAGTTGTTTCTAGTCCTATACTTCAATTTAGAAAGGCACGACCATATGCTTAAAATGAAGTGAAATTTTCATGTGAAACCTTGTACTAACTATTATAAAAAGAAATTGGGTTGCTAAGTATTTAAGCCATTATTCAAATAATTTAAATGTCAATTTATGGTACAAGTGCATACCCTTTCATTTAGTGTTTTAGATCTTAAGTACAAAAATGAGAAATCTCTTAATGATGCACATTTCTTTCCTATGAAGTAATTCACATTTTACTTATTTTATTTATATTTAATTTCCTGAAGCAATGCTTATATTTAATTTATCTAATTTTAAAACTATTAAAACAAAATATACAAGATATGACACACTTGTTAATATACACAGATATTCATACATTGTTAAGGAACTTAAATTATATATATATATATATATATTCATATAGGATTTTATAAAAAACATCACTTAATTCTTCTCCAATAATTAAATCCAATATTTTTTTACAAGAGTTAAAACAAATATAAAAATACAAAACAAAACAAGAAAATGTTTCCTACTTGTTTTACATTGGCAAAAATATTGTTAACTATTTAAATATATTATTCCTGAAATTTTCCTAATATTTATTATTGATAATTTATTATTTTAACTCAATTACTGAATTAATCCATAATAAACTGGATTACAAACTCAAGAAAAAACTGGGATGTTACACAAGCAGTCGATCAAAATTAATTTATTAAAACCTAAAATAAATAAATAAATAGACAAATAAAATTCAGACACTTCCACTTGTTGTTATTCAATAAAAAGTAATTGTATGTTTTAATTCGAAGCTGTCTTCTAACGGAAAGTAAGTAATTAAGCATTAAGAGCCTATAAGTTAAAAGAAAAGAAGCTATTTACACTACAACGTGCGCTTTGAATAGCGATGAGGCTTAGCGACGGCTAAAAAAAGCGGTCGTCGCTAGCCATTGCAAGCCATTTGCTGATGAAAATAGCAGCCATAACTTCTTTCCCATTTCAAAATTCCCAAATCAATTTCCGAAACCCCATCGCCCTCCCGTCGCTACAACACTCTAAGCCTCCAAACACGCCTCCAAGCATCTAAATTCATGTAGGTATGTCTTCTAACCTTATTATGTGCTTAATTGGGGTTAATCATAAGGTTTAGTTGCATGTATATGGGTTTGAAAATTGGTTGTTTATGGGTTTGAAATTGATTGTCATGTGGGATACATATGATGATGATTGTGTTGTAGGTTGATTTGGGAGTAATTGTAGCTTATTAGGAGGTTGAAAATGATGATTGTCGCATAGTTGTTGTCATGATAATATTGTGTTTGTTGATGTATAATTATTGATTGGTTGTGTGATTTGAAAATTAGTGTGTACTATTTATTAACATGTTTATTGACAAGTTTGTGCGAATACTTGTTAAACTTTAAAACAATGTTTGTTGTCATTTAGGCGAAAATATGTGTACTATATTAAAATTGCTAACGTGTGTTAGTTGTATGTATTAGCATAAGTTAAAATAATTATAATTTAATTTATTAAAACTGCTAGCTTTTGAATTTTTTATAAAAAAAATCCGTAATTTAAAACTTTACACAGTTAGATAAATTTTAAATTACATGTTAATATTTCAAATTTATTAATTAAAATGTGCAAGTAGTTGAATGAATTATAATTTTTTGAAATGAGCATAACAACAATAAATATTATAGAGAAATATATTATAGTTGAATGGAAGTTACATTACGTATTAAAATTGAAACCATAGTTAACAAATATTTATTGAACATATTAAAAAATATTATGTAGGCGTTAAAATACAAATTATAAAATGTGTTTTTACTTATGTGAACCCCTTAGATATTTTTTGACCTCGTCTGACAAGTGTTGTATATGATCGTTATATGGATATTCGATTTTACACAGAACGGAAATCTATATTCATCTCATACAATATTTGTTGGATTTATCCCAGTATTGGACAAGTTACAAATACAATAACATAAGCATATTTTATAAATTATTTCATTTTAAATGGATAACAAGCAAGTAAAACTCACTTGCTATATTACACTTCTGTTAGGACGGCGCGAATTTGAAACGTGATATATTACACTTCTACAAGCAGCCCTAACTTCACTTATACGACGATAATGAAAAACCCAAAGCATGATATGAGTTAGACAACAAGCAAGTATAACTTGTGCTAAAATGGATGGAAGGTTTAAGATGTCCTAATGAGATTTCTCTAACCTCTGTAGATGAGTGGACTTTAAAAACTGTAAATTGAGTGGGATGAAAATGCACGATTGCCATATCATGATGGAATATTTTTTACCTTTGATTTTCAAAGAACTATTGCCCACAAAAATATGGAGTGTTATAACAGAATTAAGTATGTTTTATAAACAACTTTGTTCAATGATGTTAAAGGTAGTTGTCTACGTAAACTTGGAGTAGAAATCCCTGTGTTGCTCTACAGACTCGAGAAAATATTTTCACCAAGTTTTTTTAATGTAATGAAGCATTTACCTATTCATCTTCCATCCGAAGCACTCCTTCGAGTAGCTGTTTAATATGGATGGATGTATCCATTTAAGAGGTCATTTTGAATATCCTCAATATTCTTGGTAGTTTACAATTTAGATTTTTGTATCATCATATAAATTTAATTAATTTTAATATAGGTACTTGAATCATTTGAAGAAAAAAACTAAACAAAAAGCATGAGTAGAAGGTTCAATTTGAAAATCATACCTTGAAAAAGAAGCTTCATTTTTTTCTCCTATTACTTTAGTGATAAAGTGAACTTATCTTTTGTACCTGTTCCCTACAATGAAGAAGTTATTGAACATGAGTCTTCCCAAACAATGTCATCTATTTTTTAGACAACACGGAAGACCTGCTGGAAAATGTGTGGAAATATGGTTAAGCGATAGAGACTACCATGTGGCATACTCATATGTTCTTTTAAATTGTGTGGAAGTTGCACCATTTGTTAGGTAATATTGAATTTATGTACAATTCAATATGTTATGTGATAGAGACCACAATGCCCTTTTTATAAAAACTCCTTCGTTTCTTCTCTTTCTTTTCATTTTTCTCTTAAGTTTTCACCTCCTCCTTCCTTGCAATTGTCATGGCTACCACCTCCTAGCACCATCCATCCCTTTTCTGCCGCCTCTCCAGCCCCTCCTCCCCTTTGTTGTGGCCTCCTCCTCCCCTAATATTCCCAAAACCCCCTAAAAACCCAAGATTTGAAAATAACCCCAAATAAAACCCAAAATCACACTTCCCCTACCCTCCGTACCCCCCCGCAAGGACCCCTCCCACCAGCGTCTCTCCCTTTACGCAGAACAAAAACGCGGACTCCATCCACGACCGAACCTCCTTGGACCTCATACCCCTCCCGTTTGCCTCATATACACAGATCTACGACCGTTTGTGGACCTATCGAGTTTTGAAACCTCCGTAGCCTCAAAACTCAGCGCCATTAGCTTTTGGAAATCATTGAAGACACCGGAAGATTTACGGAGTCATGTTAGAGTGTCTACATCCCATCCCATGAAAGTTTGATGGAGTGGAACCCACGGTGAGAAACCGAAACTTAAAATAGGCTAAGTTATAATTAACAGTTGTTAGTTAATTAGTTTGAGTATAATGATGATTAATGATCAATCATACAAGTTAATTACAATGTTTAATGATGTTTAGTATGTTAAAAATATCAATTTTACTTGATATATCTGTAATTGCTTGGGTATGTGACACTTATAATTAATAATGCTGATTGGAAAATTTGTTTGAACCATAAATGGTCTTGAGGAAGTAATTTACAAATTACTAGTAAATGAATGTTAATATGAACCCCACTTGAGTATTGAAATGTTAATTGAATTATATATATCCATTGATTGATTTTGCGGTTAATTTGTTGATTGACAAACCCATATAAGCGTTGTTGATTTAAGGCTTATACGGTGTATTTCACTTTGTATGTGGATTGGATGTTGTTTGATGGTTGATGTAGTGTTATATGATACACTGATTGAAAATTACCAATAGATGTGATTAGTGGTCCATTGGTTAAGTCTCCATTTTGAATTTAATGTCCGATTTTGGATGGAAACAAAGATTATAAAATTACAATCAATATTCGTAACTGGAAGAAATTGATTTTAATTAATTTTCATGTAATCATGGCTTGTTCAAGTTTTATTTTCAAAATCAATAGTAACCGATAAAAGTGAAGTTCAGTTAGGATATCTAGAGTGAGTTTTAAAAGAACTTCCATTACAACTTTCTTATTTATTTTTATAACAAGTGTCAGAAAAATTTGGATTAAAAATATTGAAGTTTGAAAAATTATATTATTTTTATTATTTAAATATTATTATAATACTTAAATATCATAATAATTGATTTTGAAGTTACAAATTGAAAATATAGCCTTTGAAAGTAATTATATATGTTTTATATAATAAATAAAATATTTTGAAGCTATTCGACATAATTTATTATATACGTCGAGTTATGTTCAGAATAGAACTCGTTGCGCAGCGGTAGCTTGCTAACTTCAACATGGTAACTTTAAACGGATGTTGCGGGAGGTCCGACCGTCGGATTTTCCCGAAACTGGAATCGCTGGGTTCGTAATGAAAAGAGATTTCAGATGATAATAAGAGTTTTGAAATTTAACGATTAAATTTTAAGAAATGTTCAAATCAAATTTGAATAAAATTAGCGTCGTACCTGTAATTGAAAATTATTAATATGGACTATTTTTATATGAATAAAAATGGGGAAAATCATTTTAAATTATTATAAATGATTTGGAAAAGGTTTAAACAAATTATATATGGTTTTGAAGGATAAAATTGGTTAAGGGGAAATATGGCTATTTGAGTAACACCTTTTATAGCGAGTTTTATGTAAGATTTTGAAACAAGGATTTTATTCGTAATTGAATCTAATCCTTAAGTAAATCTTTGTATAAGATTAAAATGGTTTTTGAAAGCTAGATAACTTAACCAAGCTACAGTATAAGATTTAAATCTTATGGAATGGTACCAATTAAAGGGGACCTAATTGTTGGATTAATAATCTGATAAGGATATTTATTTTGACGCTAATTATTCGAAAAGACCGGGTCTAACCCATTTCGATTAATTATACGACGATTAAAAGTTGAAGACAATGAAGACAGTGGAAGACTGGGAATTTTCACATCGAATGGACTGCATGCTAATGCCCTGGATATGGGTAGCTCCCTTGAAGGGGTAATAGTGGCAGTGATCCAAACGTACTTGTTGATTGTCCAGATATGCAAGGGTCTCTCTCCTTAATTGGACATGCGATAAGGTACCTTCGGTTTCGTTCAGACTCGTGTCTAACATAGACTTCATAACATAAAGGATTATTTGCTATTGATGATATATCTATGGTGGTGGAGATTTTATTCTCTTCGCTTAACACCCTTCTTTGAGACATATGAGCTCAAACGTTATATTATTAATAGAAAATAATCATATGTGTGAATTGACAATGTGGCATAATGAGTGCAACTGGCAGATAGATCAAAGCTTTTATTAAAAAACAGAGCTTTGTGGTACATTGACTCACGGGCCTCACACCCCGGGATGAGCCAAAAACAAGATGAAAGATAGTAAAGTAAGTACATACATTTCCTTCTAGCTAAAAGTGATGCCATGGTATGGAACCCAGGCATATTTACTTATGTGGATGTTGGAATTGAGGCGCCTCAGAGGTGCACATGCGTCTGAGTCTTGGACATCTTGTTAGAGATGGTTTGAATCAGATAAGAAAGATCCTTTGCCTTGGTTTATAATGGAATCCAATTTCCAATACGCGCTTTGAAGTTTTAGTTGTAAATCTATATGGAGACATAATACGATGGGGAATTATGCCATCTAAGATTGATACATTTATTTTCGAAATTGTTTTCAATACTTAGACACCAACAGTAATATCAAACGATTTTCTCGTATCAAGCATGTTTGGTCATTATTAGGTAAATGTCTATCCTCCGCACAACACCAAAATGGTCATTTTGAAACGGTAATAAATGTTGCTAAAACTTTTAAAAACACTTTTTAAGTGTTGCAGATTTGTATGTTGCAGGTTTTTGAAACACCTATATTATGTTTCAGAATGACGAATTGAAACACTTATTAGATGTTTCAATTTGGTCATCTGAAACACTTGATGAGTGTTTCAAGTTGATAATCTGCAACACCCAACAAGTGTTTTAAGTTGATATTCCGCAACACTCGGTGAGTGTTTCAAGCTAATAATCTGCAACACTCACTGTGTGTTGCAATTTCATAATCCGCAACACCCAATGGATGTTGCAAGTTCATAATCCACAACACTCAATGAGTGTTTCAAGTTTAACCCGCAACACTAAAAAAATGCTTGTATCAAACTGATAATCTATGATACCATTAACGTGTTGCCAGTTCGAAATATGAATATTATTTTTAAAACTATACAATTGATAGTCACGGTAACATAAATACATTCAACCAACCTTCAAATTAAAAGCTAAAATAATATAAAAATAAATTCCACATGCAAGTTTACCATAACCAAATTAGTAAATAACAAAGATAAACCGTATTTTTAAAGAACAAAAAAAATAATACAAGTATAACGCTATAAATTCAAGTTACACAAATATATGGCTGACAATCTACGCGCACACCATTCTGTAAATATAAGGACCACATTTTGAACCACCAACCAACTCACTAGCCCAGTGCGCTTCATAAGAATTAGAAACAATCTGATACTCCTGAGGCAATTCTGACACCAAAGAAAAACACCGCTTCAAGGGACCAAACCTCGTCTCAACAACATAATCCTGAGTAATAGAATACAATTTGCTCTGACTTATGCTACTACTCCAGCTATCCATATTAAAAAGTAAAATATATGGTGACATACAAGAAGACAAAACTAACAGTCTACCCTTAAAGCAATTTGAACAAGGATATGAAGTGCTAAGAATGCTACAGCTATAAAAATGAAACCTGCTTAGACGATCTGAAACCACAACTCTTATTGAACCATAAATAGCACTCGATCAAATCACTGACCTCATCTTTATCGAACAGTGATCAGAATATTTTGAGAATGTGAGATCATGATTCCTCTACCTTATTATTATTACTGACCCATAAGACAAGCATGACCACTCCAAGCACAACTGCAACTAGAGCCGACTTCCTAACTAAGGCCTGCAAACCAATAGACTATTTAGTACTATAATAAATAGCAACATAAATTTGTTATAAATACAATAGTTATGACAGAAGCAGTACTTTTAGACTTGTCAACGAATAATGATAAATATAATGGTTCAGTATCAACATCCACATTTAGTATGTTTTCAGATATAGGATACCAATATCCTAAGTTATTGAATTTCTGGATATCTTTATATACGATAGATTCAAAAGTCATGTCTTAATCAAAGTCCAGTGGACATTTTTTGGATGTGGATACCATCAAATCCGCGTCCCTATCAACCGGGTTGAATCCGAAACTTCTGTATCCTATGGTGTTCAAAGATTTAAGAACATGATTTGAGTAGGAAAAAAAAATCAATTATTGCATCTAACTTAAAATAGATATAAAGAAATGGAAAAATGTACATTCAAGAAGAAAACATAAATAATTAACTAAATAAAAATATGCCAAGATCTGGTTACAATATAATATACTTATATGAACCAGAGAGACAAAAACAAAGGTACACGTTGAACAAAGCAAACACAATTAAATAAAATTCTAGGTTAGAAAATCCTGATTTCTCTTCAAATTAATTATATGACCACATACCATATCTGTTGGGCAGTCTCAAACAAATCCTTTTGTTGGATTTTGGCGGTCTCAAATAAACCAGCATCCAATGGCTATGATCTGCAGTGTCATATTTAATTAATTCTAGAACAAAGGTTAAAAAGGTAGTATGAAATATAAGGAAAAACTATAGTACGAGATATGTGTAGCTTAAAGAAAAAGCGAAGAAAGAAGGCACAGCAGCCGAAGTCTTGTTTGGGTTGAACTGATGGTGTTATTTATTATCCAACTGTGACTTTTGCGTACTGAATCAAACTATGCGGGCCGCATCTAAAATAGGGTTCAAATGGACCTGCATATAATGGATGCCTTCATATTTATAAATATATACAATTATTCATATACTTTTTTTTGGTAGACATGACCCTGAAACATACTCTTAGATCATTAAATGAATTACGGCTACATAGGAACATGCATCAAGACCTAAAGCATTACTTCAACAATCAACAGTTACAGCCTGCATCTACTTATCCTAAAAGCCAAACACTGACCTTAGATAATCAGGAGTTCACATTAAATGTTATACTTCATCTCAATGATGTAGGTCAATGAAAGTAGCCCAAGGAGTAAACAAAAAAACATCTAAACAGTGTAGGACAGCAGAGGCTTCATAGCAATCAACCTTTCAACAATTCCATTTTCTAAATAAAATAAAAGCAAAAAATGAGCATGCAAGTAACAAACTATCAACATTGATAACCTCCCAACCATTAAGAAAACCTTGTGGGCTTCAATGAGACTGAACACGTGTCAGCATCATACGTCTCCCATGTGACCTACGACACTAACTTTGCATAGAGCTCCTAGTTCTTCTTTTAGGCAGTGTGATTGATTTAGGGACATTTTTAGTGTGCTTGTGGGCATAAGCAGGACATATATAATGACATCAAAACAGAACAGGAAGTAAATAAGCAGATAAAACTTACATTACAAGACAGAAAAAAGAAAAATGATAAAAGATAATAATAAAAAATAACAAATTATCCTGTGAATCATTTTAAACATTTCTTCAAGCCCTGCAATTTCTTCTCCTGGTAAGCTCTCGGCAATTACCTGTTACATAGTTGGTTTTAGTTCAGGATTTAAGGCCAATATAGTCATGGCAATCATCATTTCTCTTTCATGCATTATTTTAGCATTCCCACAGCACTTGGAATGTAGGCACCATTTCTATTTTCTACTAAAATATGTTTGAATTCACAAAGAAAATCCATGTTATTTCAAAAGGTTACTCAAAGAGCCATCTTCCAAGTTTGTTCTTTGAGAAAACTGCTTTAGTCATGATAAAGCAGCAGAATCAAGTAGTTATCAGATGCCATACCACCATTAGCTTGAGTCCAAGGACGACCTGTACATGCAAAGAAGTAAGAACCAATACATAAATATAAAATTTTGAGTGAAGTAATGTATGGTTAAAAACAAATTAAGTCAGAAAAGTATATACAGAGAATTTTATGAGCTGACAGCCTCTTATTATGATCTCTTACGAGCATTTGGCTTACCGAATCATTAGCGCTATCTGAGATGCTTGGCCATGGTCCAGTTTTAAAGAGTTCTCCAAGTAAAACCTGCTCAAATATTCATTGTTTGATTTCTGTCAATAGCGCAATTTTGTTTTGGTTAAATTATTAATTACTGAATATACTATTAAAATTAGCTTATGAATATATGATCTATATCGTAGACGATGGAACTGGGAAAATGCACACTTTTATCAATAAGTAGGGCCTACCTTATGTCATTGACAATCAAGGACTATAAAGAGGAGACAGCAAGTAGTAGTGCATTTGATGTCCACCCGGACAAACTATCGGCAACTTTATTCTCCGAAGTAGGCTCACACTGGATGGTGAAATTGAACCTGAGAAGCTTAGTGAGGTACATTTGTTGCACAGGTTTCTATATAGTTTGTTTCAGTAGCTGACAAAAACTCTGGTGATCGGGAGAATGACGAACCTGCTCAAACAGTTTCAAATGTATGTCAAAACAGTTTCAAGATGAGAGAATTTGTGCCACTTCACATTCATGTATGTTAAAATAATTTCCAGAGGAGGAAAAGAATGCATCCGAATTCACATTTAAAGCAAGTTTTCAACTATCCAATACAAAAGAAACAATAAAAAGGTTATAACAAGAAAGCATAAATCAGCAAATAAACAACTTAGCATATAACCATAAGAGAACTTAAACATTGAAGAACTGTTCATCCACTTTCCTAAATGTGCAAAATTTAAGATTGATTCTCACCCGATAGTAGCGAAACGGTAAATACCATTAAAGAAGCCTACCACTTCAATTGATCACACATAAAAAAAATTAAAGACAAATTTCTCCAATCAAAATTCCATCATCTAATCGATCAATGCAATGTTTAAAGGTGCGGACCTACATCTCATTAGTAATAAAGCATTCTTTGGTGGTATATTTGTTTCTTCTATTTCCTTATCTTCATCATCATTAACTTCCTTTTCTTGTTCCTTTTCCAGCGCCATCAGCCATTTTGAGAACATATTCGCACCACTTCCTTCTGCTTCCTTGTCTTCCTCTACAGGAAACATGTATCATTATTATATAACATTCATAGTTAACACTGTATATTCTGTAAATCAAGAGAACTAAGTTCCTTTTGTAATAAATCATGAAGAATTATGCACGTTAGAGTGTATATTATGTTAAACAATCATCTATATACACACACAGACATATATATATATATATGTATGTATGTATGTATGTATGTATGTATATATATGTATGTATGTATGTATGTATTACCGTTAATGATCAGAACTTCTGCATCCATAGCTGATCGATCATCATTCTCCTCATCATCAGAGAGAAAACCAACTGTCCCACGGAAAGCTCCAAAACACTGCATATTGATTCTGAAAGTACTTCTCAAAGCACCAATGAAATTGGTAACATCTTTTTTCAGCCCAAGGGCTTCAATCCAACTTTTGACTACAATTCTCGACACATGGCAGTGTTTGTTACCAACCCTGATCTGACCGACACAAGTAACTTTAGACGAAGTTGGTTCTGAAGTGAAGTCTGAACCGAATGCAGTTTTGTTGAATTTTAGTCTATTACTGCTGTGATGACTTGCGCTGAACAGAGATGGAGGATAATGCTTTTTTGAACATTTTAGCGATGATATTTTTGTAGGGATGCTAGTATTAGACATTGATTTCGGCATTATTGCTACGTGAGATTTAGTAGGAAAACATACTAGTAAATCACTTGAAGCTCCTCCTTTGGCAGCAGTTCCTTTAACAAAATTTGTAGACATGAAAATCGCCCACAAAGCGAACATGCGCCCCCAGCCTGCATTTTGTAGCATACATCTGCAACGAAGCAAATAGCTTTCAAATTTTTTGATGAACCTTCATAGTTGTAACTGGCAAAAAAATGGCAGGATAAAACAAATAAAGCAGGTAACAACAAAATATAACTTCAAATTACATGTTAAAATAAACTTTAGAATCAAAGAGAAAATGGTTGCACAAAGACAACACGAATGCTTTAAAAAAATTCACAAAATGACATAACTGAGAATAAACATTCCAGCTAAAAGCCAACACTCGGTGTCTTTTGCCAGTCCAAAGAAAACAGGACATGTCATAACATATCAAACGAAATTATTGTAGCACATAGATGTTCCTTTATTATATCGAATCCAATAGCAATGATCTAAGTGGTTCAATGAGCTAAGCAGCCACTGTTAGTGGTGTCCTACACTACAATGTTGAACCTTCAAGTTCATAATATCATGTACGTCAAAGGATAAATCGGAAAAGCCAAGCAGTACAAATTTTTCCAAAAATAACTCACATGGAAAACCAAATGCTAACAGAATAACTATAAACTTCTTACAATGACAAATGACAGAAATGGAGTCTCCAACTCCAAAGAACTACAACTCAAAGCTAATAAATTGAAGCAGACACATCAGCGTGAAGAACCCGAGATCATCAAATCACCAGTGGCTATAGGTACTTGATATTCCATGAGAAAAGAAGCAGGATCTGGAAGAACATAGCTAGTCACTCAAGCGGAAGCATAAAGAAAGTCATGCAAGTTTACAGAGAAAGGGTAAAACTACATACTAGCAGCAACAACCAATATTTGAATATGTGATTTACTATAAAGTTATGTCTGAACGGGTAAAAAGAAGAAAACCAGATTCGAGACTCCACTGCATCAACGGCGGAATAACCGCGAAGCAGACAAGAGCACCACGATGAAATCATGAAAGATAGGTAAGAACAGGTTTAACACATCCACGTATTGCAAATGTCCCCATCCAAACTTATCTTGCAATGTTTATGTTTTGACTTTGATGTGCGTGCACTGACATTGAATTTGATCAAAGCACATAATGATTTTATGTTGTGATAGATTTTGCTAAAAAAATTGTTATTACGTTTGCCCCGGATTGTCCAAAAAGCTGTAGTTTGCATTATAAGGGCAATGCCATTACTTCTGCACTTCAGATTTGCCAATGATTTAACCATATCTAATCCAAAACGTAAACCGTTGATATTCAGGTTCATATTATTCCATATAAGAATTAATCTACACCATCTATAGATTTCATAAGAGTGAGCGCAAGGAACGAATAGATGATTATCATTTCTTCATCATCAGATAGTCTATTCGCAACTCTAAAATGCTTAAAATATGCTGAAACTCAACTTAGTTCAGATAATCCGAAAACAAGGAACAACAAAGAGGATTTAAATTTAAGCAAGCAACAAATGAAAGTAACACAACAGAGGAAAATGGCTCACTTGAATTTCCTGCTGATGGATTACCTTTGGAGATTAAATTTGGGAATGCGCCCTGATCTAGTCTTTGAGAACGCTGGACGACCTTCAGAGAAAGAAGCGATAAAATCGCAGCCAGGGTTTGGAAAAAATAAAAAAAGAACGCGGCCCAATTTGGTTTTATGAAATGCGGGCCGATTTGGACGTTGGAACGGTATATGGCTCTGTTAAATTTGCTGCGAAATAAAGGCTAAGGTAAACATATTATTTTTTCTACATAAAATTAAAAATATAAAAAAGTTAAAAAATAATTGAAACACCTAAATAAATATAGAAACACTATAATACTGCTTCATGCCTAGAAACTTAAAAAAGGGTTTCAGATAAAAAATACTATATGTTTCAAATTTTCTTATTTGGTGTAGTGTCGGTTTGCGCTTGCATTGTGTAATGGGACTTGAGTCTTATAATGGCTTCATTTTTCAAAAAGCATTACGTGGTTTTTTGCATTGGCATTCGTGTGGAGTAAACCCGTTCTGTGTTATACGGCATGGTCTCGTGATATGTCTTACTATAAAATAAGTTAAGAATAACTATAGGGTTTCTCATACCAGTCCCATGACTGACTCGTAGTTTGTTTTTCCCTTGCAAACTCAGGTGCCCATTATTTTCCATACGGGCAGCTGAATATACATATCTTTAGCTTAGTTCATTTTGGATTTGTGTGGAAGCTGGTTTTGGACTTAGAGCTAGAGCAGGATTTGGATGTTTCTTTTGGACTCTCCAAGACTCTATTTTGTTAATTATCGTTATTTCCGTTGTGAACTTATTATCTTGTTGAAACTGTTTTGTATAATTATGATCCTATGATGTTGTATTAAACTCTGATGTCAACTTCTGATGTAAATTGATGTACATTATGTTATGTAATGGTTATCTTCTATTGTTATGTTAATGTGTTATATTCTAATGACTATCTGATCTTCTAGGAATCAGGAAAACGGGTCATCACAGTTGGTATCAGAGCTAAGGGTTAACCTTAGTTATGGAATATAACATAGTAAACGACTCATCAAAGATGGAATGAATAGTGTTCTAAGATGAGTGACTCATTAGAGATAGGGTTAGCAATACCCTAGAATGAGTGCAGCAGAATAACACAAGCGCTAGTAAACACAATTCTATTCATATATGTCTCTATGCTTTTACAGATTCCTTATTATATCTTTTCAGTTGGCCTAACTCTTTTCTTGCTATATGCAGATATAGTAGAAAATTAAAGGTAGAAGAGGAAGAGGTAGAGGAAGGGGTAATGTTCAAGCTAAAGTTCAGCAACCTAACCCTATAGGAGCACCAATGAGCCAATTGTACCCCCATAGCCAGAACCAGATCTAGTAGTTCTAGCTAAGAAGTATATGAATCTGGGTGGAGTACCGTTCTTAGGAAAAGAATATGTTATTGAAGCACAGGCATGGATGCGTTCTTATGAAAGAATTTTCGAAGGCTTAAGATTGAATAGAGAATAGAAAAGTTTATGGCATCATGGTTACTCAAGGATAAAGCTTTGATTTGGTGGGAAACAATTATAATGGGAAATCTAGAAGGAAATATCACTTAGGATCGATGTAAAGAAATTTTCGAAGAAAGATTCGTTCCCCCAGAAGCAGTAGAGCATCTGTATTATGAGTTCTTTAACCTGAAGCAAGGAGACATGAAAATCCAAGCATATTTGAACAATTTCAACAAGCTTTCCCGCTTTGATCCAGAGTTGATTCAAGATTCGGTTAAGAAGAATGTGAGATTCATTAAGTGTGACGGCCCGCCCCGCACTAACTGACATTTACTACAAAAGTGCGATGTACACATGTCCAGTTAGCACGGAATGGGTCGTCAGAAGGAAATGAACTAACAAAGAACCTGTAGAATGTCTCACAGCGCATAGGATAAAATATAATAATAACATACTTGACATAAAACAGGTGAGACAGTGCATAAGCTGAAACAACTAACATAGCAGCGGAAAATCCAAGTACAGCTTATGATCCAAAGTTAAACATTATTACAACTTTTCAAACTGTCTCAAAGCAAAAGCAAGATAAAGGAGGTACACTACTAATGCCCAAGTAGCGACCACCAACGACACAGGGAGAATATCTATATATCAAACGTGGAAGCCTCCTGCCCGCCTCCGAATCAGCTACTCGCGCACCACCAGCTAACCTGTCTCTAGTCTGCTCGTGTGAGCACTCAGAGTAATAAGAGGAGACATAAAACTCTGAGTCAGACATAAAGCCTGGTATGAGCGATAAGCATCTAAAGTGAACAATAACAGGTAGACTAAAACATACCTGAACCTGGACCTGCAACCAAAGAGTTAGCACTACATACTGTACAACACTCTAAGGTGCCATATCAAACGATGTAAAGATACGGAGGTGGGGGTGTACATGTCATAGTGATGGCAAACAATCAAACATAGCATCCATCCTCACATTTCTCACTCAGTGCGTAAAGCATACGATATTCACCACTTCGATCACCCAACATACCTTGCTACGATCACTCTGCCCCATGAAGTCATAAATGGCTTCACTGCACTGATAACGTAGCCACTAATCCTTCGCTATGTCCACTTGCCCCATGGAGTTATTCACCCCATCTGCGCTGGCTCATAGCCTTACCAATCCTTTACTGTGTCCACTTGCCCCATGGAGTTATTCACCCCATCTGCGCTGGCTCATAGTCTTACCAATCCTTTACTATGTCCACTTGTCCCATGGAGTTATTCACCCCATCTGCGCTGGCTCATAGTCTTACTACACATCACTTTGCCCCTCAAGTCATAATGACTCTACTGCACTGATAACGTAGTCTTGCTACCATCACCTTGCCCCTCGAGTCATAATGACTCTACTGCACTGATAAGTAGCCCATCGTCCATTTTCAGTGGTGAATCGAAGTTATGAACGTCGACAACTCCTTAGCACACGTCCCGCAGCAAAGCCCAACCATGAAGTGAACTCATCGGTTCCCAATTGGATCCTGAGCTCTAACTTCCCATGTTGGACTACCTTTGCATCTCGGGTTATTGATCAATACTGGGTCGGGTCGGGTTCCCCTTCAAGCCATCGGTTCGGGTCGGGTGCCTACGTTGAGTCGGTTCGGTGTGTTGTCTTCCCCTGTAGCGGTTCGGTTCGGGTTCACAGCGTTGCATCGGTTCGGGTCGGGTGTCCTTCTTCGGGTCGGGCCGGGTTGCCATCTCCCATCCAGTTCGTACTCCCGCTCCGATCAGCTCCCTCGTCCTTCATATGCTCCGATCCGATCCCCCTCTTTTAGCCGATCCGATCCCAGTTCAATTAGCATGGCCTTCCTTTTTGCCAGGGTTCTCAAGTGTCAAGCTCCGATCCGATCGAATCCTTTGCCCAGTTCAACTTATCTGATCCGAGCTACCATATCCGATCCGATCCGAAACCTGCACTGTTTCCTGAAGCTTTTCCAGCAAGTGTTTACGCCGTTCAACGACGTTTTCGACCATTCTAACTATTGAAATCAATCACAAAGCATATCATACAGTCATAGCAACATGCATAATCAATCACAAACATCAATATGATAGGTTAAAGTGGATCAAACATACCCAAAACCCCATTTTTCCCCTTAAGCATGTTTAGGTGAAACTAATGATAGGATAAGCAAAACTTAACCCAATTAACCCAAATTCATATCAGAGGTCTAAAACATCATTTAAGATTTTATAAACATTTTTCCATAATTTTATCATGTTTAAATTCGCTAATTAACACTAATTACCCTTAATTAGCCATAATTAGTGAGGAACTATGCAAATCACTCACCTTAGCCACAAATAAACTAAAATCTGAAATAAATCTCTGATTTGATGCGAATCCCAATGCTAAACAGCAGCTCCAATGTTGATTTGGTGTAGATCTTCTTTGATTTGATGTTGCTAAGCTTAATCCTTGATTAAAAGATGATTTGGAGGTGATTTAGAGTTTGGAGGCCATTTTTAGGGTTTCTTGGAGATAAGTGGAGGCTAGAAAACTGAAATGGAATGATTCTCTAACTCATTTCAGCCTCCCCATAACCCTAATCCCGAAATGGGTTATGGGCTCATTCACTAATCACCCTATTTGGCCCGGTTAAGCAGCTTTTCACCTTCCAAACCTTAATTTAGCCATATCTCCCAAACGGTAAGTCCGTTTGGCTATTATGACCATTCTACGGAAAGGTAAACCATCAAACGAATCTAATGGAAGTGGTTTCAGGTCAAATTTCCTTTCCAATCAAAAGTTATGGCCAAAACAAGATCAGCTATGGGCAAAATGGTCATTTAAAAATCGACAAAAATCATAAGCATGGGAAATGACCCTAATAGATGTTTCCCAAAGTTACATGACCATACGACTTCATATGGGAAAGAAATAAATATTCTACGATCCTTCGATGCGTAGAATGCGGGTTGTTACATTCTCCCCCCTTAAGAAATTTCGCCCCCGAAATTCCCCAACCAAAACACACCAAAAGAGTCCCGCATGCCTATCAACCATAAAACAACAATCAAACATGCAAAACAAGTCTATCCTAGCATGCGGAATAACTAAATTACGAAGTAAATCTTACCAGGCAAAGAGTTCTGGATACGTCTTTCTAATGCTCTCCTCTGTCTCCCAAGTACAATCATTCTCGTTCTCGCCCCACTGAACCTTGACTAGCTTCACCGCCTTCCTTCGAAGTTGCTTCGTATCGTGCCCCACAATACGAATCGGCTTGCGGTTCCCAACCGCCTCGGGTTCTACTTCGAAGTCCTCTAACTGATCAGGTGAAATAGTCATATATGAGTTGTGAACGAACTTCCTTAGTTGGGAAACATGAAATACATTGTGAACTCCCGCCATCTTCTCTGGTAAGCCAACTCTATATGCCAAATTCCCGACTAGTTCAAGAACAGGGAATGGACCAACAAATCTTGGTGCCAACTTGCCTCTCTTGCCAAATCGTATCACGCTTTTCAACGGAGAAATCTTGACAAACACCAATTCACCAACGGAGAATTTTAAGTCTCTTCTCCTCTTATCAGCATAACTCTTCTGCCTATCTTGGGCAACTTTCATTCGCTGTTGAATGGTCTTAATCTTATCTGAAGTTTCCCTCGCCACATCTGGTCCAAGCATAAACTTCTCGCCAGTCTCTATCCAACATGATGGTGAGTTGCACGGTCTTCTGTACAAAGCTTCATATGGAGCCATACCGATACTGGATTGGTAGCTATTATTATATGCAAACTCTACTAGGTGCAAATGGTCATCCCATGATCCACCAAAATCCAATATACAAGCTCTCAAGAGATCTTCCAATATACCATTCACCCTCTCTGAGGATGATATGCGGTATTGAGACGTAATTCTGACCCTAGAGCCTCTTGTAAGCTCTTCCAAAACCCACTAGTGAACAACGGGTCTCGGTCACTCACAATGCTTTTAGGTACTCCATGAAATCTCACTACCCACTTCATATACAAATCTGCTAACTTAGCTGTCGTTCTGGTCGATTTGACTGGTATAAATATTGCGCTCTTAGTCAATCGATCCACAATTACCCAAATGCTATCATGTCTCGTCCTAGTCCTCGGTAAACCATCGATGAAATCCATCGAGACTTGCTCCCATTTCCATTCGGGAATTTCTAATGGTTGCAACATCCCACTAGGCTTCTTTTGCTCGGCTTTAACTAGCTGGCAATTCATGCATTTGGATATAAACTTCCCAACGTCTCTTTTCATCCCTTCCCAATAGTAAGTCTGCTTCATGTCTCGATACATCTTATTACCACCGGGATGTATAGTCAGTTTTGAGTGATGACATTCCCTAAGCACTTCATCTCTCAAACCATTCACGTTGGGTACAACTAGTCTTCCATTCTTTCGAAGCCATCCATCTCGATCAAGCCCATACAAATTCATCTCCTTACCGTCGATGTCCATCTCTAACTTGGAGATGATTTTCAATAGATTAGGATCGTCCCTCTGGCTGGAACCAATCCGCTCTATTAAAGTGGGTCTGATCGCCAAACTAGCTAGCATGACTGGATCCAATTCGCACTTTGGTCTGAAATCAATCCCCGCGATATACTCCAGTTGCTTCCACTCAAGAAACATTGCCCCTAAACTGGCATGTCTCCTACTCAAGGCATCGGCTACCGCATTACCTTTCCCAGGTGTGTACGCGATATCAAAATCATACGAAGCCAAGAACCCTAACCATCTTTGCTGACGGAGATTCAGATCTTTCTGAGAGAAGAGATACTTTAACGATTTATGATCGGTAAACAACTCAAATCTTTCTCCCAAGAGATAGTGTCTCCACATCTTCAGCGCAAACACGATCGCTGCTAGTTCCAAATCATGGGTAGGATACTTCTTCTCATGCGGCTTTAGCTGTCGACTAGCATAAGCTACAACCCTACCTCCTTGCATCAACACAGCACCTAGTCCGGTACCACAAGCATCCGTGTATACCGTCATCTCTTCATTCCCCTTAGGAATGACTAGCGCTGGCGCACGCGTCAACCTTTCCTTTAGACTCATGAATGCATTCTCACACACTCCGTCCCAGACGAAGGACTGATTCTTCTTAGTCAACTGAGTCAATGGTGCTGCTATCTTGGATAAGTCCTGGATAAACTTACGATAATATCTAGCTAACCCCAAGAAACTTCTTACATCTGTTGCATTCTTGGGCGTAGGCCAATCCTGTACCGTAGCCACCTTCGCAGGGTCCACGGCAATACCATTCTCGGAAACAACATGACCCAAGAATCTCACTTCCCTTTTCCAAAAATGACACTTGGAGAATTTAGCTTTCAATTGGTGTTTCCTCAACACCTCCATCACTATCCTCAAGTGTCCCTTGTGTTCCTCCTCTGTCCTTAAGTAAACAAGGATATCATCTACGAACACAAGAACAAACTTATTCAACTGATCTCTGAATACTCGATTCATAAGATCCACAAAGTAGGCTGGTGCATTGGTCAACCCAAATGGCATGACCAACCACTCATAAAATCCAGACGGCGTCCTAAATGCCGTTTTTGGAACACTCTCATCCGCTACTCGGAGCTGATGAAACCCTGTCGCGAGGTCCAACTGGGAGAACACTCTTGCTCCTTCCAGTTGATCAAACAAATCATCTATCCGCGGTAGAGGATACTTATTCTTCCTCGTTACCTTATTCAACTCGCGATAGTCCACACACAAACGAAGGGAACCATCTGCCTTAGTGGCAAACACAACTGGTGCTCCCCACTCGGAGACACTTCTTCTAATAAATCCCTTCTTCAAAAGATTGCTGACTTGCACCCCGAGCTCTCGCTGCTCTCTTGGTGCCATACGACGAAGTGGCATCACTATAGGTATGACATCTTTCACTAAATCAATATGGAACTCAATCTCTCGGTGTGGTGGAAGCCCAGTCACCTCCTCGAAGACGTCCGGATACTGGCCAACCACGGCACATCTGACAGCTTATCCTGCGGGATGTTGAGGGAATTTACAAAACTAGCCATAACCCCATCACTAGGTAGACTACCAAACACTACCCTCCGCCCATCATCCGCCCTAACTGTCACCAAAAAGCCCTCACAGTCTACCACCACCCCGTATCTTTGGAGCCAATCGACTCCCAATATAATGCCATACCCAGTAAAGCCCAAAACAAAGCAATCACAAACAAACATACATCCATGACTCGATAAGACCAAATTCCTGCAAATCATACTAAGGCTAGTCGAACCACCAATCGGGTTCGTCACAACCAATGGTCTATCGACTATCTCGGGTTCCAGTCTCAACCTATCTACCAGGTCACTAGATATGAAGGGACGGGAAGCCCCAGTATCAAACAAAACTCGAACTGGTACATCATAAATAGAAAGCATACCTTGAATAACAACATTCTTTCCTTTCTCCGCCGCAGTTGGGGCATTCGACGAAGAAGGAACATCATCAATAGCATATGCTTTCACAATCTGCTTCTCCTTGAGAGGTTGCGGACACTTATCCTTGAAATGTCCCACTTGACCACAGTTGCAGCACTTCTTATCCGCTGGCTTGGCACGACAATCTTTGGCATAATGGCCCTTCTTACCACAGCTGAAGCACTCAACATCCTTCTTGTTCTTTTTCTGGCCACCCTTAGATTGGTCCTGCTTCCTCTTATTCTGAGAGTTATTCTTGCCTCCACCG
The DNA here is from genome assembly GCA_030737875.1 of Allium sativum. Lineage (NCBI taxonomy): Eukaryota > Viridiplantae > Streptophyta > Magnoliopsida > Asparagales > Amaryllidaceae > Allium > Allium sativum. The sequence continues at coordinate 489,600,649 of CM060920.1, forward strand.
CCTGCTTGCGGCTTTGGCCCTTCTGCAGATGCAGCCTCAGTCTTTGACTTAGGGTAAAGGCTCTCTGATCTCAAAGCTTTCCCCACAATCGATTCAAGAGTCTCATCGATGTGGTTGATAATCCTTTCCCCTAAGTATCCATCCAAACCAGTAATGAACTTCTCATTCTTCTTCTCAGGAGTATCGATAAGAGATAGTCCATACTTCGACAAAGTGTCGAACTCGGCAATATAGTCAGAAACTGCCCTACCACTCTGCTTGAGTTCCAAGAATCTCTTAAACAACACTGACTTCTGGGCAGCTGGAATAAACTTCTCGCTAAAGCGAGCCTTGAACTGATCCCAAGTAACCTGATCTTCTGGAGTAGTTGTCTTAATGGCATTCCACCAATTCATCGCTCGCCCTTGCAGCTGACGAAACGCTAGCCTTCTCTTCATCGCATCCTCAAGACCTAAGTCGTCGAAGATACGGTCGCAGCTATCCATCCAATCTTGAACATCCGTGGCCGACTCCGTTCCATGGAACGGCTTCCCACTAAGGTTAGTGTAATCCTTGCACAACTTGGCGAAATCGACCCTAGGCGCCTGCACTACTGGGCCAACGCCAACTCCGGGATTGGGAACTGCCCCTTGCACTTCTCTAAGCATGTCTCTCATGAGGTCAGTAAACATCGCCCTCATGTCAGCAGCATTCCCATTATTGGCTCCTCTACCAGCACCTCTAGCATATCGTCTCATCGTCAATCTGTAAAAGGGAAACGATTAACGACCCCATAGTGGTGCTAGTGCAGTACGACTTCATTCTTATACTACCAATAGTATATATATAACTTTTGAAAACCAAAGTAATCACAAATACGCGCTCTCATATACGTACTATCTCTCCCTAGTGTCTTTCCCTAGGTTAACTATGCAACATAGAGCTCTGATACCAAGTGTGAAGGCCCGCCCCGCACTAACCGACATTTACTACAAAAGTGCGCTGTACACATGTCCAGTTAGCACGGAATGGGTCGTCAGAAGGAAAAAGGGAAGAAGGAAATGAACTAACAAAGAACCTGTAGAATGTCTCACAGCGCATAGGATAAAATATAATAATAACATACTTGACATAAAACAGGTGAGACAGTGCATAAGCTGAAACAACTAACATAGCAGCGGAAAATCCAAGTACAGTTTATGATCCAAAGTTAAACATTATTACAACTTTTCAAACTGTCTCAAAGCAAAAGCAAGATAAAGGAGGTACACTACTAATGCCCAAGTAGCGACCACCAACGACACAGGGAGAATATCTATATATCATACGTGGAAGCCTCCTGCCCGCCTCCGAATCAGCTACTCGCGCACCACCAGCTAACACGTCTCTAGTCTGCTCGTGTGAGCACCCAGAGTAATAAGAGGAGACATAAAACTCGGGGACAGAAATAAAGCCTGGTATGAGCGATAAGCATCTAAAGTGAACAATAACAGGTAGACTAAAACATACCTGAACCTGCAACCAAAGAGTTAGCACTACATACTGTACAACACTCTAAGGTGCCATATCAAACGGTGTAAAGATACGGAGGTGGGGGTGTACATCTCATAGTGATAGCAAACAATCAAACATAGCATCCATCCTCACATCTCTCACTCAGTGCGTAAAGCATACGATATTCACCACTTCGATCACCCAACATACCTTGCTACGATCACTCTGCCCCATGAAGTCATAAATGGCTTCACTGCACTGATAACGTAGCCACTAATCCTTCGCTATGTCCACTTGCCCCATGAAGTTATTCACCCCATCTGCGCTGGCTCATAGCCTTACCAATCCTTTACTATGTCCACTTGCCCCATGGAGTTATTCACCCCATCTGCGCTGGCTCATAGTCTTACCAATCCTTTACTATGTCCACTTGCCCCATGGAGTTATTCACCCCATCTGCGCTGGCTCATAGTCTTACAACGCATCACTGTGCCCCTCAAGTCATAATGACTCTACTGCACTGATAACGTAGTCTTGCTACCATCACCTTGCCCCTCGAGTCATAATGACTCTACTGCACTGATAAGTAGCCCATCGTCCATTTTCAGTGATGAATCGAAGTTATGAACGTCGACAACTCCTTAGCACACGTCCCACAGCAAAGCCCAACCATGAAGTGAACTCATCGGTTCCCAATTGGATCCTGAGCTCTAACTTCCCATGTTGGACTACCTTTGCATCTCGGGTTATTGATCAATACTGGGTCGGGTCGGGTTCCCCTTCAAGCCATTGGTTCGGGTCGGGTGCCTACGTTGAGTCGGTTTGGTGTGTTGTCTTCCCCTGTAGCGGTTCGGTTCGGGTTCACAGCGTTGCATCGGTTCGGGTCGGGTGTCCTTCTTCGGGTCGGGCCGGGTTGCCATCTCCCATCCAGTTCGTGCTCCCGCTCCGATCAGCTCCCTCGTCCTTCATATGCTCCGATCAGATCCCCCTCTTTTAGCCGATCCGATCCCAGTTCAATTAGCATGGCCTTCCTTTTTGCCAGGGTTCTCAAGTGTCAAGCTCCGATCCAATCAAATTCTTTGCCCAGTTCAACTTATCCGATCCGAGCTACCATATCCGATCCGATCTGAAACCTGCACTGCTTCCTGAAGCTTTTCCAGCAAGTGTTTACGCCGTTCGACGCCGTTTTCGACCATTCTAACTATTGAAATCAATCACAAAGCATATCATACAGTCATAGCAACATGCATAATCAATCACAAACATCAAAACATCAATATGATAGGTTAAAGTGGATCAAAAATACCCAAAACCCCATATTTCCCCTTAAGCATGTTTAGGTGAAACTAATGATAGGATTAGCAAAACTTAACCAAATTAACCCAAATTCATATCAGAGGTCTAAAACATCATTTAAGATTTTATAAACATTTTTCCAAAATTTTATCATGTTTAAATTCGCTAATTAACACTAATTACCCTTAATTAGCCATAATTAGTGAGGAACTATGCAAATCACTCACCTTAGCCACAAATAAACTAAAATCTGAAATAAATCTCTGATTTGATGCGAATCCCAATGCTAAACAACAGCTCCAATGTTGATTTGGTGTAGATCTTCTTTGATTTGATGTTGCTAAGCTTAATCCTTGATTAAAAGATGATTTGGAGGTGATTTAGAGGTTGGAGGCCATTTTTAGGGTTTCTTGGAGATAAGTGGAGGGTAGAAAACTGAAATGGAATGATTCTCTAACTCATTTCAGCCTCCCCATAACCGTAATCCCGAAATGGGTTATGGGCCCATTCACTAATCACCCTATTTGGCCCGGTTAAGCAGTTTTCACCTTCCAAACATTAATTTAGCCATATCTCCCAAACGGTAAGTCCGTTTGGCTATTATGACCATTCTACGGAAAGGCAAACCATCAAACGAATCTAATGGATGTGGTTTCAGGTCAAAATTCCTTTCCAATCAAAAGTTATGGCCAAAACAAGATCAGCTAGGGGCAAAATGGTCATTTAAAAATCAACAAAAATCATAAACATGGGAAATGACCCTAATAGATGTTTCCCAAAGTTACATGACCATACGACTTCATATGGGAAAGAAATAAATATTCTACGATCCTTCGATGCGTAGAATGCGGGTTGTTATATCAAGGGTCTTCAAAGAAGGTACAGAAGTAAGGCTTCCTTTCGTAGAAATGGTAGAAATGGCATATCGCTATGAGAATATAGATAAAACGAAATGCTTTGGAAGATAAAAAAAAAGGAATTTTGGCAAAAAGAGGAAGTTTGCAAATAAGAATCTAGAAGCGAGTAAAGAGAGGGAAAAATTATAAGGAAGGAGAAAAGCCTAAGGTTGAACGGTCAAGGAAAGTCACATGCTTCAACTACAATAAGCAAGGACATTTGTCAAAGAACTGCAAATCTCCAAAGACGCAGAAGAAGTCTCATGATAACAGGGAATGCTACAATTGCCACAAGACATGTCATATTATGAAGAATTTCCCACTACCGAAAAAGTCTGAAGCGGCTTGTGCGTACAATGTGGATGATGCTCCAACAACCTTAGCCAATAATGCAGGGCCAAATGTTTTGGAAGGTGCACTTACTATTAAAGATATTCCGATTATAGTGTTGATTGATACTGGTGCATCACGTAGCTTTATCTCAAGCAATTTGGCTAAGAAACTAAGTTTAGAACTCAAATATCTTAAAGAACCCATTTCCGTTAGAAATCCAATAGGAGGCTCCATCAACCTTTGTTTATATTATAGAGTATCTATCTCCTTTTCCCATTTCCTATTTCCTCACAAATTGGTTGTCATGGATTCAATGAATTTGATAGTATACTTGGATTTGATTGGTTGAAGATATATGAGGCTGATGTTAAATACGCAGAAAGGTTAGGTGAAAAACAAAGTTGGAAACTATATAGAGATACCATGTGAAGGCCCGAATTTAAATAGGAATGAATTTTGGTCTGCTCTGGATGTTATCCCCACTCCCTTGGAATCCACCCCAGTTGTTAAGGAATATGAAGATGTGTTCGAAGAAGTAAAGAGTCTTCCTCCACCAAGGGAGATTGACTTCAGGATTGATTTGGTTCCAATGCTAGGCCAGTTATGCATGCAATTCTGAGGATGTCGATAAAGGAGAAGGAAGAGTTAAGCAATAAAACTCAACAAATTTTGTGGAAGAGTCTGATCAGGAATTGTTTCTTAACCTAGGGAGCAACAGTGGTATTTGTTTCGAAGTTCGACGGCACCCTCAGACTAGTTGTGGACTATTGAGACTTTAACAAGAAAACTCTTAAAAATAAATACCCACTTCCCTGCATTGGTGATTTACTAAATCGCTTGAATGGAGCTCGAGTATTCTTCAAGATGAACCTGGGTATAGGTATTCATCGATTAAGGATTGCAGAATAATGTGTTCCTCTAACATCTTTTAGGGGGTCGGATTTATTTTATGAATGGTTAGTAATGCCCTTTGGATTGTGCAATGCCCATGCTTACTTTGTGGATTTGATGAACCGGGTATTTCGAGAGGTGTTAAATAAATTCATGATGGTCTTTATTGATGATATTCTTATCTTCTCTAAGACAAAGAAAGATCATGCGAAGCATTTGGAACAAGTATTGGAGATTTTAAAAAGAAATATATTGAAGGCTAAGTTTTCCAGGTGTCAATTCTAAAAAGAAGAAGTAAAGTTTCTTGGACATATGGTATCAAAGGAAGGAATCTCGGTAGATCTGAGTAAGATTGCTACCATCCAAGATTGGAAGTAACTGAAAACTCCCATTGAAGTCAGAAGTTTTCTTGCATTGGCCAGTTACTATCGAAAGTTAGTGAATGATTTTTCAAAGTTGTCTTTTCCCTTGACGAAGCTAATGAAGAAGCATACTAAGTTTAATTGGACTCCAGAGTGTGAGGAGGCATTTCAAGAATTGAAGGAAAGGCTAACCGCTTCCCCGGTGTTAACAATTATAGATGGCAATCAAGATCTAACTGTCTAAACGGGTGCTTCTGGAGAAGGAGTTGGCGCGGATGCAAAGAGGAAAAGAAATTATGCAAGTCGATGGTTGAAACCGCATAAGAAAAGATATGCCACTTGTGACTTAGAGTTTTTAGCTATAGTATTTGCCTTGAAGATTTGGCTGCACTACTTATTGGGTAAGAAGTTTTAACTCTATATTGATCATAAATCGTTAAAGTATCTCTTTACCCAAAAAGGACTTGAACATGAGGCAACATCGTTGGTTAGAGTTTCTAGCGGCATATGATCTAGATATTTTGTACACTCTAGGAAAAGCCAATGTTGTAGCAGATGCCCTCAGTAAAAAGAACGCTAATATTGCTAATTTGATTGTACACCTTCATTGATTGAGAAGATTTATACTCAACAGAAAGATGATGAGTTTATTTAAAAGATTTGTAAAATAATTCAGGAGGGTGAAGTCTCGAACTTCCAGATTGATAATAAAGGAGTTTTGAGATTGAAGGGACGAATTTGTGTTCTAGATATTCCAGAGCTAAAAAGGGAAGTACTGGATGAGTGCCACAAGTCCAAACTCAGTATCCATCCAGGATTACATAAGATGTATCGAGATCTGAAGCGCACATTTTGGTGGAAGTCTATTAAGAGAGATATCTCATTATACGTTAGCAGGTACCTAACTTGCCAACAAGTAAAAAGTGATCAGTAGAAGGTTGCTGGGTTGCTGCAACTACTAGAGATTCCTAAATGGAAATGCACCTGAACCCATGTCGCAGCACAGTGGCTAACAACGTTCATCCAGACTTAACAACCAAGATTCGACGATTCAACATTTCAACAAAATGAGGTTTGCCGGAAGGGCCAATCCCTGACAACCCCGCCTAGAGGTAGTGATGGTGCACAGATTCTACCAAAGCGGCGAATGCTATTTTCGAAGGAGTAGTGACCATCTGGTTTACACGACATAATCCCATCCAACTAACAAAATCTAGAACTACATTGATATGGAGCAGTCCGGACTCAATTCCAGAGATGGTTCGAATGACCGTAGTAAAGATAATTGTCAATGATGCAATACTTGAAAGCGACCAAGGATGTCAACATATGAAAGCTACACTTCTCTTGACGAAATAATGGAGAATGTTTCTCTTGCAACTCACTTCTTAGAGGATTATGGAAGACCGCCGATGATCGGTTCCCATCCGAGTGTTATAGCGAAATGCATAGGTGCCCGTAATCAAGTGCCAATTAAACTCTATGGTCGCTGAACAAACCTATGGAGCCTCATTGAGATGAGAGCAATTCGACTGCTCTTCAGCTACCATACGCCCTCGATTTAAAATGGGAACTCAAATTCGAAATGTATGTGAAACATCCATCCGCTCCCTACTTCGCGCTCAAGACCCAACAAAACGCATCACTATTTCCAGGCTTATCTAGTCGAAGTCTGCTCTGCCAGCTACTACAACGGGCCCTACAACGACCCAAGGCATCTAGAAAGCTATCCGGATGAAAAGTCAAATTAGGATAATTTGACATTACTTGCATTCCTTGAAAGGTCATCCAGGGAGCACATTGACGAATCTCACTGTTGAGTTTGCTGCCCTAAATGATTCTGCAAGCAGTAATCAACCAACTATCTAATGGAAGATGTATATGACTTGGACTTCTGACAGTCAACATTCTGGCATTAAAATGTAAAAGTGCACCATTAATTCCCTTTCTTGTTCGTTTGTGAATCGACTCATGCCCCAAATGCGGGGGGCAACATGAAAATCTGTGATGACCTGAATTTCAGTACCCTTTGAGTTGACCAATTACAACACAAGTCCAACCCAAAGTGCACCAAAACCTAGATGCCAAAGAAAGAAATTAGAGGGTGAGAAATAGAAAGAAAGAAATGTTAGAGTAGAAGAAAAAGAAGATTACAATATCACAGAATCTGAGCAGACACAATCTCACAGCAGAACGAATAAAATATATCATATAATATAAGTTTTGAATTACAAATCTATAACTCTATAAACGTACCATTATCAGAGTACAACACAGCGGAAATAAACAGTAGTTATATAATGCCGAAGAATCCTACTTCAAGCTCCTCTAAGTACATTTATAAAATCTCGACTAATTGACTTCACATACAAATTTAGGCACCTAAGAGTTAAGGGTAAAAACAAAATGAACTCTGGGTCGGTTATAGGGACGGTTTGAGTAAACTCGAACCACTTGGTTTAACATTTATAAAATCCTTTTAAAAGAAAGGATAATCATAAGATCGATCCAAATGTAAACATAGATGAATTTTACCTTACGATAACACAAATTATTCTTTGTATCAACACTATTCTGATATTATAATAGTGACTAGTCAAATCAATAACAATCTAGTGGAACAGTTTCATCTCACGTTTCACATACATAGTATACAATCAAAACCGCGGGCGCTTATTGGGTAATGGATTTGAAACTATGAGAAAATATGGAACCACCTTATGATAGTATATCTCTAGAGAGAAATACACTAGGTTCAACAAGAACATCTTGTAACCTAGGCCACACAGAGATTGGCTACTCATTTTGTTTGAGTGTATCTAATGTCTTATCACCAACGGTTGGGATCAGCAACCGTTAACGAAGCATACAATAGCGATAGAATAAAGAAGCAAATTAATTTTTCTCTAGATCAGTGTGATAATACAACCTAATGGGAGCGACCCACAGAGTTATTACGCCTGCCCGATTTTTGTCATTTCCCGGTTGTGAGGCTTGATGCCATACTTACCTTTTTAACACGACAACATCATTCACTTTGAATGCCACATCTTCAAACCTACCAAATCATTTATTAATTTCCCTAAAAATATCACTAGCATAAAGCTAAGAGAAATGAATTCTGTCGCCACTAACGTAAATACGCTAGAAGAGATCATTGTACATGCTCTGTTAGGAAAACTCTATCAGACATTCGTTCATACAAGTTGTCCATGGACTAGACAAGCCGAAAGCATCATCCCATCAATCCATCTTAGGAAATTTCTACCCAGGATTAACAGAACAGCTCTTGCATTTTACTATGTCTTCAATTATCTTCAGCATGTTTGATTCACAAAGCTTATCCCCATATAGAGTGGGTTTTCAGATAATAAACGTTATCCTGGTCTCTCCGTATTGACAACGGAAATATAAAATGGGCCAAAACTTTGATAGCCAGTTATTTAACTATCAAAAGAAACATCCATACAACCAACGTCCAATTTCCAAATGGAAATTCTACTGATCAAACAATTAAGCAACATTGAGCCCTTTTTATATTAATTTCTTATTAATTTATACATTTCCCAAATTTTTCTCAATATCTTTACTAGATATTCTTCAAAACCCGATTAGCTTCTCACGATTCTTGGATAACATTTCCATATATCATAATTATTTATTTTCTATATTTCAGAAAATATCACTTATTAACATCGGAAAACATTTCCATATATTCAAAAATTCTAATTTTATCCTTAACCAAATTATTTCATTACTATGCTTAGAAAACGTCTCTGATTTTATTTGGAAAACGTTTACAAAACTCATTTACTTGAATTTAAACAAATATCTTGTAGGACATTGTTATGATAACTCAACCCATTAATTACTCATTAAGTAACTGTACCTCTAACTAATCCTCGCTACCAAAACTTAACCATTCTTTAGTTAACAATAAAGTCAATTAAGTTGGGGTATAATTACCTCTCAGACTTAACTAAACAACATTTCTAACTTTGAAATAGACAAAGTTCATAACTCTGAATATCAACAAAACATCGCTTACACAACTTTCAGATTCAATTAAGAATCCACTTCTTTTTCGGAAAAATTGATTATAATGATAGCATTATAATTCTCGCTTCCGAAATATTTAGTTTTAAACGATACTTTTATTTATTAAATTGAATAAATATTAATTAAATAAATAATTGATTAATTGATTAATCTTTATTAAATATGGAAAGTATGTATCTCTATTTGATTATTGTTCCAAACTTCAGAATAAATTTACCGTTTCAAGTCCACTTAATTTCCACTTTCCATTCTAAATTCATCTTCGAATTTATCACTCCCAAATTCTTACCAATTTTCTTTTTAACAATTCCAATTTGCAAAACATTTTCTTTAAACCATTATTCACTTTAAAATGTAAATATTATTTCTTTTACAAAAATCTGAACTTATTATATCAATTAAATCTTGATTTAAATTGTAATTACCATTACAGGTTAAAATTCCATCGACTGGATCATTTTATAACTTCTCATTCACATTCCACTTTATTATTAAATTACTTTTACACATCAACTTTCTAGTTGATTTTATCTAACAAGATTATAATTCTATATCAACTTCATATCTAAATATAAATCATTGGTTTCAAACCTAATATAATTTTAACTTGCCAAATGATTTAAATAAATTATCTTTTTTAATAAAATTCTACACAGTCGAATTCCAATTATAATCCCTTGGATTTATCTCAATTTATTTTATATTCTGAACTTCGGAATAAAACCCATCGTTTTCTTTCAAAATGACTTCCCGTTTCCCTTTCTTATTTAAATTCCCATTTGAATTCATATTTCAAACACAAATTCCATTATAGATATTTGCATTCGCAACTTATTTTCTTTAAACCATTATTCACTTCAATCGTGAATAATATTTCCTTTAAATAATCAAACCAGTTTGTTTTTGGACTCGTAAATAATATCTCAATCCAAATTCCATTTATAACTTATATTTGTAGAATTATTCAGATAAAATCTCATTTTTTATTCCAACTATTTATAATCCCGTTAATAATTTCCTTTTTAACTACTAAATTTAAATTTGACTACAAATATCGGTTTAAAAACCGATTTCCAAAATCCTATAATTACATCTTTGCGCAAATAGTTAACCAACTTCCAAAAATCGAATCTTTTCTTATTTCCAAATTTCCTTCTTATAAAATCCACTGATTTACATAAATCTTTTAAATTCAATATTCACTTCAAAAATTCCTTTTTATATTCCAATATTACTTGTGGTATTTAAAATACCAAATAAAAAGGGCCAGTGCCACCCAAACACAACAAAATCAGTCACAGATTATATATCAAACAATACATCACAATAAATGAAAAAAAAGTAATATAATTGTGGAGGAATCCAGTTGGATCTTACCAATCGGTTTTCCCTACATCCATAAATGCTAATCAACATAAGTAACATCAATTTATTCTACCAACGAATTATATATGTAACTATATATATCATTTCAACCAATGTATTAGAAATTCATCCAAACAACCATCACACAAAATTCAATCATCATTTATCAGTTCTAAAATACGTTTATAAAATTATAAACTGGACAAAGCTAGTGAGTTTACTCACATTGTTTTGCAGTTGACGATTCTGCTTTGTTTCGTTTACAATCAAACAGGCAATTGATTTTTCCATGAAATTCCATTAGCTTTGTTCTAAGCCACATTAGTTCCACAATGTAAATCTCGTCGTTACGATTCCAACGTGATTTGCTTTGTCCGATTCTGATAACACATGCAAAAGTTATAGCACTTACAATATTATCTTGAATTAAATTAAATTAATTATTGATCATTACCCTAATTATCATTTATATTCCTTAATCCTGTTTTATAATCTAACCAGCCCGCTTAAACCCCTTTACCACGCTATCAGCTCCCTTCTTCCCTGATAGTTTGCTTCTTTTAATACAAAATGCCATGGTCGCACTATTCTTTCACTCTCCTCCCTTTCTACTTCACTATTTCAATAACCGAAGCCACCTTCTAACTCCATCTCACGTGCCCTATCTACCCCACATCAACTTTCCAAACTCGAGATCACACATAGCTGCGTGTCGCACAACCTCCTATGCTAACCCATAGTAAAAATTGTGAACTCTTTAATCACAACATCACCCCAAAAAAATCTTAACCGAAGCTAAACTCCTTCCTGATGCCGAAAACAAGACACAAAACCTGAATTTATGCTTGAATCACTCGGATTCTTCAACCCTAGTTTTCGCTGCTTCGAAGACAATGAACAAAGATGGTGTCAACCCATCGAAATACACAATAGATTGAAGAGAACCTCATCAGAAACCCAAATACACTTGTCTCCTGATTTATAGATTTTTATGTAATTTTATCTTAATTTTCCAAAGTTCTTGAATATAATTTGGCGGCGGCGGCATGATATGTTGTTGACTGGAGAATGAAAAGAGCGAGGGTTTTGAGGGTTAGGATATATATATATATATATATAGGGTAGGTTGGTTTGCTTCATAAGCTCCATAATTAATTTATTAATTTTTATTATATCGCCGTTTACATTCGTCGTTTAAAAATTCGTATGATCACATATGATATCCAATTTCGATGAAAATGGACAGACAACTATAGATTGATATTACAGACCCAACGAAACTTGTTTTGTCAAAATCCTAGTCCGTTTGCACCAACAATACTATTTTAAATTCAAATTATCGATTTGATTACATTTTAAAAACGTACGACCACAAAACAACTTCGATTGGCGCAAAATTAGAATTCTAGCAATAATTTGTCATTACGGATTTAATGAAATTCGTTTCTTCGAAAAAGGAGGTCATTTGCAAAATGAATGTTTTTAAGGCCTAAACAAAACCAATAAAATAATAATAAATTCAAAAACAATTCAATTTAATAATGATAAATTAGTATTATTGTATATATTCAAATAGAATATCATATAGCTTTAAAATAAACAAGTATGGATTTTAAACTCAATATTATAAAATTTCATCGTTAAATCGATATTCAATTTATATTAAAATTCTTTTATTTTATTAATTAAATCGTTATTGTTAATAAACGGTTCCATAGTTACTTTCTGAAAATGTGATTTCCACATAACTCGCAATCTACAAGACGAAATTTCGATTTTTCATTTCATTAAAAACTATAGTCAACTAAATCTGAATGTTTCTTGTTTCAAAGAAATCCGACTTATAACGAATCCTTTAAATTCATTTAAAGTTCAAAACATGAAACTACAAATTACCGCGACATTATAAGTTCGTTTATAATCATATTAAAATTAGTACAATCAAACTTCGTTTAAATAATAAACTCGTTAGTATAATTCAATTATAAATTGAATTACATCTTTTTAAATTATCCAATTCACACGGTATTGCAAATTCAACCCATTCCGACTATTTTAGAAATAAATATATTATTTCAAAATTTATATTAACTAAATATTCAAAATATTTGAATTCAAGTCATTTTAATTTCCAAATCGATATTTAAATAATTAAATAAGCTGATTATTCAATCGCTAAAAATCCGGAACGTTACATTCCTTCCCCCTTAAAAGAATTTTCCTAACAGTAAAGATGCTATAACTCTTCCAACTTCTTCCAACCCACTTGGTTGAAATCTTACCCTTTATATCTCCTCAACTCGGTTCTTTACGAACTTTAAATTCTTATGCTCAAATTCCCATGATTCATCTCAATTGATCTGTCCACCCTTTTAGACAATCCATTACCACATTCTTATCTTCAATCCATATGCTCTCCTACATATTTCACATCTACTCAAATTGATTTTCAAATAATTTATCAACTTCATTATTTCACTTTAAATTTTATTAACCAATATTGGTTTCCTAATCTCTTTTACAATCGACAAGTCGATTTCTTATTATCAAAATTTTCTTAGAAATTTTCTAACTTTTTAAATTTTTAGAAAATTTCGCTAGCGTCTCCTTTACATGACTCAATCGGTACAACTACAACTCACCTCTTTTGGCCCTTTTCAAAAAGAAAATCAATTGGCTTATAAAAACCTCATATTCAATTAAATATGTACCTTTTGTCGAGTATACCACTTATTCTCTTCATTCACTACATTCCATACCTGTCTAACATATATTCATTCATTCCAATTAATTTTAAATCAATACAACTTTTAGTTTTTAATCCACTAATCAACTTCCTGATTAGTTCATTTCATTCTATTTCAAAAAATCAATCCACTTTTCTTGCTTGAGTTCAAATTTTATTCCAATAATTAACAACATCCAATGTATACTCAACTATCTTATGCATAAATCACATTCATTTTAATAATTCGAATCTCAAACATTTCTCTTTTTCATCATATTCGATTTTATTCAGGATTATCTCTAATCTAATCCAAACTTATCTTAAGTTAAATTTCAATCCATTTGATTCACTTTTACCAATTTAATCAATTTAACTTCATAAGTTAAATTTAACATTCAGAATAATTTCTGGGTTTTATTTCAAATCAGTTTGAAATCATATATATTTATACATATACATAACCATAGCAATTCAAAAAAATTGAATTCTCAAAGCAACTTGTTCTCTTAAACAAATTTTCATTAGCAATCTTACCATGGTAGCAATCCATCACTTAGAAACTTGGAAATAAACACCGATAATGTCGGGATCCATTACTAGAATTATTTTCTAGCAACTGAAGTGATTTCAGTGCTTAATCACTTTCAAAATCCATTTAAAATGATTTTTACTCAAACCCTTTCTAAAATACTTCTATAACATTTTCAAAATACTTCAGAAAATATTTCCCAATATTTCGGGGTTTAAATTCTACATTCTGGTTCGAAGTTTATCTTAGTTCATCTCATTTGTATATTTTATCCATATACAAATTATATATATCCAACATAAATGTGACGACCCCAAACTTCCGTGTAATGAAAGTTAGGAAAATCATATGGAATATAACAGAATTAGAGCAATAACAGATCTCAGTATATAGCAAAACATACAAATTATTGCAGCGGAAAGAAATGTCATCACAAACATCATCACTGAAACATCAGAGTATGCAGCACCGAATTACACTTAGCAAAATAGATGTCTCAAAGGAAAAGAAATAGAGTCTCAGTCTCTCAAATTACATCAATACTAAGTACTATCTCAAAGTCTTAAGCAGAAAATAAAAGATAAAAAGAAAGTTTCTTCAGCATCTCCATCAGCAAGCTTCCATCCAACGAATATCCAAACCTAACCTGTCACTTGGCTGCCCGTGTAGAAAGAGGGCACACGAGTTTGCAAAAGGTGAAACAAACTATGAGTCAATCATAGGACTGGTATGAGGTATCTTAATTAACTAACGGGTTTGACAATCACGAGGACCACGCCGCTATCGCGGAACGGGTTTACTCCATGGGATTATCAGTGCAATAAATAAAGTAAAACAATAAATAACGCAATGCTTTTTAGAAAAATGAAACCATTATAAGACCCGAGTCCCATCACACAATGCAACGCAAATCGGAGGATAGGGTTTTACCTTATAATGGTCAAAAGATGATAAATACGCAAAATACGATATTATTATTAGTGTGTATATGTTTTAAGAAAATATTTCAATTATAATATTAATCCTAGACGGCATAGCTACCATATACTATGTCGCCAAACTAGTTATACAATCAAAACCGCATGGAACGTATTGGAAGTTGGGTTTCCATCATGAGTCAAGGCTAGGAACGATCTCCTGACCGATTCGAAACACTCTAGCAATGTCTCAGGATTCGGACGCTGGCGAACCCTTGGATACAGCAGGGCCAGTCCACAAATACTTTAGTGGATTAGTTATGCCTGAACACACGCTTCCCGATCCTATTGGACCTATAAATTGGCCGAGGGCGGCCAATAAAAATCCGAGGCGCCTCAAAATCCATCAACCACATAAGTAAAATGTCAGCTAGTTTAAAGCACTGACACCACTTCTATCTAGAAAGAAACGTGTGCACTCCCTGCGTTCCCTTGCTCCGTTTTAGACTCTACTGGGGTGTGAGGCTCGCGAAGTAACGCTATACACAAAGTTGGGTCTAAACAGACTATGCTTTGATCATCAATTACAAGGCCTGCTTTTCAACAAAACCTTGATCATTTGCATCTTGGCATGTCCCGTTGACAATCCATGCCATGAAATCAACAACTATCAATACATAACCTCTGAGGGTGTTGAGCGAAAGAATAATTTTTTTTGCCACCAACGGTTGTATATTAAACAGAAATCAGTTTACATGGTACGAAGTTGAACGTCAGACATGCATCCATTTACAAGTCCGTTCTGGGTCTGAACGGAACCGGAGACACCTGAAAGGCTCTCGTATATCCGGACAATCATCACATACGTCCGGGCGACTACCGCCGAAGTCCCTTCAGGGTAGCTACTCCTATCGAGGACCTCAGTAGCAATACATCCGTTCGATGTGAAGACCGCCGGTCTTCAACACCGTCTTCGTCTCTTCATCGACGTATAGTTAGTTGAAATGAGTAAAACTCGGACTTTTCAAATAATTATCGAATAATTATTATTTAAATCATTTCATATCGTTAACATTTATTTATAACGATTTATCACTATTTTTATTTATTTAAAAATAGCTCAATAAAATCAAACGACGCTTCGGGTTAAGTGTGGCTTTGGCGCTGTTATTCTCAAAATTTGATTTCCACATATCTTGAAATCTAACCTTTGGATTTTGACAAAATTTTTCTTATTGGAAAGATCTTCCCAAAGCGGTCCTAACGGCTCCAGTTTTGGGAAAATCCGACGGTTGGATCTTTCGATACAATCGTTTAAAGTCACGATTGTCGAAACGAGAACTGCCGCGCGCGATTCGTTTAATTTCTATTTCTATTTATATATATAATTTCTTAAGTGATTACATTCACGTGAATATCACACCAAATAAAGGTGTGAATTATATACAAATCACATATTCATGTTTATTACGTTTGCTAAAACATGTTTTTTTTTCATACACCAATTCTATAGTATATTGACTATAAATTGTATCCTTCGTTCATTCATAATTTTTAATGTCAATTCATGTTTCAACTTCCTTACCTATACCAAGTGTAAATTTCTTTATAATGAACAAAATGCATATTATTGTTCATTTTGTTTTAAGGAATGAAATTGTTGATTTCCATCCAATGAACAAAAATGAATATTTTTGTTCAATCCATTTTTATGAACAAAATGTGAATTTCTTCCTATGCTTCTAACATAACATTAAAATTGTATTTTAATACAAAACATATTTCTAAATGAAATATGATTCTTATTCTCTTCCTTTTAAAATTACATTAAAAATGCAACCTTTAATTCTCATATTTTATTTGCATTCTGGACTGCAAATAAAAATGTATATTATCCTATTCATGATTTATTTGCGTTGAGGGACGCAAATAAAAATGTATATTTAAATTTCTAATTTTATTTACATCAAGGAGTGTAAATAAAAGAACAACTTTTTATTTCATGTTTATTTACATTAAGGGATGTAAATAAAAAAAATATAATCTTTCTTTTAATATTTTGTTCGCATCTAGACTTGCCAACAAAATGTGGGTTTTTCTTCTACTAATTTGTTTGCATCTAAAATCGCAAACAAAAATGTATCTTTTTATTTATAATTTGTTTGCATCTAAAATTGCAAACAAAAATGCATCTTTTTATTTTATAATTTGTTTGCATCTAAAATTGCAAACAAAAATGCATCTTTTATTTTATAATTTGTTTGCATCTGAAATTGCAAACAAAAATGCATCTTTTTATTTTATAATTTGTTTGCATCTAAAATTGCAAACAAAAATGCATCTTTTTATTTTATAATTTTATTTGCATGGTAAGATGCAAATAAAGATATATTTTCTATACTCTATGCTTCGTTTGCATAGTAGAATGCAAATGAAAATGTGAATTTTTTATTTACATGCATTGTTTGCATTGTAGAATGCAAACATAAAATAATTTTTTTTCTTTTCTCTCGTTTGCATTAAGGAGTGCAACAAAAATGATATTTTATTTTTTTACCTTTTGTTTGCATTAAAGAATGCAACAAAAGTAATATTTTATTTTTCTCATGTCATTTTTACATTGAAAAGGTAAATAAAAATGTGCTACTTTTAAAACCATATTTTATTTGCGTTGGAGAACACAAAAAAATACACTTTTTATTGTTAATATTTTATTTTTATTTGAGAACACAAATAATATAAATAAAATAAAATAGTCCCTTTTTTATAAGTAATGTTTGTGCTCAAGGACACACTAAAATGCCATTCCATTTTCTATGTGATATTTGTGTTTATGGACACAAATAAAATGCAATTCAATGTTTACGTAATATTTGTGTTTAAAAATACAAAAAAATGTAATCCAATGTTCTATGTAATATTTGTGTTTAAGGACACAAATAAAATATTATTCAATATAAGATGTGTATATTTGTGTTTAAAGACACAAATAAAATGAATAACTTATTTTTCTATGTATATATTTGTGTTGAAACACAAATAAAAAGAATAACTTATTTCAACCCAATGAGGTGACAAAGTATGTTCTATATTGGATTGACAATCCTATTTCAATCCAGTAATAATGATAAAATATAGCTTAATCATTGAATTGATAATTTACCCAAAGTGACAAATTTATTTTCTGAGTTGAATTGATAAAATAAATCAATTCAAACGAAAGGCAAATTCTATTTTTTTTCTTCCAATCAAATCAATTCAAATAAAAATGCAATTTTTATTTTCTCTATATTGAATTGATTAACTAGATCAATTCAAATAAAAAACAATATTTATTTTCTATATGTTGAATTGATAAACTAGATCAATCCCTTTAAGAAGCAAATTGTATGATTTGATATTGAATCGATGATCTAAATCAATTCAATATTATTATTATTATATTTTCCCTATCACATGTAGATCTATGATTATTCATTGTATAAATGAATATTGAATTGATTATCTAACTCAATCCAATAAAATAAAATAAAATAAACGATTAAAATATTTAAATAACACATGACACTCTACATAGTAATCCATAATATCCAACAGACAATCATTATTCAACATCCACACAATCAGATCTGAAATGAAAAACTATAAATAAAAATAAATAAATAAATTAATTAATTAATTAAAAACAAGAGATATCTCACAGTCGTTCGTGATTTTGTCCAAAATTCCAACAGCTCAGAAATTCCCCGTTTCAGTCTAGAATTGTAGTTCAGGATCGTACGAGTCCAACGCTTCAGAAATTGTGTAATTCTGAGTTTATTTGACAAAGTTATGGGTAAAATAAGATTAGGGATTAATTTAATCATTAAGTTAAGTAAAAATAATTAGATTAATTCTTCTTCCTCCTTACAGTATTCACGGCCGACAACTTTTCCTTTTGTTCAAAACTAGGGTTGACCCTATCTTCCAATCCAAGCCACCAGTGATCGATCAAAAGATGCTGCAGCGAAGAGGACGGAGAGGCGCACGTGTGGGGCCCGGAATGGTGGAGCTCGGCTGGGGCTAGGGGAGGCTAACGTGCCTTTTGTGCGGCGGTTTTGGGTGCACCGTTCGAGGTAACGGTGGCACCAGAGGGGATCAGACCGTATGAAAACGAAGAGAAGAAGAATCTCTTCGAAGTGGTATAGGATTTGCGTTCTAATTCGCTGAGGAGAGGGAGAGATT
This sequence comes from Allium sativum, assembly GCA_030737875.1. Taxonomy (NCBI): domain Eukaryota; kingdom Viridiplantae; phylum Streptophyta; class Magnoliopsida; order Asparagales; family Amaryllidaceae; genus Allium; species Allium sativum. Next base: position 489,619,722 of record CM060920.1, read on the forward strand.
GATGTGGAAATTTTCGGCCATGGATAGGGGGGCGGCGGGTGTAGGAGATGGTGAATAGTGGTTTTTAATTTAGGGTTTTCCAATCTTTTTATAATATTTAAATGTTATTTTTACAAAAAAAAATCAAATCTCTTAAGATATTCAGAATTCAGTCCAACTAGAAGCTACCCTACCCAATAACCCCTATTCCGGATCCATCTAACCATGTCCCGCAGGCCCATGAGGTCATCTCATCCCCCGTTTTTCAAATTTAAAATTAATTCTTTTTATTATTAAATTCTGACATATTCAAAAATCCACCGGAGCCACAAACGAACCCCAAAAATCCCAAAAAAATATTTTTGGCTATGTCTTGACGATACGAATCCAACAAAATTATTTTCGTCGAATTCTGAGACTGTTGGATAAATGGCTATTTTCCAGTCGTTCAATTTTGACTATATTTGACCAAACACTGTTTCTTTTGCCACGCTCACATATTAAATTGGAAATTCTAAAAATTGAAACCTAGCAATAATTTGACATTCCGGTTCCAACAAAAGTGGTTTCGTCAAAAACGGATGGCATTTGAAAATTGACTATTTTCACTGGCTTTAATATTATTTAAAAATAGAAATTTTAAATTTGGGCACATTTTCTACCCAATTTATTAAAAATAATTTTTTTAAATTGGTTCGGATTTTCTGGGTTGTTACAGTCTCCCCCACTTAAAAACTTTTCGTCCTCGAAAAGGGAAATAAAAGTAAAGTCGGAACAAAACGGAAAATGCAAGGTATTATAAATGTACCTCAACATAAAGCTATTCGGAGATATCCACTCTACACTTGGGATAGGCTTGCTTGAAGCTATCCTCGTTCTCCCAAGTGCAGTCTATAGGATCCCCACTCCATTGGACCTTGACGAGGTTGATCTTCTTATTCCTCAAAGCTCTGATTTCCTTGCCCACAATTTTTACTGGCTCTCTCTTTATTGCTAAGCTCGGAGTAATTTCCAAATCTCGTTGTGCTTCTTCCTCCACAACTAAATCTGGATCATGAACATGCTTCCTAAGTTGGGACACGTGAAATACATCGTGCACCCCTGGCAGCCAGTTGGGCAACTGTACTCGATAAGCTAGAGTCCCAATCCTTGCAAGAATAGGGAATGGACCAATGAACCTCGGTGCCAACTTTCCAGTCTTTCCAAAACGAATTATGCCTCTTAATGGAGAAACCTTCAAGTACATAAGATCACCAACAGAGAATTCTAAATCTCTTCTTCGAGTGTCTGCATAGCTCTTCTATCAGCTTTGAGCAGCCAGCAAACGCTTCTTAATAAAATCAACCTTATCCGATGCTTCCCGAATCGTATCGGGGCCCAAGACTATTCAATTGCCTGGCTCCACCCAACATGCCGGAGATTTGCATTGCCTGCCATATAAAGCTTCGAATGGCGACATTTGCAGGCTTGCTTGATAGCTGTTATTATAAGAGAATTCCACCCAGTGCAGATGATCCTCCCATGAACCGCCAAAGTCAAGGATGCATGCTCGCAACAAATTTTCTAAGATGCGGTTTACCCTCTCAGTCTGGCCGTCTGTCTGAGGGTGATAAGATATACTCATATTCAACTCGGTTCCTAGCTCTTCTTGGAAAGCTTCCCAGAACTTGCTAGTAAATATTGGAACGCGGTCATTGACAATGCTGCTGGGAACTCCATGAAGTCTGACAAGCTCTCTTAAATAAAGTTGTGCCAAACTTTGAGCCGTTCTATTGGATTTGACAGGGATGAAATGAGCAGTTTTCGTCAAGCGATCTACAATCACCCATATGCTATCATTCCCTCTCCTAGTCCGAGGCAAACCATCAATAAAGTCCATAGAAACTTCGTCCCACTTCCATTTAGGAACTCCTAATGGCTGCAATAGACCTGCTAGCTTTTGCTGATCGCTCTTGACCAGCTGACAGGTGGGGCACTTGGCAACATATATGGAGATGTCCCTCTTCGTTGCTCTCCACCAAAAGGTACGCTTAAGATCGTGGTACATCTTGCTTACTCTAGGATGAATACTGAGCTTGGATTTGTGACATTCGTCCATAACTTCCTTTCTTAGTTCAGGAATGTTTATGACACAAATCCGGCCTCGTAGCCTCAAAACTCCTTTGTCATCAATTTGGAAGCTCGTGGGTTCGCCTTCTTGAATTCTTTTGCTAATCCTTTGGATAATCTCATCATCTTTTTGAAGGGCAGAGATCTTGTCGATCAAAGGAGTAATAATGAGATGGGCAAGGATAAGATTGGTGCTGGCCATGTTCTTTCTACTGAGAGCATCTGCCACTACATTTGCTTTCCCCGGAGTATATAGGATATCCAGGTCGTAGGGTGCAAGGAATTTAACCCAACGCAGTTGCCTTAGGTTTAAAACTCTTTAGGTAAATAGATGCTTCAAGGATTGGTGGTCCGTATACAGCTCGAACTTTTCCCCCAAAAGATAATGCCTCCATATCTTTAGAGCGAATACAATGGCCATTAGCTCAAGATCATGAGTGGCATAATTCTTTTCATGCGGTTTCAATTGCCTGCTAGCGTATGCTACCACTCTACCTTTTTGCATAAGCACCGCACCAATACCTTAAATAGACAGAAAGGTAACATGTTAAAATGAGATTTGACATCAAAAGAAAATGTTATCTCAGACATGTTTTATTCAGATAAAGAGAATGACCTTCTTTGGAAGCGTCTGTCCAGACTTTCAGATCCTCATTGCCATCTATGATGGTCAACACAGGAGCAGTAATCAATCTCTGTTTCAGCTCTTGGAATGCAGCCTCACATTCGGGTGTCCAAACGAACTTTGAATGCTTCTTAGTTAATTTCGTCAGTGGGCAAGATAGTTTCGAAAAATCCTTAACGAACTTTCGATAATAACCAGCCAGTCCTAAGAAACTTCGGACTTCTGTGGGAGTGGTAGGCTGCTTCCAGTCTTGGATGGCCGAGATCTTTCCTGGATCTACTGAGATGCCTTCTTTTGATACCAGGTGGCCGAGGAATTTCACCTCTTCTTGCCAAAATATGCATTTGGAAAATTTAGCTTTCAGCACATTCCTCTGCAAAATCTCCAAGACTTCTTTCAAATGTTTTTCATGTTCAACAATGGTTTTGGAAAAGATAAGGATATCATCAATGAACACAAGCACGAATTTATTTAGAACCCCACGAAATACTCTATTAATCAAATCTACAAAGTATGCTGGGGCATTGCATAGACCGAAAGGCATTACTAGCCATTCGTAAAATAGATCAGGCCCTCTGAAAGCAGTTAAGGGGATACTCTCTTCTGCAATGCGCAGTTGATGGAATCCTGTGGCTAGGTCCATTTTAGAGAATACCTGTGCTCCATGCAGATGGTCTAATAGATCATCAATCCGAGGCAATGGATATTTGTTTTTCATCGTTTGCTTATTTAGATCGCGGTAGTCTACACACAAACGGAGTGTGCCATCTGACTTTGGGACAAACACCACCGCTGCACCCCATTCTGAGAAGCTAGGTCTAATCAAACCCTTGGCCAAAAGCTGCTTTGTTTGATTGCTCAGCTCTTCTCTTTCTTTTGGCGACATTCGCCTAATAGGATGCACCACAAGCCTTGCATTAGGAACCAAATCAATTCTGAAATCGATCTCTCTGCGGGGAGGTAAGCTGTTTACTTCTTCAAATACATCAGCATAGTCTTTGACGATGGGAATAGTTTCAATAGAAGGAGGGGTGACTTCTAAAGAAGACCAGAATTCTTTTCTATCTGTGGTTGAGCCATGGCATGGTATAGTCATTATATTTCCAAATTTCGTTTTAATTTTAACTACCCTTTCAGCACACAGCAACTCAGCCTCATACTTCGTTAGCCAATCTAGCCCAAGTATGACATCATATCCAGAAAAGTTCATGATGATTAAATTGAAAGGAAATAGGAAGTGAGAGTAAGAAACGGGCACTCTACAGTACTGATCAAGAATAAGTGAACCTCCTATCGGGCTATGGGCTTTAATCAGTTCTTTAAGTTTTCTTGGTTTCAATTTAAGCTTCTTAATAGTGTCGCTTGATATGAAACTTCTAGATGCACCAGTATCAAACAAAACAGTAATGGGAATATCCTTAATGTTAAGAGTACCGCCTAAAACATCAGGCTTACCTGCTCCTTCAGAAGAAGCCGGTGCAGCCGTACCTTCGTAGACGTGTGCTACTTCAGATTTCTTGAGCAGAGGGCAATTCTTGATAAGGTGTACAGGCTTGTGGCAGTTGTAGCACTCTTTTGGACCACGGGGATTCTGTCCACTGCTTTGGCTCGGCCCAGACTCGTTCCTCTTTGGCTTCTTCGTGGCCCTGCACTCGTAGTCGTAATGTCCCATCTTCTGGCAGTTGAAGCATTTGACTTTAGACTTGTCTCTCTTCTTGTTTCCCTGAGGTTTTGTGTAACAACCGGTAATTTTAATAACCTGTTAAGATATAAATGAGGCAGAATTTAATTTAAAAATCTGAATCAAGGGGAACGGGCTATGCCATTGCGTTCGTCTCGGAAAAATACGCGAAATAGAGTCCGAGTTTTCGAAAATCGGAGTCCGTATGACCCAGTTAAGGCCCATGGAAGTTTTCAGAAAATTCCTAAGTAAAAACAGATTTAAATTTAATTTAAAAACAAGGGTTAGGGCAATCTGGAGCAGGCGGGAAAAATTCCCGCCAGGACCCGCATGTCGACAGCCCTGTCGACAGGGCCCCCTGGGTGTCGACAGCCCTGTCGACAGGGGGTGCCCAGGCAGTTTAGCCTGGTGCACCATTTCTGATTTGGGTTGGGTCTTGTGGCTTGGTTCTAGAGAGTTCCGAGATCTGACGGGCCTAAACTAACCTAGGGTTAATCCTAGGGCTAAAAACACTCTAATCTTCTATAAATATACCCCTAATCCTACCCTAAAGCCTCATTAATCAATCTAGCAACTAAACTATGCCAAATTGAATCCTCAAATGGCCTCCACCTAAAATCCCTAGCCTCCACCTTCCTCAAAGTTTAATCCTATGAAGATATGATGATCATACAACCTTTTCTATGTTGTATGAATGCTTAATAACTTGCATACTTCATTAAGTTGCAAGTTTGATTTGCTAAGTTTGTGTTTTTGGGGATTTTGCAAAAGGGTTTTCTTATTTGAAGCTTTGTTTTGGGTTTTAAAAGGGCTTCTTCATCTTATTTGGTGGATTTGTGACTTGTTTATATTTGTAAGCCCTCTTACCTTCACTTTACAAACTCTAAAGTTATCATGTGGTGAAAGTTGAGATTTATGTGAGTTTATTTGATTATGCATGCTTATGCGAACTCACTATGCCATGTTTTACATGTTTCATAAGTTATGCATGCTTATGCGAATTCACTATGTCATGTTTTACATGTTTCATAAGTTATGTATGCTTATGCGAATTCACTATGCCATGTTCTACATGTTTCATAAGTTATGCATGTTTATGCAAGTTCACCTTACCATGTTGCACATGTTTTATGGGTTATGCATGTTTATGCGAGTTCACCTTACCATGTTATGCAAGTTTAATGGATTATGCATGTTTATGCAAGTTCACCTTACCATGTTATGCATATTTAATAAGCTATGCATGTTTATGCGAGTTCACTATGACATGATTTGCAAGTTTAACATGTATGCATGTTTATTATGATATGTGAAGTTCATCATGTATGTTATGCCAAGTTACCTTTTATACCCTTATGCGTTATGACGAATATGTAAGCGAGATAATGACGTTGGGAGGGTTTGGGTAAACTTAAAAATACATGAAACTAAAAGATTGGGAATTTACCTATTAAGTTAGGTCTACCCCTTGGGAATTTACCTATTAAGTTAGGTCTACCCAAGTATATGTTAACTTGTAAATATGTTTTAAAGTGGACATGATGTTAGATAACATGATATGGCCAACTCGAGGTTAGACCTAGTTGTGGTGTAAATCTTCCTAGGTAACCACAACGTGGGGTCTAATGTGGGTAGTTGGTCATGTTGCACCGTAAGACCCGAGGTTAGACCTAGACGTGGTGTAAATCTTCCCAGGTAACCACGGATGTCTAATGTGAGAGGTTGGGTGCATTAATAAATTAATGCCTCATGATTAGGGTTAAGTCATGGCCCACTAATACTTAACCAATAATGGGGGTGCGAGGATTAGATGGGGTTAAGTGGTTACACTTAACTAATTTAATCCATGATTAGTGAGGGGTTAAACCACACTTAACCCCCTTAGAAACCCTAGCAACGTGGTCTGTTCCAGCAGTAATCCCAGTTTGGTATCACTACAACCCTACAGCTAGGTTAGGGCGGGGCACGATTACTGGACTGATGTAAGCGACCAAAGCGACGGCTGAGTGGTACAGCGGTGCGGGTCCGGCGGGCTACGGACGTGCACGTAGTCCGATGTTGGACAAACTCGAGGCACGGGTACCAGTAGGTTTAGACTGTGCATTATTGCTTAGGTGTCTGGGGTTGACACCCGAGGGCTTGATACACCCAAAGGTGGACCCAGCGCAGTCTGACTACATCCATGTGGGCCGTATGGACACCAACACTGGGCGTGTTAGGTTTATAGGGAGCCGATCGACTAGACCGTTGGGCTGGACCTTATACTAAGGTCACTTCATGTTATTGGGCCAAAGTTTGGGCTAAGGGATCAAGATCTGTTTTGTGGGTTTGCTAGTACACTGTGGTGCAAAGTTTAATCTCATCTATGTGATGTCACCTTTATCTATTGCCAGTATGTTCATCTCAGTTTCCATCATGCTGTTAACTTTATTAGTTTATAGATTGATCGTAGTAGGGCTTACCAGTCTTTTTGACTGACCTGTTTTCTTTCGCTTCTTTTCTTCCGTTCCCCCCCCACAGGTTCTCAGGGAGGGGCTACATCTGCTTAGTGGATCTTTGGCTTGCTTGTTGGATAGCTCATGTATGGATCTGAGCTAGCTGTGGCTTATCTTTTATTTCTGGGGATTAGTACTGATGTTTTACCATGTATTTGGTTTCTACGTATCTAGACTTATGTTGTATTTTGGATCATGACATTTTGATACTATGTACTTGACTATGTTGGTTTTGTGAGATGATGATGATGGGTTTTTATCTGCTACCGCTGCTTTACTTATATTTATTTTTATATATTCTGTCTTGCGATATCTATGTGCATGCTTACCTTCACAATAACGCCCCTCCAAAGCTAGTACATTCTAAGGAGTGATCCTAGTGGAGGTGGGGTGTTACATTTGGTATCAGAGCACAAGGTTAACAAGATTGAGCAAAATTTTTGAAAAAAAAAAAACCCGTTTTGAAAAGCTATTTTCAAAAACCTACTAAGTATTTTCCAAAATAAAGTCTAGATTATTTTAAGGCTAATCCCCAAAAGCCATCAGCATTATCCCTCGTTCTCTTGACCTGATCTTATCTTATCTTTCGTTTCAGTATGGCTGAGAATCCTGACATCCCAGATGGAGTGAACGTACCACTCTGGTATAGGAGACTTCTAGAAGCTAGGGCGGCAGCTGGTCCCGCCAACCCTACTCCCACTCCTCCTCCTGTAGTTGAGAATCCTATCCCTAATATCCCTCCTCCGGTGATTCCTGTTCCCCCTCCTCCAGCAGTCAATATTCCTCCTCCCGTGGCTAATGTTCCTCCCCCTCCCGTTGCTGAGGCTCCTCTTCCTCCTCCTCCCCCTCAGCATCCTCAGGTTGAGTTTACAAAGGTTTGTAAAGACTTCAAGGCAATGGGAGGCAAGAATTTCCTAGGCACGGAATCTTTTGTTGAAGCTAGGAATTGGCTGAAAGACACGGAGGACTTGTTTGCTATCTTTGGGATTGATGACGAGAGGAAAATCTTATTGACAGTGTGGCTTTTGAAGGATGAGGCGGCCTATTGGTGGGAGGTCACCAATGGGACGAGGCCCGTTGAGACTTGGGCCGATTTGAGGGCTAGATTTGTGACCAAGTTTCTATCTTCGGCTGAGGCGAATCTACAGATGGAGAAGTTCATTGCATTAAAGCAAGGTGATATGTCTGTCAAGGAGTATGTGAACAAGTTTAATCAGCTGGCCCGTTTTGGTTTGGATATGGTGAACACTCCGGAGAAGAAGGCTCTTCGATTTGCTAGAGGGTTGAATGAGCCGCTACAGGGCTTGGCGATGTCACATATTCCGCATGGAGCTACTTTTGAGAGTTTGGTAAATATGGCTCTGCTTCAGGGAGATGGGAAGAAAGAAGTCAAGTCGAGTGATACTCAAGCAAAGAAGGCTGATTCTCAAGGCAAAGGCAATCAAGGTGGTCAAAGCAGCCAAGGAAATCAGAACAAGAACAAGAAGGGCAACAACAAAGGCAAGGGAAAGTGCAACTACTGTGGCATAGCTGGGCACTTCGCTAAGGATTGCAGGAAGAAGAAAAGGAAGCTAAGTGGTGGATGCTTTTCTTGTGGAGAGACCGGGCACTTTAGCAAAGAATGCCCAAAGAAGAAAGGACAGGCTGGGCCTTCAGGAGGGCAAGTTCATGCTCTCAATGCCGCTTCAGTTCCCGAGCGAGGCAATGTTTCTGTTGAGAACCTTGTTTATATCTCTGATCTTCCAGTACGTACCTTGTTTGATTCTGGTGCTTCACATAGCTTTATTTCATCTGATCTTGTTGATAGCTTGCACCTTAGTACTAGCTTAGTGGATGATCCCGTTTGTGTTTCGAATCCCATTGGGGGTTCTGCTCATCTATCTATGATATGTGAGGATCTGAGGATCTCTATACTCAGCGTAGAGATCTTGTGTAGTGCGTATGTTCTAGGTTTCAGGGGATACGGATTGATCTTGGGCATGGATTGGCTGTCTAGATATGGAGCCATTCTGGATTGTGAGCATAGGGTTGTAAGGCTTGTGACTCGCCTGGGCAACACCTTAGAGATTACATGCAATCCGAAGAACCCCGTCATGTTGTGCTATCTAGAATCTCTCGACTCATCAGAGGAGGCCCTTCAGTCTGTAAGGGTAGTCCGAGATTATCCAGATGTTTTTGAAGAAGTTAAGGGGTTGCCCCCTAAACGAGAGATTGATTTTCGCATCTATCTGGTGGATAATGCTAAGCCCGTTTCTTTACCCGTTCGGCATATGGCTCCACGTGAGAGACGGGAGCTGAGCAAGCAAGTAAAAGAATTGCTTGAGAAGAACTTCATCAGAAGGAGTATATCCGAATGGGGAGCGCCTGTGGTGTTTGCTACTAAGGCAGATGGCTCTCTTCGACTCTGTGTGGATTATAGAGAATTGAATAAGCTGACTAAGAAAAACAGACACCCGTTACCGAGGATCGACGATCTCTTTGATCAGCTTGTTGGTGCTTCTGTTTTCTCCCAGCTTGATCTTGCTACGTGTTTTCATCAGCTCAGAGTGGCTGAAGATAGTATAGACAAGACTGCATTCAGAACTCCAGACGGATTCTTTGAATGGCTTGTTATGCCGTTCGGTTTGACGAATGCACCCGCGTATTTTGTGGATTTGATGAGTAGGGTGTTTCGGTAGTTCTTGAATAAGTTTGTCGTGGTCTTTGTGGATGATATTCTGGTCTTCTCCAAGGATGAGGAAGAGCATGCGAGGCACCTAGTAGAGGTGATGGATACGCTCAGAGCACACCAATTAAAAGCCAAGTTCTCCAAGTGCCATTTTTGGAGAAGGGAAGTCAGATTCCTTGGGCATATCGTATCCAAGCAAGGCTTGGCGGTGGATCCCGCTAAGGTGGTTGCAGTTTAGGATTGGAAGACTCCAAGGAATGCAACCGAGGTAAGAAGCTTTCTGGGTCTTGCGGGTTTTTACCGGAAGTTCATCAAGGACTTCGCGAAGATATCCGCTCCTCTTACTAAGTTGACGAAGAAGAACTTAGTTTTTGCTTGGGATATGGATTGTGAGCTTGCTTTTCAAAGACTCAAGAGAGCCCTCACCTCAGCACCAGTTCTAGCTTTACCCGATGGTGGTAAGATATTTACCGTGTACACTGATGCTTGTGGCACGGGATTGGGCGCCGTTCTGATGCAAGAGGGCAGAGTTATATGTTTTGGTGGGAGGCAACTTAAGGTGCATGAGAGGAATTATCCCACTCATGATCTTGAGCTGGCAGCGATTGTATATGCACTCAAAGCTTGGCGTCATTATCTTCTGGGAGAGAGATTTGAGCTATATACTGATCATAAGTCTTTGAAGTATCTCTTTTCGCAGAAGGATCTGAACTTAAGGCAGCAGAGATGGATGGAATTCTTGGCTTCCTATGATTTTGAGATATCCTATACCCCTGGCAAGGGGAATGTTGTAGCGGATGCGTTGAGTAGGAAAAGGTTGACACTAAGTCCTCTATTTGTTGAGATGAAGAATTTAGAGTTCTTGGCAACCTTTGATTTTTCTTTGACAGTTGAGACGATGACCGGTTCTTTGGCATCTCTAGAGCTCAGGCCTACCCTTCTGGATCAAGTCGGGGCTTCACAGAAGGAAGACCCTCAGATAATTGAGATCATGGACAAGCTGGTTCGAGGGGAGACATCTAGTCACCTTGCTCGATATTCCATAGACGATAAGGGTTGGCTGAGGAGAGACGGAAGGCTTTGCGTTCCGATGGTAGGAGACTTGGTGAGGAAAGTTCTCGAGGAAGCACATCGCTCCAAGATGACTATACATCCAGGTGGTGATAAGATGTATAAGGACATGAAGCGCGTTTTCTTCTGGCCTGGAATGAAGAAGGATGTGGCGGAGTTTGTCTCGAGATGTGTTATTTGTCAGAGAGTAAAAGCTGAGTCGAAGAAGCCCGGTGGGCTATTACATCCGCTAGAGGTCCCGCTATGGAAGTGGGAGAGCATTTCTATGGACTTTATTGATGGGCTTCCAAGGTCAAGGAGAGGGAATACGAGCATATGGGTCATTGTAGATAGACTTACGAAGAGTGCTCATTTTATCCCAGTGAAGAGCAAAAGGACCGCATCTGGACTAGCATCAGTATATCTTCGTGAGATAGTGCGACTACATGGAGTCCCTTCCAGCATAGTCAGTGACCGAGACCCCATCTTCACTAGTCAGTTCTGGAACAGTTTACAGGAAGCTATGGGCACGAGATTGAACCTGAGTACGGCCTATCACCCACAAACAGACGGCCAAACAGAAAGGGTGAATAGGGTACTTGAGGACTTGTTGAGGCTTTGCATTCTGGATTTTGGTGGTGCTTGGGAAGACCATCTTCCTCTTGTTGAATTTGCATATAACAACAGTTATCAGGCGAGCATAGGGATGGCACCATTTGAAGCTTTATATGGGAGGCCGTGCAAATCACCAACATGTTGGTGGGAGTCCACGGATAAGCTTATACTTGGACCCGACATGATTAGGGATACATCCGAGAAGGTCGAGTTGATTAGAAGACGGATGAAAGCGGCCCAAGACCGGCAGAAATCCTATGCTGACAGGCGAAGATCCGAATTGGAGTTTGAGGTTGGGGACAAGGTTTTCGTAAAGGTTTCTCCTTTGCGGAATGTGGTCCGATTTGGAGCTGTTGGGAAGCTAGCACCGAGATTTGTTGGACCCTTCCCCATCATAGAGAGAATTGGAAAGATGGCTTATAGAGTGCAATTGCCCGAGAAGTTGTCCGGAGTGCATAATGTCTTCCATGTCTCGCATCTCCGGAAGTGCCTGCATGAGCCCGCTGAGGTAGTTGAACCTACCATTCTTGAAGACGTGGAAGTGGAGAAAGAGGCAACTTTAAGGAGAGCTCCGATTCGTATCTTGGGGACAGAGACCAAGAAGCTAAGGAATCGGGAGGTCAGATTGGTGAAAGTTCAATGGGGTGAAGCCGAAGAAGACGCAACTTGGGAAACCGAGGAGAAGATGCGTGGGCTTTATCCATTCCTTTTTGAGGGTACACTCTCAATCTCTTTCCTTTGTTACTATATCTTTCTCTTTGCTATCCATGTTTATCTAGTTATCGTGCAAATCTTGTCATGAGAACCTTAGATAGAAACCCTTTGGATGAAACATGTGTTTGAAACATGTTATGTTTGATGGTTGCTAGTGGTTGCAAGTGTTTGCAAGTGGTTACTCGTGGATGCATGATACACATTAGGCACTAGATCGGCTCACACACTCCTCATATTGCATGTGCATGAGTGTTTATGCTTATCCTTGGATGGAATTTGTATGCAATCACATGGATGTTGCATATGGATGTATGATTGAGCACGCATGTAGATATTATACATTATGTTAGGGATTTGCATACATATGGATACATTTCACTAACATATTTTGCATTGATCTTTGCATTAGATAAGTACATATACACACACTCTTGCATATGTTCATACAGCATTTAGAACCTTTTAAGGACAATGGTTGCTCGTGGATGATGTTTTGAGTAGATGGATGATTGGATGGTAGGATATTCTTCCTAACTTGAAGATTTCGGGGACGAAATCCTCTAAGGAGGGGAGAATGTAACAACCGGTAATTTTAATAACCTGTTAAGATATAAATGAGGCAGAATTTAATTTAAAAATCTGAATCAAGGGGAACGGGCTATGCCATTGCGTTCGTCTCGGAAAAATACGCGAAATAGAGTCCGAGTTTTCGAAAATCGGAGTCCGTATGACCCAGTTAAGGCCCATGGAAGTTTTCAGAAAATTCCTAAGTAAAAACAGATTTAAATTTAATTTAAAAACAAGGGTTAGGGCAATCTGGAGCAGGCGGGAAAAATTCCCGCCAGGACCCGCATGTCGACAGCCCTGTCGACAGGGCCCCCTGGGTGTCGACAGCCCTGTCGACAGGGGGTGCCCAGGCAGTTTAGCCTGGTGCACCATTTCTGATTTGGGTTGGGTCTTGTGGCTTGGTTCTAGAGAGTTCCGAGATCTGACGGGCCTAAACTAACCTAGGGTTAATCCTAGGGCTAAAAACACTCTAATCTTCTATAAATATACCCCTAATCCTACCCTAAAGCCTCATTAATCAATCTAGCAACTAAACTATGCCAAATTGAATCCTCAAATGGCCTCCACCTAAAATCCCTAGCCTCCACCTTCCTCAAAGTTTAATCCTATGAAGATATGATGATCATACAACCTTTTCTATGTTGTATGAATGCTTAATAACTTGCATACTTCATTAAGTTGCAAGTTTGATTTGCTAAGTTTGTGTTTTTGGGGATTTTGCAAAAGGGTTTTCTTATTTGAAGCTTTGTTTTGGGTTTTAAAAGGGCTTCTTCATCTTATTTGGTGGATTTGTGACTTGTTTATATTTGTAATCCCTCTTACCTTCACTTTACAAACTCTAAAGTTATCATGTGGTGAAAGTTGAGATTTATGTGAGTTTATTTGATTATGCATGCTTATGCGAACTCACTATGCCATGTTTTACATGTTTCATAAGTTATGCATGCTTATGCGAATTCACTATGTCATGTTTTACATGTTTCATAAGTTATGTATGCTTATGCGAATTCACTATGCCATGTTCTACATGTTTCATAAGTTATGCATGTTTATGCAAGTTCACCTTACCATGTTGCACATGTTTTATGGGTTATGCATGTTTATGCGAGTTCACCTTACCATGTTATGCAAGTTTAATGGATTATGCATGTTTATGCAAGTTCACCTTACCATGTTATGCATATTTAATAAGCTATGCATGTTTATGCGAGTTCACTATGACATGATTTGCAAGTTTAACATGTATGCATGTTTATTATGATATGTGAAGTTCATCATGTATGTTATGCCAAGTTACCTTTTATACCCTTATGCGTTATGACGAATATGTAAGCGAGATAATGACGTTGGGAGGGTTTGGGTAAACTTAAAAATACATGAAACTAAAAGATTGGGAATTTACCTATTAAGTTAGGTCTACCCCTTGGGAATTTACCTATTAAGTTAGGTCTACCCAAGTATATGTTAACTTGTAAATATGTTTTAAAGTGGACATGATGTTAGATAACATGATATGGCCAACTCGAGGTTAGACCTAGTTGTGGTGTAAATCTTCCTAGGTAACCACAACGTGGGGTCTAATGTGGGTAGTTGGTCATGTTGCACCGTAAGACCCGAGGTTAGACCTAGACGTGGTGTAAATCTTCCCAGGTAACCACGGATGTCTAATGTGAGAGGTTGGGTGCATTAATAAATTAATGCCTCATGATTAGGGTTAAGTCATGGCCCACTAATACTTAACCAATAATGGGGGTGCGAGGATTAGATGGGGTTAAGTGGTTACACTTAACTAATTTAATCCATGATTAGTGAGGGGTTAAACCACACTTAACCCCCTTAGAAACCCTAGCAACGTGGTCTGTTCCAGCAGTAATCCCAGTTTGGTATCACCACAACCCTACAGCTAGGTTAGGGCGGGGCACGATTACTGGACTGATGTAAGCGACCAAAGCGACGGCTGAGTGGTACAGCGGTGCGGGTCCAGCGGGCTACGGACGTGCACGTAGTCCGATGTTGGACAAACTCGAGGCACGGGTACCAGTAGGTTTAGACTGTGCATTATTGCTTAGGTGTCTGGGGTTGACACCCGAGGGCTTGATACACCCAAAGGTGGACCCAGCGCAGTCTGACTACATCCATGTGGGCCGTATGGACACCAACACTGGGCGTGTTAGGTTTATAGGGAGCCGATCGACTAGACCGTTGGGCTGGACCTTATACTAAGGTCACTTCATGTTATTGGGCCAAAGTTTGGGCTAAGGGATCAAGATCTGTTTTGTGGGTTTGCTAGTACACTGTGGTGCAAAGTTTAATCTCATCTATGTGATGTCACCTTTATCTATTGCCAGTATGTTCATCTCAGTTTCCATCATGCTGTTAACTTTATTAGTTTATAGATTGATCGTAGTAGGGCTTACCAGTCTTTTTGACTGACCTGTTTTCTTTCGCTTCTTTTCTTCCGTTCCCCCCCCCCCCCCACAGGTTCTCAGGGAGGGGCTACATCTGCTTAGTGGATCTTTGGCTTGCTTGTTGGATAGCTCATGTATGGATCTGAGCTAGCTGTGGCTTATCTTTTATTTCTGGGGATTAGTACTGATGTTTTACCATGTATTTGGTTTCTACGTATCTAGACTTATGTTGTATTTTGGATCATGACATTTTGATACTATGTACTTGACTATGTTGGTTTTGTGAGATGATGATGATGGGTTTTTATCTGCTACCGCTGCTTTACTTATATTTATTTTTATATATTCTGTCTTGCGATATCTATGTGCATGCTTACCTTCACAATAACGCCCCTCCAAAGCTAGTACATTCTAAGGAGTGATCCTAGTGGAGGTGGGGTGTTACATTTGGTATCAGAGCACAAGGTTAACAAGATTGAACAAAATTTTTGAAAAAAAAAAACCCGTTTTGAAAAGCTATTTTCAAAAACCTACTAAGTATTTTCCAAAATAAAGTCTAGATTATTTTAAGGCTAATCCCCAAAAGCCATCAGCATTATCCCTCGTTCTCTTGACCTGATCTTATCTTATCTTTCGTTTCAGTATGGCTGAGAATCCTGACATCCCAGATGGAGTGAACGTACCACTCTGGTATAGGAGACTTCTAGAAGCTAGGGCGGTAGCTGGTCCCGCCAACCCTACTCCCACTCCTCCTCCTGTAGTTGAGAATCCTATCCCTAATATCCCTCCTCCGGTGATTCCTGTTCCCCCTCCTCCAGCAGTCAATATTCCTCCTCCCGTGGCTAATGTTCCTCCCCCTCCCGTTGCTGAGGCTCCTCTTCCTCCTCCTCCCCCTCAGCATCCTCAGGTTGAGTTTACAAAGGTTTGTAAAGACTTCAAGGCAATGGGAGGCAAGAATTTCCTAGGCACGGAATCTTTTGTTGAAGCTAGGAATTGGCTGAAAGACACGGAGGACTTGTTTGCTATCTTTGGGATTGATGACGAGAGGAAAATCTTATTGACAGTGTGGCTTTTGAAGGATGAGGCGGCCTATTGGTGGGAGGTCACCAATGGGACGAGGCCCGTTGAGACTTGGGCCGATTTGAGGGCTAGATTTGTGACCAAGTTTCTATCTTCGGCTGAGGCGAATCTACAGATGGAGAAGTTCATTGCATTAAAGCAAGGTGATATGTCTGTCAAGGAGTATGTGAACAAGTTTAATCAGCTGGCCCGTTTTGGTTTGGATATGGTGAACACTCCGGAGAAGAAGGCTCTTCGATTTGCTAGAGGGTTGAATGAGCCGCTACAGGGCTTGGCGATGTCACATATTCCGCATGGAGCTACTTTTGAGAGTTTGGTAAATATGGCTCTGCTTCAGGGAGATGGGAAGAAAGAAGTCAAGTCGAGTGATACTCAAGCAAAGAAGGCTGATTCTCAAGGCAAAGGCAATCAAGGTGGTCAAAGCAGCCAAGGAAATCAGAACAAGAACAAGAAGGGCAACAACAAAGGCAAGGGAAAGTGCAACTACTGTGCCATAGCTGGGCACTTCGCTAAGGATTGCAGGAAGAAGAAAAGGAAGCTAAGTGGTGGATGCTTTTCTTGTGGAGAGACCGGGCACTTTAGCAAAGAATGCCCAAAGAAGAAAGGACAGGCTGGGCCTTCAGGAGGGCAAGTTCATGCTCTCAATGCCGCTTCAGTTCCCGAGCGAGGTAGTGTTTCTGTTGAGAACCTTGTTTATATCTCTGATCTTCCAGTACGTACCTTGTTTGATTCTGGTGCTTCACATAGCTTTATTTCATCTGATCTTGTTGATAGCTTGCACCTTAGTACTAGCTTAGTGGATGATCCCGTTTGTGTTTCGAATCCCATTGGGGGTTCTGCTCATCTATCTATGATATGTGAGGATCTGAGGATCTCTATACTCAGCGTAGAGTTCTTGTGTAGTGCGTATGTTCTAGGTTTCAGGGGATACGGATTGATCTTGGGCATGGATTGGCTGTCTAGATATGGAGCCATTCTGGATTGTGAGCATAAGGTTGTAAGGCTTGTGACTCGCCTGGGCAACACCTTAGAGATTACATGCAATCCGAAGAACCCCGTCATGTTGTGCTATCTAGAATCTCTCGACTCATCAGAGGAGGCCCTTCAGTCTGTAAGGGTAGTCTGAGATTATCCAGATGTTTTTGAAGAAGTTAAGGGGTTGCCCCCTAAACGAGAGATTGATTTTCGCATCTATCTGGTGGATAATGCTAAGCCCGTTTCTTTACCCGTTCGGCATATGGCTCCACGTGAGAGACGGGAGCTGAGCAAGCAAGTAAAAGAATTGCTTGAGAAGAACTTCATCAGAAGGAGTATATCCGAATGGGGAGCGCCTGTGGTGTTTGCTACTAAGGCAGATGGCTCTCTTCGACTCTGTGTGGATTATAGAGAATTGAATAAGCTGACTAAGAAAAACAGACACCCGTTACCGAGGATCGACGATCTCTTTGATCAGCTTGTTGGTGCTTCTGTTTTCTCCCAGCTTGATCTTGCTACGGGTTTTCATCAGCTCAGAGTGGCTGAAGATAGTATAGACAAGACTGCATTCAGAACTCCAGACGGATTCTTTGAATGGTTTGTTATGCCGTTTGGTTTGACGAATGCACCCGCGTATTTTGTGGATTTGATGAGTAGGGTGTTTCGGGAGTTCTTGAATAAGTTTGTCGTGGTCTTTGTGGATGATATTCTGGTCTTCTCCAAGGATGAGGAAGAGCATGCGAGGCACCTAGTAGAGGTGATGGATACGCTCAGAGCACACCAATTAAAAGCCAAGTTCTCCAAGTGCCATTTTTGGAGAAGGGAAGTCAGATTCCTTGGGCATATCGTATCCAAGCAAGGCTTGGCGGTGGATCCCGCTAATGTGGTTGCAGTTCAGGATTGGAAGACTCCAAGGAATGCAACCGAGGTAAGAAGCTTTCTGGGTCTTGCGGGTTTTTACCGGAAGTTCATCAAGGACTTCGCGAAGATATCCGCTCCTCTTACTAAGTTGACGAAGAAGAACTTAGTTTTTGCTTGGGATATGGATTGTGAGCTTGCTTTTCAAAGACTCAAGAGAGCCCTCACCTCAGCACCAGTTCTAGCTTTACCCGATGGTGGTAAGATATTTACCGTGTACACTGATGCTTGTGGCACGGGATTGGGCGCCGTTCTGATGCAAGAGGGCAGAGTTATATGTTTTGGTGGGAGGCAACTTAAGGTGCATGAGAGGAATTATCCCACTCATGATCTTGAGCTGGCAGCGATTGTATATGCACTCAAAGCTTGGCGTCATTATCTTCTGGGAGAGAGATTTGAGCTATATACTGATCATAAGTCTTTGAAGTATCTCTTTTCGCAGAAGGATCTGAACTTAAGGCAGCAGAGATGGATGGAATTCTTGGCTTCCTATGATTTTGAGATATCCTATACCCCTGGCAAGGGGAATGTTGTAGCGGATGCGTTGAGTAGGAAAAGGTTGACACTAAGTCCTCTATTTGTTGAGATGAAGAATTTAGAGTTCTTGGCAACCTTTGATTTTTCTTTGACAGTTGAGACGATGACCGGTTCTTTGGCATCTCTAGAGCTCAGGCCTACCCTTCTGGATCAAGTCGGGGCTTCACAGAAGGAAGACCCTCAGATAATTGAGATCATGGACAAGCTGGTTCGAGGGGAGACATCTAGTCACCTTGCTTGATATTCCATAGACGATAAGGGTTGGCTGAGGAGAGACGGAAGGCTTTGCGTTCCGATGGTAGGAGACTTGGTGAGGAAAGTTCTCGAGGAAGCACATCGCTCCAAGATGACTATACATCCAGGTGGTGATAAGATGTATAAGGACATGAAGCGCGTTTTCTTCTGGCTCAGGTGCGTCTTCTACTCTTGGTAGTGATTATACCCCGTTTGCTTTAGGGAGTTTGACTACTAGACAGTTATTCCAGTTAGCCAATGACACTGCATTTGTTTTTTCTGACATTGAGTTGGATGCGGAGTACATTAGGAGTAAAGAATTAGAGAGGGTATCATCATTGCGTAGATGAGGATACTTAGTTGGAACATTAGGGGATTAAATGAACCTAAAAAATGCGCTAAAGTTAGATCTTTTTTTAGAGATAACCACATTGATATTATCTTATTACAAGAGACAAAAATAGAGTGTCCAGACTTTAGATTTTATCTTAGACTAGGGGGGGCTACTTTCCGTAATTGGGTGTGTCTACCAGCTATTGGTACTGCTGGTGGACTCATGATTGGTTGGAAAGAGAACCAATATAGACTTGTGCGTGAGTCTATAAAGACATATTCCTTAAATGTTATATTAGCTTCACATTCTGATGATTCTGTCTTGTGTATATCTAATGTGTACGGTCCTCATACCAAGATTGAGAGGAGAATTTTGTGGGAAGAAGTCTCAAATTTCAGAAATCAATCCCCAAATCTTTGGATTGTTGGAGGTGACTTCAACGTTACTAGATTTCTAGGGGAGAGATCACCCCGTGAAGGGGATTACTCCGATATGGAGGATTTCAACGATTTTATTTTAGAAAATAATTTGATAGAGATTCATATGGATAATAGATCATTCACTTGGTCGAATGTTCGTGACACCCCTTCATTTGCATTATTAGATCGATTTTTTATTAATTCTGAGGTAGAAGATAAATTTTCGATTTGTAGAGTAAAGGGATTACCTTTTATACACTCGGACCATTGTCCTATCATTCTAACTTGTGAATCGAACTTAACTATTAGTAACAGTTTTAAATTTGAGAAGATGTGGTTACTTGACTCTAGTTTCATAAATCTAGTTTCGGTCAAATGGAAATCTTTATTCTATTTTAATAATTTATATAGAGGTAATAGTGCTAAGATTTTTGTAGCTAAGTTAGGAAAATTGAGATTCTTTTTAAAGCGTTGGAATAAATATGTTTTTGGTAATGTGAGAATTAAGAAGAATAAGATTATGTGTGAATTGTTGGATTTTGATAAAATTAGTGAGTCAAGGATTCTAAATTTAGCTGAAAAAGATAAATATTATAATCTTAAAAATGACCTTAATCTGATTTTAGAAAAAGAAGAAGTTATGTGGAGGCAACGATCTCGCATACAGTGGATTAAGGAAGGGGACAATAACACTAAGTTTTTTCATAGCATAGCAAATAAAAGGAGACGTGACAATATGATTAGATCGATTATTGTAAACGATGTAGAATTGTCTTTACAGAAGGATCTGAATGAAGCTTTTACTAGATATTATAATCAGATTTTTGGTTCTAAGATCAAGAGAAGAACTAATGTGATATGGAATGAATTATATCCTACAGATACTAGGGTAAGTCTTACAGATTTAGATAAACCGTTTTCAGAGCAGGAGATTTGGAAGGCAATTAGCGATATGCCTTCTGATAAAGCTCCTGGACCTGACGGTTTCTCGGTTAATTTTTATAAACAATTCTGGGAAGTTTTGAAGTTGGACATAATTGAATTATTTAACGAATTTTATAGTGGCAAACTACGTTTAGGAAGTTTTAACTTTGCCAATGTTATACTCGTTCATAAGAGACAGGGGGCAAATACCCTTAAGGATTTTAGACCCATCTCTCTTATTAATGTTTCTGTAAAAATCATTTCTAAAGTGTTAGCAAATAGGTTGAGTAGTAAGATGAATGACCTCATTGATGACTCTCAAACAACTTTTATAAAAGGTAGGAATATAGTAGATGGTGTAGCAGCGGTACAGGAATATATTAACGTATGTTGCAAGAATAATATAACGTGTGCCATCTTAAAGCTAGACTTTGAGAAGGCATTTGATTCAATAGATTGGGACTTTGTATGTGAATTATGTCTTGCTAGAGGCTTTAGTGTTAAATGGACCAACTAGATCATGTTGTTACTTAGATCCGGTTGTTCCAACATCGTTGTTAATGGGGTAATGGGTAAAAAGATACAATCCAAGAGAGGACTTAGACAAGGTGATCCTTTATCGCCTTTTCTATTCAATTTAGCAGTTGATGTCTTCTCAAAGATTTTTAAGAGAGCAGTGAGATTAGGTATTCTAGGTAGTGTTGGGAATGAGGAATTTAACAATGAATTATCTATTCTTCAATTTGCGGATGATACTTTACTATTTTCTTCTCATTTGCCAGAGCATATTATCGCTCTTAAATTTATACTATACTGTTTTGAGATGTTATCTGGTTTAAGTATCAACTTTAATAAGAGCGCAGTGATGGTAATCAATGACTTTAACAATATTGAGTCATTAGTGGCTAGCACGATGAACTGTTCGACTATGAAATTTCCTTTTGACTATTTAGGATTTAAGATTAGACCGTCTAAGCTTAAAAAGGAAGACTGGTTAGTCATCATTGATAAGATTAGTAATAGACTTTCTAATTGGAATAATAGATTCTTATCTAGAGCAGGTAGATTAGTTCTAGTTAACTCGGTTCTATCAGCTATTCCCTCATATTGGATGGCAGTTCATCGCTTTCCTAAATGGGTTATAGAGAAAATTGATAGGATTAGACGTAACTTTCTTTGGAATGGTGATTCTAATTGTAGTAGTTGTAAATGTTTAGTCAACTGGGAAATTTGTTGTAAATCTAAGATAGAAGGGGGTTTGGGAATTTTAAATTTATATAATTTTAATTTGGCTTTACTTGCTAAATGGTTATGGAAATATAGATGTCCAGAAGTGAAGTCTTCTTGGAAGTCTATAGTTTACAAATCTTATTATTCTAGAGGAGAGTTTTTTATATGTAATGGGGGCAGTTGGGATAATAGATTATCTCATTTTTGGAAATCCATTTTGATTTGTTTTGATTTTTTTAATATAGGTTGTAAAGTGTTAGTTCATTCAGGAAACCTTACTTATTTTTGGCATGATGCTTGGATATCAAGTGTGCCACTGAAAATTGAATTTAGTGAGCTCTTTAATATTAGTAGGTTTAAAAATGCTTTAATCAAGGATGTTTATGTACCTGAATTGGATCCTCCATGGCAATTCTCCTTTGATAATATTTTGGAGGAAGATTCATTAAGGCAATTGGCCTTACTTAAAGCTAAATTAGCACTATACCATGTAGACATTAATAGTGATTCTATTAGTTGGGGCATGGATAACAGTTTAGTTTATACTGTTAATTCCATGTATAGATTTATTAATTTTTCGGGTATATCATTATATCCATTTAAATTCATATGGAAAACAAACTCCACTCCAAAGTCAAAGTTTTTAATGTGGTTGATCGTACACAAGAAGATTAATACGATCGAGTTATTAAAAAAGAAAAATATTATATTAGATATAAAATGTTGTTTTTGTAACTCTGGAGAGGAGGACGTAGATCATTTATTTTTTTCCTGTGACTTTACCTGTTCTATTTTCAATATGATTATTAGGATTTTTACCTTTGATAATTTTAATTCCCTTAATAATTGTTTGGATTATTGAAATAGTTATAGATTAAGATATAATTCCAGAAGGAGATATATATTGGATTCTTTAATATTGTTCATTAGTTGGTTCATTTGGGTTGAGAGGAACCAGAGAATCTTCCATTCAACCTTCGTAACTAAGGATAATTTAATCATTAACATAGTAAAATTCTGTTTGTCTTGGATGTCCAATTCACACTATAAATTATTTGGTAAATTGCAATTTGGATGTTTTTTGTTAATAGTTAGATCTAACCTAAGTTTTTTCATTCGTTTTAATAGCTATTTTAGATGTAATAGACTTCGTTTGGGATGCTGATATGTTTATGGTGGTTATCTTCCTCTTGTTTGGTTATTATCATTTTTTCCTCTTTATACATGTATATATGGTTGGATGCCTATATTTATACATATATATAGATATATTTATATATATAAATATAGACATTCAATCATATATATGTGTAAGTTACTGATAAGTTTGTTTCAGATTTTCAGGTTACAGGTGGTAGATGTAATGTTGGAGTTATTGGAAAAGCTACTTTTGGATGGATCGACTTAGTTATGTTTTTGCTTTTGTTATATTAGTTTGTTATGGAGAAGGGGTGTTTGTATTTTTTATTGTCTTACTCCACCTCTTATTTTTCACATAGTTTGATAAATGTATGGGAATAGATGTACTTCTTATCGGGTGGTGGCTTTGCCGGAATTCGATAACGAAGTACGATGGGTGGTGGCCTTGCCGGAACTCATAAATCTATTATCCCCTACATTACTATGTAAGTTTATTGTCCTGGGTCTGTATTGGACATTTTGTATTTCTTCTTCTTATATATATATATATATATATATATATATATATATATATGTGTGTGTGCTCTCTTCCTGTTGGAAGATCACACATTTTTGCTCAAAAAAAAATGGTTATGTGTTGGATTAATTTGTTGAGTGGGTTATGAACGTTGGTCGGTACAGTAAGAGGTCACTGTATTGATAGGTGTTTCTAAACACTTGAACAGAGTAGTATAACCCAGTTTTATGGATGAATGAAATGGTTTTTTCCAAAAGTATATTTTCGTAAAAAGGTTATATGTTTTGATGAAAGCTATGTTTTGGAAAATTCTTTCCACTAATTAATTGCTGGATGTGCTAATTAATTTAACTAGTTAAGAAATTTGAATTCTCGATGATTTTGGATGGTCGAGGTATTTGTTATTTTTTTTATAAAAATCTTTGATAAAGTCTTAAATGTTGTAGAGTATGGACAACTATAGTCTGTCTAGAGTTAAACCTAAGATGATGAGTTGGAAATAAGCAAAAGGGATTTATGCGTAGACAGAAGAAGAAAATAGGTTGGACCTATATAGTTATATTTATAGTTACTCCAGGAAAAATAAGAATAAGAAGGACAGTAAAGAAAGGGTACAAAAAGATATAACTTGTTACTGATGTAAGCTAAAGGGCATTATGTTCACAATTATCCAGAAAGGAAAAAGAAACCCAGAAAGGATATAAGATGTTTCCGGGGTAGGGAAATAGGAAATACAGTCAAGAGTTGCAATAAGAAAAATGAGTTTACTATGTAATGATGAATTAGGATAAGAATCCTAGAGTAGGTCAGAATGAAATGGTCATTTAATTAGTAATATTATTATAAGGTTGAAACTAATATTTTGGGAATATACAAGGAAGTTTGTCCGGATGTGTGTATTTGGATGGTTGTATGGATGTTAGATGTATGTATGTGTACATATATAAATGCTTGCATGAATGTATGAATCTATCTGTTAATATGATATCTTTTGGGTAAACTTTTGTTCAATTATATTGAAAGAATAAGATGGTAAAATAGGAAACCCAAATGAGAGATATGAGCTAAAACTTTGATGTTTTGAAGTTAGAAATGGTGAACATTTGAGGTTTGAGGGGTAATATTACACCAACTTGAATGGATTTCATTTTTAATGAATAAACAGATAAAGCTAAATAGTGGAGTAAACCAACAGAGCTATAGGGTTAATAATCAAGGTATTGGTTAAGTATACAACCATTAGTTCCGACTTCGATTTCGAGGACGAAATCATTTTAAGTGGGGTTGAATGTAACGACCCGGATTTTCTGTTAATTTAAGATGTGATTTTAAAGGAGTATGAAAGGATTATAAATGATTTGAATAAGGGATTTGAACCCAGAAGCAATTGAAAATAAGTTTTGAAGTTAACTTATGTGTTAATAAAGTTAATGTTTTTTTAGAATTGATAATTAATAGATATCAGTTGAAAACCAATAAAAACGTTTGGTCACCTTAAAAATAGGCATTTTTTCCAAAAGTCACGAATTACGACAATTTTAGTTTTTTTGGATCCATTACGTCATAATATAGTAGTGAGTGAAGTTTCAAGTCAATTCGTGTTAGTATACGACTGTGTAATAGGAAAACGTGTCAAAAAGAGTTAAATTTGAACTAAAAATAACTTTTTTTGGAAATTAACTGTAACACCCCAAATTTTAACAACATTAAAGAGGATAAATTAAATAATAATTTATTTATTATTCAGAATTAGAGGAAATGGACTGCACCATAGCGTTCGTATCGAAATTCTGGTCAGGATTGGCATTTGGTTTGTGTAAAACGGACATTGTATGAAGAAGTTATGAGGGTTTTAAGTTTGTATATGCGTAGAAAGATTATATATATATATATATATATATATATATATATATACGCAAGAGTCAGAGATGAGTCAGAATTTTATCGAGAACAATTTGAATTTAAAAAATTCAATAAGGTGGCAAAAATCCCACTCTTGGGGGTCGACCTACGGGTCAACCCACCCACAAGGGTGTCGACACCCCTAGGGCTGACGTGACACTCGGTTTTAGGAGGTCTGGCAGCTATATAAGTGTCCTATTCTCCTATTTTCTTCATTGGAAATCATGGAGGCCATATACTGCCGGGATACGAACTGAGACAGAACCGTTTTCTACAACAACGTACTTTGCAAATCAAATTAAGAAATTCAAGATCCGTTCTTTCTAAATTCTCTAAACCTAATGTTGTGAGTTTCTAGTTGCTTTTAGGTTTAGATAAATAAAAGTAAATTGTGAAAGACTGTGAATTGAATATGTTGTAAACTGTGGATCTATGCTATTGTTAAATCTTATACTATGTCATAATAGATATACACTTTTAGATCTAATGCAACTGTGATTATTCTATTATGTTACATATATGGATCTTGACTTGTAACTATATTGTGGTGAATCTAAATCTGTTAATTTGGACAGTTGCAACATTGGTTAGATCCAATTCTTTATATAAATCACCTTTCACCTGTCATATTGCGATCAACTTAGATAAGTTGTAAATTGGACATGAGAACCCATATTTAAATCTAAACCTGCTATTATGTCATTCTAATGGTGTTAGATCTACTTTAACCTCTAGATCTGAATTATGTGATCTAATTTATCACCTTGTGTTATCATGTTAGATCTAATCTAATTGGATATCTAAATTGCTAATTTAGATCTTACTATACTTATTGTGACATCATAGTTATGTTAGAATCAATTGACTGCCACCAGTTCATCAGTTTTATGTCCACCTTGAAATACCCCACGTCCATTAATGTCACTCACTAAGGGAATGCATTAAGTTTTGTGAAGCGCTATAGGAAAACAGACACGAAATAATTACAAGATAGATATAAATAAGGTAGCAGCAGAAAATTTAAACTTTTATTTCAAACATAAGTCATAATACTGTGGTCCATAATTTCATAAGTCACAAAAACCATTACAATAAAAATACTTTTGTCTTGCACCATCGGAGTACATAAGTAAATAAAAAGCATCATTCCCCTAATAAAAAGAGTTAAGCCATAGTAGAGACAAGAACTTGAGCCATACTTCAGAAGTAGCTCCTAGTAAGATGATATCTGATTCTTGATTAAGTCTGAGTGTTTCCTCCCTAAGAACCTTGGGGGGAAACAGAAGAAAGAAGGAGAAACAACAGGGTCAGACATAAAGTCTAGCGAGTCTAGTTACTTTTAGCCAGTAGATAATTAAAAGCAACATGATAGGCATATAAAGTGGACAAGAGAGATCGCTACATAAATGGCATGTGTGACAAGGTAAGAAAGTTAAGGTGTATGTGCCTCACTAATGATTACTCTGCATTATTACTAGTATAACTGAAATGAGATGATCCCTTCCACTATAAGTTGGTAGGCTTAGGTCATACGTCCAAGTGTACCCTACCCACTACCTTAATCGACCGGCTCCCTATCCTGTAGATATCCTTGCTGGCCCGACAGTAGGAGGTATCACTTCCTAAGGTGGCAACCCATGGTGTGCACAACCATATCTTTTGGTGTCACGGTCGTCTTATCCCCCTCTGCCCGGCCCATGCACGCACATGTCCCCGGTCGGTTTGTGCTGCCCACACCATCCGCCTCGTTTGGATCTCTTACAATCAATCAGTAAGTGCGCCCCTTCTCCGCCTAGTACGGAATTCTTTACTTGATACCAACTCTTGGTTACTTACTGAAATGGGTCCCACACAATATGATACAAGCTCTCCCCTTGTCATGTACCCGCACTAGGATTTCCACTGACTATGTATACCCTTCGGTGTCTTTAATTACACAGCCCTATTTTAGTTATGCTTACCCTAAAGGGTGTCTTTAATTACATAACTTCATTACATTATCTACCGGTTATGTACACCACGTGTAACACCCCACACCCGCTATGGTCACTCTCTAAGGGAATGCCATGGCATCGGTGGAGTATTTTAGTGAATATAGAACAGAAAAATTACACCAAGACAGATATAAATAGTACTTAAAATTTCTAAAACATCATCTCATAACAGCGGAAGTAAAACATGTCTGGTTACATCATAAAACCATACTAAGAGTCAAGTACAAAATATCCATCCTGATAAATAAAAGTACATAATCCCAATATGCGTAAACTGATAGCCATAAAAGAAAAGGATAAGCTGAGCTTTACTCCTATGGTCCAAGCTCCAAAAGAGAATAAAGCAGTCTGATCAAAGCCCACTCGTACTGGGCCCACTCTGATAACCTGAGGGTTGGGAAAAAAAGATAAAAACAACGGGGTCAGACATAAGTCTGAGTGAGTCCTATAACTTTAACAATACAATCATTAAAGTAACCAGAGGAGACATAAGCTTGATATACGGTAACGTCTGGGGATGAATGGCTACACTAAGTAGCTAGGTATACTTAGGATAAACTAAGATAATCGTAAAGACGCATTTATCCACCCAAGGATTAGTTTACCCCACCCCAGACTTATTCACCCAAGGGTAATTCCTACACTGCACCACACCAGTCCTACCCACCAAGAGTAATTCCTACTTAAAGGTTGATCCCACTAAGTGTACTTAGTAATTTAGTAGTTTCGTGTACCCCTATCTGACTACATAGGTGTACCCACTACTCCCCAAGCGATCGGCTCCCCTTACGTAGATACCCGTGCTGGTCCCACGATTGGGGTGTATCATTCCCCAACGTGGCCACCATATAATATCAACGGTGCACGGCTTTATATCTACACGATGCAACAACGACTTACCAACCAGCCCGGGTCCACACACGCATATGAAACCCGTTGGTCCCGCGTTGCCACCGCTAACCCGGTTTGGCCACTTATAGTCAAGCCCAATATGCGTGTCCCGTCACTCGACTAGAATCGAGCCCACAAAGATACGTTTGGGATATTGGTTGAAACGGGCCCCCACAAGCTACCTCCTAAGCTTGTAATTTCTAGTGAACCCCACTTAACCCTTTAACCATGTCCCCTTACATGTTATAAATTTTGGTTAAGTCCTTTAATCATATTATGCAAGGTACCCACTAGACTTTCACATGCCACCCATGGCACTTACTTAACCCTTTAATCATGTTTAATTACATGTTCCACTTTGGTTAAGTATTCTAATCGTATTTTCCCATGCCACCCATGGCACTTACTTAACCCTTTAATCATGTTTAATTACATGTTCCACTTTGGTTAAGTATTCTAATCGTATTTTCTATTGCCGCCCAAGGCAACCCACTAGTCTCCTCATGCCACCCAAGGCACCCACTTAACCCTCATGTCCCACTACATGCTAATATGGTTAAGTGTTTCTTAATTCATTAATTAAGATCATGACCTCATAAAGACCTCTCACATTAGACCGTCTTTTATGACTACTGGATATGCCGGTTGGTTCCGGGCAGACTTCTGTCATCAAAAGGGTCTAACCTCGTGTCTTTACTTTAATCATGTATTTAATTTATGACTAAGACCTCTCACATTGGGCCAATCATTTGTAGCCGCTGGATGGCCGGTCGGTTCCGGGCAGACTTCTGCTACAAAAAGGGTCCAACCTCGTGTCTTAGTTGATTAATTATACCTAATTAATCACCCCCATATTAATTATCCCTAATTAATATCATGTTTTTCGTAACATGGGTAGACCTAACTCAATAGGTAAATTCCCATGGGGTAGACCTAACTCAATAGGTAAATTCCCACTTATGCTTACTCATTTTATGGTATGCTTAATCATAACCATTTCACACCATTTCATTAACAAGTCTATTAACCCCATCATTCCCCCACGTACTTATGCTAACACGACATATTTCCAAGAGAAGATTCTTTCACAATTAACATGGGTTTCGTTTAGCATACTTTAGCATTAACATGGGTTAAAAGGTGTCCACTTACATCATAATATTAACCCAACTAGCATTACTAAATAACCCAACTTGCATGAACATACATATGTCATGTATAAAGGCAACTTGCATAAGTGTTCATAGGTTATACAAAGGTGAACTTGCATGGGTCTTAAAGGTGTGAACTTGCACAACATGTTACATGTTAATTTGCATCACATCATACACATAACTTGCATAATATTATAAACATAACTTGCATATCAACATACGCATAACTTACATGCATAACATCATACACATAACTTGCATAATATTATAAACATAACTTGCATATCAACATACGCATAACTTACATGCATAACATCATACACATAACTTGCATATGAACTTGCATAGCAACATGCACATAACTTACATAACATCATACACATAAACTTGCATATGAACTTGCATAACAACATACACATAAACTTGCATAACATGTTGAGCTTGCATATAAGCATACACATAACTTGCATATCATGTTGAACTTGCATGTATAACTTGCATCTTAAAGGAGGGTAAACATGCATATATATATTCATACATTATGCATATATACATAGGTAAACTTGCATGTCATGATTTATGCATAATACCAAACACTTAGCATGCATAAAACTACATACTTAGCATGCATAAAATTAATTACACATTATGCACAAACCCACCACTTAACTTGCATAAACCCACATACTTAACTTGCATAAACCCAAATAGCAACTTGCATAAACTCGCATATTCAACATGCATAAATTTACATATTCAACATGCATAATTTTACATATTCAACATGCATAAATTTACATATTCAACTTGCATAAACATAGGATTAATATTAAACATAGATTAGCATATTCACATCATGTCATATGACTTGAAAACCCATTAATCCACATGCAAAACCATAAATCTCATCATATCTCATCTACTTAATTTAGCAATCGATCATCAAAGTGATAGAAACTCACCAAAACCAAGATTAGCAAACTTATGAAGTGGAATTAGTGAAGAAGATATTGATTAGCTTGCAACTCTCTCTTCATTGATTTATGGAGGCCATGACCAAATTTCATTTTGCCATAGTTTAGTTACAAGACCTAATTATGAATGAATTAGGGTAGGGTTAGGGTCTTATTTATAGGATTAGGTAGTGTTTTAGGCCCTTAGATTAACCCTAGGTTAGATTAGGACCGTTAGATTTAGGAAATCTCTAGAACCCAGCCCAAGACTCAACTCAAAAACCAGATCTGGTGCACCCAAACTCCTGGCTCGTCCCGCCGTGTCGACAGGCAAGTCGACACCCCTGTCGACAGGCCTGTCGACAGCCCTGTCGACATGGGTAGGGCGGGAACTTTCCCGCCTGGCCCCGCTGCTCCTATTTTAAAATCTGAATTTGAATTTTTTAAATCTGTTTTTATCTTTGAATTTTCTGCAAACTTCATCGGGCCATAACTAGGCCATATGGACTCCGATTTTCGAAAACTCGGACTCTATTTTGCGTATTTTTCCGAGACGAACGCAATGACGCAGCCCGTTTCCCCTAATTCTCACGTCTGAGATTATTTATTCTGCAATTAGTGAATTGTAGCATTAACTAAAATTCGGGGTGTTACATTCTCCCCTCCTTAAAGGATTTCGTCCCCGAAATCTCTAAGCTAAGGAGAATGCATATCCTACCATCCAAACAACCATCTACTCAAACCATCAATCACGGGCATCCATCGTCCTTAAAAAAAAAAAAAAAAAATTTCTAATGATGTATGAGCATATGCAAAAAGTGTGTGTATATGTTCCCTATCTAATGTATGAACATATGCAAACCATGATAGTGCCATGCATCCATTATGTATGCGAGAGAACCCTATCGACACATACAATATCTACATGAGTGCACAATCATTCACCAAAATGCATCATCCATATGATAACACAATCATTATACATCCATTAATATAGCTACTTACACACAATTTTATGCAATATGCAGTATGAAGTGATGGAGCCGATCTAGTGCCTAGAGTGTGTGTATATGCATCCACGAGCAACCACTAGCAAACACTTGCATCCACTTGCATCCATCATACATAACATGTCTCAAACACATGTTTCAACCATAGGAATATCCTATCTGAAGGTCAAAGGTACTAACGAGAGGACATACTAAGGATAAGATAAGCACAAGATATGCGATGAAGGAGAAGCAAAAGGACATACCCTCCGAAAGAAAAAGGGTACCTCGAACGCATCTTCGCTTCCGTCTCCCAGGTAGCGTCGCTCTCTTCATCTCCCCTTTGTACTTTGGCTAGTTGAACCTCTCTGTTTCCCAACTTCCAAATCTCTGACCCAAGGATGCAAGTAGGAGCTTGTCGAATCACCTCATCACGCTCTACTTCCACTTCTCTAAGCAAGCTTGGCTCTATCGCCTCTACGATCTTATGTAGGTCCTTCCTCACATGGAATACATCACGTACACCACTAAATCTGTCGGGTAACCCCACCAATGGAAGATGCTCTTCCCATGTACCTCCTAAATCCAAGATACATAGCCTCAAAAGGTCTTCTAAAATATGATTCACCCTCTCGGTCTGGCCGTCTATCTGAGGATGAGATGCGGTACTCAAATACAACTGAGTCCCTACCGCCTTTTGCAAACTTTTCCAAAACTCTTCAGTGAAGATAGGATCTCGATCGTTCACCATACTGGACGGTACACCATGCAATCTAATAATCTTTCGAATATAAACTGAAGCTAGCCATGGAGCAGTTCTCTTACCCTTCACGGGTATGAAATGGGCACACTCAGTAAGTCTATCTACCACAACCCAAATCCCCGTATTACCCTTCCTTGATTTTGGTAATCCTTCGAGACACTATCCCACTTCCTTAGCGGAACTTCTAATGGGTGAAGCTACCCACTTGGTTTCTTTTGCTCTGCTTTCACCAAGCATCTAGCGACATACTCGGCCATGTCTTTCTTCATATCGGCCCAAAAAGAAAACTCGATTCATGTCTTGGTACATCTCGTCCCATGAGAAAACCAGATTCTTCTTCGTCCAGCCGGTTGATGGGGCTGATATCTTCGCGAAGTCTTTGATGAATTATCCTGCCAACCCCAAGAAACTTCCTACTTCGGTAGCATTCCTAGGTACTTTACTATCTATGCGGGATCCACAGCTATCCCTTCCTTAGAGACCACATGCCCTAAGAATCGCACTTCTCTTCTCCAAAATGACATTTAGAGAATTTAGCTTTAAGACTATGTGCTCGAAGAGTCTCCAACACCTCTCTGAGATGTAAGGCATGCTTTTCTCCACTTCTAGAGAAAAATCAGGATATTCTCCCATGCAAAACCGCCACAACTATCCATCTCTCACGCAGACCACCTTAGTCGAACGCGATATCCCCCAAATGCAAGCCCCAAAGGCCTAAACCAATATCAGACAAACACCCAAGGGATACCTCCTTCGAATTCAGACGACCTACGTGAGATGATACTAGTAAAAACGGCTAAATAGTTAAGCCCTTGTCCAACTCTGGATGTCCTCGCCAGTCTTGCTCCAAAACCACCGTTTATCCCATAACTGGCTTTGCTCATCCTATTGAGCACATACGAAAACTTGTTTCGCTCTTAGGAAAGACCAAGATGTCATTTACAAAGATCGTCACGAACTTATTTAGGTACTCCTTGAACACCCTTTTCATCATATGCGGGGCGTTCATCAAACCAAATGGCATCTCTAGCCACCCATAAAAACCATCCGGAGTCCTAAAGGTAGCCTTCTCTATACTATCCTCAGTCACTCTCAATTGACGAAACCTTGTGGCTAAGTCCAACTGCGAAAATACCGAGGCGCTCACTAACTGATCAAAGAGATAATCAATCCTCGACAATGGGTGTCTATTCTTCTTTGTGAGCTTATTTAGTTCTCTTTGGCCTACACAAAGTCTGAGGGACCCATCCGCCTTCGTGGCAAAAACTACCGGAGCACCCCACTCCGATATACTTCGTCTTATGAACCCCTTCTTAAGTAAATTGCCTACTTGCTTATGGAGTTCCCTCCTCTCACGAGGAGCCACGTGGCACACTGGCCAAGATACTGGTTTAGCATTGTCTACCAGATATATTCGGAAGTCAATCTCCTGCGAGGTAAGCCCTTCACCTCCTTGAAACACATCCGAGTATTCCCGGACCACTCTATAGATTGCAAACTCTCGACCAACGTGTCAAGCGACTTTAGATAACTTAGCATAACAGATTCCATGGGATTACAAAAGATCTCGAGAGTGTTACCCTAGCGGGTCATAAACCTAACAACTCTCTTCACAAGTAAGAACGACACCATTACTGGATAACCAGTCTATGCCCAAAACTAACCCATAGCCCGTGAAGCCCAAAAGCATCACATCTAAACACAACGCTAAGTATAGAAACTTTCAAACCCAAACACATCATGGAGCCCAATTGGGTTTGAAACAACTAAGGGATCATCTACCAACTGGTGTATTAGTGCAGTGACTCAACAACAATGATGAGATAAACGAACTCAATGCGTCAAAATCAAATAAAGTACGGATAGGATGATCAAACAGGAAAACTAAACTTTCCACAGAAATAGTTCTACCTCTTTCTCGAACCGGTGGAATTGCGAGAGCCTGAACTTGCCCCCTTGCCAGAACTGGTGCCAAAAGAGCTTGCACCTGTCTTCCTGAGGTAGACCCCGTCCTTCGCCCTTTCTTAGGACAGTCTTTCACTAGATGTCCTGCTTCGTCACAGTGGAAGCAGCCAGTCTTCTTCTTCTTGCGACACTCCTTGCTTAGGTGGCCTAGTGTCCCACAATTGAAGCACTTTTTCTTTCCGTTGCCTTTTCCACCCTTGTTTTGCTGTTGCTGTAGAGGTCTCTTCTGATCTCCTTCCTTCTCAGGTGCTTTACTAGCATTGGGACCCTTCTCTTCCTCATGCATAAGTGCCATGTCCACTAGCTTCTCGAAAGTGGCCCCCATAGGAATGTGAGACATAGCCAATCCGCGCATTGGTTCGTTCAAGCCCTTAACGAACCTCAAAGCTTTCTCTTCTTTTCGGAATCTCTCTAACTGATTAAACTTGTTAACATATTCTTCCACCGACAAGTTCCCTTGCTTTAAGTTCAAGAACCTTTCCACGTGCATATTTTCTTCCGCTTTTGAGAGAAACTTTGCCTCAAATCATTGCCTGAAATCCATCCAAGAATCAACAGGGCGTTCTCCATTAGTGACCTCCCACCAGAACGAGGCCTCTCCTTCCATTAACCAAGCGGCTAACCTGACTTTCTTTCCCTCTCCCACTTCCAAGATTTCCATCAATTCTTCCGTCTCATTAAGCCAATCCCTAGCTCCCACAAAAGGTTTTCCTCCCATAGCCTTAAACTTCCTACAAGTCATAGCAAAAGTATCCGCGCGAGGAGGAACGAGTGCAACGGGTGGAGGGGGAACATTTGCTGGACCTGCAGCGGCGGCCCTAGCCTCTAACAACCTCCTATACCATACTGGTACCGCTACACCGTCCGGAAGATAAAGATCTTCAGCCATGCTGAGACGAAAAAGGAAAGATTCAAAACGGAGAATTCGAAAGATAAAGATATGGCTATCGGGGATTATGCTTTTCTTTCAAAAACTTTTCTCATTAAAGACATGTTTTTGAAAATATTTCTTCCAAAAATGTTTTTAGAAAAATAGTTTTCTAAAAATTTTTATCTGTTCCGGTAACCTTTGCTCTGATACCACGTGTAACACCCCACACCCGCTATGGTCACTCTCTAAGGGAATGCCATGGCATCGGTGGAGTATTTTAGTGAATATAGAACAGAAAAATTACACCAAGACAGATATAAATAGTACTTAAAATTTCTAAAACATCATCTCATAACAGCGGAAGTAAAACATGTCTGGTTACATCATAAAACCATACTAAGAGTCAAGTACAAAATATCCATCCTGATAAATAAAAGTACATAATCCCAATATGCGTAAACTGATAGCCATAAAAGAAAAGGATAAGCTGAGCTTTACTCCTATGGTCCAAGCTCCAAAAGAGAATAAAGCAGTCTGATCAAAGCCCACTCGTACTGGGCCCACTCTGATAACCTGAGGGTTGGGAAAAAAAGATAAAAACAACGGGGTCAGACATAAGTCTGAGTGAGTCCTATAACTTTAACAATACAATCATTAAAGTAACCAGAGGAGACATAAGCTTGATATACGGTAACGTCTGGGGATGAATGGCTACACTAAGTAGCTAGGTATACTTAGGATAAACTAAGATAATCGTAAAGACGCATTTATCCACCCAAGGATTAGTTTACCCCACCCCAGACTTATTCACCCAAGGGTAATTCCTACACTGCACCACACCAGTCCTACCCACCAAGAGTAATTCCTACTTAAAGGTTGATCCCACTAAGTGTACTTAGTAATTTAGTAGTTTCGTGTACCCCTATCTGACTACATAGGTGTACCCACTACTCCCCAAGCGATCGGCTCCCCTTACGTAGATACCCGTGCTGGTCCCACGATTGGGGTGTATCATTCCCCAACGTGGCCACCATATAATATCAACGGTGCACGGCTTTATATCTACACGATGCAACAACGACTTACCAACCAGCCCGGGTCCACACACGCATATGAAACCCGTTGGTCCCGCGTTGCCACCGCTAACCCGGTTTGGCCACTTATAGTCAAGCCCAATATGCGTGTCCCGTCACTCGACTAGAATCGAGCCCACAAAGATACGTTTGGGATATTGGTTGAAACGGGCCCCCACAAGCTACCTCCTAAGCTTGTAATTTCTAGTGAACCCCACTTAACCCTTTAACCATGTCCCCTTACATGTTATAAATTTTGGTTAAGTCCTTTAATCATATTATGCAAGGTACCCACTAGACTTTCACATGCCACCCATGGCACTTACTTAACCCTTTAATCATGTTTAATTACATGTTCCACTTTGGTTAAGTATTCTAATCGTATTTTCCCATGCCACCCATGGCACTTACTTAACCCTTTAATCATGTTTAATTACATGTTCCACTTTGGTTAAGTATTCTAATCGTATTTTCTATTGCCGCCCAAGGCAACCCACTAGTCTCCTCATGCCACCCAAGGCACCCACTTAACCCTCATGTCCCACTACATGCTAATATGGTTAAGTGTTTCTTAATTCATTAATTAAGATCATGACCTCATAAAGACCTCTCACATTAGACCGTCTTTTATGACTGCTGGATATGCCGGTTGGTTCCGGGCAGACTTCTGTCATCAAAAGGGTCTAACCTCGTGTCTTTACTTTAATCATGTATTTAATTTATGACTAAGACCTCTCACATTGGGCCAATCATTTGTAGCCGCTGGATGGCCGGTCGGTTCCGGGCAGACTTCTGCTACAAAAAGGGTCCAACCTCGTGTCTTAGTTGATTAATTATACCTAATTAATCACCCCCATATTAATTATCCCTAATTAATATCATGTTTTTCGTAACATGGGTAGACCTAACTCAATAGGTAAATTCCCATGGGGTAGACCTAACTCAATAGGTAAATTCCCACTTATGCTTACTCATTTTATGGTATGCTTAATCATAACCATTTCACACCATTTCATTAACAAGTCTATTAACCCCATCATTCCCCCACGTACTTATGCTAACACGACATATTTCCAAGAGAAGATTCTTTCACAATTAACATGGGTTTCGTTTAGCATACTTTAGCATTAACATGGGTTAAAAGGTGTCCACTTACATCATAATATTAACCCAACTAGCATTACTAAATAACCCAACTTGCATGAACATACATATGTCATGTATAAAGGCAACTTGCATAAGTGTTCATAGGTTATACAAAGGTGAACTTGCATGGGTCTTAAAGGTGTGAACTTGCACAACATGTTACATGTTAATTTGCATCACATCATACACATAACTTGCATAATATTATAAACATAACTTGCATATCAACATACGCATAACTTACATGCATAACATCATACACATAACTTGCATAATATTATAAACATAACTTGCATATCAACATACGCATAACTTACATGCATAACATCATACACATAACTTGCATATGAACTTGCATAGCAACATGCACATAACTTACATAACATCATACACATAAACTTGCATATGAACTTGCATAACAACATACACATAAACTTGCATAACATGTTGAGCTTGCATATAAGCATACACATAACTTGCATATCATGTTGAACTTGCATGTATAACTTGCATCTTAAAGGAGGGTAAACATGCATATATATATTCATACATTATGCATATATACATAAGTAAACTTGCATGTCATGATTTATGCATAATACCAAACACTTAGCATGCATAAAACTACATACTTAGCATGCATAAAATTAATTACACATTATGCACAAACCCACCACTTAACTTGCATAAACCCACATACTTAACTTGCATAAACCCAAATAGCAACTTGCATAAACTCGCATATTCAACATGCATAAATTTACATATTCAACATGCATAATTTTACATATTCAACATGCATAAATTTACATATTCAACTTGCATAAACATAGGATTAATATTAAACATAGATTAGCATATTCACATCATGTCATATGACTTGAAAACCCATTAATCCACATGCAAAACCATAAATCTCATCATATCTCATCTACTTAATTTAGCAATCGATCATCAAAGTGATAGAAACTCACCAAAACCAAGATTAGCAAACTTATGAAGTGGAATTAGTGAAGAAGATATTGATTAGAGGTTGATTAGCTTGCAACTCTCTCTTCATTGATTTATGGAGGCCATGACCAAATTTCATTTTGCCATAGTTTAGTTACAAGACCTAATTATGAATGAATTAGGGTAGGGTTAGGGTCTTATTTATAGGATTAGGTAGTGTTTTAGGCCCTTAGATTAACCCTAGGTTAGATTAGGACCGTTAGATTTAGGAAATCTCTAGAACCCAGCCCAAGACTCAACTCAAAAACCAGATCTGGTGCACCCAAACTCCTGGCTCGTCCCGCCGTGTCGACAGGCATGTCGACAGGCAAGTCGACACCCCTGTCGACAGCCCTGTCGACATGGGTAGGGCGGGAACTTTCCCGCCTGGCCCCGCTGCTCCTATTTTAAAATCTGAATTTGAATTTTTTAAATCTGTTTTTATCTTTGAATTTTCTGCAAACTTCATCGGGCCATAACTGGGCCATATGGACTCCGATTTTCGAAAACTCGGACTCTATTTTGCGTATTTTTCCGAGACGAACGCAATGACGCAGCCCGTTTCCCCTAATTCTCACGTCTGAGATTATTTATTCTGCAATTAGTGAATTGTAGCATTAACTAAAATTCGGGGTGTTACACCACTAGGTGTCTTTAATTACATAACCTTATTGGGTTAAGTTTGTGGGCCTATATATTACCCACCCCCTCTAATTTACTTAACCCGCCACTACCCATCCAATTTTACTTAACCCTAACTGAATTCCATAGTCATATTAAATTAGGTCAAGTAGTCCACTTCATTACCATGTCCAATTATGGTTAAAATGGGCTAGACCTCCTACATTAGGCCTACAACATGTGGATGATGGATATGCCGGTCGGGTCCAGGCAGTCTTATTCCACAGTTGGGCCTAACCTCATGTCTTAGCCCGATCCATATTTTCTTATTTATACCTCCCACATTAGGTTCAACATTAGTGGCTGCTGGATATGTCGGTCGGGTCCTGGCAGACTTCCACCACTAATGTAATCTAACCTCGTGTCATAAGTACAATTTACAATTCCTAATTGTAAATTACTAAACATTCCAAGTTAATCCAAATCTACCTATGTCATTATAGGTAACTATTTCTATGTTTTCCCCATTTGAATTATATGTCCCATTTCCTATTAAACATTACATAAATCATGCCAATTATAATCCCTTTTTCCCCGTTTCCTCTCTAATGTATTCATATATATTTTGGCGGCATCTAGGCTATAAAGTAGCCTAGCTATACAATAAAAAGGGAACATGAAAAGGGTGATAGTTTCAACATGTTTTGGCTTAAACATGAACATAAACTGGCATAATAACAAAGTGAATAGACATGTGATTAACATCATAATAAAGTGGACATCAAACTAGTAACTTATGGCAATCACTATGTTGTTTAAGCAAGAATAATGAGATCTAAATCAAACATTAGGTGTCCAATTACCTAGATATAGCATATTGAGGGTGACATAATAACATGTTTAGATCAAACGGTGGATTCTCATGTCAAGTTTACAACATATCTCAATGTATCACAATATGACAGGTGAAAGGTGATTAACATAAAGATCTAGATCCAAGTAATATCTCAATTGTCCAAATTAATAGATGTACATGCACCATAACATGGTTACAAGTCAAGATCCACATAAGCATCATAATCGAATCACCACAATTTTATTAGATCTAGGAAATTAGATCTGTCACGACATAGTATAGAATTTCACATTAACATAGAATCATCTTTTACAACATATCCAATTCATAGTCTTTCAAAGTATACTTTTATTTATCTAAACCTAAAAGTAATCTAGAAACTCACAACATTAGGTTTAGAGAATTTAGGAAGAATGGATCTAGAATTTCTGAATTGAATTTATAGAATATGCTGTTATAGAAATGATTCAGTTCGCACTCCAGCAGCATATGGCCTCCATGACTCCCAATGAAGAGAATATGAGAAATATGACACATATATATATATATAACTGCCAGACCCCCTGAAACCGAGTGCCACCTCATCCCTATGGGTGTCGACACCCCTGTGGGTGGGTCAACCTCTAGGTCGACTTCAGGGGGTTCGACCCCTGGGTCGACACCCCTCTAGGAGGGTCAACCCCCTAGAGCGAGAATTTTGCTGCTCAAAGGAATTTTTCGAATTTGAATCCTCTGGATAGGATTCTGACTCATCTCTAACTCATGCGTATATATGAAATATTTCTGTGCGTATACAAACTTAAAACTCTCGTAACTTCTTCATACGGTGTCCATTTTATGCAAACCAAATGTCTACCTTGACCAGAATTTTGAGACGGACACAATGGTGCAGTCTGTTTTCACTAATTCTGAACATTAAATTAATTATTATTTAATTTATTCTCTTTAATGTCGTTAAAAAAAATCGGGTAGTTACATTCTCTCCTACTCAAAGGATTTTGTCCCCGAAATCTCTAAGTTAAGAAGAGTGAATATCCTACCATCCATCATCCATCTACTTACCCACCAATCATTGGCATCCATTGTCCTTAAAGATTTCTAATGCTTATATGAATATATGCAAAGGTGTGTGCATATGTCCCAACACTAATGCGAAGATCAGGCGGTCTACTGATTCAATTGACCTCCTTAATGCAATGTATGTTAGTGCCATGAATCTAATATGTATGCAAATAAACCTATTGTATCATACAAGTTCTATATGTGTGCACACCCATTCATCCAATTGCGACATCCATATGCCAGTTCATCCATTTTCATCCATAAAAGAAAGGAAAAGAAAATGCACACACATCCATATGCAATATAAAAGTGATTGAGCCGATCTTAGCTAGCAAACACTTGCATCCATCAAACATAACATGTTTCAAACACATGTTTACATCCATAGGATTCCTATCTAAAGGTCGAAAATATGATGGATAAGATATATTCTATTGACAGAAACAAGTACTGATAAAACTCAGGAACTGAGTTAAGAACATACCCTCAAAAAGAAAAGGGTACAAAGCACGAATCTTGTCTTCGGTCTCCCAAGTCGCATCTTCTGAGTTATCTCCCCATTGAACCTTTAGCAACTGATTTCCTTATTGCGCAGCTTCTTAACCTCTGACCCCAGAATACGGGTGGGGACCCGTCTGACTGTCGCCTCCCGTTCCACTTCGACTTCTTCCAACATACCCAGCTCAACAATTTTCGCAGTGTCATGCAGACACTTCCGTAGATGAGAGACATGCAAAACGTCATGAACACCTGATCAATTTTCTAGGAGCTTTACTCTGTAGGCCATTTGGCCAATCCTCTCGGTTATCGGAAATGGTCCCACAAACCTTGGTGCCAACTTCCCTATTGATCCGAAGCGAACCACATTCCTCAAAGGTGATACTTTGATAAAAACTAAGTCTCCCACTTCGAATTCGATGTCAGTCTTTCTCTTGTTTGCATAGGACTTCTGCCTATATTGAGTTGTCTTCATCCGCCGTCGAATAAGGTCAATCTTTTCGGACGTTTCCCTAACCATATCAGGTCCAAGCAATAATCTTTATGTAGATTCCCACCAACAAGTTGGCGATCTATAAGGTCGTCCGTACAATGCTTCAAAGGGTGCCATACTGATGCTAGCCTGATAGCTGTTATTATAGGCAAACTCTACTAAAGGAAGATATTCTTCCCAAGTCCCTCCGAAGTCAAGGATATATAGCCTTAAAAGATGTTCTAGAATTCTGTTCACCCTCTCCGTCTTCCCATCGGTCTGAGGATGATAAGCGGTGCTCAAACACAACTGTGTACCTAATGCATCTTGCAAGCTCCTCCAAAATTCGCTGGTAAAGATGGGGTCACGATCGCTCACAATGCTGGAAGGAACTCTATGGAGGCAAACTATATCATGAACATAAATTGCTGCTAACCATAATCCCATCATTTTACTTTTAACTGGAATAAAGTGAGCGCTCTTAGTGAGTCTGTCCACTACCACCCAAATACTGGTATTACCTTTCTTCGATCTAGGCAAACCATCTATGAAATTCATAGAGACACTCTCCCATTTCTACTGCGGAACCTCCAACGGATGAAGTAACCCACCAGGATTCTTTTGCTCAACTTTGACTTGCTGGCAAACTAAACATTGAGAAACAAATTCGGCCACGTCTTTCTTCATTCCAGCCCAAAAGAAAACCCTCTTCATGTCTCTGTACATCTTGTCACCTCCTAGATGAATGTTCATCTTAGATTGGTGGGCTTCTTCTAGGACTGCCTTTATCAAGCTTCAAGTTTGAGGAACACAAAGCCTTCCATCTCATCGCAACCACCCCTTTTCATATATGGCATACCTACTGAGGTGACTAGAAGTCTCCCCTTTTCTGAGCTTATCCATGATGTATAGAATATGTGGGTTACCTTGTTGCGAAGCTCCTATCTGATCCACAAGAGTCGGCTCCAAGGATGCAAATAAATCAGGAAAAACCTCGATGGAGGGTCTAAAATCAAAAGTCGATATGAACTCCAAGTTCTTTATTTCCACAAACAGAGGACTCAAGGCCATCCTCTGTCTACTTAGTGCGTCTGCCACCACATTACCCTTGCCGGGGGTATAAGCAATCGCCAAATCATATGAAGCTAAGAACTCCATCCACCGTTG
This sequence comes from Allium sativum, assembly GCA_030737875.1. Classification (NCBI taxonomy): domain Eukaryota; kingdom Viridiplantae; phylum Streptophyta; class Magnoliopsida; order Asparagales; family Amaryllidaceae; genus Allium; species Allium sativum. The sequence continues at coordinate 489,662,308 of CM060920.1, forward strand.
TTGCCTTAAGTTGAGATCCTTCTGTGATAATAGAAACTTGAGAGATTTATGATTGGTGTATAACTCGAACTTTTATCCAAGTAAATAATGACTCTATGCCTTTAACGCGAATACTATGGCACCTAGCTCTAAATCATGGGTGGGGTAGTTCTTCTCATGAACTCTCAACTGTTTACCCCCATAACATAATACTTTCCCTTCATGCATCAGAACCGCACCAAGCCCTGTGCCGCATGCATCAGTGTAAACAGTAAACACTTTACTCCCATCGGGAAAGGTCAAGACTGGTGTTGTTGTCAGAGCCCTTTTTAGTTGTTGGAAAGTAATGTCACAGTCTATATCCCATGAAAATGTCAAATTCTTCTTTGTTAGTTGGTGAGAGGGGATGATATCTTCACGAAGTCCTTCCTATAATAACCTGCCAACCCAAGAAAGCTTCTCACCTCGATTGCATTTTTAGGAATCTGCCAATCTTGTACTGCAACCACTTTGGCGGGATCTATAGCTATCCCTTCTTTGGAGACTATATTCCCTAAGAATCTCACCTCCTTTCTCCATAAATGGCATTTGGAGGACTTTGCTTTTAGCTGATGGTCACAGAGAGTTTTCAGAACTTCTCCCAAATGTTGGGCATGCTCTTCTTCACTCTTGGAGAAGATCAAAATACCATCAACGAAGACTACGACGAATTTGTTTAGGAACTCCTGAAACACCCTACTCATCTAATCAACAAAATAGGCGGGTGCTTTTGTCAACCCAAAAGGCATAACTAGCCATTCAAAAAAACCGTCCGGAGTCCTGAAAGCAGTCTTATCTATGCTGTCCTCAGCCACCCTCAACTGATGGAACCCCGTAGCCAAGTCCAACATAGAAAATACCGAGGCACCAACAAGGTGATCAAATAAATCATCAATCCTCGGAAGCGGGTGCCTAATCTTCTTAATGAGTTTATTTAACTCTCATAGTCAACACACAAACGAAGCTAACCATCCACTTTAGTTGCGAATACTACTGGAGCACCCCACTCAGATATGCTTCGTCCGATAAACCCTTTTTCAAGTAGCTCCCCTACTTGCTTACTCAGCTCCCTCCTTTCTCTAGGAGCCATGTGGCGCACTGGTAATGCAACTGGCTTTGCATTGTCCATCATATATATGCAGAAGTCGATCTCATGCCTTGGAGGTAAACCCCGTAACTCATCAAAAACATCAGGATAATCTCAAACCACCAGAACATCTTGCAAATCATCTATGGATGCATCTAGAGAATCTAGGAAGCTAAGCATAACAGACCCTTGGGGTCACAAGAAACTTCGAGGGTCTTTCCATGACAAGTCAGGAGTCTAACAGCCCTCCTCTCACAATCCAGAATGGCCCCATACGTGGTAAGCCAATCGATTCCTAGAATCAACCCATAGCCCATAAACACGAGCACATACGCATCGCATTCAAAATAGACGCCTAACACAGATATTTTCAAACCCTAGCAAATCATCGATAAATGAGCCGAACCACCAATGGGGTTTGAAACAACTATGGGATCTACTACCATACTAGTAATTAAATGCAGAGACTCAACCACAGAACTAGATATAAACGAGTGTGAAGCACTAGAATCAAAAAATGTTCTAACTGGATAGTTTGAAAGAGAAACTAAACTTTCTACGGAAATTCTCCTACCTCTCTTAGGAGCACTGATCGTGAGAGCATGCACCTGCCCTCCAGAAGTCCTGCTCTTTGCCCTTGTCCCTGCGATCCCTGTTTCTTTGGGCACTCCTTAGAGAAGTGTCTGACCTCTCCGCAATTAAAGCAACTGGCCTTCCTTCTCTTACAATCTTTGATCAGGTGGCCCTCCTTTCCACAATTGTGACATTTTCTATTATCCTTGCCTTTATCATCTTCCCTCTTTCTTCTGTTGTTGCTGTTGTTGCTGCCCCTTCTTGGGCCATACCTTCTTATTTTGCCATGTCCCCTCATCTTTTGTTTCCTTCTTTTCTCCTTTGTCCTCCTCATGCATTAAGGCCATATCAACAAGCTTTTCAAAGATGCCCCCCATTGGAAGACGGAACATAGCTAAACCATGCAGAGGCTTATTCAACCCCTTAGCAAACCACAAAGCTCTTTTGTGCGGCGCATCTACCAATTCTAGCCCGAACCTTGCCAGTTGGTTGTACTTGTTCACATACTCCTTCACCATAAAATTTCCTTGTTTGAGTGTTAAGAACCTCTCCATCTGTATGCTTCTCTCTGCTTGGGAAAGAAATTTCATTTTGAACCTCTGTCTAAAGTCTTCCCAAGTTTCTACCGGACATCCAGCTTGGGTGATTTCCCACCAAAATGAGGTTTCGTCCTTTAACAGCTAAGCAGCTAATTGAATTTTTCTTCGGTCCTCCACTTCAAAGAATACGAATAAGTCCTCGGTCTCCTTAAGCCAATTCTGAGCTTCTATGAATGTCTCGTTCCCATGGAATGGCCTTCCTTCCATAGCCCGGAAGTCTTTGCAGATCTTGGCAAAGTTATCAGCTCTTGGAGGGGGAGGAGGAGGAATAACTGGTGCAGTTGGGGAGGAACGTTTTCTTGGCCTTCAGCAGACACCGTGGCCTCCAAATACCTACGGAACCATCCGGGTATTGTGACGCCCTCTGGGATATTAGGGATGTTTTGTTCCCCAGACATGTTGAAAAAGGGAAAAGGAAGAAATTTAGATAAAGGACCGAAGGATACTACATATGGCTTTTTGGGGAATGTTTTTCAAAATAGACTTATCTTTTTGAAAATGCTTTCCTTTTTAAAACCTTTTTGAAAATAATTTTCAAAAACTTTTATCTAATCTGGTAACCTTCAGCTCTGATACCAAGTGAAACAACCCATGTCCGTTAATGTCACTCACTAAAGGAATGCATTAAGTTTCATGAAGCGCTATAGGTAAATAGACATAGAATAATTACAAGACATATATAAATAAGGCAGCAGCGGAAAATTTAAACTTTTATTTCAAACATAAGTCATAATACCGTGGTCCACAATTTCATAAGTCATAAAAACCATTACAATAAAAATACTTCTGTCTTGCACCATCAGAGTACATAAGTAGATAAAAAGCATCATTCCCCTAATAAAAAGATTTAAGCCATAGTAGAGATAAGAACTTGAACCATACTTCAGAAATAGCTCCTAGCAAGATGATATCTAATTCCTGATCAAGTCTGAGTGTTTCCTCCCTGAGAACCTGGGGGGAACGGAAGAAAGAAGAAGAAACAACAAGGTCAGACATAAAGTTTGGCGAGTCTAGTTACTTTTAGCCAGTAGATAATTAAAAGCAACATGTGTAACACCCCGTATGTTGAATAACTTGCTATAATATAAAACAGGGCAGAATTAAATTTTAAAATCTGAATCAGGGGAAACGGGCTATGCCATTGCGTTCGTCTCGGAAAAATACGCAAAATAGAGACTGAGTTTTCGAAAATCGGAGTCCGTATGACCCAGTTAAGGCCCGAAGAAGTTTTCAGAAAATTCAAAATAGATTTAAATGCAAAAATTTCACATTTCAGAAGAGGCGGGAAAATTCCCGCCAGGCAGAGGGTGTCGACCCTAGGGTCGACATGGGTGTCGACCCCCTCCCTAGGGGTCGACCCAGGGGTCGACCCCCCCTGTCGGTCTGTGTGACCTGGGTGCAACCTGATGGGGTTTGGGCTATGTTTTAGGGCTAGTGACGAGATCTGACGGCTCTAATCTGATTTAGGGTTAATCTAATGGCCTAAAACACCTAACTAATCTATAAATACACTCTAAGACTACCCTAATTCATACTAAAAATAGATACAACGTCGTTATGCCGTCAAAATGCAACTTGAAGGAGCCTCCATCAAATTAAAGAGGAAGATAGCTTCTCAAATCAACTTCTAATCAACTCTAGCAACTTAATCTTCTTCATAGGAGTGCTAATCAACAAGTTGTGAGTTTCTATAGCCTTAATGACCAATTGTTGAAATGATTATGATAGGATATAATGAGGTTATGGCTATGAATGCAGATCAATGCAAGTCATGTTATCATATGCTATGTGTTAATGATGTTATGCAAGTTATATGCTATGTGTTCATGATGTTATGCAAGTTATGCAAGTCATATGCTATGTGATCATGATGTTATGCAAGTTATGCAAGTCATATGCTATGTGATCATGATGTTATGCAAGTTTTAGGCTATGTGTTCATGATGCTAGTTATGCAAATCACTATGATAAACATTGATCCATTATGACACCATGATTATGCAAGTTTGGTGTATGATTATATGCAAGTTCATACATGATATGTTATGCAAGTTTGGTGTATGATTATATGCAAGTTCATATATGACATGTTATGCAAGTTTGGTGTTTGATTATATGCAAGTAACATGTGCAAGTTTACACCTTAGTATGATATGCATACATATGCAAGTTAACCCCTTTGTATGTCATACATACATATGCAAGTTTACCCCTTTGTATGGCATAAGTAGCTTATGCAAGTTACCCTCCTTATGACATATGTGATTCATGCAAGTTTGGGTTGATTATTTATGCTAGTTGGGTTTGATGCTATATGCATGTTGACACCTTTAAAACCCATGTTGATGCTAATGTTATGCAAGTTGAACCCATTGTATGTGTGATGAATCTTCCCTTTTGAATATGTCATGTTTGCGAATTACGTGGGGAACGATGGGGTTAATATACATGTTAATGAAATGGTGTGAAGTTGGTATGATTATGCATACCATAAAGTGGATGGACATAATTGAGTCAATTATGTACATCGTTAAATTTGTAATTAATTAGGGATAATTAATACAAATTATGGGGGTGATTAATTAGGTGTAATTAATCGGCTAAGACACGAGGTTGGACCCTTTTGTAGCATAAGACTGCCCGGAACCGACCGGCAAATCCAGCGGCTACAAATGATTGGCCCAATGTGAGAGGTCTTAGGCATAAACTAAACACGTGACAAGTGTAAAGACACGAGGTTAGACTCGGTTATGGCGTAAGGCTGCCCGGACCCGACCGACAAATCCAGCTGCCATAAAAGATAGTCTAATGTGAGAGGTCTTTACAACGGTTACGTTCTTAATCAACTAAGAAACACTTTACCAGATAAGCATGTAGTGGGGCATGAGGGGTTAAGTGGGTGCCTTGGGTGGCATGTGGAAATCAAGTGGGTGCCTTGGGTGGCATGTGGAAATCTAGTGGGTTGCCTTGGGTAGCAATAGAAAATACGATTAGAATACTTAACCAAGTGGAAACATGTAATTAAACATGATTAAAGGGTTAAGTGGGATGCACTAGATAAAGGGACAAGCTTAGGTGGGTAGCTTGTGGGGGCCCATTTCAACCAGTAACCCATATGTATCTTATTGGGCTCGACCCATGTCGAGGACGGGACACGCGTACTGGGCTTGACTATAAGAGGCCAAAACGGGTTAGCGGTGGCAACGCAAGTCCAACGGGTTTCATATGCGTGTGTGGACCCGGGCTGGTGGGTAAGACGTTGTTGCATCGTGTAGGTATAAGCCGTGCACCATTGGTTGTATCGGGTTGCCACTTTGGGGAGTGATACACCCCACTGTGGGGCCAGCACGGGTATCTACGGTAGGGAGCCGATCGCTTGGGGAGTAGTGTGTACACCTAGTGGAGATAGGGGCAGACGGCACCTATGTAGTCAGCTAGGGGTACAGGAAACTACTGGGTAAATTTTCTAAGTCCTTGGGTGGGATCAACCTTTAAGTAGGAATGACTGGTGTGGTGCAGTTAGTAATTACCCTTGGGTGGGTAGATGCGTCTTTACCGTTATCTTAGTTCATCCTATGTCTAGTTGTCTACTTAGTGTAGTCATTTATCCCCAGTCATCACCGTACCAAGTTTATATCATACCCTAATTACTTTAATGATTGTGTTGTTAAAGTTATAGGGCTCACTCAGACTTATGTCTGACCCCGTTGTTTTTATCTTTTTCCCCCCTCAGGTCCTCAGGTTGGGCCTAGCACTAGTGGGCTTTGATCAGATTTCTTTATCTATCTTTTGGATCTTGGACTGTGATGTAAAGCCCAGCTTATCTTTTCTATTATGGCTATTAGTTTATGTAGTGGGATTATGTACTTATGTTTTATCAGGATGGATATTTGGTACTTGACTCTTTTTATGGTGTTGTAACTAAACATGTTTACCTTCTGCTGCAATGAAATGATGTTTTAGATTTTTCAAGTATTATTTATATCTGTCTTGTTGTAATTTTTCTGTTCTATATTCACTTAAAATGCTCCACCGAAGTTAAGGCATTCCCTTAGTGAGTGACCTTAGCGGGTGTGGGGTGTTACACGTGGTATCAGAGCTGAAGGTTACCGGAACAGATAAAATTTTTAGAAAACTATTTTTCTAAAAACATTTTTGGAAGAAGTATTTTCAAAAACATGTCTTTTAAGAGAAAAGTTTTTGAAAGAAAAGAATAATCCCCAATAGCCATATCTTTATCTTTCGAATTCTCCGTTTTGAATCTTTCCTTTTTCGTTTCAGCATGGCTGAAGATCTTAACTTTCCGAAGGGTGTAGCGATACCAGTATGGTATAGGAGATTGATGGAGGCTAGGGCTGCCACTGCGGGTCCAGCAAATGTTCCTCCACCAACAGTAGCACCCGATCTTCCTCCTCCCCCTCCTCCTCCTCGCACGGATACTTTTGCTAAGACTTGCAAGGAATTTAAGGCTATGGGAGGGAAACCTTTTCAAGGATCAGAAACTTTTGTGGAAGCTAGGGATTGGCTTAAGGAGGTGGAAGAGTTGATAGACATCTTTGAGATGGAAGAAGGAAAGAAAGTCAAGTTAGCTGCTTGGTTAATGAAGGGAGAGGCCTCATTCTGGTGGGAGGTCACTAATGGAGAGCGCCTTGTTGACTCTTGGGCGGATTTCAGGCAAAGGTTTGTGGCAAAGTTTCTCTCAAGGGCGGAGGAAAACTTGTATATGGAAAGGTTCTTGACTCTAAAGCAAGGAAACCTATCAGTGAAGGAATATGTCAACAAGTTTAATCAATTGGCAAGGTTTGGCATAGACATGGTGAATACACCGGAGAAGAAGGCTTTGAGGTTCGTTAAAGGCTTGAATGAACCGATGCATGGATTGGCTATGACTCACATCCCTATGGGGGCCACCTTTGAGAAGCTAGTAGACATGGCACTCATGCATGAGGAAGAGATGGGTCCCAATGCTAATAAGGCACCCGAGAAGAAAGGAGATCAGAAGAGACCTCAACAGCAACAGCAAAACAAGGGTGGGAAAGGCAACGGTGGCAAGGGAAAGAAGAAGTGCTTCCATTGCGGGACACCAGGCCACCTAAGCAAAGATTGTCGGAAGAAGAAAAAGACTGGCTGCTTCCACTGTGGCGAAGCAGGGCATCTAGTGAAGGACTGCCCTAAGAAGGGGCAGAGGACGGGATCTACCTCAGGGGGACAGGTGCAAGCTCTTATGGCACCAGGTCAGGCAAGGGGGCAAGTTCAGGCTCTCGCGGTTCCACCAATTCAGGAAAGAGGTAGAACTATTTTCGTTGAAAGTCTGGTTTTTCTGTTTGATCATCATGTCCGTACTTTGTTTGACTCTGGCTCATCGCATTCGTTTATCTCATCATCATTAGTTGAGTCACTGCACTTAGACACCAGTCTAGTAGATGATCCCTTGGTTGTTTCAAACCCAATTGGGGGCTCCACTTATTTGTCTATGATATGTTTGGGTTTGAAGATTTCTATACTTAGCGTTGAGTTTAGATGTGATGCTTTTGTTTTGGCTTCACGGGCTATGGGTTGATTTTGGGCATGGACCGATTATCCAGTAATGGTGCCGTTCTTGATTGCGAAAGGAGAGTTGTTAGGCTCATGACCCGCTTGGGTAACACTCTCGAGATCTCTTGTAATACCATGGATTCTGTTATGCTAAGTTATCTTGAATCGCTTGACGCTTCGGTCGAGAGTTTGCGATCTGTTAGAGTGGTCCGAGAGTACTCGGATGTGTTTGAGGAGGTGAAGGGCTTACCTCCGAGGCGGGAGATAGACTTCCGAATATATCTGGTGGACAATGCTAAACCAGTATCTTTGCCAGTGCGCCATATGGCTCCTCGTGAGAGGAGGGAACTCCATAAGCAACTAGGGGAGTTGCTTGAGAAGGGGTTCATAAGACGAAGTATATCGGAGTGGGGTGCTCCAGTAGTTTTTGCCACGAAGGCGGATGGGTCCCTCAGACTTTGTGTAGACTATAGAGAACTCAACAAGCTCACAAAGAAGAATAGACACCCATTGCCGAGGATTGATGATCTCTTTGATCAGTTGGTTGGTGCCTCAGTGTTTTCGCAGTTGGACTTGGCCACGGGGTTTCATCAGTTGAGAGTGGCTGAGGATAGCATAGACAAGACTGCCTTTAGGACTCCGGATGGTTTCTATGAGTGGCTGGTGATGCCATTTGGTTTGACGAACGCCCCTGCATACTTTGTTGATTTGATGAGTAGGGTGTTCAGGGAGTACCTTAATAAGTTCGTGGTAGTCTTTGTGGATGATATCTTAGTATTTTCTAAGAGTGAAGAAGAGCATGCCCTACATCTTAGGGAAGTGTTGGAGACTCTTCGAGCGCATAGCCTTAAGGCTAAATTCTCTAAATGTCACTTCTGGAGGAAGGAAGTGCGGTTCTTGGGGCACATGGTCTCCAAGGAAGGGATAGCTGTGGATCCCACGAAGGTAGTATCCATCCAAGATTGGAAGGTTCCGAAGAATGCTACCGAGGTGAGGAGTTTCTTGGGGTTGGCTGGCTACTATAGGAAGTTTATCAAGGACTTCGCGAAGATATCAGCGCCATTAACTCGCTTGACGAAGAAGAATCTAATCTTCGCATGGGACGTAGATTGTGATGATGCGTTCCGACGGTTAAAGAGAGCTTTAACCACAGCTCCAGTCTTAGTGTTGCCAGATGGGAGTAAGCCATTTGTTGTTTATACCGATGCCTGTGGGACAGGACTGGGCACAGTCTTAATGCAAGAGGGAAGGGTAATAGCCTATGGTGGAAGGCAGTTGAGAAAGCATGAGAAAAATTACCCTACCCATGATTTAGAGTTGGCGGCTATTGTTTTTGCGCTTAAGACTTGGCGCCATTATCTTCTTGGAGAGAGGTTCGAATTGTTCACTGACCACAAATCATTGAAGTACTTGTTTTCTCAGAAGGATTTGAACTTGAGACAGCAAAGGTGGATGGAGTTCTTAGCATCCTATGATTTCGAGATAGCGTATACCCCTGGCAAGGGTAACGTGGTGGCGGACGCCTTGAGTAGAAAAAGGTTGTCCTTGAGTTCATTGTTCGTGGAACGACGAAGCTTGGAATTTATCTCGATGTTTGATTTCAGACCTTCCGTTGACTTTATACCCGGTTTGCTAGCATCCTTAGAGGTCAGACCGACTCTTTTGGGGCGGATTGGCGAGGCACAGCGGGACGACCCACAGTTGGTTGAGTTGGTAGAGAGGCTCATAAGGGGGGAGTCGTCCAGCCATTTGAGTAGGTACACCCTAGACGATAGGGGGTGCTTGCGTAGAGACGGTAGACTTTGTGTACCGCAAGACTAGGGTTTGAGGAAGGCTATTCTTGATGATGCGCATCGTTCTAGGATGACCATTCATCCCGGTGGGGACAAGATGTACCAAGACATGAAGCGAGTTTTCTTTTGGGCCGGTATGAAGAAAGATGTGGCCGAGTATGTCGCTAGATGCTTGGTGTGCCAACAAGTGAAAGCGGAGCAAAAGAAACCTGGTGGGTTGCTTCACCCATTAGAAGTTCCGCAATGGAAGTGGGATAGCGTCTCGATGGATTTTATTGATGGGTTACCGAGATCGAGGAAGGGTAATACGGGAATTTGGGTTGTGGTAGACAGACTTACTAAGAGTGCCCTTTTCATACCCGTGAAGAGCAAGAGGACTGCTCCATGGCTAGCTTCAGTTTATCTTCGAGAGATAGTTTGATTGCATGGGGTACCCTCTAGCATAGTGAGTGATCGAGATCCTATCTTCACTAGCGAGTTTTGGAAGAGTTTGCAAGAAGCAGTGGGGACTCAGTTGTGTCTGAGCACCGCATATCATCCTCAGACGGACGGCCAGACCGAGAGGGTGAATCGTGTTCTGGAAGATCTTTTGAGGCTTTGTATCTTGGATTTTGGAGGTACATGGGAAGAGCATCTTCCATTGGTGGAGTTCGCGTATAATAACAGCTTTCAGTCCAGTATTGGTATGGCTCCTTTCGAAGCTCTTTATGGAAGGCCTTGTCGATCACCTACATGTTGGTGGGAATCTACGGATAAGATCTTGCTTGGGCCCGATATGGTTAGAGAGACTTCGGAGAATATTGACTTGATTCGAAGAAGGATGAAAGCAGCGCAAGACAGACAGAAATCTTACGCGGATAAGAGGAGGACGGATCTGGAGTTTGATGTTGGGGACATGGTCTTTGTCAAAGTATCTCCATTACGGAATGTTGTTCGCTTTGGGTCCGTTGGGAAGTTGGCACCAAGATTTGTAGGACCGTTTCCTATTAAGGAAAGGATTGGACGGATGGCATATAGAGTGGATTTACCCGAGAGACTTAGGGGTGTGCATGACGTATTCCATGTGTCACATTTGAGGAAGTGCCTACATGAGACCGCAGAGGTGGTAGAGCCGAGTTTACTTAGAGAAGTGGAGGTAGAGCGAGATGCAACTATTCGACGAGCTCCTACCCGCATCCTTGGGTCAGAGACTAGGAAGTTGAGGAACAGAGAGGTGCGACTAGTCAAAGTGCAATGGGGAGAGGATGAGAGCAATGCTACTTGGGAGACAGAAGCGAAGATGCGTTCACTGTACCCATTCCTTTTTGAGGGTATGTCTTTTAACTTCTCCTTTATCGATTGTCTAGTACTTATCTTATCTTTAGTATGTCCTCTCATTAGTATCTTTGACCTTTAGATAGGGTAAACCTATGGTTGAAACATGTGGTTGAGACATGTTATGTTTGATGGATGTGTGTGGATGCAAGTGTTTGCTAGTGGTTGCTCGTGGATGCATATACACACACTTTAGACACTAGATCGGCTCAGTCACTTCATATTGCATATTGCATATAATTATGTGTAGGTAGCTATATTAATAGATGTATAATGGTTGTGCTATCATATGGATGATGCATTTTGGTGAATGATTGTGCACACATGTAGAAATAGTATGTGTCGATAGGGTTCTTTCGCATACATATTGGATGCATGGCACTATCATGGTTTGCATTAAGGAGGTCAACTGAATCAGTAGACCGCCCGATTTTGCATTAGACAGGGAACATATACACACACTCTTTGCATATGTTCATACAGCATTAGAAACTTTAAGGACAATGGATGCCAGTGTTTGATGGTTTAGTAGATGGTTGTTTGGTTGGTAGGATACGTTCTCCTTGACTTAGAGATTTCGGGGACGAAATCCTTTAAGTAGGGGAGAATGTAACACCCCGTATGTTGAATAACTTCCTATAATATAAAATAGGGCAGAATTAAATTTTAAAATCTGAATCAGGGGAAACGGGCTATGCCATTGCGTTCGTCTCGGAAAAATACGCAAAATAGAGTCCGAGTTTTCGAAAATCGGAGTCCGTATGACCCAGTTAAGGCCCGAAGAAGTTTTCAGAAAATTCAAAACAGATTTAAATGCAAAAATTTCACATTTCAGAAGAGGCGGGAAAATTCCCGCCAGGAAGAGGGTGTCGACCCTAGGGTCGACATGGGTGTCGACCCCCTCCCTAGGGGTCGACCCAGGGGTCGACCCCCCCTGTCGGTCTGTGTGACCTGGGTGCAACCTGATGGGGTTTGGGCTATGTTTTAGGGCTAGTGACGAGATCTGACGGCTCTAATCTGATTTAGGGTTAATCTAATGGACTAAAACACCTAACTAATCTATAAATACACCCTAAGACTACCCTAATTCATACTAAAAATAGATACAACGTCGTTATGCCGTCAAAATGCAACTTGAAGGAGCCTCCATCAAATTAAAGAGGAAGATAGCTTCTCAAATCAACTTCTAATCAACTCTAGCAACTTAATCTTCTTCATAGGAGTGCTAATCAACAAGTTGTGAGTTTCTATAGCCTTAATGACCAATTGTTGAAATGATTATGATAGGATATAATGAGGTTATGGCTATGAATGTGGATCAATGCAAGTCATGTTATCATATGCTATGTGTTAATGATGTTATGCAAGTTATGCAAGTTATATGCTATGTGTTCATGATGTTATGCAAGTTATGCAAGTCATATGCTATGTGATCATGATGTTATGCAAGTTATGCAAGTCATATGCTATGTGATCGTGATGTTATGCAAGTTATGCAAGTGTTAGGCTATGTGTTCATGATGCTAGTTATGCAAATCACTATGATAAACATTGATCCATTATGACACCATGATTATGCAAGTTTGGTGTATGATTATATGCAAGTTCATACATGATATGTTATGCAAGTTTGGTGTATGATTATATGCAAGTTCATATATGACATGTTATGCAAGTTTGGTGTTTGATTATATGCAAGTAACATGTGCAAGTTTACACCTTAGTATGATATGCATACATATGCAAGTTAACCCCTTTGTATGTCATACATACATATGCAAGTTTACCCCTTTGTATGGCATAAGTAGCTTATGCAAGTTACCCTCCTTATGACATATGTGATTCATGCAAGTTTGGGTTGATTATTTATGCTAGTTGGATTTGATGCTATATGCATGTTGACACCTTTAAAACCCATGTTGATGCTAATGTTATGCAAGTTGAACCCATTGTATGTGTGATGAATCTTCCCTTTTGAATATGTCATGTTTGCGAATTACGTGGGGAATGATGGGGTTAATATACATGTTAATGAAATGGTGTGAAGTTGGTATGATTATGCATACCATAAAGTGGATGGACATAATTGAGTCAATTATGTACATCGTTAAATTTGTAATTAATTAGGGATAATTAATACAAATTATGGGGGTGATTAATTAGGTGTAATTAATCGGCTAAGACACGAGGTTGGACCCTTTTGTAGCATAAGACTGCCCGGACCCAATGTGAGAGGTCTTAGGCATAAACTAAACACGTGACAAGTGTAAAGACACGAGGTTAGACTCGGTTATGGCGTAAGGCTGCCCGGACCCGACCGGCAAATCCAGCTTCCATAAAAGATAGTCTAATGTGAGAGGTCTTTACAACGGTTACGTTCTTAATCAACTAAGAAACACTTAACCAGATAAGCATGTAGTGGGGCATGAAGGGTTAAGTGGGTGCCTTGGGTGGCATGTGGAAATCAAGTGGGTGCCTTGGGTGGCATGTGGAAATCTAGTGGGTTGCCTTGGGTGGCAATAGAAAATACGATTAGAATACTTAACCAAGTGGAAACATGTAATTAAACATGATTAAAGGGTTAAGTGGGATGCACTAGATAAAGGGACAAGCTTAGGTGGGTAGCTTGTGGGGGCCCATTTCAACCAGTAACCCATATGTATCTTATTGGGCTCGACCCATGTCGAGGACAGGACATGCGTACTGGGCTTGACTATAAGAGGCCAAAACGAGTTAGCGGTGGCAACGCAAGTCCAACGGGTTTCATATGCGTGTGTGGACCCGGGCTGGTAGGTAAGACGTTGTTGCATCGTGTAGGTATAAGCCGTGCACCATTGGTTGTATTGGGTTGCCACTTTGGTGAGTGATACACCCCACTGTGGGGCCAGCACGGGTATCTACGGTAGGGAGCCGATCGCTTGGGGAGTAGTGTGTACACCTAGTGGAGATAGGGGCAGACGGCACCTATGTAGTCAGCTAGGGGTACAGGAAACTACTGGGTAAATTTTCTAAGTCCTTGGGTGGGATCAACCTTTAAGTAGGAATGACTGGTGTGGTGCAGTTAGTAATTACCCTTGGGTGGGTAGATGCGTCTTTACCGTTATCTTAGTTCATCCTATGTCTAGTTGGCTACTTAGTGTAGTCATTTATCCCCAGTCATCACCGTACCAAGTTTATATCATACCCCAATTACTTTAATGATTGTGTTGTTAAAGTTATAGGGCTCACTCAGACTTATGTCTGACCCCGTTGTTTTTATCTTTTTCTCCCCTCAGGTCCTCAGGTTGGGCCTAGCACTAGTGGGCTTTGATCAGATTTCTTTATCTATCTTTTGGAGCTTGGACCGTGATGTAAAGCCCAGCTTATCTTTTCTATTATGGCTATTAGTTTATGTAGTGGGATTATGTACTTATGTTTTATCAGGATGGATATTTGGTACTTGACTCTTTTTATGGTGTTGTAACTAAACATGTTTACCTTCTGCTGCAATGAAATGATGTTTTAGATTTTTCAAGTATTATTTATATCTGTCTTGTTGTAATTTTTCTGTTATATATTCACTTAAAATGCTCCACCGAAGTTAAGGCATTCCCTTAGTGAGTGACCTTAGCGGGTGTGGGGTGTTACAACATGATATGCATATAAAGTGGATAAGAGAGATCGCTACATAAATGGCAGGTGTGACAAGGTAAGCAAGTTAAGGTATATCCGTATATGTGCCTCGCTAATGATTACTTTGCATTATTACTAGTATAACTGAAATGAGATGATGCCTTCCACTATAAGTTGGTAGGCTTAGGTCATACGTCCAAGCGTACCCTAACCACTACCCTAATTGTAACACCCTTAAGTCCCACATCGTGGAAGCCTGTGTGAAGTGTTATATAGTAGAGCTCACCTCTTACTAACGCCAAGGCCTTTTGAGGAACAAAACCCCACACCTGTACGGTGGCTAAGTTGGGGACAATATCTTGCATGAACGGAGGTGCGGGTTTGAGACGACCCGATTTCCCGTTCAGACGGAAACAAGGGTTATCTTTGGAATATAACACAGAAACAGATAATAGCAGAACAGAATTTAATAAATACACCAGATAATGAACAATAGAATATACTGGATAAAAGTAATCATCAGAGTTACACAGTATACAGGATCTTACTTAGTACAAATACAGTTCAGCTATACATAAACGTCTACAGCGGAAATAAACAAAATATGTACAATAGGAGCTGAACAGCATAAAAAGAAATAAATGATAGAATCCATCTTCAGCTCCAGCTATCCAGAAAGAACCAGCTAAACCTGAATACAAGGCTGCCCGTGTAGAAAAAGGGGCACCCGAGTTTGAGAGTGAAACAAACTACGAGTCAGTCATGGGACTGGTATGAGAAATCTACTCAACACATGTATAATATGGCTAATCACAGGACCACGCCACTTTCGTGGCACGGGTTTACTCCATTGGATTGCCAGTGCTTTAAAACAAATCTTTCTTTTAAACATCGATATGCTTTTTGTAAAAATGAAGCCGTTATAAGACTCAGTTCCCATCACACAATGCAACGCAAACCGGAGGATAGAGTTTTTACCTTATAACGGCCAAAATATGCTTGATACGAATAAAACAAAGGCAGTTGATATCATTGCTAGTGTTTATATGTTTTGAAAACAATTTCAAATCATAACTATCGATCATAGACGGCATTAATGCCCCATACCACTATGTCGCCATATATAGGTATACAATCAAAACCGCCCAATGTCGTATTTGGAAATTGGATTTCCGTCATGAACCAAGGCAAAAGATAGTCCTTACCGAATTCGAGACTGTCTAGCCCGAGCCTCAGGACCCAGACTCAGGTGGGCCCTTGGATCGTCAGGGCCGGTCCACCGATGTGGATTAAAATGCCTGAACAATACGTTTCCCCGCCCTTTGGGGCGTAAATGAGCCAACGAATGACTCCATCGGACCCGGATCGTCCGATCAAACCGAGGCGCCTCGCAACAGCAACAACCACATAGGTGAAAAGTATATAAATGTCAGGGCTGGTAGGTCACTGACACCACCCTAGCTAGAAAGAAACGCATGTCCTCCCTGAGGTCCTTCTCCCGTTTTAGGTTCATACCGGGGTGTGAGGCTCGCGAATTCACGTTATACACAAAGCTACGCCACACAGGCGGTGCTTTGATCATCACCACAAGACTTTGCTTTTCAACAGAAGCCCTGATCACTGCATCTTAGCATGCCACACAGGCAATTCATGCCATGCGACTGATGTCCATCGATATACAACCTCTGAGCTCGTGCGTCTCAGAGAAGGGCGTTAAGCAAAAGAATAAATTCTCCGCCGCCAAACAGATGTATATTTAATAGAGATCAATCAACACAGAATAAAATCCAATGTCAGACACACAGTCCATTTACAAGTCCGTTCTGGGTCTGAACGAAACCGGAGGCACTAAATACCTCGCAAACCCATCGATCACCACGTACGTCTGAACGATCACCACTCATTATCCATATTTCGGGATGCCTCCCAATCAGGACCTCGGTTACCATCCAAACGAGGTGAAGATCTCCGGTCTTCGACCATCGTCTTCATCTTCGAATTTCAATCGTCGATCAATTATTTGAAATGAGAATTAACTCTGCC
The DNA here is from genome assembly GCA_030737875.1 of Allium sativum. NCBI lineage: Eukaryota > Viridiplantae > Streptophyta > Magnoliopsida > Asparagales > Amaryllidaceae > Allium > Allium sativum. The sequence continues at coordinate 489,678,882 of CM060920.1, forward strand.
TTTTCAAATAGTTCACGCATATTTAGAATTTCAAATCGATTTATTTCAATGGTTAAATTATTCGACAACACCAATATTGTTCTTTAATGTAATTTTCACACCAAACACATTCAACCATCAAATACAACCTAAATCGAGCAAATTCAGTTTATTTCCACTCCATATCGCTTATGATATTTTATGACGATTTATCGCTATTTTTATTTATTTTAAAATAGCTATTTTATTCAAAACGACGCTTCGGGCCATAAAGCGGCTGTAGCGCTGTTTTTCTTCAGATTTGATTTACACATATCTGAAAATCTAACCGTTGGATCTTCACAAAATTTACATCATTAGAAAGGTCTTTTCAAAACGAATCCAACGGTTCCAGTTTCGGGAAAATCCGACGGTCGGATCTCCCGGTACAATCGTTTGAAGTTTCGATTTCAAATTACGAACTGCAGCGTCGTTATTCGATTAAATATAATTATATTTATATATATAAATAAATATAATCGTTTCTGGCGCTGTTTTTCTTCAGATTTGAATTAAACATTCCAGACAATCCAACCGTTGGATTTTTACAAGGTTGGTGCCGTTGGAAAGATATTTCCAAGGCGAACCCGACGGTTGAGGTTTCGGGAAAATCCAATGGTCGGATTCCCCGCACTAGTCGTTTGAAATCACGGTTTCGAAATACGAACTGCACGGCTTCGTTTCGTTTTAATTTTATTTATATTTATATAGTTATATAAATATAGTTCATTCAATGATTTCCATATCGTTTTCACTTCAAATATTTTTCTAACACCTTAAAATTTTGGAAAATTTCGCCATAACCTCCCCTGCACCGGGAGCATCGGGAAATCACAAATAGCTTTCCCGGTCCTTCTAATCTCAAAAAGAAAAAGAAAAAGCCAAGCGGCTAGCCAACAGGCTCATAAAATCATCACCCAAACAAAGCAGTAAATGCGTACCTATTTGTCGGGCACAAAATTTTATTCCTCTTCTCTAGCCCCTTTGCTATAACCTGTTCAATGAATAGGTATGCACATATATACACAGTTCTTATCATTTTTCATTTTCTATTCAACTTCACATTTGATTTCTATTTGGTTTAAAAACACCATTTATTCTAATGTTACATACATAGGTGCAAATCATTTCATTAGCTAATTAATGAATATTTCAACTCATATATGTTTATTTTGAACAAGTGGCTATTTTTAACACTTCACATTTCAACGATTTATGCATACAATAAAAATGTGATTTTTATTGTAAAACAATTCATTTCAAAACACTAATTTTCTATATAGTTCAAATTGGTGATAAAAATGGGATTTTTATCATAAAACAATTTCTCTTAAAACGAGGTTATTTTACACAGTTCATATAGTCGATAAAAAGATGATTTTTATTATCAAACAATTTATTTCAAAATATGAATACCATTCAACACATGAATTTCTAATCAACGAATGAATATCAATTCAACACATGAATGTTTTCTATTCAATGAATAAATATAGTTTAAGCATATGAAAATAATTCAAACACACGAATATTATTCAAAATTTCGGCAGCATAACGGCAGGGTAGTTAAAACCGGGACCGTCCCTAGTACGGCTCCTCGCTCTACCTTAAAACCTCGCGGTTTTTGACAATGGGGATCATGCATCTAGTTCGCACGCAGGCGGCATGTATATATTTATTTCATTTCCACAAACTAATCCTATGTGGTTTCAACCAAATATTTCTCAACCACAAATGGGTATTTTTCAACCACAATCAACCAATATCAATCACAAACAATCCCAAACAATCAATCGCTATCAATCAATTTTCACAACAATTTCAACCAATAAATATCGTCCATGGTTTGTGGACGAGGGGCGTAGATATATATATATATATATATATATATATATACTATATATAGCAATCCACTTTCATTTCACACATATATAATTATTTTTAAATCAGAAATCTCACCAATAGCTATCCAACTGCACGACTCTTCACTTTAGAGAAATCTTCGCCAATCTCGCCTTTTGTCGCTTTGTTGCCCGTATTCTCTACATATGTAAAAATCGAGTTTTTACGAGGCTATTCAATATATAAAAATTATATTTTTAATATAAAGATTATATTTTTAATATTCCTATGATGTAAAAATTATATTTTTATTGCTTTAAAAATATAAAAATCATACCTTACTCCTTCTACTCAATAAAAATTCCGTCTTTTCTATTTTAAAAATATGATCTTTTCTTTTCTACAAATCTGATCTTTTTAAAGTTTAAACCTTTTCCTTTTAACTTAAAATTAAAATCAGTTTAAAGTTCAAATCCTTTTCTTTTAACTTAAAATTAAAATCAGTTTAAAGTTCAAATCTTTTTCTTTTAACTTAAAATTAAAATCAGTTTAAAGTTCAAATCCTTTTCTTTTAACTTAAAATTAAAATCAGTTTAAAGTTCAAATCTTTTTCTTTTAACTTAAAATTAAAATCAGTTTTATATGCTTTATATAATTCAGTTTTAAATCTTTTTTTAAAAAAAATTCAGAATTAAACCCTTTTAAAAATCGGTTTTAAAACCTAAAAAAAACAAACAGTATTTAAACTTAAAAAAACCAGCATTCTTTTTGTTGGCTCGCTTTTTGACCAAGCCATCCAGGATCATTCGTGAAAGGGAATCAGGAAACCAAGTCCTCCAGGAAAGTGGATCGCACGCCATCGTCTCGTCCCGCTTGGATCGCACGCCATCGTCTCGCCCCGCTTGGATCGCACGCCATCGTCTCGCCCCGCTTGGATCGCACTCTATCGACTCGCCCAGGGACGGATCGCTCTCATCTCGTCGACGAACGCCACCTCCAGGCGATCCGATCCCTTGTAACGAACCGAACCCACTGACCTGTTCAACCACGAGCTGGTCTACAGCGATCCGAATCGCACGGATCTGACGACACCTGTTCGCAACGGCTAGTTTGACTTTTTCTTCGATGGCTGCGATGCGATCCGAAAGTCTCGGGATTCGTGCCACGTGTCCACGATCCGTCCGACGAAATCAGCTATAAATAGCCCAGAGCTTGGCATTTTTCGGGATCTTTTTGGCAATAGTGAAAGCTGAGTCCGCCATTGTTGTCAAACCACTGGAATATCGAAAGAAATCACTGTTGTACTAGCCTTTAAAGCATAATCAATAAGATACAAAGTGGACGTAGGCTCGTTAACGCCGAACCACTATAAATTCTGAGTGTTATTTTCTTTTTCCTGATTCCTCATTTAGAATTCTCTACAGTTTATAACAATTTGGGTGTTAGGTCCAAATTTCGATCTAACATTTTTGGTGCTTTCACTGAGAACCTCAGCCTTAAAGTTTCGTCATTCATTTTCTTGAAGATTCCAGCAATTCGGATATCATGGCTGGAAAAAGATCTAAAGTTTTGCAGATCAACGAGACGATCGAGGAGAGTGTGCACGAACTGGGCAACGAAGAGGTTCTGGATCGCGGAGCGTAGGGGGCGATCCGATCCGATGAAAACGCCTCGTTCCGAGTCGATGAAGATGAGACGATCCGCGCTACGGAAGGGGTTGTTACTCGATCCCGAGGCAACGCCTCGCAGCCTCCACGCACCATGACCGCGAGTCGATCCCAGGGGGGCGCAGCGAACCGACCTCCACGAACCGCAGCTACCCAGACTGATGGTCAGAACACAACTCGACCTGGAAAAGAACCCATGACCCACTCCTATCGTCCTGGAACCTCTGCTCGACCCGGTCCGAGCACTATGCCCATAAGAGAGGGTGATGATGACCATTATGATCCTACTGCTCCTGTTACTGAAGGGGATCTTTCCCGTTTTGTCGAAATGTGGGATAGGTTATTTGATGAGTTAGCCGCCCAAAGGCAGGAAAATTCGATCCTACGGCAAAACCTGACGGCTATGGATAGAAGACTTGATGAGTTAACAAGGCAAAGAACATCGCCAGTTCGTCCACTCACTCCAGCATATTCCTCTTCATCTGAAGAATCGCCGAGGCCTCCGCGGCGACCGTATGAAAGAGCCGAAAACGTAGAACAGCTTCGGTTCGGGACCCTGCCCTCACAAGAAGAAGAAGAACTAGGGGCAAGACCCACAAACCGTAATACGGACGGTCAAGCAACGACCCTCAGGACTCGAGGCATGAACAGTCCTGTGCATGACAGACCACCTCAGCCTCGTCGCCGTACCCATACTAATGATAACGGGGGGCAGCGAGGCCCCGTCCAAGTCCCAGATTTTGTGGCTGCTCCCCGAAGAGAGATCAGAGAGCCTCGTCGGGCCAGAGGCACTGATCCTGAGCCTCCTTTGACTAGTGCAAACGTTGCAGCCATGGTTCACCAGATTTTGGCCGACAGCCGTGGACAGCGGAACGAGGATTGGGGGATTGACCGTAGTCATACTCCTTTTACTGACGATATTTTGGATGCAACTTTTCCAAGGCGTTTCAACATGCCGCAGATGAACCGATATGCAGGAAGATCTGATCCTATTCAACACCTGATGAGATACTCTTGGTCGATGACTGCTGCCGCCGCTTCTGATGCAGTTAAGTGTAAAGCGTTTCCCATATTCCTGGAAGACGTGGCTTTGCTATGGTTTACTCGCCTGCCGGCAAGATCGATTTCTAGCTTCAGGGAACTAAGCGAGAAGTTCGTAGAGCAATTCCGTATCTACGCACAGAAGACGAAAAGCGTGATCGATCTATTTCTTGTCAAACAGCGACCGGGCGAAAATCTAAAGATGTACCTGGATCGTTTCAATTTGGCAGCCACTGAGGTCAAAGATCCTCATGAGCCGACCATTGTCGCAGCACTAATTGATGGAGTGGATAAGGATACTGAGTTCGGGAGGTACTTGGCAGGCAAACCACCCCACACCAGAGAATTATTCTATGAGAAAGCCAATGTACATCTACGCCGGGAAGAGGTGTACGCGAATCGAAAGCTTAAAACAAATGATAAGGAAGAAGTTCAGAGCAATGTCGCCATCAAACAGACTGGAGACAGCTCGGGGAAAGTCGAGGTTAACGTCGGAAATCAGAACCAGGATGGTCGCCGGCCGGGTAACAACAATAACAATGCTAATGGCAACAGCCGGAAGAGGGGCCGAGGGAACGATTCCCAGAGAAGGACTCGTCCCAGGGCCTTTGAGAGTTATACACCCATAAATGATACTCTGGAAAATATCTTCATGGATGCGTATGAAGTCCTCCAGAATAAGAGGCCGCCTCCTAGAGAGTCGACGGAAAAAGAGCGTGAGACAGGGAAGTTTTGCCTCTTTCATCAAATTCACGGCCATTCGACGAATGAATGCCGTCACCTGAGGGACGTAGTCGAAAGGTTGCTTCGAGAAGGGAAGCTAGACGAATACAGAGTAGCACCTAGGGACAGGGGGCAAGCAGTACAAGCCCCGAATCAGAATCAAAATCAACTTGCTGCTAGGCCAACTGCTCAGCAAAAGGGAAAGAATATTGTAATCAACACCGTGATCGGTGGACTCTACCTTGCTGGGCACAGTTCCAAAGCTTTAGATCAATATGTCAACGCAGCCAAACAACACCTCGAAATGGGGGAATGTAGCAACCCCGAGGACAGTGTTCCGGTGAAGCAGCAAAAGATGATGACTGATGATGTTGTTTTCCGAGAGCGAGAAAACATTGGGGTCCATGCTCCAACTGAAGATCCACTTGTAATCACAATACCCATTGGGCCAGCCACTGTTCATAAGGTACTGGTGGACAACGGGAGTTCCGTTAATATCCTTTTCAAAAAAGCCTTTGACCAGATGAATCTTGAGATAAAAGACTTGAAGCCCTGCCAAGGATGGATTCGTGGATTCAACGGAGCATCCACCGCACCTATGGGTTACGTAGAATTGCCAGTTACACTTGGGGAAGGAGAACGCCAGAGAGTGAGAATCCTTCCTTTTGTGGTTTTGGATGTCGAATCGCCATACAATGCCTTCTTGGGCCGGCCGGCCCTCGCAAAATTCAGAGCCTATATAGCCCCCTGGTGCTTGCTATTGAAGTTCCCCACAGAAGCCGGCGTTGGTATCGTCAGAGGGGATCAAGTTGCTGCGCGAGCATGCTATGTTGCCGAATTAAAGTTGCTTCGCAACGGCAGGGATATCGAAACTAAATGCACTCCTCCCCCTTTGGGGGCGGAAACCTTATAGCAATCAAAGAAGATAATTGTTGGAGAGTTGCCTAGAGTGATGCCCGAGGATATAGATCCCAGAGAGGATCAAGAACCCGGGGGCAGAACGGCAACTCCCAACGAAGCAACTGTGGATGTGCCAATCGATGACAGTGATCCGGAGAAGGTCCTTAAGATTGGATCCCAGTTAAGTCCGACTCTTGCCGAAGAATTGACGGCTTTCTTAAAGAACAACTTGGATGTATTCGCTTGGACCCATGCGGACATGTGCGGGATATCCCCATCAATCATGACCCATTCTTTGAGCATTAACCCCAAACATCCTCCAGTGAAGCAAAAAAGGCGAGTGCTGGGCCCAGAGAGGTCCGCTGCCTTGAAAGAAGAGGTTGGGAAGCTGAAGAGTAATGGATTTATCAGAGATTCAACTTACCCAGATTGGATCTCGAACCCAGTCCTGGTAAAGAAAGCCAACGGGAAGTGGCGAACGTGTATCGACTTCTCGGATTTAAACAAAGCTTGTCCCAAAGATAGTTTTCCATTACCTCGAATTGACCAGTTGGTAGATTCGACGGCAGGTCACGAGCTTCTCTCATTCATGGATGCTTATTCAGGATACAATCAGATTCCGATGCATGTTCCGGACCAAGAGCATACTAGCTTTATCACTGATCTGGGATTATATTGTTACGTAGTGATGCCCTTTGGCTTGAAGAATGCAGGCGCTACGTACCAACGTTTGGTAAACAGAATGTTTTATAACCAAATCGGGAAAACGATGGAAGTATACGTCGACGATATGTTGGTTAAATCCAAGCAATCCTTTCAACACACTACTGACTTGGCAGAGATGTTCGGCATTCTTCGAAAGTATGGGATGAAACTCAATCCCACCAAATGTTCATTCGGTGTTGCCTCTGGAAAATTCTTAGGATTCATTGTCAGTTCGCGCGGTATCGAGATTAATCCAGACCAGATCACAGCAATCAGGAACATTCAGGAACCTAGGCAAATTAAGGACGTGCAAAGCCTTGCTGGAAAAGTGGCCGCGCTAAGCAGATTTATCTCCAGGGCTACGGATAAGTGCATCCCGTTCTTCGAATTAATAAAGCGGGGAAAACGCCACTTTAAATGGACACCTGACTGCGTGGAAGCGTTTTAGAACTTGCTCAAACACTTGGAGAAACCTCCAATCCTATCTAAACCAATAGACCACGAGGATTTATTCGTGTATTTGGCAGTATCATCTCATGCAGTCAGCTCAGCATTGGTAAGGGAAGAGGAGAAGGTCCAAAGACCTGTGTATTACGTGAGTAAAAAATTAACAGCGGCAGAACGTAATTATCCACGGATAGAAAAACTGGCGTATAGTTTACTGATTGCCTCCAGAAAGCTTCGGCACTATTTTCAAGCACATCCTATTATCATATATACTGATCACCCACTCAAGTAAGTTCTACAGAGACCAGAGGCGTCTGGAAGATTACTCAAATGGAATATTGAGTTAAGTCAATTTGACTTGAACTTTTAGCCCAGACGATCAATTCGGGGGCAAGCGATAGCTGACTTCATAGCAGAATTCACAGTTCCTGAAGAAGACATAGCAAACGAAGAAGCGGAACCCTCAAAATTACTTTTCGACCCTGATGTCTGGAGATTATATACTGATGGTGCTAAAAATAATGAAAGATCCGGCGCCGGAATAGTGCTTGAAACCCCCGAAAAACGATTGATAACTTATGCCATCCGAATGGAGTTTCGGGCCACTAACAACGATTCTGAATATGAAGCCCTGATAGCCGGATTAAAGATTGCAAAGGTGCTAGAAGTCACGAAACTGAACATCTTCTGCGATTCCAAGTTAGTTGTGAACCAAGTTACTGGGAGATTCCAAGCTAAAAGTGCAAGATTGATTCTATACTTAAAGAAAGTGAAAGAGCTGCTGGATGAGTTTGATCGCTACAGCATATCTCATATTCCGCGGTCAGAAAATCAGCAGGCAGACAAGTTGGCAAAGATGGCTAGTTCTAGCAATCCTGAAGTGATAGGGCTAGCCCCCGTTGAAGTACTTCGGTCCCCCAGCATTGATCAGATGGAAATCGACCTAGTACTAGAGACGGAACCAGAAAAGGAATCGTGGATGACCCCTATAAAGGATTTCCTAATGAATGGAGCGCTTCCGGCCAGGAAAAGCGAGAGGCGAAAAGTGATTCGTAAAGCCGCCCGATACGTACTGCAAGGCGGAGTCCTTTATAGACAAGGGTATTCAATGCCCCTCCTTCGGTGTATAGCCCACGATGACGTCAAACGTGTGCTGCAAGAAGTCCACGAAGGAGAATGTGGCGACCATACCGGGGGGCAAACCTTGGTAAAAAAGATATTACGGCATGGTTACTTCTGGCCTACCATAAACAAGGATGCAGTAAGATATGCACGACGATGTGATGCATGCCAGAGATTTTCAAAGATACCCAGAGCGCCTCCAAGCCAGTTAAAAACAATGATGAGCCCGTGGCCATTTGCTATGTGGGGAATTGATATCATCGGAAGTCTCCCCATAGCAAGGGGTGGAGCCAAGTTCGCCATTGTGGCTGTGGATTATTTCACTAAGTGGGTCGAGGCAGAACCACTAACTACAATCACAACTAAACGAGTAATCAACTTCATCGTGAGAAACATCATCTGTCGATTCGGGATTCCAAAAATTGTGATAACCGACAACGGAACTCAATTTGATAGTGCTGAATTCAGAAACTTCTGCCAGAAATACCACATCGAGAATCGATACACATCTGTGGCACACCCGCAATCGAACGGGCAAGTTGAAGCTGTAAATAAAGTAATTAAGTCCATCCTGAAAAGAAGAATGAAGCGGGCTAGAGCCATGCGGGCTGACGAATTGCCCTTGGCACTATGGGCCTACAGGACGACATATAAATCAGCAACAGGACATACCCCGTTCTCCCTTGCTTTTGGAACGGAAGCAGTCATCCCGATTGAGATAAAGGTACCTTCTCATCGGGTGACCTATTATGATCCAATGTCCAATAACGAATTGCTTCTTGAGTCCCTGGATATGATCGAAGAAAAGAGGGATGAAGCCGACCTGCGTGCTCTGAGATGCAAACAACAGGTCGCCCAATACTACAACAAAAAGGTCCGAGCCCGAACCTTGGAACCCGGAGACTTGGTTCTGAAACGTGTCTTTCCACCCCCAACTCATATGGGAGCGAAGTGGGAAGGACCGTATTCTATTCTCAGCAAGCTTGATAACGGAACCTTCAAGCTGGCAACTGTAGATGGAAAGGAGATCCCCAGAGTGTGGAATGCCCAACATCTACGGCCATATCTAACATGAGAAGTTTCAAATCTATTCTTTTGTTAAAAAAAAAAAAAACTATGTACAGGGCATGACTTGCCTAGAACAGTCTGATTTCTTAAAGCAAGAGGTTATAAAGTGGACGTAGGTCACGATTCGACCGAACCACTATAAAAATACTGCGTGTCATTTACCTTTACTGCATCTTTATTTATTTGCCTATGAAAAATCAGTGTGAATATTGCAGGTACCCAAAATCCAGTGCCGACAGTTCCTATCATAAACTAATCAGAGGAACCCAAAGCCTTAGTAAATGCTCTAGCTGCTTGTCCGACTGGTTTTAATCCTCGGAGCTTGGATTACAATGTAAACCTGAGACGAGTTTGAGGAGCAGGCATGGTCGCAGACGGCTGAGCTCGAACTCTAACTCTCCAGAGAGAGAGAGAGTATAAAAGCGTCTCCGATTGAGCGCTGAGAAAGAGCTCCTTTCCCGCTGAAGGATCGGGGAGCGAATGAATTGCTGAGCTCGAACTCTAACTCTCCAGAGAGAGAGAGAGAGTATAAAAGCGTCTCCGATTGAGCGCTGGGAAAGAGCTCCTTTCCCGCTGTAGGATCGGGGAGCGAATGAATCGCTGAGCTCGAACTCTAACTCTCCAGAGAGAGAGAGAGAGTATAAAAGCGTCTCCGATTGAGCGCTGAGAAAGAGCTCCTTTCCCGCTGTAGGATCGGGGAGCGAATGAATCGCTGAGATCGGACTCTAACTCTCCAGAGAGAGAGAGAGTATAAAGGCGTCTCCGATTGAGCGCTGAGAAAGAGCTCCTTTCCCGCTGTAGGATCGGGGAGCGAATGAATCGCTGAGATCGGACTCTAACTCTCCAGAGAGAGAGAGAGTATAAAGGCGTCTCCGATTGAGCGCTGAGAAATAGCTCATTCCCCGCTGAAGGATCGGGGAACGAACGAATCTCCAAGCATAAAACTCTAACAATTGATTAGGGGGCATCACGCACTCCTATGCGAACACTAAGCTTTGATATAACAAATGTAACATAGCACGAACATTCTTCTTCCTGTTGATTGACTGACTTATAATTATTAATAGCTGGCTAACGACTAAATGTGGGAAGTTTCTATGAATACAGGTACACAATGATGTAAGAAGAAACAAATCCTTGTTTATGTACTGCAAATCAGCAAAGTGAAAACAAGTTAGAAACAAAAGTGAGGGCCAGTCTCACAATTACACTCCCTGGCCAGTGGGAAGCTTAAAAGGCAAAATATCAGTAAACGTCCTATTTGTGCTTTGATATCTTCTCTCGCTCCTGCCTCTCCAGCCTCTCCTTGTCGGCTTCAGATGGATCCCCCTTTTTCCTTTTCCGCTTGTCCACGAGGGGAGCATCTGACTCCTCTGAGGCTTCCTCTCCCCCATCTTTTCCCTTGCTTCTGCCGGAGAGGGAAGCAGGGAAGTCATCAGGGTTTGCAAAGTGAAGTTGCCGGCTGATGGACTTGGACTGGATTTTCATAATCATCCCAGTTTTGGGATCGAACTCTGCGAGAGGGACCACATCCAAAGCCTCATCCCCCGCCTTCCTCAAAGCCAACTCTTTCTCTTGTCTGGCTTTTCGGCTGGCCAGGGGTTCCTCATCATCATCATCATCGTCGGCCTTCTTGGTGCCGGTGATATCCTCTTCATCATCCACATGCCGACCATCCAAGTCTTTTAAAGCCTCGATAGTCTCAGCATCTTTGGGTACATCGGCGCTAGGCACCGAGATGCTTCCTTCAGCTGCAGCGGCCTCGACTCGCTCTGGAACATCAATTTCAGCACCCGGCAAGACGATCCTCTCCTCCACCTCTCTCTCTTTTCCAACACCCTTGTCGGCGGGCTCGCCACCTGCATTATGAAAGACGCACATTACTAATTCAGTGGGTTGTCCTGTTAGACGACGACAATTCGCAATTGCTTTAGCAAATTGTTGGGAATAGAGAAAGGTACCTTCAGCAGACACTCCCCCTTGAGTAGATCCGGAAGCTCCAACAGCCACGGGAGTTAAGCCTAAGGGGATCAGCGGATCGTCAGGATGATACTCCTCGACTTCGGAAGTTTTAGACTTGGCGGCGGAGCTGGAACCTTCGTCAATTTTGCTTTTGCCTTTAGCCATGGTTCTCTCCTTCTCCATTTCCGCCAGGATTAAGCGACGGCCCTCTGCCAGATCCTCAGGCTCATTGTCCCTTAGGATGCTTTTCATCAATTCATCTTCATCGATCTCTTCGACCCCTAGTCTATGTTTTTCGCCTTCCACGATGGCATCCCATAAGTTGGCCAAAGTAACATGATAATCCGGGATCCATGAGATATTGCGAGTTTTGAGAACCTGACCGAGGATGTCAAAGATCATCTCCTCAAACCCCTCGATTTCTTTCTCTCTTTCAAGGAGTTTGTGGTTGGAGGCAGTAGCCATTTCAATGGCGCTATTAACGTTCTTTTCGGCAAGAGCTGCCCGCCTCTCCGCATCGGCCACCTGATCATTCAAAATCGCTTTTTCCGCCTCTGCCAGAGCCAACTTTTCTTTTAAGCTCGCTCTTTCCGCCTCCCAAGCAGCCTTCTCCGTCGAAAAATGGCCTTGTGCCGTTACCAGTTCGATGTTGGCCATTCTGAGGTCTTCAACTTCCTTTTTTAAGGCCATTTTTTCCTGGCTATTGGAATCCAGTTCTAAATGAAATCGCTGCTTGGCGTTTTCTAATTCGGTTTTATAGTTTGCGGCGTCTCTCTGTGCCAGAGCGAGTTGGGCTTGAGCGTCTTCCAGATCCTTCTCTAATTTTGTCCTAGCCCTTTCATTATTCTCGAGTTTTGCTTTAGACCTGTGAGCTTCTATTTCGAGTGTCCGGATGACCTCCGAAAGATTAAGTGCGTGCTTTTTCATCGCCTCGTACTGCTTGGCCACGTGACGGATGTGCCCAATAACTTCTTTGTCCCAGTTTTTAGGAACTGGTTCCAAGGCAGGAACAAAGACCATCCTATCGAAGAACATTCCTGGAAATTGTTCCCGTAGCTTTTCCAGCCTACCTTGGATTTCAGGACCGTGAACGTAGTCCCGTGAACCGGAGGCAGCTAATTCTGGTTGGCTGGTGGGGACTATGTTGCTTCTCTCTTGCTCAGTGTCTTTGGATGAATCCCTGTCCCCGTCTTTGGATTCGTGACGCCTTTTGGACGACCGACTGTGGGAAGGCGCACTCTTTGGAGGAGTCAACTCTTTTGGAAGTGTCTTCCCCCCGGTCGGGATTATTGGATGACTTGAAGGCCTGGTAGAGGTTGATTTAGGTGGGGATCGAGGTTGCGAAGAGCTCGTCTTGTGAGAAGGACCGCGAGGGCGCTCAGTACCCGAACGAAGACTGGGGGTGCCTTCGCGAAGAGAACGGTACGAGTAAGTTTTCCTGCGTGACATCGCTCCTGCAAAAAAGAAAAGAAGAGCATATTATCACATTGAATAGCTACGACATAATAGTGCACGGTCAGGCAATGTGTGTGAGGTGTGCATCCCATATAATTCCCCCTAACAGACCCGGGCCTGGAGACAGGCTCGTCTGGCCCATTTCACGTCCCCTTGTTGAGTCAGCCGCCTCTTCGGGAGCAGAAAAGAAAGGCTCCTCGCCGAAGTCTTTTTCCGTGTATTCAATGTCGGGCAAAGGGATTTTATTCAGCTCATCGAATAATTGTTCTTCTGTCAATTCGTCATCACCGACAGTTTCCATTGGAGCAGAAGTAGGGATTTCTTTCGACACATCGCCACGGGATTCATCTCCCCTGTATACATTCAAGTCTTCGTCGTCCTGGATGACTATCGGAGAAGGGCTTTTGTGAAATTTGGTTGTCTCCACCGCTTGTGAAGTTCCCTCTCCTTCCGTCGGGGGCACATATTTATAAGGTTTGCCGCCGGTTCCAAGTCCAAATTTCCTATCCAAGAGGCGATGCTTGTGAAGGTTGTCATCCGTAATGCATTTTTTAATCCTTAAAAAGTCGGATCTGCTTTGCAAAAGAATGGATAACCGGTTGTTGTACAATGCGCCCTCTGTTTTCGGGAAGACATGATCTGTTTAAGACAAAGGAAAAAGCGGAAGAATGTTATTACTTAGACTCCCCCAAGCAAGATATTCAACTAGGCGATCAAAATTTACTTGATTTGAGCCATCTCCGTGAGCATCCAGCCTGTCTTCTTATGTAAAACCAGTCAGACTTAGGATCCCCGATGTTGCTGTACCCGTCATACAGAACTTTCCTGTTCGCCACTGATTCAAAAAAGGAAAAGTTGGGAGTTGCAGAAGAACGGTGCTTGAAGAGAAAGAAGAACACCAGGTCTCTGAATTTGAGTTCGGCGTGCAAGATTTCCGCGTAAGCAACATACAAAGAATATAGAGACGCGTAGGCGTTTGGATGAAGCTGCATCGGGGCAATGCCTAATCGTCTCAGAGTTTCAATGACAATTGGAGGGAACGGAGGGATAGCTCCTACTAGACACATTGTCCGACTGATCGACATATACCCTTCCGGTGCTAAATGAGGTCTGTCTTCGCTTCCCGGTGTTAAGACATCGTCCCAAGGAATGCCGTGTCTTAGGCAGATTCTCTTGAGTTTTATTTCGTCGAGCTTGGACGCTAAAGAGTCAGAGAATTTATCTATCCCGACTGCGCCTGGAATTTCGTCCGGAGCTCGCTCGTCAGAATCGGAGTTGTTGCTGGATGACGTGCTTTCTGTCGGATCCGATTCTGTGGCTTCATATTCGGACCCGGAATCTTCACCTTCTGGATTGATTGGAGGGATTTGAGGATTATGCTGTTCAGGAGTCTCAGATTCCGTTTCGGCTACAGATCTTGAGGAAGAGTGGTCGTTCGACATTGCTGCTAGGACGAGAAAATATGAACGATAAGATTAACACTACCCGTCCCCCGTGTGTGCAAGTGCTACTGCGTGTGCTTGTGTGTGCGCATTATTAAAAACGATAATGAAACATGAAAGCAGTCGAGGTTATTAAAAGTCGTTAGTCGTCATATGCAGTCAAATCATGAAGTCATTTAGTCCAGAGTGATCAACGTCAGGGCTCTATCCTAACTGTCCAGAGTTTTGTAGCGGCAAGGCGCTGATTAAAGACTGAAATTTCTTCGTATCGCCAGCCATGAGACGGATCGCATAGCAGAGGGATCGCCCCCCTCCGACTCGCACGACAGGGGGATCGCCCCCCTTCGACTCGCATGGCAAAGTGGATCGCACCCTTTCCCGATCGCAGAGCAGAGAGTTTGCCCCTCATCGAATCGCCGGGCGAAGGGAAGGCTCCCTCACGAACCGTTGCGACTACCGTGGTACGACCCTTGGCTGCCCTCTCAATCTGTATTCGTCTCGCCACTTGCTTCCGTCCTCAATCACTGGCCACGATCCGAGTCAGCCTTCTTTCTCCTTCTCCATCCTTCTTCTTCCTCATCTCCTTCCCATCCTCAGATTCTGAGCTCCACGTTCAATGGCCATGGCGATTTGGTGATAACTTCGAAAAGTAGCGGATTTATATTGTTTCTCTCTGGACTCAACCGTAGAAATTCAGGAAAATAGTATGAGGGTGCTTCCTATGAAGTTACCTTTCTAAAAACTGAGAGAGTTCTTGGATTTTCGAAAGTTTTAAAGGGTTGGATTCGTTGTTCGACAGCTCGCGCGAGACGATTCAGCAGAGAGGAGAAAGCAGGAAAATGAAGAGGGGAGCGTCGGCTTATATAGGCAAAGGAGGTGACCGTTTGCCTCCCCTCCTTTGTCTTATTCGGTCCACGAACCGCCCCCCGAGCCACGATCCGAAGACGGAATCGCAAAAAAGCCCACGGACCACTTTGAAATGATGGCCCACAAAACTCAGAGCCCGATACGACTCGAAGGAAGATGCGCCCCGTATCGCACAAGACCCTAGGAACTCAGCACGCGACGAGCAGATGACCAAATCGGACCGTGTCGTCCTATGGCGATCCGATCCATCCATGTGTCAATTTGAACCAATGCGACTGTAAACTTGCATCCTTTCAGGAGAGAGTCAATAAGTATCTTCGAAGCATGTTTCATCATCAATAAAACATACTTCGAGGGGGCAAAGTGTTGGCTCGCTTTTTGACCAAGCCATCCAGGATCATTCGTGAAAGGGAATCAGGAAACCAAGTCCTCCAGGAAAGTGGATCGCACGCCATCGTCTCGTCCCGCTTGGATCGCACGCCATCGTCTCGCCCCGCTTGGATCGCACGCCATCGTCTCGCCCCGCTTGGATCGCACTCTATCGACTCGCCCAGGGACGGATCGCTCTCATCTCGTCGACGAACGCCACCTCCAGGCGATCCGATCCCTTGTAACGAACCGAACCCACTGACCTGTTCAACCACGAGCTGGTCTGCAGCGATCCGAATCGCACGGATCTGACGACACCTGTTCGCAACGGCTAGTTTGACTTTTTCTTCGATGGCTGCGATGCGATCCGAAAGTCTCGGGATTCGTGCCACGTGTCCACGATCCGTCCGACGAAATCAGCTATAAATAGCCCAGAGCTTGGCATTTTTCGGGATCTTTTTGGCAATAGTGAAAGCTGAGTCCGCCATTGTTGTCAAACCACTGGAATATCGAAAGAAATCACTGTTGTACTAGCCTTTAAAGCATAATCAATAAGATACAAAGTGGACGTAGGCTCGTTAACGCCGAACCACTATAAATTCTGAGTGTTATTTTCTTTTTCCTGATTCCTCATTTAGAATTCTCTACAGTTTATAACAATTTGGGTGTTAGGTCCAAATTTCGATCTAACACTTTTCTTAAGAAAATAAAATCAGAATTAAAATAAAAATAAAATAAATAAAAAAAAACTTACAGAGAGGGGGGGGGGGTTTCCGCAGTTCGTCGGCGGCAGGCACTGGATCTCGGTGGTGGTGGCGTCGAGGCTTCAGGGGGAGGCTGCTCGATTTAATTCGACGGGGGGGATGCGTCGCGAGGGGTTCGAGGTGGGCGGATGCTTCGCGAGGGGGAGGAGCTGGATCGGCGCGCGGTGGGGGGGGGGGGGGGGTTCGGCGGTCGTCAGGGCGGTGGCGTCGCTGCTGCTCCGTCCTTTTTTTTTTCTCTGATTAATGAATCGGGGGGGGGGGCTAGAAAGAAGGATAAAGGGAGGGAGGGAAAATATATAATATATATTTTTTTTTTTATTTTATTATTTAATTTAATTGCATAAAGTTGACTTTTACCCACGACCTCGAAACGAGGCCCACCGCCTGTCGCCCATAGCGTTTTACCCCCATTCCGAACACAATGGGATATGTATCGCAAGCTGATTTGATCGTTACAATCAGTTTCCGTTGAATTTACATTTAAATCACTATATTGAATTTCAAACGTACATTTCAAATTACCGGGGCCACATACTAACTAGAAAAATTCCAGAAAAATATTTTCTAGCTTCGTATTGACGATACGGTCCTAACAAAACTAGTTTCGTCGAATTCTGAGACCGTTTGAAAAATGGCCAATTTCCAGTCGATTAAAATCAACTGAAACGGGTCAAACGCGTTTTCCTTTGCCACGCTCACATATTGATTCGAAAAATTATGAAATTTGAAACCTAGCAATAACTTCACATCCCGAACCCAACAAAAGTGGTTTCGTCGAAATCCGAGGTCGTTTGCAAAATGTCCATTTTTAAGGGCCTGAATTCCATAGCGACTATTCAGAATTTTCAACTGGACATATCTTTTGATTCCTTCTATCAAATTTCGATTGGTCAGATTCGTTGGAAAGATATCATCAATTAGATCCTAATGTTTTTGGTTTCACTAAAATCCGGATTGTTTTGCACCCGGTACATTCAATTGAAGTTTGAAATCGAATTATCGAACTACCGCGCTATTTTCAATTCTATATATAATTATAATTAATTATATTCGTTTTCAAATGTCGATTCAAACTCAGTTTTCATCGCCATTATTTAAAATATTTATTTTAAATATTTAAAATCCATTATTTTAGCCAATTTAAAAATTTTAAATTGGTTCAGATTTTCTGGGTCGTTACAATCTCTCCCACTTAAAACTTTTCGTCCCCGAAAAGGAACAAAGTCGAAAGTGGTTTGATAAATCTACAATCACACAACACAACAACCAATCCAATTGTTTGTAACCTTCAAAAATATACTAATCAAATTTTATACCCCTTTAAAAATCCTTCAGACTATATAATTAAAAGTGCACATCTATGAAAAGAAAATAACAATAGAGTAGAGAATTGAATGGTAATGCGAAGTAGGGTAAATGTACCTTGCACCAGAGTCAATCAGAGATATCTACTCGGCATCTAGGATAAGCTTTCTGAATGCTCTCCTCAGTTTCCCAAGTACAATCTCGCGGATCTCCACTCCATTGCACTTTGACTAAGCGAACCTTCTTGTTCCTCAGCTCTTTGGTTTCTTTGTCGATAATCTTTAGCGGCTCTCGCCTCACAGCTAATTCTGGAGTAATTTCAATATCCTGCTGAGCTGCTTCTTCCACGATCAAGTCTGGATCATGAACGTGCTTTCGAAGTTGAGATATATGAAATACATCATGCACTCCAGGCAACCAGTCTGGCAATTTAACTCTATAAGCGAGAGTTCCAATCCGTTCCAGAATAGGAAACGGACCAATGAATTTGGGTGCCAACTTTCCAGTTTTACCGAACCAGATAACTCCCCTCATCGGCGATACTTTCAAATATACATAGTCGCCCACTTCAAATGATATATCTCTTCTTCTTCTATCGGCATAGCTTTTTTGTCGGCTTTGAGCGGCGAGTAATCGCTTCTTAATAAAATCGACTTTGTCGGCAGCTTCTCGAATCATATCGGGACCCAACACAAGTCTATTTCCAGGCTCGACCCAACAAGCAGGAGATCGGCACGGTCTACCGTATAATGCTTCGAATGGCGACATTGTCAGACTCGCCTGGTAGCTGTTGTTATAAGAGAATTCAGCCAAATGCAGATGGTCTTCCCATGATCCACCGAAATCTATAACACAAGCCCGCAATAGATGTTCTAAAATGCGATTCACCCTCTCAGTCTGACCGTCTGTCTGAGGATGATAAGCGGTGCTCATGTTTAACTTCGTTCCCAGCTCGACTTGAAATGCTTCCCAGAATTTGCTAGTGAATATTGTATCTCTATCACTGACTATACTGAGCGGCACTCCATGTAGTCTAACTATTTCCCTGAAGTATATCTGCGCCAGACTCTGAGCAGTTCTGTTTGATCTGACAGGTATGAAATGGGCGGTCTTCGTGAAGCGATCTACGATCACCCAAATACTGTCATTCCCCTTTTTGGTTCTGGGCAAACCATCGATGAAATCCATAGAAATATGTTCCCACTTCCAGCCAGGAACTTCTAGCGGTTGTAATAATCCAGCCAGTTTCTGTTGGTCGCTTTTGACTAGCTGGCAAGTAGGGCATCGACTAACATATATTGAAACGTCTCTTTTCATAGCCTTCCACCAGAATGTTCTTTTGAGATCGTTATACATTTTGGCCACGCCAGGATGGATACTCAGCTTGGACTTGTGACACTCGTCTAACACTTCCCTTTTTAGCTCAGGAACGTTAGGAACACAAATCCTTCCTTTTAACCTCAAGGTCTCGTCGCTATCTATTTGAAAACACGAGGGTTCGCCTTTCTGAATCCTTTTGATCATTTCCTTAATAAAGTTATCCTCCTTCTGAAGAATAAATATTTTGTCAATCAAGGAAGTCGCAATGATGAAGCTGGCGATCATTTCATTCTTTCGGCTTAACGCATCGGCCACGACATTGGCTTTCCCTGGAGTATATATAATTTCAAAGTCATATGCTGCAAGAAACTCCAGCCAACGCTGCTGCCTCAAATTTAAGTCCTTCTGAGTGAACAGATACTTTAACGACTGGTGATCTGTAAACAGTTCAAATCTCTCGCCCAGAAGATAGTGTCTCCAGATTTTCAAAGCGAACACGATAGCCAATAACTCAAGATCATGAGTCACATAGTTTTTCTCGTGCGGCTTCAGTTGACGGCTAGCATAAGCAATCACTTGGCCCCTCTGCATTAACACTGCGCCAAGGCCTTCTCTAGAAGCATCAGTCCATACCTTTAGATCCTGGTTGCCATCGATGATGGTTAACACTGGAGCTGTCGTTAATCTCAACTTCAGCTCTTCGAAAGCCTCCTCACTTTCTTGAGTCCATTTGAACTTAGAATGCTTCTTTGTAAGCTTCGTTAAGTGGCCCGATATCTTAGAAAAGTCTTTAACGAACTTTCGGTAATAGCTAGCCAATCCAAGAAAACTGCGGACTTCAGTGGGAGTACTGGGCTGTTTCCAATTCTGAATAGCTGTGATTTTGCTTGGATCCACAGCGATTCCATCTTTCGATACGACGTGGCCCAGAAATTTTACTTCATCTTGCAAGAATATACATTTGGAAAATTTGGCTTTTAATACATTCCGTCTGAGAATTTCTAGAACCTGTTCCAGATGCTTTTCATGTTCGGCCTTAGATTTAGAGAAGATTAGAATATCATCAATAAAAACCAGAACAAATTTATTCAAAACCCCTCTGAATACTCTGTTCATCAGATCGACGAAGTAAGCGGGAGCGTTACATAAGCCGGACGGCATTACTAACCACTCGTAGAATAAGTCGGGGCCTCTGAACGCTGTCATTGGAACACACTCTTCGGCAATTCGAAGTTGATGGAAACCTGTAGCTAGGTCCATTCTTGAAAATACTTGTGCTCCATTTAATCGATCTAATAAATCATCAATTCGCGGCAATGGATACTTGTTCTTTATTGTCTGTTTGTTCAGATCACGATAATCCACGCATAGTCGTAGAGTACCGTCAGATTATTGGACAAATACCACTGCTGCACCCCAATCAGAGAAACTAGGCCTGATTAGACCCTTCCATACTAGCTGTCGTGTTTGATTGTCCAATTCCTCTTTCTCTTTCAAGGACATTCTTCGAATAGCGTGAACTACCGGCCTTGCATTGGGAATCAAAGCAATCTTGAAATCTATTTCTCTCTGCGGAGGTAAGCAAACAACTTCTTCGAACACATCCGCATAGTTCTTGACGACAGGGATGTCTTTCACTAGATCGGGAATATTCTCTATGACTTCAGGGACATTTTCAATTTGGGATGGAGAAACATTCAAAGCTGCCCAGAAGTCTTTTCTATTAGCATTCTGACCTTCACAGGGAATGGTTATATAATCACCTGATTTAATCTTCGCCTTTACGACTCTGTCGGCGCATTTAACTTCAGCTTCATATTTGGTCCGCCAGTCTAACCCCAAGATAAGATCAAACTCTTTAAAATTCATGACGGCTGCGATGGTAGGAAACCGATAACGAGAGAAAGAAACCGGCACTCCACAAACCCAACTTAGATCAATGGAACCCCCAACCGGATTCTGGACAGTCATGGGTTCTTTGAGCTTCTTCAAATTCAAATCCAGTTTCTTAGCTGCATCTTTGGCAATGAAACTTCGCGATGCGCCTGTGTCAAACAGTACTTTGACTGGAATGTTTTTGACAGTAAGCGTGCCTTCTAAAACATCGGGCCATTCCTGGGCAGACGAAGATGCAGGTACTTCTGCCATTTCATTCACTTGTACTGCTTCAGATTTCTGAGATAGCGGGCAGTTTTTCGCAATATGCCCAGCCTGATGGCACTTATGGCATCCTCGGCCTTCAAGAACTTTCTTTCTAGGTCCAAATCCACTCTTCCCTCGTTTGTTTACCGATTTACATTTTCTGGACAAATGCCCCCTCTGATTGCAGTTCTTGCATATGGCAGTCGTGCCAGGTTCTTTTTCAGATCTAGCCCTTTTTCTCTTGGCACTGGGCTTCTTACTGATCTCCGACCTTGCACTGGCTTCAGGAATATCAGTTTCTGACTCTGTTTTGTCACTAGAATAGACTACTTCTTCGTCGCATAACATTCCTTTCTTATGGAGATCTTCATACTGATAAGCCATATAAATCATTTCTGAAAAAGGAAGCTTCACATGCCCCAATACTTTATTCTGGTATTTCCTTTGAAGCCCGTGAATAAATCTCAGATTTTTCCTTTTCGGATTTTGAATTAGATGGGGAGCAAAGTGAGCAAGTTCATTGAATTTCTTATGATATTCGGGAATTGTCATGTCACCTTGTATTAGATAAGAAAATTCGTCGCATAGGCGCTCAGTCGCTTCGGGAGGGGTAAATCTTTCCAGGAAAATCACTTTGAATCTGTCCCAGGTGATATCACCTTCTGGATTATCTTTAATGATTGAATCCCACCAAAACAAAGCTTCTTCTTTGAGTGCCCAGGAGGCCAGTAATCTTTTCTGATCGTCTCTCAGTTTTAAACCCTCAAATATTTTCTCTGCAGAACGAATCCAAGCTTGTGTTTCCATAATGGGCTCCTTGCCTAAGAATGGCGATCCACCAAGATTTCGAAATCTCTTGTATAGAACTTCTATATTGGATTCTGGCTGCGGGAGCACAACTGGCTCATTAGCTGGTCGAGCCATACGATTACTTCTTCTGTTCCTGTCACTCATTTTCTAGTACTTCTGCAAATAGCAGATCAAGTGTCAGGTCACAGAAAAGGTATTTGAAAATATAGAGACAAATACTTGAATGTAAATGTGTCTATCGAGGTGTAATTTCATCCTGCTTTACTCATACTAGGATATTACTGATCCTATCTGTATGGAGTTGCCCGTCCTAGAACACTACTGGTTCTATTTCTGACGAGTTCGTTCAAATGTTATATTCCAGAACTAAGCTTAACCAAAGCTCTGATACCACGTTGAGACGACCCGATTTCCCGTTCAGACGGAAACAAGGGTTATCTTTGGAATATAACACAGAAACAGATAATAGCAGAACATAATTTAATAAATACACCAGATAATGAACAATAGATTATACTGGATAAAAGTAATCATCAGAGTTACACAGTATACAGGATCTTACTTAGTACAAATACAGTTCAGCTATACATAAACGTCTACAGCGGAAATAAACAAAATATGTACAATAGGAGCTGAACAGCATAAAAAGAAATAAATGATAGAATCCATCTTCAGCTCCAGCTATCCAGAAAGAACCAGCTAAACCTGAATACAAGGCTGCCCGTGTAGAAAAAGGGGCACCCGAGTTTGAGAGTGAAACAAACTACGAGTCAGTCATGGGACTGGTATGAGAAATCTACTCAACACATGTATAATATGGCTAATCACAGGACCACGCCACTTTCGTGGAACGGGTTTACTCCATTGGATTGCCAGTGCTTTAAAACAAATCTTTCTTTTAAACATCGATATGCTTTTTGTAAAAATGAAGCCGTTATAAGACTCAGTTCCCATCACACAATGCAACGTAAACCGGAGGATAGAGTTTTTACCTTATAACGGCCAAAATATGCTTGATACGAATAAAACAAAGGCAGTTGATATTATTGCTAGTGTTTATATGTTTTGAAAACAATTTCAAATCATAACTATCGATCATAGACGGCATTAATGCCCCATACCACTATGTCGCCATATATAGGTATACAATCAAAACCGCCCAATGTCGTATTTGGAAATTGGATTTCCGTCATGAACCAAGGCAAAAGATAGTCCTTACCGAATTCGAGACTGTCTAGCCCGAGCCTCAGGACCCAGACTCAGGTGGGCCCTTGGATCGTCAGGGCCGGTCCACCGATGTGGATTAAAATGCCTGAACAATACGTTTCCCCACCCTTTGGGGCGTAAATGAGCCAACGAATGACTCCATCGGACCCGAATCGTCCGATCAAACCGAGGCGCCTCGCAACAGCAACAACCACATAGGTGAAAAGTATATAAATGTCAGGGCTGGTAGGTCACTGACACCACCCTAGCTAGAAAGAAACGCATGTCCTCCCTGAGGTCCTTCTCCCGTTTTAGGTTCATACCGGGGTGTGAGGCTCGCGAATTCACGTTATACACAAAGCTACGCCACACAGGCGGTGCTTTGATCATCACCACAAGACTTTGCTTTTCAACAGAAGCCCTGATCACTGCATCTTAGCATGCCACACAGGCAATTCATGCCATGCGACTGATGTCCATCGATATACAACCTCTGAGCTCGTGCGTCTCAGAGAAGGGCGTTAAGCAAAAGAATAAATTCTCCGCCGCCAAACAGATGTATATTTAATAGAGATCAATCAACACAGAATAAAATCCAATGTCAGACACACAGTCCATTTACAAGTCCGTTCTGGGTCTGAACGAAACCGGAGGCACTAAATACCTCGCAAACCCATCGATCACCACGTACGTCTGAACGATCACCACTCATTATCCATATTTCGGGATGCCTCCCAATCAGGACCTCGGTTACCATCCAAACGAGGTGAAGATCTCCGGTCTTCGACCATCGTCTTCATCTTCGAATTTCAATCGTCGATCAATTATTTGAAATGAGAATTAACTCGGCCTTTTCAAATAGTTCACGCATATTTAGAATTTCAAATCGATTTATTTCAATGGTTAAATTATTCGACAACACCAATATTGTTCTTTAATGTAATTTTCACACCAAACACATTCAACCATCAAATACAACCTAAATCGAGCAAATTCAGTTTATTTCCACTCCATATCTCTTATGATATTTTATGACGATTTATCGCTATTTTTATTTATTTTAAAATAGCTATTTTATTCAAAACGACGCTTCGGGCCATAAAGCGGCCGTGGCGCTGTTTTTCTTCAGATTTGATTTACACATATCTGAAAATCTAACCTTTGGATCTTCACAAAATTTACATCATTAGAAAGGTCTTTTCAAAACGAATCCAACGGTTCCAGTTTCGGGAAAATCCGACGGTCGGATCTCCCGGTACAATCGTTTGAAGTTTCGATTTCAAATTACGAACTGCAGCATCGTTATTCGATTAAATATAATTATATTTATATATATAAATAAATATAATCGTTTCTGGCGCTGTTTTTCTTCAGATTTGAATTAAACATTCCAGACAATCCAACCGTTGGATTTTTACAAGGTTGGTGCCGTTGGAAAGATATTTCCAAGGCGAACCCGACGGTTGAGGTTTCGGGAAAATCCAATGGTCGGATTCCCCGCACTAGTCGTTTGAAATCACGGTTTCGAAATACGAACTGCACGGCTTCGTTTCGTTTTAATTTTATTTATATTTATATAGTTATATAAATATAGTTCATTCAATGATTTCCATATCGTTTTCACTTCAAATATTTTTCTAACACCTTAAAATTTTGGAAAATTTCGCCATAACCTCCCCTGCACCGGGAGCATCGGGAAATCGCAAATAGCTTTCCCGGTCCTTCTAATCTCAAAAAGAAAAAGAAAAAGCCAAGCGGCTAGCCAACAGGCTCATAAAATCATCACCCAAACAAAGCAGTAAATGTGTACCTATTTGTCGGGCACAAAATTTTATTCCTCTTCTCTAGCCCCTTTGCTATAACCTGTTCAATGAATAGGTATGCACATATATACACAGTTCTTATCATTTTTCATTTTCTATTCAACTTCACATTTGATTTCTATTTGGTTTAAAAACACCATTTATTCTAATGTTACATACATAGGTGCAAATCATTTCATTAGCTAATTAATGAATATTTCAACTCATATATGTTTATTTTGAACAAGTGGCTATTTTTAACATTTCACATTTCAACGATTTATGCATACAATAAAAATGTGATTTTTATTGTAAAACAATTCATTTCAAAACACTAATTTTCTATATAGTTCAAATTGGTGATAAAAATGGGATTTTTATCATAAAACAATTTCTCTTAAAACGAGGTTATTTTACACAGTTCATATAGTCGATAAAAAGATGATTTTTATTATCAAACAATTTATTTCAAAATATGAATACCATTCAACACATGAATTTCTAATCAACGAATGAATATCAATTCAACACATGAATGTTTTCTATTCAATGAATAAATATAGTTTAAGCATATGAAAATAATTCAAACACACGAATATTATTCAAAATTTCGGCAGCATAACGGCAGGGTAGTTAAAACCGGGACCGTCCCTAGTACGGCTCCTCGCTCTACCTTAAAACCTCGCGGTTTTTGACAATGGGGATCATGCATCTAGTTCGCACGCAGGCGGCATGTATATATTTATTTCATTTCCACAAACTAATCCTATGTGGTTTCAACCAAATATTTCTCAACCACAAATGGGTATTTTTCAACCACAATCAACCAATATCAATCACAAACAATCCCAGACAATCAATCGCTATCAATCAATTTTCACAACAATTTCAACCAATAAATATCGTCCATGGTTTGTGGACGAGGGGCGTAGATATATATATATATATATATATACACTATATATAGCAATCCACTTTCATTTCACACATATATAATTATTTTTAAATCAGAAATCTCACCAATAGCTATCCAACTGCACGACTCTTCACTTTAGAGAAATCTTCGCCAATCTCGCCTTTTGTCGCTTTGTTGCCCGTATTCTCTACATATGTAAAAATCGAGTTTTTACGAGGCTATTCAATATATAAAAATTATATTTTTAATATAAAGATTATATTTTTAATATTCCTATGATGTAAAAATTATATTTTTATTGCTTTAAAAATATAAAAATCATACCTTACTCCTTCTACTCAATAAAAATTCCGTCTTTTCTATTTTAAAAATATGATCTTTTCTTTTCTACAAATCTGATCTTTTTAAAGTTTAAACCTTTTCCTTTTAACTTAAAATTAAAATCAGTTTAAAGTTCAAATCCTTTTCTTTTAACTTAAAATTAAAATCAGTTTAAAGTTCAAATCTTTTTCTTTTAACTTAAAATTAAAATCAGTTTAAAGTTCAAATCCTTTTCTTTTAACTTAAAATTAAAATCAGTTTAAAGTTCAAATCTTTTTCTTTTAACTTAAAATTAAAATCAGTTTTATATGCTTTATATAATTCAGTTTTAAATCTTTTTTTAAAAAAAATTCAGAATTAAACCCTTTTAAAAATCGGTTTTAAAACCTAAAAAAAACAAACAGTATTTAAACTAAAAAAAAAAAGCATTCTTTTCTTAAGAAAATAAAATCAGAATTAAAATAAAAATAAAATAAATAAAAAAAAACTTACAGAGAGGGGGGGTTTCCGCAGTTCGTCGGCGGCAGGCACTGGATCTCGGTGGTGGTGGCGTCGAGGCTTCAGGGGGAGGCTGCTCGATTTAATTCGACGGGGGGGATGCGTCGCGAGGGGTTCGAGGTGGGCGGATGCTTCGCGAGGGGGAGGAGCTGGATCGGCGCGCGGTGGGGGGGGGGGGGGGGTTCGGCGGTCGTCAGGGCGGTGGCGTCGCTGCTGCTCCGTCCTTCTTCTTTTTTTTTCTCTGATTAATGAATCGGGGGGGGGGGGGGCAGAAAGAAGGATAAAGGGAGGGAGGGAAAATATATAATATATATTATTTTTTTTATTTTATTATTTAATTGCATAAAGTTGACTTTTACCCACGACCTCGAAACGAGGCCCACCGCCTGTCGCCCATAGCGTTTTACCCCCATTCCGAACACAATGGGATATGTATCGCAAGCTGATTTGATCGTTACAATCAGTTTCCGTTGAATTTACATTTAAATCACTATATTGAATTTCAAACGTACATTTCAAATTACCGGGGCCACATACTAACTAGAAAAATTCCAGAAAAATATTTTCTAGCTTCGTATTGACGATACGGTCCTAACAAAACTAGTTTCGTCGAATTCTGAGACCGTTTGAAAAATGGCCAATTTCCAGTCGATTAAAATCAACTGAAACGGGTCAAACGCGTTTTCCTTTGCCACGCTCACATATTGATTCGAAAAATTATGAAATTTGAAACCTAGCAATAACTTCACATCCCGGACCCAACAAAAGTGGTTTCGTCGAAATCCGAGGTCGTTTGCAAAATGTCCATTTTTAAGGGCCTGAATTCCATAGCGACTATTCAGAATTTTCAACTGGACATATCTTTTGATTCCTTCTATCAAATTTCGATTGGTCAGATTCGTTGGAAAGATATCATCAATTAGATCCTAATGTTTTTGGTTTCACTAAAATCCGGATTGTTTTGCACCCGGTACATTCAATTGAAGTTTGAAATCGAATTATCGAACTACCGCGCTATTTTCAATTCTATATATAATTATAATTAATTATATTCGTTTTCAAATGTCGATTCAAACTCAGTTTTCATCGCCATTATTTAAAATATTTATTTTAAATATTTAAAATCCATTATTTTAGCCAATTTAAAAATTTTAAATTGGTTCAGATTTTCTGGGTCGTTACAGGGTTGTTACAGTGGTATCTTGCGTGAACCAAGTACGGTTGGAAAAAGGTATATAAAAGAAAAATGGAAGGTGTGAAATTTTCGATTTTCCACCTTTTTGTAACATAAGAAATCGAATTTAGAAAATTAGATTTTCTAAAATTCGAAAAACAAAGTTGGTTGGTAGGATTATGGATGCAACAATTGGATGAACTATGCTCTTACTCAGTAAGAGTGTGGGAAAATTTGGATGAAAAAGCATTTTGATTTTCAAAATATTGCATTCATGTAGAACTGCCAGTATATCTAGGATGCGAGCATCATATTTTAAAAAGGATTTTTGAGAAATTAGCATACACATAGGAGGTACTTCTTAGGCATACATGCATTATTATGTTGTATTTCCCTTTGCACAATGCACAATGTTTGCTAAAATTGGATGCACACATGATCGATGTATATTATGCGAGGGGTTAATTGATTTTACCGTTATTAAATTTCGGGGACGAAATTTCCTAAGGGTGGGAGAATGTAACACCCCGTATTTTTAAGATAATAAAGTAAAAATAACTTAATTAAATAATGAGAATCAAGTAAAACAAACTGCGCCATTGCGTCCGTCTCGGAGTTCTGGTCAAGAAAGACACTGGTTTGCGTAAAACGGACATCATATGAAGAACTTATTAAGCCTAGAAGTTTGTATACGCACAAGATATATATATGTATATATATGCAAACAAATTAAAATGTAAAATAAAGAATAAAATAAGGATTGCATGTAATAAATACATGCACTGAAAAAAATGTAATACATGCATTGAAAGAAAGAAAGGGTTGGTTGCATGCAATGTAAATATGTTGCATGCACTGATTTGCAAACATAATGCATTAATATTAAAAGAAAAAGATTCATGCAATTGTTTAATTTAAGTATTGTAACTAACATGAAAAAGAGAAGTAAGGAGAGAACAATAATTATCATTGTTCTAAGACTTATTAACAAAAGACTTCATGGCTTAGTTGGTTAAAGCATTGGATTTGTAACATAGAGGTCGGGGTTTTGAATCTCGGCGGTGGCATAATTTTTATCTTTGTTTTAGAGAGGGCCAACTGAACATGCAAATATATGTACGTATACAAATTCAAATTTTGAAAGGATAAGAATGTACATATAAAGAAATAAAGCAAATATATATATGAGAATATATATATATATATGCATAAATATATGTATACAAAAGATAAAATTCAAGATAAGGCTACAGTCAATGAAATATGGCAAGAATCAAATAACGGTGCAACATCGTTTGAATTTTGAAAATAAAATGAAAATTATGCGTGTATATATATATATACGCGTAAAGTGGTCGGTAGAGGAATTGTATACATATAAGAATATTTCATGTGAATAAAATAGTTAAATAAATTCCAGAAATTCAAAAGTTCGAAAATCAAATTTCCGCGCTAAAACAATTCAAACATTTGAAATTCAAATTTCTGCGCCAAAACAGCTTGCGGGACCCAATGTTGACTCAGCACTGCGCGTACGATAAGATTTGGCTAGATTTATTTGCGAACCTAGACAATTTTCTTAACTGGGTTCAATGCTGACTCAGCGTTGTGTGTACGATAAGGTCTTGAGCACCTATAAATAAGACTCTAGACCTAACCTTAAACATCATAACTCGGCGGCTGCGTTGAAGCTCTGCCATGACTCCCTCTCTCTCTCTTTTCTCAAATCTATTTTGAAATTAAAATGTTAGCCTGGAAGGATTATGAATCCAGATCTGGAAGAGGGAATCAACGTTAATAAAAAGATTATTGAATCATGAAAGAAAGGTAAACCTCTAAGAACCAATCTATTTAAATTATTTCTCTTTCCCTTCTCTTTTCATGAAATAATAAATCCATGGTCCTTAGGTCGTGAATCAAATTAAAGGGAAAAGGAAAACCATGGATGATATAACGGATCAGATCCAAAATTTGGGGAAAACTTAAAGGTGAGTGGGTTTAAGCTATAGCCTTTAGATAATGTTATGACTATCATTTAGCATTCCCTTTTTTAATAAATTTTGAAATGGACAGGTTAATTATAAATTGTTGTTGTAACGAATTGAAATGTTGATATGAATATGTCAGGAAATTCCTATGTTGAATTGGCTAAGTTATTGAATGTTTACATGTTGGAGAAAATAAACTTGTTAGGATATGAATAGCCAATTCAGTGGTTGTAATTACATGCTTTACTTGGGACATATTATTGATTGAACGACATGTTAAAATAATTACCCGATTGAATGTTTACATGTCCTAGTAGAATTAAAATATGTTGAAAATGACATGTGACAAAATATAGGCAAAAATTGAACGACATGTAAATTAGATTACTGTAAACTATATTACAGTAAAAAGGATAATATATATAAAATTTTCATGTAATGAACATAACATATATTATGTTTTGAGATT
This sequence comes from Allium sativum, assembly GCA_030737875.1. NCBI lineage: Eukaryota > Viridiplantae > Streptophyta > Magnoliopsida > Asparagales > Amaryllidaceae > Allium > Allium sativum. Next base: position 489,709,225 of record CM060920.1, read on the forward strand.
TTAATTTGGAAGCGCAATTTGATATGAACATAAGTGATTGAATGAAAAAGAATATGCCTAGGATTACAATTAGAAATTGTAAATACACTTATGGCATGAGGTTAGGTTGCATTAGTGGCGGAAGTCTGCCCGGACCCGATCATCATATCCAGCAGCCACTAATGTTGAATCTAATGTAAGAGGCCTAAGTGCAAGAATTAACAACAAGTGCTAAGTGTGACGGCCCGCCCCGCACCAGTCGACATTTCCTCCGAAAGTGCGCTGTACACATGCCCGACTAACCCGGAACGGTCGCCAAAGAAAGGAAAGAAGAGAATGAACCAATCAAGAACCTGTAGAATGTCTCACAACGCAGGGAATAAAATATAATAATAACATACTTGACATAAAACAGGTGAGACGGTGCATAAGCTGAAACTAAACATCATGGCAGCGGATAATCCAAATACAGCTTATGTTCCACATCATCATTATTACAACTTTAAAACTGTCTCTAAAGCAAAAGAAAGGAAGGGTACACTACTAATGCCCAAAGTAGTGACCAGCAGCGACACAGGGAGAATATATATATATATATATATATATATATATATATATCATACGTGGAAGCCTCCTGCTCGTCTCCGGTATAGCTACTCGTGCATCACCAGCTAACCTGTATCTAGTCTGCTCGTGAGAGCACCCAGAGTAATAAGAAGAGACATAAAACTCTGGCACTACTACAAAACTGGTCTGTTGCTTCTGTTGTCAAACCCCTTTTGCTTCTGTTCAACAACAGAAGCAACTGCAGCCGAAGCAATAAACCAAAACTTGTTGCTTCTGCTTGGGAACAGAAGCAAAAATTATTATTTGCTTCGGTTTCTTACCTCCTTGTTGCTTCTGTTCAACGTCAGAAGCAAAAAATATTTTTTGCTTCGATTCCCTACCTCATGTTGCTTTTGTTCAACATCTATAAGCAAATGAAGAAGATGCAACTAGATCCAAACTTGTTGCTTCTGGCATACAACAGAAGCAAGAAAAAAATCTTTTTTGCTTCCGTTCCCCACTGTAGAAGCAAAAAAGGTGTAGCTGGACCTTATTTGTTGCTTCTGTTATGCTTACATCAGAAGCAAAAAACTACATTTAATAATAAAATATACCCCTTTCAAATCATTATAATTCTCAAACAAGCAATTGATATATATCACAGATAATTATCTTTTGCAATTATATAATCGAAACATATAACAATATAAATTGGACAATTGAATATCACAATTTCATTGATTGTATTATAATTCATACACTTAAGACCAACAACATAACAGAAAACAAAATAATTTAGTAATATTGTTAATAATCCGGTCTTAACACAAGAAAAAACCAAGTACAAACTTAAAACTACAACTTACTAATTATAAAATCATAGTTTTAAGATGATGTGCAGCTTTTACAAAATACAATTCTCTGAGGGGAACGTAGTTTCTCCTCGGTTTCTTCAAACATGCTGCTCTTTGATTGTCGTCTACAATTGAAATATTTCTATACGCTTCAGCTGACTGCAAGTAAAAAAGTACAACAATGCTAGATATGAATTAATTAGTCGGTACCACATGCAAAATTGGATTTAAGCTAATCATATGCAAAAAAAAAGATGATGTGCGGCTTTTACACAATGTTAGATGTGAAAAAGAAAATCTAAACTGCCATTGTTGGACTTGTGCTAATCGTATGCAAAAAAAAAAAAAGAGAGGAAGAAGACACATAACCCCATTAACCTATAATCTTTTACCCGATTAATGAAATTAAAAAAAAAAAAAAATTGTCTCAGCAAACTGAGTTGAGTTGCAGTACAAACTCAGTTGCAAACTGAGTTTGCAAACCCATTTTGCACACTGCAAACTCAGTTGTAAAACTGAGTTGCACTGCGAACCCAGTTGTTTCAAACTCAGTTGCAAAACTGAGTTGCACTGCAAACCCAATTTGCAACTGAGTTTGCAAACCCAGTTTGCACACTGCAAACCCAGTTTGCAAACCCACCTTGTAGTGCAACTCAATTTCTAGTGAAAGATAACTTCTATTTGAACCCAATAGCCTATTCATCATACATGTTTTCCATAGTAATATTTTAATCTCCAACAGGATCTAAAAGAATATTAAATTCAATAGCAAGTGGAATAGAAAGCATTGAATAATCTAACTAAAAAGAAGTAGAAATTCCATTATTAACTTCAATGCAGATGCCAATCTTATGGGGGAACATGTGAAAAACTCAAGATAGCTTTCCAAAATTTATAACTGATTTTATTACCAATATGCCATCTAAAAGATCTATTATACAGTGTATTCAAAAAATTTAACAGTATTATATAATATACTGTTAAATTTAAATACTGTTAATATATAGTTAAATTTAAATACTGTTAATATAGCTGATTCTATTACCAATATGGTTCAAATGTTGCATGCTAGTAGTAACTTTTGAAGTAGTAACTTTTGAAGTAATGTAATTTGGTTCGGTTAACTTCCTTTACGTTTTATAGCATGACATATCGTGAAATTCCACACAAGTTAACTTCTCTAACATTATCGTTTGGATGTGTCAAATTTTTAGTTTATGTTCATTTACGTGTACTAAGTTTCTAATGCAAAGTTTCTTTCGATAGTGCAAAATGGATGGTCACCTAATTATATCGTTGTCTGCCGGTCCCAATGATAAAATTAAATTGTTAAGTGTTTCAACAAATTATCTACCAGATGACACATACATGTTAAATTCGTAATGTAATGATGGTTCTTGTATTTTTTATTTGAAGGTGAGATATTTGGGGGACTTCATGTTGCAAGTGACAGTAATGACGGTCAGGCTTTGATGTTGGCATTAGAAAGCTCTTGTTTGTACCAATGTTCTGACATAAGCGAACATAAAGATATTCCAGATATTCTCTCAGCCATAAGAGGCCCATGGGCTCTAATATATTGGCAGGTACATTGAGATAGCCTTATTGTCCTTTCAAACATACAATGTGACCGCATCATATTATAATATGCTGTTAAATTTAACAGTATTTTAACTGTATTTTAAATTTAACAGTATTTTATAATACACTGCTAAAATTAACAATATTTTACATTCATGGGATCACTCGACAGTGCCAGTGGGTGCTGAAGCACAAAATCAGTGCTTGCATGCATACAGTACATGTCATGTTCGATTTAACTAGGGAATACTAATGAAGTTCAGAGATCACTTAACCATCACTCAGTAATGTCGCATTTTTCATCACCACGTTTTATATACTACATGGTTAATCGGAACAGAGGATCCAAAATGAATCCTGGTGTACAGCCACAAATTTGTCACATACATGATAATACATGGTACCCTAACGTATGTAAAACGAGGATATGGCTATAAAAAGCTGAACACACAGTGATGGTGGACACGCGCACAACAACGAAGAATCCAAGGAAAGAAAGAATAAAGAGAGTGCATGGTCATGGGCCTTTGGATCTATTTCACCTTAACAGGAGGCATGGGCCTTTCAATCCTCATGCAACGAAGAATCATGATTTTGGATTTGTTTGTTGCGGTATTTGCTTGCTTAGCAGCTTGATCTTGATTCTGTGCTGATTAAACGGTTATTTCGTTAATTAATAACGATTATGTATGTGATTGTCAGTTAATTGTGCTGGATATATCATATATCTACACGCAACGGAAGATGGCATGATGTCAAAGAATATGCATATCCCAGTTGTATCCATACTCCATTATTTATTATAAATTATTTATTATAAAATATAAACTTAAGGAGGTGATTTATTTATTTACTGCGGATGATTTAATGTATTTTGAAGTTACCAAGTGCTATTCTAGTTAGTATCAAAACAAAACTGAATAACTGATTCTTATTATAAGTAAATCTAAGCTTTTTAGTTGAAAATAAACGTATGATTTTACGTTTTACTATCAGTTAATCTAAGACTTTACTGTATTAACTTCGTTTTCAATTTTTGACCCGTTGACTAAGGTCTCTAAGGGGGTTACAGATTAGAGTCACGCCTAGCTACAAGAATCTTGGTACATCAAATATAAGTTAACCCATTATAATCATCATCTACAATAAACTCACAATATTGAAGCTATTTTAATATGATGCAACCAAAAGAGGCGAGAATAAACTTACAATAATGAAGCATATACGACGACTACATCAAGTTCTGCATGATATAACTAGCCATATTATCTCGAACCTCGTCCATCTCTTGTTGACTATAAGAGTCAACTTGTATAAAATTCTGCAATTAAAAGATATATTTTTTCAAAAAAAAATTAATCATATAATTACTTAATATAAAATATGAAGGGAAACGATAAAACTAAGAAAGTGATACCTCGTTTAACTCGATAATTTGACGGTGGTTTTTTATTATATCATGTATATACCTCATCACATAATATGTACAATCCATTGATCCTCGTTGTTGGGGACACTATAGCAACATTTCAAGAAAATTAAATAATCAGTTTAAAATGGGTTTTATATCCAAAACACCATACAAGTTTATTATTATTACTACTATCGTTACAAAACAGATAACCTTAACAATGTTCCAATTGCAGGTACTCGCCCGAGACTAGCCGCCATATGCTCTGTATGTTTTGAAGGCCCTGACATTCAACAAATGTTAAAACAAAAAATAATACGACAAAATAAAAATATACAATTCATTAACTCTTCGTGTAGATGAGACACACCGCTATATAGTTAGTTTGATATTATCACTTATCCACCGAGCCGAAAAGGATATTAAAAAGCAAACAAATAAAACATACATATTCGCTTGTGGCTTGGTTTTCAAATTGTGCTTGAGTTCGGATTGGGGATCCAAAACATAAACCTCGCTCTTTTCTAAACGGAAAACAATTAGTATACAGTGCTTCCTGTAATATAAGATTTGTAGAAAATAAAATCAACCCCAAATTTGTAAAAGTTACTAAAAGTTAGATATTCATACCCTTCGTAGTATGGGGCTTAGAGTAAGTTCTTAGATTTTGATGCGCTCCATGTGTTTGAGATATATGTATTTGTCGCATCTGGAAACTTCCGCACTTGGGAAAGCTTCTGGGGACACATAAACCCAATGGCCTTCAATTTGAGATCGTTGCACATATGATTTAACCACCTACACATTATTTAAAGATATGTTCTTTTCAAGGCATGCAAATTGAAAAAAAAATGAAAAAATCAAAATAGATGTTTACTTTTACGACAAACAAGTTCCTAACTTAATTTGCACTATATGTTTACTTTTATTTAGCAGCAGATCAACCATATGCAAGCTCTATTTATATATAGATGTTCAAAACTGATCATATTTGTGCATAAATATCATTAATATTTAAGTCAAAACTGATCATATTTGTGCATAAACATCATTTATATCTATTGTTTTCCAATAAATATAAGGAATCAACTGCCAAATAAACAAATGTTAATGGTTGTATATACTTTCCACTGTATATTACTTTATATTTGCTCAGTTACCTTGAAATATTCTCATTTTATTCTTTTCTTGATATGATTTAACTATCATGTATGATATGGATCACCATCTAAACTCTTCAGCAACTCAAAGACTAGAAGAACCAACCTCTTAGATCTTGCTGGCTTTGAAAGAGATATAGTTGCTGGTATTATCAAACACATTATAAACTTAGTATAATTTTTTGATTTGTGATCAGCATTTAAAATACATATACATCTCTAGATGTCTATTTACTTTTATTTCATTTTTGTTCAATCGCATTTCACATTACACAATTTTACCCTCTACTTCATTCTACCTTGCACTAAAGTTTTGTATTACCCACTAGTTCTTGTGTTGGCTGTAAATTACCAGACAAGATTTTTTTAGTATAGAAAAATCCTTTTGTTTGTCCCAACTCATCAGAGAAACTATTGGCAGTTGAGTTGTCTAATACAAATTCCTATCACTTGTTTGTTTTCCTTTGGGAATATTAGCATAAAGAACTACAAAAGCCAGTCATTCCTATAATTAGAATACGTTTTACAATCAATGCTTCCACAAAAATCTGAAGATAAGTTTGATGCTTTTAGCATTTCAGAAACTTTTGAATTTTGAAAAGATGCATAAAGTTAAAAAACCAATATGCAGATGTGTTATGACAATGGTCAATCAAACATATACTTGAAAGTAACACCTAATCAACTGTTTTAAAAAAAAGGTATGGATTTCAAATACTCACAAGATGTAAATCTATAACCATGATGCATTCAACCATTTGATGCTAAGAAACTGGACAGTCTCATCCCTCGTTATATGAATTTCAAAATCCTCCTCACATGTAAATATGTCCTTTTTCACGTGAATAGCATTGATAACATTATCCCCGGTTGGCACTTGAACTACTAGGTCATGGAAATATTTGCACTCATCCGTCAAAGCTTTGCGACCTCATCGGACAGTGTATTCACTACCTTTTCATTATTATTCAAGACACCAGCAACACATTCTTCCCCTTTATCTTTGCTCACTACATGTGTAGCCTGCACGCAAAAAACTTGTAGATCAGTGCATGATCTTGTGCGTATATTATTTGCCATATACGTCTAACTCCGGTTTAAAATGGGTCAATATGCTATGTTTGCATCACAATTATTGACAAACTAATAATATTTAAGATGTTTCTTCTACTCCCATTTCTCACATTACATTATTGATTGTAATCCGTATCATATTTATAATACGATAACCATTAAAAAAATACTTTAGTGGTCATCTTCCTATGATGAATGGAGAAAATAGTAATATTTACAAATAGGGTGAAAGAAGAAAATCAAATTATAATGATGTTTTATAGTATGTACATTTTTTTTCTATGCATAAATTAGGTGGTACAAAGATACTAAACAAGCTAGAAATGGCAAAACTCAACAAAAAAGTAATAATACAAAAAAAAAATTACCGTATTATTGTCTCCTAAAAGCACAAGATTTTTAGGCCATTGAGAAAAACTACCAATTGCTTCTCCAATTGTGGTGAGATATTGAGTTGGAACTACATAAATAGGCTCCACAGCGTTAATCCCAACCTTTACATGGTTGGGCAAGAGTTGTTGATTATGACAGTTATCTTCGAACCTTGAAGCAGGATGTACCATACCACGACCCACTACGATAATTTCAGAATTGATAATTGCAGCTAAACGGCATTTGGTTGGTTTCTAGAATGACAATAACAAAACAAACATTTTTCACTCACATATCAAATGGATAAAAGGATATTGATTCACAAAAATAAACGTTTGAATTTGTTGCCTGCAAGTCTGCAAAAGGATCCATCTCTTGAACTTTGCTTGTAGATTGTGCTTTTTCAAAGTATGCGGATTGACAACTATTACGAATACCAACTGAAGGTGTGTTGTCGACCCCCATATCGTCGGGCATCTTTATACCCATCTTGTTCAAAATACTTGCAACTGTTTGCTCAACCATGGACTCAAACCTTTGGCTCACTTTAGCCTCTATTTCCTGGGTGATAAAATGTAGATCATTTGTCAATATTACGCCACTTAGACATTTATATTTATTTCTTTCTGCCTCTCCAAATACATCTTTGATGCCAACCAACCCACCAATTCCTCTTACTCGACCTGGATGCTCTTTTTTTTCAAGAGCACGGCTTAAGACATCGTCTTGTCTATATGGAACCCATGATCCTTCGATTGCTTTTTCTCTCCAATTGTTCTGTCAACAAAACATAGTTATATAATTTCATGTATTGCAGGAGATTAACCAAAAGAGATAAAATAGATGGAAATTAATCATACCACTTTTTCTGCAACAATCTTAGTTTTCTCATTTAGGATAATATAATGTCCATCAACTCCTTTTTTGGATCTTGCCAATACCCAGTCCATACTTCGATCCAAAAAATATCCACTAGGTAATGTCATCGAAGAATTATAGCCTTCCATTATCCATTTAGCTTTTTTTCCTATGTAACCAGCTTGTCCTAAATAGTGAGGATGCTCGTTGCGCTTCTGATTCTGTCTAGCTTTCTCACTTGATTGTTGTTCGTAAAATGAATAGATATAAGATCATGGTTTTGCATATATAAAAAAATCAGCACAAAATTAGAACAATCAATTCTGAAATAGATTACAAAATAAAGCATGCTACTATATTTTGTACATGTGTTCCTGAAGTGGTATAACTAGTGATGCCCGTTGCTTAATGTGCGCGTTCTTTGCTGTCTGAACTGGTATAACAAGTGATGTTTATTTTTTATTTTTTGGACTCATCCTGTATAGCACGAATGATGGAATTCTTGAATAGATACATGATGACAGGCATAAATGACTGCTAGGCAAACGTGAAACATTAAGCAAAAGGCATACATGATGCATACAGGCATACATAATTGTGTATCAAATGGACAAAGCATTAAGCCTGCTAAGGGAAAACATTAAGCTTGCTTATTGTGTAACAAAATACAGGTCGGAAGCACGATCAATGAAACACATGAGACACACGATCAATGAAACGCAAGCATAAACAGACTGGTCATGCTTAAATGATCAAAGAATTATACCTTAAATTCATCTGTTTCGCAATTCTTTTTAAATTCTTCCCACTGTTTTTTTGTAATAGCATCATAGATCTCGTACGGCTCTTTGTGGTCTTCTGGAAGCTTTCTTGTCTTCGTTATCCAACTACTCACCAATTTTGTTTTGAAATCCTTCCACTGTTCCCAAATATTTCTCAACACAATGGCTTTCATTTTGTCATCAATAAGATACTCTGCCTATATTATTAAAAAAAAAGATATTTCAGAATAAATGCATGTGAACAAACGAAATAAAGACAATTAATTAATATTATTTTTATCTCTAGCACTCAAATGTTGCCTAGATGACACAAATGCCAGGCCATCTATGTACAAAATTCATTTCCATGTAATACCTCATAATTTACGGAAAGGAACTTATATTTTTCCATGACTATGAATTTACAGGATAATAAATGGTTCTGGTTCTAGTTCAGCAAAGCTTTATTATTTGAAATTTCAAAATAAGTGGTGTGTGATTTAGTATGATGTCAGATTAAGAATGAATTTCTTAAGTATTTCTAACGTGCCGATCAAACTGCACAGCAGCTAAGCCTTTCGTAATGTGAACCCCTTTATATGCCTTCACCCATACAGTAATTATTCCATGCATTACCCATTCAACTGCATAACCACTAAGCCTTTCCTTTTTGAAAAGTAGTAATAATAGTATTTATTTTTATTCATAATACCGGTAGCAAGCATAAACGATAAAAACAAAGTTGCTCCTTGGATATCTATTATAAAAAGTTGACAACAGTTTTAGTTTGCTGCAAAACACTTAGATATTTTATAGTCTAAACCAAATTTATTCTATTTCGTTTTCCCTGGACGTTTTGATTTATTTAAAAAAAAAGAACCCTCTGCTAAGAAGATACATGCAGTGAACTGAATGCATCTTCACGCCCAAATAAATCTAAACATTCTAAACACACGCAGTGGACTGCATATATGGTTTAAATGATATTTAACTAATTTATACATACACAAACACATATAAAAAGGTGCCTCCTGACTTGTAACACAACACAGAATTGGCAATTCAAAATTTTCCTTTTTACTTGTAACAAATTTAGCCAGCAAGATGAGTATTTTGTACACCCAGAAAGTTCAAGCAAAACCTACCGACAAAAATTCAATGAATAAAGCGCTTCATATTAACTAATAATCAAATTTCAACTGACACGATAAGAAAAGTAAACGTAAGAACTGATGTTAAGGTAATGAAACCAGTTTGATGTTTGATCTTCAGCTAGTGTGATGCTTTCTAGTAAGAGGCAAACAGATTTATGATAAAGGGTAACAAATCAGTCATCTTCATAATTCACTACGATTTGATGTCAGATTTTTTTTTTTTAATCTCATTATCCTTTAGCACACACAATACATACTAGTACTTCCTATTAAGGTGTGTCTCAAAATAAGTAGCCACATCCATGTTCACAACATTCCAGTTCTACTCGTGCCATCTAGAGGAGAACATGCCTATTACCTTTATAGAATTTTAAGCAGCAAAAATTAATAAGGGAGGAAGACAAGGAAAATTAGTTATAAAAACCTAACAGAGCAAAGCTTTGTTCTTTTAAGCAAATGTTTAAAACATGGATGATGTTATTACTATTGTTATTTCTCATATGCCAAAGATCGAAACTTTAAGTTTGGAAACTTTGATTTAGTATGAGCTCAACCCTAACACAATTTTTAGCCCGCAATTCATATTTTTGGTAAATCATGTGATTACCAGTGATTATCATAGACTGCGTGGTTTGAACTGTGACCTCAAGTCAAGTGGTTACAGTTTTTCTACATGGAGTGATAATTATAGTTGGATATAATCAGCTACACTTTCATGCACATTCATTTTTGAAACAAATGTACATGTGATAACAGTGAACGGAAATGATGAAAAATAAAATAAGATCATATTGCAAAGCAATAAAGCAAGTTTATTAGCAATAACACAAGCAATTATTCAAAGCTGGGCAAGGGATTATTTGTTACTTTTTGGCACTTCGGTGCTTTAGAAGATGGGCTATCCTTTGCCTCTTCTTATAACATTTTCAGCTATCCATGTTTCAACCAATTAAAAACAAGCAACTATAAATGAATTTAGTACCTTGACATCTTCCCAAATAATATCCTTAAGCCCTTGACTCACGTCGTCCCAACTCTTAATAGTGATATCAATTTTGGATCTAGCTGCATCACCCAAATACGCCTTGTAAGACTTCGCCCACTTTCCAATAGGTTTGCCATTATCACCCCACTCAATATATTTTGGCTCTTGTGTTCTGTATTTTTTTTTGGTTGTTGGGCCTCTTCCCTTCTTCTTAGAGGACGACTGCGTAGAAGAAGTGTTCTGCTCTTCATTCTGTCCATATGGTTCTACTTCCATTATTCCTATATATGAAATTAAGACATAATGATAAATTATACAATTTATAAATTTTACAAACTGATGTTTTACTCTTTTTCTACATTGTAGTATATGTAAAATTATACAATTTATAAAAAGACATCGTGTAGCGTGAAAGAAGATGTCATTCAACCTAATTAATTCTGTAAAATTAAAAAAAATTATTTTTAAAAATTATTCTTAAACCTAATTAATAAGAAGTAATGTTTTTAAAACTTATTATTTTAAATTGTTTACCTTTAAAATTTTTGACAGATGGTTGAAATCACAGATCGGTTTCTCTATCCCGGCAAAAACAACGCAAGTATTAGCTATTGATTAGTCAAACATTATGTAACTAACAAGACATAAATATACTATCATTTAATATCAAAAGTGTGTTTGTTTTATGAAATGCTAGAAAAAAGCATGCACACTCTATCGCCATACACAAAAAGCACACCAATTTGACAACGAAAAATTAAACAACAAAAAATTATTCTACAAGACACAAATTTCACATCTAAGATTTCAAATGAAAACTAAAAGCATGATGAGCATTTAAAAAATTACCCCACAATCCAAACTCCTTCATCATGATCAGAACGTGCATAATTTGCATTTAGATCAACTTCATCTTCTCGTAGACTTACGCCGGCGGAGAAAGGTGGGTTTTCATCAAATTGATTATATTCTTCTTCATCTACCACATCACCAATCCCAAAAATGCGTCTTTTACCAGGAAGAAAAACGGACCACTTTTTATCAGCTGGATCAGTCACATAAAAGACCTGATTTGCTTGAGATGCCAAGATGAGTGGATCATTATCGTGACTTACTCGACCAAAATCAACAAGTGTGAATCCATGTTCATCTACTCGTACAACATGATGATTATCAGCCCATCTACATCGAAATAGCGGGATCGTGAAGTCTATATACTCAAGCTCCCAAATATCCTCAATTACCCCATAATATTGCATTGTCGCGTCTACCGATCTATTATCTTTAGCGCTGGCAAATTCCCTTGTAGAAGCCACGACACTAACTCCACTATTTTGCATTTTTGCTCTTCTCATCCTGTCTTTTCGTATAAAAAACATAGCCACTAATATCATATCCTTCATATGAGTTGACTTGAAATCGAGGCCCATATGCTAACCATTTGATTGTATCATAAATATCATGATTTGTCCGCTGATTAAAGACCTTCTTTTTAAACCATTTGGCAAACGAACAATCATGTTCGTTTGTCAACCACCTTTTGTTTTTTGAAGGATTTTCAGACTTTAAAATTTCCATGTGTTCTTCCAAATAAGGATGAACTTCACTAAGTTGTTGTAAAACAAGTAGTTGGGCTTTATGAAACATTTCATCACCAATAGAAATCGACTTTAACCCAATTATGCCATGACCATCAAGTCGCCCTTCGTACCTAGACTTGCGAAGTCCAATAGGTTCAACATCAAGTAAATACTGAGTGACAAATTCAATAACCTCCTCAGCCACAACACCTTCTACGATGCTTGCTTCGGGTCTATATCTGTTTTCTGTTTTTCTTTTTAAAGTTCCCATGTGCATTTCAAACGGATACATATATCTCATAAACACAGGACCACAAATTTTGATTTCTCTTACCAAATGAACTATTAAATGCACCATAATATCAAAAAATGAAGGGGGGAAATACATCTCAAATCGGCATAAGGTAACAATAACATCGGCTTGTTGCGCATCCAGCGTATTAGGATCAATCTCCTTGCTACATATCATATTGAAAAAGATGCAAAGCTTTGTAATAACATGTCTAACATGCTTAGGCAATATACCTCGAATTGCGACAGGTAGCAAATGTTGCATTAACACATGACAATCATGAGATTTCAAGCCAATTAATTTCAAATCCTTCAATGACACACGACTGCTAATGTTCGAAGAATAACCTGCTGGAACTTTGACACCACGAAGGCACTCACAAAAACTAATTTTCTCTTTTTTGGACAATGTATAACATGCGGGGGGCAAAAAGGTATGTTTACCTCTCTGGACCGGTGCTAAATCCTTCCGGATACCCATTTTTAACATATCTTGTCTAGCTTTTTCACCATCCTTCGTTTTACCAGGTATATTCAATAGTGTCCCAATGATACTGTCACAAACATTTTTTTTCTATATGCATTACATCTAGGCAGTGTCTAACATGCAAATGTCTCTAATATGGAAGTTCCCAAAATATAGATTTCTTCTTCCACGAGCCATCTATAAGAGGGAAGGTTTTGCCAAATGCATTTTCAATATTCATGACTCGCTCATAAATATCATTTCCTGATAACGGTAAACGAGAAACTCTATTTTCTATCTCTCCATTGAAAGGCTTTTTTTGTTTACGATATCAATGATTAAGAGGGAGAAATCTACGATGATACATATACACATTTTTCTTACAAAAATGCAAGCGCTCAACAACCAAATCATCTTGACAGACTGGGCATGCTTTGGCGCCTTTTGTACTATAGCCAGACAATACCATACTGGAAAATCACTTATAGTACAAAAAACCATGGCACGCAATATAAATTCATTTTTACTATATGCCTCAAACACACGGACTCCTTCATCCCATAAGAGTTTTAGATCATCAATAAGAGGAGCAAGATAAACATCAATGTCATTTCCAGGTTGTCATGGTCCAGAAATTAGAAGAGACAACATGATGTACTTGCGCTTCATACTCAAATGAGGTGGAAGATTGTAAATCACTAAAAGAACAGGCCACGTACTATGCTGTCTGCTTAGGTTGCCAAATGAGTTTATGCCATCTGTGCAAAGACCAAGTCTAAGATTTCTACTTTCTTTACCGAAATCCGGATACATTGCATCAACATTTCTCCATTGCGGAGAATCGGCTGGATGCCTGAGTAACCCATCATCTTTCCTCACATCTGCATGCCATCTTAGGTTTTTTGCATTTTCTTTATTTGCAAACAAGCATTTAAACCTTGGTATAATTGGCAAATACCATAAGACTTTTGCCGGAGACCCTTTTTTGTTTGGATCATTGTGAAGATTCCCTTGCGACTTGTAACGGGATAATCCACACTTGGGACATTCATGCAAATTCTCATATCCATTTCGATATAGTATACAATCATTTGGACATGCATGTATCTTTTTATACCCTATACCAGTAGGGCACATAATTTTCTTTGCCTCATAGTTAGAAGTAGGAAGCTCATTACCTTCCGGAAGCATCCCTTTCAAAAGTATCAACAATGATGTAAAACTTGTGTCACTCCATCCGTACTTTTATTTTAAATTAAAAAGCTTATGCACGGCAGACAACACTGTGAATGCACTACCATCAAACAAAGACTTCTCAGCATCTATTAATATTCTTTCGTGTAACTTTGGCTCTTTCATCAAATGATCTTCAACATCACGAAACATCTCATGAATGCAATCATTATCGTCATTTGCCTCATTATTCACATCATTCTCCTGATCCTCCTCGTCATTCCCCCGATCATTCCCGTATTTCTCCCGATCATTCCTGTCATTCCCATGATTACTAGAACTAGCTCTACTGGGTATACTTTCACCATGCCATATCCACCATTCATAATTTTTCTTAAACCCATAACGAATTATGTGATCCCTAATTTGTTCTACATTGCGGAGTCTCCTCATATTTTTATAGAATCTACAAGGACAAAAAATAGTTTCGTCTCCTCTTCTTGATTGATCATTTAATGCACAAATGATGAACTCTTCAATTTTGTTGAGAAACTCATGACTGCTACGTTTTGCATTGTACATCTAACTATGATCCATTTTTAAATGTCAAGGACAAGCTATACCCCAAAAAAAAAAATTAATACAATGAATACAAAAATAAAAGCAAATATGAAAGGTGGAAAAGTGAAAAGATACTCGGCAAAATTTTGACCATGGATTTAACAATTCAAATTAAAAAGGATAGAAATTTCAAAAGGAGGATGAGGAAAGAGGAAACGTTAATTTGTTAAGCATGATTTATACAACAAAATATCGCATCTAAAAAAATTCAAGGCTTGAAAAACTGCATTCTTTCATCCTAAAAGCAAAAAATTAAAATGTCAATTTTGAAATGTAAATATAAACACCTTCTAGTATTATTTTCGGACTTCATCTAAAAAGCACATTACATGCGGAAGAGTAACGATCGAAAACAAGAAAAACTTTATTTTCAATTTAATATGTTAGAACCATTTTTCAAATTGATTGTTTTTTGGAATTCTAATAAATTTTATTATATGAAAAAACTAAAATTGAAAATGCAGAAAATGGGATAACTTCTGCCATATATTTTGATGAACCTAGTCGTGTGCTCTTGCGTTTTAAACAGTCTGTTAAATTGCTGCACCATCCATCTCCCTATATTTTCACAAAAATATAACCATATCTCCTTGCTAATAGATAAACACACAAGTCAAAAGTTTTATAGGGGTACTTTCAGTTTCATATATCTGTCCAATAATATGATTGTTTCTAATATAATGATAAATTTCATAAACTCCTAAGTTTTAATGAGCCCGCCCATGCTATATTCCACTTGTGCATAAGGTATACATTTCATTGTTTTTTTAATCTATACAAATTGAAAACTTAAATCTGACCTCTAAGTGAACCAACCAGTTATTGGCACCTTCACCAAAACCTCTAGATAGATGATAAGCAGGAGGACTTCTCCAAACAAACTGCAAAATAATAATAAAACAAGTGACATAATAAAGGAATCAACTAATGCCAGTTTTAATGATAGGCCGAAAACAAATATTCTAGGAAAATCCGCAACTTTTGTTTTACAGAAAATGACCGATATATACAATGCTACATCTGGAATAACTGGCCTGCACCCTTTCTTACTGCACAATCCACATATATTGGTTGTGTAATTAATCTTTGAATTCAAATTGCTGCAGGAAAAGTGAAAGATTAATAATTAATGTTAAATATGGATATAAAAGAATATTGTTAAACTCACAACTCTTTTTATATGTTACAGAAAATATAGATACAAAAGAGTATAGTAAACAAACTACAGTTGGTATTATTACTGTTGTAGATATTGAATGCATGAAACTATCGAGGTATTAATCCAAAGATATAACTAATGGAAATGGAACCATGAAGGATTAGATCACTCGAACTTTGGATCAAATGACATAGGCCTAACATGGATATTGCTAGAACAGTATGAACTAAAAATATCTATGTTATGTGTTCTCGCTTGACATTCCACCTTAATTTATCTAATACAAGATGATATATGTTAACAAGATTCACTAGCACTTGGATCATTCAGCTGCAACACCTTTTTTTACTGCTCTATTTTTACATTATTTAAATAACATTACACTGAACCCTTTCTTACTATCACAAATTTTATAGAGAAAATTTTAGCAAACACTTTCAGTGTTTGGTGCAATTCACATACAGTTTGATGATCGCATTGCCTTTATTCTTTTGTAAATTTCATTTCGTTGACACTTCCGATGCAATTTATGGTCTCGACAGATTTAAGTTATATCTTTGCTTCAGTAACATGTTAACTAAACATTTCAACTAAAAACAACAAATATGTTGCACACTTATTTCACCACTTCAAAACACTATTTTTTTCATGATACTAATCTTCTAATTGTGCACTCTTATATCCAAGTGGAAAATTTTCTCCATTTTATAATAATTGAATTGCAGTACTCAAATTGTTTATTTTAGCTTTTGACATCTAAAAACATTGACTAGCGGTGTTTAGTATAACTACTATGTTAATTCAGAATTTTTAATGCAATTAAATTTTGATGTTTTGAATCAAAAATAATTCACTGATATGTACTCAAGTTATTGTTTCTTTGCTTTAATAAAATCTATGTGATACTATAGACAATTTATTGTACTCTACTTTTATATACATTTCACATCACAATGCAAGTAAGCCCTGCCTCTGTTAGGACTAATATTTCTGCTACGGTTTAATTTGCTTCTCAATTGTGTTTGCTAATTTTTAGTGTAATCTTATATATCACTTTGTACGCACACCATCAACAATGTTAGATGGATACTCTATCTACTTGCAACTTTAATTTGCTGCAGAAATGACGGTTCGATACATGCTTCAGAATGAGTCAATTCAGATCATTTTCATGATATGAAATTCATGTAATCAACTATTATTTCTACTCTTTATCCACTTTTCTCATTACAACATTTTTACCGTATTTTGCAAGACTATCAATTACAGTTTCTTAGATATTCAGTCAAACTTACTATATCTACTTGAACTGAACTTTAATTACAAACCTATCAACCACAATGTAACAAAAAAAAATCAGCTACAACATGCAAATTATTTAGACTATAGTATTAAAATTTTTGTTCCTTCCACCTACAACATGAGAAAATAATGCCACATAATCAATAATTAAAAGCAAAGTTACCCTGCTCAATGCTGGTCATTTGATATATTTAAACATCTAATCCTTTCAAATTCTACTGGCTAGATTACATGTAATATATATTAGACCGAATATGTACGCCTGAAACGCCAAGGCTCATTAAATTGAAAGTATCATAGCAAACTTGCATTAGGCCTACATATAATGTTCCTTTAGTGAAGTACATCACTATATCCTCCTATCAAACAAGAGGAGCTTGCTAGATGAATTATATCTTTATGATTTAGCCCCTTTTTCTTTGTCTTTTCTGTCTTTGGATCCAAATATGTATTTTTGTTTTATTTTTTTCAACAATATTAACTGGCCATCTTAAAAGTTTGCTTCCATGTTAATCGAGTAATCATGAATAGATATAAGCTTATAAATGAAGATGAAGGGGAAGCCATAATAATAAAATTGAGGGGAATTCCTGCATTTGAGATCATGGCATCCTGATCTGAGCTAATTTTCCAAGTTTGAAATTTATCATGCATGGCCATGGTCACTATAACTTGTGACACGACATCATTATTAGTAGACAAGAAATTCCAAGCTCTTCTCTCGATCCAGTCACGTTTCTTTATGGTAATTATCAATTGTTTAGAAGTAATGTTGTCGTGTCTCTTCTGTTATTCAACCACTTGGTACTTATCTTCTTTTTAAATAAATTTACCGCGCCATTCTTAAAATTGAGTTCATTTACAATTCTCAGTTTTAGCATTGCTTTACAGAAATATTATCTTACAAGCCAATGCATAATTCTAACATATATACCATATTTGTGCATTCCACAAAAATGGTTCAACAAAATCCGACCAGATGATAAGCTTAACACCACCACAACATAGTGAATAGCACCACAAATGACATGTTGTATTATTATATGAATATAAGTTTTACTTGAAACAAGGCAGAGTGGAAGTCCAGGGTACCCAAAATTATTTGGTTTACAAAAATAATCAAATGTCTGCATGGAATTTTCTAATGCAATGCGTACAGCAACATATATGTCCTTAATTTGAAGTATCGGGGTTTTATTCAATTAGAACATGAAAGTTATCCTTGATGTGAATAACAAAAGTTGGTTGTCCTTTAGGAAAAAAACAAACATTTTTCCCTT
The DNA here is from genome assembly GCA_030737875.1 of Allium sativum. Taxonomy (NCBI): domain Eukaryota; kingdom Viridiplantae; phylum Streptophyta; class Magnoliopsida; order Asparagales; family Amaryllidaceae; genus Allium; species Allium sativum. Next base: position 489,727,832 of record CM060920.1, read on the forward strand.
GAAACAAATAACTACTTTTGTTATAACCATAAAAATATGTTTGTATACTTAATAATCATGACTTCATTAAAAAAAATTGCGAACAATTTAGTATTTACTTAGATTATAGTAGATCACTTTTGGGTTATATTCCAAAAATAGTCAAAATAGAATTTAAAAATAAATAGAATAAGATAGTAAAATGAAGAATAATTAAAATCAATGAAGAAGTGAAAAGGTTAATAAATAAAAATTATTGAATGTTTATTTTTTTAACCAGAAAACCAATTAAGCTAGCTTTAGAAAACACAAAAATTGTATGATTGCTTTGAGTTATAAAAAAGAATATTTATTGAATGGTTTTCTGTATGGTTTGAATATATAAAAATAAAGTTTGAATTAGAACATGAAGAGCTGCAAAACAAAGTAATTAAATCCTTTTAATGTAATTATATTCAGTTTACTCAAACTAAAAAAAGCACAAATAACAATTATACTGAAAACACATGTTTTCTTAGGGCTCTAAGACAAAATGTAATGACCTGTATTTTTAGGTATAATAGTTAATTTATTTAATTATTTAAAATAGTGATTTAGGGAATTAAATCGTTGTTGAATTAAATAAAGTGAATTATTTAATTAATTTAAATAATAGAATAATATATTTAATTCAGAAATAATCAAAAATAGTGGAATTCACAATATAGTGTGAATTAGATTATTTAAAATACATAGTTCAGCTTAGAGTTGAATTATATGAACAAATATATTCAATCGACGACAGTTGAACGTATAAATTATAATATAATTATAATCGAGCAGGAAATGGCGCGGCAGTTCGCTATTTGGCGATTCGAACTTCAACCAAATGTACAGGGTTCGTTTTAAATCGGATTTCTGTGAAACAAGAAACGTTAGGAGCTGGTGAAGTATATTTTTCTAGTGGAAGAGAAAATTCGAGATTTCATTGTGTAGATTTTTATTTATGTCCAAATCAAATTTCAGAAAAATCGCTATAGAATCGTTTATCGACTGTAACGGTTTATTCAATATGACTGGACATCGATTTTGAATTTAGACAAGGTTCTTTTGGGACATAGTGATAATTTAATTTTTAGAATTTTACTGTAACTTTTAATTAATTAAATAAGCACTTTTTATTTTGGAGTATTTTTACACCCTGTAATTAACATTTTGGGGTTTCACAAAATGAGTTGAACTACCGATATTAATATATTTCTGGGATCGTAGCACCTTACTGAATACAACGGTATCTTTATTTCAGTCTGTAGGTGAAAGGAATTTTATGAAACAAGGTACTTTAAATTTTATAATATCCAAAACCTACCCTAAATATCTCAACCCTCTCTTGGATCAAAAGAGGCCACGCACTGTGTTCTCTCGGCCACTCGTTCCTTCTGAAACGTGGAAGGAATTCAACCTTCAAAATTCAAAAATAAATACCCTTTTTCATCAAATTCCTTATGACCTAAAAGTAATTCAACATCAAACCAAAAGTAAACTGCCAGTATGTGATTTCCGCAAACAAAAACCAGCCTTTACAAATTCATAGAAATTCATAGAAAAATTAGAAAATCCAAAGTAAATTGCTTTGAGTTTGTATGGTGGTTCTCGTCGATCCAATATGGGTTTTATCAGGCTCGGTGGATTTTTTTTGGGAAGCCGAACTTCAACAGTAGACTCAAGGGATGGGATTCTCGGATTCAAGCAAGGATTATCAAAAACTGAGGTTGTCTTTGGATTTCTGAGTAGAAACGATGCTTGCTGGAGTTTTTTTGAAGGGATTGGTGATTGAGCTTCTCGATCGAAGCACTATGGCTGTGCGTGGGGGTTGAAATCGGAAATCAGGAGAAGCGAACGAGTTGGGTGTTATGCATATGAGTAGAAAGAGAAGAGGGAGGGTAGTTCGATGGCGTTGTCTGTTTTTGAATCAGTGGAGAGAAGGATGAGCAGTGGACGGATAAACGTCGGCCATGGTTTGAATGTCTGGGTAGTGCGGTTTTAAGTTTTGGGGAAGAAAGGAAATAACTGGTCGGGTTTTCAACCTAAAACAGATGGGCCAATTTTTATTTATGGTGAGGCCCAATAGAATTTAAATCCAAGTTTTTATATTAATTAATGTATATTAACTTTGACAATGAATAACTTGGTCATACAATATCGGTTTTCAGCGAAACCAGATCCGTTATGATCGTATGGACGGACACTACCGAATGGAACTGACTGGACGTGGACTGGGGCTCATATGAATTTATGGCGAAATAAATTTTTTGATTCAAATCAAACCACAGTTTATCGTTCTTTAACGATGAACTGCCAATGTGAGTAAATCTCACTAACTCTGAACAGTTTATAATTTCATGTTGTATTTTTAGAACTGTTAAATATTGGCTGATTGACTGTGTGTTGACTATTTGATTGAACTGCTAGTCAGTTAGTTGAATTTCTATATTGATTCTGTTTAACAGAATATATCATATGGAACTGAAAGTGATGTTGATTTTATTGTGTAACATCTGTGATGCAGGGAAACAGGTCGGAGGGATCCGACTGGATTCCTCAGCATTTATTTTACTGTGTTTCATATATTGTGATATATGATGTGTTATATAATCTGTTATGGATTATGTGTGTTAGAATGATATTGATCCTTGTTATTCGATATTTTAAATATCAAAAAAAGACCCTGGGATGTAAAAAGAATTATCTTAATGTATATTGAAATAAAGGAATTTTATAAAATCAACCGATTTTATAAAAGGAAATATTTTGAAAATAAAGTATTTATAAAATCACATGATTTTATAAAGGGAAATATTTATTTAGAAAATAAATAGAATAAAGGGAAATATTTATTTAGAATGTAAATAGAATAAAGGATTATTTATTGGGAAAATAAATAGAGGAGTTAATCGAATCGAGTTAATCGAAAGGAGTTAATCAAACATAGTTAATCAAAATGGAGTTAAACAGAAATTGGAAACTGACTAGAGATTAACAAGTTGAATGGTTTCCTGAGTATCGATCTGATGTTGGTTTCGGCCTTCGGGGTTTATACTTAGGAAGTTGTTCTCTTGTTAGTTTATAATTAGAGTCTGATAGATGTGGAAGAATAGTGATATGTAATTAAGCCATGGAAATGTTTTCTAGTGTTAATAACATATATTTTCTAATTATAGAAAATAAGGAAATATGAATATATATATGGTTGATGATTTGATCGATAGAATTTCCATTTGGAAATAAGATCGTTGTGTGTACACAGACATGTTTTTCTTTGATAGTTAACTCATCGACTATCGAAGTTTTCGACCATTTTAACGTTGTTAATATGGAGAGACCGGTTGGATTATTATCCAAAGAACCACTCTGTATTGGCATAAGCGTTGAGAATCCAGTATGCTGGATATATTGAAGACGGAGTAAAGTGCAAGGGTTGTTGTATAAATCTTAGATAATAGTGCCTAAGATGGATATACTGAATAGTGCCTTCGGTTTGTTCAGTCCCAGGACAACTTGTATGGACGAAGGTCTGACAGAGTATATCCAATAGATCGCGTAAGTTGATCTCTTCAAACGTATTCATGTTTGGTGGCGCAGGAATTTGTTTCTCTTAGCTGTATACCTATGGTATTTTTGGGGAAATCAATTTGTGATTTGGCGGGTATGACGATGTGACATTCTAAGTGAATGAAGATGTGACATGTAAAAGATAAGCGTAGCTTCTAGCCTCACATACAGTAAATGACAGAAATCGAGCAAGCAGCATGGCTATGTAGGTCGCACCTATTAGGGTGTATAATCACCTGATATAGAGTTTCATTTATTTCTAAAAATCTACTGTTGATGCTGTTCCATTTGGGAAACGGTTGCTGATCCCAACCGTTGGTGATATACATTCGATACACTCAAGCGAAATGAGTGGTGAGTCATGTGTGGTCGGGTTGCAAGTTGTTCTTGTTGAACCCAGTGTATTCCTCTCTAGAGGTACACGAGCGAAAGGTGGTTCCATACCTTGTCATAGTTGGAAATCCATTACCCAATATGTGCTTGCGGTTTTGATTGTATACTATATATATAGAACGTGAGATGGAAGCGTTTCTGCTAGATGATTATTATATTGTGGTTGATAGACACTATTATAATATCAATGAATTTTGATATAAAGATTATTTAAGATTCTCATAAGGGAAAAACCCGTTCCGTTATACGGCGTGGTCTTATGAGATATCGTTTAATGGCTCAAACTGTTTTAAACTGTTTTACTCATACCATTCCCATGACTGACCCGGAGTTTATTTGATTTGTTTTCACTAAACTCTTGGGTGCCCATTTTTATACGGGCAGTCAAGTAGTCGGGATTTACAGATACTTGAAGAGTTGGAGCAGGAGGCTTCATGATCATATAGTTTACTTCCGCTGTGTTGTAAGTGTTGTACTCTGATAATGATGTATATTCAAGTACAGATGTATATTTCAAGTTATGTTATATATATTATATGTTATTCATTCCGTTGTGAGGTTCATGTTACTCTGATGTTGTGTTCTTCTTCTTCTTCTATTCTAAGTTTCTATCTTATCTATTCTCACCCTCTAATTTCTTTCATTAACTACCGGTATTTTCGGCTCTTGATGTTCGATATGTGTTGTATATCGGATAACCAAGATCGCTCAAAACCCGGGTCGTTACACAAACTTAGAGCTCAGATAACGCCTTAGACAGAACGTCAAATAAATCATCAAAGAAAAAAAAAGCAGAGCATCAAAATTGCAGAATGACGATCCGCGGCTCCCCGACGACACCCTTGACATCATAGGTTATATAACACAGTGATTAGTGCTTACTATTGCAACCCTGTGAGTTCGTATTCACACACACACACACACGTACAATGTGTATGTATCTTGAACTTCAATTTGGACACAAATAGATGACATGGTTGGTGACAAAATGGATCTCAACCACTGAATTTCCAACATATTTCAACCTCAAATGCAAATAAAACAAGTTTCAGCAGTCAAAGTATCATGCACCAATGTTTAAGCACTAGGCAGACAAACATGAAACAACCAGACATATTCATTACAATTTAGGCTACCATAAATACAAAAACAAACAAAAACAGATTATATACTGTATGATGGACATCTAAAATGCTTTTAGAGAACCTTACTGATATTTCTTTGATCATGTTTGTATTTGTAAATACCCACTCTCCAAAACGATTAATGTTGCATATACGCAAGCATTGCATCAAAGAACTAACTGTGATATTGATTGCTTTGAAGATCGAATCTACTAAATCATTTCAATGTACTTAGGACTTTAGTTTCCTCAAGTTTACTTACATTTTAATTGCTCTGTTCTATGAATAATAAAGTATTATAGCTATTTTGTGATATGTTGCAAGTGAAGAGAGTTACTTTCACATTGTTTTGTACACTGGTTAGCGTGTATTTGGGTCAAGATAGCATATCATTGCTTCTTAGTTGATACTTGGATGCTTAAAATAGAAATAAGTGCAAGAATATTTCTGATGTGTGTTGCGATTACAAATAGGAATATTAAATATTCATTTCCTTCCCTTTTACTCGAATTAAGATTTTCATTTTTATCAGAAGCATCAGTTTTTTCTCTAATATCCATATTTTAAAGCTTTGAATCTTACGGTTTCATAGGTCTGATCTTCACTTTCTGGTAATAAAAAGCTTATATCTTCACAATTTACATCGGCATTTATGATTACATCTTCAAATTCAACACTAGCAGCAGTTTCACAGCATCTTTTTTCCATATTTTGAAGTATGAGTTCGTGGTTAATATTTCCTGCTAATTGACCAAAAGTGTTAATTTCTTGAGAACTCACATATTTGCGTTCTGGTTCACCATTTTCAATTGATTTATTGTACCCATTTTCTCTATTTTCACATTTGTATTGGAGATAAACGACTGCAGAACCACAGTGGAATTAAAACAAACAACTTATATGCATTATTGTTTCCAAGAATACAAAAATATATAAACGATAATTAAAACCAGATGCCTCAAATCAACTAACTATGCTATTTAACTTGCCAAACAGTATGTCAAGAAAACTCTTCGCTAAACTTTGCTAGTACATTATCGAGATGCATACCAAAGCGCTCTACTTATACATTATTGAGATTTCTAACTTTTCTTAAACGTATAACCAATCTTTAAACTCTTCGCTAAACTTAAAACGCATAACAAAAATTTAGGGAATCACAAACAAGGGAATTCATAAATTGGTTAATACCTGAACCAATCCAAATTAGTGAATCGGTAAATCACACAGATCCAAATTAGCGTTGAATTTACCCTTGACGAGTCGATGTGGAGAAACGATTTATGTTGATTACCTTCTTTTTTTGTTGATAAACAATCTCGGTCAATAAAGGAGGTTTACTTCTTTTTTTCCTTCGATAAATAATGACGTGTTAGATAGAAATTTTGGCGCGGTAGGGTTGTTTGTGGCGGGGAGATTTGGTTCTGTGGACCGTCGAATATAATTAGCATCCAATACTTGAGAACCGGATGCAAATAAAATGAAATTGCATCTGATGTGTAAGGATCAGAAGTAAAAAAAAACTAAATTGGCTTCCTTTCTATTGCTTCCTTTCCTACAACAACATAAGAAAATGTTAATAGTTAGATTTTCTGCTGTACTCCCTGTACTTATTGCTTCTAATGTAATGATGAACAGAAGCAAATAATACTATTTGCTTTTGTTGCAGGCACATCAGAAGCAAATGAGGAGAAGCAACAGGTGCTTTTTGTACTAGTGTGGGTCAGACAAAAGTCTGGTATAAGCGATAAGCAGCAAAGCAGAACAATGACAGGTATACTAATCCATACCTGAACCTGGACCTGCAACCAAAGAGTTAGCACTACATAATGTACAATACTCTAAGGTGCTACTACCACATGGTACGAAGAATACGGGGGTGGGGATGTACATGTCATAGTGATGGCTAACAAATCAAGCATGGCAATCATCCTCACGTCTCTCACTCAGTGCGTAAAGCATACGATATCCACCACTTTGACCACTAGACCCATCGAGGTAATGACGGAGTTCGACTTGTACAACTACTGCTATCACCAAGCTTATCCCATGGGATCATGACCAAACCTTTTCAAATGACCCCACTTCATTGGTCTACAACCCACTAGTCGTACCTAGGCCATTGTGGCCTTGAATCCGTTCACGTACCTCCCATACATAGTGATCCAAAGTCATAGACATCGAAAACCCCTTAGCACACGTCCCGCAGCAAAGCCCAATCATGAAGTTAACTCGTTGGTTCCCAACTGGATCCGGAGTTCTGCTTCCTATTTGGACTTCCTTTGCATCTCGGGTCTTAGTCGAATTGAAGTTGGTCTTCAAAAGAGTCGTCGCGTAGTAGTAATAGCACTCGTCCGGCTCGGTTCGGATATGCATAGTGCTCCAGTCCTCATTGGTTTGGTTCGGTCCAATACTTCCTAGTATGCTCTTGGGTTCGGTGTTCCCCCTTTAACTAGGTTCGGTTCTGATGCCCTCTGCCTGGGTTCGGCTCGGTGGTTGCTTCCTGGTTTAGTTCGGTGGTTGCTGCCTCCTAGATATCCCGATCCGATCCCCTTCATTAGCCTGATCCGGTCTCATCCTTATTCATTCGCCCGATCCGATCCCATCCTTATTCATTCGCCCGATCCGATCCCAATCCAACTATAGTGGCCTTCCTTCTCGCCGTGCTTTATCTTGTGCTAAGTTCCAGTTCAGTTCGGTGCTCCCTTGCTCAGCCCACTATCCAACCCAAGCCCCTTCAACCGATCCGATCCGAAACCCTGCACAATTTTCCTGTGACTTTTTCCAGCGACTGTTTTACACCATACGATGGTGTTTTCGACCATTCTAACTCTTCTAATCAATCACAAAGCATATCATACAGTCATAGCAACATGTATAATCAACCACAAACACCAAAAACAATAATTTGATAGGTTAAAATGGATCAAACATAGCCAAAATCCCATATTTTCCATTAATCATGTTTAGGAATAACTAATGATATGATTAGCAAAGCTTAACCAAAATATCCAAACATTCTAACAGAGGCTTAAAACATCATTTCGAATTTTATAAATATTTTTTCTAGATTTTTAACATGTATAAATTCGTTAATTATCACTAATTACTCTTAATTAACCATATTAGTGAGGAACTATGCAAATCACTCACCTTGGCCACAAATTAACTTTAGATCTAAAATAAATCTCTGTTATGGCGATGTTCCCAAGGCTATACAGCAGTTATACTTCAATTCTTGTGCTAATCCTCTTTGATTTGATGTAGATTTGTATTAATTAGCTATTAGAAGGTGATTTGGGGTGTTTTAGATGTTGGAGGCCAATAGTAGGGTTCCTAGAATGAAAGTGGCGGCTATGAAAGTGAGAAAAAGGGTGTTCTCTAAACCCTAACAGCCCTTAAATACCCCAAATCCCGAAATTCCCCTTTGGGCCTAGCTGTTAATCACCCGGTTAAGCCCAATTAAGCTGTTTTTCACCATCTGAAACTTGTTTCAGCCATATCTCCCAAACGGTGAGTCTGTTTGGCTAATGTGACCACTCTACGGAAAGGTAAACCATCATCCGTATCTAATGGAAGTGGTTTCAGGTCAAAACTCCTTTCTAATCAAAAGTTATGGCCGAAACAAGATCAACTAGGAGCAAAACGGTCATTTAAAAATTGGCAAAAATCATGAATATGGGAAATGACCCCAATAGTTGTCTCCCAAAGTTACATGACCATACGACTTCGTATGTGAAAGAAATAAATATTCAACGATCCTTCGATGCGTAGAATGCGGGTCGTTACACTAAGACACGAGGTTAAGTCAGCTTGTGGTAGAAGTCTGCCCAGACCCGCCCGGCAAATCCAGCGTCCACAAGTGTAGGCTTAATGTGAGAGGTCTAGTGCTTATATATATAAGTAAATAAATGTATATAACTAGATATGAATAAATGGAAAGGATGGTAATTAAATGTCTAACTCAGAAAATAAGAAAGGAAGGGATGTAATGAACTGAATTAGTGTGATAAGAGGGAAAAGTGATGTATTTCCCTAAATGACTTATTTCTGAAAACGTTGTTGTAAGTAAACCACAATAAATATAGAAAAGTAAAGAAATTAATTGCTACCACGGATTTAGATGGGAAAACGTTATGAAAATAAATCGTTGATTCCTTCTATCAAACTGATAAGGTGCTTGAAGTGTTTTCCTTAATATAATAAGGAACATATATTACAGAGAATGAAGAATAATGTTTTACAACAGTAAATGGTTTAAAAGGGGAATGATAATAACATATTATAAATAAATAACATTAATGAAAATGTTGTATAATAGGTAGGCTTGTCCTAGGGACAAGTGAATATTATAGCTTAGGTTATAATAAACTAGTAAGGGAATGGGATAACTGGTGAATTAAGTTAAGTGACACTTAGTTGTAAATTAAGTAATCATAAAAGGGAAGTAGTTTGGGAGTTTGAAACCGTTGGTAAGAATAATATGTTTAGACTTGTCCTAGGGACAAGGGGAAATTATAACATAGGTTATAATAAATGGGTAGAGAAACTTATTAATAGGCCTTAGTTAACAGAACTAAGTTAATAAGTAAACAACGATAAGTCGTATTGACGACGTAAAGTGGAATTATGATTAAATAAGAGAGGATGAGGAAAACTTATGAAATGAAATAAGTTATATATAATCATAAATGGTAAGTGACATGTTAATTGGAAACATGTGAATTAGATATACTTCATTACATATGAAGTAAAACATGTTATTGAAATCAAACAAGAATATAAAAGGGGTTGTGGATCACAGACCTTGGGCCTCAATCTAGAGAATAACATGTCATAAGCTTATTAATAAACTTAAATGAATTAAGTTGTATGACTGAAATTAATAAGCAAGAGAAACTTCGTAATTTGAATAAGAATTTAATATGAATTGGAATAACCAAGTTGACTAGAAACCTGGTGATGTGAGACAAGCGCGCAAAAGAATGTTTAGACATAGGGTCTAACAACATGCTAAAGTAAGGCGCTCAGACCAGTCCGTACGGTTGAGGGTGAATAACCCAACAGGGTAGATCATCGAGGTGTTATAAGGCACGAGGGGAGCGCACATTCATCTGATTGTTCGAAGGCTCCAAAGGACTGGAAGGGGAAGCACGCGGCTTCCGGGGATGTAGGGTACTCTTGGTATTCCTCTGTGAGTGGCAGATGATCCGCCTGTACTCACAGAAGTTAGGTCTGCGTAGGTGAACCAATGAGTATGCCTTGATTGCAATAATAAGAGGCAATCAAAAGACTAAGATGGACCAGCGTGATTCGGCGAGACCAGTTAGTGCCCTGTGATAGCAACTCGTCGTCTACCTACCATCTTCAGTCAGTACGTAAAGCGGAAAGGCGGAGAACTCCAAAAGACCATATACTTTGTTATCTAGTTATGGGTGAGGTTGGCCAATAGGTTTGAAGGGCATAGGGGGACGGGGTTAAGTTCTCATTCTTGATATTCTTGGGTGCATTTCATTAGTTAAGGGAGGGGTCTAGTGGGACCATAGCCATTGTAAGAGCAGACCTTAGCATCTGCAATCGGCAGATATCTGAAAGCTCCCGACCGACTTCCATGTTTCTTAATTAGCCCTGCCACGGGACTCGGGCGCACATATAGAGAACATGTGCAATAGACATCGAGAACGGTTGACGATACGTACGTGGGAAAGTCTAGGTACACTCATGTCGCTCTGGGTGGTGTATCATAAGACTAAAGGGCATTATTCGAGGATGGAATCAAATTCGATCGAATGGTTCAAAGATGGCAGTCCGAACGCTTACGTAATATAGAAGTAGTGGTTCTTTGCAGACGTAGTGTTGACATATATACAAAAATCCGTACAACATTCGGGCATAGGATTAGGGACTGTTATATTCCTGTGATGATACAGTGGAGACCGTGCGAGTGAGGTACCATGCAGTGTATCTCAATATTGAGAGATAGCTACATATATTGCATTAGGTTAATTCACTGGAAAGTAAATGGGTACGACGTGTATGTAAGCCTTGAGTGCTATTAACCCAAGTAACCTAATAAATAAGAAAATATGATTGAACGGTATATGTAAGATTATGCAGAGTGTATAGTTTAAATCCAGTCACCAGAACTTGTTTTCTGACCCCCTCCTCATAACACACTCGCAGGTTAGATTGTGGCAGAGATATGATAGCTTTGGATACTGGTTAGGCAGTATTAATAATATGTTAAGGCTATGTTTTGATTATACTATATTTTATCCTTTTCGCTGTGAGATATTTTTCTGAGCTCTGACATGTTTTATGTCTCTGTCTTTTCTGCAGGATACCAGAGCAAACCAATCCGAGTTTTGATAAATCGGAATTTTGAAAAAAATTCGGTCTATCGAAATTGGGGTTGTTACAGTGGTATCAGAGCCAATACCCAGCCCGAATTGTGGCTCCTGTGTGGACCACAACACCTGAGTGAGGTGTTTGTGAGCCAACGGGGACGTTGGGCTCTGTAGAAGGGGAGAATGTAACACCCTTAAGTCCCACATCGTGGAAGCATGTGTGAAGTGTTATATAGTAAAGCTCATCTCTTACTAACGCCGAGGCCTTTTGAGGAACAAAACCCCACACCTATACGGTGGCTAAGTTGGGGACAATATCTTGCATGAACGGAGGTGTGGGTTGTTACACTAATCGATCGGCTCCCTATCCTATAGATATCTTGTGCTGGCCCCACAGTATGAGGTATCACTTCCTAAAGTGGCAACCCATGGTGTGCGCAACTATATCTTCTGGTGTCACGGTCGTCTTAGCCCCCTCCGCCCGACCCATGCACGCACATGTCCCCTGTCGGTTTGCGCCGCCCATACCATCCGCCTCATTTGGATCTCTTACAATCAATCAGTAAGTGCGCCCCTTCTCCGCCTAGTACGGAGTTCTTTACTTGATACCAACTCTTGTTTACTGACTGAAATGGGTACCACAAAATATGATACAAGCTCTCCCCCTTATCTTGTATCCCCACTAGGTTTTCCACTGACTATGTATACCCTTAGGTGTCTTTAATTACATAGCCCAATACTAGTTATGCTTACCCTAAAGGGTGTCTTTAATTACATAACTTCATTACATTATCTACCGGTTATGTATACCAATAGGTGTCTTTAATTACATAACCTTATTGGGTTAAGTTCGTGGGCCTATATATATATATATATATATATATATATATATATATATATATTACCCACCCCCTCTGATTTACTTTACCCACCACAACCTATCCAATTTTAGTTAACCCTAACTTAAGTCCATAATTATATTAAATTAGGTTAAGTAGTCCATTTCATTACCATGTCCAATTATGGTTAAAATGGGCTAGACCTCCCACATTACGCCTACAACGTGTGGATGTTGGATATGCCGGTCGGGTCCGGGCAGTCTTATTCCACAGTTGGGCCTAAACTCATGTCTTAGCCCGATTTGTATTTACGTACTTAGACCTCCCATATTAGGTTCAACATTAGTGGCTGCTGGATATGCCAGTCGGGTCTGGGCAGACTTCCACCACTAATGTAACCTAACCTCATGTGATAAGTACAATTTACAATTCCTAATTGTAAATTACTAAACATTCCAAATTAATCCAAATCTACCTATGTCATTATAGGTAACTATTTCTATGTTTTTCCCATTTGAATTACATGTCCCATTTCCTATTAAACATTACATAAATCATGCCAATTATAATCCCTTTTCACCGTTTCCTCTCTAACGTATTCGTACATATTTGGCGGCATCTAGGCTATAAAGTAGCCTAGCTATAAAATAAAAATGGAACATGACAAGGGGTGATAGTTTCAGCATGTTTTGGCATAAACATGAACATAAACTGGCATAATAACAAAGTGAATAGACATGTGATTAAAACATAATAAAGTGGACATCAGACTAGTAACTTGTGGCAATCACTATGATGTTTAAACAAGCATAATGAGATCTAGATTAAACATTAGGTGTCTAATTACCTAGATCTAGCATAGTGAGGTTGACATAGTCACATATTTAGATCAAACGGTGGATTCTCATGTCAAGTTTACAACATATCTAAATGTATAACAATATGACAGGTGAAAGGTGATTAACATAAAGATCTGGATCCAAGTAATGTCTCAATTGTCCAAATTAATAGATGTACATGCACCATAACATGGTTACAAGTCAAGATCCACATAAGCATCATAATCGAATCACCACAATCTTATTAGATCTAGGAAATTAAATCTATCATGACATAGTATAGAATTTCACATTAACACAGAATCATACTTTACAACATAACCAATTCATTGTCTTTCAAAGTATACTTTTATTCATCTAAAACTAAAAGTAATCTAGAAACTCACAGCGTTAGGTTTAGAGAATTCAGGAAGAACGGATCTGGAATTTCTGAATTGGATTTGTAGAATATGTTGTTGTAGAAACGATTCATTCGCACTCCAGCAGCATATGGCCTCCTTGACTCCTAATGAAGAGAATATGAGAAATATGGCACATATATTTATATATATAGCTGCCAGACCCCCTGAAACCGAGTGCCACCTCATCCCTAGGGGTGTCGACACCCCTTTGGGTGGGTCGACCCCTAGGTCGACACCCCTTTAGGGGGGTCGACCCCTTAGAGCGGAATTTTGTCGCTTAGAGGAATTTTTCGAATTTGAATCCTTTGGATATGATTCTAACTCATCTCTGACTCACTTTTGACTCATGCGTATATGTAAAATATTTCTATGTGTATACAAACTTAAAGCTCTCATAACTTCTTCATATGGTGTCTGTTTTATGCAAACCAAATGTCTGTCTTGACCAGAATTTTGAGATGGACGCAATGGTGCAGTCCCTTTCCTCCAATTCTAAACATTTAATTAATTATTATTTAATTGATTCTCTTTAATGTCGTTAAAAAAATTCGGGGTGTTACACACTTTGTTATGATGTTAATTACATGTCCATTCACCTTATTATCATACTAGTTTATGTTTATGCCAAGATGATCACTTTAGTTATATTCCCATTATTATCCGTATTATCGTTTATGACTAGGCTATTGTCTAGCCTAGGCATGCCACCAGTTTATGAGTACGCTATTTAGGGAACAGGGGAGAAGGGTTAATATTGGCATAATTTGAATATGAACATTATTGGACATATAACTCAAATGGGGAAAAAAAGAGAAATAATCACCTATAATGACATACATAGTTAGAATTTGATAAAAATGGAATGTCTAGTAATTACAATTAGGAATTGTAATTGCACTTATGACACGAGGTTAGGTTGCATTAGTGGTGGAAGTCTGCCCCGACCCGACCGGCATATCCAGCAGCCACTAATGTTGAACCTAATGTGAGAGGTCTAAGTATGCAAATATGAATCGGGCTAAGACACGAGGTTAGACCCAACTATGGAATAAGACTGCCCGGACCCGACTGGCATACCCAACATCCACACGTTGTAGGCATAATGTGGAAGGTCTAGCCAATTATAACCATAATTGGACATGGTAATGAATTGTACTGCTTAACCTAATTCAATCCATGAGGATTGTATGATAATGAACTTAAGTTAGGGTTAAGTAAAATTGGATGGGTAGTGAGTGGGTTAAGTAAATTAGAGGGTGTGGGTAATATTTACATATAGGCCCACGAACTTAACCAAATAAGGTTATGTAACTAAAGACACCCTTTAGGGTAAGCATAACTGACATAGGGCTATGTAATTAAAGACACCTAGGGGTATACATAGTCAGTGAAAAACCTAGTGGGGATACAAGACAAAGGGGAGAGTTTGTATTATATTGTGTGGGACCCATTTCAGTCAGTAACCTGGAGTAGGTATCAAATAAAGTACTCCGTGTTAGGCAGAGAAGGGGTACGCTTATTGATTGATTATAAGAGTTCCAAACGAGACGGACGACATGGGAGGCGCAAATCGACTGGGCCATGTGTGTGCATGAGCCGGGCAGAGGGGGATAAGACGACCCTGACACCAATAAATATGGTTGTGCACATCTTAGGAAATGAAGCGTTTCCACTTTAGGAAGTGTTACCTTCTACTGTGGGTGTGACGGCCCGCCCCGCACCAGCCTGCATTTCCTCCGGAAGTGCGCTGTACACATGCCCGACTAGCACAGAACGGTCGCCAAAGAAAGGACAGAAGGGAATGAACTAATCAAGGAACCTGTAGGATGTCTCACAGCGCATGGAATAAAATATAATAATAACGTACTTGACATAAAACAGGTGAGACAGTGCATAAGCTGATAACTAAAATCAACATCAATCATCAGAGCAGCAGAAATTCAAATACAGCTTATTACAACTTTCCAAATTTACTGTCTCTAAACAAAAGAAAGCTAAAGTAGAAGATGCACCACCAATGCCCAAGCAGTGATCTTCAACAACACAGGGAGAATACTATATATGTATATTACGTGGAAGCCTCCTGCTCGTCTCCGGATCATCTACCCGTGCATCACCAGCTAACCTGTCTCTAGTCTGCTCGTGTGAGCACCCAGAGTAATAAGAGGAGACATAAAACTCTGGGTCAGACATAAAGCCTGGTGTGAGCGATAAGCATCTAAACAGGATAATAACAGGTATACTAAACCATACCTGAACCTGGACCTGCAACCAAAGAATTAGTACCACATACCGTACAATACTCTAAGGTGCCAGAATAAATAGTGTAAAGAATACGGGGGCGGGGGTGCATGTCATAATGATAGCAAACAAATCATCCATAGCAACCATCCTCACATTTCTCACTCAGTGCGTAAAGCATACGATATCTACCACTTTGGAACACTAGACAAACTGAGGTAACGACGAATCCCGACTTGTAGAAACCCTGCTATAACCAAGCTAAACATATGGGGTCATGACCAACATTTCAATGACCCACTTCATTGGTTGTAGCCCTTGGTCCTACCGATGCCATAATGGCCCTGAACCCGCCTTCGTACCTCCTACCATAGTGATCCAAAGCTATAGACGTCGATAACTCCTTGGCACGCGTCCCGCAGCAAAGCCCAACCATGAAGCGAACTCGTTGATTCCCATCTGAATCTTAAGCTCTAACTTCTCATTTGGACTTCCTTTGCATCTCGGGTTTGGTCGAATTGGAGTGGGTCTTCAGAAGAGTTGTCGCGCATTAACAGTCCTAGAATTCGGTTCGGTTCGGTAGTCATCACCCTCGACGGTTCGGTTCGGTGGTCATCTTTTCATTCGATTCGGGTCGGATACTCCACATCGGGTCGGGTCGGTGTCCTCCTCCGGGTCGGGTCAGGTTGCTGTCTTCCTTCTCGTGTTCCGATCCGCTCCCACGTTTCTTCACGTATTCCGATCCGATCCCCACTTTCTGTCTGATCCGCGTGGTTTTCCCTCTTGCTAGTCCTCCAAAGAGCTTACTTCCTATCCGAGCCCTCCGTCTCCTATCCGATCCGATCTGGCCTCCATTATTCTTCCGATCCGATCCGCTCTCTATAATTCTGATCCGATCCCCTCGTCCACTCCAACTCAAAGTAAACGGCCTTCCTTCTCGCCAAGCCTCCTATGTGCCACACCCCAGTTCGGGTCGGTTTTCTTGCCCAGTTCACATATCCGATCCGAGCCTCATCCGATCCGAACCGGTTAGGAACCTGCACATTTCTGCAACTTTCCAGCGAGCTTTCTACGCCATTCGACGACGTTTTCGACCAATTTAACTATTATAATCAATCATAAAACATACCATAGAGTCATAGCAATATGTAATAGCAACCACAAACAGGAAACAACAATTCAAATGAATCAAAATGGATCAAAAGTGACTAAAACTTCATATTTTCCCATAGCATGTTTAAGTAGAACTAATCATAGGGTTAACAAAACTAAATCAAATCGAACCAAATTTCTAACAGAAGCATAAAATATTATTTAAGAATTTCTAAACATTTTTCCAGAATTTATTAGTGTATAAATTCGCTAATCTTCACTAATTACCCTTAATTACCGTAATTAGTGCAAAAACTATGCAAATCACTCACCTTTGCCACAACTAAAACCCCAAAACTGAAATATTCTCTGATTTGGCGTTGTTCCCAATCTTACACAGCAGCTCTACCTCGGTTCTCGTGCTAATACTCCTTGATTTGATGTTTGCTAAGCCTAATCTTCAATTAGAAAGTGATTAAGAGGTGTTTTGAAGAGATTTAGAGGGTGGAGGCCATGGCTAAGTTAAGAGGAATGAATAGTGACGGCTGAAAAATGAGAAAAAGGTATTCTCCAAACCCTAACAGCCCTTTTAAACTCCTAATCCCGAAATTTCCCTTTGGGCCTAGCTGTTAATCACCCGGTTAAGCCCAATTAAGCTGTTTTTCACCATCTGAAACTTGTTTCAGCCATATCTCCCAAACGGTAAGTCCGTTTCGCTAATGTGACCACTCTACGGAAAGAGAAACCATCATTCGAAGCCAATGGAAGTGGTTTCAGGTCAAAATTCATTTCCAGTCAAAAGTTATGGCCAAAACAGTGCCAACCAGGGGTAAAATGGTCATTTAAAAAAATCGGGAAAAATCATGAACATGGGAAATGACCACAATAGTCGTCTCCCAAAGTTACATGACCATACGACTTCGTATGTGAAAGAAATAAATATCCTACGATCCTATGATGCGTAGAATACGGGTCGTTACATTCTCCCCCCTTAAGAAATTTCGTCCCCGAAATTACTTAACCCAAAACATACAAAGGATCCCGCATGCCTAACAACCACATACATCCATCAAACATGCAAAACAAGCAAAACAAACCTATCCTAGCATGCGGAAAACTAAATCGAAGTCAAAATCTTACCAGGCAAAGAGTTCTGGGTGCGTCTTCCTAATGTCCTCCTCTGTCTCCCAAGTACAGTCATTCTCGTCCTCGCCCCACTGAACCTTGACTAGCTTCACCGCCTTTCTTCGAAGTTGCTTCATGTCGTGCTCGACAATACGGGCCGGCTTGCGGTTCCCAACCGCCTCGGGTTCTACTTCGAAGTCCTCTAACTGATCAGGTGAAATAGTCATATCTGAGTCGTGAATGAACTTCCTTAGTTGGGAAACATGAAATACGTTGTGAACTCCCGCCATCTTCTCTGGTAAGTCAATTCTATATGCCAAATTCCCGACTAGTTCAAGAACAGGGAATGGGCCAACGAATCTTGGTGCCAACTTTCCTTTCCTGCCAAATCGTATTACGCTCTTCAACGGAGAAATCTTGACAAACACCAAGTCACCAACGGAGAATTTTAGGTCTCTTCTCCTCTTATCAGCATAACTCTTCTGCCTATCTTGGGCAGCCTTCATTCGTTGTTGAATGATCTTGATCTTATCTGAAGTTTCCCTCACCACATCTGGTCCAAGCATAAACTTCTCGCCAGTCTCTATCCAACATGATGGTGAGTTACACGGTCTTCCGTACAAAGCTTCAAACGGAGCCATACCGATACTGGATTGATAGCTATTATTATATGCAAACTCTACTAGATGCAAATGGTCATCCCATGATCCACCAAAATCCAATATACATGCTCTCAAGAGGTCTTCCAAAATACGGTTCACCCTCTCCGTCTGACCGTCGGTCTGAGGATGATAGGCGGTACTGAGATGTAACTCTGACCCTAGAGCCTCTTGTAAGCTCTTCCAAAACCCACTAGTGAACAACGGGTCTCGGTCGCTCACAATGCTTTTAGGCACTCCATGAAATCTCACTACCCACTTCATATACAATTCTGCTAACTTAGCTGCCGTTCTGGTCGATTTGACTGGTATAAATCTTGCACTCTTAGTCAGTCGATCCACAACTACCCAAATGCTATCATGTCCCGATCTAGTCCTTGGTAAACCATCAACAAAATCCATCGAGACTTGCTCCCATTTCCATTCGGGAATTTCTAAGGGCTGTAACAACCCACTAGGCTTCTTCTGTTCGGCTTTAACTAGCTGGCAATTCATGCACTTGGATATAAACTCCCCAACGTCTCTTTTCATCCCTTCCCAGTAGTAAGTCTGCTTCATATCTCGATACATCTCATTACCACCGGGGTGTATAGTCAGCTTTGAGTGATGACATTCTCTAAGCACTTCATCTCTCAATCCATTGACATTGGGTACAACAAGCTTTCCATTCTTTCTAAGCCATCCATCTCGATCAAGCCCATACTTGTTCATCTCCTCCTCAATATCCATCTTCAGCTTGGAGATGATCTCCAATAGGTTAGGATCGTCCCTCTGACTAGAGCCGATCCGCTCAATTAAAGTGGGTCTGATCGTCAAACTTGCTAACATTTCTGGATCCAATTTGCACTTTGGTCTGAAATCAAACCCCGCGATATACTCCAGTTGCTTCCATTCAAGGAACATAGCCCCTAAGCTGGCATGTCTTCTACTCAATGCATCAGCCACCGCATTGCCCTTTCCCGGTGTGTATGCGATGTCAAAATCATAGGAAGCTAAGAACTCTAACCATCTCTGCTGACGGAGATTCAGATCTTTCTGAGAGAAGAGATACTTTAACGACTTATGATCTGTAAACAGCTCAAATCTTTCTCCCAAGAGATAGTGTCTCCACATCTTTAACGCGAACACGATCGCTGCCAATTCTAAATCATGGGTAGGGTATCTTCTCTCGTGCGGTTTCAATTGCCGACTTGCATAAGCTACAACCCTACCGCCTTGCATCAATACAGCACCCAGTCCGGTACCACAGGCGTCCGTGTATACCGTCATCTCTTCATCCCCCTTAGGAATGACTAACACTGGTGCGCTTGTCAACTTGTCCTTTAGACTTTTGAATGCATTTTCGCACCTTTCATCCCAGACAAAAGCTTGATTCTTCTTGGTCAACTGGGTCAATGGTGCTGCTATCTTGGAGAAACCTTGGATAAACTTACGATAATATCCAGCTAATCCCAAGAAACTTCTTACATCTGTTGCATTCTTGGGCGTAGGCCAATCTTGTACCGTAGCCACCTTTGCTGGGTCCACGGCAATACCATTCTCTGATACAACATGGCCCAAGAACCTCACATCCCTCTTCCAGAAGTGACACTTAGAAAACTTTGCTTTCAATTGGTGTTTTCTCAACACCTCCATTGCTACTCTTAAATGTTCCTTGTGTTCTTCCTCTGTCTTCGAATAGACCAAAATATCATCAACGAACACGAGGACAAACTTATTCAACTGATCTCTGAATACCCTATTCATAAGATCCACAAAATATGCCGGGGCATTAGTCAGCCCAAATGGCATAACCAACCATTCATAAAATCCAGACGGCGTTCGAAATGCCGTTTTAGCTATACTTTCAGCTTCCACTCTAAGCTGATGAAAACCTGTCTCGAGATCCAACTGAGAGAACACTCTCGCGCCACTCAACTGATCGAACAAATCATCTATCCGCGGGAGAGGATACTTGTTCTTCCTCGTCACTTTATTCAACTCGCGGTAGTCTACACACAAACGAAGGGAACCATCCGCCTTGGTTGCAAACACAACTGGTGCTCCCCATTCAGAAACACTCCTTCTGATAAATCCCTTCTTCAAAAGATCGCTGACTTGCACCTCGAGCTCTCGCTGCTCCCTCGGTGCCATACGACGAAGTGGCATCACTATAGGCCTGGCATCCTTTACCAAATCAATACGGAACTCAATCTCTCGGTGTGGTGGAAGTCCGGTTACTTCTTCGAAAACATCCGGATACTGGCCAACCACGGGCAAACCTGACAACTCACTATGCGGAATGTCGAGGGAGCTTAGAAAACTAGCCAATACCCCCTTACTGGGTAGACCACCAAACACTATCCTCCGCCCATCATCCGCTCTAGCTGTCACCAAAAAGCCCTCACAGTCTACCACCACCCCATACCTTCGGAGCCAATCTACTCCCAAAATAATGCCAAACCCAGTAAAGCCCAAAACAAAGCAATCACAAACAAACATGCATCCATGACTCGATAAGACCACGTTATGACAAATCATGCTAAGGCTAGTCGAACCGCCAATCGGGTTCGTCACTACTAAAGGTCTATCGACAATCTCGGGCTCCAATCCCAACCTATCTACCAGGTCACTAGATATGAAAGAACTGGAAGCTCCGGTATCAAACAAAACTCTAAAGGAACATCATAAACAGAAAGCATACCTTGAATGACGACATTCTTTCCCTTCTCCGCCGCAGTTGGGGCATTCGACGAAGAAGGAATAGCATTGAGAGCATATGCTTTACCATTTGCTTTTCTTTAGGGGGTTGCGGACACTTGTCCTTGTGATGTCCCATTTGGCCACAGTTGAAGCACTTCCTATCCGCTGGCTTGGCCCGACAATTACTAGCATAATGGCCCTTCTTACCACAGCTGAAGCACTCAACATCTTGCTTATTCTTCTTCTTCTGGCCATCCTTAGTCTGACTCTGCTTTCTTTTATTCTGGGAACCACCCTTGCCTCCACCACTTGCTTGTGGCTTTGGCTCATCTGCGGATGCAACCTCAGTCTTCGGCTTAGGGTAGAGACTTTCCGATCTTAATGCTTTCCCCACAATCGATTCAAACGTCTCATCGATGTGGTTAATAAGTTTTTCCCCCAAGTACTGATCCAAACCAGTTATGAATTTCTCATTCTTTTTCTCCGCAGTATCAATAAGAGATAACCCATATTTTGACAAAGTGTCAAATTCAGCAATATACTCCGAGACAGCTCTGCCATTCTGCTTGAGCTCCAAGAACTTCTTAAACAGCACTGACTTCTGAGCAGCTGGAATAAACTTCTCACTAAGCGAGCCTTAAACTGCTCCCAAGTAATCTGATCTTCGGGAGTAGCTGCCTTTATAGCATTCCACCAATTCATTGCCCGCCCTTGCAACTGACGGGACGCTAGCTTTCTCTTCATCGCATCCTCGATACCCAAATCCTCGAAGATACGTTCGCAACTATCCAACCAATCCTGAACATCCATAGCCGACTCCGTACCGTGGAATGACTTCCCACCAAGACTGGTATAATCCTTATTCAGCTTGGCGAAGTCGACTCTTGGCGCCTGCACTATTGGACCACCACCATTTCCACCATTGGGAGCTGCCCTCTGTACATCTCTAAGCATCTCTCTCATGAGGTCAGTAAACATCGTCCTCATGTCAGCAGCATTCCCATTATTGGCCCCTCTACCGGTACCTCTAACATATCGGCTCATCGTCAATCTGAAAAAGGAAACGATTAACGACTCCATAGTGGTGCTAGTGTAGTACGACTTCATCCATATACTACTAATAGTATATATATAGCTTTTAAAAACCAAAGTAATCACAAATACGCTCTCTCGTATACGTATATTATCTCTCCCTGATAACTTCCCTAGGTTAACTACGCAACCTAGAGCACTGATACCAAGTGTGACGGCCCGCCCCGCACCAGCCTGCATTTCCTCCGGAAGAGCGTTGTACACATGCCCGACTAGCACAGAACGGTCGCCAAAGAAAGGAAAGAAGGGAATGAACTAATCAAGGAACCTGTAGGATGTCTCACAGCGCATGGAATAAAATATAATAATAACGTACTTGACATAAAACAGGTGAGACAGTGCATAAGCTGATAACTAAAATCAACATCAATCATCAGAGCAGCGGAAATTCAAATACAGCTTATTACAACTTTCCAAATTTACTGTCTCTAAACAAAAGAAAGCTAAAGTAGAAGATGCACCACCAATGCCCAAGCAGTGATCTTCAACAACACAGGGAGAATACTATATATGTATATTACGTGGAAGCCTCCTGCTCGTCTCCGGATCATCTACCCGTGCATCACCAGCTAACCTGTCTCTAGTCTGCTCGTGTGAGCACCCAGAGTAATAAGAGGAGACATAAAACTCTAGGTCAGACATAAAGCCTGGTGTAAGCGATAAGCATCTAAACAGGATAATAACAGGTATACTAAACCATACCTGAACCTGGACCTGCAACCAAAGAATTAGTACCACATACCGTACAATACTCTAAGGTGCCAGAATAAATAGTGTAAAGAATACGGGGGCGGGGGTGCATGTCATAATGATAGCAAACAAATCATCCATAGCAACCATCCTCACATTTCTCACTCAGTGCGTAAAGCATATGATATCTACCACTTTGGAACACTAGACAAACTGAGGTAACGACGAATCCCGACTTGTAGAAACCCTGCTATAACCAAGCTAAACATATGGGGTCATGACCAACATTTCAATGACCCACTTCATTGGTTGTAGCCCTTGGTCCTACCGATGCCATAATGGCCCTGAACCCGCCTTCGTACCTCCTACCATAGTGATCCAAAGCTATAGACGTCGATAACTCCTTGGCACGCATCCAGCAGCAAAGCCCAACCATGAAGCGAATTCGTTGATTCCCATCTGAATCTTAAGCTCTAACTTCTCATTTGGACTTCCTTTGCATCTCGGGTTTGGTCGAATTGGAGTGGGTCTTCAGAAGAGTTGTCGCGCATTAACAGTCCTAGAATTCGGTTCGGTTCGGTAGTCATCACCCTCGACGGTTCGGTTCGGTGGTCATTTTTCATTCGATTCGGGTCGGATACTCCACATCGGGTCGGGTCGGTGTCCTCCTCCGGGTCGGTTCGGGTTGCTGTCTTCCTTCTCGTGTTCCGATCCGCTCCCACGTTTCTTCACGTATTCCGATCCGATCCCCACTTGCTGTCTGATCCGCGTGGCTTTCCCTCTTGCTAGTCCTCCAAAGAGCTTACTTCCTATCCGAGCCCTGCGTCTCCTATCCGATCCGATCTGGCCTCCATTATTCTTCCGATCCGATCCGCTCTCTGTAATTCCGATCCGATCCCCTCGTCCACTCCAACTCAAAGTAAACGGCCTTCCTTCTCGCCAAGCCTCATATGTGCCAAACCCCAGTTCGGGTCGGTTTTCTTGCCCAGTTCACATATCCGATCCGAGCCTCATCCGATCCGAACCGGTTAGGAACCTGCACATTTCTGCAACTTTCCAGCGAGCTTTCTACGCCATTCGACGACGTTTTCGACCAATTTAACTATTCTAATCAATCATAAAACATACCATAGAGTCATAGCAATATGTAATAGCAACCACAAACAGCAAACAACAATTCAAATGAATCAAAATGGATCAAAAGTGACTAAAACTTCATATTTTCCCATAGCATGTTTAAGTAGAACTAATCATAGGGTTAACAAAACTCAATCAAATCGAACCAAATTTCTAACAGAAGCATAAAATATTATTTAAGAATTTCTAAACATTTTTCCAGAATTTATTAGTGTATAAATTCGCTAATCTTCACTAATTACCCTTAATTACCGTAATTAGTGCAAAAACTATGCAAATCACTCACCTTTGCCACAACTAAAACCCCAAAACTGAAATATTCTCTGATTTGGCGCTGTTCCCAATCTTACACAGCAGCTCTACCTCGGTTCTCGTGCTAATACTCCTTGATTTGATGTTTGCTAAGCCTAATCTTCAATTAGAAAGTGATTAAGAGGTGTTTTGAAGAGATTTAGAGGGTGGAGGCCATGGCTAAGTTAAGAGGAATGAATAGTGACGGCTGAAAAATGAGAAAAAGGTATTCTCCAAACCCTATCAGCCCTTTTAAACTCCTAATCCCGAAATTTCCCTTTGGGCCTAGCTGTTAATCACCCGGTTAAGCCCAATTAAGCTGTTTTTCACCATCTGAAACTTGTTTCAGCCATATCTCCCAAAAGGTAAGTCCGTTTGGCTAATGTGACCACTCTACGGAAAGAGAAACCATCATCCGAAGCCAATGGAAGTGGTTTCAGGTCAAAATTCATTTCCAGTCAAAAGTTATGGCCAAAACAGTGCCAACCAGGGGTAAAATGGTCATTTAAAAAAATCGGGAAAAATCATGAACATGGGAAATGACCACAATAGTCGTCTCCCAAAGTTACATGACCATACGACTTCGTATGTGAAAGAAATAAATATCCTACGATCCTATGATGCGTAGAATACGGGTCGTTACAGTGGGGCTAACATAGGATATTTACGGAGTAGAGTCGATCGATTAGGGTAGTGGTTAGGGCACACTCAGACGTATACCTGAAGTCTACCAACTTATAGTGGAAGGGATCATCTCATTTTATTTATACTAGTAATAGTGCAGGGTAATCATTAGAGAAGTGTATACACCTTACCTTATCTACCTTGTCACATATGGCATTTATGTAGTGATCTCTCTTATCCATTTTATATGCCTATCATGTTACTTTTATTTATTTACTGGCTAAAAGTAATTAGACTCGCCAGACTTTATATCTTACCCTTTTGTTTCTCCTTCTTTCTTCCGTTCCCCCCTCCCCCCCGGTTCTTATGGAGGAAACACTCAGGCTTTGTCAGCACTCAGATATCATCTTGTTAGGAGATACTTCTAAAGTATGGCTCAAGTTTTTGTCTTTACTATAGCTTAACTCTTCCAATTGGGGAACTATGTTTTTTATATACTTATGTACTCTGATGGTGCCAGATAGAAGTTATTGTATTGTAATGGTTTTTGTGACTTATGTTATTGTGGACCACGGTATTATGATTTATGTTTGAAATAAAAATTTAAATTTTCGTTGCTATCTTATTTATATCTGTCTTGTAATTATTCTATGTCTGTTTACCTATAACGCTTCACGAAACTTAATGCATTCCCTTAGTGAGTGACATTATTGGACGTGGGGTGTCACACTTGGTATCAGAGCTGAAGGTTACCAATTAGAAGAAAAATTTTGAAATTTTATTTTTCAAAAAGGTTTTAAAAGAAAGTATTTTCAAAAAGAAAAGTTTGTTTTGAAAATATTCTCCAAGAAGCCATATGTAATATCCTTCGGGCCTTTATCTAAATTTGTTCCTTTTTCCTTTTCCAGCATGTCTGGGGAACAAAACATTCCTAATATCCCAGAGGGCATCATAATACTCGGATGGTTCCGTAGGAATTTGGAGGCCACGGTGCCTACTTAAGGCCAAAGAGACGTTCCTCCCCCAGCTGCACCAGTCATTCCTCCTCCCCCTCCAAGAGCAGATAACTTCGCCAAGATCTGCAAGGACTTCCGTGCTATGGGAGGAAATCCATTCCATGGGAACAAGACATTCGTAGAAGCTAGGAACTAGCTTAAGGAGACCAAGGAATTGTTCGTAATCTTTGAAGTAGAGGATCGAATAAAGATTCAGTTAGCTGCTTGGCCATTAAAGGACGAAGCCACATTTTGGTGGGAAGTCACCCAAGCTAGACGCCTGGTGGAAACTTTGAAAGATTTTAGACAGAGGTTCGAAATGGAATTTCTTTCCCAAGCTGAGAGATGCATAAAGATGGAGAGGTTCTTAGCACTCAAACAAGGAAACTTGACGGTGAAGGAGTATGTGAACAAGTTCAACCAACTGGCAAGGTTCGGTCTAGAGTTGGTGGATACACTGCACAAAAGGACTTTGTGGTTTGCTAAAGGGACGAGTGAGCCTCTGCATGGCTAGCCATGTCCCATATTCCAATAGGGGCCACTTTTGAAAAGCTTGTTGATATGGCCCTAATGCATGAGGAGGATAAGGGAGAAAAGAAGGAAGCAAAGGCTGAGGGGACATCGCAGAATAGGAAGGTGTGGCCCAAGAAGGGGCAGCAACAACAGCAGAAGAAAGGAGGGAAAGATGACAAGGGTAGGGATAAGAGAAAATGTCACAATTGTGGATAGGAGGGTCACTTGATCAAATACTATAAGAGAAGGAAGGGCAATTGCTTCAATTACGGAGAGGCCATACACTTCTCTAAAGAGTTCCCAAAGAAACAGGGATCGCAGGGACAAGGTCAAAGAGCAGGAACTTCTGGAGGGCGGTGCATGCTCTCGTGATCAGTGCTCTTGAAAGAGGTAGAAAAATTTCCGTAGAAAGTTTAGTTTCTCTTTATAACCATCCAATTAGAACAGTTTTTGATTCTGGCGCTTCACACTCGTTTATATCTAGTTCAGTGGTTGAATCTCTGCACTTAATTACTAGTATGGTAGTAGATCCCGTAGTTGTTTCAAACCCCACTGGTGGTTCAGCTCATTTATCGATGATTTGTTGGGGTTTGAAAATATCTGTGTTAGGCGTTGAGTTTGAGTGTGATGCGTATGTGCTCGGGTTTATAGGCTATGGGTTGATTCTAGGAATGGATTGGCTTACCACGTATGGGGCCATTCTGGATTGTGAAAGGAGGGTTGATAGACTCCTGACTTGTCATGGGAAGACCCTCGAAGTTTCTTGTGACCCCCAAGGGTCTGTTATCCTTAGCTTTATAGAGTCTCTAGATGTATCCATAGATGATTTGCAATTTGTTCTAGTGGTTCAAGATTATTCCGATGTTTTTGATGAGGTACGGGGTTTACCTCTAAGGCACGAGATTGACTTCCGCATATATCTGGTGGACAATGCAAAGCCAGTTGCATTACCAGTGCGTCACACGGCTCCAAGGGAAAGGAGGGAGTTGAGTAAGCAAGTAGGGGATCTACTTGAGAAAGGGTTTATTAGACGAAGCATATCTAAATGGGGTGCTCCAGTAGTATTTGCAACTAAGGCGGATGGTTTGCTTCATTCGTGTATTGACTATAGAGAGTTGAATAAGCTCACCAAGAAGAATAGGCACCCACTTCCGAGGATTGATGATTTATTTGATTAGCTTGTTAGTGCTTTGGTATTTTCTCAGTTGGACTTGGCTATAAGGTTCCATCAGCTGAGGGTAGTTGAGGACAACATAGATAAGACTGCTTCCAGAACTCCGGATGGTTTCTTTGAATGGCTAGTGATGCCATTTGGGCTGACGAATGCACCCGCCTATTTTGTCGATCTGAGGAGTAGGGTGTTTCAGGAGTTCCTAAACAAATTTGTCATAGTCTTTGTTGATGATATTGTGTTCTTCTCCAAAAGTGAAGAAGAGCATGCCCAATATTTGAGAGAAGTTTTGAAAACTCTCCATGACCATTATCTTAAGGCGAAGTTCTCCAAATGCCATTTTTGGAGAAAAGAGGTGATATTCTTAGGGCATGTGGTCTCCAAAGAAGGGATAGCTGTAGATCCCACTAAGGTTGCTGTAGTACAAGATTGACAAATTCCTAAAAAGGTGAGATGCTTTCTTGGGTTGGCAGGTTATTATAGGAAGTTCATTAAGGACTTCGCGAAGATATCAGCCCCTCTCACCAGGTTAACAAAGAAGAATTTGGCATTTTCATGGGATATAGACTGTGACGTTGCTTTCCAACGAATGAAGAGGGCTCTGATAACAACCCCAGTCTTGACCTTGCCTGATAGAAGTAAAGTGTTTACTGTTTACACTGATGCGTGCTGTACAGGGCTTAAAGTAGTATGTTATGGGGGTAGACAGTTGAGAGTTCATGAGAAGAACTGCCCCACCCATGATCTAGAGCTAGCTGCCATAGTATTCGCGTTAAAAACGTGGCGTCATTATTTACTTGGAGAAAGGTTCGAGTTATACACCGATCATAAATCTCTCAAGTATCTATTCTCACAGAAGGGTCTCAACTTAAGGCAACAACGATGGATGGAGTTCTTAGCTTCTTATAATTTTGAAATTGCTTATACCCCTAGAAAGGGTAATGTGGTGGCAGACGCACTAAGTAGGTGGAGGATGGCCCTGAGTCCCCTGTTTGTTGAAAGAAAGAACTTGGAGTTCATATCAGCTTTTGATTTCAGACCCTCCGTCGAGGTTTTGCCTGATTTGTTTGCATCCTTGGAGATACGACCAAATCTTATGGCCCAAATAGGAGCTTCGCAACAAAGTGACCCACAGATTTTAGGCATCATGGAAAAGCTCAGAAGAGGGGAGACTTCTAGTCAACTCAGTAGATATTTCATAGATGAAAAGGGGTGGTTGCGATGATATGGAAGGCTTTGTTTTCCTCAAACTGGAAGCTTGATAAAGGAAGCCCTAGAAGAAGCCCACCATTCTAAGATGACTATTCATCCAGGTGGTGACAAGATGTATAGAGACATGAAGAGGGTTTTCTTTTGGGCTGGGATGAAGAAAGATGTAGCTGAATTTGTTTCTCAGTGTTTAGTTTGCTAGCAGGTCAAAGCTGAGCAAAAGAAGCCCGGTGGATTACTTCATCCGTTAGAGGTTCTGCAGTGGAAATGGGAGAGCGTCTCTATGGATTTCATAGATGGTTTGCCTAGGTCAAAGAAAGTCAATACCAGTATTTGGGTGGTGGTAGATAAACTCACTAAGAGGGCTCACTTTATTCTAGTAAAGAGTAAGAGGATGGCATCGTGGTTGACAACAATTTACGTCCGTGAGATAGTTCATCTTCATGGAGTACCTTCCAACATCGTAAGAGATCTGACCCCATCTTTACTAGCGAATTTTGGAGGAGTTTGCAAGAAGCATTAGGTACACGGTTGTGTTTGAGTACCGTTTATCATCCTCAGACCGATGGGCAGACGGAGAGGGTGAACAGAATTCTTAAAGATCTTTTAAGACTGTGTATCCTAGACTTCGGAGGGACTTGGGAAGATCATCTTCCTTTAGTAGATTTTGCCTATAATAACAATTATCAAGCTATCATTGGCATGGCACCCTTCGAAGCATTTTACGAACGACCCTGTAGATCACCAACTTGTTGGTGGAAATCTACAGAAAGATTATTACTTGGACCAGATATTGTTAGGGAATCATTCGCAAAGATTGACCTTATTCGACTGCGGATGAAGACAACTCAAGATAAGCAGAAGTCTTATGCAGAAAAGAGAAGAACTGACATCGAATTCGAAGTAGGAGACTTAGTTTTTATCAAAGTATCACCTCTGAGGAATGTGCTTCACTTCGGAGCAGTAGGGAAGTTGGCACCTAGGTTTGTGGGACCATTTCCCATAACCGAGAGAATTGGCCAAATGGCCTATAGAGTGAAACGTCTAGAAAATCTATCCAGTGTTCATGACGTTTTCCACGTCTCTCATTTGCGGAAGTTCCTGCATGACACCGCAGAAGTTGTTGAACCGAGTATGTTGGAAGAAGTAAAAGTGGAACGGGAGGCGGCAGTCAGACGAGTCCCTACCCGTATTCTTGAATCAGAAGTTAAGAAGCTGCGCAATAAGGAGATCAAGTTGCTAAAGGTTCAATGGGGAGATAGCCCATAGGATGCGACTTGGGAGATCGAAGACAAGATTTGTGCTTCATACCCTTTTCTTTTCGAGGGTATGTTCTTAACTCCTTTTTCAAAGTTTTATCAGTACTTGTTTCTGTCGATTGAGTATATCTTATCCATAGTATTTTTCGGCCTTTAGATAGGAATCCTATGGATGTAAGCATGTGTTTGAAACATGTTATATTTGATGGATGCAGGTGGATGCAAATGTTTGCTAGTGGTTGCATTTGGATGAATAAATGTGCACACATATAGAACTCACATGACATAATAGGATTATTTGCATACATATTGGATTCATGGCACTAACATACATTGCGTTAAGGAGGTCAATTGAATTAGTAAACCACCTGATTTTCGCATTAGTGTTGGGACATGTACACACACCTTTGCATATATTCATATAAGCATTAGAAATCTTTAAGGACAATGGATGTCAATGATTGGTGGATGAGTGGATGGATGATGGATGGTAGGATATGCATTCTTCTCAACTTAGAGATTTCGAGACGAAATCCTTTGAGTAGGGGAGAATGTAATACCCCGAATTTTTAACAACATTAAAGAGGATAAATTAAATAATAATTAATTTCATATTTATAATTAGAGGAAACGAAATGCACCATTGCGTTCGTCTCGAAATTCTGGTCAAGATAGACATTTGGTTTGCGTAAAACAGACACCGTATGAAGAAGTTATGAGGGTTTTAAGTTTGTATACGCGCAGAAATTATATATATATATATATATATATATACGAATGAGTCAGAGATGAGTCAGAATGTTATCCAGAAAAGTTCGAATTTGAAAAATTCGATAAGGCGACAAAAATCCTGCTCTAAGGGGTCGACCCCCTTTAAGGGGTGTCGACCTACGGGGCGACCCACCCACAGGGGTGTCGACCCCCCTAGAGGGGTGTCGACCTAGGGGTCGACCCCCCTAAAGGGGTGTCGACCTAGGGGAGAGCCACCCACAGGAGTGTCGACACCCCTAGGGATGACGTGGCATTCGGTTTCAGGGGGTCTGGCAGCTAATTTATGTGTCCTATTCTCCTATTTTCTTCATTGGAAATCATAGAGGCCATATGCTGTCGGGATACGAACTGAGACGGAACCGTTTTCTACAACAACGTACTTTGCAAATCAAATTCAGAAATTCAAGATCCGTTCTTTCTCAATTCTCTAAACCTAACGCTGTGAGTTTCTAGTTGCTTTTAGGTTTAGATAAATAAAAGTAAATTGTGAAAGATTGTGAATTGGATATGTTGTAAACTGTGGATCTATGCTATTGTTAAATCTTATACTATGTCATAATAGATCTAACTTTTAGATCTAATGCAACTGTGATTATTCTATTATGTTACCTATGTGGATCTTGACATGTAACTATATTTTGGTGAATGTAAATCTGTTAATTTGGACAGTTGCAACTTTGGTTAGATCCAATTCTTTATGTAAATCACCTTTCACCTGTCATATTGCGATCAACTTAGATAAGTTGTAAATTAGACATGAGAACCCATATTTAAATCTAAACATGTTATCATGTCATTCTAATTGTGTTAGACCTACTTTAACCTCTAGATCTGAATTATGTGATCTAATTTACCACCTTGTCTTATCATGTTAGATCTAATCCAATTGGACATCTAAATTGCTAATTTAGATCTTACTATGCTTATTGCTACATCATAGTTATGTTAGAATCAATTGACTGCCACCAGTTCATCAGTTTTATGTCCACCTTGTTATGATGCAAATTACATGTCCATTCACCTTATTATCGTGCTATTTTATGTTTATGCCAAGATGATCACTTTAGTTATATTCCCATTATTTTCCTTATTATCGTTTATGACTATGCTATTGTCTAGCCTAGGCATGCCGCTAGTTTATGAGTACGCTAGTTAGGGAACGGGGAAAAGGGCTAATATTGGCACAATTTGAATATGAACATTATTGGACATATAACTAAAATGGGGATAAAAAGGAGAAATAATCACCCATAATGACATAGGTAGATTTGGATAAAAATGAAATGTCTAGTAATTACAATTAGGAATTGTAATTGCACTTCTGACACGAGGTTAGGTTGCATTAGTGGTGGAAGTCTGCCCGGATCCAATCGGCATATCCAGCAGCCACTAATATTGAACCTAATGTGAGAAGTCATAAAACATACCCAACTGTGGGATAAGACTGCCCGGACCCGACCGGCATACCCAGCATCCACACGTTTTAGGCCTAATGTGGGAGGTCAGCCCATTATAACCATAATTGGACTTCTTAACCTAATTTAATCAATAAGAATTGTATGATTATGAACTTAAGTTAGGGTTAAGTAAAATTGGATGGGTAGTGGGTAGGTAATATTTACATATAGGCCCACGAGCTTAACCCAATAAGGTTATGTAATTAAAGACACCCTTTAGGGTAAGCATAACTAACATAGGGCTATGTAATTCAAGACACCTAGGGGTATACAAGGTCAGTGAAAAACCTAGTGGGGATGCAAGACAAAGGGGAGATCTTGTATCATATTGTGTGGGACCCATTTCAGTTAGTAACCCAGAGTAGGTATCAAATAAAGTACTCCGTGCTAGGCGGAGAAGGGGCTCGCTTACTGATTGATTATAAGAGATCCAAACGAGACGGACGGTGTGGGCAACGCAAACCGATGGGCCATGTGCATGCATGAGCCAAGCAGAGGGGGATAAGACAATTGTGACACCAGTAGATATGGTTGTGCACATCTTGGGAAATGAAGTGTTGCCACTTTCGGAAGTGATACCTCCTACTGTGGGGCCGACACATGATATCTACGGAGTAGGGAGCCGATTGATTAGGGTAGTGTTAGGGTACACTCGGGCGTATGCCCTAAGTCTACCAACTTATAGTGGAAGGGATCATCTCATTTTAGTTATTCTAGTAATAGTGCAGAGTAATCGTTAGAGAAGTGTATACAACTTACCCTGTCTATCTTGTCACACCTGTCATTTATATGGTGATCTGTCTTATCCAATTTATATGCCTATCATGTTACTTTTATTTATTTACTGGCTAAAAGTAACTAGACTCACCAGAATTTATGTCTGACCCTTTTGTTTCTCTTTCTTTCTTTGGTTCCCCCCTAGGTTCTTAGGGAGGAAACACTCAGGCTTAGTCAGCACTCAGATATCATCTTGCTAGGAGCTACTTCTGAAGTATGGCTCAAGTTTTTGTCTTTACTATAGCTTAACACTTTCAATTAGGGAATTGTGCTTTTTATATACTTATGTACTCTGATGGTGCAAGACAGAAGTTATTTTATTATAATGGTTTTTTTGACTTATGGTATTGTGGACCACAATATTATGATTTATGTTTGAACTAAAAAATTAAATTTCCGCTGCTATCTTATTTATATTTGTCTTGTAATTATTCTGTGTCTGTTTTCCTATAATGCTTCACGAAACTTAATGCATTCCCTTAGTGAGTGACATTAAACCTATTTAGATGGATGAATTAATCTTTGAAACCTATTCCATTGAGTCCGAAATAGGGGTAATTAGGTGGGTACACTTTTTGTTGAGTCCAATACGGAATTCTGGACATTAAGATAGGCAGAAAACAATATTTCGAATCGAATTTAAATTATTTGAAAATTCAAACGAATTCGAATTTGAGTTTTTTTTATAGATTATTGAAGATAAAAAAAATTGAACAACATGGTTGAGAAAGATTTTGGATAAGATATCAATAGGAGAGTCAAATTAACGTCTGAACGGAGCTGAGAAAACACACCTACGGTTTTCTTTAGCGATCTGCGTCACATGTGCCTGTATATATATACCCCCTCCCCATCATTATCTCTTGCTCCCTCTCCATCCTTATCCTCATTCTCTCCTTCTTCCCAAACAGGCCAGCCATGGCTGATCAAAACAAAAGTAAAGAAAAGAAAAGAAAGGAAAGGAGAAAAAGGAGAAAATCAAACTCTTCCACTTCTACTCTTCCTCCCCCTTCTTTCACCATGGCTGAATCCTCCACCACCAGCCCCACCGCACCACGTTAGTTCCATCCAGAACTTCCCTCTCCTCAAAAATCTCGAATCTACATAGATTTGAGGTCGATTCGTCCATATATCCGAACTATTTACACCTCCGGTTGAAAATTACGCACCCTGTTTTTTAAACAGCCATAACTTTCTCATACGAAGATGAAATCGCGCGTTCATAGAGGCATTGGAATCGTGAGAACGAGTACTTCAACTTAGAGAAGGAGTTAGAATCCTAAGAACAGCAGAAAATTTCAGATTTGGCCAAGAAGATTTCGGGTTTCATAAAAATCGGAGAAAAGTTGGATTTAGGAGCATCCGGCCTTATAAAAAGAGCTAGGATGTCACGGGGTGAGGAAATTATACTTTAAAGGGTTTATTTAGTGATTATATATCTATGTTTATGGGATATTAGTGAGAAATTCAAAAGTAATTAAAGGATAATCTATATGCACATAAAATGTTCGATGAAATGCCTAAAAGGAAAATATTGAGTAAGTAGTGGGAAAATGGTTGCTAACGGCTTTTAAGTAAATTCATGAAGTAGAAATAACATCTTAGTTAGGCTTAGGGATAAAACTCTTTAGTTTAGTTCATAAAATCTCACTTTTATGGAATATTAGGTGTGTACATGCTTTGGTTGGTTATTGGTGGTTTGTTAGTAAATAATTTGATGTGCTAAAAGATGATGAACCCCTAAGCTTTTGATCTTCATGTGTAACCATATGTAAAGATGAAGTTTATATGAGAAATCAATTTGTAAAAGGGCTTTTAAGTTTGATTTAAAACATGCACACAACATGTTTGTTGAAATGTCTCAAAGAAATCTAAAGGGATTTTGTGATGAAATCTTCATGGATTAAGATTGAATTTAATTCCTTAACACCCTTATGTAGTATACATGTCACCATGTTTAGGTTATGAGCCTAATTTTGGAGGTTAGTAAGTTAATTCCTTGTTTTGTGATTAGCAAAATTTGTCGATAATACATATTAGGTTGGTGAAGGTTAGGAAAGTAAAACATGGTGTAAATTTGGTTAAAGACATAAAGAAACATTCTTTATGTTTCAATTCGTTTGAAATTTAGAGATCTTAGTCTCATGAATGTGTATATGTGTGAAACCTTAGCCAATGGACATGAAATCATCTTTTTTGATTATAACTTAAGCATTTTTCATGTGTGAATATTATTGGTTCGAGATATCCATGTTTGGATATTTTGGTTTGAATGGTTGGTGGCTGGATTAGTTGTATTGAGATTGGTTATAAACACCGTTTGGTTGTTAATAAATAAAATGGAACCCAATTATGACACCGACATCTGATCTTAAACAACTAATGAGTTTGGTTACAACTCGTTAGACACATGACATCTTGTTTATTTTTATTGAATGTTTGCATATACCTAGATTCTCGGATATACAGGAGTTGAATGAGTCTCATTCCAGAAATTGGATTTTAAATAATTATTTTAATAATAAATAATCAGAGAAAATAAAAGTTTGAATTTAAGCTCCAACAATTTCCGAAAATGAAATTGAGTTCATAACAATGAACGTTTGCAAAAGAACACACTGGTTTTGAACAAGTTAAGAACAAGTTATGGCTAGTCAAATATTGAAATGAATAGTAAATCGATTTTACGATAAATAGTAAATTGAAGTTGCATTTGCATAGCAAACGGACTCGAATTTGCGTTATTATTGTTTTAATATTCTTATTTATTTTTATAATGGATGTCAGCCAAT
This sequence comes from Allium sativum, assembly GCA_030737875.1. Classification (NCBI taxonomy): domain Eukaryota; kingdom Viridiplantae; phylum Streptophyta; class Magnoliopsida; order Asparagales; family Amaryllidaceae; genus Allium; species Allium sativum. Next base: position 489,763,922 of record CM060920.1, read on the forward strand.
TTTGATATTAAAATGATAACTTTTGAAGAATACTATTATTTTAATGATTTAATTATTAATTTAAATATTTAAATGTGGAATAATTGAATAAAAAGTCAAAAATATGGAAAATGAATTTCAAAAGACATTTAAAATGTTATGAATAATTATCGAACTTATTTTAAAATGTTTGAAATAAGTTTTAAAGTTTAGTAACTTTGGGCTTGAATAAGACTCGTCGCCCAGCGGTAGTTCGTGAATTTCGACCCGGAACATTGAATTGAAATTCCGAGAGATCTAAATGTCGGATTCTCTCAAAATTGGAAATGTTTTGTATGAAATGATAAAAGTTTTCTAATGAAGGAAAAAGAATCAATTTTCATTGATCGGATTTTCCTGAAAGTCCAAATCTGTTTTCCTAAAAATCCAAATTTCGCAGTAAAAGAGCAATTTCGGATTTTCTCGATAGAGGCGAAATAAAAATTCTTAAAAATTATGATAAATCATAATAAATGATTTAAAGGGATTTTGGAAAGAAAATATCAAGTTTTGGAAATGTATAAACCCTTTGGGAAATCCAGATTTAATATCTAATAGAACCTTTATTTAAATATTAAGGAAATTGGACTTTTAATTAATAATTTGGATTATAGATAATGATTAATGAGAATCGGAATCTTCAAATTAATTAATTTAATTTGGAATAGAATGGAAACCAAATTGGTTATTGATTGAGGTAAGTCTCTATAGATGATGACTTAGACAATCCGATGGATTTAAGAGGCTGTGTTGTTATCCCACTTATAGTGTTTACTCGATAAGGAGGTTTATATTGATTATAAACCAATATGATTTCGGTAGAGATTCCCATATAAAGGGAAATATGATTTTGGGTTTATTGTGAATGATGTCTTTAATAACATTGTTCTTTGGCCCATGAAAAGGTAAGATAATTTGCCGAGTTAAGCAAATGAAATCTTTATTTATAAAGGTTTTTGGGAAAGGAATGAACATGTTGTACATAAGGAAAGTGGCGAATAATCGATAAGGATTATTGGGAAGATTTAACCTGGAATTTGAAGTAAAGGAATTAGAATATTTTATTTAGAGTTTTCTGAAATCTTTCAACAAGATTTGAAGGAATGGAATTTGAAAGGTAATGGAAACCACCGAAACATAAGATGCTTAAAATGGAGTATTACCGGTTTTGCTCCATGAGATAGAAATGAAGGATTTCGATGTATTAAAACTTAATATAGTTTTAATAAATCTTTAAATAAAAGATTGGAATGGACAAAGGCGCTGGAATAAACGTGTATTCATGTATAGAGATGACTAAATAGTCATAAAGTTTGATTGAATAATCTGAAATTGGATTTCAAGTTATGTAACGACCCAGTGATTTTCGGCCCCGAAAATAGACATAAATACATTTCACATACCTCATGCCGACCTTCCAAGCCCCGAAAACACCGGAACGTTATTAGAAAGAAGTTAGAGGGTGAGATAAGGAAGAAAGAGATATTAGAATAGAAGAAGAAGAAGAACCAACACAACACAGAGTCTCACATCGCAGCGGAACAAAATATAATACAGAAATAAATCTTTATTGAGAGCTTTAAAAATACTTACAATATCAGAGTACATCATATAACAGAACAGTTATAATGACCTATTCCCATATACAACACACAGTGGAATGGTAGCTATATAATATCATACGTCTGAACAACTCCGGCTCGTCTCTGGACTTCACACCATTCGATAACCTGAACCTGTACACCCCGGGCTAACCCGAGCATTTACAGAACACCGGGTTAGTCTGGTGAACCAGAGTGAGATAAACTCGCACAGTATTTAGGGTATCACACAACCTGATTTTAAAGTTAAAATCTTTCAAAGAAAAGGGTAATCGTAAGACCAAATCCGCACATAAATACGGACGGTTTACCTTACGATAACCCAAAATAGTTTTGAAATCAATATCTTGTCTGATATTATAATAATGTCTAATTACAAGTAAATATCAATCTAGTTGAACGCTTGCATCTCACTCTCCACATATATAGTATACAATCAAAACTGCGGGCGCTTATTGGAGATTGGATTCCGACTATGACAAGGTATGGGACCACCTGCCGATCGTGTATCTCTAGAGGCAAATACACTGGGTTCAACAAGAACGTCTTACAACTCGGCCCTCACATGACTGACCACTCATTTCTCTTGAGTGTACCGAATGTATATCACCAACGGTTGGGAGCTACCCACCGTCTTCCCGAATAGGGACAGCATCGAAATAGATTTAAGAATCAAAAGGATTTTATCTAGACAGGTGATTATACACCCTAATGGGAGCGACCCACATAGCCATGTTGCCTGCCCGATTTCTGTCATTTACCGGTTGTGAGGTTTGAGGCCAGAATTTACTTTGAAACATCTGATCGCCATTCACTTTGAATGCCACATCGTCAAATCCATCAGATATCACTAAATGACGTCTACAAAAATACTCTGCGGTTTAGCTAAGAGAAGGTGTACGGCCTTCTCCGCCATCACAGAAATACGTTTTGAAGAAATCAACGTACGTAATTCCTTTGGAAATACTCTGTCAGACATCCGTCCATGCAAGTCATCCAGGAACCGGATGAACCGAAGGCACTCTCCTACTGCATCTCATATAGGAATCACCCCATGGATCAGTAGCGAGTAGTCCTTGCATCCCGTAGATTCCAACCACGACAGAACCACAATTTATCTCTGGCCGTTAAACGAGAGATTTTTAGTAGTTCTTCTGCTTATGATAATCCACGGTCTTCAATGCTCCATCTCGACCGTCTTCTGATATCTTCACATATTTGTTGGTCGGAATGGTTTCGAATATAAATTCGATCCCTGTCTTTCCGTGCCAACAATCGTATTGGACATATTTGATAGTTGGTGATTTAACTATCAAAATAAACAATGATTCAATCATGACAACCCAATGAGTTCACTGGTTCAGTATTCAGCACCACTTGGCCTTTTAATTAAAACAAATATAAATTTAAAACTCTTAAATCTTTTGATACTATAAATATAGTTTCCTCGCTTCTTATTTAACATAATATTAATCTTTAAACAAACTCATTCCATTACTTAGGAAATTTTTTAGATCATATTCAGTCTCCTATTTCTACTTTCAACATTAACCACGTTATTATCTAATATTGGGAAATCATTTAACTTATAATTCTACAATTTATAGCCCATAATATCTTTCATGGAAAAATTAACTTGACTCTCTCACTACTCTCGTTTCTAAACTAATATCATCCTTGGATAATTATGAAGTCGTTCAAGTTGGGGTATTTTATTTACCTCTCAGACCTTGAGTCGACGACATTCTTATCTTCAGGATAGCTAGAAGTTTATCAACGAAATCTCACCCTAATAGATATCTCAATACTTATACTTACCATTCGATTTAACATGGTTTAACCCCATTAATTTTCTTTTGAAAACTCTTTCACCATTTCCACAATCATGTTTTAAAACATTTCCATTTCTTCGTCTTTAGGCTTTCAGATTTCCTTTAACTTTCTTAATATTTACAATCTCATTTTGCAATTGTCTCGACTCCTATATCATTATTCCATTTATAACTTGTCCTTATAAATGCCCAGCTTAGATTTTATAAAATCCGACCAATAGAATTCTTAATAGGAATTCATATTAAATATAAATTAGATTTCAATTTCATTTAGCTACATAAGACTTTACGACTTTATAACTTCATTTACAGAACTAAATGCCAAGATTTATCACTTTGGTTTTTATTCAACAATAACCAATTCCAACATTTCAAAAACCAATTGATTTACTTCAACCTTAAAAGTTAATCTCCCTTTCAGATAATTAAAATAATACTTGACCTTTCCAAAATAATTCATGATTACATAATTTATTTAATAATATATCTTGATTTAAACAGTTGAGTTATTCATCTCAAAAACAAGGTTAATACCTTGACCAATTCCATTAGTTCTTTCCTTTAACCTACTTTAAACAATCTAATTAAATTAAATTAAATAATCGAAATTAATTGTTATTTGAAACAGTTAATCAAATCTTTAACCATTTGGTTAATTTCTGCTCATGGTTTATAAACTCATTAATGTGAGAACTCGCCTTATGTACTTGGTTTTTAGTTACTAGATTATTAATTTACTTAAATAAACCTTCATTCAAATAATCTATAAAAATAGATTTCAAAATCCATCTCTTATTTATAAAAACCCATTTGATAACTTCATTTCCATTTATTTACCTGACGGTAAATAAACTCTTGATAAAACGATTCATTACTAGGCCATCTGCCGAAAACTATCCAACCAATATCACCCATTGGTTAAACACAACACAGGTTGACTTTCAAATCAATGATCAATACTCAAATAAATCACCCAAACATGACAGTTCATATGATAATATGAAAATAAATAATATATTTGAGGAACTTAGTTGGATCCCTCCAACCTGTTCTTCCCTATATTCAAAACGGTTATCACAAACCAGATCATTCAGTATCATTTAACTGATAATAACGAACATTTAACATCAGCCAATTCACAAGCAATGCAACCATTCAAACAATTTAAACACGTTTATTTTATAAACGTGACCAATCAAGGTGAGTTACCTTTATTGGAACCAATCGTTAAAATAATGATTTGGTATTTCACTGAAATTAAACACAGTTTAATTTCATCATTTTTAATCAATAAATAAATTTATACTGGCAAACAGTCAACCATAGCAAATAGAGCACACAATATAAAAACCCAATTTATATAAAATATAAATGGGAAAATATTGAGTGAGTTTAACTCACCTTGATTTTATTCCATTGTTGAAACGGTACAGTTTAATTAAATTAAACATGTGTTTAATTTAATTAAAAGCTCCAGCTGCTTCCAACACTGTCCAAGTTGTTTTCAGAATGTAATGTTCGAAACCATGGTTTCCACGTAGTTCATTTGGTCCAATTCTGATCATATATGATAGAGTTATTAGTTATTAAAATTTAAACTTAATATAATTAATAAAATTAATTCTCTAATCATTTAGTTGATAACTAATTACATTTGGAATATTAGAACAGCCGAGATTTCTATTCTGAAAGAATAGCCTGACTTCCTTCCTTTTTCATTTCTTGTGATTCGATCTGCATTAATCAAAATCGATTATTTAAATTACCACAATTTAATATATAACATTACTCCTAATCACTGATTAATATATGATAATTACATCGTTAAGGTTCCACACTTGGCTGATCTTTTGGGATTTAACGGGTCCATTACTTGGTTCTTCTTCCTGTCAAGGTAACCCACTGCAAGTTATAAATATTTTTGCCCAACGTTAAACAGTAAACTTCTTTAATTAAAACTTAATGAATTTAAAATTTTTACTAACACATTGGTTAAGGATATTCAACCTAATTTAATTTTTACTTTACTTTTGGAAAAATGGCCAACTGTTTCTTCTCGGCTGTTCTGAACCACCTCACCAAGCTGCTAAAAGAACCTGTGCACCATGATTTACATGATTTGATTACTAACAAAACTCTTAATTAAGTATTAATCATATCCAATTACTTTGTTAACAACCTTATTTACTTTGTTACTGACTTTCGTTTGTTTCCACATTGAAAGCCCAAGTCTCAGCTTTGTATCCTTGTGCTCCAGTATTCACCGATTTTGATCACCCAGTACACACGCTGAATTTCATCCATCAACGCAGCCTTCATCCCACCGCCGGAGGTCCATCAAACTCCGCCGTGGAAAGCACCTGAACCCAGTTGACCTTTGCCTTGAACGGCTTCCTACTCGGTGCCCAAATCCGCCACCAAAATGTCTCCAACCGCCGGAGCTTTCCAGCTCGATTCCGCCCCTTACAAAAACCCAAACCCGATCATGACCGATAGCTGAGATGGTCTTGTCGAGCTCGTCCCCTTTGATGTTGGGAGTTCGACCATTGATGTACGGATTGGAGAGGGATTGAAGGGAATAAAGGTGGTTTTCTGTTCGTTCAAGAAGTAAGGGTGACGACTGAGGAGTGGTTGACTTTCAACGCATGAAAAAAAATAGGGTAAAGGCTTTGAACGGTTTATATAGTGGATGGAATTGATTATTTAATTTATTAGTGAAACTTACACGTAAAGTAGTTGAATAAAACCACAAACGATTTCTGTCTTCTGATAAAAAACTAATCCTAGTGTAAAAAGGTATTCCGGACCCAATGGGACAAGTTTCATCGAAATCCGACATCGTTTGAAAAAAATTCCTTTATAAAACCAGAAATAAACACGCGTTTAAATTTTTCACGATCTCCAGATAAATCAAATCAACTCGAAACTTTGAAATCCTACAATAATTTTTCAATACGAACCCAACGACACCAGTTTCGTCGCATTCTGAGACTGTTTCCCCGGTAGGCTATTTTTACGCGCACCGCAATGCCATTCTGAACACCAAATTTGCCGATCTCTAAAAATAACAAACTATATACCTATCCTAGCTCTAATCGACGATACGAACTCAACGGGACTGGTTTCGTGGCCTAATTCAATCGTCTGCTCGAGTTACACCCAAATAACCCTTTACTAAATTAATTACGCACTATAGAAATTGAACGGGCGTTTTTGGCTGCCGTGGTCCCGTACGACATCAGTTTGCCATGCCATTCAACACAGTACAATAATTTAACGATACGGTTCCAATGAAACTGATTTCATCAAAATCTGAGTTAGTTTGCAAAATGGCCATTTTAAAGGTCGATATTTAAATAACGATTTTCACAGCGACTATTTCAAAATTTGATTTAGCCATAACTTACAATCTATAACACGAAATCTAGATTTTTCTCTTTCATGTGAAAATTATCGTCAGTACGGTTCTAACGTTTCTCATCTCACAGAAATCCGACTTATATTGGCTCCTTTATTCTCAGTTGAAGTTCAAAACTCCATATTACGAACTGCACGCCATTTTCAAGCTCGATTTATATTTAAATAAATTATAGCGTTTAAACTTCGTTTAAATAACGAATTAAATATTAAAATCCAAAAATATTCTAAATAAAATATTTAAAATAATAAATTAAATTAAATATTTGTCTACCAAAATACACGGGTCGTTACATTCTTCCCCCCTTAAAATAATTTCATCCTCGAAATTGCTAAGGTAGGAAAGAACGTCACAAACCCATTATCTTTACAAAAATAATAAATTCAAAACTCGATTTTTATTTCCAAAACTAATCTAATTGATTTTAAAACCAATTTATTCCAAATAAAAGAATTTCCAAAAATCTTCAAAACTTTTCTAACACCTTAAATTTTGGAAAAATTTTGGCAGAGTCTCCCCTGTACGGAGGACATCTGAAATATCGCAGATTCAAGAAATATATATCCATCGATCAACAGGGTCGGAAAAATTCAAAAACCAAACTCAAAACCCAAATAAAAACCAAAATTTCACATTTTGCATAGGCGTACCTTTTTGCGAGCGTTATTACGCGCTAAGCAATATTTTATATTCGAGCTTGCTTAGTTATTATGTAGCTCTATTCAAACAGAATTCAATTAACTCAAGAATTTCTCTTTAAAGCTGAACTGGCCCTTTTGCACCTGTCCTCAAATAAATTTCATTAGACCCCAAACAACATCAATTAGTTTCAAATATCCATATCATATGATTCAACCAGTTCTACACACAATCTAACCCACATGAGATTATAATTATTTATAATTACTTCATTTATTTCTTTAATTATCCATTCAGGCTTATTAATCTGGATTGATTTATCCAACTTATTTATTTCATATTGGTTTTAAACCAAGTCTATCATTTTCAGATTTATTCAAGTAATCAACAACACAATCCAAACATATCATTCAAATCAATATTAACAAATCCAATTGATTTACCATATTATAATAAATTGAGAAAATCATTACTTTTATTACAAAATAGATTAGGCAAAAATAATTTCAAAAATAATTTTATATCAAATTACAAATACGCGCTCTCATATATATAACAAACTCAATCTAGGGTATTACTAACCCCATCTCTATCGAGTTACATCACAGAGCCAAGGTTATCACTAAACCAATAGCTCTGATACCACTGTAATGACCCAGTGATTTTCGGCCCCGAAATCGACATAAATACATTTCCCGTACCTCATGCCGACCTTCCAAACCCCGAAAATACCGGAACGTTATTAGAAAGAAGTTAGAGGGTGAGATAAGAAAGAAAGAGATATTAGAATAGAAGAAGAAGAAGAACCAACACAACACAGAGTCTCACATCGCAGCGGAACAAAATAAATACAGAAATAAATCTTTATTGAGAGCCTTAAAAATACTTACAATATCAGAGTACATCATACAACGGAACAGTTATAATGACATGTTCCCATATACAATGCACAATGGAATGGTAGCTATATAATATCATATGTCTGAACATCTCCGGCTCGTCCCTGGACTTCACACCATTCGATAACCTGAACCTGTACACCCCGGGCTAACCCGAGCATTTACAAAACACCAGGTCAGTCTGGTGAACCAGAGTGAGATAAACTCGCACAGTATTTAGGGTATCACACAACCTGGTTTTAAAGTTAAAATCTTTCAAAGAAAATGGTAATCGTAAGACCAAATCCGCACATAAATACGGATGGTTTTTACCTTACGATAACCCAAAACAGTTTTGAAATCAATATCTTGTCTGATATTATAATAATGTCTAATTACAAGTAAATATCAATCTAGTGGAACGCTTGCATCTCACGCTCCACATATATAGTATACAATCAAAACCATGGGTGCTTATTGGAGATTGGATTCCGACTATGACAAGGTATGGGACCACCTGCCGATCGTGTATCTCTAGAGGCAAATACACTGGGTTCAACAAGAACGTCTTGCAACCCGGCCCTCACATGACCGACCACTCATTTCGCTTGAGTGTACCGAATGTATATCACCAACGGTTGGGAGCTACCCACCGTCTTCCCGAATAGGGACATCATCGAAATAGATTTAAGAATCAAAAGGATTTTATCTAGATAGGTGATTATACACCCTAGTGGGAGCGACCCACATAGCCATGCTGCCAGCCCAATTTCTGTCATTTACCGGTTGTGAGGCTTGAGGCCAGAATTTACTTTGAAACATCAGATAGCCATTCACTTTGAATGCCACATCGTCAAATCCATCAGATATCACTAATTGACGTCTACAAAAATACTCTGCGGTTTAGATAAGAGAAGGTGTACGGCCTTCTCCGCCATCACAGAAATACGTTTTGAAGAAATCAACGTACGTAATTCCTTTGGAAATACTCTGTCAGACATCCGTCCATACAAGTCATCCACGAACAGGATGAACCGAAGGCACTCTCCTACTGCATCTCATATAGGAATCACCCCATGGATTAGTAGCGAGTAGTCCTTGCAAACCATAGATTCCAACCATGACAGAATCACAGTTTATCTCTGGCCGCTAGACCAGAGATTTTTAGTAGTTCTTCTGCTTATGATAATCCACGGTCTTCAATGCTCCATCTCGACCGTCTTCTGATATCTTCACGTATTTGTTGGTCGGAATGGTTTCGAATATAAATTCGATCCCGGTCTTTCCGTGCCAACAATCGTATTGGATAGATTTGATAGTCGGTGATTTAACTATCAAAATAAACAGTGATTCAATCATGACAACCCAATGAGTTCACTGGTTCAGTATTCAGCACCACTTGGCATTTTAATTAAAACAAATATAAATTTAAAACTCTTAAATCTTTCGATACTATAAATATAGTTTCCTCGCTTCTTATTTAACATAATATTAATCTTTAAACAAACTCATTCCATTACTTAGGAATTTTTTTAGATCATATTCATTCTCCTATTTCTACTTTCAACATTAACCACGTTATTATCTAATATTGGGAAATCATTTAACTTATAATTCTACAATTTATAGCCCATAATATCTTTCACAGAAAAATTAACTTGACTCTCTGACTACTCTCGTTTCCAAACTAATATCATCCTTGGATAATTATGAAGTCGTTCAAGTTGGGGTATTTTATTTACCTCTCAGACCTTGAGTCAACGACATTCTTACCTTCAGGATAGCTAGAAGTTTATCAACGAAATCTCACCCTAATAGATATCTCAATACTTATACTTACCATTCGATTTAACATGGTTTTAACCCCCATTCATTTTCTTTTGAAAACTCTTTCACCATTTCCACAATCATGTTTTAAAAAATTTCCATTTCTTCGTCTTTAGGCTTTCAGATTTCCTTTAACTTTCTTAATAATTACGATCTCATTTTGCACTTGTCTCGACTCCTATATCATTATTCTCATTTTGCCATGGCAAGCGCCTGAACCTAGCTGACCTTCGCCTTGAACGGCTTCCTACTCGGTGCCCAAATCCGCCACCAGAACGTCTCCAACCGCCGGAGCTTTCCAGCTCAATTCCGCCCCTTACAAAAACCCAAACCCGATCATGACCGATAGCTGAGAGGGTCTTGTCGAGCTCGTCCCCTTTGATGTTGGGAGTTCGGCCATTGATGTACAGATTGGAGAGGGATTGAAGGGAATAAAGGTGGTTTCCTGTTCGTTCAAGAAGTAAGGGTGACGACTGAGGAGTGGTTGACTTTCAACACATGAAAAAAATAGGGTAAAGGCTTTGAACGGTTTATATAATGGATGGAATTGATTATTTAATTTATTAGTGAAACTTACATGTAAAGTAGTTGAATAAAACCACTACAAACGATTTCTGTCTTCTGACAATGGGACAAGTTTCGTCGAAATCCGACATCGTTTGAAAAAAATTCCTTTATAAAACCAGAAATAAACACGCGTTTAACTTTTTCACGATCTCCAGATAAATCAAATCAACCCGAAACTTTGAAATCCTACAATAATTTTTCAATACGAACCCAACGGCACCAGTTTCGTTGCATTCTGAGATTGTTTCCCCGGTAGGCTATTTTTACGCGCACCGCAATGCCATTCTGAACACCAAATTTGCCGATCTCTAAAAATAACAAACTATATACCTATCCTGGCTCTAATCGATGGTACGAACTCAACGGGACTGGTTTCGTGGCCTAGTTCGATCGTCTGCTCGAGTTACACCCAAATAACCCTTTATTAAATTAATTACGCGCTATAGAAATTGAACGGGCGTTTTTGGCTGCCGTGGTCCCATACGACATCAGTTTTCCATGCCATTCAACACCGTACAATAAATTAACGATACGGTTCCAATGAAACTGATTTTGTCGAAATCTGAGTCAGTTTGCTAAATGGCCATTTTAAAGGTCGATATTTAAATAACGATTTTCACAGCGACTATTTCAAAATTTGATTTAGCCATAACTTACAATCTATAACACGAAATCTAGATTTTTCTCTTTCATGTGAAAATTATCGTCAATACAGTTCTAACGTTTCTCGTCTCACAGAAATCCGACTTATATCGGCTCCTGTATTCTCAGTTGAAATTCAAAACTCCATATCACGAACTGCACGCCATTTTCAAGCTCGATTTATATTTAAATAAATTATAGCGTTTAAACTTCGTTTAAATAACGAATTAAATATTAAAATCCAAAAATATTCTAAATAAAATATTTAAAATAATAAATTAAATTAAATATTTGTCTACCAAAATACACAGGTCGTTACAAGTTAAGTAATCACTGGTAAATGATTTTGACATATTAAAGCTCATTACAGTTTTAATAAATGGTTTGATTAATATTCCAAAATGGAATGAGATTCATGAGATCTTGTATACCTATTGGTTTTAAAGATGCGCTAATTATTTGGAAAGACCGGGTTTTTACCCATTCCGAATAACTATACGGCGTGAAAAGACTAAGTTCTCAATTACGATGATGAAGATCGGTATTCTTCACATCGGATGGATGGCTCGTGGGATGCGTTGGGCAGCCACCTAGGTTAAAGTAGTGGTAAATCTGACCGTACTTGAAGTGTATCGGATTGCAAGGACTTGCACTCCCAGGCGGGGACGTGGAATCAAGTGCCTTCGGTTTCGTTCCTACTCTCGGAACGAACTTGTGGATGGATTGCATGTCTGACATGGAATGACCATGGGGCATGCTAAGTACTGAGCAATGATCAGGGCTTTTGTTGAAAAGCAGGGCTCTATGGTGATGATCAAAGCACGACTTAAATGCATACCTTTGTGTAAGATGGGACCTCGTGATAGCGTCACACTCCGATATGATGTTGTGTTGATTGTCAAATTAGCATGACTTTATGTTTTGCATGGATTCGTTTGACCGATGGTATGACAGGTTGCGAGATTAAGTTCATTAACCTAAGAGAATGGGTGCATTGTTGTGTACAAACATGGTATTCGCTGAATGCTCGAGTGGTCTTTCGATCAGTAACCATCATGATGGAATCCAAACTCCAATACGAACCTTTTACGATTTTCAGTTGTATACCATGTAGCCAACATAGTGGTATGGGACACTATGCGAGCTAAGATTTATAAGTTTATTTTTGAAATGATTTTACACACCCTAGGCATTATCATAATATAAAATGATTTGGTTTTAAACTATATCTAGCATGTTTTGCGATTATAAGGCAAACCCATATCCTCTGGTGTGCGCTTGCATTGTGTGATGGGACCTGGGGATTACAATCGTTCATTTTTCTAAAGTCATGTTTTCAAAATCAGGTTTATGGTTGCTATGTGTAGTTATGGTTGTTGTGGTTGCGCACATATCCTTAGGAGGAAACCCACTCCACGACATACGGCACAGTCCTGAGATACCTTATTCGAATTAAGGCTAAGTATCATATTAGTAATAAAGGTCTTCTCACACCAGTCCCATGACTGACTCGTAGTTTGTTTTTCCCTTGCAAACTGCGGGTGCCCACAGTTTCCACACGGGAAGTCTGTTAGTTTGTTTTTCAGTTGTCGAGACCAGGCTTAAGCTTGAGGACTTGGAGTTCCAAAGAGAGTTGAAGTTTCATATGCAGGCCGAACGTACTCTATTATCGGTATATTGCGTTAAGTCTTCATGGAGTAATGGTATGTAAAATCAGATTTGTATTCAAAAATGTTTCCGTTGCAATGATATATTCTTATTATATTTTATGTGTTGCGCTATGAGCTTTGAATTCCGCTGTGTTTACTTTGATAAACCTTAACGAAACGTGCTTTTGTTTGCCTTGAATCGACGTGGGTTTTGGTTTTTGGTCGGTTTGAAGTGAGTGGAAGTGTGGGTCGTTACACATTTACTTTAATTTAAACCAATGTGGTATAAGACATCGTTACGATAACTCAACCCATTAATTACTCATTAACTAACTGTATCTTTAACCAATCCTCGCTACGGAACCTTAACCATTCCTTAGTCAACAATGAAGTCAAACAGTTGGGATATAATTATCTCTCAGACCTTAACCGAACAACATTCCTAACTTCGAAATAGACAAAGTTTGAAACTTTGAATATCAACAAAACATTACTCACACAACTTACCGAATTCAATTTAAGAGTCCACTTTTTTTGGGAAACATTGATTATAACGATTGCGTTATAATTCCCACATCTGAAATATTTAATTTTAAAAGATACTTTTATTTATTAATTTGAATGGATAATAAATGAATAATTAATTAATCTTTATTCAAAACAGAAAGTAAATAGTACTTTACTGAATTTTATATAGTCTTATTCCAGCATATAACTCTCTTCCCAATGATCTTTATTCGATTAACATTCCGAACTTCGGAATAAATTTACCATTCCAGGTCCACTCAATTTCCACTTTCCATTCTAAATTCATCTTTAAATTTATCACTCCTAAATTCTTACTAATTTTCTTTCTAACCATTCCATTCTGCAAAACGTTTAATTTAAAACCATTATTCACTTTAAAATGTGAATATTATTTCTTATATAGAAATTTAGACTCGTTGTATCAATTAAATCTTGATTTAAATTGTAACTACCATTACAGGTTAAAATTTCATCAATCGAGTCATTTTATAACTTCTTGTTCACATTCCACTTTATTGTCAAATCTCATTTACACATCAACTTTTTAGTTGCTTTTATCTAACAAGTTTATAATTCTATATCGAATTCATACCTAAATATAAATTGTTGGTTTCAAACCTAATATAATTTTTTCTTGTCAAGTACCGAATGATTTAAATAAATTATTATTTTTTGTATACAATTCAACATAGTCGAATTCCAATTCTAATCCCTTAGATTTGTATCAATTTATTTTATATTCCAAACTTTGGAATAAAACCCAATGTTTTCTTTCAAAACGACTTCCCATTTCCCATTCTCATTCAAATTCCCATTTGAATTCATATTCCCAACCCAATTTCCTTTATAGACATTTTCATTCACAAAATATTTGCTTTAAACCATTATTCACTTCAATCGTGAATACTATTTCCTTTATATAATCAAATCAATTTGATTTCGTACTTGTAAATAATATCTTCCATTTATAACTTCTATTTGTAGAATTGTTTAGATAAAATCTTATTTTTAATTCCAACCATTTATAATCTCATTTATAATTTTCTTTATAACTGCTAAATTTAAGTCTAATTACAAATATTGGTTTAGAAACCAATTTCCAAAATCATGTAATTACATATTTACGCAAATAGTTAACTAACTTCCGAAAATTGATCTTTTCTTATTTCTGAATTTCCTTTTTATGAAATCCACTGATTTTATATAAATCTTTTAAATTCAATATGCATTTCAAAAATTCCTTTCTATATTCCAATATTACTTATGGTATTTAAAATACCAAATAAAAAGGGCCAGTGCCACCCATACATAACAAAATCAATCATAGATTATATATCACATCATATATAACAATAAATGAAAAGTAGTAATGTAATTGTTGAGGAATCGAGTTGGATCCCTCTAATATATTTTTCTTGCATCCATAGATGTTAATCAACGTAAATAACATCGATTTCATATCAATATGCAATATCATAGTAAATAGAGTCCATATTCAACCAACGACCTATATATATATACACATATATATACACCATTTCAACCAATGTATTAGCAATTCATCCAAACAACCATCACATAGAATTCAATCATCATTTATTAATTCTAAAATACGTTTATAAAATATAAACTGGACAGAGGTAGTGACTTTACTTACTTTGTTTTGCATTTGATGATTTTGCTTTTGTTTAGTTTATAATCAAACAAGAATTTGATTTTTCCATGAAATTCTCGTAGCTCTATTCTTAGCCACATTAGTTCCACAATGTAGATTTCGTCGTTATGATTCCAATGTGACTTGTTTAGTCTAATTCTGATAATATATGCAAAAGTTATAACTGTTACAATATTATCTTGAATTAAACTAAATTAATTATTGATCATTACTATAACTACCATTTATATTCCTTAATCCCGTTTTATAATCTAACCAACCCTCTTAAACCCCTGAACCACGTTATCAACTCCCTTCTTCCTCAATAGTTTGCTGCTCCTAATATAAAATACCATGCTCGCACTATTCTTCCACTTTCCCTTCCTCTCTACTTTATTATTTCAATAACCAAAGCCACCCTTTAACTCCATATCACCTGCTCTATCCACCCAAGAACAACTCTCCAAGCTCAAGATCACCCATCACCACGCGTCGCATAACCTCCTATGCTACCCACAGTAAAACTTACAAACTCTTTAATTACAACATCACCTCGAAAATTCTCAATCGAAGCTAAACTCTTTCTTGATCCCAAAAACAACACACAAAACCTGAATTTATGCTTGAATCGCTCGGATTCTTCAAGCCTAGTTTTCGCTGCTATGAAGACAGTGAACAAAAATGGTGTCTAACCCATCGAAATACACACTAGATTGAAGAGCACCTCATCAGAAACTCAAATACACTTGTCTCCCAATTTATGGATTGTTATTTAATTTTATCTTGATTTTCCAAAGTTCACGAATATAATTTGGTAGCAGCGTGATATGCTATTGACCGGAGAATGAAAACAGTAAGGGGTTTGAGGATTAGGATATACATATATAAGGTAGGTTGGCTTGCTTTAGAAGCTTAAGGATCGATTTATTAATTTTTATTGTATTGCTGTTTACATTCGTCGTTTAAAACTTCGTATGATCACATACGATATCCAATTTCGATGAAAATGGATAGATAACTATAGTTTGACATTACAGACTCAATGAAACTTATCTAGTCGAAATCCGAGTTCGTTTGCACCAAAAGTGTTATTTTAAATTCAAATTACTGATTGATTTACATTTTAATTATGCATGGTCACAAAACAATCCCGATTGGCGCGAAATTTAAAACTAGCAATAACTAATCATTACGGATTTAATAAAATTCATTTCATCGAAAACGAAAGGCTATTTTTAAGGCCTAAATAAAACCAATAAAATATTAATAAATTCTAATGTAATTCAATTTAATAATAATAAATTAGTATTGTCGTATATATACAAATAAAATATCATATAGCTTTAAAATAAATAAGCTTGGATTTTAAACTCAAAATTATAAAATTTCATCGTTAAACTGATATTTAATTTATATTAAAATCCTTTTATTATATTAAATATGGTTTATAAACGATTCCATAACGATTTTTTGAAAATTTGATTTGGACATAACTCACAATTTACAACACGAAATCTCGATTTTTCACTCTCATCAGAAAACTATAGTCAATTAGATCTGAACATTTCTTATTTCATAGAAATCCAACTTATAATGAATCAAAAGTTCAAAACGTAAAACTACAAATTACCACGATGTTATGAGTTCATTTATCGTTACATTAAAATTAATACGTTCAAACTTCGTTTAAATAATAAACTCATTATCATAATTTAATTCTAGACTGAATTACATCTTTTAAACTATCCAATTCACACAATATTGCAAATTCAACCAATTCAGACTATTTAGGAAATAAATATATTATTCCACTAATATATTTATTAAATATTCAAAAAATTTGAATTCAAGTCATTTAAATCTCCAAATCGATATTTAAATAATTAAATAAACTAATTATTCAATCAATAAAAATTCAAAACGTTACAAAATTCTATCTCATGACTCTAATATTTAATCCGAAGCCAATGTAGCATAGCCATCTATGACCATATTCACATCCGAAGTACGACTAACTTCTTTAGCCTTGCCCGAGCATCAACGAGTCAAAAAATCTAAACATTTCAGCCTGGATGATGTTTGACTATCCATAGATCAGCTCTTATCCCTGATACGGGACTAAAAGCATGACTACGAACATAATTATCTTCTGAGTTACCTTATTCCACTTTCCAACTAGGAAAGTACGAATCTTCCATAAGCATGGATGCACTATTCTATCGTCGATTACCATCGTAGCACCGAGAAACAGAGATGCTACCATTAACGGTCTTGATCCAACTTTCCGACCCTCATTTCTCGCCCTTGACGTAGGGAAAAGAAAGTGAATAAAAAAGATGCAATTTCATCATTCGCCAACCCACCTAACTGCCTTTGTCTTTTCAATACCTCGATCAAGGTCTGATCATTATTAGAAATGCTACCCTATAGCAATATGGAAGGGTTTATATCATTAACAAGACATACAACAGTTATTTTCTGGTGGAGGCAAGACAGAGAAAAATGGATCGGCAAAGAATATGCAATGCCATTCTCATTCAGAATAATATTTATTTCTTTAAATAATATTATTCGATTATGCATCTTGTCTTTGCATGCTTCATGAGTTATTGATATGACTAACTTAGATAAATTTATATGTAAATGGCGCAGGTACCCAAGTGGTCAACAACCCCATCCCTTGATCTAATGAGAGGAGACTAAACATGATAAGGAAGTGATCGAGTGTCTGCACAACGACTTCTTTCCCTTGATGTAGAGGCAAGAAAGTGACATAAAGACAAATGTGATCTGACCGTTCATTAAGAAACATTTGTCTTTGACACAACAAGAAAAATTGAACTTAGTTCGGACACGACCTAACCGTCTACTTGACAATTTTTTCCTTTGACGTGGGGGCAAGAAAAAATTGCTAAGCTGAGGGTGAGCATGACTCGACCGCTCTCCATATGACGTCTTTAACTCTATCCCATGTTTCGGCGGGAGGAGTATAAACTTGACTTGGATGTGATCCGACCATCCTCAAGGTTACCTTTGCCTTTGACGTGAAGGAAAAGGAACGACGCCAGGGCAAATGTGACCCGACTGTTTGCCCGACTAACTCTAGTCCTCAGAGCTTGGGCAGGAGTATAAATCAAGGACGAGTGTGATAAGCACGCTAAGACTAACGACTGCTCGCTCCATAAATCTAACACAGACTGACATTAGGAGAGTATGAAGGATGATTCCATGACATCCATTACTCTAACCCAGACTGACATTGCGAGAGTATAAAGGACGATTTCATGACCTCCATAACACTAACTCAGACAGACATTGGGAGAATATAAAGGACGAATCTACGACGTTCGCACTAACTCCAATACCATTCGACTGGGGTAGGAATATATATAAAGACTTATGGACCGAATGTCTAATTGACTTAGCCCGAACCCTACCGATGCTGGGTGCACAAGTGTAGCCTTATAAACTAACTTGAACGCGTCTCGGACGCAACTCATGATTCATAGTTAATTAGGAGCATATACATTATACATCCTAGCTATGACACTTGATAATTATAAGCACGAAAACTTATAGTCTAAAATTACTAAGTGAGACAATTTAAAGTCTAATTTATTAGTGAGACAACTTATAAATTAAGTTCTTAAGCGAAATAGTTTAACGCTTAACAATTATTCCAATTTATAATTGCTTATGACTTACATTTAACTTAGCAAAATTTAAATCGCAAGTACACTGAATGGAAAGCGAAATAAGCCTGTTGATAGAAACATTGTTTTTATTTACGTTGCAGGTTTGTGTACAAATACAAAGCAAAAGCGTGAGGGACGCACCAACTCCACAAGCTCTATGACAGAGGGCTGACAACGTCGCCTAATGCTAAATTTCCTACACGACTTAAGGCGATGACTGAAAGGAGGCCTTGAGAGTAGAATATTCAATAACGTATCATGCGACTTGAAGCAATGACCGAAAAGAGGCCTTGAGAGTGATATTTTAACTCGACGCACATACCTATGTGTGACTGATCATAACACACATGCAACGACGGGTAGCAAATTGCAAGTACATTAAATGTAAAATGCGATGACTCGAGCACTTGGATGACCCAATCACTTAAACTTGGAAAGTAGTACCTGTTTTTTATGCACGCATGTCTAAACTTGAAACAGGTGTGACTCGACCACCCATCTCTTTCGATTACCCCTAGGCTAAGGGTTAAACTGTAGAAAGTATTTTAAAAAGGCATGACTCAATCGCCTATATCTAACTCATGCTTTAATTTTGGATGGCCATTTGTGGATGCAGGGTAAACATCCGTTCGCTAGTTCCATCCTACTTCCCGACTGGAAGGCTCAAATATCACCATACATGAATCGAATACCCCACTTTAAATATCAATTAAG
Organism: Allium sativum; assembly: GCA_030737875.1. Taxonomy (NCBI): domain Eukaryota; kingdom Viridiplantae; phylum Streptophyta; class Magnoliopsida; order Asparagales; family Amaryllidaceae; genus Allium; species Allium sativum. The sequence continues at coordinate 489,783,584 of CM060920.1, forward strand.
TGTGGCACATCAGTTCAATCCTCAACCTTTCCACTTGACGCAGTGGGGAAATTAGATCATTCAAGACGAATGCAATCTGATTTTTTACCATCGAACTTCAGTCTTCCAAGTTTGTATGAGACTATGGACAAGAGGTGAGCATGAACCGACTATTCATGCAACATTATCTCACCTTCATCATGATGAGTAGACAATAATATGGGTTGAGAACCCGCCGATCACTCTGCATTCAGCTCTAACTTACGATTCAATGCAAGAGTATGAATCCAAAAAAAAGACATGGAGTTGACGCCCACTAATCAGCTAAACCCTAATGACTATGGGAAAAGGATGCAAGCCTCGAGGGGCCTGGTTCGACTGTTCGATAACCCTATGCACATTTTCCAACCATACTTTCCTCAGATGGAGTTCATACATGTAATCTAGCAAGCTGTAGAATGTTGCACCCTCCTCACGACACATGTATCCAAAGTTTTACAAGATCCTAGGCAATAGCCGAAAGGATGACTCCTCCATGGACTCCTTAGATCAACACCCAGACATTTGAGCTACTAATCATTATCCAAAATTAAACGAAAAGTGACAAACCGCAAGTACATTGAATGGAAAGCATATCATTCATGTGTTCAATGCAAATGTCACCGACACAACAACACATTACATGAAATTCATCTTGCATTTCTTTCACCACATTTAGAAGCTTGATTGACGGCTATTGCATACATGAAATCAATGTTCTCATCACTCCACAACCTATGAGAGGGGAAGGAGAATGACCAAAACAACAACCATTTTGTACATAATCGACTTGTTCCTAAGTGATTGACTATGTATGTGGAGAGAATCAAGAATCAGGATCAACTGTCAGCTTAAAGCTTGAAGATCTACATATGCTCTAGCTTAGCGCCTCAAGTCATCTTCTCACTTTGGTTGGAAAAGCTCAACTCGGCTAAGAGGGACCATAGGGAAATCGATCTCGATTCAAGATCATGAAGGCAGATCTGGATTGATTGAATGAGAACTTGAAACGAATCAGGGTCTTGAAACATGACTTGAAAGAGATAATTAAAACAGTTTGGGTCGATAACATTGAATCGAGACTCGGCCCGATGATTGATCCAAATACAAAAGAAAAAAAGGGATATCACTTTCTACCATCTCATGACTTGAACAACTTTAACATACGTTGACTTGCATGTAACAAATGGTCTGACTCGACCATGTGCTTGACTTGCACAAGAAAATGACATTGTTTGGCAATGACCTGCATTTGAACAATAACATACGGGAGCCGATGACCCATCTTAACTTGCGATAAGTTCGTTCGACCTCTTGGCCCGACAAGATTTAACACTACAAGAAAAACTGCATATAGCAGCGGCAGAATCGGCTTCTAATCCGTCGCTAAACAGGCATTAGTGACAGATTTCCTACATAATGTAGTGGTCGGTAAAAACCATAACGGTATTTGTGTCAGATTTTGCGACGGAATTTAGCATGAGTTTTCCGACATTTTTCCATCATTTTACTAATTATATAATAAAAATAAAATTTTATTTATTAATTTTATTTTAATTTATATACCGACTATTTACCGATGGATAATTAATTTATAATAAAATTTTATTTACAAAAGGAGTTGGCAAACCCTTACTAATTACCAAGGGATTAGCGATAGAAATTAAATTGGGTAAGCTTAACCTCACTTTTTTTGTTGGAAATCCGCCGCAATTCCCCTTCTGATCTGCATATGTATGTGTGTGTGTGTGTATATATATACACATACACACACACACACACATACAACAAACATCATTCAAGTGTGAACGCTAAAATAAATAACATATTAAAAAAACAAAGATAAATTAGCCAACAACATTAATTTAAAACTAAAAAGAACATTCATAATCACATACAAAAAAACCACAACATCCATAATCCTTCATCAATTCATACACTAAACTGAATTATGAACAATAAAACTATTCAGTTGGTGCTAACATTATCCCAAATACAAACACATATCATCCATAACCATAATAAATCCACATAACACCGTATTTACACCAAATAAGTCTAACTAACATACCCAACCAACTTCCGAAGATGAAGACGACTAAGTTGCAAGAAAATGCGAAACCGAAGGCGAATGCGAAACTGTATCATGGCCCTTAAGCTTCAGAATCTGCATAAAATATCAGCGTTGCATTGAGTATAAAATGGAATGTTTCATTGATTTACCATTACTATTGCATAGACATTAAGCACAATCAATGTTATATATTGATTGCATAGACATTATGCACGGTTTGTATGTAATTAAAATTCTGTTATATAAATAAAAACATTTCAGGCCCGTATATAATTCATACCGATATAAGAACAACTAAAGATGTGACCCAACTTAAAAAGCATGCAGAATGAAAATATAGAGTAAGTTTCCATGACAGACTTAGTATAGCTGGGTAAGAAGATCAATATTCAAGATCCGGTATAGGTTTTGTCATATATGACTTCTTAAATTTCGATCAGTTTAAGGTGTTTCAATTTTGATTCTATAGAAATAAAATTACCAATGCTAATATGTACAATAGAACGAATTAATGTATATCCGTAGGATAAAATCTTAGGTATAATTTTATACTCCTACACAAATAATAAGGCATAAAAGAGTAACCTCTGATAACAATTAAACTACAGTATCATTTTTTTCTCTCTTTGAGTTCCAGCTACAAGTATGATACTATATATACACATACGTGCACGTGTGCGCACACATACACATATAACAACTAAAGATGTGACCCAATGTAAAAAGTACGCAAAATGAAAATTCAAATATTTCAGGACTACAAATAAAGTAATCAAAATAAAACAAGTTAAAAATTAACCTATAAAGATGATATTCCACCCCTTGCTTTCAGAAAGTCGCCTTCATTGAAGCGTTTTAATTCTGGCACTGTTGGCGAATGGTCAGAACTCAGCATATTAATATGTCCATCCTAAAAAAGCAATATCAATCAATAGTATATACTATTTCTATAGATCAGACAAACAAAATTAATTATACATATTAACATGAAAATATAATACCATTAAAGCTTCCCACAACCTTTGTCTATTTTCTTCCTCGCGTATAGGTGGATAACACTTAAATCGGGTGTCACCTTCCTTGATTTCTTCAGCGGAAAAATCCAAATAATGTGGACAAGTTTCAATGCTCACACTGGCCCTGCTACTTTTTGCATTCTACATTTATAAAAAAAAAAAAACTAACTGTTGAACATAGGCCAAAATTCAGTGGTTGCTGATAAACTGTAAAATACAAAATTGTGATGTCTAATCGATGTAGTGACTTACATGAAATATGTGCCAAAATGCTTAATTCATGACACAATGTAATAAACGTGATAGTAAGAATATATACCTTGATAAGATCGAGTGATGTAATGCATGCCAAATCGCCTATCTTGCACTTTAACAGTCGAAGAAGTGAAGAGGGCATAAGTGGAAGATATTTTGTTCGTATTAGGCGCAAAGGCAAAATAAGTGTAAACATTCACAAGTAAAGGATATCTCTTAGCTCTCAAGAATGATACAATCGGTGTCATAGTCAGATTTGATGATACAGAGAAAAAACAATGCGAAGGCGGGTAAGACACTCCAAGCACCTATACAAACAATGCATAAGTTAAATTAACATGATTGAAATTTGAGATCACATACAATAAGGGGATACCTCGGTGGACACAACTGTTGTTACAGGAATCGATAAATCAGCATCTCTCAAATCAACTTCCAAATTCTTCATATCCAGAAACACATAATTTTGAAGACCGCTTCGAATGACTTCATTGCCGACAGTTATATATCAAAATTTAACGTATTTTACCTGCGGTAGCACATTGATTTCTACCCAGTTTACAGCTGAAGTTACAACTTGAGCAAGTAGTTGCATGTGACAACCCGCCCCGCACCAACCGACATTTACTCCAAAAGTGCGTTGTACACATGTCCAGTTAGCATGGAACGGTCGTCAGAAGGAAAGGAAAGAAAGAAGACGAAGAATCAACAAGGAACCTATAGAATGTCTCACAGCGCATGGAATAAAATATAATCACAACATATACTTAACATAAAATAGGCGAGACAGTGCATAAGCTGAAAACAAACTATCATAGCAGCGGAAAATCCAAATACAGCTTATGTTCCACATCATCATTATTACAACTTTTCAAACTGTCTCTAAAGGTAAAGCAAGATAAGGGAGGTACACTACTAATGCCCAGGTAGTGACCACCAACGACACAGGGAGAATATTCTATATATATCATACGTGGAAGCCTCCTGCTCGCCTCCGGATCAGCTACTCGTGCATCACCAGCTAACCTGTCTCTAGTCTGCTCGTGAGAGCACCCAGAGTAATAAGAAGAGACATAAAACTCTGGGTCAGACAAAAAGTCTGGTATGAGCGATAAGCAACAAAACAGAACAATAACAGGTATAATCCAATCATACCTGAACCTGGACCTGCAACCAAAGAGTTAGCACTACATACTGTACAATACTCTAAGGTGCCACTAAACAGATGGTGTAAAGAATATGGGGGTGGGGTTGTGCATGTCATAATGATGGCAAACAAATCAAACATAACAACCATCCTCACATCTCTTACTCAGTGCGTAAAGCATGCGATATCCACTACCTTAGTCACCTATCCATTGGGCCATGACGGAATCCAATCCCGTACAACTATCACTACAAGCCCACTATCCGCCTCTCAGTGGTGAACCAAAGTTATGAATACCGACAACCCCTTTGCACACATCCCGCAGCAAAACCCAACTCATGAAGTTGACTCGTTGGTTCCCAACTGGATCCTGAGCTCTAACTTCCATTTGGACTACCTTTGCATCTCGGGTTATTGGTCATCACTGGGTCAGTTCGGTTCTCTGTCCTTCTTCTCTGTCGGTTCGGATCGGAATCCTCCAAGTGCTTCGGTTCGGATCGGGGGTCTCCAAGTCCCTTAGCAGTACATCGGTTCGGTTCGGGTCCTCCATGTCGCATCGGGTCGGTTCGGGTCCTCCATGTCGCATCGGGTCGGTTCGGGTCCTCCATGTCGCATCGGGTCGGTTCGGGTCCTCCATGTCACATCGGGTCGGTTCGGGTCCTCCATGTCGCATTGGGTCAGTTCGAGAACTGTCTTCCTTCTGTCCCTTGCTTGATCTTCTGGTCCGATCCGATCCCCATTCCTATTCCTATCCGCTCCGATCCGATCCCCCCTTCTCTAGCTCAATCCGATCCTAGTTCAACCATTTTGGCCTTCCTTTTTGCCACACTTTCCCCTTGTCCCAAGCCTCGGTTCGGTTCGGTGATCCCTTGCCCAGTCCTCTATTCGGTCCGAGACCATTCCTCCGATCCGATCCGAAAACCTGCACTGTTTTTTTATAACTTTTCCAGCAAGCATTTTATGCCATTCGACGACGTTTTCGACCATTCTATCTATTCTAATCAATCACAAAGCATACCATAGCAATAAGTAAAAGTGACCTCAAACACCAAAACATCAATATGATAGGTTAAAATGGATCAAACATAGCCAAAACCCCATATTTTCCCCTTAAACATGTTCAACAACAACTAATGATAGGATTAGTAAAACTTAACCAAATTAGCCAAATTTTCTAACAGAGATCTAAAACAATATTTTAGAATTTTTGAATATTTTTCCAGATTTTTATGACGCATAATTTCGCTAATTATCACTAATCACCCCTTAATCCCCTAAATTCCGGGATTAGCAAAATTAGTCCAAATTAACCCAAATTCATATCAGAGGCATAAAATAATATTCTGGAATTTTAGAAATTTTTCTAGATTTTTCTGAGTTATAATTTCGCTAATTATCACTAATTACCCTAATCAGCCGTAATTAGTGAAAAACAAAGCAAATCACTCACCTTTGCCATAAAGTAAACTATAGATCTGAAGTGATTCTCTATTTGGGTCAAATTCTAATGTATTCCAGCAACTCTCTCTCTCTGATTTGGTGCTAACCTCCCTTGATTTGGTGTAGTTTTGCTTAATCTTCGATTAGAAAGTGATTAGAGGCGATTTGGGATGAAATTAGAAGGTGGAGGCCATGGCTAGAGTGAAATACATGTTTGTGGCGGCAGGAAAATGAAGTAAAAAATCGTTTTCTAAACCCTAGCAGCCCTTAAATACCTCTAAACCCGAAATCCTCCATTGGGCCTAGCTGTTAATCACCCGATTAAGTCCAATTAAGTTGTTTTTAGCCTTCTAAACCTTAATTCAGCCATATCTCCCAAACTGTAAATCCGTTTGACTATTATGACCACTCTACGGAAAGGTAAACCATCATTCGGATCTAATGGAAGTGATTTCATGTCAAAACTCCTCTCTTGTCAAAAGTTATGAACGAAACAAGATTAGCTAGGGGCAAAACAGTCATCTAAAAATCGGCAAAAATCATGAACATGGGAAATGACCCCAATAGTCGTTTCCCAAAGTTACACGACCATACGACTTCATACGAAAAAGAAATAAATATTCTACGATCCTAGATATGTAGAATGCGGGTTGTTACATTCTCCCCCCCTTAAGAAATTTCGTCCCCGAAATTTCTTAACCCAAAACATACAAAGGATCCCGCATGCCTACCAACCATATACGACAATCAAACATGCAAAACAAACAGAACCATTCTGCCCTAACATGCGGTTTACTAACAAGGGAAGAATCATCGCCGCTAAAATCTTACTAGGCAAAGAGCTTTGGATACGACTTTCTTATGTCATTCTCTACTTCCCAAGTACAGTCGTTCTCTCGCCATCGATTCCCATCTCTACCCTAGAGGTAACTTCTAATAGGTTGGGATCGTCCCTCTAACTGGAACCGATCCACTTAATCAAGATCGATCTAATCGTCAAGCTTACTAGCGTTTCTGAATCCAATTCACACTTGGGTCTGAAGTCATATCCCGTGATATACTCTAGTTGCTTCCATTCCAGAAAAATAGCCTCTAAACTGGCACGTCTCTTACTCAATGCATCAGCTATCGTACCCAGTCCGATACTATGGCATTCGTCTGTACTGTCATTTTCTTAGGTAATCCAAACCTATATGCCAAATTTTCAACTACATTCCAAATGTCCTTTCAAGTCCAACTTGAGTCCTTCTTACATTCGTATTGCACGTCCAACGTACATTCATTTCCTAGAGGCAGACTAGACCCATCCAAAGACCCTAGGCACTACACCAATATCTGCACTGTACGTCTAACGTACATTCACCTTCTAAAGGTGAACTAGATTCATCCAATGAACCCAGGTACCCTACCCATATTCATACTGCACGTCCAACGTACATTCACCTTCCAAAGGTGAACTAGACTCATCCAATGAATCTAGGTACTCTACCTATATCCGTACTGTACGTCCAACGTACATTCACCTTCCAAAGGTGAACTAGACTCATCCAATGAATCTAGATACTCTATCCATGAGTCCAAGTCCAACTGAAACTCCTATATCCGTTGAATCTCCAAGACAGAGGACGCTCCACAATGCCCAACATACTTCAAGTCTAACGTAAAGTATCTTACACTCGTCATATCACCATGATCAACGAACTTACCCTATTTCCATTCAACAGGATCCTGCAGGTGATACTCAAGAGAAGAAAGGTAAGAACAAACACAACAACCATAGCATCCATCAAACAAATCCTATCTATCGCCTGCTAAAGCCATGAATTCGTCAATACCTATATGTCTGGTCCAACCAACATCAAAAACTAATGGAAACTCTACCTCCAAACGGACTACCGTACGTCCAACGTACGTTTATCCTCCAAGGATAACTAGATCACGTCCAACGGATCCAAGGTAAGTGGGCGTCCCCAGATACCCCTGCTTTTAGTCCGCCTGAAACACTCGAGTCCCACCTAAGTCTATCCATTATCTTGCTGCCCTCTCGAGTCCAACTTGAGTCAATCCAATTCCTTGCAGCATTCTCGAGTCCAACTCAAGTCAATCTATTACCCATAAACTCAGACCCAGTCTTGAGTATCCATTACCTACAGACCCTAGTCCAACGTGAGTCGTCTCCCCATTCGTTGCATCTCCAAGATCAACGAACACCCATTTTCTTTTACGAGCTCAAGTCCAACTTGAATCGTCCTAATCTTCATTGCATCTTCCATGATCGACGAATACATCATATTTCTTCAAAAATAACATCAACATAAGGTCCTAAACAATCCATTACTTTGCATCTTTCTCGAGTCCCACTCGAGTCATCTCATAATCCTATCGAGTCTAACTCGGGGCAGTCCATACCACTGAATAGTCTTATCCTGTCACAGCTGCCCATTACTCCTCGAGTAAACCAAGATATCATCCAATGAAAAACACAACAACTACTTATCTCTCACGCAAACCATCCTAGTCGAACTTGACATTCCCCAGGCACAAGCCCCAAAGGCCTAAACCAATATCAGACAAGCACCCAAGGAACATCTCCTCCGAATTCGGACAATCCACGTGAAGTGATACTAGCAAAACAACTAAGCACTGGAGCACTCATTTGCCTCCCAGAGACAACTAGAACTTATTACAACGATAACCTCTCGGCTTCCCTGACTCCAGTTACTATCGCCATCACTAGGTAGGTACCTAATACCACCCTATTCTTTTAGAGTAGATCGACTCCCCAAAATAATGCTAAACCCAGTAAAGCCCAAAACAAAGTAATTACAAACAAACATACATCCACAACTCGATAAGACCACGTTACGACAAATCATACTGAGGCTAGTCGAACCACCAATCAGGTTCGTCACTACTAAAGGTCTATCGACTAACTCAGGTTTGTCAAACAAAACCCGATCAAAACATCTTAAATAGAAAGCATACCTCGAATAACGACACCTTTTTCCTTCTGCGCCGCAGTTGGGGCATTCGACGAAGAAGGAATGACGTTGATAGCATATGCTCTCACGATCTGCTTCTCCCTAGGAGGTTGTGGACATTCATTTTTGTGATGTCCCGCTTGGCCACAATTAAAGCACTTCCTTTCCATAGGCTTTTCCCGACAATCTCTGGCATAGTGGCCCTTCTTACCACAGCTAAAGCACTCGCCATCTTTCTTATTTTTCTTATTCTGACCATCCATGGTTTGGTCTTGTTTCCTCTTGTCCTGGGAATTATTCTTGCCTCCACCGCCTGCTTGCGGCTTTGGCTTCTCTGTAGATGCAATAGCAACCTCAGTCTTTGGCTTAAGGTAAAGACTCTCTGACCTCAATGCTTTCCCCACAATCGATTCAAACATCTCATCGATGTGGTTAATAAGCTTTTCCCCCAAGTACTGATCCAAGCCTGTTATAAACTTCTCGTTCTTCTTCTCAGGAGTATCGATAAGGGATAACCCATACTTCGACAAGGTGTCGAACTCAGCAATATAGTCCGAGACTGCCCTACCATTCTGTTTAAGCTCCAAGAACTTCCTAAACAATTCCGACTTCTGAGCAGCTGGGGTAAACTTGTCGCTAAAACGAGCCTTAAACTGATCCCAAGTAACCTGATCTTCTGGAGTGGATGTCTTAACAGCATTCCACCAATTCATTGCTCGTCCTTGCAGCTGACGAGACGCTAGCCTTCTCTTCATCGCATCCTCGATACCCAAGTCGTCGAAGATACGATCACAGCTATCCAACCAATCCTGAACATCCGTGGCCGACTCCGTTCTGTAGAACGGCTTCCCACCAAGGTTAGTGTAATCCTTGCACAACTTGGCGAAATCGGCCCTAGGCGCCTGCACTACTGGATCACCACCATTACCACCATTGGGAGCTTCCCTCTGTACATCCCTAAGCATCTCTCTCATGAGGTCAGTAAACATCGTCCTCATGTCAGCAGCATTCTCATTATTGGCTCCTCTACCAGCACCTCTTGCGTATCGGCTCATCGTTCAATATGTAAAGAGAAAACGATCAACCATCTCCATAGTGGTGCTAGTGCTGTGCGACTTCATCCTTAGCTATACTAATAATATATATACAGCTTTTGAAAACCAAAGTAATCACAAATACGCACTCTCATATACGTACTATCTCTCCCTAGTGTCTTTCCCTAGGTTAACTACGCAACCTAGAGCTCTGATACCAAATGTGACAACCCGCCCCGCACCAACCGACATTTACTCCAAAAGTGCGCTGTACACATGTCCAGTTAGCACGGAACGGTCGTCAGAAGGAAAGGAAAGAAAGAGGACGAAGAATCAAGAAGGAACCTGTAGAATGTCTCACAGCGCATGGAATAAAATATAATCACAACATATACTTGACATAAAACAGGTAAGACAGTGCATAAGCTGAAAACAAACTATCATAGCAGCGGAAAATCCAAATATAGCTTATGTTCCACATCATCATTATTACAACTTTTCAAACTGTCTATAAAGGTAAAGCAAGATAAGGGAGGTACAATACTAATGCCCAGGTAGTGACCACCAACGACACAGGGAGAATATTCTATATATATCATACGTGGAAGCCTCCTGCTCGCCTCCGGATCAACTACTCGTGCATCACCAGCTAACCTATCTCTAATCTGCTCGTGAGAGCACCCAGAGTAATAAGAAGAGACATAAAACTCTGGGTCAGACAAAAAGTCTGGTATGAGCGATAAGCAACAAAACAGAACAATAACAGGTATAATCCAATCATACATGAACCTGGACCTGCAACCAAAGAGTTAGCACTACATACTGTACAATACTCTAAGGTGCCACTAAACAGATGGTGTAAAGAATACGGGGGTGGGGTTGTGCATGTCATAATGATGGCAAACAAATCAAACATAGCAACCATCCTCACATCTCTTACTCAGTGCGTAAAGCATGCGATATCCACTACCTTAGTCACCTATCCATTGGGCCATGACGGAATCCAATCCCGTACAACTATCACTACAAGCCCACTATCCGCCTCTCAGTGGTGAACCAAAGTTATGAATACCGACAACCCCTTTGCACACGTCCCGCAGCAAAGCCCAACTCATGAAGTCGACTCGTTGGCTCCCAACTGGATCCTGAGCTCTAACTTCCATTTGGACTACCTTTGCATCTCGGGTTATTGGTCATCACTGGATCGGTTCGGTTCTCTGTCAGTTCGGATCGGTATCCTCCAAGTGATTCGGTTCAGGTCGGGTGTCTCCAAGTCCCTTAGCAGTACATCGGTTCGGTTCGGGTCCTCCATGTCACATCGGGTTGGTTCGGGTCCTCCATGTCGCATTGGGTCGGTTCGGGTCCTCCATGTCGCATCGGGTCGGTTAGCGAACTGTCTTCATTCCGTCCCTTGCTTGATCTTCTGGTCCGATCCGATCTCCATTCCTATTCCTATCCGCTCCGATCCGATCCCCCCTTCTCTAGCTCGATCCGATCCGATCTCCATTCCTCCGATCCGATCCGAAAACCTGCACTGTTTTTCTGCAACTTTTCCAGCGAGCATTTTACGCCATTCGACGACGTTTTCGACAATTCTATCTATTCTAATCAATCACAAAGCATACCATACAGTCATAGCAACAAGTAAAAGTGACCTCAAACACCAAAACATCAATATGATAGGTTAAAATGGATCAAACATAGCCAAAACCCCATATTTTTCCCTTAAACATGTTCAACAACAACTAATGATAGGATTAGTAAAACTTAACCAAATCAGCCAAATTTTCTAACAGAGGTCTAAAACAATATTTTAGAATTTTTGAATATTTTTCTAGATTTTTATGACGCATAATTTCGCTAATTATCACTAATCACCCCTTAATCCCCTAAATTTCGGGATTAGCAAAATTAGTTCCAATTAACCCAAATTCATATCAGAGGCATAAAATAATATTATGGAATTTTAGAAATTTTTCTAGATTTTTCTGAGTTATAATTTCGCTAATTATCACTAATTACCCTAATCAGCCGTAATTAGTGAAAAACAATGCAAATCACTCACCTTTGCCACAAAGTAAACTGTAGATCTGAAGTGATTCTCTATTTGGGTCAAATTCTAATGTATTCCAGCAACTCTCTCTCTGATTTGGTGTCAACCTCCCTTGATTTGGTGTAGTTTTGCTTAATCTTCGATTAGAAAGTGATTAAAGGCGATTTGGGATGAAATTAGAAGGTGGAGGTCATGGCTAGAGTGAAAGAAATGTTTGTGGCGGCTGGAAAATGAAGTAAAAAATCGTTTTCTAAACCCTAGCAGCCCTTAAATACCTCTAAACCCGAAATCCCCCATTGGGCCTAGCTGTTAATCACCCGGTTAAGCCCAATTAAGCTGTTTTTAGCCTTCTAAACCTTAATTCAGCCATATCTCCCAAACGGTAAATCCGTTTGACTATTATGACCACTCTACGGAAAGGTAAACCATCATTTGGATCTAATGGAAGTGGTTTCATGTAAAAACTCCTCTCCAGTCAAAAGTTATGAACGAAACAAGATTATCTAGGGGCAAAACGGTCATTTAAAAATAGGCAAAAATCATGAACATGGGAAATGACCCCAATAGTCGTTTCCCATAGTTACACGACCATACGTCTTCATACGAAAAAGAAATAAATATTCTACGATCCTAGATATGTAGAATGCGGGTTGTTACATTGCAAATCCTCATTCAGCATTCCTACAACAAGTTCAATCCTGGAACCATACATGGCCCTTATCACTTCTGGGTTAGGACTGAACAAGCAAAGCTTGTATATGTTTCTTGATTTGTACAAAGATATAACTTCATTTGGTGTTGGGAGATCGTTGCCAAGCATTCCATGGTTCCCACCAATGCCTTGTGCTTCAACTATTACATAGAAAATGGCATTAGAATAAAAGTGATAATAAATACAATAGCAGTTTTTTCTGTTGACATATACAAATATGTTGATATCTGGATGATGGAATCTACACTGACAGCTTTAAGGTGAAATAATTATACAAGAAATTACCTGCAAAGCTACAGAGAATTGAGACTCCTACAGCGATCGCACATACTAATAAGATGTTCACTTCAGTTCAACTCCTAGATTTTTTTCCCAGGATGAGCACATTTATGCATGTTGAAACACACACAAAAAGAATTTTGTGTTGAATTTGTACACGTAAAGTGTAAAACGTCTGAGCTGAAAAGAACACACAAGATGGATGCACATGAAATCAAGTATCGTAGTTATGGGATCTGTATATAATTTTCTGTGCAAGTCTTCTCTCGTTATACCCTTACCGGTTGTTAGAAATTGCCTTACTTATTAAAACAAGTTAACATGAAACTCTTTAAATTGTTCAAATTATGTTTTTTTTGGGAAAGATATATGAATAAACCATGTATTTTGAATTATGAAGAGCATCTATTTTATCCTAAATACCTACAGAATGAAACAGGAAATTTTATGAATGCCAAAACTACGCATGGGAGGGATTTAGGATCTTAAGGTGTTTGACATATAGAACATCTAAATTTTAACTCAGGAAGCATTTTTGTAACAACCCGTATTTTGATAACGTGTTATAACCATAAATCTAGGTAGAATTAAATTTTAAAATAAGAACCAAGGGAAACCGGTTGCGCCATTGCGTTCGTCTCGGAATTCTGCATGAAATCGAGTCCGAGTTTTCGAAAATCGGAGTCCGCAAGTTATGGCTCCCCAAAGTTTCAGAAATATTCAGAGTTCAAAACAGCTCGAATTCGAATTCAAAATTCGAATTTCAAACGCAGAACAGACTGGGCGGGAAATTTCCCGCCCAGACCTAGGTCGACTGGGGAGTCGACCCCCCAGACCAGGTCGACTGGGCAGTCGACCTGGGTGTCGACCTGGTCCCCGAGCCCATTTTTGGGCCAGTGTTCGTTCTGATGTTTCTAGTCCGATTTCTGTCCAGATTCATCTGCCTAAACCTATTTAAACAGCCCCAAACCTAGCCTTCTCTACACACAATTCTATTCTGCTTCTACTCTGCCTCTGTTCTAAATAAAAATAAAAATGGCGTCGCTACTCTGCTGGAATCAAAACTAGAAGCTAATCAACATCAACCTAAGCAACTCAATTCAAGCTTGAAACTTCAACAACAATCCTACGACAATTTCTGTTCTTAGTTCTCAAAAACCACGATCTGTAAGCCCCAGTTACTCTTAGATCTAAACTCTAAACTTAATATGGACATGTGTAAATTGAAGTTGAACATAAACATGATAACTACTTGAGACCTACTCTTGTATATCTTTGATCTATGACTATTCCTTTTTGATCTATTATTTTAGATCTACTCTTGTTCACCTAGATCTATTCACCTTGAACCTAGTACCATTCATATTGAACCTTGATTTGTGGAATACTGATAAGAACTTGATTTAGGGGCCTGTTCATGTCATAACCTAAACCCTATCATTATTTTAACATGCCTGTGATGTTGTGATGTTGAAACCATTGCTAGTCACAAGTTTAGAATTATCATCTTATGTCATTTATTGCTATGTTTATCACCCTATTTCATATGCCAGTGATGTTATGATCATATCTCAAGTTACACCATGCTTGCCTTGAAATCACCTTTGCCACTTTATACCCATCCTTGTTATGTTATTCCCTAGTTATATATATTGCCTTGATTCGAATTCACGAGCGTTGGGGATGCGATTTGGGTAGTTTAGGAAAACCTGAATTTAGTATGAACTTGAAACCATGAATATCGTTATAACTTGAGCTTGGATAGGAACATGAACTTGACATGAAATTATACTTGAAAATATGAATTTGGGACATGACACTTAGATAACTTGAACGTGGCCAACTCGAGGTTGGGTTGAGTTTGCAGTATAAATCTGCCCGGAACCGCCCGACGAATCCAGTAACTGCAAACAATTGGACCCAATGTGAGTAGTTGGTCATATCGCACTCGAAACCCGAGGTTAGACTAGGTTATGGTGTAAAACTGCCCGGACCCGCCCGACACATCCAGTAACCATAACCAAGTCTAATGTGAGAGGTTAGGGGTGCATTAAGTAAATTAATGCCACTGGATAGGGTTAAGTCATGGACCACTTGAATATACTTAACCAATTTGACACGTTGATTTGATAGGGTTAAGTCATGAACCGCTTGAACACACTTAACCAACCTGACACATGATTCATAGGACTAAGTCTTGAACTAGAACGACACACTTAGTCAATTTGACATGACACGTAGATGGGGTTAAGTCTCAATTTTAAATGACAACTTAACCTGCTGAACGAAACTCTAGTTACACGGTCCTTTTCAGCAGTAACCTACTAGATGTATCACGGTACCCTGGGACTAGGCAGGGTGGGGCACGATTGTTGGGCTGATTGTAAGTGACCAGAACGACGGCTGAGTTGGTGCGCCATTGTAGGTTCAGGCGGACTAGGGTCGTGCAATTAGTCCGGAGTTGAAAAAGCAGGCATTGGGCATCAGTAGGATTATCTATGCATTCTTGATTCATGTCGGTGGTTGGCACCCTAGGGCTTGATACACCCTATGGTGGACCTAGCACAGGTGACTACATTCGTGATAGGGCCGTATGACACAGACACACGACGAGCTAGGCTTGTAGGGAGCCAATCGATTAGATCATACAGTTGGACCCCGAATTGGGTCACTTCACGATATTGGGCCAAGGGATTATTTCTTGATTTATAGTTGACACGGGATTAGTATACCAGTATAGTTGATATGGCGAACCTTGAATACGCAATGTTAGACTTGAGTTATCTTGTTAGCTTAGTTATCATGTCAGACTTATCATCATTCTTATGTTTAATTCTAGTTTATTCATGTCTTGTTAACTTTACTAGTTTCTATGCTGATAGTCACTAGGGCTTACCAGTCTTTTCGACTGACCCGTTTTCTTTCGCCTCTTTGTCTTTCGTTCCCCCCTCCCCCAAGGTTCTCAGGGAGGAAACTCTAGCTCGTAGCTTGGACTTTGCTTGCTTTCTGACAGCTCATGTACGGTTTGGTCTTGAGCTATGCTATGGCTGCACTCATGCTCTTTTTGGGGAATAATATTTTACTTATGTTGTTTTAAGTACTTTGCTTCTTTAGAACTTGATGTAATGAAATAATGACTTGGCATTTTGATGTAAGAGGTTTTGACTCTATTTTTCAGTAATGGGATTTGGTTTTAAAGTTTATATCCGCTGCTTTATATACTCTATTTTATCTATGTTCTGTCTTGTGTTATCTCTGTGCCTGTTTACTAGATAATACCCCTCCAAAACTAGGGCATTCCCTTTGTGAGTGACCCTAGCGGAGGTGGGGTGTTACATTTGGTATCAGAGCAGAAGGTTACCAGACTGGGCAAAAGTTTTAAAAAACCTTCTGAAACTATTTTCAAAACCATTTATAAAGGAGCATTTTTCAAGAAAAGTTTTATTTTTAAGAAAAGGCTATTCCCCAAAAGCCATTAGCACTTTTCTTTGTTTCCTCGTTTGAATCTTTTTCCTTTTCGCTTTTCAGCATGTCTGATCTTAACCTTCCTGAGGGAGTACCCATACCTGGCTGGTTCCGAAGATACTTGGAAGCTAGGGCCAACGGCGCGGGCCCGGCAGATATTCCTCCTCCTCCTCCCCCGGTGGCCACGGTTCCTCCTCCTCCTCCGGGTACCGCCTTCGCCAAAATATGCAAGGACTTTATAGGAATAGGCGGCAAGAACTTCATTGGAACTGAAACCTTCGTTGAGGCGCGAAACTGACTAAAAGAGACTGAAGGCTTGTTTGTTATTTTCGATATGGAGGATCATAGGAAAGTTCAGTTGGCAGCATGGTTGTTGAAAGAGGAAGCTTCATTTTGGTGGGAAGTCACCAACGCTACCAGGCCAACTGAGACTTGGGCAGACTTTAGAGAGAGGTTTGGGCTTAAGTTTTTATCATCCGCAGAAGCGAGTCTTCAGATGGAGAGGTTCCTAGCACTCAAGCAAGGGGACATGTCAGTTAGGGAATACGTGAATAAGTTTAATCAGCTTGCTCGGTTTGGTTTGGACTTAGTCAACACGGATGAGAAAAAGGCTCTACGCTTTGCTCGTGGATTGAGCGAGCCACTCCACACTATGGCCATGACTCATGTATCCATGGGGGCGACCTTTGAAAGCTTGGTGAATATGGCCCTACTTCATGAAGAAGACGAGAATGGCAAGAAGAAGGTCAAGGCGAATGAGTCTCAAGACAAGAAGGTAGACTCCGAGAAAGGAGGAAAGAACAGCAACAACAAGAATGACAAGTCACGTGAGAAAAGAAAATGCAACTTCTGTGGTATTGACGGGCATATAGTCCAGGACTGCAGGAAGAAGAAGATAAAGATAGGAGCATGTTTTCAATGCGGTGAAACTGGACACATCAGCAAGAACTGCCCTAAGAATCAAGGGCAAGCCCCGCAAGAAGGACCTTCCAGGGGTACATCTTTAACTTCTTTTCCCTAGATACTCTGTTTTATCTTGTATATCCTTTCGATCCTGTCTTGAGAACCTTAGGTAGAATCCTATGAATGTAAACATGTATTTGAAACATGTTATGCTTGATGTTTGCGAATGGTTGCAAGTGATTGCTCGTGGTTGCATAACACACATTAGGCACTAGATCGGCTTAGACACATTTTCATATTGTATATGCATGAGTGTTTATACTTATTTATGGATGAAATTGAATGTGTTATCATATGAATGTTGCATATGGATGAATGTTTGTGCACACATATAGTGCTTACGTGACTAGGATTATTTGCATACATGTTGGATTCATGACACTAAACATATTTTGCATTAGAAAGATCAATCAGGCCTGATCATTTGCATTGGATAAGGAACATATACACACACTTTCTGCATATGTTCATACAGCATTAGAAATCTCTAAAGGACAATGTTTACTTGTGGATGATGTTTTGAGTAGATGGATGATGGATGGTAGGATACGTTCTTCCTAACTCAGAGATTTCGGGGACGAAATCCTTTAAGGAGGGGAGAATGTAACAACCCGTATTTTGATAACGTGTTATAACCATAAATCTAGGCAGAATTAAACTTTAAAATAAGAATCAAGGGAAACGGGTTGCGCCATTGCGTTCGTCTCGAAATTCTGCATGAAATCGAGTCCGAGTTTTCGAAAATCGGAGTCCGTATGACCAAGTTATGGCTCCCCAAAGTTTCAGAAATATTCAGAGTTCAAAATAGCTCGAATTCGAATTCAAAATTCGAATTTCAAACACAGAACAGACTGGGCGGGAAATTTCCCGCCCAGACCCAGGTCGTCTGGGGAGTCGACTGGGCAGTCGACTCCCCAGACTAGGTCGACTGTGCAGTCGACTCCCCAGACTAGGTCGACTGGGCAGTCGACCTGGGTGTCGACCTGGTCCCCGAGCCCATTTTTGGGCCAGTGTTCGTTCTGATGTTTCTAGTCCGATTTCTGTCCAGATTCATCTTCCTAAACCTATTTAAACAGCCCCAAACCTAGCCTTCTCTACACACAATTCTATTCTGCTTCTACTCTGCCTCTGTTCTAAATAAAAATAAAAATTGCGTTGCTACTCTGCTGGAATCAAAACTAGAAGCTAATCAACATCAACCTAAGCAACTCAATTCAAGCTTGAAACTTCAACAACGATCCTACGACAATTTCTGTTCTTAGTTCTCAAAAACCACGATCTGTAAGCCCTAGTTACTCTTAGATCTAAACTCTAAACTTAATATGGACATGTGTAAATTGAAGTTGAACATAAACATGATAACTACTTGAGACCTACTCTTGTATATCTTTGATCTATGACTATTCCTTTTTGATCTATTATTTTAGATCTACTCTTGTTCACCCTAGATCTATTCACCTTGAACCTAGTACCGTTCATATTGAACCTTGATTTGTGGAATACTGATAAGAACTTGATTTAGGGGCCTATTCATGTCATAACCTAACCCCTATCATTATTTTAACATGCCTGTGATGTTGTGATGTTGAAACCATTGCTAGTCACAAGTTTAGAATTATCATCTTATGTCATTTATTGCTATGTTTATCACCCTATTTCATATGCCAGTGATGTTATGATCATATCTCAAGTTACACCATGCTTGCCTTGAAATCACCTTTGCCACTTTATACCCATCCTTGTTATGTTATTCCCTAGTTACATCTATTGCCTTGATTCGAATTCACGAGCGTTGGGGATGCGATTTGGGTAGTTTAGGAAAACCTGAATTTAGTATGAACTTGAAACCATGAATATCGTTATAACTTGAGCTTGGATAGGAACATGAACTTGACATGAAATTATACTTGAAAATATGAATTTGGGACATGACACTTAGATAACTTGAACGTGGCCAACTCGAGGTTGGGTTGAGTTTGCAGTATAAATCTGCCCGGAACCGCCCGACGAATCCAGTAACTGCAAACAATTGGACCCAATGTGAGTAGTTGGTCATATCGCACTCGAAACCCGAGGTTAGACTAGGTTATGGTGTAAAACTGCCCGGACCCGCCCAGCACATCCAGTAACCATAACCAAGTCTAATGTGAGAGGTTAGGGGTGCATTAAGTAAATTAATGCCACTGGATAGGGTTAAGTCATGGACCACTTGAATATACTTAACCAATTTGACACGTTGATTTGATAGGGTTAAGTCATGAACCGCTTGAACACACTTAACCAACCTGACACATGATTCGTAGGACTAAGTCTTGAACTAGAATGACACACTTAGTCAATTTGACATGACACGTAGATGGGGTTAAGTCTCGATTTTAAATGACAACTTAACCTGCTGAATGAAACCCTAGTTACGCGGTCCTTTTCAGCAGTAACCCACTAGATGTATCACGGTACCCTGGGACTAGGCAGGGTGGGGCACGATTGCTGGGCTGATTGTAAGCGACCAGAACGACGGCTGAGTTGGTGCGCCATTGTAGGTTCAGGCGGACTAGGGTCGTGCACTTAGTCCGGAGTTGAAAAAGCAAGCATTGGGCATCAGTAGGATTATCTGTGCATTCTTGATTCGTGTCGGTGGTTGGCACCCTAGGGCTTGATACACCCTATGGTGGACCTAGCATAGGTGACTACATTCGTGATAGGGTCGTATGACACGGACACACGACGAGCTAGACTTGTAGGGAGCCGATCGATTAGATCATACAGTTGGACCCCGAATTGGGTCACTTCACGATATTGGGCCAAGGGATTATTTCTTGATTTATAGTTGACACGGGATTAGTATACCAGTATAGTTGGTATGGCGAACCTTGAATACGCAATGTTAGACTTGAGTTATCTTGTTAGCTTAGTTATCATGTCAGACTTATCATCATTCCTATGTTTAATTCCAGTTTATTCATGTCTTGTTAACTTTACTAGTTTCTATGCTGATAGTCACTAGGGCTTACAGTCTTTTTGACTGACCCGTTTTCTTTCGCCTCTTTGTCTTTCGTTCCCCCCCCAGGTTCTCAGGGAGGAAACTCTAGCTCGTAGCTTGGACTTTGCTTGCTTTCTGACAGCTCATGTACGGTTTGGTCTTGAGCTATGCTATGGCTGCACTCATGCTCTTTTTGGGGAATAATATTTTACTTATGTTGTTTTAAGTACTTTGCTTCTTTAGAACTTGATGTAATGAAATAATGACTTGGCATTTTGATGTAAGAGGTTTTGACTCTATTTTTCAGTAATGGGATTTGGTTTTAAAGTTTATATCCGCTGCTTTATATACTCTATTTTATCTATGTTCTGTCTTGTGTTATCTCTGTGCCTGTTTACTAGATAATACCCCTCCAAAACTAGGGCATTCCCTTTGTGAGTGACCCTAACGGAGGTGGGGTGTTACAATTTTAAAATCCTTAAACAGAATTATTATTAATTTTCTATTATCCGTAAGAAAAAACAATAGAAGCGACTAGTGAGATGCAAAAGTAAACACAAAACATGACATAAATATATGACGTTGGATTCTTTGTACTTGGGCAGAAGATGAAAATCGAATGTAAATCTAATAGTCGATATCATTCATGTTTCTATATGTTACTAGGAAATAGTGTGTTTGTTTGGCCCGGCAAGCCGAAGTGCGGGTATATGGTAGGATCAATGTAATAATCTGGATTTTTGGGTGCTCCGGGTAAACAAATGATAACATGTTTTGTGATTTCAAAACCAAGAAATATAAAATACGAGTTCATTAGCTTAACTCATATAATAACTTAAAATGAGAAAATAAAGAATTTTTGATTTGTTGTACTATGCATAAATTATTAAGTTGCTTCGAAACTAGCTTTATCGGACAACCGAAAAGTTTTTTAATTGTAATTTGAACATCAACTTGCTAAAAATATGGCATCCCAAGGAATTTTATTTTCCTGGTCAATGCTCTATCTTACCTGCCTTCCCAACTCCTAAGACCTCTACTACATCATCAAAACAGCCAATTAGTTTATCAGTCCCTAACCCATCTCCTTCATTCAATCCTTCCACATAAAACAAAACCACTCCTTTCCCTTTTTCAGTTCACCAACCAAGCATGAATGACAAACACTCCAGCAGCCATATCAAACCTCCTTAAGCTAAAACAACAAGTCATATAATCTGACCACCTGGATCACTCCAACCATGACCTTCTAGAAACCAAGAAGAATCAAAATGCCACAACACCATCCAAAGGAAATAAAACAAGCTTGATACCTTCACTAATGCCTTATTGCCTTGTTTGAATGTCCTCTCTCTGATTCCATTTCCAACTACCTTCTGTTTGATGGACCAGTAACAAGGAATATGAAATTGGACATGCTCAAAGAAATTGAGTTTAATCAATGAAACAAAGATCGTGTGTTTGGAATATCAAGGGAGCCCACCTTGATATTATACTATAATTATCAATCACCAACCTAATAGAGGAGTTTAAACACTTAAAGATGTAACACAATTAACAGAACTCAGTCTCCCACCTTAGCGACAGTGAAATAAATCACAGAGAAAATGCAACAACTAATTAACTCAGGAAACTAACATTTAAATCATAACATAATTAACAAATTTAGAATAATGCGCAGTACCTTCGACCAACCAATTGAATTTTTGCATTCCATTTCTGTTGTGTCCTAGTTGTGCCTGTAGCAGCGATTCCAGATTTCTGCCCTATAGATGGAGAGTTGGCGTACTTGCAGCGCTGCTCCTTCTACCTAAAAATTGATCAATGGCAAGGCGAAGCCGGCGAGCATCAACCCAAACAGTGGCGAGCGCAGCAAGTGACGAGCAATAACAGAGGCAAGCGGCGAGAAAAGGAGGCGAGCAGAGATAGATAATAGCAAGCGGCGAGAAACGGATGCGACCATCGTTAAGGCCAGATCGAAAGGCGGTGCAGAAGGAGTTGAGGATGGAGAGAGCGTGGTTTTAGATTAGGTCTTCCTGATTTGGGGATTAGGGCTTCGTTTGTTTAAAATGATGAATTCTGAATTCTGATTGCTGAACTCTAATTTCTGAATGCTGATTGCTTAATGCTGAATTCTGAATAATTACTTTTTTGTTTGTTTGCATTCAACATTCAGAACAAAAAAACAATATTCAGCATTCAGAACAAAAATTAAGCACTATAAATGTTCTGAATTATTTTTTCTGAATTGATGGTTTTATTCAGAACTTAAACAAAAAACAAACAACTTAAAAAGTTCTGATTTATAATTCAGACTTAGCATTCAGAACATTTAACAAAAAACAAACGGAGCCTAGGAAATGAAAGTTGTTTTCGTCAAATATTTATTTAATTAAACAGGGAGGCGGACTATATGGAGGGAAAATGAAAATTTTCACCTATTAGCGTGGTCTAGGAGTGAAAATGCAGAGCGGAATGTCTATTACATCATTATTTATAAACAAAATATCATTAATTATTTGATTTATTTTAATATACTGAATGGATAAAAAAGTCCAAAATCATAAATTATAGTCAAAATTTAACGAATTGATATTTGGTAAATAAAGGAAGCATTTAATCACTGAAGTTAAGCACGACTAATTAATTATAAAAATTAGTTATTAAATATTTAATGTTGATAAAATATTATTTATAAAAAATGTTTAGTGTAAAAATTAGTTATTAAATATTTAATGTTAATAAGATATCCACTACACATTAGTAGTAATAATTTTATTGTGATTATTGACTATTAAAAACTAGTTATTGAACAATAAAAATAATTTTCAAATATTACATTGTTATTAATTATTAATTATTAATTATTTAACATATTAATGATTCTTAAAAAATAATACTAAAGTATTTTTTTAGGAAAATAACATAAATATCTCTTGTAAATCCGTTGTACTTTTGTTGCAAAATAGCTTCGATATATATTCATCGGTATTTTGCCTCTATTTGCAGCGGATAATAGCGGTAAAAAAATTCTGTCGGTAACTTGACGCAATTTTGCAATGGCGTAGCGAGGGATAATAGAAGACGACGGTAATAAATAAAGGAAAAAAATTTGAAAAAACAAAAAACAATCCTTCGTAGATCACATGGAAATCCGTCGCTAATTTGCGATGGACTTTTCCGCTGCTAAAAATCTGCCGCTATATACAGCTTTTCTTGTAGTGTAATGATTACCTGTTCATCTCAACTACTTCGGTCAAAGACTTTGGCTCGATAAGCACCACTGAATGTGATGTGATACATGACAAGCTATTTATACAGAGAAGAAGAATCTAGGTGTCGAGACTGCTCAAAAGGACATAACCGTTCATCATTGCTTTCGTATGAATAAATGACATTCCAAACAATCTATTCAAAGCACATCCCGTCTACAACACGATGTACTTTGGGGAGCAAAGTACAGCCCGCCTTTTGGTAAGATCGTCACACTATGGGCTTCCCATCGCAAAATCGCTCAGGACTCGAGCGTGGACTTGGACAAGACCTGACACTCTCAGATGAAGTAATAGAACAATTGAAGACTTGGATATTACGTTCTTAAACTCCGGCTCGATATAGTCGGTTCGACTAAGCCACACAACACTTCATTCCCGATTGGGCAGCTCTGTTCAGCATACCCCGGCTCATTGCTTCCCGGATCAAATGAGGCTTGATGGCATCTCCAGATCGATACACTTTAGATTGACTAAGCAGCCTCGGGTCGATCAAGACGGGATTCTGGGAAATTCAGTTTGGTGTATTCTGGTTGAGTGAAGACCTAGCTACGTGGCTCCAGTTCGGTAGAGGCGGAGATTTCGCTTCGACGTATTCTCGGTTCGACTATGTCGAACCAGGCATGGTCGAGGTAATCAGTCACTCCCCTAAAGATGGTTCCTGCTCCGAGAAGACAGTTTCCACTAACTCCACAAATATCGGATCAGATGCCACCCGCCCAATGTCGAACATAACTGGGTATTTGCACGATCGGAAGACACGTTCCAAGTTTCCCTATCTGGACGGATCGAGCGCCATATGGCATATCGAACCGACCACTACTTTATGCTATAAATAGCGCCGAAAGCCCATGATTTGGGGGGTTAGACTCCTCTAACTGCATTTTTACTTCAAAAAAAGCATTGTATTTTAGATTTTGATCATCTCCATCATTGTAACTCCATTTTTTTGCATCATCCAAAGAATTATAAAGTGGTTGTAGGCATGTTAATGCCGAACCACTGCAAGTTGCTGTATTTTGCTTTTTCTTGCTTTTATATGTTATTTCTTCATATTCTATGCTCTAGACACAACTTTTGGGTGTTGGTGCCACTTTTTGGCGTCAACAAATATGTATATGTTATACATGAATGTTAAGACTCTTTTCGTTAGATCCCCTTTTTCTTCTTTTACCTAACATATTAATTAACTTTAAAGTTATCTTTATTATCTTATAAAAATATGGTTCAAGCAAATCAAATAAACTATACCCCTCGTCGAGCTAGGTTTAGATAGTAAGTGAGAGTAAAAAACTGGGTTTTCCAAACCGTAAGCCTAATGTCCATTTTGTCACCCATAAAGTGGTCAAGATTTTTGATCAACTCCAAACCTTAATACATGATTAATTGTTTGAAAAGCATTCACGAATCACATACTCAACATAAATTTAAATAAGATAGAATTGGTATTCTCACCATTAAGTCGTTCACTCTGAAACATTTTTACATAAATCCAACAACGTTTCTATTTGCTTTGGAACCTTCGAGACATCCTCCTTGACCTATGTGTGCTTAGACGTGCTTGCATGGAGGTGGATACTTAGTCGTTGTGTCGATGGGAGGTATGGCCATGGGTTCTTAAGAGGGTGTGGGGGTGTTTTGGCTTCGTTTTGGGAGTGGATCATAGTTGAATATGTACATATACATACATACATGCATATATATATGTATGTATGTATGTGTATATATATATATATATATATATATATATATATATATATATATTCGTAATCTTTTTCGCTATATTCTTGCAATTATTTTTTCGTAGAAGAAGAGGACAGTAGAGCTTGAATGAAGAAGAAAGAAAGCACAAGACGGATTGTGTGTAAATTATGAAAAACTTGAGCACTTATTTATATGGTTTGAAACACTTTAACCCTTAAGCAACACCAAAATCCATGTGCTTTTTCTACCCATGCCATGATCTGTAAGGTAATGTAAAATATGATGGTAGGCTTGCTTTATAAGCCTTAAGGATGAAGATCTCAGTTTAATACATATAAGGATCTTATATGTATACATAATTAAATATTTTCTAAACCCTTAATGTGACTAACTGTGTACACATATAAGTCTTATGTATGTATGTGCATGTATGTATATCAAACAACGTTGTAACGATTTTAAACAACTCCCATATGATGAAAGGACAAAAATCCAAAAGTTGAATTGCAATCACGTTTTCAATTTTTAATCAATCTATTTATTTAGGTAAAAAAACTGGGAACTAAATTTCTTGTCATCTTTAAATAATTGAAAATTACTGAATTATAAAACAATATTAAATAATATTGAAATTCAACTATAAAAATATGACGTCAATCTGGCAGAATACGACATAGTGATAGTCCGATAGAGTTTGTCGACATTTTAAACTGCCAATGTTTTGATCAATTGAGGGTATGACTTCAAATATAATTTTTATAGACAGTCTAGAGATGGATTTTGCTGTAGAGAACGTGTGCAAATGAGTTACTGATATTCGAGACTTTGGTATACCTTTACAAAAGTGGCACAAGGATGTATCAGAGTCAGTTGACATTTTCGACCTGATCTGCCAAGACCCCATAGTCTGTTTACGTTTTGAACTGGGTAGGATTATCATGTCCATATAATTATTCACAATATAAATTTATGCAATCCATATAATTATTCGCAGTTCTAAGTTTTTTCATTCAAAGGTGGTGTACATACATATAAAAATGCGTTTTATAATGATTTAAAATTAATAACATTAAGCCTAGAGAAATATAGAAAAGGAATAATACTTATTGGAGGCACAATGATAAGAATTTAACTGTTTGCTTTGTGAAAATTGTTCAGATAATAAACTTTCTTTTAAATAATAGGCAAGACAAACCATGCTACGCATACAGAATTAATCCCGTAGTATGCATATAGAATTCTAGTCATGAATTGGTTATCAATCAAGTCTTTCAATTTTGTATAACAGAAGCTGAGACATGAGCTTATTTCTTGTAGATACTTTAACAATAGGAAACATTACCAAACATTTAAATGATCTTTTGTCAACATGTATACCACAATATGATCAACAATGACCACACACACTGATTTTTTTTTTTTTTTTTTTTTTTATAGAGAAAAGAGCCGTAGTTAGCTGGTTTACTATTGTAATAACGGGAAGGAAATAAACATCAGTTGAAATGGTATAAAGTGTGATAATATTTATTCAGAAATAATAATAATGCAAAGTTAAAGCAACAACTATATACAATCCATTATTACGTGTAAAACATAAGCAAACTATTACTAAATAGAATTATTTATCAACAAGTCCCAATTTTTCTAAAGCCTTTTCTATTTCTTATTTTTTTTTTCATGCGCAAAGGATATAGAATTCTTCAAAAGCTTGAAATTTTTCGAAATTTTAATATGATAATCTTTGTTATATTTGTTTCTTAATGAATAGCTGGATTTCCTGGCTAGAAAAAAGTAAAAGAATAAGAGTTTTGCTACTATGACAAAAACTTGTTTTTGTCAAAATGCCAGAATAACGTATTTTAGGGGAAATTGGTTTTTTGTCAAAATGCCAGAATAACGTATTTTAGGGAAAATTGGTGAAATTCAGAGGGTACTATAACAATTTAATTTGTGATCCCTCCTAAATTTATGTCTCTGGTGTAGAATTTGATTAAAAAAAAAACTTTTTTTTGGTCATAGTCGCATTTTTGAAAGAATACATACATAAACTAAGTCGAAATCTATGTCAAAATTTAAGCCCTCGTATTCTGACATCCCTTTCTAAATTGCGCCCGTGCTCCGGTGTCCCTTTTCAAATCATGGAATCGGGATCCACGGATATCTAATGGGTTCCATATTTTCAGCGGGTGAAGGGGAGATGGACTGAATGAGTTTTGAGTTTTCAATATCAATAACAAAACATAGGAAAAGTTAAACGACGACGGAAAGAGTAATTGAGAGGACCACGTAAAGGGGAGATGGACTGAATGATTTTTTTTTTTTTTTGGTTAATTCTCAAAATAAGAAAAACAAATAAAAGTTGTTTTCTATTTTGTATGTTAATTTTGTTTTCTAAAACGATTATTATTGGCGTTATACATGCATCGTTCAAATTTTAATATGGACGAAAACTAAAAACATAAACCAAACAGGGTGTACTGTACTTAAACTGTAAAAATTAATACGAAAATGCTGAAGGGTCCGAAGACGCAGTACCAAAAGGGTCCATCTATTTCCACCCCAATAATTGTTCTTCACACCCCGGTTAATAATTTAAAATTTCAATACCAATTATGCCCTTTAATAATATTTTAGAAACTTATATACTTATTTACAATATATGCAGTAAAACCAAACTTATTTTGGTAATATACTTATTTACAGTATAATCATTTGCAATATATACCCAAAATTTCATCCAAATTACCAAAATTTAAATTGTTTTTAGTACATCAAACTCATCTTAGGTTCAGGAATAAATAAGATTGCTTTGTATGAAACTAAGATGATTTATATGTACTCTATGTTTATGTTTATGTTCATGTATAATTACCAAAATTTAAGGTGGCGTTTGGTTTGTTTTTTGTTTTGCATTTTGAGTTTTCAACATTAACTACACAAAATAGAGAGACTAAAGGGATGACAAAAGGAATGGAATGAACATGGAGGGGACCACAGAGAGGTTGGAGAATGACGGAGAGGTTGGATTGTGTGTCGTTTATTCGTTGTTTCCGAAAATATGAAAAATAAGAAAAAATTGTTTTTCGTTTTATGTGCTAACATCATTTTCTAAAATGGTCATTTTCCGTGGTTTATGTCTGTCGTTTGCAATATTGTATTGACGAAAATCGAAAACTAAAAAGGGTGAACCGAACGCACCCTGAATCGTTATTTTTTGTTGCTTGCGTTTTTTCCTTAAAATTTAGGGATTTGAAAAACTGAAGATAAAGAGCATACAATGTATTGATGAAAAAAGGAAGGGGTAATTTGGGTATAAATGGGATGAGAAGAGTAAAAAATGGGGTGAGATTTTTTTTATAAAATTACTGGGGTGGGAAGAGCAAATATTGGGGTGCGAATAGACGGAACCGTACCAAAAATGCCCAGAAGATCGGACAAGCACAGTTCAATCAGTACAAGATAATCAGCGCTCCGATGAATTGCGCTGGTAATCGTAGGGCTGTTATGGTAATGGTTACCGTTACCGTTTGGCAAATACCATTACCGTACCGTTTTTACTGGTAAGCTAGAATTGCTTACCGTTACCGTTACCGATCGACTGGTATACCGTTGACTGGTATACCGATAATCTGGTAACCGTTACACTGGTAATGGTAAATTACCGTTTGTCGATCAAAATTTATATCTTAACATATTTTTTTAGTACACCGTGCATTTTTATTATACTATATGTGGTGTTAGTTTATAAAAAACATAAATAAAAAAGAAAATAAGTGTATTTGGAATTATTTCATCTGATTATTAAACTAAATATAATCATTTATTTGGTTCTACATGCATGTAATAAAACATATCAGATGAGTATACATATGTTTTGAATTAACTGGTAAAATTACCATTACCGCTGGTATTGAAGAAATGTTACCGATAATTTACCGTTAAAAATGGTAAATTTACCGTTATCATACCGTTTTAACTGGTATACCGATTTCAACCAAAAATGTTTACCGATCGACTGGTAATGGTATGGTAATGGTAAATTTACCGTTACCGTAACAACCCTAGGTAATCGAACTTCCGTACCGTTTTAGTTTCGTCCTCCTTTATTGGTGCCGCCTTCTACTCACTCTCTCCTTGTCCATCAGGTAAAAAAATTATTTTCACATTTTTCATTTTCTTTTTTGCGAAAGACAAGGTTAATGAAATTATACAGAGGCAGTTGACAAGCGTCTTTGTTTACTTTCAGCTGAAGATCGTGAACAGAAAGTACTAAAGTACGATTCTGAGTTCTTTATTTTAGGTATTAAATGAAAGTTTTACAGGCTTTTTCATGATTTTAGTGGATTTTTATGAGATTCGTTTTCTGTAATTGGACAATGCTGTTGAATGGTTAGCCTCCATGAACACGAAAACTGATTTATTTCTCAAATATTCAGCAAGGAAATGTTCTACTTTCCAAGTCCTTGACCAGTCATTAAACAAATTTAGTAAATTTCTTCCACCACTAAACTCTTCTGTACCAGATACTCCTACACAATCGTACTCATCTGTTCTCCAATCTTGCATTGATATTAACTCGAAAGCAGATGGATTATCTCTTCACAATCGTATTATAGTAACTGGGATAGTTCCTGATTTGAATTTGAACACTAAATTAATCATCTTTTACTCCAAATTTTCCTGCTTGTATACTGCACGGAAAATATTTGATGATATGCCAGAGAGGAATGTGGTGTCCTGGACTGCCATGATTTCTGGATATTCTAAAAACGGAATGTTTAAAGAAGCTGTCGATCTATTCTCATTAATGCAGAATTCTGGTGTTGCAGCAAATCAGTTTACATTTGGAAGCACTCTCCAAGCTTGTACTAGAATGGGTGATTTCCAATTTGGTGTGCAAATTCATGCACGCATTGAAAAGACTAGATTTTCAAGCGATATAATCGTGCAAAGTGCACTTTTAGATTTACATTTAAAACATGGACTGGTTGATGATGCCCAAAATTTATTTCATAGAATGAAGAGAAAGGATATTGTGTCTTGGAATTCAGTAATAGGAGGTTATGCAATCAGAGGACTAAGTCATAATGCATTCGACTTGTTTTGCTCTATGTTAGAAGATGGGTTTCTTCCTGACCATTTCACATTCATTAATATTCTACGAGCATGTCATTGTGATTCAACCATATCTTCATCTAATGTCATTCAGATCCATGGTTTTGTAATTAAATTAGGATACGATAAATACAAAATGGTCACTGGATCACTCATAGATGCATATGCAAAATGTAGGAAAATGTGCAGTGCGAAACTACTTTACGATCTGACACCATCAAATGACATTGTTTCTTGCACCGTGTTAATCAATGGGTACGCATTAGAGAAAAGGTCCAGTTACGTGAAAGCGTTTGGAGTTTTTCGTGACATACATAGAATGGGAATGTCACTTGATGATTTCATCTTATGTTCGATGTTAAGTATATGCGCCGATGAAGCTTTTTTATGCATGGGTAGGCAAATCCATGCAATTGTTGTTAAGGATAAACCTAACTATGATGTAGCCTTGAGCAATTCACTTATCGATATGTATTCAAAATCAGGAGAACTTGAGGATGCTCATAGATCTTTTAGTGAAACACAGCAACAGAATGTGGTATCATGGACTTCTTTGATTACAGGTTATGCAAAACATGGCAACGGAGAAGATGCAATTGTTTTGTTTTCCAAAATGGAGGATAATGGTGTAAAGCCAAATGAAGTCACATTCCTTTCCCTTTTATTTGCATGTAGTCATTCTGGGTTGACTAACGAAGGAATGAATTATTTCAGTTTGATGATTAGTAAATATGGTATTAACCCCAGAGGTGAACATTATACATGCATTGTTGATCTTCTTGCTCGGGGAGGTCTATTGAAACAGGCATATGAAGTTGCATTCAGTATGAATGTTAAACCAAACTCTTCACTCTGGGGTTCGTTGCTTGGGGCTTGTAGCATGCATGGAAATTTAGCAGTCGGGAAAGTTGCTGCATCGCAGCTTTTTCATTTAAACCCTGAAAAATCAGTGAATTATATCGTTTTATCGAATATATATGCTGCTGCAGGATTGTGGGATTCTTCATTAAATACACGAAAACTGATTGATGATACACCTACAAACAAAACTGCAGGGAAAAGTTTACTCATGTAGTAAGTTATTTTTACTTGCTATAGAAAACGATGAGGACCATAGTACAATAATCGGATGACATTTCATTACTTGGGAAGGCAAGCACTAGAAATGGAATGGAGGTCAAGATTTCGACAATTCTAGGATGTCAGAGAAATTAAGTTGGAAAAATCAGAACATTAAATAGCAAAGGTTCTATATATGCAAAATCATAAAGGGTTTTGAACCAAAATTCTGAAGAAATATTGTTAATTTGCGGTAATTTGCTTTCTGTCATTCTTCTTTTACTTATATCTGTTTGTGATTTTTCCATAGTTCACTATTTTTATTTGCTTTTTCTGTATATTTAGCGCATTCAATCATAACTGATTATTGGATTAAGGTATTGGCATCATCTGCCTGGCTCTGCTGTGGTTTTGGTAATCAATGAGACGGGTCTAATCTGCTGTTTACGGGATAATAGCTATTGTCCAGAAACATTCAAAACTTATTTCGTTGAAATTGCTTCTCAATTAGTTCAAGGTACAACTATTTCGATCATATTTCATGAACTTGTCTTTTATGAAATTGACATATGTAAGACCACTTAGTATAAACTGTGGTCAGTCAATGGTAATCTATATCATGTTGCTCGATTTAGTTAGCATTTTGATGAATGTCACAAGCTACAACCATTGTCTTCATAATGGTTGCAAAATAATTTTAAGTAATGCCAATTATGTAAACCTACAAAATTAATCTTTCAGCTTATGTATTAACACTACTGCAAATGCATTGCATTCGTCAAACTGATTAATTAACTATAATTATGTTACCATGTGATATCCTTTGTTTTCTGGATATGGAATGGAGGTCAGTATTTACATTCTATAATTTCACATTTATATACAACAAAGAATCAATCTTGAGAAATAGATAATATTTTGATAGAGGCCAACAACATAGGATTAACCGTTATATATAGAGTTCTATCATTTATGCCTGCTGTTATTAGTTGATATTCAAGGTAGCGTTGATGCCTTTTTTTTTTTTTTTTTTTTTTTTTTTTTTTTTTGTAATTTCAGTCATGAAATGTGACACCGTTTTGTATTCTTCCATCAACATATGTCCTACATTTTTACCATCGTTTCATTCCATCCTAGCATTTTAGACCTACTAGAAGGATCACGCCCCTGTATATTTCTCAAGTAATTGTTGTTCGCATTGACGTATACAACTATTGATTAGAACTTTTGAGTTTTGATTACTGCCAATTAAATGTTTGAAAGCTCGTGCTTGTTCAGTGTTCGTTGATTATATATTAATGACTGGTTTGCAGAGTAGTTGTTTCAAATTAGCTGCAGTATTAGTGGTTGTTTACATTTTGTATATTGTGTCTTCTTAGATGCTTGATGGTTTGGAAATTTCTAGTATTTTATCTTGAAGTTTCAAATACCTTGCAAAGTTTATCAAATGCGATGGAAAAAGTCTCTGCAAAAATGAATACTTGGGTGTTAAATAGAGCATCTCCAATCCATCTGAATTGTCATGTCAGAGCTTAGGTAGCACAACATTTTTCAAACCATGAAGCCGATGTTAACAACCAGGACAATGTTAGTAAAAATAATCTCCAATGCATTGGAGAAGATAATTTCTCTAATAATGTCAATTGCTTGTTTGTCAATGACATTTCCTTTCAATCACATTGGCATCGGTGATGCCCATATTTAGTAATCTATGGTATGATTTTCTTAGTTGGTTGATTTTTATTTTTTTTAAGAAATTCATTTTTTTTTCCGTATAGCGTGAATCAAGTCTGATGATGTGTGACAGTAAAGATTTTCTTCATCCTAAAACAAAGTCAAACTTCACTGCATTCGAGGTAGGGATGAACATGGTGCGGTTTGGTGCAGTTTTGACTTAAAATCGCACTCAGAACCGCTAGGATGCGGTTTTTTAAAATAAGAACTGGAATCGAACCAAGAACCGTTGGTGCGGTTCGGGTTTAAAAGTGCGATTTTGGTTTTTAGAAGTGCGGTTTCAATTTTAAAACCAATTAATAAAAAAAGGCGGCGTTCCCTAACCAGCCAGCATGAACATAATATTATCACGCATAAACACAACCCAATCACAGCAATCAATATCTGCTCAAAAATGTAACCTATGATAAATACAACCCTGTCCATTTCTCAATCCTAGTAAACTATATATTTTCTTATGTTTGTAGCTGAAGTGGAGTAAAATGTAAACATTTAAATGGATACAAGACAAAGTGTTGTTGGAATGCAAGTAGCGGAGACTTGAAAAAAGATACAAGACAAAGTGTTGTTGGAATGCAAGCATTCATAAACTATATCGGTGCGGTTTCATTTTTGCGGTTTGGGAAAAAATAAAAACCGAAACTGGACCATACTAACGGTGCGGTTTCATCGATTTTTCGGTTTTATTTCGGTGCGGTTTTTTAAGATGCGGTTTTTAGCGGTTTCGGTTCAATTTTGGTTTGTAATCGGTTTTTCTGCTCATCCCTGATTCCAGGTGCTTCACGAAGTAAACATCATGATGGTCAAGGAATTCGAAGTGCGAAGGACAGGAAACCAAACCTATGAATACAAATATAATGTTCTCTTTTTTAGCAGTTATTTTTGTGTAACTAAATTATTTCTATCTTTGAACTGAAAAGGAAAATAAGGGAAGTGTGTTTGAGAGTGCTTTTTCAAGTTGTTTTTATCATAAGAGAGATGTTGTAACTACGATGCGATTTTTAATTTGAAAAGGTAATTTATATCAACAGTAAAGTGCTTTTACTATTTGTTTTTGTCTTTTAACCAGCTTGTTAGCAGCGTTTTACAAAGGAAAATTCACATGTGTAGACCTGTTTTTGAAACTTATAACAGATTTAGCTATGTTTCCAAAATAATTACATATGTAGACCTGTTTTGGTCTGGGTAGTCCGAAGGCGAGTTTTGAAAACACGCCTTCGTGCGAGTTGAAAACTCGCCTTCGGTTTTGAACTCTTTAAAAACTATTTTAAGCACGACGTGCTTTGAAAACTCGCCTTCGGTTTATAACTCTTTAAAAAATATTTTAAGTAGACCAAACATTTTTAGACAAGAACAACATACAAATCACATTCATCTAATTCGATAAAAACATATTAGTATGACCCAGTACAATATAAGTAAGACCGAACATTACTTAGACCCAACATAACTTAGACCCAACAATACAACATAACTTAGACCCAACGATACAACATAACCACGACCCAATACAACGTAACTACAACCCATAGCGTCGGAATGAGCCGTAGCACCCATGAAGCATTTCATTCTTAATTGCCGCATTCATTCTTTCCAAGCGATTAACCTCAGCTTGCATCTCAAGTGCGTACTGGACACCTCTCTATGTTAAAAGGTGGATCGTACCATGAAAAAAATTTACAACTCTGCAACCCTTGGCGGTTCTGTGCATGAATGTACGCTTTGCAACCATAAAAGCGACGACTTGCATCGTTTGACTTTTAGAAACAAGCATATTACATTCGACCCTGCAATAGCAAAGGACTGAACGACCCGTCATGCTGGAACTTGACCTATCGGGGTTCTGTCGAGCAAGAACTTCCCTCAACTGAGCGTTGAGGGATTTTTGAACTGGCCTGATGCGCTGGACTGCAACGTTTGGTTGCGTTGCACTAAAAAGTCCAGACTCGACCTCTGCGGCATCTACTTGGACTCCCATTTGCGTTTCAGGCACAAATTCGACATCTTCTACGGGTTGTTTACCCCGTTCATACTCATCGTACATTTGAATCATGGTATCGTCGTCGTATGCCCAGTTAGCCATTTTGACAGCGAACTACTCTACAAAAAACCAGGGAGTGATGAAGAGAGAAAGAGAGGTTGGTTGGTCTTTAATAAGGGAGAGAGGAAGAGAGGCTGGTTGGAAGCATGTGACGACCCATAAATCAAGGAGTGACATCTCTCCTGATAAGAGTAGTCAGTATGGGACTGAAGCATGGGACCGTGATAGAGAATCTCCACTGTAGCCATGATAGAGAATCTCCACTATGCACTATGCAATTGTCACTCTGTAGCCGTGATAGAGAATCTACACTGTAACCATACTATATACATTTTGGGATTGAAGCATGATACAATTGTCTTGATAAGAGTAGTCATGATAGAGAATCTCCACTGTAGCCATGATACAGAATCTCCACTGTAGCCATACTATATAAATTTTGGCCTGACATGCTGCGAGTTCCTAGGCATTTGTCAACAATAATGCTCATGTGGATGAGGACGACCTTGTTTTTGTGTAGTGTAAAGTTTAAAATATATGTGGTTGGGGACGACCCGGTTTTTCGCTATATATAGCGGCTTCTATGAATCCGGCTAAACCCTCATTCACAATTTCTTTTCTTCCAGCCGCAGCCTCCTTCCTCTTTCACCATGTTGAAATAGGGAAAAGAAAGTGTAGGCTCCACCATGGACAAATGGGAAAACGATGATGAATCAGTATTAAATCAACTACCTGGAAAAGAAAGGGTAGTTGCAGGGCGCGTTGTCGAGCCACTAGATCCAGGTGGATCCAACCTTATTTGCCGTTGTGGAGAAGTATCGGTCGTGGTTATTTCGAAAACTGAAAAAAATGTTGGTCATCGATTTTTCGGCTGTAAAGCCTACGAGGACACAAGGTTTTTCCTAATGAAATTGATTATTGTTACTTTAAGCAGTGGATTGACCCTCCGATGTGCGAACGTGGAGTTCAGTAACCTGGAGCTAGATTTTGCCCACGCCCGTGGTAGGTGTATGTGGAAACTACCTTAATGTGTTTTATTGTACTTCGAATTTGATGTTCGTGTGTTCCTTTGCTGTAGTTCGTATGATCGTAGTTTGCATTTCTTGATGTTGTAATCGTCGTTGTTATAAACTTCTCAGTTATGTAGTGCAAAATATTAAAATTGCTGGAAGTACGAACATTGCTAATAAAAACCGTAAACCTTGATGCAAACTAAGCATTGTACATGTGACGACCCCTTAAACCAAGGAGTGAAGAATCTCTCCTGATACGACTAGTCAGTGCAGGGTTAAAGCAGTACATAAAGCAGATTCGATAAAGTATTACGCCAGAGAAAACAGTGTCGTGCAACACGTAAAGCAAAGTGTACCAGTGACCGTTCACATCATTCTTTGTTTTACCATGTATTCACTTGTACACTACGCAACTATATTTCTCTGTCGAATTACTCACAACTTACCTCACTCTAACAACTTTGTTTTCAACTGCTCTGTGCTTTACCACAAATATGTCGTCTTGGCCATCATCTCCAGACTTTGATGAACAGGTGTATGAACAGATGCGACTTCAGTAGCTTACAGATGAACTTCAGTTTCTAAACGAACTGAGACCTCGGGTTGAACCACCGTCTGAACAACGGAACGTCCAACCTCCACATCAAGCCCAAGTACCAACACATGTGTGAACAGTCGGTCGTTATACCACGGCAAGAAGTTGCTAATTATCAAGTACCACATGCTCCAATTCCTTATGAACAGGAAGGTGAATCTTATCAAGTTTGTTGCTACTGCGGTTATCCGGTGGAAGTTGTGGTTCGAGCAGATGACAACAATATTGGCCATCACATTCAGCAATGTCCATTCTATCCGAATGGATGTACTTACACAGAATGGCTAGACAAACCGCTATACCCAAAGGGAATAACATATGCAAACGAACTCGAACAAGAAATTAGACGTCTCCAAAACGTTATTGAACAGTTGCGGTTTAACCGTAATGATTAGGCGACTTCACATCCCAAGAGCATGAACGTGAGATGTAGTTTGGTGGCGTACTATTTTCCGCTGTAGCATCTGCTGTATCCCAAGAGCATAAACGTGAGATGTAGTTTGGTAGCATCTGTATTTCTTATGTTTCGAAATTATCTATCCTTAACCGGACTATGTATCTCTCTTGTATTTGAATATTAGAATTTGGTTTTTGTTTTATGTTGTTTGGTTAAGCTATATATACTATTTAAATGTCATGTAGTTCGTAGATTAAAGTTTACAGCTTCATTCGAATATATAGGAATCCTTATACATCAGATTTCATTGAAACACAAAACGTTCGAAGCTACGGAACTATATTTTAGTAATGGAACAGAAAAATGGAAATTTCATATCATATATATTGAGTTATGTCCAAATCAAATTTCAAGAAATTCGCTATGGAATTTAAAAACACAAAGTATACAGGCGATTTTTGAAAACACGCCTTTGTGCGCGTTTTGTAAATGAGCTTTCGTTATTTCAAAACAGGTCTATTTCTGTAATTACTTTCAAACAAGTCTGTTTGCGTTATAAACTTTAAAAACAAGGCTAACATAGTGATATGTCCTTTTACAAACGTGCTTGTTATATTGATAAATGCGTGAGAACTAAACAATGAACTGGAAATATGAGCTATAATTTTAGCATTTGCATATTGGGGCTGCTATTTAGACACAAACCAAAACACAAACACTGAAACATATCTGAACCGTATGGTTTTTTTTTTCGATTTTTTTGTTTTTATATAGAAAGACGAAATTTGGAGGACAATCCAATCATGAAGATCTATATTGTCATCAAATTGTGTTTAAATAGACTTTCCTTTTCCGTATACACGTTGACTTATGGTTAGTTATGATACCTCTTTTCAATAATCTCCTACAACTGTGAGTTACATATTATTTCAGCGTGTAATAATTTGATTATATCTTATCTTCGGTACTATGAATATATAAAGTACTATTATATAAAGGAAAAATCACATTTGTAGGCTTGTTTATAGGAAGTATTACATGATTAGCCATGTTTCAGAAATAATAACAAATATAGGCTTGTTTTGTTCGGGGAGGGATAATGGCGTCTTTTGAAAACTCACCTGTGTGTAGGGCTGTCAATGGGTCGGGTCGGGTTCGGGTCGGGTCAAGTCGGGTTCGGGTTGATTTATAAACGGGTCGGGTCAACCCGTTTATTAAACGGGTCATATTTTCCCAACCCTAACCCGACCCGTTTATAAACGGGTTGACCCGACCCGACCCGTGTAACCCGTTTAACTAAATGGGTCGTGTTGGATCGGGTTTACCTGTTTGAACCATTGATAGATATTGCCTACTAATATAAGCAACAAAAGAGCCAAATCACAAACATGCACATTGTTATATAATCACCAACATGCAACAAGTTGCAAAGTCACCAACAGACAACACATATATAAAGCATGAAATCCCCATATTCAAAAATCATTTTCTATACATAAGTATATATTCCCATATTGCATAAATTAAAGACTACCGGTATGCAAGAGATATAGTTGTTATAAGTAAAATATAACTAACAACATATAAGAATAAATTGGTAAAATATAACAGCTTACATATACAAGCATACTGATTACTGCATACATAAAAGACTAACACTAATAGTATACATAAAACACTAATAGTATGGAAGAGATACAATATATAATCGGGTTTGGCGGGTCAAAATCGGGTTAGCGGGTCAACCCTAAACCCACCCGTTTACAAACGGGTCAAATTCGGGTTGACCCGAAAATGACCCGCTAACTAAACGGGTCGGGTTAACCTGCTAATTTCCGTGCGGGTTTCGGGTCGGGTCACGGGTCGGGTAGGAAATTGACAGCCCTACCTGTGTGCGAGTTCTGAAAACTCGCCTGTGTATTTGGGTCATTCCCAAACTTTATATGTACTCACTAGTCTTCTCATAATTCGAAACATACTCAACCACATCTTCTCAGCTCCATATATTTTCAAAATGACTTCTCAAACAATGGTGGAGGAAGAGGTTAACTCGTACCCAGTTTGCTACCACTGTGGTTATATGGCTGAAGTTGTGGTATCTGATGATGGCAAAAACATTGGTCGTCGAAGTCTTCTTTGTTCCAATTATCCCCGTGGATGCAATTTTTCAGAATGGATTGACGAACCGCTTTGTTCCAGGGGCATAGCATATGCGAATGAGCTGGAACATGAAATTAGACGTCTCAAAAAACTCCTAAAGGACTTGCACTTTAACCGTAACCACTAGTGTTTCTATTATCCGTCGTCGTTGTAGGTTTCTGAAGTTTAGTTTGAATTATTGTATCATCAGCTGTCGTTGTATGTTTATGAAGTTTAGTTTGAATTATTATTTGTGGGTTTGTAGGACTTGGAAGATTAATACGAAGTACCGTATGTTGTGTTTTTCTAATAATGTATTTTATGTTTTTGAAGTTTGAATTAAAGCTTTGTCTGTTTGCGGGTTTGTACACTACACATTATGACATAAAGATGAATTGACGACTAGTTTGAATTATAGCATTGTCTGTTTATGTACAGTACGATATGCCAAATATTTGATGATATGATCAAGTGATTTGACTAGACACTGATAAAGTTGGTCCAATATTTCAAAATGGTTGAGTTGACAAGCAGCTGCCAAATCTGACTCAATGTTTGTCCATTGTGATAAAGCCAATGTATGGACGAATGTCAATGCTTTATTTCGAATTTGATGATATGATTAAAGCTGTCCCAATTCTGATTCAAGGCTTGTTTTTTTTTAAATTGATTCTACTTTATTTTGAAATTAGTGACATGATTAAAGCTCTGCTAATTCTGACTTGACGGTGACGTTGCTTAGATGGTTTCCCTATTTCATAGATCTTCAGCACATTATTTCTCATATACTTCAATCCTGTCTTCAAATAATTTCAAGAAAAATAAACTCACTCAACAATGGCACCTACTTTTATTACTGCACTTTACTACTACGATGGTGAATTGGTCGTGGATGAGCACCAAAATGGAAATTATATTGGAGGATTCTGCAAACCAGGGAGAGTTCGAAGGGGTTGCACACTTGATGCTTTGAAAGAAACAATTTTCCAAGTAACCAAAATTAACCCTCTCGAACATGATATCGAGTTGTCGGTCAACTGGCCTACTAATTCGGGGACAAGTGCCAAAGCACTTTTAGAAGATGAAGATGTGCAAGTAATGTTTTCTACTGTTAAGAAATCGATTAAGTTGTTTGTTGGAAAAACAGCAAAAGAAATCGTGGAAGATGTCGTGGAAGAAATAATTACACCGCCTATAGTTAGTAGCGGTTTAGGTTATTTCACAGAAATGTTGCAAACTCATGATCAATCACTCATCTTTAGTTCTCATTTGTACACTAATCCGTATTGTCCACAAATGTGGATGAGCAGCAGCAACAACAACAAGAACAACAAACTAATCAGTCCGAACTGTTAGATATGAGCCAACGGTATGTGTTCCACATCATTTTAGTTTTATACCTATTCATGGAAATGTTAGATGTAACTGAAATGCATTTACTAACAGATTGACTGTAGAACCCGAAGAAGGCTGGGGTGCAGGTCCTTCACAACAAGCCGAACAAATTGACAGCATGGCGGTTGCTATGACAACTGTTGATGATACATGCTGGACCGAAGTCAACAATGAACGATTGAACTACGACTTTCCGAACATAGTAGACCCCAAAGAAGATGGTGATGAAGTTCAAATGGAAGTACCCATGGACGATGATCTCTGCACGGCGCAAATGATGGTAAGATCCGCAGTGGCTAATCTAGAATTTTCTGGCGAAAAATTCTTGACTGCCTGCGTACAAAATGGTTTTGCTGTTGGGATGGTATTCTAAAGTAAGGAACGGTTTCTCCATCAACTTACGGAATGGTCTATTCTGCACGGTGTTTCGAACAAGCCAATCAAGTCGAACAAAACAATATACACCGCTATATGTAATGTTGATGTTACTTGTCCGTGGCGAATACATGCTATAGTGTCGAAGAAATCACAAACTGGCTGGTGGGAAATCAGAAAGTTGCCTCACGAACATAACTGCGTGAACGCTACGATTAATTCCAACCGCAAGTAAGCCACTTCTGGGTTTCTTGTATCCAAAATCATGTCTTTTGTGAAGGCCAATTTGGATATCTCAGCTGGGACGGTGCAAGTGCTTGTCGACGAGCAACTCTTCATCAAAATCAGTTACATGAAAGCTTGGCGAACATTGAATAAAGCATTGGAAAAATATACGGTAACTGGGCTGAATCGAATTCTTACTTGCCTCAGTATTTTGAGGAAATAAAAAGAAGCAATCCAGGTTCAGTAGGACATATAGTACACGATGATGTTGGGGTATTTGAGCGTGCTTTTTAGGCATTTGGTCCTTCCATTGCAGGTTTTGTATACTGCCATCCAGTGCTCTCTATTAACAGGACACATTTGTACGGTAAGTACAAATGAATACTGCTAGTTGCTACCGCTGTAGATGCGAACGACTGTGTAACGACCCGTATTCCACGCATCATAGGATCGTAGAATATTTATTTCTTCCACATATGAAGTCGTATGGTCATGTAACTTTGGGAGACGACTATTGGGGTCATTTCCCATGTTCATGATTTTTCCCGATTTTTAAATGACCATTTTACCCCTAGTTGGCACTGTTTTGGCCATAACTTTTGACTGGAAAGGAATTTTGACCTGAAACCACTTCCATTGGCTCCGGATGATGGTTTCTCTTTCTGTAGAGTGGTCACATTAGCCAAACGGACTCACCGTTTGGGAGATATGGCTGAAACAAGTTTCAGATGGTGAAAAACAGCTTAATTGGGCTTAACCGGGTGATTAGCAGCTAGGCCCAAAGGGGAATTTCGGGATTAGGAGTTTAAAAGGGCTGTTAGGGTTTGGAGAATACCTTTTTCTCATTTTTCAGCCGTCACTATTCATTCCTCTTAACCTAGCCATGGCCTCCACCCTCTAAATCTCTTCAAAACACCTCTTAATCACTTTCTAATTGAAGATTAGGCTTAGCAAACATCAAATCAAGGAGTATTAGCACGAGAACCGAGGTAGAGCTGCTGTGTAAGATTGGGAACAGCGCCAAATCAGAGAATATTTCAGTTTTGGGGTTTTAGTTGTGGCCAAGGTGAGTGATAGCATCGTTTTGACACTAATTACAGTTAATTAAGGGTAATTAGTGAAGATTAGCGAATTTATACACCAATAAATTCTGGAAAAATGTTTAGAAATTCTTAAATAATATTTTATGCCTCTGTTAGAAATTTGGTTCGATTTAGTTAAGTTTTATTAATTCTATGATTAGTCTTATTTAATCATGCTTAAGGGAAAAATAGGATTTTGGGCATCTTTGATCCATTTTGACATGTAAATTCGTGGTTTTGGTGTTTGTGGTTGCTCTTACATGTTGCTATGACTCTATGGTATGTTTATGATTGATTAGAATAGTTAAATTGGTCGAAAACGTCGTCGAATGGCGTAGAAAGCTCGCTGGAAAGTTGCAGAAATGTGCAGGTTCCGAACCGGTTCGGATCGGAGCAGGGGTCGGATCGGATTAGTGAACTGACCAAGGAAATCCGAACTGGATTGGGACTTGTCACTGGAGGAGGCTTGGCGAGAAGGAAGGCCGTTTACTTAGAGTTGGAGTGGACAAAAAGGGATCGGATCGGAAGAATAATGGAGACCAGATCGGATCGACTCAAGAATGGAAGGCTATGACTGGAGCAAGGCCAAGGGAGCGGATCGGATCGGAGTAGATGGAGAACGAGGGAGCTGATCGGAGAAAACTGGAAGGAAGACAGTGACCCGACCCGACCCGGAGGAGGACACCGACCCGACCCGAATTGGAGTATCCGACCCGAACCGATGAAGGTGATGACTACCGACCCGAACCGATGAAGGTGATGACTACCGAACCGAACCGACGAGGGTGATGACTACCGAACCGAACCGAATTTTAGTCCTGTTAATGCGCGACAACTCTTCTGAAGACCCACTCCAATTCGACCAAACCCGAGATGCAAAGGAAGTCCAAATGAAAAGTTAGAGCTCAAGATTCAGATGGGAATCAACGAGTTCGCTTCATGGTTGGGCTTTGCTGCGGGACGCGTGCCAAGGGTTTATCGACGTCTATAGCTTTGTACCACTATGGTAGGAGGTATGAAGGCGGATTCAGGGCCATTATGGCATCGGTAGAACCAAGGGCTACGACCAATGAAGTGGGTCATTGAAATGTTTGGTCATGATCTCATGTGTTTAGCTTGGTCACAGCAGGGTTTCTACAAGTCTGGATTCGTCGTTACCTCAAGTCGTCTAGTGACCCAAGTGGTAGATATCGTATGCTTTACGCACTGAGTGAGAGATGTGAGGATGGTTGCTATGGATGATTTGTTTGCTATCATTGTGACATGTACACCCCACCCCCGTATTCTTACACTATCTATTATGGCACCTTAGAGTATTGTACGGTATGTGGTACTAACTCTTTGGTTGCAGGTCCAGGTTCAGGTATGGTTTAGTATACCTGTTATCATTTTGTTTAGATGCTTATCGCTCATACCAGGCTTTATGTCTGACCCAGAGCTTTATGTCTCCTCTTATTACTCTGGGTGCTCACACGAGAAGACTAGAGACAGGTTAGCTGGTGATGCACGGGTAGATGATCCGGAGACGAGCAGGAGGCTTCCACGTAATATATATATATATATAATATTCTCCTTGCGTTGTTGAAGATCACTGCTTGGGCATTGGTGGTGCATCTTCTACTTTAGCTTTCTTTTGTTTAGAGACAGTAAATTTGGAAAATTGTAATAAGCTGTATTTGAATTTCCGCTGCTCTGATGATTGATGTTGATTTTAGTTATCAGCTTATGCACTGTCTCACATGTTTTATGTCAAGTATGTTATTATTATACTTTATTCCATGCGCTGTGAGACATTCTATAGGTTCCTTGATTAGTTCATTCCCTTCTTTCCTTTCTTCTGACGACCGTCCCGTGCTAGTCGGGCATGTGTACAGCGCACTTTTGGAGGAAATGCAGGCTGGTGCGGAGCGGGCCGTCACACTTGGTATCAGAGCTCTAGGTTGCGTAGTTAACCTAGGAAAGTTATCAGGGAGAGATAATATACGTATACAAGAGAGCGTATTTGTGATTACTTTGGTTTTTAAAAGCTATATATATATATATATATATATATATATATATATATATATATATATATATATGCTACTACTAGTATAAGGATGAAGTCGTGCTGCACTAGCACCACTATGGAGTCGTTAATCGTTTCCTTTTTCAGATTGACGATGAGCCGATATACTAGAGGTGCT
Organism: Allium sativum; assembly: GCA_030737875.1. NCBI lineage: Eukaryota > Viridiplantae > Streptophyta > Magnoliopsida > Asparagales > Amaryllidaceae > Allium > Allium sativum. The sequence goes on from CM060920.1 coordinate 489,828,333, forward strand.
GGTAGGGGAGCCAATAATGGGAATGCTGCTGACATGAGGACGATGTTTACTGATCTCATGAGAGAGATGCTTAGAGATGTACAGAGGGCAGCTCCCAATGGTGGAAATGGTGGTGGTCCAATAGTGCAGGCACCAAGAGTCGACTTCGCCAAGCTGAATAAGGATTATACTAGCCTTGGAGGGAAGCCGTTCCATGGAACGGAGTCGGCCACGGATGTTAAGGATTGGTTGGATAGTTGCGAACGTATCTTCGAGGATTTGGGTATCGAGGATGCGATGAAGAGAAAGCTAGCGTCCCGTCAGTTGCAAGGGCGGGCAATGAATTGGTGGAATGCTTTAAAGGCAGCTACTCCCGAAGATCAGATTACTTGGGAGTAGTTTAAGGCTCGCTTTAGCGAGAAGTTCATTCCAGCTGCTCAGAAGTCAGTACTGTTTAAGAAATTCTTGGAACTCAAGCAGAATGGTAGAGCTGTCTCGGAGTATATTGCTGAATTTGACACTTTGTCAAAATATGGGTTATCTCTTATTGATACTGCCGAGAAAAAGAATGAGAAATTCATAACTGGTTTGGATCAGTACTTGGGGGAAAAACTTATTAACCACATCGATGAGACGTTTGAATCGATTGTGGGGAAAGCATTAAGATCGGAAAGTCTCTACCCTAAGCCTAAGACTGAGGTTGCATCCGCGGATGAGCCAAAGCCACAAGCAAGTGGTGGAGGCAAGGGTGGTTCCCAGAATAAAAGAAAGCAGAGTCAGACTAAGGATGGCCAGAAGAAAAAGAATAAGCAAGATGTGGAGTGCTTCAGCTATGGTAAGAAGGGCCATTATGCTAGTAATTGTCAGGCCAAGCCAGCGGATAGGAAGTGCTTCAACTGTGGCCAAATGGGACATCACAAGGACAAGTGTCCACAGCCCCCTAAAGAAAAGCAAATAGTGAAAGCCTACGCCCTTAATGCTATTCCTTCTTCGTCGAATGCCCCAACAGCGGCGGAGAAGGGAAAGAATGTCGTCATTCAAGGTATGCTTTCTGTTTATGATGTTCCTGTTAGAGTTTTGTTTGATACCGGAGCTTCCAGTTCTTTCATATCTAGTGACCTGGTAGATAGGTTGGGATTGGAGCCCGAGATTGTCGATAGACCTTTAGTAGTGACGAACCCGATTGGTGGTTCGACTAGCCTTAGCATGATTTGTCGTAATGTGGTCTTATCGAGTCATGGATGCATGTTTGTTTGTGATTGCTTTGTTTTGGGCCTTACTGAGTTTGGCATTATTTTGGGAGTAGATTGGCTCCAAAGATACAGGGTGGTGGTAGACTGTGAGGGCTTTTTAGTGACAGCTAGAGCGGATGATGGGCGGAGGATAGTGTTTGGTGGTCTACCCAGTAAGGGGGTATTGGCTAGTTTTCTAAACTCCCTTGACATTCCGCATAGTGAGTTGTCAGGTTTGCCCATGGTTGGCCAGTATCCAGATGTTTTCGAAGAAGTGACCGGACTTCCACCACACCAAGAGATTGAGTTTCGTATTGATTTGGTAAAGGATGCCAGGCCTATAGTGATGCCACTTCGTCGTATGGCACCAAGGGAGCAGCGAGAGCTCGAGGTGCAAGTCAGCGATCTTTTGAGGAACGGATTTATCAGAAGGAGTGTTTCTGAATGGGGAGCACCAGTTGTATTTGCTACCAAGGCGGATGGTTCCCTTCGGTTGTGTGTAGACTACCGCGAGTTGAATAAAGCGACGAGGAAGAACAAGTATCCTCTACCGCGGATAGATGATTTGTTCGATCAGTTGAGTGGCGCGAGAGTATTTTCTCAGTTGGATCTCGCGACAGGTTTTCATCAGCTTAGAGTGGAAGCTGAGAGTATAGCTAAAACGACATTTCGAACGCCGTCTGGATTTTATGAGTGGTTGGTCATGCCATTCGGGCTGACCAATGCCCCAGCATATTTTGTGGATCTTATGAATAGGGTATTCAGAGATCAGTTGAATAAGTTTGTCCTTGTGTTCGTTGATGATATTTTGGTCTATTCGAGGACAGAGGAAGAACACAAGGAACATTTAAGAGTAGCGATGGAGGTGTTGAGAAAACATCAATTGAAAGCAAAGTTTTCTAAGTGTCACTTCTGGAAGAGGGAAGTGAGGTTCTTGGGCCATGTTGTATCAGAGAATGGTATTGCCGTGGACCCAGCAAAGGTGGCTACGGTACAGGATTGGCCTACGCCCAAGAATGCAACAGATGTAAGAAGTTTCTTGGGATTAGCCGGGTATTATCGTAAGTTTATCCAAGGTTTCTCCAAGATAGCAGCACCATTGACCCAGTTGACCAAGAAGAATCAAGCTTTTGTCTGGGATGAAAGGTGCGAGAATGCATTCAAAAGTCTAAAGGACAAGTTGACAAGCGCACCAGTGTTAGTCATTCCTAAGGGGGATGAAGAGATGACGGTATACACGGATGCCTGTGGTACCGGACTGGGTGCTGTATTGATGCAAGGCGGTAGGGTTGTAGCTTACGCAAGTCGGCAATTGAAACCGCACGAGAGAAGATACCCTACCCATGATTTAGAATTGGCAGCGATCGTGTTCGCGTTGAAGATGTGGAGACACTATCTCTTGGGAGAAAGATTTGAGCTGTTTACAGATCATAAGTCGTTGAAGTATCTCTTCTCCCAGAAGGATCTAAATCTCCGGCAACAAAGGTGGTTAGAATTATTGGCTTCCTATGATTTCGACATCGCATATACACCGGGAAAGGGCAATGCGGTGGCTGATGCATTGAGTAGAAGACATGCCAGCTTAGGGGCTATGTTCCTTGAATGGAAGCAACTGGAGTATATCGTGGGGTTTGATTTCAGACCAAAGTGCGAATTGGATCCAGAAATGTTAGCAAGTTTGACGGTCAGACCCACTTTAATTGAGCGGATCGGCTCTATTCAGAGGGACGATCCTAACCTATTGGAAATCATCTCCAAGTTAAAGATGGGTATCGATGAGGAGATGAACAAGTATGGGCTTGATCGAGATTGATGGCTTAGAAAGAATGGAAAGCTTGTTGAACCCAATGTCAATGGATTGAGAGATGAAGTGCTTAGAGAATGTCATCACTCAAAGCTGACTATACACCCCGGTGGTAACAAGATGTATCGAGATATGAAGCAGACTTACTACTGGGAAGGGATGAAAAGAGACGTTGGGAAGTTTATATCCAAGTGCATGAATTGCTAGCTAGTTAAAGCCGAGCAAAAGAAGCCTAGTGGGTTGTTACAGCCCTTAGAAATCCCCGAATGGAAATGGGAGCAAGTCTCGATGGATTTCATTGATGGTTTACTAAGGACTAGATCGGGACATGATAGCATTTGGGTAGTTGTGGACCGATTGACTAAAAGTGCAAGGTTTATACCAGTCAAATCGACCAGAACGGCAGCTAAGTTAGCAGAATTGTATATGAAGTGGGTAGTGAGATTTCATGGAGTACCTAAAAGCATTGTGAGTGACCGAGACCCGTTGTTCACTAGTGGGTTTTGGAAGAGCTTACAAGAGGCTCTAGGGTCAGAGTTACATCTCGGTACCGCCTATCATCCTCAGACCGACGGTCAGACAGAGAGGGTGAACCGTATTTTGGAAGATCTCTTGAGAGCATGTATATTGGATTTTGGTGGATCATGGGATGACCATTTGCATCTAGTTGAGTTTGCATATAATAATAGCTACCAATCCAGTATCGGTATGGCTCCGTTTGAAGCTTTGTACGAAAGACCATGCAACTCACCATCATGTTGGATAGAGACTGGCGAGAAGTTTATGCTTGGACCAGATGTGGTGAGGGAAACTTCAGATAAAATCAAGACCATTCAACAACGAATGAAGGCTGCCCAAGATAGGCAGAAGAGTTATGCTGATAAGAGGAGAAGAGACTTAAAATTCTCCGTGGGTGACTTGGTGTTTGTCAAAATTTCTCCGTTGAAGAGCGTAATACGATTTGGCAGGAGAGGCAAATTGGCACCAAGATTTGTTGGCCCATTCCCTGTTCTTGAACTAGCCGGGAATTTGGCATATAGAATTGACTTACCAGAGAAGATGGAAGGGAGTTCACGACGTATTTCATGTTTCCCAACTAAGGAAGTTCGTTCACGACTCAGATATAACTATTTCACCTGATCAGTTAGAGGACTTCGAAGTAGAACCCGGGGCGGTTGGGAACCGCAAGCCGGCCCGTATTGTCGAGCACGACATGAAGCAACTTCGAAGGAAGGCGGTGAAGCTAGTCAAGGTTCAGTGGGGGCGAGAACGAGAATGATTGTACTTGGGAGACAGAGGAGAACATTAGAAAGACACACCCAGAACTCTTTGCCTGGTAAGATTTTGACTTCGATTTAGTTTTCTGCATGCTAGGATAGGCTTGTTTGCTTGTTTTGCATGTTTGATTGTTGTATGTGGTTGTTAGGCATGCGGGATCCTTTGTATGTTTTGGGTTAAGGAATTTCGGGGACGAAATTTCCTAAGGGGGGTAGAGTGTAACGACCCGTATTCTACGCATCATAGGATCGTAGAATATTTATTTCTTTCACATATGAAGTCGTATGGTCATGTAACTTTGGGAGACGACTATTGGGGTCATTTCCTATGTTCTTGATTTTTCCCGATTTTTAAATGACCATTTTACCCCTAGTTGGCACTGTTTTGGCCATAACTTTTGACTGAAAAGGAATTTTGACCTGAAACCACTTCCATTGGCTCCGGATGATGGTTTCTCTTTCTGTAGAGTGGTCACATTAGCCAAACGGACTCACCGTTTGGGAGATATGGCTGAAACAAGTTTCAGATGGTGAAAAACAGCTTAATTGGGCTTAACCAGGTGATTAGCAGCTAGGCCCAAAGGGGAATTTCGGGATTAGGAGTTTAAAAGGGCTGTTGGGATTTGGAGAATACCTTTTTCTCATTTTTCAGCCGTCACTATTCATTCCTCTTAACCTAGCCATGGCCTCCACCCTCTAAATCTCTTCAAAACACCTCTTAATCACTTTCTAATTGAAGATTAGGCTTAGCGAACATCAAATCAAGGAGTATTAGCACGAGAACCGAGGTAGAGCTGCTGTGTAAGATTGGGAATAGCGTCAAATCAGAGAATATTTCAGTTTTGGGGTTTTAGTTGTGGCCAAGGTGAGTGATAGCATCGTTTTGACACTAATTACAGTTAATTAAGGGTAATTAGTGAAGATTAGCGAATTTATACACTAATAAATTCTGGAAAAATGTTTAGAAATTCTTAAATAATATTTTATGCCTCTGTTAGAAATTTGGTTCGATTTAGTTAAGTTTTATTAATTCTATGATTAGTCTTATTTAATCATGCTTAAGGGAAAAATAGGATTTTGGGCATCTTTGATCCATTTTGACATGTAAATTCGTGGTTTTGGTGTTTGTGGTTGCTCTTACATGTTGCTATGACTCTATGGTATGTTTATGATTGATTAGAATAGTTAAATTGGTCGAAAACGTCGTCGAATGGCGTAGAAAGCTCGCTGGAAAGTTGCAGAAATGTGCAGGTTCCGAACCGGTTCGGATCGGAGCAGGGGTCGGATCGGATTAGTGAACTGACCAAGGAAATCCGAACTGGATTGGGACTTGTCACTGGAGGAGGCTTGGCGAGAAGGAAGGCCGTTTACTTAGAGTTGGAGTGGACAAAAGGGATCGGATCGGAAGAATAATGGAGACCAGATCGGATCGACTCAAGAATGGAAGGCTACGACTGGAGCAAGGCCAAGGGAGCGGATCGGATCGGAGTAGATGGAGAACGAGGGAGCTGATTGGAGAAAACTGGAAGGAAGACAGTGACCCGACCCGACCCGGAGGAGGACACCGACCCGACCCGAAGTGGAGTATCCGACCCGAACCGATGAAGGTGATGACTACCGACCCGAACCGATGAAGGTGATGACTACCGAACCGAACCGACGAGGGTGATGACTACCGAACCAAATTTTAGTCCTGTTAATGCGCGACAACTCTTCTGAAGACCCACTCCAATTCGACCAAACCCGAGATGCAAAGGAAGTCCAAATGAGAAGTTAGAGCTCAAGATTCAGATGGGAATCAACGAGTTCGCTTCATGGTTGGGCTTTGCTGCGGGACGCTTGCCAAGGGGTTATCGACGTCTATAGCTTTGGACCACTATGGTAGGAGGTATGAAGGCGGATTCAGGGCCATTATGGCATCGGTAGAACCAAGGGCTACGACCAATGAAGTGGGTCATTGAAATGTTTGGTCATGATCCCATGTGTTTAGCTTGGTCACAGCAGGGTTTCTACAAGTCGGGATTCGTCGTTACCTCAAGTCGTCTAGTGACCCAAGTGGTAGATATCGTATGCTTTACGCACTGAGTGAGAGATGTGAGGATGGTTGCTATGGATGATTTGTTTGCTATCATTGTGACATGTACACCCCACCCCCGTATTCTTACACTATCTATTATGGCACCTTAGAGTATTGTACGGTATGTGGTACTAACTCTTTGGTTGCAGGTCCAGGTTCAGGTATGGTTTAGTATACCTGTTATCATTTTGTTTAGATGCTTATCGCTCATACCAGGCTTTATGTCTGACCCAGAGTTTTATGTCCCCTCTTATTACTCTGGGTGCTCACACGAGCAGACTAGAGACAGGTTAGCTGGTGATGCACGGATAGATGATCCGGAGACGAGCATGAGGCTTCCACGTAATATATATATATATATATATATATAATATTCTCCTTGCGTTGTTGAAGATCGCTGCTTGGGCATTGGTGGTGCATCTTCTACTTTAGCTTTCTTTTGTTTAGAGACAGTAAATTTGGAAAATTGTAATAAGCTGTATTTGAATTTCCGCTGCTCTGATGATTGATGTTGATTTTAGTTATCAGCTTATGCACTGTCTCACCTGTTTTATGTCAAGTATGTTATTATTATACTTTATTCCATGCGCTGTGAGACATTCTACAGGTTCCTTGATTAGTTCATTCCCTTCTTTCCTTTCTTCTGACGACCGTCCCGTGCTAGTCGGGCTTGTGTACAGCGCACTTTTGGAGGAAATGCAGGCTGGTGCGGAGCGGGCCGTCACAGACTGCCTTTTCTCATTAGCTCATGGGGTGGTCGAATCCGAATCATATGATAGTTTGGCCTGGTTCTTTTCATGCATGCGTGCGTTCATTTATAGTGTACGAAATTGACACATTACATTTATATCTAACAGAATGAAAGGGATCCTAAGTGCTTTGCAGGATAAATGGGAAGAACCTCACAAACATAGGTTCTGTGCAAGGCATCTGAAAGCAAAATTTCAAGTTGCAGGTCATCGAGACAAGCGACATGTGGGCTTGTTTTACGCTGCTGCATGTGCTTCAGAAGTGGTTAAATACACTAAACTTAGAGAAGAAATCAAGGCAACTAAGCCGGAAGCGCATACCTGGATTGAACGAAGTCTAGGGAATTGCGAAGAAAACTGGGCTCTTTGCAGAGATGACGGTGGCCGCTTCCATATTATGACGACCAACGGATCTAAAAGTTTTAATGGTGTACTAAAAGGCGCTAGATCCTTGCCTATAAAGGCGTTGGTTGCAAGAACGTTCTTCCGATCAATTGAATATTTCTATAAGAGGTGGGAAAAAGGGGAGGGTCTGAATTCAAAACTTACTCCATGGGAAGCTAAAATTGAAGCTCGTGCTATTGAATCAAGGCGTTGTAGGCTTGTTCGATTTGGTCGATAAAAATGGCAAGTGAGTTACGAATATTTGGTCGATAGAGCTACATACGACCCAGAGTTTAATCCTATACGCGATAAGAAATACTGGGACCCGTACAACGGTCCACGAATATTTGCTCCGTGTGTAAGAAGACAAGTCGGACGACCTAAATCAACGAGATTCAAAAATGTTATGGACGAGCATTAAACACCCAAAACAAACAGGTGCAGCAAATGTGGATCGCAAGAACATAACCGAAAGCAGTGTACTTCCGTATCCTAAAATGGAGACGTATGTTTGTTGATGTGAGTGTTGCATTTCGTGTATCTGTATTTCTTATGTTTCGAACTTATCTGTCCTTAATCGAACTATGTATCTCACTTATATTTGAATTTTAGAATTTGGTATTCATTTTATGTTATTTGGTTAAGCTACATATACTATTTAATGTCGCGGTAGTTCGTAGTTTAATGTTTTGAACTTCGTTCGAATATATAGGAATCGTTATACGTCGGATTTCATTGAAACACAAAAGTTTGAATCTATAAAACTATATTTTAGTAATGGAACAGAAAAATGGAGATTTCATATTATAGATACTGAGTTATGTCCAAATCAAATTTCCAAAAAGTCGCTATGGAATTTAATACCAAAATGAATACATGCACGCTTTAAAAACTCGCCTTTGTGCGAGTTTTGAAAACTCGCCTTCGTTAATTCCAAACAGGTCTATTTCTGCAATTATTTTTAGAACAAGGCTATTGGTGTAATACTCTTTACAAACAGGGTTAACTAAGTTAAAAGCCCTTATATAAACAATCACACAATTATAGTTAGGGCAATTAATGAGTACCTGAAAAAGTTGATATTCGTCCGCATCCGTATTTGAAAATATAGATTATATCCGTTATCCAAGATACAGATGCAGATATCAGATATCCAAAAATTCATCCAGATGCAGACATGGTTATAGTGATATCTGTATCAAAAAATATCCGTCTGGTTTTCTGATGTGTGCGTATATATATTATATAGAATGTTTAATTTACGCTTATGCTTAAATCAATATATATATTTCAATAAAATAGCTAAACAAATATCAATCATTGGATTATAAAAAAATGTTGTATTATTTCATTTATTATATAAATCCTGCTCCTAGTCTAAAAGAAGAAACCTCCCAAGAAGAGCTCCAAACCAAAGCAACCACACTGGAACCGTCTCCACTCAGCAACAAAGGAACCCTCAAACCCAGGAGGCATAGCAGCACGACCTCTACAAAGAGAAAGCTGATCCAACATCCGCACAAGGAGATACTAGGTTAGCGCTGGTTTTTTTTGGAGGGGGGGTTGGGGGGGGGGGGGTGAGGACCACACAAACACACACAACACCTCCCACACACTCAGACCAAACATGTACTCTTCTTTTTTAAAATCATGTACACGTTTTATTTTGTGGTATGGTTGTAATTATGACATGATTGTGTATAAGCTTCTATGATTTGTGTTTTGTTTTATTCTACTTTTTAAGGTTGTGTTTTTCATATTTTGAACACTCTATTTCTTAAATTATTTGTTGTATGGAATTTATTTGATCGATGTCCTGCTTGTAATTTTTAATCATATGTATTCATCTTTTCGAAAAAGAAATTATGTGCCTAATTTGCATGTGAGTGATGTATTTGTAAACTTTCAATGTTTTATTTCGAAAAATCGTCTTCAATGTACATTTTTAAGCTTCAGATATAGATATTTTCGAATATCTATATTCGCTTAGGCGGATACGAATATTTTCGCATATTCGAAAATATATGCGGATACAGATATTCTAAAACTGGTATCCATGGATATCAGATACGGATACAGATACGATTTTTCATTTTCGGATATGGATTTAGATACATCATTATCCGTATTCGACTACATCCGTTTACAACCCTAATTACAGTAATTTGTTGGTGACGAATTATTTTTCAAAAGGAAAATGAGTCATTTTAAGTGTATCAATTTTCGAAATAAAAATACTTAACCTCAAACCCATGTGTGAAACACAAGTTAGTTTAAATATAAAATATGTCGCTTCATATTCTAAAACTTGTGCAATAAGTTTCATTAGCTTAGAAGTTGTTGGCCAGTACCGCTATCTAGGTAGGCGTTTTGACTTTGGTGCAAGTGGTCATGAAGTCGAAGCTTATATAACGCGATTTGAACATATATTAACATGTAATATTTTGTATGCTAACTAAGGCTTGTAGTAGTGATACATACAACAATTGCCATCTAAGTATCTTGGTTTAGAAAGGAAAAAAAATCACTTAGCAGTTGTTTTATATTTCTACCTGTGAAAACATGTAATTTCAGTCCAACTTCCTGTAGGTTTTTACGAAAATATCGGATTTAAAAGGCATTTTCATCATTAAATTATATATTTCGTAAGTTTTCCAATGGTGCATTATTGAAACATAAAAGCAAACTTGGTAAATCATGTTTTTCTCAGTTGCGGCTTGAACTTGCTTTCATAAAAAAGCGATAAATTTTTATATGTTTCAATGCAATTTTAAAGTATATTTGTTATATTGTTGTTAGACTTAAAGTTGGCCTAACAACCATGTACAGGCTAAGGAAAACAAACAATCTAGAATGTAATCGTTAATTGTTGTTAGTTTATGGATTGGGCCTCTAATTTACATTCAACCTATGCAGTCTTATATTAAAATTCAAGTAAAATATATAGAAGGGTCCGTTTTTCACAGGTCTTTATTAAGTTTCAAAATTAGGCTCACATCCGGTCCAACTTTTCATGTAAATTAGGTCCCTATTTTTGAAAATAGGTAAAAAAAAATATATAAAAAAATCACAAAAATTCATTATTAAATAAAACATGTTAACGCCAAAAAAATAAGGTGGAAAAACAATCGAAAACCACGTCAAAACCCAAAATAACACAAAATCAGCGAAACAGCAGGTTTGTGCATCAAAATATGCACTTATTCGTAAATAGTTGCATACGTTCATGCTAATATTTCAGTGTTGCACCCAAACTGCAGTATAAATGCATACATGTATGCAGCTAAACTGCACAACTTGCATCCTTTAATGCATATATTCAAATTTGGCCTGTTTTTTCAAGCATTCGCCGTTTTCAGACATTGTTGTACAAATTTATGCTCTTGTACAGAATAAATGCATGCATTCATGCATATATTCATAAGCCATCGTCCCTTTTAAATTTGTTGCACACATGCATGCATATATACAGAATAGTTGCATTCATGTATGCAACTTTTCTTTACAAGTGAATCTCAGTTCAACTTTGTATGCATAAATGTATGCAGTTATTTGCTAATAGTTGCATACATGTATGCAACTATATTGGTCCATATTTTCAACATAAATACACTATATGAATATATGCATACATATATGCTTTTATAAGCAATAGTTGCACAAAAGTATGCAATTTTTTTTTCAATTTGCGTGGACTCCTGGGATTATTTCCAGACTTTAAATTTTTTTTCTTTTTTATGCATGAGCGCATTTTTTTGGGTGCAAAAATGGAAAAGGCAGAAGTGGGCTAGAGGAGCAAGCGAAGGGACCAAAAATTTTGGGCGGCATGAGATTTTAAGGACCGGATTTATAAAAAAAGTAGGGGGGACGTGGTGTGAATTAAGTTTGATTTTAGGGATGTGTCCCTAATTTTCACTATATAGAAACGGAGGGGGAAGTAGGAAAAAAATCACACTGGATTTTTCCAAGTTTATGATTGTAACACCCCACCTCCGTTAAGGTCACTCGCAAAGGGAATGCCTTAACTTTGATGGAGCGTTTTTAGTAGACAGAACAAAAATTTACAAGACAGATAAAGTAGTACTTGAAAAATTTATAACTTTATTACAACAAAAATGAGTTTAGTTACATCTTTCAAAATCACAATATCGGAATTCAAGTACATAAATATCGGTCTTGTACAAAAGCCTTCAGAATGCATGGTTTTTAAAGCCATAATCCCCAATATAAACTGCCATGGAAAGATAGAGCCAAAGCCAAGCAATACTTCAAACACTTCAAGCAGTGAGAATCAGAATCAAGCTCCTATGTTTCCACCCTGAGAACCTTGGGGGGGGGGAAACGGAAGAAAAGAGGAGAAACAAACTAGGTCGGACATAACTCTGGTGAGTCCAGTGACTTTCAGCATATAAACAGATAACAATATCATGACATGTAAATAAATCTGGATGAGAGATAACCGTAACAAGAATAGCAGGTTAACAGAAGAACCAGAATGATATAGGCTAAGCTAAGCTTTTCACTTCTCTGCACTAATACTAGTATAACAGGATTAGGTGTTACCCTAATGTCTAAATAGAAACAGAAACAGAATAATCTTTACAGAAACAGAATGCTAGTAATGGGCCTTTACCACCCGAACAGAGGCAGGCGGTACAGAAACAGAATGCTAATAATGGGCTTTTACCACCCCAACAGACAGAAGGTACGGAAACAGAATACTAATAATGGGCCTTTACCACCCAAACAGACAGAAGGTACGGAAACAGAATCAGAAACGGAATCCTAGACGGAAACAGAATTATCCCTATGGAAACAGAATGTTAGAATTAGGTGTACACTTGTAATGGGCCTTTACCACCCAAACAGACGGTACCACGCAGAAACAAACAGGTGTTACCACCCAACAGAAACAGACGGTACCCACGGAAACAGACAGAACTAAGTGTACCCTAAGTCCTACCCCCAAGCGATCGGCTCCCTAATACATAAATACCCTATGTCGGCCCCACAATAGGGTGTATCACTCCCTAAAGTGGCAACCTATTGGCACAGACCTATTTACAGATGTCACGGTGTCTTACATCCTCAGAGCAGACCGGATCCATGCACGCACATGACCCGGTTGGAACGCACCATCAATACCCTTGCCATTATCAGAATGAACTGCTTATAATTAGTTCAGTAAGCGTGCCCGGGCCCTTACATAGTGTGGGGTCAAAGTTTTGATATCAGAAAGGGTTACTGACTAATATGGGTCCTAAACAACAGATGACACAAGTATTTCCCCTCCTAACCTTGTGTCCCCAGACTAACAGATTCCAGATTAACTTGTTTACAAGTTTCAGGCAGAGTTCATATTACTAGTTCACAGATCAGACAATCAAGTTAACAAGTTTTCAGATTAACAGATCAGATGTACGGATTTAACAGACTTACAGATTGTCTAACTTTGTATTGGGCCTACAGATTCACGAAACGGGTTTTGTTAGATTCATCAGTCCAGTTGGTTTAACCCTAACTACCCAACACGTTTTAGACATCATATTTATCTCAGATTTGCATTAATTAAATATTAATGCACAGACCTCTCACATTAGGTCGATAGCTTGTGGCCGCTGGATATGCCGGGCGGTTCCGGCCAGACTTCTGCCACAAGCCAGACCTAACCTCGTGTCTAAGCATATTTTAGTTATGCCTACGACCTCTAACATTAGACTGACAGTTTGCGGTTGCTGGTTAAGCCGGTTGGTTCCGGGCAGACTTCTAACGTAAACGGAGTCTAACCTCGTGTCATAGCAACTTTATTCCATTATAGAAAATATCAAACTAATTATGTCCATTTAGCAGATTTAACTTCTTTACAAGTTAAGACAGATTATCCAAAGTTCTATTAACATGTTTTGCTCAATTTTAGATCGAGCCTCCAAATTACAATTATTCAGCTTTCAACAGATTCGGCAATTCAACAGATAACAGATCTAGCAGATTAGGCGATTCAATAGATTTAGCAGATAACAGATTTAGCAGATTAGGCATTTCAACAGATTTAGCAGATTAGGCAATTCAACAGATTTAGCAGATTAGGCAATTCAACATATTATATATTTCTAAAATTCTATTTACATATCTTGTCTAATCATAAATTAAGCCTAAACTTACATACCTAAGTCATGGTTATAATTCATAATACAACATATGCCCAAACCTTTAGTTAAACTTTGCACAGTATAGAATATTCTCTAAAAGCCCAAATCATGATATACCATATGAATTATGCCAAAATAATAGCCTTTAATGCCAAATATCCAAAAATCCACTTTTTGGCGTGTTCACATTGATAGTTATCCTATTATAATATAGGTCTCTACGCCTAAGTCACATATTCCTTTTTCAATTCATGAATCGTTACATAAAATTAACTCCAAAAGTCTAGATCTTTAAATTATAACATCTCAAAATCAGATCTTAATTTTTATATGAATTATGTCCCTATGTTTCAAGTCGCATGTTATCATAAAATGATTTCTCTTCTTCCAAATTACAGAGTATACCCAGATCTAGATCTAATTTACAACATATGTCCATTTCTCAAATCAGTCAAAAATCAGTCATGTCCAATTATGCATTATCCATTATTTGTCCCAAAATTTGGCGTTCGTGCATTAATCTCTTATGAGATTTGGCGCAGGCTCGTGTTAGCCTGGGTATAAACAAAAAGGAAGAAAAGAGAGAACAGATACAGAACAGTCACAATCAAGATAGATCCACAGAAAAGTATGCATAACCTTAGATCCAGATTCACAAAAATGTCAAGATAATTATTAAACTTTATATCTGAAAATAACTGTACTCACGATTGAAATGGTAAATCTTGATTACTGGGATCTGTATTCTGACACTGAATAGCGCTCGTTTGGCATAGACTATCGATTCGATTAGAAAATAGTTGTTCTCTTTTAACTCTATTCAGATTGGAAGAAGATGCACTAGTTCTAGTTTTGATTCCAGCAGAGCAGCGACACCATTTTTGTTTTTAATTAGAATAGAGGCAGAGTATAGGCAGAATGAAATTGTGTGGAGAGAAAGCTAGGTTTGGGGGTGTTTAAATAGGTTAGAGCTCACAAATCCAGTCAGAAAGGCGTCCAGCTGCAGAAAAATGGATCTGTCTCCAGATCTGGAAAAGGGGGGGGGGAGGAGGTCGACCCTAGTGTCGACCTGGGTCCTGGGCGGGAATTTTCCCACCCATCCCGGGTGTCTGTTTTGAATTTCGAAATCTGAATTTTGAATTTCGAAATCTGAAATTTGAATTTCGGGCTGGTTTTTATTGAAACTTCCGAGGGCCATATCTTCTTCATACGGAGTCCGATTTACACAAACTGGACTCTATTCCAAGCAGAATTTTGAGACGAACGCAACGGCGTAACCCGTTTCCCTTAATTATTCTGTTTTATTCTGTTACAATTTAATTATTCTCTGATTTGTCATTCTTATGTTCATAGAAAATACAGGGTGTTGCATTCTCCCCTCCTTAAAGGATTTCGTTCCCGAAATCTTCAAGTTAGGAAGAATGTGTCCTACCATCCAATCATCCATCTACTCAACCATCATCCACAAGCATACATTTTCCTTAGAAAACTTCTAATGTTGTATGAACATATGCAAAAGTGTGTGTATATGTTCCTTATCTAATGCAAAGATCAGGCAGTCCACTGATTCAGTTGACCTCCTTAATGCGAATTATGTCAGTGCCATGAGTCCAACATGTATGCAATTTTCCTATTTGATACATATCATTTCTATATGAGTGCACAACCGTTCATTCATATGCAACATCCATGTGCTGAGTCAACCATTTTGCATCCATAAAAATTTTAAAAATGCACACACATCCATATGCAGTATGAGAGTGTTTTTGAGCCGATCTAGTGCTTAGTGTGTGTATATGCATCCGCGAGCAACCACTTGCAACCATCAAACATAACATGTCTCAAACACTTGTTTACACCCATTAGTTTCTACCTAAAGGTCGAAGATTTGGTCGATAGGATAAAGTCGAGTGATAGAAGCAAGTACAATTAAAACAAAAGCTTGGTTCCCATTAGACATCGGTTTAAGAGAATAACCCCCTAAGTATCAACCCCGAAGACCGAAATCAACATCAAATTGGCACTCAGAGAACTACTCCCATTAAACAAATGTCCAACTGGAAATCTACGTCATGCTTCGAGTAAAAACTCTTAACCTTATCAGAAATATTCAAATACTTACCGACTACTGGAACAGATCAGATTATCAAATGATTCTTAGGAAACTAAGCATGATAAAAACCCAGAATGTATGCGTCATAGTCAACTTAACGCCCAACACAGATACCCTCAAACCCCAACTTATCACAAACAGATGAGTCATAACCCTTATGAGTCTGAGTCTACAGCGGGATCAGAAACAAGACTAGTATTAAAGTGTAGAGTTTCAACTACAGAATCAAAATGCCAGAATCAGAAAGAGTTTTAACTCCACAATCAGATAAGGAAATTAAACCTTCTACAGAAAGTTTTCCTATTTCTATCCTATCCACCAGCCTCAAGGGTATTCGCCTGCCCTCCAGAAGTACGTCCTGCCCTCTGCCCTTGTCCTCGTTTCTTTGTGCAGTCCCTAGTGAAGTGCCCCATTTCTCCACAGTTGAAGCAAGTGCCCTTCCTCTTTCTGCAATCCTTGTTCAGATGGGTCGAGCTTCCACAAGTAAAGCACTTCTTCTCCTTCTTATCTTCAGACTTCTCATCCTTCTTTTGTGTTTCCTTTTTGGGCCCCGCCTTCTTGTTATGTGGTCCTTCAAGCTTTTCTTCTTTCTTCTCACTTTTGGTTTCCTCTTCATGCATCAATGTCATGTCAACTAATTTCTCGAATGTAGCCCCCATAGGAATGTGGGACATTGACAATCCGTGTAGCGGCTCGTTCGAACCTTTAGCAAACCTTAGTGCCTTCTTATGCGGTGTATTTACCAAATCTAAGCCGAATCTCGCCAACTGATTAAACTTGTTGATATACTCTCTCACTGATAAATTCCCCTGCTTCAACGCCAAGAACCTCTCTACGTATAGACTCTCTTCCGCTCGTGAGAGAAATTTCATCTCGAACCTATGCCTGAAATCCTCCATCTCTCTACCGGATGCTTTCCATTTGTGACCTCCCACCAAAAAGAAGCTTCGTCCTTAAGCAACCATACCGCCAACTGTATCTTCTGCCTATCGTCCACCTCGAAGATAACGAACAAATCCTCAGTTTCTTTAAGCCAGTTCCTTGCCTCCACGAAGGATTCAGTTCCATTAAAGTTCTTCCCACCCATGGGTCGAAAGTCTCTACATATCTTCGGGAAAGTATTCACGCGCGGAGGAGGAGGAGGAGACCGCTGCAGCTGGGGGAGGAGGGACGTCTGCTGGGCCCGCATTATTAGCCCTAGCTTCTAGGTACCTCCTGAACCAGCCAGGTATTGGTACGCCCTCCGGAAGGTTAAGATCCCCAGACATGCTGAAACGAAAGAAAAGGAAAGATTCAAAACAAAGGATAGAAAGATAGGCACATGGCTTTGGGGATTATGTTTGTCTAAACAAACTCTACTTTTGAAAATACTTCCTTTTTAAATCTTTTTGAAAATATTTTTCAAAAACTTTTTATCGAATCTGGTAACCTTCAGCTCTGATACCAAGTGCAACACCCTACCTCCGTTAAGGTCACTCGCAATGGGAATGCCATAACTTTGGTGGAGCGTTTTTAGTAGACAGAACAGAAATTTACAAGACAGATAAAATAGTACTTGAAAAATTTATAACTTTATTACAACAGAAACATAAATGAGTTTAGTTACATCTTTCAAAATCACAATATCGGAATTCAAGTACATAAATATCGGTCTTGTACAAAAGCCTTCAGAATGCATAGTTTTTAAAGCCATAATCCCCAATATAAACTGCTATGGAAAGATAGAGCCAAAGCCAAGCAATACTTCAAACACTTCAAGCAGAGAGAATTAGAATCAAGCTCCTATGTTTCCACCCTGAGAACCTAGGGGGAAACGGAAGAAAAGAGGCGAAACAAACTAGGTCAGACATAAGTCTGGTGAGTCCAGTGACTTTCAGCATATAAAAAGATAACAATATCATGAAATTTCAATTATCATGAATCATCATTATGGTTGTTGGTGGAAAAGCAATAAAAAAATGTAAAAAATTCACAATAGAGCAGTGATTGCTCAGAGATCTTGTTTTTTTCAATCAACCATGAAAGTTTCAAGTGAATTTGATTTGTAATCATTATTATGTTTTTGTTAAAAATCTGGACCATACTCCTAGTTACAAACAATACATAAATCGTATCTGTAGACAATGATTGAGAAGAAGATAATGAGATGTAGATTTGTAAGTTGTAGATCTGGAAAATTGCCTTCTCTCTGTTATCCGTTCCTACACTCAGGATGCTTATTTTTCATCAAATGGTATGAAACAACCAATACCACAATTTCTTCGATGTACTTACTAAGAAATAGAGCATCTATTAAACAAATCGATCCTAACTATCACAATCAATATCATTTGCTGCAAGAACCTCGGTAATGTGATTTTTGTTATCTTGGTGCTGCATCATTTTGATTTCTTCTTCTAACTATGATTTCCAACCGACATGTTGTTTTTCATCTTCGGGTGGCTTGATCTCAATGTTATAAGGGAATAACTGAGATAAGCGTTCGTCTACTTCATTATTATCACAATCAGAATTCACCATCCTCGAACAAAATAGTTAAATGGGTCCTGTTAATTTCCCAAGCATTTTTTGGAATAATGAATATGTCCTTTGGGGTCGAAGCTAAAGATTGTCAACATCCCTTATGTACAGGACAACTGGATTCTTTTAGATGTGGAAATAAGAACCAAAAATCATGATGTATTCCTCAGTATTACTTTTATATGTTGAAATTAATTGGGTAAATCAAATTAAAGATATAAAATGAGAGGTACCCTATAGAGAGATCGTATAAGAAACTTCTCATCAAAAGGCTATCTAGCAGTGCGTTTCAGCAGGGTTGAAATTGGAAAGGAACGTTTTGAGAGTTAGTAACTATTTATTGGAATATGCAAGCACATTGGAAGAAGGTTTTCAGAAAGGGATCTAAACTGTAAATCATAAAATTTAAGGTGGTATTTGCTTTAAATTGAGGTTTTTGTTTTAACTTTTCAACAATAATTACAAAATATGAAAGGCGTGGAGGGACGATGCAAAGGATGTAACGAAGATGGACGGGACGGTGGAGGGAGTGGATCAACGATGGAAGGATGAATTGTATTTCTTGCTTTTCCTATTTTTCAAAACATGAAAATAAATAAAAGTTGTTTTCTATTTCGTATGTTAACTTTGTTTCCTAAAATGATTGTTTCCACAATATAAATGCGTTGTGCACATTTTTGCATGGACGAAAATCAAAAACTGAAAAGACTATACCAAACACTACTTAAACTTTAAATCAAAATGAGACCCAAAACGTAAAATGTAGACTCAAAGAATTCATATTTTGAGTTTCATACACACTTTTGAATTGAAATTGATTTTGATGTTTAAGCTTCTACATTAGACTTAAAACATGGTTTTATCCGTTCTTCCATAATTTGTTTTGAAAACATTATAAACTGGAATTATGAATCCAAATAATTATATTAAATATGTTAGGTAGGATGTTTTTTGATTGTGGTTTTAATTAAGTATGAATCAAATTACAAGTCAAATGGCAAAGAGAGATCCAATCTGAATTGGGATTTAAATCGCGAGGTTTTAAGATTTTTAACAACAATTAACTGGAGTATCATATTATCGCTATCAAGGTGATGATTATGTTTTTCATTAGCTTCCGTCTGAAAAGTAAGTAAAAATCTGGTCATCATTCTTAGAAGCTTTTTATACCTATCTATATGCTGTATTATCAAAAATTAATATATCATCTTGTGCAGCCAATGAAATTTCACATTCAATAAATACTATGTTTTTAGTACTTACAATGTAGAAAAATGAAACCATTTTTTTTCATAGAACATGGAATATGTTTGAAGAGGGATGTACGATTATTACGTTGTAAACATAAGTTCCTAAGATACAGGTAAATTACAATGAAACAAATCCATGTTTGTACCCATCTTGATTTGTAGACGAGCTTTGTGATATGGGACTGCTCATATTAGCTGGAACAAAAGAATTTCTTCTCCACTTTGGTACATTAGCTGCATTTTCTATATCCATGAAATTTAAAATTATATTTAATAATTATAGGAAATATAATTCAGAATGAATTGATGAAATGTGCTTCACCTGGACGTCAAATCCATGTAACTTTGTCTTCGAAGTGAACCTGAGATAAGTTTATCTCATCAAATTGATGCTGACCAACAAATCACAACATATATATCACAATTTGCAAATTAAATTACAGTTTGGAAATAAAATTATTGTACATTAAAAAGAAAAGGATTCAAGAAATGAGATTTCATGTATTTCTCTTTCAGCTTAAGGTTGTAGAACAAGACAAAAAATGGGAGGAAAAACTCCAAAAAATTCAAAATGTAAACATAATATCAAATGAATTTGATTTTTAATCATTATTGTATTATTGTTTAAGATCTTGACCATACTCTTAGTTACAAACAATACATATAATATACATGTAGACATTGATTGAGAAGAAGATAATGAGATGTAGATCCATAAGTTATAGATCTAGAAATTGCGTGTTGATAACCCTAACGATGAATATTGGGTTATATTTGTAGGCAGAGAGAGAAGCTAAATTCTATTATGAATAAAATCTCAATCGTTCATCAAGGTTGACCGTTAATAGAGAATATCCATATTTAAAGGAATATATCTTCTATTTCAATCTTATCCTATCAAATCAACAGACTCCATAAATGATCACATAATGACATTTAATTTTAAATTCATAATTTCGTATTCGTTATATGGACCACATAACGGGATGTATAAAAATTCTTACAGGACGACTAGATCCCAAATTAGGACCCGGATCACCTCACTTTGTAGGGATTGATATCAATCCTAGTGGTCGGTATCAGTCAGTGGGGTTCCAACCAATCCCCAAGGTGGGTCTCCCTTTAATGTCTCTTAGTTTATGTGTTTGGTTGTTCAATTTGCCTTATAGTTTTTGAGTTAAAGACGTATTTTCTTTGAAATTTGAGTTTTAAGATTTGATGTTTTGAATCAATACCGGTCCTTATCTTTTCCAAAGTCTTTTCCAAATTTATCCAATTTCAGAGTGTTATTCAAGTGAATATAGGTGTTTATAACTTCATATGTGAGTCCATACTCAATTTTCGAGCAATTTGACAATTTCTCAAAGTTTTCAGCCTTGATGGTTGTTAAAAATCGAATATCCGAACTCATCATCTAATAACCTTGTAAAAAGGCTAGTTAACACAATTCAAAATGCTGCACCCATAGTCGTGTCGCACCGCACCACTTTAATCTCCTTCATATTACAGACTTGTAAAGGTATGAAAAACCCCTAAAATTTTCAAATCAATCATGTTTACATTAAGTTGCTTGTGTCTAACAAGAGAAATTCAAGTCATTAGTTCAATACGTTAGGATTGTCTTGCATGTTTTTAAGAAAAAAAATGACAGTTTGAATTTCAAAAGGTCACACATTACTAAATAACTTGAAATAATTGTACATAAATATGAGTCAATACGTATATAACATTAATGAGGCATTTTTAAAATGAAACCTAATTGAAAGTCGATCCCTCTCTAAGATTATATGTAAGATGAGTCTCTATTTAATAGTAGCAACTTATGCCTATGTTTTTTTGCACTGTTACTTTAAAAAATTGCAAACATCAATGCAATATTACAGACAAAAAGAAATGCAGAAATATCTGTACTTACTATGTAGAAGTGCAAACATATATGCAATTATTCACTTAGTGTATTGCATGTAATAAAAAAGGATAAAACATGTACAGAAATATCTGTACTTATTGTGAATAAGTGCAGACATATCTGCAACTATTCTATAATATTTTCGGACATGTCTTAGCGTATAGAAAAACTGCGGACATTTATGCAGTTTTTCTATTTAGTTGGTTTTTGCTTCAATTTTACTGAAAGTGATATATTTTCCAATTGCATGCAATGGTCATCATTGTTTTAATGATTTTTCTGTAATGATGTAACATTTGAACAAGTGTAGGTATTGAATCTGAAAGTTTGAAACAATCAACAAAAATTGCAAAATATAATGCAATATTTTGAACATAATTACCGTGATAACTGCAATTTTACGAAAAAATGCAAGATTTCCAACATTTTAGCTTAAACTTGAAAAAAAATTAAAGCATTTTTTTAGCTTCTCTTACATGAATATGGAGATATATTGAAGTAAATTTTGAAATAAAACTATTTATTTTGGCCTATTTAATACGAAGGTTTGTTTGACCCAACACGTATTTTAGTAGTCGAATATTTAAATTATTTTATAATTTAAATGTTGATTTGGAATTTAAATAACTTTAATTCAATGATTTTAAATATTTTATTAATATAAATAATAATTTAATTTTGAAATAGCCGGAATTAGTTGGATTTGCAATATAGTATAGGTTAGACAACATAAAAGGATTTAAAGTTGTTTAGATTGAAATTATATAATGAATTCGTTTATTAAACGACGTTTGACCGTATAATTTTAACTTAATTATAAATGAGCTCGCAGCGTCGCTGTAGTTCGTAGTTTTACGTTTTGAACTTAAATGAATGTACAGGATCTAATACAAGTCGGAATTTTTTGAAATAACAATCACCCGGATCTATTGGATAATAATTTTCAGATGAAAGAGAAAAATTAAGATTGCACCTTGTAGATTTCATACTGTAGACTTATAAAGGTACGTGCGAAAAAACCCTAAAAAATTTCAAATCAATAATGTTTACTTTAACTTGCTTGTGTCAAACAAGAGAAATTCAAGTCATTGGTGCGATACATTAGGATTGACTCGCATGTTTTTAAGAAGAAATGACAGTTTGAATTTGAAAAAGTCACACATCACTAAACAACTTTGAATAACTGTACACAAATATGAGGTAATAGGTATATGACATTATAGATTCATTTATTACAGTACAATATGTGTAAGTTAAATGCGTATTCCACATGCAGGAGATGGGGTGGTTGAGCTTGGTTCGAATAACATACAAGGTAGTGAAATCGACAAGACATCAATAAGTGCTCATATGAAACAAGTCATTAGAATTTTTATTTATGAACATTCGAGCTAATGATGATGAGTATCACTAGATCAATATGTTACATAAGGTGTAACTATTCGAGTTTACAGCAAATGGACTATCGCTCTGTAAGCATTCACTATATATATATATATATATATATATATATATATATATATATAGTTCTTGATTTTCCTCTTATTGCAAATCTGATCACTATTTAGAAATGTTAGTTAGTTCCAAAAACTATACAAAAATCAAAGCTTTGTTTGCCTTGAAGTTTATAGCTTTGTGTTTTCACCTAAATAAAAGTGTGGTTGTCACATGTATTGCTGGAAAACGAACAATTTTGAAAAATTAAGTTAATGTGTAAAATAGATAATATTTTTCTTATGTTTTCAGTATTCCGGAAGATAATAACTATATGAAAATCAACCCAACATTTCTATTGTTTGTTAATTGTCGCATTTACTAAGAACTATACATCTACTAATATTTCTTGGTATTTCCCACTGCAAGTTGAAAAATACAAGACTCAAAATGCAAAAAAAATTGAACGGATCCTAAAGTTATATAAAAAATCCAGTACATTTTTTCTTAGGAATATATTTTCATTTTAAAGATATTTAGGAAATTTTAAAGATTTATCTAGTTCCATATATATATATATGTGTGTGTGTGTGTGTGTGTGTGTGTGTGTGCATGTGCGCGCATGTGTGCGTGCGTGCGTATGTTTGTATGTATGTATGCATATATATGCGGATGACCATGTATGTAGAGAGAGAGAGAGAGAATTTTACCATGATTTAATAAAAAAATAAAAGAAGAAATGTTGTAAGGAAGGAATATGACAAACTTTTGTTATTCCTTTAAAATATGGATCCCTACATTTCTTTCTTTTATGCAGTTCTTTATTGGCATACAATTCATCTTCAATAGCCATACTCTTCTCTCTTTAGGTTGAAATTTCAAGGCTCCTAGGCCACTTGATGGAAATAATAGTATCACATCATATAAATAAAATCATGCATAATTACAAGGATACTACAATTCACATTGACTAATTGATTTTCGGAATGACTAAATCGTTCTCTAAATTAATAAAAAATGCTAATATTAGCATCCGAGCAAGGATTGCACCTAGTACATATGTACTTAACATTTACGCATGTGTCATGCCATTCAAAGTATTATGATCATGTAGTTAGCTCAATACCCACACATGAAGGGGTGATGTGAAACTAACATTCCACGTTGAGAAATACATGAATAAAATTTTGCATAGAAACTAAGAGTTTACAGTTCACATTGACTAATTTTTTTTTTGAATAACTAAGTAATTCTCTAAGAAAACTCAACATGTTACACCTCGGAATTTGGAAACAATTAAATTAGTCATTTAGTTATATTCTGAAATAGAATTTTTGCAAACGATGGAATCAGTTTACCACAAAATTGCACCAGTTGCGTTCATGATGGAATTCTGGTCAACTTCATATTGCAAACTTCGCGAATGGAATCTGTATGAAAAACTTACGGACAAAATTTGAAGACAAACGGAAAATAAATAAATAGAATATATAAAATATATCTCACCATTTACTGCCTTGTTGGACAGCGGTCGACCCAAGGATCAACCCCTTGGTCTCTACTTTCCAGTGGAGGCTAGGGTTGTGATATTATATATATATATATCGACGGACATATCGTTATGGAATTAAATCTAATGGTTCAGCGTTATTTCTTTGTGTATAAATAAAGGGCTATATTCCCTCTATTTTGTTAACATTTTCTGAAGGCAGTAGCTGTAACAACCCGAATTTCGACACACCAATTTTTTTTCAAAAATCCCAAACTATCGAAGCTCGAGTTGATTTGTGTGATATCCTGCAGAAAGACAAAGATAATAAATATATCAAAGCTTGATAAAACATCTTACAGTGGAATGGATAAAATATAATAATCAAATATAGTCTTATCGAAATAATAACACTATCTAATAAGTGTCCAAAGGCTACCAAATCTCTGTCATAAACCTAACCTACGAGTATGCTATTAGGAAGGAGTCAGAACACAAAGTTCTAGTGAATGGACAAATTATACATTCTGAAATAACCCTACATATACCGTTCAGTTATATTTTCTTAGTTATTTGGTTATTTAGGTTTATAGCACTCAAGGCTTTATACTCACGTCGTAGATTCAATCTAATATACTATATATGTAGCTATACCCAACATCTCAAGGTGCTCCCCTATAGTACCCTCCTCGTATGGTCTCCACCGTCACGCCATGGAAGCGTATACAACCTACATGCTACGCCAAACTACATACGAAAATCTATATCATTATGCCATGTAATCGCACAAAACTACCATCGCTGGACCATGTAAGCATACAGATATGTACATTTATATATTTTTCGTATCCGAACTCCTCGGTCGAATCACGTCTCAACACGGAGTAATGCCCTAATGCCTATAATACACTACCCAGTGCGTGTATCTAGACCCACACATGGACGTACTGCCTATTATAACCCAAGTCCCGAAATAGAGCTGCATCTAATGATCGAGAGCTTTCAATGTCTATAACGCACCGCCTCATTAGGCCTACAATATAGATATCATTCACATATAGTCTGTCTTTTCATGGTGGCTATGGCCCTACCCTGCCCCCTCCCTCAACTAATGAAAGACTTGTTTAAGAGCTAAGTGACGTGCCCTTATCAACCAATTTAACATCCAATTTGGCTTGTCCCACAACCAAAGTCTCGATAGTAAAAGATCGAAGGTCTGTACGTTTAGCTCTAGTCTTTCTGCATCACACTGACTGTCAATGACAAATATTCGACGATTACTATCCTTAATTTGGTCCCAATCAACATCTCCCGAGGCAGACCATGGAATCACCCAACGCCATCCGCCACAGCCTTCTGACTACCACTCCATAGTTGCAGTCAAATTATACTCACCGGATGGTACCGTACAGACCAAACCCCTGTGGGTACATCTTGAGCATATACCGCACAGAGGACCACCACGGGGTACCCTACCACGTCCCGCAGAAGCCGCGTGCTTCCCTCCAGTCCCGTAGAATAATCCATTGGACGTGCTCCTCTCATGTCTCCAGACACCACGACGATCTATCCCGTTGGGTTCTTCACCTTCATACGTACAGATTGGCCTAAACGCTTCACGCCATCGTATTATTAGATCTTATGTCTAATATCTAATTATACGCTTGCTTCACCTCATTGCATTTGCTGATTTACTTGATTATCTACGTTTTTACTTTTATTCAAGTTAGTTGGTTTATTAGCACACAATTAGCTACTTAATTTCTTTAATCAGCCCTATGGCGCTCGAGCGAATTTCCGCTTATTAATTACGTGTATTAGACTTAATACTTCCAATTATATGTCTACCAATAATAAACCTACTTTATTCTTTCTTATTTAAACATAACCTTGTCTTACACTGTTGTCACAACTTTTCTTAGGTTCTTTAATATGAACCCACTTTTACTATTGTAATCTTTCTTTAATTATTGTCATGTACATTTTTATTATTTTAGGAAAATATTTCACACACCCCACTAGATTGGTTAGTGGAAAGATGTAATAATCTATTTCCATAACGTATATCGGTTAAGATCCATAGTTGCAAACTACTTTTATTTTCAATGTGGACATACATACATATTTGTGTGATTATTGTGCAATACGCTAAAAGAATCTCTATTTCACACTAATCCTGTTTATTTGAGTAACGTTAATTTTTGCCTATATTAATTTCTTGTATAATGCTATTGGTAACGTTTCTTTTTTGTTGTCAAATATCACAATATAAATTATTTTCTTCCGTTTATAATGTATATCCAAAGTTTGAATTTCAAACTTATGCGCATATATATATGCGTACAGCTCTTCATATCTTTGTCCGTTAATAGCTGCTCAATTAATGTAATTATTCACGCCATTAATTCATTCATTTCTTCCTTTTAATATATATTTTAATTTCAAATGCAATTATCTTCTTGTCCATTTTTCATTCATTATACATTTATTAATTTCTACATTTAAACTACACTTTAATTTCAATTTTTGAATTTATGCGTATATAATTACGCACAATCTTCATTTATTTTCCAAGTTCAAACAGCTTTATGTTATCATTTAATATATATATATATATATATACACACATACACATATGTAAACATATACATGTGTGTGTATGTATATATATATATATATATATTTATACTCGTCTATATGTACAATTTTTCTTATATGTACATTTATATATATTTTTCTCTTAGAATATGCATTTCTTTAGTTGTCCCTCTAAAATTAAAAAATATGATGTTAGCAAGACTTGAACATGCACCAATCACATGGTAGAGACATGACTATACCAACTAGACTACACAAGCTTTTATTTAGAAAACTAAAAATATAGGTATTTATTATTCTTATTAGTGTTCCTCTTATATCTTCTTTTCACATTTGTTTTAAAACTTCAATTAAAGATAACTTTTTCGTTTTAAATCCGTTTTCTGCAAACCATAGGTCTAAATTGATCAGAAAATCGTCATGGACGCAATGACGCTAATTCCATGATCAAATTATGAAAAAATTCAAAATTCAAAATTATATTATTTAATTAAAAATGTAGGGTGTTACAGTAGTAAAGCTCTACCATTCCCAATTCTTCAATCTCTTCTAAAATTATATAATATAAACATAAACAAATCTGCTTAGAGAGGATTTGAGATATTGAATCTAGATAATGAAAAGGGTTGGTTCACGTACAAGTACTCTTTATTATTAGTCTTCCTTCTCGTTTTCCAATTCTTCTTTTAGATCTACAAATTTTAATGTGTATATATGTATCCCTTTTTTATATAAATTGTAGACCTGTAGGATTCAGAATTATAAGCCTAAAAGCTATATTCATATTTTGATTTGGAATGGCTTTCAGGTGAGTTGAAAATATATTAATTGCTAACAATATCATAGTTGTTTAATTTGCATCAAATCTGAATTTGTACGCTTAAATGTATTAGATTTATCGTGATTGTGTCAAATCTGAACTGCATACATATGAATCTGATATAGATTTGTATGCCTGTGGGTTATAATATTCTTATTTTCCTATAATTCCTTAGTATGTTATGGTTATTGCATGCACTCTAAATCTGGAAATTAGGCCCTAAACATTGTTAGATTTGTAAAGTTATTATTTTAGATTTATAAGATTTGGATGTAAATATGTAAACTCGTAGTTGTTGCCTTAGAATTATAACCCTGTTTGTATTTGGAATTGTTTGGGGTTTTCACTTGTTTGTTGTAAATTAGTCATTTTTGCTCTTTCTAAATAAAAAGACATTATTTGAAATCTACAAGATATATAAACAAAGGGGATTTTTATTGACACTCCAAGCATTGTTAAGGGGGGATTAGTTTTAAAAAATAAAGAATTTGTTAAGGGGAGTATCAATGCAGAGAGCACCCCCCTTAACAAATAAAGTTTACTTTATCAAATTAGTCTTCTTTACAATAATCCTTTTTTTAGTTGTTAATTAAAAAAATTATACGGTATATTAATCGAACTACGTTAGATTGTTATATCAAAATATCAATAATCTCATTTGTCGATCGCTTTTTTTAAAATAATTTCATTTCTCATCTGTCGATTGCTTTTTTTTTTAATAATTTCATTTCTCATTTATTAAATTATCAACAATCTCATTTGTTTCACGTTCTTCGTTTACGCCATTATTTCCCCCCAAACGATTGCTCGTTTTTTGTTTGCAAATAAATTAGGGATTTGGTTTTTTGCATTTAAAATTCATCGAGATTTGGGATGGTAACTGATGTTATTACCAGGGTAAAAAGGGAACATAAAAAATTAAGTACGTGACTCTCCCTAACATTTTTTTATGATTGGAGTGTTTTTAAAATTTGACCCCCCTTAACAATATTTGGAGTGTCAATAACAACACCCTAAACAAATCAGGGAGGAAGAGATGTGTAAATTCATGTATTTTATACGTAGTTTACATCGTTTATTCCAAAAAATATATTACTTATCACTTGTGATTTGAAATTTGTCGATATTCCCACTTTTGAATAGTTTGGGAAAAATTTACAATAATTACTACAGTAAATAACATTTTTATGAGATTTTGAATCTCAATAAGATTAAGCATAACAAATGTTGTTTTAATCATTACTCTGAACTAGAATACGAATAATAATAATAAAACTTAACTAGTAACTTCGTAAATATCGCGCTAGAGCATATATATATATATATATATATATATATATATATAATTATATCATGCTAAAAGTACAATGTTCATTCACAAGATAAAGTATCTGAATTTCATACTATCCGTAATTTAGGTGGAAGTTCATCGGTCCAAGCCCCGCCCGATTCCTAGGCAATATGAAAATGTTACTGCAGTTTGAATAAATAAAGTAGCGACTTCATATGTACGCGGGATTCAAATATGATAATATAGCCTTTTATTTACTATGTACAAGTGTTAGTTACCTTGGAGAATTATGACATTCGTTCGCAAGATAAAATATCCAAGTGTTCCATATTGTCCATGATTTAGGTGTTAGTTCATTGGTCGAAATCTAGCCATGTTTCAAGGCAGTATGAAGAAGGAGCTATAGTTTAAACCAAAAAAATTGTTGATTCGTGTGTAGGAAGGGTTCAAAAATGTGAATGTAGTCTATTATCTTCTAAGTATAGCTAAAGTCACCTTGGAGAACTACAATGTAGTTCACAAAATGAAATATTTGAATGTTTCGTACTACGTGTAAATTAGGTAGGAGTTCACCGATTGAAACCTCGTCCTATTCCGATGCAGTAGAGCAAAAAATAGCAATTCCGTATGTAGGCAGAGTTAAATGGGTAAATATGTTACCCATTTATAACCCGTTTAAAAATGGATTATATATATATATTCATTTTAATAATAATTCATAAATAGAACGAACCAACGGTTGCAAGTAGGGTAAATAACTTGGGTAATTGGTAGGGTCATACTTTGACAAGTCTATGGATATGTTTTATCTAGAAGAATGCATCACCATCCATAAATAACAATAAGATAGTAGCGATCATCTCACTACGTACCATTATTAAATACACATAATTTTCTAATATCAGTGATGCTTTCCTCTATAATTTCTAAATTAAATTTTGCAATCAATGTTGTGTATCAAGAATCGCTCTTAATGAAATATGTCGGCTCTCTCTTCACTTCAGAATATATATTACAAATGTTTTTACACTGGGCCTGGGCTAAGCCCACAAATACATTTCCTGTTTGCCGCTATATATTTTTATCTTTGCCGCTTCTGTTTACCTGGGACAATATATATATGTACACCTTTCATCGCATTATACATTCTTTTAAGATATGAATAAAAGATTACTTCCTGTTGTTTCAATTCTTCTCTGCAATTCATCTGCAATTAGCTTAGCACAAAATATTAAAACTCTGTTTTGGTATCAGAGCGTGTGATTGCCTAACGGCTTATAAATCTTCCAGCTGAAATTTGTAATCAACATTCTCATCAGAATCTAGCATCATCATATGAGAATGGCTCATCAGAGGTTGATCCTCATCATTTGAGAAGAAGATATAGTTCAATCAAGAAGTGCCCTGCCTGTAATCCTTAGACCAGGCTGCATCAAATTGATTTAGTATATCTCCTGATTTTAGTAATAAAAATCACCAGGAAATTAATCAAGAATTCAAGAAATTATCAAAGGAATATGACCCATGCCAAGAGAAATCTTCAGAAATAAAGGTACATCAAAGAAAAATTGTTTCATCATTAGAAATCTCTGGCTGCTACATACCAATTTGAGTAATACTTAGATTCTTGAACAATAGCGGTATTCTTTATTCTGATTTTTACTGCTATACCCGTATCATCATCTGCCTTGTGTCATGGGTGATGAAATACATTCTGCGGCATCAGACAACGGTCTGAATACATCTCCTAATATTGTTCCTACAAATCAATCAATTAAACCTGTTGTCAGTCTCAAAAGTCAGTTAATCACCATACAACTCGAAGAAGATAATTATCTTCTTTGGAAACTCCAAATCGAAATAACTATTCAAGGCTATGGCCTTGAAGGTTACATTCTTGGCACCATAGATATACCAGCAAAATTTGTTACTGATGAGAATAACAGAACTATAGCAAATGAAAAATACGTAAGTTACCACAGGCAAGATAGACTCATCCGTTCTTGGTTATTATCATCTATAAGTGCAAGTTTATTAACCCAAGTCATTGGTTGTACATCTGCCTATGATACTTGGACCACTGTTGAAAAAGAGTTTAATAATCAATGTTCAGCAAAAGTTCTTCACTACAAGAATCAACTACAGAGTGTGAAAATGGAGAACTTATCTATGAGAGAATATATATCGAAAGTTAAGAAGTTATGTGACTTGTTGAATGCCACTGGAAATAGAGTGTCTAATACTGATCAAGTTTTATAACTTGTTAATGGTCTGAACAATGATTATGAGGCAGTTGTGGCTGTAATAACCTCTCAGAAAATTGTACCACATATAGATGAAGTACACTCAATCTTGCTTTCACATGAGGCTAGAATTAATGCCAAGAAACCTCAAGAAAATGATTTTTCAGTTAACTTTACTACCGGATTCAAAGGCAGAAATCAAAACTCCAATAATAATCGAAATGATCAAACTTACCAAAGAGTTGGTGGTGCAAGAAGAGGAAGAGGCAGAGGCAGATGGACTAATAACAATCGACCGAAATGTCAAATCTGCGAAAAAATGGGGCACACAGCATTGAACTGCTATTTCAGATTCAACACTGGGTTCACATCCAACCAAAATCAGAGGAACAATGTCAATCCAAATATAAACATGGCCCAGTCTCAATCTGAAAGCAATAATCAAGATAATTCAAACAGGAATGGTAATCAAAATGACATAGCAAGGCTGGAAACTGTGCAAGATGATAGTTGGTATCCAGATTCAGGGGCTACTCATCATGTTACAAACAGTTTGGACAATCTGAACCTTGGAAACAGAGATTACAGAGGTAATAACTCCATTTTATTGGGTAATGGTAAAAGTATTTCTATCACTCATATTGGTAATGCTAGCATAGGTGGCAAGAGACAACTATATCTACACAACTTATTAAGAGTGCCAAAAATCAAGAAAAACTTAATAAGTGTTTCTCAATTTGCTCAGGACAATAACGTTTTCTTTGAATTTTACCCTAAATATTGTTTAGTTAGGGATATTCTAACTAGGGAACCTATTTTACAGGGTAACATGACAGGAGGACTTTACAAGTTTGACACTGTTAAAAATAAAAGTGGGTTAAAAGAAGGAAATTATTGTAATATGAGTGAATTGGCTATTGCTAATAGCAACAAGAATGTATTTGATCTTTGGCACTATAAACTTGGTCACCCAAGTGCTAAAACTGTAATAAAAATATTGACTGAAAATAATATTCCGTTTGAACCTGTCTCATTACCATACATTTTTGATTATTGTCAAATTGGAAAAAGCCATAGATTACCCTTTATTGACTCTGAAACAAATTACACTGAGCCATTACAGTTAATTGCAACTGATTTATGGGGTCCTGCACCCATTTATTCAGATTTTTTTTTTGAAAGTTATGCATAAATTTTATTCACCAACTTGATAATTACAATATAGATTTTCTGAAGCATATAGAATGCTATAACAACCAAAATAACTCTCTATAACACCTCAAATCACATGAACACCAGACCCTTGTCAACAGAACGTTGAGTATAGATTCTTCACGTGCTTCACTTAACCAGCAAAATACTTTACATTAAGGATTTGTCTACGCTAACTACAGCAAATTAGCACAGTGTCAAAACCAAGAAGTACTGCAGCAGCATTCATGTTATAAAATCATCATATAACGGATTTTTCCTCGTATGCCTTCTTGAAGCTTTCAGTTTATTGCTGAAAGGCATTACGTCCTCAGGCATATAATCATTTCCTTCATTTAAGTCATCATCTGCCCAAAATTTTCCACTTGGTTTTTTGTTCTTGGATTTGGAAGTTGGCAGAGAGCTAGTGAGCACAGCAGAAGAAAGCATGGTAGAGTCAACTACTGGGAAAGTTAATCCAGAGCCGGTAACATTAGGAGGAGGTAGTTGAATGTTTGAAGGTGGTTTCAAGTTTCCGTATGGTGAAGATTTGGAGGGTGTTGAAGTGCAGGATGTTGTGGCAAAAGTAGAGGATATAGATGAATTGGCTAAATTTCCAGCGGGTTTTCCATTTGCAGTTTTGTCAATATTAGCAGAGTTTTCCTCAAATAAATTACCTACTAGATCTTCTATTTCTTCAACCATGTTGATTTGCTCTATATTCTGGTTCCCAACTTCATTAGTGATGTTGACTTGTGCTTCCAAACCAGTATTAGCATCGGAATTACTTCCTACTTTAAGTTCAGCCTGCTGTGTATTAACATTCACATTAGAGCTAATATTAACATCTTCATTAACCGCCTCTGTAGCTCCATTGCTACCAATATCATTTGCAAGTGCTTCAAATGGATTTGCATTAGCATTAGGCATATCAGTTCCATTATTAACATTAGCAGCTTCGTTACCATACTGGGCTCCTTTCTTTCTCCAATATTTCGATTTATTTGTCCTGGCAAATTTCCAGTTACCCTGATTAAGATTTGATGCTTTTGTTCTATTAAACTGTCGTGGGTGATCGTAGTTTTTGGCATTATTATCAACATAAACCTCATCTTGCATATCATCCTCCTTTACAGCATTGTCATTAAATTCACAATCACTAGTGGTATGACCAAAAACTCTACAAACGGTACATATTTTGGGTCGCCAATCATAAGATAATTTAACTGAAGGACACTCTTTACCAGGACCCGCTACAACTATTTTTTCTGGAAGATCAAACTCCGATGAAATCTCAATTAAGGCTTTAGCATATCTGAATCTTTCAAGTTTTTCACTGCTACTATCAAAGCAGATCAATCTTCCGACATGACAAGCTAGCCAATTTATACCAACTAACGTCCATAGAATTGTTGGAATGCAATAAAAATGAACCCAAACAGGGACTTTTTTGATCTGAGACTGGGAATTTCCGATAGATGGATCCCATCTAGTTATGATAAACATTCTTCCTTTTATGAAGATAGGATCCGATTTCAGAATTTTCTCTCTATCTGATTCATTTGAAAAATTGAAATAGTAATGCATACCATCCGTTCTAATGCTAACTTGCCCATTTAGTTTCCAGAACCGATTTAAGAAATTGACAACCATAGAATATGATGACTTACCATCAAGGAAAAAACCCACCAAAAATTTACTCCAATATTGCATACCTTCTGTTCTGACTGATTCTGGAATATCCTTAGGTATGCCATCCCTTGGAATGTCAAAGTGCTTGGGCTGATAGACGCCTGCGTTACGTGGGAGGGATGCAAAAAGAGAAGCGTAATCCTTTTTGGTGAAAGCCGGAAGAGAGGCATTAGACTCAGAAGGGATAGTAGCTTCAGATCTCATGGAAGATGGCTGCGGATCTGATGGGTTAGATCTGAAATTCGGCGCTGAAGGGATAGCTGCGTCAGAAGTTGGATCTAAAGGGTTAGATCTGAGATTCGGCGCTGAAATTGCTGCGTCAGGTCCAACTGATGATGGCTGCGGATCCAATCGGTTAGAGCTGATATTCAAATCGAGGGTTTTTCCAGAAGAGGGGGTAGCAATCGGAGGAGGTGGGTCAGGGGGAATCGGCGGCAGAGAAGATCGGGGTAAGGGAATTCAGATTTTGGTTATAAATATTATATAGCCTTTGTTGATGCTTATTCTAGGCATACTTGGATTTATTTCCTTAAAGCCAAGTCAGATGCTTACAATGCTATTATTAACTTTATAACCATGGCTGAAAGACAGTTTAATACTTCGGTTAAAATTTTCCAGTCAGATGGTGGCAGTGAATTCAAGAGTCTAAATAATTACTTTACAAAGAAAGGAATTATTCATAGAACTACTTTTCCCTATACATCTCAACAAAATGGGCTTGTTGAACGAAAACACAGGCATATTGTTGAAACTGGTTTAACACTGTTGGCACAAGCAAAGTTACCTCTAAAATTTTGG
Organism: Allium sativum; assembly: GCA_030737875.1. Lineage (NCBI taxonomy): Eukaryota > Viridiplantae > Streptophyta > Magnoliopsida > Asparagales > Amaryllidaceae > Allium > Allium sativum. The sequence continues at coordinate 489,863,332 of CM060920.1, forward strand.
CCAGATGCCTTCAGTACTTCTGTATACCTAATTAATAGACAACCAACAAAAGTACTGAAGGATGTAACACCAATTGAAAAGTTATACAGTACAAAACCAGATTACAGCAATTTAAAACCATTTGGATGTCTATGTTTTCCATACCTAAGGCCTTACAATACTAACAAGCTGAATTTCAGGTCAAAGCCTTGTACATTTCTGGGGTATACCTCTAATCAAAAGGGGTATAAATGTCTTGATGAAACAGGGAAAATATATATAAGTAGACATGTGATTTTTAATGAGTCAGTGTTTCCTTTTAGCAATAGAGAAATTCCTACTACAAATAAGGTAAGGAATCCAAATGTTTCTATACCTGAAATTCCAATTTACTCTGAAAAATGGGATCATAATGATGAGAGTGAGGCTGCTGAGTCTAGTCAACCATCACAACTTAACTCTGAAGACCGTGATAGCTCACAACAACCCAGCCACGCCATGCACAACTCTACAAATACAGGAAATCAAGCATTAGAAGAACATGGCGGTTCTCAAAGTACAAGATCAGAATTCTCTTCAGATTCAAACAGTATAAACAACTTACCATCAAATGAGCCACCAATTCAGACTGGTCATCCAATGGTTACTAGGGCCAAAAGTGGTATTTTCAAACCAAAGGCATATATGACATCATCCAGTTTTTGTGAATCTGAGTCCTTTGAACAGGCTATTCAAAACAAAAACTGGAAGATTGCCATGAATGAGGAATATAATGCACTCATCAGAAATAAAACCTAGGAGTTTGTATGTCCACCACCCAATAAAAATGTGGTAGGGTGCAGGTGGACATACAAACTCAAGAAAAATCCAGATGGATCTATTAATAAGTATAAAGCCAGGTTAGTAGCAAGGGTTTCACTCAAGAATATGAGTTTGTCTTTAATCAAACATTTTCACCTGTTGTGAAACCCACTACCATAAGACTTATTCTTACTATTGCATTATGCAAAAAGTGGCATGTTAAACATCTAGATGTTAACAATGCATTCTTGAATGGCGTTTTAGAAGAAGAAATATATATGAGACAACCACAAGGTTACATCCATAATCAAAATTTAGTATGTAAACTGAATAAAGCTATTTATGACCTAAAACAAGCCCCTCGAGTCTGGTTTGAAAGACTGAAAAATACCTTAATAAAATTAGGAAATCAGTCTACCAAATCAGATAGTTCATTATTCATTAAGACAAACAGCTTCTCAATAGTTTACATACTAATCTATGTAGATGATTTAATAGTGACTGGGAGTAACCTTGATGATATTGACAAGTTAACTCAGTATTTGGACCAACAATTCTCTATCAAAAACCTGGGGGAATTAAATTACTTCCTTGGCATAGAAGTCAATAGGACTGAGTCAGAGATGATTCTATGTCAAAAGAAATACATAACTGAGTTACTTGTCAAAACAAAAATGATAAATGCAAAGCCCCAATCTACTCCAATGATAAGCAGTCAAAATTATTCTAAGTATGGGGGAGAAGCAATTTCTAATGTAACTGAGTACAGGAGTGTTATTGGTGCACTTCAATATGCAACAACAACACGACCTGATATATCATATAGTGTTAATAAATTATCTCAGTTTATGCAGGAACCCATGGAGACTCACTGGAAGGTTGTTAAAAGGGTTCTGCGCTATCTAAAAGGGACAATCAACTTTGGCCTGAGACTAAAGACAAGTCAGCATTTGCATATAACATGATATGCAGATGCTGACTGGGCTTCAGATCCCGATGATAGAAGATCAACTATTGGATATTGCATATATTTTGGTCAAAGTCTAATTTCATGGTGCTAAAAAAAACAGCCAACAACTTCTAGATCAAGCACTGAAGCTGAGTATCGAAGTATAGCTAATGCTATAGCTGAAATTAAATGGTTACAGTCTATGCTTTACGAGCTTAAACTAAAATCAAAGGTCAAACCAATTCTATGGTGTGATAACAGAAGTGCTGTGTATATGACTGAAAATCCAATTCAACATGCCAGGACAAAGCACATAGAAATTGATATTCATTTTGTCAGGGAATTAGTTCAAAAGGGTGAGATTCAAATTAATCATATACCTGGATCCTATCAACGTGCAGATATTTTAACCAAAGCTATTTCAGTAAAAAATTATACCAGATTCAGATCTGAACTGAATGTAGCAGACAATTCAGATGGTAACCCTGAAAGCAAAGTGAAATCAAAAGACATCACTCCAGTGCTGATGAACAATAAAGTGAAGAGCAAATCTGAAAGTAAAAAGGAATCAAAAAACATCACTGTTATGCTCAAGAATGATAAAGCTCAAGACTTTAACTCCAGAACTTCAGAGAAACCCGAAGATAAGAAGAAGCATGTCATCAATAAGCTGACAAGTACCATGATTCATACTGATGAAGACCTATTAGAAGGAATTAACATGGATCGCCTCTCTAATTGAAGAAAATATGACTGGACAAGGCAAAACTAGGGTTTCAGAAACCCTAGGTATTGTGGGGGAGTGATGAAATATGTCGGCTCTCTCTTCACTTCAGAATATATATTACAAATGTTTTTACACTGGGCCTGGGCTAAGCCCACAAATACATTTCCTGTTTGTCGCTGTATATTTTTATCTTTGCCGCTTCTGTTTACCTGGGACAATCTATATATATGTACACCTTTCATCGCATTGTACATTCTTTTAAGATCTGAATAAAAGATTACTTCCTGTTGCTTCAATTCTTCTCTGCAATTCATCTGCAATTAGCTTAGCACAAAATATTAAAACTCTGTTTGCTCTTGGTAATAATTGTAAACCACAAGATGTATTGACTAAAGAACTAAGGGTTTGTTGTTGACAATGACGAGTGGATGAAATGAACGGGTTAGTTGAGTGACAAATTAAGCATTTAAAGTTGAGTTAACGGATGATGTTTTTTTTTTATTTTGAGACAAGAATTGAGCGTTAAAAGTGAGTAGAGCATTGAGTAGTGTATTGGGCGGTTATATATTTATTTGTAATAGTAATAAAATCAAATTATATTTCATAGTAAAAACGCGACACACACATTAACGACTAGAAACTCCTCAATCATATGCTTGACTAACACAAGGACCTCATCATTCGCATGTCCTCGACTAAAAACTCCGTCTTTTTACGTAGAATTATCCTAAGCTTTCATCCTTAGTAGGAAAAGTATTTCGTTTCTAGTTCACTGCATTGCTGCACTTGAGTACATACATGTTGTATACATGTAGGCTCCATAAAAGACTCCCTAGTATCGAAAAATCTAGCTGACCACAGAGGAGGTGCATTTATCTGCAAAAAATATCCGTAGAAAGCAACATCCTCAGCGGTAAATGGAAGGACAATAGGATGGGTTAAACACATGTGCCCTTGATTATTTCACAATCGTGTAACATATGCAGTAGATAAAATTTGATTAGAGACATGCTTGAATTTTTTGTAGTATCATGCAGTAGTATTCCACCACTCATCAAAGCTTTCCAAATAATCCTTTTTAAGCTTTCCAAATAATCCTTTTTAGCATTTCATTCTTTGCCTAGTGGCTGAACAAGGGCATTTCATTCTGTTCATGCTCCCTTCAGATTATGTTATTTTTCTTCATTTGACCGTCTGTACAATCCAACCCAATCGTGCGTTAAACTCTGCATCGATAACCTGATAAAAAGCTGAGGCAGAGGTGTGAACGTCTCCATTGATGCAGCGACGGTCAATAAAGATGAACATGCTCTCTTTATTACACAGAGTAATACGCTGCGAAGAAGAGGCGTAACTATTGTGCGACATATCAAACCGAAACTTAAGTTCCTCAAAAGACCAACCAAAGACAACATCATGATATGATCGTCTGTTTTTTCCCATTTTCTATGCAGATGATAACCTCTTAAAACTATATTTCTGATTTAAATTGAGAGGTTTAAAAGAGATAAGTCATCGTTCTCATGGCGTACGCGACTGCAGATAACCTTGGCCAGGCTGAAAACATTGAAAAATTATAATAGCAACATTGAAAACAGACGCAAGAATAGGAATCATAACAAAAGAATAGAGAAAATCACAACACAAATAGGTTACATAAACAATGTCATCTTTCAGTGAAGTCGGTCATCCTTAAAACAGCATCTCTAACCTCTCTCTCTCTGATCCCTCCCTTTCTGCGTCCTTCCACTCCTGCCACACACCGAGCTCGAGCTTCTTCTACCAGTCATCATCACATGTGGCCGCACGCACCACCACCCTCCATTTCTCTCCCTGTACTTTTTCGCTTTGGTCCTTCCTATTATCTGCATTTACATTGAAGTTCACCTTCATCTTTGCAGTCTCCAGCCATAGTATCTCCGACTCCCGAAATTCTTCTTTCTTTCCATCCATTTTTTTGCTTCTTCTTGTATTTTGTTTTTGGTATCTTCTGTTTTTGGGATGACTTGACTTGGATATATATAAGTGGCCAAGAATGTGGTATATATGAGCACACAAGCGTGTAGACATGGCGTCATGTCTGATTTTGATGCCACCAGCCACCACGTGTGATACGTGTGGCTCCTTCCATTTGCCTCGCAAGTAAATAATAGTACGAAGTTTACTTATGCTTTCGTAGGAGTTTTGGATAGGATACACGTATTTTGCTGTGTTGTCTTCTTCTTTGGACTTCGGTTAAGTCTACTTCAAATGTACTTAAACAAATATATTACACTATACAGAGTTTAATCAGGAAAAGTCATACTTATAGATAGCCTTTATAAGTTAAGTCTGGTTGTTAAATCAACAAGCAGTTTTTGCTGGACAAATCTTGCTTTTGAGCTACTGACACACGCTTCATACGGATTCAGTTTCTTGGTTGTTAACTTGTTATTACACAGTACTTCTACTTCTATTTTCCATGGTTCCAAAGGATCAAATAAATTAATCTTTATCGTCCATTCTTTTTTTTTTTTTTCCTTTGTTTAAAACTAAAATAATAAAAATGAATCGATGGATCAGAATGTCAAATCCATAAAAATTAAGAATAATCGAATTATTTGACATAAAATCAAAGTTGAGATAGGGGAGAAAAAATATACATAGAAAGAAAGAAAACATAACCTCTTTGCAATCAATTAAACTCGTTTTTGATCAAATAAGTAATAAAACCTGAATGAGAATAATCACATATCACAAATCATCAACAATTCACAGTCACAGATTCAATCATTAAAAATAAAATAAAAAATAAAAAATCAACAAAAAACATATAATTTTTATAGCGGTTTGGTAAACTCAGAATTACCTCCTCTTGTAGCAATCTTTATATATACTATTCATTACAAGTGTTGTTGATTTTATGTAAAAATGTAGAGAGAAGAAGATGTTGTTATCTTCAAGAAATGACAAAGCTTACGCGTAGAGAAAAGAGAGAAGAAAATCCGCTTTTCATAACATATGGAGGTCAATTTATAGCTGCAGGAGATGAGGGCTCAACTTGAAATCGTGCATGAGACCACCTAACTAGGACGACTGGATCTAGAAATAGCGTTCGGATCACCCCACTTGTTGGAATCGGTACCAATCCCAGTGGTCAGTATCGTTCCCTAGGTCCCAACCAATCCCCAAGGTGGTTCTCCCTTTAATGTCTCTCAATTCATATGCGTTTGGTTGTTCAGTTTGCCTTATAATTTTTGAGTTATAAGTAGTTTCTCTAAATTTTGATTTTTAAGATTTGATGTTGTTAACGATATTTTTCGTTAACACCGGAGATAGGTCTGCGGAATTGGACCTAAGGGATAAAATGGGGGTATTTAGCTTTCATGAGTATGAGTTAGTTCACCGTTTCCTAGATATCAAGTTTTAAAGCCCGAAAGATTAGTTATTCTTCCCTCAATGAGGCGAGCATCACGCTTAAGCAACTCTAAAACCAACAGTTATATTGGGACAAGGAATACCTAAGCACAACCCTAGACGAAAGGCTAAACGGTTTGTAGGAAGGGGTTCTGTAAGAACTTTGCAGAAGGGTCTAAGCTTGAGTAGGAACTCGAGACCGTGTAGGAAGCCTATGATAGATTGTGTAGGAAATAGCTAAGAAATCACATAAGAAACTCATAAGAAAATATGCTAAGTGTCGATCTGCTCGGTATTAATTTTTGATTTAGAATACATAAGTGATTACAATAGAAATCCCCAAACTGATCTAGAAATTATGGTTTACTCTAGAGAAAGAGAGTGCAAGAATGAGAAATAAGAAAAATCGGTCCCAAAATGAGACTCCTGAGGTCTTATTATAAGCAAATCGGGGCCCATTTTACTATTAGGCAAGCAGAAGCCCCTGTCGGCCGCTTTTCCCTTTGGCTTCGGAAGTTTTAGCTTTCGGCCGCTTTTAGGTTTTGCTTGTTGCTTTTTAAGGTGCCAGTTCTGGCTCTCAGAAGAACGGTCTCGATCTTTGGAAGTCCTTCTGCCTTCTTTGTATCAATACTAAGCATTTCGGTATGGATAGCTTTAGGAAGACTTTAGGCTTCTGAACAACGACATCTGGATATAAGTTTCCGGATGTAGGTTTCTAGCCTTGCTAGTAACACTTTGTGGAGCTTGCCTTCATGATTCAAGTGGATGGTTACGGATCTGTCACCCTTGTCGGTATCGACATTAAGTGGATTAGTGTGGATAACTTGTCTCTCTTCGAGGTTCCGGCTTGCTTTTCGGTAAATTTTTGAAGTGTATCTCGGCTTTTCGTGAGGTGGCTTTTGGTGCTTTATTAGTTGCTTACTAGAGTAACCTGTTAGTGACCATCTAAGGGGTGTCTCGGTAGCTAGCTCCTAGATAATCTCCATATGCTTCAAACTTCAACAACTTTGATGCTTTCGTCCCCTAGCGTATCAGTATTAAGCAAGTTGAACCGATAGCCCTTTCATCCTTCTAGGTCTCGGTTTGTAGGATTTCTGGTCTCTCTCTTCATTGGCTTCCGGTTTTGGGTGACCCTCCGTTGTTTACCCATCGTACCAGAATCATACTGGCGATATCCTTTCTTTGTAAAGGTTTTGAGCTCTTTTCTTTAGTGATGGTATCGGTTGCGTAGCTCTTGGATTGTTCCCTTTTCGTTCGGTTCTACCTTGCGCTGGGCTTTTGCTTTCGGAGGATTCTATTATGCTTGTGACGGTCTGCTACCCCTTCACCGTCAACCTGATTCTGTGCTAATTTTGGTAGTAACATTTGCCTCCCCCAAAGAAGGGGTAACTTTGACTTTCCAAGTCAAACTTCGATGTCCTTTCGGTGTTTTGATTCTATGTCTCTTGATCTTCCTCGATTGGACCCGTTGATTGGTTCTTGCTTGTACGACTTGGATTAAAGGTAATTTGGTACAATTACCATCACTTCTTTTTTTTCATTTTTACCTCTGACATTAATTACTCAAACCAGATTACTGTTCATCGAGAATTTCCAAGCTTTTTCGAAAATTTATGATTCAATCCCTGGTGAGTACTCTTACTTTAGATTATAAGTAGAAATTTAAACTAATCACTTAAACCAATTAGGGTTTTGCGTGTTAAATGCAAGTTATTTAATATAGGCGATTTAGATTACGATTCGTAGTGAACTACATGAATGCTCCTTCCTCCAATGTTATTTCTTGGGGATTTGAGAAGTACGATTTCATAAGGAAAGTTATTTACTGTTACAAAGGGAAATTCATCCCTTCAGTTCCGTGAATTTACCACCAAAGTTACTGACTTGATTGTTCCAGCTTTACCAACACCAATCCCAGCATTTATGTAGCATGGAAGAGCTGGATTGATCCAAGAATGGTGAATCATCCGAAAGAGTTGTTAAAGAGATAATTCTTTCTTCGGTTTTGGTGTTGGTAAAGTTTAGGAGCTTTATTGCCATAGCCTTTTGACTTTGGTTTCGTGTGCTGGTCCCGAGGGTTAATCAAGCTTTCAGTGATGACTCAGGATCATTTTGGTTCTAGTTTGAACTTTACCAGTTCCTTTTTAGTCTTCCCGACACCATTCTTTTATTTCTCTTTGTCTTTGGTACCGGGATGGCTAATTTTGTCATCATTAAGGGCTTGATTATTTCTAAATGAATGCAAACTTTGCATGAATTTTGTTCATATAATATTTATGACTATCTTATTATGCAATGATTTGAGTATCTAGCATTAATTGCTTTACATGTTATTTACCCATTTCATATCAATGAATGCAATACTAGTTCACAGATTATGAAATTATATCACCTGGAAGCACTATGTCGGATAAAAAGAGCTATGGTCAATCAAAGCTTGGTATTCCCAGCACCTTTCGGAAGAAGAAGCCATTCACTTTGAAGGAATCTCTAATTACTTCTCAGGATGAAGTACATTCTATTCTTAACAGTTTTGGATGTCTAGTGTAGGTACTATCCATGCCACTAATCGGGATAATATCAAAAATCCTTCGGAAGCTTACTTTGCATTTTCTGCCATCCATATCTGGCATGGGGGCTTCTTTCCCTTTCCAATTTTTATATCTCGACTCTTACAGGACATGGAAATTTCACTTATCCAACTTCTGTCGTACGCCTATACTTTGCTTTTATGTCTCGAAGTTCTGGCACTTGAATCGGGTCAGGCTTCCCTTGCTTCTAATCTTTTTCAGCATTTGGTACGATTTTCAAAAGGAGCAGACTCGCCTATTTTGCGTGCCACCCCATGAAGAAAATCATTAGCGATGGCATTAGTAAGACTATACCCTGGTAAGACCAATTCTTTTTCACCGGATGCCCTACTGGCATTTCAGGCAACTTTGCAGATTTTGGTGAGTTCCACTACTTTTCCACGAGTAATCACACTTTTCTTGGGCATTGTTTAACTTTACTTTCTTTCCAGTTCCTGCTTCCAAGAGAGTTGCCTTAACGGAGAGTGAGTCTTGCACGCTTGAAATTATCTCTAAAGTATTTGAAGAACGTGGAGTCGACCAGTTTTGTTGACCTTGGATAAATTGCGTCAATATAATCTCCTTCCCGATGGGTAAAAAGATCTTAGGCGCCCACCTATTCATTTCTTAGGATCCAATGATTTGACTTTGGGCTCAGACGTGTTTACTACTTCATCTCCTTTTTTTCCAGGTATCATTATTGGGATGGCTACTTCCTTTTCGAAGCAACCTTAATTTGTAAGATATTTATTCCTGAGTTTTTCTTTGTATTTACATTTGATCAGGAACTTGGCTTCTAAAATCGTAACTCTCATTAATGCTCTAGATCAATCCACCGTCATCGCTATCAAGAGGCTGACCGAATCAACCGTTGAGCTACCGGCTAAAAGACTAAAACATGACACTTTTGTTCCTCTGCCTCAGGATACTGTTGTTGAGATTGCTGACCAAGAAGTTCTTGTCCTTGCGGCCCTTGCTGTCGATCCTACCATGGCGACTATTACTAACCCTCCTGAAGGTACCCTTGGTAGAGAGCGTGAGGGTCGTGTTATGCCGTCAACCTCTCCAAGTACATTAGTAGCAGACAAGCATGCCATGGCCCAAGCTTCCACTTCGCAACATGTCGAGCCCTCGAGGTTTCCCGCACACCCAATAAGCTTTGATGACTTTGTGAAGCTTCCTCTTTCTTGTCCTAAAGCTATAAACATTTCATTACCTTTAACTTCATCAAACAAGGAGGATTTTTATCAGTATTTAATCAATCAGCAACTCTCGGTATAGATTTTTCTTTCTTAGTCCCTCTTTTATCTTTAATTTGTTACGACGGCTGATTGGATTCTATTTCTTTCTCAGATTACTAAAAGATGGTTTTTGTCTAAAGTAACTCCTACTTCCTCTTCTCCCGAGGTTACTTGACTCCGGGAAACTAATGAAGATTTAAGTGATGAATGCGAGAGGTTGAAAGCTTCCGTTGAACACGCCAAAACAGCTCTCGAAAAAGAAAGGCAGATGAAGAATTTTTTACCTGACCAAGTTTCGGCCTTAGAGCACCAAATAGCAAAAAATGTGGTTAGTCATGCCGACGAACTTAAGAGGAAGGATGGGAAGCTCTCCCATGCTGCACGGATAATTTATGAGGCCAAAGGCAGAATTTCTGACTTTTTTCAAGTTCATCTTCCCCAGATCAAGACTGAGTACTATGAGGATGCTTTATTTCACGTTTTTTATGATAACCTTCAGATTCTTCCCGAGATTTAAACTACTACCTGCCTTCATTCATCAAGGATAAAGTTATGCAAAATGGATTGGGTCGAGCAAGCAAGGAGTCGAGATGTCATAGAAGGGCAAACTCAAAGCTGAGGATCTCTTATATATTGATGACCTTTCTGACGACTCTGGTAACGAAGAGGAGTATTCAGCTTTTGTTGATGATGAACGAGGTAATGATAGTGGTGGACCTGACGGCGATGACCGTCGAGATGAGTATGATAAGGATGGGAATGATCCTTCTGCAGCCGCTGGGGTTTCGCCCAATTTTACAAGAACCAGTTCTGATGCCACAAGTGCTCGTGCTTCTCATGACTCCAATGCTCCCCCACATAATAAAGGTAGTGCTTCTGAGGCCTTAGAAGGAAAATGTTTTACCCAACCCAAAGTTTCTCTTTCCCAGGTGCAACCTTTGCTTCTTATTATGCCTTTCCCTTGTTTGTATACGGTGGTAACCAGTTTTCTGTCATTGCATTATATTGACCAAAAGAAATATCGTCACACGACTTAGAGCAGAATTAGATAAAAAAAGGGAAATAACTCGATCTTATATAAAGCAAGAAAGATTGTTAAAAGACTATAATGCTTTATCTCAAAAATATCATGATCTAGAGATGAGTACATCTAAGCTCATGTCTTATAAGGAGCATGAAGAGGCCCCCAGATTAAAAGAGCCCGTAAGCATAAGGAGGCCAGCAGGGAGGAAAACAAGGAGTTGATGACCTTATTTTGGATGTTGATTGAGGAAAGGGACGTTTTAGTTAAGTTATTGTATGAAGTTTATAAACCATATATAATAGTATACTTTTCTTTTCTAGGGGATCACATTGGGGGTTTAATACGCCGCCTCCAAAGGCTTTATCTAGACGAGTTTGGGTAGGACCCACATCCTAGGGATCGTTGGAATCTTAAAAGGGTTCACTCAATTCCCAGGGATCTTCCCCTAGAAAAGCTTAAGCATAACAAGGATAGATTTATCACTAAACTATTTAAAAGGTCAATATTGTATGAGCAGGAGGAGTATTTGTAAACTTAATGTTGTGATTGTTTAAAATACATATGGAATTCTATTCATTATATATAGCTTCTAATTCTCTTGTTTACGTTATAACATAATCTTCTTTATCATGAAGATGCATTAAGTTTGACTTGTAGATTGGGAAAGGAGTTTTTGACAGCATCATCTCACGTTTTTAGGAGAAAACGTTTTCTAAGAGAACTTAAGAGTGTTTATACGAAATTCCCTCGGTTTCTACTTATCTTTTTTGGGTGAAGACCGTGAGGCGATTTTAAAAAGACTTAGGATTGAGCATGCTGAGCTGTTATGTAAATAATAAATGTATTGATAAGTGAATATGATCCTATATAACTTTTTCTGGTTCGTGTGTTTGTTAAAACCATGGAAAATTGGTTTCGAACAAAATTTACGTAAAGCTTTCGTATAGAAATATGACACTATTCTTGTGAATAAAAAGACTTAACATAACTTCTCTTTATTCTCGTGAGTAGGTGGACCGTCATGAAACTTTCATGTCTCAAGATGGTGTGCTACCAGTAAAAGAGGTTCCCTCTACCTCCCGAGAGAGAATGATCTTATTTCAAAATTTATCCATCAAGCATTTGAGCGAGAGGATAGATGCCCTGGAAGGACAACTAGAAGAGAAGGACAGGATTGTACTTGGATTGAAGACGTATATAAAGACCAAACCCTTTATCGAGTTTGAGGATGAGTTAAGAGGTCTACGCCAATGCGTAATTAACTTGGAAATTGAGTTAGACAATGTTAATGCAAAATGTAAGACATGGGAATATTCCTTTAAAAATATCTCTATTATAACGATGTCTTAGCCTTCTAGTGTTGCGACTGCGCCTGGGGCCTCAGTCTCTCAAAAGTATTTTTTTGAACTTGACGGTTGTGTAGAGGGTACTACACAACCAATTTGTAGATATTATAAGATAACATAGTGGTCAACAAGCCTGACCAGTGGCCAACATACATCAAATAATGCATGCAACATGCATGCAAGTAGAGTATGTAGCGCCATGCGCAAATATACAAGTACATAGAATATACAACAACCACAAACAACATGCAACACACCAACATGCAAGTTGAACTAAACAGCTCCAAAACATCACTAACTAAAACAAATCAAAAAACTGGCATGAGTTTATAAGGTGTGTGGATATCATGCGAGTAGGAAGATGTTACCATAGTCGTGGAAAGGACCTGCGCTGGTGCAAACCATCAACCTGAGAGCTGTCGACCGATTCATCCTAAATAATTGTTGTGTCCATGATAGTTGGAATGAAAGGTTGAACCTGTGTACCTATCCAAAGATGGTAGAGGTAAGCAAATCTATGGGTTAGTTGTAAGTTCAAGGAAAAGCATCCATTAAAGCATCTATTGTTACATTCCAACTAGATGGTCCAGACAAAAGCAACACAAAGAGTATCCAGGGTATAAGATGTAGGAGAGAACTTCCAGTAGTCAAAGTGGTGGAGTTGCGGTGTGAGATGACCAAGGATATAGGTAGACATTGAGACCCAGAGGTAGAAGCTTGCGTCACAATCATAGAAGAGGTGGGAAATGGATTCATTCTCAAGATGACAGAGAACGCAAGTAGGACTCACAGAAACACCCTTATGAATCAACCTATCCTTGGTATTGATCTTGCAATGGGCCAGGCACCAGAGGAAGAATTGAACTCTTGGTGGTACTTTAATTTTCCATAGTCTGGGGAAGGAAAATAGTCTTCCAGTGTCTATGATGTATCTGTAAAAGGATTTGACAGTGAAGGTGCGTGAATTATTGAGGGGCCAGAAAACAGTATGTGGAGAAGAAGTTAGGGTGGTCGACTGGATAACGTGAAGGACCTCATGGATTTCTTGAAGGATGCGTGGATGGAAGTAAGTTGTTGGGAGTAAGGAAGAGATGCCAATTTTGGGCAGATTCACGAACTGTGATGGTGGTATTAGGACAAGCGGAGAAAAGGAAGGGGAAGAAGTGAGCCAAGCGGTACTCGAAGTGCCAGCTATCAAGCCAGAGGGAGCAAGAGTGTCCGTCCCCCACGGTGACGGTGAAAAGATGTTTGATACATGGCAAAGCTCTTAGAACACCACTCCAGAACGGCGATGGACAGGCTCGGGGCTGAGAGTATAAGATGGATAAAGGTTGGTTGTTGTAGTATAATGAAATAATGAAGGACTTCCATGTAAAGACACAAGGGCTAAGACATCTCCAAATCCACTTAGCGAGGGGAGCATGGTTAAGATAACGGATATCACTAATACCTTGCCCTCCTGCCTTAACGCTCAAACATACCGTCTTCCAGTTGACAAGTGATCTGACTGGCCCACCATGCCAGAGGAAGGAATGACGTGCATGATCAATGCGATTGATGACCCAGCTTGGTGCCCTATGCACCGAAAGATAGTAAATGGGTAACGCCGATAAGACAGCCTTCGCCAGCACCAGGCGACCAGTAGTAAAGAGGGCGGAAGCTTTCCAGTAAGTAAGTCTCGAATCTATCGTGGAGAGTAATGCAGCATAGCTTGGTGGGGCGATGGGAACGCCTAAGTAGGTCATCGGGAACCGCCGGATTATGCAACTGAGCGTGCTAGCCACCGATGGTCCAAGATTATCCAATTTCCTCATCATATATAGTGAGCTTTTGGCAAAGTTGATGGAAAGTCCCGAGATGAGTTCAAACAAGTATAGGAGAAGTTTATACAGTGTAAGTTTCGAGGGGATGGGGTGGAGAAGGGAATGGTATCGTCAGCGAATTGGATGTTGGCGCACACAGGGCTAGGTGGTTCGGTGTTGATGGTAGAGAGAATGTTGTTGATAAGTGTAAGTCTGGTCAATTGGTTGAGTGTATCTGCCACCAGAATAAATAGAATGGTATCTCAAAAGTATTTTTTACTTGAAGAACCCACCTCAAGGGTTAGAAGAATCAGTCATTTCTGAATGGTGCAAAAGAGTGATAACTGAGACGAAGAGCGTCCATGACACCAAATTGATTAAGGATTCATTCAACCGTGTTAGCCGGCACGTCGATCAAATCAGGCATTTACAAGGGGGAAAACATGATTTACGTATAAACGTTTTTGAGCTAAAGAAAGATAGTAAGTCTCTTAGGCTATGTGCAGAGCTTATGATAGGCCTTTGAAGCTTTAGGTCAAACCCTCCGACAACCTTGGTGAAGTTAGCAGAAAGGTGCTGAAATTTAACGAACTCCTAAGCATCGCAATCCGTCATGCTATCAATCCTCCTTTATATGAGGATGAAGGGAGCCAGGACACTTGATGTTTGTAATTATAATGTATACATATCCATATTTAAATAGTCAATGATGCAATTCTTGTAAATAAACTTGTAAATCGTGTGTGTCACTTGTCATGTGACTCATTGCTAGTATTGAATAGAAATAATAATGACTTCTACATAAGAGGTTTAAGAAACCTTCCTGAATAAGATGGAAATCAATATTTTGTTTGAAAGCTCTTTGATGATAGACTCTAAGTTTCCTTTAAAGTTTTGTTTTGCTGATCCCTCCCCGAGTGCGAATCTTTAGGTCTTTGTGATTTAATCATGAGAGTGCTGACAAAAGATTGCCAGAGCGCACTTTTTGGTAATGACTAGAAGCTGATGTGCACGTAAAAATGCACACTTATATTCATATATTTATTCTTGTTTAATTAAATAAATGAACATTTTTGGGTATTTTATATGATCAAACCATATTTTAAATATTTTCAAAATAATCACTCATTTTTGGAAAAAATGGTCACTTGTGCATGTTTTAATTTGTGATTGCATTTACTTGTTCTTTTTATTTGTCTCTTATAGGAATATTGGAGCACAAATAATGCATACACATGAAGGTTTGGGGCACAAATGCATGCATACAAAAGAATGAAGAGGAAATAATTCTCATACATGATCATGGAGGACCCTACCTCTCAAATTACCCACTTTCTCTTAAGCTTCCTATTAAAGACTAATTGAATAAGATAAAAGGTCTCATGCATCCTAAATGACTCATTAATGGCTAAGAGAGGATTAAAAGTTTCATGAAGTGAGCATTTTTGGGATTTCCCATTATAAGTGATTAGGGTTTTAGGGTTAGAAACATGTATATATATATATATATATATATATATATATATATATATCCCTTTATGTGATGTAAATAGTCTCTCTTATCTCTTCTCTTTTTATCCCCTTCTTTAATTTAGTTAGGAGGAGCACAAGCTCTCTTGTATTTTCATGGCTGCTTAGCCATTTTATGTAACTTCTTTGTTTTCATGCAATTTAATTTCTATGCTCTTTACTTTCATGTTCATAGCTTAGATTTACATTCAAGTTCATAGCTTAGATTTACTTTATGTTCTTAGTTTAGTTCTCTTCTTATTCTACTTAGTTTTTCTTTCATTTTGCTTTATTTTATAATGTTAAAACTTACATGTGTTGATATGATAACACATATGAGTGGCTAATCCCTTGATTTAGAGGTAATGATGCTGTCTAAATTTATGTAAGTTCAACATTTGTATGATTTGTGATCTCTAATATGTGCTTCATGTTAGTGAATGTTGATATAAGTTTATACAAATGGTTTTGATAATCTATGTTTGTTGACAACAAAATAGGCTATGCTTAGTGAATGTAAACACAAATTACATTAGTATTTGCTAAGTGGTTATTGATTTTGAAATGAAAGTAAGAACAAAATTTGATGGTCTATAATTTTAGTTAATAATTCATAAGCCATACTTAGAATAGTTCTGCTTTAGTTCAATTTTCATGAGAGCCATAAGTGGTTTAAATATTGCATTTATATCACTTAATGGAGATCATAAATTGTATTTTTGATTACTTATATAAATGTGAGAATTGATTTGCCTCTAAATTGTTTTCATTTCATATATAGCTCTCAACTTAGTTTATAGTTTTCATTAGCTTTTATTAGTTAAATCTTCACTCAAATTTGGTTTAATTTGACGGAATAAAGTTGGAATTGCTTCTTCCCCGTGTATCGACTCGTATTCGCTAACGTACTACAAGTGTACGCCGTGCGCTTGCGGTTTATTACACTTCGCTACGGTTTTCTAGTCGATAGAATATCCGTTGTCGAACAAGTTTTTGGCGCCGTTACCGGGGAAAGAATTTAATTTTAGTTTTATTCTTCGAGTTAGTTTTCTTATTTGTTGTTTTTCTAAAAAAAAAAAATTGTGTGTATTGCTCATAGTTTTTCTGTTTTGTTTTGATCTTTTGTTGTTTCATTTTGTGTGTGCTTGTTTTTGGGTTCACTTAAAAAAAAGAAAAAAAAAGGAGTTGTGTGTTTTGTTCCATTTTGTTTTTGTGTTTTGTTTTACTTTTGTTTGTGTGTTTGTTTCTTTTTTGTTTGTGTGTTTTTATTTTGTGTGTATTTGTGTTGATAAATTTCATATTATGTTAGTTCTTCTATTTCCTCTCTCTTAAAAAATACAAACAAACTTAAACTATGCAAAACAGAATGAAAATGAGACTTCCCTCCACACTTAATTTTGACTATGTCCCCACAGTCAAGTAAAAGGAAAAAAAGAAAAGAAAATTTTGAAAATATGCCCTATATTTACAAAAAGGAAAGACAAATATTTACAAAATATCAGAAAATATATTGACAAGAAGTAAATGAAACGGTCTTCTAAAGACCGATTCACTTCTCTTCAAGTATGAGAGACACAGCTTAAGCACAGAAAACCAAATCATAAAAAAATTTAAATCACGTTTCAGATTTCGAAAAACAAATTTTGTTTTTTCAAAAGTTTGAGTTGCTAACTTTAAAATTTTGAGCTTACAATTGATCCTAAAATCAAACTGAATTTCTATAGCAACTAAATAGAGGTCAGTGGGTCCGGGTTCAGTAAAAGTTTCAAAAACAAAATTTGATTTATTCAGATGACGTATAAAGTGAGAGACGTGTACATCATTTTCACCCCCACACTTGTTTTGAGAAATATTGTTCGGTTTTGCTTTGATATCTGAAATTTTGTTAACTAAAGGTTCATTCATAAACCTAAAGTCAAAACCAAACAAATGAATTTTCAGTAAATTTCGAAATCGTGTTTTCTCAAAAATAGTGTTTTTCAATGATAAAATTCTTTTTCATTCTATTTTGCATAGTTTAATTTTGCTTTTTTTCTTTCTCTTTTTGCGTTCCCGTCCCCCCCTCTTTTTTCTTAAAATATATATATAAAAAAGAATTTCGCATTTCTATTTACTTTTAAATAAGACATGATGGAGTTAGCATACAATTCTGGTCGTTTGATTAAAATGTTTGGAGATTTACTTCTCTTAGCGGATAATGGAAGGAAAGTTTGAATTATGAGCAAATTTGGTGTAACTGGTATATTTGGAAATTCGTATGTGATGAGTATGAAATGTTTTATGAATTGCAATCCGATTAAATGAATGGTTGAGTTTGACTACCTGAGATAACATTTTAGATCTTTTAAGTGAAGTTTTGCTAAGATATTCTCGCTTAACTCTCTTAAAAGAAAAAAAGAAAAAAAGAATGTATGTATATATTAATAATCCAAGGGTATCCAACATTGCTAGTACATCTCGCGTTGGTGTCCAAACCCACCAAGCTCTTTCCGACACCTTGTTGACAATGTCAGCATCGATATATCTTGGTCTCATTTTATGAGTTGGACACCTAAAGATTACCGACATCTTGTTGACAAAGTCAGCATCGGTCTGCACAATCCGCCAAGCTCTGTCCCAAACTCTCATGGGTGGTATACCTTGGTCTTTTCGGTTAGGTGTTTGTAAATAATAATAATGTAAATATTTTTTAATCAAGAGAGAGTAAGCACTTGAAATCTAAGCACACTCTTCACTTATTCGACCTAACTTGTTAACAAAAAGGAAGTTGAGATGTCGTTTTACGATTGTTGATATCGATTATAGAATTCATTTCATATTTGCACTATGTTTTTACCAAAACAACTGGCCAAGCTGGAGGAGTCTGTGACGATAACATGACTTTTGTTTGAAGTTTGGATTAGTAACGGACTCAAATTTCATAGTGACGACCCAAATTTGTGTTAACTCATTCGTGTAATATTTAAAATTAAATTATTCATTTGTAAATATTCCTTTAAAAGATTGCATTTGCCTTGTAAATATTTTCTAATCTTGCATTTTGTAAATATTTTTGCATTTAACATTTGGATTTTGTGGGTAGTATCCACTAAAAACCCTCACGAGACAACACTCGTCCTACTGGGACACCCATAGGTTTAACGGCTTGTTGCATACGCTCAATGCAGTCGTGCTCCCTACGAAAATGGATTTATCTTAGTTTTTTTATTTATTCGAGGACGAATAAAAAGATAAGTGTGGGGATATTTGATGTGCAAGTAAAAGTGCACATACATATTCACATATTTATTCTTGTTTAATTAAATAAATGAACATTTTTGCTTATTTTATACGATCAAACCATATTTAAATATTTTCAAAATAATCACTCATTTTGGGAAAAATAGTCACTTGTGCATGTTTTAATTTGTGATTGCATTTACTTGTTCTTTGTATTTGTCTCTTATAGGAATATTGGAGCACAAATAATGCATACACATGATGATTTGGAGCACAAATGCATGCATACAAAGGAATGAAAAGGAAATAATTCTGATACATGATCATGGAGGACCCCACCTCTCAAATTACCCACTTTCTCTTAAGCTTCCTATTAAAGACTAATTAAATAAGACAAAAGTTCTCATGCATCCTACATGGCTCATTAATGGCTAAGAGAGGATTAAAAGCTTCATGAAGTGGGCATTCTGGGGATTTCCCATTATAAGCGATTAGGGTTTTAGGGTGAGAAACATGTATATATACCGCTCTATGTGATGTAAATAGTCTCTCTTATCTCTTCTCTTTTTATCCCCTTCTTTAGTTTAGTTGAGAGGGGCACAAACTCTCTTGTATTTTCATGGCTGCTTAGCCATTTTATGTAACTTCTTTGTTTTAATGCAATTTAATTTCTCTGCTCTTTACTTTCATGTTAATAGCATAGATTTACATTCATGCTCATAGCTTAGATTTACTTTATGTTCTTAGTTTAGTTATCTTCTTGTTCTACTTAGTTTTTCTTTCATTTTGCTTTATTTTCTAATGTTGAAACTCACATGTGTTGATATGATAACACATATAAGTGGCTAATCCCTTGATTTAGGGGTAATGATGCTCTCTAACTTTATGTAAGTTCAATATTTGTATGATTTGTGATCTCTAATATGTACTTCATGTTAGTGAATGTTGATGTAAGTTTATACAAATGGTTTTGATAGTCTATGTTTGTTGACAACAAAATAGGCTATGCTTAGTCAATGTAAACACAAATTACATCAATATTTACTAAGTGGTTTTTGATTTTGAAATGAAAGTAAGAACAAAATTTGATGGTCTATAGTTTTAGTTAATAATTCATAGGCCATACTTAGAATAATTTTGCTTTAGTTCAATTTTCATGAGAATCATAAGTGGTTTAAATATTGCATTTATATCACTTAATGGAGATCATAAATTGTATTTTTGATAACTTACATAAATGTGAGAATTGTTTTGCCTCTAAATTGTTTTCATTTCATATATAGCTCTCAACTTAGTTTATAGTTTTCATTAGCTTTTATTAGTTAAATCTTCACTCAAATTTGGTTTAATTTGATTGAATAAAGTTAGAATTGCTTCTTTCCCGGTGGATCGACTCGTATTCGCTAACGTACTACAAGTGTACGCCGTGCGCTTGCGGTTTATTACACTTCGTGGCGGTTTTCTAATTGATAGAATATCCGTTGTCGAACAGAAACTTTGGTCAACATTCTAAATCAGAATTTTAGGATGAAATCCGGGAATCCTTCTCCAGTGATAATAGAAGTTTTAGATCCAACCCAGACTCAGGTTGTTTAATAAAGAACTAGGAACTCACTTATGGTGATTAATAGAAATCCTGAATTAACCCAGATTCAGGTATTTAATAGAAGTCTCGAACTGACCCAGATTCGGGTATTTAATAGAAGTCCGGAACTAACCCAAATTCGGGCATTTAATAGAAGAACAGAAACCCATTTCCGGTAATTAGATTTGTTTCTACCTCTGGGTTTGATTCTAGAAGAACAGGATATACGTGCTTCCTGGGACACTATCTGGGCTTTTGGTTATCAAAGCAGAGGATGTATGTGCTTTGTTGGCTACTTTCTAAGCCTGTGCTTCTGGTGCACTTGACTAGCTTATCCACAAGCAAGGCCCAAGGACTTACCCGGCCTCCCTTCAGGAGACCCATACTGACCATCGCAGGCGATGATAAGGTCTTAAATGCTTAAACCGGGTCATTGTAGACACGGAATTAAGGCTTACTCTTTTTATGCTCTACCCTGGCCATCATAGGCGGTGATAGAGGCTTACACTCCACCCCCTCCAATGGTGCCCTTTCTTGTCCATCGTAGGTGATGATAAGGGTTGGTATTCCCTTCTGCGGGTAACACGGAACTTAATCAGAGGTAGGATGTGCTTAGCTCATAGTAGAGGCAGGGCGTACTCTTCTGCGAGTAGAGGCAAAGCGTGCTAATTAGATGCTTTGTCACAACCGTTTCCAGTGTGGGTCGGAGGCTTACGCTTTTGATGGTTTAATCTGGCTCTTTCTAGTTTGGCCGTGGAGAAAGACTTACACACCACTCCCCTTCGGGGAGTTCCTTTCCCTGGCCAATTGGCGGTGATAAGGATTTTTATCCATTTGTGATTTGACCCACCTTTGGGCATTTCAAGTTCTGAGGGGGTTTCCCTCCTTGTAATTAGGTAGACAATCCTTTTCTCTAAGAATCTATTATTGTAGTTAGCAATGTTTTGTTTACATATCTATGTAACTTTCCTTGGCTTAAGAAGTCGATAATCATTCCCTCTAAAACTCTGCATTGATTGGTTTCATGTCCATTCGTCATATGGTAGTAGCAATAAGGTCCTCCAACTTGATTTCATTCTCGGGTTTCTTCTTTGATGAAGGCCAAAAGTTTAACTCACGCTTAGTTAGGAAGTAGATACCCTCGATTGATGTAGTAAGCTCACAAACTTTTGGTAATCTTAATTCAAAGTTTTCTTTCGATGTTGGAACTTAGCCTTTTTACCACTCGATTCCACTGTTTCCTCTTTGTCCTTGAGTTTTCTTTTAGTCATGCCTTGATACAAGGGCGCACTCCTTTTAAACTCTTTTGTAGTAGGATAAGCGGAACCTTTTTAAATCCTTTTCCCAAATATTGTTCCTTTTGCTTGTGTTTGGATGGCTTCCTTAATATGAAGAAAAGGATAATGTTCTTCTGTTGTATAATTTCTTAAGGCAAAGATCGGGGTTGGTCCTAAATGGAAAGGGTTGTTGCTCTAATGATCAGGATCATAAGGTTCTACATCTCCTTCTTTATCTTGAATGCGTAAGGTTTCCAATTTAACCTTTTCAAATGTCCATGGCCAATTAATGCTTGATGTAGCCTTGGGAAACTCACTAGTTACTTGTAGAGACCTTTTATTCATGATTTTCGCTACTTCAAAGCCTGGTCCAACCTTGGACAGAATATCACAGTTAGATATGGGGTAAGGTTAACCGCAAGGTCGGAGGTTCAGGCCCTCCTTCTAGCGCCAAAATGATAATGAGATTTTTCGTTAACACCAGAGATAGGTCTACAAAAGTGGACCTAAGGGAGAAAAAAATGTGTATTTAGCTTTCACAAGTCTAAGTTAGTTCACCATTTTCTCAATATAAGGTTTAGAGTCCGAAAGATTAGTTACTCTTCCTTCAATGGGGTGAGCATCACGCTTAAGCAACTATAAATCCAACAGTTATCTTGGGACAAGGGATCCCTAAGCACAACCCTCGACGAAAGGCTAAATGATTTGTAGGAAGGGGTTCTGTAAGAACTCTGCGGAAGGGTCTAAGCTTGAGTAGGAACTCGAAACCATATAGGAAGCCTATAATAGATTGTGTAGGAAATAGCTAAGAAATCACATAAGAAACTCATAATAAATATGCTAAGTGTCGATCTGCTCTTTATTGATCTTTGATTGGAGTACATAAGTGATTACGATAGAAATCCGCAAATTGATTTAGAAATTAGGGTTTACTCTAGAGAAAGAGAGTACAAGAATGAGAAATGAGAAAAATTGGTCCCAAAATGAGATCCCTGGGCTCTTATTTATAGGCAAATCGGGGCCCCTTTTTTCTATTGGGCCAACAGAAGCCCCTGTCAGCCGCTTTTCCCTTTGGTTCTGAAAGTTTTAGCTTTCGGCCTCTTTTAGGCTTTGCTTGTTGCTTTTTAAGGTGCCAGTTCTAGCTCTGGGAAGGATGGTCTCGGTCTTTGGAGTTTTACTTTGGAGTTTCTTTTACCTTCTTTGTATCAATACCAAGCCTGTCGGTATGGATAGTGTTAGGAAGACTTTAGGCTTTCGGGTAGGGGCTTCCGGATATAAGCTTTCGGATGTAGGCTTCCGGCCTTTCTATTAACACTTTGTGGAGCATTGTAATAACCCGAAAATCCGAGCCAATTTAAAATTTTTATTTTGGCAATTTTATTGAATTTTGATTATTTAAAATGAATTATTTTAAATAAAAACGACGAGAAATTTATTTTGAATAGAATTAGAACGTATATATTTATATAGTTCGACGTTAGAATATAAATAATTATTTATAATTATAAAAGGAATTGAAAATGGCGCGGTAGTTCGATAATTCGATTTCAAAATTCAAATGAATGTACCGGGTGCAAAATATACCGTATTTTAGCGAAACCAAAAATATTAGAATCTAATTGATAATATCTTTCCAACGAATCCAAAATATCAAAATTTCATAGCGGGAATCAAAAGATACGCCCAGTTGAAATTTCAGAATAGTCGCTATGGAATTCTGGCCCTTAAAAATGGAAATTTTGCAAATGACCTCGGATTTCGACGAAACCACTTTTGTTGGATCCGGGATGTAAAGTTATTGCTAGATTCCAATTTTCATAATTTTCGAATCAATATGTGAGCGTGGCAAATGAAAACGTGTTTGACCAGTTTCAGTTGATTTTAATCGACTGGAAAAGGGCCACTTTTCAAACGGTCTCAGAATTCGACGAAATTAGTTTTGTTAGGACCGTATCGTCAATACAAAGCTAGAAAATATATTTTGGGAATTTTTTTAGTTAGTATGTGGCCCCGGTAAATTGAAATGCGCGTTTAAATTTAATATATAGAGTTATATTTTGATTTTGATGAAAACTGATCAAAACGATCGAATCAGTCTACGATACGTATCCCATTGTGTTCGAAATGGGGGTAATTGGCTAGGGGCGGCAGGCGGTGGGTCCCGTTTCGAGTCTGAAATTTTAAGTTGCTTTTTGAAATTAAAAATAATATAAATAATATATTATATATACACTTGGATAGGGTCAAACCCCTAGTTTTCTCACTCCCAGGTCAAAGCCGCTCCTCATCATACGAACGGCGGAAATCACAAGGGATTTCCTCTTGATTTTTCACCAAATCCATTTGATATTTTCAAACAATTATAAATCAAAAATTGTAGTATCCTCCTAGATCTTCTAATCCAAAATCGTCTGATCATCTATCGTGGAGATTTGAGCTCGATTTCAGAGCTGAAAGTCAGCTCGTTCGAGCTAGGGTTTCATGGCGCAGGGGCCGCCGGAGCTGACACCGTTCAGGGAGGAGGAGTTCGACGTGGAGGCGCATCTCGGGGGAGGTTCTGATCGACCTCCGATCACCTGTGGCAGGCGCGGTTCTCAAGGTTTGGCAGTGGCCCCAGTTCAACGTGTGCTGAGATTATATCATTAAGGAAGAGAGGTGAGTATTTTTATATAAATACAATGTTCAAAATCAGTTTTAAATTTATATAAATATAAAATAGAAATCAGTTTTAAAAATGTAATTAGCATTGTTTTTTTTTAAATAAAATGACATTGTTTAAAATCAGTTTTGATAAGAATATTCATTGTTTTAAAAATAAAAAGAGAATAGTTTTTAAAAATAGAAAAGAAATCGTTTTGAAAATATAATCTTTACAGAAAAGAAATCGTTTTGAAAATATAATCTTTATAGAAAAGAAATCGTTTTGAAAATATAATCTTTATAGAAAAAAAATCGTTTTGAAAATATAATCTTTATAGAAAAGAAATCGTTTTACAAATACGAAGTTAGCGATAAAAATTCGATTTATATATATATGAAGTGAAGATAAAAATTCGATTTTTATATATATGAAGTGAAGATGAAAATTCGATTTTTATATATATGAAGTGAAGATGAAAATTCGATTTATATATATGAAGTGATAATAAAAATGTGATTTTTATATGAGCGGCGTGGGGAAGACTGCGTTGGAAGTACGGGCAAAATCCAAACGGTTCAGAATTTCAGAAGTAGAATAGAGGAGTGGAACCCTCGGTGAGAACTCCTCACCTTTAATTTTCTTTTTCTAGTTAAAAATAAATACTAGGATGCAGACGGTGTTTAGTGGCACCCGACACCCGTCGTCCACAGACCATGGACGACTTGTATGCTTATTTGTTTGATTTTGATGTGTAGTTGATTGTGTGATATGATGTGAAATGAAATAAAATATTTTTGTAACACCCCGAAAATTCTATAACTGTGAAATTAACAAATTAAAGTATAATAAAATTCAAATCAAAGAACTAAGGGAAACGGGATACGCCATTGCGTTCGTCTCGGAAAAATATGCGAAATAGAGTCCGAGTTTTCGAAAAACGGAGTCCGTATGAAGAAGATATGGCCTTCGGGAGTTTTTAAATCAAGTTTAAAATTCAAACAGAATTAAATAATTAAATATTCCGAAGTGGGGCCCAATGGGCCAGGGTGGGAGAACACCCGCCTGGGCCACCCAGGTCGACTGGGCTGTCGACCTGGGCTACCCATGTCGACAGGGCTGTCGACAGCCCTGTCGACAGGGGTATCGACCTGGTCGAGCCCAGTCTAACCTGGCTGGCCAGGTCTGTGTTCCTCCGATTTTCTGTGGCATGCTTTGTCATTAGGGCTAGGTGGCAAGCTCTAATTGGTCTCTCCTTAGGATGAATGGCTACGATCAATCCAGGCAACATCAATGGTCCTAATCAGTTCCTAACCTCTATATAAACAACCCTAGACTAAACCCTAATCTATTCATTCAAAATTAAGAACATAACCGCCATGTTGCTGAGGAACGACTAAGAGTAGCCGCCAACTAAAGAGAGAATTAGGAAGAAAGTTCTAAAGCCTAAAGCAATTCAAGCAACCTAAAGCCAATCAATTCAACAAAGGAATCATATCTCTTAATTAGAGAATTCGTCGCAACCATTGTAAGTAGAGTATTACTTTGGTATGAACAAATGATTGTGTAGATATGTATGCTTGAATTGTGGCAATAAAATTCATATTTGTGCGTTCTTATCAATTTATATACGTTTGGATATTCTGAATTATGTCATTCAATTATAAAGAACTACATGCGGTAGTTCTATGCAAATATACGTTTGGAATATTCGCAAATTATGTGACCTATGTTGAGGCTACATGTATGTAGTTGATTGAAATTTCATGCAAGTTTGGGGCTTTGTTATTATGCCATCATAATGTGTATTTTTATACAAACATCATTTTTGTGAAGTAATTGGAATAAGCTTGGGTTATCATAATCCATATGAAATTATGTTAAAAATTGGGCATCATGTTTTAAGCCATGCTTTTGTACTAGAAAACCTATTTGCAAACTTATGAATATGGCTAGGCTATGATTGATACTTGGCATAATTGAAATTCATTGTTAAGTCTATATTGTTTACAAGAATTATATGATGACATATGTGGTACGTGGCTAGGTTAGGTTCAAAAAGTCCCTTTTTGCAAGTTTACATGACTAAAGTAAGAATCATGATTTCATGTTAGAAATATTTATGCCATGCTTATGTTTGACATTATGCCATGCTTATAATATTTATGCCATACTTATGTTTGACATTATGCCATGCTTATAATATTTATGCCATACTTATGTTTGACATTATGCCATGCTTATGTTAGAAATATTTATGCCATGCTTATGTTTGACATTATGCCATGCTTAGGTTAGAAATATTTATGCCATGCTTATGTTTGACATTATGCATAAATAAAAGTATAGGTTCATGTTGTAGTTATGACTATGTGTTAATAATGATACCCAATTTAGATTCTTATCTCGACTACAAGTTCACATGTTTTGATTCATGTCACCTATGCTTTATGACCAAAGTATATGTTATCACTATGCAAGTACACCAGTTTCTATTTTGTATTTCCAACGTCGTATTGCAAGTTCATGCGCTCACATTCCCCTCTTTGTGTATGTAATCACGCTTTAAGCCTCCCCTTTTTCGCATGGCTAAATTGGGCTTTAAAAAGCTAAGCCCAATATATATAAACAGACGTGTAAAACGGGGGAAAATAACGTTGGGTTAAAATTACTAATGAATGAAAATATAAAATAGAGGGGCCCAAGTTCAAGTATGGGTTGGGCCCATGATTGGTGTAACCTTTACACCATTAACTTAATAATGGGCCGCAAATATTTGCATATAAATAGAGAAGAATGACAAAATATGTAAATGTAGAACATACGATGTGTTTAACCCGAGGTTGGATTGAGTTGTGATGTAAACCTGCCCGGAACCGCCCGGCTGTCCAGTAGTCACAACAATACCTATCCAATGTGGGAGGTTAAACATGGAGCCCAATAAGGACCCGAGGTTAGACTGAGTTGTGGCGTAAGACTGCCCGGAACCAACCGGCAATAGGCAGCCACAACAATACCTGTCTAATGTGAGAGGTCAGGGCCTTAATAAGACAATTAAGGCTGATTCAAGATTGTTAGGATTAAGCGAACTAAAGACTTAATCAAAATGGAACATGCTAAACTAAACGGACTGGTGGGGTTAGGTTAGGAAACACTTAACCAACTTAGCATGTTGGCTAGAGATAGAAAACCTAGTAACGGGGGACCCTTTTCAGCAGTAACCCTAAAAGGTGTATCAGGATACCCTGAAACTAGGCAGGGTGGGGCACGATTACTGGGCTGATTGTAAGAGGTCAAATCGACGACGGTGGTGTAGCAGTGTAGGTTCTAACGGAGTGCGGGCGTGCACACACTCCGGCGCAGAAAAATAAGGCACTGGACACCAGTAGCATACCTATGCACTCTAAGGTTGTGTCGGGTTGCCACTATGGGACTTGATACACCCCATGGTGGGACCAGCATAGGTAACTATGACATCGGGGGCCGTAAGACACATGTAACTATGCGAGTAGGAGCCGATCATCATAAAATGGATCACATCACCCTGATTATGGGTGCCAGTTGGAAACTAGTTTATATGGGTTCAGAGAATAACATGGGGTACGACAGTATATTCGACCCTAGACAACTTAACCAAGTTTATAGTGCATGCCCACTTCTTGTTTATACTTATCATACCCAGTTCTTTATTCATAGACAAAATAGTACTAGACTTACTCAGGCTTTATGTCTGACTCTACTTTTCTTTCGTCTTCTTTCTTCCGTTCCCCCCCCCCAGGTTCTCAGGGAGGGAACACAGCAGCTTGATCAACCTCAACATCCAGCTTGAAGAAGAGAAATGTATTGCTTGGACTTTCCTGTTTTGAACTATGGCTTTGGACAATCCACTATGGGGCTTTTGCAGTTTATCTATGTTTTATTTATGCTTCTTTAAATAATGTACTCAAGACAGATTATGAAAATGTTATGTTATGTTTTTGGAAAGGATGTTGTTGTAACACGTATTTGACTTTATGAAATAAAGTTTGTTGTTCTTCCGCTGTTTAAAAATATGTGTTCTTATATCTGTCTTGTATATCTGTGACTTGTACTTATAAACCTCCACCAAAATTAGGGCATTCCCTTTGAGAGTGACCCTAACGGAGGTGGGGTGTTTCACTTGGTATCAGAGCATAGGTTTACCAGATAAGATAAAAAGTTTTGAAAAAAAATTATTTTCAAAAAGGAAATTTAAAGAAGCATTTTTAAAAGAAAAATATTATTTTATTTTTTAAAAAAAAAAAAAAAAAAGGCAAAGTCCACTCCCCAAAGCCATAGGAACTATCTCTTATCCTTCGTTTTGAGTCTATCCTTTTTGTTTCAGCATGTCCCAAGAACTTAACTTGCCGGAAGGGGTGCCAATACCTGGTTGGTTTAGACGATTCTTAGAAGCAAGGGCCACTCAGCCAGGTCCTACCATTCCTCCTCCCCCAGCTGAAGGAAATCACCCAGCTGCAGCGGCACCTTTTCCTCCACCTCCTCCTCGGGGAAACGCGTTTGCTAAGATAGTAAAGATTTTAAAGCCATGGGAGGAAGGGATTTCCATGGAACTGAGTCCTTCGTAGCAGCTAGGAATTGGCTGAAAGAAACTGAAGACCTATTCATCATCTTTGAGGTAGAAGATAGACAAAAAGTACAATTGGCAGTGTGGCTATTGAAGGGCGAGGCTTCCTACTGGTGGGAAGTCACTAATGCTGAAAGACCAGTGGAGACATGGGAGGACTTTAGGGCAAGGTTTGAGACCAAATTTCTCTCAGATGCGGAAAGAAGTTTGCAGTTGGAAAAATTCTTATTTCTTAAACAAGGGGACAAGACAGTCAGAGAGTATGTGAATCAGTTCGATGAGCTGGCTAGGTTTGGGCTTGACCTAGTCAACACCCCGCACAAGAAGGCTCTCCGTTTCGTCAAAGGGTTGAATGAGCCATTACACAGTTTGGCCATGACCCATATACCCATGGGAGCCACGTATGAAAGATTGGTGCAAATGGCATTGCTGAATGAAGAGGATAAGGGCAAGAAGGAGACAAAGGCAGAAAGCTCTCAAGGGAAGAAAGAGGGTTTGCAGCCTAAGAAGACAGACTTTAAGAAAGGCGGGAAAGGCAACAAAGAGAAGAGGAAGTGTAATTTCTGTGGCAAAGTGGGGCACTTAGTAAAGGACTGTCGAAAAAAGAAGGCCAAGGAGAATGGTGGGTGCTTTTCGTGCGGTCAAACAGGCCACAGGGCTAAGGACTGCCCAAAGAAACGAGGACAGGGGCAGGGCGCTGGATCCACCCCAGGAGCACAGGTTCATGTGCTAGAAGCGCCACCATTGCAACAGCGAGGTATAAATACTTCTTTAGAAAGTGTAGTTTATCTTTATGATCACCCCGTTCGCACTTTATTTGATTCTGGCGCATCACACTCCTTTATCTCGTCTGCTTTAGTAGAATCTCTGCACCTAAAAACTAGTATGGTAGAGGACCCCTTAATTGTTTCAAACCCAATTGGGGGCCCAGCTCATTTGTCTATGATCTGTTTGGATTTGAAAATTTCTATCCTAAGTGTTGAATTTCAATGTAGTGCCTTTGTTTTGGGCTTTTCGGGGTATGGTTTGATTTTGGGTATGGATTGGCTATCCAGTAATGGGGCCATCCTTGATTGTGAGAAAAGGGTTGTTAGGCTCCTAACCCAGCTCGGTAATACTTTGGAAATTTCTTGTAATCCCTCGTATGCGGTTATGCTTAGTTATCTTGAATCATTAGAGAAATTTGCAATCGGTTAGAGTGGTCCGGGAATATCCGGATGTCTTCGAAGAGGTGAAGGGCTTGCCTCCGAAGCGGGAAATAGACTTCCGCATATATCTTGTAGATAATGCAAAGCCCGTTGCGTTGCCCGTTAGACACATGGCTCCACGAGAAAGGAAAGAGCTCAGTAAACAGATTAAAGAGCTTCTAGAGAAGGGGTTCATTAGGAGGAGCATTTCAGAATGGGGCGCTCCAGTAGTGTTCGCCACTAAGGCAGAAGGTTCATTTCGCTTATGAATGAGTTGCGGAGAATCACCTTAGTAAGTACATTTGGCAACATAGCTGGCATTTATTTCTAAGAGATAGTTCTGCTACATACCTGATAGTAAGTGGACGAGATCCAAGATTCACTAGTGAATTTTGGAGAGCTTGAATGGAACCATGAGCACGCAGTTAGGCTTGAGCCAAGTATACTAGAAGGAGAATAAGTGAAAGAGGAACGAGAAATAGGTTCCAACTCATATTTTGGAAACAAGAATTAAGAAGCTACGAAATTGTGAAGTTAAAGACAGACAAAGCATAATGGAGTTAAGCTCAAGAAATGCGGCTTAGAAGATTGAAGACTAGATTCGTGCATCGTATCTCTTCTTAAGAGTATATCCTTGATCCCTCTCTTCCTGTAAAGCTCACTTGCATGCTATCTTTTGTGTATAGCCTCTCGGTCCTATTCTTAATCCAATTTCTGTCGCAAACCCCATAGGGAGTATGACTCATCTGTTAGTAACACATGTTGGGGCTTGAGGGTGTTCGTTGATTCTACTAAAGTTTTTGGGCTTTATAGGATACGGGTTGGTTTTAGGAAGGGACTCCCTTGTGACCTAAAAGGAGTCCATCATGCTTAGTTGCCTAGAATCATATATGGTGGTTGGGTTGAGTAACTCTTTGGGTGTCAGTCTGATGTTGATTTCGGTCTTCGGGGCTGATGCTTAGGGAGTTCTTCTCCTAATCAATATATATGTGGCATAGGTTTTCCAGTTTCGACATTGCCTAATGGGCACAAAGTCTTTACTTGCTTCTATCATTCGACTATACCTTTAGGTAGGACCATTCCCTATCATTGAGAAAATTTGGAAAATAGCCTATAGATTAGAGCTACCCGAGAAGTTGGTCGGAGTCCACAACGTTTTTCACGTTTCACATCTCCGAAAATGTCTACATGAGTCAGCCGAAGTGGAACGCGAAGCAAACATAAGGAAAGTTCCAACCCGCATATTAGGAACAGAAGTGAAGAAGCTACGCAACCGCGAAGTCAAGCTCGTCAAAGTTCAATGGAGCGACGCCGAGGGAGACGCGACTTGGGAAACTGAAGCTAGAATACGTACAGCCTACCCTTTTCTGTTCGAGGGTACATCCTTGATCTTTCATTTTTCCTTAAGTTGCGCTTTTATCAGTCTTTTTAGGTATATTTCCTCGACCTTATCTTTTAGGTAGAAACCCTTTGGATGGAAACATGTAGTTGAAACATGTTATGGATGATGGTTGCAAGTGGTTGCAAGTGATTGCTAGTGGTTGCTCGTGGTTGCATATACACACACAATCTAGGTTCTAGATCGGCTCAGTCACTTCATATTGCATATGCATATATGTTTGCATTCGTATATGGTTGAACTTTAATGTGTTGTCATATGGATGCTGCATTTGTATTGAATGATTGTGCACTCATGTAGAATCAAGAATAGGAAAATTTGCATACATAATGGATGCATGGCACTTACATAATTCGCATTAAGGAGGTCAACTGAATCAGTAGACCGCCTGATTTTGCATTAGATAAGTTCATGTATACACACACACTTTGCATATGATCATGAAGCATTAGAAGTCTTTTAAGGACAATGGATGCTCGTGTTTGATGGATGAGTAGATGGATGATTGAATGTTAGGATTTACATTCCTCCTAACTTGAAGATTTCGGGGACGAAATCCTTTTAAGTGGGGGAGAATGTAACACCCCGAAAATTCTATAACTGTGAAATTAACAAATTAAAGTATAATAAAATTCAAATCAAAGAACTAAGGGAAACGGGATACGCCATTGCGTTCGTCTCGGAAAAATATGCGAAATAGAGTCCGAGTTTTCGAAAAACGGAGTCCGTATGAAGAAGATATGGCCTTCGGGAGTTTTTAAATCAAGTTTAAAATTCAAACAGAATTAAATAATTAAATATTCCGAAGTGGGGCCCAATGGGCCAGGGTGGGAGAACACCCGCCTGGGCCACCCAGGTCGACTGGGCTGTCGACCTGGGCTACCCATGTCGACAGGGCTGTCGACAGCCCTATCGATAGGGGTATCGACCTGGTCGAGCCCAGTCTAACCTGGCTGGCCAGGTCTGTGTTCCTCCGATTTTCTGTGGCATGCTTTGTCATTAGGGCTAGGTGGCAAGCTCTAATTGGTCTCTCCTTAGGATGAATGGCTACGATCAATCCAGGCAACATCAATGGTCCTAATCAGTTCCTAACCTCTATATAAACAACCCTAGACTAAACCCTAATCTATTCATTCAAAATTAAGAACATAACCGCCATGTTGCTGAGGAACGACTAAGAGTAGCCGCCAACTAAAGAGAGAATTAGGAAGAAAGTTCTAAAGCCTAAAGCAATTCAAGCAACCTAAAGCCAATCAATTCAACAAAGGAATCATATCTCTTAATTAGAGAATTCGTCGCAACCATTGTAAGTAGAGTATTACTTTGGTATGAACAAATGATTGTGTAGATATGTATGCTTGAATTGTGGCAATAAAATTCATATTTGTGCGTTCTTATCAATTTATATACGTTTGGATATTCTGAATTATGTCATTCAATTATAAAGAACTACATGCGGTAGTTCTATGCAAATATACGTTTGGAATATTCGCAAATTATGTGACCTATGTTGAGGCTACATGTATGTAGTTGATTGAAATTTCATGCAAGTTTGGGGCTTTGTTATTATGCCATCATAATGTGTATTTTTATACAAACATCATTTTTGTGAAGTAATTGGAATAAGCTTGGGTTATCATAATCCATATGAAATTATGTTAAAAATTGGGCATCATGTTTTAAGCCATGCTTTTGTACTAGAAAACCTATTTGCAAACTTATGAATATGGCTAGGCTATGATTGATACTTGGCATAATTGAAATTCATTGTTAAGTCTATATTGTTTACAAGAATTATATGATGACATATGTGGTACGTGGCTAGGTTAGGTTCAAAAAGTCCCTTTTTGCAAGTTTACATGACTAAAGTAAGAATCATGATTTCATGTTAGAAATATTTATGCCATGCTTATGTTTGACATTATGCCATGCTTATAATATTTATGCCATACTTATGTTTGACATTATGCCATGCTTATAATATTTATGCCATACTTATGTTTGACATTATGCCATGCTTATGTTAGAAATATTTATGCCATGCTTATGTTTGACATTATGCCATGCTTAGGTTAGAAATATTTATGCCATGCTTATGTTTGACATTATGCATAAATAAAAGTATAGGTTCATGTTGTAGTTATGACTATGTGTTAATAATGATACCCAATTTAGATTCTTATCTCGACTACAAGTTCACATGTTTTGATTCATGTCACCTATGCTTTATGACCAAAGTATATGTTATCACTATGCAAGTACACCAGTTTCTATTTTGTATTTCCAACGTCGTATTGCAAGTTCATGCGCTCACATTCCCCTCTTTGTGTATGTAATCACGCTTTAAGCCTCCCCTTTTTCGCATGGCTAAATTGGGCTTTAAAAAGCTAAGCCCAATATATATAAACAGACGTGTAAAACGGGGGAAAATAACGTTGGGTTAAAATTACTAATGAATGAAAATATAAAATAGAGGGGCCCAAGTTCAAGTATGGGTTGGGCCCATGATTGGTGTAACCTTTACACCATTAACTTAATAATGGGCCGCAAATATTTGCATATAAATAGAGAAGAATGACAAAATATGTAAATGTAGAACATACGATGTGTTTAACCCAAGGTTGGATTGAGTTGTGATGTAAACCTTCCCGGAACCGCCCGGCTGTCCAGTAGTCACAACAATACCTATCCAATGTGGGAGGTTAAACATGGAGCCCAATAAGGACCCGAGGTTAGACTGAGTTGTGGCGTAAGACTGCCCGGAACCAACCGACAACAGGCAGCCACAACAATACCTGTCTAATGTGAGAGGTCAGGGCCTTAATAAGACAATTAAGGCTGATTCAGGATTGTTAGGATTAAGCGAACTAAAGACTTAATCAAAATGGAACATGCTAAACTAAACGGACTGGTGGGGTTAGGTTAGGAAACACTTAACCAACTTAGCATGTTGGCTAGAGATAGAAAACCTAGTAACGGGGGACCCTTTTCAGCAGTAACCCTAAAAGGTGTATCAGGATACCCTGAAACTAGGCAGGGTGGGGCACGATTACTGGGCTGATTGTAAGAGGTCAAATCGACGGCGGTGGTGTAGCAGTGTAGGTTCTAACGGAGTGCGGGCGTGCACACACTCCGGCGCAGAAAAATAAGGCACTGGACACCAGTAGCATACCTATGCACTCTAAGGTTGTGTCGGGTTGCCACTATGGGACTTGATACACCCCATGGTGGGACCAGCATAGGTAACTACGACATCGGGGGCCGTAAGACACATGTAACTATGCGAGTAGGAGCCGATCATCATAAAATGGATCACATCACCCTGATTATGGGTGCCAGTTGGAAACTAGTTTATATGGGTTCAGAGAATAACATGGGGTACGACAGTATATTCGACCCTAGACAACTTAACCAAGTTTATAGTGCATGCCCACTTCTTGTTTATACTTATCATACCCAGTTCTTTATTCATAGACAAAATAGTACTAGACTTACTCAGGCTTTATGTCTGACTCTACTTTTCTTTCGTCTTCTTTCTTCCGTTTCCCCCCCCCCCCCCCAGGTTCTCAGGGAGGGAACACAGCAGCTTGATCAACCTCAACATCCAGCTTGAAGAAGAGAAATGTATTGCTTGGACTTTCCTGTTTTGAACTATGGCTTTGGACAATCCACTATGGGGCTTTTGCAGTTTATCTATGTTTTATTTATGCTTCTTTAAATAATGTACTCAAGACAGATTATGAAAATGTTATGTTATGTTTTTGGAAAGGATGTTGTTGTAACACGTATTTGACTTTATGAAATAAAGTTTGTTGTTCTTCCGCTGTTTACAAATATGTGTTCTTATATCTGTCTTGTATATCTGTGACTTGTACTTATAAACCTCCACCAAAATTAGGGCATTCCCTTTGAGAGTGACCCTAACGGAGGTGGGGTGTTTCAATTTTATAGTTGAAAATAGAATTTTTAACGTGTATATAAAATAAATATTTATAAACAAATCGGATGATTTGTTTATATACACTGATTTGATTGATATTGATTGGGACGATAAATTTTACACATCGCCCAACTGCACAAATAAAATCTGTGTTTGATTGTTTGAAACCCCACACGGGTATTGGGATGATATATGACATACACTAATCCCAATAATTAGTTGTATGTCGATCGATTGATTGACAGACTGTTATAAGCGTTAAATATTTATATTTGATGCTTATACAGTGTAGAATGCACTTTGGATGATGGTTGATTATTTGTCATTGTCGATGTATACATGCGTTGTTTGTAAATCCATAGAAGTAAAATCTATTGTAATTGATAGGGCCTCATTCCAGTTTTGAAAAAGAAATATTTGAATAGAAATATTTGAAAAAGAAATATTTGAAATCGAATATTTGAAAATAGAAATATATGAAGCCGTGTTGATTAGATTGACGCCATTTTGACGTGAACGATATTTATATCGACTTTATTCATTTTTCAATGAATATTGAAAGTGATTTCGAAATTCGAATTATATTGAAAATAATCGAAATTCGAATTATATTCAAAATAATCGAAATTCGAATTAAAGTGAAATGAATTGAAATTCGAATTAAATTGAAATGAATTGAAATTCGAATTAAATTGAATTGAAATCGATTTGAAATGAATTTAAAACGAATTTATATTCGAATATTCAATTTTGATTTGAAATTGAATATGGAGTTGAAACTGTTTTGAAAATGAATTTACAACGATTTATAAAGCACATTTTGAATTAAAATCGGTGATGTATATATTATATATATAATAT
This sequence comes from Allium sativum, assembly GCA_030737875.1. Lineage (NCBI taxonomy): Eukaryota > Viridiplantae > Streptophyta > Magnoliopsida > Asparagales > Amaryllidaceae > Allium > Allium sativum. The sequence goes on from CM060920.1 coordinate 489,899,385, forward strand.
AATGGCCTGAATAGAACGCGCCGCGCCGCGGCAGTTCATGAATTTCGACCATTGACTTCGAATGGACATTGCGGGAGATCCGACCGTCGGATTCTCCTAAAACCGGAACCGTTGGGTTCGTATCGAAAAGAGCTTAAAAATTGAAATCTAACGGTTGGATTTGGAATTATGTCCAAATCAAATTTGGAAATGGTCGCTGTAAGTGCAGTTCGATGGCCGTTGATGGAAATCGACTGTACGGGCCTTGATAAAATTATTAAAAATATTAATAATTCATGTAAAATCATAAGAAATGATTTGTGAAGAATTGGGATGAAAAACTCCATATTTAAAATGATAAAAGTAGATTTTTATCGAAATGAACTAGTTTTGAACTAGAATTATAATTTTATTTATTTTTAAAAAATAAATTGAATTTGAAAAGAGTTTTAAAAGTAACCAGAATTTCCAATAGTTGAATTGGAATGGATTTGAATCGAAATTGTCTTTGGAATATTTCGATGTTGGATTTCGTGATTATACAGATGTTGTTATGGAAATTTGAAAGATATTTTTATATCGTTATTTCCAATACGATATTTGTTGGTCGTAGAATTTGATATTGAATATAAGCCTATATATTTTCTATTCAGAGCCTTGTATTTAATATCAAATGTGATTTGGGTTTGTCCTGAATGGTGTCTTTATTAACACTGTTCTTGAACCCAGTTGAGAAAAAGATTAAATCTTTTTATTTAGATTTAATGAAGTGTACCAATTAAATAATATTTAATTGGAATTGAATTGGTATTGATTTTTGGGTTTATCGTGAACAGTGTTTTAAATAACACTTGTTCTTTAACCCGATAATTAATGGAATGTGGTTTTAGGTTTATCATGAACCGTGTTTTAAATGACACTGATTGTTTAACCTAGTTAAAGATTAAAACTAAGTGGAGTTTTAATGAATCTTTAATTAGATTGAAAAGATCGATAATGGAGTACCACCAATTTTGCTCCAAAGCGATAATTAAATCTTTAATTAGATTTGAACGTGAGATGGTAATTGAATTTACCGATAACACCGTGGTGTTAGATATGAAGTATTACCAGTTTTACTTCATGGGATGAATAGGTGGGATTGGGAAATAAAATAAATGATTACTCCGGTGTGGTTCGCTAATCCCGACTAGTTTGAATTAATATTCAAAGAAGATTAAAGAATAAATTTAAAGAATTTATCTTTGATAAAATTTATGGGAACCTTTCCCAAAGTATAATAATATTTGAACAAAAGAATATTCTGAATTGGAATGAGGCGTATGTTGTGTTTGTGTAACACTTGTTTATTATATACGCGGGTTATTCAGAAAGACCGGGTTTATCCCATTCTGAATAACTGATTCGACGTGGTGTCGAAGATGAAGACGGTGGTCATTGACCGGAAATCTTCACATCGTTTGGGTGCTTGCGGATGATCTCAATTGGGCTGTACACCCAAGAGGAGAGAAACAGTTGGAGATCGTCCAGACGTACTTGGAGATCGATGGATATGCGAGGAAAGTGCCTCCGGTTTCGTTCAGACCCAGAACGAACTTGTAAATGGACTGTGTGTCTGACATTGGATTTTATTCTGTGTGGTTGATTTCTATTAAATATATATCTGTTTGGCGGCAGAGAATTTATTCTCTTGCTTAGCGCCCTTCTCTGAGACGCACGAGCTCAGAGGTTATATATTGATGGATATCAAACGCATGGAGTGAATTGCTTGTGTGGCATGCCTAAGTGACAATATGATCAAGGCTTCTGTTGAAAAGCAAAGTCTTGTGGGTGATGATCAAAGCACAGCCTGGGTGTCACAGCTTTGTGTAACGTGAATTCGCGAGCCTCACACCCCGGTGGTGAACCAAAAACGGGAGAGGACCTCAGGGAGGACATGCGTTTCTTTCTAGCTAGAAGTGGCGTCAGTTGTTTTACACGCCCTGACGAGTTTGACTTATGTGGTTGTTGCTGTTGCGAGGCGCCTCGGATATATCGGTCGTTCTCGAACCGATGGAGTCATTCGTTGGCTCATTTGCGCCCAATTGGGCGGGGAGACGTATTGTCCAGGGTTTAAGTTTAATCCACATCGAGTGGACTGGCCCTGACGATCTAAGGTGCACTCGAGCTCTGTATCCTGAGACATGGTAGGCTAGATTGTCTCGAATTCGGTAGAGGACTATCTTTTGCCTCGGTTCACAGACGGAAATCCAACTTCCAATACGAGACTTTGCGGTTTTATTTGTAGAGCCTAGTATGGCGACATAGTGGGATGGGGCGCTTATGCCGTCTATGATTGATACTTATGATTTGAAGTTTTTTTATACACTATACACTTATAGTAATAATAAATGATGTGTTTTAAACGTATCAAGCATTCTTGGCTATTATAAGGTAAAAACCCTATCCTCCGGCTTGCGTTGCATTGTGTGATGGGACCTAGGTCTTATAATAGCTTCATTTTTCTTTATTTAGCATTGCGCTGTTTGTTTTATGCACTGGTATTCTTGGGAGGAAACCCATTCCGTGTTATACGACGTGGTCCCTTGATTTACCGAACTTTAAAATAAAAGATTAATAACTGTTTTAGTTCTCACACCAGTCCCATTACTGTTCTGGAGTTTATTGTTTTAACCTAAACTTTGGGTGCCCTTATTTTGACACGGGCAGCTAGTAGTTTTGGTTTTGCAGGTTTATATTCACAGGATCCTGATTTACAGCTGGAACGATACTCGGAAAGCTTTGTATCCGCGTATTACTTCTAGTTGTGTATGGTATTATTTTCCGCTGCGATGTATTTAAATGTAATTTAAATCACTGATATTTCTGTGTAATAATTTATTCATACTCTGCAATATTCTTGTAATCTGATGAATTGTTGTAATTAACAATGAAATGTTCTTCCGTCTGCGTTCCTTTGTGTCTTGTTCTCGAACTATCCGCGCTTTCCTTACCGGGGAAGTTACGGGTTTTCACAGTGGTATCAGAGCTTTGGTTTACAGAGCTCCGAGAACAAGACACATTAGAACCATACGAAAGAATTCATCGGATATTGGATTAGTAATATCCAATGAGAATGACTCGTTAGAGATGGGATCAGTAGTATCCTAGAACGAGTGTGAAGAGTATATTTTTAAAATGAAAACAAATTTTGTTTTGAAGTTTAAATCGTTTTATACGTATTTGAATATTTTATTTGTATTGAATTTGGACAATCCAATATATAAAGATTTTGCATATACGTCTGATCCACGGGTATTCGAAGTTTTAATATACTGGATAGATATAGAATCACACTCTAGTCGCCCGGAGATGGTTCTGATGATCGCTATAGTTCGAACATCATCAGAATTGGTATTCGAGTTTCGAAAGTGGGATTTCTATATATTTCCATTAGATTGGTGTGAGAACCAAAATTAGATAGGGTCTATTATTGTGATTTGGCACCAAAAATGTGATTTTTGACTATATATCAAAGTTATGAATTTGAAAAGCTAATCAACTAATTGATTGATGGTTGTTTTGTTTGATTACTGTTTTGATTAATTAAAAGTTGAACCTTTAGCCAAATTAATCAAATAGTGAGTTGTATTGGAAATTGGTTGCATTTGCATGCATGTACAAGTGCTTACATTGAACGGGTCATAGCAAGGAGGCTAGAGCAGAAGAATAAAATTGTTTGCCCGACAAATAGGTACATGTTTATTGTATTTCTTGAGTTTTGGGTGATTTTATGAGCCGATTGGCGACCCGCTTGGCCTTTTCTTTTTCTTTTGGATTGAAGAAGGCCATGGGAGGCTATATGAAATATCCCGAAGTCCCCGATGCAGGGGAGGTTATGGCGAAATTTTTCGAAAATTTAGGGTGTTAGTCAAATTTTTGAAAAATTTGAAAAGTTCTTAGAAACTGAAAAGTTGAAGAACTTAAGCCGTGATGAAAACACTGGAAGTTGAGTTGATTAGTTAAACAACTTTCGTCTTCGTTCCTTTTCGGGGACGAAAAGTTTTAAGTGGGGGAGATTGTAATAACCCGAAAATCCGAGCCAATTAAAAATTTTTATTTTGGCAATTTTAATGAATTTTGATTATTTAAAATGAATTATTTTAAATAAAAACGACGAGAAATTTATTTTGAATAGAATTAGAACGTATATATTTATATAGTTCGACGTTAGAATATAAATAATTATTTATAATTATAAAAGGAATTGAAAATGGCGCGGTAGTTCGATAATTCGATTTCAAAATTCAAATGAATGTACCGGGTGCAAAATAAACCGGATTTTAGTGAAACCAAAAATATTAGAATCTAATTGATAATATCTTTCCAACGAATCCAAAAAATCAAAATTTCATAGCGGGAATCAAAAGATACACCCAGTTGAAATTTCAGAATAGTCGCTATGGAATTCTGGCCCTTTAAAATGGAAATTTTGCAAACGGCCTCGGATTTCGACGAAACCACTTTTGTTGGATCCGGGATGTAAAGTTATTGCTAGATTCCAATTTTCAAAAAATTTCGAATCAATATGTGAGCGTGGCAAAGGAAAACGTGTTTGACCAGTTTTAGTTGATTTTAATCGACTGGAAAATGGCCATTTTTCAAACGGTCTCAGAATTCAACGAAATTAGTTTTGTTAGGACCGTATCATCAATACGAAGCTAGAAAATATTTTTTGGGAATTTTTCTAGTTAGTATGTGGCCCCGGTAAATTGAAATGCGCGTTTAAATTCAATATATAGAGTTATATTTTGATTTTGACGAAAACTGATCGAAACGATCGAATCAGCCTACGATACATATCCCATTGTGTTCGAAATGAGGGTAATTGGCTAGGGCCTGCAGGCGGTGGGTCCCGTTTCGAGTCCGAAATTTTAAGTTGCTTTTTGAAATTAAAAATAATATAAATAATATATTATATATACACTTGGACAGGGTCAAACACCTAGTTTTCTCACTCCCTGGTCAAAGCCGCACCTCATCATACGAACGGCGGAAATCATACGGGATTTCCTCTTGATTAATCACCAAATCCATTTGAGATTTTCAAACAATTATAAATCAAAAATTGTAGTATCCTCCTAGATCTTCTAATCCCAAATCGTCTGATCATCTATCGTGGAGATTTGAGCTCGATTTCTGAGCTGAAAGTCAGCTCGTTCGAGTTAGGGTTTCATGGCGTAGGGGCCGCCAGAGCTGACACCGTTCAGGGAGGAGGAGTTCGACGTGGAGACGCATCTCGGGGGAGGTTCTGATCGACCTCCGATCACCTGTGGCGGGCGCGGTTCTCAAGGTTTGGCAGTGGCCCCAGTTCGACGTGTGCTGAAGTTATATCATTAAGGAAGAGAGGTGAGTATTTTTATATAAATACAATGTTCAAAATCGTTTTAAATTTATATAAATATAAAATAAAAATTAGTTTTAAAATGTAATTAGCATTTTTTCTTTTTTAAATAAAATGACATTGTTTAAACCAGTTTTGATAAGAATATTCATTGTTTTAAAAATAAAAAGAGAATAGTTTTTAAAAATATAAAAGAAATCGTTTTGAAAATATAATCTTTATAGAAAAGAAATCGTTTTGAAAATATAATCTTTATAGAAAAGAAATCGTTTTGAAAATATAATCTTTATAGAAAAGAAATCGTTTTACAAATATGAAGTTAGCGATAAAAATTCGATTTTTATATATATGAAGTGAAGATAAAAATTTGATTTTTATATATATGAAGTGAAGATGAAAATTCGATTTTTATATATATGAAGTGAAGATGAAAATTCGATTAATATATATATGAAGTGATAATAAAAATGTGATTTTTATATGAGCAGCGTGGGGAAGACTGCGTTGGAAGTACGGGCAAAATACAAACGGTTCAGAAGTTCAGAAGTAGAATGGAGGAGTGGAACCCTCGGTGAGAACTCCTCACCTTTAATTTTCTTTTTCTAGTTAAAAATAAATACTAGGATGCAGACGGTGTTTAGTGGCACCCGACACCCGTCGTCCACAGACCATGAACGGCTTGTATGCTTGTTTGTTTGATTTTGATGTGCAGTTGATTGTGTGATATGATGTGAAATGAAATAAAATATTTTATAGTTGAAAATAGAATTTTTAACGTGTATATAAAATAAATATTTATAAACAAATCGGATGATTTTTTTATATACACTGATTTGATTGATATTGATTGGGACGATAAATTTTACACATCGCCCAACTGCACAAATAAAATCTGTGTTTGATTGTTTGAAACCCCACACGGGTATTGGAATGATATATGACATACACTAATCCCAATAATTAGTTGTATGTCGATCGATTGATTGACAGACTGTTATAAGCGTTAAATATTTATATTTGATGCTTATACAGTGTAGAATGCACTTTGGATGATGGTTTATTATTTGTCATTGTCGATGTATACATGCGTTGTTTGTAAATCCATAGAAGTAAAATCTATTGTAATTGATAGGGCCTCATTCCAGTTTTGAAAAAGAAATATTTGAATAGAAATATTTGAAAAAGAAATATTTGAAATCGAATATTTGAAAATAGAAATATATGAAGCCGTGTTGATTAGATTGACGTCATTTTGACATGAACGATATTTATATCGACTTTATTCATTTTTCAATGAATATTGAAAATGATTTCGAAATTCGAATTATATTGAAAATAATCGAAATTCGAATTATATTGAAAATAATCGAAATTCGAATTAAAGTGAAATGAATTGAAATTCGAATTAAATTGAAATGAATTGAAATTCGAATTTAATTGAAATTGAATTGAAATCGATTTGAAATGAATTTAAAACGAATTTATATTGGAATATTCAATTTTGATTTGAAATTGAATATGAAGTTGAAACCGTTTTGAAAATGAATTTACAACGATTTATAAAGCACGTTTTGAATTGAAATCGGCGAAGTATATATTATATATATATAATATAATGGCCTGAATAGAACGCGCCGCGCCGCGGCAGTTCGTGAATTTCGACCATTGACTTCGAATGGACATTGCGGGAGATCCGACCGTCGGATTCTCCTAAAACCGGAACCGTTGGGTTCGTATCGAAAAGAGCTTAAAATTTGAAATCTAACAGTTGGATTTGGAATTATGTCCAAATCAAATTTGGAAAAGGTCGCTGTAAGTGCAGTTCGATGGCCGTTGATGGAAATCGACTGTACGGGCCTTGATAAAATTATTAAAAATATTAATAATTTATGTAAAATCATAAGAAATGATTTGTGAAGAATTGGGATGAAAAACTCCATATTTGAAATGATAAAAATAGATTTTTATCGAAATGAACTAGTTTTGAACTAGAATTATAATTTTATTTATTTTTAAAAAATAAATTGAATTTGAAAAGGGTTTTAAAAGTAACTAGAATTTCCAAAAATTGAATTGGAATGGATTTGAATCGAAATTGTCTTTGGAATATTTCGATGTTGGATTTCGTGATTATACAGATATTGTTATGGAAATTTGAAAGATATATTTATATCGTTATTTCCAATACGATATTTGTTGGTCGTAGAATTTGATATTGAATATAAGCCGATATATTTTCTATTCATAGCCTTGTATTTAATATCAAATGTGATTTGGGTTTGTCGTGAATGGTGTCTTTATTAACACTGTTCTTGAACCCAGTTGAGAAAAAGATTAAATCTTTTTATTTAGATTTAATGAAGTGTACCAATTAAATAATATTTAATTGGAATTGAATTGGTATTGATTTTTGGGTTTATCGTGAACAGTGTTTTAAATAACACTTGTTCTTTAACCCGATAATTAATGGAATGTGATTTTGGGTTTATCATGAACCGTGTTTTAAATGACACTGATTGTTTAACCCAGTTAAAGATTAAAACTAAGTGGAGTTTTAATGAATCTTTAATTAGATTGAAAAGATCGATAATGGAGTACCACCAGTTTTGCTCCAAAGCGATAATTAAATCTTTAATTAGATTTGAACGTGAGATGGTAATTGAATTTACAGATAACACCGTGGTGTTAGATATGAAGTATTACCAGTTTTACTTCATGGGATGAATAGGTGGGGATTGGGAAATAAAATAAATTGTGACAGCCCGCCTCGCACCAGCCTGCGTTTCCTCCAAAAGTGCGCTGTACACATGCCCGACTAGCACAAGACGGTCGTCATAAGAAAGGAAAGAAGGGAATGAACTAATCAAAGAACCTGTAGAATGTCTCACAGCGCATGGAATAAAATATAATAATAATGTACTTGACATAAAACAGGCTAGACAGTGCATAAGCTGATAACTAAAACCAACATCAATCTCAAAGCAGCGGAAATCCAAATACAGCTTATTACAATTTTCCAAATTTACTGTCTCTAAACAAAAGAAAGCTGAAGTAGAAGATACACCAACAATGCCCAAGCAGTGATCTTCAACAACACAGGGAGAATATTAAATATATATATATCACGTGGAAGCCTCCTGCTCGTCTTCGGATCATCTACCCGTGCATCACCAGCTAACCTGTCTCTAGTCTGCTCGTGTGAGCACCCAGAGTAATAAGAGGAGACATAAAACTCTGGGTCAGACATAAAGCCTGGTATGAGCGATAAGCATCTAAACAGAATAATAACAGGTATACTAAACCATACCTGAACCTGGACCTGCAACCAAAGAGTTAGTACCACATACCGTACAATACTCCAAGGTGCCATAATAAATAGTGTAAGAATACGGGGGTGGGGTGTGCATGTCAAAATGATAGCAACAAATCATCCATAGCAACCATCCTCACATCTCTCACTCGGTGCGTAAAGCGTACGACATCTACCACTTTGGAACACTAGACAAACTGAGGCAACGACGAATCCCGACTTGTAGAAACCTTGCTGTGACCAAGCCAAACACTTGGAGTCATGACCAAACATTTCAATGACCCACTTCATTGGTCGTAGCCCTTGGTTCTACCGATGCCATAATGGCCCTGAATCCGCCTTCGTACCTCCTACCATAGTGGTCCAAAGCTATAGGTGTCGATAACTCCTTGGCACGCGTCCCGCAGCAAAGCCCAATCATGAAGTGAACTCGTTGATTCCCATCTGAATCTTAAGCTCTAACTTCTCATTTGGACTTCCTTTGCATCTCGGGTTTGGTCGAATTGGAGTGGGTCTTCAGAAAAGTTGTCGTGCAGTAGCAGCTCTAGAATTCGGTTCGGTTCGGTCACCCATGCTCGGTTCGGTTCGGAGTGCCACCTTCCTCTGGGTTCGGGTCCTTCTCCTTGTCTTCTTTCATTCGATTCGGGTCGGGTACTTCGCTCCGGGTCGGGTCGGGGGTCCTTCTCCAGGTCGGGTCGGGGGTCCTTCCTTCCAGCGCTCCGATCCGCCCCCTTATTTCTTCACGTATTCCGATCCGATCCCTCCTTGACATCTGATCCGCGTGGCTTTCCCTCTTGCTAGTTCTCCCGAGTGTTTGCTTCCGATCCGAGCCCTGCATCTCCAAGTCGATCCGATCTGGCCTCCAATCACTCTTCCGATCCGATCCGCTCCGCTCCCTAGCTTACTCAGATCCGATCCCCTTGTCCACCCCAACTCTAAGTAAACAGCCTTCCTTTTTGCCAAGCCTTCTCCAGCGACAAGTTCCAATCCAGTTCGAATCCCCTTGGTCAGTTCACAAATCCGATCCGACCCCCTTTCTCCGATCCGAACCGGTTCGGAACCTGCACACTTCTGAAATTTTCCAGCGAGCTTTCTACGCCATTCGACGACGTTTTCGAGCAATTTAACTATTCTAATCAATCATGAAACATACCACAGAGTCATAGCAACATGTAATAGCAACCACAAACAACAACCAACAATTCAAATGAATCAAAATGGATCAAAAGTAGCTAAAACTTCATATTTTCCCTTAAGCACTCTTAATCATGTTTAGGCATACAATTAACAAAACACATCGAAATTATCTCAAATTTCTAACAGAGCCTTAAAACATTATTTTAGAATTTTAAGAATTTTTCCAGAATTTATTTACGTATAAATTCGCTAATCTTCACTAATTACCCTTAATTAACCGTAATTAGTGTCAAAATGATGCTATCACTCACCTTGGCCACAAATGAAATTCTCAGAACTGAAACTCCTCTGATTTGGGGCGAATACTGATGTCTAACAGCAGCTCTAACCTTGCTTTGGTGCTTTTTCTCCTTAATTTGGTGTTGCTAAGCCTAATCTTCAATTAGAGAGTGATTTGGGGGGTTTTAGATGTAGGAAGCCATTACTAAGGTCTCAAGGAGGTTTGTGGCGGCTCAAAAACTGAAATGAAAGTGATAACCTAACCCTAATCAGTCCTCCTATACCTCTAAACCCGAAATTCCCCTTGGGCCTAACTGCTAATCACCCGGTTAAGCCCAATTAAGCTGTCTTTCACCATTTGAAACTTGTTTCAGCCATATCTCCCAAACGGTGAGTCCGTTTGGCTAATGCGACCACTCTACGGAAAGAGAAACCATCATTCAAAGCCAATGGAAGTGGTTTCAGGTCAAAATTCATTTCCAGTCAAAAGTTATGGCCAAAACAGTGCCAACTAGGGGTAAAATGGTCATTTAAAAATCGAGAAAAATCATGAACATGGGAAATGACCCCAATAGTCGTCTCCCAAAGTTACATGACCATACGACTTCGTATGTGAAAGAAATAAATATTCTACGATCCTATGATGCGTAGAATGCGGGTCGTTACACTCTCCCCCCCTTAAGAAATTTCGTCCCCGAAATTCCTTAACCCCAAAACATACACAGGATCCTGCATGCCTAACACCCACATACAACAATCAAACATGCAAAGCAAGCAAACAAGTCTATCCTAGCATGCGGAAAACTAAATCGCTAATAAAATCTTACCAGACAAAGAGTTCTGGATACTTCTTCCTTATGTCCTCTTCTGTTTCCCAAGTACAATCATTCTCGTCTTCGCTCCACTGTACCTTGACTAGCTTCACCGACTTCCTTCGAAGTTGCTTCATGTCGTGTGCGACAATACGGGTCGGCTTGCGGTTTCCAACCGCCTCGGGTTCTACTTCGAAGTCTTCCAACTGATCAGGTGAGATGGTCATATCTGAGTCGTGAACGAACTTCCTTAGTTGGGAAACATGAAATACGTCGTGAACTCCCGCCATCTTCTCTGGTAAGTCAGTTCTATATGCCAAATTCCCGACTAGTTCAAGAACAGGGAATGGGCCAACAAATCTTGGTGCTAATTTACCTCTCCTGCCAAATCGTATTACGCTCTTCAACGGAGAAATCTTGACAAACACCAAGTCACCAACGGAGAATTTTAAGTCTCTTCTTCTCTTATCAGCATAACTCTTCTGCCTCTCTTGGGCTGCCTTCATTCGTTGCTGAATGATCTTGATTTTATCTGAAGTTTCCCTCACCACATCTGGTCCAAGCATAAACTTCTCGCCAGTTTCTATCCAACATGATGGTGAGTTGCACGGTCTTCCATACAAAGCTTCAAATGGAGCCATACCGATACTGGATTGGTAACTATTATTATATGCAAACTCTACTAGATGCAAATGGTCATCCCATGATCCACCAAAATCCAATATACATGCTCTCAAGAGATCTTCCAAAATACGATTCACCCTTTCCGTCTGACCGTCGGTCTGAGGATGATATGCGGTACTGAGATGTAACTCTGACCCTAGCGCCTCTTGCAAGCTCCTCCAAAACCCACTAGTGAACAACGGGTCTCGGTCGCTCACAATGCTTTTAGGTACTCCATGAAATCTCACTACCCACTTCATATACAATTCTGCTAACTTAGCTGCCGTTCTAGTCGATTTGACTGGTATAAACCTTGCACTTTTAGTCAGTCGATCTACAATTACCCAAATGCTGTCATATCCCGATCTAGTCCTTGGTAACCCATCGATGAAATCCATCGAGACTTGCTCCCATTTCCATTCGGGAATTTCTAAGGGCTGTAACAACCCACTAGGCTTCTTTTGCTCGGCTTTAACTAGCTGGCAATTCATGCACTTGGATATAAACTTCCCAACATCTCTTTTCATCCCTTCCCAGTAGTAGGTCTGCTTCATATTTCGATACATCTTATTACCACCGGGGTGTATAGTCAGCCTCGAGTGATGACATTCTCTAAGCACTTCATCCCTCAATCCATTGACATTGGGTACAACAAGCTTTCCATTCTTTCTAAGCCATCTATCTCGATCAAGCCCATACTTGTTCACCTCCTCATCGATACCCATCTCTAGCTTGGAAATGATTTCCAATAGGTTAGGATCGTTTCTCTGACTAGAGCCGATCCGCTCAATCAAAGTGGGTCTGATCGTCAAACTCGCTAACATTTCTGGATCCAATTCGCACTTTGGTCTGAAATCAAACCCCGCGATAAACTCCAGTTGCTTCCATTCAAGGAACATAGCCCCTAAGCTGGCATGTCTTCTACTCAATGCATCAGCCACCGCATTGCCCTTTCCTGGTGTGTATGCGATGTCAAAATCATAGGAAGCTAAGAACTCTAACCATCTCTGCTGACGGAGATTTAAATCCTTCTGGGAGAATAGATACTTCAACGACTTATGATCTGTAAACAGCTCAAATCTTTCTCCCAAGAGATAGTGTCTCCACATCTTTAACGCGAACACGATCGCTGCCAATTCTAAATCATGGGTAGGGTATCTTCTCTCGTGCGGTTTCAATTGCCGACTTGCATAAGCTACAACCCTACCGCCTTGCATTAATACGGCACCCAGTCCGGTACCACAGGCATCCGTGTATACCGTCATCTCTTCATCCCCCTTAGGAATGACTAACACTGGTGCACTTGTCAACTTGTCCTTTAGGCTTTTAAATGCATTCTCGCACCTTTCATCCCAGACAAAAGCTTGATTCTTCTTGGTCAACTGGGTCAATGGTGCTGCTATCTTGGAGAAACCTTGGATAAACTTACGATAATATCCCGCTAACCCCAAGAAACTCCTCACATCTGTTGCATTCTTGGGCGTAGGCCAATCCTGTACCGTAGCCACCTTCGCCGGGTCCACGGCAATACCACTCTCTGATACAACATGGCCCAAGAACCTCACTTCCCTCTTCCAGAAGTGACACTTAGAAAACTTTGCTTTCAATTGGTGTTTTCTCAACACCTCCATTGCTACTCTTAAATGCTCCTTGTGTTCTTCCTCTGTCCTCGAATAGACCAAAATATCATCAACGAACACAAGGACAAACTTATTCAACTGATCTCTGAATACCCTATTCATAAGATCCACGAAATATGCCGGGGCATTAGTCAGCCCAAATGGCATAACCAACCATTCATAAAACCCAGACGGCGTTCGAAATTCCGTTTTAGCTATACTCTCAGCTTCCACTCTAAGCTGATGAAAACCTGTCGCGAGATCCAACTGAGAAAATACTCTCGCGCCACTCAACTGATCAAACAAATCATCTATCCGCGGTAGAGGATACTTGTTCTTCCTCGTCACTTTATTCAACTCGCGGTAGTCTACACACAAACGAAGGGAACCATCCGCCTTGGTAGCAAACACAACTGGTGCTCCCCATTCAGAAACACTCCTTCTGATAAATCCCTTCCTCAAAAGATCGCTGACTTGCACTTCGAGCTCTCGCTGCTCCCTTGGTGCCATACGACGAAGTGGCATCACTATAGGTCTGGCATCTTTTACCAAATCAATACGAAACTCAATCTCTCGGTGTGGTGGAAGTCCGGTCACTTCTTCGAAAACATCCGGATACTGGCCAACCACAGGCAAACCTGACAACTCACTATGCGGAATGTCGAGGGAGTTTAGAAAACTAGCCAATACCCCCTTACTGGGTAGACCACCAAACACTATCCTCCGCCCATCATCCGCTCTAGCTGTCACCAAAAAAGCCCTCACAGTCTACCACCACCCTGTATCTTTGGAGCCAATCTACTCCCAAAATAATGCCAAACCCAGTAAAGCCCAAAACAAAGCAATCACAAACAAACATGCATCCATGACTCGATAGAACCACATTACGACAAATCATGCTAAGACTAGTCGAACCACCAATCGGGTTCGTCACTACTAAAGGTCTATCGACAATCTCGGGCTCCAATCCCAACCTATCTACCAGGTCACTAGATATGAAAGAACTGGAAGCTCCGGTATCAAACAAAACTCTAACAGGAACATCATAAACAGAAAGCATACCTTGAATGACGACATTCTTTCCCTTCTCCGCCGCAGTTGGGGCATTCGACGAAGAAGGAATAGCATTAAGAGCATATGCTTTCACCATTTGCTTTTCCTTAGGGGGCTGGGGACACTTGTCCTTGTGATGTCCCATTTGGCCACAGTTGAAGCACTTCCTATCTGCTGGCTTGGCCCGACAATTACTAGCATAATGGCCCTTCCTACCACAGCTGAAGCACTCCACATCTTGCTTATTCTTTTTCTTCTGGCCATCCTTAGCCTGATTCTGCTTTCTCTTATTCTGGGAACCACCTTTGCCTCCACCACTAGCTTGTGGCTTTGTCTCATCTGCGGATGCAACCTCAGTCTTTGGCTTAGGGTAGAGACTTTCTGACCTTAACGCTTTCCCCACAATCGATTCAAACGTCTCATCGATGTGGTTAATAAGTTTTTCCCCCAAGTACTGATCCAATCCAGTTATGAATTTCTCATTCTTTTTCTCGACAGTATCTATAAGAGATAACCCATATTTTGACAAAGTGTCAAATTCAGCAATATACTCCGAGACAGCCCTGCCATTCTGCTTGAGCTCCAAGAATTTCTTAAACAACATTGACTTCTGAGCAGCTGGAATGAACTTCTCACTAAAGCGAGCCTTAAACTGCTCCCAAGTAATCTGATCTTCGGGAGTAGCTGCCTTTATAGCATTCCACCAATTCATTGCCCGCCCTTGCAGCTGACGGGACGCTAACTTTCTCTTTATCGCATCCTCGATACCCAAATCCTCGAAGATACGTTCGCAACTATCCACCCAATCCTGAACATCCGTAGCCGACTCCGTTCCATGGAACGGCTTCCCACCAAGGCTAGTATAATCCTTATTCAGCTTGGCGAAGTCAACTCTTGGCGCCTGCACTATTGGACCACCACCATTTCCACCATTGGGAGCTGCCCTCTGAACATCTCTAAGCATCTCTCTCATGAGGTCAGTAAACATCGCCCTCATGTCAGTAGCATTCCCATTATTGGCCCCTCTACCGGTACCTCTAACATATCGGCTCATCGTCAATCTGAAAAAGGAAATGATTAACGACTCCATAGTGGCGTTAGTGCAGTACGACTTCATCCTTATACTACTAATAGTATATATATATAGCTTTTGAAAACCAAAATAATCACAAATACGCTCTCTCGTGTACGTATACTATCTCTCCCTGATAACTTCCCTAGGTTAAGTACGCAACCTAGAGCTCTGATACCAAGTGTGACAGCCCGCCTCGCACCAGCCTGCGTTTCCTCCAAAAGTGCGCTGTACACATGCCCGACTAGCACAAGACGGTCGTCATAAGAAAGGAAAGAAGGGAATGAACTAATCAAAGAACCTGTAGAATGTCTCACAGCGCATGGAATAAAATATAATAATA
The DNA here is from genome assembly GCA_030737875.1 of Allium sativum. NCBI lineage: Eukaryota > Viridiplantae > Streptophyta > Magnoliopsida > Asparagales > Amaryllidaceae > Allium > Allium sativum. The sequence goes on from CM060920.1 coordinate 489,915,035, forward strand.
ATGTACTTGACATAAAACAGGCTAGACAGTGCATAAGCTGATAACTAAAACCAACATCAATCTCAAAGCAGCGGAAATCCAAATACAGCTTATTACAATTTTCCAAATTTACTGTCTCTAAACAAAAGAAAGCTGAAGTAGAAGATACACCAACAATGCCCAAGCAGTGATCTTCAACAACACAGGGAGAATATTAAATATATATATATCACGTGGAAGCCTCCTGCTCGTCTTCGGATCATCTACCCGTGCATCACCAGCTAACCTGTCTCTAGTCTGCTCGTGTGAGCACCCAGAGTAATAAGAGGAGACATAAAACTCTGGGTCAGACATAAAGCCTGGTATGAGCGATAAGCATCTAAACAGAATAATAACAGGTATACTAAACCATACCTGAACCTGGACCTGCAACCAAAGAGTTAGTACCACATACCGTACAATACTCCAAGGTGCCATAATAAATAGTGTAAGAATACGGGGGTGGGGTGTGCATGTCAAAATGATAGCAACAAATCATCCATAGCAACCATCCTCACATCTCTCACTCGGTGCGTAAAGCGTACGACATCTACCACTTTGGAACACTAGACAAACTGAGGCAACGACGAATCCCGACTTGTAGAAACCCTGCTGTGACCAAGCCAAACACTTGGAGTCATGACCAAACATTTCAATGACCCACTTCATTGGTCGTAGCCCTTGGTTCTACCGATGCCATAATGGCCCTGAATCCGCCTTCGTACCTCCTACCATAGTGGTCCAAAGCTATAGGTGTCGATAACTCCTTGGCACGCGTCCCGCAGCAAAGCCCAATCATGAAGTGAACTCGTTGATTCCCATCTGAATCTTAAGCTCTAACTTCTCATTTGGACTTCCTTTGCATCTCGGGTTTGGTCGAATTGGAGTGGGTCTTCAGAAAAGTTGTCGTGCAGTAGCAGCTCTAGAATTCGGTTCGGTTCGGTCACCCATGCTCGGTTCGGTTCGGAGTGCCACCTTCCTCTGGGTTCGGGTCCTTCTCCTTGTCTTCTTTCATTCGATTCGGGTCGGGTACTTCGCTCCGGGTCGGGTCGGGGGTCCTTCTCCAGGTCGGGTCGGGGGTCCTTCCTTCCAGCGCTCCGATCCGCCCCCTTATTTCTTCACGTATTCCGATCCGATCCCTCCTTGCCATCTGATCCGCGTGGCTTTCCCTCTTGCTAGTTCTCCCGAGTGTTTGCTTCCGATCCGAGCCCTGCATCTCCAAGTCGATCCGATCTGGCCTCCAATCACTCTTCCGATCCGATCCGCTCCGCTCCCTAGCTTACTCCGATCCGATCCCCTTGTCCACCCCAACTCTAAGTAAACAGCCTTCCTTTTTGCCAAGCCTTCTCCAGCGACAAGTTCCAATCCAGTTCGAATCCCCTTGGTCAGTTCACAAATCCGATCCGACCCCCTTTCTCCGATCCGAACCGGTTCGGAACCTGCACACTTCTGAAATTTTCCAGCGAGCTTTCTACGCCATTCGACGACGTTTTCGAGCAATTTAACTATTCTAATCAATCATGAAACATACCACAGAGTCATAGCAACATGTAATAGCAACCACAAACAACAACCAACAATTCAAATGAATCAAAATGGATCAAAAGTAGCTAAAACTTCATATTTTCCCTTAAGCACTCTTAATCATGTTTAGGCATACAATTAACAAAACACGTCGAAATTATCTCAAATTTCTAACAAAGCCTTAAAACATTATTTTAGAATTTTAAGAATTTTTCCAGAATTTATTTACGTATAAATTCGCTAATCTTCACTAATTACCCTTAATTAACCGTAATTAGTGTCAAAATGATGCTATCACTCACCTTGGCCACAAATGAAATTCTCAGAACTGAAACTCCTCTGATTTGGGGCGAATACTGATGTCTAACAGCAGCTCTAACCTTGCTTTGGTGCTTTTTCTCCTTAATTTGGTGTTGCTAAGCCTAATCTTCAATTAGAGAGTGATTTGGGGGGTTTTAGATGTAGGAAGCCATTACTAAGGTCTCAAGGAGGTTTGTGGCGGCTCAAAAACTGAAATGAAAGTGATAACCTAACCCTAATCAGTCCTCCTATACCTCTAAACCCGAAATTCCCCTTGGGCCTAACTGCTAATCACCCGGTTAAGCCCAATTAAGCTGTCTTTCACCATTTGAAACTTGTTTCAGCCATATCTCCCAAACGGTGAGTCCGTTTGGCTAATGCGACCACTCTACGGAAAGAGAAACCATCATTCAAAGCCAATGGAAGTGGTTTCAGGTCAAAATTCATTTCCAGTCAAAAGTTATGGCCAAAACAGTGCCAACTAGGGGTAAAATGGTCATTTAAAAATCGAGAAAAATCATGAACATGGGAAATGACCCCAATAGTCGTCTCCCAAAGTTACATGACCATACGACTTCGTATGTGAAAGAAATAAATATTCTACGATCCTATGATGCGCAGAATGCGGGTCGTTACATAAATGATTACTCCATTGTGGTTCGCTAATCCCGACTAGTTTGAATTAATATTCAAAGAAGATTAAAGAATAAATTTAAAGAATTTATCTTTGATAAAATTTATGGGAACCTTTCCCAAAGTATAAGAATATTTGAACAAAAGAATATTCTGAATTGGAATGAGGCGTATGTTGTGTTTGTGTAACACTTGTTTATTATATACGCGGGTTATTCAGAAAGACCGGGTTTATCCCATTCTGAATAACTGATTCGACGTGGTGTCGAAGATGAAGAAGGTGGTCGATGACTGGAAATCTTCACATCGTTTGGGTGATTGCGGATGATCTCAATTGGGCTGTACACCCAAGAGGAGAGAAACAGTTGGTGATCGTCCAGACGTACTTGGAGATCGATGGATATGTGAGGAAAGTGCCTCCGGTTTCGTTCAGACCCAGAACGAACTTGTAAATGGACTGTGTGTCTGACATTGGATTTTATTCTGTGTGGTTGATTTCTATTAAATATATATCTGTTTGGCGGCGGAGAATTTATTCCCTTGCTTAACGCCCTTCTCTGAGACGCACGAGCTCAGAGGTTATATATTGATGGATATCAAACGCATGGAGTGAATTGCCTGTGTGGCATGCCTAAGTGGCAATATGATCAAGGCTTCTGTTGAAAAGCAAAGTCTTGTGGGTGATGATCAAAGCACAGCCTGGGTGGAACAGCTTTGTGTAACGTGAATTCGCGAGCCTCACACCCCGGTGGTGAACCAAAAACGGGAGAGGACCTCAGGGAGGACATGCGTTTCTTTCTAGCTAGAAGTGGCGTCAGTTGTTTTACACGCCCTGACGAGTTTGACTTATGTGGTTGTTGCTGTTGCGAGGCGCCTCGGATATATCGGTCGTTCTCGAACCGATGGAGTCATTCGTTGGCTCATTTGCGCCCCATTGGGCGGGGAGACGTATTGTCCAGGGTTTAAGTTTAATCCACATCGAGTGGACCGGCCCTGACGATCTAAGGTGCACTCGAGCTCTGTATCCTGAGACATGGTAGGCTAGATTGTCTCGAATTCGGTAGAGGACTATCTTTTGCCTCGGTTCACAGATGGAAATCCAACTTCCAATATGAGACTTTGCGGTTTTATTTGTAGAGCCTAGTATGGCGACATAGTGGGATGGGGCGCTTATGCCGTCTATGATTGATACTTATGATTTGAAGTTGTTTTATACACTATACACCTATAGTAATAATAAATGATGTGTTTTAAACGTATCAAGCATTCTTGGCTATTACAAGGTAAAAACCCTATCCTTCGGCTTGCGTTGCATTGTGTGATGGGACCTGGGTCTTATAATAGCTTCATTTTTATTTATTTAGCATTGCGCTATTTGTTTTATGCACTGGTATTCTTGGGAGGAAACCCGTTCCGTGTTATACGACGTGGTCCCTTGATTTACCGAACTTTAAAATAAAAGATTAATAACTGTTTTAGTTCTCACACCAGTCCCATTACTGACCTGGAGTTTATTGTTTTAACCTAAACTCTGGGTGCCCTTATTTTGACACGGGCAGCTAGTAGTTTTGGTTTTGCAGGTTTATATTCACAGGAACCTGATTTACAGCTGGAACGATACTCGAAAAGCTTTGTATCCGTATATTACTTCTAGTTGTGTATGGTATTATTTTCCGCTGCGATGTATTTAAATGTAATTTAAATCTCTGATATTTCTGTGTAATAATTTATTCATACTCTGCAATATTCTTGTAATCTGATGAATTGTTGTAATTAACAATGAAATGTTCTTCCGTCTGCATTCCTTTGTGGCTTGTTCTCGAACTATCCGCGCTTTCCTTACCGGGGAAGTTACGGGTTTTCACAAGCTTGCCTTCATGATTCAAGTGGATGGTTATGGATCCGTCACCCCTATCGTATCGACACTTAGTAGACTAGTGTGGATAGATTGTCTCTCTTCGAGGTTCCAGCTTTTCTTTTGGTAAATTTCTGAAGTGTTTTTCGGCTTTTTGGGAGGTGGCTTCCTATTCTTTATTAGTTTCTTACTAGAGTAACCTCTCGGTGACCATCCAATGGGGTATCGGTAGCTAGTTCCCGAATAATCTCCATATGCTTCAAACTCCAGTACCTTTGACGCTTACGTCCCTTAAAGTATCGGTTAAGCAAGTTGATACCAATAGCCTTTCGTCCTTCTAGGTCTCGGTTTGTACGATTCCTGGTCTCTCTCTTTATTGGCTTCCGGTTTTGGGTAATCTTCCATTGTTTACCCATCATGCTAGAATCATCCTACCGATATCTATTATTTGTATAGGTTTTGAGCTCTTTTATTTAGTGATGGGGTCGGTTGCGTAGCTCTCGGATTGTTCCTTTATGTTTTCGGTTCTACCTTGCGCTTGGCTTCTTCTTTCGGAGGATTCTTTTATGCTTGTGACGGTATGCTACCCCTTCACCGTTAGCCTGATTCGATGCTAATTTTGGTAGTACCAGATGTATCAGTACCGATCCTTATTATCTTTCCCAGAGTCTTTTCCAAAGTTAGCCAATCTGAGTGTTATTCAAGTGAATGTAGGTGTTTATAACTTCATATGTGAGTCCATACTCAATTTCCTAGCAATTTGATAATCTCTCCGAGTTATCCCCTTAATGGTTGTTAAAACTGAGTATTCGAGTTCATCGTCTAGTGACCTTGTAAAAAGACTTGTTAACACAATCCCAAACACCGCACCCAAAGTCGTGTTGCACCGCACCACTTTAACCTCCTTTGTACTATAGACTTGAAAAGGTACCGAAAACCCCTAAAAAAATATTCAAATCAATAATGTTTACTTTAAGTTGCTTGTGTCAAATAGGAGAAATTCAAGTCATTAGTGCAATACGTTAGGATTGTGTAGCTTGTTTTTAAGAAGAAATTATTGTTTGAATTTGAAAAGATCACACATCACTAAGGGCCCTATTGGCAATCAAAAGCAAAATTGCTTTTGCTTATTTCAAATGTCATTTTACTTTTAAAAAGTTAAAAAGTCAAAAATCTTGTTTGCATAACAATAATTTACAAGTCAGAAAAACAATAGATCAACACTTAGGAAGGACGCAGTTAGTTAATTGAGTCGATCAGTTATTTTATTGATTTAGCCACTCAAAATTTCCGATTTGTATGAAATGACTGAATGGTTCGTTTTTACCCATGGTTAACCGTGAAAATATAATGATTAACTGATTTTTTTCACCGCGATTAACTGCTATAATTAAATGAAGTATCCGATGCTCAAATCAAGTAAACGCGTTAGCAATGCTTCAATTCATTATTGGTTGCGCTTCAATTCAATGAGAAAGCTCAAACGTCTCAGCTGAAACTGCAAGTGCAGAGATTGGTTAAAAACAAAAATTTCATCTATTACAATACAATATATAATGGTGCAAGAAATCTTCAGCAGCATAAGTTCAAGAAAGTTCACCAATTACAATACAGTGATATATGAAAAAATAAGTTCCACCAAAATACATAATATACACTACAAAGTGTAACCTCCATCAAATGCGCAGACACTGCAAAAATACATAAAATCCAAGCATCATTATAATATTGGAAGAAGTACTATTCCTACAAGCATAGCAAACCTAGAAGGGTAAATGTCTACTAGATTAATGAATACTAAAATCAAAGAAAAAGGTCCTTCAGTTGCATCTGATGAGAAATTCTAGATAATGCAGGGAAGGGCAGTTAGGAAAATTGTGTCTTTGTGGAACCGATCGGGATCTCATTCACCTAATTACTTAAAGATGATTTCTATGGAAAAATAACACAGATATGAAATTACACGCTTAAACACAAGATATTCCACCCAACCACCCTCTTTATTGATTCACAAAAAACAAATTTTGTTTACACTGAATGGATCAAAAGCAAAAAAGTAAACAAATTACAATTGAATCAATAATCTTATTGAGAAAGGGAAAGAATATCTAGATGACTACAACTTTTGTTGGAGAAGGATAACAATGAATAATGACGACAAACCCTTGGATTAACTACTTCGGTCTCATTCCCATGATATAATCCAAACCTAGATGCTTCTTTTATAGAAGAATAAAAGGCCTAGGCAAAGTATCCAATTTGCCCCTCAGAATATATTTTAGGAATATATTTCTAAAATAACCGGTCAAAACCAGGAAACCTGCCTCTTCTTCTGAACTTCGATTCACAACCATCTTCTCTGTTATAAAGCACTCATTAAAACACATCGTCTTCAAAATACGTGTGATTGAATATCACAAATCACAATACTCCCCCTTGATATGATATCACATCATCAAGCAAACTTCCAACAATCAACAAACAAGTAACCTATCACTTTCAACCACACCTCTCAATTAAACCATTACAAACATAACCCGCCACTTGCAAAAGATGCATCTTCCACCTGAGATGTGCCACACAACACTAACAGTCTAAAATTGTTTGTAATACAACAAGGATCTCCACCTATGGATTTTCCAACTCGACACCTGTCTTCCACTTAATTAAAGCTCCTTCCCTGATCTCTACCGATCCTTCAAGCGCCATCAACGTGAAGACCCGTGTCTAAAACATCAGCAATGACCAAATTAACCTCTCCACCTTGTTGTGGACTAGGTTCTTCAACCATCACTAGCCTTTAGTCAACCACAAAACCAAACTATCTATAAAGGTTTCCTTCCTGCAAAATTCCTCTCATCATAACACGATCACCCTTCTTCACTCTCAAAAATCCACCTATCATAAGTGCAACCACGATGATCCAACTGGTTGAGAGAAATAAGATTATGCGAGCTAGCAGGTACATGTTTAACTCTAGAGACTTTCCTTACCACACCATCATGCATACGAAACTGAATAGATCCAATAACACAAACTGATAGCTCTACTCCATTGGTCGTTCTAATCACATCTACATTCTTCTCATAAGAAGAAAAAACTTCACATCCTTACAAATATGAAAATTATCTCCTGAATCCATCTTCCAAGGATTAGATTCACTAAACAGGACATCACAAGAAGCATCATTAGTGGAACCTACAACAATACCTGCCTGTTCCTCATCACTACTACCACCATTTACAACCTGCTTCTTATCCTTCTGATAAGCATAACAATTTTTGCATATGTGACCTTCCTTACCACGATGATGACAAGTGAAAGCACCTTTACTATTAGCTCCCTTCTGCTTCCATCTTGTATCTTTCCCGAGTCCCATACTACCATATCTTCATCTTGAACTGATTTCAACCCAGACCTCAGTTCCTCATTAAAAAGGCTACTCTGTACCATTTCCAAAGAGATAGCTCCAATAGCATTATAATTACTCAATGAAACAACCAAAATTTCCCAACTTTCTGAAAGCGAACTCAACAACAAAAGAGCCTGCAACTCATCATTAAAATTGACCTTCAAGTTTGCCAGTTGATTGATAACATCTTGAAATTCATTCAAGCGCTCTGCAACGGACTTCTCTTCATCCAGTCTCAACTGGATAAGCTTTAGAACTAGAAAAACCTTACTTGTCATACTCCTTGACTCATACAAAGATACTAACTTTTCCCAAAATTCCTTCGCAGATTCACAATTAGCCACATGATGGAATATCAAATCATCAAGGTACTGCCTAATCAAGGCAATTTCCTTCTTATCCATCTTCTTCCACTTTCACTCATCCACATCCGAGGGTCTCTTACCATCTCCATCAATTGTATCATGAAGATCATTAAGGTAAAGCACATCTTCCATCTTAGACTTTCAAATCCACCAATTTCTTCCATCAAAAATAGTCATCTTCGGAAATGCTATCATATCCCACATAACAAAAATTAATTTTTCCAATCCAAAATCACTCTAAGCTTTGCGATGATCTAGCTCTGATACCAATTGTTAGGAAAATTGCACCTCTGTAGAAGCGACTAGGATCTTATTCATCCAATTACTTAAAGATGATTTCTATGAAAAAATAACACAAATGTGAAATTACATGCTCAAACACAAGATATTCCACCCAACCACCCTCTTTATTGATTCACAAAAAACAAATTTTGTTTACACTGAATGGATCAAAAACCAAAAGTAAAAAAAATTACTATTGAATCAATAACCTTGTTGAGAAAGGGAAAGAATATCTAGATGACTACAACTTTTGTTGGAGATGGAGGATAATGAAAAACGACGGCAAACCCTTGGATTAACTATTTTGTCTCAATCCTATGATATAATCCAAACCTTAATGCTGCTTTTATAAGTGAACAGAAGGCCTAGGAAAAATATCTAATTTGGCTATCAGAATATATTATAGAAATATATTCTAAAAATAATTGGTTAAAAACAGAAAATCTGCCTCTTCCTCCGAATTCTGATTTACACACCCACTCATCAAAATACATCGTCTTCAAAATACATGTCTAAATAAATTACTGATGTCATTATTAGTGAAGAACATTGCTAAATGCCTGGGCGAGTGCCAAGCTGCATTTAAAAAGCCAGCCGAGAGCACAAAATAAATTACTGATGTCGTTATTAGTGAAGAAGATTAATTTCCAAATTTTGTTAGAAATACGTGATATAATGGAAATGGAGGAGCATGAACTTACAAGTGCTTATGTTGTTTAAATTCAGAGAGAAGCATTGAAATTATATTACATAAACAGACTTTGTCCAAAAGTAGAGAACAAACAATCAAATTAGAGAACGATCGATCAAAAGATTGGAAGCATAAGAACAAACTGAAAAAGAAAGAGTACCTTTGTCCAAAATATTAAAAAGAATCACTTTAGTTTTGATGAAGAAGAAATGGAAAAATCGCCTTCTACGTGAAAACCCTAATTACACAAATTGTGGCCTCAAAAAACGAAACGATGTTTTTGATTTTTAAAGCAAAAAGCAAAAAAGAATAGCTTCTGGAATAAGGAAGAAAGTAGCTTGTATAAGTCAAATTTTCAATTGGATCATGTGGACTTGATTACATTTGCTTTTAAAAATAAAAAAGCTACATATTCACGATTAACCAAATCGGTCTTAAATAGCTTGAAATAGTTGTACATAAATATGAATTAAAAGATATATTGTTATAAAATAATACAGAACAGATAATAAAAGAGAAGACATTAGAAAGAAGATAAGAGATAAGGGAGAGACCTTTTTATTTCTCTTGATTCAGTGTACATATTTCTATTACATTGGCTCCTTTATATATTGGCTTTGCAGCTGATGTTAGCCTTATCCCCATAATGTGGGACTAAATATAATAAGACAAACTGTAATGACCCGCATTTTCAGCGATATAATAATTAATTTATTTAATTATTTAAAAGGTGATTAAAAGGATTTCATGGTCGTTGAATTAAATAATGGTGAAAATTTAATTAAAATAATAAATTAAATAATATATTTAATTCTGAAATAATCAGAATTGGCTGAAATGGCAATATGGTGTGAACTGGATCATCTGTGATATATAATTCAGTTTAGAGTTGAACTATAATAATAAATATATTATTTGAACGAAAGTTTGAACGTATAATTATATTATAATTAAAATCGAGCTTGAAATGGCGCGGCAGTTCGTTAATTGGCGATTTGAACTTCAACTGAAAATACATGGTCCGTTTTAAATCGGATTTCTGTGAAACAAGAAAAATTAGGAGCTGGTGAAGTATATTTTTCTAATGGAAGAGAAAAATCGGGATTTCATTGTGTAGATTTTGAGTTATGTCTAAATCAAATTTTAGAAAAGTCGCTATGGAATTCCTTTATAATTTATAAAGGAACTATTTATATTTTAAAAAGGGATTTCAATATAAATCGAATATCGGGTTGACCCAGATTTGAAATATCGAGTAGAAATTCATATAGGAATATTCTAGAGTTGTATGATATTCTGTTGTGAATATATACGATAATATTTATTTTTTTAAATATTAAATTTAATCATATTTAAATATATTTATATATTTAAATGGGTTATTCAGAGCTTTAAAAATAACCAGTTTTGTAAACGACCTCGGAATTCAACGAAACTAATTTTGTTGGATCCGCAGTGTTAAATTATTGTTAGATTTTAATTTCTGTGATTTTTAGAGTCACTGTGTGGCTGTACGGATTTTTAATGTGAAAAATAGTCAGTATTTAGACGGTTAAAAATACGCTATGTGAGCAAACGGAATCAGAATTCGACGAAACCAGTTTTGTTGGAACCGTAATGTCGAACTCTAGATGCATGTCAATTTTCATGATTTTTGGATATCGTGTGTGATCACACGGATTTTTAGAAGGGAAAAAGGAATATAGATTATTATAAAATAATATTCTATTCCCTATATATATACCCCCCAAACCCTTAAAACCTAATTCACTTTTCTTCCTTCGATCTAAAACTGAGCTGCCGGGTTCCTATTCCTGGGAAACAGAAATCGGCCACTTCAAAAATAAAAAGAAATCAAAATAAAAACCCTAAATTTCATGGAACTTGTATATTTGGGTTCGTGGATCCATTCTCTTCTTTCTGCTATGCTTTTTGTTGAGTTCGACAAAAATTCTGTTCGATGTTTTTGGGGCACGGAAGTTAGGGCGTGGATTTATCGAGATATTTCGATATCAATTCGAATCGTGATTTCGAGTTCTGATTTGAGGTTTCGAAGTGGAGATGAGGGAGTTGGATATGATGTGTTCGGTATGGTGCTGGAACAGGCGATTGAAAGGGCTGGAGATGGGTTTATGTAAGAGATGGGGTAGATCTATGTACTGCGGTGGTACATGAGGCGGAGCTGGATGTAATGGGGGATGTTCGATTGGATATTTGTGCTGCAGTAAGGGAGACGTGAAAGGGAAAGGTGATGGTGGAGTTGAATCAGTTCAGGGAAGAAAAGAGGGAGGAACGGGAAAGTGTTTGTGGCGGAAGGAGATCACATGTGTGAGCAGGTTGATGGGTTTGCTGGGAATGGGATTTTTTGCATTTGTGAAGAAGGAGTGAGCATTGTTTGAACTCATTGTGCAGGACATAGGAGAAGAAGGTGCTGTTGTATTAAGGTGAATGAAAGTGGGAGTAGGAATTCAGGATTTGGATTTGCTGAAACACTTGAAGAGTGAGCTGTTCGAAAGTGGAGTTGGGTTTTGGAGAAGTTCGAAGTTTTGTTTGTTTACTGAAGCAGAAAAAAAGATGGAAACTGATGGGCCTATTAAAAGGAATGGAATGTCGTCTATCATTTTGGAAATGTATGGACACAGGCTACATTACGAGGCTAATTCAGAATCATTTGGAGATCGTAAGGAGTTATGAAAAACTAAATGACGGATCTGAATCAATGACCGTAAATCGTTAATTAACGATTACGGACAATGTGAGTAAAACTCACCAACTTTGAACAGTTATATTTTTATAACGTATTTTTAGAACTGTTAATCATCTGTTGATTGCTGTGTGTTGACTGTTTGATTGAACTGCTAGTCAGTTAGTTGAATTTCTATATTGATTCTATTTATCAGAATATATCATGTGGAACTGAAAGTGATGTTGATTTTATTGTGTAACATCTGTGGATGCAGGGAAACAGATTGGAGGAATCCGACTGGATTCCCCAACAACCATTTTATTATTTTCGTATATTGTGATATATGACGTGGTTTATAATCTGTTGTTGATTATATGTGTATGGACGATATTTGACATCATGACTTGATATGTTAAACACAATAACATACCGGAATGTGAAAAAGGGGAATTTTCAAATGGTATTTGAAAATAAAATATTTATAAAATCAAAAGGGTTTTATAAACGAAATGTTTATAAATGAAATATTTATAAATGAAATATTTATAAATAGAAATCTTTATAGGTGAAATTATATAAAAAGGGGAAATCTTTATAAATGAAATATTTATAAAGAAAAGGGAATATTTATAAAATCATAAGATTTTATAAATGAGATATTTATTGGTTAAATAAATAGGAGATGTTAAATGAGATACTTATTTGTTAAGTAAATAAGTTATAAAAGAGATATTGACTTAGGAAACAAAATAAGTTATTAAAAGGATTATTTATTTGTTAAATAAATAGAATAAGAAAAGGATATATTTATTTGTTTAATAAATAAAATAAGATATAAGGAATATTTATTTAGAAAATAAATAAGATATTAATAAAGGAATATTTATTTAGAAAATAAATAAGATATTAATAAAGGAAATACTTAGGATAAATAAATAAGGTTAATAAAGGAAATATTTATCTTTGGATAAATATATATATATATATATATATATATATATATATATATATAAAAGTCAGGACTTATATAAAGAAGTAAAAATCGATTTCAACATCGAAGTTTGAAACTGAATAAGGACAAAGAGTTAATCAGTTAGAGTTAAATCAGTTAGGGTTAACCAGTTAGAGTAAAACCATTAGGGTTAACCAGTTAGGTTAAACCGTAGAGTTAAACCAGTTAGAGTTTAATCGATAGAGTTAAATCGAACTAGAGTTATTCAAATGGAGTTAATCGAATTTAGTTTATTCGAATAGAGTTGAAATGAGTTAATCGAATTTAGTTATTCGAAGTGTGATAATCGAATCAGAGATATTCGAAGTGAGATAATCGAATCAGAAATATTCGAAGTGAGTTGATCGAATCTAGTTATTCGACAGGAGTTAAATCGAATAAGATTTATTCGAAGAAAGAGATTTTCAAATATAAGTATTCGAAAGTAAGCAAATCGAACATAAGTTATTCGAATAAGTTATTCGAATAAGAATTAATCCAGTAAGAGTTATTAGGTTGGAGTTATTCAAATAAGAGTTATAGATTAGAGTTAACCGAATAGGAGTAAATAAATTAGTTGTCGTTATATTATTCGAGTTAGAAAATTAAAGTCATATTAAAGATAATATATTTCGAATGCAGGAGATTATAACACCATTGTTATAATCACGTAAACTTGTAAGAGAAGGGGGTTGGTAAATAGAATCCGAGGGTTCATAAGGAAGTGTTAAAGGGTTAAAAGATGAACTTATCCTATTTCGAGATATGAAATGTTGTTCAGTTAAGGTCTGAGAGTTAGTTATACCCCAACTTGATTGACTGCGTTTTTAATTTAGAAATGGTTAAGGTTCAAGAGTGAAAGTGGTTAAGTGAATTAAGTAAATAAGTATAGTGGTTTGAGTTTTCGTCGCAATGTTGATTTAAACATCTGTTTAAATCCAAGTAAAGAAGATTTGGAAATGTTTTCCAAATAGAATCAGAAACGTAATCAAATATTGAAATTGGAAATATGAATTAGAAAAGGAAGTGTTCATGTACAAGGAGTTAAGAGATGGAGTTAAGCTAAATCAGAATTTGACTGGAGACTTGTTAAGTTGAATGGTTTCCTAAGTGTCTATCTGATGTTGGTTTCGACCTTCGGGATTGGTACTTGGGGAATTGTTCTTATACTAGTTTACAATCAGAGACTGATAGTTGTAGAAGAATAGTGATACGTAAATAAGTTATGGAAATGTTTTCCAGCGTTAATGTATATTTTCTAAACATAGAAAATAAGGAACATATGAATATATATATATATATATATAGATATATATATGATTGATGATTGATTTGATAGAATTTCCATCTGGAAATAATATCGTTGTTTGCACACGTATTTTTCTTTGATAGTTAACTCATCGACTATCGAAGTTTTTGACCATTTTAATGTTGTTAATATGGAGAGACCGGTTGGATTATTATCCAAAGAACCACTCTGTATTGGCATAAGCATCGCGAATCATATATGCCAAAGATAATTGAAGATGGAGTAAAGTGCAAGGGCTATTGTATAAGTCTTAGATAATAGTGCCTAAGATGGATGTAATGAATAGTGCCTTCGGTTCATCCTGTTCCTAGATGACTTGTATGGATGCATGTCTGACAGAGTATTTCCAGAAAGGTCACGTACATTGATTTCTTTAACCGTACCAAGAGTGGAAGCGGAGAAGGAAACTTCTTTAGCTAACACGTAATGTATTGTTGTAGACGTCAATTAGTGATTTTCGATGGATCTGACAATGTGGCATTCGAAGTGAATCTGATGTGATGATAAAGCGTAACCTCAAGCCTCATCAAACGGGAAATGACAAAAATCGGGCAGGCAGCATGGCTATGTAGGTCGCACCTATTAGGGTGTATAATCACCTAATCTAGAGTTTCATTTACTTCTAAAAATCTATTGTTGATGCTGTCCCATTCGGGAAACGGTTGCTGATCCCAACCGCTGGTGATATACATTCGATACACTCAAGCGAAATGAGTGGTCGGTCATGTGTGGTCGGGTTGCAAGATGTTCTTGTTGAACCCAGTGTATTCCTTTCTAGAGGTACACTAGCGAAAGGTGGTTCCATACCTTGTCATAGTTGGAAATCCATTACCAATACGTGCTTGCGGTTTTGATTGTATACTATATATGTAGAACGTGAGATGAAAGCGTTTCTGCTAGATGATTATTATATTGTGGTTGATAGACATTATTATAATATCAAAAGGTTTTTGATATAAAGATATTTTGAATTCTCATAAGGGAAAAACCCATTCCGTTATATGGCGTGGTCTTATGAGATATCGTTTACTTGTTCGAACTGTTTTAAACTGTTTTACTCATACCAGTCCCATGACTGACCCGGAGTTTATTTTGTTTTGTTTTCCCTAAACTCTTGGGTGCCCAATTTTGTACGGGCAGTCAAGTAGTCTGGATTTATAGATACTTGAAGAGCTAGAGCAGGAGGCTTCAGGATCATATAGCTGTTTATTTCCGCTGTGTTGTAAGTGCTGTACTGTGATAATGATGTATTCAAGTACAGATTTATATTTCAAAGTTATGATATATATATATATTATATGTTATTCGTTCCGCTATGAGGTTCGTGTTACTCCGATGTTGTGTTCTTCTTCTTCTTCTATTCTAAGTTTCTATCTTATCTTTCCACACCCTCCAACTTCTTTCATTAACTATTCGGTTATTTTCGATCCTTGGATGTTCGATATGTGTTGTATATCGGATAACCAAGATCGCAAATTTCCGGGTCGCTACAGTTGGTATCAGAGCTTAAGTTAAGTAATTACCTTGGCTCTGTGGCGTGACTCGGTAGAGATAGGGTTAGTAATACCCAAGATTGAGTTGAGTGTATATATATACGAGAGAGCATATTTGTTATTTGATATAAAATTGTTTTATATTGTGGGGATTTATCGGTTGAGTTGTTTATGTGTTCTGATCGATCAGTTTGATCCACAGTATCGGTAGGAGTTTCTAAACACTCAAATACGATGGGTCGACACGATATGTTTTGAAATGACCCGAACTTCCCCGGTAAGGAAAGCCCGGATTGAATTGAGAACAAGACACAAAAGAACGCAAACAGAAGAACATTTCATTGTTAATTACAACAATTCCATCAGAATACAAGAATATACAGAGTAAGAATAAATATTACATAGAAAATATCAGAGATTTAAATTACATTTGAATACATCGCAGCGGAAAATAATACAAAACACAACTGAAAGAGATATACGGATACAGAGCTTTCTGGATATCGTTCCAGCTTTAAGTCAGGATCCTGTGAATATAAATCTGCAAAACCAAAACTACTAGCTGCCTGTGTCAAAATAAGGGCACCCAGAGTTTAGGTTAAAACAATAAACTCCAGGTCAGTCATGTGACTGGTGTGAGAACTAAAACAGTTATTAATCTTTATTTTAAAGTTAGGTAAATCAAGGGACCACGCCGTATAACACGGAACGGGTTTCCTCCCAAGAATACTAGTGCAAAAAAAAAACGACAACGCAATGCTAAATAAAGATAAATGAAGCTATTATAAGACCCAGGTCCCATCACACAATGCAACGCAAGCCGGAGGATAGGGTTTTACCTTATAATAGCCAAAGAATGCTTGATACATTTAAAAACAGATTATTTTGATATTACTATAAGTGTATAGTGTCAAAAACAATTTCAATCATAAATATCAATCATAGACGACATGGGTACCATATATCATGTCGCCATACTAGGCTCTACAATCAAAACCGCAAAGTCATGTATTGGAAGTTGGATTTCCATCTGTGAACCGAGGCAAAAGATAGTCCTCACCGATTCGAGACTGTCTAGCCCGAGTCTCAGGAACAGAACGCATCATCCCTTGGATCGTCAGGGCCGGTCCACCGATGTGGATTATTATGCCTGAACACTACGTTTCCCCGCCCTTTGGGGCGTAAATGAGCCAACAAATGACTCCATCGGCTCCACATAGTCACCGATATATCCGAGGCGCCTCGCAACAGCAACAACCACATAAGTCAAACTCGTCAGGGCGTGTAAAACCACTGGCGCCACTTCTAGCTAGAAGGAAACACATGCCCTCCCTGATGTCCTCTCCCGTTTCTGGTTCACAACCGGGGTGTGAGGCTCGTGAATCAACGCTACACAAAGCTATGCCACACAGGCCGTGCTTTGATCATCAACCACAAGACTCTGCTTTTCAACAAAAGCCTTGATCAATTGCCACTTGGGCATGCCACACAGTCAATTCACTCCATGCGTTTGATATCCATCAATATAAAACCCCTGAGCTCGTACGTCTCAGAGAAGGGCGTTAAGCAAGAGAATAAATTCTCCGCTGCCAAACAGATATATATTTAATAGAAATCAATCAAACAGAATAAAATCCAATGTCAGACACACAGTCCATTTACAAGTCCGTTCTAGGTCTGAACGAAACCGGAGGCACCTAGTACCTCGCATATCCATCGATCTCCAAGTACGTCTGGACGACCACTAACTGCTTCTCTCCTCTTGGGTGTACGGCCCAATCAAGATCATCAGTAATCACCCAAACAACGTGAAGACCTCCGGTCTTCAATCACCGTCTTTATCTTCGACTCATTGTCGAATCAGTTATTCAGAATGGGATAACCCGGTCTTTCTGAATAACCCACGTATATAATAAACAAGTGTTACACAAACACAACATACGCCTCATTCCAATTCATCAGTCACTAACCGTAAATTAATCAAGAGAATAATTCCCCAAATATTAACCCCAAAGGCCGAAACCAACATCTGATCAATACCCAGGAAACCATTATGCTTAGCTAACCTACAGTTAGTTTCTAAATTTCACATTCTTAGGGAAAGGTTCCCATTAATTTTATCAAAGATAAATTCTTTTAAATTTATTCTATAATCCTCCTTTGAATATCACTTCAAAACTAGTCAGGATTAGCGAACCACACCGAAGTAATCATTTATTTTATCTCCCAATCCCAACCTATTCACCCCATGAAGTAAAACTGGTCATACTTCATATCTAACACCACGGTGTTATCGGTAAATTCAATTACCATTTCACGTTTAAATCTAATTAAAGATTTAACTATCGACTGGAGCAGAACTGGTGATACTCCATTCTCGACCATTTCAATCTAATTAAAGATTCATTAAAACTCCACTTAGTTTTAATCTTTAACTGGGTTAAAGAATCAATGTCATTTAAAACACGGTTCACGATAAACTCAAAGTCACATTCCATTCTATCAGCCCTTAACCGTAAAATAGCAAGTGAGCAATTCCCTAAATATTAACCCCGAAGGCCGAAACCAACATCATATCAATACCCAATAAACCATTCAACTTAACTAATCTCCAGTTAGTTTCGGATTTTCTTAACGCAGTTGGGTCTAAGAACAGTATTATTGAAGATACCGTTCACGACAACCCAAAATCACATTCCATTAATTATCGGGTTAAAGAACAAGTGTTATTTAAAACACCGTTCACGATAAACCCAAAAATCAATTCAAATCAATTCCAATTAAATACCATTTAATTCGTACACTTCATTAAATCTAAATAAAAAGATTTAATCTTTTTCTCAACTGGGTTCAAGAACAGTGTTAGTTCATGACAAACCCAAAATCACATTTGATATTAAATACAAGGCTCTTAATAGAAAATATATCGGCTTATATTCAATATCAATTTCTACGACAAACAAATGTCGTATTGGAAATAACGATATAAACATATCTTTTAAATTTCCATAACAATATCTGTATAATCACGAAATCCAACATCGAAATATTCCAAAGACAATTTCGATTCAAATCCATTCCAATTCAATTATTGGAAATTCTAGTTTCTTTTGAAACCATTTCAAATCCAGTTTATCTATTTAAAAATAAAGAAATTATTATTCTAATTCAAAATTAGTTCATTTCGATAAAAATCTATTTTTATCTTTCAAATATGGAGTTTTTCATCCCAATTCTTCACAAATCATTTCTTATGATTTTACACAAATTATTACTATTTTTAATAATTTTATCAAGGCCCGTACAGTCGATTTCCATCAATGGCCATCGAACTGCACTTACAACGACCTTTTCCAAATTTGATTTGGACATAATTCCAAATCCAACCGTTAGATTTCTAATTTCTAATATTCGTTAGAAAGCACTTTTCGATATGAACCCAACGGTTCCAGTTTTAGGAGAATCAGACGGTCGGATCTCCCGCAATATCCATTCGAAGTCAATGGTCGAAATTCGCGAACTGCCGCAGCGCGGCGCGTTCTATTCAGGCCATTATATATATATATATATTTAATATATATATATTATATATGTTTCGTCGATTTCCTTTCAAAACGTATTTTATAAATCGTTTTTAAATTCGTTTTCAAAACGATTTCAACTTTCTTTTCAAATTCAAATCAAAATCGAATTTTTCAATATAAATTCATTTTGATTTCATTTCAAATAGATTTCAATTCAATTTCAATTTAATTCGAATTTCAAATCTATTCAATTTAATTCGAATTTCGAAATCACTTTCAATATTCATTGAAAAATGAATAAAATCGATATAAATATCGTTTTCGTCAAAATGGCGCAAATCTAATCAACACGGCTTCATATATTTCTATTTTCAAATATTCTATTTCAAATATTTCTTTTTCAAATATTTCTATTTCAAATATTTCTATTAAAATTTTCTATTTCAAAACTGGAATGAGGCCCAATCAATTACCATATAATGTTAATTATATGGATTTTCTACAACACATGTATAAAAAAACAACAATAAATAATCAACCATCATCCAGAGTGCACCACCCAACTGCATAAGCATTAAATATAAATATTTAACGCTTATAACAGCCTGCCAATCAATCGATCGACATACAACTAATTATTGGGATTAGTGTATGTCATATATCATCCCAATACCCGTATGGGGTTTCAAACTATCAAACACAGATTTTATTTGTGCAGTTGGGCGATGTGTAAAATTTATCGTCCCAATCAATATCAGTCAAATGTGTGTATATAAACAAATCGTCCGATTTGTTTATATTTATTTCATTTTAAATACACGTTAAAAATTCCATTTTCAACTATAAAATATTTTTAACTATATAAATATTTTATTTCATTTCACATCACATCACACAATCAACTACACATCAAAATCAAACAAACAAGCATATAAGCCGTCCATGGTCTGTGGACGACGGTTGTCGGGTGCTACTAAACACCGTCTGCATCCTAGTATATATTTTTAACTAGAAATTTAAATTAAAGGTGAGGAGTTCTCACCGACTAGCTAAACCAAACGCCACGACTATTCTTATGTAGAAATCTTCGTCGTGCTCGCTTTTCATCACTTTCGTTGCTTGTAGCCACTACATTTATAAAAATCACATTTTTATATTGTAGCTATGTATATAAAAATCACATTTTTATAATCGCTCTATATGGATAAAAATCACATTTTTATACCGCTACTATATAGATAAAAATTCTATTTTTACACCGGTGTTCATATAATAAAGATTATATTTTTATATTGCCACTCAAATAAAAATCACATCTTTGCTCCTTCTACATAATAAAGATCGAATTTTTAATACTTCTATAATATAAAAATCATATTTTTAATCTTCTACTAATATAAAAATCATATTTTTATTGTCTCTATTATATTTTTATTCTTCACATCATATAAAAATTATATTTTTATTATCCATATGATATAAAAATCATATTTTTACTTTGCTACATACATGGAAAAATATATTTCTCTTTGCTACTTCATACGATTAAAAATCCTATCTTTATGTTGATGTTTATATTATAAAGATTATATTTTTATAATTAAGTTTTTCCATATTTTTATAATTAAAACTGATATTTAAATTATCATCACTAATTATCCAGAAAAGAAATGAACAAAGGAATAAACAAACAAATAAAATTCGATATAATTTACCTTTTAATTTCTTTAATTTGGAGGGGGGGCTATCCGTGCGTTGACTGGAGGTAAGGGTGCAAGGCGGAAGTCGGCAGGCGAGCTGTAGGCCAAGGCGCCGGCTCTGGAGGGGGTACGGTGGCTGCTTTGTGGTGGGGTGCTGTGGTCGAGGTCTTCGAGCGAAGGACGATCGATTGAGAAGGGGAGGGGCTGGCTCGTCGTCGGTGGAGTGGAGCGGGGGGGGGGGGGGGTGCTCACGTCATCAGGCAGAGGGGATCCTCGCGTCGTCAGGCAAGGGGAGGCGGCTCCAGGGAGGTGGTTGCGGCGGGTTTCCACGGGTTCAGGGGGTTAGGGCGCGGTGAAATCGAGAAGGGGGCTGGAGGAGAGAGAGGCGCTCGAGGGGGGGTGTTCGCTGGAGATGGCGGCGGTGAGGGGTTGATCGATACCCTGGATCGAGCGGTTTTCCCATTTTTTTTGTTTTTTTTTGTTTTTGTTTCCGTTGATCGAATGAATGGGGGGGGGGGGGGTTGACCGGTTATAGGAGAATATAAGGGGGGGTCATATAAAATATATATATTTAATTGTTTATTGATTTCAAAAAGCAAATTTATATTTTGAACTCGAAAGCGAACCCACCGACTGTCGTCCATAGCTAATTACCCCCATTACGAACACAATGAGATATGTATCGTAGGCTGATTCGACAGTTTCGACTAGTTTCCATTCAAATCAAAATATAACTCTATATATTGAATTTGAACACGCATTTCAATTTACCGGGGCCACATACAAACTCTACAAATTCCCGAAAAATATTTTCTAGCTTCGTATTGACGATATAGTCCTAACAAAACTGATTTCGTCAAATTCTGAGACCGTTTGAAAAATGGTCATTTTCCAGTCGATTAAAATCAACTGAAACTGGTCAAACGCGTTTTCCTTTGCCACGCTCACATATTGATTTGAAAAATTACGAATTTTGAAACCTAGCAATAATTTGACATCGCGGATCCAACAAAAGTGGTTTCGTCGAAAACTGAGGTCGTTTGCAAAATGGCCATTTTTAAGGGCCAGAATTCCATAGCGACTATTCTGAATTTTCAACTGGGCATAACTTTTTATCCCCGCTATGAAATTTTGATTTTTCGGGTTCATTGGAAAGATATTCACAAATAGATTCTAATATTTTTGGTTTCACTAAAATCCGGTTTATTTTGCACCCGGTATGTTCAATTGAAATTTGAAATCGAATTATCGAACTACCGCGCCATTTTCAATTCCTTTAATAATTTAAAATAAATATATATATTCTAATGACGACGTATATAAATATATATGTTCGAATTCTATTCAAAATAAATTTCTCGTCGTTATTATTTAAAATAATTCATTTTAAATATTCAAAATTCGCTAAAATTGCCAAAATAAAAATTTTAAATTGGCTCGGATTTCCGGGTTATTACATGTTTTGAAAAGAGGGTAAATTAAAATAAGTTTACCCAAGGTATATCTTGATATAGAGAAGATATATATATATATATATCAAAATTATAATATATTGGATATATTGGTTGTTATTATAATCGAGTAAGATTATAAATTAAATGGTTATGTAAATAACCAATCAGAATTCATACAAGTGAAATATATGAAATCGAATTGAATAAAATCTGAAATTTAAATCAGAATTGAAATTAAAACCCTGGAAATTTGGAACAGAGTTTGTAAATAGACTTGGATTAAATATATATAAATTTTAAGATCCTGGGAGATTTTAAATTGTATTCCAAGAAATTGTGAATGATATTTTGAATTGATTTCAAAATAAAAGTGTTTAAGAATGATTTTTGAAAATGATATAGTATTGAACTCACTTCGATAGCTGGGAAATAACCTCGATGATGAGCTAGACATCATCGGTGTTCATTTTCGAGTTGCTGAGTGACGGATTACTACCAAAGGAATTTGTTTTTGAATTGTTTTGAGAAAAATAAAGCTGTTTAGAACTCCCAGAAATTGATTTGTTTAATTTAAGACAAATTAAATAGGAATTTGTAAAAGAAAATTTGAATTAAAGTAAAGCCAGTTAAGTGGTAATAGAAATTGTGTTGGTGAGTTAAGGATTCGGGATCAAGAACGAAACTTGAGTTTGAAATGAAAATTTGGCTTGGTAAAAAGCGAATGGTTGTGTTGGAGATAAAAGTGATTTCAGAATTTGATTGGGATAACATTGGTATATGCTGAGTTGATAGCATATGGAAGTGATAGAGTTGATATGCCCGACAAAAGGTACAAGTTTATATTTCACATGGTATGAGGTTTTGATGAGCCGAATTGGCAAGCCGCTTGGCTGTTTGATTTTCTTTTGGGTTGGAGAAGGCCCAGAGAGGCGAGTTGGAGTTTGACCTATTGACCAGTACAAAGGAGGTGCTGGCGAAATTTTTCAAAAAGTTAAGGCATTAGAAAATTTTCAGGATTTTTGAAAATTTTCGTTGATAAGAATTAATTAATATTTTAATTGAAATTAAATTGGTTCAGTTGAAACTGAAATTAAGAAGTGAACAGATAAGTTCTAACTAGTCAATAGGGTTTGTTTTCTACCTTAGCAATTTCGAGGACGAAATTATTTTAAGTGTGGAAGAATGTAATGACCCGCATTTTCAGCGATATAAAAATTAATTTATTTAATTATTTAAAAGGTGATTAAAAGGATTTCAGGGTCGTTGAATTAAATAATGGTGAACATTTAATTAAAATAATAAATTAAATAATATATTTAATTCTGAAATAATCAGAATTGGCTGAAATGGCGATATGGTGTGAACTGGATCTTCTGTGATATATAATT
This sequence comes from Allium sativum, assembly GCA_030737875.1. Classification (NCBI taxonomy): domain Eukaryota; kingdom Viridiplantae; phylum Streptophyta; class Magnoliopsida; order Asparagales; family Amaryllidaceae; genus Allium; species Allium sativum. The sequence goes on from CM060920.1 coordinate 489,938,660, forward strand.
CAGTTTAGAGTTGAATTATAATAACGAATATATTATTTGAACGACAGTTTGAATGTATAATTATATTATAATTAAAATCGAGCTTGAAATGGCGCGACAGCTCGTTAATTGGCGATTCGAACTTCAATTGAATATACATGGTCCGTTTTAAATCGGATTTCTGTGAAACAAGAAACGTTAGGAGCTGGTGAAGTATATTTTTCTAATGGAAGAGAAAATTCGGGATTTCATTGTGTAGATTTTGAGTTATGTCTAAATCAAATTTCAGAAAAGTCGCTATGGAATTCCTTTATAATTTATAAAGGAACTGTTTATATTTTAAAAAGGGATTTCAATATAAATCGAATATCGGGTTGACCCAGATTTGAAATATCGAGTAGAAATTCATATAGGAATATTTTAGAGCTGTATGATATTCTGTTGTGAATATATACAATAATATTTGTTTTTTAAATATTAAATTTAATTATATTTAAATATATTTATATATTTAAATGGGTTATTCAGAGCTTTAAAAATAACCAGTTTTGCAAACTACCTCGGAATTCGACAAAACTAATTTTGTTGGATCCGCAGTGTTAAATTATTGTTAGATTTCAATTTCCGTGATTTTTAGAGTCACTGTGTGGCTATACGGATTTTTAATGTGAAAAATAGTCAGTATTCTGACGGTTAAAAATACGCTATGTGAGCAAACAGAGTCGAAATTCGACGAAACCAGTTTTGTTGGAACCGTAATGTCGAACTCTAGCTGCATGTAAATTTTCATGATTTTTGGATATCGTGTGTGATCACACGGATTTTTAGAAGGGAAAAAGGAATATAGATTATTATAAAATAATATTCTATTCCCTATATATATACCCCCCAAACCCTTAAAACCTAATTCACTTTTCTTCCTTCGATCTAAAACTGAGCCGCCGGGTTCCTATTCCTGGGAAACAGAAATCGGCCACTTCAAAAATCAAAAGAAATCAAAATAAAAACCCTAAATTTCATGGAACTTGTATATTTGGGTTCGTGGATCCGTTCTCTTCTTTTTGCTATGCTTTTTGTTGAGTTCGACAAAAATTCTGTTCGATGTTTTTGGGGCACGGAAGTTAGGGCGTGGATTTATCGAGAGATTTCGGTATCAATTCGAATCGTGATTTCGAGTTCTGATTTGAGGTTTCAAAGTGGAGATGAGGGAGTTGGAGATGATTTGTTCGGTATGGTGCTGGAATAGGCGATTGAATGGGCTGGAGATGGGTTTATGTAGGAGATGGGGTAGATCTGTGTACTGCGGCGGTACATGAGGCGGAGCTGGATGTAATGGGGGATTTTCGGTTGGATATTTGTGCTGCAGTAAGGGAGACGTGAAAGGGAAAGGTGATGGTGGAGTTGAATCAGTTCAGGGAAGAAAAGAGGGAGGAACGGGATAGTGTTTGTTGCGGAAGGAGCTCACATGCGGGAGCAGGTTGATGGGTTTGCTGGGAATGGGATTTGTTTGCATTTGTGAAGAAGGAGTGAGCATTGTTTGAACTCATTGTGCAGGACATAGGAGAAGAAGGTGTTGTTGTATTAAGGTGAATTAAAGTGGGAGTAGGAATTCGGGATTTGGATTTGCTGAAGCACTGGGAAGAGTGAGTTGTTAGAAAGTGGAGTTGGGTTTTGGAGAAGTTCGAAGTTTTGTTTGTTTACTGAAGCAGAAAAAAAGATGGAAACTGATGGACCTATTAAAAGGAATGGAATGTCGTCTATCATTTTGGAAACGTATGGACACAGGCTACATTACGAGGCTAATTCAGAATCATTTGGAGATCGTAAGGAGTTATGAAAAACTAAATGATGGATCCGAATCAATGACCGTAAATCGTTAATTAACGATTACGGACAATGTGAGTAAAACTCACCAACTCTGAGCAGTTATATTTTTATAACGTATTTTTAGAACTGTTAATCATCTGTTGATTGTTGTGTGTTGACTGTTTGATCGAACTGCTAGTCAGTTAGTTGAATTTCTATATTGATTTTGTTTATCAGAATATATCATATGGAACTGAAAGTGATGTTGATTTTATTGTGTAACATCTGTGGATGCAGGGAAACAAATTGGAGGAATCCGACTGAATTCCTCAACAGCTATTTTATTATTTTCGTATATTGTGATATATGACGTGGTTTATAATCTGTTGTTGATTATATGTGTATGGACGATATTTGACATCATGACTTGATATGTTAAACACCATAACATACCGGAATGTGAAAAAGGGGAATTTTCAAATGGTATTTGAATATAAAATATTTATAAAATCGAAAGGGTTTTATAAACGAAATGTTTATAAATGAAATATTTATAAATGAAATATTTATAAATAGAAATCTTTATAGGTGAAATTATATAGAAAGGGGAAATCTTTATAAATGAAATATTTATAAAGAAAAGGGAATATTTATAAAATCATAAGATTTTATAAATGAGATATTTATTGGTTAAATAAATAGGAGATGTTAAATGAGATACTTATTTGTTAAGTAAATAAGTTATAAAAGAGATATTGACTTAGGAAACAGAATAAGTTATTAAAAGGATTATTTATTTGTTAAATAAATAGAATAAGAAAAGGAGATATTTATTTGTTAAATAAATAAGATAAGATATAAGGAATATTTATTTAGAAAATAAATAAGATACTAATAAAGGAATATTTATTTAGAAAATAAATAAGATATCAATAAAGGAAATACTTAGGATAAATAAATAAGGTTAATAAAGGAAATATTTATCTTTGGATAAATAGATATATATATATATATAAGTCAGGACTTATATAAAGAAGTAAAAATCGATTTCAACATCGATGTTTGAAACTGAATAAGGAAAAAGAGCTAATCAATTAGAGTTAAATCAGTTAGGGTTAACCTGTTAGAGTAAAACCATTTGGGTTAACCAATTAGGTTAAACCGTAGAGTTAAACCAGTTAGAGTTAATCAGTTAGAGTTTAATCGATAGAGTTAAATCGAACTAGTGTTATTCAAATGGAGTTAATCGAATTTAGTTTATTCGAATAGAGTTGAAATGAGTTAATCGAATTTAGTTATTCGAAGTGAGATAATCGAATCAGAGATATTCGAAGTGAGATAATCGAATCAGAAATATTCAAAGTGAGTTGATCGAATCTAGTTATTCGACAGGAGTTAAATCGAATAAGATTTATTCAAAGAAAGAGATTTTCGAATATAAGTATTCGAAAGTAAGCAAATCGAACATAAGTTATTCAAACAAGTTATTGGAATAAGAATTAATCCAGTAAGAGTTATTAGGTTGGAGTTATTCAAATAGGAGTTATAGATTAGAGTTAACCGAATAGGAGTAAATAAATTAGTTGTCGTTATATTATTCGAGTTAGAAAATTAAAGTCATATTAAAGATAATATATTTCGGATGCAGGATATTTGTTATAATCACGTAAACTTGTAAAAGAAGGGGGTTCGTAAATAGAATCCGACGGTTCGTAAGGAAGTGTTAAAGGGTTAAAAGATGAACTTACCCTATTTCGAGATTTGAAATGTTGTTCAGTTAAGATCTGAGAGGTAGTTATACCCCAACTTGATTGACTGCGTTTTTAATTTAGAAATGGTTAAGGTTCGAGAGTGAAAGTGGTTAAGTGAATTTAGTAAATAAGTATAGTGGTTCGGGTTGTCGTCGCAATATTGATTTAAACATCTATTTAAATCCAAGTAAAGAAGATTTGGAAATGTTTTCCAAATAGAATCAGAAACGTAATCAAATATTGAAATTGGAAATATGAATTAGAAAAGGAAGTGTTCATGTATAAGGAGTTAAGAGATGGAGTTAAGCTAAATCAGAATTTGACTGGAGACTTATTAAGTTGAATGGTTTCCTAAGTGTCTATCTGATGTTGGTTTCGACCTTCGGGATTGGTACTTAGGGAATTGTTCTTATACTAGTTTACAATCAGAGACTGATAGTTGTAGAAGAATAGTGATACGTAAATAAGTTATGGAAATGTTTTCCAGTGTTAATGTATATTTTCTAAACATAGAAAATAAGGAACATACGAATATATATATATATATATATATATATATATATATATATATATATATATATATGTGTGTGATTGATGATTGATTTGATAGAATTTCCATTTGGAAATAATATCGTTGTTTGCACACGTATTTTTCTTTGATAGTTAACTCATCGACTATCGAAGTTTTTGACCATTTTAACGTTGTTAATATGGAGAGACCGGTTGGATTATTATCCAAAGAACCACTCTGTATTGGCATAAGCGTTGTGAATCATATATGCCAAAGATAATTGAAGATGGAGTAAAGTGCAAGGGCTATTGTATAAGTCTTAGATAACAGTGCCTAAGATGGATGTACTGAATAGTGCCTTCGGTTCATCTTGTTCCTGGATGACTTGTATGGATGAATGTCTGACAGAGTATTCCCAGAAAGGTCACGTACATTGATTTCTTCAACCGTACCAAGAGTGGAAGCGGAGAAGGAAACTTCTTTAGCTAACACGTAATGTACTATTGTAGACGTCAATTAGTGATTTTCGATGGATTTGACAATGTGGCATTCGAAGTGAATCTGATGTGATGATAACGCGTAACCTCAAGCCTCATCAACCGGGAAATAACAAAAATCGGGCAGGCAGCATGGCTATGTAGGTCGCACCTATTAGGGTGTATAATCACCTGATCTAGAGTTTCATTTACTTCTAAAAATCTATTGTTGATGCTGTCCCATTCGGGAAACGGTTGGTAATCCCAACCGCTGGTGATATACATTCGATACACTCAAGCGAAATGAGTGGTCGGTCATGTGTGGCTGGGTTGCAAGATGTTCTTGTTGAACCCAGTGTATTCCTTTCTATAGGTACACTAGCGAAAGGTGGTTCCATACCTTGTCATAGTTGGAAATCCATTACCCAATACGTGCTTGCGGTTTTGATTGTATACTATATATGTAGAACGTGAGATGAAAGCGTTTCTGCTAGATGATTATTATATTGTGGTTGGTAGACATTATTATAATATCAAAAGGTTTTTGATATAAAGATATTTTGAATTCTCATAAGGGGAAAACCCGTTCCGTTATACGACGTGGTCTTATGAGATATCGTTTACTTGTTCGAACTGTTTTAAACGGTTTTACTCATACCAGTCCCATGACTGACCCGGATTTTATTTTGTTTTGTTTTACCTAAACTCTTGGGTGCCCACTTTTTTACGGGCAGTCAAGTAGTCGGGATTTACAGATACTTGAAGAGCTGGAGCAGAAGGCTTCATGATCATATAGCTGTTTATTTCCGCTGTGTTGTAAGTGTTGTACTGTGATAATGATGTATATTTAAGTACATATTTATATTTCAAAGTTATGTTATACATATTATATGTTATTCATTCCGTTGTGAGGTTCATGTTACTCTGATGTTGTGTTCTCCTTCTTCTATTCTAAGTTTCTATCTTATCTTTCCTCACCCTCTATAACAACCCGGAATTTTGGGGCCAATTTAAAAATTTTATTTTAGGAATTTTAGTGGATTTTAATGTTTAAAAATAATTTATTTTAAATAAGAACGACTAAGAATTTATTTTAAAATGAATAAATTTAATTTAATTATAAAAAAAGTTAGAAATAGCGCGGTAGTTTGAAAAGTCAAACTTGAACTTTGACTGACCGTACAGGATGCAAAATTTAACGGATTTTAGTGAAACCAAAAATATTGGAATCTATTTAAAAATATCTTTCCAACGAATCCGAAAAATCGAAATTTCATAGCGGAAATCAAAAGTTATGGCCAATTCAATTTTTAGAAAGGTCGCTAGGTAATTTGCATAGGTCAAAAATGCTACTTTTTGCATATAAAGGAATTTCGACTCGAAACCACTTCCACTGAGTTCGAAATGATGTTTCTGCATTGAAAAACAGTAAACACTTATATATTTTGAGTTCCGTAAATTATTTGTTTAAAAATGTATTTTTAATATTAAATATACTGGCCTTAAAAATAGTCATTTTTCAAACAGTCTCAGAATTCGATGAAAATAATTTTGTTGGATTCGTATCATCAAAACAAAGCTAAAAATGATTTTTTGGTAATTTTTAGAATTAAAATATAATTATAATTGATTTTTCAGTGTAAACGGGCAAATTTTTGACTTTAAAAATTCATTAAAAATTCATACGAGCTCAGAATTGAACGAAATTAATTTTCATAGGTCCACAGCATCAAAACATAGCTAAATATATTTTTCGAGAATTTTTGAAGTTAATTTGTGACCTCGGTGAATTTTCACGTACGGTATACATTAAAATATTAATAAAATAATATAATTATTCCAAAACTCATAATAAATTTCGGAATTGGGTCCTGTAACATGTTCCATTGCGTTCAGAAGGCCTCAAAACCTTAAGAACGATATTAAGCAGGCCTAAATCGGAGTTCGTTCCAAAACGGGCCTTAATTGGGTAATTAACCTATTAAAATAATAATATAAATAGGAGAGAGAAACTAGGCCACGTTCTCTTCTTCCTCAACGCGTGTTTCAGCCGCACTCTTCATCCATGAAACCCATGAAGCTTCCAATCTTCAAACTTCAATAACTCTTTCAATTCTCAATGAAACTCGATGCTCCAATACAACTTTTCAAAGATTTTTCCGAGATCTTCAATTCTAGACCAACCCCATTTAGTATCGTTGCCTGTACCCCGCGCACCAGGCCCGTGAAGCCGCTGCGTTCATGGACCCGTCGCCGCCTGTAGGTGCAGCCGCACCCCTCCCTATTCACGGCACACGTAGACTTCTCCAAGCCGGTCCTTCTCCAACAAACGGCGTCCAATTTCATCGATCCAATCAAAAGTTATTCGAATTCAAAGATTGAAACCAAAACAAAGGTTATGAAAAATTTGATTTTTATTATTTATTTAATTTGGAAAATCGATTATAAATTCATATGAACTCTAAATCTGAAAATTTCAGAACCGGTAGAACAATATCGACGTATGCGAGGCTTAGAAACCGATTTGGACTGATTCGGAGCAATTATGGATTGTAAATCTAAATTAGAACAAAGGTGAGATTTCTTATTTTAAAATTTTAATTAAAAATAATTGTTATGTGTGGTAAATCATTATTTATTCATTGTTAAGATTTATATGAATTGTGTGTTGTACGTAATTTGATGTGAAACATCTTGTTTGTGTAGATCTGTGATGTTTGAAATTTGTTGATTATCTTATGAGTGTAATGAACCGTTGAATTGGGTGTATTCATTTCTAGCAGAATTTTTGTGTATACCAAATGTTGAGAACATGTTAGTGATAAAATAACATTTGGCAAACTTGATTATAGAACGTAAAATATCATTTTGGTGTCCAACATGTTAATTGAAATAGGAATAACATTCTTACCATCACATGATAATTGTAATAAAAATATAGACTTTTGTCAAAGCATGATATTTGAAATAAAAATCATCATTTGTGTTAAAACATTTTTTTGAAACAACTTAACATTTGTGTCAAAAGATTGGAAAAAAAATTCTATAATACAAAGGTTACTTTTTTTTTATGTCACTTAGTTTATTCTAAAAGGATTTAAATAAAAGATTATAATACAAGGATTTCCTTTTATATTTCACTTAGTTTCAAACAAAGAATTATGATATAAAGATTATGATAAAAGATTTCACCTTTGTACATACAATAAAAGAGGAAAATTGAAAATATGTCTCTAGGGCCATTTTAGATTATAATAAAAAGACATTTTCTTAACATGAATTTTGTTCACAAAATCAAGGACAAAGGTTTAATACATATTTTGTTTACAAAATAAAGGGAAATTGTTAACATAATTTTTTTTACAAAACAAATGACAAAGTTTTTACTTTGATTTTTATTCTCATTTTATTTTCTTAAATAAAATTGAAACATTTATTCTGGTTTCGTTTATTTTGTTTGCAAATCAAATAAAAGGGCAATTTTAACATGTAATTTTGTTGTAAAATAAAAGACGATTTTTAACATGTAATTTTTGTTACATAACAAAAAGGACAAAATTTTGTTAACACAATTAAGAAGACATTTTATTTACTATTGTCTTTCTAAATAAAAGCTAAAGAGTAAAAGACATTTTGTTTGTTAAATAAAAGAACAAGGTTTAAAAGAACATCTTTTATTAACATTGTTTTGTCAAATAAAAAGACAAGTTTTGTTTGCAAAAAAAAAAAAAAAAAAAAAAGACAAAATTTTGTTTACATAATAAAAAGACTAGTTTTAACATTTATTTTGTTAACAAATAGAACACAAAGCTTTAACATGGATTTTGTTAGTAATGTAAAAAAAAAAAGTACAAATTTTTAACACCAATTTTGTTAATAAAATAAATGACAAGTTTTTTTTTTTACATTAATTTTGTTACCAAAATAAAAAGACAATTTTGAGCCTTATGTTTGTCTACATAATAAAATGCCAATTTTTATCTTTATTTTTGTGAACAAAATAAAAGGGCAACTTTATCCTTAACTTTGTTAATATAATCAGAAAAGCAAGTGTTAATCCTTAATTCTGTTAACAAGTTTTACCTTTAATTTTGTTAACATTAGAAGTATGCAAATAAATTTACTTTATTTGGTCAATTATGTTAGAAGTTAAATTTTATCATTTTAGTTAGAATATTTTATGTAAACAAAAATAGTCATTTTAGTTAGGATAATTTGTGTCAGCAAAAATGAACATTTTTAGTTAGGGACATACGTTGTAGATAAACATATCACTTGTCTAGAATGGTCGTGTTTATTTTATTAGCATTGACAAATTAAGAAAGTCATGTTTTTATTTGAATTGTCAAAATTAGAATTGACACAATATCGTTGTCATTTGTGCTAAATTAGTATTGATAAACTGAATAGTTGAATCATAACTGTCATTTTTGACAGATTTGTATAGCTGAATTATGGTTGTCATCTCTGACAAATTAGATTTAGAATTAGAATCATCATTTTGACAAATTACAATAATTGGACAAAATACTCATTTTGGTTAAAATAGTTTAGGCCAAACAAATTTTCATTTTTAATTAGAAATGGGTAACAAATGAAGTTATCATTTTTGTTTGTTAGGTTAAATTAGAAATTGCAACAAGTAAATTATCTTTATTTATTTGTTATGAAAAGAAAAGAGAAAAAGAAACATATTTTTCTTATGTAAAGAAAAGAGAAAACGAAACATATTTTTCTTATGTAAAGAAAAGAGGAAAAGAAACATATTTTTCTGATGTAAAGAAAAAGAAACATTATTTTTCCATGTAATGGAAAATAAATAGGAACCTTACATTTTCCAATGTAAATAGAATAAACAAAGAATTTACCTTTTTCAATGTAAATAAGAAGATTAAAAGAATTTACTTTTTTTTTCAATGTAAAAGAATTTACATTTTTCAATGTAAATAAAAAGGAATAATGGGCATTTACATTTTTGCAATGTAAAATAAAAGAGTTGCATTTTTTCTTCAATGTAAAATAAAAGAGTTACATTTTTCAATGTAAAATAAAAGATTAAATAAAAATCACATTTTTATATGTAATTAAAGAATATGTTCTATATTGTTAATAAAATTACATTTCTATGTAATTGAAATTAAAAGAATAAATATATTGATAAGAACTATTTACATTTTCTTATGTAAATAAAGAGGAATTAAAAGAATAAATATGTTGATAAGAATTATTTACATTTTCTTATGTAAATAAAAAGGGAATAAAGCAGAATTAACATAAGTTATTTTCTTTACGTTAAAAAGAAATATTAGGAAAGGATTAAAAGAATTACATTCTTCAATGTAATTAGAAAGACTTAAAGAACTACATTTATTTACATCAACTATGTAAATAGGAGTGCAAAAGTAATTGAAACATTTATTTACAGCTAGTGTAAATAAATAAGAAAAAGTAATTGAAACTATTTAGTTATAAATAGTGAAGAAAAAAATCAAATATATGAATAAGAAATTAGATACATTTATTTACAATTAATGTAAATAAATATAGCAATAGTAAAAAAAAAAAAAATATTTACATGTAGGTAAATAAATAAGAAAAAGATGAGAGTATGTTTATTTACATTTAGGTAAGTAAATAGGATAAGAAAAAGAATATAATTTATTTACATTTAGTGTAAATAAATTAAAACATAGAAAGAATATAATTTATTTACACTTAGGTAAATAAAACAAAATATAGTAAAAGTATAATTTATTTACATTTAGTGTAAATAAAACAAAGATATTAGAAGTAAAATTTTTATCGTCGTTTTAGATGCGATAAAAGAATAGACGATAATTGCTGAATTCGCCAAACAATTTATATTTATATATATATAAATATAAATTATAAATTAAACGAAACGCGCACGGCAGTTCGCGTATCGACATTCTTAACTTTAAATAGTTATACCGAAAGATCCGACCATCGGATTTTCCCAAAACTGGAATCATTAGGACCGCTTTGGGAAGATCTTTCCAACGATATAAACTTCATCAAAATCCAACGGTTAGTTTTCGAGATAAATGTAAATCAAATTTGGTTGAAAACAACGCCAGGGTCGCCCATTGACCCGAAGCGTCGTTAAATTAATTTAGGCTATTTTTATATAAATAAAAATAGCGATAGGTCGTTATCAAATATTAATAACGATAGGAAATGTTTTCGAATTATTATTATATATATATGCGAGAATCATTTGAAAAGACCGAGTTTAATCTCATTTCAAATGATTATACGACGTTCTAAGTCGAAGATTTAAAGACGGTGATTGAAGACCGGCGATCTTCACATCAAATGGATGTGTTGCTACTGAGACCCATGAGAGGAGTAGCTACCTTGAAAGGGCTTCAGTGGTGGCCGTTCGGACGAAGTGTTGATTTGTACGGATTTGACTTTCGCTCAGACCCAGGGCATAAGTTTATAAATGGAATGTATGTCTGACGTTGTAGTCCTTTATACTACATTCGTTGATCTCTCTTAATATATATCTGTTTGGTGGTTAACACCCTTCTCTGAGACGTACGAGCTTAGAGGTTATATATTGGTAGAAATTAATGGTATAGTATGGACTGACAATGTGGCATAATAAGATGCATTGATCAAGGCTTTTGTTGAAAAGCAGGCCTTGTGGTTGATGATCAAAGCACGGCCTGTTTAGGCGTAGCTTTGTGTATAGCGTGACTTCGCGAGCCTCACACCCCGGTATGAGTCAAAAACGGGATACGGACTGCAGGGAGTGCACACGCTTCTTTCTAGCTAGAGTGATGTCAGTGACCTACCAGCCCTGACATTTTACTTATGTGGATGATGGATTTTGAGGCGCCTCGTGTTTTATAGGCCGTTGGTGGTCATACTATAGGTCCAAAGGGACCGGGAAGCGTGTGTTCAGGCATAACTAATCCACTGCCCATAGGCGGGGACCGGCCCTGAAGATCCAAGGGTTCACTGCGGGGGATCCTGAGGCATTTGCTAGAGTGTCTCGAATCGGAGAGGAGCTTGCCCCTAGCCTCGACTCATGATGGAAATCCAATTTCCAATACGACCTTGCGGTTTTGATTGTAGAACTAGTATTGGCGACATAGTATATGGTACCTATGCCTTCTAGGATTGATACTTATGATTGAAATGTTTTTATTTAAAACATATACACACTAATAATAATATCGTTTTTACGTATCAAGCATCTTTTGACCATTATAAGGTAAAACCCTATCCTCTGGTGTGCGTTGCATTGTGTGATGGGACTTGGGTCTTATAATGGTTTCATTTTTCTAAAAAGCATTGCGTTGTTTAACGATTTACCTTATTTTATGCACTGGCAATCCAATGGAGTAAACCCGTTCCGCGTTAGCGGTGTGGTCCTGTGATTCGCCTTATTATTAGATAAGTCTAGTTAAGATTTCTCATACCAGTTCCATGACTGACCTGTAGTTTGTTTCACTGGCAAACTCGGGTGCCCATATTTTTCCACACGGGCAGTCGAGTAGCTTTTTGTAGATATATTTACAGGATCCTGGTTTACAGCTGAAGCAGTATTCGGAAAGCTCTGTATCCGTGTATTCCTTCCAGTTGTATTTTTGTACATTTTCCACTGCTATTTAAATGTAATTTAAATCTCTGATATTTTTGTATTTCCAATGTATATTATTCATTTATACTCGGTTATATTCTTGTACTCTGATGTAATTGTTGTAATCAACAATAAAATGTTCTTCAGTTTGTGTTCTGATGTGAGTTGTTCTCAAGGCAATCTAGGCTTTCCTTTACGGGGAAGTTTGGGTCGTCACAGGTGGTATCAGAGCTTTGGTTTACAGAGCTCGAGAACAAAACACATTAGAACCGAAAGAAAGAATTCATCAGAGATTGGATTAGTAACATCCAATAAGAATAACTCGTTAGAGATAGGATCAGTAGTATCCTAGAACGAGTGTGAAGTGTATTATTTTCTTTAAAAATATAAAGTAAAAACAAATTTAGTTATGAAAATTTTATCTAAATATACGTATTTGAGTATATTATATTTTAATGTGGACAATCGAGTATATAAAGATTTCGAATATACGAGTAATTAACGAATATTCGAAGTTTTAATATACTGGGTAGATATAGAATCACACTCTAGTCGCCCGGAGATAATTCTGGTGATATGTCGACCATCACCATTATTTATGTTCGAGTCTCGAAAGTGGGATTTCTATATATTTCCATTGACTGGTATGAGAAACAAAACTTAGTAAGGACACATTGCTGTGATTTGCACAAAAATATGATTTTTGACTATATATAAAAGTTATGTACATTTGAAAAGTTAATCACCTAATTGATTGATGGTTGTGATGTTTGATTATTAGTTTAACTAATTAAAATATTAGAATGATAATTAATTGAAACCAATAAGTAAAATTTAAAGTTGAGTGGGTTAATTAAACAATTTCTTAACTTCGTTCCTTTTCGAGGACGAAAAGATTTTAAGTGGGGGAGACTGTAACAACCCGGAATTTTGGGGCCAATTTAAAATTTTTATTTTAGGAATTTTAGTGGATTTTAATGTTTAAAAATAATTTATTTTAATTAAGAACGACTAAGAATTTATTTTAAAATGAATAAATTTAATTTAATTATAAAAAAAGTTAGAAATAGCGCGGTAGTTTGAAAAGTCAAACTTGAACTTTGACTGACCGTACAGGATGCAAAATTTAACGGATTTTAGTGAAACCAAAAATATTGGAATCTATTTAAAAATATCTTTCCAACGAATCCGAAAAATCGAAATTTCATAGCGGAAATCAAAAGTTATGGCCAATTCAATTTTTAGAAAGGTCGCTAGGTAATTTGCATAGGTCAAAAATGCTACTATTTGCATATAAAGGAATTTCGACTCGAACCCACTTCCATTGAGTTCGAAATGATGTTTCTGCATTGAAAAACAGTAAAGACTTATATATTTTGAGTTCCGGAAATTATTTGTTTAAAAATGTATTTTTAATATTAAATATACTGGCCTTAAAAATAGTCATTTTTCAAACAGTCTCAGAATTCGATGAAAATAATTTTGTTGGATTCGTATCATCAAAACAAAGCTAAAAATGATTTTTTTGGTAATTTTTAGAATTAAAATATAATTATAATTGATTTTTCAGTGTAAACGGGCAAATTTTTGACTTTAAAAATTCATACGAGCTCAGAATTGAACGAAATTAATTTTCATAGGTCCACAGCATCAAAACATAGCTAAATATATTTTTTGAGAATTTTTGAAGTTAATTTGTGACCTCGGTGAATTTTCACGTACGGTATACATTAAAATATTAATAAAATAATATAATTATTCCAAAACTCATAATAAATTTCGGAATTGGGTCCTGTAACATGTTCCATTGCGTTCAGAAGGCCTCAAAACCTTAAGAACGACAGTAAGCAGGCCTAAATCGGAGTTCGTTCCAAAACGGGCCTTAATTGGGTAATTAACCTATTAAAATAATAATATAAATAGGAGAGAGAAACTAGGCCACGTTCTCTTCTTCCTCAACGCGTGTTTCAGCCGCACTCTTCATCCATGAAACCCATGAAGCTTCCAATCTTCAAACTTCAATAACTCTTTCAATTCTCAATGAAACTCGATGCTCCAATACAACTTTTCAAAGATTTTTCCGAGATCTTCAATTCTAGACCAACCCCATTTAGTATCGTTGCCTGTACCCCGCGCACCAGGCCCGTGAAGCCGCTGCGTTCATGGACCCGTCGCCGCCTGTAGGTGCAGCCGCACCCCTCCCTATTCACGGCACACGTAGACTTCTCCAAGCCGGTCCTTCTCCAACAAACGGCGTCCAATTTCATCGATCCAATCAAAAGTTATTCGAATTCAAAGATTGAAACCAAAACAAAGGTTATGAAAAATTTGATTTTTATTATTTATTTAATTTGGAAAATCGATTATAAATTCATATGAACTCTAAATCTGAAAATTTCAGAACCGGTAGAACCATATCGACGTAGGCGAGGCTTAGAAACCGATTTGGACTGATTCGGAGCAATTATGGATTGTAAATCTAAATTAGAACAAAGGTGAGATTTCTTATTTTAAAATTTTAATTAAAAATAATTGTTATGTGTGGTAAATCATTATTTATTCATTGTTAAGATTTATATGAATTGTGTGTTGTACGTAATTTGATGTGAAACATCTTGTTTGTGTAGATCTGTGATGTTTGAAATTTGTTGATTATCTTATGAGTGTAATGAACCGTTGAATTGGGTGTATTCATTTCTAGCAGAATTTTTGTGTATACCAAATGTTGAGAACATGTTAGTGATAAAATAACATTTGGCAAACTTGATTATAGAACGTAAAATATCATTTTGGTGTCCAACATGTTAATTGAAATAGGAATAACATTCTTACCATCACATGATAATTGTAATAAAAATATAGACTTTTGTCAAAGCATGATATTTGAAATAAAAATCATCATTTGTGTTAAAACATGTTTTTGAAACAACTTAACATTTGTGTCAAAAGATTGGAAAAAAAATTCTATAATACAAAGGTTACTTTTTTTTATGTCACTTAGTTTATTCTAAAAAGATTTAAATAAAAGATTATAATACAAGGATTTCCTTTTATATTTCACTTAGTTTCAAACATAGAATTATGATATAAAGTGATTATGATATAAAGATTATGATAAAAGATTTCACCTTTGTACATACAATAAAAGAGGAAAATTGAAAATATGTCTCTAGGGCCATTTTAGATTATAATAAAAAGACATTTTCTTAACATGAATTTTGTTCACAAAATCAAGGACAAAGGTTTAATACATATTTTGTTTACAAAATAAAGGGAAATTGTTAACATAATTTTTTTTACAAAACAAATGACAAAGTTTTTACTTTGATTTTTATTCTCATTTTATTTTCTTAAATAAAATTGAAACATTTATTTTGGTTTCGTTTATTTTGTTTGCAAATCAAATAAAAGGGCAATTTTAACATGTAATTTTGTTGTAAAATAAAAGACGATTTTTAACATGTAATTTTTGTTACATAACAAAAAGGACAAAATTTTGTTAACACAATTAAGAAGACATTTTATTTACTATTGTCTTTCTAAATAAAAGCTAAAGAGTAAAAGACATTTTGTTTGTTAAATAAAAGAACAAGGTTTAAAAGAACATCTTTTATTAACATTGTTTTGTCAAATAAAAAGACAAGTTTTGTTTGCAAAAAAAAAAGACAAAATTTTGTTTACATAATAACAAGACAAAATTTTTGTTTACATAATAAAAAGACTAGTTTTAACATTTATTTTGTTAACAAATAGAACACAAAGCTTTAACATGGATTTTGTTAGTAATGTAAAAAAAAAAGTACAAAGTTTTAACACCAATTTTGTTAATAAAATAAATGACAAGTTTTTTTTTTACATTAATTTTGTTACCAAAATAAAAAGACAATTTTGAGCCTTATGTTTGTCTACATAATAAAATGCCAATTTTTATCTTTATTTTTGTGAACAAAATAAAAGGGCAACTTTATCCTTAACTTTGTTAATATAATCAGAAAAGCAAGTGTTAATCCTTAATTCTGTTAACAAGTTTTACCTTTAATTTTGTTAACATTAGAAGTATGCAAATAAATTTACTTTTATTGGTCAATTATGTTAGAAGTTAAATTTTATCATTTTAGTTAGAATATTTTATGTAAACAAAAATAGTCATTTTAGTTAGGATAATTTGTGTCAGCAAAAATGAACATTTTTAGTTAAGGACATACGTTGTAGATAAACATATCACTTGTCTAGAATGGTCGTGTTTATTTTATTAGCATTGACAAATTAAGAAAGTCATGTTTTTATTTGAATTGTCAAAATTAGAATTGACACAATATCGTTGTCATTTGTGCTAAATTAGTATTGATAAACTGAATAGTTGAATCATAACTGTCATTTTTGACAGATTTGTATAGCTGAATTATGGTTGTCATCTCTGACAAATTAGATTTAGAATTAGAATCATCATTTTGACAAATTACAATAATTGGACAAAATACTCATTTTGGTTAAAATAGTTTAGGCCAAACAAATTTTCATTTTTAATTAGAAATGGGTAACAAATGAAGTTATCATTTTTGTTTGTTAGGTTAAATTAGAAATTGCAACAAGTAAATTATCTTTATTTATTTGTTATGAAAAGAAAAGAGAAAAAGAAACATATTTTTCTTATGTAAAGAAAAGAGAAAACGAAACATATTTTTCTTATGTAAAGAAAAGAGGAAAAGAAACATATTTTTCTGATGTAAAGAAAAAGAAACATTATTTTTCCATGTAATGGAAAATAAATAGGAACCTTACATTTTCCAATGTAAATAGAATAAACAAAGAATTTACCTTTTTCAATGTAAATAAGAAGATTAAAAGAATTTACTTTTTTTTTCAATGTAAAAGAATTTACATTTTTCAATGTAAATAAAAAGGAATAATGGGCATTTACATTTTTGCAATGTAAAATAAAAGAGTTGCATTTTTTCTTCAATGTAAAATAAAAGAGTTACATTTTTCAATGTAAAATAAAAGATTAAATAAAAATCACATTTTTATATGTAATTAAAGAATATGTTCTATATTGTTAATAAAATTACATTTCTATGTAATTGAAATTAAAAGAATAAATATATTGATAAGAACTATTTACATTTTCTTATGTAAATAAAGAGGAATTAAAAGAATAAATATGTTGATAAGAATTATTTACATTTTCTTATGTAAATAAAAAGGGAATAAAGCAGAATTAACATAAGTTATTTTCTTTATGTTAAAAAGAAATATTAGGAAAGGATTAAAAGAATTACATTCTTCAATGTAATTAGAAAGACTTAAAGAACTACATTTATTTACATCAACTATGTAAATAGGAGTGCAAAAGTAATTGAAACATTTATTTACAGCTAGTGTAAATAAATAAGAAAAAGTAATTGAAACTATTTAGTTATAAATAGTGAAGAAAAAAATCAAATATATGAATAAGAAATTAGATACATTTATTTACAATTAATGTAAATAAATATAGCAATAGTAAAAAAAAAAATTTATTTACATGTAGGTAAATAAATAAGAAAAAGATGAGAGTATGTTTATTTACATTTAGGTAAGTAAATAGGATAAGAAAAAGAATATAATTTATTTACATTTAGTGTAAATAAATTAAAACATAGAAAGAATATAATTTATTTACATTTAGGTAAATAAAACAAAATATAGTAAAAGTATAATTTATTTACATTTAGTGTAAATAAAACAAAGATATTAGAAGTAAAAATTTTATCGTCGTTTTAGATGCGATAAAAGAATAGACGATAATTGCTGAATTCGCCAAACAATTTATATTTATATATATAAAAATATAAATTATAAATTAAACGAAACGCGCACGGCAGTTCGCGTATCGACATTCTTAACTTTAAATAGTTATACCGAAAGATCCGACCATCAGATTTTCCCAAAACTGGAATCGTTAGGACCGCTTTGGGAAGATCTTTCCAACGATATAAACTTCATCAAAATCCAACGGTTAGTTTTCGAGATAAGTGTAAATCAAATTTGGTTGAAAACAGCGCCAGGGTCGCCCATTGACCCGAAGCGTCGTTAAATTAATTTAGGCTATTTTTATATAAATAAAAATAGCGATAGGTCGTTATCAAATATTAATAACGATAGGAAATGTTTTCGAATTATTATATATATATATGCGAGAATCATTTGAAAAGACCGAGTTCAATCTCATTTCAAATGATTATACGACGTTCTAAGTCGAAGATTTAAAGACGGTAATTGAAGACCAGCGATCTTCACATCAAATGGATGTGTTGCTACTGAGACCCATGAGAGGAGTAGCTACCTTGAAAGGGCTTCAGTGGTGGCCGTTCGGACGAAGTGTTGATTTGTACGGATTTGACTTTCGCTCAGACCCAGGGCATAAGTTTATAAATGGAATGTATGTCTGACGTTGTAGTCCTTTATACTACATTCGTTGATCTCTCTTAATATATATCTGTTTGGTGGTTAACACCCTTCTCTGAGACGTACGAGCTTAGAGGTTATATATTGGTAGAAATTAATGGTATAGTATGGACTGACAATGTGGCATACTAAGATGCATTGATCAAGGCTTTTGTTGAAAAGCAGGCCTTGTGGTTGATGATCAAAGCACGGCCTGTTTAGGCGTAGCGTTGTGTATAGCGTGACTTCGCGAGCCTCACACCCCGGTATGAGTCAAAAACGGGATACGGACTGCAGGGAGTGCACACGCTTCTTTCTAGCTAGAGTGGTGTCAGTGACCTACCAGCCCTGACATTTTACTTATGTGGATGATGGATTTTGAGGCGCCTCGTGTTTTATAGGCCGTTGGTGGTCATACTATAGGTCCAAAGGGACCGGGAAGCGTGTGTTCAGGCATAACTAATCCACTGCCCATAGGCGGGGACCGGTCCTGAAGATCCAAGGGTTCACTGCGGGGGATCCTGAGGCATTTGCTAGAGTGTCTCGAATCGGAGAGGAGCTTGCCTCTAGCCTCGACTCATGATGGAAATCCAATTTCCAATACGACCTTGCGGTTTTGATTGTAGAACTAGTATTGGCGACATAGTATATGGTACCTATGCCTTCTAGGATTGATACTTATGATTGAAATGTTTTTATTTAAAACATATACACACTAATAATAATATCGTTTTTACGTATCAAGCATCTTTTGACCATTATAAGGTAAAACCCTATCCTCTGGTGTGCGTTGCATTGTGTGATGGGACTTGGGTCTTATAATGGTTTCATTTTTCTAAAAAGCATTGCGTTGTTTAACGATTTACCTTATTTTATGCACTGGCAATCCAATGGAGTAAACCCGTTCCGCGTTAGCGGCGTGGTCCTGTGATTCGCCTTATTATTAGATAAGTCTAGTTAAGATTTCTCATACCAGTCCCATGACTGACCTGTAGTTTGTTTCACTGGCAAACTCGGGTGCCCATATTTTTCCACACGGGCAGTCGAGTAGCTTTTTGCAGATATATTTACAGGATCCTGGTTTACAGCTGAAGCAGTATTCGGAAAGCTCTGTATCCGTGTATTCCTTCCAGTTGTATTTTTGTACTATTTTCAGCTGCTATTTAAATGTAATTTAAATCTCTGATATTTTTGTATTTCCAATGTATATTATTCATTTATACTCTGTTATATTCTTGTACTCTGATGTAATTGTTGTAATCAACAATAAAATGTTCTTCAGTTTGTGTTCTGATGTGAGTTGTTCTCCAGGCAATCTAGGCTTTCCTTTACGGGGAAGTTTGGGTCGTCACACCCTCCAACTTCTTTCATTAACTATTCGGTTATTTTTGATCCTTGGATGTTCGATATGTGTTGTATATCGGATAACCAAGATCGCAAATTTCTAGGTCGTTACACAAACGCATATTCACTGGTGAATGAAAACCCAGTGGGAAAAATATTAGTGAATGAAAAGAGTGCATTACAGCATAATATATGCTCCCCCTGATTTGTAACGCATTATTCAAATAGTTTGGTGATTCAAGCGGTGCATACCAATTTTATATATCATCTTCTGCAATGTTGATTTTGGAAGTGCCTTCATGAATAGATCTGCTGAATTTTTTTGAGATTGGATTTTCTTCCCTTCTATCTTATTGTCCTTTTGAAGCTTATGTGTGAAAAAGAATTTAGGAGAAATATGTTTTGCCTATCACCCTTGATATATCCTGCTTGAATTTGAGCTATGCATGCTGCATTTTCTTCATAAATAATAGTTGATCTTTCTGTAGTTGAGGGAAGTTGACATGTGCTTCGAATATATTCAATTAATGACCTTAACCAAACACATTCTCGACTCGCTTCATGTAGTGCTAGAATTTCAGAATGATTGGATGATGTTGCTACCAATGTTTGTTTTGTAGATCTCCATGAAATAGCAGCAATGTTGTTTGTAAACACATATCCAGTTTGTGATTTTGCTTTATGTGGATCAGAGACGTAACCTACATCAGCATAACCAACTAGATTCAGATTATTGCCTACGTTAGAATAAAACAAGCCAAAATCTGTGGTTCCTTGCAAATATCTCATGATATGTTTTATACCATTCTAGTGTCTTTTAGTTGGTGCAGAACTATATCTTGCTAGAAGATTGACTGAAAATGAAATATCTGGTCTCGTGCATTGCACTAAATATAATAATGCACAAATTGCACTGAGATATGGTACTTCTGGACCAAGTACATCCTCATCATCTTCTTTTGGTCGGTAAGGGTCCTTTTTGATATCTGGTGATCTGACAACCATAGGCGTACTAAGTGGATATACTTTATCCATTTGAAAATGCTTCAGGATTTTCTCAATGTAATTTAATTGATGGATTAATATGCCATTTTTACTATGCTCAGTCTATAGACCAAGATAGTATTTTGTTTTGCCAAGATCTTTCATTTCAAATTCCTGTTTTAGGTAATCTACTATTTCATTGATCTCTTCTAGAGTTCCAATCAAATTAATATCATCAACGTATACCGCTAAGATAGCAAATCCCTTTACCAGTTTCTTTATAAGGACACATGGATAAATGAGATTGTTTTTGTACCTAGCTTTTACTAAATATTCACTAAGAAGGTTATACCACATTCTTCCAAATTGTTTCAAACCGTATAGTGATCGTCTCAATTTTAATGAATACATTGACTTTGATTTTGCTTCAGGCAATTAATATCCATCTGGGATTTTCATGTAAATATCTGTATCTAATTCACTGTATAGATAAGCTGCTACAACATCAGTCAATCTTATGTCAAGCTTCTCAGAAAATACAAGGCTTATTAAATATCGAAATGTTATGACATCCATAATGGCAGAGTATGTTTCTTTGAAGTCAAAATCTGGTCTCTGCAGGAAACCTTGTGCAACAAGCCTCGCTTTGTATCTCACAACTTCATTTTAATCATTTTGTTTTCTAACAAATACCCATTTGTAACCGACCGGTTCAACACCTTCTGGTGTTTTCTCTATTGGTCCAAAAACACCATGTATTTGAAATGAATCTAACTCAACCTGAATAGCATCTTTCCACTTTGGCCAATCTTGTCTTTTTCGACATTCATTTAAGCTAGTTGGTTCATTATCATTATTCTCATTATAGTCATGACTTTCAGTTATTTCAGTAGCTACTGTGAATGAGAATACATCATCAATTGTTATTTTACTTCGATATCCATTTCTCCAAAATTCGTATAGAATATTGAGAACTCATTATTATTAAGTACCGTTTTGTCTTCGGAATCTTCTATTATTTCTTCTAGGATAATAGTTCCGTCACTGTGTAATGTCCCGTATTTTTACGATGTAATAATTAATTTATTTAATTATTTAAATAGTGAAAATGTTTATTTAATTAAAAAATATTGAATATTTAATTAATATTTATAATATAATAATATATTATAATTCCGAAATAATCGGAAATAGCTGAATTCATAATACTATGTGAACTGGATAATTTAAAATATTTAATTCAGTTTTGAATTGAATTATAATAATGATTCGATTTAATAAATGGCGTTATAACGTATAAATTATATTATAATTATAATCGAGCTCGAAATGGCGCTGCAGTTCGTAATTTGGCGATTCAAACTTTAAATGAATATACAGAATCCGTTTTAAATCGGATTTCTGTAAAACAAGAAACGTTCAGAGCTAGTGAATTATATTTTTCTAATGGAAGAGAAAAATCGAGATTTCATTGTGTAGATTGTGAGTTGTGTCCAAATCAAATTTTTGAAAAGTCGCTATGGAATTCCTTTATAATTTATAACGATTTATTTATATTATAAAAGTATTTTAATATAAATTGAATATCGATATAATATAGAATTTTGAAATATCGAGCTATAAATCCTGATATATTTATTTTGGAGTTTTATGATATCGTATGAGAATATATATACGATAATATTAATTTTATTGATATTAATTTAATTATTTTTAAATATGTTAATATTTAAATTGGTTATTTAGAGCTTTAAAAATAGCCAGTTTTCCATACGACCTCCGTTTTCGACGAAACTAATTTTATTGGATCTGGAATATTAAATTATTGTTAGATTTCATTTTTTGTAATTTTTGGAGTCAATGTGTGGCCATACGGGATTTTAATGTGAAATACAATCGATAATTTGATTTTAGAAATATGCTGTGTGAGCAAACGAATTCGGAATTCGACCAAACAAGTTTCGTTGGGTCCGTAATGTCATATTGTAGCTGTTGTTCATTTTCATTGAAATTGGACATCGTGTGTGATCACATAGATTTTTAAACTACAAATACAAACAACGGTTGATTAAAAATCAATATAAAATGGAATATAAAAATATTAAATCTTCCTATAAATACCAGACCAATTTTCTAACCCTAATATTTTTCATTGTTCTGGTCAAACATTTTCCGCCGTAGTTCTTATTCCAAACGAGGAAAATCTCCATCTTCAAAAATCCTAAATAATTCATAGAAAATTCTATAAATCATGAAACAAATATATTAGCATTCCTGGTGAGTTCCTCTTCAACTCAGTATGAGTTTCACGTGGATCGATTGTCATTTTTGGTTGTCGTGTAAAGATAACGCGGTGCTTCCATTTCTTGGGTTGAGTTCTTTTGAGAATTTAAGGCTTAATTCACGAAAGGGTATTCATAGTTGGATTGGCATGATCAAATAGAGTAGATGGCAATTTTTGGGATTTTATAGAAAATAAAACTGTCAATGATTGCACAGTGATGTTCGTGCTATCCTGAGAGTCGCGTTTCACGATGCAACGGTGGGGTGTTCATGAGGGTGTCCAGATTGAAGAGGGTGCAAAGAGATGAAGTGTGGTGGTTTTTGTTTAAGGACCGATGGTGTATTCTGGGAGATAAGGGGAGTTAAAGATGCCGCAATGGCCTGTAAAAAAGGTGCGCGAGTTCATGTATGTCGGGGAAGAAGGATACGCGGTTTGGGCTTTTATGGGGTGGATGGGCCGTAACAAATAAAGTAAAGCCCTTTTTTGTATTTAATTATGTATCTAAATGGAAGAAAAGGATTTTGTCCAAGAGAAGTTCAGAAATGGTGGAAAAAGTTGTATAGGAGCAGCTTTCTAAAAGTATAAGTAAGGAAGACGCTATTTCCAAATCGGGCCGGTGGAGAATATATTCAATTGGGCCAAGATTTGGTGGGCAAATATTAATATATAATTATAGTTTTATTTAAGTTAAATGACATATTATATTGTAAACTAAATAACTTATACATACGTTACCCAAATTCAGCAAAACAGGATCCGTTGGGATCGTATGGACGACGGCTACACAATGGAACTAACTGGAAGTGAGTTGGAGCTCGTTACAATTTATAGCGTAATAAATTGTCGGTCTGAATCAACCAACGGTTATCGTTATTTAACGATAAACCGTCTAATGTGAGTAAAACTCACTAACTCTACCAGTTTATATTTTTATAAACATAATCTAGTGTTGATAAATGATGATTGATTGCTGTATGATGATTGTTTGGTTGAATTGCTGATTTAGTGATTGAAATTATAGATAATGATATATATATATATATAAATCGTTAATTAAATATTGATTCTGTTTAACGGAATATTTCATATTGAAATGAAATCGATGTTATTTATATTGTTTAACATCTGTAATGCAGGGTAACAGGTTGGAGGGATCCAACCGCATTCCTCAATATTTATAATACTATTTGTTTTCATATATTGTGATATATTATGTGATATATAAAATGTGATTGATTATGATGACACTGGTCATGTTATTTGGTATTTTAAATACCATATGAATTACTGGAATGTATAAAAGGAAATTTTAAAAGTGAATATTGAAAATGAAATATTTTTATATAGAATAAATAGAATTATATAAAAGGATTTATATAAAATGAATAGAATTATATTAAAGGATTTATATAAAATGAATAGGATTATATAAAAGGATTTATATAAAATGAATAGAATTATATAAAAGGATTTGTATAGAATAAATAGAATTATATAAAGGGAATTATAAATGAGATTTAAGTGTTAGAAATAAAAAGGAGATTTGTATGAATAATTCTGAAAATAAAAATACAAATAGAATTTGGATACTTGGTTTTAAATACGAAATCAAACAGTTTTGATTATATAAAGAAATATTATTCACATTCTATGTGAAAAATTAGATTAAAGTAAATATTTTGCAAACAAAATATTATAAAGGAATTTGGGTTTGAAATAGGGATTTAAATAGAATTACTGGAATTAGGAACTGACTGGAAATTAGTTGAGTTGAATGGCTTTCTACGTATCAATCTGATGTTGGTTTCGGCATTCGGGGTTTATACTTGGGAAGTTGTTCTCTTACTAGTTACAGTTAGAGACTGATAGAGGTGGGAAGATATTGATGCGTGAATGAGAAATGGAAACGTTTTCCAAATTTAATAACGTATATTTTCTAATTTTAGAAAATCAGGAATTTATGAATATATGGAAACGATAAATAGGAAATTGGGAAAAGAAATGATGATTGATCGGTAAGATTTCCATTTGGGAATACGACCGTTGTTTGTACACATGTTTTCCTTTTTGATAATTAAATCATCGACTATCAAAGATTTTGACCATTTCCGTTGTCAATATGGAAAGACCGGGATCAGCTATATTATCTGAAAACCACTCTGTATAGCATTAGCGTTGCGAATCAAATATGATGGAGATAATTGAAGACGGAGTTATGATAGGGTTGTTTAGTAAATACTAGGTAGAAATTGCCTAAGATGGATTTACAGAATAGTACCTTCAGTTTGTCCAGTCCAAGGACGACCTGTATGGAAGAATGTCTGACAGAGTATATTTAATGGATCGCATAAGTTGATCTCTCCAAATGTATTTATGTTTGGTGGTGGAGGAATTCGTTTCTCTTAGCTGTATACCCATGGTATTTTTAGGGAAATCAATTTGTTATTTGGCGGGTATGACGATGTGACGTTCAAAGTAAATAAAGGTGTGATCTATACGTTATGGCCTCTAGCCTCACAACCAAGAGATGGTATAAAATCGGGTAAGTCGCCTGGCTAAGTGGTTAGCTGCCAATTAAGGTGTATTGTCACCTGAGTTAGAGAAATTCCATTTAATTCTATAATCTATTTCGATGTTGTCCCTTTCGGGAAACGGTTGTTGATCCCAACCGTTGGTGATAATACATTCGGTATGCTCAAGCGAAATGAGTGACTGACCATGTTTAGCCGTGGTTACAAGATGTTCTTGTTGAACCCGGTGTATTCCTCTCTAGAGATACACTGTCGTAAGGTGGTCCCATACCTTGCCAGTTGGAATCCATTACCCAATAGGCGCCTGCGGTTTTTGATTGTACATTATGTATGTGGAACGTGAGATGAAAGCATACTACCAGATGATTATTATATTGTGGTTGATAGACATTATTATAAGTGAAAATTAGGCACGCATCCCTAAAACGAAACTTAATTAGGCTCACATCCGGTCTAACTTTTCATGTAAATTAGATCCCTATTTTTAAAAACATATAAAATAATATTAAAAAAATATAAAAAAATCACGAAAATTCATTATTAAATAAAACACGTTCACGCCAAAAAAATCAGGTGGAAAATCAATCGATAAACATGTCAAAATCAAAAAATACACAAAACAGCGGAAAATGCAGTAAAATGCATGAAAACATGCACATATTTTAAATATTTGCATACACGTATGCACATATTGTCATGCCCTTGGTCTTTCGACGCATTACTGCATACAAGTATGCAACTATTTTGAATAACTACATACTTATATGCAACTATTCAGCAAGCATGCGGATTTTTTTGCATGTGTATTTAAATAGTTGCATATATGTATGAAACTATTAGTATAGTTACATACATGTATGCAACTTTTTTTTTTATTTGTGTGGATTGAGGGGAATATTTCCAGATTTTAGAAAAAAAAATTAACGCAAGAGCATATTTTTTTTTTTGTGCAAAAACGGAAAAGGCGAAGTGGAAGGCGCTGGAAGTTGGAAGGGACAAAAAAAATTGGGCGGCGACTCAAAAAGAGGGGGCGGAAACGAATGGGAAACTTTGTTCCTTTTTTTTATTTCGCCTTTTTTGATTTTTTTTGAAAAAAAAATGCGCTACAATGTTAAAAAAAATTCTAAAATCTGGAAATATTAGCAGAAGTTCACGGAAATTAAAAAAAACTTGCATTCATGTATGCAACTAGCAAGTATTGTCTGTAAAAATATGAAGTGAAAATTTTGCCTGAAGATTGTTGCACACTTGTATGCAAGAATCTGTTTACCTTGCATACATGTATGCAAAAAAACAAACGCACATTCAACATTTGAAAATACTTGCACAGAAGAATGCAAGTATTGCAAATATGTGCATGATTTGATGCAAATTACTGCATTTTTCGCTGTTTTATTGTATTTTTTGATTTTGATGCATTTTTTGATTTTTTTACGAGCTGGTTTTTTAGGTGAATATATGTTTGATTTAAATACGAATTTTCGTAATTTTCACTTATGGGTCTGTTTGATATAAAGACTATCGTTCCTTTCAAAAGGTTTTTGAATGTTGGACCAAGTGTTCTGGATTCTCATAAGGGAAAAACCCATTCCGTTATACGGCGTGGTCTTATGAGATATCATTTAATTGCTCAAACTGTTTTAAATGGTTTTACTCATACCAGTCCCATGACTGACCCAGAGTTTATTTTGTTTTGTTTTCCCTAAACTCTTGGGTGCCCAATTTTTGTATGGGCAGTCAAGTAGTCAGGATTTTTCAGATATACTTGGACAGTTGGAGCATGAGGCTTCAGGGTTATATAGCTATTGTTTATTTCTGCTGTGTTGTAAGTGTTGTACTTCGGTAATGGTATTATATACATATACTATTTTATTTCAAAGTTATGTTATGAAATATATTTATTCGTTCCGCTGTGAGATTCGTGTTTACTCTGATGTTGTAGTTGTCTTCTTCTTCTATTCTAATTTTCTATCTTATCTATCCTCACCCTCTAACTTCTTTCATTAACTATCCGGTATTTCCGGTGCTTGGACAGTCGATAATGAGTTTATGTCGATAACCAGGATCGCGAAAACCCGGGTCGTTACAGTGGTATCAGAGCTAAAGGTTTAGTAATTACCTTGGCTCTGTGGCGTGACTCAGTAGAGATGGGGTTAGTAATGCCCTAGATTGATTTGAGTGTATATATACGAGAGAACGTGTTTGTATATTTTATTAAAATTGTTTTATATTGTGGAGATTTATTGGTTAAGTTGTTTATGAGTTCAGGTCGATTAGTTTGATCCACTGTATCGGTAGGAGTTTCTAAACACTCGAGTACGATGAACTGACATGGTATGTTTTGAAAAGAGGGTAAACGGAATAATTTTACCCAAAATATATTTTGATATAAAGGAATCTATATATTGGGATTATTATAATATATAGGATGTGTTGGTTGTTATTATAATCAGATGAGATTATAAATTGAAATGGTTATATAAATAACCAATTAGAATTCATATAAGTGTAATATATGAAATCAGATGAAATAAATCTGAATTTAAACCAGAAATGGAATTAAAATTCAGAAAAAAAAAAACATGAAAAGTGTTTGTAAATGGAATTGGATTAAATATATGAGAAAATTAAAATGCTAGGAGATTTTGAATTGTTTACAAGCATTGTGAAGGATATTTTGAAAGTGATTTCAAAATGAAGGTGTTTAAATATGGTTTTGAAAGTGATATAGTATTGAACTCACATTGGTCGCTGGAAAATAATTCCGATGATGATCCGGACATCATCGGTGTTCATTTTTGAGTTTCTAAGTGATGGATTACTACAAAGGATTTTATTTTGAACTGTTTGGAGGAAACAAGTTGTTCAGAAATTCAAATGTTTTGAATTGTTATTATGATTTCAAATTGATTTGAAATAAAACCACAGAATTCAAATTCTGGAATTTAAATTTAACTTATGAAGTTAAATAGATTGAGATGGTAAAAATAAATAAATAAAGTAGAAATTAACTTGAAACAAGTTAAATAAAACAGGATTTGATCAGAGAATAATCTAGAATGGAATTGAGTTGATAAGTTAAGAGTTTGGAATTTGAGTTTGAAATTTTCCGAAAATTTAAGGTGTCAGAAATTTTTCAGAATTTTTTGAAATTTTTTGTTAACAGAAATGAATTAATAATTTAGCTAAAATACATTGGTTCAGTGAAATTGGAGTTAAGAAGTAAACAAATAATATTTGACCTAGTTAATAGAGTTTGTTTTCTACCTTAGCAATTTCGAGGACGAAATTATTTTAAGGGGGAAGAATGTAGTGTCCCGTATTTTTACGATGTAATAATTAACTTAATTATTTAAATAGTTAAAATGGTTATTTAATTAAATAATATTTAATATTTAATTAATATTTATAATATAATAATATATTATAATTCTGAAATAATCGGAAATAGCTGAATTCACAATACTGTGTGAACTGGATCATTTAAAATATTTAATTCAGTTTAGAATTGAATTATAATAACGATTCGATTTAGTAAATGGCGCTAGAACGTAAATTATATTATAATTATAATCGAGCTCGAAATGGCGCTGTAGTTCGTAATTTGACAATTCGAACGTTAAATGAATATAAAGAATCCATTTTAAGTCGGATTTCTATGAAACAAGAAACGTTCGGAGCTGGTGTAGTGTATTTTTCTAATGGAAGAGAAAAATCGAGATTTCATCGTGTAGATTGTGAGTTGTGTCCAAATCAAATTTTTGAAAAGTCGCTATGGAATTCCTTTATAATTTATATCGATTTATTTATATTATAAAAGGATTTTAATATAAATTGAATATCGATATAATCTGGAATTTTGAAATATCGAGTTATAAATCCTAATATATTTATTTTGGGGTTATATGATATCGTATGTGAATATATATACGATAATATTAATTTTATTAATATCAATTTAATTATTTTTAAATATATTAATATTTAAATGGGTTATTTAGAGCTTTAAAAATAACCAGTTTTGCATACAACCTCTGTTTTCGACGAAACTAATTTTGTTGGATCCGGAATATTAAATTATTGTTAGATTACAATTTTCATGATTTTTGGAGTCAGTGCGTGGCCATACGGGATTTTAATGTGAAATAAAATCGATAATTTGAATTTAAAAATATGCTGTGTGAGCAACCAGATTCGGAATTCGACGAAACAAGTTTCGTTGGGTCCGTAATGTCAAACTGTAGCTTTTTGTCCATTTTCATTGAAATTGGACATCGTGTGTGATCACATGGATTTATAAACTACAAATACAAACAACGGTTGACTAAAAATCAATATAAAATGGAATATAAAAATATTAAATCTTCCTATAAATACTAAACCAATTTTCTTCATTCTTCTGGTCAAACATTTTCTGCCGTAGTTCTTATTCCAAACGAGGAAAATCTCCATCTTCAAAAATCCTAAATAATGCACATAAAATTCTAAAAAATCATGGAACAAATATATTAGCATTCCTGGTGAGTTCCTCTTCAACTCAGTATGAGTTTCACATGGATCGATTGTCATTTTTGGTTGTCATGTAAAGATAGCGCGGTGCTTCCATTTCTATCGTTGAGTTCTTTTGAGGATTTTAGGCTTAATTCACGAAAGGTTATTCATAGTTGGATCGGCATTATCAAATAGAGTAGATTGGCAATTTTTGGGATTTTATAGAAAATAAAACTGTCGATGATTGCACAGTGATGTTCGTGATATCCTGAGAGTCACGTTTCACGATGCAACGGTGGGGTGTTCATGAGGGTGTCCAGGTTGAAGAGGGTGCGAAGAGATGAAGTGTGGTGGTTTCTGTTTAAGGACCGATGGTGTATTGTTGGAGATAAGGGGAGTTAAAGATGCCGTAATGGCCTGTAAAAGAGGAGCGCGATTTCATGTATGTCGGGGAAGAAGGATACGCGATTTGGGCTTTTATGGGGTGGATGGGCCGTAACAAATAAAGTAAAGCCCATTTTTTTTTGTATTTAATTATGTATCTAAATGGAAGGAAAGGATTTTGTCCAAGAGAAGTTCAGAAATGGTGGAAAAAGTTGTACAGGAGCGGCTTTCTGAAAGTATAAGTGAGGAAGACGCAATTTCCAAATCGGGCAGGTGGAGAATATATTCAATTGGGCCGAGATTTGGTGGGCCAACATTAATATATAATTATACTTTTATTTAAGTTAAATGACATATTATATTGTAAACTAAATAACTTATACATACGTTACCCAAATTCAGCAAAACAGGATCCGTTAGGATCGTATAGACGGCGCGTACACAATGGAACTAACTGGGAGTGAATTGGAGCTCGTTATAATTTATAGGGAAATAAATTGTCTATCTGAATCAACCAACGGTTATCGTTATTTAATGATAAACCGTCCAATGTGAGTATAACTCACTAACTCTACGAGTTTATATTTTTATAAATGTAATCTAGTGTTGATAAATGATGATTGATTGTTGTGTGATGATTGTTTGGTTGAATTGATGATTTAGTGATTGAAATTATAGATAGCGATATATATATATATATAAATCGTTAATCAAATATTGATTCTGTTAATTGGAATATTTCATATTAAAATGAAATCGATGTTATTTATATTGTTTAACATCTGTGATGCAGGAAAACATGTTGGAGGGATCCAACTGGATTCTTCAATATTTATAATACTATTTGTTTCATATATTGTGATGTATGATGTGATATATAATCTATGATCGATTATGATGACACTGGTCACTTTATTTGGTATTTTAAATACCATATGAGTTACCGGAATGTATAAAAGGAAATTTTAAAAGTGAATATTGAAAATGAAATATTTTTATATAGAATAAATTGAATTATATAAAAGGATTTATATAAAATGAATAGAATTATATAAAAGGATTTATATAAAATGAATAGATTATATAAAAGGATTTATATAAAATGAATAGAATTATATAAAAGGATTTGTATAGAATAAATAGAATTATATAAAGGGGATTATAAATGAGATTCAAGTGTTAGAAATAGAAAGGAGATTTGTTTGAATAATTCTACGAATAAAAATATAAATAGAATTTGGATATTTGGTTTTAAATACGAAATCAAAATGTTTTGATTATATAAAAAAATATTATTCACATTATATGTGAAAAATTAGATTAAAGTAAATATTTTGCAAATAAAATATTATAAAGGAATTTGGGTTTGAAATAGGAATTTAAATGGAATTACTAGAATTAGAAACTGACTGGAAATTAGTTGAGTTGAATGGTTTTCTGGGTATCGATCTGATGTTGGTTTCGACCTTCGGGGTTTATACTTGGGAAGTTGTTCTCTTACTAGTTTACAGTTGGAGATTGATAGAGGTGGGAAGATATTGATGCGTGAATGAGAAATGGAAACGTTTTCCAAAGTTAATAACGTATTTTTTCTAATTTTAGAAAATCAGGAATTTATGAATATATGGAAACGATAAATGGGAAATTGGAAAATGAAATGATGATTGATCGGTAAGATTTCCATTTGGGAATACGACCGTTGTTTGTACACATGTTTTCCTTTGATAGTTAAATCATCGACTATCAAAGATTTTGACCATTTCCGTTGTCAATACGGAAAGACCGGGATCAGATATATTATCTGAAAACCACTCCGTATGGCATTAGCGTTGCGAATCAAATATGATGGAGATAATTGAAGAAGGAATTATGCATGGGATGTTTAGTAAATCCTAGGTAGAAATTGCCTATGATGGATTTACAGCTAGTACCTTCGGTCTGTCCAGTCCCAGGACGACCTGTATGGAAGAATGTCTGACAGAGTATATTTAATAGATCGCGTAAGTTGTTCTCTCCAAACGTATTTACGTTTGGTGGCGGAGGAATTCGTTTCTCTTAGTTGTATACCCGTGGTATTTTGGGGAAATCAATTTGTGATTTGGCGGGTATGACGATGTGACGTTCAAAGTAAATAAAGGTGTGATCTATACGTTATGGCCTTTAGCCTCAAAACCAGGAAATGGTATAAAATCGGATAGGTCGCTTGGCTAAGTGGTTAGCTGCCAATTAGGGTGTATTGTCACTTGATCTAGAGAAATTCCATTTAATTCTATAATCTATTTCGATGCTGTCCCTTTCGGGAAACGGTTGCTGATCCCAACCGTTGGTGATAATACATTCGGTACACTCAAGCGAAATGAGTGACCGGTCATGTTTAGCCTGGGTTACAAGATGTTCTTGTTGAACTCAGTGTATTCCTCTCTAGAGATACATTGTCGGAAGGTGGTCCCATACCTTTCCAGTTGGAATCCATTACCCAATAAGCGCCTGCGGTTTTTGATTGTATATTACGTATGTGAAACGTGAGATGAAAGCGTTCTGCCAGATGATTATTATATTGTGTTTGATAAACATTATTATAATATCAAATGAGTTTGATATAAAGATTACGTTCCTTTCAAAAAGTTTTTGAATGTTGGACCAAGTGTTTTTTATTCTCATAAGGGAAAAACCCGTTCTGTTATACGGCGTGGTCTTATGAGATATCGTTTAATTTCTCAAACTGTTTTAAATCGTTTTACTCATACTAGTCCCATGACTGACCCGGAGTTTATTTTGTTTTGCTTTCCTTAAACTCTTAGGTGCCCAATTTCTGTACGGGCAGTCAAGTAGTCAGGATTTTTCAGATATACTTGGATAGCTGGAGCAGGAGGCTTTAGGATTATATAGCTATTTTTATTTCCGCTGTGTTGTAAGTGTTGTACTTCGGTAATGGAATTATATACATACTATTTTATCTCAAAGTTATGTTATGAAATATATTTATTCGTTCCGCTGTGAGATTCGTGTTTACTCTGATGTTGTAGCTGTCTTCTTCTTATTCTATTCTAATTTTCTATCTTATCTATCCTCACCCTCTAACTTCTTTGATTAACTATTCGGTATTTTCGATGCTTGGATAGTCGACATTGAGTTTATGTCGGTAACCAGGATCGCGAAAACCCAGGTCGTTACAGTGGTATCAGAGATGAAGGTTAAGTAATTACCTTGGCTCTGTGGCGTGACTCGGTAGAGATTGGGTTAGTAATGCCCTAGATTGAGTTGAGTGTATATATACGAGAGAACGTATTTGTATATTTTATAAAAATTGTTTTATATTGTGGAGATTTATTGGTTGAGTTATTTATGAGTTCTGGTCGATCAGTTTGATCCACTGTATCGGTAGGAGTTTCGAAACACTCGAGTACGATGAACAGACATGGTATGTTTTGAAAAGAGGGTAAACAAAATAATTTTACCCAAATTATATTTTGATATAAAGGAATCTATATATTGGAATTATTATAATATATAGGATGTGTTGGTTGTTATTATAATCGGATGAGATTATAAATTGAAATGGTTATATAAATAACCAATTAGAATTCATATAAGTGTAATATATGAAATAAGATGAATTAAATCTGAATTTAAATCAGAATTGGAATTAAAATTCCGAAAAAACATGAAAAGTATTTGTAAATGGAATTGGATTAAATATATGAGAAATTTAAAATCCTGGGAGATTTTAAATTGTTTACAAGCATTGTGAAGGATATTTTAAAAGTGATTTCAAAATGAAGGTGTTTAAATATGGTTTTGAAAGTGATATAGTATTGAACTCACTTTGGTCGGTGGAAAATAATTTCGATGATGATCCGGACATCATCGGTGTTAATTTTTGAGTTTCTAAGTGATGGATTACTACCAAGGGTTTTGTTTTGAATTGTTTGGAGGAAACAAGTTGTTCAGAAATTCAAATGTTTTGGATTGTTATTATGATTTCAAATTGATTTGAAATAAAACCCCAGAATTTAAATTTAACTTATGAAGTTAAATAGATTGAGATGGTAAAAGTAAATAAATAAATTAGAAATTAACTTGAAATGAGTTAAATAAAACTGGATTTGATTATAGAATAAAATGGAATGGAATTGAGTTGATAAGTTAAGAGTTTGGAATTTGAGATTGGAGTTCGAATGGAATTTGACTTGGATATGAGCGAATAATTTGGTTTGAGAATGAATTGATTAGAGATTGATTGGGATGACACTGGTATATGCAGAATTGATAACAGATGGAAATGGTATAATAATATGCCTGACAAAAAGGTACAAGTTTATTTTATATGGGTATGATATTTTTATGAGTCGAATTGGCAAGCCACTTGGCTATTTGATTTTCTTTTGGGTTGGAGAAGGCCTAGAGAGGCGAGTTGTAGTTGTACCGATTGAGCAGTACAAAGGAGGTGCTGGTGAAATTTTCCGAAAATTTAAGGTGTTAGAAATTTTTTGAAATTTTTTTTTGACGGAAATGAATTACTAATTTAGCTAAAATAAATTGGTTCAGTGAAATTGGAGTTAAGAAGTAAACAAATAATATTTGACCCAGTTAATAGAGTTTGTTTTCTACCTTAGCAATTTCGAGGACGAAATTATTTTAAGGGGGGAAGAATGTAGTGTCCGTATTTTTACGATGTAATAATTAATTTATTTAATTATTTAAATAGTGAAAATTGTTATTTAATTAATTAATATTGAATATTTAATTAATATTTATAATATAATAATATATTATAATTCCGAATCAATCGGAAATAGCTGAATTCACAATACTGCGTGAACTGTATCATTTAAAATATTTAATTCAGTTTAGAATTGAATTATAATAATGATTCAACTTAATAAATGGCGTTAGAACATATAAATTATATTATAATTATAATCGAGCTCGAAATGGCGCTGCAGTTCGTAATTTGACGATTCGAACTTTAAATGAATACACAGAATCCGTTTTAAGTCGGATTTCTGTGAAACAAGAAACATTCGGAGCTGGTGAAGTATATTTTTCTAATGGAAGAGAAAAATCGAGATTTCGTCGTGTAGATTGTGAGTTGTGTCCAAATCAAATTTTCGAAAAGTCGCTATGGAATTCCTTTATAATTTATAACGATTTATTTATATTATAAAAGGAATTTAATATAAATTGAATATCGATATAATCTAGAATTTTGAAATATCGAGTTATAAATCTTGATATATTTATTTAAGGGTCATAAGATATCGTATGCGAATACATATACGATAATATTAATTTAATTATTTTTAAATATATTAATATTTAAATGGGTATTTGGAGCTTTAAAAATAGCCAGTTTTGCATACGACCTTCGTTTTCGACGAAACTAATTTTGTTAGATCCGAAATATTAAATAATTATTAGATTTCAATTTTTGTGATTTTTGGAGTCAGTGTGTGGCCAACGGGATTTTAATGTGAAATACAGTCGATATTTTGACTTTAAAAATATGCTGTGTACGTAAACGGATTCGGAATTTGACGAAACATGTTTCGTTGGGTCCGTAATATCAAAATGTAGCTTTATATCCATTTTCATTTAAATTGGACATTGTGTGTGATCACATAGACTTTTAAACTACAAATACAAACAACGGTTGATTAAAAATCAATATAAAATGGAATATAAAAATATTAAATCTTCCTATAAATACCAGACCAATTTTCTAACCCTAATATTTTTCATTCTTCTGGTCAAACATTTTCTGCCGTAGTTCTTATTCCAAACGAGGAAAATCTCCATCATCAAAAATCCTAAATAATTCATAGAAAATTCTATAAATCATGGAACAAATATATTAGCATTCCTGGTGAGTTCCTCTTCAACTCAGTATGAGTTTCACGTGGATCGATTGTCATTTTTGGTTGCCGTGTAAAGACAAAGCGGTGCTTCCATTTCTGGGGTTGAGTTCTTTTAAGGATTTTAGGCTTAATTCACGAAAGGGTATTCATAGTTGGATTGGCATGATCTAATAGAGTAGATTGGCAATTTTTGGGATTTTATAGAAAATAAAACTATCGACGATTGCACAGTGATGTTCGTGCTATCCGGAGAGTCGCGTTTCACGATGCAACGGCGGGTGTTCATGAGGGTGTCCAGGTATAAGAGGGTGCGAAGAGATGAAGTGTGGTGGTTTCTATTTAAGGACCGATGGTGTATTGTTGGGGATAAGGGGAGTTAAAGATGCCGCAATGGCTTGTAAAAGAGAAGCGCGAGTTCACGTATGTCGGGGAAGAAGGATACACGGTTTGGGCTTTTATGGGGTGGATGGGCCATAACAAATAAAGTAAAGCCCAATTTTTTGTATTTAATTATGTATCTAAATGGAAGAAAAGAATTTTGCCCAAGAGAAGTTCAGAAATGGTGGAAAAAGTTGTACAGGAGCGGCTTTCTGATAGTATAAGTGAGGAAGACCATGTTTCCAAATCGGGCCGGTGGAGAATATATTCAATTGGGCCGAGATTTGGTGGGCCAACATTAATATATAATTATA
The DNA here is from genome assembly GCA_030737875.1 of Allium sativum. Taxonomy (NCBI): domain Eukaryota; kingdom Viridiplantae; phylum Streptophyta; class Magnoliopsida; order Asparagales; family Amaryllidaceae; genus Allium; species Allium sativum. Next base: position 489,975,789 of record CM060920.1, read on the forward strand.
GTTTTATTTAAGTTAAATGACATATTATATTGTAAACTAAATAACTTATACACGTTACCCAAATTCAGCAAAACAGGATCCGTTGGGATCGTATGGACGACGGCTATACAATGGAACTGTCTGGGTGTGAATTGGAGCTCGTTACAATTTATAACGAAATAAATTGTCTATCTGAATCAACCAACAGTTGTCGTTATTTAATGATAAACCGTCCAATGTGAGTAAAACTCACTAACTCTACCAGTTTATATTTTTATAAATATAATCTAGTGTTGATAAATGATGATTGATTGTTGTGTGATGATTGTTTGGTTGAATTGCTGATTTAGTGATTGAAATTATAGATAACGATATATATATATATATATAAATCGTTAATCAAATATTTATTCTGTTAATCGAAATATTTCATATTGAAATGAAATCGATGTTATTTATATTGTTTAACATCTGTGATGCAGGAAAACATGTTGGAGGGATCCAACTGGATTCTTCAATATTTATAATACTATTTATTTTCATATATTGTGATGTATGATGTGATATATAATCTATGATCGATTATGATGGCACTGGTCACGTTATTTGGTATTTTAAATACTATATGAATTACTGGAATATAAAAGGTAATTTTAAAAGTGAATATTGAAAATGAAATATTTTTATATAGAATAAATAGAATTATATAAAAGGATTTATATAAAATGAACAGAATTATATAAAAGGATATATAAAAAATGAATAGGATTATATAAAAGGATTTATATAAAATGAATAGAATTATATAAAAGGATTTGTATAGAATAAATAGAATTATATAAAGGGAATCATAAATGAGATTCATGTGGTAGAAATAAAAAGGAGATTTGTATGAATAATTCTACAAATAAAAATATAAATAGAATTTGGATATTTGGTTTTAAATACGAAATCAAACTGTTTTGATTATATAAAGAAATATTATTCACATTCTGTGTGAAAAATCAGATTAAAGTAAATATTTTGTAAATAAAATATTATAAAGGAATTTGGGTTTGAAATAGGAATTTAAATGGAATTACTGGAATTAGAAACTGACAGGAAATCAGTTGAGTTGAATGGTTTTCTGCGTATCGATCTGATGTTGGTTTCGGCCTTCAGGGTTTATACTTGGGAAGTTGTTCTCTTACTAGTTTACAGTTAGATATTGATAGAGGTGGGAAGATATTGATGCATGAATAAGAAATGGAAACGTTTTCCAAAGTTAATAACGTATATTTTCTAATTTTAGAAAATCAGGAATTTATGAATATATGAAGACGATAAATGGGAAATTGGGAAATGAAATGAAGATTGATCGGTAAGATCTCCGTTTGGGAATACGACCGTTGTTTGTACACATGTTTTCCTTTGATAGTTAAATCACCGACTATCAAAGATTTTGACCATTTCCGTTGTCAATACGGAAAGACCGGGATTAGATATATTATCTGAAAACCACTCTGTATGGCATTAGCGTTGCGAATCAAATATGATGGAGATAATTGAAGACGGAGTTATGCAAGGGCTGTTCAGTAAATCCTAGGTAGAAATTTCCTAAGATGGATTTACAGAATAGTACCTTCGATCTATCCAGTCCCAGGACGACCTGTATGGAAGAATGTCTGACAGAGTATATTTAATAGATCACGCAAGTTGATCTCCCCAAATGTATTTACGTTCGGTGGAGGAGGAATTTGTTTCTCTTAGCTGTATACCCATGGTACTTTTGAGGAAATCAATTTTTGATTTGGCTGGTATGACGATGTTACGTTCTAAGTAAATAAAGGTGTGATCTATACGTTATGGCCTCTAGCTTCACAACCAGGAAATGGTACAAAATCGAGTAGGTCGCATGGCTAAGTGGTTAGCTGCCAATTAGGGTGTATTGTCACTTGGTCTAGAGAAATTCCATTTACTTCTATTTATGCTGTCCCTTTCGGGAAACGGTTGTTGATCCCAACCGGTGGTGATAATACATTCAGTACACTCAAGCGAAATGAGTGACCGGTCATGTTTAACCTGGGTTGCAAGATGTTCTTGTTGAACCCGGTGTATTCCTCTCTAGGGATACACAGTTGGAAGGTGTTCCCATACCTTGCCAGTTGGAATCCATTACCCAATAAGCGCCTACGGTTTTTGATTGTATATTATGTATGCGGAAGGTGAGATGAAAGCCAGATGATTATTATATTGTGGTTGATAGACATTATTATAATATCAAATGAGTTTGATATAAAGATTATCGTTCCTTTTAAAAGGTTTTTGAATGTTGGACCAAGTGTTTTGGATTCTCATAAGGGAAAAACCCGTTCCGTTATACGGCGTGGTCTTATGAGATATCGTTTAATTGCTCAAACTATTTTAAATGGTTTTACTCATACCAGTCCCATGACAGACCCGGAGTTTATTTTGTTTTGTTTTCCCTAAACTCTTTAGTGCCCAATTTTTGTACGAGCAATTAAGTAGTCAGGATTTTTCAGATATACTTGGACAGCTGGAGCACGAGGCTTCAGGATTATATAGCTATTGTTTATTTCCGCTGTGTTGTAAGTGTTGTACTTTGGTAATGGTATTATATACATATACTGTTCTGTTTCAAAGTTATGTTATGAAATATATTTATTCATTCCGCTGTGAGATTCGTGTTTCCTCTGATGTTGTAGTTGTCTTCTTCTTCTATTCTAATTTTCTATCTTATCTATCCTCACCCTCTAACTTCTTTCATTAACTATCTGGTATTTCCGATGCTTGGATAGTCGGCATTGAGTTTATGTCGATAACCAGGATTGCGAAAACCCGGGTCGTTACACACTAATTTTTGGAGAATTGGAATTTTCTTTTGAGTTATCCTTTGGATCATTTATAACCTCTTCGGGAGGTTTGCTAATTGATGATTTTTTATTAGACTTTCTTTTTCTAGGCGCCAAGTCTTTTGAACCTATCAGTCTTCCATGTTTTGTCTAGCTTTAGATTCATTTGCTGTTATTGGTCCTTCGGGGATTTTAATTCTGGCTGGTGCATTTGCTGCTGGAATGTGAGATTTAGTTATTTTTGCAGCACATTAAATGCATCTGGCATTTGATTTGCAATATTTTGAATATGCAAAATTCTTTGTACCTTGTACTGACATTATTATGAACGTGGATCCAAACGAAACATAGAAGGATTATTCCATGAAATTTCACGTCGTTCTACTGGAACGGTCTTTTCTCCCCCTAACGGGGGAAATTTGACTCATCAAATTTCCAATCTGCAAACCTTGCAGTAAAGACATCACTCGTAAGAGGTTCAATTTAACGAATTATTGAAGGTGAGTCAAATCCCACATAAATTCCCATCCTTCTTTGAAGACCCATTTTAGTACGAAGTGGGGGACAAATGGGTACATGCACAATGCAACCAAATTTTCATAGGTGTGAAATATTTGGTTGGGATCCAGTTAAATGTTGTGATGGTGAAAATTGATGATATGTCGTTGGTTTAATTTTAATCAATTTGGACGCATGCAAAATTGCATGACCCCAAGCTACAGCAAGCAACTTTGTTTGCATAAGTAAAGGTTTGCAGTAAGTTGCAAATGCTTAATTAATGATTATGCCAGATTATTTTGAGTATGAACATGAGCTACTGGATGTTCAACTTCAATTCCCAGTGATAAACAATAATCATCAAATACTTGAGAAGTGTATTCTCCTGCATTATCTAGTCGTATTGATTTGATGATCGGGGAAATGTGCTCTTAATTTAATTATCGAGCAAGTAATTTGGCAAATGCCATGTTTCTAGTAGATAGAAAACATACATGTGACCAACGAGTTGATGCATCAATTAACATCATAAAATATCTAAATGGCCCGCAAGCGGGATGAATCGGACCACATGTATCACCTTGAATTCTTTGCAAAAATGCTGGAGATTCAGAGGTGATCTTACTGTATGAAGGTCGAGTAATTAATTTTCCTAGTGCACATGATGTACATATGTAATCGTTTGGTAAATTCATCTGATTTGGTAAATCATGCCCATTTGAGTTCTTAGCAATTTATGCATCATAGTTGAACCAGGGTGACCTAAACGATCATGCCAAAGAATCAATTTCTTTGTATCTGTGAGCTTCTGGCTCATGTTTATAAAATGAGATTCAAATATGCCAATTTTGGTAAAGTATAATCCAGTTGAAATTATACCAAATTTTTCTAAATAAGCTTCTGGCTTTCAATTTTAGAAATAACACAAAGATATTCTTTGTTGTTTTCATTTATAGTTTCAATATGGTATCCATTCATTCTTATATCTTTGAAGCTAAGCAGATTTCTTTTAGAATTGCTTGAATATAGTGCATTTTGAATGAATATATATGTACTGGACCCTTCAATTATATTGGCTGAACCAACTATAGTTGAAACTTTATATGAAACATTTTCAGATAATTTAGAGAAAAACTTCGGGTTTTTCAATATCGTATAAGTAGTTCCACTATCAACCACCTTAAGAATTAAAAACAATATAGCTAGTTAATAACTGAAATAACTTATAAATACAGATAAATGTCCATGAGAATAAACTACTTATCATGTCCAACATTACATATTATTTCTGCAATTCTATAAGAAGAAACTAAAAAGAAAGGAAAATAAACAAAAGTTTCAAACTAATACATGCTGAAAGGAAATGTAACAAAATAAAAATCACATAGTGATCTTTAAGGCTACTTGTTACTATCATAGAAACTGCAGGTTCTAAGTTTTCCATTTTATAACAAAAATTACTTTTACATTCACTTCTGGTGTGCAAAATTAAGATCAACATTTAGACCTTAACTTAATATGATCTTCAGGATGCATATTTTCTTTATAAAAGTTTACCTAAGAAACAATGAAATATTTCTTCTAGAAATATAATATATTCTAAAATGACTATAATAAAACTTCAAGTTTTATCATAATTCATATATTGTTATTATATATTTTAAATTGAAGCAACTTTTCTAGAAAGTGCCCTTTTTTCACATATGAGTCATTTTACTATTTTTCTTCAAGAAAATAGTATTTAATATAAATGTAATGATCTCTTCCAATAATAAGTTTCTTCAAGAAATTATGGGTAGCATAAAATTGGAGTATAAGGCTTTTTCCTTTTGTTGAAACTTTTCCTTTCATTGATTTTTCAAATCCTTTCCTATTATAGGTTATTTGCTATAAGAAAATATTAAATGCAATTATATGCTTTATTTCATGTTTCTCGTTTGAATATGAACTTCGGGTTCCTTGTTTGCGTATGAACTTCAGGTTCTTTGTTGGGTCATACGAACCTCAGGTCATTTGCATGTGAACTTCCGGTTCAACCACTCTTACCTTGTGTCTGGAAGTATGACCGTCTTCTGGTGGTCATAACGCTCCTTCAGGGAGTTCCAAAAGTGGAGAGGATCTTTTTTTAGTTAAATATTCTGATTTTAAATCATCGTGAATATGGCGCCTTAAAAATATTAGAGCCTTTGTTTTTTTTGGTCCTGCTGGGACATATTATTACCATTTTTAATGGTATTCTCTAAGTATTTAGATTGTAAATGGATTTCAGTGGTTGACATTTTTGTGAACTACACAAAAATAATAATTGCAGATGCTTAATTAAACAAAATTCACATATCAGTATACATGTTTTATAATTATCAAAACGAATTAACAAATTAATGAACAAACAAATTGATGAAACTGTAGTACTATTATATCATAAAAAAATATGTAGGTCTCGTAAAACAGAATAGGACCGTAGACATGCATGTAATAAATTGAATATATTACGACATGGAATCATAAAAAAAACTCCAAATCTGCAAGTCTTTCTCTATGCATTTACAATGAACTTCTTACAACAATGAAAACAATACCAAGCGTCAAGGAGCCATAGACCATGTTACATAACAAAAATAATGGCCACGGTAATACATATGTTGGCTAACAAGCAGCTTGCTATTTACATATATGCATACCTATTAGCAATGGCTTCTCTATTATTGAAGAGATAAGGTAGCAAATGAAGATGTTTTATGTATGGCGTATGGGTTAAAAGAACCATATATAATATTATAAAAAGAAAATGAATGGATCTTCCTAAAAAATATTTGGTATACCATAATGCCAGATCAAATATGAATAAGTGGATAACTAAAAACCACTAAGTTAAAAATAATTAGATCTAAAAAATTAGATTCACTGGAACATAATCTAGATCAACAAAAAGTATATAGATCCATAGATCAAATATTCTCAAATAGAAAATAATTGTAGAACAAATATAGAAATCCACAAATTGATATTCTCAAATAAAAATTACTTACATGACAAATTCATAGATGTATATCTACAAGATTTACACAAATAACTAAAATAGAATCTTGTGCTGATAATGTGTCATAAAATAATACAGAACAGATAATGAAAGAGAAGACATTAGAAAGAAGATAAGAGATAAGGGACAGACCTTTTTATTTCTCTTGATTCAGTGTACATATTTCTATTACATTGGCTCATTTATATACTGCCTTTGGAGCTGATGTTAGCCTTATTCGTATAATGTGAGACTAAATATAATAAGACAAACGCATATTCACTTATATGTATTACAACATATATAACATTATAGATTCATTTTCTACAACACAATATGTATAAGTTATATGCAAACTCCACATGCTGGAGATGGGGTGGTTGAGCTTGGTCCGACTAGAAAATAAAAAATATCCATAAAAACTCACCGACCATATAAGGTGATGAAATAGACAAGTCATTATTATGTGCTCATATGAAACAAGCCATCAGAACATTTATTTACAAAAATTCGAGCTAACGATGATGAGGATCACTAAATCAGTATGCTGGATAAGGTGTAACTATTCGAGTTTACAACAAATGGACTATCAGTCTTTAAGCACTCACTTATATATATATATATATATATACACACACACACACAGCTCTGGATGTTTCTCTTATTGCAGATCCAATCACTTTTTAGAAATGTTAGCTAGTTCCAAAAACTATACAAAAATCAAAGAACCATTTGCCTTGGAAGTTTTTAGTTTTGTGTTTTCACCTAAATAAAAGTGTGGTTGTCGCGTGCGTTGCTGGAAAACAAATAGTTTTGAAAAATTAAATTAATGTGTAAAATAGAAAATATTTTTCTTATGTTTTCCATATGTTTGCGAACAAATTAAACAATTGTAAAATTCGTTCGTCTTTCCTAAACAACAAGGATCGTTGTAGAGGGTGTCGAACTCTGGGATCAAATTATTTTAATTAATAAATCCAATCAAGTTATCCCTAACTTTTGATTGGTTGAAAACAAAGAAAATAGCAGAAATTAAACAAAACAGAGTTTTAACAATAAGTGAAAGCAATTAGGGGATAATGACATAGATCAGATTCATAATCATCAATAGCCAAAAGATTAACCAGATCTAATACATGTTTCTGTCACAAACATGAATCAACGATAATAGGTTTTTAGAAACAAATATGTAAATAACGACAAGCATAGCCTATGCAGGAGCTCAGCTCTACAACCATAGACTATCAGGACAGATTCACTAATTAATTTCTAAAACCCTAAAATTAGATCTAAATCTGATAATTGTTAGACCGAACATGAATATACCCTGTGAAGGAGCATAGCTCTTAAACGACACAGGATATTAAGGTTCAGATCTAACCCTTGGTTCAGATCTAGATCTATATACATGAATTCCTCATCCTTTGGCTATGTGATTCATATCGAATCATATCTATTAGCGTCATCACCCCCTAATCAAAGGGGATTAGCTAGACATAGCTAAAGAAAATGAGAAAAAGAAAATAAATAACATAAACATAAATAAAATAAAATAACAACAGAGAAGAGAAGGAGAAGAGTTTTATTCCAAGCAGAGGATTACAGAATAAAACTAAATGTGTTTTACAATGAATGAGATAAAGTGTATTTATAGCTGATATGACAAAGGCTACTTGGCAAATTCCATAATGTGGGACTAAAGAATTAGCCCAACTAACACATAAGCTAGTATGAACGGGGTTGTAGAGTAAGAGGCCTTGTAAGTGAGCCAGTGTGAACGCGTGCAGTGCATGAATGAGAAGCCTTGCAAAGGAGCTAATGTGAACGCTACATGAGTGAAATGGTCTGCAATTGAGCCAATGTGAACACAATATGAGTCTTTAGTGAGCCAAATCTACCCAACTAAACTCTATTTGCAACCGTTCTTCAAGCTTTAAACTCTTCAAGCTTAAGTAATTTTAACTTCACTCTTTTTCAGCAAATTCTTCATGTTTTATTCATCAAATGCTCTAAACCATAATTTTTGTCAACAATCTGAAAACACAGCTATAAATACACAATATCAATTATTTAAAAGATAAAATAAGATAAATATGCGGATAAAATATACACATTTACGTGTATATCACCATACTTTGGAGATAACAACATATGAAAAACAATCCAACAACTAAATTGCTTGTTAATTGTCACATAGAATAAAAATTATACATCTACTCATATTTCTTTGTATTTCCCACCGCAAGTTGAAAACAAAAAACTCAAATGCAGAAAAATCAAATAGATCCTAAAGTTATATAAATTTTTCTAGCACAAACATTTTAGGAACATATTTTCATTTTTAAGGTGTTTAGGAAATTTTAAAGGTTTATCTAGTTATATATATAACTTTTTTTTGGAAAATTGGTACACTTTTTATTAATCTGCATAAAGTACATAATAAGGTTAGCATACTAACCTGAGTGCAACTAAATCAAAAATTCATAAAATAAAATAAATTAAAGCAAACTAGACTAAATACATAAGATAAAAGAGATAAACTCATGATAAGGTCAGCATCTCGAAATGCACCATTCCCTTGTACTTGTCTGATATTTCTCATAAGTTGTGACCTTTACGCTCGTAAACCAATACGTAGTTACAACACATAATTTCCTGTAGAAATGATGAGATAAATCTGTCTAAAACAAGTTGATAATGAAAACCGCACATTCGTTGTTGCTTCCTGCTTTTTGTTTTAAACAACAATGGCCTTTGTTTGAATTCAACACCGATCTAGTAGAAGCTCTTTGTTGCATCCCACGTGTGTTGAACACTATCCCAATTCATGTGAACTGCTTTGAGCAAGTACGTAGAAACGGTTGAAACTACATCCCCCATGTTTCAGCAATTATGTGATTAACAATGCCTATGTTCTAACAGATATGGCAAGAAGCTCAAATACTAGAACAAAGAATCAGGTAGGTAGTAGTATAAATACACGCAATAGCTATGAAGGCTACCTGTTCCATTATTCGGCAATGATATTGTAACTGAATGTCATTAAAGTAATGAACCCCATAAATTAACCTTCAGTAAGCTCTCGAATGGCAGGTAAGTACCGTGAATATCATCTAAGACCAACATTCCAAATCTGCCATTCTAAATCATAAAAGGGGTACCCACATGACCTCAAACAACAAATGGGCGATTAGCCGTAAATAACTTTGCACATATTGCATTAACAACCATTACAACTATCTTTTCCATGGTGTGTGTTTTACGAGTGAAATCTGAACTTGCTGTAAGGCAAATATCAATTGAATCCCTTTGAAAATAACTGCAGTACTATATATTACACGGCTAACTTCATTGTGATAATGACATCAGTAAGAAACAGAATACCCAGGAATGGGACAATTAAACCAGAGAATTCTTGAAATTGTCATAGTAATCTTCCCATACATGCTTAAAAAAATAACATATGGCTTGGATTTACACCAAGGCCCAAAGGTGTAAATCGGGCTGCAATGAGAAATGCAATGAAAGATTGAACATCAGAATAGGTTTTACAACCGGATTGCAAAACTGTTACTGAAATTAATTTAACTATTAAGCAGTAGAACTTGAAATAAATCTGAATCTCAATACAGTATTTGAAACCAACAAAAAATACCAAATCGCACTACTGCTTGGGGTATTTCAAATCACAAACCAAAGAATACATTTCGTAGATTGAATCGAAATCGAAATTTAGCCCTGATTAAAGAAGATCGGTTAGAGGACTGAGGAGATTGGTTGTGATTGACATGCTTAAATCGGTTACACCTAATCTCTCACGTCCACGAGTGTCTTGATCTTCAGTGAGGTGACTTCCTTGAACAGACTTGGAAATACGGTGACTTGTGATCGGATTGATTTGGAGCGGCAGTAGAGAACGATGAACCTTGGAATTTGCTATGTGAATATCATTGGAGAATAGATCTTATAAGCGCTTTTATTTAGAAGAGAAAGTGCATCGCCATTCCTCTCCCCCATGGGAGAGGAAAAAAGCCACACATTATATATATATATATATATATATATATATATATATATATATGGCCATGTATTTGACGAGGCATATAAACAAAGTATCACTACACCATAATGGCCAATTGGCAACTCTTATTTTTTTCAACTGCCAACACTTATATGTGTTGTAGACTTGTGACACTAATATGTGTTGCGGTAGCAAAAATGTGTCACCAAAAATGTGCCAACATTTTTATGTGTTGTTATACTTGGTCAACTCTTCTTTTCTAAGGGCAAAATGGTAAGTTGCCAAACATAACCCTAATCGGATGCTCAACGCTTATTCCTCAACACTTATTCCATCCCAGCCGCAACATACGCAAATAACAGAATGGACTTGAAGATTGAAATCAGCGATTAATTAGCTCATCAACATCAGAGACACTGCGGAATCGAAGAATTGAAATCTGCGATGGGGCTTCTAGGAATTGGGGATTCTAGGAATCACGGTGGCTTCTAGGAATCCTTGATTTTTTTCACCGCTGTCGTCCAATTGGACCATCAATCTGCAGCTTCATTCGTGAATCGGTTTAGGGTGCTTCTTCTGCCTTATCAACATACAAGAACGTAAGCATTTATTCTTCATCCTTCAAGAAGATGCTTCCTAGCTTACGTCTGCTGTAGCTTTAGGGTGATTTATGTTCCTCTTGCTTTTAATTTGACGTATGTATAGAAGTATAGTACCAGCAATATGCGTAATCTGCTTCTTAGTTTGCTAAATTTGAATCTATCATGCTATTTATTAACTATAATGTTTTGAAATTGAATCCTAGAAGTATATAAAGCACCCTACAACTATCATGTTTTGAAATTACCCCTTTCTTTAGACGTTTTTGATAAGAAAATATTTTGAAACGTAGATGTTATTGCTTGAATCATGGTTTTGGTACTGAAGTTAAATGGATTAGTTGCACTGTTGATTGGGTTTATAATCATCCGAAGCATTGAATGAAACCAGAATATGCTGTTGCGCTGTTAGAGAACCTTATCTAAATTTTATAAACATCTTAAAAAATTAGTGATTTTGATATAAAATAATGTCTCAACCTTAGATGCATAGAGAACCTTATCTAAATGTTTGATATACTTGTAATCAACTATACATTTATGCAAAGTGTTGCCATGAGAAAAGGCAGAGGAACTGAAGACGCAAAGAGGATGATAAACTCTCTCGAGCTATTTATGCGGAAGTGTTGCCATGAGCAAAGGTAAATTGATCCAAGCTGAACATGAGCGTCTTTTTTTATGCAGTATATGTTATTGTATTGTGTTCTTGTAACCTTCTTTCCATATCTACAGGTTCTTAGCAATACTATCAAACAAAAGAGGAAGGGAAAAGCTGGAAAGTGGGAGGTATCTCTCTCGAGCTATTTTTTGGTTTATAATACATAATCTCTCTCGAGCTATTTATGCGGAAGTGTTGCCGTTTTATTTTTCCATTAAATCATTTGGAAATTGAATTGTGTGTCGCACTTAAGGAAAATTAGTGTATTCTGATTGGTTAGGCTTCTAGTGTATTTTGAAAGGTTAGGTTTCTTAGTGTATTCTGATTGTATTGTATTCATAGAATATATTTTTTTCCAGCATTTCCTTATTGGTTTGCTAGTCATATATGCACAAACTGACCATTTTAAGCATACAAAATAGCCTTAGGTCATGTAACTTCTTTCTTTTCTTGCTACTGACTATCCATTGGTGAGCTCAGAAACCAAGTTTATACGGTCATGCATGATTCTAAAAATGAGTCTGAATCATGATTGCATTTCAATATTGATTTATCTTTTTGCAGCACATGATAACCATTTTAACTTAAAAGTACTCAAACATATTTAATATATATATCTATGACCGTTTCATGTATACAATGTTATAACACGGAGTTCAACTTCATAATGACCAAGTTGATTATATGAGCCTTCCAATTAGATGGCTGGATTGATTATCTCTGATATATAATTGGAATACTATTGCAGAATGATTGTTTCATCAGAAAGAATAAGTGTAGTCATGTTGTGCGAGCTGTGTCAACTCCTCATTTTGTGCTTTTTAATTATTGGTTGTGTGGATCTATCGGTCCATAATAATGTACTCATTTGGATTATTGATAGTGTTCAACAATTTCATGATATATTAACATAATATTGTATATCTTTAACATAATATTGTATATCTATTGCTGTATCAAGAAACTATATATGCATGCATGTTTAGTTATTTGTGCCAACTCTACATCTCATGCTTTATGATTCTGGGTTGGGCGAGTTAGTGTAGATACATCAAGTTGTTTTATTAGGACCATTGACAGTGACTATTCATTTAACAAGGACTAGTAAGTTTGATTAATTTGGATATGATTTTCGATGTTTGTTTTGCTTAATTTATAGCTCTCTCAGCTTTGCGCAGGGCTCAAGTACATGCATAATTTTGATCCTCCATGCGCACACAATAATGTAAAGCCTGGCAATGTACGAGTCACTCAGAAAAGGAACAACCAGCTATTTCAATTTTCATGGATTTTGGAAGCACAAAACCTGCAAGAAAGCAAATCAGTTCAAAAGCAGAGGCATTACAACTGCAGGTAGCATATTGTTATTTAACTATTACTCTTTTGTTAGTGCTTCATCTTCTCTAGTTGTCTTGTGAATGATTCATCTCACCAATTGGACCCAACCCAACCAAATTTACTTGGGAAGTTAGATTATAAATCATATCCTAACTTTGTCATGTTTCTTGATCAGTCTCTTGAAGTAGGGACTGAAGGAGTTAGGTTAGTTTCAAAAGAAATGGTTCATCCTCATTGTCTTTCAGCTTCCAGGTAACTCAAACTTAAAAAGAAACTCCTTTTTCTTTTAAATATAATTTTTGTTTTGTTTTTTTTAAAACTTTTGGTTTGTAATGAACTTTTAGCCCATCATTCTCCTCCAAGTTTCTGTCGATGTCCTAGGAGTAGGCTTAAACAGAAATTAAGGTCATGCGTCTATTTCACCCTTAGCAATAGTTGGCGTGGAATAATTTAGTCTATGAAACATGCCACCCTTAGCAATAGTTGTATGCTGCATGCATTTATAAATATGTATGCATGTATGTTTGGTTAAGCAGTTTTGAGGACTGATTAATTAAGTTAATCATTTTTACTTACTGGGATTTCTTGATTTGACGATCACACTATGAATTCAAAATATGCACTTGATGTTTGGTTGTCATTCCTAGTTTAATAGTAGCGCTAATTGGTGATTCTGCTAATGCGGGGGGAGCCTGTTATCATCGCATCAGCACATATGCTAATTCATTTTGCTTATTCATCACTGGTACTTTCTATATTTAAGTTCTTTTATTGTGTTCGTAGAAATTATTAGCAGCTTGTTCTTCCTGCATTTCTAATGTTCCTTGTTCATTTCTAGAATCACTAGCTTTTTTTTTCCTGTCAGTAGATGTAATACTCCTGAATTTTTACGTTGTTTGTTCATTTCTAGAATCACTAGCAGCTTGTTCCTTATTCAAAATAATACTGCTCAAATTTACCAGTGTGAAAACTATACAAATATCTCAATTTGTACCCATTTAATTTTGGATTTCAATTGTGATAGAAACTGAGACACGAGTTGAACCATTTGTAAAAACTCCCATATATCATTTTCAGTATGCTCATATGCATGAGTAAGGTGCAAGACATATATTGTTATTTATTTATTTTTATTTTTATTTTGAATTTACAGGAGCTTTAGTTTGCTTGCTTGATTCTTTTCCACATCATATTTCTTCTTCCAGCCGTCGTCTCAAAGAAAAATGCGAGTCTCCAATTCTGCCTCTCTGTTTTAGTATGTAAGTTTCTTTTTCAGCTTGGCTAGTAAATTTTTATCCATGTTTTGCAGTGAATTATCATTCTTCGTGACTTGTTTTTGGTTAACTGATGAATATTTCATTGTATGGTTAACTGATGAATATTTATGTACATGTCGCATCATCAACCGATGAATGCAGGGCTTGGATGAAGAACTTATATCATTCAAAAAGTAAAGCAAGATTTCATCAAGTTCATTAGACAAAAGATGTGTCAAATTAAGAAGGTATGATTTTGAACTTATAACATTTAACACTATTTGAAACTTAAATGATGCTATTTAATTAAATGCACGCAGGAAGCGGTGAAATGGAGAAGAAGATGAATTTTGGTGGTACAAGCTATGCAAATTTTTGGATGTAAGGTTCGTTATATGGCTAAAGTTTCGCATTTGGAACTTGTAGACTTCAAATATGAAAAACATCTTGCATATTGTTAATTATGTATTGTTTTTACTATGGAATTGGATATTGTATATGTGTTGAATTTAGTATCTTTATGTATTATTATTTTTTGTTAGTTTGTACTTTGTTGTTGTCGCGAATATGGATGTTTTTTCTTATGGATTTCGTTACATGTTGTTATGTCAAGATAATATCATAGCTGAGTGCATATTAAATAGAGTTTATGCCATCTTATATGCAAATATAAGTGTTAGCAATGAATATGTTTGTAACTCTTATAAGTGTTACCATATTTTATAGTTCCAACATTTATAAGTGTTTGCAATGAATATGTTTGTAACTCTTATAAGTGTTACTATATCTTATGGTTCCAACATTTATAAGTGTTAGCAATGAATATGTTTGTAACTCTTATAAGTGTTACCATATATTATAGTTCCAACATTTATAAGTGTTAGCAATGAATATGTTTGTAACACTTATAAGTGTTAGCAGTTACTCTGTTTGTAACACTTATAAGTGTTAGCAGTTACTTTGTTTGTAACACTTAAAAGTGTTACACGAAATTCCTCACAGGCCGTTGGTGACACATAAAAGTGTTACAGAAATTATTTGTAACACTTATACTTGTTGGCAATCCACTGTTTTGGTGTAGTGTATATAATTGGTAATTCGTAATAAAGTGTACCAATTTACAAAAAAAATGGCCATGTATCTGGAGGGAGAGAATTTTACCATGATTTAGTAAAAAAATAAAGGAAGAAATGTTTTAAGGAATGACAGATTTCTGTAATTCCTTTAAAACATAGATCCCTTCATTTCTTTCTTTTATACAATTCTTTATTGTCAGACAATTCATTTTCAATAGCTATATTCCTCTCTCTTTAGTTTGAAATTTCATGGCTCTTAGGCAACTTAATGGAAATAATAGTCCCACATCATATAAATAAAATCATGCATAATTACTAGGATACTACAATTTACATTGACCGGTTGATTTTCTGAATGACTAAATAGTTTTCTAAATTAATAAAAATGCTAATATTGGCATCATAACTAGGATTGCAGCTAGTACATATGTTCTTAACCATTAGGAACGGCAATGGGGCGGGTTGGGGCGGGTTTCTTGTGCCCCAGACCCGACCCGGATTTTTTGAACCCCGCCCCGTAGACCCGGTGCGGGTCTGGAATTTCGCCCCGTACCCGAAACCCGTACGGGTCAGGGTAGACCCGACCCGCCCCACGACCCGATAATATTGTATTCTAATGTACACAAATTTATGTACTTATATTTTTCATCATTAAATGATAAATTATATACATATTACAATGTATTCACAATGATAAGAGAATACAATAAAATGAGTTGTAAGATAATAGTTCAAAATGTATGCATTTTTTTATTGTATGATTATCATCAATGCAACTTAATTCTATGAAAATTTTATAGTTTGTTGATTGAAAGAATATAATATTCAAGTTATAATCATCTATAAATAAGAAGATTAACAAGTAATCATTATAGTTATAAAGTATTTTAATGATGTTTCAATCATGCGGGTCGGGTTGGGGCGGGTTAGCCTTGCCCCAGACCCGACCCTAGACCCGAACCTCTAAAAGCGGGTCGCGGGTCTACCCGCCCCGAAGACCCTATGGGGCGGGTCTAAATGGGTCAAAACAGGGGCGGGTCAAGCGGGTTTGGACCCTAGACCCGCCCCATTGTCATCCCTATTAACCATTACGCATGTGTCATGCCACCCAAAGTATCCTGA
The DNA here is from genome assembly GCA_030737875.1 of Allium sativum. Lineage (NCBI taxonomy): Eukaryota > Viridiplantae > Streptophyta > Magnoliopsida > Asparagales > Amaryllidaceae > Allium > Allium sativum. The sequence goes on from CM060920.1 coordinate 489,992,207, forward strand.
TCATTTAGTTGGCTCAATACCCACACGTGGGTGAGATTAAAATAATATTTCACATTGAGAAATACATGAATAAAATTTTGCTAGGGTTATGATTATATATATATATATCGATAGACGTATTTTTTTGAAAATAAATCTAATGGTTCAGGGTCCTTTCTATGCCTATAAATAAAGGGCTAGACCTCCAACTTTTGCTCACATTTTCTGGAGGCAGCAGTGAAGCTCTACCATTCCCAATTCTCCAATCTCTTCTATAACTCTAAAATATAAACATAAACAAATCTGATTAACAAGGATTGGAGATATTGAATCTAGATTGGTGAAAAAGGGTTGCTTGACATATAGGTAATCTTTATTATTATTTTTCCTTCTCTTTCTCCAATTCTTCTTTCAGATCTATAAATTATAATGTGTATATATGTATCCCATTTTTATACAAATTATAAATCTGTAGACTTTCGAATTACTGTCCTAGAAGCTATATTCTTATTTGGAATGACTTTCAAGTGAGTGAGAAATATATTCAGTATTAAAAATATCATATTTGTTTGGTGTGTGTAACAGAATTTATATGCCTAGAAGTATCAAATTTATCTTGTTTATGTCAAATATGAAATTGTATACATACGAATATGATATAAATTTGTAGGCCTTTGGGTTATAATATTCTTATCTTGCCTACAATTCTTTAATATGTTATCGTTATTGTATGCATCAGTAATTTGGAAATCAATCCCTAAAAATTGTTAGATTTATGAAGTTATTATTCTAGATTTATAGGATTTGGGCGTAAATATATAAATTCATAGTTGTTGCTTTAGAATCATAAATCTGTTTGTGTTTGGTATTGTTTGGGATTTTTACTTGATTGTTGTAAATTTGCCTCTTTAGCTCTTTTTAAATAAAAATGCATTATTTGAAATCTACAGGAAATGTAAACAAATTAGATAGGAAGAGATGTGCAAATTCACGTATTTTGTATGTAGTTTACATCATCTATGCCAAATAAAATATTACCAATTTTTTGTGATTCGGAATATGTTATTATTCCATCTTTTGAATAGTTTGGGCAAAATTTACAATAGTTACAGTAAATAACCTTTTTATAAGAATTTGAATCTCAATAAGATTAAACATAAAACGAGTTGTCTTAGTCGTTAGTTTGGATTATAATATGAATAGTAATAATAATAAATTTAATTAGTAACTACGTAAATATCGTGCTAAAGCATAAATATATATACAATTATATTATAACCTTATCCATCCAAAACCTATGTAATCAACGCTATTATTAAATAAATAAATAAATGTATGTATGTTGCGTATTTGAATTTAAATGTTTTCCATTTTTTTATGAATATAAATGGTAAGATTTCTCATAATAAATGGAAATGAATATTTGTAACTATTAAGTTGATAGTAATATGGAGTTAATTGCTATAATTAAAAGGTGCTACTACCAAAATTAACCCCTAAGATAGGCTGACACTACAAGAAAAACATCATATAGCAGCGGCAATATTCACTTCTATTCTGTCGCTAAACAGGCCTTAGCGACGGATTTCCTGCTTAATGATGTAGTCGGTAAAAACCATGGCGGTTTCTATGTCAGATTCTGCGACGGAATTCAGCATGAGTTTTCCGATATTTTACTAATTATATAATATAAATATAATTTTATTTATTAACTTAATTTTAATTTATTTAACGACTATTTACCGATGGATAATTAATTTACAGTAAATTATTATTTATAAAAGGCATTGATAAACCCTTACTAATTGCTAAGGGATTAGCAACGGATTTTAATTTATGTAGATATTTAATCTAGCATTATTTGTTTGTAATTTATCGATGTTCCCCTTCTAATCTGAAAATATATATTTATACACACAAACACACACATAAACATACATATACACATACATAAATACATATATGTATATTTATCGAACTAATATCAATCAACTATAAACGCTGAAATAAATAGCATATCCAAAAATACAAAGATAAATTTGCAATTATGATTTATTTCTTCGCTCGGTACGTTCAACTTTGATAACTACGTATTGTCTTGAACTTTTTAATATATTCGCTTAATTACAAGTAATATACTCGCTTTCAGACCATCCAGTTACCACATCCAATCCATAGTTACATTTTTCATGTAAAGATTCCTCATATCGTCTCTACCCACCATTAAAAAACAAAAAAAGGAATCGCTTCATAAATGCAGATGGGGAGCAATGTCCATGTTGAGATTGTCAAGCATCTGTTCACAATTAAAATTTTAGTTTCCAATTAGTCAAAAAATATAATAACCCAATATAATTTACCTATAGAAAGGTTGTATCATGTCAACTAAAGCTAAATTCATAGTGAATTCACACAACTACGCAATATGCTCTGTCTTTATACTCATATACTTGCTTTTTTTTTTCAAAGTACCAAAAGTAACACATTATTAATTACCATAATATGCAGACCTGCCTTGAAAACATGTGTATCAAAATATGTACATAAATGTCTTTGTAAAACAAGAAATATGATAGATTTATAAGTTCAACCTATATCTGGTTTGTCCAGAGTTTGTCCTCATCAACAAGGAACCTGAGCCTGATCCAGAAGATCCATCAAACCTCATACACACAGAAGATCCACTTACCATGCATGTCCTAACCGGAAAGCTAATCAATTACATCGAGGATGGGGAGCATGGCATTCACCTTTTTTGGCAGCCCGAACTGAAAGAAGGCGAAGAAATTGATGAAGCAAACATTGAATTTTTACCTCTCGGCTACGACGAATTCTTCGGAAAAGCTGAACCTAGCGAGCGAAAACAAGGCAAACTGATGATGCAAGATATGCAAAATTTGGTAGAAAACCATACCTTTAGGTGATGCAAATGACAAACCAAGTCTACTGTTTACATTTGACTCAAATTACAAATTACAAATTACAAATGAATGTGTCTGATAAACACTATGAAATAACAAATACTAAATTACCTGATTCCATTTTCAAGTGATTCCTTGCCTTGTTCTATCCATTTTTATGTACCCAAATCATTACCATTATATTGGAAGATCTGCATGACATTTAGTGCCTTCTCAGAACCTGTAGCTGTGCTCCCTCAACTGCGCATGATGCAAAATATGCAACGGTTTGTGCTATATTATGGACAAGTTTAGTTCTAAGTATGAATGTATACATATGAAATAAAACTAGATTTTGCAGATGGTGGAACCTTTCACTACAAACTTTGTATATAGCTTCCTGCACTGTTTCTTGCTGAAATAATTTAGATATTTATATTGGTAGATTTTTCCTATTACTACATCAAAAGGTGATTAACAAACAACAATTTTACACTCCATGGTTCATTTTTATGACTAGAATGGACGAGCCAAGTTAGTAACTCAACCAACACTGTGACATGCATACAGCTACATGGAAAGACGGATAGATATAGCAAACATATTTCGGTATTTCGTTCCACTACTATTCAAATCCATGTAACTAGATATAACAATATCAATAATTTACTAACCCATATTACAAATAATACTAGCAAAGTAAATGAACAATAAACACGACATAACTGCTTATATGTAAAAGTATAAGGCTATTGAGATATTTGAAAATATCTTTTGTCATTATGTGATAAATTTATGTGCTAATCCTATCATATTGACGCTCAAAATAAAAACACTAAGTTTAATCTTGTTTTAACCAAATTATAAAATAAAATCGTGGGAGAAGGCGATATTGTTTTGTTAGAGCAATAAAGAAGCTGAGCCATACTCCCATTTATTTATTACTTTATTTATAAAGCATTATGAGTCATTTTAGTTGGGTGACAAGATCTACAGAGTTTATATTGAAAAAATAAAATTAATTTAAAAGTATAAATTATTAAAGTGGCATCTTTGCACAAAACATGTCATCTAAAGAATCCTAAGGGACATTATGGTAGCCAAAAAATGATTTAAGTTGATTAAAAGAGAAGAAAATAAATGAAGCAATCTAGCCGGTTGTTGTTAAGTTACAACCAATAATATATTCATCCATTAGAAGGTGTGAATGACAGTATGCCAATATAAAATGCAGCTAATAAATGATGCTAAATATTTTGTACATTTGAAAACATAAATATCGGGATGATAAAGGACAGTAGATGGATCAACCAAAACACAATCTTGACATGGATACTAAAGGAAGACCATGCAAATATTTCACAAAAGAGGGGAACTAGCTGGAAATCAATGAAATATCTATCAGCATTACTTATGGCTCCCTAGAGGTAGCATCAATGAACATCAATTTGGGAGAACCAAGCGATACAATCAAAAATACACTAACTTCATTCAGCTAATTTCGATTTGTTGGCATCGGTTAGTTGCGGACAAAATTAAAGAAAGATAGAAAAATAAATAAAATAGAAAATAATTCGCACACTTCAACATACCAACGACTTCGTCGATGGCAAGGCAACAATGATGAGCGCAACAGCGGCCAGCACAGCAACAGGGAGCAGCAATGACGAGGAGCACAACAAAGAAGCGAGCGGAACAGCGAGAAGAGACGGAATCGAGTAGCAACAGAGGCAAGCGAGTGCGATTTAGTTTTCCTAATGGCAACGAGGAGAGACAGAGAGTAGCGGCAATGAAGGAGGCAGAAGTGAATTTCAGGGATTTAGGTTAGAAAAGTGTGGATTTGAGAAGCAGCAGGGAAGATAACGTGAAATAATTGGAGGCGCGCAAAAAGTTATGTTCGGAGCCAAAATTTCACATATTTGAAGCCAAAATTTCAGACATAATACATAGATTGAAGTTTGATACGTTTTAGAGTAGAATATTAAGTGAAAATTTATGTTTAGAAAATTTGGGTTTTGAAACTAAAATATGGGGTTGGAGCCAATGCAGATTAGAACGGAGTCGTAATTCCTAGCGTGAGCTAATGTAAAACCCTTGCATATGGTAGTCAAAAGAGTAACATTATTTTACATTTTCCAAATTTTGAAATATTAAAAAAAAAACTTATGCTTGTTAATGAAAAAAGTGGCACTAGTTTTTATATTTCATAAATTTCTAATATTAATTGTTAAATGTTAAAATTTTGCAATGTAATATATAAAAATTAGTATTGTGTTTGTATTTCAAGCTATTAGTATGTGATAAAATCAATCTTTTTATTGCTTTTTTTTATAATTTCATAATTTATATAAGGTAAATCTATTCAATTATAATATCTCAAAAAGTTAAGATAAAAGTGCAAAAACAAGAGTAATTATTTGTAAATTAACAAGTGCGAACCCGTGCTTCGCACACGGATTAAAGCAAATAATGTACGAAATTATGTTGTAGTATGTTAATAAAATTACCTTCATTAAAATACTTCGTTAGTTATCATAATAAGTTTATTATGTTAACTAATCTATATCATTGGGAATCCGTGCTAAAGCAAACTTGCGCTACGCAGACGGACTTGCTTAAATAAAGATAAACCAACATAAATATTCATTGGATTGAAAATAACTTCTATATATAAAATTGCATATAGTAATAGTTGCATAAATGATATATAATGAAGAAATATAGATCTATATTAATCAAAGTTGAAATTATATTCATAATATTATAGACAAACAAAATTAATATTGACTTGCAAAATTAGTATTTTGAGTAACAATGTTACCCAAATAAAGACGCATGCATTTAACACAGTGCAACATATTAGGTCCTACATGTTTCATCGTTGATGTCATAGTTCTCTCCACTTTAACAAAACGAAATATCATTTACTACAAAATGAATCATATGTTGATCATTTAACCTTGGACGTTATCAGAAATTGTAGTCTATCAAATGCATAACATGCAACAGATATATATGCAATAAAGTCAAATAAAGTCTGAAATATTTTCATTCTTTTTAATTCATGGAAAATAAAATGTTTGTTATTTTTTTATATAACTTACAAATATCAACTTCGTTACAAAAAGTGGAATACAAACTGTGAATATAGGGTATCTCCAGCTAATACAAACCATGCCGCTCTTTATACACTTCTTAAATATTTCAGCAGGAAGAAAATTTCCAACCTGTGCTAAGTGAAGGAAAATTATCTCAAAACTGGAAGTTCACCATTGTTGATATAGATAAAATATATTGACGTTATGAAGACATCGCTAGTTTTTCAAATACTTCAAAGTTCAAACGGAGGGAGACCTCCATGAGGGAATCAATGCATCTTCACATCAAGTAGTGGCATATGGTGCAAATCTGGATGGGAAAATATGCATCAGGAAATTCACAGTATTATATTTTAACGTTAGCTTACAAAACCATGTGAACTGAATTTTAAAAAAACAACTGAAATATAAAGAGCATGAGGAAATGAAATATAAAAAGCATACGGAAATGACAGTTATATTACAATATTTCTTATAACTTTGTTCGTTGATGCAATTTAAATTTGTACCTGCATCTCCTTCAGTGATAACATTCTTAAGATTTAAACTGCTTATAAGATATAACTATCTCAATAACAAACATCTCACCTTCAACTGCAGAGTCAGACTTAAACAATTTGCAAGCACATCCAACAATCTTTCCATCGCAATCAACTACAGTTGCTGTCGACATGCTTTTGCCTTACAGTCATCAAAGTTAACATCAAATTTATTTGCAGAGGAGATGACCATAAGGTATTAGTTGACCGGAATGTTGCATCATGCACTAACATATGTAATGAAGGTCAGCGACAGTTTCCACCTCTACAAAAGTTCAAATTTTTGTTGTTTTATACAAAGTAGAGGAAAAACAAAATTAAACTAAAATAAAACTATAATTTCCCCTTAAGTTCATGTGAATAACAAACCACCTCTACATCCAAAATACATAAAAATAAAAGTTCAAATATCCATCTTCTTTTATCCAACTTTTTTTTATATAGTTTCTATGATTTTAAGATTCCAATTCACACCTACGTTTACAGTTTCTAAGATTCATAAATCTGAAATGAAAAAACATAATTGATTCAGCTATTCCTTTGCCGATTTGATGCCAATTTGATATTCATTTTGATATCCAAGTTCAAAGTATTATAAAAGAAATTACCTTCCTCTTGTGGATTGAAGATTGTAGACTCGTCTATGCTACACGGTGGTGGTTACGTGCTAGGATGATGATTGCTGGCATCACTGCCGGCCTTTGGCACAAGCAAATGAAGCCGCTGCTTAGGGCATCATAATCTCAGGGGCAACAATTCGATCTCCTTCCTATATCGAAAAAACAAAAAATCGTGATCCGCGATTATCTCAGGGGCCCTTCTTACCGCGATTATCAAATTCGCAGAAGCTTCTCCAGTCTTCTTCTTGAGCGCGATTATCAAATTCACAGTTCTCTAGTCTTCTTCTTGAGCGCGATTATCAAATTCCTCCGGTCTTCTTCTTCTAGATCCGAATCCGATTTAGCATCCAAAACGCAGTAATCCGCATTAACATCTGGATCTAGTCTTCTTCTCTTCCTTCAGATTAGGTAACCGGTTAATTTCGTTTGAAACCAAATTAGTTCGTTCGAAATTGAATTGCTATGTTGAAACCAAATTGCTGTGTTTGAAATCTAATTATTGTGCATCAGTGTATATGATTGTTTGGCAATCAAGTTACTGTGTTTGAAGTTACTGCGTTTCAGCGTTTGTTATTCAATTTTTTTGAAGTTCACTTTGCGTTATATGCACAATCTGTTTTTAATTGTTGAAAAAATCAACTCAATCTGTTCAATTTTGGTTATGTAATACTAATTGTTATTCGATCGAATTGTAGAAATTGTTTTTTGTTTTGTTCATCATGGATAAAAACTGTATCATCATGTTGGATTGTGTATCGTGTTCTTAACTATTTTGTGCAAAACAATTCAAAAAAGAATTAATTACTAGATTCGTCTTTGTTTTTTTTTCATGGAATAATTGGTTGAGAAATTTAGTTAAAATTTATCTACATTCAAATAAAATTCGTTGTTGTTCATTTGTGATACTCTCTATTTTTTATTTATTTTTTTGGGTCTTTTCTGTAATCATTGGTTGAATGCCAGATTTTTTTTTTCTTTACATATTACATATATTAAACAATACAAGTTGCTTCAAGTCCTTAATTTTGATGTTTTTCTCCAAAAAACTTATTAAAATTTGTAGCTGATTGCATATCATCTTAAGAAAAATGTTCTAGCCAATACAAATTAACAGTATTTTTTGCTACGTTGGCTACTTTTACTCTTTTTCTTTATTTTATTTCATACATTAGCATCTGTAGAAGGGCCTCTTTTTCGTTTTTCGTTTTAGGTACCAAAAACCCTAGGACCGGCCCTGGCTGGCATCATGTGAAGCGGCTATTAGCGTTCCAATTCCAAGGTCCGAAAAGTGATTTCTTAAAAATGTTTCCTTAATGTGTCAAATATAAAAATCTACTTTCTCTCTTTCTTAGTGAAAGTTTTGTAAACTACAGTTACCATGTCAATATGGGTAAACATGAATTTTAGTGGCAGAACATAAAGTAGACTCTTAAAAAATTGGGTAAGGCACGGACTTTGGGTTCCTATATATGGACTTTTTACTTGAATATGTAATAAGAAAAATTGAAGTACATCACCAAGCTGAAAATACACAAACTTTAACATCATGCAATATACTACACAGAAAGCGTTAGGATAATCAATAATGGTAAACATAATAGAGTAGATAACCAAATATTCATGGACATTTTCATTAGAAAAATTACAATTTTCCTATGAATTTATGAGCGTATCCATGTAAAAAACTATCTTCCAATATGCTACTGTTTCCTATTCTTCATTTAAAAAATGGTTGTAGGGAATGCATTTGAAGCTTTATTGACTTCTTAAGTTCCATATTAAGGGAGCCTGAATGTTTTATTAGGAAGATAGTTAATGTTGGATGTATTAGAAAGTGGTCTACCTGCAATCATGGTAGATTCACAATTTAATGTTTCACATACAGAGTGTATCATAGATAGGTATTGCTATAAACAAAGATTAATAAATAAATAGCTAGAAAGAAAGAATCAACTTACAAATAAATACATAAAGCTCTAAAGTTGGTCTGGGACATCAAGACGTAAAGAGGTCATACTCAAAACATGACATGTTTGCAAAATTAGATAAACCTTTGAAAATCAATACAAACATAACTACATGTCAAGCGAAGAAAAGGAAATTAAAAACAGTGCAAAAGGCATTCATTCATTTTGAATAGTATGTTTAATATTTTAATAATTTTCTGCATAATGCAGATAAATTAATATTCATTGAAACTTTTACTCGTCATGGGTGCAAATCAATGTATGATAACACTGAGTGGCTATATATATAATAAGAGAATGTGAAGAAAGAATCTATTCCTCTAAATTTCAAACCTTGGACTGATTTCATTAAATAAAAATAAAAAGAACTATTCTCCATAAATTAAAAAAACTTAAAAGTTTAAAAAATTGTGAACGTAAATTTTGTAATCTATTTATATTATAATTCGTACTAATTTTTAATGATTACTAATTGGTCCGACCGTAAAATACCCAAATTGCCCATATTTATCAAGGTCATTTAATTATTCTAACCTTTTGATCCGACCTTGAATTATTTCCACTAATCTTAAATTATTCCAACTTTGTAATGCTATAAAATTGATTAAAAATATTATTTTATTGTAGTTTTTTAAATTATTTGAAACTACATACGAATGACAATATATTAAAAAAATTACATGTATTGTTACAAATTAGGAATAATTATTCTAACTAATCAAGCACATGCAAATATTATATACATAAATAAATATTCAACAAAAAAGTCTAAAAGGTTTGATATAATGATTCAAATTATTTAACCGTTAATCTATTTATTTAATTAAATCATATTAGTTTCAAATTTTATCTTATATACGTTACTTACGTTATCCTAAACAGATTAAAATAACATAACATATATCGATATATTTATTAATTAATCTAGATTCATTTAGAACTTTTCTAAGTTTCGTTTAAATAAAAGCAATATTGCATTTGGTTTCACAAATAAATTTTTAATATAGTTTAATGTGTATATAAATTAGATTGTATCAAATATACTCTTATATACATATTTGTGCAAGGTGATTACTTATTAAATTTATTCAGAGAAGGAAACCTTTCCTTTTCTTTCTCTTAACTTATTTAACTAATAAAGGAGCACAATTTTATCTAAGGAATGAAAATTTTCGTTTTCTTCGCTTAACTTATTTCAAACTGACAAGGATTGCAAATGATATTAATTGGAGATAGAAAACTTTACATTTCCTTCCCTTTAATTAAATTGACTAATTGATTAACGATCGATTTATATGAGACACGAAATGTCCGTTAATCTATTTATTTAATTAAATCATATTAGTTTCAAATTTTATCTTATATACGTTACTTACGTTATCCTAAACAGATTAAAATAACATAACATATATCGATATAATTATTAATTAATCTAGATTCATTTAGAACTTTTCTAAGTTTCATTTAAATAAAAGCAATATTGCATATGGTGTAATGACCCGGTTTTTTGACGACCTTGGTTATCCGATATACAACACATATCGAACATCCAAGGATCGAAAATAATGGGTTATTAATGAAAGAAATTAGAGGGTGAGGAAAGATTAGATAGAAACTTAGAATAGAAGAAGAAGAAGAACACAACATCAGAGTAACACGAACCTCACAGCGGAACGAATAACATATAATATGTAACATATCTTTGAAATAAAATCAGTATATGTATACAATAACATTATCAGAGTACAACACTTACAACACAGCGGAAATAACTATAGCTATATGATCCTGAAGCCTCTTGCTCCAGCTCTTCAAGTATCTGTAAATTCCTGACTACTTGACTGCCCGTACAAAATTGGGCACCCAAGAGTTTAGGGAAAACAAAACAAAATAAACTCCGAGTCAGTCATGGGACTGGTATGAGTAAAACAGTTCAAGCAGGTAAATGATATCTCATAAGACCACGCCGTATAACGGAACGAGTTTTTCCCTTATGAGAATCCAAAATATTTTTATATCAAAAACCTTTTGATATTATAATAATGTCTATCAACCACAGTATAATAATCATCTAGCAGAAACGCTTTCATCTCACGTTCTACATATATAGTATACAATCAAAACCGCAAGCACGTATTGGGTAATGGATTTCCAACTATGACAAGGTATAGAACCACCTTTCGCTAGTGTACCTCTAGAAAGGAATACACTGGGTTCAACAAGAACATCTTGCAACCCGGCCACACATGACCGACCACTCATTTCGCTTGAGTGTATCGAATGTATATCACCAACGGTTGGGATCAGCAACCATTTCCCGAATGGGATAGCATCGACAATAGATTTTTAGAAGTAATGAAACTCTAGATCAGGTGATTATACACCCAAATAGGTGCGACCTACATAGCCATGCTACCTGCCCGATTTCTGTCATTTACCGGTTGATGAGGCTTGAGGTTACGCTTTATCATCACATCAGATTCACTTCGAATGCCACATTGTCATATCCATCGAAAATAACTAATTGGCGTCTACAATAGTACATTACGTGTTAGCTAAAGAAGTTTCCTTCTCCGCTTCCACTCTTGGTACGGTTGGAGAAATCAATGTACGTGACCTTTCTGGAAATACTCTGTCAGACATTCATCCATACAAGTCATCCCGAAACAGGATGAACCGAAGGCACTATTCAGTATATCCATCTTAGGCACTGTTATCTAAGATGTATACAACAGCCCTTGCACTTTACTCTGTCTTCAATTATCTTTGGAATATATGATTCGCAACGCTTATGCCAATACAGAGTGGTTCTTTGGATAATAATCCAACCGGACTCTCCATATTAACAACGTTAAAATGGTCAAAACTTCGATAGTCTGTGATTTAACCATCAAAGAAAAACAGGTGTGCAAACAACGATATTATTTCCAGATGGAAATTCTATCAATCAATCATCAATCATATATATATCTATATATCTATATATATATATATATATATATTCATATTTACCTTATTTTCTATGTTTAGAAAATATACGTTAACGCTGGAAAACATTTCCATAACTTATTTACGTATCACTATTCTTCTACCACTATCAGTCTCTGATTGTAAACTAGTACGAGAACAATTCCCTAAGTACCAATCCCGAAGGTCGAAACCAACATCAGATAGACACTTAGGAAACCATTCAACTTAACCAGTCTCCAGTCAATTTCTGATTTAGCTTAACTCCATTTCTTAACTCCTTATACATAAACATTTCCTTTTCTAATTCATATTTCAAATTACAATATTTGATTACGTTTCTGATTCTATTTAGAAAAAAATTCCAAATCTTCTTTACTTGGATTTAATAGAGGTTTAAATCACGACGACAACTCAAACCACTATACTTATTTACTAAATTCACTTAACCACTTTCACTCTCGAACCTTAACCATTTCTAAATTAAAAACGAAGTCAATCAAGTTGGGGTATAACTACCTCTCAGACCTTAACTGAACAACATTTCAAATTTCGAAATAGGGTAAGTTCATCTTTTAACTCTTTAACACTTCCTTACGTAACTTACGAATATAATTTACGAGTCCAACTCCTTTACATAATCATTTGATTATAACAGTGGTGTTATAATTTCCTGCTTCTGAAATATAACAACTTTAATCTAACTCTTATTTCCTAACTCGAATAAATAACGAACAACTAATTTGTCAACTCCTATTTGGTTAACTCTTATTCTATAACTCTTATTCGAATAACTCCAATCTAAAAAATCTTATCCGATTAACTCTAACTCTATTTAACTCTTACTGGATTAACTCTTATTCGAATAACTCCAATCTAAAAACTCTTATCCGATTAACTCTAACTCTATTTAACTCTTACTGGATTAACTCTTATTCGAATAACTTACATCCGAATAACTTATATTTGATAATCTCTCTTCTTCAAATAAACTATATTTGATTTAACTCCCGTGGAATAACTAGATTCGATTAACTCCCTTCGAATATCTCTGATTCGATTAACTCACTTCGAATATCTCTGATTCGATTAACTCACTTCGAATATCTCTGATTCGATTAACTCCTTCGAATATCTCCGATTCGATTAACTCACTTCGAATATCTCTGATTCGATTAACTCCTTTTAACTCTATTTGAATAACTAATATTCGATAACTCCTTTTAACTCGATTTGAATACCTAATATTCGATAACTCCTTTTAACTTGGTTCGAATAACTAATATTCGATAACTCCTTTTAACTCGATCAACCCTAACTGATTAATTCTGACTGGTCAACCCTAACTGATTAACTCTAACTCAAATGTGTTTACTCTAATCAATTACCCTAATTGATTTACTCAAATCAATTAACTTTAATCAAATAACTAATATTCGATTAACTCATTTTAATTAACTTCTTTTGATTAACTCCTTTCAACTCTATTCGAATAAACAATATTCGATAACTCTTTTAACTCTATTTATTTAGCAAATAAATATTCCTTTCAATTCTTCTATTTATTTAACAAATAAATATTTCTTTTATCTTTTCTATTTATTTAACAAATAAATATCTCTTTTATCTTTTCTATTTATTCCATAAATAAATATTTCCTTTGTACTTCTTTCCACAAATGATTCCCTTTATATTTGTTTTACAAATATTTCCCCTTTTATATTTGTTTACAAATATTTCCTCTTATATTTGTTTTTACAAATATTTCTTCTTATATTTGTTTTTACAAATATTTTCCCTTATATTTGTTTTTACAAATATTTTCTCTTATATTTGTTTAATAAATATTTCTTCTTATATTTGTTTTACAAACATTTCTCTTTCTAACTCTTTGATTTTATAATTATTTCCTTTTATAAAACCCTTTTTCTTCTATATATAAAATCCCTTGATTTTATATAAATAATTTATTTCCAAAATATACTTTGAAAATCCCCTTATCAGTATTTCTTACGGTATTTAAAATACCAAACCCAGTGAATGATATCATCCAAACACACATAATCATCAACAGATTATATATCACATCATACATCACAGTATATGAAACAAACAGTATTTTATATAATTGAGGAACCCAGTTTGGTCCCTCCAACCTGTTTCCTGCATCACAGATGTTAAATCATATAATTAACATCAACTTCATTTCAATATGAACTGTTCTGATAAACCACATCAATATATATATATATTTAATGGTTTTTTTTTATAGATATATATATATATAATTTAAACTAACTGACTAGAAGTTCAATCAACCAAATCAACACACAGCAAACAGTCATTATTTATCAGTTCTAAATATACGTTAGAAAAATATAACTGTTCAGAGTTGGTGAGTTTTACTCACATTGGACGATCATCGTTAATAACGATAACCATCGCTTGGTTCAGACGGACAATTTATTTTGCTATAAATTGTAACGAACCCCAATTCACTTTCGGCCAGTTCCATTGTGGAGCCACTGTCCATACGATCCCAACGGATCTTGTTTCGCTGAATTCCGTTGACATATGAAAAAGATACGATCAATTAAAGTTAATACATTCTTTTAATTGAATTTAAACTAAATTAATTTTCTAAGATGGGCCTTAACCTTTGTAAAACCAGCCCAACAATCCTTCCAGCCCACATCTGGCCACGTCTTCTTCTTCCTCTCCTGTACACCACGCGACAGTCCTGCTTATCACCACCTTGTCGAGCTTCAACCCCAAAATACCCCTCCATCTTTCCAATAAAACACAAGCTAACTCCACCAAACTTCTTCTCTTCGCAAGAGCTCCACCTTCATCTCGATTGTACACAACTCGAGCTCCCCTGTCACGACGCGTTCTCACTGTTACCTGACTAGGTCGCGACTCCAATCACGACCGTACTTCACAAAAATGTTCCTAGCAACTCCACAACGACCAACGAATCCAAATACAACCTTAGTTTTATCAAATCCAAGCTTCAACACCCTGATTCTAGGAACCCTAATCTCGCTGTCGAAAATCCACCCCAAAATCCTTGCGTCGAACCAACAAAAATGAGTATACAGATGAAGCTCTTCCACTGCCGAATCTATATATATCAGTTGAATGATTTATGCTAATTTATTTTGATTTCTAGGAATTTATAAAGTTGGGTTTTCACTTTTGGAAATGAGAAGGCCGACGGCGCAAAATTGTTTGACAAGTGAAAAAGTAGAAATTAGGTTTAGAAGAAAGTTTAGGGTATTTATAATGTTAAAAAATATCTAGATATTTTTCTAGGATATTTTACTTTGAATATTTTGTTTTTATTTGTCTTTAAAAATTCCTGTGACCACGTATAACACCCAAAAATCATCAAACTGGACATACAGTAATAGTTCGACATTACGGTCCCAATGAAACTGGTTTCGTCGAATTCCGACTCCGTTTGCTCACACAGCGTATTTTTAACCGTCGAAATATTGACTGTTTTTCACTCTAAAAATCTGTACGGCCACACACTGACTCTAAAAATCACAGAAATTGAAATCTAACAATAATTTGACATTGCGGATCCAACAAAATTAGTTTCTTCGAATTCTGAGGTCGTTTACAAAAGTGGCTATTTTTAAAGCTCTAAATAGTCCTTTTAAATATATAAATATATTTAAAAACAATTAAATTTAATATTTAAAAATAAATATTATCGTATATATTCATAGTGGAATATCATACAGCTCCACAATATTCCTATATGAATTTCCAGCTCGATATTTCAAATCCCGATTAAATCGATATTCGATTTATATTGAAATTCCTTATATATATCGTTATAAATTATAAAGGAATTCCATAGTGACTTTTCTGAAATTTGATTTGGACATAAATCAAAATCTACTCGACGAAATCCAGATTTTTCTCTTACCCTAGAAAGATATACTCCACCAGCTCCACACGTTTCTTGTTTCACAGAAATCCGGCTTAAAACGAATCCTGTACATTCAGTTGAAGTTCAAATCGCCAAATCGTGAACTGCAGCGCCATTTCAAGCTCGATTTTAATTATAATATAATTATACGTTCAAACTGTCGTTATTTAAATATATTCATTATTCTAATTCAATTCTAAACTGAATTAAATATCGCAGATGATCCAGTTCACATCATATTGCCATTTCAGCCAATTCTGATTATTTCAGAATTAAATGTATTATTTAATTTATTATTTTAATTAAATATTTACCATTATTTAATTCCATGACCATTAAATTCACTATATCACTATTTATATAATTAAATAAATTAATTATAATACCTCTGCAAATGCGAGTCATTACATATGGTTTCACAAATAAATTTTTATTATAGTTTAATGTGTATATAAATTAGATTGTATCAAATATACTCTTATATACATATTTGTGCAAGGTGATTACTTACTAAATTTATTCACAGAGGGAAACCTTTCCTTTCCTTTCTCTTAACTTATTTAACTAATAAAGGAGCACAATTTTATTTAAGGAATGAAAAACTAATTATATGAAACATATTAACTAATAAAGGATCACAATTTAAATTGGAATTCTATAGTTTAAATAGAATATTTCAACATTTTAATATTTCTTAACCATTTGCATATATATGCTTATCATAGTAAAATACGCAAGTTTCATTCATTCGCGAGATTTTAATTAGAATCCATAAATTCTTTGAAAATAAAATATTTTTTAAATTTAAATATTTCCCTTTTTAAATACTAGAACATTTCTAATGCAGATGTCATAATTAGTTTCATAAAATTCGGATATAGCTACTCTGTGTATTTAATTTTAATTGTTTAAATGTGTAAAATCTATCAACATATACATATATGCGTATACCTACAATTATCTTCCCTGATTTCTTCCCTTTTTATTCAATGATTAGTACCAAATAACCTCTTGAATTTTGTAAAGTTATTAATATGTTTCAATTAGTATACAACTATTTTTTACCTTTCAGAAATTAAAATTTATTTTAGAATTTAATGTTGAAATTAATGCTTTTAAATTAATTGGAATTCTATAGTTTAAATAGAATATTTCAACATTTCTTAACCATATGCCATTCCTTTCCACGATCTCTTCTTCTTAATTTGGTTCTACGCATAATTTTTTACCCATTTTTCATTTTCTCTTAATTTTACTCCTCTTCCTTTTATGTTTACTACAGGTTTCCCATTCCACGGAGTGATACTTTGCAAGTTTGATGGCTTGGATAATTGAGGATTCTTTGATATCAAATTTGGTATGAATTTTCTTATTCGGGTTCACTTTACTACTCTAAACTTTACATTTAATTTGCTGATAATGACTTAGATTTTGTGTCTGTCAATTCCTTCTAATTCTATGTACTTTGTATATTTTTGGGTTTTAATGTTACTTTTTGTTTGTTGATTTTCTAGCGCATGAATTTATGATCTCTCTCTCTGTAGATATATATACATCTGTTTTGGTTGATTATTTGAAGGAACATATAAGTTTTTCCCATTTCAATTTTTAGATTGTTTAAAACCATTTTGATTTTCAATAATTTTTTATTTGGATTGAGGATATCAACTTGATCAATGGTATGTGTTCTCCGATTTATGTTTCTGATTTTATGCTTTGAACTCAACTTTGATGGTTTGAGTTGAAATTTGGTTTAGGGTTTATTTGAATTTGTTCTTGGGGTTTTGGCTCGAATGCAAATCACTTCTATTTGTTAATGATAATTTTTGGTTGAATTTACAGTGTATAAAACCTTTATTTTCATATAAGAGCTGCTCTAATTTTAATGCTCTCATTAGCTTTGTGATTGTATTATATTCTGCTGTTGCCACGTTGCATGTATGACTGACTTTACTTTTGTTTCTTCTCATACTAATTTTGTTTCCTTTTTGTAGTAATTGCTTCTGGGTTTATTTGAATTGAATCATGTGAAACTTTTAATTATTTCATTCTATTTTTGCACTAAAAAATTGAATCAAGTATGGAACAACTTAATTTTGAGTCCAATAATCAAGTATATACAAATTTGCACTTAATTGACTGGTTTCTGAACAACATGTATACCAATTTGCACTTAATTGACTGCCATATTCCAATTTGTTAATCAACCTTTAGTTTTATGTTCTTACCAAATATTCACTTCTCATATTTTCAATATATGAAACTCTTTCTTTTTTTCTTTATTCTTTTTTAATTTTACTTTACATCGGGTTTTTTACTGTTTATTAAACCTTTAAATGATTCGACATTTAAGGAAACAACAATCAATTGATATAAGTTATAAAAGGAGTTCTTTTGCAATTACTTATAGCTGAATTGAATCATGTGAAACATTTAATTATTTCATTCTATTTTTGCACTAATAAATTGAATCAGGTATGGAACAAACTAATTTTGATTCCAACAATCAAGTATATACCATATTGTATAGAAATGACAAGAATAATGGTTATATAATATATACAATAAATGGTTACATAATATATATAATTAAATCTCAAGATGCACAGTAAAATTGACATAAATGATGGTTACATAATATATATGCTATATTTGGAAAAATCCAATCTGCTTTCTGAACAACATGTATACCAATTAGTAAAAGATAATATCAATGTTTAATCAATCAAAGTTATGGGTTTTGTTAATGTATGCCTAATGGCATATGTTAAGGTTAAATAAATAATTATTAAAAGATAAGGAAATTTATTTTAAATACCTAAATTATCCATATATAATTAAAAGGGAGAAGATATATGTATGTAATTTAGCCATCTTAACATTTTCCTAAAATTGTTAGCCAGCATTTATGTGTAATAACCCGGAAATTCGAGCCAATTTAAAAAATTTATTTTGGCTATTTTAACGAATTTTGATTATTTAAAATGAATTATTTTAAATAATAACGACGAAAAATTTATTTTCGACGAAGTTAAAACGAATAAATTTATTTTAATTATATAACGAGCCTGAAATGGCGCGGCATTTGAAATTTCGATATCGAATTTCAAATGAATATACAGAATTCGTTTTAAGTCGGAATTGGACGAAACCAGAAATATCTAAATCTGTTTGACGATATCTTTCTAACGGATGTAAGAAACTGAGATTTCACTTTAGAAGTTGAAAGATATGTCCAGTTTAAAATTCAGAAAGGTCGCTGTGAAATTAATAAAGGCCTTTGAAAATGGAAATTTTGCAAACGACCTCAGAATTCGACGAAACCACTTTTGTTAGATCCGGGATGTCAAATTATTGCTAAGTTTATTTTCCAGAATTTTCTGAGTCAATGTGTGAGCGTGGCGAAGTTAAACGTGTTTTGTCAGTTTCAGTCAATTTGGGTCGACCAGAAAATGGCCATTTTTCAAACGGTCTCAGAATTCGACGAAATTAGTTTTGTTAGTACCGTATCATCAATACGAAGCTAGAAATAATTTGTATAGAATTTTTAGAGTCAATACGTGGCCCCGGTAAATTAAAATGTACGTTAAATTCAATATATACTGATTTATATTTTAATTTAAGTGAAAACTGATCGAGATGGCCGAATTGGCTTGCGATACATATCCCATTGTGTTCGGAATGGGGGTTATTAGCTAGGGGCGACAGTCGGTGGGCTCGATTTGGAGTTCGAATGAAAGGTCAATATTTAGGAGAACTAAATTAAAATAATATATATATATATATATATATTTATATAAATACCCAACTAGAAACCCTAACCCTCCTATTTTCTGCGCCGCCGCCCTCTGTTAATTAACGGCCATGAAATCTCCACTTCAATCCCAAATCGCTCCACCTCCAAGCCATATTTTCAAGTGATTTCAACACACACATCGAAGAGCGCGCCGACATCTTTAATTCCCACCTGGTTTGATCGGTTTTCACTGAGAATATGGGTCGAATTTGGGGCAGGAACGTGCTGTGTTCGAGGGGTTTTCTGAGGAGGGCGGGACCACTGAGGTTATCGAGAGGGGTGGCGCTGGAATGGTGGCGGCGGCGGCTTCACGATGGCGTCAGCTGATGAGGGTCCGGTTGGCTATAGGAGGGGCGGCGGTCTAGTTCTTGGATGGGGTTTTGGGTTCATCGGGCAACGGGGAACGAAGGGGAAGAAGGGAAAATAAACGGTTGTGGTTTCTCTTTGAAAAGTAATTAAGGAAGTAATTAAATTAATTACTTCATTGAATTTTAATTATGTGATTAATATAAAAACGGTCATAACTTATTCATTTTAAATCAGAATTCCATGATTCAAGTTGCGTTGAGATCGGTAAATCAAGCACTACGCGATGGAATAGTCCAAGACAGAAAATTAGCAAATGAGAATTTCAGACAAATTCAAATTCGAACAGTTCAGATATTCCGAAATAAAACTGTTGGAGAGGAAAATCAAGGTGAGAACTCCAAACCTTTAATTTATTTCTAGTTTGAAATATATACTAGGATGCAGACGGTGTTTAGTAGCACCCGACACCCGTCGTCTACAGACCATGGACGGCTTGTATGCTTGTTTGTTTGATTTTGATGTGTAGTTGATTGTGTGATGTGATGTGACATGAAATAAAATATTTATATAGTTAAAAATATTTTGTAGTTGAAAATAAAAATTTTAACGTGTATTTAAAATGAAATAAATATAAACAAATCGGACGATTTGTTTATATACACACATTTGACTGATATTGATTGGGACGATAAATTTTACACATCGCCCAACTGCACAAATAAAATCTGTGTTTGTTGATTTGAAACCCCACACGGGTATTGGGATGAGATTTGACGTACACTAATCCCGATTGTTTAGTTGTATGTCAATCGATGGATTGACAGACTGTGTAAGCGCTAATTATTTATATTTAATGCTTATGCAGTTGTGTGATGCACTCTGGATGATGGTTGATTATTTATCGTTGTTATTTTATACATGTGTTGTAGAAAAATCCATATAATTGACATTATATGGTAATTGATTGGGCCTCATTCCAGTTTTGAAATAGAACATTTGAATAGAAATATTTGAATAGAAATATTTGAATAGAAACATTTGAATAGAAATATTTGAATAGAAACATTTGAATAGAAATATTTGAATAGAAACATTTGAATAGAAATATTTGAATAGAAACATTTGAATAGAAATATTTGAATAGGAACATTTGAATAGAAACATTTGAATAGAAACATTTGAATAGAAATATTCGAATAGAAACATTTGAATAGAAATATTTGAATAAGAAATATTTGAAATAGAAATATTTGAATAAAATATTTGAATAGAAATATTTGAATATAAACATTTGAATAGAAATATTTGAAAAGGAAATATTTGAAATAGAATATTTGAAAATAGAAATATATGAAGCCGTGTTGATTAGATTTGCGCCATTTTGACGCGAGAGATATTTGAATCGATTTATTCGTTTTTATAACGAATATCGAAAAGGAAGTGATTTCAAAATATAACGTTTTGAAAATATTATCATTTATATGTCAATGATAAGGAATATTCAATTTTGATTTGAAATTGAATATGAAGTTTAAACCGTTTTGAAAACGAATTTAAAACGATTTATAAAATACATTTTAAAAGGAAATCGACGAAAAATATATAATATATTATATAAATATAGAATGGCCTGAATAGAATGCGCCGCGCCGCGGTAGTTCACGAATTTCGACCATTGACTTCGAATGGATATTACGGGAGATCCGACCGTCGGATTCTCCTAAAACGGGAACCGTTGGGTTCGTATCGAAAAGACCTTTCTAACGAATATTAGAGATTTGAAATCTAACGGTTGGATTTGGAATCATGTCCAAATAAAATTTGAAAAAGGTCGCTATAAGTGCAGTTCGATGGCCGTTGATGTAAATCGACTGTACCGGCCTTGATAAAATTATTAAAAATAGTAATAATTTGTGTAAAATCATAAGAAATGATTTGTGAAGAATTGGGATGAAAAACTCCATATTTGAAAAGATAAAAATGGATTTTTATCGAAATGAACTAATTTTGAATTAGAATAATAATTTATTTATTTTTAAATAAATAAATTGGATTTGAAATGGTTTTAAAAGAAATCAGAATTTCCAATAATTGAATTGGAATGGATTTGAATCGAAATCATCTTCGGAATAGTTCGATGTTGGATTTCGTGATTATACAGATGTTGTTATGGAAATTTGAAAGATATATATATATCGTTATTTCCAATACGATATTTGTTGGTCGTAGTATTTGATATTGAATATAAGCCAATATATTTTCTATTCAGAGCCTTGTATTTAATATCAAATGCGATTTGGGTTTGTCGTGAATGGTGTATTCATTAACACTGTCCTTAAGTCCAGTTGAGAAAAAGATTAAATCTTTTATTTAGATTCAATGAAGTGTACCAATTAAATGGTATTTAATTGGAATTGAATTTGAATTGATTTTTGGGTATCGTGAACGGTGTTTTAAATAACACTTGTTCTTTAACCCGATAGTTATTGGAATGTGATTTTGGGTTGTCGTGAACGGTATCTTCAATAATACTGTTCTTAGACCCAATGGAGTTAAGAAAATCAGAAACTAACTAGAGATTAGTTAAGTTGAATGGTCTCCTGGGTATTGATCTGATGTTGGTTTCGGCCTTCGGGGTTAATATTTAGGGAATAGTTCACTTGCTAATTTACGGTTAAAGGCTGATGGAGTGAAAAGTGATTTTGGTTTTATCGCGAATCGTGTTTAAATGACATTGGTTCTTTAACCCAGTTAAAGACAGGAAGATTAAAACCAAGTGGAGTTTTAATGAATCTTTAATTAGATTGAAATGATCGAGAATGGAGTATCACCAGTTTTGCTCCAGACGATAGTTAAATCTTTAATTAGATTTGAACGTGAAATGGTAATTGAATTTACCGATAACACCATGGTGTTAGATATGAAGTATGACCAGTTTTACTTCATAGGATGAATAGGTTGGGATTGGGAAATAAAATAAATGATTACTTCGCTGTGGTTCGCTAATCCCGACTAGTTTGAAGTGATATTCAAAGGAGGATTAAAGAATAAATTTAAAAGAATTTATCTTTGATAAAATTAGTGGGAACCTTTCCCTAAGAATGTGAAATTTAGAAACTAACTGTAGGTTAGCTAAGCAGAATGGTTTCCTGGGTATTGATCTGATGTTGGTTTCGGCCTTCGGGGTTAATATTTGCGGAATTATTCTCTTGTTAATTTACGATTAGTGACTGATGAATTGGAATGAGGCGTATGTTGTGTTTGTGTAACACTTGTTTATTGTATACGCGAGTTATTTAGAAAGACCGGGTTTATCCCATTCTGAATAACTGATTCGACGATGAGTCGAAGATGAAGACGGTGGTCGAAGACCGGAGGTCTTCACGTCGTTTGGATAACTATTGATGATCTTGATTGGGCCGTATACCCAAGAGGAGGGAATCAGTTAGTGGTCGTCCAGACGTACTTGGAGATCGATGGATATGCGGGGAGACGTATTGTTCAGGCATAATAATCCACTCCGTGTGGACCGGCCCTGACGATCCAAGGGGTTGATGCGTTCTGATCCTGAGACATGGGCTAGATTGTCTCGAATTCGGTAGAGGACGATCCCTAGCCTCGGTTCATATCATAAATGATAACCCAACTTCCATTACGCCATTTTTCGGTTTTGATTGTGTACCTATATATGGCGACATAGTGGTATGGGACATTCATGCCGCCTATGATTGATATTTATGATTGTATATAAAATCAGAAACTAGTCGGAAACGAGCTAAGATGGGTGGTTTTCTGGGTATTGGTCTGATGTTGGTTTCGGCCTTCGGGGTTAATACTTAGGGAATCGTTCTCTTACTAATTTACGGTTGGAGTCTGATTAAGAATTAAAACATGAAATTTAGTGTATCAAGCATTCTTTGGCTATTATAGGGTAAAAACCCTATCCTCCAGCTTGCGTTGCATTGTGTGATGGGACCTGGGTCTTATAATAGCTTCATTGTTCTTTATTTAGCATTGTGTTGTTTGTTTTATGCACTGGTATTCTTGGGAGGAAACTCGTTCCGTGTCATACGGCATGGTCCCTCGATTTACTTAACTTTAAAATAAAGATTAATAACTGTTTTAGTTCTCACACTAGTCCCATGACTGACCTAGAGTTTATTGTTTTAACCTAAACTCTGGGTGCCCTTATTTTGACACGGGCAGCTAGTAGTTTTGGTTTTGCAGATTTATATTCACAGGATCCTGGTTTACAGCTAGAACGATACCCGGAAAGCTCTGTATCCGTGTATTACTTCTAGTTGTGTTTTGTATTATTTTCCGCTGCGATGTATTTAAATGTAATTTAAATCTCTGATATTTTCTGTGTAATATTTATTCTTACTCTGTATATTCTTGTATTCTGATGGAATTGTTGTAATATACAATGAAATGTTCTTCAGTCTGTGTTCTATTTTGTCGTGTTCTCAAAACAATCAGGCGTTTCGAACGGTCTTGATCGGTTTAGCGACTGATTCGGATCAAGCGAAATTCTCGGTCGTTACAGCTGGTATCAGAGCTTTGGTTTACAAAGCTCAGAGAACAAGACACATTAGAACCATACGAAAGAATTCATCAGATATTGGATTAGTAATATCCAATGGGAATGACTCATTAGAGATGGGATCAGTAGTATCCTAGAACGAGTGTGAAGAGTATATTTTTGAAAATGAAAACAAATTATGTTTTGAAATTTAAATCGTTTTATACGTATTTGAATATTTATTTGTATTGAATTTGGACGATCCAGTATATAAAGATTTTGCATATACGCCTTGCAAACGTGTATTCGAAGTTTTAATATACTGGATAGATATAGAATCACACTCTAGTCGCCCGGGCATGATTCTACTGATGACGTACGGCATCAGTAGTCTGTTTTCGAGTGTCGAAAGTGGGATATCTATATATTTCCATTAGACTGGTGTGAGAACCAAAATTAGATATGGCTTATTGTTGTGATTTGGCATCAAAAATCTGATTTTTAGACTATGTATCAAAGTTATGAATTTGAAAAGCTAATCAACTAATCGATTGCTGGTTATGTTGTTTGATTATTGGTTGAGTAATTAAAATTTGAACTGTATAGCCAATTTGAACCAAATAGTATATTGTATTGAAAATTTATCGCATTTGCATACATATACATGTACTTACATTGAACAGGTCATAGCAAAGAGGCTAGAGCAGAAGAATAAAATTGTTTGCCCGACAAATAGGTACATGTTTACCATAATTTACTGTTTTGTTTGGCTGATGATGATTTTATGAGCCGATTGGCTAGCCGCTTGGCTTTTTCTTTTTCTTTTGGATTGAAGAAGGCCATAGGAGGCTATATGAAATATCCCGAAGTCCCCGGTGCAGGGGAGGTTATGGCGAAAATTTTCGTAAATTTAGGGTGTTAGCCAAATTTTTGAAAAATTTGAAAAGTTTTTAGAAACTGAAAAGTTGAAAAACTTAAGCCGTAATGGAAATAGCGAAAGTTGAGTTGATTAGTTAAACAACTTTCGGCTTCGTTCCTTTTTGGGGACGAAAAGTTTTAAGTGGGGGAGATTGTAATAACCAGGAAATCCGAGCCAATTTAAAAATTTTATTTTGGCTATTTTAACGAATTTTGATTATTTAAAATGAATTATTTTAAATAATAATGACGAAAAATTTATTTTCGACGAAGTTAAAACGAATAAATTTATTTTAATTATATAACGAGCCTGAAATGGCGCGGTAGTTTGAAATTTCGATTTCGAATTTCAAATGAATATACAGAATTCGTTTTAAGTCGGAATTGGACGAAACCAGAAATATCTAAATTTGTTTGATGATATCTTTCTAACGGATGTAAGAAACTGAGATTTCACTTTAGAAGTTGAAAGAAATGTCCAGTTTAAAATTCAGAAAGGTCGCTATGAAATTAATAGAGGCCTTTGAAAATGGAAATTTTGCAAATGACCTCAGAATTCGACGAAACCACTTTTGTTAGATCCGGGATGTCAAATTATTGCTAAGTTTATTTTTCTAGAATTTTCTGAGTCAATGTGTGAGCGTGGCGAAGTTAAACGTGTTTTGTCAGTTTCAGTCAATTTGGGTCGACCAGAAAATGGCCATTTTTCAAACGGTCTCAGAATTCGATGAAATTAGTTTTGTTAGGATCGTATCGTCAATACGAAGCTAGAAATAATTTTTATAGAATTTTTAGAGTTTATATGTGGCCCCGGTAAATTAAAATGTACGTTAAATTCAATATATACTGATTTATATTTTAATTTAAGTGAAAACTGATCGAGACGGCCGAATTGGCTTGCGATACATATCCCATTGTGTTCGGAATGGGGTTATTAGCTAGGGGCAGAAGTCGGTGGGCTCGATTTGGAGTTCGAATGAAAGGTCAATATTTAGGAGAACTAAATTAAAATAAAATATATATATATTTTTATATAAATACCCAACTAGAAACCCTAACCCTCCTATTTTCTGCGCCGCCGCCCTCTGTTAATTAACGGCCACGAAATCTCCACTTCAATCCCAAATTGCTCCACCTCCAAGCCATATTTTCAAGTGATTTCAACACACACATCGAAGAGCGCGCCGAGATCTTTAATTCCCACCCGGTTTGATCGGTTTTCACTGAGAAAATGGGTCGAATTTGGGGCAGGAATGTGCTGTGTTCGAGGGGTTTTCTTAGGAGGGCGGGACCATGGAGGTTATCGAGAGGGGTGACGCTGGAATGGTGGCGGCGGCGGCTTCACGATGGCGTCAGCTGATGAGGGTCCGGTTGGTTATAGGAGGGGCGGCGGTCTAGTTCTTGGATGGGGTTTTGGGTTCATCGGGCAACAGGGAACGAAGGGGAAGAAGGGAAAATAAACGGCTGTGGTTTCTTGTGACGGCCCGCCACGTACCAACCGACATTTACTCAAAAAGTGCGCTGTACACATGTCCAGTTAGCACGGAACGGGTCGTCAGAAGGAAAAGGAAGAAGGAAATGAACATACAAAGAACCTGTAGAATGTCTCACAGTGCATAGAATAAAATATAATAATAACATACTTGACATAAAACAGGAGAGACAGTGCATAAGCTGAAAACCAGAACTAAACATCATAGCAGCGGAAATCCAAAATACAGCTTATTACAACTTTCAAACTGTCTCAAAGCAAAAGTAAGATAAAAGAGGTACACTACTAATGCCCAAGTAGCGACCACCAACGACACAGGGAGAATGTGTATATATGTATCATACGTGGAAGCCTCCTGCCCGCCTCTGAATCAGCTACTCGCGCATCACCAGCTAACCTGTCTCTAGTCTGCTCGTGTGAGCACCCAGAGTAATAAGAGGAGACATAAAACTCTGGGTCAGACATAAAGCCTGGTAAGAGCGATAAGCATCTAAAGTGAACAATAACAGGTAGACTAAAACATACCTGAACCTGGACCTGCAACCAAAGAGTTAGCACTACATACTGTACAACACTCTAAGGTACCATATCAAACGGTGTAAAGATACGGAGGTGGGGGAGGTGTGCATGTCATAATGATGGCAAACAATCAAACATGGCATCCATCCTCACATCTCTCACTCAGTGCGTAAAGCATACGTTATTCACCACTTCGATCACCCAACATGCCTTGCCACGATCACTCTGCCCCATGAAGTCATAAATGGCTTCACTGCACTGATAACGTAGCCACTAATTCCTCGCTATGTCCACTTGCCCCATGGAGTTATTCACCCCATCTGCGCTGGCTCATAGCCTTACCAATCCTTACTATGTCCACTTGCCCCATGGAGTTGTTCACCCCATCTGCGCTGGCTCATAGTCTTACTACGCATCACCTTGCCCCTCAGGTCATAATGACCCTACTGCACTGAAAACGTAGTCTTGCTACCATCACCTTGCCCCTCAGGTCATAATGACCCTACTGCACTGATAAGTAGCCATCATTCATTTTTAGTGGTGAATCGAAGTTATGAACGTCGACAACTCCTTAGCACACGTCCCGCAGCAAAGCCCAACCATGAAGTGAACTCATTGGTTCCCAACTGGATCCTGAGCTCTAACTTCCCATATTGGACTACCTTTGCATCTCGGGTTATTGGTCAATACTGGGTCGGGTCGGGTTCCTCCTCAAGCCATTGGTTCGGGTCGGGTATCCTCCATCGGTTCGGGTCGGGTCCTCTTCTGATACGGTTCGGGTCGGGTGCTTTACTTCGGGTCGGGTCGGGTGTCAATCCCCTCCAGTTCGTGCTTCCGCTCCGATCCGCCTCCTCATCCTTCACATGCTCCTATCCGATCCATCTTCAGGCTTCCGCTCCGATCCGCCTCCCCCTTAATCCGATCCGATCCCAGTTCAGTTAGCGTGGCCTTCCTTTTTGCCAACTTTTCCCAAGTGTCAGGCTCCAATCCGATCGAATCCCTTGCCCAGTTCAACATATCCGATCCGAGCCTCATATCCGATCCGATCCGAAACCTGCACTGTTTTCTGAAACTGTTCCAGCAAGTGTTTACGCCATTCGACGACGTTTTCGACCATTCTAACTATTGAAACCAATCACAAAGCATTTCGTACAGTCATAGCAACATGCATAATCAACCACAAACATCAAAACATCAATATAATAGGTTAAAATGGATCAAACATACCCAAAATCCCACGTTTCCCCTTAAGCATGTTTAGGTGAAACTAATAATAGGATTAGCAAAACTTAACCAAATTAACCCAAATTCATATCAGAGGTCTAAAACATTATTTAGGAATTTATGAATATTTTTCCCGAATTTTATCATGTTTAAATTCGCTAATTAACACTAATCACCCCTAATTAGCCATAATTAGTGCAAAACTATGCAAATCACTCACCTTAGCCACAAATAAACTAAGATCTGAAATAAAGCTCTGATTTGATGTGAATCCCAATGCTAAACAGCAGCTCCAATGTTGCTTTGATGTAGATCTTCCTTGATTAGAGGTTGTTAAGCCAAATCCTTGACCAAAAGGTGATTTGGAGGTGATTTAGAGGTTGGAGGCCATTTTTAGGGTTCCTTGGTGATAAGTGGAGGCTAGAAAACTGAAATGGAATGATTCTCCGTCTCATTTCAGCCTTCCAATAACCCTAATCCCGAAATGGGTTATGGGCCTACTCACTAATCACCCGATTTGGCCCGGTTAAGCAGTTTTTCACCCTCCAAACCTTATTTCAGCCATATCTCCCAAACGGTAAGTCCGTTTGGCTATTATGACCACTCTACGGAAAGGTAAACCATCAAACGAATCCAATGGAAGTGGGTTCAGGTCAAAATTCCTTTCCAATCAAAAGTTATGGCCAAAACAGTACCAACTAAGGGCAAAATGGTCATTTAAAAATCGACAAAAATCATGACCATGGGAAATGACTCTAATGGATGTTTCCCAAAGTTACATGACCATACGACTTCATATGGGAAAGAAATAAATATTCTACAATCCTATGATGTGTAGAATACGGGTCATTACATTTCTCTTTGAAAAGTAATTAAGGAAGTAATTAAATTAATTACTTCATTGAATTTTAATTATGCGATTAATATAAAAACGGTCATAACTTATTCATTTTAAACCAGAATTCCATGATTCAAGTTTCGTTGAGATCGGTAAATCAAGCACTACGCGATGGAATAGTCCAAGCCAGAAAAGGAGCAAATGAGAATTTCAGACAAATTCAAATTCGAACAGTTCAGATATTCCGAAATAAAACTGTTGGAGAGGAAAATCAAGGTGAGAACTCCTCACCTTTAATTTATTTCTAGTTTGAAATATATACTAGGATGCAGACGGTGTTTAGTAGCACCCGACACTCGTCGTCCACAGACCATGGACGGCTTGTATGCTTGTTTGTTTGATTTTGATGTGTAGTTGATTGTGTGATGTGATGTGACATGAAATAAAATATTTATATAGTTAAAAATATTTTATAGTTGAAAATAGAATTTTTAACGTGTATTTACAATGAAATAAATATAAACAAATCGGACGATTTGTTTATACACACACATTTGACTGATATTGATTGGGACGGTAAATTTTACACATCGCCCAACTGCACAAATAAAATCTGTGTTTGTTGATTTGAAACCCCACACAGGTATTGGGATGAGATTTGACGTACACTAATCCCGATTGTTTAGTTGTATGTCAATCGATGGATTGACGGACTGTGTAAGCGCTAATTATTTATATTTAATGCTTATGCAGTTGTGTGGTGCACTCTGGATGATGGTTGATTATTTATCGTTGTTATTTTATACATGTGTTGTAGAAAAATCCATATAATTAACATTATATGGTAATTGATTGGGCCTCATTCCAGTTTTGAAATAGAACATTTGAATAGAAATATTTGAATAGAAATATTTGAATAGAAACATTTGAATAGAAATATTTGAATAGAAACATTTGAATAGAAATATTTGAATAGAAACATTTGAATAGAAATATTTGAATAAGAAATATTTGAAATAGAAATATTTGAATAAAATATTTGAATAGAAATATTTGAATAGAAACATTTGAATAGAAATATTTGAAAAAGAAATATTTAAAATATAATATTTGAAAATAGAAATATATGAAGCCGTGTTGATTAGATTTGCGCCATTTTGACGCGAGCGATATTTGAATCGATTTTATTCGTTTTTATAACGAATATCGAAAAGGAAGTGATTTCAAAATATAACGTTTTGAAAATATTATCATTTATATGTCAATGATATGGAATATTCAATTTTGATTTGAAATTGAATATGAAGTTGAAACCGTTTTGAAAACGAATTTAAAACGATTTATAAAATACGTTTTAAAAGGAAATCGACGAAAAATATATAATATATATATTATATATATAGAATGGCCTGAATAGAACGCACCGCGCCGCGGCAGTTCGCGAATTTCGACCATTGACTTCGAATGGATATTATGGGAGATCCGACCGTCGGATTCTCCTAAAACCGGAACCGTTGGGTTCGTATCGAAAAGACCTTTCTAACGAATATTAGAGATTTGAAATCTAACGGTTGGATTTGGAATCATGTCCAAACCAAATTTGGAAAAGGTCGCTGTAAGTGCAGTTCGATGGCCGTTGATGGAAATCGACTGTACGGGCCTTGATAAAATTATTAAAAATAGTAATAATTTGTGTAAAATCATAAGAAATGATTTGGGAAGAATTGGGATGAAAAACTCCATATTTGAAAAGATAAAAATGGATTTTTATCGAAATGAACTAATTTTGAATTAGAATAATAATTTATTTATTTTTAAATAAATAAATTGGATTTGAAATGGTTTTAAAAGAAATCAGAATTTCCAATAATTGAATTGGAATGGATTTGAATCGAAATCATCTTCAGAATAGTTCGATGTTGGATTTCGTGATTATACAGATATTATTATGGAAATTTGAAAGATATATATATCGTTATTTCCAATACGATATTTGTTGGTCGTAGAATTTGATATTGAATATAAGCCGATATATTTTCTATTCAGAGCCTTGTTGTAACGACCCGGTGGAAATTCGATGCTCGAATTTCGACAATAATATACAAATCTCATATTACTTGCCAAAATTCCAGTATCGAACACACCAGATAGTCATTTGAAAGAAATTAGAGGGTGAGATAAGAAAAGATAGAAATATTAGAATAGAAGAGAAAGAAGAATCAACACAACACAGAGTCTCACATCGCAGCGGAATAAAATATAATATAGTAATATTCTTTATTGAGAGCTTGAAAAATAATACTTACATCATCAGAGTGCATCGATAAATCTGGACAGTTATAATGACCTGTCCTCATATACGACACACAGCGGAAACATACTAGATAATATTATACGTCTGACTCCTCCAGCTCGTTTCTGAACTTCAGAGCATCCGATAACCTAAACCTGTAACTCGGGCTAACCCGAGCATTTACAAAACACCGGGTCAGTCTGGTGAACCAGAGTGAGAATTACTCGCACAGTTTAAGGGGAATCATCCAACTTGATTTTTAAGTTCAAATTCCTTTCGAAAGAAAAGGATAATAGTAAGACTAGCCCACACATAAACACGGACGGTTTTTACCTTACTATAACCCAAAATAGTTTTGAAATCATATATTATCCTGATATTATAATAGTGTCTAAATACAAGTAAATATCAATCTAGCGGAACGCTTGCATCTCACGCTCCACGTATATCGTATACAATTAAAAAAAACCGCGGGCGCTTATTTGAGATTGGATTTCCAACTATGACAAGGTATGGGACCACCCGCCGATAGTGTATCTCTAAAGGTGAATACACTGGGTTCAACAAGAACGTCTTGCAACCCGGCCCACACATGACCGACCACTCATTTCGCTTGAGTGTATCGAATGTATATCACCAACGGTTGGGCGCGACCCACCGTTTCCCGAAGAGGGACAACATCGAAATAGATTAAAGAATGAAACAAATTTTCTCTAGATAGGTGATTATACACCCTAATGGGCGCGACCCACATAGTCATGCTGCCTGCCCGATTTTTGTCATTTCCCGGTTGATGAGTCTTGAGGTTATAATCGACTTTTGAAACATCTGGCCATCATTCACATCATCCATACAAGTCATCCAGGAACAGAATGAACCGAAGGCACCCTCCTACCGCATCCTAGGAATCACCCTATAGATCAGTAGCAAGTAGCCCTTACAATCCGAAGATTCCAATCACGACAGAATCACAAGTCAGAATATCTTTGGGAGCTACCCTTAGAAATCCAACGAGTAGTTCTTCCGCTCATGAAGATCCACGGTCTTCATTGCTCCATCTCGACCATCTTCTAATATCTTTAACGATTTACGTATTTGCTGGTCGGAATGGTTTTCGAATATACATTCGATCCCGGTCTTTCCATACCAACAATCGATTTGGCCAGATTTGATAGTCGGTGATTTAACTATCAAATAAACAACCATCATCCATAGAAAAATATAGTGGATCCACTGGTTCAGTATACAACACACTTGGCCTCTTTAGTTAAATGGTTGTTAATTAAATTTCCCAAATCTTTCAACATTTGTAAGTCTCGCTTTTCAATTCTTATTCCCTAATCCGTTTATTCAACTTATAATTCTTCGAATTATAGTTTATAATATCTTCATAGAAAAATTAATGTAATTCCCTCAACCACTCTCGTTTCTAAACTAATATCATTCTTGGATAATCATGAAGTCGTTACAAGTTGGGATATTTTGTTACCTCTCAGACCTTGAGTCGACGACACTCTTATCTTCAGAATATATAGTAGTTTATCAACGAAATCTCATTTTATCACTTTCTCCAATACTTATATTTAAAATATTCATTTCTAGATCTTTATCGTTAGATTCTCATTTTAACCAAGTTCAATCCTCTAAGGTTTCTGTTTGATTTCAACTCACATAAATCTTGTCTAAAACTTTCCTTTTATAACATTCCTTTCTGGAAATAAATCCGAAATCTAACTCATATAAATATGAGTAAAAACTTATTAAAACCCTTTTTAGTTATAACAAGGTTTTACCCAACTAATCCCTTTATTATCATTTCCATTTCAACTTGGTTTCTTTCAAAAGTTGCTCACTTTAAAAGTTAATATCCTTGTCAATAGAAATCAGGGCTAAAAAACACTTGGTTTCCTCTGAAAACACTATTATATATATTCAAATCTTATTTAACGAGTCACTTTAGGAATTCATATTCATATTATACCTTAAAAATCCCGTTACTGGTCAACTCCTCGTTAATTGGTTACCACCCTTTACATCAAACAGTTTTCTTTATCAACAACTATGAATAAATTAATTAATCTTTCTTAAAAGGTTATTTTAAAATGATCAACAAATCCAATAATAGTTTTCATTCATCAAATCTCATTTAAGTAGTCGACTTGGTTATCACAAACGAGATCACTTTGTTTGCCATTTCCCACATAGTTATTTCTTTTGAATAAAATTAATTTAAATAATTTCATTTGATTTAACAATCTAATTAAATAATCTCCTTTAATAGTTTACTGAAACAATCAATTAAACTCTCAACCATTTTGTTAATCGCTACTCATTTGCTTACAAAATTCATTAACATACGAACCTCGCTTTACATACTCGTTTATAGTTACGAGATAAATATAATTATTTATTCCCTTTGATATCTTTTATCCAAGAATAATCTATATAAAATAGATTTCAAATCGGTTTTTAGTTATAAACAAATTTTATAACTTTCTTTCTATTTATTTATTTGACGGTAAATCGAACTTTATAAAACGATTTATTCTTAGGCCATCTGCCGATAATTACTCAACCAATATCACCCATTGTTTAATATCAAACAAGTTTTGGGTTTGAATTCAACAATCAACAATCAATCGCATTGATTAACAGTTCATATAATATGAAAGTAAACCACATATTTGAGGAATCCAGTTGGATTCCTCCAACCTGTCCTTCCCAGTATCACAATGGTTTATATCAAATTCAATACGACCATATATTTATTGATCACGATAAACAGAAATAACAGTTCAACTAATAACAGTCAACAAACAATTTGTAATGCCCATCCAAGAATCCAATTATTTATTTAATACGTTTATATTATTATAAACGTAACCAACAAGGTAAGTTACCTCGTTTGGAATCTAATCTTTAAAATAACGATTTTATTTGATTAAGTTAAACAAAAGTTTAATTTAATCACTGAATATAAAAATATTCAGCACACATAAAAACAGTCATCCAATCATCAACCATTAGCAAAATATTGCACACAAAATAAAAACCCGATTTACATAAAATATAAACGGGGTAAACTGAGTGAGATAACTCACATTGATTTTCATTCGTCGTCAGAAAGGTTCGTTTACAAGCTTCCAACTGCGTACAACTGCGTCCGTTCCAAAATGTTACGGTCGTCTCCAGGGTTCCACGCTCCTTTGTTTTGTCTGATTCTGTGTACGCATAACACGATTATAATTTAATCATTATTCGGTCATTAAAATTAGTGTTATTTATTTCCTAATAATATTTTGTTACTTTCATAATAATTTACGTTAAATAATCTTATCTATTCACGTTTGAACCTTGGTTAGGCATATAAAAAGGGTGGCCACGTTATATATAGATATCACCAACACGTTGTCCAGGCATGCTAACCGTTACTCATAATATCCATAATATAATTAGGCATTGTGAATATTTACTTAGGCTTCTCCTTACGTGATGCATATATATATAAATGGCCATACTATAATATATATATTAGTCAAGCTTTACCTCACCTATAGGGTTCACGCAAGCCTCCTTTGCTTGAAATGAAACTGTCCGCACTAGTCACCTTGTTTTCCACTGCTAAGCCCATTCATGTTTCGTATGTTCCGTTTCATATTATTATTATTATTATTATTATTTTAAAAAAAACCAAGGCCCACTGAAGGAGGATAGCAGCCCACGCCCCATTACCTGACGGCTGCACATCCATCAAGACATCGGAGACCTTCCTTTTCCGCCTGTCTTCCTTTCCACTCCTCACTGCTTCCGCTTCTCTCCAGTTTCATTTTTAAAATTCTTTTGTTTTTTTCTTCTTGAAACCGCAACTCAGAATTCACGCAACCCAGATCCACCATTTTCTCCTCATATCCTCCTTCACATACCACGTCCATCCCCCCCATCTGTTCTGCCTTCTTTCCGTTCACCTTTCTTTTCTCTCTTCTTTAATAATTCTATTTTTTCAGAAGCGAAAATGGAAGCTTGCTTAAAACAGAAACTAAGGTGCCTATTTATAGAAGAAGGGAAATGCGGGTAGAATCAATGTCGGTTTTCAAACAGTACAATGCCTGTGCGTAGGAGCTTCAGAAAATAGGTAGGCTTTGTGTGTTGTTCTTTCATACAGATTTGAAAACATTGCTCCGATTTCTGATTTGTTTGATTGTCGTGTACTGACTTCCACAATCCTTTACATGTGCACAGATTCGACACTGTTTGGAAAATATTGAGGAAGATGCGGATGACTGTATTTTCTTTTCATGGATGTGGGTAGCCTGTGTACTCTAGTTGGTAGGAAATGAACGATGGAGGAGGTAACAACTCGGGGAGGGAGGAAAAAATGGGGTCGGTTTGTGCATTGTCTCCTCCATGTACTTGTCTGCGGTGTGTTTTCTTGTCTAATATAGGGCTAGCTGCATGTGAGCTGAGCAACCCATGACTAGTTGAAACATACAATAGCTGATTATGTTTCCTGATTTATTTTGTAATATATTCGCTGCTACATTTTTATTTGATGAGGACAAATGATATTTTTGTTTTGATGGGAAATGCTAGTTGTATCTGGTCAGATTACTTGTGTGAATGGCCAAAGAAATTGGGTAGTTCAGGCGTGTGAAGTGAAGGCTGGTTGGCACAAATAAACTGGAAAGAAAAGATTGGCATGTGAAAGATCCTGTGGGTAGCAGGAAAGAAAATGGGATAGGGGTAGGCTTGTAGTTCCTATTTATCGGCAGATATGTTTTTGATAAGGTTGATAATCAGTTTGTGTTACATTTTATGTCGAGGGTGGGGGTAGAGTGGAAAATACTCGTGTATTTATTTGCAATACGTAATGCATGTTCATAAATTGAAACATGTATGCCAACTTCTATAGACTCGGATCGTGTGAAAGTCGATGGAAATCTTGTTTACATTCGGCGTTTGAATGCACTCACTTTTAGATATATTTATTTATCTATTTTCTTTTTAAATTATAGCGTACCGTGTTAGATGTCGTTCGTGTCCGAGCCGTTACGGACAGAGATGAGCATACGGTCGTGTCGAGCGATGTGTCACGATCCCAAAAATATAATAGAGTCGGTAGGTTAACTTATATTGTGAAACCCCGAAATACTGATACAGGGTGCAAAATACTTCAAATAAAAAGCTGTATATTTAATTTATTAAAAATTTCAGTAAAATTCTAAAAATTAAATTATAACTATGTCTCAAAAGAATCTTGTCCAGATTCGCATCCAGTATGCAGTTATATCAAATAAACTATTACGGTCGATGAACGATTCTATAGCGACTATTGGAAATTTTAATCTGGGCATATCTTACCATCTACACGATGAAATCACGATTTTTCTCCTTTATTAGAAAAATATAATCAAATCGGTTCAAACGTTTCTTGTTCCATAGAAATCCGACTTATATCGGATCCTGTATATTCAATTAAGTTCAGATCGAAATTTATGAACTACCGCGTCGTTTCGAGTTCGTTTTTAATTATTTTATAAATTATATATTTTTGAACTCGATTTTATAAAATAAATTTGATATAAAATATTCTAATATCGCCAAATCAATATTTTAAACTGAT
Organism: Allium sativum; assembly: GCA_030737875.1. NCBI lineage: Eukaryota > Viridiplantae > Streptophyta > Magnoliopsida > Asparagales > Amaryllidaceae > Allium > Allium sativum. The sequence goes on from CM060920.1 coordinate 490,029,751, forward strand.
TTAAATATTCGTAGTCAACGTTCAAAAATCTGGGACGTTACATTCTTCCCCCCTTAAAAGAATTTCGTCCCCGAAATTACAAGGTAAGAAGAAGATTGTTCGGAACCCAAGTATTTTGAAATAATTATTTTTGAATTATCATTAAAACAAATTTAAACTCTTTAAAATTTTCGATAATTTCGCCAGCACCCCCACTACACGGCTCGATCACAACAACAACAAACGCCACTCCAGCCCTCAACTTCACCAAAAAGAAAACCAAAGCCAAATGGCTGCCCCACTCAAGGGTATAAAATCAATCATTCCAATCCATATATTAAGGTTTACCTATTTGTCGGGCAACTCAACTCCAATTTCGAAGGAAAGCAACTAACAGCTCTCCGTCTTCCAACCTATACTTCTAATTTGTGCTTTAGTCTCCGTAATCAAGCCAATTCCCAGAGTCTTCGGGTATCTGCACTTACCTCCATTCACAATACAAGTAATTACTACCAGGTTAAATCCATTTGGTCTCACTTCATAACCGATGTTACTCCTAATTCATTATATTGGAAGTTGGTTTCAATTCGTTCAACTTGGTGAATTTTATTCAATCAATCCAATATCAAAATAACAAGCGACCAAATGATTTGAATTATATTTATCATGGATATTCACTAGTCTGCATTCACTTTGGTTTAACATACATTAATATCAATCGATTAATTTCCGATTGATTTCCATTATTATTCATTCGATTTCCAAATCCCCATTTATTTAGTTCGATTCCACTTAACCAACTTAAGTTTCATTTTCATATCCAATTGACTGATTGATTTCTAATCAGTTCAATTCCATTTCACACTTCAAATTTGAATTTCAACCATATCAAACAAAACAACCAAACAACCAATATTAATATAATATGGAAAATTATTTCCCTTTTTCTATATAAAAATATATTTGGGCAGAATTATTCCATTTACCTTCTTCACAAATAATTTAAAAATAACTTTATATACACTTACAAATACGTGCTCTCGTATATGCACTCAAACTCAATCTAGGGTGTTACTAACCCCATCTCTGCTAAGTTACGCCACAGAGCCAAGGTTATCACAAAACCAATAGCTCTGATACCACTGTAACGACCCGGTGGAAATTCGATGCTCGAATTTCGACAATAATATACAAATCTCATATTACTTGCCAAAATTCCAGTATCGAACACACCAGATAGTCATTTGAAAGAAATTAGAGGGTGAGATAAGAAAAGATAGAAATATTAGAATAGAAGAGAAAGAAGAATCAACACAACACAGAGTCTCACATCGCAGCGGAATAAAATATAATATAGAAATATTCTTTATTGAGAGCTTGAAAAATAATACTTACATCATCAGAGTATATCGATAAATCTGGACAGTTATAATGACCTGTCCTCATATACGACACACAGCGGAAACATACTTGATAATATTATACGTCTGACTCCTCCAGCTCGTTTCTGAACTTCAGAGCATCCGATAACCTAAACCTGTAACTCGGGCTAACCCGAGCATTTACAAAACACCGGGTCAGTCTGGTGAACCAGAGTGAGAATTACTCGCACAGTTTAAGGGGAATCATCCAACTTGATTTTTAAGTTCAAATTCCTTTCAAAAGAAAAGGATAATAGTAAGACCAGCCCACACATAAACACGGACGATTTTTACCTTACTATAACCCAAAACAGTTTTGAAATCATATATTATCCTGATATTATAATAGTGTCTAAATACAAGTAAATATCAATCTAGCGGAACGCTTGCATCTCACTCTCCACGTATATAGTATACAATTAAAAAAAACCGCGGGCGCTTATTTGAGATTGGATTTCCAACCATGACAAGGTATGGGACCACCCGCACACTGGGTTCAACAAGAACGTCTTGCAACCCGGCCCACACATGACCGACCACTCATTTCGCTTGAGTGTATCGAATGTATATCACCAACGGTTGGGCGCGACCCACCGTTTCCCGAAGAGGGACAACATCGAAATAGATTAAAGAATGAAACAAATTTTCTCTAGATAGGTGATTATACACCCTAATGGGCGCGACCCACATAGTCATGCTGCCTGCCCGATTTTTGTCATTTCCCGGTTGATGAGGCTTGAGGTTATAATCGGCTTTTGAAACATCTGGCCATCATTCACATCGTCCATACAATTCATCCAGGAACAGGATGAACCGAAGGCACCCTCCTACCGCATCCTAGGAATCACCCTATAGATCAGTAGCAAGTAGCCCTTGCAATCCGAAGATTCCAATCACGACAGAATCACAAGTCAGAATATCTTCGGGAGCTACCCTTAGAAATCCAACGAGTAGTTCTTCCGCTCATGAAGATCCACGGTCTTCATTGCTCCATCTCGACCATCTTCTAATATCTTTAACGATTTACGTATTTGCTGATCGGAATGGTTTTCGAATATACATTCGATCCCGGTCTTTCCATACCAACAATCGATTTGGCCAAATTTGATAGTCGGTGATTTAACTATCAAATAAACAACCATCATCCATAGAAAAATATAGTGGATCCACTGGTTCAGTATACAGCACACTTGGCCTCTTTAGTTGAATGGTTGTTAATTAAATTTCCCAAATCTTTCAACATTTGTAAGTCTCGCTTTTCAATTCTTATTCCCTAATCTGTTTATTCAACTTAAGTTCTTCGAATTATAGTTTATAATATCTTCATAGAAAAATTAATGTAATTCCCTCAACCACTCTCGTTTCTAAACTAATATCATTCTTGGATAATCATGAAGTCGTTACAAGTTGGGGTATTTTGTTACCTCTCAGACCTTGAGTCGACGACACTCTTATCTTCGGAATATATAGTAGTTTATCAACGAAATCTCATTTTATCACTTTCTCCAATACTTATATTTAAAATATTCATTTCTAGATCTTTATCGTTAGATTCTCATTTTAACCAAGTTCAATACTCTAAGGTTTCTGTTTGATTTCAACTCACATAAATCTTGTCTAAAACTTTCCTTTTATAACATTCCTTTCTGGAAATAAATCCGAAATCTAACTCATATATAAATATGAGTAAAAACTTATTAAAACCCTTTTTAGTTATAACAAGGTTTTACCCAACTAATCCCTTTATTATCATTTCCATTTCAACTTGGTTTCTTTCAAACGTTGCTCACTTTAAAAGTTAATATCCTTGTCAATAGAAATCTGGGCTAAAAAACACTTGGTTTCCTTTGAAAACACTATTATATATATTCAAATCTTATTTAACGAGTCACTTTAGGAATTCATATTCATATTATACCTTAAAAATCCTGTTACTGGTCAACTCCTCGTTAATTGGTTACCACCCTTTACATCAAACAGTTTTCTTTATCAACAACTATGAATAAATAAATTAATCTTTCTTAAAAGGTTATTTTAAAATGATCAACAAATCCAATAATAGTTTTCATTCATCAAATCTCGTTTAAGTAGTCGACTTGGTTATCACAAACGAGATCACTTTGTTAGCCATTTCCCACATAGTTATTTCTTTTGAATAAAATTAATTTAAATAATTTCATTTGATTTAACAATCTAATTAAATAATCTCCTTTAATTGTTTACTGAAACAATCAATTAAACTCTCAACCATTTTGTTAATCGCTACTCATTTGCGTACAAAATTCATTAACATACGAACCTCACTTTACATACTCGTTTATAGTTACAAGATAAATATAATTATTTATTCCCTTTGATATCTTTTATCCAAGAATAATCTATATAAAATAGATTTCAAATCGGTTTTTAGTTATAAACAAATTTTATAACTTTCTTTCTATTTATTTATTTGACGGTAAATCGAACTTTATAAAACGATTTATTCTTAGGCCATCTGCCGATAATTACTCAACCAATATCACCCATTGGTTAATATCAAACAAGTGTTGGGTTTGAATTCAACAATCAACAATCAATCGCATTGATTAACAGTTCATATAATATGAAAGTAAACCACATATTTGAGGAATCCAGTTGGATTTCTCCAACCTGTCCTTCCCTGTATCACAATGGGTTATATGAAATTCAATACGACCATATATTTATTGATCATGATAAACAGAAATAACAGTTCAACTAATAACAGTCAACAAACAATTTGTAACGTCCATCCAAGAATCCAATTATTTATTTAATACGTTTATATTATTATAAACATAACCAACAAGGTAAGTTACCTCGTTTGGAATCTAGTCTTTAAAATAATGATTTTATTTGATTAAGTTAAACAAAAGTTTAATTTAATAACTGAATATAAAAATATTCAGCACACATACAAACATTCATCCAATCATCAACCATTAGCAAAATATTGCACACAAAATAAAAACCCGATTTATATAAAATATAAACAGGGTAAACTGAGTGAGATAACTCACATTGATTTTCGTTCTTCGTCAGAACGGTTCGTTTATAAGCTTCCAACTGCATACAACTGCGTCCGTTCCAAAATGTTATGGTCGTCGCCAGGGTTCCACGCTCCTTTGTTTGGTCTGATTCTGTGTACGCCTAACACGATTATAATTTAATCATTATTCGGTCATTAAAATTAGTGTTATTTATTTCCTAATAATATTTTGTTACTTTCATAATAATTTACGTTAAATAATCTTATCTATTCACGTTTGAACCTAGGTTAGGTATATAAAAAGGGTGGCCACGTTATATATAGACATCACCAACACGTTGTCCTGGCAAGCTAACCGTTACTCATAATATCCATAATATAATTAGGCATGGTGAATATTTACTTAGGCTTCCCCTTACGTGATGCATATATATATAAATGGCCATACTATAATATATATATTAGTCAAGCTTTACCTCATCTGTAGGGTTCACGCAAGCCTCCTTTGCTTGAAATGAAACAGTCCGCACTAGTCACCTTGTTTTTCACTGCTAAGCCCATTCACGTTTCGTATGTTCCATTTCATATTATTATTATTTTAAAAAAAAACCCAAGGCCCACTGAAGGAGGATAGCATCCCACGCCCCATTACCTGACGGCTGCACATCCATCAAGACATCGAAGACCTTCCTTTTCCGCCTGTCTTCCTTTCCACTCCTCACTGCTTCCGCTTCTCTACAGTTTCATTTTTAAAATTCTTTTGTTTTTTTCTTGAAACCGCAACTCAAAATTCACGCAACCCAGATCCACCATTTTCTCCTCATATCCTCCTTCACATACCATGTCCATCCCCCCTATCCGTTCTGCCTTCTTTCCGTTCACCTTTCTTTTCTCTCTTCTTTAATAATTCTATTTTTTTTTTCAAAAGCGAAAATGGAAGCTTGCTGAAAACAGAAACTAAGGTGCCTATTTATAGAAGAAGGGAAATGCAGGTATAATCAATGTCGGTTTTCAAACAGTACAATGCCTGTGCGTAGGAGCTTCAGAAAATAGGTAGGCTTTGTGTGTTGTTCTTTCATACAGATTTGAAAACATTGATCTGATTTCTGATTTGTTTGAGAGTCGTGTACTGACTTCCACAATCCTTTACATGTGCACAGATTCGACACTGTTTGGAAAATATTGAGGAAGATGCAGATGACTATATTTTCTTTTCATGGATGTGGGTAGCCTGTGTACTCTAGTTGGTAGGAAATGAACGATGGCGGAGGTAACAACTCGGGGAGGGAGGAAAAAATGGGGTCGGTTTGTGCATTGTCTCCTCCATGTACTTGTCTGCGGTGTGTTTTCTTGTCTAATATAGGGCTAGCTGCATGTGAGCTGAGCAACCCATGACTAGTTGAAACATACAATAGCTGATTATGTTTCCTGATTTATTTTGTAATATATTCACTGCTACATTTTTATTTGATGAGGACAAATGATATTTTTGTTTTGATGGGAAATGCTAGCTGTATCTGGTCAGATTATATGTGTGAATGGCCAAAGAAATTGGGTAGTTCAGGCGTGTGAAGTGAAGGCCAGTTGGCACAAATAAACAGGAAAGAAAAGATTGGCATGTGAAGGATCCTATGGGTAGCAGGAAAGAAAATGGGATAGGGGTAGGCTTGTAGTTCCTATTTATCGGCAGATATGTTTTTGATAAGGTTGATAATCAGTTTGTGTTACGTTTTATGTCGAGGGTGGGGGTAGAGTGGAAAATACTCGTGTATTTATTTGCAATACGTAATGCATGTTCATAAATTGAAACATGTATGCCAGCTTCTATAGACTCGGATCGTGTGAAAGTCGGTGGAAATCTTGTTTACATTCGGCGTTTGAATGCACTCACTTTTAGATATATTTATTTATCTATTTTCTTTTTAAATTGTAGCGTACCGTGTTAGATGTCGTTCGTGTCCGAACCGTTACGGACAGAGATGAGCATACGGTCGTGTCGAGCGATGTGTCACGATCCCAAAAATATAGTAGTATCGGTAGGTTAACTTATATTGTGAAACCCCGAAATATTGATATAGGGTGCAAAATACTTCAAATAAAAAGCTGTATATTTAATTTATTAAAAATTTCAGTAAAATTCTAAAAATTAAATTATAACTACGTCTCAAAAGAATCTTGTCCAGATTCGCATCCAGTATGCAGTTATATCAAATAAACCGTTACGGTCGATGAACGATTCTATAGCGACTATTGGAAATTTTAATCTGGGCATATCTTACCATCTACACGATGAAATCACGATTTTTCTCCTTTATTAGAAAAATATAATTAAATCGGTTCAAACGTTTCTTGTTCCATAGAAATCCGACTTATATCGGATCCTGTATATTCAATTAAGTTCAGATCAAAATTTACGAACTACCACGTCGTTTCGAGTTCGTTTTTAATTATTTTATAAATTATATATTTTTGAACTCGATTTTATAAAATAAATTTGATATAAAATATGCTAATATCGCCAAATCAATATTTTAAACAGATTTAAATATTTGTAATCAACGTTCAAAAATCTGGGACGTTACACTTGTATTTAATATCAAATGTGATTTGGGTTTGTCGTGAATGGTGTCTTCATTAACACTGTCCTTAAGCCCAGTTGAGAAAAAGATTAAATCTTTTATTTATATTTAATGAAGTGTACCAGTTAAATGGTATTTAATTGGAATTGAATTTGAATTGATTTTTGGGTATCGTGAACGGTGTTTTAAATAACACTTGTTCTTTAACCCGATAATTAATGGAATGTGATTTTGGGTTTTCGTGAACAGTATCTTCAATAATACTGTTCTTAGACCCAATGGACTTAAGAAAATCAGAAACTAACTGGAGATTAGTTAAGTTGAATGGTCTCCTGGGTATTTATCTGATGTTGGTTTCGGCCTTCGGGGTTAATATTTAGGGAATTGTTCACTTGCTAATTTACGGTTAAAGGCTGATGGAGTGAAATGTGATTTTGGGTTTATCGCGAATCGTGTTTTAAATGACATTGGTTCTTTAGCCCAGTTAAAGACAGGAAGACTAAAACCAAGTGGAGTTTTAATGAATCTTTAATTAGATTGAAATGATCGAGAATGGAGTATCAACAGTTTTGCTCCAGACGATAGTTAAATCTTTAATTAGATTTGAACGTGAAATGGTAATTGAATTTACCGATAACACCGTGGTGTTAGATATGAAGTATGACCAGTTTTACTTCATGGGATGAATCGGTTGGGATTGGGAAATAAAATAAATGATTACTTCGGTGTGGTTCGCTAATCCCGACTAGTTTGAAGTGATATTCAAAGGAGGATTAAAGAATAAATTTAAAAGAATTTATCTTTGATAAAATTAATGGGAACCTTTCCCTAAGAATGTGAAATTTAGAAACTAACTGTAGGTTAGCTAAGCAGAATGGTTTCATGGGTATTGATCTGATGTTGGTTTCGGCCTTCGGGGTTAATATTTGGGGAATTATTCTCTTGTTTATTTACGATTAGTGACTGATGAATTGGAATGAGGCATATGTTGTGTTTGTGTAACACTTGTTTATTATATACGCGAGTTATTCAGAAAGACCGGGTTTATCCCATTCTGAATAACTGATTCGACGATGAGTCGAAGATGAAGACGGTGGTCGAAGACCGGAGGTCTTCACGTCGTTTGGATAATTACTGATGATCTTGATTGGGCCGTACACCCAAGAGGAGGGAATCAGTTAGTGGTCGTCTAGACGTACTTGGAGATCGATGGATATGCGGGGAGACGTATTGTTCAGGCATAATAATCCACTCCGTGTGGACCGGCTCTGACGATCCAAGGGGTTGATGCGTTCTGATCCTGAGACATGGGCTAGATTGTCTCGAATTCGGTAGAGGACGATCCCTAGCCTCGGTTCATATCATAAATGATAACCCAACTTCCAATACGACATTTTGCGGTTTTGATTGTATACCTATATATGGCGACATAGTGGTATGGGACATTCATGCCGCCTATGATTGATATTTATGATTGTATATAAAATCAGAAACTAGCTGGAAACGAGCTAAGATGGGTGGTTTCCTGGGTATTGGTCTGATGTTGGTTTCGGCCTTTGGGGTTAATACTTAGGTAATCGTTCTCTTACTAATTTACGGTTGGAGTCTGATTAAGAATTAAAACATGAAATTTAGCGTATCAAGCATTCTTTGGTTATTATAAGGTAAAAACCCTATCCTCCAGCTTGCGTTGCATTGTGTGATGGGACCTGGGTCTTATAATAGCTTCATTGTTCTTTATTTAGCATTGCGCTGTTTGTTTTATGCACTGGTATTCTTGGGAGGAAACCCGTTCCGTGTCATACGGCGTGGTCCCTCGATTTACCTAACTTTAAAATAAAGATTAATAACTGTTTTAGTTCTCACACCAGTCCCATGACTGACCTGGAGTTTATTGTTTTAACCTAAACTCTGGGTGCCCTTATTTTGACACGGGCAGCTAGTAGTTTTGGTTTTGCAGATTTATATTCACAGGATCCTGGTTTACAGCTGGAACGATACCCGGAAAGCTCTGTATCCGTGTATTACTTCTAGTTGTGTTTTGTATTATTTTCCGCTGCGATGTATTTAAATGTAATTTAAATCTCTGATATTTTCTGTGTAATATTTATTCTTACTCTGTATATTCTTGTATTTTGATGGAATTGTTGTAATATACAATGAAATGTTCTTCTGTCTGCGTTCTATTTTGTCGTGTTCTCAAAACAATCAGATGTTTCGAACGGGCTTGATCGGTTTAGCGACTGATTCGTATCGAGCGAAATTCCCGGTCGTTACATTATTATGTTTTAAATCCTTATTCAACATAAATTTATTTATTTTGTCAGTCAACGTTCACCGGGATAACAAGTAATAAAAAAGAAATACAATAAGTCATCATTTATGTTTTAAATCCTTATCCGAGTTATTTGTATTAGTTTATTAGTCTTGATTGTTGCAATATATGTATTGTAAATGTCATTGAAAGAAAAAGAAAAAAAATTATTAATGAACATTAAAAAGAGTTTGTCAACAAGATGCTTCTACAAAAAGATATTGTAATATAAAGATTTAAATAAAATGTTAGATGAGGTATCGAGATTAACATCCGAATACAAAGAAAGTAATGTGAAAATCAATTAACATTTAATGATAAGATCAATGTTTAATCAATCAAAGTTATGGGTTTTGTTAATGTATGGCTAATGGCATATGTTAATGTTAAATAAATAATTATTAAATGAGCTAATTTTGTAAGCAATAAAAATTCGTGTTTTAGGAGAAAATGCAAAAGTATTCAAATTATTTCATCTTTACATGATACAAATAAATAATTATTAAAAGATAAGGAAATTTATTTTAAATACCTAAATTATCCATATACAGTTAAAAGGGAGAAGATATATGTATGTAATTTATCCATCTTAACATTTTCCTAAAATTGTTAGCCAGCATTTATGTTCTAAATCCTTATTCAACATAAATTTATTTATTTTGTTAGTCAACGTTCACCGGGATAACAAGTAATAAAAAAGGAATACAATAAGTCATCATTAATTTCGTAACCAATAAAAATTCATGTTTTAGGAGAAAATGCAAAAGTATTCAAATTATTTCGTCTTTACATGATACAATCAATTAATTTTGTATATATGGTAAAGAAGGTTTGATTTGAAAAAATTACCAGAATTAGTCTTTGTAGGTATATTTAAATATTACCATACAGTGGAGACACAAAATAGGAAAACATAAAATAGAAAACATGATGGAAAAATTATAAATGAAAAAATATGAAAGGATAGAAAGTTAATGACATATATTACAATGAAAGCATATCATATAGACATTAATTGGAAACAAATTATTTTGTTTATAGGAGATTTCTATAAAAAGGATTTATTTCCTTCCTTCTAAAGGCCTTGCACTGTACTCCTCTACCCTATAAATAAGTGTAGCAAACATCATAACATCAAGAGAAGGAAACGATCCGTAAGAATATCAAAATACATGGCGACTAGCAAAGGAAAATTGAACTTTATCATGTTATTTGCTATACTGCTCTTTTGTTTGGTTGGTGGGAGCATTGCAGACTTTGGAAAGTGTGTTGTCGCAAGAGTTGTAGTTCCTTTCACTGTTTTTTCGAATGTATTACTGTGCCAACTCCAAATTGTTATGATAAAGAGTGCTGCTAATTTTAGCCTTTAATTCTTAAATGGTTGTCATGTGTGATCTTTTGTATTGCTAAGTCGTATTATCTGAAAAGGTTCTACGACAACAAGGAATTTCGCTCGATCCGAATCGATCGCTAAACCGACCAAGACCGTTCGAAACCCCTGATTGTTTTGAGAACACGACAAATCGGAACACAAACAGAAGAACATTTGATTGTTTATTACAACAATTCCATCAGAATACAAGAATATACAGAGTATGAATGAATAAAATACATTCGATAAATATCAGAGATTACAATAAATTACATAGCAGTGGAAAATAATACAAAACACAACTGAAAGAAATATACGGATACAGAGCTTTCCAGATATCGTTCCAGCTGTAAACCAAGGCATGGGTACCATATACCATGTCGCCAATACTAGGCTCTACAATCAAAACCGCAAAGTCACGTATTGGAAGTTGGATTTCCATCTGTGAACCAAGGCAAGGGATCATCCTTACCGCTTCGAGACTCTCTTGCCCGCCCCTTAGGTCAGAGCTCAAGTGACCTTTGGATCGTCAGGGTCGGTCCACCGATGTGGATTAAAATGCCTGAACACTAAGTTTCCCCACCCTATGGGGTTTCAATGAGTCCAATGACTCCATCGGCTCCACATAGTCACCGATATATCCGAGGCGCCTCGCAATCCAACAACTACATAAGTCAAACTCGTCAGGGCGTGTAAAACCACTGAAGCCACTTCTAGCTAGAAAGAAACGCATGCCCTCCCTGAGGTCCTCCCATTTCTGGTTCACACCGGGGTGTGAGGCTCGCGAATTGACGCTACACAAAGCTGTTCCACACAGGCTGTGCTTTGGTCATCTACCACAAGACTCTGCTTTTCAACAGAAGCCTTGATCTTTTGCATCTTAGCATGCCACACAGGCAGACCACTCCATGCAACCGATATCCATCAATCACACATAATGATATCCAATGTCAGACACACAGTCCATTTACAAGTCCGTTCTGGGTCTGAACGAAACCGGAGGCACCTTGTACCTCGCATATCCATCGATCTCCAAGTACGTCTGGACGATCACTAACTGATTCCCTCCTCTTGGGTGTACGACCCAATCAAGATCATCAGTAATTATCCAAACGACGTGAAGACCTCCGATCTTCAACCACCGTCATCATCTTCGACTAATCGTCGGATCAGTTATTCAGAATGGGATAAACCCGACCTTTCCGAATAACTCGCGTATATAATAAACAAGTGTTACACAAACACAACATACGCCGCATTCCAATTCAGAATATTCTTTTATTCAAATATTCTTATACTTTGGGAAAGGTTCCCATTAATTTTATCAAAGATAAATTCTTTAAATTTATTCCTTAATCTTCTTTTGAATATCAATTCAAACCAAATTATGGTTTATCCAAACTTAGTCGGGATTAACGAACCTCACCGAAGTAATCAATTGTTAAATTCCCCAACCCCAACCTATTCATCCCATGAAGTAAAACTGGTAATACTTCATATCTAACACCACGGTGTTATCGGTAAATTCAATTACCATTTCACGTTCAAATCTAATTAAAGATTTAACTATCGCCTAGAGTAAAACTGGTGATACTCCATTCTCGATCATTTCAATCTAATTAAAGATTCATAAAAACTCCACTTGGTTTTAATCTTCCAAAAATCACTATCAATGATTATTTAACTTGGGAAATCATATCCTGTCTTTAACTGGGTTAAAGAACCAATGTCATTTAAAACACTGTTCACGATAAACCCAAAATCACATTCCACTTACAATGGAATCTTCATGGAAAACAAATCGATATATATATAATCGATATAAACTTCCATATCCGACTAATAATATAAATGGAATAACGGCAAAGCCTTTTAAATTCCAGATATATTAGTTGTCTTCCTCCACAGAAATTCACTTCGATTATTACCAAATCGAATTCCATTCCATTCAAATTTATTTTATGAAATTGGAAAACTTTACTTTGGAAAATCTCCTTTAAATCTTAACAAAAGATTTATAAATTCCAAATCACATTTCACTGTAAATCGGGTTAAAGAACGAATGTCGTTAAAACACAGTTCACGATAAACCCAATTCACATTCCATTAATTATCGGGTTAAAGAACAAGTGTTATTTAAAACACCGTTCACGATAAACCCAAAAATCAATTCAAATTCAATTCCAATTAAATTCCATTTAATTGGTATACTTCATTAAATCTAAATAAAAAGATTTAATCTTTTTCTCAACCGGGTTTAAGAACAGTGTTAATGAAGACACCATTCATGACAAACCCAAATCCCATTTGATATTAAATACAACGCTCTGAATAGAAAATATATCGGCTTATATTCAATATCAAACTCTACGACCAACAAATATCGTATTGGAAATAACGATGTATATATATCTTTAATATTTCCATAACAATATCTGTATAATCACGAAATCCAACATCGAAATATTCCAAAGACAATTTCGATTCAAATCCATTCCAATTCAATTATTGGAAATTCTGGTTATTTTCAAAACCATTTCAAATCCACTTTATTTATTTTAAAAATAAATGGGATTACAATTCTAGTTCAAAACTAGTTCATTTCGATAAAAATCTATTTTTATCTTTTCAAATATGGAAATTTTCATCCCAATTCTTTCCAAATCATTTCTTATGATTTTACACAAATTATTACTATTTTTAATAATTTTATCAAGGCCCGTACAGTCGATTTCCATCTACGGCCATCGAACTGCACTTACAACGACCTTTTCCAAATTTGATTTGGACATAATTCCAAATCCAACCATTAGATTTCTAATTTCTTGTATTCGTTAGAAAGCTCTTTTCGATACGAACCCAACGGTTCCGGTTTTAGGAGAATCCGACGGTCGGATCTCCCGTAATATCCATTCGAAGTCAATGGTCGAAATTCGTAAACTACCGCAGCGCGGCGCGTTCGATTCAGGCCATTATATATATAATATATATATTATATATATTTCGTCGATTTCCTTTCAAAACGTATTTTATAAATCGTTTTAAATTCATTTTCAAAACGATTTCAATTTCATATTCAATTTCTAATCAAAATTGAATATTCCATATCATTAATCTATAAATGATAATATTTTCAAAACGTTATATTGGAATCATTTCCTTTTCTATATTCATTATAAAAATGAATAAAATCGATATAAATATCGTTCACGTCAAAATGGCGTCAATCTAATCAATACGGCTTTATATATTTCAATAACTTCGTTATTCTATTCAACAAATGAATATTTTCTTCAACACATGAATTTTCTTTTATTCAACACATGAATATTCTTTTTATTCAACACATGAATGGTTTCAACACATGAATATTCTCAACACATGAGTATTGTCAGCACATGACTATTTTGTTTATTCAACACATGAATATAATTTATTTTCTAAATTGGAATGAGACCCACTCAATTACCATATAATATTATTTATATGGATTCCATACAACACTTGTATATAATAGCAACGATAAATAATCAACCATCATCCAGAGTGCATTCTACACTGTATAAGCATCAAATATAAATATACAACGCTTATAACAGCCTGTCAATCAATCGATCGACATACAACTAATTATTGGGATTAGTGTATGTCCAATTTCATCCTAACACCTGTGTGGGGTTTCAAACAATCAAACACAAATTTTATTTGTGTAGTTGGGTGATGTGTAAAATTTATTGTCCTAATCAATATCAGTCAAATCGGTGTACATAAACAAATCGTTCGATTTGTAAATGAATATTTATTTTATTTCAACACATGAATATATATTTTATTTCAACACATGAATATATATTTTATTTCAATATTTTATCTCAACACATGAATATATATTTTATTTCAACACATGAATATATATTTTACTTCAACACATAAATATATATTTTATTTCAACACATGAATATATATTTTATTTCAACACATGAATATATATTTTATTTCAACACATGAATATATATTTTTATCTCAACACATGAATATATATTTAATGTCACAACCAACAGTCAATTTTAACAACCCAAACAATCACACAAGTCGTCCATGGTCTGTGGACGATGGGGAGCAGTTTATATATGCAGTTATAAAATAAATAACTGAACAGAAAATTTTAGTGAGGAGTTCTCACCTTTGGTTTCCACTCCGCCGTTCTTTAAAGGACGGTTTCGATTTGGATTTGCTTCCCGCCAGTTCTATCGCCATCTGTTTCACGTTGTTGATATTAAAAATCATATTTTTAATAACGCTACAAGAATATAAAAGATTATATTTTTATCTTCTCTATTATATAAAAATCCCATTTTTGTATCATAGAAAATCATATCCTTTTTATCACATAGAAATCAAATCTTTATTTTGCTAACTTCATAATAAAGATCAAATCTTTATTTAAATATAAAAATCTAATTTTTATTTAATATTTTATTTCTAAAGAAAACTTACCTTTATATTTTTATGTATATTATAAAAATCCTATTTTTAACCTAGGTTTATATTTTTAAAGCAATGTATATTTATATTTTTCTCAAACAATGCTAATTCAATTTTTGAAAACAATGCTAATTTAATTTTTGAAAACAATGCTAATTTAATTTTGAAAACAATGCTAATTTAATTGCTAATTTAATTTTGAAAACAATGCTAATTTATATATTTTAAAACTAATGTATATTTATATATTTCTCATATTTTTATTTAAAGTTATTTATATAATTCAGATTTTTAAAATAAATCAAAAAAACTATCTTTTGCAATGCTTTTGAAATCGCAGCCTTATCTCCTTTTTACCTTAACCCGTCACCCCTTCAGATAAGAGAAACTCGTCTGTCCATCGGAGAAGTTCACCGCGCCAGCCACCATAGTTGATCGGGGGAGGATCGCAGCGCGCCACGTTGGAGCGCCTTGCGTCGCCGTTCTCCTCTGGACAGGGCGCGCCACTCGCAGCCCCCTAAGCTGAAGAAATCCCGTTCGAACGAAGCCACTTTGGGCCTCGATTTCACTTCCAATACTCCACGAGAGAAGCTGCTTCGGGTCTAGATGGATAGATCTCTCGAAGACGAACGGTTTTTGCTTTAGAAATTGATTTAATTCAAATTGTTGAGGGAGATATTGAGGGAATCGTTTGGGATAATTTCGGTCGTCGCTTTCTTTGCCTGGCGGTGGAAAAAGAAGAGAGGGGCTAAGGTTACGTTGGGGGGTGTTATATTAAAATATATTATTATTTTATATAATTTAATTACATAAATTCTTGTTTATCGTTACGAACTCCAATCCGAACCCAACGACTGTCACCCCTAGCTAAATACCCCCATTCCGAACACAATGGGATATGTCTTGTAAGCGAATTCTAATGTTACGATCAGTTTTTATCAAAATCAAAATATAAATCATTATATATTTAATTTGAACGCACATTACAATTTACCGGGGCCACATGCTGACTCTAAAAATTCCAGAAAAATTATTTCTAGCTTCGTATTGACGATACGGTCCTAACAAAACTAATTTCGTCAAATTCTGAGACCGTTTGAAAAATGGTCATTTTCTGGTCGATCGAAATTGACTGAAACTGTCAAAACACGTTTAACTTCGCCACACTCACATATTGATTCAGAAAATTATGCCAATTGGAATCTAGCAATAATTTGACATCTCGGATCCAACAAAAGTGGTTTCGTAAAAAACGAAGGTCGTTTGCAAAATGGCTATTTTTAAGGGCCTTTATATATATAAATTCCACAGCGACTTTTCTGAATTTCAAACTGGATATATCTTTCACTCTATAAAGTGAAATCTTAGTTTCTTAACTTCGTTATAAAGATATGATCAAACAGATTCAAATATTTCTTATTTCGTCCAATTCCGACCTAAAACGAATTCTGTATGTTCATTTGAAATTAGAAATCGAATTTTCGAACTGCCGCGCCATTTTCAATTCCTTTATAACTATAAATAATTATTTACATTCTAACGATGATTCAAATAAATATATACATTCTAATTCTATTCTTTTTTTGATCGGAATATGAAAAACCCGAAACACCCCTTAACTTTTTAAGTTATTAATTGAACGAATCACACTTTTACCACTAAACTATACCCGCTTCATATTCATTATTATATATGAATATACCTTTTGTCGAACAAAGGAATGAGATGCTATTAAGATAGCATCAGACTCATTAAAACTTGAACGTTGACACTTCATCCTCCCCGACCAGAGGTACTTGAAGTCGAAGTACAGAAAGTAAAAAAAAAACAAATTCTAATAAAGTTATAATAAAGAAAAAGTATCATTTTTCACTTGTTATTATTATAAGTCATTACTGATAGTCTAAAATTGAAGGAATTATTGAAGCTGGGCTATAACCACGACGAATTCCTCATTTTTTTTACTTTCCCTTCAACTGCCCTATATTTGAATTCGAATTTCTCGTCGTTATTATTTAAAATAATTCATTTTAAATAATCAAAATTCGCTAAAATTGCCAAAATAAATTTATTAAATTGGCTTAGATTTCCGGGTTGTACAATCTCCCCCACTTAAAACTTTTCGTCCTCGAAAAGGAACGAAGCTGAAAGTTGTTTTACAAACCAACTCAACTTCCATTGTTTTCATTACGGCTTAAGTTCTTCAACTTTTCAGTTTCTAAATTTTTCAAAAAAATTTCAAAAATTTGGCTAACACCCTAAATTTTCGAAAAATTTCGCCATAACCTCCCCTGCACCGGGAGCTTCCAAATATTTCAAATAGCCTTCCATGGCCCTCACCAATCCAAAAAGAAACAGCCAAGCGGCTAGCCAATCGACTCATAAAATCATCAAAAACCGAAGAAATACAATAAACATGTACCTATTTGTCGGGCAAACAATTTTATTCCTCTTCTCTAGCCTCCTTGCTATGACCTGTTCAATGTAAGTACATGTATATGCATGCAAATGCGACAAATTTTCAATACAGTTCAGTATTTGGTTCAATTTGGCTATATGGTTCAACATTTAATTAATCAAACAACACAACCAGCAATCAATTAGTGGATTAACGTTTCAAATTCATAATTTTGATACATAGTCAAAAAATCACATTTTTGGTGCCAAATCACAACAGTAGACCCTATCTAGTTTTGGTTCTCACACCAGTCAATTTGAAATATATAGAAATCCCACTTTCGTCACTCGAAAATAAATACTGGTGATGGTATACTTCATCATCAAGACCATGTCCGGGCGACTAGAGTGTGATTCTATATCTATCCAGTATATTAAAACTTCGAATACACGTGGATCTGACGTATACGCAAAATCTTTATATACTGGATTGTCCAAATTCAATATAAAATAAATAATCAAATACGAATAATTGATTTAAATTTTCAAAACAAAAATTGTTTTCAATTTAGAAATATACTCTTTACACTCGTTCTAGGATACTACTGATTTCACCTCTAACGAGTCATTCTTATTGGATATTAATAATCCAATCTCTGATGAATTCTTTCGTATGGTTCTAATGTGTCTTGTTCTTGAGCTTTGTAAACCAAAGCTCTGATACCAAATGCGATAACAAGTCGAAATCCGGTAGGCTTTGCAACCATCCCTTCATCCTCCATTGCAGCAGGTAAAACCCACCGTGGCTCACATTGGTCCCCCAGTACGCTTGTTTTACGGAGACCCTCTAGAGCCTCCCGGCCACTGCCTAACCAACCCCCGCAAGGGACATGTGGGGGTAAGAGTCTCCCGTTCGCCACCAAACCGCGAAGCGAGAATCCCACATCATGACTGCAATAAGAACTGGTGATACTCCATTCTCGATCATTTCAATCTGATTAAAGATTCATTAAAACTCCGCTTGGTTTTAATCTTCCCAAAAATCACTATCAATGATTATTTAACATAGGAAATCATATCCTATCTTTAACTAGGGTAAAGAACCAATGTCATTTAAAACGCGGTTCACGATAAACCCAAAATCACATTCCACTTACAATGGAATCTTCATGGAAAACAAATCGATATATAATCGATATAAACTTCCATATCCGACTAATAATATAAATGGAATAACGACAAAGCCTTTTAAATTCCAGATATATTAGTTGTCTTCCTCCACAGAAATTCACTTCGATTATTACCAAATCAAATTCCATTCCAATTTATTTTATGAAATTGGAAAACTTTACTTTGGAAAATCTCCTTTAAATCTTAACAAAAGATTTATAAATTCCAAATCACATTTCACTGTAAATCGGGTTAAAGAACGAATGTCGTTAAAACACAGTTCACGATAAACCCAATTCACATTCCATTAATTATTGGGTTAAAGAACAAGTGTTATTTAAAACACCGTTCACGATAAACCCAAAAATCAATTCAAATTCAAATCCAGTTAAATTCCATTTAATTGGTATACTTCATTAAATCTAAATAAAAAGATTTAATATTTTTCTCAACTGGGTTTAAGAACAGTGTTAATGAAGACACCATTCATGACAAACCCAAATCCCATTTGATATTAAATACAACGCTCTGAATAGATAATATATCGGCTTATATTCAATATCAAACTCTACGACCATCAAATATCGCATTGGAAATAACGATGTAAATATATCTTTCAAATTTCCATAACAATATCTGTATAATCACGAAATCCAACATCGAAATATTCCAAAGGCAATTTCGATTCAAATCCATTCCAATTCAATTATTGGAAATTCTGGTTATTTTCAAAACCATTTCAAATCCACTTTATTTATTTTAAAAATAAATGGGATTACAATTCTAGTTCAAAACTAGTTCATTTCGATAAAAATCTATTTTTATCTTTTCAAATATGGAAATTTTCATCCTAATTCTTTCCAAATCATTTCTTATGATTTTACACAAATTATTACTATTTTTAATAATTTTATCAAGGCCCGTGCAGTCGATTTCCATCAACGGCCGTCGAACTGCACTTACAGCGACCTTTTCCAAATTTGATTTGGACATAATTCCAAATCCAACCGTTAGATTTCTAATTTCTTGTATTCGTTAGAAAGCTCGTTTCGATATGAACCCAACGGTTCCGGTTTTAGGAGAATCTGATGGTCGGATCTCCCGTAATATCGAAGTCAATGGTTGAAATTCGTGAACTACCGCAGCGTGGCGCGTTCTATTCAGGCCATTATATATATATAATATATATTATATATATTTCGTCGATTTCCTTTCAAAACGTATTTTATAAATCGTTTTAAATTCGTTTTCAAAATGATTTCAACTTCATATTCAATTTCTAATCAAAATTGAATATTCCATATCATTAATCTATAAATGATAATATTTTCAAAACGTTATATTTTGAAATCACTTCCTTTTCTATATTTATTATAAAAATGAATAAAATCGATATAAATATCGTTCACGTCAAAATGGCGTCAATCTAATCAACACGGCTTTATATATTTCAATAACTTCGTTATTCTATTCAACAAATGAATATTTTCTTCAACACATGAATTTTCTTTTATTCAACACATGAATATTCTTTTTATTCAACATTTGAATGGTTTCAACACATGAATATTCTTTTTACTCAACATTTGAATGGTTTCAACACATGAATATTCTCAACACATGAGTATTGTCAACACATGACTATTTTTTTTATTCAACACATGAATATAATTTATTTTCTAAATTGGAATGAGACCCACTCAATTACCATATAATATTATTTATATGGATTCCATACAACACATGTATATAATAGCAACGATAAATAATCAACCATCATCCAGAGTGCATTCTACACTGTATAAGCATCAAATATAAATATTCAACGCTTATAACAGCCTGTCAATCAATCGATCGACATACAACTAATTATCGGGATTAGTGTATGTCCAATTTCATCCTAACACCCGTGTGGGGTTTCAAACAATCAAACACAGATTTTATTTGTGCAGTTGGGCGATGTGTAAAATTAATCGTACCAATCAATATCAGTCAAATCGGTGTACATAAACAAATCGGTTTTAATCGATGTACACAGATTTTATCAAATAATGGTTTTATTTTTAATGGTTTTATTTTTAATAAAACTGGTCATACATAAACAAATCGGTGTACCGTAGAAGGAAATCGTTCGATTCGATAAAACTGGTCATACATCAATTAATGGTTTTATTTTTAATCTTCTTTTAATAATTTTATCAATATCCTATCTTTAATTGGGATTGATTTTTGGGTTTATCGTGAACGGTGTTTTAAATAACACTGGTTCTTTAACCCGATAATTAATGAAATGTGATTTTGGGTTTATCGTGAACCGTGTTTTAAATGACATTGGTTCTTTAATCCAGTTAAAGATAGGATATTGATTTTTGGAAGATTAAAACTAACAGGAGTTTTAATGAATCTTTAATTAGATTGAAATGATCGAGAATGGAGTATCACCAGTTTTGCTCCAGGCGATAGTTAAATCTTTAATTAGATTTGAACGTGAAATGGTAATTGAATTTACCGATAACACCGTGGTGTTAGATATGAAGTATGACAAGTTTTACTTCATGTGATGAATAGGTTGGGATTGGGAAATAAAATAAATGATTACTTCGGTGTGGTTCGCTAATCCTGACTAGTTTGAATTGATATTCAAAAGAAGATTAAAGAATAAATTTAAAGAATTTATCTTTGATAAAATTAATGGGAACCTTTCCCAAAGTACAAGAATATTTGAATAAAAGAATATTCTGAATTGGAATGAGGCGTATGTTGTGGTTGTGTAACACTTGTTTATTATATACGCGAGTTATTCAGGAAGACCGGGTTTATCCCATTCTGAATAGCTGATTCGACGTGATGTCGAGGATGAAGACGGTGGTCGAAGACCGGAGGTCTTCAACATCGTTTGGATAATTACTGACGATCTTGATTGGGCCGTGCACCCAAGAGGTGGGAATCAGTTAGTGGTCGTCCAGACGTACTTGGAGATCGATGGATATGCGAGGTACAAGGTGCCTCCGGTTTCGTTCAGACCCAGAACAGACTTGTAAATGGACTGTGTGTCTGACATTGGATTTTATTCTGTGTGATTGATTTTTATTAAATATATATCTGTTTGGCGGTGGAGAATTTATTCTCTTGCTTAACGCCCTTCTCTGAGACGTACGAGCTCAGAGGTTATATATTGATGGATATCAAACGCATGGAGTGAATTTCCTGTGTGGCATGCCTAAGTGGCAAATGATCAAGGCTTCTGTTGAAAAGAAAAGTCTTGTGGTGGATGATCAAAGCACGGCCTGTGTGGCATAGCTTTGTGTAGCGTTGATTCGCGAGCCTCACACCCCGGTTGTGAACCAGAAACGGGAGAAGGACCTCAGGGAGGACATGCGTTTCTTTCTAGCTAGAAGTGGCGTCAGCGGTTTTACACGCCCTGACGAGTTTGACTTATGTGGTTGTTGCTGTTGCGAGGCGCCTCGGATATATCGGTCGATCCGGGACAGATGGAGTCATTGGACTCATTGACACCCTAAAGGGTGGGGAAACGCAGTGTTCAGGCATTTTAATCCACATCGATGGACCGACCCTGACGATCCAAGGGCCCACCTGAGTCTGGGTCCTGAGACACGGGCTAGAGCGTCTCGAATCGGTGAGGACTATCTTTTGCCTCGGTTCACAGACGGAAATCCAACTTCCAATACGTGACTTTGCGGTTTTGATTATAGAGCCTAGTATGGCGACATGATATATGGTACCCATGCCGTCTATGATTGATATTTATGATTGAAATTGTTTTGACACTATACACTTATAGTAATAATAAAAGATGAAATTTAGCGTATCAAGCATTCTTTGGCTATTATAATGTAAAACTCTATCCTCCGGCTTGTGTTGCATTGTGTGATGGGACCTGGGTCTTATAATAGCTTCATTTTTCTTTATTTAGCATTGCGCTGTTGTTTTATGCACTGATGTTCTTGGGAGGAAACCCGTTCCGTGTTATACGGCGTGGTCCCTCGATTTACCTAACTTTAAAATAAAGATTAATAACTGTTTTAGTTCTCACACCAGTCACATGACTGACCTGGAGTTTATTGTTTTAACCTAAACTCTGGGTGCCCTTATTTTGACACGGGCAGCTAGTAGTTTTGGTTTTGCAGATTTATATTCACAGGATCCTGATTTATAGCTGGAACGATACTCGGAAAGCTCTGTATCCGTGTGTTACTTCTAGTTGTGTATTGTATTATTTTCCGCTGCTATGTAATGTATTGTAATCTCTGATATTTTTCTGTTGTGTAGTATTTATTTATACTCTGTATATTCTTGTATTCTGATGAATTGTTGTAATAAGCAATGAAATCTTCTTCTGTCTGCGTTCTAATTCGTCGTGTTCTCAAAACAATCAGGCGTTTCAAACGGTCTTGGTCGGTTTAGCGACTGATTCGGATCGAGCGAAATTCCCGGTCGTTACAAAACGTATCAGATTTGATAATATGATGGAAAATATCATGAAATATCAAAAAAATTATTGTAATATACCGAAACAAATGTAGAAAATATTCATTGTAATATGCTGTCAGGAGAGCAATCGAATATCATAGAAAAATATAGCATGCATGTGGAAAATTTTATAGCATATACACTGTAAGAGCAGCAATTATATTGTATAGTAAAACCCCTCACTGCATATATTATACAAACAAACATGTGAACTTAAAAATTACATTCACATCTAGTTAGTAGTTTACGGTTGAAATATGACTAAAAACAAATTTTGGAAAAAAAACTTGCTTTGTATGGTCGCGGTTATTAATTCAGAAATAAAGGGATAGAGTTGCAGGCAAAAGCAATAATGTTAAATTAGATGGAATACAAAAATTCTGACTTGACATGCACAGTTACATGTGAAACTGATGTAATACAATTTGAGGTAAATCAAAAGGGCTCATGTTTTAGACTTTTAGTTGTTAACAATGGCAGTACTATTTATAGAACATAATAAATCATTATTTGTAGATAATAAATTTCAAATGTTGAATTGAGTATGGATTAAAATTGTGAATCGTGGATTTGGTGTATTCAGATTTGGATGAATTTTATTTTACATGGGTTATCAAATAAGATATAAGTATGGACTATCCAACTATGTAAAAGAAACATTTTCTTTTTTGGGCAATATTTTGTATTTTTGAAATTAATTTTATTCTTACTATAAAATATTTCTTTGTCAATATTGATTTTATTTGAATCTAGAATCTTTTTGGGTAAATCAGGCCACAATTGAATATATTTTACATGAAAAAAGAGTTCAAATCTTAATATTTTTAGGAAGTTTGATAACAATGAATGGCAGTATTAAAACCATTGTAAAAGAAGGATCCAAGCTACTGTAACAGTCAATTAAAAAAATTGTTGCGCTGTCTGTTGCACATTACCAATAATTTTAAAGCAACTTTAAGATAAGTTGTCATTAACACATTTGTAATTTCATCATAACCAGCTGTATACATATCAACATCATAGACAGCTAGATTTTATATATGAGTTACTTTCAGGTTTTAGACTTATATGTAATAAATTAATCTTCTTTTGGTTCAGATCAAGGAAACGCCTTTTCTTTTAACCAATACATTAAACTGTGATTGCTGTATTCATAGAAATTCATGTTATGAGTTAAAAAAATCATGTCCTATCATATTACAGATCTATCTATGGATGGTTCAAATGCCAAAGCAAAAATGTACCATATCTTTTCTATTAGCAAATTCAAGACAAAATGACCCCCCCCCCCCAAAAAAAGTATAGCACCTGGATATTGTTCAAAAAATAATGTTTGATTTTCTTTTTTGCCACAGAGAAAGGCCTTGATTATGCTCTAATAGAAAGCTCTGATATTTGAAAATACCTGCCAATAACATTTTATAAAATACTCAGCAATGACATCAAAAAAAAAGAACGTTTCCAAAGTCCTACATCAACAAATAAAACATTAAATGTCTAATTGACGACAGTCACGGCTCTATGTGATGCATATTTTGATTCCCAATTTGGAAAATTTTGTCAAATCATTGTTTTAAAAGTGTAAATAATATTTTTACTATTATTTGACTACAAAAATAATGTGGTACAATTGTAAAATCATTGTTTAATCTCAATTAAATCAATAACAATGTAACTTTTGTTCCATTAAGTGAATATGAAGTATAAAGTTAACAAATTGATTTTTTTATGGAAGTAATTTAAGAAAATAGCATTGAAATACCGGCGTTCAAAATCCATTATTCTACTATAACATTGAAATTAATTTGGAAGTGTTAAAAATCTTTAGAAACAAATTGGTATAGCAGATTATTTGTTGATCAAGTCCAAAAAAATAAGAGACACATAAACAAACTAACATCCAAATAAAAAACTGATTGTTTAATAAATAGATTTGATCTAGAAGAACTAAGATGTTGATGTATAAATTAAAACTATTGTATAATCTAAATTATTGTATGAGCAGTTAAATAGTCAAGTATTGGAATAATGAGGGCTGGAGAAATCTTGGAAGAAGGAATTGGGTTTGTGGTGAGAAAAAAGGAAGGTGAGGGTCGGGGAGAAACATAAGTAATTTCAGAGACCCTGCAAAACTCCATATCTGAGAAGCATATTACATATTTTAATCAATTATTTGAATAGGTAAGAAGCATATTACCTATTTTATGTGTTGGAAGCTTTATTAGTTATATGTTCAAAACTCCATATCTGATAAGAAAACTTCTATTAACTAAAAATTAGCCAAAATGTACAAAGATCTTGAAGTTGAGGAAATAATGATATGACCAAAATTGAACCTATACACATAATGCAATACAGTAAAACTAGCAATATCACATATTTGTTTGCAAAACAACACCTTCAAACTAATAAAATAAGTCTTTTTCTATAACAAAATAAAAGTAAAATAAGCAATCAAAAGATAAGCCGAGATGATAAAGCCGCTACAGTAATTGCAATTCTTGAATGATGGATTAACCTTTCAAACATATTGTTTTATAAGCATGTAGAGAACGATACCAATATAAATTAAATTAATATGAACTATTGAATAACTAATTCAATTCTCCTTACGGATATAAAATGTAAATTCTAAGTGAATGTAATGATAGCTAATCTGAATATCACATACTTGAGAGCAGTACCAAGCAAACTTGAAAAGTTATAAATACTTCATTATTTAATATACTATTTAAATCACATAGAATACAAAAGCATGTCTCGTATACGATGGTAACTACTGCCAAGCACAATGGCATAAGTACATAAGAAGTCTTAAGTAGTCCATAATCAAGATAACATTGAACTTATTCAAACACCCGAGCCTGGACCTTAAATGAAACCTGACCTCCCATGAAATAAGCGCTGAAACACATGCACGCACGTACCTACACGTGTGAACGTGCATGCAAACATACACACACGCCTATTACATACATAGATACATACGTATGTACATACATATATACACTACAACAGAACTGGTATTTTATAGTGGCCTATAGCCGCTATGAATAAGAACTATAGCGGTTTCATAACTGCTGTATATGAACATGTTATAAAAAACTGCTAAATATATATAATGCTTTATTTGCCACTATAAAAAAGCATGGTTTTATAGCACAAATTTGTCGTTATGTTACTTAAAGACAATAGCTCATTCTCATCGCTATTAAACATCTGAATCTCAATGAAAGTGAGAATCTTTTATTACACATTCTAGCCGCTATAACATATTTATTTAATAGCGGCAATATGACGCTATTAAATTATCATGTTATAGTATTGCTAAAACCTTTTACAGCTCATATATGCCACTATAAAATTTGTAGAGCCATGCTATATATTACATTTTAATAATAGAAATCAAAATAAATCTTCATAACAATTTAAAGAGAAATGTAAGAACGAAAAATAATAATATAATAATCAACAAATATAACACATATTCAAGATAGCAAAATAAAATATCAACAAACAAAAAATATTTTCAATCCATGAGTTACCAAATTCAATACATATGTTTTCAATCCATGAGTAACCATATTCATGACAACAAAATAAATTATCAACTAACAAAAAATAACTTCTGGCACCATCTCTTCAAGTACTTACATTCTACTTCTGTTTGCTTCAGTTTTGTCCTGTTATTAGATGATTATTGTTAAGATTGCTAAACATGAAAGTATACTTGTATTATGCAACTTCTCCAAATGTTAAAAGGTTTATACCTTTCTCTTATATTTTGAAACCAGACTTCGACTTGCTTGGGAGTTAAGTTCAGTTGCTTTGCTAGTGTCGCCTCCTCTTTCTGCACATACACATCGTTCTCAAAACTAGTCCGACAACGCAACTTACAGCAATTTATTTTCAAGTTTCAGCGTAACTTACATTATTAAGCATGTTATGCTCCTTGAAGCTTTCCTAAAGCACCATGGTTTGCTCTTTTGTCATCCTCAATATGCAAGTTGATGCTACACATGGATCCCCACTGTGTCATCTTGTCTATTGAGATTCAGTTAGCCACATTGGAGTACCATTCTATCGAATTTTTCCAATTCACTTTATCTGATTGAACTACATGAATAAATGTGATCACATGAAATTGTGAATGCTATGAATCCTTTTCTAACTACCGTTAGTCTCAATGTATGCATAAAATATGACTGCATAAACCAAGAGGCTGACAATATCATTCATTTAGTTTTTCGTTCTTGGGTAGGTTACTAAAGTTAACAACTCATGCATGTATGATAACTCACATCTTAAATCTGAAGATCATACATGTCAAATGTGATTAACTCGTACAAAAAATACAGAAGAATCTTTTTTAATATCTCTAAGCGTACATAAAATTGGAAAAAAAAAATCTTCCAAATTGACTTGTTTTGCACAAAATTCACTACACGTGTTGTTCACATGATACATTATTTATGTAGCAAAATCATACATTAAACAGTATTCTAACAAAACAAAAGAAGACGCTTACTTGTCTAGCACAGAATTCAAAGGTGCATGTTCATTTGTAGACCAATATACAGAAAATCCAGTAATATGCTTCAACTCGGAAGGTGGTTCCACTGCAATTTTTCCAGAAAAATCAACAACTGCAGATTGATTTTCTAATTTGGTTCAAAAAATCAGAAACTTGGTACTGATTAATAACCAAAAAAATCAGAAACTTGGTTCTGATTAATAGCCATTTTCATTATATTATGGAAGGAAGTCACAAAATATTAATAACCATTTCTACCACGAATAAAATAGAAAGTTGGTTAGTAACAGAGCCAAAGTTTAAAACAGAACAAATAGGGCATGACCATAAAAAGTGTATTGATTTATATGTATATATTAAGTAAGAGAAAGGTTCCGTTGCTTCTTGGGTTTTCCACCATTACCTTGAAATTATCCATGAATGTAAATGAAAATTATCCTTGAATTTATGACAGATACATACCAACCAAAAATTAAGGATATTATCCCAATATTCATCATAAATGGTGCACTAAACAACCTAGTGCTAATGTGTTTTTTGGAACTCTGAGTATGATAAAGTGAAGTGTTGCAGTGTGTTCATGCACGGAAAAAAATAACACTGACATATAAAATAGAGTACTTGAGAGAAAGAACTACCTCCGAAGATTATAAGAAATGTAGCACGTACTTGCAAATCGTAGGAAAGAAAAAAGAAAGGGAGTTTGAGAATTGTTGAAAAGAAATAGTAAATCAGGAGTATGCTTACTTTCCAATTTACAGTAACGGGACAACTATGCCTCATTTCTAAGCTCAATGATCAATAAATGTATGATTAAATTTGCAAATAAAATATCTATTAGTTAAGAACAAAGTGAAGTAAAAAGGTAGAAGATTATTTTACCTCTTCATAGCTCACCTAGAATAACTACCTCTTGATCAATCCCCTTATTATCCACCTGCTATCAGTATTGCAAAAAAATTGGAACCTTCAAGGCATCCATCATAGATATCCAGATAATAACTGTAGGAACTCCTTGTTGGCATTTTATAGTTTATGAGGTTAAAAATGAGTGAATGAAGCGATACTCTAAGTGGTAAAATGATTAGATGGGCTTGTTTAAAGGTAACAGCTTACCAAAATAAAATACTATGGTTATTATCCTGCATCGTTAGAATCAACTGTAGTATGAGACGACAATCAATTTCGGAAGTGGATTATATGGAAGTAAGCCACCTTATCTCATTACTAAGAGGAAGGAATTCTAGCATGCTAGCTCCAACAGTGAAGCGATAAAATCATGTACACTGAAAACGCAAATATAAATAGATAGATTAAAAAAAGCAAGGGTAATTAGAAGATCATTTGGTAAAAAGTAAGGGTTTCTCGTGCAAACCCAAACACAATATCTATTAGTAGATATATATATAACATCGTGTTTATTTGAACATTTAAAAAATTTCTGCTTGTAATTGATGTCCTTATTCGGGCAATACACGTGCATCATCAATATAGGACAAACATATACATGTTGCTCTTGTCCTGAGCTTTTATATTTAGGGTATAGGAATTTTGAAAAGTGCTATATGTCTAATCGACCTAATTATGTTTCTTCTAAACGTTCTTTAACATGTCAATGCTCTATAAAAGTATCTCCAATAGCGTGTTATGGCTAGAAGCAAGCTGATGTGGTGGTATTATTACGGTAAACTTTGGAAGGGATTTTCTGATCTGAATAGCAGAAACATGATCTGTGGATCCTACCATGTACCGACCGTTTGTCGTTTGTGATTCAAAAGGGCTTTAACAAAGGTGAATAAGAGAACGCATTTTCTAAAAATCATTGCTCTCATTTACTCATGTCTTTTATCATCCAAAAAGTCAAAATACAATGTTTTTAACCAATTATGCACTAAACGCTTTCGTTGGAGGAGAGAAGGCGCAAAAGTACTTTTCTATAAAAGTCGTTGCGTTCTGAGTTTCAGATTAGTCCGAAATACATGAGAAGTTAGTTCCACTAATAGAAAAATTACATTTTTTAAAATATTTTCAAACTAGATTATAGTATTTTTATGACGTACTTGCTAGAATAGAGTGATAAAAGAGACTAAAATATGAGACTTGGTAATAATTGGTGATTCATTATTGAACTTAGTATAAAACACACATGCATGCATCGAAAAAGCATATACACTCAATCTGTTTTTTATAAGTGCAAAAATTTGTTAATCAAAGCAATTTCATTTCAAATTATATGTAATTTTTGTTAATTGAATGAAACTAGTATTTCAATATAAGATGAACGAGAAGATGGAAGGAGAAGAGAAAATAAAGAACATATCGGACCAATTAGATAAAAGCTAATTCTATTCTGACATATTTTTTTTTAATGCACTCAAGAGAAATCGGAGGATTGACAAACTTCTATGGAAAACTGAATTGAGCTTGTCTCTTTCAACTCTCCCAGATACTATTTTTTGCGAGAACATGTTCAAGGCAAAGCTTGAACCTTGGGTATGTTAACGACGTAGGTAACACTTCTCCAATATTTCACCATATGTTCCTTCTTTTGCTCTTCTTATCAAATAAAACTAATAGTAGAATTTTAGGTGAATTCTCAAATCTTATGTTTAAATAGATGGAATGTGATGAAAATAATTCGAGCCTAATAGAATTAAAAAAGTTAAAACTTGAATTTTATGTTGCTGGGTTCTTTTTAAATTTGAAATTGCATGGTTACGTAGGAAAATCAAAATACTACAAGGAAGGGCGGCTATTCCAATGGCTAGAGACCCTCGGAAGCCACCGAAAGCCGTCGGAATAAATCTTCACAAATAAAGATGTCGAAAAGCGGTATTTTTGACGGTTTCTGAAATCTCTCATCCGATTCTTTTCCGGTGATTTCCGACACCAGCCGAAGACCGTCGGATAAAATACCCATAGACCACCGGAAGTCATTGGAATACCAACTAATTTTTTTATATTTCTGCTACATTACAGAATTCCAACAACATTTCACTTACAATTTCCATTCGATTAATACTATGCAATACCCAATATACAATATTCCAACCAAAAATAAAAAAACCAAGCCACACACAAATCCAAAAAAGAGAGTGTAAAGTTTTATTTAAAGATGAAATTACATTTACGTTAGTTCCAAATTTGATTTATATTATTTTAAAGCATAAATTTTACACTGTATAATGAACAAGGGATAATGGAAAAAAAATCTTTGAAAAATAAGAGGTAGATAAGACTAATTGATCGTTAATGGATATATTCAAGCAAGCACATCCCAATACAAAACTGAAGCTTTGGCTACGTAACTTGGTTTTTAGATATGTATGTTCCCATAAAAGGTAGTTAGTATGTTGTTATTAAGGATAAAAATTCCTCCTGCGACTGGTTCAAATTCATTAATCAAATAACAACTAAAATCTTGATATTAAGTGTAGTAGGTTAAGTCGAAATCCAATAAGAAAAGATATAATAACATCATTTTAACATTCCCACCCAATATGAATATATAATCATTTCGCATGTATAAAAATATCCACAAAGTATAATGCTGCAAAAAAAAAGGATAAAAATCCCCCCATATATATTTAAATAGGGTACTGGTTTAATCTCATGTGGCTGCAAATAAGAAAATAATGTAATGTATTCAAGAAAATATTGTAGTGTAAATTAGAGGCGCAGTATAAACTACGATCCAAAATATGTTATATAATCCATAGTTATATCTTATGCGACTATCATCCAGATTATTTACTTTCACATAATATCGTTTTAATGATCTATAATCTGTGAATTAGTTGGGTCCTGGACTTTCATGACACCTTGGTAAAAAATAATATAGGCGACAAAAGTACAATTGTATTGTAAGCTTCATATAAGTAATTTAAATAGATTTTTTTTTCAAATCAAACCAAATTATTTACTATCTTTATTGCAGTAGTATCCCAAATTTTATTCCAATGCTATGGTTATGCTGCCATTTTCTATTAATTGAAAGGTGACTGCTAATCACTAAATGATTGCCGGCAAAACAATCATCACACTTTTGCGTCCCAAGTGAAAACCAAATATTTAGTAAACCAACTATGGAGCGATGGTCATATAAATTGTTCATGAAATAAATTACGAAAAAAAGATAACAACAGTAAAATAGTTAAAACGGTGAGATGAATCAAATTCTAATGTTTCTTTTTACTGTTCTATGGTATCATGTTGAAATAAACTTCATTAGTGTAATATATTTATATACTGCGTGTAAGCCATACTAAGTTAATATTCTATTAATACAAAAAATAAAACCTATTAAAATAATACATATTACCTGGAAAACACGTCACTTCAATTATGCATTGCATAGTATGAATACACTGCATAGTATGAATAAACTGTTTGCACTATAGTTAGATAGAATATAAGTATATTAAAATTATACGAAGCTCATATCAGATTGATTTAAGTTAAACTGGATGAAGAAAAGAAATGTATACATAACTGAAATCGACAAACTGAAAGAGGATGTACGTTGTAAGCTATTGATCTCCTATAACTCTAAAAATTAGCGACTGATTCGGATTAGTTGTTTCATGGATTTAGGAAACAAAAAGGCTTACATTTCAAAATAACCAATACGTGGAAAGCACTAAAATAATGGTGCAATTGATCTATTTAATAAAATTAAATGTGGCATACCTGACGTTAACAACTGGTTTGACTGCAGCGATCACTGAATGTGTGATAGAGGCACGCCTGCCGTTAACAAATTCCAGACCTAAGTAAGTATTGTGGATCAACCTGAAATAATAATTTTGTAGTTTAGAGTTGAGGTCATAGTAAAAGTTTGGTAGTAGCTTTGGCCGCAAAAATCATTCAATGAAACATTTGCAACAAAATATGCTTTCTAATATTTCTGAATTATGTTATGTTGCAAATATCATTAAAAATTCTGTTTCATACTCAGCTGAACTCATTTTAAAAAAAAATCATTTAAAAAAACATCTACGGTGGTATGCAGTTTGAATTATAACATGAACCTACAAAAGTGTTGCAATCAGTTCACATCAGTTGTTAGTGTACGAGAGCGTTTCAGTGTGCGTGATCAGGTGTGAATGCATTTAGCTGTATGTTGTTCATGTGAGATATATGGGTGCCTGTCCACACATATGCCTGAGTGTGTGTTTTCCATTTTTTTTCAAGAAAGAAGGATAAGATTGATTCATGTATGCTCACCGCACAATTTTTGGAGCTGGTGACAGGCATTCATGTCCCTAGTTCTCTTATTTCCATTATTAGTCAGACTTAAGATAGTGATAATTGTGATAAAAAGGAATTTTGACATCAGCTGTTCAAGGACGTACCTCTTCCAAAATGGGAGTGGCAAAAGATTCCCACAATGCTTCTGCATCTGAGTAGGTAATACAATGAACAGGTTTCTACTCGGAATACTGCAAATGATAGGAAAAGGTAATTTATTAAATTATAAGGTCAATATCTTTGTAGCAGTGGCCGTAGGATTGCGTGAGACTGTACCCTCTTAAAAGTTCAAACAACGCCATTATTCTTTTGAGGACGTAAGAGTAGTTACCACCCAACTTGCAAGATTTACTAGAGGAAAACTATGAAGCTCAAAATTAAAATTATTGTATAAACAGGAAAATTACAGTAAAAATAACTTCAAAATAGAATTTAAACTTCTGGTTTTCGTTTTCGTTTCCACATAAGCTAAATAATAATGACGAAAATTTGAACAAGATTGTGTATTGTATATCTTTAGAACCATACCAATAATTGCAAGAGGAAACACATATATAAGCATTATGGCAGACCACTCGGATCCGGGTAAGACAGTGAAATATGCACCAAAACTGTATCTAAAAGACGAAGAATCCTTCATTATTATCTAAACAATATATTCTCAAAATCAAATTCCTAAAGTGTGCTATGATAAAGATTAATACGTGTAGTGGAGCGACAAACTATCTGACGGTGCTCGCAAAGAAGTGGCGGAGCACGCAGTAGTGGTTGTAATCTGGCAGATGATGCTGCATCGATTAGGTTATTTGCTGATTAGGGTTTCTGCGATTTTCAATAGATCGGTGGTTCTGGAGGGAGAGAGACAGTAGTCGGTTGAGGAGATTGAAGACAGATCGATGGTTTTCGGCAGATCGGTGGTGATTTTCGGCAGATTGGTAGTGGTTTTGGGCAGATTGGTGTTTTTTTCGTGAGGCGTTGTTTTGGAGGAAGAAAATGGTTTTGGAGGGGAGAGAGAATAATTCGTGAAAAGATGGGGAAATCGTGAATTGAGCATTACACTAATACCACTAAAACAAAATCATGCGCCAGAACAACAATTAAGTGTAATTAATAACAGTTCAGAAAATTATGTTATTAAAAAGCGTTATCAATATAATATTTTGTTGTAGTGATATAGAGGGAGACAAAGATAGAGAGACACACACATTATCTATTAAATATTGATCAATAGAAACTCCTGAGTCATTGTGTGGTAACATAACACGGCATAATAAAACCTTCATATTCAAATGAAATTTAGCATCCCGTGCACAAAATCTATCCAATTGAAATTCATTGTAAAAAAGTTGTAAAAATCTTGAAGTTCATGAAATTCAAAATCATACCAGGCAGATATGGAAACTTTAGAAAGAAATATAGACTAAAGATTTTAAGCTTCAAAAGACTTTTTCCTTTTTAAACTAAACTGGTAAACAGACAACTGAAATCCATTTTAAGAGAAGGCAAAATCTACGTAGATTAGATTTAAATGCACATGTAGAAAATTAAGTTTAAGATGAACTTAAAATTCTGGAAGACTATGGGCCAAACATCTATGATGCAAGTAAAAGAACATATAGAAAAGAAGATAGGCTGAATTCACTTTATAAAGACCTATGTTACAGGACACTAATATTCAGATAAAGAATATTGACTTATAATAAATACTTCCTGATTCGAAAGTTTTAGAGACTGAAAATATGTATAAGAAATAGAAGTTCCCTCTATAGCGAATTAGTTGTTGTCTGGAACCGAACCCAACAACTGCGGTGATTAAGTAGAGGGGTAGAGCGCGAGCAATTACATACTAATAGGCCTGGCTTGACAGATTCTCATTTTTGCTTGGTTGAGGCGCGATAAACTGTAAAACATATATAAATTGGTGGATCATCAAATTATTTGGTTTACTTTCCTATTTTATTAAATATCTGCAACTACACTATAATTAGCCATATAATGTGGACCATATCTCAAAGTTTCTTGATAAAAGTAAAACTTCACAGTACAAATATTTATGATGCTAATTAGGACAAATCAGAATAGCATGATGGTAGCACACATAAAATGGATTTGCAACTGCCAAAATTAATATTCCAAATCCATTCAAATCTCAACCACTAAACTATAAGGAAAAAAAATTCATAGATAAACATAATAGAATGTAAAACTGCCCTAACCATGGTGTCAAAATAATCATTATTATTGTTAAAAAAGACTGAATGATGTCATGATATGTAACATACAGCGGAAAGCAGCTTTCATCATTCTGGGAGAACCCAGATAATAAAATTATTATAGCATGTTCAACCCCAAATCAGGGTAAGATTAGAACTTTCAATTATTTAAGCATCGTACCTGAGGAGAAAAAGTTTGTGCGATGCCCCATCGTGAAGTCCGAGAGATGTGAAATTGAGGCGCCCAGGAAGCGTAAGGAAGATGTGAAAGCACTCGATTTCCATTGAATTACTAATAACACTGTTACTTGACTTCGAATCTGCAGAATGAAAGGGCAGGGAGGTTAATATTGAAAATAAGGGGGACGATTTGATCTAGTGTTTGGAAAAGGCAGGTTGGGGAAAAGGCAGGTTGGGGAAAAGGCAACAGATGAGGAAGATGATCTGTTATAAAGAAGCGAAACGCGGAGAATGATTGTGATTTGTGAGCCTTTAAATGTAAGGGACGACTTGACCTGGGGTTTGGAAAAGGCAGGTTGGGGAAAAGGCAACAGAGGAGGAAGATAATCTTTCATAAAGAAACGAAACGGGGAGAGAAAGATTGCGATAAGTGCGCGACGTTTCAGTTCAAGTTAGTGAGGA
The DNA here is from genome assembly GCA_030737875.1 of Allium sativum. NCBI lineage: Eukaryota > Viridiplantae > Streptophyta > Magnoliopsida > Asparagales > Amaryllidaceae > Allium > Allium sativum. The sequence goes on from CM060920.1 coordinate 490,065,605, forward strand.
GGCTTCTAAGAGCTTCAATGCAAACTCAGTAATTATTATTATTAATATAATATAGTATAGATTATTATAACATTCCAATCAATTGCAAACATAATCAAAATATGTACATGTTACAAGCGTCTTGTTTGAACTAGTTAGGAATTCTTTATAATTTTTGGATATTTTACAAACTTTTAGATTTATTTAAGAAAATATTTCAAATTTTATGAAAACTTCAAAATTTTATATTTAAAATTAATGAATAATATTAAATATACTTTATAAAATTCCAAAATTTTAATTTTTTAATTAATACGTATCAAATATGATTTCAATTATAATTATTAAATATTAAAGAATAAATAATTAATATTATTTTTCAATTATTAAAGACTACATATTAATCATTAATTATTAACATTAAACTATATTAAACAACAAAAATTATTTTAAATTGTGACTATTAATTAGTCAATATATTATTAATTATTTTTTACTAATATTAGTTTTTTAACTTTTGATATTAATTAATTATTACTAGTATCAACAATTAGTAATACTTTCTAATCAATAAAAAATTATTATTAAACTTTGTTTTTTATTATTAAGTATTAATTATTGGTTATTAAATATGTATATTACAAAATTCATTATGACTAAATTATATAAGCCTTCTCAAGTCTTAATTTAGAAGTAAGCATCCCTTGCAAATTCCTTGGAAAATCCATCATAAACTAACGTTAAAATGCTTATGTCTGTAATCTGTCTTAATTTGCGGCAGAATTTAGTGTCAAAACTTATCCGTCGGTAAATCGACACAATCTGCGACGATTTAGTGGTAGATATAAAAAAGGTCAGTGATAATGTAGGAAAAATTAAAATAGAAAAATCTTAAAATTATCCCTTGTAAATCACTCGCAAATCCATCGTTAATTTGCGATAGAATTTTCCACTGCTAAAATCTGTAGCTATTTACGGGTTTTGTTGTATTGTGACAGTTAAGGGGTATCAGAGGAGCACAAGCACAGAAGAATCCTCTGAAAGAAAAAAGCCGAATAATATAAAGAACCGAAGGCAGGAAAGAATGATCTAAGAGCGGCATAAACCGGCACCTTCCTAGGAGAAAGGAACTCAAAAGCTATAGAACACCGACAGGGTCTATCCGGAAGGGTCCATCCGACAGGATCAACCCGGCAGAGGGATCCCTATAGCGAAAGGTCACCTAAGTCAGAAGCTAAGAAAGAGAGAGGCAAAAGCTTCGCTAATTGAAACCCAGAATGGTGGAAGGTCTGTCAGTATTAACATGCCTAACACTTATACATCAGGAGGCGAAGGCATCAAGTGTATCAAGCCAGAAGTGTATAGAGATTATCCGGAACTAGCTTCTGAAACATCTACTGCATAAATGCCGAAAGGTCATATTGATAGACAACAAGCAAATCACCCGGAGCAACCTTCCGGAAGATCAGCCTATACCCAAAGACTCTACTGGAAGGCAAACCGGAAGCCTACATCCGGAAGCCTATAACTGAGAGTATACAACCGGAGGCTCAAACCTTCCGAAAATCTACTACATCAACAAGCTCATATCAATCTCAAAGAAGCCTCAACTGACCAGGACCTTCCCTCCGGAAGCTATAATCAGCACTGCAAAGTGGACAGGGCTAAAAAATCGAAACCAAGGAGAAAAGCGGCTGATAGAGGTAATTGCAGTCCCACCAGCCCAACAATAGAAGGGGACCCGAATTCTCTATAAATAAGACCGCAGGGGTCACATTTTGTGGACGATTCTTCATTTTATCAATCTTATTTTTTCTTCTTTAAGGAGCAAACCCTAATTTCCAAATCGGATTGGGGATTTCTTCAACTTTTGTAATACATCTACAATTTATGAACGAAGAAATCTGAGACTTAAACATTTCGTGATTTGATAATCATATTGTGCCATTTATGTTAAAGCAGGGAGTTTAATATTAACATTTCATATGAAAGAGTTGTTCACTATATCCTCGTAAAGAGGAAGGGCTTCGTGGTAACCCGAAACCTTCTCCCCTTTACTTCGAGGGTTACGTGAATCAACCCTCTCATAATGAGCCTAATGCTACTCAACTCCGGAAAGGAGGTTGATTGCAGACTTATGACTTGATTACTGACGCAACCAAGGCCCTTTGGGATGGCTCGATGCGGAGGGATTGTTTAAGTTAATAAGCATTGCAGCAACTTTACCATTCGAGTATCGGGAAGCATTAGCATGTTTTCCTCTTATCACAATATATATCATTTTATCCATGATTTAAGGGGTAACTGATTGCGCAAGGCTTCAGTTGTAACAAGTTAAATAAATCTTTCTTCAAGGTACTTCGAAACTCCATAACTCTGTAAGTGTGATATTCACCTCTTGAGGAAAAAATAACAAATCTTCAGAACGTAGATTTTGGTATTTAAGAAATGGTTGATTTAGCTAAGGAACACTGACCCCAGATTGTCCTTCAGTAACCTTAGATCGTGGCGGCACCAATTTACCAAAATATATGTTCCAATTTTCCATTGTGGTTTATCTATCAAAAATTAATTTGGTAAAGTTATTGTTTCATGGTAGGGAAGATGAAATCAAAAAGATTGGAGGAGCGAAATAAAGAACAGGGTCCTAATGCAACCCTTGAAGGAAACATGGATCTAACGCTTAATCTGAACAATAATAAAAGAGGAGCCACATCCAACCCTATACAACCACCAAACCCAAACGCCATGAAAGATAATGTCACAAGAATTATGGCCTTAGAGAAGAAACTCCAAGAGATGCAAGCTCAGATGAATGCTGCTCAAACGCAGAAGTCTTTAAGACTCACCAAATCTAGTCAAAGAGAGACGAATAAATCTCCAAAAAGAAAGGCTCCCATTCAACACTCCGAAGAAAAAGAGAAGCTCAAAGCAACTTCCTCTAAGAAGAATAAGTTCCATTTGACAGGAATAGACCATCAAGGAAATCGGTGTGAACAAGAACAATCTGCGAGTTCCACTTCCAAAGGTTATGATCCAAAAAGAACAAACCATAACAACACGGAAGCTTATCTTAAAGATATTGCTCAGAAGACCATCACAGACTTGTTGGGAAGCAAGGGGAAGAGGACCCAAGATGACTGGGTTAATGATAATGAAAGAGTAGCTTCTTTCATCGATGAAGTTATGAACACCATAATACCATCTAGGATGAAGGTTCCTACCATCAAATATCTCAGAACAACTGATCCTGATGATCATCTAATGGCTTTCGAGAGCCAGATGGATCTATGCAATGCTTCAAGAGCCGTCAGATGTCGTCTTTTCCCAGTAACCCTTCAAGGAGCAGCAGTAAAGTGGTATCGTCAGTACAGAGAAAACACCATTTATTCGTGGAAACAGTTCTCCTGCGAATTTTCCACGCAGTTCTGCATCTGCAAAGATCCGACAGTCGATTACATAGTCATTGCTATCATAAAACAGAGGCAAGGGGAATCTTTAGGAGATTACTTGAAAAGGTTCAACATCGAGGTATTAAAGTCCAAGGATATGAACGACCATGACAAATTGATAGCTGTGCATTCAGGGTTAATCGAAAACACCCCTTCTGGAAAGAACTAAACATCCACGGCTGTAAAGACTTACAAGACTTTCACTTCCAAGTTGACAAGTTCATTCGCATGGACGAATTATACTTCACAAAAAGAAAGTTCGGACCTCAAGGGGAAGGAGGAAGGTCAAACTTCGGACGAAAGCTCCCAGAGGGAAATCCAAAGAGATCAAGATGGGATGATTCTAATACCAACTCGATTGCTCTAAACATGGCTATCTCGTTTGTATATGTTGTTGCGAAAGAAAGAGTTATTACTTCCCCATCTCGTTCAAGGCCAAGAATTGCCCTAAACCTTATTCCGGTGGTAAGTATTGCGAATTTTACAAGACCAACGGTCATAAGACCGACAAATGCAAGGTATCGGATGGAATTATTCAGAAGCTAACCTAAGAGGGACATTTGAAAGAATTTTGTTTTAAACAAGACAACGTCTGCGTAGCATACAATTGGACAACAAAAGGTTTCAACAAATGCAATAGAAGCTACTATGGAAGAAGGAAACCTAGACTTGGGTCCGCCCATAAATTGAATCAATGTGATCCATGGAGGGCCACACCCTGTCGAAAATTGTCCGAGAGTCAGGAGTCAATACAAGAAGGAAGCCATGTAGGGAATATTCTCCATTCGGGAGGAACCATGGTTGAAGAATGCACGTTATGCTCTCAAAATGCACAACTTAGTGGTTTCTCCAGAAAAGACGAAGAAAGGGGTCCGCCACCCACATAATGATCCCCTTATGATAATAGCGCAAATCAGACTCTCTGTCATTTCCAAGATCCTTTTGCACACTGGGAGTGTCGTCAATGTCATCTTCAAGCATGCTTTTGATCAAATGGGAATTTCTGAGAAGAAGCTGGAGCCAAGCAACGAATTGATCTTCGACTTCAATAACAAGGGATCAACTCCGGTGGGGCAGATCAACCTTCTGGTTTAAGTAGGACTGTCTCCGCTCTATGGGACCTTTGGAACTCTTTGTTGTGATTGATCAACCATCCTATTACAACGTCTTCTTTCGACAACCAGCTTTGGAGGAGATGGACGCTTTTTTCTCTTCCAAGTACCTTATGTTAAAATTCTAAACCAAGCAGGGATGGGTACCATCAGAGGAGAACAGTTTAGCTCTCGCGAATTGTATTTCGCAACAATTGACAAGTACAAAAGGGAGTGTTCTTCATACTTTTATTCTTCCACTGTTTTTGTACCTTCAGATAAGGGATTCTTGCATCCCACATTCGAAGCCAAGATAAAAATTAATAAAGCTAATAAGCGTGCGAATGGTAAGTACACTTCTTTGAAAAGAAAAAGGAAGAGAGCCGATGATGTAAACTTGAATGAAGAAGGGGAAATTGTTACGGATTTATATTCTAAGGGGGGTATTGAAAGAATGAAACTAATAGAAAATGTGGAAGAGGTAAATGTTGATTCAAAGGATAAGATAAAAGTTGTCAACAGAGGGAAAAGGCTAGCAGAGCCCTTTAAAAGTGACCTAATTTGATTCCTACAACTCAACAAAGATGTTTTCGTTTGGACCCATTCGGACATGGTCGGGATCAACCCTTCTATTATGAGTCATGCCTTGAACATTGATCCTTCAGTGATCTTGGTTAAACAAAAGAAGAGACGGGTAAGAGGCCTTAAAGGATGAAGTCAAAAGGTTAGAAGCAAACGGGTTTATCCGAGAAGTCCTTTTCCTAATATGGTTAGCCAACCCTGTGCTAGTAAAGAAGTCCAATGGGAAGTGGAGAACATGTGTTGATTACATGAATTTAAACAAGGCTTGCCCAAAGGCTTGTATGATTGTTTGTCTGATTTTGATGTGTAGTTGATTGTGTGATGTGATGTGAAATGAAATAAAATATTTAAGTAGTTAAAAATATTTTACAATTGAAAATATGAAATCGATAAAATATATATATATATATATATATATATATATATATATATATAATGGCCTAAATAGAACTCGCCGCGCCGCGGCAATTTGTGAATTTCGATCATTGACTTCGAATGGGTATTACGGGAGATCCGACCGTCGGATTCTCCTAAAACCGGAACCGTTGGGTTCGTATCGAAAAGAGCTTTCTAACGAATATTAGAAATTTTAAATCTAACGGTTGGATTTGGAATTATGTCCAAATCAAATTTGGAAAAGGTCGTTGTAAGTGCAGTTCGATGGCCGTTGATGGAAATCGACTGTACGGGCCTTGATAAAATTATTAAACAAAATAGTAATAATTTGTGTAAAATCACAAGAAATTATTTGGGAAGAATTGGGATGAAAAACTCCATATTTGAAAAGATAAAAATAGATTTTTATCGAAATGAACTAGAATTATAATTCTATTTATTTTTAAAAATAAATAAAGTGGATTTGAAATGGTTTTGAAAATAACCAGAATTTCCAATAATTGAATTGGAAGGGATTTGAATCGAAATTATCTTCGGAATATTTCGATGTTGGATTTCGTGATTATACAGATATGGTTGTGGAAATTTGAAAGATATATTTATATCGTTATTTCCAATACGATATTTGTTGGTCGTAGAATTTGATATTGAAAATAAGCCGATATATTTTCTATTTAGAGCCTTGTATTTAATATCAAATATGATTTGGGTTTGTTGTGAACTGTGTCTTCAACGAAATTCGTTCTTTAACACGATTAACAATGGGATGTGATTTTGGGTTTATCGTGAACCGTGTTTTAAATGACATTGATTCTTTAACCCAGTTAAAGATTAAAACTAAGTGGAGTTTTAATGAATCTTTAATTAGATTGAAATGATCGAGAATGGAGTATCACCAGTTCTTGTTGTCGGTCCTGTGTAGACTGGGTACGCATGATAGGGGGTTCTCGCTTCGCGGTTTGGTGGCAAACGGGAGACTCTTACCCCTACATGTCTAAAATTAATGGGAACCTTTCCCTAAGAATATGAAATTTAGAAACTAACTGGGGATCAGTTAAGTAGAATGGTTTCCTGGGTATTAATCTGATGTTGGTTTCGGCCTTCGGGGTTAATATTTGAGGAATTGTTCTCTTACTAATTTACGGTTAGTGACTGATGAATTGGAATGAGGCGTATGTTGTGCTTGTGTAACACGTATTTATTATATACGCGGGTTATTCGGAAAGGCCGGGTTTATACCCATTCTGAATAACCGATTCGACGACAAGTCGAAGATGAAGACGGTGGTTGAAGACCGGAAGTCTTCACATCGTTTGGGTGATTACTGATGATCTTGATTGGGCTGTACACCCAACAGGAGGGAATCAGTTGGTGATCGTCCAGACGTACTTGGAAATCGATGGATATGCGAGGAAAGTGCCTCAGGTTTCGTTCAAACCCAGAACGAACTTGTAAATGGACTGTGTGTCTGACATGGGATTTTATTCTGTGTTGATTGATCTCTATTAAATATACATCTGTTTGGCGGCGGAGAATTTATTCTCTTGCTTAACGCCCTTCTCTGAGACGTACGAGCTCAGAGGTTGTATATCGATGGACATCAGTCGCATGGAGTGAATTTCCTGTGTGGCATGCCTAAGTGGCAAATGATCAAGGCTTCTGTTGAAAAGTATAGTCTTGTGGTTGATGATCAAAGCACGGCCTACGTGGCATAGCTTTGTGTATAGTGTGAATTCGCGAGCCTCACACCTCGGTTTGAGTCAAAAACGGGATAGTGACTGCAGGGAGAGCACGACGTTTCTTTCTAGCTAGTGGTGGTGTCAGTGCTTAAACTGGCTGACATTTATATACTTTTCACCTATGTGGTTGTTGGATGCGAGGCGCCTCGATTTTAGGTCTGTTAGGACCGGGAAACGTGTGTTCAGGAATACTAATCCACTAACGTAAGTGTGGACCGGCCCTGAAGATCCAAGGGTTGCCCAGAGTGTGTAGTCCTGAGACATTTGCTAGAGTGTCTCGAAGCGGAGAGGAGCTTGCCCCTTGCCTCGACTCATGACGGAAATCCAATTTCCAATACGAGATATTTCGGTTTTATTTGTAGAGCCTAGTATGGCGACATGATATATGGTACCCATGCCGCCTAGGATTGATATTTATGATTGAAATTTTTTTGACACTATACACTTATAATAGTATCAAATGATTGGTTTTAAAACTACCAAGCATGTTTGGCTATTATAAGGGAAACCCCTATCCTCCGGCTTGCGTTGCATTGTGTGATGGGACCTGGGTCCTATAATAGCTTCATTTTTCGAAAAAGCATTGCGTTGTTTATTCTAAGCACTGGTATTCTTGGGAGAATACCCGTTCCGTGTTATACGGCGTGGTCCCTTGAATTACTCTCTTTTAAAGTAAAGTTCTAAATAACTGATTTAGTTCTCACACCAGTCACATGACTGACCTGGAGTTTATTGTTTTAACCTAAACTCTGGGTGCCCTTATTTTCGACACGGGCAGCTAGTAGTTTTGGTTTTGCAGATTTATATTCACAGGATCCTGATTTACAGCTGGAACAATGCTCGGAAAGCTCTGTATCCGTGTATTACTTTCAGTTGTGTTGTGTATTATTTTCCGCTGCTATGTAATTTATTGTTATCTCTGATATTTATCGAATGTATTTTATTCATTCATACTTTGTATATTCTTGTATTCTGATGGAATTGTTGTAATAAGCAATGAAATGTTCTTCTGTTTGTGTTCCGATGTGTGTTGTCCTCAAAGTAATTCGTTCTTTCCTTACCGGGGAAGTTACGGGTTACTACATTTGGTATCAGTGCTCTGGTTTACAAAGCTCGAAAACAAGACACATTAGAACCATACGAAAGAATTCATCAGAAATTGGATTAGTAATATCCAATGAGAATGACTCGTTAGAGATGAGATTAGTAGTATCCTAGACCGAGTGTGAAGAGTGTATTTTTAAAATGAAAACAAATTTTGTTTTAAAAGTTAAATTCAAGTATACATATTTGAATATTTTATTTGTATTGAATTTGGACAATCTAGTATATGATTATTTTGCATATACGCGTCATGAACGTATATTCGAAGTTTTAATATGCTAGATAGATATAGGATCACACTCTAGTCGCCCGAACATGATTCTCATAATGGCGCGCCATCACCAGTATTTATTTTCGTGTTTCGAAGGTGTGATTTCTATATATTTCCATTAGACTGGTGTGAGAACCAAAACTTACATAGGATTATTTGTTGTGATTTGGCATCAAAAACATGATTTTCTGTATATATATCAAAGTTATGTGTTTGAAATTCTAATTCACTAATAGATTGATGGTTGTGTTGTTTGTTTATTTGTTTGATAATTTTTAACCCTTTTGCCTAATTGAATCAAATTTTGAACTGTATTGAAAAATGATTACAATGCATGCATATACATGTACTTACATTGAGCAGGTCATAGCAAGGAGGCTAGAGCAGAAGAATAAAATTGTTTGCCCGACAAATAGGTACATGTTTACTAATATCTTGGGTTTGGATGATTTTATGAGCCGATTGGCTGTTTCTTTTTCTTTTTGGATTGATTAGGGCCATGGGAGCCTATTTGAAATATCCCCAAGTCCCCGGTGCAAGGGAGGTTATGGCGAAATTTTTCGAAAATTTAGGGTGTTAGCCAAATTTTTGAAGAGTTTGAAAAGTTCTTAGAAACTGAAAAGTTGAAGAACTTAAGCCGTAATGAAAATAATGAAAGTTGAGTTGATTAGTTAAACAACTTTCGGCTTCGTTCCTTTTCGGGGACGAAAAGTTTTAAGTGGGGGAATATGTAACAACCCGGAAATTCTGGGCCAATTTAAAATTTTTATTTTGGCAATTTTAGCGAATTTTGAATATTTAAAATGAATTATTGTAAATAATATCGACGAGAAATTTATTTTGAATAGAATAGAATGTATATATTTATATAGATCGTCGTTAGAATATAAATATTTATTTTAAATATAAAAGGAATTGAAAATGGCGCGGTAGTTCGATAATTCGATTTCAAACTTCAAATGAATGTATCGGGTGCAAAATAAACCGGATTTTAGTGAAACAAAAAATATTAGAATCTAATTGAGAATATCTTTCCAACGAATCCGAAAAATCGAAATTTCATAGCGGGAATCAAAAGTTATGCTCAGTTCAAAATTTATAATAGTCGCTATGGAAATTATATATAACCCAAAAAAGTCATATTTTTCATACGGATGAATTTGGACTCGGAACCACTTCCATTGAGTTCAAAATGCCAATTAGAACTTCGAAAAGTATAAGCTTCGACATATTCCGATATCCGGAATAGTGGCAATTGACTGGAGCTTTTCGGTTAGCAATACATAGCCCTTAAAAAGTGAAATTTTGCATATGAGCTCAGAATTCGACGAGATAAAATTTTCTGGATTCATAATTACAAATCATTGTTGAGTTCCAAAGGGCGCGTCGAACGGAGTTATTATGTAGCCGTGCGAGCTAAAACAGTTCAGGGTAAAACGGACAGTCATTTTACAAAGGAACATTATTGAGACGACCTAAGGATTCGATTTCGTTTTTTTTATGGATTCGTATCGTCTAATAATGGTTAAATCCAAAAGGGCATGATTTTTGGGGTTAGCATGTGAGCGTGCAAGAATAAATGGTGTGCCACAATCGCATTTTCAGAGCTTATCTGAGCATTTTTGAGAATTTTAACGGACGGTCAAACGAACTCGGAATTCGACGAAACTTGTTTCGTTGGGCTCGTCTTCACGTCTACTATGTCGTGTCCGAAATCCGCGGCAATTAGATATCGTCGACGTTCGAACGATAGGCGAGAAACTAGCATATAATCACTTTTACTCCATTTCTCTCTTCATAACTTCACTTCTCTCTTCCTCTTCAAAAAAGAAAAAAATGGCCTCCTCCTCCACCATGTTGCTGCCGCACCCCCCTCAGCCGCCGCCTCACCACCTCAGTCCGCCGCACCCCCTCCGGCCACCCTCCTCCTCCTCCCCTTCTCTCTCCTCTTCTCTTTCTCTCTCTCCCTTCACAAACCTAAACCCTAGACCCCCAAACCACCACCACCCGCCTCCATGTACCCCACCCCGCCACCAGCGGCCTCCCCCACGTCCATCAGGTCCGGCGCCCCCCTATGGCCACCCAACTCCGGCCGTGGGCCCCTCCTCCTCAAAAATCACATTTTTCACTAATTTCCCGTTTTGCACAAAACACCCTGTCACTGTTTTGCCCATAACTCCCAAACCGTGCGTTTCTAGCCAAAGCTCCTCAAGACCAAAGTCGAAGAGCACGATTTTCTCTTTGATTTGGTATATGATAGTCCCATTTTTCATTGCGGAGTTGTCGGGAAAACGCGTCCAAAGTCTGCTGTCCAAACACTGTCAAAATGCTGTCTTTTCGCGATTTCTGGTGAAATGACACATTTTCGGGAGGAAGACCAGTAGGCGAAAGTTGTCCGGAATGGCGCGTTTAAGCTAAAAAAAAAAGATGGTGTAAAGATTGAAGCTCGTTTGCAAATTCTGGAACCAGAACAGCGAATCCGGGCGTTGGAAAAAATGTGAGTTTTCTCCGCTTTAAAGCTTCTATGGTTTTGGACGAATGATGTAAGTAAAAATATGATTTTTATATAATAGAGAATATAAAAATATCATCTTTATATATGTAGCGAGATAAAAATATGATTTTTATCATATGTGAAATATAAAAATATAATTTTTATAAAGTAGAAGTAATAAAAATATAATTTTTATATAAAGAATAGCGTGATAAAAATATGATCTTTATTATATGGACATCGTTATAAAAGTAGAATTTTTATCTATATAGTAGCGGTGTAAAAATAGAATTTTTATCCATATAGAGTGATTATAAAAATGTGATTTTTATATACATAGCAACAATATAAAAATGTGATTTTTATATATGTAGTGGCTACGGACAAAGAAATTGACAAAAGGCGAGCACGACGAAGATTTTCTACATATGAAGAGTCGTGGCGTTTGGTTTAGCTAGTCGGTGAGAATTTCTCACTTTAAATCTTGTTTTCTAGTTAAAATTATATACTAGGATGCAGACGGTGCTTAGTAGCACCCGACACCCGTCGTCCACAGACCATGGACGGCTTGTTTGTTTAGTTGGTTGTTTGGTGATTGATTTATTTGTTTGGTTGATTAATTTGATTGAATTTGTTTGGGATGTGAAATGGGATTGATTAGATTGGTATGTGTATGGCGTGGGCCATTATTAGACCGGGGATAAGGCTAGGCCTTGTCCCGTTTCTAGTATCGTGCCATTATGGCGCCGAAATTTTCTAAAATAAGTTAGAAAAATAAAAATATCATTTTATTGAATAAATGAACTGAGTAGAAATTCATGTGTTGAAATAAAAGAATTTATCGTTAAAAATATAATTTTTAACGTGAATGTGGATAAATAAATATTCATTTACAAACCGGACGGTTTGTTTATGTACACTTATTTGAAGGATATTGATTGGGATGATAAATTTTACACATCGCCCAACTGCACAAAGAATATTCAGTGTTTGTGGATTGAAACCCCACACGGGTGTTGGGATGATATTTGGCGTACACTAATCCCAATTATTTATTTATATGTCGATCGATGGGTCGACAGACTGTGTAATCGTTAATTATTTATATCTAATGCTTATGTAGTTGTGTGGTGCACTTTGGATGATGGTTGATTATATATCGTTGCTATTATATACATGTGTTGTATGTAATCCATATAATTAACATTATATGGTAATTGATTTGGCCTTATTTCAATTGGGAAAATAAAGAATATTATAAAATAAAGATTCATGTGTTGAGATTAGTCATGTGTTGAAAGAAATATAGATTCATGTGTTGAACGAAATATTTTAACAATAAAATTTACCTCTTTATCATATATAAAATTACAACTAACTGGAAAATAGATAAGATGAGTGGTCTCCTGGATATTGATCTGATGTTGGTTTTGGCCTTCGGGGTTAATATTTAGGGAATTGCTCTCTTGCTAATTTACGGTTAGAGTTTGATTAAAAATTAAACGATAGAAATCATAATTTTATAAAATATATTAAATAACAAAAAGATTCATGTGTTGACAGTACTCATGTGTTGAGATTAGTCATGTGTTGAAAGAAATATAGATTCATGTGTTGAATAGAATAAATATTGATTTGTTGAACAGAATAACGAAGTTATTGAAATATATAAAGCCGTGTGATTAGAGATGCGCTATTTTGACAAGAACGATATTTATATCGATTATATTCGTTTTTATAATAATTATAGAAAAGGAAGTGATTTCAAAATATAACATTTTGAAAATATTATCATTTGTATATCGATGATGTGGAATATTCAATTTCGATTCGAAGTTGAATATGAAGTTGAAATCGTTTCGAAAACGAATTTAAAACGATTTATAAAATATGTTTTAAAAGGAAATCGACGAAATATATATAAAATATATATATTATATATAATGGCCTGAATAGAACGCGCCGCACCACGGCAGTTCGTGAATTTCGGCCATTGATTTCGAATGGGTATTACGGGAGAGCCGACCGTCGGATTCTCCTAAAACTGGAACCGTTGGGTTCGTATCGAAAAGAGCTTTCTAACGAATATTAGAAATTTGAAATCTAACGGTTGGATTTGGAATTATGTCCAAATCAAATTTGGAAAAGGTCGTTGTAAGTGCAGTTCGATGGCCGTTGATGGAAATCGACTGTACGGGCCTTGATAAAATTATTAAACAAAATAGTAATAATTTGTGTAAAATCATAAGAAATGATTTGGGAAGAATTGGGATGAAAAACCCAATATTTGAAAAGATAAAAATAGATTTTTATCGAAATGAACTAGTTTTGAACTAGAATTATAATTCTATTTATTTTTAAAAATAAATAAAGTGGATTTGAAAAGGTTTTGAAAATAACCAGAATTTCCAATAATTGAATTGGAAGGGATTTGAATCGAAATTATCTTCGGAATATTTCGATGTTGGATTTCGTGATTATACAGATATGGTTGTGGAAATTTGAAAGATATATTTATATCGTTATTTCCAATACGATATTTGTTGGTCGTAGAATTTGATATTGAAAATAAGCCGATATATTTTCTATTTAGAGCCTTGTATTTAATATCAAATGTGATTTGGGTTTGTTGTGAACCGTGTCTTCAACGAAATTCGTTCTTTAACCCGATTAACAATGGGATGTGATTTTGGGTTTATCGTGAACCGTGTTTTAAATGACACTGATTCTTTAACCCAGTTAAGGAATAAAACTAAGTGGAGTTTTAATGAATCTTTAATTAGATTGAAATGATCGAGAATGGATTATCACCAGTTCTTGTTGTCGGTCTTGTGTAGACTGGGTACGCATGATAGGGGGTTCTCGCTTCATGGTTTGGTGGCGAACGGGAGACTCTTACCCCTACATGTCTAAAATTAATGGGAACATTTCCCTAAGAATATGAAATTTAGAAACTAACTGGGGATCAGTTAAGTAGAATGGTTTCCTGGGTATTAATCTGATGTTGGTTTCGGCCTTCGGGGTTAATATTTGAGGAATTGTTCTCTTACTAATTTACGGTTAGTGACTGATGAATTGGAATGAGGCGTATGTTGTGCTTGTGTAACACGTATTTATTATATACGCGGGTTATTCGGAAAGGCCGGGTTTATACCCATTCTGAATAACCGATTCGACGACAAGTCGAAGATGAAGACGGTGGTTGAAGACCGGAAGTCTTCACATCGTTTAGGTGATTACTGATGATCTTGATTGGGCTGTACACCCAACAGGAGGGAATCAGTTGGTGATCGTCCAGACGTACTTGGAGATCGATGGATATGCGAGGAAAGTGCCTCCGGTTTCGTTCAGACCCAGAACGAACTTGTAAATGGACTGTGTGTCCGAAATTGGATTTTATTCTGTGCTGATTAATCTCTATTAAATATACATCTGTTTGGCGGTGGAGAATTTATTCTCTTGCTTAACGCCCTTCTCTGAGACGTACGAGCTCAGAGGTTGTATATCGATGGACATCAGTTGCATGGAGTGAATTGCCTGTGTGGCATGCCTAAGTGGCAAATGATCAAGGCTTATGTTGAAAAGCAAAGTCTTGTGGTTGATGATCAAAGCACGGCCTACGTGGCATAGCTTTGTGTATAGCGTGAATTCGCGAGCCTCACACATCGGTATGAGTCAAAAACGGGATAGTGACTGCAGGGAGAGCATGACGTTTCTTTCTAACTAGTGGTGGTGTCAGTGCTTAAACTGGCTGACATTTATATACTTTTCACCTATGTGATTGTTGGATGCGAGGCGCCTCGATTTTAGGTCTGTTAGGACCGGGAAACGTGTGTTCAGGAATACTAATCCACTAGCGTAAGTGTGGACCGGCCCTGAAGATCCAAGGGTTGCCCAGAGTGTGTAGTCCTGAGACATTTGCTAGAGTGTCTCGAAGCGGAGAGGAGCTTGCTCCTTGCCTCGGCTCATGACGGAAATCCAATTTCCAATACGAGATATTTCGGTTTTATTTGTAGAGCCTAGTATGGCGACATGATATATGGTACCCATGCCGCCTAGGATTGATATTTATGATTGAAATTTTTTTGACACTATACACTTATAATAGTATCAAATGATTTGTTTTAAACGTACCAAGCATGTTTGGCTATTATAAGGGAAAACCCTATCCTCCGGCTTGCGTTGCATTGTGTGATGGGACCTGGGTCTTATAATAGCTTCATTTTTCGAAAAAGCATTGCGTTGTTTATTCTAAGCACTGGTATTCTTGGGAGGAAACCCGTTCCGTGTTATACGACGTGGTCCCTTGAATTACTCTCTTTTAAAGTAAAGTTTTAAATAACTGATTTAGTTCTCACACCAGTCACATGACTGACCTGGAGTTTATTGTTTTAACCTAAACTCTGGGTGCCCTTATTTTCGACACGGGCAGCTAGTAGTTTTGGTTTTGCAGATTTATATTCACAGGATCCCGATTTACAGCTGGAACGATGCTCAGAAAGCTCTGTATCCGTGTATTACTTTCAGTTGTGTTTTGTATTATTTTCCGCTGCTATGTAATTTATTGTAATCTCTGATATTTATCAAATGTATTTTATTCATTCATACTCTGTATATTCTTGTATTCTGATGGAATTGTTGTAATAAGCAATGAAATGTTCTTCTGTTTGTGTTCCGATGTGTGTTGTCCTCAAAGTAATTCGTTCTTTCCTTACCGGGGATGTTACGGGTTACTACAGATGCTTACTCGGGGTATAACCAAATTCCAATGCATAAACCCGATGAAGAGCATACAAGCTTTATCACTGATTGGGGAACATTTTTCTATAAAGTAATGCCCTTTGGATTGAAAAATGCGGGAGCAACATACTAAAGACTAGTAAATAGAATGTTTCAAGAATAGATAGGGCGCAAGATGGAAGTATATGTGGATGATATGTTAGTAAAGTCCGTCAAAGAAGAAAACTATTTTAATGATTTGGAAGAAATGTTCAATGTCCTAAGAAGTTACCAAATGAAGCTAAACCTACAAAAGTGTTTTTTGGAGTTCAATCTGTAAAATTCCTAGGATATGTGGTAAGTGAACAAGGGATTGAAGCTAGCCCTAACCAAATCCAGGCCATAAGAGACATGGAAGAACCTAGAACGAGCAAAGAAGTCATGAGCTTGAACTGAAAGGTAACAACCCTTAGTAGGTTCATTTCCAAAGCCACTAACAAATGCGTTCATTTCTTTGATGTTATAAAGAAAAAGAAGAATTTCGAATGGAACGAAGAATGTAGAAAGGCCTTTCAAGAATTGAATGTTTATATGGAAACTCCTCTGATTCTATCCAGTCCCAAGAAGGGAGAGGATCAATACCTATATATGGCCATCTCATAATATGCGGTAAGCTCAGTCCTTATAAGAGAAAATAATGGAACTCAACACCCAATTTACTATGTTAGCAGAAGGCTAATGGACGCAGAAACCCGATACCCGGTAATGGAAAAACTAGCTTATTGCCTGGTACTTACCGCATAAAAACTCAGAGGGTACTTCCAAGATGACCCCGTTGAGGTTTTAACTAGCTTTCCTCTTAAACAGTTGTTCAGTAAACCAGAAACCTCAGGAAGGTTAGTCATATAGGGAGTTGAACTTATCCAGTACAAGATTGAGTTTCATTCTCAAGCGGCAATTAAAGTACAAGCCCTCGCAGACTTCGTGAATGAGTGCACAAGCTTCATTACAGAACAATCAGTTAAAGAGAATGACTTAAAAGCAAAGTGGTAACTTTTTGTAGATGGAGCCTCAAACGAACAAGGAGCAGGGGCAGGGTATATTATAATTACCCCTGACGGACACCGCTTGCACTATGCCATGAAGTTTGATTCCCAGCAACTAACAAGGTAGCCGAATATGAGTCAACGATGGCCGATTTGAATTTGGCGCTACAGTTGAGGATACTTCGAATAGAAATTTTTAGTGTTTCACAACTAATGGTAAACCAAATAAAGCAAACCTATCAAACCAAGGATGCATGGCTAACCCTATATGTGAAGAGGATATTAAAGATGCTTTCCCGGTTTGAGGATTTTTCGGTTCATCAAATACCCCGAGGAAAGATTACTCAAGCGGATTCACTAGCCAAGTTAGCCAGTTCCCGGGGGGGACTCCCAAAACTCGTGTAATTCCCATAGGTTATCAAGAAAGACCTAGTATCGAGCATGAAGAATCGGAAAATGGGGAAGGAATTATTAGTCCTAACTAGATCCCAAGCCTTGAGAAGGGGGGATGAAGGGAATAAAGAAGGAAACTCCAATGTGGAACCTCCTTTAACGGAAACAAATTACCACTATGGAAATACTTGGATGGCTCCCATGGTAGATTACCTCCTACACAGAACTTTACCCCTAGTAAGAAAGACGCAAGAAGGATAAAACACCAAGCTCCTACATTTGTGATTATGGATAATACACTCTATAAAAAAGGACATGCACTTCCTTACTTAAGATGTGTAATTTCTGAAAATGGGCTTAACCTGTTAAAAGAGGCTCATGAGGGATTGTGTGGAGACCATTCCAATGGAATTAAGCTGGCCAAAAGGGTCATGCGACAAGGCTATTATTGGCCACAGATGGTTAATCAAGCAATTGAGTATGTAAGAAAGTGTGAGAAGTGTCAAAGGTACTCTAAGGTGCCCCGGCTTCCCCCTAGCGAGCTAACCACTATCTCAAGCCCCTGGCCATTCGACGTGTTGGGGATAAATTTAATTGGACTCTTACTAATCTCCAAAGGTGGAGCTAAGTATGTCATAGTAGCCATTGACTACACCAAATGGGTGGAGGCAGAACCCCTTCTGACAATCACGTCTAAAAAGGTATTGAGATTCGTAATAAGGAATATTGTTACTCACTTTGGAATCCCTCACACGATCATATCAGATAATGGAACACAATTCGAGAGTGAAGAATTCACTCGGTTTTATGAGAAAAATGGAATTATCAAAAGCTTTTCCTCGATAGCCCATCCAAAAGCTAACGGAGCTGTCGATGCTGCCAACAAAACCATAAAGACAACTATTAAAAAGTGCCTAAACCAAGCCAAAGGAAATTAGGCCGAAGAGTTACCCTTAGTATTTTGGGCATATAGAACTTCTGCTAAAACAACAACGGGGCACACCCCTTTTTCTTTAACATATGGATGCGAAGCCATGCTTCCAATTGAGATTGAAATACCATCACACAGAAGGATAGCTTATGCATTTAATCCCAATCAGGAGTAAAGAAAGGTATCCTTAGACCTAATACAAGGATTGAGAGATGAGGCTGCAATCAAAATGGCTGAATATCAAAGGAGAATCACGAAATATTACAACATAAAGGTCAGGACTAGAACCTTCGCAAAAGGAGAACTAGTTTTACAAAGAGTGATGGCAAACACAAAGAACCTAGCGGATGGTCCTCTCGGGGTAAATTGGGAAGGTCCCTTTATCGTCCATCAAGAAGTTATGACTGGAATACATAGACTGTGCAGACCCAATGGTGATCTCGTTCCGAGAACATATAACTCGGAACATTTAAGACCATACCTCTCAATGATAAAAGAGTAAGGGAAAGGCTTCCTCCGAAGATGATCACATAACTAAGGGCATGGAAACCCTTTTGAAACTTAAATGAAACCCAAAAGGGGTCAAATCATGAATGGATCAAATCCATTGTCATCGCCAAATTGGTCAGGGCAAGGCACTCCTCGGAGGGGGGCGGTGTGTTAGTCTTTTTCCATGCCCAAATCAGAGGGGGCTAGGTTAAAGCATCAACAGCGTAAGCCTCCGTTTCGCACCAGAAATGGTCGTGGCAGTGCATCTAAAATTAGCATGCCCTGCCTTTGCTCGCAGAAGAGTACGCCCTACCCTTGCTATTAACTAAGCACGTTCTACCTCTGCTCGCAGAAGAGCACGTCCTACCTCTGCTTATGTTTAGTGTTACCCGCAGAAGGGAACACCAATCCCTATCATTGCCTATTATGGTCAGGATAGGGCACCCCTCGAAGGGGTGGTGGTGGTGTGTAAGCCTCTATCAGTACCTACAATGGTTAGTATAGAGCATCAAAAGAGTAAACCTTAGTTCTGTGTCTACAATGACCCAGTTTAAGTTTCTAAGACCTTATCATCACCTACGATGGTAAGGGTAAAGCGCCTCCTGGAGGGAGGTCGTGTAAGTCCTTGGGCCCTGCTTGTAGATAAGCTAGCCTAGGGCACCGGACGCACAGTCCTAGAGAGTGTCCGACAAAGCACGTACATCCTCTTCTTTGATATCAAAATCCCAGAGAGTGACTCAGGAAGCACGTACAACCTCTGCTTCACAAATCAAATCCAAAAGGGAATACCAAAACATAAATACCAGAAGGTAAGTTCTGATCTTCAATCTTTAATTACCTGAACAAGGGTTAGTTCAGGTCATCTATATTAATACCCAAACCTGGGTTGATCATGTTCTTCACAAATACCGGAAGGGGATTTCTGGTCTTCAATCTTTAAGTTACCCAAGAAAGGGTTAGTTTAGAGCTACTATCAAAAAAGGAAATCGATCATTGGCTTTCAATATCTAATGGTCAAGAAAGAGCTAGCATAAAAACAGTGCCTTGTAGGTTTCGTTATGAAATCCAACATTAAAAACAACTCATAAGTGAATGGAAAAGAATCTAGAAAGAAAAGTTTGACTTAGAAAGTTGAAAACACCCCTTCACTGGGGGGAGGGGGCAAATGTTCCTACCGAAATTAACCCATAAGATAGGCTAACAGTGTAGGGGCATCAAAGGAGCATAAGCATAAAAGAATCCTACGAAAGCAAAAATCCGAATAATAGTAAGAACGGAAACCAAGAAAGAATGATCTGAGAGCGGCATAAACTGACTCTTTCTTAGGAGAAAGGAACTCAAAAGCTACAGAATACCGACAGGGTCTATCCGGTGAGGTCCATCCTACAGGGTCAACCCGGTAGAGGGTCCCATAGCGTAAGTTCACCTAAGTAAGAAGCTAAGAAAGAGAGAGGCAAGAGCTCCATTAATTGAAACCCAAAAAGGTGGAAAGGCTGTCGGTATTAACCTGCTTAACACCTATACATCAGGAGGCGAAGATATCAAGAGTATCAACCCAGAAGTGTATAGAGTTTATCTGGAACCAGCTTTTGAAACATCTACTGCATAAGTTCTGAAAGGTCATATTGATAAACAACAGGCAAATCACCCGGAGCAACCTTCCAGAAGATCAGGCTATACCCGGAGACTCTATCGGAAGGCAAACCAAAAGCATACATCTGAAAGTCTATAACCGAGAGTATACAACCGGAGGCTCAAATACCTTCTGAAAAGCTACTACATCAACAAGCTCATATCAATCTCAAAGAAGCCTCAACTGTCTGGGACCTTCCTTCCGGAAGCTATAATCAGCACCGTAAAGCATTCTGGAGCTAAAACAACCGAAACCAAGGAGAAAAGCGACCGACAGAGGTACCTGCAGGCCCAACAGCAGAAGGGGCCCCGAATTCTCTATAAATAAGACCCCAAGGGTCACATTTTGTGGATGATTCTTCATTTTCTCAATCTCGTTCTTTCTTCTTTAAGGAGCAAACCCTAATTTTCAAATCGGATTGGGGATTTCTTCAACTCTTGTAATACATCTAAAATTTATGAACGAAGAAGTCCGAGACTTAAACATTTCGTGATTTGATAATCATATTGTGCCATTTATGTTGGAGAAGGGAGTTAACACTAACCTTTCGTATGAAAGAGTTGTTCACAATACCTCGTAAAGAGGAAGGGCTCCGTGGGAACCCGAAACCTTCTCCCCTTTACTTCGAGGGTTGACAACGTGAATCAACCCTCTCATAATGAGCCTAATGCTACTCAGCTCCGGAAAAGAGGTTGATTGCAGGCTTATGGCTTGATCACTGACGCAACCAAGGCCCTTCGGGCTGGCTCGATGCAGAAGGATTGTTTAAGTTAATAAGCATTGAATTACCTTTACCATCTGAGTAACAAGGAGCATTAGTCTATTTTCCTCTTATTACAATGTATATCATTTTACCCACGATTTAAGGGGTTACTGATTGCGCAAGGCTTCAGTTGTAACAACTTAAATAAATCTTTCTTCAAGGTACTTCGAAACTCCATAATTTTTTAAGCGTGATATTCACCTCTTGAGGAAAGTATAAATAATCTTCAGAATAAAGATTTTGGTACTTAAGAAAGGGTTTATTTAGCTAAGGAACACTGACCCCAGATTGTCCTTCAGTAACCTTAGATCATGGAAACACCAGTTTACCTAAATATATGTTCCATATAACTCATTCCGAGTGTTGACGGAAAATATCGTTAATAAAAGGTTATAAATAAGAGAATAAATATTGTAACCATAAATGTTGTTGGGAAATGAATGAATAGGTAATAAATGTTATATGGTTACAATTGAAAATAAATAAAAATAACTATTGTGATTCCAATTAGGGAAATTAGAAGATAGTAAACTTATATATAGTGCTTATTAAGAACTAGTATAAATTAAATAACCATATTAATGTTTGGGAGTTATAACAATTTAAATTAAGGTAATCATAATGAGACTGATATAAATGACATTTAATAGGTTGTCTGTTGCCTTAGGAAACATGACCATTAGGGTCATTAATAACACGAGACAATTATGAATTTAAATTGATTGAGTGTCCATTGCCTTAGCAAATATGAACATTTGGATCATTAATGGCATGTGACCGTTATAATAATAAATTGGATCAAAGGGAATTTAACGGGAATTTAGGGCATTAATGGCCGTAGTAAATACTAAGTCCAATAATGAAATAAATAAATATCCTAGGATGGGAAGTTATTGACCATCCTTATCTTATTCTAGTTAAATTCTAGAAACAATTTCTTTAATTAGAAATAAGAATTAGACTTCGTAGGTTAATGAAGCGAGATCAGTTGCCTTATTCAGTAGAAGTCTGCATTTTCGAACGGTTGAATATATATAAAACAGATGTGAGAAATTATTAACCGTAGGAACCCGTGACGATAATTAACTGCGTAGCATGAATTATACTAAATGTTTACTTCAAATGTTGAGGTATTAAGTGGCTATAAGGTCCACCTCCCTTCTAAAGAAAAAACCAAAAAAGGAATAATTCATTGTGTAGCTTACTTTGGGAATAGAGGTATGAAGTAACGGGATTATCCAATAAGGTTGGCTAGATAGTAACATAGGGGTCCGCCTGGGAAGATGATGGTTGGTCGTCTACCTAGCTTGTAGGTAACAAGTGACTGCTTACTATCTCTCACCTTATGCGAGGTTTGGGAATCTACGTGAATGACGGAAGCCTTGAATTAGAAGGTTTTAGTTGCTAGTGACCTCTAATTTATTTTAGCGTGTACCAAGCCACCTAATAAGGTATTAAGTGATTGAAGGATCCACCTTGAGCCTTAAGTGATCTTAGCAATCTGCATATATGGTATATTGCAAGTGAGACCATAAGTGGCTGTATTGTATAACACGCCTCCTTTAATTAGTAGGGTATTAAGTAGTTGGAAAGCCCACCTCTTAGTTTGGTATCCAAATCATTTTGTGTGGTGGTTTAAGGGCTTCTTACTTATGCGCAAAAGTACAATATCAGAATTACGATAAAGTTGCTTCTGGGAAGTAATACCTTGAGTATAGTAGTTAATCGTCATGCGTAATCTTTACAAGATTAGTTTAGAATTACTAGGCTTGTTAGACATATGATTTGGGTGAAACTAAATGGGATGCATTTATGTATTGTAGACGGTGTTATACATCTTCCACTCACCAAGAATTGTTGTTATGACCCCCCCCATAACAACTCTCATGTTTATCATAGAGAAGACAGGTCTTCGCGAGTAGTGAAGTTTGATTTTATGTTCTTGTTCTCTTATGCTTGGTATTGATGTGGCGATTTGCTTTTAAGGTAGTTACCTTATCAATATTTGTTATCCTATCTTGTTTTCACTTTGAGTTAGTTTTATGGCACTCTGATTATGCTTATGCTCATGCTCATTATTTACAGGTATTAGATTTGTTGAGACAAGTCCCACAGTGGGGAATTTATAAAATAAATTCTATATAAGTATTAATAGTTCACTCTTCACATTGCTAATTGGTTTTGTGATAATTTGGGGTTCTCTAACATGGTATCAGAGCGGGTTTAATTCGTGTGCACATAACTGCCACACTGGTCACGTCACCCAATAAGATTCACGTGTTAGACTCAGGATATGTCACACGTGTGGGGGCGTGTTTAGACAATTAGTCCCACATCGGGGAATTTATAAATAAAATTCTATATAAATATTAAGAGTCCACCCTTCGCATTGCCAATTAGTTTTATGATAATTTAGGGTTCTCTAACATGGTATAAGAGTGGGTTTAATTCATGTGCACGTAACTGTCACACTTGTTCACGTCACCCAATAAGATCCTCGTGTTTGGCTTAGGATATGCCACACATGCAGGGGCGTATTGAAACAAGTCCTACATTGGGAAATCTATAAAATAAATTTTGTATATATGTTAAGAGTTCACCCTTCACATTGTCAATTGATTTTGTGATAATTTGGGGTTCTCTAGTAAATTTATACTCTCCATACTTCGGATGAGTTTGGATTTTGTTTTTTGTTGAAATTTGGGTTTAGAAAAGTATGGGTGTTACGCAATAGGTTGATGTAGATTGGCTAAGGCTAAAATACGTGTTTAGCTAAATGGATAAGTGAAAATATATGTACCCATAGATTTGTTATCCTAGTGTAAAACGCGGTCGAGATTTTGTGAATTGCTTATGATAAAGTATTTATTTAGGAATTATATATTTATTTTTTTGCTTGTAAAGGAAGGTTGGATGGCCAACTAGTTAAATCATTGTTTACTCTTGTAATTATTATTTACTTAATCTTAAAATTCAAGATATAACAATATATATGATAATATAATAAAAGTTAACGATAAATGAATTGTAGCATGCATAAACTGTAGTATATGATATTGTTAAAAGAAAATAGTATTGTCTAATATTAATAATAAAATTAGTCATTATTAAATAGTAGTGTATGATATTGGTAAAAAAAAGTTTGTGCATTATATTAACGATAAAATAAAAGTAAACAGGTAATGATATTAGTAATAAGAATTATTAAAAGAAAACAATAATATATGGTATTAATAGTTAGATATAAATTAACGAAATCATATATAATATGTAAATTAATTATGAGGACTGCTCCATACCTCTGGCGTTTTGTATACCTGTAAAGTGCATTTAAAAATAACCGGTCGTGCAGCACGACAGTCAATGGTAGAAAGTAATGAAAATGCAATAAACAAAACTCGTACATCTCATAGTGCATTGAAAAATTTCAATAATCAAGTAAAGGTTAAAAAAAAAGGAGACAAAGACATAATCCGTTTAACGACAAATAAGAACATTAGGGTATAGTAGGTTAATGGATTATACAAACTAAAAGCATAAAAGTTTATACATCCTAAATCTCTAAAATAAACTCCATAAAAATCTAAATCGAAATAAAACTACTGATATAGCTTCACAGAAGGCACAACCAAATATATTCGATAGTAAACTCTAAAGTATAGATATATGAGTCAAGCATCCTTGTCTCAGCTGGTTAGAGCGCAGAAGTATGATGCAAGAGGTAATGGGATCGATTCTGTGACCCTTTTGTAGGTTAGTAAGATTCACACTATATCCAAATTTGTATACAAGTACCCAATTTCAAATAAAAAGGTACAGATATATGAAAGCATAATGTATTGTTCATTCCCTATGTAACTCAATGCGCTATCCTAACATGTTAACCTTAATCTACTCATTTAAGAGTTCCGAGATAGTAAAAATCAAAACACAGAAAATATATACGTAAGCCATAATCAATATTTCATCCCATACTGTTTGTAGAATTTTGATAATACTCTCTATTTTATTCTTTATGTATGATTTTGTATTGAGTACAAATAAAAAAGGAAAATATTGTCAAAATTTGTGAATTGCTTGGGATAGAGCACCGACTTATGATATATATATATATATATATATATATATATATATATATATTATATATATATATATATATATAGGGAGAGGCTATATGAACACAAAATTTTGACATAAATCAGGAGACACAAAATCTCAACCATATGATTAATTTGTCTTTATGTGAAGGGTGCAAATCATGGGGTAATCCTATGGTTCAGATTTTGTGTCAAATCTTTGTGTCTAAATAGATTTTCCCATATATATATATATATATATATATATAACGAAGGTAGGATAATTGATTAGTTTAATCATGTTTTACTCTTGTCATTATCATTTATTTAATTATAGAATCCTGGACATAATAAAATATGATGATAAATTAAAATACATAATAAATCAATAACAGTATATGATTTCATTATAAATAAATAATTTTGTATGATATTAATAAAGTAAATTAGTGATTAATAAATAGTAGAATATGATATTAGTAAAAGAATTTTTTATTGTATGATATTTGCGACCAAAAGAAAAGTTCGTCGTATATGATATTAAGTATTAACAAAAGAAATTATCAAAAGAACACAATTATTAATCACTATTTCAAATCTCGTTTATTCCATTTGAGATTTCGCTCGAGATCTCTTTTTCAAACCTAAGAAAAACAAGATTTAGCGAAAGCGAAACATTAATTTTTGCTAGTTTCTGATCACTAGAATTCATCTAGTCCAAGACGTTAAGATCCCAAGCATTATTTTAGATAAATTTTAATATAAGATCTTACATGAAGATTTTTTTCGGATTTCTTTTGAATACTTACGTGGATCCAAGCGAACATGTACTTCAATAATAAACCGAAAACTTTATTTTCCCATTTTCTACGCAGATGATAACCTCCTAAAACTTTATTTCTTGAATAAGCTGAGACATTCAAAAGAGAGAACCCATCGTTCTCATAGCATACACAACTACAGATATCCTTGCCCAGGCTGAATACACAAAAAAAATAACAGCGTCCCCTAAAAACAGACCGAATAGAAATCATAATAAACCTAGAAGAGAAACTCACAGCACAAATAAGAAGTTACATAAACAATGTCATCTCTCAATGAAGCCGGTCATCCTTAAAACAGCGTCTCTAACCTCTCTCTGATCTCTCCCTTTCAGCGTCCTTCCACTACCGCCACACACCGAGCACAAGCTTCTTCTACGATCCATCATGACATGTGGTGGCACCACCACCCCCCTCCATTTCTCTCCATGTACCTTTTCACTTTGGCCCTTCTTTTTATCTGCCTTTGCATTCAAGTTCACCTTCGTCTTTGCAGTTTCCGGCCATAGTATCTCCGACTCCTGAAACTCTTCTTTCTCGCCGTCCATTTTTAATTTGCTTCTTTACGTTTCTTTTTGTATTTTGTTTTTGGTATCTTCTGTTTTTGGGATGACTTGACTTGGATATATAAGTGGCCAAGAATGTGGGTGGGATGAGCACACAAGCGTGTAGACATGGCGCCATGTCTGATTTTGATGCCACCGCGTATGATACGTGTGTGGCTCCTTTCATTTGCCTCGCAAGTAAATAATAGTACGAAGTTTACTTATATAGGATACACGTATTTTGCTGTGTTGTCTTCTTCTTTGGACTTCGGTTAAGTCTACTTCAAACGTACTTAAACAAATATATTACATTACATAGAGTTTTAATCATGAAAAGTCATACTTATAGTTTATAGCCTGTGTAAGTTGAGTTTTGTTGTTCTACCAACTGCTGGCATATACAATAGTCACCACACAGGGACAAATCTTGCATTTGAGCTAGTTACACACGCTTTAAACCGATTCAGTTCCTTGGTTGTTAATTATTACAGAGTACATCTACTTCTATTTTGCATGGTTCTAAAGGATCGAATAAACAGATCTTTATTGTCTATTCCCCCTTGTTTTCCCTAATACCACATGTTTGAAGGCACAACAAACCATTATCCTAATAGCACATATTTGATGGGCTAATTTGGGCTGTTCACTTATCTGTGCAAGGGCAGTAAGCTTTAACTTTGCACCGATTAGAAGAAAGGATTTGGTACGTTCGTAACAAAGGCAATTGGAGTGGTCCGTGATAGATAATTTGGTGTGATTCAGAAGGCGGTGGCATAGGCATAAGGGTTGTTCGTCTGCGGGTTAGTGGGTTGGGAGTGCCAGATAGATCAGGTTAGGACCCATCCTGATCACGTTCGGACATGCAACGTCGGAGCAGGAAATAAGAGGCTAAAAGTGAAATGAGACAAGATGGAGTCTGGTCCTGTCGACGTGGAGCGTGCAACATCAAAGTAGGCAGTAATAGCCTTTATGTACTCATGTGCTGATGGGAGAGATGCCCAATCCGGACAAAGAAAATAACCTATACCCAAAACCCTCTATCTCCCTGTATTCAACCAATCAGGACTCCTGATTTCCATCTTTTGTAATTAAGCCTCTTTTTTATTTTTGACTTAATTACAAAAATATGAACATCACAGTTTCTGATTGGCTGGATTAGCAGTTGATAAGAGCTGTTGATAAGAGCTGTTGGAAAGCTAATTTAGGAGACTGCTGGATTGCTCCATTTTCTTTATTTATCTTTAGTTTTATCAATAATTTTTTTTTTTTTTTTTTTTTTTTTCATTTTGTTTCGAGGGATCATTTGAGATACTTTGATGTTTTCTTGATGCTCTGGTATTTTCATTAGTCTACGACTTTGATGTTATGAGACTATTACTACTAGTATTTCCAAGACCTTTTTTTATCCTGTTTTTCTATGACTTATATTACTTCCGCTGTAGTGATGTTTTTTCTTTATATGTTGGTGTCATGGCATGCTGATTTCTTAGTTTATGTATGGTTGTTTTAGTCCACCGATCACAATCCGTGCACTTCGACATGACCAAGTTGGGGTATGTCAAGGACCGTGGGTTATTACATCCGGTGAGGGTGGAACTTTTGAGGATCGTAGTATAAAATCTGTAGATCGTGTTGCAGGTGGTAGCTCATACACGTCTGTGTTGGATAGGGATGCGGCAACATGATAAAAGCTTGAAACCCCGCTATATTCCGATATTTTCGATATATCCTATTATTTAAGCTATATTTCGCTATTTCCGTTATGTCTTTTATAAAAGAAATGAGTTTAAAAATGACATTTATACATTATAAAATTTATAAATTTAGTTTCTAAAATTTTTAATATATATTTTTCAAATATAGAATGCTATAATATTCTATTAAATTTGATCAAGCTAAATAAAATTTTGTATTTATTTACTGATAGTTTCTTATGCTTTCATTTAAAATTAAGAATGTACAAATTATAATTAAGTTGAACGTCAATTTCTATTTATTTATCATTTATATATTTGTAAAGCAATAAATACGACTTTTATATACTATTTTAGACTCATCTGCTATATTCCGCTATTTTCTCGCTTTATCCCTACCATAACGTTTTGCACCTCCGCCGATTCGCTGAGCGCTTTAACTGCACAACTTTAAATGGACTTAAACAAATTATATATATTACATAAAACTTAATCGTGAAAAGTCATACTTATAGCGTGTATAATTAAGTTTGGTTGTTAAAATTAACATGCAATTTTTGCTAC
Organism: Allium sativum; assembly: GCA_030737875.1. Taxonomy (NCBI): domain Eukaryota; kingdom Viridiplantae; phylum Streptophyta; class Magnoliopsida; order Asparagales; family Amaryllidaceae; genus Allium; species Allium sativum. The sequence goes on from CM060920.1 coordinate 490,094,387, forward strand.
TAACTGTTGGCTTAATAGTCACAACAGAGACAATTCTTGCATTTGAGCTAGTGACACACGCTTTAAACTGATTCAGTTCCCTCGTTGTTATTACACTGTGCAAATAAATTGATCTTTATTGGCCATTCTTTTTCTTCTTCTTTTTATCCTTTGTTTAAAAGTAAAACAAGCACCAAGGAATTGAACTCGCCACCTTGTAACAACAAACCAAACACACTACCACCCTGCTATAACTTCTTCTTAAGATACAAGTTTAGCTAAGTTTTCTAATCAGTAAATAAAACATTACTCTCACCATCCTCCCTTCTCGATCCCTCTTGTTGCTCCCTCCTGGGGAATTGCTGTAGGCGACCGCCTAGCTAACCTACTCCTAGACCCAGACCTGTTTGGCAAATGGAAGAAAAAAAAGCCACTTTGCAATCAATTAAACTCGTTTTTGACCAAACAAATGCTAACATCAGAATGAGAAAATAACAAATCAGAATCAACAATTCATAGTCATGGATTCAATCAAAAAAATCAGAAAAACCAACGAAAAGCATAGTATTTTTATAGCGGTTTGGCAAACTCTAACTTATGTCATCTTCTAGCAGTCTTTATTTATACTATTCATTACAAGCATTGTTGATTTCATGTAAAAATGTAGAGAGAAGAAGGTGTCGATATCTTCAAGAAATGTCAGAGCTTACGCGCAGAGAAGAGAGAAGAAGATCCTCTTTTCATAGCATATGGAGGTCAATTTATAACTGTAGAAGATGAGGGCTCAACTTGAAATCGTCCGTGAGACCACCTAACAAGGATGACCAGATCCAAAAATAGGTTCAAACCACCTCACTTTGTAGGAATCGGTACCAATCCCAGTGGTCGGTATCGTTTCCTGGGTCCCAGCCAATCCTCAGGGTGGATCTCCCTTTAATCTCTCTTAGTTCATATGTGCTTGGTAGTTCAGTTTGCCTTATAGTTTTTGCGTTATTAAAAGAAGTTTCTCTAAATTTTGAGTTTTAAGATTTGATGTTTTGTGCTCCAGATCAATACCGATCCTTATCTTTCTCAGAGTCTTTTCCAAACTTAGCCAAATTAAGTGTCTTTCGAGTGAATATAGGTGTTTATAATTTCATATGTGAGTCCTCAATTTCCGAGCAATTTGATAATCTCTCCGAGTTATCCGCCTTGATGGTTGTTAAAGCAGAGTATCCGAGTTCATCATTTAATGATCTTGTAAAGAGGTTGGTTAACATAATCTAAAACACAGCGCACAAAGTTGTGCTGCACCACGCCACTTTAACCTCCTCCGTATTATAGACTTGTGAAGGTACGAAAAACCCCCAAAAAATTTTTGAAGTACGCAATAACAGGCTACAAAAGGGTAATACTATCCTAGTGATGTTTGTTCGATGCGAAAACTAAGCAGGCAATATGAGACATTTTACTACTACATATGAAAGGAGGACATGAGTGTATTTAATGAGTCACGTAGCGATTTTACATATCATGCTCTTCTTCACTACACTACTAGAGAAACAGTGTATTCCGACGCCGTGTTTCCAACGGCGAATTATAATTCGTTGTAGCCGTTAGAAACCGATGAAATAAAGACCGTTGGCGGCCGTTGGAAAACGTTGGAAATTTTCCTGCATATGTTCTATAGAGCCCGACTTGCTTCTTCATTTCACCCCTTTCTTCCCCAAATCCGATTTCCCAATCCTTATCACCCCTTCACCACCTCCAATTTCAACTCCTCCACAGAATCAGCCACCGCCAGCGCCTCCGACGTCCACCGCGAGCTCCTCCAGCCCTCCTGCTCCGTTATTGCTCTTTAATTTAGGTAAAATTCCTAAACCTATTTTATAGGGTTACCACTCATTTGTGCTTAATATGTCTTTGATTTGATTTCTAGTTGTTTGAATACGTATATTACATCATATTATTCTCGAATTGCTAATGTTATCACCCTAATTATCAAATTCTTTAGAATGAATAGTGTAAATATATGTCATATTTACATATACTTATGAAAACATATGTCATATATGTATAGTATGTTTGTGAATGAGCTTGTATAGTAAGTTTGTACCAAATCAACATATGTAATATGTGTATAATATATAAACATATTGAATTTTGTGATTGAACGGTGAACAATGATTTATGCATACATTGTTTTTTTTAAAAAAAATAAGTCTGCTTTAGTCAAATATGCCATGAAATTTATGAATGAGCTTGTATAGTTTTTGTACAAATATATTTTTTAAATAACTTTGAAGTAAAATAATTTTGAAGTTTTGATATAGTATGTTTGTACGAATTTATTTTTTAAATAACTTTGAAGTTTTGATATAGTATGTCATGAAAATTATACCAAGTCAAATATGTCATGAAAATTATTTTGATACAGTATGCTGATTACATATTCATATATGTTGCAGGTATATTAATTATGTCGTCTGACCCTGCTTCTGGCTCTGGCTCGTGCTCTGGCTCGGGATCTGCCTCTAAGCGACGTAGCATCACCCCTCATGCTGAGGGTAGTGGCGGACAGCTAGCTCGTCCAGTTATTTATTTGCAGCCTAAGGCTGACATGGCGTAAGTATAAAAAATTGCAAAATAACAATTTAAAGTTTTTTTACATACTATAATTAACTATATAAAGTTCTAATTTATATTTAACGCAGGGGATTTGTGTTAGAGCCGTCTCAGACTATTTTAGATATCTCTAAGGAAGCGTATATGGCCAGAATGAGCGATTTCTGGCCTAAGTGGAGCAAGATCCCAGCAGACGTCAAAGAGGCTATCTGGCAGGATTTCCTGGTACGTTTATACCGTTTTATACCGCTTGGCAGGATTTCCTGTTATTACTTTGTGTCTGCCTTGTCTTTTGTGCACTCATCTTCACCATTGTTGTCCATACTCATGTGTTGCACCACATGCAAACAGTATTCACATGCGTTGAATTTGCCCCATGTTCATGCAACTTGTTCACTTAAAAAAAAACTCTGTTGAGTTGAATGTGTACACAGGCCTTGACACTGTTCTTTGTCAATGTGAATGCACACTTGCCAAAAAATAAAATTTTAGTTTTCACCATCCATTTAGTTGTCACCATTTTGAACATGATGTTACAATAAGTGATCTATTTGCCTAGAAACTTCATGCTTTAACACTTGCATGTATTTGCATTGTCCATGCTGTATAAGCCAGACTAATTATTTAAGACTAATTATACAGGGAGCAGTAGATGTGCAGGAGACTGACATGAAGTTAGTTCAGCGACACTGGAACTCGCCAAGAATTATAGAGAGAAGATGAATGAGCTTAAGAAACAGGAAAATCAACCAAAGTGGATGGGCGATGAAGTGTTTGAGAAGATGGTTGCGTGGTGGGACACGCTTGAGTTCAAGGTAAATTTATAATGAATCTAATTTATTTTTTTGCTGATTTTAAGTAATTTGTCAATGTACATTTTCAGGCCGAGTCAGAAAGAAACTCCGCAAACAGGAACAAGAATCCTGTAACTCATTGCGGGAGATCTAAGTCTTTCCAGCATCACCGCGAGGACTTGGTAAATTTGTTAATTATTACATTTATAAATTGATTAGGTCAGTGATTTACAATGTGAAATTAATTATTCAAATTACCAACTGCAGGAACAATTTTATCAACGTCCAGTGTCATACATGGATGTCTTTACTCACACCCATGCAACCAGGAAGGTAGACGAGGTAGGCAACGTCACATATGAGTGGGATGAGCAGGACAAGGCGACACAGTCATACGTATGTGTATTTTAAATATTACAAGCATGAATTGATTAGTTTATTGTAAAATAAAATCATAGTTTTATTATTTGTCAAATGAAATTGTTTTTTTATTACAGGCAAAGTTCCAGGAGGCACGGGCTCGTGTTCTTGAGGAGTAGGGCCGTGATGAGTTGACGCAGGAGGAGGAAGACCGCTTATTCGATGCTGTTATGGAAAAAACACAGCGGAGCAGGCGCTACGGATTCGGCAACCTGACGGTAATATTTCATGTTATAAAAATTGCATGTTATATAGTATAAGAGAAACACATACATGTGTGTATATAGTATAAAAGAAAATATACATGTGTGTATATGTAGTATAAGAGAAAACATACATGTGTGTATACACAAACAAACACATATATGTGTGTATATATTATAAGAGAAAACATACATGTGTGTATACACACATAAACACATACATGTGTGTATATAGTATAAGAGAAAACATACATGTGTGTATACACACACAAACACATACATGTGTGTATATAGTATAAGAGAAAACATACATGTGTGTATACACACACAAACACATACATGTGTGTATATGTAGTATAAGAGAAAATATACATGTGTGTATACACACACAAACACATAGCTATTGCTAACTATCGGCAAGACTTGAAATATTAGAGAAAACAAATGGATATTTAGAAGGGAAAAATTGCATGTATGTTAGCATTGTTAAAATGACTTTGAAATTGTATTATATAACAACTACTTGTAAATAAAAGTTACGTATTAAAATTATTTATATAAATATTGCATGTTATGAAAATTTATATGTTCACCAATATGATTTTGTTATGAATTCATTTTTGTATGTTATAAAAATCGCTTGTATAACAAATTACTTGTATTTGCAAGTTCGACAAGAAAAGAAGGCACAGGACAAGGAAGAAACTAAGGAGTTGCGAGCGTTGATTGACTAGCTGCAGGACCAGAATCGTGTGCAGGGTATGCAGATTGAGCAGCTGAATCTAAAGGTTGCAGAGTACATGCATAATCATGGTGATGTTCCTTCATCGTTTGCTTCTGGTGATCATAGCGACGATGGATCTTGAGGTATGTGTTTCGATGCTAGGTTGGGGATGTTTTATGTTTTGATGTATAACGAGACAAGTTTGGTTGTGTTTTGACGGTTTGTATATATTGGTACGGTTTGGTGACACGGTTGGATGGTTGTTTTGAATGGTTGTATATGTTGTTACGCTTTGTGGACATGCTTGAATGATTTTTTGGATGTGTAATTAGTTTTTGTTGCATATATATATGTTTATGCGTTATATTTTGATTGTTTGTTGTGTTAGTGGTATATTTGTGATGCATAGTTGTGGAATTGGTTGGAAATAGTTTGGAAATTGAACTGGAATGGAAATGAAATGAGGTGAGGAGGCTGGAAGGAAGCTGGCTTGCTGTTATATAAAAAAAGTACCCAGTTTTTCCAATGGCTATCAACGGTTTCCAACGGCAATATGAACACTATATACTAACAGTTTCCAACAGTTTATTCTGTTGGAACCCGTTGGAACAGCCGTTGGAAATAATCCGTCGGATCTGATGGAAGCCAATGGAAGACGTGAACTCTATTCCAACAGCTTTTCAATGGCTACCAACGGCCGGCAACGGCAAATAGCCGTTGGAATAGCCATATGTTCTTGTAGTGCTAGGAGTATTAGAGTAGATAACAGACAAGAGGTCCCGATTGATTGACCTTTAGCTTGGTTTGGGTAGACCTTTTAATTAAACCCCATGATGCACATAGGTTCACTCAAATACTCAATGAATTAGGCCTTCGGGAAAAAAAGAACAATACATGCACATCCTATGAAACATAGAGTAAAACTGAGAGTAGTTATTTGATCTTTTTCTTTTAGTTATTTCTCATTCACCAGACCATATGTCTGATACACTTCTTTTCCCCTGTCTCGGGTACAGAAGTTAGCAGTTCATAAGAGCTGTTGGAGAGCTAATTTAGGAGACTGCTGGATTACTCCATTTTCTTTATATATTTTCAGTTTTATTAATAAATAATTTGTTTCATTTTGTTTAGAGGGATCATTTGAGATACTTTGATGTTTTTTTGTTGCACTGGTATTTTCATGAGTTTACGGCGTTGATGCTTTGAGACTAGTACTACTGGTATTTCCAAGACTTGCTTTTTTATCCTGTTTATCTATAACCTGATATTACTTCTGCTGTAGTGATGTTTTTCTCTTTATATGTTGGTGTCATGGCATGCTGATTTCTTAGTTTATGTATGGTTGTTTTAGTCCACCGACGATCCGTGCACTTTCACATGACCAAGTTAGGATATGTCAGGGACTGTGCGTTATCAGATCCGGTGAGGGTGGAACTTCTGTGGATTGTAGTGTAGAATCTGTAGATCGTGCTGCTGGTGGTGGCTTATTAACATCAGTGTTGGATAGGGATGCGACAACATAATAAAAGCTTGAAGCCCCGCTGTATTCCGATATTTCCGATATATCCTACTTTTTAAGCCATATTCTGCTATTTCCGTTATATCTTCTACAAAAGAAATGAATTTAAAAATGACATTTTTACATTATAAAATTTATAAAATTATTTTATTTTATTTTTTTAACATGTATTTTTCAAATATAAAATGCTATAATATTCTATTAAACTTGATCAAGCTATATAAAATTTTATATTTCTTTACATATAGTTTCTGATTCTTTCATTTAAAATTAAGGATTTACTAATTATAATTAAGTTGAATGTTAATTTTCCATTAATTTATCATTTATATATTTATAAAGAAATAAATACAATTTTTATATATTATTTTAGACTCATCTGCTATATTCCACTATTTTCTCGCTTTATCCCTACTATAACGTTTTGCACCTCCGCCGAGTCGCTAAGCGCTTTAATTGCACAGCTTTAAATGGACTTAAACAAATTATATTACATAAAACTTCATCGTGAAAAGTCATACTTATAGCGTGTATAATTAAGTTTGGTTGTTAAAATTAACATGCAGTTTTTGCCACACGGTGCATCTACTTCTATTTTGCATAGTTCTAAAGGATCAAATAAATTGATTTTTATTGGCCATTCCTTTTCTTCTTCTTTTTTTCCTTTGTTTAAAAGTAAAACAAGCACCGAGAAATTGAACTTGCTACCTTGTAACCACAAACCAAACACACTACCACCCTGCTACAACTTCTTCTTAAGATGCAAGTTTAGCTAAGTTTTTTAATCAGTAAATAAAACATTACTCTCACCATCCTCCCTCCCTCGATCCCTCTTGTTGCTCCCTCCTGGGGGATTTTCATAGGCGGCCGCCACTACAACAAATTGACCTTATTACAACGGTGGAAAACAATTATAAAATACTTTTACAACGGTGAAGCAACCGTCGTCTATTAAGAAGTTGTAATAGACTAAAATCTTTTACAACTGTTTTGCACAGCTGCGACACAATTGTGAAATGTATATTTTACAACTGTTTTCCACCGTTGTAATAAATTTTATTACAACTGTTTTCCACAGTTGTAATAAACTTTATTACAACTGTTGTAATATATTTTATTAAAAGTATTATTTTACATTTGTAATATATGAACAAATTATATACATATTGCTAATAAAAGAATTCATTTCAGAACATATTATCTAAAAACTGATGATATCAAACAATCTTAAAACATGAACCAAAACAATATATTAGTTTTTTAATACTCTCATCATTTTTTACATAATACGCTGACAATACACAATGCATACATACTCAACAAAACAATCTAAAGTAGTCATTCACATCACCAACTAAACCTTACAAAAAACATAATCATTCCAAAATATATACATCGATACAACACAAAATATACATATGAAAAAAGTTGTCCACATACTCAAAACTTATAGCTACATACTAATCAGGTCCAGGTCTCTCAGGTCGAGTAACTTCAACAGATCCCAGACATACAAACCGGTGAAAAAGTAATACAAAATGAGGAATCCAAATGCTTATAAATTGTTCCTCCAGTGTCATTATAATCCAACTACTAATAACTGGTCATGTCATGCAATTGTGATAGTTGCACTTTACATGTAGGCAACATCTACAACCACCATGTCCAACACTATTTAAAAAGTTAACTAAGTTTGATAACAATATTGACTATATCATTGAATCCATTAAACTAGGCTACAAACAAGACTACTGAGTACTGAATACAGTATTATCTACATATGAGTACTATAATTTAAAAAGTGAACATAAATATTATTTTATCAAATTAATTGAAATTGGATGGATGGTATTCAATCAGAAATGGCTTTCTTTATGTCAACATAAACAATACTAGATGAAATCTATAAAATTTCTAGCATGTTGTTTAACATAGGAATACGCAAAAGGTAACTTACAAATTAACCAAATATTTTCCGTAATGCACTGAATCATAAAGCATAAGGTAATGCTTTAAGAAGAAGAAAAACCGTAGAATAAAAGGAAATAAACAAAAAATATAGTTGAACACACAAAAGGTACCTTCATTCCTCTAATTTCTCTAATCGAATAGCTAGCAATGCACCCAATTAAAATAGTATGAAAGCTGCTTACATGATCTCTTATTTGAGCCCGAAAGAGAAGAAATTGGCATGCATATTATTGGCTGGATGGAGAAGCGTTTGAATCAACAAAGCTACTCAATATAAGAAAAGCAATGGGAATGAACAGTCTTAAGAATCGCCCTTACAAATAGTTCAGAAGAGCTATGATTTATGGTACCTAAAATATCAGGATTAAATTCTAATTCATACACACTAGATCATACATGCATCCACAATACTATCACTGTTATCCATAATAAGGTCTAGTAATGGGCATGAAACCAAAGTTATTTCATTTAACAAAAAATGACCAGATTCAAAACCTATATTACTATCTTCCAACATCCAATCCTATAAAAATAACCAATATCCAGTTAGTAAATTAAATTTCTTACTTGATCTCAAACTAAGTTGGTCACCCCTGTCCTTACTTGACTACAGCTGTAGCATTTTTTTCAAGGAATGACAATGGTCTAGTGGTTACTGCACCAACTTCTTGCCTATTGAGAAATAGATTTTCTAGCTTCCTTTTTGTTTATTTCCAGCCTATCCAGGGAGGTAAGCTCAGATTCACTCTGGCATAAAGCATATTAAATAAAGACACCTTTTCACTGCACTCTTTATGAATAACTTTCATGTGCATTACACAGTCATGAGGCAAGTCCTGGCTCCATTGAAGCTAAATAATGTACAATTTTTCCAATATTTTATACTCCAGAATAGCCAAAATACACATCAAAGTTGCAATAATTTAAAGCTTTCTCAAAGAAGATAAAGATTTAAAAAAAAAACTAAGATACATTAGAAAAAAACTGAGACTCATTAGAGAAAAATGACTGAGATTTACCATTATAAGCATGAAGTATTGATAAGGCACACAATACTTCTCTATGAAATCCTTGTTACTGCTCATCAACTGAGTTGCACGTCTCTTCCTGACTAATTGCTTCTTCATGAGCATATTAATAACAAGACACCTCAGTTTCACCCGCTTCTCCAAAGTGAAGTTAAAGAGCATCGGGTAAAATGCCAAATAAGATGGTTCACACTGCCCTTTCTTTTAAAAAAACTCCATTATCTGTTCAATATTTTTCTACGATGCAGCCAATGCACCATGGATATCCAAGAAAAGCAATTTGGAGTTTTGCAAATCCGTATGATTTGAGAAATTTGGTAAATGAACCGAATGTACTTTTGTTCTTGCTAAAGTTGTTGCTTTTTTTATTCTAATTTTCTTGTGAAATTGATGAATACTTCGACTTAAATTTCCGAAGAGTGTTTTCGATTATTGGGCATGAAATTGGATTTCTAGCAATAATTCTATTACGGAGTAGGACAAACATTTTGCAATTGAATGAAGAAAAATAAATTGCTAATGTGAGACTTACCATGTTAGCAGTCTTATCTGGTTTTGCTTTGCCCATTAATGAATGTATAATGAGAACTTGGGAAGAAGAACTTGGGAAGGAATAATTTGGGACTGGTTTGATTTAGGGAAGAATACGGGTGAAGCCCACGCGAGGGAGTAGAAATTCAAGGCGTCAATTATTTTGGAGCCAAATTTTCTCTTTTTCCTCCTAAGCTCCATACTTTGACGCAGATATTTGGTGGCCTGTGTCATTTTCTCATGCGTTATAATCAAAATCTCACCAAATTTATAAAATGATATATGATAAGTTAGAACTAATAATTGAAAATTCATATTAAATATGACATGAATTTCTTGAGAATAAAATTTTATTGAAATATTGAATATTACGTATTAATTATTAGTAAATATTATTAATATTGTTATATACTACGTATTACTTCTGAATATTAATTACTATATATGTGTATGTTACCAATTATTAATTATCAAATATTTAGTTTTATTATAAACTAATTATTATTGAATATTTAAAGTAGCTATTAATTATTATATTAATTTTCAATAATTATTATTTAAATGTAATGTATTTAATAATATTTTATGTTAATTAACACTATTTTATTAATTATTAATATTATTTAATATTGATTTTTAGCTTTAAGTTATTATTTTATTAATTATTACGTATTACAAAAAATTATTATAAATTAATCATTAAAAATTATTATTTACAAATTGTTAATTATGATATGCATTTATCACAACTGACAAAAAAGAAATGTTGTAATAGACAGCTGTTACAACTGGCAAAATAAAATAGTTATTGAAAATAAGTTTGTTACAACTTTTTGAAAAAAAGATTTGTGAAACACCATTATTACAACTGTCATTTTGTGACAGTTGTAAAACAACAATTGTAATAAGGTCTTTTTGTTGTAGTGCACCTAGCTTACCTACTCCTAGAGTCAGGCCTGTTTGACATATAGGGGAAAAAAGACAAAGCCGCTTTGCAATCAATTAAACTCGTTTTTGATCAAACAAATGCTAACATCCAAATGAGAAAAACCACAAATCAGAATCAACAATTCATAGTCATAGATTCAATCAAAAAAATCAGAAAAACCAATGAAAAGCGTAGTATTTTTATAGCAGTTTGGCAAACTCAAACTTATGTCATCTTTTAGCAATCTTTATTTATACTGTTCATTACAAGCATTATTGATTTTATGTAAAAATGTAGAGAGACGAAGGTGCTGTTATCTTCAAGAAACGATAGAGCTTACGTGTGAGAAGGAGAAGAAGATCCTCTTTTCATAACATATGGAGGTCAATTTATAGTTGCAGAAGATGAGGGCTTACCTTGAAATCGTGCGTGAGACCACCTAACTAGGACGACCGGATCCAGAAATAGGTTCAAATCACCCCTACTTTGTAGGAATCGGTTCCAATCTCAGTGGTCGGTATCGTTCCTTGGGTCCTAGCCAATCCCCAAGGTTGATCTCCTTTTAATCTCTCTTAGTTCATATGTGTTTAGTAGTTCAGTTTGCCTTATAGTATTTGAGTTATTTAAAGCAGTTTCTCTAAATTTTGAGTTTTAAGAATTGATGTTTTATGCTCCGGATCAATACCGATCCTTATCTTTCCCAGTGTCTTTTCCAAACTTAGCCAAATTAAGTGTTTTTTGAGTGAATATAGGTTTTTATAATTTCATATGAGAGTCCTCAATTTCTGAGCAATTTGATAATCTCTCCGAGTTATCCGCCCTGATCGTTGTTAAAGCAGAGTATTCGAGTTATTCATATAATGACCTTGTAAAAAGGCTGGTTAACACAATCTAAAACATCGCACACAAAGTTGTGCTACACCACACCACTTTAACCTCCTCCGTACTGTAGACTTGTAAGGTACGAAAAACCCCTAAAAAAATTCAAATCAGTAGTGTTTACTATAAGTTGCTTGTGTCTAACAGGAGAAATTCAAGTCATTAGTGCAGTACGTTAAAATTGTATAGCAATTTTTTAAGAAGAAATGAAGGTTTGAATTTGAAAAGGTCACATGTCACTAAATGGCTTGGAATTATTGCAAATAAATATGAGTTAATAGGTATATAACATTTACATTCATTTATTACAATACAGTATGTATAAGTTATATGCGTACTCGACATGCTGGAGATGGGGTGGTTGAGCTTGGTCCGAAAAGAAAATAAACAATATCCATACAAATTTACCGACCATATAAGATGGTGAAATCGACAAGTCATTACTAAGTGCTTGTTGACACGCTTTTTGGTCAAAGCTATCACACGTCAAGATTTTGGTTAGCGACGTGCTCAAGTTTCGAGAACGTCATCAGAAAACACAAAGCGATTTGGTCGAAGTCGCGACGTGTTCGGAAAAGGATAGGAAACAGGGGTGATTCGTAAAATCATCGTCGATGGACTTGGAAAACTGGCATGGTAAAAATACGTGATCGACTTGGTTCGATTAGCTCAAAATACTTGAGCGTATTGGTCCGATCACGTGGGAAAATGTATGGATTTTGGCAAAAATCATGTTTCACGCACTCAAAAACAACTGATCGGTAATGCACGATCACGAAAAAATGGCTTGCGCGACTCATGACATCAAAATCTAGCATTTGGCAAAAAGCAGTGTCACGCACTGGAAAACAGCTGATTGGCATGGTACGATCATGAATAATGCCTTGCGAGACTCACGACCTCAAAATCTAGCATTTGGCAAAAAAACGTGTCGCGCACTCAAAAATAGTTGATCAGCATAACACGATCACCAAAAATAGCTTGCGCGACTCACGACATCAAAATCTGGCATATGGCAAAATTTTGGTTTGGTACGTTCAAAAACAATTGATCGGCATGTGAAAATCATCGATTTTCATGTGTTTATGCTTGGCTGATCACATCTGGTAAAATGGTCGATCATTAGATTTGGCACGAAAAAATGGGGTGATCGACATGGGAAAATGGCCATTTTCCACTGTCACGCATAGGGCCGATCAACTTTGGAAATTTGGCAGATCAGGGGAATACGAATTTTGGCAATGCGAAAATGCCTGTTCGGCATAGAGGGATTCAAAATTTTCCCGGTATCGCATTGCATCTCGGGATGCGAAAAAATGGTTTGGCAAAGGATTCAGATTTTTGGCATTTTCCAAGCAGTTTTGACAAACTCGGTTTAAACATGCAAATCACTGAATTTTACATGATCGACACACGTTTTCACCCATATGTTTTCACCTATATACTTAGATGCAAGATTTTCAACATGGAAAGTGGCAGATCACTTGACCACTTGATTTTATCGTGTTGATTACCTGTTTTGGGCTGATCAACACATATTTTCACCCATTTTCTAGGATGCGAGATTTTCATCATGGAAAGTGGCTGACCATTTGATTTTACTGTGTTGATTACCTGGTTTAGGCTGATCGACACATGTTTTCACCCAATTTTTAGGATACGAGATTTTTCAACTTCGGGATGCGATTTTTTAACAACGCCTTGGTTTTTTGGCTTTATTTTTGAGATGTGAATTTCTATCTCCCAAGGATACAAAATTCTGGCAGTTGGTCCCAAAACTCACCTACAAATACCCCTAAGCTTGGCATTTAAAGGGGTTGGTTCGTTTGCACTCTTCCTACACTTTGGCATACTGGATTGAAGCTTTCAAGTACCACTAATGGCTTCCTTCATCTTCTCTGTCGATTTTGGACTTCTAAACGTGGTACAAACGTTTCCCTACAACATTTGGACATTTCCCGGACTTTTTCATTGTTTTGGATATCTTTGGAATTTTTTGGACGTTGAAGCTACATTTTATACATTGCTTCGTATTTTTGCACAACAAAGAAGAAGAATTGCATTTTGGTCAAAGTTTAGAATTAACAAATATTTTGTTGTTTTATTGTAGCACTTTGCACGCAGATATTATCTGAACTTGTACAACAATTGTAATCGGCTTTTATATGATGAATGATTAATATATAGTGGACGTTGCTGTTAGTACCGAACCACTATAAAAAGAAATGTTCTCCCTGCATTTGATTACTTTGGATTTGGATTATCGTTTTTCTACAAAACATACACTTGGGCGTTGGCGTGCGTGAAAAGTGACAATTCCCCATGTCAACACTTCGGCGCACCAAGAGGGGAGCATAACTTTGACTTCTGCTTTGGATTGGATTCTCGGATTTTTCTTCAGGTCTGCTTTTGGTTTTTGACTTTGGTTTCTGTTTTTGACATCGACTTTGTTACTTTCTTCTCATCATAGTTAGGCGCAAGAAGCTCGACACTTTTGCTAATGCTCAAGGTGCAGGAGGTGAGGGAAGTCAAGAACTTACTTCAACTAGAGTTCCCTCGAATTACGTCACTCGTGATGATGTCGACGAGATGATTAAGAATTTAGCTACGGATTTGAACGCTCGACTCGAGCGACACGAAGGAGCTTTCACTACCTTTCTCGCTCGGATTAGGGATAGGATAAGAAGCTTTGGATGGCCGACTGTCTAGGAAAATATTATTGGAACAAGTACTAGTGTTCCTCAAGCTGCGACTCGGGACTTAGAGGCAGCCACGCAATCTAATTAGCAAATCAGCGCTGATCCTTGGACCGACGCCGGTACCGGTACACTCGGGGTACCCCTAATCCCGACATCGCTCCACACCTTGATGCTTTGGTTAGTCAAGGTGTGGTCTCCATTGTTGGTAATGTTGTTCAAGTGTTGGCGCTCACAGATTTGGATGGTAGTGCTCCCACGGTTCCGGGAGTCAGGATTATGCCTTATGCGGCTCCTCAAGTTGGAATTCAACCAGATATTCTTCTTGCTAATTAACTAATTCCCAATATGGACTTAAACACTAGAGGAACCAATTTCGCTTTGGATAATCTAAATCAGTTGCTTGCTTTTGGTAGTGGTTCTCAGATCATGGATATTATTCGTCGATTCACTCGAGGTGGTGCCTCTTCTTCGAACTTAGATTATGTAACTTGCAGTTTGTTCTCTTTAGATATAAGAAATTCTCACAACCCACCTGATTTTAAGCTATCGGTGTTGGAATCTTATGATGGTCGGAAGGATCCAACTACTGACTTGACGCGATATGTTCGTCATGTGGAAGTTCTCTCTGCTTTAGAAGGTGCCATGGAAAAGTGTTTTCCACTTTACTTGACAAATATTGCTATCATGAGGTTTAGGCAGCTGAAGACAAACTCCATCACTTCTTGGAATGCTTTAGCTAGTAGGCTTGTGGAATAATTCAGAGTCAACATCGCTTGTCCGAAAAGCGTTACGACTCTAAATGGCACTAAGAGAAAGTCCGATGACACTCTATGTAAGTAATTGAAAGGGTTTGATGCTATGGTAGCTACCATCGATAGACCCGGCCCGTCTATGGTTTTGATGGCCGTGGTTTCTGGAGTTTTGGATAAATCTGACTATAAGACTTTTTAGCATCGGGACCCGCCGAAGCATCTTGGCGAGTTCTATTTTTAAGATGAAAGATTCCTTCAGGAATAGGATGCGAGAACTAATATAAAGGTTCTCAAAGCTAATGTGGTTAAGGGAGGGAAAACATCCATTTTGGCAAAGCAAAGGATTTTGGTGCTAGTAAACCTTCTTCCGGGAATGATCGCTGTAACAACCAGAATTTTAATAACATGTTGAAACTAGAAATCAGGGTATAATTAAATTTTAAAATAAGAATCAAGGGAAACGGGTTGTGCCATTGCGTTCGTCTCGAAATTCTACTTGAAAACGAGTCCGAGTTTACTAAAATCGGAGTCTGTATGAGGGAGATATGACCCTCCGAAGTTTCAGAAATTTTCAGAATCGAAAACAGCTCGAAAATTCGAATTCAAATTCGAATTCAAAACCCAGAACAGGCTGGGCGGGAAATTTCCTGCCCAGGGACCAGGTCGACCTGGGGGTCGACCATAGTGTCGACCTCCCAGGGACCAAGTCGACTATACTGTCGACCTGGGGGTCGACTATACTGTCGACCTGGGGGTCGACCTGCCTCCCCAACTCATTTTCTGAACCTGATACATTCTGATGTATCTGACCTCGTTTTCTGTCCAGATTCGTCTGCCTAACCCTATATAAACAGCCTCCTAGCCTCATTCTCTTTACACCATTCTTCTCTAACCTTATGCTGCACAAACTCTTGATGATCATGGCTTCTTCTTCTTCTTCCTCTAAATTAAATTAAATTAAAATGCGAAGATTATTTCTTGAAGACTACGGCTAGGAATTTCATATTGGGGATTTGCTTCTACAATCAAAGCAAGATTCAACGATTCAACAATTCAACAAAAAATTTCTAGACTTGACTTTAAAAATACGTTGTGGGATTTTAATGTGAAATACAGTCGATAAATTGACTTTAAAAATACGTTGTGTGAGCAAACGAAATCGGAATTCGACGAAACAAGTTTCGTTGGGTCCGTAATGTCGAACTATATCTGTCTGTCCATTTTCATCGAATTTGGATATGTTGTGTGATCATATGGAATTTTTAATAACAAACAGAAGTTATGATTGAATAAAAATCAATATTATAGCAGAATAAAATAAAATTTACCTATAAATATATCCTAATCTTTCTAATCCTAATACATTTCATTTCTTAGTCAACCACAAACCCGCCGTCATATATTCCTCTTACAACAAACAAATTTTGCAACTTCAAAATTCAATTAGAATTCAAATTAAAATCATAAAATGCCAAAACCTTGATTTTTGAGATGGGGAGGTTGAGTTCAATAAGCTGTGTAAAATTAAGGGTTGCGCAACATTTTTCTGGTATTCTAAGTGCACGCAGCAGTCTAGGGTTCAAGTTATCGAGATATTGGTGCATTGATTTCTGTTTTAATTGTTGTATTCACGTTTATCGGGGAGATTTGAGTCGATTGGGAAAAAATGGGGTGTTTCGACGTTGGGAACTGTTAATACCTGCTTGTGTGATGATGTTGACGGGATTTACTTCCTGTGATCAAGTTGTATAAAATGGTAACGGAGATGAACTAGTCGCAAAGAGAAATTAAACGGTAAAGCTCTCGTGATTTTTAATGAAGAAATGGGCTTGGGAAGTGGAAGTAAAGTTGCGACATTGGGAGGGAATGGTGCTAGAAATATCGAGTTCATGGAGTGTCCGCGAGGAAGATGAAGGGGACGTGGTGATGGAGAGACTCAGGAATCGAAGAGCAACAGCATGGCGTTGTCAATTTGATTTGCGTTTGGGTGGAAGTGGAGCAATTGAAGTTTGAATGTTTTGGGTTATCTCTGGGTTTCGAACTGGAAACCGTAGGGGTGAAAAACGAGTGCGAGTTTACTAAGAATGGTATCGGGATTGAAAGGAGATTGAGAGATGGTGTTCGGTTGTGTCCTGGTTGAAATCGATGGAGTAAGGAGCTGAAAAATTGGGGTTGATAATCGAAAATGGTTGGAGCTAATACTGTAAGAAGACTGGATCAAATTTCTGGTTGGAGAAGATAACACGAGTGGGTCAGGGTAATTATAAATGGGCATTGGCCTTGTTTCAATAGTGAGCCCAATAATAATTTAGAATTTAAGTTTTTATTTAAATTAAATAAGCTATCAACTTGTAAATTAAATATCACATTCATACTGTATCAGAATTCGAACGATCAGATCCGTTGGGATCGTATGGACGGCAGCTACACAATGGAACTGACTGGGAGTGAATTGGAGCTCATTACAATTTATGGTGAAATAAATTGCCTAATCTGAATTGACGATCGCTTATCGTTATTTAATGATAACTAACCAATGTGAGTAATAATCACTAACTCTGCCAGTTTATATTTATATAAATATAATCTAGTATTGATAAATGATGATTGATTGCTGTGTGATGATTATTTGGTTAAAGTGCTGATTTTGTGGTTGAAATTATAGATAATGATATATATATATATATATATATATATCGTTAATCAAATATTGATTCTGTTTATCAGAATATTTCATATTGAAATGAAATCGATGTTATTTATATTGTTTAACATCTGTGGATGCAGGGAAACAGGTTGTTGGATCCAACTAGATTCCTCAACACTTATGTTACTGTTTTTCATATACTGTGATATATAATCTGTTAATGATTATGTGTGTTTGGATAATATTGATCCTTGTTATTTGTTATTTTAAATACCATATATAATACTGGAATTTAAAAGGGAATTTTCAAAGTGTATATTGAAAATAAATAATATTTATAAAATAAAAGAATTTTATAAAAGGAAATATTTATAAAATCAAAGAATTTTATAAAAGGAAATATTTATAAAACAAATAGAATTGAAATAGAAATATTTGTTAAACAAATGGAATTGAAAAAGGAAATTGGCGAGATATTAAATAACTATGAGATGATGGATTTAAAGGAGATTTTTAAATAGAAATCTGTTGTAACAGATAAATGGAGAAGATTAATTTATAAGTAATGTTTTTGTAAATTAAGTAAAATAATTTATCATGGGATAAATTGAATATATAAGTCTGAATTTAAATAGAGGAGTAGAAAGCAGTATTAACACCGATATTTTAAATAGAAATTGAACTTAGCATTTATAAAGGGAATTATAAATGAGACTTTTACTGTTAAAAGTAAAAAGGAGATTTTGCATAATTAATTCTATAAATAGAAGTATAAATAAATTTTGGAACTGGGATATTATTATAAAATATAAAATCAAACTGATTGATTATATAAAAGAAATATTATTCATATTCGATGTGAATAATGGATTAAAATAAATATTTTATAAATTAAAACATTTATAAAGGAAACTGGTTTTGTAATAAGTTATTCAAAGAAAGTTAATCGAATATAAGTTATTTGAAGAGTTAATCGAATATAAGTTATTCGAAGAAAGTTAGTCGAATATAGGTTATTCCAAAGAGAGTTAATCGAATAACGATTATTCGAAGGAGGGTTATCGAATAGAGATTATTCGAGAGAGAGGTATGTTGGAGTTTGACTATATCGAATGTAGGAAAGTACTATTTACTTTCCGTTTTTAAATCAAGATTCATTTATTAATGAATTAGTTGTTTGTTTATTTATTCAAATTAATAAATAAAAGTTATAATTAAGTTATTATATTTCGGAAGCATGGGATTATAACACTATTGTTATAATCAAATGATTTCAGTAAAAGAAGTGGATTCATAAATAGAATCCGAGAGTTACGTAAGAAAGTTTTTTAAAGATGTAAAATGTGAACTTTATCTATTTCGAGGTTAGAAATGTTGTTCAATCAAGGTCTGAGAGGTAGTTATACCCCAAATTGATTGACTTTATATTTAACTAAGGAATGGTTAAGGTTCGATAGTGAAGGTTGGTTAAGTGAATTTAGTTAATGAGTGTAATGATTTGAGTTGGCATAGCGATGTTTTATTCAAACATCTGTTTAAATCCAATGAAGGAGTTTTGGAAATGTTTTCCAAATAAGAACAGAAATGTTTTCTAATATAAAAAAATATAGAAATTAGAGTAAAAATGGAAATGATTTCCAATGATTAATAACGGATATTACCTAAATTTAGAAAATAAGAATGTACGAATATATGGAAACAAGAATAGGGAAATCGATAATTGAATGACAAATTAAATTAAAGGGGATCAGTGTTGATTGATGATTTGCTCGGTAAGATTTTCCTTTGGAAATATGACCGTTGTTTGTACACATGTTTTCCTTTGATAGTTAAATAACCGACTATCAAAGTTTTTGACCATTTCCGTTGTCAATACGGGGAGACTGGGATCAGATTTATTATCTGAAAAACACTCCGTATGGGCATTAGCGTTGCGAATCAAATATGATGAAGATAATTGAAGATGGAGTTTGTGCAAGGGTGTTCTGTCAAATCCTTGGTAGAAATTTCCTAAGATGGGTTTATAGAATAGTGCCTTCGGATTGTCCAGTCCCAGGACAACCTGTACGGAAGAATGTCTAACAGAGTATATTTAATAGATCACGTAAGTTCATCTCTTTAAATGTATTTACGTTTGGTGGCGGAGGAATTCATTTCTCTTAGCTGTATACCCGTTGTATTTTTGGGGAAATCAATCTGTGATTTGCGTGTACGACGATGTGACATTCAAAGTAAATACAATGTGATCTATACGTTATGGCCTCTAGCCTCACAACTAGGAAATGGTATAAAATCTGGGAGGTCGCATGGCTAAGTGGTTAGATGCCAATTAGGGTGTGTTGTCATCTGATCTAGAGAAATTCCATTTACTTCTATAATTTATTTCGATGTTGTCCCTTTCGGGAAATGGTTACTGATCCCAACCGTTGGTGATAATACATTCGGTACACTCAAGCGAAATGAGTGACCAGTCATGTTTAGCCTTGGTTACAAAACGTTCTTGTTGAACCCGGTGTATTCCTCTCTAGAGATACATTGTCGAAGGTTGGTCCCATACCATGCCGGTTGGATTGTCATTAGGGAAAAACCCATTCCGTGTTATACGGCGTGGTCTTATGAGATATCGTTTATTTTCTCAAACCATTTTAACTAGTTTACTCACACCAGTCCCATGATTGACCCGGAGTTTATTTTGTTTTGATTTCCCTAAACTCTTGGGTGCCCAAATTTGTATGGGCAGTCAAGTTGTCAGGATTTTACAGATATACTGAGAGCTTGGAGCAGGAGGCTTCAAGATTTTATAGCAATTGTTTATTTCCGCTGAGTTGTAAGTGTTGTACTCTGATAAATGTTATTGTATACATATACTGGTTTTATTTCAAAGTTATGTTATATTTTATTCGTTCCACTGTGAGATTCATGTTACTCTGATTCTGTTGTTGTGATCTTCTTCTTCTTCTATTCTAATTTACTCTCTTATCTATTCTCACCCTCTAACTTCTTTCTATTAACTATCCGGTGTTTCTGATGCTTGGATAGTCGACATTGATTTTATGTCGATAACCAAGGTCGCAAATTCCCCGGGTTGTTACAGGTTATTCGGGTCTTGGCCCATGATTTTGGTTTTAAGGACTTCGGTCCTCTAGATGTATCTTTCCTATTTGATTATTTTGGTTATTTAGGTTGTAAGATGGTTGAGTCATCATACTCATATATTGGAACAAACATCCCTTGGCATGCTCTTTGATCGATAATATACTGTCACCCCCTCTGGTTATTAATGAAAAGTTTACTTTTTTCTGCTTTGGATGTTTTGAATGGCTAAGTCTGCTTACCCATTTGACGAGAACAAGTAAGTTCCTAGGCATCCTCTTTGTGAATGATAAACCATTCTCTTTCCCTCATGAATGAATTTGGAATCAAAAACAGCCAAGTCTGCCAACCCAAGCACTGAGGAAGGCCAGCCCTCTAGATATTCTCTTTATGGGAAATGAACCGTTGTGTTTTCTTTTTGGCTTTACTAAAAATTCCCTAACTTTTACAACTTTAATAAAATTACTTTGCAAAGTAAGGATGCTTGCTTGCGAGGTATGAAAATTAAAACCGGATTGCAAACTTTAGTAAACATCTACGTGTCTTGGCCTACTTAGACAAGATTTCCTTGATCTGGGGTGCGTATAGGATTTTAAGTGTTTGGTCGGTGGATCCTGCTCGTTGGGTCCTGGGTCATCCGGTCAACATGATTCATTTGGTTATATCAGGTGGATTTGTCAGTGATGCAACAAGATTATTCACTCATGGCTGACTTGGCCTCTTATCTTACTTTAACGAGATTGCCTTAATCTGTAGCGTGTCTTGGGTCTCGGGCGTCCAGTCGGTGCATCCTACTCATTTGGCAATTGCAAAATTTCAACAAGGAGATTCATCTAGCTATTCCAGCTATTCTGTTTATTCTGGTTATCTCTCAAAACGAGCAGGAGTGATTGCCAGCTTTCATGGGATTTTAGGTTTACTAGTTTTCTAGTTTGTTGGCTTTGGTTTTCTAGTTAATACGATCAGTCTTAATCGCGGCTCTTCGGTTTTTCTGGCTATAAGTTGAGCTTTGGACTTATCCTGACTTTGGTTTCTGGATTTCTGGTCTTCTCGCAAAACACATCTTCCTTCGACAAGCAAGACATGTTTTGGGAGGCAATGTGTTGATATGCTTCTTGGTCAAAGCTGTCACACATCAAGATTTTGGTTAGCGACGCCCTCAAGTTTCGAGAACATCATTAGAAAACACAAAGCGATTTGATTGAAGTCGAGACGTGTTCGGAAAAGGATAGGAAAAAGCGTCGATTCGTAAAATTACGTCAACGGACTTAGAAAAACTGGCGTGGTAAAAGTACGTGATTGACTCGGTCCATTCAACTCAAAATGCTTGAGCATGTCAGTTCGATCATGTGGCAAGACTCTTCATGGAAAAATATATGGATTTCAGCAAAATCTTGTTTTATCGTGTTGATCGCCTGTTTTGGGCTGATCAACACATGTTTTCACCCACTTTCTAGGATGCAAGATTTTCAACGTGGAAAGTGGCAGATCACTTGACCACTTGATTTTACCATGTTGATGACCTGTTTTGGGATGATCGACACATGTTTTAACCCTGTTTTTGGGATACGAAAATTTTCGACTTCGGGATGCAATTTTTTAACACCGCCTTGGTTTTTTGGCTTCATTTTTAGGATGCGAATTTCACATCCCCTAAGGATACAAAATTCTAGTTGTTGGTCTCCAAACTCACCTAGAAATCCCCCCAAGCTTGACATTCAAAGGGGTTGGTTCATTTGCACTCCTCCTACACTTTTGCATACGGGATTGAAGCTCTTATGCACCATTAATGGTTGCCTTCGTCTTCCCCATCGATTTTGGACTTCTTTTGGACTTCTAAACTAGTACAAACGTCTCCCTACAACATTTTGACATTTCCTCAGACTTTTTCACTATTTTGGATATCTTTGGAATTTCTTGGACATTAAAGCTACTTTTTAGACATTGCTCTATATTTTTGCTCAACGAAGAATAATAATGGCATTTTGGTCAAAGTTTAGAATTAACAAATATTTTGTTGTTCTATTGTAGCACTTTGCACGTAGATATTGTCCAAACTTGTACAACAATTGTATTCGGCTATTAAATAGTGAATGATTACTACAAAGTGGACGTAGGCGTTAGTGCTGAACCACTGTAAAAAGCTGTGTTCTCCTTGCATTTCATTACTATGGATTTCTGTTATCGTTTTCTATAAAACATACATTCGGGCGGTGGCGTGCACGAATAGCGATAATTCTTCATGTCAACACTTTGGCGCGCCAGGCAGGGGGCACACAACTTTGACTTCTACTTTGGATTGGATTCTCGGATTTGGTTTTGGTTTTTTCTGTGGTTTAATTTTTCTACTTTGACTTTGTTGCTCGCTTTTCGTCATGGTTAAGAACAAGAGCTCGATGTTATTGCTGAAGCTCAAAGTGCAAGAGGTGAGGGATATCAAGAACTTTCTTCACATGGTGTTCCCTCGAATTATATCACTCGTGACGATGTCGACATGATGATTAAGAATTTGGCTACAAATTTGTATGGTCAACTCAAAAAATAGGAAGAAGCTTTCACTACCTTTCTCGCTCAGATTGAGGATAGGATAAAATGCTCTAGACGGTCGACTGGCCAAGCAGATATTATTGGAGCAAGTAGCAGTGTTCCTCAAGTTGCGACTCAGGACATGGGGGAAACCCCGCAAACTAATCAACAGGTCGACACCGATCCTCGGACCAATGTTGGTCCGTCTAAACTCAGGAGCACCCCTAATCCCGACATCTCTCCATCCCGTGACGGTTTGGTTAGTCAAGGTGTGGGCCCCGTTGTTGGTAATGTTGTTCAAGTGCCGGTGCGTGCAACTTTGGATGGTAGTGCTCCCATGGTTTTGAGAGTTAGGATTGTGCTTGATGCGGCTCCTCAGGTTGGAATTCAACCAGATATTCTTCTCTCTAATCAAATGATTCCTAATTTTGACTTAAACACTAGGAGAACCAGTTTGGCTTTGGATAATCTGAATCAGTTTCTTGCTTTTGGTAATGTTTCTCAAATTGCGAATGTTATTTGTCGACTTGAGCCGGTGCCTCTACTTCGGACATATATAGTGTAACTCGCAGTCCTTTCTCTTTGGAGATCAGGAATTCTCGCAACCCGCCTGATTTCAAGCTATTGGTATTGGAAGCTTATAATGGTCGAAAGGATCCGACTTCTTACTTGATGCGATATGTTCATTATATGGAAGTTCTCTGTGCTTTAGAAGGTTCCATGGCAAAGTATTTTCCACTTTACTTAACAGATATTTCTGCCACGTGTTTCAGGCAGGTGTAAACGAACTCCATCACTTCTTGGAATGCTTTATCTAGTAGGCTTATGGAACAATTCAGAGTCAACATTGATCATCTGAAAAGCGTTATGACTCTAAATGGCGTTAAGAAAAAGTCTGGTGAGACTCTACTTAAGTACTTAAAATGGTTTGATGTTGTGGTGGCTTCGATCGACCGAGCCGACCAGTCTATGGTTTTGATGGTCGTAGTTCCGGACGTTTTGGATAAATCTGACTTCAAGACTTTTTTGCATCGGGACCAGCTAAAGGAACTTGGCGAATTCTATTTTGAAGTTGAAAGATTCCCTCAGGATGAGGATGTGAGAACTAATAAAAAGGTTCTCGAAGCTAATATGGGTAAGGGCGGGAAACCATCCGATTCTGGAAAAGAAAAGGATTTCGGTGCTAGTAAACCTTCTTTGGGGAATGATCGCAACAAAACTTGGAAATAGCCTAAGTTCCCATCTTATATGGAGCTTACTCACACTCTCGAGGAGATTTTCTTGTAAATTCATCCCGATGCTCCTTATGGAACTGGGACGTGGTGCCAGGACAAGCACATCACCCTTGTGGAACCCAGGATAGCCCAGGGTGTAAGACCCCAAAATTTTAAAGACACTAAAGATGATGAATTAAAGAATAATTAGTGGGAAATACACTATTAACAATGAATTAAGGAATACTTAATTAAATATTCAGAATTAAGTTAAACGGACCGTGCCATTGCGCCCGTCTGGGAATTATGGTCAAGATAGACACCTGGTTTGCGTAAATCGGACACCGTATGAAGAAGTTATTAAGGTTTGAAGTTTGTATGCATATAGGAAAGATATTTATACATATAAAATTCAAAAATATTCAGAAATCAATAAAACCAGAAATCTGGCATGCAAATCAAGGAAGGGTCGACCGTTTGAGGTCGACCCGAGACCCGGCTGGGTCGACCCTTGGGTCGACCCAAGCTCATGGAGGTCGACCCCGGGGTCGACACCCATGAAGGGGGGTCGACCGAGGGGTTGACCCACCTGAAGGGGTATCGACCCACCCGTGGATCTGAAAACTTCTTTTCTGAACCTAGATGATTTTGGAGCTAGATTCATGAATCCTAGGCTATATAAAGGACCCTAGACCTAGGTTTTATTCATCTAAAAATGGTGACGACGGCGGAGCTCTGCTGCAATAAAGATTGAATGGCCTAATCTGCTCCAAATCCAATTCAGCAAGCATTATACAAATTCAGCGATTGCTACAACAACAAATTCAACATGTTCTTCGCAGTAATTTGGATCCATTTCCTCAGATCTATTCACTGTGAGTTCATGTTATTTTTAGATTTGAGTATTTAAATAGTAATCGTGATATGTATATAAAATTTGGATCTTGAATCGGTGCCTAATCAGTTCTATTATGATATATTCCTCTGATCTGTTCTTATATGTTTATATCGTCACCAAGTCAACTTGTCATAATATGTCCATTCAGTTTTTATGCCTATTTCTACCATTATGTTATTGATTTGTTATTATGTATGTTCTGATTCTCTTCTCTCCCTCTTTTCCCTTTTTTATTTTTATATAGCCAGCCTACCTTCGAGCCTAGGCCTAACGCTGAAAAATGCGAACGTGAGAAATTGGGAACGATTGGGAAAGACATAAATTGGGGCATAATTGGTATTGGAAATTATGAATGTAAATTTAGGCATAAAATTGGAAAATATACGAATATGGATTTGAGGGCATATTTTTATATTGGATAATATGAACATGAAGTTAGGCATATATTGGAAAATAGGTGAACATGAATTTGGGTAAAATTTGTATTGGAATGTGTAAATATTGAATTGGGGTATAAATTGGAACATATGTAATTATGAAATTGGGCATAGATTGTAACATATGTAAATGTCAATTTGGGGCATAAACTGGAACATATGTGAATATTGATTTAGGGCATGGAAACCTATAATTGAAATAGCATAATTGTAAATATGAATTGAAAGGGGCATGAAAGTCTATATTTGGAATAGGGAAATTTAATTGAACATGCCAAAATAATGGAGACCTAGTAACACTTAGACACTAGGTTAGGTTGCATTAGTGGTGGAAGTCTGCCCGGACCCGACCGGCATATCCAGCAGCCACTGATGTTGAACCTAATGTGAGAGGTCTATGTGCGCAAATACGAGACGAGCTATGACACAAGGTTAGTCCCAACTTGTGGAAGCAACCTGCCTAGACCCGACCAACATATCCAGTATCCACAAGTTGTAGGCCTAATGTGGGAGGTCTAGCCCATCATAAACCATAAATGGACATGGTGGTGAATTGGACTGCTTAACCTAATTTAATCCATAGGGATTGTGTGAATATGAACTAAAGTTGGGGTTAAGTAAAATTGGTTGGACAGTGGGTGGGTTAAGCAAATCTAATGGGGAGGGTAATATTTACATATAAGCTTATAAACTTAACCCGATAAGGTTATGTAATTAAAGACACATAGTGGTATACATAACCGGTAGAATTAATAAAGTTATGTAATTAAAAGACACCGTTTAGGGTAAGCATAATTTGTAAGGAGATGAGACAACTTGTGTAATAAGATAAGAGGTACTTAATTTTAAATTAAGTAATCTTGAAGTATGGAACCCGCTGATAAGAATAGCATGTTTATACTTGTCCTAGGGACACGAGGAAATTATAACATAGGTTATAATTAATGGGTTGAGAAACTTGTTAATGGGCCTTAGTTAGTAGAACTAAGTTAACAAGTAAACAACGATAAGTTATATTGACAATGTAAAATGGAATTATGATTAAATGAGAAAGAACGAGGAAAACTTATAAGATAAGTTATATTTAATCATAAATAATGACTGACATGTTAAAAAGGAAACATGTAAAATGAGGCGTATTTAATTACACATTAAGTAAGAACATGTTATTATAACTATGGGACTGAACGATAAAAATATAAAGGGATTGTGGGTTATAGACCTTGGGCCACAATCTAGAGAATAACATGTTGTGGGCTTATTAATGAACATAAAGGGGTTAAGTTATATAACCAAAATCAATAAGCAAAAGGAACTTGGTAACTTGATTAAGAATTCAGTATGAATGGGAATAACCAAGTTAAAAGGAATTTGAGAAGGAAAAGCAAGAGCGTAATAAAATGATTAGACATAGGGCCTAATAACATATTAAAGTGAGGTGCTTGGACCAGTCCGCACGTTTGAGGGTGAATAACCCAACAGGGTAGATCATCGAGGTGTTATAAGGCACGAGGGGAGCGCACATTCATCTGATTTTTTTGACGGCTCCAAAGTACTGGAAGGAGAAGCACGCGGCTTCCTGAGGTACGTAAGGTGCTCCTAGTAGTCCTCTGTGCGGTGATAGATGTCTTAGGCTGTGCTCGCAGAGGTTGGGTCTTTGCGTAACTACTAGGTGGGTGGGACTTGACTGCAGATGTAGTTATGCAGTCAGAATGCTCTGACGAGGTGACACCAGGGTGGTTCGGTGGTTGCCTCACGAGGAGGCATAGGGTCACGACCAACAAGGATAGTAGATCGTCGGATACCCATCATCGGCAGCCAACGGGATGCGAAAAGACTAGAGCTAAACCCAAGATACCATTTCACCATTCACTATCGAGGTACGGGATTGAGGGGAGACGCCACATGGATGTTTAGATTGGTTATTATTAGGGGCGGTCGCTTAGCTCTTGTAGTCATTACTAGTTGAGGGAGGGGCCGAGGTAGGGCCATAGACACCATGGAAAACAGACCCTAGGAATATCTATGTTTGGAGGCTCTTAAAGGCAGTCCGGTACAGGTATGGAAAAGCCCCGACCGAGTTCCTTGTTTCTTGTTTGGCCCTTCCACGACGTGCGATTAAGGCATCGAGCTACAATTATAGTACATACGTGGGACAGTCTAGATACATGCATATCTTCTCTGGGTGGTGTATCGTAGACTAAAGGGCATTATTCCGATAAGGAATATGATTCGATCGATTGTGGCAGTCCGTACACTTACGTAGCATAGTAATGACAGATATATGCGGAATGTAACATTGTTATATAGAGATCTGTACGTCATCCGGCGTAGGATGAGGGACTGTGTTTATTACGGTGGAGACCGTGCGAGTGGGGTACCATGGGGTGTATCTCAATATTAAGAGATAGCTACATATATTATATTAGGTGATTCCATGGGAAAGTAAATGGGTACGATGCGCGAATAAGTCTTGAGTTTTATTAACCCAAGTAACCTAATAATCAAGAAAATGTAATGAAACGGTATTGGTAGGGATCACTCTATTTCTGATATACTAGTATCGGTGCGGTGCAGAGAAATGTATTTAAGAAGCGCAATATATCTTGTTCATCTTATCTTGCTCAGTTCACAATTGTTATTGTTATCATGTTCTTCCAGTTTTATGTACCTGCTATGATACTTTTATTTATTTATATTTAAAAGTATCTGGACTCGCC
Organism: Allium sativum; assembly: GCA_030737875.1. Taxonomy (NCBI): domain Eukaryota; kingdom Viridiplantae; phylum Streptophyta; class Magnoliopsida; order Asparagales; family Amaryllidaceae; genus Allium; species Allium sativum. The sequence goes on from CM060920.1 coordinate 490,122,953, forward strand.
GGACTTTATGTATAACCCTTTTTGTTTCCTCTTCTCTTTTTTCTGTTCCCCTCCGCTCAGGTTCTCAGGGTGGAAGTTCTTAGAGTTGATTTGGATTCTTTCAGCTTAGCTTGGTTTTTGGATATAGATGTACCGCTTTGACTTCTGGTCAACTCTCTTATGGCTTCACATGGGAAATATGGTTTTATGCTTTTATACTCTGATATTTTTGGCAAAACAGATTATTTATGTAATTGGTTACTTCAAACTTATGATGTAAACTCGGTATTTGGGACCATGATGTTTTGATTTAAATAAAGTTTTTAGTTCCACTGCTATTTTACATGTTTGTCTTGTGATATTATGTTCTTGTTTTCCAATAACGCTTCACAAACCTTAATGCATTCTTTATAGAGTGACATTAACGGAAATGGGGTGTCACATTGGGACCAGCACTCGTCCCGGCGGCATTGTCATCAACTGAAAACCTTATTTGCTTTGATGTCTTGAACGCAAGTCCCCCTAGCATCTGTATCTTTCGGCTTGCGGCTTCTGGTCTTCTAGCTTTGTGGATATTTTGGTTTTTCAGTCGTTTTGCTTAATCTTTTGGATATTGGCCTTGATTTTCGGTATCTTGGATTTGGTTCTTGTGGATTCTCTTGTTTCTTAGATTTTGGTTTTCTAAGGCTTCGGTACTTTGTCTTTGAAAGTTGGCTTTCTATTATTTCCTTGTTTCTGGATTCATGGCTCTTGGATGATGGGGTTCTCACTTATGGCTCTCTTACATCAGGTTTTCCGGGTTTTGGATCCCACTGATTTCTTGAGCCTATGGCATTGGTGTAACACCCCACTCCCGCTATGATCACTCACTAAGGGAATGCCATAGCATCGGTGGAGTATTTTAGTGAATATAGAACAGAAAAATTACAACAAGACAAATATAAATAGTACTTGAAATTTAAAACATCATCTCATAACAGCGGAAGTAAAACATGTCTGGTTACATCATAAAACCACAATAAAAGTCAAGTACAATATCCATCAAAATAAAGAAGTACATAATCCCACTCTCATACAATAGCCATGACAAAAGAAAAGATAACTGGGTAACTGGAGCTTTACATCTATCCAAGCTCCTAAAGACTGGAACAGCAATCCGATCAAGCTCCACTACTGCTAGGATCCACCGTAGGACCTGAGGGTTGGGAAAAAAGATAAAAACAACGGGGTCAGACATAAGTCTGAGCGAGTCCTATAACTTTAACAATACAATCGTTAAAGTAACCAGAGAAGACATAAACTGATATACGGTAACTAATGGGGATGAATGGCTACACTAAGTAGTCAACTAAACTAAGATAAAAGATAAAGACGCATCTACCCTTCCAAAGGTAAATTACTAAACTGCACCACACCAGTCATTCCTAACTTAAAGGTTGATCCCACCCATGGACTTATAAAATTAACTTAATAGTCCTCGCGTACCCCTAGGTGACTAAGTAGACGCCACGGGGCCCTACAATCCACTAGGTGTACACACTACTCCCCATTCGATCGGCTCCCTAACGTAGATACCCGTGCTGGCCCCACCGTGGGGGTGTACCATTCCCCAACGTGGCAACCTGATAAAACTAACGGTGCACGGCTTATATCTACACGATGCAACAACGTCTTATTTACCAGCCCGGGTCCACACACGCATATGAAACCCGTTGGTCATGCGTTGCCACCGCTAACCCATTTTGGCCTCTTATAGTCAAGCCCAGTATGCGTGTCCCGTCCTCGACATGGGTCGAGCCCACTAAGATACGTATGGGTTACTGGTTGAAATGGGCCTCCAGCACAAGCCATCCCCCTAAGCTTGGCCCACACACTAGTGTTTCCCACTTAACCCTTTAATCATGTTTTAATTACATGTTCCACTTTGGTTAAGTATTCTAATCGTATTTTCTATTGCCACCCAAGGCAACCACTAGATTTCCACATGCCACCCAAGGCACCCACTTAACCCCTCATGTCCCTCTACATGCTAATGTGGTTAAGTGTTTCTTAATTAATTAATTAAGATCGTAACCTTTGTAAAGACCTCTCACATTAGACTGTCTTTTATGACCGCTGGTTAAGCCGGTTGGGTCCGGGCAGCCTTATGTCATAACCGAGTCTAACCTCGTGTCTTTACATTAATCACGTATTTAGTTTGTGCCTAAGACCTCTCACATTGGGCTAACATTTGTAGCAACTGGTTAAGCCGGTTGGGTCCGGGCAGTTTTACGCTACAACTGAGTCCAACCTCGTGTCTTAGTCAATTAATTACACCTAATTAATCACCCTCATAATTTATATTAATTATTCCTAATTAATTACACATTTTTAAGAATATGGGTAGACCTAACTAAATAGGTAAATTCCCAATTCCATAGTATGGGTAGACCTAACTTAATAGGCAAATTCCCAACACATAGTATGGGTACACCTAACTTAATAGGCAAATTCCCATACTATGTTTATTTATTTTATGTTATGCATAATTATATTAATTTCACACAATCTTATTAACATATGCATTTAATTAACCCCATCGTTCCCACGTAATTTCGTTCTCATGACATAACACATATAAAAGGTGTCAACTTGCATATGTATGAACATGTTTCAAAGGTGCCATCTTGCATATTAACAAACACATAACTTGCATATGAACTTGCATAACATGTCACATAACTTGCATATAATCTTGTATAACATGTCACATAACTTGCATATTAACTTGCATAACATGTTACATAAACTTACATATTAACAAATACATGACTTGCATATGAACTTGCATAATATGTCACATAACTTGCATATGAACTTGCATAACATGTTATATAACTTGCATATGAACTCATAAACTTGCATATGAACTTGCATAACATGTTACATACTTGCATATGAACTCATAAACTTGCATATGAAGAAACATACAACTTGCATAATTATCATACATGTAACTTGCATATTATCATACATGTAACTTGCATATTAACATATGATCACAAAGCACAAAACTTGCATAACCCACATACATTAGCAAACTAACATCATGTCATATGACTTAAAACCCATTAATCCACAAACAAAACCATATGATCTCATCATATCTCATCTACTTAGTTTAGCAATTGATCATTAGAGTGATAGAAACTCACAACTAGCCAATTTGCACTCCAAATGAAGAAGATTAAGATGCTTAGAATGGATTAGAGGTTGATTAGAGAGTGATTAGCTTGCAACCCTCTTCATAAATTAGTGGAGGCTCCTTCTAAGATTTAATTTGGCGGCATGTAGCCCTCAATTCTATTTTTAGTATGGATTAGGGTAGGTTTAGGGTGTATTTATAGATTAGGTGAGTGTTTTAGGCCCTTAGATTAACCCTAGATTAGATTAGGACCCTTAGATTTCGGAACCTTCCAGAAACCAGCCCTAAGACCAAGCCCAAACCCCAAACTGGTGCACCCAACCACAGAACTCTCTAGAAACAGTGCAGGTTTCCTGTCCCGACATGGGCGCACTTCCCAAGTGCGCCAGTGTATTTTTGTACTGGCGCACTTCACAAGTGTGCCAGTGCATTTTTGTGCTGGCGCACTTCACAAGTGCGCCAGTGCATTTCTGGCCTGTTTCGGGTTTTTCTGCCTAACTTCGTTCGTCCATATCTCTTTCATACGGCACCCGTTTTACGCAAACTCGGACTCTATTTCGCGTATTTTTCCGAGACGAACGCAATGACGCAGCCTGTTTCCCCTGATTCTCACATCTGAGATTAATTATACTTTAATTACTAACCATTAGTGTTAATTGAAATTCGGGGTGTTACATTCTCCCCTACTTAAAGGATTTCGTCCTCGAAATCTCTAAGTCAAGAAGAACGTATCCTACCAACCAAACAACCATCTACTAAACCATCAACCACAAGCAACCAATATCCTTAGAAACTTCTAATGATGTATGAACATATGCAGAAAGTGTGTGTATATGTCCGTATACTAATGCAAAATCAGGCGGTCTACTGATTCAGTCGACCTCCTTAATGCAAACCATGATAGTGCCATGCATCCAATATGTATGCGAAACCCTATTGACACATACAATTTCTATATGCGTGCACAACCATACACAAAAATGCATCATCCACATGATAACACAGTCATGATACATCCATCAATCTAACTACCACATCCATTTATGCGATATGCAACATGAAGTGACTGAGCCGATCTAGTGCCTAATGTGTGTGTATATGCATCCACGAGCAACCACTAGAAAACAATTGCATCCACATGCATCCATCAACCATAACATGTTTCAAACACATGTTTCAACCATAGGTTTTACCCTATCTAAAGGTCATAGGTACTAGCGAGAGGATATACTAAAGATAAGATAAGTACTAGACAAGCGATAAAGGAGAAGTTAAAAGACATACTCTCAAAAAGAAATGGGTACAAAGAACACATCTTCGCTTCCGTCTCCCAAGTAGCATTGCTTTCGTCATCTCCCCATTGCACTTTAACTAGCTGAACTTCTCTGTTCCTCAACTTCCTAGTTTCTGACCCAAGGATGCGAGTAGGAGCTCGTCGAATCGTCGCATCACGCTCTACCTCTACATCTCTAAGCAAGCTCGGCTCTACCACCTCTGCGGTCTCATGTAAGCACTTCCTCAAATGTGATACATGGAATACATCATGAACACCACTAAGTCTGTCGGGCAACTCCACCCTATATGCCATCCGTCCAATCCTTTCCTTAATAGGAAACGGCCCAACAAACCTCGGTGCTAACTTCCCAACGGACCCAAAGCGAACAACATTTCTCAATGGAGATACTTTGACAAAAACCATGTCCCCAACCTCAAACTCAAGATCCGTCCTTCTCCGATCCGCATAAGATTTCTGTCTATCTTGCGCTGCCTTCATCCTTCTTCGAATCAAATCAATCTTCTCTGAAGTCTCTCTAACCATATCTGGCCCAAGCAAGATCTTATCCGTAGATTCCCACCAACATGTAGGAGATCGACAAGGCCTTCCATAAAGAGCTTCGAAAGGTGCCATGCCAATACTAGACTGAAAGCTGTTATTGTACGCGAACTCCACCAAAGGAAGATGTTCTTCCCATGTACCTCCAAAATCCAAGATACAAAGCCTCAAGAGATCTTCTAAGATACGGTTCACCCTCTCGGTCTGACCGTCCGTCTGAGGATGATATGCGGTGCTCAAACACAACTGAGTCCCTACCGCCTCTTGCAAACTTCTCCAAAACTCACTAGTGAAGATAGGATCTCGATCACTCACAATGCTGGATGGTACGCCATGCAATCTAACAATCTCTCTAACATAGACTGAAGCAAGCCATGGAGCGGTCCTCTTACTCTTCACGGGTATAAAATGGGCACTCTTGGTAAGTCTGTCTACCACAACCCAAATTCCCGTATTGCCCTTCCTCGATCTCGGTAACCCATCGATGAAATCCATCGAGACACTATCCCACTTCCATTGCGGAACTTCCAATGGGTGTAGCAACCCACCGGGTTTCCTTTGCTCCGCTTTAACTTGTTGGCACACTAAGCATCTAGCCACATACTCGGCCACATCTTTCTTCATACCGGCCCAGAAGAAAACTCTCTTCATGTCTTGGTACATTTTGTCTCCACCGGGATGAATAGTCATTCTTGAACGATGTGCATCATCCAAAATAGCCTTCTTCAAATCCTCATCTTGCGGTACACAAAGTCTACCGTCTCTATGCAACCATCCCCTATCATCTATGGTGTATCTACCCAAATGGCTGGACGACTCCCCCCTTATAAGATTCTCTACCAACTCAACCAACTGTGGGTCGTCTCGCTGAGCCTCGCCAATCCGTCCCAAAAGAGTAGGTCTAACCTCCAAGGATGCTAACAAACCAGGTACAAAGTCAACAGAAGGTCTGAAGTCGAACAAAGAAAGAAACTCCAAGCTTCGCCGTTCTACGAACAATGGACTCAAAGATAGCCTTTTTCTACTCAAGGCGTCCGCCACCACGTTACCCTTGCCAGGGGTATACGCTATCTCGAAATCATAGGATGCTAAGAACTCCATCCACCTTTGCTGTCTTAAGTTTAAATCCTTCTGAGAGAATAAGTACTTCAATGATTTATGGTCAGTGAACAACTCGAATCTCTCACCAAGAATATAATGGCGCCAAGACTTAAGTGCGAAAACAATCGCGGCCAACTCTAGATCATGGGTAGGGTAATTCTTCTCATGCACTCTCAATTGCCTCCCTCCATAGGCTATTACCCTTCCCTCCTGCATCAAGACTGCGCCTAATCCTGTCCCACAAGCATCGGTATAAACAACAAACGGCTTACTCCCATCTGGAAGCACTAAAACTGGAGCGGTGGTCAAAGCTCTCTTTAACCGTCGGAAAGCATCATCACAATCTACGTCCCATGAGAAAACCAGATTCTTCTTCGTCAAGCGGGTTAATGGGGCTGATATCTTCGTGAAGTCTTTGATGAACTTCCTATAATATCCTGCCAACCCCAAGAAACTTCTTACTTCGGTAGCATTTCTAGGAACTTTCCAATCCTGGATAGATACTATCTTTGCGGGATCCACAGCTATCCCTTCCTTAGAGACCACATGCCCTAAGAATCGCACTTCTCTTCTCCAAAAATGACATTTAGAGAATTTAGCTTTAAGACTATGTGCTCTAAGAGTCTCCAACACTTCTCTGAGATGTAAGGCATGCTCTTCTTCACTCTTGGAAAAGACCAAGATGTCATCCACAAAGACCACTACAAACTTATTCAGATACTCTCTGAACACTCTACTCATCAGATCAACAAAGTATGCAGGGGCGTTTGTCAACCCAAATGGCATCATAAGCCACTCATAAAAACCATCCGGAGTCCGGAAAGCAGTCTTCTCTATACTGTCCTCCGCCACTCTCAACTGATGAAACCCTGTAGCTAAGTCCATCTGCGAAAACACTGAGGCGCCAACCAACTGATCAAAGAGATCATCTATCCTCGGTAATGGGTGTCTATTCTTCTTCGTGAGCTTATTAAGTTCTCTATAATCCACACAAAGTCTGAGGGACCCATCCGCCTTCGTGGCAAACACTACTGGAGCTCCCCACTCCGATATACTTCGCCTTATGAACCCCTTCTCAAGCAACTCCCCTACTTGCTTATGAAGTTCTCTTCTCTCACGAGGAGCCATGTGGCGCACTGGCAAAGACACTGGTTTGGCATTATCCACCAAATAAATTCGGAAATCTATCTCCCGCTTCGGAGGCAAACCCTTCACCTCTTCAAACACATCCGGATATTCCCGGACCACTCTGACAGAACGCAAACTCTCGACCGAAGCATCGAGCGATTCAAGATAACTTAGCAAAACAGATTCCATGGGATTACAAGAGATCTCGAGAGTATTACCCAAGCGGGTCATAAGCCTGACAACTCTCCTTTCACAATCAAGAACGGCACCATTACTGGATAACCAGTCCATGCCCAAAATCAACCCATAGCCCGTGAAGCCCAATACAAAAGCATCACATCCAAACTCAACGCTAAGTATAGAAATCTTCAAACCCAAACATATCATAGACAGATATATGGAGCCCCCAATTGGGTTTGAAACAACCAAGGGATCATCAACTAGACTGGTGTCTAAGTGCAGTGACTCAACTAACGATGATGAGATAAAAGAATGCGATGCGCCAGAGTCAAACAAAGTACGAACTGGATGATCAAACAGAAAAACCAGACTTTCAACGGAAATAGTTCTACCTCTCTGCTGAATCGGTGGAACTGAGAGAGCCTGAACTTGCCCCCCTGCCCGAGCTGGTGCCATAAGAGCTTGCACCTGACCTCTTGAGGTAGACCCCGTCTTCTGCCCCTTCTTTGGGCAGTCCTTCACAAGATGTCCTGCTTCACCACAATGAAAGCAACCGGTCTTCTTCTTTTTGCGACAATCCTTGCTGAGGTGGCCTGGGGTCCCACAATTGAAGCACTTCTTCTTCTTCTTCCCCTTGTCACCGTTGCCTTTTCCACCCTTGCTTTGTTGTTGTTGTTGCGGTTTCTTCTGATCCCCCTTCTTCTCTGGTGCCTTAGAACTCTTATCATCCTCATGCATAAGTGCCATGTAGACAAGCTTCTCAAAGGTGGCCCCCATAGGAATGTGAGTCATAGCTATTCCTTGCAATGGTTCGTTCAAGCCTCTAACGAACCTCAAAGCCTTCTTCTCCGGTGTATTCACCAACTCTATGCCAAACCTTGCTAATTGATTGAATTTGTTGACATATTCTTTCACCGTGAGATTCCCTTGCTTCAAATTCAAGAACTTCTCCATAAACAGATTCTCTTCCGCCCTTGAGAGAAACTTAGCCCCAAACCTTTGCTTGAAATCTGCCCAAGAGTCAACAGGGCGTTCTCCATTAGTGACCTCCCACCAGAATGAGGCCTCTCCCTTCATTAACCAAGCCGCCAACTTGACTTTCTTTCCCTCTTCCACTTCAAAGATATCTAGCAACTCTTCCACTTCCTTAAGCCAATCTCTAGCCTCTACGAAAGTCTCTGAACCTAGAAAAGGTTTTCCTCCTATAGCCTTGAACTCCTTGCAAATCTTAGCAAAATTATCCACTCTAGGCTGAGGAGGAGGAGCGGTTGCCTCTGGTGTAGTAGCATTGGTTGGACCCGCAGCCGCGGCCCTAGCCTCTTGTAACCTCCTATACCATAGTGGTATAACTAAGCCCTCCGGGATGTTAAGATCTTCAGCCATGCTGAAACGAAAGAGGAAAGATTCAAAAAGGAGATTCCGAAAGATAAAGATATGGCTATTGGGGATTATGCTTTTCTTTTTCAAAAACTTTTCTCTTAAAAGACATGTTTTTGAAAATACTTTTTCCAAAAATAATACCTTTACTATTTAAAAAAAAATATTTTTCTCAAAAATTTATCTGTTCCGGTAACCTTCAGCTCTGATACCACGTGTAACACCCCACTCCCGCTATGATCACTCACTAAGGGAATGCCATAGCATCGGTGGAGTATTTTAGTGAATATAGAACAGAAAAATTACAACAAGACAGATATAAATAGTACTTGAAATTTAAAACATCATCTCATAACAGCGGAAGTAAAACATGTCTGGTTACATCATAAAACCACAATAAAAGTCAAGTACAATATCCATCAAAATAAAGAAGTACATAATCCCACTCTCATACAATAGCCATGACAAAAGAAAAGATAACTGGGTAACTGGAGCTTTACATCTATCCAAGCTCCTAAAGACTGGAACAGCAATCCGATCAAGCTCCACTACTGCTAGGATCCACCGTAGGACCTGAGGGTTGGGAAAAAGATAAAAACAACGGGGTCAGACATAAGTCTGAGCGAGTCCTATAACTTTAACAATACAATCGTTAAAGTAACCAGAGAAGACATAAACTGATATACGGTAACTAATGGGGATGAATGGCTACACTAAGTAGTCAGCTAAACTAAGATAAAAGATAAAGACGCATCTACCCTTCCAAAGGTAAATTACTAAACTGCACCACACCAGTCATTCCTAACTTAAAGGTTGATCCCACCCATGGACTTATAAAATTAACTTAATAGTTCTCGCGTACCCCTAGGTGACTAAGTAGACGCCACGGGGCCCTACAATCCACTAGGTGTACACACTACTCCCCATTCGATCGGCTCCCTAACGTAGATACCCGTGCTGGCCCCACCGTGGGGTGTACCATTCCCCAACGTGGCAACCTGATAAAACTAACGGTGCACGGCTTATATCTACACGATGCAACAACGTCTTATTTACCAGCCCGGGTCCACACACGCATATGAAACCCGTTGGTCATGCGTTGCCACCGCTAACCCATTTTGGCCTCTTATAGTCAAGCCCAGTATGCGTGTCCCGTCCTCGACATGGGTCGAGCCCACTAAGATACGTATGGGTTACTGGTTGAAATGGGCCTCCAGCACAAGCCATCCCCCTAAGCTTGGCCCACACACTAGTGTTTCCCACTTAACCCTTTAATCATGTTTTAATTACATGTTCCACTTTGGTTAAGTATTCTAATCGTATTTTCTATTGCCACCCAAGGCAACCACTAGATTTCCACATGCCACCCAAGGCACCCACTTAACCCCTCATGTCCCTCTACATGCTAATGTGGTTAAGTGTTTCTTAATTAATTAATTAAGATCGTAACCTTTGTAAAGACCTCTCACATTAGACTGTCTTTTATGACCGCTGGTTAAGCCGGTTGGGTCCGGGCAGCCTTATGTCATAACCGAGTCTAACCTCGTGTCTTTACATTAATCACGTATTTAGTTTGTGCCTAAGACCTCTCACATTGGGCTAACATTTGTAGCAACTGGTTAAGCCGGTTGGGTCCGGGCAGTTTTACGCTACAACTGAGTCCAACCTCGTGTCTTAGTCAATTAATTACACCTAATTAATCACCCTCATAATTTATATTAATTATTCCTAATTAATTACACATTTTTAAGAATATGGGTAGACCTAACTAAATAGGTAAATTCCCAATTCCATAGTATGGGTAGACCTAACTTAATAGGCAAATTCCCAACACATAGTATGGGTACACCTAACTTAATAGGCAAATTCCCATACTATGTTTATTTATTTTATGTTATGCATAATTATATTAATTTCACACAATCTTATTAACATATGCATTTAATTAACCCCATCGTTCCCACGTAATTTCGTTCTCATGACATAACACATATAAAAGGTGTCAACTTGCATATGTATGAACATGTTTCAAAGGTGCCATCTTGCATATTAACAAACACATAACTTGCATATGAACTTGCATAACATGTCACATAACTTGCATATAATCTTGTATAACATGTCACATAACTTGCATATTAACTTGCATAACATGTTACATAAACTTACATATTAACAAATACATGACTTGCATATGAACTTGCATAATATGTCACATAACTTGCATATGAACTTGCATAACATGTTATATAACTTGCATATGAACTCATAAACTTGCATATGAACTTGCATAACATGTTACATACTTGCATATGAACTCATAAACTTGCATATGAAGAAACATACAACTTGCATAATTATCATACATGTAACTTGCATATTGTCATACATGTAACTTGCATATTAACATATGATCACAAAGCACAAAACTTGCATAACCCACATACATTAGCAAACTAACATCATGTCATATGACTTAAAACCCATTAATCCACAAACAAAACCATATGATCTCATCATATCTCATCTACTTAGTTTAGCAATTGATCATTAGAGTGATAGAAACTCACAACTAGCCAATTTGCACTCCAAATGAAGAAGATTAAGATGCTTAGAATGGATTAGAGGTTGATTAGAGAGTGATTAGCTTGCAACCCTCTTCATAAATTAGTGGAGGCTCCTTCTAAGATTTAATTTGGCGGCATGTAGCCCTCAATTCTATTTTCAGTATGGATTAGGGTAGGTTTAGGGTGTATTTATAGATTAGGTGAGTGTTTTAGGCCCTTAGATTAACCCTAGATTAGATTAGGACCCTTAGATTTCGGAACCTTCCAGAAACCAGCCCTAAGACCAAGCCCAAACCCCAAACTGGTGCACCCAACCACAGAACTCTCTAGAAACTGTGCAGGTTTCCTGTCCCGACATGGGCGCACTTCCCAAGTGCGCCAGTGTATTTTTGTACTGGTGCACTTCACAAGTGCGCCAGTGCATTTTTGTGCTGGCGCACTTCACAAGTGCGCCAGTGCATTTCTGGCCTGTTTCGGGTTTTTCTGCCTAACTTCGTTCGTCCATATCTCTTTCATACGGCACCCGTTTTACGCAAACTCGGACTCTATTTCACGTATTTTTCCGAGACGAACGCAATGACGCAGCCCGTTTCCCCTGATTCTCACATCTGAGATTAATTATACTTTAATTACTAACCATTAGTGTTAATTGAAATTCGGGGTGTTACAATTGGCTCTCTTGGCTTTCTTTGGATTTGATTATTCGGTTCTTGGCCCATGGTTTTTGTTTTAAGGACTTCGGTCCTCTGGATGTAACTTTCATTTTCAATTATTTTGGTTATTTAGATTGTAAAATGGTTGATTCAGCATACCCATGTACGGGAGTAGGCATCCCTAGGCATGCTCTTTGATCGACAACATACCATCACATCCTCTGGTTATTAATGAAAAGAATACTTTTTTCGGCTTTGGATTTTTGAATGGCTAAGTTTGATTACCCATGTGATGGGAACAGGTAAGTTCCCAGGCATGCTCCTTGTGAATGATAAACCTTTCGCTTTCCCTCACGAATGAATTTGGAATCAAAAAACAACCAAGTCCGCCAACCCATGCACGAGGACAGGTTGACCCCTAGGTATGCTCTTTACGGATGATGAACCATTGTGTTTTATTTTAGCTTTACTAAAAAATCCCAAACTTTTATAACTTTAATAAAATTACTTCATAAAGTATGGATGCTTTCCTGTGAGGTATGAAACCTAAAACTGGATTGTAAATTTTAATAAGCATCTACCTATCCTGGCCTCTTGTCCTAATTCTACAAGATTGCCTTGATCGGTGGTGAGCATAAGATTTTGAGCGTCTAGTTGACAGATTCTGCTCGTTGGGTTCTGGGTCGTCCTACCAATATGATTCATATAGTTATATCAGGTGGACTTGTCAGTGACACGACAAGATTATTCACTAGTGGCTAACTTGGCCTCTTGTTCTACTTCGATAAGATTGCCTCGATATGTCGCGAGTCTCGGGTCTCGAGCGTCTAGTCAATGCATCCTGCTCGTTTGGCTATTCGAACATCTCAACATGGTGATTCTCTGGTTATTTTGATTATCTCTCAAAACAATCAGCAGCGATCATCGGCATTCATCGGATTGCAGGTTTCTGGTGTTCTAGTTTGTTGTCTTTTGTTTTCTGTTTAATACAATCCAACACGACCACGACTCTTTGATTTTATGGTTACAGAAGTGCGCTACGGACTTCTCCTGGCTTTGGTTTTTGGATTTCTGGTCTTTTCGCAAAACACATCTTCCTTCGACAAGAAAGACATGTTTTGGAGGGAAAAGTGTTGACACGCTTTTGGTCAAAGTTGTCATATATCAAGATTTTGGTTAGCGACGTGCTCAAGTTTCGAGAACGACGTTAGAACACACAAAGTGTTTTGGTCCAAGTCACGACGTGTTCGAAAAAAGATAGGAAAAAGCATCAATTTGTAAAATTGTCATCGATGGACTTGGAAAAACTAGCATGGTAAAAATACGTGATTGACTCGGTCCAATTGGCTTTAAATGCTTATGCGTGTTGGTTCGATCATGTGGCAAAACTCATCATGGAAAAATATATGGATTTCATCAAAATCTTGTTTCGCACACTAAAAAACAGCTGATTGGCATTACATGATCATGAAAAAAATATTTATTGCGACCGACGACACCAAAATCTGGCATTTGGCAAAAAGTAGTGTTGCGCACTCAAAAACATCTAATTGGCATGACACGATCACGAAAATTGGCTTGCGAGACTCACGGCATCAAAATCTGGCATTTGGCAAAAAACAGTGCGACCATACTCAAAAACAGCTGATTGACATGGCACGATCATGAAAAATGGCTTGCGTGACTCATGTCATCAAAATCTGGCACTGACAAAATTCTAGTTTGGTACATTAAAAAATAGGTAATCGACATGTGAAAATCACCGATTTTCATGTGTTCATGCTTGGCTGATCACATTAGATAAAATGGTCGATCATTAGATTTGACATGAAAAAATGGGGTGGTAAACATGGGAAAATGGCCATTTTTTGCTGTCACGCATAGGGCCAATCAACTCTGGACATTTGGCATAAAAGGGGGATATGAATTTTGGCAATGTGAAAATGCCCAATTAGGATGGAGGGATTCGAATTTTTCCCAGTACCGCGTCGCATCCCGAGATTTGAAAAAATAGCTTAACAAGGGATTCAAATTTTTGGCATTTGCTAAGCAGTTTTGGCAAACTCGGTTTACACGTGCGGATCACTAAATTTTACGTGATCGACACACGTTTTCACCCATTTTCAAGGATGCGAGATTTTCAACATGGAAAGTGGTAGATCACTTGACCACTTGATTTTATTGTGTTGATAACCTATTTTGGGCTGATCGACAAATGTTTTCACCCATTTTCTAGGATGCGAGATTTTCAACATGGAAAGTGGTAGATCACTTGACCACTTGATTTTACCATGTTGATCACTTGTTTTGGGCTGACCGGCATGCGTTTTCGTCCAATTTTTGGGGTATGAGATTTTTCAATTTCAGGATGTGATTTTTTAACACTGCTTTGGTTTTTTGGCTTCATTTTTGGGATGCGAATTTCACATCCCCTACGGATACAAAATTCTGGCTATTGGTCCCAAAACTAACCTATAAATGCCACCAAGCTTAGCATTCAAAGGGGTTGGCTCATTTGTACTCTTTCTATAATTTGGCATACGGGATTGAAGCTCTCACGCACCATTGATGGCTGCCTTCATCTTCCCATCGATTTTGGACTTCTTTTGGACTTATAAATGTGGCCTAAATGTTTCCCTATAATATTTTAACATTTCCTTGGACTTTTTCACTCTTTTTGGACTGTTTTGGATATCTTTAGAATTTTTGGACACTAAAGCCACTTTTTGGACATTTCTCCATATTTTTGCTCAACGAAGAAGAAGAAGAAGGGAATTTTGGTCAATGTTTAGAATTAATAAAAATTATTTTATTATAATACTTTGCACGCAAATATTGTCCGAACTTGTACAACAAGTGTAATCGGCTATTATATGATGAATGATTAAAATGAACTTAGACGTTAGTGCCAAACCACCATAAAAAGTTGTGTTCTCCCTGCATTTCATTACTCTGGATTTGGATTATCGTTTTTCTACAAAATATACACTCGCGCATTAACGTGCACGAATAGTGATAATTCCCCATGTCAGTAGTGCTCATATGTTATAAGTCATCAGAATATTTATTTACAAACATTCGAGCTAACGATGATGAGGATCACTAGATCAGTATGCTAGATAAGGTGTAACTATTCGAGTTTACAACAAATGGACTATCGGTCTGCAAGCATTCACATATATATATATATATATAGCTCTTGATTTTTCTCTTATTGCAGATCTAATCATTGTTTAGAATTGTTAGCTAGTTCCAAAAACTATACAAAAATCAAAGTTCCATTCTCCTTGAAGTTTTTAGTTTTGTGCTTTCGCCTAAATAAAAGTTGGTTGTTGCACGTATTGCTGGAAAACAAACAATTTTGAAAAATTAAATTAATGTGTAAAATAGAAAATAATTTTCTTATGTTTTCCGTATTTTGGAAGGTAACAAAATTATAAAAAACAATCCAATAACTTTATTGTTTGTTAATTGCCGCATTGAATAAGAAATTTACATATACTCATATTTCTTGGTATTTCCCACTGCAAGTTGAAAACATAAAACTCAAAATGCAAAAAATTCAAATAGATCCTAAAGTTATATAATTTTTTTAGGAATATATTTTCATTTATAAGGTATTTAGGAAATTTTAAAGGGTTTATCTAGTTATATATATATATATATATATATATATATATGTGTGTG
The DNA here is from genome assembly GCA_030737875.1 of Allium sativum. Classification (NCBI taxonomy): domain Eukaryota; kingdom Viridiplantae; phylum Streptophyta; class Magnoliopsida; order Asparagales; family Amaryllidaceae; genus Allium; species Allium sativum. The sequence continues at coordinate 490,138,643 of CM060920.1, forward strand.
TGTGTGTGTGTGTGTGTACGCGCGCGCGTGCGTGTGTGTGTGGGGTTGGCCATGTATGTGATGGGAGAGAATTTTACCATGATTTAGTAAAAAATAAATAAAGGAGTAAATGTTTTAAGAAAGGAACATGATAGATTTCTGTAATTCCTTTAAAACATAAATCCCTTCATTTCTTTCTTTGATGCAATTCTTTATCAACAAACAATTCATTTTCAATAGTTATATTCCTCTCTCTTCAGGTTGAAATTTCATGGCTCTTAGGCCACTTAATAGAAATAATAGTCCCACATCGTATAAATAAAATCATGCATAATTACTAGGATACTACTATTCACATTGACCAATTGATTTTCTAAATGACTAAATAGTTCTCTAAATTAATAAAAATGCTAATATTGGCATCACAACTAGGATTACAGCTAGTGCATATGTTCTTAACCATTACACATGTGTCATGCCACCCAAAGTGTTATGATCATGTGTTGGCTTAATACCCAAATGTGAAGGGGCGAGATGAAAATAATATTCCACGTTGAGAAATACATGGATAAAATTTTGCATAGAAACTAAGAGTTTGTAATTCACATTAAGTAATTGGTTTTTTGAATGACTAAGTAGGTCTCTAAACAAAAACAAAACAACATATAACACCCTGGAGTTTGGCGATAATTAAATTAGTAATTTAGTTATATTCCAAAAACGGAATTAATTGCAAATGATGGAATATGACTATGAAACTTGCACTGTTGCGTTTGTGATGGAATTTTGGTCAATGTTTGTGTTTGAAATTTTGGGAATGGAGCCCTATGAAAAGTTACAGACGAAATTCGAAAACAGATGGAAAATAAATAAACATAATATATGAAATATATCTTACCATTTATCACTTGCCTCGCGCGATAGCGGGCGACTAGAGCGATCGACCTTAGGGTCGACCATGTGGTTGACCTAGGGTTCGATCCCCTGGTCGCTGCTTTCAAATAGGGCCTCAGGTTATGATAATATATATATAATATACATACATCCATTTCTGGAATTAAACCTAACGGTTCAGGGTCATTTCTACGCCACATTTTCTGGAGGCAGCAACGAACCTCTGCCATTCCCAATTCTACAATCTCTTCTTTAATTTTAAAATATAAACATAAACAAATCTGATTAACAAGGATTAGATATATTGAATCTAGATTGGTGAAAAAGGGTTGGTCCGCGTATAGGTAATCTTTATCATTATTTTTCCTTCTCTTTCTCCAATTCTTCTTTCAGATTTATAAATTTTAATGTGTATATATATCCCATTTTTATACAAATTATGGATCTGTATAATTTGGAATTATAGGTCTAAAAGTTATGTTCATATATGGATTTGGAATGACTTTCAGGTGAGTGGGAAATATATTCAGTGTTAAAAAATTCATATTTGTTTAGTGTGTGTCAAAATTGAATTTATATGCCTAGAATATTAGATTTGTCTTGTTTATGTCAAATCTAAAATTGTATACATATGAATTTGATATTAATTTATAGGCCTTTGGGTTATAATATTCTTATCTTGCCTACAATTCTTTAATATGTTATGGTTATTGTGTACACCCTTAATTTGGAAATTTGTCCCTAAACACGGTTTTATTTGTGAAGTTATTATTCCATATTTATAGGATTTAGGTGTAAATATGTAAATTTGCAGTTGTTGCTTTAGAATTATAAATCTGTTTGTGTTTGGTATTGTTTGGGATTTTTAGTTGATTGTTGTAAATTAGTCTCTTTTGCTGTTTTTAAATGAAAATGTATTATTTCAAATCTACAAGAAATATAAACAAATTAGATAGGAATCAATGATCATGTATTTTGCACGTAGTTTACATCATCTTTGCCAAATAAAATAGTACATATTTTTAGTAATTTGAAATATGTTAATATTCCATCTTTTGAACAGTTTAGGGAAAAGTTATAATAATTACAATAAATAACCTTCTTATAAGAATTTGAATCTCAACAAGATTAAACACCAAATAGGTTGTTTTAGTCATTAGTTTGGACTAAAATAATATATAAGACCTAATTACTAACTACGTAAATATAATGCTAAAGCATAAATAAATAAATAAATAAATATATATATATACAATTATATTATAACCTTATCTATCCAAAACCTACGTAAACATCAATATTATTGAATAAATGTATGTTGTGTGTTTGAATTTAAATGGTTTCTATTTTTAGGGTAATATAAATGGTAAGATTTCCCATAATAAATGGAAATGAATATTTGAACGCTTATGTTGATTGTAATAAATATGGAATTAATTGCCATAACCAAAAAGTTACAAATAAGAGAATGAATATTGTAACCATAAATGTTGTGGGGAAATGAATGAATAGGAAATAAATGTATATGGTTACAATTGAAAATAAATAGAAATAAATGTGACTCCAATTAGAGAAACCAGAATATAATAAACTTATATATAGTGCTTATATAAGAACTAGTATAAATTAAATAACCATATCAATGTTTGGGAGTTATAACAATTAGAATTAAGGTAATTTGATGAGACTGATATAAACAACATTTAATAGGTTGTCTGTTGCCTTCGGAAACATGACCATTAGGGTCATTAATAGCACGAGACAGTTATGAAATTAAATTGATTGTGTGTCCACTGTCTTAGGAAATATGAACGTTTGGGTCATTAATGACATGTGACTGTTATAACAATAAATTGGATCAAAGAGAATTTAATGAGAATTTGGGGGATCAATGACTGTAGTAAATACTAAGTCCAATAATGAAATAAATAAATTTCCTAGGATAGGTAGTTATAGAAAATCATCCTTATCTTATTCTAGTTAAATTCCAGGAAAAATTTCTTTAATTAGAAATAAGAATTGGACTTAGTAGGTTAATGATGCGAGGTTAGTTGCCTTATTTGGTAGAAGTCTGCATTTTCCAACAGTTGGATATATGTAAAGAAGATGTGAGATATCATTAACCATAGGAACCCGTGATGATAATTAATAGCGTAGCATGAATTATCCTGAAGGTTTACTTCAAGTGTTGAGGTATTAAGTGGCTATAGGTCCCGCCTCCCTTATGAATGAAGAAACCAAATAATAATAATTCATAGCGTACCCTACATTGGGATTAGAGGTATTAAGTAATGGGATCCCCCTATTGGGAATTAAGTGATTGGATTCACTCTTCCCCATAGGTGTAACACCCCCACCTCCGCTAGGGTCACTCACAAAGGGAATGCACTAGGTTTGGTGGAGCATTATCTAGGTAAACTTACACAGAAATTTTACAAGACAGAACATATAAAACAGCGGAAGAAGAACCAAATTTTATTGCTTTAAAAATCTAGAAAGGTCTAAAGCCTTTTTACATCAAAATGCCATTAAATCCATTACATCGAAATCTGTCTTGCAATAGTAAAGAAGCATAAAACCATGGTCATAAATCATTCCCCAAGTAAAACAGTAAAGCAGCCATAGCCAAGAAAGGTCCAAGCCATATATGATGATCTTGAAGCAGAAAGAAGTCCAAACTAAATCGTAGTGTTTCCTCCCTGAGAACCTGGGGGGAAACGGAAGAAAAAGAGGCGAAACAAAACGGGTCAGTCATACAGACTGGTAAGTCCTAGTGACTTTCAGCATAGAAACAAGTAAAGGTAACATGACATGTATAAACTGAAAGTAAACATAAGGATGATGACAAGATAGGCAAGTTAAACTAAGATAACAAGATAAACTATGGTAACAAGATAAACTACGGTAATAAGATAAACTATGCAAACCAGATAAACTACGTATAGCATCGCATGTTTAACATTCTCTGCACCAACTGTTCTAGTACCCCCAACCCGTATCATCCTTTCCATGTATATGTACAGTCCCTTGCCGTATATCGTACGGGTTTCATCACGTATTTCTATAATACTTCAACGTAGTGCCACCATTCTTGAAATCGTTTGGACTGCCATCCTTGTTCTGGCTAGGATTCCTTATCATGAACTATCGCGTGTTCAACTAGGATTTATGCCACCTAGGACCACTAGGGATTATGCTACCTATTGAACGTTTTCAAGATTCGATTAGGGTTTATGCCACCTAGGACCACTAGGGATTATGCTACCTAACGAACAACACCCTTTTTCCACCTAACGATCTATTAATCGATCGGCTCCCTACAAGTCCTAGCTCGTTCATGTGTCTGTGTCATACGGCCCAATCATGAAATGTAGTCACCTGTGCTAGGTCCACCATAGGGTGTATCAAGCCCTAGGGTGCCAACCACTGACACGAATCAAGCACGCACAGTGTAAACCTACCAGTGCCCAATGCCTGCTTTTTCAACTCCGGACTACGTGCACGACCATAGTCCGCCTGAACCTACAATGGCGCACCAACTCAGCCGTCGTTCTGGTCGCTTACAATCAGCCTAGTAATCGTTCCCCACCCTGCCTAGTTCCAGGGTACCGTGATACATCTAGTGGGTTACTGCTGAAAAGGACCGCGTAACTAGGGTTTCCGTCCAGTAGGTTAAGTGTTGTCATTTAAATTCGAGACTTAACCCCATCAGTCTAGCATGTCAAGTTGGTTAAGTGTTGTCATTCAAGTTCGTGACTTAACCCGCCTACGTGTCATGTCAAATTGGCTAAGTGTTGTCGTTCAAGTTCATGACTTAGCCCTACGAATCATGTGTCAAGTTGGTTAAGTATATTCAAGCGGTTCATGAATTAACCCTATCAAATCATCGTGTCAAATTCGTTAAGTATATTCAAGCGGTTCATGACTTAACCCTATCAAATCATCGTGTCAAATTGGTTAAGTATATTCAAGCGGTTCATGACTTAACCCTATCAAATCATTGTGTCAAATTGGTTAAGTATATTCAAGCGGTTCATGACTTAACCCTATCAAATCATCGTGTCAAATTAGTTAAGTATATTCAAGCGGTTCATGACTTAACCCTATCAAGTCATCGTGTCAAATTGGTTAAGTATATTCAAGCGGTTCATGACTTAACCCTATCAAATCATCGTGTCAAATTGGTTAAGTATATTCAAGTGGTTCATGACTTTACCCTATCAAATCATCATGTCAAATTGGTTAAGTATATTCAAGCGGTTCATGACTTAACCCTATCATGTGGCATTAATTCATTAATGCACCCAACCTGTAATAACCCGGAAATTCTGAACCAGTTTAAAATTTTTATTTTGGCAATTTTAATGAATTTAGTATATTTAAAACAGATTATTTTAAATAAAAACGACGAAAAATTTATTTTGAATATAATTCGAACGTATATATTATATACGTCGTCGTTAGAATATAAAAAATTATATATAATTATAAATAGAATTGAAAATGGCGCGGTAGTTCGATAATTCGATTTCAAACTTCAATTGAATGTACCGGGTGCAAAACAATCCGGATTTTAGTGAAACCAAAAACATTAGGATCTAATTGATAATATATTTCCAACGAATCCGAAAAATCAAAATTTCATAGCGGGGATCAAAAGATATGTCCAGTTGAAAATTCTGAATAGTCGCTATGGAATTCAGGCCCTTAAAAATGGGAATTTTGCAAATGACCTCGGATTTCGACGAAACCACTTTTGTTGGATCCGCAGTGTCAAATTATTGTTAGATTCCAATTTTCATAATTTTCTGAATCAATATGTGAGCGTGGCAAAGGAAAACGCGTTTGACCAGTTTCAGTTGATTTTAATCGACTGGAAAATGGTCATTTTTCAAACGATCTCAGAATTCGACGAAACTAGTTTTGTTAGGACCGTATCGTCAATACGAAGCTAGAAAATATTTTTCGAGAATTTTTAGAGTTAGTATGTGACCCCGGTAATTTGAAATGTACGTTTAAAATTCAATATAGTGATTTAAATGTAAATTTAACGAAAACTGATTGTAACGATCGAATCAGCTTGCGATACATATCCCATTGGGTTCGGAATGGGGGTAAAACGCTATGGACGACAGGCGGTGGGCCTCGTTTAGAGGTCGTTTGTAAAAGTCAACTTTTTGCAATTAAAATAATTAAAAAATTAAATCTCTCTCCCTCCCCTTTAACCCGCTTTGCCCCCCCCCCTCTTATCATTCAGAATCAATTTTTCAGAAAAAAAAGAAGAAAGCGTGGAGAGGAGCATCGCGCCCCCCTCCAAGGCGGCGCCGCCCATCGCCTGATCGGGGAAACCCCCCCCCCCCCAACTGCGACGCAACCCTCTTCCCCCTCCTCCTCGCCAGAAGCGACGCGAAGCCCCCCTCTGCCCTAAATCAGCACCGCACCCCCTGAAGACCTGACCCCGTCGCCGTGGGCCCCCAGGCCACCCGACCTCGCCTGAAACCTCCCCCTCCTCTCTCCTTTCCTTCCACGTGAAGCCAAACCCTAGAAGACCCTGTCTCCTTCGCTGGAACCGCCACTGCCGGTCAGAGTGGGCCTGCCTCCAGCCAGTCAATGTCCTCCTCATCACCGGCCGATCCCGACGCCTCTCCCCTTCACTAAGAATCGAAGTGGCAGTGAGTTTTAACTTATTTTTATTTATTCTTAATTTCAATCTGAATTGAATCTTTTATTTTCAGTTTTTAATAATGTTTAAAATAGAAAAGATTTGATTTTTAATTTTAAAAAAAAAGGAATGGTTTTTAAAAAACATGACTTTTATTTTAAAGCAAAGCTATGATTTTTATCAAAGTAAAAGAAAGATTTTTATTCGTTCATTAGCTAGGAAAAAGAAGTGATTTTTAATAATAAAAATATGATTTTTATATTTTTAAAGTAATAAAGATATGATTTTTATATTTTTAAAGTATTAAAAATATAATCTCTACTATATAGAAGATGTAAAAATATGATTTTGTTTATGTAGAGAAGTAAAAATATAATTTTTACATGATAGGAATATTAAAAATAGCATCTTTATATGTGTAGCAAAATAAAGATTGATTTTGAAAAGACGATATTTTTAAATATGAAAAGACGATATTTTGAGATGAGTAGTGAAGTAAAAATATGATTTTTTTTTCTTCGAGCAAAATATAATTTTCATATTATAAAAAGGCGAAATCTTTGTAGTTGAAAAGGCGAGACCTTTATATAGAGAATAACAAAGTAAAAATGGAATTTTTATCTATATGGCATCGTAGTAAAAATTCGATTTTTATATATTGAATAGCATAGTAAAAATTCGATTTTTATATATGTAGTGAATACGGTCAACGAAGATGACAAAGATGCGATAACGATGAAGATTTCTATCAAAGAAGAGTCAAGATGTTTGGATAGCTTTCGTTGAGAATTTCTCACCTTTCAATTTCTTTTTCTAGTTATATATATTTATACTAGGATGCAGACGGTGTTTAGTAGCACCCGACACGATCGTCCACAGACCATGGACTTGTTTGTTTGATTGCAAAAATCAGTTAGATTATTTGATTGAAATTGAAGTGTTTGGTGAAATGAATGGATTTGATTGATGTGTGAATGGCGTGGGCCTTCACTAGACCGGGGATAAGGCTAGGCCTCGTCCCGTTTCTAGTATCGTGCCGTTATGCCGCCGAAATTTTCTAAAATATGATAGAAAAATAAAATATCATTTTATTGAATAAATGAACTGAATAGAACATTCATAGGTTGAATAAAATATTTTATCGTTAAAAATATAGTTTTAACGTGGAAGTGAATAAAATAAAATATTCATTTACAAACCGGACGGTTTGTTTATGTACACCTATTTGAAGGACATTGATTGGGTCGATAAATTTTACACATCGCCCAACTGCACAACTAAAATCTGTGTTTGGTTGTTTGAAACCCCACACGGGTGTTGGGATGAAATATGAAGTTTACTCATCCTGATTTATTAAATATGTCGATCGATTGATTGACAGGCTGTTATAAGCGTTAGATATCTATATTTGATGCTTATATAGTGTAGTGCACTTTGATTGATGGTTGATTATTTTCAATGCTATTATATACGTGTGATGTATGAAATGGTGATTGATTGGGCCTCATTCCAATTTAGAAAATAAAGAATATTATAAAATAAAGGTTCATGTGTTGACTGTACTCATCCGTTGAGATTAGTCATGTGTTTAACGAAGTATTTTAATAATAAATTTTACATCTTTATCAATATAATATAAAGGTTCATGTGTTGACTGTACTCATCCGTTGAGATTAGTCATGTGTTGAACGAAATATTTTAACAAAAATAGTCACACGTGGACGGTACTCCTTCGTTGAGATTAGTCGTGTGTTGACAAAAAGAAATATTTGGAATAGAATATTTAAAAATAGAAAACGATTTCGAAATGAATTAAATAGAAAACGATTTCGAAATGAATTGAATATAAAACGATTTCGAAATGAATTAAATAGAAAACGATTTCGAAATGAATTGAATATAAAACGATTTCGAAATGAATTGAATAGAAAACAATTTGAATTGAATCGAATAGAAAACCAATTTGAATTGAATCGAATAGAAAACCAATTTGAATTGAATCGAATAGAAAACCACTTTGAATTGAATCGAATAGAAAACCAATTTGAATTGAATCGAATAGAAAACCAATTTGAATTGAATCGAATAGAAAACCAATTTGAATTGAATCGAATAGAAAACCAATTTGAATTGAATCGAATAGAAAACCAATTTGAATTGAATCGAATAGAAAACCAATTTGAATTGAATCGAATAGAAAACCAATTTGAATTGAATCGAATAGAAAACCAATTTGAATTGAATCGAATAGAAAACCAATTTGAATTGAATCGAATAGAAAACCAATTTGAATTGAATCGAATAGAAAACCAATTTGAATTGAATCGAATAGAAAACCACTTTGAATTGAATCGAATAGAAATTTGAATTGAATAGAAATGAATTTTAAAACGAATTTATAAAGAAGAATTCAATTTTGATTTGAATTGAAATGGAAGTTGAAATTGCTTTTGAACGAATTTAAAACTATTTATATAATTCGTTTTAAATAGGAATCGACGAAATATATATTATATATATATATAATATAATGGCCTGAATAGAACGCGCCGCGCCGCGGCAGTTCGTAAATTTCGACCATTTATTTCAAACGGACATTACGGGAGATCCGACCGTCGGATTCTCCTAAAACCGGAACTGTTGGGTTCGTATCGAAAAGAGCTTTCTAACGAATATTAGAAATTCAAAATCTAACGGTTGGATTTGGAGATACATCCAAATCAAATTTGAAAAAGGTCGCTGTAAGTGCAGTTCGATGGCCGTTGATGGAAATCGACTGTACGGGCCTTGATAAAATTATTAAAAATAGTAATAATTTGTGTAAAATCATAAGAAATGATTTGGGAAAATTAGGGTGAAAAACTCCATATCTGAAAAGATAAAAATAGATTTTTATCGAAATGAACTAGTTTGAACTCAATTTAAAACCCGGGTTTTTATTTTTAAATAAATAAATTAGATTTAAAAAGGGGTTTTAAATAATCGGAATTTCTAATATATTTGATTGGATTTGAAATGGGTTTATCGTGAACGGTGTTTTAAATGACACTAGTTCTTTAACCCGATAACAAATAGAATGTGATTTGGGTTTGTCGTGAACTGTGTTTTAAATAACACCTAGTTCTTTAACCCAGTAAAAGGAGTTCTAACGAATCTGCAATTAGATTGGAAGGTGAATCTATAATCTAAATTATCAAATTTAGAAATGAGCGAGAATGGAGTATTACCAGTTTTGCTCCAAAGCGATAGTTAAATCTTTAATTAGATTTGAACGTGAAATGGTAATTAATTTTACCGATAACACCACGGTGTTAGATATGGAGTATTACCAGTTTTGCTTCATGGGATGAATAGGTTGGGATTGGGAAATAAAATAAATAATTACTTCGGTGTGGTTCGCTAATCTCGACTAGTTTAGAAAGACCATAATTTGGTTTGAAACGACATCCAAAGGAAGATTACGGGATAAATTTTAAAGAATTTATCTTGGATAAAATTAATGGGAGCTTTTCCCTAAGAATGTGGAATTTAGAAACTAGCGGTAGGTTGGTTAAGAAGAATGGTTTCCTGGGTATTGATCTGATGTTGGTTTCGGCCTTCGGGGTTAATGTTTGGGAAATTGTCCTCTTGCTAATTTGCGGTTAGTGACTAATGAATTGGAATGAGGCGTATGTCGTGTTTGTGTAACATTTGTTTTTAATATACGCGGGTTGTTCGGAAAGTCCGGGTTTACACCCATTCTGAATAACCGATTCGACGATATGTCGAAGATAAAGACGGTGGTTGAAGACCGGAAGTCTTCACATCGTTTAGATTATTACTGACGATCTTGATTGGGCTGTACACCCAAGAGGATGGAAATAGTTGGTGGTCGTCCAGACGTACTTGGAGATGGATGGATATGCGAGGAAAGTGCCTCCGGTTCCGTTCAGACCCAGAACGGACTTGTAAATGGATTGTGTGTCTGACATTGGATTTTATTCTGTGTTGATTGATTTCTATTAAATATACATCTGTTTGGCGGCGGAGAATTTATTCTTTTGCTTAACGCCCTTCTCTGAGACGTACGAGCTCAGAGGTTGTATATCGATGGACATCAGTCGCATGGCATGAATTGCCTATGTGGCACGCTAAGATGCAATGATCAAGGCTTTTGTTGAAAAGCAGAGTCTTGTGGTTGATGATCAAAGCACGGCCTACGTGGCAGCTTTGTGTATAACGTGAATTCGCGAGCCTCACACCTCGGTATGAGTTAAAAACGGGATACGGACCGCTGGGAGAGCACGACGTTTCTTTCTAGCTTTGGTGGTGTCAGTGACTTACCAGCCCTGACATTTATATACTTTTCACCTATGTGGTTGTTGGAATGCGAGGCGCCTCGATTATAGGTCTGTAAGGACCGGGAAACGTGTGTTCAGGCATAATTAATCCTCTAACGTAAGTGAGGACCGGCCCAGCCGCATCCGGGGTTGCCCAGAGTGCGTAACCCGGAGGCATTTGCTAGAGTGTCTCGAACGCGGAGAGGATCTTGCCCCTTGCCTCGACTCATGATGGAAATCCAATTTCCAATACGTGTATTGCGGTTTTAATTGTAGAACTAGTATGGCGACATGATATATGGTACCCATGCCGTCTATGATTTATATTTATGATTGAAATTGTTTTGACACTATACACTTATTATAGTATCAAATGATTTGTTTTAAACGTACCAAGCATGTTTGGCTATTATAAGGGAAAACCCTATCCTCCGGCTTGCGTTGCATTGTGTGATGGGACCTGGGTCTTATAATAGCTTCATTTTTCGAAAAAGCATTGCGCTGTTTATTCTATGCACTGGTATTCTTGGGAGGAAACCTGTTCCGTGTTATACGGCGTGGTCCCTTGAATTACTCTATTTTAAAGTAAAGTTTTAAATAACTGTTTTAGTTCTCACACCAGTCACATGACTGACCTGGAGTTTATTGTTTTAACCTAAACTCTGGGTGCCCCTATTTTCTACACGGGTAGCTAGTAGTTTTGGTTTTGCAGATTTATATTCACAGGATCCTGGTTTACAGCTGGAATGATATCCGGAAAGCTCTGTATCCGTATATCACCTTCAGTTGTGCTTTGTATTATTTTCCACTGCTATGTAACTTATTGTAATCTCTGATATTTGTCGAATGTAATTTATTCATTTATACTCTGTATATTCTTGTATCTGATGGAATTGTTGTAATAGCAATGAAATGTTCTTCCGTCTGCGTTCTATTTTGTCCTGTTCTCAACGATCAGGGGTTTCGAACGGTCTAGATCGGTTTAACAACTGATTCGGATCGAGCGAAATTCCCAGCCGTCACACAACCTCTCACATCGGACCTGTTGTTGTGGTCACTGAATATGCCGGGCGGTTCCGGGCAGAATTACACCACAACTCAGTCTGACCTCGGTTTTTCAAGTGCGATATGACCAACTACCCACATTGGATCCTATTGTTTGCAGTAACTGGATTTGCCGGGCGGTTCCGGGCAGAATTACACTACAAACTCAACCCAACCTCGAGTTGGCCATTTTCAAGTTCACTCTAGGTGTCATGTCCATGTTCAATTTTCATGTCAAGTTCGTGTCAAGTTTCTAAGCGAGTTTCATGTCAAGTTCTCATATCAAGTTTTCGGGTTTCCACTTATTCCTATTATCAAGTTCATGATTCATATTCATAACCAATTCATGTTTGCCTAACCTACCCAATTCGTATCCCCATCGCATGTAAACGTAAATCGATCTAAATTACAAGTAGATCCAGGTCCAAAATAAAAGGGAATGACATCCCAACTATGATAGGCAAACGAACGAGCATAAGGTGATAAATCTGGCATGATATAGCTTGGGATAATTGGTTACAACATCACTGGCATATAGAGAATAACAGGCTTTCAAATCTGGCATAATAAGGTGATAGTCATGAAAAATACTGACATAAAAGAATAGGCATGCAAAAGCAAGCCAAATACAAGGATAATGGGTCTTGGTGTACAGCATGGTTTTCAACTATAGTGTTATGAACAATCAACTGTAATAGTCAATTGGCCACAATAGTCATAGTCGTAGTGAATCATAAGCGATTACTCACAATAGTCATGAATTATCCAAAATAGTTCTAGACAACTACCCTAAATAGTCATAGGCAATTAACTATAATAGTTTCAAGGTCAAGGTCATAGTCAATAGTCTTCTGTTCATAATCATAGGCAATAATTCATAGACATGAGTCATAGGTGATTAGCCACAATTGTCCTTATCATAGTCATAGGCAATAGTCTTATGTTCTCAGTTATAAGCATAGGCATAGTCTTTGGCCATTAACAGTAGTTTCAATGCAATAGGCGTGATAATATTTGATTTACAACATGAATAGGCCCAAGTTAATTTTCATAGCAGTATTCCAAAAGTCAAGTTCCAATAATAGGTATAAATCAATTATCATACATGGGTCCAATTCCAATTGATAACATGAATAAGTCCAAACTGATTTCATAGCAATATTCCCAAATTCAAGATTCAAGAGAGGATAGGGTGAAAACTGAGTTAACAAGTCTTATCATCAAGTCAAGATCCAAGAATTCATTTTACAATCTAGCGTTTGAATAATAAACTAGGTCCAACATCATGAATAGGCATGATTCCATCGATAAGAAATAACCCAAAATCATAGATTCAAGAAGAGACAAGAACAGATCCAAATAGATAATCAAGCTTAGGTCCAATTTCATTTTATTCCATGTCCATATTAAATTTAACAAGTTTCAATCTCAAAGTAACTAGAACTTACAGAGCGTGGATCGAGAATTAGAGTGCAGAGATTTGATTCTGAAAACGGTTATTGCAGTTGTTGAATCTCTATTTGTTTAGTCTTATTCTAGTTGAAAACCCCCAATTTGGAATTCCTAGATGTTGTCTTGACGAAGAAGAAGTAGTCTCTTTTAATTTAATTATACCCTGATTTCTAGTTTCAACATGTTATTAAAATTCGGGTTGTTACAATAGGGGTAGGGTCATAGGGTCCGCCCTTAAAAGGTATTAAGTTACCAAAGAGATCACCTCCCCATAAATAAGAAATATTTAGTGGTTATTTGGGTGTGAGATCGGTAACCTCCACGATAGTCTGCTTCTTCAATGTAGTAAGTGACTTGGTCAAAGTCCTCCTTGAGATAAGAATTAAATGTTCATAGGACTACCTATCCTATGGGAAGAATTAAGTAACTAGGGGATTATCCAATATGGTTAGCTAGATAGTAACACAGGGGTCTATCGGGAGAAGAAGTCGATTAGTCTACTACATAGCTTGTAGGTAATATGTGACTACTTACTATATCTCATATTATGTGGGGTTTGAGAATATGCGTGAACGACGGAAGCCTTGAATTAGAAGGTTTTAGTAGCTAGTTTCCTATAATTTATTTTAGCGTGTAGTAAGCCCTATAGTAAGGTACTAAGTGATTAAAGGATCCGCTTTGGGCCTTAATTGATCGTAGGGATATGCCTATATGTTATATTGCCAGTGAGGCCATAAGTTGCTACATTGTATAACCCGCCTCCTTTAATTAGTAGGGTATTAAGTAGTTGGAAATCCCACCTCTTAGTTTGGTATCATTTTGTGTGGTGGTTTAAAGGCTTCATACTTATGCGTAAAAGTATCATCTCAAAATTACGATATAGTTATCTTTGGGAAGTGCTGCCTTGGCTATAGTAGTTAATCGTCATGCGTAATCTTTACAATATTAGTTTAGAATTACTAGCCTTGTTAGACATATGATTTGGGTGAAACCAAATGAGATGCATTTGTATATTTTAGACAATGTTATACATTTTCTACTCACCAAGAATTGTTGTTCTGACCCCCTCCTCGTATAACAACTCTCATGTTTATCTTAGGGAAGACGGATCTTCGCAATAGTCAACTTTGATTTTCTGTTCTTGTTCTCTCATGCTTGGATTGATGTGATGATTTGCTTTTAAGGTAATTACCTTAATCAGTACTTGTTATCCTATCTTGTTTCCTCTTTGAGTTAGTTTTATTGTACTCTGGTTATGCTCGTGCTCATTATTTGCACGTACCAGATTTATACTCTTCATGCTTGGATGAGTTCGGATTTTGATTTTTGTCAAAATTTAGGCTTAGAAAATCATGGAGTGTTATAGGACAGGTTGATATAGATTGGTTAAGGCTAAAATAAGTGTTCAGCTAAATGGATATGTGAAAATGTATGTACCTATTGATTTGTTATTTTAGCGTGAAACGTGGACGAGATTTTGTGAATTGCTTATGATGAAGTATTTATTTATGAATCATATATTTATTTATTTTGTTTGTAAAGGAAGCTGGATGGCCAACTAGTTAAATCATTATTTACTCATGTAATAATTATTTACTTAATCTTAAATTTCATGATATAACAATATATATATATGATAATATAATAAAAATTAATAATAAATAAATTGTAGTATGTATTAACTGTAGTATATGATATTGTTAAAAAAAATATTGTTTAATATTAATTTTTATTAAATAGTAGTATATGAAATTGGTAAAAGAAAGTTTGCGTATTATATTAGTGACAAAATAAAAGTTAAGCAGTAATGATATTAGTAATAAGAATTGTTAAATGAGAACAATAATATATGGTATTAAAAGTTAGATATAAATTAACGAAATCGTATATAATATATAAAATAGTTTTGAGGACTTCTCCATACCTCTGGGGCTTTGCATACATGTAAAGTGCATTTAAAGGCAACTAGCGATGCAGGATGATAGTCAACGGTACAAAGTAATGAAAATACGGTAAACAAAACTCATACAACATCTCATGGTACATGGGAAGAAATACAGTAATCAAGTAAAGGTAAAAAAGGAGACAAAGACATAATAAATTGAATGATAAATAAGAACATTAGGGTGTAGTAGTTTCATGGATTATACAAACTAAAAACATAAAAGTTTATACATCCTAAATCTCTAAAATAAACTCCATAAAAACCTATCGAGATAAAACTACTGATATAGCTTCACAATAGTGCATAAAAAAAATATTTGATAGAAAACTCTAAAGTATTGATATATGAGGCAAGCATCTTTGTCTTAGCTCATTATAGCATAAGAGTATGATGTAAGAGGTAATGGGATCGATTCGTAGTAGGATTCATACTATCCAAATTTGTATATAAGTACCCAATTTCAAATAAAAAGGTACAGATATATGAAATCGTGCCCCGTCTAACTACATGCGCTATCTAAACATGTTATCCTTAATCTATTTCATTTAAGAGCCCCGAGAGAGTGAAAATAAAAACATAGAAAATATATACGTAAGACATAATCGATATTCCATCCCATTCTGTTTGTAGAATTTCGACAATACTCTCTATTTTATTCTCTATGTATGATTTTGCATAAAGTACAAAAAAACAAGGGAAATATTGCTAAAATTTGTGAATTCCTTGGGATATAGGACTGACTTATGAATTAAAAATATATTTGTGTTTATAAAGGGAGGTAGGATAAATTACCAGTTTGATCATGTTTTGCTCTTATCATTATCATTTATTTAATTATAGATTAATCCTGGACATAACAACATATGATGATAAATTAAAATATATAATAAATCAACAATAGCGTGTGATTTCATTATAAATAAATTATTGTATGACACTGATAAAGTAAATTAGTGATTAATAAATAATAAAATATGATATTAGTAAAAGATTTTTTTATTGTGGTATTAGCTACAAAAAAAAGTTAGTTGAAACACCCCACCTCCGTTATGGTCACTCACAAAGGGAATGCCTTAACTTCGGTGGAGCGCTTTAGGTAAAATATGCGGATAAATTACAAGGCAGACAAATAATGCTGCGAAAAATAAAGTCATTTTATAAACAATGTGGTTCAGTCAAGCTTTTACAACAATTGTCTCAAACATACTTAAAAATAATATATAGAAATTCTGTCTTGATTCAAAACTTCCAAGTATAAAAGAAGCATAAAAAAATAGCAATGACATTCCCCAATAAAGCGTGAACCAACCATAGTAGTGGAAGAGAGAGTCCAAAGCAATACATCGACTATCTTCGATCTTGGAAGGAAAACTGAGCTAAGTGGTAACATTTCCTCCCTGTGAACCTGGGGGGGAGGGGGAACGGAAGAAAAGAGGCGAAACAAAACTAGGTCAGACATAAGTCTGGTAAGTCCAGTGACTTTCAGCATATAAACAGGCAAAAGCATCATGACATGAATAAACTGAATATAAGACAAAACCGTAATAATAGGGATAACATGATAACATAAGATAAGCATAAGGTATGAAAAGGCAAGATAAACTGAATGCGCTTCAACTCTTTCTCTACTTCGCTACTACCATGTTATTCTGATTTCTATATCTCTGCACCACCTAACTAGTGTCCCAACTAGTAATCTATATAAAATGATAATATGATAACGTGATCCCAATCCCCGCAATTGTGGTAGCCTTCAGGTGTACATCTATTATGAGGATTCCACCTCAATCTGCATGAATGCCATGAATGTGTTAGATGTACCCTTACTACCCTATTGATCAGCTCCCTAGTTGTATTAATTTCTCTTGTGTCTGTGTCAATCGGCCCTCTCTTGCGTGTAGATACCCTATGCTGGTCCCAACATAAGGTGTATCAATCCTTATGATAGCAACCCGACACGATTCAAGATGCACAGTGTATAACTACTGGTACCCAGTGCCTACTTTTTCCCACTCCGGAGTACGTGCACGCCCGTAAACCATCAGAACCTACACTGATGTACCCACCTGCCGCTGTTTTAACAGCTTATAATCAGTCCAGTAATCGTGCCCCACCCTACCTAGTTCAGAGTACCATGATACATCTAAGTGGGTTACTGCTGAAATGGGTCCCCGTTACTAGGGTTTCATACTGGTTAAGTTTGTGGGCCTATATTTAGTAATATTACCCACCAACCCGATATGTACTTAACCCTACCATCGATCATGTTTATTTAAAGGTTAAGTTTGTCGGCCTATATTTACTAATATTACCCACCCAACTTGATATGTACTTAACCCACCCGCACATTATGCCATATTGGTTAAGTGTTGTCCATTCATGTTAACTTAACCCACCCATTCATCATGTCATGTTGGTTAAGTGTTTCTTGAGCCTCCTCACTTATCATGTTGGATTGGTTAACTGTTTCCTATCAACTTAACCCTGTTCGTCCATCAAGTTATATTGGTCAAGTGTTTCTTGCTAACTTAACCCCACGTGTTCATCATGTAGTATTGGTTAAGTGTCATCAATCAGTTCAAGTTAATTTAACCCACCTACTTGTCATGTTACTTTGGTTAAGTGTTGCCTTCTTGTGTTAACTTAACCCTACCACAAATCAAGTTATATTGGTTAAGTGTTTCCCTCTCGTTTTAACTTAACCTTACCACAAATCAAGTTATATTGGTTAAGTGTTGCCCTCTCGTGTTAACTTAACCTTACCACAAATCAAGTTATATTGGTTAAGTGTTGCCCTCTTGTTTTAACTTAACCTTACCACAAATCAAGTTATATTGGTTAAGTGTTTCCCTCTTGTTTTAACTTAACCTTACCACAAACAAAGTTACATTGGTTAAGTGTTTCTTATTAACTTAACCCTACCCATTTATCATGTTATACCGGTTAAGTGTTTCCTATTAACTTAACCCTAGTCATCCATCTTGTTATATTGGTTAAGTGTTTCACATTAACTTAACCCTAGTCATTCATGTTATATTGGTTAAGTGTTCCTATTAAACCCTACTCATTTTCTTAGCATGTCCTGTTCATTAGCACTAATTTATTTATTAATGCACCAACCTCTCACATTAGATATGTGTTGTTGCGGTTACTGGATGTGCCGGGCGGTTCCGGGCAGTTTTACACCACAACTCAATCTAACCTCGGGTTTTTCCTTGGCCTGATGCACTAACCTTTCACATTAGATAGGTGTTGTTGTGGTTACTGGATGTGCCGGGCGGTTCCAGGCAGTTTTACACCACAACTCAATCTAACCTCGGGTCAGGCACGTTCGTCTCTTCCCTAATTTACATGTTTACAGTACATGTCCAAGTCAAGATTTTATATGCTAATCATCCCAAATTCACAAAACTAGTC
This sequence comes from Allium sativum, assembly GCA_030737875.1. Taxonomy (NCBI): domain Eukaryota; kingdom Viridiplantae; phylum Streptophyta; class Magnoliopsida; order Asparagales; family Amaryllidaceae; genus Allium; species Allium sativum. The sequence continues at coordinate 490,157,355 of CM060920.1, forward strand.
ATGTTCCAATTCTCAAGTTATACCCCAACAAAATTGATTTCAAGTTATGCCCCATAAATTCAAATTCAAGTTAGTACTCAAAACAAGTTACATCCAATTTTTCCAACTTTGCTATAATACCCGTGCCCAAAAAATCACAATATACAAATGCCCTAAGGTTTAGTCATATTGCACCATACAAAATAATATCCAAAAGCACCCAATCATGATTCACAGTATAAACTATGCCAAATTATAGCCTTTAATTACAGTGCAGACCAGTTACCTAAAATCCCAATTTAGGCGTGTTCATATTTAACAATTATCCCTATCTTACTATAAGTTTTCATGCCTAAGCCATAAATCACTATACACAATAATCTCCTTCTTCCAAGTCATGAACTATCTTATATAATATGCCCCAATTTTAGGTCTTAAACCACATCATGTACTATTCCTTACATGTTTACATTTCAATTTACGCCCCAAATCCCAAGTCATATGTCCTATATACTTTATGTCTCAAATCTCAAGTCATATGTTCGATACACTTTATGTTTTAAATACAACATGTGTTATGTCCTCAAATCTGATACAAATCAGTTATGCCCAATTATACATAATTTAATAATTTCTCCCAACTTTAGCGCTAGTCATGTCCAAATCATATATTATGCCCAATTTTAGCACTGGCCATGTTCAAATCATATATTATGCCCAATTTCATCACTGGCCATGTTCAAATACATTCATCTCTTATGAGATTTGGCTCAGGCTCGAAGTAGCCAGGCTATAAAACAAAAAGGGAAGAAGGAAAGAAGAGATAATGAATGGACATAATATTTATCAATGAGATAGATCCAATGGATATAGAAAGACAGATAGAAATAGGCATAATCTCAGATTCAGAGTTATTACAATGTCAGAATCACAATTAACTTTTATTTCTGAAAGTAACGTGAACTTACAAATTACATAACGGTCTTGAATTCTGGGATCTGATTTCTGAAACAGAAAAGCTATCCCTTGACGTAGACCATCGATTCTCTAATTTAGATTTGAGTCTTAGAAAATAGTTGTTGAAGTCGTTGAATTAGCCTTTGAATCTCTACTTGAATTCTAAACTTGATTTCTTGAAGAACTTTAGCAGCATAACCCCATCTTTGATTTATTTTGATATGAATTAGGGTAGAGTATAGGCGTAATGAAGTTATGTAAAGAAAACTATAGCTTTAGAGGTGTTTATATAGCATAGGGATCAACGAATCTGGTCAGAACGAGCGTCCAAATACAGAAAAATGAACCAGTCCTCGGATCTGGAAATATGGGGGAGGTCGACCCCCAGGTCAACCTATATGACCCATGTCGACCCCCGGGTCGACCCCCTGGTCGACTTGGGTCTTGGACGGGAAATTTTCCGCCCAGGCCGGGTGTGTGATTTGAATTTCGAATTTGAATTCGAGTTGTTTTAATTTATTTAAATTCCTGAAACTACTGAGTGTCATAACTTTCTCATACGAAGTCCGTTTTATGAAAACTTGGACTCTATTCCAAGCAGAATTCCGAGACGAACGCAATGGCGTAACCCGTTTCCCCTAATTCTTCTTTTAAAAATTAAGTATACTTTAATTTGTTACTTTGAAATTCATAGAAAATACGGGGTGTTACTTTCTCCTTTCCTTAAAGGATTTCGTCCCCGAAATCTTCAAGTTAGGAAGAACGTATATCCTACCATCCAACCGTCCATCTACTCAACCATCAAACACAGGCATCCATTGTCCTTAAAAGGTTTCTAATTCCGTATGAACATATACAGAGTGTGTGTGTATATTTCTTATCTAGTGCAAAATCAGGCGGTCTACTGATCCAGTTGACCTCCTTAATGCGAATCATGAGAGTGTCATGCATCCAATATGTATGCTAATTTCCCCAATCATGTAAATACTATATCTGTGCATATTCACTCATCCATATGAAACATCCATATGATAACACATCAAGTTTCAAGCCATGTACAAATACATTCATATGCATATGCAATATGAAAGTGACTGAGCCGATCTAGTGCCTAATGTGTGTGTATATGCATCCACGAGCATCCACTAGCAACCACTTGCAACCATCAATCATAACATGTTTCAAATACATGTTTACATCCATTGGCTTCTACCTAAGGATTGAAGATATGACCTAGATGATATATTTAAAAGATAAAGACTAGCATGCAAATAAACATTACAGAGAAAGTGGAATCAAGGATATACCCTCAAAAAGGGTATGATGCGCGTATCTAGTCTTCAGTCTTCTAAGTCGCATCTTCTTGAGCTTCACTCCACTGTACCTTAACTAATTTAACTCCACGATTACAAAGCTTCTTGACCTCCATTTCCAAAACCCACTAGTAAAGATAGGACCTCGATCACTTACTATGCTAGAGGGTATCCAATGTAGTCGAACTATCTTTCCAAGATAAACAGATGTTAACCCTGATACCAAGTGTGTATACTAAGATGATTAAAGGTCTCTCTTCTACTTGGCTTATCCATCATGTCATAATTCTGAGGGTCTAAAGCTAATGGTTGCTATGTACCTTTTACCTCTTTTAAGGTCAGTCTTACATAGGGCGCCTGCCACAACCATTTATTTCTCACGCAAACCATCCTAGTCGAACTCGACATCCCTCAAGTACAAGCCCCAAAGGCCTGAACCAATATCAGACAAGCACCCAAGAATACCTCCTCCGAATTTGGATGATTTATGCGAGATGATACTAGCAAAACATCCAAACAATTGAGCACTTAACCGACTCTGGCTATCCTCGCCAATCTTGTTCCAAAACTATCGTTGATCGCATAACTGGATTTGCATTGTCAACGAATATATGCGGAAATCTATCTCGTGTTTTAGGGGGCAAACCCCTAACCTAATCAAAAACATCTGTGTGCTCATGGACTACTCTAACGGATTATAAATCGTCGATAGATGCATCAAGTAATTCTTGGTAGCTAAGCTTAACTGATCCCTTAGGATCACACGAAATCTCGAGGGTATTCCCGAGACAAATCGAAAGTCTAACTACCCTCCTTACACAATCACTAGCTAACCAATCCATGCCTCGAATCAACCCATAGCCTATGAAACCAAAAAACATAAGTATTACACTTAGACTCAATACTTAATATAAATATTCTCAAATCCTTACAAACCAAAGATAAATGAGCCGAACCACAAATTGGATTTGAGACAATAATGGGATCTTCTACTATACAAGTACTAAGGTGCAGAGACTCAACTATGGAAGCAGATATAAATGAATGTGAAGTGCTAAAATCAAAAAGAGTACTAATAGGATGATCAAAAAGGGAAAACTAAACCCTTTCAACAGAAACCTTACTACCTCTCTCTCAGGTACGCTGGCGGTGAGAGCATGCATTTGCCCTCCTGAAAATCCTGTCATTTGTTCTTGCCCTTGTCCTTAATTATACGACCCATTATAACATAATAAAAGTACTTCCTCTTATCTTAGGTTTTACTATTCTTTCCTGCCCTCTTGTCATGTGATTCCTCCACTTACACCTCTTTCTTTTTACCTCCTTTGTGAACAAAGTCCATATCCATGAGTTCCTCATCCCTGGGTTGTGCTCCTTAGCAAAACTCCCTCAGTCTCATCTTTACTATCCTTGTGTAACACGTTGACAAGTATCTCGAAAGCTTCCTCCATCGCACGGAAAATCCTACAAAGATCGAAAGAAAATTAGCTGCAGGTGAAACTACAATGGCAATAGATGGAAGTTAGGCACTTCTTCGCCCTTTGACAGGTGTCGTAGTCTCATCAAGCCTATGGAACCATGTCGCGATGAGGTTACCTCCCAGAAAGCCAGGAGCCCCGGAGACTCAGGAGAGAAGGAAACAAGGATTTAAACAGAGGATCATAAGATAGTGCATATAGCTTTTGGGGAATATGCCTTTAGAACAAAAAATTTCTTTTGAAAATTCTTCTTTTAAAATCGTTTTGAAAATAATTTTTCAAATCTTTTATCTGATCCGGTAACCTTCAGCCCTGATACCAAGTGAAACACCCCACCTCCATTAAGGTCACTCACAAAGGGAATGCCTTAACTTCGATGGAGTGCTTTAGTTAAAAGATGTGGATAAATTACAAGACAGACAAATAATGCAGCGGAAAATAAAGTCATTTTATAAACAATGTGGTTCATTCAAGCTTTTACAACAATTGTCCCAAACATACTTAAAAATAATACATAGAAATTCTGTCTTGATTCAAAACTTTCAAGTATAAAAGAAGCATAAAAAAAATAACAATGATATTCCCCAATAAAGCGTGAACCAGACATAGCAGTGGAAGAGAGAGTCCAAAGCAATACATCGACTATCTTCGTGCCCCACCCTGCCTAGTTTAGAGTACCATGATACATCTATGTGGGTTACTGCTGAAATGGGTCCCCGTTACTAGGGCTTCTTACTGGTTAAGTTTGTGGGCTTATATTTACTAATATTACCCACTAACCCGATATGTACTTAACCCTCCCACTGATTCAAGCATGTTTATTTAAAGGTTAAGTTTGTGGGCCTATATTTACTAATATTACCCACCCAACATGATATGCACTTAACCCTCCCGTACATTATGCCATATTTGTTAAGTGTTGTCCATTCATGTTAACTTAACCCAACCATTCATCATGTCATGTTGGTTAAGTGTTTCTTGACCCTCATCACTTATCATGTTGGATTGGTTAAGTGTTTCCTAACAACTTAACCCCATTCGTCCATCAAGTTATATTGGTCAAGTGTTTCTTGTTAACTCAACCCCACGTGTTCATCATGTTGTATTGGTTAAGTGTCATCAATCAATTCAAGTTTACTTACCCACCTACTTGTCATGTTACTTTGGTTAAGTGTTGCCTTCTTGTGTTAACTTAACCCTACCACAAATCAAGTTATATTGGTTAAGTTTTTCCCTCTCGTGTTAACTTAACCTTACCACAAATCAAGTTATATTGGTTAAGTGTTGCCCTCTCGTGTTAACTTAACCTTACCACAAATCAAGTTATATTGGTTAAGTGTTGCCCTCCTGTTTTAACTTAACCTTACCACAAATCAAGTTATACTGGGTGTTGCCCACTTGTTTTAACTTAACCTTACCACAAACCAAGTTATATTGGTTAAGTGTTTCTTATTAACTTAACCCTACCCATTTATCATGCTATACCAGTTAAGTGTTTCCTATTAACTTAACCCTAGTCATCCATCTTGTTATATTGGTTAAGTGTTTCACATTAACTTAACCCTAGTCATTCATGTTATATTGGTTAAGTGTTCCTATTAACTTAACCCTACTCATTTTCTTAGCATGTCTTGTTCATAAGCATTAATTGATTTATTAATGCACCAACCTCTCATAGTAGATATGTGTTGTTGTGGTTACTGGATGTGTCGGGCGGTTTCGGGCAGTTTTACACCACAACTCAATCTAACCTTGGTTTTTTCTTGGGCATGATACACTAACCTCTCACATTAGATAGGTGTTGTTGTGGTTACTGGATGTGTCGGGCGGACCGGGTAGTTTTACACCACAACTCAATCTAACCTCGGGTCAGGCACGTTCATCTCTTCCCTAATTTACATGTTTACAGTACATGTCCAAGTCTAGATTTTATATGCTAATCATCCCAAATTCACAAAACTAGTCATGTTCCAATTCTCAAGTTATACCCCAACAAAATTGATTTCAAATTATGCCCTATAAATTCAAATTCAAACTAGTACTCAAAATAGGTTACATCAAATTTTTCCAACTTTGCTATAATATCCATGCCCCAAAAATCACAATATACACATGCCCTAAGGTTTAGTCATATTGCACTGTACAAAATATTCTCCAAAAGCCCCCAATCATGATTCACAGTATAAACTATGCCAACTTATAGCCTTTAATTACAATGCAGACCAATTACCTAAAATCCCAATTTAGGCGTGTTTATATTTAACAATTATCCCTATCTTATTATAGGATTTCATGCCTAAGCCATAAATCACTATACACAATAATCACCTTCTTCCAAGTCATGAATTATCTTATATAATGTGCCCCAATTTTAGGTCTTAAACCACATCATGTACTATGCCTTACATGTTTACAGTTCAATTTACGTCCCAAATCCCAAGTCATATGTCCAATATACTTTATGCTTCAAATCTCAAGTCATATGTTCGATACACTTTATGTTTTAAATACAACATGTGTTATGTCCTCAAATCCATTACAAATCAGTTCTGCCTAATTATACATAATTTAATGCTTTTTCCCAATTCTAGTGCTGGTCATGTCCAAATCATATATTATGCCCAATTTTAGCGCTGGCCATGTTCAAATCATGTATTATGCCCAATTTTAGCACTGTCCATGTTCAAATCATATATTATGCCCAATTTTATTACCAACGTACGTTCATCTCTTATGAGATTTGGTCAGGCTCGTAGTAGCTTGGCTATAAAACAAAAAGGGAAGAAGGAAAGAAGAGACAAAGAATGGACATAATATTATCAATGAGATAGATCCAATGGATATAGAAAGACAGATAGAAATATGCATAATCTCAGATTCAGATTTATTACAATGTAAGAATCACAATTAACTTTTATTTTTGAAAGTAACGTGAACTTACAAATTACAGAACGGTCTTGAATTCTGGGATCTGATTTCTGAAACTAAAAAGCTATCCCTTGACGTAAACTATCGATTCTCTAATTTAGATTTGATTCTTTGAAAATAGTTGTTGAAGTCATTGAATTAGCCTTTGAATCTCTACTTGAATTCTAAACTTGATTTCTTGAAGAACTTTAGCAGCATAACCCCATCTTAGATTTATTTTGATATGAATTAGGGTAGAGTATAGGCGTAATGAAGTTGTGTAGAGAAAACTGTAGCCTTAGGGGTGTTTATATAGCAAAGGGATCAACGAATCTGGTCAGAACGGACGTCCAAATGCAGAAAAACGAACCAGTCCCCAGATCTGGAAATAGCAGGGGTCGACCCCTTGGTCGACCCCCTGGTCAACCTATGTCACCTAGGTCGACCCCCAGGTCGACCTCCTGGTCGACCTGGGTCTTGGGCGGGAAATTTCCCGCCTAGCCCGGGTGTGTGATTTGAATTTCGAATTTGAATTCGAGTTGTTTTAATTTATTTAAATTCCTGAAACTTCTGAGTGCAATAACTTTCTCACACGAAGTCCGATTTACGAAAACTTGGACTCTATTCCAAGCAGAATTCCGAGACGAACGCAATGGCGTAACCCGTTTCCCCTAATTCTTCTTTTAAAATTAAGTATACTTTAATTTGTTACATTGACGTTCACAGAAAATACGGGGTGTTACATTAGTTGTATATGATATTAACAAAAGAAATTATCAAAAGAAATCAATTATTAATCACTATTTCAAATCTCGTTTATTTCATTTGAGATCTCGTTTTCAAACCTAAGAAAAACAAGATTTAGTGAAAGCGAAACATTAAAGTTTGCTTGTTTCTGATCACTAGAATTCTTCTTGTCCAAGATATTAAGATCCGAAGCATAACTTTAGATAAAATTTAATATAAGATCTCACATGGAGATTTTTCTTTTTCATTTATGGATTTCTTTAACCACTTATGTGGTTCCAGACGAACTTGTACTTTAATGACCTTTTACTATCCATTCAATTCTATTTTAATTTTTCTAATGACATGAAAATACAGATGATGTTTGTTTATTTTTTATTTCTAATATTCAAATGAGTGAAGCCCATTTAATCAATACAAGATTAATTCCATAGCCCTTTTCCATCGATTTTTAATATTTTTGTTTGCTATAATTTATATATTGTAACATTTTTGTATTTAGATCATAAATATCATTAAAAATGTCAAATTTAAATGCTTAAGCTACTCCGAGGTAGTTCCAAAATGGAAAATAAAATATGAGATGCCAATGTGAGATGTACATTCGAGATACAATCGTCTAAATTGAGATCTTGTTCAATACAAGATTTTATGTAAAATTCTCAAGGCCAGATGCACCTAAAATCTGAGCTTTAAAACCTTGGTATCAATAAATAGATAAAAACTAATCAATAGTAATCTGAAACTTTTGATTTCAAACAGTATTAAGTATAAAATATCATGAGTTCAAAGGAGTAAGCTCCACAAAACACTAACCAAAGACAACATCATGATATATCTGTTATATTCCCATTTTCTATGCAGATGATAACCTCTTAAAACTACATTTCTAAAATAAGCTTAGATGTTTAAAAGAGAGAACCCATTGTTTCCATAGCGTACACGACTTCAGATAACCTTGCCCAGGCTGTATAGTGAATACATTAAAAATATAACAGCATCCCCGAAAACAGATTTGAATAGAAATTATAACAAAAGAAAAGAGAAAACCACAACGCAAATAAGTTAATGTAAACATTGTCATCTCTCAATGAAGTCAGTCATCCTTAAAACAGCATCTCTAATTAACCTCTCTCTGATCTCTCCCTTTCAGCGTCCTTCCACTTCCCCCACACACCGAGCTCGAGCTTCTTCTATGATCCATCATGACATGCGACGGCACCACCGCCCTCCATTTCCCTACCTGTACTTTTTCACTTTGGTCCTTTCTTTTATCTGCATTTACATTCAAATTCACCTTCGTCTTTGCAGTCTCCGGCCATACTATCTCTGATTCCTGAAAGTCTTCTTTCTTGCCGTCCATTTTTTCCTTCTTTAATGTTTATTTCTATATTTTGTTTTGGGAATCTTCTATTTTGAGATGACTTGACTTGGATACATAAGTGGCCAAGAATGTGGGATGAGCGCACAAGCGTGTAGATACGGAGTCATGTCTGATTTTTATGCCATGTGTGATACATGAGATTCCTTTCGTTTGCCTCGCTAGTAAGTTTACTTATGCTTTCATGGGAGTTTTGGATACGATACACATATTTTTTGCTGTGTTATCTTCTTCTTTGGATTTCAGATAAGTATACTTCAATTGGAGTTCTAAATAACAAATATATTAGATAGAATTTAATCATGAAAAGTCATACTTATAATGTTTATAAATTATTTTTGGTGGTAGATTAAGTAACACACATTTTTGCTACCAACTTCTGGCTTAGTAGTCACCACAAGGATAAATTTTGCATCTGAGCTAATGATGTATGTTTTAGAGTGCTATCAAATCCTCTATCCAAAAATTCTCTACACCTATTAACCAGCTTTTTGGTCCGGTTCCCAGGAGAGTATCAGATACGCTCAACCCAATGAACCACGTAAAGCTAAGGCCGAAAATGGACACACAAGAGTGGAGGAAACAGGATCAAGAAGGAATTACACCGCTTGTAACGTCATGACATCCAGAAGACATCCGCGAACCAAGGCCTCGTACCCTGTAGGAGTTACGATCCTCGACCACCCGGTCTCGGGATCCTCGCACCCCTCGGAAGTACTTCATCGCCAGGCATGGCGCGGAATTCGCACCCACCCGGGTGCGAAATCTCGCACCCATGCCTTGGTTCGAAATTTCAAACACAGTGGGTGCGAGGTCTCGAGCCCCGCGGGTGCGAAATCTTGCACCCATGGCTGGATTCGAGATTCCGAGCACAGCAGATGCGAAATTTCGCACCCATGGTTGGGTTCGAGAATCCGAACCCAGCGGGAGCGAGATGTCTCACCCGCGCCTGGGTTCGAAATTTCAAACATAGCGGGTTCGAAATTTCAAGGCGCGCAGGTGGTGCGCTCGAATTTCCTGCATGTAGTCCCTATTTCTATCTACTCCTACCTACTCCTACAACTATAAATAGCCCATGGCCTCACACTTCAAGAGGGTTGGATTTTCTTCACTTGAGACCTTCCTAGAGCTCCATGAACTCCATTAATGGCATCTCCTATTTGAGGAAGAAGGAGAAATAAATATTCCTTTTCCCTAATACCTAGCATATGGCAACTACAAAAGTGAATGTAATGAGCATGGCTCTACCTTGTAATTCTTGAGTGATTAATAAAAATTCAACCTCTTTCCAAAGTAGACGTAGGGCCTAATCCGCGGCTGAAACACTATAAATTCTTGTGTGATTTAACGCTTTCTCTTACTTAGTCTTGCGACCAAATTAACCATTCCTTGTAATAGGAATCTTTGGTGTTTACGATATTTTTTGCCATCAACATTTGGTGCTTTCACTAAGAATCAGAATTAAGATTTGTGTCTTTCTTCCACATTATCATCTCGACTTCGACAAGCTTAAGGTTCCTTGCCTAATCTGCTGTCGAGTCTGCTTACGATGGTAAAGAAGTGAAAGAACGCAATGGTCGGCTCTTCAGTCACAGCCAAGGCCTGTACCTCCCAACAAGCTCAACCGGTTGATGTCCCGACCCGTAATGAAACCGTCCCTCCTGTGGTGGACCCCGAAGTGCCTGTTACCTAAGCTCAAATTCGCGCGCTTAGTGAAAGATATGAAAACACCGCGGCCGAGCTCAACCAAGCATTAAGAAATAACATTGACCCTATGCGACAACTTCAAAAAAGTCAACGCGTTGTCGCCTAACTGCAACTAACTCGGAACAATGCTCGACCCCAACCAACCGCCTTAGAAACTTCCTCTTCCGAGTCAAGGGGCCCATACCAAAGGAGGAATCCTCATCAACCACGTCGCCGCTTGTACCAATGCCCTCGATAACGGTAACGATCATGCTAATGGGAATGGGAATGGCAACGACGATCGAACTACAGTCACATACAGCGAGGGGGCACAGTACCGAGACCGCTCTCGCATGATTATCAATGACGGACCCAATCCTACAAACCAACCTCTTCCTCGACACAACCCAATGGTCACTAATCAGGGTGAAGGGTCCGCTATTCCAACGGGTCGCTCTCCTCCAGAACAGGATACGCATCACCCTTCTCCACCTTACCATCCACACCAAGACCCAATCAAAGATGTCGAGGAATTAGAGGAAGACGATCCAGATGTCCATCATAGAAGACGACCTCGCACTGGATTTCAGAGTCGCGTCAAAATCCGTGGATCCTAATGGCGGATCCCCATCCAACTTACCTTCCCGACATGAGATGAAGTGTCATGAGGGAAATGCAAGGGGGCTCACACGGCGCATGGGAAGCCCACATTAGGCGTAACCCCTTCATGTAAAGAGTAAATGAGGCCGAATGTCCGAGGTGCTTTAGCATGCCACAAATGCCACTCTACGATGGTACCACTGATCCTTGTGCCTTCTTACATCGCTATGAATGGCAAATGGACTTGAGCTGGGGTGACGATCCAGCCAAATGTAAATGCTTCCCGGTCTTCTTGTCTGGTACCGCTTTACTTTGGTTCTCGCGCCTCCCTCTCGATTCCATTAACAACTTCGAATAACTAGGAACAGAGCTGGTCAAGCAATTCAGGGTGCACATTTCAACTTCGAAGGTTGCCCTCACTTTATCCAACCTATACCGGGGGCCCACCGAACCGCTTAGTAGCTACTTTTCCCGGTTCAACACAGCTCTCGCCGAGGTCGAGGATCCAGATCCTCGCACCATAATTTTTCAACTAGCAAAAGGTGTCCTCCCAACTTCAGAGTTCGAGGCCTGGATCGATCGAAAACAACCCAAGAGCTTGACGCCTTCTATGAGATAGCAGATCAATACTTGTGCCAAGAAGAGGCCATACGGAATCGGCTCTCCTCCATAAGTCATCCCAATGATCCCCAAGTGGATACTGCCAATAACCACTTCATAGGTAGGCAAGGTGGGGTGCCCTTCGAGCAAAACAGAGGGCAGTCCCCAAAGGCAAAAACCAAACAATGGCAGGTCGGATGGACGAAACAACGGGCAAGGCCCAACAGCATTAAGAAAGCCTGACCCTCGCCAAGCTTTTGAGACCTACACCCCATTGAATGGAGACATAGAGACAATCTACTTGGAAACGTGTAACACCTTGCCATACAAGGAGCCACGCGTCAGAGAATCAACTGACCGCGAGAAGAACACCGGGAGGTATTGTCAGTACCACGACGTGTACAAGCACGGCACCAACGAATGCCGCCAACTTAGGGATGCAATCGAGAAATTTATCCATGATAAATGGCTCGAGAAATATGTCCAAGAGCCCTTTCTCCTTGAAGCAAACTCGCAGCCTCCAATGCCAACTCCACAGACAACCACCAAGGTAGCTCCGGGACCATCTAACCCAAGACGAGGAATCGTAATCAACACGATATGCGGCGGACCCTCCCCCACACATGAAAGCTTTCGAAAAATGGAGGAATATGTGAGTTCCATAAAATGTGCTACTTACGAAGCCTGCTCCGCTCTCCCTGAATCCATCTCATCCAAGCTACAAAATACCATGCGGGACGACAGTGTCTTCCGAGAAAGAGAATCGACGGGGATGGAAATCCCAACCACCGATGCATTAGTCATCACTGCCTAGATCGGTGCCGCTTCCGTTCAAAAGGTTTTAATAGACTCAGGGAGTTCAGTCAACATCATCTTTAAGGCCGCCAACGACCAGATGAAATTGGAAACGAATGACTTGAAGCCATGTCACACCGCAATTCACGGCTTCAATGGGGCCTCTAGTTCCCCCATAGATATGATCGACCTACCTGTGGAACTAGGCGAGGGGGACCGAAGCCGACTCCGAATTCTCACCTTCATGGTCATAGACATCGACTCCCCCTACAATGCTTTCCTAGGGTGCCCCTTTCTCACTGAATTCCGAGCTTACATGGCACCATGGTCTCTCCTAATGAAATTCCTGATGGAAAATGGGATCGGAACTATTAAGGGCAACCAAGTAAGCGCCAGGGAATGTTACGCAATAGAATGGAAGAACGCGTGCAACAAGGACAAGGGCAAAGCCGTGCCGATGCCTTCTTGCGCCAAGAACGTCTCAGCATAGCAATCAGTGGCGTATGGGCCCTGGCTCAGGCGCCACTCCTCTCTTTCCGATGACCTCGACCCACGGAAAGGCGAAGAGCCCGAATACGAGAGGGCTACCCTGGTCGAATCCAAAGTGGACGTTCCTTTCAACCTCGATGACCTAACAAGGGTGTTGAAGGTAAGGTTACAACTCCACCCAGCAATTAAAGAAGATCTCATATGCTTCCTGAAAGCCAATTTAAATGTGTTTGCATGGACTCACTCCAACATGAAGGGTATCGACCCTGCAATCGCTTGCCATTCCCTTTGCTTAGATCCCAGAATGCCTCCAGTTAAACAGAAGCGCCGCTTTTTAGGGCCCGAGAGGTCCAAAGCCTTCGAAGAAGAGGTAGACCGTCTACTCAACAATAACTTCATCCGTTAAGATGACCATCCCGAATGGGTTTCCAATCCAGTCCTGGTTAAGAAAGCCAACGGTAAATGGCGAACATGCATCGACTTCTCCGATCTGAACAAGGCATGCCCGAAGGACAGCTTCCCGCTCCCGAAGATCGACCGATTAGTTGACTCGACCACCGGATACCAGCTACTATCCTTCATGGACGCCTACTTAGGTTAGAACCAGATCCCGATGAGCCTCTGCGACCAAGATCATACCTCTTTCATAACCGACCTCGGGCTCTACTGCTACCGTTTTATGCCCTTTGGCCTCAAAAATGCTAGTGCCACTTACCAGCGAATGGTTAATCGGCACTTTAAAAATCAAATTGGAAAGTCCATGGAGGTGTACGTGGACGATATGCTGGTGAAATCTAAAATATCAAGTGATCACGTCCACGACCTCTCCAAAATGTTCGATGTCCTTCACCAGTATGACATGAAACTCAACCCCTTGAAATGCTCCTTCGGAGTCGCCTTGGGAAAATTCTTGGGTTTCATTGTCAATTCCAAGGGAATCGAAGCTAACCAAGAAAAAATCCAAGCTTTCGGGACATCCGAGTCCCCGAGAACATCAGGGATGTCCAGAGTCTGAACGGAAAGGTCGTCGCTCCAAGTCGGTATATCTCTAAGGCCACAGATAAATGCATCCCCTTCTTCAATTTACTCCGAAAAGGGAAACACAACTTCGAGTGGACACCCCGAATGTGTCTCCGCGTTCAAGGAACTTCTGGATCACTTAGAGCGACCACTTATCCTCTCTAAGCCTATAGACCATGAGGACTTATATATTTTCATGGTTGTTTCTACGTAGGCAATCAGCTCAGCACTAATACGCCTCGAAGACCGCACTCAACGGCCCGTCTACTATATCAGCAAGCGTTTGACGGGGGCAGAGAAGAACTACCCAAAGCGAGAGAAGCTGGTGTTCTGCCTATTGATTTCCTCTAGAATGCTCCGACTGTACTTCCAGTCACATCCCATAATAGTTTTCACCGACCAACCACTGCGTCCAGTCCTATAGCGACCCGAGGCATTAGGACGATTATTAAAGTGAAGCATAGAGTTAAGCCAGTTCGAGATAACTTTCATCCCTCGATGAGCCATCCTCGGCCAAGCTCTCGCAGATTTCACCGTGGAGTTCACAGCCCCCGAGGAGGATCCCACAGAGAATGCTGGAACTCCCAACGCTTAGTGGAAATTGTTCGTAGACGGCTCCTCTAACAGAAAATGCTACGGGGCCGGAGTCGTGCTCATCACCCCTGAAGAATGCCTGATGTATTACGCATAGGCTAAATTTCCCTGCTACTAATAACGATGCGGAGTACGAGGCCTTAATCACCGGGCTAAGAATCGCGATCGAATTCAAGCTAGAGACCGTCCACATCTTCTCCGATTCACAGCTTATCGTCCGACTAGTACTCGGAGAGTATCAAGCGAAAGAGGGACTGCTTGCCCAGTACCTGGCCCGGGTTCAGGGGATACTCGCCTACCTCGAGAATTTCACCATCACCCATATCCCACGCGAGCAAAATGAAAAAGCGGATTCACTCGCCAGGATGGCATGCTCCGAAGATCCGCAACTTAACGGATTCTCCCCGCTTGAAATCCTCAACTCCCCAAGCATCAAGAAAGGGTAAGACAAGACGATCATGAGCACCGAACCTGAGCCCGAGTCATGGATGACACCGATCAAAAATTACCTACAGCACGGGATCCTACCAAAGCACTACAAGGAAAGGTGCGCGCTCACTCGCCAGTTAGCCCGTTACCTTCTTATTGATGGGGTACTCTACCACAGAGGTTTTTCCGTTCCCTTGCTCCGGTGCATAGCTCACAGCGACACCCTCCGAGTGCTAAGCAGTGTGCATGATGGTGAATGTGGCGATCACACTGGGGGACGACCCTGGCCAGAAAGATTCTCAGACATAGTTATTACTGGCCCACGCTTGATCAAGGCGCCGCGGACTACGCTCGCAAGTGCGATAAGTGCTAGCGTTTCTCCAAGATCCCTAGAGCCCCGCCTAACGAACTGTCTCAAATGGTCAGGCTATGGCCGTTCGCCATGTGGGGAATCAACATCATCAGAACTCTTCCAATGGCCAAAGGCGGGGCACGATACGCCATTTTCGCAGTGGACTATTTCACCAAGTGGGCAGAAGCTGAAGCTCTCGCCACCATTACCACGAAGTAGATGATCAACTTTGTTGTCCGCACCATCATTACCCGCTATGGAGTGCCTCAAGCTATCATCTCCGACAATGGCACTCAATTCCAGAGCACCGAGTTCAAAGCCTTTTGCCAGCACCCCGGCATCAATAAAAGATTCTCAGTAGTGTCTCATCCCCAAGCCAATGGGCAAGTTGAGGTGGTTAACAAGGTCATCAAGCACATCATCAAAAAGCATCTGGAAAAGTCCAAGGGCATGTGGGCAGACGAACTTCCTCTAGCTCTATGGGCTTACCGCACCACCCACAAGACAACAACAAGTCATACTCCTTTCTCCCTCGCATACGGGTCTGAATCCATCATTCCCATTGAGCTCAAGCTTCACTCCCACTGAGTCACATACTTCGATCCAAAGACAAACCAAGATTTAATTTTTGGATAACTCGACTTGCTAGAAGAAAAAAGGAACGAGGCCAATATCAGAGTCGCCGCCCCACGATAGCGGGTAATCCGATATTTCAATTCTATGGTCCGCCACAAGGACCTCAACATCGGCAACCTAGTTCTTAAGCAGATTTTTTCCTGCCAATAGGCATCGCGCCTCGCTGAGAAGGCCCGTACTCCATACATCAAAAGCTTAGCGATGGATCCTTTAGGCTCACCACCATCGACGGAGCTGAACTCCCAAGGGCATGGAACAACGAACATCTCCGCCGCTACTTTACATAACTCAATTTACGGTCGCTTATGCTTTTCAAACAATGTTCTGTTTTTTCAGAAATCCAAAGCATTGTAAAGGCTATTACTGCCAATGTTATCAGTAGAAATGATGTTTAATTTCCTATCTCCTTGTTTTTTACTTCTCATGAAATTAGTCTCGTTAGTTCCAGCAACTAGCTCGATTCACGCCAACGACTGCCGCATCGGCACCCCGAGCACGGGAGCCAGCAGGGTCATTTCAATTTCTGGGCAACGTCGAGTTTGGGACACTTGGCTATGCTCGGCACCCTGAGCACAGAAGTCGGTAGCGCTACATGAATCGTCGGCCCGTGGCGCGATCATGTACAAACAACCTCTAACTCGAACCTCGGCCTAGTGCCAAGGCCAAGGATAAATCATTCTGCATCACAGTCCAGGTGGCTTGGCGCCACTCCGCGACCGATTAAGATTGATGCAAATCTACCTTCGCCGATTGCGGGTGCCAGTCAAATCTTGGGATAGCACCAAGACCGACCTTAAACCGTTTCTTCCCCTTAGCTCTTAAGGCTAGGGGGCAGCCCGTGGCCACGATCGGGCCTTACGAGCTGATGATCGGGGCTGGAAACTACGCTGTAGAATAAACGACGTCTGGCGGCTTTCCTCAACCCGAGGAACGACGGGAGAGCCACCCACCTGGCGGACTACACAATGCGATGCCCTACGCCTTCGCTATACTTGGGTCTAAACCTGGGCCACCCAAAATAGCAGGCGCACAGCCTGGTTTCGCAAATTACAGGTTCCCTGAGCTGAGGGGAACTTATAAAACCAGCGCTCTACCTCACCTCTCTGGAATAATTCACCCAGAGACCGCCCCTAATCGCTTTTGTGACACGTGTAATGATAAGTAAGTTTATGCAAGTACAGGACGCTGGAAAACATAAATAGAACATCCGAACACTTGATATAAACAACGATCTTTACTAATTCATATTTCCTTTTCACACACACACACAGACTAAACAAACTACGTGTCTAGCACTTTTACTTTCTAATGACAGGGTGTACATGAGAACCACACAGTGTCTTGAAAAACCAAAAGCGAGGGCCGTACTCGCGTAAACTATCGGCCTACACTACCAAAATAATGGTAACTCCTACTAAGCATCATGTTTCTTCCTCTTGTTCTTGGGTTTGTTCTTTTTTGCAAATTTGGCGCTTGACGTCTCTTCCCTCGCACCAGCACCTGACCTCTTCCTGCTCGACCCACTCTTGCTTGACCGACCCTTCGGAGAAGTGATTGATCATGAATGACAAAAAGGCGACGACCCCAGCACCATCACCGCTAGAGATCTCCATGACGTTAGTGGTAAAAACAAGCAGCGCAGGCATGGGGACACTCCTCGCAGTAAGACCAACAACGGTCTCACTCTTCTTTAGGATCTCCTTTCCACTCAGCTTTCTCTTTGGCCTCTCTAGCGGCCTGTCACTCGGCAAGCTTCCGAGACTTGTAAGCTATGATGTCAGCAGCCTCGGTTTTCTCGAGGGTCTCTACGTCCCTCATCGTAGACACATCAGCACCCACTGGACTCCTGGCCAGGGCACTCTGTCCGTCAACCACCTCTCCTTCCTCGTTGAGAATGTCCACCATGCTAGGAGTTACTCTTAATTCAGAAAAGGTGTCAAGTTGGTCGCCACCCTCTCCATCCTGTGTCCCTATGAGGCCCGGCCCAGCTTCAGTCACTTGGGGGATCACAGGGGCGGGGTCCGCTGCCGTTGTAGACTCAGGAGGAACTACATAGCAATGACACAACCTTTTTAGTCCATAAATTCGGTAATCACTTCATTCTCAGGGATGGAGGGTAAAAGGAGTTTACCTATAGTCAAGGGTGGTGTAGGAATGATAGGAAGGGTGCTTGCGGCAATAGGTAAGCTGAGACTGGTATCCCCCAGTGCTGGGAAATCGGGATTATACTTGGTATCGGTTTGGGTCGAAACCTCAGGACCACTCACCATAGCATACCCGGGGTCTAGGGGCTGATAGGAGCTCCCCCCTACAAATGTTTTTGTCACCACCACGCTATCGGTTGGCACAAACTTCCCTTTCTTCTTAGCGAGCCTCGCCAACCTCTCATTCTTAGCATCCTCTCGCAACAGCCTCCTTCCTTCCTCCAGCTTCTCACGTTCACCACTGTCCAGAATAACATTTGCAAGCTGACGCTCATCTAAAGTGCTTATGTCCACTTGACGCAAGAAGTCCTCGTAAGGGATTAACCTCTCCCAAGTTCTAGAAAGCTCGTGGGGATAGTCTTCGACCCACGAAATCCCTTGGAATCTCAAAGCCTTGACATACATATTATGGATACTCTCCTCAAAGGAGGACCCAACGCGAAACTCCGCGTCGTTCAGCTGTCCCCTCAGTAGCTCTATCTCTCTTAAATATTTAGCCTTTATATGCTTAGACTCACTCAGCACATCCCTGCTGCTAGCTTTGGCATCCTACTTCGCCTTTCTCATCACCTCGAGCTGCCTCTTCAACTTAATGACTTCGGCATTCTCAGCTCGCAACCTCTCATTTTCCTTCCTCAAAAAGGCGTTGTTATTCTGGAATTTGATGACCCTCGCATTATCTTTTTCCAAGAAATCACATGCTCGCTTTAGATCTGTTTGTCCTTTTTTAGAGCCGTGGTCTCGGTAGTTAGATCAAACACGGTGGCTTTATAATTCAAGATGGTATGCCCCAACTCCCTCTACAGTCTATCGTAAGCCTGCGCCATCTCAGCGGCAACAACATAGCTAACGTTAAAGGGTCTGACAATGCATAAAAGAGAACTTACGATGCGGGGAACGGGCGTACCTATCTTCTTATTCAAAGCTTCGACGGTGGCCTTCTCGGCAGCAAGCTGCAGGTTCTTCTTTTGGATCATGTAACAACCCGTATTTTTATAACATGTTAAAACAAGAAATTAAGGCAGAATTAAATTTTAAAGTCAGAATCAGGGGAAACGGGTTACGCCATTGCGTTCATCTCGAAATTTTACATGAAATAGAGTCCGAGTTTTCAAAAATCGGAGTCCGGATGAAGAAGTTATGGCCTGTACAAGTTTCAGTTGTTTTCGGGCAGCACTGGACCAGGGGGTCGACCTACCCCCCCCCCCCTCGCCCCCCAGGTCGACCTACCCCCCAGGTCGACCATAGTGTCGACCTCCCCCCCCCCCCCCCCATAGGTCAACCTGGTCGGCCTGTTTTGATCCAGAACTCGTTTTTGAAGCCTTAGACGTGTTTTGATGGTCCGGATTGATTCTAGGGGACTAAACTAGTTGCTACACCTATAAAAACACCCTTAGACCTAACCTAATTCATATCAAATCATTCTTACACTATTATGCTGCTCAACTCCCTCTTGAACCATGGCCCCCGCCCCCAAATTAAAGCTTAAGCATTCAAACTCAAATCAATTCAAAGAACAAGGCTTCTACAATGATTAAAGACAATAAATCAACCCTACTACATCGTTCTATGACAATTTCAGTTCTTAATTCGTTAGCCATGCCCTGTAAGTTCTAGTTGTTTTTAGATTTAAACATTTAAATTATAATATGGCCATGGAATAAAGTGGAATTAGATTTAAGTATGTTTATTGATTCAGATCTATTTCTGTTGCTTCTTGGATCTTGAGTTTTGGGACTTTTCTATTCTCATTTTTCATGTTAAGCCTATGATCTAGTCAGCTTGTTGTAAATCAGTTTTTCTTGATTCATGTTGATATTATTATCAAGATCTATCTTTTATGCCTGAGACGATGTTCTTATGCCAGTTTTCTCTCTGTACTTATTGTTATACAAATTCTACCTTCTCCTATTTATTTTCTTTTGATGAACCTTGGTCAATTTCGGACCTAGGCCTAAACTACGATATACGTGCGATTTGTATACGGGGAAATATTGGGATATTACCTATTTGGATATATGTGTGTGGTGGAATTGATGGCATAACATGAAATTTGGAATTTGGGTATTGTCAATATAATTGAAATTGCAAGTTTGGGCATACATGAATTGGCATGTAAATTAAATCACGAGTTTGGGACTATGTAAATTAAATCAAAAGATTGGGCTTATGTTAATTAGGCATATGTAGAATTGGTAATTTGAACATGAAAGCGATTGTAAACTTGATAATTGGCATAAACATGTATTATGAACTTGGGCAACTGACATGTATTGTAATAAAAAGATTATAGTTTGGGATAACTGCATCATGAATCATGATTTGGGTTTATTGGGTATGAAACTTGATACATGTAATTTTGGCTAGAACTTGATACGGTAAAATGGCATAAAATTGGCATACATGTAAAACGGCATAAATTGAACA
Source organism: Allium sativum (assembly GCA_030737875.1). Taxonomy (NCBI): domain Eukaryota; kingdom Viridiplantae; phylum Streptophyta; class Magnoliopsida; order Asparagales; family Amaryllidaceae; genus Allium; species Allium sativum. The sequence continues at coordinate 490,177,949 of CM060920.1, forward strand.
TATGTAAATTTGGTACGAATTGGGCATATGTAAAATTTACATGTAATCTAGAACTTGGGCATATGTTAATTATGTGAAATTTGGAATAGAAACATATATGAAAATTTATGACTTGGTAAAGGTTTAATATGAACGCGCTTAAGTTGGGTTTTGGGTGGTTGGCATGTATTGTAAATAAAAGGCTATAACTTGGCATAACCTTATAGTGAATTATGATAATAATTTGGGAATACGTTTTGGGGCAAAAACGTGAACCATGAACATTTCTATATGTTAAACACATGAACTGATATTGGGGTTTTGTGTGGAATACGACCATTAATGAACCTTTGACACGAGGTTAGACTCAGTTTGTGGTGTAAATCTGCCCGGAACCGCCCGGCAAATCCAGTAGCCACAAAGTGTCAGTCTAATGTGAGAGGTCGAAGGCCAAATTGTAGGTGTAACGGTTTATGACACGAGATTAGACCCAGTTTGTGGTATAAATCTGCCCGGAACCGCCCGGCAAATCTAGTGGCCACAAAATGCACGGTCTAATGTGAGAGGTCATGATTAGTTCGTCATAATGAATGAATTAAGGAATAATAACCATAATAAGACGTGGGTATGGTTAGAGGGTTAGGTGGGATGACATGGAAATTTGACATGTAAATGTGGACCTAACCTGTATGAGTTAAGAACATGTAAAACTTACAAAAGTAGGCTTAACCAACATAATAGTTAGTCAAACCAATGGGTGGGTTAAGTAATATGGCTAGATTAATGACACTTAACCAATATAACATGACACATGGCAGGGTTAAGTCAACTTGAACATATAGATAATACTTAACCAACTTAGCATGATACGTGGGCGGGTTAAGCCATGAAACACTTGAATATACTTAACCAATTGGACACGATGATTTGATAGGGTTAAGTCATGAACCTCTTGAATATACTTAACCAATTGGACACGATGATTTGATAGGGTTAAGTCATGAACTGCTTGAATATACTTAACCAATTGGACGCGATGATTTGTGAATATACTTAACCAATTGGACGCGATGATTTGATAGGGTTAAGTCATGAACCGCTTGAATATACTTAACCAACTTGACAGAAGATTCGTAGGGCTAAGTCATGAACTTGAACGACAACACTTAGCCAATTTGACATGACACGTAGGCGGGTTAAGTCACGAACTTGAATGACAACACTTAACCAACTTGACATACTAGACTGATGGGGTTAAGTCTCGAATTTAAATGACAACACTTAACCTACTGAACGGAAACCCTAGTTACGCGGTCCTTTTCAGCAGTAACCCACTAGATGTATCACGGTACCCTGGAACTAGGCAGGGTGGGGCACAATTACTGGGCTGATTGTAAGCGACCAGAACGACGGATGAGTTGGTGCGCCATTGTAGGTTCAGGCGGACTATGGTCGTGCATGTAGTCCAGAGTTGAAAAAGCAGGCATTGGGCACCGGTAGGTTTATACTGTGCATGCTTGATTCGTGTCGGTGGTTGGCACCCTAGGGCTTGATACAACCTATGGTGGACCTAGCACAGGTGACTACATTTCGTGATTGGGCCGTATGACACAGACACATGAACGAGCTAGGACTTGTGGGGAGCCGATCAATTAATAGATCATTACGTGGAAAAAGGGTGTTGTTCGTTAGGTAGCATAATCCCTAGTGGTCCTAGGTGGCATAAACCCTAATTGAATCTAGGAAACATTCAATAGGTAGCATAATCCCTAGTGGTCCTAGGTGGCATAAATCCTAGTTGAACACGCGATAGTTCATGATAAGGAAACCTGGCCAGAACAAGGGTGGCCATCCAAACGATTTCAAGAATGGTGGCACTATGTTGAAGTAGTATAGAAATACGTGATGAAACCCGTACGATATACGGCAAGGGACTGTACATATACATGGAAAGGATGACACGGGTTGGGGTACTAATACAGTTGGTGCAGAGAATATAGGAAATCAAAGAAAATAGTGGAATGGTGAAGCTTAGAAATCTTGCGATATTATACTTAATAGAAATCTTGCAATGTTATACTTGATTCATCATGCCTGTAGCTTACCTTGTCATCATGCTTATGTTTACTTTCAGTTTATTCATGCCATATTATCTTCACCTGCTTTTATGCTGAAAGCCACTAGAACTTACTCAGTCTTTATGACTGACCCTGTTTGTTTCGCCTCTTTTTCTTTCGTTACCCCCCCGGTTCGCAGGGTGGGAATACAGCTTAGTTCGGATCTTACCAAGCTCCAAGGCTCTTTCATGTACTGCTTGGATTTCTCTTGGCTGTGGCTTGCTTTGCTATTTTACTTGGGGAATGATTTATAATTATGGTTTTATGCTTCTTTACTATTGCAAAACAGATTTCGATGTAATGGATTTAGCAGCATTTTGATGTAAAAGGCTTTAGACCTTTCTAGATTTTAAAGAAATGAAATTTGGTTCTTCTTCCGCTGTTTTATATGTTTTGTCTTGTAATATTTCTGTGTATGTTTACCTAGATAATGCTCCACCAAAGCTAGTGCATTCCCTTTGTGAGTGACCCTAGCGGAGGTGGGGTGTTACATTTGATATCAGAGCAGAAGGTTACCAGACTGGGCAAAAGCTTTTAAAAACCTTATGAAATTATTTTCAAAACATTTACAAAGAAGCATTTTTCTAAAGAAAAGTTTTTTTTTACGAAAGGCATATTCCCCAAAGCCATATGCACTATCTTTTGATTCTCTCCTTGAGTCTCTTCTCTCTTCCTTTTTCACCATAGTTTGTAGGCATGCGACACATGTCAGAGGGAAAAGTAGTGTCCAGCCTCCATCTGTAGCCGCAGTAGTTTTACTTGCGACTTATCTTATTTCAAGCTTTGTAGGGTTGCCGTGCGATGGAAGTAACTTTCTAGAGACTTGTCAACAAGCTATACAAGGATAGTAAGAACGAGGATAAAGAACACAAGCCTAAGGAGGAGGAACTTGTTGATATGGCTTAATCCACGAAGGAGGAAAAAGTGAAAGGAAAGAGGTCAGAGTAAAAGAATAATTAAACCCATGACAAGAAAGAACATCGTTGGTAGGGTAAAAAGGGACATGTAGTTAAGTATCATAGGACAAGGACAAGGGCAAAGAATAAGATCGTCGAGAGGGCAATTGTATGCTCTCACTACTAGCATACCTAAGAGAGGTGGTAACGTTTATGTTAAAGGCTTAGCTTTTCTTTTCTATCATCCTGTTAGAACTTTGTTTTTGTACATCGCATCCTTTTAATTCTGCTTCGATAGTTGAGTCTCAGCACCTTAGTACTAGCGTAGTAGAGGATCCCATTTTATTCTCAAATCCTGTTAGGGAATCGGCTCATTTATTCATGACTTGTTTGGATTTGGGAATGTCTATGCAAAGTGTTGAGTTTAGAAGTAAAGCTCATGTTTTTGGGCTATGGGTTGATTCTAGGGATGGAATGGTTATCCAGTAATGGTGCCATTCTCGAGTATGAAAAGAGGGTAGTTAGACCCTTGACTTGCCTCGGTAATACCCTCGAAGTCTAGTGTAACCCTTAGGGTTTTTGCCATGCTTAGTTACCTAGAATCTCTTGATACATTTATTGATCCGCTTGAGTAGTGTTCGCCATTAAGGCGAATGGTTCATTTCGCTTATGCATGAGTCATAGAAAATCACCTTAGTAAGTACATTTGTCAACATGGTTGACATTTGTTTGTTTTCAAGAAATAATTCATTTATGTGGAATACCTTCTAATAAGTGAACGAGATCCGAGATTCACTAGTGAATTTTGGAGTGCTTGCATGAAACCTTGAGTACGCTGTTATGTTTGAGCCGAGTATACTAGAAAAAAAATGAAAGTGGAATGAGAGACGACAGTGAAATGAGTTCCAACTCATATTTTGGAAACAAGAATTAAGAAGCTACGAAATTATGAAGTTAAAGACGGTCAAGGCACAATGGAGTTAAGCTCAAGGAAATACGACTTAGAAGATTGAAGGCTAGACACGCGCATCTTATCTCTTTTTAAGAGTATATCCTTGATCCCTCTTTTCCTCTAGAGCTTACTTGTATGCTATCTTTTAAGTATAACCTCTCGGTCCTATTCGCAATCCTATTTCTGTTGCAAACCCCATAGGAAGTATGACTTACCTGTTAGTAATACATGTTGGGGCTTGAGGGTGTCCGTTGGGTTGACTAAACTTTTTGGGTTTTATAGGATATGGGCTGTTGCTTAGGGAGTTCTTCTCCTATTCAGTATATATGTGTGACGTAGATTTCCAGCTTTGACATTGCCTAATGGGCACAAAGTTTTTACTTGCTTCTATCATTCAGCTATATCTTTAGGTAGGAACAATTGGGGTGAAACATGTGTTTGAGACATGTTATGATTGTTGGTTGCAAGTGGTTGCAAGTGGTTGCTCGTGGTTGCATAACACACATTAGGCACTAGATCGGCTTAGACACATTTTCATATTGCATATGCATGAGTGTTTATACTTGTTTATGGATGAAATTGAATGTGTTATCATGTGAATGTTGCATATGGATGGATGTTTGAGCACACATATAGTGTTTATGTGATTAGGGCTATTTGCATACATGTTGGACTCATGGCACTAAACAAATTTTTCATTAAGAAGATCAATCAGGCATGATCATTTGCATTAGACAAGGAACATATACACACACTTCTTGCATATGTTCATACAACATTAGAAATCTTTTAAGGACAATGGTTGCTTGTGAATGATGGTTGAGTAGATGGTTGATTGGATGGTAGGACACATTCTTCTTAACTTGAAGATTTCGGGGACGAAATCCTTTAAGGATGGGAGAATGTAACAACCCGTATTTTTATAACATGTTAAAATAAGAAATCAAGGCAGAATTAAATTTTAAATTCAGAATTAGGGAAAACGGGTTACGCCATTGCATTCGTCTCGAAATTTTACATGAAATAGAGTCCGAGTTTTCGAAAATTGGAGTCCGGATGAAGAAGTTATGGCCTGTACAAGTTTCAGCAGTTTTCAGGCAGCACTGGACCAGGGGGTCGACCATAGGGTCGACTTACCCCCCCCCCCAGGTCGACCATAGGGCCGAGCTACCCCCCAGGTCGACCATAGTGTCGACATCCTCCCCTTACAGGTCGACCTGGTCGGCCTGTTTTGATCCAGAACTCATTTTTGAAGCCTTAGACGTGTTTTGATGGTCCGGATTGATTCTAGGGTTAATCTAAGGGCCTAAACTAGTTGCTACACCTATAAAAACACCCTTAGACCTACCCTAATTCATATCAAATCATTCATACACTATTATGCTGCTGAACTCCCTCTTGAACCATGGCAGCCGCCCCCAAATTAAAGCTTAAGCATTCAAACTCAAATCAATTCAAAGAACAAGGCTTCTACAGGGATTCAAGACAATAAATCAACACTACTATAACGTTCTATGACAATTTCAGTTATTAATTCGTTATCCATGCCCTGTAAGTTCTAGTTGTTTTTAGATTTAAACATTTAAATTATAATATGGCCATGGAATAAAGTGGAATTAGATTTAAGTACGTTTATTGATTCAGATCTATTTCTGTTGCTTCTTGGATCTTGAGTTTTGGGGCTTTTCTATTCTCATTTTTCATGTCAAGCCTATGATCTATTCAGCTTGTTGTAAATCAGTTTTTCTTGATTCATGTTGATATTATTATCAAGATCTATCTTTTATGCCTGAGACGATGTTCTTATGCCAGTTTTCTCTCTGTACTTATTGTTATACAAATTCTACCTTCCCCTATTTATTTTCTTTTGATGAACCTTGGTCAATTTCGGACCTAGGCCTAAACTATGATATACGTGCGATTTGTATACGGGGAAATATTGGGATATTACCTATTTGGATATATGTGTGTGGTGGAATTGATGGCACAACATGAAATTTGGAATTTGGGTATTGTCAATATAATTGAAATTGCAAGTTTGGGCATACATGAATTGGCATGTAAATTAAATCACAAGTTTGGGACTATGTAAATTAAATCAAAAGATTGGGCTTATGTTAATTAGGCATATGTAGAATTGGGAATTTGAACATGAAAGCGATTGTAAACTTGATAATTGGCATAAACATGTATTATGAACTTAGGCAACTGACATGTATTGTAATAAAAAGATTATAGTTTGGGATAACTACATCATGAATCATGATTTGGGTTTATTGGGTATGAAACTTGATACATGTAATTTTGGCTAGAACTTGATACGGTAAAATGGCATAAAATTGGCATACATGTAAAAAGGCATAAATTGAACATATGTAAATTTGGTACGAATTAGGCATATGTAAAATTTACATGTAATCTAGAATTTGGGCATATGTTAATTATGTGAAATTTGGAATAGAAACATATATGAAAATTTATGACTTGGTAAAGGTTTAATATGAACGTGCCTAAGTTGGGTTTTGGGTGGTTGGCATGTATTGTAAATAAAAGGCTATAACTTGGCATAACCTTATAGTGAATTATGATAATAATTTGGAAATACGTTTTGGGGCAAAAACGTGAACCATGAACATTTCTATATGTTAAACACATGAACTGATATTGGGGTTTTGTGTGGAATACGACCATTAATGAACCTTTGACACGAGGTTAGACTCAGTTTGTGGTGTAAATCTGCCCGGAACCGCCCGACAAATCCAGTAGCCACAAAGTGTCAGTCTAATGTGAGAGGTCGAAGGCCAAATTGTAGGCCTAATGGTTTATGACACGAGGTTAGACTCGGTTTGTGGTATAAATTTGCCCGGAACCTCCCGGCAAATCCAGTGGCCACAAAATGCACGGTCTAATGTGAGAGGTCATGATTCGTTCGTCATAATGAATGAATTAAGTGATACTAACCATAATAAGACGTGGGTATGGTTAGAGGGTTAGGTGGGATGACATGGAAATTTGACATGTAAATGTGGACCTAACCGGTATGAGTTAAGAACATGTAAAACTTACAAAAGTAGGCTTAACCAACATAATAGTTAATCAGACCAATGGGTGGGTTAAGTAATATGGCTAGATTAATGACACTTAACCAATATAACATGACACGTGGCAGGGTTAAGTCAACTTGAACATATAGATAATACTTAACCAACTTAGCATGATACGTGGGCGGGTTAAGCCATGAACCGCTTGAATATACTTAACCAATTGGACACGATGATTTGATAGGGTTAAGTCATGAACCGCTTGAATATACTTAACCAATTGGACGCGATGATTTGTAAATATACTTAACCAATTGGACGCGATGATTTGATAGGGTTAAGTCATGAACCGCTTGAATATACTTAACCAACTTGACAGATGATTCATAGGGCTAAGTCATGAACTTGAACGACAACACTTAGCCAATTTGACATGACACGTAGGCGGGTTAAGTCACGAACTTGAATGACAACACTTAACCAACTTGACATACTAGACTGATGGGGTTAAGTCTTGAATTTAAATGACAACACTTAAACTACTGAACGGAAACCCTAGTTACGCGTTCCTTTTCAGCAGTAACCCACTAGATGTATCACGGTACCCTGGAACTAGGCAGGGTGGGGCACGATTACTGGGCTGATTGTAAGCGACCAGAACGACGGATGAGTTGGTGCGCCATTGTAGGTTCAGGCGGACTATGGTCATGCACGTAGTCCGGAGTTGAAAAGCAGGCATTGGGCACCGGTAGGTTTACACTGTGCGTGCTTGATTCGTGTCGGTGGTTGGCACCCAAGGGCTTGATACACCCTATGGTGGACCTAGCACAGGTGACTACATTTCGTGATTGGGCCGTATGACACAGACACATGAACGAGCTAGGACTTGTAGGGAGCCGATCGATTAATAGAACGTTACGTGGAAAAAGGGTGTTGTTCGTTAGGTAGCATAATCCCTAGTGGTCCTAGGTGGCATAAACCCTAATCGAATCTAGAAAACATTCAATAGGTAGCATAATCCCTAGTGGTCCTAGGTGGCATAAATCCTAGTTGAACACACGATAGTTCATGATAAGGAAACCTAGCCAGAACAAGGGTGGCAGTCCAAATGATTTCAAGAATGGTGGCACTACGTTGAAGTAGTATAGAAATACGTGATGAAACCCGTACGATATACGGCAAGGGACTGTACATATACATGGAAAGGATGATACGGGTTGGGGTACTAGTACAGTTGGTGCAGAGAATATAGGAAATCAAAGAAAATAGTGGAATGGTGAAGCTTAGAAATATTGCGATGTTATACTTAATAGAAACCTTGCAATGTTATACTTGATTCATCGTGCCTGTAGCTTACCTTGTCATCATGCTTATGTTTACTTTCAGTTTATTCATGCCATATTATCTTCACCTGTTTTTATGTTGAAAGCCACTAGAACTTACGCAGTCTTTATGACTGACCCAGTTTGTTTTGCCTCTTTTTCTTTCGTCCCCCCCCCACCCAGGTTCGTAGGGTGGGAATACAGCTTAGTTCGGATCTTACCAAGCTCCAAGGCTCTTTAATGTACTGCTTGAATTTCCCTTGGCTATGGCTTGCTTTGATGTTTTACTTGGGGAGTGATTTTTGACTATGGTTTTATGCTTTTTACTATTGCAAGACCGATTTCGATGTAATGGATTTAGCAGCATTTTGATGTAAAAGGCTTTAGACCTTTCTAGATTTTAAAGAAATAAAATTTGGTTCTTCTTCCGCTGTTTTATATGTTCTGTCTTGTAATATTTCTGTGTATGTTTACCTAGATAATGCTCCACCAAAGCCAGTGCATTCCCTTTGTGAGTGACCCTAGCGGAGGTGGGGTGTTACATTTGGTATCAGAGCAGAAGGTTACCAGACTGGGCAAAAGCTTTTAAAAACCTTCTGAAATTATTTTCAAAACGTTTACAAAGAAGCATTTTTCTAAAGAAAAGTTTTGTTTTACGAAAGGCATATTCCCCAAAGCCATATGCACTATCTTTTGATTCTCTCCTTGAGTCTCTTCTCTCTTTCTTTTTCACCATAGTTTGTAGGCATGCGACACATGTAGGAGGGCAAAGTAGTGTCCAACCTCCATCTGTAGCCGCAGTAGTTTTACTTGCGACTAATCTTATTTCTAGCTTTGTAGGGTTGTTGTGCGATGGAAGTAACTTTCGAGAGACTTGTTAACAAGTTATACAAGGATAGTAAGAACGAGGATAAAGAACACAAGCCTAAGGAGGAGTAACTTGTTGATATGGCTTAATCCACGAAGGAGGAAAAGTGTAACGACCCGGAAAATCGGAACCAATGTAAAAAATTTAAATTGGCCAAGATAATGGATTTTAAATATTTAAAATAAATATTTTAAATAATAATAATGAAAAGTGAGTTTGAATCGATGTTTGAAAACGAATATAATTATTTCTAATTATAAACAAGGCCTGAAATGGCGCGGTAGTTTCAAAATTTGAATTCAAACTTCGACTGACTGTACCGGGTGCAAAACAAAACGGATTTGAGTGAAACCAAAAATATTTAAATCTGTTAGTGAATACCTTTCAAACGAATCTGAAAAATTGAAGTTTCATAGCGGAAAGCAAAAGTTATGGCCAAATGAATTTTCGGAAAGGTCGCTATGGAATTTATATAGCCCGTGAAATTGGCCATTTTGCAAACGACCTCGGAATTCGTCGAAACCACTTTTGTTGGATCCGGGATGTGAAGTTATTGCTAGGTTTCAAATTTCATAATTTTTGAAGCTAGTATGTGAGCATGGCAAAGGAAAACGTGTTTTGGTCAATTACAGTTAAATTGGATCGACCAGAAATGGGCCTTTTTGCAAACGGTCTCAGAATTCGATGAAACTAGTTTTGTTGGGACCGTATCGTCAAAACATAGCCAGATTTATTTTTCTGGAATTTTTTGAATCAGTTTGTGGCCCTCGCAAATTGAAATGTACGTTCAAATCAAATATTGAATGTTATATATTTTAATTTGAAGGAAAACTAACTGAAACAGTCGAATGGGCCTACAAAACATATCCCATTGTGTTCGGAATGGGGGTAAAATGCTAGGGACGACAGTCGTTGGGGTTAAAAAGGAGTTCATTTGAGAAAACCCTAATTTTTTGAAATATATATTCCGGCCAATCAGATTTTTAATAAAAAAAAAGGAAATTTCTCTCCCCATCCCCCCCCCCCCGGTATACGGCGGAAGACCTTCGAAACTTCCCGACCAAAATCCCTCCGCCTCGCTCCACGATAGACCGCGCCACCACCCGAAAACGAAGCGCCTCTCCTCCCTCTTCAAATCAAGACCAACCCCAGCCTCCCTCGTCGCCTGTGTCGAGAGCAGCACCTCCGGGAAGTTCAGAACTTCCCAGCGCCGCCGCGAGTTCCTCCGACCACCGAACAGGCTGCGACCACCACCCCCAGGAGCGCCTCTCGAAGCTCTTTCGCGTGGCGTAGCCCGATCGCCACCTCGCTTCAAGGATTCGCCGAAAACCCTAAACCTAGTTTTGAACAGGTATATGACTAATTTATTTTGAACTGATTTTTACACTTTTAAGTGTTGCAAACTTGTAAAAATCATATCTTTTTCGTATGTTGACGAAATTCAGTGAAACAAGAGACAGTGGACTCGTGTGGACGCCTTCTACATTCTAGAAGAGACCGCATATTTTTCTGAGCCTTCTGCTATTTTTGGTGGAGTGGAACCCAATGTGAGATTTTTAATTTATAAACGATATGGAAAACGACGATGTATAAATTATATAGTCGATGTATGAGTTATATAAGCGTTGTATGCCTCTTGTATAAGCGTTGTATAAGTTGTACGTTCGACGTATAAGTTGTATATGCGTTGTAAAAATTATATATGTGTTGAAATAAAAGTGAAATGCTATATATATATATATATACGCCCCTCGTCTACAAACCATGGACGATATTTATTGGTTGTGATTGGTGTGAAAATTGATTGATAGCGAATGGTTGATTGGAATTGTTTGTGGTTGATATTGATTGATTGTGGTTGAAAAATACCTGTTTGTGGTTGAGAAATATTTGGTTGAAACCACATAGGATTAGTTTGTGGAAATGAAATAAATATACATGCCGCCTGCATGCGAACTAGATGCATGAATCCCCATTGTCAAAAACCGCGAGGTTTTAAGGTAGAGCGACGAGCCGTACTAGGGACGGTCCCGGTTTTAACTACCCTACCGTTATGCTGCCGAAATTTTGAAAACTATTCATGTGTTTGAATTATTTTCATTTGTTGAAACTATAATTATTCGTTGAATAGAAAACCTTCATGTGTTGAATCGATATTCATTCGTTGAATTGAAATTCATGTGTTGAATGGTATTCGTGTTTTAAATATAAAAATCACCTTTTTATCTATATATACAAACTATAGAAAACCTCCATGTGTTGAATCGATATTCATTCGTTGAATTGAAATTCATGTGTTGAATGGTATTCGTGTTTTAAATATAAAAATCACTTTTTTATCTATATATACAAACTATAGTAAACCTTCATGTGTTAAATTGATATTCATTCGTTGAATTGAAATTCATGTGTTGAATGGTATTCGTATTTTAAATATAAAAATCACCTTTTTATCGATATATACAAACTATAGAAAACCTTCATGTGTTGAATCGATATTCATTCGTTGAATTGAAATTCATGTCTTGAATGGTATTCATATTTAGAAAAAAATTGTTTTATAATAAAAATCCCATTTTTATCATCAATATGAGATATATAAAATAATCTTGTTTTGAAATAAATTGTTTTATAATAAAAATCCTATTTTTATCACGTATATTAACTATATAAAATAGTAGAGTTTTGAAATAAATTGTTTTATAATAAAAATCCTATTTTTATCACGTATATTAACTATATAAAATAGTAGAGTTTTGAAATAAATTGTTTTACATTAAAAATCACATTTTTATTATATACATGAATTGTTAAAAATAGTGAAGTGTTGAAATAGAAGACAGTTAGATAAAAATATCATTTTTATCAAATGTATGAAAAGAATATAGTTTTGAAATCGAAGAATCGATATATATATATATATATATATAATTGAAATATATCAAATAACGAAGCTGCAGTTCGTATTTTGAAACCGTGATTTCAAACGATTAGTGCGGGAGATCCGACCATCGGATTTTCCCGAAACCGCTACCGTTGGGTTCGCTTTGGAAATATCTTTCCAACGGTACCAACTTTGTAAAAATCCAGCGGTTGGATTGTCTGGAATGTTTAATTCAAATCTGAAGAAAAACAGCGCCAGAATTAATTATATTTATATATATATATAAATATAATTATATTTAATCGAATAACGACGCTGTAGTTCGTATTTTGAAATCGAGACTTCAAACGATTATACCGGGAGATCCGACCGTCGGATTTTCCCGAAACTGGAACCGTTGGATTCGTTTTGAAAAGATCTTTCTAATGATGTAAATTTTGTGAAGATCCAACGGTTAGATTTTCAGATATGTGTAAATCAAATCTGAATAAAAACAGTGCCACGGCCGCGTTATGGCCCGAAGCGTCGTTTTGAATAAATTGGCTATTTTAAAATAAATAAAAATAGCGATAAATCGTTATAAAATATTATAAATGATATGGATGTGAAATTTAGAAATTAACTGAAGGTTGGCAAAGTCGAATGGTTTCCTGGGTGTTGATCTGATGTTGGTTTCGGCCTTCGGGGTTAATATTTGGGAAATCGTTCTCTTACTGATTGACGGTTAGTGACTAATGAATTGAAATGATGCGTATGTATGTTAGTGTTGCACTTGTTTATTATATACGCGAGTTGCTCAGAAAGACCGGGTTTATCCCATTCTGAATAACTGAATCGACGATAAGAAGTCAAAGATTAAGACGGGGGTTGAAGACCGATCTTCACCTCGTTTGGATGGTCACTGAGGTCCTGATTGGGAGGCATCCCGAAATATGGATAATGAGTGGTGATCGTCCAGACGTACGTGGGAATCGATGGATATGCGAGGTATTTAGTGCCTCCGGTTTCGTTCCGACCGAGAACGGACTCGCAAATGGACTGTGTGTCTGACATTGGAATTCATTCTGTGCGATTGATAACCATCAGTTGCATGGTGTGAATTGCCGGTGTGGCATGCTAATATGCAGTGAACAGGGCTTCTGTTGAAAAGCAAAGTCTTGTGATTGATGATCAAAGCACCGCCTGTGTGGCGTAGCTTTGTGTATAACGTGAATTCGCGAGCCTTACACCCCGGTATGAACCAGAAACGGGAGAGGACATCAGGGAAGGCCTGCGTTTCTTTCTAGCTAGGAGTAGTGTCGGTGTTTTTACATGGCCTGACATTTTACTTATGTGGTTGTTGCTGTTGCGAGGCGCCTTGGATATACCGGTGACTATGTGAAGCCGAAGGAGCCATTCGTTGGCTAATTTACGGCCCATAGGGCGGAGAAACGTAGTGTTCATGCATAATAATCCACATCGGTGGACCGGCCCTGACGATCCAAGGCTTGCCTGCGCGCTTGCCTGAGACATGGGCTAGATTGTCTCGAATTCGGTAAGGACTATCTTTTGCCTTGGTTCAGGATGGAAATCCAATTTCCAAATACGACATCGTGCGGTTTTGATTGTATATATATATGGCGACATGATATATGGTACCCATGCCGTCTGTGATTGATAGTTATGATTCGAAATTATTTTTGAAACATATAAACACTAGTAATAATATCAAATGCTTTTGTTTTATTCGTATCAAGCATATTTTGGCCATTAAAAGGTAAAACTCTATCCTCCGGTTTGCATTGCATTGTGTGAAGGGAACTCAGTCTTATAATGGCTTCATTTTTATAAAAAGCATTGCGATGTTTAAAAGAAAGATTTGTTTTTAAGACACTGGCAATCCAATGGAGTAAACCCGTTCCACGAAAGTGGCGTGGTCCTGTGATTAGCCATATTATAAATGTGTTGAGTAGATTTCTCATACCAGTCCCATGACTGACTCGTAGTTTGTTTCACTTTCAAACTCGGGTGCCCCTTTTTCTACACGGGCAGCCTTGTATTCAGGTTTAGTTGGCTCTTTCTGGATAGCTGGAGCTGAAGATGGATTCTATCATTTATCTCTTTTTATGATGTTCAGCTCCTATTGTACATTATGTTTGTTTTCCGCTGTAGACATTTATGTATAGCTGAACTGTATTTGTACTAAGTATGATCCTGTATACTGTGTAACTCTGATGATTACGTTTATCCAGTATATTCTATTGTGCATTATCTGATGTATTTATTTAATTCTGTTCTGCTATTATCTGTTTATGTGTTATATTCCAAGGATTACCCTTGCCACCGTCAGTACGGGATTTGGGGTCGTCACAACGTGGTATCAGAGCTTTGGTTAAGCTTAGTTCTGGAATATTACATATGAACGAACTCGTCAGAAATAGAACCAGTAGTGTTCTAGGACGAGTAAATCATTACAGATAGGATCAGTAATATCCTAGTATGAGTAGCAGAATGAAATAACACCTCGGTAGACACATTTACATTGAAGTATATGTTTCTATGTTTTAAAATATCTATAGTCTGAATAATTTTAAAGAAATATAGAAATTGATTAGTATATTTTTGAAAAGTTAAAAACAAATTGATTGTTGTTTGTGTTGTGTGATAGTATATTTGATTAATTAAAATTATTAAAACGATAGTTAATTTAATCAATAAGAGAATAATGGTAGAAATTATTCATTTAAATCACACATTGAACTGATTAGAAAATAGATAGAAATATATACATGTGCATTATATATGTTTGAACAGGTAAATGGATAGCTGTTGAGAAAAGATTTTATTTGCGTGCCCGACAAATAGGTAAACCTTAATGAGTTGGATGCGAAATATTATTATATCAACTCCTGTGAATGCCATTGGATGCGGAGTGCTTGCTATTCTGTGTGTAATAATAAACGTCGCCATAGGATAGTAACAATTAATTTTGAACTACATTACATGGCATACTTCTGGAAGATAGGCATACTTCATCATATACCACATAAGCATTTGGAGCTTGTGTGACGAGGTGGAAGATTTACCATACGAGCGAGAGGCTTGTATGGCGATGACTATATTATACAGGTTGAACTGATGACTAATATGGACTATTTAAATTGTAACGATAAAATTGCCAGATTAATAAAAACCCCACACGGGTCTGGAGTTGACAATAATCACGTCTCTCTAGTTATTAGATACGGCACATGGATTATTTATTTCCCACACGGGACGAGGTGACGAGGATTTATCCTCTGTAGCATTTAAAATACACACTCCCTCAGGCTTTGATAGGGTGACGAGAATTTATTCTCTAGAGTTATTATCAATACACGCTCCCCTGTAAACACCAGAATATATCACTATAAATATGTGTATGCTTTATAGGATTTATTGGGTACCTAATACGGCCCAATAAATTTCCAAACCTCTCCCCGTACAAAGGAGGTTATGGCGAAATTTTTCGAAAATTCAGGGTGTTAGCCAAATTTTTGAAGAATTTGAAAATTCTCAAAAACTGAAAAGTTGGAGAATGGAAGCTAGATTGAACGTAGGGTTGGTTAATCAAACCACTTTCGACTTTGTTCCTTTTCGGGGACGAAAAGTTTTAAGTGGGGGAGATTGTAACGACCCGGAAAATCGGAACCAATTTAAATTTTTTAAATTGGCCAAGATAATGGATTTTAAATATTTAAAATAAATATTTTAAATAATAACAATGAAAAGTGAGTTTGAATCGACGTTTGAAAACGAATATAATTATTTCTAATTATAAACAAGGCCTGAAATGGCGCGGTAGTTTCAAAATTTGAATTCAAACTTCGACTGACTGTACCGGGTGCAAAACAAAACGGATTTGAGTGAAACCAAAAATATTTAAATCTGTTAGTGAATACCTTTCTAACGAATCTGAAAATTTGAAGTTTCATAGCGGAAAGCAAAAGTTATGGCCAAATAAATTTTCAGAAAGGTCGCTATGGAATTTATATAGCCCGTGAAATTGGCCATTTTGCAAACGACCTCGGAATTCGACGAAACCACTTTTGTTGGATCCGAGATGTGAAGTTATTGCTAGGTTTCAAATTTCATAATTTTTGAAGCTAGTATGTGAGCGTGGCAAAGGAAAACGTGTTTTGGTCAATTATAGTTAAATTGGATCGACAAGAAATGGGCCTTTTTGCAAACGGTCTCAGAATTCGACGAAACTAGTTTTGTTGGGACCGTATCGTCAAAACATAGCCAGATTTATTTTTCTGGAATTTTTCGAATCGGTTTGTGGCCCTAGCAAATTGAAATGTACGTTCAAATCAAATATTGAATGTTATATATTTTAATTTGAAGGAAAACTGACAGAAACAGTCGAATGGGCCTACGAAACATATCCCATTGTGTTCGAAATGAGGGTAAAACGCTAGGGACGACAGACGTTGGGGTTAAAAAGGAGTTCATTTGTGAAAACCCTAATTTTTTGAAATATATATATTCCGGCCAATCATATTTTTTTTAAAAAAAAGGAAATTTCTCTCTCCCCCCCCCCCCCGATATACGGCAGAAGACCTTCGAGACTTCCCGACCAAAATCCCGCCGCCTCGCTCCACGATAGGCCACGCCACCACCCGAAAACGAAGCGCCTCTCCTCCCTCTTCAAATCAAGACCAACCCCAGCCTCCCTCGTCGTCTGTGTCGAGAGCAGCACCTCCTGGAAGTTCAGAACTTCCCAGCGCCGCCGCGAGTTCCTCCGACCACCGAACAGGCTGCGACCACCACCCCCAGGAGCGCCTCTCGAAGCTCTTTCGCGTGGCGTAGCCCGATCGCCACCTCGCTTCTAGGATTCGCCGAAAACCCTAAACCTAGTTTTGAACAGGTATACTGCTAATTTATTTTGAACTGATTTTTACACTTTTAAGTGTTGCAAATTTGTAAAAATCATATCTTTTTCGTGTGTTGACGAAATTCAGTGAAACAAGAGACAGTGGACTCATGTGGACGCCTTCTACATTCTAGAAGAGACCGCATATTTTTCTGAGCCTTCTGCTATTTTTGGTGGAGTGGAACCCAATGTCAGATTTCTAATTTATAAACGATATGGAAAACGACAATGTATAAATTATATAGTCGATGTATGAGTTATATAAGCGTTGTACACCTCTTGTATAAGCGTTGTATAAGTTGTACGTTCGATGTATAAGTTGTATATGCGTTGTAAAAATTATATATGTGTTGAAATAGAAGTGAAATGCTATATATATATATACGCCCGTCGTCCACAAACCATGGACGATATTTATTGGTTGTGATTGGTGTGAAAATTGATTGATAGCGAATGGTTGATTGGAATTGTTTGTGGTTGATATTGATTGATTGTGGTTGAAAAATACCCGTTTGTGGTTGAGAAATATTTGGTTGAAACCACATAGGATTAGTTTGTGGAAATGAAATAAATATACATGACGCCTGCGTGCGAACTAGATGCATGAATCCCCATTGTCAAAAACCGCGAGGTTTTAAGGTAGAGCGAGGAGCCGTACTAGGGACGGTCCCGGTTTTAACTACCCTACCGTTATGCTGCCGAAATTTTGAAAACTATTCATGTGTTTGAATTATTTTCATTTGTTGAAACTATATTTATTCGTTGAATAGAAAACCTTCATGTGTTGAATCAATATTCATTCGTTGAATTGAAATTCATGTGTTGAATGGTATTCGTGTTTTAAATATAAAAATCACCTTTTTATCTATATATACAAACTATAGAAAACCTTCATGTGTTGAATCGATATTCATTCGTTGAATTGAAATTCATGTGTTGAATGGTATTCGTGTTTTAAATATAAAAATCACCTTTTTATCTATATATACAAACTATAGGAAACCTTCATGTGTTGAATCGATATTCATTCGTTGAATTGAAATTCATGTGTTGAATGGTATTCGTGTTTTAAATATAAAAATCACCTTTTTATCGATATATACAAACTATAGAAAACCTTCATGTGTTGAATCGATATTCATTCGTTGAATTGAAATTCATGTGTTGAATGGTATTCATATTTAGAAAGAAATTTTTTTATAATAAAAATCCCATTTTTATCATCAATATGATATATATAAAATAATCTTGTTTTGAAATAAATTGTTTTATAATAAAAATCCTATTTTTATCACGTATATTAACTATATAAAATAGTAGAGTTTTGAAATAAATTGTTTTATAATAAAAATCCTATTTTTATCACGTATATTAACTATATAAAATAGTAGAGTTTTGAAATAAATTGTTTTACATTAAAAATCACATTTTTATTATATACATGAATTGTTAAAAACAGTGAAGTGTTGAAATAGAAGACAGTTAGATAAAAATATCATTTTTATCAAATGTATGAAAAGAATATAGTTTTGAAATCGAAGAATCGATAAATATATATAAATAGAATTGAAATATATCGAATAACGAAGATGTAGTTCGTATTTTGAAACCGTGATTTCAAACGATTAGTGCGGGAGATCCGACCATCGGATTTTCCCGAAACCGCAACTGTTGGGTTCGCTTTGGAAATATCTTTCCAACGGCACCAACTTTGTAAAAATCCAACGGTTGGATTGTCTGGAATGTTTAATTCAAATCTGAAGAAAAACAGCGCCAGAATCGATTATATTTATATATATATAAATATAATTACATTTAATCGAATAACGACGCTACAGTTCATATTTTGAAATCGAGACTTCAAACGATTATACCGGGAGATCCGACCGTCGGATTTTCCCGAAACTGGAACCGTTGGATTCGTTTTGAAAAGATCTTTCTAATGATGTAAATTTTGTGAAGATCCAGCAGTTATATTTTCTGATATGTGTAAATCAAATCTGAAGAAAAACAGCGCCACAGCCGCGTTATGGCCCGAAGCGTCGTTTTGAATAAATTGGCTATTTTAAAATAAATAAAAATAGCGATAAATCATTATAAAATATTATAAACAATATGGATGTGAAATTTAGAAGTTAACTGAAGGTTGGCTAAGTCAAATGGTTTCCTGGGTGTTGATCTGATGTTGGTTTCGGCCTTCCGGGTTAATATTTGGGAAATCGTTCTCTTACTGATTGACGGTTAGTGACTAATGAATTGAAATGATGCGTATGTATGTTAGTGTTGCACTTGTTTATTATATACGCGAGTTGCTCAGAAAGACCGGGTTTATCCCATTCTGAATAACTGAATCGACGATAAGAAGTCGAAGATGAAGACGGGGGTTGAAGACCGATCTTCACCTCGTTTGGATGGTCACTGTGGTCCTGATTGGGAGGCATCCCGAAATATGGATAATGAGTGGTGATCGTCCAGACGTACGTGGGAATCGATGGGTATGCGAGGTATTTAGTGCCTCCGGTTTCGTTCCGACCGAGAACGGACTCGCAAATGGACTATGTGTCTGACATTGGAATTCATTATGTGCGATTGATAACCATCAGTTGCATGGTGTGAATTGCCGGTGTGGCATGCTAAGATGCAGTGAACAGGGCTTCTGTTGAAAAAGCAAAGTCTTGTGATTGATGATCAAAGCACTGCCTGTGTGGCGTAGCTTTGTGTATAACGTGCATTCGCGAGCCTCACACCCCGGTATGAACCAGAAATGGGAGAGGACATCAGGGAGGGCCTGCGTTTCTTTCTAGCTAGGAGTAGTGTCGGTGTTTTTACACGACCTGACATTCTACTTATGTGGTTATTGCTGTTGCGAGGCGCCTCAGATATACCGGTGACTATGTGAAGTTGAAGGAGCCATTCGTTGGCTCATTTACGCCCCATAAAGCGGAGAAACGTAGTGTTCAGGCATAATAATCCACATCGGTGGACCGGCCCTGACGATCCAAGGCATGCCTGCGCGCTTGCCTGAGACATGGGCTAGATTGTCTCGAATTCGGTAAGGACTATCTTTTACCTTGGTTCAGGATGGGAATCCAATTTCCAAATACGACATCGTGCGGTTTTGATTGTATATATATATATGGCGACGTGATATATGGTACCCATGCCATCTATGATTGAGAGTTATGATTCGAAATTGTTTTTGAAACATATAAACACTAGTAATAATATCAAATGCTTTTTTTTATTTGTATCAAGCATATTTTGGCCATTATAAGGTAAAACTCTATCCTCCGGTTTGCGTTGCATTATGTGATGGGAACTGAGTCTTATAATGGCTTCATTTTTATAAAAAAGCATTGCGATGTTTAAAAGAAAGATTTGTTTTTAAGACACTGGCAATCCAATGGAGTAAACCCGTTCCACGAAAGTGGCGTGGTCCTGTGATTAGCCATATTATAAATGTGTTGAGTAGATTTCTCATACCAGTCCCATGGCTGACTCGTAGTTTGTTTCACTTTCAAACTCGGGTGCCCCTTTTTCTACACGGGCAGCCTTGTATTCAGGTTTAGCTGGCTCTTTCTGGATAGCTGGAGCTGAAGATGGATTCTATCATTTATCTCTTTTTATACTATTCAGCTCCTACTGTACATTATGTTTGTTTTCCGCTGTAGACATTTATGTATAGCTGAACTGTATTTGTACTAAGTATGATCCTGTATACTGTGTAACTCTGATGATTACGTTTATCCAGTATATTCTATTGTGCATTATCTGGTGTATTTATTTAATTCTGTTCTGCTATTATCTGTTTATGTGTTATATTCCAAGGATTACCCTTGCCACCGTCAGTACGGGATTTGGGGTCATCACAAAAAGGTGAAAGGAAAGAGGTCAGAGTAAAAGAATAATTAAACCCATGACAAGAAAGAACATCGTTGGTAGGGTAAAAAGGGACATGTAGTTAAGTATCATAGGACAAGGACAAGGGCAAAGAACAAGATCGTCGAGAGGGCAATTGTATGCTCTCACTACTAGCGTACCTAAGAGAGGTGGTAACGTTTCTGTTAAAGGCTTAGCTTTTCTTTTCTATCATCCTGTTAGAACTTTGTTTTTGTACATCGCATCCTTTTAATTCTGCTTCGATAGTTGAGTCTCTGCACCTTAGTACTAGCATAGTAGAGGATCCCGTTTTATTCTCAAATCCTGTTAGGGAATCGGCTCATTTATTCATGACTTGTTTGGATTTGGGAATGTCTATGCAAAGTGTTGAGTTTAGAAGTAAAGCTCATGTTTTTGGGCTATGGGTTGATTCTAGGTATGGAGTGGTTATCCAGTAATGGTGCCATTCTCGAGTATGAAAATAGGGTAGTTAGACCCTTGACTTGCCTCGGTAATACCCTCGAAGTCTAGTGTAACCCTTAGGGTTTTTGCCATGCTTTGTTACCTAGAATCTCTTGATACATTTATTGATCCGCTCGAGTAGTGTTCGCCACTAAGGCAAATGGTTCATTTCGCTTATGCATGAGTCATAGAAAATCACCTTAGTAAGTACATTTGGCAACATGATTGACATTTGTTTGTTTTCAAGAGATAATTCATTTATGTGGAATACCTTCTAATAAGTGAACGAGATCTGAGGTTCACTAGTGAATTTTGGAGAGCTTGCTTGAAACCATGAGTACGCAGTTATATTTGAGTCGAGTATACTAGAAAAAAAATGAAAGTGGAATGAGAGGCGACAGTGAAATGAGTTCCAACTTATATTTTGGAAACAAGAATTAAGAAGCTACGAAATTATGAAATTTAAGACGGTCAAGGCACAATGGAGTTAAGCTCAAGGAAATACGACTTAGAAGATTGAAGGCTAGAAACGCGCATCATATCTCTTTTTAAGAGTACATCCTTGATCCCTCTTTTCCTGTAGAGCTTACTTGTATGCTATCTTTTAAGTATAACCTCTCGGTCCTATTCTCAATCCTATTTCTGTTGCAAACCCCATAGGAAGTATGACTTACCTGTTAGTAATACATGTTGGGGCTTAAGGGTGTCCGTTGGGTTGACTAAACTTTTTGGGTTTTATAGGATATGGGCTGGTGCTTAGGGAGTTCTTCTCCTATTCGGTATATATGTGTGACGTAGATTTCCAGCTTTGACATTGCCTAATGGGCACAAAGTTTTTACTTGCTTCTATCATTCGGCTATATCTTTAGGTAGGAACAATTGGGTGAAACATGTATTTGAGACATGTTATGATTGATGGTTGCAAGTGGTTGCGAGTGGTCGCAAGTGGTTGCTCGTGGTTGCATAACACACATTAGGCACAAGATCGGCTCAGACACATTTTCATATTGCATATGCATGAGTGTTTATACTTGTTTATGGATGAAATTGAATGTGTTATCATGTGAATGTTGCATATGGATGGATGTTTGAGCACACATATAGTGTTTATGTGATTAGGGCTATTTGCATACATGTTGGACTCATGGCACTAAACATATTTTGCATTAAGAAGATCAATCAGGCCTGATCATTTGCATTAGACAAGGAACATATACACACACTTCTTGCATATGTTCATACAGCATTAGAAATCTTTTAAGGACAATGGTTACTTGTGAATGATGGTTGAGTAGATGGTTGATTGGATGGTAGGACACATTCTTCTTAACTTGAAGATTTCGGGGACGAAATCCTTTAAGGAGGGGAGAATGTAACAACCCGTATTTTTTTAACATGTTAAAACAAGAAATTAAGGCAGAATTAAATTTTAAATTCAGAATCAGGGGAAACGGGTTACGCCATTGCGTTCGTCTCGAATTTTTACATGAAATAGATTCCGAGTTTCCAAAAATTGGAGTCCGGATGAAGAAGTTATGGCCTGTACAAGTTTCAGCAGTTTTCAGGCAGCACTGGACCAGGGGGTCGTCCTACCCCCCCCCCCCCCCGGTCGATCATAGGGTCGACCTACCCCTAGGTCGACCATAGTGTCGACCTCCCCCCCCTACAGGTCGACCTGGTCGGCCTGTTTTGACCCAGAACTCATTTTTAAAGCCTTAGACGTGTTTTGATGGTCTGGATTGATTCTGGGGTTAATCTAAGGGCCTAAACTAGTTGCTACACCTATAAAAACACCCTTAGACCTAACTTAATTCATATCAAATCATTCTTGCACTATTATGCTGCTGAACTCCCTCTTGAACCATGGCCGCCGTCCCCAAATTAAAGCTTAAGCATTCAAACTCAAATCAATTCAAAGAACAAGGCTTCTACAATGATTCAAGACAATAAATTAACACTACTACAACATTCTATGACAATTTCAGTTATTAATTCGTTAGCCATGCCCTGTAAGTTCTAGTTGTTTTTAGATTTAAACATTTAAATTATAATATGGCCATGGAATAAAGTGGAATTAGATTTAAGTATGTTTATTGATTCAGATCTATTTTTGTTGCTTCTTGGATCTTGAGTTTTGGGACTTTTCTATTCTCATTTTTCATGTCAAGCCTATGATCTATTCAGCTTGTTGTAAATCAGTTTTTCTTGATTCATGTTGATATTATTATCAAGATCTATCTTTTATGCCTGAGACGATGTTCTTATGCCAGTTTTCTCTCTGTACTTATTGTTATACAAATTCTACCTTCCCCTATTTATTTTCTTTTGATGAACCTTGATCAATTTCGGACCTAGGCCTAAACTACGATATACGTGCGATTTGTATACGGGGAAATATTGGGATATTACCTATTTGGATATATGTGTGTGGTGGAATTGATGGCATAACATGAAATTTGGAATTTGGGTATTGTCAATATAATTGAAATTGCAAGTTTGGGCATACATGAATTGGCATGTAAATTAAATCACGAGTTTGGGACTATGTAAATTAAATCAAAAGATTGGGCTTATGTTAATTAGGCATATGTAGAATTGGGAATTTGAACATGAAAGCGATTGTAAACTTGATAATTGGCATAAACATGTATTATGAACTTGGGCAACTGACATGTATTGTAATAAAAAGATTATAGTTTGGGATAACTGCATCATGAAACATGATTTAGGTTTATTGGGTATGAAACTTGATACATGTAATTTTGGCTAGAACTTGATACGGTAAAATGGCACAAAATTGGCATACATGTAAAACGGCATAAATTGAACATATGTAAATTTGGTACGAATTGGGCATATGTAAAATTTACATGTAATCTAGAACTTGGACATATGTTAATTATGTGAAATTTGGAATAGAAACATATATGAAAATTTATGACTTGGTAAAGGTTTAATATGAACGCGCCTAAGTTGGGGTTTGGGTGGTTGGCATGTATTGTAAATAAAAGTCTATAACTTGGCATAACCTTATAGTGAATTATGATAATAATTTGGGAATACGTTTTGGGGCAAAAACGTGAACCATGAACATTTCTATATGTTAAACACATGAACTGATATTGGGGTTTTGTGTGGAATACGACCATTAATGAACCTTTGACACGAAGTTAGACTCAGTTTGTGGTGTAAATCTGCCCGGAACCGCCCGGCAAATCCAGTAGCCACAAAGTGTCAGTCTAATGTGAGAGGTCGAAGGCCAAATTGTAGGCGTAACGGTTTATGACACGAGGTCAGACCCAGTTTGTGGTATAAATCTTCCCGGAACCGCCCGACAAATCCAGTGGCCACAAAATGCACGGTCTAATGTGAGAGGTCATGATTCATTCGTCATAATGAATGAATTAAGGAATACTAACCATAATAAGAAGTGGGTATGGTTAGAGGGTTAGGTGGGATGACATGGAAATTTGACATGTAAATGTGGACCTAACCGGTATGAGTTAAGAACATGTAAAACTTACAAAAGTAGGCTTAACCAACATAATAGTTAGTCAGACCAATGGGTGGGTTAAGTAATATGGCTAGATTAATGACACTTAACCAATATAACATGACACGTGGCAGGGTTAAGTCAACTTGAACATATAGATAATACTTAACCAACTTAGCATGATACGTGGGCGGGTTAAGCCATGAACCGCTTGAATATACTTAACCAATTGGACACGATGATTTGATAGGGTTAAGTCATGAACCGCTTGAATATACTTAACCAATTGGACGCGATGATTTGATAGGGTTAAGTCATGAACCGCTTGAATATACTTAACCAATTGGACGCGATGATTTGATAGGGTTAAGTCATGAACCGCTTGAATATACTTAACCAATTGGACGCGATGATTTGATAGGGTTAAGTCATGAACCGCTTGAATATACTTAACCAACTTGACAGATGATTTGTAGGGCTAAGTCATGAACTTGAACGACAACACTTAGCCAATTTGACATGACACGTAGGCGGGTTAAGTCATGAACTTGAATGACAACACTTAACCAACTTGACATACTAGACTGATGGGGTTAAATCTCGAATTTAAATGACAACACTTAACCTACTGAACGGAAACCCAAGTTACGCGGTCCTTTTCAGCAGTAACCCACTAGATGTATCACGGTACCCTGGAACTAGGCAGGGTGGGGCACGATTACTGGGCTGATTGTAAGCGATCAGAACGACGGATGAGTTGGTGCGCCATTGTAGGTTCAGGTGGACTATGGTCGTGCACGTAGTCCGGAGTTGAAAAAGCAGGCATTGGGCACCGGTAGGTTTACACTGTGCGTGCCTGATTCGTGTCGGTGGTTGGCACCCTAGGGCTTGATACACCCTATGGTGGACCTAGCACAGGTGACTACATTTCGTGATTGGGCCGTATGACACAGACACATGAACAAGCTAGGACTTGTAGGGAGCCGATCGATTAATAGATCCTTACATGGAAAAAGGGTGTTGTTCGTTAGGTAGCATAATCCCTAGTGGTCCTACGTGGCATAAACCCTAATCGAATCTTGGAAACGTTCAATAGGTAGCATAATCCCTAGTGGTCCTAGGTGGCATAAATCCTAGTTGAACACGCGATAGTTCATGATAAGGAAACCTAGCCAGAACAAGGGTGGCAGTCCAAACGATTTCAAGAATGGTGGCACTACGTTGAAGTAGTATAGAAATACGTGATGAAGCCCATACGATATACGGCAAGGGACTGTACATATACATGGAAAGGATGATACGGGTTGGGGTACTAGTACAGTTGGTGCAGAGAATATAGGAAATCAAAGAAAATAGTGGAATGGTGAAGCTTAGAAATCTTGCGATGTTATACTTAATAGAAACCTTGCAATGTTATACTTGATTCATCGTGCCTGTAGCTTACCTTGTCATCATGCTTATGTTTACTTTCAGTTTATTCATGCCATATTATCTTCACCTGTTTTTATGCTGAAAGCCACTAGAACTTACTCAGTCTTTATGACTGACCCAGTTTGTTTCGCCTCTTTTTCTTTCGTTTCCCCCCCAGGTTCGCTGGGTGGGAATACAGCTTAGTTCGGATCTTACCAAGCTCCAAGGCTCTTTCATGTACTGCTTGGATTTCTCTTGGCTATGGCTTGCTTTGCTGTTTTACTTGGGGAATGATTTATGACTATGGTTTTATGCTTCTTTACTATTGCAAGACAGATTTCGATGTAATGGATTTAGCAACATTTTGATGTAAAAGGCTTTAGACCTTTCTAGATTTTAAAGAAATGACATTTGGTTCTTCTTCCACTGTTTTATATGTTCTGTCTTGTAATATTTCTGTGTATGTTTACCTAGATAATGCTCCACCAAAGCTAGTGCATTCCCTTTGTGAGTGACCCTAGCGGAGGTGGGATGTTACAAATCAGCTCCGAAAGCCAGGGGGAATACTTGGTAAACTCGTTGGTTTGGTGATATGAAGCTTTTACATGCATCCACACCTCCCCATACTCTCTATCAGGAGCTGGACGGAGGTCGGGGACGAATCTCAACTCATCAAAATAGTTCCAGGGGAATGGTGCTTTAGGAATGCCCTTCGCTCCTCTATCGATAGCCCTTGAAACTGGAGTTCTATCAAGTCAGACACTTTTATCTCAGTCTCTCTCTCCGACCTCGACTGGCCAGGATGTGCTTCCTCCTTCATAACAAGATGAATGGGGGCCGGAGGAGCGGTAGATGGGGAAGTTGTCGAAGGCAAAGATTGAGGCCCACCTACGTTGAGCCAAGTATCTCCTACGGATACGCGAATAGGAGGAGAAGGTGGAGGTCTTTGAGATCGCCTAGACCGGTCTTGGTCTCGATGTCCGCTACCTTGTTCTAACGGGGGTGGAGCGCCGTACAAGCTGGCGGATCTTCAGAATCTCTCAAATGAAGAACTCTGGGGAGGCTGGCGATCCCCACGCCTACAACTTCGTTCGCCACGTCTTCCTGCCATGACACCTGCCAATGGAACAAGCCGAAGTTAGTCAAGTAACTCACATAAGCAAACGTCTATGCTATGCAGTGTTATGGATGTACGCCCTAAGTGGTCTCTCAACAGACAAGATTGCGTTTCGATCGAGGGAGTTAAACCCTCAACAACTCAGGAAAGTTCTTCCAGGCTCGTTGTATTTGGCCATGGAGTCACTACTAAAGCAAGTCCCTTTAAGCCATCAAACTAGCCCGTGGGTTCAAGCGAGGCAGTGGCCCATGAGTGAGTCGTGGGAGACTGCGGTCTAGCCAACACTCCTTCCCATCCCCTATCGGAGGCGGGACGGGAGTGCTCGGCAACCCCTAATCTCCGGAAATCTCCTCTTGACCATATACCTTGCCTCCGTGCACATCTCCTTGAGGTGGAGCAGTCCTTTGCAATTCTCCTTCCACTGGGGGCATTTTCCTCTTCCGCCCAATAGGGGTAGAACCCTCCACAACTCCTTCCTTTGGCACACTAATGGAAACTGCGGGCCTGATCACAGCCCGGTTGTTCGGCAACAACCCAGCGTGTCGGAGGCGATCCTGACTTATCACGGTGCTGGTATTGCGGAGATTCTCTGGTATCGCTCGCAAAGCATTGAGGCGTTGCCGGTATTCATCTTCGGTAGACGCCTTTGGATTTATAGTCATTTTCCATTTAAAATCATGAATAAAGGAAGGAATCCAAAAATCATGGCAAGGAACGGAGTTATAGAAACACTTACTTCCCTCAATCCACCTTCTGGCAAATCCGGGAGGGCAGCTAACGAAAAATCACTCGCGCTTAAACACAAACAGCCTGGGCCATGTCCCGACAAAGAATTTTGTAGCAGTTTTCGCTTCCAAAGACCATTGAGAGGGAGAGCCCGCGCTCGTTTTCCTTAAGTGGAAGAAGTATACCCAAGTGGGCTCCCTGTTCAAAAACTCGCGGAAGATAACGTAAGTACCTAGGAGAGAAGCGTAAGCATTAGGGTGTAACTGTGATGGCGCAAGACGGTAGTAAAACAGCCTATCCCAAATGAAGTCATTAGCCGGGGGCATGCACCCAGCAAGGCAAGCTTGTCGGTTTCAGGAAGTGAGACCTTCGGGCGGCACATGGGCTTTGTCATCTATTCCGGGGGCATGGGCATCATCCACCGGTATGTTAAATCGCACTGCCATTTTCCTGACTGCAGTAGCATCCAGGCACGATGGTACTGAATCGATGGGGATTCTTCAAAATCACCGCATCAGGAAACATGTCCGGGGATACCGGAGGTACGGGCTCATTCTCGCCCATGATATCTACGTTCTCGGCCTCTTTAGTTACGACCGAGGAATATTTTTGCTTAAAGTGCTCCTCGTGCTCAAACGCTTCGGGTGAGCTGGTCGAGTGAGAAGGAGTCGATCCTTCGTGGTGGTCTCAATCCCGCTGCCAAAAGAGCTACATCTAGGGGTAGGGTCGGATGTGTGTGATGCAGGCTAGGAAGCCTCAACTTCCGTGGTCTTTCCAGTCATTGATCTGGTTTGCATCTTTAGCTATACTTTAACGCATCAGTGTTAGAACGGGCAGTATAGTATAGTGACCTGCACCCCTCGTGTTGGTGACAACTAATATGTGCGTGTAATGCTATGCAAGGATGGGCTACATAAACAAAGTTCAGAATGAATCGTAACAGTCTAAGTCCCAGTCTGATTGTAAGCTCTACCCTATGTGAACAATCCTAAACCCCGCTCACGCGGTTAACAATATATGCGTCAACACTAAGCATGCAAATCCAGAGGCGAATATTCGGAAGTCAAAGTCCATCAGCATGACAAATTGAAAACCCGGCAACGACCATGTCCCCAACCATGTCGGGCTCGAAACTTCGAGCTCCAGGTTCGAAATTTCGAACCCAGAAGGGTTCGAAGTTCTGAACCAACCTAGGTTCGAAAACTCGAGCCCCTCTAGGTTCGAAATTTCGAACCCATACAGGGGGCTCGAGAATTCGAACCCACGAGGTTTGAAAATCCAAACCCAGAAGGGTTCGACACCACGAACACCCCGGGTTCGAAAATTCGAACCCATGAGGGTTCAATACTTCGAACCCGGTGGGTTCGAAAATTCGAAGCCACAGGGGTTCGAGAATTCGAAGCTGGCTAGGTTCGACAAATCGAACCCACGAGGTCTCCGTCGTGGCCCTTCGACCTCCTCCCCTTCTCAACTCCTCGATTCAAGGCCTCACCTAGCTCGGTTCGAAAATTATTTGGCCCGATATTATCGGGTTCGAAGCTTTCGGCAATGGCGGCCAGAGAAAGAAAAATTAGAAGGAAAAAAGTGAAGGGGGCCTATTTATAAAAGAAAATCGTGCTCTTTGCATTCTAGCGCGGGTTCGATATTTTCGAACCCACGGGGTTCGAATTATCAAACCTCATGGGTTCGAAATTTCGAACCCTAGTGGATCGAATTTCCGAAGTGTTGGGCTTGAAATTTCGATCCCCCTAGGCTCGAAATTTCGAGCCCGGGGGAACAAATTTCCAAGCCTCCAGGATTCGAAATTTCGATCCCCCTGGGCTCGAAAACTTGAACCGCCATGATCGAATTTCCGAGCCCCTTGGTTGGAAATTTCGATCCCCCTAGGCTCGAAATTTCCAACCCAAAAAAATACGATGAAATGGCGATGGCGACGATGGTCACACCTCAAGGATCGAAAGCGTCGTGACACGCTCTCTCGTGCGCGTGCTCCACGCGTGTGTGTGCCGACTCCGTACATCCACGGTGGTTGCGCACTACAGACACTTAATGATTTGAGCGCGGCGCATCCTTCGAACGACGGCTCATCTACACCGCCAGGGAGAATGAGCCCCACAGCTAACACCTATTTACTTTTTGAATTACAGGAAAAATTAACAGCTTCGCCACTACTTCATCCTACACAAACCACATCATGTCAAAGACAAGACGTACTCTAGGGGCAAATGTTAACCGGCTTTTGGGTTCGGTTCCCAGGAGAGTATCAGATACGCTCAACCCAATGAACCGCGTAAAGCTGAGACCGAAAAGGGACACACAAGAGTGGAGGAAACATGATCAAGAAAGGATTACACCGCTTGTAACCTCACGACATTCAGAAGACATCCGCGAACCAAGGCCTCGCACCCCGAAGGAGTTACGAGCCTCAACCACCCGGTCCCCGGATCCTCACACCCCTTGGAAGGACTTCACGCCAGACATGGCGCGGAATTCGCACTCAGCCGGGTGCGAAATCTCGCACCCATGCCTGAGTTTGAAATTTCGAACCCAGTGGGTGCGAGGTCTCGAGCCCTGCGCGTGCGAAATCTCGCACCCATGGCTGGGTTCGAGATTCCGAGCCCAGTGGGTGCGAAATCCCGCACCCATGGCTGGGTTCGAGATTCCGAACCCAACGGGAGCGAGATGTCTCACTCGCGCCTCGGTTTGAAATTTCGAACCCAAGAGACTCGAAATTTCGAGGCGCGCAGGTGGTGGGCTCGATTTTCCTGCATGTGGTCTCTATTTTTACCTACTCCTACCTACTCGTACTACTATAAATAGCTCATGGCCTCACACTTCAAGAGGGTTGGATTTTCTTCACTTGAGACCTTCCTAGAGCTCCATGAACTTCATTAATGACATCTCCTATTTGAGGAAGAAGGAGAATTAAATATTCTTTTTTCCTAATACCTAGCATATGACAATTACGAAAGTGAATGTAATGAGCATGGCTCTACCTTGTAATTCTTGAGTGATTAATAAATATTCAACCTCCTTCCAAAGTGGACGTAGGCCTAATCCGCGGCCGAACCACTATAAAATCTCGTGGCATTTATCGCTTTCTTTTACTTAGTTTTGCGATCAAATTAACTATTCCTAGTAATAGGAATCTTTGGTGTTTACGACATTTTTTGCCGTCAACAACACTCCTGTATCCAAACAACTAGAGCCTCTGATTTTCACATTTTTAAGCCAGAGATAAAATAATGACTTAATTGCAAAAGGTAGAAATTAAATGTTCTGATTGGTTGGATATAGAGGAATAGAGGGTTTTGGGTACAAGTGATTGTTTTGAATGTTATGCACCTGCTTGTATTTTGCATCTCATGGGATGAATTAAATTGGACTTGAATTATTATTCATTCCCTTTTCCCTTTAATTTATCTAAAACCAAAATACTGAAAATAAATTGATGGATTTGGATGTCGGATCCATGGAAATTAAGAATAGCTGAGTATTTGCGTTCTCACGTGTTCTCATATCTACCATATAAGTCTTATTTGACGTAGGAGGGCAAAACAAAAAAGACAAAGCCACCTTCCATTTCCAATGCAAAACTCCGCCCCCAGTTTCACCGCATTTCTGCTATAGACTTGTAAAGGTTGAAAAAAAAAAAAAAAAAAAAAAAAAAAAAAAAAAAAAAAACCTCAGATCAGTAATGTTTGCTTTAAGTGGCTGCTGTCGGACAAGAGGAATTCAAGTCAATAGTGTGATATGTTAGGCTGGTCTAGCATGTTAAGAAGAAACGACCGTCTGAATTTGGAAAAATCACATCGTTAAATAACATGAATAAATTGTATATGAGTATGAATTAATAGACATGCATGCAATGCAACCTCTGCAGAGATTTCTATTGTTACAATAAAATAAAATTTGCATCAAAACAGTTATTTTTATTTGCTCCATTTCAAATGCCGCAATTTGCTCCATTTGAAATGCCGCACAAAATACAAAAAATGTGCTCCATTTAAAATGTCGCAGTGTGCTCCATTTGAAATGGAGTAAATTAAAATAACTGTTTTGGCTAATGCGATCAAAACAGGCTACGGCCGTAATAAGTTTTAAAACTAAGTCATTCCAGTAATAATTTTACTAAATGTGGTCAAATGAAAAAAAAAAAAAATTTCCATGCAATAATGATGTACCTTTTTATTACTTTGATCTTATGTGTGTAGTTCTCATTTGAAGTTTTTGAGTCTTTGGCACTACTGGTGCAAAGTTGACTACAGTTTTGATACTTTCCAGTTGGTGCCAACGTTCCACTCAATAGTTGGGTTCTACCCTCATTGAAGCTGTCATAGTATTGACAATTTTAAACTGTTGAATGTTGTTGATTTTTGTCACATTGACTAAAGAATTGTACATATTCTTTATTTATTAGCATTTTCCAACGCAAGTTTAAAACACAAAACTTAAAATGCAATAACATAATCGAATGGACCCTAAAGTTATACATACTTTCTCTTGGTAGGATATTATTAGGAATACATTTTCATTTTTAAGGGATTAGGGAAATTTTAAAGTCCTGAGCCTGACATATGATATATATGTATATATGGATTATGGAGTACTACCGGTGATGTGAAGAGAATTTTCCTGTGATTTAATAAAATATAGAAAAAGAAATGTTTCAATGAAGGAAACGACAGATATCTATTATTCATTTAAAACAGATATCCCTTCATTTCTTTCATTTACGCAAATACTTTCATTTCCAGTCGCCATATTCTCTCTTCTTTAGGTTGAAATTTTACGGCTCCTAAGCCACTTGATGAAAAAAATACTAAAATAATCTCACATCGGTAGAAGTAAAATCATGCATGGATGAAAGCCTCAATATTTCATTTAAAACAGCTATATAAAGCTGTGTAACCTCTGTTACATTTGAAAGGAAAAATATTACGGTTTTTACATTTGTTACATGGTATCCGAGCCAGCTTCCTACTGACATCACTTAACTTCTGCGAACTCAATATTGTTGAAAAATTCATCTATTCACGGCTAGTTCTCATAATCAAAGAGATTACAAAAGAGATTACATTTCTCTCGATCAAGATTTACTGCGTTGCTCTGTTCAAAAACATTGTTTTTTATCAGGTTTACAGTGTCATCCATAACTTGATCAGAATTCTGATCAACTCCGGTTGCAGCTGTATAGATCATCCGAATTTTTCAACGTCTGATACGTTTTTTCAATCTTTTCACTCAACATGGCCGGTGGCAGGGAGACCGTTTCAAGCAGATCATCGCCTTGTAAAGATAATGCTGCTGCATCAGATAACCTCCAAAACAACGTAAAAGAATTGTACAACAATGGAGATTTATTCACAAACAAAAGAATTGTACAACAACGTAAAAGAATTTTACTGCTCCTAAGGCACTGTCAATTCATGCAAAAGCAATTTCTGACAACAATGGAGATTTATTCACAAACAAAAAAATTCACTCGATACAAAAAACAAGATAGCCTATTATGTTCTTGGTTCTTCTCTTCTATCAGCCTTACACTACTGCCTCATTTAATATGATGCAAAAGTGCTTAAGAAATTTAGGAAATAGTGGTACAAATATACACTCAATCTTCAGCAAAGATCATGCATTATAAACGTCAACTTAACAACATAAGTAAAGATTTGATGACAATGAGAGAATACTTGACATAAATAAAAACATTTTGCGACTTACTTGATGTACCAGGGACAAAATATCTCATGCAGATCAAGTACTTATAATATTGTGTGATCTTGACCACGGATATAAATCAATTGTTACCATGCTTTCTTTCTCAACGTATTACCCCATCACTTCAGCATACCCACTCAACTCTTAGAAGGCAGAATCGATGCCAAAAAAGCAAGATACAGAGAGAATACAACGTCAATTATGCCTCAACAAACAAAAAAGGAATCATAAAAGGTCACAAGGAAACAAGAATGAACAAAGTAATAAAAGAACTACTCAAAGTAACAGGGGCATGGGAGAAGAAGATTCAACTCAAATAGAATTAAGTGTCAAATCTGTGGAAAATTTGACCATACTGCCAACAAGTGCTACTTCAGTCTCGATCAAAATTTTACTCTAAATCAACAAGCCAGCAACAATTAAAGGACAAACTATCTAAATGCAAATTTTGCTCAATCCAGTACAGAAAACAGAAATCAAACTGACAATACAAAGGGTCAAAATGACATTGAAAATTGAAATACTCAACAAAATTGATGACATTCAAAGTGAGGTCTGGTTTCCGGATTCAAGAGCCAAACCACATCATAAAAAATCTGAACAACTTGAACACTGGCAATAAGGAATACAAAGGCACATAGTCTATATATATTTATGGGTAATGACAATTCTACTAAAATTACACACATCGGCACTTCCATACTTGGAAGTAAAAGAAACTTATATCTGAACCATTTACTTAGGATGCCAGCAACAAAGAAAAACATACTAGGCGTATATTAGAGACGTGCTAAATAAAGAAATCTTATTATAGGGTAATATGCAAAATGGATTGTATATATTCAATCTTGTGAAGAACAATAGAAAATCTAATAGAACACATTGGTGCAACTACTCTAAGTTTGAAAGTAAATCTGATTTGAGTAAACTTTACTTGTGGCATTGTAAATTGAGACATCCAAATATTAATGCTGTAAGAAATGTACTAAGAACTAATAAAGTTGAGTTTGATAATATATCTCATACTTATATATGTACAACTTGTCAATTAGGAGAATGCCACAAACTAACATTTCCAAAATCTCGAACTAAACATAGCAAAACACTAGAAATGGTAGCTACTGATTTGTGGGTTACTACCCCCAATCAATTCAGACCGTACCGTGGGTACAATTCTTTTGTTGATTCTGTTGGAATTTGGATATAGAGAGGAGGATAGAGATAAAACATATAATAATTTAATGACTACATTTTTTTAGTTCTGCACTTTTTCTTCATACAACTTGATTACAAATGAGGGAGTACAACCCTTTTATAACATAGCCAAGTATCTAGAGTCTTCTTATTCTAGAGTTTTCTTTTATTCTCTAATTTCTACTTTCCTCAACAAATCAATTCTAGAATTCTCCATTTGATAAATCTAAAATTTCTTGTTATATATTTTAACCTTCCCCTAATACAATGATTAACTTTATTCCATAGTGTTTCTATTAAAACCAAATTTATTTGTTTCCTTAAAACCAAGTTTATTTCCAACATCCTCCCTTAAACTTGGTTTTACTACTCCAAACAAAATTCCTTGATTCGAAGCACTTTCTCTTCGATTTGTGATGCACTCTCTCATCACCTTCAAAAATTAACGAAGCACTTTCTCTTCGATTTGTGATGCACTCTCTCATCACCTTCAAAAAAAGTTAATATTGGAGCACTTTCTCTCCATGGTGCACTTTCTCACCCACAACTCTAATATAAAATTTCTTTCACGGCCACTTGTGCCATGTTCTCTTTCTCTTCATTTGGTTCATCAACATCTTCTACAATATCATCTTCGATCTTCTTCTCAGTCTTCTTCTTCATCTTTGATCTTCTTCCCACTCTTCTTCTTCCTCTTAATCTTCCTTCTGATTTTTTTTTTTTTTTTGGATCTTCCTAGAGATCTCTCTATCCTCTCTCGTTAACCTAGCCCTGATACCATGTTAGATTTTATTAATCCCCTTATTATCACAAAACCAATTGGTTATGTGATGGGGAACATCTTAGTTTATATCCAGGATCTTAGTTCAGTATTTCCCGATGTGGGACAACTTTGAAGCACCATTCAACACACCCCATTGCTTCAAAGTTGTTGACATCGAAGCACTTTCTCTTCGATTTGTGATGCACTTTCTCATCACCTTCAATTGTTGAAGCACTTTCTCTTCAACTCTACTGAAATCCTGAGCTCTGATACGATGTTGGAATTTGGATATAGAGAGGAGGATAAAGATAAAACATATAATAATTTAATGACTACATTTTTTTAGTTCTGCACTTTTTCTTCATACAACTTGATTACAAATGAGGGAGTACAACCCTTTTATAATATAGCCAAGTATCTAGAGTCTTCTTATTCTAGAGTTTTCTTTTATTCTCTAATTTCTACTTTCCTCAACAAATCAATTCTAGAATTCTCCATTTGATAAATCTAAAATTTCTTGCCATATATTTTAACCTTCCCCTAATACAATAATTAACTTTATTCCATAGTGTTTCCTATTAAAACCAAATTTATTTGTTTCCTTAAAACCAAGTTTATTTCCAACAGATTCATATTCAAGATTTACCTGGATTTATTTTATTAAGTCAAAAGCAGAAACAACAAATGTTGTAACTCAGTTCATAGCATAAGCAGAAAGACAGACAAACCACAAGATCAAAATACTCCAAACAAATGGGGGAACAGAATTCAAACCTTTGAAAACCCACTTCAATTGGAAGGCATCACTCATCGAACAACATGTCCTCGCACTTCAGAACCAAATGGCTTGGTGGAGAGAAAGCATATGCATATAGTGGAGACTGACTTAACTCTATAAGCTCGGGCCTTGGGCTGTAAACGGATGCAGTCGGATACGGATAGTGCTGTATCCGAATCCGTATCCGAAAATGAAAATCTGTATCCGAATCCGTATCCGATATCCGCGGATACCTGTTAAAAATATCTGTATCCGTATCCGCGGATATTTTCAGATATCCGAAAATATCCGTATCCGCCTTAGCGAATACGGATATCCGAAAATATCCGAAATATCTGTATCCGAAACTTAAAACTGTACATTGATGTGGTTATCCGAAAATATCCGAAAATAAAGCAATAAAAATTTACAAATACATCACTCACATACAAATTTGGCTTATAAAATATATTTTTTGAAAATGTGAATACATCT
Organism: Allium sativum; assembly: GCA_030737875.1. Classification (NCBI taxonomy): domain Eukaryota; kingdom Viridiplantae; phylum Streptophyta; class Magnoliopsida; order Asparagales; family Amaryllidaceae; genus Allium; species Allium sativum. The sequence continues at coordinate 490,214,919 of CM060920.1, forward strand.
AATTAAAAATTACAAGCAGGACATCAATCAAATAAATTTCTTACAACGAATATTTTAAGAGATAAAGTGTTCAAAATAAGAAATACACAACCCTAAGACTAAAACAAAACAAAACATAAATCATAGAAGCACATACACAATTATATTTTAATTATAACCATACCACAAAATAAAATGAGTACATGATTTAAAATGTTGCATAATACAAAATACAACATTCCTTTATAATTAAATAGTTGAGTTTAGGTTAGTTATTTTAAGGAAATTTTTATATTAATTTAATCTTAAATATAAATTTAAAATTAGATAATATATATACATACACGTATTAGAAAATCGGACGGATATTTTTCGGATATGGATACCACTATAACCATATCCGTATCCGAAATGATTTTCGGATATCGGATATCCATATCTGCATCTCGGATAACGGATATATTTCGTATTTTCGGATACGGATGCGGACGGATATCAGATTTTTCGGATACCCGTTGACAGCCCTACTCGGGCCTCTCTTCCCTTAAATTTTTGGCCATATGCATTTGATACAAGTGTGTTTCTCATTAATAGCCTAGCAACTAGAGTTCTGCAAAATGAAAACCCATTAGAAAATCTATTCAATCAAGCTACACTATCATTTTTCATCAAAAATTTGGATGTCTATGCTTTCCAAATTTAAAGTCATACAACATTCATAAGCTAAGCTTCAGAGATCTTAACCCTGCACATTCATCAAGCATGCTCAAGGCAAAAAGGAGTACAAATGTTTACCAGTAAACGAAGAGAGATCATATCAAGACATGTTGCCTTAATATATACCTTCCCATTTGCCAAGCCTCTAATGAAAGCTACACTAAAAGGACCACAATGCAAAAGTGTCCATTCTAGCCATTCCAATTTACAGTAGTGATCGAGTTAAAGACGCAAGTGCTCATCAAAAAGTCAAGTCAGAGCTCTAACACTCAATACCCAACAGTGGACCAGATCAGAGTGTCAATTCACCCTCAACACACGGTGCCCACTGTTGAGGCAGGTCATAGTGATATTGATTACTCAATAAGCTCACACAGCAAGAGAAGTTTAAATGATCAGAATGACTCATCCCTTAATAGAGAGAAACAATCAATCGTTGATCACAATAGCACATCCAGTAATAGTTAAGAAATAAATCAAAAGAAAGTAGGCCATCATATGACTAATAGAGCCAAAAGTGTGATATTTAAACCAAAAATCTACAATATCAATAAAAGAAGATGAACAAGAAACTTATGAAAAAGCAAGCATATAATGCTAACTGGAAAAATGCAATGGATGAGAAATTCTCTGCTTTGAATAGAAATAAAACTTGAAGCCTTATAGCTAATCCCATAAAAAAAATATTGTTGGAAGTGAGTGGACATATAAGATCAAAAGGTAATCTGATGGATCAATACTAAATTATAAGGCAAGACTCGTGATAGGCAACCGGGTAACTGGATTCCCTTTGCCACCAGCACTATTGTTGTTGCTTTGCATTGTCTCACACAGTGTTTTCCTGTGCTTTAATCCTCACACAAAACACTCAATCAAGCTCCTAAAATATCCTCTGGCTCTGATACCAAATTTATTGTAAGGAAGAAAGTAAGGAAATTAAAAAGACCTCTTCTTCAATTGAACAAATTTGGTATCAGAGCCAAAGGATATTTTAAAAGCTTGGTTAAGTGTTTTGTGTGAGGATTAAAGGATAGGAAAACACTGTGTGAGACAATGCAAAACAACAATAACAGTGCTCGTGGCAATGAGAATCTAGTTACCCAGTTGCCTATGTTTAAGGGAGTAAATTATCATTTCTGGAGTCTAAAGATGAAAACACTCTTTAGATCACAAGATTTGTGGAGCATTGTAGAAGATGGGTTCACGGATGATGCACCGGTTGAACCAAGCAAAGATTTGAGAGACAAGAGAAAGAAGAATGCAAGGGCCCTTTATATTATCCAACAATCTTTGGATGATGAGATCTTTCCATGAATTGCAATGGCTTCTACTGCAAAAGATGCTTGGAGCATTTTCAAGCAAGAATACTTGGGAGACAAGAAGGTGATTGCAGTGAAATTGCAATCTCTTAGGAGGGAGTTTGAGACGTCCCAAATGAAAGAAATGGAAACAGTTCAAGATTACTTGTCAAGAATTGCAAGTACTGTGCAACAGATGTGGTCTTTTGGTGAAGAGATCAAATCTCAACAGGTTGTGAGCAAAGTGCTATGAAGTCTAACAAACAAATTTGATCATGTTGTCAATGCAATTGAAGAGTCCAAAGACATGGAAACATACACGTTTGATGAACTCATGGGCTCTCTTCAAGCTCATGAAGAAAGACATTCCAAAAGTGATGAAAAGAAAGAGGAGAAAACTTTTCATGTCAAAGGAGAGTCTTCAAATAAGGAGAAATCAAACCAAAACGATGGAAGTAAGAAGGAAAGAAAGTAAGAAAATTAAGTATCCTCTTTCTCTTTATTTCCAACAACTTGTGGCCAACAGGTGCACACAACAATATGGTTTTGATTTCTATAAAACTTTCACACCAGTTATAAAGCCTACTATTATTAGGGTAATTCTAACACTTGCACCACATAATTGTTGTGGAGAATTTCGACTCAAAATCACTCAAATCAAAACTCCCAACCCAGCAGAAGGCGAGATTGTAGTAAATGTGCAAAAACAACCAATCAATATATCAAAACAATCTCAGTCTATCCAATAACCAATCACAATCACCAAATATGAGAAATGAAGGAGCAATAACGAAAAGTAAATCACCTAGGGATTTATAGTTGTTCCACTAACGTCTTGTTAGTGTACATTCACTTTGAGAGAGAACCTTTATTAATATCAATAGAAGAATATAAGAGATTGATTACAATGATCAAATTCACCAGAAAATTTTGATTTTGTGGAGATGAGAATTGAAGAAGATTAGGATTGCCAAAACCCTAATTAAAATAAACCTAGGTTAATTTCTTGATTAATCCCTTTTTTCTAATCCTTACCCTTTTAGATTTGAGAATAACTAATATAGGAAGAGAATAGTATGTAGCAATCACTCAAATTTCCCCTGGTACCTTCACAAATCAGTCTGCCAAGCTTTCAGCCCGAAATTGCTTCAGAAGTCACCTGAGACATCTGTCATATTGAAACAGTCGTTTGTCCCTAACCGGGGAAATAATTTTGTTTCAGCATAGATGACGTCTGTCACTCCTCACAGATGACTGTCACCTGCTCAGATGTCTGTCCAGCAATAAAACACGTCAGGCAGAACTCTGGGAAAAATCCAACTCTAACAACATAGACGTCTTTATGCCACGATAGACATCTGTCAGAGTGTCATGCTGAAACCATGCACATATTCACCTGCAACTCCCTTTACGAGCTCCGATTTGCATACAATCTTCTCCGACACGAAGCTACTTCCATGCACTTCAATTCTGCCATATAGTGTCGCAAAATTTAAAAATAACAACTGAAAAATAAAGCAACTTGATGTCAACAATATTTTTTAAATGGTGTATTTTAAGAAAATGTGTCCATGTATTAGCCAATAGGGCATATACAAGATAATAACAAGTCAGTATATGCGAACTCCATAAGGCTTTGTATGGACTAAAGCAAGCACCCAAAGTATGGTATAAAAAGTTTAAAAGGACATTTGTTACTCTTGGATATCACCTATGCAGTTAAAGCCTCGCTAAAGCTCCGTAATATCCCCGTAATAGCCCATAGCGCTCTTCAACCACTATGCTATTTCAATTTAGCGTTTGTTAACGATATTTTTCGTCAACACCGAAAATAACTCAGTGGGAATGGACCTAAAGGAAAAATAGGTTGTTTAGCCTTTTCAAGTTTGGATTAGTTCACCGTTCCTAGGTATCAAGGTCTGGAATTCGAAAGAATAGTTACTCTTCCCTCAATGGGGTGAGTACCACACTTAAACGATTCAAAGACCAACAATTACCTTGGGGAGAAGGATCACTAAATACAACCCTTAAAAAAGGACTTAACGGATGGTAGAAAGAGGTTCTGCACCAAGCTCGCTGAAAGGCCTAAGCTTGTAGGAGGGGTATAAGCTTGTAGAATGAGGTATTTCACCTGATTCGTGGAAAGGTCTGGGTAAGGACTCATGCACATGTAAGAAACAAATAGTAAGCTACATCAGAAATAACTAAGAAATACCAGGATAATCTCATAAGAAGACACCATAAGTATCGATTCATTCTTTATTGATCTTTGATTTAAAGTATGTTACCAAATCGATCTAAGAATTAGGGTTTACTCTAGAAAGAAAAAGTACAAGAATATGAATGAGAAAATCCCCCAAATGTAACCAACGAGGTCTTATTTATAGATAAATCGGGGGGGCCCTCTGCTGTTAGGCCGTTTGAGCATGTAGGAGCTTTTGTCGACCGCTTTTTCCTTGGTCTCGGGTGTTTTATCTTTCGCCCGCTTTATGATGTTGATCATAGCTTCCATAATGAAGGTTCCGGTCAATTGGAGCTTCTTTTGAGACTGATATGAGCTTTTGGTTGTATGCTCTCGGTTATAAGCTTCTGGATGTAGGCTTTTGGTTTTCCCATGAATACTTAGCGGAGCTTGTCCTCATGATGTATGTAGGTAACCGCCGGTCCGGAACCCCTGTCGGCGTTTGTGCTAAGTAGACTAGTATGTATAGCTTGCATCCTTTCTGGGGTTCCGGTTTCACCTCCTGGGGGAGTTTCTGGGTATAACCTGTTCTTCCGGAAGGTTGCTTCAGGAGATTTGTCTGTTTTCTACCAGTATAACCTTTCGGTGTTTATGCAGTAGGTGTTTTGGAAGCCTATTCCAGATAATCTCTATGTGCTTTTGGCTTAATACCCTTGATGTCGTTGCCTCCTGATGTATCGGTATTTAAGTAGGTTGATGCCGATAGCCCCTCCTTCCTTCTGGGTTTCAATTAGTGGAGCCCTTGTCTTCCTCTTCCTTAGCATTCGGCCTAGATGACCTTTCGCCATAGGGTCCCCCTACCGGATTAACTCTGCTGGGTCCCTTGTTGGATAGACCCTGTCAGATAGGCCTTGCCGGAATGATCATGTTGGCACTCTGTAGTTTTTGAGTTCCTTTTAGTTTTTACTCTGGTTTTCTTATGAATTCTTATGTGCTTGCGGTCACCCGATGCCCCTTAACCATCGTCTTGTTTCGGAATTAATTTTGGTAGCCCTTCCCTCGTGAAGGGGTATTTACAACTTTCCAAGTCAAACTTTTTGTCTTTTCCAAAGTGTCATATCTGAGTCTTTTGATTTTCTTTGATAGTAAGCATTGATTGGTCTTTTCATGTTGTGACATCTCTTTGCTTCCCCAAAGATGTAAGCTACAATACCACTTTAGACTCTGTGTTTGAAACCATGGAAAATTTTCCAAGGAATTTGTCCTATAAAAAACAATCTGGCAGGGGGGTTACAAGTATTATTGTATGAAATATTTTTAATTTATCTGCAAATATTGTTCACCTTATGACATTTGGTGGTTTGTGATATTGTATTAATATGTCAAGGTGGACATTATGCGTATGTGTGTATGAATCGATAAAGGTCATGTGGTCATTTTCCTTGGAATGTATGATATTACTATGCATACTTGATGTTTGTGTTTCATGTATTACGATGTTTCAATTTCTCCATGACTAGGAGGACCGATTCCAGACCTCTGCTTCATAGTTTAGAGAGGAAACTTCGAATATTGTTGGTTACAAAGATATTTTTGAGAGGGCTCCCCTTTCGGGCTATAAAAAGATGTATTATATTCAGAAGATAGTTGTCACAAATCTTCGGGAACAGGTGTCTTATTTGGAGAAACAACTAAAGGAGAAAGATGAGATTATCTATAATTTGTAACGTATGCTAGCGACAAAATCCTCTGATAATTCTGACGCGGAGGTAGGTAGGCTATACCAACAAATAGACGAGTTGGAAAATGAACTAAAGAAAGCTATGGAGAATTATGCTTCTCTGGAATTTTCCTTACAAAACCCTGACTCGGAATGATAGTCTTTTATTGCATGTTTGTAATGTACACCCTTTTAAGACAACAATTGTGTTTGTGTGATGGTTTATGCTGTGAATTCTAGTGGGCATGCCTATGTGTTGCGTGATTTATATGATGTATTTCTTTTTGTTGGAAACAATGCCATAATGATATAGGATGCTGCAATCAACAGAAGACTTAGTCGTGTCAAGTGATAGTAAAAACTTCCTTACGTAACAAGTATGTTTGGGGACACCCCCGATATAAGATTTCCATAGAAATAGCATAGTATTAGTTATAGGACCCCATTAGCAATGTTTGGGATCTTTTCCCTCGTTCTTTTCCAAACTGATGTTTTGATGTGAAGCTATTGCCAGTCCTATATAAGCAACTGGTATATTAAACAATAAATTGATGAATATATAAGTTAAGGACGCTTCCCCGAGTAGGTAAGAAGACCAACGAGTTCATCTCTACTAATAATAGATGTGTAGTTCCGAGACATATTTAGGCTGTCAAGAAGGTTGGAAAACTCCTATTGTTGACACGCATTTTAGTCAAAGCCGTCATATGTGAAATCTCTAGTTAACAATACGTTCAAGTATTGGGAACAACATCAAAAGACAGGAAGCGACTTGGCTGAAGTCGCATCACAAACAAAGAATGGCCCGAAACTCCTATCAGACGACCTCCTTTGGGCCCGAAAACAACGATTATGGTGCTTTGCACTATAACCTTGTAACCCCCTGAATTAGCTTCAACTATGGACTGGCAATCACTTGGATGAAGTGACGAAGCGTCGTGGGCTCACTGTATGGACCGGCTCACCCCCTAGGGTTCGCCCCTTCGGCTCGTGCACCTACCCAGCTCCCCTCCCCCCGGTTTGTGACTCGCCCATGGACCAGGACCCGACCGTGGACCTCAACACCAACTTCATCATGAGGCACCTCTGACTCGCCACCTCGGTTCGCCCATAAGAACCACAAACCGCTTGGGAATAGTCATGCTGCAGGCTATTTTGACCTATTCTTATGTGTGTCCTTACTCCTATCAACCCGTATCTCATTACATATGGCATGACACGACTTGGAGAGGATTTTTCCACGTTTTATACCTCATTTCAGGATTTTTGGAAAGTGTGCCACGTGTCCCACAAACCGGTATCAAGAAATGGATATAAATACACCATTAAAAGGCATTTCAAAGAATGCTTCGGAGCTTTTGGCTCTAACTCCTCACGGCTTCCACCATTGTTCTCCGTATGCCTATTGTGCAACATAGAAGTTGAACTCCACAATATAACATGAGGATTTCGTGTATAATCTTCTCATTTCTTACCACTTTTCATTGTAAACATGAGGATTTCATGTATAAACCGAGAGAATTGTACTTGTAACTTCTTAGGATTTAAGAAGAAATAAAGTGGACATAGGCTTTGTTTGAGCTGAACCACTATAAAAACTTCGTGTGTCTCCTATTATTTACTGTTTTCTGCATTCTATGATTTGTGACTGTGAAGACTTCACGCGTCAGTTGGGTGTTAGTACCAGTTTTTGGTCTAACATTTATATTTAATATTCTAAAGCGATCCAAATTTGGATATTTGTGACAAGACCGAAACCCTACCTCCAGTTGTGATTCGCACTTGAATCGGCTTAGATTTGGGCATTAAGACAGAAGACTAAGAATCCGCTTCTGGCCTTTGTTGAGAGTTGAATCAACCTTAATTCGACATTGAGATAAGAACGGGCTTCCTCTTCCAGTATTTGAGAAGGCCTGAACCAACCCAGGTTTGGGTTATTTAATATAGAAGACTTGTACCAATCCTAGCAATTAAAGATTCGAAGACCAGAAATTGCCTTCTGGCATTAATAAAGAACCAAATCAACCCATATTTGAGTATTAATGTAGGAGACCGGAAGTCCTCTTCTTTCAGTAGTTGTGTAGGTCCAACCCAAACCAAATTTGGGTTATTAATATAGAAGACCGGAACTAACCTTTGTTTAGGTAACTAGAGATTGAGTGCCAGAGATCTACCTCTGGTATTAACATTTTGGTATCCCCTTTGAATTTGATTTGTGAAGCAGAGGCTGTAAATGCTTCCTGAGTCTCTCTATGGGCTTTCGATGTCAAAGCAGAGGATATATGTGCTTTGTTGGCCAATCTCTGGGCATGTGCGCCCGGTGCGCTTGGCTAGCTTATCCACAAGCAGGGCCCAAGGAATTACCCGACCTCCCTCAAGGAGGCGCTTTATCCTGACCATCGTAGGTGATGATAAGGTCTTAGAAACTTAAACTGGGCGATTGTAGACACAGAATTAAGGATTACTCTTTTGATGCTCTATATTGACCATCGTAGGTACTGACAGAGGCTTACACACCACCCCCCTCCGAGGGTGCCCTATCCTGACCATCATAGGCGATGATAGGGGTTTGCGTTCCCTTCTGCGGGTAACGCGGAACATAAGCAGAGGTAGGACGTGCTCTTCTGCGAGCAGAGGTAGGACGTGCTTAGTTTATAGCAAAGGCATGGCGTACTTTTCTGTGAGTAGAAGCAGGGTGTGCTAAAGTTAGATGCACCACCATGACCAGTTCTGGTATGAAACGGAGGCTTACGCTTTTGATGCTTTAACCTAGCCCCTTTTGATTTAGGCATGAATAAAGACTAATATACCAACCCTCCCCATGTTTCCGGGGGGTGCCTTGCCCTAACCAATTTGGTGATGACAAGTGATTTGATCCATTCGTGGTTTGACCCCTTTTGGGTTTTCTTTAAACTTCGAAAGGAGGATTTTCCATACCCTCGATCGTATTTGATAATCCTTTTCCTAAGGGGTTTTATTGAACTTAATCTGATCCTTTTATAAACTCTTGTAATTGTCCTTGGTTGATGAATTGGATGACCGTTTCCGCAAGAATTTTGCAGTGGTTAGTTTCATGTCCATTCATTATGTTGTAATGATAATAGGGTTCTCCTGTTTTCCTTTCTTATTTGGGCTTTTCCTTTGTGATCGGCTAATAGTTGAGTTCATGTTTGGTTAGGAAGTAAACATTTTCCATTGAAGTGGTAAGGCGGTACCCCTTAGCAAATCTTACTGTAAGCCTTTCTCCCTGCCGCTGGGACTTAACTCTTTTGTAACCCAGTCTCATTGTTTTACCTATATTTTTGTTCCTACTTTCCAGAATATATGCAGGTTGAGGTGTTATCCTTTCGGACCATTTGTTGGTGAAGTGGTCAAAGTCATTCATTATTTCTTGTTCAAGCACCATTCGTCTAATTTTCATGTGAAGAGTTTTCCTTAAGTGAGAGAAAATGTTAATGTCCTTTGACGTAGAGCTATTTGGAGGAGGTGTTATAGTTTATCCTATGTGGGAAAGGCTATAATCCCCGGCACTGGAAGCATAATGTTCTACTTCTCTTTTCCGCTTTATTATCCGCAGGGCTTCCACTCTCAACCTTCGTTCTTCTATTACTCTTAGGTCATTGATTTTTGACTTATCCATTCGAGGTCCAGAAGGCTTTTGCTGGGACTTCTTACCCATAAATTTGCTTCTTCAAAATCTTAGTCCAATCCGAGATGGAACAACACAGTTAGAAACATGGAAAAGTTACCTAAAGGGTTAAACGAAGGAATAGGAATCAGAGGTTCAAGCCCTCCTTCTAGCGCCAAAATATTAACGATATTTTTCGTCAACACCGGAGATAGGTCAATGCGAATGGACCTAAGGGGAAAATAGCTTGTTTAGCCTTTGCAAGTTTGGATTAGTTCACCGTTCCTAGTTATCAAGGTCCAGAATCTGAAAGAATAGTTACTCTTCCCATGTTGAGGTGAGTATCACGCTTAAGCGAGTCAAGGACCAGCAGTTACCTTGGGGAGAAGGACAACTAAATAAAACCCTTGATAAAGGACGTAACGGATGGTAAAAAGGCGTTCTGCACCAAGCTCGCTGAAAGGCCTAAGCTTGTAGGAGGGGTCTAAGCTTGTAGACAGGGGTATTTCACCTGATTCGTGGAAAGGTATTGTAACGACTCGTACTTTTACGAATAATAAATAATTTATTTAATTATTTAAATAAATGTTTGGTAACTTAAAATGACCAGAATTAAATAATAAGGAATATTTAATTAATATAATAATAGATAATATATTTAATTCCGAAATAGTCAGAAATAGTGAATTGACAATATAACGTGAAATGGACAATTTAAAATATTTAATTCAGCTTAGAATTTGAATTAGGATAACGAATATATTATTTGAATGACACTTGAACGTATAATAATATTATAATTATAATCGAGCTCGAAATGGCACGGCAGTTCGCTATTTGGTGATTTGAACTTCAACTGGATATACAGAATCCGTTTTAAATCGGATTTCTGTGAAACAAGAAACGTTCGGAGCTGGTGAAGTATATCTTTCTAATGAAAGAGAAAAATCAGGATTTCGTCGTGTAGATTTTGATTTATGTCCAAATCAAATTTTCAAATAGTCGCTATGGAATTCCTTTATAATTTATAACGATATATAAAAAGAATTTCATTATAAATCGAATATCGATTAAATCGGGATTTGAAATATCGAGCTGGAAATTCATATAGAAATATTCTGGAGCTGTATGATATTAATATATACGATAATGTTTATTTATAAATATTTAATTTAATTATTTTTAAATATATTTAATATTTAAATGGTTTTAATTAGAGCTTTAAACATAGCCAGTTTTGCAAACGATCTCCGTTTTCGACGAAACTAATTTTGTTGGATCCGGAATATTAAATTATTGTTAGGTTTAAATTTCTGTGATTTTTGGAGTTAGTGTGTGGCCGTACGGATTTTTAATGTGAAAAACAGTCACCATTTTAACGGTTGAAAATACACTGTGAGAGCAAACGAAGTCGGAATTTGACGAAACCAGTTTCATTGGGTCCGTAATGTCGAACTGTAGCTACATACACATTTTCATGATTTTTGGATATCGTGTGTGATCACACGGATTTTTAGAAGGCAAAAACGAATATAAAATGATAAAAATAAATATTAAAAAAAATAGGTGAAGCTTCCATAACAAGCAACACACATCCTATAAGTACACCACTTTCACTGTAAACCTAGTTTCAATCTCTTGAGGTCAAATAAAGGCGCCGCTGTTTTTTTTTTTTTACTTTTCAGCAAAAAGTTTCGATCCTTATAAATCTTATAAAATCAAAAGAAAATCCTAAAATCAATATACATACATATTCAAAATCCTTAGCAGCTGCACTTCAATTCTGTGCTGGTTTTAATGCATGCGATTCAGTTTAGTCGACCTCGAAAACAGGCAGCGAAGCCTAAGGTTTAGGTTTTTGCGAAAATAAGGAAGTAGTGATCTGATTCGTTGTTATTTTTGAATTCGAAAGGTGTTTTAGATCATGGAAGCAGATTTTGGGTGAGTTAGAAGCAGGTTGGTTTCGCAACCTTTACGGCGATGTTGAGAATCGCGATATTTTCCGGTGGTGCACAACGCGAGTAAAGGATTCTCGAAATCTGAGCATGAATTCATGAAACGAGTTTTGTATTGATGATCAGGGTATGGAATAGCAACTATTGGCAAAGTGTATGGATTTTCGGTGATTAAAATGGTCGATCACCGTACTATTACAGCTCGCGTAGACAATGGAACGCGATATTCATGAATTAACCGGACGGGATGTTATTGGTATGGGGTGGAGGGGTTTCTGAAGAGATGAATTTTAGTTATTTTTATTTGAATTTAAAGGAAGGGAGAAAGGAGATTGTGGCGTCCAATTGTTTGGAAATGATGGGTTTCACTGTGCTTGTTCATTGCGTGGTAATTGAAGAAGATGAGAAATGGTTTTTGAGGTCAAATGTGGTATTAAGGAATATCCTTAAGGTTAATTAATATTTAAATAATTATTAATGGACATTAAATATGTATTAAACTTGTAAAATATATAACTCTCCAATATGTGATCAGAATTTTGAACGGTCAGATAGGTTGGGATCTTACGGACGAGAGCTTCACAATGGAACTGGTTTGAGGTCATTTGGAGTCCGTTGCAATTTATAGCAAAATAAATTGTCCAATCTGAATCGACGATCAATTATCATTATTTAACGATAACTGTCCAATGTGAGTAAAACTCACCAACTCTACCAATTCATATTTTTATAACGTATATTTAAAAATGAAAAATGATGATTGATTGTTGTGTGTTGACTATTCGGTTGAACTGCTAATTGATTGGTTGAAATTATAGATAACGATACATACATACATACATATATATATATATATCGTTAATCAAATATTGATTCTGTTTATCAGAATATTTCATACTGAAATAAAGTTGATGTTAATTATATTGTTTAACATCTGTGATGCAGGGAAATAAGTTGGAGGGATCCAACTGGATTTCTCAATATTTAAAATACTGGTATTGATTCATATACTGTGATATATGATGCAATATATAATCTGTTGTTGATTATGTGTGTTTGGATGATATTAATCAAGGTTATTTGGTATTTTAAATACCATAAGAAACACTGGAATGAATAAAGGGAATTTTCAAAGTATATATTGAAAAAAAGGATTTTATAAAAGAAATATTTATTTAGAAAATAAATAGAATTATAAAAGGAATTATTCGGAAAATAAATAGAATTTATAAAAGGGAAATTGGCGAGATATAAAAGAACTATGAAATGGATTTAAAGTAGATTGTAAATAGAAATCTGTTTTAACAGATAAATGGAGCAGATTAATTTATAAATAATATTTTATATATTAAGCGAAATATTTATCATTGGATAAATGGAATATATAAGTCAGGACTTATATAAAGAAGTAAGAATCAATTTCAACATCGATATTTGAAACTGAATACAGACGAAGAGTGAATCGAATATTACTTATTCGAGAAGGAGTGAATCCAAAGGAGTTAATCAAAAGGAGTTAATTTAAAGGAGTTAATCCAAAGGAGTTAATCAAAAGGAGTTAATCAAAAGGAGTAAATCCAAAGGAGTTAATCAAAAGGAGTTAATCCAAAGGACTTAATCAAAAGGAGTTAATCAAAAAGAGTCAATCGAAATGAGTAAATCGAATATTAGTTATTCGATTAGAGTTAATCAGCTAGAGTTAATTGATTGGAGTTAATCGATTAGAATTAGAGTCAATCGATTAGAATTAGATTTAATCGATTAGAATTAGAGTTAATCGATTAGAATTAGAGTTAATCGAATTAGATTTAATCAATTAGAATTAGAGTTAATCGAATTAGACTTAATCGATTAGAATTAGAGTTAATCGATTAGAATAAGAGTTAATCGAATTAGAGTTAACTGATTAGAGTTAGAGTTAATCGATTAGAGTCAGAGTTAATCGATTAGAGTGAGAGTTAGTCAAATTAGAGTAAATCGATTAGAGTTAGAGCTAAATGATTTGAGTTAGAGTTAATTGAAAAGGAGTTACCGAAGTTATTTGAAAGGAGTTATCAAATATTAGTTATTCGAAAGCAGTTATCAAATATTAATTATTCGAAAGGACTTATCGAATATTAGTTATTCGAAAGGAGTTATCGAATATTAGTTATTCGAAAGGAGTTATCGAATATTAGTTATTCGAAAAGGAGTTAATCGAATATAGTTATTCGAAAGGGTTTAATTGATAAGAGTTAATCGAATAGAGAATCCAATAGGGCTAATCGATTAGAGTTAATCGAATAGAGAATCCAATATAGTTAATCGATTAGAGTTAATCGAATAAAGAATCCAATAGAGTTAATCAAATAAAGTCAATCCAATAGAGTTAATTGAATAGTGTTAATTGAATATATTTATTCGAAGAGAGATTATCAAATATAGTTTATTCGAAGAAAAGAGAGATTATCGAATATAGATTATTCGAAGGAAAGATTTATTGAGTAGGGATTATTCGAAAGAGAGTTACTTAAGGAAGTTTGTTAAAGATTTAAAAGGAGAACTTTTTCTATTTCGAGGTTAGAAATATTGTTCAGTTAAGGTCTAAGATGTAGTTATACCCCAACTTGATTGACCCCGTTTTTAACTAAGGAATGGTTAAGGTTCGATAGTGAAGGATGGTTAAGTAAATTTAGTTAATGAGGTAATGATTTGAGTTGGCATAACGATGTTTTATTTAAACATCTGTTTAAATCCAAAAGTAGTAGTTTCGGAAATGTTTTCCAAATAAGAATCAGAAATGTTTTCTAATATAGAAAATAAGAAATGTAAATGTTTTCCAATGTTAATAACGTATATTTTCTAAATTTCGAAGATAAGAAATGTTGAATATATGGAAACGGGAGACGAAAAATGAAATAAAGAGATAAATGTTAAATGATAATTGATCGATAAAATTTCCATCTGGAAATAATATTGTTGTTTGCACACATGTTTTTCTTTGATAGTTGAATCACCGACTATCAAAGTTTTTGACCATTTTTCCGTTGTCAATACAGAGAGACCGGGATCAGATTCATTATCTGAAAACCACTCTATATGGGCGTTAGCGTTGCGATCAAATATGATGAAGAAAATTGAAGACGGAGTTATGTAAGGGCTGTCCTGTTTACAGAATAGTGCCTTTGGTCTGTCCAGTCCCAGGACGACCTGTATGGAAGATTGTCTGACAGAGCATATATAATGGATCACGTAAGTTGATCTCTTCAAACATATTTACGTTTAGTGGTTGAGGAATACTTTTCTCTTGGCTGTATACCCGTTGTATATTTGGCGAAATCAATTTGTGATTTGACGGGTATGACGATGTGACATTCAAAGTGAATAATTGTGTGATCTGTCAGAGATTAGCATGGCCTCTAACCTCACAACCGGGAAATGACAAAAATAGGTCAGGTATCATGGCTAAGTAGTTGGCTGCCAATTAGGGTGTATTGTCACCTATCTAGAGATATTCATTTCATTCTTTAGTCTATTCGATGTTGTCCTATTCGGGAAATGGTTGCTGATCCCAACCGTTGGTGATATGCATTCGATACACTCAAGCGAAATGAGTGGTCAGTCATGTGTGGCCGGGGTGTAAGATGTTCTTGCTGAACCCAGTGTATTCCTCTCTAGAGGTACACTATAGGAAGGTGGTTCCATACCTTGTCGTAGTTGGAAATCCATTATTCAATAAGTGCTCGCGGTTTTGATTGTATACTATATATGTAGAACGTGAGATGAAAGCGTTTCTGCTAGATGATTATTATATTGTGATTTATAGACACTATTATAATATCAAAAGGGTTTTGATATAAAGATTATCTTTTCTTTCAAAATGATTTAAAAGTTAAATCAAATTGATTTGGATTCTCATAAGGGAAAAACCCGTTCCGTTATATGGCGTGGTCTTATAAGATATCGTTTAATTGCTCAAACTTTTTTAAATTGTTTTACTCACACCAGTCCCATGACTGACCCAGAGTTTGTTTTGTTTTGCTTTCCCTAAATTCTTGGGTGCCCAAATTTGTATGGGCAGTCAAGTAGTCAATTTACAGATATACTAGAAGGAGCTGGAGCAGGAGGCTTCAGCAGCGTTTTTATAGCTATTGTTTATTTCCGCTGTGATGTAAGTGTTGTACTCTGATAATGTTATTGTATACATATACTGATTTTATTTCAAAGATATGTATCTATTATATTGTTCGTTCCGCTGTGAGATTCGTGTTTACTCTGATGTTGTATGTTCTTCTTCTTCTTCTTCTATTCTAAATTTCTATCTTATCTGTTCTCACCCTCTGTTTTCTTTCTATTAATTTTCTGGTTTCCAGTGCAATTTGGGTTGGACTTGTGTTATTGGGTCAGTTCAAATAGTACCGGAATTTCAGGACACTACAGTTACACTACAACAAAATGACTATATTACAACTTTACATTTACAATGGTTACAAAATAACAGTTGTAATAAAGGTTATTTTACAACTTTTTTTAAAAGAAAATTGTAATAGACATATTTTCAACAACATTTTTATTCTTTTTGTTGTAATAGATGTTTATTACAACTTTTTTATAGCTCCTCGTTTTCGCCACCTGTAATAAATGAAACCGATTTCAAAATGAAAAGTTCCCTCCGAGCTGAAATTTTTGGCTCCAATTTTTTTCCCGTCCGCCCTTTCTTAAGTTATCTTTCCCAACAAAAAACCATACCTCATTTTTTCTCATCTAAAATCAATTAAATTTCGATTGGCTTCCTAATAAGCCTTAGATTTCAAAAAGGATTTAAATCGCCGCCTTTGAAGCCATCATAGACAAAAACCCTAATCGAATTTTCTTGTTCGTAGTCAACCATCCAAAATCCCTAATCGATTTCCCCTTTGAAGCCATCAGAATGATTTCCTTACGTGCTTGCCTGCCTCGTCATCTTCGACTACATCATAGCCTAGAAAAACTTCACCATCAGATTCACGATGGAGTTAAAATAGCCGAAGCCCGCCCCTTTATGGATTTTAGATCGACATTGAAAATGTAACGTCCCGTATTTTTGACAATAGAATACTTAATTTAATTTATTATTTTAATTATTTTATTTGAAATATTAATGGGCTTAATATTTAATTCGTTATTTAAAATAAAGTTTGAACGTTATTTTATTATAAAAGGATCTTTATAAAAATAAAATGACATTTATACCCAGAACCTTAACGGTTGAGTTGAATTCTATCACGGTGAAATTTAAGTTATTTGTTTAAATCAATACGATGATTTTTACCGTAGAGAATGATATTAACTACATCCACTCGAGCTTCATACACGGAAATGGCATAAAATCAGTTATATAAAATTGAATACATAAAGGAGTCGCTGCATAAACTTGAACACAACATATTTGTGCGATAAATAAGAAGTGGGCCATAAACCTGAACATATAAAAATAAAACTGAAATATACATGAAACTGAATTTTTTTTACACAATGTAGAGAATAACATTTTTATTCATATTTTGTTGTACAAATGTGCAAAACAAACAAAAATAAATTGTTTATACATTAAATTGATACAATGCAAGACATATATGAAATTGTCGGGGCAACACAAAAACCATGTGAACATGACCGCTCAGCCAAATGGTCTTGTGCATGTCTTGTTTTTGCTTCATTCCTTTCCTGTAACAGTAAGAAAATTTCCCATCAGGAAAAGCTAACTAGGTACATAAATGAACAGTTTTAGAAAAAATCAAATGGAAGCAATATGTTTAAGAGGACAACTAAGACATGATTAACAAACACATGGTATTCATGATGGTAAGATCCGCGATATCAAAGAACACAAAGCCACTCACAATGGTGCTCGATAACCAAATATAGCAGTCAAACAAATTAACCCAATTATTAACTGTTTTAATTTAGTTTCTCATTGAAATTAAAAGACTTGAAGTAAATGAGATCACACATGCACATATACTATTTAACATCCAAGATTTACTGTATATGAGAGACTGCACAGCAGAAATAAAAATCTTGGTATCAATATAAAAAAAAGGGGGAAATTAAAAGTAGAAAAAAAGGAGAAGAGGAGGACAGTTCATTTTGAATATGCAACATGACCTGTTTGCTACTTACAAGACAGGACAGTACATGGCTAGTGGAAAACCCAATGTAGCTAAACAGAAGTCTAGTTGTTGTCTAAAAAAGAAGAGAAATTAAAGGGAGAAGGCAGTACATTCTAAATATTGCTGCATGAATTGTTAAATTCATGAAAACAGTAAAATTGAAATTTCCCCAAAACAGATCATGAGCAGCTAAAGAACTGGACATATTTATTCACCAACAAATCATGAACAGGGAGGAAATCAACTAGGTTCAGCTAGAAAATAATAGCCAAACAGCTAAGATAATAAATTTTGAACAACTAAAGATATGAAAATATTTTTTTTCAATTTTATTGAACAGTGAACAAATAGGGAAAACAGTAGCATACAGCTAGGGTAGACAAATCAATGAAGCAGATAAGAAAAACAGTGAGGTGAGCAGCTATAAAAAAAAAATACTAATCTGAAAATACAAGGACAGCTAAGAAAGGAAAACAAATATATTGTATATATCTTTACGTCAAACCAGGATAATGAACAACTAAAAATATTTATATATATACGGTCGAAATCTCATGAACAGTTCCAAATCTTTGAATTCGATTTAACAAGTCATAGCAGAAATCTAACCTAATCTATACAAGGTCAGTCGCTGTTTTGAACAGATCAATGGGATATGATACTAAATTCAACAAATCTAAGCTACAATCCATCACGCTATCAAATCCTATCACAGTTCCCACAATCTAAAAAGGTAAATAGACATACGGCCTAAGAACTAAGTAGCTGAATCAAGCTAAACGAGACTCTGATGGATACTGAATTAATCAGAATCAACCTCACGACTATATATACACATGCGGCAGTGCCCATAGAATTCCAGAACCATTTTCGAACAACACAGTAAACCACAGAAGAGAAATACCATTCGAAACAGTAGAAAAGCAAAAGAAAAAAAATCAAATAAATTATACTGAAATCGATTGAAAACTTAGCTTTCAATCTGGTTCGCTCGATACCACCTGATGACGATGGGGGTTGCTCGCGAGGCCATGGTGGTGGAGCGAAGACGGGAGGTGTTGGTTGCGACGTTGATTTGGCAAGAGGGGATTAGGGTTTTTAATTTTCGGGTTTTTGATAAATTTTTGAGGCAGCTGAGTGAATGATAGAGAGAAACGGTGGATGAGGGTTTAAATGGTAGCGGGTCGGGTTTGAAGAGTGATGGGCCGGCTGGTTAAGGGTAAGGCCCGATTTTTTTTATTTCAAAGAATATAGGGTTTTATTTAATTAATTTACAAACTTGTTTTAATGATTTCGGGCTCATACGTTAACAGATTTCAACGTGGTCAGTTGCGTTGGGACCGTGGAGATGAGTACTTCGAGATGGAGCAGTTCTGGTCAGGATCTGAAGTGACTGGAATTTTTATTCAAATTAAACGTCAGTTTAATTTGATTAAACCAGACTGTTTATCGATAGATTCAAATCGAGGTGAGTTAAACTCACTCAGCCTCCTCGTTTATATTTTATATAAACTGGGTATTTTATTTTGCGTGTTCTGATTGTTAATGGTTGACTGTTAGATATATATATACTGTTGATCATCGATTGTTTAAGTTTAGAAAATACCTACTGTTGGGGATGACCCATAACAAAGTAACTCCTTGGGTTGAACACGTTTATAAACGTGTTTGGAAATTAGTGGAATTGTTTGAATTGGATGTTAGTTGATTTGATAATTGGCAGTAAAAGGCCAAATGTGAGATTTTAACGTCATTCGACCCGTCAGGTGAATTGATGTATTTTTAAAAAGTTATAAATTCATTTATAACAGAATTAAAGTTTTCAAATTATTTTGTATGGGATTTTAAATTGAGAATTCACAAATAAATATTTAAATCGAGTTAGTAAGAGAATTTAATTAAATGATTTAGATCAGTTGGGAAGCAGAAATCAAGAGTTTTCCATGGGTTAGTATAAAGGAAATAATTGTTTCAAACAATTAAAAGTGACTTTAATTAATTAAGTTAATTAATTTATTTAAGAAAGGGAAATGACAATTGGAATTCAGTTAATAGTTAACTGATGTGTATGATTGGTAAAATTCACCATTTCAAGTAAAATGGACGAAGGAAATAAATATCGGATTAGGTATTCGTTAAAGTTTAACGAATAGTGTTGGATATTAGTTAATCTTTAATTAACTATAATCTAAAGGAATAAGTGAATTGGTCATTGTGAATAACCTGGATTATTATTGAGTAAGCGTGTAAACATGATGACAATGCTATTTTTGGTTAAGATTAAAGTTAACTATATTTTAATGTAGTAGATGTCATAACAAATTTATTCTTTAATTTAAAATGATTTGAAATAGTGAAGCCAATTTAATGCCAAGTAAGAATTTTAATAAGGAGATTGTAAAATCCAAGTTTCAAACGAGATTTGATAAATGGGAATCAAATTAACAAATGATTAACTGACGATGAGTTTTAGCCAAAGAGGCGATAAGGGTTTAGTATAGAATGTCCAAGTAGATGGAATAAAATCATTTGGTGAGGGTTTGGCATGATAAGTCAAGGGTTTATAAATGAAAGGAGTTTGGTAAAAGTGAAAAAGGGGTAAAGAGGTGGGTTAAAGCGTGTATAACAAAATCCAAGCTATGATGGAAATTGTTGCGAGATTTGAAATAATAGTTTGATTACAGCTGATATTTATCTGAGAATAAGAACGTTGTTTGATCAAGGTCTGAGAGGTAATTAAAATACCCCAACTTGAACAACATCGGGATTATCTGAAGATAGTATTAGTTGGTAATCGTAAGAGACGTTAGCAAATATGTTTTGAAAATCTAAATAGTAATTTAAGCGTTGTTGTTATAATATATGTGTTGTAAATCTAATAGCGACTATGGCGTTGTTGTTATAGTAAATGTTTTGTAAACTTAAACAGCGATTATAGCGCTGTTGTTTTGAAAATCTAAATAGTAATTATAACGCTATGGTTATGACATGCGTGCTATAAAATCTAAACAGCATTATAACATATGTGCTATAAATTCGCTTATTAAAACTAATGGATTTCCCGATTTAAACAATAAAGGATGGTGTGACAAGTATGTTGAAAAGGGAATTTAGTGGAAATTATATATAGTTATAAGTTATTTTACCAGGTATTATAAAGTAATAGTTCTGAGGACATTACTATATAAGAATGTAGTTACTCGAGCTAGAGTTAAGCAAACATAGTATTCAAGGTAAGTTGCCAATGCGTACGACTGCTAGCGTAATTCGCAGGGCTGTAGATAGCCTACAGCGGTCGGATGTTTCCTGAGGAAATCAGGCGTAACCATTGTGATCGCTGCGATCTAGAGTCGAGCGAATGGAGTTAAGTCAAATATAAATAAATTAATAGGAGTAATCACGTCAAGTTAATCGAGTTAAATAAGTCGAGTGAGTTAAGTAAAGTTAACCAATCAAAGTAATTCAAGCAGAGTTAATCAGAGAAAAATTGTTTTATATCGTTAAGTATATTTTAAAAGTGGTCAAGTTGTGCCAAGTGTTGTGTTCACACTATTGTTATTCGATAGTTACATCACCGACTATCGAAATTGGCCAATACGATTGTTGGTATGGAAAGACCGGGATCGAATTATATTCGAAAACCATTCCGACCAATAAATACGTGAAGAGATCGAAGATGATCGAGATGGAGCAGTGAAGACTGTGGATTTTCATAAACGGAAGGACCGCCAAAAATCTCTGGATCGCGGTCAGAGATAAGTTGTGGCTTCTGTCGTGATTGGAATCTGCAGGTTGCAAGGACTTCTCGCTACCGATCCATGGGGTGATTCCTATATTGGATGCAGTAGGAGAGTTCCTTCGGTTTATCCTGTTCCTGGATAACTTGTATGGACGGATGTCTGACAGAGTATTTCCAAAAGGATTTATACACGTTGATTTCTCCAAACGTACTATGGTTGATGGCGGAGAAAGGGTTATTCTCTAGCCTGATAGCTAGAGTATTTTTGTGGACGTCAATCAAGTGTGATCTGGCGGAACTGACGATGTGGCACTCAAAGTGAATGATGACCAGATGTTCTAGAGATAAAGTTCTAGCCTCAAGCCTCATCAACCGGGAAATGACAAAAATCGGGCAAGCAGCATGGCTATGTGGGTCGCTCCCATTAGGATGTATGATCACCTATCTAGAGAAATTCCTATTGCTTCTTTATCTATTCGATGCTGACCCTATTCGGGTGGCGGTTGCTGATCCCAACCGTCGGTGATATACATTCGATACACTCAAGCGAAATGAGTGGTCGGTCATGTGAGGGCCGGGTTGCAAGACGTTCTTGTTGAACCCAGTGTATTCGCCTCTAGAGATACACGTGCGGAAGGTGGTCCCATACCTTGTCAAGTTGGAATCCAATATCCAATAAGCGCCCGCGATTTTCGATTTTATACTATATATGTGGAGCGTGAGATGCAAGCGTTCCTCTAGATTATTATTTACTTGTATTTAGACATTATCATAATATCAGAAAAGATATTGTTTTCAAAACTGTTTTGGGTTATCGTAAGGTAAAAACCGTCCGTGTTTATGTGTGGATTCGGTCTTACGATTATCCTTTTCTTTGAAAAGATTTCGAACTTTAAAAATCATGATTGGATGATTTATCCTTAATGCTGTGCGAGTTTATCTCACTCTGGTTCACCAGACTGACCCGGTGTTTTGTAAATGCTCGGGTTAGCCCGGAGTGTACAGGTTCAGGTTCGGAAGCTGTGAAGAGACGGGCCAGGAGAGTTCGAACATATGATATTATTCCGCTGTGTTGTATATAAGGGCAGATTATTATTATAACTGTCCAGTGATGTTCATGTACTCTGATGATTGTAAGTTTTTATTCAAAGCTCTCAATAAAGATTTATTTCTATATTATATTTTGTTCCACTGGCGATGTGAGACTCTGTGTGTGTGTTGTTCTTCTTCCTCTTCTATTCTAACTTTCTTTCTTTCTTATCTCACCTTCTAAATTCTTTCTCGACGCTCCAGTGTTTTCAGTGTTGGAGGATCGGTATAAGATACGGTAAAGGTATTTATATCGATTTTCGAGGCCGAAAACCGCTGGGTCGTTACAGAAAATATCGTTTTGAGTATACTCGCTGGGCTGAAAACAAAAATCGAAGATTTGGCTAAAAAAGAAAATCTATTTCATGCTATGTTGGATTGGTATGTTCTAGGTAAGTATTAGTTTCAATACTGTTATTATATTTTTTTTGAGCTCAAAGTTGATTCTTTCTAACATCTAATTACCTATTTTTGCTGTAAAAGTTGGCAGTGTTGTTTCATGAAATTTTAGAGTGGGTGAAGCGTATTTTGAAACTTTTTTTGGGTGTCTTAAAGATGTCCTGCGATTTTAGAGTAGGTGGAAGTCTTTATTTTTGTGGACAACTTTGTCTTTCTGCTGGGTAGTCTAGCATCCCTTAAGTACTGTGAAAATCTTCGGTCTGAGTTTTGTATTAGTCCAAGTTTTGATTATGTATCACCGCAAGTTGTAACACAGTAAACATTAGATAAACAACATTAGATGATGAGAGTTTTGTATTACAGCATCATTTTTATAGAACATCGAGATTTTTGTGTTTTGTTTTTAATTACTTGATTACTTTGAAAGAAGCAAAGCTACAAATTTATATAATTAAACGGTCAGAGAATAGTGATGAAGATCTGGTTGTCGATTTACGTCTAAGTATATTGATAATACGTTCAAAACAAATACATTAATATTTACCAGTGTAAATGTGTTTGTCAATCATATTTAATCATTTATGATAGTTTTTTACAATAAACTGGTTTCTATGGAATAATTCAAATTAGAGATGGGTTTTTCACAATAATCTGATGTCTGTTGGTAGATTATCCAAATGCAAAATGGATAGTATTACAAATTGAATTGAGGTTACAGTTGATGCTGAAGTTGAAATTAGAGTTTGCAATCAAAATGATGTTGTTTGTCTTGATATTGAAGTTGGAGTTTGCAATCAAGATTATTGCTGGTTGTCTTGATGCTGGAGTTAAAACACAGCTTGGTGCTTTATAGATTACTTCTCTTATAGTTGATTTATCGTTGTTTTTACCAAATAGGTAATAGTCTTAGCAAAGGATGAACCCGATCTTCTGATTCCTCCTGCGATTGATGCTCTTCTAGAATTTCATAGTCGCGTCATAGACGGCTTAACTGGAGAAGCTCTTGCTCCCTCTATAACAGTATTCCAAAAGTAACAAGATTACTTGCAGGAGCTACCCAAAAATGCACGTTAATTGGAAAGCAAGGATCTAATGTCAAATCAATCAAAGGTGCTTCCGGCTGTAGTGTTCATGTCATCAGTATGCGTATCTCCACATTTTACATGAGATGGATATCATGGACTTGCATGCTGCTCTTGCGAAATTATCTGTTTGATGAACATGTGATGCTTTATTAACTTATGCTACTATCCATCAATCTACTTGAGCTATCTGTATGATTTATAAATTTGATGTATTATGTAAAAATATGATGAGAGTTTGACAAAATTAATATATTATTTTGGCTCATGTTTTAAGTTTGTTTGATATCTTCAGGTTTATAGATAATATGTTCTAGAATGAATTCTTTTATTAGTAATATGTATATAATTTGTGGATATATTACAACTGTAAATAATACTTTTAATAAGATATATTACAACTGTGGTAAACAGTTGTAATAAATTTTATTACAACTGTGGAAAATAGTTGTAAAATATATATTTCACAACGGTGCCGTAACGATGCAAAAAAGTTGCAAAAGTTTTTAGTCTATTACAACTTCTTAATAGACGACGGTGGCTCCACCGTTGTAAAAAGTCTTTTACAACTGTTTTCACCGTTGTAATATGATCAATTTGTTGTAGTATTGGTATCAGAGCTAAAGGTTAAGTAATTACCTTGACTTTGTGGCGTAACTCAGTAGAGATGGGGTTAGTAATACCCTAGATTGAGTTTGAGAGTATATATATGAGCGCGTATTTGTTGTTCAATATAAAGTGATTTTATATTGTGGAGATTTATTGATTGAGTTGTTTATGAGTTCTGTCGATCAGTTTAATCCACTGTATCAGTAGGAATTTCTAAACACTTGAATACGATGAACTGACACAGTATGTTTTGAAATAAGGGTAAATGAAATAATTTTATCCAAATTATATTTTGATATAAACAAAGTATAGATATTTGATATATTGTAGTATATTGGATGTGTTGGTTGTTATATTAATCGAGTAAGATTAAAATTGAGTTGGTTATGTAAATAACCTATCAAAATTCGTATAAGTGTTACGAAATGAATTAAATCTGAATTTAAATCAGAATTGAGATTAAAACCCTGGAAATTTGGAAAGGTGTTTGTAAATGGAATTGGATTAAATATATGAGAATTTTAAAATCCTGGGAGATTTTAATTTGTTTACAAGCATTGTGAAGGATATTTTGAAAGTGATTTCAAAATGAAGGTGTTTAAATAAGTTTTGAAATTGTTATAGTATTGAACTCACTTCGATAGCTGGGAAATTACTCTGATGATGAATCGCGACATCAGTAGTGTTCATTTTCGAGTTGCTAAGTGATGGATTACTACCAAAGATTTTATTTTTGAATTGTTTTGTGAAAAGCAAGTTGTTTGAATCCTAAAAAGGGTTGTCTGGTTTTAGAAAAGCTAAACTGTTTGAAATTTCCCTAGGGAAGATTGTTTGAATTAAAACAAATTAAATTATAATTTGTAAAAGCAAATAGAAATAGAAATTGAACTGAAACCAGTTAAGTGGAAAATGAATTAAGATAGAAAATATTGAGTTAAATTGGATTAGAGATAATCCAAAATGGAATCGGACTGGTAAGTTAAGGGTTGAAATTAATAATGGAATTTGGCTTGGATAAATGAATGGTTGTGTTGGAGATAAAAGTGATTGGAGTTTGGTTGGGATATCATTGGTATATGCAGAATTGGTAACAAGTGGGAATGATATAATGATATGCCCGACAAAAAGGTACCAGTTTATATTATATATGGATTTGAGATTTTGATGAGTCGAATTAGCAAGCCGCTTGGCTGTTTGATTTTCTTTTGCGTTGAAGAAGGCCTAGAGAGGCGAGTTGGAGTTTGAGCTATTGACCAGTACAAAGGAGGTGCTGGCGAAATTTTTCAGAATTTTCGGGTGTTAGAAAATTTTCAGAGTTTATGGAAATTTTCATTAGTAGGAATAAATTAATAATTTAGTTGAAAATAATTGGTATAGTGAAACTGAAGTTAAAGAAGTAAAAATAATTTTTAAGCACTTAATACGGTTTGTTTTCTACCTTAGCAATTTCGAGGACGAAATTATTTTAAGGGGAAAAGAATGTAACGACCCGTACTTTTACGGATAATAAATAATTTATTTAATTATTTAAATAAAGGTTTGGTACTTTAAATTTACCAGAATTAAATAATAAGGAATATTTAATTAATAAAATAATTAAATAATATATTTAATTCTGAAATAGTCAAAAATAGCGAATTGACAATATAATGTAAATTGGACAATTTAAAATATTTAATTCAGCTTAGAATTTGAATTAGAATAACGAATATATTATTTGAATGACAGTTGAACGTATAATTATATTATAATTATAATAGAGCTCGAAATGGCGCTGCAGTTCGCTATTTGGTGATTTGAACTTTAACTGAATATACATAATCCGTTTTAAATCGGATTTCTGTGAAATAAGAAACGTTCGGAGCTGGTGAAGTATATCTTTCTAATGGAAGAGAAAAATCAGGATTTCGTCATGTAGATTTTGATTTATGTCCAAATCAAATTTTCAAATAGTCGCTATGGAATTCCTTTATAATTTATAACGATATATAAAAGGAATTTCATTATAAATCGAATATCGATTTAATCGGGATTTGAAATATCGAGCTGGAAATTCATATAGGAATATTCTAGAGCTATATGATATTCTAGTGTTAATATATACGATAATATTTATTTATAAATATTTAATTTAATTATTTTTAAAAATATTTAATGTTTAGATGGGTTTAATTATAGCTTTAAAAATAGCCAGTTTTGCAAACAACCCCCGTTTTCGATGAAACTAATTTTGTTGGATCCGGAATATTAAATTATTGTTAGATTTCAATTTCCGTGATTTTTGGAGTCAATGTGTGGCCGTACGGATTTTTAATGTGAAAAACAGTCACCATTTTGACGGTTAAAAATAAGTTGTGTGAGCAAACGAAGTCTGAAATTGATGAAACCAGTTTCATTGGGTCCGTAATGTCGAACTGTAGCTGCATACCCATTTTCATTATTTTTGAATATCGTGTGTGATCACACAGATTTTTAGAAGGCAAATACGGATATAAAATGATAAAAATAAATATTAAAAAAAAAATAGGTGAAGCTTCCATAACAAGCCACACACATCCTATAAGTACACCACTTTCACTGTAAACCTAATTTCATTCTCCTGAGGTCAAACCAAGGCGCCACTATTTTTTTACTTTTCAGCAAAAAGTTTCGATCCTCATAAATCCTATAAAATCAAAAGAAAATCCTAAAATCAATATACATATATATTCGAAATCCTTAGCAGCTGCTCTTCAATTCCATGCTGGTTATAATGCGTGCAATTCAGTTTAGTCATCCTCAAAAATAGGTAGCGAAGCCTAGTGTAACGACACTTCGGGTCGATTGTGTGAAAACCCGTAACTTCCCCGTAAAGGAAAGCGTCGGATAGTTCGAGAACAAGCCACAACAGAATGCATACAAAAGAACATTTCATTGTATATTACAACAATGCATCAGATTACAAGAATATACAGAGTATAATTGAATATTACACAGAAATATCAGAGATTTAAATTACATTTAAGTACATCGCAGCGGAAAATAATACAATACACAACTAGAATGAGATATACGGATACAAAGCTTTCCGGATATCGTTCCAGCTGTAAACCAGGATCCTGCGAATATAAATCTGCAAAACCAAAACTACTAGCTGCCCGTGTCAAAATAGGGGCACCCAGAGTTTAGGTTAAAACAATAAACTCCAGGTCAGTCATGGGACTGGTGTGAGAACTAAAACAGTTAATCTTTATTTTAAAGTTAGGTAAATCAAGGGACCACGCCGTATAACACGGAACGGGTTTCCTCCCAAGAATACCAGTGCATAAAACAAACAGCGCAATGCTAAATAAAGAAAAATGAAGCTGTTATAAGACCCAGGTCCCATCACACAATGCAACGCAGCCGAGGATAGGGTTTTCCCTTATAACAGCCAAAGAATGCTTGATACGTTTAAAACAAATCATTTGATACTATTATAAGTGCATAGTGTGTAAAATACTTCAAATCATAAGTATCAATCATAGGCGGCATGAATGCCCCATAACACTATGTCGCCATATATATGTTTACAATCAAAACTGCAAATGTCGTATTGGAAGTTGGGTTATCATTTATGGTATGAACCGAGGCTAGGGGCAAGATCCTCAACCGATTCGAGACAATCTAGCCCATGTCTCAGGCAAGCGCGCAGGCAAGCCTTGGATCGTCAGGGCCGGTCCACCGATGTGGATTATTATGCCTGAACACTACGTTCCTCCGCCCTTTGGGGCGTAAGCCTGGCCCGTCAGCCGACCAGAAGCATCGGCCGAAGCCGATATCACGAGGCGCCTCGCTTTTCAGCAAGTAATAATAAGTAACATCCACATGAGTCAAACTCGTCAGCCAGTTCAAGCACTGACGCCACTCCTAACTAGAAAGAAACGCATGCCCTCCCTGAGGTCCGTCTCCCGTTTTTGATTCATACCGGGTGTGATACTCGCGAATCAACGTTACACAAAGCTACGCCACAAAGGCCGTGCTTCGATCATCAACCACAAGACTTTGCTTTTCAACAGAAGCCTTGATCATTTGCATCTTAGCATGCCACACAGGCAATTCACTCCATGCGATTGATATCCATCAATATATAACCCCTGAGCTCGTACGTCTCAGAGAAGGGCGTTAAGCAAGAGAATAAATTCTCCGCCGCCAAACAGATATATATTTAATAGAGATCAATCACACGGACTAAAATCCAATGTCAGACACACAGTCCATTTACAAGTCCGTTCTGGGTCTGAATGAAACCGGAGGCACCTAGTACCCCGCATATCCATCGATCTCCAAGTACGTCTGGACGATCACCAACTGTTTCCATCTTCTTGGGTGTACAGCCCAATCAAGATCATCAGTAATCACCCAAACGACGTGAAAACCTCCGGTCTTCGACCATCGTCTTCCTCTTCGACTTATCGTCGTATCAGTTATTCAGAATGGGATAAACCCGGTCTTTCCGAATAACTCGCGTATATCTTAAGTAAGTGTTACACAAACACAACATACGCCTCATTCCAATTCATTAGTCACTAACCGTAAATTAATCAAGAGAATAATTCCCCAAATATTAACCCCGAAGGCCGAAACCAACATCAGATCAATACCCAGAAAACGATTCTGCTTGGCCAACCGACAGTTAGTTTCTAAATTTCACATTCATAGGGAAAGGTTCCCATTAATTTTATCCAAGATAAATTTCTTGAATTTATTCTTTAATCTATTTTTGAATATCAATTCGAACTAGTCGGGATTAGCGAACCTTACCGAAGTAATCGTTTATTTTAATTTCCCCATCCCAACCTATTTATCCTATGAAGTAAAACTGGTAATACTTCATATCTAACACCACAGTGTTATCGGTAAATTCAATTACCATTTCACGTTCAAATCTAATTAAAGATTTAACTATCGCTTGGAGCAAAACTGGTGATACTCCATTCTCGATTATTTCAATCTAATTAAAGATTCATTAAAACTTCACTTAGTTTTAATCGTTAACTGGGTTAAAGAATCAGTGTCATTTAAAACACGGTTCACGATAAACCCAAAATCTCATTCCATTAATTTATTGGGTTAAAGAACAAGTGTTATTTAAAACACTGTTCACGATAAACCCAAAAATCAATACCAATTCAATTCCAATTAAATATCATTTAATTGGTACACTTCATTAAATCCAAATAAAAAGATTTAATCTTTTCTCAACTGGGTTCAAGAACAGTGTTAGTGAAGACACCATTCACGACAAACCCAAATCACATTTGATATTAAATACAAGGCTCTGAATAGAAAATATCCCGGCTTATATTCAATATCAAATTCTGCGACCAACAAATATCGTATTGGAAATAACGATATATATATCTATATCTTTCAAATTTCCATAACAACAACTGTATAATCACGAAATCCAACATCGAAATATTCCGAAAACAATTTTGATTCAAATCCATTCCAATGCAATCATTGGAAATTCTGGTTATTTTTAAAACACTTTTCAAATTCAATTTATTTATTTAAAAATAAATAGAATTATATTTCTAGTTCAAAACTAGTTCATTTCGATAAAAATCTATTTTTATCTTTTCAAATATGGAGTTTTTCATCCCAAATCTTCACAAATCATTTCTTATGATTTTACACAAATTATTACTATTTTTAATAATTTTATCAAGGCCCGTACAGTCGATTTCCATCAACGGTCATCGAACTGCACTTACAGCGACCTTTTTCAAATTTGATTTGGACATAATTCCAAATCCAACCGTTAGGTTTCAAATTTCTAATATTCGTTAGAAAGCTCTTTTCGATACGAACCCAACGGTTCTGGTTTCAGGAGAATCCGACGGTCGGATCTCCCGTAATGTCCGTTTGAAATAAATGGTCGAAATTTACGAACTGCCGCGGCGCGGCGCGTTCTATTCAGGCCATTATATTATATATATAATATATATTTCGTCGATTTCTATTTAAAACGAATTATATAAATAGTTTTAAATTCGTTTCAACAGCAATTTCGACTTCCTTTTCAATTCAAATCAAAATTGAATTCTTCTTTATAAATTCGTTTTAAAATTCATTTCTATTCAATTCAAATTTCAATTCAATTTGAATTCATTTCAATTCGCTTTCAATTCATTTCGAAATCGTTTTCAATTCAATTCATTTCGAAATCGTTTTCAATTCAATTCATTTCGAAATCGTTTTCAATTCAGTTCATTTCGAAATCGTTTTCAATTCAATTCATTTCGAAATCGTTTTCAATTCAGTTCATTTCGAAATCGTTTTCAATTCAATTCATTTCGAAATCATTTTCAATTCAATTCATTTCGAAATCGTTTTCAATTCAATTCATTTCGAAATCGTTTTCAATTCAATTCATTTCGAAATCGTTTTCAATTCAATTCATTTCGAAATCGTTTTCAATTCAATTCATTTCGAAATCGTTTTCAATTCAATTCATTTCGAAATCGTTTTCAATTCAATTCATTTCGAAATCGTTTTCAATTCAATTCATTTCGAAATCGTTTTCAATTCAATTCATTTCGAAATGAATAAAATCGATATAAATATCGTTCACGTCAGAATGGCGTCAATCTAATCAACACGGCTTCATAAATTTCTATTTTCAAATATTCTATTTCAAATATTTCTTTTTCAAAATAGTTGTTATTATCAAAATATTTCGTTCAACACATGACCAATCTCAATGGATGAGTACTGTCAACACATGAACTTTTATTTTATATTGATAAAGATGTAAATTTTATTACTAAAATATTTTGTTCAACACATGACCAATCTCAATGGATGAGTACTGTCAACACATGAACCTTTATTTTATATTGATAAAGATGTAAATTTTATTACTATAAAATATTTCGTTCAACACATGACCAATCTCAATGGATGAGTACTGTCAACACATGAACTTTTATTTTATATTATTCTTTATTTTTCAAATTGGAATGAGGCCCAATCAATTACCATATAAAGTTAATTATATGGATTCCATACAACACATGTATATAATAGCATTGAAAAATAATCAACCATCAACCAAAGTGCACTACACTGTATAAGCATCAAATATAGATATCTAACGCTTATAACAGCCTGTCAATCGATCGATCGACATATTTAATCAATCAGGATGAGTGAACTTCAAATTTCATCCTAACACCCGTGTGGGGTTTCAAACAATCAAACACATATTTTGTTTGTGCAGTTGGGCGATGTGTAAAATTTATCGTCCCAATCAATGTCCTTCAAATAGGTGTACATAAACAAACCGTCCGGTTTGTAAATGAATATTTATTTATTCACATTCACGTTAAAAATTATATTTTTAACGATAAAACATTTTATTCAATCTATGAATATTCTATTCGGTTCATTTATTCAATAAAATGATATTTTTATTTTTCTAACATATTTTAGAAAATTTCGGCGGCATAACGGCACGATACTAGAAACGGGACGAGGCCTAGCCTTATCCCCGGTCTAGTGAAGGCCCACGCCATTCACACATCAATCAAATCAATTTCATTTCACCACACAATTCAATTTCAATCAAATAATCTAACTAATTTTATGCAACCAAACAAACAAGTCCATGGTCTGTGGACGGTTGTGTCGGGTGCTACTAAGCACCGTCTGCATCCTAGTATATATATAACTAGAAAAAGAAATTGAAAGGTGAGAAATTCTCACAGATAGCTATCCTAGCTCCACGGCACTTCACTGATAGAAATCTTCATCGCTATCGCATCTTCGTCACCTTCGTTGCCCGTATTATCTACATATGTAAAAATCATATTTTTATATTGTTGCTATGTATATAAAAATCATGTTTTTATAATCACTGCATATGGATAAAAATTCTATTTTTACAAAGCTTCTATATAGATAAAAATTCTATTTTTACAACGCTTCTTTCTATATACAAATTATATTTTTATATTTCTACTTTAACAAAAACCATATTCTTAATACTCCACCTAAGTAAAAAATCATATTTTTATTATGCCACTAGTATAAAAATTATATTTTTTTACTTTCCTATATTATAAAATTAATATTTTTAACCTTCACATCATATAAAAATTATATTTTGAACTTCTACATATAATAAAAATTATATTTTGAGCTTCTACATATGATAAAAATTATATTTTTAATGCTCTACTATAATAAAAATATCGTCTTTCATAGATTAAAATCACTTCTTTCTTTGATTAAAAATACGTTCTTTCTTTGATTAAAAATACGTTCTTTCTTTAATTAAAAATACGTTCTTTCTTTAATTAAAAATCAATGCTTTACCTTGTTTAAAAAGATAACCTTTCTTTGTTATTCATAATATATAAAAATCGTGTTTTTAATTTAAATCTATATACATAAAAATCAAATTTTTATGCTCTAACCCATACTATAAAAATCAGAGTTTTAATCTCGGTAAAAACTGAAAAGAAAATCGAATAAAAACTCACTTTGCATTTTTCAGAGGGGGGGTTTCACTTTGCTGCGAAGGGGGAGGAGTTTGGACGTCGGAGTGTTTGTGCCACAGGTGGTTGGAGGGTCTGGGTGCGGCCATCAGGGGTCGGTGGGCGGAGCGGTTCAGCGTCGGGTCTGATTCGAGGCTAGGGTAGCGGTTTGGACAAGAAGGGGGAAGAGGAGGATGCGTCGGTGGAGGGGAGAGAGGGGGCTTGCGGTGGTTGACCGTCGGAGCGGGGCTGGACGGCGGTCTGGGGAGCGATGGCGGCGGCGTTGAGCTCCTCCAGTCGGAGGCGCTTCCTCCGATCTCTTCCTTTTTTTTTATTTCATTCGATCGAATAAGTAAACGGGAGGGGGGGGGGGGTGCTGAAGGCATATAGGAGAAGGGAGATATTTTTAGTTATTTTAATTATTTAATTCACAAAAAGTTGACTTTTTCATTTGACCTCTAAACGAGGCCCACCGCCTGTCGTCCATAGCGTTTTACCCCCATTCCGAACACAATGGGATATGCACTGCAAGCTGATTCGATCGTTACAATCAGTTTCTGCTGAATTTACATTTAAATCAATATATTGGATTTTAAACGTACATTTCAAATTACCGGGGGTCACATACTACCTCGAAAAATTCCAGAAAAATATTTTCTAGCTTCGTATTGACGATACGGTCCTAACAAAACTAGTTTCGTCGAAATCTGAGGTTGTTTAAAAAATGACCATTTTTAAGGGCCTGAATTCCATAGCGACTATTCAGAATTTTCAACTGGACATATCTTTTGATTCCCACTATGAAATCTTGATTTTTCTGATTCGTTGGAAAGATATCATCAATTAGATCCTAATGTTTTTGGTTTCACTAAAATCCAGTTTGATTTGCACCCGGTACATTCAATTGAAGTTTGAAATTGAATTATCGAACTACCGCGCCATTTTCAATTCCTTTTATAATTATATATAATTATTTATATTCTAACGACGACGCGTATAATATATACGTTCGAATTCTATTCAAAATAAATTTCTCGTCGATATTATTTAAAATAACTCATTTTAAATAATCAAAATTCGCTAAAATGGCCAAAATAAAAATTTTAAACTGGCCCAGAATTTCTGGGTTATTACAATCTCCCCCACTTAAAACTTTTCGTCCCCGAAAAGGAACAAAGTCGAAAGTGGTTTGATTAATCAACTCTACGTTCGATCTGGCTTTCATTCTCCAACCCTTTAGTTTCTGAGAATTTTCAAATTTTCAAAAATTTGGCTAACACCCTAAATTTTTGAAAAATTTCGCCATAACCTCCCCTGCAATGGGAGCATCGGGGAATTTCAAATAGCTTCCCCGGTCCTTCAGATCTCAAAAAGAAAAAGAAAAATCCAAGCGGCTAGCCAATAGGCTCATAAAATCATCATCACCCAAACAAAACAGTAAATTATGTAGTAAACATGTACCTATTTGTCGGGCAAACAAATTTCATTCTCTGCTCTAGCCTCCTTGCTATGACCTGTTCAATGTAAGTACATGTATATGCAAGCAAATGCGACCAATTTTCAATACAATTCAATATTTGATTCAATTAGGCATAAATGGTTCAAAATTATCAAACAATTTAAACAAACAACACAACCATCAATCAATTAGTGAATTTAACGTTTCAAATTCATAATTTTGATACATATACAAAAAATCATGTTTTGGTGCCAAATCACAACAATGTATTCTAGCTATATTAGTTTTGGTTCTCACACCTGGCTAATGGAAATATATAGAAATCCCACCTTCGAAACACGAACATAAGTTCTGATGATGATCGATCAATCATCAGAACCATCTCCGGGTGTCTAGAGTGTAATTCTATATCTATCCAGTATATTAAAATTTCAAATACACGTGGATCAGACGTATACGCAAAATCTATATATACTGGATTGTCCACATCAATATAAATAAATAATCAAATACGAATAATTGATTTTAAATTTTCAAAACAAATTTGACTTTCATTTTAAAAATATACTCTTCACACTCGTTCTAGGATACTACTGATCCTATCTCTAACGAGTCATTCTCATTGGATATTACTAATCCAATATCTGATGAATTCTTTCGTACGGTTCTAATGTGCCTTGTTCTCTGCTTTGTAAACCAAAGCTCTGATACCAACTGTGAAAACCCGTAACTTCCCCGTAAAGGAAAGCGTCGGATAGTTCGAGAACAAGCCACAACAGAATGCATAGAAAAGAACATTTCATTGTATATTACAACAATGCATCAGATTACAAGAATATACAGAGTATAAATGAATATTACACAGAAATATCAGAGATTTAAATTACATTTAAGTACATCGCAGCGGAAAATAATACAATACACAACTAGAATGAGATATATGGATACAAAGCTTTCCGGATATTGTTCCAGCTGTAAACCAGGATCCTGCGAATATAAATCTGCAAAACCAAAACTACTAGCTGCCCGTGTCAAAATAGGGGCACCCAGAGTTTAGGTTAAAACAATAAACTCCAGGTTAGTCATGGGACTGGTGTGAGAACTAAAACAGTTAATCTTTATTTTAAAGTTAGGTAAATCAAGGGACCACGCCGTATAACACGGAACGGGTTTCCTCCCAAGAATACCAGTGCATAAAACAAACAGCGCAATGCTAAATAAAGAAAAATGAAGCTGTTATAAGACCCAGGTCCCATCACACAATGCAACGCAGCCGAGGATAGGGTTTTCCCTTATAACAGCCAAAGAATGCTTGATACGTTTAAAACA
Organism: Allium sativum; assembly: GCA_030737875.1. Lineage (NCBI taxonomy): Eukaryota > Viridiplantae > Streptophyta > Magnoliopsida > Asparagales > Amaryllidaceae > Allium > Allium sativum. The sequence continues at coordinate 490,250,739 of CM060920.1, forward strand.
AATCATTTGATACTATTATAAGTGCATAGTGTGTAAAACACTTCAAATCATAAGTATCAATCATAGGCGGCATGAATGCCCCATAACACTATGTCGCCATATATATGTTTACAATCAAAACCGCAAATGTCGTATTGGAAGTTGGGTTATCATTTATGGTATGAACCGAGGCTAGGGGCAAGATCCTCAACCGATTCGAGACAATCTAGCCCATGTCTCAGGCAAGCGCGCAGGCAAGCCTTGGATCGTCAGGGCCGGTCCACCGATGTGGATTATTATGCCTGAACACTACGTTCCTTCGCCCTTTGGGGCGTAAGCCTGGCCTGTCAGCCGACCAGAAGCATCGGCCGAAGCCGATATCACGAGGCGCCTCGCTTTTCAGCAAGTAATAATAAGTAACATCCACATGAGTCAAACTCGTCAGCCAGTTCAAGCACTGACGCCACTCCTAACTAGAAAGAAACGCATGCCCTCCCTGAGGTCCGTCTCCCGTTTTTGATTCATACCAGGTGTGATACTCGCGAATCAACGTTACACAAAGCTACGCCACAAAGGCCGTGCTTCGATCATCAACCACAAGACTTTGCTTTTCAACAGAAGCCTTGATCATTTGCATCTTAGCATGCCACACAGGCAATTCACTCCATGCGATTGATATCCATCAATATATAACCCCTGAGCTCGTACGTCTCAGAGAAGGGCGTTAAGCAAGAGAATAAATTCTCCGCCGCCAAACAGATATATATTTAATAGAGATCAATCACACGGACTAAAATCCAATGTCAGACACACAGTCCATTTACAAGTCCGTTCTGGGTCTGAACGAAACCGGAGGCACCTAGTACCCCGCATATCCATCGATCTCCAAGTACGTCTGGACGATCACCAACTGTTTCCATCTTCTTGGGTGTACAGCCCAATCAAGATCATCAGTAATCACCCAAACGACGTGAAAACCTCCGGTCTTCGACCATCGTCTTCCTCTTCGACTTATCGTCGTATCAGTTATTCAGAATGGGATAAACCCGGTCTTTCCGAATAACTCGCGTATATCTTAAGTAAGTGTTACACAAACACAACATACGCCTCATTCCAATTCATTAGTCACTAACCGTAAATTAATCAAGAGAATAATTCCCCAAATATTAACCCCGAAGGCCGAAACCAACATCAGATCAATACCCAGAAAACGATTCTGCTTGGCCAACCGACAGTTAGTTTCTAAATTTCACATTCATAGGGAAAGGTTCCCATTAATTTTATCCAAGATAAATTTCTTGAATTTATTCTTTAATCTATTTTTGAATATCAATTCGAACTAGTCGGGATTAGCGAACCTCACCGAAGTAATCATTTATTTTAATTTCCCCATCCCAACCTATTTATCCCATGAAGTAAAACTGGTAATACTTCATATCTAACACCACAGTGTTATCGGTAAATTCAATTACCATTTCACGTTCAAATCTAATTAAAGATTTAACTATCGCTTGGAGCAAAACTGGTGATACTCCATTCTCGATTATTTCAATCTAATTAAAGATTCATTAAAACTTCACTTAGTTTTAATCGTTAACTGGGTTAAAGAATCAGTGTCATTTAAAACACGGTTCACGATAAACCCAAAATCTCATTCCATTAATTTATTGGGTTAAAGAACAAGTGTTATTTAAAACACTGTTCACGATAAACCCAAAAATCAATACCAATTCAATTCCAATTAAATATCATTTAATTGGTACACTTCATTAAATCTAAATAAAAAGATTTAATCTTTTCTCAACTGGGTTCAAGAACAGTGTTAGTGAAGACACCATTCACGACAAACCCAAATCACATTTGATATTAAATACAAGGCTCTGAATAGAAAATATCCCGGCTTATATTCAATATCAAATTCTGCGACCAACAAATATCGTATTGGAAATAACGATATATATATCTTTATCTTTCAAATTTCCATAACAACAACTGTATAATCACGAAATCCAACATCGAAATATTCCGAAAACAATTTCGATTCAAATCCATTCCAATGCAATCATTGGAAATTCTGGTTATTTTTAAAACCCTTTTCAAATTTAATTTATTTATTTAAAAATAAATAGAATTATATTTCTAGTTCAAAGCTAGTTCATTTCGATAAAAATCTATTTTTATCTTTTCAAATATGGAGTTTTTCATCCCAAATCTTCACAAATCATTTCTTATGATTTTACACAAATTATTACTATTTTTAATAATTTTATCAAGGCCTGTACAGTCGATTTCCATCAACGGTCATCGAACTGCACTTACAGCGACCTTTTTCAAATTTGATTTGGACATAATTCCAAATCCAACCGTTAGATTTCAAATTTCTAATATTCGTTAGAAAGCTCTTTTCGATACGAACCCAACGGTTCCGGTTTCAGGAGAATCCGACGGTCGGATCTCCCGTAATGTCCGTTTGAAATAAATGGTCGAAATTTACGAACTGCCGCGGCGCGGCGCGTTCTATTCAGGCCATTATATTATATATATAATATATATAATATATATTTCGTCGATTTCTATTTAAAACGAATTATATAAATAGTTTTAAATTCGTTTCAACAACAATTTCGACTTCCTTTTCAATTCAAATCAAAATTGAATTCTTCTTTATAAATTCGTTTTAAAATTCATTTCTATTCAATTCAAATTTCAATTCAATTTGAATTCATTTTAATTCGCTTTCAATTCATTCGAAATCGTTTTCAATTCAATTCATTTCGAAATCGTTTTCAATTCAATTCATTTCGAAATCGTTTTCAATTCAATTCATTTCGAAATCGTTTTCAATTCAATTCATTTCGAAATCGTTTTCAATTCAATTCATTTCGAAATCGTTTTCAATTCAATTCATTTCGAAATCGTTTTCAATTCAATTCATTTCGAAATGAATAAAATCGATATAAATATCGTTCACGTCAAAATGGCGTCAATCTAATCAACACGGCTTCATAAATTTCTATTTTCAAATATTCTATTTCAAATATTTCTTTTTCAAAATAGTTGTTATTATCAAAATATTTCGTTCAACACATGACCAATCTCAATGGATGAGTACTGTCAACACATGAACTTTTATTTTATATTGATAAAGATGTAAATTTTATTACTAAAATATTTTGTTCAACACATGACCAATCTCAATGGATGAGTACTGTCAACACATGAACCTTTATTTTATATTGATAAAGATGTAAATTTTATTACTATAAAATATTTCGTTCAACACATGACCAATCTCAATGGATGAGTACTGTCAACACATGAACTTTTATTTTATATTATTCTTTATTTTTCAAATTGGAATGAGGCCCAATCAATTACCATATAAAGTTAATTATATGGATTCCATACAACACATGTATATAATAGCATTGAAAAATAATCAACCATCAACCAATGTGCACTACACTGTATAAGCATCAAATATAGATATCTAACGCTTATAACAGCCTGTCAATCGATCGATCGACATATTTAATCAATCAGGATGAGTGAACTTCAAATTTCATCCTAACACCCGTGTGGGGTTTCAAACAATCAAACACATATTTTGTTTGTGCAGTTGGGCGATGTGTAAAATTTATCGTCCCAATCAATGTCCTTCAAATAGGTGTACATAAACAAACCGTCCGGTTTGTAAATGAATATTTATTTATTCACATTCACGTTAAAAATTATATTTTTAACGATAAAACATTTTATTCAATCTATGAATATTCTATTCGGTTCATTTATTCAATAAAATGATATTTTTATTTTTCTAACATATTTTAGAAAATTTCGGCGGCATAACGGCACGATACTAGAAACGGGACGAGGCCTAGCCTTATCCCCGGTCTAGTGAAGGCCCACGCCATTCACACATCAATCAAATCAATTTCATTTCACCACACAATTCAATTTCAATCAAATAATCTAACTAATTTTATGCAACCAAACAAACAAGTCCATGGTCTGTGGACGGTTGTGTCGGGTGCTACTAAGCACCGTCTGCATCCTAGTATATATATAACTAGAAAAAGAAATTGAAAGGTGAGAAATTCTCACAGATAGCTATCCTAGCTCCACGGCACTTCACTGATAGAAATCTTCATCGCTATCGCATCTTCGTCACCTTCGTTGCCCGTATTATCTACATATGTAAAAATCATATTTTTATATTGTTACTATGTATATAAAAATCATGTTTTTATAATCACTGCATATGGATAAAAATTCTATTTTTACAAAGCTTCTATATAGATAAAAATTCTATTTTTACAACGCTTCTTTCTATATACAAATTATATTTTTATATTTCTACTTTAACAAAAACCATATTCTTAATACTCTACCTAAGTAAAAAATCATATTTTTATTATGCCACTAGTATAAAAATTATATTTTTTTACTTTCCCATATTATAAAATTAATATTTTTAACCTTCACATCATATAAAAATTATATTTTGAACTTCTACATATAATAAAAATTATATTTTGAGCTTCTACATATGATAAAAATTATATTTTTAATGCTCTACTATAATAAAAATATCGTCTTTCATAGATTAAAAATCACTTCTTTCTTTGATTAAAAATACGTTCTTTCTTTGATTAAAAATACGTTCTTTCTTTAATTAAAAATACGTTCTTTCTTTAATTAAAAATCAATGCTTTACCTTGTTTAAAAATATAACCTTTCTTTGTTATTCATAATATATAAAAATCGTGTTTTTAATTTAAATCTATATACATAAAAATCAAATTTTTATGCTCTAACCCATACTATAAAAATCAGAGTTCTAATCTCGGTTAAAACTGAAAAGAAAATCGAATAAAAAATCACTTTGCATTTTTCAGAGGGGGGGGGGTTTCACTTTGCTGCGAAGGGGGAGGAGTTTGGACGTCGGAGTGGTTGTGCCACAGGTGGTTGGAGGGTCTGGGCACGGCCATCAGGGGTCGGTGGGCGGAGCGGTTCAGCGTCGGGTCTGATTCGAGGCTAGGGTAGCGGTTTGGACAAGAAGGCGGAAGAGGAGGATGCGTCGGTGGAGGGGAGAGAGGGGGCTTGCGGTGGTTGACCGTCGGAGCGGGGCTGGACGGCGGTCTGGGGAGCGATGGCGGCGGCGTTGAGCTCCTCCAGTCGGAGGCGCTTCCTCCGATCTCTTCCTTTTTTTTTATTTCATTCGATCGAATAAGTAAACGGGAGGGGGGGTGCTGAAGGCATATAGGAGAAGGGAGATATTTTTAGTTATTTTAATTATTTAATTCACAAAAAGTTGACTTTTTCATTTGACCTCTAAACGAGGCCCACCGCCTGTCGTCTATAGCGTTTTACCCCCATTCCGAACACAATGGGATATGCACTGCAAGCTGATTCGATCGTTACAATCAGTTTCTGCTGAATTTACATTTAAATCATTATATTGGATTTTAAACGTACATTTCAAATTACCGGGGGTCACATACTACCTCGAAAAATTCCAGAAAAATATTTTCTAGCTTCGTATTGACGATACGGTCCTAACAAAACTAGTTTCGTCGAAATCTGAGGTTGTTTAAAAAATGACCATTTTTAAGGGCCTGAATTCCATAGCGACTATTCAGAATTTTCAACTGGACATATCTTTTGATTCCCGCTATGAAATCTTGATTTTTCTGATTCGTTGGAAAGATATCATCAATTAGATCCTAATGTTTTTGGTTTCACTAAAATCCAGTTTGATTTGCACCCGGTACATTCAATTGAAGTTTGAAATTGAATTATCGAACTACCGCGCCATTTTCAATTCCTTTTATAATTATATATAATTATTTATATTCTAACGACGACGCGTATAATATATACGTTCGAATTCTATTCAAAATAAATTTCTCGTCGATATTATTTAAAATAACTCATTTTAAATAATCAAAATTCGCTAAAATGGCCAAAATAAAAATTTTAAACTGGCCCAGAATTTCTGGGTTATTACAATCTCCCCCACTTAAAACTTTTCGTCCCCGAAAAGGAACAAAGTCGAAAGTGGTTTGATTAATCAACTCTACGTTCGATCTGGCTTTCATTCTCCAACCCTTTAGTTTCTGAGAATTTTCAAATTTTCAAAAATTTGGCTAACACCCTAAATTTTTGAAAATTTTTGCCATAACCTCCCCTGCAATGGGAGCATCGGGGAATTTCAAATAGCTTCCCCGGTCCTTCAGATCTCAAAAAGAAAAAGAAAAAGCCAAGCGGCTAGCCAATAGGCTCATAAAATCATCATCACCCAAACAAAACAGTAAATTATGTAGTAAACATGTACCTATTTGTCGGGCAAACAAATTTCATTCTCTGCTCTAGCCTCCTTGCTATGACCTGTTCAATGTAAGTACATGTATATGCAAGCAAATGCGACCAATTTTCAATACAATTCAATATTTGATTCAATTAGGCATAAATGGTTCAAAATTATCAAACAATTTAAACAAACAACACAACCATCAATCAATTAGTGAATTTAACGTTTCAAATTCATAATTTTGATACATATACAAAAAATCATGTTTTGGTGCCAAATCACAACAATGTATTCTAGCTATATTAGTTTTGGTTCTCACACCTGGCTAATGGAAATATATAGAAATCCCACCTTCGAAACACGAACATAAGTTCTGATGATGATTGATCAATCATCAGAACCATCTCCGGGTGTCTAGAGTGTAATTCTATATCTATCCAGTATATTAAAATTTCAAATACACGTGGATCAGACGTATACGCAAAATCTATATATAATGGATTGTCCACATCAATATAAATAAATAATCAAATACGAATAATTGATTTTAAATTTTCAAAACAAATTTGACTTTCATTTTAAAAATATACTCTTCACACTCGTTCTAGGATACTACTGATCCTATCTCTAACGAGTCATTCTCATTGGATATTACTAATCCAATATCTGATGAATTCTTTCGTACGGTTCTAATGTGCCTTGTTCTCTGCTTTGTAAACCAAAGCTCTGATACCAACTGTGAAAACCCGTAACTTCCCCGTAAAGGAAAGCGTCGGATAGTTCGAGAACAAGCCACAACAGAATGCATAGAAAAGAACATTTCATTGTATATTACAACAATGCATCAGATTACAAGAATATACAGAGTATAAATGAATATTACACAGAAATATCAGAGATTTAAATTACATTTAAGTACATCGCAGCGGAAAATAATACAATACACAACTAGAATGAGATATATGGATACAAAGCTTTCCGGATATCATTCCAGCTGTAAACCAGGATCCTGCGAATATAAATCTGCAAAACCAAAACTACTAGCTGCCCGTGTCAAAATAGGGGCACCCAGAGTTTAGGTTAAAACAATAAACTCCAGGTCAGTCATGGGACTGGTGTGAGAACTAAAACAGTTAATCTTTATTTTAAAGTTAGGTAAATCAAGGGACCACGCCGTATAACACGGAACGGGTTTCCTCCCAAGAATACCAGTGCATAAAACAAACAGCGCAATGCTAAATAAAGAAAAATGAAGCTGTTATAAGACCCAGGTCCCATCACACAATGCAACGCAGCCGAGGATAGGGTTTTCCCTTATAACAGCCAAAGAATGCTTGATACGTTTAAAACAAATCATTTGATACTATTATAAGTGCATAGTGTGTAAAACACTTCAAATCATAAGTATCAATCATAGGCGGCATGAATGCCCCATAACACTATGTCGCCATATATATGTTTACAATCAAAACCGCAAATGTCGTATTGGAAGTTGGGTTATCATTTATGGTATGAACCGAGGCTAGGGGCAAGATCCTCAACCGATTCGAGACAATCTAGCCCATGTCTCAGGCAAGCGCGCAGGCAAGCCTTGGATCGTCAGGGCCGGTCCACCGATGTGGATTATTATGCCTGAACACTACGTTCCTCCGCCCTTTGGGGCGTAAGCCTGGCCCGTCAGCCGACCAGAAGCATCGGCCGAAGCCGATATCACGAGGCGCCTCGCTTTTCAGCAAGTAATAATAAGTAACATCCACATGAGTCAAACTCGTCAGCCAGTTCAAGCACTGACGCCACTCCTAACTAGAAAGAAACGCATGCCCTCCCTGAGGTCCGTCTCCCGTTTTTGATTCATACCGGGTGTGATACTCGCGAATCAACGTTACACAAAGCTACGCCACAAAGGCCGTGCTTCGATCATCAACCACAAGACTTTGCTTTTCAACAGAAGCCTTGATCATTTGCATCTTATCATGCCACACAGGCAATTCACTCCATGCGATTGATATCCATCAATATATAACCCCTGAGCTCGTACGTCTCAGAGAAGGGCGTTAAGCAAGAGAATAAATTCTCCGCCGCCAAACAGATATATATTTAATAGAGATCAATCACACGGACTAAAATCCAATGTCAGACACACAGTCCATTTACAAGTCCGTTCTGGGTCTGAACGAAACCGGAGGCACCTAGTACCCCGCATATCCATCGATCTCCAAGTACGTCTGGACGATCACCAACTGTTTCCATCTTCTTGGGTGTACAGCCCAATCAAGATCATCAGTAATCACCCAAACGACGTGAAAACCTCCGGTCTTCGACCATCGTCTTCCTCTTCGACTTATCGTCGTATCAGTTATTCAGAATGGGATAAACCCGGTCTTTCCGAATAACTCGCGTATATCTTAAGTAAGTGTTACACAAACACAACATACGCCTCATTCCAATTCATTAGTCACTAACCGTAAATTAATCAAGAGAATAATTCCCCAAATATTAACCCCGAAGGCCGAAACCAACATCAGATCAATACCCAGAAAACGATTCTGCTTGGCCAACCGACAGTTAGTTTCTAAATTTCACATTCATAGGGAAAGGTTCCCATTAATTTTATCCAAGATAAATTTCTTGAATTTATTCTTTAATCTATTTTTGAATATCAATTCGAACTAGTCGGGATTAGCGAACCTTACCGAAGTAATCATTTATTTTAATTTCCCCATCCCAACCTATTTATCCCATGAAGTAAAACTGGTAATACTTCATATCTAACACCATAGTGTTATCGGTAAATTCAATTACCATTTCACGTTCAAATCTAATTAAAGATTTAACTATCGCTTGGAGCAAAACTGGTGATACTCCATTCTCGATTATTTCAATCTAATTAAAGATTCATTAAAACTTCACTTAGTTTTAATCGTTAACTGGGTTAAAGAATCAGTGTCATTTAAAACACGGTTCATGATAAACCCAAAATCTCATTCCATTAATTTATTGGGTTAAAGAACAAGTGTTATTTAAAACACTGTTCACGATAAACCCAAAAATCAATACCAATTCAATTCCAATTAAATATCATTTAATTGGTACACTTCATTAAATCTAAATAAAAAGATTTAATCTTTTCTCAACTGGGTTCAAGAACAGTGTTAGTGAAGACACCATTCACGACAAACCCAAATCACATTTGATATTAAATACAAGGCTCTGAATAGAAAATATCCCGGCTTATATTCAATATCAAATTCTGCGACCAACAAATATCGTATTGGAAATAACGATATATATATATCTATATCTTTCAAATTTCCATAACAACAACTGTATAATCACGAAATCCAACATCGAAATATTCCGAAAACAATTTCGATTCAAATCCATTCCAATGCAATCATTGGAAATTCTGGTTATTTTTAAAACCCTTTTCAAATTCAATTTATTTATTTAAAAATAAATAGAATTATATTTCTAGTTCAAAACTAGTTCATTTCGATAAAAATCTATTTTTATCTTTTCAAATATGGAGTTTTTCATCCCAAATCTTCACAAATCATTTCTTATGATTTTACACAAATTATTACTATTTTTAATAATTTTATCAAGGCCCGTACAGTCGATTTCCATCAACGGTCATCGAACTGCACTTACAGCGACCTTTTTCAAATTTGATTTGGACATAATTCCAAATCCAACCGTTAGATTTCAAATTTCTAATATTCGTTAGAAAGCTCTTTTCGATACGAACCCAACGGTTCCGGTTTCAGGAGAATCCGACGGTCGGATCTCCCGTAATGTCCGTTTGAAATAAATGGTCGAAATTTACGAACTGCCGCGGCGCGGCGCGTTCTATTCAGGCCATTATATTATATATATAATATATATAATATATATTTCGTCGATTTCTATTTAAAACGAATTATATAAATAGTTTTAAATTCGTTTCAACAACAATTTCGACTTCCTTTTCAATTCAAATCAAAATTGAATTCTTCTTTATAAATTCGTTCTAAAATTCATTTCTATTCAATTCAAATTTCAATTTAATTTGAATTCATTTCAATTCGCTTTCAATTCATTCGAAATCGTTTTCAATTCAATTCATTTCGAAATCGTTTTCAATTCAATTCATTTCGAAATCGTTTTCAATTCAATTCATTTCGAAATCGTTTTCAATTCAATTCATTTCGAAATTGTTTTCAATTCAATTCATTTCGAAATCGTTTTCAATTCAATTCATTTCGAAATCGTTTTCAATTCAATTCATTTCGAAATCGTTTTCAATTCAATTCATTTCGAAATGAATAAAATCGATATAAATATCGTTCACGTCAAAATGGCGTCAATCTAATCAACACGGCTTCATAAATTTCTATTTTCAAATATTCTATTTCAAATATTTCTTTTTCAAAATAGTTGTTATTATCAAAATATTTCGTTCAACACATGACCAATCTCAATGGATGAGTACTGTCAACACATGAACTTTTATTTTATATTGATAAAGATGTAAATTTTATTACTAAAATATTTTGTTCAACACATGACCAATCTCAATGGATGAGTACTGTCAACACATGAACCTTTATTTTATATTGATAAAGATGTAAATTTTATTACTATAAAATATTTCGTTCAACACATGACCAATCTCAATGGATGAGTACTGTCAACACATGAACTTTTATTTTATATTATTCTTTATTTTTCAAATTGGAATGAGGCCCAATCAATTACCATATAAAGTTAATTATATGGATTCCATACAACACATGTATATAATAGCATTGAAAAATAATCAACCATCAACCAAAGTGCACTACACTGTATAAGCATCAAATATAGATATCTAACGCTTATAACAGCCTGTCAATCGATCGATCGACATATTTAATCAATCAGGATGAGTGAACTTCAAATTTCATCCTAACACCCGTGTGGGGTTTCAAACAATCAAACACATATTTTGTTTGTGCAGTTGGGCGATGTGTAAAATTTATCGTCCCAATCAATGTCCTTCAAATAGGTGTACATAAACAAACCGTCCGGTTTGTAAATGAATATTTATTTATTCACATTCACGTTAAAAATTATATTTTTAACGATAAAACATTTTATTCAATCTATGAATATTCTATTCGGTTCATTTATTCAATAAAATGATATTTTTATTTTTCTAACATATTTAAGAAAATTTCGGCGGCATAACGGCACGATACTAGAAACGGGACGAGGCCTAGCCTTATCCCCGGTCTAGTGAAGGCCCACGCCATTCACACATCAATCAAATCAATTTCATTTCACCACACAATTCAATTTCAATCAAATAATCTAACTAATTTTATGCAACCAAACAAACAAGTCCATGGTCTGTGGACGGTTGTGTCGGGTGCTACTAAGCACCGTTCTCATCCTAGTATATATATAACTAGAAAAAGAAATTGAAAGGTGAGAAATTCTCACAGATAGCTATCCTAGCTCCACGGTACTTCATTGATAGAAATCTTCATCGCTATCGCATCTTCGTCACCTTCGTTGCCCGTATTATCTACATATGTAAAGTTCATATTTTTATATTGTTGCTATGTATATAAAAATCATGTTTTTATAATCACTGCATATGGATAAAAATTCTATTTTTACAACGCTTCTATATATATAAAAATTCTATTTTTACAACGCTTCTTTCTATATACAAATTATATTTTTATATTTATACTTCAACAAAAACCATATTCTTAATACTCTACCTAAGTAAAAAATCATATTTTTATTATGCCACTAGTATAATTTTTTTTTTTACTTTCCTATATTATAAAATTAATATTTTTAACCTTCACATCATATAAAAATTATATTTTGAACTTCTACATATAATAAAAATTATATTTTGAGCTTCTACATATGATAAAAATTATATTTTTAATGCTCTACTATAATAAAAATATCGTCTTTCATAGATTAAAAATCACTTCTTTCTTTGATTAAAAATACGTTCTTTCTTTGATTAAAAATACGTTCTTTCTTTAATTAAAAATACGTTCTTTCTTTAATTAAAAATCAATGCTTTACCTTGTTTAAAAATATAACCTTTCTTTGTTATTCATAATATATAAAAATCGTGTTTTTAATTTAAATCTATATACATAAAAATCAAATTTTTATGCTCTAACCCATACTATAAAACTCAGAGTTTTAATCTCGGTAAAAACTGAAAAGAAAATCGAATAAAAACTCACTTTGCATTTTTCAGAGGGGGGGTTTCACTTTGCTGCAAAGGGGGAGGAGTTTGGACGTCGGAGTGGTTGTGCCACAGGTGGTTGGAGGGTCTGGGCGCGGCCATCAGGGGTCGGTGGGCGGAGCGGTTCAGCGTCGGGTCTGATTCGAGGCTAGGGTAGCGGTTTGGACAAGAAGGGGGAAGAGGAGGATGCGTCGGTGGAGGGGAGAGAGGGGGCTTGCGGTGGTTGACCGTCGGAGCGGGGCTGGACGGCGGTCTGGGTAGCGATGGCGGCGGCGTTGAGCTCCTCCAGTCGGAGGCGCTTCCTCCGATCTCTTCCTTTTTTTTTATTTCATTCGATCGAATAAGTAAACGGGAGGGGGGGGGTGCTGAAGGCATATAGGAGAAGGGAGATATTTTTAGTTATTTTAATTATTTAATTCACAAAAAGTTGACTTTTTCATTTGACCTCTAAACGAGGCCCACCGCCTGTCGTCCATAGCGTTTTACCCCCATTCCGAACACAATGGGATATGCACTGCAAGCTGATTCGATCGTTACAATCAGTTTCTGCTGAATTTACATTTAAATCAATATATTGGATTTTAAACGTACATTTCGAATTACCGGGGGTCACATACTACCTCGAAAAATTCCAGAAAAATATTTTCTAGCTTCGTATTGACGATACGGTCCTAACAAAACTAGTTTCGTCGAAATCTGAGGTTGTTTAAAAAATGACCATTTTTAAGGGCCTGAATTCCAAAGCGACTATTCAGAATTTTCAACTGGACATATCTTTTGATTCCCGCTATGAAATCTTGATTTTTCTGATTCGTTGGAAAGATATCATCAATTAGATCCTAATGTTTTTGGTTTCACTAAAATCCAGTTTGATTTGCACCCGGTACATTCAATTGAAGTTTGAAATCGAATTATCGAACTACCGCGCCATTTTCAATTCCTTTTATAATTATATATAATTATTTATATTCTAACGACGACGCGTATAATATATACGTTCGAATTCTATTCAAAATAAATTTCTCGTCGATATTATTTAAAATAACTCATTTTAAATAATCAAAATTCGCTAAAATGGCCAAAATAAAATTTTTAAACTGGCCCAGAATTTCTGGGTTATTACAGATTGGCGGCCCTGGCGTTGCCTTTATCCAAATTTGATTTACACTTATCTTGAAATCTAACCGTTGGATTTTGACGAGATTTATATCCAAAGATCTTCCCATAGCGGTCCTAACGGTTCCAGTTTTGGGAATATCCAACGGTCGGATTTTTCTGTATGATCATTTAAAGTTACGATTGCCGATACGCGAACTGCCGCGCGTGTTTCATTTAATTTTATATTTATATATATAAATGCAAATATAAAATATTTGGCGATTTCAACTATTATAATCTGTCCTTTCTATCGCACCTAAAATGACGATAAAAATATCACTTTTAAATTCACTCTTTTTATCGCATCTAAAATGACGATAAAAATATCACTATTCTTAATTTATATCTAAATTATAAATAATATGTACCCTTTAAAATTCATGTTTTTATTCACATCTAAAATGCGAATAAGAATATATTTTCCATTGTCATATTTTTCATTCGTACGCAATTTTCTATTTTGACCAACAGGGTAAATAAATATTTATATAAAAAAGGCAAACATTTATTTACATGTAGTGTAAATAAATATGTAAATAGAAAGGCAAACATTTATTTACATGTAGTGTAAATAAATATGTAAATAGAAAAGTAAACATTTATTTACATGTAGTGTAAATAAATAAATAAATAGAAAAAGAAACATTTATTTACATTTAGGTAAATAAACAAGAGAAAAGAAAAAAAAGAAAAAGGAAACTTTATTTACATTTAGTGTAAATAAATTTGTATAGAAAAAGATCACATTCATTTACATTAGCGTAAATAAGTCAAAAAAGGAAAAGATCGTATTTATTTACATTTAGTGTAAATGAACATGAATAGGAAGAAAGAAGACACTTATTTAAAATTGGAGTAAATAAGTAAAAAGGAAAAGAATATTTTATTTACATTTAGAAGCAAATAGAACATCGTAAGAAATTACACTTTTTATTTGCAAATTAGTTGCAAACAAAAGGCGTGAATATGTAAAGTATATTTTTATTCATATTTTAGATGTGAATAAAAATATGAAAATAAAAAGTACATTTTTATTTGCATTTCATATGTAAATAAAAACACCGTTTTAAAACGTATATTTTTATTTGCAAACTAGTTGCAAATAAGAACATGAATTTAAGAATGTACACTTCTATTTGTGATTTAGTTACGAATGAATATAGTTATATATATATATATAAATAGCGATAAATCATTATTAAATACTAATAACGATATGAAATAGTTATATATATATATATATATATACGAGAATCATTTGGAAAGTTCGAGTTCAATCTCATTTCAAATGATACGACGACATAAGTCGAAGAGTTGAAGACGGTGATTGAAGACCGACGATCTTCATATCAAATGGATGTGTTGCTACTGAGGCCCATGATTGGAGTAGCTACCTTGAAGGGGAGTCAGGAGTAGCTGTCCAGACGAATTGTTGATTGTTCGGATATGCGAGGTATAAGGTGCCTCCGGTTTCGTTCAGACCCAGAACAGACTTGTAAATGGATTGTATGTCTGACGTTGTATTCTTTTATGCTATATTTGTTGATCTCTGCTAGATATATATATATGTTTGGTGGTTAACACACTTCTCTAAGACGTACGAGCTTAGAGGTTATATATTGGTAGAAATCAATGGTATGGTATGGATTGACATTGTGGCATGCTAAGATGCATGGATCAAGGCGTTTGTTGAAAAGCAGAGCCTTGTGGATGATGATCAAAGCATAGCCAGTTTAGGCATAGCTTTGTGTATAGCATGACTTCGCGAGCCTCACACCCGGTATGAGTCAAAAACGGGATAAGGACTGCAGGGAGTGCACACGTTTCTTTCTAGCTAGGTGTGGTGTCAGTGCTTAAACTGGCTGGCATTTTACTTATGTGGATGATGGATTGAGGTACCTCGGATTTATAGGTTGTTAGTGGCCATATGGAGGTTCAAAGGAACCGGGAAGCGTGTGTTCAAGCATAACTAATCCGCTACCGTTAGGTAGGGACCCACCCTGAAGATCCAAGGGTTTGCCAAAGTCCGGGCCCTGAGGCATTTGCTAGAGTGTCTCGAATCGGAGAGGACGATCCCTAGCCTCGATTTCATGATGGAAACCCAACTTCCAATACGATACCATGCGGTTTTGATTGTAGAACTAGCATGGCGACATAGTATATGGTAGCTATGCCGTTTATGATTGATACATTATGATTGTAATGTTTTTGAAACATATATACACTAATAATAATATTAAATCCATTTTATCGTATCAAGCATCTTTTGACCATTATAAGGTAAAACTCTATCCTCCGGTTTGCGTTGCATTGTGTGATGGGACTTGAGTCTTATAATGGTTTCATTTTTCTAAAAAGCATTGCGTTGTTTAACGATTTACTTTATTTTATGCACTGGCAATCCAATGGAGTAAACTCGTTCCGCGTTAGCGGCGTGGTCCTGTGATTAGCCTTTTATTTAGATTAGTTAAGTTAAGATTTCTCATACCAGTCCCATGACTGACCTGTAGTTTTTTTTCACTTGCAAACTCGGGTGCCCTCTTTTCCACACGAGCAGTTGAGTAGCTTGTTTGCAGATATCTATTCTTTTTGCAGGATTCTGGATCGAAGCCTAAAGCTGTGTCCAGAGCATTGATAGCATTCCACTGTATCAGTTTAAGTCTTCCACTACAATGTATTATTTAATGTAAAATTTATCTTCCGCTGTATTATCTTATTTTTCGATGTACTCTGATATTCTATGCTCTGATGTTATATTATCATGATGTAATAAAAGTCTGATGTTGTTGTTTTAATGTGTTGTATTCCCAAAGTTAACGTATGCGGGAGTTGAACGGTCTTGGTCGATTTTGCGATCGATTCGGTCCGAGCAAAACCTGTGTCGTTACACCTAGGGTTCAGGTTTTTTCCAAAATAAGGAAGTTGTGATCCGATTCGTTGTTATTTTTGGATTCGAAAGGTTTTTTAGATCATGGAAGCAGATTTTGGGTGAGTTAGAAGCAGGTTGGTGTCGCACCCTGTAGCTGCGATCTTGAGAAACGCGATATTTTCCGGTCGTGTGCAATGCGAGTAAAGGATTCTCGAAATCTGAGCATGAATTCATGAAATGAGTTTTTTTATTGATGATCAGGGTATGGAATAGCAACTATTGGCAAAGTCTATGGATTTTGATTGAAATGGTCGATCACCGTACTGTTACAGCTCGCGTAGAGAATGGAACGCGATCTTCATGAATGAACCGGGTGGGATGTTATTGGTATGGGTTGGAAGGGTTTTTGAAGAAATGAATTTTAGTTATTTTTATTTGAATTTAAAGGAAGGGAGGAAGGAGATTGTGGCGTCCAAATGTTTGGAAATGGTGGGTTTCACTATGCGTGTCCGTTGCCTGGTAATTGAAGAAGATGATGAATGGGTTTTGGGAGCTCAAACGTGGTATTAAGGAATATCCTTAAGGTTAATTAATATTTAAATAATTGTTAATGGCCATTAAATATGTATTAAAGTTGCAAAATATATAACTCTCCCATATGTGATCAAAATTTCGAACAGTTAGATCCGTTGGGATCGTACGTACGGAGGGGAGCTTCACAATGGAACTGATCTGGGGTCATTTGGAGTCCGTTGCAATTTATAGCAAAATAAATTGTCCAATCTGAATCGACGATCGATTATCGTTATTTAACGGTAACTGTCCAATGTGAGTAAAACTCACCAACTCTACCAGTTCATATTTTTATAACGTATATTTAGAAATGAAAAATGATAATTGATTGTTGTGTGTTGTCTATTTGGTTGAACTGCTAATTGATTGGTTGAAATTGCAGATAACGATATATATATATATATCGTTAATCAAATATTGATTCTATTTATCAGAATATTTCATATTGAAATGAAGTTGATGTTAATTATATTGTTTAACATCTGTGATGCAGGGAAACACGTTGGAGGGATCCAACTGGATTCCTCAATATTTAAAATACTTGTTTTGTTTCATATATTGTGATATATAATCTGTTGTTGATTATGTGTATTTGGATGATATTAATCATGGTTATTTGGTATTTTAAATACCATAAGAAATACTGGAATGTATAAAGGGAATTTTTAAGGTATATATTGAAAAGAAATTATTTATAAAATCAAAGGATTTTATAAAAGAAATATCTATTCAAAAAATAAATAGAATTATAAAAGGAATTATTTGGAAAATAAATAGAATTTGTAAAAGGGAAATTGGCGAGATATAAAGGAACTATGAAATGGATTTAAAGCAGATTGTAAATAGAAATCTGCTTTAACAGATAAATGGAGCAGATTAATTTATAAATAATATTTTATAAGTTAAGTGAAATATTTATCGTTGGATAAATGAAATATACAAGTCAGGACTTATATAAAGAAGTAAGAATCAATTTCAACATCGATATTTGAAACTGAATACGAACGAAGAGTGAATAGAATATTACTTATTCGAGAAGGATTTAATCCAAAGGAGTTAATCCAAAGGAGTTAATCAAAAGGTGTTAATCTAAAGGAGTTAATCAAAAGGAGTTAATCCAAAGGAGTTAATCAAAAGGAGTAAATCCAAAGGAGTTAATCAAAAGGAGTTAATCTAAAGGAGTTAATCAAAAGGAGTTAATCAAAAAGAGTTAATCGAAATGAGTAAATCGAATATTAGTTATCCGATTAGAGTTAATCAGTTAGAGTTAATTGATTGCAGTTAATCGGTTAGAGTTAGAGTTAATCGATTAGAATTAGAGTTAATCGATTAGAATTAGAGTTAATCGATTAGAATTAGAGTTAATCGAATTAGAGTTAATTGATTAGAAGTAGAGTTAATCGAATAGAGTTAGAGTTAAACGATTGGAGTTAGAGTAAATCGATTAGAGTGAGAGTTAATCGAATTAGAGTAAATCGATTAGAGTTAGAGTTAATTGATTTGAGTTAGAGTTAATTGTAAAGGAGTTATCGAATATTAGTTATTCGAAAGGAGTTATCGATTATTAGTTATTCGAAAGGAGTTATCGAATATTAGTTATTTAAAAGGAGTTATCGAATACTAGTTATTCAAAAGGAGTTATCGAATATTAGTTATTCGAAAGGAGTTATCGAATATTAGTTATTCGAAAGGAGTTATCGAATGTTAGTTATTCAAAAGGAGTTATCGAATATTATTTATCGAAAATTAGTTATTCGAAAGGAGTAATCGAATATTAGTTATTCGAAAGGAGTTATCGAATATTAGTTATTCGAAAGGAGTTATCAAATATGAAAGGAGTTATCGAATATTAATTATTCGAAAGGAGTTATCGAATATTAGTTATTCGAAAAGGAGTTAACCGAATATAGTTATTTGAAAGGAGTTAATTGATAAGAGTTAATTGAATAGAGAATCCAATAGGGTTAATCGATTAAAATTAATCGAATAGGGAATCCAATAGAGTTAATAGATTAGAGTTAATCGATTAGAGTTAATCGACTAGAGAATCCAATAGAGTTAATCAAAATAGAGTTAATCCAATAGAGTTAATTGAATAGAGTTAATCGAATATTGTTATTCGAAGAGAGATTATCGAATATAGTTTATTTGAAGAAAAGAGAGATTATCGAATATAGTTTATTCAAAGGAAAGATTTATTGAATAGGGATTATTCGAAAGAGAGTTACTTAAGGAAATTTGTTAAAGATTTAAAAGGATAACTTTGTCTATTTCAAGGTTAGAAATGTTGTTCAGTTAAGGTCTAAGAGGTAGTTATACCCCAACTTGATTGACCCCATTTTTAACTAAGGAATGGTTAAGGTTCGATAGTGAAGGTTGGTTAAGTAAATTTAGTTAATGAGGTAATGATTTGAGTTGGCATAGCAATGTTTTATTTAAACATCTGTTTAAATCCAAAAGTAGGAGTTTTGGAAATGTTTTCCAAATAAGAATCAGAAATGTTTTCTAATATAGAAAATAAGAAATGGAAATGTTTTCCAATGTTAATAACGTATATTTTCTAAATTTCGAAGATAAGAAATGTTGAATATATGGAAACGAGAGATGAAAAATGAACTAAAGAGATAAATGTTAAATTATGATTGATCGATAGAATTTCCATCTGGAAATAATATCGTTGTTTGCACATGTGTTTTTCTTTGATAGTTAAATCACCGACTATCAAAGTTTTTGACCATTTTTCCGTCATCAATACGGAGAGACCGGGATCAGATTCATTATCTGAAAACCACTCTGTACGGGCGTTAGTATTACGATCAAATATGATGAAGAAAATTGAAGACGGAGTTATGCAAGGGCTGTCTTGTTTACAAAATAGTGCCTTCGATCTGTCCAGTCCCAGGACGACATGTATCGAAGAATGTCTGACAGAGTATATTTAACGGATCACGTAAGTTGATCTCTTCAAACGTATTTACGTTTGGTGGCGAAGGAATTCGTTTCTCTTGCCTGTATACCCATTGTATTTTTAGGTAAATCAATTTGTGATTTTGCGGGTATGACGATGTGACATTCAAAGTGAATAGTTGTGTGATCTGTAAGAGATAACCGTGGCCTCTAGCCTCACAACCGGGAAATGACAAAAATCGGGCAGGTAGCATGGCTAAGTGGTTGGCTGCCAATTAGGGTGTATTATCACCTATCTAGAGATATTCATTTCATTCTTTATTCTATTCAATGTTGTCCCATTCGGGAAACAGTTGCTGATCCCAACCGTCAGTGATATACATTCGATACACTCAAGCGAAATGATTGGTCGGTCAAGTATGGCCGGGTTGCAAGATGTTCTTGTTGAACCCATTGTATTCCTCTCTAGAGGTACACTATCGGAAGGTGGTTCCATACCTTGTCATAGTTGGTAATCCATTATCCAATAAATGCTCGCGATTTTGATTGTGTACTATATATGTAGAACGTGAGATGAAACCGTTTCTGCTAGATAATTATTATATTGTGATTGATAGACACTATTATAATATTAAAAGGGTTTTGATATAAAGATTATCTTTTCTTTAAAAATGATTTGAAAGTTAAATCAAATTGATTTGGATTCTCATAAGGGAAAAACCTGTTCCGTTATACGACGTGGCCTTATGAGATATCGTTTAATTGCTCAAACTGTTTTAAATTGTTTTACTTATACCAATCCCATGACTGACCTAGAGTTTGTTTTGTTTTCCCTAAACTCTCGGGTGCCCAAATTTGGATGGGCAGTCAAGTAGTCAGGTTTTACAGATATACTAGAAGGAGCTCGAGTAGGAGGCTTCAACAGTGTTTTTATAGCTATTGTTTATTTCCGCTGTGATGTAAGTGTTGTACTCTGATAATGTTATTGTATACATATACTGATTTTATTTTAAAGATATGTATCTATTATATTGTTCGTTCCGCTGTGAGATTCGTGTTTACTCTGATGTTGTATGTTCTTCTTCTTCTGTTCTAAGTTTCTTTCTTACCTATTCTCACCCTCTGTTTTCTTTATATTAGTTTTTTGGTTTCCAATGCAATTTGGGTTGGACTTGTGTTATTGGGTCAGTTCAAATAGTACCGGAATTTCGGGATGCTATAGGTATGGGTAAGGACTCATGCACATGTAAGAAACAAACAGTAAGTCATATCTGCAATAACTAAGAAATAATAGGATAATCTCACAAGAAGACTCCATAAGCATTGATTCATTTTTTTTATTGATCTCTGGTTTAGAATACATTAGCTGAATAGGAGAAATCCCCAAATCAATCTAAGAATTAAGGTTTACTCTAGAAAGAAAGAGTACAAGAATAAGAATGAGAAAATCCCCCAAATGTGACCCCTGGGGTCTTATTTATAGAAAAATCAGGGCCCCTTCTGCTGTTGGGCCATTTGGGCTTGTAGAAGCTTCTATCGACCGCTTTTTCCCTTGGTCTCGCATGTTCTATCTTCCGGCCTCTTTATGGTGCTAATCATAGATTCCATAATGAAGGTTCCGGTTAGTTGGAGCTTCTTTTGAGATTGATATGGGCTTTCGGTTGTATGCTATCGGTTGTGAGCTTCCGAATGTAGACTTTTGGTTTTCCCGTGAATATTTAGAGGAGCTTGACCCCATGATGTATGTAGGTAACCATCGGTCCGGAACCCCTGTCGGCGTCTGTGCTAAGTAGACCAGTACAGATAGCTTGTCTCATTTTTGGGGTTCCGGTTTCACCCCCAAGGTGAGTTTTCGGGCATAGCATGTTCTTTCGGAAGGTTGCTCTGGGCGATTTGTCTGTTGTCTACCAATATAACCTTTAAGTGTTTATGCATTAGGTGTTTTGGAAGCCTGTTCCAGATAATTTCTATATGCTTCTGACTTAATACCCTTGATGTATTTGCCTCCTGATGTATCTATATTTAAGTACGTTAATGCCGATAGCCCCTCCGTCCTTCTGGGTTCCAATTAGTGTAGGACTTGCCTCCTTTTTCCTCAGCTTTCGGCCTAGATGACCTTTTGCTATAGGATCCCACTGCCAGGTTAACTCTGCTGGATCCCTTGCTGGATAGACCCTAACGGATACGCCTTGCCAGATTGATCCTGCTGGCACTCTATAGCTTTTGAGTTCCTTTTAGTGTTTGACTCTGGTTTTCTTAAGAGTTCTTATGTGCTTGTGGTTACCCGATGCCCCTTCACTGTCGGCTTGTTCGAAGTTAAATTTTATTGTGACAGCGCTTTTGAACGGTAGATCCGCATTTAGCCCCACTATTTTTCGTTGCATCCACTAAATCAAGGATTTTTAGCATCTGCTTTAGTAGTTTTAATATATAGAGCTTTATTTGACTAGTTCACTTTTTTTAAAATTCAGCAAAATTCAGCTAAAAGGGCTAAATTTAAGACATAACCGCCTAATATACGGTAACAATCAATCATACTCATCAAATTTATCATGTGTAACTATGATATTCCTTGAATTTGTTATATAAGATTATTTAATATTAGTTTTTTGTACACGTATAATGTGAGAAAGATGATTAATTAATTTTCAAATATTTGGTTTTACATCTAATGAACCTTTTTGCGCCTCCGCTATGTCCTCACTATTTCCTCGCTTTATCCCCCTACACCTTTTTGCACCTCCGCCGTTATTGAACCGTTAAGCAATTTAACTGCACAAGATATCACAATGCCAAATATGACAATTAACTGTACATAAAGATACATGGTGGACACACAACATATGTATTGGTCTATGTGGATGATCTAAATCTATCTGGAAATAACAATAAGGAGATTAAGAGAGTAACAGAATATCTAAATGCTACTTTCTTCATAAAATAATCGGGTGAACTAAATTAGTTACTTGGAATAGAAGTGATCAGAAAATCAAATATCAGTCTAATTCTAAGCCAAAGAAATTGTATATTTCAGAAATAGTCAAAGTAAAGATGGGCATGGCCGAACTACTTCGAACTCCAATAATTAGCAGCCTGTCACTATACAAAAATAAAATGGATATATTCCTATGTTGTACAATAGTGTTTTCTGAGCACTATATTATGCTATTTCCAAAGAACCCGATATTACATACAGTGTAAACAAATATCATAATTCATGCATGAGCCTCAGCCTCATGAACGTCATTAGAAAGCTCTTATATTAAGAAATTTTTAAGACACTATTAATCAAGGTATATACATCAAAGCAAGCAAAGGCTAGAGTCAATAGGTTACTCTGACGTTGGTTGTGCCTCCGACCATAATGATCGAAGATCAACCAATGGAGTCATCTATTTAGGAGAAAATCCAGTCTCTTAGTTCTCGAAAAAGCAACCCACCATGCATTTATTCATCATAGAAACTAAATACAGAAGTGTGAAAGCACAACAACTGAAGTAACATGGCTTAAATCTCTTCTCAAAGAAATCAGAGTTCCACTTCAAAAGAAGCCCATTATTTAGTGGGACAACTTGAGCACAGTTTCTCTATCTGCAAATCCAGTTATGCACTCTTGCACATAACATATAGAAATAAATCTATATTTTTCACAAGAGCGTGTAATCAATGATGATCTGGAGGTAAATCATATTCGAACAACTCAACAAAGAGCTGATATTCTACTAAATCCTTGTCAATGAATTTTTTGGGAGATTCAAAGAAAGCTTGAAAGTTTCAGAGATTGGAGATGAAGAAAGGGGAAAAGGAAAACCCTAGCATAAATTGATCGGGAAGATAAGATCAAAGCCTCAATATGGAATTTTAATATATACCTCTAGGGTTACGAGAGGATAATAGTAATGTTACATTATACAACTGTCACCGTTCACAAACACTTATATGAAGCTTTGTAATCTATGTACATTCAAAAAGAAGAATAATACAATTTTTTACATTTGCTAACGTGCATAAATGCCATTAGAATACAAGTTAAATTGATTATTTGATTTTTTGAATGGCTCGGTAGTTCTCTAAACTAATGAAAATGCTAATACTGGTATGGGGTTAAAATTGCAACTAATACGTATGTATTTACAATATGTGTGTTATGCCATCCAAAATATCTTGATCATGTAGTTGGCTCAAATTCCCGCACATCAAAGGGAAAGATGAAAGTAATATTCCACATCGAGAAATACATAACTAAAATATTGCATAGAAATCGAGAGACTGCTATTCGTATTGGAAAATTGGTTTTCTGAATAAATTAATAGTTCTCTAAACAAAGACAAAAAGCTCAACAGGTTGACATTGGTTGGTTTAGGCTGAAATATGCATTCACATATTGGATAAGTAAAGTGTACGTACCTATAGATATGATAGCCCAATTTGAATTGTTGTCGAAATTTTGTGAACTGCTTGTGATAAAGTACATATGTGTGAATTACGTATTATATTCTTTTGTTTGTAAATGGAGGTATGATAACTGACTAGCTAAATAATGGTTTACTCTTGCAACTATTATTTACTTAGTCATGAAATTCAAAATATAATAATATATGATAATATAATAAAAATTAACAATAAATAAATTGTAGTACATGATATTGTTAAAAGAAAATAATATCATTAAACTTTAATAATAAAATTATTGATTATTATATCGTAGTATATGATATTAGTAAAAGAAAATTTTATTGTAAAGAACTAATGACAAAATAAAAGTTAACTATTAATCTCTGTAGTTAAAATGCTTAGCGGTTCTATAGCGGTGGAGGTGCATAAAGGTGTAGCGATGATAAAGCGGGGAAATATCAGGATATAGCGGAAGCACAAAAAGGTTCATTAGATGTTGAAATCAAGTATTTTAAACTAATTAATTATCATTCCCATATTGTGTGTAGCAAAAACAAAGTGGTACTTTTGGCATAGGTCTGTATTAAGATTTAAAATACACTAAAAGTCCTTCACTAAATTTCAGTGTAAATTAAGTCCTTTTTTATCCTCGATTGTTGCAGACATATTAACAACATTTCATAAAAGTTGCTGACATATCAGCAAATTTTCTGTACACGGTATAAATTTGCTGACATATCAACAATTATTTACAAAAGTTGCTGACATTTCAATAATAATTTTTCACTTTTCTGTACACTGTATAAAAGTTACTGACATATCAGCAATTATTTATAAAAGTTGCTAACAATTCACTAATAATGTTTCCATTGTTTCTAGAAAACAGGTACCAGAATTGTAATGAAACTTTATCAGTGAAAGTTTCTAACATATCAATAATTATTTATAAAACTTGCTTGCATATCGGCAATAATTTTCTTTGTTTCTAGAAAATAGGGATCGGATTTACAATGAAACTTTGACAGGGACCGACTTTACAATATGAAAGTATAATAGAGATGCCTTTCTAATTTTCACGAAAACAAATGTTAATTAATTGTATATAACTAAACAAAAGAATACCATGGTTACACACACACAAACACATGATATGATGACTATTAAAGATTTTTATAATATATTAGACACTTATGCATTAAAATTAGCTATTACACTAACTTTGTTGATCTTTTAACAAAGAGCTCTAGTCAAATCAAGCTCTGAATATTAATATTGCTAAAGTGTGTGCTAATAAGCCCTTATTTAGCGGATGCAGCGGAAAATAGCGGGGTTACAAGTCGATCTACTGCTCATCAGTGTTAAATTGAAATAGTATAATGGTTGAAGAGTGCTACGAGCTATAGCGGGGATTTTGCAATGCTTTAGCGAGGATTTAACTACATAGGGGTTTGTGTTGTTTCCAAATTAAAATACATTAATTTCATTGGCTGTAAAATAATTGCACCTTAATTAACATATTATTCAAATCCAATGTGTTTGTGTGTGTATATACGTATCTATGTAGTTAAAGTGCTCAACGGATCCAATGCAGTGGAGGTTCAAATAGTCGTAAGGGGATAAAACGAGGAAAGAGCGGGATAGAGCGAATGAGTCTAAAAGAGCATATAAAAATTGTATTTAGTGCTTTACAAATATATACACGATAAATAAATAGAAAATTAGCATTCAATCTAATTATAATTAGTACATTATTAATTTCGAATAAAAACATGTGCAAATATATGTAAGTACATGTAAACTTTTATTCAGCTTGAAAAAAATTTAATAGGATGTTACAGTATTTTTTGTTATGAAAAATATTTGTTAAAAAATTCTATTAGAAAACTAGTTTATAAATTTTATAATGTATAAAAATCAATTTCATATTCATTTCTTTTATATAAGATATAGCAGAAATACCTAAGAATAGCTAAAATAATGGGATATATTGTGAATATCATAATTTATCGATGCTTTATTAAGGAAAGCTATTTCAAAGGAATTTTGGAAATAGCGTAGCGGTAGAAATCCGCTACACTATATAGCGAGGATATAGCAGGGTAATAGCGGGGAATTAATTGCACAGCTATTAATGATGTTAATAATAAAATTACTACAAGAAAACAAAAATATATGACATTAATAATCAATATAAATTAATGGCATTATGTATGATACATAACTTAATTATAAGCATAGTTCTATACCTCTAATGCTCAATATATCTCTAGATTGCGTTGCAGGTGACCGGTCATGCACGATGATAATCAACGACATAAAGTAATGAAAATAAAAAAATAGAACTTGTACAACATCTCAGAAGGCATAGGCAAAATATAATAAAGTACCATTAAAAAAGAGACAAGAATATATTCAGTTGAACCATAAATAAGAACATCAAGGTGTAGTAGGCTCATAGATCATACAAACGGAAAATATAAAAGTCTATACATCCTAAGTCTCTAAAGTAATCTCCATAAAAATATATCAAAATTAACTAGTAATATAGCTTCATAATAGAGCAAAAATAAATTTTACGTATAACAATCTCTAAAGTATAGATATATGAAAGTGTAGCATTCTGTTTGTGCTTTATATAGCCCTATCATTATCCAAACATGTTTCCCATAAGCTACTCATTTAAGAGCACTCGAGATTATAAAAATAAAAACATAAAACATAGAAGATATATACGTAGGTTTGCCTCTGTTAGCATTATGTTTGATTTCATGTTGTTCTTGATGATATATGCTTGTTATGAAATATCTGTGCTTAGTTGTGTGATATGCAAGTTTAGGATGATTTTATACATGAAAATGATGAAGTTATAGGTTGAAACCCTTATATAGAGATCTCCAAATAATATGAAAATTTTATATGATATGTGTTGAATGATTATGGAGATGAGATTCAGATTTCATGAATTGTTATACTTGTATGAATTTGTTATGAATTTCATAAAGGTGCAATTTTAGGAAAGATTATACTTTTGTTCTAGTATTAAAATGTATGATTATATGTCCAAGTATTATGTATTTATGTAGTACAAAGTACTGGAAAATTGTGTATACTTTAATCATAATACTTTCTATAAACCAAAAGAATTTTGATACATATGGTGCAGTGAGTACAAAGAATATCGCTTTAAAAGGAAATAAGTCAACTTTATCGATATTTTCAATTAGTTTCATTTTTAGAATCTTAAGCACTTATGACAACAATCGGAACTACCTTTGGGTAGCGCTGGATGCTTGAAATATCATAATTATGATATATGAAGCATCCACGGCTTCCACCTCTTACCTTTTGGTTTAGGGAATTGGTCCTAGTACTAATAAATATTTCAGATTTGAAATATATCCGCTCCAAATGAGGCTTTTGCTTCGAATCTTTCGGCTAAAAGAAGGGGTGTTTACATAAAAGTACTATTTTATAGAAGAAAGATTTTAAGCAGTGACTTCCAAAAGAATAGAGGATTTACATCTTTAGGTCTTTCATTGGAACTAAAAGGGTCTTCCTACTGAAGCCTATGCTTCCGAAAGCTTTGAAATCCTTGAAACCATTGCCAACATAGACATGCCTTTGCAAAATCATTTTCCATAAACTACTTCATTAGGAATTGAAGGGGCAGTTAAGGAACTTTTTCTAAACCAAATGTTTCATGCACTACAAGAAAACACAGATTTAGCGTCATATATTTAGAAGCGGAAAATTTCATCGCTAATTTGCGGTGGATTTCCGTGTGACCTATAAGGGACATTTTTTTTTGTTTCTCAACTTTTTTCTTTTATTTACTACCGTCGTCTTCTGTCATCCCTTACTACGCTATTGCAAATTGCATCAAATTACCAACAGAAATTTCAACCGCTATTTTCCAACTACAAATCCAGGCAGAATACCGACGAATATTTATCGAAGCTATTTTACAGCAGAATTCCAATAGATTTGCAAGAGATGTTTATATTATTTTCTAAGATATACTTTAGTGTTATTTTTTAATAATTATCAATATATTCAATAATTAATAATTAATTTATTCTAATTAATGATTTATAAGTAATAATACATAATAATTTACGTTCTACAATAAATAACTTATAATAATTGCTTATTTAGAATTAGTAGAATAATCTTGGCTTATAACCAACATAAATACTTAATTCTTATCTCTGCTTTCATCACAAATTTCGGTCAGTATGCCTGTATACTTTACGCAAAATCCCAAACTTTTAAATTGTTCTTTTATAATTATTCCACTAAATAATGAAAATATCAGTTTACTATAACAATTATTTAATAATTATTAATAAAATTTAATACTTATGAATTGATATCTAGTATTCAATAATTAATTTTAAATAATTATATTTAATAATTAGTTGATAATTATGGTTGATACTTATATTTTATAATTATAGTTGATAATTATATTTTATATTTCAAAAAATTTAAAAATTTAAAACCGTCTTGAGTAAATTTGAAATAAATCATAAAATTAATAAAACCAATTATTGTTTGACATAAAATAACCAATTTTTTTAAAATAGGCTTAGAAATATTCATAAATTAAAAACCAAAATTTGAAATTTTTATAAAATTGAAAAATAAAAGATTAAAATATTACAAATTTTTAGAAAACTTTAAATGTTAAATTAATTTAGAATCCAAAAAAATATAAATTTTACTTTGCAGAGTTTTTAATTTCAAAAGCATTAAGATTTTGACATTCATAAGCTTTTTTCTCGGTACAACATTTTCGTTTTTTTGTCGGTCAACATAATTTATGTTGGCATGGGAAAATTTTGGCTCCAAAGTAATTTATGCGTTGTTTTACTTCCTTACATGGGCCGCCTCCTATTCTCTTCCCCAGATCATAATTGTTCCTCTTCCCTAAATCATAATGGATCTGAAGATCCTCCTCAACAATCTTAAGCTGCCTATCGTGGATATACGGATCCATTGATTGTCCCCTACTGCCTAGATCTGGAATTCACGTTGCTACAGCCATCAATGAGTAGATGTAATCGTCGTTTATCCGTATACGTTGAGCTATCCGGAATTGAAACGCTTTCCTAGGATGCTTCGTCCAGGGTGTAGGCTACCGACGGTTCATGTATTCGTCGAAAATCTTGTCGCTACTACTTGAACGAAGCTGAGATCTGATGGTGTAAGCTTTTTGTTGTTGGAAAAAATTGCTGTTAGCATTATGTAGTACAAGAGCAGTTTAGTTTTTTTTCGTACAGAAAATACCTTTATGGGAAACGCTCATTGAGTATCTTAAATGACTAAATGATATACATCCTCATAACAAAAGTACTACATAAAGGAAAAAGGACATCATGATTCACAGTTACCAACAACATATCAGAGGTCAATAAGTTTCCAACATTGCAGCATGATATTTTCATTAATGTATGGCCTCAGATTCCACATGAAGCAATAGTTTCCTAATTATTCTGATTGTTCTGATTCCATTCCCGTTGAATTAATCGAAATGATAATAGCTTCCTGCATGTTGTAGTCGAGTTTAAACATCTCATATATGAGAGTCATTAAAGAAGCATAAGATACTGGTTTGTACTGTAGATTCTTGCAGTCTAGTTTATCATCCTCATCACGGTTAGGTTTTCCCACATCAACGGTAAATGAGTTAAAAAAAGGCATATTGCTAAGATTTTCGCTCTTTGCAAAAACAATAGCATCTTCCTTGAAAGATTCAAGTTCATCTAGCAATGACTTTGCTTTGTTTATATGATCTTGAAGCCCTTGCATGCATAAATTCAGTTTGATCATATTTGTACATCATTATAGTGATGTCTAGAGCCGGCCTCAATATATGTCTTCATTCTAGTCATTTGATTGGCTTCTATAATTTGACCAACAACTTTGGATTTACTACAAAGTTGGGGCCTTCAAAACAATTTGAGTTCTTGCTGAAAACCTATTGGGGTTTTGTGCACAGTGGAAGTTTGACAAAATGCCAAAAAAAAAATTAGGATCTGTATCACCCAATCACTTAAAGATGAATGTGATTGAAAAAAATAAACAACACCACAAAAATATTGGAAATATGAGCACACGATATTCCACCCAACCACCCTCTTTATTGATTCACCAATAAAAATTGTTTACAATCGATCTCAATTATCGTTACAAACAAGTACAACTTGAACCAATAACCTTACTGAGAAATAGTTATAGATTATCTAATGGCTAAAAATTTGAGGACAAAGACAATGAAAAATAATGACAAATTTTCCGCACCTAATGAAGATATTAGCTAGGATTTTTATAGAGTGAATTGCTTCATACCTAAGTAAATTTGGCATCCAAATTATCTTCATATATGTCATAAATTTATTGGGATAAGCACCAAATAATCCTTGCCTTATTTATCCCACAAATATAGCAACCAATATCTCTCCATAAAATCTAGCAATAAATCTCTCCATAAAGTCTAATAAAAAATTTCTTCACAAAATATGTAAGATTATTTGTTGCCCAAAATTGCGATTTGTGTATCACCAATTTCAATACTCCACCTTGATACCAAATCACAACATCTTCTTAAAACCAGCCAGCTTAGCTCTCACTTTCAACCTTCTTTTCTCAATTAATATCATTACAAACCTCCACCATCGCCCACTAATGATGCACCTTTTTCATCCGTGCATCACGCCAATAGCGATCTTCAAAAGCGTTTGTAATACCACAAAGACCTTCATCTCGTCTTTGTGGATTTCACAACTCGACATCCGTCTTTCGCTTGACATGATCTCTTCATCTCCGGGATCCCTCGAGCATCATCAACATCTTGACCCTTGTCGATACCATGATCCTCCACCTTAGGACCATCAACAGTGACCATATTAACCTCTCCACCTTACTATGGACTAGGTTCTTGAACCGTCACCCGCCTTCCATTGTTGACCACCGAACCAACCAAACTATATAGGTTTCCCTCCTCCAAAACTACTCGTATCAGCACACGACCACCTTTCTTCACTCTCAAAACTCCACCTCGAGTCTCATAAGTGTAACGGCGGTGATCTAACTGACCGAGAGAAATGAGGTTATGCGAACAAGTGGGTATGTGTGTCATACCGGCCACTTCTCTCACCACTCCATCATGCATCCGAAACCTAACAGCACCAACTCCACAAATTGGTAGCTCTACTCCATTGACCGTCTTTATCATGCCAACACTCTTCTCATATGAAGAAAAACTTTTCACATCACGACATATGTGAAAACTGGCTCTTGAATCCATCTTCCAAGGCTCCATAACACTAAATAGGACATCATATGAAGAATCTCTTTCGGCACCTTCAACAAAACCTGCTTGTGCTAAATCACTATTATTATCACCTTGCTCTTTCTTCTTCTTCATATCTCGTATATGTGAATAGCAATCATTGCGTTTGTGGCCTTTCTTACCACAATAATGGAAAATGATAGCACCTTTATCATTAGCGCCTTTCTTCTTCCTTCTTGTATCTTTCCCCGAGTCCCTTGCTACCATCGCCTCAGTTTGAATTGATTTCAACTCCGACCCTATTCTCCTTAGCACCTCATTCAAAAAACTGCTTCGAAATGTTTCCAAAGAAATTGTTCCAATTGGAATTACTCAATGAAACAACCAAAGTCTCCCAACTTTCCGAAAGAGATCTCATGAACAAAAGAGCCTGCAACTCATCATCAAAATTGAACTTCATGTTTGTCAATTGATTGATCATATCTTGAAATTCGTTTAAATGCTCTGCAACAGACTTCTCCTCATCCAATCGAAGTTGCACCAACTTTCGAACCAGAAAAGCCTTACTTGTAGCACTCCTTGACTCATATAAAGATACTAATTTGTCCCACAATGCCTTTACGGATTCATAAGTAGTCACATGGTGGAACACGGAATCATCCAAATATTGGTGAATCAATGCAATCGTCTTTTTGTCCATTTTCTTCCCCTTTCCCTCATCCATATTCGAGGGCTTCTCGCCATCTCCATCAATGGGATCATGCAAATCATTGAGATATAGAATGTCCTCTATCTTCGGCTTCCATATACCCCAATTCTTCCCATTTAAAATAGTCATCTTCGAAAATGTCATCATCTCTGAAATCTCCAATTTTCAATCCAACAAACACTCCAAGTTATGCAATGATCTGGCTCTGATACCAAACTGTTGGGGTTTTGTGCGCAGCGGAAGTTTGACAAAACACCAAAAAAATAGGATCTTTATCATCCAATCACTTGAAGATGGATGTGATTGAAAAAAAAACACCACAAAAATATTGGAAATATGAGCACACGATATTCCACCTAGCCACCCTCTTTATTGATTCACCAATAAAAATTGTTTACAATCGATCTCAACTATCATTACAAACAATTACAACTTAAACCAATATTTTATTGAGAAATAGGTAGAGAATATCTAATAGCTAAAAATTTGAGGAGAAAGATAATGAAGAATAATGACAAATTTTCCACACCTAATGAGGATGTTAGGTAGGCTTTTTATAGAGTGAATTGCTTCATACCCAAGTAAATTTGGTATCCAAATTATCTTCATATATGTCATAAATTTATTGGGATAAGCATCAAATAATCCTTGCCTTAATTATCCCACAAATATAGCAACCAATATCTCTCCATAAAATCTAGCAACAAATGTCTCCATAAAATCTAACAATAAATCTCTCCACAAAATATGTAAGATTATTTGTTGCCCAAAATTGTGATTTGCGTATCACCAATTTCAACAAAACCAACTAAAAATTGGTATGTTGTTTCAAGTAGCTCATCAAACATTGCAATCCTCAAAATGAAATCTGAAAATAGATAAGTAATCTTTTCAGAGAGTTCAACGTCAGTTTGTTCTTCTCATCCTCACCCATGTTATGACCTCTAAACAAAATCGAGCTAGTACTTTAAACATGAAAGAGCAGGTTAGTTGAATTACTTGAGTTTGGATTAAATACTTCACTTTAATTGAGTGGACTTACGTAAATAATTGAAATGAGAATGGAAAGGCAGAGTACTCTCTTGTCTCTATCATACGAATTGATAAGAAAGAGCATCAGAAAGATAAAAATAATAATTAGATTCTCGGAGATAATGCTTCAAAAAATCTCCTACATATTTTTCATTTTATGCGACCCTTACAGATCACTTGGAAATTGTTCGCTTGTCAGGCTGATATAGTAAATTATAGTCTTTGTTAAACTATATATTAACATGACCGAAATAGCAAAAACTCGATTATTTTCATTTACTTAAGTGTAACTGTGTTGTAATAACAATTGTACACCTGATCATAATGGTTTATGTTTATGAATAATTTTAGAAGTGGTATAAATGACTGAATTGTTTTGCAAAGTAGCATGGATGAGCTATATTTAAGTATTAGTTAGTAATTTTGAAGGAGAGCTTGAAGAAATGTAAATTCCAACTATCATCAGAAACTTGGAAAATTGATTCTTGCTGAACCCAAAAGTGGACTTCAAGTAGTTCTGGGGTAATACAAGTTAATGTTTACACAACCCGAAATCAACTTGAGTATCATTTAGACCTTCAATGTATTTTCTGTATATTCTAAGAATAAAAGAAAAAAAATACTTGTAAGATACTACCAATGCCATTCATACCCAACTTATAGGGAAAGAGCTAATAAAAAATCATGCTATATGCGCTTGGGCAATTTACTGCAACAAAAGAAGCAATAAAATTAATGCAATGCGAGCTGTCGCTTGACAAAGGTTTTTTTTGCTTGGTGTTAGGATAGATGTTGGGCAATTTAATTCTGAGAAGTAAGTGAAATAATTAGAAACACAAATCAAAATTTCCTCCTCTTTACAATTTTTTTATTCTTATTAAGTTATTTCTAGATGAATTGATTTTATCAGAAGCATGGTTTAGAAATTCACAGCCTGGATTAGAACCAAACCCAGGGTTGTAATGGCAATGGACTAAAAGAAGAGGCACCGAGAAGTTCCTGAGTATGCTCCTTAATAGTTAATATATCTCAACTGCATGTGTTTTGTCTGCTTTGTGATTATCTTAAAATATCTGAATTTATTTTTAATATTTATCATATTTTCGAGCAATGAAGTGGTGGAAGCATTCCAGCACACGTATGCATATTGAGCGTTGCTTCCACATCTCTCTTTTGTAGAATCCACATTAATTCTTCCCTTTTTTTGGTCTGAAAAAATGCGCTAATGAGCTATTTTTCCTAAATGTGACCTTCCCATGAGGATAATCAACACAAAAAGTTCATTCATTTCAGAAGTGGGATTGATATTTGCGTCAAAATATATGATATATGTATGTGCAGTTATGTTTCTAAGAAGGTTCATATAGTTATTTTTTCAATTAAATTAAATTTTTACCTGTTAATTTTCAAATTTAAATGGTGCAGTTCAAAACTTATAATCCATGCTTTTACATAACAGAAATGTGTTGTTTATTTGAAATTTTTGTTCATATAAGCTATAGCTTAAGGTACCAATGGAAATTGAGTTGAATAATATTTTATTTTAGTGGCTATGCTTCTGAATTTCAGATTCATGTACAATTCCTCTATATTATACGCTTTTATTTGATGTGGAGTTTGCTGTCAAGGAATGATGCTACATATTCCTCGGTATGTATATGTCTCATACTTTCTGCTTCGTATATTTCTCTTATTACAATAAATGAATTTAATTTCTAACGAAGGCATGAAAGTTCACTTCCAACTGAAATTTGTCTACTGTAAATGAACTTCATATGGAAATTAGGTTTTAGTTGCAACTAAAATTTGTTTATAGCAAATGAAGTTGATCATCATGCAGTTTCAGTCGAAGGTGCATGTAACGACCTGGAAAAATGCGATCTTGGTTATCCGATATACAACACATATCGAACATCCAAGGATCGAAAATACCGGTAGTTAATGAAAGAAATTAGAGGGTGAGGAAAGATAATATAGAAACTTAGAATACAAGAAGAAGAAGAACACAATGTAATAGCCCGAAAATCTGAGCCAATTTAAAATTTTTATTTTGGCAATTTTAGTGAATTTTGAATATTTAAATTGAATTATTTTAAATAATTACGACGAGAAATTTAATCTGAATAGAATTAGAACGTATATATTTATATACGTCGTCGTTAGAATATAAATATTTATTTATAAATATAAAAGGAATTGAAAATGGCACGGTAGTTCGATAATTCGATTTCAAAATTCAAATGAACGTACAGGATTCAAAATAAACCGGATTTTAGCGAAACCAAAAATATTTAAATCTAATTGAGAATATCTATCCAACGAATCCAAAGAATCGAAATTTCATAGCGGGAATCAATAGTTATGTCCAGTTGAAAATTCAGAAATGTCGCTATGGAATTCGGGCCCTTAAAAAAGGAAATTTTGCAAATGACCTCGGAATTCAACTAAACCACTTTTGTTGGATCCGCAATGTCAAATTATTGCTAGATTCCAATTTTCATAATTTTTCGAATCAATACGTGAGAGTGGCAAAGGAAAACGCATTTGACCAGTTTCAGTTGATTTTAATCGACAGGAAAATGGTCATTTTTCAAACGGTCTTAGAATTCGATGAAATTAGTTTTGTTAGGACTACATCGTCAATTCGAAGCTATAAAATATTTTTCTAGAGTTTATTGAGTCTGTATATGGCCCTAGTAAATTGAAATGTGCGTTTAAAATCAATATATAGATTTATATTTTGATTTTGAGGAAAACTGATCGAAACCATCGAATCGGCTCACGATACATATCCCATTGTGTTCGGAATGAGGGTAATTAGTTATGGACGACAGTCGGTGGGTTCAATTTCAAACTCAAAATAAAAAGTTGCTTTTTAAAATTAAATAATTAAATAAATAAAAATATTATAAACCCCCCCTCGTTTTCTCAGTCAAACCGAAGTAGAAGAAGAAAAAAATAAAAACCTAATCGCGCCCCCCCTTTTTCCTCTTCGTCGACTGCGCCGCCACCTCTGGCGTGGCCTCCCCAGTCCGTCGCCCACCCCTCACGCCCCTCCTCCTCGTTCCCCTCTCCTTCCTTCCTCCCCCCTCGCGATTGGAAGTCGCGCCCAATAGCCCCAAACCTCGCGCCCCTCCTCTTCCAGAAACCGGCGCTGACCCCAAAACGCCCCACCGCCGCCAACGACGCTCCAGCCCCCCTATTCCTCCTAGAAACCGCCGCTACCCCCTCTCCTACGACAGTGAACACCCCCTCCTATTTCGATGTAAGTTCCCCTATTTATTTACTTTATTTTGTTTAATGAAAGTAGGTTTTTTTAAAACAAAAGAAAATATATCTGATTTAATTTTATTTACTTGTATAAAGTCTTGCTTTTTATATATATAAAGTAATGATTTTTATTTATTTAAAAGTTAGATTTTTATATAAAAGATTATATTTTTATGATGTAAAAAGATTATATTTTTACAATGTTAAAGACTATATTTTTAAGATGTAAAAGGTGAGATTTTTATAATTAGAAAAATACGATTTTTATAAAGTAGAAGTAATAAAAATTTGATTTTTATATTATAGGAATTATAAAAATATGATTTTTATAATTTGAAGAGCGATAGGAAAATATTGTTTTTAGTTAGAGAAAAATATAATTTTTATCATGTTTATCCAATAAAATAAAAATTCGATCTTTATTATCTGAACACCGGTGTAAGAGTAGAATTTTTATCTATATAGTAGTAATATAAAAATGAGATTCTTATATACATAGCTACAATATAAAAATGTGATTGTTATATATGTAGTGGCTACGGACAACGAAATTGACAAAAGGCGAGCACGACGAGGATTTTCTACATAAGAAGAGTCGTGGCGTTTGGTTTAGCTAGTCGGTGAGAACTTCTCACTTTTAATTTAATTTTCTAGTTAAAATATATACTAGGATGCAGACGGTGTTTAATATCACTCGACATCCGTCGTCCACAGAACATGGACGGCTTGTTTGTTTGTTTGATTTTGATGTGTAGTTGATTGTGTGATGTGGATTGAAATAAAAATATTTTTATATTTAAAAATAGAATTTTTAACGTGTATATGAAATAAAATAAATTAATATAAACAAATCGAACGATTTGTTTATATACACACATTTGACTGATATTGATTAGGACGATAAATTTTACACATCGCCCAACTGCACAAATAAAATCTATGTTTGATTGTTTGAAACCCACACGGGTATTGGGATGATATATGACATACACTAATCCCAATAATTAGTTGTATGTCGATCGATTGATTGACAGACTGTTATGAGCGTTAAATATTTATATTTGATGCTTATACAGTGTAGAATGCACTTAGGGTGATGGTTGATTATTTGTCATTGTTGATATATACATGCGTTGTATGGAGATCCATAGAAATAAAATCTATGGTAATTGATTGGGCCTCATTCCAATTTTTAAATAGAATATTTGAAGAGAAATATTTGAATAAAATATTTGAGAAGAAATATTTGAATAGAATATTTGAAATAGAAATATATAAAGCCGTGTTGATTAGATATGCACTATTTTGACGCAAACGATATTTATATCGATTATATTTGTTTTTATAATGAATATTGAAAAGTGATTTCAAAATCGAATAATTTGAAATGAAATTTGAATTGAAACGAGTTAGAATTCGAATCGAATTGAAAATAAAATGAATTCGAATCGAATTAAAATTGAATGGAAATCTATTTGAAATGAATTCGAATTGAAAATGAATTCAAATTGAAATTGAATAGAATTGAATTCGAATTGAAATTGAATAGAAATGAATTCGAATTGAAATTGAACTGAATTGAAATTGAATTAAAAATCGATTTGAATTGAATTCAATTTGAAATGAATTTAAAACGAATTTATAAGGAAAAATTCAATTTTGATTTGAATTTGAAATGAAGTTGAAATCGTTTCGAAAACGAATTTAAAACGAATTATAAAATACGTTTTAAAAGGAAATCGATGTATATATATTATATATATAATATAATGGCCTGAATAGAACGCGCCGCGCCGCGGCAGTTCGCGAATTTCGACCATTGACTTCGAATGGATATTGCGGGAGATCCGACCGTCGGATTCTCCTAAAACCGGAACCGTTGGGTTCGTATCGAAAAGGGCTTTCTAATGAATATTATAGATTTGAAATCTAATGGTTGGATTTGGAATTATGTCCAAATCAAATTTGGAAAAGGTCGCTGTAGTTGCAGTTCGATGGCCGTTGATGGAAATCGACTGTACAGGCCTTGATAAAATTATTAAAAATAGTAATAATTTATGTAAAATCATAAGAAATGATTTGTGAAGAATTGGGATGAAAATTTCCATATTTGAAAAGATAAAAATAGATTTTTATCAAAATGAACTAGTTTTGAACTAGAATAATAATTTATTTATTTTTAAAATAAATAAATTGGATTTGAAATGGTTTTGGAAATAACCAGAATTTCCAATAATTGAATTGGAATGGATTTGAATCGAAATCATCTTCGGAATAGTTCGATGTTGGATTTCGTGATTATACCGATGTTGTTATGGAAATTTGAAAGATTTATTTATATCGTTATTTCCAATACGATATTTGTTGGTCGTAGAATTTGATATTGAATATAAGCCGATATATTTTCTATTCAGAGCCTTGTATTTAATATAAAATGGGATTTGGGTTGTCGTGAACGGTATCTTCAATAATACTGTTCTTAGACCCAACGGAGTTATGAAAATCAGAAACTAACTGGAGATTAGTTAAGTTGAATGGTTTCTTGGGTATTGATCTGATGTTGGTCTCGGCCTTCGAGGTTAATACTTAGGGAATTGCTCACTTGCTATTTTACGGTTAAAGGCTGATAGAATGGAATGTGATTTTGGGTTTATCGTGAATCGTGTTTTAAATGACATTGATTCTTTAACCCAGTTACAGATTAAAACTAAGTGGAGCTTTAATGAATCTTTAATTAGATTGAAAAGATCGAGAATGGAGTATCACCAGTTTTACTCCAGGCGATAGTTAAATCTTTAATTAGATTTGAACGTGAAATGGTAATTGAATTTACCGATAACACCGTGGTGTTAGATATGAAGTATTACCAGTTTTACTTCATGGGATGAATAGGTTGGGATTGGGAAATTAAAACAAATGATTACTTCGGTAAGGTTCGCTAATCCCGACTAGTTTGAAGTGATATTCAAAGGAAGATTAAAGAATAAATTTAAAAGAATTTATCTTTGATAAAATTAATGGGAACCTTTCCCTAAAAAGGTGAAATTTAGAAACTAACTATAGGTTATCTAAGAAGAACGGCTTCCTGGGTATTGATCTGATGTTGGTTCCGGCCTTTGGGGTTAATGTTTGGGGAATTATTCTCTTGCTAATTTACGGTTAGTGACTGATGAATTGGAATGAGGCGTATGTTGTGTTTGTGTAACACTTGTTTATTATATACGCGAGTTATTCAGAAAGACCGGGTTTATCACATTTTGAATAACTGATTCGACGATGAGTCGAAGATGAAGACGGTGGTTGAAGACCGGAGGTCTTCACGTCATTTGGGTGATTACTGATGATCTTGATTGGGATGTACACCGAAAAGGAGGGAATCAGTTGGTGATCGTCCAGACGTACTTGGAGATCGATGGATATGCGAGGAATAAGGTTCCTCCGGTTTCGTTCAGGCCCAGAACGGACTTGAAAATGGACTGTGTGTCTGACATGGGATTTCATTCTGCGTGATTGATGGATATCGGTTGCAGGGCGTGAATTTCCTGTATGGCACGCTGAGATGCAGTGATCAAGGCTTTTGTTGAAAAGCAGGGCTTTGTGGTGGAT
This sequence comes from Allium sativum, assembly GCA_030737875.1. Taxonomy (NCBI): domain Eukaryota; kingdom Viridiplantae; phylum Streptophyta; class Magnoliopsida; order Asparagales; family Amaryllidaceae; genus Allium; species Allium sativum. Next base: position 490,291,085 of record CM060920.1, read on the forward strand.
GATCAAAGCAACGCCTGTGTGGCATAGCTTTGTGTATAACGTGAATTCGCGAGCCTCACACCCCGGTATGAACCAGAAACGGGAGAGGGATGTAGGGAGAACATGCGTTTCCTTCTAGCTAGGAGTTGTGTCAGTGTTTTTACACGGCCTGACATTTTACTTATGTGGATGATGGATAGCGAGGCGCCTCAGATATATCGGTCGTTCTCGAACCGATGGAGTCATTCGTTGGCTCATTTACGCCCCCATAGGGCGGGGAGACATAGTGTTCAAGATTTCGTCTAATCCACATCGGTGGACCGGCCCTGAAGATCCAAGGGTCGATGCGTTCTGATCCTGAGACATGGGCTAGATTGTCTCGAATTCGGTAGAGGACGATCCCTTGCCTCGGTTCACAGATGGAAATCCAACTTCCAAATACGTGATATTTGCGGTTTTGATTGTAGAGCGTAGTATGGCGACATGATATGTGGTACCCATGCCGTCTATGATTGATATTTATGATTGTATATAAAATTAGAAACTAACTGGAAACGAGTTAAGATGGGTGGTTTCCTGGGTATTGGTCTGATGTTGGTTTCGGCCTTCGGGGTTAATACTTAGGGAATCGTTCTCTTACTAATTTATGGTTGGAGTCTGATTAAGAATTAAAACATGAAATTTAGCGTATTAAGCATTCTTTGGTTATTATAAGGTAGAACACTATCCTTCGGTTTTTGTTGCATTGTGTGATGGGACCTGGGTCTTATAATAGCTTCATTGTTCTTTATTTAGCATTGCGCTGTCGTTTTATGCACTGGTGTTCTTGGGAGGAAACCCGTTCCGTGTTATACGGCGTGGTCCCTTGATTTACCTAACTTTAAAATAAAGATTAATAACTGTTTTAGTTCTCACACCATCACAGGACTAACCTGGAGTTTATTGTTTTAACCTAAACTCTGGGTGCACTTATTTTGACACGGGCAGCTAATAGTTTTGGTTTTGCAGATTTATATTCACAAGATCCCGATTTACAGCTGGAACGATACTCGGAAAGCTCTGTATCCGTGTGTTACTTCTAGTTGTGTATTGTATTATTTTCCGCTGCGATGTATTTAAATGTAATTTAAATCTCTGATATTTATCGAATGTATAATATTGATTTATACTATGTATATTCTTGTATTCTGATGGAATTGTTGTAATATACAATGAAATGTTCTTCAGTCTGCGTTCTTTTGTGTGTTGTTCTCAAAGTATCCGCTCTTTCCTTCACGGGGAAGTTACGGGTTCTTACACACAACATCAGAGTAACACGAACCTCATAGCGGAACGAATAAACTATAATAGATAACATATCTTTGAAATAAAAGATTGTACTTGAATATACATATCATCTAGTATAGCACTTACAACACAGCGGAAATAAACTATAGCTATATGATCCTGAAGCCTCCTGCTCCAGCTCTTCAAGTATCTATAAATCCCGACTACTTGACTGCCCATACAAAATTGGGCACCCAAGAGTTTAGGGAAAACAAAACAAAATAAACTCCGGGTCAGTCATGGGACTGGTGTGAGTAAAACAGTTTAAAACAGTTCAAACAGGTAAATGATATGTCATAAGACCACGCCGTATAACAGAACGGGTTTTTCCCTTATGTGAATCCAAATTATCTTTATATCAAAAACCTTTTGATATTATAATAATGTCTATCAACCACAATATAATAATCATCTAGCAGAAATGCTTTCATCTCAAGTTCTATATATATAGTATACAATCAAAACCGAAAGCATGTATTGGGTAATAGATTTCCAACTATGACAAGGTATGGAACCACCTTTCGCTAATGTACCTCTTGAAAGGAATACATTGGGTTCAACAAGAACATCTTGCAACCCGGCCACTCATTTCGCTTGAGTGTATCGAATGTATATCACCAACGGTTGGGATCAGCAACCGGTTCCTGAATGGGACAATATCCCCAATAGATTTTTAGAAGTAAATGAAACTCTAGATCAAGTGATTATACACCCTAATAGGTGCGACCTACTTAGCCACGCTACCAGCCCGATTTTTGTCATTTACCGGTTGATGAGGCTTGAGGTTACGCTTTATCATCACATCAGATTCACTTCAAATGCCACATTGTCAGATCCATCGAAACATCACTAATTGACGTCTACAACAGTACATTACGTGTTAGCTAATGAATTTTCCTTCTCCGCTTCCACTCTTGGTACGATTGAAGAGATCAATGTACATGACCTTTCTGGAAATACTCTGTTAGGCATTCATATATACAAGTCATCCAGGAACAGGATGAACCGAAGGCACTATTCAGTACATCCATCCTAGGCACTGTTTGCACTTTACTCCATCTTCAATTTTCTTTGGCATATATGATTCGCAACGCTTATGCCAATACAGAGTGGTTCTTTGGATAATAATCCAACCGGTATCTCCATATTAACAACGTTAAAATGGTCAAAACTTCGGTAGTCTGTGATTTAACCATCAAAGAAAAACAGGTGTACAAACAACGATATTATTTCTAGGAGGAAATTATATCGATCAATCATCATTCAACATTTATGTCTTTATTTCATTAATTTACTTATCTCCTGTTTCCATATGTTCTAAATTTTTATTTTTTATTATCAGAAAACATTTCTGATTCTCGTTTGGAAAACATTTCCAAAACTTCTTAATTGGGATTTAAACAGATGTTTAAAACTATATTGCGATGACGACTCAAACCACTATACTAAATTACTAAATCCACTTAACCACTTCACACTCGAATCGTAACCATTTCTTAATTAAAAACGCAGTCAATCAAGTTGGGGTATAGCTACCTCTCAGACCTTAACTGAACCACCTTTCAAATCTCGAAATAGATAAGATTCACCTTTTTAACTCTTTAACACTTCCTTACGAACCCTCGGATTCTATTTACGAACCCCCTTCTTTTACAAGTTTACGTGATTATAACAATGGTGTTATAATCTCCTGCATCCGAAATATATTATCTTTAATATGACTTTTATAATACAACGACAACTAATTTATTTACTCCTATTCGGTTAACTCTAATCTATAACTCTTATTTGAATAACTCCAACCTAATAACTCTTACTGGATTAACTCTTATTCGAATAACTTATTCGAATAACTTATATTCGATTTGATTACTTTCGTATACCTATTTTCGATAATCTCTTTCTTCGAATAAATCTTATTCGATTTAACTCCTGTCGAATAACTATATTCGATCAACTCACTTCGAATATTTCTGATTCGATTATCTCACTTCGAATATTTCTGATTCGATTATCTCACTTCAAAAATTTCTGATTCGATTATCTCACTTCGAATATCTCTGATTCGATTCACTTCTTCGAATAACTAAATTCGATTAACTCATTTCAACTCTATTTGAATAAACTAAATTCGATTAACCCCATTTGAATAACTCTAGTTCGATTTAACTCTATTCAATAACTCCAGTTCGATTTAACTCTATCAATTAACTCTAACTGATTAACTCTAACTGTTTAACTCTAACTGGTTAACTCTAACTGTTTAACTCTAACTGATTAACTCTAACTGATTAACTCTAACTGATAACTCTAACTGGTTAACTCAAATTCCAATAACTTATATTCGATTAACTCTATTTAATAACGTTTTTTTTCATTTATAAAGATTTACTTTTAGTAACGGTTCTTCACTTTAAAAATGTCCTTTTTATAACTTTTTCTCCACTTATAAAGACTTCCCTTTTTATAATGTTTATCCATTTAGAAAGATTTCCTTTTAACAACATTTATTCATTTAGAAAGATTTCCTTTTAACAGCGTTTATTCATTTATAAAGATTTACTTTTAGTAACAGTTCTTCACTTTATAAATGTCCTTTTAATAACGCTTCTTCACTTAAAAAGATTTCCCTTTAGTAACGTTTTCCGTTTCATAACGGTTTCCTTTTTATAGCATCCTATTTCCTTTATAAATGATTTTCCTTTCAATTCTATTTATTTTCTAAATAAATATTCCTTTTATAAAATCCTTCGATTTTATAAATAAATTCATTTTCAATATAACTTTGAAAATTTCCTTTTCTACATTTCCGTATTTCGTATGGTATTTAAAATACCGTATAACCATGATTACTATCAACCAAGCACACATAATCAGCACAGATTATATAACACATCACATATAACAATATATGAAACAAAACAATATTTTATATATTGAGGTGTGGATGTCTGCAGTATAAAACATAATGCAACAGCAATACGCGTTATACAAAACACACAATCATCAACACTGGCAAGTGTTATATTTCAACTCGCACACAAGTTGATTTAGCCAAACAACAACAACATTGTATTCAACAGTATGTATACAACAAAATGTATACGAATATAACTTGAAATATGAGAAAATAGAGTCTGAGTCTCGGTGTACCGATTTCCTTAAGACTTTATTTTGAGTCTCCCAGGATAAAACAGACGGATCTGCTCGAGTTGTAATGATTTCGTCAGTCTGAGAATTGGAAGCAAGGCAGTTGTAAGTCTGGCAGAGGAAGAGAAAGAGAAAGCGTTAAATCGGTGAGGAATTTGGCCAGAATTCGTCACTTATTTATATCTTCCAACAGTTACCATTTAAACAGTCGTGTCTGTTTGAATTCAAACGTATTCCAACAGTCGCATCCGTTTATATTATAACGGGTCGCACCCGTTCCTCTTCATCCATTAGCGGGTTGTAAACCCGTTCGACTTCTGTTGGGTCGCACCCAATTCCGTTACCGCATCCGTTCAAAGAAAAACCCAACAAAATTGGTTATGTTTTTCCGTAGCAAAAATAAGATTTCATCCAAGCCCAAGCCCGGCCCGGTCCGGTTCGGTTCGGTACGGGACGGGCGGGCGGCGCGCACGCGCGTGTGTGTTTGGTTCACATGATGTAGGTCCTCCCCCTCGCACAAAATTACCTGGCCCTAAGGGCCAATATAGGGAATGAGGAATGGACATATATACACACATCTTATCTTATTTTTGGCAATGTGGGACTAAAGTAAATTTCATTCATACTTTGATTTCTAACAATCCCCCACATGAATGATAATATACTTTTTCCCCCACATAAAGTGTAATATCTCAGACAACGAATGGAATAATGCTTTATCGTGGATAAGTAGATATTTCACTTTGAACTTTCCCTAGTTAAAACTTTTCGGATATACTTGGCTAATCGCTGAATTATTTCATCTTGAACCATCAGCCTTTATTGTATGTCCAAACAATAAGCTTTACGAAGCATTGATTCCCTTATCATCCAATCTCTTGGTTGTGTTCATTTTGGTCCTGAAAATTTTCTGGTTCTGCGAGTGTTATAGAGAATTCAAGCCTTTTAAAATTCTCATAGAGCCGACCCAGCTCACACTAACATAGGTGATCGCAACCATTAAGAGTATCCTACATATACCCCACTTGTTATTTTCAAGATATGGTCATCATTAAAAAACATAGTTTTAACCTTGTAATACTTCTGTAGGCATGCATTTATATTGTGCACCATAGGAATAGAGTAGGAATATGTCAAAAAATGCATTACGTCTTGAGTTATTCATAACTGGTTTGCCTATTGATCCTAGTCCGTGGGATCTCCAGTTGCTAGGAAAGGTTTCCGTATAAGATAACTCTTGTTGTTTTAGGCTTTTAAACCCATTCCCCTCGATGTACAGTCAATTTTCTCTCTTGATAAACCTTTAGTAAACGGATCCGCTAGGTTATCATTTGTTCTCACATAATCAATGGAAATAGTTCCATTTGAGAGTAACCGCCTAACTGTGTTATGGCATCGACGAATGTGTCGTGACTTCCCATTATACACAAAGTTATGCGCTCTACTTAGCGCTGCTTGGTTATCGCAATGTATGCATATGGCCCGTACAGGTTTAGGCTAAAATGGAATATCTTCTAAAAAGTGACGAAGCCATTCTGCTTCTTCGCCTGCTTTGTCTAAAGCGATAAACTCTGACTCCATAGTGGGTCGAGCTATGCATGTCTGTTTAGTAGATTTCCATGACACTGCTGCCCCTGCTAGGGTGAATACATAACCACTTTTTGATTTTGATTCCTCTGAATCAGCAATCCAGTTTGCATCACTATATCCTTCTAAGACTGCAGAATATTTTCCATAGTGTAAGGAGTAATTTGTGGAATTTTTTAAATATCCAAGCACTCTCATTAGTGCTTTCCAGTGTTCCTTACCTGGATTGCTTGTATATCTACTTAATCGACTTACTGCATAAGTTATGTCTGGTCTTGTGCAATTCATGAGATACATGAGACATCCTATTACACGAGAGTATTCATGTTGCATTACACTCGCAGTAGTGTTTTTATGCAATACTTCAGATGGATTAAAAGGTGTTCTTACCTCTTTAATTCCAAGATTTTTAAATTTATCAATCACTTTGTCTATATAGTGTGATTGAGATAATTCAATTCCATTAGGCGTTCTTATTATTTTGATTCCCAAAATAACATCTGCAACTCCTAAGTCTTTCATATCAAAATTGTTGATTAGCATTTTCTTTATGCTCTCTATTACTTGGGTATTCGGACCAAAGATTAGCATATCGTCTACATAAAGACAAATCATCACATATGATTGTCCAACTTGTTTATAATAAACACACTTATCGCATTCATTTATACGAAAACCATTTCTCATCATGACACTATCAAATTTTGCGTGCCATTGTTTTGGAGCTTGTTTTAGTCCATATAATGACTTTACCAATTTACATACTTTGTTTTCATTTCCTTTTGAAATGAAACCTTCTGGTTGCTCCATGTAGATCTCCTCATCGAGACCGCCATTTAAGAATGTTGTTTTTACATCCATTTGATGAATCTCTAGATTATAAATAGATGCAATTGCTATTAGCATTCTTATTGAGGTTATCCGTGTTACCGGTGAATACATATCAAATAAGTCTACTCCTTCTTTTTGATGATATCCTTTGGCTACTAACCTGGCTTTATATTTGTCGATAGAGCCATCTACTTTTATCTTCTTCTTGAAATTCCATTTGTAGCCAATTGGTTTTATTCCAGGTGGAATATCAACAATTTCCCAAGTTTTATTACTTAGAATTGAACCAATCTCACTTTGGATTGCTTCTTTCCAACATGCAGATTCAGACGATGACATTGCTTCCTTGTACGTTTGAGGTTCGTATTCTAACATATATGTTAAAAACTCAGGAACAAACGTCTTGGAATTTCTAGCCCTTACACTTCTTCGGGGTTCTATTTCCTCAATCTCATGAGGAGTTATAGCTTCGTCTGATCTACTTGATTCTTCTCTTGTCCTTTTAGGGACATTATTTTGTTCGTTTCTTTTGTGTGGAAACACATCTTCAAAGAACGAGGCATCTCTAGATTCCATGATTGTATTTACATGAATATCAGCTATATCAGACTTGAATACCAAAAATCTGTAGGCGCTACTATTTTGGGCTGGTCCTAGATAGTAACAATCGACGGTTTTTTGTCCAGGTTTGACTTTCTTAGGAGGCGGAACTGGAACTTTTGCCAAGCACCCCCACACTTTGAGGTATCTAAAACTTGGTTTATGTCCTTTCCATAACTCATATGGAATTGCTCCTGTCTTATTGTGGGGAACTTTATTTAATATGTGATTAGACATATTTAGGGCTTCCCCCCCACAAGTTCGTTGGTAAACCAGAAGTTAGAAGCATGGCATTAATCATATCTTTTAACGTTCTGTTTTTCCTTTCCGCAACACCATTTTGTTGTGGTGAGTATGGAGCTGTCGTTTGATGAATTATTCCATTTTCTGCACAGAATTGTTCAAACGGTGATTCATATTCTCCACCTCGATCAGATCTCAATATCTTGATCTTTTTATTTATCTGATTTTCTACCTCAGCTTTGTACTTTATAAATGATGTTATTGCTTCATCTTTACTATTCAAAAGATATACATAGCAATATCGTGTATAGTCGTCGATAAATGTGATAAAGTACTTTTTTCCACCTCGTGTAGGTATTGATTTGAAATCACATAAATCGGTATGTACCAAACCTAGCGGTTCGGTGCTTCTATCAACTGTATGAAACGACATTTTGATCATTTTTGCTTCTACACATGTCCCACATTTGTTGTTCTTATCTACTTGAAATTTAGGAATTAATTCTAAATTTGCAAGTTTTTTCATTTTTTGGAAGTTTACGTGTCCTAATCTTTCATGCCATAATAAAGCATCATACTCAACAACATAAGAAACTTCCTTTTTATTCATTTCAGAATTACAATACACACTATTATTGCCAACTACGGCTACATTAGCCTTAAACAGGCCATCACACAAGTATCCTCTCCTATATAGATTCCAGCCTTGGACAGAACAACTTTATCCGACTCAAAGACCATTCGGAAGCCTTTCTTCGAGAGAACATGACCGGAAATCAAGTTTTTTCGGATATCTGGAACATGAAGCACATGATTCAGCGTAATAGTTTTACCAGATGTGAACTTGAGGATTACTTTCCCATTACCCTCAATCATTGACACTGCAGAGTTACCCATGTACAGTTTCTCTTCATGATCGAGTCTGTTGTAAGTGGCGAACATGGACTTTTCAGAACACACGTGTCGTGTAGCACCTGTGTCAAACCACCACTGAGAAGGATTCTGGACTAGATTACATTCTGATACAACTCCAGAAAAGTTAGACCCGTCAATGTCCATGTTGTCCACCACATTTGCCTCGGAACTTTTATGTTTCTTGTGTCTGCAATCTTTTGCTTGATGTCTAGTCTTGCCACAAACCCAACAATCCACATTGAACTTCTTGGACGGCTTCTGATTGGGCTGTTTATTTTCTGGAGCCTTCCTCTTTTTATTTTTGTTAGGGCGTCCTTTCTTCTTTGACCCTTCTGCAACAAAGGCTTCTTCATTCTTTGGTTTAGTGACTCCGCGATTATCAGCCTCAATTTTTAGTCAAACAGTGAGGTCTTGCAAGGATATCTCCTTCTTCTTGTGCTTCAAGTAGTTGCAGTAGTCCTTCCAAGATGGTGGCAACTTTCCAGTTATCGCTTCAACCAGAAAAGATTCACCAACAACGTGGCCTTCTGCTTCCATCTCATGGATAATAATTTGAAGTTCATGTAGTTGCGTAGTTACAGGTTTGGAGTCTACCATTTTGTAGTCCATAAACTTGTCCACTATGAACTTCTTCAGGCTCACATTTTGTGTTTTGTACTTTATTGTTAGCGCATTCCAGAGAGCTTTCGCAGTCTTGAGTGGCTGATAAACCTTGTACAAAACTTTGTCAAGACAATTCAGGATGTAATTCCTGCACAAGAAATCCGAGTGCCTCCATGTATCAAGTTTAGCAACTTCACTTGAATCCTTGGCTTTGCCTGGTGTTGGCGGCACTGACTCGTCTTCATCTAAATATTTCTGTAGACCGAGGGTTGTGAGATAAAAGAGCATTTGACTATGCCACGTCAAAAAATCATCACCTTCACCCTTAAACAGGTCTGGTTTGTTCAAGTTGGCTATTTTGATCGATATTTGGTCTACTGCCATCTCGAGTTGTAATGATTTCGTCAGTCTGAGAATTGGCAGCAAGGCAGTTGTAAGTCGGGCAGAGGAAGAGAAAGAGAAAGCGTTAAATCGGCAAGGAATTTGGGCAGAATTCGTCACTTATTTATATCTTCCAACAATTACCATTAAAACAGTCGTGTCTGTTTGAATTCAAACGTATTCCAACAGTCGCATCCGTTTATATTATAACGGGTCGCACCCGTTCCTCTTCATCCATTAGCGGGTCGTAAACCCGTTCGACTTCTGTTGGGTCGCACCCAATTCCGTTGCCGCATCCGTTCAAAAAAAAAAACCCAACAAAATTGGTTATGTTTTTCCATAGCAAAAATAAGATTTCATCCAAGCCCAAGCCCGGCCCGGCCCGGTTCGGTACGGGACGGGCGGGCAGCGCGCGCGCGCGTGTGTGTTTGGTTCACATGATGTAGGTCCTCCCCCTCGCACAAAATTACCTGACCCTATGGGCCAATATAGGGAATGAGGAATGGACATATATACACACATCTTATCTTATTTTTGGCAATGTGGGACTAAAGTAAATTTCATTCATACTTTGATTTCTAACATGAGGAACCCAGTTGGGTCCCTCCAACCTATTTCCCTGCATCATAGATGGTAAACCATATAATTAACATCAACTTCATTTCAGTATGAAATGTTCTGATAAGCAACATCAATATATATATATATTTAATGGTTTATATATATATATATATATATATATATATATACTTATATAATTTCAACTAACTGACTGGCAGTTCAATCAACCAAATCAACACACAGCAATCAACAGATAATTATCAGTTCTAAGAATACGTTATACAAATATAACTGTTCAGAGTTGGTGAGTTTTACTCACATTGGACGATCATCGTTAATAACGATAACCATCGCCTGATTCAGATGGACAATTTATTTTGCTATAAATTGTAACGAGCTCCAATACATTTCCAGTCAGTTCCAATGTGTAGCCATCGTCCATACGATCCCAACGTGACCAATCGTTCGTAAAACTGATAACGTATGTACCAGATACTATGTTAACAAGTTACTTCATCAGTTAAATTAATTTAAACTTAATTACATTATAAAAGCGGGCTTCACTGTTTATATTATCCCATTGGCTCACTTAGCAGAAAAAGCCCGACCCGCAACTAATCTCCTTCCACGTTGCCTGTTACAACCGTTTACTCCTTTTCCTTCATACTATGCCGCGGTATGCTTCCCCAACTCCGTTTGTACTCACCCAAAAATCAAACGAAAAATCATGCTTCTCTTCATGTTTTGATGTCCATTACCGTACATTCCAACTCCTCTTCATATTCAATACCCCACTCTTTCACTATCCTGTTACAAACCAAAATACAAACACCATACTTCTCCTTAACTCCACGTTCAATAACATACACCCCTTCCACTTTGCCATTTAAATACATACTAAAACTACCATTGCCGAGAACGTTAACTGCTCCTTCAACAAACCATTCTACACTGATCGGCTTGACTTCTCCACGCGAGTTACACTCAACTATAACCCTTACATCAACTTTTGGTCACCCCAGACAGAGACCGCCCAATATCAGCCCATTCAAAAGACCAGTACCCGCTAAATGTTGACTTCATCCCCTTTGTTTCCTTACTGACTTCAAACAAACCCATACTGTTAACACTTTAAACTCATCTTCATACTGTATATCCAACAGCCCATCCCATCCCTCCTTCTACCTACGACCTCCACCACTTCATCCCCTACAGTTCGGCCTCCAGACCCGCGACTTAAGCCTCCTTCCCCATAAGCTCAGACCCCCTTCAGAAACTCAAACCACCTAAAACAGCATCTCCCTTCTTTAACTTCGACCATAAAAACCTCAACAAGAGAACACAAAACCCCCAGATCGGCCACCTCGCTTCGCCTGGAACCACTCCCGTCACCGCCGGAGACAACCTCGGCCTCGACTGACCCCACGCCTCCTACCCTTTCCAATTCGAATGCCTACAAACCTTCCCAGAAAACTTCGACTTCAAGTAGGTGAAATTTCGAGCGAACCAATGTACAATCGAACCCATCAAAACTGATATGAGCGTGAAGAGGATCATTCCAGTAATCCGTTTATACACTTTTCATGATTTGTAGCCTTTTTGTTTTGATTTCTAGAAAGGGGATTTTACACGTTTTGTTTTGCTGAAGAGATAAGAGTGGTGGCCTTTGTTTTGATTTACAGAAGAGGATTATGTAATTAGGTCTTAAGGGAATTGGTTTAAAGGGGTATTTATAGAGAACATAAATATCTAGATATTTTTATTTTATATTCCATTATATTCCGCCGAGCATTATAAGCTCTCACGACCACATGCTTCGTCCGATCACCACGAAAATTGCCACTTTGCTATATTTTACTATTCCAGACTTGATTAAACCGGTTTCGTTCAATTCCGAGACTGTTTACGAAATCAATATTTTTAAGTGTTATAAAAATCAAATTAACATTTAATTGATTTCAAACATTGAAATTCTTTGAAAATAAGTTAATATTATCGCTTCTATTCAAACAGAATTCTTCATAAGCTTCGCAATCAATTTAATTTCCATATTAAATTCCAGATTCGATTCAGTTATATAAAATAACTCGTTTATTTTTCTGAATTCAAGTTATTCACTTCTAATTCATTCATATTCATATTTAAATAAATTAAATATTCTGGTGCTGAAATTCCGGGTCATTACATTCTTCCCCACTTAAAATAATTTCGTCCTCAAAATTGCTAAGGTAGAAAACAAACTCCACCAACTGGGTTAAAATTATTTCTACACTTCTTAACTCCGGTTTCACTAAACCAATTTATTTTAATTAAATTATTAAGTAATTCTTATCAACGAAAATTTTCAAATATCCTGAAAATTTTCTAACAACTGAAATTTTCAAAAAATTTCGCCAGCGTCTCCTTTGTACGGGGTTACCGGAAAAATTCAAACCTTGCCACACAGGCCCTCTCCAATCCAAAAGAAAATCAAATAGCCAAACAGCTTGCCAATTCGGCTCAAAATCCCAAAATCATATATACAATAAACTTGTACCTTTTTGTTGGGCATATCATTATATCCTTACCATCTGTTACCAATTCAGCACATATCAGTGCCATTTCAATCAAACTCAAATCACTTTTATTTCCAACACAACCATTCGCTTATATCCAAGCCAAATATCATTTCAACTCGAGTTTCTTCTCGATTCCCAACTCTTAACTTGATTATCACATTACACTTCAAATTTGAATCTCACAATCCAGTTTGTCTTGATATCATTCTAATTCAATCTCAGTTACCACTTTACTGGCTTTACTTTAATTCAAATTTGCTTTCACAAATTTCTGTTAAATTTGTTTTTAATTCAAACAGTCTTTCCCTGAGAGTTTATAAACAGTTTACTCTTTTCAAAAATCAAATTTTCCTTTTTGAAATTCAACACAGCTTGTCTTTCCCAAAATAAATTCAAAACAGTATCTCTGGTAGTAATTCGTCACTTACAACTCGAAAATGAAGACTGGTGATGCAGCTGTCATCATCAGAATCTATTTTCCAGCGATCGAAGTGAGTTCAATACTATAAAACCATTTATAAACATTTCCACTTTGAAATCCATTTCAAAATATAATTCACACTGCTTGTAAAACAATTTACGATCTCCCAGGATCTTAAATTTTCCTTATTTTTAATCCAAATCCATTTACAAACACTTATCCAATTTTTTTTCCAGAATTTTAATTCAATTCCTGGTTTAAATTTTAGATTTAACTCATCTGATTTCATGCATTTCACTTATATGAATTCTGATTGGGTATTTACATAACCATTTTACTTATAATCTTACTCGATTATAATCACAACCAATATATCCACTATATTATAATTTTGATATATATATCTTCTCTATATAAAGATATACCTTGGGTAAACTTATTTTAATTTACCCTCTTTTCAAAACATATCATGTCGACCCATCGTATTCGAGTGTTTATAAACTCCTACCGATACAGTGGATCAAACTGATCGACCAGAACTCATAAACTACTCAACCAATAAATCTTCACAATATAAAATTATTTTTATATCATCTACAAATACGTTCACTCGTATATATACACTCAAACTCAATCTAGGGTATTACTAACCCTATCTCTACCGATTCAAGACACAGAGCCAAGGTAATACTTAACCTTTGCTCTGATACCAACTGTAACGACATGGAAAAATGCGATCTTGGTTATCCGATATACAACACATATTGAACATCCATGGATCGAAAATACCGGTAGTTAATGAAAGAAATTAGAGGGTGAGGATAGATAAGATAGAACCTTAGAATATAAGAAGAAGAAGAAGAACACAACATCAGAGTAACACGAACCTCACAGCGGAACGAATAACATATAATAGATAACATATCTTTGAAATAAAAGATTGTACTTGAATATACATATCATCATCAAGTATAGCACTTACAACACAGCGGAAATAAACTATAGCTATATGATCCTAAAGCCTCCTGCTCCAGCTCTTCAAGTATCTGTAAATCCCGACTACTTGACTGCCCGTACAAAATTGGGCACACAAGAGTTTAGGGAAAACAAAACAAAATAAACTCCGGGTCAGTCATGGGACTGGTGTGAGTAAAACAGTTTAAAATAGTTCAAGTAGGTAAATGATATCTCATAAGACCACGCCGTATAACGGAACGGGTTTTTCCCCTATGAGAATCCAAATTATCTTTATTTCGAAAAACTTTTGATATTATAATAATGTCAATCAACCACAATATGATAATCATCAAGCAGAAACGCTTTCATCTCACGTTCTACATATATAGTATACAATCAAAACCGCAAACATGTATTAGGTAATGGATTTCCAACTATGATAATGTATGGAACCACCTTTCGCTAGTGTGCCTCTAGAAAGGAATACACTGGGTTCAACAAGAACATCTTGCAACCCGGCCACACATGACCGACCACTCATTTCGCTTGAGTGTATCGAATGTATATCACCAACGGTTGGGATCAGCAACCGTTTCCTGAATGGGACAGCATCCACAATAGATTTTTAGAAGTAAATGAAATTCTAGATCAGGTGATTATACACCCTAATAGGTGGGACCTACATAGCCATGCTACCTGCCTGATTTCTGTCATTTACCGGTTGATGAGGCTTGAGGTTACGCTTTATCATCACATCAGATTCATTTCGAATGCCAAATTGTCAGATCCATCGAAAAATCACTAATTGACGTCTACAACAGTACATTACGTGTTAGCTAAAGAATTTTCCTTCTCCGCTTCCACTCTTGGTACGGTTGAAGAGATCATTGTACATGACATTTCTGGAAATACTCTGTCAGACATTCATCCATACAAGTCATCCAGGAACAGGATGAACCGAAGGCACTATTCAGTACATCCATCCTAGGCACTGTTATCTAAGACTTATACAATAGCTCTTGCACTTTACTCCGTCTTCAATTTTCTTTGGCATATATGATTCGCAACGCTTATGCCAATACAGAGTGGTTCTTTGGATAATAATCCAACCGGTCTCTCCATATTAACAACGTTAAAATGGTTAAAACTTCGATAGTCTGTGATTTAACCATCAAAGAAAAACAGTTGTGCAAACAATGATATTATTTCCAGGAGGAAATTATATCGATCAATCATCATTCAACATTTATGTCTTTATTTCATTAATTTACTTATCTCCTGTTTCCATATATTCTAAATTTTTATTTTCTATTATCAGAAAACATTTCTGATTCTCGTTTGGAAAACATTTCCAAAACTTCTTAATTGGGATTTAAACAGATGTTTAAAACTATATTGCGATGACGACTCAAACCACTATACTAAATTACTAAATCCACTTAACCACTTCACACTCGAATCGTAACCATTTCTTAATTAAAAACGCAGTCAATCAAGTTGGGGTATAGCTACCTCTCAGACCTTAACTGAACCACCTTTCAAATCTCGAAATAGATAAGATTCACCTTTTTAATTCTTTAACACTTCCTTACGAACCCTCGGATTCTATTTACGTTCCCCCTTCTTTTACAAGTTTACGTGATTATAACAATGGTGTTATAATCTCCTGCATCCGAAATATATTATCTTTAATATGACTTTTATAATATAATGACAACTAATTTATTTACTCCTATTCGATTAACTCTAATCTATAACTCAACCTAATAACTCTTACTGGATTAACTCTTATTCGAATAACTTATATTCGATTTGCTTACTTTCGAATACTTATATTCGATAATCTCTTTCTTCGAATAAATCTTATTCGATTTAACTCCCGTCAAATAATTAGATTCGATCAACTCACTTCGAATATTTCTGATTCGATTATCTCACTTCGAATATTTCTGATTCGATTATCTCACTTCGAATATTTCCGATTCGATTATCTCACTTCGAATATCTTTGATTTGATTAACTTCTTCGAATAACTAAATTCGATTAACTCATTTCAACTCTGTTCGAATAAACTAAATTCGATTAACCCCATTTGAATAACTCTAGTTCGATTTAACTCTATCGATTAACTCTAACTGATTAACTCTAACTGTTTAACTCTAACTGGTTAACTCTAACTGTTTAACTCTAACTGATTAACTCTAACTGATTAACTCTAACAGATTAACTCAAATTCGAATAACTTATATTCAATTAAATCTATTTAATAACGTTTTTTTTCATTTATAAAGATTTACTTTTAGTAACGGTTCTTAACTTTAAAAATGTCCTGTTTATAACGTTTTCTCCACTTATAAAGACTTCCCTTTTTATAATGTTTATCCATTTAGAAAGATTTCCTTTTAACAGCGTTTATTCATTTAGAAAGATTTCCTTTTAACAGCGTTTATTCATTTATAAAGATTTACTTTTAGTAACGGTTCTTCACTTTATAAATGTCCATTTAATAACGTTTCTTCATTTAAAAAGATTTCCCTTTAATAACGTTTTCCTTTTCATAACGGTTTCTTTTTACAGCATCCTATTTCCTTTATAAATGATTTTCCTTTCAATTCTATTTATTTTCTAAATAAATATTCCTTTTATAAAATCCTTCGATTTTATAAATAAATTCATTTTCAATATAACTTTGAAAATTTCCTTTTCTACATTTTCGTATTTCGTATGGTATTTAAAATACCGTATAACCATGATTACTATCTACCAAGCACACATAATCAGCACAGATTATATAACACATCACATATCACAATATATGAAACAAAACAGTATTTTATATATTGAGGAACCCAGTTGGGTCCCTCCAACCTGTTTCCCTGCATCACAGATATTAAACCATATAATTAACATCAACTTCATTTCAGTAGAAATGTTCTGATAAGCAACATCAATATATATATATATTTAATGGTTTATATATATATATATAATGGTTTATATATATATACACACACACACACATATATATATATATATAATTTCAACTAACTGACTAGCAGTTCAATCAACTAAATCAACACACAACAATAAACAGATAATTATCAGTTCTAAGAATACGTTATACAAATATAACTGTTCAGAGTTGGTGAGTTTTACTCACAGTGGACGATCATCGTTAATAACGATAACCATCGCCTGATTCAGACGGACAATTTATTTTTCTATAAATTGTAACGAGCTCCAATCCATTTCCAGTCAGTTCCAGTGTGTAGCCATCGTCCATACGATCCCAACATGACCAACCGTTCGTAAAACTGATAACGTATGTACTAGATACTATGTTAACAAGTTACTTCATCAGTCAAATTAATTTAAATTTAATTATATTATAAAAGCGGGCATCACCGTTTATATTATCCCATCGGCCCACTTAGAAGAAAAAGCCCAGACCCGCAACTAATCTCCTTCCACGTTGCCTGTTACAACCGTATTGTAATAACCCGGAAATTCTGAACCAGTTTAAAATTTTTATTTTGGCAATTTTAGCGAATTTTGAATATTTAAAATAGATTATTTTAAATAATATCGACAGAGAAATTTATTTTGAATATAATTCGAACGTATATATTATATACGTCGTCGTTAGAATATAAATATTTATATATAATTATAAATAGAATTGGAAATGGCGTGGTAGTTCGATAATTCGATTTCAAACTTCAATTGAATGTACCGAGTGCAAAACAATCCAGATTTTAGTGAAACCAAAAAAATTAGGATCTAATTGATAATATCTTTCCAACGAATCCGAAAAATTGAAATTTCATAGCGGGAATCAAAAGATATGTCCAGTTGAAAATTCTGAATAGTCGCTATGGAATTCAGGCCCTTAAAAATAGACATTTTGCAAACGACCTCGGATTTCGACGAAACCACTTTTGTTGGATCCGTGATGTCAAGTTATTGCTAGATTCCAAATTTCATAATTTTTCGAATCAGTATGTGAGCGTGGCAAAGGAAAATGCGTTTGACCAGTTTTAGTTGATTTTAATCGACTGGAAAATGGCCATTTTTCAAACGGCCTCAAGATTCGACGAAACTAGTTTTGTTAGGACCGTATCATCAATACGAAGCTAGAAAATATTTTTCGGGAATTTTTCTAGTTAGTATGTGACCCCGGTAAATTGAAATGCGCGTTCAAATTCAATATATAGAGTTATACGTTGATTTTGACGAAAACTAATCGAAACGACCGAATCAGCTTGCGATATATATCCCATTGTGTTCGGGATGGGGGTAAAACGCTATGGACGACAGGCGGTGGGCCTCGTTTAGAGGTCGTATGTAAAAGTCAACTTTTTTTTTTTGAATTAAAAAAAAATATATAAAAAATAAAATCTTTCCTCTCCTCCCCTTAAATTCTGCTGGCCCTCCCCCCTTTTTATTTTCAATCGACAATCAGCAGAAAGAAAAAAAAAAAAAGAAATCGACCGATTCCTCAGCGCGACCCCCCCCCCCCCCCCTTCGACGCCGATGCTGGCCACCGCCGCCTCGCCATGGATGGCATGCCTCCCTCAACCGTGACCTCCCTCTCTGTTCCCTCTCATCCTCCTCTCTCCTTCCTAAGTGCGAAAGCCCCAATCCCCAAAACGAGGTCACCGACATTCGAATGGAGTTTGGAGGCGCTGTAGAGGTGTGAGGATGGAGAGATTCTGGTCAGGGGAGAACAGGGTTCCGCCGCGTCGTTCTCCGGTCACTGATGAAGTTCCAACCACCTTTGGTGAAGTGCTGCGGCGATTCAACCTCTTCGATGGTTTCTGGTTAGAACGTGGGTTCTTGGGTGAGCGACGGTTTCTTTTACAATAAAGCATTTTATTTCTTTTTCAGGTTTAAACAACATTGTTTTTAAAAATTGATTCAAAAATAAAATATGTATACATGGTTTTCAAAAATAAAATATACATGGTTTTCAAAAATATAATCCTTAGTTATATAAAAAAAATATAATTTTGAGTTAGAAGAAAATATAATTTTTAGTGAAAGAGGATATGAATTTTAGTCATATAAAGAGGCGATTTTTTTTTTTAAAAAAATGTTTTCAATGTGGTAAAAATGTGATTTTTATTTTAAAGACATCAAAATATAAAAATGTGTGATTTTTATATATGTAGTGGCTACGGGCAACGAAGATGACGAAGAAGATTTCTATCAAAGAAGAGTCAAGATGTTTGGATAGCTTTCGGTGAGAATTTCTCACCTTTTAATTTCTTTTTCTAGTTATATATATACTAGGATGCAGACGGTGCTTAGTAGCACCCGACACAATTGTCCACAGACCATGGACTTGTTTGTTTGGTTGCATAAATTAGTTAGATTATTTGATTGAAATTGAATTGTTTGGTGAAATGAATGGATTTGATTGATGTGTGAATGGCGTGGGCCTTCACTAGACCGGGGATAAGGCTAGGCCTCGTCCCGTTTCTAGTATCGTGCCGTTATGCCGCCGAAATTTTCTAAAATAAAAATATCATTTTATTGAATAAATGAACTGAATAGAAATTCATATGTTGAAATAGAAAAAATGTTTTTCTCGTTAAAAATATAATTTTAAACGTGAATATGAATATAGTGAATGTGAATAAATAAATATTTATAAACAAATCGACCGATTTGTTTATATACACTGATTTGACTGATATTGATTGGGTCGATAAATTTTACACATCGCCCAACTGCACAAATAAAATCTGTGTTTGATTGTTTGAAACCCCACACGGGTGTTGGGACGAAATTTGAAGTTCACTCATCCTGATTGATTGAATATGTCGATCGATTGATTGACAGACTGTTATAAGCGTTAGACATCTATATTTGATGCTTATACAGTGTAGTGCACTTTGGTTGATGGTTGATTATTTTTCAATTCTATTATATACATGTGTTGTATGAAAATCCATATAATTAACATTGTATGGTGATTGATTGGGCCTCATTCCAATTTAGAAGATTAAGAATATTATAAAGTAAAGGTTCATGTGTTGACTGTACTCATCCGTTGAGATTAGTCATGTGTTGAACGAAATATTTTTATAATAAAATTTACATCTTTATCAATATAATAAAAATGTTCATGTGTTGACTGTACTCATCCGTTGAGATTAGTCATGTGTTGAACGAAATATTTTTATAATAAAATTTACATCTTTATCAATATAATAAAAATGTTCATGTGTTGACTGTACTCATCCGTTGAGATTAGTCATGTGTTGAACGAAATATTTTTATAATAAAATTTACATCTTTATCATATATAGAATTAGAAATCAACTGGAAAATAGATGAGATGAGTGGTCTCCTAGATATTAATCAGATGTTGGTTTCGGCCTTCGGGGTTAATATTCAGGAAATCGTTCTCTTACTAAATTACGGTTGGAGTCTGATTCAATATCAAACGATAGATACCTTAATTTTTATAAAATATATTAAATAACAAAAATAGTCACACATGGACAGTACTCATTCGTTGAGATTAGTCGTGTGTTGACAAAAATAAATATTCATTTGTTGAATAGAATATTTGAAAATAGAAATATATGAAGCCGTGTTGGTTAGATTGACGCCATTTTGACGTGAACGATATTTATATCGATTTTATTCATTTTAAAATGAATATTGAAAAGTGATTTCGAAATCGCATATCTTGAAATGAAATTTGAATTGAATCGAATAGAAAACCAATTTGAATTGAATCGAATAGAAAACCAATTTGAATGGAATCGAATAGAAAACCAATCTGAATTGAATCGAATAGAAAACCAATTTGAATTGAATCGAATAGAAAACGACTTTGAAATTGGATTGAATTGAAAACAAATTCAAATTGAATTGAAAGCGAATTGAAATGAATTCAAATTGAATTGAAATTTGAATTGAATAGAAATGAATTTTAAAACGAATTTATAAAGAAGAATTCAATTTTGCTTTGGATTGAAATGGAAGTTGAAATTGTTTTTGAAATGAATTTAAAACTATTTATATAATTCGTTTTAAATAAAAATCGATGAAATATATATTATATATATAATATAATGGCCTGAATAGAACGCGCCGCGCCGCGGCAGTTCGTGAATTTCGACCATTTATTTCAAACGGACATTACGGGAGATCCGACCATCGGATTCTCCTAAAACCGGAACCGTTGGGTTCGTATCGAAAAGAGCTTTCTAACGAATATTAGAAATTCAAAATCTAACGGTTGGATTTGGAGATACGTCCAAATCAAATTTGAAAAAGGTCGCCGTAAGTGCAGTTCGATGGCCATTGTTGGAAATTGACTGTACGGGCCTTGATAAAATTATTAAAAATATCAATAATTTGTGTGAAATCATAAGAAATGATTTGAGAAAAATTGGGGTGAAAAAACTCCATATTTGAAAAGATAAAAATAGATTTTTATCGAAATGAACTAGTTTGAACTCAATTTAAAACCCGGGTTTTTATCTTTAAATAAATAAATTAGATTTAAAAAGGGGTTTTAAATAATCGGAATTCCTAATATATTTGATTGGATTTGAAATGGGTTTATCGTGAACTGTGTTTTAAATAACACTAGTTCTTTAACCCGATAATAAATAGAATGTGATTTGGGTTTGTCGTGAACTGTGTTTTAAATAACACCTAGTTCTTTAACCCAGTAAAAGGAGTTTTAACGAATCTGCAATTAGATTGAAATGTGAATTTGTTTTCTAAATTACCAAATTTAGAAAATGAGCGAGAATGGAGTATTACCAGTTTTGCTCCAAAGCGATAGTTAAATCTTTAATTAGATTTGAACGTGAAATGGTAATTAATTTTACCGATAACACCGTGGTGTTAGATATGGAGTATTACCAGTTTTGCTTCATGGGATGAATAGGTTGGGATTGGGAAATAAAATAAATAATTACTTCGATGTTGTTCGCTAATCTCGACTAGTTTAGAAAACCATAATTTGGTTTGAAATGACATCCAAAGGAAGATTAAAGGATAAATTTTAAAGAATTTATCTTGGATAAACTTAATGGGAACCTTTCCCTAAAAATGTGATTTTAGGAATAAAAGAATATTCTGAATTGGAATGAGGTGTATGTTGTGTTTGTGTAACATTTGTTTTTAATATACGCGGGTTGTTCGGAAAGGCCGGGTTTATACCCATTCTGAATAACCGATTCGACGATATGTCGAAGATGAAGACGGTGGTTGAAGACCGGAAGTCTTCACATCGTTCGGATAATTACTGATGATCCTGATTGGGCTGTACACCCAAGAGGATGGAAATAGTTGGTTGTCGTCCAGACGTACTTGGAGATGGATGGATATGCGAGGAAAGTGCCTCCGGTTTCGTTCAGACCCAGAACGAACTTGTAAATGGATTGTGTGTCTGACATTGGATTTTATTCTGTGTTGATTGATTTCTGTAAAATATATATTTGTTTGGCGGCGGAGAATTTATTCTCTTGCTTAACGCCCTTCTCTGAGACGTAGGAGCTTAGAGGTTATATATCGATAGATATCAATCGCATGGCATGAATTGCCTGTGTGGCACGCTGAGTTGCATGGATCAAGGCTTCTGTTGAAAAGCAAAGTCTTGTGGTTGATGATCAAAGCATGGCCTACGTGGTAGCTTTGTGTATAACGTGAATTCGCGAGCCTCACACCTCGGTATGAGTCAAAAACGGGATACGGACCGCTGGGAGAGCACGATGTTTCTTTCTAGCTTTGGTGGTGTCAGTGACTTACCAGCCCTGACATTTATATACTTTTCACATTTTTGGTTTTTGGAATGAGACGCCTCGATATTAGGTCTGTAAGGACCGGGAAACGTGTGTTCAGGAATTGCCAATCCTCTAACGTAAGTGAGGACTGGCCCAGCCGATCCAGGGTTGCCCAGAGTGCGTAGTCCTGAGACATTTGCTAGAGTGTCTCGAAGCGGAGAGGAGCTTGCCCCTTGCCTCGACTCATGACGGAATCCAATTTCCAATACGTGATATTGCGGTTTTAATTGTAGAACTAGTATGGCGACATAGTAGATGGTAGCTATGCCGCCTATGATTGATATTTATGATTGAAATTGTTTTGACACTATACACTTATTATAGTATCAAATGATTTGTTTTAAACGTACCAAGCATGTTTGGCTATTATAAGGGAAAACCCTATCCTCCGGCTTGCGTTGCATTGTGTGATGGGACCTGGGTCTTATAATAGCTTCATTTTTCGAAAAAGCATTGCGTTGTTTATTCTATGCACTGGTATTCTTGGGAGGAAACCCGTTCCGTGTTATACGGCGTGGTCCCTTGAATTACTTTCATTTAAAGTAAAGTTTTAAATAACTGTTTTTAGTTCTCACACCAGTCACATGACTGACCTAGAGTTTATTGTTTTAACCTAAACTCTGGGTGCCCCTATTTTCCGCACGGGCAGCTAGTAGTTTTGGTTTTGCAGATTTATATTCACAGGATCCTGGTTTACAGCTGGAATGATATCCGGAAAGCTCTGTATCCGTATATCACCTTCAGTTGTGCTTTGTATTATTTTTCCGCTGCTATGTAATTTATTGTAATCTCTGATATTTATCGAATGTAATTTATTCATTTATACTCTGTATATTCTTGTATCTGATGGAATTGTTGTAATAGCAATGAAATGTTCTTCCGTCTGCGTTCTATTTTGTCCTGTTCTCAAACAGTCAGGGGTTTCGAACGGTCAAGATTGGTTTAACGACTGATTCGGATCGAGCGAAATTCCTTGCCGTCACATTTGGTATCAGAGCTTTGGTTTACAGAGCTCAAGAACAAGACACATTAGAACCATACGAAAGAATTCATCAGATATTGGATTAGTAATATCCAATTAGAATGACTCGTTAGAGATAGGATCAGTAATATCCTCGAACGAGTGTGAAGAGTATATTTTTCAAATGAAAATAGTTTTGTTTTGAAATTTAAACCATTTTGAAACGTATTTGAATATTTATTTATTTTGAATATGGACAATCCAATATATAAAGGTTTCGCGTATACGCGTCATGAACGTATATTCGAAGTTTTAATATACTGGATAGATATAGAATCATACTCTAGTGGCCCGAAGATGATTCTGATGATTGACTAGTCGTCATTAGTACTCATGTTCGAGTAACGAAGGTGTGATATCTATATATTTCCATTAGACTGGTGTGAGAACCAAAACTTATATATAGCTAGAACACATTGTTGTGAATTGGCATCAAAAACATGATTTTCTTTATATGTATCAAAGTTATGAATTTGAAACTCTAATTCACTAATTGATTGATGTTTGTGTTGTTTGTTTATTTATTTGATAATTTTTAACCATTTATGCCTAATAGCATCAAATATTGAATTGTATTGAAATTGGTCGCATTTGCTTGCATATACCTATACTTACATTGAACAGGTCATAGCGAGGAGGCTAGAGCAGAGAATAAAATTTGTTTGCCCGACAAATAGGTACATGTTTACTACATAATTTACTGTTTTGTTTGGGTGATGATGATTTTATGAGCCTATTGGCTAGCCGCTTGGCTTTTTCTTTTTCTTTTTGAGATCAGAAGGACCGGGGAAGCTATTTGAAATTCCCCGATGCTCCCGGAGCAGGGGAGGTTATGGCGAAATTTTTCGAAAATTTAGGGTGTAAGCCAAATTTTTGAAAATTTGAAAATTCTCAGAAACTGAAAAGTTGGAGAATGGAAGCCAGATCGAACGTAGAGCTGATTAATCAAACCACTTTCGGTTCCTTTTCGGGGACGAAAAGTTTTAAGTGGGGGAGATTGTAATAACCCGGAAATTCTGAACCAGTTTAAAATTTTTATTTTGGCAATTTTAGCGAATTTTGAATATTTAAAATAGATTATTTTAAATAATATCGACGGGGAAATTTATTTTGAATATAATTCGAACGTATATATTATATACGTCGTCGTTAGAATATAAATATTTATATATAATTATAAATAGAATTGGAAATGGCGCGGTAGTTCGATAATTCGATTTCAAACTTCAATTGAATGTACCGAGTGCAAAACAATCCGGATTTTAGTGAAACCAAAAACATTAGGATCTAATTGATAATATCTTTCCAACGAATCCGAAAAATTGAAATTTCATAGTGGGGATCAAAAGATATGTCCAGTTGAAAATTCTGAATAGTTGCTATGGAATTCAGGCCCTTAAAAATAGACATTTTGCAAACGACCTCGGATTTCGACGAAACCACTTTTGTTGGATCCGTGATGTCAAGTTATTTCTAGATTCCAAATTTCATAATTTTTCGAATCAGTATGTGAGCGTGGCAAAGGAAATCGCGTTTGACCAGTTTCAGTTGATTTTAATCGACTGGAAAATGGCCATTTTTCAAACGGCCTCAGGATTCGACGAAACTAGTTTTGTTAGGACCGTATCGTCAATACGAAGCTAGAAAATATTTTTCGGGATTTTTTCTAGTTAGTATGTGACACCGGTAAATTGAAATGCGCGTTCAAATTCAATATATAGAGTTATATGTTGATTTTGACGAAAACTAATCGAAACGACCGAATCAGCTTGCGATATATATCCCATTGTGTTCGGGATGGGGGTAAAACGCTATGGACGACAGGCGGTGGGCCTCGTTTAGAGGTCGTATGTAAAAGTCAACTTTTTTTTTTTGAATTAAAAAAAATATATTAAAAATAAAATATTTCCTCTCCTCCCCTTAAATTATGCTGGCCCCCCCCCCTTTTTATTTTCAATCGACAATCAGCAGAAAGGAAAAAAAAAAGAAATCGATCGATTCCTCAGCGCGACCCCCCCCCCCCTTCGACGCCGATGCTGGCCACCGCCGCCTCGCCATGGATGGCACGCCTCCCTCAACCGCGACCTCCCTCTCCGTTCCCTCTCATCCTCCTCTCTCCTTCCTAAGTGCGAAAGCCCCAATCCCCAAAACGAGGTCACCGACGTTCGAATGGAGTTTGGAGGCGCTGTAGAGGTGTGAGGATGGAGCGATTCTGGTCAGGGGAGAAGAGGGTTCCGCCGCGCCGTTCTCTGGTCACTGATGAAGTTCCGACCACCTTTGGTGAAGTGCTGCGGCGATTCAACCACTTCGATGGTTTCTGGTTAGAACGTGGGTTCTAGGGTGAGCGACGGTTTCTTTTACAGTAAAGCATTTTATTTCTTTTTCAGGTTTAAAAATTTAAACAACATTGTTTTTAAAAATTGATTCAAAAATAAAATATATATACATGGTTTTCAAAAATAAAATATACATGGTTTTCAAAAATATAATCCTTAGTTATATAAAAAAAATATAATTTTGAGTTAGAAGAAAATATAATTTTTAGTGAAAGAGGATATGAATTTTAGTCATATAAAGAGGCGATTTTTTTTTTTAAAAAAAAATGTTTTCAATGTGGTAAAAATGTGATTTTTGTTTTAAAGACATCAAAATATAAAAATGTGTGATTTTTATATATGTAGTGGCTACGGGCAACGAAGATGACGAAGAAGATTTCTATCAAAGAAGAGTCAAGATGTTTGGATAGCTTTCAGTGAGAATTTCTCACCTTTCAATTTCTTTTTCTAGTTATATATATATACTAGGATGCAGACGGTGCTTAGTAGCACCCGACACAATCGTCCACAGACCATGGACTTGTTTGTTTGGTTGCATAAATTAGTTAGATTATTTGATTGAAATTGAATTGTTTGGTGAAATGAATGGATTTGATTGATGTGTGAATGGCGTGGGCCTTCACTAGACCGGGGATAAGGCTAGGCCTCGTCCCGTTTCTAGTATCGTGCCGTTATGCCGCCAAAATTTTCTAAAATAAAAATATCATTTTATTGAATAAATGAACTGAATAGAAATTCATATGTTGAAATAGAAAAAATGTTTTTCTCGTTAAAAATATAATTTTTAACGTGAATATGAATATAGTGAATGTGAATAAATAAATATTTATAAACAAATCGACCGATTTGTTTATATACACTGATTTGACTGATATTGATTGGGTCGATAAATTTTACACATCATCCAACTGCACAAATAAAATCTGTGTTTGATTATTTGAAACCCCACACGGGTGTTGGGACGAAATTTGAAGTTCACTCATCCTGATTGATTGAATATGTCGATCGATTGATTGACAGACTGTTATAAGCGTTAGACATCTATATTTGATGCTTATACAGTGTAGTGCACTTTGGTTGATGGTTGATTATTTTTCAATGCTATTATATACATGTGTTGTATGAAAATCCATATAATTAACATTGTATGGTGATTGATTGGGCCTCATTCCAATTTAGAAGATTAAGAATATTATAAAGTAAAGGTTCATGTGTTGACTGTACTCATCCGTTGAGATTAGTCATGTGTTGAACGAAATATTTTTATAATAAAATTTACATCTTTATCAATATAATAAAAATGTTCATGTGTTGACTGTACTCATCCGTTGAGATTAGTCATGTGTTGAACGAAATATTTTTATAATAAAATTTACATCTTTATCAATATAATAAAAATGTTCATGTGTTGACTGTACTCATCCGTTGAGATTAGTCATGTGTTGAACGAAATATTTTTATAATAAAATTTACATCTTTATCATATATAGAATTAGAAATCAACTGGAAAATAGATGAGATGAGTGGTCTCCTGGATATTAATCTGATGTTGGTTTCGGCCTTCGGGGTTAATATTCAGGAAATCGTTCTCTTACTAAATTACGGTTGGAGTCTGATTCAATATCAAACGATAGATACCTTAATTTTTATAAAATATATTAAATAACAAAAATAGTCACACATGGACAGTACTCATTCGTTGAGATTAGTCGTGTGTTGACAAAAATAAATATTCATTTGTTGAATAGAATATTTGAAAATAGAAATATATGAAGCCGTGTTGGTTAGATTGACGCCATTTTGACGTGAACGATATTTATATCGATTTTATTCATTTTAAAATGAATATTGAAAAGTGATTTCGAAATCGCATATCTTGAAATGAAATTTGAATTGAATCGAATAGAAAACCAATTTGAATTGAATCGAATAGAAAACCAATTTGAATGGAATCGAATAGAAAACCAATCTGAATTGAATCGAATAGAAAACCAATTTGAATTGAATCGAATAGAAAACGACTTTGAAATTGGATTGAATTGAAAACGAATTCAAATTGAATTGAAAGCGAATTGAAATGAATTCAAATTGAATTGAAATTTGAATTGAATAGAAATGAATTTTAAAACGAATTTATAAAGAAGAATTCAATTTTGCTTTGGATTGAAATGGAAGTTGAAATTGTTTTTGAAATGAATTTAAAACTATTTATATAATTCGTTTTAAATAAAAATCGATGAAATATATATTATATATATAATATAATGGCCTGAATAGAACGCGCCGCGCCGCGGCAGTTCGTGAATTTCGACCATTTATTTCAAACGGACATTACGGGAGATTCGACCGTCGGATTCTCCTAAAACCGGAACCGTTGGGTTCGTATCGAAAAGAGCTTTCTAACGAATATTAGAAATTCAAAATCTAACGGTTGGATTTGGAGATACGTCCAAATCAAATTTGAAAAAGGTCGTCGTAAGTGCAGTTCGATGGCCATTGTTGGAAATTGACTGTACGGGCCTTGATAAAATTATTAAAAATATCAATAATTTGTGTGAAATCATAAGAAATGATTTGAGAAAAATTGGGGTGAAAAAACTCCATATTTGAAAAGATAAAAATAGATTTTTATCGAAATGAACTAGTTTGAACTCAATTTAAAACCCGGGTTTTTATCTTTAAATAAATAAATTAGATTTAAAAAGGGGTTTTAAATAATCGGAATTCCTAATATATTTGATTGGATTTGAAATGGGTTTATCGAGAACTGTGTTTTAAATAACACTAGTTCTTTAACCCGATAATAAATAGAATGTGATTTGGGTTTGTCGTGAACTGTGTTTTAAATAACACCTAGTTCTTTAACCCAGTAAAAGGAGTTTTAACGAATCTGCAATTAGATTGAAATGTGAATTTGTAATCTAAATTACCAAATTTAGAAAATGAGCGAGAATGGAGTATTACCAGTTTTGCTCCAAAGCGATAGTTAAATCTTTAATTAGATTTGAACGTGAAATGGTAATTAATTTTACCGATAACACCGTGGTGTTAGATATGGAGTATTACCAGTTTTGCTTCATGGGATGAATAGGTTGGGATTGGGAAATAAAATAAATAATTACTTCGATGTGGTTCGCTAATATCGACTAGTTTAGAAAACCATAATTTGGTTTGAAATGACATCCAAAGGAAGATTAAAGGATAAATTTTAAAGAATTTATCTTGGATAAACTTAATGGGAACCTTTCCCTAAAAATGTGATTTTAGGAATTAAAGAATATTCTGAATTGGAATGAGGCGTATGTTGTGTTTGTGTAACATTTGTTTTTAATATACGCGGGTTGTTCGGAAAGGCCGGGTTTATACCCATTCTAAATAACCGATTCGACGATATGTCGAAGATGAAGACGGTGGTTGAAGACCGGAAGTCTTCACATCGTTCGAATAATTACTGATGATCCTGATTGGGCTGTACACCCAAGAGGATGGAAATAGTTGGTTGTCGTCCAGACGTACTTGGAGATGGATGGATATGCGAGGAAAGTGCCTCCGGTTTCGTTCAGACCCAGAATGAACTTGTAAATGGATTGTGTGTCTGACATTGGATTTTATTCTGTGTTGATTGATTTCTGCTAAATATATATTTGTTTGGCGGCGGAGAATTTATTCTCTTGCTTAACGCCCTTCTCTGAGACGTACGAGCTTAGAGGTTATATATCGATAGATATCAATCGCATGACATGAATTGCCTGTGTGGCACGCTGAGTTGCATGGATCAAGGCTTCTGTTGAAAAGCAAAGTCTTATGGTTGATGATCAAAGCATGGCCTACGTGGCAGCTTTGTGTATAACGTGAATTCGCGAGCCTCACACCTCGGTATGAGTCAAAAACGGGATACGGACCGCTGGGAGAGCACGATGTTTCTTTCTAGCTTTGGTGGTGTCAGTGACTTACCAGCCCTGACATTTATATACTTTTCACCTTTGTGGTTGTTGGAATGAGGCGCCTCGATATTAGGTCTGTAAGGACCGGGAAACGTGTGTTCAGGAATTGCCAATCCTCTAACGTAAGTGAGGACCGGCCCAGCCGATCCAGGGTTGCCCAGAGTGCGTAGTCCTGAGACATTTGCTAGAGTGTCTCGAAGCGGAGAGGAGCTTGCCCCTTGCCTCGACTCATGACGGAATCCAATTTCCAATACGTGATATTGCAGTTTTAATTGTAGAACTAGTATGGCGACATAGTAGATGGTAGCTATGCTGCCTATGATTGATATTTATGATTGAAATTGTTTTGACACTATACACTTATTATAGTATCAAATGATTTGTTTTAAACATACCAAGCATGTTTGGCTATTATAAGGGAAAACCCTATCCTCCGGCTTGCGTTGCATTGTGTGATGGGACCTGGGTCTTATAATAGCTTCATTTTTCGAAAAAGCATTGCGTTGTTTATTCTATGCACTGGTATTCTTGGGAGGAAACCCGTTCCGTGTTATACGGCGTGGTCCCTTGAATTACTTTCATTTAAAGTAAAGTTTTAAATAACTGTTTTTAGTTCTCACACCATTCACATGACTGACCTGGAGTTTATTGTTTTAACCTAAACTCTGGGTGCCCCTATTTTCCGCACGGGCAGCTAGTAGTTTTGGTTTTGCAGATTTATATTCACAGGATCCTGGTTTACAGCTGGAATGATATCCGGAAAGTTCTGTATCCGTATATCACCTTCAGTTGTGCTTTGTATTATTTTTCCGCTGCTATGTAATTTATTGTAATCTCTGATATTTATCGAATGTAATTTATTCATTTATACTCTGTATATTCTTGTATCTGATGGAATTGTTGTAATAGCAATGAAATGTTCTTCCGTCTGCGTTCTATTTTGTCCTGTTCTCAAACAGTCAGGGGTTTCGAACGGTCTAGATTGGTTTAGCGACTGATTCGGATCGAGCGAAATTCCTTGCCGTCACACGTATACTCCAGTTCCTTCGTACTATGCTGCGGTTTGCTTCCCTAACTCCGTTTGTACTCACCCAAAAATCAAACGAAAATCATGCTTCTCTTCATGTTTTGATGTCCATTACCGTACATTCCAACTCCTCTTCATATTCAATACCCCACTCTTTCACTATCCTGTTACAAACCAAAATACAAACATCATACTTCTCCTTAACTCCACGTTCAATAACATACACCCCTTCCACTTTGCTATTTAAATACATACTAAAACTTCCATTGCCGAGAACGTTAACTGCTCCTTCAACAAACCATTCTACACTGATCGGCTTGACTTCTCCACGCGAGTTACACTCAAATGTAACCCTTACATCTACTTTTGGTCACCCCAGACATGGACCGCCCAATATCAGCCCATTCAAAAGACCAGTACCCGCTAAATGTTGACTTCATCCCCTTTATTTCCTTACTAACTTCAAACAAACCCATACTGTTAACACTTTAAACCCATCTTCATAATGTATATCCAACAGCCCATCCCATCCCTCCTTCCACCTACGACCTCCACCATTTCATCCCCTACAGTTCGGCCTCCGGACCCGCGACTTAAGCCTCTTTGCCCATAAGCTCAGACCCCCTTCAGAAACTCGAACCACCTAAAACAGCATCTCCCTTCTTTAACTTCGACCAGAAAATCCTCAACAATAGAACACGAAACCCCTAAGATCGGCCACCTCGCTTCGCCTGGAACCACTCCCGTCACCACCGGAGACAACGTCGGCCTCGACTGACCGCACGCCTCCCAACCTTTCCAATTCGAACCCCTACAAACCTTCCCAGAAAATTTCGACTTCAGGTAGGTGAAATTTTGAGCGAACCAATGTACAACCGAACCCATCAAAACTGATATGAGCGTGAAGGAGATCATTCCAGTAATCCATTTATATACTTTTCATGATTTGTAGCCTTTTTGTTTTGATTTCTAGAAAGGGGATTTTACACGTTTTGTTTTGCTGAAGAGATAAGAGTGGCGGCCTTCGTTTTGATTTACAAAAGAGGATGATGTAATTAGGTCTTAAGGGAATTGGTTTAAAGGGGTATTTATAGAGAACATAAATACCTAGATATTTTTATTTTTATATTCCAATATATTCCGCCAAGCATTATAAGCTCTCACGACCACATGATTCATTTGATCACCACGAAAATTGCAACTCTGCTATATTTTACTATTCCAGACTTGATTAAACCGGTTTCGTTCAATTCCGAGACTGTTTACGAAATCAATATTTTTAAGTGTTATAAAAATCGAATTAACATTTAATTGATTTCAAGCATTGAAATTCTTTAAAAATAAGTTAATATTATCCTTCTATTCAAACAGAATTCTTCATAAGCTTCGTAATCAATTTAAATTCCATATTAAATTCCAGATTCGATTCAGTTATATAAAATAACTCATTTATTTTTCTGGATTCAAGTTATTCACTTCTAATTCATTCATATTCATATATAAATAAATTAAATATTCCAGTGCTGAAATTCCGGGTCATTGCAGTGCAATAAACTTTCTAAAGTAAGAGAGCTGATCTTCCTCAATGTGAACTCACAACAAATTTGTGACCAATCATATACAAATTTTTAGATAGTAAGTAAGAGGAAAATATTAATCAGTTTATTTTGGCATCCATATCAAATAGGTAGTATGCGAAATGGAATTATTCATATATGCAAGTGAATTCACTACTGCTATGGAGGTATATGAATTATTGATTCCACTTATTTATCTATTTGAACATAACATTCTGATACAAATAATACCAGTTACATATCCAATCCAAACGATGATACAAGTCATGTTCATCTTTGTATTTTATTTTGAAATTATAAGTCATGTCCATTTTGTTATAGGCATCATTTAGCATCAACCAATTATCATACTTAATTATTTTCAATACGCCAGTAGAGACTGCATGATTTTTGCTGCATTTTATTTTGTCAATGTTAAATGGGTTTCTTACAAGCATCAACAAATTATGATACTTATTAGCCTACATGTTTTATTCAGCATTTTATTTTATTAATATCTATACAAGATTCTTATAAACATCATTTAGCATCAACCAACTATCATATTTATTTTTTATATGTCAGCAAAGCCTACATGTTATTTTATTTATTAATGTCTAAAAAGGTTTTTTTTTTTTAAAAAACAGGTATGCTCAATCTCTTTCCCGAAATTTGCTCATAACACTTGGAAACTGCAACATATGCCTCAGAAAATCTGGCAGCAGAAGCAGCACACATCTGGTTCAGATCAAGCATAACCAAAGGCGACACAGAGGGTAAATGCACAACAAATATACTGGAATACATGATCTGCTGGCACAATTAACAGGCAGGATGCACATACTGCGCATAGTGAACCGACGAAACATCACACGACATGTAACATAGGTGAAGGCAAGGTTAATGTAGGGACAAACAGGCTTGTCCATCAGAAACTATTACAATAGATATATAAGCGATGCGAAAATGCTCATAAACTACCCGCAGCTCCACCAAATAGAGAATTAGAAGCACTATGTTTGTCCATGATTTCGTGATATGGTAGGCAACAAATTTGGAGCATGAATTGCAGACTTGTTTATGCAGACTTGTTCTAACGAATTTGTGATATCGATTTTCTTGTTATAATATATGTAAATCAATGAGAGAGAGTAAAAATATGATTAGAAAATATTCTATTTGAGAAAAAGTGTGTTGTACGAGAATATAAATTGTTATGAAAAGTTGGAAAATTTTGTTGTAAATTTTTGTACTATTATGATTATGTTGAAATAAAAAATTTATTTGTTTATTTCATTCTATGATATGCAATATTATTATAAATTTTTATCAGTTGCTAAAATATTAGTATTTGTGATGAATTAATGACAAATATCTAAGGTGAAGCAAAAGTTGAAATTATCCGTTTCTAATCCCTTACTGTTTAGCAAGGGATCTCCAACGGATTTAAAAAAAATTTAAAGAAATGTATATCCATTGGTAAAATATCGGTAAAATTAATTAAAATTAAATTTAAATATATTGTCAAACGATGGTGAAGTGTCAGAGAATTGACGTTAAATTCCATCGGAAAATGGTCACTAAAATACCGACGTGAAATTTACCGACCAGTGCTATCTGTCGCTAATACATGTTTAGCGATGGATTGATCCACTGCAAAATCAGTGTTTTCTTGTAGTGGAGGCTCTGCCTCCATGACTGTCGGCGTCGGTTATGATAACAATGAAACTTTTTATTTAAATGTTTGCTAAAATGAAGGAATGGAAGTTTTGCCTTTATTGCTTGACGTCATTGCGGAAGACATGCATAGAGTGTTGTTAAAAAATAAAGTCAAAAGGGTTGAGCTTGAATATGGGCTTCGATATTATTGTGGGAGTCAAAGAAGATTGAAGATGACACATGTATCGTGTCCGTGGAAGTATATGTTAGATTTTTCCTAGAAATCATTGAAATGTTTGTGTGTTTGGTTGTTGCTATTGTTGGACATTGCATTGTATAGGGGAACAATGGAGGGTGCCATGGGTGGAAAATGAAAGTCACCCGTTAAAATATAATTAATTATGTTATCTGAATCTGCTGATTCTCGCAGTGCATTGGTGTTAGGAATGAGTCTTCAGTTTCGTGTTATTAGGGAGTTACTCTGCAAAGTAGTAGAGGGAACCGAAAGGGATGTTGGTTCCGTATCGGTGGAATATGATACCATGCAACACTGGATGGTAATCAACAATAGAATGAGGTTTTGGCTCCGTTGTCTAGCAAAGTAATTCTCTGTGAAAGCCCAAAAAAAGTAAAATTTGGAAAGGCGATGCATTGTGTATTGCACGATTAATATTTTGATTATTGTTGTATATTTGTATGTGTTGTTGTGATAATTGAACTAACTACTGAAGTGCAGAGGTGTAGGGTAAGTGTGGTTTATGATACTAATGAGAGGAAAACACATTCCACTATGTGGCATGGTCCCATTAGATATCGATGGTGTCGGGTAGATTGCTTAAAAAATTCAAGTCCAAAATAATTAGTTAATCCCTTGAATTAATTAATTTCGTAATTAACAAACAATTTTCTTTGGAAAATTCATAAAATATTCCTAATTGCTTGTAAAATTGTAATATTCAAAACTCGTCTTCAAATCATATGGCACACATCATATAAAATTTTTATGGCATTTGAAGGTCTCTAACTATAGGTTTTGATCTAAAACTTATTCATTTTCATGCAAATCAAACGTATAATCTGAAATCAAACATGGGTATTACTTAACAATTAAGTAGCATCGTTATAAACATGAAACAGTCATGAAATAGCACAAACAATCGGGGTATAAGCAAATAGCCTAATCAATCATGTGTAGAAAATATTATTCACCTTAATCGAATTCAAAGACATGAGATTTGTACATGTTAATTTCCTAAGCTTTAATCTTCTTGGTTCTCCTTTGATTTTCTTCTTTCCTAAGCTTTAATAGTCGACCTGCTCATATTATCTTTTAATTTTTAGAAATGAAAATGCAGTGATAAAAGTGTAGAAAAATATGCTTTTATATAAGGCTACAAGTTCCCATTTTCCCCTTATAACCCATCTTCCTTATGCATATTCTAAGTTAATTAGTTTCTAAGTGTTGAACTTATTGATTAAAAAATTATTTGAAGGAAATGTAATCAATTAATTGATTTGATTGATTGATTTTATCATAGAAGTAAATAAATAAAAGATTATATACTAGAGATATTTTGAAGGGGCAATTTAGATATTTGTTTAGGTTTTCTATTCTCCTATATATGCAGTCTTCTTAGTTAGATCAAAAGAATTCGAAACCATGTGAGAAGATCTGAAGATGTTGTGTGTCTCCACGGCTTGCACCCTGGAGATGAAGATGTAGGAAATAGGGTTGAGAGAAACTACTCTTATTTACTGCTGATAGACACAGCTGGTGCCTCTAGGTTGATTCAAGGGGTTGTCATCGTTCTTCCTTGCTCTTCTTCTCCAACAGTATTTGTAGTCATGTAGATTTTTTTTTCTTTCTCAGTAAGGTTATTGATTCAGTTGTGCTTTTTTATTTTGACTTTATTCCATTAAGTATAAAAGAAATTTTGGTGAATCAATAAAGAGGGTGGTTGATGGATTATTTGTGTATTATTATTATTTCCGATCTACTGTGTTGTTATTTTCAAGCAAATTCATCTCTAAGTGATTGGATGAAAAAAGATCATTTTTTTTGTGTTTAGTCTTTTCTGCTACTCACAAAACTCCAACATATTGGTATTAGAGCATTTGTGCAACCTTTTTTATATTAGATTGGTATCGGAGCTCAGCTCATCGCAGAACTTGGAGTGGTTTTGTATTGAAGATTGTAGATATCGGAGATGATGTTGTTTTCATAGATGACTATTTTTATGGTAGATATATTGGGGGATTTGTAAGCCTAAGATAGTGAATGTTTTATACCTCAATGTTATTCATTATCGGATTGTTAGAGATGAGAAGAAGCCCTCTAACATGAATGAGGGACGATGGGAGAAGGCGATTGTTTTTGCTCGCCAATGCATTGATGTTTCAGTTTATGTTTCAGACAAGGGTCTTCATGTTGATGATGCTCGAGCGATCTAAGGTGATGGAGGAAGAAGCTCAGGTCAAGTGACAAGCAGAAGTCGATTTGGAAAATCCACAAGATGATTATCTTGATACTACAAACGCTTTTGAGACTGTTAGTTTTGCGTGGTGCTCCTCGGGTGGAAGACGCATCTTTTGCACGAAGTGAGTTGTGTTTTTAATGGTTTTAATTGAGAAGGTGTGGTCATAGCTCATTCAA
Organism: Allium sativum; assembly: GCA_030737875.1. Classification (NCBI taxonomy): domain Eukaryota; kingdom Viridiplantae; phylum Streptophyta; class Magnoliopsida; order Asparagales; family Amaryllidaceae; genus Allium; species Allium sativum. The sequence goes on from CM060920.1 coordinate 490,328,206, forward strand.
ATCGACTCGGTGTGATTGTAGCCCGGAAATCAATTGAGTCTCATTGTACTCCGGAAATATGCGGGGTGTACCTCGTGGCCTTGAAATCGAGGGTCGTAAATTTGGAGATGAGAAAGAGATAGTGAGGACTTGTTTGGTGATTGTTAAAGATATGTGATATCAAAATCGAGGTGGAGTGTTGAATTTGTTAATTCAAATATTTTTTGAAGAAGAATGTAATCAATTAATTGATTTGATTTATTGATTAATTAATTGATTTGATTAATCGATTTTATCATAATAAAGTAAAAGATTATATTCTGGAGATATTTTGAAAGGGAAATTTGAATATTTGCTTAGGTCTTCTTTTCTCTTATATATGCAGTCGTCTTAATTAGATCAAAACATCCGAAACCAAGTGAGAACATCTGGAGATGTTGCGTGCCTCTAGGGCTTGCACTCTGGAAAAAAAGATGTAGGAATTAGGACTGAGAAAAGCTATTCTTATTTACTATTGATAGACGTAGTTGGTGCCTCCAGGTTAATTCAAGAGTTTTTCATCGTTCTTCATTGCTCTTCTTCTCCAATAATATTTGTAGTCATCTAGATATTCTTTCCTTTTCTCAATAGGATTATTGATTTTAGGTTTATTCCATTAAGTGTAAACAAAATTTTGATGAATCAATAAACATGGTGTTTGAGTGGAATATTTATGTGTTGCTATTATTTCTGATCTATTGTATTGTTATTTTCAAGTGATTGGATGAAAATGATCCATTTTTTGGTGTTTTGTCCTTTTCGCTGCTCACAAAACTCCAACACAAAAGCCAACCTATTAGTTAGTCTATTAAGTACAAATCTCGTCTCTCCATCTATTATATTATTTCTATTTAATTTATCTAATTAAATTATTGAATAATATTCACTACAAATTAGGGATGTTACATAGGGTTTACGAGGAAGTAGTAAAATTTTAAATTTTGCAAGGTTTTTGTCACACAAGTTGTTTAAGGGGGTGTTACTATAATTTTTATTTTATTATTTTTTTGAAAAAGTTGCAAAAATATGGTTTTTGCAATATTTTCTATAAAAAAAAGTTGTAAAAAACTATGTTTCCACAAATTTTTCTAGGAAAATGTTGTAAAACAGACATTTTTACAATGTTTTTCGAAAAACCTTTGTACTAGGCATGTTTTCTTATAGTGTTTAGCTTCTATGTCTGAACATGTAACATAACATTTTACAAAATTGCAATTATATTATCCAACTTGTTGGGAAATCTCCTTTCTGTTCTTTTGTTTGAGTAGACGGTTGATTTAACCATGAGCGTTGAGCTTATCTTTGGTTTATTGTGTTGATCGATAGCAGTAAACCGAGAGCTAGTTTGTTGACCCCATTTAACTGGAGTCACCATGACACCACTAACGGTGTTAGTGGTGTGTGATTGAGATTTAACAGGAGGGATCCAGGGGGCAATCACAGCCCCACACAACTAACACCGTTAGTAATTTTGTTTACACTTGCCCTTGTTAAACGGTGTTAGTGGTGTCATGGTGACCCCAGTTAAAATGAGGTCAACAATCTCGTATTGCAGTAAGGGTCCGTTTGATTTTGAACGGGAAGGGGCATTTGGAAGGGTTATTTGGAAGGGGCATTTGAAGGGGAATTGTTGGGAACGGGGAATGTGTTCTTTTTACGGAAGGGGCATTTTGGAAGGGGCAGAGTTATTATTTTATTATTTTCGTATATATTATTTTTAATTGTTTTTGTGTGTTTATTGTTGAATAGAATAGTAGAATGCATAATACAAATTGTAGAAATAAAAATTACTGAATTGAAATTGCAGAATCCTAGAGCCAATACAACGCATTACAAAACCATTTTAAAAAAAACATCACTACAACACAACCATAAAAGAAAACATCACAACACAATCACAAACCACAACACAATCAGAAAATAAAATAACACAACTACAACACCCACATAAAGGAAAACATCACATCTGTCAAGCCCTCAGCTGCGTAACAAAATGAATAACACAACCCCTAAGTTGTTCGAGCTTGTCAAGCAGAGAATAAAATGGGTTGTGGCTCAATATGTCATGTGTAGACATAATAACCGCCACCTCCCATTCCTGGTAGTCATTATCCTCACGGTGTACAGACATGCATAAATCTATAAGCTCGTCTCGGTCCATGCGCGAAGGAGCTGAACGAGAAGGGCCAGCACCAGACCTGACCGGCCTACGAGTCGGATGACTCGAGATCTCCACATTATCGCCACGAATGATATCGCCAAAGAGCAGAGCCTCTTGCAGATGAACTGGTGGAGCATCCAGAATTGCGTACTGACATCTGTCGGTACGCATGCATCCTGCAAACATGGAGTCCAGCTCCCTGAATCGTGCCGGAGACCCACTCTTGAACTTGCGCATCGGTATTGGCACCATCGCCCAACAATCATCCGTTCCTGTGACGGTATCCAATTGCTCGTCCCATCCCCCTCCACCAAACTGTAGCAGTCTGTTCCACGGAGCCCAATCTCTTTTCATGTTGTCAAACTTGTTCGTCATTTGACCAGCGTTGTAGTCCAACCCGGTCCGCTCATTGAACGCCTGTGCAATCACCTGGTACCATCCTCCAACATTATGTGCACGGAAACTGAGATGTTGCATGCACACATCGATGAAAGCGTTTGTCGTATCGTTGTTCCATTCGGCAATTGAACGAGTTAATGAAGACTGACTTGCGGCCATTCTGGAAAAAACCCAAAAAAATATGAATAAAATAAATATAGAAGTAAAAAAGCTGAAATTACAAATATAAAAGCAAAAACCTGAATAGATTGGCGAGTAGAAGGTGATTGGAGTTGCAATTTTCGTGTTATAATTGTTTCTGGTGATGGAAGGGAGAACGAGATGACCGAATATATAGATGGAAGGGAAGGAATCGGCTGTTCTGGAAATTTCGTAGTGTCCGACGTGCGTCCGACGCTTCGAACGCGTCGGACGCGAAAGCCACCTTTTCAACCGTTCGTCTTTAAGAGGAAAAAGTGTGGGTTCCACCGTTGACGCGTCTGACGCGTCGGACGCAGACGCGAACATTAACTGTCCAGTTCATAAATCAAATGCTACCTAAACCGGCCACCTACTTTGAACGTCAGTAATTTTGTTCGATTACGTCTCATGCAGTTCTTTTATGGAATACTAGACGAAGTGGTTTGGGTTGTTCTGTTTTTCTTGTTAGTTAAGAAATGAATTATAATGTGTAAAATGAAGAGACGTAAGTTTTAACTATTTATTTATAAAAAGAGGGGAGTGAGTCCAAATTTCCCTTGCCCTTGTGCTCTGCACTTGGTTCATCATGGTCTGTACCAGTAGTCGCTTATAATGTTAGTAGTTGTCCTAACTCAAGTCTCACCATAGCCAGTTTGATTTCCATAACCATCTCCTCCTTTGGTCACAAATGACCACATTCTCAACTGCTACGTATGTTCTACCGGTGCAAGCTGCACCACTACCCAAGACCGACCCATCATCTCCACCACCTAAACCAGTAGTCAATTTTGGTTTAAATTAAAGCAAATGCACTTAACGAATTCATCTTCACACCTATCCTACTATCAATCTATATTGAGGTAACAGATTCAAGTTATAATAATACATCTACCCTCACATATATACAACAAGTAGCCTTGTAAGAGGAAGGAAGAAAGAAAAAAAAAACGTGCAACTCAAAAAAAAAACCAAAGTCAAACACCTAAACTACTCAAATTGATAGCCGTAGCATCAAGCGTGCACATAAAGATCAAATCATGATAGTTACTGGAGTTGAAACTACTCAACTTGATAGCCGTAGCTTCTTGGGAATTTAATAACCTCTTTTTCTTGCACTGCTTCTATGCATATTGGCGATGGTCCTATACCTATTACAAAGCAAGTTATTCTTTATTATAGTCGAACCATTCCTTGCCCATTATTCCTGTGTAACTTGTATCTTCTTTTGCATAGCATGCAAGGAAGTCATGCATGCGTATTTGACTTTGCAAGTTACGCACAAAGGGTTCTTTTATGGTGTATTATATGAAACTAATTTTGTGGTTAATTATGAGGCGTAGTAGAGATTTGTTTTTTTTTCTGTGCCATAAAATATGCACACTATGTGCATGCGTCTCCATCTTCCCCTGACTAGTTATGAAAAGTGGATCCCAGTGAAAATCGGTTGTTATTAACAGTTTAACACTGATCAGAGGAACAGATAGTTTTTTGTGTTCTGTGTTGTATTTTAGATGCATGGAAGATGGGAATGTGGTGTACAATTTGAAAAATAAATATAACATGCAAATTTTTGTTTCTTATGACAATAAAGTTGGCAAATGATTCAAGCAAGCACTCTTATTTATTTATCTATTTATAGGAAGGTCGAACCTATGACTGTTAAAGTCTAAGTTAAATCTTCATAACATTTCCACCTAAGTGTTGGTTTTATTATGCATAACTGAACATTTTTTTTTCAACTGTCGGATACATACATACATACATACATACATACATATATACATATATATATATACATATATATATATATATATATATATATGACAGTTTTAGCTAATACTCCGCTAAGTTTCAAAATACGCAAAACTCCCTATCTAAAAATATTGTAAATTAATTTTTTGTTTTTTGAAAATAAAATAAAAAATCAAAAATTAATGTAAAAAACTATCTAACTTCAAAACTTAAATCAATTTATAATCATCTTCGTATTCACGTAAGAAAAAATAATTTTAAAAAAAGCTCCAAAAGAAAAATAAAATAAAAGCATGCTTCAACAAAATATACAAGAATAGCAGCAAATTTTCAAAAAACTACAGATATCAACACAATTATAACAAAAAATTGCATACTTTTATGTTTTTTTTATGAATGCTTCAAACTTCCAAATTGGTGCCTACACTTATTAAACATCATATTATTAAGCAAAAATCATCAAAAAATGATGTACATTGCATACAAATGAAAAATATCTCACTTCCAATAGAAATGCAATATATATATATATATATATGTATATATATATATATGTATATATATATGTATATATATATGTGTGTGTGTGTGTGTATATATATATATATATATACATATATATATATACACACACACACACATATATATATATACATATATATATATATATACATATATATATATATACATATATATATATAGAGAGAGAGAGAGAAAGAGAGAGAGAGAAATTAAAGACATATCTGTTGTTTTTGATACACTAAGATATGTCTGCAATACACTATAGAATAGTTGCAAATATATCTGTACTATTTCAAAATAAATATAGACATTTCTGCAAAAAAAAAAAAAAAAAAAAAACCATTAATCTTCTATTAATATTCAATTTTTTTAAATTACTTTTTAAGCAGTAGCGCAAAAAATCATGGAAAATACGTTGTTGCAATATTAGAGTCCGCTTTGCATTGAAAGCTACAGATAGATGTGTCTTGTATCAACATTGATCTTAGATACCCGTCCCTTGTATTCTCTTAACAAAACAATGATTTTCCTTTTTCGTTGTAGTAACTAGCACATTTCAACTCTTCTTTTCCAAGTCATCTGAAATACATATTGAAAACACAAAACATAATTGAAAGTTGCGCTCAAACCAGATATGTTATAATTGTTATGTCTCTTCATCAAAATATTGATCAGCCCCCTCATTAGATAAACATTTAAGAAAAATTGGTCTAATATCTCCAAATCGTCACTGTTAAAAGATAAAACAAAATAACCATAAAGAATTACCGATGACACGATGAGGCGATGCCATATTATTGTTGATGTCAAAAAGTGGTGCTCCTTATAATCAACCCACAAAGTGCATAATCCACATACAAATCATAAAATATTCCTACAATCTCAATCACAAAATGCAAGAAACAAAAAAATACAAGGAACACGCACAATTTTATAGTGGTTCAGCCTCATCTAATCCTATGTCCACTTATAATCTTTTTTTATACTGTCGATTACTAGCTACAATTGTTTGATTTGTAAGAAAGAAGAAAAAGTGAATTATACACAAAATCCATATGGTTTACTTCGATTTGGTCCTATAATGGTGCAACAACCTTGCTCCTGAATTAGAGAAGCGAGAAAAGCCCTTGGTCTGACCTTCAAAATGCCTATTTATATATGAGCATCCAGGTCGGTTCGACCTGCCACAGAGCGGCCATCCCAGGTCGGTTCGACCTGCCACAGAGCGGCCATCCCAGGTCGGGTCAGCCACGTGTCAGGTGATGTAGGGAATCAGGAGTAGGCGGCCAAGCCTAGTCTCAAAAACTGTCTTCCTATTATCGTGTAGCACATATGCCATTCTATCCGAATTTTAAGGAGATGAAGTAAGCTAGAGTTGATCGAGTTGGCATCTTTTGAACATGTCTGCAGGTTTCGATTTGGTGTGGGTCGGCTCGGTATGACCGACTCTAGAAACTTCGACCCGAAACGTTTATGAAGGAAGCGAAGAGCCATGCCGACCCGGCTCAGGCCGGCACTAGGCATTTTGACCTAAAGTGGATTTCAGTTTTAAGGTCTGGATGTGCAATGATCATACTCGAGTGGTTGAATGGGTCTTTAAGAAATACTAGGGTCTGACTCAACATAGTAGAACCCGTCCAGATCGACATAGTCGAGTTGGGTTATTCGATCCAAAAGCAAACTCGTTATTGGTGGTGACGTGGCTACGTCGATCTGAGATAGTCGATCCAAGCTTTACGCCGATTCGAGATCTTGGCCGATCTAGAATGAAGAGAAGTGGTGATGATGGTCGAACCAGCTTTGTTGAACCGAATTACAATTATTCCATGTCCCTGTCTTCAAGAGTATTGCTACTTCAACAAAGTATATTCGAGCCCATCTAAGCCCATGTCCAAGTCCTGAACACTTCGATTGTTGAAAATCCAATATGTGACTGCCTTGTAAAAAGGCAGATCAACACTTGGCCCCTTAAAACATGTCTTTCGGTGGAAGAGGTGTTTTGGATAATCCAGAAAACCAAAGAAGTCCAAAAGAAAACCACGATCGCTCCCGGTTGTATTAATAGAAAGTCACGATCATTCTGAATCGTATTAATAAATAATCAAAAATATGGAATTCCAGTGAAATCCTACAATCTCTCCAGATCGTAATGTGACATAAAACCAACATAATTCGACGGTCTCTACAGATTGTAATATGAGAGAAATCCATGGCCTCGCCGGCCTATCCAATGCGAATAAAATCCATACCTACATATAAATAAAACGAACGGTTTTGCCAAGTCCTGACAAAACCATCCAGCCTCTTCAAGCATAATCCGTGCTTGGAAATCCATATCGAGTATAGTCCATACTTGAGTTATGATTGAGTATCTTGCCAAGTCCTGATAAGATAGTCCAACCTTTCAGGCATAATTCGTACCTGAAAATCCAAATCAAGTATGGCCCATACCCAGGTAATGAGAAGGCAAACTTGCCAAATTCTGACAAGATAGCCTAGTCCTTCAAACACGGTCAATGTTTGGAAATCCATTCATTAAAATTTATAATTGTTACATAATTACAACAAAATAGAATGACTTGTCATTGGACGTAGAGCATGCCTAGGAATATCTTCCTAATCCCATACATGTATAAGCTGACTTAGCCATTTTATTTCCAATTACAAATAGATTATATTGAAAGGAGGATGGTTTGTTGTTGGGTACAGAGCATGCTTAGGGATTAAGTACTAATCTCGTAGATGGTTCAACTGACGTAGCCATCTGAAAACCAAAAGAAAAATAAAACAAACATCCAGGAAATTAAAGACCCAACAACATCCAGATCGATTGATGATCAATACACGTGAGCCTGATCCGGGCCCGTTCCCTTTTCGGGGAGCAGTTGGAGGCTGCACTGGTTTCACTTCTACAGCCTGATTTCTAAAATACTCTGTCAACTCTCCATGTCTAACACACTCTTCAATTATATCATATAGATGCCTGCATTCATTTATGGTGTGACCATCCAATTCATGAAACAGACAGTACTTTCCAAAATCTCATTTGTTTAGTGTAGGCTCCCTCTTTAGAGGCTTCTTGAATGGAGCTATCTCATAACTATCCATTTAAATGTCGTACAACAAGGAATTAAATTCAGTTATCTGGAGAACTTGGGCTCTTCCCGCAGTTGAGCATTTCGATCATTCATGATTAGGGCTTTTCCCTTGCCCCTATCATTATCTTTTCCTCGGCCAGATTTGGACGATCCTTCGTCTTTAGTCATTTTAATTTCGATAACCTCTTTCGTGACTAGAACATCTTTCTCCTTCAAAAATCTATTTGCTTCAAAATAGAATCTGTCATGGTCCCATGGCGGATCACGCTCCAAAGAGATCTTAAAATCCGACTTGTCCAAGACGCTGGATACAACATCCATAAGCACCATGGATGGTTCTGGTCGATCCACAGATGCTACGACCACATTGAACCTTTCTAGGAAGGAGCACAGAGTTTCTCTTGTCCTCTGCTTGATAGAGGAGGAAGTCATCACATTTTTGGATCGTGTAATGTGGACTTTGAATTGTGCAACAAATATGGCGACCAAAGTGTTCAAATATTGATCTATTCAGATTCTATCTACCTGAACCACATATCAACAATATCAGTAAGATAAAGTAGAAGCATTTATTCATGACTATTAGGGATTGCGAAATGGACCATTCAGGCAAAGCAAACACTATAGGGAGGTGAATAGTGTTTGTAAGAATTTAAACAAAACTTAAAACTAAAGAGAATTATGGAATGAATCAAACACCACAAACACAATCACAGACACAGATTCAAACACAGATGCAAAATAAACAGAAATAAAAATGCAGAAAAACGAAAGAATACATCGAATTTTATACTAGTTCGGATCACTCCTACGTCCGCACAACGCTTGATTATGTAGAGTTTTATTACTATTTCCAAAAGTCAAATACAACCTCCTTGATTTCACGGCTCAACAAGGAGATACCGACTCATATCCCTTGATTTCACGGCTCAACAAGGGCACACCGACTCCTATTCCTTGATTTCACATCTACAAGGATACACCGATTCCTCTTTGATTTACAAGAAGGGTTTATCCAACCCAAACAATTACAAAACAACCCTATAATTCTTCAATAGCACTTGATTCAGGGAGCAGAGAGTGTAAGAGAAGAAGTTTTATCAAAATAGAAGTGAATTCGGCAGAGTATAAGTGTAAGAATCATAAAAATGATTAAGAATAATGGTGGGATGAAAGAGTATGAAGCTAGAGAAGAAGATGTGTTAAAAAAATTACGTTTTAACCACTTTTTATAAAGTATGAAGGGTTGCAACAGTTTTGAAGCATTTCAAAAAGTGAAAAGACACTTCCCTTCAAAATTAGAAAAAATAGCATTTATATGTCGGCATACACTTTTTTGCTATGTCGACATACTCATGTGTATTTTTCATTTTCAAAACTTTTTTTAAGTATTTTGATATAAAACTAATTCTGGAAATTCTTGAGTAAAATTCTAGTGTTGTAAATTAATATTATATGATAGAAAATCATATGAAAACATATTTGAAACTAAATAAATATATTTATAAAATTATAAGGTTTTGAACTATATAAAGTATAAATATAAAACATATAAAATATATATGTTTGAAAAACCAAGAAGAATAAAAATAGAAACAAAATAGAAAAACAAAATAGAGAGAATTGAGGATAAATAGAAAAACAAAATGGAGAGGATTGAGGATAGAATTGAAAATCAGAATTTGAAAATTAGAATTAGAATTTGAACCTGGAGTGCTATTTAGAGTCTTACAAAATATAGACTCTATAAATATATTAGTCTTGAACTCTTGAAATCTCGATTACTCACGAGTCTTGAAATTTCTCTGATCTTTGAATCTCTATCATCTTTATAACTGTACAGTCTTTAGTAATATTTCCTGTATATAATTCCTGCATATATATATATATATATTCTATACAAAAAGTGTTAGCATATATTTTATAATCAATGATAATTGAAATATGGTTATTGTCATCAAAACTCCATTCTCCAACAATCTCCCCCTTTTTGATGATGACAACCTTAGTTTATAAAATATCATACATGTATACCTGTTTGATGATGTTCCTCTTATACTCCCCCTATATATAAGTTTCCTATAAACTATTCCTATATTTTACAATTTCTCCTCCTTTGGCATTATCAAAAAGAAATCCTAAAGATATTCCCTCTAAGGTATATAATTGTAGGACCTAAGTAATATTCCTAAAAATACTCCCCTTAAGGTGTATAATTCTCTGAATATAACATAAGTAACTATCCCTAATAAAAATACTCCCACATAATCTATTAACTAAATCTGAGTAGAACACTCCCTTTAATGTATAATAATACATAGCATTATGATGATTAAATACAAACCAATCCAAGTATTATTTACATATGTTTGTCTGATATATATATATATATATATATATATATATATATACACACACACACACACACACACACACACGAGCATAACGACACGCGTTTCGCGCGTGATGATGGCACGCGTTTCGCACGTGATCTAGGCACATGCTTCGCGCGTGATGATGGCACGCACCTCGCGTGTGATCAATGCATGCGCTTTGCACGTGGATTGTTGTTCCTTGAATATTGCGTAAAACATGGGTGCTGCAAAACAGTGATTCTCCGGAACGTTTCATAAAATAGTGATCGTAAGAATATTCTTTTTCCTTTCTAATATTACAATGTGATTTATATGAAATTTATTTTTGGGTCAAGGTTCAGTAGTGGCATAACTGGAGATGCTATTTTAAGTACTAACTTATGAGGTGGCAAACCAATTGTTGTAATGGAGTTTAGGAACTTGGGTTGATACAAATGAAATACAAATGGTTAAGGGCGATATGTTTGCAAACAATTCATAGTGCTTATATGTGCTGCAACACATGGATATGAAACCGTCTCCATTTGTTTATAAGTCAACTGTTGTACTTAGTCATCTATATTCAGTATTTAAGATGTGGTTTTATTTTACAAATTGTTTGTGATTCATTTAAAATGAACGTCTATTGGTATACATGCTGCCTCATTAAAAGATAAGTTTGCTTTGTTTGGGTGTTATGTCTTCCTTATATCTACTTATGTTGTGCGTAAAAAGGTTGTTTAATGTTTACTTAAATAGCGCCAGGTTGCTTGAGCCGTTTGGCTTTAGAACCGATAAAAAGTAAGTATAGAGATAGGCATAAGTATACATACATGTATAGTACTGGCTGTCAGGTGGCAAAAGTAGAGTATTCAGGCAAACCAATTATTTTGCAAAAACAAACTTTATCGTAAAAAGCTCAATACATCAAAGAAATATGAGTTCAAGATATTAAACAAAAGAAGTTCCATTAGATCGCAAAAAGGAAAAATGGCACAGAAAGCATGAAGCTATTCAACATAAAAAACAATCAGAAGTTCAGTGGAAACATGGTAAAAAGCACAATGAACTAACACTAAAAATAGTTATAATATGAACAAAAATCGGACATCGTTTATGAACAAAGCGATTTGTTGTACATGATTTACCTCAGAATTTGAACATATACCAACATATATCACATGCTACTTGTAGTTTTCATAATGAAACATAATCTTAGGCACACAAAGTATTTATGTACAAATGCTAAAAAATATTTCTAATCACAATATATTATATTAATCTAATGATTCGTATATTTTACAAATATTTCTAATTCACAACTGCAAGACAAAAACTGTAATACATTGGAAAATTACAAACTATCTTTTGGGAGCAGTTAGAATTTCAACTGGTATTTCATGTTACTGTACAAAAACAGTCACGCATTCTTGATATTTAAGAAAAAATATATTTAAATAACCTTTAATAGCAGGTGGATGAATTGGTGTTGGCTTGAAATCTTAAATAAATTGGATATAAATTAAGCTTCCAACAGGAAAATGGAGTACCAAACACAATGAAACAGAAATGAAAATTTTATTTGCATAAGTAAGAACTCATTCGTAAATAATAATGGCTATAGTTCCTTTCTAGCATACTTTCAAAACCTTTCTTCAATAATTTGGCTTCTCCCTGTCCACAGAATCTTCCAATTAGTTGGTGCAAAACTTCTATATATGAGATCAAATAACATGAGTTAAGGAAAGTTGCATTGCAGACATAAACATCATGATATCCATTAGTATATCCTTCGACTTATACAACATGCATAATATGAATTCTATGCAACATCTTTTTTTGGAAGAGTGTTAAAAGTGGGATCTAATGCAACATGCATGGTTTGAATTCTATGCACCGGACCTTTGATTTCTATATACGATAGAAAATAGCTGCTATTTTTTTTGGCAGCTAATGCATTCATCAATTATTAAACACATAAAATAACCAAATAAAATATATTAGGTAAATTACATATTGTACTTAATGATCTATTTTCCTCAGTGGATAAATGATCACATGATTACTCTAAAATTAGACTACTTGAGTACTTTCCAAGCACCATTGAAGAAAATCACCAAAAATCCAAGCTTTACAATTGAATAAAAGGGATATTGTTTATATTTAGTGTGGTACTAAGGACACCCCAATATCTTCTTCCTAATACCGCTCAATGAAATTATATAAGTCTATGAACTCTTGAGCTCAGGTACGGTTGTTTCAACTACAAACTCCATATACAACAACCGAACATTTTAACAAACATAAATTTGAAAAATTATTGGATAAATAAACAACTGAGAACATTTGTGATGAATGCAAAATAGATATCGTAATTAAACAAAGAGTGAAAACAGAACCATGTTTCCATTGGTAAAACATCAGTTTCATGTACCTCCACATTTCTCAGAATCCCCTCAACTCTTTTGTCATCGAATGTATGTCAACTCGGACACATTTATTTAAGCGATGATTCACATTTTTAACAGGTTGGTAGGTATGAATTTGAACACGGAATTTATATCTATACATCTCATAATACCGAAAACAGTGAAACTAGTATTTCCAAGTAAAGAAAAAAGAGTGCAAACCAAACTTAGCGAAAGGGATGTTTCACTTGGAATCCATAACTTTTAGATCAAAAATTTCATATTCCTAGTCAATTAAAGCACGGAAATCTGTACCATATAAAGAAAAATCAACTTCCAACTTACAAAAATTGCAAACAAAACTTAGCCAAAATAGAAAAATAAATCAAACACAAATAAATAAACACAATCTTCACGAATTCATCGCAAACATAAAATTTGAAAATGGTAGTATAAAGTGTCAATGGCTTCATGATTAGAAATTAATTAAGGATTATTGAAAATAACATTATACATATAGCTGGAATAACTTTACCAAATACATCCATTTCTTCCACTACATCTTACTATATAGTATGATTGTAAGGATAAAAATATTAACTAACATTAGCTAAGTAAATTGAATAAAATTTAGCTTTATTAGACATTCATGTAATTGTTACTAAATAAAGTAATTCATAAACACTAAAAGCAACCGAGCTAAAAAGCTAAAACAATAAAATATACCGAGTACAAATACAACAAACAAAAATTTCAAAAATTTAGTACATACACAAATGAGTTTGAAAATGGTATTAAAGATTGTCAACATCTTAACGATTATAAAATTTAGATCTTAAAATGTACTTAGCGTAAGAGGCTAGTAAAATATTTGGAAGACCCTTTACAGTCATAGTTCAACTCAATTGAGTTGAGCTATCATTCTGAAATTACTATGTATGATTAATCGAAATGATCGGTTGATTTGCTTATTTATTTTTTTAACCCAATTCACTTTCCTTTTGGTGAGGCTCGTAAGGTTGAAATGGGTGGGGAGAACATGGGTTGCCAACCAAACTAAAATTTTGATGTTGACCGCGATGACTAATGTAACCATACTTCATATACAATGAAAGAATATATAACGAATATTTTTGCTAATTCACAAAAGGAATCACTTCTCAAGTAATTTGTAAACTATTTTTTATGAAACCGTTGCATAACATAAGCTGCCTATTTTGTGATTTATTGAATTAAGAAAAAAATAAGTTCAAATGAATAGGTTGTTTATATAATCAACATTACTTATCTCATTTATTTATAATTTAGCATTACATTGACTGGTGTGTTTGTTTATAATTATGAACATTAAACATTCAACTGATACAAATTACACTGATTCTTACCAAGTAGAGCAAGTACAATTTCATGTTTACTGAAGTTCTTTCACACATTTCACTAACGTGAAGGCATACTATCTGTATGTGGAAAATATAAATTTTAGAATAAGAAGTTTTGTGTAAAAAGTAAACAGGTCCAAAAATAACGGAAGACAAATGATAACATACCAATCTTTATCATGAAACAATGCTCAATTTCGAGGTATCTAATCCATGCATTAGCCTTGGAATTCTGTAAGACTTCCTTACACCTGATGATTCATACCTTTGGCATGTAGAGAGTGTATAAGCAATAAATTAGCTCCTTTCAATGCAACAAATCTGTGTATGCGTGATTAAGATCTGCAGATAATTCTTTGTCTACGAATTAGAAAAATAAACATATTAATTTCACATAATTATGGAATGGTTGTAGCTTAAAAAAGGACGTTGAAATGATCAGATACTACATTTACATGGACAGACAAAGAATAAAGGCACAACAGAACAATTGACAACTTAAAATATTGAAAGCTTTCCAAAGCTCAAATGTCCTTCTGAACTAATCCTTGTCTATGACTTTTTTTTTTTTTTTGCTGAAGTCGTTGTTGATTCCTTATCTCACATATGAAATCGGTTTTCCCCATAGAATATAAATAGGTAAAATTACTGAATGACATAAGGGAGAAAAGAATAAACACCATGAATTTGAGTAGTTGTCAGTAATTACAAACAGTAGTTACAGAAATATGAAAAATCTGGACGGAAGGCAAACCAGCAATCAATCGATCTTCCTGTGCACCTACAATCCTGAAACATGAAAATTTAACAGATTAGAAGAGAGAAGACATGAGCAGTTTATGATCAAATTAGGAATAAATAACTTTGCTAATCAAATGCCGTCAAACAAATCATGAACTGCAGCTAGATTGCGTGGTCAATTGGACGATGGAAAATTGGGTTTTTTCTTCAACCTTACGGCAGATCTAATCATCGAGGTTTTTTTTCACCATGACGAAAAAGGAAGATGTGGGAAGGGAGCGTGGGTTTTCAGTGAAACTGAAAAATGTGGAAGGAATGGTGGACGAAAGTGGACTAAAACGTGGTCAGCGTTTTGAAAGAAATAGGACATACCGAAAAGACAAAATTGACCTTGTACGGCTAACTTTAATTTTCAAATTAGCGAGGGTAGCTTAGACAATCCGAAAAAGGCTTCAAAGTGGGAAGTATTTGCATTATATATAAGATATATATATACACACACACAAATCAAACCAAACTAAATCACACCATATGTCTTAATATATACAAGTTTCAATATAATCTAATTCACACCACACCATATGTTTTTAAAATAATTAAACAAATCAATTAAATCTTACCAAACAACTAAACGTTTCTTGGAACTTCAACCCATTTATCTTGTCCAGTAATTGGATTCTTCTGGATATCTTTCCACTCTTCTTCAATGTTATGTGATGTTTGTTTGTTTTCATTTCTAAAATGAGAAGAAGTATCCCAAGGATTAAATTAAAATATTTTTCTTGATGTTTAACCATCCTCATTTGGATTAACTATAGTTTGTGTTGATTACGTTGTACTATAGAGAGAGTTATCTTGAAAGAATTCAAAGAATCATTAGGATTCTCACTAATATTATGAATAGGCTTTGCCATAGAATTTGATGAGAAATGATTAAGGAAGAAGGAGTAATAAAATAATGAAGTTTTCCAGGAGAAATGGACTTAAATAGTGTCTGGAATTCGTTGGATTTTGAATGGACATGAGTAGTTATCTTAATTTTAAAATTTGAAAAGATTTGAAAATATATTTGATATATGTCGACATACATGTTTTGTTATGTCGACATACTATAGTATGTTTATTGAAAATTTTGAATTTTTAAATTCATTTTTAACTCTTGTAATATTATAAAATGTTTTATGGTTTTTTCAGAAACATAAAGATTATTTAATCAGAAATAAAATTCCATTCATTACTTTACATCCAACTAAACAAGACACACTTTAAATATGAGATTCGAAATCAAATACAAGGAAATATATAAAGATAGATTAAACTAGATGGCCTAGTTTTCAGATGATGACGAGGAAGATGAAATTCCAAGCTTTCTTCCTATCTTGACCATGAATTTGGATATTTTGGAAAGCTTTTTGTTAAGCTTCTTTTTATTTTTGACGATTTTCACTTGATTTTGAACAATCAGGTCTTTGAGATTATGCTTTGAGGTTGGATACTCAATGCCTTCCATAGAAGTCTCTTCTTCGACGACTTCCATTGGGTCTTGTCCTTGTTGCAATCGAGCTTGTTTGGCCTCATATGTCTTATAAGGTTTGAAAGTGAGAGGAATCTGTATGAGACGAATGTTTGATGCGTCAAACACTTTTCAAGGGACACATTCTTCTCCGTGAAGATCAACTCCAAAGTATTTGAAAATGTGAGTGAGATAAACACCATAGTAGAGAGTGTTTTCTCTTGAAGATACTTCTATGGGCTTAAATTCATTAAGAATCATTTCGGCCCAATTGATATTATATCCACCTATTATGGCAAAGGGAGCCTTTTGGACTTTAAGAGTTGGATTGTTGAAATTTCCGGAAAGGGGAGTGATGGTGTGCTGAAGAAGGAGATCGACAATCCTGGTTTTTGGATGAAAGAAACGATTTTTGAAATCCAATGGAACACCATCTTCGAAGATATCGTGATAGGTTTCCATATCGGTTTCATCGATATCGAAAGTTGAGACATCCGTGCCCTCACTTCTGCAATTTAGAATTTCGCCTAAGAGATTGGCATCGAGAACAATTTGAGTTCCCTTGACACTACTCCAAATTTGGTTTTCGTCGCCTTGATAAAATCCGCGGTTGAGATTTGCATAGAACATCTTCACAAGTTTGGGATAACATACTTCATCGTTATCATGAGAGTCAATTAGACTCAATATTTCGTTGTGTTAGAAAAGAGAGGTGAGATCATAAGATGGAAAGTCGCTAAAGACGGTGAAAGCGCCTGTGTTAACTTTAGCATTTACTAAATAGTTACCATAGGTTTTGATGGCGTCTTTGTCACTGTAAAGATTACCTTTTATGGTTATGGTTATCCTCAATTTCTGAGATGAACTTGAGGAAGCCATTGAAATGATAATTTTTAAGAGAATTAATATGAAGAATAATGTTTTGAGTTCTGAATGAAATGTAGAAAAGATGGATATATGTATAGAAAATGAATAGATACGAATTGAATAGGCCCAATTTTCAGATTGAAAGGAACCTTTTCAGACCTTGGGAGTTGGTGAAAAGACTAGAGGGAAGTTTGCGAGTTTAAACTTTTGAAATTAAAATTTTTAATTTCAAAACTGTTGGATATGTCGACATGTATATTTCTGTATGTCAGCATACAAGGCTTATTTCCAAAGGAAATTGGATTTCATGTTTTGAATTAAATTATTGATTTATATTTCAAGTTTAACGATTTCCTGAAATACTTCTAATCCTAATGAACATACAAAAAAATTATTTTAATTAATCTATTGGTTATTTTATATTATATTATTATTTTGAATTTCATAATTCAAATTTTAAAATTCAAATTTCAAAATTCAAATTTCAAAAAATTATTAAATTTTAAGGTTTTAAATTCAAATCGAAGCGAACAAACAAAGCAACCATTCAACCAAATAAAATTAGAATTTAATTAATGCGTACCCGATTTTTTGATCTTTTCTTCATGATCTTCTGAACTCTAAATTGCTGTAAAGCATATATTTGTATATCCAGTTTCTGGTTCTTCATTACTTGATGACAAATCTGAATCATCTAATGTTGTTGCGTATGCTTTCTTTCTTTTCCTTGATGAATTGGTGTTGTCCCTTTGCTAAGTAGATCTATCTGGATATGGACACATTTTCTTTACATGACCTGATTTGTTGCAGTCAAAACATCGTCCGTCATTCAATTTTGAATTAGCTTGATTATAACCCTTCCTTCTATATTTTAGAAATTTTCTAAAATGATTTGTCATGAGTGTTGTATCTTCATTATACTCATTACTCGAGTCAGAATCCTTTGTTGTGGCTTTCAATGCAATAGATTTCTTTTCAGTTGATCTATTTTCTTTTCTTTTCTGTAACTGTACTTCATATGACATCAAATTCCCAATTAACTCTTCAATCTTCATTTCATTGACATCATTGGCTTCTTCTATAACCAAAGTCTTATGATCCCATTCTTGAGTTAATGAATTT
This sequence comes from Allium sativum, assembly GCA_030737875.1. Lineage (NCBI taxonomy): Eukaryota > Viridiplantae > Streptophyta > Magnoliopsida > Asparagales > Amaryllidaceae > Allium > Allium sativum. Next base: position 490,346,720 of record CM060920.1, read on the forward strand.
AATATTTTTCTGACTTGATATGCTTCGAAATAAGTTTTTCCAAGTGCTGTTAGTGAATGCACTATCTCTTGAAATCTGCAATATATCTAAAATAGACTCATTCTCGTTCATTTTGAATAATTCAAATTAATTAACTAGCATTCCTATCTTAGTCTGTTTAACTTTACTAGTCCCTTCATGAGTAACTTGTAAAGTTCTCCAGATTTCATAAGCAGTCTTACATACGGATACTCTATTAAACTCATTTCTATCTAATGAACAAAATAACATATTTATAGCTTTAAAATTTCTCTGAGCAGCAGCCTTTTGTTCAATTGTCCATTGTGCAAATGCAGTTGTGGGTTCAACATATTTATTTTGTGTACTATTCCATGTGCCTAATCCTATAGACTGTAAATAAATTTTCATTCTACATGCCCAATATGAATAATTACTACCATTAAACAACGTTAATCTAACAGTGGATTGGCCCTCTATAAAAGAACTATTATTGCTACTAGTGTTGCTTGCCATTATCACTATTTTCAAAAATCGGATTATGAACTTTTTGAAAGACCTTGCTTTGATACTAATTTTCAGGGACTGCGAAATGGATCGTTCAGGCAAAGCAAACACTAGAGGGGGGTGAATAGTGTTTATAAGAATTTAAACAAAACTTCAAACCAAAGAGAATTATGGAATGAATCAAACACCACAAACACAATCATAGACACAGATTTAAACACAGATGCAAAATAAACAGAAATAAAATGCAGAAAAAGGAAAGAACACACCGGATTTTATACTGGTTCGGATCACTCCTACATCCAGTCCAGCACAACGCTGGATTGCGCAGAGTTTTATTACTATTTCCTATAGTCAAATACAACCTCCTTGATTTCACGACTCATCAAGGAGACACCGAATCCTATCCCTTGATTTCATGGCTCAACAAGGGCACACCGACTCCTATTCCTTGATTTCACGGCTACAAGGATACACCGATTCCTCTTTGACTTACAAACAGGGTTTATTCAGCCCAAGAAATTACAAAACAGCCCTATAACTCTTCAATAGCACTTGATTTAGAGAGTAGAGAGTGTAGAGAGAAGAATTTTTATCGAAATAGAAGTGAATTCGGTAGAGTATAAGTGTAAGAATCATAAAAATGATTAAGAATAATGGTAGGATGAAAGAGTATGAAGTTTTTAGAAGAAGACGTGTTAAAAATTCGGTTCTAACCTCTTTTTATAGATTTTGATTGTAATGCTTTATAGTGCAATGTCCAGTTGCATGTATTACAATTTTTTCAATTTTTAACTATTTAATAAATATAATCGAATACTACGTTTAGTACAAAAAACAATCTTTGGCAGACCAAATATGTAATGAATGGAATTTAATTTTGGCTGGTGTGAAACTGTTGATAATAAATTAGGAGTTTCCACCCCAGTTATCCAATTATAACTTGAACTATGAAAATTTGTATCTCCATAGTTGACAGGGCATGCATCTTCAAATTCGAGATGATTTATAATAAATTGTCATATGGTAAAATGATAATTAACATCATCCAAATTCCAGTAATTTTGTTCAATTGAACTTCTGTAATTGGGTTATCTGAGAAATTTTCAAACCCCAGATAAGTTAGATACATAATTAGAAATCAAAACGAAAAAGATAAACTTAAATGAAGGTGCTCTTGTCTGGGTTCACTTCTTCATCAAAGCCATCTCTTTTAATGCATTTATTTGGATTAACATTAAAAGTTCACAATTGTAATAAACTGAAAAAACTAAATCTGAAAAGGAATGAAAAAGGAACCTAAATTAAAGCGTTTTTGTCTTCAATCTGCATCTTTGTCAGAGAAATCTAAACAATTCGCTGCTGAAGGATCGTTGTTAGCATTGTTAGAATTAGGGTTACCCAGAAAACTATTTTTGCTTCTTCTTAGTAACCTTGATTCGGCCAGATGGGTGGTTTGAGTCATAGAGGAGCCCCGATGAATTCAAAGTGTTCAAAATACAAGGTCCAGTTGTTTCGTGAAGGAAAAGAAGATTTATTTGATGGAAGAGGAGATTTGTCGACGGAAATATGATAATTGTTTGAACGAAAGAGGATTCAATTTCTGAAGACAGTGGGAAGTTAGGAAATTTAGTGGGAAGTTACGTGTTTAATTTTTCCGATTAAAAAGGTGAAAGTCACTGAGAAGCCGAGAACACACAGAAGAAAGAAACTTGGAGTTATACGTAAGCAAAGTCTTGATTCTGTTTTCTATTATAAGTGATAGATTATTAATGCATAATATTTGTAAATTAGTGCATGCAACATATTTACAATGCATGCAACCAATCGTTTCTTTCTTTTAATGCATCCATTACATTTTTATTTGCATTAATATTTTTTCTTTTTCGGTGCATGTATTTTTTACATGCAATCACGTATTATCTTTATTTTATTCTTTATATATATATTTATGTCTATGCATATATATACACATATGCATTATTTAATTATTAAATTTTCATAAAATGTGGTGTGTTACATAAACCTTAGTAAAAGATAAATAGGCACATATCATATACTAGTATGCATATACTAGTGAGATGGTCCTGGATAGTAAAAAAAAAAAAAAAAAAAAAAAAAAACTTAAGAATGAAACCGTAGGAAGAGTAGAACCCAGGAAACAACTAATAAATTCATCTAATTTATTTATAACTGAAATGAACTAGGAGAGGGATTCTCTCAAAGGTCATCCACTATAATATATTGTAGGGCGCATAGGTTCATCCGCTAATGATCCTGCGGGCATCCGCTAATGGTACTGCGGGAAATATCCAACCACCAATATATATATAATAGCCACAACCACCAAGCCTAAATAGCTAATATATATATAATAACCAATAAATTGATCCCCAAAAATGGTGGACTCTATCCTGCTAAGTTCTAAATAAATTCCTAATCCAAATTCAAATCTTCACTTTATTCAATTGGATTCTTCTAAAGCTGATTCATATTATGGATTGGGTCTATTCACTTTTTTCAACCTGCTGGGAATGGTGTTTTATTCCTGAAGAGTCTTTTAATGCTTCTGCTGATTCATGGAAGAATACTGTGGTACTTCACCCGATCGATTTCAAGTTAACCGTTGTTAAGCTTAGAGAATACATATCACAGGTTTGGAAACCTAAAGGTACATTTATAATTCATATTGCTCCTGGTTTTAATTACACTATTCAGTTCGATGAAGTGTTTGATGGTTTGTCTGTTCTCAAAACTTCAACGTATTCTTTTTTTTGGTCGATTATTGATGGTTTACAAGTGGTTTCCCGGATATAGATTTGAGAGTTTTAATGCTTCTAGAGTTCATATCTGGATTAGATTAATGAATCCAGACATGGAAATGCAGACGAATATAGGATTTTCTAGGATTACAAGTTTTATTGGTGATTCGACCAGAGCTGACGATAATACAGTTTTCAAATGGATTACAAAATATGCTAGAATTCTTGTTGAGATTAATTTGGATTCAAGACTTATAGATAAAATTCTGGTTACATTTCATAGTGGTATTAAGAAAGAGGTACTTGTTGAATATGAATATATACCCCATAGATGTGAAAAATGTAGGAAGTTTGGTCACAAAACTATAATTCATGAATTATCTAATAAACCTTAATGGACCTCTGACATGGCAAGCTCTTCTACAAATATATATACTATTGATAATTCTTTTACACAGACTGAATTGTATGACGAAGATCTGAATAATGATAATGTTGAGAAATATTATGATCCTAATTTTGAAAATATTGATAAGGACGATATAAATACTGAGAATGGTGATAAGGATGATTTGGTTGATTTGGATTTTCTCAATTCTGCTTTGCCTAAAGATGTTATTCCTGTTTGAAATTTCATATCGGAAATCAAAAGTTATGGCCAATTCAATTTTTAGAAAGGTCGCTGTAGAATTTATATATATATTATATATGGCCCGAAAGGCTACTTTTCACATATGAAGGAATTTCGACTCGAAACCACTTCCATTGAGTTCGGAATGATGTTTCTACATTGAAAAACAGTAAACACTTATATATTTCGAGTTTTGGAAATTATTTGTTTAAAAATGTATTTTTAATATTAAATATATGGCCTTTGAAAATAGCCATTTTGCAAACGACCTCGGTTTTCGACGAAACCACTTTTGTTGGAACCGGAATGTCAAATTATTGTTAAGTTTAATTTTCCAAAAAATTTCGAATTAATATGTGAGCGTGGCAAAGAAAAACGTGTTTTGTCCTTTTTAGTCAAATCAGATCGACCAGAAAATGACCATTTTTCAAACGGTCTCAGAATACAACGAAATTAGTCTTGTTAGAACCGTATCGTCAAAAGAAAGCCAGAAATAATTTTTCTGTAATTTTTAGAGTCCGTATGTGGCCCCGGGGTATTTAAATGTATGATAAATATTTAATTAATTAACTTTTAATGTAAATTTAAATAAAAAATTTACATATTTCGGAATTGGGCCACGAGACCTGTCCCATTGCGTTCAGAAGGCGTCAAAACCTTAAGAACGATAGTAAGCATGCCAAAATCTGAGTTCGGGCCAAATCGGGCCTTAATGGGCTAATTAATTAATTAAATAATATAAATATATTCACTAATCCCTAACCCTAGCATCATTTTGTACAGCCGCCGTATGTTTTATTCGATGGTTGAAACACTTCGAAATTCCTCCATCAAATTCTCCCTCTCTACTTCGAATTGAATCAAGTCCCATATACCAAATCGAAGCTCTCTTCCTCCTCTTCGATTCTATACGGAGATGATGAGCTTTACTAAAGTACTTTTCCTGAATTCTTTCTCCAAACCCGAGCCCAAAAACAGCCGCCGCACCCCCGTGGACCCCACCGCACCCCCACCATGGCCGGCGAACAACCCCCTCTCCTCCCTCTTCGATTTGCCACCTTCCGATCGACTTCTAGTTGCACCAAATTCGAGATAAATGCAAACCTAAATTGAACAAAATGGGTTCAAGAAAACAAAAGTAACGGCCGAACATGATGAAGGAGGAAGATGATTAAGGGTGGGTTGACTTTTCCTAATTACAGTTGACTAATTAAATTAATTCAATTTTGTCAATCTAAATTAACTTGTATCTTGCTCGTACGAACTCGGATTCGAACGATTTCAGGTGTGTTGGAACAATAAAATTCAGATCTACGTTATGGAACTGTCAGAAACTAATTTAAAGCTCGTCTAAATTTTGGAAAATTGGAAAGCTATGGGTGAGATTTCTATATTTTGAAATAATTGTAATTTAATTATTTCTCATTTTTTAATTCCATGTGTGTGTACGTTAATTCGCGATGTATGATATGGCTATGTGTTGCGATTCATGTTTGATGTGGATTGATAAATTCTGTCATACAGATCTGTTAATTTGATTTAATATGATGAAAATAAATTAGAAATTATAAATAAATTAAAATATATTTTTATTTGTCAGGATTGGAACTAGAATTAGATGCAAAATAGAAATATTCTTTTTATGTGCTATGTTAGAATTAGATCTGTGTACAAATAAATATTAACATTTATTTGCCATGTTAAAGATTGGAATTTGTGAACGAATAAATATTCCCATTTATTTTTTACATTAAAATTTGGAATGTGTGAATAAATATTCACACCTACATGCTATGTTAAAGATTGAAATGGTCGTTTGTATTTTGTTATATAGAATTGTCAGAATTGTGAGACAATAAAAAAAAATCTTTTTATCGTAACATATGAAACATAGAATTATTAGAATTGTCATGTTAATATAAAATGCCATTTATGGTAGAGTTGAAATGTCAGTTATGTTATAGAAAGAAAAAAAATTCATTTCTATTGGAATATAAAACATTAGAAAATAGAAAGATAATAGAAATTACACTTATGTAATATGTTATATTAGAAATAGAATTTACATCTTATGTAAATTATGACATTAGACAGAAAAGTACATTTTATGTAAAATGTGATATTAGAATTAAAGATTACATTTTTATGTAAAATGTAATAATAGACAATAAAAATTACAATTTTATTGTAATGTGAAACATTAGGAAAGGGATAGACAATAAAAAATTATATTTTTATTGTAACGTGAATTATAAAAAAAAAGTGAAACTGAAATTATACATTCTATCAAATGTAGAAGAAAGATAAAAATATAGGAATGACAAAAGATTCATTTTGTCAAATATAAAAGAAAGACAAAAATATGCATTAGCATGAAGTTACATTTTATTAGAAAATGTAGATTAAAATAAAATGAACATAACGATATTTTTGGCGCTATAGTAAGAAAAATAACATAACGACATTTTTAGCGTCATAGTTAGAAAATGTATACAACATATTTTTAGTGTTGTGGTTAGAAATTATGGACATAACATATTTTAGCACTGTAATTAAGATATGGACATAACGGTATTTGTAACACCCCGTATGTTGAATAACTTGTTATAATTTAAAACAGGGCAGAATTAAATTTTAAATCTGAATCAGGGGAAACGGGCTATGCCATTGCGTTCGTCTCGGAAAAATACGCGAAATAGAGTCCGAGTTTTCGAAAATCGGAGTCCGTATGACCCAGTTAAGGCCCGAAGAAGTTTTCAGAAAATTCAAATTTCGAAAAACAGATTTCAAATGCAGAAATGGAGCTAGGCGGGAAAATTCCCGCCACACCCCAAGTCGACTGGGGAGTCGACTTAGGAGTCGACACCACAAGACCCAAGTCGACTGCCCAGTCGACTTGGGAGTCGACACAGGTGACCGAGCCAGTTTGGCCTGGGTGCAGCCTGAAGGGGTTTGGGCTGTGTTTTGGGGCTTGTGACGAAATCTGACGACTCTAACCTAAACTAGGGTTAATCTAAGGGCCTAAACTATATCCTAAATCTATAAATACACCCTAAGACTACCCTAATCCATACTAAAAGTAGATACAACGTCATCATGCCATCAAAATGCAACTTAGAAGGAGCCTCCACAAATTAAAGAGGAAGATAGCTTCTCAAATCAACTTCTAATCAACTCTAGCAACTAAATCTTCTTCATAGGAGTGCTAATCAACAAGTTGTGAGTTTCTACGCCTTTAGCAACCAATTGCTAAACTAATTATGATAGGATGTAATGAGGTTATGGTTATGAATGTGGATCAATGCAAGTTATGTTATCATATGCTATGAGCTCATGATGTTAGTTATGCAAGTTTTATGCTATATGTCCATGGTGCTAGTTATGCAAGTTTTATGCTATATGTTCATGATGCTAGTTATGCAAATCACTATGATAAACATTGATCCATTATGACACCATGTTATGCAAGTTTGGTGTTTGATTATATGCAAGTTCATATATGACATGTTATGCAAGTTTGGTGTTTGATTATATGCAAGTTCATATATGACATGTTATGCAAGTTTGGTGTTTGATTATATGCAAGTTCATATATGACATGTTATGCAAGTTTGGTGTTTGATTATATGCAAGTAACATGTGCAAGTTTACACCTTTGAATGATATGCATACATATGCAAGTTTACCCCTTTGTATGTCATGCATATATATGCATGTTTACCCCTTTTTATGATATGAGTAACATATGCAAGATCATCCCTTTTTAGACCTATGACATGTATGCAAGTTTATCCATTTATGATCGGTCTATGACATGAACATCTATGCAAGTTACACTCTTTATGACATATGTGATTGATGCAAGTTTGGGTTGGTTATTTATGCTAGTTGGGTTTGATGCTATGGTCATATATGCAAGTTGACACCCTTAAAACCCATGTTGATGCTAATGTTATGCTAAGTTGAACATATTGTATTTGTGATGAATCTTCCCATTTAAGTATGTCATGTTAGCGTATTACGTGGGGAACGATGGGGTTAATATTCATGTTAACAAAATTGTGGTGAAATTGGTATGATGTTGCATACCATAAGTGGATGGGCATAATTGAGTCAATTATGCACATAATTAAATTGGAATTAATTAGGGAAAATTAATTCAAAATATGGGGGTGATTAATTAGGTGTAATTAATCGACTAAGACACGAGGTTGGACCCTTTTGTAGCATAAGACTGCCCGGACCCGACCGGCAAATCCAGCGGCTACAAATGATTGGCCCAATGTGAGAGGTCTTAGGCATAAATTAAATACGTGACAAGTGTAAAGACACGAGGTTAGACTCCGTTATGGCGTAAGGCTGCCCGGACCTGACCGGCAAATCCAGCTGCCATAAAAGACAGTCTAATGTGAGAGGTCTTTACAAAGGTTACGTTCTTAATCAATTAAGAAACACTTAACCAGATAAGCATGTAGTGGGGCATGAGGGGTTAAGTGGGTGCCTTGGGTGGCATGTGGAAATCTAGTGGTTGCCTTGGGTGGCAATAGAAAATACGATTAGAATACTTAACCAAAGTGGAAACATGTAATTAAACATGATTAAAGGTTAAGTGGGATACACTAGAGGGAGCAAGCTTAGGTGGGTAGCTTGTAGGGGCCCATTTCAACCAGTAACCCATATGTATCTTTGTGGGCTCGACCCATGTCGAGGACGGGACACGCGTACTGGGCTTGACTATAAGAGGCCAAAACGGGTTAGCGGTGGCAACGCAAGTCCAACGGGTTTCATATGCGTGTGTGGACCCGGGCTGGTAGGTAAGACGTTGTTGCATCGTGTAGGTATAAGCCGTGCATCAGTGTTGGTATCGGGTTGCCACCTTGGGGAATGATACACCCCACTGTGGGGCCAGCACGGGTATCTACGTTAGGGAGCCGATCGCTTGGGGAGTAGTGGGTACACCTAGTGGAGATAGGGGCAGACGACACCTATGTGGTCAGCTAGGGGTACACGAAACTACTAGTTAAATTTTCTAAGTCCTTGGGTGGGATCAACCTTTAAGTAGGAATGACTGGTGTGGTGCAGTGTAGTAATTACCCTTGGGTGGGTAGATGCGTCCTTACCGATATCTTAGCTCATCCTATGTCTAGTTGGCTGCTTAGTGTAGTCATTTATCCCCAATCATTACCGTACCAAGTTTATATCATACCCTAATTACTTTAATGATTGTATTGTTAAAGTTATAGGACCCGCCCAGACTTATGTCTGACCCCGTTGTTTTTATCTTTTTCCCAACCCTTAGGTTCTCAGAGTGGGCCTAGCACTAGTGGGCTTTGATCAGATTGCTTTATCTATCTTTTGGAGCTTGGACCATTGATGTAAAGCTCAGTTTATCTTTTCTATTATGGCTATTAGTTATGTAGTGGGATTATGTACTTATGTTTTTATCAGGATGGGTATTTAGTACTTGACTCTTGTTTTAGTTGGTTTTGGTATTGTAACCAAACATGTTTATCTTCTGCTGCAATGAAATGATGTTTTAGATTTTCAAGTATTATTTATATCTATCTTGTTGTAATTTTTCTGTTCTATATTCACTTAAAATACTCCACCGAAGTTAAGGCATTCCCTTAGTGAGTGACCTTAGCGGGTGTGGGGTGTTACACGTGGTATCAGAGCTGAAGGTTACCAGAACAGATAAAACTTTTAGAAAAACTATTTTTCTAAAAACATTTTTGGAAGAAGTATTTTCGAAAACATGTCTTTTAAGAGAAAAGTTTTTGAAAGAAAAGCATAATCCCCAATAGCCATATCTTTACCTTTCGAATTCTCCGTTTTGAATCTTTCCTTTTTCGTTTCAGCATAGCTGAACATCTTAACTTTCTGGAGGGTGTAGCGATACCAGTTTGGTATAGGAGGTTGATGGAGGCTAGGGCCGCCGCTGCGGGTCCAGCAAACGTTCCTCCACCACCAGTTGCACCCGATCTTCCTCCCCCTCCTCCTCCTCGAGCGGATACTTTTGCTAAGACTTGCAAGGAATTTAAGGCTATGGGAGGGAAACCTTTTCAAGGATCAGAAACTTTTGTGGAAGCTAGGGATTGGCTTAAGGAGGTGGAAGAGTTGATAGATATCTTTGAGATGGAAGAAGGAAAGAAAGTCAAGTTAGCTGCTTGGTTAATGAAGGGAGAGGCCTCGTTCTGGTGGGAGGTCACTAATGGAGAGCGCCTTGTTGACTCTTGGGTGGATTTCAGGCAAAGGTTTGTGGCAAAGTTTCTCTCAAGGGCGGAAGAAAATCTGTATATGGAAAGGTTCTTGACTCTAAAGCAAGGAAACCTATCAGTGAAGGAATATGTCAACAAGTTTAATCAGTTGGCAAGGTTTGGCATAGACTTGGTGAATACACCGGAGAAGAAGGCTTTGAGGTTCGTTAAAGGCTTGAATGAACTGATGCATGGATTGGCTATGACTCACATCCCTATGGGGGCCACCTTTGAGAAGCTAGTAGACATGGCACTTATGCATGAGGAAGAGAAGGGTCCCAATGCTAATAAGGCACCCGAGAAGAAAGGAGATCAGAAGAGACCTCAGCAGCAACAGCAAAACAAGGGTGGGAAAGGAAACGGTGGCAAGGGAAAGAAGAAGTGCTTCAATTGCGGGACACCAGGCCACCTAAGCAAAGATTGTCGGAAGAAGAAGAAGACTGGCTGCTTCCACTGTGGCGAAGCAGGGCATCTAGTGAAGGACTGCCCTAAGAAGGGGCAGAGGACGGGATCTACCTCAGGGGGACAGGTGCAAGCTCTTATGGCACCAGGTCAGGCAAGGGGGCAAGTTCAGGCTCTCGCGGTTCCACCGATTCAGGAAAGAGGTAGAACTATTTCCGTTGAAAGTCTGGTTTTTCTGTTTGATCATCCTGTCCGTACTTTATTCGACTCTGGCGCATCGCATTCGTTTATCTCATCATCATTAGTTGAGTCACTGCACTTAGACACCAGTCTAGTAGATGATCCCTTGGTTGTTTCAAACCTAATTGGGGGCTCCACTTATTTGTCCATGATATGTTTGGGTTTGAAGATTTCTATACTTAGCGTTGAGTTTAGATGTGATGCTTTTGTTTTGGGCTTCACGGGCTATGTGTTGATTTTGGGCATGGACTGGTTATCCAGTAATGGTGCCGTTCTTGATTGTGAAAGGAGAGTTGTTAGGCTCATGACCCGCTTGGGGAACACTCTCGAGATCTCTTGTAATCCCATGGATTCTGTTATGCTAAGTTATCTTGAATCGCTTGACGCTTCGGTCGAGAGTTTGCGATCTGTTAGAGTGGTCCGGGAATACTCGGATGTGTTTGAGGAGGTGAACGGTTTACCTCCGAAGCGGGAGATCGACTTCCGAATATATCTGGTGGACAATGCTAAACCAGGATCTTTGCCAGTGCGCCACATGGCTCCTCGTGAGAGGAGGGAACTCCATAAGCAAGTATGGGAGTTGCTTGAAAAGGGGTTCATAAGACGAAGTATATCGGAGTGGGGTGCTCCAGTAGTTTTTTCCACGAAGGCGGATGGGTCCCTGAGACTTTGTGTAGACTATAGAGAACTCAACAAACTTACAAAGAAGAATAGACACCCATTGCCGAGGATTGATGATCTCTTTGATCAGTTGGTTGGCGCCTCAGTGTTTTCGCAGTTGGACTTAGCCACGGGGTTTCATCAGTTGAGAGTGGCTGAGGATAGCATAGAGAAGACTGCCTTTAGGACTCCAGATGGTTTCTATGAGTGGCTGGTAATGCCCTTTGGTTTGACGAACGCCCCTGCATACTTTGTTGATTTGATGAGTAGGGTGTTCAGGGAGTACCTTAATAAGTTCGTGGTGGTCTTTGTGGATGACATCTTGGTCTTTTCTAAGAGTGAAGAAGAGCATGCCCTACATCTTAGGGAAGTGTTAGAGACTCTTCGAGCGCATAGCCTTAAGGCTAAATTCTCTAAATGTCACTTTTTGAGGAAGGAAGTGCGGTTCTTAGGGCACGTGGTCTCTAAGGAAGGGATAGCTGCGGATCCCGCGAAGGTAGTATCCATCCAAGATTGGAAGGTTCCGAAGAATGCTACCGAGGTGAGGAGTTTCTTGGGGTTGGCTGGCTACTATAGGAAGTTTATCAAGGACTTCACGAAGATATCAACCCCATTAACTCGCTTGACAAAGAAGAATCTAGTCTTGACATGGGACGTAGATTATGATGATGCGTTCCAATGGTTAAAGAGAGCTTTAACCACAGCTCCAGTCTTAGTGTTGCCAGATGGGAGTAAGCCATTTGTTGTTTATACCGATGCTTGTGGGACAGGACTAGGCGCAGTCTTAATGCAAGAGGGAAGGGTAATAGCCTATGGGGGAAGGCAGTTGAGAGCGCATGAGAAAAATTACCCTACACATGATCTAGATTGGCTGCTATTGTTTTTGCGCTTAAGTCTTGGCGCCATTATCTTCTTGGCGAGAGGTTCGAATTGTTCACCGACCATAAATCTTTGAAGTACTTGTTTTCTCATAAGGATTTGAACTTAAGACAACAAAGGTGGATGGAGTTCTTAGCATCCTATGATTTCGAGATAGCGTATACCCATGGCAAGGGTAACGTGGTGGCGGACGCCTTAAGCAGAAAAAGGTTGTCTTTGAGTCCATTGTTCGTTGAACGACGAAGCTTGGAATTTATCTCGATGTTTGACTTCAGACCTTCCGTTGACTTTATACCCGGTTTGCTAGCATCCTTAGAGGTCCGACCTACTCTTTTGGGACGGATTGGCGAGGCACAGCGGGACGACCCACAATTGGTTGAGTTGGTAGAGAGGCTCATAAGGGGGGAGTCGTCCAGCCATTTGAGTAGGTACACCCTAGATGATAAAGGGTGGTTGCGTAGAGACGGTAGACTTTGTGTACCGCAAGACGAGGGTTTAAAGAAGGCTATTCTTGACGATGCACATCGTTCGAAGATGACCATTCATCCCGGTAGGGACAAGATGTACCAAGACATGAAGCGAGTTTTCTTTTGGGCCGGTATGAAGAAGGATGTGGCCGAGTATGTCGCTAGATGTTTGGTGTGCCAACAAGTGAAGGCGAAGCAAAAGAAACCTGGTGGGTTGCTTCACCCATTGGAAGTTCCGCAATGGAAGTGGGATAGCGTCTCGATAGATTTTATCGATGGGTTACCGAGATCGAGGATGGGTAATACGGGAATTTGGGTTGTGGTAGACAGACTTACTAAGAGCGCCCATTTCATACCCGTGAAGAGTAAGAGGACTGCTCCATGGCTAGCTTCAGTTTACCTTCGAGAGATAGTTCGGTTGCATGGTGTACCTTCGAGCATAGTGAGCGATTGAGATCCTATCTTCACTAGCGAGTTTTGGAAGAGCTTGCAAGAGGCAGTAGGGACTCAGTTGTGTTTGAGCACCGCATATCATCCTCAGACGGACGGCCAGACCGAGAGGGTGAACCGTATTCTAGAAGACCTTTTGAGGCTATGTATCTTCGATTTTGGAGGTACATGGGAAGAGCATCTTCCATTGGTGGAGTTCACATATAATAACAGCTTTCAGTCTAGTATTGGCATGGCTCCTTTCGAAGCTCTTTATGGAAGGCCTTGTCGGTCACCTACATGTTGGTGGGAGTCTACGGATAAGATCTTGCTTGGGCCTGATATGGTTAGAGAGACTTCGGAAAAGATTGATTTGATTCGAAGAAGGATGAAAGCGGCGCAAGATAGGCAGAAATCTTACGCGGATAAGAGGAGGACGGATCTTGAGTTTGATGTTGGGGACATGGTCTTTGTTAAAGTATCTCCATTACGGAATGTTGTCCGCTTTGGGTCCGTTGGGAAGTTAGCACCAAGGTTTGTAGGACCGTTTCCTATTAAGGAAAGGATTGGACAGATGGCATATAGAGTGGATTTACCCGAGAGACTTAGTGGTGTTCATGACGTATTCCATGTGTCACATTTGAGGAAGTGCCTACATGAGACCGCAGAGGTGGTAGAGCCGAGCTTGCTTAGAGAAGTGGAGGTAGAGCGTGATGCGACGATTCGACGAGCTCCTACTCGCATCCTTGGGTCACAGATTAGGAAGTTGAGAAACAGAGAGGTTCAACTAGTCAAAGTAAAATGGGGAGATGATGAGAGCAACGCTACTTGGGAGACAGAAGCGAAGATGCGTTCACTGTACCCATTCCTTTTTGAGGGTATGTCTTTTAACTTCTCCTTTGTCGTTTGTCTAGTACTTATCTTTAGTATGTCCTCTCATTAGTACCTTTGACCTTTAGATAAGGTAAACCTATGGTTGAAACATGTGTTTGAGACATGTTATGATTGATGGATGCGTGTGGATGCAAGTGTTTGCTAGTGATTGCTCGTGGATGCATATACACACACTTTAGACACTAGATCGGCTCAGTCACTTCATATTGCATATTGCATATAAATTGTGTGTAGGTAGCTATATTAATGGATGTATAATGGTTGTGTTATCATATGGATGATGCATTTTGGTGTATGGTTGTGCACACATGTAGAAATAGTATGTGTCGACAGGGTTCTTTCGCATACATATTGGATGCATGGCACTATCATGGTTTGCATTAAGGAGGTCAACTGAATCAGTAGACCGCCAGATTTTGCATTAGACAGGGAACATATACACACACTTTTTGCATATGTTCATATGTCATTAGAAATTTTAAGGACAATGGATGCCAGTGTTTGATGGTTTAGTAGATGGTTGTTTGGTTGGTAGGATACGTTCTTCTTGACTTAGAGATTTCGGGGACGAAATCCTTTAAGTAGGGGAGAATGTAACACCCCGCATGTTGAATAACTTGTTATAATTTAAAACAGGGCAGAATTAAATTTTAAAATCTGAATCAGGGGAAACGGGCTATGCCATTGCGTTCGTCTCGGAAAAATACGCGAAATAGAGTCCGAGTTTTCGAAAATCGGAGTCCGTATGAACCAGTTAAGGCCCGAAGAAGTTTTCAGAAAATTCAAATTTCGAAAAACAGATTTCAAATGCAGAAATGGAGCTAGGCGGGAAAATTCCGGCCACACCCCAAGTCGACTAGGGAGTCGACTTGGGAGTCGACACCACAAGACCCAAATCGACTGCCCAGTCGACTTGGGAGTCGACACAGGTGGCCGAGCCAGTTTGGCCTGGGTGCAGCCTGAAGGGGTTTGGGCTGTGTTTTGGGCTTGTGACGAAATCTGACGGCTCTAACCGAAACTAGGGTTAATCTAAGAGCCTAAACTACATCCTAAATCTATAAATACACCCTAAGACTACCCTAATCCACACTAAAAATAGATACAACGTCATCATGCCGTCAAAATGCAACTTAGAAGGAGCCTCCACAAATTAAAGAGGAAGATAGCTTCTCAAATCAACTTCTAATCAACTCTAGCAACTAAATCTTCTTCATAGGAGTGCTAATCAACAAGTTGTGAGTTTCTACGCCTTTAGCAACCAATTGCTAAACTAATTATGATAGGATATAATGTGGTTATGGTTATGAATGTGGATCAATGCAAGTTATGTTATCATATGCTATGAGCTCATGATGTTAGTTATGCAAGTTTTATGCTATATGTCCATGATGCTAGTTATGCAAGTTTTATGCTATATGTTCATGATGCTAGTTATGCAAATCACTATGATAAACATTGATCCATTATGACACCATGTTATGCAAGTTTGGTGTTTGATTATATGCAAGTTCATATATGACATGTTATGCAAGTTTGGTGTTTGATTATATGCAAATTCATATATGTCATGTTATGCAAGTTTGGTGTTTGATTATATGCAAGTTCATATATGACATGTTATGCAAGTTTGGTGTTTGATTATATGCAAGTAACATGTGCAAGTTTACACCTTTGAATGATATGCATGCATATGCAAGTTTACCCCTTTGTATGTCATGCATATATATGCATGTTTACCCCTTTTTATGATATGAGTAACATATGCAAGTTCATCCCTTTTTAGACCTATGACATGTATGCAAGTTTATCCCTTTATGATAGGTCTATGACATGAACATCTATGCAAGTTACCATCTTTATGACATATGTGATTCATGCAAGTTTGGGTTGGTTATTTATGCTAGTTGGGTTTGATGCTATGGTCATATATGCAAGTTGACACCCTTAAAACCCATGTTGATGCTAATGTTATGCTAAGTTGAACCCAATGTATTTGTGATGAATCTTCCCTTTTAAGTATGTCATGTTAGCGTATTACGTGGGGAACAATGGGGTTAATATTCATGTTAACAAAATTGTGGTGAAATTTGTATGAAGTTGCATACCATAAGTGGATGGACATAATTGAGTCAATTATGTACATCATTAAATTGGAATTAATTAGGGAAAATTAATTCAAAATATGGGGGTGATTAATTAGGTGTAATTAATCGACTAAGACACGAAGTTCGACCCTTTTGTAGCATAAGACTGCCCGGACCCGACCGGCAAATCCAGCGGCTACAAATGATTGGCCCAATGTGAGAGGTCTTAGGCATAAATTAAATACGTGACAAGTGTAAAGACACTAGGTTAGACTCTGTTATGGCGTAAGGCTGCCCGGACCCGACCGGCAAATCTAGCTGCCATAAAAGACAGTCTAATGTGAGAGGTCTTTACAAAGGTTACGTTCTTAATCAATTAAGAAACACTTAACCAGATAAGCATTTAGTGGGGCATGAGGGGTTAAGTGGGTGCGTTGGGTGGCATGTGGAAATCTAGTGGTTGCCTTGGGTGGCAATAGAAAATACGATTAGAATACTTAACCAAAGTGGAAACATGTAATTAAACATGATTAAAGGGTTAAGTGGGATACACTAGAGGGAGCAAGCTTAGGTGGGTAGCTTGTGGGGGCCCATTTCAACCAGTAACCCATATGTATCTTTGTGGGCTCGACCCATGTCGAGGACGGGACACGCGTACTGGGCTTGACTATAAGAGGCCAAAACGGGTTAGCGGTGGCAACGCAAGTCCAACGGGTTTCATATGCGTGTGTGGACCCGGGCTGGTAGGTAAGACGTTGTTGCATCGTGTAGGTATAAGCCGTGCATCAGTGTTGGTATCGGGTTGCCACCTTGGGGAATGATACACCCCACTGTGGGGCCAGCATGGGTATCTACGTTAGGGAGCCGATCGCTTGGGGAGTAGTGGGTACACCTAGTGGAGATAGGGGCATACGGCACCTATGTGGTCAGCTAGGGATACACGAAACTACTAGTTAAATTTTCTAAGTCCTTGGGTGGGATCAACCTTTAAGTAGGAATGACTGGTGTGGTGCAGTGTAGTAATTACCCTTGGGTGGGTAGATGCGTCTTTACCGATATCTTAGTTCATCCTATGTCTAGTTGGCTGCTTAGTGTAGTCATTTATCCCCAATCATTACCGTACCAAGTTTATATCATACCCTAATTACTTTAATGATTGTATTGTTAAAGTTATAGGACTCGCTCAGACTTATGTCTGACCCCGTTGTTTTTATCTTTTTCCCAACCCTCAGGTTCTCAGAGTGGGCCTAGCACTAGTGGGCTTTGATCAGATTGCTTTATCTATCTTTTGGAGCTTGGACCGTTGATGTAAAGCTCAGTTTATCTTTTCTATTATGGCTATTAGTTATGTAGTGGGATTATGTACTTATGTTTTTATCAGGATGGATATTTAGTACTTGACTCTTGTTTTAGTTGGTTTTGGTATTGTAACCAAACATGTTTATCTTCTGCTGCAATGAAATGATGTTTTAGATTTTCAAGTATTATTTATATCTGTCTTGTTGTAATTTTTCTGTTCTATATTCACTTAAAATACTCCACCGAAGTTAAGGCATTCCCTTAGTGAGTGACCTTAGCGGGTGTGGGGTGTTACAGTATTTTAGTGTGTAGTTGAGACAGTGAAATAAATATATTATAGTTTTAATGTTGCATAACATTGCATATGAAATAAAAGAGTTGCACTAAGTTGCATATGAAGAAAAATTATAGTCTGATGTCATATATGGCATATGAAATGAAATATATTTATTTGTTGATGTCAAATACTGCATATGAAATAAAATATATTTGTAAAGTCATATATGGCATATGAAATGAAATGCATGGTTAGGGTCATACTTTTTGCATATAAAGCGTGGTAGTTTAAATGTCATTTAGGAACTAGAAAAGAAAAGAAAAAAAAATAGATTTTGTCATTGAAACTAAAATTACATTTTAATGTAATTAAGAAATTAGATTGACGAGAAAGTTTACATTTTTATATGGAGATTAGATTAAAAAGGAAAGTTTACATTTTTATATGTAAATTAGATTAAATAGAAAAGTCAAATTTGTCATTTATGTAAAAATTGAATTTGTTATTTATGTAAAAATTGAATTTGTCATTTATGAAAAAAAATGTCAATTATGCGAAATTTAATTTGTCATTTATGTGAAGATTGGAATTGGCATTTATGTTAAGATAAATTTGCCCTTCATGCTTAAATATTATAATGTCATTATTGAAAATATCATTAGAATTTGAATGTCATTGAAACTGGAATATCACTAGATTAAAATGTCGTTAAATTACAAAGTCATTAAAACTAGAAGGTCATTAGATGAAAAAAAGGTCATTAGAATTCATAGAAAATATGTTTCCATATAAAATATCGTCTTTATATGACATTAGAATTCATCACTTTTATTTAAGAATGGAACGTGAATTAAAAACGTCAATTTGTTAAGAAGTGCCATGTAAAATAATATTTTTAGTAGAACAATTATAATGATTAATTAAAATTGTACTTGGACACGAGGTTAGGTCACATTTGTGGTGAAAGTCTGCCCGGAACCAACCGGCATATCCAGCAGCCACAAATGTTGGGCCTAATGCGAGAGGTCCAAGTGCACATATACAAATTGGGCCAAGACACGAGGTTAAGCCCAACAAGTGGAATAAGTCTGCCCGGAACCAACCGGCCCGTCCAGCATTCACAAGTTGCAGGCCTAATGTGAGAGGTCTGGCCCATATTAAAATATAAATGGTTAAATAGAAAATAGACATTATTTACACCGTCATGAGTTAAATTAGAAAGTTACATTATTTTCACCGTCATGTTTAAAGAAGAGAAAATTACATTTTTATGTAATTAGATTAAAAGAAGAAATTTATATTTTTATGTGATTAAGATGAAGAGAAAGAATGAAAATTACATCTTTATGTAACTAATACCAAAGGTAAGAAATTTACATTTTTATTAAATTAAGATTAAAGGTAAAAGTTACATTTTTAATGTAAATTAGATTAAAAGGGAATAATTACATTTTTCATGCATGTAGATTAAAAGTGAAAAATTACATTTTTATGTAATTGGATTTTCATAAAAATAAAAGAATAAGGATATGAAATTTATATCTTAATGATTTAGGTTTTCAATAAAAAGATTAAAGATATGTCTAATTATATTTTCACGTAAATAGATTAACACACAAATTTATCGTTTTGTTTGTAATATAAAATTATTATTTTTGTTTTGCATTGAAAAGATAATAAAATTATCAATTTTGTTACATTGAAATAAACAAACAAAAATACTCATTCTTGTAGAAGTAAAGGTGAATGAACAAAAAAATATTCGTTTGTTGAAATGAAACACAGAAATGCTTATTTTTGTTGGAGTTGGTATGATAAACACAGAAATGCTCATTTTTTGTTGAAATGAAACACAGAAATGCTCATTTTTGTTGAAATGAACAAAAAAAATTGTCAATACAGTGGGGTATATCACTCCCCAAAGTGGCAAGCCGATAATCAATGGTGCACGGCTTATACCTACACGATGCAACAACGTCTTACCTACCAGCCCGGGTCCACACACGCATATGAAACCCATTGGACTCGCGTTGCCACCGCTACCCCGTTTTGGCCTCTTACAGTCAAGCCCAGTACGCGTGTCCCGTCCTCGACTTGGGTCGAGCCTAATAAGATACATATGGGTTACTGGTTGAAATGGGCCCCCACAAGCTGCTACTTAAGCTTGTCATTTTATCTAGTGCATCCCACTTAACCCCTTTTTATAATCATGCCCACTTACATGTTAAGGTTTGGTTAAGTCATCTAATCATATTTCAATTGTCACTCAAGGCACCCACTAGATTCCTACATGCCACCCAAGGCACCCACTTAACCCTTTAATCATGTTTAGTTACATGTTCCCCTTTGGTTAAGTATTTTAATCGTATTTTCTATTGCCACCCAAGGCAACCACTAGATTTTTCCACATGCCACCCAAGGCACCCACTTAACCCCTCATGTCCCTCTACATGCTAATATGGTTAAGTGTTTCTTAATTAATTAATTAAGATTATGACCTCATAATGACCTCTCACATTAGACCACCTTTTATGACCGCTGGATATGCCGGTTGGGTCCGGGCAGCCTTACGTCATAAAAGGGTCTAACCTCGTGTCTTTACTTTAATCACGTTTTTAGTTTGTGCCTAAGACCTCTCACATTGGGCTAACATTTGTAGTAACTGGTTAAGCCGGTTGGGTCCGGGCAGTCTTATGCTACAAATGAGTCCAACCTCGTGTCTTAGTCGATTAATTACACCTAATTAATCACCCCCATAATTTGTATTAATTATCCATGTTCATATTCAAGTTTTCAAGAATATGGGTAGACCTAACTCAATAGGTAAATTCCCAATTCCATAATATGGGTAGACCTAACTTAATAGGTAAATTCCCAATTATGTCCATCCACTTTATGGTATGTATAATCATACCAACTTCACATAATTTATTATAACATGTTTATATGATTAAACCCATCGTTATCACGTAATTCGTTCTCATAACATGACATATAATTGGGAAGATTCATCATAAATATAATGGGTTCAACTTAGCATAACACTTGCATTAACATGGGTTTAAAAGGTGTCAACTTGCATCATACATTAAACCCAACTAGCATAAATCATTAACTCAAACTTGCATGAATCACATATGTCATAAAGAGGGTAACTTGCAATTTTATGTATGTCATACAAAGGGTTAAACTTGCATATGTATGTATGACATACAAAGGGGTAAACTTGCATAACATGTCATATGTCACTTGCATATAAACAAACACCAAACTTGCATAACATGTCATAGGTGAACTTGCATATTAACAAACACCAAACTTGCATAGCATATTATATGTCAACTTACATATAATCAAACACTTAACTTGCATAACATGTCATAGGTGAACTTGCATATTAACAAACACCAAACTTGCATAACATGTCATAGGTGAACTTGCATATTAACAAACACCAAACTTGCATAACATGTCATAGGTGAACTTGCATATTAACAAACACCAAACTTGCATAGCATATTATATGTCAACTTACATATAATCAAACACTTAACTTGCATAACATGTCATAGGTGAACTTGCATATTAACAAACACCAAACTTGCATAACATGTCATAGGTGAACTTGCATATTAACAAACACCAAACTTGCATAACATCATGAACATGTAACTTGTGACTTGCATAACTTGCATGACATCATGAACATGTAACATATGGCTTGCATAACTTGCATAGCATCTCAAACATGTAGCATATTACTTGCATAACTTGCATAATATCACAAACGCATAGCATATAACTTGCATGTCATGCATAACATCATTAACACATAACACATAACTTGCATAACATGTCATAGGTGAACTTGCATATTAACAAACACCAAACTTGCATAACATCATGAACATGTAACTTGTGACTTGCATAACTTGCATGACATCTTGAACATGTAACATATGGCTTGCATAACTTGCATAGCATCTCAAACATGTAGCATATTACTTGCATAACTTGCATAATATCACAAACACATAGCATATAACTTGCATGTCATGCATAACATCATTAACACATAGCACATAACTTGCAAAACATGCATAACATCATTAACACATAGCATACAACTTGCATAACTTGCATTAATCCACATTCATAGCCATAACCTCATTATATCCTATCATAATCATTTCAATAATTGGTCATTAAGGCTATAGAAAACTCACCACTTGTTGATTAGCACTTAAATGAAGAAGATTAAGTTGCTAGAGTTGATTAGAAGCTCTCATGCGCTCATATGATCAAAGAATCTCTCATAGAAATGAAGATAGAATTTATGACAAGAGGATGGAGGCCATGAGAGAACATTTTGGCATAGTTTAGCTATAGGATTGAATAATGAGCATTTAGGTTTAGGTTAGGGGTCTTTTTATAGAAGACTATGATAGTTTTAGCCATAGGATATACCCTAGAACCAATCCTAGCCTTTAAAGCATGTCTTGGGGAAGAAGTCAAGTGTAGGAACCATTTAGGGCCCAAAAAAAACAGCCCAAAACTCATCCCAGGCCTCAAAAACATGAGTAGTTTTCGTTTTTGATTTTTCGTGAAACTTTGTCTAGCCATAACTTGGTCATACGGACTCCGATTTACGAAAACTCGGACTCTATTTCGCGTATTTTTCCGAGACGAACGCAATGGCACAGCCCGTTTCCCCTGATTCAGATTATTAAATATAATTCTGCCCTGATTTATGTTATAACAAGTTATTCAGAAATACGGGGTGTTACATTCTCCCCTACTTAAAGGATTTCGTCCCCGAAATCTCTAAGTCTAGAAGAACGTATCCTACCATCCAAACAACCATCTACTCAAACCATCAACCACTGGCATCCATTGTTCTTAGAGTTTCTAATGCTGTATAAACATATGCAAAGAGTGTGTGTATATGTTCCCTGTCTAATGCAAAATCAGGCGGTCTACTGATTTAATTGACCTCCTTAATGCAAACCATGATAGTGTCATGCATCCAATATGTAAGCGAAAGATCCCTATCGACACATACTATTTCTACATGAGTGCACAATCATTCACCAAAATGCATCATCCATGTGATAACACAACCATTATACATCCATTAATATAGCTACCTACACACAATTTTATGCAATATGCAATATGAAGTGATTGAGCCGATCTAGTGCCTAGAGTGTGTATATATGCATCCACGAGCAACCACTAGCAACCACTTGCATCCACACGCATCCATCAAACATAACATGTCTCAAACACATGTTTCAACCATAGGTTTACCCTATCTAAAGGTCAAAGGTACCAATGAGAGGACATACTAAAGATAAGATAAGCACTAGACAAACGATAAAGGAGACGTTTAAAGGACATACCCTCAAAAAGGAATGGGTATATCGAACGCATCTTCGCTTCTGTCTCCCAAGTAGCATTGCTCTCACCTTCTCCCCTTTTCACTTTGACTAGTCGAACCTCTCTGTTTCTCAACTTCCTAATCTCTGACCCAAGGATGCGGGTAGGAGCTCGTCGAATAATCGCATCACGCTCTACCTTTACTTCTTTAAGCAAGCTCGGCTCTACCGCCTCTGCGGTCTCATGTAGGCACTTCCTCAAATGTGATACATGGAATACATCATGTACACCACTAAGTCTCTCGGGCAACTCTACTCTATATGCCATCTGTCCAATCCTTTCCTTAATAGGAAACGGTCCCAACAATCTTGGTGCTAACTTCCCAACGGACCCAAAGCGAACAACATTCCGTAACGGAGATACTTTGACAAAGACCATGTCCCCAGCATCAAACTCAAGATCCATCCTCCTCTTATCCGCGTAAGATTTCTGTCTGTCTTGCGCCGCTTTCATCCTTCTTCGAATCAAATACCAACAAAATCCATCGAGATGCTATCCCACTTCCATTGCGGAACTTCTAATGGGTGAACCAACCCACCGGGTTTCTTTTGCTCCGCTTTCACTTGATGGCACACCAAGCATCTAGCGACATACTCGGCCACATCTTTCTTCATACCGGCCCAAATGAAAACTCGCTTCTTGTTTTGGTACGTCCTGTCCCCACCGGGATAAATGGTTATCCTAGAACGATGCGCATCATCAAGAATAGTCTTACTTAAAACCCTCGTCTTGCGGTACACAAAGTCTACCGTCTCTACGCAAGCACCCCCTATCGTCTATGGTGTACCGACTCAAATGGCTGGACGACTCCCCCCTTATGAGCCTCTCTACCGACTCAACCAACTATGGGTCGTCCTTCTGTGCTTCTCCAATCTGCCCCAAAAGAGTAGGTCTAACCTCCAAGGATGCTAATAAACCGGGTATATAGTCAACGGAAGGTCTGAAATCAAACATCGAGATAGATTCCAAGCTTCGTTGTTCCACGAACAATGGACTCAAGGACAACCTTTTTCCGCTCAAGGCGTCCGCCACCATGTTACCCTTGCCAGGGGTATATGCTATCTCGAAATCATAGGATGCTAAGAACTCCATTCACCTTTTCTGTATCAAGACTATGCGCATGAAGAGTCTCCAACACTTCCCTAAGATGTAGGGCATGCTTTTCTCCACTTCTGGGGAAAACCATGATATTCTCCCATACAAAATCATCATAACTATCCATCTCTCACGCAGACCATCCTAGTCGAACTCGACATCCCCCAAGTGCAAGCCCCAACGGCCTAAACCAATATCAGACAAACACCCAAGGGACACCTCCTTCAAATTCAGACGACCTACGTGAGTTGATACTAGCAAAAACGGCTGAATAATTAAGTCTTTGTCCAACTCTGGATGTCCTTGCTAATCTTGCTCCAAAACCACCGTTGATCAAATAACTAGCTTCACTTAACCTATTCAGCACACATGAAAACTTATTTCGCTTTTAGAAAAGACCAAGATGTCATCCACAAATACCACTACGAAGTTGTTTAGGTACTCCCTGAACACCCTACTCATCAAATCAACAAAATATGCGGGGGCGTTCGTCAAACCAAATGGCATCACAAGCCACTCATAGAAACCATCCGGAGTCCTAAAGGCGTTCTTCTCTATACTATCCTCAGTCACTCCCAACTGATGAAACTCCGTGGCCAAGTCCCACTGCGAAACACTGAGGCGCCAACCAACCGATCAAAAAGATCATCAATCCTTGGCAATGGGTGTTTATTCTTCTTTGTGAGCTCGTTGAGTTCTCTATAGTCTACATAAAGTCTGAGGGACCCATCCGCCTTCGTAGCAAAAACTACTGGAGCACCCTACTCCGATATACTTCGTCTTATGAACCCCTTCTCAAGCAACTCCCCTACTTGCTTATGGAGTTCCCTCTTCTCACGAGGAGCCATGTGGCGCACTGACAAAGATACTGGTTTAGCATCATCTTCCATATATATTCGGAGGTCTATCTCCCGCTTCGGAGGTAAGCCATTCGCCTCCTCAAACACATCCGAGTATTCCCGGACCACTCTAGCAGATTGCAAACTCTCGACCAAAGCGTCAAGCGATTCATGATAACTTAGCATAACAGAATCTATGGGATTTCACAAGATCTCGAGAGAGTTACCCAAGCGGGTCATGGGCCTAACAACTCTCCTTTCGCAATCAAGAATGACACCATTACTGGATAACCAGTCCATGCCCAAAATCAACCCATAGCCCGTGAAGCCCAAACAAAAGCATCACCCCTACACTCAACGCTAAGTATGGAAATCTTCAAACCCAAACATATCATGGACAGACAAGTGGAGCCCTCCCAATTGGGTTTGAAACAACCACGGGATCATATACCAAACTGGTGTCTAGGTGCAGTGACTCAACTAATGATGATGAGATAAACGAATGTGGTGCGCCAGAGTCAAATAAAGTTCAAACAGGATGATCGAGAGAACCAAATTTCAATTTAGACGGTCCTACCCCCATCAGGTATACCCGTCGTGAGGGAATACATCTACCCTCCAGAAGATCCTGTACTTCGTCCTTACCTCTTTGGACAACCCCAAGGTGTCTTATTTCCACAACAACTAGCCTTCCCCTTCACATTCTCCTTTCGTGGCCTTCTTACCACGATGAGGTTTCGTCCTTTATTTACCTAATAGCTATTTGAACCTTCCTCTCTCGTCCATCTTAAAGGTACCCATAAGCCCTCCACCTCCTTGGACTAACTTCTTAGCCTGGCAAACATCTTAGTCCCTTGAAGTGGTTCTTCCGTCCTTCATGCGGAAGTCCTTATTTATCTTAAAAAGACATCTATTCGCGGAGGGAAAATTCAAAAAGAGAAAGAGGAAGAGATTCAAAACGGAGAATCCGATGGATAAAGATATGGCTATTTGGGGATTATGCTTTTCTTTCAAAAACTTTTCTCTTAAAAGACATGTTTTTGAAAATACTTCTTCCAAAAATGTTTTTAGAAAAACAGTTTTCTAAAAAATTTATCTGTTCTGGTAACCTTGAGCTCTGATACCACGTGTAACACCCCACACCCGCTAAGGTCACTCACAAAGGGAATGCCTTAGCTTCGGTGGAGTATTTAAGTGAATATAGAACTAAAAAATTACAACAAGATAGATATATGTAATACTTGAAGTTTAAAACATCATTTCATTGCAGCAGAAGTTAAACATGTTTGGTTACATCTCAAAAACCAACAAGAGTCAAGTACAAAATATCCATCTCGTTAAAATATAAGTACATAATCCCACTACATACTAATAGCCCTAATAGAAAAGATAAACGAGCTTTTCTACAAGAGTCCAAGCTCCAAAAGATACATAAAGCAATCTGATCAAAGCCCACTAGTGCTAGGCCCACTCTGAGAACCTGAGGGTTGGGGAAAAAGATAAAAACAACGGGGTCAGACATAAGTTTGAGTGAGCCCTATAACCTTAACAATACAATCATTAAAGTAATTAGGGTATGATATAAACCTGGTACGGTACGACTGGGGATAAATGACTACACTAAGTAGCCAACTCGACTTAGGATAAAGTAAGATAACGGTAAAGACGCGCCTATCCACCCAAGGATAATTACTATATTGCACCACCCCAGATCTACCCACCCAAGGGTAATTCCTACACTGCACCACACCAGTTCTACCCACCAAGGGTAATTCCTACTTAAAGGTTGATCCCACTAAGTGTACTTAGTAATTTTACCCAGTAGTTTCTTGTACCCCTAGCTGACTACATAGGTGCCGTCTACCCCTATCTCCACTAGGTGTACCCACTACTCCCCAAGCGATCGGCTCCCTAACGTAGATACCCGTGCTGGCCCCACAGTGGGGTGTATCACTCCCCAAAGTGGCAAGCCGATAATCAATGGTGCACGGCTTATACCTACACGATGCAACAACGTCTTACCTACCAGCCCGGGTCCACACACGCATATGAAACCCGTTGGACTCGCGTTGCCACCGCTACCCCGTTTTGGCCTCTTACAGTCAAGCCCAGTACGCGTGTCCCGTCCTCGACTTGGGTCGAGCCCAATAAGATACATATGGGTTAATGGTTGAAATGGGCCCCCACAAGCTACTACTTAAGCTTGTCATTTTATCTAGTGCATCCCACTTAACCCCTTTTTATAATCATGCCCACTTACATGTTAAGGTTTGGTTAAGTCATCTAATCATATTTCAATTGCCACTCAAGGCACCCACTAGATTCCTACATGCCACCTAAGGCACCCACTTAACCCTTTAATCATGTTTAGTTACATGTTCCCCTTTGGTTAAGTATTTTAATCGTATTTTCTATTGCCACCCAAGGCAACCACTAGATTTTTCCACATGCCACCCAAGGCACCCACTTAACCCCTCATGTCCCTCTACATGCTAATATGGTTAAGTGTTTCTTAATTAATTAATTAAGATCATGACCTCATAAAGACCTCTCACATTAGACCACCTTTTATGACCGCTGGATATGCCGGTTGGGTCCGGGCAGCCTTACGTCATAAAAGGGTCTAACCTAGTGTCTTTACTTTAATCACGTTTTTAGTTTGTGCCTAAGACCTCTCACATTGGGCTAACATTTGTAGTAGCTGGTTAAGCCGGTTGGGTCCGGGCAGTCTTATGCTACAAATGAGTCCAACCTCGTGTCTTAGTCGATTAATTACACCTAATTAATCACCCCCATAATTTGTATTAATTATCCATGTTCATATTCAAGTTTTCAAGAATATGGGTAGACCTAACTCAATAGGTAAATTCCCAATTCCATAATATGGGTAGACCTAACTTAATAGGTAAATTCCCAATTATGTCCATCCACTTTATGGTATGTATAATCATACCAACTTCACATAATTTATCATAACATGTTTATATGATTAAACCCATCGTTCCCACGTAATTCGTTCTCATAACATGACATATAATTTGGAAGATTCATCATAAATATAATGGGTTCAACTTAGCATAACACTTGCATTAACATGGGTTTAAAAGGTGTCAACTTGCATCATACATTAAACCCAACTAGCATAAATCGTTAACCCAAACTTGCATGAATCACATATGTCATAAAGAGGGTAACTTGCATTTTTATGTATGTCATACAAAGGGTTAAACTTGCATATGTATGTATGACATACAAAGGGGTAAACTTGCATAACATGTCATATGTCACTTGCATATAAACAAACACCAAACTTGCATAACATGTCATAGGTGAACTTGCATATTAACAAACACCAAACTTGCATAGCATATTATATGTCAACTTACATATAATCAAACACTTAACTTGCATAACATGTCATAGGGTTCCCTCCTCTGGTTATTCCCCTCTCCCAATTCGCTGTTTTGAACATTTTTGCATATTTATTTATTTAATTTTCAATTATATATATATATATATATATATATATATATCAATATATATATATTTCTCTGCGCAACCCATTTCACTTAATTAAGTATACTTTAATTTGTGATTTTTTCGTGAAATTTCGTGAGGCCATATCTTGGTCATACGGACTCCGATTTTCGAAAACTCGGACTCTATTTCGCGTATTTTTCCGAGACGAGCGCAATGGCACAGCCCGTTTCCCTTGATTCAGATTTTACAGTTTAATTCTGCCTCCATTTGTGTTATAACATGTTATTCAAAAATACGGGTTGTTACATTCTCCCCTCCTTAAAGGATTTCGTCCCCGAAATCTCCAAGTTATGAAGAACGTATCCTACCATCCATCATCCATCTACTCAAAACAACATCCACGTGCAGTCATTGTCCTTAAAGGATTCTAAATGCTGTATGATCATATGCAAAGGTGTGTGTATATGTACTTATCTAATGCGAAAATCAGGAGGTTACTGATTCAGTAAACCCCCTTAATGCAAAATATGTTAGTGAAATGAGTCCATATGTATGCAAATTCCTAACATAATTTATGATCTCTACATGAGTGCACATAACATCCATCCATATGCAACATCCATGTGATAGCATACAAGTTTCATCCATGAATAAGCATAAACACTCATGCATATGCGGTATGAAAGTGTGTGAGCCAATCTTAGTGCCTAATGTGTATCATGCATCCACGAGTATCCACGAGTACGTGCAAACACTTGCAACCATTTGCAACCATCAAGCATAACATGTTTCAAATACATGTTTCATCCAAAAGGTTTCTACCTAAGGTCCTCATAACAAGATTAACGAGATAACAGGATAAACAAGATAATCATGGATAGCAAAAGAAAGATAGGAAAAGAGATCGAGAATGTACCCTCAAAAAGAAATGGATAAAGCCCACGCATCTTCTCCTCGGTTTCCCAAGTTGCGTCCTCATCGGCTTCACTCCACTGAACTTTCACCAATTTGACTTCTCGATTCCTTAGCTTCTTGATCTCTGTTCCCAAAATACGAATCGGAGCTTTTCTCAAGGTTGCTTCTTTCTCTACCTCAATGTCTTCAAGAATGCTTGGTTCAACCACCTCAGCGGACTCATGTAGGCACTTCCGGAGATGCGAGACATGAAAGACATTATGCACTCCGGCTAGCTTCTCGGGCAATTCCACCTTATAGGCCATCTTTCCAACTCTTTCTATAGTAGGGAAGGGTCCTACGATCCTTGGTGCCAGCTTCCCAACTGCTCCAAAACGAACCACATTACGCAAAGGAGAAACCTTCACAAAAGCCATGTCCCCAACTTCGAATTCCAAATCTTCCCTTCGCTTGTCAGCATAGGATTTCTGTCTATCTTGGGCCGCTTTCATCCTCCTTCTCACTAATTCAACTTTCTCGGATGTGTCTCGTATCATATCGGGCCCAAGTATAAGTCTATCTGTTGTCTCCCACCAACAAGATGGTGACCTACACGGCCTCCCATACAAAGCTTCAAATGGTGCCATCCCTATGCTGGCTTGATAGCTATTATTATAAGCAAACTCTACAAGGGGAAGGTGGTCTTCCCAAGTACCACCAAAGTCAAGAACACAAAGTCTCAAAAAGGTCTTCTAGCACTCTATTCACCCCTCTCAATTTGGCCATCCGTCTGGGGGGTGATAGGCTGTACTCAGATTCAATCGCGTACCCATCGCTTCTTGCAAACTGTTCCAAACTAGCTAGTGAAACTCGGGTCACGATCGCTAACTATGCTAGAAGGAACTCCATGCAACCACACTATCTCTCGAAGATAAATAGATGCTAGCCATGATACGGTCCTCTTGCTTTTCACTGGAATGAAATGGGCTCTCTCTTTGTAAGTCTATCAGTTATTACTCATATCCCATAAAGTCCAAATGATTTGGTGACGAACATCTTCATCGCAACTATATATCACAAGAAGGAGAGTCATACTCCTTATGGAGTTTGCAACAGAACTAAGGTTGAGGATAGGACTGAGAGGATATACTTAAAAGGTAGCATGCGAGTAAGCTCTACGGAACAATAGGGATCAAGGATATACTCTTAGAAAGAGATTAAATGCGCGTACCTAGACTTCAATCTTCTATGCCGCATTTTCTTGTGCTTAATCCCATCGTGCCCTAACCGTCTTTTATCTTCGCAATTACGTAGTTCTTAATTCTTGTTTCCAAAATATGAGTTAGAACTCATTTCACCGTTGCCTCTCATTCCCCTTCCACTTATCCTTTGCCTAAAATGCTTGGCTTCCACATAACTGGGTGCTCATGGTTTCATGCAAGCTTTCCAAAATTCGTTAGTGAATCTTGGATCTCGTTTACATATTATACGGTATCCCACGCAGAAAACTATCTCTTGAAAACGTGTGCCAATCCACGTTACCAAATGTACTTACTAGGGTGATTTCCCAAACCCATGCTTAAGTAAAATGGACTATCCGCCTTAGTAGCGAATACCACCGGAGCACCCCATTCTGAAATGCTTCACCTAATGAAATTTTTCTCAAGCTACTCCTTGATTTGCTTACCAAGCTCTCTCCTTTCTCGCGGGGCCATGTGCCCAACGGGCAATGTAACTGGCTTGGCATTATCAACCAGATAAATGCAGAAATCTATCTCCCGCTTAGGTGGTAACCCCCTTACTTCTTCAAAGACATCAGGATAGTCTCGAACCACCCTTACAGATTGCAGATCATCGATGGACGAGTCAAGAGATTCAAGATAACATAACATGATGGGACCTCTAGTGTTACAAGAAATTTCTAGGGTATTACCGAGGCGAATCATGAGCCTCACCACCCTAAGTTCACAACCAATCCACACCCAAAATCAACCCATATCCCATAAACCTGAGAACCTAAGCATTGCTCATGAATTCAATGCTCAAGATAGAGATTTTCAAACCCACACAAATCACAGGTAGATGGGCGGAAACCCCAATTGGATTTGAGACACTCACGGGACCTCAACTAGACTAGTACTTAGGTGCAAATTTTCAACAAGATCAGAAATAAAACTATGCGATGCGCCAGAATCAAATAAGGTATGAACAGGGAAATCAGAAATGTAAACAAGACTTTCTACAGAAATACTACCTCGATCCTGAGTTGGAGCAGCGTTGAGAGCATGCACTTGCCCTCCAGAAGGTCCTGCACGCTGATTCTGCCCTTGCCCTTGTCCTTGCTTCTTTGGGCAATCCTTGCTAAGATGTCCAGGCTCTCCACAGTGAAAGCATTCGCCCAACTTCCTCTTCTTCTTTCTACAATCCTTGGCTATGTGCCCAACAATTCCACAGTAGTTGCATTTTCTTGGGTCCTTTGACTTGTTGTCCTTGCTATTATTGTTGTTCTTATCTCTTTTCTCAGTATCTTCCTTCTTGCCTTGGGACTCATTTGCCTTGATCTCCTTCTTGACACTCTTATCTTCTTCTTGAAGTAGGGTCATATTCACCAAACTCTCGAAGGTCGCCCCCAGGCGTATATGAGATATGGCCAAACCGCGCAAGGGCTAATTTAATCCTAGAGCAAAGCATAGGGCCTTCTTCCGAGCGGTGTTAACCCATTCTAGACCGAACTGAGCAAGTTGATTAAACTTATCCACGTATTCTCTAACGGTCATGTCCCCTTGTTTTAGCGATAGGAACCTCTCTAGCTGAAGGTTCTCTTCTGCTGATGATAAAAACCTTAGTCCAAACCTTCTCCTAAAGTCATCCCAAGTCTTGTAACAACCCGTATTTTCAATAACCTGTTATAACATAAATGGAGGCAGAATTAAACTGTAAAATCTGAATTAAGGGAAACGGGCTATGCCATTGCGTTCGTCTCGGAAAAATACGCGAAATAGAGTCCGAGTTTTCGAAAATCGGAGTCCGTATGACCAAGATATGGCCTCGCGAAGTTTCACGAAAAATTCCCAAATTAAAGTATACTTAATTAAGTGAAATGGGTTGCGCAAAGAAATATATATATATTGATATATATATATATAATTGAAAATTTAATAAATAAATATGCAAAAATGTTCAAAACAGCGAATTGGGAGAGGGGAATAACCGAACCGGCCAATTTTTGAGGTCGACCCGAGCCCGCTGGGTCGACTAGGGGTTAATCCAGGGTGTTTGGCTGTCAACCCGTGGGCCGATTTGCTCAAATGCAGATTTTGCATTTGGATGGTTCTCATGGTTCATCTTTAATCTAAAGGCCCTAGATGGTTCCTACACTTGACTTCTTCCCCAAGACATGCTTTGATGGCTTGGATTGAATCTAGGTTTAATCCTATGGCCTAAAACACTTGCCTAATCTATAAATAAGACCCTAAACCCCCCTAAACCCTCATTATTCACTCATGTAACTAAACTATGGCCAAATTTCTACTCTCATGGCCTCCACTCAACTATCCTAGCCTCCACTTCATTTATATGAGAGGTTTCATGATCATGAGAGTGTTAGAGAGTCCCTATGTTAGTATGAGAGATTCTCAAGTTGATTTCAAGGCAAAAGCTATGATCTTTGTTCATAAAGATGGTGTTTTTAGTGATTTGGTGCATCCATCTTTGGGTTTTTAGGTGATGGCATGCATAGGCTTCATCATAATCTTTGGTTTAATCGATTTAGGCCTTCATAGCAAGGTAAGCCCTTCCCTACTCTTAGGTATTAACTATGAAGTTAAAAGTTCATGTTGAAAGTTTGGGTTTGATCATTGAGAATGATGCATGCTATCATGTTATGCAAGTTTATGAAGTCATTATCTTGATCTTATGAGCTAAAAGCCACAACCTTTATGTTGAAATGTTGCACTATGCAACATGAAAACCTTCATAATCATTATGTCAACATGCATATGATGTCATAACCCTTATATGATGATATATGCGAGTTACTAGTCATCATTCCTTGTCTTTTGTCACCATGATTCGTTTATGTGCCAAGTTTGGGTTTATGCATGTTTTTGAGGTATAGGAATGTAACATGCAAGTTAATGAACACATGTGTGCCTCATTTGCCACCATGATTAACTTGTGGCTTAATATCCATTTTTGTCATGCCTTTGCCAAGTCTCTTCTTTTAATCCATCACGTTGTTACAAACGTATATGCGAGTTTAAAAAGCGTTGGGGTCACATTATGGGGAAACATAATGACATGAATATGATTTGGGTAAATGGGTATAAACATGACAACATGTAACATTAAATATGACATGTGTTTATACTTGAAAACATAACTTGAAATGTAACATGGAAGTTGACATGTAAGTATGCATAAAAACATAAGCTTGGGAATTTACCTATTAAGTTAGGTCTACCCATTGGGAATTTACCTATTAAGTTAGGTCTACCCAATTGCTTGAAAACTTGACTATGAACATGACACTAGACTAAACATGAAAGTGGCCAACTCGAGGTTGGGTTGAGTTTGCAACGTAAAACTACCCGGAACCGACCGGCCTAACTAGTAGTTGCAAACAATAGGACTCAATGTGAGAAGTTGGTCATGTTGTGCTTGAACCCGAGGTTAGACCAAGTTGTGGTGTAAATCTACCAGGACCCGCCCGGCTTAACTAGTAACCACAACAAAGTCTAATGTGAGAGGTTGGGGTGCATTAAATAATTAATGCCACATAATAGGGTTAAGTTAATTTGATTAATGAGGCTTAACCAAATATGACATGGACAAATGGGTTAAGTAATTTGATTAGGCTAATGATACTTAACAAAACATGACAGGGTTGGGTAGGTTAAGTAACTTGATTTGCCTAACGACACTTGACCATTTTTATACGACGAGGGGACGGGATTAAGTTAACCAACACTTAATCAATCCAACACGATAACTTGATAAGGTTAAGTAAATTTTCTTAGTAACACTTAACCGTTTAATACAGTTAATGGATGGGGTTAAGTCAACTCAGACCTAACTAATCTAAACATGGTAATTGGACGGGGTTAAGTTAATTTACACTTAACTAATCCAACTCGTTAGTTTGATGTGGTTAAGTGACCTATACTTAACCAATCTAACGTGAAAACATGATAAGGCTAAGTCACGAATCACTTGAATACGCTTGACCGATTTAACTCGGTAATTTGACAAGGTCAAGTTAATTTATATAATTAACCAATCTAAAATGATAATTAGACGAGGTTAAGTTATGGATTGCTTAATATACTTAGCCAACTTGACACATGGTTTATAGGGTTAAGTCTTGGACTTGGATACTTAGCCAATTTTGACATGGTTTGTAGACGGGCTAAGTTATGAACTTAAGTGACACTTAACCCATTAGATAAACCCTAATTCGGAGGATTAGGTAAATAACCATAGTTAACAAGGATTATGGAAATAAGGCTAAGTGGTAAACCTTAGTTAAGGGAAACTAAGTAATAATTCTTAGTCAAGGAAATTTGGACCATTTCTTAGATAGATTAGTAACCCGATACTTTAGGTCAACGTTTAAGTATGCGTGTAGGAGCAGGCTATCTGATTTAGATAAAGGCTCCAACGAACTGGGTAACGAAGCAGCGGCTTCGGGGAACGTGAGGATATTCTTGGGATCCCTCTGTGAGCTGCCAGGTCAATATACTAGGCTCACGAGAGGTTGAGGCTGCGGTAGAAGAACCAAGAATATGCCTTGGTTGCTATGCGAGCGACCTAAAGACTGGGTTGGATAGCAGTGAGTCGACGAATACATAAGGTGCCCGAGATAGCAAGTTCGTCGATCATCTACCATCTTGAGTCAAGCGTGTACGTACGGAAAGGCAGGGAACACCCAACAGATCATAATTGCTATCTAATTATGGGTGAGGTAGGCCGTAGGATGTGGGCTGGCCGGAGTGTAGTTCTCATGCAAGATTTTCTCTTGTGTTGCCTTTCACTAGTTGAGGGAGGGGTCTCGTGGGACCATAGCCACGTGTAGAAAAGAAGACCTTGGTATCTGCATCGGCAGATAAATCTAAAGCTCCCGACCGAGTCCTGTATTTCTTGTTTTGCCCTGTGACAGGACTCGGATGGCACGATGTGATACATGTGCATACAGTTATAGAAAAACGATTCACGATGAATGCGTGGGAAAAAGGGCGTGGTTGAGGGTTAGCGTAATCCCTAGTGGCCTAGGTGGTTTAACCCAAACCGAAATACGAAAGCGTGCAATAAGTAAGCGTAATCCCTAGTGGTGCTAGGTGGCATAAGTCCTAGTAGTTCAAACGATGATTCATATGGAAGAGCCTAGCTAGAACAAGGGTGACAGTCCAAACGATTTCAAGGATAATACGACATGAGGAAGCCCGTACGAGGTACGGCAAAGGACTGAACTTATATACATGGAAAGAAACATATGATTTGAGTAACCTATATATGCGATATATTAGGTTGACATGGACCATTACATGACATTGGGCAAGGGACATTCATGGTTAACACATGACGCGGGTTGGGATACTAGTACGAGAGGTGCAGAGCAAATATACATGTTAGAACCAGGAAGAATATACGAAACAGATGCCGTGGGATGTTAGACGGGGTAGATACCTTGGGATAGTATACTTGATAGAAATCTGACGATGGGATACTTTGATTTATCATGATACCATAGTGTATCGCGATACCTTAGTTTATCTAAGTTCAATAGTTCATCCTGTTATTTTGATTTAGCTTATCTATCTGGTTGTCATGCTTATGTTCATCTCAGTTTCTCATGACAGTTAGCTTTACTAGTTTTTATACTAATAGTAGATAGGGCTTACTCAGTCTTTTTGACTGACCCGTTTTGTTTCGCCTCTTTTCTTCCGTTCCCCCCCAGGTTACAGGGAGGAAACACTGCTGTTTAGTTCGGACTTCTTCTGCTTGAAGGTCATCATGGATGGCTTGGACTTTTCCTGGCTATGGCTACTTTACTGTTTTTACTTGGGGAATAATTTATGAAAAAAAAGTCTTAATGCTTCTTTACTATTGCAAGACAGGTTTTGATGTACTCTGATGTAAAAGGCTTTAGACCTTATGTATTCATGTTATGAAAGATTGATTTTACTTCCGCTATTTTATATGTTCTGTCTTGTGATATTTCTGTGCATGTTTACCAATAATTCCCCTCTAAAGCTAGTGCATTCCTTTGCGAGTGACCCTAGCGGAGGCGGGGTGTTACATTTGGTATCAAAGCAGAAGGTTACTAGACTGGGCAAAAGTTTTTAAAGACCTTCTGAAAATTATTTGAAAAACCGTTTACAAAGAAGCATTTTTCAAGAAAATTTTCTTTTAAAAAGAAAAAGGCTATTCCCCAAAGGCCATTAGCATTATCCTTGTTTCCTTGATTGAATCTCTTTTCCTTTCTTTCCTCCATCTGTAGTCATAGTGGTTTTGACTGCGACTAGTCTTTCTAGCTGCGTAAGTGTTCCCCGTACGATGGAGGTGGTTCTCGAGAGACCGTTGCAGAGTTATGCATGAAAGGATAGTAAGAACAAGGATAAAGGATACGAGCTCAGGGATAAGCAACATGTTGGTATGGCTGAGTCCTAAAAGGAGGGAGAAAGATGAACAATGAAACCCATGACGAGAGAGTACCTTTGGCATGGTGAAACGGGACGGATAGTTAAGTATCATGGAACAGGGACAAGATCATTCGGAGGGCAATAATATGCTCTCATTTCTAGGGTACCTCAGAAGGAGGGTAACGATCTTGTTAAAGGTTTAGCTTTTCTTCTCTATCATCCTGTCGGGACTTTGTTTTGATCACCGCATCTTTTAAGTCCACTTCGATAGTTGAGTCTCTGCACCTTAAGTACTAGCGTAATAGAGAATCCCATCTTTGTCTCAAGTCCTGTGGAGAATCGATCCATTTATTCATGACTTGTTTTGGATTTGAGAATGACATGCCTCGGTTATGGATGGATTCTAGGGATGAAGTGGTTATCCAGTAAGGGGTGCCACTCTCGGTTTTGATAGGAGGGTAGTTAGACTCTTGACTAGCCTTGGTAATACCCTCGAAGTCTCGTGGAACCTTTTGGGTTCGGTCATGATTAGTTACCTAGAATCCCTTGGTACCTTTATTGGAAATTTGAAGCCCGATCGAGTGGTGTTCGCCGATAAGACGGATGGTTTACTTCGATTATGTATGGGTTATGGGAATTACCCTAGTAAGTGCGCACGGTAACTTGTTTACTTTCAAGAGAAAGTTTTTCTACGTGGAATACCTTATGGTACAAGGTCCAGGATTCACTAGTGAATTTTGAGGGCTCGCATGGAATAATGTGTACGCAGTCCTGTTTGCGCCAAGTATTCTAGAAGGAGAATAAGTGCAAGTGGAACGAGAGGCGACGAGGAAATGAGTTCCAACTCATGTTATGGAAACAGGAAATAAGAAGCTGCGAAATCGTGAAGTAAAAGGGGCGGTCAAGGCACGATGGAACTAAGCTCAAGGTAATGCGACTCAGGAGACTGAAGACTAAATACGTGCATGATATCTCTTTTGGGAATATATCCTCGATCCCTATTTTTTCTGTTGAGCTTGCTTGTAGGCTATCTTTTATGGATATCCTCTCGGTCCTGTCTCTGTTACAAACCCCGTACGGAGTTTGTTTTGTTTATCTTCTCGACCCTGTTTCAGGGAATCCTAGGTAGAACCCTATGGATGTAAACATGTATTTGAAACATGTTATGATTGATATGGTTGCAAATGGTTGCAAGTGGTTGCTCGTGGATGCGCGAATACATATTAGATACTTGCTCGACTCGGTCACTTTTCATATTGCATATGCACGAGTATTTATACTTGTTTATGGATGAAATCGAATGTGTTATCATGCGGTTGTTGCATATGAATGAATGATTGTGCACGCATATAGTATCTATATTACTAGGACTATTTGCATACATGTTGGATTCATGGAACTATACATATTTTGCATTAGAAAGATTATTCAGGCCTGATCATTAGCATTAGCTAAGGAACATGTACACACACGTTTTGC
The DNA here is from genome assembly GCA_030737875.1 of Allium sativum. Lineage (NCBI taxonomy): Eukaryota > Viridiplantae > Streptophyta > Magnoliopsida > Asparagales > Amaryllidaceae > Allium > Allium sativum. Next base: position 490,385,371 of record CM060920.1, read on the forward strand.
ATATATTCATATAGCATTAGAAATCATCTAAGGACAATGATTGCTTGTGGATGATGTTTTGAGTAGATGGATGATGGATGGTAGGATATGTTCTTCCTAACTTGGAGATTTCGGGGACGAAATCCTAAAAGGTGGGGAGAATGTAACAACCCGTATTTTCAATAACCTGTTATAACATAAATGGAGGCAGAATTAAACTGTAAAATCTGAATTAAGGGAAACGGGCTATGCCATTGCGTTCGTCTCGGAAAAATACGCGAAATAGAGTCCGAGTTTTCGAAAATCGGAGTCCGTATGACCAAGATATGGCCTCGCGAAGTTTCACGAAAAATTCCCAAATTAAAGTATACTTAATTAAGTGAAATGGGTTGCGCAAAGAAATATATATATATTGATATATATATATATATATAATTGAAAATTTAATAAATAAATATGCAAAAATGTTCAAAACAGCGAATTGGGAGAGGGGAATAACCGAACCGGCCAATTTTTGAGGTCGACCCGAGCCCGCTGGGTCGACTAGGGGTTAATCCAGGATGTTTGGCTGTCAACCCGTGGGCCGATTCGCTCAAATGCAGATTTTGCATTTGGATGGTTCTCATGGTTCATCTTTAATCTAAAGGCCCTAGATGGTTCCTACACTTGACTTCTTCCCCAAGACATGCTTTGATGGCTTGGATTGAATCTAGGTTTAATCCTATGGCCTAAAACACTTGCCTAATCTATAAATAAGACCCTAAACCCCCCTAAACCCTCATTATTCACTCATGTAACTAAACTATGGCCAAATTTCTACTCTCATGGCCTCCACTCAACTATCCTAGCCTCCACTTCATTTCTATGAGAGGTTTCATGATCATGAGAGTGTTAGAGAGTCCCTATGTTAGTATGAGAGCTTCTCAAGTTGATTTCAAGGCAAAAGCTATGATCTTTGTTCATAAAGATGGTGTTTTTAGTGATTTGGTGCATCCATCTTTGGGTTTTTAGGTGATGGCATGCATAGGCTTCATCATAAGCTTTGGTTTAATCGATTTAGGCCTTCATAGCAAGGTAAGCCCTTCCCTACTCTTAGGTATTAACTATGAAGTTAAAAGTTCATGTTGAAAGTTTGGGTTTGATCATTGAGAATGATGCATGCTATCATGTTATGCAAGTTTATGAAGTCATTATCTTGATCTTATGAGCTAAAAGCCACAACCTTTATGTTGAAATGTTGCACTATGCAACATGAAAACCTTCATAATCATTATGTCAACTTGCATATGAAGTCATAACCCTTATATGATGATATATGCGAGTTACTAGTCATCATTCCTTGTCTTTTGTCACCATGATTCGTTTATGTGCCAAGTTTGGGTTTATGCATGTTTTTGAGGTATAGGAATGTAACATGCAAGTTAATGAACACATGTGTGCCTCATTTGCCACCATGATTAACTTGTGGCTTAATATCCATTTTTGTCATGCCTTTGCCAAGTCTCTTCTTTTAATCCATCACGTTGTTACAAACGTATATGCGAGTTTAAAAAGCGTTGGGGTCACATTATGGGGAAACATAATGACATGAATATGATTTGGGTAAATGGGTATAAACATGACAACATGTAACGTTAAATATGACATGTGTTTATACTTGAAAACATAACTTGAAATGTAACATGGAAGTTGACATGTAAGTATGCATAAAAACATAAGCTTGGGAATTTACCTATTAAGTTAGGTCTACCCATTGGGAATTTACCTGTTAAGTTAGGTCTACCCAATTGCTTGAAAACTTGACTATGAACATGACACTAGACTAAACATGAAAGTGGCCAACTCGAGGTTGGGTTGAGTTTGCAACGTAAAACTACCCGGAACCGACCGGCCTAACTAGTAGTTGCAAACAATAGGACTCAATGTGAGAAGTTGGTCATGTTGTGCTTGAACCCGAGGTTAGACCAAGTTGTGGTGTAAATCTACCCGGACCCGCCCGGCTTAACTAGTAACCACAACAAAGTCTAATGTGAGAGGTTGGGGTGCATTAAATAATTAATGCCACATAATAGGGTTAAGTTAATTTGATTAATGAGGCTTAACCAAATATGACATGGACAAATGGGTTAAGTAATTTGATTAGGCTAATGATACTTAACAAAACATGACAGGGTTGGGTAGGTTAAGTAACTTGATTTGCCTAACGACACTTGACCATTTTTATACGACGCGGGGACGGGATTAAGTTAACCAACACTTAATCAATCCAACACGATAACTTGATAAGGTTAAGTAAATTTTCTTAGTAACACTTAACCGTTTAATACAGTTAATGGATGGGGTTAAGTCAACTCAGACCTAACTAATCTAAACATGGTAATTGGACGGGGTTAAGTTAATTTACACTTAACTAATCCAACTCGTTAGTTTGATGTGGTTAAGTGACCTATACTTAACCAATCTAACGTGAAAACATGATAAGGCTAAGTCACGAATCACTTGAATACGCTTGACCGATTTAACTCGGTAATTTGACAAGGTCAAGTTAATTTATATAATTAACCAATCTAAAATGATAATTAGACGAGGTTAAGTTATGGATTGCTTAATATACTTAGCCAACTTGACACATGGTTTATAGGGTTAAGTCTTGGACTTGGATACTTAGCCAATTTTGACATGGTTTGTAGACGGGCTAAGTTATGAACTTAAGTGACACTTAACCCATTAGATAAACCCTAATTCGGAGGATTAGGTAAATAACCATAGTTAACAAGGATTATGGAAATAAGGCTAAGTGGTAAACCTTAGTTAAGGGAAACTAAGTAATAATTCTTAGTCAAGGAAATTTGGACCATTTCTTAGACAGATTAGTAACCCGATACTTTAGGTCAACGTTTAAGTATGCGTGTAGGAGCAGGCAATCTGATTTAGATAAAGGCTCCAACGAACTGGGTAACGAAGCAGCGGCTTCGGGGAACATGAGGATATTCTTGGGATCCCTCTGTGAGCTGCCAGGTCAATATACTAGGCTCACGAGAGGTTGAGGTCTGCGGTAGAAGAACCAAGAATATGCCTTGGTTGCTATGCGAGCGACCTAAAGACTGGGTTGGATAGCAGTGAGTCGACGAATACATAAGGTGCCCGAGATAGCAAGTTCGTCGATCATCTACCATCTTGAGTCAAGCATGTACGTACGGAAAGGCAGGAAACACCCAACAGACCATAACTGCTATCTAATTATGGGTGAGGTAGGCCGTAGGATGTGGGCTGGCCGGAGTGTAGTTCTCATGCAAGATTTTCTCTTGTGTTGCCTTTCACTAGTTGAGGGAGGGGTCTCGTGGGACCATAGCCACGTGTAGAAAAGCAGACCTTGGTATCTGCATCGGCAGATAAATCTAAAGCTCCCGACCGAGTCCTGTATTTCTTGTTTTGCCCTGTGACAGGACTCGGATGGCACGATGTGATACATGTGCATACAGTTATAGAAAAACGATTCACGATGAATGCGTGGGAAAAAGGGCGCGGTTGAGGGTTAGCGTAATCCCTAGTGGCCTAGGTGGTTTAACCAAAACCGAAATACGAAAGCGTGCAATAAGTAAGCGTAATCCCTAGTGGTGCTAGGTGGCGTAAGTCCTAGTAGTTCAAACGATGATTCATATGGAAGAGCCTAGCTAGAACAAGGGCGACAGTCCAAACGATTTCAAGGATAATACGACATGAGGAAGCCCGTACGAGGTACGGCAAAGGACTGAACTTATATACATGGAAAGAAACATATGATTTGAGTAACCTATATATGCGATATATTAGGTTGACATGGACCATTACATGACATTGGGCAAGGGACATTCATGGTTAACACATGACGCGGGTTGGGATACTAGTACGAGAGGTGCAGAGCAAATATACATGTTAGAACCAGGAAGAATATACGAAACAGATGCCGTGGGATGTTAGACGGGGTAGATACCTTGGGATAGTATACTTGATAGAAATCTGACGATGGGATACTTTGATTTATCACGATACCGTAGTGTATCGCGATACCTTAGTTTATCTAAGTTCAATAGTTCATCCTGTTATTTTGATTTAGCTTATCTATCTTGTTGTCATGCTTATGTTCATCTCAGTTTCTCATGACAGTTAGCTTTACTAGTTTTTATACTAATAGTAGATAGGGCTTACTCAGTCTTTTTGACTGACCCGTTTTGTTTCGCCTCTTTTCTTCTGTTCCCCCCCAGGTTACAGGGAGGAAACACTGCTGTTTAGTTCGGACTTCTTCTGCTTGAAGGTCATCATGGATGGCTTGGACTTTTCCTGGCTATGGCTACTTTACTGTTTTTACTTGGGGAATAATTTATGAAAAAAAGTCTTTATGCTTCTTTATTATTGCAAGACAGGTTTTGATGTACTCTGATGTAAAAGGATTTAGACCTTATGTATTCATGTTATGAAAGATTGATTTTACTTCCGCTATTTTATATGTTCTGTCTTGTGATATTTCTGTGCATGTTTACCAATAATTCCCCTCTAAAGCTAGTGCATTCCTTTGCGAGTGACCCTAGCGGAGGCGGGGTGTTACAAGTCTCAATTGGTCTAGTAGTGGTGGTGACTACCCACCAATAAGCAGCTTCCCCTTTCAATAGCCATACCGCCAACAGAACTTTCCTACGATCTTCCACATCAAAGATAGCAAAGAGGTCTTCAGTTTCCTTTAACCAGTTTCTTGCCTCCACGGGAGTCTCCGTTCCGACAAAATTCTTGCAACCCATCGCCTTAAAGTCTTTGCAAAGCTTTGCGAAATCCTCTTGCGGATGCTGAGGGGGAGGAGGAACCAAAGCTACGGGAGGAGGAGAGATGTTAGCGACGGGGGAAGGAGGAGGAATGTTCGCGTGGCTGGCTTCATTCGCCCTTGCCTCCATAAATCTCCAGAACCAGACTGGTACTTGTACGCCTTCCGGGATGTTAAAGCGATCGGCCATACTAAAACGAAGAAAAAGATAGATTTAGAACGAAGAAACGAAGGATAGTGCTATGGCTTTTGGGGAATAGCCTTTTTAAAATAACTAGACTTTTCTTGGAAAATACTTAATTGGTTTTGAAAATAGTTTTTCAAAAGGTAAGTTTCAAAAACACTTTTGCTCAAATCTTGTAAACCTTATGCTCTGATACCAAATGTAATGGGTCTAGGCTTTTCAACCATCAACCACTGGCCTAACCTCCCAGTGTGGCACTATAGAGATACCTCAGAACTGCTTTTAAGGCCAGCCTCTCGACTCGACCAACCCACATTGTCGGGAGATGTAGGGGTAAGAGTCTCCCGTTCGCCACCAAACGCGAAGCGAGAACCCCCTATCATCCGTACCAATTAAGCAACCTGGCTCTGATACCAAATGTAACACCCCACCTCCGCCAATGCCACTCTTGCAAGGACACTAGCTTTCGAGGGGCGTTAAACGAGGTAAACATGCATGCAGATATCATAAGACAGAACATATAAGTAAAACAGAGTAGTAAAGCAGCGGATTAAACTAGCATTTCAAAACCATAGTCATATTACAACAAAGTACTTGAGCATTATTTTCCAACAATCAAAGTCTAGACAAAAGCATAAACTGAAAAACTGAAATACATAAAGTACTATCCCCAAAGTGAAGTGATAAACCATAGCTAGCTCAATGTCCAAACCCGTACATGAGCGAATCCAGTAAGCAAACTAGAAAGATCCAAGCTAAGCTCCAATGTTCCCACCCTGAGGACCTGGGGGGGGGAACGGAAGAAAAGAGGCGAAAGAAAACAGGTCAGTCAAAAAGACTGGTAAGCCCTACTACTATCTGTCTATGAACTAGTAAAGTTAACTGGCATGAGAAGCTGAGATGAACATAAGGATAACAACATACTGGCATGATGATTAACTAACAAGATAGATAAAGGTGTCATCGCATAGTTAAGGTTAAGTTTTGCACCACGGGTGTAATAGCATTCTAACATGTCAAGTAAAAACAAGAATTGATCCCTTGGCCCAAGCTTGGCCCAAATAGTTTGAGATGACCTAGATCAAGGTCCAACTACTCGGTCTAGTCGATTGGCTCCCTATAAGCCTAACTCGTCAAGTGTCGGTGTCATACGGCGTAATCATGTAATGTAGTTGACTGTGCAGGGTCCAACCTAGGGTGTATCTGGCCCTACGGTGTAACCCTCTGACACCATACCATGATACACAGTCCAAACCTACCGGTGCCCGTGTTCAACTCCGGACTTGATGTGCACGACCATGGTCCGCCTGAACAATCGGGGCATCATTCAGCCGTCTCTTTTTGGTCTCTTATAATTAGCCCAGTAATCGTGCCCCACCCTAGCCTAGTCCTAGGGTCTTATGATACAACTAGAAGGTTACTGCTGAAAAGGACCACGCAACTAGGGTTTCTTAACGGGTTAAATGTGGTTAACCCGATCCACACGTGGATTAAATTGGTTAAGAGTACCCAAGGCTCCTGACTTAACCTCGATTAATCCATCAAGCCCATATTGGTTAAGTATTAAGAGGACCATGACTTAACCCTAATCAGGAGGCATTCATTAACTTAATGTGCTTTAACCTCTCATATTACACCTTGTTGTGGTTACTAGTTAAGCCGGGCGGGTCCGGGTAGCTTTACACCACAACCTGGTCTAACCTCGGGTTCGAGCACAACATGACCAACTTCTCACATTGGGTCCTATTGTTTGTAGCCACTAGTTAAGCCGGGCGGGTCCGGGTAGATTTATGCTACAAACTCAACCTAACCTCGAGTTGGCTACACTCATATTTTCTAAGTGTCATGTCCATTATGTTTCCAAAACATAATTACAAGTTAACATATCACGTCATGTTACAAAAATCATGTTCATGTCATTATGTTACCCAACCCCAACGTAATCCCATCGTTTACATAATCGCAACAACGCATAAAGGATAAAATAGGGAACTTGGCATAACCATGACATAAAGGTGTTGAAGCCACAAGTTTAACATGGTGGCATATGAAATGTACATATGTTCATATACTTGCATATTGCATTATTAGGCTTCAAAAGCATGCATAAACCAAACTTAGCATATGAGTGATACATGGTGATAAATAACATGTAGAAGTTGCTAGAAGTTCGCATTTTGCCTCACATGCAAGTTATCATAAGGGATATGATAACTTTCATGTTGCCAAAATGCAACCTTTAATATAAAGCTTGGAGCTTTATGCTCAAAACCTCAAGTTTAACTTGCATAACATGATCAACCCAAACTTGCGTAACATAGCAACATGTGTCATACATAATGATTAAACCAACTTGCATAATGATCATCCAAACTTGCATATAATGATCAACCAAACTTGCATATAATGACCAACCAAACTTGCATATAATGACCAACCAAACTTGCATATAATGATCAACCAAACTTGCATATAATGATAAACCAAATTTGCATATAATGACCAACCAAACTTGCATATAATGATCAACCAAACTTGCATATAATGATCAACCAGACTTGCATATAATGACCAACCAAACTTGCATATAATGATCAACCAAACTTGCATATAATGATCAACCAAACTTGCATATAATGACCAACCAAACTTGCATATAATGATCAACCAAACTTGCATATAATGATCAACCCCAAACTTGCATCATTCATTTAACTTTAGAGTTCAAAGAAAGAAAGTAGAAAAGGGCTTACAATGCTATGAAGACACAAATAAATATTTATTATAAAGATTGAGACGAAGCCCTTATGCAAGCACCAAAAACCCAAATATGCAAGCTCCAAATGAAAACCCTTGAGCCAATTCAATAAAAACCCTTGCTTTGAAATAGAAATGTTGCAACTTGACTTGAATGCAAGCTAAGAACACTCATACAAGTTTGAAAACACTTGTATGAACTCAAAATCTCTCATAGAAATTAACTTAGAAATTTTAGCATGAGAGTGGAGTCCATGAGAGGAACAAATTTGACATAGTTTAGTTGTAGGATTGAATAATGGTGATTTAGGCTAGGCTTAGGGTCCTTTTTATAGAAGATTAGGATAGTATTAGCCATAGGATTAACCCTAGATTCAATCCAAGCCATCAAAGCATGTCTTGGGGAAGAAGTCAAGTGTAGGAACCATCTAGGGCCTTTAGATTAAAGCTGAACCATGAGAACCATTCAAATGCAAAATCTGCATTTGAGCGAATCGGCCCACGGGTTGACAGCCAAACACCCTGGATTAACCCCTAGTCGACCCAGCGGGCTTGGGTCGACCTCAAAAATCGGCCGGTTCGGTTATTCCCCTCTCCCAATTCGCTGTTTTGAACATTTTTGCATATTTATTTATTTAATTTTCAATTATATATATATATATATATCAATATATATATTTCTCTGCGCAACCCATTTCACTTAATTAAGTATACTTTAATTTGTGAATTTTTCGTGAAACTTCATGAGGCCATATCTTGGTCATACGGACTCCGATTTTCGAAAACTCAGACTCTATTTCGCGTATTTTTCCGAGACGAACGCAATGGCATAGCCCGTTTCCCTTGATTCAGATTTTACAGTTTAATTCTGCCTCCATTTGTGTTATAACATGTTATTCAAAAATACGGGTTGTTACAAGGTTAAGCCCAACAAGTGGAATAAGTCTGCCCGGAACCAACCGGCCCATCCAGCATTCACAAGTTGCAGGCCTAATGTGAGAGGTCTGGCCCATATTAAAATATAAATGGTTAAATAGAAAATAGACATTATTTACACCGTCATGAGTTAAATTAGAAAGTTACATTATTTTCACCGTCATGTTTAAAGAAGAGAAAATTTCATTTTTAGGTAATTAGATTAAAAGAAGAAATTTATATTTTTATGTGATTAAGATGAAGAGAAAGAATGAAAATTACATCTTTATGTAACTAATACCAAAGGTAAGAAATTTACATTTTTATGAAATTAAGATTAAAGGTAAAAGTTACATTTTTAATGTAAATTAGATTAAAAGGGAATAATTACATTTTTCATGCATGTAGATTAAAAGTGAAAAATTACATTTTTATGTAATTGGATTTTCATAAAAATAAAAGAATAAGGATATGAAATTTATATCTTAATGATTTAGGTTTTCATTAAAAAGATTAAAGATATGAAAAATTATATTTTTACGTAAATAGATTAACACACAAAATTATCGTTTTGTTTGTAATATAAAATTATTATTTTTGTTTTGCATTGAAAAGATAATAAAATTATCAATTTTGTTACATTGAAATAATCAAACAAAAATACTCATTCTTGTAGAAGTAAAGGTGAATGAACAAAAAAATATTCGTTTGTTGAAATGAAACACAGAAATGCTCATTTTTGTTGGAGTTGATATGATAAACAAAATATACATTTTGTGTAATTCGAAAGATGAAACGAGAAAATGTACATTGTTGTGTATAACATGTGTATGTGTATGAAAATAAATGGTGTGTTCATTGTACATTAATATTGTATATACGAATAGGAATATTTTTCGTTAGTAAAATGTAATGAAATAAAATACATTTCATTACACATTATAAACATTTCGATAGGTTGTGGAACAAAACATTCACTACTTGTTAATTACATTAATGAAATGGAATTTAAATATTTTTATATATATAAAAATAAAGATAAACCGTTATAAATTACTAATAACGATATGAAATGATTTCCAACTTATGTATATACGAGAATTATTTGGAAAGTCCGAGTCTATCTCATTCCAAATAATTTAAGCGACGTTTCAAATTCAAGTTCTGAAGACAACGATAGAAGACCGACGATCTCCATATCGAATGGACGACGACTGCTGATGCCCGTGATTGGAGTAGCTACCTTGAAGGGGCTACAGTGATGGCCGTCCGGACGTAGTGTTGATTTGTACGGATTTGGCTTTCGCTCAGACCCAGAGCATAAGCTTATAAATGGAATGTGTGTCTGACATCGTACTTCTTTATATATTGTACTTAATTATTTTCTGCTGAATGTATGAATGCTTGGTGGCGGAGAATTTATTCTCTTGATTAACACCCTTTTGTATATTGTGGCAAAGATTAATAGTATGATATGGATTGACAGTGTGGTATACTAAGATGCAATGATCAAGGCTTTTGTTGAAAAGCAGGCCTTGTGGTTGATGATCAAAGCACCGCCTATTTAGGCGTAGCTTTGTGTATAGCGTAACTTCGCGAGCCTCACAACCCGATGGAGTCTAAAATGGGAGAAGGGAACGCAGGGAGAGCAGCACGTTTCTTTCTAGCTAGAAGTGGTGTCGGTGCTTAAACTGGATGATATTTACTTATGTGGATGATGGAATGAAGCGCCTCAGATGATAGGTCCTATAGGACCGGGAAACGTGTGTTCAGGAATAACTAATCCACGAAGCTGTATGTGTGGACCGGCCCTGCAGCTATCCAAGGGTTCACTGCGGGGGATCCTGAGACATTAGCTAGAGTGTCTCGAATCGGTAAGGAGCTCCTCCCTAGCTTTGACTCATGTTGGAAACCCAATTTCCAATACGACCTCATGCGGTTTTAATTGTAGAACTAGTATGGCGACATAGTAGGATGGGGTACTATGCCGTCTATGATTGATACATTATGATTGAAATGTTTTTATCAAAACATATACACACTAATATCAAATCTGTTTTTATCGTATCAAGCATCTTTTGACCATTATAAGGTAAAACCCTATCCTCCGGTTTGCGTTGCATTGTGTGATGGGACTTGGGTCTTATAATGGTTTCATTTTTCTAAAAATCATTGCGTTGTTTAACGATTTACTTTAAGTTATGCACGACAATCCATTGGAGTAAACCCGTTCCGCGTTAGCGGCGTGGTCCTGTGATTAGCCTTATAACTATTGATTAGTTTAGAATTCTCACACTAGTCTCATGACTGACCTGTTGTTTGTTTCCACCTTTGCAAACTCGGGTGCCCTCTTTTCCACACGGGCAGTCGAGTAGTTTGTCTACAGGTCCTTATCTCGAGCGGAATTCTGGATTGAAGCCTAAAGCTGTGTCCAGAGCATAGTTGTCTTCCGCTGGCTTAGTTATTTTATTTCCGCTGCAATGTATTAAAATTTTGTAATTTATCTTCCGCTGTAATTTTATTCGATATACTCTGATATTCTGTACTCTGATGTAACATTTATGTAATGTTTATAAAAGTATGTTGTTGTTGTTCTGATGTTGTTGTATTCCCAAAGTTAAAGTATTCGTGGATTTCCAAATTTTGGGTCAGACTTGTGTGGTTTATGGTCGATCCATAGAGCGGGAATTTACGGGTCTTTACAAATGTCAGGGGGTTAAATACATTAGATCGCATGTCTGATGTTTTAACCTTACTGACAAAATGCCAACCAATTATTGTTGGTTTGGTAGAAAATAGAATTAATTAGAATAATCTACATAGGTTTAAGAGACGTTTGCAAACTGGATGGAATATTATGCCCAGTGTAAATACTTCATATTATGGTAGAATAATGCTATCGTGGAATTCTAATATCTGGTTAATTCATGAATTATTCTCTTCAAATCAACACTTAACTGTACAAGGTACAAATGCTGGTGGTCTTACTTTTTTCCTTTCTATAGTATATGCCAGTAACAATTTCAATGATAGGCAAGTTCTCTGGCAGCACATAATTAGTGAGTCCTCGTGTATAAATGGTGAATGGGTCATCATGGGGGATTTTAACAATTCAACCTCTCATTTAGATAAGAAAGGTGGATTTCCAATTCCATTTCAACACATTAGAGCTCTTAATAATTGCCTTACTCAAGCTGGTTTATTCAAAATTAAAGCCACTGGTTTCAATTTCACTTGGAGACGTAGAGGAATTGCTAGCTACATTGACTAAATTTTTGTTAATCATTCTTGCCTTCAAAAGTTTACAGATATGAATGCACTTATTCTTTCTCATATGTCAAGTGATCATAATCCTCTTCAGTTGGACCTGATTATTCCCAATAAATCCAAAGGTTTCCCTTTCAGGTATTCAAATGAATGGCATATGAAAGAAGGCTATATGGAGTGTGTAAACAAAGGTCTTCATATCAATGTAAGTGGTTTGGCCAGTTATGTATTTGTACAGAAACTGTATGCATGCAAAGCTGAATTGAAGAAATGGAATAAAGCTATACCAAATGTTAACACTCTTCTTCTAGAAGTCGAAGATTTCTTCAAAGAGAGAATCAACTAGTGATTTAGATCCTGGAAACGTATCATTGTTTGAAAGCATGCTTGAAGCTGAACATGCTTTATATACGCAGAAACACATCAAGATCTAAAGCTTAAAACATAAAGCTAAGGTTTCCTGGTTATAAGATGGTGATACTAACTCAAAAAAATTTCATTCAAAAATGTCTTCTCGCAGGCATATAAATAACTTGAAAGCTTTGTTCAAGTCTGATGGTACTTTTTTATATAAACCTAAAGAAATTGCAATGGAAACTATAGATTATTTTAGCATCTTATTCAATGGTGATGATATTCAAGAATTTCCTTCATTTCAACCAATTTCCACGATTAATTCTCAAGGCCAACATCATTTACTTCAGAATATATCTTTAGAAGAAGTTAAAAGGGTTGTTCATTCTGTTCATATTGATTCAAGTCCTGGGCCTGATGGACTTAATTCTAAGTTTTTCATTCTTCATTAGGAGGTAATTAAATTTGATATTCTAGCTGCTATGCAAGATATATTTGATTATGGAAAATAGCCAAAGGGTAGTAACCATGCTTTTATCAATATGATTCCTAAAGTAGAAAAGCCCACTGAGATTTCACAGTATAGACATATATCATGTTGTAATATGTTTTACAAAAATTTTAGTAAAATATTTTGTAATAGGATAAAATGGTATATTCCTTATGTAATTTCTTCAAATCAGTGTGCATTTATTCCAAATCATCATATAGGTGAAAACATCTTGCTAGCTCATGGATTATTAAGGGATTTTAAAAAGAGGGGTGTTAGCAAATTTTGTGTTAAAGTTGATTTACACAAAGATTATGACATGATTAATAGGAGATTAATATGTCATAATATGTTAAATATGGGTTTTCCTGTTCATCTAATCAACATTATTTATGAGTGTATTTCATCTTGAACTTTTTCAATCTTGATCCAAAGGATTCCTCATGGTTTTATTTCATCAAATCGTGGACTTAGACAAGGTGATCCCCTCTCTCCTTATCTTTTTCTATAGCTATGGAGTACTTTTCTTATTGTATGAATGAGATTGTTGCTATGAATAAATTCCTACCAGTTCATAATTTTGAGCCAGTTGTATCTCATCTCATGTATGCTGACGACCTGATGATATTTGGTAAATGTTCTCGTATATGTGCTAGTTCTTTACATGAATGTTTTGAAAAGTTGAAGAAATTATGTGGTTTATCAATTAGTGTTCTCAAGTCAAAAATTTATTTTAGCATGCATGCTAAATTAACACATGAGATCACTTCAATGTTGGGTTTCCAAGTAATTTTATTACCTATTCGATACCTGGGAGTCCCTCTATCCTCAAATTATATTCATTATAGAGAATGTCAATCTTTGCTTCAGAAAATTCAACAGAAGATTCAATTATGGGATGCTATTTTTCTTAGTGATGCTGATAGGGCTGAATTAATTCAGTCAGTTATCAAACCTACTATCTTGTACTGGCTCTCTGTTTATCAGCTCCTTGAGCATAGAATAAGTAAATTGAATTTTATGTGTTCTGATTTTTTTTGGGGAGGTTCATCTCATAAAGTCAGTTGGGATCAACTATGTCGGCCTAAATCTGAAGGAGGCATTGGTATTAAAGCTTTATATGATTTGAAAAGGCTTCATGTGTAAAGTTAATGTGGAAGTATTTAGAGGGGTCTTCTATGTGGAGCCAATGGATGAAGAAGAAGTATTGTAATGGAATTTTTTTTTGGAGTATGCATGCAGACAATAATTCTTCTTGCACCTGGAAATCAATCATAAGACTGAGAACAGGAGGTATGCAATTGTTTCGTAGAGTCATTACCAATGAAAATCAAATTTCACTCTGGTTTAAACCTTGGATCAATTCAAATTGTTTATTTGATATTTTGGGATTCTCTAGATTTAATAGTATTGGTAACAGTGATGAGCTTGTCTCTTCTTTAATTGTTGAAGGCAGAATCTACGGTAACATGCACCCAGCTACAAGAGAAATACAAAATGAAGTTGATTCTATTTCCTTAGATCTTGGAGGAGGTGAGGACTTTTTTGTATGGAAAGATTGTGGCAATTTTTCTTTTCAGAATGTCTGGAATCATGTTAGATCAAAGCATCAGGTTAAATCTTGTTATAAGGTAATATGGTATTCCGAAAATGCAAGACACATGTCATTGATTTCATACTTAGCAGTTTTGGATAGACTCTCTACTAAAGACAAGTTAATAAGGTTTGGTTTTAGGAATGAAAAAGTTTGTGTTTTATGCAATAATAATGATGAAACAGTGGATCATCTGTACTTTTCATGCGAGTATTCAAGATACATTTGGACTTCTATTTTGTTGAAACTGGGTCTTTTAACTAATATTTTGGGTTCGTTAGAGTTTGAGATTGGGAAAATTTTGCAAATGTTCACAGATAATGATCAAACTATGGATCTGGCATGTGCAGCTTTCACTGCTATAGTGTATCATTTATGGCACGAAAGAAATTTAAGAATTTTTAATGACAAGAAAATTGCTAAGGAGATTAAAGTTAAGTTGATTGAGCGTGAGGTGGTTTGGTTGGTGATGAACAATGGCATCTCTTTTAATCTAGTTCAGAGGAAGATTGATTTAATGAAGATGTGGGGTATTGATTTGCATGATTCTGGTTAATGGTGTTCATGTATTTTGTGTTGAGTTTGATGTTGTATGGTGTATGTGAGAAAGAGCGTTGTTATATGGTGTTTTTCGTTTTTGTGTTGTATTGTCAATATATGGAATTTATATGTGCTCTTTTTCCTTACGTGGTACCTATTTAGGTTGGGGGGCATAAGGTTTTGATGAGGCATATAAATGAATTATATGGTTGGTATAGCAATAAAGAATACCAATTTTCAATATATATATATATGTATGTATATATATAATAACCACAATAATATTTCAATGCATCCAAACAACCAACAAACATCATATAAAAATTATTTAAATAAAATCTATAGAGTGATTTTAATCACATTGATTTTTATTTGGTGATTTATGTTGTTTTTATCTAATTTTAAACAACTATTTAATTAGAAAAAAATTCTAGAAAGTCTCAAAGCATCTAGTCAATTCCATATTATAGCCTTTTCTTAAATATGATTTCAATGGATCCCCTTTTTATTCTGAATTTGTTTGAATCAGAAATTCATTTTATAAGTACCCAAATAAATTTAAATATAATTTATAATTTTAATTACTGAATCCAGATAATTACCTTAATACACTGTAATAATCAATCTCCTTCCTTGTATTCAAAATAGCAGTCTCGCACTAGCGTTCTCCCTCCTTCACGTCCTCCACTACATCAGCATCATCATGTCAACACCACTATGTCACATCTGCCGCCTCCATTATCATCGCATCACCGAACGAAAATGAATTAACCCTTGTTTACTCCAAATCAAACATGCATTAATCACTAAAGTCCATCTCACTTTCATAAACCTGCTGCCCTGTTTTCTCCAAACAGCCATCGTTCTTAAACCCAACACCATACTGGTAGCTCACGTTTAACCCCTTCCTTCCCCACAAACTCATCTATACACGCAATCCAATACCTAACTTCCAACGTTTTGCAATCTCAATCATATACGAAGGACTCCTCCCTTCCCCATATACAAAACACGCTACTGCTCTTCAGGCCGTGACTTCCCATCGGGTTTCCTCCCCTTGATCAACTATTCCAACCACATCAACCTCTCTCGTTACTCCACAATCCCATAATTGGTAATCACCATCAACTCCCAATCGCAAACTCCATCAACTCCTCACCATCCTATCGAGCTTGAACTTCCCCTTCCCCTTTCCGTTCTCAACCCATATCCAGTCACAGACATAGACATGCGATAATAATTTTAACGAGAATTCACAAAAGAATATACCCCATGCTAAATGACGCCACAATCACAAATTCGATATTAGTTTCAACCATCGTTGCATCTATACCCCAAAGTTGAAGAACCCTAATTCGTTGTTGAGTTCGAATAGTGTTGGAACATCATCGCACAATATGTAGCAACTGCTGAGATGAAGATCTCATCAACTCAGGATCAGAGAAATCAATTTTATATTTTACGATTTTATTTGGATCCCTTTTGATTTTAAAAGAAACGATTATGTTTTTATGTGAATGGGGAAATGGAAGTCGAATGGAAATAAAAGAAAAGGGGTAGGAGGTAGTAATTGTTGAAGATTTATAATTTAGGGAGGCTTCGATTATTGTTTTGATTTGTTGACGAAATCAAGACACGGGCTCGACATTATTTTGATTTGTAGAAGAATTAGAAGGCAAAGATTATGTGTGATTTATAAAAGGAGGAGTGGAAACCAACGTACACTAATATTTAATTCATGTTACACAAAGTACAACTCTTTAAATTGATTTGATTTTTATTTGATTCGATTCGATATAAAGTTATTTTTTTATTTTTTCTAAACAGATTGCGATTTGATTTCGAGCTTATCCATAATTTTATAATCAAGGGGTTCATAACTTGAGATCACGAACCCCTATTTTAACACGAAGACTGATGTTTCAATGTAATTACGCAATTCTGAACTCAACATAATATATTCTGAAATTAAATTTGAACGTATATGCAAAATAACCATATTAAATTGATATATTATAATTTAAATTCAGAAACAATAAAACCCTTGATAATAAATTATTATTGTTTATAATCATGTAGAATTTATATTGATCATCTGAATTGTTTTCGATTTAGTTTTAACTTTGAATTCAATTATTTATTGTTTGTGATAATTCAATATACTCGAATTAAATCATATTCGATTATAAATCGATAAATTCCATACAAATATCCATTTATATTATCACCTCCATTTAAAACAATATTAAATACTTAAAATAGATTGACCAAAAATTCGGGTCGTTACATACTTATATACGAACCATCATATATTTAGCTATTAATGTGAATCCACTACTCTGTTTATAATTCAGTTTTCTGCTCATACACTGTCTCACCTGTTTTATATCATGACTTATGTTATTGTTATATATTATTCCATGCATTGTGAGATATACGACATGTTATATGGATTTCCTTACTTAAATCTTTGGTGATCATCCAATACCAGTTGGACACTCTCATAGCGTAACTCGTTAGGTGTCGGTTGGTATATGGAGGTCACCACACATAGATGTCAAAGTAGTTTATATTTCCAAATCAGACTAATGCAAGCACACTAACTCGCTGAAACGCACTAACATCCTGCAACTGAACAGACTTGCATTCACAACGTAACATGGTGTGTGACCTTGCCTCATACTGAGAACGAAAGTGATAAAAGGGTATGCTACATGGAATGGATCCCAACATATAACTTGGCTAAATCCCCAACTCTTGATTTGACCTCCACAAACAAATTTTATATATTAGGCCTCTAATTTACCTACCCACTGTAAATTAATATGTTAATATTCGCAATATACCCATAAAATATAATCGAATATGTACATATAAGGCATGACCATGACAGTCTAGTCTAAGCTTATAATATACTCACATATTGTAAATTAATATATATTCAAATTCGCAATTTACCCACACACATTGTATACCAATATGAACGTATTAAGCCGAACGATCCCCCTTAAAATATTCGAAGTCATATTGTAAACAAACTATTCATATTTTATTATGATTCCTAATTATCATAATTTTTCAATTTTCCAATTACAATCTATTTCTGTCAAAATCCGTCAAATAGACGTTTATAGTTCTATTTGCCTTATTTTAGTTATTCCCTTCTTATTTGCAATTTCAACATATTCAAATTAAGCCCTCAAATTTGATTATTTCTTTCCAATTAATTTTTATTCCCCAATCCAAATGTAGAATAAACAAAAAAGAGATATAATCTAATGCAAAAATATAAGTATATGGGTTCAAGCCTGTTTTCATCACATTTATATGCCTTTTAGGCATATTTTAACATAACTGCAAAATCTAAGAAAAATGGAAACATGGAAGAATAAATCTGATACAAAGGTTCATAGAAATCTAAATAAAATTTGAAGAAGACAGACTGCAGAAATTCTAGAGACTACTGAATCTAAATCTAAGAATTATGAAATGATCTGAAACAACTATAACTATTACTTTATAGATTTAATCTTCAACTTATTAGAAATATGGAAATCACATACATATCACCAAAGAAATGAAAATCTAAAGGCCATGGTAGGTAATCCCCAAGATCTATGAATAAACAGTATTCCAATTTTTGCGTGAACAATCTATTATTATTTTGGAAAGGAAATATATTGTGTGGGATAAGAAATTGAAGAATGAGAATTATGGGGAATCGGTGAGCAGTATAGTTTATTTATAGATGCAGTAGGGAATTTTGGGCGTTAGGATAATTAGGTTTTCAACCACCAGCTTCAGATTAAAAAAAATTTGAACCTTCCAGCCTGGTTTAATTCGTGGTAGGCATGAAAACGTGTCTAACTACGTTACCTAGGTCGACCTAGGTGGATCGACACAGGGGTCGATCCACTTGGGTTCTTGGTCCACCCAATTGGGACTAGGTCATCCTAGTAATTACGCTGATTGTGCGTAATTTATTATTTAATTTGTTTCTAATTTTGAATTTCAAACTTCAACTGTCTATAACTTTCTTGTTTTAAGTTTATTTTACACAAACCAAAAGCCTACCAGAACCATAAAATTGTAACGGAACCAGTGGCACAATCTCCGTTGTCTAATTCCCAATTATTTTTAGCTTATTTTTTAACTAATTAATTTGTAAATTAATTGTTATTTATTAAAATTGTGGGTTGTTAAACTTAAGGAGTCTGAGCAATAGTTTGCTACGATAAAATGGATCAATCTCTGCAATTGAGTGCTAACAAATGAAGAGCGATGACGAACTCAAGGTAGTTTGGTATGTAGAGGAAGGAAAATAATACAGAATGAATTTTCAGTGTCTTTTTCAATTATGTCTGCCTTCCTATATGTAGGTGTAGGGAGGTATCTATTTGGGTATAGATACTTATTAATATGATCGCATTGCTTGGGACAACCGTGACATGTCACTAAGTAATACAACCTTTTAATTCTAGATTTATTAGAATCGGGTCTAAAAAACATCCAGCCTGATCATCCAGACCATACCAGACCAATCCAAGCCATGTCATTGCCAACTTAAAAGTGTTATGTTCCTTTAATATGCCTTAAATTCCTGTTCGCCCACACCGCATAACAGTTGCTGGCTTCGACTCAAGCACCGGCACGGGTGGGAGCATGCGGGTAGTGCGTTACACCACCCTTTAGAATGGCCAATCTTAGTTTCCTCTGTTCATTTCATAATAAATATACTATGGTCCATATAGTAGTATATTAATAAATACTGTTTATATATTTTACTATGTAAGACTATTCATCTTCCAAGGCATGTAATGACTCTCTTCCTAATAACTACTTCATTCATTTTCCAACAATCCCTACATAAACGAACAATTGCTCAATTGTTTTAGTTTCATGAAACACTTATTGTATCAGTCAAGGTGGCACAAAGGCCTTGAACTTTCCTAGTGTTTTATTGTTATAACCTACTAACGAATCAACGGACTAGGTTTCCTTTGTACTATACGCCTTTTGTCTAAGTCTATAAAGATAACACACGTTAAGTGCTTCTTAAATTCTGAGGTTCATATTTGTGTTTGTTTTTGCCATAAACACTAGTTTGGTCTCATAATTGCTTGAAGAATTTGACCCTAAAATTCTTCTTGAAGCGGGACCCTTGCACTTACATTGGTGACTCTATAAAGAGTATTCTGCAATACTTCACTTGGTTCTATATATGTAATAACTTATAAAATGTACCTCAAATAGACATAGATAATAAAATTTATAATAACAATATTAACTGGATAACTGAGAATTTTTCCACGAAAATATTATTCTTTGGCGAGATTCTATTTTATTTTCTTTTTTATTTGTCGAAAATGGAGTCCGTATGAAAAAGTTATTACTCAAATAAGTTATATGAGAGGAAACCCATGCGATGCACGGGAGCATAGACTTTTATGTGTTTTAGTTTGCATTCAGCAATAAGCGGTGAAAACATATTGTATAGTAGCAAGATATATAATGTAAGTGATATATGTATGTGTTAGGATTCTACCATATAAACTAAATTTTGCAGCAAAAAGTAATTAATGCATGTATAGCGAGTAGGAACAGGTTGCACTTATGGTAAACAGTATGAAATTTTATGTATCTCTATTGAGTTGATGGGAAGATATATGTATTAAATGATGAATTAAGCAACCATATTGTGTGATATACTACATTGGTTGAAGAAAATGAGAGCAGAAAAAATGAGTATAGAATTATGATATGCATAAGTTAATCAGAAACTAAGCAGAAAGCTCGTAGAAGGTACTATTATGAGCACGAATTATTTAACATATATGCAAAATAAACACATATATTGCTGCAGTTAGGAATGGAATGTTAAGTAATGCAATTTATCGGGCATGTATTATAAATATTATCTTTTAGCCAAAAAATAGGAATGCCTGCATTTAGTACCAATTAAACAATATGTAAACTGCATTTAACACATGTTGCATGCATTCATTTAATACATGCGTTGTACCTAAATGACATAATTTGAAAATCCCCTATTCCCCTATACCCAAACAATCATGACCCCCTGATTTTCACCTTTTTGTAATTAATCCCCCGGTCTTAATTGCAAAAAGGTGGAAATCAGGGGGTCGTTATTCGTTGGGTACAGGGAGATAGAGGATTTTGGTACAGGTGATTTGCACTCTGATATTTGATAGTAAAAGTCAACAAGTATCACCAAATTCGGTTCTTGTTTGTTGTCTTCTATTGTTAAGCATACAAAGTGTGGAGTTGAATGATATTACTCTATGAGAACGCCACTCCTGACGCTGCGATGAAATGTACGTACTTTAACGATTGTGATTTGTGAAGTACACACACTGGGCCTATCATCCCTTTGAATTCAGTGATTTAAGTCATTAGTTTGAACCATTATAATCACCTATATGTCTAAACTTTCTTACTTGAACTTTTTCAACATAAATAAGTGAACCACAGCAAGACAATTTGACGAATCAGGAGGATACACATGCACTGGATTCACTCATCTGCTTTGTAGAGAGGGGGGGGGGGGGTAAAATATTAAGCCTACTGGATATAAATGTGATATGATATGGCTTTGAACATAGACTGTTCACCTATAAATCAGTCGGTGTACCATACTGCCCATTTATTTCTGTACAGTACAATGGATTACATGGATTAAATAAATGTTTTAACATGATTGAGTTGAAAATCATGCGAAGTGAGGTTGAGTTACAGACTAGTTGTTTCGTTTTGAAATTTTGAATTATGTTACGGAAGGATTGTTGTGAGGATGTTTGTGATTGAACCATAAGTTAAATTGATGACCGTTTTAGAATAGGTTGTGGTGTTAGGAGATTATGGCTGATGAAGGTTTTATGATTGACCGTTGTTGTGTTGGTAGTCATCTTGGGGCTATTATGGTGTTTGGATGAAGTTGGTGGTTCAATTTGTTGGAGTATGTTGGATGGTTTTATAGTGGATGCTTTGAATGTTTATTGGGTTTGTAGTTGGAGTTTGAGAGATGTTGAGGCTAGCGGGTGTTACATGGTGAGGCTACATTGTAATTATAAAATCGTTACAGCCAAATTTCATCACATTAAGGATGATAATAATACTAGTAGACATAAATGTTGAATTTTGGCGAAATTATATGGTAGAATTAAAGAAGATGGAAGTAGCTTCCTGTAGGATAAGACAGTTCGCAAACAAGAGTTCATATACGGGAGATATGGCAAAGAAGCTGGAAAACATTATTTGGGAGCAGGACCAAATGTCTGGAAGGAGCAACTAGACGTCTGGGAGCTGTCTATGCAAACCAGAGACTGGGCTAGACGTCAGAGAAGCCATCAAGGCATCTGTCAGATGTCTGCAAACCTGGGAACGAGTGTGGGAACATCTAGAGAGTGATTCCAGACGTCTGAAATCCTGTGCCAAACGTCTAGAACGAGGCCTAGGGCTGTTTTTAGCCTAATTCGGGTTTGGGAAGTCGGGTGTTGATTTGTGAAGCTACAAGGGGCATTTTGGAAATTTGCCTTGGTTTTCTACAAAAGTGTATAAGCTGATTTCATATTTGAAAGGCCATGAGATGATTAATCCATAAAAGCAAGGAATTAGTTCTCCATTAATTAGGGTTTGGCAATCCTGATTCTTTCCTCAATTCTAATCTCCACCAACATATATTCTCTATTCAATATTGTTGACCAACTTTTTGCCAAAAGCCATCACAATTCAGATCGAAGCACAATATTCAGAAACACACCCTTTAGCATTCTCAATCAATCCGTTCAAGCAACACATACTCCAGATGTCCCAGCCAAGGCTCGGCCTAAACCGGCTTCCCTTAGATTTCTAGCCCAAGCTAGTATACTTCGGCTATTGACTCGACCACTCCGTAAGAATCGCTCTCCCTAGTCGACTGAGTAAACCGCTTCCATCAAAGGCGCATCGACCGAATATCTCGAAGCCGCTTGAAAATATCCAGCTGAGTCTTTCAATACTTGCTTCGACTTTCAATGCAATAAAGGCGGTCAACCATCTCCAGACAAAGCTCTACTTTTGATACACCTCACCTTGAGTGCCATGTAAGCCACTATTTCCGAGGATACTATTAATTAGCTGTAATTCGGGACCCACCGCTGCAATTACTTCCACTGATCGAGCTTCACGTGTTCAAGCTCCAAAAAAGAGGAAAGCCATGTGGCGGCCCGCTCAGCCCACTTATTCACCTATAAATACACCCATGCTCAAAATGGAAAAGGGACTTTTTTTGGATCTTCAGCTCCTCCTACTTTCAGCTAAACCTCTCCTTCTAAAAGCCTTTCTACGGATAAGTCAGAAAAGAAATACTTCTTCTTCTTCCTCAAAAATAGAAAAAAGCATTGTACTTGTAATCAAAAAAGAAAAGATCAGTAATATAAAGTAGATGTATGCACCATCTTGGCCGAAAAACTATAAAAAGTCCTGCGTGTTTCCTGTTTTCTTTACTATCTTGCATTTCGTAATCATTATTCGTGTTCTATCCACATGATTGGCGGTTGACTGTCATTAGTGGCCAACTTTTGACGTCAACACTTTGGAACGTCAGGTAGGGGTCACGCACCGACATGCTCTTTGACCGTCAGCATATTCCGATCTATGGCAAACAAACGAAACAAAGATGCAACATAAAGATGCAACATCTTCCCGTCCCATGAATGACGATGCAGACGACACAAATGTTGCAGAGGCAAGCTAGGAAGCTTCCTCCCATGAAGACATGTCCCGATATCTTACCTGAGAAGACATGGATAAGATTATGGCTGAATTCAGAGGCCATATGACATCTTAGGGTAAACTCTTCGAACGACAGCAGAATTTGATGGATCACCTTCTCGGTCGAGTGGAAATGGGATTAAACGCTTCAACATAAATTCCTCCACCGATCGGAACTGGGGCAATAACTGATCTTCGGTCTATGCAGAATCAGACCACTGATCAGATCACACATTTGCTTCCTCCTGGCTCGGCTCCACCACCCGACCAATCATAGCCAGGAGTATCGCTTCCAACGACCAGAGCAGTCGCAACTGCAGATTCACAGGAGGCCCGCGATCAAGATCTAGGTCGTTCAACCACTTTTCCTCCACTCTTGGGGACTGATCGACCCCCTGGACCATCAAGCAACCACTGGGGAAGTCGGGATCAATGCCATTCCCATTACAACCCAGTATCTTACCACAGACTTGCCTTATGCCACCTTTTCTTCAACGAAGAGTTGGTGGAGCCTTCCCTTCAAGCCAAGGAGACCACTCTACCATACTAATTCCCATATCGACAGGTGAAAACACTACTACAGATCCTCCTAACATCACCTCGGGCAGGGGCATCGAAGAACTCCAAACATCACATGCTATGCTGGATCAGCCTAGACCTGCTTTATGTACGGCTCGGTCTAACTCTCGTCAGGTTCAAGGGTGGCCAGTCTGCCCAAAACCAACAACTGTGATGAAACTTCACCTTCACTCAACTCTCAGAGGTCGGGAGCAACCAACGACCACCCTTCCGAGCATGCTTTCATTGGATCTCGATGTCGGAGCTCCCTCGAATGCAGGACTCGACTCATGGTAACAACTCCTCAGGGATGGAACCCAGCTTGCCAGCATCATCAGATGCTTCACTGGGGGCACATCCTCTCAGTAGGACATAAATGACGCCCATCGTAACCCATTCATAGGGCTGTAAATTTTGTCCGAATGTTCAATGTCTGTTCGTGTCCGTGACCAAAATACGTTCATCCGAGTCCGTCCGATTTTCATTTAGGACACGAGTTAGGACAACAAGATTTGTACGAGAAAAAATCATGTCCAGTCCGAGCTCATCCGAATTCGTCCGAATTACTTGAAATTCGGCGTATAGTTGAGAAAAAACTAGTAAAATGTACAAAATATAGTATAAGTAGTCATGTCCAATCGAGTCCGACCTAGTCTGCCCGTGTCCGTGTCCGATCGATTTTACTTAGCACACGAATTAGGACAACGAAATTTATCCGAGAAAAAATTTGGTTCGGTCCGTGTTCGGTCCGATCTTTTTAGGGAAGAAACTGAACACACCTCCGTCCGGTCCAACCGATTTACACCCCTACCCATTCACCAGAGAGATCAGAAACTCTCGGAATCCCCCGGACTTTAAGTTTCCAGCCATCGAACCGTACAATGGTCGGACTGACCTTACCATCCATCTCATGCGATACATGCACCACATGGAAGTGCTCTCTGCATCGACCAATACCATGGCCAAGTGCTTCCCGCTCTACCTCACCGACATAGCAGGCATGTGGTTTTAACAACTAACAACCGAATCGATTAACAGATGGAACATGTTGGTCACTCGTTTCACCAAGCAGTTCAGGGTTCATATATCCCGACCCAAGAGTGTTATGTTCCTTTCTACCATCAATAAACGCCCCAGAGAGACTCTATGATCTTTCTTGGGGAGATTCAACGCGTCCGTAGCATCTGTCAGCCGACCTGATCCGTCAGTGGTGCTCATGGCCGCCATTGCAGGCGCCTAGAACCGATCAAAATTTTAGATCTCTATAACCAGAGATGCACCTATATATATTGATGAATTTTATACTGAGGCCGAAAGGCTCCTCCGACAAGAAGATGCCAGCCTCGAGATGGAAAGTCTCGAGGTGCTCGCTGCCAAGGACGGAGGCCCCTCCAACTTCAACGGTCAGAGCAAAGGTAAAGGGAGAGTTCCAGAAAAGAGAGACCGCAATATGTGTTCTCGAAGAGAGGACAAGTACGACAGGTATACCGAGCTCGAATCTTCTCTGCTTGACATCTATCTTGATATATAAGAGACTCTGCCCTCTCCAAAGCCTCCTCGAAGAGAGCCGACCCAAAAAGAGATCGAATCTGGGAAACACTGCATGTACCACAACATAGCTGGTCACGCCACCAGTGAATGCAGATATCTACGCGATCTCATCGAGGATAAAGTTAGGCGAGGAGAGCTCCCCGAGTATGTCAGGAAACCTACAAGGCCTTGCCCAACCCTCATCTACCCAAGCTCCTCAGGTCGGTCCCCAAGCTCCCAGGAACAGAAAGGACCCTAAGCCTAGCAATCGTAACTTTACAATTAATTAATTATATCATTGTATTTTTTGCTTTATTGAATAATGAGTTATGTTGGATTGTGCACGAGCAGGGATAGCCCCTAGATGTGTTCATAGTTCAGTTATTGCTCTATTAGAATTTGTTTTTCTGGCTTAGTAACGATAATAAAATTTTCTTTCGAACATTTGGCATGTTTGAGTAAACTCAAGCCGAGCACGATAGTTGCTCGCCAAAACTCAGTCAATGCCTAACATCATAACCAGACCAACTCCATAGGCCGAGTTCGATCGACCCTTGACCTAAAGCAGAGTATACTTGATACTTTCCATTATCTTAAGCCGAGTGTGCCGATCACTCACCAAATCTTTCATTGATCGAGCATATTTTTCCATAGTCTACGCTCACCACTGTCCCTGAGAACATGGTTGATGCCTGCCACCATACGCTTAACAGACTCCATTAAATAATCATAAAATAACTAACACCAACCAAGCTTGATCACCACTTGCCACCAGCTGAGCATATGTACTGCTCGCACCAACGTAAGCCAAGCATAGATGATGCTCACCCCTCAGCAAGCCGAGTACTGATAATACTCGCCATTCCGATAAGCCGAGTACCGATTATACTCGTAAATTTTCAAAGTCAAGAATGACATCCGCTCGATTGCTCTTAAAGTCCTCTCTAGACCGAGAGTGGCTCTTGTTATTTTTATAAGTACAAAATATTGCAACCAGGAAGATTTCCATAATTCATTTGGCCTTAATACGTTTTTTCGATGGTTGTCAGTTTTCTGGCCTTAATACGGTCCACCACAATCGTTGGTTTCCCGGCCTTAATACAACCACCAGGACCGTCGGATTTCCGACCTTAATAGGGTCCAGTGTGACCATATCTACCCAAGCAATTGTGCTTCGACACAACATTCAAAACACACCTCCCTCTATTGAAGAAGATGCATTCTGAGGGGCAAAGCGTTGACTAACTTTTTGCCAAAATCCATCACAATTCATATCGAAGCCCAATATTCAGAAACACGCCCTTTCTCATTGTTCAATCAATCAATTCAAGTAACTCATATTCCATATAGCCCAGCCAAGGCTCGGCCTAAACCAGCTTCCTTCATATTTCAAGCCCAAGCCAGTATACTTCAACTAATGACTCGACCACTCCGGAAGAATTGTACTCCCACTCGATCGAGTAAACCGCTTCCATCAATGGTGCATTGACTTAATATCTCGGAGCCGCTTGGAAATATCTAGCTGAGTCATTTAGTACTCGGCCTGACTTTCAAGGCAATAAAGGATGTAAACCATCTCCGGACAAAGGCCTACTTTTGATACACCTTGCCTCGAGTGCCACTATTTTCGAGGATACTATTAATAAGCAGTAGACTGGGTCCCACCTCTGCAATTACTTCCACTGATCGAGCTCCATGTGTCCAAACTCCGAAAAGAGGAAAGCCACGTGGTGGCCTGCTCAACCCACTTATTCACCTAAAAACACACCCATGCTCAAAATGGAAAAGGGACTTTTTTGGATCTTCAGCTCCTACTTTCAGCGAACCTCTCCTTCTCAAAGCCTTTCTATGGCTAAGTCAGAAAAGAAATACTTCTTCTTCTTCCTCAAAAATAGAAAAAAAGCATTGTACTTGTAATCAAAAAAAGAAAAGATCAATACATATAAAGTGGATATAGGCACCATCTTGGCAGAACCACTATAAAAAGTCTTGCATGTTCCTTGTTTTCTTTACTTTCTTGCATTTTGTAATCATTATTCGTGTACTATCCACACGATTGGGTGTTGACTGTTACTAGTGACCAACTTTTGATGTCAACAAATATTGGATCATTGTAATCAATATATATTATTCTTTTCATATGATGATAATAAAGGCTCCCTCTCAAATTGGATGTACACTAATAAATTGTTAGTTGAACCGCTATACATCTTATTGTGATTTAGTTTACTATTATCGTTCTTTTATATTGATTGTCTTGTGTCTATGATTGGGTTTGAATCGTTTGAGGTTGGTTTGATCATAGATTTGTTGTTTGTGCACTACCTAACACGATCAAGCTTGTTTTTTTGTGTGTTAGGGATTCAATTTGAGTGGTCTTGATCATATGTTTTTCCCAACATTTGGTATGGGAGCATAGGTGTGGTTAGGTAATTGTAGAAATGCTTGAATCGTATTCAAAGATTCCTTCGTTGGTTGGTTCAAGTTGAATATCAACTTATGTATTGGATCATATGCGACTTCAAGATCACAATTGGTTACAGACAAGTGGAATGACAATAATGATTTTGAAAAGTGGCAAGGGAAGATGAAAGCGGTTCTAAGGAGGAATCAGGTGCATCGGGTAATGTTTTATACACATTTGTTGTCGGTGGACATCTCAGATGTGGAGATGGATGAAATTGAAGAGTGGGTGTTTGCTAGACTTCAACTTACTAAGGGAGAGAATGTTATCTTCGAATTTAATGGTGAAAGGACCACTAAGGGTACTTGGGAGAAGTTGGAGGAGTTATAAATGAAGAAATCACTCGCTAATCGTTTGATCTTGTTACAAACATTTTTAACCTATAAGATGAAAGAAGGAACTTCGCTTAAGTCACATTTGAATGTGTTTGATGATTTTCTAATAAAGATGAAGGCGGTATATTTGAAGACTGAGGAAGAGGAAAAGGAAATTATATTGTTGTGTCCATTGCCAGACTGCTATATGGGTTTCTCAAACAGCTTGATTTATAACTAAGATACATTGGCATTAGATGATGTCAAGAAGGTTCTTCTTAGTGAGGAATTGAGAGATCGAATGAAGAAGTTGATTGTGGGAAGTAGCAGTGATGGTAAGGGTTACAGTTTGTTTATGGAGAAGGAGAGATGTGTGAAGAAGGAGAACCGAGGGCATTCCAAATCTAGGAATCCGGTTGGAGAGGGAAGTCGAAGGAAAGAAAAGACAAGTGCTATGTCTGTAAAACACCCGGTCATTGGATGAATGAGTGTCCGACCAGGGAGAAGGAAAAATGGAAGTAGCTTCTTCATCCGTAGCGGTAGAGAGATGTGTTGGTGAAGGAGACATGGATGTTTCGATGGCGGTAGCATCAGATGTTTCGGGTAGCGATTGGAGGATTGATTTAGGGGCATCTTATCATATGACACCCAATAGGAATTCTTTTTCTTCTTATGTTGATAATGAAGGAAATTGAATTGTTAATTTTAATGGTGTTATGTGTAAGTCAGAAGGAATTGGTTCCATAAAAATTAAAATTTTTGACAGAATGGCTCGTACTCTCACGAATATGTGTTATATTCTAGGACTTAGGAAGTCTCGTATGTCTTTGGGGTAGCTGGATTCTTTGGGATGCAAGGTCACTATTGAGAGTGATAATTTGAGGGTTTCGAAGGGGGAGCTTGTGGTTATGTGTTTATTTGCTTCAAGGAGTGACTGTTGAAGGTGAAACTTGCATAGGCACTGATAATTTTCGTGACTTGGATGAGATAAGTTTGTGTTATTTAAAACTGGGTTATGTCTCGGTGAAGAGTTTGGAGATTCTTCGAAAAAGGGAGATGATTAGTGGATAAATTTCACTAAGTTATAGTTTTGCAAAGAGTTTGTCATGGGGAAGCAATCTAAAGTGGCATCCTGTGAAGGAAACATGATTCGAGAGGAATTATTGAGTATGTGGACACAGATTTTTGAGGGACAGCACCGGTAGTTTCTTTGGCAGGAGCAAGATATTATATTTCCTTCATAGATGACTTTTCTCGTAAAGTTTGGGTGTATATAATAAAGGCCAAGTCATAGGCATTTACTAAGTTCAAAGAATGGAGAGCACTTGTTGAGAATGAGAGTGGTTGGTCTTTGAAGGTTCTTAGGTCTGACAATGGTGGAGAGTATGTTTCTGGAGAATCCTTGGATTATTGCAAGCATCATAGTATTCAGACGTATTTATTTCCCCAAAAGATCCACAATTAAATGGGGTTGCAGCAAGGATAAATCTTACTATACTTGAGAGAGCTCGATGCTTGGGATTAACATTGGGTTTTTCTAAGGGATTTTGTTCTGAAGCATTGTCGATCGCGGTGCATATTGTGAATAGAAATCATGTTCCTCTATTGGTAACAAAATTTCGGAGGAGGCATGGAAGTAAAAGAGCATTGACTTGATTTATCTTCCTGTCTTTGGATATTCAGCGTATGCGCATGATTCAGGTGATAAACTTGAGCCTAGAGCTTTCAAGATGATTTTTCTTGGTTATAAGGATTGAGTGAAAGGCTATCAGATTTGGAATCCAGAAACGAAGATGGTTAGATTATCTCGTCATGTTACTTTTGATGAATTGGCTATGTTCAAAGAGAATAATGACTCATCAGACATTTCAGATTTGGTTCATGGTGCAACAAAGGAGAAGGAGGTCATTACCATATTTTTTCCAAGGAGAAGAGAGAGTATATGTGTTGGAGATGCTTGTGGGGAAGAAGTGGTTGATGGAACATCACATAGGCTATATGGTGCCTCTAGTAGTGATGTACATAATCCTAGAGACGATCCAACCCAAGGTGGAGCCCAAAGAAGTTCCGGTGATGGTATTGCTTCTTGGGTTGGCCATCGTGCTATAAGGCCACCTGAGGGGTATAGTGATTGGAACTACCTAAATTTTGTGATAGGTTGGACTATGCTCTTCATGTAGTCCAAGTGAACCGATGGATCTAGAGGACGTCATGAAATTGAGTGATAGCTTGAAATGGGTTTATGGCATGAAAGAAGTGATGCAATCAATGATGAAGAAACAAATTTGAGAGTTGGTTAGGAAACCAGAAAATTGGGTGCAAATGTATATACGAGGTGAAGGATGATGGAAGATACAAGGCTAGGCAATGGAAAAGGGGATTGCACAAAGGAAAGGAAAGTAAAGGGTTATGATGAGATATTCACGCCGGTTATGTGTCATACTTCTATCAAGATATTACTTACTATAGTTGTTATTCACGACTTTGAGTTGGAGCAATTTGATGTGAAACCCACCTTCTTGCATGATGACTTGGATGAAGACATTTACGGGAAGAAACTGGAAGTTTTTGGTGTAAATGATAAGTCTAACTTAGTGCGTAAGTTGAAGAAATCGCTATATGGGTTGAAGCAGTCGCCTTTGCAATGGTACAAGAGGTTCCGTTATTACGTGCTTGAAAGTTGCTACCATCGAGGCATCAAAGATTCTTGTTTATATTTCAAGAAGTTGGTAAATAATTCTTAGGTGTATTTTCCCTTGTACACGGAAGATATGCTTATAGCTTCAATGGACAAGGTGGAAATCAACAAGTTAAAACTGAGATTGGAAGTGGAATTTGAAATGAAAGACCTTGGGGAAGCTAAGAGGATATTAGGCATGGAAATTGAAAGGGACAAAAATCATTTTAGTTGAAACTCACTTAAAAGGGGTATGTAAAGAAAGTGCTTTATCGGTTTAGCATGCAGAATGCAAAGGCGTCGATGCACCTTTACCTTTGTATGTGAAGTGTTCAAGTCAAGGATCTCTATCGAAGAAAGAGACAATGCATATATGGAAATGGTTCCATATGCGAGTGCGGTTGGTAGTTTAATGTATGTCATGGTATGTATACAACTCGATATTGAAAATGTTGTCGGGATGGTTTGCCGCATTTTGGCTAATCCAAGAAAATCGCATTGGAAAGAGGTAAAGCTTATTTTGAGATACTTGAAAGGAACATCTCATGTGCTTGTCTTTGTTGGTAGTGAGTAAAAGAGTTGTAATTGGTTGGTTATTGCCATTTAGACTATGCCTGGTGATGGGGATCGGAGAAAGTCAACTTCTAGATATGTCTTCAAACTTGGTGGCACAACCATAAGTTGGAGATCGAGATTGCAGACCATTGTTGCTTTACCCGCTTTGGAGGTGGAGTTCATAGTCGCAGCGGAGGCAGTAAAGGAGGCACTTTATTTGAAGCATCTATTGTGGGACTTGGGGATTGAACACAGTAGCAACAATGTTCATTGTGATAGCCAAAGTTCTATCCATTTGGTGGAGAAATTTGCATTTAGCTCACGTACTAAGCATATAGAAGCGAGAGATTAGTTCTTGGAAACCTTGGATGAAGATAAACAAGTATATCTTTAGAAAGTGCACACAAATGACAATGCAACAGATATGTTCAGTAAGACGTTGTCAGTTGGGAAGTTCGATCATTGCTCGAACTTGATTCTCTTGGAGAAGTGCTGCCATTAGGTGGCACGAGTAAGAGGGGAGCTTAGTTTTCATGAGGAAGAGTAGTGGTGCAAGTTTAAAGTTCTATCTCCTTAGTAAGTACTACTTAACCTTCCTAAGTACTTTAGTCTTTGGTTGAGATGGTTCTAGAGTTGAGTGCTTTCAACGCTTATTAGTGAGTGAGGGCGTTGTCTGAACTCATTGATGAAGTGCAATAGGGGTGGCCTTGCCAGAACTCGTTGGGAAAGCATTCAAGCTTAGATGAAGGTAGAAGTAGTGACAGTTAGTGTTATTGACTGTAGATGATGGTATAGTATCATTGGTGTTGGAGACAGATATAGTGTCGAGGTAAAGAGTTGAACTTTTTCGGCATTATATGACAAAATGGAAGAGGATGGAAGTAGTTATGTGTAGGAGAAGTGATTCTCAAATTGGAGCTCATATGTGGAAGACATGGAAATGGAAGCTGGAAGAGGCGATCTGGGAGTAGGACCAGACATCTAGTAGGAGTAGCCAGATATCTGGGAGCTGTCTATGCAAACCAGAGACTAGGCCAGACGTATGTGAAACCATCCAAACATCTGGAAACCTTGGAATGAGTCTGGAAACATTCACATTCCAAGAGTTATTCCAGAAGTTTGAAATTTTGTGCCAGACGTCTGGAATGGGTCCTGGGGCTGTCTTTAGCTGAATACGGATTTGGGAAGTCTGGTGTTGATTTTGTGAAGCTACAAGAGGCATTTTGGACACTTGAATAGGTTGTCTATACAAGTATATAAGCTCTTTCCAAATTTGAAAGGCCATGCTATGATTAATCCATCAAAGAAAGGGTCAAGTTTTCCATTAATTAAGGTTTGATAATCCTAATTATTTCTTCAATCCTAATCTGCATAAACATATATTCTGTACTAAATATTGGATCATTGTAACCAGTATCTTGTACTTTTCTCATTCGGTGATAATAAAAGCTTCCTTTCAAAGTGGATGTACACTAACAAATTATTAGTGAAGTCACTATAAAATTTGATGTAATTTAGTTTATTGTTATCGTCCTTTTATATTGCTTGTTTTGTGTTTGTAATTGGGTTCGAATCGTTTGAGGTTGGTTTGATCATAGAATTATTTGCGCACTACCAAGCACCATCTAGCTTGTTTTGTTGCGTTAGGGATTTGGTTTAAATGGTCTCGATTGTGTGTTTTTTCCCAACAACAAAAATATTTAATGTGAAATATGAGATTATTAGTACTTTCTGTGATATGAACACATAAATCAAGGATCGGTTCAAGAGAATTTTTTTTCTTCAGACCTTCCTAAATGTCTTAGTTAATACCATTTGTCTATCACAGAAAAGGAAAACAACTAATAAAATGATAATTTGAATTGCTAATAATGGTTTGATCTCTACTAATTTTCTAAATGTTGAAAGGTTTTTGTTTTTTGAGGTAGAGAGATTTCTTCATTAGAAAATGTAGCACCTAACAACAAATATATCACAATATAGAGAGATTTTTTAATGTACTATCATAATTTTAAATTGAGGAGGAGGAGGCGGTGGTGGATTCCAGTTTGGTTTGTGATATGGGATAGCTGTACTTTAAAGTAGAGGTTAGTGATGATAGGGAGGGTGATTCAGGTGATGCAGGACTGAACTGTAGGTGATGTGAAATGGTTGGTGGATGTGCTGTGATTTTATTTGCGATGGCAAAGTATGATTCATTTGTCGAGTTAAGTGGGCTACACTACAACAAAACAATCATTTTACAACAGGCAAAAACCGTTGTAATATGCATTTCACAACAGGCAAATGCCCGTCTTAATATGCTTCGTCGTAATAGCTCCTGACTATTTGACAACGGGCAATGACTGTTGTAAAGGACCGTTGTAATAACTTGTTCTGTCACATGCAATGACTCTATGACAATAATTATTAACCCGTTGTAATAGCTAATAAATTACAAGCAGCTTTTGCCCGTTGTAATATAGTATACTACAACGGTCACCAACCGATGTAATATACTACTTGGTAAACCTATTTTACAACGTGCCACGGACCATTGTAAAATTATCATATAACAACAGTTTTTGCCCCTTGCGAAGTAAATGCAAATTTAAATATAACTGTTGTGATATACATCCATAATAATATTGAATATTTTAGCATGTAGTAAATATTGTAATGCAACAATCAAAATCACATAATAGCACATACTAAAAGACTGAAGCAAGAATCATATAATTCCAACACATTTCAAAATTTTCGATAAGTTTATACTCCAAAAGACTAGATAAGTTTACATTCCAAAAGGTAAGATAAGTTACATCGATATAGTTCTAACATAAATTACATAACTAGTTTCATAAGTACCAACACTAGACCAAGGAAATGTAATCTTTGTGTCACGCGACGGTAGATCCAACGGCCTGTTGTTCTTGAGTCTGCATATTGTTACTAGCCTGGTGTGACTGCCAAAAAAAAAGTTACCAAATGTAAAGAGAATATATTATTATACACCACTCAGAACTTATTATACAACATTTAAGTCTTGCGATGTTGTACCCTTACAGCATTGTACTAAATTGGGAGTGTACAGAAAGTTAACTGTTTTATTCCCAATTTTTGTACACATATCACCAGATATTATTATACAACATGTGAGCATATTATAACTTCAAGTCATCTTGAGCAGCAAGGTAGAGCAGAGGATACAAGTGCAAACTATAGTAATTAAGTTCAAAGGTAACTGTCTCCTAGCAACATTACTAAGTTTCAAAGGTTGCTTTTCACAAATATCCAACCATGTCCCTGTTACTGCATATCGTTTTGGCCAAACATAGTGCTTTTCACCCATACTAGTGAAGTATATGTTCAACGGGGTTAACGCTTACCTAGCTTATCAGCCTTTGGTTCCATAGTCTTCCTACTTCAATTTAGACACCACCATATCCACAGTTTATAGTTGTATTTAAGTAAAAATATTTGTATTTGTAACTGACATTATATATGAACTTTTATTTCTACAATTATATGACCAAAGGAAGAATTAATTACATAATAGGCTTTACTTGAAAGTCCAAATATCTGCACATGTAGACTGGAACTAAGTTCACTTTTGAAAAACCATTGTGAATCTTTTATCTAAAATGTATTTAAAAACTCAGCTGAATACATATAAAACTAATCAAGTACTTATTATATTATATCATGTTAAATCAATTTATGTATGCATAGGGAACTCGTGTACACCATGGAGCAAACTCAAAATTGCATTTAAAATTTATATGTGCATATGAACCAATGTCTGGAATAATTACACATTTGAAAAATCAGATTGTCAAATTCATATGGAAAACCCATTTTTATAGAACTTTGCATTCTCTTTCAAATCCACTAATGTGCGAAGCGTTTCACACATCCAGTTCAATATGTTTAAAACTGTAGAGATACTATGATTTCTCAACTCATATTTAGGTAATATTCAAAACATGCTTCGCACTAGAGGGGTAATAGTAAGTCATGGATGTTTGGATGATATTTGAAGTAATAAATATATAAAAGTGCTAATATATGTGTTAATATAGGCTTTCAGTAATAATATATGAAGTATACATTCTACT
Organism: Allium sativum; assembly: GCA_030737875.1. NCBI lineage: Eukaryota > Viridiplantae > Streptophyta > Magnoliopsida > Asparagales > Amaryllidaceae > Allium > Allium sativum. The sequence continues at coordinate 490,421,213 of CM060920.1, forward strand.
AGTGAAATATGTATATGCAACTTTGCACGTCCAGATGAAGTATATGAAGTACATTTCCTTGTTTCTTTCTATCCCAGTGTACCCATTACTAATGGCCGGCTCAACATGGGAACTTGGTAGGTGTGAATTTTCTGAACTCTGACTTCATAAATCAACTAATTATTTGTTCCATGCATAAGGAAATTGTTTTATATATCTACAATAATGGGATGATCTCTATATGTGAGCTCAGCAACTTAGCCGCCGTGCTTGTGAGCACAGCAACTTAGCTGCTGTGCTTCGGCACAGCAACTTAGTTGATGTTCAGAGCACAACAACTTTGTTGCTATGCTTCGGCACAGCAAAGCACAACAACTATGTTGTTGTGCTTCGGCACAACTTAGCTGCTGTGCAAAGCACAACAACTTGGTTGATTCTCGAGTGTGTGAGAGGTTGACTATACATGCGTTTGACACCGCTTTTTGCCTGCACTACTAATTTGCAAGATTGTTACATCTGACAGAATTCCCTTGATAGCATGAGACCAGAACATAAGTGCTGGTATTACCTATGGTTTTGCATAATAGTCATCTTATTATGTGATGATTTATAATGATTTACAACGTGCAAGCAAGATCCAGGGAGTCCTAAGTATTGACTTTAATAATATTGCTTCAGGCATGCAATTCAAAGCACCCAACAGTACTATGTACATTAGCTGCTTTGGATAGATTAGTCAATTATCTTTCAAAGTTTTATTGACCCCACCTCAACTTAATTCTGCCCAGCATCAGTGTACCATCTATTTGCATATATAAGACTGATCCATTCCTGCCACATTTTCAATCTGCTTCAAAATCTTATGTTTTTTAATCTACTCAGATTTATGTTTTTTAATCAACTAAGTGCTTTGGCATAACAACTTAGTTCCTGTGCTTGCTTCGGCACAGCAACTTAGTTGTTGTGTAGAGCATAGCAACTTGCAGGGTCATTTTTCGTTTATTCTTCCGTTTATACTTGCATTTTTGGTCATTTTGTGTTTAATTAGTTATTGTTAAGTTGATATATTTTATGTATTATTTCAAATATATAAAGTTCTGGATATAATTTTAAGTTTGGATGCGGATATTTTTGGATATCCGAAAATATCCATATTCGTTAAGCCGGATACATATCCACGGATATGGATATTATTTTGTAGATATTCGCGGATATTATATTTTCGGATACGGATACAGCACTATCCGCATCCATTCGCATCCGTTCACAGGCCTACCGTTGCGTAGTGACTTATTTCAATACATATAGAACTACATATATAAGAAGTCAATTAAGGTTTTTGCTTACAAACTCCATCCGATAGTAAGATAAGTGGCTAATAAATAGACAACTCATAAACAATAATCACTTGTTTATAACTTGTTACAATTTCTACAAATAAATTTTACCATTGTTTCGACTTATTTACTCTAACAGATTTTAAAGTTAGTTATTTATTACAATTGTGTATTTACCAACACTACATAAGTAGGTCAGATAAGTAGCTAATAAATTGACCACTCATAAACAATAATAACTTGTTTATAACTTATTTCAATTTTTACAAATAAATTATAATTTATTTCAATTTATTTAATGTGAGGTGTCTTGTGCGTAAATATACTTGTTTATACTTGTTCCAAAGACTGGAAGTTTACCACAAGATTAATAAATAAGACGTGCGGAAATAACTTGTTTATAACTTATTTCAATTTTTACAAATAATCATAAAAATTAAATTAACAGTTAAAACATATTTGGAGATTAGAATACAAACATTATTACATGATGATGATAGCAGGTAAAAGATTAATCTTGATGAGCATATATCAGTTCATCCAATAAAAATAAAACAACTATTGATTATTGCACTAACCAACAAGAAAATGGCACCCAAGAATATTATTAAGGTACTTGCATTATGAGATGTAAAATACTTAATTGTTGTGTTAAATCCCACATCAATGCATGTTTGCATCTGTCATTGAACGGAGCTAGGATGGCACAAAACTCATTTTCAGTTTTGCCTTGTACTTCGTGAGTCCCTTGTTGCAGTTAAGTATATATTTGGTTTCATATATTCTTGTTCCTCACTCGCTTTTAACAAGGTTTATTTTTTTATAGCTTCCGCAAGTATTATATTAGACGAATAAATCTAAGTGTGCTATGTCTGTTCTATACTCCATAGGAAACATAACGTTTTTCCTAGTTCTCGCTGTGCACAAAGAATTTGCTTTTATATTGCTCCAGTTGAAATGTTGAATACGAAGCGTAACTTTTGATTTTTTTTCCCCTAGGTTGATCCTCAACGGACAATATCACCATTCTAAAATTACGAATCAAACCAAGTCCATAAGATAAAATTACCTCAGTCTTTGTAAAATTTATTTGTTATGGGATGTAGGAAAAAAAGAAAACGAAAGTAACTTCTTTGATTGTATCAAACAAAATTTGGACCTTACAAATACGATGTGGTTGGAAGTTCTTAGAATGTACCATAAATAAAACTAAACATAACTCGAACGAAAAAAACAAAACATAAATACCATAAACATTTTTGGAGCAGAGAAGATACTTGCATTTACGGATTTAGAACAACTTAAGCGGTTAAGCCTAGAAAATAGCTTTGATTGATGACAAACCTCTAATTGATGATGAAACACCTATTCCGTCGTAGCATGCAAGATGGTGATATTGATAAAGAAAAGGTCCCAACATAAAATTAATGAATTTTTATAAAATATATGAACACAAAATAATCATGTTTTCACATTATCACATGTTTAAAGAAAGATTTGAAACCTGATAGTTAAATTAAATCATATTGATAACTTTATGATGCAATTCAGTTTGACTTTGGGTAGAGGTGTTTGTCTAGCTTCATTTCCGGCGCTTGAATCGATGTATTCCGTGGAAAACCAGTAGACAAAGACGTGCATATGGCGTTATTAAGGTGAAGTGCAACATCAAAAGTTGCAGAAAATTAACAGTCATTGCAAAAACAATCCAGGTTCATTTCAGTTTTAAAATTAAAAAATCAAGCTGAATTAATAGTCGTGGACCATGTTGCAAATTCATTGTTTTAGGTATCTATAGCTTTCAAAGTACCAATACTCTGCATCCAATAGCATCAACCAATAGCGACAGGAGCAGGTGGTAGAGTTTGATGGGCAGCAGAAAATAAAATAAACAACTAAAATGTTTGATATAGAAAATCAACTATTTACGCTTTTGGAATTGCAGCAAATGGAAAATGTGGCATATCAAGTAAACAAATCACTAACACTATTTGCACACAACTAGGAACAACTGGAAACACTAATTGCATGCATAAAGTTGCAGTGAATAGATATGCAACTGGGAACTAATTTTATATGATGCAGTTACATATCAAAGCAATCACACTATTCACAAAGCAAAGAGTAAACAAACAATGGAGTTTCACTACAACACAACATATTTTTACATGATATGGACACAAATAACAGAGGCCAATACCCACACAATCTCGACCTAACTGACACAAAAGGAAAAAATATGGTCTCTGCACAGCATTAGCAGCAGCAAAAGAAAAAAATAAAACCAAAAGGATCTACTCACTTCTTTGCTTTGCTTCCTTTGAACTGGTTCTTAAGCTTAATCTGCAGCCTTTTCTGCTTCTTGGGTCCTCCACCTGAACTAGCTTCACTAAAAGAAATGGTGATGGTGAGCCCTTATCCACGTATGACTTCAAGCTCTCTAATTTCACTAAAAGAAGATGCATAACATTTAATAATTATAGTTCATTACAAACGTTCGTTGCAGTAAGTAGTGAATAGTTTGAGCAATTTTTAGCACAAAACAAAGTAACACTATACACAAGTAAAAAATTAAGAAGCCACTTATAGTAATCAATTCTACAGGGCCTGATTTCAACTCTCAGTAGCACAACAATAAATAAGCTTAAACCCCAAAAAAATCATGATCGAACTTAAACCCAAAAAAATATAAAAAATTGAAGTACCTTGAGAAAAAAATGGTTAGGATTTCTGATTGAATCCCGGATGCATATGAGTTTAGATGCGAGAAGAGATGAAAATATTGAGAGCGCGGAGGAGAAGCAAGGTCGCGAGAGAGGACATTCAGTTTGTATATATCCTAAGGATATAAGAACATTCAGTTTGCCTTTTTCAGTTATGGGTTTGCATCTAAACAAAACTGTGCATGAAACAAGTATTTTTGAAAAACTGCCATTTGATGTATATTTCCAAGACCCTTTAGAAAATGGACTAAAAATGACACATGTTTACCGGTTTCTCTGTCAAAATTTACATGACTCAATACTTTTTTACTGTGATTGTTTTATTTTTTTAAAAATGACTATCTAGACAGCATTGCAATTATGCAGAAAGAATATGGCATATCTATCCCCCTTTCCATAGAACTAGGACTGAGGTAAAGAGGCTGTAATAAACTTAAACAAGGTTCATAAACAGAATTCATGGTATTTATTCTTGCTCTTGTTAAGGTCAGTTCAGATTATGCAGTAGTGTGCATGCACTCAGAAACAATGTACTTGCATAAATAACTCAGCGGCTATGTGGAGATGAAAATTAGAGCTCTTGTCCTTAGTAACTAATGAATTGTATTCTTTTCCGAGTGAAAATTCAATGTTCCCAAGATGAAGTATAGCTGCTACGATGTGAAATATTTCTTCCTATAACAAATAATTAGAGTGCATAATTTTGACTATCATAAATACAGATACAAACACACATAATATCATAAGCATGAAAACACTACAATTAAATCTTTACTTGATCATCAAAACTGATGCCAATTATATCCATCGCCCTCCTAGTCTTTAGATATTCCTTAGCATTACTTACTTCGTCAAGTTCATAGGTTCTACTCTGATTCAAATAATGAAAATTGCTTAGAAGGGAAAGACTGAATTTCTCTGCATCCTGAAACAGATATCAAATTTATGTCTACAACTGAACGAGGGGAAAAAATGATGGGTTATGAAATGTCGAATGCATAATAATATCCAACTTCCAAATGCATTAAAAAAAAAAAGACAAAGGAGGCTATTTGCTTACACGGAATCCATGTTTTTCATATCCACTTCGAAAGGAATTGTTTCACATAAAACTGAAAATGTAATACATGTCATTATAAGTACGAAAATGCAAACACTAATATACTCGTATTGTGTTCAAAGTTAATTTGTCTAGCTTTTCTTCATTGATAGTAGATCAGTAGTGGCATTTGAAAACAGTATGTTATGGAAGTCTTCTAATATGCATCTAACAAATATGTTAATTTTTTATAGTTAATCGTTAGTTAATATCAAAATGCAACAATGATTTAAAAGAGAATTTTGAATAAGTTGAAATAAATACAATTGGTCGAATTAAGTATCTACGTCAAAACTGTGTTTGCTAAAAATTGTCGCTGAACATTGAAATTCTGCAATTCACTTCTTTGTTTTGTTAGAGATAATGCACAGTATACTACTAGTTCTGTTTGTTATAATGTATTGCTAGTGTGAATCCATCACTGGAAATTATATATTATGAAATTAAGAAAATAATGATGGAATAACATAATTCATATTTGAGTTTAACAGCAGACATACCTTTTAATTAATGTAATTTATCATTATTTCTCCATCTTTTTATGTCATTTTGAGCGCTATCACATTAACAGCTATGTTGTCCAAATATATTCAATACAACGTTTTTATTGAAACTGTTGAAAATTTATGACTAAATTCCACTTAAAACAGGATCTTTCATTTTGCGATTTGATTGGTAATCAAAATCACCAAAAACCGTGATTAGACCCGGGAAAAATATGCATGCTTCTATGTACGCCTGTAACGAACTGAAAATTCGAACCAATTTGAAAATGCCATTTTTGTCAATTTATAGGATTTAAATACCTAAAGTAATTTATTCTAATTAATAACGACGGAAAATTTATTTTAATCGAAGTTGAAAACGAATAAATTTATTTTAATTATATAACGAGCCTGAAGTGGCGCGGCAGTTTGAAATTTTAAATTCAAAGTTCAACTGACTCACAGGATTCAAAATAAATCGGATTTTAGCGAAACAAGAAATATATAACTCTGTTTGACGATATCTTCCCAACGAATGTGAAAAAAATTGAAATTTCGCTAGATAAATTGCAAGTTATGACTAAATCAAAATTTCGAAAGGTCGCTATGAAATTTATATAAAGAAATTATAAGCGTTTGCGATCAAAATTTGAATTCCGGATTTGTTAAATTTTAAAATAATTATATATGGGAATATAAAATATGTGAATTTTATTTATAAAATTTTATTTAAGTTATAAATTGATTTAAATTGAATTTTAAGGATATTTAATTTGAAAGTTAAGTTAAAGTTGGAATTTTATTTGTTTATATTTAATTTGATATTCAAGTTTGAAATTTGAAAATAATTAAATGTGGAATTTAAAATATATGCGAAATAAATTTGTAAATTTATCTAAATTGTAAATTGATTTAAATATGAATTTATAAATATTTAAATTTGAATTTAAACAGTTAATTGAATTTGAATATTTTATTAATTTATTTAACTGTGAAAATTAACTGTTTTGGCGACTGTCTCGGAATTCTACGAAACTGGCGCCATTGGATCCGGAACGATGAATTATTACAGGATTTTAAGTTGCGTGACAATCTGACTTACCATTTGACCTTACGAGAGAAATTGTGAGCGAGATCCTTGTAAGCTGATAATTGGATGTTTATCAGATTTGGGCCTTATATATGTGTATAAATGAAATTCACTCTTACCTCACCAACTCATTTTCTCATTCAAGTGCGTACAATTCCTTCTCATCCCTTTCTAATGGCTGAAATCATATTTTCCAAACCCTAGAAATAAAATTTCAAACTTGAAATTCAAATCTCTCCAAACCCTAGAGTATTATATGTCGATTCGAAGCTCTCGACGATACGAGGCTGCTGATACCATTCGTTTCGACATGCAGCGAAGGATTTTGTCAGAAATCGTCGGTCAAATTTACAGTTTTCGTAACCCTAAGGCGATTTTTGGGGTTTTCAAATCTAGGTAGTAATCGAAGATTTTAACTTATGGGTTTTGAGGTGTGTGGCCTGGGGAGTTCATCGACGGTGGTCTCGAGGTCCAGAATGGTCGGAGTTGGCCACGATTCGCGTTTTAGGGTTTTAAAACCCGTCCGCTGGTTGGTCCGTCGGAGGCGGAAGGTACCTCCGGAGGCGGTGGCTTCGGACCTGGAGGGTACGCCGGGAGGAGCAGGGCTTAAGGGCGGTGACCGGAGAAGCTATCGAGGTCGGAGGCGGTGGGATTTCTTGGTCAAAGGTTCGGTGTTTGGTGGGTTCTTCACGGCGGGTTACTGTAGCGAATTGGAAAGGGGAGCGGGAAGATGTTGGGGACCTGATGACGTGGCAAAGTTTAGTGGGTGAGAGAGTTATATATTAATTTATATATATATTTAGATTTCAAACGGTAAAATGTTGATAACTTTTGCATATGAACTCGGATTCGAGCGCGGTTTTTTGCGTTGGGATCGTGGCGGAGTTGCGGACATTTTGGCACTAACCTGGCTGCGTTTCGAGACTGTCAATTTTTAGGGCCTTTCTGGACGTCCGATTCAAATTTTAACACAAAGGTGAGTGTTCCTTCACTCACGAAATTCTGAATCCATCCCATATTTATCAAATTAATGTATGAAATGAATTGGATGTATGGTTGTGATTGATTTGGTAAATGATTGCTTGAAATTTGACATGCAAGTGTTAACATGCATTGAAAATCGATAAATTAGTTATTTAAATTTAATTTAAAATTTCTAGTTAGAATTCCGACACTTGATAACTAGTAAAATGATTCAATTTACTGTTGAATAAACGATGTGATAGCTGCCTTGATTGATTTGATTTCTGGATGAATATTGCTCGGACTGTTCTGTTATGCAGTATATGATGTTGTGTGCCCATGTGACGATAAATCCCAATTTACCCTTGATGTTACGGGCATCGAATGAACCCGGGATTTATCGATAAAATGAATTAAGAACACAGAGTGAAATGATAAATCTCTGTGACCCCGATTTGGATTGAAATGATAGATCCATCCCGAATATCGAGAAATTAAATATAAAATCACTTGGCCGTAGGATAGCAAATTATATACGGACACCGGTCGGGTAAATAAAAATCTTGTTTAACCATGGACTTTGAAATTTTTGTTAACAACAATATAAGTGATGTTTTAAAGTTTATTTCCTTTGAATTTGAATTTGGAATTTTAAGTAAAAAGGGAAATAAATATGTGTCGAAATGATAGCAAATAAAGGGGTATAATTGTATTTAATCGAATTCATCGAGATTGAATTGTTTTGCCTGCAGTTGAAATTTTCTATAAGTCGGTCTTGATCTTGAATTAAAATATGAATTTGAATTCGACGCTCGTTATACATGTGAAAATCTTTGAAACAATGAAATGAATTTGTAATTTCGATATATGTTATAAATCGAATCTTGAATGGGAATATGGATTGAAATCGAATTCGGTTTATTTGTAATAAATTGAAATTGTTGGAATGGGAACACGGGTTAGAGTTAACCATCTGAATTAAATTGGCGAATTTGAAATGAATGTAAATTTTGAAATGAAGTCGATCGAAATTGTGAATTTGAATTTATGTACTTGAAGTTGAAATGGAATTTCAAGTGTAATCGAAATCGAGCGAACGATTCTAATTCCAACAATAGTATGTCAAACCATTCTTCAAACTGTTTATTTATATATTATTTCCTTTATAACTATTTATTTTATAAATTATTTTGAATAAGTAATTCTTTTATAATAAATTATTTATTTCATGAATTATTTTGTTGTTTAATTATATATTTTAATAAATTCGTCAAACTCTACTTTTATTACAAACTATTATTTCAAACCATTTTTATTATGCATTTGAACTATTCAAATATATTGTTAACTATTTTGATATTCAAAAATTATTTAAGTTGGAATGAGTTCGAGATGTTGTGAGTAAATGGAAAATCACATTTGAATAATATTCTATTTAGAATATGAAAATGATTTCGAAACATGATATTTCGATATGAAACACGAACTTCTTTGAAAAGTAAAAGCACTGACCGGTGTGAAAAATGTAAACGTTTGGTTGTCAAGGAGACCGGAGTCGACATAAGGCATACTCTCTATCAGTGTCGATACCACTTTGAAAACTGTGTACGCGGTGGAAGTTCCAGAACCGAAGTCGGATGGTATGGAGGCGATTACTGGATTTGAAGAAAGAGAACGATGATGGATTAGCCTTGACCTTCGGGTCATAATTGAAATGACTAAAACAGGAGCCATCCCCAGGTTAATGAGATCGCATCTCTGATCGAACGCGCTCCTTCGAAACCATCTCTATTACTATTATGATCGATTTGGGTGCACCTTTGAATATGGTAATGTCGTTCGAGGTGGGCGGTAGTTGCGGCTATGCGTTACCACCGGCCTGGGGCCCGCGAATTCGGTAGAATCCTACCGGGGTATTCCTCAGTGCCTTGTCATATTATCCTGATCGAGCCCCTACGATTTTGATTTAACGTTGTCGTATCACGGCGCATCCCTATCCATCGACGTACTGGTGTGTTATATGCAAACTGTACGGCAACGGTATAAACGGCGTAAGGGTAACATGGTAAGCTGCTTACGCTATTTTCGATATTATACCTTACTGAATAAACACTATTGTAATAGCGTATTATACTATGTATGTATTAGTTTAACGGATCCTTGAGAGATGGAAAAATCCCGTAACATCTCTTGAGTTACTGCACCATGACACCAATATTATTCTATATGTTAATTTGACTAATATGAGATGATTTAGTGCTGATCCGAGTGTTTGTTGTGTTTTCTTTTTATGCAATACGCTCGGGTCAGCAGATGTTGCAGTTAATGAAGATTATTTGGCCTTGGAGATCGAAGACGGAGTTTGGTATATGTATCCACTACATTTTATTTCCGCTGCATTACTGTATGTAAGTGTATGACTCTGATGACTTAAATGTTGTAACTCGAATGTATATGTTTAAATGCTTTTGAATATTTATTTGTTTATTATATGTGATCCTTCCGCTGTGAGATTCTGTGATTGTTTTTCCTTTCTGTCTTCTTTTTCTTCTTTTTCCCAATAACTATCTGGATTGGCGATTTGTTTGGGTCGACATGTGTGGTTTATTGTCGATTTAAACAGTCAAAAATCTGGGTCGTTACAACGCCTTTACACGCACACACACACATTTATGAGGTTGTATAACCCATTTTGATTTAATATGGTTATGAGTATTAAGCTTACGATGAATAAGGTAATAAGACAAATGTGTTTATATGTGTGTACACTTAAATGTGTGTATATATATATATATATTATTTAGAGTGGTATATAAAACTATGGAAAACCCTTTACCTTGTTACTAACTAAAATTTTGTATTAGGAAGAGGGAATGCACATACTTTTTGACCATTATAAATATAATTACTATAAGTATATGTGTATGTGTATATAGATATAAATATAAATATATATATATATATAAAGTATGTAAGTACGTATAAGTTTTTGGTATATAACTACATATATATTTGTGTATACTGTGATATTATTATATGATGCTTTATTAACTAACTTACTCTCTTTTCGAATTGTATTATTGTACGGTAATAAATACAAAACTTAAGATACAAGTGCATAAAGTGGAAGTGCTGGGTAGTTGCACAAAACTTGGTCAGTTGCTTAGCAGAAATGTTATCCAAAACCTCATAAGCTCATAGAAACATAAATTCGAACTATCAAAATTTATAGTAGGAAGCCATGAAAGATATATAGAAATTGAAGCTTAATTACGTAATACTGACTATAACTATTATGGGTTTGAGACTCTGACAAAAGCAGGACCTTAGTAACACCCCACCTCCATTAAGGACACTCACAAAGGGAATGCCTTAACTTTGGTGGAGCATTTTGGTAAACAGAACAGAAAATTACAAGACAGAAAAACAATACTTGAGAAATTATAACTTTATTACAGCGGAAAACAGATATCAATATGGTTACATCTTTACCAAAACTCAAGACATAAATGTCAGTCTTGTTCAGAAAGTCATCAGAGTACAAAACTTTAAAATCATAATCCCCACAGAAGATGCCATAAGAAGTTAAGCCATACTATACGCAATTCAAGTACTTCAAGCAGAAGGAATCCGGATCAAGCTAAAGTATTCCCTCCTTGGAAAACCTGGGGGGGGGGGGGGGGAAACGGAAGAAAAAGGGGTGAAGACAAGCAAGGTCAGACATAAAGTCTGGCAAGTCCAGTGACTTTCAACATATGAACAGATAATAATAATTATGACATGAAAATAAGCTGGATAAGAGATAACAGTAACAGGAGCAGCAGATGTACTTAGGTTAAACAGAAGAAACAGAATAAAATTACTTTTCATTTCTCTGCACTAATACTAGTATAATAGGATTAGGTGTCACTCTAATGTCTAAACTGAAACATAAATGGGAACAGAATAATTTCCACAGAGGAGAATGCTAGTAATGGGCCTTTACCACCCCAACAGAAACAGACAGAAACAGAATGCTAATAATGGGCCTTTACCACCCGAACAGAAACAAAATGTTAATAATGGGCCTTTACCACCCGAACAGAAGATACAGAAACAGAAACAGATTAATCCCTACGGAAACAGAATGTAGAATTAGGTGTACACTAGTAAATGGGCCTTTACCACCCGAACAGACGGTACCACGCAGAAATAGACAGGTGTTGCCACCCAACAGAAACAGACGGTACCAACAGAAACAGACAGAACTAAGTGTACCCTAAAATCCTACCCCAAGCGATCGGCTCCCTAATACATAAATACCCTGTGTCGGCCCTACAGTAGGGTGTATCACTCCCTAAAGTGACAACCAATTGGCACAGACTTATTTACAGATGTCACGGCGTCTTTCATCCTCAGAGGCAGACCAGGATCCATACACGCACATGACCCGGTTGGAAGGCACCATCAACACCCCTCGCCATTATCAGAATGAACCACTTATAATTAGTTCAGTAAGCGTGCCCGGACCCTACCTACTGTTGGGTCAAAGTTTGATACCAGAACGGGTTACTGACTAATATGGGTCCCAAACAATAGATGACACAAGTAATTTCCCTCCTAACCTTGTGTCCCCGAACTAACAGATTTCAGGTTAACTTGTTTACAAGTTCAGACATACAGAGTTCAGATCAACTAGTTCACAGATAAGACAAGTTTCAGAATAACGGATCAGATATACAGATTTACAGATTTGTCTAACTTTGTAATTGGGCCTACAGATTCACGAAATGGGTTTGTTAAATTCATTAGTCCAATTGGTTTAACCCTACCCACCCAACACGTTTTAGACATCATATTTATCTCAGATTTGTATCAATTAAAAATTAACGCGTAGACCTCTCACATGAGACTGACAGTTTGCAGCCACTGGTTAGGCCGGTTGGTTCCGGGCAGGTTTCTGCCGCAAACTAAGTCTAACCTCGGGTTTCAAGCACGTTATGACTAACTTCTCACATTAGAACCTATTGTTTGCGGCCACTGGATGTGCCGGGAGGTTCTGGGAAGGATTACGCCGCAAACTCATTCTAACATCGAGTTAGCCATGTTTCATGTTTAGCCAATGAATTCAATCACAGACTGTGCTAATATCAGACTAATCATGCTAATTTAACAAATTAACTTCTGTACGAGTTACAGCAGATTATTCGAGGTTCTATTAACAAGTTTTGCTCAATTTTAAACCGAGACTACAGATTTACATACTTCAAATTTCAGCATTTCAGTTCCAACAGATTACGCCCTTCAACAGACTAAATAGATAACAGATCTTGTAGATTAGGCGGTTTAGCAGGTCTAGCAGATAAGGCAATTTTAACATAATTAGCAGATTAGGCAATTCAATCTAATTATCAGTTTAGGCAATATAACAGAACTAGCGGATTAGGCAATATAACAGATTTAATCATTCCTTAAAGTTTCATTGACATATCTTGCCTAATTATAAATTTAGCCTAAACTTACATGCCCAAATCAAGGTCATAATTCATAATACAATATATGCCCTAAATTTTAGCCTTAATATTCCCATTTACAGTTCATGTCAAAACTAGATTTAATATTCTAGTTTACCATTTATGTCCAGGACTAATACACTTGTAAATCATTCTCTATTATAGCCAATTCAGATTATGCCAACATATTTGCTATGCCAAATTAACTTAATTAAGCTACGCCCAATCCCCGTATAACATGTTTCCACAAGTTCTCTAAATACTCATGAAATGGCCCTAGCAAAAGAAATAGGGGATAAGCATAAGAAAGAATAGGCATGCAATAATGAACCAAATACAATGATAATGGCCCCTCTAGGCTCGATGTACATAACAGTGAATGGGAATAAACTAGCAAAGTTACATACTAAATATGAGATCTAACATCATTAAGGAAATAGGCATAAGAAACTAACTACAATAGTTATAGGCAACTAACCACAATAGTCATGGGCGACTAATTACAATAGTTTCTTATTCAATGTCATAGGCAATAGTCTCATAGTCATGAATCATAGTCATAGGCAATAGTCTCATAGGCGTGAATTATAGTCATAGGCAATAGTCTCATAGGCAACAGTTTCATGTCCAATTATGCATTATTCATTATTTGTCCCAAAATTTAGCGTTCGTGCGTTAATCTCTTATGAGATTCGGCGCAGGCTCGTAGTAGCCTGGCTATAGAACAGAAAGAAGAAAGAGGTACAGAATAGTCACATAAAAACAGATCTGACAGATAAGAATATACATAACCTCAGATTCAGATTTATAATCATGCCACAACCATAATTAAAGTTTATATCGGAAAATAACTGTACTTGCCTTCCGTGGTTTTAAGATAAACTGTTTTTGATGAAGAAATGCTGAATTATTCCTCTTTAATTGTTGTTGTAGCTCTAAACTTTGATTTAGCTTTTAATTCTATCCATGTTGGAAGAAGATCCATCAGTCCAAGTTTTGATTCCAGCAGAGTAGCGACGCCATTTTTATTTTTAATTAGAACAGAGGCAGAGTATAGACATAATGAAATTGTGTAGAGAAAATGTGGCTAGGGGCCTGTTTATATAGGATTAGGTGGACGAATCTAGACAGAAAACGAGACCGGATACATCAGAATGAACCAGGTTCAAAAACTGGGTTTCGGGAGCAGGTCGACCCCCAGGTCGACTCCCCAGTCGACCTGGTCACCCCAGTCGACCTAGTTGGGGGGGGGGGTCGAATCCCCAGTCGACCTGGGTATATGGGCGGGAATTTTCACGCCAGCCTTCTCTGGGTTTGAATTTCGAATTTCTGGCTTTATTTTCGAGCTGTTTTATTTTATTTAAATTCCTGAAACTTCTGAGGGTCATAACTTGGTCATACGGACTCCGATTTTCGAAAACTCGGACTCGATTTCATGCAGAATTCCGAGACGAACGCAATGGCGCAACCCGTTTCCCTTGATTCTTAATTTAAAAATTAAGTATTCTCTGATTTGTTACTTATACGTTCACAGAAAATACGGGGTGTTACATTCTCCCCTCCTTAAAGGATTTCGTCCCCGAAATCTTCAAGTTAAGAAGAATGTGTCCTACCATCCAGTCATCCATCTACTCAACCATCATCCACAAGCATCCTTTGTCCTTAGAAAACTTCTAATGTTGTATGAACTTATGCAAAAGTGTGTGTATATGTTCCTTATCTAATGCAAAGATCAGGCGGTCCACTGATTCAGTTGACCTCCTTAATGCGAACTATGTCAGTGTCATGAGTCTAATATGTATGCAATTTTCCAATTTGATACATATCATTCTTATATGAGTGACAACCATTCATTCATATGTAACATCCATGTGATGAGTCAATCATTTTGCATCCACAGAAATTGAAAATGCTCACACATCCATATGGAGTATGAGAGTGTATTCGAGCCGATCTAGTGCCAAGTGTGTGTATATGCATCCATGAGCAACCACTAGCAACCACTTGCATCCACTTGCAACCATCATACATAAGATGTCTCAAACACATGTTTACATCCATTAGTTTCTACCTAAAGTTCGAAGATTCGATCGATAGGATACAGTCGAATGATGGAAGCGAGTATAGACAAAACAAAAACTTGGTTCCCATTAGACATTGGTTGAGAGGATAATTCCCCTAAGTATCAGCCCCGAAGACAGAAACCAATATCAGATTGACACCCAGAGGATTACCCTCTTTAGACAATGTCAAAACTGGAAATCTTAACCTTATCAGAAATATCCAGATGCTTACAGACTACTAGTACAGATCAGATTATCGAATGATTCTTAGAAAACTAAGCATGGGAAAATCCCACCATATCCCTTAAAAACCCAGAGTGTATGCATTACAATCGACTTGACGCCTAACAAAGATACCCTCAAACCCCAACCTACCACCAACAGATGAGTCGTAACCCCTATGGGGTTTGAGACTATAACCAGATCAGAAATAGGACTAGTATTAAAGTGCAGAGACTCGACTACAGAATCAGAATGCCATAACTAGAAAGAGTTCTAACTCAGTAATCAGATAAGGAAACTAAACTCTCTACGGAAATTTTCCTACTTTTATCCTATCCACCAACTATGAGAGCATTCGCCTGCCTTCCCGAAGTAGGTCATGTCCTCTGTCCTTGCCCCCGTTTCTTCGGGCAGTCCCTAGTGAAGTGTCCCATCTCACCACAGTTGAAGTGAGTGTCCTTCCTCTTTTCGGCAATCCTTGTTCAGATGAGTCGAGCTTCCACAAGTAAAGCACTTTATCTCCTTCTTATCTTCAGACTTCTTTTGTGTTTCCTTTTAGCCTCCTTTGTGAACCAAGTCCATATCCATGAGTTTCTCATCCTTGGGTTGTGCTCCTTAGCCAAACTCCCTCATTCTCATCTTTACTATCTGTGTGTAACACGTTGACAAGTCCCTCGAAATCGGCCTTCATTGCACGGAAAATCCAACAAAGCTCAAAAGAAAATTAACCGTAGGTGAGACTACTGCGGCTACAGATAGAAGTTGGGCGCTTATTTGCCCTTTGACTAGTGTCTAGTCTTATCAAGCCTACAGAATCATGCCGCAATTAGGTTACCTCCCAGAAAGCCGGGAGCCCCGGAGAAAGAAGGAAACAAAGATTCAAACAGAGGAACAATAGATAGATATATGGCTTTTAGGGATTATGTTTTTCAAAAATAAGCTTTACTTTTGAAATTACTTCCATTTTAAAACCTTTTTGAAAATAGTTTTCAAAATCTTTACCCAATATGGTAACCTTTAGCTCTGATACCAAGTGTAACACCCCACCTACGTTAAGGACACTCATAAAGGGAATGCCTTAACTTTGGTGGAGCATTTTAGTAAACAAAACAGAAAATTTCAAGACAGATAAACAATACTTGAGAAATTATAACTTTATTACAGCGGAAAACAGAAATCAGTATGGTTACATCTTTACCAAAAACTCAAGTACATAAATATCAGTCTTGTTCAGAAAGTCATCAGAGTACAAAACTTTAAAATCATAATCCCCACAGAAGATGCCGTAAGAAGTTAACCCATACTTTACGAACTTCAAGTACTTCAAGCAGAAGGAATCCTGATCAAGCTAAAGTATTCCCTCCTTGGAAAATCTGGGGGGGGGGGGATCGGAAGAAAAAGGGGCGAAAACAAGCAAGGTCAGACATAAAGTCTGGCAAGTCCAGTGACTTTCAGCATATGAACAGATAATAATAATTATGACATGAAAATAAGCTGGATAAGAGATAACAGTAACAGGAGCAGCAGATGTACTTAGATTAAACAGAAGAAACAGAATAATATTACTTTTCATTTCTCTGCACTAATACTAGTATAACAGGATTATGTGTCACTCTAATGTCTAAACTGAAACAGAAACGGGAACAAAATAATTTCCACAGAGGAGAATGCTAGTAATGGGCCTTTACCACCCCAACAGAAACAGACAGAAACAGAATGCTAATAATGGGCCTTTACCACCCGAACAGAAACAGACAGAAACAGAATGCTAATAATGGGCCTTTACCACCTGAACAGAAGGTACAGAAACAGAAATAGATTAATCCCTATAGAAACAGAATGTAGAATTAGGTGTACACTAGTAAATGGGCCTTTACCACCCGAACGGACGGTACCACACAGAAACAGACAGGTGTTGCCACCCAACAGAAACAGACGGTACCAACAGAAACAGACAGAACTAAGTGTGCCTTAAAACCCTACCCCAAGCGATCGGCTCCCTAATACATAAATACTCTGTGTCGGCCCGACAGTAGGGTGTATCACTCCCTAAAGTGACAACCAATTGGCACAGACCTATTTACAGATGTCACGGCGTCTTACATCCTCAGAGGCAGACCGGGATCCATGCACACACATGACCCGGTTGGAAGGCACCATCAACACCCCTTGCCATTATCAGAATGAACCGCTTATAATTAGTTCAGTAAGCGTGCCCGGACCCTACCTACTATTGGGTCAAAGTTTGATACCAGAAAGGGTTACTGACTAATATGGGTCCCAAACAATAGATGACACAAGTAATTTCCCTCCTAACCTTGTGTCCCCAGACTAAGAGATTTAGGTTAACTTGTTTACAAGTTCAGACATACAGAGTCAGATCAACCTGTTCACAAATCAGACAAGTTTCAGAATAACGGATCAGATATACGGATTTAACAGATTTACAGATTTGTCTAACTTTGAAATTGGGCCTACAGATTCATGAAACGGGTTTGTTAAATTCATTAGTCCAATTGGTTTAACCCTACCCACCCAACACGTTTTAGACATCATATTTATCTCATATTTGTATCAATTAAAAATGAACTCGCAGACCTCTCACATTAGACTGACAGTTTGCGACCACTGGTTAGGCCGGTTGGTTCCGGGCAGGTTTCTGCCGCAAACTAAGTCTAACCTCCGGTTTCAAGCACGTTATGACTAACTTCTCACATTAGAACCTATTGTTTGCGGCTACTGGATGTGCCGGGCGGTTCCGGGCAGGAATACGCCGCAAACTCATTCTAACCTCGAGTTAGCCATGTTTCATGTTTAGCCAATGCATTCATTCACAGACTGTGCTAATATCAGACTAATCATGCTAATTTAACAAATTAACTTCTGTACGAGTTACAGCAGATTATTCGAGGTTCTATTAACAAGTTTTGCTCAATTTTAAATCGAGCCTATAGATTTACATACTTCAAATTTCAGTGTTTCAGTTCCAACAGATTACGCCCTTCAACAGACTAAACAGATAACAGATCTTGAAAATTAGGCGGTTTAGCAGGTCTAGCAGATAAGGCAATTTTAACATAATTATCAAATTAGGCAATTCAATCTAATTAGCAGTTTAGGCAATATAACAGAACTAGCGGATTGGGAAATATAACAGATTTAATCATTCCTTAAAGTTTCATTGACATATCTTGCCTAATTATAAATTTAACCTAAAGTTACATGCCCAAATCAAGGTCATAATTCATAATACAATATATGCCCTAAATTTTAGCCTTAATATTCCCATTTACAGTTCATATCAAAACTAGATTTAATATTCTAGTTTACCATTTAGGTCCAGGACTAATACACATGTAAATCATTTTCTATTATAGCCAATTCAGATTATGCCAACATATTTGCTATGCCAAATTAACTTAATTAAGCTACGCCCAATCCCCGTATAACATGTTTCCACAAGTTCTCTATATACTCATGAAATGGCCCTAGCAAAAGGAATAGGGGATAAGCACAAGAAAGAATAGGCATGCAATAATGAACCAAATACAATGATAATGGCCCCTCTAGGCTCGATGTACATAACAGCGAATGGGAATAAACTATCAAAGTTACATACTAAATATGAGATCTAACATCATTAAGGGAATAGGCATAAGAAACTAACTACAATAGTTATAGGCAACTAACCACAATAGTCATGGTCGACTAATTACAATAGTTTCTTATTCAATGTCATAGGCAATAGTCTTATAGTCATGAATCATAGTCATAGGCAATAGTCTCATAGGCATGAATTATAGTCATATGCAATAGTCTCATAGGCAACAGTTTCATGTCCAATTATGCATTATTCATTATTTGTCCCAAAATTTAGCATTCGTGCGTTAATCTCTTATGAGATTCGGCGTAGGCTCGTAGTAGCCTGGCTATAGAACAGAAAGAAGAAAGAGGTACAGAATAGTCACAGAAAAACAGATCTTACAAATAAGAATATACATAGCCTCAGATTCAGATTTATAATCATGCCACAACCATAACCAAAGTTTATATCGGAAAATAACTGTACTTGCCTTCCGTGGTTTTAAGAAAGGATAATAAACTGTTGTTGATGCAGAAATGCTGAATTATTCCTCTTTAATTGTTGTTGTAGCTCTAAACTTTGATTTGAGATTTGATTTAGCTTTTAATTCTATACAGGTTGGAAGAAGATGCATCAGTCCAAGTTTTGATTCCAGCAGAGTAGCGACGCCATTTTTATTTTTAATTAGAACAGAGGCAGAGTATAGACATAATGAAATTGTGTAGAGAAAATGAGGCTAGGGGCCTGTTTATATAGGATTAGGCGGACGAATCTAGACAGAAAACGAGACTGGATACATCAGAATGAACCAGGTTCAAAAACTGGGTTTCGGGAGCAGGTCGACCCCCAGGTCGACTCCCCAATCGACCTGGTCACCCCAGTCGACCTCGTTGGGGGGGGGGGGGTCGACTCACCAGTCGACCTGGTTGGGGGGGTCGACTCCCCAGTCAACCTGGGTATATGGGTGGGAATTTTCCCGCCAGCCTTCTCTTGGTTTGAATTTCGAATTTCTGGCTTTATTTTCGAGCTGTTTTATTTTATTTAAATTCCTGAAACTTCTGAGGGTCATAACTTGGTCATACGAACTCCGATTTTCGAAAACTCGGACTCGATTTCATGTAGAATTCCGAGACGAACGCAATGGCGCAACCCGTTTCCCTTGATTCTTAATTTAAAAATTAATTATTCTCTGATTTGTTACTTATACGTTCATAGAAAAAACGGGGTGTTACAACCTTAGCCCAAGATCATACTACTTGTTAATAAGAAAAATTTATATATTAGCAATAACGAAGTAAATATGATAAACATGTTTAAATACTGATGTACAAAACCAAAATACCCATATGTAGTATTATCAGCCCAATTTAAGGTTGCCATTATACAATTAAAACTATAATCCATATGACCATCATAACTAAAGACTCATGTTTATGGAAAAAAAATCCATAATAGTAAGCAATGTCAATGAACTTAGATTATTTTATGCAATTTAAAGCTTAGCAGACTGTAAAATGGAGTCTAAATATATTAGGAAATTTATTAATAGGTGTTAGGAACCAAGTTCCATGTAATATGCCAATGAATACAATGAAATTTACAAAACCATTATTATTCAATTTCATTTTCAAAGGTCTAAAAAAAATTAACTGATTAAAAAACTAGCCCAAAAAATTCATGACATAAAACATTAATTTAGATATACTTCGATATTTGTCGTGAATCTCATAAGTCCTCTCTATCTGCCATATGGAAACCCATCTACCATTGAAACTAGATTCAATTTCTCCCCTTCAATCCATCATGATTCCTCTGCACCTAAATAATCATCAACAATTTGTGATCGATATTGAAAACTACATACCTAAGTAATCATCAACTATTTGTGATTGAATCTGAAAGCTCCATAGGTCCATACCGTACACCCATGTCAATTAAATATTTAATAGATAGGAGGATTCGATAGTTGGTTGGAAACTTGATCGACGTGAATTAAAAATGATTAGGAAGTTCGAATTAGGGTTCTTGCTATTTGGGAAAGAGGAAAAATGGGGGTGCGAAAAGAGCACCGGGAAAATGTTTTTTTGGAGGAATGCTAGCGATTGTCTCATTTGATTAAGAGCTCATATTCACTGTTTATATTTTAATTATATGATCGAATGACTCAAAATAGCTATCCTCGTCATATAATTTCGTTCTTTCCAATGTAGGACATGGATCGCTGACTTTAAATACAGCGGTATAAAATGGTTGTTGAATAAACTGGTTTTCTAGGCAATACTAAAAAGCTTGTTGTCTTTTTTATGACTTCTAACAACACTAGACCGATGTTGTAAAAAAATACTAATGACAATGTTTATAATAAATTGTTCAAATACAAGAATTAATAATATAAGGAAAAGGTTACTAAGTACAATATTGGTAAAAATGTAAAATAAACGTCGTATTAAATATAAACTGTGAATGTTACACTAAGAAAAAATTAAACAATTGTTTTCTTCTGTTGTTGTCTAACTTTGGGTATACAACATTAGAAAATATTACTAAATATTGTCAATCTACAACTAAAAAAAGCATATTTCAATTGCAACACATATGCGTTATGAAAACCAAGTACGATACAATGTAAAACATTCATTGTTTGTGATTGTTTTCTACAACACTTAACCAAATATTGTAGATATTTTGTATTTTACTACACTTGTACAAAGAACGTTGTTTGAAAAAAATCTATTACAACATCTCTATCAATTAATGGTTTAAAACATATGTTACTTTACAACGTTTCGGTGAACTGTTGCAAAATCAATATTGTAAAATGGTATATTTGTTGTACTGAGTAATGTTTAATTATCAATTATTTACTGTTACATAAGCAAATTAAGTACTGAATATTAATTGAAAATTATTTTATAGTAATATTTAATACAGTAATTATTCGTCCTTAATTATACTTATTAATTATCTAATGTATTTAATAGATATTAACTATGATTTACCAGTCCTTAATTATAATTTTGAACTAAATCGAGTAAGTTAAAATTTTACAATTTATTTATTTGAAATAATTTTCTATTTTAATGAAATTTTGCAATTTTTTTCATGTACTTCGCAATTATTGAACGCATATTGCACAATTAAAAATAAATAACCAATTAATTATAAATTAGTTGAATTAAAAATCATGAATTAGATTCCCCTGATTAACTGCTCTTCTCGAATATCTTGTTCATAGTTGCAAACTTATACTTCATTCACCCGTCGTTCTTGCTTAAATGTATATAACACACATATTAAAAAAAATCATGTTGATTCGATCCTTTCATACGGAGAAGATTCCCTTGAAAACTTTTACCAATTTGTATAGTAGTAAATTAGTTATTAATGATTAACTATTAAATATTAGTAAATAATAAATATTAGCGACATATGATTAATATAATATTATTATTGATTAATAAATATTAGTAGCATATGATAAATATTTTTAGTAATGCAATATTATAGTTAGTAATTAGTAACATATGACTAATATATATGTATATATAATATTATTAATGATAAATTATTAAATACTAATAAATATTAATTTTAAGAAAACATTGTGATTATTAATTGTTTATTATTGAAAATTCACAGCAGGCATTCATTATAACGATTGCAATGAGCATTTTTGGGCCATTGTAAAATTGACACCTATTGCAACGGTCACTTTTTGCCCGTTGTAAAATCTATTACAACGGACATTTTATGAGCGTTGTAAAATTGATATCTACTACAACAGGTAGGAAAGAACCGTTGTAATAGAGACCTTTTACAATGGGCTTCCAGTGCATGTTTTAAAAAAGGCGTTGTATAAGGTATCTATTACAATGGGCCTTAATTGACCGTTGTAATAACCCTCTATTACAATGGGCAGCCGATGACCATTGTAAAATTGACGTTGTAATAGATTGTTTTTGTTGTAGTGCTAACACAAGTTCTAGGGTCAGGTTTTATGCCATTCTCAACCAATAGAGGGAAGGAGGTAGCTGCGTGGGTCGATGAGGAGAAAGGGCGGAACTAGGCATGGGGGAAGGGAGGTGATGCTAAGGAAAACTAGCAGTGGTGGCAGATTAAATGGTCCAAAGGTGGATAGCTATTGGGCGGTTACGTAAGAGGAGGTGGAGCTATAAGGTGTAAAGGCGTAAAGGTAAGGTCGGACGGTGATGGGTTGAGGAGGACCCGGGCTGAGTCCAGTGCAGCACTGGATAAGGTGCAAGGCCAATTCAAACTTTTGAAAAAAAAAACTGTAGAAGGATGTGTTTCAGAAATAAGAAGAGAGGAGTGGTTGGAGAAGAAATGCAATGCAGATCATGTAATAGAAGTGGAGAGAGAGAGAGATGATTGTAAGTATGAAAATAAAGAGTCAAAAGAACTTATACGCATTAACACTGCATTGAAATAAGAATACGAATCTATGTACACGCACTAACAAGTACTATAGGATTTGTTCTACCGTTTGATTTTATGGACTTAATCAGATTCGTTAATCTGAACATGCTCTGTGTTACAACAAATTTATAGTTAGATTTTAAATTTATATTTTAACATTTGTTGTGTATACCGTAGACAACAGTAATTTTTGAAGTAGCAGTTAGAAGGAGCAGTTTGAGTTCTTTAGTAGTCTGGTTCAAGTATTATTGGTCGAAGTATTAGTTTTCTATTTCAATTTACTATTCGTTTTTCAACTTATAATCACTAATGCACAAATATTTCAAGTAAAGAAATGCACGAATAAAAGAATAGTTGAAAAGGTATTTTATTACTTTGTGTGAAATGAGAGATACATAGTTATGTGAAGATTATGGACTCACTTATACATGTGTTTCCTAACGGCTAAACAATGTATAGTTGTAAAGAAATAAATTACCGAGTTACCCTTATAACCCTAGATACAAATTGTAATGTTCAGAGGCATATTGGCTCATTCTCTTAACTCCTGATAATTTCATCTAGGGTTTCCTCTCTTTTGTAACTTCCTTAATCTCTCCAACTTTTAATTCGGACTTTGATAACAATAAATTGGTTTACGTAATGATTTGGTGAGAATATCCGCCTTCTGATGGGCAGCCAGCAGGCGATTCGCTCTTAATTTGACTTCGATTACTATCACATATGAAATATTAAGCGATTTCGAAATGTTTCGTGCGTGAATGGAGAACATGGTTGGCTGATAGCAACACAATGCTTAGATTGTCACACCAGAGAGGCGGTTGAATAGTTGGTTGAAACCCTATCTCGCTGAGAAGGGATTCATGACAGATGATCTCGTCCGTGGCACTAGCAATGCTCCAATACTCCGCTTTAGTACTTGATCAAGATACCGTGGACTGCTTTTGGAGCATCATGAAATCGGGTTGTCGCCTAGGTAAATACAATCACCAGATGTAGATCTGCGGTCGTAAGAATCTGATGCCCATTCTGCATCTGTGAAACCTTCGATGGTAGGAGTTTTGCAAGCTTTGAGATAAATTACTTGATTGATTATCCCTTTCAAGTACCTAAATATACACTAAACAGCTATCTAATGGTCATTCATTGGATTGTGCATATACTGGCATACTTTATTTCCGTTAAAATCAATGTCTGGGCATGTTATTGTGACTTATAGAAGTGCGCCAACTATACTTCTGTATTGACTTTCATTTGTGATAGGCACGCCACTATTTTTGTATAGTTGTTGGTTTCTCACCATAGCAGTGGGAATTGGTTTCACTTGATCCATTGAAGCACGAGTTAGGATTTCTGAAATGTAATTTCCTTGACTTAGAATCAACTCATTCTTTGAATTTTTTCTCACCTCAATTCCAAGTAAGTAACTTAGAATGCCTACATCCTTGATAGGAAACTCCTTGTCTACCAAATTTATTACTCTTGAGATTTTAGTAGGATCAACATATACAAGTGTTTATGCTAATATGTTCCTTTCTATTTTGACATACATTGATGTGTCTGACTTGCTTACTTTGTACCCAAGTTTCAACATTTTAACGTTTAGCTTCTCGTACCATACCCTTGTCGCTTGTTTAAGTCCATACAATGCCTTATTGAGTTCACACACCATTTCCTTGTTTGATTCTTGACAATATCCTTGAGGTTCATTCATATATACATCCTCTTGTAATGCACCATTAAGAAAAGAATTGTTTACATCGAGTTGCCTGATTTTCCAGTTATGATGCAATGTTATTGCAATTAGAATTCTGATGGTTGTGGGTTTGACTACTGGTGAAAAGTTTCACTGAAGTCAAATCAATATTGTTGTGTACCCTGTTTCCACAAACCTTTCTTTGTGCTTTATTATTGTTCAATCCTACCTCCTCTTTGTCTTATATGTCCACTTACGCCCAATGGTATTCTTGTATTTTGGTTTGGTACTATGTCCCATGTCTTGTTTTTGATCAATGTCATGCACTCCTCATCCACTTCCTATCTCCATTAATTCTGCTGCACAGCTTGTTCATAAAGTATTAGTTCACTTATTGATACTTCTATAGTGAATAATTTAGTTCAAAGACTCCATTTTGTGCTCTTATGATCATGCGATGTACAAATTTGATGTATCCTTGACTTTAACTTACACTTGAGTCTCTATTCTATTATGGACTTAATGAATGACCTTTATTGTATTCATTATTCCTATCACTTTGACTTTCTAATCTTTGACTTGATTCAAGGTCTTGAACTAGTCTATTGGTGGACATAGTGTGCTGTGATTCTGAATCTAGGCTTGGTCTGTTTGTAGACATAATATGTTGAGGTTCAGAATCTTGACCTGGTCTTCTAGTTGATATAGTGGTTGAGAATATGAATCTTGATCATCTATACTAGTTTCATCTAGTTGATCATATGTACACACTAATATGGGTGGTATGGGTACCCTGGCATTGTGCACTTTTCAGCAGTCTTTACATTCTTGTTTCCAAATGGAAAGGTATGCTCATCGAATGTCACATGTCTTGGTGCAATATTTTTTTCATTATTGCTTAGGCATTTGTAACCTTTCGGATTGACAGTGTATCTTAAAATTAGTAGGGTTGAGATCTGTAGTTCAGTTTATGGTTGTTGTATAATCTCATCCATGGGAAACATAGGCACCAAAACATCTTTAGATTTGAGTAGTCTGGCTTTTGGTTAAATAGAATTGCCATTGATGTCTTCCAATTGAAAATTTTGGTGGGGAGTTTATTGACGAGGTAAACATAAATTGCAAAAGAATCTGACCAAAAGTTTAAGGGGATCGATGCTTGTTCCAAAAGTGTGAGACCTGCCTCAATAATGTGTCGATACATTTTCTCGACGATTCCGTTCAGTTCAGACATATGTGGGCAGGTAACTTTTTGAATTACACCCTTTTGAGAAGTATTCTTTTAATGATTTAAATTCTAAGCCCCATCAGTTTATATGACTTTGAGTTGGTTGTGGGTCTGCTATTCCATTAATATGATAAACTGAGCTACTTCTCTGCATGTTTTTTCTTTAGACTTAAGAAAATATATCCATGTGAATCTAGAATATGAATCAACAAATGATATATAATAGTTGTAGCCATACTCGGAGTTTATTAGGGTTGGTCTCCACAAGTCAGTTGCTACTATTTGAAGTGGATGGTTATATTTAGTCAAGTAGTTTGGAAATGGTAATTTGTGAGTTTTCCCATTTGACATGAAGTACATACATATGGTTAACATACTTTATTAAAATCACAGTTGATATTATTTATTCTTAAAACTTGTTTTACAGTTTCAACACTTGCGTGATCCAACTTTCAATTCCACATGTCAAACACATCGATTTTAGTAACCGTACTAGAGTAGTTGCACCAGTTTCTTCCAACAGTGATTTAGTGTTCTTCATATTGAATTTATACAGCACATTGTGCATTTTACCCTATAGAAAAATTTCTTATTTAGTAAGTCCCTTGATAAGCATTAATTTGGGAAAATTCGAAGTATACTTTGTCATCATTGGAAATTGAGACACACTTATTATATTCTTAATTTGTGGTACTCCTAGAAGATTGTTGAATTTTAGTTCTCTTTTGCTAATGATGTTTACAATTCCAATATGAGCTATATTTATTGAGTTACCATTCCTTGTAAAAATAGACTGCGTATCTTTGTACCCACTATTCCCTAGATTTAGGTTGCTTAAATTGTTAGTGATGTGATTCGTTACACTGGAGCCGGTGTACCAATTTTCATATGCAATTCTCTAGTTCTAACTGAATTGTCCATGTTGTTTTGAGTTCTTGAACTGCTATCTTGATTTCTTGAATCTGATACTGTTGTAATCGTACTTGCATTAGGTTTATAATTTCTTGGGTTGTTGTTGTTTTACTGATTTGTTGAGAAAGTCTGGTCAAATCTGGAATAACATCTGTTTTTAGTGTGGCTGGATTTCTCACAAATTTGGCATTTTATTCTATTTATGTTACTCCATATGCCTCTACCCCTGCCTTTATTGCCTTGATTGTTTCTCTGTTCATTCCTGTTGTTATTTGTGTTTATTTCTTGGTACTTGTTTTTTTATGCATAATTCACTAAGCAGTCTGGACTTAGTGGTTTCTTTGATTTAATTTTTCCTTCATTGATCACAAAGCAGAGTGTACGTACTGAATAAATTGAGTTGCACCTTTTGAAGAAATAATAGCAATTACACGTTCATATTCATCATCAAATCAGTTCAAAATATGGAGAATTTTCTCTACATCAGTGATCTTGTGACCAGCAACATCAAGTAAGTCACATAATGTCTTTAATTTTGTTAAGTACTTTCGTATTGACATTGTATTTCTCTTTAAATTTTGGAGTTGCCTTCGATTGTGCATTATACTTGCTGAGGACTAAGAATTAAACGTTTGTTCAATTGTTTGCCAAATCTATTGTGAAATTTTACACCCAATAACTTGTAGCAACAAACTAGAATCTATTTATGATAGTAGCCATAAACATATCGGAATACCTTGTCTGCTGTATGTGGCATACAGATGGTTATTGACAAAATTTCCATCCTTGCTAGTTATCATCCTTGATGGCGTAGGCATGGTTCCATGAATGTAGTCTTCGATTTCATATCCTCTAATAGCAGTTGTAATTTGAAACTTCCACAATAGGTAGTTGCTTTCATCAAGTTGTATTGTGATGACCTGATTTTTTTGGATATACTATGTTGGCGGTGTTTTCATAAACTTAGACATTTGCTTTATCTATTATTGGTGATGTTGCTACAAAGTTAGCATCATTACCTCAAGTATTTGTCATGGCTGGTTCTTGGATGATTTCTTGAAACATAGGATGATAAAAGACGTAGCCAAGAAGGGAATGAAGAGAAAAATCTGACTCTTCTTTGGCGAGACATAGAAATCAACACCTGTTGATTGAACTAAAAGAAAGATGTGATGTTGTAAATGTTAGTTGGGAAGAGACAGATATAACCTTGATGATGAGAAGATTCTAAAAGGTGTACACCATGCAGTTAGCCTGCGGATGATGAAGGTGAAGCTGATGAAGATTTAGGCGAGATGTGACTGCTATCAAGTTTCACTGCTCCGATACCAAGTAAATAAATGCAAGAATCGGAGAATAGTTGAACAGGTATTGAAGTACTTTGTGCAAAATGAGAGTTATATAGTTATGTGAAGGTTACGACCTCACTTATTTATACATGCTTGCTAATGGCTAAAAAGTGTTCAGCTATAAAGAAGTAAATTACTAACACACCCTTAAAACCCTAGATACAAATTGTAATTTTTAGAGGTACATGGAATCATTCTCTTAATTCGATATCATTCCTTTTTAATAATAAAAAAGTAAGGCCTAGGCTTAAAAAAAACGTGTTTAAAAATTAATTATACATAGCACAAACTTGAACTAGTTACATTCATCTTTCAGCTAGCAATAGCTTTTGCCAATTATAGTGCAATCGCACCCATTTATTTTACTAAATCAAACCCTGCCAAAACTGGTTAGAAGAGCAATTTGACATTTGAGTTTTAGCGGTTTATGGATAATGGATTAGTTAAAATGAACTAAACAAAGTAGTTTTAATTATATAACAGTGTTATGTTTAACTACGTTAATGCTCACAAACAAATCCACACTCTAGTTCATTTTATTTCACTATTTAATAAATTTAGTTGAAGGTTGGACAAGATAATAGATTTGTTAGTGCGAAGAATGTGATTTTATTAAAGTATGAATGTTGGTATTCTGTGGAAAAACATAAAGTATGCATTTCAATTCACCTTCCTACGTTGCAGTGATATAACACATTTCCTGGTGCTTTGGAAATGGTCAAACTATAATTTCTTGTTGGACTAAAACTTGTAAAAAATCTAGGTTGTTGGCTCGCTGAATAAAAAACAAACAGTTAGTCTAGATAGATAATTCCTCACTTATTCACCACATATATAGATGTAATTCTGCTTAGATACACATGCAAATGTTGTTTCTAACCTTGGTTAATTGCTTGTGGTTTTATTAGTCACATAGGAGTAGCAACTATGTCTCAAATGGTTGTAATATACAAATTGAGAATCAATCTAGAAATTGCAAATTATTAGATGGTTGGCAACGGAACGTTGCCGCAGTAGCAACAATTGCATCTGCCGGTCCTACCGTTTTAGTGCATCACAGTACCATTAGAAGCAAATGCTCGGCAAGTTTGAGTTGATTCTGTATTGGATCCCAAAGCTGTTCTATATAGGCCTAATTCAGATATCCATACTATTGGATAAGCGGTTGGGACGGCTATTTCTTGGCATAAGGACTTTATCTCTTTTCATTAGTATGTATTTGTATGTTTATTGATATATGCTATGGATTTGGTTATATTTTGTAATGGAGTTATGAACTCAAAAATCATGTAAACTTGAATTTCTTTTGAATATTATGATTGTGGTTATTTTTAATGAAGTATTGTTTTAATTATAATGTTACGAAATTTATGACTAATAGAGTTGAATCATACAGTAAATATAAAAACATTTGATGCAGTTGTCATTACCAGTTGCAAAAGATTTTCCTACAAATTTCACAAGTTGTAAACTGCTGGCCTAACTGTTGAAATATTAATTACAATTGTTATAAATAGTTGTGAATAAATATTTTACAACCGCTAAAAGCTATTGCTAAAGGATCTTTTAACACTTAAAATTTGTTGCGATAAATTTAACTACAACTAAAAATAGCAATTGTAAAAAAGTGTTTTACAACAGTTAGGAGAAGTTGTGAAACATTTTTTACGAAAGTTAAAAACCACTGTAAAACATTTTTTACAAGCCCAATAAAGAGTTGTAAATATTTTTTTTACAGCTGCCAATGTAACAACCCGTATTTTTATAACGTGTAATAACCATAAATCAAGGCATAATTAATTTTTAAAATAAGAATCAAGGGAAATGGGTTACGCTATTGCATTCGTCTAGAAATTCTGCTTGAAAACGAGTCCGAGTTTTCAAAAATCGGAGTCCGTATGACCAAGTTATGACCTTTCAAAGTTTTCAGAAGTTTTCAAGTTCAAAACAGCTCAGAATTCGAATTCAAATTTCGAATTTCAAACCTCAGAATGGACTGGGCGGGAAATTTCCCGTCCAGGACAAGGTCGACCTGGGATTCGACTATGTAGTCGACCTACCCAGGACTAGGTCGACCATAGTGTCGACCTGGGGGTCGACCTGGTGGCCGAGCCCACTTTTGAAGCTGGATTCACTTTGATGTTCCTGGCCTCGTTTCTGTCTACATTCGTTGACCTGACCTTATATAAGCAGCCCCTAACACTAGTCTCTCTACACAAAATTCTCTCTGACCTTATGCTGCTCCAATTCTGGTTGAAAAGTTGGAAAAAGGGACTACTTCTACGTTGAAACTACGTTGTTGATTTGGGGATTTCTGTTAGGACTTGACTAAGCATATAAAGATTCAACATCAACTCTCTTTTTCTAATTCTCGAACCACGATCTGTAAGCCCCTGTTACTTTTAGATTTAAATTGTAAATGTAATATGAATATGTTGTAAATTGAAATTGGACCTGTGTATGATGACTGTTTTACATCCATTCTTGTTCATTGGATCTTGACTTTTGGGTATATTACTATGACATTGATTTGGGGCCTATTCATGTTGTAAATAAAAAAGATAAACCCCTCATATTATCATGTTGAATCTGCTATTAGTCACAAGTTTATGACTATCACCTTATGTCAATCGTTACCACGACTATACTATCACCTTATGTCAATCGTTACCATGACTATACTATCACCTTATGACAACTGTTATCTTGACTAGTACCTTATTTTGCTAGATTTGGAATCTTTATGTTTGAGGCCAATATTCCATATGCCAGTAATGTTATAATCATTTATCTCAAGTCATACCATGCTATGCTAGTAATCACTTTTGCCAACTTATACCCGTCCTTTTTTTTATGTTATTCCCTAATTAGGTTTATTTGTATCGATTCGAGTTTATGTGCGATGGGAATACGATTTGGGTAGATTAGGTAACATGAATTGGCTTTCAACTTGAACGTGAACGTTATTATAACTTGAACCTGGATATGGACATGAACTTGACACGATTTGACATGAAACATGACATGAAAACTTGACATTAATTTAGACTCGAAAACTTGAATATGGACATGACACTTAGATAAACTTGAAAATGGCCAACTCGAGGTTGGGTTGAGTTTGCAGGGTAAATCTGCCCGGAATCGCCCGACAAATCCAGTGACTGCAAACTATAGGATCCAATGTGAGTAGTTGGTCATATCGCACGTAAAACCCAAGGTTAGACTATGTTGTGATGTAAATCTGCCCGAAACCGCCCGGCAAATCCAGTGACCACAATAATTAGTCTAATGTGAGAGGTTGAGGTGCATTAATGAATTAATGCCACATGATAGGGTTAAGTCATGGACCACTTGAATATACTTAACCAACTTGACATGATGATTTGATAGGGTTAAGTCATGAACCACTTGAACACACTTAACCAACTTGATACATGATTTGGATAGGGTTAAGTCACGAATTTGAATGACAACACTTAACCCATTAGAAACCCTAGTCACGCGGTCCTTTTCAGCAGTAACCCACTTAGATATGTCACGATACCCTGGGACTAGGCAGAGTGGGGCACGATTACTGGGCTGATTGTAAGCGACCAGAACGACGGCTGAGTAGGTGCGCAATTGTAGGTTCAGGCGGACTATGGTCGTGCACGTAGTCCGGAGTTGAAAAAGCAGGCATTGGGCACCCATAGGTTTACACTGCGTGCTTGATTCGTGTCGATGGTTGGCACCATAGGGCTTGATACACCCTATGATGGACCTAGCACAGGTAACTACATTTCAGGATAGGGCCGTATGACACAGACACATGACGAGCTAGAACTTGTAGGGAGCCGATCGATTAGTAGATCGTACCGTAGGACCCCGTAATGGGTCACTTCATGATATTGGGCCAAGGGATCATTTCATGATTAATACTTGACATGGGTTAGAACACTAGTGCAGTTGGTGCAGCGAATCTCGAATATGCGATGCTAGACTTGACTTATCCTGTTATCTTAATTATCCTACAAGTTCTGTTATCATCCTTATGTTTAATTCCAGTTTTCACATATCATGTTACCTTTACTAGTTTTCATACTGAAAGTCACTAGGGTTTACCAGTCTTTATGACTGACCCTTTTTCTTTCGCCTCTTTTTCTTTTGTTTTCTCCCCCAGGTTCTCAGGGAGGAAACACTAGCTCTTAGCTTGGATTTAGCTTACTTTCTGACAGCTCATGTACGGTTTGGTCTTGGGCTATGCTATGGCTGCTTCTGCTATTTATGGGGAATAATGTACTTTTGTTATCTTAAGTTTATTCTTCTTTATTTGGAACTTGATGTAATGGAATAATCTGTACCTTGGATATATGGGGTTTTGACTCTTTTCTCTAAAGTAATAAATTTGGTTTTTAATTTCTACCACTGCTTTATTTATGTTCTGCCTTGTGATATCTCTGTGTATGTTTACCTAGATAATACTCCACCAAAACTAGTGCATTCCCTTTGAGAGTGACCCTAGTGGAGGTGGGGTGTTACATTTGGTATCAGAGCAGAAGGATACTGGGCTGGGAAAAGTTCTCAAAACCTTCTGAAACTATTTTCAAAACCATTTATAAAGAAGCATTTTTCAAGAAAAGTTTTATGTTTAAAAAAGGCTATTCCCCCAAAAAGCCATTTGCACTTTCCTTTGTTTTCTCGTTTGAATCTTTTTCTTTTGGTTTTTCAGCATGGCTAATCTTAACCTGCCTGAGGGAATACCGGTGCCTGGATGGTTCCGAAGGTACTTAGAAGCCAGAGCCAACGGCGCGGGCCCGACAGACATCCCTCCTCCTCCCCCAGTGGCCGCGGTTCCTCCTCCTCCTTGTACCGCCTTTGCCAAAATATGCAATGACTTTAAAGCAATGGGCGGCAAGAACTTCATTGGAACTGAAACCTTTGTTGAGGCACGAAACTGGTTAAAGGAGACTGAAGACTTGTTTATTATCTTTGATATGGAGGACCATAGGAAAGTTCAAGTGCCAGCATGGTTGTTGAAAGAGGAAGCTGCATTTTGGTGGGAAGTCACCAACGCTACCAGGCCAGTTGAGACTTAGGCAGACTTTAGAGAGATGTTTGGGCTTAAATTCTTATCGTCAGCAGAAGAGAACCTTCAGAAGGAGAGGTTCCTAACACTCAAGCAAGGGGACATGTCTTTTAGGGAGTACTTGAATAAGTTTAATCAGCTTGCTCGGTTCGGTTTGGATTTTGTCAACATAGCCCAGAAAAAGGCTGTACGCTTTGCTCGAGGATTAAACGAGCCACTACACAGTTTGGCCATAACTCATATACTCATGTGGGCGACCTTTGAAAGCTTGGTGGA
Organism: Allium sativum; assembly: GCA_030737875.1. Taxonomy (NCBI): domain Eukaryota; kingdom Viridiplantae; phylum Streptophyta; class Magnoliopsida; order Asparagales; family Amaryllidaceae; genus Allium; species Allium sativum. The sequence continues at coordinate 490,455,209 of CM060920.1, forward strand.
TATGGATCTACTTCATTAGGAAGACAAGAATAGCAGGAAGGAGGTTAAGCCTAATGAGACTCAGAAAAAGAAAGCTGACTTCAAGAAGGGGGCAACAAGAATAACAAGAATAACAAGAGCAACAACAAACCACGTGAGACAAGGAAGTGCAACTTTTGTGGTATTACGGGACATCTAGCTAAAGACGGTAGAAAGAAGAAGGGGAAGTTGGGGGAATGCTTTCATTGTGGAGATACTGGACACATCAGCAATGATTGCCCTAAGAAGCAAGGACAGGGGCAAGGGCAGACCCAACGAGCAGGACCTTCTGGAGGGCAGTTGCATACTCCACTCCAGCTCTTGACCGAGGTAGTAATATTTTCGTAGAAAGCCTTGTTTACATTTCTGACTTTCCTGTTCGAACCATATTTGACTCTGGCGCATCGCATACTTTTATTTCTTCTGATATTGTTGAAAATCTGCACCTAAGTACTAGTCTGGTTGAGGATCCCGTTATAGTTTCAAATCCAATTGGGGGCTCCACCCATTTATCTATGATGTGTATGGATTTGAGGATCTCTATCTTAAGCGTAGAATTCACGTGTAATGCTTATGTTCTCGAATTTATGGGATACGGTTTGATCTTAGGTATGGATTGATTGTCCGATTATGAATCCATTCTTGATTGTGAACAAAGGGTAGTGAGGCTCATGACTCGCCTTGGTAATACCCTTGAAATTTCTTGTAACCCTAAGGGACCGGTCATGTTGTGTTATCTTGAATCCCTTGACTCGTCCGACGATAATTTGCAATCTGTAAGAGTGGTCCGAGAATATCCAGATGTCTTTGATGAAGTGAGGGGGTTACCTCCTAAACGCGAGATAGACTTCCGAATTTATCTTGTTGATAATGCCAAGCCAGTTTCATTGCCCGTTAGGCACATGGCCCCGCGAGAAAGAAGAGAGCTCAGTAAACAAGTTAACGAGTTGCTTGAGAAGAATTTCATAAGACGAAGCATTTCTGAATGGGGTGCTCCAGTGGTATTCGCTACTAAGGCGGATGGATCGCTTCATATGTGCGTAGATTATCGTGAGTTAAACAAGCTCACAAAGAAGAATAGGCACCCACTACCAAGAATCGACGATTTGTTTAACCAGCTTGTGGGAGCATCTGTTTTCTCTCAACTCGATCTAGCCACAAGATTCCATCAGCTTAGAGTGGCTGAGGATAGCATTGACAAAACTGCGTTTAGGACTCCAGATGGGTTCTTCGAATGGCTCGTCATGCCGTTTGGGTTAACGAATGCACCCGCGTACTTTGTAGATTTGATGAGTAGGGTGTTTTGGGAATTCCTTAACAAGTTTGTGGTAGTTTTCGTGGATGATATTTTGATCTTCTCAAAAGATGAAGAAGAGCATGCTAGACATCTCAAGGAAGTCATGGAAACACTTAGAGCACACCATTTAAAGGCTAAGTTCTCCAAATGCCATTTTTGGAGGAAGGAAGTTCGGTTCCTTGGACATGTAGTTTCTAAGCAAGGCATAGCCGTGGACCCCGCAAAGGTAGTTGCGGTACAGGACTGGAAAATTCATAAGAATGCAACGGAGGTGAGGAGCTTTCTCGGTTTGGCGGGCTACTATAGGAAGTTCATTAAGGACTTCGCTAAGATTTCAGCCCCTCTTACTAAGTTAACAAAGAAGAACCTAGCTTTTACATGGGACATAAAATGTGACGCTGCTTTTCAGAGACTTAAGAGAGCCCTCACCACAGCTCCAGTTTTGGCATTAACCGATGGAGGTAAGATGTTTATCGTGTACACAGATGCGTGCGGCACGGGATTAGGCGTTGTCCTAATGCAAGAGGGAAGAGTAATATGCTACAGGGGCAGACAACTTAAAGTTCATGAGAAAAACTATCCCACGCATGACTTGGAGTTGGCCGCGATTGTTTTTGCACTTAAAGTTTGGCGCCATTATCTTCTAGGGGAGAGGTTCGAGCTGTATACCGATCACAAATCGCTTAAGTACCTCTTCTCACAGAAAGATTTGAATCTGAGACAACAGCAGTGGATGAAGTTCTTGGCATTATATGACTTCGATATAGCTTATACCCCTGGCAAGGGTAATGTGGTGGCGGACGTGCTAAGTAGAAAAAGGTTGACTTTGAGCCCCTTGTTTGTTGAAAGGAAAAGCCTTGAGTTTATAGCAACCTTTGATTTTACACCTGTTGTTGAGTCATTGACTGCTACGTTAGCATCTCTTGAGTTAAGACCTACACTTCTAGATCAAGTAGGGACTTCACAGAAGGAAGACCCACAGACAGTTGAAATCATGGACAAATTGATTAGTAGTGAGACGTTAAGTCACCTCAGTAGGTATGCCATAGATGACAAGGGATGGCTAAGGCGCAATGGAAGGCTATGTGTCCCACAAGTGGGAGACCTAGTAAGGAAAGTTTTCGAAGAGGCGCACCACTCGAAGATGACTATACATCCCGGAGGGGATAAGATGTACAGGGATATGAAACGCATTTTCTTTTGGGCTGGAATGAAAAAGGACGTGGCAGAGTTCGTCTCGAAGTGCATGGTGTGGCAACAAGTAAAGGCCGAGTCGAAGAAGCCCGGTGGGCTATTACATCCTTTGGAGGTTCCGCAATGGAAATGGGAGAGTATCTCGATGGATTTCGTGGATTGTCTGCCTAGGTCAAGGAAGGGAAATACTAGCATATGGGTCATAGTTGATAGACTCACGAAAAGTGCTCACTTCATTCCAGTGAAAAGTAAGAGGACCGCATCATGGCTAGTGTCTATTTACCTTCGAGAGATAGTACGGTTGCATGGAGTTCCTTCTAGTATAGTTAGCGATAGTGACCTGATTTTTACTAGCCAGTTTTGCAATAGTCTGCAAGAAGCAATGGGTACACGACTAAGTTTAAGCACGGCCTATCACCCACAGACGGATGGACAAACCGAAAGGGTAAATAGGGTACTAGAAGATCTCCTGACGCTATGCATTCTTGACTTTGGTGGTACTTGGGAAGACCATCTTCCTCCCGTGGAGCTTGCACATAACAATAGTTACCAAGCTAGCATCGGGATGGCACCGTTCGAAGCCCTGTATGGAAGACCATGCAAATCGCCAACTTGTTGGTGGGAGACGACAGGCATGCATATACTTGGCCCTGACATGATAAGGGACGCTTCTGAGAAGATTGAGTTGATACGAAGACGGATGAAAACAGCCCAAGATAGACAGAAATCTTATGCGGACCAGAGAAGGACAGACCTAAAGTTCGAAGTCGGAGACATGGTCTTTATAAAAGTTTCTCCGTTATGCAATGTAGTTCATTTTGGAGCAGTTGGAAAGCTAGCACCAAGGTTCGTAGGACCGTTCCCTATCACTGAGAGGATTGGACGAATGGCCTATAAGGTAGACTTACCCGAGAAGCTGGCTGGGGTGCACAATGTCTTTCACGTCTCGCATCTCCGGAAGTTCTTGCATGAGTCATCCGAAGTGGTTGAGCCAAGCATCCTTGAAGACGTAGAAGTGGAAAAAGAAGAAACATTGAGGCGAGTTTCGATTCGTATCTTAGGAACGGAGATTAAGAAGCCAAGGAATCGAGAAGTCAAGCTAGTTAAAGTGCAGTGGAGTGAAGCCCAAGAAGACGCAACTTGGGAAACCGAAGAGAAGATACGCGCGCTTTACCCATTTCTTTTTGAGGGTACATTCTCGATTTCTTTTTCCTATAAACTTGAAAACCTTTTCGTATCATGCTTCTACTATCTACGTTTGTCTTGTTATCTTCTCGATCTTATCTTGAGAACCTTAGGTAGAACCATATGGATGTAAACATGTGACTGAAACATGTTATGGTTGATGTTTGCAAATGGTTGCGAGTTGTTGCAAGTGGTTGCTAGTGGATGCATGACACACATTAGGCACTAGATCGGCTCAGTCACATTTTCATGTTGCATATGCATGAGTGCTTATACTTGTACATGGATGGAACTTGTTATGCTATCACTTGGATGTTGCATATGAATAAATGTTTGTGCACTCATGTAGAGATTATAAACTATGTTAGGAATTTGCATACATGTTGGATTCATTACACTAACATATTTTGCATTAAGGAGGTTTACTGAATCAGTAATCGCCTGATCTTTTGCATTAGATAAGTACATATACACACTTTCTGTATATGTTCATACAACACTAGAAATCTTTTAAGGACAATGGTTGCCTGTGGATGATGCTTTGAGTAGATGGATGATTGTATGGTAGGATATATTCTTTCTAACTTAGAGATTTTGGGGACGAAATCCTTTAAGGAGGGGAGAATGTAACAACCTGTATTTTTATAACGTGTAATAACCATAAATCAAGGAAGAATTAATTTTTAAAATAAGAATCAAGGGAAACGGGTTACGCCATTGCGTTCATCTCGAAATTCTGCTTGGAAACGAGTCCGAGTTTTCGAAAATCGGAGTCCGTATGACCAAGTTATGACCTTTCAAAGTTTTCAGAAGTTTTCAAGTTCAAAACAACTCAGAATTCAAATTCAAATTTCGAATTTCAAACCTCAGAATGGACTGGGCGGGAAATTTCCCGCCCAGGACCAGGTCGACCTGGGAGTCGACTATGTAGTCGACCTGCCCAGGACCAGGTCGACCATAGTGTCGACCTGGGGGTCGACCTGGTGGCCGAGCCCACTTTTGAAACTGGATTCACTTTGATGTTCCTGGCCTCGTTTCTGTCTACATTCGTTGACTTGACCCTATATAAGCAGCCCCTAACACTAGTCTCTCTACAAAAAATTCTCTCTGACCTTATGCTGCTTCAATTCTGGTTAAAAAGTTAAAAAAAGGACTACTTCTTCTACGTTGAAACTACGTTGCTGATTTGGGGATTTCTGTTAGGACTTGACTAAACATATAAAGATTCCACATCGACTCTCTTTTTCTAATTCTCGAACCACGATCTGTAAGCCCCAGTTACTTTTAGATTTAAACTATAAGTGTAATATGAATATGTTGTAAATTGAAATTGGACCTGTGTATGATGACTGTTTTACATCCATTCTTGTTCACCTTGGATCTTGACTTTTGGGTATATTACTATGACATTGATTTGGGGCCTATTCATGTTGTAAATCAAAAAGATAAACCCCTTATATTATCATGTTGAATCTGCTATTAGTCACAAGTTTATGACTATCACCTTATGTCAATCGTTACCATGACTATACTATCACCTTATGTCAATCGTTATCATGACTGTACTATCACCTTATGACAACTGTTATCTTGACTAGTACCTTATTTTGCTAAATTTGGAATCTTTATGTTTGAGGCCAATATTCCATATGCCAGTAATGGTATAATCATTTATCTCAAGTCATACCATGCTATGCTAGTAATCACTTTTGCCACCTTATACCCGTCCCTTTTTATGTTATTCCCTAATTAGATTTATTTGTATCGATTCGAGTTTATGTGCGATGGGAATACGATTTGGGTAGATTGGGTAAAATATGAATTGGCTTTGAACTTGAACATGAATGTTATTATAACTTGAACCTGGATATGGACATGAACTTGACACGATTTAACATGAAACATGACCTGAAAACTTGACATGAATTTAGACTCGAAAACTTGAATATGGACATGACACTTAGATAAACTTGAAAATGGCCAACTCGAGGTTGGGTTGAGTTTGCAGTGTAAATCTGTCCGGAACCAACCGGCAAATCCAGTGATTGCAAACAATATGATCCAATGTGAGTAGTTGGTCATATCGCACGTAAAACTCGAGGTTAGACTATGTTGTGGTGTAAATCTACCCGGAACCGCCCGGCAAATCCAGTGACCACAATAATTAGTCTAATGTGAGAGGTTGAGGTGCATTAATGAATTAATGCCACATGATAGGGTTAAGTCATGGACCATTTGAATATACTTAACCAACTTGACACGATGATTTGATAGGGTTAAGTCATGAACCGCTTGAACACACTTAACCAACATGATACATGATTTGGATAGGGTTACCAGTTTTCACATATCATGTTACCTTTACTAGTTTTCATACTAAAAGTCACTAGGGCTTACCAGTCTTCATGACTGACCCTTTTTCTTTCGCCTCTTTTTCTTTCGTTTTCCCCTCCAGGTTCTCAGGGAGGAAACACTAGCTCTTAGCTTGGATTTAGCTTGCTTTCTGATAGCTCATGTACGGTTTGGTCTTGGGCTAAGCTATGGCTGCTTCTGCTATTTATGGGGAATAATTTACTTTTGTTATCTTAAGTTTATGCTTCTTTATTTGGAACTTGATGTAATGGAATAATTTGTACCTTGGATATATGGGGTTTTGACTCTTTTCTTGAAAGTAATAAATTTGGTTTTTAATTTCTACCGCTGCTTTATTTATGATCTGCCTTGTGATATCTCTGTGTATGTTTACCTAGATAATACTCCACCAAAACTAGTGCATTCCCTTTGAGAGTGACCCTAGCGGAGGTGGGGTGTTGCAGCCAATAACAGTTGTGACTGGTTCTTTTACAACGCCGTTAACAGTTGTGAATACATCTTTTACAACTATTTTTAACAGTTGTAAAATAACTTTATTATAATCGTGGATATAAAGACTGATAGACGCCACTTGTAATAGACATATTACAATTGTATTTAGCAGTTGCATAGGGGTATTTTTATTGTAGTGAACTACATCTCTGACCAAGTATGGGGAACAAAACTCGAGCATGATAGTGGGTGTTAACCGGTCTTTTGGCCCATTCATAAAAGCAATCCGAGCCCACATGAATCAACTTATCGCGTGGTTAAATAGCCCGAAGTGTCGTCAAGAAACTCAGGAACCATGCCCGCATGAAGTAGCACAAGTGTGATCGTCATGACTCGTCGAAGCTATTCAAAAACAGCTCAACTTGAGAGCGGTATAAACCCACGCTGTAAAACCGTTTCCTAGGCTCACCCACATATTTTGTATCCCATTTGTTCGTGTCCCCAAATGACCAAGTAACGGGATACGAACAATGTGAATATAAGAAACACAACTGCTTCCCGAATACAAAAAACCTTGAGTACAAAATGAAGCAATGCAAAGAGTGCAAGAACTCAGAGCAAAGAAAAGAGAAGGGTCATACCCCGAGCTTCGTACGATCCCGAGGTACGAAAACTGGGCTGTGGGCCCTACACTTCACCTACTCCCACTTGCTCGACTACCTTTAAATACCCCTCGACCTGCTTCATAAAAGGGTTAGCAACTTGCTGATTTGACACTTTTGAGAAGAATTCCTGCTTCTTGGACACCATTAAACACCTTGGAACATTGGGAAGAAGAAATACACTTCCTTCTTAAGGATCTCCACTCCTGTAAAATGAAGGGATTTCAAGAAGAACTTAACTCCATTTTCCGAGCATCATAGAGCTTACTTTTTGTAACAACCCGGAAAATCAGAGCAAATTTAAAAATTTTATTTTGGCTATTTTATTGAATTTAAATAGTCAAAATAATTTATTTTAAATAATAGCGATTAAGAATTTATTTAAACCGGGGTTTGATCGAATATATTTATTTTAATTTTAATAGGAGTTAGAAATAGCGCGCCAGTTTGAAAATTTGAATTTGAACTTTGACTGAATGTACAGGATGCAAAATAAATCGGAATTAGGTGAAATGAAAAATAGTAGAATATGTTTAAAAATATCTTTCCAAAAATCCGAAAAATTGAAATTTCATAGCAGGAATAAAAAGTTATTGCTAGTTGAATATTTAGAAAAGTCGCTATGGAATTTAATATAATATATAGCCCGTATAAATAGCCATTTTGCAAATGACCTCCATTCTCGACGAACACCCTGGTTAGATCCGAAATGTCAAATTATTGTAGGATTCCAATTTTCATAATTTTTGGAATTAATATGTGAGCGTGGCAAAAGAAAATGTGTTTTGTCAATTTTAGTCAATTTGGATCGACCAGAAAATGGCAATTTTTCAAACGGACTCCAAAATTCGACGAAATTAATTTTGTTAAGACCGTATCATCAAAACATATCTAGATTTAATTTTCGGGAATTTTTAGAGTCAGTATGTGGCCCCGATAAATTAAAATGTTCGATCAAATTAAATAATTAAATGATTTATATTTTAATTCAAAGGAAAACATACCATAACAGCTGAATTGGGTTACGAAACATATCCCATCGTGCCCGGAATAGGGGTATTTAGCTAGGGGCGACAATTGTTGGGTTTCATTTGGAGTTCGGATGGTTTAACAAGCTATTTCTGAATTTAAAAATAAATAAATAATATATACTATACACTATAAATACTAGTATATACGGAAAAACCCTAATTCTAATATACTATAGCCGTCAGTTTTAATTTCGATGGCCATATTGCTCTGATCTAAAATCTCTAATATCTTCAAATCCATTTCGAATTAGGCAGGGGTTCTTAAAGAAATTGTGTAGAGATTTTCATCCTCTCGAATCCTATACGAATTTGATTGCCACGTGGCGTATACTTCGAGAACCGAACCCCTAATGGACTGCCGCTCGCCATTGTTCTACGCCCCCAAACCACCACCGAGCTCGACGTGAAGGGAACCGCCGGGTGCGCCGGTCGAAGCTCTCCGGCGTGGTGTCTTCAGATCGTCATCTCGATCCTTTTGCTGATGGCGAAGTCGAACCCTAGATTCGAACACCAACGAGAAACCCGACAGCCTGAGTTTGATGAGGAAGAAGGTGGTCTAAATTATTTAATTAATTTAATTATTATTTAAATTCTTAACAAACTACATAAAATCATATCTCGATCATACAATAACGAAATTCGATGAAACAGAGAACATTGGGACCGTAAATCCGAGATCTACATTTCAGAACTGATCGGGGATTTTTCGGAGCATTCTACAATTTTAGAAGAAATAAAAAGAAAAGTGAGATTTCTGAATCTGAATTAATTAAATAAAATTATATTAGGATGCAGACGGAGTTTAGAAACTCCCAACACCCATCGTCCACAGACTATGGACAACTTGATTGTATTATGATGCGAAATTGGTTGATTTTTGGTGTTTGATTGTGGTTGAAATGAAATTGGTTGGTATTGTGGCAATAGATTGCCAAGAAAAATGTATTAGGAAATTAAACCCCTTGTAGGCGCCGCGAGGCCCAAGGTAGTGCGAGGAGCCGTACATCGGGACGATGTCGGTTTTAATTACCCTGCCATTATGCTGCCGAAATTTTCTGAAATATCATTATATTTTAAAATATTCAAGTTATTATATATTATTTGTTTGAATAATATGAAAATTAGATTTTTAATATATATATATATATATATGAAAATGATCATTATATGTCAACATAAAATTCATATTTTTGTTGTAAGTCAAAAATGGTCATTGTTATATAAAAATGTATTTACATTGGAAATTTACATTTTAATGTATATGAAACATTTAAATAAAAAATTTTGAAAATAAAAATGTATTGATATTTGATTTTACATTTTTTAATGTAAGTGCTACATTATACAAAAGCTACATTTTGAAAAAAAGAATGTAATGCCGTTGAAATTTATATTTTTTAATGTAAATGAAACATTAGAAATTTCCATTGCTATATAAAATATGTTTTCTTTGGAATTTACATTTTAATGTAAACAAAACATTAAAAATGACCATTGTTATATAAAAATGTCTTTACTTTGAAATATACATTTTTAATGCAATGCAACATTAAAAATAGTCATTTGTTATATAGAAATGTATTGATATTGAATTATACATTTTTAATGAAAATGCAACATTATGAAATAGAAATTTACATTTTTCAATGTAAATAAAGAATGAAATAGAAATTTACATTTTTCAATGTAAATAAAGAATGAGATAAAAATATTACATTTTAATGTAATCAAAGAAAAGAATAAAGATTTCATTTTAATGTAATCGAAGAAAAGAATAAAGATTTCATTTTTAATGTAATCGAAGAAAAGAATAAAGATTACATGTAATCAAAGAAAAGAATAAAGATTTCATTTTTAATGTAATCAAAGAAAATAATAAAAATTTCAATTCTAATGTAATCAAAGAAAAGAATAAAGATTACATTTTTTCTTTATTATATAAAAAGAATGCATTTTCTATACAATATAGAAAAGATTACATTTTTCTTCTTTGTAATATAAAAAGAATACAATTTTCTATGTAATATAAAAAGATTACATTTTCCTTACAAATGAAAAGATTTCATTTTCTATGTAATATACAAATGAATACATTGTTTGTGCAAAATAAAAAGATATCGTTTTCTTTGCAAAGTAAAAAGATTACATTTGCTTTGCAAAATAAAAGAATTACATTTGCTTTGCAAAGTAAAAAGATCACATTTGCTTTGCAAAATAAAAGAATTACATTTGCTTTGCAAAGTAAAAGGGTTACATTCTTATGTAATGTAAATAGATTAGATTTTTATACAATGTAAAGAGAATTATATTTTTATACAATGTAAAGGGAATTACATTTTTATACAATGTAAAGAGATTTCATTTCTATACAATAGGAAAAGATTACATTTTCAATGTAATGCAAGAATGAAGAAAAAGATTACATTTTTAATGTAATAAAAGAATAAATAAAAGATTACATTTTTAATAAAAGAAAGATAAGGAAAATTACATTTTTAATGTAATATATGATTTCATGTATAAAAGAAATCAATGTTGAAATAAAAATGGTGTTGAAATCGTCGAATGATTTATATTTCTATATTTATATATAAATATAAATTAAAATAAAACAAACCGCGCTGCGGCATTTCGCGATTTGAAATTGTAACTTTAAATGATTATTTCGAAAGATCCGACCGTCGGATTTTCCCAAAACTGGAACCCTTGGGTTCGTTTTGGAAAGATCTTTCCAACAATATAAAGTTTGCTCAGATCCAATGGTTAGATTTTGAGAAATGTGTAAATCAAATTTTGGTGAAAACAGCGCCAGGGCCATGTAATGATCCGAAGCGTCGTTTAATTAAAAATGACTATTTTTATATAAATAAAAAATAGCGATAAATCGTTATTAAATATTATAAACGATATGGAATGAAAAGATTTGATTTGAATTATATACAAATATAAGCTAATTATTTGAAAAGACTGAGTTAATTCTCATTTCAAATAATTAATCGACGATTGGAAGTCGAAGATTTGATGACGGTGAATTGAAGACCAGCGATCTTCACATCGAATGGATGGCTACTGATGCCTTGGATTGGTTAGCTCCCAGGAAGGGGTTACAGTGGTAGTTGTTTGGACGTACTTGTTAATTGTCCGGATATGCGAGAGCCTCTCTTCTGTATTGGACATATGGAACGAGGAATAAGGTGTTTCCAGTTTCGTTCAGACCCAGAATGGATTAGTAAATGGATGTTTGTCTGACATTGGATTTTATTCTGTGCTGATCGATTTCTATTAAATATATATCTGCTTGGTGGCGGAGAATTTATTTTCTTGCTTAACACCTTCTCTGAGACGTACGAGCTCAGAGGTTATATATTGGTAGACATCAGTCGCATGGCGTGAACTGTCAATGTGGCATGCCAAGATGCAATGATCAAGGCTTATTGTTGAAAATTAGAGCCTTGTGGTTGATGATCAAAGCACAATCCATTTTAGGCAGAGCTTTGTGTATAGCGTAACTTCGTGAGCGTCACACCCCGGTATGAACCAGAAACGGGAGAGGACTATGGGGAGGACATACGTTTCTTTCTAGCTAGGAGTAGTGTCATGGTTTTGCAAGCCCTGACATTTTACTTATGTGGATGATGGAATGAGGTGCCTCGGATTTGAGTTCCTAGTGGCTCTATATTTATGCCCCATAGGGTGGGGAAACATATTGTTCAGGCATAACTAATTCACTAACATATTTGTGGACCGGTCCTGAAGAACCAAGGGCTCACCTAAGTCTGAGTCTTGAGGCACGGGCTAGACTGTCTCGAAATCGGTAAGGACGATCCTTTGCCTTGGTTTATGATGGAAATCCAACTTCCAATATGACACATGTGGTTTTGATTGTATAACTAGTGTGGCGACATAGTATATGGTAGCTATGTCGTCTATGATTGATATATTATGATTAAAATGTTTTTGAAAACATATATACACTAATAATAATATCAACTCCATTTTATCGTATCAAGCATTTTTGACCATTATAAGGTAAAACTCTATCCTCCGGTTTGCATTGCATTGTGTGATGGGACGTGAGTCTTATAATGGTTTCATTTTTCTAAAAAGCATTGTGTTGTTTAACGATTTACTTTATTTATGCACTGGCAATCCAATAGAGTAAACCGGTTCTGCGTTAGCGGTGTGGTCCTGTGATTGACCTTATTATTAAATAGGTTAAGTAAGATTTCTCATACCAGTCCCATGACTGACTCGTAATTTGTTTCACTTGCCTCTTTTCCACATGGGCGGCCTTGTATACAGGTTTGTAGTAGACTCATTCTGGATAGCTGTGGAGCTCAAAATGGATCTTATCATTTCTATTATGTTGTTCAGACTTCATTTAGTATATTATGTTTATTCCGTAGGTGTAATGATAAGATCTCTTCTCTTCAGAAGGATGATGAATTTATCCAAAGGATTAGTAAAAGAGTTCGAGAAGGCAAGCCCTCCAGTTTCCAAATTGATAACAAGGGAGTTCTGAGGTTAAAAGGCCGAATTTGTGTCCCGAATATCCCTGAGCTCAGAAGAGAAGTAATGGATGAATGTCACAAATCTAAGCTTTGTATTCATCCAAGGGCGAGCAAGATGTATCACGATCTTAAGCGCACGTTCTGGTGGAAATCTATGAAAAGAGACATTTCCATTTATGTCAGCAGGTGTTCTACTTGCCAGCAAGTCAAAAGTGATCAGCAAAAACCTACCGGATTGTTACAACCACTAAAGGTTCCATGTTGGAAATAAGATCAAATTTCCATGGATATTGATGGCTTGCCCCGAACTAGAAAAGCCAATCACAGTATTTGGGTGATCGTTGATCGTTTCACGAAGTCTGCCCATTTTATTCCTGTCAGATCTACTAGAACATCTCAAAGTTTGGCAAAATTTATTTCAAAGAAATTATCCGACTACATTAAGTTCCCAGTAGCATTGTTAGTGATCATGATCCGATATTCGCTTGTAAATTCTAGGAAGCATTCCAAGAAGAGCTGGGGACAAAGTTAAATCTGAGCACCGCATATCATCCTCAAACGGATGGCCAGACTGAGAGGGTGAAACGTATACTGGAAGACTTGTTATAGGCATGCATTCTTGATTTTGGCGGATCATGGGAAGATCACTTGCACTTGGTTGAGTTCTCTTATAATAACAGTTACCAAGCAAGCTTGCAAATGCCGACATTCGAAGCATTATATGGCAGGCCTTGTAGATCTCCCGCATGTTGGGTTGAACCTGGCAATAGACTAGTATTGGGTCCCGACATGATTTAAGAAGCTTCGGACAAAGTTGATTTCATTAAGAAACGATTGCTAACAGCTCAGAGCCGACAGAAAAGTTAGGCAGATTCAATAAGAAGAGATTTAGAATTTTCTGTTGGCGATTACGTTTACTTGAGAGTTTCTCCATTAAGAGGAGTAGTCCGTTTTGGGAAGACTGGGAAGTTGGAGCCTAGATTCATCGGTCCATTTCCTATTCTCGAAAAAATTGGAACTCTCGCTTACAGGGTTCAGTTGCCTGACTGATTGCCGGGGGTACATGATGTATTCCATGTGTCTCAACTTCGAAAGCATGTACATGATCGAGACTTGATTGTAGAGGAAGCTACACAACAAGATTTGGAGATTACCCCGAGCTTAGCAGTAAAAAGGGAGCCGGTAAAGATCATTGGCAAAGAAACCTGAGTTCTGAGGAACAAAAGAATTTATTTAGTCAAAGTGCAGTGGAGTGGAGATCCTAAAGACTGTACATGGGAGACCGAGGATAGCATCAAACAGGCTTATCCCCAGTGCAAACTGGATATCTCTGACTAGCTCTAGTGCAAGGTACATTTACAATATTTTACATTTTCCGTTTTGTTTCCTACTTTTCTGTTGTTTCCTTTTCGGGGATGAAAAGTTTTTAAGTGGGGGAGATTGAAACAACCGAGAAAATCATAGCCAATTTAAAAATTTTATTTTGGCTATTTTATTGAATTTTAAAAAGTTAAAATAATTTATTTTAAATAATAATGATTAGGAATTTATTTAAATCGAGGTTTGAATGAATATATTTATTTTAATTTTAATAGGAGTAAGAAATAGGACGGCAGTTTGAAAATTTAAATTCGAACTTTGACTAAATGTACATGATGCAAAATAAATCAGATTTTGGTGAAACCAAAAATATTAGAATCTGTTTAAAAATATCTTTCCAACGAATCCGAAAAATTGAAATTTTATAGCAGGAATTAAAAGTTATGGCCAGCTGAATATTCAGAAAAGTCGCTATGGAATTTAATATAATATATAGCCCGTATAAATAGCCATTTTGCAAACGAACTCCATTTTCAACGAAACCACCCTAGCTGGATCCGGAATATCAAATTATTGCAGATTTCCAATTTTCATAATTTTTGGAATTAATATGTGAGCGTGGCAAAAGAAAATGTGTTTTGTCAATTTTAGTCAATTTGGATCGACCAGAAAATGACCATTTTTCAAACAGTCTCCAAATTTGATGAAATTAATTTTGTTAGGACCTTATCGTCAAAACATAGCTAGATTTATTTTTCGGGAATTTTTAGAGTCAGTATGTGGCTTCGGTAAATTAAAATGTTCTATCGAATTAAATAATTAAATGCATTATATTTTAATTTAAAGAAAAACATATCATAACAGCCGAATTGTTTTACGAAATATATCCCATCGTGTCCAGAATGGGGGTTTTAGCTAGGGGCGACAGTCGTTGGGTTTCGTTTGGAGTTCGGATGGTTTAACAAGTGATTTCTTAATTTAAAAAAAATAAATAATATATAATTTACACTATAAATAATAGTATATACAGAAAAACTCTAATTCTAACATACTATAGCTGCCAGTTTCAATTTCAATGGTCATATTGCTCCGATCTAAAATCACTAATATCTTCAAATCCATTTTGAATTAGGCAGGGGTTCTTAAGGCAATTGTGTAGAGATTTTCATCCTCTCGAATCTTATACGAATTTGATCGCCTCAAATGGTGTATACTTCAGGAACAGAACCCCTAAAGGACCGCCGCGCGCCGTCGTTCTGCGCCACCAAACTACCACCTGGCTCGACGTGAAGGGAACCACCGGGTGCACCAGTCAAAGCTCTCTTGCGTGTCTCGATCCTTATGCTGATAGCGAAGTCGAACACAAGGTTCGAACACCAACTAGAAACCCGACGACCTGAGTTTGATGAGGAAGAAGGTGGTCTAAATTATTAAATTAATTTAATTATTATATTTAAATTGTTAACAAAATTCATAAAATCATATCTCGATCATACAATAACGAAATTTGATGAAACATGGAACATTGGGACCGTGAATCCGAGATCTACATTTCAGAACTGATCGGGGAATTTTTGGAGCATTCTACAGTTTTAGAAGAAATAAAAAGCAAAGTGAGATTTCTGAATCCGAATTAATTAAATAAAATTATATTAAGATGTAGATGGAGTTTAGAAACTCCCGACACCCGTCGTCCACAAACCATAGATGACTTGATTGTATTATGATGTGAAATTGGTTGATTTTTGGTGTTTGATTGTGGTTGAAATGAAATTGGTTGATATTGCGGCAATAGATTTCCTAGAAAAATGTATTACAAAATTAAACCCCTTGTAAACGCCGCGAGGCCCAAGGTAGTGCGAGGAGCCGTACATCGGGACAGTGTCGGTTTTAATTACCCTGCCGTTATGCTGCCGAATTTTTTTAAAATATCATTGTGTTTTAAAATATTCATGTTATTATATATTAATTGTTTGAATAATATGAAAATTAGATTTTTAATATATATATACATATATGAAAATGATCATTATATGTCAACATAAAATTCATATTTTTGTTGTTAGTCAAAAATGGTCATTGTTATTTAAACATGTATTTACATTGGAAATTTACATTTTAATGTATATGAGACATTTAAATAAAACATTTTGAAAATAAAAATGTATTGATATTGGATTTTACATTTTTAATGTAAGTGCTACATTATAAAAATGCTACATTTTGAAAAATAGAATGTATTGCCATTTAAATTTACATTTTTTAATGTAAATGAAACATTAAAAATGTTCATTGCTATATAAAATATGTTTTCTTTGAAATTTACATTTTAATGTAAACAAAACATTAAAAATGACCGTTGTTATATAAAAATGTCTTTACTTTGAAATATACATTTTTAATATAATGCAACATTAAAAATAGTCATTTGTTACATAAAAATGTATTGATATTGAATAATACATTTTTAATGAAAATGCAACATTATGAAATAGAAATTTACATTTTTCAATGTAAATAAAGAATGAAATAGAAATTTACATTTTTCAATGTAAATAAAGAATGAAATGGAAATTTACATTTTTCAATGTAAATAAAGAATGAGATAAAAAGATTTCATTTTAATGTAATCAAAGAAAAGAATAAAGATTTCTTTTTAATGTAATCAAAGAAAAGAATAAATATTTCATTTTTAATGTAATCAAAGAAAAGAATAAAGATTTCATTTTAATGTAATCAAAGAAAAGAATAAAGGTTTCATTTTTAATGTAATTAAAGAAAAGAATAAAGATTTCATTTTTAATGTAATTAAAGAAAAGAATAAAGATTACATTTTTTTTCTTTGTAATATAAAAATAATGCATTTTCTATACAATATAGAAAAGATTACATTATTTATCTTTGCAATATAAAAGGAATACAATTTACTATGTAACATAAAAATATTCCATTTTCCTTGCAAATGAAAAGATTTCATTTTTTATGTAATATAGAAATGATTACACTGTTTGTGCAAAATAAAAAGATATCATTTTCTTTGCAAAGTAAAAAGATTACATTTGCTTTGCAAAATAAAAGAATTACATTTCCTTTGCAAAGTAAAATGATTACATTTTCTTTGCAAAATAAAAGAATTACATTTGCTTTGCAAAGTAAAAAGGTTACATTCTTATGTAATGTAAAAAGATTACATTTTTATACAATGTAAAGAGAATTACGTTTTTATACAATGTAAAGAGAATTACATTTTTATACAATGTAAAGAGATTTCATTTCTATACAATAGGAAAAGATTACATTTTCAATGTAATGCAAGAATGAAGAAAAAGATTACATTTTTAATGTAATAAAAGAAAGATAAGGAAAATTACATTTTTAATGTAATATATGATTTCATATATAAAAGAAATCAATGTTGAAATAAAAATGGTGTTGCAATCATTGAACGATTTATATTTTTATATTTACATATAAATATAAATTAAAATAAAACGAATGGTGCTGCTGTTGTTCGCGATTTGAAATTGTAACTTCAAACGATTATACCGAAGGATCCGACAGTCGGATTTTCCCAAAACTGGAACCGTTGGGTTCGTTTTGGAAAGATCTTTCCAACGATATAAAATTTGCTAAGATCCAATGGTTAGATTTCGAGAAATGTGTAAATCAAATTTTGGTGAAAACAACGCTAAGGCCATGTAATGACCCGAAGCGTCGTTTAATTAAAATGGCTATTTTTATATAAATAAAAAATAGCGATAAATCGTTATAAAATATTATAAACGATATGGAATGAAAAGATTTGATTTGAATTATATATATATATCTGCTAATTATTTGAAAAGACCGAGTTAATTATCATTTCAAATAATTAATTGACGATCGGAAGTCGAAGAAGACGATGGATTGAAGACCGACGATCTTCACATCGAATGGATGACTACTGATGCCCTGGATTGGTTAGCTCCCAGGAAGGGGTTACAGTGGTAGTTGTTCGGACATACTTTTTGATTGTCCAGATATGCAAGAGCCTCTCTTGGACATATGGAACGAGGAATATGATGTTTTCGGTTTCGTTCAGACCCAGAACGGACTTGTAAATGGATGTATATCTAACATTGGATTTCATTCTGTGCTGATCAGTTTCTATTAAATATATATCTGCTTGGTGGCGGAGAACTTATTCTCTTGCTTAACACCCTTCTCTGAGATATGAGCTTAGTGGTTATATATTAGTAGACATCAGTCGCATGGCGTGAACTGTCAATGTGACATGCCAAGATGCAATGATCAAGGCTTATTGTTGAAAAGTAGAGCCTTGTGATTGATGATCAAAGCACAGCCCATTTTAGGTATAGCTTTGTGTATAGCGTAACCAGTCTCACACCCCGGTATGAACCAGAAACGGGAGAGGACTACAGGGAGGACATACGTTTCTTTCTAGCTAGAAGTGGTGTCATGGATTTGCAAGCCCTGACATTTTACTTATGTGGATAATGGAATGAGACGCCTCAGATTTGAGTCCCTAATGGCTCTATATTTAAGCCCCATAGGGCGGGGAAACGTATTGTTCAGGCATAACTAATCTACTAACGTATTTATGGACCGGCCCTAAAGATCCAAGGGCTCACCTGAGTCTGAGTCCTGATGCACAGGCTAGAGTGTCTCGAAATCCGTAAGGACGATCCTTTGCCTTGGTTCATGATGGAAATCCAACTTCCAATACGACACATGCGGTTTTGATTGTATAGCTTGTATGGCGACATAGTATATGGTAGCTATGTCGTCTATGATTGATATATTATGATTGAAATATTTTTGAAAACATATACACACATAATATTATCAACTCCGTTTTATCATATCAAGCATTTTTGACCATTATAAGGTTAAACTCTATCATCCTATTTGCGTTGCATTATGGATGGGACATGAGTCTTATAATGGTTTCATTTTTCTAAAAAGCATTGCATTGTTTAATGATTTACTTTATTTATGCACTGGCAATCCAATGGGTAAACCCGTTCCGCGTTAGCGGCGTGGTCCTGTGATTGACCTTGTTATTAAATAGGATAAGTTAGATTTCTCATACCAGTCCCATGTCTGACTCGTAGTTTGTTTCACTTGCAAACTCGAGTGCCCATATTTTCCACACAGGTAGTCTAGTAGCTTATTTTGCAGATATATTGAGTAGGATTCTAGATCGAAGCTTAAAGCTGTGTCCAGAGCAATGATAGCCTTCCGCTTCCGCTGTGGTATTTATTTCAATGTACTCTGATATTTTGTACTCTGATGTAACATTATTATGATGTTTATAAAATCTTCTGTTATTTTTTCTGATGTGTTGTATGCCCAGTGTTAGTGCATTCAAGGATTTCCAACTTTTGGATCAGAACTGTGTGGTTTGTGGTTGATTCAAAGGGCGGGGATTTTCGGGTTATTACATGTTTCACCATTGCCTTTGTTGTAATTTGTAATCGTGATAGTCACCACTGTATTTGGATAAGAGTGAAAAAAATTAGAAAAACCTTCACAGTGGATGTAGGTTCATTCCAAACCACTTTAAGTACTGTGTTCCCTATTTTCTGCATACGTTTCGTTACGCGAAACGTTACTTTCATCAATACGGAGAGTGTTGTGCCAATTTACGCATCAACATTCTACAAGTTTCCACTGAGAATTTGACTTCGTATTTCCTACCGTTTGCGTTCGAAACTCGGAAGTGCTAGTTAGATCTTCCTAGACTTACCTCAATAGTTTTCTCGTAATGGCAAAGAAAGGAAAAAGCCTTCTCATCGTACCTTCGATCGTCGAACTAGAAACCTCTTTGCAACATTAAACTTCCAAAAGTCCAACAGCTATGGATATAGTGACTTCTTCCAACCTCGATGCCCCAGTCATGCAAGCACAACTCTTCGAACTAAATAATTTGACACAAAGGCTGCATCAGAATACCTAAGGGACATCACACACCTGCAAGCTAATAAAGCACCTCTCCCCGCTCAAAACCTTTCAAAAAGTTCTTCCTCCGACACCTACCATGATAACCGTGGTCAAAGGAGGAGAGTTAATGACAATGGTCATGGTAATAGCATTACAATGGTTACCATCAAAGAGGAAGCCTATCACTCCAACCACTCCCAGTTGGGTTCTAGCAACGATCCTGGAACTAGTGCAACCCTCGACAAGGCAGCCTATGCATGCCATCATTCAGAGCTTGGTACCAAATCAGCCTTTTGCGCAACATGCCCAAGTCCCGGTCAAAAAACCTCAACAGAACCAAGCAATCAAGGTTGAGGACTTACCTAAGGCAGATGCTGACATTCATCTAAGAAGGCGCCCGAGGCCATGAACCTCTTAGGTGGATCACAACTGCTGGAATCCAGCCGAGTTCCAGCCTGTGATTCTCACTAACATAGTCTACATGATCACGAGAGAAACGCGAGGGCATGCCACCGATGTATGGGAAACCAATACGAGGCATAACCCCTTACTCCAATAATTCTCAATGCCAGGTGGCCTCAACGCTTTAACATGTCGCAACTCACCGCTTACTCGGTGAAGACCGATGCCCAAAACTTCCTCAATTGCTACGAATGGCCCATGGATTCGAACTGTGCCACTGACGTAGTGAAGTGCAAGTGGTTTTCCATCTTCCAAGAAGGTGTGGCCTTGCTTTGGTACTCTCGACTCCCGCCGTGAACCATTGCAACCTTCGACCAACTGGCTACCGAAGTAGTGATGCAGTTCCTTATGCATGTCACTAGGCCGAAGGACACTTTGTCTCTGTCCAATATATACCAAGGCACCGGGGAAGCACTTAAGAGATACCTCGAATACTTCAATAATGCCTTGACTGAGGTCGAAGACGGTAACAACCCAGAGTTTGGAACCAATTTAAAATTTTATTTTTAATTGATTTAATGGATTTTAAGAATTTAAAATGATTTATTCTGAGAATTAATGATTTAAAATTTATTTAAATCGAAGTTAGAACATATGAATTTAAAATTTAATTAAAATGAGCTTGAAAAGGCGCGGTAGTTTGAAAATTCAATTTTGTACTTTGATTGAATATACAGAATTCATTATAAATCAAAATTTGATGAAATAAAAACCATTGTAATATTTTGAATTTTAATTTTCTAATGAATGTAAAAAATTGAGATTTCACTTTATAAATTGTAAGTTATGTCCAAATTAAAATTTAAAATAGTTGCAATGGAATTTATTTATATTTTAATATATATAACCCTTAAAAATAGCCATTTTGCAAATGACCTCCGTTTTCGATGAAATCACTTTTTTTGGATTCGAAATGTCAAATTATTGTTATGTTTAAAAATTAATAATTTTTGGAATTGATATGTGAGCATGGTAAACTTATACGCGTTTTCAATTTCAGTTTAATTTAATAAACCAGTTAAAAAGGTCATTTTTCAAACGGTCTCCAAATTCGACAAAATTATTTTTTAGGACCGTATCGTCAAAACATAGCTAGATTTCAATTTTCATAATTTTTGGAGTTAGTATGTAGCCCCGATAAATTAAAATGTACGTTCAAACTCAATATTGACCGTTATATTAATTTACATATTAATTTTGATAAAAACTAATCAAAACAGTAGAATTGGCTTATGAAACATATCCCATTGTGTCGGAAATGAGGTTATTTAGCTAGGGGCGACAGTTGTTCGGTTTCGTTTGGAGTTCGAAGTATAAACGAGCAATTTTTGAATAAAAAATTACTGAAATATATAACTACGTATTATCGTTTTCTCAGTCCAACCCTAGTATTCTGAACCCGCCGCCATTCTGTCTTCAATCGCCAGGAACGATCAAAATTCTTTACCCAATTTCTCCAAAATCGTTACAAATTAAAAGGTGAAATCATAACCAAAGTTAGAGAGATTCTCGTGTTCTTTAAATCTATATGGGTTAGATGTAATTTCATGAAGTAATTCGTTTGAATTTTTGCTCCAAAGCCTCACTGTTCGCCATCGATTCTAGCGAAGGGGAGGAGCTCGAGCTGCCCCAAATTCCAGGTGACAGTGGAGCATCTCGACGGCTTTCAGGTGATGGTTGCTGATCTACTTTCGACGTCTCGACGATTGTGCGCGTTGGAGCTTTTCAAATCAAAGATGGGTTCGGCAATTTATCCGAAGCCAACGTGAAGAAGATGGGTTAGTAACCCTAATGATGTAATTAGTAGTTAATTGTCTTAATTAATTATCTATTAAATTGTATAACATTCAAATAGCCATAACTCGCCCATATTAAATCAGAATTCGACGATTTCAGATGCGTTAGAATTGTGACAGCGAGCACTATAACATGGAACTGACCAGAATGGAAACGGAGCAAGTTGAATTTTTAGCTAAATTAAACGTCGTTTTAATTTAGTTTAAAAATAAAATCTTCAAAATAAAGACTGACGAAGTGGAAACCAAAAGTGAGAAATCTCTCACTAAAATATTTGTATAGTTATTTATTTTATAACTGAATGTAGCAATTGCCAGTTTTGATTTTTTTTATCCATTTTAATTATCATAAACTGTTATATAGTGCCTGTTAGCTCACTTCTCTGGTGTTTGAAAACCATAGGTGATTTCAATTGACTGTATTGTGTGTTGACTGTGATTTTGAACATATTAAAAATAATGCCAATAAACTTGTGGTTGTTGAAATTAAATTAAATATATATATATATATATATCCATTTATAGTTTAAACAGTGAAAATTGGCTAATTAGAAAAATAATTTGAATCAAATTAGAATTGGTTAAATTTGTTAACCAGTGATTAATTTGAATTCATTGTTGTTGGTTGAAACCCCACACGGGTCTGGGGATGATAATTAATTCACATCTCCCATGAATTTGACTGTTTGTCAACCAATTGATTGAAAGACTGTTATAAGCGTTATTAAATTATTTATTGCTTATAAAGTTTTATATTGCACCCTGGATGTGAATTGAATGTTAATAGTTGTTTATCACTATTTTTAACACATACGACGTATGGGATCCATATAAATAAAAGTATCTAACAAATGATTGAGTCTGATTCCAATTCAGAAATAAAGAATATTTTAAAAATAATATTCAATGAAGAGTCAAAACATGATTTTGATGTCCAATTTCAGATGGACACGAAAATATTGAAATATATGAAGCCGAATTAAGTAGATGTACGCCATTTTTACTCGAAAGGAATTTTTTGTCGATTTTATTTATTTTATAATGAATATCGAAAGGTGTGATTTCAAAATCTGATATTTTGTAAACATTATCTATTTAATATTATAATGATATGGAATATTCAATTTTGATTTAAAATTGAAATGGAAGTTGAAATCATTTTAAAATGAATTTATAAATGATTTATAAAATACATTTTAAATGGAAATCGATGAAACATATTATACATACATTTAAATGGTTTGAATAAAACGTATCGTGCAGCGGTCATTCGCGAATTTCAACCATTAAATTCGAATTGGCATAACAGGAGATCCGACTGCCGAATTCTCCTAAAACCGGAACCGTTGGGTTCGTATCAAAAAGATCTTTCCAATGAATATAGGAGATTTAAATTTGAACTGTTGGATTTTAAATTATGTCCAAATCAATTTCAGAAAAGTCGTTATGGTTGCAGTTCGGTGGCCGTTATTGGAAACCGACTGTAAGGGCTATAATAAAATTATTAAAAATATGGAAAAATCATGTAAAATTATAACTAATGATTTGGAAAGATTTTGGATGGAAAAATTCCGAGTTTGGAAGGATAAAAGATATTTTTATCTAAATGAACTACTTAGTAACTAGTATAAAATTCCAATAAATTTTAGAAATAATAAATTGGATGTTTTTACATAACTAGGAATTCCATATAAATTGGAATGGATTTGAATGGAAATAATCTTCGGAATATTTCGATATTGGATTCCGTGGTTATGCTGATATTGTTGAGGAATTTAGAAGATACAGATACCGTTATTCCCAATATGATATCTGTAACGACCCAATTGTAACGAACCAGGTTTTCGCGATCCTGGATATCGGCATACAACACTATGTCGACTATTCAAGCATCGGAAACACCGGATAGTCCATGAAAGAAATTAGAGGGTGAGAATAGATAAGATAGAAACTTAGAATAGAAGAAGAAGAACATACAACATCAAAGTAACACGAATCTCACAGTGGAACGAACAACATATAACAGATAACATATCTTTGAAATAAAATCAGTATATGTATGCAGTAACATTATCAGAGTACAACACTTACAACACAACGGAAATAACAATAGCTATATAATCCTGATGCCTCCTTCTCTAAGCTTTCCAAGTATATCTGGAAAATCCTGACTACTTGATTGCCCGTACAAAATTGGACACCTAAGAGTTTAGGGAGAAAAAAAAACTCTGGGTCAGTCATGGGACTGACGTGAGTAAAACAGTTTAAACAGTTTGAGCAATTAAACGGTGTCTCATAAGACCACGCCGTATAATGGAACGGGTTTTTCCCTTATGAGAATCCAAAACATTTGATTTAACTTTCAAAATCCTTTTGAAAGAAACGATAAACTTTATATCAAAACTCTTTTAATATTATAATAATGTCTATCAACCACAACTAAATAATCATCTAGCAGAAACGCTTTCATCTCACGTTCTACATATATAGTATACAATCAAACCGCGAGCACTTATTGGATAATGGATTACCAACTATGACAAGATATGGAACCACCTTCCGATAGTGTACCTCTAGAGAGGAATACACTGAGTTCAACAAGAACATCTTGCAACCCGGCCACACCTGACTGACCACTCATTTCGCTTGAGTGTATCAAATTTATATCACCAATGATTGGGATCAGCAACCGTTTCCCGAACGGGACAGCATCGAATAGATTAAAGAATGAAATGAATATCTCTAGATAGGTGATAATACACCCTACTTGGCAGCCAACTACTTAGCCATGCTGCCTGCCCGATTTTTGTCATTTCCCGGTTGTGAGGCTAGAGGCCACGCTTATCTCTGACAGATCACACAATTATTCACTTTGAATGTCACATCGTCATACCAGCCAAATCACAAATTGACTTCCCAAAAAATAAAATGGGTATACAGCTAAGAGAAATGAATTTCCCCGCCACCAAACGTAAATATGTTTGAAGAGATCAACTTACGCGATCCACTAAATATACTCTGTTAGACATTCTTCCATACAGGTCGTCATGGGACTGGATAAACTGAAGGCACTATTCTGTAAATCCATCTTTGGCAATTTCTACCTAGGATTTGATAGAACGACCCTTGGATAACTCCGCCTTCAATTATCTCCATCATATTTGATTCGCAACGCTAATGCCCATACAATGTGGTTTTCAGATAATGAATCTGATCCTGGTCTCTCCGTATTGACAACGGAAATGCTCAAAATCTTCGATAGTCGGTGACTTAACTATCAAAGGAAAACACGTGTGCAAACAACGGTCGCATTTCCAAATGGAAATCTTACTGAGAAAATAATCAATCAACATTGATCCACTTTAATTTAATTTGTCATTCAATTATCCATTTCCCTATTCCTGTTTCCATATATTCAACATTTCTTATTTTCTAAATTTAGAAAATATACGTTATTAATCATTGGAAAACATTTCCATCTCTTTTTCACGTATCACTGTCATTCCAGTATTCTTTATCATCAAACATTTCATTTTCTAGGATTAGAAAATATCTCTGATTATATTTGGAAAATGTTTCCGAAACTCATTCATTGGATTTAAACAGATGTTTAAATAAAACATCACTATGCCAACTCGAACCATTAACACTTGTTAACTAAATTCAGTTGACTCCTTCACTATCGAACCTTAACCATTCCTTAGTTAAAAACGAAGTCAATCAAGTTAGGGTATAACTACCTCTCAGACCTTAACTGAACAACATTTTTAACCTCAAAAAAGATAAAGTTCACCCTTTAAATCTTTAAAAAATTCCTTACGTAACTCTCGGATTCTGTTTACGAATCCACTTCTTTATTGGAAAACATTTATTATAACTATAGCGTTAAAATCCCTACTTTTGAAATATCTAACTCCAAAATATAACTCGATTAACTCAAATCAATTAACCCTAACTCCATTAACTTTAACTCGATTAACTTTAATTCATTAACTCTTATCATTTAACTCTTTTCGAATAAACTATATTCGATTAACTTCTTTTCGAATAAACTACATTCGATAACTCCTTTAACTATATTCAAATAAACTATATTCGATTAACTCCTTTAATTCTATTCGAATAAACTATATTCGACTAACTCTTTTTGAATAATCAATATTCAATAACTCTTTTCGAATGACCAATATTCGATAACTCTCTTCGAATAACCAATATTCG
The DNA here is from genome assembly GCA_030737875.1 of Allium sativum. Lineage (NCBI taxonomy): Eukaryota > Viridiplantae > Streptophyta > Magnoliopsida > Asparagales > Amaryllidaceae > Allium > Allium sativum. The sequence goes on from CM060920.1 coordinate 490,481,654, forward strand.
ATAACTCTCTTCGAATAACCAATATTCGTTAACTCTTTTCGAATAACCAATATTCGATTACCTCTTATTCAAATAACTCTAATTCCTTTTATCTTTCTATTTACTTTCCCAATATATATTCCTTTTATCTTACTCTATTTATTTAACAAATAAATATTCCTTTTATATTACCCCATTTATTTAACAAATAAATATTCCTTTTATCTTACTCCATTTATATAACAAATAAATATTCCTTTTATCTTACTCCATTTATTTAACAAATAATTACTCCCTTTCAATTCTATTGTAAATGTTGTACAATATTTCCTTTCATATTCTATTTGTGAATGTTTTACAATATTTCCTTTCATATTATATTTGTAAATGTTTTACAAATATTTCCTTTCAATTCTATTTGTAAATGTTTTACAAATATTTCCATTTCGATTCTATTTGTAAATGCTTTACAAATATTTCCTTTTCGATTCTATATTTATTTTCCAAATAATTATTTCTTTTAAAATCTATTTATTTGAAAAATATTTCTTTTTATAAAATCTTTTGATTTTATAAATATTTCTTTTTCAATATAACATTGAAAATTTCCTTTTTAACATTCCAGTATTCCTTATGGTATTTAACATACCATATAACAATGATCGGTATCATTCAAACATATATAATCAACAGCAGATTATACATCACATCATATATAAGAATATATGAAAAATAGTAAAATAAATGTTGAGGAATCCAGTTGGATTCCTCCAACCTGTTTCCCTGCATCCACAGATGCTACACAATATAATTCACATCAATTTCATTTCAATATGAAATATTCTGATAAACAAAATCAACATTTGATTAACAATATATATATATAACTATATCGATATTTTCAACTAATCATTAGCAGTTCAAACAAACAGTCAACACACAACAATCAATCATCATTTATCAGTTTTAAAAATACGTTATAAAAATATGAACCGGTAGAGTTGGTGAGTTTTACTCACACTGGACAGTTATCGTTAAACAAGGATTAACTATATTTGATTCAGACGGACAATTTATTTTGCAATAACTTGTAATGAGCTCCAATTCACTCCTAGTCAGTTCCATTGTGACACTCCCGTCCATACGATCCCAATGGATTTTGTTTCGTCGGATTCTGATCACATGCGATGAAGTTATTATTTTTACAAGTTCGTATACTCTTATAATGTCATTATCATATTTTAAGTAAATATTAACCTTGATTAACCCAACCTAACTCACGTTTGACACACCAGCCCACTCATCATTCATCTTCCCTTGTACATTCCAATATGTTGCCTTTCAGTCACTACCGCCGAACAGCTTTCTCCCATCCAAACACCCCTTATCTCTCCATCATCTAACAAGTTAAACACAACATACATCTCCTGTTCCAATTTCCAATGTTTTTAGTCATAAATTCTTGGTCAAAGCCTATTCAAAAATCTGGATACCTTCCCAGTTGCCACACGCAGAATCACACTCCTAATTGATCAATAAATCATGGTTAGGCCATGTTTAAATCCTTTAATTTAGTACCAATTACCGATTAAACTACATTTATAACTGAAATAACCTGTAGCTTACTTTTTCCCAATCCTTTACGACACTTTCTTCTTCCCAAGTACCAACCTCCCGTTAACACTTCATCACCATTTAAGGTTTTTAAATCCACGATTTCCTGCGCAAGAGCCTACTCATCCCCTTCTTCTAATTACGCAACAGGAGCCCCATCCTCTTCCAAACCATTGCCGTATTTTCCTCCCTCCAGAACTCTTCTTCTATTCCATTAAAATCCACACAACAATTACCATCGCTCCCCCTAAGTTTCCTCTCCAACTTTATACCGAAAGCACTAAACTCGAGCTCGATATTTTTGAAGCATTTCCAAGCATTTTTCCGCAGCATCGAAGAAAAACATCGAACTATATTTTCATCGTATTCCACTAAAATTCGTATACAAGCTCACATCGATCTCCTCAACCTCAAAACAACAATCGATTCTCAAATAGAAGTCTATGTTTCTCGTGATGTTGAACCCTAGTTTACTGTCGAAAAATGTAACCACACAAATGAAAATCGAACACGCTGAAACCCCCATAGAAATGTAGATAATCTTCTAAGCAACTCAAAGATATAAATTTCATGAATTTAGGATTTTTATTACAATTTCTGGGAATTTCCAAAGCTCACGAAATGTTTAGGATGGAACTGGTGGCTGCGCACTTCATTGACCAGAGAAAATAAAAGTGTTAGGGTTTAGGAAAAATAATGGGTTATTTATCTAATTTTTATAATATTTTTATATTGATTATTTTATTTTATTTTAAGCAATCGCTATGTGTATTTGTTGAATAAAAATTCCTATAATCACATACGATACCCAAAAATCACGAAAATGGACATACACCTTCAGTTCGACATTACGGACCCAATGAAACTGGTTTCGTTGAATTCCGACTCCATTTGCTCACACATCGTATTTTTAACCATTGAAATATCGACTTTTTCACATTAAAATCCCGCATGGCCACACACTGACTTCAAAAATCACGAAAATTGAAATCTAGCAATAATTTAATATTGCGGATCCAACAAAAAAAATTTCGTCGAAATCGGAGGTCGTTTGCAAAACTGGCTATTTTTAAAGCTTTAAATAAACCCTTTAAATATATAAATTTATTTAAAAACATTTAACTTTAATATTAAAAAATTAATATTATCGTATATATATTCACATATGATATCATACAGCTCCAGTTGGATTTATAACTCGATATTCAAATCCCGATTGAATCGATATTTGATTTATATATAAAATCCTTTTATAATATAAATATATATTTATAAATTTCAAAGGAATTCCATAGCGACTTTTCTAAAATTTGATTTGGACATAAATCAAAATCTATACGATGAAATCCCGATTTTTCTCTTGCATTAGAAAAACATACTTCACCAGTTCTGAACGTTTCTTATTTCACAGAAATCTGATTTAAAACGGCTTTCGTATATTCATTTAAAGTTCGAATCGCCAAATTACGAAATGCAGCGCCATTTCGAGCTCGATTATAATTAAAATATAATTATACGTTCAACTATCTTTTATATAATATATTCGTTATTCTAATTCAAATTCTTTGCTGAATTAAATATTTTAAATTGTCCAGTTCACATTATATTGTCAATTCACTATTTTTCGACTATTTCGGAATTAAATATATTATTCTATTATTTAAATATTCAATATTATTTAATTAAACAACCCTTTTATTCTCTAAACCATTAATTAAATAATTAAATAAGTTAATTATTATATCATAAAAATACGGGACATTACATTCTTCTCCCCTTAAAATAATTTCGTCCTCGAAATTGCTAAGGTAGGAAACAAACCCTATTAACTGAGTTACAAATTATTTATTAACCTCTTTTTCAATTTCAACTGAACCAATTTAATTTCAATTAAAATATTAATTAATTCCTACTAACGAAAATTTTCAAAAATCCTAGAAATTTTCTAACACGTTAACTTTTCAAAAAATTTCGCCAGCACCTCCTTTGTACCGGTCAATCGGTACAACTACAACTCGCCTCTCTAGGCCTTCTCTAACCCAAAAGAAAATCAAACAGCCAAGTGGCTTGCCAATCGGCTCATAAATCTCATACCCAATATAAATATAACTTGTAACTTTTTGTCAGGCATATCATTATATTCTTTCCATTTGCTGCTAATTCAGCATATACCAATATCATTCCAATCAATTCCCAATCCATTTATCCTCAACACAGTTATTCGCTTATAACCAAACCAAATTCCATTCAAACTCCAATTCCAATCTCAATTCAAAATTCATACTTAACAATTCATTTATATTCCAGATTATCTCTAATCCAGTTCAATTCTACCTGATACCATTCTATTTCAATATGATTTTCACTTAAATGGCCTTTAATTCAATCTCAATTTGCTTCCACAAATTTCAATTCAAACTTGGTTTTAATCTAAACACTCTTTCCTTGGGAATTTTAACAGTTTACCATATTAAAAATCAAACTTTCCTTTTTAGGATTCAAAACAACTTTCTTTTCTCAAATCAATTCAAAAACAAAATTTTTGGTAGTAATCTGTCACTTACAACTCGAAATGAACACCGATGATATCATGATCATCACCGGAATCTATTTTCCAGCGACCGAAGTGAGTTCAATACTATGTCATTTTTCAAAACTCATATGTAAACACTTCCACTTTGAAATATATTTCAAAGTACCATTCACACTATTTGTAAAACAATTTAAAATCTCCCAGGATTTAAAAATTCTCATATATTAAATCCAAATCCATTTACAATCACCTTTCCAAATTTCCAGGGTTTTATTCTCAATTCTGATTTAAATTTCAGATTTAATTCATTTCGTAACACTTATACGAGTTTTATTTGGTTATATACATAACCATCTCAACTATAATCTTATTCCATTATAATAACAACCAACACGTCCAATATATTATAATATTTCTAATACCAATAATTCTTTATATCAAAATATAATTTGGGTGAAATTATTTCTTTTACCAAATTTTTAAAACATACAGTGTGAGTTCATCGTTTTCGAGTGTTTATAAACTCCTACCGATACAGTGGATCAAATTGGTCGACCAGAACCCATAAACAACTCAACCAATAAATCACCACAATGTAAAACCATTTTATATCAAATAACAAATACGTTCTCTCGTATATATACACTCAAATTCAATCCAGGGTATTACAAACCCCATCTCTAATGAGTCACGCCACAGAGCCAAGGTAATTACTTAACCTTAAGCTCTGATACCACTGTAACGACCCAGGTTTTCGCGATCTTGGATATCGACATACAACACTATGTCGACTATTCAAGCATTGGAAACACTGGATAGTCCAAGAAAGAAATTAGAGGGTGAGAATAGATAAGATAGAAACTTAGAATAGAAGAAGAAGAACATACAATATCAGAGTAACACGAATCTCACAGCGGAACGAACAGCATATAATAGATAACATATCTTTGAAATAAAATCAGTATATTTATATAGTAACATTATCAGAGTACAACACTTACAACACAGCGGAAATAACAATAGTTATATAATCCTGAAGCCTCCTGCTCCAAGCTCTCTAAGTATATCTGTAAAATCCTAACTACTTGACTGCCCGTACAAAATTGGGCACCTAAGAGTTTAGGGAAAACAAAACAAAATAAACTATAGGTCAGTCATGGGACTGGTGTGAGTAAAACAATTTAAAACAGTTTGAGCAATTAAATGATATCTCATAAGACCACGCCGTATAGCGAAACGGTTTTTTCCCTTATGAGAATCCAAAACATTTGATTTAACTTTCAAAATCCTTTTGAAAGAAACGATAAACTTTATATCAAAACTCTTTTGATATTATAATAATGTCTATCAACCATAACTAAATAATCATCTAGCAGAAACGCTTTCATCTCACGTTCTACATATATAGTATACAATCAAAACCACGAGCACTTATTGGATAATGGATTACCAACTATGACAAGGTATGGAACCACCTTCCGGTAGTGTACCTCTAGAGAGGAATACACTAGGCTCAACAAGAACATCTTGTAACCTGGCCACGCATGACGGACCACTCATTTCGCTTGAGTGTATCAAATGTATATCACAAACGGTTGGGATCAACAACCGTTTCTCGAATGGGACAGCATCGAATAGATTAAACAATGAAATGAATATCTCTAGATAGGTGATAATACATCCTACTTGGCAGCCAACCACTTAGCCATGTTGTCTGCCCGATTTTTGTCATTTCCCTGTTGTGAGGCTAGAGGCCACACTTATCTCTGACAGATCACACAATTATTCATTTTGAATGTCACATCGTCATACCCGCCAAATCACAAATTTATTCCCCAAAAATACAACGGTTATACAGCTAAGAGAAACAAATTTCTCCGCCACCAAACACAAATACGTTTGAAGAGATCAACTTATGTGACCATTAAATATACTCTGTCAGACAATCTTCCATACAGGTCGTCGTGGGACTGGATAAACCGATGGCACTATTCTGTAAATCCATCTTAAGCAATTTCTACCTAGGATTTGACAAAACAGCCCTTGCATAACTCCGTCTTCAATTTTCTCCATCATATTTGAGTCACAATGCTAATGCCCATACAGAGTGGTTTTCAGATAATGAATCTAATCCCGATTTCTCCGTATTGACAACGAAAATGGTGAAAATCTTCAATAATCGGTGATTTAACTATCAAAGGAAAACACGTGTGCAAACAACGGTCGTATTTCCAAATGGAAATCTTACCGAGCAAATCATCAATAAACACTGATCCACTTTAATTTAATTTGTCATTAATTATCCATTTCCCTATTCCTGTTTCCATATATTCAACATTTCTTATTTTCTAAATTTAGAAAATATACGTTATTAATCATTGGAAAACATTTCCATCTCTTTTTCACGTATCACTGTCATTCCAGTATTCTTTATCATCAAACATTTCATTTTCTAAGATTAGAAAATATCTCTGATTATATTTGGAAAATGTTTCCAAAACTCATTCATTGGATTTAAACAGATGTTTAAATAAAACATCACTATGCCAACTCGAACCATTAACTCTTGTTAACTAAATTCAATTAACTCCTTCATTATCGAGCCTTAACCATTCCTTAGTTAAAAACAAAGTCAATCAAGTTGGGGTATAACTTCCTCTTAGACCTTAACTGTACAACATTTCTAACATCGAAATAGACAAAGTTCACCCTTTAAATCTTTAACAAACTTCCTTACGTAACTCTCAGATTCTGTTTACGAATCCACTTCTTTATTGGAAAACATTGATTATAACTATAGCGTTAAAATCCCTACTTTTGAAATATCTAACTCCAAAATATAACTCGATTAACTCAAATCAATTAACCCTAACTCCATTAACTTTAACTCGATTAACTTTAATTCATTAACTCTAATCACTTAACTCTTTTCAAATAAACTATATTCGATAAACTTCTTTTCGAATAAACTACATTCGATAAATCCTTTAACTATATTCGAATAAACTATATTTGATTAACTCCTTTATCTCTATTCGAATAAACTATATTCAATTAACTCCTTGAACACTATTTAAATTTACTATATTCGATTAACTCCTTTAATTCTATTTGAAAAACTATATTCGACTAACTCTTTTCGAATAACCAATATTTGATAACTTTTTTCGAATTAAAAATATCGATAACTCTCTTCGAATAACCAATATTCGATAACTCTCTTCGAATAACAAATATTCGATAACTCTCTTCGAATAACCAATATTCGATAACTCTTTTCTAGTAACCAATATTCGATTACCTCTTGTTCGAATAACACTAATTCCATTTATCCTTTTATTTATTTTCCCAATATATTTTCCTTTTATCTTACTCCATTTATTTAACAAATAAATATTCCTTTTATCTTACCCCATTTATTTAACAAATAAATATTCCTTTTATCTTACTCCATTTATTTAACAAATAAATATTCCTTTTATCTTACTCCATTTACTTAACAAATAAATATTCCCTTTCAATTATATTGTAAATGTTGTGCAATATTTCCTTTCATATTCTATTTATGAATGTTTTACAATATTTCCTTTCATATTCTATTTGTAAATGTTTTACAAATATTTTCCTTCCATATTCTATTTGTAAATGTTTTACAAATATTTCCTTTTAATTCTAATTGTAAATGTTTTACAAATATTTCCTTTTCAGTTCTGTTTGTAAATGTTTTACAAATATTTCCTTTTCGATTCTATATTTATTTTCCAAATAATTATTTCTTTTAAAATCTATTTATTTGAAAAATGTTTCTTTTTTTAAAAATCTTTGATTTTATAAATATTTCTTTTTCAATATAACATTGAAATTTTCCTTTTTAACATTCCAGTATTCCTTATGGTATTTAACGTACCATATAACAATGATCAGTATCATTCAAACAAATATGATCAACATCAGACTATATCACATCATATATAACAATATATGAAAAACAGTAAAATAAATGTTGAGGAATCCAGTTGGATTCCTCCGACCTGTTTCCCTGGATCCACAGATGTTACACAATATAATTCACATAAATTTTATTTCAATATGAAATATTATGATAAACAAAATCAACATTTGATTAACGATATATATATATAACTATATCGATATTTTCAACCAATCAATTAGCAGTTCAAGCAAACAGTCAACAAATAGCAATCAATCATCATTTATCAGTTTTAAAAATACGTTATAAAAATATGAACTGGTAGAGTTAGTGAGTTTTACTCACATTGGACAGTTATCGTTAAATAACGATTAAATACCTTTGATTCAGACGGACAATTTATTTTGCAATAAATTGTAATGAGCTCTAATACACTCCTATTCAGTTCCATTTGACGCTCCCTTCCATACGATCCCAATGGATCTTGTTTCGTCAGATTCTGATCACATGCGATGAAATTATTATTTTTACAAGTTCGTATACACTTATAAGGTCATTAACATATTTTAATTAAATATTAACCTTGATTAACCCAACCTGACTCACGTTTAACACACCAGCCCACTCATCATTCATCTTCCCTTGTACATTTCAATATGTTTCCTTTTAGACACTACCGCCGAACAACTTTCTCCCATCCAAACACCCCTTATCTCTCCATCATTTAACAAGTTAAACACAACATACATCTCTTGTTCCAATTTCCCATGTTTTTGGTCATAAATTCCTGGTCAAAGGCTATTCAAAAATCCTGATACCTTCCCAATTGCCACACGCAGAATCACAATCCTAATTGATCAATATATCACGATTAGGCCATGTTTAAATCCTTTAGTTTAGAACCAATTACCGATTAAATAACGTTTATAATTGAAGTAACGTATAGTTTACTTTTCCCCAATCCTTCACGACACTTTCTTCTTCCCGAGTACCAACCTCCCGTTAACCCTTCATCACTGTTTAAGGTTTTTAAATCCACGATTTCCTGCACAAGAGCCTGCTCATCCCCTTCTTCTACTTACGCAACAAGAAACCCATCCTCTTCCAAATCATTGCCGTATTTTCCTCGCTCCAAAACTCTTCTTCCATTCCATTAAAATCCACACAATAATTACCATCCTTCCCCTTAAGTTTCCTCTCTAACTTCGTACCGAAAGCACTAAACTCGAGCTCGATATTTTCGAAGCGTTTCCAGACGTTTTTCCCCAGCATCGAAGAAAAACATCGAACTATATTTTCATTGTATTCTACTAAAATTCGTATACAAGCTCACATCGATCTCCTCAACCTCAAAACAACAATTGATTCTTAAATAGAAGTCTATGTTTCTCGTGATGTTGAACCCTAGTTTACTGTCGAAAAACGTAACCACACAAATGAAAATCGAACACGCTGAAACCCCCATAGAAATGTAGAGAATCTTCTAAGCAACTCAAATATATAAATTTCATGAATTTAGGATTTTTATTCCAATTTCTGGGAATTTCCAAAGCTCACGAAATGTTTAGGATGGAACTGGTGGCTGCACACTTCATTGACCAGAGAAAATAAAAGTGTTAGGGTTTAGGAAAAATAGTGGGTTATTTATATAATTTTTATAATATTTTTATATTGATTATTTTATTTTAAGCAATCGCTATATGTATTTGTTGAATAAAAATTCCTATAATCACATACGATACCCAAAAATCACGAAAATGGACATACACCTTCAGTTCGACATTACGGACCCAACGAAACTGGTTTCGTTGAATTCCAACTCCATTTGCTCACACATCGTATTTTTAACCATTGAAATATCGACTTTTTTCACATTAAAATCCCGCACGGCCACACACTGACTTCAAAAATCACGAAAACTGAAATCTAGCAATAATTTAATGCGGATCCAACAAAAAAAAATTCGTCGAAAACGGAGGTCGTTTTCAAAACTGGCTATTTTTAAAGCTCTAAATAAACCCTTTAAATATATAAATATATTTAAAAACATTTAAATTTAATATTAATAAATTAATATTATCATATATATATTCATATACGATCTCATACAGCTCCAGTTGGATTTATAACTCGATATTCAAATCCCGGTTGAATCAATATTCGATTTATATATAAAATCCTTTTATAATATAAATATATATTTATAAATTTCAAAGGAATTCCATAGCGACTTTCCTAAAATTTGATTTGGACTTAAAACAAAATCTACATGACGAAATCCTAATTTTTCTCTTCCATTAGAAAAATATACTTCACAACATCTGAACGTTTCTTGTTTCATAGAAATCCAATTTAAATCGGCTTCTGTATATTCGTTTAAAGTTCGAATCGCCAAATTACGAACTGCAGCGCCATTTCGAGCTCGATTATAATTATAATATAATTATACGTTCAACTGTCATTTATATACTATATTCGTTATTCTAATTCAAATTCTTTGCAGAATTAAATATTTCAAATTGTCCAGTTCACATTATATTGTCAATTCTCTATTTTCCGACTATTTCGGAATTAAATATATATTCTATTATTTAAATTAATTAAATATTCAATATTATTTAACTAAACAACCCTTTAATTCTCTAAATCATTAATTAAATAATTAAATAAGTTAATTATTATACCGTAAAAATATGAGAAATTACACCGGCGGTTTTTAGGCCCGGAAATCGATATAAACACATTTACCGTGTCTCATACCGACCTTCCAAACACCAAAAACACCGGAACATTTATAGAAAGAAATTAGAGGGTGAGATAAGAGAGAGAGAAATGTAAGAACATAAGAAGAAGAAAATCCAACACAACACAGTATCAGAGTCTCACATTGCAGCGGAACAAAATATAATACAGAAATAAATATTTACTAAGAGCCTTTTTCTATATACTTATAATATCAGAGTAAATCAAAACTTCTGGACAGTTATAATAATCTGCCCCATACACAACACACATCGGAATACACACCATATATATAATATGTATGAACTTCTCCATCTTGTTTCTAGACTTCGCAACATCCGATAATCTGGATCTGTACAACCCAGTCTAACCCGAGCATTACAAACACCAGGTCAGTCTGTTGAACCAGAGTGAGAAAAACTCATAAAATTTTAAGGGGAATCATCCATCTTGACTTTAAAGTTCATAAACCCCTTTCACAATTCGGTTGGATTCCGTTTCAGCTTCGATTACTTCTTAAATGAATTTCAATTAAAAGAAATCTCCTAAATTATTATTTATAAAATAATAATCTATTTCAATCATTAACTACTATAGCAGTAGTTACTTTCTTTTAGTAACAAAAATAAATAGTAAAAAACTCTTTTTTAAAATCTTATTAAAATTAAAACAAATATTCGTTACACTATTCCATTAGATTAACTCAAACAAATTAATTTAACAATCAATCCAGTTAAAACGGCTGACTTACTCAACTCAACGTACGATTAATCCGTTAATCGATTCCAATTTGTTCTCACTTTAGACTAATTAATAATATAATTAATTCAAATAATACCATTTACTTGTTCCTGAAAAACAATTACCCCAAATATTGACCGTTAGGTTAATTTCTGCTCATTTGTTTATAAATCTTCTTAACTAAGGATTTTCTATATAAAATCAATTAATAATTCATTATAAACTTAATTAATAAATAATAAGTATTAATTGCCCTTTTACAAAATTTTATTCAAAATAAAGATTTAAAAATCTGTCTTCTGTTATAAAATAATTTTTATAACTTCATTTCGTCGATTTACCTGACGGTAAATTGATATTTATAAAACGATTGATTTATAGGCCATATACTGCCAATTACTCAACCAATATTACCCATTGGTTTAAACAAAAAATATTGAATTTCAGGTCAACATTCGACAACCAAATCAATCATCAAATCAGAACAGTTCATATAATGATAATAAGAAAGTAAATAACATTAAATATATTTGAGGAATCCCGTTGGATCCCTCCAACCTGTTCTTCCATGCATCAAATATGTTATCTTAAAATTGCTCATCTAATTCAAATAAATCATGGTATTTATAACAATCAATAACAATAATTCAATATCCACCAATTCGTTTCACACAACCATAACAATTCAAACAATCCATTAAATCAAACACATTTATTTATAAACGTGACCAATAAGGTAAGTTACCTTAATTGGGACCAATCGTTAAAATTACGATTAGGTGTTTCACCAAAATTAAACAATGTTTAATTTTATCGATTCAGTCAATATATGAATAAATATTTAATAAACAGTCAACCATTAGCAACCATAGCACAGAAAATAAAAACCCGACTTTTATAAAATATAAGTGAGAAGAACTGAGTGAGTTAACTCACCTTGATTTGATTCACTTTTTTATAGCTCATTTTAGTTAAATAAAACCAGTGTTTAATTTGACTAAAAATCCAGTTGACTCTAATTCCATCCAGTTCTGCCCCATAATGTAGTGCCCGTCACTGCGGTTCCAACGACACGTTGTTTGTCTAATCCTGACAAAATAGGCATAAATTATAAATGTTATAAGCATATGGTTTTAATTGTAATAATATTATTCCTTAATTATGGTCAACACATTAATTACTTTTTTTCTCTCTGTCAGTAATAGACCAAAATATACTTCTCTGCCTTGTTCTAAATGGTCTCACCACACGCCTTCAATCCTATTTTAGCATCAATTAACAAGTGAAAATTTATATAAGCATACGTGATCAATTAAATTAAAATTTTCCTTAATTAAATAATTAGTTAAACCATTTACTTAACTAACATTTTAATTAAACTTAATTACAAGGTTTTTACATTTGCTGGCCAAACCCTTTTTTTCGTTCCTATTCAGCTTCACTATTCCGTTCCTCTACTCAATCCACCTAAGCACAATCTGTAGAGTTATAATTCATAATAAGATTAGTTAACTTAATTAGAGAGATTAATTAACTTAATTGTAACTTCAATTACTTGGTTTAAAAGACGGGCCGACCCTTTCTCAAATTCTGGAAATAACGAAGTGGTTCACTTTCGTTTCCCTGCTGTCTTCCTTCGCGGTTTTCATTCCTTTCTCCTGGAACTAAATAACATGAATTAACCCGCTTAATATTGTTTAATTTAAAAAACCAATCACTTAATTTTGATTAGCATCATTACTTAAGTTTTTACACTTTGGGTAACTGTTTGACCCAACTTCTGTTTCTTTGCCTGATAACCCGTTCGCATGAGTACCCTAGTCTTCCACTACCATCATTCCTGTTACACTCCTCCTCTGGCATCCATGCTACCTGATAGCCGCCACAACTCTCCACTTTTCTATGCTTTCAAATGTTCAAGCGCACACACCCTCTTTTGATAGCCCTGACCCACGACCATTAGTCGTCACGTTTACTCACCATAAATCTGAAGTTTCTACTCCGTATGTCGTCGACCAGAACTGACGCCACTGGAGTTGCCAGGCCTTAACTTCCTTGAGTTGATAGGATCCCAAGATGAATGTATTCCGATATTTATTTTGATTTAATTATGATGGAGCTTGCGTTTTCATTTTGATGTTGATGGAAGCTTTTAGCTTTTCACTACGTGAAGGTAAGCTTCACCTTAACTTTCCTAGAATCAAATTAGGAGAACCCACGCATAGGCATTTATAGAAGAAGCCTGGAGGGGGATAAGAACAACTTTTTTTCATTAGCGACAGTGTAGCTGCAAAATAGGAGTTGAAAATGTTGCACTAGGCTGTGCGATTTCATTTCAACTATGTACTCATATCGGCCATGTATGTGACTATGCTGTGACACAGATAGGATGGGGAGAAAAGATGTATAGATCATGTTCTTCTTTTGGAAATGAAGTTTTACATAATTTCTTAAATCAAAAGTTAAACAAGGACGATATAAAGTGGCATAGCTGCATGTGTTTGCTTTCATTTCAATATGTTGTTTGGTCCTTTTCCATGTGCGTGTGTAGTATACTTTAGGGTGACAGTTATGTATATTTAGAGTAGGCGCAGGGTGCAATTTCTTTTAAAGTTTAGATATGCTACTTTAATAGGTACTGGGTAAGTTTTGATGTTTAGGGAAGACCACGCATGTACTGGGTTCGAATACGGACTGCCATGAGCACGTTACATAGAGATGGGAAAGATTTTAATATTATTTAAATTCCAAAATAATTCAAATAAAAATAATAATAAAATTATCATTATATTTGTTTAAATAAAATTATCATATAGTTATACAACTCGATATCATCATTCCGAGTCAAAACGGTATTCAAAACATATTAAAACCCTTTTAAATTTATTAAATAAACGTTATCGTTTATTAACGATTTCCATAGCGACTATTTTTAAAATTTGAATTGGACATAACTAACAATATATAAAACGAAATCTAGATTTTCCTCTTTCATTAGAAAATTATAATCAACAAGATTCCAACGTTTCTTGTTTCACAGAATTCTAACTTAAATCGGGTCCGGTATATTCAATTGAAGTTCAAAACTCAAAATTACGAACTACCGCGCCATTTCATGGTCGTTTAAAATTATATATAAATTTAACGTTTAACCTTCATTTTAATAATGGATTAAAAATTAAAATCCATTAATATTCCAAATAAAATATTTAAAATAATAAATTAAATTAAATATTCGACTACCAAAAATACAGGACAATACATTCTCCCCCCTTAGAAAAATTTCATCCTCCGAAATTGCTAAAGCAGGAAAAATGTTGCAAATCCCATTAATTTTAAAATCTAATTTATGTTAAATCAAAAGCCAATTCGTTATGATAAAATAAAATTTCAAAAATATCAAAAAATTTCTAACACTTTAAATTCTTGGAAAAATTCTGCAAAGTCTCCCATGTACGGAGTGACATCTGCTATATTGTAGGAACAAATAATATATATACATAAACCCACACGGTCGGAAAATAAAAATCGAAAACCAAAATTTTATATTTCAGCGTAGGCGTACCTTTTTCGAGCGTTATTGAGCATTCTTGCCCAATTTACGTGCAATATATTCAACTAAAATCAACACCATAGCTATCTGGCACCTTCTTAACACAATTTAACATGTATGCAACAGATATATAAATTTCCAAATAACATTTCATTGATTAACCAGTATAGTTTCACAAATTCCAAGAATTAAACATGAATTATTAATTCAGTTTATATGATACAAGGTCATATCATCCAATTTTAATTCACATGCGGTTTCATTCCAATTAAATTATGCTGGAATTTATTTTCAATTCATTTAACTCTAATTTAAACTATTGATGAATTATACTCAACAAATCTAGTAAACAAGCAACAATCATTAACAATCAACACACAACCAATTCAATCAGTAGATTGAATTTATATTTAATATTAATATCTACTTTAGTTTCACATATTTGGACATCAATCGGTTAATCTCTGATTGATTATTATCTAATTAATCTCCAATTACCAAATTCATTTTAATATATTCCAATTTCATCTTAATTTCATTTCACTTAACCCAATTAAGTTCCAATTTAAATTCTTAATCCAATTTGAATTCCATTCAAATAAATCAACACACAATATCTCAATAATTTGAAAAAAATTATTTCTTTATTATACAAAAATATATTTCAGGTAAAACTATTTCACTTACCCTTTTTACAAACAATATTGTTGTGACGATCCCAAAATCCGTGTGGCGGTATTATGGATAATCATTGGAATATAACACATCAATCATCATAGTAGAGTACAGATAATAGCGAAAACAATAAATAGAATAATTTTACATGGATATGATAGCGGAATCACAACATGCAACAACATCAGAATAGCACAACGTAGGATATAACTTAGTAAATAAAAGGGAAATGATCAGTCACCATCGCCAGAGGCGGAATATATATACGTGCAGTGAGACATAATAAGGGTATCAGTCTACATCGCCGAAGGCGGAATCATAATATAATCACAATAATGGCGGAAAATGTCAAAGTCATCTCGGTGAAGTCAGCCTCGCCATGAGCCAAAAGTGCACTCCATACTACAGTGCTGAGCCAAAACAACCTGTCACCTGTGAACTAGGCTGGCCGTGTGAAAATAAGGGCACCCGCGTTTGCAAAGTGAAACAAACAACGAGTCAGTCATGGGGACTGGTATGAGAAATCTACTTAACAGTTTAAACAACAGTAATAAGCAAATCATAGGACCACGCGACTTTCGCGGAACGGGTTTACTCCAGTGATTGTTGGTGCATTTAAAACAAAGTAAATTCTTTAAAACAACGCCATGCTTTTAAAAAGAATGTAGCCATTATAAGACTCAAGTCCCATCATACAATGCAACGCAAACCGGAGGATAGAGTTTTACCTTATAATGGCCAAATATGCTTAATACGTGTAAAGCAAAATCATTTGATATTATTACTAGTGCATATATGTTTCAAAAACGAATAGCATCATAAATATCAATCATAGGTGGCATAGATACCATCTACTATGTCGCCATACTAGTTCTACAATCGAATCCGTTATTTCGTATTGGAAATTGGATTTCCGTCATGAGTCGAGGCAAGGGGCAAGCTCCTCTCCGCTTCGAGACACTCTAGCAAATGCCTCAGGACTACGCACTCTGGGTAACCCTTGGATCAGCTAGGCCGGTCCTCTCTTACGTTTGAGGATTGGCAATTCCTAAACACACATTTCCCGGTCCTTACAGACCTATAATCGAGGCGCCTCGCATTCCAACAACCACAAAGGTGAAAAGTAGATATAAATGTCAGGGCTGGTAGGTCACTGACACCACCATAGCAAGAAAGAAACGTCGTGCCCTCCCACCGGTCTGTATCCCGTTTTTAACTCATACCGAGGTGTGAGGCTCGCGAATCCATGCTATACACAAAGCCAGGCCACGTAGGCCATGCTTTGATCATCAAACACAAGACTTTGCTTTGCAACAGAAGCCTTGATCACAGCATCTTGGCATGCCACATAGGCAATCCACTCCATACGACTGATTTCTATCGATATATAACCTCTGAGCTCGTACGTCTCAGAGAAGGGCATTAAGCAAAAGAATAAATTCTCCGCCGCCAAACAGATATATATTTAACAGAGATCAATCAGTATAGAAAAAAAATCCAATGTCAGACACACAGTCCATTTACAAGTCCGTTCGGGGTCTGAACGAAACCAGAGGCGTCAAATTCCTCGTATATCCGTACAATCAACACATATGTTCAGACGGCTACTACTTCGGTTCCTTCACGGTAGCTACTCCAATCAGAAACCTCAGCAGCGCCCATCCAACCGATACGAAGATCGTCGGTCTTGAATCGTCTTTGTATTTTCCAATTCGAATTGTTCGATCAATTATTTGAAATGAGGGTTAGCTCGGCCTTTTCAAATAATTCACGTAATTAGAATTCAAATCAATTCTTTCCATGGTTATATTATTCGACATTCATATTTCAGTTCTTTAGTTTTATTTTCGTGTCAAACACATACAACCATCAAATATCAAGTAGATCAAGCCAAATTGGTTTATTTCCAATTCATGTTGCTTGCAATATTTTATAACGATTTTTCGCCATTTTTATTTATTTGAAAATGGCCATATTTAATTAAACGACGTTTCAGGTCGTGCTGTGGCACTGGCGCGGTTTTTCCCTTAATCTGTTTTACACATATCGGAAAATCTAACTGTTGGATTTCTACAAAGTCTATACCACTGGGAAGATATTCCCAAAGCGAACCCAATGGTTCCAGTTTCGTGAAAATCCGACGGTCGGATCTTCCACATTAGTTGTTTGAAGTTACGGTTTCAAAATTCGAACTGCAGCGTCGTTATTCGATTTAATTTAATTATACTTATATTTATATATAAGTATAAACGATTCTGGCGCTGTTTTTCTTCATATTTGAATTAAATATTTCAGACAATCCAACCGTTGGATTTCTACAAGGTTGGTGCCGTTGGAAAGATATTTCCAAGGCGAACCCAGCTGTTGCGGTTTCAGGAAAATCCGATGGTCGGATTTCTCGTACTAATTGATTCAAATTACGATTTCAAAACACGAACTGCACAGCTTCGATTCCTTTCCAATTCTATTTATATTTATATATATAAATATAGTTCATTCTTTTATTTCAAATATAGTTCATTCATTAATTTCAACATCGTTTTCACTTCAAATATTTCACTAACGCCTTTATATTTCGAAAAATTTCGCCATAACCTCCTTTGTACGGGAAGGGGTTTGGAAATTTATTGGGCCGTGTTAGGTACCCAATAAATCCTATAAAGCATCCACATATTTATAGTGATATATTCTGGTGTTTACAGGGGAGCATGTATAGATGATAACTCCACAGAATAAATTCTCGTCACCCTGTCAAGCCTGATGGAGCGTGTATTTTTAATTACTCCAGAGGATAAATCCTCGTCACCTCGTCCAGTGTGGGAATAAATAGTCCATGTGCCGTATCTAATGACTAGAGAGACGTGATTATTGTCAACTCCAGACCCGTGTGGGGTTTTATTAATCTGGCAATTTATCGTTATATTTTATATAGTCCATATCAGTCGTCAGTTCAATCTGTAGTATATAATCATCACCATACAAGCCTCTCGCTCATATGGTAAATCTTCCACCTCATCACACAAGCTCCAAATGCTTATGTGGAATATGATGAAGTATGCCTATCGTCAAGGAGTATGCCATGTAGTGTAGTTCAAAATTAATTGCTACTATCCTATGGCGATGTTTATTATTTCACACAGAATAACCAGCACTCCGCATCCAATGGCATTCACAGGAGTTGATATAAAAATAAAATTGCGTAGCCAACTCATCAAGGCTTACCTATTTGTCGGGCGCGCAAATAATTTCTTTACTCTACAGCTAATCCATTTTCCTTGTTCAACACATGTATATATATGCAGAACAAAGCTAATAATAATATTTCTAGCAAACTAATATTTATTTCAACACGTGTGTATTTCTATCAAAGCGTATACATGATAAAAGAAATATTTTTATCATCAAAAATATTTATTCAACACGTGAATGTTTTTAACACTTCATATTCACAATAAAAATGTAGTTTTTATTGTTTATTCAATTTAATTTAAAATACGAATAACATTCAACACATGAATTTCAATTCAACGAATGAATTTCAATTCAACGAATGAATTTCAATTCAACACATGAATATTCTCCATAGTTTGTATATATATTAAAATGTGATTTTTATCGTTAAATCTATTTGTTTAAAATTCGAATAATATTCAACGCATGAATTTCAACTCAACGAATGAATTTCAATTCAACACATGAATATTCTCTATATTTTGTATATATAAAAATGCGATTTTTATCGTTAAATCTATTTGTTTAAAATTCGAATAGCATTCAACACATGAATTTCAACTCAACGAATGAATTTCAATTCAACACACGAATATTCTCAACAGTTTGTATATATATATAAATGTGATTTTTATCGTTAAATCTATTTGTTTATAATTCGAATAACATTCAACGCATGAATTTCAACTCAACGAATGAATTTCAATTCAACACATGAATATTCTCTATAGTTTGTATATATATAAAAATGTGATTTTTATCGTTAAATCTATTTGTTTAAAATTCGAATAACATTCAACACATGAATTTTGGTTTTAACATATGTAATTAATTTCAACAAATGAAAATTATTCTAACACATGAATATTTCAGAAAATTTCGGCAGCATAACGGCAGGGTAGTTAAAACCGGGACCGTCCCTAGTACGGCCCCTCGCTCTACCTTAAAACCTCGCGGTTTTCGACAATGGGGATGATGCATCTAGTTCGCACGCAGGCGGCATGTTTTATTTTCATTTCCACAATCCTATTCTAATTTGTTTCAACCACAAGAGGGTATTTTTCAACCACAAAGGAAATTTTCAACCACAGAGGTATTTTTCAACCACAATATCAACCACAAACAATTATTTCCCACCATTCATCGTACCATATAATATCACGCCTATCACAAGCAATAAATATCGTCCATGGTCTGTGGATGAGCGGAGTATATACATATATTATTTCTATAATTCACTTGCATTTCATCACAATTCAAAGCATATATGTTTCATACAACGCTTGTATAATTTATACATCGCTAATATAACTTACACAACACATGTACATGAGGTATACAATGCGTATATAATTTACACTTCGCTTATATAATTTATACAACACGATTCCATTCACATAATTTAATTTAGTTTCCTCACATTGGTTTTTGAAGTGCTAAAAATCGTATGTAGATCAGAAAAATCCGCGGCTTCTGCTAGATGGTAGAGAGCCTCCCTGCGGTCCCGATGTTTCCTGTTTCATCGAATTTCGTTAACACACTAAAAAGATATGATTTTTCAAAGTTTTGCAACACTTAAAAGTGTTATTTTCAATTAAGAAATTTCAAAGTAGATAACTTTTCAAACCTTCAAAACTAGGTTTTTAATTCACGATCGATCCGTGCAGTTTCGTCACGATCGGATGTTGCGACGTCGAAGAGCTTCGAACAGGCTTTCCAGCGCCTGTGGTGGCAACGAACTCGACGGCTCCTCTGATGATCGGCGACGCTCCAAAGGTGGTTACTTTCTTGCTGGAATTTGACGTCATTACTCGATGGTTTCAGACGAGGCTTGGGTTGATTGAAAGAGGGGAGAAAGGCGATCGGGAAAGCCAACTGGAGGGGGTGGCGAAAACGCCTGTGGCGGTGGCGATGAGTCCTGGAAGTTTCGAGCTGGTTTCGCCGTTCGTTCGTAGGAGGGTTGACCAGTTTTCAGATGAGAGAGAAAATTAAGGGTATTTCCTATTATATTTAATTTTAAATTCCCAAAATATCCCTTTTTAACCAACGTACACCAATTTCAACCCAACGACTGTCGCCCCTAGCTAAATACCCCCATTCCGGACACAATGGGATATGTTTCGTTGGCCAATTCGACTGTTACAGTCAGTTAATTTTCAAATTAAAGTATAAAACATTTAATATTCAATTTGAACGTACATTTCAATTTGCTAAGGCCACGAACTGAATCGAAAAATTCCAGAAAAATAAATATAGCTTTGTTTTGACGATACAGTCCCAACAACACCAGTTTCGTCGAATTCTGAGATCGTATGCAAAATGTCCATTTTCAGGTCGACCCATTTTACAGAAATTGACCAATCACATTTTCTTTTGCCCCGCTCACATACTAGCTTCAAAAATTATGAAATTTGAAACCTAGCAATAGTTTGACATCCCGGATCCAACAAAAGTGGTTTCGTCGAATTCCGAGGTCGTATGCAAAATATCTATTTTCTATATAGCGACCTTTCTGAAAATTCATTTGGCCATAATTTTTGATTCCTGTTATGAAACTTCGATTTTTCAGATTTGTTAGAAAGGTATTCGTAAACAGATTTAAATATTTTTGGTTTCGCTAAAATCTGTTATATATTCCACCCGATACAGTCAGACAAAGTTTGTATTCAAATTTTCAAACTGCCTCACTATCTCCAATTCATTATTTTATTGAAATATGCTATTTCAATTGTTCAAATTCTTTGACAATAACCAATTTTAAAAAGTTTAAATTGGTTTACATTTCCTGGGTTATTACAATCTCATCTACTTAAAACTTTTCGTCCTCGAAAAGGAAACAACAGCAAAGTAGGAAACAAAATGTAAATGCAAAGTACTGTAAATGTACCTTGCACCGGAGTTAGTCAGAGATGTCCACTCTGCATTTGGGGTAGGCTTGTTTAATGCTTTCGTCAGTCTCCCAAGTACAGTCTCTAGGATCACTACTCCACTGTACTTTAACTAAATGAATCTTTTTGCTCCTTAGCTCTCTAGTTTCTTTGCCAACGATCTTTAATGGCTCTCTTCTGACTGCTAATTCTGGAGTTATTTCCAAGTCCTGTTGTGCTGCTTCTTCTACAACAAGATCCGGATCATGCACATGTTTTCTGAGTTGAGACACGCGGAACACTTCATGTACACCAGGCAACTAATCAGGTAATGAAACCCTATATGCAAGAGTTCCAATCCGTTCAAGTACAGGAAAGGGACCAACAAATCTCGATGCCAACTTCCCAGTTTTGCCAAATCTGATTACTCCCCTCATCGGAGAAACTCTTAAATAAACATAATCACCAACGGCAAATGATAAATCTCTTCTTCTCGCATCAGCATAACTTTTCTGTCGTCTTTGTGCAGTTTTCAATTGCTTCTTAATGAAATCGACTTTATCTGATGCTTCTCGAATCATATCGGGTCCTAACACAAGTCTGTTTCCAGATTCTACCCAACATGCGGGAGATCTGCACGGTCTACCGTATAATGCTTCAAATGGCGACATTCCCAAACTTGCTTGATAGCTATTGTTATAAGAGAATTCGGCTAAATGTAAGTGATCTTCCCATGACCCGCCAAAATCAATAATGCAAGCCCGTAGTAAATCTTCTAGAATTCTATTCACCCGCTCAGTTTGGCCGTCTGTCTGAAGGTGATAAGTGGTGCTTAGATTCAATTTGGTTCCCAATTCTATCTGGAATGCTACCTAGAATTTGCTAGTAAATAGGGGATCTCTATCACTGACTATATTGAGCGGCACTCCATGCAGTTTAACTATTTCTTTGAAGTAAATTTGTGCTAAACTTTGAGCCGTTCTGTTGGATCTGACAGGTATGAAATGGCCAGTCTTCGTGAAGCGATCTGCGATCACCCATATACTGTCGTTTCCTTTCTTAGTTCGAGGCAATCCATCAATGAAGTCCATCGAAATTTGTTCCCACTTCCATCCTGGAATTTCTAATGGTTGTAATAATCCAGCCAATTTCTGCTGATCGCTCTTAACTAGCTGACAAGTGGAGCATCTGCTAACATATAATGAAATATCTCTTTTCAAAGCCCTCCACTAGAATGTGCGCTTGATATCGTTATACATTTTGCTCACACCGGGATGGATGCTTAGTTTGGACTTATGACATTCATCAAGTATTTCTCTTCGAAGCTCTGGAAGATTTGGGATGCAAATTA
Organism: Allium sativum; assembly: GCA_030737875.1. Lineage (NCBI taxonomy): Eukaryota > Viridiplantae > Streptophyta > Magnoliopsida > Asparagales > Amaryllidaceae > Allium > Allium sativum. Next base: position 490,504,871 of record CM060920.1, read on the forward strand.
TGCCCTTTAATCTAAGAACTCCATTGTCATTGAGTCGGAAGCTTGTGGATTCACCTCCCTTGACTCTCTGACTGATTCTCTGAATGAATTCATCGTCTTTCTGAAGGTCCAAAATCTTATCGATCTATGAAGACGTGATGATAAAGCTAGCGATGATTTCATTCTTTCTGCTGAGTGCATCTGCTACAACATTGGCTTTTCCTGGAGTGTATAGAATCTCAAAATCATATGCTGCAAGGAATTCTAACCAACGCTGTTGTCTCAAATTTAGATCTTTCTGAGTGAATAGATATTTCAATGATTGATGATCGGTAAATAATTCGAACTTCTCGCCCAATAAATAATGCCTCAGATTCTCAAAGCAAACACGATAGCTAACAACTCAAGATCATGAGTTGTATAGTTTCTTTCATGCGGCTTCAGTTGACGGCTGGCATAAGCGACCACTTGGCCCTTTTGCATTAATACTGCGCCAAGCCCTTTAATAGAAGCATCTGTCCATACAGTCAAGTCTTGGTTGCCTTCTATAATGATCAATACCGGAGCCGTTGTCAACTTCAGTTTCAGCTCCTGGAAAGCTTCCTCACATTCGGGAGTCCATTTGAATTTCTCATGCTTCTTTGTAAGCTTTGTCAATACACTAGATATCTTTGAAAAATCCTGAACGAATTTCCAATAGTAACTAGCCAATCCAAGGAAACTTCGAACTTTTATGGGGGTAGTCGGCTGTTTCCAGTCCTGAATCGCTGTAATTTTGCTTGGATCTACAGCAATCCCTTCCTTCGATACGACATGGCCTAGGAACTTAACATCATCCTGCCAGAAGACACACTTAGAAAATTTAGCTTTCAAGACATTTCTCTTCAGAATTATCAACACTTGTTCTAAATGTTTTGCATGCTCGCCTTCCGACTTGGAGTAGATTAAAATGTCATCGATGAAGACTAGAACAAATTTATTCAATACACCACGGAACACTCTGTTCATAAGATCGACGAAGTATGCTGGAGCGTTACACAAGCCAAACGGCATTAATAACCATTCGTAAAATATATCGGGACCCCTGAAGGCTGTCAAAGGAACACAGTCTTCGGCTATACGTAATCGGTGGAAACCTGTAGCTAGGTCCATTCTGGAGAATACTGTCGCCCCATTTAATTGATCTAACAAATCATCTATACGTGGCAAGGGATATTTGTTTTTCAGTGTCTGCTTATTGAGATCTCGGTAATCAACATAATGTCTTAGAGTACCATCTGATTTCGGGACAAACACTATTGCTGCTCCCTAAGCTGAAAAGCTTGGTCTGATCAGACCTTTCCAAAGCAATTCTCGAGTTTGGCTGCCCAACTCTTCTTTTTCTTTCAGGGCCATTCTTCTAATTGGGTGTACTACTGGTCGGGCATTAGGAATTAGATCTATTCTGAATTCAATTTCTCTTTGCGGTGGTAAGTTTTCGACTTCTTCAAACACATCTGCATAGTTTTTAATGACCGGTATCTTTTCTAATGAAGTGGGAGTAACTTCTAAAGAAGACCAAAATTCTTCTCTATTTGGATCTGAACCGAGACATGGTATAGTGATATGCCCAACTTTTGTTTCAACTTTAACGATTCTTTCGGCACATCTAACTTCGGCCTTATATTTTTTTCAACCAATCAAGTCCTAGAATAATAACGAACTCACGTAAATCCATGACAATCGAATCAAAAGGAAATCGGTATCGAGAAAAGGAAATAGGTACTCTACAATATGAACTGAGACTAACAGAACCTCCTATCGGGTTTTGAACTTTAATTGGTTCTTTAAGCTTTCTTTCTTTTAACTTTAACTTACTAACAGTGTTACCAGAAATGAAGCTACGTGATGCACCAGTATCAAAAAGTACAGAAACTGGAATATTTTTAATGGTAAGGGTACCTCCCAAGACGTCGGGTTTACCTTATCCATCGGTGATAGCTGGCGGGGTCTCCCCATCATATACATGAGCCACTTGTGCATTCTACTTCAGAGGACAATTCCTGCTATAGTGCCCTTTCTTATGGCAGTTGTAGCATTCGGCTGAGCTGCGGTATGGATTTGCCTTTAGCTTCTTTGGGGCTTTGCACACATTAGAAAAATGTCCTGTTTTTCCGCAGTTGTAGCAGCTTCCTTTCGGTATCTTCCCAGATTGCTGAGTAGCGGCCGCTGAAATGCTGGACTCTGGCTGATCTGCTGAAGCTTTGCGCTTGTTTCCATCTTGGCTTTTGGCGCGGTCTTGGTTGGAGTGTCTTTCATCCATATCTTCATAATTGCAGGCCATTTCCACTAATTCTGAGAATGAGAGTTTGATGTTGCTCATGGCCCTGTCATGGTACTTGCGCCGTATCCCAAATATAAACCTCTTGTTCTTAGCTTTGGTTGTCATAATAAGCTCTGGAGCATAGCGCGACAGCTGAGTGAATTTATTGAGGTAGTCTTGGATAGAGAGATCTCCCTGCTGGAGATTAGCAAACTGCTCACGCATCCGCTCTAAGGCCTTCCCAGGTACGAAACTTCTCCTTGAACATGGTCTTGAATTGCTCCCAGGTCCTAACAGTGCCCGCCGCATCTTCGGAGGTGATGGCATCCCACCACAACTCTGCTTCTTCCTGTAAGAGCCAAATGCCTAGACGTGCCTTGTTGTGGGTCCCCAGTCCCATGCCCTCAAAAATGTTTTCACAAGTCTTCAACCAAGCAATAGCCTCTATCACTGTACCAAGGCCAGAAAAGGGCTTTCCTCCCAGGTTCCTATATCTCTTTGCTACTCTGTCTAGCTCAAAGTCCTGGGGTGCTGGTGGCTATATAATAGGGCCCTCCTCAGCTATGGGGATATTCCCCCGTCCTCCTGCTACGCCTGGTCGGCCTCCACGACCACCTCTGGCTGTTGCTGCTCGTGTAGCCATCAGATAGAGTACCGTATAAGCAAGAAAAGAGTCAAGCACACAGAAATGATAACTTTCATATATGATAAAGCAGGGGAACATAAGGAAAGGTAATGATGTACCGATCAAATTGTTTTGCTAATCTGCTTAGCTCATTCTAGGACATCGCTAATCCTATCTCTAATGAGCTACTTGCCTTAGAACACTACTGATTCTATTCTGACGAGGTGTTTAATGTGTTAGACTCCGGAACTAAGGTTAACCTCGCTCTGATACCAACTGTGACGATCCCAAAATCCGTGTGACGGTATTAAGGATAATCATTGGAATATAACACATCAATCATCATAGCAGAGTACAGATAATAGCGAAAACAATAAATAGAATAATTTTACATGGATATGACAGCGGAATCACAACATGCAACAACATCAGAATAGCACAACGTAGGATATAACTTAGTAAATAAAAGGGAAATGATCAGTCACCATCGCCAGAGGCGGAATATATATACATGCAATGAGACATAATAAGGGTATCAGTCTACATCGCCGAAGGCGGAATCATAATATAAATTCAATAATGGCGGAAAATGTCAAAGTCATCTCGGTGAAGTCAGCCTCGCCATGAGCCAAAAGTGCACTCCATACTACAGTGCTGAGCCAAAACAACCTATCACCTGTGAACTAGGCTGCCCATGTGAAAATAAGGGCACCCACGTTTGCAAAGTGAAACAAACAACGAGTCAGTCATGGGGACTGGTATGAGAAATCTACTTAATAGTTTAAACAACAGTAATAAGCAAATCATAGGACCACACCACTTTCGCGGAACGGGTTTACTCCAGTGATTGCTGGTGCATTTAAAACAAAGTAAATTCTTTAAAACAACGCAATGCTTTTAAAAAGAATATAGCCATTATAAGACTCAAGTCCCATCATACAATGCAACGCAAACCGGAGGATAGAGTTTTACCTTATAATGGCCAAATATGCTTAATACGTGTAAAGCAAAATCATTTGATATTATTACTAGTGCATATATGTTTTAAAAACGAATAGCATCATAAATATCAATCATAGGTGGCATAGCTACCATCTATGTCGCCATACTAGTTCTACAATCGAATCCGTTATTTTGTATTGGAAATTGGATTTCCGTCATGAGTCGAGGCAATGGGCAAGCTCCTCTCCGCTTCGGGACACTCTAGCAAATGCCTCAGGACTACGCACTCTGGGTAACCCTTGGATCGGCTGGGCCGGTCCTCTCTTACGTTTGAGGATTGGCAATTCCTAAACACACGTTTCCCGGTCCTTACAGACCTATAATCGAGGCGCCTCGCATTCCAACAACCACAAAGGTGAAAAGTAGATATAAATGTCAGGGCTGGTAGGTCTCTGACACCTCCATAGCTAGAAAGAAACATCGTGCCCTCCCAGCGGTCCGTATCCCGTTTTTAACTCATACCGAGGTGTGAGGCTCGCGAATCCACGCTATACACAAAGCCAGGCCACGTAGGCCGTGCTTTGATCATCAAACACAAGACTTTGCTTTGCAACAAAAGCCTTGATCACAACATCTTGGCATGCCACATAGGCAATCCACTCCATACGACTGATTTCTGTCGATATATAACCTCTGAGCTCGTACGTCTCAGAGAATGGCGTTAAGCAAAAGAATAAATTCTCCGCCGCCAAACAGATATATATTTAACAGAGATCAATCAGTATAGAACAAAATCCAATGTCAGACACACAGTCCATTTACAAGTCCATTCTGGGTCTGAACGAAACCGGAGGTGTCAAATTCCTCGTATATCCGTACAATCAACACATACGTTCAGACGGCTACTACTTCTGTTCCTTCACGGTAGCTACTCCAATCAGGAACCTCAGCAGCGCCCATCCAACCGATACGAAGATCGTCGGTCTTGAATCATCTTTGTATTTTCCGATTCGAATCGTTCGATCAATTATTTGAAATGAGGGTTAGCTCGGCCTTTTCAAATAATTCACGTAATTAGAATTCAAATCAATTCTTTCCATGGTTATATTATTCGACATTCATATTTCAGTTCTTTAGTTTTATTTTCGTATCAAACACATATAACCATCAAATATCAAGCAGATCAAGCCAAACTGGTTTATTTCCAATTCTTGTTGCTTATAATATTTTATAACGATTTTTCGCCATTTTTATTTATTTAAAAATGGCCATATTTAATTAAACGACGTTTCAGGTCGTGCCGTGGCACTGGCGCTGTTTTTCCCCTAATTTGTTATACACGTACCGGAAAATCTATCTGTTGGATTTCTACAATTTCTATACCACTGGGAAGATATTCCCAAAGTGAACCCAACAGTTCCAGTTTCGTGAAAATCCGACAGTCGGATCTTCCACATTAGTCGTTTGAAGTTACGGTTTCAAAATTCGAACTGCAACGTCGTTATTCGATTTAATTTAATTATATTTATATATAAATATAAACGTTTCTGGCGCTGTTTTTCTTCAGATTTGAATTAAACATTCCAGACAATCCAACCATTGGATTTTTACAAGGTTGGTGCCGTTGGAAAGATATTTCCAAGGCGAACCCAGCGGTTGCGATTTCGGGAAAATCCGATGGTCGGATTTCTCGTACTAATCAATTCAAATTACGATTTCAAAACACGAACTGCACGGCTTCGATTCCTTTCCAATTCTATTTATATATATATATATAGTTCATTCTTTTATTTCAAATATAGTTCATTCATTAATTTCAACATCGTTTTCACTTCAAATATTTCACTAACGCCTTTATATTTCGAAAAATTTCGCCATAACCTCCTTTGTACGGAAAGGGGTTTGGAAATTTATTGGGCTGTGTTAGGTACCCAATAAATCCTATAAAGCATCCACATATTTATAGTGATATATTCTGGTGTTTACAGGGGAGCGTGTATTTTTAATTACTCCAGAGGATAAATCCTCGTCACCTCGTCCCGTGTGGGAATAAATAGTCCATGTGCCGTATCTAATGACTAGAGAGACGTGATTATTGTCAACTCCAGACCCGTGTGGGGTTTTTATTAATCTGGCAATTTATCGTTATATTTTATATAGTCCATATCAGTCGTCAGTTCTATCTGTAGTATATAATCATCGCCACACAAGCCTCTTGCTCGTATGGTAAATCTTCCACCTCGTCACACAAGCTCCAAATGCTTATGTGGAATATGATGAAGTATGCCTATCGTCAAGGAGTATGCCATGTAGTGTAGTTCAAAATTAATTGTTACTATCCTATGGCGATGTTTATTATTTCACACAGAATAACCAGCACTCCGCATCCAATGGCATTCACAGGAGTTGATATAAAAATAAAATTGCGCAGCCAACTCATCAAGGCTTACCTATTTGTCGGGCACGCAAATAATTTCTTTACTCTACAGCTAATCCATTTTCCCTGTTCAACACATGTATATATATGCAGAACAAAGCTAATAATAATATTTCTAGCAAACTAATATTTATTTCAACACGTGTGTATTTTTATCAAAGCGTATACATGATAAAAGAAATATTTTTATCATCAAAAATATTTATTCAACACGTGAATGTTTTTAACACTTCATATTCACAATAAAAATGTAGTTTTTATTGTCTATTCAATTTATTTTAAAATACGAATAACATTCAACACATGAATTTCGATTCAACGAATTAATTTCAATTCAACACATGAGTATTATCCATAGTTTGTATATATATAAAAATGTGATTTTTATCGTTAAATCTATTTGTTTAAAATTCAAATAATATTCAACACATGAATTTCAACTCAACGAATGAATTTCAATTCAACACATGAATATTCTCTATAGTTTGTATATATATAAAAATGTGATTTTTATCATTAAATCTATTTGTTTAAAATTCGAATAACATTCAACACATGAATTTCAACTCAACGAATGAATTTCAATTCAAGACATGAATATTCTCCATAGTTTGTATATATATAAAAATGTGATTTTTATCGTTAAATCTATTTGTTTAGAATTCAAATAACATTCAACACATGAATTTCAACTCAACGAATGAATTTCAATTCAACACATGAATATTCTCTATAGTTTGTATATATATAAAAATGTGATTTTTATCGTTAAATCTATTTGTTTAAAATTCGAATAACATTCAACACACGAATTTTGGTTTCAACATATGTAATTAATTTCAACAAATGAAAATTATTCTAACACATGAATATGTCAGAAAATTTTGGCAGCATAACGGCAGGGTAGTTAAAACCGGGACCGTCTCTAGTACGGCTCCTCGCTCTACCTTAAAACCTCGCGGTTTTTAACAATGGGGATCATGCATCTAGTTCGCACGCAGGCGGCATGTTTTATTTTCATTTCCACAATCCTATTCTAATTTGTTTCAACCACAAGAGGGTATTTTTCAACCATAAAGGTAATTTTCAACCACAATATCAACCACAAACAATTATTTCCCACCATTCGTCATACCATATAATATCATGCCAATCACAAGCAATAAATATCGTCCATGGTTTGTGGACAAGGGGAGTATAAATATATTATTTCTATAATTCACTTGCATTTCATCACAATTCAAAGCATATATGTTTCATACAACGCTTGTATAATTTATACATCGCTAATATAACTTACACAACACATGTACATGAGGTATACAATGCGTTTATAATTTACACTTCGCTTATATAATTTATACAACACGATTCCATTCACATAATTTAATTTAGTTTCCTCACATTGGTTTTTGAAGTGCTAAAAATCGTATGTAGATCAGAAAAATCTACGGCTTCTGCTAGATGGCAGAGAGCCTCCCTGCGGTCCCGATGTTTCCTGTTTCATCGAATTTCGTTAACACACTAAAAAGATATGATTTTTCAAAGTTTTGCAACACTTAAAAGTGTTATTTTCAATTAAGAAATTTCAAAGCAGATAACTTTTCAAACCTTCAAAAATAGGTTTTTAATTCACGATCGATCCGTGCAGTTTCGTCACGATCGGATGCTGCGACGTCGAAGAGCTTCGAACAGGCTTTCCAGCGCCTGTGGTGGCAGCGAACTCGACGGCTCCTCTGATGATCGGCGACGCTCCAAAGGTGGTTACTTTCTTGCTGGAATTCGACGTCATTACTCGATGGTTTCAGACGAGGCTTGGGTTGATTGAAAGAGGGGAGAAAGGCGATCGGAAAAGCCAACTGGAGGGGGTGGCGAAAATGCCTGTGGCGGTGGCGATGAGTCCTGGAAGTTTCGAGCTGGTTTCGCCGTTCGTTCGTAGGAGGGTTGACCAGTTTTCAGATGAGAGAGAAAATGAAGGGTATTTCCTATTATATTTAATTTTAAATTCCCAAAATATCCCTTTTTAACCAACGTACACCAATTTCAACCCAACGACTGTCGACCGTAGCTAAATACCCCCATTCCGGACACAATGGGATATGTTTCGTTGGTCAATTCGACTGTTACAGTCAGTTAATTTTCAAATTAAAGTATAAAACATTTAATATTCAATTTGAAAGTACATTTCAATTTGCCAGGGCCACAAACTGAATCGAAAAATTCCATAAAAATAAATCTAGCTTTGTTTTGACGATACGGTCCCAACAAAACCAGTTTCGTCGAATTCTGAGATCGTATGCAAAATGTCCATTTTCAGGTCGACCCATTTTTACAGAAATTGACCAATCACATTTTCTTTTGCCCCGCTCACATACTAGCTTCAAAAATTATGAAATTTGAAACCTAGCAATAGTTTGACATCCCGGATCCAACAAAAGTGGTTTCGTCGAATTCCGAGATCGTATGCAAAATATCTATTTTCTATATAGCAACCTTTTTGAAAATTCATTTAGCCATAACTTTTGATTCCTGTTATGAAACTTCGATTTTTCAGATTCGTTAGAAAGGTATTCATAAACAGATTTAAATATTTTTGGTTTCACTAAAATCTGTTATAACTTCCACCCGGTACAGTCAGATAAAGTTTGTGTTCAAATTTTCAAACTGCCTCACTATCTCCAATTCATTATTTTATTGAAATATGCTATTTCAATTGTTCAAATTATTTAACAACAACCAATTTTAAAAATTTTAAATTGGTTCACATTTTCTGGGTTATTACAATTGTACCCATTGGCAGTTCAATGCTTCTCAACACTTGAACCGATCAAATAAAACAATACAAAACATTTGTATATAAAATTTACAAATACGCTCTCATATATATACAAACAAACTCAATATAGGATATTATTAACCCATCTCTATCGAGTTACGCCACAAAGCCAAGGTTATTACTAAACCAATAACTTTGATACCACTGTAACGACCCAACGGTTTTCAACCTCGAAAATCGACATAAACACATTTACCATGTCTCATGCCGACCTCCCAAACACCGGAATGTTTATAGAAAGAAATTAGAAGGTAAGATAAGAGAGAAAGAAATATAAGAACATAAGAAGAAGAAGATACGACATAACACAGTATCAGAGTCTCACATTGCAGCGAAACAAAATATAATACATAAATAGATCTTTGTTGAGAGCTTTTTTTTAATACTTACAATATTAGAGTACATCAACATTTCTGGATAGTTATAATAATCTGCCACATACACAACATACAACATAATACACACCATATATATAATACTTATGAACTTCTCCATCTCGTCTCTGGACATCGCAGCATCCGATAATCTGGACTTGTACAACCCGGTCTAACCGGAGCATTACAAACCTCGGGTCAGTATGGTGAACCAGAGTGAGAAAAACTCACAAAGTTTTAAGAGGAATCATCCAACTTGATTTTAAAGTTCAAAATATTTTCGAAAGAAAAGGATAATCGTAAGACCAAATCCACACATAAATACGGATGGCTTTTACCTTACGATAACCAAAAACATTTTGAAATCGTATAGATATTCTGATATTATAATAGTGCCAACATACAAGTAAATAGCAATCTAGCGGAACGCTTGCATCTCACGCTCCACACATATAGTATACAATCAAAAATGCGGGCACTTATTGGAGATTGGATTCCGTATATGACAAGGTATGGATCCACCTGCTGATAGTGTACTATATCTCGAGGGGAATACACTCGGTTCAACAAGAACATCTTGCAACCCGGCCCACACATGACCGACCACTCATTTTGCTTAAGTGTATCAAATGTATATCACTAACGGTTGGGCTCAACCCACTGTTTCTCGAGAAGGCTCAGCATTGAAATAAATTAAAGAAGGAAAAGGACTTTATCTAGATAGGTGATTATACACCCTAATGGGAGCAACCCACATAGCCATGCTGCCTACCCGATTTTTGTCATTTCCCGGTTGATGAGACTTGAGGTTAGAATTTACCTTTAGACCATCTGGCCACCATATACTTTGAATGCCACATTTTAGATCCATAAAATCACCAATTGATGTCCACTAATATATTCTAGGTGTAAAAGAAGTGTTCCTTCTTTGCCACCAAATTGGTATGTTTGTAAATATCAATATATGTGGTTTTTAGGGAATACTCTGTCAGACATTCATCCATACAAGTCATCCAAGAATAGGATGAACCCAAGGCACCCTCCTACCACATCCATATATAGGAATCACCCTAAGGATCAGTAGCGAGTAGTCCTTGCAATCCGTATATTTCAATCATGATGGAATCACCATCGAAATATCTTCGGCTGCTAAACCAGAGAAACTCAACAAGTAGTTCTTCCGATCACGAAGATCAACGGCCTTCAATTGATCCATCTTTTATTAGTATCTTTCACATTTTTGCTGATTCGAAATGGTTTTTCGAATATATGTTCGATCCTGGCCTTTGCGTACCAACAATCATGTTGGCTAGATTTGATAGTCGGTTATTTAACTATCAAATAAATTATCATGAGAATAAAATGAGTTCACTGATTCAGTACTCGACATTACTTGGTCTTTTTAATTAATATAATTATGAATGGTTAATTTAAAACACTACAATCTTTAAATATTTCGGTATTATGAATATAGCTTGTATTTCTTATATAACATAAGATTATTTAAAACTATTTATTTCTATGATTAGGAAAATATCCTATGACCACATCCAAATGATATTTTATTATCATTTTCACATAAATTTCTTTTGTAACTTCTGTTACTTTGAAAATATTATTATATATAAATATATTATATTTTTGAACCTTCTCATTTCCGTTACCTTGGAAATTACATTATACATGCTCAAATCCCTCTTATTTCCGTTACCTTGGAAATCTCAATATACATTCTCGAATCTTGCAATTACTATTGCATTGTTATTTCTCATATGGAAAGAGTAAATTATTCTTAACTCCTTTTCCATTATCAATTAATATCATCCTTATATAATTCTAAAGTCGTTCAAGTTAGGGTATTTATTTACCTCTTAGACCTTGATCAACAACGTTCTTATCTTAAGATAAATATGAGTTGTAATTCAAAACCGATATGTATTTTAACATCAAACCAAATTCCATTTATCCATTTTTCTTAAATCATGATTTTTTAATCCTTTTCTTATTTTTGAAAATCTCCTTTCCAAATACAGCCATTATTACTTAATTCGTTAATTAAGTAATTTCTTATTAAACATCCCCTTTTAAATTTAAATCCCTTAAACCAACTTGTTTATTAACATGGATTTGTATTACGAAATCCTTCACTAGCTTCTTTATCAAATTCACTTTTTACAACCCCATCCTCTAATACATTCAACCATTTCCGTTTTGAAAATTTTATTTCAGTTTTTCCCAATTTTACTTAATTCCATTATTAAGTAACATTAATTAATGCTTTAACACCCCATCTCCTTTTTATAAACTTTGTTTATAAAATTCTGGTTTAATATAAACATTTTTATTCTCAGTTTTCTTTAGACTTAATTCAAATATTAAGTAAACATGATTTTAGATATCTTATTCGCTTAAAGTTTCTTTTATAACCTTCTTTCTATAAAAACTCAAGTTTTAATATAGAACCCGTTCATAAACCCCTTTCACAATTCAATTAGATTCCATTTCAGCTTTGATTACTTTTTAAATGGATTTCAATTAAAAGAAATCTCCTAAATTATTATTTATAAAAAAAAATAATCTACTTCAATCATTAATTACTATAGTAGTAGTTAGTTTCTTTTTATAACTAAAATAAATAGTAAAAATCTCTTTTTTAAAATCTTATTAAAATTAAAACAAATATTCATTACACTATTCCATTAGATTAACACAAACAAATTAATTTAACAATCAATCCAGTTAAAATGGTTGACTTAGCCAACTCAATATACAATTAATCCGTTAACCGATTCAAATTTGTTCTCACTTTGCATTAATTAATAATATAATTAATTTAAATAATACCATTTAGTTGTTCCTGAAAAACAATTACCCCAAATCTTAACCGTTAGGTTGATTTCTGCTCATTTGTTTATAAATATTCTTAACGTAAGGATTTTCTTTATAAAATCAATTAATAATTCATTATAAACTTAATTAACAAATAATAAATACTAATTGCCCTTTTACATACTTTTCTTCAAAATATAGATTTAAAAATCTGTCTTCAGTTATAAAATAAATTTTATAACTTCATTTCGTCAATTTACCTGACGGTAAATCGATATTTATAAAACGATTGATTTACAGGCCATATACTGCCAATTACTCAACCAATATTATCCATTGGTTTAAACAAAACAAATATTAAATTTTAGGTCAGTATTCAATAACCAAATCAATCATTAAATCAGAATAGTTCATATAATGATAACATGAAAATAAATAACATTAATATATTTGAGTAATCCCGTTGGATCCCTCCAACTTGTTATTCCCTGCATCAAATATGTTATCTCAAATATGATCATTTAATTCAAATAAATCATGGTCTTTATAACAGTCAATAACGATAATTCAAAATCAACCAATTCATTTTACACAACCATAATAATTCAAACAATCCATTAAATTAAACACGTTTATTTATAAACGTGACTAATAAGGTAAAATACCTTAATTAGGGCCAATCATTAAAATTACGATTTGGTGTTTCACCGAAATTAAACAACATTTAATTTTATCGGTTCAGTTAATATATGAAAATATATTTAACAAATTGTCAACCATTAGCAACCATAGCACACAAAATAAAAACCCGACTTATATAAAATATAAGTGCGAAGAACTGAGTGAGTTAACTCACCTTGATTTGATTCGCTGTTTAACGACTCGTTTTAGTTTAATTAAACAAGTGTTTAATTTGACTAAAATCCAGTTGACTCTAATTCCGTCCAGTTCTATCCTATAATGTAGCGCCCATCACTGCGGTTCCAATGACACCTTGTTTGTCTAATTCTAATAAAATACGCATAAATTATAAATGTTATAAGCATACGGTTTTTATTTGAAATAATATAATTCCTTAATTATGGTCAACACATTAATTACTTTTTTTAATCTCTCTGTCAGTAACATACTAAAATATACTTCTCTGCCTTGTTCTGAATGGTCTCACCACATACCTTCAATCCTATTTTAGCATCAATTAACAAGTGAAAATTTATATAAGCATACGTGATCAATTAAATTAAAATTTTCCTTAATTAAATAATTAGTTAAACCATTTTCTTCACTAACATTTTAATTTAATTTAATTATAAGGTTTTAACATTTTTTTGCCAAACACTTTTTCTCTGTTCCTATTCAGCTTCATTGTTCTGTTCTTCTACTCAAACCACCTAGGCACAATCTGTAGAGTTATAATTCATAATAAGAATAGTTAACTTAAGTAGAGAGATTAATTAACTTAGTCGTAACTTTAATTACTTAGTTTTAAGGAAGGTCCGACCCTTTCTCAAATTCTGGATATAACGAAGTGGTTCACTTTCGTTTCGCTGCTGCCTTCCTTCGCGGTTTTTATTCCTTTCTCCTGGAACTTCATAAGGTGAATTAACCCTATTAATAATTTTCAATTTAATAAACTAATCACTTAATTTTGATTAGCATTGTTCCTTAAGTTTTTACACTTTGGGTAACTGTAACGTCCCAAAATTTTCAGTATATTTAAATTTCAAATTAAAATAAATTGAATTGGAATATATTTAGGGAAATCAAATTTTTGTTGATTCTAATGTTGATGATTGGATGAATTGAGTACAAATAGGTTTGTAATTTATTTGTACTTAGGATGGTTGTAATTTGAAAATTTAATATTTTAATAATTTAATTTATTTGAGTGTGTTAATTTAAAAGTAGAATTCAAATTTAAAATTGTAAATGGAAATTCTCAGTTGTTAATTTTAGTTGAACTCAAATCTAAGATTTAGATAATCAAACCTGAGAACTTAGAATTCACGAAATAAATTTATAGAATTTATTTAATTTGTAGTTTGATTTAAATTTGGAGTTAACGAGTATTTAATTTGAATTAAACAGTTAACTGAATAATTGAATATTTTATCTATTTATTTAACTGTAAAATTTAATGGTTTTGGCGATTGTCTCGGAATTCGACGAAACTGGCGCCATCGGAACCGGAACGGTAAATTATGGTAGGATTTCAATTTGCGTTACAATCCGACTTACCGTTTGACCGTACGAGAGAAAATGTGAACGAGATCAATGTAAAGAAATAATTGGGTATTTCTCACATTGGGCCTTATAATTATATATAAATAAAATCCACCTTTACTCTATCAGGCCATTTAACATTGTACGTTCATTTCCACCTCCATAGCTTTCTCTAATGGCAGAAATAAATTCTAAACCCTAGTTTTAAAACAAATTTCACCTCAAAATAAAATCTCTCAAAACCCTATCGAATTATATGTCAAATCGAAGCTCTAGAAGCTACTGGTACCATTTGCTTCGACATGCAGTAAGCGGGATGGCCAGAAATCGACGGTCAAAGTTCTGTTTTTTGAAACCCTAAGTTCGATTTTGGGCGTTTTTGATTAAGGAGTTAATCGAGGAATCGGGGATATGGGTTTTGAAGAGGAGGAGTGTACGAGTTCAGCGGTGGTGTTCATGCGTTTTATAGTGGTGTGGATCATTGGATTTTCATGAATTAGGGTTCGAAACCCGTTGGTTTCATGACATCGGTGGCGGTAATGGGGACCACCGGAGGTGGTGGGTCCAAGGCTGGTTGATGCGCCTCGGTGGTGGGGTTCGAACAAGGGTGGCCGGAGCTCCTGCTTTGGCCGGAGTTAGGCGCAGTAGGCGGTCAAAGTTAACGGGTGTATGGGTCCCTGGATGCGTCGGTTACTGTAGCGAAGGAGAAAGTGGGCGGGAGGAGAGATGGTGATGTGGCAAAGTGGTATTGGTGAGGAGATTAAGTTATTAATTTGTATATTTAAATCTTCAATCTAGTAAAATGCTAATAACTTTTACATGCAACCTCGGATTGACGCGCGGTTTGTTGCGTTGGGATCGTATCGGAGCTGCGGACGTTTTGGCACTAACCTGGATGCGTTTAGAGACTGTGAAATTTTGGGCTATGGTTGGACGTCCGATCCACCAAGGACCCCAAAGGTGAGTAATTCTTCGCTCACGAAATACTGAATTATTCCCATATTTATCGAATTAAATTATGAAATAGTTTGGCTACATGGTTGTGTTTGGATGTTGAATTTGGTTGCTTAAATTTTGATATAGCAGTGTGTTGACATGCAAATTAGTTCGATGATTAGTTATTTGATTTAAATTAAAAATTCTAGTTGGAATTTTTTTAATCCTTATAAATCCGGGAACAGTTGAAACTGATCAGTTGAATGGAATGGTTGTGATGGATGTTTGGTTGAAATTTATTACTGAATTGAGACTTGACACAGTTAATGCTTTGTATTCAGTATAGTGTATTTGCATGTTCTTTGTGACGATAAATCCCATTTAGCCTTGATGTTACGGGCATCGAATAAACCCGGAATTTATCGATAAAATAAATAAAGAACACAGAGTGAAATGATAAATCTCTGTGACCCTGATTTGGATTGAAATGATAGACCCATCCCTGAATATCGAGAAATTAAATTTTTAATCACTTGGCCATTGGATAGATAATTATATACAGACATCGGTTGGTTAAATGATTTAGATATTTGAAATTCTACTTGAGAGAAATTTATTTAAAGGGAATGTGTTGAGTTTGATAAATTTTTATTCTTCCTTTAAAGATATGATTCTTGAATGTTATTTGAAGTGATTAAGGAAATACCCAAAGTGAATTTGAAGTTTTAAAGATTCAGAAATTTATATGATTTAGCATTTTCAAGGATCGGGTAGCCTCAAATTTAATAAATTCTTATTGAATTTAATATTGGATAGAAAGGAAAAATCGAGGAGACTCAGAGTTGTTTTGAACTAAATACAACTATGGTTTTAAATCCTTGAATTTGAAATATGGGTTGAAATGAGATTTTGAAACAAGTCCTTTGGGCTAGGCAACTCCATTGAGACTGGAGATAGATTCAAGTGTTAAAGTTCGGAAGAAAGAATCAATTTTAGTTAAAGAATTTTTATATGTATATATATATTTACACTATTTGATTTCAATAACTATCCTTTCTTCAAAATTTATTTATTAAACTTTTATCTATAACTATTTTATTATAACGAAAAATTTCTTATATTCTTTATCTAAATTACTTAGTAAACTCTTAAACTTTATATTTATATAGTGGTTTAAACTTATTTATCCAATTTTAACTATTATATTCCATACATATATTATTTATATAAAGGTTTTAGAAGCTTCTATTTTTCAAAATTATATTTTGTGAATTATGAATCTCTTCCGAATGGAAGTGTTGGATCTAGACTATTATTTAAATGGAGTCGAGATAAACTTATGCTATTTGAATATGAATCGATTCCTAAACCGATTTTTGATATGGAAATGTAAATTTTATTCTACTCGAATATAAATGGTCCTCCTAAGGATTTGAAATGAGTTGAAGAGAAAGTATATGTTCTATTTGAATATGAATAGATTTTCGAACATGAATCGATTTGGGAATAAATTGGAAATTTTGGAAATAAAATATATTCTTTTTGAATACAAGTCGATTTTGAAATATTATATAATTATAATATAAGGATATGGAAATATATTCTAGTTTAGAATATAATCGGTTTGGGAATGATTATGATATGTTGATATGAAATCATATTCATGTGAATATAAACTTGGTTCGAACAAAATATAATATTTTGATATGAAACGAACCTTTGTGAATGTAAAAGAACCGACCGATGTGAAAAGATGTAAGCGTTGGTTGTTGAAGAGACCGGAGTCGACATAAGGCATACTCTCTGTCAGTGTCGATACCACTGTGACAACTGTGAATGTTATGACGTATCCAGAATGAGTATGATGACTTGGAGGCGATTATTGAATCGAAGAAGATGAACGATGACGAAATAGCCCTGACCTTCGGGTCAGAATTGAAATGACTAAAACAGGAGCTATGCGGTGACTAACTGAGGTAGCACCTTTGATCGGACACACTTCTTCGATAATATTTCTATGACTGATGATGATGATTTGGGCCCATTTATGACTTTGGGAGTGTGTTCCGAGGTGGGCGGTAGTGGCTGCTATGCGTTACCACCGGTCCGGGAGTGCAATTGGTAGAATCCTACCCTGGGCATTGCCTCGAGTGCCTTGTCATATATATCCATATCGAGCCCCATTCGATTTTGATTTAGCATTTCCTTCTATGGAGTGCCCTCTGATAACACCAGTACGGTGAATTTACGGTACTATATAGACTGTTGATGCCTATAAACGGCGTAAGGGTAATATGGTAATCCCGCTTACGCTATTTTCAGTATTTATACTTTACCGAGTAGACACTATCATAATAGCGTATTATCTATGTATGTATTAGTTTAACGGATCCTCAAGAGATAGAAAGATCCCGTAATATCTCCTGAGTTACTGCACCCATGATATTGATGTTATTTCGTATTTTAATTTGACTAATATGAGATGATTTAGTGCTGATCCGAGTGTTTGTTGTGTTTTCTTTTTATGCAATACGCCCGGGTCAGCAGATGTTGCAGTTAGCGAAGATTCCCTTGCCTTGGAGGACGAAGACGAAGTTTGCCGTATATATCTATTATGAGTATGGTTTAACCACTGCATTTATTTCCGCTGCTTATTATGTACATCTGAATGTATATGTAACTCTGATAATCATTGAATGTTATAATCACAGTATACATTTCAACTGCTATTTGTTTATTATATGTTGTCCTTCCGCTGTGAGATTCTGTTATTGTTTTTCTCTTCTTTCTTTCTTTTTCTTCTTTTCCCAATAACTACCTGCATTTGCGATTTGTTTGGGTCGACATGTGTGGCTTGTTGTCGATTTGAACGGTAAAAGATGTGGGTCGTTACAGTTGGTGTCAGAGCGATGGTTAGCGATAACCTTGGCTCTGTTGGGAATTAACTCATTAGAGATGGGGTTAGAAACACCCTAGAATGAGTTTGAGTGATATGAGAGAGCGTACTTGTATTTTGATATAAATTGGTTTATATGATGTTGAGTTGTTCTGTTGAATATTTATGGATTCTGATCGGTATGTGGGACGCCATAGAATCGATAGGAATTCTTAAATAATCGAACAGAATGATCGACATAATGTGGTTTTCGATTTTATTTTTTAATATATCAAGTATACTATTGGTTCAAGTATATACATATTCGTTTTGGGTAGGTGGTAATATTAAGTTATTACCTATTATGGTTGATTTAAAATAATAAATCTAATAAGGAAAAATAAATGGTTTAGGAAAATATTTAAAATGAAACGACTTTACGTATAATTGGAAGAGAAAGGTTTGAGATTTCAAATAGAAATGAACTTGAAACTTGATCCTGGGGTATCTTTGGAAATAGTTTTGCCAAAGTTTTAAATAATACCATATTATAGGTACGATCGAAAAGAAATGGCTTTAAAGATTTTTTTCGAAGTGTGAAATCCCTTCTCAGAACATTGGAAATAACTTCGGTAATGAGTGCACGCATTATCGACGATCATTCTGAAGCGTCTAAGTGGGGGAGACCACTCAGTATTTTACATCCAGTTTGACAAGGGATTTTGGATTTAAATTCCATATAGTATAAAGAATATATAAAAGTATTTGTATATGTTATTTAAAGGTTGAATTTAAATTAAACCAGAATTGAAAATTTCTATGTTCTTTGTGGATTTAAGATTTGGACTTAAATTTTATAGAGTATAGTTTCTATAAGATAGTATAAGTACATAGATTATTTAAACTTGGTTTGTAAACCCGGAATCAAGGTATTTAAGTTATCTTAACTAATAATATGGATTTAATTATTACTATTTTTTGGTAACTTGGTTTATTAAATTTTTAGATTTTTGAAATCAGGGAATAGATTTAAGTATTAAAGAAAAAGAGTAATGGTTGTTGAAATGCTTAAGCAGGAATGATAATAAAGTTTAAAACCAATTCGAATTTTGTCGATAATGGTGTTGGATAAAGGTTGAAATTAACCGTAGGATAAATTTAACTAAAGTCAACCAAATGGATTTGGAATATTTGTTGTTAAATGAAGGAGGTAATAAATTCGTGAATTGAGTGGTTAATGGGTATATTAAGTTAGCTCGAGAAGGTGTCGAAAGGAATTGTGTTTGTCGATAAAATGTGAGTTGTCGATGAATCAAAAATGGAAGATATTAAATGGTGAGCTAGTGCATATGAAATGAGGACATAGAAAATATAAATAGGAAAACTTAATTAGGAAAATATGTCGAATGAAAGATAGGTATGCATGATAAAAATGAATGAAACATAACTACTTTGGTCAATTTGAATATAAGTTAAGTTGAGCAAAAGAATGGAGTTCGATGAAATTTAACTTAGGAAGTCGATTGACAATGGTCGGAGAACTGAATTATAAACTGTCCTTAACTCAATTCATGATTTGAGGGCCGATGAAACAAATTGAATTTATTGGAATAATCTTTAAGTGAAATTGAGAAAAATTTCGGATAGAATGTAATTGGGTGAATAAATGATAAAACCATATTGAGGCAAGTAGGGAAATGGGATTTAATGTAATTTGAGCTAAATAAATGAAACCCAATGAAGCTAGTCCGAAACCCATAAATAAGATTTGGATTAATATTAAAATAGAAAGAGTTGGATATTTGACATCGACTCTCGAAAAAGATTTGAAATTGGAAAGTTGAAACCATTTGGAATGAAAATGGATGTGAATGGAATTGACAAATGAAATATGAAATAAGGTTAAATTTGGTCGAGTCAAGTCAATTGACTCGACAAGAGTTAACTTAGAAGACCGTACAAAGGTCGATTAAGAATTAAAGGCTTAAGGAAAGAATAAACCTTGAAATTAGCAATTCGAATCCATGTTGATGAATGAAAACTTAATACAATCAAGTTAGCTGGAAAGGTTAGAATGAACTCGGTTAATTGGAATTTAATGCTTGGAACGAAAATGGGGAATGTATAGAAATTATATCGTCATGAGTAAAACAAGTTGAATCCGAATCCATTCTCGAATAAGGAAATAATCACAAATTTGAAGTGTTAGAGAATTACCAATTTTTGAAATTGAAAGATTGAAATTTCAATTTAAAATAAATCGATGTTATGCCAAAATCTGAAATATCCGATTAAGCTAAAATAAAATAGCCATAACTTTTGAACGGACGATCGGAATTCGATGATTCCGGACCTGTTGGAAAGCTTAGAAACTGAGCTAAAACTTTCGTTAATAGCGCCCACCGAAAATCTCATGTTTACTAGGCCGAAATTCAAGTTTAATTATAATACCATGTGCAGGAAATTAAAAACCCGAAGCATATATGCATATGGTTTTGACCATAACTTCCTAACCGAGCGTCGGATTTTGATGTGCGAGTACAATTCGGAAGGGCCAGAATGAAAACTAAAACTTTCTCTTAATATGCCTAGTCAAATTCTGATGTTTAGGGGGCTAAAAGTGGATAGAACATTTCAGACCTGCATTTTCAGGGTACGGGCTGAAGCGTTCAGTTTTATTAAAACAGTCATAACTTTTGAACGAATTGTCGGAATTCGATGAATCCGGACAATTCGAAAGCTTAAAAGAAATGCTACAACTTTTACCTAGTGGGTTCTAGTCAAATTCCAACATTTAATGGGTGATAAACTTCATTTTTGTTTGCTGGCCTGACATAGATATATTGGTTTTGGGGTTAAAATGATTAATGTATGTTGGGTAAGTTGCATATGTTTGTTATATATTGTATATATGCTTGAATCTCATGTGTATGCAAGTTGTAACAGGTGTAAGGAGTGTGCGCTACGCTTTGGAGCTCACTTGCGCAAAATGCAAAATGCAAAGGTAAATAAAAACAGCAAAATAAACGCTTAAAGAGGTACGTATTTGGGGTTGTATAAAGCTTGGAGGTTTGTTTTTGTTTTCCCCTGGTTCAGGGATGCCTCATCGTTGATGAAATGTATATTTTGGATTGATATATGTATTGAGATTTTTCTCGGGGCTCTACATACAAAGGAAATGCTGCCGAAATTTTCCGTGATTTCGGGAGTTAGAAAATTTATGAGATTTACAAATATAACTTACTTAATAAAGGCTATTTTTATGCATGAATTTAAAATAGATATGTGCTTGACATCGTTTCGTTCTCTTTTCGAGGACGAAAAGATTTTTAAGTGGGGGAGAATGTAACGTCCCAAAATTTTCAGTATATTTAAATTTCAAATTAAAATAAATTGAATTGGAATATATTTAGGGAAATCAAATTTTTGTTGATTCTAATGTTGATGATTGGTTGAATTGAGTACAAATAGGTTTGTACTTAGGATGGTTGTAATTTGAAAATTTAATATTTAAATAATTTAATTTATTTGAGTGTGTTAATTTAAAAGTAGAATTCAAATTTAAAATTGTAAATGGAAATTCTCAGTTGTTAATTTTAGTTGAACTCAAATCTAAGATTTAGATAATCAAACCTGAGAACTTAGAATTCACGAAATAAATTTATAGAATTTATTTAATTTGTAGTTTGATTTAAATTTGGAGTTAACGAGTATTTAATTTGAATTAAACAGTTAACTGAATAATTGAATATTTTATTTATTTATTTAACTGTAAAATTTAACGGTTTTGGCGATTGTCTCGAAATTCGACGAAACAGGCGCCATCGGAACCGGAACGGTGAATTATGGTAGGATTTCAATTTGCGTTACAATCCGACTTACCGTTTGACCGTACGAGAGAAAATGTGGACGAGATCAATGTAAAGAAATAATTGGGTATTTCTCACATTGGGCCTTATAATTGTATATAAATAAAATCCACCTTTACTCTATCAGGCCATTTAACATTGTACGTTCATTTCCACCTCCATAGCTTTCTCTAATGGCAGAAATAAATTCTAAACCCTAGTTTTAAAACAAATTTCACCTCAAAATAAAATCTCTCAAAACCCTATCGAATTATATGTCAAATCGAAGCTCTAGACGATACGAAGCTACTGGTACCATTTGCTTCGACATGCAGTAAGCGGGGTGGCCAGAAATCGAGGGTCAAAGTTCTGTTTTTTTGAAACCCTAATTTCGATTTTGGGCGTTTTTGATTAAGGAGTTAATCGAGGAATCGGGGATATGGGTTTTGAAGAGGAGTGTACGAGTTCAGCGGTGGTGTTCATGCGTTTTATAGTGGTGTGGATCATCGGATTTTCATGAATTAGGGTTCGAAACCCATTGGTTTCATGACATCGGCGGCGGCAATAGGGACCACCGGAGGTGGTGGGTCCGAGGCTGGTTGATGCGCCTCGGTGGTGGGGTTCGAACAAGGGTGGCCGGAGCTCCTGATTTGGCCGGAGTTAGGCGCAGTAAGCGGTCAAAGTTAACGGGTGTATGGGTCCCTGGATGCGTCGGTTACTGTAGCGTTGGAGAAAGTGGGCGGGAGGAGAGATGGTGACGTGGCAAAGTGGTATTGGTGAGGAGATCAAGTTATTAATTTATATATTTAAATCTTCAATCTAGTAAAATGCTAATAACTTTTACATGCAACCTCGGATTGACGCGCGGTTTGTTGCGTTGGGATCATATTGGAGCCGCGGACGTTTTGGCACTAACCTAGCTACGTTTAGAGACTGAAATTTTAGGCTATGGTTGGACGTCCGATCCACCAAGGACCCCAAAGGTGAGTGATTCTTCGCTCACGAAATACTGAATTATTCCCATATTTATCGAATTAAATTATGAAATAGTTTGGCTACATGGTTGTGATTGGATGTTGAATTTGGTTGCTTAATTTTTGATATAGAAGTGTGTTGACATGCAAATTAGTTCGATGATTAGTTATTTGATTTAAATTAAAAATTCTAGTTGGAAATTTTTAATCCTTATAAATCCTGGAACAGTTGAAACTGATCAGTTGAATGGAATGGTTGTGATGGATGTTTGGTTGAAAATTATTACTGAATTGAGACTTGACACAGTTAATGCTCTGTATTCAGTATAGTGTATTTGCATGTTCTTTGTGACGATAAATCCCATTTAGCCTTGATGTTACGGGCATCGAATAAACCCGGAATTTATCGATAAAATAAATTAAGAACACAGAGTGAAATGATAAATCTCTGTGACCCTGATTTGGATTGAAATGATAGACCCATCCCTGAATATCGAGAAATTAAATTTTAAATCACTTGGCCATTGGATAGATAATTATTTACAGACATCGGTTGGTTAAATGATTTAAAAATTTGAAATTCTACTTGAGAGAAATTTATTTAAAGGGAATGTGTCGAGTTTGATAAATTTTTATTCTTCCTTTAAAGATATGATTCTTGAATGTTATTTGAAGTGATTAAGGAAATACCCAAAGTGAATTTGAAGTTTTAAAGATTCAGAAATTTATATGATTTAGCATTTTCAAGGATCGGGTAGCCTCAAATTTAATAAATTCTTATTGAATTTAATATTGGATAGAAAGGAAAAATCGAGGAGACTCAGAGTTGTTTTGAACTAAATACAACTATGGTTTTAAATCCTTGAATTTGAAATATGGGTTGAAATGGGATTTTGAAACAAGTCCTTTGGGCTAGGCAACTCCATTGAGACTGGAGTTAGATTCAAGTGTTGAAGTTCGGAAGAAAGAATCAATTTTAGTTAAAGAATTTTTATATGTATATATATATTTACACTATTTGATTTCAGTAACTATCCTTTCTTCAAAATTTATTTATTAAACTTTTATCTATAACTATTTTATTATAACGAAAAATTTCTTATATTCTTTATCTAAATTACTTAGTAAACTCTTAAACTTTATATTTATATAGTGGTTTAAACTTATTTATCCTATTTTAACTATTATATTCCATACATATATTATTTATATAAAGGTTTTAGAAGCTTCTATTTTTCAAAATTATATTTTGTGAATTCAAATGGAAGTGTTGGATCTAGACTATTATTTAAATGGAGTCGAGATAAACTTATGCTATTTGAATATGAATCGATTCCTAAACCGATTTTTGATATGGAAATGTAATCTTTATTCTACTCGAATATAAATGGTCCTCCTAAGGATTTGAAATGAGTTGAAGAGAAAGTATATGTTCTATTTGAATATGAATAGATTTTCGAACATGAATCGATTTGGGAATAAATTGGAAATTTTGGAAATAAAATATATTCTTTTTGAATATAAGTCGATTTTGAAATATTATATGATTATAATATAAGGATATGGAAATATATTCTAGTTTAGAATATAATCGGTTTGGGAATGATTATGATATGTTGATATGAAATCATATTCATGTGAATATAAACTTGGTTCGAACAAAATATAATATTTTGATATGAAACGAACCTTTGTGAATGTAAAAGAACCGACCGATGTGAAAAGATGTAAGCGTTGGTTGTTAAAGAGACCGGAGTCGACATAAGGCATACTCTCTGTCAGTGTCGATACCACTGTGACAACTGTGAATGTTATGACGTATCCAGAATGAGTATGATGACTTGGAGGCGATTATTGAATCGAAGAAGATGAACGATGACGAAATAGCCCTGACCTTCGGGTCAGAATTGAAATGACTAAAACAGGAGCTATACCGTGACTAACTGAGGTAGCACCTTTGATCGGACACACTTCTTCGATAATATTTCTATGACTGATGATGATGATTTGGGCCCATTTATGACTTTGGGAGTGTGTTCCGAGGTGGGCGGTAGTGGCTGCGATGCGTTACCACCGGTCCGGGAGTGCAATTGGTAGAATCCTACCCTGGGCATTGCCTCGAGTGCCTTGTCATATATATCCATATCGAGCCCCATACGATTTTGATTTAGCATTGCCTTCTATGGAGTGCCCTCTGATAACACCAGTACGGTGAATTTACGGTACTGTATAGACTGTTGATGCCTATAAACGGCGTAAGGGTAATATGGTAATCCCGCTTACGCTATTTTCAGTATTTATACTTTACCGAGTAGACACTATCATAATAGCGTATTATCTATGTATGTATTAGTTTAACGGATCCTCAAGAGATAGAAAGATCCCGTAATATCTCCTGAGTTACTGCACCCATGATATTGATGTTATTTCGTATTTTAATTTGACTAATATGAGATGATTTAGTGCTGATCCAAGTGTTTGTTGTGTTTTCTTTTTATGCAATACGCCCGGGTCAGCAGATGTTGCAGTTAGCGAAGATTCCCTTGCCTTGGAGGACGAAGACGAAGTTTGGCGTATATATCTATTATGAGTATGGTTTAACCACTGCATTTATTTCCGCTGCTTATTATGTACATCTGAATGTATATGTAACTCTGATAATCATTGAATGTTATAATCACAGTATACATTTCAACTGCTATTTGTTTATTATATGTTGTCCTTCCGCTGTGAGATTCTGTTATTGTTTTTCTCTTCTTTCTTTCTTTTTCTTCTTTTCCCAATAACTACCTGCATTTGCGATTTGTTTGGGTCGACATGTGTGGCTTATTGTCGATTTGAACGGTAAAAGATGTGGGCCGTTACAGTAACTCTTCGACCTAACTTCTGTTTCTTTGCCTAATAACCCATTTGCACGAGTACCCTAGTCTTCCACTACCATCATTCCTGTTACACTCCTCCTCTGGTTTCCACGCTACCTGATAGCTTCCATAACTCTCCACTATTCCATGCATTCAAATGTTCAAGCACGCACACCCTCTTTTGACCGCCTTGATCCACGACCACCAGTCGATACGTTTACTCTCCATAAATACAAAGTTGCTACTCTGTATGCCGTCGACCAGAACTGACGCCACTGGAGTTGCCATGGCTTAACTTCCTTGAGTTGATAGGATTCCAGGATGAAGGTGTTCTGGTATTTATTTTGATTTAATTATGGTGGATCTTGCGTTTTCGTTTTGGTGTGGAAGGAAGCTTTTAGCTTTTCACTACGTGAAGGTAAGCTTCACCTTAACTTTCCTGGAATCAAATTAGGATAACCCAAGCATAGTTATTTATAGAAGAAGCATGGAGGGGGATAAGAACAACGTTTTTTAATTAGCGATAGTGTAGTTGCAAAATAGGAGTTGAAAATGTTTCACTAGGCTGTGCAATTTCATTTCAGCTATGTACTCATGTCGGCCATGTATGTGGCTGTGCGGTGACACAGATAGGATGGGTAGAAAAGTTGTACAGTTCATGTTCTTCTTTTGGAAATGAAGTTTTATGTAATTTCTTAAATCTAAAGTTAAACAAGGATGATATAGAGTGGCATAACTGCATGTATTTGCTTCCATTTCAATATGTTGTTTGGTCCTTTTCCATGTGCGTGTATAGTATATTTTAGGATGACAGTTATGTATACTTAGAGTCGGTGCAGGATGTAATTTCTTTTAAAGTTTAGATAGGCTGCTTTAATAGGTTGTACTGGGTAAGTTTTGATGTTTAGGGAAGAACACGCATGTACTGGGTTCGAATATGGACTGTTGGATCAGGTTACATAGAGATGGGAAAGATTTAAATATTATTTGAATTCCAAAATAATTCAAATAATAAAAAAAATTATCATTATACTTGTTCAAATAAAATTATCATATAGTTATACAACTCGATATTAGTATTCTGAGTCAAAACGGTATTCAAAATATATTAAAAACCTTTTAAATTTATTAAATAAACGTTATCGTTTATTAACGATTTCCATAATGACTATTTTAAAATTTGAATTGGACATAACTAATATTATATAACACGAAATCTGGATTTTCCTCTTTCATTAAAAAATTATAATCAACAAGATTCCAATGTATCTGGTTTCACAGAATTCTGACTTAAATCGGGTCCGGTATATTCAATTGAAGTTCAAAACTCAATATTACGAACTACAGCGCCATTTTGCGGTCATTTAAAATTGTATATAAATTTAACGTTTAAACTTCATTTTAATAACGAATTAAATATTAAAATCCATTAATATTCCAAATAAAATATTTAAAATAATAAATTAAATTAAATATTCAACTACCAAAAATACGGGACATTGCATTCTTCCCTCCTTAGAAGAATTTCGTCCCCCGAAATTACTAAGGTAGGAAAAATATTGCAATTCCAATTAACTTTTAAAATCTAATTTACATTAAATCGAAAGCCAATTTATTATGGTAAAATAAAATTTCAAAAACATCGAAAATTTTCTAACACTTTAAATTCCCGGAAAAATTTGGCAGAGTCTCCCATGTACGGAGTGGCATCTGCTATATCGCGGGAACAAATAATATATATACATCGACCCACACGGCTGGAAAATGAAAACAAAAAACCAAAATTTTATATTTCCGCATAGGCGTACCTTTTTCGAGCGTTATTGAGCATTCTTGCCAAATTTACGTGCAGTATATTCAATCAAAATCAGCCCCCATAGCTATCTGGCACCAGCTCAACTCAATTTAACATGTAAGTAACAGATATATAAAATTCCAAATAACATTTAATTGATCAAAAAGTATAGCTTCACAAATTCCAAGAATTAAACATGAATTATGAATTCAGTTTATACAGTACAAGGTCATGTCATCCAATTTTAATTCACATGCGGTTTCATTCCAATTAAATTATGCTGGAATTTATTTTCAATTCATTTAACTCTAATTTAAACTGTTGATGAATTATACTCAACAAATCTAGCAAACAAGCAACAATCATTAACAATCAACACAAACCATAAATTGAACGTATATTCAATATTAATATTTACTTTAGTTTCGCATATTTGAATATCAATCGGTTAATCTTCGATTAATTATTATCTAATTAATTTCTAGTTAACCCAGTTAAAGACAAGATTAATTTCTTAAAGTTGAATAATCATAAAGTAATGAATTTTGATATTAAAACTAAAAAGGAGTTTTTAATAAATCTTTAATTTTATTTGAATTTGAATGAGGATATTAAATTTCCCGTATTCAAGAAATGTTCGAGAATGGAATACCACCAGTTTTACTCCATGGGATTGTTAAATCTCTAATTAGAGTTGAAACAAGAAGTGGTCGTTAATTTTACCAATAGCACAATGGGTGTTAGATATGGAGTACTACCAGTTTTGCTCAATGGGAAGAATAAGTTGGAACTGGGATAAATAAATAAATGATCACTTCGGTAAGGCTCGATAATCTCAACTAGTTTATAAACCTTAATTTGGTTTAGAATTTCTAGAAGGTAAAACAAAATCTTTTGAAATTGATATCCAACGGGAGATTAAAGAATAAGTTTGAAAGAATTTATCTTTGATAAAATTAATGGCATCCTTTCCCCTAAGACGTGAATTTTTGAATAAGAGAATATTCTTAATCGGAATGAGGTGTATGATGTGTTTTTATAGCACTTGATTATTGATTATAAAAAACGCGAGCTATTCGGAAAGACCGGGTTTATCCCATTTCGAATAGCTGATAGGCAACTAAAAGTTGATGAAGAAGATGGTGGTTGAAGACCGTAGATCTTCACATCGTTTGGATGATTACTGATGTCTTGATTGGGCCATACACGCAAGACAAGGCAATAAGTGGTGACCGTCCAGACATACTTGGAGATCGACCGGATTTGCGAGGTCCTCTCTCCTGTATTGGACATATGGAGCGAGGAATAAGGTGCATCTGGTTTCGTTCAAACCCATAACGGACTTGTAGATGGATGTGTGCCTGACATTGGATTTCATTCTGTGTTGATTGATTTCTATTAAATAAATATCTGTTTGGTGGCGGAGAATTTATTTTCTTGCTTAACACCCTTCTCTAAGACGTACGAGCTTAAAGGTTATATATTGATAGACATCAGTTGTATGGCATGAATTGTCAGTGTGGCATGCTAAGATGCAATGATCAAGGATTTTGTTGGAAAGCAGAGTCTTGTGGATGATGATCAAAGCACGGCTTTAAGTAGCATAGCTTTGGGTATAGCATTAATTCGCGATCCTCACACCCGGTGTGAGTCAAAAACGAGATAGTGACTATAGGGAGTGCACGACATTTCTTTCTAACTAGAAGTGGTGTCATGGTATGGAGCCCAGACATTTTTACTTATGTGGATGATGGAATGAGGTGCCTCGGATATTGAGTCTCTATTGGCTTAGAGAAAGGTCCGATAGGACCGAGAAATGTATGTTCACGAATAACTAATCAACTAAAGTAAGTATTGACCAACCCTAAAGATCCAAGGGTTACCCAGAGTGTGTAGTCCTGAGGCATTTGCTAGATTGTCTCGAATCGGTGAGGAGACATCCCTTACCTCAACTCAAAGATGGAATCCAATTTACAATACGCGACTTTCGGTTTTAGTTGTAAATCAATATGGTGACATAGTAGGATGAGGTACTATGCCGCCTATGATTAACTTTATATTTGAAGTTGTTTTGACACTATGCACTTATAGTGATATCAAAAATGATTTGTTTTAAACCGTATCATGCACATTTGGCTATTATAAAGGAAAATTCTATCCTCTGGCTTGTGTTGGATTGTGTGATGGGACCTGAGTCTTATAATAGCTTCATTTTTTCAAAAAGCATTGCGTTGTTTATAAATTGTTTATTTTAGAGTATTCATGGGAGTAAACCTGTTCCGTGACATGCGGCATGGTCCCGTGATTTACTTTATTTTAAAGTAAAGTTTAATAACTGTTTTGAGTTCTCACACTAGTCCTATGACTGACTTGGAGTTTATTGTTTCTACCCAAACTCTGGGTGCCCATATTTTTCACACAGGCAGCTAGTAGTTTTGGTTTTGCAAATATTTATTTAACAGGATCTAGGATTTCGGCTTAAGCTATATTCGGAAAGCTTTGTATCCGTCTATTTCCTCCAGTTGAGCTAGTTGATGATTTTTCCGCTGTATTATATTTATGTATATATATTTCCGCTGTTTTCTAATTTTAAATCTCTAATATTTTCTGTTGTATATTATTTATTCGCACTCTGATATATTCTTGTACTCTGATGTAAATTGTTGTAATAGCAATAAAATGTTTTGTGGTTTGTGTTCTGATGCATCGTGTTCTCATTATAATCCAGGCCCCTCCGTCTCTTCGGGGATCGGCGAAGTCTAGGTCGTTTCAAAGACCCTGAACCCCACACTTCCCATGTACAACTTTCCAAGGGGATACTACCTGATTCCGAGTTCGAGGCTTGGATTGATTGGAAGCCACCTAAGTCTCTTGAAGCTTTCTATGAAAAGGCGAATCATTTCCCATACTAGGAAGAAGCACTAAGAAACAAGGTTTCTCGAATTGGGAACCCCAACAACCCTCAACAAGCTTCCGTGCAAGACAACGTAAAAGATCAGTCCAAGCCCAAGTAGACAATGGAAAACTAGAGGGTCGAACAATCTAAAAGAAGACTCCAAGAAGCGTGGTCGCTTCCCAACATACCAGGTCTACACTCTACTTAACTCTGAGTTGGATGTAGTACAAAAACCGACATTTCGAGAATAGACCGAGCGAGAAAAGAAATCTGGTATGTACTACAGATTTCATGATAAGTTCATATGAATGACTTACGACATCTCAGGGACGCTATCAAGAAATTCATTCATCAGAAACGACACAAGCAATATGTCTAGAATCTAACTCTAAAAGAAGCAGCCATGGGCCCATCAATGCTCGCTCCTCCTTAGTACCAAATGGCACCTAGGTCATCCAATCTGAGGCATCCTTAAAGGGGAATCGTGATAGTGCGATGGACCTCAACCGTCGAACGAGAGCTTTGGTGTATGCAAGGATATTCCAAATCTATTAGGCAAGATGATCGTGAAGCATGCTCTGCTGCAACAAGCGAATCTATCCTGGAGAAGCTGTAGAGGATTATGAAAGATGACGTTGTCTTTCAAGAAAAGGATGCCACAATGTAACGCCCTACCCCAAGACCCACCCTAATAAAGAGCATTATAGGATATTGCTGTCTATTAGAGTAGAGAATAGGAATGGATAGGAGCGATTATTTGTAACCTTATATTGAACAAGTCATAAGTATGTTGATATAATACTCTTTTTTTCCCTTTGTGGATCGACCTACTTATTACTTATACAATACAAAGCTACATTGCCTACAGGATCAATCCAGAACAAGACACATAGCATATGACATTACAAAAATCACAAAGCTGTAACACAGTCTTAGTTACGTAATGTATGCAACACCAGGTACAGTACAAACTATACACATTGTTGCATCCCTATAAAAGAATAAAAATACATATACATTAAAAGGCATCAACCACGAATATGTGTACACTAAAACTTGTCCAAGTAATAAAAAGTAAAGGAATCCATTAAAAGGGCTAGTTATGCAGTAAAGAGACAACTTCAAGGGTTACCTACAAGAACTAAGTCTGACCCAAGCATTAACACGCACGGATCGGTCTAGTTTAAATATTAATAAATAAGATAATAAATAATAAGCACAAATAGGTGATATTCTCAAAGGCTTAATACAACACAGAAACCTCGCATTGTGAAGAATAATGAACCACACAAGTTGACGACCACAAGGAATTCAGGAGTTATAATCTCCAAAAATAGTCAAACACGAGGAACAATATAAATAAACATCATCGAGCAACGGTTTATAACTCGCATATGAGTTAATTCAGTTGAAATGAAAGTTACATGAGAAAGAGCCAAGGAAAGGTTAGGGATCAATAAGACAACACGAAAGGATTCGAAACATTGAAAACACCCTTGATAAAACCAAATAAATGGATCTCAAAGAAACAAAGATGCACCATATGAAATAACACCAAATAGCCCAAAGGCTAAGAATCAACGAGGCACAGATATGGATCCAAAACATCGTTTGTGCCACATCAATACAACCACCTAAATGGATCTTGTGGCAACTGAGTTGCACTGATCTCAAAAGAAAGAAATCACTTAACTAAGTAATTTATATACACAATTCACTATGATCTGCCTAGATCGAGTAAGGTAACCCATCTCGGTCCAATAAATTTCTATTATGATTCATCATAATCGAGTAGGCTCAACCCATCACAGTCGAGTATAAATAGTATAATGATCCGTCTCGGTTTTGTGCGCTTCATACTATATCCTGTCTTGGTCGAATATATGACCTGTCTCAGTCCAACGAATTTTTTTCGCAACATGCCTCAGCTGGGTATAATTGACCACTTCGATCAAGTAAACGCATACTTAAGACTCCTCCCGAGTCAAGTATTGGCATGACAATAAGATGTGCCATAGACTTACGGACAGTAACCTAGTGGTAGTAATTGTGTGTCCCATACCACACATCTCACTGTGGGTTTACTATTTTCTCATCCACTCAACATCGCAAACACCAAAAGCACCAAACAACGAAAGGCACAAAAACATCTAAGATAATGAATCGTTTGCTTCAATTAAACGGTTCTATGATTAATTGACATAATATACCTTCATGTCCCATACCAAGAGGTTAACATAATTGTTTAATCACAATCACATCCTCTCAAAAAGTGCAATTATATGTGTGTGTGTGTGTGTGTGTGTATCTTTCACATATTGAAAATTGTTTTTGGAGAAAACGGGATTATAAAATAGTTTTTATCTAAAAACGTTCGAAATCCATTTCTTTGAAATCCTTCCCTCTATAGCGAGGATAATATAGTTTATATACAAAGAAAATACTTGAAAATATGTATAATACATGATTAAAAAGTTCATAAAATATTTAGATTTTTTATTAAAAACAACTTTTAAAAAGTGCATAATTCTTACAAGATTCAATACGATTCACACAATAATTTTCACCCAAAACTATACCAATTCGAAGTACAAATCATAGCTTAAATTTGCATTCTACAATAGGATTTAATGCCATTTATAAGGTATTCAACAACATCACAAAGCTGGGGCAAAACAACCCAAAATACCTTAGAAACAAGGGGTAGGAACGAATCAAACAAGGCCTAAAAACACAACCTGCTGCCTAAAGTAAAAGTCACGATCACCCTTCATCGGGCTCTACTTAGAGGTCGACACCCTATAGACAAAAGGTAGACCCATGGGTAATTTCAGCTCGGGAAGCTACAGGTTTTGATAACTCATTTGTTGCTAACTTTAACACTCTATTTCGAGGTGCAAACGACGATGTATTTCAACCAAAATTTGCAGACACAAATGTGGATAACTGGAAAACAATCAAAAACTAGTTTAAAAACATTTCGTTATAAATCGAAGAAGTTAAGACTTCTTAAAGAAGGCATTTCAACAACAAATCAATAGGGGAAGAATTTCACAAAGAAACAATAGACAGTGAACCAAAAAAATTCAAAAATCTCAATAAATTCAAATAATATCTCTAAAAGATGATTTCAACTAGAAGTTGTGAGGTTAACTCACCTAAAATCCAAAAATTGGAATTCCACAGCAAGAAATTTGAGCAATATAAGGATTTTGGAGCTTGAAATACCATTCTCAAAGCCTGTAGCGAAGATTATTTCCGGAGATCTTCATTTCCTCTTTAAATTCACTAATTTCCAAGGATTAAAAGCTATGCTTATATTGGAAATATATATTTTGAATTTTCTGTTTCTGAGTTCATTTTTTTGAAAGAGGGAGGAGGGAGAAGAATGTATACTGTATTCTTTTCTTCTCTAGAAAACTTCTCCCTTAATCTATACTATATTATAAAAATGAGTTTGATTTCGAGAGCTGAGAGCACTTCTGCTTATTTGGACACCAAACGTCACGCCTTTTATTTCATCATTTTTCATTCGCAGCATTTTGCTTCCTTCGTTCTACACACGTTTCCCCTTCTTCCCTCCCCATCCAAAACCTAAATAACCACACCTCATCTCTTCTCGGTTTCTCTTCAAAACGTCCATTGAATTTAGGCGGCGGAACCAATCTGTAGCTGAGCGACCTTATTTTCTCTCCAATTTAAGCCCTAATCATAAATCATGCTAGACCGGTAATGGAAAGGGAAGGTCCCAAAGTGAACACTTACCCAGGTCTAAAGGCCGCGAACGCCGTTCTGGTACCGGTGCTAATCTACCATCACGCAGTCTATGGGTTAGGAGCTTGAGTTATCACGTGACACGAGGCCTTCTCTCGGAACACTTTATGAGGCTTGGGGAAATAAAAAATATTGGTTTCATCCCTGTACGGAACTTTGCTTCTGTTAACTTCACGAAGGTTGAAGATGCCATCATTGCCGTGCAAGATCTTCAAGGATTTAATCTTGGAGGGATGGCGTTAATGATCAAGTTTGTGATGGCGGTTAGTAATGTTCTTTGGTTTCAATGTAAAATTGAATTAAATTGTTCTTCGTTGTTGATCTATTCTGAAAACTCAAAAGATTACACAAAGCCATTTGGTACCAAGCTTTAGGTTGACACTCTTCAGAACTTCAAATTCAGTCAGCAAAGGGATTTAGCATATTAACAGGAATCTTATATTGATCTGCAACATACAATGAATTATGGTATAAAAAAAATTTACAGCAAGACTGAACAATATAGTTAGCAGCAATATTTTGCATCTCAAAATTAATTTATCCTATGTATATGTACAGTCACTATATTCAAAATCTCAGATGCATTTATAATCAATGTCGGCCTGCTTACTCGCTTCATTTCTGCACAACGCTTTCGGCATCAAGTCGATACCAAATCAAACTGTCCAGTATATATGGAATGCTCCTTCCTCAAACACTTTTTTCCACCTTTACTGCATCCTTTCTTAGAGTGAAAGGTAATTTCAGCTAACTAATCTACTACTACTTCAACTTTATTTTCATGTAAATCTCCTACGTTGAGCTAATTTCACCCTATTACGCTTAACCTACTTCTGCGTGTGCCTCTGATTTGAACCTGCAGATGGTTTTTTTTCCCTCTAATCTGAGCTTCATTATAGGTATGCTTATTTCCGGTACCCAACTTTTTTATGTTCCTATAATTTTTGGTTTCCACTTATACTGTATGTTTGTATTAAGCTTCCACCGTGTTCTCTTTAATCTGACTTTGCTACATGTTCACTTTGCATTAAATTTCTACTATTTATAATACAAAATGATGAAGTTTAAGGCAATTGATGCCTCCAACTTCGGTTTCATGATACTACTCAAGATTTCTATATATTCTCTCATGCTATTCAAAGATGATAATTTAAAATAACCATTCAATTTTGTTTATATGATTTAAATGCCATAAATGGTCACTTATGAACTATTTGTTGGCATTTATCTACCGTGGTAATTTAAATTTTCAATTACAATTTTACTACGTAGAGATCTCATACACTATTCTTATATTTTGTTGAATTTGAATTTTTGGTGACTGTACATTTGTTTCTTGAATAAGAATGTTTATGCCAATTTTTTTTTTTGGGCATAGTTTCATTATTTACTCAAGAATCTCAAGTTAGCTCCTTTCTTTCGTAAATTTTGATCGAATATAAACTAAAGATATGTTACCTTTTATTTAGTGGAGGTAACAAAGGCAATTTTACAACATGCTGATACTCATCCTTTTTAGTTTCATAGGTTATAGGGGTAATTTAATTTAGCTGTTTATTGGATTTCAAACTAACCATTTTAAGATAGTACTTGATGACAACATGTTCAATTTTTGTAGCACTATTTTGGCTTGATTTACTAATATTTTATATTTATGCTTATATTGGTTTATGCCATTAATTAAGAAGAATTGCATTCATGCAGCTCCAGGTTTCAATAGTGGGTGAGTACAAACTTTGATTGCACTTACTGTAATTGATGGATACAAGTCATAGCCTGGTGAATAACATATAAAATATTTATTCATACACGAAAGTAGTGGATTAAATTATTAACGATCAATATTTTCCTTAATATCTCCATACTTTTCGATATAACAACTAAGAAATGCGAACCTGCATATTATAAATATCTAAACAATCAATATTTTCCTTAATTTTTCCATGTTGTCCATTATTACGTCCAAGAATATGAAAATATTTGGCATATTAACAGTTTATCATATACGTGAAGCAAGAATGGAATATTCCAAAATAAAAAACTCACTTAACCATTACATAAGAAGTGCATAGAATAAGATCAAAGAAGTACCGTTTAGCATATATTTTCTTTTGCATAAACATGTTGGTAATAAATTTGATTTTTCGTTACTTCAAACCAAATTATTCACACCTATAAATGTCCTTTGTACTAAGAGGTTGAGTAAATGATGCATATCTTATTGCTGCAGACTATGTATCAATACATTGGAAAATATATACCTTAGTTTAAAATAGAATAGAATGAGAGTTGTCTATATGGTTTGTTAACATGCTAACGACATGATCTAGAATTACTTCTGTTTATCAGCTTAGTTGGTTGTAATCCTTTAATGGACGTGATCTTACTCTATTCACTTCATTTCACTATTTTTTCCCCGAAAATTTGCCGCCTGAAATTACTCTCTGCCTTTTTGCCAGTTTATTTTCCATGTTTTGTCGTTGTCTGTGTTAAACTGATTTACAAGTTGAATTTGGTACTTTTACCTTTACTATAAATACCATTTAACTTTTATGCAACCTTCATTTTAAAAAAAACTTACTCTACAAACTAATTTTCAAATTGTTCATATTTAAAAAATTAATATTTTTATCTTCATATAATACTTTCAAATTTTTTAATTGATTTTAAATATTCTTCTGCATTCATATTGACTTTGGTAAAAATGACACCTTGCATAGTTTCCACTATTTACCCATGAATCTCAAGTTAAGTCCTTTCTTTTGTGAATTTAGATAAAATATAAACTAAAGATATGTTACCTTTTATTTTCAGGTGCAAGTAACATAGGTAACTTTACCATAAGCACTAAAGATGTGTTTCCATTATCTTAAGTTAGTAGTTGATGATTACGTATTTAATTTGGTCAGCATTATTTTGGCTTGATTTATTAATATTTTAAATTTATGGTTTACATTGGTTTTATGCCATTAATTTAGAAGATTTATATTTATGTAACCCCAGGATTTAATAGTGGGGATTGAAAGCCTGGATTGCATATTGCTATGGTAGATTGATACAAGTCACAACCCGGTAAATAACATACAAAAATATTTACTCATGCATGAAAGTAACGGTGTTAAATTATTAAACAATAAATATTTTTCATGATTTTTCCATGCTGTCCAATATTACACCTAAGAAATATGCTCACATCTTGCATGTTGTAGATTATTAAATAATGAATATTTTCCTTAGTTTTTCCATGTTGTCCAATGTTACTGCCAAGAAATATGGAAAACATCTTGCATTTTATAGATTTATCATCCAGCTGAAGCAAGAAATGACCATTGCAAAAATGAAAAACTCACTTAACCATTGGATAAAAAGTACATAGAATAAAATCAAAGAAGCTTCGGTGGTATAAATTTTCTTTCACATAAAAATGTTGTTAATAAAATTGATATCTCTTTGCATCAAACCTAATTTTTAACACCCACAACATGAATGTCCTGTAGTCGCTAAGAGGGTAGAGTTACTGATACATATCTTATTAGTGCACATTATGTTTCAATACAATGGAAAATATACCCCTTATTTCAGTGTAAAATGAGAGCTGTATATATTGTTTGTTAACATGTTAAAGACATGATCTTAAATTAATACTATTTGTCATCTTAATTGGGAAAACTTTTATAGTACATGAGACATGATCATACTCTATTCATTTGCATTTCAACTATTATTTTCCACAAAATTTTCTGCTGAAATTACCATTCAAAGTTTCATGGTTGCTTTTGTTATATCGATTTGCAAGCTAAATTTGGTGTTTCTAATTTTACTGTACCGACTATTTAACTTTTATGTGGCTTCATATATACAATTACTTTTTCTCCAAATTGATTTTCAAATTGTAGATGTTAAAAAATCATTATGTTCTGTAAGATATATCTAAAAATATTAAATTTCTTTATTATATGTTATATTGGTTTTGGAAGCATGAAATTGTTCATGAGGTAGATAATTGATTTATGGAAATTAGTTCAAGCGTTGATGCATTATAAAGCATAATTTTAGTATTGATGGTATCTTCATTTTAATTATTATAATCACAATTCGTTGAGTTATCATAAAGCACGATATTAACATATTACAAGAGGATCAACTTCCATGTTATTACATATGATAGCATCCTATGTCTCCAAGCATGCATTCACTTATCCTTAAACGTAAATAACTTCTTGGTAGGTAACTGAGAGATGGACAAAAACAAGAGTAGCAGCCTTCAAGTATTGAAGTGCCTAAAATTGATTAATACTATTATACATGCTATAATTACTGATCATTGTATATCTCATCCATGTTACAGAATAAAAATTACATAAGAAATGACTGCTAAAGCTTTACAAAATATAAAAGAGACATGGAATCAAATCAGATGGTAAAAGTTTTTCTATAAATTTAATACTTTATATCTTTAAAGTATGATAAGTTTCCATAGTTTATTAATTCTCCTTGAGTCAACCTTCTCTATTTTTTGGGCTAATTTTACGGAATTTCATTTTCTCACATGGTTAGCAATAGTGTATACATACACACCCACACACCCTTTGTAGTCTTAATAATGCACAATTTTAACATATTTCA
The DNA here is from genome assembly GCA_030737875.1 of Allium sativum. NCBI lineage: Eukaryota > Viridiplantae > Streptophyta > Magnoliopsida > Asparagales > Amaryllidaceae > Allium > Allium sativum. The sequence continues at coordinate 490,544,003 of CM060920.1, forward strand.
AGAGGATCAACTCCATGTTATTACAAGTGACAAAATCCTATGTCTGTGCGCATATATTCTCTTTTTCCTTGAATGATAGTAACTTCTCGACAGGTTACTAATTAAAGACGGACACAACCAAAATAGTAGCCTTCAAGTACTCAAGTACATAAAATCGATTGATGCTATTATACATAGTATAATTACTGATTGTATTTCTCATCCATGCTGCAGATCGAAAAGTAGCAAGGAGGTGACCACTATGGCTTGAAAGAATATCAAAGAGGCATGAACCCAAATTAAAAGGTAAATTCTTTTCTATAAAGTTTATTAAGTTGCTATAATTAATTAGTTCTTTTTTAATCCCGCCTTTCAGTTTTTTGGGTTAAATTTAGGCAATTTTGTTTTTTGATATGGTTAGCAATAGTTTATACACATATACCATAGGCTTCAAATTTTATGTTTTAAATTTAAGCTTTATTAATGATGGATATAATATAATATCTACATGAGGATTTCAAACTATTCATTATTTTAGCTTCCCCATTCAGGTTATCCTTTTTGATTTTGATGACTTAAGCTCTTTATTTTTATTTCCATGAAATTATTTTATATCATTCAAATATCCATCGAATTTGGACACTTGGGTCTTGTATGATGGTTAATAGTCCACTGACCTTGGGAATGGTCAGTTTGGAATCCAATTTTTTTTTATAGATTATGAAATTTTTGAAAGACGATCATTCATATTTCCAAAAAAAATATCATTTAGGTCTGTACCAAATAATATTTTCCTTTTTTTCATTACAGGAGTCGTACATTGAGGAACCGTTCATTAAATAAACCTCATTCTTGCTTTACTAATAGTTCAAAATAGAGTAAATATTTTGTCCACTCTACAATGTGAGCAAATTTGTTTTTTTTTTTAATTTTTTTTTTGTTTTTTTTACGTGTAATGGACATCCAATTTTGTGAACTCTCAAAAAAAAAATTGAAGAAAATGCTATGTGGAATTGGTTACCACCTTAAAAAACATATCCCTATAAATGATCCACTTAACTTTTTTATCTATGGCAAATATTGATCTTTAACAAAAGTAGAACACTCATGTTTATTTATTATGCAATGACAAAATAAGGCTTTTATAGGCTCCAGCGTTGAATGCAGGCTAAAAATGCAATTTGCTCAGCATTGTTTTATAAATGCATGTGTTTACCATAAAGCCAAGGCGTTGGAAGAGAAAACTAAATAAACGATAGATTTGAAATTGGTAAATTGGGTTTGACCATAAGGCAAACGAAGCTTAAAAAGTGTTGACTGCTAGCAGTTTCCCCTATTGGCCCAGACTATGACGCAACAGAAAAGTGGTAGTTTGATGCAAACACATGTAATGAAATACATACAGAGACGTGCATAAATGTGACCGCAGTATTGCCGATCTGCAAAATATACAATTCAAGGTGCTACAATATGGACGAGCTGCAAGTAACTGTCATATTACAGTCTTCCATTTGAAGTCAAATATTATGTGTAAGTACCATTTATATTTTTTGTTACTCTTTTGTGTAAGTTGGTTCATGTTATTTCTTTTCTTTTCATTCTTTTCTTATTATGTCCAGTGTAATCATGATGCACTTATTACAAGGGGGATGTATTCACATGGTCCAGTTATGTCTTCAGATGTACCTAAACAATAGGATTTCAATGAATTATACATAAAAATCCAAACATGGAATCAATGTAGATTTCTGTGAGAGCTTTCATGTTTTAGGCTTATATGAGTGGCAAAGATCCAGGATCGGCTAATTTCAACTCATTGTCAACAATTTATGGAAATGTTATCAAACAGCAATAATATCATATCTCAAAATATTCTATCATCTTCTTATGATAAAAAAGTCTAAACTGAAGTAGAGTTTGGTCAGTATGCTGTATTTATCAACAAGATCGTCTAAACCATTGATGTTATGTGAAACTTTCAACCGCTTTGAAATTGCAAGTGAATCTGCATCATAGAAAATAGTCTTTAACCACCAATTGAAATGTGATTTGCGGGCGTGATCTTATTTCTGTGCTCTTCAGGTTATCGATTAAAGACTGCAAAGATTGGGTTATGATAAGTAGATTGATTATATCGGTATAAATTTGTCAAAATTCCATAATCATTGGTTGCGTTAAACGAGGTTCATCACAAATTGAGGATATGAAATGCCCATCTTCCATTTTTGTTTCTGTGTATGCGTAGTTAATGTTTCAAATCTAAATGTCTTTTAGTATAGTAAACCTCTGGAGCATAATGGAAACATAATTTAAATCTGGGTAACAATGATAGCTACTTCACTCATTGCTATGCCAATTGCAAAAATACTTGATCTTTATGGATATAACTTCAATTGGTTTTTATTTTCTGCCTTATATTTTTCTTAAGGATTTCATTGATCGTAAGAAGTTGACTTTAATGCCTAAATTTATAATACCTTATCGATAGTGGACTGCTTCTAATTTACTGATTAGAAAGTGGTCAATTTAATACATAAAAAAGTGAGGGGAGTCTGGGTAGCATAAGGAGAACTAAATTCCACAAAAAATGATACAAAAAAAATATATAATAACAGATATTTATAACCTCAAAATATATAAACTTACTATATAATTTGATAATTTACTCATTGATTATTGTACATTTAAGAGGAGAGGTATATTAAGGTGCTACAAGTGACAAGGAAGAAACAGGAGTCTAATGACGTAATGTTGGTAAAGAATGAAATATTCGAGGACACAAATCCACGTAAAATAAAAGGCAATATAATATATGCTTCAGCATTGCTACAAAAATGGATCGCAGACCACGTACACAAGTTATCCCGGAGTTAAATATGTCGCACACAAAAATTTTAACCGTCATAGAAGAGAAAATAATTAACGTTGAAGCACATATATTGATTTAAGTGAATACACTCAAAGTTTTGAGTGTATTTAACAAATGCACGTGAAGAAACAGTAAACTACAACAATATGTATACACACATATGTTTACACACGCGCGCGCGCACTCACTCACTCACACACACACACACACACATATATATATATATATATAGAGAGAGAGAGAGGAGCGTTCCGCTACGCCTCTTATATTGCACGTGAACTCTCCCCCTTAATCTCCACCACTCATTCTCTCTCTCTTTCCATTTCAATATTATTTCTTAGTGGGAAGAGAGAGAATGACTGGGGAAATGGGTGGTGGAGATTAAGGGGGAGAGTTCACGTGCAATATAAGAGGTGTAGCGGAACGCTCCTCATATATGTGTGTGTGTGTATATATACATACATACATACACGTGCAATTTGAGCTGAGAAGGATGACCTCTAATTTATATGTTGACTATGAAATTGTTAACATGGGATGACTATTTGCTAAAATGCTACACGATCTTTATTTTTTACGTACGATAACCGAGAAATTTTCCGAAAGCGATGACATGTATTTTACTATGAAGCGTAAAGAAAATTTTAAGACGTGATAGTCTATATTTTATGCGTGAATAATACATAAATGTTTAAGATGTGATGACTTAAATTTTAACATGTGAAATTATGTAAACTTTAAAAGTACGATAACCTATAATTTTAAAAAGTGAGGAATAATTATCTTATAATGCTAAGTTTTACTTGAACAAAAATATGATTTTGATGATATTTCAAAATCAATGAAATTCGTATTTGCCCATTTTTAAACGAGGTTTTAAAGAATGAAGTTATTACCATGGAAAGTAATTTGTATATTAATTGGCTATAGCATCGAACATATAATTAACTGATTTCATCTTTTGTAAATTCACTTGATTGAACTAAATTGAGTCAAATGTTGTATAGTATTTGCTGAAGCCAATTCAATTTAACAAGGTAACTAGGAGTATGCAGATTTTCAAACCAATTGTAATATCCTTTTTAATGATGAGCATGTCGTTTTTAGGTTAATCTTATTTTTCAATATTTTTGTTCCATTGTCATGCAAGTGAAACCATCTATTTGACATTCCTAAAAATTTATGCTGCATGCTTAAATGGTTGTCAAATTTGAAAATTTTAATGTACTTATCAAATGATATTGATTTTAGATATTTTTGAACTGATTTACTCCCAGTTTCAACTTTTAATTTACTCTCAAGGTTCCAATCTACTATGAATAGATGACTACATTTGGTAGTGTTTTCAATTAAAATTTCATAACACAATACATATAATTGCAACCCGTGTGCGTAGCACGGGTTCACACTTGTTAACTAATTAAAGGCCTACTAAGTTAACAAGGTCAAAAATAGATGTTTAGTCCCTAATTTGTTAATTTAGCACTAGTTAAGCCTATTATGCTATGTTAAACACTCTTTACACCCTAATATCTATATTTTTATTGTATACTTCATTATTTACACATAACAAGAAGTGTTAACACAAGTTTATTCACTTCTTTTAGAAATTATTTCTAATAATTAACCACTAAAGTATACAAATACTACATTTGCAAACAAATTCTATTTCTTTTGAAAACATTTACAATTTAAATGTTTTAAAAATCTAAATAACTTACAGAAAATTCAACAACTTATAAAAATTTATTTTCAGCACATATATTTATATTTTTGCAACAAGACTAACACTTTACATTATATTCCTAAAAAATACCTGAAGGAACTTTGTTAGACACAAAAGTTACTTTTAACATTTATTCTTCATCTAGGCCTTTAATATAATTCAACTAAGAATTCCAATTTAGATCAAAATCCAATATGCATACATATACGTTTATGTTAATTTGATATTTTAAATTCAAGTGGATAAATAAAAAAATCTTGTTTATCTTAACTTCACACTTACCTCCTATATATAACGTATAGATATATACACACACACACATATATCTATATATATATACACACACATATTTCACCAAAATCCCAAAGATGACCAGATATTCTCCTTTCCAATTTTCCACTTTTAATAAATAAATCTCCAATCTACCCAACCAAGCTCAAATTTAAATTTTCAAAACATTGATTTTATTATTAACAAATTAAAATCCTTACTATAATTCAAGAACTACTCTAGCAAGTAGTCGACTAAACCAGGGTCATTATAGACTCCTTCCTTACAAAAAATGTGTCCTTGCAATTTCGATAGAGTTAAGTCATAATAAACTAATAAATATCATCAATACAAGAAACTAACGACGAACGAAATGAGCTCCAGTGTAAGCTCTCCATCCTCAAGCTTAAAAGGAGAAACACAAGGATATGCACACCCAATACTCTCACAAATTCCTCCAAACTCAATACTCAAGATTATCATATTACCTGTAACGGCCCAGATTTTTTGACCATTTAGTTATTATTTAAAAATGTTTTTTTTATTATTTTGGAATTCTAAATGGTTTAATTTCAATAATTTTGAATATTTTATTTTATTCCGAAATGGAAGAAATTTAGTGGATCTGCAATATAATGTGAACTGGCAGTATAAAAGGATAAATTTTTAATTTAAAATAGTACGTTTACAAAGGATGTAGTAGCTAACGAACTCGGATTTCGATGAAATCAGTTTCATTAAATCCGAAATGATGAAATTAGATAACCAACCAAGTTACGTCAAAAATGACATCCGTATGTGGAAAAGAAAAAAAATAAAAGGCCAAAATTTGAACTAAATTTTGACGGTAATTGGAATTTGCTAATGCTAACGACAAAACTGGAACCTGAGACCTGTCCAGGAAAATTCTAAACATAGGATATTAGCTATATATGAAATCTGGGAAAATCCTATAACGGATATAGAAAGTTATTAAGAAAACAAAATTTAAATAAATTGTTTGAAAATCTAAATGAACTCCGATTTTTGATTTGAATACATAGGATTGAAGTACGTTAAAAACCGGACCAGATGGTGGAAGAATTTCTGAAAACCGTTATCGTTTGATACTCCAACATGAGACCGGAAGGTGTTGAAACTAACACAAAACACTATTTTGAATTTGAATTTAAATTATTGGAAAGTTCAAACGAATTCAAAATTTAAATATTTTTATATATTATTGAAGGGCAAGAAAAATTGAACAATATGGTTGAAAAAGATTTTGGATAAGGTATCAATAAGTAAGTCAAATTAACGTCCGAATAGGGTTGAGAAAACACACTTTACTATTCATAAATTATTAAATTTATTTATAATTTAATAAATTTAAGGATTAATCCTAGCCATCCATTTTCGACCGTTGGATTCGCGTCACCTCAGCAATCCATGTGACTCCTTCGGCTATAAATAGCCCTCCCCCCCTCCATTTTAAACTCAATCCTCCTCCTCCTCTTTCAAGCTTTGGCAATGGCAGAAATAATAATAAAATATTAGGAAATAGGGAAAAGGGAAGGAAGGGAGAAAGGAGGGCAAGACGGGGAGCTAGGGACTCTTAGGCAGAGGCTTGGGCTTCGCGGGGTAAGTTTTTAAATAATATTTATTTATTTATTTTTGTAATATATATATATATATTATAATTAAAATAAAATTTGTAAAAATAAATATCGGATCATTCTAAGGGTGACAGAGAGGATAGTGTCTAAGGCTTGAGTTTGGAAAATATAGTTTCCTGCTCTCCCTGGCTATCCCTAACTGATCCGACGGATGGGATGATTAATTTAAATTTAAATTTTAAATTTAATTTGAATTTAATTTGAATTTAAAACAAACCAGGGGCATTTTCGTAATTTTTAACTATAAACTTTAAAAGCTTATAACTTTTTCAAAACAAGTCGGATTTCCATGAAACAAGGACCGTTGGATTCTTATCGAAAAATACTTTAAAATGAGTGAAAGCAGATTTTTGATCCGAGTTAAAATTTTTAAGTTATAATTAAATGAATATTTTTAAATATTTTATTTGAAAATTAAATTTAATTAATATGAAAATGGTTTTTCAATTTTAAAAAAAATTGGATATGGCTAGAGATGGGAAAGTAGGATTTTTTTAGAAGGGCAGGGAAGGTAATTTGGCTAATAACGCAATTAGAAATTAATTAAGATAAAAATAATTTAATTAATTTAATTAATTAAATATTCATTTAAATTAGGTAGCTATTGTAAATAGCATAACTTTTGCATACTTTAACGAAATTTAACGAAACAGGATCCGTTGGGATCGTATGGACGAGCACTACGCAATGGAACTGACCGCAAGTGGATTGGAGCTCGTTTGGATTTATGGCAAAATTAAACGCCTGAACCAAATCAATGACCGATTATCGTTATTCAACGATAAACCGTCCAATGTGAGTAAATCTCACTAACTCTGAACACTTTATATTTTTATAAAGTATTTTTAGAATTGATAAATATTGGTTGAATTGCTGTGTGTTGGCTGTTTGGTTGAACTGCTAGTCAGTTGATTGAAATTATCGATAACGATGTATATAAATCGTATCGAGATATTGATTCTGTTTATCAGAATATTTTATACTCATGTTACTTATGTGGACTGACATTTGTGGATGCAGGAGAACAGGTTGGAGGGACCCAACTGGGTTCCTCAACATTTATTTTACTATTTTTCATATATGTATTCTTATATATGATGTGCTATATCATCGGCTGACCCTGTGTGTTTTGGATGGAAAATTGACCCTTTTGAATTGGTATTTTTATACCATAAGCGATACTGAAAAGTGAAAAGGGATTTCCAAGAATATTTTGAAAGTAGATTATTTATATAAAATCAACGGATTTTATATATGGAAAATATTGGTTTATTAAAGAAAACATTTTATAAATCAAAGAATATAGAGAAAACATATTTGTAAATAAATATAGAGAAAATATTTGTAAAACAAATATAAGGACAAATATTGGCAAAATAAGGAAAAAGGGAGATATTTGCAAATCATTTTGCAAATAGAATAAATAGAAAAGAAAAGGGAAAATATTTGTAAATCATTTACAAATAAGATAGAAAGGGAATTATTTGTAAACAATTACAAATAGGAATAAAAAGGAAATCATTTGAGAAATATTTACAAAATGGAAATATAAAGGAATATTTGTAAAACAATTATAAATGGATTAAAAGGGATATTTATCAAGAAAATGAACTGAGTTATGGAAAGGAATTATTCATTTAGAAATTAAATAGAATAATGGAATACTTGAAAATGGATAGAAGTGTAATAAAGGAGAATTTTACACTAGGAAGAGTTTCGACCCGTGCTTCGCACACGGGTAAACAGATCATGAATTCAAAGTGAATATTTAAGAGAGATCTGTTTTAACAGATAAAGTGAGAAGGTTAATTTATAAATAAAGTTTTATAAATTAATTTAGTTATTTATCTTTGGGTAAGTAGAGTATATAAGTCAAGACTTATATAGAGAAGTAAAAATCGATTTCCACATCGATATTTGAAACTGAATATGTATGAAAGAGAATTTATCGAATAAGAGTTATTCGAAGTAAAGCTATCGAATATCAGTTTATTCGAAAGGGAGTTTATTGAATATTTGTTATTTGAAATGGGTTGAGCCAAGAGAGTTAATCCAATAGAGTTAATCCAATAAAACAAATTGATTGAGATCAACCGTTAGAGTTAAACTATTAGAGTTGAACTGTTAGAGTTAAACCGTTAGGGTTAAACCGTAGAGTTAAACCGTTGGAGTAAACATTTAGAGTTATTTAGTTAGAGTTAACCAATTAGAGTTAATCGATTAGAGTCTAATCGAACTAGAGTTATCCAAATATAGTAATCGAATGAGGGATGATGGAATATTAGTTAATCAATTAGATTTGCTCGAATTTAGTTATTCGAGATGGAGTTAAACAGAAGTAGTCATTTAAGATAAGCTACCAGTGAGCACGACTGCTAGCGTAATTCGCAGGGCTGCAGATAGCCTAAGGCGGTCGGATGTTTCCTGAGAGAATCAGGCGTAACCATTGTGATCGCTGCGATCTAGAGTCGAGCGAATGGTGTCAAGTCAAATATTAGTTAATTGATAAAAGTAATTTAGTCGAGTTAATTAAGCTAAGTTAGTCCAGTTGAACTGATCAAGTAAGTGGGTCAAAATGAGTAAATCAGACCGAGTTATCTGAACAAGGGTTAGTCCAGTAAGAGTTAAATAGAATAAGAGTAAATTGAATAAGAGTTACAGCTTAGAGTTAACCGAGTATGAGTTAATAATTTAGTTCGTTATTTATTCGAATTAGAAAATCAAAGTATTTATAAAGTCATTATAATTCGGATGTAGGGGATTATAACATCATTGTTATAATCAAGTGTTTTTCCGTACGAGAAGCGGATTTGTAAATAAAATCCGAGGATGTCGTAAAGAAGTGTTAAAGATTTAGAAAGATGAACTTTGCCTATTTCGAAGTTAGAAATGTTGTTCAGTTAAGGTCTGAGAGGTAACCATACCCCAACTTGATTGACTTCGTTTTTAACTAAGAAATGGTTAAGATTCGATGGTGAAAAGTGGTTAAGTGGAAACCAAATGAAGGAGATTTGGCATAGTGATGTTTATTCAAACATCTGTTTAATCAAATGAAGGAGATTTGGAAATGTTTTCCAAATGAGAAGCAGAATTGTTTTCTGAATATAGAAACAAGAGATGGAAATGTTTTCCAATGATAATGATATATATTTTCTAAATATAGTGAATACGAAACATTAAACAACAGGAATAGGGGAATGAACGAATGGATGAAATGATGATTGTTCGATAGAATTTCCTTCGGGAAATAATATCGTTGTTTGCACACCGACATGTTTTCATTTGATAGTTAAATCACCGACTATTAAAGTTTTGACCATTTTACGTTGTTAATATGGAGAGACCGGTTGGATTATTATCCAGAGAACCACTCCGTATTGGCATAAGCGTTGCGAATCAAGTATGCTGAATATATTGAAGATGGAGTTGTGCAAGGGCTATCCTGTTTACAGAATAGTGCCTTCGGTTTGTCCAGTCCCAGGACAAACGTGTATGGACGAGTGTCTGACAGAGTATATCCAATAGATCGCATAAGTTGATCTCTTCAAACGTACTTACGTTTGGTGGCGGAGGAATTCGTTTCTCTTAGCTGTATACCCGTGGTATTTTTGGTGAAATCAATTTGTGATTTGGCGGGTATGACGATGTGGCATTCAAAGTAATGGAGGTGGGATCTGTCAAAAGATACGTTATGACCTCAAGCCTCATCCACCGGGAAATGACAAAAATCGGGCAGGCAGCATGGCTATGTGGGTCGCACCCATTAGGATGTATGATCACCTATCTAGAGAAATTCCTTTTGTTCTTAAATCTATCGATGCTGTCCCTTATCGGGAGACGGTTGCTGATCCCAACCGTTGGTGATATACATTCGATACACTCAAGCGAAATGAGTGGTCGGTCATGTGTGGGCCGGGTTGCAAGATGTTCTTGTTGAACCCAGTGTATTTGCCTCTAGAGATACACGTTCGGAAGGTGGTCCCATACCTTGTCAAAGTCGGAATCCAATTTCCAATAAGTGCCCGCGAGTTTGATTTGTATGCTATATATGTAGAGCGTGAGATGCAAGCGTTCTACTAGATTTTAATTACTTGTGATTAGACATTATTATAATATCAGATAATATATGATTTCCAAAGTGTTTTGGGTTATCGTAAGGTAAAAACCGTCCGTGTTTATGTGTGGATTGGTCTTACGATTATCTTTTCTTTCGAAAGGATTTTGAAAGTTAAACCAAATGATTTGAGTTTACTCACACCAGTCCCATGACTGACCCAGAGTTTATTTTGTTTTGTTTTCCCTAAACTCTTGGGTGCCCAAATTTGTACGGGCAGTCAAGTAGTCAGGATTTACAGGTATGCTTGAAGAGCTTGGAGCAGGAGGCTTCAAGATTTTTCTAGCTATTGATTATTCCGCTGTGATGAAAGTGTTGTACTCTGATAATGGTATGATATACATATACTACTTTGATTTCAAGATATGTTGTCTATTATATTTTATTCGTTCCGCTGTGAGATTCGTGTTACTCTGATGTTGTCGTGTTCTTCTTCTTCTTCTGTTCTAATTTTCTATCTTATCTATTCTCACCCTCTAATTTCTTTCTTGGACTATCCGGTAATTTCGACTTTTGATTGTTCGATAGGTGTTATATATCGGATAACCAAGGTCGCTTTTTCCCGGGTCGTTACAGTGGTATCAGAGCTGAAGGTTAAGTATTACCTTGGCTCTGTGGCGTGATTCAGTAGAGATGGGGTTAGTAATACCCTAGACTGAGTTTGAGTGTATATATACGAGTGAACGTATTTGTTATTTGATATAAAATGATTTTATATTGTGGAGATTTATTGGTTGAGCTGTTTATGAATTCGGGTCGATCAGTTTGATCCACTGTATCGATAGGGGTTTCTAAACGCTTTAATACGATGAGCCGACACAGTATGTTTTGAAAAAGGGTAAATGAAATAATTTTACCCAAATTATATTTTGATATAAGCAAAGTATAGATCTTTGAAATTATTATAGTATATTGAATGTGTTGGTTGTGATTATAATCGAATAAGATTATAAAATGTGGAATGGTTATGTAAATAACAAACCAGAATTCATATAAGTGAAATATATGAAATCAGATGAATTAAATCTGAATTTAAGTTCAGAACTGGAATTAAAATTGCTAAAATTTGAATAAGCGTTGTAAATGGAATTAAATTGAATATATGTGAATTTTAAAATCCTGGGAGATTTTAAATTTGTTACAAGCATTAAAAAGGGATATTTTGAGATGAATTTCAAAATGAAAGTGTTTAGAAATGGTTTTGAAAGTGGCATAGTATTGAACTCACTTCGATAGCTGGAAAATAAATTCCGATGTTGATCCGGACATCATCGGTGCTCATTTTCGAGTTTGTAAGTGACGGATTACTACCAAAGATTTTGATTTTGAATTGTTTTGAGAAACCGAGTTGTTTTGATATTCCAAAGGGATATTTGATTTTTGGAAAAGGCAAAGCTATTTGAAACTCCCAGGTAAGATTGTTTGAAATAAACACAAATTAAATAGAAATTTGTGAAAGCAAATTTGAAATTGAGTTGAAGCCAGTTCAGTGGAAATTGAGTTGAATTGAAATAAAATGGTATCAAGTAGAATTGGACTGAATTAGAGATTATCTGAGATAGAAATGGATGGTCGAGCAAGAAATTTGAATTGAGATTGGAATTGCAGTTTGATTGAAATTTGGCTTGGTTATAAGCAGATGGTCGTGTTGAAGATAAAAGTTATTGGGAGTTTGATTGGGATGATAGCGGTATATGCTAAATTGATAGCAGAATTGAATGCCGACAAAAAGGTACACGTACTTATTCATATGAGTTGGATGAGATTTATGAGCCTGTTTGGCAAGCCACTTGGCTGTTTGATTTTCTTTTGGGTTGAAGAAGGCCTAGGGAGGCGAGTTGGAGTTTGAGCTATTGGCCAGTACAAAGGAGGTGCTGGCGAAATTTTTCAGAAATTTCGAATGTTAGAAAATTTTCATAATTTTTGAAAATTTTCGTTTACAGAAATAAATTAATAAATTAATTAGAATAGATTGGTTTAGTGAAATCAGATTAACCAAATAATTTTAACCTAGTTATAAAATTCATTTTTCTACCTTAGCAATTTCGAGGACGAAATTATTTTAAGGGGGGAAGAATGTAACGGCCCAGATTTTTTGACCATTTAGTTATTATTTAAAAATGTTTTTTTTATTATTTTGGAATTCTAAATGGTTTAATTTCAATAATTTTGAATATTTTATTTTATTCCGAAATGGAAGAAATTTAGTGGATCTGCAATATAATGTGAACTGGCAGTATAAAAGGATAAATTTTTAATTTAAAATAGTACGTTTACAAAGGATGTAGTAGCTAACGAACTCGGATTTCGATGAAATCAGTTTCATTAAATCCGAAATGATGAAATTAGATAACCAACCAAGTTACGTCAAAAATGACATCCGTATGTGGAAAAGAAAAAAAATAAAAGGCCAAAATTTGAACTAAATTTTGACGGTAATTGGAATTTGCTAATGCTAACGACAAAACTGGAACCTGAGACCTGTCCAGGAAAATTCTAAACATAGGATATTAGCTATATATGAAATCTGGGAAAATCCTATAACGGATATAGAAAGTTATTAAGAAAACAAAATTTAAATAAATTGTTTGAAAATCTAAATGAACTCCGATTTTTGATTTGAATACATAGGATTGAAGTACGTTAAAAACCGGACCAGATGGTGGAAGAATTTCTGAAAACCGTTATCGTTTGATACTCCAACATGAGACCGGAAGGTGTTGAAACTAACACAAAACACTATTTTGAATTTGAATTTAAATTATTGGAAAGTTCAAACGAATTCAAAATTTAAATATTTTTATATATTATTGAAGGGCAAGAAAAATTGAACAATATGGTTGAAAAAGATTTTGGATAAGGTATCAATAAGTAAGTCAAATTAACGTCCGAATAGGGTTGAGAAAACACACTTTACTATTCATAAATTATTAAATTTATTTATAATTTAATAAATTTAAGGATTAATCCTAGCCATCCATTTTCGACCATTGGATTCGCGTCACCTCAGCAATCCATGTGACTCCTTCGGCTATAAATAGCCCTCCCCCCCTCCATTTTAAACTCAATCCTCCTCCTCCTCTTTCAAGCTTTGGCAATGGCAGAAATAATAATAAAATATTAGGAAATAGGGAAAAGGGAAGGAAGGGAGAAAGGAGGGCAAGACGGGGAGCTAGGGACTCTTAGGCAGAGGCTTGGGCTTCGCGGGGTAAGTTTTTAAATAATATTTATTTATTTATTTTTGTAATATATATATATATATTATAATTAAAATAAAATTTGTAAAAATAAATATCGGATCATTCTAAGGGTGACAGAGAGGATAGTGTCTAAGGCTTGAGTTTGGAAAATATAGTTTCCTGCTCTCCCTGGCTATCCCTAACTGATCCGACGGATGGGATGATTAATTTAAATTTAAATTTTAAATTTAATTTGAATTTAAAACAAACCAGGGGCATTTTCGTAATTTTTAACTATAAACTTTAAAAGCTTATAACTTTTTCAAAACAAGTCGGATTTCCATGAAACAAGGACCGTTGGATTCTTATCGAAAAATACTTTAAAATGAGTGGAAGCAGATTTTTGATCCGAGTTAAAATTTTTAAGTTATAATTAAATGAATATTTTTAAATATTTTATTTGAAAATTAAATTTAATTAATATGAAAATGGTTTTTCAATTTTAAAAAAAATTGGATATGGCTAGAGATGGGAAAGTAGGATTTTTTTAGAAGGGCAGGGAAGGTAATTTGGCTAATAACGCAATTAGAAATTAATTAAGATAAAAATAATTTAATTAATTTAATTAATTAAATATTCATTTAAATTAGGTAGCTATTGTAAATAGCATAACTTTTGCATACTTTAACGAAATTTAACGAAACAGGATCCGTTGGGATCGTATGGACGAGCACTACGCAATGGAACTGACCGCAAGTGGATTGGAGCTCGTTTGGATTTATGGCAAAATTAAACGCCTGAACCAAATCAATGACCGATTATCGTTATTCAACGATAAACCGTCCAATGTGAGTAAATCTCACTAACTCTGAACACTTTATATTTTTATAAAGTATTTTTAGAATTGATAAATATTGGTTGAATTGCTGTGTGTTGGCTGTTTGGTTGAACTGCTAGTCAGTTGATTGAAATTATCGATAACGATGTATATAAATCGTATCGAGATATTGATTCTGTTTATCAGAATATTTTATACTCATGTTACTTATGTGGACTGACATTTGTGGATGCAGGAGAACAGGTTGGAGGGACCCAACTGGGTTCCTCAACATTTATTTTACTATTTTTCATATATGTATTCTTATATATGATGTGCTATATCATCGGCTGACCCTGTGTGTTTTGGATGGAAAATTGACCCTTTTGAATTGGTATTTTTATACCATAAGCGATACTGAAAAGTGAAAAGGGATTTCCAAGAATATTTTGAAAGTAGATTATTTATATAAAATCAACGGATTTTATATATGGAAAATATTGGTTTATTAAAGAAAACATTTTATAAATCAAAGAATATAGAGAAAACATATTTGTAAATAAATATAGAGAAAATATTTGTAAAACAAATATAAGGACAAATATTGGCAAAATAAGGAAAAAGGGAGATATTTGCAAATCATTTTGCAAATAGAATAAATAGAAAAGAAAAGGGAAAATATTTGTAAATCATTTACAAATAAGATAGAAAGGGAATTATTTGTAAACAATTACAAATAGGAATAAAAAGGAAATCATTTGAGAAATATTTACAAAATGGAAATATAAAGGAATATTTGTAAAACAATTATAAATGGATTAAAAGGGATATTTATCAAGAAAATGAACTGAGTTATGGAAAGGAATTATTCATTTAGAAATTAAATAGAATAATGGAATACTTGAAAATGGATAGAAGTGTAATAAAGGAGAATTTTACACTAGGAAGAGTTTCGACCCGTGCTTCGCACACGGGTAAACAGATCATGAATTCAAAGTGAATATTTAAGAGAGATCTGTTTTAACAGATAAAGTGAGAAGGTTAATTTATAAATAAAGTTTTATAAATTAATTTAGTTATTTATCTTTGGGTAAGTAGAGTATATAAGTCAAGACTTATATAGAGAAGTAAAAATCGATTTCCACATCGATATTTGAAACTGAATATGTATGAAAGAGAATTTATCGAATAAGAGTTATTCGAAGTAAAGCTATCGAATATCAGTTTATTCGAAAGGGAGTTTATTGAATATTTGTTATTTGAAATGGGTTGAGCCAAGAGAGTTAATCCAATAGAGTTAATCCAATAAAACAAATTGATTGAGATCAACCGTTAGAGTTAAACTATTAGAGTTGAACTGTTAGAGTTAAACCGTTAGGGTTAAACCGTAGAGTTAAACCGTTGGAGTAAACATTTAGAGTTATTTAGTTAGAGTTAACCAATTAGAGTTAATCGATTAGAGTCTAATCGAACTAGAGTTATCCAAATATAGTAATCGAATGAGGGATGATGGAATATTAGTTAATCAATTAGATTTGCTCGAATTTAGTTATTCGAGATGGAGTTAAACAGAAGTAGTCATTTAAGATAAGCTACCAGTGAGCACGACTGCTAGCGTAATTCGCAGGGCTGCAGATAGCCTAAGGCGGTCGGATGTTTCCTGAGAGAATCAGGCGTAACCATTGTGATCGCTGCGATCTAGAGTCGAGCGAATGGTGTCAAGTCAAATATTAGTTAATTGATAAAAGTAATTTAGTCGAGTTAATTAAGCTAAGTTAGTCCAGTTGAACTGATCAAGTAAGTGGGTCAAAATGAGTAAATCAGACCGAGTTATCTGAACAAGGGTTAGTCCAGTAAGAGTTAAATAGAATAAGAGTAAATTGAATAAGAGTTACAGCTTAGAGTTAACCGAGTATGAGTTAATAATTTAGTTCGTTATTTATTCGAATTAGAAAATCAAAGTATTTATAAAGTCATTATAATTCGGATGCAGGGGATTATAACATCATTGTTATAATCAAGTGTTTTTCCGTACGAGAAGCGGATTTGTAAATAAAATCCGAGGATGTCGTAAAGAAGTGTTAAAGATTTAGAAAGATGAACTTTGCCTATTTCGAAGTTAGAAATGTTGTTCAGTTAAGGTCTGAGAGGTAACTATACCCCAACTTGATTGACTTCATTTTTAACTAAGAAATGGTTAAGATTCGATGGTGAAAAGTGGTTAAGTGGAAACCAAATGAAGGAGATTTGGCATAGTGATGTTTATTCAAACATCTGTTTAATCAAATGAAGGAGATTTGGAAATGTTTTCCAAATGAGAAGCAGAATTGTTTTCTGAATATAGAAACAAGAGATGGAAATGTTTTCCAATGATAATGATATATATTTTCTAAATATAGTGAATACGAAACATTAAACAACAGGAATAGGGGAATGAACGAATGGATGAAATGATGATTGTTCGATAGAATTTCCTTCGGGAAATAATATCGTTGTTTGCACACCGACATGTTTTCATTTGATAGTTAAATCACCGACTATTAAAGTTTTGACCATTTTACGTTGTTAATATGGAGAGACCGGTTGGATTATTATCCAGAGAACCACTCCGTATTGGCATAAGCGTTGCGAATCAAGTATGCTGAATATATTGAAGATGGAGTTGTGCAAGGGCTATCCTGTTTACAGAATAGTGCCTTCGGTTTGTCCAGTCCCAGGACAAACGTGTATGGACGAGTGTCTGACAGAGTATATCCAATAGATCGCATAAGTTGATCTCTTCAAACGTACTTACGTTTGGTGGCGGAGGAATTCGTTTCTCTTAGCTGTATACCCGTGGTATTTTTGGTGAAATCAATTTGTGATTTGGCGGGTATGACGATGTGGCATTCAAAGTAATGGAGGTGGGATCTGTCAAAAGATACGTTATGACCTCAAGCCTCATCCACCGGGAAATGACAAAAATCGGGCAGGCAGCATGGCTATGTGGGTCGCACCCATTAGGATGTATGATCACCTATCTAGAGAAATTCCTTTTGTTCTTAAATCTATCGATGCTGTCCCTTATCGGGAGACGGTTGCTGATCCCAACCGTTGGTGATATACATTCGATACACTCAAGCGAAATGAGTGGTCGGTCATGTGTGGGCCGGGTTGCAAGATGTTCTTGTTGAACCCAGTGTATTTGCCTCTAGAGATACACGTTCGGAAGGTGGTCCCATACCTTGTCAAAGTCGGAATCCAATTTCCAATAAGTGCCCGCGAGTTTGATTTGTATGCTATATATGTAGAGCGTGAGATGCAAGCGTTCTACTAGATTTTAATTACTTGTGATTAGACATTATTATAATATCAGATAATATATGATTTCCAAAGTGTTTTGGGTTATCGTAAGGTAAAAACCGTCCGTGTTTATGTGTGGATTGGTCTTACGATTATCTTTTCTTTCGAAAGGATTTTGAAAGTTAAACCAAATGATTTGAGTTTACTCACACCAGTCCCATGACTGACCCAGAGTTTATTTTGTTTTGTTTTCCCTAAACTCTTGGGTGCCCAAATTTGTACGGGCAGTCAAGTAGTCAGGATTTACAGGTATGCTTGAAGAGCTTGGAGCAGGAGGCTTCAAGATTTTTCTAGCTATTGATTATTCCGCTGTGATGAAAGTGTTGTACTCTGATAATGGTATGATATACATATACTACTTTGATTTCAAGATATGTTGTCTATTATATTTTATTCGTTCCGCTGTGAGATTCGTGTTACTCTGATGTTGTTGTGTTCTTCTTCTTCTTCTGTTCTAATTTTCTATCTTATCTATTCTCACCCTCTAATTTCTTTCTTGGACTATCCGGTAATTTCGACTTTTGATTGTTCGATAGGTGTTATATATCGGATAACCAAGGTCGCTTTTTCCCGGGTCGTTACATTACCGAGAATTGTTTAGGCTTTAAATCTTCGAAGTGAAACCTGCAAGAGAGATATAACAAGACAGATCTTTTATAAGCTCAAAGAGCAACACGAATACAGATTCAACACTCAAAAATCACTTCCTCAATAGGAAAGCCAAAGAGGCATTTCCGACACAAGAGGATCAACTAGAATGTCCTAAAAGACATCACCACTATCGATAGGCTTGATGATAAGGAAGGGCGTTATTCTTAGGTGTTGAAATTCCCTTATCACCTCTGCCTATTACTCAAGCACAAGAGAAGCTCGAAGATGATAAGATTATTGTCCGACAATACAAAATAATTCTGATAAGTAATAACACATGAATACATGTGATTCAATGCCTCTTCTCGTGTCGAATCAAGGCATATTCCCACAAAGCTACTCAAACAAAGTATGGGCTTAATATACACTTTCACCCTGCCTTGACTTAACAAGATGATACAGAATTCAACAAGTATCTACTATAGCCAGTATATGACACGAGGAAATAAATACTGGCTAAGCTTGATAAGAAGAAGTGATTGGTTTTAATAAATAGCAAACCGACTCTTCTACGAAACACAAAGTGTATTAATGCTAAAATCCCTTAACACTACGTCTCAGGCTTCAGATTAACACCTAAGGAGAAGATACACAAGTTCTGGATCATGCCTTAAATTATCGACATACGATTCATTAAACCAAAGCACTTCCAAATATTTATATTGTATTAATAATAGCACATAATTGTCTTTACAAGAATTCACTTAACTAAATTCTCAATTTTCTTTTAGAACTTCATTTTAAATCTTTGGTTTACTAAAGATATCAAAACCACTACTATTATCCAATAACCATTCCAGTATCATAAGTGAAATTTCAAATTGTGACATTTAAAATTAACAAAGTTTTTACTCATTCAATTCACCAAAACAAAAGTAAAAGAATCTTATCAAAATTATACTACTTATTTATTAAATGTCCAAAATTTAGGTTTAACTCTGAATCCCAAAAAACTCTAACATATACTTAAAATATATAATTTAAAAACTTTACCAAAATATATAAGATGGAATCAAATAACATAATGGTTATCAAAACTCTTATCATGGTTACTTGATATGAAAATTTCACCAATTAGATTTTTACTCAAGTCCATGAATTAATTAACTTGGATGATTTGTAAAGTCAGCTCTTTAACCATCAATTTTTTTTTTTCATGTTAATAATGCCTCATACGTTGTTTTGAAACCCCTATTGACCCAGTGTGTCCCTTGTCACGATCAGAGTTCTTAAACCATGTCTAGGCATGCCAACACGATCATAACCATGGCTTTCATTCTAATTTACCAATCCAATTATTTAAATTTTAAATAAACATAAAAAAGGCCATTACCTTTATTGTGCTACTCATCAGAGTTAATATGTTTTAAATAGTTTTTCATGCATTGCCAAATAAATCAACCGGCTTCCACTGCGCACTCTGATTAATTTACTCACTTTCTCATAAAGTTCCAACCTAACTTCTAGCATTTATTTTAATTAGACACAATTCTCTATGTTAACCCAAAGGATAAAATTGGATCAAAATCTAGGATGCCAATTGGATGGTTTCATTAACAAGGACAGACTCACACCAACAAATCACTAAGGAAACAAACACAAGAGTATATTTAAGGTTATTCCACGAAGTACACGATAGATAACTCCCTAGGTGGAACTTATCTGCATCAAACATCCATCAGAATGGTCCTAAAACACTAACCGATCCAATGATTACCAAACCCAAACATGGCAAGGAAAATAATTCAAAGTCTCGGAAAGATTGATATTTTAGGCACACCAGAAGAGAAAACGAAAGAGTGCCACCATGTACTCTCTCTCAATCTATGAGTGAGATATGCTTTATATAAAGTCGAATTACTAATTAAGCGATAAAATAACTCATAAGAACAAAAAGAGTACCTCAGCCCGAGAGGAGCTACCAGTCACGGTAGCTACAACAAGATTACCTGCATTAGAATTCTTTTTCTTTTTAGGGAAAGAAAAGACATATCCTCTTATTGCCTGCAATAGCAATAAGTGCGGGGTTCAGGAAAATCTCTGGAAAAATGATCATGAAATCCATAGTTATGGCATTCTAGAGGCATCGACATCTTAGGAGCAATAGAAGCCCTTTCCACTTCTACTTATGTTGATAAGAGGACTTAAACTCACGACTAGGAAGATGCTTCCTATTCGGGTTTCCCCGATCCTTCAGCTCAACATCACTATCAACTTACTTTTCGAGCTGAAGGGTCGCATCCACTAAATCATCAAAGGAAAGTTTCAATTGAAGCAAGAGAAATTTCTTCTTATATTTTCTAAGGCCTGAAACAAACATGAGTTTTTGTTTGTGTGAAGTATTGATGTGCTCAAAACCATACTTAGACAATGCTTTGAATAAGGTAACATATTCCATAAATGTCGACTTCCCTTGCCTAAACTCAAGGAAATGTCGAGCCAAGATAGACTTCTTTAATTCTGGCATGAACTTAACTTAAAATCGCTCCCTAAATTGCTTTCGCTCTAAGGTAGTCTCATCAAGCTCCACGATAAATCTTATACTAATCTAAAGCACGATCTTATAGCATGGTAGATGCCACAAGGACACAATGATGAATGGAGATCTCCATGTGAGTAAGTATACGCTCATAAGCAAGAACCTAAGCTTGGACTTCTAAAACTGGCTTAGTGCCTTGAATGGCTTCCGACCAAGGTAGGAGAAATCACTACGCAAACACACAAACAATGGCTTATGCATGGGAGAAGAACGAGATGAAACAAGTTGCTGGGTATTTCTGATAATCTCAAGAATCTGGTTGGTCGACATACATACCCCCTTAGGGTGTGACACATTGGACGGCTCTGCACCCAAAGCTAAACCTTGACCTCTGCTCGACATAGGCTGGAAATTAAGATAGGTTAGAATTATACATAAGATAAGATAAAATCGATTTAACTCAACAAAAGTGAAATACTTAGATAATAGGACAATATTCCAAAATTTATTTCCCCAAGACAAAGGATGGCTCAAGGAATCGACTGGTGACAACCAATATAGGGATGACATGTCCTTTGTATTGCACCTCAATGTAGTATACTATGTATATTGTTCTATGCTTCATTATGTTTTGTTCTGAACCTTGATCTGAAACCAAAAGGTAACAACCCACCCTGCGAACAACCCTAATAAGGAGCATTATAGAGTAATACTACATATTAGAGTGGTGAATAGGTACGGATAGAAGCGACCATTCGTAACCTTATATTGAACAAGTCATAAGTAGTTTGATATAGTACTCTTTTTTCCTTCGTGGATTGACCTACTTATTACTTATACAATACAACGCTATGTCGACTATAGGACCAATCCAGAACAAGACATACAACATAGGGCATTAAATAGATAATAGAGTGGTAACACAGTCTCACTTACATAGTATATATAACATCAGGTATAGTACAAACAATAAACATTGTTACATCCCTACAGAAGAATATATATATACACACACGTATACATACATACATATATATATATTCATCAGAAGATGTCAATGACGAATACGAGTACACTAAAAATTAACCTAGAAATATAAAGTACCATCAAAAGGGAAAGCTATGCAGCAAAGAGACAATTTCAAGGGTTAGCTGCAAGAACTCGGTCCCAAGCATTAACACACACAGGACAGTCTAGTAAAACTAGTGTTACATAAGATAATAAATAATAAGCACAAATAGGTGATATTCTCAAGGGGTTAATACGACATGGAACCTCGCGTCATGAAGACTAAAGAATCACACAAGTTGATGAGCACATAGAATTCAGGAGTTATAATCTCCAAAAATAAGTAAACACAAGGAACATCACATATCAACTGTAACGACCCGGATTTTTCGAATAGTATTTTAAATATTTAAAATCGTTTAAATATTGAATTAACCATATAAAAGAATTTTTATAATGAATTATCAATCAAATAATCGATATACGATTTAATTTTTTTTATATATACAGAATTATCGTGATAGGATAATAATCAAATTAGCAGTTAAAACTAAATTGAAACGTTTCAATCGATTAATATAAACTCTATGTGAATTAGAACAATAATTATTATTTATTCATTGAAATCGATTCAGATTTTAAACCAAATTTAATTTGAATTGTTATCTCCCATATGTAGTCAAATAAAATTTCGGAGTATTGTATAAACGTGGAAACATATGTCGTTACGTTAAAATATTGGTTCAGGATTTCGAATTTAAGGACCAATAGATATTTTAATTATTTAATATAAATAATTTCAAATCAATGTTTATATAAAAGAGGAGAAGAGCCGACCTATATTTTTAAATGTTGAGCCTACTCTTAGCTTCAGCTCCTTTCATTTCGCAGACCTATATACTCTCCTCGAGCTGTAGAAAATGTCTCTAACCTTTAGTATCAAGGAGACAGCAGATTACTGGCGACGTACTTACTGTTTCCTCTCGCTCGCTCTATAAATTAATCCCTCACCTCCGTCCATTTCGATTCTTAAATCTTTATCTCATCTTTTCCGTTCTTCCTAGTCTTTCAAAATCGATTCAGCAAATAGAAAAAAAAAGAAGAAGGGGAAACCGCAATTGAAATCGAAAGTCGCGATTACACCGTGAGGTGCCTAGAAGCTCGAGGCGCGCTAACTCACTCGCGAGAGGTGCGCGATGTTCTCGGAGGAGGTTCATACTTCGTGAAGCTTTCGATAGGGAAGTCGCGATCTAAAGAGGAGTTGTGGGTTCTGGGAGGTTGACGCGGGTGGATTGATGTGAAGGTCGAAGTGTTTTGGGTTGCGGTTGAGTGATGCGCATGGAAGGGGAAGGGCTCGACAGTAGAGTTTTAGGGTTCAGTCTGTAGTGGTCGACGCCGAGGTGTTAATGGCAAATTGGGTCAGACAAAGGCAGTTTCGGGCTTTGATTTTTGGAAAAAGGGAGCTGATGTTGTTATCAGGTTGTGAACTGGATAGTGCAATGGCAGTAAGACTAATGTAGATGGTGCAACGGGTAGTAGGCTTTGACAATGAGTGTTAGTAGGGAATAACAGCTTGACTGTGAGTTGTTCGACGAAATGTCGAAGTCAGTTTTGGGGCTGATTGCAGTCATCGATGGCCGAGTTGTTGGTAATTGGTC
Organism: Allium sativum; assembly: GCA_030737875.1. Lineage (NCBI taxonomy): Eukaryota > Viridiplantae > Streptophyta > Magnoliopsida > Asparagales > Amaryllidaceae > Allium > Allium sativum. Next base: position 490,567,750 of record CM060920.1, read on the forward strand.
GAGTGATATGCGGAGACAACAAGGTATACGTTGTTTAGTAATTTAAAAATTCTTAGAATTATTTGTTTTTATTTATTTATAATAAGTTAATCTAAATAAATAATCGATTTATCGATAAAAATAAATCATTTGTAGGTATGAAATGATTTAACTGGATTCAAGGCCAGAACGATAAGGAACTTTAAATGGATATTCAACAAACGAAAACCCGGTGAGTAAATCTCACTCACCTTTAGAATTATTTTTATTTCGTTAAAAATAATTGTTGTTGCTTGTTTGGATTTTTCTGCTGGTTTTATATATATTAGTTATTTAGGCTATATATATATATATTGGGTTGATTGATTGGTTGGATTCCCGCAGTCTCATTAGCGGATGCCCGCGGTACCATAGCGGATGATTACCCTATACGCCCCACGCTATGATTAGTGGATGACCTTCTATACCGCGATATTCTGCCACGAAGCAGAATGGGTATTATTTATGTGCTAACATCTGTGGATGCAGGAAAACAGGTTGGAGGGATCCAACTGGAGTCCTCAAAAATATATTATCTGTTTGTTAATTTCATATATTCATATATGATGTGTTAAAAATAAAATGATTGAAAATTGGGTGATTTGATTGTTTTAAATATCACTGGGCTAAGTGTTATTGCATTTAAAATATCGTGGAAGGATATTTGAGATTTAAAAGGAAAAATTCTATTTTTAAATAGAATTTGAAATTTAAATGGAAATAAAATATAAACTTGTTTTGAAAAATAAAACAAGTAGTTTCTTTATAAACGAAGTTTATAAATAGTTCTTTTATAACGAAGTTATAAATGAAGTGAAAAGAATTATCATTTGATAATTCAGAAATAGAAATACAAGTGTGAAATTGGAATTTGAAATGAAATTTCAAAATAGGATTTGAAATGGAATTTTTTAAATATATAACTCAAATGAAATTTGAGTATAACATTTGAATAGTAGAATTAGAAAAGGAGTTCAAATATTTGAATTTTAAATAAAAGAAAAGAAGTTTGGATATTAGAAATTCAAATAGAAGTTCAAATAGAATTTGAATATGTGAAATTAGAATGAAATATAGAATTGAATTCAAATGAATTAAATAGAGTTTGAATCCATAGGAATTCAAATAAAGAAAATGCAAATAGAGATTTGAATATGAAAATTCAAATGGAGTTTGAAATGGGAAATTGAAAATAGTAAATTCAAATAGAGATTTGAATATTGAATTTCAAAATAGAATTTGAAATAAACTTTGAAAATAGGATTTCAAAGTAGGATTTGAATAGGATTTCAAAATAGGAAATCCAAATAGTTTTGAAATGGAATTTGAATTCAAAGGAGTTCAAATGGATTTGAAATAAGGAAAATTCAAATGGGATTTAAATAATGGGTTTTAAATAAAGAGAATTTAAATAGAATTCAAATGGTGTTAAATATAAGAATTCAAACAAAACTCAAATGGAGTTTAAATAGAAAGAATTTGAATAAGAGGAATTCAAAGAGATTTGAAACATGGTATTTGGATTCAAAAGAATTAAAAATGGAGTTTAAATATTTGAAGTTCGAATAGATTAAAAATGGAATTTGAATTCAAATAGTTGAAATAGAATTTGAATATAGAATTTGAATTAGAATCGAATTGGAATTTGAATATAGATTTCAAATTTAAATGAAATAGAAGATCAGAAATATTTGTTGAGTTAGAAAAAAATGGTTTGATATATATTTAAATTATATCAGAATAGAGTTGAATTTATATAAACGAAGTTTTAAAAGTTCATATATATAAATATAAATAAACGAACTCGCCGCAGCGCTGCAGTTCGTAAATTAGCGATTCGAACTTCAATCGAGTATACAGGGCTCAATTGGAGTCGGATCTCTTTGAAACAAGAAACGTCAGGGCCGGTTTGATAATAGTTTTCTAATGAAAGAGAAAAATCTGGATTTCGTCTTATAGATTTTGAGATATGTCAAAATCAAATTTTCAGAAAAGCAGCGCCAGAATCGTTTTAAACCCATAACGGTTTATTTAATTTTATAAAAGGATTTTAAGCGAATAAAATCCGAATTTCTATTTAGAAAATTTCAGATTTGAGTTATAAAATATATGTGAACTCAGGTGGAGTAATGAATTGATTTTTGAAACAGAAAAATCAGATTTTTGATTATTGAATAGAATTAACTAATTCGAATAGTAATTAGTAAATGAGACGTTGAATTGATATTGAGCTTTAAATAAGAAAATTCGATTTGAAATTTATATTCGAAATCAAAAAGGAAACTAGAATTGAAATTGAAATTCAATTTGGTTATGAGAAAGTTAAATATTTTATTTGAACATGTTATGTTCAAACAAAGAAGTGAAATAGGCAAAAAGGGCTAATTAAAGAATAATTGAGCGAAACTGAATTCAAACAATTCAAAATTGAATTCAAACGAATGGATTGAGTTGAATTGAATTGGAAACAGGTGAACAGGTGTTAAACAGATATGGGATGGGGTATATGAAGATTTTAAATTTATGTGCTCGACAAAAGGTACATGTTTAATTCATATATGAGATTTTATGCGCCGTATCGGCAAGCCGCTTGGCTTTTCCTTTTCTTGTTGATTGAGGAAGATACCGGGAAGCTATTTGAAATTTCCCGATGCTCCCGATACAGGGGAGGTTATGGCGAAATTTTCCGAAAATTTAAGAAGTTAGAATATTTTTAAGATATTTTGATAATTAGAAATCATTGTATCGACGTATTGAATATTCGATAGGAAAGTGAATATAAAAATCGAATATTGTAAACAAAAGGGGATAGAGATAAGTGATTTGAATTGTTCCCAATTGCAAATAGAGATATTTTCTAATATATAGAAAATAAAAAGAAGTTAATATTTGGAACCGTTTTCCAAAAGACATAAGAGGCAAGATGATTATTGAAAATATTTGGTTAACAAATATTGATAGAGAAAATAGAGAAGAGATTTAATTAATGAAATATTAATTAAAGAGCCCAGTGATTTGTTTGATATGTTGGATGAACACTTGTTTTTATTCGATAGTTAAATCACAGACTATCGAAGTTTTTACCATCGTTGTCAATATGGAGAGACCGGTTGGATTATTATCCGAAGAACCACTCCGTATCGGCATAAGCGTTGCGAACCAAGTATGCTGAATATATTGAAGACGGAGTAAAGTGCAAGGGCTTTTCTATTAATAGAAAGAGTGCCTTCGGTTTCGTTCAATCCCAGAACGAACGTAAATGGACGAATGTCTGACAAAGTATTTCCAATGATCAAACGGATTGGTCTGTGTAAATATATATGGTTGCAACGGATTTATCCCTTAGCATAATATCCAGAATATTTGTGCAAACTCAACTAGTGATTAACGGATCTGACAATGTGGCATTCAAAGTGATTGTGCTATCAATGAATGGTAAGTATTCGTAGCCTCAGGCCTCAACAACCGGGAAAGGACAAAAATCGGGCAGGCAGCATGGCTATGTGGGTCGCACCCATTAGGGTGTATAATCACCTATCTAGAGAAATTCCTTTTGTTTCTAAATCTATCGATTCTGCCCATTCGGGAAACGGTGGTTTGAGTCCAACCGTTGGTGATATACATTCGATACACTCAAGCGAAATGAGTGGTCGGTCATGTGTGGGCCGGGTTGCAAGACGTTCTTGTTGAACCCAGGTGTATTTGCCTCTAGAGATACATCATCGGAAGGTGGTCCCATACCTTGTCATAGTTGGAATCCAATCTCCAATAAGCTCCATGCGGGTTTTGATTTTATACTATATATGTGGAGCGTGAGATGCAAGCGTTCTGCTATTTGGTTATTTACTTGATGTAGACATTATTATAATATCACTGGATTTTCGTATCAAAGTGTTTTGGGTTATAGTAAGGTAAAAACCGTCCGTGTTTATGGGTGGGCTGGTCTTACTATTACCTTTTCTTTTGAAAGGACTTTTAAAGTTAAACAAGTGGTTGGAGTTTACTCACACCAGTCCCATGACTGACCCAGAGTTTATTTTGTTTTGTTTTTCCTAAACTCTTGGGTGCCCAAATTTGTACGGGCAGTCAAGTGTTTCAGGCTTTTACAGATACACTTGGAGGAGCTTGAAGCAGGAGGCTTCAACGTTAGTTCTTTAGAGTTGCTTCCGCTGAATCAAATGTTATGTGTACTCTGATGATGGTATGTATATAAAGCTACTGATTTGTATTTCAAAAGTTATGTTATATAATATATTTTATTCGTTCCGCTGTGAGTTTGTGATCTTCGTTTTCTTCTATTCTAATATTTCTTTCTTTCTATTTCTCTTCCTCTAACTTCTTTCTAATAATGAGTCGTATTTCTGTGCAATTTGAGTTGGACGTGTGGTGTTTTTAGTCAACTCAAATAGCACGGATTTGCGGGTCGTTTCAGTTGGTGTCAGAGCTTAGGTTGAGCGAACACCTAGGCTTGTGTGGCATGTGCTCATTAGAGATAGGGTCAGTAGTACCCTAGAATGAGTTGAGTGTATATATGAGAGAGCGTATTTGTAAGTTGATATAAAATTTGTTTTATATTGTGTTGGCTTGTCTGTTGAGTAGTTTATGAATTCTGGTCGAATCGTGGGACGCCACGACGTCGATAGGAGTTTGTAAACACTTGGACAGAAGAATCGACATAATATTGTTTTAAAATGGGTAAATGAAATAATTTAACCCAAAATTTCTATTTTGATACAGAAAGAATAATTTTTGGAATTATTATAATATATGGATGTGTTGATTGTTAGGATTATAACCAAACGAGATTGTAAAAATTGGAATTATTATTTATAACCAAAATAAAATTTGTATATGAAATTAAATATACAAATGAGATGAATTAGAATTAAATTCAAACCAGAATTAAGAATTCAAAATCCTGGGAAGTTGAAAAATATTTTTCAAAGTAATTAAAATAATATAGTTTTATTTTGAAAGGGTTTTTGAATGAAAATCATTTTGAATTGATTTTTAGAAATAATAAAGCACTGAACTCACTTCAGTGGCTGGGAAATAATTCTGATAATGATTGCAACATCATCAGTGTTCATTTCCGAGTTCTAAGTGATGAATTGCTGCCTTAGAAAAAGTTTTGATGGAAATTTGTTTGAAAGAAAACAAATTGGTTTGAATATTCAAATGTTTTGAATTTGAAATGGAAATAAATATATATGTATATATTTAAGTGATTTCAAAAGGATTTGAAATGATAACCCTGGAATTTGAATTCTGGAATTGAAATTTAACGGAGACTAGTTAAATGGATTGAAGTGAATCAATTAACTAGAATCAATTTGAATAGGTTTAATGGAATATAGATTGGATATAAATGGATTGATCGTAGATCATTCAAATCAAATGTGTAAAGACCAAAAGTTTTGGTTGGAGTTAAATTGTTGAAATATGCGGAGTTGAGTTTCAACATAAGTGAGATTTTGAAAAGTAATAGATTTGTACCATTTTTCCTACCTTAGCAATTTCGAGGACGAAATTATTTTAAGGGGGAAGAATGTAACGACCCGGATTTTTCGAATAGTATTTTAAATATTTAAAATCGTTTATATATTGAATTAACCATATAAAAGAATTTTTATAATGAATTATCAATCAAATAATCGATATACGATTTAATTTTTTTTATATATACAGAATTATCGTGATACGATAATAATCAAATTAGCAGTTAAAACTAAATTGAAACGTTTCAGTCGATTAATATAAACTCTATGTGAATTAGAACAATAATTATTATTTATTCATTGAAATCGATTCAGATTTTAAACCGAATTTAATTTGAATTGTTATCTCCCATATGTAGTCAAATAAAATTTCGGAGTATTGTATAAACGTGGAAACATATGTCGTTACGTTAAAATATTGGTTCAGGATTTCGAATTTAAGGACCAATAGATATTTTAATTATTTAATATAAATAATTTCAAATCAATGTTTATATAAAAGAGGAGAAGAGCCGACCTATATTTTTAAACGTTGAGCCTACTCTTAGCTTCAGCTCCTTTCATTTCGCAGACCTATATACTCTCCTCGAGCTGTAGAAAATGTCTCTAACCTTTAGTATCAAGGAGACAGCAGATTACTGGCGACGTACTTACTGTTTCGTCTCGCTCGCTCTATAAATTAATCCCTCACCTCCGTCCATTTCGATTCTTAAATCTTTATCTCATCTTTTCCGTTCTTCCTAGTCTTTCAAAATCGATTCAGCAAATAGAAAAAAAAAAGAAGAAGGGGAAACCGCAATTGAAATCGAAAGTCGCGATTACACCGTGAGGTGCCTGGAAGCTCGAGACGCGCTAACTCACTCGCGAGAGGTGCGCGATGTTCTCGGAGGAGGTTCATACTTCGTGAAGCTTTCGATAGGGAAGTCGCGATCTAAAGAGGAGTTGTGGGTTCTGGGAGGTTGACGCGGGTGGATTGATGTGAAGGTCGAAGTGTTTTGGGTTGCGGTTGAGTGATGCGCATGGAAGGGGAAGGGCTCGACAGTAGAGTTTTAGGGTTCAGTCTGTAGTGGTCGACGCCGAGGTGTTAATGGCAAATTGGGTCAGACAAAGGCAGTTTCGGGCTTTGATTTTTGGAAAAAGGGAGCTGATGTTGTTATCAGGTTGTGAACTGGATAGTGCAATGGCAGTAAGACTAATGTAGATGGTGCAACGGGTAGTAGGCTTTGACAATGAGTGTTAGTAGGGAATAACAGCTTGACTGTGAGTTGTTCGACGAAATGTCGAAGTCAGTTTTGGGGCTGATTGCAGTCATCGATGGCCGAGTTGTTGGTAATTGGTCGAGTGATATGCGGAGACAACAAGGTATACGTTGTTTAGTAATTTAAAAATTCTTAGAATTATTTGTTTTTATTTATTTATAATAAGTTAATCTAAATAAATAATCGATTTATCGATAAAAATAAATCATTTGTAGGTATGAAATGATTTAACTGGATTCAAGGCCAGAACGATAAGGAATTTTAAATGGATATTCAACAAACGAAAACCCGGTGAGTAAATCTCACTCACCTTTAGAATTATTTTTATTTCGTTAAAAATAATTGTTGTTGCTTGTTTGGATTTTTCTGCTGGTTTTATATATATTAGTTATTTAGGCTATATATATATATATATTGGGTTGATTGATTGGTTGGATTCCCGCAGTCTCATTAGCGGATGCCCGTGGTACCATAGCGGATGATTACCCTATACGCCCCATGCTATGATTAGTGGATGACCTTCTATACCGCTATATTCTGCCACGAAGCAGAATGGGTATTATTTATGTGCTAACATCTGTGGATGCAGGAAAACAGGTTGGAGGGATCCAACTGGATTCCTCAAAAATATATTATCTGTTTGTTAATTTCATATATTCATATATGATGTGTTAAAAATAAAATGATTGAAAATTGGCTGATTTGATTGTTTTAAATATCACTGGGCTAAGTGTTAATGCATTTAAAATATCGTGGAAGGATATTTGAGATTTAAAAGGAAAAATTCGATTTTTAAATAGAATTTGAAATTTAAATGGAAATAAAATATAAACTTGTTTTGAAAAATAAAACAAGTAGTTTCTTTATAAACGAAGTTTATAAATAGTTCTTTTATAACGAAGTTATAAATGAAGTGAAAAGAATTATCATTTGATAATTCAGAAATAGAAATACAAGTGTGAAATTGGAAATTGAAATGAAATTTCAAAATAGGATTTGAAATGGAATTTTTTAAATATATAACTCAAATGAAATTTGAGTATAACATTTGAATAGTAGAATTAGAAAAGGAGTTCAAATATTTGAATTTTAAATAAAAGAAAAGAAGTTTGGATATTAGAAATTCAAATAGAAGTTCAAATAGAATTTGAATATGTGAAATTAGAATGAAATATAGAATTGAATTCAAATGAATTAAATAGAGTTTGAATCCATAGGAATTCAAATAAAGAAAATGCAAATAGAGATTTGAATATGAAAATTCAAATGGAGTTTGAAATGGGAAATTGAAAATAGTAAATTCAAATAGAGATTTGAATATTGAATTTCAAAATAGAATTTGAAATAAACTTTGAAAATAGGATTTCAAAGTAGGATTTGAATAGGATTTCAAAATAGGAAATCCAAATAGTTTTGAAATGGAATTTGAATTCAAAGGAGTTCAAATGGATTTGAAATAAGGAAAATTCAAATGGGATTTAAATAATGGGTTTTAAATAAAGACAATTTAAATAGAATTCAAATGGTGTTAAATATAAGAATTCAAACAAAACTCAAATGGAGTTTAAATAGAAAGAATTTGAATAAGAGGAATTCAAAGAGATTTGAAACATGGTATTTGGATTCAAAAGAATTAAAAATGGAGTTTAAATATTTGAAGTTCAAATAGATTAAAAATGGAATTTGAATTCAAATAGTTGAAATAGAATTTGAATATAGAATTTGAATTAGAATCGAATTGGAATTTGAATATAGATTTCAAATTTAAATGAAATAGAAGATCAGAAATATTTGTTGAGTTGGAAAAAAATGGTTTGATATATATTTAAATTATATTAGAATAGAGTTGAATTTATATAAACGAAGTTTTAAAAGTTCATATATATAAATATAAATAAACGAACTCGCCGCAGCGCTGCAGTTCGTAAATTGGCGATTCGAACTTCAATCGAGTATACAGGGCTCAATTGGAGTCGGATCTCTTTGAAACAAGAAACGTCAGGGCCGGTTTGATAATATTTTTCTAATGAAAGAGAAAAATCTGGATTTCGTCATATAGATTTTGAGATATGTCAAAATCAAATTTTCAGAAAAGCAGCGCCAGAATCGTTTTAAACCCATAACGGTTTATTTAATTTTATAAAAGGATTTTAAGCGAATAAAATCCGAATTTCTATTTAGAAAATTTCAGATTTGAGTTATAAAATATATGTGAACTCAGGTGGAGTAATGAATTGATTTTTGAAACAGAAAAATCAGATTTTTGATTATTGAATAGAATTAACTAATTCGAATAGTAATTAGTAAATGAGACGTTGAATTGATATTGAGCTTTAAATAAGAAAATTCGATTTGAAATTTATATTCGAAATCAAAAAGGAAACTAGAATTGAAATTGAAATTCAATTTGGTTATGAGAAAGTTAAATATTTTATTTGAACATGTTATGTTCAAACAAAGAAGTGAAATAGGCAAAAAGGGCTAATTAAAGAATAATTAAGCGAAGCTGAATTCAAACAATTCAAAATTGAATTCAAACGAATGGATTGAGTTGAATTGAATTGGAAACAGGTGAACAGGTGTTAAACAGATATGGGATGGGGTATATGAAGATTTTAAATTTATGTGCTCGACAAAAGGTACATGTTTAATTCATATATGAGATTTTATGCGCCGTATCGACAAGCCGCTTGGCTTTTCCTTTTTCTTTTTGATTGAGGAAGATACCGGGAAGCTATTTGAAATTTCTCGATGCTCCCGATACAGGGGTGGTTATGGCGAAATTTTCCGAAAATTTAAGAAGTTAGAATATTTTTAAGATATTTTGATAATTAGAAATCATTGTATCGACGTATTGAATATTCGATAGGAAAGTGAATATAAAAATCGAATATTGTAAACAAAAGGGGATAGAGATAAGTGATTTGAATTGTTCCCAATTGCAAATAGAGATATTTTCTAATATATAGAAAATAAAAAGAAGTTAATATTTGGAACCGTTTTCCAAAAGACATAAGAGGCAAGATGATTATTGAAAATATTTGGTTAACAAATATTGATAGAGAAAATAGAGAAGAGATTTAATTAATGAAATATTAATTAAAGAGCCCAGTGATTTGTTTGATATGTTGGATGAACACTTGTTTTTATTCGATAGTTAAATCACAGACTATCGAAGTTTTTGACCATCGTTGTCAATATGGAGAGACCGGTTGGATTATTATCCGAAGAACCACTCCGTATCGGCATAAGCGTTGCGAACCAAGTATGCTGAATATATTGAAGACGGAGTAAAGTGCAAGGGCTTTTCTATTAATAGAAAGAGTGCCTTCGGTTTCGTTCAATCCCAGAACGAACGTAAATGGACGAATGTCTGACAAAGTATTTCCAATGATCAAACGGGTTGGTCTGTATAAATATATATGGTTGCAACGGATTTATCCCTTAGCATAATATCCAGAATATTTGTGCAAACTCAACTAGTGATTAACGGATCTGACAATGTGGCATTCAAAGTGATTGTGTTATCAATGAATGGTAAGTATTCGTAGCCTCAGGCCTCAACAACCGGGAAAGGACAAAAATCGGGTAGGCAGCATGGCTATGTGGGTCGCACCCATTAGGGTGTATAATCACCTATCTAGAGAAATTCCTTTTGTTTCTAAATCTATCGATTCTGCCCATTCGGGAAACGGTGGTTTGAGTCCAACCGTTGGTGATATACATTCGATACACTCAAGCGAAATGAGTGGTCGGTCATGTGTGGGCCGGGTTGCAAGACGTTCTTGTTGAACCCAGGTGTATTTGCCTCTAGAGATACATCATCGGAAGGTGGTCCCATACCTTGTCATAGTTGGAATCCAATCTCCAATAAGCGCCATGCGGGTTTTGATTTTATACTATATATGTGGAGCGTGAGATGCAAGCGTTCTGCTATTTGGTTATTTACTTGATGTAGACATTATTATAATATCACTGGATTTTCGTATCAAAGTGTTTTGGGTTATAGTAAGGTAAAAACCGTCCGTGTTTATGGGTGGGCTGGTCTTACTATTACCTTTTCTTTTGAAAGGACTTTTAAGGTTAAACAAGTGGTTGGAGTTTACTCACACCAGTCCCATGACTGACCCAGAGTTTATTTTGTTTTGTTTTTCCTAAACTCTTGGGTGCCCAAATTTGTACGGGCAGTCAAGTGTTTCAGGCTTTTACAGATACACTTGGAGGAGCTTGAAGCAGGAGGCTTCAACGTTAGTTATTTAGAGTTGCTTCCGCTGAATCAAATGTTATGTGTACTCTGATGATGGTATGTATATAAAGCTACTGATTTGTATTTCAAAAGTTATGTTATATAATATATTTTATTCGTTCCGCTGTGAGTTTGTGATCTTCGTTTTGTTCTATTCTAATATTTCTTTCTTTCTATTTCTCATCCTCTAACTTCTTTCTAATAATGAGTCGTATTTCTGTGCAATTTGAGTTGGACGTGTGGTGTTTTTAGTCAACTCAAATAGCACGGATTTGCGGGTCGTTTCATCAACATCATCGAGCAATGGTTTATAACTCACATATGAGTTTATTCACTAGGAGTGAATGTTTTTATGAAAAATAACATTCATTTCGCTTGAGTGGTTCACTTGATAGTTGAATCCTTGATTAACATCCTCAACTTCAAAATTTCATCATGCTTAAGTATTGCTCGCTGACGTTCATAACACCACATAGGTTAAAGAAGAAACAAAATGCAGTATAAAAATAGGAGCACTAGGCGAATAATAGCATCAGGTGAAGAAGGGGTCTATTGTAAATTTTGGCCAGTGGGTATAAAATATATACTACAAAGCAAGAGGAAGGAGCTGTTCATGTAAAACAAGGGTGGTGCATGTATTAATGGGCTCATCCCATCTATTAAAAAAGGGAAATATAAGAACGAATGGAATAGAAAGGAAAAGAACTAAGAAGAAATAAGAAAAGGAGAGTTTGGGTACTAGCAAGTTTCATTTGCCTGATGGGAAGGATAGTGCTACAGCGATTTTCATTGTTGCGTGTCTCTGGGCTTTTCAAACCTGTGGGCTTTTTACTAATAAAATAAAATAATAATAATAATAAACGACGGAGAAAAGAAACGTGAGGAAATAAGAGAAGATATGGGGAGAAAAGGGTATGGAAGGAAGGGGCATTAGGAATAGAAGGGGGTGAAGATAAATTAATGTGATGCTTGGGTTTGGCTATTAGGCCTTGGGCTTGACCCATGTTTAATATATATATATACACACATATATAATAGTAAAAGTGTTAAGTTAAAATTCAAAGATAAACAAACATATATATGTACACAAGTAGATCAAGATGATATGTTCAAAAAGTTTGGTTCATGTTTTCAAGTCAATCAATAGGATATGTGAGTAACTCAATGTAGTTATAAAATTTTAAACAGTTCATTTTAAAATGAATTTACAGAGTAATTAGATTGGTTTTAATTCATAACAATCGTTTAAATAAATGAACATAAATTTAGTCGTGAATTGTATTAACGTGTAAAACTAATCTGTAATGATCTATAATTCCGTGAACTCTGAATTGATTGTTCTATTAATTTATTTATTAATTAAGTTGTATATAATTACATTAACCATAATTATATATTTTTATTTGATACCTGTTAGTGGAAATAAAACCGTTCTACTAAATATTTGATTGACTAAATTGTGTAAACACTCTTTTAGCAGAAATAAACACCATTATGCTATTATATCAGTTTGATGTATTTTAACATATGACGTTGAGATATTATATTATCAGTTGATAATAGTGAATAATATTTATATGATTATTGTGCAAATTGGGTAAATGACTTAGTGTCGTCTGCAATAAGAATTGTTATATACCGTTGGGTCTGCTAAGTTATATTTCTGTAAAGTAACTCAGAAAGGAACTTAAGTTTTGGTAATTGGATATAAATTATTTTAAGTAACAATTAAATGGATTATTTTAAATTAATTATATTATTAATTAATTTAAAAAGGGAAGGTTAATTGTAATAGATTTGTTTGATGTAAACTAGCTGTTATAAAATTATTAAACTAGTTTGTTCAATTAAATTAAAAGAAGTGGGTCTGACGAATGATTTCTAAAATTAATAATATTTTATAAAGGTTAAGTTTTGTCTTAAATTAACAGATTTAAGTTGATAATGTAGTTAAATAGAGAATTGGATATAATACCCAAGATAATGGTTTGGACTTAATTAAAAGAAATTAGTCTTATAATTAAGTAAGGTTTAAAGATAATTTAGGTATCAGAAGGAAAAGGAATCAAGTCGATCATTTAGACTAAATTCCCTGATTTAATCAAGTTAACTTTGGAAATGGTTTGAAACAACAACGTTGTTTAAAAGGGGTTTAAGTTTTGGAAATCAACTGGATTTACAAATGCAGATTTGACGAATAATTTGAATATCGAACTTCTACAATCTTGACGATAAGAATGGTTTTGACTCAAGGTCTGAGAGGTAATTAAAATACCCCAACTTGAACAATTTCACTATTATCTGATAGATCGTATTAGTTTGAGTCCGAAATGAGAGTTGGAGTTAAATATCGTTTTCAGCTATGAAACATATATTTGAGAGTGAAATTATCACGTAAGGTTGACAATAAGAGTTTTTATTGGTTAATTAGTAATTTTATTTTAAAATGAATATGTATACAAAGTTATTATTAGAATATAAATATTTAAAGGTTATTTAAAATATGGCTTAGCAGATCCAACGGAAATGAATTTGTTTATTTTATTTTATATTTGATAGTTAAATCACCGACTATCAAATCAGGGCTATTTCATTATCGTTTTTCAAAGAGACCAGAATCTAAATTCCACTTTGATTCGATATACATTTTGTGTCCGAGATTATTGAAGACCATGGAAGATCGAGTTATGCAAGAGTTATTCTGTCGATCCTAGGTAGAAATTTCCTAAGATGGATTTACAGGATAATGTCTTCGGTTTGTCCAGTCCCAAGACAACTTTTATGGACGAGTGTCTAACAGAGTACGCCTAATAAATTGCGTAAATTGATTTTTTTTCAAACGTATTTACGCTTGGTGGCGGAGAAATTCGTTTCTCTTAGCTTTATACATGGGATATTTTTGGGGAAATCAATTTGTGATTTGGCGGATTTGACGAGGTGGCATTCAAGGTGAATGAAGACATGTTATATCCAAGGGTAAGCTCAGCCTCAAGCCTCACAACCCAGAAATGACAAAAATCGGGCGGGCAGCATGGATATGTAGGTCACTCCCATTAGGGTATATCGTCACCTATCTAGCGAAATTCCTTTTGCTTCTTAAATTTTTCGATGTTGTCCCTTTCGGGAAACGGTGGGTAGCTCTCAATCGTTGGTGACAATATACTCGATACACTCAAGCGAAATGAGTGGTCGGTCATGTGTGGGTCAGGTTGCAAGATGTTCTTGTTGAACCCAGTGTATTCCCCTCTAGAGATACACTATCAGCAGGTGGTTCCATACCTTGTCATAGTCGGAATCCAATCTCCAATAAGAGCGGGCAATTTTGATTGTATATTATGTATATAGAGCGTGAGATGCAAGCATTCTGCTGTATTGCTATTTATTTGTATTTATACCCTATCATAATATCAGAATAATGTTGTATTCAAAAAAAAAATTTATCGTAAGGTAAAACCCATCCGTATTTATGTGTGGATCGGTCTGACGATTGACTTTTCTTTTAAAAGTTCTTTTTGAAAGTTAAAATCAAACTGTTTTTAGTCGTTTACTAACACCAGTCCCATAACTGACCCAACATTTATTTTTCTATGTTTTCCCTAAACTCTTGGGTGCCCAAATTTGTATGGTCAGTCCAATAATTCTGGATTTTACAGATTTTATGAAGAAGCTTGGAGTAGGAAGATTCATCGTTAGACATATAGAGCTTATTCTGCTGTGTTGTATATGTAATGTACTCTGATGATGTATGTAATTCCAAATACCGTTGTATTTCAAAAGTGGTTATTTATATATTATATTTTATTCCGCTGCGATTGTGAGACTCTGTGATGTTGTTCAGTTCGATCTTCTATCAATTTTCTTCTATTCTAATTTTCTATCTTTTCTATTTCTTATCCTCTAACTTCTTTCTATTAATTATTCATATTTTCATGCAATTTGGGTTGGACGAGAACTGTATTCAGTCGACTCAAATGGCCCGGATTTGCGGTCGTTACACTTGGTATCAGATTAGAAGTTTGAGAAGTAACCTTGGCTCTGTGGTATAACTCGATAGAGATGGGGCTAGTAATACTCTAGATTGAGTTTGAGTGTATATATTTGAGCATGTATTTGTTAATTGATATAAAAACTATTTTTATATTGTGTTGATTGGTTTATCGAGTGGTTTATGAATTCTGGTCGATACAGCGGCGCAACTAAATCGATAGGTGTTTCTAAACTCTTGAACAGAATAATTCACACGATATTGTTTTAAATGCTGGGTAAATGAAATAATTTTACTCAAAATTATATTTTGATATTAAAAGAATAATTTTCCGAAATTATTATATATGGATGTGTCGAGCGCTATTATATAATCAAATAGGAATATATAAATTGAAATGGTTATATATTGAATCAAATGGGTTTGTATAAGAATAAAATATACAAATTAGACAAACCGGAGAATTGTTTGAGCAAAACAAATTGTTTTGGGAAAATTCAAAGGTTTCAAATATAAAGGGCATCAAGATATGTGATTTCTAACTGGTTTGGAATAAAAACCTGAAATTTGTATTATGGAATTTGAAATTTAACGGAAGTTAAGAAATTAGAACCTAACTAAAGATTGGTTGAGTTAATTTGTTTTCTGTGTATTGATTTGGTGTTGATTTCGGTCGTCGGGATTAATACTTAGAGGATTATTTTCTTACCGATTTACAGTTAGGGACTAATGAATGTTTAAGAATATCAACAAATGGAAATGTTTTCCAACTGTAATTAATTGATATTTCTAGTTATGAAAATGACCGTGATTGATAATAAACTGCTGATGTATTGAATAATTTGGTTGCTGTGAATGTTTTGGTAAACCATGTGTTTTGGATGCCTTATTTATGGTGATTATTAGGGGGTGACCCATGTATATGCTTTGTGTATAAGTCTATAACTATAGATATAACTGTAATATCCTCGTTACTGTTCAATTTCGAGGATAAAATTCTTTTAAGGAGGGTAGATTGTAATGTCCCGGTATTTGAGTAATTTTATAATACAATATAGTTTGGATTATTTTAATAATTGATTTAAAATATTAAATTATGATTAATAAATATTGAAAATTTTCAAGTATATTTTTATACTTGATATATTTATATATGCAAGTAAATGATGTGTTAATATTGTGCTTGCATTTTTGACTTGTTCTTAATAAATATAAATATAGGTAAATCAATGAATAAATTTCATTATAATTTGTATTTTCTCCATTTTTATGCATATAGGAGTACATGGCTATAAGATTAAATTGATAAGAGTAGGATAAATCAAAACATGAGAAAAATTTGTTTAGATGCTAAGATAAAAATTCAAACGATTAAGGGCATAAACATAAATTGATTTTTAATACTTGGCAGCCAAGTATGTTCTTTTACTTAGCACATGATTGCACATATATGCATGCCATAATATCTAGTCTAAGCATAGCATTGTAAGCTTTGCAGCAGCTTACTCATCATATATTTCCAACATAATATGTAATCCCTCCATTCAGACAATTTAGACAGCTAAACCATAGGTATAGGACTTGTGATAACTCATTACTTAAGAGCAAAGTAAGATATGTTTATGCATTTGCACATGGTCCTGAAAAAGACTGGATGGAGTGAGACATGGAAATGACAACACAGTGCACTCCTCAATCAAAATTGGTAGCAGCAGCTAACCCCCCATCTGCCCCTATGTTTATACTACAAAACTTCAAGAGTAAGGCTCATATGGCCCTAGAAAATACCACACACATTCACTGACATCTGGGAATAAGGGTAGCAAACTAAAGACATGAATAACTGGAACTAGAGACCAAAGAAATGGTAGAGAATAGGAACCTTTACTGAGATCATTTGTGAGGAAAACTGGAAATTGGAAATACTAGGAAATAGTGATCTATCTGGAGAGTAAACACAATGTTACCAAAACAGAGAACCCATTTTTGTGAGTAAACCTCCTTTCTCCCTTTAGATTTATTGCTAATAAAAATGTATGATAGTGCAGACCATATGTGTGTAAGTTTTGAATGCTTTTAGTTCTAGCGTGTGTGTTGAATCAAATCAGTGTTCATATTAAAACTAGAGTATAGCAACCCCTGTAATATGAATGCATAAAACCGTGAACCAATGACCAAAACTATGAACACTGTGGTAAGATTTCCTTTTAAATACGTTGCGAATTGAGATATATATAATAGTGTAAACATGTACATGTGTGTAAATGTCTTGCATGCTTGGTATTCGAGCAAATTTGGTCTTCATATTAATGAATGGAACTAAAATAAAAGCCCGTTGATAACCAAATACATGCTCTGTTATTTATTTTAAAGGCCACTACTTAGCTTCATGAAAATCAACATGTACAGTTGTTTCATCTAAAATGAACAAAGCTTTTCTTGGGTTAGGAACAATATCAAAATCCACAAACTGAACCTTCAGGAATGCTTTTGAATAATAGGTGAAGTTTCTACAAATTTTTCAGCTATATCAATGATAGTTGCAACATTTTTTTTCTTTTAAAAACTGAACTGAAAGGGTCCTCAAATCCTGAAGATAGATTAAAATTAGAAAGACATATGTGTACTTTATTGAGGAAACTGAAAGATTAAGGAAGGTATTGACTTCCAAATAAGATCTTGTTTACAACTGGAAATTTACATTTTTGGAAATTGGTGTAACACTGTCGAAATTTTCTACTGATGATGGAGGAGCTTTTAGGTGATGGTGATGGGGTCAATAGACAGGAATGTGTTTGCGTGGGGATTGGTAACCATTGCAGGTTGGCTCAGCGGAGTGTGCAAGTGCACTAGTGCATTGTGCACATGAGTATTCTAGATGCGTAAGAAAGAAATGGGAAGAAGGGTGGAGGAAGTTGTGAATGTAACAACCCGAAAATCTGGGCCAGTTTAAAATTTTTATTTTGCCAATTTTAGCGAAGTTTGAACATTTAAAATGAATTATTTAAATAATATCGACGAGAAATTTATTTTGAATCGAATTCGAACGTATATATTATATACGTCGTCGTTAGAATATGAATAATTATATATAATTATGAATAGAATTGAAAATGGCGCGGTAGTTCGATAATTCGATTTCAAACTTCAATTGAATGTACTGGGTGCAAAACAATTCGGATTTTAGCGAAACCAAAAACATTAGGATCTAATTGAGAATATATTTCCAACGAATCGGAAAAATTGAGATTTCATAGCAGGAATCAAAAGATATGTCCAGTTGAAAATTCTGAATAGTCGCTATGGAATTCAGGCCCTTAAAAATAGGAATTTTGCAAACGACCTCGGAAACGAAACCACTTTTGTTGGATCCGTGATGTCAAATTATTGGTAGATTCCAAATTTCATAATTATTCGAATCAATATGTGAGCGCGGCAAAGGAAAACGTGTTTGACCAGTTTCAGTTGATTTTAATCGACTGGAAAATGGCCATTTTTCCAATGGTCTCAGAATTCGACGAAACTAGTTTTGTTAGGACCGTATCGTCAATACGAAGCAAGAAAATATTTTTCGAGAATTTTCAGGGTTAGTATGTGGCCCCAGTAAAATGAAATGCGCGTTCAAATTCAATATATAGAGTTATATGTAGATTTTGACGAAAACTGATCGAAACGATTGAATCAGCTTGCGATACATATCCCATTGTGTTCGGAATGGGGGTAATTAGCTATGGACGACAGGCGGCGGGCCTCGTTTAGAGGTCGTATGAAAAAGTCAACTGTTTGTAAATTAAATATTTAAAATAAAAAAATATAAAATTCCCCCTTTCTCTCTTCCTTTTAACTTCTGCCCCCCCCCCCCTTCTTCAAATCAGAAATCAAAAAAAAAGAAAAGAAAAGGGAGGAGCTGTCGCTCCTCCGATCGAGCAGCCACCGCACCTCCAAGCGGAGCGCCGCCGCACACCCCCCCTTCCCCTCCTCTTCTTCCTCCTTCTCCTCCTCTTCTCATCGACGGACGCGACCCCAGCCCCCTGCTCCTGCTGCCGCCGCCTCCGCTGCTTCTTTTTCCGCCTCCCCCTCCTTCGCACCTTCCTCTCCTCCTTCCCCTTCCGATTCGACAGCCCACAGCCCCCCCGGCCTTCGATTTCGACTGTAAGCCCCTTTTTATTTATTTACTTTTATTTTATTTCTTTTTTCCTATGTAATTGGTATTAGCAAATTATAAAAATCAGTTTTTTTATATATAGCATGATATAAAAGGTTATATTTTTATCATATAGAAAAGGTTAGACTTTTATATAGGAAAAAATTAGAATTTTTAAAATAGAAAAGATTTGATTTTTCTATATGAAAAGACCATATTTTTATAAGTGAAAGGCGAAATCTTTATATTTAAAAAGGCGAGATCTTTATATTTGAAAAGGCGAGATCTTTATATTTGAAAAGGCGAAATATTTATATAGAAAATAGCGTGGTAAAAATAGAATTTTTATCTATATAGTATCGATGTAAAAATAATTTTTTTATCTATATAGCATCGATGTAAAAATAGAATTTTTATCTATACAGTAGCGATGTAAAAATAGAATTTTTATCCATATGGAGCGATTATAAAAATATAATTTTTATATACATAGCAACAATATAAAAATGTGATTTTTATATATGTAGTGACTACGGGCAGTGAAAGTGACAAAAGACGAGAACGGCGGAGATTTTCTACATATGAGAGTCGTGGCGTTTGGATTAGCTATTGGTGAGAATTTCTCACTCTTCAATTTCTTTTTCTTGTTATATATATATACTAGGATGCAGACGGTGCTTAGCAGCACCCGACAACCGTCGTCCACAGACCATGGACGGCTTGTTTGTTTGATTGATGTGTTGTGAAATTTGTTTGTGAAGTTGATGTGAAATAGATAATGAAATATATTCATGTGTTGAAATAAATTAATTATCGTTAAAAATATAATTTTTAACGTGAATGTGAATAAATGAATATTTATAAACAAATCGGCCGATTTGTTTATATACACTGATTTGACTGATATTGATTGGGATGATAAATTTTACACATCGCCCAACTGCACGAATAAAAATCTGTGTTTGTTGATTTGAAACCCCACACGGGTGTTGGGATGATATTTAGCGTACACTAATCCCAATTATTTAATGGTATGTCGATCGATTGGTCGACAGACTGTGTAAGCGTTGATTATTTATATTGGATGCTTGTGCAGTTGTGTGGTGCACCTTCGATGATGGTTGATTGTTTATCATTGCTATTATATACATGTGTTGTATGGAATCCATATAATTAACATTACATGGTGATTGATTGGGCCTCATTCCAATCGGGAAAATAATGAATATTATAAAAGAAAATTCATTTGTTGAATATAAAAATAGTCATGTGTTGACGATGTTCATGTATTGAAACTATTCACGTGTTGAGTAAAATATTTTAACAATAAAATTTACATCTTTATCATATTTAAAATTAGAACTACTTCACGGTGGAGTCTGGTTTAAAAATCAAACGATAGATACCATAATTTTATAAAATATTTTACATAACAAAAATAGTGATGTGTTGACAGTACTCATGTGTTGAGATTAGTCGTGTGTTGAAAGAAATATAGATTCATGTTGAATAGAATATATATTCATTTGTGGAATAGAATAACGAATTTATGAAAATATATAAAGCCGTGTTGATTAGAGTTGCGCTATTTTGACGTGAACGATATTTATATCGATTATATTCGTTTTTATAATGAATATAGAAAAGAAGTGATTTCAAAATATAATGTTTTGAAAATATTATCATTTATATAGTAATGATATGAAATATTCAATTTTGATTAGAAATTCAATGTAGCGTTGAAATGGTTTTGAAAACGAATTTAAAACGATTTATAAAATACGTTTTAAAAGGAAATCGACGAAATATATATAATATATATATATTATATATATAATGGCCCGAATAGAACGCGCCGCGCCGCGGCAGTTCGTGAATTTCGACCATTGATTTCAAATTGACGTTGCGGGAGATCCGACCGTCGGATTCTCCTAAAACCGGAACCGTTGGGTTCGTATCGAAAAGAGCTTTCCAATGAATATTAGAAATTTGAAATCTAATGGCTGGATTTGGAATTATGTCCAAATCAAATTTAGAAAAGGTCGCTGTAAGTGCAGTTCGATGGCCGTTGATGGAAATCGACTGTACGGGCCTTGATAAAATCATTAAAAATATCCATAATTTGTAGAAAATCATAAGAAATGATTTGGGAAAAACTAGGATGAAAAACTCCATACTTGAAAAGATAAAAATAGATTTTTATCGAAATGAACTAGTTTTGAACTAGAATTAAAATCAATTTATCTTTGAAATAAATAAATTGAATTTGAAAGTGATTTTAAAAATAATCAATATTCCCAATACGTGAATTGGAGTTGAATCGAAATTATCTTCGGAATATTTCGATGTTGGATTTCGTGACTATACAGATATTGTTATGGGAATTTGAAAGATATATTTTATATCGTAATTTCCAATACGATATTTGTGGGTTTCAGGATTTGATTTTGAATATAAGCCGGTATATTTTCTATTCAGAGCCTTGTATTTAATATCAAATGTGTTTTTGGGTTTATCGTGAGCGGTGTTTTGAACAACACCTGTTCTTTAACCCGATTAACAATAGAGTGAGATTTTGGGTTTATCGTGAATCGTGTTTTAGATGACACTGGTTCTTTAACCCAGTTAAAGGCAGGATATTGATTTTTGAAAAGATTAAAACTAAGTGGAGTTTTAATGAATCTTTAATTAGATTGAAATGAGAATTGATAATTTAAATTATCAAATCTGAAAGGTGATCGAGAATGGAGTACCACCAGTTTTGCTCCAAAGCGATAGTTAAATCTTTAATTAGATTTGAACGTGAAATGGTAATTAATTTTACCGATAACACCGTGGTGTAAGATATAGAGTATTACCAGTTTTTCTCCATGGGATGAATAGGTTGGGATTGGGAAATAAAATAAATAATTACTTCGGTGTGGTTCGCTAATCCCGACTAGTTTGAAATGATATCCAAAGGAAGATTATAGAATAAATTTAGAAGAATTTATCTTGGATAAAATTAATGGGAACCTTTCCCTAAGAATGTGATTTTGAGAATAAAAGAATATTCTGAATTGGAATGAGGCGTTCGTTGTGTTTGTGTAACATTTGTTTATCATATACGTGGGTTATTCAGAAAGGCCGGGTTTATACCCATTCTGAATAACCGATTCGACGAGATGTCAAAGATGAAGACGGTGGTCGAAGACCGGAAGTCTTCACATCGTTTGGGTGATTACTGATGATCTTTATTGGGCTGTACACCCAAGATGAGGGAAACAGTTGGTGATCGTCCAGACGTACTTGGAGATGGATGGATATGCGAGGAAAGTGCCTCCGGTTTCGTTCAGACCCAGAACGAACTTGTAAATGGATTGTGTGTCTGACATTGGATTTTATTCTGTGTAGATTGATCTCTATTGAATATACATCTGTTTGGCGGCAGAGAATTTATTCTCTTGCTTAACGCCCTTCTCTGAGACGTACGAGCTCAGAGGTTGTATATCGATGGACATCAGTCGCATGGAGTGAATTGCCAGTGTGGCACGCGTAAGTGGCAATTGATCAAGGCTTCTGTTGAAAAGCAAAGTCTTGTGGTTGATGATCCAAGCACGGCCTGTGTGGCGTAGCTTTGTGTATAACGTGAATTCGCGAGCCTCACACCTCGGTATGAGTCAAAAACGGGATAGTGACTGCAGGGAGAGCACGACGTTTCTTTCTAGCTAGGGTGGTGTCAGTGACCTTCCAGCTCTGACATTTATATACTTTTCAACTGTGTGGTTGTTGGAATGCGAGGTGCCTCGGATATAGGTCTGTAAGGATCGGGAAACGTGTGTTCAGGAATTGGCAATCCTCAAAAGTAAGAGAGGACCGGCCCTGAAGATCCAAGGATCATAGTGGGGTCCTGGGACATTTGCTAGAGTGTCTCGAATCGGAGAGGAGCTTGCCCCTTGCCTCGACTCATGATGGAATCCAATTTCCAATACGTGATATTGCGGTTTTATTTGTAGAACCTGGTATGGCGACATAGTGGTATGGGTCATTCATGCCGCCTATGATTGATATTTATGATTGAAATTGTTTTGACACTATACACCTATAATAGTATCAAATAATGTGTTTTAAACGTATCAAGCATGCTTTGGCTGTTATAAGGTAAAAACCCTATCCTCCGGCTTGCGTTGCATTGTGTGATGGGACCTGGGTCTTATAACAGCTTCATTTTTCTTTATTTAGCATTGCGCTGTTTATTTCATGCGCTGGTATTCTTGGGAGGAAACCCGTTCCGTGTTATACGGCGTGGTCCCTTGATTTACCTAACTTTAAAAATAAAGATTAATAACTGTTTTAGTTCTCACACCAGTCACATGACTGACCTGGAGTTTATTGTTTTAACCTAAACTCTGGGTGCCCTTATTTTCGACACGGGCAGCTAGTAGTTTTGGTTTTGCAGATTTATATTCACAGGGTCCTGATTTACAGCTGGAACGATGCTTGGAAAGCTCTGTATCCGTGTATCACTTTCAGTTGTGCTTTTGTATTATTTTCCGCTGCGATGTATTTAAATGTAATTTAAATCTCTGATATTTATTGAATGTAATTTATTCAGTTATACTCTGTATATTCTTGTATCTGATGGAATTGTTGTAATAACAATGAAATGTTCTTCCGTCTGCGTTCTATTTTGTCTTGTCCTCAATTCTATCTGTGCTTTCCTTCACGGGGAAGTTCGGGTCGTCTCAGTTTGGTATCAGAGCTTTGGTTTACAGAGCTCGAGATAAGACACATTAGAACCATACGAAAGAATTCATCAGATATTGGATTAGTAATATCCAATTAGAATGACCCGTTAGAGATAGGATCAGTAATATCCTAGAACGAGTGTGAAGAGTATATTTTTCAAATGAAAACAATTTTGTTTTGAAAATTTAAACCATTTTATACGTATTTGAATATTTATTTGTTTTGAATTTGGACAATCGAGTATATATAGATTTCGCGTATATGCGTCATGAACGTATATTCGAAGTTTTAATATATTGGATAGATATAGAATCACATTCTAGACACCCGGGGATAATTCTGATGATGTGGCCACATCATCAGTATTTATATTCGAGTGACGAAGGTGTGATTTCTATATATTTCCATTAGACTGGTGTGAGAACCAAAAATTATATAGATAGATTTATTTGTTGTGAATTGGCATCAAAAACATGATTTTCTGTTTATATATCAAAATTATGAATTTGAAACTCTAATTCACTAATTGATTGATGGTTGTGTTGTTTGTTTATTTGTTTGATAATTTTGAACCATTTAGCGTAATTGAATCAAATATTGAATTGTATTGAAAATTGGTCGCATTTGCTTGCATATACATGTACTTACATTGAACAGGTCATAGCAAGGAGGCTAGAGCAGAGAATAAAATTTGTTTGCCCAACAAATAGGTACATGTTTATCATAATTTACTGTTTTGTTTGGGTGATGATGATTTTATGAGCCGATTGGCTTTTTCTTTTTCTTTTTGAGATCAGAAGGCCTACATGGCAATTTCGGGATTTTCCCGTGGCTCCCGATGCAGGGGAGGTTATGGCGAAATTTTTCGAAAATTTAGGGTGTTAGCCAAATTTTTGAAAAATTTGAAAAGTTCTTAGAAACTGAAAAGTTGAAGAACTTAAGCCGTAGTCAAAATAATGGAAGTTGAGTTAATTTGTTAAACAACTTTTGGCTTCGTTCCTTTTCGGCCTTTGATTTAGAGAAGATTAGAATATTAAAAGAAAAAAAAACCAGAATAAATTTATTCAATTAAATCACACATTGAACTGATTAGAAAATAGTTAGAAATATATACTTGTGCATTATATATGTTTGAACAGGAAATTGGATAGCTGTTGAGTAAAGATTTTATTTGCGTGCCCGACAAATAGGTAAACCTTAATGAGTTGGATGCGAAATATTATTATATCAACTCCTGTGAATGCCATTGGATGTGGAGTGCTGGTTATTCTGTGTGAAATAGTAAACATCGCCATAGGATAGCAACAACTAATTTGAACTACATTATATGGCATACTTCTGGAAGATAAGCATACTTCATCATATACCACATTAGCATTTGGAGCTTGTGTGACGAGGTGGAAGATTTACCATACGAGCGAGAGGCTTGTATGGTGATGACTATATTTTACAGGTTGAACTGATGACTGACCTGGAGTTTATTGTTTTAACCTAAACTCTGGGTGCCCTTATTTTCGACACGGGCAGCTACTAGTTTTGGTTTTGCAGATTTATATTCACAGGGTCCTGATTTACAGCTGGAACGATGCTCGGAAAGCTCTGTATCCGTGTATCACTTTCAGTTGTGCTTTTGTATTATTTTCCGCTGTGATGTATTTAAATGTAATTTAAATCTCTGATATTTGTTGAATGTAATTTATTCAGTTATACTCTGTATATTCTTGTATCTGATGGAATTGTTGTAATAACAATGAAATATTCTTCCGTCTGCATTCTATTTTGTCTTGTCCTCAATTCTATCCGTGCTTTCCTTCACGGGGAAGTTCGGGTCGTCTCAGTGAACATGAGTAGTTAGCAAATCAGTTGTTGGATCCTGGCTCAGCCAAGAATTAAAAGAAAATGAATATACAACAGAAGAAAATGAACTGGAAACAAATAAAGAAGAGATTTGGAAAGAAAGAAACGGTGCAGCATTTCAAAAAGGGATGCACAAAACTACTCTTTTACATTTCATCTTTGAATTTTGTAGTCTTGTTTTGAACCAATACAGTAATTTTTTTTTACTGTAATGAACTGGGTGGTTCGCTTGATAGTTGAATCCATGATTAACATCCTCAACTTCAAAATTTCGTCATGCTTAAGTATTGCTCGCCGAAGTTCATAACACTACATAGGTTAAAGAAGAGACAAAATGCAGTATAAAAATAGGAGCATTAGAGCATCAGTTGAAGAATGGATCTGTTGTAAAGTTCGGCCAGTGGGTATAAAATATATACTGCAAAGCAAGAAGAAGGAACTGTTCATGTATAATAAGGGCGGTGCATGTATTAATGGGCTCCGCCCACCTTTTAAAAAAAGGGAAATATAAGAACGAATGGAACAGAAAGGAAAATAACTAAGAAGAAATAAGAAAAGGAGAGTTTGTGTACTGGCAAGTTTCATTTGCCTGATGGGAAGGATGGTGCTACAACGATTTTCATTGTTGCATGTCTCTGGGCTTTTTAGGCCTGTGGGCTTTTAACTAAAAAACATAAAACAACAACAACAACAACAATAATAATAATAATAAATGAAGGAGGAAAGAAACGTGAGGAAAGAAGAGAAGGTAGGGGAGAAAAGGGTATAAAAGGAAGGGGCAATAGGAATAAAAGGGGGTGCAGATAAATTAAAATGATGTTTGGGTTTAGCTATTAGGCCTTGGGCTTGACCCATGCTTATATATATATAATAATATTATTATTATTAATAATAAAAGTGTTAAGTTAAAAAGCAAAGATAAACAAACATATATATGTACATGAATAGATCAAGATGATATGTTCAAAAAGTTTGGTTCGTGTTTTCAAGTCAATTAATAGGATATGTGAGTAACTCGACATAGTTATAAAATTTTATAAAATTCGTTTTAAAATGGATTTACAAAGTAATTAGATTGGTTTTAATTTATAACAATCGTTTAAATAAATGAACATAAATTTAGTCGTGAACTGTATTGACCTGTAAATACTAATCAGTAATGATCTATAATTCAATAAACTCTGAATTGATTTTTCTATTAATTTATTTATTAATTAAGTTGTATATAATTACTTTTGACTGTAATTATATATTTTTATTTGATACCTGTTAGTGGAAATAAATACCATTCCAATAAATATTTGATTGATTGAATTGTGTAAACACTCTTTTAGCAGAAATAAACACCGTTCTACTATTATATCAGTTTGATATATTTTAACATAAGATGTCGAGATATTATATTATCGGTTGATAATATTGAATAATATTTGTATGATTATTGTGCAAATTGGGTTAACGACTAGGATGTCGTCTGTCATAAGAACTGTTATATACCGTTGGGTCTGCTAAGTTATATTTCTGTAAAGTAACTCAGAAATGAACTTAAATTTTGATTATTGGATATAAATTATTTTAAGTAACAATTAAATCGATTATTTTATATTAATTATATTATTAATTAAATTAAAATGGGAAGGTTAATTGTAATAAATTTGTTTGATGTAAACCAGTTGTTATAAAAGGGAATAAATTATTAAATTAATTTGTCTAGTTAAATTAATAGAAGTGGGTCTGAGGAATGATTTCTAAAATTAATAATATTTTATGAAGGTTAAGTTTTGTCTTAAATCAACAGATTTAAGTTAATGTAGTTAAATAGAGAATTGGATATAATATGCAAGATAATGGTTTGGACTTAATTAAAAGAAATTAATCTTTTAATTAAGTAATGTTTAAAGATAATTTAATTATCAGAAGGAAAACGAATCAAGTCGATCATATGGATTAAATTCCCTGATTTAGTCAAGTTAACTTTGGAAACGGTTTGAAACAACAACGTTGTTTAAAAAGCGTTTAAGTTTTGGAATCAATTGGATTTACAAATGATGGTTTGACGAATATTTTGAATATCGAACTTCTACAATCTTGACGATAAGAATGGTTTTGCCTCAAGGTCTGAGAGGTAATTAAAATACCCCAACTTGAGCGATTTCACTATTATCTGGTAGATCGTATTAATTTGAATTCGAAATGAGTGTTGAAGTTAAATATCGTTTTCAGTTGTGCAACATATATTCGAGAGTGAAATTATCATGTAAGGTTAATAATAAGAGTTTTTATTGGTTAATTAGCAATTTTATTTTAAAATGAATATGTATACAAAGTTAATATTAGAATGTAAATATTTAAAGGTTATTTAAAATACGGCTTAGCAGATCCAATGGAAATGAATCTGTTTATTTTATTTTATATTTGATAGTTAAATCACCGACTATCAAATCTAGGCCTTTTCATTAACGTTTTTCATAGAGACCGGAATCTAAATTCTACTTTGATTCGATATACGTTTCGTGTCAGAGATTATTGAATACCATGGAAGAAGGAGTTATGCAAGGGTTATTCTGTTGATCCTAGGTAGAAATTACCTAAGATGGAATTACAGGATAATACCTTCGGTTTGTCCAGTCCCATGACAACTTGTATGGATGAGTGTCTAACAGATTATGCCTAATAAATTGTATAAGTTGATTTTTTTTCAAACGTATTTACGTTTGGTGGTGGAGAAATTCGTTTCTCTTAGCTTTATACCCGGGATATTTTTGGGGAAATCAATTTGTGATTTGGCGGGTTTGACGATGTGGCATTCGAAGTGAATGAAGACATGTTATATCTAAGGGTAAGCTCAGCCTCATGCCTCACAACTAGGAAATGAAAAAAATCGGGCATGCACAATGGCTATGTGGGTCGCTCCCATTAGGGTATATTGTCACCTATCTAGAGAAATTCCTTTTGCTTCTTAAATCTTTCGATGCTATCCCTTTCGGGAAACGGTGGGTAGCTCCCAACCGTTGGTGACAATATATTCGATGCACTCAAGTGAAATGAATGGCCGGTCATGTGTGGGCCGGGTTGCAAGACGTTCTTGTTGAACCCAATATATTCCCCTCTAGAGATACACTATCAGCAGGTGGTTCCATGCCTTGTCATAGTCGAAATTCTATCAACTAAGCGCCCACGATTTTGATTGTATACTATGTATGTAGAGCGCGAGATGCAAGCATTCTGCTAGATTGCTGTTTATTCGTATTTAAACACTATTATAATATCAGAATAATATTGTTTTCAAAAATGTTTTGGGTTATCGTAAGGTAAAAACCATCTTTATTTATGTATGGGTCGGTCTTACGATTATCTTTTCCTTTGAAAGTTTATTTTGAAAGTTAAAATCAAACTGTTTTTAGTCGTTTTCTCACACCAGTCCTATGACTGACCCACAGTTTATTTTTCTATGTTTTCCCTAAACTCTTCGGTGCCCAAATTTGTACGGGCAGTCCTATAGTTCAGGATTTTACAGATTTTCTGAAGAAACTTGGAGCCGGAAGCTTCAACGTTAGACATATAGAGTTAATCCAGTTGTGTTGTTTATGTAATGTACTGTGATGATGTATGTAAGTCCAAATACTGTTGTATTTCAAAAGTGATTATTTATATATCATATTTTATTCCGTTGCGATTGTGAGACTCTGTGATGTTGTTCAGTTCGATCTTTTATTTATTTTCTTCTATTGTAATTTTCTATCTTTTCTATTTCTCATCCTTCTATTAATGATTCATATTTTCGTGCAATTTGGGTTGGACGAGAGTTGTATTCAATCGACTCAGATGGTAAGGATTTACGGGTCGTTACAAACCGGATGAAGTTATTCTGGATGTGTGTTCAAAGAATTCGATGCAATCATGACCCAGGGTTACTGAAGGACATTTGAAAACCTATGTTACTTAGCCAAACCTACCTTTTTTTAGGCATCGGAATTCATATTCTGACGGTTAGTTATCCTTCCCTTGTTGGATGAATATCACATTTGCAGTATAGCGGAATTCCGAAATGGCCTTAAGAAGGCTTACTTAGCTTGACATAACTGAGGTTTTATGAAATCAATTACTCGCTAGATCATGAATGTGATGATATATATTGTGATAAGAAGAAAACAGGGTAATACGTCCCCCTTTTCAGAAAATAGGGCATCATAATGTTCATTAACTTAGATGATCATTCTGCATCAGACCGGCACGAAGGGCCCGGGTTGCATCAGATATCAAGTTATAAGCATGTAGATGTCCCCTTTTTTTGAGGTAGGAGGCATTAGGCTCATCATGAGAGCGTCGATTAGTGTGGCAAAACCTTCGAGATAGAAGGAAGAGGACTTTGAATTTCCATGAAGCTCTTCCTCCTTTACAAAGTCGCCATGACCAACTTTCTCATGCGAAAGATTAGTGTTAACTCCCTGCTTCATCATAATGGCACAACAAGATTATCAAATTGCAAGATGTTTAAGATTTGGAATTCTTCATTCATAAATTGTAGATGTATTGCAAGAGTTGAAGTAATCCCCAACCCGATTTTAAAATTCGGGTTTTCTTCCTCGAGAAGAAGAAGAGAGAACAAGATTCAGAAATGAAAATTTTGTCCCCGCCCCCCCATGTGGTTCCTAGGGTCTTATTTATAGAAAATTCTTGGCCCCTTCTGTTGTTAGGCTATTGGGCCTGCAAGGGCCCTTGTCGGCTGCTCCTTTCCTTGGACTCGGATGTTTGGCTTTCGACCGTCTTCATGGTGCTAATTATAGTCCTCAAAATGAGGGTCCCCGTCAATTGGGGCTTCTTCAAAATTGATGTGGGCTTGCTGATGTGGTGGCTTTTGGGTGACATTTGAACTTTCGACAGCAGCTCTTGGGTGTAGGTTCTCTGACGTAAGCTTTCAGATGTAGGATTCCAACTTTCTCGTGAATACTTAGAAGAGCTTGCCCTCATTATGTATGCAGGTAACCGCTGGTTCTAGGCCGTTGTTGGTTCCTGTACTAAGCGGATTAGTACGGATAGCTGTATCTCTATCTGGGTCTTG
Source organism: Allium sativum (assembly GCA_030737875.1). Taxonomy (NCBI): domain Eukaryota; kingdom Viridiplantae; phylum Streptophyta; class Magnoliopsida; order Asparagales; family Amaryllidaceae; genus Allium; species Allium sativum. The sequence goes on from CM060920.1 coordinate 490,598,547, forward strand.
TTTAGCCTTTCGGTGAAGCTTTTGGGGTGGTCTGGTTTCTCGGAAGGTAGCTTCCCGTGATATTTCTGTTGTCTATCAATGTAACCTTTCGCCATTTATGCAATAGATATTTCGGAGGCAAGTTTCGGATGATTTGTATACTTTGGGCTTGGTACCCATGGTACCTTCGCCTTGCGATGTTTTGGTACCAAGTAGGTTAATACCGATAGCCCTTCCAAGTTTCAATAAGCGGAACTCATGTCTCCCTCTTTCTTGGTTTCTGACTTTGGTGACTCCTCGTTATGGAACTTCCTGCCAGGTAGACCCTATCAGACAGTCCCTGTAGGATAAATTTCGTTGGCATTCTATGAGCTTTGGACTCTTTTCTTCAAGGGATATGCCGGTTTATGTTGTTCTCAAATCATTCTTTCTTGCTTTCAATCTTTTCAATTTATTCAGCCTTTTGCTTTCGGGAAGTTTTTCTGTGTTTGTATTCCTCCGATACCCCTTCACTGTCAGTCAATATTAGAGGTTAATTTTAGTAGTAACATTTGCCTCCTAGTGAAGGGCTGTTTTCGAATTTCCAAGTCAAACTTTTCTTTCTAGGATCTCTCCTATTTGTGAGTTGTTTCTAAGTGTTGCATTGTGTCATGAAACCTATAAGGTATTGCTCTCGGGCCAGCTTTTTTCATCCATTAAGGGTTGAGAGCCAACGACCGGTTCCCTACTATGACAGTATTTCTAAACCAACTCTTACTCGTATAATCTAAGGATTGAAGACTAGAAACCCCATTCTGGTATTTGTGTAGAACTGAATCGTCCCAGATTCAGGCATTAATATAGACAGAGGATCAGAAAACCTTTCTGGTTTTCGCGAAGAACCGAATCAACCTAGATTCGTCTATTAATATAGATATAAGACAGGAAACCTCATCCAGCATTTGTAAAGAGCTGAATCAACCCAGATTTGGGTATTAATATAGACAGAAGACCGGAAACCCCTTCTGGTATTTGTGAAGAGCGGAATAGACCCAGAAACGGGTATTAATATAGATAGAAGATCGAAAACCCCTTCCGGCATTTGTGAAGAGCCGAATTGACCCAGATTCGAGTATTAATATAGATTGAAGACCGGAAACCCCTTCCGGCATTTGATTTGTGAAGTATAGGTTGTACGTGCTTCTTGAGCCACCCTCCGAGCTTATGATGTCAAAGCAGAGGATGTACATACTTTTTTGTCCACTCTTTGGGCTTGTGCGTCCGGTGCACTTGGCTAGCTTATCCACAAGCAGGGCCCAAGGACTTACCCTACCACCCTCTAGGAGGCGTCTTATCCCTACCATCATAGGTGATGATAAGGTCTTGGAAACTTAGACGGGGCCATCGTAGGCATAGAACTAAGGTTTACTCTTTTGATGCTATATACTGACCATTGTAGGTACTGATAGAGGCTTACACGCCACTCCCCTCCAAGGGGTGCCATATCCTGACCAACGTAAGTGATTATAGGGGTTTTCATTCCCTTCTGCGGGTAACCCGGAACATAAGAAGAGGTAGGACGTGCTCTTCTACGAGCAGAGGTAGGAGGTGCTTAGTTCTAGCAGAGGCAGGGCATACTCTTCTACGAGCAGAGGCAGGTCGTGCTAATTTTAGATACACTGCCACGACCATTTATGGTGCAAAATGGAGGCTTATGCATTTGATGCTTTAACCTAGCCCCCTATGATTTGGGCATGGAGAAATACTAACACACCATCCCATTTCGGGGGATAGCTAGTCCTGGCCAATTTTGGTGGTGACAAGGGATTGGATCCTTTTTTTTCAGCTTGACCCCTTTTGGGTTTCTTTTAAGCTATCGAAAGGGTTTTCGGGCCCTTAGTTACATGATCACCTTTGGATAAAAGTCCTTTTTCTTCATTTCTTTATCATTGAGAAGTATGGTCTTAAATGTTCGGAGATCCATGTTCATGGGACAAGATCCCATTGGGTTTGCATAGCCGATATGTTCCGGGTATAGCTTCTTGGTGGATGACCAAGGGTCCTTCCCAATATAGGCCGAGAGGGCCATCCACTAGGTCCTTTGTATTAGCCATGACTCTTCATAAAACTAATTCTCCTTTTGCGAAGGTTCTAGCCTTGACTTTTGTGTTGTAGTATTTCGTAATCCTTCTTTGATATTCAGTTGTCCTGATCGCATCCTCATCTCTTAATCCTTGTATTAAGTCTAGAGACTCCTTTCTTAACTCCTTATTGGGATCAAATGCATAAGCTATCCTTCTATGCGATGGGATTTCGACCTCAAACGGAAGCATAGCCTCGCATCTGTATGTTAAGGAGAAAGGGATGTGACCCATTGTTGTTCTGGCAGAGGTTCTATACGCCCAAAGCACTAAAGGAAACTCTTTGGCCCAATTCCCTTTGGCTTGGTTTAGGCATTTCTTAAGAATTGCCTTTATGATTTTGTTGGCAGCTTCTACAGTTCCGTTAGCCTTTAGGTGTGCCACTGAGGAAAAATTTTTAATGATTCCATTTTTCTCACAAAACCGTGTGAATTATTCGCTCTCGAATTGTGTTCCATTATTTGATATGATTTTATGAGGGATTCCAAAGTGGGTAACAATATTCTTTACTACGAATCTTAACACCTTTTTCGACGTGATTGTCTGAAGGGGTTCTACTTCCACCATTTGGTGAAGTAGTCAATGGCTATTACGACATATTTAGCTCCTCCTTTGGAGATTGGTAAGGGTCCAATTAAATCTACCCCCCATACGTCGAAAGACCAGGGGATCGAGATAGTAGTTAGCTCGCTAGGAGGGAGCCGGGGCATCCTAGAGTACCTTCGACACCTTTCGCATTTTTTGACATACTCAACTACTTGATTAATCATCTGCGGCCAATAATAACTCTATCTCATGACCCTCTTGGCTAGCTTAATTCCACTGGAGTGGTCTCCACACCATCCTTCATGAGCTCCTTTCAGTAGGTTGAGCCCATCTTCAGGGCTTACGCATCTTAAGTAAGGAAGCGAATGTACCTTTTTATGGAGTGTATTAACTGTAATCACAATTGCAAGAGCTTAGTGTTTTATCATTCCCGCATCTTGCTTACTAAGGGGCAAGGTTCCGTTCAGGAGGTAGTCCATTATGGGAGTCATCCACATGTTTTCATGTGGCAGTTGGTTTTATTAAGGGAGTTACCACTAGAGTTTCCCTCTTTGTTTCCTTCATCTCCCCTTCTCGAGGCCTGGGATCTGGTTAGAACTAATAATTCTTTCTACATTTCCAATTCTTCATGCTCGAGACTAGACTTTTTCTGATAACCGACGGGAATTATTCGATTTTTGGTGGGGGGGGGGGGAGGGGGCAGGAACTGGCTAATTTGGCCAGTGAATCCGCTTGAGTATTCTCCCCGCAGGCTATCTCCTCAAACCGAGAAAGCATCTGTTATACCCTCTTTACATATAGGATTAGTCATGCATCCTTGGTTTGATATATTTGCTATACCTGGTTCACCATTAGTTGTGAATCACTAAAGATTTCTATCCGAGATATCTTCAGCTGTAGTGCCGAATTCAGACCAGCTATCATTGACTCATACTCGGCTACATTGTTAGTCGCCGGGAACACTAACTTCATGGCATAGTGCAAGCGATGTCCGCCAGGTGTAATTATAATGTAACTTGCCCCTTCCCCCCTGTTCATTAGAAGCCCTATCTACAAAAAGTTTCCACTTGGCCTTTAAGTCATTCTCTTTAACTATTTGTTCCAAAATGAATCTTGAGCATTCATTCATGAGGTCTGTGAGGGCTTGTCCTTTAATTGCCGCCCGAGGATGGAACTCAATCTCGTATTGGATAAGCTCGATACCCCATTTGATTAACCTCCCTGAGGTTTCCACTTTACTAAACACCTTCTTGAGTAGGAAACTAGTTAAAACCCTAACAAGATTAGCTTGAAAGTACCCTCTGAGCTTTCGTGCAGTAAGGATTAGGCAATACGCCAATTTCTCTGTTACAGGGTATCAGGTTTCTATGTCCTTTAGCCTTCGGCTAATGTAGTAAATGGGGTGCTGAGGCCCATTACTCTCTCTTAGCAGGACTAAGCTTACCGCATGTTCCAAAATAGCCATATATATGTATAGCTCTTCTTCCTTCTCGGGACTGGATAAAACCAGAGTGTTCCCATATAAACTTTTAATTCTTGGATGCTTTCCTACACTCTTCATTCCATTCGAAATTCTTCTTTTTCTTTATAACATCGAAGAAATGGACACATTTGTTAGTGTCTTTGGAAATGAACCTACCGAGGGCTGCTACTTTCCCATTCAGGCTCACGACCTCTTTGCTTGTCCTAGGTTCTTCCATGTCGCTTATGGCTTGGATTTGGTCAGGGCGAGCTTCAATCCCTTTCTCACCTACCACATGTCCCAGAAATTTTCCAGGTTGAACTCCGAAAGAACACTTTTGTGGGTTTAACTTCATTTGGTAACCCCTCAAGACATTGAACATTTCTTCCAAGTCCTTTAAACGGTTCTCTGTTTCGGTGGATTTCAATAGCATGTCATCCACAAATACTTCCATATTGCGCCCTATCTGTTCTTGGAACATCCTATTTACTAGTCTTTGGTATGTTGCTCCCGCATTCTTCAGCCCAAAGGGCATCACTTTATGGAAAAATATTCCCAGTCAGTCATAAAGCTTGTATGCTTCTTGTAGGGTTTATGCAATGGAATTTGGTTGTACCCTGAGTAAGCGTCCATAAGGGATAATATCTTGTGACCACTCGTGGAATCGACTAACTGGTCAATCAACGGAAGGGGATAGCAGTCCTTTGGCCATGCCTTGTTTAAATTCGTGTAATCAACACACGTTCTCCACTTCCTATTGGACTACTTCACTAGCACGGGATTGGCTAACCATTTTGGGTAATGGACTTCCCGAATAAACCCGTTAGTTTCTAACCTCTTAACTTCCTCTTTCAATGCTTCCAACTAGTGTCTATTATATTATCTTTTCTTTAGTCGAACCGGGAGCACTGAAGGGTCAATGTTTAAGGCATGACTCGTAGTAGAAGGATCGATACCGATCATGTCTGAATGGGTCCAGGCGAAGACATCTTTGTTGACCTGCAGGAACTGAATTAGGTCGCCCTTAAGAGGATCTGTCAGCCTTCTCCCTATGTTGACAACCTTTGACTTGTCCTCTGAATCACCGTTCACCTCTTCCACATCTTCTATTGGTTTCATTTTTTCAATGTCCTCTCTAGAATATAGGTATGTGATATTTTCACCTTCTTCAGTCAAGTTCACATCATCGGCTCTCTTCCTCTTTCTTTTCAAAGAAATGTACCTACCATTTGCGCGTTTGTTAGCCTTATTAATTTTTATTTTAGCTTCTAATGTGGGATGTAAGAATCCCTTATCCAAAGACACAAAAACAGTAGAAGGATCAAAGTACGTAGAACACTCTCTCTTGTATTTGTAAATCGTTGCGAAGTATAATTTGCGGTAACTAAACTATTCTCCCCTGATAATACCCCATCCCTGCTTGGTTAGGAATTTTAACATGAGATATTTGGAGGAAACAAAAGCATCTATCTCCCTCAAAGCTAGTCGTCCAAAAAAGGCATTATAATAGGTTGGTTGATCGATTACAACAAAGAGAGGTTCTAAAGTCCTATGAAGCGGGGGCAGTCCAACTTGAACCAGAAGGTTGATTTGCCCCACCGGAGTCGATCCGTTGTTATTGAAGCCAAAGATTGGTACATTTTTTGGCTCTAACTTCTTCTCAGAGATTCCCATTTGGTGGAAAGTGTGTTTGAAGATGACATTGATGGCACTTCCGGTATCCACAAGGATTTTGGAAACAACCGAGAGCCCTATTTGCGCCGTTATCATAAGGGGATCATTATGTGGGTGGCGAACCCCCTTCCTCATTTCTTCTGAAGAAACCACTAGGTTGTGCAATTTGAGAGCATAGCATGGATTCTTTAACGATGGTTCTTCTTGAATGGAGAATATTCCCTTTATGGATTCCTTTATGTACTGACTCCTAGCTCTCAGGCAACTTACATCAGGGTTTGGTTCCCCAAGGATCACGTTAATTCGATTTATAAGTGGACCCAAGTCTAGGTTGCCCTCTTCCATAGTAGCCCCTATCGTATTCACTGAAACCTTTTGTTGTCCATTTGTATGTTGAGATGGCATTGTCTTATTTAGAACAAATTCTTTTAGGTGTCCCTCTCAGATTAGCTTCTGAATAATCCCTCCAACGCCTTGCACTTATCTGTATTATGTCCGTTGGTCTTGTGGAATACACAGTATTTACCGTCGTAATAAGGTTCCGGGAAATTCTTGGCTTTGAACGAGACGGGGAAGTTATTAACCCTTTCTCTTGCAACAGCATACACAAATGAGATGGGTTTGTTTAGATCAACCGAATTGGTATTAGAATCCTCCCATCTTGATCTCTTTAGAGTTCCCTTCGAGGGTCTTCATCCAAAGTTCGGCGTTCCTCCTTCCCCTCGAGGCCTGAACTTTCTCTTTGTGAAGTATAACTCGTCCATGCGAATAAATTTGTCGGCTTGGAAATGAAAGACTTGTAAGTCTTTACAACCATGAATATATAATTCTTTCCAGAAGGGGGTATTTTCAATTAACCCTGAGTGTATGGAAATCAACTTGTCACGGTCATTCATGTACTTGGCCTTCAATGCCTCGATGTTGAACCTCTTCATAAAGTCTCCCGGAGACTTCCGTTGTCTCTGTTTGATGTTAGCAATGACTCTATAGTCAACTATCGGATCTTTGCAAATGTACAACTACGCGGAAAATTTGTATGAGAACTATTTCCACGAGTAAATGGTGTTTTCTCTATACTGACGATACGATTTTGTTGCTGCCCCTTGAAAGCACATCGGGAAAAGGAGATATCCGATGGCTCGGGAAACATTGTAGAGATCCATCTGGCTGTCGAAAGCTATTAGATGATCATCGAGGTTATTTGTCCCTAGATACTTTATGGTTGGAACCTTCATTCTCGATGGTATTATGGTGTTCATAATTTCATCAATGAATGGAGCTACCCTTTCATTGTCGTTAACCCTGTCATCTTAGGTCCTCTTCCCCTTACTTCCCAACAAGGCGTTGACAATCTTCTGGGTGAGGTCTTTAAAGATAAGCTTCTGTGTTGTCATAGTTTATTCTCTTGGGATCATAACCTTTGGAAGTGGAACTCCCAGACTGTTCCTTCTCGCATTAATTCCCTTGATGGTCTACTCCTGTTAGATGGGACTTCTTCTTCTTGGAGGAAGTCGCCTTAAGCTTCTCCTTTGCTTCTGAGTGTTGAATGGGAGCCTTTCTTTTCGAAGATTCATTTGTCTCTCACTGACTAGATTTGATGAGACTTGAGGACCTTTGTTCTTGGATAGTGTTTACCTGAGCTTGCATTTCCTGGAGTTGCTTCTCTAAGGCTATATTTCTTGTAGCATTATCTTCCATGGCGTTTGAGTTTGGTGGTTGTGGTGGATTGGATGTGGTTCCTCTTTCGCTGTTGTACGGATTAAGCATTAGCTCCATGTTTCTTTCAAGGGTTGCATCAGGAGCTGGTTCCTTGTTTCGATCTTCCGATCTTTTTGATTTCAACTTTCCTACCATGGAGCAATAAAATTTCCAAGTTAATTTTTGATAGATTAACCGCGAGCAAGAAGGTTCAATCCCTCTTTCTAGCGCTAAAATGTTAACATTATTTTTGTCAACACCTGGATGAAGTTATTCTGGACGTGTGTTCAAGGAAATTGATGTAGTCTTGACCCAGGGTTACAGAAGGACATTCGAAAACCTATGTTTCTTTGACAAATCTACCTTTCTTTTGGCATGGGAATTCAGATTCTAATAGTTAGTTATCCTTCCCTCGAGGGATGAATATCACATTTCCAGTATAGAGAAATTCCGAAATGGCCTTAAGAAGGCTTACTTAGCTCGACACAGCTAAGGTTTTATGAAATCAATTACTCCCTAGATCATGAATGTGATGATATATACTGTGATAAGAAGAAAATAGGCTAATACATCCCTCTATTCGGAAGAGAGGGCATCGCAATGCTCATTAACTCAGATAATCAATCTGCATCGGACCGATACGAAGAGCCCGGGTTGAGCCAGATATCAAGTTATAAGCCTGCAGACGTCCCCTATTTTTTTGAGGTTAGGAGGCATTAGGCTCATCATGAGAACATTGATCAGCGTCGCAAAACCCTCAAGATAGAAGGAAGGGGACTTCAAATTTCCATGAATCTCTTCCTTCTTTACAAAGACGCCATGACCGACTTTCTCATACGAAAGGTTAGTGTTAACTCCCTGCTTCATCATAATGGCAAAACAAGATTATCAAATCGCAAGATGTTTAAGACTTGGAATTTTTCATTAAAAAATTGTAGATGTATTACAAGAGTTAAGGTAATCCCCAATCCGATTTGGAAATTCGGGTTTTCTTCCTCGAGAAGAAGAAGAAAAAAGAAAGAACAAGATTTAGAAATGAAAAATTCGTCTTGCTCAATGTGGCTCCTAGGGTCCTATTTATAGAGAATTCTAGGCCCCTTATATTGTTAGGCTTTTGGGCCTACAAGGCCCTTATTGGCTGCTCCTTTCCTTGGTCTCGAACGTTTGGCTTTCGGCCGTCTTCGTGGTGCTAATTATAGTCCTCATGGTGAGGGTCCCCGTCAATTGGGGATTCTTCAAGATTGATGTGGGCTTGCTGATGTAGTGGCTTTCGGGTGACATTTGAACTTCCAACAGCATCTCCTATGTGTAGGCTCTCGGATGTAGGCATCTGGCTTTCTCGTGAATACTTAGAGGAGCTTGCCCTCATTATCTATGTAGATAACTGCCGGTTCGAGACCGTTGTTGCTACCTATACTAAGCGGATTAGTACAGATAGCTTGTATCTCTGTCAGGGTTCTAGTTAGCCCTTCGGTGGAGCTTTTTGGGTGGTCTGGTCTCGAAAGGTAGCTTCCGGTGATGTTTCTGTTGTTTGTCAATGTAACATTTCACCATTTATGCAGTAGATAATTAGGAGGCAGGTTCCGAATAATCTTTGTGTACTTTGGGCTTGGTACCCGTGGTACCTTCGCCTTCTGATGAGTCAGTACCAAGTAGGTTGATATTTCTTGTTTTCTGACTTAGGTGACCCCTCATTATAGAACTCCCTGCCGGGTAGACACTGTTGGATAGTCCTTGTCGGATAAACTTCGCTGGCATTCTGTGAGATGTGTCGATTTATGTTTTTCTTAAATAACTCTTTCTTGTTTTTGGTCTTTTCTATTTATTCGGCCTTTTGCTTTCGGGAGGTTCTTCTGTGTTTATATTCCTTCGATACCCCTTCACTGTCAGCCAATATTAGAGGTTAATTTTTGTAGTAATAAAACTATTAAACAACTTTTAGATATCAATTTTGAAACAACACACAAATATATATATATATATGTATGTATGTATGTATATGTATATTAATATAATTTTTTTACTTTTGGAACATATTTACATTTCTACAATAGGATCTTCCTCTTTCATTGATCTAAAAAATTAAATCAATCAACCATAATAAACATTTCAAAACTTCAATACTGATTCACAATCAATATTCATATTTCCGTATTGATAATAATCCAATTAATTTACGAATGGTTGTCGTTAATGTTATTAACTTACAAATTACAACATCCTTCCAAATTCTAATTTACATCTTCCCAAATACACCATATCTCATTCTATAAATTTTACAACCATTACCAAACACATTTTAAAACTTAACTCTTAATTTATTTTGCCCAGAAATACATCTTACAATTAAAAACACATATCAGCAGTTAAATAATTGTGAAAATTAGTCATGCATCCTTAAAAACTTTCAAAATAGGAATGACATCCTCCTCAACTTTATATTTTAAAGAGGATCCCTATTTTGGGAAGTTACGTGTTTTCCACAAAAAAAATATGCATTCCTATATAAAAAAAATCGTAAATATTCCCAGAAGCATTCGTAGAAAGTAGAGTTGCATACATCCTTGCAACTATACTGAATATATGCATACATGTATGGATATATTCATCCAGTGTTTTCTATTGAAAATCTGGACCAATATATGCATGCATGTATGTAACTATTACCAATAGTTGCATACATGTATGCATATAAAGTTGAACTAAGATGCATGTATTACAAATAGTTGCATACATGTATGCATTTATTCCGTATATATATACATACATGTGTTCAATAAATTTAAAAGCGGTGAACGCTTCTAAATATGTGCATGAATGTATGCATGTGTTCTGTATAAGTGCATAATGTATGCAATAATGCTTGAAAACCGTGAATGCTTGAAAAAAACAGTTTAGGAATGAATATATGCATAAAACGATCATATACCGCAGGTTAACTACATACATGTATGCATAAATAGTGCAGTTTGATGTATAACTGAAAAGTTGCATATTGCATGTAAGAATTTCAAATACATGCACCTTTCGATGCATAATACTGCAGTTTCACTGTTTTTTTTTTTTGTATTTTTGGTTTTTGATGCTTTTTTTGTGGTTTTTGTCTAAATTTTATTACGTTTGCGTGTTTAATTTAAATATGAATTTATGTGATTTTTTAAATAAATTTTTAATGAATTTTCGGAAAATATGGATGTAATTTATAATAAGTTTAGGATCGGATGTGAGCCTAATTTTAAAACTTAATAGGGACTTGAGCCAAACGCACCCTTAATAATTATCCCAACCAACAATTTATCAATATTATTGGAAATATATTTTCCTCTTAAATATTGATTGCTATTTAATAACATAAATTTTCAGTATTCACTATAATTAACAAGTTATGATTTATGAACACTGGAATAAATTATTATTAAATTAAGAACATTTAATTTATTCCAAACACACTAATATGAAAACCATAATTTCCATATTTCATGTTATAAAACACTATACGAGTTGACTCCCAAACTTGTATTTTATTCTTTTCAGATTTAAAATATGGAAATACATAATGGACTCTTTAAGCTAGGTACCCAAAAATACGGATTGTTAAAGACTCCCCCATTAAATAAATTGCATGCCCGCAATTTACTTAAGACAAAACCAAAATAAATTTTCATTTCCACTAGTCTATCTATCACTTGTTCACTTAAAAAAGATTAGCTTAAACTAAAAGCCACACAGTTTACAAGCTTTTCACTTAACAATCACTTAACTTATAAAAATTTGAAAGGTAAAACACTATTAATTTTAACCACTTTAAATTCTTACCCCAAAGTCATTCCCCAATAGTTTCAAGACTTATAACACCTCTTTTACAAAGCAGATTATTTAGAATACACACTCATCTCAGTAGTATTTTAAACCAATAGAGAAGTTGTCATGTGATCTCCTCTATATTAATTCCTATAAACGATGGCTTCTAATTTGGTTGCTACATTAAGTAACCTCGCCATTCACCGTTATATGATACCAATTTGATAGCTACAAACATTTCGCAACTCAATTTTTTTTGGGGTGAGTATTCTAAAATATCGCTTATGCTCCAGCTTATTCTATATTTCAAAACCCCCTTAGTTAATGAAACACTAATAATTGATCACCTTACAACTTTAAAACACATAATTTCATTAAATAATTATTTGATTCAATTCGAATAGTATTAAACCACATATTTATCACTATTTATCCTATTATTACGGTAGCGACGTCCACACAAAATCGATGTCGCCTTGCCATTCAACAATAATATTGCCATTTAATGTAGTGGTTTAACACCATTCTCACGAACTATTCATTTATTCTCGTAACACCCTGTAATATTAACAACACTAAAAAGATAAATTAAAGAATAATTAATTTAATATTCAGAATTAAGGGAGACGGACTGTGCCATTGCGTTTGTCTTGAAATTCTGGTCAATATAGACATTTGGTTTGCGTAAAACAGACACCATATGAAGAAGTTATGAAGGTTTGAAGTTTGTATATGCACAACAGAATATATATATATATATATAGGGTCCAGAAATTCAAAATTTGGTTCAAAAAATCAAAATCACCCAGATTCTGGTGACCGGGAAAAATCCCGCCCAGGGGTGTCGAACCTATAGGGGGGGTCGACCCCCCAGGGCAGACGTGGCAGTTAGGATTTGGGGGATGATGGCTATAAATATGTCTCCATTTCTCCAATTTTCTACACCGAAAAATAATGGAGGACTAGATGCTGTCGGTGCCCAGACTGAATTAAACCTTTTCCTTCTTCTGCAATCAAGTTATTCATGTGTAGATCTGTGATTCAACCTCTACTATTCTCCTTCTATCTTTCTAGATCCAAACACTGTGAGTTTAAGTTACTATTAGATCTGAATAATTAAAAGTAAAACCTGATATAACATTAACTTGGATCTATGTCTATGATAATTTGAATCGAATCATATCTGCTATAACCTATGTTTCTATGATGTTGTGACATGATTATGACTTAGATCTAAACCTTCACCTATTTATCATGTCAGATAAAATTCACTATTTAGATCACCTTGTACCTATCATGTTGTGGTTAAATTGGATCTGTCATTAGTTGGACATCTAAATTATTGTTTAGATATTATCATGCCTATTATTATATCCCTATTATGAGGCTTACTAATAAATTTAAATGAATTAAGTTATATTTATATGAAATTAATAAGCAAGTGGAACTTGGCAACTTGAAAAGAAGTCAATGCGAATAGGGATAACCTGTTAATCTGTAATACTTAACCCGTTTTAATCCGTATGGATTGTATGAACATGATAATTTGAATAGGAGTTAAGTAAACTTGGTTGAAACAGTGAGAGGGTTAAGTATATATGGGGTGGGTGGGTAATATTTATACATAGGCCCATAGACTTAACCTATTGGGGTTAGTAATTAAAGACACCGTTAAGTAAGCATAACCTGTGGAAAACCTATTGGGGTTATGTAATTAAAGACACCATTAGGTAAGCTTAACCTGTGGAAATCCTAGTGGGGATGCAAGACAAAGGGGAGAACTTGCATCATCTTGTGTGTGGGACCCGTTTCAGTCAGTAACCTATATAACGGTATCAAACGAGTACTCCGCCCTAGGTCGGAGTCGGGGCACGCTTGCTGGGCTGATTGTAAGAGATCCAAACGTAAAGGATGGTGTAGGAGGCGCAAACCGACTGGGCCATGTGCGTGCATGGTCCGGGCGGAGGGGGATAAGACAACCGTCACACCTTTAGATATGGTTGTGCACATCATGAAGACGAAGGGTTGCCACTTTAGGAAGAAGTACCCAACACAAGAAGTCTACGCGGATTAGGGAGCCGATCGACTAGGGTAGTAATTAGGGTACATCTAGACATATGCATAAGTCTACCATCTTATATTTGTTGGAATCACCTTGTTCTAATTATACTAGTATTGGCGCAGAGCAAGGAAAGTATTAAGAAGGCGCTATCTATTCTATCATGTTTTCCTGTTTACCTTATCATACCTGTCTTTTATGTTGTTATCTCTCTTATCCACTTTATATGCCTATCATGATACTTTTACTTATTTATATGCTAAAAGTAATTGGAATTGCTAGACTTTATGTCTGACCTATTTTGTTTCCTCTTCTTTCTCTTATGTTTCACCCGAGGTTCTCAGGGTGGGAATACTCAAGCTTGATCGGGATTCTGCTTAGTCTTGCTTGGAGCTGCTTAAATGTACGACTTGATTTGCTATCTCTCTACTACGGCTTATGTTTTGGGGAATTATGCTTCTTTTATTATTGTACTCTGATGTTTTAAGTACAAGATAGAAATTTTAATGATGTACTGGTTTTTATGTATCCCAGACATATGATGTTTTGAACCACGATGCTTTATGATTAATTTTTTTTTAATTCCGCTGCTATTTTATATCTATCTTGTAATGTTTCTGTTTTTGTTTACCTATAATGCTTCACGAAACTTAATTCATTCTCTTGATGAGTAACATTAATGGACGTGGGGTGTCACACTTGGTATCAGAGCTGAAGGCTACCAGATTGGATAAAATATTTTGAAAATTGTTTTCAAAATGGTTTTAAAAGAAAGATTTTTGAAAAGAAAAAGTCTATTTTGAAAAACATATTCTGCCAAAGCCATAGGAAATATCTTTCGATTCTCTGTTTGAATCCCTTCTTCCTTTTTCGTTTTAGCATGTCTGGGGAACTGAATATTCCCGAGGGCATTCAAGTACCGGATTGGTTCCGTAGGTATCTTAAGGCAACGACACCAACAGGGAGCCAAGGAGACGTCCCTCCACCAGCTGCAATCGTTGTTCATCCACCGTCACGAGTAGATGATTTCTCTAAAAATAAAGAAGCTAGGGTTGAGGAAACACAAAACAAGAAAGTATGGCCCAAGAAAGGATAACAGCAACAACAAAAAGGAAGAAAGAACAACAATGCTAAGGATAAGAGGAAGTGTTATAGTTGTGGACGTGGGGGTCACTTGGTAAAAGACTGTAAAAGAAGGAAGAATACTTGCTTCAGTTGTGGATAAGTCGAACATTTTGCTAAGGAGTGCCCAAAGAGGCAAGGACAGGGCCAAAGGGCAGGATACTTTGTAGTGCAGGTGTACGCTCTCGTGGCCATCATACCGGATAGATGTAAGAAAGTTTTTGTTAAAGTTTGATTTCTCCTTCCAATCAACCTATTAGAACTCTTTTCGATTCTGGCGCTTCACATTCATTTATATCTGATTCTGTGGTCGAGTCTCTGCACCTTAGTACTAGTATGGTAGTGGATCCCGTTGTTGTCTCAAACCCCATCGGTGGTACGACTCATTTGTCAATGATTTGTCGGGGTTTGAGAATATCTGTGCTAGGCGTCAAGTTTGAGTGCGACACGTATGTGCTCGGTTTACGGGTTATGGCTGATTCTAGGGATGGATTGGCTAACCACGTACGATGCCATTCTCGATTGTGAGGGGAGGGTCGTTAGACTTTTGACTTGCCATGGGAGGACCCTCGAGATTTCAAGTAACCCAAAAGGGTCTGTCATGCTTAGTTTTCTAGATCACTTGATGCATCTATCGATGATTTGCGATAGGTACCAGTAGTCTGTGAGTATCCTAATGTTTTTGATGAGGTTCAGGGTTTACCTCCGAGGCACGAGATTGATTTTCATATATACTTGGTGGATAATGCAATGCCAGTTGCATTGCCTGTGCGCCATATGGCTCCAAGGGAAAAAAAGGGAGATGAGCAAGAATGTAGGGGAGCTACTTAAGGAAGGGTTTATTAGGCGAAGCGTATCAGAATGGGGTGCTACGGTGGTATTCGCAACTACGGCGGATGGTTCGCTTCGCCTATGTGTGGACTATAGGGAGTTAAATAAAAACTCCAAGAAGAATAGGCACCCATTTTCGAGGATAGATGATCTTTTTGACCAGCTTGTTGATTACATCTTGATTTTCTAAAAGAGCGAGGAAGAACATGCCTTACATTTAAGGGAGGTCTTGAAAACTCTCCGTACGCATTAGCTCAAGGCGAAGTTCTCCAAATATTATTTTTGGAGAAAAGAAGAGAGATTTGTAAGGCATGTGGTTTCTAAATATGGGATAGCAGTAGACCCCACGAAGGTAGTTGCAGTTCAAGATTGGCAGATCCCAAACATTGTAACGGAGGTGAGAAGTTTTCTTGGATTGACAGGCTATTATAGGAGATTCATTAAGGACTTCACAAAGATATTAGCCTCACTCACCAGCTGACGAAGAAGAATCTGACATTCTCTTGGATGTAGATTGTAACGATGCTTTCCAGCAATTGAAGAGGGCTCTGACAATAGCCCTAGTCTTGACTTTGCTTGATGGGAACAAAGCACCCACGTTATACACTGACGCATGTGGTACAGGGCTTGGTGCAGTTCTGGTGCAAGAGGGAAGGGTAGTATGTTATGGGGGTAGACATTTGAGAGTCTGTGAGAAGAACTACCCTACCCATGTTTTGGAATTAGCTGTTATAGTATTCACGATTAAGACTAGGCGGCAGTATCTGCTTAGAAAGAGGTTCGAGTTATACTTGGACCATAAGTCGCACAAGTATCTATTCTCGTAGAAGAATCTCAAATCAAGACATTAGAGTTAGGCTTCTACTTGGACCTGAGACGATTAGAGAAGCTTCAAAATCGATCTTACCCGTAGGCCTATGAAGATAGCACAGGACAAGCAGAAGTCATACACAGATAAAGAAAGAACCGATATCAAGTAGAGGTAGGAGAATGGTTTCATCAAGATATCACCTCGGAAGGATGTGGTTTGTTTTGGAACTGCAGGGAAACTGGCGCCAAAGTTTGTAGGACTATTTCCCATAATGTAAAGAATTCAAATAAGGTAAAGCTACCAGAGAGACTAGCGGATGTTCATTTGCTAAAATGTTTGCATGATACTACAGAAGTAGTGAGCCAGGTATGCTTGGGGGAAGTAGAAGTGGAACGGGAGGCAATAATTAAACGAGTTCCTACCCGTATTCTTGGTTAAGAAGTTACGTAACCAAGAGGATGCAACTAGGGAGACCGAAGACAAGATTTTGCACTTCGTACCATTTTCTTTTAAAGGGAATGTTCTTAACTTCTCTTCCAAAAGCTTATATTCGTACTTGTTCTATCATTTGAGTATATCTAATCAATCGAATTTTCGACCTCTAGATAGGAACCCATGGATGTAAACATGTGTTTGAGACATGTTATGTTTGATGGATGCAAGTGGATGCAAGTGTTTTCTAGGGGTTGCTCGTGGATGCATATACACACAGATTAGGCACTGGATTGGCTCAATCACTCTCATACTGCATAAGGATGTGTGTGCATTTTTCTTCTTTTAATGAATGGAATGGATGAATCATCATATGGATGTTGCATTTGGACGGATGATTGTGCACCCATATAGAACTTACATGTTATAATAGGATTATTGCATACATGTTGGATTCATGGCACTAACATACATTACATTAAGGAGGTCGACTGAATCAGTAAACCGCCTAATCTTTACTAGTAATGGGGCATGTACACACACCTTTGCATATGTTCATATAAGCATTAGAAATCTTTTAAAGACAATGGATGCCTGTGATTGGTGGATGAGTAAATGGGTACTGGATGGTAGGATATACATTCTTCTTAACTTGGAGATTTCGGGGACGAAATCCTTTGAGTAGGGAAGAATGTAACAACCCGTAATTTTAGCAACACTAAAAAAGACAAATTAAAGAATAATTAATTTAACATTCAGAATTAAGGGAAACGGACTACGCCATTACATTTGTCTCGAAATTCTCGTTAAGATAGACATTTGAACTTTGCAAAACAGACACCGTATGAAGAAGTTATGAAGGTTTGTATACGCGCAAGTGTGTGTGTGTGTGTAGGGTCCATAAATTCAAATTTTGGTTCAGAAAATTCAAAGTCGCGTAGATTGGGGTGAGCAAGAAAAATCCCGCTCACGGGGTGTCGACCCATGGGTCGACCCCCCTAGGGCAGACATGGTAGTTACGGTTAAGTGCTTGAGGCTATAAATATGACTCCATTTCTCTAGTTTTCTACACTGAAAAATAATGGAGGAATAGATGATGTCGGTGCCCAGAATGAATCAAACCTTATCCTTCTTTTGCAATCAAGTTAATCAAGTGTAGATATGTGATTCATTATCTGCTGTTCTCCTTCTATGTTTCTAGATCCAAACACAGTGAGTTTAAGTTACTTTTAGATCTGAATAATTAAAAGTAAAACCTGATATGACTTTACTTGGATCTATGCCTATGACCATTTGAATCAAATCATATCTGATATAACCTATATTTCTATGATGCTGTGACATGATTATGACTTAGATCTAAACCTTCACCTATTTATCATGTCAGATCTAATTCACTATTTAGATCACCTTGTACCTATCACGTTGTAGTTAAATTGGATCGTTTATAAGTTGGACATCTAAATTATTGTTCAGATCTTATCATGCCTATTATGACATTCCTATTATGTTAGAATCAGTTCTATTATCTCATGTTCACTAAGTCTATTCTTATATGCCCATCTTATCAATATGCTACTATATGTTTAGGTCAATTTTGTTAGTATAATCATTTCTGTCATCTTCCCTTCATCTTTCCCTTTTTATTTTATATAGCCTGGCTATTTTCGGGCCTAGGCATACCGCTGAAATATGCGAACGCGTTAAACGGGGAACGATGGGAAAATCATTGAAATTGGGCATAACTTGTAATTGGGAATTTGGCATAACTTGAATAATGTTTGTGAATATGAATTTAGAGCATATAGTTCATTATGAATGTAACTGAAATTGTAATCGAGCTTAGACACGAGGTTAGATTTGGTGGAAGTCTGCCCGGAACCGACCGGCATAACCAGAAACCACAAGTGGTGAATCTAATGTGATGGGTCTAAGTGCATCAATACGTGATGTGCTAAGACACGAGGTTAAGCCCGATTTGTGGAATAAATCATCCTGGACCCCGCCCGACACATCCAACATCCACAAGTTGTAGGCTTAATCTGGGAGGCCTAGCGCATTACAACCTTGAATGGATAAATGGTAATGAATTGGAGTAAACAGGGAATGATAGTAACCTATTATAATTAATTATTTTAATAAGAATGTTATATAATAGGTTGGCTTGTCCCAGGGACAAGTGGAAATTATAACATATGTTATAATTAAAGGAAAGGAACCTTAGTAAAACCTTATTTAAGAAAACTAAGTTAATAAGTAAACAACGTCAAGTTGTAGTGATACGTTTAACAGAAAACAGGTAAACTGAGATAAAGTATACTTAATTACATATTAAGTAAAACATGTTATTGTAAATATGGAATCAGACAATGAATATTAAAGAGAGATTGATTACGATCCAGGGGTGAAAGATTGTAGATCACTTTCGTTAATTACAATCCAAATAATAACATGTGATGAGGCTTATTAATAAACTTAAATGAATTAAGTTATATTTATATGAAATTAATAAGCAAGCGGAACTTGGCAACTTTAAAAGAAGTCAATGTGAATAGGGATAACCTGTTGATCTATAATACTTAAACCATTTTAATCCATAGGGATTGTATGAACATGATAATTTGAATAGGGGTTAAATAAACTTGGTTGAAACAGTGGGAGGGTTAAGTATACCTGGGATGGGTGGGTAATATTTATATATAGGCCCACAAACTTAACCTATTAGGGTTATGTATTTAAAGAAACCGTTAGGTAAGCATAACCCGTGGAAAACCTATTGGGGTTATTTAATTAAAGACATCGTTATGTAAGCATAGCCTGTGGAAATCCTAGTGGGGGTGCAAGTCAAAGGGGAGAGCTTGCATCATCTTGTGTGTGGGGCATGTTAATGTCAGTAACCCATATAATGGTATCAAACGAGTACTCCACCGTAGGTCGGAGTCGGGGAATGCTTACTGAGCTTATTATAAGAGATCCAAACGTGGACGATGGTGTGGGCGGTGCAAACCGACTGGGCTATGTGTGTGCATGGTCCGGGCAGTGGGGGTAAGACGATCATGACACCTGTAGATATGGTTGTGCACATCATAAAGACGAAGGGTTGCCACTTTAGGAAGATATACCTCCTACTGTGGGGCCAACACAGGATATCTACGTGGATTAGGGAGCCGATTGACTGGGGCAGTAAGTAGGGTACATCTAAACGTATGCCTAAGTCTAACATCTAGTATTTGTTGGGATCATCTTGTTCTAGTTATACTAGTATTGGTGCAGAGCAAGGAAAGTATTAAGAAGGCCCTATCTATTCTATCATGTTGCCCTGTTTACCTTATCATACCTGCCTTTTATGTTGTTATCTCTCTTATCCACTTCATACGCCTGTCATGATACTTTTACTTATTTATATGCTAAAAGTAACTGGACTCACCAGACTTTATGTTTGACCTATTTTGTTTCTTCTTGTTTCTCTTCCGTTTCCCCCCAAGTTCTCAGGGTGGGAATACTCAAGCTTGGTTAGGATTCTGCTTAGTCTTGCTTGGAGCTGCTTAGATGTACGGTTTGATTTGCTATCTCTCTACTATGGCTTATGTTTTGGGGAAGTAAGCTTCTTTTATTATTGTACTCTGATGTTTTAAGTACAAGACAAAATTTTTAATGATGTATTGGTTTTTATGTATCTCAGACATATGATTTTTTGAACCACGATGCTTTATGATTAATAAAGTTTCTAATTCTGTTCCTATTTTATATTTGTCTTGTAATGTTTCCGTTTCTGTTTACCTATAACGCTTCATGAAACTTAATGCATTCTCTTAATGAGTAACATTAACGGACGTGGGGTGTCATAATTCTTTCCCAAAATGTTTTTATTTAAACCACAAGTTAATGCGTTCGATCGTCTCGTCTTGGTATTTAAGAAATTTTTATTGATGTCATTGATCAGATATATCAATCTAAATCTCTTAATATACCTAATGGACAATCCAACACAAAAGAAAACACTAGGTTTTCAGACCATACATTGGTTGTTCTATTATTTATTATAACAATTATTTTAAAAACAAGAACACCCAATACTACGCTTCACAACAATTCACTTAATTATATTATAAAGTGATTAACTCTTAATAGCAATTAATCACAAATGTCTAATATCCTTAATCCTAATTATTAATTTATTAAACTCTACACAATCAAAACAGCTCACCTGCTTTTGTTGTGCAACTCTAATTCATTTCAATTTAGCACTATATCATCTGAACATAAATTTATTCTATGATGTCTTGATTTTAATTACTAACCCATCCCAATATTTTATTTAATAAAACAATAAACAAAAACACTAAAATTATGGGATAAAATTTTTATCCAAATTTTAAACTCAAGGTTAAAGCACCAAAAAGGACAAGGGATGGAAATTTTGTTAAGATAGGATACAGCAGATAGGAAACCACACATGGAATACTGCATAATAAAATATATTCCTAATGCATTCCAGAAGCATGGACTTTACTCAGCTCAATAGATAAAAATCACGGGATAAGGATAAGGATTGAAATGAAATAGTAGACACATGTGCTATCCTTCCCTGTTGTAACACATGTACTATTCTAGTTTTTCTGTGTTTATTGTATTTTGTTCTGAACTTTCGCTCTGATACCAACTACAACATCCCACCACCTCGAGATCCACCCTAATAAAGAGCATTAACAAATAATGTTGTCTATTAGAGCGGAGATAGGACTGGTTAGTGTAACAGCCCGCATTTTACGTATCGGAAGATCATAAAATATTTTTATTTTGTTCCCTGAGGGTTGGATCATTATCATATTTTAATATGTTTCTTACGGGGATGTGAGACATGTCTGTATTTTTACCAATTTTGTTTGTGACCATTTTGCCCCTATCAGTCTTGCACTAGGAATAACTTTTGACTCAGGTTGAATCAGGTGGTGATACATGTACCATTGGAAAGTAAATGGTGTTTGTCTTTCCGTAGAGTGGTTACATTAATGATTTGGCTAAGCGTTTTGGGAGGGATCGTTGTTTTAAGATTTTTCAGTTGGCTGCTCAGGTTTGTTTAGCCTTAATGGGCTAATTTGGATAGGCCCATTAGTGGGCTGGTGGAAAGCTATAAATAAGGGGTGAAAGGTGTAACAACCCAAATTTTTATAACATGTTAAAGTCATAAATCAAGGCAGAATTAAATTTTAAAATAAGAATCAGGGAAAACGGTTTGCGTCATTGCGTTCGTCTCAGAATTCTGCATAAAATCGAGTTCGAGTTTTCGAAAATCGGAGTTCGTATGACCAAGATATGACCCTCCGAAGATTCAGGAATTTAAATAAAATAAAACAGCTCGAAAATAAAGCCAGAAATTCGAAATTCAAAACCAGAGAAGGCTGGTGGGAAAATTCCTGCCCATGTACCCAGGTCGACTGGGGAGTCCCCCCCCCAGCCAGGTCGACTGGGGTGTCGACCTCCTCATGACCAGGTCGACTGGGGAGTCGACCTGGGGGTCGATCTGCCTCCCGAACCCACTTCTTGAACCAGATGCATCCTGATGTATTTAGACTCGTTTTCTGTTCAGATTCGTCTGCCTAATCCTATATAAACTCACCCTAGCCTCATTCTCTCCACACCATTTCATTCTGTCCTTATGCTGCTTCTGAGATAATCTAAATAATAAGATAAAAAGGAACAAAAATGACTGCTCCTTCTCCATCAAGACTACGCTTAGAGATTTGCAAATTGGGGGATTTCAATTAGAACACGATCAATCAAATAGAGATTCAACAATCAAATTCTGATTTCTAATTCTCGATCCACGCACGGTAAGTTCTAGTTACTTTGAGATCTAAACTTGTTAATTGTAATTTGGACATGAGATAAAGTGAAATTTGACTTAAGCATGATAATCGATTCATATCTATTCTTGTTCTTCTTGGATCTTGACATTTGGAATATTGCTTTGAAATCAGTTTGGGCCTATTCTCATTTATAAATCAAACGTTATCATGCCTATGACATTGAAGCCATTGTTAATAGCCAAGGACTATGACTGAGAACATAAGACTATGCCTATGCTTATGACTGAGAACATAAGACCATTGCCTATGACTATAACAAGGACAATTGGGGCTAATCACCTATGACTCGTGACTATGAATTACTGCCTATGATTATGAACATAAGACCATGACCATGACTTTGAAACTATTACAGTTAATCGCCTATGACTATTAGGGTAGTTGCCAAGAACTCTTTTGGATAATTATCCATGACTATTGTACGACTATTGTGATTAATCGCTTATAGTTCATAATTATGAGATTTCTGCCTATGACTGTGACTATGACTACTGGGGTTAATTACATAAGACTATTTTAGTTGATTGTTCATGCCCATAGTTGAATCCCATGTTGTACACCGAATTTGTAGTTGTTGGATCTCATACCTAGGGTGTGACTTGCTTAGTTTATTCGTTATTATGTACACCAAAAACCATTGACCCATTATCCTTGTATTTGGCTTGCTTTTGCATGCCTATTCTTTTATGTCAAGTTCTTATCAGGACTATCGCCTTATTTTGCTAGATTTGAAAACCCTGTTAATTTATATATGCCATTGATGTTGTAACCGATTATCTCAAGTTATATCATGCCAGTCTTATAATCTCTTTTATCGCTTTATGCTTGTCCCTTCTGCCTATCATAGTTTTGATGTTATTCCCTTTATCTCTAGTTTTGATTTGCTTGTAATTTAGATCGATTAACGTTTACATGCGATGGGAATACAATTTGGGTAGATTAGGCAAAACATGAACTGGTTATAAACATGAATCATGAACTTGATAATAGGCATAAGTTGAAACATGAAGCTTGGCACGAACTTGACATGAAACTTGAACATGGTCTTGACACTAGAATGAACTTGAAAATGGCCAACTCGAGGTTGGGTTGAGTTTGCAGTGTAAATCTGCCCGAAACCGCCCGGTAAATCCAGTTACTGCAAACAATAGGATCCAATGTGGTTAGTTGGTCATATCGCGCTTGAAACCCGAGGTCAGACTGAGTAGTGGTGTAAATCTGCCCAGAACCGCTCGGCATATCCAGTAACCACAACAACAGGTCTGACGTGAGAGGTTGGGGTGCATTAATGAATTAAATGCCACATGATGAGGTTAAGTCATGAACATGAAAGACAACACTTAAACCAACTTGAAATATGATTGGTAGGGTTAGGTCATGAACTTGAACGACAACACCTAACCAACTTAACACGTGAATGGTAGGGCTAAGTCACGAACTTAAATGACAACACTTAGCCAACTTGATATACTAGACTGATGGGGTTAAGTCTCGAATTTAAATGACAACACTTAACCTACTAGACGGAAACCCTAGTTACGTGGTCCGTTTTAGCAGTAACCCACTAGATGTATCATGGTACCCTGGAACTAGGCAGGGTGGGGCACGTTTACTGGGCTGATTGTAAGCGACCAGAACGACGGCTGTGTGGGTGCGCCAGTGTAGGTTCTAAAGGAGTGCGGGCGTGCACACACTCCGGAGCCGAAAAAGCAGGCATTGGGCATCAGTAGGTTTATCTGTGCATTCTTGATTTGTGTCGGTGGTTGGCACCATAGGGCTTGATACACGCTATGGTGGACCTAGCATAGGTGACTACATTCGTGATTGAGCCGTATGACACAGAAACACAACGAGCTAGAACTTGTAGGGAGCCGATCGATTAGTGGATCGTTCCGTTGCACCCAGTAATGGGTCATTCACGATTTTGGGCCCAGGGATCATTTCATGATTAATACTTGACATGGTTTGGGCTACAGTACAGTTGGTGCAGCGAACCTTGAACATGCGATGCTATACTTGACCTATACTTGATTCATCATGTTATCTTAGTCTATCTTATCCATCTTGACATCGTACTTATGTTTACTTTCAGTTTATACATGTCATGTTACCTTTACCAGTTTTTATGCTGAAAGTCACTTGGACTTACCAGTCTTTATGACTGACCCGTTTTCTTTCGCCTCTTTTTCTTTCGTTTCCCCCCTAGGTTCTCAGGGAGGAAACTCTAGCACTTAGCTTGGATTCTGCTTGCTTTTCGTCAGCTCATGTACGGTTTGGTCTTGAGTTATGCTATGGCTGCACGTCTGCTATTTTTGGGGAATAATTTACTTTTGTTATTTTAAGTTTATGCTTCTTTATTTAGAACTTGATGTAATGGAATAATGGCAACTTGTACTTTGGATATATGAGGTTTTGTCTCTTTTCTTGAAAGTAATAAGATTTGGTTTTTAATTTCTACCGCTGCTTTATTTATGTTCTGTCTTGTGATATCTCTGTGTACGTTTACCTAGATAATGCTCCACCAAAACTAGTGCATTCATTTTGTGAGTGACCCTAGCGGAGGTGGAGTGTTACATTTGGTATCAGAGCAGAAGGTTACCAGACTGGGCAAAAGCTTTTAAAAACCTTCTGAAACTATTTTCAAAACCGTTTATAAAGAAGCATTTTTCAAGAAAAGTTTATTTTGAAAAGGCTATTCCTCAAAAGCCGTTAGCACTTTCCTTTGTTTCCTCGTTTGAATCTCTATCTTTTCGTTTTTCAGCATGTCTGGGAATCTTAACTCTCCAGAGGGCGTGCCAATACCTGGCTGGTTTAGGAGGTACTTAGAGGCTAGGGCCAACGATGCAGGCCCAACAGATATTCCTCCTCCAGCTGCAGTGATTCCTCCTCCTCCTCCTCGTGGGAATGCTTTCGCAAAGACGTGTAGAGACTTCAAGGCTATGGGTGGAAAGGACTTCTATGGGACTGAATCCTTTGTGGAAGCGAGGAACTATCTGAAGGAAACCGAAGATTTGTTCGTCATCTTCGAAGTTGACGATAGGCAAAAGATACAGCTAGCAGTGTGGTTGCTTAAAGATGAAGCTTCGTATTGGTGGGAGATTACCCATGCTGAGAGGCCAGTGGAAACTTGGGAAGACTTCCGGATGAGATTTGAGATGAAATTTCTCTCCCAGGCTGAAAGAAGCCTACAAATGGAGAGGTTCCTAACTCTTAAGCAAGGAAGCATGACGATCAGGGAGTATGTCAATCAGTTTAATCAGCTGGCCAGATTTGGACTGGATTTAGTGAACACCCAACACAAGAAGGCTCTTCGCTTCGTCAGAGGTTTGAATGAGCCATTACACGGCCTTGCTATGACTCATGTACCCATGGGGGCGACCTTTGAGAGCTTGGTGGATATGGCCCTATTTCATGAAGAAGACGAGAACGACAAGAAGGAGGTCAAGGAGAATGATTCTCAAAACAAGAAGAAAGACTCTGAGAATGGAGGCAAGAACAACAACAAGAATGATAACAAGACACACGAGAAAAGAAAATGCCACTTCTATGGTATTGAGGGGCATATAGTCCAGGATTGTAGAAAGAAGAAGATAAAGATGGGAGCATGCTTTCAGTGTGGTGAAACTGGACATATCAGCAAGAACTGCCCTAAGAAGCAAGGGCAAGCCCCGCAAGCAGGACCTTTTGGGGGTACGTCTTTAACTTCACCTCCTTGATGCTTTGTTTTATCTTGCTTATCTTCTCGATCCTATCTTGAGAACCTTAGGTAGAACCATATGGATGGAAACATGTATTTGAAACATGTTATGGTTGATGTTTGCAAATGGTTGCAAGTGGTCGCAAGTGGTTGCTAGTGGTTGCATAACACACATTTGGCACTAGATCGGCTCAGACACATTTTCATATTGCATATGCATGAGTGTTTATACCTGTTTATGGATGAAATTGAATGTGTTATCATGTGGATGTTGCATATGGATGAATGTTTGTGCACACATATAGTGTTTATGTGACTAGGATTATTTGCATACATGTTGGATACATGACACTAAACATATTTTGCATTAAGAAGATCAAACAAGCCTGATCATTTGCATTAGATAAGGAACATATACACACACTTTCTGCATATGTTCATATAGCATTAGAAATCTTTTAAGGACAATGATTGCTCGTGAATGATGGTTGAGTAGATGGATGATTGGATGGTAGGATATATTCTTCCTAACTTGAAGATTTCGGGGACGAAATCCTTTAAGGAAGGGAGAATGTAACAACCCGAATTTTTATAACATGTTAAAGTCATAAATCAAGGCAGAATTAAATTTTATAATAAGAATCAGGGGAAATCAGGTTGCGCCATTGCGTTCGTCTCGGAATTCTGCATGAAATCGAGTCCGAGTTTTCGAAAATCGGAGTCAGTATGACTAAGATATGACCCTCCGAAGTTTCAGGAATTTAAATAAAATAAAACAGGTCGAAAATAAAGCCAGAAATTCGAAATTCAAACCCAGAGAAGGCTGGCGGGAAAATTCCCACCCATGTACCCAGGTCGACTGGGGAGTCGACCCCCCCCCCCCCCCAGCCAGGTCGACTGGGGTGTCGACCTCCCCATGACCAGGTCGACTGGGGAGTCGACTTGGGGATTGACCTGCCTCCCGGACCCACTTCTTGAACCAGATGCATCCTGATGTACTTAGACTCGTTTTCTGTCCAGATTCGTCTGCCTAATCCTATATAAGCTCACCCCTAGCCTCATTCTCTCCACACTATTTCATTCTGTCCTTATGCTGCTTCTGAGATAATCTAAATAATAAGATAAAAAGGAAGAAAAAGGACTGCTCCTTCTCCATCAAGACTACACTCAAATTGGGGGATTTCAATTAGAACACGATCAATCAAATAGAGATTCAACAATCATATTCTGCTTTCTAATTCTCGATCCATGCATGGTAAGTTCTAGTTACTTTGAGATCTAAACTTGTTAATTGTAATTTGGACATGAGATAAAGTGAAATTTGACTTAAGCATGATAACTGATTCATATCTATTCTTGTTCTTCTTGGATCTTGACATTTGGAATATTGCTTTGAAATCAGTTTGGGCCTATTCACATTTATAAATCAAACGTTATCATGCCTATGACATTGAAGCCATTGTTAATGGCCAAGGACTATGACTGAGAACATAAGACTATGCCTATGCCTATGACTGAGAACATAAGACCATTTCCTATGACTATAACAAGGACAATTGTCGCTAATCACCTATGACTCGTGACTATGAATTATTTCCTATGATTATGAACATAAAACCATGACCATGACTTTGAAACTATTACAGTTAATTGCCTATGACTATTAGGGTAGTTGCCTAGAACTCTTTTGGATAATTATCCATGACTATTGTGATTAATCGCTTATAGTTCATAATTATGAGATTTCTGCCTATGACCATGACTATGACTACTAGGGTTAATAACATAAGACTATTTTAGTTGATTGTTCATGCCCGTAGTTGAATCCCATGTTGTACACCGAATTTGCAGTTGTTGGATCTCGTACCTAGGGTATGACTTGCTTAGTTTATTCGTTATTATGTACACCAAAAACCATTGACCCATTATCCTTGTATTTGGCTTGCTTTTGCATGCCTATTCTTTTATGTCAAGTTTTTATCAGGACTATCGCCTTGTTTTGCTAGATTTGAAAACCCTGTTAATTTCTATATGCCAGTGATGTTGTAACCGATTGTCTCAAGTTATATCATGCCAGTCTTGTAATATCTTTTATCGCTTTATGCTTGTCCCTTCTGCCTATCATAGTTTTGATGTTATTCCCTTTATCTCTAGATTTAGATTTGCTTGTAATTTAGATCGATTAACATTTACATGCGATGGGAATACGATTTGGGTAGATTAGGCAAAACATGAACTGGTTATAAACATGAATCATGAACTTGATAAAAGGCATAAGTTGAAACATGAAGCTTGGCACGAACTTGAAATGAAACTTGAACATGGTCATGACACTAGAATGAACTTGAAAATGGCCAACTCGAGGATAGGTTTAGTTTGCAGTGTAAATGTGCCTGGAACCGCCCGGCAAATCCAGTTACTGCAAACAATAGGATCAAATGTGGGTAGTTGGTCATATCGCGCTTGAAACCCGAGGTCAGACTGAGTTGTGGTGTAAATCTGCCCGGAACCGCCCGGCATATCCAGTAACCACAACAACAGGTCTGACGTGAGAGGTTGGGGTGCATTAATGAATTAAATGCCACATGATAGGGTTAAGTAATGAACATGAAAGACAACACTTAAACCAACTTGAAATATGATTGGTAGGGTTAGGTCATGAACTTGAACGACAACACCTAACCAACTTAACACGTGAATGGTAGGGCTAAGTCACGAACTTAAATGACAACACTTAGCCAACTTGATATACTAGACTGATGGGGTTAAGTCTCGAATTTAAATGACAACACTTAACCTACTAGACGGAAACCCTAGTTGCGCGGTCCGTTTCAGCAGTAACCCACTAGATGTATCATGGTACCCTGGAACTAGGCAGGGTGGGGCACGATTACTGGGCTGATTGTAAGCGGCCAGAACGACGGCTGTGTGGGTGTGCCAGTGTAGGTTCTAACGGAGTGCGGGCGTGCACACACTTCGGAGTAGAAAAAGCAGGTATTTGGCATCAGTAGGTTTATATGTGCATTCTTGATTCGTGTCGGTGGTTGGCACCATAGGGCTAGATACACTCTATGGTGGACCTAGCACAGGTGACTACATTCGTGATTGGGCCGTATGACACAGAAACACAACGAGCTAGAACTTGAAGGGAGCTGATCGATTAGTGGATCGTTCCGTTGAACCCAGTAATGGGTCATTCACGATTTTGGCCCCAGGGATCATTTCATGATTAATACTTGACATGGGTTGGGCTACTAGTACAGTTGGTGCAGCGAACCTTGAACATGCGATGATATACTTGACCAATACTTGATTCATCATGTTATCTTAGTCTATCTTATCCATCTTGACATCGTACTTATGTTTACTTTCAGTTTATACATGTCATGTTACCTTTACCTGTTTTTGTGCTGAAAGTCACTTTTACTTACCAGTCTTTATGACTGACCCGTTTTCTTACGCCTCTTTTTCTTTCTTCCCCCCCCCCAAGGTTCTCAGGGAGGAAACTCTAGCACTTAGCTTGGATTCTGCTTGCTTTCTGTCAGGTCATGTACGGTTTGGTCTTGAGCTATGCTATGGCTGCACGTCTACTATTTTTGGGGAATAATTTACTTTTGTTATTTTAAGTTTATGCTTCTTTATTTAGAACTTGATGTAATGGAATAATGGCAACTTGTACTATGGATACATGAGGTTTTGTCTCTTTTTTTGAAAGTAATAAGATTTGGTTTTTAATTTCTACCGTTGCTTTATTTATATTCTGTCTTGTGATATCTCTGTGTATGTTTACCTAGATAATGCTTCACCAAAACTAGTGCATTCCCTTTGTGAGTGACCCTAGCGGAGGTGGGGTGTTACAAATGGTATGGAGAATAGTTTACTTTCTCCATTCTCTCATTTGGTGGCCTACGTTCCTCCTTCCTCTAACAACTTTCCACCGTTAAAATCGAGATCTAAGGAAGGGAATTTAAGATCTACACCATTTGAGGCTAGATCTACATCGTTTCAAGGGAGAGTTCATTGAATCAAGGAGTTTGGATCCAATTCCTTACTGTCTGGAATCTTAATTCATTGTTTTTGCTTTGATTTGTAGAATTGGTGAGTTATATGCATCTCTTACACGGATTCAAGCAAGTATATGAGTTGTATGCACACATTTTTATCAAATTCAAGTCATTTTCCTTAGATCTACAACATGGTAAGTCCATTTTCATATGAATTACCATAGTATCTAATTTAGCAAGTTTAAACCGGTAATTCTTATGCTATTTCATATGTTTATGTAAGTTAGATCCATCATTTTGTTCATATGTTCACTTATCATGATTTTGGTGAATTTGCATAATTTTAATGATAATCATCATATTCATGTTGTTAATGATTTCATAACGTGTTTATGATTGTATGTAATGAATTAGATGAGTACATTTCGTCGATTGGTGAAGTTTTGGTCGAAATTGGGCTTGAATTGAAGCTGTACAGAAATTGGGTCGGTCGTTATTTTCTAGTCGGCCTGACGTACAAAAGGATAAGTACATGGTGCAGTACACATGCTGTCGGTTTGTTTGAACTAGGTCGGGTCGGTCCTGAAGTGGGTCGGTCTGGAAGTTGAACAGTTAAAGTTGGATCGTGTCGGTCTTCTTCTAGTCGTGTCAGTCGCTATTGGTTGAGTCGGTCAGAAAGGGGGCGAGTCGGTCATATTCCAGAAAGATGGGTCCGTCGGTCCTATGATGAATGGGTCAGTCGGTCCTGTGATGAATGGGTCGGTCGTTCTTGTGATGAATGGGTCGGTCGGTCCTATGATGAAGATGGATCGGTCGTACATGGTTAATTCTAAAAAAAATCGGGTACAACCCAGGGTTGAACAAAAAGTCTTGAAAAAAATTCGGGGGCAACCCCCGAACCCTAGTCGGAGTGTAGTGTTGTAATTTGGCTTAGTGATGTTGTGACTTCGAAGTAAATTCAATTGGGAATATTCTAAGTGTTGAATGTGTTCATTGATTGGTGTAGAACAACGAGTGAGGTGGAAACTCAAAGGTTGTCAGTTGGTGGATAATGGTTACTTAAGAAGGTTGGTTGAGCTATGAAAAGTTGTTGGGTTGGATGACTAGAGATACGAAGGACGAGAGATCATCGTTGTCGTAAGTTCTAGCAGGCTCAAAGCAGGGGTACAATAGGGGCACCTAAAAGACTGGTTGTAGGTTGAGTACCTTGGGTATCGTTGAAAGGCCTAGTTGTCAAGGTTGGACATGCATATGTATCATTGAAACGTGTATGGAGTTTATGCTAGAACTAGGGTTACCATTAGCCCTTGACATATAGCAAGGTTGGCCTTCATACGAATAACGATGGTTTCGAAGCAAGATTAGCGGTGATAACCAGAGTCTGTCATGGATGATTGGTTGCTTTGTTTGAACTATCTCATGTAGATTGTCCGACGTCAAAGGAGATGTTCCTTGGGTGCTTGTCTGATATTGGTTTAGGCCTATGGGGCTTGTACTCGAGGGATGTTAAATTCGATTAGGATGGTTTACGTGAAATACATATAATCTGGATGCTATGAGTGCTAGTGGTGTTTACTTCTAATTTCCATGAATGAATGGTTGAAGTGGTGATGTAAAGTCTATCACTATCCGATGTGGAGAAAATGGGGTTGAGTTCTTCTCTGGTGTTGTAGGTAGATTAGTTTGTTTATCTATCCATTCTCATATACTTTATTATTGATGTTTGTTAGCTGTTTATCGCTCATTAAGACTATTGCCTGACTTAAGGTTTTATGTTTTCCTCTTATTACCTCGGGCTGTTCATCCGGTTGTGGATCGGCAGACTGAGTAACAGGTGATAGTTTGGTGAGACGACGATGTTGATCGATGTCGAGCTGGAGGCTTACGTACCAGTTTTATTACTATCTAGTATTTGTTTCTGTTGTTCTACTCTGAGTGTTGTAGTGAGGCAAATCTGTACAGACTTATGTTGAATCCTAATGTATGGATATAGCTTCTAGGTGTTTGAAAGTTTAATTTTTTTCCAGCTCAGATATGCTTCACTATATATTGCCTGTGGTATATGTTCTGTTATATTTTATCCTTGCGCTGTGAGATTTACGATAGATTCTGATTTTGTTATCATACCTTGATGATCGTCCATAGCTGTCTGTCACACCTATCAGCGCATTATTCCTCTTGTTTAGGGTAGGGGTTATGGGCGGTTGTCACAGTTAGGGGCGACCATTTGTACTTTCATATTATAAGAGTATCGAATATGTTGACTGGGTATATAAATTTTTCTTCTCTTTTTTTCAAGATGATCGACATACTCAATACTTCTAATAAGACTCCACGATGGTCGAGGATCGTTTCTGAACAATATACAACACATTACAGAAAATATATCACAGAACAAATACATAATGATACAATCACTGATTAAACATATATATGTGCTACATCTCAAATGATATATAGCACGAATCCAACAGTGTCCGATAGAACAAATATACAATGACATGAATATACAAATAAACAACCGGGGAATGACCTCAAAGGATAGTCCAAGCTATACCAACTAGCTACGAATCAACTGCAGACTAAACCTAAAACAACTCAGTCTGATCTTAGTATTACATACATGGATCAGTCTAGTTTACATATTTATTATAAACCGACAACGGATATGAAATCATAAACAAGAATTCATTTTGTTGCAAAAAGGAATTGGATAACCAAAGACAACCATCGACTCACAAGATGCTAGAGGCTAACCAGCCTATAAAATCTCAAGAACAACATAATTATCTACTAGAAGGGATTTATTTGCAACAACAGGGTGCCACGCAATGTGCTTAGCACGAAGCCACAATAACAAGGAAAACTCCAAAGGCAACTCTTAAACTCGTATGTGAGTTTAAATAACCCAAAAGAAATCCTTATTTTAAAGAACACCAAAATAGCTCTAAGGTCATAAAATAGGATCCAAACCATCATAAATCACAAAAATCAACATGACAACATAAAAAATGGATCCAATTCCCAGATCAACAAGTATCAACAAAAAGGGAATCAATTGCCAAGTACTATACTTCGGATCTACCCAGAAATTGACGTTTGCACCAAAACAACAAAGTTATCAATAATAATAATTCATATCTAAAAACATAAAATATTGCACATGCATACACCTAACCAAGTACCAATTTAAGATATTGGACCCAACTATGCAACTTTTTCCACATTAAAAAAACTTTGTACATACTTCTACATATGCATGGGACCGCAACCCATATCTACAATCAACTTTGTACGTGTTTTCACATGTACGGGACCACAACCCCTAACATAATCAACTTTGTATGCTTTTTACATATACGAAACCAGATCCCCTAACAAAATCAACTTTGTATGCCTTTTACATATACAGAACTGCATCCCCTAACACAATCAACTTTGTATGCTTTTTACGTGTACGGGACCGCAGCCCCTCTGTATGGGCATTAACACAGGATGTGTCATAGACTAACGGATAATAACCAAGCAGTGGTGACTATGCATCTCATACCATACGTTCTCACCACTGGTTTACTATTTTCTCATCGACTCCACACCGGAAAACATCATGACAATAAATCAGCAGAACAACAATGTAACATCCCATATTTTTACATTTTAATAATTAATTTATCTAATTATTTAGATAATGGTTTAGAGATTTAAATAGTTGAACTAAATAATATTGAATATTAAATTAATATGAATAGTGGAATAATATATTTAATTTTTGAATTTATCGGAATTAAGTTAAACTGACAATATTGTGTGAATATGATAGTGTAAGGAATTTTATCGAGTTTTTATTCGAGTTATAACAACAAATTTATTTAATGAATGAAGTGTGAACGTGTAATTTACAGTTATATTAAAAACGAGCTCAAAATGGTGCAGTAGTTCGTCATATTACGTTTGGAACTTTAAATGAATATACAGGATTCATTATAAGTTGGATTTCTTCGAAATAAGAAAAGTTCGAATCTGTTAAACGATATTTTTCTAATGAAAGAGGAAAATCGACTATTAGATTGTGAGTTATGTTCAAATAAAATTTTCAAAAAGTCGATGTGGAGTGGTTTATAAGGCATAACAATTTATTTAATATAATTAAATATTGGTTTCGAATTTGGACAAGATCTTTGAGACGTAGTTATAATTTAATTTTTAGAATTTTTCTGTAATTTTTAATTTGGAAAATAAGCTACTTTTTATTTGGAGTATTTTAACCATATATCAACATTTTGGAATGTCACAAAATCAATTAACTTATCTATATTATTATATTTTTGGGATCGTGGCACATCGCTTGAGACGATTGTATTTTTATTTTTGTCCGTAGCAGTCTGTATGTGAATGAAGTTTTACATAGCGTGGTGCACTATTTCTTAGTTAAGGGGAAATGTTTGATATACACTCAGTAACTCATAGTTTTACATTCAATGCACCTTACCTCACTTTACATTGAGAATTAATAGAAAAGTTTCATCTGATTTGTGAAAAAGATATCTACCAAATGGTATAAGTCACTAAAACTTGTCTTCAACCTGTATGTAAATATGTTTAGTTAGTTGTCAGTGTCTTTTGTACACGCATGTGGTAATCCGATGATTACAGCCAATGGCCATGTCTTGCGACATGCCCAATTTAATGTTTAGCAATACAAGTATCATGCATGTCATTAATTAATCCTTCCCATGTTCCCTTTTTGTGATGAAGACCTAAATTATATTATATGATAGTAAAATGAAGATGGTAACGTGAGTTAATGATAATAGATCATCACATGAATGAATGCTTTAAAAGATGGATCATATATAAAATTATGATTTGCTTTACTTAGCAAATAAGGCACTCAGAAAAGATTGAAGTGAATGCATGCAAACTATTTAGGTACTGCACATCCTGCGTACCCTATATTATACAATTACTTAACCCTTAAGTCTTCATACATTATAAATATATCACCGAACACTCCATTGGCTTGCTGTAGCAAATTTGAATATTTTTTTTACGGATTTTGAAATAATTGATAAACCAAATACTTCTGGCATGAAGCTTTGTTGCGTAAGAGGGGGAAGGCACCGTGAAATGACATGCGGTTGTTTGAGGAGCAAGCAGCAAGGTGATGAGGAGCTGGACCTTGGGTTTCAGTTCATGTGAATGGACGTGAATGGCGGGGGGAGTATCTCATTGTGTGTGTACTTGAACGGGTGCCCGTACTTGAATGTAAAGGCCATGGAGGGAGGGAGTGTCGTGAGGTGCTTCATTGTGTATATTAGAGTTTACATGTCAAAAGCATGGAGTTAAGTGAGAATCTCGAGTTGGACGTGAAGGGTGGGGTGAAGAGAATCCGCGGAGAGATGGATAAACAATGGTTGAAGCGTGCATTACAGTGAAGAAGAAATGTAGACTAGCGCGACATTCCTTTTCATTTGGGTAGAAGGAGCTATGGAAGCTCAAACCGTGCTAATGATGAAAACGCATATAGGAACATGTGGGATTGTTTTGTAAATGGAGAAGAATGAACTCGCAACACTATAGCAGTGGGATATAAACGATGATGGGCTAATGTATTTACCGGCCACTTTTGTACAACGCAACAGTGAGAAGGATATCGAGTTGCATTGGAATGGTTTAAGAAAGAAGAGGAAGTGGGGAGAGAAAGAATGGTGAAATTGGTTCGTGATTTTGTAAAGCAACGGGGGAGATAGAGGGATCGAAATGTACGGCCATGGCCATTACTTTGCTTGTGTGGAAGTACTGAAGGACTAGAGTATTATTTCCTGAAGGAAGACTACTGTTCAACGCGGGTTTGAAGACTTAGATTGGGTCGATTTAAAATATGAAAGCCCAAATAATATAAGTTGAGTTTTATTTAATTTAAATTAACATATTTACGATAATGCTTATAACTTATTCATTCATAATCAGAATTGCGCAAATTTGGATCCCATAGGATTGTATGATCTTAGGTTATGAAATGGAACTAGTATGGAGCAATTTGGAGATCGTTTCAATTTATAGCAAAATAAAATGCCTGAACGTAGCTGTTGAACGTTTATCGTTATTTAACTGTAACCGACCAAAGTGAGTAAAATTCACTAACTCTGCCCCGTTTATATTTTCATAATGTATTTTTATAATTGATAAATCTTGGTTGATTGCTGTGTGTTGGCTATGTGAATGTACTGAAAATCAACTGGATGAAAATATAGACAACGATATATATATATATCGTTAATCAAATATTGATTTTGTTTATTAGAATATTTCATATTGAAATGAAAGTGATGTTATTTATATTGTTTAACATCTGTGGATGCAGATGAACAGGTTGGAGGAATCCAACCGGATTCCTCAATACTTACAATATTATTTTTCATATATTGTGATATATGATGTGATATATAATCCGTGATTGATATTTATATATTTGGATGACACTGGTCTTTTTATATGGTACTTTAAATACCATAAGTGATACTATAACAACCCGGAATTTCAAAACAAATTTAAAATTTTTATTTTAGCAATTTTAATAGATTTTGTATATTTAAAATAATTTATTTCAAATAATAATGACTAAAAATTTATTTAAATCGAAGTTAGTACGATTATATTTAATTTAATTATAAAAGGAGTTAGAAATGGCATGGTAGTTTGAAAATTCGATTTCAAATTTCAAATGAATGTACAAGATTCAAAACAAATAGGATTTTAGTGAAACAAGAAATATTAGAATATGTTTAACAATATCTTTCCAACGAATCTGAAAATTTGAAATTTCATAGCGAGAATAAAAAGTTACGTCCAGTTTAAAATTTAAAATAGTCGCGATGAAATTTTATATAATATATAGTCATTAAAAATAGCCATTTTGCAAACGGCCTCCCTTTTCAACGAAACCACTTTTGTTGGATCCATAATGTCAAATTATTGCTAGATTCCAGTTCTCATAATTTTTGGAATCAATATGTGAGCGTGGCAAAAGAAAACATGTTTTGTCAATTTAAATTTGAATTGGATCGACCAGAAAATGGCCATTTTTCAAATGGTCTCCAAATTCGACGAAATTAGTTTTATTAGGACCGTATCATCAAAACCTAACAAGATTTTTTTTTTTGGAATTTTCGAACTCAGCATGTGTCCCCATTAAATTAAAATGTATGTTTAATTTAAATATATATTGATTTATATTTTAATTTAAATAAAAACTGATCGAAACATCAGATTTGGCTTACGAAAAATATCCCATTGTATCCGGAATGGGGGTAATTAGCTAGGGGCAACCGTCGTTGGGATTCATTTGGAGTTCGAGGTGCCAAAATTATATTATTTGAATTAAATTGAATAAATAAATAAAATAGAAATAGAAATACTATTATAAATACACAATACGCCATATTTTCCCTTCCCGGAAACCCTAGAATTTAGCCTCCAACTAAAGGATTCTATGACCGATACTATCTGAATTTCCTTCAACAAAATCTCACAATCCACTAAGATTTTTGAAATCATGTAAAAGAAAAAAATCAAAGAGAGGCACGAGATCTTCTACATGAATGGCTGAGATCATTTATCGTTAAGTAAATGGCATGATTTCTTTGCTTAAGTGGCTGCTGTTCGGGGTGGGTTCTACGCCACCTGAGGCGCGCGAGTTGAGGCAGATCGCAGGCGGTTAGACGGGGCATGTAGGCGGAGGGCGTGGCGCTCGAGGATCGTTGTCAGGATTGACGGTGGTGGAGCAAATTAGGAACCTTAGGTGGAACGATGGAGGAAGCTTTTGTGCGTGACCTGCTTTGCAAAGGAAGAAGATGGGTGGTAGGAGCGTGAAAAAACAGAACAAAGAAGAAATTTTAATGTAACACCCCATATTTTCTGTAAACAATAAAGTTACGAATTAAAGAATAGTTTATTACAAATTTAAAAACTAAGGGAAACGGGTTATGCCATTGCGTTCGTCTCGGAATTCTGCTTGAGATTGAGTCCAAGTTTGCGTAAATCGGAATCCGTATAAAGGAGTTATGACCTTCAGAAGATTCAGAATTAAAAAAAACAGTTCAGAATATAGTTCAGAAATTCAAAATTCAAAATCTGATGTAGGAGCGGGTTGGGCGGGAAACTTCTCGCCCAAGGCCAGGTCGACTAGGAGGTCGACCAGGGGATCAACCTCCCCCCCATGCATGTCGACCTGGGGGTCGACCTACCCCCTCGGGAAGTTCTGAAAGCTGATGTGTTCTGACTCCCTGCTGAGTCATTAGGGCCGATTTGGTTGTTCTATCTTGACTGGATGGTCTTGATTGCTTCTAGAGTTAATCTGACGGCTCTATATTAATGAAAACTCTATATAAGCAACCTAACTCTCAACCTAAAATCACACTAATTCATTCCAAGAGCCGCCATGCCATCAATGGTGAACCTAGAATAGCCGTCATCTCTTTCAACTCAAAGGCAAGATAGAAGCTACATCAAAATCAAATCAAATCTAATCTAATTCAATTAAGAGAATTCAACGATCTACATCAAAGGCGAGCAATTCAGTTTCAGAATACAGAGCCCAGAACTCAAGAATTCCTTTTTGGTTGTAAGTGTAGTTACCCTTCAGATGTGAATAAATTAAAGACATGGTTTGTAATGAATTGTAAAATAGAATTGTATCAAACTGTATGTGATGCTGATTCATGTTTATTCATGTCTATTCTATCATATATGCCTATGAACTATTGTGGTCTATTGAACCTATCTTGTTATATGGAAATTGGTGAATAAACCTATGATGTCGTATAGGAATTTGGGAATGAAATTATCATATGTAAGTTTGGTGATATTATGATACATACAACTTTTAAGCTAAGTCATGTCGTTTATGCCTAACTGTTTAGATACATTATGCATACATGTTTAGATCTACGACCTTGTATAATTTGGTGATGACATCTATATGTTGTATGTCAATATGAAATTATGCCATGTTTATGCAAGTTAGGTGATGCTATCATGTTATGAATACATGCAAGTTTATAGGTTAAAAACATGATTA
Source organism: Allium sativum (assembly GCA_030737875.1). Classification (NCBI taxonomy): domain Eukaryota; kingdom Viridiplantae; phylum Streptophyta; class Magnoliopsida; order Asparagales; family Amaryllidaceae; genus Allium; species Allium sativum. Next base: position 490,637,732 of record CM060920.1, read on the forward strand.
TGTAAACCTATATGTTTAGACCTACACTTTATATGTTAGATCTATATGCCTCTATGTTAGATCCATGTTAGCATGATTTAACCACTATGCAAGTTCACCACTACATGGCTAATTAAGTTTTGGTAGTTCTATGCAAAACTATTTTTTTATGATTCATGTTGCATAGATCTAGTTTGCAAGCTCATAATTAAAAGTATAAGTATATTATGCCTAGTTCATGTGACACATCCGTAGTGAGATCAAAATTTTTGTATGATGTTGGAATGTTGCAAGTTCCTCTTTTTCCCCTTTTAGTTTATAAGTCAGGCTAAAATGTTGGGCCTAACATTCTATGAAACTTTGCGAACGTACAACGGGGGTAACGTTGGGGGAAAACATGAAACTACATGTAATTGACATATTTGGCTCATAACCATGTAAATGGTATGGCATGAAAATGGTATAATTTTTAACCTAAAAAATTATGAACTTGATTTAGAGGGAAAGTGGGCCATGACAATAAATTGTTGACAAATTTACATATAAGCATAAAAGGATAAATATGTAAATTTAGAAAAGACGAATATGCCTAACCCGAGGTTAGACTGAGTTGTGGTGTAAAACTGCCCGGAACCGACCGGCACATCCAATGACCACAACAATACCTGTCTAATGTGGGTGGTTAGTGCATTGAGCCCAAAAAGGACCCGAGGTTAGAATGAGTTGTGGTGTATAACTGCCCGGAACCGACCGACACATCTAGTGACCACAACAATACCTGTCTAATGTGAGTGATTGGTGCTTTAATAAAGCTAAGTCAAGATTGGTAGGGTTAAGCCAATTAAGGAAACACTTAACCAATTCAACTTGTTAACTAAACTGATGGGTGGGGGTTTGGACACTTAACCAATTTAACATGTTGGCTTGAAAACCCTAGTAACGGGGACCCATTTCAGTAGTAACCCACATAGATGTATCATGGAACCCTGAACTAGGCAGGGTGGGGCACGATTACTGTGTTGAATTGTAAGCGATCAAAACGTCGGCGGGTGCTCCGTCAGTGTAGGTTCCAACGGAGTACAGGCATGCACGTACTTCGGAATGGAAAATGCAGGCACTGGGCATCAGTAGTCATACGCTGTGCATCTTGAATCGTGTCAGGTTGCCACCATAGGATTTATACATCCCGTCGTGGGACCAGCACAGGTATCTACAGTCAAGCGGGGGCCGAATGACACACATGATAAATGCATGCGAGTAGGAGCTGATCGATATAAGGGGATCATTTCACAATGAACACGTAGTGCTAGTTGGACAAGTATAAGTAGGTGCAGAGAGTTAGACATCGGTGCAATGTATATTCGGTTTATCCTTATATAGTTTTATGTTAGTTTGATGTTTTGGTACTGTCCTATTTTCAGTTTATTCCTATCGTGACCCTTTTCCTTATTCACACACTGAAAAGTCACTGGACTTACTCAGACTTATGTCTGACCCATTTTTCTTTCGTCTTCTTTTCTTCCGTTCCCCCCCCCTCAGGTAGCCAGGGAGGAAATAACCCAACTTAATTTGGACCGTTCATCTCTCCAAGTTTGAAGACTCTGTGATGTATGGCTTGGAATCTATTATCTTTGGCTATGTCTTTGGGCACACTAGACTTGGGGATTTATGCAGTTTTATTTATGTTTTATGCTTCTTTATGTTTTAAGCAAGGCATATATTTTGATGTAATGATTTGGAAGTTGCTTTGAGACAGTTTTCTGAAATGCTCTTGTTATGAACCACGTATGAAATAAATGTTGTTTTCCGTTGCTTATATTTCTGTCTTGTAAATTATCTGTGTCTTTTACCTATAATGCTCCATCGAAGTTAAGGCATTCCCTTTGTGAGTGACCTTAACGGAGGTGGGGTGTTTCACTTGATATTAGAGCAAAGGTTTACTAGATCAAATAAAAAAAACTATTATAAAAAAGAAGTATAAAGAAGCATTTTTCAAGAAAAAGTGTTATTTTACTTTAAAAGGCATAGTACCCCAAAGCCATATGCACTATTTTTTTAATCCTTTATTTTGAATCTCTCATTTTCATTTCAGCATGTCAGGGAATCTTAACATTCCATAGGGTGTGCCGATACCTAGGCTGGTTCAGGAGGTACCTAGAGGCTAGGGCCAACGACAAAGGCTCAGCAGACATTCCTCCTCCCCCAGCTGCAGTGGTTCCTCCTCCTCCCCCTCCTCGTGCAAATGTTTACTCAAAAATATGTAGGGACTTTCGAGCCATGGGTGGAAAGAACTTCAATGTAAATGAATCCTTCATGGAAGCAAGAAACTGGCTCAAAGAAAATGAGGATTTGTTCGATATCTTCGAAGTGGATGATAGGCAGAAGATACAGTTGGCGGTATGATTGCTCAAAGACAAAGCTTCCTATTGGTGGGAAGTCACAAACGCTGAAATACCAATTGAAACTTGGATGGATTTTAGAATGAGGTTTGAAATGAAATTCCTCTCACAAGCTGAACGAAGCCTACAGATGGAGAAGTTCTTAGCTCTCAAACAGGGAAGTATGTCGGTCAAGGAATACGTTAACCAATTCAATCAGCTGGCTAGGTACAGATTGGAGTTAGTGAACACTCCACATAAGAAGGCTCTCCGCTTTGTTAAAGGATTGAATGAGCCACTACACAGCGTAGCTATATCCCATATACCTATGGGTGCGACTTATGAGACACTGGTGGACATGGCACTGTTGCAATAAGAAAATAAGGTTGGCAAGAAGGAGACAAAGGTGGAAGCATCTCAAGATAAGAAAGGAAAAGGATCACGGAGCAAGAAGGCAGATTCCAAGACGGGCGGGAAGAACAAAAAACCCATGACAAGAGGAAGTGTAATTTTTGTGGTATTCCTGGACATCTGGTTAAGGACTTCCAGAAGAAGAAAAGGAAGAAGGGTGGTTGTTTCCATTGCGGCGAGGCAGGACACATGGCTAGGGACTGCCCAAGAAAGCAAGGGCAATGGCAGAGAGTTGGATCTACTTCGGGAGGGCAGGTTCACGCACTCATGGCACCTCAGCAAGAACGAGGTAGAAATGTTTCTGTTGAGAGTTTAGTTTATCTTTTTGATCATCCTGTTCGTACACTCTTTGATTCTGGCGCATCACACTCTTTTATATCTACTGCTTTAGTTTAATCTCTGCACCTAGACACCAGTTTGGTAGAAGATCCCTTGGTTGTTTCAAATCCAATTGGGGGCTCAACTTATTTGTCGATGATTTGATTGGATTTGGAAATTTCTATACTAAGTGTGGGGTTTAGATGCAATGCCTATGTTTTGGGCTTCACGGGCTATGGGTTGATTCTAGGCATGGATTGGATATCCAGTAATGGTGCCATCCCAGATTGGAAAGGAGAGTGGTTAGACTCATGACTCGACTCGGTAACACTCTCGAAATTTCTTGTAATCCCATGAACTCTGTTATGCTTAGCTATCTAGAATCTCTTGACGCGTCTATTGAGGATTTGCAGTCTGTTAGAGTAGTCCATGAATACGTGAATGTCTTTGAAGAGGTAAAAAGGTTACCTCCGAAGTGGGAGATAGACTTCCGCATATACCTCGTTGATAATGCAAAACCCGTCTCTTTACCCATTAGACACATGGCTCTAAGGGAGAGGAAAGAACTCAGCAAGCAAGTTAAAGAGTTGCTTGAGAAGGGGTTTATAAGGCGTAGTATTTCTGAATGGGGTGCCCCAGTCGTGTTCGCAACTAAAGCGGACGGTTCGCTTCGCCTATGCGTTGATTATAGGGAGCTAAACAAGCTGACCAAGAAGAATAGGCACCCACTTCCAAGAATAGATGACTTGTTCGATCAGCTTGTAGGTGCATCGGTTTTCTCCCAACTAGATTTAGCTACCGGGTTTCATCAGCTGAGAGTGGCTGAAGACAACATTGATAAGACTGCGTTTAGAACTCTGGATGGTTTCTTCTAGTGGATTGTCATGCCTTTTGGCCTGACAAATGCACCCGCTTACTTCGTGGATTTGATGAGCAAGGTGTTCAGGGAGTTCCTCAATAAGTTTGTGGTAGCCTTCATAGATGACATTTTGATTTTCTCAAAGAGTGAGGAAGAGCATGCTCAGCATCTAAAGGAAGTCATGGATACTCTTCATGCACATCAGTTAAAAGCCAAATTCTCCAAATGCCATTTCTAGAGAGAAGAAGTAAGGTTTCTTGGACATGTGGTGTCCAAAGAGGGATTAGCTGTGGACCCCGCAAAAGTAGTTGTGGTGCAAGATTGGAAGGTCCCACGGAATGCAACCGAAGTCCGAAGCTTTCTCGGGCTAGCAGGCTTTTATCGAAAATTCATCAAAGATTTTGCAAAAATATCAGCTCCACTTACAAGGTTAACAAAGAAGAACTTGACTTTCTCTTGGGATTTGGATTGCAATATTGCTTTCCAACGGTTGAAAAGGGCTCTGATAACAGCCCCAGTTCTGACATTGCCTGATGGAAGCAAGATGTTTACTGTATATACAGATGCATTCGGTACGGGACTAAGCGCTGTCTTGATACAAGAAGGGAGGGTAGTAGCTTATGGTGGAAGAAGTTGAAAGCACACGAGAAAAACTACCCAACCCACGACCTGGATTTGGCTGCCATCGTCTTTGCACTTAAGTCTTGGCGCCATTATCTCCTAGGTGAGAAGTTTGAATTGTTTACTGACCATAAATCGTTGAAGTATCTTTTCTCGTAGAAAGATCTCAACATGAGGCAGCAAAGACGGATGGAGTTTCTTGCCTCATATGATTTTGAGATTTCCTATACTCCTGGCAATGGCAATGTAGTAGCAGACGCCTTGAGTAGAAAGAAGCTGACCTTAAGCCCTCTCTTTATAGAAAGGCAAAGCTTAGAGTACATAGCCAACTTTGATTTTAGACCCTCTGTCGATCATGTGAATGGTTTGTGAGCATCGCTAGAGGTGCGGCCTATCTTTTGGACTCAATAGGGACCGCACATCGCGAAGGCCCTCAGCTAGTTGATGTGATAGATAAGCTGAGTAGGGGTGAGACTTCTAGTCACCTCAATAGATACTCCATCGATGATAAGAGATGGTTGAGGAAGGATGGAAGGCTATGCATCCCACAAGCAAGGGATTTGGTGAAGAATGTTCTCGGAGAGGCGCACCATTCCAAGTTGACAATACACCCCGGTGGAGACAAGATGTATAGAGACGTAAAAAGGGTTTTCTTTTGGGATGGCATGAAGAGGGATTTAGCTGAATTCATCTCGAAGTGCTTAGTATGCCAGCAAGCCAAGACGGAGCAAAAGAAGCCTGGTGGTTTGCTTCATCCTCTAGAGGTCCCACAGTGGAAATGGGATAGCATTTCAATGGACTTTATTAATGGGCTGCCTAGATCAAGAAGGGGCAACACCAGTATTCAGGTAATAGTGGACAGGCTCACAAAGAGCGCTCACTTTATACCCATTAAAAGTAGGAGGACTGCCTCGTCTTTAGCATCCATTTACCTTAAAGAGATAGTTCGACTCCATGGGATACCCTCTAGCATTGTTAGCGACCGAGATCCTATCTTTACGAGCGAGTTTTGGAAGAGCTTGCAAGAGGCTGTAGGCACACAGCTATGATTAAGCACGGCCTATCACCTTCAAACCGATGGTCAAACGGAAAGGGTGAACAGAGTGTTAGAAGACCTCTTGAGATTATGCATTCTTGACTTCGGAGGAACATGGGAGGATCAACTTCCTTTGGTGGAGTTTGCCTACAACAATAGCTACCAAGCCACCATAGGCATGGCACCCTTTGAAGCTTTATGGAAGACTGTGCCGATCACCAACTTGTTGGTGGGAGTCAACAGATAAGCTCATACATGGACCAGATATGATTAGAGAAACTTCAGAGAAAGTGGACTTGATACGAAAAAGAATGAAGACTGCTCAAGATAGACAAAAGTCCTACGCAGATAAGAGAAGGACCGACCTTGAGTTTGAAGTTAGGGACAGGGTTTTCCTTAAAGTATCTCCTTTGAGGAACGTCATTCGCTTCAGTTCCACAGGAAAGTTGGCACCAAGATTTGTAGGGCCGTTTCCTATCATTGAAAAGATTGGGAAGATGGCTTATAGAGTAGAGCTACCCGAAAGATTGGCTGGAGTTCACATTGTCTTTCACGTTTCTCACTTACAAAAGTGCCTACAAGAGTCTGTGGAAGTGGTGGAACCAAGCCTATTAGAGGACGTGGAAGTATAAAGAGAGGCAACTGTGGGAAGAGTTCCAACTCATATCTTGGGTACAGAAGACAAAAGGCTATGCAATCGCGAAGTCAAACTTGTAAAAGTTCAATGGAGTAACGCTGAGGAAGATGCGACTTGGGAGACTGAGGCCAAGATACGCGCAGCCTACCCTCTTCTTTTTGAGGGTACATCTTTGATATCATTTTCCTTAAATTTGTTCATGCTCGTATCTATCTTTCTAGTATTTTCCTCAGTGTTTTTCTCGATCCTTAAGTAGAAACCAATGGATGTAAACATGTATTTGAAACATGTTATGGTTGATGGTTGCAAGTGGTTGCAAGTGATTGCTAGTGGTTGCTCGTGGATGCATATACACACACAATAGTATTAGATCGGCTCAGTCACTTTCATATTGCATATGCACATATGTACTTGTATATGATTGAAGCTTGATGTGTTATCATGTGGAAGTTGCATTTGTATGAATGATTGTGCACTCATGTTGGATTATGATTTGGGAAGATTGCATACATTATGGACGCATGACACCGACATGACTTGCATTAAGGAGGTCAACTGAATCAGTGGACCGCCTGATTTTGCATTAAATAAGGGCATGTGCACACACTATGCATATGATCATGAAGCATTAGAAGTCTTTTAAGGACAATGGATGCTTGTGTTTGATGGATGAGTAGATGGACGATTGGATGGTAGGATATACGTTCTTCTTGACTTGAAGATTTCGGGGACGAAATCCTTTAAGGAGGGGAGAATGTAACACCCCGTATTTTCTGTAAACATTAAAGTTACAAATTAAAGAATAGTAAATTACACATGTAAAAATTAAGGGAAACGGGTTACGCCATTGCGTTCTTCTCGGAATTCTACTTGAGTTAGAGTCCGAGTTTACGTAAATCGGAATCCATATGAAGGAGTTATGACCTTCAGAAGATTCAGAACTTAAATAAACAGTTCAGAATATAGTTCAGAAATTCAAAATTCAAAATCTGAAGTAGAAGCGGGCTGGGCGGGAAACTTCCCGCCCAAGGCCAGGTCGTCCAGGAGGTCGACCAGGTGGTCTACCTCCCCCATACAGGTCGACCTGGGGGTCGACCTACCCCCTCGGGCAGATCTGAAAGATGGTGTATTCTGACTCCCTGCCAAGTCATTAGGGCTGATTATCTGTTCTATCTTGACTGGATGGTCTTGATTGCTTCAAGGGTTAATCTGATAGCTCTAAATTAATTAAAACTCTATGTAAGCAACCTAACTCTCAACCTAAAATCACACTAATTCATTCCAAGAGCCGCCATGCCGTCAATGGTGAACCTAGAGTAGCCGTCTTCTCTTTCAACCCAAAGGCAAGATAGAAGCTAAATAAAAATCAAATCAAATCTAATCTAATTCAACTAAGAGAATTCAACGATCTACATCAAAGGCGAGCAATTCAGTTTCAGAATACAGATCCCAGAACTCAAGAATTCCTTTTTGTTTGTAAGTGTAGTTACCCTTCAGATGTGAATAAATTAATGACATGGTTTATAATGAATTGTAAAATAGAATTGTATCAAACTGTATGTGATGCTGATTCATGTTTATTCATGTCTATTCTATCATATATGCCTATGAACTATTGTGGTCTATCGAACCTATCATGTTTTGTGGAAATTGGGGAATAAACCTATGATGTCGTATAGGATTTTGGGAATGAAATTATCATATATAAGTTTGGTGATATTATGATACATACAAATTTTAGGCTAAGTCATGTCGTTTATGCCTAACTGTTTAGATCCATTATGCATACATGTTTAGATCTATGACCTTGTATAATTTGGTGATGACATCTATATGTTGTATGTCAATTTGAAATTATGCCATGTTTATGCAAGTTAGGTGATGCTACCATGTTATGAATACGTGCAAGTTTATAGGTTAAAAACATGATTACGTAAACCTATATGTTTAGACCTACACTTTATATGTCAGATCTATATGCCTCTATGTTAGATCCATGTTATCATGATTCAACCCCTATGCAAGTTCACCACTACATGGCTAATTAAGCTTTGGTAGTTCTATGTAAAACTATTTTTTTATGATTCATGTTGCATAGATCTAGTTTGCAAGTTCATAATTAAAAGTATATTATGCCAAGTTCATGTGACACATCTGTAGTGAGATCCATATTTTTGTATGATGTTGGAATGTTAAAAGTTCCTCTTTTTCCCCTTTTAGTTTATAAGTTAGGCTAAAATGTCGAGCCTAACATTCTATGAAACTTTGCGAACTGTTGGGGTAAAACATGAAACTACATGTAATTGACATATTTGGCTCATAACCATGTAAATGGTATGGCATGAAAATGGTATAATTTTTATACCTAAAAAATTATGAACTTGATTTAGAGGGAAAGTGGGCCATGACAATAAATTGTTGACAAATTTACATGTAAGCATAAAAGGATAAATATGTAAATTTAGAAAAGACGAATATGCCTAACCCGAGGTTTGACTGAGTTGTGGTGTAAAACTGCCAGGAACTGACCGACAAATCCAATGACCACAACAATACCTGTCTAATGTGGGTGGTTAGTGCATTGAGCCCAAAAAGGACCCGAGGTTAGACTGAGTTGTGGTGTAAAACTGTCCGGAACCGACCGGCACATCCAGTGACCACAACAACACCTGTCTAATGTGAGTGGTTGGTGCTTTAATAAAGCTAAGTCAAGATTGGTAGGGTTAAGTCAATTAAGGAAATACTTAACCAATTAAACTTGTTAACTAAACTGATGGGAGGGGTTAGGACACTTAACCAATTTAACATGTTGGCTAGAAAACCCTAGTAACGAGGACCATTTCAGCAGTAACCCACATAGATGTATCATGGAACCCTGAACTAGGCAGGTTGGGGCATGATTACTGGGCTGAATTGTATGCGGTCAAAACGTCGGTCGGTGGTGCGCCAGTGTAGGTTCCGACGGAGTACGGGTGTGCATGTACTCTGGAGTGGAAAAAGCAGGCACTGCTCATCAGTAGTTATACGTTGTGCATCTTGAATCGTGTCGGGTTGCCACCATAGGATTTGATACACCCCGTGGTGGGACCAGCACAGGTATCTACAGTCAAGCGGGGGCCGAATGACACACATGATAAATGCATGTGAGTAGGAGCCGATTGATATAAGGGGATCATTTCACCATGAACACGTGTTGCTAGTTGGACAAGTATAAGTAGGTGCATAGAGTTAGACATGGGTGTGATGTATATTCGGTTTATCCTACCTTATATAGTTTTATGTCAGTTTGTTGTTCTGGTACTGTCCTATTTTCAGTTTATTCCTATCGTGACCCTTTTCCTTATTCACACACTTAAAAGTCACTGGACTTACTCAGACTTATGTCTGACCCATTTTTCTTTCATCTTCTTTTCTTCCGTTCCCCCCCCTCAAGTAGCCAGGGAGGGAATAGCCCCAGCTTAATTTGGACCGTTCATCTCTCCAAGCTTGAAGACTCTGTGATGTACGGCTTGGAATCTATTATCTTTGGCTATGGCTTTGGACACACTAGACTTAGGGATTTATGCAGTTTTATTTATGTTTTATGCTTCTTTATATTTTAAGCAAGACAGATATTTTAATGTAAGGATTTGGAAGTTGCTTTGAGACAGTTTGCTGAAATGCTCTTGTTATGAACCATATATGAAATAAATGTTGTTTTCCGCTGCTTATATTTCTGTCTTGTAAATTATTTGTGTCTTTTACCTATAATGCTCCATCGAAGTTAAGGCATTCCCTTTGTGAGTGACCTTAACGGATGTGGCGTGTTTCAGTTAATCACCTTAATTATGTAATTAGTGTGTGAAAAGGGATTAATTAATTAATTTAGTTTAAATTAACTATTATACATTGTTTAAAAATGAAATTTTTATACATAAAACATTGTTTTAAAAATATAAATAAAATAAGATTTTTAGCTTATATATAAAGCATTGTTTTGAAAATATAAAAACATTGTTTTGAAAATATGAAAAGCATAAATAAACATGTGAACCTTTTATATATACCATTGTTTTAAAAGTGAAAAATATACATTGTTTTAAAAAATGAAAATATGCATTGTTTTAAAAATAAAATTGGCATTGTTTTAAATAATAAAAATAGCAATGTTTAGAAAATAAAAATAGCAATATAAAAGTGAAATATATATATATAGCAATAACAAAAACATGATTTTCACTGTATAGAAAAACATTATTTTTCGCTCTATAGAAAAACATTATTTTTCACTGTATAGAAGAACATTATTTTTCACAGTATGGAAAAACATTATTTTTCATCGTAGAGGAAAACATGATTTTTCATTATATAGAAAAATATGATTTTTATTTATAAACATTGTTGTTTAAAAATGTGATTTTCAAAATATATGAACATTATATTAAAAATGTGATTTTTACTGTGAACATCGTGAAGAAGATTGCGTTGGAATTTTGGGAAAATCCAAACTGTTCAGAAATTCAAAAATTAAACTGGCGGAGTGGAAACAAAAGTTGAGAACTCCTCACTCAATTTATTTACAGTTAAATGTGTATATATATATATATACACATTTGGATGCAGACGGTGCTTAATAGCACCTGACACCTTTGATTGAAACCATGATTGTTTGTTTGGACTATATTGTTATGTGATTGTGGTGTGAAATAGAAAATAAAATATTCATATGTTGAATAAAATATTTTATCGTTAAAAATATCATTCTTAACATATATATATATATATATATATGAATGGCATAAAATTAACATGAAAAGATAGAAATAAATATTCATTTACAAATCGGACGATTTGTTTATATACACCCGTTTATCTTATATGGATTGGGACGATAAATTTTATACATCGCGCAACTTCACAAATAAATAAACTGTTATTGTTTGAAAACCCCACACGAGTATTGAGATGATATTTGACATACACTGATCCCAATAATTAGTTGTATGTCAATCGATGGATTGGCAGTCTGTGATGAGCGTCATTTATTTATTTTAATGCTCACACAGTTGTAAATTGCACTCTGGATGTCGTATGAATTTTTAATCATTATTTATCGTTATTGTTGTATACATGCGATGTATGAAATCCACATAAATAACATTATATGGTAATTGATTGGGCCTCATTCCAATTTGGAAAATAAAGAATATTTTAAAATAATATTCAGTAAATATTGAAATGTGAAGCCGTGTTAATTAGTTAAACGTCATTTTAAAACGAACGTTATTCATATCGATTTTATTCATTTTATAATGAATATCGAAAAGGGATTTCAAAATCTAATATTTTGAAAATATTGTCATTATTAGAATGATATAAAATATTTGTTGTTGAATCAAAAATATGTAACAATAAAAATTTACATTTTTATTGTATGAAGGTTAGATTAAAATATTGTTATTAACATGTTAGCGATGTTAATATAAAAATAATCATATGTTGAAATATGATTTTGTTCACTTAAAAATGTAACCTTTAACATGTAAGTGAAATAAAAAAGATGCATGATTGAAGAAAATAATTAGGCAATAAAAATTACATTTTTATTGTACTGTTGATTCATTAAAAAAGAATCATATTTAAAAGAATAATTAGACAATAAAAATTACGTTTTTATTGTACTGTTGATTCATTATAAAAAAATCATATTTAAAATAATATGTTGTCACAATAAAAAATTACATTTTTATTATACTATTCAATCATCAAAAGTTCCATGTTTAAAAGATAATGCTTTTACAATAAAAATTGCATTTTTTATTGTATGTTTAAATCATTAAAATATTTATTGTTAGGACTAAAATATGTTAACAATAAAAGTATACATTTTTATTGTGTATGTAGGAATCATTTAAAATATTCATTGTTTGAAATAGAATATTCAACAATAAAAATATACTTTTTTATTGTGTAGGTAGAAATGATTGAAAATATTCAATGTTTTAAAGTAAAATGTTTTAAACAATGGATATTACATTTTATTTGTATTATAAAATCATTAAAAAGAACCATGTTAAGTAAAATGTTTAGACAATGGAAATTACATTTTGTTTGTATTATAAAATCAGTAAAAAGAATCATGATTAAATAAAAAGATTAGACAATAAAAATAATATTTTTGTCGTATGTTTGATTTATTAAAGGGATTTTGTTTATTAAAATATAAATCATTTACATGATAGCAAAGTAGAAAATGATCATTTGGTAATGCATGTTTTGTTTATTAAAATGTAAATCATTTGCATGATAGTAAAATATGAAAATGATCATTTGTTTAAAATAAAAATATGTTAACGATAAAATTTACATTTTTTATTGCATATGTAGAAAAGATTAAAATTGACCATTGATTGAAATAGAAAAGTTAAACAAATAGAATTCACATTTTTATTGAATATAGAAAAAATGTAAAAATATTCATTAATCGAAATAAAAAGATTTAGAAATAAAAAAAAATTATATTTTCATTGTATATAAGAAATGGTGAAAAAGATTCAAGACTGAATAAAAGTATTTCAATATTAAAAAATACATTTTTTATGTAAGCATAAATCAATAAAATATTCATCGTTTAAATAGAAATGTTGTAACATTAAAAATTACATTTTTAATGTATGTATAATTCATCAAAATATTTATTGTTTAGATAAGAATATTCAATTTTGATTAAAAAGTGAAAATGAAGTTGAAATCGTTTTAAAATGAATTTACAAACGATTTACAAAATACGATTTAAATGGATATCGACGAAATATAATATATATATATATAATATATATATATTATATATATAATGGCCTTAATAGAACGCGTCGTGCAGCGACTGTTCGCGAATTCAACCATTAACTTCAAATTGACGTTACGGGAGATCCGACCGTTGGATTCTCCTAAAACCGGAATCGTTGGGTTCGTATCAAAAAGGGCTTTCCAATTAATGTAACGGATTTGAAATCTAATGGCTATATTTGGAGGTGTGTCCAAATCAATTTCAGAAAAGGTTGTTATAGATGCAATTCGGTGGCCATTATATGAAACCGACTGTACGGGCAATAATAAAATTATTAAAAATATGGAAAAATTATGTAAATTCATAATAAATGATTTGGACAGATTTTTGATGAAAAATTCCAATTTTATAAAGATAAAAATATATTTTTATCATAATGAACTAGTTATTAACTAGTATAATAATTTAATTATTTTTAGAAATAAATAAATTAGATTTGAAAATGGTTTTAAAATAACCAGAATTTTCCAATATATTTATATATATTGAAATGGATTTGAATGGGAATTACCTTCGGAATATTTCGATATTGGATTCCGTGATTACACAGATATATTTATGGGAATTTGGAAGATATATATATATATATATATATATATATCGTTATTCCCAATACAATATTTGTTGGTTTCAGAATTGGATATTGAATATAAGCCGATATAATTTCTATTCAGAACCTTATATTTAATGTCAAATTGGATTTTGGGTTTGTCGTGAATGGTGTCTTTAATAACACTATTCTTAAACCCAGTTTAGAAAAGAATAAATCTTTTAGTTAAGATTTAGGAAATTTTACCAATTAATTTATATTAAATTGGAATTGAATACAAGAATTGGATTTTTGAGTTTACCATGAACAATGTTTTAAATAACATTGGTTCTTTAACCCAATTAACAATGAAGAAATATTTTGGAAATTATAAATCTTTTATTAAGATTTAAATGGGAATTTTCCAAAGTAAAGTTTTTCCAATTTAATATATTAAATTGGAATTGAATGGAATTCGATTCGGTAATAAACGAGATGAGCTTCTATGAATGAAGGCTGCTATTATATATGGAATTCGATTCGGTAATAATCGAGATGAGCTTCTGTGAATGAAGGCTGCTATTATATATGGAATTTAAAAGGCCTTGCCGTTATTCCAATTATATTATTAGTCTGACACGGGAATTTATATCAATTATATACTGTTATGATTTCCGTGTAGATTCCATTTTATGGAAGATGATTTTGGGTTTGTTGTGAACAATGTTTTTAGAAGACATTAGTTCTTTAACCCAGTTGAAGATAAGGTTAATTTCTTAAATTCAAATAATCCTAAAGTAATGATTTTTGAGATTAAAAAGAATATATTTAAAAGAATTTATCTTCTATAAAATTAATGGGAACTTTTCCATTAAAATGTGAATATTTTATTAAAAGAATATTCTGAATCGGAATGAGGTGTTGTATGTGTTTTATAGCACCTGATTATAAATTATGCGAGTTATTCAGAAAGACCGGGTTTAACCCATTCTGAACAATGAATATGATGAATAACAGTCAAAGAGATTAAAGACGGCACAAGACCGACGATCTCCACATCGAATGGATGAGTTGCTACTGATGCCCACGATTGGAGTAGCTACCTTGAAGGGGCTACAGTGGTGGTCGTCCGGACGTACTTGTTGATTGTTCAGATATGCAAGGGCCTCTCTACCGTATTGGACATATAGGACGAGGAATAAGGTGCCTCTGGTTTCGTTCAGACCCAGAATGGACTTGTAAATGGATGGTATGTCTGACGTTGTATTCCTTTTACGCTGTATTCGTTGATCTCTGAAAATATATATGAGCTCAGAGGTTATATATTAGCAGAAATCAATGGTATGGTATGGATTGACAATGTGGCATGCTAAGTGAAACACCCCACCTCCGTTAAGGTCACTTACAAAGGGAATGCCTTAACATTGGTGGAGCATTATAGGTAAAGATACAGATAATTTACAAGATAGACTTATAAACAACAGAAAAACTAAATTTATTTTGTAAGTACGTGGTTCAGATAAAACGTTACAACAACTGTCTCAAACCAACTTCCATATTATTACAACAAAAACTCTGTCTTGAATTAAAACATAAAGAAGCATTAAAACAACAGTAAGGTAGCATAAATCCCCAATAAGAGAGTATCCAAAGCCATAGGCCAAGGAAAAATATTCCAAGCAATACATCTACCTTCTTCAAGCTGGAAATGATCTGATCTAAGCTGAAGTATTCCCTCCCTATGGACCGGGGGGGGGGGGACGGAAGAAAAGAAGACGAAAGAAAATGGGTTAGACATGAGTCTAGTAAGTCCAGTGACTATTTAGCATGTAAACAAGAAAAGGGTTATGACATGAATATGCTATCGCACCCATTTTATTTCTCTGCACCCCCTTACAAGTGTTTCAACTAGTACCATGTGTTCAAGATAAATGATCCCCTTTTTATCGATCGGCTCCTACTCATATACATTTTCCACTTGTGTCATTCGGCCTCGCATGATTGTAGATACCTGTGCTGGTCCCACCATAGGGTGTATCAAATCCTATGTTGGCAACCCGACACAATTCAAGATGCGCAGAATATAATTAATGATGCCCAGTGCCTGCTTTTTCCACTCTAGAGTACGTGCACGACCGAACTCCGTCGGAACCTACACTGTTGCACCATCCGCCGTTGTTTTGACCACTTATAATCAGCCCAGTAATCGTGCCCAACCCTTCCTAGTTCAGGGTACCATGGTACATCTATGTGGGTTACTGCTGAAATGGGTCCCCGTTACTAGGGTTTCCTAATCAACATGTTAAAATGTTTAAGTGTTCTCAAATTAACCTAACCCCACCCATCAATTTAGTTAACATGTTGTATTGGTTAAGTGTTGCCTTAATTAACTTAACCCTACCAATCTAGTCTTAGCTTTAATTTATTTATTAAAGCACCAACCACTCACATTAGATATGTACTGTTGCGGTTGCTGGATGTGCCGGTCTGTTCCGGGCAGTCTTACACCGCAACTCAATCTAACCTCGGGTTCTTTTGGGCTTGATGCACTAATATCTCACATTAGATATATATTGTTATGGTTGTTGGATGTGCCGGGCGGTTCCAGGCAGTCTTACACCCTAACTCAATCTAACCTCGGGTTAAGCATATTCGTCTTTTTCTTAATTTACATATTTATCTTTTCAAATTTATATGTAAATTAGTTTCCATTCAAGTCATGCCCCATTTACCCTCTAAATCATATTTTCAATTTTTGGTATATAAATTTATACCATTTTTATGCCACTAAGCATTCATTTATTTATGGGCCAAATTAAGCCAATGATAATAATTTCTAAAGTTCTCCCAACGTTACCCCCATCATACGTTCACAAAATTCACATAGAATATTAGTCTCGTAACTTAGCCTAACTTATATATAAAAGGGGAAAGAAGGGAGCATGTATCATTCACACAACATAAAATAATAAGGATCTAACTAAACATGTGTTATGTAAATGTGGCATAACATAATGAACTTGCATTTTTGGATCCAACTAACATGAGTCTTTAAGCATACGAAATTACCCAAATCCAACTAGGCATGTAAATGTAAACTTTTATTTTGGGTCCAATAAACATAAACCTTAAGCATATAGAATTACACAAGTTCAACTAGACATGTGAATGTGAACTTTTAATTTGGATCCAATAATCATGAATCTTAAACATATGGAATTACACAGGTTTAACAAGGCATGTAAATATGAACTTTTATCTTGGATCCAACAAACATGAATCTTAAGCATATGGTTTTACACAAGTTTAACAAGGCATGTAAATATGAGCTTTAATCTTGGATCCAATTTTCATAGATCTAAATGTAAATCTAAACATAATACATGTCTTGGCCTAATAATTTGCATGTAACATAACATGAATGAATCACCAATTTTACATGATTGGTTTACATCAACATAATAACCACATAGCCTAACAACTTGTATGTAACATAACATGAATGAATCACCAATTTTACATGATTGGTTTACATCAACATAATAATCACATAGCCTAACAACTTGCATGTAACATAACATGACTACATGATTGGTTTAACACCAACATAATAACCACAATAATCTCATAAGCCTATACGATAGAATCGTTACAAGAATAGGCATGAATCAGCATCATCATTATCTTACAACTAGGGATAACACTAGTTTTCATTTTATTACAAAATTGTAACTTTAAATCGTTCACATCTAAATAATAACAGGACTTACAAAGAAAAGAAAGTCTTGTTTTCTGGGATCTGTTTTCTGAAATTGGAAAGAAATCCCTTGAAGAAGACTATCAATTCTCTAAGTTAGCTTTGATTCGTTGCTTTAACTTTTTTTCTAATTAAAGAAGAAATGGTGGCTAGGATAGAACAATCATGGATAGAATGTTGGCTCCTTGGAATGAATTTGTGTGATTTAGGGTTTGAGGATTAGGGTTGCTTTTATAGAAGTTTAATCTTATGTGAACCATTATATTATTCTAGGAGCAATCACAACCGTCCAAACTAGATAGAGTTATCCAGAATTGCCACCTAAGCCCTAGTAACTCAACAATAGGTCAGAAAGGACTCAGCAACTAGTCAGAATCGTCAGATTTTTGGATCTGGGCAAGGGGGTTGGTCGACCCCCTGGTCGACCTGTATAGGGGAGGTCGACCTGGCTGGGGCGGGAAATTTCCCGCCCAGCCCGCTTCTTCGTCTTTTGTTTAAATTTTGAATTTTGTCCCTGAACTGTTTTGAATTTATATAAATTTTCTGAAACTTCTAAGGGCCCTAACTTCCTCATACAGAGTCCAATTTACGAAAACTTGGACTCTATTCCAAGCAGAATTCCGAGAGGAACGCAATGGTGTAAACCGTTTCCCTTGATTCTCACTTTTAAAATTAAGCATTCTTTAATTCGTTCTTATAATAGACACAGAAAATTCAAGCTGTTACATTCTCACCTCCTTAAAGGATTTCGTCCCCGAAATCTTCAAGTCAAAAAGAATGTATATCCTACCATTCAATCGTCCATCTACTCAACCATCAAACACAGGCGTCCATTGTCCTTAAAAGACTTCTAATGCTTTCATGATCATATGCATAGTGTGTGTACATGCCCTTATCTAATGCAAAATCAGGCGGTCTACTGATTCAGTTGACCTCCTTAATGCAAATTATGTCAGTGCCATGAGTCCATTATGCATGCAATTATTCCTAATCATACTTTCTACATGAGTGCACAATCATTCATACAAATGCAACGTCCATATGATAACACATCAAGTTCCAATCCATATACAAATACATGTATGCATATGCAATATGAAAGTGACTGAGCCGATTTAGTACCTAATGTGTATGTATATACATCCACGAGCAACCACTTGCAACCACTCACAACCATCAATCATAACATGTTTCAAATACATGTTTACATCAATTGGTTTCTACCTAAGGATAAAGAATAGGACCGAGGAGATATACTTAAAAGATAGATATAAGCATGAATAAACTTATGGAAAAAGAGATCAAGGAGGTACCCTAAAAAAGAAAAGGGTAGGCTGCGCGTATTTTTCTCTTAGTTTCCCAAGTTGCGTCTTCCTCAGCGTCACTCCATTGAACCTTAACAAGCTTAACTTCCCTGTTACGTAGCTTTTTGACTTCCGTGCCCAAGATACGAGTTAGAACTCTTCTCACAGTTGCTTCTCGTTCCACCTCTACTTCCTCTAGTATACTTGGCTCCACAACTTCCGCAGACTCGTGTAAGCACTTTCGTAGTTAAGAAACATGAAAACATTATGAACTCCAGCCAGTCTCTCGGGTAGCTTTACTCTGTAAGCCATCATCCCAATCCTTTCAACGATAGGAAATGGTCCTACAAATCTTGGTGCTAGCTTTCCTACGGACACAAAGCGAATGACATTCCTCAAAGGAAATACTTTAAGGAACACCTTATTTCCAACCTCAGACTCAAGGTTGGTCCTTCTTTTGTCTACGTAGGATTTCTGTCTATCTTGTGCAGCCTTCATCCGTCTTCTTATCAAGTCCACCTTTTCTGAGGTTTCTCTAATCATATCTGGCCCAAGTACGAGCTTGTCTGTAGACTCCCACCAACAAGTTGGTGATCGGCATGGTCTTCCATATAAAGCTTCGAAGGGTGATGCCTATGGTGGCTTGGTAGCTATTGTTGTAAGCGAATTCCACCAAAGGAAGATGATCTTCCCATGTTCCTCCGAAGTCAAGAATGCACAATATCAAGAGGTCTTCTAATACTTTGTTCACCCTTTCCGTCTGACCATCGGTTTAGGGGTGATAGGCTGTGCTTAAGCATAATTGTGTGCCTACAGCCTCCTACAAACTCTTCCAAAACTCGCTCGTAAAGATAGGATCTCGGCCACTCACTATGCTGGAGGGTATCCCATGGAGTCAAACTACCTCTTTAAGATAAATGGATGCTAGGGACTAGGCAGTCCTTCTAATCTTAATAGGTATAAAGTGAGCGCTTTTAGTGAGCCTGTCCACTATTACCCAAATATTAGTATTGCCCCTTCTTGACCTAGGCAACCCATCAACAAAGTCCACCGAAATGCTATCCCTTTTCCACTGTGGGACCTCTAGAGGATGGAGCAGACCACCTGGCTTCTTCTTCTCCGCTTTGACTTGCTGGCATATCAAGCACTTAGCGACGAATTCAGCTACATCCCTCTTCATGCCATTCCAAAAGAAAACCCTTTTTTATATCTTTATACATCTTGTCTCTGCCTGGGTGTATGGTCAGCTTAGAATGGTGTGCTTCTTCAAGAACCGTCTTCACCAAATCCCTTTCTTGTGGGACGCATAGCCTTCCATCCCGCCTCAACCAACCCTTATCATCGATGGAATTTCTATTGAGGTGACTAGAAGTCTCACCCCTAATTAGCTTATCCATCGTATCAACTAGCTGAGGTTCTTCACGTTGCGCAGTTCCTATTGAGTCTAAAAGAACAGGCCGCACTTCTAGCGATGCTAGCAGACCAGGTACAATTTCAGAGGAGGGTCTAAAGTTAAAGTTTGCTACGTACTCCAAGCTTTTCCTTTCTACAAATAGAGGGCTTAAGGTCAGCATCTTTCTACTTAAGACGTCTGCTACCACATTTCCCTTGCCAGGTGTATAGGAAATCTCAAAATCATATGAGGCCAGAAATTCCATCCACCTTTGTTTTCTTAAGTAAAGATCTTTTTGTAAGAAAAGGTACTTTAATGATTTATGGTCAGTAAATAATTCAAACCTTTCTCCTAGTAGGTAATGACACCATGACTTTAGAGCAAAAACAATGTCAGCTAGCTCCAAATCATGAGATGGGTAGTTCTTCTCATGTATCTTCAACTGCCTTCCCCCATAACGAACTACCTTGCCTTCTTGCATCAAGATAGAGCCCAATCATGTACCGCATGCGTCTATGTATACGGTAAACATTTTGCTCCCATCAGGCAGTGTCAGAACTTGGGCTGTTGTTAGAGTCCTTTTCAAACGTTGGAAAGCAATATCGCAATCCAAATCCCAAGCGAAAGTTAGGTTCTTCTTCGTCAATCTTGTGAGTGTGGCTGAGATTTTCGTAAAGTCCTTAATGAACTTTCGGTAAAAGCCCGCTAGCCCGAGAAAGCTTTGGACTTCGGTTATTTTCCGTGGAACCTTCCAATCTTGCACCGCAACTACCTTTGCAGGGTCCACAACTATCCCCTCTTTGGACACCACATGTCCAAGAAACCTCACTTCTTCTCTCCAAAAATGGCATTTGCAGAATTTGGCTATCAGCTGATGTGCACGAAGAGTATCCATGACTTCCCTTAAATGCAAAGCATGCTCTTCTTCATTCTTCGAGAAAATCAAAATGTCGTCTACAAATACCACCACAGACTTATTAAGGAATTCCCTGAACACCCTGCTCATCAAGTCAACGAAGTAAGTGGGTGTGTTTGTCAAGCCGAAAGGCATGACAAGCCATTCGAAGAAACCATCTGGGGTTCTGAACGCAGTCTTATCAATGTTGTCTTCAGCCACTCTTAGCCGATGAAACCTGGTAGCCAGATCTAGTTGGGAGAAAACTGACGCGCCTACAGCTGATGTAACAAGTCGTCTATTCTTGGAAGTGGGTGTTTATTCTTCTTGGTCAGCTTGTTTAGCTCCCTATAATCAATGCATAGGCGAAGTGAACTATATGCCTTGGTTGTGAATACTACTGGAGCACCCCATTCAGAAATACTCTGCCTTATAAACCCTTTTTCGAGCAGCTCTTTGACTTGCTTGCTGAGCTCTTTTCTTTCCCTTGGAGTCATGTATCTAATAAGTAGAGCTACAGGTTTTGCATTATCAACAAGGTATATGCGGAACTCTATCTCCCGCTTCGGAGGTAAGCCCTTCACCTCTTCGAATACATATGAGTATTCACGGACAACTCTAACAGACTGCAAGTTTTCAACAGACGCATCAAGAGATTCTAGGTAGCTAAGCATAATAGAGTGTATGGGATTACAAGAGATTTCGAGAGTGTTACCGAGGCGAGTCATAAGTCTAACCACTCTCTTTTCGTAATTGAGGATGGCACCATTACTGGATAACCAATCCATGCCTAGAATCAACCCATAGCCCGTGAAGCCCAAAACATAGGCATTACATCTAAACCCAATGCTTAGTATAGAAATTTCCAAATCCAAACAAATCATAGATAAATAGGTCGAGCCCCCAATTGGATTTGAAACAACCAAAGGATCCTCTACTATACTGGTGTCTAGGTGCAGAGATTCAACTAAAGCAGTGGATATAAAGGAGTGCGATTTGCCAGAATCAAAGAGTGTACGAACATGATGATCAAAAAGATAAACTAAACTCTCAACAGAAATATTTCTACCTCGTTCTTGAGGAGGTTCCATGAGAGCGTGAACCTGCCCTCCAGAATTAGATCCAGTCCTCTGCCCTTGCCCTTGATTTCTTGGGCAGTCCTTAGCCATGTCTCCTGTCTCGCCGTAGTGAAAACAACCACCCATCTTCCTCTTTTTATTTCTGCAGTCCTTAATCAGATGTCCAGGAATGCCACAAAAATTACACTTCCTCTTTTCACGGGTTTGTTGTTCTTCCCGCCCTTCTTTGAGTCTGTCTTCTTATTCTGGGATCCCTCGCCTTTTTTAGTTTGAGGTACTTCCACCTTTGCCTCTTTCTTGCCATCCTTGTCTTCCTCCAGTAGCAGTGCCACATCCACAGTCTCTCAAAAGTTGCACCTATAGGTATACGGGACATAGCTAGGTTGTGCAGTGGCTCATTCAACCCTTTAACAAAACGGAGAGCCTTCTTATGGGGAGTGTTCACTAACTCTAGTCCGAATCTAGCCAGCTGGTTGAATTGGTTGACGTATTCCTTGACCGACATAGTTCCCTGGTTGAGAGCTAAGAAATTTTCCATTTGTAGGCTACGTTCTGCTTGTGAGAGGAATTTCTTTTCAAACCTCATTCTGAAATCTTCCCAAGTTTCAACTGCTCTCTCTGCATTAGTGACTTCCCACCAATAAGAGGCTTCGCCTTTAAGCAACCACACAGCCAACTGTATTTTATGCCTATCGTCCACTTCGAAGATAACAAACAGATCCTCGGTTTCTTTGAGCCAGTTTCTTGCTTCTACAAATGACTCAATTCCATTAAAGTTCTTTCCACCCATGGCTCAAAAATCCCTACATATCTTGGAGAAAGCATTTGCACGAGGAGGAGGAGGAGGAGGAACAGCTGTAACTGGGGGAGGAGTAACGTCTGCTGGGCCTGCATCATTAGCCCTAGCCTCTAGGTACCTTCTGAACCAGCCAGGTACCGGTACACCCTCTAGAAGGTTAAGATCCCCAGACATGATGAAAGGAAAAGGAAAAGATTCAAAACAAAGAATAGGAAGATAGTGCATATGGCTTTAGGGGGAATTATGCCTTTTAAAAACAACACTTTTTCTTGAAAACACTTCTTTAAACTTCTTTTTGAAAATTAGTTTCCAAAAATTTTATCTGATCTGGCAGCCATCAGCTCTGATACCAAGTGAAACACCCCACCTCCGTTAAGGTCACTCACAAAGGGAATGCCTTAACTTTAGTGGAGCATTATAGGTAAAAGATATAGATAATTTACAAGACAGACATATAAACAGCGGAAAAACTAAATTTATTTCATAAGTACGTGGTTTAGAGATAAAACATTACAACAACTTTCTCAAACCAACTTCCATATTACTTCAACAAAAACTCTGTCTTGAATTGAAACATAAAGAAGCATTAAAACAACAGTAAGGTAGCATAAATCCCCAATAAGAGATTATCCAAAGCCATAGCCCAAGGAAAAAGATTCCAAGCAATACATCTACATTCTTCAAGCTGGAAATGATCCGATCTAAGCTGAAGTATTCCCTCCCTACGGACCTTGGGCGGGAACAGAAGAAAAGAAGACAAAAGAAAATGGGTTAGACATGAGTCTGGTAAGTCCAGTGACTATTTAGCATGTAAACAAGAAAAGGGTTATGACATGAATAAACAGAATCTAGGACGACACCCTAGAAATAAGATAATAAGGCAGAATATGTTATCGCACCCGTTCTACTTCTCTGCACCCCTTACAAGTGTTCAACTAGCACCATGTGTTCAAGATAAATGATCCCCTTTTTATCGATCGGCTCCTACTCATATACATTTACCACTTGTGTCATTCGGCCCCGCATGATTGTAGATACCTGCGCTGGTCCCACCATGGGGTGTATCAAATCCTATGGTGGCAACCCTATACAATTCAAGATGCACAGAGTATAACTATTGACACCAAGTGCCTGCTTTTTCCACTCCGGAGTACGTGCACAACCGCACTCCGTCAGAACCTACGCTGACGCACCAACTACTGTTGTTTTGACCACTTATAATCAGCCCAGTAATCATGCCCCACCCTGCCTAGTTCAGGGTACCATGATACATCTTTGTGGGTTACTGCTGAATTGGGGCCCCGTTACTAGGGTTTCCTAATCAACATGTTAAAATGGTTAAGTGTTTTCAAATTAACCTAACCCCACCCATCGGTTTAGTTAACATGTTGCATTGGTTTTTCCTTAATTAAGTGAACCCTACCTCTCTTGTCTTAGCTTTAATTTATTCATTAAAGCACCAACCACTTACATTAGATATGTATTGTTGCGGTTGCTGGATGTGTCGGTTGGTTCCGGGCAGTCTTACACCGCAACTCAATCTAAACTCGGGTTCTTTTGGGCTTGATGCACTAACCTCTCACATTAGATATATATTGTAACAGTTGCTGGATTTGACGGGCGGTTCCGGGCAGTCTTACACTGTAACTCAATCTAACCTCGGGTTAGGCATATTCGTCTTACACTGTAACTGAATCTAACCTCGGGTTAGGCACATTCGTCTTTTTCTTAATTTACATATTTATCTTTTCAAATTTATATGTAAATTATTTGCCATTTTAGTCATGCCCCATTTACCCTTTAAATCATATTTTCAATTTTTGGTATATAAATTTATACCATTTTTATGCCACTAACCATTCATTTATTTATGGGAAAAATTATGCCAATAATAATAATTTCTAAAGTTTCCCCAACGTTACCCCCGTCATACGTTCGCAAAATTCACATAGAATGTTAAGCTCGTAACTTAGCCTAACTTATATACAAAAGGGAAAGAAGGGAGCATGTATCATTCACACAACATAAAATAATAAGGATCTAACTAAACATATGTCATGTAAACGTGGCAAAATATAATGAACTTGCATTTTTGGATCCAACTAACATGAGTCTTTAAGCATATGAAATTACCCAAATCCAACTAGGCATGTAAATGTAAACTTTTATTTTGGGTCCAATAAACACAAACCTTAAGCATATAGAATTACACAAGTTCAACTGGACATGTGAATGTGAACTTTTAATTTGGATCCAATAATCATGAATCTTAAACATATGGAATTACACAGATTTAACAAGGCATGTAAATATGAACTTTTATCTTGTATCCAACAAACATGAATCTTAAGCATATGTTTAACACAAGTTTAACATGGAATGTAAATATGAGCTTTAATCTTGGATCCAATTTTCATAGATCTAAATGTAAATCTAAACATAATACACGTTTTAGCCTAATAATTTGCATGTAACATAACATGAATGAATCACCAATTTTACATGATTGGTTTACATCAACATAATAACCACAGGCCTAACAACTTGCATGTAACATAACATGAATGAATCAGCAATTTTGCATGATTGGTTTACATCAACATAATAACCACATAGCCTAACTACTTTCATGTAACATAACATGAATAAATCACCAAACTTTACATAATACATGATTGGTTTAACACCAACATAATAACCACAATAATCTCATAAGCATATATGATAGAATTGTTACAAGAATAAGCATGAATCAGCATCATCATTATCTTACAACTAGGAATAACACTAGTTTTAATTTTATTACAAATCATAACTTTTAATCGTTTACATCTAAATAATAAGAGGGCTTACAAAGAATAGAAAGTCTTGTTTTCTGGGATCTGTTTTCTGAAATTGGAAATCAATCCCTTGAAGAAGACTATCAATTCTCTAAGTTAGCTTTGATTCGTAGCTTTAACTTGTTTTCTAACAAAAGAAGAAACGGTGGCTAGGCTAGAACGATCATGGACAACATGGTGGCTCCTTGGAATGAATTTGTGTGATTTAGGGTTTGAGGATTAGGGTTGCTTTTATATAAGTTTAATCTTATGTGAACCGTTAGATCATTCCAGGAACAACCATAACCGTACATACTAGATAGAGTTATCCAGAATTGCTACCTAAGCCCTAGTGACTCAGCAATAGGTCAGAAATGACTCAGCAACTAGTCAGAGTCGTCATATTTTTGGATCTGGGTGTAACGACCCGCATTTTCAGCAACAGAATAATTAATTAATTTAATTATTTGAATAGTGATTTAGATAATTAAATGGTCACTTAATTGAATTATAGTGAATATTTAATTGAATTATAAAATAGAATAATATATTTATTTCTGAAATAGTCAGAAATGGTTGAATTCACAATATTGTGGGAATGGGCAGTATAAATTATATATAATTCAGTTTATATTGGATTATATTGACGAATATATTTATAAACGCCGTTTGAACGTATAATTTAAATTATAATTATAATAGAGCTCGAAATGGCGCTGCAGTTCGCTATTTGGCGATTCGAACTTCAACTGGTTATACAGGATTCGTTTTAAGCCGGATTTTTGTGAAACAAGAAACGTGTGGAGCTGGTGGAGTATATCTTCCTAGTGGAAGAGAGGAATTAGGATTTCGTCGTGTAGATTTTGTTTTATGTCCAAATCAAATTTTAAAATAGTCGCTATGGAATTCCTTTATATTTTGCAACGCTTTATTTACGTTATAAATGGATTTTCTATATAATTTGAATATCGAATTAATACTGGAATTTGAATATCGAGTTATAAACTCTAATATAATTATTTTAAAGCTGTGGTATATCGTATGTGAATATATACGATAATATTTATTTTTAAATATTAAATTTAATTGTTTTTAAATATATTTATATATTTAAAAGGGCTATTTAGGACTTTAAAAATAGCCACTTTTGCAAACGAAGTCGGATTTCAACGAAACTAATTTTGTTGGATCCGCAGCGTCAAATTATTGTTAGATTCCAAGTTTCGTGATTTTTAGAGACAGTGTGTGGCCGTACGGATTTTTAATGTGAAAAAACAGTCGATTTTCGACGGTTAAAAATACGCTGTGTGGGCATACGGAGTCGGAATTCGACGAAACCAGTTTCGTTGGGACCGTAATGTCAAACTGAAGGTGCAGGTCCAGTTTGGTGATTTTTGGGTATCATATGTGATCACAGGGATTTTTGAGGACGATTACAAACAGCGATGACTTAAATTTAAATATAATATTCGAATAAAAAAATAATAAAATCATCCTATATAATACCCTAACCCTTTCTAACCCTAAATCACTCTCCCGTCTTCTGAAAACAGTGCGCCGCCATCACTGAAGAAATACGAACAGTGAAAATCAGTTTCAAAAAATTCCAATCAAATCAAAAATAAATCCATAAATCCAACTCCATGTATATTCGAACTCCTGCTGATGCGCTCTTCAACTCAGCACAAGTTTTAAGGGATTCGATGGTTTTTCTGGTCGCTGGAAAAAGAAGGCGCGACCTAGGGTTCGCGAATTCAGGAAATCGAAGCAGTAATTGATGAATTCGGGTTCGTATATAGGATCGTGAGATCGAATGGCACGGTTTGGCAAAGTATTGGGGAATACGGTGATAAAAAGGATCGGCATATTTTTGAGACAGCAGGAGAAACGTAGTTCGACGCGTCTTGTTTCGATGGCTCGTGATTCCGACCATGTTGCTGAGGTGGGAGAGACTTGGAAGAGGGATCGAACGGTGTATCGTTTGGTTGGTATCGTTGAGAAAAGGGGTGGGGAGGATCATGGAATGGTGCGGCTATGGCTGTGTAATTACTGGAGTAGTGGTATCGTGTTTTACAGAGAGGAGGAAGAAGAGTTGGAGCGGGTTCAAGAAGATGGGCCGTGGTTTTAGAAGGGTAGGCCCATTGGGAATTTAAAATTCAAGTTTTTATTTAAATTAAATTAGTCCAACTTTAAAAAGGTATATCTATTTCATACGGTGTCAGAATTGGGCGAAACAAGATACGTTGGGATTGTATGGACGGTGGCTATGCCATGGAACTGACCGGGAATGAATTCGAGCTCGTCTCAATTTATGGTGAAATTAAACGCCTGAATCAAAATCAAAGACGCATATCGTTATTTAACGATAACCGACCAAGGTGAGTAAATCTCACTAACTCTGAATGCTTTATATTTTTATAAAGTATTTTTAGAACTGATAAATATTGGTTGAATCGCTGTGGGTTGGCTGTTTGGTTGAACTGCTAGTCAGTTGATTGAAAACATCGATAACGATATATATAAATCGTATCGAAATATTGATTCTGTTTATCAGAATACTTTATACTCATGTTATTTATGTTGACTGACATCTGTGGATGCAGGGAAACAGGTCGGGGGGGAAATCCAACTGGATTCCTCAACAATTATTTTACTGTTTTTCATATATTCTGATATATGATGTGCTATATCATCTGATATCGATTCTGTGTGTTTGGATGATGGTTGATCACTTTGATTTGGTGTTTTCAATATCATATGAAATACGGGGAGTGGAAAAGGGATTTTCAAAATTTATTTTGAAATAAATTATTTATATAAAAATCCAGATTTTTATAGAAGGAAAAGAATTTCATAAAAGAAAATAATTATAGGATCAAAGAATTTGATAAAAAGGGAAAATATTTATGAAATCCAATGTAAAGGAAAATATTGGTGAAATCAAACGTAAAGGAAAATATGTGTGGAAATAAACATGAAAAGGGAATATTTGTAAATCATTTACAAATAGAATTGGATAGGAAATAAGTGTAAAACATTTTCAAATGAAATGGAAAAGGAAATGCTGATTTCGAGAAATAAACTGAGTTATAAAAGGGATTATTTATTTTGGAAATAAATAGAATAATGAAATACTTGAAAATGGATAAAAGTGTAATAAAGGAGAATTTTACACTAGGAAGAATTTAGGCCCGTGCTTCGCACACGGGTAAACAGAATATGAATTCGAAGTGAGAATTTAAGAGAGATCTGTTTTAACAGATAAAGTGAGAAGGTTAATTTATAAATAAAGTTTTATAAATTAATTTAGTTATTTATCTTTGGATAAATAGAATATATAAGTCAAGACTTATATAGAGAAGTAAAAATCGATTTCCACATCGATATTTGAAACTGAATATGTATGAAAGAGAATTTATCGAATAAGGGTTATTCGAAGTAAAGTTATCGAATATCATTTTATTCGAAAGGGAGTTATTGAATATTAGTTATTCGAAATGGGTTGATCCAATAGAGTTAATCCAATAGAATAAATTTATTGAGATAAACCGTTAGAGTTAAACTGTTAGAGTTGAACTGTTAGAGTTAAACCGTTAGGGTTAAACCGTAGAGTTAAACCATTGGAGTAAACATTTAGAGTTAGTTAGTTAGAGTTAACCAATTAGAGTTAATCAGTTAGAGTGAATCGATTAGAGTCTAATCGAACTAGAGTTATCCAAATATAGTAATCGAAGAAGGGATGGTTGAATATTAGTTATTCAATTAAATTTGCTCGAATTTAGATATTCGAGATAGAGTTAAACAGAAATAGTCATTTAAGATAAGCTACCAGTGAGCACGGCTGCTAGCGTAATTCGCAGGGCTGCAGATAGCCTAAGGCGGACGGATGTTTCCTGAGGGAATCAGGCGTAACCATTGTGATCGCTGCGATCTAGAGTTGAGCGAATGGTGTCAAGTCAAATATTAGTTAATTGATAAAAGTAATTTAGTCAAGTTAATTAAGCTAAGTTAGTCCAGTTGAACTGATCAAGTAAGTGGGTCAAAATAAGTAAATCAGACCGAGTTATCTGAACAAGGGTTAGTCCAGTAAGAGTTAAATAGAATAAGAGTAAATTGAATAAGAGTTACAACTTAGAGTTAACCGAGTATGAGTTAATGATTTAGTTCGTTATTTATTCGAGTTAGAAAATCAAAGTATTTATAAAGTCATTATAATTCGGATGCAGGGGATTATAACACCATTGTTATAATCAAGTGTTTTTCCCGTACGAGAAGCGGATTTGTAAATAAAATCCGAGAATGTCGTAAAGAAGTGTTAAAGATTTAAAAAGATGAACTGCCTATTTCGAAGTTAGAAATGTTGTTCAGTTAAGGTCTGAGAGGTAACTATACCCCAACTTGATTGACTTCGTTTTAACTAAGAAATGGTTAAGATTCGATGGTGAAAAGTGGTTAAGTGGAAACCAAATGAAGGAGATTTGGCATAGTGATGTTTATTCAAACATCTGTTTAATCAAATGAAAGAGATTTGGAAATGTTTTCCAAATGAGAAGCAGAATTGTTTTCTGAATATAGAAACAAGAGATGGAAATGTTTTCCAATGATAATGATATATTTTCTAAATATAGTGAATACGAAACATTAAACAACAGGAATAGGGGAATGAACGAATGGATGAAATGATGATTGTTCGATAGAATTTCCTTCTGGAAATAATATTGTTGTTTGCACACCGACATGTTTTTAATTGATAGTTAAATCACCGACTATCAAAGTTTGACCATTTTAACGTTGTTAATATGGAGAGACCGGTTGGATTATTATCCACAGAACCACTCCGTATTGGCATAAGCGTTGCGAATCAAGTATGCTGAATATATTGAAGACGGAGTAAGGTGCAAGGGCTATCCTATTTACAGAATAGTGCCTTCGGTTTGTCCAGTCCCAGGACAAACGTGAATGGACGAATGTCTGACAGAGTATATTCAAAGGATCGCGTAAGTTGATCTCTTCAAACGTACTTACGTTTGGTGGCGGAGGAATTCGTTTCTCTTAGCTGTATACCCGTGGTATTTTTGGTGAAATCAATTTGTGATTTGGCAGGTATGACGATGTGGCATTCAAAGTAATGGAGGTGGGATCGGTCAAAAGATACGTTATGACCTCAAGCCTCATCAACCGGGAAATGACAAAAATCGGGCAGGCAGCATGGCTAAGTCGGTCGCTCCGAAGTAGGGTGTATGATCACCTATCTAGAGAAATTCCTTTTGTTCTTAAATCTATCGATGCTGTCCCATTTCGGGAGGCGGTTGCTGATCCCAACCGTCGGTGATATACATTCGATACACTCAAGCGAAATGAGTGGTCGGTCATGTGTGGGCCGGGTTGCAAGATGTTCTTGTTGAACCCAGTGTATTTGCCTCTAGAGATACACGTTCGGAAGGTGGTCCCATACCTTGTCAAGTTGGAATCCAATCTCCAATAAGCGCCCGCGGTTTTGATTATATACTATATATGTAGAGCGTGAGATGCAAGCGTTCTGCTAGATTGCTAATTACTTGTGATTAGACATTATTATAATATCAGATAATATATGATTTCCACAAGTGTTTTGGGTTATCGTAAGGTAAAAGCCATCCGTGTTTATGTGTGGATTGGTCTTACGATTACCTTTTCCTTTGAAAAGGATTTTTGAAAGTTAAACCAAATGATTTGAGTTTACTCACACCAGTCCCATGACTGACCCAGAGTTTATTTTGTTTTGTTTTCCCTAAACTCTTGGGTGCCCAAATTTGTACGGGCAGTCAAGTAGTCAGGATTACAGGTATGCGTGAAGAGCTTGGAGCAGGAGGCTTCAGGATTTTATAACCATTGTTATTTCCGCTGTGATGTAAGTGTTGTACTCTGATATATATATATACACTGCTTTCGATTTCAAGTTATGTTGTATATTATATTTTATTCGTTCCGCTGTGAGATTCGTATTACTCTGATGTTGATGTGTTCTTTTTCTTCTTCTATTCTATTAGTTCTATCTTACCTATCCTCACCCTCTAATTTCTTTCTTGGACTATCCGGTAATTTCGACTTTTGATTGTTCGATAGGTGTTATATATCGGATAACCAAGGTCGCTTTTTCCCGGGTCGTTACAGTGGTATCAGAGCCAGGTTTAGTGATTTACCTTGGCTCTGTGGCGTGACTCGGTAGAGATGGGGTTAGTAATACCCTAGACTGAGTTTGAGTGTATATATACGAGTGAACGTATTTGTTATTTGATATAAAATGATTTTATATTGTGGAGATTTATTGGTTGAGTTGTTTATGAATTCTGGTCGATTAGTTTGATCCACTGTATCGATAGGGGTTTCTAAACGCTTGAATACGATGAACCGACACAGTATGTTTTGAAAAAGGGTGAATGAAATAATTTTACCCAAATTATATTTTGATATAAGCAAAGTATAGATATTTGAATTTATTATAGTATATTGAATGTGGTGGTTGTGATTATAATCGAATAAGATTATAAAATGTGAAATGGTTATGTAAATAACGAAATCAAAATTCATATAAGTGAAATATATGAAATCAGATGAATTAAATCTGAATTTAAGTTCAGAATTGGAATTAAAATTGCTAAAATTTGAATAAGCATTGTAAATGGAATTAAATTGAATATATGTGAATTTTAAAATCTTGGGAGATTTTAAATTTGTTACAAGCATTGAAAAGGGATATTTTGAAATGAATTTCAAAATGAAAATGTTTAAAAATGGGTTTTGAAAGTGCTATAGTATTGAACTCACTTCGATAGCTGGAAAATAGATTCCGATGATGATCCGGACATCATCGGTGTTCATTTTCGAGTTTGTAAGTGACGGATTGCTACCAAAGAGTTTGTTTTTGAATTGTTTTGAGAAAACAAGTTGTTTGATATTCCAAATAAATAATTTGATTTTTGGAAAAGGCTAAGCTGTTTAAAAACTCCCAGAAACAGATTATTTGAAATAAACACAAATTAAATAGAAATTTGTGAAAGCAAATTCGAAATTGAACTGAAATTGAATTAGAATGGTATCAAGTAGAATTGGGCTGGATTAGAGATAATCTGGAATAGAAATGAATTATTGAGTAAGATATTTGAATTGAGATTGGAATTGCAGTTTGGTTGGAATTTTGCTTGGATAAGCGAATGGGTGTGTTGAAGATAAAAGTGATTTGAGTTTGACTGGGATGACAGTTGCATATGTTGGATTGGCAGCAGATGGAAGTAATATAAGGAATGCCCGACAAAAGGTACACATTTATATTCATATGAGTTTGATGAGATTTTGATGAGCCGAATTGGCAAGCCGCTTGGCTGTTTGATTTTCTTTTGGATTGGAGAGGCCTGTGTGGCGGTTTGGGGATTTTCCCGATGCTCCCGGTACAAAGGAGGTGCTGGCGAAAATTTTTGGAAATTTCGGGTGTTAGAAAATTTTCAGGAGTTTTGAAAAATTTCATTTATAGAAATGAAGTAATAATTTAATTAAAATAAATAAATTCAGCTGAAACTGAAATTAAAGAAGTAAACGAATAATTCGAAACTAGTTAATAGGATTGTTATCTACCTTAGCAATTTCGAGGACGAAATTATTTTAAGGGGGGAAGAATGTAACGACCCGCATTTTCAGCAACAGAATAATTAATTAATTTAATTATTTGAATAGTGATTTAGATAATTAAATGGTCACTTAATTGAATTATAGTGAATATTTAATTGAATTATAAAATAGAATAATATATTTATTTCTGAAATAGTCAGAAATGGTTGAATTCACAATATTGTGGGAATGGGCAGTATAAATTATATATAATTCAGTTTATATTGGATTATATTGACGAATATATTTATAAACGCCGTTTGAACGTATAATTTAAATTATAATTATAATAGAGCTCGAAATGGCGCTGCAGTTCGCTATTTGGCGATTCGAACTTCAACTGGTTATACAGGATTCGTTTTAAGCCGGATTTTTGTGAAACAAGAAACGTGTGGAGCTGGTGGAGTATATCTTCCTAGTGGAAGAGAGGAATTAGGATTTCGTCGTGTAGATTTTGTTTTATGTCCAAATCAAATTTTAAAATAGTCGCTATGGAATTCCTTTATATTTTGCAACGCTTTATTTACGTTATAAATGGATTTTCTATATAATTTGAATATCGAATTAATACTGGAATTTGAATATCGAGTTATAAACTCTAATATAATTATTTTAAAGCTGTGGTATATCGTATGTGAATATATACGATAATATTTATTTTTAAATATTAAATTTAATTGTTTTTAAATATATTTATATATTTAAAAGGGCTATTTAGGACTTTAAAAATAGCCACTTTTGCAAACGAAGTCGGATTTCAACGAAACTAATTTTGTTGGATCCGCAGCGTCAAATTATTGTTAGATTCCAAGTTTCGTGATTTTTAGAGACAGTGTGTGGCCGTACGGATTTTTAATGTGAAAAAACAGTCGATTTTCGACGGTTAAAAATACGCTGTGTGGGCATACGGAGTCGGAATTCGACGAAACCAGTTTCGTTGGGACCGTAATGTCAAACTGAAGGTGCAGGTCCAGTTTGGTGATTTTTGGGTATCATATGTGATCACAGGGATTTTTGAGGACGATTACAAACAGCGATGACTTAAATTTAAATATAATATTCGAATAAAAAAATAATAAAATCATCCTATATAATACCCTAACCCTTTCTAACCCTAAATCACTCTCCCGTCTTCTGAAAACAGTGCGCCGCCATCACTGAAGAAATACGAACAGTGAAAATCAGTTTCAAAAAATTCCAATCAAATCAAAAATAAATCCATAAATCCAACTCCATGTATATTCGAACTCCTGCTGATGCGCTCTTCAACTCAGCACAAGTTTTAAGGGATTCGATGGTTTTTCTGGTCGCTGGAAAAAGAAGGCGCGACCTAGGGTTCGCGAATTCAGGAAATCGAAGCAGTAATTGATGAATTCGGGTTCGTATATAGGATCGTGAGATCGAATGGCACGGTTTGGCAAAGTATTGGGGAATACGGTGATAAAAAGGATCGGCATATTTTTGAGACAGCAGGAGAAACGTAGTTCGACGCGTCTTGTTTCGATGGCTCGTGATTCCGACCATGTTGCTGAGGTGGGAGAGACTTGGAAGAGGGATCGAACGGTGTATCGTTTGGTTGGTATCGTTGAGAAAAGGGGTGGGGAGGATCATGGAATGGTGCGGCTATGGCTGTGTAATTACTGGAGTAGTGGTATCGTGTTTTACAGAGAGGAGGAAGAAGAGTTGGAGCGGGTTCAAGAAGATGGGCCGTGGTTTTAGAAGGGTAGGCCCATTGGGAATTTAAAATTCAAGTTTTTATTTAAATTAAATTAGTCCAACTTTAAAAAGGTATATCTATTTCATACGGTGTCAGAATTGGGCGAAACAAGATACGTTGGGATTGTATGGACGGTGGCTATGCCATGGAACTGACCGGGAATGAATTCGAGCTCGTCTCAATTTATGGTGAAATTAAACGCCTGAATCAAAATCAAAGACGCATATCGTTATTTAACGATAACCGACCAAGGTGAGTAAATCTCACTAACTCTGAACGCTTTATATTTTTATAAAGTATTTTTAGAACTGATAAATATTGGTTGAATCGCTGTGGGTTGGCTGTTTGGTTGAACTGCTAGTCAGTTGATTGAAAACATCGATAACGATATATATAAATCGTATCGAAATATTGATTCTGTTTATCAGAATACTTTATACTCATGTTATTTATGTTGACTGACATCTGTGGATGCAGGGAAACAGGTCGGGGGGGAAATCCAACTGGATTCCTCAACAATTATTTTACTGTTTTTCATATATTCTGATATATGATGTGCTATATCATCTGATATCGATTCTGTGTGTTTGGATGATGGTTGATCACTTTGATTTGGTGTTTTCAATATCATATGAAATACGGGGAGTGGAAAAGGGATTTTCAAAATTTATTTTGAAATAAATTATTTATATAAAAATCCAGATTTTTATAGAAGGAAAAGAATTTCATAAAAGAAAATAATTATAGGATCAAAGAATTTGATAAAAAGGGAAAATATTTATGAAATCCAATGTAAAGGAAAATATTGGTGAAATCAAACGTAAAGGAAAATATGTGTGGAAATAAACATGAAAAGGGAATATTTGTAAATCATTTACAAATAGAATTGGATAGGAAATAAGTGTAAAACATTTTCAAATGAAATGGAAAAGGAAATGCTGATTTCGAGAAATAAACTGAGTTATAAAAGGGATTATTTATTTTGGAAATAAATAGAATAATGAAATACTTGAAAATGGATAAAAGTGTAATAAAGGAGAATTTTACACTAGGAAGAATTTAGGCCCGTGCTTCGCACACGGGTAAACAGAATATGAATTCGAAGTGAGAATTTAAGAGAGATCTGTTTTAACAGATAAAGTGAGAAGGTTAATTTATAAATAAAGTTTTATAAATTAATTTAGTTATTTATCTTTGGATAAATAGAATATATAAGTCAAGACTTATATAGAGAAGTAAAAATCGATTTCCACATCGATATTTGAAACTGAATATGTATGAAAGAGAATTTATCGAATAAGGGTTATTCGAAGTAAAGTTATCGAATATCATTTTATTCGAAAGGGAGTTATTGAATATTAGTTATTCGAAATGGGTTGATCCAATAGAGTTAATCCAATAGAATAAATTTATTGAGATAAACCGTTAGAGTTAAACTGTTAGAGTTGAACTGTTAGAGTTAAACCGTTAGGGTTAAACCGTAGAGTTAAACCATTGGAGTAAACATTTAGAGTTAGTTAGTTAGAGTTAACCAATTAGAGTTAATCAGTTAGAGTGAATCGATTAGAGTCTAATCGAACTAGAGTTATCCAAATATAGTAATCGAAGAAGGGATGGTTGAATATTAGTTATTCAATTAAATTTGCTCGAATTTAGATATTCGAGATAGAGTTAAACAGAAATAGTCATTTAAGATAAGCTACCAGTGAGCACGGCTGCTAGCGTAATTCGCAGGGCTGCAGATAGCCTAAGGCGGACGGATGTTTCCTGAGGGAATCAGGCGTAACCATTGTGATCGCTGCGATCTAGAGTTGAGCGAATGGTGTCAAGTCAAATATTAGTTAATTGATAAAAGTAATTTAGTCAAGTTAATTAAGCTAAGTTAGTCCAGTTGAACTGATCAAGTAAGTGGGTCAAAATAAGTAAATCAGACCGAGTTATCTGAACAAGGGTTAGTCCAGTAAGAGTTAAATAGAATAAGAGTAAATTGAATAAGAGTTACAACTTAGAGTTAACCGAGTATGAGTTAATGATTTAGTTCGTTATTTATTCGAGTTAGAAAATCAAAGTATTTATAAAGTCATTATAATTCGGATGCAGGGGATTATAACACCATTGTTATAATCAAGTGTTTTTCCCGTACGAGAAGCGGATTTGTAAATAAAATCCGAGAATGTCGTAAAGAAGTGTTAAAGATTTAAAAAGATGAACTGCCTATTTCGAAGTTAGAAATGTTGTTCAGTTAAGGTCTGAGAGGTAACTATACCCCAACTTGATTGACTTCGTTTTAACTAAGAAATGGTTAAGATTCGATGGTGAAAAGTGGTTAAGTGGAAACCAAATGAAGGAGATTTGGCATAGTGATGTTTATTCAAACATCTGTTTAATCAAATGAAAGAGATTTGGAAATGTTTTCCAAATGAGAAGCAGAATTGTTTTCTGAATATAGAAACAAGAGATGGAAATGTTTTCCAATGATAATGATATATTTTCTAAATATAGTGAATACGAAACATTAAACAACAGGAATAGGGGAATGAACGAATGGATGAAATGATGATTGTTCGATAGAATTTCCTTCTGGAAATAATATTGTTGTTTGCACACCGACATGTTTTTAATTGATAGTTAAATCACCGACTATCAAAGTTTGACCATTTTAACGTTGTTAATATGGAGAGACCGGTTGGATTATTATCCACAGAACCACTCCGTATTGGCATAAGCGTTGCGAATCAAGTATGCTGAATATATTGAAGACGGAGTAAGGTGCAAGGGCTATCCTATTTACAGAATAGTGCCTTCGGTTTGTCCAGTCCCAGGACAAACGTGAATGGACGAATGTCTGACAGAGTATATTCAAAGGATCGCGTAAGTTGATCTCTTCAAACGTACTTACGTTTGGTGGCGGAGGAATTCGTTTCTCTTAGCTGTATACCCGTGGTATTTTTGGTGAAATCAATTTGTGATTTGGCGGGTATGACGATGTGGCATTCAAAGTAATGGAGGTGGGATCGGTCAAAAGATACGTTATGACCTCAAGCCTCATCAACCGGGAAATGACAAAAATCGGGCAGGCAGCATGGCTAAGTCGGTCGCTCCGAAGTAGGGTGTATGATCACCTATCTAGAGAAATTCCTTTTGTTCTTAAATCTATCGATGCTGTCCCATTTCGGGAGGCGGTTGCTGATCCCAACCGTCGGTGATATACATTCGATACACTCAAGCGAAATGAGTGGTCGGTCATGTGTGGGCCGGGTTGCAAGATGTTCTTGTTGAACCCAGTGTATTTGCCTCTAGAGATACACGTTCGGAAGGTGGTCCCATACCTTGTCAAGTTGGAATCCAATCTCCAATAAGCGCCCGCGGTTTTGATTATATACTATATATGTAGAGCGTGAGATGCAAGCGTTCTGCTAGATTGCTAATTACTTGTGATTAGACATTATTATAATATCAGATAATATATGATTTCCACAAGTGTTTTGGGTTATCGTAAGGTAAAAGCCATCCGTGTTTATGTGTGGATTGGTCTTACGATTACCTTTTCCTTTGAAAAGGATTTTTGAAAGTTAAACCAAATGATTTGAGTTTACTCACACCAGTCCCATGACTGACCCAGAGTTTATTTTGTTTTGTTTTCCCTAAACTCTTGGGTGCCCAAATTTGTACGGGCAGTCAAGTAGTCAGGATTACAGGTATGCGTGAAGAGCTTGGAGCAGGAGGCTTCAGGATTTTATAACCATTGTTATTTCCGCTGTGATGTAAGTGTTGTACTCTGATATATATATATACACTGCTTTCGATTTCAAGTTATGTTGTATATTATATTTTATTCGTTCCGCTGTGAGATTCGTATTACTCTGATGTTGATGTGTTCTTTTTCTTCTTCTATTCTATTAGTTCTATCTTACCTATCCTCACCCTCTAATTTCTTTCTTGGACTATCCGGTAATTTCGACTTTTGATTGTTCGATAGGTGTTATATATCGGATAACCAAGGTCGCTTTTTCCCGGGTCGTTACACTGGGCGAGGGAGGTAGGTCGACCTATATAGGGGAGGTCGACCCACTGGTCGACCTGGCTTGGGGCGGGAAATTTCCCGTCCAGCCCCCTTCTCCGTCTTTCATTTAAATTTTGAATTTTGTCTCTGAACTATTTTTAATTTATATAAATTTTCTGAAACTTCTGAGGGCCATAACTTCCTCATACGAAGTCCGATTTACAAAAACTTGGATTCTATTCCTAGAAGAATTCCGAGACGAACACAATAGCGTAACCCGTTTCCCTTAATTATTACTTTTAAAATTAAGCATTCTTTAATTCGTTCTTATAATAGACACTGAAAATTCAGGGTGTTACACTAAGATGCATTGATCAAGGCTTTTGTTGAAAAGCAGAGCCTTGTGGATGATAATCGAAGCACAGCTTTATTTAGCAAGCTTTGTGTAGCGTGACTTCGCGAGCCTCACACCCTGGTATGATGGTGAACTGATGGTCAGATCAGTATTCGTTCGATATTAGTATGGATGTGGTCGACCGAGATGAGGGATAGGGCATTTCCCCCGATTCCTATATAGTGATAAAGTAAGCGGTGTTTTCTCTCGCTAGGACGTAAGCCGCAGTGATACTTGATTTCCTAAAAGTGCGGATGTGCATTATGGTGTTTTTTCTAGCGGGACGTAAGCCATGGAGTATTTCACTACGCGATAGATCTTTCGTATCATGAGCCATCATGATGGAAACCCAACTTTCCAATACGAGCTTTGCGGTTTTAACTGTAAACCTATACATGGCAACAGAGCGGGATGGGGCACTCATGCTGTCTTTGATTGATACATTTACTTTCGAAATTGATTCTACACTATGCACTTATAGTAATAATAAAAGAGAAATTTTGCGTACCAAGCATATTTGGCTGTTATAAGGTAAAACTCTATCCTCCGTCTTGCGTTGCATTGTGTGATGAGACCTGAGTCTTATAATAGCTTCGTTTTTCGAAAAAGCATCGCGCTGTTTATTTTATGCACTGGTATTCTTGGGGGTAAACCGGTTCGTGTTATACGGCATGGTCCCTTGATTTACCAAACTTTAAAATCAAATTAATAAATGTTTTGAGTTCTCATACCAGTCCCATGACTGACCTGGAGTTTATTGTTCCTTCCTAAACTCGGGGTGCCCATATTTTCGACACAGGCAGTCAGTAGTTTTGGTTTTGTAGATTTCTATTTAACAGGATTCTGGATTACAGCTGGTGCTATATACGGAAAGCTTTTCCGCTACGCATTATACGTATGTATTATTTTCCGCTGCTATGTAATTTTAAATCTCTGATATTATTTTCTGTTGTATAATTAATCATACTCTGGAATATTCTTGTACTCTGATGTAAATTGTTGTAATAAGAAATGAAATGTTCTTCTGTTTGTGTTCTGATGAGTATTGTTCTCAAACTCAATCCAGGCTTTCCCAAAAGGGGAAGTTTGGGTCGTTTCATTTATTATCAGAGCTTTGGTTTACAGAGCTCGAGAACAAGACACATTAGAACTGAACGGAAGAATTCATCAGAGATTGGATTAGTAATATCCAATAAGAATGGCTCATTAGAGATGGGATCAGTAGTATCCTAGAACGAGTGTGAAGAGTGTAATTTTTAAAACAAAAATGATAACAAATTTAGTTTTGAAAGTTTTATCTTAAAATATGTATTTGAAATATTATTATATTTTAATTTGGA
The DNA here is from genome assembly GCA_030737875.1 of Allium sativum. Taxonomy (NCBI): domain Eukaryota; kingdom Viridiplantae; phylum Streptophyta; class Magnoliopsida; order Asparagales; family Amaryllidaceae; genus Allium; species Allium sativum. Next base: position 490,678,470 of record CM060920.1, read on the forward strand.
CAATCGAGTACATAGAGATTTTATCCACGTGTATACGAAGTCTCAAATATACTGGGTAGATATAGAATCACACTCTAGTCGCCCGGAGATGATTCTGGTGATATATATATATATATATATATATATATCATCATCAGTGTTTACGTTCGAGTTTCGAAAGTGGAATATCTATATATTTCCGATTGACTGGTGTGAGAACCAAAACTAGATAGGGTTTATTGTTGTGATTTGCACTAAAGTATGATTTTTGACCGTATATAAAAGTTATATATATTTAAAAAGTTAACCAACTAATTGATTGTTGGTTGTGATGTTTGATAAGAAGTTTAACTAATTTAAAATATTGGAATAATAATTAATTTAACCAATATGTGAATAAACGATAACTTAGCTAAATCGAAATTAATATCGAATTGATTTGAAAATTTGATTAGGATTGAAAGTTGAGTTGGTTAGTTAAACAACTTTCAGCTCCGTTCCTTTTTGAGGACGAAAAGATTTTACGTGGGGGAGATTGTAACAACCAGGAATTTCAGAACAAATTTAAAATTTTTATTTTAGTAATTTTAATAGATTTTGTATATTTAAAATAATTTATTTCAAATAATAACGACTAAAAATTTATTTAAATCAAATTTAGAACGATTATATCTAATTTAATTATAAAAGGAGTTAGAAATGGCATGGTAGTTTGAAAATTCGATTTCAAATTTCAAATTTCAAATGAATGTACACGATTCAAAACAAATCAGATTTTACTGAAACAAGAAGTATTAGAATCTGTTTAACAATATCTTTCCAACGAATTTGAAAAACTAAAATTTCATAGTGGGAATAAAAATTTACGTCCAGTTTAAAATTTAGAATAGTCGCTATGGAATTTTATACAATATATAGCCATTTTGCAAATGACCTCCGTTTTCAATGAAACCACTTTATTGATCTGGAATGTCAAATTATTGCTAGATTCCAATTTTCATAATTTTTGGAATCAGTATGTGAGCGTGGCAAAAGAAAACATGTTTTGTCAATTTAAATTTGAATTGGATCGACCAGAAAATGGCCATTTTTCAAATGGTCTCCAAATTTGATGAAATTAGTTTTGTTAGGACCGTCATCAAAACATAGCTAGATATAATTTTTTTGGAATTTTCGAAGTCAGTATATGTCCCCAGTAAATTAAAATGTACGTTTAATTTAAATATATATTGACTTACATTTTAATTTAAATAAAAACTGATCTAAACATTAGAATTGGCTTACGAAACATATCCCATTGTATCCGAAATGCTGGTAATTTGCTATGAGCGACGGTCGTTGGGATTCGTTTGGAGTTCGAGGTGCTAAACTAGTATTATTTGAATTAAATTGAATAAGTAAATAAAATAGAAATACTATTATAAATACACAATACGCTGTATTTTCCCTTCCCAAAAACCCTAGAATTCAGCCGCCAACTAAAGGATTCAATGGTCGATACTATCTGAATTTCCTTCAACAAAATCTCCCAACCCACTAAGATTTTTGAAATCATATAAAAGGAAAAAATCAAAGAGAGGCATGAGATCTTCAACATGAACAGCTGAGATCATTTTTCAGTTAGTAATGGTGTGATAATTATGCTTAAGTGGCTGTCGTTCAGGGTGGGTTCTACGCCACCTAAGGCGCGCGAGTTGAGCCTGATCGCAGGTGGTTGGAGGGGGCACGTAGACGAATGGCATGGCGCTCGAGGATCGTTGTTAGGATCGACGGTGGTGGAGAAAATTGGGAACCTTAGGTGAAACGATGGAGGAAGCTTTTATGTGTGACCTGCTTTGTAAAGGAAGAAGACGGGTAGTAGGAGCGTGAAAAAATAGAACAAAGAAGAAAGGTTAATCACCTTAATTATGTAATTAGTGTGTAAAAAGGGATTAATTAATTAATTAGTTTAAATTAAATATTATACAGTGTTTAAAAATGAAATTTTTATACATAAAACATTGTTTTAAAAATTTAAATAAAATAAGATTTTTGGCTTACATATAAAGCATTGTTTTGAAAATATAAAAACATTATTTCGAAAATATGAAAAGCATAAATAAAAATGTGAACTTTTTATATATACCATTGTTTTAAAAGCATACATTGTTTTAAAAAATGAAAATATGCATTGTTTTAAAAATAAAATTAGCATTGTTTTAAATAATAAAAATAGCAATGTTTAGAAAATAAAAATAGCAATATAAAAGTGAAATTTTTATATTTATGTATATATATATATAGAAATAACAAAAATATGATTTTCACTATATAGAAAAACATTATTTTTCAATGTATAGAAAAACGTTATTTTTCACTGTATAGAAGAACATTATTTTTCGTAGTATAGAAAAACATTATTTTTCATCGTATAAGAAAACATGATTTTTCATTATATAGAAAAATATGATTTTTGTTTATAAACATCCTTGTTCAAAAATGAGATTTTCAAAATATATGAACATCATATTAAAAATATGATTTTTACTATGAACAGCCTAAAGAAGATTGCGTTGGAATTTTGGGAAAATCCAAACTATTCAGAAATTCAGAAATTAAACTAGCGGAGTGGAAATCAAAGGTGAGAACTCCTCACTCAATTTATTTACAGTTATATATATATATATATATATATATATATATAAGGATGCAGACGGTGCTTAGTAGCACCCGACACCTTTGATTGAAACCATGATTGTTTGTTTGGACCATATGGTGATGTGATTGTGGTGTGAAATAGAAAATAAAATATTCATATGCTGAATAAAATATTTTATCGTTAAAAGTATCATTTTAATGCATATATATGAATGGCATAAAATTATCATGAAAAGATAGAAACAGATATTCATTTACAAATCAGACGATTTGTTTATGTACATCCATTTATCAGATATGTATTGGGACGATAAATTTTACGCATCGTCTAACTGCACAAATAAATAAACTGTTGGTGTTTGGAAACCCCACACGGGTATTGGGATGATATTTGGCATACACTGATCCCAATAATTAGTTGTATATAACAGTCTGTGATGAGCGTTATTTATTTATTTTAATGCTCACACAGTTGTAAATTACACTCTGGATGTTATATGAATTTTTAATGATTGTTTATCATTATTGTTGTATACATGCAGTGTATGAAATCCATATAAATAACATTATATGGTAATTGATTGGGCCTCATTCCAATTTGGAAAATAAAGAATATTTTAAAATAATATTCAGTAAATATTGAAATATGAAGCCGTGTTAAGTAGTTAAACGCCATTTTAAAACGAACGATAATTATATCGATTTTATTCATTTTATAATGAATATCAAAAAGAGATTTCAAAATCTGATATTTTGAAAATATTATCATTATTAGAATGATATAAAATATTTGTTGCTGAAACAAAAATACGTAACAATAAAAATTTACATTTTTATTTTATGAAGGTTAGATTAAAATATTGTTATTAACATGTTAGCGATGTTAATATAAAAATAATCATATGCTGAAATATGATTTTGTTCACTTAAAAATGTAACCTTTAACATGTAAGTGAAATTAAAAAGATGCATGATTGAAGAAAATAATTAGACAATAAAAATTACATTTTTATTGTACTTTTGATTCATTAAAAAAGAATCATATTTAAAAGAATAATTAGACAGTAAAAATTACATTTTTATTGTACTGTTGATTCCCATTAAAAAAAATCGTGTTTAAAAGAATATGTTGTCACAATAAAAAATTACATTTTTATTGCACTGTGGAATCATCAAAAGTTCCATGTTTAAAAGATAATGTTTTTACAATAAAAATTGCCTTTTTTATTGTATGTTTAAATCATTAAAATATTCATTAGTTGGACTAAAATATGTTAACAATAAAAGTATACATTTTTATTGTGCATGTAGGAATCATTTAAAATATTCATTGTTTGAAATAGAATATTCAATAAAAAAACATACATTTTTATTATGTAGGTAGAAATGATTGAAAATATTCAATGTTTTAAAGTAAAATGTTTAAACAATGGATATTACATTTTATATGTATTATAAAATCATTAAAAAGAACCATGTTAAGTAAAATGTTTAAACAATTGAAATTACATTTTGTTTGTATTATAAAATCAGCAAAAAGAATCATGATTAAATAAAAATATTAGACAATAAAAATTGTATTTTTATCATATGTTTGTTTTATTAAAGGGATTTTGTTTATCAAAATATAAATCATTTACATGATAGCAAAGTAGAAAATGATCATTTGGTAATGCATGTTTTGTTTATTAAAATGTAAATCATTTGCATGATAGTAAAATATGAAAATGATCATTTGTTTGAAATAAAAATATGTTAACGATAAAATTTACATTTTTTTATTGTATATGTAGAAAAGATTAAAAATGACCATTGATTGAAATAGAAAGTTAAACAAATAAAATTCACATTTTTATTGAATATAAAAATAATGAAACATATTCATTGATCGAAATAAAAAGATTTAACAATAAAAAAATTAAAATTTTCATTGTATATAAGAAATGGTGAAATAGATTCAAGTTTGAATAAAAATATTTCAGTATTAAAAATTACATTTTTTATGTAAGTATTAATCATTAAAATATTCATTGTTTAAATAAAAATGTTGTAACATTAAAAATTACATTTTTAATGTAAGTATGATTCATTAAAATATTTATTGTTTAGATAAGAATATTCAATTTTGATTAAAAAGTGAAAATGAAGTTGAAATCATTTTAAAATGAATTTATAAACAATTTATAAAATACGATTTAAATGGAAATCGACAAAATATATATAATATGTATTATATATATAATGGCCTGAACAGAACGCGCCGCACAGGAACCGTTCGCGAATTTCGACCATTAACTTCAAATTGACGTTACGGGAGATCCGACCGTCGGATTCTCCTAAAACCGGAACCATTGGGTTTATATCGAAAAGATCTTTCCAACGAATGTAAAATATTTGAAATCTAACGGTTAGATTTGGAGATATATCCAAATTAATTTCAGAAAAGGTCATATAGATGTCGTTCGGTGGCTGTTATTGGAAACCGACTGTACGGGTGATAATAAAATTATTAAAAATATGGAGAAATTATGTAAAATCATAATAAATGATTTGGAAAGATTTTTGATGAAAAATTCCAATTTTGTAAAGATAAAAATATATTTTTATCATAATGAACTAGTTATTATCTAGTATAATAATTTAATTATTTTTAGAAATAAATAAATTAGATTTGAAAATGGTTTTAAAATAACCAGATTTTTCCAATGTATGTTTATATATAATTGTAACAACCCGAAAATCTGGGCCAGTTTAAAATTTTTATTTTGGCAATTTTCGCGAGTTTTGATTATTTAAAATGAATTATTTTAAATAATATCGACGAGAAATTTATTTTGAATATAATTCGAACGTATATATTTATACGCGTCGTCGTTAGAATATAAATATTTATATATAATTATAAATAGAATTGAAAATGGCGCGGTAGTTCGATAATTCGATTTCAAACTTCAATTGAATGTACCGGGTGCAAAACAATCCGGATTTTAGTGAAACCAAAAATAATGGGATCTAATTGTGAATATCTTTCCAACGAATCCGAAAAATCAAGATTTCATATCGGGAATCAAAAGATATGTCCAGTTGAAAATTCTGAATAGTCGCTATGGAATTCAGGCCCTTAAAAATGGACATTTTGCAAACGACCTCGGATTTAGACGAAACCAGTTTTGTTGGGTCCGTGATGTCGAATTATTGCTAGATTCCAAATTTCATAATTTTTCGAATCAATATGTGAGCGTGGCAAAGGAAAACGTGTTTTGACCATTTCAGTTGATTTTAATCGACTGGAAATTGGCCATTTTTCTAACGGTCTCAGAATTCGACGAAACTAGTTTTGATAGGACCGTATCGTCAATACGAAGCTAGAAATTATTTTTCTGGAATTTTTCTAGTTAGTATGTGACCCAGGTAATTTGAAATGTACGTTTAAAATTCAATATAGTGATTTAAATGTAAATTCAACGGAAACAGATTGTAACGATCAAATCAGCTTGCGATACATATCCCATTGTGTTCGGAATGGGGGTAAAACGCTATGGACGACGGGCGGTGGGCCTCGTTTCGAGGTCGTATGTAAAAGTCAACCTTTTTGCAAAATTAAATAATTAAATAAAAAAAAAAAAAAAATAATCTCCCTCCTTTTCTTCTGCTTGGCCCCCCCTCCCCCGTTTCATTATTCAGCAACGAATTAAATAAAAAAAAAAAATGGGGAAGAAGAACCCTAAATCGGATCGCCGCCCCCCCTCCAGGCATCGTCGTCGCCTCAACTCGAAGCCGCCCCCCCCTCCCTCCATGGCATCGCCGCCTCAACTCGAAGCCGCTCCTCCCTTCAGACCCCGCCCTCATCCCTCGCGACGCAAATCAAGCAGCCCCCCCCCCCCCCCGAAGCCTCGCCACCACCACCGAGATCCAGCGCCCCCACCTCCGACGATCGGTGAAACCCCCCCTCTGTGAGTTCTATTTATTTATTTTAGTTTGCTTCTGATTTTTTTTTTATTGCATTGAAAACCGAATTGATTTTTAAAAATAAATAAAAAACTGAATTTTGTAAAACTATAAAAACTGAGTTTAAAAGATTTAAAAACTGTTTTGAAAAGCATTTTTAAAACTGATTTTAAAAAGATTAAAACTGAATTTTTAAAAAGATTAAAACTGAATTTTTAAAAGTATTCAAAACTGAATTTTAAAAAAAAGTGTAAAAACTGATTTTGTTTTTAAAGAAAAAAATAAGAAAAACTGATTTTAAAAGCAAAAGTAAAAATCATATTTTTATATGATGAAAGTCGAAGTAAAAATCATATTTTTATATGTTGAAAGCAAAAGTAAAAATCATATTTTTATATGTTGAAAGCAAAAGTAAAAATATGGCTTTTATATATTGAATAGCAAAATAAAAATATGATTTTTATATATTGAACTTTGAAGTAAAAATTCGATTTTTATATATTGAACTTTGAAGTAAAAATTCGATTTTTATATATTGAACTTTGAAGTAAAAATTCGATTTTTATATATGGAACTTTGAAGTAAAAATTCGATTTTTATATATGGAACTTTGAAGTAAAAATTCGATTTTTATATATGGAACTTTGAAGTAAAAATTCGATTTTTATATATTGAACTTTGAAGTAAAAATTCGATTTTTATATATGGAACTTTGAAATAAAAATTCGATTTTTATATATATAGTGGCCTTGGGCAACGAAGGTGACAAAAAGGCGAAACGACGAAGACTTCTGCAAATGAAGTGCCGTGGAGCTAGGATAGCTATTGGTGAGAATTTCTCACCTTTCAATTTATTTTTCTAGTTATATATATATATATATATATATATACTAGGATGCAGACGGTGCTTAGTAGCACCCGACACCCGTCCACAGAACATGGACTTGTTTGTTTGGTTGCATAGCTTAGTTATATGATTTGATTTAAATTTGGTTGTTTGGTGATTTTGATTGATGTGTGAATGGCGTGGGCCTTCACTAGACCGGAGATAAGGCTAGGCCTCGTCCCGTTTCTAGTATCGTGCCGTTATGCCGCCGAAATTTTCTAAAATAAGTTAGAAAAATAAAATATCATTTTATTTAAAGAATGAACTAAATAGAAATTCATATGTTGAAATAAAATGTTTTATCGTTAAAAATATAATTTTTAACGTGAATGTGAATAAATAAAATATTCATTTACAAACCAGACGGTTTGCTTATGTACACTGATTTGACTGACATTGATTGGGTCGATAAATTTTACACATCGCCCAACTGCACAAATAAAATATTTGTTTGATTGTTTGAAACCCTACACAGGTGTTAGGATGAAATATGCAGTTCACTCATCCTGATTGAATAAATATGTCGATCGATTGATTGACAGGCTGTTGTAAGCGTTAGATATCTATATTTGATGCTTATACAGTGTAGTGCACTTTGGTTGATGATTGATTAATTATCGTTGCTGTTATATACATGTGTTGTATGAAAATCCATATAATTGACATTATATGGTAATTGATTGGGCCTCATTCCAATTTGAAAGATAAAGAATATAAAATAAAAGTTCATGTGTTGACAGTACTCATCCATTGAGATTGGTCATGTGTTGAACGAAATATTTTGATAATAACAACTATTTTGAAAATAGAAATTTATGAAGCCGTGTTGATTAGATTGACGCCATTTTGACGTGAACGATATTTATATCGATTTTGAAAACGATTTCGAAATGAAATGAATTGAAAACGATTTCGAAATGAAATGAATTGAAAACGATTTCGAAATGAAATGAATTGAAAACGATTTCGAAATGAAATGAATTGAAAACGATTTCGAAATGAAATGAATTGAAAACGATTTCGAAATGAAATGAAATGAAAACGATTTCGAAATGAAATGAATTGAAAACGATTTCGAAATGAAATGAAATGTTCTTCTGTATGCGTTCTGTTGTGGCTTGTTCTCGAACTATCCGACGCTTTCCTTTACGGGGAAGTTGCGGGTCTTTACACGTGGTATCAGAGCTTTGGTTTACAAAGCTCAGAGAACAAGACACATTAGAACCATACGAAAGAATTCATCAGATATTGGGTTAGTAATATCCAATTAGAATGACTCGTTAGAGATAGGATCAGTAGTATCCTAGAACGGGTGTGAAGAGTATATTTTTTTGAAATGAAAGCATTTTTGTTTTGAAAATTTAAATCAATCATTCGTATTTGATTATTTATTTATATTGATGTGGACAATCCAGTATATATAGATTTTGCGTATACGTCTGATCCGCGTGTATTCAAAGTTTTAATATATTGGATAGATATAGAATCACACTCTAGTCGCCCGGAGATGATTCAGATGATGAGGCCTCATCATCAGTGTTTATATTCGAGTGACGAAGGTGTGATATCTATATATTTCCATTAGACTGGTGTGAGAACCAAACCTAATATAGTTAGAACACATTGTTGTGAATTGGCATCAAAAACATGATTTTCTGTATATGTATCAAATTTATGAATTTGAAACTCTAATTCAACTAATTGATTGATGTTTGTGTTGAATGTTGATTTGTTTGATAATTTTTAATCATTATGCCTAATTAAACCAAATATTGAACTGTATTGAAAATTGGTTGCATTTGCTTGCATATACATATATATCATTGAACAGGTCATAGCAAGGAGGCTAGAGCCAGAGAATAAAATTTGTTTGCCCGACAAATAGGTACATGTTTACTACATAATTTCCTGTTTTGTTTGGGTGATGATGATTTTGTGAGCCTATTGGCTAGCCGCTTGGCTTTTTCTTTTTCTTTTTGAGATCTGAAGGACCGGGGAAGCTATTTGAAATTCCCCGATGCTCCCATTGCAGGGGAGGTTATGGCGAAATTTTTCAAAAATTTAGGGTGTTAGCCAAATTTTTGAAATTTTGAAAATTCTCAGAAACTGAAAAGTTGGAGAATGGAAGCCAGATCGAACGTAGGGTTGAATAATCAAACCACTTTCGACTTTGTTCCTTTTCGGGGACGAAAAGTTTTAAGTGGGGGAGATTGTAACAACCCGAAAATCTGGGCCAGTTTAAAATTTTTATTTTGGCAATTTTAGCGAGTTTTGATTATTTAAAATGAATTATTTTAAATAATATCGACGAGAAATTTATTTTGAATATAATTCGAACGTATATATTTATACGCGTCGTCGTTAGAATATAAATATTTATATATAATTATAAATAGAATTGAAAATGGCGCGGTAGTTCGATAATTCGATTTCAAACTTCAATTGAATGTACCGGGTGCAAAACAATCCGGATTTTAGTGAAACCAAAAATAATGGGATCTAATTGTGAATATCTTTCCAACGAATCCGAAAAATCAAGATTTCATATCGGGAATCAAAAGATATGTCCAGTTGAAAATTCTGAATAGTCGCTATGGAATTCAGGCCCTTAAAAATCGACATTTTGCAAACGACCTCGGATTTAGACGAAACCAGTTTTGTTGGGTCCGTGATGTCGAATTATTGCTAGATTCCAAATTTCATAATTTTTCGAATCAATATGTGAGCGTGGCAAAGGAAAACGTGTTTTGACCATTTCAGTTGATTTTAATCGACTGGAAATTGGCCATTTTTCTAACGGTCTCAGAATTCGACGAAACTAGTTTTGATAAGACCGTATCGTCAATACGAAGCTAGAAATTATTTTTCTGGAATTTTTCTAGTTAGTATGTGACCCAGGTAATTTGAAATGTACGTTTAAAATTCAATATAGTGATTTAAATGTAAATTCAACGGAAACAGATTGTAACGATTAAATCAGCTTGCGATACATATCCCATTGTGTTCGGAATGGGGGTAAAACGCTATGGACGACGGGCGGTGGGCCTCGTTTCGAGGTCGTATGTAAAAGTCAACCTTTTTGCAAAATTAAATAATTAAATAAAAAAAAAAATCTCCCTCCTTTTCTTCTGCTTGCCCCCCCCCCCCCCCGTTTCATTATTCAGCAACGAATTAAATAAAAAAAAAAATGGGGAAGAAGAACCCTAAATCGGATTGCCGCCCCCCCTCCAGGCATCGTCGTCGCCTCAACTCGAAGCCGCCCCCCCTCCATGGCATCGCCGCCTCAACTCGAAGCCGCTCCTCCCTTCAGACCCCGCCCTCATCCCTCGCGACGCAAATCAAGCAGCCCCCCCACCCCCCCCCCCCCCCCCCGAAGCCTCGCCACCACCACCGAGATCCAGCGCCCCCACCTCCGACGATCGGTGAAACCCCCCCTCTGTGAGTTCTATTTATTTATTTTAGTTTGCTTCTGATTTTTTTTTTTATTTACTGCATTGAAAACCGAATTGATTTTTAAAAATAAAAAAAAACTGAATTTTGTAAAACTATAAAAACTGAGTTTAAAAGATTTAAAAACTATTTTGAAAAGCATTTTTAAAACTGATTTTAAAAAGATTAAAACTGAATTTTTAAAAAGATTAAAACTGAATTTTTAAAAGTATTCAAAACTGAATTTTAAAAAAAAGTGTAAAAACTGATTTTGTTTTTAAAATAAAAACTGATTTTGTTTTTAAAGAAAAAAATAAGAAAAACTGATTTTAAAAGCAAAAGTAAAAATCATATTTTTATATGATGAAAGTCGAAGTAAAAATCATATTTTTATATGTTGAAAGCAAAAGTAAAAATCATATTTTTATATGTTGAAAGCAAAAGTAAAAATATGGCTTTTATATATTGAATAGCAAAATAAAAATATGATTTTTATATATTGAACTTTGAAGTAAAAATTCGATTTTTATATATTGAACTTTGAAGTAAAAATTCGATTTTTATATATTGAACTTTGAAGTAAAAATTCGATTTTTATATATGGAACTTTGAAATAAAAATTCGATTTTTATATATGGAACTTTGAAGTAAAAATTCGATTTTTATATATTGAACTTTGAAGTAAAAATTCGATTTTTATATATTGAACTTTGAAGTAAAAATTCGATTTTTATATATGGAACTTTGAAATAAAAATTCGATTTTTATATATATAGTGGCCTTGGGCAACGAAGGTGACAAAAAGGCGAAACGACGAAGACTTCTGCAAATGAAGTGCCGTGGAGCTAGGATAGCTATTGGTGAGAATTTCTCACCTTTCAATTTATTTTTCTAGTTATATATATATATATACTAGGATGCAGACGGTGCTTAGTAGCACCCGACACCCGTCCACAGACCATGGACTTGTTTGTTTGGTTGCATAGCTTAGTTATATGATTTGATTTAAATTTGGTTGTTTGGTGATTTTGATTGATGTGTGAATGGCGTGGGCCTTCACTAGACCGGGGATAAGGCTAGGCCTCGTCCCGTTTCTAGTATCGTGCCGTTATGCCGCCGAAATTTTCTAAAATAAGTTAGAAAAATAAAATATCATTTTATTTAAAGAATGAACTAAATAGAAATTCATATGTTGAAATAAAATGTTTTATCGTTAAAAATATAATTTTTAACGTGAATGTGAATAAATAAAATATTCATTTACAAACCAGACGGTTTGCTTATGTACACTGATTTGACTGACATTGATTGGGTCGATAAATTTTACACATCGCCCAACTGCACAAATAAAATATTTGTTTGATTGTTTGAAACCCTACACAGGTGTTAGGATGAAATATGCAGTTCACTCATCCTGATTGAATAAATATGTCGATCGATTGATTGACAGGCTGTTGTAAGCGTTAGATATCTATATTTGATGCTTATACAGTGTAGTGCACTTTGGTTGATGATTGATTAATTATCGTTGCTGTTATATACATGTGTTGTATGAAAATCCATATAATTGACATTATATGGTAATTGATTGGGCCTCATTCCAATTTGAAAGATAAAGAATATAAAATAAAAGTTCATGTGTTGACAGTACTCATCCATTGAGATTGGTCATGTGTTGAACGAAATATTTTGATAATAACAACTATTTTGAAAATAGAAATTTATGAAGCCGTGTTGATTAGATTGACGCCATTTTGACGTGAACGATATTTATATCGATTTTGAAAACGATTTCGAAATGAAATGAATTGAAAACGATTTCGAAATGAAATGAATTGAAAACGATTTCGAAATGAAATGAATTGAAAACGATTTCGAAATGAAATGAATTGAAAACGATTTCGAAATGAAATGAATTGAAAACGATTTCGAAATGAAATGAATTGAAAACGATTTCGAAATGAAATGAAATGAAAACGATTTCGAAATGAAATGAATTGAAAACGATTTCGAAATGAAATGAAATGTTCTTCTGTATGCGTTCTGTTGTGGCATGTTCTCGAACTATCCGACGCTTTCCTTTACGGGGAAGTTGCGGGTCTTTACAATATTGAAATGGATTTGAATGGAAATTACCTTCGGAATATTTCAATATCGGATTCTGAAACGACCCGAACTTCCCCGTTAAGGAAATCACGGATTGAATTGAGAACAAGCCACATCGGAACGCAAACAGATGAACATTTCATTGCTTATTACAACAATTCCATCAGAATACAAGAATATACAAAGGATGAATAAATATTACACATTAAATATCAGAGATTTAAATACATTACTGCAGCGGAAAAATAATACAATACACAACTGAAAGAGATATACGGATACAGAGCTTTCCGAATATCGTTCCAATTGTAAACCAGGATCCTGTGAAAATAAATTTGCAAAACTAAAACTACTAGCTGCCCATGTCAAAACAAGGGCACCCAAAGTTTAGGTTAAAACAATAAACTCCATGTCAGTCATGTGACTGGTGTGAGAACTAAAGCAGTTATTTAAAACTTTACTTTAAAATAAAGTAAATCAAGGGACCACGCCGTATAACACGGAACGAGTTTCCTCCCAAGAATACCAGTGCATATAACAAAACAACGCAATGCTTGTTGGAAAAATGAAGCTATTATAAGACCCAGGTCCCATCGCACAATGCAACATGAGCCAGAGGATAGGGTTTTCCCTTATAATAGCCAAACATGCTTGGTACGTTAAAAACAAATCATTTGATACTATTATAAGTGCATGGTGTATAAAACAACTTCAAATATAAATGTATCAATCCTAGACGGCATGGGTACCATATATCATGTCGCCATACTAGGCTCTACAATCAAAACCGCAAATGTCACGTATTGGAAGTTGGATTTCCATCTGTGAACCGAGGCAAGGGATCGTCCTCTACCGAATTCGAGACAATCTAGCCCATGTCTCAGGCAAGCGTGCAGACAAGCCTTGGATCGTCAGACCCGGTCCACCAATGTGGATTATTATGCCTGAACACTATGTTTCCCTGCCCTTTAGGCGTAAATGAGCCAAATGACTCCATCGGCTCTGCATAGTCACCGATATATCCGAGGCGCCTCGCAATCCAACAACCACACATGTGAAAATAATATAAATGTCAGGGCTGGTAGGTCACTGACACCACCCTAACTAGAAGGAAACACATGCCCTCCCTGAGGTACTTCTCCCGAGGTGTGAGGCTCGCGAATTAACGCTACACAAAGCTACGCCACAAAGGTCGTGCTTTGATCATCAACCACAAGACTTTGCTTTTCAACAGAAGCCTTGATCAATTGCCACTTAGGCATGCCACATAGGCAATTCACACCGTGCAATTGATGTCTATCGATATACAACCTATGATCTCGTACGTCTCAGAGAAGGGTGAAGTAAGGGAATGAATTCCCCTTCACCAGGAAGATGTATATTTAATGGAGATCAATCAACACAGAGCAAAATCCAATGCCAGACACACAGTCCATACAAGTTCGTTCTGGGTCTGAACGAAACCAGAGGAACCTTATTCCTCGCATATCCATCGATCTCCAATTACGTCTGGACGATCACCAACTGATTCCCTCCTTTTGGGTGTACAGCCCAACCAAGATCACCAGTAATCACCCAAATGATGTGAAGACCTCCGGTCTTCAACCACCGTCTTCATCCTCGACACATCGTTGAATCAGTTATTCTGAATGGGATAAACTCGGTCTTTCTGAATAACTCGCATATATAATAAACAAGTGTTACACAAACACAACATACGCCTCATTCCAATTCAGAATATTCCTTTATTCAAATATTCTTATACTTTGGGAAAGGTTCCCATTAATTTTATCAAAGATAAATTCTTTAAATTTATTCTTTAATCTTCCTTTGTATATCCATTCAAACCAAATTATGGTTTATCCAAACTAGTCGGGATTAACGAACCTTACCGAAGTAATCATTTGTTTTAATTTCCCAATCCCAACCTACTCATCCCATGAAGTAAAACTGGTAATACTTCATATCTAACACCACGGTGTTATCGGTAAATTCAATTACCATTTCACATTCAAATCTAATTAAAGATTTAACTATCGTCTGGAGAAAAATTGGTGATCCTCCATTCTCGATCATTTCAATCTAATTACAGATTCATTAAAACTCCACTTGGTTTTAATCTTCCCAAAAATCATATTAATGATTGTTTAACTTAGGAAACCATATCATGTCTTTAACTGGGTTAAAGAACCAATGTCATTTAAAAAACGGTTCACGATAAACCCGAAATCACATTCCATTAACGAATGAATCTTCATGGAAAACAAATGGATATATATAACCGATATAAACTTCCATATCCGACTAATAATATAAATGGAATAATGGCAAAGCCTTTTAAATTCCAGATATATTAGTTGTCTTCCTTCAAAGAAATTCACTTCGATTATTACCAAATTGAATTCCATTCCATTCCAATTTACTTTATTAAATTGGAAAACTTTACTTTGGAAAATCTCCTTTAAATCTTAACAAAAGATTTATAAATTCCAAATCACATTTCGCTGTAAGTCGGGTTAAAGAACGAATGTCGTTAAAACACAGTTCACGATAAACCCAATTCACATTCCATTAATTATCGGGTTAAAGAACAAGTGTTATTTAAAACACCGTTCATGATAAACCCAAAAATCAATTCGAATTCAATTCCAATTAAATACCATTTAATTGTTATACTTCATTAGATCTAAATAAAAAGATTAAATCTTTTTCTCAACTGGGTTTAAGAATAGTGTTAATGAAGACACCATTCACGACAAACCCAAATCCCATTTGATATTAAATATAAGGCTCTGAATAGAAAATATATCGGCTTATATTCAATATCAAGTACTATAACCAACAAATATTGTCTGGGAAATAACGATATAAATATATCTTTCAAATTTCCATAACAATTCTGTATAATCACGAAATCCAACATCGAAATATTTCGAAGACAATTTCGATTCAAATCCATTTCCAATTTATATATTGGAAATTCTGGTTATTTTTAAAACCATTTCAAATCCATTTTTTTTAAATAAATAAATAAATGGATTATAATTCTAGTTCAAAACTAGTTCATTTCGATAAAAATCTATTTTTATCTTTTCAAATATGGAGTTTTTCATCCCAATTCTTTCCAAATCATTTCTTATGATTTTACACTAATTATTGATATATTTAATAATTTTATCAAGGCCCGTACAGTCGATTTCCATCAACAGCCATCGAATTGCACTTACAGCGACCTTTTCCAAATTTGATTTGGACATAATTCCAAATCCAACCATTAGATTTCAAATCTCTAATATTATTTAGATAGCTCTTTTCGATATGAACCCAATGGTTCCGGTTTTAGGAGAATCCGACGATCGGATCTCCCGTAATGTCCGTTCGAAGTCAATGGTCGAAATTCGCGAACTGCCGCAGCGCGGCGCGTTCTATTCAGGCCATTATATATATAATATATATATTATATATATTTCATCGATTTCCTTTCAAAATTTATTTTATAAATTGTTTTAAATTCATTTTTAAAATGATTTCAACTTCTTATTCAATTTCTAATCAAAATTGAATATTCCATATCATCGATATATAAATGATAATATTTTCAAAACATTATACTTTGAAATCAATTCCTTTTTGATATTCATCATAAAAATGAATAAAATCGATATAAATATTGTTCATGTCAAAATGGCGTCATCTAACCAACACCGCTTTATATATTTCAATAACTTCGTTATTCTATTCAACAAATGAATATTTTCTTCAACACATGAATCATTTCAACACATGAATATTC
Source organism: Allium sativum (assembly GCA_030737875.1). Taxonomy (NCBI): domain Eukaryota; kingdom Viridiplantae; phylum Streptophyta; class Magnoliopsida; order Asparagales; family Amaryllidaceae; genus Allium; species Allium sativum. The sequence goes on from CM060920.1 coordinate 490,695,248, forward strand.
TCAACACATGAGTATTTTCTTTTATTCAACACATGAATATATATTCTATTCAACACATTAATTTTCATTCTATTCAACACATGAATTTTCATTTTATAATATTCTTTATTTTCCAAATTGGAATGAGGCCCAATCAATTACCATATAATGTTAATTATATGGATTCCATACAACACATGTATATAATAGCAACGATAAATAATCAACCATTATCCGGAGTGCACCACACAATTGCATAAGCATTAAATATAAATAATTAGCGCTTACACAGTCTGTCGACCAATCGATCGACATACAACTAAATAATTGGGATTAGTGTACGCCAAATATCATCCCAACACCCATGCGGGGTTTCAAATCAACAAACACAGATTTTTATTTGTGCAGCTGGGCAATGTGTAAAATTTATCGTCCTAATCTATATCAGTCAAATGTGTGTATATAAACAAATCGTCCGATTTGTTTATAAATATTTATTTTAAATACACATTAAAAATTATATTTTTAACTATAAAATATTTTATTCCATTCCAATCACACAATAAACTTTCACAACACATCAATCAAACATACAAGTCATCCATGGTCTGTGGACAATAGGTATCGGGTGCTGCTAAGCACCGTCTGCATCCTAGTATATATTTCAACTAGAAATAAAATAAAAGTGAGAAGTTCTCACCTTGCTTTCGGCTTCGCCTAAAATTGTAAGGAGCTCTAAAAATTTCCTGGTCCCTTCTAGAACGTAGAGGACGATGCCACGGTCCCAGCGTCTCTTGTTTCACTGGATTTCGACCACAGACGAAAAAGATATGGATTTTAATACTTTGAGTAATTAAACGAGGTAATTAATTAAATTAATTATAATTTACCCTCTTAATAAGTTTATAAACGTTGCTGTCCTTCTTTGTTACTCAGTACCCCCGTTAAACCCATCGTCGCCGAACAAACCTCGACGTCGCCATCACCTGGAGCCTCTGACCATCGATCACCCGTGACCACTCGAACCCCTGATGAAAACCACACCCCTAGCACCTCCCTTTGGTCAACTCGCACTCCCCTCCCTCTCCGGAAACGCCAGCAACGGAGGCATCTTCCAAGCCCGATTTCGGCTACCTGCGAGCACCAACCACCATCACAGCCGTTGAAAACGACGAGCTCAACGAGATGAAGAACCTCCCTTTGAAAATTTTGGAATCCATGAAGCAGACGGCGAGATCGAGGAGGAGGAAGATGGGGCGATTCTGCCCATTGATCGCTGCGGCTGCACGTTTAGGAAATTAGGGTTTTCGTTTTTTTCTAAAAATTTGATTGGCCAGGGGGGTTTATAATAATTTTAATTTCTAAAAATAGTAACTTTACATCCGAACTTCAAATCAAACTCAACGAATGTCACCCCTAGCCAAATACCCCCATCCCGAATACAATGGGATATGTTTCGTAACACAATTCGGCAATTACGATCAGTTTTTCTTCAAATTAAAATATAAATCATTATAAGGCCAAATACTAACTCTAAATATTCTAGAAAAATTATTTCTAGCTTCATATTGACGATACGGTCCTAACAAAACTAATTTAGTCAAATTCTGAGACCGTTTGAAAAATGGCCATTTTCTGGTCGATCGAAATTGACTTAAACTGCCAAAACACGTTCTACTTCACCACGCTCACATATTGATTCAGAAAATTATGAATTTTGGAATCTAGCAATAACTTGACATCCTGGATCCAACAAAAATGGTTTCGTCGAAAATAGAGGTCGTTTGCAAAATTTCCATTTTTAAGGGCCAAAATTCCATAGCGACTATTCTGAATTTTCATCTTGGCATAACTTTTTATTCTCGCAATGAAATTTCATACCATATAACGTTAATTATATGGATTCCATACAACACATGTATATAATAGCAACGATAAATAATCAACCATCATCCAGATTGCACCACACAACTGCATAAGCATTAAATATAAATAATTAGCGCTTACACAGTCTGTCGACCAATTGATTGACATACAACTAAACAATTGAGATTAGTATACGCCAAATATCATCCCAACACCCGTGTAGGGTTTCAAATCAACAAACACAGATTTTTATTTGTGCAGTTGGGCGATGTGTAAAATTTATCGTCCCAATCTATATTAGTCAAATGTGTGTATATTAACAAATCGTCCGATTTGTTTATAAATATTTATTTTATATACAGGTTAAAAATTATATTTTTAACTATAAAATATTTTATTCCATTCCAATCACACAATAAACTTTCACAACACATCAATTAAACAAATAAGTTATCCATGGTCTGTGGACGACGGGTGTCGGGTGCTGCTAAGCACTGTCTGCATCCTAGTATATATTTCAACTAGAAATAAAATAAAAGTGAGAAGTTGTCACCTTGCTTTCGGCTTTGCCTAAAATTGTAGCAAGCTCTAAAAATTTCCCGGTCTCTCCTAGAATGTAGAGGACGATGCCACGGTCCCGGCGTCTCTTGTTTCACTAGATTTCGACCACAGACGAAAATGATATGGATTTTAATACTTTGAGTAATTAAACGAGGTAATTAATTAAATCAATTATAATTTACCTTCTTAGTAACGTTTATAAACGTTGCTATCCTTCTTTGTTACTCAGTACCCCCGTCAAACCCATCGTCGCCGGACAAACCTCGACGCCGCCATCACTTGGAGCCTCTGACCATCGATCACCCATGACCACTCAATCCCTGATGAAAACCGCACCCCCAGCACCTCCCTTTGGTCAACTCGCACCCCCTCCCTCTCCGGAAACGCCAGCGACGGGAGCTTCTTCCAAGCCCGATTCCGGCCACCTGCGAGCACCAACCACCATCACAGTCGTTGAAAACGACGAGCTCAACGAGATGAAGAACTTCCCTTTGGAAATTTTGGAATCCATAAAGCGGATGGCGGGATCGAGGAGGGGGAAGATGGGGCAATTCTACCCATCGATCGCTACGGCTACACGTTTAGGAAATTAGGGTTTTCGTTTTTTTTTCTTTTCTAAAAATTTGATTGGCCGGGGGTTTATAATAATTTTAATTTCCAAAAATAGTAACTTTACATCCAAAATTCAAATCAAACCCAACGACTGTTGCCCTTAGCCAAATACCCCATCTCGAACATAATGATATATGTTTCGTAACCCAATTCGGCAATTACGATCAGTTTTTCTTCAAATTAAAATATAAATCGTTATATATTCAATTTAAACGTACATTTCAATTTACTAGGGCCAAATACTGACTCTAAAAATTCTAGAAAAATTATTTCTAGCTTCGTATTGACGATATGGTTCTAACAAAACTAATTTCATTAAATTCTGAGAAAGTTTGAAAATTGGCCATTTTCTGGTCGATCGAAATTGACTGAAACTGCCAAAACACGTTCTACTTCACCATGCTCACATATTGATTCAAAAAATTACGAATTTTGGAATCTAGCAATAGCTTGGCATCCCGGATCCAACAAAAGTGGTTTCGTCGAAAACAGAGGTCGTTTGCAAAATTACCATTTTTAAGGGCCAAAATTCCATAGCGACTATTCTGATTTTTCATCTGGGCATAACTTTTAATTCTCGCAATGAAATTTCAATTATTCAGATTCATTGGAAAGATATTCTCAAATAGATTCAAATATTTTACCAATTAATTTATATTAAATTGGAATTGAATAAAAGAATTGGATTTTTGGGTTTATCGTGAACAATGTTCTAAATAACACTGGCTCTTTAACCCAATTAACAGTGAAGGAATAATTTGGAAATTGTAAATCTTTTATTAAGATTTAAATGGGAATTTTACAAAGTAAAGTTTTTCCAATTTAATATATTAAATTGCAATTGAATGGAATTCGATTAGGTAATAATCGAGATGAGCTTCTGTGAATGAAGGCTACTATTATGTATGGAATTTAAAAGGCTTTGCCATTATTCCATTTATATTATTAGTCTGATACGAGAATTTAAATCGATTATATACTATTATGATTTCCGTGTAGATTCCATTTTGTGGAAGATGATTTTGGGTTTGTCGTGAACAATGTTTTTAAAAGACATTGGTTCTTTAACCCAGTTAAAGATAAGGTTAATTTCTTAAATTCAAATAATCCTCAAGTAATAATTTTTGAGATCAAAAACAATAAATTTAAAAGAATTTATCTTGATAAAATTAGTGGGAACTTTTCCCTTAAAATGTGAATATTTTATTAGAAGAATAATTTGAATCGGAATGAGGCGTTGGATGTGTTTTATAGCACCTGATTATAAATTACGCGAGTTATTCGGAAAGACCGGGTTTAACCCATTCTGAATAATGAATACGACGAATAACAGTCGAAGAGATTGAAGTCGGCGCGAAACCGACGATCTTCACATCGAATGGATGAGTTGCTACTGATGCCCATGACTGGAGTAGCTACCTTGAAGGTGCTACAGTGGTGGTCGTCCGGACGTACTTGTTTATTATTCGGATATGCGAGGGTCTCTCTTCTGTATTGGACATATGAGACGAGGAATAAGGCGCCTCCGGTTTCATTTAGACCCAGAACAACTTGTAAATGGATGGTATGTCTGACGTTGTATTGCTGTTACGCTGTATTCGTTGATTTCTGTAAATATATATCTGTTTGGTGGTGGAGAATTTATTCTCTTGCTTAACGCCCTTCTCTGAGACGTATGAGCTCAGAGGTTATATATTGGCAGAAATCAATGCTATGGTATGGATTGACAATGTGGCATGCTAAGATGCATTGATCAAGGCTTTTGTTGAAAAGTAGAGCCTTGTGGATGATGAACAAAGCACAGTTTTTTTAGCATAGCTTTGTGTAGCGTGACATTGCAAGCCTTACACCCCGGTATGATGGTGAACTGATGGTCAGATCAGTATGCTTTCGATATTAGTATGGATGCGGTCGACTGAGATGAGGGATAGGGCATTTCCCCCGATTTCCATATAGGGATAGAGTAAGTGGTGTTTTGACTTGCTGGGACATAAGCCGCGGTGATACTTGATTTCCCAAAATTGCGGATGTGCATTACGGTGTTTTCTCTAGCTGGGACGTAAGCCGTGGAGTATTGCACTACGCGATACATCTTTCGAATCAGGAGCCATCATGATGAAAACCCAACTTTCCAATACGAGCTTTGCGGTTTTAGTTGTAAACCTATACATGGCGACATAATGGGATGGGGCACTCATGCCATCTATGATTGATACATTTACTTTCGAAATTGATTTCTACACTATGCACTTATAGTAATAATAAAAGAAAAATTTTGCGTACCAAGAATATTTGACTATTATAAGGTAAAAATCTATCCTTCGGCTTGCCTTGCATTGTGTGATGGGACCTGAGTCTTATAATAGCTTCATTTTTCCAAAAAGCATCGCACTGTTTATTTTATGCACTGGTATTCTTGGGGGTAAACCCATTCCGTGTTATACGGCGTGGTCCCTTGATTTACCTAACTTTAGAATCAACTTAATAACTGTTTTGAGTTCTTATACCAGTCACATGACTGACCTGGAGTTTATTGTTCCTTCCTAAACTCTGGGTGCCCATATTTTCCACACGGGCAGTCAGTAGTTCTGGTTTTGCAGATTTCTATTTAACAGGATCCTGCATTACAGCTGGAGCTATATTCGGAAAGCTTTTCCGCTACGCATTATACTTATGTATCATTTTCTGCTTCTGTGTAATTTTAAATCTCTGATATTATTTTATGTTGTACAATTAATCATACTCTAGAATATTTTTGTACTCTGATGTAAATTGTTGTAATAAGAAATGAAATGTTCTTCTGTTTGTGTTCTGATGAGTGTTGTTCTCAAATTCAGCCCGGGCTTTCCCAAAAGGGGAAGTTTGGGTCGTTTCAAATACTGAAATGTAAAAAGGAATTTTCAAATTGTTTATTGATAAAATCAAAGGATTTTATGAAAAGGAATTTGTGAAGTGGACGTTGAATTTAAGAATTTTATAAAATCAATGGATTTTATAAAAGGAAATATTTGGAAAATTAATATAATAAAATAAAAGGAAATGGCGAGGTATAAACGAATGATGAGGTATGGATTTAAAGTAGATTTTAAATACAATCTGTTTTAACAAATAAACTGAGAAGATTAATTTATAAATAATGTTTTATAAATTAAGTAAAAAACGTTATCATTTGATAAATGGAATATATAAATTTGAATTTATATAGAGAAGTAAAATCGGTTTCAACACCGATATTTGAAATTGAATGTGAATGTTGCAGTAAAGGTATTATCAATGAGATTTAAAGTGTTAGAAGTAAAAAAAGGATTTTATATAAATAATTCTATAAATAGAGATTAAATAGAATTTGGATATTATTTTCAAATGTGAAATCAAATTGTTGGAGTATATAAAGAAATATTGTCCACATTCGATGTGAATAATGGGTGAAAGTAAATATTTGAAAATAAAACTTCATAAAGGAAAATTGGGTTTCGAAATGGGAATTTAAACGGAATTAATGAAATTAGAAAGTGACTGCAAATTAGTTGAGTTGAATGGCTTTCTGAGTACCGATCTGATGTTGGTTTCAGCCTCTGGGGTTTATAGTTAGGAATTTGTTCTCTTACTAGTTTATAGTTAGAGTCTGATAGATGTGGGAGAGAAATGATGCGTGAAGAAGAAATGGAAATGTCTTCTAATGTGAATAACGTTTATTTTCTAATTCTAGAAAATAAGAATTTATAGATATATGAATATGGGAAATGGTGAAACGAATAAATTAATGATAAATTAATTTAAAAGGGAAAAATGTTGATTGATGATTGAACGATAAAATTTCCATTTGGAAACAAGATCATTGTGTGTATGGATGTTTTCCTTTGATAGTTAAATAACCGACTATCAAAGCTTTGACTATTTTTCCGTCGTCAGTACGGAGAGACCGGAATCAGATTTATAATCTAAAAACCACTCCGTATGGGAATTAGTGTCGTGAATCAAATATTATGAAGGTAATTGAAGACCGAGTTTATGCAAGGGTTGTTCTGGCAAATCCTAGGTAGAAATTTCCAAAGATGGGTTTACAGAATAGTGTCTTCGGTTTTTCCTGTCCCATGACAACGTCTATGAAAGAATGTCTGACAGAGTATATCTAATAGATCGTGTAAGTTGATCTCTTCAAATGTATTAACATCTGGTAGCGGAGAAATTTGTTTCTCTTAGCTTCATACCCATGGTATTATTGGAGAAATCAATTTGTGATTTGGTGGGTACGACGATGTGACATTCAAAGTAAATAAAGGTGTGATCTGCACGTTATGACCTCATGCCTCACAACCAGGAAATGGTATAAAATTGGGTAGGTCGCATGGCTAAGTGGGTAGCTCCCAATTAGGGTGTATTGTCACCTAATCTAGAGAAAATCTATTTGCTTCTTTAAACTAATTCGATGCTGTCCCTTTCAAGAAACGGTTGCGAATCCCAACTGTTGGTGATAATACATTCGGTTCACTCAAGCGAAATGAGTGGCCAGTCATGTTTTGCCTGGGTTACAAAATGTTCTTGTTGAACCCGGTGTATTCCTCTTTAGAGATACACTGTCGGAAGATGGTCCCATACCTTGGCAGTTGGAATCTATTACCCAATAAGCGCCTGCGGTTTTTTATTTTATATTAGATATGTGGAACGTGAGATGAAAACATTCCTCTAGATTGCTATTTATTTGATTTAGACATTATTATAATATCAGAAAAGTATGGATTTTAAAAGAATATTTTGGTTTATCGTCAGGTAAAAACCATCCATGTTTATGAGTGGATTAGTCTTATGATTATTATTTCTTTTAAAAAGGATTTTAAAAGTTAAAGAAATGGGTGGAGTTTACTCACACCAGTCACATGACTAACCCAGAGTTTATTTTGTTTTGTTTTCCCTCAACTCTTGGGTGCCCAATTTCGTACAGGCAGTCAAGTAGTCAGTATTTTACATATATACTTGGAGAGCTGGAGCAGTAGGCTTCAGGATTGTATATCTATTGTTTATTTCTTCTATGTTGTAAGTGTTGTTCTCCGATAATAGTATTGTATACATATACTGGTTTTATTTCAAAGTTATGTTATATAATATACTTATTCGTTCCGGTATGAGAGTCGTGTTTACTCTGATGTTGTATTTATGTTCTACTTACTCTTCTATTCTAATTTTCTATCTTATCTATTTCTCACACTCTAACTTCTTTCTATTAATCGTCTGGTATTTCCGATGCTTGAATAATCAACATGGTGTGTTGTGTTGATTTTCAGGGTCGAAAATCTTCAGGTCGTTACAGTGGTATTAGAGTTGAATGTTAAGTGATTACCTTGGCTCTGTGGCGTTACTCAGTAGGGATGGGTTTGTAATGCCCTAGATTAAGTTGAGTGTATATATACGAGAGAGCGTATTTGTAGATTTTATGAAAATTATTTTTTATTGTGGTGATTTATTGGTTGAGTTGTTTATGAGTTCTGGTCGATCAGTTTGATCCACTGTATCGGTAGAAGTTTCTAAACACTTGAATACGATGAACCAACACGGTATGTTTTGAAAAGGGTAAATGAAATAATTTTACCCAAGTTATATATTGATATAAAAGAATTGTATATCTTGGAATTATTATCATATATAGTATGTGTTAGTTGTTATTATAATCAAATGAGATTATAAAAGTAAAATGGTTACGTAAATAGGCAAGCAGGATTCATATAAGTGTAATATATGAAATCAAATTGATTAAATCTGAATTTAAATTCAGAATTGGAATTATAAACTTTGGACACTTGGAGTGTTTGTAAATGAGTTTTGAAAATTTTATAGTATTGAAATCACTTCAGTCGCTGGGAAATAACCCTGATGATGCTAGCCACACCATCAGTGTTCATTTTCGAGTTCTGAGTGACGGATTACTACCAAAGATTTTGTTTTTGAACTGTTTGAGAAAACAAGTTATTTTGAATTCCGGAAAAAGGAAACTTTGACTTTTGATACGGTAAACGGTTTAAAATTCCCAAGGAAAGATTGTTTGAATTAAAATCAATTTGAGTTGAAATTTATGGAAGCAAATTGAAATTGAATTTAGATTAGAATGACATCGAGAAAAATGGATTTGTGAGATAGGAATCTGAATTAGTATTGGATTGGTGAGTTAAGAATTTGAAAATTAAGAATGGTACTTAAGATTGAGAATTTGGTTTGGGTGGATCTGAGAACGAATGATTGGAGATTGATTGGGATGACATTGATATATGCTGAATTGGTAGCAGGTGGAAACGCGACAAAAAGTTACAAGTTCATATTTTATAATGGGTATGAGTTTTTATGAGCCTATTTGGCAAGCCACTTGGTTGTTTGGTTTTCTTTTGGATTGGAGAAGGCTTAGAGAGGCGAGTTGTAGTTGTACTGATTAACCCATACAAAGGAGACGTTGGCGAAATTTTTCGAAAATTTAAAGTGTTAGAATTTTTTTTCCGGTAAGAATAAATTAATATTTTAGTTGAATTTAAATGGATTCATTTGAAAATGAAGTTAAAGAAGTGAACAAATAATTTTTAACCTAGTTAATAGAGTTTGTTTTCTACCTTTGAAATTTCGGAATGAAGTTCTTATAAGGGGGAAAGAATGTAACGTCCCATATTTTTATAGTTAATAATTAATTTATTTAATAATTATAAAATGGTTTAGAGATTTAAATAGCTTGAATAAAATAATATTCAATATTAAATTAATATGAATAATTGAATAATATATTTAATTTTCGGAATTAAGTTAAACTGACAATATTGTGTGAATATGATAGTGTAAGGATTTTATTGAGTTTTATTCAAGTTATAATAAAAAATTTATTTAACAAACAAAGTGTGAACTTATAATTTATAATTATATTAAAAACGAGCTCGAAATGGCGTGTTAGTTCGTTATATTATGTTTTGTACTTTAAATGAATATACAAGATTCGTTATACGTCGGATTTCTTAGAAATAAGAAATGTTCAAATCTGTTGAATATTTTTCTAATGAAAGAGAAAAATCGAGATTTCTGTCTATTAGATTGTGAGTTATGTTCAAATCAAATTTTCAGAAAGTCGCTCTGGAATCGTCTATAAAATATAACGATTTATTTAATATAATTAAATATTGGTTTTGAATTTGGACATGATCTTTGAGACATAGCTATAATTTAATTTTTTGAATTTTTCAATAATTTTTAATTTGGAAAATAAGCTACTTTTTATTTAGAGTATTTTACACCATATTTCAGCATTTTGGAATGTCACAAAATCAATTAACTTGTCTATATTATTATATTTTTGGGATCATGGCACATCGCTCGAGGCGATTGTATTTTTATTTTCGTCTGTAACAGTCTGTATGTGAATGAAGTTTTACATAGCGAGGTGCACTATTTCTTAGCTAAGGGGAAATGTTTGATATACACTCAGTAACTCATAGTTTTACATTCAATGCACCTTACCTCAATTCACATTGAGAATTAATAGAAAAGTTTCATCTGATTTGCGAAAAAGATTTGTACCAAATGGTATACATCACTTAAACTTGTCTTCAACCTGTATGTAAATATTTTTAGTCAGCTGTCAGTGTCTTTTGTATACGCATGTGATAATGCAATGATTACAGCCAATGGCCATGGCTTGTGACATGCCTAATTTAATGTTTAATAATACAAATATCATGCATGTCATTAATTAATCCTTCCCATGTTCCCTTTTTGTGAAGAAGACCTAAATTATATTATATGATAGTAAAATTAAGATGGTAACATGAGTTAACGATAATAGATCATCACGTGAATGCTTTAGAATATGGATCATATATAAAAATATAATTTGCTTTACTTAGCAACTAAGGCACTCGGAAAAAGATTGAAGTGAATGCGCGCAGACTAGTTTGGTACTGCACATCCTGCCTACCCTATACTATAACATTACTTAACCCTTAAGTCTTCATATATTATAAATACATCACTGAACACTCCATTGTCTTGTTGCAGCAACTTTGAATATATATTTTTATGGCTTTCGAAATAATTGATAAACCAAATACTTGCGGCATGAAGTTTTGTAGCGTAAGGGGGGGAAGGTACCACGAAATGACATGCGCTTGTTCGAGGAGCATGCAACAAGGTGATAAGGAGGAGCTAGACCTTGGGTTTTAGTTCACGTGAATGGACGTGAATGATAGGGGGAGTATCTCAGTGCGTGTACTTGAACAGGTGCCTATACTTGAACGTAAAGGGCACGGAGGGAGGGAGTGTCGTGAGGTGCTTCACCGTGTATATTAGAGTTTACATGTCAGAAGCATGGAGTGAAGCGAGCATCTCGAGTTGGACGTGATGGGTGGGGTGAAGAGCATCCGCGAAGAGATGGATAAACAAAGGTTGAAGCATGCATTACAGTGAAGACGAAACGTAGACTGGAGCGCCATTCCTTTTCATTTGTGTAGATGGAGCTATGCAAGCTCAAAACTGTGCAAATGGTGAAAACGCATACATGAACATGCGGGATTGTTTTGTAAACGGAGAAAAATGACTCTGCAACACTGTAACAGTAGGATATAAATGGTGATGGGCTGATGTATTTATCGGCTACTGTTGTTCAACGCAATAGTGAGAAGGATATTGAGTTGCGTGGGAATGGTTTAAGAAGGAAGAGGAAGAAGGGAGAGAAAGAATGGTGAAATTGGTTTGTGATTTTGTAAAGCAATGGGGGAGACAGAGGGATCGAAATGTAAGGCCATGGCCATTATTTTGCTTTTGTGGAAGTACTAAAGGATTGGAGTATTATTTCCTGAAGAAAGACTACTGTTCAACGCGGGTTTGAAGACTTAGATTGGGTCGATTTAAAATGTGAAAGCCCAAATAATATAAGTTGAGTTTTGTTTAATTTAAATTAACGTATTTACGATAATGCTTATAACTTATTCATTCGTATCTGAATTATGCAATTTTGGATCTGATAGGATCGTATGATCGTAGGCTATGCAGTGGAACCAGTCTGGAGCAATTTGGAGATCGTTTCAATTTATGGCAAAATAAAATGCCTGAACGGAGTTGTTGAGCGTTTGTCGTTATTTAACGGTAACCGACCAAAGTGAGTAAAACTCACTAACTCTGCCCCATTTATATTTTATAAGTTATTTTTAGAATTGATAAATCTTGGTTTATTGCTGTGTGTTGGCTGGGTGGATGTATAGAAAATCAATTGGTTGAAAATTTAGATCACGATATATATATATGTGTGTGTGTATATATATCGTTAATCAAATAAATATTCTGTTTATTAGAATATTTCATATTGAAATGAAATTGATGTTATTTATATTGTTTAACATCTGTGGATGCAGGGGAACATGTTGGAGGGATCCAACTGGATTCCTCAATAATTATAATTTTTTTTTTCATATATTGTGATATATGATGTGATATATAATCTGTGATTGATATATTTGGATGACATTGGTCTTTTTATATGGTATTTTAAATACCATAAGTAATATTGAAATGTAAAAGGGGAATTTTCAAAGTGTTTATTGAAATAAAAATATCCATATAAAATCAAAGGATTTTATAAAAATGAAATTGTGAAGTCGATATTGAACTTAATTTTTTTTATAAAATCAATGAATTTTATAAAAGGATATATTTGGAAACTTAATATAATAAATAAAAAGAAATGGAGACATATTAAAAAACTATGAAATATGGATTTAAAGTAGATTTTAAATAGAATCTATTTTAATAAATAAACTAAGAAGATTAATTTATAAATAATGTTTTATAAATTAATTAAAAAAATTATCATTTGATAAATGGAATATATAAGTCTGAATTTATATAGAGAAGTAAAATCGGTTTCAACACCGATATTTTAAATTGAATGTGAACGTAGTAGTAAAAGGAATTATCAATGAGATTTTAAGTGTTAGAAGTAAAAAATAGGATTTTGTATAAATAATTCTATAAATAGAGATTTAAAAGAATTTGGAATTTGGATATTATTTTCAAGTGTGAAATCAAATGTTTGGAGTATATAAAGAAACATTGTCCACATTCGATGTGAATAATGGATTAAAGTAAATATTTAAAAATAAAACTTTATAAAGGATGGTTTTGAAATGGGAATTTAAATGGAATTACTGAAATTAGAAACTGACTGGAAATTAGTTGAGTTGGATAGCTTTCTAAGTATCGATCTGATGTTGGCTTCGACCTTGGGGTTTATACTTAGGAAGTTGTTTTCTTACTAGTTTACAGTTAGAGACTGATAGATGTGGGAGAGAAATGATGCGTGAAGAAGAAATGGAAATGTTTCCATTGTGAATAATGTTTATTTTTTTAGAAAATAAGAATGTAACAACCTGGATTTTCAGAACTAATTTAAAATTTTTATTTTAGCTATTTTAATGGATTTTGAATATTTATAATGATTTATTTTAAATAATAACGACTAAAAATTTACTTTAATCGAAGTTAGAACATATAAATTTATTTTAATTATAAAACGAACTAGAAATGGAGCGATATATGAAAATTCGATTTTAAATATCAAATGAATATACAGAATACGAAATAAATCGGATTTCAGTAAAACAAGAAATATTTGAATCTGTTTAGTTGTATCTTTCTAATGAATGTGAAAAACTGAGATTTCATAATATAAATTGAAAGTTATGTCCAATTTAAAATTTAAAATAGTCACTATGGAATTTATATATATATATTTTTATATAATATATAGTCCTTAAAAATAGCCATTTTGAAAACGACCTCTGTTTTCGACGAAACCGCTTTTGTTGGATCCGGAAGGTCAAATTATTTCTAGATTCCAATTTTCAAAATTTTTGAAATTAATATGTGAGCGTGGTGAATTAAAACGCGTTTGGTAATTTTAGTTTGAATTTAATCAACTGGAAAATGACTATTTTTCAAACGGTCTTCAAATTTGATGAAATTAGTTTTATTAGGACCGCATCGTCAAAACATAGCTAGATTTATTTTTCTAGGATTTTTAGAGTCACTATGTGGCCCCGGTAAATTAAAATGTACGTTTAAATTCAATATATATTGATTTATATTTTAATTTGATAAAATCTGATCGAAACAGTCAAATTGGCCTACAAAACATATCCCATTGTGTCTGGAGTGGGGGTAATTAGCTAAGGGCGACAGTCGTTGGGTTTAATTTCGAGTTTTTGACATTTAACAACTAAATTTGAGAATTAAAATATTATAATATATATATTTATAAGTAAATTATCAAACCCTAAATAATTTCTTTCTAAAGCTGGAGTCGCCGTTTGTAAAATCTTATAGCCAATAAGCTCCGAAATTCGAATCGAAAATATTCCCAATCCAAATCGAATTATACTCAATCCCTGAAACGAAAATGATAGATATTCTAACGCTCTCTGAATCCATACCCTTGTGATCAAGTTTAGTGGTGTGGTGCTCTCGAATTTAGGGCTTCAACTGCCGACGTTTAAAGCCATTTTCTGGCCATCAATGACCATCGAGTTCACTGTTGCTCTGACCAGGGGGAGCTGCGGCGTAGGCGCCTATCGTGGTAGGGTCTGATCAGGTGCTGGCGGCCTCCACGGTGGTGCGACAACGATTATGTGGCGAGCTTGGGGTTCGAACGTTTAATAGAGAAAGGTTGTGTTTTTATTTATTTACATAACTTATACTTATTTTTAAATCAGTTTTTATGCAAAAGCATCATTTTTGAATCAGTTATATATATATATAAAGGCATTGTAATAAAAATGTGAATATTTATATAAAATACCATTGTAATAAAAAAAGGTGATTTTTTTATATAGAAAACCTTGTTTTATAAATGTAATTTTGTTATGAAATAGTTTAAATAAAAACATGGATTTTTAAAATTGGAGTTTTAAAAATATATATAATATGATTTTTAAAAATATAAACAACATTGTAAATATGTGATTTTTATATATAAGAACATCGAATAAAATGTGATTTTTATTATAAAATAGTTTTAAATTAAAAATATGATTTTTAATTTATATATAGCATTCATTTTATAAATATAAATAACATTGTTTTAACAGAATAAAAATATGATCTTTATATATATAACTTAAATAAAAATATAATTTTTATTATAAAAGACTTTTTTTAAAAATATGGTTTTTTTAAATATAGAACAGTTTAAAATGCGATTTTTAATATAAACCGCGTGAAACAGATTGCAATGGAACTGACTGGAAGCAAACAGAATCCAAACCATCCCATAAAGGTTGATGGAGTGGAAAGTATAGGTGAGAACTCCTTCTCACATTAATTAATTAAAGTTAAATATATTTTAGTATGCAGATGGGGATTAAAAGCCCCCGACACTATTTATTGTACAAACCATGTTGTTTGATTTGAATTGTATTGTGGGAATTTGGATATTGATTGATTTATTGGTTTGGATTTGATTTGGATGTGAATTGGATTGAAATTGGTTTGTGTATGGCGCAAGCCAGTGTTAGGCGAGGGATAAGGCTAGATCTTATTTTGGTTCTAATATCGTGCCGTTATGCTGCCGAAATTTTCTAAAAAGTGTTAGAAAAAATTAGTTAATTGAAAATATTATTTTTAGCTTATAACTGCGATAAATAAAATAATTATTGGAAGGTTAAAAATAAGGTTACACATCCATTTACAAGTCGGACGACTTGTCTATGCTCGCCTATTTTTGTGATATCGATTGGGACGATAATTTTTACACATCACCGGAGTGCACAAATAATAATAATTATTTGATGGTTGAAACCCCACATGGGTATTGGGATGATATTTGACATATACTAATCCCAATTGTTTAGCTGTATGTCAATCGATAGTTTGACAGACTGTTGTAAGCGTTAATTATTTATATTTAACGCTTATGCAGTTGTGTAATGCACTCTGGATGATGGTTGATTGTATATCATTATTGTTGTGTACATGTGTGTATGAAATCCATATAAATAAAATTATACGGTAATTGACTGTGTTTGATTCCAATTCAGAAAGAATGAATATTTTAAAATAATATTATGTAAAGGATTAAAATATGATTTTGATGCCCGATTTGGGACGGACACGAAAATATTGAAATATGTGAAGCCTTGTTGATTAGATTTGCGCCATTTTAATGCGAACGATATTTATATCGATTTTATTCATTTTTATAATGTATATTGAAAAGGAAAATACTTCAAAATCTGATATTTTGAAAATATTATCATTTAAATATTATAATGATAAAGAGTATTCAATTTTGATTTAAAATTGAAGTGAAAGTGGGAATCGTTTTTAAAACGAATTTATAAAATATGTTTTGAGAGGAAAATATATTATATATATTATATAACGGCCTGAATAGAACGCGCCGCGCAGCGACCGTTCGCGAATTTCGACCATTGACTTCGAATTGACATTACAGGAGATCTGACCGTCGGATTCTCCTGAAACCAAAACCATTGGGTTTGTATCGAAAAGAGCTTTTTAACGAATATGAGAGATTTAAAATCTAATGGTTGGATTTGGAATTAAGTCCAAATCAAATTTGGAAAAGGTCGCTATAGATGTAGTTCGGTGGCCTTGATAAAATTATTAAAAATAGTAATAATTTGTGTAAAATCATAATAAATGGTTTGGAAAGAATTAGGATGAAAAACTCCACGTTTGTAAAGATAAAAATATATTTTTATCAAAATGAACTAGTTATTAACTAGATTTGAAGTCCAATAATTTTTAAATAAAAAAATTCGATTGAAATGGTTTTAATATAAACAGAAATTTCTAATATATAAATTGGAATGTATTTAAATAGAAATAATCTTCGGAATATATCGATATTGGATTCCGTGATTATACGGATATTGTGGAGGAATTTGAAATATATATATATATATATATATATATATATATATATATATATCGTTATTCCCAATACGATATTTGTTGATTTCAGAATTTGATACTGAATGTAAGCCAATATAATTTCTGTTTAGAGCCTTGTATTTAATATCTAATTGGATTTTGGGTTTGTTGTGAATGGTGTCTTTATTAACACTGTTCTTAAACCCCGATGTGAAAAGAATAAATCTTTAAAATGGGATTTAGAGAAGTTTACTAAATTAATATTTAATTGGGATTGAATTGGAATTGGATTTTTGGGTTTATCGTGAACTGTGTTTTAAATAACACTTTTTCTTTAACCCAATTAATAGTGAAGAGATGATTTGGAATTTATAAATTGTTTTATTAAGATTTAATGGAAAATTTCCAAAGTAAAGTTTTCATGTTTAATATATTGGAATTGAATGGAATTCGATTTGGTAATAATCGAAGTGAGCTTCTTTGGAGGAAGACTGTTAATATATATGGAATTTAAAAGGCTTTGTCGTCATTTCATTTATATTATTAGTCGGATATGGAAATTGATATCGATTATAGATTGATCTATTTTCCATGAAGATTTGATGATTAATGGAATGTAATTCTGGGTTTATTGTGAACTATGTTTTAAATGACATTAGTTCTTTAACCTAGTAAAGACAGGATTACATGTCTAACATTGTATTTCGAAGTGTATTTGTTGATCTCTATTAAATATATGTCTGTTTGGTGGCGGAGAATTTATTCTCAGACTTAACACCCTTCTCTGAGACATACGAACTTAGAGGTTATATATCGATAGAAATCAATAGTACAGTGTAGATTGTCGATGTGGCATGTTTGATTTCCCAAACTTAAATAATCATAATTAGATTGAAATGTGAATGTGATAATTTAAATTATCAAATGTGGGAAATGATCGAGAATGGAGTATCACCAGTTTTGCACCAAGCGATATTTAAATCTTTAATTAGATTTGAACGTGAAATGGTAATTAAATTTTACCGATAACACCGTGGTGTTAGATATGGAGTACTACCAGTTTTCCTCCATGGGATGAATATGTTGGGATTGGGAAATATAATAAATGATTACTTCGATAAGGTTCGCTAAACCCAACAAGTTTGGAAGACCTTAATTTGGATTAAATTGTAAGAAGAATATTTGAACAAAAGAATATTCTGGATTAGAATAAGGCGTATGTTGTGTTTTTATAGCACTTGTTTATAAGATACACGAGTTATTCAGAAAGACCGGGTTTATCCCATTTTGAATAACTGATACGACGATAAGTCGATGATGAAGACGGTGGTTAAAGACCGGAGGTCTTCACATCGTTTGGATGAAAACTGATGTCTTGATTGGTCTGTACACCCAAGACAAGGTAATAAGTGGTGATCATCCATACGTACTTGGAGATCGACTGGATATGAGAGGACCTCTCTCCTGTATTGGACATATGGGACGAGGAATAAGGTGCCTCCGGTTTCGTTCAAACCCAGAACGAACTAGTAAATGGATGCGTGCCTGACATTGGATTTTATTCTATGTTGATTGATCTCTATTAAATATATATCTATTTGGTGGCGGAGAATTTATTCTCTTACTTAACACCCTTTTCTGAGACGTACAAGCTTAGAGGTTATATATTGATAGACATCAGTCGCATGGCGTGGATTGTCAGTGTGGCATGCTGAGATGCAAATGATCAAAGCTTTTGTTGAAAAACAGGGCCTTGTGGTTGATGATCAAAGCACGGCTTTAAATAGCATAGCTTTGTGTATGGAGTTAATTCGCGATCCTCACACCCCGGTGTAAACTAGAAACAAGAGAGGACCTCAGGGAGGACATGCGTTTCTTTCTAGCTAGGAGTGGTATCATGGTATGGAGCCCAGACATTTTACTTATGTGGATGATGGAAAGCGAGGCGCCTCGGATATATCAGTCACTACGGGGTCGAGGGATGATATAGTCGACATACTGATCATTTTTCCCCATAGGACGGGGAAACGTATTGTTCAGGAATTACCAATCCACTAACATAAGTGCGGACCGGCCCTGACGCTCCAGGTGCAGTTGCGGCTGTATCCTGAGAAATGGTAGGCTAGATTGTCTCGAATTCGGTTAGGACGATCTCTTGCCTTGGTTCACATATGGAAATCCAATTTTTAATATGTGACATTTCGGTTTTGATTGTAGAGCCTAATATGGTAATATAGTAGCATGGGATACTATGTCGTCTATGATTGATAAATTTATATTTGAAGTTGTTTTTGACACTATACACCTATAGTAATATCAAAATAATTTGTTTTAAACGTACCAAACATGTTTGGCTATTATAAGGGGAAACTCTATCCTCCGGGTTGCATTCCATTGTGTGATGGGACCTGAGTCTTATAATAGCTTTATTTTCCAAAAAAAAACATTGTTCTATTTGTTATATGCACTGGTATTCTTGAGAGAAAACCCGTTTCATGTTATACGGCTTGGTCCCTTGATTTACTTTATTTTTAAAGTAAAGATTTAAATAATTGTTTTAGTTCTCACACCAGTCACATGACTGGCCTGGAGTTTATTATTTTAACCTAAACTCTGGATTCCCCTATTTTCCACATGGGTAGCTAGCAGTTTTGGTTTTGTAGATTAATTTTTACAGGATCCTGCTTTACAGCTGGAGCTATATCCGGAATGCTCTGTATCTATGTATATCTTTTAGTTGTGCTATGTATTATTTTTCCGTTGCTTTGTAATTTGAATCCCTGATATTTATCTAATGTATATTGTTTGTTCGTACTCTGTTATATTCTTGTACTTTAATGTAATTGTTGTAACAGTAATGAAATGTTCTATTGTTTGTATTCTGATTTGTCATGTTCTCAACTCAATCTGGTCTTTCCCGTAAGGGCGAGTTTTGTAACAACCCAGGTTCTGAAAAACCGAATTTTTTTTCAAAATTCCAATCTAATAAAACCCGAGTTACTTTTCCCTGGTATCCTGTAGAAAAGACAGAGATATAAAAATATATCAGACCTATAAAAAAACATCTCACAACGTAAGGGATAAAATATAATGTAAACAATTATAGCCTTACCATATTAATAATACTGCTTAGCCAGTATCCAAAGCTATATCATCTCTTTCATGAACCTAACCTGTGAATGTTGTGAGGAGGGGGTCAGAACATAAGTTCTGTGTGAATGAATTTAAATTACACTTCTGGATAATCCTACATATACTGTTTAATTACTTCTTATTTATTAGGTTATTTGTGTCAACAGCGCTCCACGCTTACACACGTCGTACCCATTTACCCCCAAGTAGATTAACCTAATATAGTGTATACGTAGCTACCCCCAAATTAAGGTACACCCCATGGTACCCCATTCGTACGGTCTTCACCGTATCATCGTAGGAATATACGTAGTCCCTCATCCTATACGTAAGCCTAAGGACAGCTATCCTCGAATAATTTCTCTAGTCTACGATACACCACCCAGAGCAGACATGTGTGTACCTAGACTTTCCTATGTACGTCTCGTCAAACGTATTCGATGCCTAACCTGCACACCCATCGTGTGTGCATGCCCGAGTTTCGTGGCAGGGCTACACATGGAACTCGGTCGGGAGCTTTACTTATATTTGTGCAGGCCCGCCTTTAAGAGCCTCTCACATAAATATCCCTTGGGTCTATTTTTCTATGGTGGCTATGGTCCCACCTCGGCCCCTCCCTTAACTAGTAAAGACTACAAGAGCTAAGCGACAAGTCCCTAAGCGGACAATCTAAACATCCATGTGGCGTCTACCCTTAACCACCGCCTCGATAGTGAAAGGTCGATGGCCTCTTAGGTTTAGCTCTAGTCTTTCCGCATCTAGCTGGCTGCCGATGACAAGTTCTTGACGACCAATACTATCTTTGTTGGTGCTGACCCTCCGCCTCCGTAGTGGGGCAGCCGCTGAGCTACCCTTAATATCACCATGTCAAAGCATTCTGACTACCATTCTATCGGTGCAGCCAAGGCCCACCCACCTGATAGTTCTGCACATAGCCAACCTTTGTGATGCTAGCCCTGAGTCTAGCCCACCGCAAAGGACTATCAGGAGCACCTTTAACGTCTTAGGAAGCCTGCGTGCTTCCCCTTCTAGTCTGTCGGAGCCGCCAGAATAATCAAATTAGCGTGCGCTCCCCTTGTGCCTTATGATACCGTGATGATCTACCTCGTTGGGTTATTCATCCTATAACGTACGGACTGTTCCAAGCGCCTCAGTTTAATATGTCATTAGACCCTATGCTAATCATTAATTATGCGCTTGCTCTATCTCGTCATTTTTATTATTAACTTGGTTATTCTCATTCATAATGAGTTCCTTTTCAAGTTTACAAGTTACCCTTGTTTATTAATTCCATTTATAAATTAATCCATTTAAGTTCGTTAATAAGCCTATAACATGTTATTCTCAAAATTTATTCATTATCCCATCTTACTATAACATGTTCTACTTAATTTATAATTAAGTACATCTTAATTGGCATATACCTTGGTAGGACAACAACTCCCTAAGTATCAACCCCGAAGATCGAAATCAACATCAGACTGACACTCTGAGAATCACTCAACTAAACCAGTCTTATGTTATCTTCATTCGTAGATTTATTCTTTCCCTTACAGGTTATTATAATTCGCCATTCGTTGCCTTTTCCTTACAGTTGTAATTATCTTTCATTCAATATCATTTATTTCCATTAATTACAATTAATTGTATTCGCCGGTCCTTCCATTCACATATTGTCATATATGTGTATATATATGTACTAGACCTCTCACATTAAGTCTACACTTGTGGATGCTGGATTTGCCGGGCGGGTTCGAGCAGTCTTCTACCACAAGTTGACTTAATCTTGTGTCTTAGCACAACTACTTGTTTCATTTATACGCACTAGGCCTCTCACATTAGATTCACCACTTGTGGTCACTAGATATGCCGGTCGGGTCTGAGCAGACTTCTACCACAAGTGTAATCTAACCTCGTTCCTAGGAGTGGTTTAGTTTTAGGCCTATTCATCTCTATTCCATTATTTATGTTCATATAAAATTGCGCCTTCAAATTAAAGTCTTAAAACATAATACATGTTTATTCCCTAATTCAAGTTTATTCTTATAATTCTACCAATAAGTTATGCCTATAATTTATATGCATAATTTCCAGTTCACATTCATAATTCCAATTCAATTTATATGTAGAATTTCTAATTCACATTCATAATTCCAATTCAATTTATATGCATAATTTCTAATTCACATTCATAACTCCAATTCAATTTATATGCATAATTTCCACCATAGTTATGCCATTAACCCCATCATAATTTATGCCCCCAAATCTCTCAATATGAATCGCATGTCTTTCTACATGTAATTAATAATATGTAGATCTCAAATAGTGCATCTTTTACTCAATGTCTCAATTATCCAAATTTATAGGTTCATAAAACGGATCTATGCAACAGTATTTGTTTTAAATATTCAAATAAATGTACATCTCAACTGATTGAACATAATTTTCATTTTAGCGCAATTATCCATCGCATTAATTAACTTTTTCAATACATTCATTATAAATATCCATGGGGAATGATTAAACAATAAACGTACTATTATTCACAAGGGATAACTTAAACCACTCACCTTGATTTGTTTTCCCAATCCTGAATCTGGTCTATCATTCCACGATTACTCTTAATTGGATTCAGAACTTTGCTTTGATTAATCTTTCATTAACATTGATCCTCTCCTCCAGATATGGATTCATAATTTCCTAGACTAATATTTAGTTTTAGAAAAGATTTGAGAAGAGAGAGAGAGGAAGCCATGGCAAAGTTCCAGCGTAGCCGCCAAGTTATGAGGTTAGGGTTAGGTCTAGGGTTTTATTTATAGGTGTGGTAGAAAGCTATGGGCCTTTAGATTTAATTAAAACTCCATTAGAAATAACCACGTCATCGTACCAATAGGAAATGCCCACGTTGCAGCGCTCACCAATAAAAACAGGCCACGTGTACACTATGACTCGCAGGGGTGTCAACACCCCTGCTTAGGTGTTGTCCCCCTTACATATATATATATATATTTGAAATTTGATTTATTTATTCACATATAAATCAAATTCCAAATATCCTTTCTTTGTTTGCTTCCATGTTCGCGCGCAACTTCTATTTTGAATTACGTTGATATGCATTCCACTTTTGCGCGTCTGCTAAACTTTTATACGCGAACAATTTCAAATTTCAAACCAATTAATATATATTTTTCCTCTTCTGAAACATTCTCTCAATTAAACCCCTTTTTAACCCTTTTCATACTAAGCCACCTTTTAACTGCTTTCACACTAAGCCACTTTTAAGCTATTCCCTTAAAACAAAAATATGGCGCTAGCAGGGATCGAACTCAGAACCTCTTGTATACAAGTCACATGTTCTAACTAACTGAGCTAATAAGTATTTTGTTAACAAGACTTATGATAATGCTAGATATTATCCTTTTTATCATTCCTCTTTTTCATGTTTTGTTACATTATTTAAATTAAAGATATATCTTTCATTTTAAATCAGTTTTCTACAAACCATAGGTCTAAGTTGACCAGAAAATCGCCACGAACGCAATGACGACAAGACTAAATTGTGGAAGCTCTTCAAATTTTCCTTTTAATTTCTTTTTAAATGTTCGCATGTAATTTCCACTGCATTGTATTGCATTCCTTCTCATTTCATATGTTGCATGTAATTTCCTTTATTAATACTTTTCTTCATTTCACTGCATGAACTTATTACATGCAATTATATTCATTATTTAATTTTTCCTTTAAATATGTCTATGCGTACAATATATACATATATGCATATTTTTAATTGTTATTAAAAATGCGGGGTGTTACATTCTCTCACCCTTAAGAAATTTCATCCCCGAAATTTGGTAAGGGTAAAATCAAATAATCCCTCGCATAATATACATCAATCATGTGTGCATCCAATTTTTGCAATCATTGTGCACATGCGCATAGTGCAATACATCACAATAATACATGTATGTCTAAGCGGTACCTCCTATATATATGCAATTTTTTTGAAAAAACCTTTTAAAATATGATGCTTACATCTTAAATATACTGGCAATTCTATATGAATGCAATATTTTGAAAATTAAAACATCTTTTTCATCCAAATTTTCCTACACTCTTATTAATAAGAGCGTAGTTCATCCAATTGTTGCATCCAAAACCCTACCAACCATCATTAAATTTCAAAATTTAGAACAATCTAATTTTCTAAATTTGATTTCTTATGTTACAAAAAGGTATAAAACGGAAATTTTTTACATCTTCCTTTTTCTTATATGTACCTTTTCCAATTGTACTTGGATTTTATGTAACTATTCTATAAAGATTTCCTATTTTCCTGTCCAAGCACAACTACATAAGAAACTTTCTTTTTTTCAACTTATCTTGGAAAATTTTCATTTCTATTCATCTTTTCTTAAGATTTTCATTTTCTTTTCCTATCATGTTTGTTGCTTTTCTGAATTTATTGTTTTCTATTTTGTTAGGCTATTTTTCTTCCTTTCTTAACTTATTTTAATTAATCCAATGATTTAAGTTTTTCCTTTTCAAGTAAGCCTTTCCATCTTTCAACATCCTATACAGCTACTACTAAGGGCCAAGAATCTTAAGACTATTTCACTTAAGAAAAGTCCAACCACAAACTCTCAACACTTACTTGCCCTTTACTATCTAGAAGTCTCTACTAGTCCTTGCTTTGTATTGCTAGCCTATATTTTTTTTTCAAGCAACAATCCTACTCTTTACAATGCTTATGCATTCTATGGGAATATTTTTCATTATTCCAAGATAGTCCTTACTATTTACTTCATAGATTCAAACTTTTTTTCAAAAATTAAAAATGCTAAAACTTTTATTTTCTTCTTAAAACAATAATCAAAATTTATTGCCAAAAGAATAAAGATTTCAAAAATTCTTACAAAATGCAACATTTTGTGTGCTTTGCTTTTTAATCCTTTCATATATTATAATATGAAAACTAATGAGCTATACATGCTCTATAATGTACACCTTTGCATGAGAGAATTCTTTTTGAAACAAGAAATCATTGTTTTAAAAAACATACCCCATTTTACTTTAAAACCCAATATGCACTAAATATGTTCTTTTACAAAATTTTCTCAGACATCAAAAATACTTTTAAAATCAAAACTTGAAAACACCCCCAAACTAATTTGTTAAAACTTATACATTTTCAAGTTCTTAAAAGTTAATAAATGGGTTAGACTCAAAGTCTCCAACACATCTAGGTTTTCCTAGACACTCACATGAAATTAATTCTCTAAACTATATATATTCCTAATCCATTTTCTGCTTTTTAATCTTTCTCTAATTTATAAGGTTTCACTACCAAACCCACTAATCTGAAATACTTAATATTTCAGTTACTAACATACGGGATACATCCTCCTTTTTTAACAATCATTTTGTACACTTTCCACCCAACTTACCTAAGGGTCTCAAATTTCATATTCATTCTTTTACTGTACAAAACTAATATCCCAACTCTTTCCATTTAGTTGGCTCCTTTATGGATCTAGGTTTATATATAATATATTTATATTTTTGGAAATATAAATACGTTCACTCACTAACTATATAAGAATCCTAAACCTAAGCTCTGATACCAAGTGTAACAACCCAGATTCTAACAGACCGATTTTTTTTTTCAAAATTCCAATCTACCAAAACCCGAGTTGGTTTATCTTGGTATCCTGTAGAAAAGACAGAGATATAAAAATATATCAGAGCTTAGAAAAACATCTCACAGCGGAAGGGATAAAATATAATGTAAACAATTATAGCCTTACCGTATTAATAATACTGCCTAGCTAGTATCCAAAGCTATATCATCTCTATCATGAACCTAACTTGCGAATGTTGTGAGGAGGGGGTCAGAACATAAGTTTTGTGTGAATGAATTTAAATTACACTTCTGGATAATCCTACATATACCGTTCAATTACTTCTTCTTATTTATTAGGTTATTTGTGTCAACAGCGCTCCACGCTTACACACGTCGTACCCATCTACCCCCTAGTAGATTAACCTAATATAATGTATATGTAGCTACCCCCAAATTAAGGTACATCCCATGGTACCCCACTCGCATGGTCTTCACCGTATCATTGTAGGAATATATGCATTCCCTCATCCTATACGTAAGCGTAATGATTTCCATCCTTGATTAATGCCCTCTAGTCTATGATACACCACCCAGAGCAGACATGTGTGTACCTAGACTTTCCTACGTACGTATTGTCAAACGTATTCGTTGCCTAACCCGCACACCTATCGTGTGTGCGTACCTGAGTTCCGTGGTAGGGTTACACACGGAACTCGATTGAGAGCTTTCCTTATATTTGTGCAAGCCCGCCTTTAAGAGCCTCTTACACAAATATCCCTAGGGTCTATTTTTCTATGTTGGCTATGTCCCTACCTCGGCCCCTCCCTTAACTAGTAAAGACTACAAGATCTAAGTGATAAGCCCCTAAGCAGACAATCTAAACATCCATGTGGCATATACCCTCAAGCACCGCCTCGATAGTGAAAGGTCGATGGCCACTTGGGTTTAGCTCTATTCTTTCCGCATCTCGTTGGCTGCCAATGACAGGTTCTCAACGACCTATACAATCTTTGTTGGTCCTGACCCTCCGCCTCCGCAGTGAGGCAGCCGCCGAGCTACCTTTAATGTCACCATGTCACAGCATTCTAACTGCCATTCTATCGGTGCTGTCAAGGCCCACCCACTGATAGTTCCGCGCAGACCGAACCTTTACGATGTTAGCCCCGAGTCTAGCACACCCCAAAGGACTATCAAGAGCACCTTTAACGTCTTAGGAAGCCTGCGTGCTTCCCCTTCCAGCCCGTCGGAGCCGCCAGAATAATCAGATTAACGTGCGTTCCCCTTGTGCCTTATGACACCGTGATGATCTACCTCGTTGTGCTATTCATCTTCTAACGTACAGACTGTTCCAAGCACCTCAGTTTAATATGTCATTAGACCCTATGCCTAATCATTAATTACGCGCTTTCTCCACCTCGTCAGTTTTCATATTAACTTGGTTATTCTCATTCATAATGAGTTCCTTTTCAAGTTTAACAAGTTACCCTTGCTTATTAATTTCATTTATAACTTAATCCATTTAAGTTCATTAATAAGCCTATAACCTATTATTCTCATAATTTATTCATTATCCCATCTTACTATAACATGTTCTACTTAATTTATATTACGTACATCTTAATTCACATATACCCTTGTAAGAGAACAACTCCCTAAGTATCAACCTCGAAGACCGAAATCAACATCATACTGAAACTCAGAGAATCACTCAACTAAACCAATCTTAAGTTATCTTCATTCGTAGATTTATTCTTGCCCTTACGGATTACTTAATTTACAAGTAAATACAACTTACGTTATTACATAAGTTGTTTCATTTTTCTCTATCGTTCATTATAACTTACCTTATTCCATAAGTTATAATTCCCACTTGTCCCTAGGACAAGTTTACCTATTATCTTTCCTTTTCTTGAGGTTACTCATAATAGGTTATTATCATTCCCTATACGTTCCCTTTTCCTTACAGTTGTAATTATCTTTCATTCAATTTCATTTATTTCCATTAATTACAATTAATGGTATTCGTCGGTCGTGCCATTTACATATTTTCATATATGTGTATATATATGTACAAGACCTCTCACATTAAATATACGCTTGTGGATGTTGGATTTTCCTGGTGGGTTCGGGCAGTCTTCTACCACAAGTTTACTTAACCTCATGTCATATCACAACTACTTGTTTCATTTATACGCATTAGGCCTCTCACATTAAATTCACCACTTGTTGTCGCAGGATGTGTCAGTCGGGTCCGGGCAGACTTCTATCACAAGTGCAATCTAACCTCGTGCTTAGGCACGGTTCAATTTTAGGAATATTCATCTTTATTCCATCATTTATGTTCATATCAAATTGCACATTCAATTTAAAGTCTTAAAACATAATACATGTTTATTCCCCAATTCAAGTTTATGCTTACAATTCTACCAATATGTTATGCCTATAATTTATATGCATAATTTCCAATTCAATTTGTATGCATAATTTCTAATTCACATTCATAATTCCAATTCAATTTATATGCATAATTTCCACCATAGTTATGCCATTAACCCCATCATAATTTATGCCCCCAAATCTCTCAATATGAGTCGCATGTCTTTCTACATGTAACTAAAGATATGTAGATCTCAAATAGTGCATCTTTTACCCAATGTCTCAATTATCCTAATTTATAGGTTCATAAAATGGATCTATACAACAGTATTCATCTTAAATATTCAAATAAATGTACATCTCAACTGATTGAACATAGTTTTCATTTAGCGCAATTATCCATCGCATCAATTAACTTTTGCAATAGATTCATTATAAATATCCATGGGGAATGATTAAACGATAAACATATTATTATTCAAAAGGGATAACTTAAACCCACTCACCTTGATTTGTTTTCCCAATCCCGAACCTGGTCTATCATTCCACGATTTACTCTTAACTGGATTCGAAACTTTGCTTTGATTAATCTTTCATTAACGTTGATCCTCTCCTCCAGATATGGATTCATAATTTCCTAGACATATTTTAGTTTCAGAATAGATTTGAGGAGAGAGAGAATGAGAGGAAGCCATGGCAAAGCTCCAGTGTAGCCACCAAGTTATGAGGTTTAGGGTTAGGTCTAGGGGTTTATTTATAGGTCTGGTAGAAAGCTATGGGCCTTTAGATTTAATTAAAACTCCATCAGAACTAACCACGTCATCCGGTCAACAGGAAATGGCCATGTTGCAGTGCTCACCAATAAAAACAAGCCACGTGTACAATACGACGCGCAGGGGTGTCAACGCACCCACTTGGATGTCGTCCCCCTTACATATATATATTATATTTATTTATTTGAAATTTGATTTATTTATTCGCATATAAATCAAATTCCAAATATCCTTTCTTTGTTTGCTTCCTTGTTTGCGCACAACTTCTATTTTGAATTACGTACATATGTATTCCACTCTTGCGCGTATGCTAAACTTTTATACGCGAACAATTTCAAATTTCAAACCAATTAATATATATTTTTCCTATTTTGAAACATTCTCTCAATTAAACCCCTTTTTAACCCTTTTCATACTAAGCCACTTTTTAACTGCTTTCACACTAAGCCACTTTTAAGCTATTCCCTTAAAACAAAAATATGGCGCTGACAGGGATCGAACTCAGAACCTCTTGTATACAAGTCACATGTTCTAACCAACTGAGCTACTAAGTCTTTTGTTAATAAGACTTATGATAATGCTAGATATTATCTTTTTTATCATTCCTCTTTTTCACGTTTTGTTACATTATTTAAATTAAAGATATCTCTTTCATTTTAAATCGGTTTTCTACAAACCATAGGTCTAAGTTGACCAGAAAATCGCCACGTACGCAATGACGCTAATCTCATGATCAAATTCTGGAAGCTTTTCAAATTTTCCTTTTAATTTCTTTTTAAATGTTCGCATGTAATTTCCACTGCATTGTATTGCATTCCTTCTCATTTCATATATTGCATGTAATTTCCTTAATTAATCTTTTTCTTCATTTCACCACATGAACTTATTACACGCAATTATATTCATTATTTAATTTTTCCTTTAAATATGTCTATGTGTACAATATATACATATATGCATATTTTTAATTGTCATTAAAAATGCGGGGTGCTACAAGTTTGGGTCATTTCAAAGAATTTATAAATATATGGAAACAGAAATGGGGAAATGATTAAATTAATGTAAAAGGGAAAAATGTTGATTGACGATTGATCGATAAAATTTCCATTTTTCAAAGTTTTGACTATTTTTGCATCATTAATATAGAGAGACCGGAATCAGATTTATAATCTGAAAACCACTCCGTATGAGCACTAGCGTCGTGAATCAAATATGATGAAGGTAATTGAAGACGGAGTTTATGCAAGGGTTGTTTAGGCAAATCCTAGGTAGATATTGCCTAAGATGGGATTACAGAATAGTGTCTTCGGTTTGTCATGTCCCAGGACAACGTGTATGGTAGAATGTCTAATAGATTATATCTAATAGATTGTGTAAGATGATTGCTCAAACGTATTAACGTTTGGTGGCAGATAAATTCATTTCTCGTAGCTTCACACCCACGGTATTTTTGGAGAAATCAATTTTTGATTTGGCGATTATGACGATGTGACATTCAAAGTAAATAAAGGTGTGATCTGTACGTTATGACCACAAGCCTTACAACCAGGAAATGGTATAAAATTGGGTAGGTCGCATGGCAAAGTGGGTAGCTCCCAATTAGGGTGTACTATCACCTGATCTAGAGAAAATCTATTTGCTTCTTTAAACTCCTTTGGAGAAATGGTTGCTTATCCCAATCGTTGGTGATAATACATTCGATTCACTTAAGCGAAATGAGTGATCGGTCATGTTTAGCCTGGGTTACAAGATGTTCTTGTTGATCCTGGTGTATTCCGCTCTAGAGATACACTATCGGAAGGTGGTCCCATACCTTGCCACTTGGAATCCATTGCCCAATAAGCGCCTACGGTTTTTCTATTTTATATTATATATGTGGAACATGAGATGAAAGCGTTTTTTATTTTATATTATATATGTGGAAGGTGAGATGAAAGTGTTCCACTAGATTGCTATTTATTTGATTTAGACATTATTATAATATTAAAAGAGTATGGATTTTAAAAGAATATTTTGGTTTATCATAAGGTACCATCCGTGTTTATGTGTGGATTGGTCTTATGATTACTCTTTCTTATAAAAAGGATTTTAAAAGTTAAACAAATGGTTGGAGTTTACTTACGCCATTCACCTGACTGACCCAGAGTTTATTTTGTTTTAAACTCTTGGGTGCCCAATTTCGTATGGGCAGTCAAGTAGTTGGGATTTTACAGATATACATAGAGAGATGGAGCAGGAGGCTTCAGGATTATATATCTATTGTTTATTTCCGCTTTGTTGTATGTGTTGTACTCTGATAATAGTATTGTATACAGATACTGATTTTATTTCAAAGTTATGTTATATAATATATTTATTCGTTCCGTTTTGAGATTCGTGTTTACTTTGATGTTGTATTCATGTTCTTCTTCCTCTTCTATTCTAATTTTCTATCTTATCTATTTCTCACCCTCTAACTTCTTTCTATTAATGGCCCGATATTTCTGATGCTTGAATAGTCAACATGGTGTGTTGTGTTGATTTTCAGGGTCAAAAATCTTTGGGTCATTACAGTGGTATTGGAGTTGAAGGTTAAGTGATTACCTTGGCTCTATGGCGTTACTCAGTAGAGATGGGTTAGTAATGCCCTAGATTGAGTTGAGTGCATATATACGAGAGAGCGCATTTGTAGATTTTATGAAAATTGTTTTTTATTGCGGTGATTTATTGGTTGAGTTGTTTATGAGTTCTGGTCGATCAGTTTGATCCACTATATCGGTAGGAGTTTCTAAACACTTGAATACGACGAACCGACACGGTATGTTTTGAAAAGGGTAAATGAAATAATTTTACCTAAATTATATTTTGATATAAAAGAAATGTATATCTTGGAATTAATATCATATATAGGATGTGTTAGTTGTTATTATAATCAAATGAGATTATAAAAGTAAAATGGTTGTGTAAATAGCCAATCAGGATTCATATAAGTGTAATATATGAAATCAAATGGATTAAATCTGAAGTTAAATTCAGAATTGGAATTAAAAACTTTGGACACTCGGAAAAGTGTTTGTAAATGGATTTGGATTAAATATATATTAATTTTAAAAGCCTGGGAAATTTTAAATTATTTACAAGCATTGTGAAGGGTATTTCGAATTGATTTCAAAATAGAGGTGGTTAATAAATGAGTTTTGAAAATGTTATAGTATCGAAATCACTTCAATCGCTGGGAAATAACCCTGATAATGCTGGCCACATCATTAGTGTTCATTTTCGAGTTCTAAGTGACAGATTACTACCAAAGATATTTTTTTGAATTATTTGAGAAAACAAGTTGTTTTGAATTCCGGAAAAGGAAAGTTTGATTTTTGAAATGTGAAACGGCTTAAAACTCCCAAGGGAAGGTAGTTTGAAATAAAACCAATTTGAATTGAAATTTATGGAAGCAAATTGACATTGAATTTGGATTAGAATGATACCGAGAAAAATGGATTTGTGAGATAGGAATCCGAACTAGTATTGGATTAATGAGTTAAGAATTTGAAAATTAACAATGGTACTTAAGATTGAGAATGAGATTTGGTTTGGGTTTAGAATGATTGGATTTAAGGATGGATGATTGGAGATTGATTGGGATGACATTAGTATATGTTGAATTGGTAGAACATGGAAAGGATATAATGATATGCTTAACAAAATGGTACAAGTTTATATTTTATAATGGGTATGAGATTTTTATGAGCCTATTTGGCAAGTCACTTGGCTGTTTGGTTTTCTTTTGGATTGGGGAAGGCCTAGAAAGGCGAGTTGTAGTTGTACCGATTGACCCGTACAAAGGAGACGTTGGCGAAATTTTTCAAAAAATTGAAGTGTTAGAAATTTTTTATTGGTAAGAATAAATTAATATCTTAGTTGAAATTAAATGGGTTCAGCTGAAACTGAAGTTAAAGAAGTGAACAAATTATTTTTAACCCAGTTAATAGGTTTTTTTTTCTACCTTAGAGATTTCGAGATGAAATTCTTTTAAGGGGGAAAGAATGTAACGTCCCATATTTTTACGGTTTAATACTTAATTTATTTAATTATTTTAATAATGGTTTAGAGATTTAAATAGCTTGAATTAAATAATATTAAATATTAAATTAATATGAATAATGGAATAATATATTTAATTTTCGAATTCATCGGAATTAAGTTAAACTGACAATATTGTGTGAATATGATAGTGTAAGGAATTTTATCGAGTTTATATTAGACTTATAATAACAAATTTATTTAATAAATGAAGTGTGAACGTATAATTTATAATTATATTAAAAACTAGCTCAAAATGGCATGGTAGTTTGTTATATTATGTTTTGAAATTTAAATGAATATGCATGATTGGTTATAAGTCGGATTTCTTCGAAACAAGAAACGTTCGCATCTGTTGAACCATATTTTTCTAACGAAAGAGAAAAATCAAGATTTCCGTCTATTATATTGTGTGTTATGTTCAAATTAAATTTTCATTAAGTCGCTATGGAATCGTTTATAAGGCATACCGATTTATTTTATATAACTAAATATTGGTTTCGAATTTGGACGAGATCTTTGAGACGTAGTTATAATTTAATTTTTAGAATTTTTCTGTAATTTTTAATTTGGAAAATAAGCTACTTTTTATTTGAAGTATTTTACACCATCCATAAGCATTTTAGAATGTCACAAAATCAATTAACTTATCTATGTTATTATATTTTTGGGATAGTGGTACATCGCTCGATACGATTGTATTTTTATTTTTGTCCGTAGCAGTCTGTATGTGAATGAAGTTTTACATAGCGAGGTACACTATTTCTTAGCTAAGGGGAAATGTTTGATATACACTCAGTAACTCATAGTTTTACATTCAATGCACCTTACCTCATTTCACATTGAGAATTAATAGAAAAGTTTCATCTGATTTGCGAAAAAGATACGTACCAAATTGTATACATAACTAAAACTTGTCTTCAACCTATATGTAAATATTTTTAGTTAGTTGTCAGTGTCTTTTGTACACGCATGTGATAATGTGATGATTACAGCCAATGGCCATGGCTTGTGTCATGCCCAATTTAATGTTTAATCATACAAGTATCATGCATGTCATTAATTAATCCTTTCCATGTTCCCCTTTTGTGAAGAAGACCTAAATTATATTATATGATTGTAAAATGAAGATGGTAACGTGCGTTAATGATAATAGATCATCACATGAACACTTTAGAAGATGGATCATATATAAAAATATAATCTTATTTACTTAGCAACTAAGGCACTTGGAAAAGATTGAAGTGAATGCGCGCATACTTGTTAGGTACTTCACATCATGCCTACCCTATGCTATACCATTACTTAACCCTTAAGTCTTCATATATTATAAATACATCACCGAACACTCCATTGGCATGCTGCAACAACTTTGAATATATTTTTTATGGCTTTCAAAATAATTGATAAACCAAATACTTGCGGCATGAAGCTTTGTTGCGTAAAGGGTGGGGGGGGGAGGCAACACGAAATGAAATGCGGTTGTTGAGGAGCATGCAACAAGGTGATAAGGAAGAGATGGACCTTGGGTTTCAGTTCATGTGAATGGACAGGAATGGCGGGGGGAGTATCTCAGTGCGTGTACTTGAACGTAAAGGGCACGGAGGGAGAGAGTGTCGTGAGGTGCTTCACCGTGTATATTAGAGTTTACATTTCAGAAGCATGAAGTGAAGCAAGCATCTTGAGTGGACGTGAAGGGTGCGGAGAGATAGAAAAACAAAGGTTGAAGTGTGCGTTACGGTGAAGAAGAAATGTAGACTGGAGCGACATTCTTTTTCGTTCGGGTAAAAGGAGTTATGGAAGCTCAAAATTGTGCAAATGGTGAAAACGCATACAGCAACATGCATGATTGTTTTGTAAACGGAGAAGAATGACTCCGCAACACTGTAGCAGTGGGATATAAATGGTGATGGGCTGATGTATTTACCGGCTACTGTTGTTTAATGCAACAGTGAGAAGGATATCGAGTTGTGTGGGAATGGTTTAAGATGGAAGAGAAAGTGAGGAGAGAAAAATGGCGAAATTGGTTCGTGATTTTGTAAAGCAACGGGGGAGACAGAGGAATCGAAATGTACAGCCATGGCCATTATTTTGCTTGCACGGAAGTACTGAAGTACTAAAGTATTATTTCCTGAAGGAAGACTTCTGTTCAACGCGGGTTTGAAGACTTACATTGGGTCGATTTAAAATGTGAAAGCCCAAATAATATAAATTGAGTTTTATTTAGTTTAAATTAACGTATTTACGATAATGCTTATAACTTATTCACTCATAATCAGAATTGCGCAAATTTGGAACTGATTGGATTGTGTGATCATAGGCTATGCAATGGAACCAGTCTAGAGAAATTTGGATATCGTTCCAATTTATGGCAAAATAAAAAGCCTGAATGGAGCTGTTGAACGTTTATCGTTATTTAACGGTAACCGACCAAAGTGAGTAAAACTCACTAACTCTGCCCTGTTTATATTTTTATAGCATATTTTTAGAATTGATAAATGTTGGTTGATTGCTGTGTGTTGGCGGTGTGGATGTACTGAAAATCAATTGGTTGAAAATATAGATAACGGTGTGTGTGTATATATATATATATATATATATATATATCGCTAATCAAATATTGATTCTGTTTATCAGAATATTTCATACTGAAATGAATTCGATGTTATTTATATTGTTTAACATCTATGGATGTAGGGAAACAGGTTGGAGCGATCCAACGGATTCTTTAATATTTATAATATATATTTTCATATATTGTGATATATAATCCGTGATTGATATTGATATATTTTGATGACACTGGTCTTTTTATATGGTATTTTAAATATCATAAGTAATACTGAAATGTAACACTACTATAAAACAGGTCAATTGCTTCCGTTTTTTTACCGTCTGTTGCTTTGGTTTAGCAACTGAAGCAAATGCAGATGACGCAACAGATCAGCATCTGTTGCTTCGGTTATTTAGCTGTAGCAAAAATATTTTTTTGCTTCCAATGTTAGCACAACTAAAGCAAAAAAAGTCTACCAATAACAAAAAAAAATGATGTGTTTCTTGCTTCTGTTGCAATTACAACAGAAGCAAAAGACTACCTTTTAAAAAAATAAAAATCACCATAATCCTCAAATATACAGCTTTATGAGAAAACACACACACACACATAGATAGATATATGAATAAAAGAATAATTATCGCTTGCTATTACGTAATCATTAAATAATAATACAATACACAAATGAATACAATATTTCATTAATATCATTAACATCCGGCCTTATTACAACAAAATGGAATATCTGGTTGATTATTTGTACAAAATGAGGTGTATCAAAAAATTACAAGAAAGAACCAAACACAAAGTAAAATTTATAACTTACTAACAAATTATATCTTCAAGAGGAAGACGATAGTGCAATATGTACAAAATGCAGCTCCCATTGTAAATATAACACAAACTGCATCAATATAGTTCTGTCACCTGTACATTACAACATAAATGTTAGAATCAAGAACATAATGCAAACACACTACAAATTGAGAGATCAATTAGACATATAATTTACATGTCAAGCTAATAACACAGACATACTAGTGGGATAATTTCCATCAACGGTGGGATAATGCAAATATAATGTCATCCGCTATATTTCGAGCATACAAGTTAAGTAATACAAAACTTATTTGAATGAAAATTGTTAAATTGTTAATATGAACAAAATTTACCTTCATAATAGGAAATAAACTTGCAAAATTCTGTCTAACAAAGAAATTTGTATTTTGTTATATTAACAAAATAAACAAGAAAACTGAAGTATGTAGCACTAACCAAGGACATAACAAATATAGTGAGTAAAACGTGGCTGGAAGCAGCTCATAGACTTGCAATACAGGAAGACTATCAAAAGGAAATGGCCAAACTTATATATTAATACATGGATTACCAACAAAAGGGTCTGTAACTTTATAGACACACAAAGTAACATGCCAACTCAAAGAAATAAAACCTCAGTAAAAACTGTAAAATCATTCACTAATATGATTCAATCTAATTGGAGTAGAAAACTAATATAAAAGGTTTGGCCCACACTTAACATATCAATTAATTTTGGGCTAATGCAATCTTTTTGCACTCATAAAACCACACATAATGCATATGTTTTTACAAATGCAAGCACGCATTGAAAAATAGCAAATCTATACAGGTTATTCATCAAGGAAGAACTCAATTGCCCTTATATAACAAACGAAGTATCTTACATACACACTCCTACAATTGTTACATAACAAAATTAAAATGTGCATACCTTTGTTAACAACAAAAGTCATATATATATATATATATATATATATATTAATCATTTTAAATAAATAAAGCAAATTTTAGGCAAAACAAATGCTAAACCAATAATTAGTTGGCATTGGTTTTTGCAGTTTAATAATGAAAACTCATTCATTATTAAAATGATTAAATTTGACTATTACTAGAGAAATTAAAATTATTGTCTATTAGTTTCATAATTTTATCTATTATTAATATAAGATATAAATATTAATTATAAAATGTTAAATGTTCCTTCTCAATTACTAATATTTCTTATTGATTATGGATTATTAAATGTATTTCTTAATTACCATATATTTATTAACTAATATTTTTTAATAGTCAATACAAATTAAAAATTATATAAAATTATTTATTGAAAGCTAAGTTTTACTTCGTACATATTAAATTTCATTATTAATTATTAGTAATTAGTCATAATTATTATATTATTATCATAATTATTTATCTAATAGTAGTTATTAACTAATTTTTTTAAATATTACTTATTAATTATCAAACATTAAATATAAGTATGTAAATACTGATTATTAATTACTAATTGTTTAGTATTTTTTTATCTACATATTTTAATTATAATGAATAAATATTAACTTAAATTTACTAATTGTTAGCCTACTTTGTGAACTAGGCTACACAAAGAGCAAATAGTGAGAAAGCAACCAATCGGTTTGGATCGGAAGGATATAGCGCAAGAAAAAAGTAGAGATCAGAGACGCAGAAATCATATCGGTTCGGATCGGAGAGATATGTCAGCAATATCAAAGGATAGCGAGTGACCTCATCGGTTCGGATCGGAGATATACATCAGCAACATCAGAGGATAGCGAGTGGCCTCATCGGTTCGGATCGGAGAGATACGTCAGCAACATCAGAAAATAACAAGTGGCCTCATCTGATCGGATCAGAGGCAGCCAATCCGAACCCCTTTCTCTGAGCCTGTGATCGTTGCTACACATGTTCCCTAAAGACTCCGACCAAGTTTGACCATTTCTCCCACGATCTCCCACTAAATCGATGCGCTGTCACCATCTGGAAGCCTCCGAACCCAACTCTTAGGGGATGGGTGCCACGCAATTGCGAACCGGAGCCACTTCGAAGAGATTATTCACCTATAAATACACCATCAAGAGGAATTTGAAGGGATCTTTTGGCAAATTCTCAGCTCCGACTTCCTTCATAGCCGAATTCTACAATCATATTCAGATCAAAATCATCTCTTAAAGTCTATTTTTGAGAGATTTAAGTGAGTTTGTGCATTGTAATTGTGAAGTTGAGTGAGAATCATTGTTGTATTTGTACCCAAATCATCAATTAAAAGAAAACAAAGTGGACGTAGGCTCTTTAACGCCGAACCACTATAAATTGCGTGTTCTTTGTTGCTTTTTGATTCTATTTCATTGAAATCATAACTAATTCGGGTGTTAGAACCAATTTTTGGTCTAACATTTTGGTGCTTTCACTGAGAGCCTTTCGAATTCTTAGCCTTTTCGGGATTATCATTCTACTATTTGGACTTTCAAGTTCAAAGAAGTTAATCCCTTTTCTCTGACATCTCTCAGTACTTGTTGACTAAACGATGAAGAATCAAGTACTATGGCTAAGACTAACGGAAAAGAAGTGCAAGGCGCTAGGGGAAATGATTCCAGAGAAGATCAGCAAGTTATTTTGTTAACAAGGTCACGCGCTCAAAGCTCTGGAGCAGACCGCTCCGATCAGGAGGATCCGAATCGGATCGGAGGTGCTGATCCGAACCGGGTGGAAGGCACCAATCCGATCCGATCTGATGAGGTCGGGGGCACTCACTCTCTCCACCCAAACTGCCTCGACCAGGCTGCTGTGAACCGATCCGATCCGAACAAGAATGAAGCTGGAACTTCTACTCGAGCTCCCTCCAATGCTCCGATTCCAGCCACGATGACCAATGTTCAGCCTGATCCATCTGCACCCATTACTCAGGGAGATTTTTCACGTTTTCTTGACATGCTTCAGAGCACTAAAGAAGCATTGGAAGCCCAAAGGCGTGACAACCTTCACATGCAGGAAAACATGATCACTATGGGTAGAGAACTACAAGAGCTGCGGAGGCAGAAGTCTCCTTCCCCGACACGCCGTCTTACTACAGATGATTCATCTTCTTCGGAGGAGGAACGCCCTCACGAGAGGAGGCCGCTTGAACAACCTCAAAACCTTGATCAATTGACTTTTGGATATTTGGGATCCTAAGAAGACGCTGCCCATGCATTGGGCACTTATGACCCGAGCCTACAACAGCCTATGTTGCTACCCATGCGTGGATCCCACGTCTTACCCAGAGATCCTAATATTACCAACCCCACGCAACAACAGCTTCTCCAACCTCTACCTCCTGAGATCGACCGGGAACACAGAGAGCAACGTAGAGCGGCTGCCGCTAGAAGCAGGAGGTTATCCCCTGATCAAGAACTCAGGGTTAATCCGAACATCAGATCAAGAGAGCCTGTGCAAACATTAACAAATGCTGATGTATGGGCAATGGTGCACAAGATCATGTCTGAAAGCCGACACTATACTAATGAATATTGGGGCATTGAACGAAGTCATACCCCCTTCACAGATGACATCCTGAATTTCCAGTTCCCCCGACGATTCAACTTGCCTCAGATGGATCGATATTCAAGAAGAATAGACCCAGGGCAACATCTGATGAGATATGCATGGTTCATGAATGCGGCAGCAGCTCCAGATGCCATAAAATGCAAAGCTTTTCCAATCTATCTTGAGGACGTAGCCTTAATGTGGTTCACCGGACTCCCTCCTCGGTCGGTATCAAATTTCACAGAGTTGAGTGAGCGTTTCATGAATCAGTTTTGACTCCATGCCCAAAAGTCCAAAACCATCATAGAATTGTCACGAATTAAACAGGCCCCAGGAGAATCTTTGAAGGCATATTTGGATCGCTTCAACCTGACTGTCACTGAAGTTAGTGATCCTCATGAGCCCACTATCCTGATGGCCTTGATAGAAGGGGTAGATCCTGACACAGAGTTCGGGGATTACTTGGCTGGAAAACCACCTCCTACAAGAGAATTGTTTTATGAAAAGGCTAATGTCCGCTTAAGGCGAGAAGAAGCTAAGGCAAATCAGAAGAGAAAGTCCGAAGGGGCCTCGAAGGAAGGTGTCCAAAGTAATGTCGCCGTGAAACAATCTGGTGACAATTCAGGGAAGGTGGAAGTAAATGTTGGCAACCAGAGTGGTGGTAATAGCAACAGAAATGGGAACGACAATATAAGGAACAGAAACTGAGGGAATAGCTCTAATAAAAGAACCAGATTCCAGACTTTTGAAAATTACATGCCGTTAAATGATACGTTGGAGAACATTTATTTAGATACATACAGCATATTGCAGTACAAAAAACCACCACCCAGAGATTCTACTGAGAAAGAGATTGAAACAGGAAAGTTTTGCTTGTTTCATGGTACACACGGTCATTCCACCAATGAGTGCCATCGTTTGAGGGATATCGTCGAAAAATTGCTGCGAGAAGGGAAGTTGGATGAGTACAAGTCTGCCCCAAGGGACAGGGGGCAAGGGGACAAGCCCCGAACCAAGACCAGCCTGCTTCAAAACCCACAGCTCAGCAAAAAGGGAAGAGGATCGTCATTAACTCTATTATTGTGACGGCCCGCCCCGCACCAGCCTGCATTTCCTCCAAAAGTGCGCTGCACACATGCCCGACTAGCACAAGAGAAAGGAAAGAAAAGAATGAACTAATCAAGGAACCTGTAGAATGTCTCACAGCGCATGGGATAAAATATAATAATAACATACTTGACATAAAACAGGCGAGACAGTGCATAAGCTGACAACTAAAACCAACATCAATCTCGAAGCAGCGGAAATCCAAATACAGCTTATTACAATTTTTTCAAATTTACTGTCTCTAACAAAAGAAAGCTGAAATAGAAGATGCACCAACAATGCCCAAGCAGTGATCTTCAACAACACAGGGAGAATACTATATATATTACGTGGAAGCCTCCTGCTCGTCTCCGGATCATCTACCCGTGCATCACCAGCTAACCTGTCTCTAGTCTGCTCGTGTGAGCACCCAGAGTAATAAGAGGAGACATAAAACTCTGGGTCAGACATAAAGCCTGGTATGAGCGATAAGCATCTAAACAGAATAATGACAGGTATACTAAACCATACCTGAACCTGGACCTGCAACCAAAGAGTTAGTACCACATACCGTACAATACTCCAAGGTGCCATAATAAATAGTGTAAGAATACGGGGGTGGGGTGTGCATGTCACAATGATAGCAAACAAATCATCCATAGCAACCATCCTCACATCTCTCACTTAGTGCGTAAAGCGTACGACATCTACCACTTTGGAACACTAGACAAACTGAGGTAACGACGAATCCCGACTTGTAGAAACCCTGCTGTGACCAAGCCAAACACTTGGAGTCATGACCAAACATTTCAATGACTCACTTCATTGGTCATAGCCCTTGGTTCTACCGATGCCATAATGGCCCTGAATCCGCCTTCGTACCTCCTACCATAGTGGTCCAAAGCTATAGACGTCGATAACTCCTTAGCACGCGTCCCGCAGCAAAGCCCAACCATGAAGTGAACTCGTTGATTCCCATCTGAATCTTAAGCTCTAACTTCTCATTTGGACTTCCTTTGCATCTCGGGTTTGGTCGAATTGGAGTGGGTCTTCAGAAGAGTTGTCGTACAGTAACAGTCATAGAACTCGGTTCGGTTCGGTAGCGTCGGTTCGGGTCGGTCCTCCATCCTTGCCATCTTCCCTTTGGTTCGGGTCGGTTGCTTCACTCCGGGTCGGGTCGGGATCCTCCTCCTCCGGGTCGGGTCGGGGTGCTGTCCTCCTCCAGCTCATGCTCCTTTTCCAATCAGCTCCCTCGTTCCTATCTAATCCGATCCGATCTGATCACCTCGCCTTACTCTAGTCGTAGCCTTCATCTTGAGCCGATCCGATTTGGCTTCTATTACCCTTCCGATCCGATCCCCTTGTCCACTCCAACCCTAAGGAAATGGCCTTCCTTCTTGCCACGTCTTCTATGTGCTAAACTCCGGTTCGGGTTGGATTTCCTTGCCCAGTTCACATGTCCGATCCGAGCCCCCCCCCCCCATCCGATCCGATCCGAAGCTCTGCACAGCTTTCTGCAACTTTTTCCAGCAACTTGTTTACGCCATTCGACGACGTTTTTGACAAATCTAACTATTCTAATCAATTATAATTCATGTCAAACTGTCATAGCAACATATAACATCAATTGCAAACACCATAGCAACAATTCAAATGAACCAAAATGGATCAAAAGTGGTTAAAACCTCACATTTTCCTATAATCCTTCTTAATCATGTTTAAGCATACGATTAGCAAAACACATCGAAATTAACCCAAATTTCTAACAGAGCCTTAAAACATTATTTTAGAATTTTAAGAATTTTTCCAGAATTTATTTACGTATAAATTCGCTAATCTTCACTAATTACCCTTAATCACCGTAGTTAGTGCAAAAACTATGCAAATCACTCACCTTGGCCACAAATGAAATTCTCAGAACTGAAACTCCTCTGATTTGGGGCGAATACTAATGTCTAACAGCAGCTCTAACCTTGCTTTGGTGCTTTTTCTCCTTAATTTGGTGTTGCTAAGCCTAATCTTCAATTAGAGAGTGATTTGGGGTGTTTTAGATGTAGGAAGCCATTACTAAGGTCTCAAGAAGGTTTGTGGCGGCTCAAAACTGAAATGAAAATGATAACCTAACCCTAATCAGACCTCCTATACC
Source organism: Allium sativum (assembly GCA_030737875.1). NCBI lineage: Eukaryota > Viridiplantae > Streptophyta > Magnoliopsida > Asparagales > Amaryllidaceae > Allium > Allium sativum. Next base: position 490,738,291 of record CM060920.1, read on the forward strand.
TCTAAACCCGAAATTCCCCTTGGGCCTAGCTGCTAATCACCCGGTTAAGCCCAATTAAGCTGTATTTCACCATCTGAAACTTGTTTCAGCCATATCTCCCAAACGGTGAGTCCGTTTGGCTAATGTGACCACTCTACGGAAAGAGAAACTATCATTCAAGGCCAATGGAAGTGGTTTCAGGTCAAAATTCATTTCCAGTCAAAAGTTATGGCCAAAACAGTGCCAACTAGGGGTAAAATGGTCATTTAAAAATCGGGAAAAATCATGAACATGGGAAATGACCCCAATAGTCGTCTCCCAAAGTTACATGACCATACGACTTCGTATGTGAAAGAAATAAATATTCTACGATCCTACGATGCGTAGAATGCGGGTCGTTACACTCTTCCCCCCTTAAGAAATTTCGTCCCCGAAATTCCTTAACCCAAAACATACACAGGATCCCGCATGCCTAACACCCACATACAACAATCAAACATGCAAAGCAAGCAAACAAGTCTATCCTAGCATGCGGAAAACTAAATCGAAGTCAAAATCTTACCAGACAAAGAGTTCTGGATACTTCTTCCTTATGTCCTCCTCTGTTTCCCAAGTACAATCATTCTCGTCCTCGCTCCACTGAACCTTGACTAGCTTCACCGCCTTCCTTCGAAGTTGCTTCATGTCGTGCTCGACAATACGGGCCGGCTTGCGGTTTCCAACCGCCTCGGGTTCTACTTCGAAGTCCTCCAACTGATCAGGTGAAATAGTCATATCAGGGTCGTGAACGAACTTCCTTAGTTGGGAAACATGAAATACATTATGAACTTCCGCCATCTTCTCTGGTAGGCCAACTCTATATGCCAAATTCCCGACTAGTTCAAGAACAGGGAATGGACCAACAAATCTTGGTGCTAATTTGCCTCTCCTGCCAAATCGTATTACGCTCTTCAACGGAGAAATCTTGACAAATACCAAGTCACCAACTGAGAATTTTAAGTCTCTCCGCCTCTTATCAGCATAACTCTTCTGCCTATCTTGGGTTGCCTTCATTCGTTGCTGAATGATCTTGATCTTATCTGAAGTTTCCCTCACCACGTCTGGTCCAAGCATAAACTTCTCGCCAGTCTCTATCCAACATGATGGTGAGTTACACGGCCTTCCGTACAAAGCTTCAAACGGAGCCATACCGATACTGGATTGGTAACTATTATTATATGCGAACTCTACTAGATGCAAATGGTCATCCCATGATCCACCAAAATCCAATATACATGCTCTCAAGAGATCTTCCAAAATACGGTTCACCCTCTCTGTCTGACCGTCGGTCTGAGGATGATATGCGGTACTGAGATGTAACTCTGACCCTAGCGCCTCTTGCAAGCTCTTCCAAAACCCACTAGTGAACAACGGGTCTCGGTCGCTCACAATACTTTTAGGTACTCCATGAAATCTCACTACCCACTTCATATATAATTCTGCTAACTTAGCTGCCGTTCTAGTCGATTTGACTGGTATAAACCTTGCACTTTTAGTCAGTCGATCTACAATTACCCAAATGCTGTCGTATCCCGATTTAGTCCTTGGTAATCCATCGATGAAATCCATCGAGACTTGCTCCCATTTCCATTCGGGAATTTCTAAGGGCTGTAACAACCCACTAGGCTTCTTTTGCTCGGCTTTAACTAGCTGGCAATTCATGCACCTGGATATAAATTTCCCAACATCTCTTTTCATCCCTTCCCAGTAGTAGGTCCGCTTCATATCTCGATACATCTTATTACCACCGGGGTGTATAGTCAGTTTTGAGTGATGACATTCTCTAAGCACTTCATCCCTCAATCCATTGACATTGGGTACAATAAGCTTTCCATTCTTTCTAAGCCATCTATCTCGGTCAAGCTCATACTTGTTCACCTCCTCATCGATACCCATCTCTAACTTGGAGATGATTTCCAATAGGTTAGGATCGTCCCTCTGACTAGAGCCGATCCGCTCAATCAAAGTGGGTCTGATCGTCAAACTTGCTAACATCTCTGGATCCAATTCGCACTTTGGTCTGAAATCAAACCCCGCGATAAACTCCAGTTGCTTCCATTCAAGGAACATGGCCCCTAAGCTGGCATGTCTTCTACTCAATGCATCAGCCACCGCATTGCCCTTTCCCGGTGTGTATGCGATGTCAAAATCATAGGAAGCTAAGAACTCTAACCATCTCTGCTGACGGAGATTTAAATCCTTCTGGGAGAACAGATACTTCAACGACTTATGATCTGTAAACAACTCAAATCTTTCTCCCAAGAGATAGTGTCTCCACATCTTTAACGCGAACACGATCGCTGCCAATTCTAAATCATGGGTAGGGTACCTTCTCTCGTGCGGTTTCAATTGCCGACTTGCGTAAGCCACCACCCTACCGCCTTGCATCAATACAGCACCCAGTCCGGTACCACAGGCATCCGTGTATACCGTCATCTCTTCATCCCCCTTAGGAATGACTAACACTGGTGCGCTTGTCAACTTGTCCTTTAAACTTTTGAATGCATTCTCGCACCTTTCATCCCAGACAAAAGCTTGATTCTTCTTGGTCAACTGGGTCAATGGTGCTGCTATCTTGGAGAAACCTTGGATAAACTTACGATAATATCCCGCTAACCCCAAGAAACTTCTTACATCTGTTGCATTCTTGGGCGTAGGCCAATCTTGTACCGTAGCCACCTTTGCTGGGTCCACGGCAATACCACTCTCTGATACAACATGGCCCAAGAACCTCACTTCCCTCTTCCAGAAGTGACACTTAGAAAACTTTGCTTTTAATTGGTGTTTTCTCAACACCTCCATCGCTACTCTTAAATGTTCCTTGTGTTCCTCCTCTGTCCTCGAATAGACCAAAATATCATCAACGAACACAAGGACAGACTTATTCAGCTGATCTCTGAATACCCTATTCATAAGGTCCACAAAATATGCCGGGGCATTAGTCAGCCCAAAGGGCATAACCAACCACTCATAAAACCCAGACGGCGTCCGAAATGCCGTTTTAGCTATACTCTCAGCTTCCACTCTAAGCTGATGAAAACCTGTCGCGAGATCCAACTGAGAAAATACTCTCGCGCCACTCAACTGATCAAACAAATCATCTATCCGCGGTAGAGGATACTTGTTCTTCCTCGTCACTTTATTCAACTCGCGGTAGTCTACACACAAACGAAGGGAACCATCCGCCTTGGTAGCAAACACTACTGGTGCTCCCCATTCAGAAACACTCCTTCTGATAAATCCCTTCTTCAAAAGATCGCTGACTTGCACCTCGAGCTCCCTCTGCTCTCTTGGTGCCATACGACGAAGTGGCATCACTATAGGCCTGGCATCCTTTACCAAATCAATACGAAACTCAATCTCTCGGTGTGGTGGAAGTCCGGTCACTTCTTCGAAAACATCCGGATACTGGCCAACCACGGGCAAACCTGACAACTCACTATGCGGAATGTCGAGGGAGTTTAGAAAACTAGCCAATACCCCCTTACTGGGTAGACCACCAAACACTATCCTCCGCCCATCATCCGCTCTAGCTGTCACCAACAAGCCCTCACAGTCTACCACCACCCCGTATCTTTGGAGCCAATCTACTCCCAAAATAATGCCAAACCCAGTAAAGCCCAAAACAAAGCAATCACAAACAAACATGCATCCATGACTCGATAGGACCACATTACGACAAATCATGCTAAGACTAGTCGAACCACCAATCGGGTTCGTCACTACTAAAGGTCTATCGACAATCTCGGGCTCCAATCCCAACCTATCTACCAGGTCACTAGATATGAAAGAACTGGAAGCTCCGGTATCAAACAAAACTCTAACGGGAACATCATAAACAGAAAGCATACCTTGAATGACGACATTCTTTCCCTTCTCCGCCGCAGTTGGGGCATTCGACGAAGAAGGAATAGCATTAAGAGCATATGCTTTCACCATTTGCTTTTCCTTAGGGGGTTGTGGACACTTGTCCTTGTGATGTCCCAATTGGCCACAATTGAAGCACTTCCTATCCGCTGGCTTGGCCCGACAATTACTAGCATAATGGCCCTTCTTACCACAGCTGAAGCACTCCACATCTTGCTTATTCTTTTTCCTCTGGCCATCCTTAGCCTGATTCTGCTTTCTCTTATTCTGAGAACCACCTTTGCCTCCACCACTAGCTTGTGGTTTTGGCTCCTCTGCGGATGCAACCTCAGTCTTCGACTTAGGGCAGAGACTTTCTGACCTTAACGCTTTCCCCACAATCGATTCAAACGTCTCATCGATGTGGTTAATAAGTTTTTCCCCCAAGTATTGATCCAAACCAGTTATGAATTTCTCATTCTTTTTCTCGGCAGTATCTATAAGAGATAACCCATATTTTGACAAAGTGTCAAATTCAGCAATATACTCCGAGACAGCCCTGCCATTCTGCTTGAGCTCCAAGAATTTCTTAAACAACATTGATTTCTGAGCAGCTGGAATGAACTTCTCACTAAAGCGAGCCTTAAACTGCTCCCAAGTAATCTGGTCTTCGGGAGTAGCTGCTTTTATAGCATTCCACCAATTCATTGCTCGTCCTTGCAGCTGACGGGACGCTAGCTTTCTCTTCATCGCATCCTCGATACCCAAATCCTCGAAGATACGTTCGCAACTATCCACCCAATCCTGAACATCTGTAGCCGACTCCGTTCCATGGAACGGCTTCCCTCCAAGGCTAGTATAATCCTTATTCAGCTTGGCGAAGTCAACTCTTGGCGCCTGCACTATTGGACCACCACCATTTCCACCATTGGGAGCTGCCCTCTGTACATCTCTAAGCATCTCTCTCATGAGGTCAGTAAACATCGTCCTCATGTCAGCAGCATTCCCATTATTGGCCCCTCTACCGGTACCTCTAACATATCGGCTCATCGTCAATCTGAAAAAGGGAAATGATTAACGATTCCATAGTGGTGTTAGTGCAGTACGACTCCATCCTTATACTACTAATAGTATATATATATAGCTTTTGAAAACCAAAATAATCACAAGTACGCTCTCTCATATACGTATATTATCTCTCCCTGATAACTTCCCTAGGTTAACTACGCAACCTAGAGCTCTGATACCAAGTGTGACGGCCCGCCCCGCACCAGCCTGCATTTCCTCCAAAAGTGCGCTGCACACATGCCCGACTAGCACAAGACGGTCGTCAGGAGAAAGGAAAGAAAAGAATGAACTAGTCAAGGAACCTGTAGAATGTCTCACAGCGCATGGGATAAAATATAATAATAACATACTTGACATAAAACAGGCGAGACAGTGCATAAGCTGACAACTAAAACCAACATCAATCTCGAAGCAGCGGAAATCCAAATACAGCTTATTACAATTTTTTCAAATTTACTGTCTCTAACAAAAGAAAGCTGAAATAGAAGATGCACCAACAATGCCCAAGCAGTGATCTTCAACAACACAGGGAGAATACTATATATATTACGTGGAAGCCTCCTGCTCGTCTCCGGATCATCTACCCGTGCATCACCAGCTAACCTGTCTCTAGTCTGCTCGTGTGAGCACCCAGAGTAATAAGAGGAGACATAAAACTCTGGGTCAGACATAAAGCCTGGTATGAGCGATAAGCATCTAAACAGAATAATGACAGGTATACTAAACCATACCTGAACCTGGACCTGCAACCAAAGAGTTAGTACCACATACCGTACAATACTCCAAGGTGCCATAATAAATAGTGTAAGAATACGGGGGTGGGGTGTGCATGTCACAATGATAGCAAACAAATCATCCATAGCAACCATCCTCACATATCTCACTTAGTGCGTAAAGCGTACGACATCTACCACTTTGGAACACTAGACAAACTGAGGTAACGACGAATCCCGACTTGTAGAAACCCTGCTGTGACCAAGCCAAACACTTGGAGTCATGACCAAACATTTCAATGACTCACTTCATTGGTCATAGCCCTTGGTTCTACCGATGCCATAATGGCCCTGAATCCGCCTTCGTACCTCCTACCATAGTGGTCCAAAGCTATAGACGTCGATAACTCCTTAGCACGCGTCCCGCAGCAAAGCCCAACCATGAAGTGAACTCGTTGATTCCCATCTGAATCTTAAGCTCTAACTTCTCATTTGGACTTCCTTTGCATCTCGGGTTTGGTCGAATTGGAGTGGGTCTTCAGAAGAGTTGTCGTACAGTAACAGTCATAGAACTCGGTTCGGTTCGGTAGCGTCGGTTCGGGTCGGTCCTCCATCCTTGCCATCTTCCCTTTGGTTCGGGTCGGTTGCTTCACTCCGGGTCGGGTCGGGATCCTCCTCCTCCGGGTCGGGTCGGGGTGCTGTCCTCCTCCAGCTCATGCTCCTTTTCCAATCAGCTCCCTCGTTCCTATCTAATCCGATCCGATCCGATCACCTCGCCTTACTCTAGTCGTAGCCTTCATCTTGAGCCGATCCGATTTGGCTTCTATTACCCTTCCGATCCGATCCCCTTGTCCACTCCAACCCTAAGGAAATGGCCTTCCTTCTTGCCACGTCTTCTATGTGCTAAACTCCGGTTCGGGTTGGATTTCCTTGCCCAGTTCACATGTCCGATCCGAGCCCCCCCCATCCGATCCGATCCGAAGCTCTGCACAGCTTTCTGCAACTTTTTCCAGCAACTTGTTTACGCCATTCGACGACGTTTTTGACAAATCTAACTATTCTAATCAATTATAATTCATGTCAAACTGTCATAGCAACATATAACATCAATTGCAAACACCATAATAACAATTCAAATGAACCAAAATGGATCAAAAGTGGTTAAAACCTCACATTTTCCTATAATCCTTCTTAATCATGTTTAAGCATACGATTAGCAAAACACATCGAAATTAACCCAAATTTCTAACAGAGCCTTAAAACATTATTTTAGAATTTTAAGAATTTTTCCAGAATTTATTTACGTATAAATTCGCTAATCTTCACTAATTACCCTTAATCACCGTAATTAGTGCAAAAACTATGCAAATCACTCACCTTGGCCACAAATGAAATTCTCAGAACTGAAACTCCTCTGATTTGGGGCGAATACTGATGTCTAACAGCAGCTCTAACCTTGCTTTGGTGCTTTTTCTCCTTAATTTGGTGTTGCTAAGCCTAATCTTCAATTAGAGAGTGATTTGGGGTGTTTTAGATGTAGGAAGCCATTACTAAGGTCTCAAGAAGGTTTGTGGCGGCTCAAAACTGAAATGAAAATGATAACCTAACCCTAATCAGACCTCCTATACCTCTAAACCCGAAATTCCCCTTGGGCCTAGCTGCTAATCACCCGGTTAAGCCCAATTAAGCTGTATTTCACCATCTGAAACTTGTTTCAGCCATATCTCCCAAACGGTGAGTCCGTTTGGCTAATGTGACCACTCTACGGAAAGAGAAACTATCATTCAAGGCCAATGGAAGTGGTTTCAGGTCAAAAATCATTTCCAGTCAAAAGTTATGGCCAAAACAGTGCCAACTAGGGGTAAAATGGTCATTTAAAAATCGGGAAAAATCATAAACATGGGAAATGACCCCAATAGTCGTCTCCCAAAGTTACATGACCATACGACTTCGTATGTGAAAGAAATAAATATTCTACGATCCTACGATGCGTAGAATGCGGGTCGTTACAATTATGGGCGGACCTCACTTAGTTGGTCGCAGTTTTAAAGCAATGGACCAGTACGTCAACGTCGCCAAGCATTTTGAAGTAAAAGAATGCAATAGCCTTGAAGACGTCACTCGAATAAAACAACAAAAAACAATGTCAGATGATGTCGTGTTCTGCAATAGAGATGATTCTGAGTTCAATCTCCAACCGACGATCCACTAGTGATTACCACGACAATTGGCCCCGCTCTAGTCCATAAGGTGTTAGTGGACAACGGAAGCTCAGTCAATATCCTCTTCAATAAAGCTTTCAAACAAATGAGGCTTGAAGCAAATGACTTAAAGCCATGTCAAGGATGAATACGTGGCTTTAAGGGGCATCTACTGCTCCAATGGGTTTTGTGGAGTTACCAGTCACACTAGGGCAGGGAGATCACCAGAGAATAAGGATCCTGCCATTTGTAGTTTTGGATTTGGAGTCACCTTACAACGCCTTCCTAGGTCGACCGGCCCTTGCCGAATTTAGGGCATGTATTGCGCCTTGGTGCTTGCTGCTTAAATTCCCGACTGACTCAGGAGTTGGGACGATGAGGGGCGACCAAGCTACGGGACGAGCTTGTTACATGGCAGAGTTAAAGATGTTAATGAGGGGGTTGAATATAGATGCTAAGGATGATTCCACCCCTCCAAAGGAGGCCTCAGCATAGCAATTAAGGGGTCCTGCCCCAAGAGAGTCGCCCTCAGACGGCCTCGAGGATATAGATCCCAGAGAGGATAGAGAACCCGGGGACAGGAAGGCAACTCCCAACGAAATAACAATCGATATACCCATTGATGAAACAGATCCAACAAAAGTACTGAAGATCTGCTCGCAACTGGATCCAGTTAAAGCGAGGGAATTGGCTGATTTCTTAAAGGAAAATCTGGATGTGTTTGCCTGGACTCACGCTGACATGTGTGGGATTTTGCCTACCATTATAAGCCACTCTTTGTGTATTAATCCAAAGCACCCACCAATCAAGCAGAAGAGACGGATGTTGGGCCCAGAGCGGTCAGCAGCTTTGAAAGAAGTAGAGAAATTAAAAGGTAACAGATTCATTAAGGATTCGAAATATCCCGACTGGATATCGAATCCTGTCCCGGTCAAAAAGTCAAACGAGAAGTGGAGAACATGCATTGATTTTTCTGATTTGAACAAGGCTTGCCCGAAGGATAGCTTTCCTCTTCCCAGAATTGATCAACTTGTAGATTCAACGGCCGGGCATATAATTTTATCCTTTATGGATGCCTATTCTGGGTACAATCAAATTCCCATGCATATACCAGATAAAGAGCATACAAGCTTTAACACAGACTTGGGATTGTATTGTTACATCGTAATGCGATTTGGGATAAAAAATGCGGGAGCCACGTATCAGCGCCTTATCAATCGCTTGTTTAACAATCAAATCGGGAAAACCATGGAAGTTTACGTGGATGATATGCTCATGAAATCTAAACAATCTGCCGATCATGCGAAGGACTTAGCAAAAACGTTTGGCATACTACGAAGGTATGGGATGAAGTTGAATCCCTTGAAGTGTTCTTTTGGAGTGGCATCAAGCAAGTTCTTTGGCTTTATCGTAAGTTCCAGAGGAATTAAAATCAATCCGGACCAAATAGCAGCAATCCAGAATATAGAGGAGCCGCGGAAGATCAAGGATGTTCAACGCTTAGTTGGGAAGGTTGCGGCACTGGGCAGGTTCATCTCCAAAGCAACAGACAAGTGTGTACCTTTCTTCGATCTTATAAAACGGGGAAAGCGAAATTTTGAGTGGACTCCTAACTATGTGGAGGCGTTCCAGAATCTGTTAGACTTTTTTGAAAAGCCTCCAATATTATCAAAGCCTGTGCAACATGAGGATTTGTTCGTCTACTTAGCGGTATCATCTCACGCTGTCAGCACAACATTAGTACGTGAAGAGGATAAAGTACAGAAACCTGTGTATTACGTAAGCAAAAAACTGGCTGCTGCAGACCTTAACTATCCGAAGATAGAGAAGCTTGCTTATAGCCTCCTGATTGCTTCCCGCAAACTCGGCCATTATTTTCAGGCACACCCAATAGTTGTGTATACCGACCAACCTTTGAGACAAGTGTTCCAGAAAACTGAAGCATCAGGGCGGTTACTTAAATGGAATATTGAGCTGAGTTAGTTTGATTAGAACTTTCAGCCACGAAGATCAATAAGGGGGCATGCCTTGGCTGACTTTATAGCAGAGTTTACAATTCTTGAAGAGGAAATGGTGGGTGACAAGGTAGTTGCTTTGGATCGAGAGTTAGCGCTTAGTCTGTGGAAATTATATATGGACGGGGCCAAGAATGATAGAAAGTCCGGCGTCGGAGTTGTTTTGATAACTCCTGAAGGACGATCTATCTACTATGTATTACGATTAGAGTTTGGTACTACTAACAACGATTCCGAGCATGAAGCCCTGATTGCCGGGCTGAAACTCGTCAAAGATTTGGGAGTGAAGACACTAGATATATATTGCGATTCCAAGATAGTTGTATGTCAAGTTCGGGAAGAATTTGCTACTAAAGGACCTCGACTTATCACTTATCTCAAAAAGGTAAAGGAGTTATTGGAAGGTTTGGAGCATTATAGCATAACACACATCCTAAGGGCGGAAAATCAGAAAGAAAATAAATTGGAGAAGCTAGCAAGTTCTGATAATCTTAAAGAAACCGAAATGGTTCCGATAGAGGTGTTGGATTCACCAAGTTTCGACCTAATGGAAACAGAGCTAGCCTTGGAAGTTGAACCAGAAAGAGAATCCTGGATGACATCAATTAAGAATTTTCCCAAGAATGGAACCCTCCCGTTGAAAAAGAGCGAAAGACGAGCTATAAGACGCAAGGCTGCAAGATACGTTTTACAGGACGATGTCCTTTATCGTCAAGGGTTTTCAATGCCCCGATTATGGTGTATCGCACACGATGACATCAAACGTGTACTACAAGAGGTGCACGGAGGTGAGTGTGGAGATCACACTGGGGGCCAAACCCTAGCAAAGAAAGTGTTACGGTACAGATATTTCTGGACTACCGTGAATAAAGACGCGGCTGATTATTCACGACGCTGCGATAGATGTCAAAGGTATGCCAAAGTTCCCAGAGCGCCTCCGACTCAGCTCAAATCAATGGTAAGTCCGTGGCCGTTTTCCATGTGGGGAATTGACATTATTGGAGTGCTACCTATTGCCGTAGGAGGAGCTAATTACGCGATCATTGTCGTGGACTACCTCACAAAACGGGTGGAAGCTGAACCTCTAACAACCATCATGGCGAGGAAGGTGATCAGTTTTGTGGTCATAAACATTATTTGTCTATTTGGGATTTAGAAGGCCATCATAACTGATAATGGGACGCAATTTGACAGCATCGAGTTCAAAACCTTCTGCCGAAAATACAAGATTGATAAACGATACACTGCAGTAGCTCACCCGCATTCAAATGGCCAGGTCGAAGCCGTAAATAAAGTCATTAAATCAATTCTAAAGAAGTGATTGGAGCAGGCCAAAGCTAGATGGGTAGATGAGTTGTCATTAGCTTTATGGGCCTACAGGATGACCTTTAAGACGACCACCGGCCATACTCCCTATTCACTTTCCTTTGGGTCAGAAGTAGTGATCCCAGTAGAATTGGAAGTCCCTTCTCATCGAGTTACGTACTATGACCCGATGACAAATAAAGCACTCCTCATAGAATCTCTTGATATGATTGAAGAAAAAAGAGATGAAGCCGACTTGCGTGCCTCGAGACATCGACATCAAGTGGCACGTTATTATGACCGGAAGGTTCGCCTCAAAACCTTTGAACCAGGAGACCTAGTACTGAAACGAGTCTTCCCGCTTCCAACCCAATTGGTCCAAAATGGGAAGGGCCATACACCATCCAACGGAAGCTTGATACAAGAGCATTCAAGATAACGACCGTGGACGGTGAGGAGATTCCCAGAGCCTAGAACTCTCAGCACCTACGCGATATCTGAGCTAAATATGAAATGTCATTTCTTTTGTTTTCATAAGCTATGTAAAAAGGCACGGCTTGCCTTAAAAAATCTGTTTATGTGAACAAAGGATTAAAACGTGGATGTAGGCTACGACTTAGCTGAACCACTATAAAAATATCGTGTGTCATTTACTTTCCTGCATTATTTATATCTTCGACAATTATTCTATCATGACTTGAAACATGAAATGTTAAATTAAATTTGGAAAGTTGGAGATGACCTATGTGCAGGAACAAACAAAATGACTGTTTGTGCGATAAAACACAGAAGAATGGGAAGATGACATTCTTAACTCTAACTCTCAAGAATTGAGAGAGAGAGAGAGTATAAAGGACAGGAAGACGACGTCCCTTGAGGCATGAAGGTGCACCCAGATGAAAGACCGCCTCAGTGAAACTCTAACCTGGTTATGAGACAGGAGAGTATAAAGATGCTAGAAAGAATAGGCATCAATGATGAAAGGAATATGGCCCCGTCAGAGAATCGGGGGCATTTGGATTTTTTAATTTAATCAATCTTGAATGATTCTGGCTCGGTTATCCAAGATTAACTGGGGGCATATATGTGCATACATATTCCCCTCAACAATGACTTCATTATGTAACTTTAATATTACATACTTTTGTATTTTCACTTAAGTGCTGAACTAACGATTATTAGACATTGCAGGAAATAAACAATTTTTATTTGCAAACATGTGAGTTTGTACAAGGAAAACGAGCAAAAAGAAGCTGCAAGGGACACACTCGCTGCAACAGTTGCGGACCAATTAAATGCCAAAACACAACAAAGTACTCCGTCACTTGGGCTTTGGATCGGACTTGGATTTTTTGGCAGCTTTCTGAGCAGCCTTAGCTTCCTTTTTAGCATCGGTCATAATGCGTTTCGACTTTTTCTACCCTGTAACCGAAGTGCCAGAATCGGTTGGTTTTTTCCAAGGAGTGGGAACACTGGAATCAAGAGAAGACTTTTTAGCAAGCTCTTCTGTAATAGATCTATTTGAAAGCTTAACGATAACCTTGGTCCATGATCCACCACTGCAAGAGGCTTAAGGCTTTCAGGGTTCAGCTCTTCAGCTTTTAGCTCCATATGTTTACCTTGTTCGGCTTTCATTTCAGCCAAAGTGATGTCATCAGCTCTTTTTGAATCCCCGATTATAGCCACATCAGGGTCTTCCTCATGTCCCTCGCTATCTCCATCGCCTTTCATGGCATCTATCATCTCGTCATCATGAGGAGCATCAGCCTTAGACAATTCAGCTCCCCTTCTGACTCTACTGTGGCAGCCTTATCCTATTCTCCTGGAGCCTTTTCCACGGATTTCACCCTGGTGGTGGTTCCCTAGGGCATGTCAGTCTTCTCGGTCGGTTCAACACCAACAGAATGAGAAGCAATAGTTATCAACTCAGGAGAAAATAAAGGATCCTCCATCGATTGCCCAATTATGTGATGAAAAGTGGAGACAGCCTTGATGAATTGGGGTGAAAGGTAGAAATACCTTCCGATGATTTCTCAGCTGGAGTGACTGCCGTCTCTGACGCCGTCTCAGGTATGGGGGATAAAAGAGATGCCTGAGGGATCCCCGGGTTTTCGGCGTCATATCCCTCGAATTTAGAAGTTTCAGCGGTAGTAGAAGAAGAACCAGCCTCGAAGATATTCTTTTGTTTGGCCATCCGCTTCTCTTCCTCCATGGCAGCGGCAATGAGGCGACGCCCCTGGGCCAGACGTGCCGGCTCATCATCTCTTAGATATTTTTCCATAAGCTTATCTTCGTCGATGGAATGTACCTTAAGCTCCTCTTTCTCTCATTCGATAATTTGACTCCATACTTGAACCAAGGTAGTTGGATAATCTTCAATCCAAGAGATGTTTCGACGACGAATGATGTACGCGAAGAATTCGATCAGTAATTCGCCAATACCGTGCACTTCTTCCTGGGCCTCTAACAGCTGCTTGCGGGTCTCTTCGGCGGACTTAATAACATTTTCCACATTACCCTCCACTAGGGCATCCCTATTCTCAGCCTCCATCAACTTGGAAGCCAAGTCAGTGTTTCACTTCTCCAATTCAGCATTCTTTCTCGCCAACTAGGCTTTTTCTCGCTCAAGAGAATTGTAAGCAAGTTGCATTTTGGCGTTATCCGACTTAGCAACTTTTGCCTACTTTTTCAACTCCAAGCGCTCTTGACTATGAGACTCGAGCAAGTCATGATAACGCTTTTGTAGCTCTTCAAATTCCTGTTTGAAATTGGTAGCATCTCGTTGGGCGATGACAAGTTGGGCTTGTGTGTCCTCAAGGTCCTTCTCCAAATTTTTCAACGCCTTTGCGTCGGCATCTGCAGTCTTTTTCATTGAATCAACATCTGTAATAAAAGTTTGAATGATTCTGGAGAGGTTACGTGAATACTTGAACATCTCCGAATAATGTTTTTCGACTGCGTCAATCTTTGCTTTGGCCTCATCTGCCCACCTTGAGGAAATAGGCTCGAGAGCAGGTAATAAAGTCAAATTTTCAAAATAGTGGTTGGGGAACTGCTTCTCCAGATATGCCCGCTTAACTTTAGATTCAGCATCCAATGGTGGAGGTTCGCAGTATGTCAGCTCAGTATCCTTATGTTTAGTGGGCACGATGGCCGCATCACCCTTTCTAGGCCTCTTATCAGAAACCTTATGCTTGCTTCGTGAGTCGGTATCTTTCGGCGGGCTCCTCTCCCAACTGTGTTTGTCTTGAGGAGAAGTTCGGTCTTTGGGCTCCGATGTGTCTTCTCCTCGACGACTCTGGTAGCTTTTATATCGGTCTGGATCCGACCGGACGGGGGAGCGAGAGCGCGAGGTGCGCAACTGATAAGAATCATGAGGCCTTCTGTCCTCTCTGCCCCGGCTTTCACGGCGATCATGCTCGACGTCGGAAGGGGGTCTAGTCATGCTGCGACGTATTTTCCTGATGTCATAGTAAGGGCGAAACATTGTACCTGCGAAACAGTATAAGTGGAATTCAGAATCAGTATTCTCATGAGAAGTAAGTGCTGCGAAGTGTGGTGCTATTGTGTTGAGTGCATCCTAAGTGGTGTTCCCCCCGACAAACCCGAGTCCGAAGCCAGACCAGCGCGAGTGGGCTCTTTAGCTTTAACGGGAGTAGTCTCCTCTGAAGAAGTGAAAACTAAAGGATTTGTTCTAAAATCCTCTGAAGTGTAGATGGTTTCAGGTAGGGGGAGATCTCCTAAACCTTGAAATGTGGAATCATCGGTGGTGGGGACATCCCCTTGAGAAGCGTCTATTGGCAATTCTTTAGGAGACATTGACTTCTCAGGAGAGATGGCATCATCAGGGGCGATGTACCCTTCTCTGTGCTTTTCAGCTATATTGGCCAATTCATCGTCCTGAGTTGAAGATGGAGAAGGTGAAGTCCGAAGAGGCATTGTTGGACTTTTCAAGCCCCTCGCCCGTTCCAGGAATTATGTCCACTGGGGGGATGTATACATATGGACCCGACCCATGACCTATGCTATGGGTAATGGACAATAACCCGTGATGATGGAGGTACTCATCGTTAAGGACTTCATCGATGGCTAGAAATTTTTGATTGCCATTGAGGAGCCGATGCATCCGATCAAAGTACACTTGACCCGATATTTGTTTTGGGTTATCAACTACAAACAAAAGAGAAAGCAGGTTAATGTGTTGACATGAACATTCAAAATGGAGATCTAGAAAATCGATGCCATACTTGATTTTGTCCTTCTCCTGGCGCACCCCGGCTGTTGCTTGATATAAAACCATTTTAGCTTAGAATCGCCGGCCTTGCTCCTAAATGGAGCTGAAATAATTTTCCTTTTTGGGACTGATTTGAAATAGGAAAAGGAAGTAGTCTCTTGAGTCCGATGCTTGAAATTGTAAAAAAAGTGGACGTCGTCGAAAGTGAGCTCTGTACCTAAAATTTCTATGTATGCTATATATAAAGTATATAAGTAAGCATAGGAGTTGGGATGTAACTAGATGGGGGCAATCCGCATCTGTCTTAGAAAGTCGACAACAAAAGGCGGAAACGGTGGAATAGCCCCAACCATACACATTAATCGGGTAATTGCCATAAATCCTTCTGGGGGATTGTGAGGACGGCCAGTTTTCGATGGCACCAGGGTATCCCTTTTTAGTATCCCGTGCTTTAAACATATGCGAACAAGTCTGTCATCGTCGATCGTCGATTCAACAGAGTCTTTGGGTGACTCCAATATAATTGCAGACTCAAACTTGTCAGGAGCTCGATTATCTCCAATCCCTCCTTTCTCCTCATAGCCCAGAGAAACTTCGCTATCGGAAGGCATTTCGTTGTTATGCGCTCCTGCTTCATAATTTGGGCCCTCATTGTCCCATTCAGGTTTTGAAGAAGAAGATATGTCATCAATGGTAACTTTCTCAGAAGTTTCCGCGGCTTCCATCTTCTTTGCTGACCTAGATGAAAGTCTCTCGGCCATGATCACTAGACTATTGAAGAAACAATAGCAAGAATTAGAGTAAAGTTGCCTGTGTCCCCCATGTGTGCATGTGAACTAAAGTGTGTGCTACGTGTAACAAAAATGCAAAGCAAACATATGAGAGCGCAACATGAAGATTCAAAGAAGTAATAATGTTTTAGAATAGTTCTTGATGTTTGTTATGTTCGTAAGGCGCTATCCTAACTGTTCATCAAGTTGAAGGTTATGGCAAGCATTGATTAAGATAGTTGGATAAGTTCTCGGGCATTGAGTTGGACTGCTTCGGTTCGGACATGTGCATTGGGATCAGATCGGAGGGCAGGGTGATGTTTCGATCTGAAGTAGATATTCACACTCAGTAATTAAAACCGGATCAGTTCGGATCTATGCCACCGGATTGGTTCGGATTGATTTGAATAATAATGCCTCTTTTCCTCCTTGTCTTTTACTCCGATCCAACCCGGTCAAGTAGGCTTTGTTTTCCCTATTTTGTTCTCTCTTTTGCTCCAACCCGATCCGACCTTGTAAACATCTTTCCTGTTCTTTCTTTTGCTTTGACCCGATCCGATCTTGTAAACACCTCTCCCTTTCCTTCATTCCAACGTTCCTTCACCCGAACCGATCCCAGTTCCTTTCATCTCCTTCATCTCCTTCACTCTCCATCTCACTTAACCGATACCAAAACACAATTAAAACTAAGTACTCACATGCTCAACTATCCATTAAGTTCCTAATCCCCTCTCCCAGCGCCTCGAGGTGATGACAGAACCACCAACGACGAAGGCGAAGGGAGAGAAGGCGGTGGCGTTGGGATTAAACAAACACCACGCTCGAATCGCTCAATTTTACCACCAATCTAAATTGAAAACAATTACAGCAAAGTGATTCGAGAATTTAAACCTACCGAGTTGTTTAACTTAAAGAAAAACGAAATAATTTCAGAGTTTTTTGAAGTTCTTGGGTTTTGATGCTAAGTTTGCTTGGACGAGAGCAATAGAGGAAAGAGAGGAGAAAGAAGGTGGGAGGCGGATTTATATAAAACCAAGGTGACCACTCGTATTCCCAGCCTGTTTCACCCAGTTCGGACCAGAAGTCAGGCCCACTAGTGCATTATGGACTATTAGCCCACTGATGAGCATACAGAAGGGGAATCCATTCGGAACGGAGTCCGAACCGAAGAAAATTATACACATGGACTTGTCATGAAGGTTGAATTCGAGGAGAAATAAAGAAAAGCTTACCTGGAGGAATCATTAGACTTTAAAAAAAAGCTCTTAAAGTTGTTTGGAAATGAAGAAAGTAATTCATATGGTTTATAGGTACATATAAGCAGCAAAAGGCATGACTATATGAAGTGGCGCAACACTACAAGTAAATGGAAGCGATCATTCAATGGTTCTAATTCAAAGGATGTTTTGTAAACTGCTTTGAAGCACACTTTATCTTAAATAAGAGTGTACTTCGAGGGGGCAAAATGTTAGCCTACTTTGTGAAATAGGCTGCACAAAGAGCAAACAGTGAGAAAGCAACCAATCGGTTCAGATCAGAAGGATATAGAGCAAGAAAAAAAGTAGAGATCAGAGACGCAGAAACCATATCGGTTTGGATCGGAGAGATACATCAGCAATATCAAAGGATAGCGAGTGACCTCATTCGTTCGGATCGGAGAGATACGTCAGCAACATCAGAGGATAGCGAGTGGCCTCATTGGTTCGGATCGGAGAGATACGTCAGCAACATCAGAAAATAACAAGTGGCCTCATCGGATCGGATCGGAGGCAGCCGATCCGAACCCCTTTCTCTGAGCCTGTGACCGTTGCTACACACGTTCCCTGAAGACTCGGACCAAGCTTGACCATTTCTCCCACGATCTCCAACTAAATCGATGCGCTGTCACCATCTGGAAGCCTCCGAACCCGACTATTAGGTGATGGGTGCCATGCAATTACGAACCGGAACCACTACGAAGAGATTATTCACCTATAAATACACCATCAAGAGGCATTTGAAGGGATCTTTTGGTAAATTCTCAGCTCCGACTTCCTTCATAGCCGAATTCTACAATCATATTCAGATCAAAGTCATCTCTTAAAGTCTGTTTTTGAGAGATTTAAGTGAGTTTATGCATTGTAATTGTGAAGTTGAGTGAGAATCATTGCTGTATTTGTACCCAAATCATCAATTAAAAGAAAACAAAGTGGACGTAGGCTCTTTAACACCGAACCACTATAAATCACGTGTTCTTTGTTGCTTTTTGACTCTGTTTCATTGAAATCATAACTAATTCGGGTGTTAAAACCAATTTTTGGTCTAACACTAATTATTAATAATTCTGTAATAATTATCAAATATAAAAAATAATTATTGATTATCTACAACAATTTGAAATTGCAAATTATTTATTGATAATCATTAACCATAATAAAATACAAATAATGAAATTTGCAAGTTATTGTTTATGATTATTGATTTGTATATTTTCTTTTGTTAAAATAATTTGTAGTTGCTTTAATGGATATTCTTTAGTTCTTATGAACATGTGTAAATTACATTATTTGCCTTGGTGCATTTGCTTTGGTTCCCGAGTAATTGATGCAAATAACGATATTTGCTTTGGTTATAAGCGTGTCAAAAGCAAATAATACTATTTGCTTCTGTACATTTGCTTCAATTGTTAACATAACCGAAGCAAATGATGTCATTTGCTTCTGTTGTGAGCAAAACCGACGCAAATAATACTATTTGCTTCGATGTATTTGCTTCCATCGGTAACAGAACCAAAGCAAATAATACTTTTTGCCTCAGTTATGAACACAACCGAAGCAAATGAGACGAGGCAACAAACATATTTTGTAGTAGTGTAAAAAGGGAATTTTCAAAGTGTTTATTGAAATAAAAGCATTAATATAAAATCAAAGGATTTATAAAAAAGGAATTTGTGAAGTGGATAATGAATTTAAGAATTTTATAAAATCAATGGGTTTTATAAAAGGAAATGTTTGGCAAATTAATATAATAAAATAAAAAGAAATGGCAAGATATAAAAGAACTATGAGATATGGATTTAAAGTAGATTTTAAATGAATATGTTTTAACAGATAAATTGAGAAGATTAATTTATAAATAATGTTTTATAAATTAAGTAAAAAAATTATCATTTGATAAATGGAATATATTAGTCTAAATTTATATAGAGAAGTAAAATCGGTTTCAACACCGATATTTGAAATTAAATGTGAACGTAGCAGTAAAGGGAATTATCAATGAGATTTTATGTGTTAGAAGTAAAAAAATAGGATTTTGTATACATAATTCTATAAATAGAGATTAAATAGAATTTGTAATTTGGTTATTATTTTCAAATGTGAAATCAAATTGCTTGGAGTATATAAATAAATATTGTCCACATTCGATGTGAATAATGGATTAAAATAAATATTTGGAAATAAAACTTTATGAAGGAAATTGGGTTTCTAAGTGGGAATTTAAATGATATTACTTGATTGACATAGAAATGTGTTTATTTTATGCTCTTATATCTTATCTTTTGTATATAAATAAATATTACTTGGGTATTGTTTTGCTATTTTTACAGATATTCCAACCCAGCCCGCATGCAACCAGAAATGTAGAGAAATAGAGATGAAATTGCTGTGTATTTGCAGTTTGAAGAATTGTAGATGAAGATATCACATCTAGTTGCTGTTGGACAAGAAAAGGAGTGATAAAAAGGCTTTGCACATCACAAATCAATGAAGAAATATCAAGGAAGCAAGAGGAAAAAGAGAAAAGGCCCAAATTTGCTTTATTTATCAAAGGCCCATTTATGTTTCTCATTGTAAACTAATTAGTGATGTAATGACCAGGCCCATTTATCATTAGGGTTAGGGTTAGGGTTTGGCTATCTACTCTATATATACCCTTGTAATGGCATTGTAGCCACCATCCTATCTCATATCTTATTTCCATTGTTCTAATAAAAGTTCTTCTTTCTTTTTTATTTTCTGCATTTTTTTGTTTTCTTAGCAACTAGTGTTGTCTATACGATTAGATTCGGTAGAACACTATTTGTATTTTGCACTTGTTTGCATTAGTGATTTACCGTCTGATTAGATTAGGCGGAAATCCTAATTTTAATTCTTGTTTGTTATTTCAATTTCTACAATTTCAATTTCTGCTTTTTATTATTTTCTTAGGTCAAATTGGGTTTGATTAGATTCAAATCTAATTCATAGTTTCATTTGCTTTCCATTGAAATTGTGATTTGATCGTCGGTTCAGTTAGATCTGTTCTGAATCAAATTACAGTTTTAATTTTGTTTTGTTTTGCAAAATCAACCTCCAAAGTTCGTCTAACACGCCCACGAAACATATAAATAATAAAATTTAACTTTCCTCCCTGTGTTCGACCTGTATGCTACACACCTGTATGCTTGCAGAATTTATTACAAATGTCGCGCTTTTCTAATTCATAGACCAGCGTCGATCAAGTTTTTGGCGCCGTTGCCGGGGAGGTAACGATTAAATTTTATTATTTATTTAATTTTTGATTCGTGTTAGTTCTTTATTTTTATTTTATTTTCTTCTTGTATTTGTTTTTGTTTAGTAGAAAAAAAAAGAAAATTCTTGATTGGTTTGATTTGGTATTATTTAATGATACCGTAATCTTCCTAACAAGAAAAAAAAAATATTGCCAAATTCCCTTGATTTTCTTTCCTCTTCTTTTCAATTTGTTTGTTTCCCTTTTAAAAAAAATTCTCTCTCTTCTAGTTTTACAAAACAAAAAAAAATCTTTCTGTTTTTGTCTTCTTTTTCATTGCTTTCCCTTTTTTTTACAAAATTTTTCCTTTTTACAGGTTCACACAAATACATCATCCCATACTCAACAACAATTCACAAATCCCTCAGACCACTACTGTTCATCTCCATTATCTCCAGCATCAACCAACCTCACTCAACATCCAGATCCGATCAGTTCTACAACCATCACCCCTCTCGATTTTCTTCAATCATCATCTAACATCTCTCCATTCAGAAACCACCCCCAAACCTTCAGACTACAGTTCACCGTCTACCACAAAATCCCATCAACAAGCCACTTTCTTCTTCCACTCCCAAACCCGAACTGATCAAACCACACAGTCAAGCATCACTTTCCTCCACAACCCAGAAACTGACCAACCGATCACAAGCAGTTCCAAGCCATACATCCAGCAACTGACCATTCTCTTCCTACCGTCCCCTGACCCAATTCTATCCGCTTCAAACCAAATCCACACCATTCCTCAAGCAAACAAGGCATCCTCATCAACAATTTTCCCCTGCGCCAATTACCCCATACCAACCCTAAACCGCAAGTTTCTCTGCCCACCTTCAACTCTTTCCACCACGTTCTAAAAACATCCCTCAAATCCTCTTGATAACAGTCAACACAGCACCAATTCTCACCGTTACCTCAACCTTTCCAGCACAAAAACCGCAATACCCCAAGCCAAATCCGATTCTGCCAGATACAATCACGTAATTGCTCCACTGTCCATCTCGTCAAACTCGTCGGTTCTCCAAACCCACGCCATCTTCTCCTCCGGACGAACTGTGCCAATATCCTCACCGCGTCACTTCTCACAGCCCCTTAAAACGAAACCCTACTCGAATCCAAATAACCACAAACCCAAATCGAAAGCCAACCCAAAACTCCTGGTTTGAAAACCAATCGATTAGAAACAAAAGAGAAAAAAAGAAAAAAAGCGTATTGGATTTTTATTTTGAACTGGGTATGGTACTTTGAGTCCTTGGTTTTGTTATTTTGGGTGATTGCATTGGCTTTGGCTTGGTTTGCTGTGTAGAGTGCATTGCCCCTAATGTCGTGCATCAGTTTTAATCAAGGATCAGTTTTGTTTTGGGGTTTTGTTTTTGTTTTCTAGACTTTGTTTTAGAATTTGAGCGTGTACTCCAGGATATTCTCAATTAGGGGTGTTTGGATTGTGTTGAGCCCCTTTTGCGTTGTGTTGGTTCTGTCAGTTTCCCATTTTTGTGTGTAACGGTTTCCTAAATCTATTTTTGATTATTTTTAAATTAAAAAAGAAAAATGAAAATGGATGAAATGCAGACTCCCGAATATATTTTTCTATTTTTTTTTAAGTTGAGTTTAGTTTATTTCTTTTACTTTATCTTGTCGTTTTTTTTTTAGTTTAGTTTTATTTCTAGTTCAAATTCGGTTTTCTTTTCTTTTCGTTTGTTTCTTTGTTCTCTTTTCTTTTCTTTAAAAAAAAAAAAAAAAAAAAAAAAAACAAGTACAGCTGAAATTTTTAAAAAAAGGTCTAAAAAATTTTTTTTCGGACTCCTAGCCCGAACCCGTGCCGCAGCGCAGTCAAGCAATTAATATAAGGGGACAACAACAGAAAACAGCGGACGATTCAGATGGGTTGGAGCGGTTGCACACCAAGTGGGGTGTGAACGCGCTAGCGCTTCCCAAATTCACTGGAGGACTGCCGATCAAGGTGAAAGCTTTTAAAACTCTACAGGTGCTCTGCCGCAAAGAAAAAAATATATATAGACAATTGTTGTAAAAATTTTCTGCAGGGGCAGCGGCTTTGAATGTACAATTTTTAATTTTTGCAATTATCTGTGTGATTTCTGTTTTTTTTTATTCATTCTGTTAAGGGCAATACCCCAATTCACATAAGGTGAGGGATTTCATCACCCTTTCCTTAGCCCACAAATTGCATTTCATCATAGAATCTGACTAATAATAATGGTTAGACGTTGGACTTAAGGGAGTCACGGGCTCATATAGGGCTTAATTATATTGTGATAGTTGATTCATTTGGAACAAATTATTTCTCGGTGTCTAGACTACGGCAGAGAAATAACCGTTTATAAATATTACGGTGATTCGTAAATATTATATCGGTTGTTACTCTGAAGGTACTTAAACCTTCGGCTGCATTGCTAGGGTGATTCCTGGTGCACCGATAACTCCTGTCCGTTAACTGGCTGAGAAATCTTTTGATCTAAGTAATCAAACGCATCACTTTATAATTTTGGGTTAAGAGCCAATAAGGACAGAAAACTTCATTGTAGCTAATTTCTGCGCTTGCATCTAACAACAATGAGTGAAAAAAGTGTCAGCCAACAAAATTCTCCTAGGGGTTCTCGAATCAACCAAAATTTTCCACCCGAATTGGATCAAAATCGAGTGAATCAAAATTTTCCAAACTTTGGGGATCAAAACCAAATAAATCAAAATTTTCAGAACCTCAATATCCAAATGGATAGACCCCTGTCTCTTCGTGAACGATGTTATCCAACTAGGACCGTTCAACCCTCTGTCATCGTGTTCCCACCAGCTGAAGGGAACAATTTTGAGCTAAATAATTCTTTTATCCAAGGGGTACCAAAATTTACTGGGTCTGAAAATGCTTATGAATTTCTGAGTGAATTTGAATTGTATGCTTCCACAACAAAAATGCAACAACTATCTAACGAATCGATCAAGCTAAGGCTAATCCCATTTGCACTACTTGAAAGCGCTAAAAGATGGCTAAATTCTCTTCCAAAACATTCCATAAGAAGTTGGGATGAATTTGTCACTGCATTTTTGAAAAAGTTTTTCCCTTTCCATAAAACTCTCAAAATCCGAACTGAGATAAATCAATTTTGTCAAAATGAGGGGGAAACTTTTTCAAAATATTTTGAGAGATTCAACCAACTACTGTATAGTTGTCCTCATCATGGAATTCTAAAAGACAACTTGTGTCAAATTGTATATGAAGGGCTTAACTATCAATCTAAAACTCAACTAGAATCAATGTGTGGAGGAGATTTTATGTCTAAAACAGCCGATGAAGCTTGGCGGTTCTTAGAAGATTATTCTGAAAAGGACATGCAATGGGAATCAATTCGCGTTCCCAATTGTACTTCTACTAGAGGAGTGCATGTCGTGGACCCAAATCAAATTCCCGTAGAAAATCAAACTCCTCAAGCCGGAGAAGGGTTACCCCACTACTACTCTCAGGACCAAGCCAATGCTATAGCTCAAAATAACCCTTACTCAGCCACGTACAATCCTGGTTGGAGGAACCACCCAAACTTTTCTTGGTCAAACCCCAATAATTCGGCAAACCCATCTCACATGCAACCCTTTATTCCCAATCCGAATTACCAAGCTCCACCCCCCAATTCTCAAACCTCTCAAGCTGCACCTCAATCCAAACAACCGTATAGGCACCCCAATTTTCAATCATCGAACCAATCCTCTCAATCTTCTCAACCATCACAAGATATTGTTCGATTAGAAAAACAAATAAATAATCAAGACGCTAAAATCGACCAACTAGTGCATATGATAAAGGAAATGGCGAAAAATAATGAGAAAGGAAAGGTGCCTAGTCAACCCGAAGTGAATCCAAAGTATAACCCTCGTGCTGTAAATTCTTGTGAGGACGAAAACCATAATCCAGTCAACGCTATTACAACCCTTCGATCTGGAAAGAGGATTGATAATAACGTGGATGACCCTGACGAACCTTCTAACTCGACCCCAATCCCTAATCTTGATGACCACCCATTGGCTTCGAATGCCAATTCTTCTAAACCTCAAGTTCCCTTAAATGTTGGCAATCCCAACAGTTCTTCTCCCAGCGTCGGCAAACCCGACCCACCTTCGAAAACTAATGTTGGCAATCCCAACAGTTCTTCTCCCAGCGTCGGCAAACCCGACCCACCTTCGAAAACTAATGTTGGCAATCCCAACATTTCATCTTCTACATCCCTACCACCTTCTATCTCCTTGGATAAACCTTCTTCCTCGAACGATGAAACTGATCGTAGAGTCGAAAAACCAGTTGCTCCTTTTCCCCATAGACTCAATAATAAGAAGAAAGCGGCAAATTTTGATAAAATTTTGGAGATTTTCAAACAAGTCCGTGTGAACATTCCTCTTTTAGACACCATTGAACAAATCCCTCAATATGCCAAGTGTCTTAAGGAATTGTGCACACAAAAACGTGCGACCAATGTCCCAAAAACCGCTTTTCTAACTGCAAATACAAGCTCTGTTCTTTCGAATCTTGCCCCAGTCAAGTATAAAGACCCTGGCTGCCCTACGATTGATTGTAAAATAGGAAACACTCACATCTCTCGTGCCCTACTCGACCTTGGTGCCAGTGTCAACCTTCTTCCTTATACTGTTTATCGTCAACTTGGACTAGGGGAGATTAAACCAACAAACATCACACTTCAACTAGCCGATCGATCTGTCAAAAAGCCATTGGGAATTATCGAAGACGTCTTGATACAGATCGAGCAGTTTTACTTCCCTGTCGATTTTATAGTTCTAGAAACAGAGCCTGTCTCAAATCCCAACGTTCAAATACCATTGATCTTAGGACGCCCTTTCTTAGCAACCTCTAATGCTGTTATTAATTGTAGGAATGGTCAGCTTCGACTCTCCTTCGGGCACCTAGCCATTGAGCTAAACATCTTTAATCTCAACAAACAACCTAGGGATTTTGAGATCGATGAAATTGACATGATTCAAACCACAGTTGATGAAACCTCAAGTGACACTTCTGAAGCCCTGAAAATGTGTCTTGACCATTTCAACCCGGATTTCGACGAACTCGAATACATTTCTGAACTAAACAAAATTCTTGACTCCGACACTTCGCCACCTGAATCTAACCAAGGAATGTTGACCGATGTTGATACACAAGAACTTCCTAAGTTAGACCTCAAACCCTTGCCACCAGACCTTAAGTATGCCTACCTAGACTCTTCAAAAACTTTTCCCGTAATCTTGGCCTCCGATCTTACCGAAGACCAAGGAGAAAAAGTTTTGGAAGTTTTGCGGGAAAATAAAGACGCCTTGGGATGGGAAATTAGCGATATAAAAGGAATTAGCCCATCAATTGTGGAACATCGCATACACTTAGTTGATGAGGCTAAGCCCACCCGTGAAGTTCAAAGGCGATTAAACCCAAACATGAGAGAAGTGGTCAAGGAGGAGATAATCAAATGTCTAGACAATAACATCATCTATCCCATCTCTGACAGTACTTGGGTGAGTCCGGTACAAGTTGTACCAAAGAAGTCAGGAGTCACAGTGATCAAAAACGACAGTAATGAACTCGTCCCAACAAAAATCAAAACCAAATGGCGTGTGTGCATCGACTATCGAAAGCTTAACTCAGCCACACGAAAAGACCATTTTCCCTTGCCTTTTATTGACCAAATGCTCGAACGCTTAGCGGGACATGAGTACTACTGTTTTCTCGATGGATACTCTGGCTATAACCAAATCCCTGTTGCTTTAGAGGATCAACATAAGACCACCTTTACTTGTCCCTTTGGAACCTTTGCTTATCGTCGCATGCCTTTTGGTCTTTGTAATGCCCCCGCGACTTTCCAAAGGTGTATGATGAGTATTTTCTCTGATATGGTGGAAGAATTCTTGGAAATATTCATGGACGATTTTTCGATATATGGATCATCTTTTTCCCAATGTCTCACTCATCTAGAACTTGTCCTCAAGCGTTGTTAGGAGAAATCACTCGTGCTTAATTGGGAGAAATGCCACTTTATGGTAAAAAGGGGGATAGTTCTAAGTCATGTCGTCTCCAAAGATGGCCTAGAAGTCGATAAATCCAAAATCGATTTGATTGCTAATTTACCTCCTCCCAAGTCTGTCAAAGATGTTCGTTCATTTCTTGGCCATGCAGGATTCTATAGAAGATTCATTAAGGATTTCTCAAAAATTTCAAAACCTCTCTCGAACTTACTTGCCAAAGACGTAAAGTTTGAATTTTCCAATGATTGCAAAACATCTTTTGAAACTCTTAAATCACTCTTAACCACAACTCCCATCATTCAACCTCCTGATTGGACTCAACCCTTCGAACTTATGTGCGACGCTTCTGATTTTGCTATTGGAGCCATCTTGGGTCAGCGTATCGATAAACTCCCTCGAGTCATTTACTACGCTAGCAAAACCTTGAACGAGGCCCAACTGAATTACTCAACTACTGAAAAGGAATTTTTGGCAGTTGTCTTCGCTCTTGAGAAATTCAGGCCATATCTCATAGGATCCAAAGTCATAGTTTACACTGACCATGCTGCCCTACGATATCTGCTTTCTAAAAAGGATGCCAAGGCCCGCTTGATTCGTTGGATCCTTCTTCTTCAAGAATTCGATATAGAAATACGAGATAAAAAGGGTTCTGAAAATGTTGTAGCTGATCATCTCTCTCGAATTATGCACGAAAATGACAACGACACCCAAATCGATGACTATTTTCCTGATGAACAACTCCTTTCGATCTCTAACACCCCTTGGTATGCTGACATCGTGAATTATCTTGTCACACAACAATTGCCCGCTGAATGGTCGAAACAAGATAAACAAAAATTTCTCTCAAAAGTTCGAAACTTCTATTGGGACGACCCATATCTTTTAAAATACTGTCCAGACCAAATCATTCGAAGGTGAGTGCCCGATCATGAACACCAAAGTATTCTCTCCTTCTCACATGACCATGCTTGTGGCGGTCATTTTGGTGCAAGAAAAACTGCTGCAAAGGTTTTGCAAAGTGGTTTTTATTGGCCCACACTCTTCCGTGACGCTTTCGAATTTTGCTCTCAATGTGAGCGATGTCAAAGAACGGGTCGAATCTCTAAGCGAAACATGATGCCTCTCAACCCCATTTTAGTGATTGAGTTATTCGATGTTTGGGGCATCGATTTCATGGGACCATTCCCTAATTCATTTGGGAATCTTTACATCTTACTTGCGGTAGATTATGTCTCAAAATGGGTTGAAGCCATTCCGACCAAAACCAACGATAACAAGGTTGTTGTCAAATTCCTCAAAGAAAACAACTTTTCACGCTTTGGCACACCTCGAGCTATCATTAGCGATAATGGCACTCATTTCTGTAATCGTGCTTTTGAGTCCTTGCTCAAGAAATACTCAATCACACACAAGCTGTCAACCCCCTACCATCCACAAACGAGTGGGCAAGTAGAAGTTTCCAATAGACAAATCAAACAAATTCTTGAGAAAACCGTGAATTCCAATAGAAAAGATTGGTCTGTAAAACTGATTGATGCACTTTGGGCTTTTCGCACTGCTTATAAAACCAATCTAGGGATGTCACCATATCGATTAGTCTTTGGAAAGGCCTGTCACTTACCTCTTGAATTAGAGCATCGCGCTCTTTGGGCCATAAAATTTTTGAACTTTGACTTAGAAAAGGCTGGCTCACACAGGAAGTTACAAATTTAAGAACTAGAAGAATTAAGAAATGAGGCGTATGAAAATGCGAAAATCTACAAAGAAAGAACCAAAGCCCAACACGACAAAAACATACTTCGTAAGGAATTCAACATAGGTCAAAAAGTTCTTTTATACGACTCTAGACTTCACTTGTTTCCAGGAAAACTCAGATCTCGATGGACTGGACCTTATGTCGTGAAAACAGTATACCCTCATGGAGCGGTTGAAATTGAAAATCCTAGGGATGGAAGAGTCTTCAAAGTAAACGGTCAACGACTAAAACAATTTTTGGAATTCGAGCAATATGACGAAGATGACTCTATCGATCTGCATGATCATCCACCATGAAATCAGGTGGTACACGTTCTTTTTCTTTTATTTTTATTTTTCATTTTTTTTATTTTTGTTTTTCTGCCTTAGACAGTTGGGACACTGTCTGAATCAAGTGTGGGGGGGAGTCTGCATTTCATCCATTTTCATTTTATTTCTTTTTATTTTCAGCCATTTAAATAGGACCATCATACATTTTAGACTGTAGTAACATACCATAATTTTTTTTTTTGGAAATTACGACTCATTTTCGATTGATACAACAAAAAAAGTTTACAATTTTTAGTCAGTTGATAGTATTTTTCTCTCTCAACTAAGATCAAATAAGAAATATGATGAAAAGTTGAATTTTGAGGGATAATAGTGTAACCGGTACATAGGGAGATTCTTAGGTGATGGCCATGAAATCTATTCTATATTGTAGACTTTGTTTAAATAAGTGGAGGACTTAAAAGACTTATGTTGGCTTTTCAAATCTTTAAAACTAAGTTGTGTTAAGTTGAATTCGCATAACTCTCTTTTGTGCTTATATTTTCGATAATAGTAATAATAATAGTATTCCAAGGGTATCCAACATTGCTTGTATATCGAGCGTTGGTGTGCAAACCCGCCAAGCTCTATCCGACACGTTGTTGACAAAGTCAAAGTTGGAATATCTTGGTCTCATTTTATGAGATTGGACACCTAAGGATTACCGACACGTTGTTGACAAAGTCAAAGTCGGCCTGCACAATCCGCCAAGCTCTTTACCTACTCTCCGTTAGTCCGCGAGGCAGTGCATGGGTGGTAAACCTTGGTCTTTTTAGTTAGGTGTATGTACTTAATCATAAATACTAAAATTTTATAGAATAAAGAATAAGCGATGATACCCAAACACTTCTTGACCTTATTGATTTGACTAGCCATACATGAGAAAATTAGAATACCACTTTGCAAACTGTGCCAAGCAAACTAAGAATTTATTTCACGGCTGCACTATGTTATCGACCGAACTAACTGGCCAAACTGGAATTTAACATTTGAAAACTTGATTTATATTGAAAATTTGTGACAAGTCGAGGTATCTAAAATAAAATCAACTGATTAGAAATTGTTAACTTAATTTGTTGTACCACTTTCCTGAAACAAGTCGTGTTTTCATTTTTCGCTTTTAATTGCATATGTCCATTGCATTCATGTAGTTTCATTAAAATCATAGCATATTGCATTTGGATTTTGTGGGTAGTATCCGCTGAAAACCCTCACGAGACACCACTCGTCCTACTAGGGACACCTAGAGGTTTAACGGCTTGTTGCATACGCTCAATGCAATCGTGTTTCCTACGAAAGTGTGACCTATCTAGTTAGTTTTTCATTTTTGTTTTACTCGAGGACGAGTAAAAGATAAGTGTGGGGGTATTTGATTGACATAGAAATGTGTTTATTTTATGCTCTTATATCTTATCTTTTGTATATAAATAAATATTACTTGGGTATTGTTTTGCTATTTTTACAGATATTCCAACCCAGCCCGCATGCAACCAGAAATGTAGAGAAATAGAGATGAAATTGCTGTGTATTTGCAGTTTGAAGAATTGTAGATGAAGATATCACATCTAGTTGCTGTTGGACAAGAAAAGGAGTGATAAAAAGGCTTTGCACATCACAAATCAATGAAGAAATATCAAGGAAGCAAGAGGAAAAAGAGAAAAGGCCCAAATTTGCTTTATTTATCAAAGGCCCATTTATGTTTCTCATTGTAAACTAATTAGTGATGTAATGACCAGGCCCATTTATCATTAGGGTTAGGGTTAGGGTTTGGCTATCTACTCTATATATACCCTTGTAATGGCATTGTAGCCACCATCCTATCTCATATCTTATTTCCATTGTTCTAATAAAAGTTCTTCTTTCTTTTTTATTTTCTGCATTTTTTTGTTTTCTTAGCAACTAGTGTTGTCTATACGATTAGATTCGGTAGAACACTATTTGTATTTTGCACTTGTTTGCATTAGTGATTTACCGTCTGATTAGATTAGGCGGAAATCCTAATTTTAATTCTTGTTTGTTATTTCAATTTCTACAATTTCAATTTCTGCTTTTTATTATTTTCTTAGGTCAAATTGGGTTTGATTAGATTCAAATCTAATTCATAGTTTCATTTGCTTTCCATTGAAATTGTGATTTGATCGTCGGTTCAGTTAGATCTGTTCTGAATCAAATTACAGTTTTAATTTTGTTTTGTTTTGCAAAATCAACCTCCAAAGTTCGTCTAACACGCCCACGAAACATATAAATAATAAAATTTAACTTTCCTCCCTGTGTTCGACCTGTATGCTACACACCTGTATGCTTGCAGAATTTATTACAAATGTCGCGCTTTTCTAATTCATAGACCAGCGTCGATCATTACTAAAATTAGAAACTGGCCAGGAATTAGTTGAGTTGAATGGCTTTCTGAATACCGACCTGATGTTGGTTTCGGCCTTCGGGGTTTATACTTAGGAAGTTGTTCTCTTACTAGTTTACAATTAAAGACCGATAAATGGGGGAGAGAAATGATGCATGAAAGAACAAATGGAAATGTTTACTAATGTGAATAACATTTATTTTCTAATTTTAGAAAATAAGAATTTATAAATATACAGAAACGGGAAATGGGAAATGAGTTAATTAATGATAAATTTATTTAAAAGGGGAAAATGTTGATTGATGATTGATCGATAAAATTAACATTTGGAAATAAGATCGTTGTGTGTATGGATGTTTTCCTTTGATAGTTAAATAACCGACGTTTTGACTATTTTTCCGTCATCAATACGAAGAGATCGGAATCAGATTTATAATCTGAAAACCACTCCATATGGGCATTAGCGTCGTGAATCAAATATGATGAAGGTAATTGAAGACGGAATTTATGCAAGGGTTGTTTCGGCAAATCCTAGGTAGAAGTGCCTAAGATGGGTTTACAGAGTAGTGTCTTCGGTTTGTCCCGTCCTAGGACAACGTATATGGAAAAATGTCTGACAGAGTATATCTGATAGATCGCATAAGTTGATCTCTTCAAACATATTAAAGTTTGGTGGTGGAGAAATTCGTTTCTCTTAGCTTTATACCTGTGGTATTTTGGAGAAATCAATTTATGATTTGGGGGGTATTACGATGTGACATTCAAAGTAAATAAAGGTGTGATCTGTACGTTATGACCTCAAGCCTCACAACCAGGAAATGATATAAAATCGCGTAGGTCGCAAGGCTAAGTGGGTAGCTCTCAATTAGGGTGTATTATCACCTTATCTAGAGAAAATCTATTTTCTTCTTTAAAATAATTCGATGTTGTTCCTTTCGAGAAACGGTTGTTGATCCCAACCGTTGGTGATAATACATTCGGTTCACTCAAGCGAAATGAGTGACCGATCATGTTTAGCCTAGGTTACAAGATGTTCTTGTTGAACCCGGTGTATTCCTCTCTAGAGATACATTATCGGAAGGTGGTCCTATCCGTGAGATGAAAGTGTTCCACTAGATTGTTATTTATCTGATTTAGACATTATTATAATATCAAAAGAGTATGGATTTTAAAAGAATACTTTGGTTTATCATAAGGTACCATCCGTGTTTATGTGTGGGTTGGTCTTATGATTATTCTTTCTTTTAAAAAGGATTTTAAAAGTTAAACTAATGGTTGGAGTTTACTCACACCAATCACATGACTGACACATAGTTCATTTTGTTTTGATTTCCCTAAACTCTTAGGTGTCCTATTTCGTGTGGGCAGTCAAGTAGTCGGGATTTTATAGATATACTTGAAGAGCTGGAGCAGGAGGCTTCAGGATTATATATCGAATGTTTATTTCCGTTGTGTTGTAAGTGTTGTACTTCGATAATAATATTGTATACAGATACTGATTTTATTTAAAAGTTATGTTATATAATATATTTATTTGTTCCACTGTGAGATTCGAGTTTACTCTGATGTTGTATTCCTGTTCTTCTTCCTCTTCTACTCTAATTTTCTTTCTTATCTATTTCTCACCCTCTAACTTCTTTCTATTAATGGTCCGGTATTTCTGAAGCTTGAATAGTCAACATGGTGTGTTGTGTTGATTTTCAGGGTTGAAAATCTTTGGGTCGTTACAAACAAGTCATCAAAAACAATGAAACATCAGAAACAACGAATCGTTTGCTTCAATCAGATGGTTCTTTGATTAATCGATAAATTATACCTTCATTTACCATATCATGTGGTTTACAATATTGTTTATCACAACTACGTCCTCCCGAAGGTTGCAATTATGTGCATTTATATAAGGTTAATACTTGGTTTACAAAGCGGGTTTTAAAATGGTTTTCTGAAAATATTAGAAAACATTTCCATTAAAATCCTCTCTCTTTAGCAGGGATATATAGGTTTTATAATTATAAAATACCTTAAAGTATTTAATAAATAGTTATTGAGTTAGGAAATCACTTGAAAACGTTTTACAGAGAACAGCTTATAAAACATACGTGCAAACGACATAAAACTACACAATTTTACAGTGGAAATTCATCTAAAACAACGTCGATTCGATACCCAAATCGAAGTTAATATTGGCACCCCATATTTTAGTTGATTGCGGATTCAATACCATTCACAAACATAAACATAAATAGGTTTATAACCCCTCAAAAACCAACATAAATCAAGTGCAGGCCAAACAAACTAGACCCAAAATCAATGTTGCGTCAGTCTGTAAAACCCCACGTTGGTAGTGACCCTCCCTCTCGGTCGATCCAAATCGATCGTTAAACCGACTTAAATCGAACCAAAAAGGAAAATACACTAACTTTGGGCGCACAACAAATCAGAAAAAACAACAGAAGACTTTTATAAACATCATAATAATGTTACATTAGAGTACAGAATATTAGATTACCGAAAATAATATACAGTGGAAAGTAAACTTACAATAAATGTAATATAGTGCAACAAAAACAACTAAACTAACACAGCGGAAGACTATCAATGCTCTGGACACAGCTTCAAGCTTCGATCCAAAATCCTGCTAAATGAAATAATCTGCAAAACCAAAACTACTGACTGTCCGTATGGAAAATATGGGCACCCAGAGTTTAGGTAGAAACAATAAACTCCGAGTCAGTCATGGGACTTGTAGCGATTCGAACTTCCCCATCTCCGATGAGAAGAGAAAGAACGAATTACCGTGAGGACAAGACAAATCAGAACGCAAATAGAAGAACATTTCATTGTTATTACAACAATTCCATCAGATACAAGAATATACAGAGTATAATAGAATAAATTACATTCGATAAATATCAGAGATTACAATAAATTACATAGCAGCGGAAAAACAATATAAAACACAACTGAAAGTAATACACGGATACAGAGCTTTCCGAGCATTGTTCCAGCTGTAAATCAGGATCCTGTGAATATAAATCTGCAAAACCAAAACTACTAGCTGCCTGTTTCGAAAATAAGGGCACCCAGAGTTTAGGTTAAAACAATAAACTCCAGGTCAGTCATGTGACTGGTGTGAGAACTAAAATAGTTATTTAAACTTTACTTTAAAAGAGAGTAATTCAAGGGACCACGCCGTATAACACGGAACGGGTTTCCTCCCAAGAACACTAGTGCATAGAATAAACAACGCAATGCTTTTTGAAAAAATGAGGCTATTATAAGACCCAGGTCCCATCACACAATGCAACGCAAGCCGGAGGATAGGGTTTTCCCTTATAATAGCTAAACATGCTTGGTACGTTCAAAACAAATCATTTGATACTATTATAAGTGTATAGTGTCAAAACAATTTCAATCATTAATATCAGTCATAGGCGGCATGGGTACCATATATCATGTCACCATACTAGTTCTACAATTAAAACCGCAATATCACGTATTGGAAATTGGATTTCCGTCCTGAGTCGAGGCAAGGGGCAAGCTCCTCTCTGATTCGAGACACCCTAGCAAATGTCCCAGGACTACACACTCTGGGTAACTCTTGGATCTTCAGGGCCGGTCCTCTCTTATGTTTGAGGATTAATTATTCCTGAACACACGTTTCCCGGTCTGTTAGACCTAAAATCGAGGCGCCTCATCCAACAACCACATAGGTGAAAAGTATATAAATGTCAGGGCTGGTAAGTCACTGACACCACCAAAGCTAGAAAGAAACGCCGTGCTCTCCCCACAGTCACTATCCCGTTTTTGACTCATAATGAGGTGTGAGGCTCGCGAATTCGCGTTATACACAAAGATGCCACATAGGCTGTGCTTTGATCATCAACCACAAGACTTTGCTTTTCAACAGAAGCCTTGATCATTTGCCACTTAGGCATGCCACACTGGCAATTCATGCCATGCGACTGATGTCCATCGATATACAACCTCTGAACTCGTACGTCTCAGAGAAGGGCGTTAAGAAAAAGATTAAATTCTCCATCGCCAAACAGATGTATATTTAATGGAGATCAATCAACATAGAGTAAAATCCAATGTCAGACACACAGTCCATTTACATGTCCGTTCTGGGTCTGAACGAAACCGGAGGCACTTTCATCGTATATCCATCGATCTCCAAGTATGTCTGGACGACCACCAACTGATTCCCTCATCTTGGGTGCACAGCCCAATCAAGATCATCAGTAATCACCAAGACGATGTAAAGACTTCCGGTCTTCCACCACCGTCTTCATCTTCGACTTATCGTCGAATTGATTATTCAGAATAGGTATAAACCCATCCTTTCCGAACAACACGCGTATATAATAAACGAATGTTACACAAACACAACATACGGCTCATTCCAATTTAGCAGTCACTAACCATAAATTAGCAAGAGAACAATTCCCCAAATATTAACCCCGAAGGCCGAAACCAACATCAGATCAATACCCAGGAAACCATCCTTCTTGGCTAACCTACAGTTAGTTTCTAAATTTCACATTCTTAGGGAAAGGTTCCCATTTATTTTATCAAAGATAAATTCTTTTGAATTTATTATTTAATCTTCCATTGGATGTCATATCAAACCGAATTATGGCTTTCCAAACTAGTTGAGATTAGCGAACCACACCGAAGTAATTATTTATTTTATTTCCCAATCCCAACCTATTCATCCCATGGAGCAAAACTGTTTTTACCCCCTTAACTAACACCACGGTGTTATCGGTAAATTTAATTACCATTTCACGTTCAAATCTAATTAAAGATTTAACTATCGCTTTGAAGCAAAACTGGTAATACTCCATTCTCGCTCACTTTCCAAATTTGATGATTTAAAATTATCAATTCACATTTCAATCTAATTGCAGATTCATTAAAACTCCCTTTACTGGGTTAAAGAACTAATGTCATTTAAAACACAGTTCACGATAAACCCCAAATCACATTCTATTAATTATCGGGTTAAAGAACAAGTGTTATTTAAAACACCGTTGACGATAAACCCACAAATCAATTCTAATTTAATTCCAATCAAATATATTAGAAATTCCGATTATTTAAAACCCCTTTCGAATCCAATTTATTTATTTAAAAATAACTGGGTTTTAATTCTAGTTCAAACCTAGTTCATTTCGATAAAAATCTATTTTTATCTTTACAAATGTGGAATTTTTCATCATAGTTCTTCACAAATCATTTCTTATGATTTTACACAAATTATTACTATTTTAAATAATTTTATCGAGGCTCGTACAGTCGATTTCCAACAACGGCCATCGAACTGTAGTTACAGCGACCTTTTCCAAATTTTATTTGGACGTATCTCCAAATCCAACCGTTAGATTTCAAATTTCTAATATTCGTTAGAAATCTCTTTTACCCAACGGTTCCGGTTTTAGGAGAATCTGATGGTCGGATCTCCCGAAATGTCTGTTCGAAGTCCATGGTCGAAATTTACGAACTGCTGCGGCGCGCCGCGTTCTATTCAGGCCATTATATATATATATATATATATATATATATATATATATATATATATTTCGATGATTTCCTTTTTAAAAATGAATTTTTTAAATTGTCCCCAATTTGTTTCATAAACAATTTCAACATTCATTTCAAATTCAAATCAAAATTGAATTTTCCCTTATAAATTCTTTTTACATTCATCTCTATTTGATTTCAATTCAAATCGATTTCAATTCTATTTCAATTCGTTTTCATTTGAATTCAATTCAATTCAAATTTGTTTTCTATTCAGTTCAATTCGAATTCGTTTTTTATTCAATTAAATTCGATTTCGTTTTCTATTCAATTCAATTCGAATTCGTTTTCTATTCAATTCATTTCGAATTCGTGTTATAAATATTCGATTTTTATCTCTTTTCAATATTCATTATAAAAATGAATATAATTGATATAAATATCGTTTGCGTCAAAATAGCGCATCTCTAATCAACATGGCTTTATATTTTTCAATAAATTCGTTATTTTATTCAACAAATGAACATATATTGGTTTCAATACTTGACTCTATATTTTTGTCAACACATGACTAATCTCTACGAACGAGTACTGTCCACGTGTGACTATTTTTATTATTCAATATATTTTATAAAAATTATGGTATCTATCGTTTAATTTCAAATCAGACTCCAACCGTAAATTAGTAAGAGAACGATTCCCTAAATATTAACCTCGAAGGCCGAAACCAACATCAGATCAATATCCAGGAGACCAGTCATCTTATCTATTTTCCAGTCAGTTTCTAATTTTATATATGATAAAGATGTAAATTTTACTGTTAAAATATTTCGTTCAACACATGACTAATCTCAACGGATGAGTATTGTCAACACATTAACCTTTATTTTATAATATTCTATATTTTCCCAATTGGAATGAGGCCCAATCATTCACCATATAAAGTTAATTATATGGATTCCATACAACACATGTATATAATAGCAACGATAAATAATCAACCATCATCCAAAGTGCACTACACTGTATAAGCATCAAATATAGATATCTAACGCTTATAACTGCCTGTCAATCAATCGATCGACATACAACTAATTATTGGGATTAGTGTATGTCATATATTATCCCAATACCCGTGTGGGGTTTCAAATCAACAAACACAGATTTTTATTTGTGCAGTTGGGCGATGTGTAAAATTTATCATCCCAATCAATGTCAGTCAAATCAGTGTACATAAACAAATCGTTCGATTTGTAAATGATAATTTATTTTATTCACATTCTCGTTAAAAAATATTTTTAACGACCAAAATATTTATTCAACCTATGAATATTCTATTCGGTTCATTTATTCAATAAAATGATATTTTTATTTTTCTAACATATTTTAGAAAATTTCGGCGGCATAACGGCATGATACTAGAAACGGGACAAGGCCTAGCCTTATCCCCAGTCTAATAATGGCCCACGCCATATACACACTAATCTAATCAATCTCATTTCACCAAACAACCAAATTCAAACCAATCATCCAATCAACTACACAACCAAACAAACAAGTCATCCATGGTCTGTGGACGACGGATGTCGGGTGCTACTAAGCACCATCTGCATCCTAGTATATATGTTAACTAGAAAATAAATTAAAAGTGAGGAGTTGTCACCTTGGGGTTCCACTCCGCCATTCTTTATTTCTAAACGGTTGGGAATTGAATTTTATTCCAGTCGGTTCCATCGCAGTCTATTTCACTCTGTTCATAGTAAAAATCACATTTTTATTATTCAATTTTATATATAAAGAATATATTTTTATATCGCTACTTATAAAATAAAAATCCCATTTTTATTTTGCTATTCTTATAATAAAAATCGAATTTTTATCGCTACTTCTTTAATGTAAAAATAGTATCTTTATATTTCTAGAAATCAAATCTTTTTATTTCTATAAATATAATCTTTTCTTCATTTTAAAAATAAAGTCTTTTCTATTTTAAAATATAATCTTTTTATATTTCTAAAATCGAATCTTTTCCTTCATGAACACATTATAAAAATTGACTCTTTATCTTGCTACACCCATAATAAAAATCTCAACTTTTACATAAATAAAAATCTTATTTTTGATCTCTACATTATATAAAAATTATATTTTTAA
The DNA here is from genome assembly GCA_030737875.1 of Allium sativum. NCBI lineage: Eukaryota > Viridiplantae > Streptophyta > Magnoliopsida > Asparagales > Amaryllidaceae > Allium > Allium sativum. The sequence continues at coordinate 490,777,124 of CM060920.1, forward strand.
ACTCTACATTATATCAAAATTATATTTTTCTCTAGATTTCATGTATACAAATATCGAAATTTTCTCTAGTTTTCATGTATATAAATATCGAAATTTTCTCCAGCTTTCATGTATATAAATATCAAAATTTTCTCTTTACGAAAACATGGTAAAATTCAAATCTTTACCCATAAAAAAAAAATCAAAGCCTTATTATAAAATCAAAGCTTTTACTATATAAAAAGAAATCCTATCTTTTTCTTACACTATACATAATAAACTGATTTTAAACTAAGTTTTATTTAAATAAAAACTGAACTTAAATAAAACTGATTTTAAATTAAAAGCTGATTTAAAATAATGTTCGAATAAATAAATAAAAAAATAAAAAACTAAGTAAAACAAAATCAATCTCACTGCATTTTCGTTCAGGTGGGTGTGGAGGCTCGCGGCGGATTTCCTAGTGGCGGCTCACGTTGATTTGGCGGCAGCAAACTTCGACGGAGGGAGGGAGAATGGAGGGCGGCTGGACTTGTAGTGGCGGCGGAGGAACATGCGGCTCAGAGGGTGGCACAGTCTCCTGTGCGACAGCGGGCTTCAACGGGATTTGGGGCTCGCGATTTAGGGTTTATAGGGGAGGACGGTGTCGGACGGGGGGTTTGGACGGAGGGGAGCCGTCAGGCGAGAGGGGGCCCATCGCCAGAGGCGGCGCGCGCGAGGGCTAGGGCACGAACGCCCATTTTTCTCTTTTCTGTTTTGAGTTTGAACGTATAAAGGGGAGGTGGTTGACTTTGAATGGAAAGGGAGAGGGGGTTTATTTATTTTATATATTTTATTCTATTTAAATTTCAAAAAGCAACTTTTAATTTCGAACTCGAAATCGAACCCACCGACTGTCGCTCCTAGCTAATAACCCCTATCCCGAACGCAACGGGATATGTTTCGTAACCCAGTTCTAACGTTTCGATCAATTTCCGTTTAAATTAAAATATACATCTATATATATTCAATTCAAACGTACATTTCAATTTACCGGGCCCACATACGAACTCTAAAAATTCCCAAAAAATTATTTCTGGCTTCGTATTGACGATACGGTCTTAACAAAACTAATTTCATCAAATTATGAGACCGTTTGAAAAATGGGCATTTTCCAGTCGATTAAAATCAACTAAAACTGGTCAAACGCGTTTTCCTTTGCCACGATCACATATTGATTCGAAAAATTATGAAAATTGCAATTTAGCAATAACTTGACATCACGGATCCAATAAAAGTGGTTTCGTCGAAACCCGAGGTCGTTTGCAAAATTCCCATTTTTAAGGGCCAGAATTCTATAGCGACTATTCAGAATTTTTAACAGGACATATCTTTTGATTCCCGCTATGAAATTTCAATTTTTCCGGATTCGTTGGAAAGATATTCTCAATTAGATTCTAATATTTTTGGTTTCACTAAAATCCGGTTTATTTTGCACTCGTTACATTCATTTGAAATTTGAAATCGAATTATTGAACTACCGCACCATTTTCAATTCCTTTTATAATTATAAATAATTATTTATATTCTAACGACGATCTATATAACTATATACGTTCTAATTCTATTCAAAATAAATTCCTCGTTGATATTATTTAAAATAGTCATTTTAAATATTCAAAATTCTCTAAAATTGCCAAAATAAAAATTTTAAACTGGCTCGCATTTCCGGGTTGTTACAATCTCCCCCACTTAAAACTTTTCGTCCCCGAAAAGGAACGAAGCCGAAAGTTGTTTAACAAATCAACTCAACTTCCGTTCTTTTGATCACGGCTTAAGTTCTTCAACTTTTCAGTTTCTAAAAAATTTTCAAATTTTTCAAAAATTTGGCAACACCCTAAATTTTCGAAAAATTTCGCCATAACCTCCCCTGCACCGGGAGCACGGGAAAATCCCGAAATTGCCATATAAGCCCTCTGATCTCAAAAAGAAAAAGAAAAGGCCAAGCGGCTAGCCAATCGGCTCATAAAATCATCATCACCCAAACAAAACAGTAAATTATGGTAAACATGTACCTATTTGTCGGGCAAACAATTTTATTTCTCTGCTCTAACCTCCTTGCTATGACCTGTTCAATGTAAGTACATGTATATGCATGCATTTGCAAATAATTTTCGATACAATCCAATATTTGGTACTATTAGGCGTAATGGTTCAAAATTTCAAACAAATAGACAAACAACACAACCATCAATCAATTAGTGAATTAACGTTTCAAATCCATAATTTTGATATATATACAAAAAGTCATGTTTTGATGCCAAATCACAACAAATAATCCTATATATATTTTGGTTCTCACACCAGTCTACTGGAAATATATAGATATCACACCTTCGTCACTCGAATATAAATACTGGTGATGGTATATTTCATCATCAGGACCATGTCCGGGCAACTAGAGTGTGGTTCTATATCTATCCAGTATATTAAAACTTCGAATATACGTTCATGACGCGTATATCCAAAATCTTTATATACTGGATTGTCCAAATCAATACAAACAAAATATTCAAATACGAATAGTTGAATTTAATTTTCAAAACAAAATTTGTTTATTTGAAAAATATACTCTTCACACTCGTTCTAGGATACTACTGATCCTATCTCTACCGAGTCATTCTAATTGGATATTACTAATCCAATATCTGATGGATTCTTTCGTATGGTTCTAATGTGTCTTGTTCTCAAGCTCTGTAAACCAAATCTTTGATACCAAATGTAGCGACCTGAACTTCCCCATCTCCAAAGAGAAGAGAAAGAACGAATTATCGTGAGGACAAGACGAATCAGAACGCAAACAGAAGAACATTTCATTGTTATTACAAAATTCCATCAGATACAAGAATATACAGAGTATAATAGAATAAAATACATTCGATAAATATCAGAGATTACAATAAATTAAATAGCAGCGGAAATACAATATAAAACACAACTGAAAGTAATACACGGATACAGAGCTTTCTGAGCATCGTTCCAGCTGTAAATCAGGATCCTGTGAATATAAGTCTGCAAAACCAAAACTACTAGCTGCCCGTGTCGAAAATAAGGGCACCCAGAGTTTAGGTTAAAACAATAAACTCCAGGTCAGTCATGCGACTGGTGTGAGAACTAAAATAGTTATTTAAACTTTACCTTAAAAGAGAGTAATTCAGGGGACCACGCCGTATAACACGGAACGGGTTTCCTCCCAAGAACACTAGTGCATAGAATAAACAACACAATGCTTTTTCGAAAAATGAGGCTATTATAAGACCCAGGTCCCATCACACAATGTAACGCAAGCCGAAGGATAGGGTTTTCCCTTATAATAGCCAAACATGCTTGGTACGTTCAAAACAAATCATTTGATACTATTATAAGTGTATAGTGTCGAAACAATTTCAATCATAAATATCAATCATAGGCGGCATGGGTACCATAGATCATGTCGCTATACTAGTTCTACAATTAAAACCGCAATATCACGTATTGGAAATTGGATTTCCATCCTGAGTCGAGGCAATGGGCAAGCTCCTCTCCGATTCGAGACATCCTAGCAAATGTCCAGGACTACACACTTTGGGTAAACCTTGGATCTTCAGGGCCAGTCCTCTCTTACATTTGAGGATTAATTATTCCTAAACACACGTTTCCCGGTCCTAACAGACCTAAAATCGAGGCGCCTCATCCAACAACCACATAGGTGAAAAGTGTATAAATGTCAGGGCTGGTAAGTCACTGACACCACCAAAGCTAGAAAGAAACGTCGTGCTCTCCCCGCAGTCACTATTCCGTTTTTGACTCATACTGAGGTGCGAGGCTCACGAATTCACATTATACACAAAGCTGCCACGTAGGTCGTGCTTTGATCATCAACCACAAGACTTTTCTTTTCAACAAAAGCCTTGATCATTTGCCACTTAGGCATGCCACACTGGCAATTCATGCCATGCGACAAATGTCCATCGATATACAACCTCTGAGCTCGTAGGTCTCAGAGAAGGGTGTTAAGCAAAAGAATAAATTCTCCGCCGCCAAACAGATGTACATTTAATAGAGATCAATCAACATAGAGTAAAATCCAATGTCAGACACACAGTCCATTTACAAGTCCGTTCTGGGTCTGAACGAAACCAGAGGCACTTTCCTCGTATATCCACCGATCTCCAAGTACGTCTAGATGACCAACAACTGATTTCCTCATCTTGGGTGTACAGCCCAATCAAGATCATCAGTAATCACCCAGACGATGTGAATACTTCTGGTCTTCCAACACCGTCTTCATCTTCAACTTATCGTCGAATCGGTTATTCAGAATGGGTATAAACCCGGCCTTTCCGAACAACCCGCGTATATAATAAATGAATGTTACACAAACACAACCTACGCCTCATTCCAATTCAGCAGTCACTAACCGTAAATTAGCAAGAGAACAATTCCCCAAATATTAACCCCGAAGGCCGAAACCAACATCAGATCAATACCCAGGAAACCATCCTTCTTGGCTAACCTACAGTTAGTCTCTAAATTTCACATTCTTAGGGAAAGGTTCCCATTTATTTTATCAAAGATAAATTCTTTTAAATTTATTCTTTAATCTTCCATTGGATGTCATATCAAACCAAATTATGGCTTTCCAAACTAGTCGAGATTAGCGAACCACACCGAAGTAATTATTTATTTTATTTCCCAATCCCAACCTATTCATCCCATGGAGCAAAACTGTTTTTATCCCCTTAACTAACACCACGGTGTTATCGGTAAATTTAATGACCATTTCACGTTCAAATCTAATTAAAGATTTAACTATCGCTTTGGAGCAAAACTGGTAATACTCCATTCTCGCTCACTTTCCAAATTTGATAATTTAAAATTATCAATTCACATTTCAATCTAATTGCAGTTTCATTAAAACTCCCTTTACTGGGTTAAAGAACTAATGTCATTTAAAACACAGTTCACGATAAACCCCAAATCACATTCTATTTATTATCGGGTTAAAGAACAAGTGTTATTTAAAACACCGTTCACGATAAACCCACAAATCAATTCTAATTCAATTCCAATCAAATATATTAGAAATTCCGATTATTTAAAACCCCTTTCGAATCCAATTTATTTATTTAAAAATAACTGGGTTTTAATTCTAGTTCAAACCTAGTTCATTTCCATAAAAATCTATTTTTATCTTTACAAATATGGGATTTTTCATCCCAGTTCTTCACAAATCATTTCTTATGATTTTACACAAGCTATTACTATTTTTAGTAATTTTATCGAGGCCCGTACAGTCGATTTCCAACAACGGCCATCGAAATGCAGTTACAGCGACCTTTTCCAAATTTGATTTGGATGTATCTCCAAATCCAGCCGTTAGATTTTCAAATTTCTAATATTCGTTAGAAATCTCTTTTCGATACGAATCCAATGGTTCCGGTTTTAGGAGAATCCGACGGTCGGATCTCCCGAAATGTGCGTTCGAAGTCAATGGTCGAAATTTACGAACTACCGCGGCGCGGCGCGTTCTATTCAGGCCATTATATATATAATATATATATATATATTATATATATTTCGACGATTTCCTTTTTAAAAACGAATTTTATAAATCATTTCAAATTTGTTTCAAAAACAATTTCAACCTTTATTTCAAATTCAAATCAAAATTGAATTTTCCCTTATAAATTCTTTTTACATTCATCTCTATTTGGTTTCAATTCTATTTCAATTCGTTTTCAATTCAATTCAAATTCTTTTTCTATTCAATTCAATTCGAATTCGTTTTCTATTCAATTAAATTTGAATTCTTTTTCTGTTCAATTCAATTCGAATTCGTTTTCTATTCAATTCAATTCGAATTCGTGTTATAAATATTCGATTTTTATCTCTTTTCAATATTCATTATAAAAATGAATATAATCGATATAAATATCGTTCGCGTCAAAATAGTGCATCTCTAATCAACACGGCTTTATATTTTTCAATAGCTTTGTTATTCTATTAAACAAATGAATCTATATTTCTTTCAATACTTGACTCTATATTTTTGTCAACACATGACTAATCTCAACGAATGAGTACTGTCCACGTGTGACTATTTTTGTTATTTAATATATTTTATAAAAATTATGGTATCTATCGTTTGATTTCAAATCAGACTCCAACCGTAAATTAGTAAGAGAATGATTCCCTAAATATTAACCCCGAAGGCCGAAACCAACATCAGATCAATATCCAGGAGACCACTCATCTTATCTATTTTCCAGTCAGTTTCTAATTTTATATATGATAAAGATGTAAATTTTATTATTAAAATATTTCATTCAACACATGACTAATCTCAACGGATGAGTACTGTCAACACATGAACCTTTATTTTATAATATTCTTTATTTTCCCAATTGGAATGAGGCCCAATCAATCACCATATAAAGTTAATTATATGGATTCCATACAACACATGTATATAATAGCAACGATAAATAATCAACCATCATCCAATGCGCACTACACTGTATAAGCATCAAATATAGATATCTAACGCTTATAACAGCCTGTCAATCAATCGATCGACATAAAACTAATTATTGGGATTAGTGTATGTCATATATTATCCCAATACCCGTGTGGGGTTTCAAATCAACAAACACATATTTTTATTTGTGCAGTTGGGTGATGTGTAAAATTTATCGTCCCAATCAATGTCAGTCAAATCAGTGTACATAAACAAATCGTTCGATTTGTAAATGAATATTTATTTTATTCACATTCTCATTAAAAAATATTTTAAACAACCAAAATATTTTATTCAACCTATGAATATTCTATTCGGTTAATTTATTCAATAAAATAATATTTTTATTTTTCTAACATATTTTAGAAAATTTCGGCGGCATAACGGCACGATACTAGAAACGGGACAAGGCCTAGCCTTATCCCCGGTCTAATAATGGCCCACGCCATATACATACCAATCTAATCAATCTCATTTCACCAAACAACCAAATTCAAACCAATCATCCAATCAACTACACAACAAGTCATCCATGGTCTGTGGACGACGGGTGTCGGGAGCTACTAAGCACCGTCTGCATCCTAGTATATATGTTAAATAGAAAATAAATTAAAAGTGAGGAGTTCTCCCCTCGGGGTTCCACTCCGCCATTCTTTATTTCTGAACGGTTCGGAATTGAATTTTATTCCAGTCGGTTCCATCGCAGTCTATTTCACTCTGTTCATAGTAAAAAACACATTTTTATTATTCAGTTTTATATATAAAGATTATATTTTTATATCGCTACTTTTAAAATAAAAATCCCATTTTTATTTTGCTTTTCTTATAATAAAAATTGAATTTTTATCGCTACTTCTATAATGTAAAAATAGTATCTTTATATTTCTAGAAATCGAATCTTTTTATTTCTATAAATATAATCTTTTCTTCGTTTTAAAAATAAAGTCTTTTCTATTTTAAAATATAATCTTTTTATATTTCTAAAATCAAATCTTTTCCTTCATGAACATATTATAAAAATTGACTCTTTATCTTGCTACACCCATAATAAAAATCTGAACTTTTACATAAATGAAAATCTTATTTTTGACCTCTACATTATATAAAAATTATATTTTTAAACTCTACATTATATCAAAATTATATTTTTCTCTAGCTTTCATATATACAAATATCGAAATTTTCTCTAGTTTTCATGTATATAAATATCGAAATTTTCTCTAGCTTTCATGTATATAAATATCAAAATTTTCTCTTCACGAAAACACGGTAAAATTCAAATCTTTACCCATAAAAAAAATCAAATACTTATTATAAAAATCAAAGCTTTTACTATATAAAAAGAAATCCTATCTTTTTCTTACACTATACATAATAAACTGATTTTAAACTAAGTTTTATTTAAATAAAAACTGAACTTAAATAAAACTGATTTTAAATTAAAAGATGATTTAAAATAATGTTTGAATAAATAAATTAAAAAAATAAAAAAACTAAGTAAAACAAAATCAACCTCACTGTACTTTCGTTCAGGTGGGTGTGGAGGCTCGCGGCGGATTTCCTAGTGGCGGCTCACGTTGATTTGGCGACAACAGACTTCGACGGAGGGAGGGAGAACGGAGGGCGGCTGGACTTGTAGTGGCGACGGCGGAATAGGTGGCTCAGAGGGTAGCGCAGTCTCCAGTGCGACGACGAGATTCAATGGGATTTGGGGCTCGCGATTTAGGGTTTACAGGGGAGGACGATGTCGGAGGGGGGTTTGGACGGAGGGGAGTCGTCAGGCGGGAGGGGGCCCATCACCAGAGGCGGCGCGCGCGAGGGCTAGGACACGAACGCCCATTTTTCTCTTTTCTGTTTTGGGTTTGAACGTATAAAGGGGAGGGGGTTGACTTTGAAAGGAAAGGGAGAGGGGGGTTTATTTATTTTATATATTTTATTCTATTTAAATTTCAAAAAGCAACTTTTAATTTCGAACTCAAAATCGAACCCATCGACTGTCGCCCCTAGCTAATTACCCCTATCCCGAACGCAACGATATATGTTACGTAACCCAGTTCTAACATTTCGATCAATTTCCATTTAATTTAAAATATACATCTATATATATTCAATTCAAACGTACATTTCAATTTACCAGGCCCACATACGAACTCTAAAAATTCCCGAAAAATTATTTCTAGCTTCGTATTGACGATACGGTCTTAACAAAACTAATTTCATTAAATTCTGAGACCATTTGAAAAATGGCCATTTTCCAGTCGATTAAAATCAACTAAAACTGGTCAAACGCGTTTTCCTTTGCCACGCTCACATATTGATTCCAAAAATTATGAAAATTGGAATTTAGCAATAACTTGACATCATGAATCCAACAAAAGGGGTTTCGTCGAAACCCGAGGTCGTTTGCCAAATTCCCATTTTTAAGGGCCAAAATTCTATAGCGACTATTCAGAATTTTCAACAGGACATATCTTTTGATTCCCGCTATTAAATTTCAATTTTTCCAGATTCGTTGGAAAGATATTCTCAATTAGGTTCTAATATTTTTGGTTTCACTGAAATCCGTTTTATTTTGAACCTGGTACATTCATTTGAAATTTGAAATCGAATTATCGAACTACCGCGCCATTTTCAATTCCTTTTATAATTATAAATAATTATTTATATTCTAACGACGATCTATATAATTATATACGTTCTAATTCTATTCAAAATAAATTCCTCGTCGATATTATTTAAAATAGTCATTTTAAATATTCAAAATTCTCTAAAATTGCCAAAATAAAAATTTTAAACTGGCTCGCATTTCCGGGTTGTTATAGGACTAGTGTGAGAACTCAAAACAATTATTACACTTTCCTTTAAAATAAGGTAAATCACGGGACCATGCCGCATAACACGGAGCAGGTTTCCCCCATGAATACCAATGCATAAACAATAACCAATAATAGAAACATGGATCTACAATGCATCAATCAACATGCAATTTTTCAATCTACCCATTTAGATTAATCACCACACTTAGATTTTCCAAATCCAATTCACTTTGCAGAAATTAATTCTTTTCCTCGATTTCTCATTTCAAATCATTTGAAATATATATATATATATATATCTAGCTTTCATATCAAAATAGACTTCACTTCGGGATCTCAAACCAAATCATTTGGAAATATGAATCCCAAATCATCACAATGCATACAAGCATGTATACAACCAAATATTGGGAGGTTTCTCCCATCAACAAGGCAAAGGGCACACACCTAAGCAACTCGATATATATCTACACCTCTCATGATGGAGAAGGCTACACTAACGATGCACCTCCCACGCATGGAAGAATACACCGCCCAAAGCCATTTAAGACTATAACACCCATACTTTTAGTCACATGGGCTACCCAAATCTTTAGCCACATACTAAATCATTTCATATCCCGAAGTAGGGAAAATCATTTCACAACATAATAATCACAAGTACTTTCCAAAATATAATACTTTACATTAGCAATTCACACGTATGATCAGTCAATATTGATCACATTACCTTTGAGCTCGTACGTATCAAAGAATGGTGTTAAGCAAGAGAATAACTCCTCTACCACCAAACAGATATATCACCAATAGCAACTAATCAGTTATGTGATGAACTACAATGTCAAACACATAAATATATTTTAAAATCATTTCGACAACATCGGGGTTAGGCCTCGAAATCAATTCGGTTTTATAAAACATTTTTATAAAACATTCTCTATCCAAAATTGGGAATATATTTCTTTTCACTTAAGAAAAATATCATTTCAAAATCATTCATTAAATTTGAAATGAAATCAACAACATCGCTACACATCTCATAGTCAAATGGTGAAGTGTTTCACTAGATGTTAGCATACAAATACTTCTACCTAACCCAATGCTAAATGTAAAAGCATGATTTGCTCATAAACTGGTCATGCACAATCCAAACAACCAATTAATCCCAATCAATATCAACAACCAAGTATATTTGGTTTATATCCCATCTTATGTTTTAGTAAATTTAATTACCATTCGTTCATTCCAATCTAATTAAAGATTTATTAAAACTCTTCGTTTTAATCTTCAAAAACCATTACTTAATTATTATTCAATTTTCTGGAAATTTATCCTACCTTTACTCGGTTTAAAGAACAATGTTATTTAAAATACAATTCATGGTAAACCCAAAATCATCTTCCAACTAACATGGAAACTTCACGGAAATCCTATCAGTATATAATCGATATAAATTTCCGTATCAAACTAATACTATAAGTGGAATAGCAGCAAGGCCTTTTAAATTCCATAAATAGTAACAGTTTTTATTCACAAAAGCTCATTTCGATCATTACCAAACCGAATTCCATTCAATTCCAATATAATATTTTAAATTGGAAAACTTTACTTTGAAAATTTTCCACTAATCTTAATTAAAAGATTTACAAATTCCAAATCATGACTTCACTATTAATCGAGTTAAAGAACGACTGTTATTTAAAACATGGTTCACTATAAACCCCAAAATCGAACTTGATATTAAATATAAGGTTCTGAATAGAAATAATATCAGCTTATATTCAACATCAAATTCTGAAACCAACCAATATCATATTGGGAATAACGATATCTATATCTTCCAAATTTCTCAACAATATCCTTATAATTACAGAATTCAATATCAAAATATTCTGAAGATTGTCTCCATTCAAATCCATTCCAATTTATTCATTGGAAAATTCTGGTTATTTTTAAACCCATTTTCAATCCAGTTTATTTATTTATAAACGTTGGATTTTTATTCTATTAAATAACTAGTTCATTTCGATAAAAATATCTTTTTATCTTTTCAAATATGGAATTTTTCATCCAAAATCTCTCCAAATCAGTTATTATGATTTTACATATTTTTTTCATATTTTTAATAATTTTATTAAGGCCACTACAGTCAGTTTCCAATAACGGCCACCGAACTGCATTCATAGCTACCTTTTCTGAAATTGATTTGAACATAATTTTAAATCCGACTGTTCAAATTTAAATCTCTTATATTCACTGAAAAGATATTTTCGATACGAACCTAATGGTTCCAGTTTTAGGAGAATCCGATGGTCGGATCTCCCGTTATGCCAGTTTGAAGTTAATAGTTGAAATTCGCGAACGGTCGTTGCGCGGCGCGTTCTATTCAAACCATTAAATATATATAATATATATATATCATCAATTTCTATTTAAATCGTATTTTATAAATCATTTATAAATTAATTTTAAAAACAATTCCAACTTCCCTTTCCAATTTTAAATCAAAACTGAATAGTCCATATTATGACAATTTCATACATGCATATATATGTTAAAAATTATATTCTTAACCAACCATCATTTATTTCAATCCATGATAGTTTTATACATCTCATACATATATGTTAAAAATAATATATTTAACGATCCAATATTTATTTTAACACATGACCATTTTATATATTGCATATATACATTTTATACATCGCATATATATATATATATATATATATATATACACGCACATGTATATTTTATTCACATCTCTTTTTCTGAATTTTTCAGGGGAGAAACCAGCACTGCCGTAAAACTCCCCCTAGTGCATCTAACCCGGTCTGCGGGGTCATCAGGTTTATGCACATGGTAAGCCCCCCTATTTACATCTCATATATATGTTCACAATCACAACACGATACAGTCAATTTAATCGTCCATGGTCTATGGACGAGGGAGGTGAGCTAACAGGTACCGTACAACATTTTATAATGATTAACTGATAAAAATCAATACTGGCAATTCATATATGCAGTTATAAAATAAATAACTGTACAAAAAAAAATTAGTGAGAAGTTCTCACATTGATCGGATAAAAATTGTTATTAAATGATAATTCTGATTAAATTAAACAGGGCGTTTAATTTAACCAAAAAATGTGACTTGCTCCAAATCTGTTCCAGTGAGTTCCATTGTGTAGATCTCGATTTTACCGTCCTAACGGAGTTGGGTTTGCTTATTTCTGTCATCGTATGACAAAGATATGAGTTTTGAAACTTTAATTACTTATTTAAATTAATTAAAATATAATTAACTTAACTAGTTCTCTTTACTAATCACTCCTCCCTCTTTATCTACTTCATTCCCTTTTTGTAACCAAGAACCCACGCATCGTCACCTTCAATCACCGTCGCCCGCTCCTTCAGGCCGTCGGCCGCTGATCCAACAAAGCCACCTCGAAGCTCGAGCCCCTCTCCTCCTTCGCCCACATCGCCACCCCACTCGGTGGTCCCCCCAGCACTAGAAATGCCACCAAACCCCGATGGTTTTGACCCAAATTCAGGCCACCCCGCCACCCCTAAATTGCATCTCTGCCGTACCAAATCAAAGCTCTCCCCTTGCTCAACAATTTTTTGCGTTGAAAGTTTGTGGAATCATCGCACAAATTAAAAGAAAAATAATGGAGCAGGATGGAACAAAATCGCCTGTTGATAACACTGCTGGCGGCGGCAATGAAATAATGCTCTAGGGTTTAGGCGATTTTAATATATATATATATTTAATATTATTTTATTCGTAAATTATCTATTTAATATCACGAACTCCAAAGGAATCCTAACGACTGTCGCCTCTAGCTATTTACCCCCATTCCGGACACAATGGAATATGTTCATAAGCCAATTCTATCGTTTTGACCAGTTTTCACTAAAATTAAAATATAAATCAATATATATTAAATTTAAACGTACATTTTAATTTACCGGGGCCACATACTGATTCCAAAAATTCCCGAAAGATAAATCTGGCTATGTATTAGTGATATGGTCCCAACAAAATTAATTTCTTCGAATTGGAAGACCGTTTGAAAAATGGCCTTTTTAATGGTCGATCCAATTTAACAGAAATGACCAAATGTGTTTTAATTTACCACACTCACATATTAATTCCAAATATTATGAAATTTTAAACCTAACAATAATTTGACATTCCGGATCCAACAAAAGTGGTTTCATCGAAAATGGAGGTCGTTTGCAAAATGGCTATTTTTAAGGGTTTGTTGTTATTTAAAAATGGAATTTTTAAATTCTGACCAAATTTCTGTTATCCTTAAAATAAATTTTTAAATTGGTTCAGAATTTCCAGGTTGTTACAATCACCCCCACTTAAAATCTTTTTGTCTTCGAAAAGGAACGGAGTTGAAAGTTGTTTTACTAACCAACTCAACTTTCATTCAGGCTTGAGCTCTTCTGTAATGGATGGAATTTTCGACCCAGAAAATCAACATAAATTCACTTTCAATTTTTCGAGCATCGAAAATACCAGGACATTAGTAGAAGAATTTAGAGGGTAAGAAAGAAAAGATAGAACTAATAGAATAGAAGAAGAAGAAGATCACAACTGAACAGAATCAGACTAACACGAAAATCGCAGCGGAACAAAATAAGATGTATTATATAACATAACTTTGAATACAAAACTGTATTGTATATACATACCATTATCAGAGTACAATACATCATATCACAGCGGAAATAATTCTACATAACTAATGGTGAAGCTTCCTGCTTTTGAGCTCCTCCAAGTGAATCTGCAAAGCCTGAAACACTTGACTGCCCGTACAAATTTGGGCACCCAAGAGTTTAGGGAAAACAACAAAATAAACTCTGGGTCAGTCATGGGACTGGTGTGAGTAAATTCTAATCATACTGTTTAACTTTGAAAATCCTTTTCAATAAGAAGATAATAGTAAGACCGGCCCACACATAAACATGGACGGTTTTTACCTTACTATATCCAAATTTCTTGGATATCAAAACGAGTGATATTATGATAATGTCTACACAAATAATTATACAAGTAGCAGAACGCTTGCATCTCACGTTCCACATATATTTAGTATAAAATCATAAACCGCAAGGCGCTTATCGGAGGATGGATTTCAACAGACAAGGTATGGGAGCACCTTTTGAATAGTGTACTCTAGAGGGGATACACTCAGGGTTCAACAAGAACGTCTTGCAACCCGGCCACACATGACCGCTCACTCATTTAGCTTGAGTGTCGCGAATATGTTGCCACCACGGTTGTAGGCCATCCAACCATCATCCGAAGATACAGAATCGAAAAAAGAAGTATAAATATGAATTTTCTCTAGATCGGTGACAATACACCCTGCTTGGGGATGACCCAACTAGCCATGCTGCCTAGCCCAACTTCTGTCCCTTCCTGGTTGCGAGGCTAGAGGCTACATCTATCTTCAGGACATCTGATCACCATTCACTTTGAATGTCACATCGTCAAATCCGTAATCACACATTGATTACACAAATGCACACTGGGTGTAGAATAAAGAGAAGTTACATTCTCCCCACCAACTTGGTATATTCGTAAAATCAACGGCATGACCGTTTGAAATACTCTGTCAGACACTCGTCCATACAAGTTGTCCTGGGACTGGACAAACAGATAGCATCTTTTCTGGAACTGGACGACCCTTGCGTTTAACTCCGTCTTCAATTTGACTCAAATATAATTCGCAGCGCTTATGCCTATACGGAGTGGTTTTCGGATAATAAATCCAACCGGTCTCTCCGTATTGACACGATGGTCAAAACACTTCGATGGTCGGTTATTTAACTATCGAAATAAAAACAAACATCCATTCACAAACACTGGCCCTTTTATTTAATACTAACTTTCTAGTTTCCCATATTTCTATAAACTCTTCCTTACTTCCCTTCATTTCTATTCTATTAGTTCCTCGTTATAAATTGGTAAGTGAATAAATTTCTAAGTATCAACCCCGAAGGCCGAAACCAACATCAGATTGACGCCTCAAAAGTTACTCAACTTAACCAACGTACAACGGGCTCTAATTTCTTTAAAACTATATCACCTTCCTTATCATGCTCAGTATATCTTTTTAAAACATTATAACTTATCGACTTACTTTAAAACCGTTATATTTTAACTAATGTTGCTATCTTTTCCTTTATAACTAATGCAATACGCTACTATATTCTCTTTTATAACTACTGCAATACGCTGTTGTATTCTCTTTTATAGCTACTGCAATACGCTGCTATATTCTCTTTTATAACTACTGCAATACGCTGCCATATTCATATTTCATTTGATAAACTCTGTTTCTAAGTCAGGTTCTTATTAAATCAATATCAAGTTTATAACTAAATACTGATTACATATCCTATTATAATTTGTCGGTTTAAAACTAAATATTAACTAGCCTATCAGACTATAATTCCTAATAATGTTATTTAGGTTCAGGTTGTATATATAAATACTATACAACAAACAGTACATACGAATATTGAGGAATCCGGTCGGATTCTTCCAACCGGTTTCCGCATCCACAGATATCAGTCAACACAATTTATACTAACTCTATACTAGGGGATATTCAATCGATGGAATCAGTGTCCAACTGATGATGTGTACATATATATAACGGTATATAATATTCAACCAAATTAATTGTAATCAATCTAATCAACCATCACACATCATTCAAACAACATTAAAATATAATTGCAATATTTTAAAATAGATCAGAGTTAGTGATTTTACTCACCTTGGCGCGTTAACCATTTAACAACGATTTGCGTCGGCTGATCCGGTCTGGCATTAAATTGTGCCATAAATCCAATCGAGCACCGAATCCAGCTCCATCGCATAGCCCATTTCTAATGATTTTCTTGGGTTTCCATTATCGTTAAGCGATTCGCTTTCAGTCGGCTCCAGCTTGCATCGTACTGCGCTTCCTGTTTGCACCGTGATCAGCTCGAGCACCAACCCATTTTCCTGTGCATGGGAACACTGATCCATCTGAAATTATACTACATCACCCTCCACTAACGCAAGGTTTACACAACGCAATGCACTGTCCCAAAACATCAGCATATGCTCACGTATTTTACACTTCCCAGTCACCACATTATCACTTCCATCTTGCTGCTACTCCGCTTCCTTTGCTATCTCTTCTTTCCCTTTTCTGATCGCAGAAACACGGCCCACTTTCAGTTCAAACATCATCTGTCTAACCCCCCTTACCATGGCAACTCGTCCACTTCAAGTCATCAACGCTGCGATGCACTCTTACCAAGGCAAACTAGCTCGTTCCCTCGAAAAATCCACGGCCTTCTCAACCATGAACCCATCTCGAAGTTCGAGTAAACAGCTGGCGCCTGCGTCTGAGTCAGAGATCGGATGAAGATCATTCGGGAGAACGAGATCCGTTCGTAGTGTATAGGCAAAAGGGTTTTGCTGTTGCTTGACTTCATTGTTTCTCGTTTTCCATCTTTAAGATAGGAGGAGGGTAGATTGTTTTCGCTGCTTTAGTTTTAGAAAAGAAACAGAAGAAGAGTATTTAGTTTGGTTTTTGGGAGAATGGTTCGAATGATGAGTTTATATAGATAGGTCATATACAATTTAATATTATGGAAAAAACATGGCAAGGACGTTCGTTTCCGAGAAATCATGGCGCAAATCAGTGATAGTATATTTTACTAGGCCATGCGCTTCACCCTTAGGGAAATGGCATGCACGTTTTTCAAGTCTCTTGGTATGGCTTGAAGTTATAGGGAGTACGTTAGTTTGAATAGATTATAGGAGTATAGCTACCTTCTTGTACGATTGGCATTGTCTTTCGTTAGAGATCTTTTAAATTATATATATATATATATATATGTTTAGTCGTACATATTATTTTATAGCTCATAACAATGTCTCAGTCCTCGTTTCAAGGAAAGTAAATATAAAACAGGGATGGCTGCTCTTATCTTTAGCATGTACGAGAGTAAGGAATGCACGTATATAGCTTCATTAGAGTAGAGAGTAGTCGCGGAAAAATTTGTAGTTGTGGACTTTGTGTGGTCGATTAGACGTTAGTGAAATGTGATAGCGTAGGCATTTTCACTTTACTTAGTTGTAGAGTAGATTTTATTAACGTTAGATTTTCAGTGTACGGTGCTATACAAAATTTATCATTTATGGACCTCTATTTACAGAAATAAAAATACCGCTGTATCGATCAACGCCCCACGATCCCAAAAATATAATAATACCGGTAGGTTGACTCATATTTTGAAATCCCGAAATACCGATATAGGGTGCGAAATACTCCAAATAAAAAGTTGCATATTTAATTAATTAAAAATTATAGTAAAATTCTAAAAATTAAATTATCGCTGTGCCTCAAAAGAACCTTGTCCCGATTTGCACCCGATATCAAGTTATATTCAAATAACTGTTACGGTCGATATATGATTTCACAGCGACTTTTCGAATATTTGATTTAGACATATCTTGCAGTATATATGACGAAATCCTTATTTTTCACTTCTATTAGAAAGATACAGTTCAACAGATTCCAACGTTTCTCGTTTCGAAGAAATCCGATTCAAAACGAGTCTGGTACACTCAGTTGAAGTTCAGAACGTTAAATTACGAACTACAGCGATATTACGGGCTCGATTATATTAAATATATATATTTTTCTACGTTCATCTTCATCTTAATTAATATATACTTTCCCTTATATTACGAATTCAATATTTAAACTATTTTAAATATTCAAATACGAACCGACAAAATTGCGGGACGTTACAGTCCTTCCCACTTAAAATAATTTCGTCCTCGAAATTGCTAAGATAGGGAAAATGCTACAATCTCTGTTATAAACATGTTAAAAATCTTTTTGGTTTACTTCATAATTTCAGTTTCAACTGAACTGATTAATTCCAATATTAATTCCTCCTTATTTCGAATATTTTCAAAATTTATGAAAATTTCCTAATAGCTCAAATTTTTGGAGAATCTCGCCTGCATCTCCTCTGCACGGCTCACTCGGTACTACAACAACTTGCCACTCTGGGCCTTCTCCAATCCAAAATAAAAACAAATAGCCAAACGGCTTGCCCTAACCGACTCATAAAAATCTCATACTCGTATATAAACGTGTACCTTCTCTGTTGGGCATTCAACTCTATCTCTGCCATATGGTATCAAACCAGTATATATCCAAACATTTCCACTGATCTCCAATTAATTTATTCTCCAATCCAATCTTTCGCTTTTCTAAGCCAAATTCTTATTTCAACTCCAATTCCCTTCACTGATTTATTTCTCCAAATCAGTTATCTTTATCTCCAAGTTCAAAATTCGGTTCTTATTGTCCAAGAGTAACTCGAATCTCTAGTATTTCTCTTTTACCATTTTAACTCCATAAGTTAAATTTTTATTTCAGAATTCAAATTCCTGGGATTTATTTCAAATCAGTTTGAAATCATATATAATTCAAAACATTTGAATTTCTGACAACCTGTTTCTCAAAACAATTCAAATCAAAATCATTGGTAGTAATCCGTCACTTACCAGCTTGAAAATTTCACTGTTGATGCCATGGTTCATCATCAGAGTTACTTTCCAGCGATCGAAGTGAGTTCAATACTATATTATTTTCAAAACTTATTTTTAAACACTTTATTTTGAAATTTCATCAAACTATTCTTTCCAAAATGCTTGGAAAAACATCTTTGAATCCACCCAGGATCTTAAAATTCCATATATTTAATTCAAATTCAATTTCAATTCTTTTCAAAGTTTCCAGAGTTTTAACTCAATTCTGGTTTTAAATTCAAGTTCAGTTCATCTGATTTTGCATATTATATTTATATAATATTTCGATTGGTTATTTATATATCCAACTCAATTGTAAATTTTATTCGATCATAATTTCAACCAACACATTCAATATATATTAGATAATTCCAATATATATGCTTTCTTTATATCAAAATATATTTTTGGGTAAAATTATTTTATTTACCCTCTTTTAAAAACATACTATGTCGAATGACTCTGTTCAAGAGTTTAGAAACACCTATCGATCCAGTTTGCACTACTGTTTCGACCAGAATTCATAAACAACGCGACTGACCAGTCAACACAATATAAAACAGTTTTTATTTTAATTTACACATACGCACTCATATATATACACTCATACTCAATCTAAGGTATTACTAACCTTATCTCTATTGAGTTACGCCACAGAGCCAAGGTAATCACTTAACCTTCAGCTCTGATACCAACTGTAATGGATGGAATTTTCGACCCAGAAAATCAACATAAATTCACTGTCAATTTTTCGAGCATTGAAAATACCAGGACATTAGTAGAAGAATTTAGAGGGTGAGAAAGAAAAGATAGAACTAATAGAATAGAAGAAGAAGAAGATCACAACTGAACAGAATCAGACTAACACGAAACTCGCAGCGGAACAAAATAAAATGTATTATATAACATAACTTTGAATACAAAACTGTATTGTATATACATACCATTATCAGAGTACAATACATCATATCACAGCGGAAATAACTCTACATAACTAATGGTGAAGCTTCCTGCTTTTGAGCTCCTCCAAGTGAATCTGCAAAGCCTGAAACACTTGACTGCCCGTACAAATTTGGGCACCCAAGAGTTTAGGGAAAACAACAAAATAAACTCTGGGTCAGTCATGGGACTGGTGTGAGTAAATTCTAATCATACTGTTTAACTTTGAAAATCCTTTTCAATAAGAAGATAATAGTAAGACCGGCCCACACATAAACATGGACGGTTTTTACCTTACTATATCCAAATTTCTTGGATATCAAAACGAGTGATATTATGATAATGTCTACACAAATAATTATACAAGTAGCAGAACGCTTGCATCTCACGTTCCACATATATTTAGTATAAAATCATAAACCGCAGGGTGCTTATCGGAGGATGGATTTCAACAGACAAGGTATGGGAGCACCTTTTGAATAGTGTACTCTAGAGGGGATACACTCAGGGTTCAACAAGAACGTCTTGCAACCCGGCCACACATGACCGCTCACTCATTTAGCTTGAGTGTCGCGAATATGTTGCCACCACGGTTGTAGGCCATCCAACCATCATCCGAAGATACAGAATCGAAAAAAGAAGTATAAATATGAATTTTCTCTAGATCGGTGACAATACACCCTGCTTGGGGATGACCCAACTAGCCATGCTGCCTAGCCCAACTTCTGTCCCTTCCTGGTTGCGAGGCTAGAGGCTACATCTATCTTCAGAACATCTGATCACCATTCACTTTGAATGTCACATCGTCAAATCCGTAATCACACATTGATTACACAAATGCACACTGGGTGTAGAATAAAGAGAAGTTACATTCTCCCCACCAACTTGGTATATTCGTAAAATCAACGGCATGACCGTTTGAAATACTCTGTCAGACACTCGTCCATACAAGTTGTCCTGGGACTGGACAAACAGATAGCATCTTTTCTGGAACTGGACGACCCTTGTAACGACCCGGATTTTTGGTCGGTAAATTTCAAACATTTAATATCATTTTGAATATTGCGTTAATAATATAAATAAATTTTTATCGTAATACGAAATAAAATTGGGATCGAAGTTGAAAACCGAATCAAATCAATTACTTAATGAATGTACTTATGAAAAACAGGCCGACCTAAATTTCTACATCGCAGACCTAGTTTTCTTCGAGCAGTAAGAATGGTCTCCCTTCTTTTTGACAAAATGAAACAAGAATGAACGGCATGTGGGTTTGTCTCCTGTGCACCCTATATTGCCGACCTCTTCTTCCTATACTCAGACCTAAACCATTACATCACACAGATTATTTTTTTCCTCGAGCAGAAAACAATGTCTCAAATCTTTCATATTGGGGAAACACGAAATTAATGGTGGGTACATATTGGTCTGCTGCTCGCAACTATAAAATAGGCATCGGCCTTCATAATTTTGCAACTCCCTTTCAAAAATCAACTGAAAACCCTTTCCCCTTCATTCATTAATTCCTAGAAATGAAAATCGAAGCCTCGTACTCTGATAGCCGCTCCACTCCAAATCGAAAATCAAACCCTTCTGAATCGTATTATTTTGAAATCAAAAGAAAAAGGGGTGACTTCGTTTTGATGACATCGAAGGTGGGTCTGAGGGCAACGATGAACTCGTGGAGGGGAAAGGTAGCTTGCGACAGGGTTTTGGTGGTTGATTTCGATTGGAATTGGAGGAATGGGTATCGCGATTGGGGAAAACGCCATTTTCTGAAAGCTCGACGCTTGCGAACGAGCTACAAGGAAGGTGCAACAGTGTCTATCTGATAATGGGAGTAGGGTTCGAAGGCCGGAAAGGTGCGATGTATTTTGGGTTCTGGTGTTCCCGTAGCGCACTGGATTGGAGTGGAGAACCACAGTGACATTGAGGAGCTGTCTGCAGTGAAAGAGGCGACTAAATGAAAGCGAAAGTGTAGTGAGTTAATGGGACATTTTAAGCAGCGTTGTTGATAAGGGAAGTTAGGAGATTGGCTTGTGTAAGTCTGGATGAGGGTGCAGGTGAAGTTGCTGCTGGGTAGTTCGATCTGTTGTGGCTTCGGGTGGATGGTGAAAGCAGATGGTAGTTGTCTGCAACGTGTTCGATGAAATGTCGTAATGAGGCAGATTGCAGTTTTGGGGCTGATGCAGTTTTGGAGATGTTCGAGGATTGCTCTATGGATTAGTCGAGTGGTTGGAGTAGCTTTAAGGTATACGTTTTATTTAGATTTAATTTTCATAAAATTAATTTATTTAAATTGTTAAGATTAGTTTAAATTATAAACCATTTAATCAGTTAATTAAATAATCATAGGATAGTTATTCTATTTTAGCAAGTTATATAAATTTAACAAATGGTTAATCAATAACAAACTTAAATTATCATAGGGGCGACTAGATTTGGTTGAAGACTCATAGTCGCAGCAATATGGAGATTAATTGGAGATTCGTCAAATGAAACCAGGTGAGTAAATCTCACTCACCTTTGATTAAAAATTATTTTTATCTCGTTAAAAATAATTGTTGTTGCTTGTTTGGATTTTTCTGCTTGCTTTATATATATTAGTTATTTAGGCTATTATATATAAATATTGGGTTGATTGATTGGTTGGATTCCCGCAGTCTCATTAGCGGATGCCCGCAGTTTCATAGCGGATGATTACCCTATACGCCCCACGCTATGATTAGTGGATGACCTTCTATACCGCGATATTCTGCCACGAAGCAGAATGGGTATTATTTATGTGCTAACATCTGTGGATGCAGGAAAACAGGTTGGAGGAATCCAACTGGATTCCTCAAAAATATATTATCTGTTTGTTTATTTGTTTGCATATATATTTTTATATATGATGTGTTAGAAAAATAAATAATTGGTTGCTTTGTGTGTTTTATCACTGGGCTGAAGTAATGATATTTAAAAATATCGTAAAAAGAATATTGGGAATTTAAAAAGGGGAAATTTTATTTTTAAATAGAATTTGAATTTTAAATGGAATAAAAATATAAACTTGTTTTTGAAAAATAAAACAAGTAGTTTCTTTTTAAACGAAGTTATAAATAGTTTTTTTATAACGAAGTTATAAATGAAGTGAAAAGAATTATCATTTGATAATTCAGAAATAGAAATACAAGCGTGAAATTGGGATTTGAAATGAAATTTCAAAATAAGATGTGAAAAGGAAATTTTAAATATATAACTCAAATGAAATTTGAGTATAACATTTGAATTTTTAAAAAGGGGTTTAAATATTTGAATTTTAAGAGGAGATTGAATATTAGAAATTCAAATAGAAGTTCAAATAGAATTTGAATAGACGAAATTAGAATGAAAAATAGAATTTGAATTCAAGGAATTTAAAATAAAATTTGAATACAAAGGAAGTCGAATAAAGAAATTCAAATAGAGATTTGAATGTAGAATTTCAAAGTTAGAATTTGAAATAAATTTTGAAAATAGGATTTCAAAGTAGAATTGGAAATAGAGTTTCAAATAGGATTTCAAAATAGGAAATCCAAATGGTTTTGAAATGGAATTTGAATTCAAGGGAATTCAAATGGGTTTGAGTGAAGAAATTCAAATGGCGCTAAAAATAAATTTGAATATGGAATTCAAATGGGGTTGGAAATGAATTTGAATATTAGAATTCAAATGGAAAGGGAAAATGAAATTTGAATATAAAAGATTCAAATTGAATTCAAATAGGATTTAATCTATGGGATTTGAATATGAAATTCAAATGGGTTTTAAACTATGGGATTTTGAAATATAGAATTCAAATAAAAGTGAGATTGGAATTTGAATCAAGGAATTCAAATGGAGTTAAATGAAGTTGAATTCATTTTAAAGAAGTTTAACGTTTATATTTATAAATATAATTAAAACGAACTCGCCGCAGCGCTGCAGTTCGTAAATTGGCGATTCGAACTTCAATTGAATACACAGAACTCAATTGAAGTCGGAATTCTTTGAAACAAGAAACGTCAGGACCGATTTGATAATAGCTTTCTAATGAAGGAGAAAAATCTGAATTTCGTCGTATAGATTTTGAGTTATGTCAAAATCAAATTTTCAGAAAAGCAGCGCCAGAACCATTATAAAACCATAACGGTTTATTTAATGATATAAAAGGATTTTAAACAAATAAAAATCCGATTTTCTATTTAGAAAATTTCAGATTTGAGTTATAAAATATATGTGAACACAGGTGGGGTAAGGAAATTGATTTTTGAAACAAAAATCAGATTTTGACTTTGAATAGAATTAACTAATTCGAATAGTAATTGGTAAATGAGATGTTGAATGGATATTGGGCTTAAAATAAGAAAATTCGATTTGAAATTTATATTCGAATAGAAAAGAGAACTAGAATTGAAATTGAAATTCAATTTAGTTATGTACGAGTTAAACATTTTGTTTGAACATGTTATAGGCAAAATGGCCGATTTAAAAGAGTAAACGGGCGAAACTGAATTCAAATGATTAGATGGTGTTGAATTGAATTGGAAACAGGTGAACAGGTTTAGACAGGTATTGTGACGAAATGGAATTTCGCTTTCATTTCCATTTGAATTCGTTTTCAATTCAATTCATTTCGAAATCGTTTTCAATTCAATTCATTTCGAAATCGTTTTCAATTCAATTCATTTCGAAATCGTTTTCAATTCAATTCATTTCGAAATCGTTTTCAATTCAGTTCATTTCGAAATCGTTTTCAATTCAGTTCATTTCGAAATCGTTTTCAATTCAGTTCATTTCGAAATCGTTTTCAATTCAGTTCATTTCGAAATCGTTTTCAATTCAGTTCATTTCGAAATCGTTTTCAATTCAATTCATTTCGAAATCGTTTTCAATTCAGTTCATTTCGAAATCGTTTTCAATTCAATTTATTTCGAAATCACTTTCAATATCGATATAATTATCGTTCACGTCAAAATGGCGTCAATCTAATCAACACGGCTTCATATATTCCTTTATTTTCAAATATTCTATTTCAAATATTTCTTTTTCAAATATTTCTTTTTCAAAACTGGAATGAGGCCCAATCAATTACCATATAAAATTAATTATATGGATTTTCATACAACATATGTATATAATAGCATTGAAAATAATCAACCATCAACCAAAGTGCACTACACTGTATAAGCATCAAATATAGATATTCAACGCTCGTAACAGCCTGTCAATCAATCGATCGACATATTTAATCAATCAGGATGAGTGAACTTCAAATTTCATCCCAACACCCGTGTGGGGTTTCAAACAAACAAACACAGATTTTATTTGTGCAGTTGGGCGATGTGTAAAATTTATCGTCCCAATCAATGTCATTCAAATAAGTGTACATAAACAAACCATCTGGTTTGTAAATGAATATTTATTTATTCACTTCACTATTTTCATATTCACGTTAAAAATTATATTTTTAACGATAAAACATTTTATTTCACCCTATGAATTTCTATTCAATCCATTTATTAAATAAAATGATATTTTTATTTTTCTAACATATTTTAGAAAATTTCGGCGGCATAACGGCACGATACTAGAAACGGGACGAGGCCTAGCCTTATCCCCGGTCTAGTGAAGGCCCACGCCATTCACACATCAATCAAATCAATTTCATTTTGCAAACCACAAAACTTGGAGTAAGGGTCTAACCTAGCCTTACTCCTTCGCCTTATAACGGCGCACGTCTAATCCTAACCAATTTATCGATTCGATTTTTCACACCACAAATCACATTCAAACCAATATCGCAATCAATCACCAAACAGTCAAACAAACAAGTCCATGGTCTGTGGACGGGTGTCGGGTGCTTCTAATAAGCACCGTCTGCATCCTAGTATATATATATATAACTAGAAAAGAAATAGAAAGGTGAGAAATTCTCACATATAGCTATCCTAGCTCCACGGCACTTCTATTGCAGAGATCTTCGTCGATCCCGCCTTTTTGTCACCTTCGTTGTCCGCTTTCACTACATATGTAAAAATTGAATTTTTACTATGCTATTCAATATATAAAAATCGAATTTTTATTTCAAAGTTCAACATATAAAAATCGAATTTTTATTTCAAAGTTCAATATATAAAAATCGAATTTTTATTTCAAAGTTCAATATATAAAAATCGAATTTTTATTTCAAAGTTCAATATATAAAAATCGAATTTTTAGTTCGCTATCCAATATATAAAAATCGAATTTTTAGTTCGCTATCCAATATATAAAAATCGAATTTTTAGTTCGCTATTCAATATATAAAAATCGAATTTTTAGTTCGCTATTCAATATATAAAAATCGAATTTTTAGTTCGCTATCCAATATATAAAAATCGAATTTTTAGTTCGCTATTCAATATATAAAAATCGAATTTTTAGTTCGCTATTCAATATATAAAAATCGAATTTTTATGCCGAAGTTCAATATATAAAAATCATATTTTTCTATCGCTATGTCAAATAGATAAAAATTATATTTTTACCACGCTATTTTCCATATAAAGATTTCGCCTTTTCAAATTTAAAGATTTCATCTTTATAAAAATCTCCTTTTTATTTTTCTACACATATAAAGATGATATTTTTAATCTTCCTATCATGTAAAAATTATATTTTTAATTCTCTACCTAACCAAAAATCATCTTTTTACATCATCTATATAGTAAAGACTATATTTTTAATACCTTAAAAATATAAAAATCATATTTTTACTACTTTAAAAATCTAAACTTTCTTCTACGAAAAATAAAAACTTTCTTTTTTTATTTTATCTTTTCAAAAATCAAGTCTTTTCCATATTTTCTCTAATAAAAAAACTATTCTCTCTAATCAAAAATCTATTCTTTCTCCTTTCAAAGACAATGCAAATTTTCCTATTTCAAAAACAATGTTGTAAAATATATTTTATAAACCTATGCTATTTATATATTTTAAAGACAATATAATCCTATTATTTTAAAAACAATATTATTCAAAAATCGGATTTTATATAGATAATAAAATAAAAAAAAAGGGAAAGTTAAATTATAAAACTCACTGTTAAACGAAGAGGCGCTGGTGTACCATCGTCGGAGAGGGGGGGGTATTGGCGTTCGCAGTTGATTCAGGGGGGGTTGCTTCGCGATAGGGGGGTGCTTTGGTGGCTCGCCGCGGCACTGGGGGTGTGGGGTTTCGATGGGGGGAGTTGCGGTGGTCGCCGCCGCCTAGGGCTTCGGTCCGATTCTTTTTTTTTTTTTTTTTTCTTTCTTTAGAAATGAATTTGGACGGGGGGGGGGGGGGGCAGACGGTTAAGAGGGGGAAAAGGGTTTTTTTTCTGATTGGTGGAAAAATAATATATATATTATTTTTATTTTATTTAATTCATTTTAAAAGTAAAAAACATCACGAACAGCAAATCAAACTCAACGAATGTCGCTCCTAGCTAATTACCCCCGTCCCGGACACAATGGAATATGTTTCGTAGGCCATTTTGACTGTTACAGTCAGTTATTCCTCAAATTAAAGTATAAAACATTTAATTTTCAAATTTGAACGTACATTTCAAATTACCGGGGCCACATACTAACTCTATAAATTGCAGAAAAATATTTTCTAGCTTCGTATTGATGATACGGTCCTAACAAAACTAGTTTCGTCGAATTCTGAGACCGTTAGAAAAATGGCCATTTTCCAGTCGATTAAAATCAACTGAAACTGGTCAAACGCGTTTTCCTTTGCCACGCTCACATACTGATTCGGAAAATTATGAAATTTGGAATCTAGCAATAACTTGACTCTGCGGACCCAACAAAACTGGTTTCGTCGGAATCCGAGGTCGTTTGCAAAATGTCCATTTTTAAGGGCCTGAATTCCATAGCGACTATTCAGAATTTTCAACTGGACATATCTTTTGATTCCCGATATGAAATCTTGATTTTTCGGATTCGTTGGAAAGATACTATCAAATAGATCCTATGATTTTTGGTTTCACTAAAATCCGGATTGTTTTGCACCCGGTACATTCAATTGAAGTTTGAAATCGAATTATCGAACTACCGCGCCATTTTCAATTCTATTTATAATTATATATAAATATTTATATTCTAACGACGACGCGTATAATATATACGTTCGAATTATATTCAAACTAAATTCCTCGTCGATATTATTTAAAATAATTCATTTTAAATAATCAAAATTCGCTAAAATGGCCAAAATAAAAATTTCAAACTGGCTCGCATTTTACGGGTTGTTACAATCTCCCCCACTTAAAACTTTTCGTCCCCGAAAAGGAACAAAGTCGAAAGTGGTTTGATTATTCAGCTCTACGATCGATCAGGCTTCCATTCTCCAACTCTTTAGTTTCTGAGAATTTTCAAAATTTCAAAAATTTGGCTAACTCCCTAAATTTTTGAAAAATTTCGCCATAACCTCCCCTGCAATGGGAGCATCGGGGAATTTCAAATAGCTTCCCCGGTCCTTCAGATCTCAAAAAGAAAAAGAAAAAGCCAAGCGGCTAGCCAATAGGCTCACAAAATCATCATCACCCAAACAAAACAGGAATTTATGTAATAAACATGTACCTATTTGTCGGGCAACCAAATTTTATTCTCGGCTCTAGCCTCCTTGCTATGACCTGTTCAATGATGTATATGTATATGCAAGCAAATGCAACCAAATTTCAATATAATTCAATATGTGATTCAATTAGGCATAATTGGCTAAAAATTAGCAAACAAATTGTAACAACCCGTAAAATGCGAGCCAGTTTGAAATTTTTATTTTGGCAATTTTAGCGAATTCTGATTATTTAACATGAATTATTTTAAATAATATCGACGAGAAATTTATTTTGAATATAATTCGAACGTATATATTATACGCGTCGTCGTTAGAATATAAATATTTATATATAATTATAAATAGAATTGAAAATGGCGCGGTAGTTCGATAATTCGATTTCAAATTTCAATTGAATGTACCGGGTGCAAAACAATCCGGATTTTAGTGAAACCAAAAATAATGGAATCTAATAGTGAATATCTTTCCAACGAATCCGAAAAATCAAGATTTCATATCGGGAATCAAAAGATATGTCCAGTTGAAAATTCTGAATAGTCGCTATGGAATTCAGGCCCTTAAAAATGGACATTTTGCAAATGACCTCGGATTTCGACGAAACCAGTTTTGTTGGGTCCGCAGTGTCAAATTATTGCTAGATTCCAAATTTCATAATTTTTCGAATCAGTATGTGAGCGTGGCAGAGGAAAACGTGTTTTGACCATTTCAGTTGATTTTAATCGACTGGAAATTGGCCATTTTTCCAACGGTCTCAGAATTCGGCGAAACTAGTTTTGTTAGGACCGTATCGTCAATACGAAACTAGAAAATATTTTTCAGGAATTTTTCTAGTTAGTATGTGACCCCGGTAATTTGAAATGTACGTTTAAAATTCAATATAAGGATTTAAATTGTAAATTTCAACAGAAACTGATTGTAACGATCGAACCAGCTTGCGATACATATCCCATTGTGTTCGGAATGGGGGTAAAACGCTATGGACGACAGGCGGTGGACCTCATTTCGAGGTCATATGTAAAAGTCAACCCTTGTGCATAATTTAATAATTAAATAATATAATAAAATAATAAAAAAATACATTCCCCCCTTTTTCTTCCTCGTTGGCCCCCCCCGATCAGTATTCACAAACGAAATAAAATTAAAAAAAAAAAAAAAAAAGAAGAAACCCTAAATACTCCGAAGCCGCCGCCCTCCGATCTTCGAAGCCTTCGCCTGAGCCGCCGACGAACCCTTCGCCTGAGCCACCCTCGCAACCTCCTCCCACCGAACGACGAATCGAAGCGACGCCTTAGCAAATCGAAGCAGAAACCCTCGACCTCGACAACCCCTGAACCACCGTCACCTCCGAACGCCACGAGCCACCGCCGACCAATCTTCTCCTCCCATTCGAAGCTAGGTGAGCGTTTAATTTGATTTTATTTTTATTTTTGCTTTTTGTTTTGTTTTTACAGTGAATGCATAAATTTTTTTTTTTTTTTTTTATATATATGAATTAAAAGAAAACTGATTTTTGTTTTAAGTTTTTAAAACAGAAATTTTTTTTTTTTAAAAGAAATCAAAAACAGAATTTTTTAAAAGAAAAAATTAAAAACTGCATTTTTTAAAAAAGTAAAAATTGCATTTTTTTTAAAAAGTAGAAAAAACTGCATTCTTTTTTTAAAAGGGATTTTAAAAAAAAACTGCATTTTCTAGAAAATAAAAACTGCATTTTTCTAGAAGATGAAAACTATTTTTCTAAAAGGAAAAACTGCATTTATTTTAAAGATAAAAACTGAGATTTTTTAAAGTTAAAAACTGAAATTTTTAAAAAAATAAAAACTGATTTGAAAAGGAAAAGAAAACTGATTTTATTTTAAACTTTGAAATTAAAAAGATTTAATCTTTTAGTAGAAAAAGATTTGAACTTTTAAAAATAAAGATCATATTTTTAAAAAAAGAGAAAAGACAGAATTTTGTTAAGTAGAAGAAGTAAGATGTGATTCTTATATTTTTAAAGTAATAAAAATATAATTTTTACATCATAAGAATATTAAAAATATAATCTTTGTTTTTAAAATATGATCTTTATATATTGAATAACATAGTAAAAATTCGATTTTTACTTATGTAGAGACTACGGGCAACGAAGATGGCGAAGATAGGATAACGACGAAGATTTTCTGCAAAAGAAGAGTCGATGAGTGGATAGCTATAGGTGAGAACTTCTCACCTTTCAATTTAATTTTTCTAGTTACATATATACTAGGATGCAGACGGTGCTTAGTAGCACCCGACACAATCGTCCACAGACCATGGACTTGTTTGTTTGACTGTTTGGTGATTGATTGCGATATTGGTTTGGATGTGGTTTGTGGTGTGAAAAATCGAATCGATAAATTGGTTAGGATTAGACGTGCGCCGTTATAAGGCGAAGGAGTAAGGCTAGGTTAGACCCTTACTCCAAATTTTGTGGTTTGCATAACGAAAGTGAATTTGATTGATGTGTGAATGGCGTGGGCCTTCACTAGACCGGGGATAAGGCTAGGCCTTGTCCCGTTTCTAGTATCGTGCCGTTATGCCGCCGAAATTTTCTAAAATATGTTAGAAAAATAAAAATGTCATTTTATTTAAAGAATGAACTGAATAGATATTCATATGTTAAGATAAATTGTTTTATCGTTAAAAATATAATTTTTAACGTGAAAGTGAATAAAATAAAATATTCATTTACAAACCAGACGGTTTGTTTATGTACACTGATTTGACTGACATTGATTGGGTCGATAAATTTTACACATCGCCCAACTGCACAAATAAAATCTGTGTTTGATTGTTTGAAACCCCACACGGGTGTTGGGATGAAATATGAAGTTCACTCGTCCTGATTGATTAAATATGTCGATCGATCGATTGACAGGCTGTTATAAGCGTTAGATATCTATATTTGATGCTTATACAGTGTAGTGCACTTTGGTTGATGGTTGATTATTTTCAATGCTATTATATACATGTGATGTATGAAAATCCATATAATTAATATTATATGGTAATTGATTGGGCCTCATTCCAATTTGAAAAATAAAGAATAATATATAATAAAGGTTCATGTGTTGACTATATTCATCCGTTGATATTAGTCATGTGTTGAACGAAATATTTTTATAATAAAAATTACATCTTTATCAATATATAATAACGGTTCATGTGTTGACTATATTCATCCGTTGATATTAGTCATGTGTTGAACGAAATATTTTAACAAAAATAGTCACACACGGACGGTACTCATTCGTTGAGATTAGTCGTGTGTTGACAAAAAGAAATATTTGAAATAGAATATATAAAGCCGTGTTGAATAGTGATGCGCCATTTTGATGCGAACGATATATATAACGATTTCGAAATGAATTGAATATATAACGATTTCGAAATGAATTGAATATATAACGATTTCGAAATGTATTGAATATATAACGATTTCGATTTGAACTGAATGTATAACGATTTCGAATTGAATGGAATAGAAAACCAATTTGATTTCAAATTGAATATATAATGAACTTGATTCAAATAGAAACCGAAACGAATTTAATTTGAATAGAAAATGAATTTGAATCGAATAGAAAACCAATTTGAATTGAATTGAATTGAATTGAATTGAAAAACGAATTCGAATTGAATTTAAAATGAAGTGAAATGAATTCAAATTGAATTGAAATTTGAATTGAATAGAAATGAATTTTAAAATGAATTTATAAAGAAGAATTAAATTTTGATTGGAATTGAAATGGAAGTTGAATTTGCTTTTGAAACGAATTCAAAACTATATATATAACTCATTTAAAATAGGAATCGACGAAATATATATTATATATATTATATATATAATATAATGGCCTGAATAGAACGCGCCGCGCCGCGGCAGTTCGTAAATTTCGACCATTTATTTCAAACGGACATTACGGGAGATCCGACCGTCGGATCCTCCTAAAACCGGAACCGTTGGGTTCGTATCGAAAAGAGCTTTCTAACGAATATTAGAAATTCAAAATCTAACGGTTGGATTTGGAGATACGTCCAAATCAAATTCGAAAAAGGTCGCTGTAAGTGCAGTTCGATGGCCATTGTTGGAAATCGACTGTACGGGCCTTGATAAAATTATTAAAAATATCAATAATTTGTGTAAAATCATAAGAAATGATTTGGGAAAAATTGGGGTGAAAAACTCCATATTTGAAAAGATAAAAATAGATTTTTATCGAAATGAACTAGTTTTGAACTAAATTTAAAACCAATTTATTTTTTTTAAATAAATGAACAAGATTTAAAAAGGGGTTTTTAAATAATCAAATTTCTAATATATTTGATTGAGTTTGAAATGGGTTTATCGTGAACTGTGTTTTAAATAACACCTAGTTCTTTAACCCAGTAAAAGGAGTTTTAACGAATCTGCAATTAGATTGAAATGGGAATTCGTAATCTAAATTTCCAAATTTAGAAAATGAGCGGGAATGGAGTATCACCAGTTTTGCTCCAAAGCGATAGTTAAATCTTTAATTAGATTTGAACGTAAAATGGTAATTAGTTTTACCGATAACACAGTGGTGTTAGATATGGAGTATTACCAGTTTTGCTTCATGGGATGAATAGGTTGGGATTGGGAAATAAAATAAATAATTACTTCGTTACGGTTCGCTAATCTCGACTAGTTGGAAAAACCATAATTTGGTTTTAAATAGCATCCAAAGGAAGATTACAGGATAAATTTTAAAGAATTTATCTTGGATAAAATTAATGGGAACTTTTCCCTAAGAATGTGGAATTTAGAAACTAGCTGTAGGTTGGCTAAGAAGAGTGGTTTCCTGGGTATTGATCTGATGTTGGTTTCGGCCTTCGGGGTTAATGTTTGGGAAATTATTCTCTTGCTAATTTGCGGTTAGTGACTAATGAATTGGAATGAGGCGTATGTTGTGTTTGTGTAACATTTGTTTTAATATACGCGGGTTGTTCGGAAAGTCCGGGTTTACACCCATTCTGAATAACCGATTCGACGATAAGTCGAAGATGAAGACGGTGGTTGAAGACCGGAAGTCTTCACATCGTTTGGATAATTACTGACGATCCTGATTGGGCAGTACACCCAAGAGGATGGAAATAGTTGGTGGTTGTCCAGACGTACTTGGGGATGGATGGATATGCGAGGAAAGTGCCTCCGGTTTCGTTCAGACCCAGAACGGACTTGTAAATGGATTGTGTGTCTGACACTGGATTTTATTCTGTGTTGATTGATTTCTATTAAATATATATCTGTTTGGCGGCGGAGAATTTATTCTCTTGCTTAACGCCCTTCTCTGAGACGTACGAGCTTAGAGGTTATATATCGATAGATATCAATCGCATGGCATGAATTGCCTGTGTGGCATGCTGAGTTGCATGGATCAAGGCTTCTGTTGAAAAGCAAAGTCTTGTGGTTGATGATCAAAGCACGGCCCTTGTGGCGTAGCTTTGTGTATAGCGTGTATTCGCGAGCCTCACACCTCGGTATGAGTTAAAAACGGGATACGGGCCGTTGGGAGAGCGCACGTTTCTTTCTAGCTTTGGTGGTGTCAGTGACTTACCAGCCCTGACATTTATATACTTTTCACCTTTGTGGTTGTTGGATGAGGCGCCTCGATTATAGGTCTGTAAGGACCGGGAAACGTGTGTTCAGGAATTGCCAATCCTCTAACGTAAGTGAGGACCGGCCCAACCGATCCAGGGGTTACCCAGTGTGCGTAATCCCGGGGACATTTGCTAGAGTGTCTCGAATGCGGAGAGGAGCTTGCCCCTTGCCTCGACTCATGACGGAATCCAATTTCCAATACGTGTAATTCGTCTTTAATTGTAGAACTAGTATGGCGACATAGTAGATGGTAGCTATGCCGCCTATGATCTATATTTATGATTGAAATGTCTTGACACTATACACTTATTATAGTATCAAATGATTTGTTTTAAACGTATCAAGCATGCTTTGGCTGTTATAAGGGAAAACCCTATCCCCCGGCTTGCGTTGCATTGTGTGATAGGACCTGGGTCTTATAACAGCTTCATTTTTCTTTATTTAGCATTGCGCTGTTGTTTTATGCACTGGTATCCTTGGGAGGAAACCCGTTCCGTGTTATACGGCGTGGTCCCTTGATTTACCTAACTTTAAAACCAATATTAATAACTGTTTTAGTTCTCACACCAGTCACATGACTGACCTGGAGTTTATTGTTTTAACCTAAACTCTGGGTGCCCCTATTTTCCGCACGGGCAGCTAGTAGTTTTGGTTTTGCAGATTTATATTCACAGGATCCTGATTTACAGCTGGAATGATATCCGGAAAGCTCTGTATCCGTATATCACCTTCAGTTGTGCTTTGTATTTCTTTTCCGCTGCTATGTATTTAAATGTAATTTAAATCTCTGATATTTCTGTGTAATATTTATTCATTTATACTCTGTATATTCTTGTAATCTGATGCATTGTTGTAATATACAATGAAATGTTCTTCTGTTTGTGTTCTGGTTTGTCCTGTTCTCAACGTTCAGGGGTTTCGAACGATTTAGATTGGTTTAACGACTGATTCAGATCGAGCGAAATTCCAGGCCGTCACATTTGGTATCAGAGCTTTGGTTTACAGAGCTCGAGAACAAGACACATTAGAACCATACGAAAGAATTCATCAGATATTGGATTAGTAATATCCAATTAGAATGACTCGTTAGAGATAGGATCAGTAGTATCCTAGAATGAGTGTGAAGAGTATATTTTTCAAATGAAAACAAATTTTGTTTAGAAAATTTAAACCGTTTTAAACGAATTTGATTATTTATTTATTTTGAATATGGACAATCGAGTATATATAGGTTTTGCATATACGCGTCATGAACGTATATTCGAAGTTTTAATATACTGGATAGATATAGAATCATACTCTAGTGGCCCGAAGATGATTCTGATGATTGACTAGTTGTCATTAGTATTCATGTTCGAGTAACGAAGGTGTGATATCGATATATTTCCATCAGACTGGTGTGAGAACCAAAACTAATATAGATAGAACACTTTGTTGTGAATTGGCATCAAAAACATGATTTTTTGTATATGTATCAAAATTATGAGTTTGAAAATTCTAATCCACTAATTGATTGATGTTTGTGTTGTTTGTTTATTTGTTTGATAATTTTGAACCATTTAGCCTAATTGAACCAAATATTGAATTGTATTGAAATTGGTCGCATTTGCTTGCATATACATATACTTACATTGAACAGGTCATAGCAAGGAGGCTAGAGCAGAGAATAAAATTTGTTTGCCCGACAAATAGGTACATGTTTACTACATAATTTCCTGTTTTGTTTGGGTGATGATGATTTTGTGAGCCTATTGGCTAGCCGCTTGGCTTTTTCTTTTTCTTTTTGAGATCTGAAGGACCGGGGAAGCTATTTGAAATTCCCCGATGCTCCCGGTGCAGGGGAGGTTATGGCGAAATTTTTCAAAAATTTAGGGTGTTAGCCAAATTTTTGAAATTTTGAAAATTCTCAGAAACTAAAGAGTTGAAGAATGGAAGCCAGATCGAACGTAGAGTTGAACAATCAAACCACTTTCGACTTTGTTCCTTTTCGGGGACGAAAAGTTTTAAGTGGGGGAGATTGTAACAACCCGTAAAATGCGAGCCAGTTTGAAATTTTTATTTTGGCAATTTTAGCGAATTCTGATTATTTAACATGAATTATTTTAAATAATATCGACGAGAAATTTATTTTGAATATAATTCGAACGTATATATTATACGCGTCGTCGTTAGAATATAAATATTTATATATAATTATAAATAGAATTGAAAATGGCGCGGTAGTTCGATAATTCGATTTCAAATTTCAATTGAATGTACCGGGTGCAAAACAATCCGGATTTTAGTGAAACCAAAAATAATGGAATCTAATAGTGAATATCTTTCCAACGAATCCGAAAAATCAAGATTTCATATCGGGAATCAAAAGATATGTCCAGTTGAAAATTCTGAATAGTCGCTATGGAATTCAGGCCCTTAAAAATGGACATTTTGCAAATGACCTCGGATTTCGACGAAACCAGTTTTGTTGGGTCCGCAGTGTCAAATTATTGCTAGATTCCAAATTTCATAATTTTTCGAATCAGTATGTGAGCGTGGCAGAGGAAAACGTGTTTTGA
Source organism: Allium sativum (assembly GCA_030737875.1). NCBI lineage: Eukaryota > Viridiplantae > Streptophyta > Magnoliopsida > Asparagales > Amaryllidaceae > Allium > Allium sativum. The sequence continues at coordinate 490,813,835 of CM060920.1, forward strand.
CCATTTCAGTTGATTTTAATCGACTGGAAATTGGCCATTTTTCCAACGGTCTCAGAATTCGGCGAAACTAGTTTTGTTAGGACCGTATCGTCAATACGAAACTAGAAAATATTTTTCAGGAATTTTTCTAGTTAGTATGTGACCCCGGTAATTTGAAATGTACGTTTAAAATTCAATATAAGGATTTAAATTGTAAATTTCAACAGAAACTGATTGTAACGATCGAACCAGCTTGCGATACATATCCCATTGTGTTCGGAATGGGGGTAAAACGCTATGGACGACAGGCGGTGGACCTCATTTCGAGGTCATATGTAAAAGTCAACCCTTGTGCATAATTTAATAATTAAATAATATAATAAAATAATAAAAAAATACATTCCCCCCTTTTTCTTCCTCGTTGGCCCCCCCCGATCAGTATTCACAAACGAAATAAAATTAAAAAAAAAAAAAAAAAAGAAGAAACCCTAAATACTCCGAAGCCGCCGCCCTCCGATCTTCGAAGCCTTCGCCTGAGCCGCCGACGAACCCTTCGCCTGAGCCACCCTCGCAACCTCCTCCCACCGAACGACGAATCGAAGCGACGCCTTAGCAAATCGAAGCAGAAACCCTCGACCTCGACAACCCCTGAACCACCGTCACCTCCGAACGCCACGAGCCACCGCCGACCAATCTTCTCCTCCCATTCGAAGCTAGGTGAGCGTTTAATTTGATTTTATTTTTATTTTTGCTTTTTGTTTTGTTTTTACAGTGAATGCATAAACTTTTTTTTTTTTTTTTATATATATGAATTAAAAGAAAACTGATTTTTGTTTTAAGTTTTTAAAACAGAAATTTTTTTTTTTTAAAAGAAATCAAAAACAGAATTTTTTAAAAGAAAAAATTAAAAACTGCATTTTTTAAAAAAGTAAAAATTGCATTTTTTTTAAAAAGTAGAAAAAACTGCATTCTTTTTTTAAAAGGGATTTTTAAAAAAAACTGCATTTTCTAGAAAATAAAAACTGCATTTTTCTAGAAGATGAAAACTATTTTTCTAAAAGGAAAAACTGCATTTATTTTAAAGATAAAAACTGAGATTTTTTAAAGTTAAAAACTGAAATTTTTAAAAAAATAAAAACTGATTTGAAAAGGAAAAGAAAACTGATTTTATTTTAAACTTTGAAATTAAAAAGATTTAATCTTTTAGTAGAAAAAGATTTGAACTTTTAAAAATAAAGATCATATTTTTAAAAAAAGAGAAAAGACAGAATTTTGTTAAGTAGAAGAAGTAAGATGTGATTCTTATATTTTTAAAGTAATAAAAATATAATTTTTACATCATAAGAATATTAAAAATATAATCTTTGTTTTTAAAATATGATCTTTATATATTGAATAACATAGTAAAAATTCGATTTTTACTTATGTAGAGACTACGGGCAACGAAGATGGCGAAGATAGGATAACGACGAAGATTTTCTGCAAAAGAAGAGTCGATGAGTGGATAGCTATAGGTGAGAACTTCTCACCTTTCAATTTAATTTTTCTAGTTACATATATACTAGGATGCAGACGGTGCTTAGTAGCACCCGACACAATCGTCCACAGACCATGGACTTGTTTGTTTGACTGTTTGGTGATTGATTGCGATATTGGTTTGGATGTGGTTTGTGGTGTGAAAAATCGAATCGATAAATTGGTTAGGATTAGACGTGCGCCGTTATAAGGCGAAGGAGTAAGGCTAGGTTAGACCCTTACTCCAAATTTTGTGGTTTGCATAACGAAAGTGAATTTGATTGATGTGTGAATGGCGTGGGCCTTCACTAGACCGGGGATAAGGCTAGGCCTTGTCCCGTTTCTAGTATCGTGCCGTTATGCCGCCGAAATTTTCTAAAATATGTTAGAAAAATAAAAATGTCATTTTATTTAAAGAATGAACTGAATAGATATTCATATGTTAAGATAAATTGTTTTATCGTTAAAAATATAATTTTTAACGTGAAAGTGAATAAAATAAAATATTCATTTACAAACCAGACGGTTTGTTTATGTACACTGATTTGACTGACATTGATTGGGTCGATAAATTTTACACATCGCCCAACTGCACAAATAAAATCTGTGTTTGATTGTTTGAAACCCCACACGGGTGTTGGGATGAAATATGAAGTTCACTCGTCCTGATTGATTAAATATGTCGATCGATCGATTGACAGGCTGTTATAAGCGTTAGATATCTATATTTGATGCTTATACAGTGTAGTGCACTTTGGTTGATGGTTGATTATTTTCAATGCTATTATATACATGTGATGTATGAAAATCCATATAATTAATATTATATGGTAATTGATTGGGCCTCATTCCAATTTGAAAAATAAAGAATAATATATAATAAAGGTTCATGTGTTGACTATATTCATCCGTTGATATTAGTCATGTGTTGAACGAAATATTTTTATAATAAAAATTACATCTTTATCAATATATAATAACGGTTCATGTGTTGACTATATTCATCCGTTGATATTAGTCATGTGTTGAACGAAATATTTTAACAAAAATAGTCACACACGGACGGTACTCATTCGTTGAGATTAGTCGTGTGTTGACAAAAAGAAATATTTGAAATAGAATATATAAAGCCGTGTTGAATAGTGATGCGCCATTTTGATGCGAACGATATATATAACGATTTCGAAATGAATTGAATATATAACGATTTCGAAATGAATTGAATATATAACGATTTCGAAATGTATTGAATATATAACGATTTCGATTTGAACTGAATGTATAACGATTTCGAATTGAATGGAATAGAAAACCAATTTGATTTCAAATTGAATATATAATGAACTTGATTCAAATAGAAACCGAAACGAATTTAATTTGAATAGAAAATGAATTTGAATCGAATAGAAAACCAATTTGAATTGAATTGAATTGAATTGAATTGAAAAACGAATTCGAATTGAATTTAAAATGAAGTGAAATGAATTCAAATTGAATTGAAATTTGAATTGAATAGAAATGAATTTTAAAATGAATTTATAAAGAAGAATTAAATTTTGATTGGAATTGAAATGGAAGTTGAATTTGCTTTTGAAACGAATTCAAAACTATATATATAACTCATTTAAAATAGGAATCGACGAAATATATATTATATATATTATATATATAATATAATGGCCTGAATAGAACGCGCCGCGCCGCGGCAGTTCGTAAATTTCGACCATTTATTTCAAACGGACATTACGGGAGATCCGACCGTCGGATCCTCCTAAAACCGGAACCGTTGGGTTCGTATCGAAAAGAGCTTTCTAACGAATATTAGAAATTCAAAATCTAACGGTTGGATTTGGAGATACGTCCAAATCAAATTCGAAAAAGGTCGCTGTAAGTGCAGTTCGATGGCCATTGTTGGAAATCGACTGTACGGGCCTTGATAAAATTATTAAAAATATCAATAATTTGTGTAAAATCATAAGAAATGATTTGGGAAAAATTGGGGTGAAAAACTCCATATTTGAAAAGATAAAAATAGATTTTTATCGAAATGAACTAGTTTTGAACTAAATTTAAAACCAATTTATTTTTTTTAAATAAATGAACAAGATTTAAAAAGGGGTTTTTAAATAATCAAATTTCTAATATATTTGATTGAGTTTGAAATGGGTTTATCGTGAACTGTGTTTTAAATAACACCTAGTTCTTTAACCCAGTAAAAGGAGTTTTAACGAATCTGCAATTAGATTGAAATGGGAATTCGTAATCTAAATTTCCAAATTTAGAAAATGAGCGGGAATGGAGTATCACCAGTTTTGCTCCAAAGCGATAGTTAAATCTTTAATTAGATTTGAACGTAAAATGGTAATTAGTTTTACCGATAACACAGTGGTGTTAGATATGGAGTATTACCAGTTTTGCTTCATGGGATGAATAGGTTGGGATTGGGAAATAAAATAAATAATTACTTCGTTACGGTTCGCTAATCTCGACTAGTTGGAAAAACCATAATTTGGTTTTAAATAGCATCCAAAGGAAGATTACAGGATAAATTTTAAAGAATTTATCTTGGATAAAATTAATGGGAACTTTTCCCTAAGAATGTGGAATTTAGAAACTAGCTGTAGGTTGGCTAAGAAGAGTGGTTTCCTGGGTATTGATCTGATGTTGGTTTCGGCCTTCGGGGTTAATGTTTGGGAAATTATTCTCTTGCTAATTTGCGGATAGTGACTAATGAATTGGAATGAGGCGTATGTTGTGTTTGTGTAACATTTGTTTTAATATACGCGGGTTGTTCGGAAAGTCCGGGTTTACACCCATTCTGAATAACCGATTCGACGATAAGTCGAAGATGAAGACGGTGGTTGAAGACCGGAAGTCTTCACATCGTTTGGATAATTACTGACGATCCTGATTGGGCAGTACACCCAAGAGGATGGAAATAGTTGGTGGTTGTCCAGACGTACTTGGGGATGGATGGATATGCGAGGAAAGTGCCTCCGGTTTCGTTCAGACCCAGAACGGACTTGTAAATGGATTGTGTGTCTGACACTGGATTTTATTCTGTGTTGATTGATTTCTATTAAATATATATCTGTTTGGCGGCGGAGAATTTATTCTCTTGCTTAACGCCCTTCTCTGAGACGTACGAGCTTAGAGGTTATATATCGATAGATATCAATCGCATGGCATGAATTGCCTGTGTGGCATGCTGAGTTGCATGGATCAAGGCTTCTGTTGAAAAGCAAAGTCTTGTGGTTGATGATCAAAGCACGGCCCTTGTGGCGTAGCTTTGTGTATAGCGTGTATTCGCGAGCCTCACACCTCGGTATGAGTTAAAAACGGGATACGGGCCGTTGGGAGAGCGCACGTTTCTTTCTAGCTTTGGTGGTGTCAGTGACTTACCAGCCCTGACATTTATATACTTTTCACCTTTGTGGTTGTTGGATGAGGCGCCTCGATTATAGGTCTGTAAGGACCGGGAAACGTGTGTTCAGGAATTGCCAATCCTCTAACGTAAGTGAGGACCGGCCCAACCGATCCAGGGGTTACCCAGTGTGCGTAATCCCGGGGACATTTGCTAGAGTGTCTCGAATGCGGAGAGGAGCTTGCCCCTTGCCTCGACTCATGACGGAATCCAATTTCCAATACGTGTAATTCGTCTTTAATTGTAGAACTAGTATGGCGACATAGTAGATGGTAGCTATGCCGCCTATGATCTATATTTATGATTGAAATGTCTTGACACTATACACTTATTATAGTATCAAATGATTTGTTTTAAACGTATCAAGCATGCTTTGGCTGTTATAAGGGAAAACCCTATCCCCCGGCTTGCGTTGCATTGTGTGATAGGACCTGGGTCTTATAACAGCTTCATTTTTCTTTATTTAGCATTGCGCTGTTGTTTTATGCACTGGTATCCTTGGGAGGAAACCCGTTCCGTGTTATACGGCGTGGTCCCTTGATTTACCTAACTTTAAAACCAATATTAATAACTGTTTTAGTTCTCACACCAGTCACATGACTGACCTGGAGTTTATTGTTTTAACCTAAACTCTGGGTGCCCCTATTTTCCGCACGGGCAGCTAGTAGTTTTGGTTTTGCAGATTTATATTCACAGGATCCTGATTTACAGCTGGAATGATATCCGGAAAGCTCTGTATCCGTATATCACCTTCAGTTGTGCTTTGTATTTCTTTTCCGCTGCTATGTATTTAAATGTAATTTAAATCTCTGATATTTCTGTGTAATATTTATTCATTTATACTCTGTATATTCTTGTAATCTGATGCATTGTTGTAATATACAATGAAATGTTCTTCTGTTTGTGTTCTGGTTTGTCCTGTTCTCAACGTTCAGGGGTTTCGAACGATTTAGATTGGTTTAACGACTGATTCAGATCGAGCGAAATTCCAGGCCGTCACACAAATAAACAAACAACCCAAACATCAATCAATTAGTGAATTTAACGTTTCAAATTCATAATTTTGATACATATACAAAAATCATGTTTTGATGCCAATTCACAACAATGTGTTCCTAACTATATAAGTTTTGGTTCTCACACCAGTCTAATGGAAATATATAGAAATCACACCTTCGTCACTCGAAAATAAATGCTGATGATGTTTCGAACCACCATCAGAACCTTGTCGGGCTACTAGAGTGCGGTTCTATATCTACCCGGTATATTAAAACTTCGAATATACGCGGATCAGACGTATACGCAAAATCTATATATACTGGATTGTCCAAATCAATATAAATAAATAATCAACTACGAATAATTGATTTAAATTTTCAAAACAAAATTTTGTTTTCATTTTAAAAAATATACTCTTCACACTCGTTCTAGGATACTACTGATCCTATCTCTAACGAGTCATTCTCATTGGATTTTACTAATCCAATATCTGATGAATTCTTTCGTATGTTTCTAATGTGTCTTGTTCTCTAGCTTTGTAAACCAAAGCTCTGATACCAACTGTGACGAAATGGAATTTCGCTTTCATTTCCATTTGAATTCGTTTTCAATTCAATTCATTTCGAAATCGTTTTCAATTCAATTCATTTCGAAATCGTTTTCAATTCAATTCATTTCGAAATCGTTTTCAATTCAATTCATTTCGAAATCGTTTTCAATTCAGTTCATTTCGAAATCGTTTTCAATTCAGTTCATTTCGAAATCGTTTTCAATTCAGTTCATTTCGAAATCGTTTTCAATTCAGTTCATTTCGAAATCGTTTTCAATTCAGTTCATTTCGAAATCGTTTTCAATTCAATTCATTTCGAAATCGTTTTCAATTCAGTTCATTTCGAAATCGTTTTCAATTCAATTTATTTCGAAATCACTTTCAATATCGATATAATTATCGTTCACGTCAAAATGGCGTCAATCTAATCAACACGGCTTCATATATTCCTTTATTTTCAAATATTCTATTTCAAATATTTCTTTTTCAAATATTTCTTTTTCAAAACTGGAATGAGGCCCAATCAATTACCATATAAAATTAATTATATGGATTTTCATACAACATATGTATATAATAGCATTGAAAATAATCAACCATCAACCAAAGTGCACTACACTGTATAAGCATCAAATATAGATATTCAACGCTCGTAACAGCCTGTCAATCAATCGATCGACATATTTAATCAATCAGGATGAGTGAACTTCAAATTTCATCCCAACACCCGTGTGGGGTTTCAAACAAACAAACACAGATTTTATTTGTGCAGTTGGGCGATGTGTAAAATTTATCGTCCCAATCAATGTCATTCAAATAAGTGTACATAAACAAACCATCTGGTTTGTAAATGAATATTTATTTATTCACTTCACTATTTTCATATTCACGTTAAAAATTATATTTTTAACGATAAAACATTTTATTTCACCCTATGAATTTCTATTCAATCCATTTATTAAATAAAATGATATTTTTATTTTTCTAACATATTTTAGAAAATTTCGGCGGCATAACGGCACGATACTAGAAACGGGACGAGGCCTAGCCTTATCCCCGGTCTAGTGAAGGCCCACGCCATTCACACATCAATCAAATCAATTTCATTTTGCAAACCACAAAACTTGGAGTAAGGGTCTAACCTAGCCTTACTCCTTCGCCTTATAACGGCGCACGTCTAATCCTAACCAATTTATCGATTCGATTTTTCACACCACAAATCACATTCAAACCAATATCGCAATCAATCACCAAACAGTCAAACAAACAAGTCCATGGTCTGTGGACGGGTGTCGGGTGCTTCTAATAAGCACCGTCTGCATCCTAGTATATATATATATAACTAGAAAAGAAATAGAAAGGTGAGAAATTCTCACATATAGCTATCCTAGCTCCACGGCACTTCTATTGCAGAGATCTTCGTCGATCCCGCCTTTTTGTCACCTTCGTTGTCCGCTTTCACTACATATGTAAAAATTGAATTTTTACTATGCTATTCAATATATAAAAATCGAATTTTTATTTCAAAGTTCAACATATAAAAATCGAATTTTTATTTCAAAGTTCAATATATAAAAATCGAATTTTTATTTCAAAGTTCAATATATAAAAATCGAATTTTTATTTCAAAGTTCAATATATAAAAATCGAATTTTTAGTTCGCTATCCAATATATAAAAATCGAATTTTTAGTTCGCTATCCAATATATAAAAATCGAATTTTTAGTTCGCTATTCAATATATAAAAATCGAATTTTTAGTTCGCTATTCAATATATAAAAATCGAATTTTTAGTTCGCTATCCAATATATAAAAATCGAATTTTTAGTTCGCTATTCAATATATAAAAATCGAATTTTTAGTTCGCTATTCAATATATAAAAATCGAATTTTTATGCCGAAGTTCAATATATAAAAATCATATTTTTCTATCGCTATGTCAAATAGATAAAAATTATATTTTTACCACGCTATTTTCCATATAAAGATTTCGCCTTTTCAAATTTAAAGATTTCATCTTTATAAAAATCTCCTTTTTATTTTTCTACACATATAAAGATGATATTTTTAATCTTCCTATCATGTAAAAATTATATTTTTAATTCTCTACCTAACCAAAAATCATCTTTTTACATCATCTATATAGTAAAGACTATATTTTTAATACCTTAAAAATATAAAAATCATATTTTTACTACTTTAAAAATCTAAACTTTCTTCTACGAAAAATAAAAACTTTCTTTTTTTATTTTATCTTTTCAAAAATCAAGTCTTTTCCATATTTTCTCTAATAAAAAAACTATTCTCTCTAATCAAAAATCTATTCTTTCTCCTTTCAAAGACAATGCAAATTTTCCTATTTCAAAAACAATGTTGTAAAATATATTTTATAAACCTATGCTATTTATATATTTTAAAGACAATATAATCCTATTATTTTAAAAACAATATTATTCAAAAATCGGATTTTATATAGATAATAAAATAAAAAAAAAGGGAAAGTTAAATTATAAAACTCACTGTTAAACGAAGAGGCGCTGGTGTACCATCGTCGGAGAGGGGGGGGTATTGGCGTTCGCAGTTGATTCAGGGGGGGGTTGCTTCGCGATAGGGGGGTGCTTTGGTGGCTCGCCGCGGCACTGGGGGTGTGGGGTTTCGATGGGGGGAGTTGCGGTGGTCGCCGCCGCCTAGGGCTTCGGTCCGATTCTTTTTTTTTTTTTTTTTTTCTTTCTTTAGAAATGAATTTGGACGGGGGGGGGGGGGGGGGGGGGGCAGACGGTTAAGAGGGGGAAAAGGGTTTTTTTTCTGATTGGTGGAAAAATAATATATATATTATTTTTATTTTATTTAATTCATTTTAAAAGTAAAAAACATCACGAACAGCAAATCAAACTCAACGAATGTCGCTCCTAGCTAATTACCCCCGTCCCGGACACAATGGAATATGTTTCGTAGGCCATTTTGACTGTTACAGTCAGTTATTCCTCAAATTAAAGTATAAAACATTTAATTTTCAAATTTGAACGTACATTTCAAATTACCGGGGCCACATACTAACTCTATAAATTGCAGAAAAATATTTTCTAGCTTCGTATTGATGATACGGTCCTAACAAAACTAGTTTCGTCGAATTCTGAGACCGTTAGAAAAATGGCCATTTTCCAGTCGATTAAAATCAACTGAAACTGGTCAAACGCGTTTTCCTTTGCCACGCTCACATACTGATTCGGAAAATTATGAAATTTGGAATCTAGCAATAACTTGACTCTGCGGACCCAACAAAACTGGTTTCGTCGGAATCCGAGGTCGTTTGCAAAATGTCCATTTTTAAGGGCCTGAATTCCATAGCGACTATTCAGAATTTTCAACTGGACATATCTTTTGATTCCCGATATGAAATCTTGATTTTTCGGATTCGTTGGAAAGATACTATCAAATAGATCCTATGATTTTTGGTTTCACTAAAATCCGGATTGTTTTGCACCCGGTACATTCAATTGAAGTTTGAAATCGAATTATCGAACTACCGCGCCATTTTCAATTCTATTTATAATTATATATAAATATTTATATTCTAACGACGACGCGTATAATATATACGTTCGAATTATATTCAAACTAAATTCCTCGTCGATATTATTTAAAATAATTCATTTTAAATAATCAAAATTCGCTAAAATGGCCAAAATAAAAATTTCAAACTGGCTCGCATTTTACGGGTTGTTACAGGTATGGGATGAGGTATATGAAGTTTATAAATGTAATGCCCGACAAAAAGGTACATGTTTAAATTCATATATGGGTTTTATGCGCCGTATCGGCAAGCCGCTTGGCTTTTCCCTTTTCTTTTTGATTGAGGAAGATACCGGGAAGCTATTTGAAATTTCCCGATGCTCCCGATACAGGGGAGGTTATGGCGAAATTTTCCAGAAATTTAAGGAGATAGAATATTTTTAAGGAATTTGAAAATTAGAAATCTATATATCGATATATATAGAATTCGATAAGGAAACGAAATCAAAAATAGCGTAAAGAGCCAATATGGTTATTGAAATATTTGGGTAACAAATATTGATAGAGAAAATAGAGAAGTGATTGAATTAATGAATATTAATTAAAGAGCCCAGTGATTTGTTTGATATGTTTGGATGAACACTTGTTTTCATTCGATAGTTAAATCACAGACTATCGAAGTTTTTGACCATCGTTGTCAATATGGAGAGACCGGTTGGATTATTATCCGAAGAACCACTCCGTATCGGCATAAGCGTTGCGAACCAAGTATGCTGAATATATTGAAGACGGAGTAAAGTGCAAGGGCTTTTCTATTTATAGAAATAGTGCCTTCGGTTTCGTTCAATCCCAGAACGAACGTAAATGGACGAATGTCTGACAAAGTATTTCCAATGATCAAATGGGTTGGTCTGTATGAATGTATATGGTTGCAACGGATTTATCCCTTAGCATAATATCCAGAATATTTGTGCAAACTCAACTAGTGATTAACGGATCTGACAATGTGGCATTCAAAGTGATTGTGTTATCAAGGAATGGTAAGTATGCGTAGCCTCAGGCCTCAACAACCGGGAAAGGACAAAAATCGGGCAGGCAGCATGGCTATGTGGGTCGCTCCCATTAGGGTGTATAATCACCTATCTAGAGAAATTCCTTTGTTTCTAAATCTATCGATTCTGCCCATTCGGGAAACGGTGGTTTGAGTCCAACCGTTGGTGATATACATTCGATACACTCAAGCGAAATGAGTGGTCGGTCATGTGTGGGCCGGGTTGCAAGATGTTCTTGTTGAACCCAGGTGTATTCGTCTCTAGAGATACACAGTCGGAAGGTGGTTCCATACCTTGTCATGTTGGAAATCCAATCTCCAATAAGCGCCATGCGGGTTTTGATTATATACTATAAATGTGGAGTGTGAGATGCAAGCGTTCTGCTATTTGATTATTTATTTGATGTAGACATTATTATAATATCATTGGATTTGATATCAAAGTGTTTTGGGTTATAGTAAGGTAAAAGCCGTCCATGTTTATGTGTGGGCTGGTCTTACTATTATCCTTTCTTCCGAAAAGAGTTTTGAAAGTTAAACAAGTGGTTGGAGTTTACTCACACCAGTCCCATGACTGACCCAGAGTTTGTTTGTTTTGTTTTCCCTAAACTCTTGGGTGCCCAAATTTGTACGGGCAGTCAAGTGTTTCAGGCTTTTACAGATACACTTGGAGGAGCTTGAAGCAGGAGGCTTCAACGTTAGTTATTTGGAGTTACTTCCGCTGAATCAATGTTATGTGTACTCTGATGATGGTATGTATATATGTACAAAACAGATTGTATTTCAAAGCTTATGTTATATAATATATTTTATTCGTTCCGCTGTGAGTTTGTGATCTTTGTTTTCTTCTATTCTAATATTTCTTTCTTTCTATTTCTCATCCTCTAACTTCTTTCTAATAATGAGTCGTATTTCTGTGTTATTTGGGTTGGACGTGTGGTGTATTTAGTCCACTCAGGTAGCTCAGATTTGCGGGTCGTTACAGTGGTATCAGAGCTTAGGTTGAGCGAACACCTAGGCTTGTGTGGCATGTGCTCATTAGAGATAGGGTCAGTAGTACCCTAGAATGAGTTGAGTGTATATATATACGAGAGAGCGTATTTGTTAGTTGATATAAAAGTTGTTTTATATTGTGTTGGCTAGTCTGTTGAGTGGTTTATGAATTCTGGTCGAATCGTGGGACGCCACGACGTCGATAGGAGTTTCTAAATACTTGAACAGAAGATTGAACACGGTATAGTTTTAAAGTGGGTAGATGAAATAATTTTACCCAAAATTTCTATTTTGATACAGAAAGAATAATTTTCTAGGATTATTATTATATGGATGTGTTGGATGTTGATATTATAATCAAATGAGATTATAAAATTAAAATGGTTATTATTAACCAAATAGAATTTGTATAGAAATTAAAGATATACAATTAAGATGAATCAAAATTGAATTCAGAATCAGAATTAGAATTTTAAATCCTGGGAAGTTTGAAATATTTTTGGAAGTATATTAGAACAATATAGCTTTGTTTTAAAAGGATTTTAAATGGATTTTGAAATAATAAAGCACTGAACTCACTTCAGTAGCTGGGAATTTATTCTGATGATGATTGCAACATCATCAGTGTTCATTTCCGAGTTTCCAAGTGATGAATTGCTACCTTAGGAAAATTTTGATGGAATTTGTTTGAAAGGAAACCTAGTGGTTTGAAAATTCAAATGTTTTGAATTTATGATGGAAAATAAATATATGTATATATTTATGGGATTTCAAAAGAATTTGAAATAAAAACCCTGGAATTTGAATTCTGGAATTAAAATTTAACTTAAACAAGTTAAATGGGTCGAAGTGAATGAATTGATTAGAATCAATTTAAATAGGTTTATTGAAATAAATTGAAATAAATATGAATTGGATGTGAAGGCATATGAAAGGAAGGAGACCAAAAGTTTTGGCTGAAAGTAAAGTCATAGAAATATGAGGAGTTGAGTTTCAACATAAGTGAGATGTGGAAAAAAAAAAAATGGATTTGTACCATTTTCCTACCTTAGCAATTTCGAGGACGAAATTATTTTAAGGGGGGAAGAATGTAACGACCCGGATTTTTGGTCGGTAAATTTCAAACATTTAATATCATTTTGAATATTGCGTTAATAATATAAATAAATTTTTATCGTAATACGAAATAAAATTGGGATCGAAGTTGAAAACCGAATCAAATCAATTACTTAATGAATGTACTTATGAAAAACAGGCCGACCTAAATTTCTACATCGCAGACCTAGTTTTCTTCGAGCAGTAAGAATGGTCTCCCTTCTTTTTGACAAAATGAAACAAGAATGAACGGCATGTGGGTTTGTCTCCTGTGCACCCTATATTGCCGACCTCTTCTTCCTATACTCAGACCTAAACCATTACATCACACAGATTATTTTTTTCCTCGAGCAGAAAACAATGTCTCAAATCTTTCATATTGGGGAAACACGAAATTAATGGTGGGTACATATTGGTCTGCTGCTCGCAACTATAAAATAGGCATCGGCCTTCATAATTTTGCAACTCCCTTTCAAAAATCAACTGAAAACCCTTTCCCCTTCATTCATTAATTCCTAGAAATGAAAATCGAAGCCTCGTACTCTGATAGCCGCTCCACTCCAAATCGAAAATCAAACCCTTCTGAATCGTATTATTTTGAAATCAAAAGAAAAAGGGGTGACTTCGTTTTGATGACATCGAAGGTGGGTCTGAGGGCAACGATGAACTCGTGGAGGGGAAAGGTAGCTTGCGACAGGGTTTTGGTGGTTGATTTCGATTGGAATTGGAGGAATGGGTATCGCGATTGGGGAAAACGCCATTTTCTGAAAGCTCGACGCTTGCGAACGAGCTACAAGGAAGGTGCAACAGTGTCTATCTGATAATGGGAGTAGGGTTCGAAGGCCGGAAAGGTGCGATGTATTTTGGGTTCTGGTGTTCCCGTAGCGCACTGGATTGGAGTGGAGAACCACAGTGACATTGAGGAGCTGTCTGCAGTGAAAGAGGCGACTAAATGAAAGCGAAAGTGTAGTGAGTTAATGGGACATTTTAAGCAGCGTTGTTGATAAGGGAAGTTAGGAGATTGGCTTGTGTAAGTCTGGATGAGGGTGCAGGTGAAGTTGCTGCTGGGTAGTTCGATCTGTTGTGGCTTCGGGTGGATGGTGAAAGCAGATGGTAGTTGTCTGCAACGTGTTCGATGAAATGTCGTAATGAGGCAGATTGCAGTTTTGGGGCTGATGCAGTTTTGGAGATGTTCGAGGATTGCTCTATGGATTAGTCGAGTGGTTGGAGTAGCTTTAAGGTATACGTTTTATTTAGATTTAAATTTCATAAAATTAATTTATTTAAATTGTTAAGATTAGTTTAAATTATAAACCATTTAATCAGTTAATTAAATAATCATAGGATAGTTATTCTATTTTAGCAAGTTATATAAATTTAACAAATGGTTAATCAATAACAAACTTAAATTATCATAGGGGCGACTAGATTTGGTTGAAGACTCATAGTCGCAGCAATATGGAGATTAATTGGAGATTCGTCAAATGAAACCAGGTGAGTAAATCTCACTCACCTTTGATTAAAAATTATTTTTATCTCGTTAAAAATAATTGTTGTTGCTTGTTTGGATTTTTCTGCTTGCTTTATATATATTAGTTATTTAGGCTATTATATATATATATTGGGTTGATTGATTGGTTGGATTCCCGCAGTCTCATTAGCGGATGCCCGCAGTTTCATAGCGGATGATTACCCTATACGCCCCACGCTATGATTAGTGGATGACCTTCTATACCGCGATATTCTGCCACGAAGCAGAATGGGTATTATTTATGTGCTAACATCTGTGGATGCAGGAAAACAGGTTGGAGGAATCCAACTGGATTCCTCAAAAATATATTATCTGTTTGTTTATTTGTTTGCATATATATTTTTATATATGATGTGTTAGAAAAATAAATAATTGGTTGCTTTGTGTGTTTTATCACTGGGCTGAAGTAATGATATTTAAAAATATCGTAAAAAGAATATTGGGAATTTAAAAAGGGGAAATTTTATTTTTAAATAGAATTTGAATTTTAAATGGAATAAAAATATAAACTTGTTTTTGAAAAATAAAACAAGTAGTTTCTTTTTAAACGAAGTTATAAATAGTTTTTTTATAACGAAGTTATAAATGAAGTGAAAAGAATTATCATTTGATAATTCAGAAATAGAAATACAAGCGTGAAATTGGGATTTGAAATGAAATTTCAAAATAAGATGTGAAAAGGAAATTTTAAATATATAACTCAAATGAAATTTGAGTATAACATTTGAATTTTTAAAAGGGGTTTAAATATTTGAATTTTAAGAGGAGATTGAATATTAGAAATTCAAATAGAAGTTCAAATAGAATTTGAATAGACGAAATTAGAATGAAAAATAGAATTTGAATTCAAGGAATTTAAAATAAAATTTGAATACAAAGGAAGTCGAATAAAGAAATTCAAATAGAGATTTGAATGTAGAATTTCAAAGTTAGAATTTGAAATAAATTTTGAAAATAGGATTTCAAAGTAGAATTGGAAATAGAGTTTCAAATAGGATTTCAAAATAGGAAATCCAAATGGTTTTGAAATGGAATTTGAATTCAAGGGAATTCAAATGGGTTTGAGTGAAGAAATTCAAATGGCGCTAAAAATAAATTTGAATATGGAATTCAAATGGGGTTGGAAATGAATTTGAATATTAGAATTCAAATGGAAAGGGAAAATGAAATTTGAATATAAAAGATTCAAATTGAATTCAAATAGGATTTAATCTATGGGATTTGAATATGAAATTCAAATGGGTTTTAAACTATGGGATTTTGAAATATAGAATTCAAATAAAAGTGAGATTGGAATTTGAATCAAGGAATTCAAATGGAGTTAAATGAAGTTGAATTCATTTTAAAGAAGTTTAACGTTTATATTTATAAATATAATTAAAACGAACTCGCCGCAGCGCTGCAGTTCGTAAATTGGCGATTCGAACTTCAATTGAATACACAGAACTCAATTGAAGTCGGAATTCTTTGAAACAAGAAACGTCAGGACCGATTTGATAATAGCTTTCTAATGAAGGAGAAAAATCTGAATTTCGTCGTATAGATTTTGAGTTATGTCAAAATCAAATTTTCAGAAAAGCAGCGCCAGAACTATTATAAAACCATAACGGTTTATTTAATGATATAAAAGGATTTTAAACAAATAAAAATCCGATTTTCTATTTAGAAAATTTCAGATTTGAGTTATAAAATATATGTGAACACAGGTGGGGTAAGGAAATTGATTTTTGAAACAAAAATCAGATTTTGACTTTGAATAGAATTAACTAATTCGAATAGTAATTGGTAAATGAGATGTTGAATGGATATTGGGCTTAAAATAAGAAAATTCGATTTGAAATTTATATTCGAATAGAAAAGAGAACTAGAATTGAAATTGAAATTCAATTTAGTTATGTACGAGTTAAACATTTTGTTTGAACATGTTATAGGCAAAATGGCCGATTTAAAAGAGTAAACGGGCGAAACTGAATTCAAATGATTAGATGGTGTTGAATTGAATTGGAAACAGGTGAACAGGTTTAGACAGGTATGGGATGAGGTATATGAAGTTTATAAATGTAATGCCCGACAAAAAGGTACATGTTTAAATTCATATATGGGTTTTATGCGCCGTATCGGCAAGCCGCTTGGCTTTTCCCTTTTCTTTTTGATTGAGGAAGATACCGGGAAGCTATTTGAAATTTCCCGATGCTCCCGATACAGGGGAGGTTATGGCGAAATTTTCCAGAAATTTAAGGAGATAGAATATTTTTAAGGAATTTGAAAATTAGAAATCTATATATCGATATATATAGAATTCGATAAGGAAACGAAATCAAAAATAGCGTAAAGAGCCAATATGGTTATTGAAATATTTGGGTAACAAATATTGATAGAGAAAATAGAGAAGTGATTGAATTAATGAATATTAATTAAAGAGCCCAGTGATTTGTTTGATATGTTTGGATGAACACTTGTTTTCATTCGATAGTTAAATCACAGACTATCGAAGTTTTTGACCATCGTTGTCAATATGGAGAGACCGGTTGGATTATTATCCGAAGAACCACTCCGTATCGGCATAAGCGTTGCGAACCAAGTATGCTGAATATATTGAAGACGGAGTAAAGTGCAAGGGCTTTTCTATTTATAGAAATAGTGCCTTCGGTTTCGTTCAATCCCAGAACGAACGTAAATGGACGAATGTCTGACAAAGTATTTCCAATGATCAAATGGGTTGGTCTGTATGAATGTATATGGTTGCAACGGATTTATCCCTTAGCATAATATCCAGAATATTTGTGCAAACTCAACTAGTGATTAACGGATCTGACAATGTGGCATTCAAAGTGATTGTGTTATCAAGGAATGGTAAGTATGCGTAGCCTCAGGCCTCAACAACCGGGAAAGGACAAAAATCGGGCAGGCAGCATGGCTATGTGGGTCGCTCCCATTAGGGTGTATAATCACCTATCTAGAGAAATTCCTTTGTTTCTAAATCTATCGATTCTGCCCATTCGGGAAACGGTGGTTTGAGTCCAACCGTTGGTGATATACATTCGATACACTCAAGCGAAATGAGTGGTCGGTCATGTGTGGGCCGGGTTGCAAGATGTTCTTGTTGAACCCAGGTGTATTCGTCTCTAGAGATACACAGTCGGAAGGTGGTTCCATACCTTGTCATGTGGGAAATCCAATCTCCAATAAGCGCCATGCGGGTTTTGATTATATACTATAAATGTGGAGCGTGAGATGCAAGCGTTCTGCTATTTGATTATTTATTTGATGTAGACATTATTATAATATCATTGGATTTGATATCAAAGTGTTTTGGGTTATAGTAAGGTAAAAGCCGTCCATGTTTATGTGTGGGCTGGTCTTACTATTATCCTTTCTTCCGAAAAGAGTTTTGAAAGTTAAACAAGTGGTTGGAGTTTACTCACACCAGTCCCATGACTGACCCAGAGTTTGTTTGTTTTGTTTTCCCTAAACTCTTGGGTGCCCAAATTTGTACGGGCAGTCAAGTGTTTCAGGCTTTTACAGATACACTTGGAGGAGCTTGAAGCAGGAGGCTTCAACGTTAGTTATTTGGAGTTACTTCCGCTGAATCAATGTTATGTGTACTCTGATGATGGTATGTATATATGTACAAAACAGATTGTATTTCAAAGCTTATGTTATATAATATATTTTATTCGTTCCGCTGTGAGTTTGTGATCTTCGTTTTCTTCTATTCTAATATTTCTTTCTTTCTATTTCTCATCCTCTAACTTCTTTCTAATAATGAGTCGTATTTCTGTGTTATTTGGGTTGGACGTGTGGTGTATTTAGTCCACTCAGGTAGCTCAGATTTGCGGGTCGTTACAACCCTTGCGTTTAACTCCGTCTTCAATTTGACTCAAATATAATTCGCAGCGCTTATGCTTATACGGAGTGGTTTTCGGATAATAAATCCAACCGGTCTCTCCGTATTGACACGATGGTCAAAACACTTCGATGGTCGGTTATTTAACTATCGAAATAAAAACAAACATCCATTCACAAACACTGGCCCTTTTATTTAATACTAACTTTCTAGTTTCCCATATTTCTATAAACTCTTCCTTACTTCCCTTCATTTCTATTCTATTAGTTCCTCGTTATAAATTGGTAAGTGAATAAATTTCTAAGTATCAACCCCGAAGGCCGAAACCAACATCAGATTGACGCCTCAAAAGTTACTCAACTTAACCAACGTACAACGGGCTCTAATTTCTTTAAAACTATATCACCTTCCTTATCATGCTAAGTATATCTTTTTAAAACATTATAACTTATCGACTTACTTTAAAACCGTTATATTTTAACTGATGTTGCTATCTTTTCCTTTATAACTAATGCAATACGCTACTATATTCTCTTTTATAACTACTGCAATACGCTGTTGTATTCTCTTTTATAGCTACTGCAATACGCTGCTATATTCTCTTTTATAACTACTGCAATACGCTGCCATATTCATATTTCATTTGATAAACTCTGTTTCTAAGTCAGGTTCTTATTAAATCAATATCAAGTTTATAACTAAATACTGATTACATATCCTATTATAATTTGTCGGTTTAAAACTAAATATTAACTAGCCTATCAGACTATAATTCCTAATAATGTTATTTAGGTTCAGGTTGTATATATAAATACTATACAACAAACAGTACATATGAATATTGAGGAATCCGGTCGGATTCTTCCAACCGGTTTCCGCATCCACAGATATCAGTCAACACAATTTATACTAACTCTATACTAGGGGATATTCAATCGATGGAATCAGTGTCCAACTGATGATGTGTACATATATATAACGGTATATAATATTCAACCAAATTAATTGTAATCAATCTAATCAACCATCACACATCATTCAAACAACATTAAAATATAATTGCAATATTTTAAAATAGATCAGAGTTAGTGATTTTACTCACCTTGGCGCGTTAACCATTTAACAACGATTTGCGTCGGCTGATCCGGTCTGGCATTAAATTGTGCCATAAATCCAATCGAGCTCCGAATCCAGCTCCATCGCATAGCCCATTTCTAATGATTTTCTTGGGTTTCCATTATCGCTAAGCGATTCGCTTTCAGTCGGCTCCAGCTTGCATCGTACTGCGCTTCCTGTTTGCACCGTGATCAGCTCGAGCACCAACCCATTTTCCTGTGCATGGGAACACTGATCCATCTGAAATTATACTACATCACCCTCCACTAACGCAAGGTTTACACAACGCAATGCACTGTCCCAAAACATCAGCATATGCTCACGTATTATACACTTCCCAATCACCACATTATCACTTCCGTCTTGCTGCTACTCCGCTTCCTTTGCTATCTCTTCTTTCCCTTTTCTGATCACAGAAACACGGCCCAATTTCAGTTCAAACATCATCTGTCTAACCCCCCTTACCATGGCAACTCGTCCACTTCAAGTCATCAACGCTGCGATGCACTCTTACCAAGGCAAACTAGCTCGTTCCCTCGGAAAACCCACGGCCTTCTCAACCATGAACCCATCTCGAAGTTCGAGTAAACAGCTGGCGCCTGCGTCTGAGTCAGAGATCGGATGAAGATCATTCGGGAGAACGAGATCCGTTCGTAGTGTATAGGCAAAAGGGTTTTGCTGTTGCTTGACTTCATTGTTTCTCGTTTTCCGTCTTTAAGATAGGAGGAGGGTAGATTGTTTTCGCTGCTTTAGTTTTAGAAAAGAAACAGAAGAAGAGTATTTAGTTTGGTTTTTGGGAGAATGGTTCGAATGATGAGTTTATATAGATAGGTCATATACAATTTAATATTATGGAAAAAACATGGCAAGGACGTTCGTTTCCGAGAAATCATGGCGCAAATCAGTGATAGTATATTTTACTAGGCCATGCGCTTCACCCTTAGGGAAATGGCATGCACGTTTTTCAAGTCTCTTGGTATGGCTTGAAGTTATAGGGAGTACGTTAGTTTGAATAGATTATAGGAGTATAGCTACCTTCTTGTACGATTGGCATTGTCTTTCGTTAGAGATCTTTTAAATTATATATATATATATATATATATATATATGTTTAGTCGTACATATTATTTTATAGCTCATAACAATGTCTCAGTCCTCGTTTCAAGGAAAGTAAATATAAAACAGGGATGGCTGCTCTTATCTTTAGCATGTACGAGAGTAAGGAATGCACGTATATAGCTTCATTAGAGTAGAGAGTAGTCGCGGAAAAATTTGTAGTTGTGGACTTTGTGTGGTCGATTAGACGTTAGTGAAATGTGATAGCGTAGGCATTTTCACTTTACTTAGTTGTAGAGTAGATTTTATTAACGTTAGATTTTCAGTGTACGGTGCTATACAAAATTTATCATTTATGGACCTCTATTTACAGAAATAAAAATACCGCTGTATCGATCAACGCCCCACGATCCCAAAAATATAATAATACCGGTAGGTTGACTCATATTTTGAAATCCCGAAATACCGATATAGGGTGTGAAATACTCCAAATAAAAAGTTGCATATTTAATTAATTAAAAATTACAGTAAAATTCTAAAAATTAAATTATCGCTGCGCCTCAAAAGAACCTTGTCCCGATTTGCACCCGATATCAAGTTATATTCAAATAACTGTTACGGTCGATATATGATTTCACAGCGACTTTTCGAATATTTGATTTAGACATATCTTGCAGTATATATGACGAAATCCTGATTTTTCACTTCTATTAGAAAGATACAGTTCAACAGATTCCAACGTTTCTCGTTTCGAAGAAATCCGATTCAAAACGAGTCTGGTACACTCAGTTGAAGTTCAGAACGTTAAATTACGAACTACAGCGATATTACGGGCTCGATTATATTAAATATATATATTTTTCTACGTTCATCTTCATCTTAATTAATATATACTTTCCCTTATATTACGAATTCAATATTTAAACTGTTTTAAATATTCAAATACAAACCGACAAAATTGCGGGACGTTACAGTCCTTCCCCCTTAAAATAATTTCGTCCTCGAAATTGCTAAGATTTGGAAAATGCTACAATCTCTGTTATAAACATGTTAAAAATCTTTTTGGTTTACTTCATAATTTCAGTTTCAACTGAACTGATTAATTCCAATATTAATTCCTCCTTATTTCGAATATTTTCAAAATTTATGAAAATTTCCTAATAGCTCAAATTTTTGGAGAATCTCGCCTGCATCTCCTCTGCACGGCTCACTCGGTACTACAACAACTTGCCACTCTGGGCCTTCTCCAATCCAAAATAAAAACAAATAGCCAAACGGCTTGCCCTAACCGACTCATAAAAATCTCATACTCGTATATAAACGTGTACCTTCTCTGTTGGGCATTCAACTCTATCTCTGCCATCTGGTATCAAACCAGTATATATCCAAACATTTCCACTGATCTCCAATTAATTTATTCTCCAATCCAATCTTTCGCTTTTCTAAGCCAAATTCTTATTTCAACTCCAATTCCCTTCACTGATTTATTTCTCCAAATCAGTTATCTTTATCTCCAAGTTCAAAATTCGGTTCTTATTGTCCAAGAGTAACTCGAATCTCTAGTATTTCTCTTTTACCATTTTAACTCCATAAGTTAAATTTTTATTTTAGAATTCAAATTCCTGGGATTTATTTCAAATCAGTTTGAAATCATATATAATTCAAAACATTTGAATTTCTGACAACCTGTTTCTCAAAACAATTCAAATCAAAATCATTGGTAGTAATCCGTCACTTACCAGCTTGAAAATTTCACTGATGATGCCATGGTTCATCATCAGAGTTACTTTCCAGCGATCGAAGTGAGTTCAATACTGTATTATTTTCAAAACTTATTTTTAAACACTTTATTTTGAAATTTCATCAAACTATTCTTTCCAAAATGCTTGGAAAAACATCTTTGAATCCACCCAGGATCTTAAAATTCCATATATTTAATTCAAATTCAATTTCAATTCTTTTCCAAGTTTCCAGAGTTTTAACTCAATTCTGGTTTTAAATTCAAGTTCAGTTCATCTGATTTTTCATATTATATTTATATAATATTTCGATTGGTTATTTATATATCCAACTCAATTGTAAATTTTATTCGATCATAATTTCAACCAACACATTCAATATATATTAGATAATTCCAATATATATGCTTTCTTTATATCAAAATATATTTTTGGGTAAAATTATTTTATTTACCCTCTTTTAAAAACATACTATGTCGAATGACTCTGTTCAAGAGTTTAGAAACACCTATCGATCCAGTTTGCACTACTGTTTCGTCCAGAATTCATAAACAACGCGACTGACCAGTCAACACAATATAAAACAGTTTTTATTTTAATTTACACATACGCACTCATATATATACACTCATACTCAATCTAAGGTATTACTAACCTTATCTCTATTGAGTTACGCCACAGAGCCAAGGTAATCACTTAACCTTCAGCTCTGATACCAACTGTAATGGATGGAATTTTCGACCCAGAAAATCAACATAAATTCACTGTCAATTTTTCGAGCATTGAAAATACCAGGACATTAGTAGAAGAATTTAGAGGGTGAGAAAGAAAAGATAGAACTAATAGAATAGAAGAAGAAGAAGATCACAACTGAACAGAATCAGACTAACACGAAACTCGCAGCGGAACAAAATAAAATGTATTATATAACATAACTTTGAATACAAAACTGTATTGTATATACATACCATTATCAGAGTACAATACATCATATCACAGCGGAAATAACTCTACATAACTAATGGTGAAGCTTCCTGCTTTTGAGCTCCTCCAAGTGAATCTGCAAAGCCTGAAACACTTGACTGCCCGTACAAATTTGGGCACCCAAGAGTTTAGGGAAAACAACAAAATAAACTCTGGGTCAGTCATGGGACTGGTGTGAGTAAATTCTAATCATACTGTTTAACTTTGAAAATCCTTTTCAATAAGAAGATAATAGTAAGACCGGCCCACACATAAACATGGACGGTTTTTACCTTACTATATCCAAATTTCTTGGATATCAAAACGAGTGATATTATGATAATGTCTACACAAATAATTATACAAGTAGCAGAACGCTTGCATCTCACGTTCCACATATATTTAGTATAAAATCATAAACCGCAGGGCGCTTATCGGAGGATGGATTTCAACAGACAAGGTATGGGAGCACCTTCTGAATAGTGTACTCTAGAGGGGATACACTCAGGGTTCAACAAGAACGTCTTGCAACCCGGCCACACATGACCGCTCACTCATTTAGCTTGAGTGTCGCGAATATATTGCCACCACGGTTGTAGGCCATCCAACCATCATCCGAAGATACAGAATCGAAAAAAGAAGTATAAATATGAATTTTCTCTAGATCGGTGACAATACACCCTGCTTGGGGATGACCCAACTAGCCATGCTGCCTAGCCCAACTTCTGTCCCTTCCTGGTTGTGAGGCTAGAGGCTACATCTATCTTCAGAACATCTGATCACCATTCACTTTGAATGTCACATCGTCAAATCCGTAATCACACATTGATTACACAAATGCACACTGGGTGTAGAATAAAGAGAAGTTACATTCTCCCCACCAACTTGGTATATTCGTAAAATCAACGGCATGACCGTTTGAAATACTCTATCAGACACTCGTCCATACAAGTTGTCCTGGGACTGGACAAACAGATAGCATCTTTTCTGGAACTGGACGACCCTTGTGTTTAACTCCGTCTTCAATTTGACTCAAATATAATTCGCAGCGCTTATGCCTATACGGAGTGGTTTTCGGATAATAAATCCGACCGGTCTCTCCGTATTGACACGATAGTCAAAACACTTCGATGGTCGGTTATTTAACTATCGAAATAAAAACAAACATCCATTCACAAACACTGGCCCTTTTATTTAATACTAACTTTCTAGTTTCCCATATTTCTATAAACTCTTCCTTACTTCCCTTCATTTCTATTCTATTAGTTCCTCGTTATAAATTGGTAAGTGAATAAATTTCTAAGTATCAACCCCGAAGGCCGAAACCAACATCAGATTGACGCCTCAAAAGTTACTCAACTTAACCAACGTACAACGGGCTCTAATTTCTTTAAAACTATATCACCTTCCTTATCATGCTCAGTATATCTTTTTAAAACATTATAACTTATCGACTTACTTTAAAACCGTTATATTTTAACTGATGTTGCTATCTTTTCCTTTATAACTAATGCAATACGCTACTATATTCTCTTTTATAACTACTGCAATACGCTGTTGTATTCTCTTTTATAGCTACTGCAATACGCTGCTATATTCTCTTTTATAACTACTGCAATACGCTGCCATATTCATATTTCATTTGATAAACTCTGTTTCTAAGTCAGGTTCTTATTAAATCAATATCAAGTTTATAACTAAATACTGATTACATATCCTATTATAATTTGTCGGTTTAAAACTAAATATTAACTAGCCTATCAGACTATAATTCCTAATAATGTTATTTAGGTTCAGGTTGTATATATAAATACTATACAACAAACAGTACATACGAATATTGAGGAATCCGGTCGGATTCTTCCAACCGGTTTCCGCATCCACAGATATCAGTCAACACAATTTATACTAACTCTATACTAGGGGATATTCAATCGATGGAATCAGTGTCCAACTGATAATGTGTACATATATATAACGGTATATAATATTCAACCAAATTAATTGTAATCAATCTAATCAACCATCACACATCATTCAAACAACATTAAAATATAATTGCAATATTTTAAAATAGATCAGAGTTAGTGATTTTACTCACCTTGGCGCGTTAACCATTTAACAACGATTTGCGTCGGCTGATCCGGTCTGGCATTAAATTGTGCCATAAATCCAATCGAGCTCCGAATCCAGCTCCATCGCATAGCCCATTTCTAATGATTTTCTTGGGTTTCCATTATCGCTAAGCGATTCGCTTTCAGTCGGCTCCAGCTTGCATCGTACTGCACTTCCTGTTTGCACCCTGATCAGCTCGAGCACCAACCCATTTTCCTATGCACGGGAACACTGATCCATCTGAAATTATACTACATCACCCTCCACTAACGCAAGGTTTACACAACGCAATGCACTGTCCCAAAACATCAGCATATGCTCACGTATTTTACACTTCCCAATCACGACATTATCACTTCCATCTTGCTGCTACTCCGCTTCCTTTGCTATCTCTTCTTTCCCTTTTCTGATCGCAGAAACACGGCCCACTTTCAGTTCAAACATCATCTGTCTAACCCCCCTTACCATGGCAACTCGTCCACTTCAAGTCATCAACGCTGCGATGCACTCTTACCAAGGCAAACTAGCTCGTTCCCTCGGAAAACCCACGACCTTCTCAACCATGAACCCATCTCGAAGTTCGAGTAAACAGCTGGCGCCTGCGTCTGAGTCAGAGATCGGATGAAGATCATTCGGGAGAACGAGATCCGTTCGTAGTGTATAGGCAAAAGGGTTTTGCTGTTGCTTGACTTCATTGTTTCTCGTTTTCCGTCTTTAAGATAGGAGGAGGGTAGATTGTTTTCGCTGCTTTAGTTTTAGAAAAGAAACAAAAGAAGAGTATTTAGTTTGGTTTTTGGGAGAATGGTTCGAATGATGAGTTTATATAGATAGGTCATATACAATTTAATATTATGGAAAAAACATGGCAAGGACGTTCGTTTCCGAGAAATCATGGCGCAAATCAGTGATAGTATATTTTACTAGGCCATGCGCTTCACCCTTAGGGAAATGGCATGCACGTTTTTCAAGTCTCTTGGTATGGCTTGAAGTTATAGGGAGTACGTTAGTTTGAATAGATTATAGGAGTATAGCTACCTTCTTGTACGATTGGCATTGTCTTTCGTTAGAGATCTTTTAAATTATATATATATATATATATATATATATGTTTAGTCGTACATATTATTTTATAGCTCATAACAATGTCTCAGTCCTCGTTTCAAGGAAAGTAAATATAAAACAGGGATGGCTGCTCTTATCTTTAGCATGTACGAGAGTAAGGAATGCACGTATATAGCTTCATTAGAGTAGAGAGTAGTCGCGGAAAAATTTGTAGTTGTGGACTTTGTGTGGTCGATTAGACGTTAGTGAAATGTGATAGCGTAGGCATTTTCACTTTACTTAGTTGTAGAGTAGATTTTATTAACGTTAGATTTTCAGTGTACGGTGCTATACAAAATTTATCATTTATGGACCTCTATTTATAGAAATAAAAATACCGCTGTATCGATCAATGCCCCACGATCCCAAAAATATAATAATACCGGTAGGTTGACTCATATTTTGAAATCCCGAAATACCGATATAGGGTGCGAAATACTCCAAATAAAAAGTTGCATATTTAATTAATTAAAAATTACAGTAAAATTCTAAAAATTAAATTATCGCTGCGCCTCAAAAGAACCTTGTCCCGATTTGCACCCGATATCAAGTTATATTCAAATAACTGTTACGGTCGATATATGATTTCACAGCGACTTTTCGAATATTTGATTTAGACATATCTTGCAGTATATACGGCGAAATCCTGATTTTTCACTTCTATTAGAAAGATACAGTTCAACAGATTCCAACGTTTCTCGTTTCGAAGAAATCCGATTCAAAACGAGTCCGGTACACTCAGTTGAAGTTCAGAACGTTAAATTACGAACTACAGCGATATTACGGGCTCGATTATATTAAATATATATATTTTCTACGTTCATCTTCATCTTAATTAATATATACTTTCCCTTATATTACGAATTCAATATTTAAACTGTTTTAAATATTCAAATACGAACCGACAAAATTGCGGGACGTTACATCTTCAGCTTTTCAGTTTCTATGAACTTTCTAATTTCTCAAAAATTTGGCTAACACCTTAAATTTTTGAAAAGTTTCGCCATAACCTTCTTTGTACGGGCTGATCGGGAAAACCGCAACTTGCTTCGTAGGACCCTCATCAATCCAAAAGAAAAAGTAAAAGCTAAGAGGTTTGCCAATCGGCTCATAAAATCATCAAACCCCAAAAATGAAGTAAAAATGTACCTATTTGTCGGGCATACAATTTTATTCCTCTTATTAGCTTCCATGCTATGATATGTTCCTTATATATACATGTATATGTATGCAATTCCAATCAAATTTCAATTCAGTTCTACATTAGATTCAATTTAGCTAAATCTACCTTTCATTTTCTTACTGGTTTTATCATTCCAATATTTTTATTAGTTAAACTATTAATCACACAACCAGCAATCAATTTTTGATTAACTTTTTAAATATATAGCTTTAATATATTCAAAAATCGTATTTTTAAAACTAGATTATATATATAATCACAAATACGTTATTTATAAACTTGTCACTCTCAACTCATTCTAGGGCATTTCTAACCCCATCTCTAATGAGTTTCTCATTCTAGGATACTACTGATCCTATCTCTAGTGAGTTTTCATTCATAGGATATTACAAATCCAATCTCTGATGAGTCTTTTATTCTATTCTAACGAGTTGCACCCCAAAGATTTGAGTTAACAAATGCTCTAATACCATATGTAGTGACCCTCCCTCTTGGTCGATCTAAATCGATCGTTAAACCGACTTAAATCGAACCATAAAGGCGGATACGCTAACTTTGGGCGCACAACACATCAAAACAAGTAACAGAAGACTTTTATAAACATCATAATAATGTTACATCAGAGTACAAAATATCAGAGTATCGAAAACAATATACATCGGAAAATAAATTTACAATAAATGTAATACAGTGCAGCGGAAACAAATAAACTAACACATCGGAAGACTATCAATGCTCAGGACATAGCTTAAAGCTTCGATCCAGAATCCTGCTAAATGAAATAATCTGCAAAACGAAAACTACTGACTACCTGTGAGGAAAATATGGGCACCCAGAGTTTAGGTAGAAACAATAAACTCCGAGTCAGTCATGGGACTGGTGTGAGAACTCAAAACAGTTATTACACTTTACTTTAAAATAAGGTAAATCACGGGACCATGCTGCATAACACGGAATGGGTTTACCCCCATGAATACCGGTGCATAAACAATAACCTATAATAGAAATATGGAACTACAATGCATCAATCAACATGCAATTTTCCAATCACCCATTTAGATTAATCACCACACTTAGATTTTCCAAATCCAATTTACCTTATAGAAATTATTCCTTTGGACTTTATTTCCCGATTTCTAATTTCAAAATCATTTGAAATTCATATCTAGCTTTCATATCAAAATAGATTTCATTTCGGGATCTCAAACCAAATGATTTGGAAATAAGAATTCCAAATCATCACAATGCATACAAACAAGTATGCAATCAAATATCATGAGATTTCTCCCATCAACAAGGCAAAGGGCACACACCTAAGCAACTCGATATATATATGTGCACCTCCCACGATGGAGTAGGCTATACTGATGATCCACCTCCCACACATGGAAGCATACACCGCCCAAAGCCATTTAAAGCTATAACACCCATACTTTTAGTCACATGGGCTACCTGAATCTTTAGCCACATACTAAATCATTTCGTATCATGAAGTAGGGAAAATCATTTCACAACATAATAATCACAAGTACTTTCCAAATATAGTACTTTACATTAGCAATTCACAAATATGATCAATCAATATTAGTCACATAATCTTTGAGCTCGTACATCACAAAGAAGGGTGTTAAGCAAGAGAAACCAAAAAATATATCATCAATAGCAACTAATCTGTTATGTGATGAGCTGCAATGTCAAACACATAAATATATTTCGAAATCATTTCGAAAACATCGGGTTTAGGCCTAGAAATCTTTTCTGTTTTATAAAACATTCCCTATCCAAAATCGGGAATACATTTCTTTTCACCTAAGAAAAATATCATTTCAAAATCATTCATTAAATTTGAAATGAAATCAACAACATCGCTACACATCTCATATTCAAATTGTGAAGTGTTTCACAAGCTGTTAGCATACAAATACTTCTACCCAACCCAATGCTAAATGTAAAAGCATATTTTGCTCATAAACTGGTCGAGTTCAAACCAAACAATCAATCAATCCCAATCAATATCAATAACCAAGTATATTTGGTTTATATCCCTTCTCATGTTTTAGTAAATCTAATTACCATTAGTTTATTCCAATCTAATTAAAGATTTATTAAAATGCTTCTTCGTTTTAATCTTCAAAAATCATTACTTAATGATTATTCAATTTTCTGAAAATTAGTCATGCCTTTACTCGGGTTAGAGAATAGTGTTATTTAAAACACAATTCACAGTAAACCTAAAACCATCTTCCGACTAATATGGAAACTTCATGGAAATCCGATCAGTATATAATCGATATAAATTTCCGTATCAAACTAATACTATGAGTGGAATAGCGGCAAGGCGTTTTAAATTACATAAATAGTAATGATATTCATTCACAGAAGCTCATCACGATCATTACCAAACTAAATATAATTCAATTCCAATTTAATATTTTAAATTGGAAAACTTTACCTTGGAAAATTTCCATTAATCTTAATTAATAAATTTATAAATTCCAAATTATAACTTCACTGTTAATCGGGTTAAAGAATGACTGTTATTTAAAACATGGTTACTATAAACCCCAAAATCCAATTTGATATTAAATATAAGGTTCTAAATAGAAATAATATCGGATTATATTCAACATCAAATTCTGAAACCAACCAATATCGAATTAGGAATAGCGATATCTATATCTTCCAAATTCCTCAACAATATCCGTTTAATCACCGAACACAGTATCGAAACATTCCAAAGATTATTTCCATTCAAATCCATTCCAATTTATTCATTGGACAATTTTGGCTATTTTAATACCCTTTTTCTATCCAATTTATTTATTTATAAACATTGGATTAGTAAATAACTAGTTCATTTCGATAAAAATATCTTTTTATCTTTTCAAAAATGGAATTTTTCATCCAAAATCTTTCCAAATCATTTATTATAATTTTACACCATTTTTCCATAATTTTATTAAGGCCACTATAGTCTGTTTCCAATAACGGCCATGGAACTGCATTCATAGCGACCTTTTCTGGAATTGATTTGAACATAATATGAATTCCGACCATTCAAATTTAAATCTCTTATATTCATTGAAAAGATCTTTTCGATACAAACCAAATGGTTACGGTTTTAGGAGAATCCGACGGTCCGATCTCCCGTTATGCCAATTTGAAGTTAATGGTTGAAATTCGCGAACGGTCGCTGCGCGGCGCGTTCTATTCAAACCATTAAACATATATAATATATATTTCGTCGATTTCTATTTAAAACGTATTTTATAAATCGTTTATAAATTCGTTTTAAAAACGATTCCAACTTCCCTTTTCAATTTTAAATCAAAGCTGAATAACCATATCATGACAATTTTATACAGTGCATATATATATATTAAAATTTTTATTTTTAACCAACCATCATTTATTTCAATACATGACAATTTTATATATCTCATATATATATATATATGTTAAAAATAATATTTTTAATGATCCAATATTTATTTTAATACATATATCGCATATATATATATATATATTTTATTCATCGCATATATATATTTTATTCATCGCATATATATATATATTTTATTCATCGCATATATATATATTTTATTCATCGCATATATCGCATATATATATATATATATTTTATTCATCGCATATATATATATATATATTATTCACATTTCATATATATATATATATACATATATTATTCACATCTCATATATATATATTTTATTCACATCGCATATATATATATATATATATATATATATATATTTCACATCTCATATATATAATATATATTTTATTCACATCTCATATATATATATATATCTTATTCGCATCTCATGTATATATTTTATTCGCATCTCATATATATATATATATTATTTACATCTCATATATATTTTTAATTTACATCTCATATATATATATTCACAATCACAACACAATACAGTCAATTTAATCATCCATGGTTTGTGGATGAGGGAGGTGAGCTAACAGGCACCGTACAACATTTTATAATGATTAAATTGACAAAAATCAATACTGGTGTTCATATATGCAGTTATAAAATAAATAACTGTACAAAAAATTAGTGAGAAGTTCTCACATTGATCGGATAGAAATCATAATTAAACGATAATTCTGATTAAATTAAACAGGGCGTTTAATTTAACCAAAAGCTGTCACTTACTCCCAATCTGTTACGGTCAGTTCCATTGTGTAGATCTCGATTTAACGGTTCCAACGGAGTCGGGTTTGCGGTTTTCTGTCGTCGTATGACAAAGATATGAGTTTTGAAACTTTAATTACATGTTTAAATTAATTAAAATATAATGAACTTAACTAATTCTCTTTACTGTTAGGGACTGCGGAATGGATCGTTCAGGCAAAGCAAACACTAAAGGGGGGTGAATAGTGTTGTAAGAATTTAAACAAAATTTAAAACTAAAGAGAATTATGGAATGAATAAAACACCACAAACACAATCACAGACACAGATTTAAACACAGATGCAAAATAAACAGTAATAAAAATGCAGAAAAACGAAAGAACACACCGGATTTTATACTGGTTTGGATCACTCCTATGTCCAGTCCCACACAACGTTGGATTGTGCAGAGTTTTATTACAATTTCCAATAGTCAAATACAACCACCTTGATTTCACGGCTCGATAAGGAGACACCGACTCCTATCCCTTGATTTCACGATTCAACAAGGGCACACCGACTCCTGTTCTTTGATTTCGTGGCTACAAGGATACACCAATTCCTCTTTGACTTGCAAATTGAGAATCCGTGTAGGAGTGTACGTGACAGTGTTGTACACAAGGATCGTGTAATATGGTGTATTGACACTCAAGTATGGAATGATAGCTAATCACAGATATAAGATAGTAAATGCAGTAAAAATAGAAAAATCACACCAGAGATTTTTATACTGGTTCAGAGCGCCATCCTACGTCCAGTCCTAGACTTCCTTATGGAAATTCACTAACAATCTCCTCACTTCACCTGAAGAAACAGGCATACAACACCCGAGCACCCGAACGGGATTTCACGCCTCTAACAACACGAGGACTTCAGCACTTGCCTCTTACAACACTGAGGATTTCAACATTTGCATGATCACACACAGGACTTCAACTAATACAATGGTTTTGACTTCTTCTTTGTGTTCTTGATTCAACATGGATAGTCAATAGTTTGAGTACAATCTTCCTATAATCTGATCCTCGAGTATATACTTTGAATGCGTAGATTTAAGGAAGTAGAATGCTTGTTAAATCAAATGATATTAAATTGATTCAAGGATTCAACAAGTATTTAAATTTGGAGAGCTTTTGTTTTGCAAAGAGTATGAAAATGCAATTCAGAAATTAGAGAATATAGAATGATTCGGTGATTGTAAAACAAGTTTGAAGTTGTTTATATAATAGTAGAAAGGTGGTAATTCTTCATGAAGAGTTTCTATAAAAAGTTATGTCCATTTCCTTTGGTTATTGAATAGAAATCTCTTCACAAATAGAAGCAACCTTTCAGAAAAAGCTTGTTATTTCAAAACGGTCGACTAGTTGAAAATCACCGGTTGACTGGTTGAATTTAATTAAAATTAAAACTTCTAGAAAAATAGCGGCTATCTGCAAAAACAAACTGACTGGTCGACCGCCCATATTTGGACTAGTCGAACGGTTTATGGTTGTGGACCGGAGGACCTCGATCCACAGTCTTGATCGCTCTGCGCTCTTTCCCGGTCGGAGCTTGGACCATTTGGGCTGTTTTTGTGACTTTTCAATTTCTCAAATATACAGATTTCAGCAACAAAGATATGATATAACTTTATAAATTGTTTCGTGCATTCGTGTTATACTTTGAGGATAGATTTGAACATATTTCTAACACGACTCAAAGTGTGTGTATATATATAACCTTATCTCTGTGAAATGATCTTCATTGCAACTTTATATGTTGGCATATTCTCCCTCTTTTTAATTGATGACAACACCTTGGATTTTCTCCCTTTGAATGTAAAGCTCTCCCTGAATTTCTGCAGCATTTATTTGCTCATAATATATATAATCTTACCTTTTGATTCCTGAGTTAACAAATGTTAGTACACATATACTATTACCATGTTAAGTGCAAAATTTTAAGTGATAGTATATGTAACAAGAAACATGAGAGAAAATATTTCTCCTCCTTTGTCATCGATTAAAAGAATGAATACCATAATAAACACATTAATCGAGAGTAGTAGAGAATACAAATAATTATAGCACCTTTAGGAGATACTGAATCATGTGATTTTTTTGATG
Organism: Allium sativum; assembly: GCA_030737875.1. Taxonomy (NCBI): domain Eukaryota; kingdom Viridiplantae; phylum Streptophyta; class Magnoliopsida; order Asparagales; family Amaryllidaceae; genus Allium; species Allium sativum. The sequence goes on from CM060920.1 coordinate 490,847,923, forward strand.
ATCTGAGTTTTCAAAGATATTTAGAGATACCGAATAACATCCTCTTTGTTGTGGTGTACCTAAAAAAATAATATGACATACATAGTTTTGGTACCCACTTGCTTTGTTTGGTTCCGTGGGTTAGATGGAAGGTAACCATACCCAAGAGGCTTTAATGGAACCTTTAAAGATAAAAATTTCATTATTAACTACTGAATCAAAATAATCAACGATATATTTTTCTCTGGTTTTCCAACTTACAGGAACCCAAATACTTAAGTAATCTCTAGTGATATTCCTTTTTGTACTTCTATATTTATTATAAGTATCGCTAGTCATAGAAGTATTCGAATTTCTATAATAATTGGGTCTTGGATGTACATTATTACTAGTACTGATATTCTTATTATACATAAAAGCATATCTAGTACTATTTCTATGATTGGTTTCTTGTTTCTTATATCCCAAACTGTGATAACCCGTAACTTCCGCGGTAAGGAAAGCCCAGATTACCTTGAGGACAACACACAAAAGAACGCAGATGGAAGAACTTTTCATTGTATATTACAACAATTCCATCAGAAAACAAGAATATACAGAGTATAAATAAATATTACACATTATTAAATATCAGATATTACAATACATTAAATAGCAGCGGAAAATAATACAATACACAACTAGAAGAGATATACGGATACAGAGCTTTCCAGATATCATTCCAGCTGTAAACCAGGTTCCTGTGAATATAAATCTGCAAAACCAAAACTACTAGCTGCCCGTGTCAAAATAAGGGCACCCAGAGTATAGGTTAAAACAATAAACTCCAGGTCAGCCATGTGACTGGTGTGAGAACTAAAACAGTTATTAATCTTTATTTTAAAGTTAGATAAATCAAGGGACCACGCTGTATAACACGGAATGGGTTTCCTCCCAAGAATACCAGTGCATAAAACAACAGCGCAATGCTAAATATACCGGGGCCACATACTGACTCTAAAAATTCCCGAAAAATATTTTCTAACTTCGTATTGACGATACGGTCCTAACAAAGCAAATTTCGTCAAATTCTAAGACCGTTCGAAAAGTGGCCATTTTCCAGTCGATTAAAATCAACTAAAACTGGTCAAACACGTTTTCCCTTTGCCACGCTCACATATTGTTTCGAAAAATTACGAATTTTGGAATCTAGCAATAACTTGACATCGCGGATCCAACAAAAGTGGTTTCGTCGAAAACTGAGGTCGTTTGCAAAATTTCCATGTTTAAAGGGCCAGAATTCTACAGCGACTATTCTAAATTTTCAACTGGGCATAACTTTTTATCCCGCTATGAAATTTTGATTTTTCTGATTCGTTGGAAAGATATTCTCAATTAGATTCAAATATTTTTGGTTTCACTAAAATTCGGTTTATTTTGCACCCGATACATTCATTTGAAATTTGAAATCGAATTATTGAACTACCGCGCCATTTTCAATTCCTTTTATATATATAAATAAATATTTATATTCTAACGGCGATCTATATAAATATATACGTTCGAATTCTATTTAAAATAAATTTATCGTCGTTATTATTTAAAATAATCCATTTTAAATATTCAAAATTCATCAAATTGCCAAAATAAAATTTTTAAATTGGCTCGGATTTTCGGGTTATTACAATCTCCCCCACTTAAAACTTTTCGTCCCCAAAAAGGAACGAAGCTGAAAGTTGTTTCACAAACCTACTCAACTTTCATTATTTTCTTTATGGCTTAAGTTCTTCAACTTTTCAGTTTCTAAGAACTTTTCAAATTTTTCAAAAATTTGGCTAACACCCTAAATTTTCGAAAAATTTCTCCATAACCTCCCCTGCACCGGGGACTTCGGGATATTTCATATAGCCTCCCATGGCCTTCTTCAATCCAAAAGAAAAAGAAAACGCCAAGCGGCTAGCCAACCGGCTCATAAAATCATCATCACCCAAACAAAACAGTAAATTATGGTAAACATGTACCTGTTTGTTGAGCAAACAATTTTATTCTCTGCTCTAGCCTCCTTGCAATGAGCTGTTCAATGTAAGTACATGTATATGCATGCATTTGCAACCAATTTTCAATACAATTTACTATTTGGTTCAATTTGGCTAAATGGTTCAAATTAATTAATCAAACAATAATCAAACAACACTATCAGCAATCAATTAGTTGATTAACGTTTCTAATTCATAACTTGGATATATAGTCAAAAAATCAGATTTTTGATGTGTAGTTGATTGTGTCATGTGAAATAAAATATTTCTATAGTTAAAAATATTTCATAGTTTAAAATAGAATTTTTAACGTGTATTTAAAATAAAATAAATATATATAAATCGGACGATTTGTTTATATACACACATTTGATTGATATTGATTGGGACGATAAATTTTACGCATTGCCCAAGTGCACAAATAAAACCGGTGTTGGATTGTTTGAAACCCCACATGGGTATTGGGATAATATATGACATACACTAGTCCCAATAATTAGTTGTATGTCGATCGATTAATTGACAGGCTGTTATAAGCGTTAAATATTTATATTTGATGCTTATAGTGTAGAACGCACCTTGGATGATGGTTGGGTGTTTATCGTCATTGTTGTATACATGAATTTGATGAAATCCATATAACTGAAATTATATGGTAATTTACTGTGTCTGATTCCAGTTCAGAATTATCGAATAATTTAAAAATAATATTCTTTGAATATTGAAATGTGAAGCCGTGTTAAGTAGTTACACGCCATTTTAACACGAACGGGAATGTTTTCGATTTTATAATGAATATTGAAAGTAATTTCAAAATTGAATATTTTGAATTGAATTCGAATTGAAATTGAATAGAATTGAATTCGAATTGAAATTGAATAGAAATGAATTCGAATTGAAATTGAATAAATTTGAGTTTCAAATTGAATTGAAAACAAACTGAAATTGAATTAAAAATCGATTTGAATTGAAATCAATTTGAAAAAATTTAAAACGAATTTATATTGGAAAGATTCAATTTTGATTTGAATTTGAGATGGAAGTTGAAATCGTTTTGAAAACGAATTTAAAACGATTTATAAAATACGTTTTAAAAGGAAATCGACGATATATATATAATATATATATTATATATATTAAATGGCCTGAATAGAACGCGTCGCGCCGCGGCAGTTCGTGAATTTTGACCATTGACTTCGAATGGATATTACGGGAGATCCGACTGTCGGATTCTCCTAAAACAGGAACCGTTGCGTTCGTATCGAAATGAGCTTTCTAAAGAATATTAGGTATTTGAAATCCAACGGTTGGATTTGGAATTATGTCCAAATCAAATTTGGAAATGGTCGTTGTAAGTGCAGTTTGATGGCCGTAGATGGAAATCGACTGTATGGGCCTTGATAAAATTATTAAAAATAGTAATAATTTGTGTAAAATCATAAGAAATGATTTGGGAAGAATTGGGATGAAAAACTCCATATTTGAAAAGATAAAAGTAGATTTTTATCGAAATGAACTAGTTTTGAACTAGAATAATAATTTTTTTATTTTTAAAATAAATAAATTGGATTTGAAATGGTTTTGATAATAACCAGAATTTCCAATAATTAAATTGGAATGGATTTGAATCGAAATCGTCTTTGGAATATCTCAATGTTGGATTTCGGGATTATACAGATATTGTTATGGAAATTTGAAAGATATATTTATATCGTTATTTCCAATACGATATTTGTTGGTCGTAGAATTTGATATTGAATATAAGCCGATATATTTTCTATTCAGAACCTTGTATTTAATATCAAATGGGATTTGGGTTTGTCGTGAATGGTGTCTTCATTAACACTGTTCTTAACCCCAGTTGAGAAAAAGAATAAATCTTTTTATTTAGATTTAATGAAGTGTACCAATTAAATAATATTTAATTGGAACTGAATTGGTATTGATTTTTGGGTTTATCGTGAACAGTGTTTTAAATAACACTTGTTCTTTAACCCGATAATTAATGGAATGTGATTTTGGGTTGTCGTGAACGGTATCTTCAATAATACTATTCTTAGACCCAAAGGAGTTAAGAAAATCAGAAACTAACTGGAGATTAGATAAGTTGAATGGTTTCTGGGGTATTGATCTGATGTTAGTTTCGGCCTTCGGGGTTAATACTTAGGGAATTGCTGACTTGCTAATTTACGGTTAGGGACTGATTGAAATGTGATATGATTTTGGGGATTATCGTGAACCGTGTTTTAAATGACACTGATTCTTTAACCTAGTTAAAGATTAAAACTAAGTGGAGTTTTAATGAATCTTTAATTAGATCGAAAAGATCGAGAATGGAGTATCGCCAGTTTTACTCTAGGCTGTAGTTAAATCTTTAATTAGATTTGAACGTGAAATGGTAATTGAATTTACCGATAACACCGTGGTGTTAGATATGAAGTATGACCAGTTTTACTTCATGGGATAAATAGGTTGGGATTAGGAAATAAAATAAATAATTACTTCGGTGTGGTTCGCCAATCCCGACTAGTTTGAAGTGATATTCAAAGGAAGATTAAAGAATAAATTTAAAAGAATTTATTTTTGATAAAATTAATGGGAACCTTTCCCTAAGAATGTGAAATTTAGAAACTAACTGTAGGTTAGCTAAGATAAATGGTTTTCTGGGTATTGATCTGATGTTGGTTTCGGCCTTCGGGGTTAATATTTGGGGAATTGTTCTCTTGCTAATTTACGGTTCGTGACTGATGAATTGGAATGAGGCGTATGTTGTATTTGTGTAACACTTGTTTATTATATACGCGAGTTATTCTGAAAGATCGGGTTTATCCCATTCTAAATAACTGATTCGACGATGAGTCGAAGATGAAGACGGTGGTTGAAGACCAGAGGTCTTCACGTCGTTTTGGATAATTACTGATGATATTGATTGGGCCGTACACCCAAGAGGAGGGAATCAGTTAGTGATCGTTCAGACTACTTGGAGATCGATGGATATGCGAGGTACAAGGTGCCTCCGGCTTTGTTCAGACCCAGAACGGACTTGTAAATGGACTGTGTGTCTAAGATTGGATATCATTCTGTGTGATTGATGGATATCATTGCATGGAGTGGTTTTCCTGTGTGGCATGCAAAGATGCAAATGATCAAGGCTTCTGTTGAAAAGCAGAGTCTTGTGGTTGATGATCAAAGCACAGCCTGTGTGGCATAGCTTTGTGTAGCTTTGATTCGCGAGCCTCACACCCCCGTAGTGAACCAAAAACGGGATCAGGGAGGGAATGCGTTTCCTTCTAATTAGAAGTGGCGTCAATGGTTTGACACGCCCTGACGAGTTTGACTTATGTGGTTGTTGCTGTTGCGAGGCGCCTCAGATATATCGGTGATTATGTGAAGCCGATGGAGTCATTCATTGACTCATTTACGCCCCAAAGGGAGGAGAAACGCAGTGTTCAGGCATTTTAATCCACATCGGTGGACCGGCCCTGACGATCCAAGTGGCTTGACTGAGTACTTGTCCTGAGGCTCCGGCTAGAGAGTCTCGAATCGGTTGAGGACTATTTTTAGCCTCGGTTCACAGATGGAAATCCAACTTCCAATACGTGACATTTCGATTTTAGTTGTAATCCTATATATGGCGACATAGTGGCATGGGACGCTCATGTCGCCTATTATTGATATTTATGATTGTATATAAAATCAGAAACTAACTGGAAACGAGCTAAGATGGGTGGTTTCCTGGGTATTAGTCTGATGTTGGTTTCGGCCTTCGGGGTTAATACTTAGGGAATCGTTCTCTTACTAATTTACGGTTGGAGTCTGATTAAGAATTAAAAGATGAAATTTCACATACCAACCATTCTTGGCTGTTATAAGATAAAAACCCTATCCTCCAGCTTACGTTGCATTGTGTGATGGGACCTGGGTCTTATAATAGCTTCATTGTTCTTTATTTAGCATTGCGCTGTTGTTTTATGCACTGGTATTCTTGGGAGGAAACCCGTTCCGTGTTATACGACGTGGTCCCTTGATTTACCTAACTTTAACATAAAGATTAATAACTGTTTTAGTTCTCACACCAGTCACATGACTGACCTGGAGTTTATTGTTTTAACCTAAACTCTGGGTGCCCATATTTTGACACGGGCAGCTATTAGTTTTGGTTTTGCAGATTTATATTCACAGGAACCTGGTTTACAGCTGGAATGATATCCGGAAAGCTCTGTATCCGTATATCTCTTCTAGTTGTGTATTGTATTGTTTTCCGCTGCTATGTAATGTATTGTAATCTTTGATATTTTATAATGTTTAATATTTATTTATACTCTCTATATTCTTGTATTCTGATGGAATTGTTGTAATATACAATGAAAAGTTCTTCCATCTACGTTCTTTTGTGTGTTGTCCTCAAGGTAATCCGGGCTTTCCTTACCGGGGAAATTACGGGTTATCACACAAACCTTTTTTATTTGAAGTAGGTTGTGAAGTTTCAATGATTTTTGTCAAATTTTCTCGACCTTTGTTGAAGTTAGAAACATTTTGAGTAATATCATCTAACTTAGTTTGTTTAACTAGCTTTTTCTAGGTCAAGAATTTTGACTTTTGCCTTAAGCTCATGATTTTCAGTAGTAAGAGCATCATTTTTCTCTTTTTGAGGTTCAATTTCTTGACTCAAAAGAGATAATTGAGAATCAATATTATATGATGATTCTTGAAGTTTTTCAAGTTCTTCTTCTAATATTTTCTTCTCGTCTATTAACATATCTCGTTCAAACTCTGCTCCACTCAAATCAGCTTTGGTTTCTTTGTATTGTCGTTTCATGTCTTTAAATTTAACTATCAATTCGGCATTAATATCAAGTACTTCATCAAATGTAGGAATTTGTACCTCAAATTCTGTTGCCATGTTACAAACGTTTGCTTGTTCATTTTCTGTATGACTTTCGCTTTCTGATGAAGACGAGTCTGCATCATCCCATGTTACCTGTAACGACACGGATTTTGCCCGGACTTAATCGATCGTAAAATCGACCAAGACCGTTCAAAACTCGCATACGTTAACTTTGGGAATACAATACATTAGAACAATAACATCAGACTTTTATAACATCAATAATAAATGTTACATCAGAGCACAGAATATCAGAGTACAAATAAAGTAAACTACAGCGGAAGATAAATTACAACAGATTTAATACTTTAAACAGCGGAAGACTTCTAAGCTCTGGACACAGCTTTAGGCTTCGATCCAGGATCCTGCTAAAGAGAGAGATATCTGCAAAAAGCTACTCGACTGCCCGTGTGGAAAAGAGGGCACCCGAGTTTGCAAAGTGAAACAAACTACGAGTCAGTCATGGGACTGGTGTGAGAATTCTAAACTAACATAACTAATAAGACAAATCCAAGGACCACGCCACTTTCGCGGAACGGGTTTACTCCTATGGATTGCCAGTGCATAAACCAAAGTCAATCGAGAAATAACGCAATGTCTTTTTGGAAAAATGAAATCATCATAAGACCCAGGTCCCATCACACAATGCAACGCACACCAGAGGATAGGGTTTTACCTTATGGTGATTAAACATGCTAAATACGTACAAATTCCGTATTATTACTAGTGTATAATATATTTTAAATCATTCAAAATAAATGTATCAATCCTAGGAAGCATAGGTACCATATATTATGCCTCCGTACTAGTAATACAATCAAAACCGCATGGGGCGTATTGGAGATTTGGATTTCCAACATGAGTCAAGGCTAGGGAGGAGCTCCTTACCGATTCGAGGCACTCTAGCAGATACCTCAGGATCCCCCGCAGTGAACCCTTGGATAGCTGCAGGGCCGGTCCCCGCCAATGGGCAGTGGATTAGTTATGCCTGAACACACGTTTCCTGGTCCCTTTGGACCTATAGTATGACCACCAACGGCCTATAAAAATAACGAGGCGCCTCAAAATCCAACATCCACAATGAGTAAACTGTCAGCGCTGGTAGGTCCCTGACATTACTCTAGCTAGAAAGATAACGTGTGCACTCCCTGCGTTCCCTTCTCCCGTTTTAGACTCATACCGGGGTGTGAGGTTCGTGAAGTAACGCTATAACCACAAGGCCTGCTTTTCAACAAAGCCTTGATCATTGCATCTTAGCATGCCATATGGTCCGACACGCAATCCATTTATAAACTTATGCTCTGGGTCTGAGCGAAAGTCAAATCCGTACGAATCAACACTACGTCCGGATAACTACCATCTTAGCCCCGTCTTGGGAGCAAATCAATCAAGGACCTCAACGCTAGTTACCCATTCGATGTGAAGATCGTCGGTCTTCAATCGCCGTCTTCAACTCTTAGATTTAAAACGTCGTATAATCATTTGAAATGAGATTGAACTCGGTCTTTTCAAATGATTCTCGCATATATATATATATATAATATATAATATGAAAACATTTCATATCGTTATTGATATTTGATAACGATCTATCGCTATTTTTATTTATATAAAAATAGCCTAAATTAATTTAACGACGCTTCGGGTAAATGGGCGACCCTGGCGCTGTTTTCAGCCAATTTTGATTTACACATATCCTGAAATCTAACCGTTGGATTTTGACGAAACTTATATCGTTGGGAAGATCTTCCCAAAACGGTCCTAACGGTTTTAGTTTTGGGAAAATACGACGGTCGGATCTTTCGGTATAACCGTTTAAAGTAATGATTTCAAAACGCGAACTACCGCGCGTGTTTCGCTTAGTTTTAATTTATATTATATATATAAATATATAGACCATGTAGCGCTTTCCACTATTATAATTTATTACTTTAAATCATTACGTTTATATTTTTGTCCGCCGATTCTAATGCGACAAAAATAATGTTTTTAACTATGTACAATTTACATTTATGTAAAATACAATTTCCCTTTCTTTTATTTACATGTACACTGTAAATGCCTTTTATTCTTTTCTCTTTACCTTAAAATTGTAAATTCTCTTTTCATTTTTCTTTTGCATAGAAAATATAAATGTTTTCTTTTTATTTACATAAAAATGTAAAAATATTTTTCTTTTATTTTACATTTACATAAAAAAGGTAAATGTTTTTCTTTTATTTTACATTTACATAAGAAATGTACAGGTTTACTTTTATTTTCTTTTACGTAAGAAAATAATGTTGCTTTTCTTTTATTTTCTTTCACAATAGAAAAATGTACATATTTTATTCTTTTAATCCTTTTTATTTACATAAGAAAAATGTAAATAAATAGTTATTCACATGATTATTATTTTCATTCTTTTTATTTTGAACAAATGGCAATAAAAAGCTAGTCTTTTAATCCCATTCTCTTTTTTTTTTTTTTTTTTGACAAGAGATAATAACAATCTAAAGTCTCAATTCTAACAACAAATGGCAATAAAATGTTATTTTATTCTAATGACACAATTTACCACAAAGTGTTCTTTTAAATATAATGTCACCTTTATAGCTAACATGTATGTCGTTTTAATCATTAACATAAAAGACATCTTATAAGTAACATACATGTCATTGTTGTTTTGCATACAAATTCTAATGTATGCATTAACATTAGAACGATATATGTTCAATTTGAATATAATCCTAATGTATATATTTACATAAAAATGACATTTTGTTTAATCCTTTTTAATGTACAAAAATGTAAATTTTTGGTCTAATCCTTTTAGATATACAAAAATGTATATTTTTAACTAATCTCTTTAAGTATACAAAAAGATATATTTTCACTAATCCTTTTAAGTAACCAAAAATGAATATTTTGGCGTAATCTTTTTAAAAGGACAAAATGAATATTTTTATGATAAGAAAACGAAAATGAGTATTTGTTCTCTTTCATTTCTATGAATAAAAATGTAAATTTTTTTTTTTGTTCATTTCATTTCTGTGAGCAAAATGCAAGTTTTGTTCATTTTCTTTTCTAAAACAAAATGATTATTTTTGTTCTTTTTCTATTCTAATTATCACATTTAAGAAAAATGTAATTTCCTATTCCTTTTATTTCATTTAAGAAAAATGAAATTTTCTTCCTATCTTATTACATTGAAGAAAAATGTAATTTTCTTTCTAATTTATTACATTAGAGAAAAATGTAATTTCCTTTCTAACAAAAGTGACGATTTATTTCCAATGTAACTTTTCTAACAAAAGTGACAATTTATTTTCAATCTTAATTGATCACCTATAATTTTATTGTATACTCTTTTTCTCTTAAATAAAAATGAATATCTTATTTCATTCCTTGTATTTGGCAAAATAAACATTTTTGTCCTTTTACATTTTATAACAATGTATATTTTTATCATTCTTTCCCATCTGACAAAATGAATGGGTTTATCATTCTTTTTATTCCATTTCTAATTACATTGGAAAGTATGACCTTTTAACTTTCAACTAATTGACGGTGACATAATGTCCATCTCAATTTCTACAACGATAACGGTTTTATTTTTGACAAATCAAACCTCAACAAGAAGGGTATATTTTGATTCCATATAACATTTCAAATTATATCTAACATGATATATTTGTTTTCTCTATTTCATAACACACATGAGGCACACCATCAATTCAGTGAATTCATCGCAATCATAAACTAATCAACGATGAAATAAGTACATACACAACATCAAGATGAGTTTTCATACATTTCACATCAAGATGAATAATTAATTTTAAATTTAAAATAGAAATCTCACCGTCGTGGATTGCGATTTTTGTTTCAACTAATATAAATTAACAAAACTTATACATTTTGTTTCAACTACTATAAATTAACAAAACTTATACATTTTTTTTCAACTACTATAAATTAACAAAAGTGCTTGTTTTGCTTTCAACTAGTGTAAATTGACAAAATGTACACAAAAATTGTCCTTTTATTATGTCTACAAAATAAACATAAAAATTATATTTTTATTATGTTTCCAAGATAAACATAAAAATTATTATTTTTTTATTTTGTAGACAAGAATAAAGGTAAAACTTGCTTCTTATTATGTTAACAAAAATAAAGATTAAAACTTGTCCTTTTATTTATAAACAAAATTAAATGTTAAATTTGTTTTTATTATGTAAAAAAAAATAAACCAACACGATTAAATGTTTTAATTTTATTTAAGAAAATAAAATGAAAGTGAAAACAAAAATTAGAGTAAAAACTTTGTCATTTATTTTGTAAACAAAATTTAATGTTAAAAATTGTCTTTTACTTTGTTAACAAAAATAAAGATTAAAACTTGTTTCATTAACAAATAATATTTAACATTTAACAAATGATGTTCAACCTTTTCAAGTAACAAATAAAATGTTATCTTTTATATGCCTTATAAATTTACAAATAAAAATGTTAATTTAAAATGCAACTTTCCTATTGTCCTTCTTATTAACAAAAATAGTGTTAATAAGATGTGTTTTCACTTTGACCTTTTATTTGCAAAGTAAATACAACTAAACTTATACCAACCAAATTCTTACTTTTTTACAAACAATAAATTGCTCAACAAAAGTAAACCCTCTCAGGTGCCTTTTTATTAACAAATAAATTGTTAATAAAATTAAAACAAAATAATCCTTTGTGGAATCAACTCAGAATTTTTAATTGGAAAATAATCCTAATTAAATCCAATTTATTTTATGTCATATCAAACACGACGATTTTAATACAAATTTATACAGATCAAGATTTACAACCATGGATCTGTACGGTACAACACAACACAATCCATCAGAATACAAACAGATCAAACACCAAAATTTTATCACATCACAGCACAGATAAAATTACATACAGACAGATATTTAATTGAATAAATAATTTAATAAATTATTTAAATTGTAAAGATCAGAGATTCTCACAGTTTTGCGATTTTTGTCAAAATTCCAAACAGCCCAGAATCAACCCCAGTCAGTCTCAACGCGTTCTATTTTCTGTCACGATTCCAACGCTCTCGAATTCGTCAAATTCTGAGTTAAAACGAACGAGTTACGATCAAATTAAAATTCAAAGATTAGGGAATCAAAAGGGAATATTCCCTCATCTTCTACCTCTCAATATTTGGCCGTGGTTCTTCAAATTGGGTTCCAAACATTGGCCGCGGATTGCAGGGGCTAGGAGGCACGATATGGGGTGTCGTTCGTCGGAGGTTGTGCGGCCAGGCGAGGCGCACGTGCGCCTGGGCGGAGGGGCAGCTCGGTGGGGCCCAGGTGGAGCACGACGGGGTTTTTCGCGGCGGGTTTGGGTGACTGGTGCGGGCTCTACAGGCGACGAGGTGGGCGGATACTGGTATGGTTTCGAAGAGGGAAGAAAGCTCTTCAAAACGAGCTATGGTTTGCGTTTTAATTTGAAGAGAGGAGGGAGGAATCGGAGATGAAAGATTTGAACACGAAATAGGGTGGCGGCGGCCTGATGACGACAATGAACAGTAGCTCAACATTAGGGTTTAGGCTTATTTTTATATAAATTAATATGTAATTTTACATTTAAGTCCAATCCTTTCAAACCGTGTTGATTTCAGCCCAACAAAAAGTGTCCCTAGCAAATAGCCTATGCCCCGGACCCAATGGAATGGGTTTCGTCAGCCCAATTGGCCGTCTCAGCTCACTTTTATTTAATTTTAAAATATAAATAATTTATTTAATTAATTCTACTGTCTATAAAAATTCACCGGGGTCACATACTGCCTCTAAAAATTTCAGAAAAATTATTTCTAGTTATGTTTTGACGATACGGTTCTAACAAGACTAATTTCGTCGAATTCTGAGACCGTTTGAAAAATGGATATTTTTAAGCTGATTAAATTTGACCGAAATTGACAAAACACAGTTTCTTTTGCCACGCTCACATATTAATTCGAAAAATTCTAAAAATTGAAACCTAGCAATAATTTGACATTCCGGTTCCAGCAAAAGTGGTTTCGTCGGAAACAGAGGTCGTTTGAAAATTGACTATTTTCAATGGCTTTAATATTATTTAAAATTGAAAATTTTAAATTCTGGCACATTTTCCAACAAAATTCTTTAAAATAAAAATTTTAAATTGGCCCTGATTTTCCGGGTTGTTACAGTCTCCCCCACTTAAAATCTTTTCGTCCTCGAAAAGGAACTAAGCTAAAGGTAGTTAAATTAACTAACTAAATTTTAATTTTAATATTATTAATTTCATTTGTTGGCTAACTTATCAAATATATATACTTTTATATATTTAAAAATCATATTTTCAAAAATAGATTATATAATCAAAAATACGCAAATCATAAGCTTATCACTCTGAACTCATTCTAGGGCATTACTAACCCCATCTCTAACGAGTATTCTCATTCTAGGATACTGCTGATCCTATCTCTAATGAGTATTCTTATTGGATTTTACTAATCCAATTCTCTGATGAGTCTTTTGTTCAGTTCTAACGAGTTGTACCCCAAAGATTTGAGCTAACCAGAGCTCTGATACCAACTGTAACGACACGGATTTTGCCCGGACTTAATCGATCGTAAAATCGACCAAGACCGTTCAAAACTCGCATACGTTAACTTTGGGAATACAATACATTAGAACAATAACATCAGACTTTTATAACATCAATAATAAATGTTACATCAGAGTACAGAATATCAGAGTACAAATAAAGTAAACTACAGCGGAAGATAAATTACAACAGATTTAATACTTTAAACAGCGGAAGACTTCTAAGCTCTGGACACAGCTTTAGGCTTCGATCCAGGATCCTGCTAAAGAGAGAGATATCTGCAAAAAGCTACTCGACTGCCCGTGTGGAAAAGAGGGCACCCGAGTTTGCAAAGTGAAACAAACTACGAGTCAGTCATGGGACTGGTGTGAGAATTCTAAACTAACATAACTAATAAGACAAATCCAAGGACCACGCCACTTTCGCGGAACGGGTTTACTCCTATGGATTGCCAGTGCATAAACCAAAGTCAATCGAGAAATAACGCAATGTCTTTTTGGAAAAATGAAATCACCATAAGACCCAGGTCCCATCACACAATGCAACGCACACCAGAGGATAGGGTTTTACCTTATGGTGATTAAACATGCTAAATACGTACAAATTCCGTATTATTACTAGTGTATAATATATTTTAAATCATTCAAAATAAATGTATCAATCCTAGGAAGCATAGGTACCATATATTATGCCTCCGTACTAGTAATACAATCAAAACCGCATGGGGCGTATTGGAGATTTGGATTTCCAACATGAGTCAAGGCTAGGGAGGTGCTCCTTACCGATTCGAGGCACTCTAGCAGATACCTCAGGATCCCCCGCAGTGAACCCTTGGATAGCTGCAGGGCCGGTCCCCGCCAATGGGCAGTGGATTAGTTATGCCTGAACACACGTTTCCCGGTCCCTTTGGACCTATAGTATGACCACCAACGGCCTATAAAAATAACGAGGCGCCTCAAAATCCAACATCCACAATGAGTAAACTGTCAGCGCTGGTAGGTCCCTGACATTACTCTAGCTAGAAAGATAACGTGTGCACTCCCTGCGTTCCCTTCTCCCGTTTTAGACTCATACCAGGGTGTGAGGTTCGTGAAGTAACGCTATAACCACAAGGCCTGCTTTTCAACAAAGCCTTGATCATTGCATCTTAGCATGCCATATGGTCCGACACGCAATCCATTTATAAACTTATGCTCTGGGTCTGAGCGAAAGTCAAATCCGTACGAATCAACACTACGTCCGGATAACTACCATCTTAGCCCCGTCTTGGGAGCAAATCAATCAAGGACCTCAACGCTAGTTACCCATTCGATGTGAAGATCGTCGGTCTTCAATCGCCGTCTTCAACTCTTAGATTTAAAACGTCGTATAATCATTTGAAATGAGATTGAACTCGGTCTTTTCAAATGATTCTCGCATATATATATATGTAATATATAATATGAAAACATTTCATATCGTTATTGATATTTGATAACGATCTATCGCTATTTTTATTTATATAAAAATAGCCTAAATTAATTTAACGAC
Source organism: Allium sativum (assembly GCA_030737875.1). Classification (NCBI taxonomy): domain Eukaryota; kingdom Viridiplantae; phylum Streptophyta; class Magnoliopsida; order Asparagales; family Amaryllidaceae; genus Allium; species Allium sativum. The sequence continues at coordinate 490,862,947 of CM060920.1, forward strand.
GCTTCGGGTAAATGGGCGACCCTGGCGCTGTTTTCAGCCAATTTTGATTTACACATATCCTGAAATCTAACCGTTGGATTTTGACGAAACTTATATCGTTGGGAAGATCTTCCCAAAACGGTCCTACTGGTTTTAGTTTTGGGAAAATACGACGGTCGGATCTTTCGGTATAACCGTTTAAAGTAATGATTTCAAAACGCGAACTACCGCGCGTGTTTCGCTTAGTTTTAATTTATATTATATATATAAATATATAGACCATGTAGCGCTTTCCACTATTATAATTTATTACTTTAAATCATTACGTTTATATTTTTGTCCGCCGATTCTAATGCGACAAAAATAATGTTTTTAACTATGTACAATTTACATTTATGTAAAATACAATTTCCCTTTCTTTTATTTACATGTACACTGTAAATGCCTTTTATTCTTTTCTCTTTACCTTAAAATTGTAAATTCTCTTTTCATTTTTCTTTTGCATAGAAAATATAAATGTTTTCTTTTTATTTACATAAAAATGTAAAATATTTTTCTTTTATTTTACATTTACATAAAAAAGGTAAATGTTTTTCTTTTATTTTACATTTACATAAGAAATGCCCGTGTGGAAAAGAGGGCACCCGAGTTTGCAAAGTGAAACAAACTACGAGTCAGTCATGGGACTGGTGTGAGAATTCTAAACTAACATAACTAATAAGACAAATCCAAGGACCACGCCACTTTCGCGGAACGGGTTTACTCCTATGGATTGCCAGTGCATAAACCAAAGTCAATCGAGAAATAACGCAATGTCTTTTTGGAAAAATGAAATCACCATAAGACCCAGGTCCCATCACACAATGCAACGCACACCAGAGGATAGGGTTTTACCTTATGGTGATTAAACATGCTAAATACGTACAAATTCCGTATTATTACTAGTGTATAATATATTTTAAATCATTCAAAATAAATGTATCAATCCTAGGAAGCATAGGTACCATATATTATGCCTCCGTACTAGTAATACAATCAAAACCGCATGGGGCGTATTGGAGATTTGGATTTCCAACATGAGTCAAGGCTAGGGAGGAGCTCCTTACCGATTCGAGGCACTCTAGCAGATACCTCAGGATCCCCTGCAGTGAACCCTTGGATAGCTGCAGGGCCGGTCCCCGCCAATGGGCAGTGGATTAGTTATGCCTGAACACACGTTTCCCGGTCCCTTTGGACCTATAGTATGACCACCAACGGCCTATAAAAATAACGAGGCGCCTCAAAATCCAACATCCACAATGAGTAAACTGTCAGCGCTGGTAGGTCCCTGACATTACTCTAGCTAGAAAGATAACGTGTGCACTCCCTGCGTTCCCTTCTCCCGTTTTAGACTCATACCGGGGTGTGAGGTTCGTGAAGTAACGCTATAACCACAAGGCCTGCTTTTCAACAAAGCCTTGATCATTGCATCTTAGCATGCCATATGGTCCGACATGCAATCCATTTATAAACTTATGCTCTGGGTCTGAGCGAAAGTCAAATCCGTACGAATCAACACTACGTCCGGATAACTACCATCTTAGCCCCGTCTTGGGAGCAAATCAATCAAGGACCTCAACGCTAGTTACCCATTCGATGTGAAGATCGTCGGTCTTCAATCGCCGTCTTCAACTCTTAGATTTAAAACGTCGTATAATCATTTGAAATGAGATTGAACTCGGTCTTTTCAAATGATTCTCGCATATATATATATATATATATATATATATATATATATAATATATATAATATGAAAACATTTCATATCGTTATTGATATTTGATAACGATCTATCGCTATTTTTATTTATATAAAAATAGCCTAAATTAATTTAACGACGCTTCGGGTAAATGGGCGACCCTGGCGCTGTTTTCAGCCAATTTTGATTTACACATATCCTGAAATCTAACCGTTGGATTTTGACGAAACTTATATCGTTGGGAAGATCTTCCCAAAACGGTCCTAACGGTTTTAGTTTTGGGAAAATACGACGGTCGGATCTTTCGGTATAACCGTTTAAAGTAATGATTTCAAAACGCGAACTACCGCGCGTGTTTCGCTTAGTTTTAATTTATATTATATATATAAATATATAGACCATGTAGCGCTTTCCACTATTATAATTTATTACTTTAAATCATTACGTTTATATTTTTGTCCGCCGATTCTAATGCGACAAAAATAATGTTTTTAACTATGTACAATTTACATTTATGTAAAATACAATTTCCCTTTCTTTTATTTACATGTACACTGTAAATGCCTTTTATTCTTTTCTCTTTACCATAAAATTGTAAATTCTCTTTTCAATTTTCTTTTGCATAGAAAATATAAATGTTTTCTTTTTATTTACATAAAAATGTAAAATATTTTTCTTTTATTTTACATTTACATAAAAAAGGTAAATGTTTTTCTTTTATTTTACATTTACATAAGAAATGTACAGGTTTACTTTTATTTTCTTTTACGTAAGAAAATAATGTTGCTTCTCTTTTATTTTCTTTCACAATAGAAAAATGTAGATATTTTATTCTTTTAATCCTTTTTATTTACATAAGAAAAATGTAAATAAATAGTTATTCACATGATTATTATTTTCATTCTTTTTATTTTGAACAAATGGCAATAAAAAGCTAGTCTTTTAATCCCATTCTCTTTTTTTTTTTTTTTTTTTGACAAGAGATAATAACAATCTAAAGTCTCAATTCTAACAACAAATGGCAATAAAATGTTATTTTATTCTAATGACACAATTTACCACAAAGTGTTCTTTTAAATATAATGTCACCTTTATAGCTAACATGTATGTCGTTTTAATCAATAACATAAAAGACATCTTATAAGTAACATACATGTCATTGTTGTTTTGCATACAAATTCTAATGTATGCATTAACATTAGAACGATATATGTTCAATTTGAATATAATCCTAATGTATATATTTACATAAAAATGACATTTTGTTTAATCCTTTTTAATGTACAAAAATGTAAATTTTTGGTCTAATCCTTTTAGATATACAAAAATGTATATTTTTAACTAATCTCTTTAAGTATACAAAAAGATATATTTTCACTAATCCTTTTAAGTAACCAAAAATGAATATTTTGGCGTAATCTTTTTAAAAGGACAAAATGAATATTTTTATGATAAGAAAACGAAAATGAGTATTTGTTCTCTTTCATTTCTATGAATAAAAATGTAAATTTTTTTTTTTTGTTCATTTCATTTCTGTGAGCAAAATGCAAGTTTTGTTCATTTTCTTTTCTAAAACAAAATGATTATTTTTGTTCTTTTTCTATTCTAATTATCACATTTAAGAAAAATGTAATTTCCTATTCCTTTTATTTCATTTAAGAAAAATGAAATTTTCTTCCTATCTTATTACATTGAAGAAAAATGTAATTTTCTTTCTAATTTATTACATTAGAGAAAAATGTAATTTCCTTTCTAACAAAAGTGACGATTTATTTCCAATGTAACTTTTCTAACAAAAGTGACAATTTATTTTCAATCTTAATTAATCACCTATAATTTTATTGTATACTCTTTTTCTCTTAAATAAAAATGAATATCTTATTTCATTCCTTGTATTTGGCAAAATAAACATTTTTGTCCTTTTACATTTTATAACAATGTATATTTTTATCATTCTTTCCCATCTGACAAAATGAATGGGTTTATCATTCTTTTTATTCCATTTCTAATTACATTGGAAAGTATGACCTTTTAACTTTCAACTAATTGACGGTGACATAATGTCCATCTCAATTTCTACAACGATAACGGTTTTATTTTTGACAAATCAAACCTCAACAAGAAGGGTATATTTTGATTCCATATAACATTTCTAATTATATCTAACATGATATATTTGTTTTCTCTATTTCATAACACACATGAGGCACACCATCAATTCAGTGAATTCATCGCAATCATAAACTAATCAACGATGAAATAAGTACATACACAACATCAAGATGAGTTTTCATACATTTCACATCAAGATGAATAATTAATTTTAAATTTAAAATAGAAATCTCACCGTCGTGAATTGCGATTTTTGTTTCAACTAATATAAATTAACAAAACTTATACATTTTGTTTCAACTACTATAAATTAACAAAACTTATACATTTTGTTTCAACTACTATAAATTAACAAAAGTGCTTGTTTTGCTTTCAACTAGTGTAAATTGACAAAATGTACACAAAAATTGTCCTTTTATTATGTCTACAAAATAAACATAAAAATTATCTTTTTATTATGTTTCCAAGATAAACATAAAAATTATTATTTTTTTATTTTGTAGACAAGAATAAAGGTAAAACTTGCTTCTTATTATGTTAACAAAAATAAAGATTAAAACTTGTCCTTTTATTTATAAACAAAATTAAATGTTAAATTTGTTTTTATTATGTAAAAAAAATAAAGCAACACGATTAAATGTTTTAATTTTATTTAAGAAAATAAAATGAAAGTGAAAACAAAAATTAGAGTAAAAACTTTGTCATTTATTTTGTAAACAAAATTTAATGTTAAAAATTGTCTTTTACTTTGTTAACAAAAATAAAGATTAAAACTTGTTTCATTAACAAATAATATTTAACATTTAACAAATGATGTTCAAGCTTTTCAAGTAACAAATAAAATATTATCTTTTATATGCCTTACAAATTTACAAATAAAAATGTTAATTTAAAATGCAACTTTCCTATTGTCCTTCTTATTAACAAAAATAGTGTTAATAAGATGTGTTTTCACTTTGACCTTTTATTTGCAAAGTAAATACAACTAAACTTATACCAACCAAATTCTTACTTTTTTACAAACAATAAATTGCTCAACAAAAGTAAACCCTCTCAGGTGCCTTTTTATTAACAAATAAATTGTTAATAAAATTAAAACAAAATAATCATTTGTGGAATCAACTCAGAATTTTTAATTGGAAAATAATCCTAATTAAATCCAATTTATTTTATGTCATATCAAACACGACGATTTTAATACAAATTTATACAGATCAAGATTTACAACCATGGATCTGTACGGTACAACACAACACAATCCATCAGAATACAAACAGATCAAACACCAAAATTTTATCACATCACAGCACAGATAAAATTACATACAGACAGATATTTAATTGAATAAATAATTTAATAAATTATTTAAATTGTAAAGATCAGAGATTCTCACAGTTTTGCGATTTTTGTCAAAATTCCAAACAGCCCAGAATCAACCCCAGTCAGTCTCAACGCGTTCTATTTTCTGTCACGATTCCAACGCTCTCGAATTCGTCAAATTCTGAGTTAAAACGAACGAGTTACGATCAAATTAAAATTCAAAGATTAGGGAATCAAAAGGGAATATTCCCTCATCTTCTACCTCTCAATATTTGGCCGTGGTTCTTCAAATTGGGTTCCAAACATTGGCCGCGGATTGCAGGGGCTAGGAGGCACGATATGGGGTGTCGTTCGTCGGAGGTTGTGCGGCCAGGCGAGGCGCACGTGCGCCTGGGCGGAGGGGCAGCTCGGTGGGGCCCAGGTGGAGCACGACGGGGTTTTTCGCGGCGGGTTTGGGTGACTGGTGCGGGCTCTACAGGCGACGAGGTGGGCGGATACTGGTATGGTTTCGAAGAGGGAAGAAAGCTCTTCAAAACGAGCTATGGTTTGCGTTTTAATTTGAAGAGAGGAGGGAGGAATCGGAGATGAAAGATTTGAACACGAAATAGGGTGGCGGCGGCCTGATGACGACAATGAACAGTAGCTCAACATTAGGGTTTAGGCTTATTTTTATATAAATTAATATGTAATTTTACATTTAAGTCCAATCCTTTCAAACCGTGTTGATTTCAACCCAACAAAAAGTGTCCCTAGCAAATAGCCTATGCCCCGGACCCAATGGAATGGGTTTCGTCAGCCCAATTGGCCGTCTCAGCTCACTTTTATTTAATTTTAAAATATAAATAATTTATTTAATTAATTCTACTGTCTATAAAAATTCACCGGGGTCACATACTGCCTCTAAAAATTTCAGAAAAATTATTTCTAGTTATGTTTTGACGATACGGTTCTAACAAGACTAATTTCGTCGAATTCTGAGACCGTTTGAAAAATGGATATTTTTAAGCTGATTAAATTTGACCGAAATTGACAAAACACAGTTTCTTTTGCCACGCTCACATATTAATTCGAAAAATTCTAAAAATTGAAACCTAGCAATAATTTGACATTCCGGTTCCAGCAAAAGTGGTTTCGTCGGAAACAGAGGTCGTTTGAAAATTGACTATTTTCAGTGGCTTTAATATTATTTAAAATTGAAAATTTTAAATTCTGGCACATTTTCCAACAAAATTCTTTAAAATAAAAATTTTAAATTGGCCCTGATTTTCCGGGTTGTTACATTACCGAGGATGCTCGTTTCTTTGATTTGTCCATCTTGTATCTGAATTTTTCAGTTTCTGACTTCTTCTTTTGCTCCGGACAATCCTTGTGCACGTGCCCCTTTTTTTGGCAATTAAAGCATTCTATAGCAGACGATGATGGTTTATTTGATCCAGTTTTCTTTTTATTATATCGACTTGCTTTTCATTGTTTAAAAAATTTCTTGAAACCTTTTGCAATGAAAGCTAGGTCTTCATCTTCAGAATCTGATTCATATTCATCTTTTTCAGCATGAAATGCTACATTTTTCTTTTCTTCTTTCTGTTCTTTTCTAGCCTGCAAATTAGCCTCATAGGACATTAGATTTCATATCAATTCATTTGGCTTCATGATAGAAAGGTCATTAGCTTCTTTAATTGCTAATACTTTTCCTTCCCATTCACTCGTCAGATAATGTAGAACTGTCGAAACAACATCATAATTTGAATATTTTTGTACTAAGCCAATAAGTGCATGGTGAATAGTTTGAAACCATGAATACATATCACTGACTATCTCATTCGGCTTCATTTTGAAATTTTGAAACTGACTCTTCAGCATGGCTATTTTGGCATGTTTATCCTTGTTAGTACCTTCATGAGTGGTTTTCAGCGTTTATCAAATTTGATATGCGGTAGTACAGTTACTAACACGGTTATATTCATTTTGGTTTAATGCACAAAACAACATGTTTATTGCTTTTGTATTTACGGTTGCTACCGTTTTCTCAGCTGGTGTCCATTCTGAATAATCAGTTGTAGGATTCACTATTTATTTTTGGGTAGCATTCCAGGCATCATAGCTATTTGATTGCATAAAGAATGACATATGTGTTGCCCAATAGCTATAATTGAGACCATTGAAGAATGGAGGTCTTTGCGTTGATTGACCTTTTGTATAAGTGGTAGTGCTGGTGCTTGCGTTATTTGACATATTACAATAATATATCAAATAACTGTATTACGGTTCAAAGATAACCTTGCTCTGGTACCAATTGAAAATCCGTGTAGGCGTGTAAGTGATAGTGTAGTACATAAGGATCGTGTAATATGGTGTATAACTCTCAATTATGGAATGATAGCTAATCACAGACATAAGATAGTAAATGCAGTAAAAATAGAAAAAACACACCAGGGATTTTTATACTGGTTTGGAGCACCGTCCTACCTCCAATCCCAGACATCCTTCTGGAATTTCACTAATAATCTCCTCACTTCACACAGAGGAACAGGTGTACAACACCCGAGCAGCCGATAGGGATTTCACGCCTCTAAAAACACGAGGACTTCAACAATTGCCTCTTACAACACTGAGGACTTCAACACTTGCCTGATCACACATAGGACTTCAACTAATACAATGGTTTTGACTTCTGCTTTGTGTTCTTGATTCAACACGGATAGTCAATATTTTGAGTACAACCTTCCTATAATCTGATCCTCAAGTATATACTTTGAATGCGTAGATTTAAGGAAGTAGAATTCTTGTTGAATCAAATGATATTAAATTGATTCAAGGATTCAACAAGTATTTAAATTTGGAGAGATTTTGTAACGACCCGGATTTTTCGAACAGTTATTTTAAATATTTAGTATCGTTTAAATATTGAATTAACAATATAAAAGAATTTTTATAGTGAATTATCGATCAAATAATCGAAACACGAGAACAAAATATAATTGAAATCGAAGTTAAAACTGAATCAAAATAATTCCGTCGATTAATATAAATTCTATTTGAATCAGAACAATAATGATAATTTATTATCGATAAATTTCATTGTTTGAAATCAAGTTAATAATTTAATCAAGTTTAATTTAAACCGTCAGTTTAAAATTCGTATCTTCTCCAGATAATCGAATTTAATTTTAGAACCCATGATGTTAAGTCCAGAATAGTGCTAGAATCTGGTAACGTCAATCGTTGTGTTAAATAGCGGTTCAGTAATTACAAGTAAGAGGCCGTGAGATATTTTAATTATTCAATTAAAACAATATCTAATCAAAAATCTTTTCCATTTCTCTTCAGCCGACCTACCTTCCTTTCTGGCGCAGACATAAATAAAGTCACACAGCTATGCCTTCATCGAGCTGCACAAATGGTCTTCCACCTTGGTTACAAAGTAAAGTAGGATTTGAAATGGCGAGTACGTCTGTCTCACATTCACGTCTATAAAAGGGTTAGCATCTTCGGTTTTAGTTCTCCATTTCTCAAACCATTTCATTTCTTCTGTTCCCTTTCCTTCTGTCATTCGCGAAATGGAAACAACCCACCAAATAAAATAAAATTGAAATAAATCAAAGGGAAAAGGGGGAAATAAGAATCAAATCAAATGGGTCCCACGCTTATTTGGTTGCTCGATTTCGGTATAATCGAAGGAGGGGAGGTTGCGATAGTCGCGCTTAGTCCTGGCAGCAAGAAAAGGGAATCGCGAACTGAATCGTCTTCGCAAAAGCATAGTTCGATCGTTCAAAAACCCTCAGCTACCTCTTGAAATTGGTGCGGTGAGATCAAAAAGGGTTGTCGATGTTCTGTTTCTTGGATGTTTTGTTGCCGCAGTGGTGGAGGGAACAAACCGAGGTGAGGGAAAGCACCTGAGATGGGATTGGCAATCTCCGATCATTGGAGATGAATCGCGACAGTGCCAAGGTTACAGCCCAGAAAGGAGGAAGTTCGAACCGTGATTTTTATGAAACATAAATGGTCGGGGAGTGGTGGTGCTATACTGCTGTTGAGAGATGATCAGAAATAGTTGGACTGATGAAATATTTGAAATTAAGGTAATTTTCTTTTATTTTGAGATTTAAAACTTCATAGAATAAATAATAAATTGATTAGAAATGTTTAATTTAATTATAATTAGTTAATTCGTCTAAGGTAGTTTATTTAAATAATTCAAATTGATGGATAGGGATTTGATTAATCATAGGTGGAAATAAAATTTATTTGAGATAACTCGAGAAGTTCATAGCCGCAACAATTTGGAATTCAACAAGATATTCCGCAAAGAAATACCCGGTGAGTAAATCTCACTCACCTTTTATTTATAATTATTTTTATTTCGTTAAAAATAATTGTTGTTGTTTGTTTGGATTTTGCTGCTTGTTTTATATATATTAGTTATTTAGGCTATTATATATATATTGGGTTGATTGATTTGTTGGATTCCCGCAGTCTCATTAGCGGATGCCCGCAGTTTCATAGCGGATGATTACCCTATACGCCCCACGCTATGATTAGTGGATGACCTTCTATACCGCGATATTCTGCCACGAAGCATAATGGGTATTATTTATGTGCTAACATCTGTGGATGCAGGAAAACAGGTTGGAGGAATCCAACTGGATTCCTCAAAAATATATTATCTGTTTGTTTATTTGTTTGCATATATATTGTTATATATGATGTGTTAGAAAAATAAATAATTCGTTGCTTTGTGTGTTTAAATATCACTGGGCTTAAGTAATGATATTTAAAAATATCGTGGAAAGGATATTTGAGATTTAAAAGGGAAAATTCTATTTTTAAATAGAATTTGAATTTTAAATGGAAATAAAATATAAACTTGTTTTTTTTAAAATAAAACAAGTAGTTTCTTTTTAAACGAAGTTTATAAATAGTTCTTTTATAACGAAGTTATAAGTGGAGTGAAAAGAATTATCATTGATAATTCAGAAATAGAAATACAAGTGTGAAATTGGAAATGAGAAATCTATCTTCAAAGATAAATAGAAATATCGATTTCAAAAGGGATTGAAGTCGAGACTTGTTTAAAGAAATTGGATATAAGAATTCAAATAGAAACAGACTTTGAAAAATAGAATTTCAAAAAAGAATTGAATAGAATTTGAAAAATAGAAGTTCAAAGAAGAATTGAATAGAATTTGAAATATAGAATTTCAAAGAAGAATTGAAATATGAAATTTGAATAGAGATTTGAATTGGAATTCAAATATAAAATTTGAAAAGAGATTTGAATAGAAATTCAAGTATTAAATTTGAACAGGGAATTTAATAAAGAAATTCAAGTAGAGATTTGAATGTAGAATTTCAAAATAGAATTTGAAATAAATTTTGAAATAGGATTTTCAAAGTAGAATTGGAAATAGGATTTCAAATAGGATTTCAAAATAGGAAATCCAAATGGTTTTGAAATGGAATTTGAATTCAAGGGAATTCAAATGGATTTGAGTGAAGAAATTCAAATGGTGTAAAAAAATAAGTTTGAATATTAGGATTCAAATGGGGTTGGAGATAAATTTGAATATTAGAATTCAAATGGAAATGGAAAATGAAATTTGAATATAAGAGATTCAAATTGAATTCAAATAGGATTTAATCTATGGGATTTGAATATGAAATTCAAATGGGTTTTAAACTATGGAATTTTGAATATAGAATTTAAAAAGGAGTTTGAATATTTGAATCTCAATAGAATTCAAATATAGAAATTGGAATATAAAAGTTCAAATGGAATTTGAATATAGAGTTTGAATAAGAGAATTCAAACGAATTCAAGTATTGAATTTGAATATAGGGAATTCAAATAGAAATTCAAGTATTGAATTTGAATATCAAATAGAAAAGGAATTGGAATTTGAATATAGAATTCAAAAAAAAAAAGTGAGGTTGGAATTTGAAGCAAGGAATTCAAATAGAGTTAAATGGAGTTGAATTCATTTAACGAAGTTAAAAGTTTATATATATAAATATAATTAAAACGAACTCGCCGCAGCGCTGCAGTTCGTAAATTGGCGATTCGAACTTCAATTGAATACACAGAACTCAATTGAAGTCGGAATTCTTTGAAACAAGAAACGTCAGGACCGATTTGATAATGGTTTTCTAACGAAGGAGAAAAATCTGGATTTCGTCGTATAGATTTTGAGTTATGTCAAAATCAAATTTTCAGGAAAACAGCGCCAAAACTATTTAAAAACCATAACGGTTTATTTCATTTTATAAAAGGATTTTTATGCAAATAAAATCCGAATTTCTATTTAGAAAATTTCAGAGTTGAGTTGTAAAATATATGCTAATTCAAGTTGTGTAAATGAATATGATTTTTGAAGCAGGAACCAGATTTTGATTTATTGAATAGAATTAACTAAATTAATAGAAATTAGTTAATGAGTTTTCGAAGGGATATTGGGGTTTGAATAAGTGAATTCGATTTGAAGATATATATTCGGAATCAAAAAGAGAACTAGAATAAAAATTGAAATTCAATTTGATTATGAACGAGTTAAATATTTTGTTTGAACATGTTATGTTCAAACAAAGAAGTGGAATAGGCAAAATGACTAATTAAAGAACAAATGGGCGAAACTGAATTCAAACGATTAGATAGTGTTGAATTGAATTGAAAACAGGTGAACATGTGTTAGACAGGTACCCGATGAAGTATATGAGGATTTAAATTTATGTGCTCGACAAAAAGGTACATGTTTAATTCATATATGAGATTTTATGCGCCGTATCGGCAAGCCGCTTGGCTTTTCCTTTTTCTTTTGATTGAGGAAGATACCGGGAAGCTATTTGAAATTTCCCGATGCTCCCGATACAGGGGAGGTTATGGCGAATTTTTCCAGGAATTTAAGGAGTTAGAATATTTTTAAGAAATTTGACAATTAGAAATCTATATATCGATATATATAGAATTCGATAAGGAAATGAAATCAAAAATAGCGTAAAGGGCCAAGATTGATTATTGAAATATTTGGTTAACAAATATTGATAAGAGAATGGAGAAGAGATTTAATTAATGAAATATTAATTAAAGAGCCCAGTGATTTGTTTGATATGTTTGGATGAACACTTGTTTTTATTCGATAGTTAAATCACAGACTATCGAAGTTTTTGACCATCGTTGTCAATAAGGAGAGACCGGTTGGATTATTATCCGAAGAACCACTCCGTATCGGCATAAGCGTTGCGAACCAAGTATGCTGAATATATTGAAGATGGAGTAAAGTGCAAGGGCTTTTCTATTTATAGAAATAGTGCCTTTGGTTTCGTTCAATCCCAGAACGAACGTAAATGGACGAATGTCTGACAGAGTATTTCCAATGATCAAATGGGTTGGTCTGTATGAATGTATATGGTTGCAACGGATTTATCCCTTAGCATAATATCCAGAATATTTGTGCAAACTCAACTAGTGATTAACGGATCTGACTGTGGCATTCAAAGTGATTGTGCTATCAATGAATGGTAAGTATTCGTAGCCTCAGGCCTCAACAACCGGGAAAGGACAAAAATCGGGCAGGCAGCATGGCTATGTGGGTCGCACCCATTAGGGTGTATAATCACCTATCTAGAGAAATTCCTTTTGTTTCTAAATCTATCGATTCTGCCCATTCGGGAAACGGTGGTTTGAGTCCAACCGTTGGTGATATACATTCGATACACTCAAGCGAAATGAGTGGTCGGTCATGTGTGGGCCGGGTTGCAAGACATTCTTGTTGAACCCAGGTGTATTCACCTCTAGAGATACATCATCGGAAGGTGGTCCCATACCTTGTCATGTTGGAAATCCAATCTCCAATAAGCGCCATGCGGTTTTTGATTTTATACTATGTATGTGGAGCGTGAGATGCAAGCGTTCCGCTATTTGGTTATTTACTTGATGTAGACATTATTATAATATCACTAGATTTTGTTATCAAAGTGTTTTGGGTTATAGTAAGGTAAAAACCGTCCGTGTTTATGTGTGGGCTGGTCTTACTATTATCTTTTCTTTTGAAAGGATCTTTGAAGTTAAACCATATGGTTGGAGTTTACTCACACCAGTCCCATGACTGACCCAGAGTTTGTTTGTTTTGTTTTTCCTAAACTCTTGGGTGCCCAAATTTGTACGGGTAGTCAAGTGTTTCAGGCTTTTACAGATACACTTGGAGGAGCTTGAAGCAGGAGGCTTCAACGTTAGTTATGTAGAGTTACTTCTGCTGTACCAAATGCTGTATTGTACTCTGATGGTGATATCTATATATGATGTAAGATTTTGTATTTCCAAGCTTATATTATATAATATATTTTACTCGTTCCGCTGTGAGTTGGTGATCTTTGTTTTTCTTCTATTCAAATATTTCTTTCTTTCTAGTTCTCATCCTCTAACTTCTTTCTAATAATGAGTCGTATTTCTGTGCAATTTGAGTGGGACGTGTGGTGTTTTAGTCAACTCAGATAGCACGGATTTGCGGGTCGTTTCAGTTGGTATCAGAGCCAGGTTGAGCGAATACCTAGGCTTGTGTGGCATGTGCTCATTAGAGATAGGGTCAGTAGTACCCTAGAATGAGTTGAGCGTATATATACGAGAGAACGTATTTGTAAATTTATATAAAAGTTGTTTTATATTGTGTTGGCTAGTCTGTTGAGTGGTTTATGAATTCTGGTCGGATAGTGGGACGCCACAAAGTCGATAGGAATTCCTAAACACTTGAACAGAAGATTGAACATGATATTGTTTTTAAATGGGTAAATGAAATAATTTAACCCAAAATTTCTATTTTTGATATAGAAAGAATAATTTTCTAGAATTATTATTATATATGGATGTGTTGATTGATATCATTATAATCAGATAAGATTATAAAATTGGAATGGTTATATATAACCAAAATAGAATTTGTATAAGAATTAAATATACAAATGAGATGATTTAAAGTTAAATTCAAACCAGAATTTGGAATTTAAAATCCTGGGAGGTTTGAAATCATTTGCGAAGTATATTAAGATAATATAGCTTTGATTTGGAAGGGTTTTTGAATAAAAATCATTTTTAATGGATTTTGAATGTGGTAAAGCACTGAACTCACTTCAGTGGCTGGAAAATAATTCTGATGATGACTGCAGCCTCATCAGTGTTCATTTTCGAGTTCTAAGTGATGGATTGCTACCTTAGAAAATTTTTGATGGAAATTTGTTTGAAAGGAAACAAGTTTAATTGAAAAATTCAAATATTTTGAATTTGAAAAGATAATAAATATATGTATATATTTATGTGATTTCAGAAGGACTTGAAATAGAAACCCTGGGATTTGGATTCTGGAATTAAAATTTAACTGAAGCAAGTTAAATGGTTCAAGGTGAATAAATTGACTAGAATCAATTTGAAATAAATTGAAATGAGTATGAATTAGAATGCATATGAATGGAAACCAAAGGTTTTGGTTGAAAATAAAGTCATAGAAATATGAGGAGTTGAGTTTCAACATAAGTGGATTGTTGAAAGTAATAGATTTGTACCATTTTTTTTCCTACCTTAGCAATTTCGAGGACGAAATTATTTTAAGGGGGGAAGAATGTAACGACCCGGATTTTTCGAACAGTTATTTTAAATATTTAGTATCGTTTAAATATTGAATTAACAATATAAAAGAATTTTTATAGTGAATTATCGATCAAATAATCGAAATACGAGAACAAAATATAATTGAAATCGAAGTTAAAACTGAATCAAAATAATTCCGTCGATTAATATAAATTCTATTTGAATCAGAACAATAATGATAATTTATTACCGATAAATTTCATTGTTTGAAATCAAGTTAATAATTTAATCAAGTTTAATTTAAACCGTCAGTTTAAAATTCGTATCTTCTCCAGATAATCGAATTTAATTTTAGAACCCATGATGTTAAGTCCAGAATAGTGCTAGAATCTGGTAACGTCAATCGTTGTGTTAAATAGCGGTTCAGTAATTACAAGTAAGAGGCCGTGAGATATTTTAATTATTCAATTAAAACAATATCTAATCAAAAATCTTTTCCATTTCTCTTCAGCCGACCTACCTTCCTTTCTGGCGCAGACATAAATAAAGTCACACAGCTATGCCTTCATCGAGCTGCACAAATGGTCTTCCACCTTGGTTACAAAGTAAAGTAGGATTTGAAATGGCGAGTACGTCTGTCTCACATTCACGTCTATAAAAGGGTTAGCATCTTCGGTTTTAGTTCTCCATTTCTCAAACCATTTCATTTCTTCTGTTCCCTTTCCTTCTGTCATTCGCGAAATGGAAACAACCCACCAAATAAAATAAAATTGAAATAAATCAAAGGGAAAAGGGGGAAACAAGAATCAAATCAAATGGGTCCGACGCTTATTTGGTTGCTCGATTTCGGTATAATCGAAGGAGGGGAGGTCGCGATAGTCGCGCTTAGTCCTGGCAGCAAGAAAAGGGAATCGCGAACTGAATCGGCTTCGCAAAAGCATAGTTCGATCGTTCAATAACCCTCAGCTACCTCCTGAAATTGGTGCGGTGAGATCAAAAAGGGTTGTCGATGTTCTGTTTCTTGGATGTTTTATTGCCGCAGTGGTGGAGGGAACAAACCGAGGTGAGGGAAAGCACCTGAGATGGGATTGGCAATCTCCGATCATTGGAGATGAATCGCGACAGTGCCAAGGTTACAGCCCAGAAAGGAGGAAGTTCGAACCGTGATTTTTATGAAACATAAATGGTCGGGGAGTGGTGGTGCTATACTGCTGTTGAGAGATGATCAGAAATAGTTGGACTGATGAAATATTTGAAATTAAGGTAATTTTCTTTTATTTTGAGATTTAAAACTTCATAGAATAAATAATAAATTGATTAGAAATGTTTAATTTAATTATAATTAGTTAATTCGTCTAAGGTAGTTTATTTAAATAATTCAAATTGATGGATAGGGATTTGATTAATCATAGGTGGAAATAAAATTTATTTGAGATAACTCGAGAAGTTCATAGCCGCAACAATTTGGAATTCAACAAGATATTCCGCAAAGAAATACCCGGTGAGTAAATCTCACTCACCTTTTATTTATAATTATTTTTATTTCGTTAAAAATAATTGTTGTTGCTTGTTTGGATTTTGCTGCTTGTTTTATATATATTAGTTATTTAGGCTATTATATATATATATATATTGGGTTGATTGATTTGTTGGATTCCCGCAGTCTCATTAGCGGATGCCCGCAGTTTCATAGCGGATGATTACCCTATACGCCCCACGCTATGATTAGTGGATGACCTTCTATACCGCGATATTCTGCCACGAAGCAGAATGGGTATTATTTATGTGCTAACATCTGTGGATGCAGGAAAACAGGTTGGAGGAATCCAACTGGATTCCTCAAAAATATATTATCTGTTTGTTTATTTGTTTGCATATATATTGTTATATATGATGTGTTAGAAAAATAAATAATTCGTTGCTTTGTGTGTTTAAATATCACTGGGCTTAAGTAATGATATTTAAAAATATCGTGGAAAGGATATTTGAGATTTAAAAGGGAAAATTCTATTTTTAAATAGAATTTGAATTTTAAATGGAAATAAAATATAAACTTGTTTTTTTTAAAATAAAACAAGTAGTTTCTTTTTAAACGAAGTTTATAAATAGTTCTTTTATAACGAAGTTATAAGTGGAGTGAAAAGAATTATCATTGATAATTCAGAAATAGAAATACAAGTGTGAAATTGGAAATGAGAAATCTATCTTCAAAGATAAATAGAAATATCGATTTCAAAAGGGATTGAAGTCGAGACTTGTTTAAAGAAATTGGATATAAGAATTCAAATAGAAACAGACTTTGAAAAATAGAATTTCAAAGAAGAATTGAATAGAATTTGAAAAATAGAAGTTCAAAGAAGAATTGAATAGAATTTGAAATATAGAATTTCAAAGAAGAATTGAAATATGAAATTTGAATAGAGATTTGAATTGGAATTCAAATATAAAATTTGAAAAGAGATTTGAATAGAAATTCAAGTATTAAATTTGAACAGGGAATTTAATAAAGAAATTCAAGTAGAGATTTGAATGTAGAATTTCAAAATAGAATTTGAAATAAATTTTGAAATAGGATTTTCAAAGTAGAATTGGAAATAGGATTTCAAATAGGATTTCAAAATAGGAAATCCAAATGGTTTTGAAATGGAATTTGAATTCAAGGGAATTCAAATGGATTTGAGTGAAGAAATTCAAATGGTGTAAAAAAATAAGTTTGAATATTAGGATTCAAATGGGGTTGGAGATAAATTTAAATATTAGAATTCAAATGGAAATGGAAAATGAAATTTGAATATAAGAGATTCAAATTGAATTCAAATAGGATTTAATCTATGGGATTTGAATATGAAATTCAAATGGGTTTTAAACTATGGAATTTTGAATATAGAATTTAAAAAGGAGTTTGAATATTTGAATCTCAATAGAATTCAAATATAGAAATTGGAATATAAAAGTTCAAATGGAATTTGAATATAGAGTTTGAATAAGAGAATTCAAACGAATTCAAGTATTGAATTTGAATATAGGGAATTCAAATAGAAATTCAAGTATTGAATTTGAATATCAAATAGAAAAGGAATTGGAATTTGAATATAGAATTCAAAAAAAAAAAGTGAGGTTGGAATTTGAAGCAAGGAATTCAAATTGAGTTAAATGGAGTTGAATTCATTTAACGAAGTTTAAAAGTTTATATATATAAATATAATTAAAACGAACTCGCCGCAGCGCTGCAGTTCGTAAATTGGCGATTCGAACTTCAATTGAATACACAGAACTCAATTGAAGTCGGAATTCTTTGAAACAAGAAACGTCAGGACCGATTTGATAATGGTTTTCTAACGAAGGAGAAAAATCTGGATTTCGTCGTATAGATTTTGAGTTATGTCAAAATCAAATTTTCAGGAAAACAGCGCCAAAACTATTTAAAAACCATAACGGTTTATTTCATTTTATAAAAGGATTTTTAAGCAAATAAAATCCGAATTTCTATTTAGAAAATTTCAGAGTTGAGTTGTAAAATATATGCGAATTCAAGTTGTGTAAATGAATATGATTTTTGAAGCAGGAACCAGATTTTGATTTATTGAATAGAATTAACTAAATTAATAGAAATTAGTTAATGAGTTTTCGAAGGGATATTGGGGTTTGAATAAGTGAATTCGATTTGAAGATATATATTCGGAATCAAAAAGAGAACTAGAATAAAAATTGAAATTCAATTTGATTATGAACGAGTTAAATATTTTGTTTGAACATGTTATGTTCAAACAAAGAAGTGGAATAGGCAAAATGACTAATTAAAGAACAAATGGGCGAAACTGAATTCAAACGATTAGATAGTGTTGAATTGAATTGAAAACAGGTGAACATGTGTTAGACAGGTACCTGATGAAGTATATGAGGATTTAAATTTATGTGCTCGACAAAAAGGTACATGTTTAATTCATATATGAGATTTTATGCGCCGTATCGGCAAGCCGCTTGGCTTTTCCTTTTTCTTTTGATTGAGGAAGATACCGGGAAGCTATTTGAAATTTCCCGATGCTCCCGATACAGGGGAGGTTATGGCGAATTTTTCCGGGAATTTAAGGAGTTAGAATATTTTTAAGAAATTTGACAATTAGAAATCTATATATCGATATATATAGAATTCGATAAGGAAATGAAATCAAAAATAGCGTAAAGGGCCAAGATTGATTATTGAAATATTTGGTTAACAAATATTGATAAGAGAATAGAGAAGAGATTTAATTAATGAAATATTAATTAAAGAGCCCAGTGATTTGTTTGAAATGTTTGGATGAACACTTGTTTTTATTCGATAGTTAAATCACAGACTATCGAAGTTTTTGACCATCGTTGTCAATATGGAGAGACCGGTTGGATTATTATCCGAAGAACCACTCCGTATCGGCATAAGCGTTGCGAACCAAGTATGCTGAATATATTGAAGACGGAGTAAAGTGCAAGGGCTTTTCTATTTATAGAAATAGTGCCTTCGGTTTCGTTCAATCCCAGAACGAACGTAAATGGACGAATGTCTGACAGAGTATTTCCAATGATCAAATGGGTTGGTCTGTATGAATGTATATGGTTGCAACGGATTTATCCCTTAGCATAATATCCAGAATATTTGTGCAAACTCAACAAGTGATTAACGGATCTGACAATGTGGCATTCAAAGTGATTGTGCTATCAATGAATGGTAAGTATTCGTAGCCTCAGGCCTCAACAATCGGGAAAGGACAAAAATCGGGCAGGCAGCATGGCTATGTGGGTCGCACCCATTAGGGTGTATAATCACCTATCTAGAGAAATTCCTTTTGTTTCTAAATCTATCGATTCTGCCCATTCGGGAAACGGTGGTTTGAGTCCAACCGTTGGTGATATACATTCAATACACTCAAGCGAAATGAGTGGTCGGTCATGTGTGGGCCGGGTTGCAAGACGTTCTTGTTGAACCCAGGTGTATTCGTCTCTAGAGATACATCATCGGAAGGTGGTCCCATAACTTGTCATGTTGGAAATCCAATCTCCAATAAGCGCCATGCGGTTTTTGATTTTATACTATGTATGTGGAGCGTGAGATGCAAGCGTTCCGCTATTTGGTTATTTACTTGATGTAGACATTATTATAATATCACTAGATTTTGTTATCAAAGTGTTTTGGGTTATAGTAAGGTAAAAACCGTCCGTGTTTATGTGTGGGCTGGTCTTACTATTATCTTTTCTTTTGAAAGGATCTTTGAAGTTAAACCATATGGTTGGAGTTTACTCACACCAGTCCCATGACTGACCCAGAGTTTGTTTGTTTTGTTTTTCCTAAACTTTTGGGTGCCCAAATTTGTACGGGCAGTCAAGTGTTTCAGGCTTTTACAGATACACTTGGAGGAGCTTGAAGCAGGAGGCTTCAACGTTAGTTATGTAGAGTTACTTCCGCTGTACCAAATGCTGTATTGTACTCTGATGGTGATATCTATATATGATGTAAGATTTTGTATTTCCAAGCTTATGTTGTATAATATATTTTACTCGTTCCGCTGTGAGTTGGTGATCTTTGTTTTTCTTCTATTCAAATATTTCTTTCTTTCTAGTTCTCATCCTCTAACTTCTTTCTAATAATGAGTCGTATTTCTGTGCAATTTGAGTGGGACGTGTGGTGTTTTAGTCAACTCAGATAGCACGGATTTGCGGGTCGTTTCAGATTTTGTTTTGCAAAGAGTATGAAAATGCAATTCAGAAATTAGAGAGAATATAGAATGATCCAGTGATTGTAAAACAAGTTTGAAGTTGTATATATAATAGTATAAAGGTAGTAATTCTTCATGAAGAGTTTCTATAAAATGTTATGTCCATTTCCTTTGGTTATTGAATTGAAATCTCTTCACAAATAGAAACAACCTTTCAGAAAAAGCTTGTTGTTTCAAAACAGTTGACTGGTTGAAAATCACTGGTTGACTGGTTGAATTTAATTAAAATTAAAACTTCTAGAAAAATAGCCGTTATGTGCAAAAACACACTAACCGGTCAACCGCCCATATTTGGACCAGTCGACCGGTTTATGGCTGTGGACCAGAGGACCTCAGTCCGCAGTCTAGATCGCTCTGCGCTCTTTCCCGGTCGGAGCTTGGACCATTTGGGCTTTTTCTGTGACTTTTCAATTTCTCAAATATACAGATTTCAGCAACGAAGATATGATATAACTTTATAAATTGTTTCGTGCATTCGTGTTATACTTTGAGGATAGATTTGAACATATTTCTAACACGACTCAAAGTATATATATATATATATATAAAACCTTATCTCTATGAAATGATCCTTATTGCAACTTTATATGTTGGCATCGATTAAAATCTTGTTCACAACACAAACAGGGTTTATTCAACCCAAGAAATTACAAAACAACCTTATAACTATTCAATAGCACTTGATTCAGAGAGTAGAGAGCGTAGAGAGAAGAAGTTTGATCAAATCAGGAGTGAATTCGGCAGAGTATAAGTGTAAGAATCATAAAAATGATTAAGAATAATGGTGGGATGAAAGAGTATGAAGTTAGAGAAGAAGATATGTTAAAACATTCGGTTTTAACCTTTTTTTATAGAGTATGAAGGGTTACAACGGTTCTGAAGAGTTTCAAAAAGTGAAAAGACACTTCTCTTCAAAATTATAAAAAATAGCAGTTATATGTCGACATACACTTTTTGCTATGTCGATATACTCATCTGTATTTTTCATTTTCAAAACATTTTTCAAGTATTTTGATATAAAACTAATTCTGAAATTATTAAGTAAAATTCTAGTGCTGTAAATTAATATTATATGATAGAAAATCAGATGAAAATATACTTTTAAACTAAATAAATATATTTATAAAATTATAAGGTTTTAAACTATATAAAGTATAAATATAAAGTATGTAAGAAATTTAAATTTGAAAAACCAAGAAGAATAAAAACAGAAACAAAATAGAGAGAATTGAGGATAAATAGAAAAACAAAATGGAGAGGATTGAGGATAGGATTAAAAATCAGAATTTGAAAATTAGAATTTGAACCTGTAGTGCTACTTAGAGTCTTACGAAATCTAGACTCTATAAATATATTAATCTTGAACTCTTGAAATCTTTATTACTTATGAGTCTTTAAATTACCCTGGTCTTTGAATCTCTATTATCTTTATAATTGTAAATTCTTCAGTAATATTTCGTGTATATAGTAATATTTCTTGTATATAATTCCTGTATATATATATATATTCTATACAAAAAGTGTTAGTATATATTATATAATCAATGATAATTGAAATAAGGTTTTTGTCATCAAAACTCCATCCTCCAACAATCTCCCCCTTTTTGATGATGACAACCTTATTTATAAAATATCATACATGTATATACCTATTTGATGATGTTCCTTCTAATACTCCCCCTATCTATAAGAATCCTATAAAGCATGCCTATATTTTATAATTTCACCCCCTTTGGCATTATCAAAAAGAAATTCTAAATGTACTCCCCCTAAATCCTATAACTACCCAAATAATTCCTATACTAAAGTAAAGTACTCCCCCTGAGTCCTAAATCTATAAAATACTCCCCCTAAATCCTTTATCTATATATACATATTATATTATAATATTCTATATAACTATCCTTGATTCAAAGATATCCTTATTTCTCCCTCTAACTTATAGTTCTAAGCCTAAAAGATTATAAATCCCCCTAAAATTAGGACTATACTAGCCTAATAGAAGAATAATAAATAAGGAAATATAATCAATGTTTATAATCAATCCAAACAAGAAATTCAAGCAATTAATTCAAGCAAGCAATTCAAGCAATCTATTTAAGCAATTAATTCAAGCAATCAAATTAAATAATATGTGTTAACAAACACTTTAATTAAACCTATAAACTATAAAAATCCCCCTTAATCTAAGACTAAACCTCCAATTTCTAGGGGTCATCACCAACCAGTGGCCTAGCCTATACTCTAGTTCCCTTAAAACTATAATAAGACCTTAATCTAGACTTAGAAATAACTCTGATAAGGTGTCCTTAAATTATGATATAAGTAAAATAATATAATCCAATCAAGTCAATCAATTTAACCAAGTAAGCCAATTCAATCAATTTAACCAAGCCAAACAAGTCAATTAAGTTAATCAAGACAAAGTAAATATGTTATGTATTAGACTAATAATCCTAGATAAAAACTTTTCATATTATATACTTGTTATGTGTGAAGTTAAGGTTAACATGTAATGTAGTGTATTGGTTATAATGCAGTATGTTATATGCAAAATTATATGAAGTGGTATATTGAATGAAATGCAACTTGGATGTGAATGATTTTAATTTGAGATGTACTTTAATAATGATGTATGATATGAAATAAAATGTGTAATGATAGTATGCATAATGGTTTGATAATTAAATCTATTTAGGTAACATATATTCAAAGTATGATTTAACTATTATAAATTATCTGAATCAAACAAAGATAATGTTAATTTCTAGATGTATATTAATTATATTAATGAATTTGACTAAAAGAATAATAAAGAAATGAGTTTAATTAAAAATAATATTCATGATAAGTAGTAAAATATTCATAAAAATCATGAAGTTAAATAATATTAGTAGGGTAAATATTGTAAAAAACGAAGATCTTTCTAAAGAGAATATAAAATTTGTATAATATAAAGTAAGCTACATAAACATATATTCATAAGTATACATAAAACTCATTTAAAAAGAACTTAAAATTTTAATTTATGACACATACATTAATACTTTGATACAAATCAATTTTAAATTTAAACTTTAGAAATCAAAACATATTTATATGCTAAAAAAAACATTTATACTTTTAGAAGGAAACGATATAAAGTAATCTATAAAACTTCTTATATTTAAACTACTTTAAAAAATCATGCGTGTGTGTGTGTATATATATATATATATATATATATTTCTTTGTATTAAGTTAAATATACAAGTTTTATAAATATGAATAGGAAGTCAAAATAAGTATTAAGCTACAAATAGTATTTTTGATAATGTAACCCAAATTTGTTATGAAATCATAAGAATAATATATAAGTTAAACTATGCATGTTTAAACTATATAAAAGATGAATAAATTTATATTTGTTAACAATATCAAAAAGTTATATTAACTATGTATATCATATTAACATGTTTATATAATTTTATTAAATTATACATTTTAATATATATATATTTTGAAACGAGATATAAGAAAATAAGTATATAGATGAGTTTAATGACTAGAATTTTAACGGGCATTTTCTAATTGAAAAAGATGGAGGGAAGTTTGAAAGTTTAAATATTTAAGATAAAAAAAATTGAATTTCATTCTATAGGTTGATATGTTAAAATTTAGATTTATGTATGTTGACATATATGTATTATTTCAAAGAGAATATGGTTTGTGACTTTGGTTTAAAATATCGATTTATATTGTAGGTTTAACTATTTCCTCACATAATTCTAATCCTAGCAAACATCCAAAATTCATTTTATTATTATATTAATTTTATTATAGTTATTTTTGAATTTCAAAATACAAAATTGAATTTTAAAGTTTAAATTTTAAATTTAAAACAGAGCAAAACAAGCAAAACATCCATTCAACCAAAAATTTAAAAATTAATTAAGGCATGCCTGGTTTTTAGATCCATTTCTTCAATATTCTCTGAATTCTTAATTGATCTTCTGGAATTTGATGATGAGATTTGCTCTATTGCGACGGGCTCATTTTTTTAATCAGGATATTATATTCATTTGCTGAATTTGAACACCGTATGAGAAAGATATTGAAGATTTAGCAGTTCAACCAACTTGGCGCCAAAATTTAAATTTAGAATTTTGAATGAATGGACACTTCAACTACTATATAAAGGCCCAAAAGTCTTGTCTCTTTGTAACTACTCCTCCTCTTCTTCTTCCTCTCGTTTTTCACTTTTAATCAAATTTTCAGGAGGCATAACTTCTTCATTTCTTAACGGAATTGGACGAAATCAGCGGCAAATCAATGAGAATTCGAGGACTACGATCTTGTGGCAGTTTAAGGATGAATTTGGATGGTATTGGGGTGCATCAAGTAAAAATAGTAAGAGGTATGAATAAAATCCCCTAACATTTTTTAGTTTTGAATTGCCAACTTCAAACTGCCATATCTCACTCAATTTTGATCGGAATTTGACGATCTACCCATCAAATCGACCACGAGAACGAGAACTAAAATCTGGAAAAGGATTTGGGACAACATAGCTTAACCTATGAATGCAATTTGAGAATCTTTGTTGAAAGTTTTGGTTTCCTTCTCTCTTTATTCACCAAAACTTCATTTGATCGTTACTTGATCAATTCTTGATGGAATCTCATGAAACCAGTGACATTACAAAGCAAATGAAGAGAAGTAGAGTATGAAGATAAGTTTAGATGAAAATCCAATGTTATAAAGTGATCTGGTACCTATCTCTTTGCTGGTTTATATTACATATATCCATTTCTTCTTGATGTCTCTTCACCAACCGTCATTACTCTTCTCCTCTTTTTAATTTCTTTTCAGAATTTTGAATTTTCAATAGCCACCATTTTGGAATTTGAATTTCCAACAGCCACCTTTTCAGAATTTGAATTTTCAATAGCCACCATTTCGGAATTTGGATCCCTAACAGCTACTTTACCTATCTTTTCAACATTTGAATTTTCAAAAGTCATATAGCACATCTTTTCCTGTAAAACAATACATATTTTCAAAGAATCGAATGACTTTTCAAAAAATAAATGACTCTTCAAATAAACAAGTGACTTTTCAAATAATTAACTGCAATTTTAAACAATAATATTATGATAGTTTTGTAACACATCCATAGATCAAAAATTTCAAAATTTAAAACATTTCAAATTTCAAAATTTGAAAAATCAAATCATAGTAACTTAATTTTCCAATAAAATTGAATGTAGACTCATCTAACACTTGATGCAATACATAAAATAAAAATAGTGTTCAAAATTTTCCATTTAACATTTTCAAAAATCAGAAAATGAACTTTTTGAAAGACCTTGCTCTGGTACCAATTGTTAGGGACTGCGAAATGGATCGTTCAGGCAAAGCAAACACTAGAGGGGGTGAATAGTGTTTGTTAGAATTAAAAAAAAAACTTAAAACTAAAGAGAATTATGGAATGAATCAAACACCACAAACACAATCCCAGACATAGATTCAAACACATATGCAAAATAAATAGAAATAGAAATGCAGAAAAAGGAAATAACACACCAGATTTTATACTGGTTCGGATCACTCCTACGTCCAGTCCCGCACGATGCTAGCCTGTGCAGAGTTTATTACTATTTCCGATAGTCAAATACAACCTCCTTGATTTCACGGCTCAACAAGAAGACACCGACTCTTATCGCTCAACAAGGGCACACCGACTCCTATTTCTTGATTTCACGGCTACAAGGATACAGTGAGTCTTCTTTGACTTAAAAACAGGGTTTATTCAACACAAGCAATTACAAAACAACCTTATAAATCTTCAATAGCGCTTGATTTAGAGAGCAGAGAGTGTAGAGAGAAGATGTTTGATCAAAACAGAAGTGAATTTGGTAGAGTATAAGTGTAAGAATCATAAAATTGATTAAGAATAATGGTGGGATGAAAGAGTATGAAGTTAGAGAAGAAGCTATGTTAAAAAATTCGGTTTTAACCTCTTTTTATAGAGTATGAAGGGTTGCAACGGTTCTGAAGCGTTTCAACAAGTGAAAAGACACTTCCCTTCAAATTAAAAAAATAGCAATTATATGTCGACATACACTTTTTTCTATGTCGACATACTCATGTGTATTTTTCATTTACAAATCATTTTTGAAGTATTTTTATATAAAGCTAATTTTGGAAATTCTTGAGTAAAATTCTAGTGTTGTAAATTAATATTATATGATAGAAAATCATACGAAAACATACTTTTAAACTAAATAAATATATTTATAAAATCATAAGGTTTTAAACTATGTAAAGTATATAAAAAATTTAAATTCGAAAAACCAAAAAGAATAAAAATAGAAACAAAATAGAAAAGCAAAATAGAGAGAATTGAGGATAAATGGAAAAACAAAATGGAGAGGATTGAGGAAAGAATTGAAAATCAGAATTTGAATATTAGAATTTAAAATTTTGAATTTGAATTTGAACCTGGAGTGCTATTTAGAGTCTTACGAAATCTAGACTCTATTAGTATATTTATCTTAAACTCTTGAAATCTTGATTACTCATGAGTCTTGAAATTTCTCTGATCTTTGATTCTCTGTTATCTTTATAACTGTACAGTCTTCAGTAATATTTACTGTATATAATTCCTGCACATATATATATATATAATATATTCTATACAAAATGTGTTAGTATATATTTTATAATCAATGATAATTGAAATAATGTTGTTGTCATCAAAACTCCATTCTCCAACATTTACTAATCACTTCTCCCTCTTTATCTTCTTTGTTCCCTTTCTGTAAACAGGAACCCACACTTCGTCACCTTCAATCACCGTCGCCCGCTTCTTCAGGCCGTCGGCGCTGATCCAACCACGTCACCTCCAAGCTCGAGCCCCTCTCCTCCTTCGTCCATGTCGCTACCCCACTCGGTGGTCCCCCCAGCACCAGAAACGCCACCAAACCCCAACCGGTTTTGACCAAATTCAGGCCACCCTGTCGACCTAAATTGCATCTCAGCCGTACCAAATTAAAGCTCACCCCTTGCTCAAAATTTTTTGCGTTGAAAGTTTGTGGAATCATTGCGCGAATTAGAAGAAAAATAGTGGAGAAGGATGGAACAAAATCGCTCGTTGATAACACTGATGGCGGCGGCAACGAGATAATGCTTTAGGGTTTAGGAGATTTTAATATATATATAGTATTATTTTATTCGTAAATTATCTATTTAATATCATGAACTCCAAACGAATCCCAACGACCATCACCCCTAGCTATTTACCCCCATTCCAAACATAATGGAATATGTTTCGTCAGCCAATTCTATCGTTTTGATCAGTTTTCACCAAAATTAAAATATAAATCAATATATATTAAATTTAAACGTATATTTTAATTTACCGGGGCCACATACCGATTCCAAAAATCCCCGAAAAATAAATCTAGCTATGTTTTGACAATACGGTCCCAACAAATTTAATTTCATCGAATTTGGAGACCGTTTGAAAAATGGCCTTTTTAATGGTCGATCCAATTCAACATAAATGACCAAATACGTTTTAATTTACCATGCTCACATATTAATTCCAAAAATTATGAAATTTTAAACCAAACAATGATTTTACATTCCGGGTCCAACAAAAGTGGTTTCATCGAAAACGGAGGTTGTTTACAAAATGGCTATTTTAAGGGCTTTATTGTTATTTAAAAATGGAATTTTTAAATTTTGACCAAATTTCTGTTAGAATTTCCTTAAAATAAATTTTCAAATTGGTTCAGAATTTCCCGGTTGTTATAACATTCATAAGTGGTTGATCCTAGGATCGACATCCACTAAGCAGAAGGTCGATCCCTAGTTTGACCGCTTATGCATTGGGGTTGAGACATAGGTCGACGCCTCTAGGGGATTTCTCATACCAAGTATTCGCGAAAACTGCTGGATGCAAAGAGGGTTCATGTTCAACTTTCAGGACATATTTCAAGGTGTAGACAACATCAGAAAATACATAAAATTTAGCATGCATGAAGACAATTATCTGGACAACAAGTCGGAACAAGCTTGACAACAATTCGTTGAAAATTGGGGAAGATATTCTTTTTCAAAGTGGGCACTGAGATTAACACAACTGAGAAAGCAGGGAATCATAGCTACAAATTTCTATGAACAGAGAATTAGTTCAATCCTAATACCCTAAATAAACTGAAATCTAACGTGTGTAACAAGAGTAAACTAGAATGTGCGAGCTGGATAACTCACCTTGCCTGGTTTGATTGGATTCAATCAGAATTACTTGTTAGAGAAGGATTTGCAGCAACTGAACTTGCCTGAGGAAAGAGAAGTGACATGCAGTATTATATTCTATAGTTTCTTGCTATCTGAGAGTTACACAGAAATATAACCTGATGCATTGGCTGAGCGCCCTTTCTAATTAGAGGAGGAGAAGTTTTATCCCACTCTTTTTTTTAGGGTAGGGAAATTGATTTAAGACATAATGGAGGTCATGGATTTTCTCTTAGCAGACAAAAGAAGAAGGAGAGGAAATTGAAAGTGTCATACTTTCATTTCCTTTTCTCTAAAAGTAATAGAAAGAGGAAATGGGCTAAACAATCCCACTATACCTAAAAGAAATAATTTATGCTAAATACACCCAATTACCCAAATATAAATACAACAAACACTACTAACACCCTATTAATTCATTTACACACATCCAACCACCAATTAAGTTATGTTTAATTTATAAAACACAAACACACCCATGATAATAATTTTAAAACTCTTAAACAACTTTTAAATATTAATTTTGACACGATACACTAATATAAATATGTTTATTCAAATAATTATTTTACTTTTAAAACATATATACGTTTCTGCAACAAGGTCTACCTCCTTTATTGATTTAACATATTAAATCAATCAATCATAATAAACATTTCAAAACCTCAATCCGTATTTATATTTTTGTAATGATAACAATCTAATTAATTTGCTAATTGTTGTTGCTAATGTTATTAAGTTACAAATTACAACAACCCTCCAAATTTTGACTTACATCTTGGCAAATACACCGTATCTCGTTTTATAAATTTTACTACCATTACCAAACACTGTTTAAAAATCAACTCTTACTTTTTTTGCTAAGAAATACTTCTTATAATTAAAAACACAAATCAGCAGTTTAATAATTATCCTAACCAACAATTTATCATTACTACTGGAAACTTATTTTCCTCTTAAATATTGTGTAACGAACTGGGATTTTTGACTCCGAAAATCAACACAAAGCTACCATGTTGACTATTCAGACATCGGAAATACCTGATCATTAATAGAAAGAAGATAGAGGGTGAGAATAGATAAGATAGAAAATTAGAATAGGAGAAGAAGAAGAACACAATCAGAGTAAACACGAATCTCACAGCAGAATGAATAAAATATATTATAACATAACTTTGATATAAAACAGTATATATACACTATAACATTATCATAATACAACACTTACACACAGCGGAAATAACATTAGCTATATAATCCTGAAGCCTCCTGCTTCAAGCACCTCCAAGTATATCTGTAAAGACCTGAACTACTTGACTGTCCGTACAAATTTGGGCACCCAAGAGTTTAGGGAAAACAAAACAAAATAAACTCTGGGTCAGTCATGGGACTGGTGTGAGTAAACTCAAATCATTTGGTTTAACTTTTAAAAATCCTTTTCAAAAAGAAAAGATAATCGTAAGACCAATCCTCACATAAACACGAACGGTTTTTACCTTACGATAACCCAAATTAGTTTTTTAAATCAATACTTCTCTAATATTATAATAATGTCTAATCACAAGTAATTAGAATCTAGCAAAACGCTTGCAACTCACGTTCCATATATATAGTATACAAATCAAAATCGTGGTCGCTTATTGGAGATTGGGTTCCGAATATGACAAGGTATGGGACCACCTGCCGATAGTGTATCTCCAGAGGCAAATACACTGGGTTCAACAAGAACGTCTTGCAACCCGGCCCACACATGACCGACCACTTATTTCGCCTGAGTTTGTCGAATGTATACCACCAACGGTTGGAAGCTACCCACCGTTTCCCGAAAAGGGATAGCATCGATAAAAGATAAAAGAATGAAATGGATTTTCTCTAGATAGGTGATATACACCCTAATGGGAGCGACCCACTTAGCCATGTTGCCTGCCTGATTTTTGTCATTTCCCGGTTGATGAGGCATGAAGTCATAACGTATCTTTTGGAACACCTAACCGCCATTCACTTTGAATGCCACATCGTCATACACGCCAAATCACAAATTGATTCCCCCAAAAAAATACCATAGGTATAAAGCTAAGAGAAACGAATTCCTTCGCTACCAAACGTAAGTGCATTTGAAGAGATCAACTTACGCGATGCGTTAGATATTGTAACAACCCGAATTTTAATAATATGTTGAAACTAGAAATCAGGGTATAATTAAATTTAAAAATAAGAATCAAGGGAAACGGGTTATGCCATTGCGTTCGTCTCGAAATTCTTCATGGAAACGAGTTTGAGTTTTCGAAAAACGGATTCCGTATGAGGGAGATATGACCCTCCAAAGTTTCAAGAATTTTCAGAAACCAAAACAGCTCGAAATTCGAATTCAAACCCAGAAGCGGGCTGGGCGGGAAATTTTCCGCCCAGGACCCAGGTCGACTGGGTGGTCGACTGGGTAGTCGACATCCCCTGTCTAGGTCGACCGGGTATTCGACCTAGTGGTCGACCTGCCCCGAATTTCCAGATCCAAGGCTGAGTTCATTTCTGCGTATCTAGACCGATTTATGGACCAAATTCGTGACTCTAAACCTATATAAACAGCCCCTATCCTCATTCTCTCTACACCATTTCATTATGTCCTTATGCTACCTCTATGAAAATCAAAACGATAATATTTAAATTAAAAGAGACTACTTCTTCATCAAGACAACATCTAGGAATTGCAAATTGGGGGTTTTCAACTAGAACAAGACTAAACAAATAGAGATTCGACAACTGCAATAACCGTTTCCAGAATCAAATCTCTACAATCTAATTCTCGATCCACGCTCTGTAAGTTCTAGTTACTTTGAGATTGAAACTTGTTAAATTTAATATGGACATGAAATAAAATGAAATTGGACCTAAGCTTGATTATCTATTTGGATTTGTTCTTGTCTCTTCTTGAATCTATGATTTTGGGTTATTTCTTATCGATGGAATCATGCCCATTCATGATGTTGGACCTAGTTTATTATTCAAACGCTAGATTGTAAAATGAATTCTTGGATCTTGACTTGATGATAAGACTTGTTAATTTAGTTTTCACCCTATCCTCTCTTGAATCTTGAATTTGGGAATATTGCTATGAAATCAGTTTGGACTTATTCATGTTATCAGTTGGAATTGGACCCACGTATGATAATTGATTTGTACCTATTCTTGGACCTTGACTTTTGGAATACTGCTATGAAAATTAACTTGGGCCTATTCATGTTGTAAATCAAATATTATCACGCCTATGGCATTGAAACAATTGTTAATGGCCAAAGACTATGCCTATGCCTATAACTGAGAACATAAGACTATTGCCTATGACTATGACTATGACAAGGACAATTGTGGCTAAACACCTATGACTCGTGATTATGAATTACTGCTTATGATTATGAACAGAAAACTATTGTCTATGACCATGACCTTGAAACTATTATAGTTAATTGCCTATGACTATTTAGGGTAGTTGTTTAGAACTATTTTGGATAATTCATGACTATTGTGATTAATCACTTATGATTCACTACGACTATGACTATTGTGGCCAATGACTTACAATTGATTGTTCATGACACTGTAGTTGAAAACCATGTTGTACACCAAGACCATTGATCCATTATCCTTGTATTGGGCTTGCTTTTGCATGCCTGTTCTTTTATGTCAATTTTTATCATGACTATCATCTTATTATGCCAGATTTGAAAGCCTGTTATTCTCTATATGCCAGTGATGTTGTAACTAATTATCCCAAGCTATATCATGCCAAATTTATCACCTTGTGCTCGTTCTTTTGCCTATAATAGTTGGGATGTTATTCCCTTTTATTTTGGACCTGGATCTACTTGTAATTTAGATCGATTTATGTTTACATGCGATGGGTATACGAATTGGGTAGGTTAGGCAAACATGAATTGGTTATGAATCATGAACTTGATAATAGGCATAAGTGCAAACCCAAAAACTTGATATGAGAACTTGACATGAAACTCGCTTAGAAACTTGACACGAACTTGACATGAAAACTGAACATGGACATGACACTTAGAATGAACTTGAAAATGGCCAACTTGAGGTTGGGTTGAGTTTGCAGTGTAATTCTGCCCGGAACCGTCCGACAAATCCATTTACTGCAAACAATAGGATCCAATGTGGGTAGTTGGTCATATCGCACTTGAAAACCCGAGGTCAGACTGAGTTTTGGTGTAATTCTGCCCGGAACCGCCCGGCATATCCAGTGACCAAAACAACAGGTCTGATGTGAGAGGTTGGGTGCATTAATGAATTAATGCCACGTGATAGGGTTAAGTCATGAACTGCTTGAATATACTTAACCGATTTGACACAATGATTTGATAGGGTTAAGTCATGAACCGCTTGAATATACTAAACCAATTTGACACGATGATTTGATAGGGTTAAGTCATGAACCGCTTGAATATACTTAACCAATTTGACACGATGATTTGATAGGGTTAAGTCATGAACCGCTTGAATACACTTAGCCAATTTGACATGACACGTAGGTGGGTTAAGTCACGAACTTGAATGACAACACTTAACCAACTTGACATGCTAGACTGATGGGGTTAAGTCTCGAATTTAAATGACAACACTTAACCTACTGGACGGAAACCCTAGTTACGCGGTCCTTTTCAGCAGTAACCCACTAGATGTATCACGGTACCCTGGAACTAGGCAGGGTGGGGCACGATTACTGGGCTGATTGCAAGCGCCCAGAACGACGGCTGAGTTGGTGCGCGATTGTAGGTTCAGGCGGACTATGGTCGTGCACGTAGTCCGGAGTGGAAAAAGCAGGCATTGGGCACCGGTAGGTTTACACTGTGCGTGCTTGATTCGTGTCGGTGGTTGGCACCCTAGGGCTTGATACACCCTATGGTGGACCTAGCACAGGTGACTACATTTAATGATTGGGCCGTATGACATAGACACATGAACGAGCTAGGACTTGTAGAGAGCCGATTGATTAATAGATTGTTACGTGGAAAAAGGGTGTTGTTCATTAGGTAGCATAATCCCTAGTGGACCTAGGTGGCATAAACCCTAATCGAATCTAGAAAATGTTTAATAGGTAGCATAATCCCTAGTGGTCCTAGGTGGCATAAATCCTAGTTGAACACGCGATAGTTCATGATAAGGAAACCTAGCCAGAACAAGGGTGGCAGTCCAAACGATTTCATGAATAGTGGCACTACGTTGAAGTAGTATTGAAATACATGATGAAACCCTTACGATATACGGCAAGGGACTGTACATATACATGGAAAGGATGATATGAGTTGGGGTACTAGTACAGTTGGTGCAGAGAATGTTAAACATGCGATGCTATATGTAGTTTATCTGGTTTGCTTAGTTTATCTTGTTACCGTAGTTTATCTTGTTACCATAGTTTATCTTGTTATCTTAGTTTAACTTGCCTATCTTGTCATCATCCTTATGTTTACTTTCAGTTTATACATGTTATGTTACCTTTACTTATTTCTATGCTGAAAGTCACTAGGACTTACCAGTCTGTATGACTGACCCGTTTTGTTTCGCCTCTTTTTCTTCCATCCCCCTCCCCCCGGTTCTCAGGGAGGAAACACTACGGTTTAGTTTGGACTTCTTTCTTCTTCAAGATTATCATATATGGCTTGGACCTTTCTTGGCTATGGCTTCTTTACTATTTTACTTGGGGAATGATTTATGACCATGGTTTTATGCTTCTTTACTATTGCAAGACAGATTTCGATGTAATGGATTTATTGGCATTTTGATGTAAAAAGGCTTTAGACCTTTCTAGATTTTTTTTAAAGCAATAAAATTTGGTTCTTCTTCCTCTTTTTTATATGTTCTGTCTTGTAATATTTCTGTGTATGTTTACCTACATAATGCTCCACCAAAGCTAGTGCATTCCCTTAGTGAGTGACCCTAGCAGAGGTGGGGTGTTACATTTGGTATCATAGAAGAAGGTTACCAGACTGGGCAAAAGTTTTTAAAAACTTTTGAAATCATTTTCAAAACCATTTACAAAGAAGCATTTTTCAAGAAAAGTTTTATTTTTAAAGGCTATTCCCCAAAGGCCATTAGCATTATCCTTTGTTCCTTATTTGAATCCCTTTTTCTTTCTTTCCTCCATCTGTAGTCACATTAGTCCCATTTGCAACTAACCTTATTTCAGGCTTTGAAGGGTTACTGTGCGATGGAGGTAGTTCTCGAGAGACCTATTAACATGTTAAATAAGAGGGGATAAGGGTGGTTAAGGCGAATGAGGCTCAGAACAAGAAGGTAGAAATGTTTCTGTAGGAAAGCCTAGTTTATCTTTCTATCCTGTCCGCACCCTTTTTGATTATGGTACATCGCATCCTTTTTATTTCTGCTTCGATAGTTGAGTCTCTACACCTTAGTACTAGCGTAATAGAGGATCCCATTTTCTTTTCTCTCAAATCATGTGGGGGAATCAGCTCATTTATTCATGACTTGTTTGGATTTAAGAATGTCTATGCTAAGCAATGCTTATGTTTTTGGGCTACGGGTCGATTCTAGGGATGGAATGGTTATCAAGTACTGGTGCCATTCTTGAGTATGAAAAGAAGGTAGTTAGACTCTTGACTTTACATGGTAATACCCTCGAAGTCAAGTGTAACCCTGAGGATTCTGCCATGCTTAGTTACCTAGAATCTCTTGATACATTTGTTGATCTCGAGTAGTGTTCGCCACTAAGGTGGATGGTTCATTTCGCTTAAGCATGAGTTATAGGAAATCACCTTAGTAAGTACATTTGGCAACATGGCTGACATATGTTTATTTGCAAGAGATAATTCTTCTACGTGGAATAGCCCATAGTGAGTAAACGAGTTCCAGGATTCACTAGTGAATTTTGGAGAGCTTGCATGAAACCATGAGTACGCAGTTATGTTTGAACCGAGTATACTACAAGGAAGATAAGGGAAAGTGGGATGAGAGGCAACAGTGAAATGAGTTCCAACTCATATTTTGGAAACAAGAATTAAGAAGCTACGAAATTATAAAGTTAAAAGCGGACAAAGCACAATCGAGTTAAGCTCAAGGAAATGCGATTTAGAAGATTGAAGACTAGATACGCGCATCATATCTCTTTTTAAGAGTATATCCTTGATCCCTCTTTTCCTGTAGAGCTTACTTGCATGTTATCTTTTATGTATATCCTCTCGATCCTATTCTCAATCTTATTTCCATTACAAACCCCATAAGGAGTATGACTCATCTGATTGTGATATATTTTGGGTTTTGAGGGTGTCCGTTGGGTTTCCTAGAATCATATATATTGGTTTTGGGCTGGTGTTTAGGGCAGTTTTTTTCCCTAATCAGCATATATGTGAGGAAGATTTCCAGTTTAGACATTGCCTAATAGGTACAAAGTTTTTCTTTACTTGCTTCTATCATTCGGCTATACCTTCGGGTAGGAACTAATGGATGTATTGAGACATGTTATGGTTGACGGTTGCAAGTGGTTGCTAGTTGTTGCTCGTGGATGCATGAACACACATTAGGCACTAGATCGGCTCAGTCACATCTCATATTGCATATGCATGGATGTTTATACTTGTACATGGATGAAGTTGAATATGTTATCATGTGGATGTTGCATATGGATGGATGTTTGTGCACACATATAGTGTTTATGTGACTAGGACTATTTGCATACATGTTCGATTCATGACACTAGATATATTTTGCATTAGGAAGATGAATCAGGCCTGATCATTTGCATTAGATAAGGAACATATACACAAACTTTCTGCATATGATCATACAGCATTAGAAATCTCTTAAGGACAATGGATTCCTGCGATTGATAAATGAGTAGATGGATGATTGGATGGTAGGACACATTCTTCTTAACTTGAAGATTTCGGGGACGAAATCCTTTAAGGAGGGGAGAAAGTAACAACCCGAATTTTAATAACATGTTGAAACTAGAAATCAGGGTATAATTAAATTTAAAAATAAGAATAAGGGGAAACGGGTTAATCCATTGCGTTCGTCTCGAAATTCTGCATGGAAACGAGTCCGAGTTTTCGAAAAACGGATTCCGTATGAGGGAGATATGACCCTCCAAAGTTTCATGAATTTGCAGAAACCAAAACAGCTCGAAATTCGAATTCAAACCCAGAAGCGGGCTGGGCGGGAAATTTCCCGCCCAGGACCCAGGTCAACCGGGTGGTCGACTGGGTAGTCGACCTCCCCCTGACCAGGTCGACTGGTTAGTCGACCTGGGGGTCGACCTGCCCCGAATTTCCAGATCCAAGGCTGAGTTCATTTCTGCGTATCTAGATAGATTTCTGGACCAAATTCATGACTCTAAGCCTATATAAACAGCCCCTAGCCTCATTCTCTCTACACCATTTCATTCTGTCCTTATGCTAACTCTGTGAAAATCAAAATGATAATATTTAAATTAAAAGAGACTACTTCTTCTTCTTCAAGACAACATCTAGGAAATGCAAATTGGGGGTTTTCAACTAGAACAAGACTAAACAAATAGAGATTCAACAACTGCAATAACCGTTTCCAGAATCAAATCTCTGCACTCTAATTCTCGATCCACGCTCTGTAAGTTCTAGTTACTTTCAGATTGAAACGTGTTAAATTTATTATGGACATGGAATAAAATTAAATTGGACCTAAGCTTGATTATCTATTTGGATCTGTTCTTGTCTCTTATTGAATCTATGATTTTGGGTTATTTCTTATCGATGGAATCATGCCGATTCATGATGTTGGACCTAGTTTATTATTCAAACGCTAGATTGTAAAATGAATTCTTGGATCTTGACTTGATGATAAGACTTGTTAATTTAGTTTTCACCCTATCCTCTCTTGAATCTTGAATTTGGGAATATTGCTATGAAATCAGTTTGGACTTATGTTATCAATTGGAATTGGCCCCATGTATGATGATTGATTTATACCTATTCTTGGACCTTGACTTTTGGAATACTGCTATGAAAATTAACTTGGGCCTATTCATGTTGTAAATCAAATATTATCACGCCTATGGCATTGAAACTATCGTTAAGGGCCAAAGACTATGCCTATGCCTATAACTGAGAACATAAGACTATTGCCTATGACTATGACAAGGAAAATTATGGCTAATCACCTATGACTCGTGACTATGAATTACTGCCTATGATTATGAAAAGAAGACTATTGTCTATGACCATGACCTTGAAACTATTATAGTTAATTGCCTATGACTATTTAGGGTAGTTGTCTAGAACTATTTTGGATAATTCATGACTATTGTGATTAATCGCTTATGATTCACTACGACTATGACTATTGTGGCCAATTGACTATTACAGTTGATTATTCATAACACTATAGTTGAAAACCATGTTGTACACCAAGACCATTGATCCATTATCCTTGTATTTGGCTTGCTTTTGCATGCCTATTCTTTTATGTCAATTTTTATCATGACTATCACCTTATTATGCCAGATTTGAAAGCCTGATATTCTCTATATGCCAGTGATGTTGTAACCAATTATCCCAATCTATATCATGCCAGATTTATCACCTTGTGCTCGTTCTTTTGCCTATCATATTTGGGATGTTATTCCCTTTTATTTTGGACCTGGATCTACTTGTAATTTAGATCGATTTACGTTTACATGCGATGGGGATACGAATTGGGTAGGCTAGGCAAACATGAATTGGTTATGAATATGAATCATGAACTTGATAATAGGCATAAGTGGAAACCCAAAACTTGATATGAGAACTTGACATGAAACTCTCTTAGAAACTTGACACGAACTTGACATGAAAATTGAACATGGACATGACACTTAGAATGAACTTGAAAATGGCCATCTCGAGGTTGGGTTGAGTTTGCAGTGTAATTCTGCCCGGAACCGCCCAGCAAATCCAGTTGCTGCAAACAATAGGATCCAATGTGGGTAGTTGGTCATATCGCACTTGAAAACCCGATGTCAGACTGAGTTGTGGTGTAATTCTGCCCGGAACCGCCCGACATATCCAGTGACCACAACAACAGGTCTGATGTGAGAGGTTGGGTGCATTAATGAATTAATGCCACATGATAGGGTTAAGTCATGAACCACTTGAATATACTTAACCAATTTGACACGATGATTTGATAGAGTTAAGTCATGTACCGCTTGAACATACTTAACCAATTTGACATGATGATTTGATAGGGTTAAGTCATGAACCGCTGGAATATACTTAACCAATTTGACACGATGATTTGATAGGGTTAAGCCATGAACCGCCTTAATACACTTAGCCAATTTGACATGACACATAGGCGGGTTAAGTCACGAACTTCAATGACAAACTTAACCAACTTGACATGCTAGACTGATGGGGTTAAGTCTCGAATTTAAATGACAACACTTAACCTATTAGACGGAAACCCTAGTTACGCGGTCCTTTTCAGCAGTAACCCACTAGATGTATCACGGTACCTTAGAAATAAGCATGGTGGGGCACGATTAATGGGTTGATTGTAAGTGACCAGAATAACGGCTGAGTTGGTGCGCCATTGTAGGTTCAGGCGGACTATGGTTGTGCACGTAGTCCGGAGTTGAAAAAGCAGGCATTGGGCACCGGTAGGTTTACACTGTGCGTGCTTGATTCGTGTCAGTGGTTGGCACCCTAGGGCTTGATACACCCTATGGTGGACCTAGCACAGGTGACTACATTTCATGATTGGGCCGTATGACACAGACACATGAACGAGATAGGACTTGTAGGGAGCCGATCGATTAATATATCGTTACGTGGAAAAAGGGTGTTGTTCGTTAGGTAGCATAATCCCTAGTGGCCCTAGGTGGCATAAACCCCAATCGAATCTAGAAAACGTTCAATTGGTAGCATAATCCCTAGTGGTCCTAGGTGGCATAAATCCTAGTTGAACACGCGATAGTTCATGATAAGGAAACCTAGCCAGAACAAGGGTGGCAGTCCAAACGATTTCAAGAATGGTGGCACTACGTTGAATTAGTATTGAAATACGTGATGAAACCCGTACGATATACAGCAAGGGACTGTACATATACATGGAAAGGATGATACGGGTTGGGGTACTAGTACAGTTGGTTCAGAGAATGTTAAACATGTGATGCTATACTTAGTTTATCTGGTTTGCTTAGTTTATCTTGTTACCGTAGTTTATCTTGTTACCGTAGTTTGTCTTGTTATCTTAGTTTAACTTGCCTATCTTGTCATCATCCTTATGTTTACTTTCAGTTTATACATGTCATGTTACCTTTACTTGTTTCTATGCTGAAAGTCACTAGGACTTACCAGTCTGTATAACTGACCCATTTTGTTTCGCCTCTTTTTCTTCCGTTCCCCTCCCCCCCCCACCCCCCAGGTTCCCAGGGAGGAAACTCTACGATTTAGTTTGGACTTCTTTATGCTTCAAGATCATCATATATGGCTTGGACCTTTCTTGGCTATGGCTTCTTTACTGTTTTACTTGGGGAATGATTTATGACCATGGTTTTATTCTTCTTTACTATTGCAAGACAGATTTCGATGTAATGGATTTAATGGCATTTTGATGTAAAAAGGCCTTAGACCTTTCTAGATTTTTTTAAAGCAATAAAATTTGGTTCTTCTTCCACTTTTTTATATGTTCTGTCTTGTAATATTTATGTGTATGTTTACCTAGATAATGCTCCACCAAAGCTAGTGCATTCCCTTTGTGAGTGACCCTAGCGGAGGTGGGGTGTTTCAAATATACTTTGTCAGACATTTGTCCATTCACGTTGTCTGGGGATTGGAAAAACCGAAGGCACTATTCTGTAAATAGGATAGCCCTTGCATAACTCCATCTTCAATATTTGATTGCAATGCTAACGTCCATACAGAGTGGTTTTCAAATAATGAATCTGATCCCGGTCTCTCCGTATTGACGATGGAAAATGGTCAAAAACTTCGATAATCGGTGACTTAACTATCAAAGAAAAACAGGTGTGCAAACAACGATATTATTTCCAGATGGAAATTCTATCGACCAATCATCATTCAAAGGTTTATTTCTTTTAGTTAAATTATCATTAATTTATCCATGTTCCATTTCTATATATTCGTAAATTCTTAATTTCTAAATTTGGAAAAAAACATATTTTATAAATCAATTGGAAAACTTCACCATATTTACTTCCATTTCTTATTTCCTATATTGGAAAACATTTCTGATCCTTATTTGGAAAACGTTTCCAAACTCCTTCATTTGATTTAAACTGATGTTTAAATAAAACATCACTAAGCCAATTCAAACCATTACACTCATTAACTAAATTCACTTAATCAATCTTCACTATCGAGCCTTACCCATCCCTTAGTTAAAAATGAAGTCAATCAAGTTGGGGTATAATTACCTTTCAGATGTTAACTGAACAACATTTCTAACCTCGAAATAGACAAAGTTCACCTTTTAAACCTTTAACACTTCCTTACATAACTCGAACTGGCTGGGAGTGGATTCGACCATATAACAATGATCGGCATCATTCAACCATACAAAAATCGACAACAGATTTCATATCACATCATATAACACAATATATGAAAAAAACAGTAAAATAAATGTTGAGGAACCTAGTTGGGTCCCTCCGACTGTTTCCCTGCATCCGCAGATGTTAAACAATAAAATTAACATCAATTTCATTTTACTATGAAATATTCTGCTAAACAGAATAAATATTTGATTAACGATTTATATCTATATCATTATCTATATTTTCAATCAACTGACTAGCAGTTCAACCAAACAGCCAACACACAACAAACAACCATTGTTTATAAATTCTAGAAATATTTTATAAAAATATAAACTGAGCAGAGTTAGTGAGATTACTCACCTTTCGTGTTAATTGTTAAATAACGATTTGCGTTAGTTGATTCTGATCAGACAATTTATTTCTCCATAAATTGTAATGAGCTCGAATCCACTCCCAGCCAGTTCGAGTGTGTAGCTCTTGTCCATACGATCCTATTGAATCTTGTTTCGCTGAATTTCGACATCGTATGAAGAAGTTATGAATTTACGAAGTTAGTGTACAACTTTTAAATAATTAAAACATGGATTTAATTTTAACGGGCCTTAACCTTTTTCCATACCAGCCCATATCCTCTCACAAGCCCAAACCCGCTACTTCCTCTTCCCCAAATGAGTCGTGTATAACTGCTCCTGTTCGAATACCATTGCCAAAGACTCCGAACCCCATTCCACCATCATCTATTCGCGAAATTCAAAACCCATGCTACCAACTTCCTTCACTACTCGAGCTCTCTCCTCTTGTATCAACAACAACCAGTTTGCACCCACAACAAAATCACGTTCGACAGTAGTTCACATTCCAACGAAGAAAACTAGCGACATCAATCTCCTTCATCCTCCACGAAAAGATGCACAGAAGTGCTATTCGACTCAAATCTGAACTCAGATTCGCATATCGAGGCTTCCATTTTCCAAAAACTAGAACCCTAGCCTTGCGCTGAGATGAACGAGCGAACCGAATTGGCATCACACCCTGTAACAAGTACGCAGGAATGAAGTTCTTGCTTCGCTGAATCCTTATACGTAGATAAGAGGATTTACAGAATTTTATTTCATTCCCTTTTGATTTTTCTTTGATCGAAACTTTTGCTGAGAGAAAGGAAAACAACGGTGGAATATTTACTGAGGAATGGAAGTGGGTTTAGATTTAGAAAGTTAAGGATATTGTAACAACCCGCATTCTACGCATCGGAGGATCGTATAATATTCATTTCTTTCCCATATGAAGTCGTATGGTCATGTAACTTTGGGAAACAACCATTAGAGTCATTTCCCATGATCATGATTTTTGTCGATTTTTAAATGACCGTTTCGCCCCTAGCTGATCTAGTTTTGGCCATAACTTTTGATAGGAAAGGAATTTTGACCTGAAACCACATCCATTAGATTCGTTTGATGGTTTACCTTTCCGAAGAGTGGTCATAATAGCCAAACGGACTTACCGTTTGGGAGATATGGCTGA
Source organism: Allium sativum (assembly GCA_030737875.1). Taxonomy (NCBI): domain Eukaryota; kingdom Viridiplantae; phylum Streptophyta; class Magnoliopsida; order Asparagales; family Amaryllidaceae; genus Allium; species Allium sativum. Next base: position 490,905,762 of record CM060920.1, read on the forward strand.
AATAAGGTTTGGAAGGTGAAAAACTACTTAACTAGGCCAAATGGGGTAATTAGTGAATGAGCCCATAACCTATTTCGGGATTAGGGTTATGGGGAGGCTGAAAGGAGTTAGAGATTCATTCTTTTTCAGTTTTCTAACCTCCACTTACCACTTAGAAACCTTAAAAATGGCCTCCAACCTCTAAATCACCTCCAAATCATCTTCTAATCAAGGATTAAGCTTAGCAACATCAAATCAAGGGAGATCTACACCAAATCAACGTTAGAGCTACTGTTTAGCATCGTGATTCGTACCAAATCAGAGATTTATTTCAGATCTAAGTTTTATATGTGACTAAGGTGAGTGATTTGCATAGTTCCTCACTAATTATGGCTAATTAAGGGTAATTAGTGTTAATTAGCGAATTTAAACATGATAAAATTCCGGAAAAATATTTATAAAATTTGAAATGATGTTTTAGACCTCTGATATGAATTTGGATTAATTTGGTTAATTTTTGCTAATCATATCATTAGTTTCACCTAAACATGCTTAAGGGAAAATATGGGGTTTGGCTATGTTTGATCCATTTTAACCTATCACATTGATGTTTAGGTGTTTGAGGTCACTTCTACTTGTTGCTATGACTTTGTGGTATGCTTTGTGATTGATTAGAATAGTTAGAATGGTCGAAAACGCTGTCGAATGGCGTAAAACACTCGCTGGAAAAGTTGCAGGAAATGCTACAGGAATCCGAATCGGATAAGGGTGTCGGATCGGGTAGCCGAACCGAGCCAAAGTGGTAGCGTCTCCAGCAACATACAAAAGCTAGGGCGAGAAGGAAGGCCCGGACCGGATCGAATTGGGGTGAAGCTGGATCGGATCAGACAAGAACTAGGAGTGGGATCGGACCGGAGCATCACAACCAAAGGGGCGTAGCGTGGGATCGGAGAGCACGAGGAGAACCGAACCGGGAGCAACACCTGAACCGAACCGAAGTGATGTGACCGATCCGAAACGAACATGAAGATTGAACAACATAGAACGAGCTGAAGACCCGAACGCCATGGCCGAACCGAACCGAAAGACATGGACAAGAGAACCGAACCGAATACCCGTGTTGACCAAAACCCGAGATGCAAAGGTAGTCCAATATGGGAAGTTAGAGCTCAGGATCCAGTTGGGAACCGATGAGTTCACTTCATGGTTGGGCTTTGCTGCGGGACGTGTGCTAAGGAGTTGTCGACGTTCATAACTTCGATTCACCACTGAAAATGGATGATGGGCTACTTATCAGTGTAGTAGAGCCATTATGGCTCGAGGGTCAAGGTGATGGTAGCAAGACTACGTTATCAGTGAAGTAGAGTCGTTATGACTCAAGGGGCAAAGTGATGCGTAGTAAGACTATGAGCCAGTGCAGTGGGGTTATTGTGACTCCATGGGGGCAGAGTGGACATAGTAAAGGATTTGTGAGGCTATGAGCCAGTGCGGTGGGTTCATTGCGACTCCATGGGGCAAAGTGGACATAGCAAAGGATTAGTGGCTATGTATCAGTGCAGTGAAGCCATTTATGACTTCATGGGGCAAAGTGACCATAGCAAGGTATGTTGGGTGATCGAAGTGGTGAATATCGTATACTTTACGCACTGAGTGAGAGATGTGAGGATGGTTGCTATGTTTGATTGTTTGCCATCACTATGACATGCACACCCCCACCCCCGTTATTTTTACACCATTTGAATTGGCACCTTTGAGTGTTGTACAGTATGTAGTGCTAACTCTTTGGTTGCAGGTCCAGGTTCAGGTATGTTTTAGTCTACCTGTTATTGTTTTGTTTAGATGTTTATCACTCATACCAGGCTTTATGTCTGACCCAGAGTTTTATGTCTCCTCTTATTACCCTGGGTGCTCAACGAGCAGACTAGAGACATGTTAGCTGGTGATGCGCGAGTAGCTGATTCGGAGGCGAGCAGAAGGCTTCCACGTATGTTATATAGATATTCTCCCTGTGTCGTTGGTGGTCGCTACTTGGGCATTAGTAGTGCACCTCCTTTATCTTGCTTTTGCTTTTTGAGACAGTTTGAAAAGTTGTAATAATGTTAACTTTGGATCATAAGCTTTACTTGGATTTTCCGCTGCTATGTTAGTTTATTTTCAGCTTATGCACTGTCTCACCTGTTTTATGTCAAGTATGTTGTTATTATATTTTGTTCCATGCGCTGTGAGACATTTTGCAGGTTCCTTGTTAGTTCATTTCCTTCTTCCTTTTTTTCTTTTGACGATCCGTCCCATGCTAACTGGACATGTGTACAGCGCACTTTTGGAGTAAATGTCGGTTGGTGCGGGGCGGGCTGTCACATTTGGTATCAGAGCTCTAGGTTGCGTAGTTAACCTAGGGAAAGACACTGATAGAGATAGTACGTACATGAGAGCGCGTATTTGTGATTACTTTGGTTTTCAAAAGCTATATATGTATATACTATTAGTAGTATAAGAATGAAGTCGTACTGCACTAGCACCACTATGGGGTCGTTAATCGTTTCCCCTTTTACAGATTGACGATGAGCCGATATGCAAGAGGTGCTGGTAGGGGAGCCAATAATGGGAATGTTGCTGACATAAGGGCGACGTTTACTGACCTCACGAGAGACATGCTTAGGGAGGTGCAAGGGGCAGTTCCCAATCCCGGAATTGGTGGTGGTCCAGTAGTGCATGCGCCTAGGGTTGATTTCGCCAAGTTGTGCAAGGATTACACTAACCTTGGTGGGAAGCCGTTCCACGGAACGGAGTTGGCCACAGATGTTCAGGATTGGTTGGATAGCTGTGATCGTATCTTCGACGACTTAGGTATCGAGGATGCAATGAAGAGAAGGCTAGCGTCTCGTCAGTTGCAAGGGCGAGCGATGAATTGGTAGAATGCCATTAGAACAACTACTCCAGAAGATCATGTTACTTGGGATCAGTTCAAGGCTCGCTTTAGCGAGAAGTTCATTCCAGCTGCCCAGAAGTCATTGTTGTTTAAGAGATTCTTGGAACTCAAGCAGAACGGTAGGGCAGTCTCTGACTATATTGCTGAATTCGACACTTTGTCGACGTATGGACTATCTCTTATCGATACTCCTGAGAAGAAGAATGAGAAGTTCATTACTGGGTTGGATGGATACTTGGGGGAAAGGCTTATCAACCACATCGATGAGACTTTTGAATCGATTGTGGGGAAAGCTTTGAGATCAGAGAGTCTTTACCCTAAGTCAAAGACTGTGGCTGCATCTGCAGAAGGGCTGAAGCCGCAAGCAGGCGGTGGAGGCAAGAACAACTCTCAGAATAAGAGGAAGCAGAGCCAATCTAAGGATGGCCAGAAAAAGAACAAGAAAGAAGTTGAGTGCTTCAGCTGTGGTAAGAAGGGCCATTATGCTAAAGAATGTCGGGCCAAGCCAGCGGAAAGGAAGTGCTACAACTATGGCCAAGTGGGACATCATAAGGATAAGTGTCTGCAACCTCTTAAGGAGAAGCAGATTGTGAAAGCATATGCTACTGATGTTGTTCCTTCTTCGTCGAATGACCCAACGACGGCGGAGAAAGGAAAGAATGTCGTTATTCAAAGTATGCTTTCAATTTATGATGTACCAGTTCGAGTTTTGTTTAATACTGGGGCTTCCCGTTCCTTCATATCTAGTGACCTGGTATATAGGTTGGAACCGGAACCCGAGATAGTCGAAAAACCATTGGTTGTGACGAACCCGATTGGTGGTTCGACTAGCCTTAGTATGATTTGCAGGAACTTGGTCTTATCGAGTCATGGATATATGTTTGTTTGTGATTGCTTTGTTTTGGGCTTTACTGGGTATGGCATTATATTGGTGATCGATTGGCTCCAAAGATACGTGGTGGTGGTTGACTGTGAGGGCTTTTTGGTGACAGTTAGGGCGGATGATGGGCGGAGGGTAGTGTTTGCTAGTCTACCTAGTGATGGGGTAATGGCTAGTTTTATAAATTCCCCCGACATCCCGCAGGATTAGTTGTCAGATGTGCCCGTGGTTGGCCAGTATCCGGACGTCTTCGAGGAGGTGACCGGGCTTCCACCACACCAAGAGATTGAATTCCGTATTGATTTAGTGAAAGATGCCAGACCTATAGTGATGCCACTTCGTCATATGGCACCAAGGGAGAAACGAGAGCTCGAGGTGCAAGTCAGCAATCTTTTGAAGAAGGGATTTATTAGAAGAAGTGTCTCCGAGTAGGGAGCACCAAGTTGTGTTTGTCACAAAGGCAGATGGTTCCCTTCGTTTGTGTGTGGACTATCGTGAGTTGAATAAGGTGACGAGGAAGAATAAGTATCCTCTACCACGGATAGATGATTTGTTTGATCAACTGGAAGGAGCAAGAGTGTTCTCCCCGTTGGACCTCGCGACAGGATTTCATCAGCTCCGAGTGGCGGATGAGACAGTTCCGAAAACGGCATTTAGGACGCCGTCTGGATTTTATGAGTGGTTGGTCATGCCATTTGGGTTGACCAATGCACCAGCCTACTTTGTGGATCATAAGAATCGAGTATTCAGAGATCAGTTGAATAGTTTTGTTCTTGTGCTCGTAGACGATATCCTTGTTTACTCAAGGACAGAGGAGGAACACAAGGGACACTTGAGGATAGTGATGGAGGTGTTGAGGAAACACCAATTGAAAGCAAAATTCTCTAAGTGTCACTTTTGGGGAAGGGAAGTGAGATTCTTGGGCCATGTTGTTTCAGAGAATGGTATTGCCGTGGACTCTGCGAAAGTGGCTCCGGTACAGGATTGGCCTATGCCCAAGAATGCAGCAGATGTAAGAAGTTTCTTGGGGTTAGCTGGCTATTATCGTAAGTTTATCCAGGACTTCTCCAAGATAGCAGCAACGTTGACTCAATTGACTAAGAAGAATCAGTCCTTCGTCTGGGACGGAGTGTGTGAAAATGCATTCAAGAGTCTAAAGGAAAAGTTGACGCATGCACCAGTGTTAGTCATTCCTAAAGGGAATGAAGAAATGACGGTATACACGGATGCTTGTGGTACCGGACTAGGTGCTATATTGATGCAAGGAGGTAGGGCTATAGCTTATGCTAGTCGGCAGCTAAAGCCGCATGAGAAGAAGTATCCTACCCATGATTTGGAACTGGAAGCGATTGTGTTCGCATTAAAGATATGGAGACACTATCTCTTAGGAGAAAGATTTGAGTTGTTTACCGACCATAAATCGTTAAAGTATCTCTTCTCTCAGAAAGATCTGAATCTCCGTCAGCAGAGATGGTTAGATTTCTTGGCTTTGTATGATTTTGATATCGCGTACACACCTGGGAAAGGTAATGCGGTAGCCGATGCCTTGAGTAGGAGACATGCTAGTTTGGGGGCTATGTTTCTTGAATGGAAGCAACTGGAGTATATCGCGGGGCTTGATTTCAGACCAAAGTGCGAATTGGATCCAGATATGCTAGCTAGTTTGGCGATCAGACCCACTTTGATACAGCGGATTGGTTCCAACCAGAGGGACAATCTAATCTATTGGAAATCATCTTCAAGTTAGAGATGAACATCGACGGTGAGGAGATGAATTTGTATGGGCTTGATCGAGATGGATGGCGTAGAAAGAATGGAAGACTAGTTGTACCCAACGTGAATGGTTTGAGAGATGAAGTGCTTAGAGAATGTCATCACTCAAAACTGACTATACATCCCGGTGGTAAGATGTATCGAGACATGAAGCAGACTTACTACTGGGAAGGGATGAAAGGAGACGTTGGGAAGTTTATATCCAAATGCATGAATTGACAGCTAGTTAAAGCCGAGCAAAAGAAGCCTAGTGGGTTGTTGCAACCATTAGAAATTCCCGAATGGAAATGGGAGCAAGTCTCGATGGATTTCATCGATGGTTTACCAAGGACTAGATTGGGATATGATAGCATTTGGGTAATTGTGGATCAATTGACTAAGAGTGCAAGATTTATACTAGTCAAATCGACCAGAACAGTAGCCAAGTTGGCAGAATTGTATATGAAGTGGGTAGTGAGATTTCATGGAGTACCTAAAAGCATTGTGTGTGATCGAGACCCATTGTTCACTAGTGGGTTTTGGAAGAGCTTACAAGAGGCTCTAGGGTCAGAATTACATCTCAGTACCGCATATCACCTTCAGACCGACGGTCAGACGGAGGGGGTGAATCGTATATGGGAAGATCTCTTGAGAGCATGTATATAGGATTTTGGTGGATCATGGGATGACCATTTGCATCTAGTAGAGTTTGCATATAATAGTAGCTACCAATCCAGTATCGGTATGGCTCCATATGAAGCTTTGTACGGAAGACCGTGACCATCATGTTGGATAGAGACCGGCGAGAAGTTTATGCTTGGACCAGATGTGGTGAGGGAAACTTCAGATAAGATTAAGATCATTCAACAACGAATGAAGGCTGCCCAGGATAGGCAGAAGAGTTATGTTGATAAAAGGAGAAGAGACTTAAAATTCTCCGTTGGTGACTTGGTGTTTGTCAAGATTTCTCCATTGAAGAGCGTGATACGATTTGGCAGGAGAGGCAAGTTGGCACCAAGATTTGTTAGCCCATTCCCTGTTCTTGAACAAGTCGGGAATTTGGCGTAAAGAGTTGACTAACCAGAGAAGATGGCGTGAGTTCATAATGTATTTCATGTTTCCCAACTAAGGAAGGTCGTACACGACCCAGATATGACTATTTCACCTGATCAGTTAGAGGACTTCGAAGTAGAACCAGAGGCGGTTGGGAACCGCAAGCCGATTCATATTGTCGAGCACGATACGAAGCAACTTCGAAGGAAGGTGGTGAATCTAGTCAAGGTTCAGTGGGGCGAGAACGAGAATGACTGTACTTGGGAGACAGAGGAGAGCATTAGAAAGACGTATCCAGAACTCTTTTCCTGGTAAGATTTACCTTGTAATTAAGTTATTCCGCATGCTAGGATAGACTTGTTTTGCTTGTTTTGCATGTTTGATTGTTGTTTTATGGTTGATAGGCATGCGGAACCCTTTTATGTGTTTTGGTTAGGGAATTTCGGGGGCGAAATTTCTTAAGGGGGGAAAATGTAACAACCCACATTCTACGCATCGGAGGATCGTAGAATATTTATTTCTTTCCCATAAGAAGTCGTATGGTCATGTAACTTTGGGAAACAACCATTAGAGTCATTTCCCATGTTCATGATTTTTGTCGATTTTTAAATGGCCGTTTTACCCTTAGCTGGTCTTGTTTTGGCCATAACTTTTGATTGGAAAGGAATTTTGACCTGAAACCACTTCCATTAGATTCGTTTGATGGTTTACCTTTCTGAAGAGTGGTCATAACCGTTTGGGAGATATGGCTGAAATAAGGTTTGGAAGGTGAAAAATTGCTTAACCGGGCCAAATGGGGTAATTAGTGAATGGGCCCATAACCCATTTCGGGATTAGTGTTATGAGGAGGCTGAAAGGAGTTAGAGATTCATTCTATTTCAGTTTTCGAACCTCCACTTACCTCTTAGAAACCCTAAAAATGGCCTCCAACCTCTAAATCATCTCCAAATCATCTTCTAATCAAGGATTAAGCTTAGCAACATCAAATCAAGGGAGATCTACACCAAATCAATGTTAGAGCTGCTGTGTAGCATCGGGATTCGTACCAAATCAGAGATTTATTTTAGATCTAAGTTTTATTTGTGGCTAAGGTGAGTGATTTGCATAGTTCCTCACTAATTATGGCTAATTAAGGGTAGTTAGTGTTAATTAGTGAATTTAAACATGATAAAATCCCGGAAAATATTTATAAAATTCGAAATGATGTTTTAGACCTATGATATGAATTTGTGTTAATTTGGTTAAGTTTTGCAAATTATATCATTAGTCTCACCTAAACATTCTTAAGGGAAAATATGGGGTTTGGCTATGTTTGATCCATTTTAACCTATCACATTGATGTTTTGGTGTTTGAGGTCACTTGTACTTGTTGTTATGACTTTGTGGTATGCTTTGTGATTGATTAGAATAGCTAGAATGGTTGAAAACGCTGTCGAATGGCGTAAAACACTCGTTGGAAAAGTTGCAGGAAACGCTACAGGAATCCGGATCGGATAAGGGGGTCGGATCGGGTAGCCGAACCGAGCCAAAGTGGTAGCGTCTCCAGCAACATACAAATGCTAGGGCGAGAAGGAAGGCCCGGACCGGATCGAATTGGGGTGAAACTGGATCGGATCAGACAAGAACTAGGAGTGGGATCGGACCGGAGCATCACAACCGAAGGGGCGAAGCGTGGGATCGGAGAGCACGAGGAGAACCGAACCGGGAGCAACACCCGAACCGAACCGAAGTGATGTGACCGATCCGAACCGAACGTGAAGATTGAACAACATAGTACGAGCTGAAGACCCGAACGCCATGGGGGAACCGAACCGAAAGACATGGACAAGAGAACCGAACCGAATACCAGTGTTGACCAAAACCCGAGATGCAAAGGTAGTCCAATATGGGAAGTTAGAGCTCAGGATCCAGTTGGGAACCGATGAGTTCACTTCATGGTTGGGCTTTGCTGCTGGACGTGTGCTAAGAAGTTGTCGACGTTCATGACTTCGATTCACCACTAAAAATGGATGATGGGCTACTTATCAGTGCAATAGAGTCATTATGGCTCGAGGGGCAAGGTAATGGTAGCAAGACTACGTTATCAGTGCAGTAGAGTCATTATGACTCGAGGGACAAAGTGATGCGTAGTAAGACTATGAGCCAGTGCAGTGGGGTCATTGTGACTCCATGGGGCAGAGTGGACATAGTAAAGGATTTGTGAGGCTATGAGCCAGTGCAGTGGGGTCATTGCGACTCCATGGGGCAAAGTGGACATAGCAAAGGATTACTGGCTATGTATCAGTGCACTGAAGCCATTTATGACTTCATGGGGCAAAGTGATCATAGCAAGGTATGCTGGGTGATCGAAGTGGTGAATATCGTATACTTTACGCACTAAGTGGGAGATGTGAGGATGGTTGCTATGTTTGATTGTTTGCCATCACTATGACATGCACACCCCCACCCCCGTTATTTTTACACCATTTGAAATGGCACCTTAGAGTGTTGTACAGTATGTAGTGCTAACTCTTTGGTTGCAGGTCCAGGTTCAGGTATGTTTTAGTCTACTTGTTATTGGTTTGTTTAGATGCTTATCGCTCATACCAGGCTTTATGTCTGACCCGGAGTTTTATGTCTCCTCTTATTACTCTGGGTGCTCACACGAGCAGACTAGAGACAGGTTAGCTAGTGATGCGCGAGTAACTGATTCGGAGGCGAGCAGGAGGCTTCCACATATGATATATAGATATTCTCCCTGTGTCGTTGGTGGTCGCTACTTGGGCATTAGTAGTGTACCTCCTTTATCTTGCTTTTGCTTTTTGAGACAGTTTGAAAAGTTGTAATAATGTTAACTTTGGATCATAAGTTGTACTTGGATTTTCCGCTGCTATGTTAGTTTATTTTCAGCTTATGCACTGTCTCGCCTGTTTTATGTCAAGTATGTTGTTATTATATTTTGTTCCATGCGCTGTGAAACATTTTGCAGGTTCCTTGTTAGTTCATTTCCTTCTTCCTTTTTTCTTCTGACGATCCGTCCCGTGCTAACTGGACATGTGTACAGCGCACTTTTGGAGTAAATATCGGTTGGTGGGGGTGGGCCGTCACAGATACTATATAGGATATTTTTAATATTTTTATATTCGATTAAAATATTAATTTATTAGCCATCGCTATATGTATTTGGCTTCAAAAATCCCCGTGGTCCCATACGACATTCAAAAATCATGAAAATTAGCGTGCAGCTAAAGTTCGAAATTGCAGACCCAACGAAACTGGTTTCAACGAATTCCGACTTCGTTTGCTCACACAGCGTATTTTTACCCGTCAAAATACTGACTGTTTTTCACATTAAAATTCTACATGGCCACATACTGACTTCAAAAATCACGAAAATTGAAATCTAACAATAATTTGACATTACGAATCCAACAAAATTGGTTTCTTCGAATTTGGAGGTCATTTGAAAAACTGGCTACTTTTAAAGCTCTAAATAACCCATTAAATTATATAAATATATTTAAAAACAATTAAATTTAATATTTATAAATAAATATTCTCGTATATATTCATATAGAATACCATATAGCTCCAATGGGATTTATAACTCGATATTTCAAAATTCCCAGTTATATCGATATTCGATTTATATATAAAATCCTTTTATAATATAAATGTATATTTAAAATTTTAAAAAGAATTCCATAGCGACTTTTCTAAAATTTGATTTGAAAATATATCAAAAAATACACGATGAAATCCCGATTTTTCTCTTCCACTAGAAAAATATACTTCACCAGCTCCTAACGTTTCTTGTTTCACAGAAATCCGATTTAAAACGAATTCTGTACATTCGGTTGAAGTTCAAATCGCCAAATTACGAACTACAGCACCATTTCGTGCTCAATTTTAGTTATATTATGATTATACGTTCAACTGTCGTTCGAATAATATATTTATTATTCTATTTCAATTCTAAACTGAATTAAATATCACAGATGATCCAATTCACACCATTTTGTGAGTTCCACTTTTTCTGACTGTTTCAGAAATTAAATATATTATTATATTATTTATTTTAATTAAATATTCAATATAATTTAATTCAACGACCATTTCAATCTCTCAATCCCTATTTATATAATTAAATAAATTAATTATTATATGGTAAAATACGGGTCGTTACATTCTTCCCCCCTTAAAATAATTTCGTCCTCGAAATTGCTAAGGTAGAGAACAAATCCTATTGACTAGTACAAATTTGTTTACTTACCAACCTTATTTTCAACTGAACCAATTTAATTTCAAATAAAATATTAGTTAATTCTTATCAATGATAATTTTCTAAAATCCTAAAAAATTTCTAACACTCTAAATTTCTGGAAAATTTCGCCAGCACCTCCTTTATACCGGTTAATAGTTCAGACCCTAGCTCGCCTCTCTAGGCCCTTTCCTTTCAAAAAGAAAATCAAAAAGCCAAGCAACTTTCCAAATCGGCCCATAAATCACCAAATTCAAAAAAATAAACGTGTACTTTTTTGTCGGGCATATCATTACATCCCTTCCATCTGCTACTCTGTCAGCATATACACATGCATTTCGAAACAAAATTCCCATTTTATCCTCAAACTAAATCATTCACGTATCCATGCCAAAATTCCATTTCAAACCAAAGTTCCTTTCTTGATTCCAACTCCTAACTCATCGATTTAATACCATTTCAGATTTCCTATCACATAATTCAAAATCTGATTCTACTTGATATATTATATTCTAATTAAATTTCCAGTTGATTGGTTTCGATTCAATTCATATTTGCTTTCACAAATTTCTTTAAACTCGTTCTTAATTCAAACAATCTATTTCTGGCAATTTTTAAACAGTTAGGCTCTTTAAAAAAAATCAAATATTCCTTTTTAGGATTCAAATCAACTCGTTTTTCTCAAAACAGTCGAAAACAATCTCCTTGGTAGTAATCCGTCATTTAGAACTCGAAAATGAACACTGATGATGTGGCCAGCATCATCAGAGTTATTTCCCGGTGATCGAAGTGAGTTCAATACTATATCACTTTAAAATTCATTTTTAAACACCTCCATTTTGAAACCAAATTCCAAAATACCATTCACAATGCTTGTATAACAATACCCAGGATTTTAAATTTTCTTATACTTAACTCAAATCCATTTACAAATATTTATTCAAATTTTAGGGATTTTAATCCCAATTCTGATTTTAATTCAGATTTAATTCATCTAATTTTAAATTATACGAACTCAAATTGGTTATTTATATAACCATTTCACTAATAATCAACCAACACATCCACTATACTATAATACTTCAAATATATATTTTTTTCTTTTATATCCAAATATAATTTGGGTAAAATTATTTCATTTACCCTTTTTCAAAACATACCATGTCGGTTTATCGAATTCAAATGTTTAGAAACTCCTATCGATACAGTAGATCAAACTGATCGACCAGAATTCACAAACGACTCTACCAATAAATCTCCACAATATAAAACAATTTTTATAAAATCTACAAATACTTTCACTCCTATATATACACTAAAAATCAATCTAGGGTATAGCTAACCCTATCTCTACTGAGTTACGCCACAGAGCCAAGATAATCACTTAACCTTCAGCTTTGATACCACTGTAACGAACTGGGATTTTCGACTTCGAAAATCAACACAAAGCTACCATGTTGACTATGCAGACATCGGAAATACCTGATCATTAATAGAAAAAAGTTAGAGGGTGAGAATAGATAAGATAGAAAATTAGAATAGAAGAAGAAGAAGAACACAATCAGAGTAAACATGAATCTCACAGCGGAACGAATAAAATATATTATAACATAACTTTGAAATAAAACAGTATATATACGCTATAACATTATCATAATACAATACTTACACATAGCGGAAATAACAATAGCTATATAATCCTGAAGCCTCGTGCTTCAAGCTCCTCCAAGTATATCTGTAAAGACCTGAACTACTTGACTGCCCGTACAAATTTGGGCACCCAAGAGTTTAGGGAAAACAAAACAAAATAAACTCTGGGTCAGTCATGGGACTGGTGTGAGTATACTCAAATCATTTGGTTTAACTTTTAAAAATCCTTTTCAAAAAGAAAAGATAATCGTAAGACCAATCCACACATAAATATGGACGGTTTTTACCTTACGATAACCGAAAACAGTTTTTGAAATCAATATTTCTCTGATATTATAATAATGTGTAATCACAAGTAATTAGAATCTAGCAGAACGCTTGCATCTCACGTTCCACGTATATAGTATACAAATCAAAATCGTGGGCGCTTATTGGAGATTGGGTTCCAACTATGACAAGGTATGGGACCATCTTCCGATAGTGTATATCTAGAGGCAAATACACTGGGTTCAACAAGAACGTCTTGCAACCCGGCCCACACATGACCGACCACTCATTTCGCTCGAGTGTATCGAATGTTTACCACCAACGGTTGGGAGCTACCCACCGTTTCCCGAGAAGGGATAGCATCGATAATAGATAAAAGAATGAAATGGATTTTCTCTAGATAGGTGATATACAGCCTAATGGGAGCGACCCACTTAGCCATGTTGTCTGCCCAATTTTTGTCATTTCCTGGTTGATGAGGCTTGAGGTCATAATGTATCTTTTGGAACACCTGACCCCCATTCACTTTGAATGCCACATCGTCATACCCGCCAAATCACAAATTGATTTCCCTAAAAAAAATAACATGGGTATAAAGCTAAGAGAAATGAATTTTTTTGCCACCAAACGTAAGTGCATTTGAAGATCAACTTACGCGATCGGTTAGATATACTTTGTCAGACATTCATCCATTCACGTTGTCCTGGGATTGGACAAACCGAAGGCACTATTCTCTAAACAGGGTAGCCCTTGCATAACTCCATCTTCAATATTTGATCGTAATGCTAACATCCATACAGTGTGGTTTTCAGATAATGAATCTGATCCCGGTCTCTCCATATTGACGACGGAAAATGGTCAAAAACTTCGATAGTTGGTGATTTAACTATCAAAGAAAAACTAGGGTGCAAACAACGATATTATTTCTAGATGGAAATTCTATCGACCAATCATCATTCAAAGGTTTTTTCTTTTAATTAAATTATCATTAATTTATCCATTTTCCATTTCTATATATTCGTAAATTCTTACTTTCTAAATTTGGAAAAAAACAAGCTTTATAAATCATTTGGAAAACATCACCATATTTACTTCCATTTCTTATTTCCAATATTGGAAAACATTTCTGATCCTTATTTGGAAAACGTTTCCAAACTCCTTCATTTGATTTAAACCGACGTTTAAATAAAACATCACTAAGCCAATTCAAACCATTACACTCATTAACTAAATTCACTTAATCAATCTTCACTATCGAGCCTTACCCATCCCTCAGTTAAAGCTGAAGTCAATCAAGTTGGGGTATAATTACCTCTCAGACCTTAACTGAACAACATTTCTAACCTCGAAATAGACAAATTTCACCTTTTAAACCTTTAACACTTCCTTACATAACTCGGATTCTATTTATGAATCCCCTTCTTTATTTTAAAACATTGATTTTAACTATAGCATTATAATTCCTTTCTTCTTGAATATTCAACTTCAAAATGTAACTTTTATCCTTAATTTAACTCACTAACTAAACCACTCATCTATTAATATATAAGTAAATCTTGATTAAACCGGAAAGTAAATATTACTTTCCAGAATTTGATATAATCGAATTCAGTGTATAATTCTCTTTTTCAAATAATCTCTATTCGATAACTCCTTTTCGAATAAACTATATTCGATAACCCTTTCTTCGAATAACTGTATTCGATAATCTCTCTTCGAATGATTTACATTCGATTAACTTTCTACAAATGATTTACATTCGATTAATCTCCTTTCGAATAAACTATATTCGATTAACTCCTTTAATACTATTCGAATAAACTATTTCGAATAACTCCTTTGGATTAACTCATTTGGGTTAACTCGGTTTGATTAACTCATTCTGACTAACTACTCGATTAACTCAACTTGACTAACTTAACTTGATTAACTTACTTATTTAACTCAACTTATTTAACTCCTGTCGAATAACTAATATTCAATTAACTTATATTTGAATAACTATGTCTATTTTAACTTTATTTCGAATGGCTAATATTCAATTTAACTCTATTCGCTTGACTCTAGATCGCAGCGATCACAATGGTTACGCCTGATTCCCTCAGGAAACATCCGACCGTCGTAGGCTATTTGCAGCCCTGCGAATTTCGCAAGCAGTCATACGAATGGCGACTCATTCTAAATAACTATGTTTGACTAACTCTATCCCAGATAACTACATTCGATCAACTCTAATTGAATAACTAATATTTGATTTACTCTAATTCGATTAATTCTATCTAATTAACTCTAACGGATTAACTCTAACTGATTAACACCTTTGATTAACTCTACATTTATTCAGTTTCAAATATCGATGTTGAAATCGATTCTTACTTCTCTATATAAGTCCTGACTTGTATATTCTATTTATTCAATGATAAACATTTTATTTAATTTATAAAATATTATTTATAAATTTACCTTCTTACTTTATCTGTTTAAACAGACTCTATTTAAAATCTTTGCTTTAAATCCATAGCATGTTATACCCGTGTGCGAAGCACGAGACTAAACCTTTCAAATGTAAAATTCTCCTTTTATACAATTCTATTCACTTTTCAAATATTTTCTTTTATAGTCTATTTATTTACAAAATAAATCCCTTTTTGATAATTCTATTTATTTTATAAAATATTTTCTATTTATATAAAATCCATTGATTTTATAAGCAATTCCTTTTAGAATCTGACTATTTCCATTCTATTTGTTTTACACATAATTCCTCTTTTTATTCTATTTATTTTCAAATAAATATCCCTTTTCAGTTCTATTTGTAAATAGTTTACAAATATTTCTTTTCAATTATATCTATTTGATTAACAAATAAGTATTCCTTTTTAATCTATTTATTTTCTAAATAAATAGTTTTCTTTTTATAAAATCTTTTGATTTTATAAATATTTCTTTTCCAATATAACATTGAAAATTTTCTTTTTAACATTCCAGTATTCCTTATGGTATTTTAATGTACCATATAACAATGATCGGCATCATTCAACCATACAAAAATCAACAACAGATTTCATATCACATCATATAACACAATATATGAAAAAACAGTAAAATAAATGTTGAGGAACCCAGTTGGGTCCCTCCGACCTATTTCCCTGCATCCATAGATGTTAAACAATAAAATTAACATCAATTTCATTTTACTATGAAATATTCTGCTAAACAGAATCAATATTTGATTAACGATTTATATCTATTTCTTTATCTATATTTTCAATCTACTGACTAACAGTTCAACCAAACAGCCAACACACCGCAAACAACCATTATTTATAAATTCTAGAAATATTTCATAAAAATATAAACTGAGAAAAGTTAGTGAGATTACTCACCTTTCGCATTAACCGTTAAATAACGATTTGCGTTAGTTGATTCTGATCAAACAATTTATTTTTCCATAAATTGTAACGAGCTCGAATCCACTCCCAGTCAGTTCCAATGTGTCCATACGATCCTGTTGGATCTTGTTTCGCTGAATTTCGACATCGTATGACAAAGTTATGAATTTACGAAGTTAGTGTACAACTTTTAAATAATTAAAACATGGATTTAATTTTAATAGGCCTTAACCTTTTTCCATACCAGCCCATATCCTCTCACAAGCCCAAAACCGCTACTTCCTCTTCCCCAAATGAATCGCGCATCACTGCTCATGTTCGAATACCATTGTCGAAGACACAGAACCCCATTCCACCATCATCTATTCGCGAAATTCAAAACCCATGCTGCCAACTTCCTTCACTACTCGAGCTCTCCTCTTGTATCAACAACAACTAGTTCGCACCCACAACAAAATCGCATTCGACAGTAGTTCACATTCCGACGAAGAAAACTGGCGACATCAATCTCCTTTATCCTCCCTAAAAAGATGCACCGAAGTGCTATTCGACTCATTCGACTCAAATCTGAACTCAGATTCGCATATCGAGGCTTCCATTTCCCAAAAACTAAAACCCTAGCCTTGCGTTGAGAAGAACGAGCGAACCGAATTGGCATCGCACCCTGTAACAAGTACGCAGGAATGAAGTTCTTGCTTCGCTGAATCCATATATGTAGATAAGAGGATTTATAGAATTTTATTTCATTCCCTTTTGATTTTTCTTTAATCGAAACTTTTGCTGTGAGAAAGAAAAACAACGGTGGAATATTTACTGAGGAATGAAAGTGGGTTTAGGTTTAGAAAGTTAAGGATATTTTTTATATTTTTATATTCAATTAAAATATTAATCTATAAGCCATCGCTATATGTATTTGGCATCAAAAATCCTCGTGATCATATATGACATTCAAAAATCATGAAAATTGGCATGTAGCTACATTTCGACATTGCGGACCCTACGAAACTGGTTTCGTCTAATTCCGACTTCGTTTTCTCACACAGTGTATTTTCAACCATCAAAATACTGACAGTTTTTCACATTAAAATTACGTATGGCCACATACTAACTTCAAATATCACGAAAATTGAAATCTAACAATAATTTGACATTACGAATCCAACAAAATTGGTTTCGTCGAATTTGGAGGTCATTTGAAAAACTGGCTATTTTTAAAGCTCTAAATAACCCATTTAAATATATAAATATATTTAAAAACAATTATATTTAATATTTATAAATAAATATTCTCGTATATATTCACATAGAATACCATGCAGCTCCAATGGGATTAATTTATAACTTGATATTTCAAAATTCCCAGTTATATCGGTATTCGATTTATATATAAATTCCTTTTATAATATAAATATATATTTAAAATTTTCAAAAGAATTCCATAGCGACTTTTCTAAAACTTGATTTGAACAAATATCAAAATCTACACGATGAAATCCCGATTTTTCTCTTCCACTAGAAAAATATACTTCACCAGCTCCTAACATTTCTTGTTTCACAGAAATCCAATTTAAAACGAATCTTGTAGATTCAGTTGAAGTTCAAATCGCCAAATTACGAACTGCAGCGCCATTTCGAGCTCGATTTTAATTATATTATGATTATACGTTCAGCTGTTGTTCGATTAATATATTCGTTATTCTAATTCAATTCTAAATTGAATTAAATATCACAGATGATCCAATTCACACCATTTTGTGAGTTCCACTATTTCTGACTATTTCAAAAATTAAATATATTATTTATTTTAATTAAATATTCAATATAACTTAACTCAACGACCATTTCAATCCCTAATTATATAATTAAATAAATTAATTATTATACAGTAAAATATGGGTCGTTACATATTGATTGTTACTCAATAATATATATTTTCAATATCCACTTTAATTAACAAGTTATGATTTATAATCTCACATTGGAACAAGTTAGTTATTAAATTAAGAACATCTAATTTATTCCAAACATACTAATTATGAAAATCAAAATTTCCACATTTCCTATTATAAAACATCATATGAGCTGGACTTTCAAACTCATATTTTATTCTTTTCAATTCTAAAATATGGAAACACACAATGGTCTGTTTAATCTGGGTACCCAAAAATCTAGGTTGTTACGGTGTCCCGGTCTTGCCTTCATTTTTCGTATCCCATCTCTTTGTGTTCTTAAATGACTAAGTAACGGGATACGAAAAATGTGAATACGAGAAACTCAACCGCTTCCCGTATCAAAAAAACACTGCATACAAAATGAACCAATGCAAAGAGTTGAAGAATTCAGAGCAATGAAAAGAGAAAGGTCAGACTCTGGGGTAGGGCCCTACACTTCACATACTCCCACCTGCTCCACTACTCGACCTACTTCATGATAAGGCTAGTAACTGGTTGATTTGACACTTCTGGGGAGAATCTTGCTTCTTTGACACCTTGGAACTTGGGAACATGAAATGCACTTCCTTCTTAAGGATTTCCACTCTCAGAAAACGAAGGGATTTCAGAAAGAACTTAGATTCATTTTCTAAATATAATAGAAATTACTTTCCACCACTGCCTTTGTTGTAAATTGTAATCATGGTGCCCATAATTGTATTTGGACAAGTTTAAATAAAATTAGCAAAACATTCACAATAGACATAGGCTCTTTTCGAACCAAACCATTATAAATATTGCATTCGCTATTTCTTGCATACTTTTCTTTATGCAAAACGTTATTCTCGTTAACACGGAAATCATTAGGTGTTGTGCCAATTTTGCGCATCAAAAGTGGGCAACATAATTAAAATGCTATATTAAACTATCATTTTGCATATTTTAAACATAATAATGATTTGGTAACTAAAATGTCATGTTAAACTATCATTTAGCATACTTTAAATATGCAAGTGGACTTTGTTATTATAATGCTACATTCTTACTCTGCATATTATAATCAGGTTATTGGACTTTATAACTAAAATGCTACATTAACCTATCATTTTACATATTTTAAGCATTATATAGACTTCATAATTTAAATACTAAGTTAAATTATCATTTTGCATACCTTATACATGCTAATGGATGTTGTAATTAAAATGTTACTTTAAAAAGTTAAATTATATTTACAATTATCATTTTGCATATTTTGTTCATGACCATTCTCTTTAGGAATATTATATCATTTTAAATATTCTATTCATGCAAGTTTACTTTAAATATACATGTGAAAAATTCAAGTATGCTAATGGATTTTGAAATCAAAATGTTACATTAAAAAAAGCTATATATAATTATCATTTTGGATATTTTATGCATGATAGTTGTCTTTAGGAGTATTTATATCATTATATAGATCATATTTTTTGCTATTCCGCTTTAAATATACCGATACAAAATTCAAGTATCATTTGGACTATTTGTTTCATCTTTGTTTAAGTGAAATATACCATTGCTATATCCAACTATCATTTTACATATTCAGATTATGATATTATATTTTTGAAAATACTAATGTTATATTAGTCTATCATTTATCATATTAAAAAACCTACTGTATTTCAAATTACTTTTTGTAGAATTTAAGAAAGTGGCAGTAGTGTGTAGGTTGGTGATGGAAGATCCGTTTGGATTTAAACAACAAAAAAAGAGAGGCATGAATGGAGGTGGCTTTAGATGATGATTGTTTTTGGCGTTTGCTTCAAAACTGACGAGATTGGATGTAAAAGAAGGTTGGATTCAAGCGACGATTGGATTTGACTGCTTCAAACGTTGGCATCGGCTTCAAACTAAAATGACTTCGAAAGGCGACTAGAGGAAGAAATGGATGCAGGTAGATTATATCAGAGTTTCATGAAGGCGAAATCACGCCATTGTCTTTCTGCTTAAATTATAAAAATTGCTTCCCTAATTTGAAAATTATTTTAAATTTTTTTCTTTATACTAGTTTCCACTTAAACAAATATATCCTTATCTACAATTCATCAATTTGTATTTAACCATTTCAAATTTATGTAAGCGTATTTTTTTTAAAATACACTTGGGTATACATGGCACCGTAACACCATGTAAAAATATACCCTAAATAGACATAAATAAATAATTAATGATAAAAAAATAACTAATAAAATATTAATGGCGTTAAAATACAAATATTGGAAGATTGAGAATTGGACCATGAAAATATTAGCATTGTATTCATAGTGAAATTCTAGTCTGTTTTTATATTTATTTATTGAAAATGGAGTTCGGATGGAAAAAGTTACGAATACAATAAGTATGAAAACAATACATACATAGCATTTGAAATTCAAACTGTAAATACAAATCCAGAATAAAATCAAATACCAATGGCATAATGGAATATTCCTTTTGAATTTCAAACTTGTTTGTGTGTGTGTATATATATAAGAGGAGAAAAGAATTAAAAGAAAATGGAAACAATCAATCAGCTTTAATTAAGAATCAATATATATAGTAACGTCCTAGTGAGTAAAAATTTCCATGACCTTTGTTTAAGGGAGGTCGACTGCCTCCCCTTAATAGGGTATGACTGCACTCTTTGGGAGGGTGTCAACTGCCCTTAAAGAAGAAGGATGGATAGGGGTTGTTTTTAAATAGTTTTTATTTTATTATTTTAGAACAGACTACTAAGATTTTACAAAATGAATCTAATGGCCCGCACACACTCCAACAATATATATAAGGCCCTCGCCTCCTTTCCAAACCCAACGTTGTCTTCTCAACTCCACCTCCATTCGGTTTCTCCTCCATTTTTCTATATTCCAGAATTTAAGACAAGTTAGATTTCTTCTTCTTCTCTAACCTATTATTTATCTTTTCTAATCTATATCTTATTAGAATATGGAATTACAATTATATGTATACAAGATTCTAATAGAATTCTCTTATATATATTTGTAGGAGGAATATTTAGAATATAATATTTCGAGGATTCAATCTAGATTTTAGTTCTAAATACCTTTCTTCATCTAGAAATTCTGTGATCGAGTGGGAATTATATTATGTTTACTTTTTTCTATAATTGTTAGTATAGAATCTGGGTTGTTATGCCAAAAAGTGGTTTGAGATTCTTACAAAATCAAAACATATATAATTCCCACAAATCTCCAATTTAATCCGAAAATGGTCAATCATGTGATATTATTGGGTTTTGGATTATGAATATAGTAAAAAGTTGGATTTTTGGGTGTTGTATTGCTCTGATTTACTTGTCTTCACTTTTATTGTAAATACGGATTTATGCAAATATACGGGTTAAGGTACTATAATTTACATATGTTTAAACATATATTTTCTTACAAAACAGCTATTTTAAATGTATTAAAACATGTGTTACAAAAATCTAATTTTTTGTGAAAATCTTATATGAAAAGTAAAGCAGCATCAAAAACAAATTATATATATATATATTACTATCTTAGTGCACCAAGTCCTTTCTTTTATTGTTGAAATAATCCTTAGAACCTAGGTTAAATGTTATTTTGTAACAACTTGAATTTTTAGTATATTTTATTTTATGATTTAGTTTAAATTTATCTATTTTATTTTGTTTACTTAAAACTAAATTTGTTTGGATTTTATTGTAATAACTATTTTGATATATGATAGAAAACTATATTTATTTTGGATTTTATATAACAAATGAATTTGATTTCAATTTAAATATAATTTAATAATACAAATCAATATTGTAATTTAAAATCTTATTTATTTATAAATTTTAATCGAGTTTAGATATTTAAATTTGAATTTTTATTTATGTATATTTAAACTCGTATTATTATATAATTGGTTTACTAATATTACTAGAATTATATTTTTGATTTAATTTCAAAATATTCTATAATTTCTCATAATGGAAAATTGGAATTTGAAGTACGTACAGTGAGATTTAGCAGATTTTAAAATTTCAATGGAAAAATTGAATGTTTATCGATCGCGCACTTTTCAGTGCGAAGCTGCGCATAACAGTTCAAAATTTAATGATTTTAAAATCTCTCTGAATCCAATTCGGAAAAACATGAAAAATATTATATTCATTGCCAGTAATCTAACGGTGGAATTTGTTTCGCGAAAATCAGATGTTTTGACCTCCGTTTTCCATCCGCATTTTTACGTTAAAAGGGGTCTGTAACGCGTTTTTGAACAAAGCATCCTGACACTGCAAATTATATACCGTTGTGTCCATGTCGTCGAGCCGATTACCACAATATCTTCATTTGTCAGTTGTGGCGCTCGGTTCGTGACGAAATTGCAAAAATGCTTGCACGGTTCATTTTTGAAACAAAGTCATTTGAGTTCGACGTGTCACTATTCGAGTCCCGCATATTTTTCCAGTCATTCTGGATATGCAAAACCCTTCCTTTTATTTCATTAAACAATCCATTTTTTTATTCCAAGAGCTTGGTCTATGCCATGCACGTCCACTTGGTTTTAATTTAAAGCCAACGTATTGGTCCAAAAGTATATATGCATTCCATTCCCAAACATTCTATTTCATTCCCGAACGTTACATTCCATTCCCAAAACATTGCCTCATCTCGTATTAATAAATAAATAAATAAATAAAAGGACTATTTTTCCTTTTAATTTCAAAGCGGTTTTTTTTCCCAAGGCCATTCAGTTTTATACCTCCGAAGAATTGCGTCCTTTTAATTTCAAAAACCACTGTTAAAATTTATAACCCTTCTTTCATTTTCAATGTTGAAAAAAAACGTCCT
This sequence comes from Allium sativum, assembly GCA_030737875.1. Lineage (NCBI taxonomy): Eukaryota > Viridiplantae > Streptophyta > Magnoliopsida > Asparagales > Amaryllidaceae > Allium > Allium sativum. The sequence goes on from CM060920.1 coordinate 490,928,685, forward strand.
TTTATTTCATTAGTAAGTTTATTCTTCTTTATATTCGCAAGTCCATCCCATTTTATTTCAGCTTCATTGCATTTCCCCATCGCAACCCACCTTGGCTCCAACTCGCACCAAAACCCCAGAACAATCTACACCCTCCCCGTCCAAGCCGACGCTGCTCCACTCGAACTCCGCCTAACCAATGCCTGGTCCTATTACCAAGCTCCCCACATCTTCGCCTCTCCATGTCAGTCTAGTCAACCCAACCGAACCCCAAGCTCCGCCTAACTCCAGCGTGAGTCAGATACTGTCAGCTCGCCATACTCCACCATCGAACCAAGTTGACCTAGGTCCGAACCCAAGCCCAGCAAAACCTTTTCGCCCTGACCTTCATTGGATGCGCTGACTAGTGTGGACCCGAACCCCTGCGTGCTCCTTTTCTATTTGCGTGAGTCTTGTTTTTGGTGTATCGGTTAATTACATGCGTGTGGGGTTTATTTGCTTTGCCTGAATGTAAATGTGTGTACATTTTTATGTTATATTGTTTTTTTTTGGCGTGTTTTAAGTGTGTAGTGTTTATGTTAGGATTTTTTACAATGTTAGGCTTGTTTCAGAATTGTATAACGCAAACAGGCTTGTTTTGAAAGTAATTACAGGAATAGACCTGTTTTGTATTAACGAAGGCGCGTTTTGGAAACTCGCCCAAAGGCGCATTTTGGAATCTCGCCTGTACACTTTTGTTTTAAACTCCATAGCGACTTTCTTGAAATTTGATTTGGACATAACTCGATTTTTATAATATGAAATTCCCATTTTTCTGTTTCAGTACTGAAATATAGTTCTATAGATTCGATCGTTTTTTGTTTCAATGAAAACCGACGTATAACGATTCCTATATATTCGAATGTAGGTGTAAACGTTAAACTTCGAACTACCATGACAATTAATTAGTATATATAGCTTAACTAAACAACGTAAAACAAATACCAAATTCTAATATTCAAATACAAGAGAGATACATAGTTCGGTTAAGGACATATAAGTTCGAAACAACATAACTTAGACCCAACGATACAACATAATCACGACCGGATACAACGTAACTTGGACCCAACGATACAACATAACTTAGACCCAGCGATACAACATAACCACGACCTGATACAACGTAACTACGACCCATAGCTTCGGAATGAACCGTAGCACCCATGGAGCATATCATTCTTAATTTCCACATTCATTCTTTCAAAGTCATTAACCCCAGCTTGCATCTCAAGTGCGTACTGGACACCTCTCTCAGTTAAAGGTGGATCGTACCATGAAAAAAAATTGCAACTTTCCATCCCACGGTTCTGTGCATGAATGTACGCTTTGCAACCATAAAAGTGACGACCTGCATTCGTTTGACTTTTAGAAGCACATTACATTCGACTCCGCAATAGCAAAGGACTGAACGACCCGTCATGCTGGAGCTTGACCTATTGGGGTTCTGCCGGGCAAGAACTTCCCTCAACTGAGCATTGAGGGTTTTTTGAACTGGTCCGATGCGCTGGACTGCAACGTTTGGTTGTGTTGAACTAAAAAGTTCAGACTCGACCTCTGCGGCATCTACTTGTACTCCCATTTGCGTTTCGGGCACAAATTCGACATCTTCTGCAGGTTGTTTACCCCGTTCGTACTCATCGTACATTTGAACCATGGTATCTTCGTCGTATGCCCAGTTAGCCATTTTGACAGTGAAGTACTCTACAAAAAATCAAGGTGTGATGAAGAGAGGAAGAGAGGTTGGTGTGTCTTTAATAAGGGAGAGAGGAAGACAGGCTGGTTTGAAACATGTACGAAATAGTAACATTACATCTTCGCAAAGCAGATTCCCTACAGTAACATGTCAGACGAAACAGTGTCGTGCTGGGTTAAAGGAGTACATAAAGCAGATTCTCTCCTGCTGCAACTAGTCAGTGGAGAGTTGCAGGGCGCGTTGTAGAGCCATTAATTCCTGGTGGATCCAACCCTATTTGCCATTGTGGAGAAGTATCGGTCGTGGTTGTTTCCAAAACCGAAAAAAATGCTGGTCGTCGATTTTTCGGCTGTGAAGCATATGAGGACCACAAGGTTTTTCCTGCTGAAATTGATTGTTGTTACTTTAAGCAGTGGATTGACCCTCCGAGCTGTGCACGTGGAGTCCAGTCACCTAGAGCTAGATTTTACCCACGACCGTGGTAGGTGTGTAACAACACGAATTTTTAACAACGTGTTAAGACAAGAATCACTGCAGAATTAAATTATAAAATCTGAATCAGGATAAACGGGTTGCGCCATTGCGTTTCTCTCGGAAAAATACGTGAAATAGAGTCCGAAATTTCGTAAATCGGAGTCCGTACGACCGAGATATGGCCTTCGGAAGTTTCACGAAAAATTCAAATTCAAAACAGATTTCAAAATTTCAGAATTCAGAAGAGGCGGGAAATTTCCCGCCAGACCAGGGGAGGTCGACTGGGGAGTCGACCCCCTTGCCCCAGGTCGACTGGGGAGTCGACCCCAGGGTCGACCTGGGGGTCGACTGTAACGACCCGGATTTTGAGCGACTTAGGTTATCGACATAAGCTCGATGTCGATAACCAAAACATCGAAAAAATCCTGGTAATTAGTGAAAGAAGTTAGAGGGTGAGGAAAGATAAGATAGAAACTTAGAATAGAAGAAGAAGAAGAACACAACATCAGAGTAACACGAATCTCACAGCGAAATGAATAACATATAATAGATAACATATCCTTGAAATAAATCATTATATGTATACAATACATTATCAGAGTACAATACTTACAACACATCGGAAATAAACTATAGCTATATGATCCTGAAGCCTCCTGCTCCAGCTCTTCCAGTATATCTGTAAAATCCTGACTACTTGACTGCCCGTACAAATTTAGGCACCCAAGAGTTTAGGGAAAACACAAAGTAAACTCCGGGTCAGTCATGGGACTGGTATGAGTAAAACAGTTTAAAAACAGTTCGAACAAGTAAACGATATCTCATAAGACCACGCCGCATAACGGAACGGGTTTTTCCCTTATGAGAATCCAAGATATCTTTATATCATAAAACCTTTTGATATTATAATAATGTCTATCAACCACAGTATATATATATTCATCTAGCAGAAACGCTTTCATCTCACGTTCTACATATATAGTATACAATCAAAACCGCAAGCACGTATTGGGTAATGGATTTCCAACTATGACAAGGTATGGAACCACCTTTCGCTAATGTACCTCTAGAGAGGAATACACTGGGTTCAACAAGAACATCTTGCAACCCGGCCACACATGACCGACCACTCATTTCGCTTGAGTGTATCGAATGTATATCACCAACAGTTGGGATCAGCAACCGTTTCCCGAATGGGACAGCATCAACAATAGATTTTTAGAAGTAAATGAAACTCTAGATCAGGTGATTATACACCCTACTTCGGTGCGACCGACTTAGCCATGCTGCCTGCCCGATTTCTGTCATTTACCGGATGATGAGGCTAGAAGCTACGCTTTATCATCATACCAGATTCACTTTGAATGTCACATCGTCAGATCCATCAAATCACCGATTGACGTCTACAACAATACATTATGTGTTAGCTAAAAGAAGTTTCCTTCTCCGCTTCCACTCTTGGTACGGTTGGAGAAATCATATATACGTGATCGTATGGAAATACTCTGTCAGACATTCATCCATACAAGTCACCCAGGAACAGGATGAACTGAAGGCACTATTTCTATTAATAGAAAAAGTCCTTGCACTCTACTCCGTCTTCGATTTTCTTTAGATAATCTGATTCGCACGCTACTGCCGATATGGAGTGGTTCTTCGGATAATAATCCAACCGGTCTCTCCATATTGACAACGATGGTCAAAACTTCGATAGTCTGTGATTTAACTATCGAATAAAAACAAGTGTTTCGATAGTCGATGATTTAACTATCGAATAAAACAAGTGTTCATCCAAACATCCAACAATCACTGAGCCTTTAATTAATATTCCATTAATTAAATCTCTTCTCTATTTCTTTATCAATATTTGTTAACCAAATATTTTCAATAACCATATTGGCCTTATACGTTCTTTGGAAAACATTTCCATATATCGCCTTCCTTTATTTTCTATACTAGGAAATATTCATTATTCTATTTCCAAGCTTTGCACATATTTGGGTTAAAACAGATGTTGTGTAAAACATCGTTACGACAACCCAAATACAGTATCTAACGAATTCTTATTCCACATTGATCTTCGAGCCTGAATCTTGCTACTTATCGGTATATCATGAAATCAACCAAGTTGGGGTATAATTACCTCTCAGACCTTGACTGAATAACATTTAACGTCAAAACAGACAAGACTACTTACTCGAACAAATCAATTCCATACAACTACTGATTTACTTTTAAGCACGTATACACTTCCCTTTTCTATTCTTACTAGATTTTATTCTTATATTTCCTTTTTGATTATACTATTCTATTTCTAAGTTCGTTTTCTTATCGACTTCTATATATTTCGATACGTTGATTTCTAACTATCAAATTATCTTAAAAATATTCTATCTCCTTAAATTCCCGGAAAAATTCGCCATAACCTCCTTTGTACCGGGAGCATCGGGAAATTTCAAATAGCTTTCCCGGTCCTTCTTATCTCAGAAAGAAAAAGAAAAAGCCAAGCGGCTTGCCGATACGGCGCATAAAATCTCATATGGAAATTAAATACGTACCTTTTTGTCGGGCATTCTATTTATTTCACTTCTATACTTTATTCCATACCTGTCTCCTGTATCTATACCTGCCCAATCTATTTAACTATACTAAATCGTTTTAACTCAATTTGTTACTTAACTCTTCAGTCGATTTCTCCTTCATATTTGAACATGACATGTTCAAATATATTTTTAACTGCATATTAACAAATTCTAATTATACTTATACTCTCGTTTCCTTATCGACTTCTCTATTCAAATGCCAATTCAATTCTATTTGAATTCTCTTTATTTAAACTTCATTTGAATTCTATTTTCAAATTCTATAGTTTAAAGTCGCTTTGAATTCTATATTCAAAATCTATAGTTTAAAGCCCATTTGAATTTCTATATTCAAATCTATAGTTTAAAGTCCATTTGAATTTCTATATTCAAATTCTATAGTTTAAAGTCCATTTGAATTTCTATATTCAAATTCTATAGTTTAAAGTCCATTTGAATTCTCTGCATTATTTATAAACAACGTTTATAACTTCAATTCAAATTCCACCTTTCCATTTATAAACAACGTTTATAAATTCGATTCCCATCCCATATTTTCATTTATAAACAAAGTTTATAAATTCGATTCCCATCCCATCTTTCATTTATAAACAACGTTTATAAATTCGATTCAAATCCCATATTTTCATTTATAAACAAAGTTTATAAATTCGATTCCCATCCCATATTTTTATTTATAAACAAAGTTTATAAATTCGATTACTTGTTTTATATACCTTCAAAACAAGTTCATATTTTCTATAGTTTTATTTAAAATTCAAATTCTATTTATAAAAATAGAATTTCCTTTTTAAATATCAAATACCCTTTACGATATTTTTATAGATCAATATTCAAGCCTCAGGGATATTTTAACCAATCAAATCAACCAACTTTCAATCATTTGATTTTTAACACATCATATATGAATATATATGAAATCAAACAAACAACAACAGATAATATATTTTTGAGGAATCCAGTTGGATTCCTCCAACCTGTTTTCCTGCATCCACAGACGTTAGTCAAAATAGTAATACCCATCCTGCTTCGAGGCAGGATATCGCGGTATAAAGGTCATCCACTAATCATAGCGTGGGGCGCATAGGGTAATCATCCGCTAATGAAACCGCGGGCATCCGCAAATGAGACTGCGGGAATCCAACCAATCATCAACCCAATATATATATATATATATATCCTAAATAACTAATATATATTTAAACATGCCATATGAATATTCAATGCATACAGACCAATCAACAATATATTTTTAACGCTAAAAATAGATTTAACACGTGAGATTTACTCACCTTGATAATTATTCCGATCAAATTTCTGATTTCCATTTTAGTTCCTGATTTGCTATCCCGCAATTACGGATTAAATGACCGATTCCATTCGATAAGATATCCTAAAAATTAACGATTTATATTCATTGTTTTAGCTATTATATTATTAAATGTAAATAAAAATTCAATTACTAACTAAGAAAAATACCTTGATTTTTCTTGTTTTCATTATCATCTTCCTTTACTGTAAAGTACTCAAACCCCCGTTGCCATCAACCGACAACCATCACACTCCCTTCCTTCTGAATTCATGCTTACTGTAACTCCACCACAGCCCTACAGTCAACCGCAAGCCTTACTGGAAACTGACGATGAACCCAGGCCTGGATTAACAAGTCGAAACCCTAGATTTGCTATTAGAAGCATCGCACCATTCCAGTCTGCCCAATCGAACTCCAGAACAAAAATCGCACGAACCCTAGAACCTTGAATCGTGCTTGACTACGTCGCCCCCAGTCGCGTTAATCCTTAACGCGCATCTCGATCCTGACAAGCCGTTGACCTAGGCTTTCCCCCTTTGCACTCGAGCGCCTCTACCAGTTGTCGGCCCTTCAGGGGATGCGTGATTTTGATTTCTTTCTTCCTTCTTACGAACGAAGTAAAAAAAATAATGAGGAGGGGTTGCGTTTATAATAGAAGAGGTAGGTAGGGAGTGCGGGTTTAATTTGAACAGCATGGTCAATATTTTGTGGAGCTTGAAGAAGGGATGTGTCTGCTTCTCCCCCTTTTAATTTGTGCGGCCATTTACCTCTCCTTGTTGTATCATTGAGGTCCACACAAAAGAAAAGGAATTTTCTTTAAATTTATTTATATTTGTTTTAATTTTAATTAACCGATATGATTAAATAAATTAAATTATTCTGTTGATTTCAAACTTTTATTCGAACACAAAAATAAGTCCGCCTAGGGTTAAACCATTATGCTAAACACACTGGTACGGGTTTCAAACCCATATTCGATCATCTGGAGATGATATATAAATTTAAATCAATATAAATTGAATTTAAAACAACTTATTTCTTCGACAATAAATTAATATTATTATTCTAATTCAAACCAACATTTGTATTGATCATCTGAACTGTAATTTAATTCAGAATTAAATTTGAATTTAATTAACTTTGAATTCGATAATTTAAATTAAATCGTGTTCGATTTTTAAATTGATAACTTAATATAAATTTCCATTTTTTTTATCACCTAAATATTTAAAACCGTATTAAATATTCAAATTTAACCGGCGGAATACCCGGGTCATTACATTCTTCCCCACTTAAAATAATTTCGTCCTCGAAATTGCTAAGGTAGAAAAAGTGCTACAAACCCATTTATCTTTTCAAAACTTATTTATGTTGATACTCAACATTTCCAACTTCCTTACGTATCTCTTTCGAATAAATCCTTATTCGATAACTCCTCCCTTCGAATAACTATATTCGGTAATCTCTCGTTCGAATAACTAGATTCGAAAACCTTTCTTCGAATAAATTATATTCGATTTACTCTATCAAATTACTCTTATCAATTAACTCTATTGGATTTAACTCTTATCGATTAACCCTATCGAATAACTAAATTCGATAACTCCTTCGAATAACCAATATTCTACAACTTACTTCGATTAAACTAATCGATAACTCTTTTCGATTAAACTATAATCGATAACTCATTTCGATTAACAAATAATCGATAACTCCTTCGATTAACTAAAAATTGATAACTCCTTTCGAATAACCAAATTCGATAATTCCTTTCGAATAAACTATATTCGATAACTCATTTAATTCTATCTGAATAACCAATATTCGATTTAACTCCACTCGCTTGACTCTAGATCGCAGCGATCACAATGGTTACGCCTGATTCCCTCAGGAAACATCCGACCGCCCTAGGCTATCTGCAGCCCTGCGAATTTCGCTAGCAGTCGTACGAAATGGCAACTTATCCTGAGTAACTATGTTTGACTAATTCTATCTCAATACTATATTCGATCAACTTAAATTGAATAACTAACATTCAATTAAATTCTAATTCGATTAATTATGTATTTATGTTCAATTAACTTTATCTGGTTAACTCTTTATTTGAATAACAAATATTCGATATATTCTATTTGAATAACTAAATATTCAATTAACTCCACGGATTAACCCTAACTGATTAACTCTAACTGGTTAATTCTTACTCTAATCGATTTATTTCAAACTCTAATCGACTTCTCTTATTCGAATAACTCCTATTGGATAACGTTTATTCATTTATAAAGATTTACTTTTAGTAACGGTTCTTCACTTTATAAATGTTCTCTTTAATAACGTTACTTCACTTATACAAGTGTTGTGTACCCCTTTTATTTAAAACTATCGGTGTTAAAAACCAATATCTCTTCTCTATATAAGTTCAGACTTATATATTCTATTTATCGAATGATAAATATTCAATTTAATTTATAACTGTTATTTATAAATTAATCGTTTCTATTTATCTGTTAAAAACAGATTTCCATTTTCTATTCATCTTCTGAATATTCCTTTGATTAAATTCTACTTATTTATCAAATAAGTACCTCATCTATAACATTCTATTTATTTTCTATAAATAAATATTTCCATTTAATCTATTTGTAAATGTTTTACAAATATTCCCCTTTCTATTTGTTTGCACAAAACTTCCTTTGTATTTGTGTTACAAATATATTTCCTTTATATTTGATTTACAAATATATTTTCGTTTTTCATTCCCAATTCATATTTCATTCACATTGATTTTACTCCATTTATTCATTTTGATCCATTTAACTTACCTAAGTTAAATTTAATTTCAATCATTCAAATTCCCATTAACTAGTTGCTAATTAACCGTTTTGCCTATTTCACCCTTTTTTATTTGAATATAACTTGTTCAAATATATGTCAACTTGATTATAAACTAATCTAATTATATTTTCAACTCGAGTTATATATTCGGTTTCGAATATAAATTCTCAATCTCTTTCACTTATCCAAAAACCCAGTTTCGATTCAAATTTCCTTTAACTAATTATTCTCCAATTTAGTTAATTCTATTTAACCATTTAAAATATGATTTTTGTCTTGAAAATCATTTCACTTACTTCACTGGAGTTCATATTTATTTTATATCTCCAGTCTGGATTTTTCTAATGCCAATTCGGATTTTATTTCCTAAAAATCCTTTTATTTATTTAATTAAACCGTTATGGTTTTATAATGGTTCTGGCGCTGCTTTTCTAAAATTTTGATTTTGACATAACTCAAAATCTATACGACGAAATCCAGATTTTCTTTTTCATTAGAAAACTATTATTCAACCGGTCCCGATGATTCTTGTTTCAAAGAATTCCGACTTCAATTGAGTTCTGTATACTAAATTGAAGTTCGAATCACCAATTTACAAACTGCCGCGCTACGGCGAGCTTGTTTTAATTATATTTATAAATATAAACGTTTTAACTTCGTTTATAATAAATTTAACTCCATTCTGATATATTTTTAATATATATCTAATCCATTCCAACATAATATTCCCGATCTATTTCTCTTCAAATATTCAAGTCCTCTACATCTACAATATTCAAATTCCATTTGAATTTCTTTATTCAAACTCTATATTTGAATTTCCTTCTATTCAATTTCTATTTGAATTTCTTCTATTCAAATTCTATTTGAATTTCTTATTTTCAATTCCTATTTGAAATCCTTTATTCAAAACCCATTTCAAATCCCTTATTCAAATTCCATTTGAAATCCTTTATTCAATTTCTATTTAAATTCCTTATTCAAATTCCTATTTGAAATCCTTTATTCAATTTCTATTTAAATTCCTTATTCAAATTCCTATTTGAAATCCTTTATTTTTAAATTCTATTTTAACTCCTTTGAATTCAAATTTTATTTCAAACTCTATATTTTCTTGAATTCTAATACTCAACCTCCACTTTATATTCTCTTTGAAATTCTATTTAACCAAACTCCATTTGAATTCTAATATTCAATATTTGACTTTTCTTTATTCAAATCCATTTGAATTCCTTTGAATTCAAATTCCATTTCAATTTTTCTTATACAATTTCTATTTGAATTTTCTTTATTCAAACTCATTTGAATTCCTTTGAATTCAAATTCTATTTCAATTTTTCTTATACAATTTCTATTTGAATTTTCTTTATTCAAACTCATTTGAATTCCTTTGAATTCAAATTCTATTTGAATTATATACATATTCAAATTCTTTTTTTTTTCTTCTATTTGAAATCTATATTCCAATTCCCATTTCAAAATTCCTCTGAAGTTATATAAATATATACATATATTTATATCTATCTCAAATTCAAAACATTTGAATTTTCAAACAACTTGTTTCCTTCAAACAAATTTCCATCAAAACTTTTCTAAGGCAGCAATTCATCACTTAGAAACTCGGAAATGAACACTGATGATGTTGCGACCATCATCAGAATTATTTCCCAGCTACTGAATGAGTTCAGTGCTATATTTCTTTCAAAATCCATTTAGAAAAATATTTCCCAAACTCCCAGGATTTTAAATTCTTAATTCTGGTTGGAATTCAATTTCAGTTTATCACATTTGTATATTTGATTTCATATACAAATTCCATTGGTTATATATATATAACTATTTCAGTGTTTATAATCTAATTCGATTATAATCCTAACAATCAACTTAACTATTTAAAACAATATCGTGTCCAATCTTCTGTTCAAGTGTTTATAAATTCCTATCGACTTCGTGGCGTCCCACGATTCGACCAAAATTTATAATCCACTCAACAGACTAGTCAACACAATATAAAACGGTTTTTATATCAAATAACAAATACGCTCTCTCGTATATATATACACTCAAACTCAATCTAGGGTATTACTAACCCTATCTTTACCGAGTCACGCCACAGAGCCAAGTAATTCTTAACCTAAGCTCTGATACCAACTGTAACGACCCGGATTTTGAGCGACTTAGGTTATCGACATAAGCTCGATGTCGATAACCAAAACATCGAAAAAATCCTGGTAATTAGTGAAAGAAGTTAGAGGGTGAGGAAAGATAAGATAGAAACTTAGAATAGAAGAAGAAGAAGAACACAACATCAGAGTAACACGAATCTCACAGCGAAATGAATAACATATAATAGATAACATATCCTTGAAATAAATCATTATATGTATACAATACATTATCAGAGTACAATACTTACAACACATCGGAAATAAACTATAGCTATATGATCCTGAAGCCTCCTGCTCCAGCTCTTCCAGTATATCTGTAAAATCCTGACTACTTGACTGCCCGTACAAATTTAGGCACCCAAGAGTTTAGGGAAAACACAAAGTAAACTCCGGGTCAGTCATGGGACTGGTATGAGTAAAACAGTTTAAAAACAGTTCGAACAAGTAAACGATATCTCATAAGACCACGCCGCATAACGGAACGGGTTTTTCCCTTATGAGAATCCAAGATATCTTTATATCATAAAACCTTTTGATATTATAATAATGTCTATCAACCACAGTATATATATATTCATCTAGCAGAAACGCTTTCATCTCACGTTCTACATATATAGTATACAATCAAAACCGCAAGCACGTATTGGGTAATGGATTTCCAACTATGACAAGGTATGGAACCACCTTTCGCTAATGTACCTCTAGAGAGGAATACACTGGGTTCAACAAGAACATCTTGCAACCCGGCCACACATGACCGACCACTCATTTCGCTTGAGTGTATCGAATGTATATCACCAACAGTTGGGATCAGCAACCGTTTCCCGAATGGGACAGCATCAACAATAGATTTTTAGAAGTAAATGAAACTCTAGATCAGGTGATTATACACCCTACTTCGGTGCGACCGACTTAGCCATGCTGCCTGCCCGATTTCTGTCATTTACCGGATGATGAGGCTAGAAGCTACGCTTTATCATCATACCAGATTCACTTTGAATGTCACATCGTCAGATCCATCAAATCACCGATTGACGTCTACAACAATACATTATGTGTTAGCTAAAAGAAGTTTCCTTCTCCGCTTCCACTCTTGGTACGGTTGGAGAAATCATATATACGTGATCGTATGGAAATACTCTGTCAGACATTCATCCATACAAGTCACCCAGGAACAGGATGAACTGAAGGCACTATTTCTATTAATAGAAAAAGTCCTTGCACTCTACTCCGTCTTCGATTTTCTTTAGATAATCTGATTCGCACGCTACTGCCGATATGGAGTGGTTCTTCGGATAATAATCCAACCGGTCTCTCCATATTGACAACGATGGTCAAAACTTCGATAGTCTGTGATTTAACTATCGAATAAAAACAAGTGTTTCGATAGTCGATGATTTAACTATCGAATAAAACAAGTGTTCATCCAAACATCCAACAATCACTGAGCCTTTAATTAATATTCCATTAATTAAATCTCTTCTCTATTTCTTTATCAATATTTGTTAACCAAATATTTTCAATAACCATATTGGCCTTATACGTTCTTTGGAAAACATTTCCATATATCGCCTTCCTTTATTTTCTATACTAGGAAATATTCATTATTCTATTTCCAAGCTTTGCACATATTTGGGTTAAAACAGATGTTGTGTAAAACATCGTTACGACAACCCAAATACAGTATCTAACGAATTCTTATTCCACATTGATCTTCGAGCCTGAATCTTGCTACTTATCGGTATATCATGAAATCAACCAAGTTGGGGTATAATTACCTCTCAGACCTTGACTGAATAACATTTAACGTCAAAACAGACAAGACTACTTACTCGAACAAATCAATTCCATACAACTACTGATTTACTTTTAAGCACGTATACACTTCCCTTTTCTATTCTTACTAGATTTTATTCTTATATTTCCTTTTTGATTATACTATTCTATTTCTAAGTTCGTTTTCTTATCGACTTCTATATATTTCGATACGTTGATTTCTAACTATCAAATTATCTTAAAAATATTCTATCTCCTTAAATTCCCGGAAAAATTCGCCATAACCTCCTTTGTACCGGGAGCATCGGGAAATTTCAAATAGCTTTCCCGGTCCTTCTTATCTCAGAAAGAAAAAGAAAAAGCCAAGCGGCTTGCCGATACGGCGCATAAAATCTCATATGGAAATTAAATACGTACCTTTTTGTCGGGCATTCTATTTATTTCACTTCTATACTTTATTCCATACCTGTCTCCTGTATCTATACCTGCCCAATCTATTTAACTATACTAAATCGTTTTAACTCAATTTGTTACTTAACTCTTCAGTCGATTTCTCCTTCATATTTGAACATGACATGTTCAAATATATTTTTAACTGCATATTAACAAATTCTAATTATACTTATACTCTCGTTTCCTTATCGACTTCTCTATTCAAATGCCAATTCAATTCTATTTGAATTCTCTTTATTTAAACTTCATTTGAATTCTATTTTCAAATTCTATAGTTTAAAGTCGCTTTGAATTCTATATTCAAAATCTATAGTTTAAAGCCCATTTGAATTTCTATATTCAAATCTATAGTTTAAAGTCCATTTGAATTTCTATATTCAAATTCTATAGTTTAAAGTCCATTTGAATTTCTATATTCAAATTCTATAGTTTAAAGTCCATTTGAATTCTCTGCATTATTTATAAACAACGTTTATAACTTCAATTCAAATTCCACCTTTCCATTTATAAACAACGTTTATAAATTCGATTCCCATCCCATATTTTCATTTATAAACAAAGTTTATAAATTCGATTCCCATCCCATCTTTCATTTATAAACAACGTTTATAAATTCGATTCAAATCCCATATTTTCATTTATAAACAAAGTTTATAAATTCGATTCCCATCCCATATTTTTATTTATAAACAAAGTTTATAAATTCGATTACTTGTTTTATATACCTTCAAAACAAGTTCATATTTTCTATAGTTTTATTTAAAATTCAAATTCTATTTATAAAAATAGAATTTCCTTTTTAAATATCAAATACCCTTTACGATATTTTTATAGATCAATATTCAAGCCTCAGGGATATTTTAACCAATCAAATCAACCAACTTTCAATCATTTGATTTTTAACACATCATATATGAATATATATGAAATCAAACAAACAACAACAGATAATATATTTTTGAGGAATCCAGTTGGATTCCTCCAACCTGTTTTCCTGCATCCACAGACGTTAGTCAAAATAGTAATACCCATCCTGCTTCGAGGCAGGATATCGCGGTATAAAGGTCATCCACTAATCATAGCGTGGGGCGCATAGGGTAATCATCCGCTAATGAAACCGCGGGCATCCGCAAATGAGACTGCGGGAATCCAACCAATCATCAACCCAATATATATATATATATCCTAAATAACTAATATATATTTAAACATGCCATATGAATATTCAATGCATACAGACCAATCAACAATATATTTTTAACGCTAAAAATAGATTTAACACGTGAGATTTACTCACCTTGATAATTATTCCGATCAAATTTCTGATTTCCATTTTAGTTCCTGATTTGCTATCCCGCAATTACGGATTAAATGACCGATTCCATTCGATAAGATATCCTAAAAATTAACGATTTATATTCATTGTTTTAGCTATTATATTATTAAATGTAAATAAAAATTCAATTACTAACTAAGAAAAATACCTTGATTTTTCTTGTTTTCATTATCATCTTCCTTTACTGTAAAGTACTCAAACCCCCGTTGCCATCAACCGACAACCATCACACTCCCTTCCTTCTGAATTCATGCTTACTGTAACTCCACCACAGCCCTACAGTCAACCGCAAGCCTTACTGGAAACTGACGATGAACCCAGGCCTGGATTAACGTGTCGAAACCCTAGATTTGCTATTAGAAGCATCGCACCATTCCAGTCTGCCCAATCGAACTCCAGAACAAAAATCGCACGAACCCTAGAACCTTGAATCGTGCTTGACTACGTCGCCCCCAGTCGCGTTAATCCTTAACGCGCATCTCGATCCTGACAAGCCGTTGACCTAGGCTTTCCCCCTTTGCACTCGAGCGCCTCTACCAGTTGTCGGCCCTTCAGGGGATGCGTGATTTTGATTTCTTTCTTCCTTCTTACGAACGAAGTAAAAAAAATAATGAGGAGGGGTTGCGTTTATAATAGAAGAGGTAGGTAGGGAGTGCGGGTTTAATTTGAACAGCATGGTCAATATTTTGTGGAGCTTGAAGAAGGGATGTGTCTGCTTCTCCCCCTTTTAATTTGTGCGGCCATTTACCTCTCCTTGTTGTATCATTGAGGTCCACACAAAAGAAAAGGAATTTTCTTTAAATTTATTTATATTTGTTTTAATTTTAATTAACCGATATGATTAAATAAATTAAATTATTCTGTTGATTTCAAACTTTTATTCGAACACAAAAATAAGTCCGCCTAGGGTTAAACCATTATGCTAAACACACTGGTACGGGTTTCAAACCCATATTCGATCATCTGGAGATGATATATAAATTTAAATCAATATAAATTGAATTTAAAACAACTTATTTCTTCGACAATAAATTAATATTATTATTCTAATTCAAACCAACATTTGTATTGATCATCTGAACTGTAATTTAATTCAGAATTAAATTTGAATTTAATTAACTTTGAATTCGATAATTTAAATTAAATCGTGTTCGATTTTTAAATTGATAACTTAATATAAATTTCCATTTTTTTTATCACCTAAATATTTAAAACCGTATTAAATATTCAAATTTAACCGGCGGAATACCCGGGTCATTACATCGACCTGCCTGGTCGGCCAGGTCAGGCCTGGTGCACCTGTTTTGGCTCCTGGGTCCTGTTTTGGTGGTTGTGACGCTTTTTGAGGGCTGGGATCTATCCTAGGGTTAATCTAATGGCCTAAAACTACCCTAACATCTATAAAAAGACCCTAAGCCTACCCTAAACCCCTCATAATTCACTCATGCCACGAAGTGCTGCCCAAATCTCCATTGATCATGGCCTCCATCTCCAACTTCAAGAGCCTATGCATTCAAACCGGGTTCAAATCAAAAGGTGCAAGCTTGCTACACCAATTCGAGGCCAAATCAACATTGCTATGGCGATTTCATGACGATTCTTCATCAAAGGAGCCACCTTTCTTTGTCAAAACGATTCATGCTCCTAGCCCCCTTGCCACGCTATGTAAGTTCTAGCTACTTCGAGATGCTAACGGTAATTTAATCATGGCATGGAATAAAATGTAGTCAAACATGAATGTTATAACCTATGCGAGCCTAGTTTTCTCCTTTAACATGAACGTTGGACTTTAGGTTGTGTTTTAGCGATTAAACCATGCTATTCATGTTGCATTGGACCTAGTTTGCCATGCAAGATTGAACCTTTGCTTGTGGTATGTTAGCATGCACACTTGAAACCACTTTGACTCATGAAACATGTGCATGAATGTGACTTTGAGGCTATGCAAGTATATGAACCCAAAACCCCTTATGATAATATGCAAGTTTGTGGCCAATCACCTTTTTATGTTATGCATGTTTGTGACCAAACTCCCTTATGAAACTATGCATGTTTGCGGCCAAATTCCCTTATGATACTATGCATGTTTGTGGCAAATATGTTGGCATAATACCCTACTATGTGACTCGCTTCCACTTGGGATGGAAATACGTTTGGGTGGCTTAGGAAAGACGTGGGTATGACATGAAAAACTTGACATGGGGTTGCATGGAAAAGGGGACACTCTTGAAACACGTAAACATGAACATGACACATGCGAAAACATGGAACTTGGGGCTAGATACGTATGGTTAGTAGGTGTAATATGACACTAGACCAAACATGAAAATGGCCAACTCGAGGTTGGATTGAGTTTGTAGCATAAATCTACCCGGACCCGCCCGGCTTAACTAGTGGCTACAAACAATAAGATCCAATGTGAGAAGTTGGTCATGTCGCGCTTAAGACCCGAGGTTAGACTGGGTTGTGGTGTAAATCTACCCGGACCCGCCCGGCTTAACTAGTAACCACAACAAGGTCTAATGTGAGAGGTTGAGAGTGCATTAATTAAATTAATGCCACATGATGAGGTTAAGTAAATTTGACTAATGACACTTAAACAATATGACACGAATGGGTAGGTTAAGTGGGACCGGGTTTGATTTCTTAATGGCACTTAACCATACAAGATGATTAGGGGATGGGGTTAAGTAATTTACACTTAACTAATCCGACTTTGTAATTAGATGGGGTTAAGTAATTAAGGCTTAACTAATCTAAACACGGTAATTAGATGGGGTTAAGTAATTAAGACTTAACTAATCTAAATACGGTAATTAGATGGGGTTAAGTAATTAAGACTTAACTAATCCTAACACGGTAATTAGATGGGGTTAAGTAACCTATACTTAACTAATCTAAACACGGTAATTCGCTGGGTTTAAGTTAAACGCTTAACCAATCTAAACTTGGTAATCCAATGAGGTTAAGTAACCAACACTTAACCAACTTAATATGATAATTTAATGGGGTTAAGTAACTTATACTTAACCAATTATATGTGATGATTTGATGAGGTTAAGTAACCTACACTTAACCAATCTAATACGTGGGTCTAGTAGGGTTAAGTCACAAGACCTTTTAAAAGTAGGCTTAACCATTGTAATACGATTAGTGGATGGGGTTAAGCTAACCCATACTTAACCAATCCGACTTGACAATCTGATGGGATTAAGATAATCTATGCTTAATCAATCTAACATGATAATCTGATAGGGTTAAGACAAATAAATACTTAACCAATTTGACTTGATAGGGTTAAGTCATGAGCTTCTTGGTACACTTAACCAACTTGTAGGGCTAAACCTTAAACTTGAGTACTTAGCCAATCTTGACATGATTCGTAGGCGGGTTAAGTCATGATATTGGATAGCAACACTTAACCCATTTGAAAAAACCCTAGCTCAGGGGACTAGGTTGAAAATCGTAGTTAACAAGGATAACGGGGAAATGAAGCTAAGCGGTAAACCTTAGTTGAGTGTAACTAAGTAATAATTCTTAGTTAAGGACATGGGATTAGTTCATAAAGAGATGAGTAACCTGGTACGGTAGGTCATCGCTTAGTATACGAGGAGGAGCAAGTTATCTGACTTGGATAAAAGCTCCAGCGAACTGGATGACGAAGCGGAAGCTTCGGGGAACGTGAGGGTACTCTTGTTATCCCTCTGTGAGGTGGCAAGTGGTCCATGAAACCCAGCCTCACAGGGGTTAAGGTCTGCGGTAGAAGAGCCAAGAGTATGCCTTGGCTGCCATGCGAGCGACCTAAAGACTGGGATGGATTAGCGTAGAGTAGACGATACTTGATTTGCCCCGGGATAGCATGTCGCCGACTACCTACCATCTTTAGTCAATCGTGTATGTACGGAAAGGCAGGGAACTCCCAATAGACCATATACTAGCTATCAAGTTATGGGTGAGGTTGGCTATCTGGAAGTGGGCATCGATGGGCCTAGTGCAGTTCTCATACATGATTTTTCTTGAGTTGCCTTTCAGTAGTTGAGGGAGGGGTCACGTGGGACCATAGCCACGGGTACAAAAACAGACCTTGATATCTGCATCAGCAGACGACTTAAAGCTCCCGACCGAGTTCCGTATTTCTTGATTTGCCCTGGCACGGAGCTCGGATGGCTCATTGAGGTACATGTGTGTCTAGACATGGAAAACGATTCACGATACATACGTGGGAAAAAAGGGCTCGGTTGACGGGTGGCATAATCCCTAGTGGTCCTACATGGCCAAAACCCAAACCGAGACACAGAAACATTCATTAGGTAGCATAATCCCTAGTGGTCCTAGGTGGCATAAATCCTAAGGGAACGTGCGATAGTTCATGGTAAGGAACATAACAAGATCAAGGATAGCAGTCCAAAATAACCTCAAGGATAAAACGTTTACATGGGAAAGCCCGTATGGCCTACGGCAAAGGACTGAACTTATACATGGAAAGAAACATATGAGTTGGGGAAAACCTACATATGCTATATATTAGGTTGACATGGACCATTACATGACATTGGGCAAGGGACATTCATAGTTAACACATGACGCGAGTTGGGATACTAGTACGAGAGGTGCAGGGCAAATATACATGTTAGAACCACGAGAAATATATATGATAGGTACCGTGGGATGTTATACAGGATAGATACCTTGGGATATTACACTTGATAGAAACCTGACGACGTGATACCTTGATTCTTGACACCGTAGTTTATCATGATACTTTAGTTTACCTTACTACAGTAGTTCATCCAGTTATCTTGGTTTAGCCTATCTATCTTGTTGCCATCCTTATGTTTACTTTCAGTTTATGCATGTCATGTTACCTTTACCTGTTTTTATATTGGAAGTAGATAGGACTTACCAGTCTTTATGACTGACCCCGTTTTCTTTCGCCTCTTGTCTTCCTTCCCCCCCCCCCCCCAGGTTTTCAGGGAGGAAACACTGTTATCTAGTTCGGACTTCTTCTGCTTGAAGGTCATCACACATGGCTTGGACTTTTCTTGGCTATGGCTACTTTACTGTTTTACTTGGGGAATAATTTATGGAATGGTTTTATGCTTCTTTACTATTGCAAGACAGGTTTTGATGTATTCTGATGTAAAAGGCTTTAGACCTTATTTTATAAGGTAATGAAATTTGTTTTACTTCCGCTGTTATATATATATATATGTGTGTGTGTGTGTGTTATGTCTTGTAATATTTCTGTGCATGTTTACCTCGATAATGCTTCACCAAACCTAGTGCATTCCCTTGTGAGTGACCCTAGCGGAAGTGGGGTGTTACATTTGGTATCAGAGCAGAAGGTTACCAGACTGGGCAAAAGTTTTTAAAACCTTCTGAAAAGTATTTGAAAAACCATTTACAAAGAAGCATTTTTCAAGAAAAGTTTGTTTTAAAAGGCTATTCCCCAAAGGCCATTAGCATTATCCTTTGATTCCTTGATTGATCTCCTTTTCTTTCTTTCCTCCATCTGTGGTCACAGTAGTTCTAACTGTGACTAATCTTTGTCTAGCCACGTAGGTGTTTTCTGTACGATGGAGGTGGTTCTCGAGAGACCTGTTGCCGTGGGACAAGGAAGGATAATAAGAGTAAGGATAAAGGACGCGAGCTTAAGGATGAGCAACTGTTGGTATGGCTTAGTCCATCAAGGAGGACAAGGACAAGATCAACGGAGAGGGCAATTGTACGCTCCCATTTCTAGGGTACCTAAAAGGAATGGTACCGTTTCTGGTAAAGGTTTAGTCGTTCTTTTCTATCATCCCGTCCAGACTTTGTCTTGATCATCGTATCATTTAAGTCTGCTTGGATAGTTGAGTCTCTACACCTTAGTACTAGCATGGTAGAGGATCCCAGTTTTGTCCCAAAAATCTGGTTGGAGAGTGGTCCATTTCTTCATGACTTGTTTGGATTTTAGAATGACATGTCTCAGCTACGGATGGATTCTAGGGATAAAATGGTCACCCAATAAGGGGTGCCATTCTCGGTTTTAGGAAAGAGGGTAGTTAGACTCTCGACTCACCTTGGTGATACCCTCGAAGTCTCATGTAACCTTGTGGGTTCTGTCATGGTTAGTTACCTAGAATCTCGGGATGCAGTTGTTGGTAATCCGTTCAAATAGAATTCGCCGCTAAGGCGGATGGTTCGTTTCGCTTATGCATGAGTTATGGGGATCACCCTAGTAAGTACTCTTGGCAACACGGATTGGCATCGGCAAACGAGATCCAGAATTCCCTAGTGAATTTTGGAGAGCTTGTATGAGTAAGTGGATACGTTTGAGCCAAGTATACTAGGGAAAGGATAAGTGAAAGTGGAATAAGAAGCGATAGTGAAATGAGTTCCAACTCACACCTTGGAAATAGGAATCAAGGAGCTACGAAATTATGACGTCAAAGGCGGTCAAGGCACCGAGGAATTAAGCTCAAGGAAACGCGACTTAGAAGATGTAAGGCTAGACACGCGAATCGTACCTCTTTTTAAAGAGTGTATCCATGATCCCTGGTTTTTCCTGTAGAGCTTGCTCGCATGTTATCTTTTAGTGGATATCCTCTCGGTCATGTTTCTGTTACAAACCCCATAAGGAGTTTGTCTTGTTTATCTCCTCGATCCTATCGGGGGAATCTTAGATAGAGCTCTACGGATGTAAACATGTACTTGAAACATGTTATGATTGATATGGTTGCAAATGGTTGCAAGTGGTTGCTCGTGGATGCGCGAATACACATTAGATACTAGATTGACGCGGTCATGTTTCATGTTGCACATGCACGAGTATTTATACTCGTTTATGGATGAAATTGAATGTGTTATCATGTGGGTGTTGCATATGAATGAATGGTTATGCACACATATAGTGGTTATATGACTAGGGCTATTTGCATACATGTTGGATTCATGGCACTAAACATAATTTGCATTAGAAGATCATTCAGGCCTGATCATTAGCATTAGCTAAGGAGCATATACACACACGCTTTGCATATGTTCATATGGCATTAGAAATCGTCTAAGGACAATGGTTGCCTGTGGATGATGTTTTGAGTAGATGGATGATGGATGGTAGGATATGTTCTTCCTAACTTGGAGATTTCGGGGATGAAATCCTGTAAGTTGGGGAGAATGTAACAACCCGAATTTTTAACAACGTGTTAAGACAAGAATCACGGCAGAATTAAATTATAAATTCTGAATCAGGATAAACGGGTCGTGCCATTGCGTTCGTCTCGGAAAAATACGCGAAATAGAGTCCGAAATTTCGTAAATCGGAGTCCGTATGACCGAGATATGGCCTTCGGAAGTTTCACGAAAAATTCAAATTCAAAACAGATTTCAAATTTTCAGAATTCAGAAGAGGCGGGAAATTTCCCGCCAGACCAGGGGAGGTCGACTGGGGAGTCGACGCCCCTGCCCCAGGTCAACGGGGGAGTCGTCCCCAGGGTCGACTTGGGGGTCGACCTGCCTGGTCGGCCAGGTCAGGCCTGGTGCACCTGTTTTGGCTCCTGGGTCCTGTTTTGGAGGTTTGTGACGATTTTTGAGGGCTAGGATCTATCATAGGGTTAATCTAATGGCCTAAAACTACCCTAACATCTATAAAAAGACCCTAAGCCTACCCTAAACCCCTCATAATTCACTCATGCCACGAAGTGCTTCCCAAATCTCCATTGATCATGGCCTCCATCTCCAACTTCAAGAGCCTATGCATTCAAACCGGGTTCAAATCAAAAGGTGCAAGCTTGCTACACCAATTCAAGGCCAAATCAACGTTGCTATGGCGATTTCATGATGATTCTTCATCAAAGGAGCCACCTTTCTTCGTCAAAACGATTCATGCTCCTAGCCCCCTTGCCACGCTATGTAAGTTCTAGCTACTTCTAGATGTTAACGGTAATTTAATCATGGAATGTAATAAAATGTGGTCAAACATGAATGTTATAACCTATGCGAGCCTAGTTTTCTCCTTTAACATGAACGTGGACTTTAGGTTGTGTTTTAACGATTAAACCATGCTATTCATGTTGTATTGGACCTAGTTTGCCATGCAAGATTGAACCTTTGCTTGTGGTATGTTAGCATGCACACTTGAAACCACTTTGACTCATGAAACATGTGCATGAATGTGACTTTGAGGCTATGCAAGTATATGAACCCAAAACCCCTTATGATAATATGCAAGTTTGTGGCCAATCACCTTTTTATGTTATGCATGTTTGTGGCCAAACTCCCTTATGAAACTATGCATGTTTGCGGCCAAATTCCCTTATGATACTATGCATGTTTGTGGCAAATATGTTGGCATAATACCCTACTATGTGACTCGCTTCCACTTGGGATGGAAATACGTTTGGGTGGCTTAGGAAAGACGTGGGTATGACATGAAAAACTTGACATGGGGTTGCATGGAAAAGGGGACACTCTTGAAACACGTAAACATGAACATGACACATGCGAAAACATGGAACTTGGGGCTAGATACGTATGGGTTGCAGGTGTAATATGACACTAGACCAAACATGAAAATGGCCAACTCGAGGTTGGGTTTTGTTTGTAGCATAAATCTACCCGGACTCGCCTGGCTTAACTAGTGGCTACAAACAATAAGATCCAATGTGAGAAGTTAGTCATGTCGCGCTTAAGACCCGAGGTTAGACTGGGTTGTGGTGTAAATCTACCAGGACCCGTCCGGCTTAACTAGTAACCACAACAAGGTCTAATGTGAGAGGTTGAGAGTGCATTAATTAAATTAATGCCACATGATGAGGTTAAGTAAATTTGACTAATGACACTTAACCAATATGACACGAATGGGTAGGTTAAGTGGGACCGGGTTTGATTTCTTAATGGCACTTAACCATACAAGATGATTAGGGGATGGGGTTAAGTAATTTACACTTAACTAATCCGACTTGGTAATTAGATCGATTTAAGTAATTAAGGCTTAACTAATCTAAATACGGTAATTAGATGGGGTTAAGTAATTAAGACTTAACTAATCTAAACACGGTAATTAGATGGGGTTAAGTAATTAAGACTTAACTAATCTAAACACGGTAATTAGATGGGGTTAAGTAACCTATACTTAACTAATCTAAACACGGTAATTCGCGGGGGTTAAGTTAAACGCTTAACCGATCTAAACTTGGTAATCCAATGAGGTTAAGCAACCAACACTTAACCAACTTAATATGATAATTTAATGGGGTTAAGTAACTTATACTTAACCAATTATACGTGATTATTTGATGAGGTTAAGTAACCTACACTTAACCAATCTAATACGTGGGTCTAGTAGGGTTAAGTCACAAGACCTTTTAAAAGTAGGCTTAACCATTGTAATACGATTAGTGGATGGGGTTAAGCTAACCCATACTTAACCAATCTGACTTGACAATCTGATGGGATTAAGATAATTATGCTTAATCAATCTAACATGATAATCTGATAGGGTTAAGACAAATAAATACTTAACCAATTTGACTTGATAGGGTTAAGTCATGAGCTTCTTGGTACACTTAACCAACTTGTAGGGCTAAACCTTAAACTTGAGTACTTAGCCAATCTTGACATGATTCGTAGGCGGGTTAAGTCATGATATTGGATAGCAACACTTAACCCATTTGACAAAACCCTAGCTCAGGGGACTAGGTTGAAAATTGTAGTTAACAAGGATAACGGGGAAATGAAGCTAAGTGGTAAACCTTAGTTGAGTGTAACTAAGTAATAATTCTTAGCTAAGGACATGGGACTAGTTCATAAAGAGATGAGTAACCTGGTACGGTAGGTCATCGCTTAGTATACGAGGAGGAGCAAGTTATCTGACTTGGATAAAAGCTCCAGCGAACTGGATGACGAAGCGGAAGCTTCGGGGAACGTGAGGGTACTCTTATTATCCCTCTGTGAGGTGGCAAGTGGTCCATGAAACCCAGCCTCACAGGGGTTAAGGTCTGCGGTAGAAGAGCCAAGAGTATGCCTTGGTTGCTATGTGAGCGACCTAAAGACTGGGATGGATTAGCGTGGAGTCGATGATACTTGATTTTGCCCCGGGATAGCATGTCGCCGACTACCTACCATCTTTAGTCAATCGTGTACGTACGGAAATGTAGGGAACTCCCAATAGACCATATACTAGCTATCAAGTTATGGGTGAGGTTGGCTATCTGGAAGTGGGCATCGATGGGCCTAGTGCAGTTCTCATACATGATTTTTCTTGGGTTGCCTTTCAGTAGTTGAGGGAGGGGTCACGTGGGACCATAGCCACGGGTACAAAAACGGACCTTGATATCTGCATCAGCAGACGACTTAAAGCTCCTGACCGAGTTCCGTATTTCTTGATTTGCCCTGGCACGGAACTCGGATGGCACATTGAGGAACATGTGCGTCTAGACATGGAAAACGATTCACGATACATACGTGGGAAAAAAGGGCGCGGTTGATGGGTGGCATAATCCCTAGTGGTCCTAGATGGCCAAAACCCAAACCGAGACACGGAAACGGTCATTAGGTAGCATAATCCCTAGTTGTCCTAGGTGGCATAAATCCTAAGGGAACGTGCGATAGTTCATGGTAAGGAACATAACAAGATCAAGGATAGCAGTCCAAAATAACCTCAAGGATAAAATGTTTACATGGGAAAGGCCGTATGGCCTACGGCAAAGGATTGAACTTATACATGGAAAGAAACATACGAGTTGGGGAAAACCTACATATGCTATATATTAGGTTGACATGGACCATTACATGACATTGGGCAAGGGACATTCATAGTTAACACATGACGCGAGTAGGGATACTAGTACGAGAGGTGCAGGGCAAATATACATGTTAGAACCACGAGAAATATACATGATAGGTACCGTGGGATGTTATACAGGATAGATACCTTGGGATATTACTTTTGATAGAAACCTGACGACGTGATACCTTGATTCTTGACACCGTAGTTTATCATGATACTTTAGTTTACCTTACTACAGTAGTTCATCCAGTTATCTTGGTTTAGCCTATCTATCTTGATGCCATCCTTATGTTTACTTTCGGTTTATGCATGTCATGTTACCTTTACCTGTTTTTATACTGGAAGTAGATAGGACTTACCAGTCTTTATGACTGACCCCGTTTTCTTTTGCCTTTTGTCTTCCGTTTCCCCCCCCCCCCCCCGCTGGTTTTCAGGGAGGAAACACTGTTATCTAGTTCGGACTTCTTCTGCTTGAATGTCATCACGCATGGCTTGGACTTTTCTTGGCTATGGCTACTTTACTATTTTACTTGGGGAATAATTTATGGAATGGTTTTATGCTTCTTTACTATTGCAAGACAGGTTTTGATGTATTCTGATGTAAAAGGCTTTAGACCTTATTCTATAAGGTAATGAAATTTGTTTTACTTCCGCTGTTATATATATATATATATATATATATATATATATATATATATATGTTTTGTCTTGTAATATTTCTGTGCATGTTTACCTCGATAACGCTTCACCAAACCTAGTGCATTCCCTTGTGAGTGACCCTAGCAGAGGTGGGGTGTTACAAGGTGTATATGCAAACTACCTTAACGTGTTTTATTGTACTTCGAAATAGATGTTCGTGTGTTCCTTGTAGTTCGTATGATTGTAGTTTGCGTTTGTTGATGTTATAATCATTGTCGTTGTAAAATTCTCAGTTATGTAAAGCAAAATATTAAAATTCCCAGGAGTACGAATATTGCTGATAAAAACCATAAAGCAGATTCTCTCCTGATATGACTAGTCATGTACAGTACTACACCAGACGAAATAGTGCCGTGCAGCACATAAAGTAGATTCCCTACTGCACGTAAAGCAGATTCCCTACCAGTGACCCTTCACATCATTATTTCTTTTACCCTTTATTCACTTGTACACTACGCAGCTATATATCTCTGTCGAATTTCTCAAAACTTACTTACCGCACTCCCACAACTTTGTTTCCAACTCCCCTGTGCTTTACCACAACTATGCCTTCTTGGCCAACATCTCTATACTCTGAGGAAGAGGCATACGAACAGATGGAACTTCAGGCGCTTGCAGATGAACTAGAGTTTCTAAACGAACTGAACTCTCGGCTTGGACCACCATCCCAACAATGGCCCGTCCAACCTCCATGTCAAGCCCAAGTACCAAACGTTCAACATCAACCTCCACATCAACCCCAATACCACATCAACCTCCACATCAACCCCAAGTACCACATCAACCTCCACATCAACCCTAAGTTGGTTCTTATCAAGTACCACATGTTCCAATTCCTTATGAACAGGAAGGTGACTCTTATCAAGTTTCTTGCTACTGCGGTTTTCCGGTTGTAGTTGTGGTTCGAGCAGATGGCAACGATATTGGTCATTCCATTCAGCAATGTCCATCCTATCCCAATGGGTGCAATTACATGGAATGGATAGACGAACCGATAGGGTCAAGGGGAATAACATATGCAAACGAACTCGAACAAGAGAATAGACACCTCCGTAACGTTATTGAACAGATGCGGCTTAACCTTAATGATTAAGCAGCTTCACATCCCAAGAGCATGAACGTCAGATGTAGTTTGATTATCGTACTATTTTCCTAATTATCGTCTGTTGTATCCTAAGATATAGTATCTAGTCTCGTGTTAGCATCGGTTTCCTCCTGAGTTTTAGTACTTATTTCTATGTTAAGGTCTCTTGTAATCAGCTTTCTAGTAAATGTTTGTTGTTATTTTGTTTATGAAATTCACTACATTTGAATATATAGTTTCTGCAGAATTTTCATATAATATAAACTGAGCGTCGTTTTTAATGGTACGGTATGGTAGTTTGAATATGGTATGTATGTGTAAGTTTGGTTGGGTGGGTTCTGTCAAAGGCGAGTTTTCAAAACTCGCCTTTGTATTTTAATGAAGGCGACTTTTGAAAACTCGCCTTCGATACCTAAACAGGCCTATATTTGTAATTAATTCTGAAACATGGCTAAACGTGTTATACTATTTCAAAACAGACCTAAATAGGTAAAAAGTCCTTATATATTGTGACCCTATGTGTGTTGAATACTGTTTGTGTGCATGGGGTTGTATGAGTGTGAGTGTTTATATTTGTGTGTTTATTATATATATATTAGTTTTGTGTAAGTCGCTTTGAAATTTAATTGGTTTTAAAAAAATATGTATATATATTTATTTATATAAATTGGTTTTGGTGTTCATTGGACATATATATATATATATATATATATATAATTTTACGGTGTGTATCCGCATGTGTA
This sequence comes from Allium sativum, assembly GCA_030737875.1. Taxonomy (NCBI): domain Eukaryota; kingdom Viridiplantae; phylum Streptophyta; class Magnoliopsida; order Asparagales; family Amaryllidaceae; genus Allium; species Allium sativum. Next base: position 490,956,653 of record CM060920.1, read on the forward strand.
TATATATATATATATAAATAATTTTGTGCAAAGATTTGTTGTGTTTATTTTGAATTGAGTGTGGTGTTGAGTTCCGAAACCCGTCCCAAAAACCCAATAGACATACCGATCAATTGAGAAATTTACCAACCCCTTCCTATTAAAATAAAATAATATTGAGCGATCATCGAGTTGGATCCATTTTGAATCGTGTATGGAAGTCATCGGTTCATTCAGTGTCAGTCCGTCTGCTATCTCCAATCTCTGCCATGGAAGGTGAGTTTATCTCACACCTGACTTAAATTATTTCATGGATGTTAGATCAACATAATGAATTATTGTGGAATGTATAGGGTTGCTAGTAGAAATTGTTTGTTTAATATGTACACATTCATATATGACACGACATTTATATGACACGTATGTGCACTGATTACAGGATGTGATTAATGCTATATAATTATCTGTTATGTTGTTGATTTCCCCTAGTTCAGGGAAAATCACTAAGGGTTGAAATGATATATACCCGAACGGACATTAGGACAGGGAAAATCATTATGGGTTGAAATGATAGATATGAACGATTTTTACTGAATTTGATATCGCGGGTTGAAATGATAGACCCATAAAATTTTTATAAATTGCGGATTGAAATGATAAATATCTGTATCACTTGACCATAGAGTAGAAAAATATATACGGACACCGTTGGTCATGTTTTCAAAGTAAAGTGATTCAAAAATTTGATTTTTAAAATAATAACTTAATATTTTATACTTATATTTATTTTAAACTTAAATTTTGTAAATTTTAAATTATATGTTTTAAAATGATTTTATGAGTAAATATAGATTTAAATGTTTATTTAAGATTTTACTAATAATTTTAATTATTTTGAACTATATAACTTACTCATATAAGTACTTTAATTTTATTTTATTATAATAAATATTTCTTTAAATCTATTTTTATATTAATTTAAACTTATATACGTTTATAATCTTTTTCTAATTAATTTTTAGAATTGTATAAGTTTATATGTATATATATATATATCTATTTTTCCAAGTTAAATTTTCTTTTATATATCTATATTTTATAAACGTTGATAATAAACTAAAAGGTGGATAAGTTTAGATTTCTGCGATTTAAATTCGAGGTTTAAAGATTTTAATTTAAATAACGAAATTGATTTAACCAATGAAGTCATATAGGATATGGATTAGAATTCGATTTTTAAGTGATTGAATATGAATTGGAAAGAAAATATAAAATTTTATATATGGAACTGATTTTATAAACCGTTTAGTTTAAATTAAGAAATTTGTTAAATCAAATTTATAAGAATGGTTTTAAATCGTATGAATTGAATTTATAAACAATGGTTTCAAATGGTACGACTTGAATTGTAAAATATGACACGTATTGTTTGAATTGAAATATAATGTTGATTTGAATTTATAAGTAATGAATTTCGAATTGTTACGACTTGAGTTATAAATATGATATCATTAGTTTTAAAATGAAATGTAAGATTGATTAAAATTATATAAATTGAATTTGAACTTAAGTATTGGGATTTTGAATCAAATCGAATGAAATCTTATGAAAGGCGAAACTAGAGTGTATGATTTGTTTAACTTGAAATATAAAGTTTTGAGTTGAACTGTCTATATTGAACTCGAACCAAATTATGGGATTTTATGAATCAACTTGAAACGATATCTTGAAAAGGTAAAGTTGAATCATTTGAATTGTTTTGAATTTGAATATCTACAAATATAAACCGAACAAAAAATATTATCGAAGTTAAAGGTTTTGGTATCGATTTAAACGGGAATTGAGATATTTAAGGTATAACTTAAATACAAGTCGATTTTTGGATTTGAAATTCGTTATGCGAATACTTTCAGAAATTATAATCGATGTTAAATGAATAGTATTAGTTTATAATATATTGAGATCTTTATGATATGGTTCTAAATCGATTTGATTTAAGCGATTTGAGTTGTTATCAAAATTTAAATATAATCGAAGTTAGATGTTTAATTTTGAATTCAAATTTGAATTTGAGATTTTGTATAATTGATTTGTATATTGATTTATAAAATAATGGAAACGGTGTGAAAAATGTAAACGATTGGTAGTTAAAGAGACCGGATCGGCTGGTGTCATACTCTCTGACAATACTGAAAACCACTTTAATAATTGTGTAAGCGGTGGAGTTCCAGAATGAAGGGGTTGATTTGGCGAACGACTCTGTTTTCTATTTCATATTAATTACGAGACCCTGACTACCTTAGGTCAGCTTGATGTGACTAAAACAGGAGCTACGCCAAGACCAAGTGAGGTCATACCTCCTATCAAGCGCACTTCTTCGATACCATGCTATTACTTCTGTGATGTGTTTTGGTGGCCACCCTTTGATTTGATATGGGAGTGTGTCTCGAGGTGGGGCGGTAGTAACTGCTATGCATCACCCTCAGTCCGGCTCTGCAAACAGTGAATCCACTCTGGCATTCCTTGCGTACCTTGTCACATGCCTTATACGAGCCCACTACGATTTTTTGTACTGTTTTATATGGAGTGCCCTTTGATCAACCTCTAGTTTATTGAGGAATTACGGTACTGTATATACTATGGGAATATGTAAACGGTGTAAGGGTACTATGGTAATCCCGCTTACGCTATTTTGATTCTTTACTTTACTGACAGACACTATTGTATATAGTGTATTATACTATATGTTATTAGTTTGACGGATCCTTAGAGGATGGTGATCCCAAACATCCTTTAAGTCACTGATTACATTTCATCGAACACTTCATTTGAGTTGATTTACTTCCATGAGAATGTTAGTTGTGATCCGAGTTGTTTTGTTTTGCATTATTTCTCGGGTCAGATCGAGTATTCCAGTTTCGAGATTCATCCTTGGAGTTGGAGCTTATATTGGGCTTCACTCACCTGTGTCTACATATTCAATTGTTCCGGTACGGCTGTTTCTTGTCATTCCTATTATCATTTAATTTCGTATTAGGAAATCATTGTACTAGACTTCCGCTGTATTATTTATGTAAACTCTGATGTAAATTTATTTAGCAGCTTCACGAACTACTATTATATTTTGTATTTTTCGCTGCAAGAAATTATATTACTCTGTATTTGTGTTTGTGATTCTGTGATTTATTCTATTTACCCCAGAACCTAATAACAGTCTGTCATTTTGGATGGTTCAAGTCGACATGTTTTGTCGATTCGGCACGGTCAAAATAGCGAGTCATTACATATTTTGTATACGTCATGTTATTTCTTTAGTATTGATTTGAATGTGAATAAAACATTATATGTTATGTTGCGAAAGTGAAATAAACTTGAAAACCTTGATTTTGGTTAGGATTGACATTTCTATGTTTTAGGATGTTTCTTTATGTTTGTTTTAATTATTTATTATGATTAATAGTGTAATTAACATACTATAAATGCCTATAAAATGCATTTAATTAGGAATTGAAATTTAAAAAGTCCCCAGTAGAAAATTTGTATATGTGTGAGTATTTAATGGCTTTTATTGACATGTGACACAAGGTTAACCCCTACTTGTGGTAGAAGCCTGCTGGTAACCGACTGACATATCCAATATCTACAGTAAGTCATGTTAATGTGAGATGTCTACTGTTATGGTCCATTATAATAAATACACAAAAACATGAGATTAAGCCCTACCTATAGTAGAAGCGTGCCCGAAACCGACTAGAAAATCCAATAGCTATAGGTTGGTTTAATGTGATACCTCTTGTGTGATATATATTTATGTGAAGTAGGCCTGCCTCGAAAAGGTATTATGTGGATGACCCACCTTATTTGGTATCAAGTGGTTAGGACATTAGGAATCTTCTAATGTTTATTCTTTAGAAGGGCTAAAGTCAGTGGGCCTACCATTGTTAAGTCTTAAGTGGTCATTGGGTCCGCCATTCTGTAATAATCATGAGCTATTAAATGGCCTTAAACGATTACGAATGAGTGAGGTCATTCTCCAAAAAAATTTCACTTTTTAACTAGGGGTTATGTGAGGGCTGACCTAGGGGTGGGCTATTTAGAGTTCCACTGATCACATAAGGGGAAATGCCTGTCTAAGGGAAGTATTAAGTGCCTAGGAGTTCTCATAAATGGTAACTAGATAGTAACATAAGGATTCATCTAGGGAAGGTCATAAATGACAGTTAATCGTTTACCGTCCTGAGGTAATACGTGATTATACTTATTATCTGTCGATTTATGTTAAGAATATATTTAATGACTTTGACTAATAGAAAATGAGATATTAAGTGACTGTGGTCTACCACAGGGTATTAAGTGATCATAGGAGGAATCCACCTATAAAATAAATATAAATGGACTTAAGTGACGAATTGGTAGTCCGCCCCTCATGGTATTAAGTTTTCATAAAAGTTCACCTTTATATATACGTTGGCTTTAAGTCACTGTAGAGTAGTCCGCCAAATTTGTAATTGTGCATGATTGTATGTTGAATTAACCTCAACATAACCTGACAAATTTGTAATACCAATTATATGAAATAGCTTCCTTTAAACTTATGTGATTTTCATTCACCAGATCTTGTTGGCATGTTTATGCTTATCTGATAGGAGGTTCTCGCCTTGTGATCAGTGGGAAAGCATTGACTCTTACACCAATATGTCCCGAGTGAATGGTTGGTATGTGAAAGTTGGAAGGCTAACTGTAAAACAGGTGAATCTGGGGTTACCAAGTGTAGCCACACCCTTTAAGGTGTGGGCCGTGCGGCCTGTTATAATTGGTATAAGAGCCTAGGTTACCCAATCACGGGAAGTCCATATGTATGAGATGTGTACTTGTTATTTTAAAACAGAGTTTTTAAAGGTTTTACCACACATAAGTATATATACATATATACATATATATATATATACATGTTTATATAAAGCACGCATATCTCTATAAATAGTATTTATAGGTCCTTCTAGGAAAGGATTTACCTTAATTTCTAGAAACACCCTAGAAATCATACAGTGAATTGGCAACTTCCTTATCAATTTAAAAAAATGCAAGCACATAATGTTGTGAGAACCACAAAGTTAAAAAAGTGAAAAGGATTGAAACTCCCTATTTAATAGGCAGTAAATGGTAATCAATTTAGTGACTTAGTTATCATTTATGGAGGAGATAAGGAAGAAATAAATCGAAAGAATTCGAAAGTTAGGATAACCAGCAACAAGGACAAATTTATGCCCATTGCATAAGAATATCTTGAGTTTTAAGGAAAAAAAGTAAGTACATCTTTTGTTAAATAGTATAAACTTCTGTAATAATGAATTTGGAAATTTGAAATTTGAAAAAGCACTAAATGGTCAATGAGTGAAAGGACATTAAAAATGGAAAATATTAATGGAGTAATTAAGACCTTTATACAAAGATATGAATATTTGGCTTGGAACAAGAAATTAAATGTCCACAAGAATGAGCATTGCTTTAAATGATTAAGATAGACATTAAGGACATTTCTATGGTAGCTATTAGAAATGTTAAAAGATAGAAGAATAGGAATATCGAAGAAAGGAGTTAAGATAAGAAACAGACTTCCATAAAAAAGTGGACATCCATCGTTCCTGAAAAGATAGTAGGTAGGATTAGAAATTTTGAAGTAAAAGAATAAATATGTTATTACAAACTGACAAAAGTCATTGTTAGAAAACCTACAAAAAAGATTTTTGACGTCCACTAAATTATTTTTCACTTTGAAGTAATTGCGGAACACTTCATTAATAGGCTCAAATTATGCAATAGTTCCATTTGGAAAGAAATTGAAAATATTATTTTTGAGAACATTAACGATTTTGGAGAAATTTGAAAAGTTTAACATTTATTCTGTTAGACAAACTATATATATATATATTTTATAGAAAATAGAAGATGGATTCTTTAAATGGATAAAAGGTTAATAGTAAACCAATAACTACAGGTGTTTACATTCATGAGCTTTGAAAAAAGAAAGGCAAGTTCTTTAAAAAGCGACGAACGATGAAAATCTTAATGATAAATTTGTAATTATTACAGCTTCCATGTAGTGTCTTTTAAAATTAAAAAATTTACAAGAATTTTCAGTTTTCTAGTTTTATCCATATTTTAAATGTTAAGTTTCACATAAAATAAATAAATTTATAAAGTTCTTTCTTCAAGACTTTGTAGTGGTTGCGATTTTGAATGTGAGACTTATTTGATAATTAATTGGGTAGAAGAGGAAATGTAGGATTCATAGGCAATGTATGATCGTTTGAAAATGTAGAGAGGAATTACAAGAATAGGGAAAATAATGGAATAGATAATATTTTCCCAGTAATAATGAGAATTCTGCGAGAAGCAAGAGGAAAAGGGTATAAAAGTTACGATTAACTTCTCCATGTAAATAAATTTTGTAACTTATGGCTATTAAAAGAATTTTGAAAAGAATCTTTAAAAATGCAAATAAATTAGAATGAATGGTTATGTTTTTAAAAAGAAACATTCATGGATAATAAAAGATTTTCAAAATTCAAAACATACATTAGTGTGGGATTTAAAACAGTCATGGAAATAAAATTTCTAATATATAAAGAAGTTTTCAAGCTTTAATGCTAAAAGGTATATAGATCTTGAATAATGTTCAAAAAGTATTTTTTGAGAAGTAACAGCATATTGTGAAATTATAGCAACAAACGTTATTAGATATTTTAGGAGACTAAATTATCTCCCAATTCAATTTTGGATATTTAATTAAGATTTTAGTTTCAAAAATAAAATAAGCAGTTTTTTACTAGCCATCAAAAAGTTTTTATGTAAAATATATATCATTTTGGAAAGTGTTATTTTAGGTTGACATTCGAAATAAGTGTTATTTCAGAACTTATAAACACTTGGTAACTGTCTTCAAAACTTTAAATTTTTGGAAGGAGACATCTAATTCCTTATTGTAACATTTTGAAATAAATGAATTTTTTTGAAAAGAATATGTGTATGAAATGATATTTAATTCAGTAAGCATTTAACAACAAATTTTGAGTTTGTGCTGGTTTGAATAATAATAATGACGTATAAAATGGTCTGGATTTTTTTTTTTTTGTAACTGCTAAAATTACACTTTATAAAAAGAAATCATCTTAGAGTAATAAGCATAGAAAATTAGGTGATTCAGGATTAGATTCTAGGATTAAGTGTTGTACAACCTAATCTAGAAATATTTAATGTTAATTCTAGAGGTTTTTGTTGAAAAAGTTGGCGAAGAATAAGGATTTCTAGAATCATGATTTGATTGTAAACTGTACTGTCATAGATAGTTATGGTAGGAATTAGTACGATTATGAATGTATCTAGCGATTAGCAATATATATTGGTATATCAAGAAACATAATTGGGTTCATATGTATTAATTGCAAATTTAATAGGCAATAAACATATAATTAGTTTGGGGACTGAAATAAAAGCGAAGTTAACTTGAAAAAATTGGATATATTTTCAAGCTTTAAGATCTTGAAGGAATTAAATGAGTATTCATGGAATGGTTTGATTTTGATATATGTGTTAAAATAATGAATGTACCACATTTATGGTAAAGACGAAGATGAAAGATTTAAAAAGAATGGATTGGCATATCGAAAATTTGGAATGAAATATTAATACCTCTGCATTATATAGACCACTTAATTGTAAGAGAACACTTCCAAAGAACTGTTTAGGTTATGATCGCTAGTGGTCCCCTGTATTGATTGGATAAGGGTATAAAGTGGTATAAGTAATGAATCCCTATTCATGCTTGTGTTGTTTGGGATTAAAAAACCACTTATCAAATTTTAAGTTAAATGAGTAAGAGAGAATTTCATGGGGATACTTAACTAAGCGATTTACAAAACATAGAATTTGGAAGTTAATAATGGAATCATATTTGCAGCCTATAAGGACGAAGTGTATTAGTTTCGTAATTTTGGAGTAATAAGCAAAGAAGAAGTTTAAATTTAAAGAATGTCATCCTCAAAAATAAGAATTTAAAGCATGAAATTAAGGAATAGGCTAAAAAGTTAAATTTGCATAAATTAGCCTTTTAGTTTGAATATAACTTTGTTTTAGTTCTCTTAAATTCTTAAAAGTTATATTTGTCTAATTTTTATATAGCACTTTTGTCATTTTTCATAATAAGACTGCATTTGATATTATAAGGAATATATAAAAAATGTAAACGTAAAATGTGTAATTTTACGTGTTTGCACGTACTTTACACTATCCATTCAAAGTAAAGCAATACTCATTCCTTGTAATTTTTTGACTTTCCCATTCCTTGTAATTTTAAATATGTCAATATTATTATTTGGGCAAATTTATGGAAATTATAGCAAAGAACTTATTAGAATTTGAACTCTAACAAATTTGAGCATAGAAAAATATTATAGTTATTAGTATAGACCTCATTTGAGGATGAGAGGTAAAGTTTGCATATTGAGTCTCTTAGACAATATGAATAATATTTAAATTTAGGATTAGCATAGTTACTTTTGATGGTCAATGTAGTGCCTTGAAGTATTTCAAGGAGGTTATGCGTATCGCCAAATTAATGACGAAAAACGATTAACAAATTCTACTCGAATCAAATTATTGATTAGAGTTTAAAAAAAGTCTAATTTGATTAGGGAACGTGCGGAGGTTAGAAAGTTAGCATTATATTTAGGCTTCTCCAATATTCGAGAAATAAAAGATATCGTTGATGATATGATCCTATGACATTTTTATACTTTTACATTTGATAAGATACCTTCACACTATGACAAATTTTAATAGGGTCTAATTAGAAAATAAAGACAAAGATGGAGCCATTGGCGTCTTGTGCTATAGATATTGTGGAGTATTAGATTTCAAGGCTCCGCAACATTTAGTTAGATTGGTTCGAGTACATTTGGGGGAAAATTTAATGGAACACATGAAAATTTTAAATTTTGTAGCCCTTCTCGAAAATTATAGGATTCCATGGTTGCATTGTAGTTTCTAGATTGGATGGCAGGAATTGTTTGCAACACAAATATATTGAGCACTCACATAGAAATTATATGCATATTATAGTATTTTGCATACATACAGCATCACATATTTCACTTTCACGCTAGAATTGAGCTCACTTTAACAAGTGCTTAGTGTATTACCATATTGAGTATCGTTGTTTTATGGATGTATAATAAATAACTTAGGTGTATAACATGTTTGTTAAATAAGTTGTGTTTTTCACCCCTTTGGAAAGATTTATCTAGACAAAATCTCTTTTACTCAGGCGGAGGAGAATATAATATCCCATAAAAATATACCCTAAATAGACATAAATAATTAAATTAGCAATACATAGTGATAATTAATAAAATATTAATGGGCTTAAAATAAAATAATGGAAATTTGAGTATTGGGCCACGAAAATATTACCATTATTCGTGGCAAAATTCTAACCCATTTTGATATTTCGTTTATCGAAAATAGAGTTCATATGAAAAAGTTATGAATAAAACAAGTTATACGAAAATGATACACATGTGGCATTTTAAATTCAAACTAGAAATATAAATCTGGAATAAAATAAAATACCAATGGCATAATGAAATTTTCCTTTGGGATTTCAAACTTGTGTGTATATATATAAATATATAAGAGGGGACGAGAATCAAAAGGAAACAAAAAAAATCAATCAGCTTTTATTAAGAATTAATATAAATAGTAACGACCGGAAGAATTAAATTATCGACAACCTTTCCTTAAGGGGGTCAACCTGGGGCTTGACTGCACTCAAAGCGAGGGTGACGACCGCATTTAAGGAAGAACGGTAGGTGGGGTTGTTTTAAGATAAAAAATTTATATAATTTTTGTGGAACAGACTGTTGAGATTTTATAAAATGAATCTGACAGTCCGCATACTCTCCGTCAATTATAAATAAGGCATTAGCCTCCTTCCAAAACCCTACATTGTCTTTCAGTTCCGCCTCCATTCTTCTTCTCCATTTTTTTATATTGCAGAATTTAGGATTGGTTAGAATACTTCTACTTCCCTAGCCAAATTTCTATCTTCCCTAATCTATCTCTTGTTAGAATATGGAATTAGAATTATATGTATATATGTCTTTAACAGGGTTCATATATTTATTTATTTCTTTAATTATATATATATAGGAGCAATATTCAAAGTAAACTATCGTTAAAAGCAAAATCTTCTGTCTTCAACCTACTCTTGTTTTCGCCTGCGTGGTTTGTTTACTGCACCCTTATTCCAATTTTTTATCAAAACCCTAATCTCCACTACACTGATTATCCGGTCCACTCTGCTAAAGACAATATAACCCTCTCATACTCCAATCAACACTCTGGTTTATTGCATGGTGGCGCGTCTGGGTCAATCAGGCATGCTGCGGTGCTTGAGTTGGTAAATCTCATGATTTCAAGTTGTACGAAAACCTGTAATGCGCAGCACGAGGGATTTTTGCGATTTGGATTTACATCACCAAGTGGTTTTTTATTCTCGTGTCTGTCTGGTCAGAGCCAGGAGGTTTAGGGATGGTCTGGAATTGCAGGTCTATTGTGCTAGCTATGATAATATTTTAGGTTGAAACAGAAGTTTTTCGACTTGCGCAGATCTGGATTTTAGGTAGCAACGTGGAGCTACTATGGAAGAAGCAACTTCTAGGTCCTTGAATCGATTTCGCATCTCGCCCAATTATTTTCTGGTATGATTTCTTCTTATTTATCAAGTGTATATACAACGCCTCTGCTTGGTGAGCTGTTGTGGAGTTCTGGCAAACCAGTTGTTATGTTGTTGTGATGGACCAGTGAGAGGTATTCGATATTTAATGTTGAAGTGGTTGTCGTCTTGTTGTAATCATTAGTTGGCCATAGTGTTTTATGGTTAAGGTTTCCTGTAGTGTGAGCTTTGGACTAAGTCTATGTGAGCTAGGAGATTGTAGAAAGTGAGTTTTCATGTCACAGATTTAGAAAAAAAAGTTGGTTAGTTTTGGTTGGATTTGTATGTAGGTGTGCTGGTCAATGTTCCTCCATCACAGGTAAACATGGTGAAGCGTAAGCTCTCGACTTGCCATCATGATGGAATTATCTTTGCCTTCCGCATACTTCCTCCTCTACCGACCATATTGTCATTCCTGCACATGTAATTTGCATTTGGATGTTCATATGTAATTTGCTTTCTAGCTTGGATGATGTGCCAAGTTAGTATGTATGTCAGTTGTCAATGTAGTTTGGAATTGTTGAGTCTGCTGTAGTGTCCTCAACTTGCAAACTTGCAACATAACCTGATTCTTTAGCTTCACGATGCGAATGTGCATACGTAGTCGAATTGTTTTGATACTGTACTTGTAAACAATGAATGATTTGTTATGTTAGCGTATTATCTGTATTGTGTTTAATATAATGCTATGTAATATTCACTTCAACTGAAGTATGAATGACCTATGTAATTCTCCCTGCATGGAGTTTAAGGATGTAATACGTAGTCTAGAAAGAGTGTCTAGCTCCGATCCTATAGTCTAGTTTAGATATAGTGGATGGGACACTTTAAACTAGAATAGTGGTGGACTGTCCACCCTAAAAACCAAACTAGTAGGTTGGTAATCTGCTAATCTACTGTAAAATTATAATTATTATTTGTTTTTTTAGTGGAACGGTTGTGCAACGTGTAATTGCACACTGATTAGATAGCACAAAATAATTAACATATTTGATCTACAAGCCAGATCGGTAGCTAAAATAAAACGTTTGAGATCTAAAGACCCCTAGAGTTTTCAACCATTAAGTTAAAACAGAAAATTCAGGATATATGTACATAAGAGAGATATTAAACAAACACAGAAAAACTAAAGAAAGATGATCAATGAAACCTCCTTGCAAGCCAATCCGCATTAGTGCTTCCATGAGATTCAGCCTGTTATGCCACCGTGGGTAGAGTGAGTCTGAATGGGGCAGAATGTTCTAGTCCTAACCAAGCATGAAACAAATGGATGATACATCTATAGATGCTAGCAAAATTACTTTTGGGTTCGCAAAACACAACAGCATTACATTCTTTCCAAATACACCAACAATAGATAGTAATGAATACATCCACAAGAAAGTTAGGATTGTTATATTTCCAATGGTCATAAAAAAAGAGTAAAGGAATAGAAATGAGAAGGTGAGAACTGGTTGCGGCTAGAATGGGGTAGGAGAAGTCGCAGTCAAGGAAGAGGTAACGAATGGATTTTTCATGAAGTGAGCACAAGAAACAGATGGAATCAGCGGGAATATTGAAACAGCGAAGTCGATCTTTTGTATTAATGCGGGCATGGATAAGGCACCATTGGAAGAATAAAATGCAAGGAGGAATATGTCATTTCCATAATCTTGCGAAGGAGAAGAGATGACCATGATGCTTGAGGAAGATATAACAAGTTTACATGGAGAAACCCTTGGTTGGAGATAGAGCCCAGTAAAAATTGTCTTGCGAGTCAGAGAGGTTCAGGGAAAGGAGAACATTGTGTGCTTCAAGAAACTCATTCAATGTATCTAAATCAAAGATAGAGGAAGGGAAAAACAGGCTGGACCTAAGTTTGAGGAATGCTTAACGGTTAGGCCATGGAGAAAAGTAAGAGGGAAAATGTTGGGGAAGGAGTGGGAAAAAGGGAGGTTGTCGTGCCAAATATCAAGTCAGAAAAGGAAATTGTTTCCATTGCTAATGTTGACATGGAAAAGATGCTTAACATGAGGAATGGTAGAAAGAACGTCGGTCCAGAAAGGGGAAGATTTGGAACAAGGAAGGAAGTGGAGTGCAAGGTTAGGGTTTGAATGATAATGAAGGGATAGTATTCAATCTTTCCAAATGAAGTTTCCTGGGGTAAGCAATCTCCAGAGCCATTTGTCTAGCAACACCATGTTGAAAGTATTAAGGTTAATGATTCCTAGACCACCCTGGTTGCGGTGAAGACACACAGTTTGCCAGTTTATGGAACCACATCCAGAAAGAAGGGATGGCAGAGAGGACGGATTTGACGAGAACATGGCGACCTGTGCCTGAGAGGGAGTTTTCTGTCCACATGGAGAGCGTAGTCACAATTTTGTCTATAAGGGGAAGCCAGTCGGATTTTCTAAGTTTGGTAGGACGGAGAGGGAAGCCAGCCGGATTTTCTAAGTTTGATAGGACGGAGAGGGATGCCAAGGTAGGTGATTTGTAAGTGGGTCAAGTTACAGTTAAGGAGGGAGGAGATAGAAGGGCCAAGGTGATCGGAGTTGCCAAGCATTATGATGGAACTTTTATGGAAGTTGATGGACAGGCCCGAAACAAGCTTGAAACGTACAGAAGGATTTTAAGCCAATGCAGGTGAGTGGATTCTAGTGAGGCAAAAAGAATGGTAGCATTCGTGAATTGTAGGTTGGAAATCATCTGGTTTGATTCAAACTGTTTGATTCCCACTAGTAATTATTGCATATGGCCAATTTGACTATTTGGTTAAAAACATCGACAATGAGCACAAAGATGAGTGGTGAGAGTGGGTACCCTTGTCTCAGGCCATGCGTAAATTTAATAAGACAGCTATTTCGCTATTGACGTTGATGGTAGGGAAGCTGGTACAAAGAATACACTTGATCCAATTACACCATTTGGGAGGAATGCATCTGTTTGCCAGAAGTTCAAGAATGAAATTCCAAGTAACTGAATCAAAAGCTTTAAAGAAATCAAGTTTCGTAAGTACACTCGGCGTCGACGTATGCTGACAGAAGGAGATGACTTCTTGTGTGGCTACTACATAATCTAGAATATTATGGCCGAGGATAAAACCAGATCGTTCGACACCAACTAAAGATGCAATATCAGACTATTGATGATTGGCAAGGACTTTAGTGATAATCTTATAGGTGGTGTTCAGGAGGCTAATGGACGAAACGTTGAAATGGTGGTTGAGCCTGGTGATTTGGGGAGGAGCACAATGTTCACATAGTTTAGACATGCAATGGTCATCAAATCAGATTGGAACTCACTGCACATATCCAAAACAACTGACCAGAAACATTTGAAAAAGAAGGGTCTGAAGCCTCCAGTCTTAGGGCTTTATCATTTGCCATGTCTTTAAGCACTGCCCAAATTTCATCTTCTGAAAAAGGGTGATCAATATGAATGGGAGTAGAGTTGGGATAGAGACGGCCTAGACGATGAAAGGAAGGGGAGGAGAGTCTTTACCAAGAATGTTACGGTAGAAGTCAGTGAAGAGACGAAGAAGGTCAGGTTGATTCAAATAGCCGATATTATTTTGCTGAATATTAGAGATGAAAGTAGATCTATGTCTGTCATTAGCGAGACGATGGAAGTAAGCCATATTTCTATCACCTACTTCAATTCATTCCGCTTTGGATCATTACTTCCACCCAATTTCTTCCTGTTTGATGAGTCTGTCAAGCTCAGCTTCCAATTCTTTAAGTCGAAAGGTTTCATCATCCATCAAGGGACGAGATTCTTCCAATATGTTAAGATTTAGAATATCTTATTGGGTAGATGAGTACGTGTGCGGAGAGAACCCCAAACAGATTTAGCCCATGGCCAGATAATTTTTCATAGGGATCTAAGTTTAAAAACAACTCTTTCTATGGTAGATTGACACTACATCGTTGTGACCAGGCCAGCTTGATGAAATCCTCAAAAGAGGGTTCAAGTAACCAGAGATGCTCAAATCTGAAAGGCTTTTTAGAGATAGGTAGGGAATCGGAATCGAGGGGAAGGGGACAGTGGTCTGAGATAACAGTAGCTAAACCCTTTAATAAAGAGAGGGGGTGGAGTTCATTCCAGGCTGATTTGAAGAGTAAGCGGTCGAGCTTAGATAGCGATAGGATAGATCTACGGTTTGACCAGATGAATAGATGATTATTGATGGGTGGGTCAATAAGCAAGCAGGAATTGAAGAATGAGCTGAAAGATACTGAATCCTGAGAGAGATTGTCCAAATTTCTTTCAAGGTTGGTTTTCGTAATGACCCGGGGTTTCAATCGAAAACTGAACGTATAAAATTTATAATTTGATAAAGCATTTATAACTAAAAACTGATTAATGATGGATATTTCTTTTATATAAACAAGTAAAAGTGATTTAATCTTTTATTTTTGTTACTACAACATGAATCAAATTTGTGTACATGACCTTTGTAGCAAATTCTTAGCTAAACACTAAGTAAAAACCCAATTTGTTTGGAGAACAAATTGAATAAGAAAATTGATGATATCCTCACACATTTGCACTTACACTAAACTAATTAAAAGCTTTAGTGTATTTATACATTTGAAATCATGAACACAAGCAAGATTTTTGGCGCAAGAACAAGATAGACCCTGCAGCAAAACAATAGAGTTAATGGATGAATACAATACACATATACACATTAATTTCTCAAGCAAAAACATTAGTTAATTATTTAATGTGGTAAGGATTGTATTCAGCCAAGACTAGGCGCAAGACACAGCACCATTCTTAGCTACAAACAAATCACTTTTTGATAACATAATACTTCATGAAGAAGTATAGAAAACAAGAAGAGAATTGACAAGTGATTAGGGAAAAACACTTAAGTGTTTTTAACTAGAATTGCCATCATTCAAAGGACCTATGTGCAGCAACATTTAATGAGAAGTGTACTAGGAATTAGGCTTTTTAATTTAAGTTTGAAATCATTTAAATGGTGTAATGCTCATGGCCAAGGGGTTTCAGTTTTTGTTTCTATGCATGAGTATTAAAATTCATTTCTTGTGTGCAATGCACCAAGGCATTTAATGCTTTTGGTCATGCCTTAAACACATGTGTGGATGGAATTCCTCCACCAAGACTTGTGTAGTAAAAATCAAAACACATTCTCTGTTTTTAAGCTTGAACACCTGCGCATGTTTTTGACCAGAGAAAGAGGATTTTTCCTATTTTAAGAATAAAACAAAAACAAGTATTTTAAGATTTGTTTCTATCTATAAATAAGCTGCTATGGTTCCATTTTTATTCACCTACAATTCGAGCTAAATAGAAAGGAAACAAGAGACTTTAACATCCGCAAAACCAAGACTTCTTAGTGAGTAAACACTCACTACTTAATGGTTAAAAACTATATAACTTATTTTCTTTATGTTTGTTAAGACTAAACTGATAAATCATGCTATATACTCATACTGTTGAATCACAACTAAAACCCTTGTCCCATGTTGAAATCATGTTGCTGTGACATACACATGTACTATAAATATATATTGTTTTGCCTGAGGACTCTCCAACGTTTTGTTCTAGTACATAGGAACCTTCATTCCTTATGAAGACTAGTTGTAGATCACCGGATTTGTTAGAGAGTGAACTGTTTTGTAATTAATCAGTTGCGGCTCATCATGTTCGATGGAATTGAAACACTGCTATGTTAGTTTTAGTCGAGACCAACTTATGTTATAAAATAGAGCATAACATGATGAAACAATTCTCTGTATTTATATTCATAAACTAGATTGCTAAAAATGGGAAACTTTAGTGATATAAGTGGAGAGTACCTTCCTCGGGTTGTTTCTCTTTTACCTTGAACAAAGAATAGAATGAATGTAAAACATATATAAACCATTCATGGTTATAATTTATAACAGTAAACACCACAAAAATGTAAAACATATATATGTCTCTCTTTAAATATTCACGACAGTAAAGACAGTGTAAAAAACCATTCATGGTTTTTTACAAAAATGTAAAACATATATATGTCTCTCTTTAAACTTTAGTGATATGAGTGTAGAGTATATGGATTCCTTTTTATGAACCATTCATGGTTATAATTTATAACAGTAAACACCACAAAAATGTAAAACATATATATGTCTCTCTTTAAATATTCACGACAGTAAAGACAGTGTAAAAAACTATGTTGTTTCGAGGGGACCGAGTATCGGAAAAACTCGAGAACGGTACGGCATGAGAAAAAAGCGGCAAGAATATGGAGTTAATCAATAATGGGAGTGGACGGCGTAAAGCGTTTCCTTGTGCATAAGGAAGTTGTTTCGGAAAAACTCGTCGACGTATCCGTTTCCAAACGTAGTCCATCAAAGGGGGATCCGAGCAGTAGAGACAACTTCAGTCTTGATAATACACGCGCTGGAGTAGTGACGAGGCTTGGTATCGACTCATGTCGAGTGTGCATGTGCACACTGAAACTGTACACAGTAAAACTAAATTTTCTGGGGAAACAGTAAAAAGAAAAGAAGGAGGGGAGCCGCAGTTTCAAAGGATGAAGGAAGAGAAGCTTGTGACTTTGGTCTGTGAAGGGTGAATGGAACCAAAGTGTAAACATGGGTGTATGACTGTGAGTGGCATCGGTCGGGTATGTGAAACAAACCGGAGCTGGAGAGTTTCGGCGGAGGAGTAATGAATGGTTCACGGCAGTGAAGTGATGGAAGGGAGCAAAGTTTTGAAGTAGGAAGGATATCACAAGAAGATCACGGCATGGCAGGGAATAATTTAAGCACCAGGTTCCTTCATTTCAAATATGAAGCAGGCCACGTGAGCTGTTTGGGAGACGCAGGCTTAAAATGTTTGGGCCACGCAAGTTTAAAGAGAGGAATTAAAAGAAATGGGCTTAAGGGCTTTAATGGGCTTGTTATAATTAAAAATAGAATATGTTTATAAGAAGGGAAGTTAGTCTAAATTATATTTTTGACAATTGTTTTAAGTAAAATCTAAATACCGTAACAAATGATTTGTGTAAAAATTTATGATTTATAACATCGCTAAGTTATAAAATAAAGTAAACGATAAAGAAATAATATACGAATGTAATGTAAATTTTGTATATACTTAAATAATTTATATATATGAATTCAAAGTGTATTAGTTTAATATTAATTATTCATGCGAATAATTTAATTTAATAAAAACGAATAAATTAGCAAATCATTTCAAGGCGTTATGGGAATAAAAAGTTGATGAGTTATATTTAACTCAATGATCTACCATGACGAAAGGAAGGTGATTTAACTATCGATGACAATTCAGAAATTTTGAATAAAACATCGAAGTAATATTTTTTTCGACTTAAGTCGATAAATCTTTTATTGATAACAAGAAATGATCAAATTAAACGATAAATAAAAGTGAATATTAAAGATCAAATTTTATATTATAATCTGATCCATGTAAGTTTCACTTGTCCATAAAAGATATTAACGTCAATCGTTTCGAAGAGTCCGGAATGCATATTCCACTTCGATTCGATTTCAACGTTGCAAGTC
This sequence comes from Allium sativum, assembly GCA_030737875.1. Classification (NCBI taxonomy): domain Eukaryota; kingdom Viridiplantae; phylum Streptophyta; class Magnoliopsida; order Asparagales; family Amaryllidaceae; genus Allium; species Allium sativum. The sequence continues at coordinate 490,974,941 of CM060920.1, forward strand.
GAAGATTATCAAGGATAATAAAAGACGGAGTTATGCAAGAATTGTTTGATAAATCCTAGGTAGAATGTGACGGCCTGGAATTTCGCTCGATCCAAATCAGTCGTTAAACCGATCTAGACCGTTTGAAACCCCTGATCGTTTTGAGAACAGGGCAAATCAGAACAAAAACAGAAGAACATTTCATTGCTATTACAACAATTCCATCAGATACAAGAATATACATAGTATAAATGAATAAATTACATTCGATAAATATCAGAGATTACAATAAATTACATAGCCGCGGAAAAATAATACAAAGCACAACTGAAGGTGATATACGGATACAGAGCTTTCCGGATATCATTCCAGCTGTAAACCAGGGTCCTGTGAATATAAATCTGCAAAACCAAAACTACTAGCTGCCCGTGTCAAAAATAGGAGCACCCAGAGTTTAGGTTAAAACAATAAACTCCAGGTCAGTCATGTGACTAGTGTGAGAACTAAAACAGTTATTTAAAACATTACTTTAAAAGAAAGTAATTCAAGGGACCACGCCGTATAACATGGAACGGGTTTCCTCCTAAGAATACTAGTGCATAGGATAAACATCGCAATGCTTTTTCGAAAAATGAAGCTATTATAAGACCCAGGTCCCATCACACAATGCAACGCAAGCCGGAGGATAGGGTTTTACCTTATAACAGCCAAACATGCTTGGTACGTTTAAAACAAATCATTTGATACTATAATAAGTGTATAGTGTCAAAACAATTTCAGTCATAAATATAAATCATAGGCCGCATGAATGCCCCATACCACTATGTCGCCATACTAGTTCTACAATTAAAACCGAAATGCACGTATTGGAAATTGGATTTCCGTCATGAGTCGTGGCAAGGGGCAAGCTCCTCTCCGCTTCGAGACACTCTAGCAAATGCCTCAGGACTACACACTCTGGGTAACCCTGGAATCGGCTGGGCCGGTCCTCTCTTACGTTTGAGGATTAGCAATTCCTGAACACACGTTTCCCGGTCCTTACAGACCTAATATCGAGGCGCCTCATTCAAACAACCACAAAGGTGAAAAGTATATAAATGTCAGGGCTGGTAAGTCACTAACACCACCAAAACTAGAAAGAAATGTCGTGCTCTCCCAGCGGTCCGTATCCCGTTTTTAACTCATACCGAGGTGTGAGGCTCGCGAATCCACGCTATACACAAAGCTACGCCACAAAGGCCGTGCTTTGATCATCAACCACAAGACTTTGCTTTTCATCAGAAGCCTTGATCCATGCAACTCAGCGTGCCACACAGACAATTCATGCTATGCGATTGATATCTATCGATATATAACCTCTAAGCTCATACGTCTCAGAGAAGGGCGTTAAGCAAGAGAATAAATTCTCCGCCGCCAAACAGATATATATTTAACAGAAATCAATCAACACAGAATAAAATCCAATGTCAGACACACAATCCATTTACAAGTTCGTTCTGGGTCTGAACGAAACCGGAGGCACTTTCCTCGCATATCCATCGATCTCCAAGTACGTCTGGACGACCACCAACGGATTCCCTCATCTTGGGTGTACAGCCCAATCAAGATCATCAGTAATCACCCAAACTATGTGAAGACTTCCGGTCTTCAACCACCGTCTTCATCTTCGACTTATCGTCGAATCGGTTATTCAGAATGGGTATAAACCCGGCCTTTCCGAACAACCCGCGTATATTGAAACAAATGTTACACAAACACAAAATACGCCTCATTCCAATTCATTAGTCACTAACTGCAAATTTCATATTCTTAGAGAAATGTTCCCATTAATTTTATCCAAGATAAATTCCTTAAAATTTATCCTTTAATCTTCCTTTGGATGTCATTTCAAACCAAATTATGGTTTTCCAAACTAGTCGAGATTAGCGAACCACACCGGAGTAATTATTTATTTTATTTCCCAATCCCAATCTATTCATCCCATGAAGCAAAACTGGTGATACTCCATATCTAACACCACGGTGTTATCGGTAAAATTAATTACCATTTCACGTTCAAATCTAATTAAAGATTTAACTATCGCTTTGGAGCAAAACTGGTGATACTCCATTCTCGCTCACTTTCAAAATTTGATAATTTAAATTATCAATTCGCATTTCAATTTAATTGCAAATTCATCATAACTCCTTTTACTGGGTTAAAGAACTAATGTCATTTAAAACACAGTTCATGACAAACCCAAATCACATTCTATTTCTTATCGAGTTAAAGAACTGGTGTTATTTAAAACACTTTTCACGATAAACCCACAAATCAATTCTATTTAAGACCCATTTCAAATCCAATTTATTTATTTAAAATAAATGGGTTGTTATTTTAGTTCTAAACTAGTTCATTTCGATAAAAATCTATTTTTATCTTTTCAAATAGGGAGTTTTTCATCCCAATTTTTCCCAAATCATTTCTTATGATTTTACACAAATTATTACTATTTTTAATAATTTTATCAAGGCCCGTACAGTCGATTTCCAACAACGGCCATCGAACTGCACTTACAGCGACCTTTTCCAAATTTGATTTGGACGTATCTCCAAATCCACCCGTTAGATTTTAAATTTCTAATATTCATTAGAAAGCTCTTTTCGATACGAACCCAACGGTTCCAGTTTGAGGAGAATCCGACGGTCGGATCTCCCATAATGTCCGTTCGAAGTTAATGGTCGAAATTCGCAAACTGTCGCGGCACGGCGCGTTCTATTCAGGCCATTATATATATAATATATGTATATATTATATATATTTCGTTGATTTCTATTTAAAATGAAGTTTTATAAATATTTTTGAATTCGTTCCGAAAACAATTTCAATTTCCATTTCAATTCAAATCAAAATTGAATTTTTCCTTATAAATTCGTTTTAAAATTCATTTCTATTCAATTCTAATTTCAATTCAATTTGAATTCATTTCAATTCGTTTTCAATTCGAATTCGTTTTCAATTCAATTCAAATCAAATTCGTTTTCTATTCAAATCAAATTCAATTCATTTTCTATTTAAATCAAATTCAATTCATTTTCTATTCAAATCGAATTCATTTTCTATTCTGTTCAAATTCAATTCATTTTCTATTCAAATCGAATTTGTTCTCTAATTAAATCAAATTCAATTCATTTTCTAATTAAATAAAATTCAATTCATTTTCTAATTAAATCAAATTCAATTCGTTTTCTAATTAAATCAAATTCAATTCGTTTTCTATTCAAATCGAATTCATTTTCTATTCTGTTCAAATTCAATTCATTTTCTATTCAAATCGAATTCGTTCTCTAATTAAATCAAATTCAATTTGTTTTCTAATTAAATCAAATTCAATTCGTTTTCTATTCAAATCAAATTCATTTTCTATTCTGTTCAAATTCAATTCAAATCAAAGTTAAAAACGAATATAATCGATATAAATATCGTTCGCGCCAAAATAGCGCATCTCTAGTCAACACGGCTTTATATATTCAACAAATGAATATTTATTCTTGTCAACACATGACTAATCACAACGAATGAGTACTGTCCACGTGTGACTATTTTTGTTATTTAATATATTTTATAAATATTATGGTATCTATCGTTTCATATTAAATCAGACTCCAACCGCAAATTAGTAAGAGAACGATTCCCTGAGTATTAACCCCGAAGACCGAAACCAACATCAGATCATTACCAAGGAGACCACTCATCTTATCTATTTTCCAATTAATTTCTAATTTCATATATGATAAAGATGTAAATTTTATTGTTAAAATCTTTCGTTCAACACATGACTAATCTCAACGGATGAGTACAGTCAACACATGAACCTTTACTTTATAATATTCTTTATTTTCTAAATTGGAATGAGGCCCAATCAATTACCATATAAAGTTAATTATATGGATTACATTCAATGCATGTATATAATAGCAACGATACATAATCAACCATCATCCAAAGTGCACTACACTTTATAAGCATCAAATATAGATATCTAACGCTTATAACAGTCGGTCAATCAATCGATCGACAAACAACTAATTATTGGGATTTGTGTATGTCATATTTCATCCCAATACCCGTGTGGGGTTTCAAACTATCAAACACAGATTTTATTCGTGCAGTTGGGCGATGTGTAAAATTTATCGTCCCAATCAATGTCCTTCAAATAGGTGTACATGAACAAACCGCCCGGTTTATAAATGAATATTTATTTATTCTCGTTCACGTTAAAAATTATATTTTTAACGATAAAATATTTTATTTTAACACATGAATTTTTATTCTGTTCATTTACAAAATAAAAATGATGTTTTTATTTTTCTAACTTATTTTAGAAAATTTCGGCGGCATAACGGCACGATACTAGAAACGGGACAAGGCCTAGCCTTATCCCCGGTCTAGTGAAGGCCCACGCCATTCACACATCAATCAAATCCATTCATTTCACCAAACAATTCAAACCAAATAAACTAACCAACTACACATCCAAACAATTTAACAAACAAGCCATCCATGGTCTGTGGATGACGGGTGTCGGGTGCTGCTAAACACCGTCTGCATCCTAGTATATATATATATATATATATATATATATATATAGAAATTGAAGAGTGAGAAGTTCTCACCGATAGCTATCCCAACTCCACGCCACTTCATTTATAGAAATCTTCGCCATTCTCGCCTTTTTGTCGCTTTCGTTGCCCGTAGCCACTATATATAAAAAAATCACATTTTCACTTCGCTATTCAATATATAAAAAACGATTTTTTTTCGCTATTCAATATATAAAAATCGAATTTTTATAATCACGCTATATGGATGAAAATTCTATTTTTACACCGCTACTATATAGATAAAAATTCTATTTTTATTCTGCTATTAACTATATAAAGATTTCGCCTTTTCAAATATAAAGATTTCGCTTTTTCGAATATATCATTTTAAAAATCACATTTTTATTTTTCTACACATAAAAAGATGATATTTCTAATATTCCTATCATGTAAAAATTATATTTTTAATTCTCTACATAAACAAAAATCATATTTTTACATCTTCTATATAGTAAATATTATATTTTTAATACTTTAAAAAATATAAAAAATCATATTTTTTTATTTCAACGTATATATAATAAAAATAATATTTTTATTATCCTCTTCATTCTATTTCTTATCAAAATCTAACTCTTTATTAGCCATAAAAATCGAATCTTTATTAAATAAAATCTTACATTGATCGGAGGAAGACTTGGCGGCAGGGGAGGAGCTTCACCATCGGAGGCGGGGTTTGCTGGTGGCCGGGGTTCGATGCTTCAGGCGGCGGTTGTCGGCGGAGGAGGAAGAAGAGGCGAAGGAGGGTGCAGATGAGGGGGGGCTTCGCGGTTGCGCGTTTCAGAAGGGGGGCTTACGAGTTCGAATGGAAGAGGAGGGAGAAACGAGGGCGAGGTGGGTGGAGGGAAGGGAAGGTCGGAGATGAGGAGGGGGGTGCGCCAGCCTCTGATGGCGGTGGTGGTGGGCGACAGGGGTTTCCTCCTTTTTCCGTCGATGCCTCTCTTTTTTTTCGTTTTCGATTTTGACTGAAGGAAGGGGGGCCAGCTAAAGGAATAAGGAGAGGAAAGAAAGGAAGGTTTTATTTTATTTTTTTATTTTAATTATTTAATTTCTCAGCAAAAAGCAACTTTTATTTTCGACCTCAAAACGAGGCCCACCGCTGTAACGACCCAGAAAATCTGAACCAATTTAAAATTTTTAAATTGGCTAAAATAATGGATTTTAAATATTTAAAATAAATATTTTAGACAATGGCGATGAAAACTGAGTTTGATTCGACAATTGAAAACGAATATAATTAATTATAATTATATATAGAATTGAAAATGGCGCGGTAGTTCGATAATTCGATTTCAAACTTCAATTGAATATACCGGGTGCAAAACAATCCGGATGTTAGTGAAACCAAAAACATTAGAATCTAATTGATAATATCTTTCTAACGAATCTGACCAATCGAAATTTGATAGCAGGAATCAAAAGATATGTCCAGTTGAAAATTCTGAATAGTCGCTATGGAATTCAGGCCCTTAAAAATGGATATTTTGCAAATGACCTCGGATTTAGATGGAACCACTTTTGTTAGATCCGCAGTGTCAGGTTATTGCTAGGTTTCAAATTTCATAATTTTTCGAATTAATATGTGAGCGTGGCAAAGGAAAACGCGTTTGACCAGTTTCAGTTGATTTTAATCGACTGGAAATTGGCCATTTTTCAAACGGTCTCAGAATTCGACAAAACTAGTTTTGTTAGGACCATATCGTCAATACGAAGCTAGAAAATATTTTTCTGGAATTTTTCTAGTTAGTATGTGACCCCGGTAATTTGAAATGTGCGTTTAAAATTCAATATAGTGATTTAAATGAAAATTCAAAAGGAAACCGATTGTAACAATCAAATCGGCTTGCGATACATATCCCATTGTGTTCAGAATGGGGGTAGAACGCTATGGACGACAGGCGGTGGGCCTCGTTTCGAGGTCGTATGTAAAAGTCAACCCTTTTGCAAATTTAAATAATAAAATAATAATAATAAAAAAAAAAACTCTTCCCTCCCTCCTTATCTCCTGCTTGCCCCCCCCCCCCCCCTCATTCGATTATAACCAGAGAAAAAAAAAGAAAAAAAAAACAAAAAAACCTAGCAATCGATTCGACGCCACCGCCCCCCTGACAGCCCACGACCGCCGAACCCCCCCACCGCCCTCCGATCTTCCCCCCCCCCCTGAAGCGAAGCCGCCTCCCTCACCGTACCCCCCCTCCCTCGTACTTCGAACCCCTCCCTGAAGCGCCGCCTTGCCGCCGACGAAGGCGAGTCGCCCCCCCCCCCCCCCCCTTCGCAGGTAAGCGTTTCTATGTTTTTTTTATTTTATTTTTTTATTTTTAATTCTGTAAAATACTGTTTTTTTCTGGGATGAAAAAGTGATTTTTTTTTTAAAGTTTGAAAAACTGATATTTTTAATAAAATGAAAACTGATTTTAAAAAGATTTAAAAACTGTTTTGAAAAGCATTTTTAAAACTGTTTTTAAAAGATTTAAAAACTGTTTTGAAAAGCATTTTTAAAACTGATTTTAAAAGATTTGAAAAGCATTTTTAAAACTGAAATTTATAAAGTTAAAACTGATTTATTTATAAGATTAAAACTGATTTGTTAAAACTTTAAAACTGAATTTTTTTAAAAGTTAGAACAGAAATTTTTATAAAGTTTAAAACTGAATTTTTTTAAAGAATAGAAACTGATTTTTATAAGCAAATAATAAACTGATTTTGAAAGCAAAAGTAAAAAACATATTTTTATATGTTGAAAGCAAAAGGAAAAATCATATTTTTATATGTTGAAAGCAAAAGGAAAAATCATATTTTTATATGTTGAAAGCAAAAGTAAAAATCATATTTTTATATGTTGAAAGCAAAAGTAAAAAACATATTTTTATATGTTGAAAGCAAAAGTAAAAAACATATTTTTATATGTTGAAAGCAAAAGGAAAAATCATATTTTTATATGTTGAAAGCAAAAGTAAAAATCATATTTTTATATGTTGAAAGCAAAAGTAAAAAACATATTTTTATATGTTGAAAGCAAAAGGAAAAATCATATTTTTATATGTTGAAAGCAAAAGTAAAAATCATATTTTTATATGTTGAAAGCGAAGTAAAAATCATATTTTTATATATTGAATAGCGAAGTCAAAATTCGATTTTTATATATTGAATAGCATAGTAAAAATTCTATTTTTACATATGTAGAGAATACGGGCGAAAGCGACAAAAGGCGAAGATTTCTCTAAAAGAAGATTCTTGAAGTTGGATAGCTATTGGTGAGATTTCTGATTTAAAAATATTTTATATGTGTTGATATGAAAATGAATTGCTATATATAAATATATATCTATATATATACGCCCCTCGTCCACAAACCATGGACGATATTTATTGGTTGAAATTGTTGTGAAATGGATTGATAGCGAATGATTGTTTGGGATTGTTTGTGATTGATATTGGTTGATTGTGGTTGAAAAATACCCATTGGTGGTTGTGAAATATTTGGTTGAAACCACATAGGATTAGTTTGTGGAATTGAAATAAATATATATACATGCTGCCTGCGTGCGAACTAGATGCATGTTTCCCATTGTCAAAAACCGCGAGGTTTTAAGGTAGAGCGAGGAGCCGTACTAGGGACGGTGCCGGTTTAACTACCCTGCCGTTATGCTGCCGAAATTTTGAATAATATTTGTGTGTTTGAATTATTTTCATATGCTTAAACAATTGAAAACATTCATGTGTTGAATTGATATTCATTCGTTGTTTAGAAATTCATGTGTTGAATGGTATTCATATTTTGTAATAAATTGCTCGATAATAAAAATCACATTTTTATCGATATATAAAAACTATAGAAACATTCATGTGTTGAATTGATATTCATTCGTTGTTTAGAAATTCATGTGTTGAATGGTATTCATATTTTGAAATAAATTGTTCGATAATAAAAATCACATTTTTATCTATATATAAAAACTATAGAAAACATTCATGTGTTGAATTGATATTCATCCGTTGTTTAGAAATTCATGTGTTGAATGTTATTCATATTTTGAAATAAATTGTTCGATAATAAAAATCACATTTTTATCGATATATAGAAACTATAGGAAACATTCATGTGTTGAATTGATATTCATTCGTTGTTTAGAAATTCATGTGTTGAATGGTATTCATGTTTTGAAATAAACTGTTTGATAATAAAAATCACCTTTTATCGACTATATGAACTATATAGAAAAATAGTGTTTTGAAATGAATCGTTTTACAATAAAAATCACATTTTTATTGTATGCATAAATCGTTGAAATGTGAAGTGTTAAAAATAGCCACTTGTTCAAAATAAACATATATGAGTTTAAATATTCATTAATTAGCTAATGAAATGATTTGCACCTATTTATGTAACATTAGAATGAATGGTGTTTTTAAACCAAATAGAAATCAAATATGAAGTTGAATAGAAAATGAAAAATGATATGAACTGTATATATATGTACATGCATATTCATTGAACAGGTTATAGCAAAGGGGCTAGAGAAGAGGAATAAAATTTGTGCCCGACAAATAGGTACACATTTACTGATTTGTTTGGGTGATGATTTTGAGCCTATTGGCTAGCCGCTTGGCTTTTTCTTTTTCTTTTTGAGATTAGAAGGACCGGGACGCTACTTGCGATTTCCCGACGCTCCCGGTGCAGGGGAGGTTATGGCGAAATTTTTCCAAAATTTAAGGTGTTAGAAAATTTTTTGAAGTTAAATCGATATTGGAATGGTTGAATGAACTATATTTATATAACTATAAAAATATAAATAAAATTAAAACGAAACGAGGCCGTGCAGTTCGTATTTTGAAACCGTGATTTCAAACGACTAGTACGGGAAATCCGACCATTGGATTTTCCCGAAACCTCAACCGTCGGGTTCGCCTTGGAATAATCTTTCCAACGGCACCAACCTTGTAAAAATCCAACGGTTAGATTTTCAGATATGTTTAATTCAAATTTGGAGAAAAACAGCGCCAGAATCGATTATATTTATTTATATATATAAATATAATTTTATTTAATCGAATAACGACGCTGCAGTTCGTATTTTGAAATCGAAACTTCAAACGATTGTACCGGGAGATCCGACCGTCGGATTTTCCCGAAACTGGAACCGTTGGATTCGTTTTGAAAAGACCTTTCTAATGACGTAAATTTTGTGAAGATCCAACGGTTAGATTTTCAGATATGTGTAAATCAAATCTGAAGAAAAACAGCGCCACGGCCGCCTTATGGCCCGAAGCGTCGTTTTGAATAAAATGGCTATTTTAAAATAAATAAAAATAGCGATAAATAGTTATAAAATATCATAAGCGATATGGAATGGAAATAAACTGAATTTGCTTGATTTATGTGATATTTGATGGTTGAATGTGTTTGGTGTGAAAATTACATTAAAGAACAAAATTGTTGTTGTCGAATAATTTAACCATTAAAATAAATCGAATTGAAATTCTAAATATACGTGAATTATTTGAAAAGGCTGAGTTAATTCTCATTTCGAATAATTGACCGACGATTGAAAGTCGAAGATGATGACGATGGTCGAAGACCGGAGATCTTCACCTCGTTTGGATGGTAACCGAGGTCCTGATTGGGAGGCATCCCGAAATATGGATAATGAGTGGTGATCGTCCAGACGTACGTGTTGATCGAAGGGTTTGCGAGGTATTTATTGCCTCCGGTTTCGTTCAGACCCAGAACGGACTTGTAAATGGACTGTGTGTCCGACATGGGAATTTGTTCTGTGTGATTGGTAGCCATCAGTTGCACGGTGTGAATTGCCTGTGTGGCATGCTAAGATGCAATGATCAGGGCTTCTGTTGAAAAGCAAAGTCTTGTGGTGATGATCAAAGCACCGCCTGTGTGGCGTAGCTTTGTGTATAACGTGAATTCGCGAGCCTCACACCCCGGTATGAACCTAAAACGGGAGAAAGGACCTCAGGGAGGACATGCGTTTTCTTCTAGCTAGGGTGGTGTCAGTGACCTACCAGCCCTGACATTTATATACTTTTCACCTATGTGGTTGTTGCTGTTGCGAGGCGCCTCGGTTTGATCGGACGATCCGGGTCCGATGGAGTCATTCGTTGGCTCGTTGACGCCCCAAAGGGCGGGGAAACGTATTGTTCAGGAATTTTAATCCACATCGGTGGACCGGCCCTGTCGCTCCTAGGGTCACTCGAGCTCTGATCCTGAGACACGGGCTAGAGCGTCTCGAATTCGGTAAGGACTATCTTTTGCCTTGGTTCATGACGGAAATCCAATTTCCAAATACGACATCGTGCGGTTTTGATTGTATACCTATATATGGCGACATAGTGGTATGGGGCATTAATGTCGTCTATGATTGATAGTTATGATTTGAAATTGTTTTCAAAACATATAAACACTAGCAATAATATCAAATGCCTTTGTTTTATTCGTATCAAGCATATCTTGGCCGTTATAAGGTAAAAACTCTATCCTCCGGTTTGCGTTGCATTGTGTGATGGGAACTGAGTCTTATAACGGCTTCATTTTTATAAAAAGCATAGCGATGTTTAAAAGAAAGATTTGTTTTAAAGCACTGGCAATCCAATGGAGTAAACCCGTTCCACGAAAGTGGCGTGGTCCTGTGATTAGCTATATTATATATGTGTTGAGTAGATTTCTCATACAAGTCCCATGACTGACTCGTAGTTTGTTTCACTCTCAAACTCGGGTGCCCCTTTTTCCACACGGGCAGCCTTGTATTCAGGTTTAGCTGGTTCTTTCTGGATAGCTGGAGCTGAAGATGGATTCTATCATTTATTTCTTTTTATGCTGTTCAGCTCCTATTGTACATATTTTGTTTATTTCCGCTGTAGACATTTATGTATAGCTGAACTGTATTTGTACTAAGTAAGATCCTGTATACTGTGTAACTCTGATGATTACTTTTATCCAGTATATTTTGTTGTTCATTCTGGTGTATTTATTTAATTCTGTTCTGCTATTATCTGTTTCTGTGTTATATTCCAAAGATAACCTTGTTTCCGTGAGAACGGGAAATCGGGTCATCTCATCGTGGTATCAGAGCTTTGGTTAAGCTTAGTTCTGGAATATAACATGTGAACGAACTCGTCAGAAATAGAACCAGTAGTGTTCTAGGACGGGCAACTCAATACAGATAGGATCAGCAATATCCTAGTATGAGTAAAGCAGAATCAGAACAACTCGTTAGAGATGGGGTCAGAAGTGCCTCAGAACGAGTCGAGAGTAATATGTTTTTAAATAACGTATTTGTGATTATATTTATAGTCTGGTTTTAGAAATATAATTTTTGAATATAAAAAAGATATATTTTTGAAAGGTTAAAAACAAATTGGTTGTTGTATTTTGGGATTGTAGATTTATCAAACCACTTTCGACTTTATTCCTTTTCGGGGACGAAAAGTTTTAAGTGGGGGAGATTGTAACGACCCAGAAAATCTGAACCAATTTAAAAATTTTAAATTGGCTAAAATAATGGATTTTAAATATTTAAAATAAATATTTTAGACAATGGCGATGAAAACTGAGTTTGAATCGATAATTGAAAACGAATATAATTAATTATAATTATATATAGAATTGAAAATGGCGCGGTAGTTCGATAATTCGATTTCAAACTTCAATTGAATATACTGGGTGCAAAACAATCCGGATGTTAGTGAAACCAAAAACATTAGAATCTAATTGATAATATCTTTCTAACGAATCTGACCAATCGAAATTTGATAGCGGGAATCAAAAGATATGTCCAGTTGAAAATTCTGAATAGTCGCTATGGAATTCAGGCCCTTAAAAATGGATATTTTGCAAATGACCTCGGATTTAGACGGAACCACTTTTGTTAGATCCCCAGTGTCAGGTTATTGCTAGGTTTCAAATTTCATAATTTTTCGAATTAATATGTGAGCGTGGCAAAGGAAAACGCGTTTGACCAGTTTCAGTTGATTTTAATCGACTGGAAATTGGCCATTTTTCAAACGGTCTCAGAATTCGACGAAACTAGTTTTGTTAGGACCATATCGTCAATACGAAGCTAGAAAATATTTTTCTGGAATTTTTCTAGTTAGTATGTGACCCCGGTAATTTGAAATGTGCGTTTAAAATTCAATATAGTGATTTAAATGAAAATTCAAAAGGAAACCGATTGTAACGATCAAATCGGCTTGCGATACATATCCCATTGTGTTCGGAATGGGGGTAGAACGCTATGGACGACAGGTGGTGGGCCTCGTTTCGAGGTCGTATGTAAAAGTCAACCCTTTTGCAAATTTAAATAATAAAATAATAATAAAAAAAAAACTCTTCCCTCCCTCCTTATCTCCTGCTTTCCCCCCCCCCCCCCTCATTCGATTATAACCAGAGAAAAAAAAAAGAAAAAAAACCTAGCAATCGATTCGACGCCACCGCCCCCCTGACAGCCCACGACCGCCGAACCCCCCCACCGCCCTCCGATCTTCCCCCCCCTGAAGCGAAGCCGCCGCCCTCACCGTACCCCCCCTCCCTCGTACTTCGAACCCCTCCCTGAAGCGCCGCCTTGCCGCCGAGCCGCCGACGAAGGCGAGTCGCCCCCCCCCCCCCCTTCGCAGGTAAGCGTTTCTATGTTTTTTTTTATTTTATTTTTTTATTTTTAATTCTGTAAAATACTGTTTTTTTCTGGGATGAAAAAGTGATTTTTTTTAAAGTTTGAAAAACTGATATTTTTAATAAAATGAAAACTGATTTTAAAAAGATTTAAAAACTGTTTTGAAAAGCATTTTTAAAACTGTTTTTAAAAGATTTAAAAACTGTTTTGAAAAGCATTTTTAAAACTGATTTTAAAAGATTTGAAAAGCATTTTTAAAACTGAAATTTATAAAGTTAAAACTGATTTATTTATAAGATTAAAACTGATTTGTTAAAACTTTAAAACTGAATTTTTTTAAAAGTTAGAACAGAAATTTTTATAAAGTTTAAAACTGATTTTTTTTAAAGAATAGAAACTGATTTTTATAAGCAAATAATAAACTGATTTTGAAAGCAAAAGTAAAAAACATATTTTTATATGTTGAAAGCAAAAGGAAAAATCATATTTTTATATGTTGAAAGCAAAAGGAAAAATCATATTTTTATATGTTGAAAGCAAAAGTAAAAATCATATTTTTATATGTTGAAAGCAAAAGTAAAAAACATATTTTTATATGTTGAAAGCAAAAGTAAAAAACATATTTTTATATGTTGAAAGCAAAAGGAAAAATCATATTTTTATATGTTGAAAGCAAAAGTAAAAATCATATTTTTATATGTTGAAAGCAAAAGTAAAAAACATATTTTTATATGTTGAAAGCAAAAGGAAAAATCATATTTTTATATGTTGAAAGCAAAAGTAAAAATCATATTTTTATATGTTGAAAGCGAAGTAAAAATCATATTTTTATATATTGAATAGCGAAGTCAAAATTCGATTTTTATATATTGAATAACATAGTAAAAATTCTATTTTTACATATGTAGAGAATACGGGCGAAAGCGACAAAAGGCGAAGATTTCTCTAAAAGAAGAGTCTTGAAGTTGGATAGCTATTGGTGAGATTTCTGATTTAAAAATATTTTATATGTGTTGATATGAAAATGAATTGCTATATATAAATATATATCTATATATATACGCCCCTCGTCCACAAACCATGGACGATATTTATTGGTTGAAATTGTTGTGAAATGGATTGATAGCGAATGATTGTTTGGGATTGTTTGTGATTGATATTGGTTGATTGTGGTTGAAAAATACCCATTGGTGGTTGTGAAATATTTGGTTGAAACCACATAGGATTAGTTTGTGGAATTGAAATAAATATATATACATGCCGCCTGCGTGCGAACTAGATGCATGTTTCCCATTGTCAAAAACCGCGAGGTTTTAAGGTAGAGCGAGGAGCCGTACTAGGGACGGTGCCGGTTTAACTACCCTGCCGTTATGCTGCCGAAATTTTGAATAATATTTGTGTGTTTGAATTATTTTCATATGCTTAAACAATTGAAAACATTCATGTGTTGAATTGATATTCATTCGTTGTTTAGAAATTCATGTGTTGAATGGTATTCATATTTTGTAATAAATTGCTTGATAATAAAAATCACATTTTTATCGATATATAAAAACTATAGAAACATTCATGTGTTGAATTGATATTCATTCGTTGTTTAGAAATTCATGTGTTGAATGGTATTCATATTTTGAAATAAATTGTTCGATAATAAAAATCACATTTTTATCTATATATAAAAACTATAGAAAACATTCATGTGTTGAATTGATATTCATCCGTTGTTTAGAAATTCATGTGTTGAATGTTATTCATATTTTGAAATAAATTGTTCGATAATAAAAATCACATTTTTATCGATATATAGAAACTATAGGAAACATTCATGTGTTGAATTGATATTCATTCGTTGTTTAGAAATTCATGTGTTGAATGGTATTCATGTTTTGAAATAAACTGTTTGATAATAAAAATCACCTTTTATCGACTATATGAACTATATAGAAAAATAGTGTTTTGAAATGAATCGTTTTACAATAAAAATCACATTTTTATTGTATGCATAAATCGTTGAAATGTGAAGTGTTAAAAATAGCCACTTGTTCAAAATAAACATATATGAGTTTAAATATTCATTAATTAGCTAATGAAATGATTTGCACCTATTTATGTAACATTAGAATGAATGGTGTTTTTAAACCAAATAGAAATCAAATATGAAGTTGAATAGAAAATGAAAAATGATATGAACTGTATATATATGTACATGCATATTCATTGAACAGGTTATAGCAAAGGGGCTAGAGAAGAGGAATAAAATTTGTGCCCGACAAATAGGTACACATTTACTGATTTGTTTGGGTGATGATTTTGAGCCTATTGGCTAGCCGCTTGGCTTTTTCTTTTTCTTTTTGAGATTAGAAGGACCGGGACGCTACTTGCGATTTCCCGACGCTCCCGGTGCAGGGGAGGTTATGGCGAAATTTTTCCAAAATTTAAGGTGTTAGAAAATTTTTTGAAGTTAAATCGATATTGGAATGGTTGAATGAACTATATTTATATAACTATAAAAATATAAATAAAATTAAAACGAAACGAGGCCGTGCAGTTCGTATTTTGAAACCGTGATTTCAAACGACTAGTACGGGAAATCCGACCATTGGATTTTCCCGAAACCTCAACCGTCGGGTTCGCCTTGGAATAATCTTTCCAACGGCACCAACCTTGTAAAAATCCAACGGTTAGATTTTCAGATATGTTTAATTCAAATCTGGAGAAAAACAGCGCCAGAATCGATTATATTTATTTATATATATAAATATAATTTTATTTAATCGAATAACGACGCTGCAGTTCGTATTTTGAAATCGAAACTTCAAACGATTGTACCGGGAGATCCGACCGTCGGATTTTCCCGAAACTGGAACCGTTGGATTCGTTTTGAAAAGACCTTTCTAATGACGTAAATTTTGTGAAGATCCAACGGTTAGATTTTCAGATATGTGTAAATCAAATCTGAAGAAAAACAGCGCCACGGCCGCCTTATGGCCCGAAGCGTCGTTTTGAATAAAATGGCTATTTTAAAATAAATAAAAATAGCGATAAATAGTTATAAAATATCATAAGCGATATGGAATGGAAATAAACTGAATTTGCTTGATTTATGTGATATTTGATGGTTGAATGTGTTTGGTGTGAAAATTACATTAAAGAACAAAATTGTTGTTGTCGAATAATTTAACCATTAAAATAAATCGAATTGAAATTCTAAATATACGTGAATTATTTGAAAAGGCTGAGTTAATTCTCATTTCGAATAATTGACCGACGATTGAAAGTCGAAGATGATGACGATGGTCGAAGACCGGAGATCTTCACCTCGTTTGGATGGTAACCGAGGTCCTGATTGGGAGGCATCCCGAAATATGGATAATGAGTGGTGATCGTCCAGACGTACGTGTTGATCGAAGGGTTTGCGAGGTATTTATTGCCTCCGGTTTCGTTCAGACCCAGAACGGACTTGTAAATGGACTGTGTGTCCGACATGGGAATTTGTTCTGTGTGATTGGTAGCCATCAGTTGCACGGTGTGAATTGCCTGTGTGGCATGCTAAGATGCAATGATCAGGGCTTCTGTTGAAAAGCAAAGTCTTGTGGTGATGATCAAAGCACCGCCTGTGTGGCGTAGCTTTGTGTATAACGTGAATTCGCGAGCCTCACACCCCGGTATGAACCTAAAACGGGAGAAAGGACCTCAGGGAGGACATGCGTTTTCTTCTAGCTAGGGTGGTGTCAGTGACCTACCAGCCCTGACATTTATATACTTTTCACCTATGTGGTTGTTGCTGTTGCGAGGCGCCTCGGTTTGATCGGACGATCCGGGTCCGATGGAGTCATTCGTTGGCTCGTTGACGCCCCAAAGGGCGGGGAAACGTATTGTTCAGGAATTTTAATCCACATCGGTGGACCGGCCCTGTCGCTCCTAGGGTCACTCGAGCTCTGATCCTGAGACACGGGCTAGAGCGTCTCGAATTCGGTAAGGACTATCTTTTGCCTTGGTTCATGACGGAAATCCAATTTCCAAATACGACATCGTGCGGTTTTGATTGTATACCTATATATGGCGACATAGTGGTATGGGGCATTAATGCCGTCTATGATTGATAGTTATGATTTGAAATTGTTTTCAAAACATATAAACACTAGCAATAATATCAAATGCCTTTGTTTTATTCGTATCAAGCATATCTTGGCCGTTATAAGGTAAAAACTCTATCCTCCGGTTTGCGTTGCATTGTGTGATGGGAACTGAGTCTTATAACGGCTTCATTTTTATAAAAAGCATAGCGATGTTTAAAAGAAAGATTTGTTTTAAAGCACTGGCAATCCAATGGAGTAAACCCATTCCACGAAAGTGGCGTGGTCCTGTGATTAGCTATATTATATATGTGTTGAGTAGATTTCTCATACAAGTCCCATGACTGACTCGTAGTTTGTTTCACTCTCAAACTCGGGTGCCCCTTTTTCCACACGGGCAGCCTTGTATTCAGGTTTAGCTGGTTCTTTCTGGATAGCTGGAGCTGAAGATGGATTCTATCATTTATTTCTTTTTATGCTGTTCAGCTCCTATTGTACATATTTTGTTTAGTTCCGCTGTAGACATTTATGTATAGCTGAACTGTATTTGTACTAAGTAAGATCCTGTATACTGTGTAACTCTGATGATTACTTTTATCCAGTATATTTTGTTGTTCATTCTGGTGTATTTATTTAATTCTGTTCTGCTATTATCTGTTTCTGTGTTATATTCCAAAGATAACCTTGTTTCCGTGAGAACGGGAAATCGGGTCGTCTCAACCGCCTGTCGTCCATAGCGTTTTACCCCCATTCCGAACACAATGCGATATGTATCGTAGGCTAATTCGATCGTTTCGATCAGTTTCCGTTAAAATCAACATATAACTCTATATATTGAATTTGAACGCGCATTTCTGTTTACCAGGGTCACATACGAACTCTATAAATCCCAGACAAATATTTTCTACCTTCGTATTGACGATACGGTCCTAACAAAACTAGTTTCGTCGAATTCTGAGACCGTTGGAAAAATGGCCATTTTCCAGTCGATTAAAATCAACTGAAACTGGTCAAACACGTTTTCCTTTGCCACGCTCACATATTGATTCAAAAAATTATGAAATTTGGAATCTAGCAATAATTTGATATCACGAATCCAACAAAAGTGGTTTCGTCGAAATCCGAGGTCGTTTGCAAAATGCCTATTTTTAAGGGCCTGAATTCCATAGCGACTATTCAGAATTTTCAACTGGGCATATCTTTTGATTCCTGCTATGAAATTTCGATTTTCCGGATTCATTGGAAAGATATTCACGAATAGATCCTAATGTTTTTGGTTTCACTAAAATCCGGATTGTTTTGCACCCGGTATGTTCAATTGAAGTTTGAAATCGAATTATCGAACTACCGCGCCATTTTCAATTCCTTTTATAATTATATATAATTATTTATATTCTAACTACGACGCGTATAAATATATACGTTCTAATTATATTCAAAATAAATTTCTCTTCGATATTATTTAAAATAATCTATTTCAAATATACAAAATTCATTAAAATCGCCAAAATAAAAATTTTAAACTGGCCCAGATTTCCGGGTTGTTACAATGTCCCCCACTTAAAACTTTTCGTCCCCGAAAAGGAACAAAGTCGAAAGTGGTTTGATTAATCAATTCTACGTTCGATGTGGCTCCCATTCTCCAACTTTTTAGTTTCTGAGAATTTTCAAATTTTCAAAAATTTGGCTAACACCCTAAATTTTCGAAAAATTTCGCCATAACCTCCTCTGCACCGGGAGCCACGGGAAAATCCCGAAATTTCCATACAGGCCTTCTGATTTCAAAAAGAAAAAGAAAAAGCCAAGCGGCTAGCCAATAGGCTCATAAAATCATCATCACCCAAACAAAACAGTAAATTATATAATAAACATGTACCTATTTGTCGGGCAAACAAATTTTATTCTCTGCTCTAGCCTCCTTGCTATGACCTGTTCAATGTAAGTACATGTATATGCAAGCAAATGCGACTAATTTTCAATATAATTCAATATTTGATGCAACTAGGCATAACGGTTAAAAAATTTCAAACAACTAAACAAACAACACAAACATCAGTCAATTAGTGGATTAACGTTTCAAATTCATAAATTTGATATATAGTCAAAAATCATGTTTTTGATGCCAATTTACAACAATGTGTTCTAACTATATAAGTTTTGGTTCTCACACTAGTCGATGGAAATATATAGATATCACACCTTCGAAACACAAAAATAATTACTGATGATGACGCGTCAATCATCAGAATCAGGTCCGGACGACTAGAGTGTGATTCTATATCTATCTAGTATATTAAAACTTCGAATATACGTTCATGACGCGTATATGCAAAATATTTATATATTGGATTGTCCAAATTCAATATAAATAAATATTCAAATGCGTGTAAAACGATTTAAATTTTCAAAACAAAATTGTTTTCATTTGAAAAATATATTCTTCACACTCGTTCTAGGATACTACTGATCCTATCTCTAACGAGTCATTCTAATTGGATATCACTAATCCAATATCTGATGAATTCTTTCATATGGCTCTAATGTGTCTTGTTCTCGAGCTCTGTAAACCAAAGCTCTGATACCAAATGTGACGGCCTGGAATTTCGCTCGATCCAAATCAGTCGTTAAACCGATCTAGACCGTTCGAAACCCCTAATCGTTTTGAGAACAGGGCAAATCAGAACACAAACAGAAGAACATTTCATTGCTATTACAACAATTCCATCAGATACAAGAATATACAGAGTATAAATGAATAAATTACATTCGATAAATATTAGAGATTACAATAAATTACATAGCAGCGGAAAAATAATACAAAGCACAACTGAAGGTGATATACGGATACAGAGCTTTCCGGATATCATTCCAGCTGTAAACCAGGGTCCTATGAATATAAATCTGCAAAACCAAAACTACTAGCTGCCCGTGTCGAAAATAGGGGCACCCAGAGTTTAGGTTAAAACAATAAACTCCAGGTCAGTCATTTGACTGGTGTGAGAACTAAAACAGTTATTTAAAACTTTACTTTTAAAGAAAGTAATTCAAGGGACCACGCCGTATAACACGGAACGGGTTTCCTCCCAAGAATACTAGTGCATAGGATAAACAGCGCAATGCTTTTTCGAAAAATGAAGCTATTATAAGACCCAAGTCCCATCACACAATGAAACGCAAGCCAGAGGATAGGGTTTTACCTTATAACAGCCAAACATGCTTGGTATGTTTAAAACAAATCATTTGATACTATAATAAGTGTATAGTGTCAAAACAATTTCAATCATAAATGTAAATCATAGGCGGCATGAATGCCCCATACCACTATGTCGCCATACTAGTTCTACAATTAAAACTGAAATTCACGTATTGGAAATTGGATTTCCGTCATGAGTCGAGGCAAGGGGCAAGCTCCTCTCCGCTTCGAGACACTCTAGCAAATGCCTCAGGACTACACACTCTGGGTAACCCTAGAATCGGCTGGGCCGGTCCTCTCTTACGTTTGAGGATTGGCAATTCCTGAACACACGTTTCCCGGTCCTTACAGACCTAATATCGAGGCGCCTCATTCCAACAACCACAAAGGTGAAAAGTATATAAATGTCAGGGCTGGTAAGTCACTGACACCACCAAAGCTAGAAAGAAACGTCGTGCTCTCCCAGCGGTCTGTATCCCGTTTTTAACTCATACCGAGGTGTGAGGCTCGCGAATCCACGCTATACACAAAGCTACGCCACAAAGGTCGTGCTTTGATCATCAACCACAAGACTTTGCTTTTCAACAGAAGCCTTGATCCATGCAACTCAGCGTGCCACACAGGCAATTCATGTTATGCGAATGATATCTATCGATATATAACCTCTAAGCTCGTACGTCTCAGAGAAGGGCGTTAAGCAAGAGAATAAATTCTCCGCCGCCAAACAGATATATGTTTAACAGAAATCAATCAACACAGAATAAAATCCAATGTCAGACACACAATCCATTTACAAGTTCGTTCTGGGTCTGAACGAAACCAGAGGCACTTTCCTCGCATATCCATCGATCTCCAAGTATGTCTGGATGACCACCAACTGATTCCATCATCTTGGGTGTACAGCCCAATCAAGATCATCAGTAATCACCCAAACGATGTGAAGACTTCCGGTCTTCAACCACCGTCTTCATCTTCGACTTATCGTCGAATCGGTTATTCAGAATGGGTATAAACCCGACCTTTCCGAACAACCCGCGTATATTAAAACAAATGTTACACAAACACAACATACACCTCATTCCAATTCATTAATCACTAACCGCAAATTTCATATTCTTAGGGAAAGGTTCCCATTAATTTTAACCAAGATAAATTCCTTAAAATTTATCCTTTAATCTTCCTTTGGATGTCATTTCAAACCAAATTATGGTTTTCCAAACTAGTCGAGATTAGCGAACCACACCGGAGTAATTATTTATTTTATTTCCCAATCCCAACCTATTCATCCCATGAAGCAAAACTGGTGATACTCCATATCTAACACCACGGTGTTATCGGTAAAATTAATTACCATTTCACGTTCAAATCTAATTAAAGATTTAACTATCGCTTTGAAGCAAAACTGGTGATACTCCATTCTCGCTAACTTTCAAAGTTTGATAATTTAAATTATCAACTGGCATTTCAATTTGATTGCAGATTCATCAAAACTCCTTTTACTGGGTTAAAGAACTTATGTCATTTAAAACACAGTTCACGAAAAACCCAAATCACATTCTATTTCTTATCGGGTTAAAGAACTGGTGTTATTTAAAACACCGTTCACGATAAACCCACAAATCAATTCTGTTTAAGACCCATTTCAAATCCAATTTATTTATTTAAAATAAATGGGTTGTTATTTTAGTTCTAAACTAGTTCATTTCGATAAAAATCTATTTTTTTCTTTTCAAATAGGGAGTTTTTCATCCCAATTTTCCCAAATCATTTCTTATGATCTTACACAAATTATTGCTATTTTTAATAATTTTATCAAGGCCCGTACAGTCGATTTCCAACAACGGCCATCGAACTGCACTTACAACGACCTTTTCCAAATTTGATTTGGACGTATCTCCAAATCCAACCGTTAGATTTTAAATTTCTAATATTCGTTAGAAAGCTCTTTTCGATACGAACCCAAGGGTTCCGGTTTTAGGAGAATCCGATGGTCGGATCTCCCGTAATGTCCGTTCGAAGTTAATGGTCGAAATTCGCGAACTAACGCGGCGCGGCGCGTTCTATTCAGGCCATTATATATATAATATATATATATATATTATATATTTCGTCGATTTCTATTTAAAACGAAGTTTTATAAATAGTTTTGAATTCGTTTCGAAAACAATTTCAATTTCCATTTCAATTCAAATCAAAATTGAATTTTTCCTTATAAATTCGTTTTAAAATTCATTTCTATTCAATTCAAATTTCAATTCAATTTGAATTCATTTCAATTCGTTTTCAATTCGAATTCGTTTTCAATTCAAATCAAATTCGTTTTCTATTCAAATCAAATTCAATTCATTTTCTATTTAAATCAAATTCAATTCATTTTCTATTCAAATCGAATTCATTTTCTATTCTGTTCAAATTCAATTCATTTTCTATTCAAATCGAATTCGTTCTCAAATTAAATCAAATTCAATTCGTTTTCTAATTAAATCAAATTCAATTCATTTTCTAATTAAATCAAATTCAATTCGTTTTCTAATTAAATTAAATTCAATTCGTTTTCTAATTAAATCAAATTCAATTCGTTTTCTATTCAAATCGAATTCATTTTCTATTCTGTTCAAATTCAATTCATTTTCTATTCAAATCGAATTCGTTCTCTAATTAAATCAAATTCAATTCGTTTTCTAATTAAATCAAATTCAATTCGTTTTCTATTCAAATCGAATTCATTTTCTATTCTGTTCAAATTCAATTCAAATCAAAGTTAAAAACGAATATAATCGATATAAATATCGTTCGCGTCAAAATAGCGCATCTCTAATCAACATGGCTTTATATATTCAACAAATGAATATTTATTCTTGTCAACACATGACTAATCTCAACGAATGAGTACTGTCCACATGTGACTATTTTTGTTATTTAATATATTTTATAAATATTATGGTATCTATCGTTTGATATTAAATCAGACTCCAACCGCAAATTAGTAAGAGAATGATTCCCTGAGTATTAACCCCGAAGGCTGAAACCAACATCAGATCATTACCCAGGAGACCACTCATCTTATCTATTTTCCAATTAATTTCTAATTTCATATATGATAAAGATGTAAATTTTATTATTAAAATCTTTCGTTCAACACATGACTAATCTCAACGGATGAGTACAGTCAACACATGAACCTTTACTTTATAATATTCTTTATTTTCTAAATTGGAATGAGGCCCAATCAATTACCATATAAAGTTAATTATATGGATTCCATTCAACGCATGTATATAATAGCAACGATACATAATCAACCATCATCTAAAGTGCACTACACTGTATAAGCATCAAATATAGATATCTAACGCTTATAACAGCCGGTCAATGAATCCATCGACAAACAACTAATTATTGGGATTAGTGTATGTCGTATTTCATCCCAATACCCGTGTGGGGTTTCAAACTATCAAACAAAGATTTTATTCATGCAGTTGGGCGATGTGTAAAATTTATCGTTCCAATCAATATCCTTCAAATAGGTGTACATAAACAAACCGTCCGGTTTGTAAATGAATATTTATTTATTCTCGTTCACGTTAAAAATTATATTTTTAACGATAAAATATTTTATTTTAACACATGAATTTTTATTCAGTTCATTTACAAAATAAAAATGATGTTTTTATTTTTCTAACTTATTTTAGAAAATTTCGGCGGCATAACGGCACGATACTAGAAATGGGACAAGGCCTAGCCTTATCCCCGGTCTAGTGAAGGCCTACGCCATTCACACATCAATCAAATCCATTCATTTCACCAAACAATTCAAACCAAATAAACTAACCAACTACACATCCAAACAATTTAACAAACAAGCCATCCATGGTCTGTGGATGACGGGTGTCGGGTGCTGCTAAACACCGTCTGCATCCTAGTATATATATATATATATATATATATATATAGAAATTGAAGAGTGAGAAGTTCTCATCGATAGCTATCCCAACTCCACGCCACTTCATTTATAGAAATCTTCACCATTCTCACCTTTTTGTCGCTTTCGTTGCCCGTAGCCACTACATATAAAAAATTACATTTTCCCTTCGCTATTCAATGTATAAAAATCGAATTTTTTCTTCGCTATTCAATATATAAAAATCGAATTTTTATAATCACGCTATATGGATGAAAATTCTATTTTTATACCGCTACTATATAGATAAAAATTCTATTTTTATTCCACTATTCACTATATAAAGATTTCGCCTTTTCAAATATAAAGATTTCGCTTTTTCAAATATATCATTATAAAAATCACATTTTTATTTTTCTACACACATAAAGATGATATTTCTAATATTCCTATCATGTAAAAATTATATTTTTAATTCTCTACATAAACAAAAATCATATTTTTACATCTTCTATATAGTAAAGATTATATTTTTAATACTTTAAAAAATATAAAAAATCATATTTTTTTATTTCAACGTATATATAATAAAAATCATATTTTTATTATCCTCTTCATTCTATTTCTTATCAAAATCTAACTCTTTATTAGCCATAAAAATCGAATCTTTATTAAATAAAATCTTACATTGATCGGAGGAGGGCTTGGCGGCAGGGGAGGAGCTTCACCGTCGGAGGCGAGGTTTGCTGGTGGCCGGGGTTCGATGCTTCAGGCGGCGGTTGTCAGCGGAGGAGGAAGAAGAGGTGGAGGAGGGTGCGGATGAGGGGGTGGGCTTCGTGGTTGCGCGTTTCAGAAGGGGGACTTACGGGTTCGAATGGAAGAGGAGGGAGAAATGAGGGCGAGGTGGGTGGAGGGAAGGGGAGGTCGGAGATGAGGAGGAGGTGCGCCAGCCTCAGGCGGCGGCGGTGGTGGGCGACAAGGGTTTCCCCGTTTTTCCGTCGATGCCTCTTTTTTTTTTCGCTTTCGATTTTGACTGAAGGAAGGGGGCCAGCTAAAGGAATAAGGAGAGGAAAGAAAGGAAGGTTTTATTTTATTTTTTATTTTAATTATTTAATTTCTCAGCAAAAAGCAACTTTTATTTTCGACCTCAAAACGAGGCCCACCGCCTGTCGTCCATAGCGTTTTACCCCCATTCCGAACACAATGGGATATATATCATAGGCTGATTCGATCATTTCGATCAGTTTCCGTTAAAATCAACATATAACTCTATATATTGAATTTGAACGCGCATTTCAATTTACTGGGGTCACATGCGAACTCTATAAATCCCAGAAAAATATTTTCTACCTTCGTATTGACGATACGGTCCTAACAAAACTAGTTTCGTCGAATTCTGAGACCGTTGGAAAAATGGTCATTTTCCAGTCGATTAAAATCAACTGAAACTTGTCAAACACGTTTTCCTTTGCCGCGCTCACATATTGATTCGAAAAATTATGAAATTTGGAATCTAGCAATAATTTGACATCACGAATCCAACAAAAGTGGTTTCATTGAAATCCGAGGTCGTTTGCAAAATGCCTATTTTTAAGGGTCTGAATTCCATAGCGACTATTCAGAATTTTCAACTGGGCATATCTTTTGATTCCCGCTATGAAATTTCGATTTTCCAGATTCGTTGGAAAGATATTCACGAATAGATCTTAATGTTTTTGGTTTCACTAAAATCCAGATTGTTTTGCACCCGGTATGTTCAATTGAAGTTTGAAATCGAATTATCGAACTACCACGCCATTTTCAATTCCTTTTATAATTATATATAATTATTTATATTCTAACGACGACGCGTATAAATATATACGTTCTAATTATATTCAAAATAAATTTCTCTTCGATATTATTTAAAATAATCTATTTTAAATATACAAAATTCATTAAAATTGCCAAAATAAAAATTTTAAACTGGCCCAGATTTCCGGGTTGTTACATAGAAATTGCCTAAGATGGGTATATAAAATAATATCTTCAGTTTGTCCAGTCCCAGGGCAACTTTTATGGACGAGTGTCTGACATAGTATTTCCAATGGGATCACGTACGTTGTTTTCTTCAAACGTACCAGCTGCTGGCAAAGAAGGGAAACTTCTTTAGCCTGACAACTAGAGTATTTTTGTGGAAATCAATTAGTGATTTCCAATGGATTTGACGATGTGACGTTCAAAGCAAATAAAAAGCATGTGTCAGGGAAAGTTTAGCTATAAGCTTCACAACCAGGAAATGACAAAAATCAGGCAGGCAGCATGGCTATGCGGTTAGATCCCATTAGGATGTATCATCACTTGTCTAGAGATATTCCTTTTGTTATTATTTTGTCGATGCTGTCCCATTCGGTAAATGGTTGTCGTACACAACCATTGGCGATATACATTCGATACACTCAAGAGAAATGAGTGCTCGGTCGTGTGTGGTCGGGTTACCAGAAGTTCTTGTTGAACCCATTGTATTCCTCTCTAGAGGTACATTAGCGGAAGGTGGTTCCATACCTTGTCATAGTTGGAAATCCATTAACCATACACGTTTAACGGTTTTGTTTGTAAACTATAAAGTAAAATTTGAGATGAAAGCATTTTACTATATTATAAATTATTTGTGGAAACCCTAGACATTATCATAATATCTATTTTAATTATATAGACTGCTTTTGATTCTCATAAGGTAAAAACCCATTCCGTATTCACGGCGTGGTCTTATGAATCATTGTGATTTATTGAAACTTGTTTTATATATCGTTTACTCACACCAATCCCCGACTGACCCATAGTTTATTTTTCTGTGTTTTCATTAAACTCTTGGGTATTCATAACACGTGTTATGAATAGACAAGTGATCCAGGTCTTAACTTACTATTGGAGTAGCTGGATGGGAAGGATCTAAATGTTGGGTTATCTACGTATATTATCTGCAAGTTGTTTTATCCATGATGTTACGTATAATTATCTGCAAGTTAGTATCACAAATGTTCAGTATGAAATTTGTGATCAAATGTATCTGTATGTATAAAGTACTCTAATGGACTTGACTTATGATATGTAATATTTTGGGTTGTTATGTTATGATCAAGTTCCGCTATGAGATTCTGATGTTTTCTGTAGTTTTATCTTCTTTCTATCTTTTATTCTTATATAATGATACAACTTCCGAGGTGTTCGAAAGTTGGGTCGTTACAGTTGGTATCAGAGCTTAGGTTACGGTATACCTAGACTTTGGGTGAGTATTGAGAGAGCGTATTTGAAATTTTATATTATTATATATAATATAGATACATACTTAGGAGGGATCGACTTGAGTTATATAATAGAATATCTTAACATCTGATCAAGTTTTTATTATGGACCTGATAAATTCAGGTGATTAATTATGAATATCCGTGGACAAAGAGGTCGAGCAAGTGGAACCACCACTACCAATGGTCGTAACATTGCTCAGAATCAAGTAGAAACTGTGGAAGAAGTTATCCCAGTTCAACCAGGGGAAAATTTTGCAAGTATCTGTAAGGAGTATAACACTCTAGGAGGGAGGATTTTCAAAGGAACCGAATCATTCATTGAAGTTCAAGCGTGGTTGAGATCATGTGAAAGGATTTTCAAAGGACTTAATTTGAATAACGAGAAGAAACGTCTTTTGGCTTCATGGCAACTTCAAGGAGCTGCTGCAATCTGGTGGGACGCATAGACAACGAACGTTCTGGAAGACGACTTTACTTGGGAAAAATTCAAAGAAGAGTTCGAAGCACAATTTCTTCCTGCAGCGGGTAAAACTAGGATGTATCGGGATTTCATAGATCTAAAGAAAGGAAACATGTCGATAGCAGATTATGAGAATAAGTTTAATGCACTATCATGTTTCGAGCAAGAACTGATCAATACCTTGCTTAACAAAAACGAGATGTTCATAGCAGGTTTGAAGGATAATTTGCAAGAAAAGATGATTGGGCATCTGAAAAGTCCATTCGTTGACTTAGTTGACATGGCAATTCGATATGAAGCACTAGATGCGAAGAAACCAGTGGCGAAGGAACAGACTGGAGAAAATAGTGAAGTGAATCCCAACAAAAGGAAATTTAATCAAAATTGGAAAAACAAGGTGTAACAACCCGGAAATTCTGGGCCAGTTTGAAATTTTTATTTTGGCAATTTTAGCGAATTTTGATTATTTAAAATGAATTATTTTAAATAATATCGACGAGAAATTTATTTTGAATATAATTCGAACGTATATATTATACGCGTCGTCGTTAGAATATAAAAATTTATATATAATTATAAATAGAATTGAAAATGGCGCGGTAGTTCGATAATTCGATTTCAAACTTCAAATGAATGTACCGGATGCAAAACAATCCGGGTTTTAGTGAAACCAAAAATAATGGGATCTAATTGATAATACCTTTCCAACGAATCCGACAAATCGAAATTTCATAGCGGGAATCAAAAGATATGTCCAGTTGAAAATTCTGAATAGTCGCTATGGAATTCAGGCCCTTAAAAATGGACATTTTGCAAATGACCTCGGATTTCGACGAAACCAGTTTTGTTGGATCCGCAGTGTCAAGTTATTGCTAGGTTTCAAATTTCATAATTTTTCGAATCAATATGTGAGCGTGGCAAAGGAAAACGCGTTTGACCGATTTCAGTTGATTTTAATCGACTGGAAATTGACCATTTTTCAAACGGTCTCAGCATTCGACGAAACTAGTTTTGTTAGGACCGTATTGTCAATACGAAGCTAGAAAATATTTTTCTGGAATTTTTAGTGTTAGTATGTGACCCCGGTAATTTGAAATGTACGTTTAAAATTCAATATAGTGATTTAAATGTAAATTAAACGGAAACTGATTCAAACGATCGAATCAACCTGTGATACATATCCCATTGTGTTCGGAATGGGGGTGAAACGCTATGGGCGACAGGCGGTGGGCCTCGTTTAGAGGTCGTATGTAAAAGTTAACTTTTTGCGATTAAATTGATTAAATTAAAAAAATATAAAAAATCCCCTTTTCCCTCTTTATACTCCAGCCCCCCCCCCCCCCCCGATAGAAATTTATTCAGAAATAAAAAAAAAAAAAAAAGAAATCGCGATCCCCCCCCCCCCCCCCGTTGCCTCGACCGCCGCCAGAGGCTGGCGCCGCCACCGCCGTTGTTTCCTCTCCACTCTCCCCTTCTGCTCCTCCTCCACTTGAAATCGACAACCCCGAAGCCCCCTTCAGCTCAGAATCGAAGCCGCCTGAGACCACCTCCAAGCCGCCATACGACCTCCCCGACGCCGCCAAGCTCGACAGTCATCCCCCTCCCCTTCTTCGCGAATGTAAGTATTTTATTTATTTTAATGCTGTGTTTTTTTTAAGGATTAAAAATCTGTTTTTTTTTTAGAAGATAAAACAGATTTTTTAAAAGTGTTAAAACTATTTTTTTCAAATGATTTTAAAACTGATTTGTTTAAGATTTAAAAAAAACTGTTTTTTTTTTTTAAGATTGAAACTCTTTTTATAAAAAGGTTTAAACTGTTTTTTTTTAGGAAGTAAAACTGATTTTTTTATAGGATGTTAAAAACTGATTTTCGAAAGAGTTTAAGACTGATTTTATTTTAAACTTTAAATAGAAAAAGATTAGAACTTTAGAAATAAAATAAAGATCCTATTTTTAAAGAAATAAAAATGTGATTTTTATATATTGAACTTCGAGTTAAAAATGTGATTTTTATATATTGAACTTCGAATTAAAAATAGAATTTTTATATGTTGAACTTCGAATTAAAAATAGAATTTTTATATGTTGAACTTCGAATTAAAAATAGAATTTTTATATGTTGAACTTCGAATTAAAAATAGAATTTTTATATGTTGAACTTCGAATTAAAAATAGAATTTTTATATGTTGAACTTCGAATTAAAAATAGAATTTTTATATGTTGAACTTCGAATTAAAAATAGAATTTTTATATGTTGAACTTCGAGATAAAAATCAGATTTTTATATATTGAATAGCATAGTAAAAGTTCGATTTTTACATATGTAGTGAAAGCGGACAACTAAAGCGACAAAAGGCGAGTTGGCGAAGATTTCCTGCATTAGAAGTGCCGAGGAGCTAGGATAGCTATATGTGAGAATTTCTCACCTTTCAATTTATTTTTCTAGTTATATATATATATACTAGGATGCAGACGGTGCTTAGTAGCACCCGACACAATCGTCAACAGACCATGGACTTGTTTGTTTGGTTGCATAGATTAGTTGAATTATTTGTTTGAATTGAATTGTTGGGTGAGATGAAATTGATTTGATTGACGTGTGAATGGCGTGGGCCTTCACTAGACCGGGGATAAGGCTAGGCCTCGTCCCGTTTCTAGTATCGTGCCGTTATGCCGCCGAAATTTTCTAAAATAAGTTAGTAAAATAAAAATATCATTTTATTTAAAGATTGAATTGAATAGAAATTCATATGTTGGAATAAAATGTTTTGTCGTTAAAAATATAATTTTTAACGTGAATGTGAATAAATAAATATTCATTTACAAACCAGACGGTTTGTTTATGTACACTTATTTAAAGGACATTGATTGGGACGATAAATTTTACACATCGCCCAACTGCACAAATAAAATCCGTGTTTGATTGTTTGAAAACCCCACACGGGTGTTAGGATGAAATATGCAGTTCACTCATCCTGATTGATTAAATATGTCGATCGATGGATTGACAGGCTGTTATAAGCGTTAGATATCTATATTTGATGCTTATACAGTGTAGTGCACTTTGGTTGATGGTTGATTATTTTTCAATGCTATTATATACATGTGATGTATGAGAATCCATATAATTAATTTTATATGGAAATTGATTGGGCCTCATTCCAATTTGAAAAACAAAGAATAATATAAAATAAAAGTTCATGTGTTGACAGTACTCATTCATTGAGATTGGTCATGTGTTGAACGAAATATTTTAGTAATAAAATTTACATCTTTATCAATATAAAATAAAAGTTCATGTGTTGACAGTACTCATCTATTGAGATTGGTCATGTGTTGAACGAAATATTTTGATAATAACAACTATTTAGAAAATAGAAATTTATGAAGTCGTGTTGATTAGATTGACGCCATTTTGACGTGAACGATATTTATATCGATTGAAAACGAATTCAAAATGAATTGAAAACGATTTCGAAATGAATTGAATTGAAAACGAATTCAAAATGAATTGAAAACGATTTCGAAATGAATTGAATTGAAAACGAATTCAAAATGAATTGAATTGAAAACGAATTCAAAATGAATTGAAAACGATTTCGAAATGAATTGAATTGAAAACGATTTCGGAATGAATTGAATTGAAAACGAATTCAAATTGAATTGAAAGTGAATTGAAATGAATTCAAATTGAATTGAAATTTGAATTGAATAGAAATGAATTTTAAAATGAATTTATAAAGAAGAATTCAATTTTGATTTGAATTGAAATGGAAGTTGAAATTGCTTTTGAAACGAATTCAAAACTATTTATATAATTCGTTTTAAATAGGAATCGACGAAGTATATATTATATATATTATATATATAATATAATGGCCTGAATAGAACGCGCCGCGCCGCGGCAGTTCGCGAATTTCGACCATTTATTTCAAACGGACATTGCGGGAGATCCGACCGTCGGATTCTCCTAAAACCGGAACCGTTGGGTTCGTATCGAAAAGAGCTTTCTAATGAATGTTAAAAATTGGAAATCTAACGGTTGGATTTGGAGATACGTCCAAATCAAATTCGAAAAACGTCGCTGTAAGTGCAGTTCGATGGCCATTGATGGAAATCGACTGTACGGGCCTTGATAAATTTATTAAAAATAGCAATAATTTGTGTAAAATCATAAGAAATGATTTAGAAAGAATTGGGATGAAAAACTCCATATTTGAAAAGATAGAAATAGATTTTTATCGAAATGAACTAGTTTTGAACTAGAATTATAATTCTATTTATTTTTAAATAAATAAATTGAATTTGAAAAGGGTTTTGAAAATAACCAAAATATCCAATGATTGCATTGGAGTGGATTTGAATCGAAATTGTCTTCGGAATATTTCGATGTTGGAATTCGTGATTATACAGATGTTGTTATGGAAATTTGAAAGATATATATTTATATCGTTATTTCCAATACGACATTTGTTAATCGTAGAATTTGATATTGAATATAAGCCGGGATATTTTCTATTCAAAGCCTTGTATTTAATATCAAATGTGATTTGGGTTTGTCGTGAATGGTGTCTTCACTAACACTGTTCTTGAGCCCAGTTGAGAAAAGATTAAATCTTTTTATTTAGATTTAATGAAGTGTACCAATTAAATAATATTTAATTGGAATTGAATCGATATTGATTTTTGGTTTTATCGTGGACAGTGTTTTTAAATAACACTCGTTCTTTAACCCGATCATTGATGAAATGTGATTTTGGGTTGTCGTGAACGGTATCTTCAATAATACAGTTCTTAGACCTAAAGGAGTTAAGAAAATCAGACACTAACTGGAGATTAGTTAAGTTGAATAGTTTCCGAGGTATTGATCTGATGTTGGTTTCGGCCTTCGGGATTCATACTTAGGGAATTGCTCACTTGCTAATTTACAATTAGGGACTGATTGAAATGTGATGTGATTTTGGGTTTATCGTGAACCGTGTTTTAAATGACACTGATTCTTTAACCCAGTCACAGATTAAAACTAAGTGGAGTTTTAATGAATCTTTAATTAGATTGAAATAATCGAAATGGAGTATCACCAGTTTTGCTCCAGGCGATAGTTAAATCTTTAATTAGATTTGAACGTGAAATGGTAATCGAATTTACCGATAACACTGTGGTGTTAGATATGAAGTATTACCAGTTTTACTTCATGGGATAAATAGGTTGGGATTGGGAAATTAAAACCAATGATTACTTCGGTAAGGTTCGTTAATCTCGACTAGTTGAATCGAAATTCAAAAGAAGAATAAATTCAAGAAATTTATCTTGGATAAAATTAAGGGGAATATTTCCCTATGAATGTGAAATTTAGAAACTAACTGTCGGTTGGCCAAGCAGAATGGTTTTCTGGATATTGATCTGATGTTGGTTTCGGCCTTCGGGGTTAATATTTGGGGAATTATTCTCTTGATTAATTTACGGTTAGTGACTAATGAATTGGAATGAGGCGTATGTTGTGTTTGTGTAACACTTATTTAAATATACGCGAGTTATTCGGGAAGACCGGGTTTATCCCATTCTGAAT
Source organism: Allium sativum (assembly GCA_030737875.1). NCBI lineage: Eukaryota > Viridiplantae > Streptophyta > Magnoliopsida > Asparagales > Amaryllidaceae > Allium > Allium sativum. The sequence continues at coordinate 491,008,671 of CM060920.1, forward strand.
AACTGATACGACGATAAGTCGAAGATGAAGACGATGGTCGAAGACCGGAGGTCTTCACGTCGTTTGGGTGATAACTGATGATCTTGATTGGGCAGTACACCCAAGAAGATGGAAACAGTTGGTGATCGTCCAGACATACTTGGAGATCGATGGATATGCGGGGTACTAGGTGCCTCCGGTTTCGTTCAGACCCAGAACGGACTTGTAAATGGACTGTGTGTCTGACATCGGATTTCATTCTGTGTGACTGATATCGGTTGCATAGGATGGTTTGCCTGTGTGGCATGCTAAGATGCAAATTGATCGAGGCTTCTGTTGAAAAGCAAAGTCTTGTGGTGATGATCAAAGCACGGCCTTTGTGGCGTAGCTTTGTGTAACGTTTACCTCGCGAGTTTCACACCCGGTATGAACCAAAAACGGGAGACGGACCTCAGGGGGGACATGCGTTTTCTTTCTAGCTAGAAGTGGCGTCAGTGGTTTTACACGCCCTGACGAGTTTGACTTATGTGGTTGTTGCTGTTGCGAGGCGCCTCGGATTGATCGGTCGTTCTCGAACCGATGGAGTCATTTAGTTGGCTCACCTACGCCCCAAAGGGCGGAGAAACGTATTGTTCAGGCATTATAATCCACTTCGTGTGGACCGGCCCTGACGATCCAAGGTACGGTTGCGGCTGTGCCTGAGGGGCGGGCTAGAGCGTCTCGAATCGGTTGAGGACTATCTTTTGCCTCGGTTCATAGATGGAAATCCAATTTCCAAATACGAGACATTTGCGGTTTTATTTGTAAACCTATATATGGCGACATGATATATGGTACCCATGCCGCCTATGATTGATACTTATGATTGAAGTTGTTTTATACACTATGCACTTATTATAGTATCAAATGATTTGTTTTAAACGTATCAAGCATTCTTTGGCTGTTATAAGGGAAAACCCTATCCCCCGGCTTGCGTTGCATTGTGTGATAGGACCTGGGTCTTATAACAGCTTCATTTTTCTTTATTTAGCATTGCGCTGTTTGTTTTATGCACTGGTATTCTTGGGAGGAAACCCGTTCCGTGTTATACGGCGTGGTCCCTTGATTTACCTAATGATTTAAAATAAAGATTAATAACTGTTTTAGTTCTCACACCAGTCCCATGACTGACCTGGAGTTTATTGTTTTAACCTAAACTCTGGGTGCCCCTATTTTGACACGGGCAGCTAGTAGTTTTGGTTTTGCAGATTTATATTCACAGGATCCTGGTTTACAGCTGGAACGATATCCAGAAAGCTTTGTATCCGTATATCTCATTCTAGTTGTGTATTGTATTATTTTCCGCTGCTATGTATTTAAATGTAATTTAAATCTCTGATATTTCTGTGTAATATTCTTTGGTACTCTGTATATTCTTGTAATCTGATGCATTGTTGTAATATACAATGAAATGTTCTTTTATATGCGTTCTGTTGTGGTTTGTTCTCGAACTATCCAACGCTTTCCTTTACGGGGAAGTTGCGGGTCTTTACACGTGGTATCAGAGCCAGGTTTACAGAGCTCAGAGAACATGGCACATTAGAAACATACGAAAGAATTCATCAGATATTGGTTTAGCAATATCCAATGAGAATGACTCGTTAGAGATGGGATCAGTAGTATCCTAGAACGAGTATGAAGAGTATAATTTTTTTAAAAAAAAAAACGTGAAAACAAATTTTGTTTTGAAAATTTAAATCAATTATTCGTATTTGATTATTTATTTATATAGATGTGGACAATCTAGTATATATAGATTTTGCGTATACGTCTAATCCGCGTGTATTCGAAGTTTTAATATATTGGATGGATATAGAGTCGCACTCTAGTCGCCCGGACATGGTCCTGATGGTGAAGTATACCATCACCAGCATTTATTTTCGAGTAATGAAAGTGTGATATCTATATATTTCCATTAGACTGGTGTGAGAACCAAATCTTATATAGCTAGAACACATTGTTGTGATGTGGCATCAAAAATCTGATTTTTGACTATATATCAAATTATGAATTTGAAACTCTAATTCAATAATTGATTGATGTTTGTGTTGTTTGTTTATTTGTTTGCAAATTTTGAACCATTATGCCTAATATAACCAAATATTGAATTGTATTGGAATTTGGTTGCATTTTCTTGCATATACATATACTTATATTGAACAGGTCATAGCAAGGAGGCTAGAGCCAGAGAATAAAATTTGTTTGCCCGACAAATAGGTACATGTTTATTACATAATTTACTGTTTTGTTTGGGTGATGATGATTTTGTGAGCCTATTGGCTAGCCGCTTGGCTTTTTCTTTTTCTTTTTGAGATCTGAAGGACCGGGGAAGCTATTTGAAATTCCCCGATGCTCCCGGTGCAGGGGAGGTTATGGCGAAATTTTTCAAAAATTTAGGGTGTTAGCCAAATTTTTGAAATTTTAGAAATTCTCATAAACTGAAAAGTTGGAGAATGGAAGCCAGGTCGAGCGTAGAGTTGATTAATCAAACCACTTTCGACTTTGTTCCTTTTCGGGGACGAAAAGTTTTAAGTGGGGGAGATTGTAACAACCCGGAAATTCTGGGCCAGTTTGAAATTTTTATTTTGGCAATTTTAGCGAATTTTGATTATTTAAAATGAATTATTTTAAATAATATCGACGAGAAATTTATTTTGAATATAATTCGAACGTATATATTATACGCGTCGTCGTTAGAATATAAAAATTTATATATAATTATAAATAGAATTGAAAATGGTGCGGTAGTTCGATAATTCGATTTCAAACTTCAATTGAATGTACCGGGTGCAAAACAATCCGGATTTTAGTGAAACCAAAAATAATGGGATCTAATTGATAATACCTTTCCAACGAATCCGACAAATCGAAATTTCATAGCGGGAATCAAAAGATATGTCCAGTTGAAAATTCTGAATAGTCGCTATGGAATTCAGGCCCTTAAAAATGGACATTTTGCAAATGACCTCGGATTTCGACGAAACCAGTTTTGTTGGATCCGCAGTGTCAAGTTATTGCTAGGTTTCAAATTTCATAATTTTTCGAATCAATATGTGAGCGTGGCAAAGGAAAACGCGTTTGACCGATTTCAGTTGATTTTAATCGACTGGAAATTGACCATTTTTCAAACGGTCTCAGAATTCGACGAAACTAGTTTTGTTAGGACCGTATCGTCAATACGAAGCTAGAAAATATTTTTCTGGAATTTTTAGTGTTAGTATGTGACCCCGGTAATTTGAAATGTACGTTTAAAATTCAATATAGTGATTTAAATGTAAATTAAACGGAAACTGATTCAAACGATCGAATCAACCTGTGATACATATCCCATTGTGTTCGGAATGGGGGTGAAACGCTATGGGCGACAGGCGGTGGGCCTCGTTTAGATGTCGTATGTAAAAGTCAACTTTTTGCGATTAAATTAATTAAATTAAAAAAATAAAAAAAATCCCCTTTTCCCTCTTTATACTCCAGGCCCCCCCCGATAGAAATTTATTCAGAAATCAAAAAAAAAAAAAAGAAGAAAAAGAAAGCGCGAACGCCCCCCCCCCCCCCCCCCCCCCCCGTTGCCTCGACCGCCGCCAGAGGCTGGCGCCGCCACCGCCGCTGTTTCCTCTCCACTCTCCCCTTCTGCTCCTCCTCCACTTGAAATCGACAACCCCGAAGCCCCCTTCAGCTCAGAATCGAAGCCGCCTGAGACCACCTCCAAGCCGCCATACGACCTCCCCGACGCCGCCAAGCTCGACAGTCATCCCCCTCCCCTTCTTCGCGAATGTAAGTATTTTATTTATTTTAATGCTGTGTTTTTTTTAAGGATTAAAAATCTGTTTTTTTTTTTAGAAGATAAAACAGATTTTTTAAAAGTGTTAAAACTATTTTTTTCAAATGATTTTAAAACTGATTTGTTTAAGATTTAAAAAAAAACTGTTTTTTTTTTTTTTAAGATTGAAACTGTTTTTATAAAAAGGTTTAAACTGTTTTTTTTTTAGGAAGTAAAACTGATTTTTTTATAGGATGTTAAAAACTGATTTTCGAAAGAGTTTAAAACTGATTTTATTTTAAACTTTAAATAGAAAAAGATTAGAACTTTAGAAATAAAATAAAGATCCTATTTTTAAAGAAATAAAAATGTGATTTTTATATATTGAACTTCGAGTTAAAAATGTGATTTCTATATATTGAACTTCGAATTAAAAATAGAATTTTTATATGTTGAACTTCGAATAAAACTAGAATTTTTATATGTTGAACTTCGAATTAAAAATAGAATTTTTATATGTTGAACTTCGAATTAAAAATAGAATTTTTATATGTTGAACTTCGAATTAAAAATAGAATTTTTATATGTTGAACTTCGAATTAAAAATAGAATTTTTATATGTTGAACTTCGAATTAAAAATAGAATTTTTATATGTTGAACTTCGAATTAAAAATAGAATTTTTATATGTTGAACTTCGAATTAAAAATAGAATTTTTATATGTTGAACTTCGAATTAAAAATAGAATTTTTATATGTTGAACTTCGAATTAAAAATAGAATTTTTATATGTTTAACTTCGAATTAAAAATAGAATTTTTATATGTTGAACTTCGAATTAAAAATAGAATTTTTATATGTTGAACTTCGAATTAAAAGTAGAATTTTTATATGTTGAACTTCGAGATAAAAATCAGATTTTTATATATTGAATAGCATAGTAAAAGTTCGATTTTTACATATGTAGTGAAAGCGGACAACTAAAGCGACAAAAGGCGAGTTGGCGAAGATTTCCTGCATTAGAAGTGCCGAGGAGCTAGGATAGCTATATGTGAGAATTTCTCACCTTTCAATTTATTTTTCTAGTTATATATATATACTAGGATGCAGACGGTGCTTAGTAGCACCCGACACAATCGTCCACAGACCATGGACTTGTTTGTTTGGTTGCATAGATTAGTTGAATTATTTGTTTGAATTGAATTGTTGGGTGAGATGAAATTGATTTGATTGACGTGTGAATGGCGTGGGCCTTCACTAGACCGGGGATAAGGCTAGGCCTCGTCCCGTTTCTAGTATCGTGCCGTTATGCCGCCGAAATTTTCTAAAATAAGTTAGTAAAATAAAAATATCATTTTATTTAAAGATTGAATTGAATAGAAATTCATATGTTGGAATAAAATGTTTTGTCGTTAAAAATATAATTTTTAACGTGAATGTGAATAAATAAATATTCATTTACAAACCAGACGGTTTGTTTATGTACACTTATTTAAAGGACATTGATTGGGACGATAAATTTTACACATCGCCCAACTGCACAAATAAAATCCGTGTTTGATTGTTTGAAAACCCCACACGGGTGTTAGGATGAAATATGCAGTTCACTCATCCTGATTGATTAAATATGTCGATCGATGGATTGACAGGCTGTTATAAGCGTTAGATATCTATATTTGATGCTTATACAGTGTAGTGCACTTTGGTTGATGGTTGATTATTTTTCAATGCTATTATATACATGTGATGTATGAGAATCCATATAATTAATTTTATATGGAAATTGATTGGGCCTCATTCCAATTTGAAAAACAAAGAATAATATAAAATAAAAGTTCATGTGTTGACAGTACTCATTCATTGAGATTGGTCATGTGTTGAACGAAATATTTTAGTAATAAAATTTACATCTTTATCAATATAAAATAAAAGTTCATGTGTTGACAGTACTCATCTATTGAGATTGGTCATGTGTTGAACGAAATATTTTGATAATAACAACTATTTTGAAAATAGAAATTTATGAAGTCGTGTTGATTAGATTGACGCCATTTTGACGTGAACGATATTTATATCGATTGAAAACGAATTCAAAATGAATTGAAAACGATTTCGAAATGAATTGAATTGAAAACGATTTCGAAATGAATTGAATTGAAAACGAATTCAAAATGAATTGAATTGAAAACGAATTCAAAATGAATTGAAAACGATTTCGAAATGAATTGAATTGAAAACGATTTCGGAATGAATTGAATTGAAAACGAATTCAAATTGAATTGAAAGTGAATTGAAATGAATTCAAATTGAATTGAAATTTGAATTGAATAGAAATGAATTTTAAAACGAATTTATAAAGAAGAATTCAATTTTGATTTGAATTGAAATGGAAGTTGAAATTGCTTTTGAAACGAATTCAAAACTATTTATATAATTCGTTTTAAATAGGAATCGACGAAGTATATATTATATATATTATATATATAATATAATGGCCTGAATAGAACGCGCCGCACCGCGGCAGTTCGTGAATTTCGACCATTTATTTCAAACGGACATTGCGGGAGATCCGACCGTCGGATTCTCCTAAAACCGGAACCGTTGGGTTCGTATCGAAAAGAGCTTTCTAATGAATGTTAAAAATTGGAAATCTAACAGTTGGATTTGGAGATACGTCCAAATCAAATTCGAAAAAGGTCGCTGTAAGTGCAGTTCGATGGCCATTGATGGAATCGACTGTACGGGCCTTGATAAAATTATTAAAAATAGCAATAATTTGTGTAAAATCATAAGAAATGATTTAGAAAGAATTGGGATGAAAAACTCCATATTTGAAAAGATAAAAATAGATTTTTATCGAAATGAACTAGTTTTGAACTAGAATTATAATTCTATTTATTTTTAAATAAATAAATTGAATTTGAAAAGGGTTTTGAAAATAACCAAAATATCCAATGATTGCATTGGAGTGGATTTGAATCGAAATTGTCTTCGGAATATTTCGATGTTGGAATTCGTGATTATACAGATGTTGTTATGGAAATTTGAAAGATATATATTTATATCGTTATTTCCAATACGACATTTGTTAATCGTAGAATTTGATATTGAATATAAGCCGGGATATTTTCTATTCAAAGCCTTGTATTTAATATCAAATGTGATTTGGGTTTGTCGTGAATGGTGTCTTCACTAACACTGTTCTTGAGCCCAGTTGAGAAAAGATTAAATCTTTTTATTTAGATTTAATGAAGTGTACCAATTAAATAATATTTAATTGGAATTGAATCGATATTGATTTTTGGGTTTATCGTGGACAGTGTTTTTAAATAACACTCGTTCTTTAACCCGATCATTGATGAAATGTGATTTTGGGTTGTCGTGAACGGTATCTTCAATAATACAGTTCTTAGACCTAAAGGAGTTAAGAAAATCAGACACTAACTGGAGATTAGTTAAGTTGAATAGTTTCCGAGGTATTGATCTGATGTTGGTTTCGGCCTTCGGGATTCATACTTAGGGAATTGCTCACTTGCTAATTTACAATTAGGGACTGATTGAAATGTGATGTGATTTTGGGTTTATCGTGAACCGTGTTTTAAATGACACCGATTCTTTAACCCAGTCACAGATTAAAACTAAGTGGAGTTTTAATGAATCTTTAATTAGATTGAAATAATCGAAATGGAGTATCACCAGTTTTGCTCCAGGCGATAGTTAAATCTTTAATTAGATTTGAACGTGAAATGGTAATCGAATTTACCGATAACACTGTGGTGTTAGATATGAAGTATTACCAGTTTTACTTCATGGGATAAATAGGTTGGGATTGGGAAATTAAAACCAATGATTACTTCGGTAAGGTTCGTTAATCTCGACTAGTTGAATCGAAATTCAAAAGAAGAATAAATTCAAGAAATTTATCTTGGATAAAATTAAGGGGAATATTTCCCTATGAATGTGAAATTTAGAAACTAACTGTCGGTTGGCCAAGCAGAATGGTTTTCTGGATATTGATCTGATGTTGGTTTCGGCCTTCGGGGTTAATATTTGGGGAATTATTCTCTTGATTAATTTACGGTTAGTGACTAATGAATTGGAATGAGGCGTATGTTGTGTTTGTGTAACACTTATTTAAATATACGCGAGTTATTCGGGAAGACCGGGTTTATCCCATTCTGAATAACTGATACGACGATAAGTCGAAGATGAAGACGATGGTCGAAGACCGGAGGTCTTCACGTCGTTTGGGTGATAACTGATGATCTTGATTGGGCAGTACACCCAAGAAGATGGAAACAGTTGGTGATCGTCCAGACGTACTTGGAGATTGATGGATATGCGGGGTACTAGGTGCCTCCGGTTTCGTTCAGACCCAGAACGGACTTGTAAATGGACTGTGTGTCTGACATCGGATTTCATTCTGTGTGACTGATATCGGTTGCATAGGATGGTTTGCCTGTGTGGCATGCTAAGATGCAAATTGATCGAGGCTTCTGTTGAAAAGCAAAGTCTTGTGGTGATGATCAAAGCACGGCCTTTGTGGCGTAGCTTTGTGTAACGTTTACCTCGCGAGTTTCACACCCGGTATGAACCAAAAACGGGAGACGGACCTCAGGGGGGACATGCGTTTTCTTTCTAGCTAGAAGTGGCGTCAGTGGTTTTACACGCCCTGACGAGTTTGACTTATGTGGTTGTTGCTGTTGCGAGGCGCCTCGGATTGATCGGTCGTTCTCGAACCGATGGAGTCATTTAGTTGGCTCACCTACGCCCCAAAGGGCGGAGAAACGTATTGTTCAGGCATTATAATCCACTTCGTGTGGACCGGCCCTGACGATCCAAGGTACGGTTGCGGCTGTGCCTGAGGGGCGGGCTAGAGCGTCTCGAATCGGTTGAGGACTATCTTTTGCCTCGGTTCATAGATGGAAATCCAATTTCCAAATACGAGACATTTGCGGTTTTATTTGTAAACCTATATATGGCGACATGATATATGGTACCCATGCCGCCTATGATTGATACTTATGATTGAAGTTGTTTTATACACTATGCACTTATTATAGTATCAAATGATTTGTTTTAAACGTATCAAGCATTCTTTGGCTGTTATAAGGGAAAACCCTATCCCCCGGCTTGCGTTGCATTGTGTGATAGGACCTGGGTCTTATAACAGCTTCATTTTTCTTTATTTAGCATTGCGCTGTTTGTTTTATGCACTGGTATTCTTGGGAGGAAACCCGTTCCGTGTTATACGGCGTGGTCCCTTGATTTACCTAATGATTTAAAATAAAGATTAATAACTGTTTTAGTTCTCACACCAGTCCCATGACTGACCTGGAGTTTATTGTTTTAACCTAAACTCTGGGTGCCCCTATTTTGACACGGGCAGCTAGTAGTTTTGGTTTTGCAGATTTATATTCACAGGATCCTGGTTTACAGCTGGAACGATATCCAGAAAGCTTTGTATCCGTATATCTCATTCTAGTTGTGTATTGTATTATTTTCCGCTGCTATGTATTTAAATGTAATTTAAATCTCTGATATTTCTGTGTAATATTCTTTGGTACTCTGTATATTCTTGTAATATGATGCATTGTTGTAATATACAATGAAATGTTCTTTTATATGCGTTCTTTTGTGGTTTGTTCTCGAACTATCCGACGCTTTCCTTTACGGGGAAGTTGCGGGTCTTTACACAAGGAAAATGGGAAAGAGGGAGAGGAGAAGTCCCAGGATCATTACAAGAATTTGATGTGCCACAACTGTAAAGAGAAAGGACATATAGCTAGGTTTTGCAAGAATCCAAGAGTCAAGAAGCCGGAACAACCTCAACAGAAACATCAGGAATCGGATAACACTTTCGTCCAACAATATTTATGCTATAAGTGTCATCATCTGGACATTTGATCAAGGATTGCCCGCTTAAGAAAGAGGGAATGCAACAAAAAGTTTATGCCTTAATGGGTAAGCCATCAACCTCTACGGATGTGAAAATGGAAGAAGTGATGGAAGGTACCTTATTCTTTTTAATATAAGAAATGAAGTTAGGATTTTAAATTGAATTAATATTTGATGTTTCCACGAAATTAAGTCAAACTTAACTGGATATGAACTCATGGAAAATGAACTGGTTGATTTTTGAAATAAAATCAGATTAGTGATTTCGAAATGGAGATAACTAATTAATTAGTTAATGGAACTTAACGTGGTTAAGTGTATTAACCTGATGAGTTGAATATGGATTCGAGTTTAAAAAGAGAATTTAAAGCAGATAAATATATTTGAACGGGTTGATTCAAATTAAGGAAGTATACAAGACTTGGAAATTTTTCCAAATGAAATCGAGGATATTTTGGAGTTGATGAGAATTCAAGATTTGGGATTAAGATATTGGAAACTAACTGGAGATTGGTTTAGTTGAATAATTTTCTGAGTATTTATCTGATGTTGATTTCGGTCTTCGAAGTTGATACTTAGAGGATTATTCGCTTACCGATTTACGGTCAGGAACTGATAAATGTTGAGAATAGTAACGCGGAGATGGAAATGTTTTCCGACCGGAGTGACCGATATTTTCAGTTATGGAAATAACTGTGATAAATAACAATATACTGATGTGTGTTAATTATTTATGAATATAAGTTTATAACTTTAATTATAACTTGAACCTACACGTTAATTAGAAATTTCGAGGACGAAATTTTTATAAGGGGGAAAGATTGTAATGACCCGGTGTTTCAAACGAAAACTGAACGTATAAAATTTATAATTTGATAAAGAATTTATAACTAAAAACTGATCAATGATGGATATTTCTTTTATATAAACAAGTAAAAGTGATTTAATCTTTTATTTTTATTACTACAACATGAATCAAATTTTTGTACATGACCTTTATAGCAAATTCTTAGCTAAACACTAAGTAAAAACCCAATTTGTTTGGAGAACAAATTGAATAAGAAATTTGATGATATCCTCACACATTTGCACTTACACTAAACTAATTAAAAACTTTTGAGTATTTATACATTTGAAATCATGAACACAAGCAAAATTTTTGGCGCAAGAACAAGATAGACCCTGAAGCAAAACAATAGAGTTAATGGATAAAAACAATACATATATACACATTAATTTCTCTAGCAAAACCATTAGTTAATTATTTAACTTTGTAAGGATTGTATTCAGCCAAGACTAGGCGCAAGACACAGCACCATTCTTAGCTGCAAACAAATCACATTTTGATAACATAATACTTCATGAAGAAGTATAGAAAACAAGAAGAGAATTGACAAGTGATTAGGGAAAAACACTTAAGTGTTTTTAAGTAGAATTGCCATCATTCAAAGGACCTATGCGCAGCAACATTTAATGAGAAGTGTACTAGGATTTAGGCTTTTTAATTTAAGTTTAAAATCATTTAAATGGTGCAATGCTCATGACCAAGGGGTTTCAGTTTTTGTTTCTATGCATGAGTATTAAAATGCATTTCTTGTGTGCAATGCACCAAGGCATTTAATGCTTTTGGTCATGCCTTAAACACATGTGTGGATGGAATTAATCCACCAAGACTTTTGCAGTAAAAATCAAAACACATTCTCTGTTTTTAAGCTTGAACACCTGCGCATGTTGTTGACCAGAGAAAGAGGATTTTTCCTATTTTAAGAATAAAACAAAAACAAGTATTTTAAGATTTGTTTCTGCCTATAAATAAGCTGCTATGGTTCCATTTTTATTCACCTGCAATTCAAGCTAAATAGAAAGGAAACAAGAGACTTTAACATCCGCAAAACCAAGACTTCTTGGTGAGTAAACACTCACTACTTAATGGTTAAAAACTATACAACTTATTTTCTTTATGTTTGTTAAGACTGAACTGCTAAACCATGCTATATATTGATGCTGTTGAATCACAACTAAAATCGTTGTATTGGATATTATTTAATCCCATGTTGAAATCATGTTGCTATGACATTCACATGTACTATAAATATATATTGTTTTGCCTGAGGACCCTCCCATGTTTTGTTCTAGTACATAGGAACCTTCATTCCTTATGAAGACTAGTTGTAGATCACCGGATTTGTTAGAGTGAACTGTTTTGTAGTTAATCAGTTGCGGCTCATCATGTTCGATGGAATTGAAACACTGCTATGTTAGTTTCAGTCGAGACCACCTTATGTTATAAAATAGAGCATAACATGATGAAACATTTCTCTGTTTTTATATTCATAAACTAGATTGCTAAAAATGGGAAACTTTAGTGATATGAGTGGAGAGTACCCTCCTCGGGTTGTTTCTCTTTTACCTTGAAGAGAGAACAGAATGAAAGATGTATATGGTTTCCTTTTTATAAACCATTCATGGTTATACTTTATAACAGTAAACACCACAAAAATGTAAAACATATATATGTCTCTCTTTGAATATTCACGACAGTAAAGACAGTGTAAAAAACTATGTTGTTCCGAGGAGACCGAGTGTTGGAAAAACTCGAGAAGGGTACGACATGAGAAAAACGCAACAAGAATACGGAGTTAATCAATAATGGGAGTGGACGGCGTAAAGCGTTTCCTTGTGCATAAGGAAGTTGTTTCGGAAAAACTCGTCGACGTATTCGTTTCCAAACGCAGTCCATCAAAGGGGTATTCGAGCAGTAGAGACAACTTCAGTCTTGATAATACACGCGCTGGAGTAGTGACGAGGCTTGGTATCGACATATGTCGAGTGTTCATGTGCACACTGAAACTGTACACAATAAAACTGTGTTTTCCGGGGAAACAGTAAAATGAAAAGAAGGAGGGGAGCCGCAGTTTCAAAGGATGAAGGAAGAGAAGCTTGTGACTTTGGTCTGTGAAGGGTGAATGGAAGCAAAGTGTAAACATGGGTGTATGACTGTGAGTGGCATCGGCCGGGTCTGTGAAACAAACCGGAGTTGGAGAGTTTTGGCGGAGTAATGAATGGTTCACGGCAGTGAAGTGATGGAAGGGAGCAAAGTTTTAAAGTGGGAAGGATATCACAAGAAGGTCACAACACGGCAGGGAATAATTTAAGCACCAAGTTCCTTCATTTCAAATATGAAGGAGGCCATGTGAGCTGTTTGGGAGACGCAGGCTTAAAATGTTTGGGCCACGCAAGTTTAAAGAGAGGAATTAAAAGAAATGGGCTTAAGGGCTTTAATGGGCCTGTTATAATTAAAAATAGAAAATGTTTATAAGAAGGGAAGTTAGTCTAAATTATATTTTTGACAATTGTTTTAAGTAAAATCTAAATACCGTAACAAATGATTTGTGTAAAAATTTATGATTTATAACATCGCTAAGTTATAAAATAAAGTAAACGATAAAGAAATAATATACAAATGTAATGTAGATTTTGTATACACTTAAATATTTTTTATATATATGAATTCAAAGTGTATTAGTTTAATATTAATTGTTCATGTGAATAATTTAATTTAATAAAAATGAATAAATTAGCAAACCATTTCAAGAAGATATGGGAATAAAAAGTTGATGAGTTATATTTAGCTCAATGATCTACCGTGACGAAAGGAAGGTGATTTAACTGTCGATGACAATTCAGAAATTTTGAATAAAACATCAAAGTAATTTTTTTTCGACTTAAGTCAATAAATCTTTTTTTGATAACAGGAAATGATCAAATTAAACGATAAATAAAAGTGAATATTAAAGATCAAATTTTATATTATAATCTGATCCATGTAAGTATCACTTATCCATAAAAGATATTAACATCGATCGTTTCGAAGAGTCTGGAATGTATATTCCACCTCGGTTCGATTTCTACATTGCAAGTTGAAGATTATCAGGGATAATAAAAGTCGGAGTTATGCAAGAATTGTTTTATAAATCCTAGGTAGAAATTTCCTAAGATGGGTATATAAAATAATATCTTCAGTTTGTCCAGTCCCAGGACAACTTGTATGGACGAGTGTCTGACAGAGTATTCCCAAAGGGATCACGTACGTTGTTTTCTTCAAACATGCCTGTTGCTGGCACAGAAGGGAAACTTCTTTAGCCTGACAACTAGAGTATTTTTGTGGAAATCAATTAGTGATTTCCAATGGATTTGATGATGTGACGTTCAAAGCAAATAAAAAGCATGTGTTAGGGAAAGTTTAGCTTCAAGCTTCACAACCAGGAAATGACAAAAATCAGGCAGGCAATATGGCTATGTGGTTAGCTCCCATTAGGATGTATCATCACCTATCTAGAGATATTCCTTTTGTTATTATTCTATTGATGCTATCCCATTCGGGAAATGGTTGCCGTACACAACCATTGGTGATATACATTCGATACACTCAAGAGAAATGCGTGGTCGGTCATGTGTGGTCGGGTTACAAGAAGTTCTTGCTGAACCCAGTGTATTCCTCTCTAGAGGTACACTAGCGGAAGGTAGTTTCATACCTTGTCATAGTTGGAAATCCATTAACCATACGCGTTTAACGGTTTTGTTTGTATACTATATAGTAAAATGTGAGATGAAAGCATTTTACTTGATTATAAATTATTTGTGGAAACCCTAGACATTATCATAATATCTATTTTAATTATACAGACTGCTTTTGATTCTCATAAGGTAAAAACCCGTTCCGTATTCACGGCGTGGTCTTATGAATTATTATGATTTATTGAAACTTGTTTTATAAATCGTTTACTCACACCAGTCCCTGACTGACCCATAGTTTATTTTTCTGTGTTTTCCTTAAACTCTTGGGTATTCATAACACTTGTTATGAATCGACAAGTGATCCAGGTCTTGACTTGCTATTGGAGTAGCTGGATGAGAAGGATCTGAATGTTGGCTTATCTACGTATATTATCTGCAAGTTGTTTTATCCATGATGTTATGTATAATTATCTGCAAGTTAGTATCACAAATGTTCAGTATGAAATTTGTGATGAAATATATCTGTATGTATAAAGTACTCTAATGTACTTGACTTATGATATGTAATATTTTAGGTTGTTATGTTGTGATCAAGTTCCGCTGTGAGATTCTGATGTTTTCTGTATCTTCTATCTATCTTTCATTCTTATATAATGATACAACTTCCGAGGTGTTCGAAAGTTGGGTCGTTACAGTTTGCGTGGTATTGAAATAGTCGCCAATCACCCAAGGTCCATTAACTTGAGAAGCATATCCTAAGCAGTTTTTCCATTGCTCAGATCTTTCATTAGCATCTTGTGGTCCATAGACATTAGAAAAAAGTAAATGATGTTGGAAGGAAGGCAACAAAGGGATTCATGCAGGGAAGAGGTTGAAGAGGTAGTTCATTGGTGAGGCCATATGGATTCCTTCCAAGCATTGATTAATCCACCTTTAGTGCCTAAGGCGTTGATATGTGCTCATCCTGACAAGGAGGGACCACATAACTATCTAATTAAAATTGAATTAGGGTCACTAATCTTGGTATCTTAGAGGAAAAGGATATCAATTCTATGTGGCGACAAAATAAGATTTACGGAGTAACTTTTGGAGCCATCCCCCAACTACCGTATATTCCATGTGACCAACTTCATTGAGAATGATTTGAATGCTCAATTTCTAGTGCTCGCATGGTAGTGTAGTGTTCACCATGCAAACTCACATCGATGCAATGTGCTAGTTTTTTATTTAACCTTTTATTGGTAGTAAAAACCACAGGTTTGAAAAATGTACCTGATGCACCAGGGAGAGATCCAGCCCTATTAAGACTTGAACTACGACAAACTACTGTTGGCATAAGCTTCGGTTCAACAGGTTGAGAGACTGGGGTAGTAGGTGAATCATCAGATAGCTGTGGAGGGGACTGTTGCAATTCTTGAAAATCATAATCTTGTATAAGCTGCTTTGGAGACTGAGGCCAAGCTTCCCATCCTGCCGGGTCCACCACTTCTAGTGAATAGTCAGGGATAACCTCGCGTGGGTTTTCAGGAATAGAGGGAAGGAACAGTTGTGCTTCATAACCCATAACATCGAAATGGCCACTTGTGTCAAGATCCTCAACATGAGCACAATCATAAAAAGTACTTTATATCTCTTTCATAATCAAGGCCTAAGAGAATAGTTTTAGGTCTTATACAATGATGAGCGTGTTCCCAACGTTCAACTTTGATCAGGTGTTCGAAATTATTGATGTGAGCCACAATGGTGCAGGGAGTGTCCATGCCTACATAAAATTGCATTTTGAGAAATAAATAGCGATAATCGAAGTGGGAGTGGTCACAATTGTCAAATTCAGTTATGCTCCCTATCGTCTTCAGTGCCTCACTGGCTGCCTTAAAATTATTTATCAGGAGCTCTGGGAAACCATCAATTCTAGCCCAAGAGACTGGTTCTAGGTTGAGTGTTTGGTCATGTTTGAAGTCTGACCATGATCAAAGGTGAAGAGTAACACCTAAGCCGCTGGTTTGCCTGAGTGTCCCTAATTAAAAGAGCACCTATGTTGACTTCATGAGTGGGGCAACAAACGAGGAAGCATCTGTCAGAAATAACACAAGCATCCCAGTCGTCATGGTGTACGTTAGTGGAGAGAGAAAGGCGTAGGGTGTCAAGGGTTCAATATTTGGTGGCAATGGAAGCGTTGATGTAAAGAGAACTGTCCGCCATGGTGTAAATTTTGGTGGAAATTGGTTTAAGTTTTTGCGAGTAATGGGGCAATGGCATATAATGGTTTCTTATGATAATCGAGGTGACGACGTGGAATTAAGAGGGGATTTGATTATTAAAATTAGAAGATTCGGGTACCCATCGGGTAGTGTAACGACGAATAGATTTTGAATGTGAATTTTTTTGGCACAAAAGACGAAAAGATTTTCTGGGGACAACGTAAGCTTGAGTGTCCAAAATATTTGCAATAATAGCAAACCTTTTCATTTCTACGGCTATGTGCCACGTTTCCATTTCCCGCGCATTCCAAACAGCATCCATTCATCTTCAGAAAATCAACGGTATTTTTGACAGATTTGAGTTCTGGTAGGGATCGCTGCCGTCTTGATGGTGGAGGTTTTCATAAAAGGGAGGATGCGGGTGCTGGTGTAACAAATACTTAAGCATAGGAACGCGAAGGTGTTAATGATTGTGACGTAGAGTGTGTTGGTCGAGAAAGGATAATGGGAGTAGTTGTAGGTGGAGATGGTCGGGGATTGGTCAGAACTGGTTTGGGCTTGGGAGGAGGTGGACCAGGGGGTGTATGGGAAGGAGGTGTTGAAGGCTGGTTCGGTATTTGGGAGGGACGGTGGAGATAGGAGGAGAAGAGGGAAAGGTCGCCATTAGAGAGTTTCCTGTCGATCGTACTTTTAATTATTATTTGTTATAAGAATAAAAGTTTGCGATTACTTTAAAAACCGATCGGCTTTGCCAACAAAAATTGGAGTACGCTATTTCAAGGATTCAATCCATATTTTGGTTCTATGCAACTTTCTTTTCCTATTAATTTTGTGGGTGGAAATTATATTAAATTTCCTGTTTTCTATCATTGTTAGTGTATAATCTAGACTGTTATGCCTAAAAGAGGTTTGAGGTTCTTATGAAAACAAAACATATATAAATCCCTAAATCTTTTATTTAATTCGAAAATGGTTAATCATCTATTATTATTGGGTATTATATTACGAATATAGTAAAAGGTTGGATTTTTGGGTGTTGTATAATTTTAGTATTTGGTCTGATCCACTTATCTTCACTTTTATTGCAAATATGGATTTATGAAAATATATAGATTTGGATACGGTAAATTATATATGTGTAGGCATCTATTTTTTAATAAAATATATATTTTAAATGTATTAGAACACGTATTACCAAATGTAAGTTTTTGTGCAAATTTTTGTATGAAAAGTAAAGTAGTACCAAAAAGAAATTATATATATTATTATCGTGTTACATCTTTTCCTTTCTTTTATTATTGAAATAATACTTAGAACCTAGGTTACAACTTATTTTGTATATGTTCTATTATTTCCCTATATATAAATGTGAATAAAACATTATATGTTATGCTGGAAAGTTAGGGAAATAAAGTTGTAAACCTTGATTTTGGTTAGGATTGACATTTCTTCGTTTAGGATGTTTCTTTACTCATGTTTTAATTACGTTTTATTTATTACAATTAATAGCATAATTGACGTACTATAAATGCGTTTAATTAGAAATTCGAATTTAAAATGTCCCTAGTAGGAAATTTGTATGTATATGAGTATTTAATATCTTTTAATGACATGTGACACGACGTTAACCCTGCTTACAATAGAAGGCTGCATGGAACCGATCAACATATCCAGCTCTATAAGAAGTCAGGATGTGAGATGTATAGTACCATGTGTCATTATAATAAATAAACATAGACGTCAGGTAATTAATGTAACAACCCGCATTCTACGCATCAGAGGATCGTAAAATATTTATTTCTTTCTCATACGAAGTCGTATGGTCGTGTAGAGTTGGGGAACGACTACTGGGGTCATTTACAATGTTTATGATTTTTGCCGATTTTTAAATGACCGTTTTGCCCCTTGCTGATCTTGTTTCATCCATAACTTTTGATTGGAAAGGAATTTTGACCTGAAACCACTTCCGTTGGCTTCGAATGATGGTTTACCTTTCCGTAGAGTGATCACATGTGGAAAACGGACTTACCGTTTGGGAGAAATGGCTGAAATAAGGTTTGGAAGGTGAAAAACTGCTTAACCGGGCCAAATAGGGTGATTAGTAATTGGGCCCATGACCCATTTCGGGATTAGAAGTATATGAGGGCTGCTAGGGTTTAGAAATCATTCTTTTTCAGTATTTTTCAGCCGCCACTAACCTCCTTTGAACCCTAGCCATGGCCTCCACTCTCTAAATCTCTTCAAAACACCTCCAAATCACCTACAACTTGAAGATTGGGAATAGCAACATCAAATCAAGGGAGATCTTCACCAAATCAAGATTAGAGCTGCTGGAACACATTAGAATTCGACCCAAACAGAAAATTATTTCAGATCTATAGTTTACTTTGTGGCAAAGGTGAATGATTTGCATTGTTTTTCACTAATTATGGCTAATTATGGTAATTAGCGAAGATTAGCGAAATTATGGCTCAGAAAAATCTAGAAAATTTTTAAAATTATAAAACATCATTTTATGCCTCTGATATGAATTTGGGTTAATTTCGACTAATTTTGCTAATTTCGGATTTTAGGGGATTAAGGGGTGATTAGTGATAATTAGCGAATTTATGCATGTTAAAAATCTGGAAAAATATTTAGAAATTCTAAAATATTGTTTTAGACCTCTATTAGATATTTTGGCTAATTTGGATAAGTTTTGCTAATTGTATGTTTAAACATGATTAAGAGGGATTAAGGGAAAAATATGGGTTTTTGGGTATGTTTGATCCGTTTTGACATATCATATTGTTGTTTTGCTGTTTGTGGATGGTTACACATGTTGCTATGACTGTATGGTATGCTTTGTGATTGATTAGAAAAGTTAGAACGGTCGAAAACGCTGTCGTATGGCGTAAAACAATCGCTGGAAGAGTTCAGGAAATATGCAGGAAAACAGATCGGATCGCCTCCCTCTACCCGACCCGCTCGTGATGATGGTGACCGACCCGAACCCCTCCACGAAATTCCTGGGAAGCAAGCCACGATCCGATCGCCTTGAGGATCACGAACCAGAAGCTTCGATCCGATGCACCATGAACTGGCTCCACGAGCCAGTGCAGAAAGGAGGACCACGACCCAGCTTGGAGTATCACGATCCGACCCGGGGAAGTTGTAATGCACGATCCAATCCAATGGAAGGAGCACGAGCTTACGCCATGGGCGATCCGCGAGTCACGATCCGACTCGAGCGAGGGTGATGACCACGATCTGAAGCAAGGTGAAGTGAAGACCGATCCGGGTGAAGATGATGACTAAAACCCGAGATGCAAAGGTAGTCCAAATGGGAAGTTAGAGCTCAGGATCCAGTTGGGAACCAACGAGTTCACTTCATGATTGGACTTTGCTGCGGGACGTGTGCAAAGGGGTTATCGGTATCCATAACCTTGGATCACTACTGAGAGGCAGTTTAGGGGCTTGTAGTGGTAGTTACACGGGATTGGATTCCGTCATGGCTCAAAGTATTAGGTGACCAAAGTAGTGGATATCGTATACTTTACGCACCGAGTGAGAGATGTGAGGATGGTTGTTATGCTTGATTGTTTGACATCACTATGACATGCATATCCCCACCCCCGTATCATTTACACCATATGTTAGTGGCACCTTAGAGTATTGTACAGTATGTAGTGCTAACTCTTTGGTTTCAGGTTCAGGTTCAGGTATGATTGGATTATACTGTTATTGTTTTGTTTAGTTGCTTATCACTCATACCAGACTTTTTGTCTGACCCAGAGTTTTATGTCTCTTCTTATTACTCTGGGTGCTCACACGAGCATACTAGAGACAGGTTAGGTGGTATGCACGAGTAGCTGTGCCGGAGGCGAGCAAGAGGCTTCCACGTATTATCTACTTATATATTCTCCCTGTGTCGTTGGTGGTCACTACTTGAGCATTGGTAGTGCACCTTTCTTGTTTAGTTTTGAGACAGTTTTAAAAGTTGTAATAATGTTAGCTTTGGATCATAAGCTGTATTTTGGATTTTCCGCTGCTATGATAGTTTGTTTTCAGCTTATGCACTGTCCCACCTGTTTTGCGTTAAGTATATGTTATTATTATATTTTATTCCATGCACTGTGAGACCTATTACAGGTTCTTTGTTTGTTTTACTCTCTTCTTTCTTTTCTTCTGACGACCGTCCCGTGCTAACTGGATATGTGTACAGCGCACTATTGGAGTAAATGTCGGTTGGTGCGGGGCGGGTCGTCACATTTGGTATCAGAGCTCTAAGTTGCGTAGTTCACCTAGGGAAAGACACTAGGGAGAGTTAGTACGTATAGGAGAGCGCGTATTTGTGATTACTTTGGTTTTCAAAATCTATGTATATACTATTAGTATAGCTAAGGATAAAGTCGTACTGCACTGGCACCACTATGGAGATGGTTAATCGTTTTATCTTTACAGATTTGACGATGACCCGAAACTTGAGGAGTACTGGTAGAGGAGCCAATAATGGGAATGCTCCTGACATGAGGACTTTGTTCACTGACCTCATGAGAGAGATGCTTAGGGATGCTCAGGGAGCCGTTCCTAATGCTGTTAACGGTGGTGGTGCAGTAGTGCAGGCGCCTAGGCCTGATTTTGCTAAGTTGTGCAAGGATTACACTAACCTTGATGGAAAGTCGTTCCATGGAACAGAGTCGGCCACGGATGTTCAGGATGGGTTGGATAGCTGTGATCATATCTTCGAAGACTTGGATATCGAGGATGCGGTGAAGAGAAGGCTAGCGTCTCGTCAGCTGCAAGGGCGAGCGATGAATTGGTGGAACTCTATTAAGACAGTTACTCCAGAGGATCAAGTTACTTGGAATCATTTTAAGACTCGCTTTTGTGATAAGTTTATTCCAACTGCTCATAAATCAGAATTGTTCAGGAAGTTCTTGGAGCTTAAGCAGAATGGTAGGGCAGTCTCGGAGTACATCGCAGAATTCGATACTTTATCGAAATATGGATGGTCCCTTTTCGATACAGTCGAAAAGAAGAACGAGAAGTTCATAACTGGCTTGGATGGGTACTTGGGGGAAAGACTTATAAACCATATCGATGAGACGTTCGAATCTATTGTAGGAAAGGCATTAAGGTCAGAGAGCCTTTTCCCTAAGTCGAAGACTGAGGTTGCTACGGCATCTGCAGAGGAGCCAAAGCCGCAAGCAGGCGGCGAAGGCAAGAAGAATTCTCAGAACAAGAGGAAGCAGAACCCAACCAAGGATGGTCAGAATAAGAAAAATAAGAAAGATGGCGAATGCTTTAGTTGTGGCCAGAAGGTCCACTATGCCAGAGATTGTCGAGAAAAGCCTGGGGAAAGGAAGTGCTTTGACTGCAGGCAGGCGGGACATCACAAGGATGATTGTCCATAACCTCCTAGGGAGAAGCAGATTGTGAAAGCGTATGCTATCAACGTTCTTCCTTCTTCGTCGAATGCTCGAAGTGTGGCGCAGAAGGGAAAGGGTGTCGTTATAAAAGGTATGCTTTCTATTTAAGATGTTTCTGTTCGGGTATTATTTGACAAACCCAAGATAGTCGATAGACCTCTAGTTGTGACGAACCCGATTGGTGGTTCGACTAACCTTAGCATGATTTGTCGTAACGTGGTCTTATCGAGTCATGGATGTATGTTTGTTTATGTTTGGTTTTTTTAGGCTTTACTGGGTTTAGCATTATTTTGGGGAGTCGATCTACTCCAAAGGAATAGGGTGGTATTAGGTACCTACCTAGTGATAGCGATAGTAACTGGAGTTAAGGAAGCTAAGAGGTTATCGTTGTAATAAGTTCTAGTTGTCTTTGGGAGGCAAATGAGAGCTCCAGTGCTAGATTGTTTTTCTATTATCACCTCACATGGATTGTCCGAACTCGGAGGAGATGTTCCTTGGGTGCTTGTCTGATATTGGTTTAGGCCTTTGGAGCTTGTGCTTGGGGAATGTCGATTTCGACAAGGATTGTTTGCGTGAGGGATAAATAGTTGTTGTGATTTTTCATTGGATGATATCTTGGTTTATTCGAGGAGTGATGGGCAGCCAAGACATGGTAAGACTATTTGATGGTATGGACTGCCCCGAGTTAGATTCAATAGGGTTATGAGATGACTCGAGTGGGACTCGAGAAAGATGCAAAGTAATGGATTGTTTAGGACCCTATGTTGATGTTCTCTATTGGATAGTAGAACTTTGAAGGAATTGGATTCGGCTTGAGTTGGACTCGAGAGGGCAGCAAGACAATGGATATACTTGGGTTGGACTCAAATATTTTAGGTGGACTAAAAGCAGGGGTATCTGGGGACGTCCGTTACCTTAGATCCGTTGGACGTGATCTAGTTATCCTTGGAGGATAAACATACGTTGGACGTACGGTAGTCCGTAGGGAGGCGGGGCTTCCATTGGCCTGGGATTGGTTGGACCAGTCAAGTAAGCATCGGTGTATGTATGGAGGCTGGGCTTCCATTAGTTATTGATGTTGGTTGGACCAGACATACTAGAATCGACATATTGGGATTGGTTAGACCAGTCATGTAGGTGTCGATGTGTTTATGATTTTAGCAGGTGATAGATAGGACTTGTTTGATGGATGTTATGGTTGCTATGTTTGTTCCTATTTTTCTTCCCTTGAGTAGACTATCACCTGTAGGGTTCCAGCGATGGGGAACAAAGTGATCGTAGTAGGACTATGAGCCAGTGCAGTAGAGTCTTCATGACTCGAGGGGCAAAGTGGACATAGTAAAGGATTAGTAAGGCTATGAGCCAGTGCAGTGGAGTTGTTATGACTTCATGGGGGCAGAGTGGACATAGCAAAGGACTAGTGGTTATGGATCAGTGCAGTGGAGTCGCCATGACTCCATAAGGCAGAGTGATCATAGTAAATGATTTGGGTGCGGTAATAGTTGCATTGAGTAGGGAGACATGCCAGTTTAGGGGTTATGTTTCTGGGTTGGAAGCGACTAGAGTATATCACAGGATATGATTTCAGGCCCAAGAGTGAATTGGATTCAGAAACGCTAGTAAGCTTGACGATTAGATTGATTTTGATTGAGTGGATCGGTTCCAGTTAGAAGGACGATCCTAACCTATTGGAAATTATCTCCAGGGTAGAGATAGGTATCGTTGGAAAAAGAATGATCAAGCAAGGACTTGATCAAGATAGATGGCTTCGAAAGAATGGGGGACTAGTTGTACCCAACGTAGACGGACTGAGAGATGAAGTGCTTAGAGCATATCATCACTCGAAATTGACTATACATCCCGGTGCAAGATGTATTGATACATGGAGCAGATATACTACTGGGAAAGGATAAAGAAAGACATTGGGAAGTTTATGTCCAAATGCATAAATTGCCAGTTAGTTAAAGCTGAGCAAAAGAAGCCTAGTGGTTACAACCATTAGAAATTCCTAAATGGAAATGGGAACAAGTCTCAAGTGGATTATATTGATAGTTTACCAAGGACTAGGTCTGGTCATGATGGTATTTGAGTGAATTGTATATTAGAGAACCTTTTGAGAATTTATATATTGGATTTTGGAGGGTCATGGGATGGCCATTTGTATCTGGTTGAGTTATGGATAATAATAGTTATTAGCCCAGTATTGGTATGCCTCCAATTGAAACTTTGTACGAAAGACCGTGCAAGGCACCATCATGTTAGTTGGAGAATGGTGAGAAATTTGAGCTTAGACCAGAAATAATAAGGGGAACTTCAGGCAAGATCAAGGTTAACCAACAGAGAATGAAGGCTACCCAAGATAGGCAGAAGACTTATCTCAATAAGAGACGAAGAGATTTGGAATTCTTCGTTAACGACATGGTGTTCGTCAAGATCTCTCCATTGAAGAATGTGATTCGGATTGGTTGGAGAGGTAAGTTAGCACCAAGATTTGTTGGTCCATTCCCAGTCCTCGAGCAAGTTGGTAATTTGGCGTATGGAGTTGAGTACCAGAAAAGATGGCGGGAGTTCACAACGTATTTCATGTTTCCCAGTTAAGGAAGTTTGTGCAAGACCCTAATGTGGCTATTTCACCAGATCAGTTGGACGATATTGAGGTTGAACCCGAGGCGGTTGAGAACCGCAAGCCTATGCGTATTGTTGGGAACGATACGAAGCTGCTTCGAAGGAAGGCGGTGAAACTAGTCAAAGTCCAGTGGGGTGAGAATGAAAAAGACTGTACTTGGGAAACAGAGGAGGACATAAGGAAGAAGTATCCAGAACTCTTTGCCTGGTAAGGTTTTGGTAGTGATAGTTTCTTCCCTTGTTAGTAAACCGCATGCTAGGATAGACTTGCTTTGCTTGTTTTGCATGTTGATTGTTGTTTTAGGGCTGATAGGCATGCGGGACCCTTGGTGTGTTTTGGTTAGGGAATTTCGGGGGCGAAATTTCTTAAGGGGTGAGAATGTAACAACCCGCATTCTACGCATCGGAGGATCGTAGAATATTTCTTTCTTTCTCATACGAAGTCGTATGGTCGTGTAGAGTTGGGGAACGACTATTGGGGTCATTTACAATGTTCATGATTTTTGCCGATTTTTAAATGACCGTTTTGCCCCTAACTGATCTTGTTTCGTCCATAACTTTTGATTGGAAAGGTATTTTGACCTGAAACCACTTTCATTGGTTTCGAATGATGGTTTACCTTTCCGTAGAGTGGTCACATGTGGAAAACGGACTTACCGTTTGGGAGAAATGACTGAAATAAGATTTGGAAGGTGAAAAACTGCTTAACTGGGCCAAATAGGGTGATTAGTAATTGGGCCCATGACCCATTTCGGGATTAGAAGTATATGAGGGCTGCTAGGGTTTAGAAATCATTCTTTTTCAGTATTTTTCAGCCGCCACTAACCTCCTTTGAACCCTAGCCATGGCCTCCACTCTCTAAATCTCTTCAAAACACCTCCAAATCACCTACAACTTGAAGATTGGGATTAACAACATCAAATCAAGGGAGATCTTCACCAAATCAAAATTAGAGCTGCTGGAACACATTAGAATTCGACACAAACAGAGAATCATTTCAGATCTATAGTTTACTTCGTGGCAAAGGTGAATGATTTGCATTGTTTTCCACTAATTATGGCTAATTATGGTAATCAGCGAAGATTAACGAAATTATGGCTCAGAAAAATCTAGAAAAAATTATAAAATTATAAAACATCATTTTTTGCCTCTGATATGAATTTGGGTTAATTTCGACTAATTTTGCTAATCCCGGAATTTAGGGGATTAAGGGGTGATTAGTGATAATTAGCGAATTTATGCACGTAAAAAATCTGAGAAAATATTTAGAAATTCTTAAATATTGTTTTAGACCTCTGTTAGAAAATTTGGCTAATTTGGATAAGTTTTGCTAATTGTATGCTTAAACATGATTAAGAGGGATTAAGGGAAAAATATGGGTTTTTGGGTATGTTTGATCCGTTTTGACATATCATATTGTTGTTTTGTTGTTTGTGGATGGTTACACATGTTGTTATGACTGTATGGTATGCTTTGTGATTGATTAGAAAAATTAGAATGGTCGAAATCGCTGTCGTATGGCGTAAAACAGTCGGTGGAAGAGTTCAGGAAATATGCAGGAAAACAGATCGGATCGCCTCCCTCTACCTGACCAGCTCGTGATGATGGTGACCGACCCGAACCCCTCCACGAACTTCATGGGGAAGCAAGCCACGATCTGATCGCCTTGAGGATCACGAACCAGAAGCTCCGATCCGATGCACCACGAACTGGCGCCACGAGCCAGTGCAGAAAGGAGGACCACGACCCAGCTTGGAGTATCACGATCCAACCCAGGGAAGTTGTAACGCACAACCCGATCCAATGGAAGGAGCACGAGCAGACGCCATGGATGATCCGCGAGTCACGATCCGACTCGAGCGAGGGTGATGACCACGATCCGAAGCAAGGTGAAGTGAAGACCGATCCTGATGAAGATGATGACTAAAACCCGAGATGCAAAGGTAGTCCAAATGGGAAGTTAGAGCTCAGGATCCAGTTGGGAACCAACGAGTTCACTTCATGATTGGACTTTGCTGCGGCACGTGTGCAAAGGGGTTATCGGTATCCGTAACCTTGGATCACTACTGAGAGGCAGTTTAGGGGCTTGTAGTGATAGTCACACAGGATTGGATTCCGTCATGGCTCAAAGTATTAGGTGACCAAAGTAGTGGATATCGTATACTTTACGCACCGAGTGAGAGATGTGAGGATGGTTGTTATGCTTGATTGTTTGACATCACTATGACATGCACATCCCCACCCCCGTATCCTTTACACCATATCTTAGTGGCACCTTAGAGTATTGTACAGTATGAAGTGCTAACTCTTTGGTTGCAGGTTCAGGTTCAGGTATGATTGGATTATACCTGTTATTGTTTAGTTCAGTTGTTTATCACTCGTACCAGACTTTTTGTCTGACCCAGAGTTTTATGTCTCTTCTTATTACTCAGGGTGCTCACACGAGCAGACTAGAGACAGGTTAGGTGGTATGCACGAGTAGTTGTGCCGGAGGCGAGCAGGAGGCTTCCACGTATTATCTACTTATATATTCTGTAAAAACCCGTAACTTCCCCGTGAAGGAAAGCGCGGATAGTTCGAGAACAACACACAACAGAGCGCAGACAGAAGAACATTTCATTGTATATTACAACAATTCCATCAGATTACAAGAATATACAGAGTATAAATGAATAAATATTACACAAAAAATATCAGAGATTACAATACATTACATAGCAGCGGAAAATAATACAATACACAACTAGAAGAGATATGCGGATACAAAGCTTTCCGGATATCGTTCCAGGTGTAAACCAGGATCCTATGAATATAAATCTGCAAAACCAAAACTACTAGCTGCCCATGTCAAAATAAGGGAACCCAGAGTTTAGGTCAAAACAATAAACTCCAGGTCAGTCATGGGACTGGTGTGAGAACTAAAACAGTTATTCAAAACTTTACTTTAAATCAGATATATCAAGGGACCACGCCGTATAACACAGAACGGGTTTCCTCCCAAGAATACCAGTGCATATAACAAAACAGCGCAATGCTTTTTGGAAAAATGAAGCTATTATAAGACCCAGGTCCTATCACACAATGCAACGCAAGCCGAGGGATAGGGTTTTCCCTTATAATAGCCAAACATGCTTAGTACGTTTTAAACAAATCATTTGATACTATTATAAGTGTATATTGTATAAGACAACTTCAAATCATAAGTATCAATCATAGACGACATGGATACCATATATCATGTCGCCATACTAGTTCTACAATTAAAACCGCAAATGTCACGTATTTGGAAGTTGGATTTCCATCTGTGAACCGAGGCAAAAGATAGTCCTCTACCGTTTCGAGACAATCTAGCTTACCATGTCTCAGGATCAGAGCTCGAGTGACCCTTGGATCGTCAGGGCCAGTCCACCGATGTGGATTAAAATGCCTGAACATGTGTTTCCCCGACCTTTGGGCGCAAATGAGCCAACAGATGACTCCATCGTACCCGGATCGTCCAATCAAACCAAGGCGCCTCGCAACAGCAACAACCACATAAGTCAAACTCGTCAGGGCATGTAAAACCACTGACGCCACTTTTAGCTAGAAAGAAACGAATGTCCTCCCTGAGGTCCATCTCCCATTTTTGGTTCATACCGGGTGTGAAACTCGCGAAGTAAATGTTACACAAAGCTACGCCACAAAGGCCGTGCTTCGATCATCAACCACAAGACTTTGCTTTTCAACAGAAGCCTTGATCATTTGCATCTTAGCATGCCACACAGGCAATTCACGCTATGCAACCGATATCAATCACACAGAATGAAATCCGATGTCAGACACACATCTATTTACAAGTCCGTTCTAGGTCTGAACGAAACCGGAGGCACCTAGTACCCCGCATATCCATCGATCTCCAAGTACGTCTGGACGATCACCAACTGTTTCCATCTTCTTGGGTGTACATCCCAATCAAGATCGTCAGTAATCACCCAAACGACGTGAAGACCTCCGGTCTTCGACCACCGTCTTCATCTTCGACTTATCGTCGTATCAGTTATTCAGAATGGGATAAACCCGGACTTTCCGAATAACTCATGTATATTATAAACAAGTGTTACACAAACACAACATACGCCTCATTTCATTTCATCAGTCACTAACCGTAAATTAACAAGAGAATAATTCCCCAAATATTAACCCCGAAGGCTGAAACCAACATCAGATCAATATCCAGAAAACCATTCTGCTTAGCTAACCGACAGTTAGTTTCTAAATTTCACATTCATAGGGAAAGGTTCCCATTAATTTTATCAAAGATAAATTCCTTGAATTTATTCTTTAATCTTCTTTTGAATTGCGATTCAAATAGTCGGGATTAACGAACCTTACTGAACTAATCATTTGTTTTAATTTCCCAATCCCAACCTATCCATACCATGAAGTATAACTGGTCATATTTCATATCTAACACCACGGTGTTATCGGTAAATTCAATTACCATTTCACGTTCAAATCTAATTAAAGATTTAACTATCGCCTGGAGCAAAACTGGTAATACTCCATTCACGATCTTTTCAATCTAATTAAAGATTCATTAAAACTCCACTTAGTTTTAATCTTTGACTGGATTAAAGAATCAGTGTTATTTAAAACACGGTTCACGATAAACCCCAAAATCACATCTCATTTCAATCAGTCCCTAACCGTAAATTAGCAAGCAAGCAATTCCCTAAGTATTAACCCCGAAGGCCGAAAACAACATCAGATCAATACCCCAGAAACCATTCAACTTAACTAATGTCCAGTTAGTTTCTGGTTTTCTTAACTCCTTTGGGTCTAAGAACAGTATTATTGAAGATACCGCTCACGACAACTCAAAATCACATTCCATTAATTATTGGGTAAAAGAACAAGTGTTTTATAAAACACTGTTCACGATAAACCCAAATATCAATACCAATTTAATTTCAATCAAATATTATTTAATTGGCACACTTCATTAAATCTAAATAAAAAGATTTAATCTTTTTCTCAACTGGGTTCAAGAACAGTGTTAATGGAGACACCATTCACGACAAACCCAAATCACATTTGATATTAAATACGAGGCTCTGAATAGAAAATATATCGTCTTATATTCAATATCAAATTCTACGACCAACAAATATCATATTGGAAACAACGATATAAATATATCTTTCAAATTCCCATAACAATATCTATATAATCACGAAATCCAACATCGAAATAATCCAAAGACAATTTCGATTCAAATCCATTCCAATCCAGTTATTGGAAATTCTGGTTACTTTTAAAACCCTATTCAAATCCAATTTATTTATTTAAAAATAAATAGAATTTTAATTCTAGTTCAAAACTAGTTTATTTCGATAAAAATCTATTTTTATCTTTTCAAATATGGAGTTTTTCATCCTAATTCTTCCCAAATCATTTCTTATGGTTTTACACAAATTATTACTATTTTTAATAATTTTATCAAGGCCCGTACAGTCGATTTCCATCAACGGTCATCGAATTGCACTTACAGCGACCTTTTCCAAATTTGATTTGGACATAATTCCATATCCAACCGTTAGATTTAAAAATTCTAATATTCATTAGAAAGCTCTTTTCGATACGAACCCAACGGTTCCGGTTTTAGGAGAATCCGATGGTCGGATCTCCCGTAATATCCGTTCGAAGTCAATGGTCGAAATTCGCGAACTACCGCGGCGCGACGCGTTCTATTCAGGCCATTATATTATATATATAATATATACTTTGTCGATTTCCTTTTAAAACGTATTTTATAAATCGTTTTAAATTCGTTTTCGAAACGATTTCAACTTCATTTCAAATCAAAATTGAATTTTCCAATATAAATTCATTTTAAATTCATTTCAAATTGATTTCAATTCAAATCGATTTTAATTCGATTTGAATTCATTTTCTTTTCAATTCAATTCAATTCGAATCCATTTTATATTCAATTCAATTCGAATTCGTTTTACATTCAATTCGAATTCGTTTTATATTCAATTCAATTCGAATTCGTTTTACATTCAATTCAATTCGAATTCGTTTTATATTCAATTCAATTCAATCTAATTCGAATTTCAATTCTTTTCAATATAATTCGAATTTCAATTCTTTTCAATATTCATTGAAAAATGAATAAAATCGATATAAATCTCGTTCGCGTCAAAATGGCGTCAATCTAATCAACACGGCTTCATATATTTCTATTTTCAAATATTCTATTTCAAATATTTCCTTTCAAATATTTCTATTTCAAATATTCTATTTCAAATATTCTATTTCAAATATTCTATTTCAAATATTTCTTTTTCAAAACTGGAATGAGGCCCAATCAATTACCATATAATGTTAATTAGATGGATTTTCTACAATGCATGTATACAATAACAACGATGAATAATCAACCATCATCCAAAGTGCATTCTACACTGTATAAGCATCAAATATAAATATTTAACGCTCATAACAGTCTGTCCATCAATCGATCGACATACAACTAATTATTGGGACTAGTGTATGTCATATATCATCCTAATACCCGTGTGGGGTTTTCAAACAATCAAACACAGATTTTATTTATGCAGTTGGGCGATGTGTAAAATTTATCGTCCCCATCAATATCAGTCAAATGTGTGTATAAAAAAATCATCCGATTTGTTTATTTTTTTAATTTCCTTTCATATACACGTTAAAAATTCCATTTTTAACTATAAAATATTTTTAACTATATAAATATTTTATTTCATTTCACATCACATCGCACAATCAACTACACATCAAAATCAAACAAACAAGCATACAAGCCGTCCATGGTCTGTGGACGACGGGTGTCGGGTGCTACTAAACACCGTCTGCATCCTAGTATATATTTTAACTAGAAAATAAAATTTAAAGGTGAGAAGTTCTCACCGGCTAGCTAAACCAAACGCCTCGACTCTTCATATGTGGAAAATCTCCGCCGTTTCTTCTTTCATCACTTTCGTCATCCGTATTCACTACATATATAAAAATCGAATTTTTACTTTGCTATTCAATATATAAAAATCGCGATTTTACTTTGCTATTCAATTTATAAAAATCGAATTTTTATTTTGCTATTCAATATATAAAAATCGAATTTTTACTTTACTTTCATGTTAGTAAAAATCGTATTTTTACCTCGATGTTTAAACTATTAAAAACATACCTTTTTATTTCTAATCGACACATATAAAAATTATATTTCTTCATGTGTATAGAAGATTACATTTTTATATTCTAAAAATCATATGTTTTATAAATTAAAAACTGTATCTTTTCCTAAGCAAAAATCAAATCTTTATCACCTTAAAAATCGTATCTTTAATCATAAAGAAAAATCAGTTTTATCACAAAGAAAAATAAATTCAGTTTTAACATAAAATAAAATCTGTTTTTATTTAATTATCAAATTAACTAACTAAACATACATATATATATATATATATATATAAATAGAACTCACCATTTTAACGAAATGTAGTTCACTGTCGAAGAAGGAAGAGGAGGAGGACTCGTCGGAGGTGCTCCGGCGTGGAGCAGCGCGGCGTGGTGGAGGGCTCACCAAGGGGGCGCGATCTGCAGTGGCGGCTGTGTTTCGGGGTGCGTGGTGCTAAATTTAGGGCAGGGGGTGGCGGAGTTCGAATTGGGGAAGAAGAGGATCGGCGTGGGAGGGGAGTAGAACAGCGGCAGCGCCATTGGCGGCGCGGAGGCGAGCGCGCAGGGGGAGGGGTGATTTCGAGGGAGGCGACTCGCCTTTTTTTTTTTTTATCTGAACGGGAGAGAGAGGAATAGAGTGGGGGGTTATATATAATAAATTTAATTTTCAATAAAAATGTTAACTTTTTATTCAAACTCGAAACGAGACCCACCGCCTGTCGCCCATAGCTAATTACCCCCATTCCGAACACAATGGGACATGTATCGTAAGATGATTCAATCGTTTCAATCAGTTTCCGTTAAAATCAAAATATAACTTTATATATTTGAATTTAAACGCGTATTTCAATTTACCGGGGTCACATACTAGCTCGAAAAATCCCCGAAAAATATTTTCTAGCTTCGTATTGACGATACTGTCCTAACAAAACTAATTTCGTCAAATTATGAGATCGTTTGAAAATTGGCCATTTTCCAGTCGATTAAAATCAACTGAAAGTGGTCAAACGCGTTTTCCTTTTCCATGCTCACATATTGATTCGAAAAATTATGAATATTGGAATCAAGCAATAACTTGACATCCCGGATCCAACAAAAGTGGTTTCGTCGAAATCCGAGGTCGTTTGCAAAATGGCTATTTTCAATGGTCGAAATTCCATAGCGACTATTCTGGAATTTCAACTGGACATATCTTTTTATCCCCGCTATGAAATTTCAATTTTTCGGATTCGTTGGAATGATATTCTCAATTAGATTCCATTATTTTTGGTTTCACTAAAATTCGGTTTAATTTGCACCCGGTACATTCAATTGAAGTTTGAAATCGGATTATCGAACTACCGCTCCATTTTCAATTCCTTTTATATATATAAATTATTATTTATATCCTAACGACGATTCGAATAAATATATACGTTCGAATTCTATTCAAAATAAATTTTTCGTCGATATTATTTAAAATATTTCATTTTAAATAATTAAAATTCGCTAAAATTGCCAAAATAGAAATTTTAAATTGGCTCGGATTTCCGGGTTATTACAATCTCCCCCACTTAAAACTTTTCGTCCCAGAAAAGGAACGAAGCCGAAAGTTGTTTAACAAACCAACTCCACTTTCAATAATTTCATTACGGCTTAAGTTCTTCAATTTTTCAGTTTCTAAGAACTTTTCAAATTTTTCAAAAATTTGGCGAACACCCTAAATTTCCGAAAAATTTCGCCATAACCTCCCCTGCACCGGGAGCACCGGGAAAATCCCGAAATTTCCATACAGGCCCTCTGATCTCAAAAAGAAAAAGAAAAGCCAAGCGGCTAGCCAATCGGCTCATAAAATCATCATCACCCAAACAAAACAGTAAATTATGGTAAACATGTACCTATTTGTCGGGCAAACAATTTTATTCTTCTGCTCTAGCCTCTTTGCTATGACCTGTTCAATGTAAGTACATGTATATGCAAGCAAATGCGACCAAATTTCAATACAATTCACCTTTTGTTTCAAATTGGCTATATGGTTCAAATTTAATCAATCTAACAATAATCAAGCAACGCAACCATCAATCAATTAGTTGATTATCATCTCAAATTCATAACTTTGATCAATAGTCAAAAATCACATTTGTGGTGCCAAATCACAACAATAAGCCCTATCTAATTTTGGTTCTCACACCAGTCAATAGGAAATATATAAATATCACACCTTTGAAACTCGAATACCAATTCTGATGATGTTCGAACTATCATCAGAATCATCTCCGGACGCCTAGAGTGTGATTCTATATCTATCCAGTATATTAAAACTTCGAATACACGCGGATCAGACGTATACACAAAATCTTTATATACAGGATTGTCCAAATTCAATATATAATAAATAATCAGATATGTATAATTGATTTAAATTTTCAAAACAAAAATTCGTTTTCATTTCAAAAATATACCCTTCACACTCGTTCTAGGATACTACTGATCCCATCTCTAACGAGTCATTCTCATTGGATATTACTAATCCAATTCTGATGAATTCTTTCGTTTGGTTCTAATGTGTCTTGTTCTCTAGCTTTGTAAACCAAAGCTCTGATACCAAATGTAAAAACCCGTAACTTCCCCGTGAAGGAAAGCGCAGATAACTCGAGAACAACACACAACAAAGCGCAGATAGAAGAACATTTCATTGTATATTACAACAATTCCATCAGATTACAAGAATATACAGAGTATAAATGAATAAATATTACACAGAAAATATCAGAGATTACAATACATTACATAGCAGCGGAAAATAATACAATACACAACTAGAAGAGATATGCAGATACAAAGCTTTCCGGATATCGTTCCAGCTGTAAACCAGGATCCTGTGAATATAAGTCTGCAAAACCAAAACTACTAGCTGCACGTTTCAAAATAAGGGCACCCAAAGTTTAGGTCAAAACAATAAACTCTAGGTCAATCATGGGACTGGTGTGAGAATTAAAACAGTTATTCAAAACTTTACTTTAAATCAGATGTATCAAGGGACCACGCCGTATAACACGGAACGGGTTTCCTCCCAAGAATACCAGTGCATATAACAAAACAGCGCAATGCTTTTTGGAAAAATGAAGCTATTATAAGACCCAGGTCCTATCACACAATGCAACGCAAGCCGGGGGAAAGGGTTTTCCCTTATAATAGCCAAACATGCTTAGTACGTTTTAAACAAATCATTTGATACTATTATAAGTGTATAGTGTATAAAACAACTTCAAGTCATAAGTATCATCATAGACGGCATGGGTACCATATATCATGTCGCCATACTAGTTCTACAATTAAAACCGCAAATGTCATGTATTTGGAAGTTGGATTTCCATCTGTAAACCGAGGCAAAAGATAGTCCTCTACCGATTCGAGACAATCTAGCCTACCATGTCTCAGAATCAGAGCTCGAGTGACCCTTAGATCGTCAGGGCCGGTCCACCGATGTGGATTAAAATGCCTGAACATGCGTTTCCCCACCCTTTGGGGCGCAAATGAGCTAACAGATGACTCCATCGGACCTGTATCGTCCGATCAAACCAAGGCGCCTCGCAACAGCAACAACCACATAAGTCAAACTCGTCAGGGCATATAAAACCACTGACACCACTTTTAGCTAGAAAGAAACGCATGTCCTCCCTGAGGTCCATCTCCCGTTTTTGGTTCATACCGGGTGTGAAACTCGCGAAGTAAATGTTACACAAAGCTACGCCACAAAGGTCGTGCTTCGATCATCAACCACAAGACTTTGCTTTTCAACAGAAGCCTCGATCATTTGCATCTTAGCAAGCCACACAAGCAATTCACGCTATGCAACTGATATCAATCACACAGAATGAAATCCGATGTCAGACACACATCTATTTACAAGTCCGTTCTGGGTCTGAATGAAACCGGAGGCACCTAGTACCCCGCATATCCATCGATCTCCAAGTACGTCTGGACGATCACCAACTGTTTCCATCTTCTTGGGTGTACATCCCAATCAAGATCGTCAGTAATCACCCAAACGACGTGAAGACCTCCGGTCTTCGACCACCGTCTTCATCTTCGACTTATCGTCGTATCAGTTATTCAGAATGGGATAAACCCGGACTTTCCGAATAACTCATGTATATTATAAACAAGTGTTACACAAACACAACATACGCCTCATTTCATTTCATCAGTCACTAACCGTAAATTAACAAGAGAATAATTCCACAAATATTAACCCCGAAGGCCGAAACCAATATCAGATCAATATCCAGAAAACCATTCTGCTTAGCTAACCGACAGTTAGTTTCTAAATTTCACATTCATAGGGAAAGGTTCCCATTAATTTTATCAAAGATAAATTCCTTGAATTTATTCTTTAATCTTCTTTTGAATTTCGATTCAACTAGTCGGAATTAACGAACCTTACCGAAGTAATCATTTATTTTAAATTCCCAATCCCAACCTATTCATCCCATGAAGTAAAGCTGGTCATACTTCATATTTAACACCACGGTATTATCGGTAAATTCAATTACCATTTCACGTTCAGATCTAATTAAAGATTTAACTATCGCCTGGAGCAAAACTGGAGATACTCCAATCACGATCTTTTCAATCTAATTAAAGATTCATTAAAACTCCACTTAGTTTTAATCTTTGACTGGGTCAAAGAATCAGTGTCATTTAAAACACGGTTCATGATACACTCCAAAATCACATCTCATTTCAATCAGTCCCTAACCGTAAATTAGCAAGCGAGCAATTCCCTAAGTATTAACCCCGAAGGCCGAAACCAACATCAGATCAATACCCCAGAAACCATTCAACTTAACTAATGTCCAGTTAGTTTCTGATTTTCTTAACTCCTTTGGGTCTAAGAACAGTATTATTGAAGATACCGCTCACGACAACCCAAAATCACATTCCATTAATTATTGGGTTAAAGAACAAGTGTTATATAAAACACTGTTCACGATAAACCCAAATATCAATACCAATTCAATTTCAATCAAATATTATTTAATTGGTACGCTTCATTAAATCTAAATAAAAAGATTTAATCTTTTTCTCAACTGGGTTCAAGAACAGTGTTAATGAAGACACCATTCACGACAAACCCAAATCACATTTGATATTAAATACAAGGCTCTGAATAGAAAATATGTTGGCTTATATTCAATATCAAATTCTACGACCAACAAATATCGTATTGGAAACAACGACATAAATATATCTTTCAAATTCCTATAACAATATCTGTATAATCACGAAATCCAACATCGAAATAATCCAAAGACAATTTCGATTCAAATCCATTCCAATCCAATTATTGGAAATTCTGGTTACTTTTAAAACCCTATTCAAATCCAATTTATTTATTTAAAAATAAATAGAATTTTAATTCTAGTTCATAACTAGTTCATTTCGATAAAAATCTATTTTTATCTTTTCAAATATGGAGTTTTTCATCCCAATTTTTCCCAAATCATTTCTTATGATTTTACACAAATTATTACTATTTTCAATAATTTTATCAAGGCCCGTACAGTCGATTTCCATCAACGGCCATCGAACTGCACTTACAACGACCTTTTCCAAATTTGATTTGGACATAATTCCATATCCAACCATTAGATTTCAAAATTCTAATATTCGTTAGAAAGCTCTTTTCGATATGAACCCAACGGTTCCAGTTTTAGGAGAATCCGACGGTCGGATCTCTTGTAATATCCGTTCGAAGTCAATGGTCGAAGTTCGCGAACTACCGCGGCGCGGCGCGTTCTATTCAGGCCATTATATTATATATATAATATATATAATGTATACTTCGTCGATTTCCTTTTAAAAAGTATTTTATAAATCGTTTTAAATTCGTTTTCGAAACGATTTCAACTTCATTTCAAATTCAAATCAAAATTGAATTTTCCAATATAAATTCATTTTAAATTCATTTCAAATTGATTTCAATTCAAATCGATTTTAATTTGATTTGAATTCATTTTCTTTTCAATTCAATTCAATTCGAATCCGTTTTATATTCAATTCAATTCGAATTCGTTTTACATTCAATTCAATTCGAATTCGTTTTACATTCAATTCAATTCGAATTCGTTTTATATTCAATTCAATCTAATTTGAATTTCAATTCTTTTCAATATAATTCGAATTTCAATTCTTTTCAATATTCATTGAAAAATGAATAAAATCAATATAAATCTCGTTCATGTCAAAATGGCGTCAATCTAATCAACACGGCTTCATATATTTCTATTTTCAAATATTCTATTTCAAATATTTCCTTTCAAATATTTCTATTTCAAATATTCTATTTCAAATATTTCTTGTTCAAAATTGGAATGAGGCCTTATCAATTACCATATAATGTTAATTATATGGATTTTCTACAACGCATGTATACAATAACGATGAATAATCAACCATCATCCAAAGTGTATTCTACACTGTACAAGCATCAAATATAAATATTTAACGCTCATAACAGTCTGTCCATTAATCGATCGACATACAGCTAATTATTGATACTAGTGTATGTCATATATCATCCCAATACCCATGTGGGGTTTTCAAACAATCAAACACAGATTTTATTTGTGCAGTTGGGCGATGTGTAAAATTTATCGTCCCCATCAATATCAGTCAAATGTGTGTATATAAACAAATCGCCCGATTTGTTTATTTTTTTTATTTCCTTTCATATACACGTTAAAAATTCCAACTATAAAATATTTTTAACTATATAAATATTTTATTTCATTTCACATCACATCACACAATCAACTACACATTAAAATCAAACAAACAAGCATACAAGCCATCCATGGTCTGTGGACGACGGGTGTCGGGTGCTACTAAACACCGTCTGCATCCTAGTATATATTTTATCTACAAAATAAAATTTAAAGGTGAGAAGTTCTCACCAGCTAGCTATACCAAACGCCTCGACTCTTCATATGTGGAAAATCTCCGCCGTTTCTTCTTTCATCACTTTCGTCATCCGTATTCACTACATATATAAAAATCGAATTTTTACTTTGCTATTCAATATATAAAAATCGCGATTTTTTTTTGCTATTCAATATATAAAAATCGAATTTTTACTTTACTTTCATGTTAGTAAAAATCGTATTTTTACCTCGATGTTTAAACTATAAAAATCATACCTTTTTATTTCTAATCGACACATATAAAAATTATATTTCTTCATGTGTATAGAAGATTACATTTTTATATTCTAAAAATCATATGTTTTATAAATTAAAAACCGTATCTTTTCCTAAGTAAAAATCAAATCTTTATCACCTTAAAAATCGTATCTTTAATCATAAAGAAAAATCAGTTTTATCACAAAGAAAAATAAAATCAGTTTTAACATAAAATAAAATCAGTTTTTATTTAATTATCAAATTAACTAACTAAACATATATATATATATAAAAAACTCACCATTTTAACGAAATGGAGTTCACTATCGAAGAAGGTAGAGGAGGGGGACTCGTCGGAGGCGCTCCGGCGTGGAGCAGCGCAGCGCGGTGGAGGGCTCACCAAGGGGGCGCGATCTGCGGTGGCGGCTGTGTTTGGGGGTGCGTGGTGCTGATCTAGGGCAGGGGGTGGCAGAGTTCGAATTGGGGAAGAAGAGGATCGGCGGGGGAGGGGAGTAGAACGGCGGCAGCGCCGTTGGCGGCGCGGAGGCAAGCGCGTAGGGGGAGTGTAACAACCCGGAAATTCTGAGCCAATTTAAAATTTTTATTTTGGCA
Organism: Allium sativum; assembly: GCA_030737875.1. Classification (NCBI taxonomy): domain Eukaryota; kingdom Viridiplantae; phylum Streptophyta; class Magnoliopsida; order Asparagales; family Amaryllidaceae; genus Allium; species Allium sativum. The sequence goes on from CM060920.1 coordinate 491,048,073, forward strand.
ATTTTAATGAATTTTGAATATTTAAAATGAATTATTTTAAATAATAACAACGAGAAATTTATTTTGAATATAACTCAAACGCGTATATTTATATACATCGTCGTTGGAATATAAATATTTATTTTAAATTATAAAAGGAATTGAAAATGGCGCGGTAGTTCGATAATTCGATTTCAAACTTCAAATGAATGTACAGGATTCAAAATAAACCAGATTTTGGCGAAACCAAAAATATTAGAGTCTAGTTGGGAATATCTTTCCAACGAATCTGAAAAATCGAATTTTCATAGCGGGAATTAAAAGTTATGCCCAGTTGAAAATTCAGAATAGTCGCTATGTAAATTATACATGGCCCAAAAAGTCAAATTTTTCATACGGATGAATTTGGACTCGAAAACACTTCCATTGAGTTCAAAATGCCGTTTAGAACTCCAAAGAGTATAAGCTTCGACATATTCCGATATCCGGAATAGTGGCAATTGGCTGGAGCTTTTCGGTTAGCAAAACATAGCCCTTAAAAAGTGAAATTTTGCGTATGAGCTCAGAATTCGATGAGATAAATTTTTATGGATTCACAATGACAAATTATTGTTGATTTCCAAAGGGCGCGTCGAACGGAATCAGTATGTGGTCGTGCGAGCTAAAACAGTTCAGGGTAAAACGAGCAGTCAATTTACAAAGGAACATTACTGATACGACCTCGGAATTCAATTCTACTTTTTTTTTCTGGATTCATATGGTCCAATAATGGTTAAATCCAAGAGGGCATGATTTTTGGAGTTAGTGAGTGAGCGTGCGAGAAGAAAAGGTGCGCCAAAATCGCATTTTTGAGCAATATCTGAGCATATTCATGATTTTTTTTGAACGGTCAAACGAACTCGGAATTCGACGAAACTTATTTCGTTGGACTCGTCTTCACGTCTACTATCTCGAGTCCGAAATCCGCGGCGATTGGAGATCGTTAGCGTTCAGGCGATACGCGAAAAACTAGCATATAATCGTTTTTTCTCCTTCTCTTCACTCACTTTTCTCTCTTCCTCCTTTCTTCATTAATGGGGACCTCAACCCCATGCCACCGCTGCCGCCCCTCCTCCGCTGCCACCACCCACCGCCGCCGCTCTTCCTCCCCTCCGGCGCCACCTCCTCCTCCTCCTCCTCTTCCTCCTCCTCCTTCTCTCTCCTCTTTTCATAACCCTAAACCCCTAAATCACCAATCACCAGTTTTGCTTCAGGCGATAGTCAAATCTTTAATTAGATTTGAACGTGAAATGGTAATTAATTTTACTGATAACACCATGGTGTTAGAATGGAGTATTACCAGTTTTGCTTCATGGGATGAATAGGTTGGTATTGGGATAAAATACGGCATACACTAATCCCAATAATTAGTTGTATGTCGATCGATGGATCGACTGGCTGTTATAAGCGTTAGAAATCTATATTTGATGCTTATACCGTGTAGTGCACTTTGGAAGTTGAAATGTTTTTGAACGAATTTAAAACTATTTATAAAATTCGTTTTAAATAGAAATCGACGAAATATATATTATATATATAATATAATGGCCTGAATAGAACGCGTCGCGCCGCGGCAGTTCGTGAATTTCGAACGGACATTACGGGAGATCCGACCGTCGGATTCTCCTAAAACCGAAACCGTTGGGTTCGTATCGAAAAGTGCTTTCTAACGAATATTAGAAATTTGAAATCTAACAGTTGGATTTGTAGATACGTCCAAATCATATTTGGAAAAGGTCGATGTAAGTGCAGTTCGATGGCCGTTGATGGAGATCGACTGTACGGGTCTTGATAAAAATTTTAAAAATATTAATAATTTGTTTAAAATCATCAGAAATGATTTCGGAAAAAATGGGATGAAAAACTCCATATTTGAAAAGATAAAAATATATTTTTATCGAAATGAACTAGTTTGAACTAAATTTAAAACCCAATTATTTCTAAATAAATAAATTGGCTTTAAAAGGGGTTTTAAATAATCGGGATTTCTGATATATTTGATTGGAATTGATTTGGGGGTTTATCGTGAACGGTGTTTTAAATAACACTGGTTCTTTAACCCGATAAGAAATAGAATGTGATTTGGGTTTATCGTGAACTGTGTTTTAAATGACATTAGTTCTTTAACCCAGTAAAAGGAGTTTTAATGAATCTGTAATTAGATTGAAACGTAAATTGATAATTTAAATTATCAAATTTGGAAAATGAGCGAGAATGGAGTATCACTAGTTTTGCTCCAGGCGATAGTCAAATCTTTAATTAGATTTGAACGTGAAATGGTAATTAATTTTACTGATAATACCGTGGTGTTAGATATAGAGTATTACCAGTTTTGCTTCATGGGATGAATAGGTTGGGATTGGGAAATAAAATAAATAATTACTTCGGTGTGGTTCGCTAATCTCGACTAGTTTGGAAAACCATAATTTGGTTTGAAAAGACATCCAAAGGAAGATTAAAGAATAAATTTAAAGAATTTATCTTTGATAAAATTAATGGGAACCTTTCCCTAAGAATATGAAATTTAGAAACTAGCTGTAGGTTAGTTAAGAAAAATGGTTTCCTGGGTATTGATCTGATGTTGGTTTCGGCCTTCGGGGTTAATATTTGGGGAATTGCTCTCTTACTGATTTATGGTTAGTGACTAATGAATTGGAATGAGGCGTATGTTGTGTTTTTGTAACATTTGTTTCTAATATACGCGGGTTGTTCGGAAAGGCAGGGTTTATACCAATTCTGAATAACCGATTCAACGATAAGTCGAAGATGAAGACGGTGGTCGAAGACCGGAAGTCTTCAAATCATTTGGATAATTACTGATGATCCTGATTGGGCTGTACACCCAAGAGGATGGAAATAGTTGGTGGTCGTCCAGACGTACGTGGAGATCGATGGATATGCGAGGAAAGTGCCTCCGGTTTCGTTCAGACCCAGAACGAACTTGTAAATGGATTGTGTGTTTGACATTGTATTTTATTCTGTGTTGATTGATTTTTGTTAAATATATATCTGTTTGGCGGTGGAGAATTTAATCTCTTGCTTAACGCCCTTCTCTGAGACGTATGAGTTTAGAGGTTATATATCGATAGATATCAATCGCATGGCATGAATTGCCTGTGTGGCACGCTGAGTTGCATGGATCAAGACTTCTGTTGAAAAGCAAAGTCTTGTGGTTGATGATCAAAGCACGGCCTTTGTGTTGTAGCTTTGTGTATAACGTGAATTCGCGAGCCTCACACATCGGTATGAGTCAAAAACGGGATAAGGACTGCAGAGAGAGCACGACGTTTCTTTCTAGCTTTGGTGGTGTCAGTGACTTACTAGCCCTGACATTTATATACTTTTCACCTATGTGGTTGTTGGATGAGGCGCCTCGATATTAGGTCTGATAGGACATGGAAACGTGTGTTCAGGAATAATTAATCATCAAACGTAAGAGAGGACCGGCCCTGAAGCATCCAGGGGTTACCCAGAGTGTGTAGTCCTGGGACATTTGCTAGAGTGTCTCGAAGCGGAGAGGAGCTTGCCCCTTGCTTCGGCTCATGACGTAAATCCAATTTCCAATGCGAGATATTTCGGTTTTATTTGTAGAGCCTAGTATGGCGACATGATAGATGGTACCCATGCCGCCTAGGATTGATATTTATGATTGAAATTGTTTTGATACTATACACTTATTATAGTATCAAATGATTTGTTTTAAACATACCAAGCATGTTTGGCTATTATAAGGGAAAACCCTATCCTCCGGCTTGCGTTGCATTGTAAGATGGGACCTGGGTCTTATAATAGCTTCATTTTTCGAAAAAACATAGCGCTGTTTATTCTATGCACTGGTATTCTTGGGAGGAAACTCGTTCCGTGTTATACGGCGTGGTCCCTTGAATTACTCTCTTTTAAAGTAAAGTTTTAAATAACTGTTTTAGTTCTCACACCAGTCACATGACTGACCTGGAGTTTATTGTTTTAACCTAAACTCTGGGTGCCCTTATTTTCGACACGGACAGCTACTAGTTTTGGTTTTGCAGATTTATATTCACAGGATCCTGATTTATAGCTAGAACGATGCTCGGAAAGCTCTGTATCCATGTATTACTTTCAGTTGTGCTTTGTATTATTTTTCCGCTGCAGTACTGTATTTAAATCTCTGATATTTATCAAATGTAATTTATTCATTTATACTCTGTATATTCTTGTATCTGATGGAATTATTGTAATAGCAATGAAATGTTCTTCTGTCTGCGTTCCAATTTGTCCTGTTCTCAAAACGATCAGGGGTTTCGAACGGTCTAGATCGGTTTAACGATCGATTCGGATCGAGCGAAATTCCTCGCCGTTACAGGGAGGGGTGATTTCGAGGGCGGCGGCTCGTCTTTTTTTTTTCTTTTTTTTTATCTGAACGGGAGAGAGAGGAGTAGAGTGGGGGGGTTATATATAATTAATTTAATTTAATTTTCAATAAAAATGTTGACTTTTTATTCAAACTAGAAACGAGACCCACCGCCGTCGCCCATAGCTAATTACCCCCATTCCGAACACAATGGGACATGTATCGTAAGCTGATTCGATCATTTCGATCAGTTTCCGTTAAAATCAAAATATAACTCTATATATTTGAATTTGAACACGTATTTTAATTTACCGGGGTCACATACTAGCTCGAAAAATTCCCGAAAAATATTTTCTAGCTTCGTATTGACGATACGGTCCTAACAAAACTAATTTCGTCAAATTCTGAGATCATTTGAAAAATGGCCATTTTCCAGTCGATTAAAATCAACTGAAAGTGGTCAAACGCGTTTTCCTTTACCACTCTCACATATTGATTCGAAAAATTATGAAAATTGGAATCTAGCAATAACTTGACATCCCGGATCCAACAAAAGTGGTTTCATCGAAATCCGAGGTCGTTTGCAAAATGGCTATTTTCAATGGCCGAAATTCCATAGCGACTATTCTGGAATTTCAATTGAACATATCTTTTTATCCCCACTATGAAATTTCAATTTTTTGGATTCATTGGAAAGATATTCTCAATTAGATTCCATTATTTTTGGTTTCACTAAAATCCGGTTTATTTTGCACCCGGTACATTCAATTGAAGTTTGAAATCGAATTATCGAACTACCGCGCCATTTTCAATTCCTTTTATATATATAAATTATTAATTATATCCTAATGACGATTCGAATAAATATATATGTTTGAATTCTACTCAAAATAAATTTTTCGTCGATATTATTTAAAATATTTCATTTTAAATAATTAAAATTCGCTAAAATTGCAAAAATAAAAATTTTAAATTGGCTCGGATTTCCGGGTTATTACATACTCTCCCTGTGTCGTTGGTGGTTACTACTTGAGCATTGGTAGTGCACCTTTCTTGTTTAGTTTTGAGACAGTTTTAAAAGTTGTAATAATGTTAGCTTTGGATCATAAGCTGTATTTTGGATTTTCCGCTGCTATGATAGTTTGTTTTCAGCTTATGCACCGTCTCACCTGTTTTGTGTTAAGTATATGTTATTATTATTTTTTATTCCATGCGCTGTGAGACCAATTACAGGTTCTTTGTTTGTTTTACTCTCTTCTTTCTTTTCTTCGATGACCGTCCCGTGTTAACTGGATATGTGTACAACGCACTATTGGAGTAAATGTCAGTTGGTGCGGGGCGGGGCGTCACAATTAAGCCCTACCTGTAGTGGAAGTCTGTCCGGAACCGACCGACAAATCCAGCAGCTACAGTAAGTTGGTTTAATGTGAGACATCTAGTGTAATATATATTTATGTGTAGTAGGCTTGCATCGAGAAGGTATTAAGTCGTTGACCTACATTATTTGGGTACTAAAAGGTTAGAACATTAGGCCTCTTCTAATGTTTATTCTTTAGAAGGACCGAAGTCATTGTGTCCGCCTTTATTAGGTATTAAATGATCATTTAGTCCGCCTTTCTTTAATAATCATACGGTATTAAATATTCTTAATTGATTACGAATGAGTTGGATAGTTCTTTGGAAGTTATCTGCTTATTATCTTGGGACTATATGAGGGTGACCTATGGATGATCTATTAAGAATTCCACCAATCATACAAGAGGAACTGTCTGTCTAAGGAAAATATTAAATGGTGAAGAGTTCGCCTGTAATGATAGCTAGTTAGTAACACAATGGTCTACTGGGACTGGGAGAAGGTTACAAATGATAGTTAGTCATCTACCATCCTAAGGTAAGAAGTTATTGCTTACTATCTCTTGATTTATATTGAGAATATATTTAATAACGTTGACAAATAGAAAATGAGAACTTAAGTGACGCGGGTCTGCTATAGGGTACTAAGTTATCATAAGAGGAATCTGTCCATAAAATAAATATAAATGGCCTTAAGTGACCAATTAGTAGTCCGTCTCGAAGGGTATTAAGTGATTATAGAAGTCTGTTCTTATATATATGTGTTGGCGTTAAGTGACTATAGAGTAGTCAGCCAAATATATGCTTGTGCATGATTGTGTGTTGAATTCGCCTAGACATGACCTGACAAATTTATACTATCAAGTATAGGAAATAGATTCGTTTAAACTTATATGATTTTCATTCACCAGAACATTGTTGTTCTGACTCCCCTCCGCTTAACAACACATGTTAGTATGAGCGGGAAAGCTTGATTGATGACGTGGTGAAGATCAAAGCTTGGCATTGGAGATTCTATCTTATTTTATTATTATATCTAGCTGTTATCTGTATTATGGGATATTATTAATGTACCTTGTTATGACATATGGAAATTCTAATGTAATTGATATTATTATCGTTTTGATGAAAGCGTATTATATTTTATTATATCCGCTGTGAGATTCTAATTTCGTTTTTAGTTTGGCGCTTATTTATTTCTTATAGAAACCAACGACTTGCCTAGATTGACTCTATGTTCCAATGGGCCTTTTCGGGGTCAGGATTTAGATCCATTCCGGACGGGTTGTTACATGAATGATTAAGCACAGTTTTCATTTTCAAAAAAAATATAATTGAACAATCCATATTTATGAAAGCACCACATAAAACAAAAATTACAGCTACGTAAACATAGATGCAAAACGATATGGATTTTTTGTAAACAACTTTGAGAAAGACCTAAAGTTTAAATATATTTTTTTATCAACCTTAAAACGAAAATTCTGTAAAAATGCATTATAGAAAATTTTTCCACTTGTAAAATTTATAACCTTTTTAGTTCCCCGTACATTCAAGGGCAGACCCACGAATTAAGACTACGGTGGGCAAACTTTAAAGCTATTTTTTTTTAAATTATAATGCAATTCCGATTGCTACTACAAAACGATAATCACAAGAAAAGATTCAAAATAATAAGAAGTAGATTCATATTTCACTTTCATTACATAACATTTAGCTTAATTGTGCATGACGGGTCATCGAATAGTTAAATTCCTTAACTATAGGATCAAAATCAATCTTTCAAGCAAAATCATGCTCTAAATAAAGAGACATGCAATCAGCAAACATTCATCCCCCATAACATTGCGGATTGCTGTTTTCACATGTTTCATAATTGAAAATGCTCTTTCGGTTGTTGCAGTAGTGACAGGAAGAGTTAGTGCAAGACGGATCAACTTACTAATCAAATAATAGTTTTCAAACTTTCTAGTCACAAATAATGATTGACATAAACCAACAAGTGTAGTTAGATTTTCAAATCAAGGATCACTTTTAACATCAAGCTCATAATGCATCAACTAACTTTGTAAAGCATGAATGTCTTGTCCGTAAAATCCATAAAGTAAATTTTTTTGGCAAGCTTGCATATATTTTTCTACATTAAAAGACTTAAAGGAATCATTGGGATCTAGAGCTGAACTAAGAGTAAGAAGTTTAACCACCACACAATTTAATCTGTTTTCTAACTCCATTAGTTGGAAATCGATTATAGAGTTAAAAATGTCATAATGATAACGATGGTCAACCGTGATGGCATCTCGTTGTTGACAGCTACGACTTGCACCTTCTTTATATGGAGAACTCATATTAGGTACTACAATGTCATGAGGATGACAAAAAGTTAACAAAGTCTTTAAAAATGTATCCCATTGCTCCAATTTTAACATTTAAAGAAGAACTTTTTGTTGTTGAAACTAATTTCATCGCATTCAAATTTTTTTGAGATTTGCATTATAATGCTTGAGAAAGTCCATCAGTGATGCCCATTATTTTATCCATCAAGTGCAAAATAAATAGAAAATCAAAGCTTCTTAACATTTTGAATATACTAAAATCTTAACCTCTCATTGTTTGATGTCCACTGTATTTAATACATTCAACAACCAAGCAAGCAACATCATACATATTTATTAAATCTCTTACAGAATCATAATGTGAGCTCCTATGAGTATCTTGAGGACGGTCTAAAGTACCAATTTGATTAGCCCCGGTGTTTGTTTCTCCACTAAGCAACATTTTCTCAATCTCATTTTTCTGAGCAGTCTTTAACTCACAAAGACGTTATGGAGAAAAGATTAACAACACATGTTAAATAAGAACCAATTGCCAAACATTAGATTCGCCTTTTGATGCTGCAACTAATGCTAGTTGTAATTGATGAGCAAAGCAATGCACATAATAAGCAGACGGACAATCTTTAAGAATCAATGTTGTTGAATCTCACTATATAGTGTTTTGACTATGACAACAATACATAAGCATATATAATATATCAACTAACTCTGTTTTGCAGGAAGATATTCGACAAGTAAATTCAAGAACATAAAAATGAAGATTATATATGTTGTAAGAATCTGTTAGTCTTAGATTTATTTGTTAAAGTCTTCCTTGATGATCACACACACATATTATATATATACACTTTTCACATTGAAATAAGCAAGGAATAAGTTTTTCTTAGAAAACAAACGTCTGGAATATTTTAGACAGGCGTCTGTTTGTTGAAATAGATTTCAAATTTATATAATATTCAGACGTCTGTTCTGAATTTTGTAGAAGTCTGAATCTGGTACGAAATAAACTATTTCCTTACTATTTTATTTTTCAAAACAAAACAGACATTTGAAAATTATATTCAGACATCTGATTACGAAGGGTTGCAACCTATTATGAAAAGTCACAACTTTCTAATCCATATTTCTTGATCAAATCTCTTCGTGATTAGTTGTAGTTCTTTATATATTATAAATAGAGACTTGATTAAGTGATCAAATCACTGAATTTTATTCTAATTCTTTCTATCTTACTAAAAGCTCTTTGTTCTCTAAAAGCACTCCATTAACAAATACTTGAGATTTTAATCTTCTATACTCTTTTACAAGCTTCACATTTATCATCAAGGAAAGACTATGGGAAGGGTGTACTACATATTGACATATCCGTGTTATCAAGAACACAAATAGTCAGCAAATATTTTGTATTAAGAAAGTCCTCTTCAGCAATTGAGGAAAGAAATCCCATTCGGCTCTTCAGGTAATTGTGAACCTGTTCCTCCCGGTAATGTGAGGGTTTTTAGTGTTGGTGAAATACCAGAAGGGGGTCTGGGACTGGACGTAGGACAGTGGTCCGAACCAGTATAAAATCGACTTCTACTACTCTGCTATATACATTTCATCATACTCGTACTCCATTCTATACGATCCTACCGCTGCTTAGACACTTTCAATTGGTATCAGAGCAATGCCATCTTATAACCATAACATCGTTATCTGATACTTTGTTAAAATGGAGAATAATCCAAGTACTAACTCAACTACATTTGCTGAGGTACAATCTACTCAAAGACCACCTCTATTCAATGGACTGCACTACAAGTATTGGGCTACAAGAATGATGATATATATGCAAGCAAGTAGTTTTATTGCATGGAATGCCACTCAAAAAGAATTCACAGCACCTACAACTGAATATTCAGAATGGACAACAACTCAAAAATATGAGGCAAATGCAAAGGCCAAAGCTATGAATATGCTTTATTTTGCCTTAGATAGAAACTAGTTCAATCGTGTTAGCATCTATACATCAGCTTATCAAATATGGGAAACACTCAAAACTATCCATGAAGGAACAAGAAAAGTCAAACAAACAAAGATTTCAATGCTCAAAAACCAATTCTAGAACTTCAAAACGAGACAAATTGAAATCATCAATGAAATGTATTCAAGATTTCAAGACATTCTACATGCATTGAGAAATATTAAGTGACTTTGATATTGTGTCAAAAGTGCTGAACTTTCTAACTGACGAGTGGGAAAGAAAAGTACTAGCCATTGAGGAAGCTAATGATTTATCAGCTATGAAACCAAAAGAACTCATAGGCAATCTCATGTCTTATAAAGTAAATCTTCAAGCAAAAAGGAAATTAGCTCAAGAGAAAAAGAATGTGGCTTTTCATGCCGATAAAGAAGAATCAAAATCAGAAGATGAGGATTAGCTTTTATTGCCAAAAATTTTAAGAAATTTCTAAAATACAAAAAAGGTAATTTGAAAAATAATATCTCAAGCAAACCTTCATCCTCAAATTTAGAATGATTTAATTGCCACAAGAAAGATCATATGGTAAAGAATTGTCCAGAAATGAAAGAAAATCAGAAGAATTTCAACAAGAATAAGAAAGAAAAATTCAAAAAGAAGGCATTTTTTTGTTACATGGGACGACTCAGATTCAGATTCATCTGACAGTGATAGTGAAAATGAACAAGCAAATGTGTGCTTCATGGCTCAAGAATCCGAAGTAAGTGATTTATCTAATGATGATTTAATAGAAGTTAATGCTGAATTTTTAAACACTATAAAAATTCTTAAAAAAAAACCTAAAGAAACTCGTGAAAATCATAATAAAGTTGAGTTTGAGAGAGACATGCTAAAAGACGAAAAAATAATCTTAGAAGAAGAACTTGAAAAGGTTCAAGCGAATCTTTCAAATTCAGATAGTCAGCTTTCACTTTGAGTAAAGAAACTGAAACTCAAAAGACAAAAAATGATGAAATTAGTTCTAAAAATCACATTTTGAAAACCCAAAAAAGGAATTAGAATTAGAAAATAGAAGTATTCAAACTAAGTTAGACAGTATTTCTAAGAATATATCCAACTTCAACATTGGTAGAGAAAATTTATCAAGGATCATAGAAAATTCTCAACCATATGTCATCAAACAAAAATGGTATAGGATTTAGAAAAGAGTCAAAAATTCCTCCAAAGAAAAATAAGAGGAAAATTGATTCAAAAGTAAGAGATAAACCAAACTACACCAAAAAGATTAATAAAATTGAGATATGGGTTCTGAAAACTAATAATAGTTTGATTAGGAACAAACATATCAAATCGTTTATGGAATCTGTTCATAATAATAAAAATTATTTGTATAAAGGGGATACTAAACCCACTTGGATTTGGCTTCCTAAGATCAAACTCTTAGGACCCTATCCAAAAGTGGATACCAATGGGCTTATTAATATTTTTTGCAGGTCCCACTCAAAAAGAGAAAATGGATCTTAGATAGTGGTTGCTCAAAACACATGACCGGAGACAAAGATATGCTTACCAATATTTCATACTTTGATGGTGGCTCTGTTACCTTCGGAGATAACTCAAAAGGCTTTATCATTGGCAAAGGAGATGTATGCAACTATGGTATTTCAAATTTACCCCTTATCACTAATGTTTCCTTAGTTAAAAGTTTAAAACATAATTTACTTAGTATTAGTCAATTATGTGACAAAGGTTTTAAAATAACGTTTTCGAAAAATAAATGTAATATTTTTGACAAAGATCAAAATATTATTTTCGAAGGAAATTGAGATAGAAATATTTATGTTTTAAATATGAAAGTTAATAATAATAATAAAGAAATGTGTTTAATATCCAATAATAACGATTCTTGGTTATGGCACAAACATTTTTATCATATAAACTTTAAAACTACGCAGATATTTTCAAAAAATGAGTTATTAAAAGGTTTACCTAAAATAAATTTAAAAGTAAAAAATCTCTACGAAGATTGTCAAATAGGAAAATTAACATAATCTTCTTTTAAACCTAAAAAAGTTTTATTAACTTTACAACCGTTAGAATTATTACATATGGATTTATTTGGACCTACTCAAGTTTAATCTTTAAATCATAATCGGTATGTATTTGTGATAATTAATGAGTTTTCAAGATATACATGGACTATTTTTATGAAAAATAAAAGTGATACTTTTGGACATTTTAAATATTTTATCAAAAGAATTCAAAATTCTAAAGATCTAAGAGTTTAAAACATTCATAGCGATCACGGTGGAGAATTTGAGAATGAGTCTTTTGAACATTTTTGTAAAAAGAAAGGAATAAATCATAATCTTTCTTTTCTTAGAACTCCACAACAAAATGGGGTTGTAGAAAGAAAGAGTAGAACTTTATAAGAATGTGTTAAACTTCATTAAATGGAAGCACTTTACCAAAATAATTTTGGGTAGAAGCTGTATCAACCGCTTGTCATGTATTAAATTGAATTTTCCATTCGCCCTCTAACTAAAAATACACCTTACGAACTTTTTAATGAAAGAAAACCAAACATTTCTTATTTTAAAGTTTTTGGTTCTAAATGTTTTGTTCTTAACACTAAAGATCAGCTCGGAAAATTTGATCCAAAAGCTGATCATGGAACTTTTGTTGGATATTCAGAACGTAGTAAGGCCTATCGTATTTTCAATAAATGCACTTATGTTATAGAAGTATCTTTGCACGTGTATTTTGATGAAAATTTGATAGAAATATAAATAATAAAGATGATGAAATTATTGAAAATACTAGTTTTGAAAATATTGAAAATAATTCCATAGAACAAATAAGATCACCTCCCAGAATTCTACGAGATCATCCTACACAAAACATTATTAGAGAAATTGATTCACACGTTCGAACAAGGAGTCAAATAAATCAAATGGGTCATGTATCATTTCTTTCAACTATCGAACCCAAAAATCCAAAAGAAGCCTCTACAAATGATTATTAGATAATAGTTATGCAAGAGGAATTAAATCAATTCGAACATAATGATGTCTGGGAGTCAGTACCTCGACCAAATGATCAATCGGTTATTGGTACACAATGAGGTACAAAAAAATAAGGTGGATTAACTTGGAAATATTAAAAGAAATAAAATAAGATTAGTAGCATAAGGGATAATCAAGACAAAGGTATTGATTATGAAGAAACATTCGCACCTGTAGCAAGACTTGAAGCTATACGCATTCTTTTAGCATACGCTTGTTTTCATAATTTCAAACTTTATCAAATGGATGTTAAAAGCGCTTTCTTAAATGGATTTATTAAAGTAAATGTATATATAGAACAATAACCGTTATTTTTATACATAAATAAATATCCAGATTATGGTTACAAACTTAAAAAGGCTTTATATGGTTTAAAACAGGCAACATGTGCTTGGTATGAAAGGCTCAAAAGTTATTTAATAAATTCAGTATTTCATATTAGAAAAGCAAATCAAACAGTATTTATTAAAAATATAGATAAAGATATTTTAATTGTACAAATTTATGTCAACGATATTATTTTTGGTTCAACTAATGAAAACTTAGGCAACGAATTTTCTACAATTATTACAAACGAATTTGAAATGTCTTGTATGGGAGAATTATCTTATTTTCTTGGTTTACAAATTAAACAAGTTTCAAATGGTATTTTCATTTGTCAAGAAAAATATTGTAATAATCTAATTAAATTTTTTGGTTTGGACAACACTTCTGGAAAGCCAACTCCTATGAGTACTACAACTCATCTTGAAAGAGATGAAAAGTGAAAAAGTGTTGATCAAAAACTATATAGAAGTATGATTGGTTTGTTACTTTATTTAACTGCAAGTCATCCTGACATAATGATGAGTGTATGTTTATGTGCAGGATTCCAAGCATAACCTAAAGAATCACATTTAAGATCAGTGAAACACATTCTAAGATATCTTAATAACACTAAGGACTTCAGTCTTTTTTATCTGAAAGAATGTCCATTCGAACTAGTATCTTACAGTGATGCTGCTTTTGGTGGATCCCGGACAGATAGAAAAAGTACAAGTGGTACGTGTCATTTTATTGGAAAATCACTTGTATCTTGGTTTAGTAAGAAACAGAATTGTGTATCACTCTCTGCATGTGAAGCAGAATACATATCTGCTGCTTTAGCTTGTGCATAACTGATTTATATGCAACAAACACTCAAAGATTTTAGAGTAAACTTAACAAAATCAACAATATATTGTGATAATACTAGTGCAATAAAATTATATAAAAATACTACAAATCATTCACGAACTAAACATATTGATATTCGTCATCACTTTCTATGTGATATCATAGAAAAAGATATTATAAATTTAGAATATATCTCATTCGAAAATAAGATTATCGATATATTCACTAAACCAATGTTAGAAAATACTTTTAATAAACTAAGACGTGAATTAGGGATAATGTTAGTTAAAGATATATAGTTGAGTATAATACTTCTAATTTTTTTTGGTAAGTTCGTATTCATGTTAACCTACTAGCCAGATTTAGCTTATTTCCTAAAATTACTCACTATACTTAAGTATTTCTCTGGTTATAACCTTCTTGAATACCAACCACATGTTTCTTCTTAATCTCACCTATATAAGCTTATGTCTTTCCACTACAAATCAAAACACTAAACTTAAAAGAAGTTTAAACAAATATGTCTTCCAACAACTCGAATTCCTCAATTAATATTACTTTCACAACGGATAGTTCGTCTGATACTCCGGAATTTCCTACACCAACTCCTAGAAATGAACCACAATATTAATGGGGAAACTATCACACAGGGTTCACTCCGGATTCAAAGAAGGCTCAAAGAGCTCTATTTTCATCACCGGATACAAAAAGAAAAGTAAATGAAATTCACCACTATGAAACAGAGCAAATAGCAATCCAAAATGAATTTTACTTCGAGCAAAAGTCACCGTAACTCGCTTAAAGTCTTCTTGAAAAAATGATTTATAGATTTTATGGCCCAAAATTGAAGGATGTTTCTTCACCCTTACCATTTCCACCAGACCATATTGATCCTTCCTAATCCTATCGAACTGAAAAAGATCCGGTTAATCCTATAAAGAAACACTGTACCTTCTCTCCCCAGCGACCTTCGTATAGTCCAAACACTTGGGACAAGAATTACAAAGCAAATGAAGGAAAAAAATTCAACACCGACAAAGACTCCACCCTCTAAAAATCAACTCTCGTTTAATATTACTTACATTTGAATATTTAACTTATCTTATCGGAACTATTCTCTATTTATATACAAAATAAATTTCTTTATCATAACAAAGTCGTGTTTACATAAATTTATATAAACGGACGTCTTATTTAAATCAAACAGACGTCTGAATACAAGGTATAAAAAAAAAATATGACCAAGCAGACATCTGACACAAACAAGACAGACATCTGAAATATGGTCAAAAATGAACTATAATCTTGCTGGTTCGAAATTTATCAAAAACAAACGTCTGACTCAGATTATCAGACATTTGATTACTGAAACACGTACTCTATGCCATGCAAAAACAGACGTTTGAACAGAAATAAACAGACATCTGAATTCACCCAAAAATGAACTAATTCCTTGCGGATTCCAATTGAACCAAAAACAGACGTCTGTTTCTCAGACGTCTGAATTTGAAAAGAAATGTTTTTAAGAAGGGGACATGACTATTACCAACGATCATAACTCTTCATCTTTTCACTTTTTACCATTCCATCTTTTTACCTCTTATAAAACCCTAGCCCCCAATTCTCAAATTCACTAAAAAACTTCACCTTTTTACCACAAAATCATGGCAAATCGAGGCAAACGTACAAAAGAAGAAGAATCAAATACTCCTTCCGACGAAGTAATTCAAAAATGGCTATGGGATGATACCGCCAAGGCAATGTACAAGGCAATGAAAGATTCCAAATTCTTTGAAGGTGCGTTTGTTAAGTTTGACTCTCTCTCTAATTATCGAATTCTATAACATGCTAGACATTATCACTTCGAATCTCTAGTCGATTTTAATACAAATAATGTCATAACTTATCCTTTGCTAGTAAAGTTGTTTTTGGAAAACTTGAACTTTGTCATACAAGACCTCAAAACAAAAAGGACTGTGTTTGGTCTTGGGTATCTGGAAAACGTATTCTTCTTCCAATTCAACGATTAGGCCAAATTTTGCAATATGCTTGGCAAGGGCTTGATATCGAGACAATAGAAGTTGATATGACTACAAGGGATGAGATATCACAAGTTCCTTTCCGATAATCTCATTAATATGCATGACCTTACCTCCACTCATCTACGACCACAAGCTCGATTATTAGACCGAATATTGGTCCGAACAATCCAACCTCGCAAAGGAAGTTATGAAAAAGTTTATAAACTTGATTTCCAAGCCTTGTATGCCTTATACTCAAATAAGCAAGTCAATTGGGAAAAAAAATCATTTTAGATTAATGGACGGATATTACTTACAAGCATAAGTATAAGACTATTCATTACGGTGCTTATATTACTCGAATTCTTACCGCTTGTGAGATAACCATAACCGATACTCCTTCTCTAAGAATTAAAGAAATTGGTTCAAAAAACTTAAAGCTTATGGATACTGATCCTAATCCGGCAACTTTGGAGTATATGTCTTTTGAGGCTTGGATCCAACACGTTGCATCTCAGCCAGAATCTCTTGTAGCCGAGCCTTCTCACCGCTGTCAACTTAGGGAAGAAGAAAAAGAAGAAGGAATTCAAGTCATTTCTCCCGACACTTCCTCCAAGCAAGCCTTAGCTACGCCATCACACAATCAATCTAAAATTCACAAAGATTTAAAGCATTTTGAATAACAAACAAACAAGAAATTTGATTCCATCAATGGATTTTTGAACAAAATTTGGGAAGCAATTTCTTGCATTGGGACTTTGTCTAGCCAAGGTCATGCTCCGGCTCCGTTTCAATGGTCATCTAATTCGGCCGAAGAAGTTCTCGATACTGGTTCTGAACAAGGCTCTCCCAAAGACGGTGGAAAAACTATTGTGGCATCTACTTCCGAGGATTGGTAAGCATGGTTAGTGATATGGTGGTCTACATATTTTGACTAGAAACTTTTAATTTAACTAATGGTATGTAATATTTTTTGGTACTTATCTCTCTATCTCAACACAAAACTCTATTATGTGCTATAGTATGTTATGTCTAAACAGTTATGCTTATCTATTATATGTCTGTGTTCATGGTGTGATTGTGTGTCAAACATAGATGTTTCATTAGTATCCCTTTTTTGTTAAAGACAAAGGGGGAGAAACAAGTAATGAATATATCCATATCGACAGGAGGAGCTTATGTAGTTGTCATTAGTCAAAAAGGGAGAGAATGTTGAATCTCGCTATATAGTGTTTTGACTATAGCAACTATACATAAGCATATATATACTATATCAACTAACTCTGTTTTGCAGGAAGATATTCGATAAGCAGAATCAACAACACAAAATGAAGATTATATATGTTGTAAGAGCCTGTTAGTTTTAGATTTATGTGTTAAAGTCTTCCTTAATTATCACACACACATATTATATATATATATATGCTCTTCACATCGGAATAAGCAAGGAATAAATTTTGCTCAGAAAACAGACATCTGAAATATTTCAGACAGACGTTTGTTTGCTGAAACAGATTTCAAATTTACATAATATTCAGACGTCTATTCTAAATTTTTTAGACATCTGGATCTGCTACGAAATAATCTATTTCCTTATTGTTTTATTTTTCAAAACAAAACAGACATCTAAAATTTATATTCAGACATCTGATTACGAAGGGTCGCAACCTATTATGAAAAATCATAGTTTTCTAATTCATATCTCTTGATCAAATCTCTTCGTGATTAGTTGTTACTCTTTACATATTATAAATAGAGACTTGGTTAAGTGATCGAATCACTGAATTTTATTCTAATTCTTTCTATCTTACTAAAAGCTCTCTATTCTCTAAAATCACTCCATTTACAAATACTTGAGATTTTAATTTTCCATACTCTTTCACAAGCTTCACACTTATCATCAAGGAAAGACTATATGAAGGGTGTACTACATATTGACATATCCTTGTTATCAAGAACACAAATAGTCAGCAAATATTCTGTATTGAGAAAGTCCTCTTAAGCAGTTGATGCATGAAATCCCATTCGGCTGTTCGGGTAATTGTGAACCTATTCCTCCGGAAAAAAATGAGGGTTTTTAGTGTTAGTTAAATACCAGAAAGGAGTCTGGGACTGGACGTAGGACAGTGGTCTGAACCAGTATAAAATCGACTGTGTAATTTTACTTACTGCTACCACTCTGCTATATACATTTCACCATACTCATACTCCATTCTATACGATCCTACCGCTGCTTAGACACTTTCTATGCTTGTAAATCTTTCCATTCTCCACATATATTACTAGCACCGTCAGAACCTTGCCACCTCAATTTTTGAATTGTTAAATTAAATCTTCCAAGCATATTAGATATCTCAGTCTTAATACATATTGCTGATGTACTCTCAACGCCAATAATATCTAGAAAACGTTCTTCTATTAAATCAGCATATGTGACATATCTCAATACAAGAGCCATTTGTTCCCTTTTAGCTTCATCCTGAGATTCATCAACAAGAATACAAAACTTGTTATCCCCAATTTCATCACGGATCATGTTTCTTACTCGATTGGCCAAGATATGTAGGATCTCCTTTTGAATTTTAAGAGAAGTGTGTTTAGCATTTTGAGGCGTATCCAATATATTTCTTGCAAGGCTATCATTTCCTTCTGCTTTAAACATTAATAATTCAATGAAATTTCCTCGGTTTAACGAACTTGGGCTTTCATCATGCCCCCTAAAACCAATAGCTTGAATGCTAGTTTTAAGCCGCATTTGGTTCCTTAAAATTTCCTCCCTTGATTGAGAATTGATCACTCTATCGATATGCTGGGGAGTGTTTTTTAAATTCCTTACGTACTCCTCACATTTGCTATGTGACGAAGTGGTAAAACCAACATGTAGTAGATATGTGCATTTTGTTCCACCATTAACCCTCTTCCATGAGTTAAATCCATCTAAAGTTAGGGCGGACTGTACCCCAGATGATCTACTTCTCTTCAAAAAGATAACAAGGAAAACAATATGCTCTATCATTAGTAGAAGAATACTCCAGCCAAGGAATTTGTTGAACCACATAGCTTGAAATCAACGATGTTGCTTTGCAATAAGCGTTTTAGGGTATTCAGCCAATTTAGGATGATATGGCCCTAAATTAATATTAGCTCATCGAACCTCATCTCTTTTTGTAAGAGATTCAATTTCACAAATCGGCGATCGTAATGCTGGATTCCGTTTAAGTGTTGTTGAATTGGATTGAAGGATAGTGACTGAAGGAGGTTGAACATAAGATTGAGAGTTGAATTGAGGTGTATTAGCTTCCAATATTAAATGTTCATTTGATGATCCATCATCATTGCTCTTTTCATAAAAGATAGAAAAGTTTTGGGTTTTTTGCTTGGTTGTTTATTTGACATCTTAATATAACCTATTAAACATTATATGAAGTAATTAGCAAAGTTCGACATTATCAGTTTCTTTAGAATAACAAACAAACTAAAGTACTAATGTAATATTTTTATTTAAAGACAATTAGACAAATGAACTCAACAACAAAGTAATTGATTTTCTTCTTTGAATAGTATCAATCATTTCAGTTTTTTAATTTTTGTTTTTAAACTACTTTAGGCAAAAGCACAAATTATCTAAAACATTAAAATTGTGTTATCGTTTCAATCTTCAAGCAAAAACCAATTGGTTTAACAATCACAAATGGAGAACAATTCGGTAATACCTATATAACTATGTGCAGTAATGCAAATTGCAACCCAAAAATTTAGGATTTTTCCTTCAAGTAATCAATTTCAATCTAAATTTGAAAGCGAATGAAAAAATCACCTGAATTGATTAATCTATCGAGCTGAGCTGCAGCTGCAAATTCGCTGGATTAGCGATTTCAGAATCACGTGTCTTGTTCTATTTTTTGCGCAGGAATAGTAGAGAACGAGAAGTGGAGACGGTGAACTAACACGTTCTGTTTTTGCCTTCCTTTCGGCTTTGGGCGCTGGGCTAGGCTGAGTAGCACTTTATATATATATATATATATATATATATATGGGTTGCTTTT
The DNA here is from genome assembly GCA_030737875.1 of Allium sativum. Classification (NCBI taxonomy): domain Eukaryota; kingdom Viridiplantae; phylum Streptophyta; class Magnoliopsida; order Asparagales; family Amaryllidaceae; genus Allium; species Allium sativum. The sequence continues at coordinate 491,068,357 of CM060920.1, forward strand.
GTACATTGGGTTACAGCCCAGCTGAGCATAGTGCAGATTCCGCCCTTGCGTACATTCTATGCAAGGCCGGCCTAGGGTCAGGCTTGTAAGGCCACCGTAAAATGATCCATTTTTATATCGGATCAACCGTCGTCGAAGAGGAGCAAGTTTGATATAAGATGAAAGTAAAATAAATATGTTATCACATAAAACTATAATAAAAGTTACCTTCGATTTGATTGGTTATGCTGTACAACATTAAACCAAAGGTCAAGAGATTGACTCCAAGTGAGCCAAGTGTAACAACCCGTAAAATGCGAGCCAGTTTGAAATTTTTATTTTGGCAATTTTATCGAATATTGATTATTTAAAATGAATTATTTTAAATAATATCGACGAGAAAATTTATTTTGAATATAAATCGATCGTATATATTATACGCGTCGTCGTTAGAATATAAATATTTATATATAATTATAAATAGAATTGAAAATGGCGCGGTAGTTCGATAATTCGATTTCAAACTTCAATTGAATGTACCGGGTGTAAAACAATCCGGATTTTAGTGAAACCAAAAATAATGGAATCGAATAGATGATATCTTTCCAGCGAATCCGAAAAATCAAAAGTTAGTAGAGGGAATCAAAAGATATGTCCAGTTGAAAATTCTGAATAGTCGCTATGGAATTCAGGCCCTTAAAAATGGACATTTTGCAAACGACCTCGGATTTCGACGAAACCAGTTTTGTTGGGTCCGGGATGTAAAGTTATTGCTAGGTTTCAAATTTCATAATTTTTCGAATCAATATGCGAGCGTGGCAAAGGAAAACGCGTTTGACCAGTTTCAGTTGATTTTAATCGACTGGAAATTGGCCATTTTTCCAACGGTCTCAGAATTCGACGAAACTAGTTTTGTTAGGACCGTATCGTCAATACGAAGCTAGAAAATATTTTTCTGCCATTTTTAGAATTCGTATGAGGCCCCGGTAATTTGAAATGTACGTTTAAAATTCAATATAATGATTTAAATGTAAATTTAACGAAAACTGATTGTAACAGCCGAATCAGCTTATGATACATATCCCATTGTGTTCGGAATGGGGGTGAAACGCTATGGGTGACAGTCGGTGGACCTCGTTTAGAGGTCGTTTGAAAAAGTTAACCTTTTTGCGAAATTAAATAATTAAATAATAAAATAATTTTAATTCCCTCCCTCCCCTTTATTTTCCTTCTTGCCCCCCCCCCCCCCCGATTTTAGTAAAACATAAAACATAAAAAAAAAAAAAAAGAAGAAGAGAGCAGCAGCAGCCGCCAGCGCCACGGCAGCCTCCACCAAGCTCCACCGCGCCTCCGATCTTCTCCCCCCCTTCCTTGCATCGCTCCCTCCTCCTCCTCCGAACCCTCGACGAAGCCGACTCCTCCTCCTCCGAACCCTCGACGAAGCCGACTCCTCCTCCTCCGAACCCTCGACGAAGCCGACTCCTCCTCCTCCGAACCCTCGACGAAGCCGACGCCCCCCCCTCTTCGCATACAGTAAGCATTTTTACTAGTATTTTATTTTTATTTTAGAGATTAAAAACTAATTTCGATTTTTAGAAAATAAAAACTGATTGATTTTTACATTTAAAAACTAATTTCTGATTTGAAAAGAATTATAAAAACTGTTTCTTTGTTTTAGAATTTAAAAACTGAATTTTTTTTAAAGTTATAAAAACTGTTTTTTTTAGGAAAAAAAAACTGATTTGTTACAGTTTTAAAAAACTGATTTGATAATGATATAAAAACTGTTTTTTTTTAGGGATGTAAAAGCTGTTTTTTTAAAAAACTGCATAAACAGATTTAAAAAGAATTATAAACTGATTCTTTTTAAATGATTAAGGATTTTAAAAAAAACTGGATTTTTTTTAAATGATTTAAAAACTGATTAGAAAAAAGGTTAAAACTTTAAATAGAAAAAGGTTAAAACTTTAAATAGAAAAAGGTTAAAACTTTAAATAGAAAAAGGTTAAAACTTTAAATAGAAAAAGGTTAAAACTTTAAATAGAAAATATAAATTTGAAATGATTTTTAAATATAAAAATTAGGATTGTTGAAAATATATCTATATCACAAAGTTTTGAATGTGTGTATATCACAAGGTTTTGAAAATGTAGGAAATGATTATTCGATAATTAAAAATATGATTTTTGTATATAGAACTTCGAAATAAAAATTCGATTTCTTATATATTGAATAGCGAGGTAAAAATGTGATTTTTACATATGTAGTGAAAGCGGACAACGAAGATGACAAAAAGGCGAAACGACGAAGACTTCTGCAAATGAAGTGCCGTGGAGCTAGGATAGCTATCGGTGAGAACTTCTCACTCAAATTCTATTTTTCTAGTTATATATATATACTAGGATGCAGACGGTGCTTATTAGAAGCACCCGTCACCCGTCCACATACCATGGACTTGTTTGTTTGGTTGTGTAGTTGGTTAGATTATTTGATTTGGGTTTGATTGATTGGTTGAATTGGAAATTGATTAAAATTGATATGTGAATGGCGTGGGCCTTCACTAGACCGGGGATAAGGCTAGGCCTTGTCCCGTTTCTAGTATCGTGCCGTTATGCCGCCGAAATTTTCTAAAATAAGTTAGAAAAATAAAAATAGCATTTTATTTAAAGAATGAACTGAATAGAAATTCATATGTTAAAATAAAATGTGTTATCGTTAAAAATATAATTTTTAACGTGAATGTGAATAAATAAATATTCATTTACAAACCAGACGGTTTGTTTATGTACATCTATTTGAATGACGTTGATTGGGTCGATAAATTTTACACATCGCCTAACTGCACAAATAAAATATGTGTTTGATTGTTTGAAACCCCACACGGGTGTTAGGATGAAATTTGAAGTTCACTCATCCTGATTGATTAAATATGTCGATCGATTGATTGACAGGCTGTTATAAGCGTTGAATATCTATATTTGATGCTTATACAGTGTAGTGCACTTTGGTTGATGGTTGATTATTTTCAATGCTATTATATACATGTGTTGTATGAAAATCCATATAATTAATTTTATATGATAATTGATTGGGCCTCATTCCAGTTTTGAAAAAGAAATATTTGAAATAAAATATTTGAAAATAGAAATTTGTGAAGCCGAGTTGATTAGATTGACGCCATTTTGACGTGAACGATATTTATATCGATTTGAAAACGATTTCGAAATGAATTGAATTGAAAACGATTTCGAAATGAAATGAATTGAAAACGATTTCGAAATGAAATGAATTGAAAACGATTTCGAAATGAAATGAATTGAAAACGATTTCGAAATGAATTGAATTGAAAACGATTTCGAAATGAATCGAATTAAAAACAATTTCGAAATGAATTGAATTGAAAACGATTTCGAAATGAATTGAATTGAAAACGATTTCGAAATGAATTGAATTGAAAACGATTTCGAAATGAATTGAATTGAAAACGATTTCGAAATGAATTGAATTGAAAACGATTTCGAAATGAATTGAATTGAAAACGATTTCGAAATGAATTGAATTGAAAACGATTTCGAAATGAATTGAATTGAAAACGATTTCGAAATGAATTGAATTGAAAACGAATTCGAATTGAATAGAAAGCGAATTGAAATGAATTCAAATTGAATTGAAATTTGAATTGAATAGAAATGAATTTTAAAACGAATTTATAAAGAAGAATTCAATTTTGATTTGAATTGAAAAGAAAGTTGAAATTGCTTTTGAAACGATTTTAAAACTATTTATATAATTCGTTTTAAATAGAAATCGACGAAATATATATTATATATATTATATATATAATATAATGGCCTGAATTGAACGCGCTGCGCCGCGGCAGTTCGTGAATTTCGACCATTTATTTCAAACGGACATTACGGGAGATCCGACCGTCGGATTCTCCTAAAACCGGAACCGTTGGGTTCGTATCAAAAAGAGCTTTCTAACGAATGTTAGAAATTTGAAATCTAACGGTTGGATTTGGAATTATGTCCAAATCAAATTTGAAAAAGGTCGCTATAAGTGCAGTTCGATGGCCGTTGATGGAAATCGACTGTATAGGCCTTTATAAAATTATTAAAAATAGTAATAATTTGTGTAAAATCATAAGAAATGATTTAGAAAGATTTGGGATGAAAAACTCCATATTTGAAAAGATAAAAATAGATTTTTATCGAAATGAACTAGTTTTGAACTAGAATTATAATTCTATTTATTTTTAAATAAATAAATTGAATTTGAAATGGGTTTGAAAATAACCAAAATTTCCAATGATTGCATTGGAATGGATTTGAATCGAAATTGTCTTCGGAATATTTCGATGTTGGATTTCGTGACTATACAAATGTTGTTATGGAAATTTGAAAGATATAGATATAGATATATATATCGTTATTTCCCATACGATATCTGTTTGTCAGAGAATTTGATATTGAATATAAGCCGGGATATTTTCTATTCAGAGCCTTGTATTTAATATCAAATGTGATTTGGGTTTGTCGTGAATGGTGTCTTCACTAACACTGTTCTTGAACCCAGTTGAGAAAAGATTAAATCTTTTTATTTAGATTTAATGAAGTGTACCAATTAAATAATATTTAATTGGAATTGAATCGATATTGATTTTTGGGTTTATCGTGGACAGTGTTTTAAATAACACTCGTTCTTTAACCCGATCATTAATGAAATGTGATTTTGGGTTGTCGTGAACGGTATCTTCAATAATACAGTTCTTAGACCTAAAGGAGTTAAGAAAATCAGAAACTAACTGGAGATTAGTTAAGTTGAATAGTTTCCGAGGTATTGATCTGATGTTGGTTTCGGCCTTCGGGATTCATACGTAGGGAATTGCTCACTTGCTAATTTACAATTAGGGACTGATTGAAATGTGATGTGATTTTGGGTTTATCGTGAACCGTGTTTTAAATGACACTGATTCTTTAACCCAGTCACAGATTAAAACTAAGTGGAGTTTTAATGAATCTTTAATTAGATTGAAATGATCGAGAATGGAGTATCACCAGTTTTGCTCCAGACGATAGTTAAATCTTTAATTAGATTTGAACGTGAAATGGTAATTGAATTTACCGATAACACTGTGGTGTTAGATATGAAGTATTACCAGTTTTACTTCATGGGATAAATAGGTTGGGATTGGGAAATTAAAACAAATGATTACTTCGGTAAGGTTCGCTAATCCCGACTAGTTTGAATCGAGATTCAAAAATAGAATAAAGAATAAATTCAAGAAATTTATCTTGGATAAAATTAATGGGAACCTTTCCCTATGAATGTGAAATTTAGAAACTAACTGTCGGTTAGCCAAGCAGAATGGTTTTCTGGATATTGATCTGATGTTGGTTTCGGCCTTCGGGGTTAATATTTGGGAAATTATTCTCTTGATTAATTTACGGTTAGTGACTAATGAATTGGAATGAGGCGTATGTTGTGTTTGTGTAACACTTTTATAATATATACGCGAGTTATTCGGAAAGACCGGGTTTATCCCATTCTGAATAACTGATACGACGATAAGTCGAAGATGAAGACGATGGTCGAAGACCGGAGGTCTTCACGTCGTTTGGGTGATAACTGATGATCTTGATTGGGCTGTACACCCAAGAAGATGGAAACAGTTGGTGATCGTCCAGACGTACTTGGAGATCGATGGATATGCGGGGTACTAGGTGCCTCCGGTTTCGTTCAGACCCAGAACGGACTTGTAAATGGACTGTGTGTCTGACATTGGAATTTAGTCTGTGTGATTGATTTCTATTAAATATATATCTGTTTGGCGGCGGAGGATTTATTCTCTTGCTTAACGCCCTTCTCTGAGACGTACGAGCTCAGGGGTTATATATTGATGGGTATCAAACGCATGGAGTGAATTGCCTGTGTGGCATGCCTAAGTGGCAATTGATCGAGGCTTCTGTTGAAAAGCAAAGTCTTGTGGTGATGATCAAAGCACGGCCTTTGTGGCGTAGCTTTGTGTAACGTTTACCTCGCGTGTTTCACACCAGGTATGAACCAAAAACGGGAGACGGACCTCAGGGAGGACTTGCGTTTCTTTCTAGTTAGAAGTGGCGTCAGTGGTTTTACATGCCCTGACGAGTTTGACTTATGTGGTTGTTGCTGTTGCGAGGCGCCTCGGTTATATCGGTTTCGGCCGATGCATTCTGGTCGGCTGACGGACCAGACTTACACCCCATAGGGTGGGGAAACGTAGTGTTCAGACATTTTAATCCACATCGGTGGACCGGCCCTGACGATCCAAGGGCCCACCTGAGTCTGGGTCCTGAGGGGCGGGCTAGAGCGTCTCGAATCGGTTGAGGACTATCTTTTGCCTCGGTTCATAGATGGAAACCCAATTTCCAAATACGTGACTTTGCGATTTTGATTGTATAACCTATATATGGCGACATAGTGGTATGGGGCATTCATGCCGCCTATGATTGATACTTATGATTTGAAGTGTTTTATACACTATGCACTTATAATAGTATCAAATGATTTGTTTTAAAACGTATCAAGAATTCTTTGGCTGTTATAAGGGAAAACCCTATCCTCGACTGCGTTGCATTGTGTGATGGGACCTGGGTCTTATAACAGCTTCATTTTTCTTTATTTAGCATTGCGCTGTTTGTTTTATGCACTGGTATTCTTGGGAGGAAACCCGTTCCGTGTTATACGGCGTGGTCCCTTGATTTACCTTATGATTTAAAATAAAGATTAATAACTGTTTTAGTTCTCACACCAGTCACATGACTGACCTGGAGTTTATTGTTTTAACCTAAACTCTGGGTGCCCCTATTTTGACACGGGCAGCTAGTAGTTTTGGTTTTGCAGATTTATATTCACAGGATCCTGGTTTACAGCTGGAACGATATCCGGAAAGCTTTGTATCCGTATATCCCTTCTAGTTGTGTATTGTATTATTTTCCGCTGCTGTGTATTTAAATGTAATTTAAATCTCTGTTATTTCTGTGTAATATTTATTCATACTCTGTAAATTCTTGTAATCTGATGCATTGTTGTAATATACAATGAAATGTTCTTCTGTATGCGTTCTGTTTTGTCCTGTTCTCAAACGATAGGGCGTTTCGAACGGCCTGGATCGGTTCAGCGACTGGTTCGGACCGAGCGAAATTCTTGATCGTCACACGTGGTATCAGAGCTTTGGTTTACAAAGCTCAGAGAACAAGGCACATTAGAACCATACGAAAGAATTCATCAGATAATTGGATTAGTAATATCCAATGGGATGACTCGTTAGAGATAGGATCAGTAGTATCCTAGAACGAGTGTGAAGAGTATATTTATAAAAGTGAAAACAAGTTTTGTTTTGAAAATTTAAATCAACTATTCGTATTTGATTAGTTATTATGTTGAAATTGGACAGTCCAGTATATATAGACTTTGCATATACGTCTGATCCACGTGTATTTGAAGTTTTAATATACTGGATAGATATAGAGCCATACTCTAGTCGCCCGGAGACGATTCTGATGATAGTCTAGACATCATCAGAATTGGTATTCGAGTTTCGAAGGTGTGATTTTCTATATATTTCCTATTGACTGGTGTGAGAACCAAAATTAGATAGGGCCTCTTTGTTGTGATTTGGCATCAAAAATCTGATTTTTGACTATATATCAAAGTTATGCATTTGAAACTCTAATCAACTAATTGATTGATGTTTGTGTTGTCCGTTTATTTGTTTGCTAATTTTTAGCCATTTAGCCTAACTGAATCACATATTGAATTATATTGAAAATTGGTTGCATTTGCTTGCATATACATATATATCATTGAACAGGTCATAGCGAGGAGGCTAGAGCAGAGAATAAAATTTGTTTGCCCGACAAATAGGTACATGTTTACTACATAATTTCCTGTTTTGTTTGGGTGATGATGATTTTGTGAGCCTATTGGCTAGCCGCTTGGCTTTTTCTTTTTCTTTTTGAGATCTGAAGGACCGGGGAAGCTATTTGAAATTCCCCGATGCTCCCATTGCAGGGGAGGTTATGGCGAAATTTTTCGAAAATTTAGGGAGTTAGCCAAATTTTTGAAAATTTGAAAATTCTCAGAAACTGAAAAGTTGGAGAATGGAAGCCGATCGAATGTAGAGCTGAATAATCAAACCACTTTCGACTTTGTTCCTTTTCGGGGACGAAAAGTTTTAAGTGGGGGAGATTGTAACAACCCGTAAAATGCGAGCTAGTTTGAAATTTTTATTTTGGCAATTTTATCGAATATTGATTATTTAAAATGAATTATTTTAAATAATATCGACGAGAAAATTTATTTTGAATATAAATCGATCGTATATATTATACGCGTCGTCGTTAGAATATAAATATTTATATATAATTATAAATAGAATTGAAAATGGCGCGGTAGTTCGATAATTCGATTTCAAACTTCAATTGAATGTACCGGGTGTAAAACAATCCGGATTTTAGTGAAACCAAAAATAATGGAATCGAATAGATGATATCTTTCCAGCGAATCCGAAAAATCAAAAGTTAGTAGCGGGAATCAAAAGATATGTCCAGTTGAAAATTCTGAATAGTCGCTATGGAATTTAGGCCCTTAAAAATGGACATTTTGCAAACGACCTCGGATTTCGACGAAACCAGTTTTGTTGGGTCCGGGATGTAAAGTTATTGCTAGGTTTCAAATTTCATAATTTTTCGAATCAATATGCGAGCGTGGCAAAGGAAAACGCGTTTGACCAGTTTCAGTTGATTTTAATCGACTGGAAATTGGCCATTTTTCCAACGGTCTCAGAATTCAACGAAACTAGTTTTGTTAGAACCGTATCGTCAATACGAAGCTAGAAAATATTTTTCTGCCATTTTTAGAATTCGTATGAGGCCCCGGTAATTTGAAATGTACGTTTAAAATTCAATATAATGATTTAAATGTAAATTTAACGAAAACTGATTGTAACAGCCGAATCAGCTTACGATACATATCCCATTGTGTTCGGAATGGGGGTGAAACGCTATGGGTGACAGTCGGTGGACCTCGTTTAGAGGTCGTTTGAAAAAGTTAACCTTTTTGCGAAATTAAATAATAAAATAATAAAATAATTTTAATTCCCTCCCTCCCCTTTATTTTCCTTCTTGCCCCCCCCCCCTCCCCGATTTCAGTAAAACATAAAACATAAAAAAAAAAAAAAAAAGAGCAGCAGCAGCCGCCAGCGCCACGACAGCCTCCACCAAGCTCCACCGCGCCTCCGATCTTCTCCCCCCCCCCCTTCCTTGCATCGCTCCCTCCTCCTCCTCCGAACCCTCGACGAAGCCGACTCCTCCTCCTCCGAACCCTCGACGAAGCCGACTCCTCCTCCTCCGAACCCTCGACGAAGCCGACGCCCCCCCCCCCTCTTCGCATACAGTAAGCATTTTTACTAGTATTTTATTTTTATTTTAGAGATTAAAAACTAATTTCGATTTTTAGAAAATAAAAACTGATTGATTTTTAGATTTAAAAACTAATTTCTGATTTGAAAAGAATTATAAAAACTGTTTCTTTGTTTTAGAATTTAAAAACTGAATTTTTTTTAAAGTTATAAAAACTGTTTTTTTTAGGAAAAAAAAACTGATTTGTTACAGTTTTAAAAAACTGATTTGATAATGATATAAAAACTGTTTTTTTTTAGGGATGTAAAAGCTGTTTTTTTTAAAAACTGCATAAACAGATTTAAAAATAATTATAAACTGATTCTTTTTAAATGATTAAGGATTTTAAAAAAAACTGGATTTTTTTTAAATGATTTAAAAACTGATTAGAAAAAAGGTTAAAACTTTAAATAGAAAAAGGTTTAAACTTTAAATAGAAAAAGGTTAAAACTTTAAATAGAAAAAGGTTAAAACTTTAAATAGAAAAAGGTTAAAACTTTAAATAGAAAATATAAAATTGAAATGATTTTTAAATATAAAAATTAGGATTGTTGAAAATATATCTATATCACAAAGTTTTGAATGTGTGTATATCACAAGGTTTTGAAAATGTAGGAAATGATTATTCGATAATTAAAAATATGATTTTTGTATATAGAACTTCGAAATAAAAATTCGATTTCTTATATATTGAATAGCGAGGTAAAAATGTGATTTTTACATATGTAGTGAAAGCGGACAACGAAGATGACAAAAAGGCGAAACGACGAAGACTTCTGCAAATGAAGTGCCGTGGAGCTAGGATAGCTATCGGTGAGAACTTCTCACTCAAATTCTATTTTTCTAGTTATATATATATATACTAGGATGCAGACGGTGCTTATTAGAAGCACCCGTCCACATACCATGGACTTGTTTGTTTGGTTGTGTAGTTGGTTAGATTATTTGATTTGGGTTTGATTGATTGGTTGAATTGGAAATTGATTAAAATTGATATGTGAATGGCGTGGGCCTTCACTAGACCGGGGATAAGGCTAGGCCTTGTCCCGTTTCTAGTATCGTGCCGTTATGCCGCCGAAATTTTCTAAAATAAGTTAGAAAAATAAAAATAGCATTTTATTTAAAGAATGAACTGAATAGAAATTCATATGTTAAAATAAAATGTGTTATCGTTAAAAATATAATTTTTAACGTGAATGTGAATAAATAAATATTCATTTACAAACCAGACGGTTTGTTTATGTACATCTATTTGAATGACGTTGATTGGGTCGATAAATTTTACACATCGCCTAACTGCACAAATAAAATATGTGTTTGATTGTTTGAAACCCCACACGGGTGTTAGGATGAAATTTGAAGTTCACTCATCCTGATTGATTAAATATGTCGATCGATTGATTGACAGGCTGTTATAAGCGTTGAATATCTATATTTGATGCTTATACAGTGTAGTGCACTTTGGTTGATGGTTGATTATTTTCAATGCTATTATATACATGTGTTGTATGAAAATCCATATAATTAATTTTATATGGTAATTGATTGGGCCTCATTCCAGTTTTGAAAATAGAAATTTGTGAAGCCGAGTTGATTAGATTGACGCCATTTTGACGTGAACGATATTTATATCGATTTGAAAACGATTTCGAAATGAATTGAATTGAAAACGATTTCGAAATGAAATGAATTGAAAACGATTTCGAAATGAAATGAATTGAAAACGATTTCGAAATGAAATGAATTGAAAACGATTTCGAAATGAATCGAATTGAAAACGATTTCGAAATGAATCGAATTGAAAACGATTTCGAAATGAATCGAATTGAAAACGATTTCGAAATGAATTGAATTGAAAACGATTTCGAAATGAATTGAATTGAAAACGATTTCGAAATGAATTGAATTGAAAACGATTTCGAAATGAATTGAATTGAAAACGATTTCGAAATGAATTGAATTGAAAACGATTTCGAAATGAATTGAATTGAAAACGAATTCGAATTGAATAGAAAGCGAATTGAAATGAATTCAAATTGAATTGAAATTTGAATTGAATAGAAATGAATTTTAAAACGAATTTATAAAGAAGAATTCAATTTTGATTTGAATTGAAAAGAAAGTTGAAATTGCTTTTGAAACGATTTTAAAACTATTTATATAATTCGTTTTAAATAGAAATCGACGAAATATATATTATATATATTATATATATAATATAATGGCCTGAATTGAACGCGCTGCGCCGCGGCAGTTCGTGAATTTCGACCATTTATTTCAAACGGACATTACGGGAGATCCGACCGTCGGATTCTCCTAAAACCGGAACCGTTGGGTTCGTATCGAAAAGAGCTTTCTAACGAATGTTAGAAATTTGAAATCTAACGGTTGGATTTGGAATTATGTCCAAATCAAATTCGAAAAAGGTCGCTATAAGTGCAATTCGATGGCCGTTGATGGAAATCGACTGTATAGGCCTTTATAAAATTATTAAAAATAGTAATAATTTGTGTAAAATCATAAGAAATGATTTAGAAAGATTTGGGATGAAAAACTCCATATTTGAAAAGATAAAAATAGATTTTTATCGAAATGAACTAGTTTTGAACTAGAATTATAATTCTATTTATTTTTAAATAAATAAATTGAATTTGAAATGGGTTTGAAAATAACCAAAATTTCCAATGATTGCATTGGAATGGATTTGAATCGAAATTGTCTTCGGAATATTTCGATGTTGGATTTCGTGACTATACAAATGTTGTTATGGAAATTTGAAAGATATAGATATATATATCGTTATTTCCCATACGATATCTGTTTGTCAGAGAATTTGATATTGAATATAAGCCGGGATATTTTCTATTCAGAGCCTTGTATTTAATATCAAATGTGATTTGGGTTTGTCGTGAATGGTGTCTTCACTAACACTGTTCTTGAACCCAGTTGAGAAAAGATTAAATCTTTTTATTTAGATTTAATGAAGTGTACCAATTAAATAATATTTAATTGGAATTGAATCGATATTGATTTTTGGGTTTATCGTGGACAGTGTTTTAAATAACACTCGTTCTTTAACCCGATCATTAATGAAATGTGATTTTGGGTTGTCGTGAACGGTATCTTCAATAATACAGTTCTTAGACCTAAAGGAGTTAAGAAAATCAGAAACTAACTGGAGATTAGTTAAGTTGAATAGTTTCCGAGGTATTGATCTGATGTTGGTTTCGGCCTTCGGGATTCATACGTAGGGAATTGCTCACTTGCTAATTTACAATTAGGGACTGATTGAAATGTGATGTGATTTTGGGTTTATCGTGAACCGTGTTTTAAATGACACTGATTCTTTAACCCAGTCACAGATTAAAACTAAGTGGAGTTTTAATGAATCTTTAATTAGATTGAAATGATCGAGAATGGAGTATCACCAGTTTTGCTCCAGACGATAGTTAAATCTTTAATTAGATTTGAACGTGAAATGGTAATTGAATTTACCGATAACACTGTGGTGTTAGATATGAAGTATTACCAGTTTTACTTCATGGGATAAATAGGTTGGGATTGGGAAATTAAAACAAATGATTACTTCGGTAAGGTTCGCTAATCCCGACTAGTTTGAATCGAGATTCAAAAATAGAATAAAGAATAAATTCAAGAAATTTATCTTGGATAAAATTAATGGGAACCTTTCCCTATGAATGTGAAATTTAGAAACTAACTGTCGGTTAGCCAAGCAGAATGGTTTTCTGGATATTGATCTGATGTTGGTTTCGGCCTTCAGGGTTAATATTTGGGAAATTATTCTCTTGATTAATTTACGGTTAGTGACTAATGAATTGGAATGAGGCGTATGTTGTGTTTGTGTAACACTTTTATAATATATACGCGAGTTATTCGGAAAGACCGGGTTTATCCCATTCTGAATAACTGATACGACGATAAGTCGAAGATGAAGACGATGGTCGAAGACCGGAGGTCTTCACGTCGTTTGGGTGATAACTGATGATCTTGATTGGGCTGTACACCCAAGAAGATGGAAACAGTTGGTGATCGTCCAGACGTACTTGGAGATCGATGGATATGCGGGGTACTAGGTGCCTCCGGTTTCGTTCAGACCCAGAACGGACTTGTAAATGGACTGTGTGTCTGACATTGGAATTTAGTCTGTGTGATTGATTTCTATTAAATATATATCTGTTTGGCGGCGGAGGATTTATTCTCTTGCTTAACGCCCTTCTCTGAGACGTACGAGCTCAGGGGTTATATATTGATGGGTATCAAACGCATGGAGTGAATTTCCTGTGTGGCATGCCTAAGTGGCAATTGATCGAGGCTTCTGTTGAAAAGCAAAGTCTTGTGGTGATGATCAAAGCACGGCCTTTGTGGCGTAGCTTTGTGTAACGTTTACCTCGCGTGTTTCACACCAGGTATGAACCAAAAACGGGAGACGGACCTCAGGGAGGACTTGCGTTTCTTTCTAGTTAGAAGTGGCGTCAGTGGTTTTACACGCCCTGACGAGTTTGACTTATGTGGTTGTTGCTGTTGCGAGGCGCCTCGGTTATATCGGTTTCGGCCGATGCATTCTGGTCGGCTGACGGACCAGACTTACACCCCATAGGGTGGGGAAACGTAGTGTTCAGGCATTTTAATCCACATCGGTGGACCGGCCCTGACGATCCAAGGGCCCACCTGAGTCTGGGTCCTGAGGGGCGGGCTAGAGCGTCTCGAATCGGTTGAGGACTATCTTTTGCCTCGGTTCATAGATGGAAACCCAATTTCCAAATACGTGACTTTGCGATTTTGATTGTATAACCTATATATGGCGACATAGTGGTATGGGGCATTCATGCCGCCTATGATTGATACTTATGATTTGAAGTGTTTTATACACTATGCACTTATAATAGTATCAAATGATTTGTTTTAAAACGTATCAAGCATTCTTTGGCTGTTATAAGGGAAAACCCTATCCTCGACTGCGTTGCATTGTGTGATGGGACCTGGGTCTTATAACAGCTTCATTTTTCTTTATTTAGCATTGCGCTGTTTGTTTTATGCACTGGTATTCTTGGGAGGAAACCCGTTCCGTGTTATACGGCGTGGTCCCTTGATTTACCTTATGATTTAAAATAAAGATTAATAACTGTTTTAGTTCTCACACCAGTCACATGACTGACCTGGAGTTTATTGTTTTAACATAAACTCTGGGTGCCCCTATTTTGACACGGGCAGCTAGTAGTTTTGGTTTTGCAGATTTATATTCACAGGATCCTGGTTTACAGCTGGAACGATATCCGGAAAGCTTTGTATCCGTATATCCCTTCTAGTTGTGTATTGTATTATTTTCCGCTGCTGTGTATTTAAATGTAATTTAAATCTCTGTTATTTCTGTGTAATATTTATTCATACTCTGTAAATTCTTGTAATCTGATGCATTGTTGTAATATACAATGAAATGTTCTTCTGTATGCGTTCTGTTTTGTCCTGTTCTCAAACGATAGGGCGTTTCGAACGGCCTGGATCGGTTCAGCGACTGGTTCGGACCGAGCGAAATTCTTGATCGTCACACGAAGTTTCCCAAATTCTAGTATACTTCAGTTTTAGGAGCCAAAAAAATTAGGGTAATTCTATTAACACCCCTCATTTTGCTTTTCCCACCCCACTATAGATTTAAAAAATAAAATGACCAATCTACCCTCATATGTTATTAAACTTAAATATTAATCATCTCATTTTATCATGCACATTAATCATAGTGAAATGACAAAATATGACAAGAATAATAAAGTTGACCGAAGAAGACAGTTATGATGTACAGCAAAATAATGATATATTTTGGATTTGAATTTTTCTTAAAAGTTTTTTTTTTTTTTTTTTTTTTTTGAATTTGATTTATAATTCAATCTTTTTTTAATTAAACTGATATATTATTTTTTAAATTATGCTATTGACTGAAACAAATAAAGAAGAAACTACAGTTTTGTTGTTTTTGGATTTCATCTCCATTTTCGTTTCATTATTAATGTTAAGTTGTTTTTCATTTGGAAATATAAAACAAATGGTAGTTTCGGTATATTTTGGGGTGGGAAAAGCAAAAGATGAGGTGTGATAAATTTTGTTGAAACGGCGGGGTGGGAAAGGTAATAACTGGGGTGTGAATAGATCTAGCCAAAAAATTATTAGTTTTTGCCTGGGGCTACCCATGCTTAGGACCAGGCCTGATTCTATCCCCCTTTTATTTGTTTAGATTTCCTCCTTAACAATCCTTTTTTTGTATTATTTGTTCTAATAAAGACAACAACCAAATTTGACTTTAAAAGTGCATTCCAGAATCAGTAACCTCTTTTAAGGAATATCGGTGAACGATTTATCTTGCAAAATACTACATTAGAAACTTCTCCATTTGTACATTTTACAACTTTTTCCAATTCCGCATGCATTCTATGATCCTTTTACTTGTTTGGTTGCTCTTTAGCAATTCCTTTTGCATTATATGTCCTAATCAAAATCAAACAAATTTGACCTAAAAATTGTACTCCAAAATCAGTTACTCTTTCAAGGAATATTGGTGCATATATGTAAATTTTACAGGCCTAGAGAGAGAAAAGATACCTATTTAAGTTTGTATTCTTCTTGCACTCAATTTTTGCTTCTGTTTATATAAAGACCACAATACAAACTAGAAGACAGTATAATTTCAAAGCATATAACAAAATGTTGAATGCTTATCATCTTCCCCATGTCCTCTTATTTTTCTACCTACCATTTCTATTTGTCACTTGTTACAGTCAAACAAAGGTCAGTTCTATCTCTATTATTTTTCAAAAACATTTAATCAGCAGTGTTTATTTGTTATTACCATACTCTCTACTCTCTATACAGGTTTACATAGTCTATCTAGGAGAGCACGAGGTGACCAAATCAGTACAGGAAATTCATGACCATCACCACTCTTTTCTTGTATCTGTTAAGAAAAGGTTCTAACTGGCATCAAATTTCCAAAAAAAAAAAAATCAGTATCTTAATCTTGAAACTTGATTTTCACTTGTTAGTTTGTGTAAGTTTTCAGCAATGAAGAGGCAAGAGAGTCTTTGCTTCATAGCTACAAGAATATCAACGCTTTTGCTGCTTTCCTCTCCGAGGAGGAAGCATCATATGTATCAGGTCTGCCATTGACATATATGAAATATCTAAATCATGAAGTAATTAATTAAGGATGTCCTAAATGAGTGGCAATTATTTCTTGAAATATCTCAGAAATGGAAGGGGTAATGTCTGTTTTCATGAACAAAGGGAGGTCCTCTTTACACACAACCAGGTCTTGGGAATTCATTGAAAACGTAGAGGGTTTAATTGGTTCAGACAAGGAGTATTCTCTTGCTAAGAAAGCAAAATATGGAAAGAATGTCATAGTTGGAATGTTTGATTCTGGTAAATGGTTTCTAACTTGTCATAGTTACCTTTTCCATAAATCATTAGAGAATTAAAGAATCATGTTATGATTTGGTACATAGAAGATTCTGAGAAGAAAATAAATATTGCATGAAAATGGAACAGGTGTGTGGCCGGAGTCAAAAAGTTTTGATGACAAAGGGATGGGTCCAGTTCCTAAACGCTGGAAAGGGATTTGTGAAGAAGGAGATTCTTTCAATTCCTCTTCCTGTAACAAGTCAGTTTCACTATCTTATTTCCTTGCATACTTTATGTCCATATAATATCTATATTAAGCTATGATTAGTATGGTCATTGTAAGCAATTATGCATATATTGTTTAGTGCATGTCTATGTTGTTCTCTTTTGATAAGAGAATAGTAGTCACTAATGTAACAATCATTGGGTCATCATCGCCTACGGATAAATAAATCCACCATTGCATGTTTGATGGATTTTTTCATTTCTATGGTTATTGCGTTTCCCTGCGCTTTAAGATACATGCTAATGCATGTCCTTATCGGGTGCATGTGATGCATGTATATATCAAAACTGAACCAAGTATGGAGTTTGGTATGTATGGTTTGAGATGAACAGACGAGATGCATGTGATCAGGGGGTACGGGACAAGTAAAGTTCAGTTGATTCACCTATCTGTGTCTCGGATGGTAAAATGAATCCGAGTCTAAGTGCATGGGAATGAAAATTCAATGTTTGTCCTTACTCCTTATGCGACCTGCATTGAAATGGACAAAGCAAAGGGTTCACGGTTTCTGGAGTGATCTGTTTGACTGCCCCCATGCTACATTTTCGTTTTGGATTGTACAAGAAAGACAAGCTTGTGCAGGCCATATATATTTTAATTTGTTCCTGGTTATATATATATATATATATATATATATATATATATATATATATATATATATATATATTTTCTACAAGATTTTTCTAACTATAATTGTTGCGTGCAGTCATGCTAGAGAGTTTCTTTTAAGTGAAAGTTTCTTCTCTTTTTATTTTATTTTCCCCAGTTATAACATGTTCTTTTGCAATGAGTTGCCCACATCTTGACAAAACTGCAAGCTGGATTTGTGGACAGATATGGGGAAATTTCTGTTGCAGCAATGCCCTTGTATCAACTCTTAATAGTAATATGAAAATAGCTAGCACTGAATAAAGATACATGCAAGGATTTTCTTTTAAAGGACAAACTTTGCAAAAAAATTGATGAAAAGTATGGAAAGTTTCAAAATTAGGGAGGAGGACACATTTACACTAAAAGTGGAATTCAAGGAGCTCACTATTCTTTTTCCATTTACACTAACATTTGTCCTTCTTACTAAATTCAAAACTTTACATATTTTTCACCAAAATGTTTGTCAAAATCACGACCATAGGTCCTAAATCTAATGCTTTGATGATTAGAAGTTTGCACTTTAATCTGAAGTTTGGAAACCTATCACAAATTTAAGTGACAATATCGTAGTGTTTACCAAGGTTCAAATTATGTTTTCTGTTTCCTCCTTTTATTGGTAAATATAAAAATTTCAGTTTTCTTTCGACTTTTTTCGTTCTACTTTTTCTTTATTTAAGAAAAATTGAATACTTGGATGTTGGTATATAATTGTACGACAAATCTTATATAGTATACTACATCAAGTAAACATAAGTTTGGTGATTTGAATCATGACATGTGTGATTCAGGCCGGCCCTGAACTTCAGGAGGCCTAAGGCAAAATGTCAAAATGGGTAGGAAGGAAAAATACAGCGAGTTCTCAAGACTAAACCAAGTAGGAATCAAACCCTGCACACCAGCGAGGAGGCCCTGTGTATATACCATCCTGGTACACAACCATTTATAAATCTAGTATCATCCGACTTTATAAATACATATCGAAGTTGCTGAGGCCCACCACTAGGCACCACCAGCCGGAGGCCCTAGGCAACCGCCTAGTAGGCCTATGCCTAGGGTCGGGCCTGGTGTGATTCAATCATTTCACGTATCAAAGCTAAAACGTCTGAATCATTGGACTAGTAGCTCTCGTCGAAATTCAATTTTATTACTAGTTTACAAGTTCAGGCTTTTTTTAATATAAATACAGGGAAGGAAAATTCTATCTCAACCCAATGAATTGCTGAGTAGCCCCCCTCCTCCCCTTCCCCCTTTCCCCCACTTTTTTTAAAATAAAGTTAAGGATGAAACTACTCCTTTTCAATTATATTTTCTTTAAATTTTCAGTTATCTCGTAGTGACTCTACATTAGTCTTCTAGAGAACCACGGGGTAGCTAAAGATATCACGTAGTGACTCTATATGTGGTATCTCGAGCCACTACGAGGAAGTATATTATTTGTTCTTTTTAAATTGAAAGGGGGGGGTGGTTACTCAACAAAATGATGGATTTCCTCATTTCTGCTGAACTTTATGGTGTTATTCAGCAATTGGTCAAGTTGAAATATGGTTTGCCTCGGGAATCAAAACCAACACCGATGAAAAATTAAATGAATAAAAAGTTACTTGCTTGGATGCGATAATTAAGACTATCGTCATGGTCTATCATCGGAGCGAGAAATGATAATTTAATGACTATGATGTTTTGAGGTAACAACTTTTATTCTTTTGCTTCGTGGTTTTATTCCGCATCTTTCCTTAAAATAGGAATTGTTCGATTTTTCAAATTTTTCCGGCATGACATCCCAAGTGCTAATGATATGTTCTAGTCTGTATTAAAACTAGACCGGAACAGCCTGTATATTAATAAGCCATATGGAATCTAGAACCCTGGTATTTATGTAAATTCCATTACACTAATTTTGTAGAACCAAATATGTTGAAATTTATGTTGATCAACTCAAAGAAAATGCAAGGGATAAGCATACTACACATATGAGTTGATCCCACTCCAATATCATGTTAAATGAAAGATTCTTTTTTTTCTAATATATATAAAAAGAAAATAGAATTTTATTGTAGAACTTTGATTACAATTTTTCTTTCATTTCTTCGGTGAGCTAAAAAATTGAATCACCCCATTTATTATATTGATCCACTTATTAATTTAGTAGTGGAGATACACTTAGTAAATGATTAAAAATCTTTATGCCTAAACATTTAAAGTGTATAGTGATTTTGTAGCGGTGGATGCGACAAGGTTATAGCAACAAAAAATAACATAGGTGGATAAACCTTCATTAAATATAAAACGAAATATCTAAAGATAATGTTTTTCTCATTCTCATGTCATTTGCATAGGAAAAAAAATCAAAGAATACCATGATTTATGTAGAGTAAATTTGGTTACCACAATAGATTCCTAGCTTTTAAGCACTTATGCCTTAAAATTGGATCATCACCTTAGTTTTGTTGATTTGTTCTTTAAAAAAACTAGTAAATCAACATTTAATTTGTATACTAATATTGCTAAAAGCACATGCATGCTACAAAGCTTTATTTAGTAGGTGCAGCGAAAAATAGTGTCTTGAAATTGAACTATTATTTAATAACGATGAATAACCATATGTGCTACAGTAGAGATTCTGCGGAGTTTTAACAGTGTTTTTATTACACTGCTTTTTATGAGCGTGTCAATGAATATTCAAAAAATTTGAAATTTACCCGCAACCTTATCCGAAATCGGATAAATATCATATATCTGAAAATTATCCTTTGTTTTTTTGTCAAGATCATTATAATAATATATATTGTATATTTTAATATAACGAACGACATATATTAATTTATTTGTTTAATAATTGTTTGTATTGTAGGAATTTAACGCATATTAATTACTCAAAAACCATTTATTGTTACCATATTTCTTACTTCATATCCAAGCTACTTCCACCAATAAAAAAGGTAAGTATAAAAGCAAGTGAGAGTGATGCTATAATGCTACAATTCTCTTGTACTTAAATAAATTTTGAGGAACAGCAGCAAAATAAATAATTTAGCTCAAGATCAAGTTTATCCTCAACCCTTCATTTGTAAATTGAATGGTGAAACCTGCAAATATTATTTACATTATGTGGATGTAAATACGCATGCGATTTTCTGTATTCTGACTCAATTTCCCATTTTGATATAATTTGTTAGCATTGCATTCCATCATAAAAAAAGGGAGAAAAAAAAAGAGTTTGTTGTACAGCACAAAATTGACATGCTCCTGCTCTAATGCACTTCAAATCCGACACAGAATGTTGGGTTATTTCCATTAAATTACCAACTCAAAGTCATGAAGAACGAAAGCGTGGAATGTGATAGTATATAACCCAATTTAATCCATGTTACATGAAACACACCCACCAGTATTCAGTCATGCCTTAAAATATCAAACAGTAACTCCTGTAATTAACTTCAATAAAACACAGGAAACTAATCGGAGCAAGGTCGTACGTGAAAGGATACGAAGCCCACTACGGCTTACTAAACCTGACGAACTCCTACCTCTCTCCTCGCGACAGTGATGGTCATGGTACCCATACAGCATCCACAGTAGGCGGACGCAGAGTCAATGACGTACATTCAATAGGTGGTTTTGCAGTTGGTACTGCCTCAGGTGGTGCCCCTTTAGCCCGACTAGCCATATACAAGGTATGCATTATCATGTCCTGCACAAAAAAATTGTAGTATGACTTAATTGATTCCTCCATCGTTTAGGTATGCTGGCCCATCCCAGGCCCAAACCCAAACCTGGAGAACACATGTTTTGATACGGATATGCTTGCAGCATTTGACGATGCCATTGGAGATGGAGTGGATGTGATAAGCATGTCAATTGGCACCCATGAAGAACCCCCGATATTCTCAAAAGATTCAATGGCGATTGGAGCACTGCATGCGGCTAAAAGGGATATTGTGGTTGCCTGCAGTGGAGGAAATTCAGGTCCTGGGTTGGCCACCGTTGTTAATTTGGCGCCTTGGACTATCACTGTTGCTGCCAGCAGCATTGATCGATCGTTCGGTTCTGTTGTTCTTTTGGGAAATGGCATGATGATTGAGGTATGTATCATGTTGCACTTAAACTGTCTTGATATAAAGTTCTAGATCTTCTATGAGATGCGTTGTTTATTGATGAATCACAGTTGATCCACTTGAACATCTCCAAAACGACCCTGGCTATTGGTATTTGCCTCCACCACCTGCATGTTACATTGCACACCTATAAAGTTAGCAAATAAACAAATGAAAATTTTATAAATACATTAAGCAATAAGCATATTGCCGTATTTGAAAGTTGAAGCATGATCTTTAATGCTCTAGAATATCAATGGTAGTACCAATAATTCTCACTGCTGAAATAAAAATTCGTAATGATCATCGCCTATGACATATTACAACGTCAAACTATAAAATATTTACATGTAATAAACTTCCAGGGTCAAACAGTCACTCCATCAACACTGAAAAAGGGCAAGCTGTATCCTCTAGTTTCTGCAGGTGAAGCTGAAGTTCCAGGCACACCAAGTAATGTCTCAGGGTAAGAAAAGTTCAATGCCTAAAATTCTACTTCCCCTTAGTTACTTAAATCTATCTATTAATCATACAACTAATCTACAGACAATGCCTACCTAATTCTCTATCATCCATGAAATCAAAAGGAAAAGTAGTTTTGTGCTTCAGAGGAGCTGGTTCAAGAGTAGCAAAAGGAATGGAAGTGAAAAGAGCAGGTGGAGCAGCCATCATTCTCGGAAACAGTATTGCAAATGGAAATGAAATACCCGCAGATGCACATCTGTTACCCGGAACAGGTGTTTCATCAAACGATGCAATCTCTCTTCTTAATTACATCAAATCTACTAAAACGCCTACTGCAAGTGTTGGAAAAGCTAGCACTAGTTTGAACACTAGGCCTGCACCAGTCATGACAGCATTTTCATCTCGTGGGCCAAACCGGGTCGAGCCAAACATTCTTAAGGTATAGATATTAAGAATTCTAGTCTCTTCACTTGGGACTTCTTACTCATTTAGAGTATCAGACAATAGCAATACAATTTTTTTTAAAAGAAAAGATTGGGTGTGTTGTTTCAAATAGCCTTAGCATTTTATATTATTTTTCTTGTAAAAAAAACTTGGTGCTATATGAAATTGAATTAGTACATAGCACCTTTTGCCACATATACAGAAAGTGATGCATTTTTGTAAATATTTTTTAATGTGAACTTGATTTAAGATATAGCTTAAATGAGCGAAAAATAAAATAAATCCTCATTTGTGCTATTTGATTGTGGTTTGTATGATATAGCCTGATGTAACGGCGCCAGGACTGAATATTCTTGCAGCATGGAGCGAGTCATCTAGTCCTACTAAGCTTGACGGTGATACGAGAAAGGTGAAATATAATCTTATGTCAGGTACATCCATGGCATGCCCACATGTAAGTTCTGCTGCAGCACTTTTGAAGTCGCTGTATCCTAAGTGGAGTTCTGCTGCTATTAGATCTGCACTCATTACCACAGGTAAATAAAGAAACATTCAAAAAACTTCCATACATGCTTGCTTTGTTAATTCATTGAAAAAAGTAAAAGATGATATATTCTCTTAAAAAAGATTGGCAAAATTAGCTATAGTGAACGTTGGCCACACATCCTAAAACCAAACATAACTCAAATCACATCCCTCTTCAAATGAGAAATGAAAAGCAAGTTCCTATAATGATTTTATTACAATGAATCTGTTTCGTGATTTTTTGTTCCACTGCTTAAAAAAATCCATAAAATTGTAAATATTAAAATTAGACTACTGAATAAAAATAAAGAATAAGCACAGAAATATATGCGTTTATTTAGAAATATTGCAGATATATACGCAAATATTTATTGTTTTAAACTACTTAGATTTTTCTCTATTAAACTACTTAGATTTTTCTATATTAAGCTACTTACATTTAATAAATGCATATATATTTGCAAATATTCACTCGGTAAGCCAGTATTTGTGGAGATAATAAATGCAAAAATGTCTGAAACTATTTTATAATATCGCAAATCTGTGCAATTTTCCACCAGAAGAGATCTGTTTTCTTGGTGTTAGTTTTGCATTAACTTTTGTTTTCGTTTTTTTGGCAATAAATATCATATTGAATATTATCTTAATTGAATTTTAAAATTTTGAAATATTCATCAAAAATTGCATAAATTACGAGATTATTAACTATAATTGATTATATATCAGCAATATTTTGAATAACTACATACATTTCTGCAAATTTTCATATAACTTACTGTATTCATTTTCCATCCACTTTTTATTTTATTTTTCTGACATAAATATGACAATAAATATAAATTGAAATAAGTTTTAAATTTTAAAAGTTTTTTATGTTTTTTTGTTTTATTTTTAATGATTTTTGAAAAGGAAATACCTAATATACACAATTTTTTTTAAATGATGTTTTATATATTTTGAAACTTAACATGAGCGTTAGTCAAACTGCCCCTTAGCTATATATACACTCGATCTTCTCTAGGGATAAAGCATTGAACAATTTGAAGAGGCACAAAGACCCAAGGGGAGAATTTGAACAGTATATGACTAATGATAAAGAAGAAATGAATGTATATACCATATGTTAGTATTCTCCATTGACCAAAATACTCTTTAACATTTCTCTTTACATTACAGAAAAAAGTTCAAAAAATCAAGTAAATCTATAAATTGTAATTTAGTCTTTTTTTGGGGGGGGGGGGGGGGGGGGGGAGAGGGGGGAGGGGGAGGTGGAGGGGATGAAATTTTGAGGACAATTCTTTTTTTTTTTTGAAGCCTTTGGAATTTAGAAAAAGAAAATCAAACCTGCATTCCCTTATTAGATTATTGAAGGAAGTTAATTTTATGGATTGTTTTTGGGTTAACAAAGTTCTCTGAGTTATTGAAATTTTTCGTAGGGCGAGTAGATTATAATGTGCAACAAATAGACAAAAAAGGGAGAAACAACCATCTCCCTGAAATAACATAACCACATGAAACTGTTAACATAGAATATTACCAAACAAAAGCAAGCTCACATTACTTTTATTCTAAATATGTTCAGTGAGTGAAAAATAAAATTTAGTTCACTCATTTGAGTTTTTCTTTGAATCTTTTTTTTGACTTTGCTCCATATCCATATAGATTTTCACTTCAACAAGTATAAATTAAAAAAATCTTATAGAAGTAGGTAGAGAAACATATCCAGTGGGTTTTCAACCTATTATGGATTTCCAAAGTAATTCTTCAATGTTTATTATTTGTTTTCCGTTTTATCGTATGTTTTCTTCCAGCATCTCAAGTGATTTATTTTGAATTGGTTAAAGTCTCCTCTATTATATTATTGGCATAATCAGAAATTAACAATACAATACTCCCTTTCATCCAGCAACCATACTGGACCTACAAAGTAGACCGATAACAACCGCTGCAAAAGAAAGAGCAGGTCCCATGGACTTCGGAGCAGGCCACATAAGACCGACTCATGCTTCAGATCCAGGCTTAATCTACGATGCCACATATGAAGACTATCTTCTTTTTGCTTGCTCAAGCATCAATGCACAAATGGATCCTTCCTTCCCATGCCCAATAAACCCACCATTACCATACAATCTTAACTATCCATCGGTCTCTGTTAATCGCCTTAATGGCACACTACATTTGACACGAACGGTCACAAACGTGGGTCAAAGGAGGGCCAAATATCAAGTTTTTGTGAATGAGCCCACCGGTGTTAAGGTGGGTATTTCGCCCAAGGTTTTGAGCTTTAGGAACAGGAACGTGAAAAAGAGTTTCACAATCACACTTACTAAGATAGGAAAAGGAAATGGACTGTTTGCTGCAGGAGATTATACATGGACCGATGGAACGCATGTTGTTAGAAGTCCTATTGCTGTTTCAATCGTGTAATTACCTTCCATCAACATTTACTGTATTGCAAAGCTAAATTGGTTCTAATGGCCGGCATTGCTCAATATATATACTGGTGTGTATAATTGGCTGCATGTCTGCGCTTTCTACATTTAATATAAATTTCTAAACTGAATGATGGAACAACTTTGCATTTAAATGTTCTTGTTTTGATTCATTTAAATGACTTTGACTTGTATCATATTTCAAGCTTACATGGGGAATGAAATGTCACAAACAACATTAGGTGTGTGTCCTCAAGGTGTCTGAGGATTTTGATCCTATGGAAATGAAGAACAAGGCAGAAATTCGATCCGTTGGATTAAGATATATCCTATTTCACATTTGTACAAAAACATTAATATTCATATAGCTCAAGAAGTTCAACTTAAGACGTTTGAAGTCATATTAGCAACCTTTAAAACAAGTCTAGTGGTAGAGTTAGGATCCGCAGCTCCCGTTAGTACTGTCACCCTGCCCTTCGATTTCAACCACATAGTTTATATTTAAATAATTTGTAAAATTAGAACGCTCATACTTGTATATGCACATATTTGTAAAATATGAACACTCCTATATACACAAATGTAAATATTACAACAGAAAGAGGTAAATTTAATAAAACGTACATTGAGAGGTTAAACTAGTATCTCACCTAACATGGTATTATGTCAAAAATTGTAGGGGTGGGCGCGGTTCGGTATAAAGGTCCGCGGTTCAGTCCAATTCAATACGATTTGATCAACGGTTAAGCCGCAACCGAACCGTATCATTGCGAGTCGGTTTGGTTTGGATATTTTTATTAGAGAGAGCATCCAAATCAGTTTTTCGCACCATTTTTGAGGTTCGGTTTAGGCGGTTTACGCACTGCGGTTCGGTTAATGCCCACCCCTAAAAAATTGCATACTTGAACTTTTTCTATGTTAGTTTCTAGTGGAACCTTTTCAAGTTTGATACATCAAAAATTTCCTTAAAAACATGTTTTAAATTTCATCCCTAAAATTATTTTCAACAATGTTTTTATTTGGCTTTCATAGAAAATCATACCTTCACTCAATCGCAGGTGTGTCTTCTTTCCTTCTGGGCAAAATTTTGCAGTTTGTACTGCAAATATTTGGAGATCAATAAACCGCAAATATCTATAATCTGGTTCAAATTGAAAACAAGAATTTTTGAGGAGGTTACTTGACTCTGCAATTTGAATCTTGATGTCTTTTTTGTTGACAGGAATTCCGTATTTTTTTTACGTTAGAATTAGATTATTGAGAAATTTTACATTCATTTCGTGGATTAATCAATGATACGAGTAAAGCATACCTTAAAGGCTAAGGCCCCGTTCTTCCGCCTCCGTTTAATAACGGTCCTTTAAGGACCGATTGCCCAATGGCTCAAATTGAAGCCATTGGGCATCGACGCGTCGGACGCGTCGATGCCCAACAGCTCCAATTTGAGCCATTGGGCAACAAATACATCACCTCCTCTATAAAATCCAACCCTCCTCCATTTATCCATCTACTCCAAATTCATCTTCTACTTCTCTAAACACTCTTCTATCTTCACTTAAAAATGGCTATTCGACAACCAAAACACAATTGGAACAGTGAAGCAACCCGACTATTGCTGAAATGCGCCGTTGCTGCGTATGGAAAATTTGGTAATAACAAGAAAGGGGTTACCAAAACGATAGCGGAAAATTTGAATGTTGCAGCGGTCGAAATCAACGTTACAAGATCAGATGAAACTCTGGATTTGATCGACGAAAACAAAGTTCGGCACAAGTATGATAGTCTTTGAAGGGAATGGGTTAAATGGGAAAGCTTGAACAACAAAACTGGAGCTGGTTGGGATCCTAATCGTCAAACTGTTTCAGGCTCTGATGAATGGTGGGATGATCGTTTAAAGGTATTCACGGTAAACTTCTGCTTTGTTTTTTAATAAACCCATTATTAAATAATGTTGTTAAAATAGGAATTTGGGCCATCCATTCTAAAATTTAAAAAGTCACCTCTTGAGCATTTGGAGCTACAACAACAATCGTTTCAAGGCACACATGCAACTGGACAGATGGCGTATACGCCAACATATACGTCTGTTGTTACTCAACCTAAGCAAACACAACAGTTTACTCCCTCTTTGCCTGGAAATAATGCTAATCCATTGGCATTTGAATAATTCCACAGTCAGCTCAATGAAACAGAAGACCAAGGGCAAAATAATATTCCCAATTTGAATTCACCAACACATCATTCTTGGGTTCCTGAACCGGCCACGTGCCCGAAACTGCCATTCAGCAGCGAACTCGACATGTTGGTTCAACCTCTGGTAAAAAGGGAGGTTTCAGAAAACGTCGTGATGAAATGGACAATAAGTTTGCTGATCTCGTCGATTACCTCCATGCTCGAAAAGTGCAAAAATCTACAACTACGGAAAGTCCGACCCCAAACAATCTGACAGCAAACAGTATACGGTCAACAGGAAATTCTTTAAGTCAAGCTGATATGATAGCACACGTTAAACGTTTGAGTGAAGGAGCAGATTTTAATTTATGTGAAGCATTACACATAGTTGCAGATCCCAACAAGGCAGATATTCAACCTCTTAAATGATGACGATGCAATACCATGGATGGCATTTGAGACAAAGCGCGATCAACTTTCTACTGACTACAAGTACTTTCTGATCAAGAACGGACCAATCAACGCATAGGATTTCTACTATTATTTCAGTTATGTATTGTACTGTTTTTATGTAATGGACTATTATGTTTTTATATAATGTTTTGTCTTAATCGGTAATTAGTTAAATCACAAAATATAAATAAAATACTCCGCTTAAACCGTCAAACGCATGGTCCGCTAACTACCATTCTCCGATATAATACTCCGCTCAAATTCTCTGCTTAAATACTCCGCTTCCGCTTGCAAAGAACACACCCTAATTCTATTTGAACTAGCAAAATACTAATGGATACATTTGATTTTGAACCGAAAGGGGAATTTAAAAGTTGAATTTTGAAGGGTAATTTGAAGAGGATTTGTTACGAACGAAAATGTCTTTTTTTAGCGAAAAGGGTAATTGGAAGAGCTAAAATTATTTGTATGTGTTTCATTTGTATAGGTATGTATAAGAGGGGTGGAAAAATAGCTGTTGGCTTGAACTGTTCGGTTGGAAGGGGCAAATGGTGTGAGCCTCACATCGACGTATCGGAAGCGTCCAACGCGTCCGACGCGGATGCGAACTGTGACAACCCCATTCCCGATAAGACGATGGCAAGGGTTATCTTTGGAATATAACACATAAACAGATAACAGCAGAACAGAAATAAATAAATACACCAGATAATGCACAATAGAATACACTGGATAAATATAATCATCAGAGTTACACAGTATGTAGGATCATACTTAGTACAAAATATAGTTCAACTATACATAAATGTCTACTGCGGAAAAGAAAACATAATATGTACAACAGGAGCTGAACAGCATAAAAAGAGATAAATGATAGAATCCATCTTCAGCTCCAGCTATCCAGAAAGAGCCTGCTAAAACCTGAGTACAAGGCTGCCCGTGTAGAAATAGGGGCACCCGAGTTTGCAAGTGAAACAAACTACGAGTCAGTCATGGGAATGGTATGAGAAATCTACTCAACACATTTTTAAATATGGCTAATCACAGGACCACGCCACTTTCGCGGAACGGGTTTTCTCCATTGGATTGTCAGTGCTTTAAAACAAATAATTCTTTTAAACATCGCAATACTTTTTATAAAAATGAAGCCATTATAAGACTCAGTTCCCATCACACAATGCAACACACACCAGAGGATAGAGTTTTACCTTATAATGGCCAAAATATGCTTGATACGAGCAAACCAAATCATTTGATATTATTGCTAGTGTATATATGTTTCAAAAACAATTTCAATCATAACTATCGATCATAGGCGGCATTATTGCCCCCATACCACTATGTCGCCATATATAGGTATACAATCAAAACCGCACGATGTCGTATTTGGAAATTGGATTTCCGTCATGAGCCGAGGCAAAAGATAGTCCTCACCGAATTCGAGACAATCTAGCCCATGTCTCAGGCAAGCGCGCAGACAAGCCTTGGATCGTCAGGGCCGGTCCACCGATGTGGATTAAAATTCCTGAACACTGTGTTTCCCCGCCCTATGGGGCGTAAACTGGCCATATCTGACCACACCATCGGCTCCGAAGAGACCGAAGCAAACCGAGGCCTCGCTTTCCATCATCCACATAAGTAAAATACCCGGGCGTGTAAAACCCAAAGCACCACTCCTAGCTAGAAGAAAACGCATGTCCTCCCTGATGTCCGTCTCCCGTTTCTGGCTCATACCGGGGTGTGAGGCTCGCGAAACAACGCTATACACAAAGCTACGCCACACAGGCCATGCTTTGATCATCAACCACAAGACTTTGCTTTTCAACAGAAGCCTTGATCATCTATCACTTAAGCATGCCACACAGGCAATTCACTCCATGTGATTGATTTCTATCGATATATAACCTCTGGGCTCGTACGTCTCAGAGAAGGGCGTTAAGCAAGTGAATAAATTCTCCGCCGCCAAACAGATATATATTTAATAGAGATCAATCAGCATAGAACAAAATCCAATGTCAGACACACAGTCCATTTACATGTTCGTTCTGGGTCTGAACGAAACCGGAGGCACTCAATACCTCGCATATCCGTACAATCAACAAGTACGTCCGGGTGGCTACAACTTCAACCCTGTCAAGGTAGCTACTCCTATCATGAGCATCAGTAGCACCCCTCCTTTCGACGTGAAGATTATCGGTCTTGCACCGTTTTCATATCTTCGACTTTCAATCGTCGATCAATTATTTGAAATGAGAACTAACTCGGCCTTTTCAAATAATTCACGTATATTTAGAATTTCAAATCAATTTATTTCAATGGTTAAATTATTCGACACCACCAATTTTGTTCTTTAATGTTATTTTCACACCACACTTATTCAACCATCAAATATCACATAAATCGAGCAAATTCAGTTTATTTCCATTCCATATCGTTTATAATATTTTATCATGATTTATCGCTATTTTTATTTATTTTTAAAAAAAAATAGCCAACTCTTTCAAACGACGCTTCAGGCCATAACGCGGCTGTGGCGCTGTTTTTCCCCAGATTTGATTTACACATATCTGAAAATCTAACTGTTGGATCTTCACAAAATTTATATCATTAGAAAGATCTTTTCAAAACGAATCCAACGGTTTCAGTTTTGGGAAAATCCGACGGTCGGATCTCCCGCACTAATCGTTTGAAGTTACGATTTCAAAATACGAACTGCAGCGTCGTTATTCGATTTAATTTAATTATATATATATGTATATATATATATAATCGATTCTGGCGCTGTTTTTCTTCAGGTTTGAATTAAACATTCCAGACAATCCAACCGTTGGATCTTTACAAAGTTGGTGCCGTTGGAAAGATATTTCCAAGGCGAACCCGAGGGTTGTGGTTTCGGGAAAATCCGATGGTCGGATCTCCCGCACTAATCGTTTGAAATCACGGTTTCAAAACACGAACTGCAGCCTCTTTATTCACTATATTTTGATTATCTTTATATAAATATATATAAATATAATTCTTTCATCGATTTCCAAACACTATCCACTTTATAGATTTGATGAAAATGATATTTTTATCTAACAGACATTTATTTCAACACTTCACTATTTTCAACAATTCATGTATATAATAAAAATGAGATTTTAATTGTAAAACATTTTATTTCAAAACACGACTATTTTATATAGTTCATATAGATGATAAAAATATGATTTTTATTATAAAACAATTTATTTCAAAACACGACTATTTTATATAATTCATATAGATGATAAAAATTTGATTTTTATTATAAAACTATTTATTTCAAAACACGACTATTTTTCCACCCATGAATTTCTATTCAACACATGAATATAGTTTCAACACATGAAAATAATTCTAACACATGAATATTATTGAAAATTTCGGCAGCATAACGGCAGGGTAGTTAAAACCGGGACCGTCCCTAGTATGGCTCCTCGCTCTACCTTAAAACCTCGCGGTTTTTGACAATGGGGATTCATGCATCTAGTTCGCACGTAGGCGGCATGTTTTATTTTCATTTCCACAATCTATTCTAATTTTGTTTCAATCACCAATGAGTATTTTTCAACCACAACCAATCAATTTCAACCACAAACAATTCTAATCAACCATTCGCTATCAACCAATATTCACACCTATCACAAACAATAAATATCGTCCATGGTCTATGGACGAGGGGAGTATATATATATATTCGTATATAAATATATTTCGATTCACTTCAATTCATTTCAACGCACATACAATATCTTTTTTCAACGCATATATAACTTATACATCGAACATACAACTTATACAACGCTTATACATGAGGTGTACAACGCTGATATAATTCATACATCGACTATATAATTTATACATCGTTGTTTTACATATCGTTTATAAATTAGAAATCTCACATTGGGTTCCACTCCACCAAAAATATCAGAAGGCTCAGAAAAATATGCGGTCTCTTCTAGAATGTAGAAGACGTCCACACGAGTCCACTGTCTCTTGTTTCACTGAATTTCGTCTTCAAACGAAAAAGATATGATTTTTACAGTGAAATCGAAAACCGTAGCGCTTTAAAGTGCTATAATATATATAATAATTTTAACTGTCGTACCTCTATATTTTTCTTCAAAACTAGGTTTTAGGATTTCTTTCAATCCGCGAAGTTGCAGCTCGATCGGAGGGTACAGCGTCGAAGAGGGAGGAACAAGCTTCTCGGCGATGGGGGTCTTGGCCAGTTCGATGGCCCTAGGTGGCGGCGGCGGCCTGAAGCTTCGAACTTCGTGGGCGCGATTCGCACGCAACTCGAGATGGTAGGGGGCGAGGCCTACACGGATTTGAAGAGGGGAGTGGGGGCTACCGAAAGTTTAACTGAAGGTGGGGCTGATGGCGGCTGTGGCGATCGGAAACAGGGAGGGAAATTTCGAATACTCAGTCGCCGTTCAAATCGGGAGAGAGAAGGGTTTTCTGTTATTTTAAAAAAAAAAATATTATTGGTCGATGCTTTTATAATTTCAAAAATACCCCCTTTTCCACACGAACTCCAATCCAAACCCAACGACTGTTCTCCTTAGCTAAATACCCCCATTCCGAACACAATGGGAAATGTTTCGTAGGCCCATTCGATTGTTTCAATCAGTTTTCCTTCAATTTAAAATATATAACATTCAATATTTAATTTGAACGTACATTTCAATTTGCCAGGGCCACAAACTGATTCGAAAAATTCCAGAAAAATAAATCTAGCTACGTTTTGACGATACGGTCCCAACAAAACTAGTTTCGTCGAATTCTGAGACCGTTTGCAAAAAGGCCCATTTCTGGTCGATCCAATTTAACTGTAATTGACCAAAACACATTTTCCTTTGTCACGCTCACATATTAGCTTCAAAAATTATGAAATTTGAAACCTAGCAATAACTTCACATCTCGGATCCAACAAAAGTGGTTTCGTCGAATTCCGAGGTCGTATGCAAAATGGCCAATTTCACGGGCTATATAAATTCCATTGCGACCTTTCTGAAAATTCATTTGGCCATAACTTTTGCTTTCCGCTATGAAACTTCGATTTTTCAGATACGTTAGAAAGTTATTCACTAACAGATTTAAATATTTTTGGTTTCACTCATATCCATTTTGTTTTGCACCCAGTACAGTCCGACAAAGTTTGAATTCAATTTTTGAAATTACAGCGCCATCTCAGGCCTTGTTTATAATTAGAATTAATTATATTCGTTTTCAATTGTCGATTCAAAGTCAGTTTTCATCGCTATTATTTAAAATATTTATTTTAAATATTTAAAATCCATTATTTTAGCCAATTCAAAAAATTTAAATTGGTTCAGATTTTCAGGGTCGTTACACGAACATATTTTGCCCCCTTTGGAAAAAGAACGGTACCTTAGCAGACCCCGTTTCATCAGAAAATAACAAGAACAGAAATACGCTTTTTCTATTATATTTTTTTTCTAGATTTTTGCATACCTCGTAGTTGCCCTACGTGGTTCCTTAAAGTACCTCGTAGTTGCCCTACGTGGTACCTAAAGGAACCATGGAGGGCTCATATGTGATACTATAAGAAATCACGTTGGGCAACTACGAGATACACTGAAAAACCATGCAGCTACAATACGTGGAAGGATAATTTTGTTTTTTTTATTCAGCAGGGGCTACTCAGTAGAATTGAGAGTTTATCAATTTTTTTCAAGCTA
This sequence comes from Allium sativum, assembly GCA_030737875.1. Taxonomy (NCBI): domain Eukaryota; kingdom Viridiplantae; phylum Streptophyta; class Magnoliopsida; order Asparagales; family Amaryllidaceae; genus Allium; species Allium sativum. The sequence goes on from CM060920.1 coordinate 491,102,440, forward strand.
TAGGGGACTACTAAGTAAATTCTTGGGTTGTAATAGAATTTTCCTAAAGCAAATTCTTGGTTCTTTACAAAATATGAACGAAAGAATTCATCAAAGAGGGTGATGTATCACCAAAATAAACACACTGCATTAAATTCAGCAAAACCCAAAGTAAACCAAAGATCAAGTATTACAGCTAAGCAAAACAATGTCCTAAGCGCTAACAAACATCCTTGTCTCAACTGGTTAAAGAGCTGAATAGGATGTCTAAAACGGATTACTAAAAAAGCTCTGAATCTAAAATCTATCTTCTATATAATAATTCTCACTAATCATACATTTCTGGATTTCCATTTATATCCCTGATTCATTTAATTATTTCATCCAATCAAGGTCATTTATGTAATTTCCTAATCTCTACTAAATTGTCAATTGCATTAGTGATTTATTCTCATTTTAACCTTTCTACATTACCATCATATTTTCTTCTTCAAGCTTTTCTACATATTTTCTCTTGAAAACTTTCCTGCTACTATTATCAAAATATATTCAATAAACTTGCAATCAGCTATGGGTAAAAATCAGTATATTGCTGAAGTTGGATAAAGTACTTATTATACAGGTTTGTTCTCTTATTTCCGTCATCAAATTTGTTATAAGTGTAGAAAAATACGTTTATATATGTGTTTGGTTTTGTACTGAATAAATTTGTATTGTTATATTATTATGTGTTTCATAGTACAACATGGACCTAATGTGTTGGTTAGATTGGTGAAACAAGTAAGACTGATTTTACATTGTAAAAGAGAATGGTTTGTAAAGAAAAACTTAAATATTAAAAAGATCTAAATTGTATTTTTTTGTTTAAAAAAATTGGGCAAGTGTGAACTGTGCTTCAATGTTATGCCCGAGCTGTGCTAGAGTGAGCCTGGGAGCTTACTGCCATTATGTCTTAACTCAAATTAACTAAATAGATTGTGTTATATATGATCTCTAAAATTTTGATACATGTAACTATTTTTAAACTTCTTTATTATTTATTAAGTTTCAAGTACTATCATATTTTTTCACTCCCGAAATTAAATTCTAAAATTTTGAACTTCAAAAGTAGTTTTATTATTATATTCTAGTTACTAGATTACTTATACAAAATTTTATTTGTTGCTTTAAAGGTGAAAGTTCCGCTCAGTTTCGAAGTGGAAAACGTGGAAGGCCACCAAAATTAAAAGTAAATTCAGTATCTGGTGCTTGGTCCATATATAACGACATCATATTGTGTAACATTTTTTGTTCTTTATATTCACTTAAAGTTTTTAATTTACATACTCATGTATCAATTTGTAAGAAACGAAGTGGAAGACCTCTTGGAAAAATCATTATTCCTAATACTGTACAAGACATAATTAATAGAGAAAGTATACAAATATCACCTGAGGTCCAGCGCAACGTGGGAGATGGCAAAATGCGAGATGAGAAAAAAGGTGACGTATTCCACTTGGTTTAATATCGATAAAATGATTGATAGATATGTTTTCTATACATTATTGTTTTCATTGCAGGTGTGGTGACGCAACCAACATTTTAAGTTTATCAATCATTTTAAGTAATGGAAACTTGGGTTAATCTGAAAGGTGATGCAACCAACATTTTAAGTTCTAGGTTTTTGTAAATGGTTAGCATGCGTATGGTTACAAAACTAAATTATGCATATGTTATTTACATTCATAATATTGCATACACAATTTTCTACAAATATTTATTGTATACACAATTTTCTACAAGTATTTATTGCAACTCATCATGACTGTTGTTTTCTACAAGTACACAATTTTCTACAAGTATTTATTACATACACAATTTTCTATAAGTATTTATTGCATACACAATTATCTACAAGTATTTCGTGCAACTCGTTATGACTATTGTTTTCTACAAGTATTTATTGCATACACAATTTTCTATAAGTATTTATTGCATACGCAATTTAATGCATTCACAATTTTCTACAAGTATTTATTGCAACTCATTATGACTATTGATCGAATAAAAATTTTTATTGCATATGTAATTTTCTACATGTATTTATTACAACTCATTATGACCGTTGTTTTCTATAAAAGAAAGAAATAAAAGAGGCTACCTTTTGATTTTTTTTTTTAAATTAGCGTATCCCCGGGTGTTTTCAAAAATATCTCATTGCAGCATCTTTGTTAATAAAGCAAATTTATTTAGTTTTGTGAATATATAATTTATTAATATATAATTTATTAATATATCCATGCATTAAGTCTTATAAAAGGTAAAAATAATAATAAAATTATGTTAGAGAAGGAAAATAAATTTGAAGCACCAATATTCAAAATACTTGACTGCAATTTCCCTCTTAAAGTTCCCTTTACTTTTATTTTATTATTTTCTCTCTCTTCTACGTTATCATTTCTCTTCCCCTTTGATTTTACGTCTATTCATGCAACTTTTCTTTATTACTGTATTCTACATTGTTTATATTCTAGAATGTTCAGTATTTTACCAGTTACATCTTATCTTATAATTACTTATTTTTACATTATAATAATTTATACTGTAATATTTTTTCACTTTAATTTATTGTTTTATTAATCTCAGTTATGCATTAAATATTCATATAAGGTTACTTATAAAATGAATATGAAAATCCGTGACAGTGTCACTTCCAATTTTAGTAGTTGATTACTTCATAATCCTTACCTTAACATTAGCAACTAATTAGATGTGTCTTTCAATTTTATTCAAAAAAATAAAATGAATATGGACCGTCATGCTTGACTAGCTAAACAGATTATACATAGCACAATATAAATCACTTTTGTCCCTACTTCTTCATATTGTTACACTCTTCTCATGTCCAAGTCTCTCTGTATTCTTAGGTTAGTACTTCTAAAACATGTCAATATCGCACATATACATATGACATCTCATTTTTTATTTTCATCTATATGTCATTGATTATCAAAACTTAGCTAATCCTTTTTTTTCATAGAAACTCATATCATCGGAATATATTTAAACAGTTTATTCTTTATATAAATATATTGCAATCTCATACTTATTCATTTTTTCAAAAAACAAATTGTTGCATAACATAGCATATTCGAATTCATGCTTTTATATGGGTAAACCATGTTGAATACTTGTATACTTGAAGGACAACTACTTTTGCGAGGTCCACAGCTAATCCCTCTCTGGACACCACATGTCCAAGAAACCTTACTTCTTCTCTCCAGAAGTGGCATTTGGAGAATTTGGCTTTTAACTGATGTGCACGAAGAGTATCCATGACTTCCTTTAGATGCCGGGCATGCTCTTCCTCACTGTTCGAGAAAATCAAAATGTTGACCACGAAGACCACTACAAACTTATTGAGGAACTCCCTAAACACCCTGCTCATCAAATCGATGAAATAAGCGGGTGCGTTTATCAAGCCGAAAGGCAAGACAAGCCACTCGAAGAATCCATCCGGAGTTCTGAACGCGGTCTTATCAATGTTGTCTTCAGTCACTCTTAGCTGATGAAACCCGATAGCCAAATCTAGTTGGGAGAAAACTGATGCACCTACAAGCTGATCGAACAAGTCATCTATTCTTGGGAGTGGGTGCCTATTTTTCTTGGTCAGCTTGTTTAGCTCCCTATAATCAACGCATAGGTGAAGCGAACCGTCTGCTATAGTTGCGAACACTACTGGAGCACCCCATTCAGAAATACTCCGCCTTATAAACCCCTTTTCTAGCAGCTCTTTAACTTGCTTGCTGAGCTCTTTCCTCTCTCTTGGAGCCATGTGTCTAACGAGTAAAGCAACGGGTTTTGCATTGTCAACGAGGTATATGCGGAAGTCTATCTCCCGCTTTGGAGGTAAGCCCTTTACCTCTTCAAACACATCCGAGTATTCACGGACTACTCTAACAGACTGCAAGTTCTCAACAGACGCATCAAGAGATTCTAGATAACTAAGCATAACAGAGTTCATGGGATTACAAAAAATTTCGAGAGTGTTACCGAGGCGAGTCATTAGTCTAACCAATCTCTTTTCACATTCGAGGATGACACCATTACTGGATAGTCAGTCCATGCCTAGAATCAACCCATAGCCCGTGAAGCCCAAAACATAGGCATTACATCTAAACCCAACGCTTAGTATAGAAATTTTCAAATCCAAACAAACCATTGACAAATAAGCTGAGCCCCCAATTGGATTTGAAACAACCAAGGGATCCTCTACTATACTGGTGTCTAGGTGCAGAGATTCAACTAAAGTAGTAGATATAAAAGAGTGCGATGCGCCGGAATCAAAGAGTGTACGAACAGGATGATCAAAAAGATAAACTAAACTCTCAACAGAAATATTTCTACCTCATTCTTGCGGAGGTGCTATGAGAGCGTGAATTTGCCCTCCAGAAGTAGAACCAGCCCTATGCCCTTGCTTTCTTGGGAAGTCCTTAGCCATGTGTCATGTCTCACCGCAATGGAAACAACCACCCATCTTCCTTTTCTTCTTCCTGCAGTCCTTAACCAGATGTCCAGGAATGCCACAGAAATTGTGTTTCCTCTTGTCATGGGATTTGTTGCTCTTCCCGCCTTTCTTTGAATCCGTCTTCTTATTCTGTGACCCCTCCGCTTTCTTGTCTTGAGGCACCTCCACCTTTGCCTCTTTCTTGCCCTTGTCTTCCTCGTGTAACAATGCCATGTCCACCAGTCACTCATATGTCGCCCCATAGGTATGTGGGTCATAGCTAGGCTGTGTAGTGGCTCATTCAGTCCCTTAACAAAACGGAGAGCCTTCTTATGAGGAGTGTTCACTAAATCCAATCCGAATCTAGCCAACTGGTTGACGTATTCTTTGACCGTCATACTTCCTTGCTTAAGAGATAAGAACTTTTCCACCTGTAGACTTCGTTCAGCTTGTGAGAGGAATTTCATTTCAAACCTCATTCTAAAATCCATCCAAGTTTCAATTGATCTTTCAGCGTTAGTGACTTCCCACCAATAGGAGGCTTCGTCTTTGAGAAATCACACCGCCAACTGTATCTTCTGTCTATCATCCACTTTGAAGATATCAAATAGATTCTCAGTTTCTTTGAGCCATTTCCTTGCTTCTACGAATGATTCAGTTCCATTGAAATTCTTTACACCCATGGCTGTAATGTCTATACAAATTTTTGAGAAAGCATTTGCACGAGGAGGAGGAGGAGGAACAGCATGCAGCTGGGGGAGGAGGAATGTCTGCTGGGCCTGCGTCGTTATCCCAAGCCTCTAGGTACCTCCTGAACCAGCCAGGTATCAGTACACCCTCTGGAAGGTTAAGATCCCCAGACATGCTGAAACGAAAAAGGGAAGATTCAAAACAAAGGATAGAAAGATAGTGCATATGGCTTTGGGGGATTATGCCTTTTTAAAGTAAAATAACACTTTTTCTTGAAAAATGCTTCTTTACACTTCTTTTTAAAAATAGTTTTTAAAAACTTTTGTCAGATCCAGTAAACCTTTGCTCTGATACCAAGTGAAACACCCCACCTCCGTTAAGGTCACTCACAAAGGGAATGCCTTAACTTTGGTGGAGCATTATAGGTAAAATACACAGATAATTTACAAGACAGATGTAAATATAAGCAACGGAATATAAAACTAACTTTATTTCAAACGTGGTTCATAACAAAACATTACAAAAATCTGTTTCAAACCAACTTCCAAACCACTACATCATAATTTCTGTCTTGATTATTTTCTAAAGAAGCATAAAACTAAATAAAACTGCATAAATCCCCAAGTAGTAGTGTATCCAAAGCCATAACCAAAAGTAAGAGATTCCAAGCTATACATCACAAAGTCTTCAAGCTTAGAAAGATGAACGGTCCAAATTAAGCCGAGCTATTCCCTCCTTGGGTACGGGGGGGGGGGGGGAGGGAAGAAAAGAGAGCAAAAGAAAAATGGGTCAGACATAAGTCCGAGTAAGTCCGGTGACTTTTCAGTGTGTGAATAAGGAAAATGTCATGATAGGAATAAACTGAAAATAGGACAGTACCAGAACATCAAATTAACATAAAACTATACAAGGCAGGATAAACCGAATATACATCGCACCCATGTCTAATTCTCTGCACCTACTTATACTTGTCCAACTAGCACCACGTGTTCATGGTGAAATGATCCCCTTATATCGATCGGCTCCTATTTGCATGCATTTATCACATGTGTCTTTCAGCCCCCGCTTGACTGTAGATACCTGTGCTGATCCCACCAAGGGGTGTATCAAATCCTATGGTGACAACCAAACACGATTCAAAATGCATATTGTATGACTACTGATGCCCAGCACCTGCTTTTTCCACTCTGGAGTACGTGCACGCCCGTACTCCGTCGGAACCTACACTGACGCACCACCCGCCGACGTTTTGACTGCTTACAATTCAACCCAGTAATCGTGCCCTACTCTGCCTAGTTCAGCGTTCCATGATACATCTATGTGGGTTACTGCTGAAATGAGTCCCCGTTACTAGGGTTTTCTAGCTAACATGTTAAATTGGTTAAGTGTCCAAATTTACCTAACCCCACCCATCGGTTTAGTTAACATGTTGAATTGGTTAAGTGTTTCCTTAATTGACTTAACCCTACCAATCTTGACTTGGCTTTATTAAAGCACCAACCACTCACATTAGACATATATTGTTGTGGTCACTAGATGTGCCGGTCGGTTCTGGGCAGTTTTACACCACAACTCAGTCTAACCTCGGGTCCTTTTTGGGCTCAATGCACTAACCATCCACATTAGACAGGTATTATTGTGGTCACTGGATGTGCCAGTTGGTTTCGGGCAGTTTTACACCACAACTCAATCTAACCTCGGGTTAGGCATATTCGTCTTTTTTAAATTTACATATTTATCCTTTTATGCTTATATGTAAATTTGTCAACAATTTATTGTCATGGTCCACTTTCCTTCTGAATCAAATTCATAATTTTTGGTATGTAAATTATACCATTTCAATGCCATACCATTTACATGGTTATGAGCCAAATATGTCAATTACATGTAGTTTCATGTTTTCCCCCAACGTTACCCCCGTTGTACGTTCGCAAAGTTTCATAGAATGTTAGGATCGACATTTTAGCCTAACTTATAAACTAAAAAGGGGAAAAAGTGGAACTTGCAACATTCCAACATCATACAAAAATATAGATCTCACTGCAGAGGTGTCACATGAACTTGGCATAATATATTTTTAATTATGAACTTGCAAACTAGATCCATGAATCGTAAAATAATAGTTTTACATAGAACTACTAAAACTTAATTAGACATGTAGTGGTGAACTTGCATAGGGGTTGAATCATGCTAACATAGATCTAACGTAGAGGCATATGGATCTAACATATAAAGTGTAGATCTAAACATATAGGTTTACATAATAATGTTTTTAACCTATAAACTTGCATGTATTCATAACATGATAGCATCACCTAACTTGCATAAACATGGCAAAATCCCAAATTGACATACAACATATAAATGTCATCACCAATTTATACAACATGACATGGCATCGCCTAATTAACATACAACACATAGGTTCATCGCCAAGCCTTTAACAATGGTAGTTTTTATCATCATACTACATACAACATGATCGCAAATTTAACATGATAAACCACAATAGTTCATAGGCAAACATGATAGAATAGACATGAATCAGCATTACATATAACTTGGTTCAAATTCTATTTTACAATTCATTACAAATCATGTCTTTAATTTATTCACATCTGAAAGGTAACTACACTTACAAACAAAAAGGAGTTCTTGAGTTCTGGGATCTGTATTCTGAAACTGAATTGCTCGCCTTTGATGTAGATCGTTGAATTCTCTTAGTTGAATTAGATTAGATTTAATTTGATTTTTGATGTAGCTTCTATCTTGCCTTTGCGTTGAAAGAGATGACGGCTATTCTAGGTTCACTATTAACGACATGGCTGCTCTTGGAATGAATTAATGTGATTTTAGGTTGAGAGTTAGGTTGCTTATATAGAGTTTTAATTAATGTAAAGCCATCAGATTAACCCTAGAAGCAATCAAGACTATCCAGTCAAGATAGGATAACACCTCAGCCCTAATGACTCAGCAAGGAATCAGAAATGATTCAGCAATGACTCACTGTTCGGATAAGAATACTTCAGAAACCTGTGCAGGTTTTTAGCCTGACATGGGCGCACTTGGCAGGTGCGCCAATACATTTTTTGTACTGGCGCACTTGTGAAGTGCGTCAGTGCATTCTGGTCGACTTCCGGTTTTTCTGCCTAACTTCATTCGTCCATATCTCCTTCATACGGTATCCGTTTTACGCAAACTCGGACTTTATTTTAAGTAAAATTCCGAGACGAATGCAATGGCGTAACACGTGTCCCTTAATTATCACATTTATAATTAATTATTCTTTAATTCGTTACTTTAATGTTAACTGAAAATACGGGGTGTCACATCTATACCAAGTTTCAGCGCTGAATCTAAAGCTGACATCAATATACAAAGGCCCGGTACTGAAAAATCTTCAAACACTAATAGTTTGAAGAGGAAAAGCAAAGAGATTAATAATGATGTCAAGCTGCTATATATTTTTGATGACTTTAAGGATAAAAAAGATAATGAAAATAGATTTATTTCAAAACTGAAAGAAATTAAAATTGAAAAAGTAAGTTATATATATTTGATGGTTATTTTATATACGGTGCACATTTTTTTTTGGAGTAAGGAATGACTAATTAATATTGTGCATTTATTCAAATGTTTATTGCAATGCAGGAATGAAAAATCTATTATATTATATGAAAGCACAATCATTTCCAAAGACCTTTCAGATCTAGATTCTTTAAAAAATTCACGGATCGACGCATGTACATTGTTTCAATCCTCTCCATTCAGTACAATGACCGTCCTTATCTATTTCGTGGCAGCTTATACGATTATATCTTTCAAATTGAATTCTCCCATACCACAGCTACCAAGATACCATCCGCCGCCGTACGTCTATTTTCCTCGAATTAGATTTGGGCTCTTCTTCATTTTTAAAAGAGCGCTTCATTCCTAGCTCCTCAACCCTCTTCCATCACCACCATTATGGAAATCGAAGCAGTAGAATTCTCAGGAGTCGAGCGACCATTCTAAGAAGCCCACACGCGATTCAGAAAAGACCACGACATCGAATTCAAGTATGTGTTTACGTTAATCGAAGCCCTACCTTTTGAATTCAGTTGAACCTCTAATCCGGAAATGGTTCCTCGACCGTTGTATTAACCCTAAAATACCATTGTCATGGACGGCTACACTTCAGCCCTAATTTATGTACCTGCGGTTGTCACCAACCGAATACTTTTTCGACCGTATGTTCTGTTAAGCCTTACTTCCTATAGCTGCGTCCGTTTACAACTGGCCTTCGACATTTTGATCTGTTGTCAACGGTTGTATCTGACGTTAAACCCCAAAATGTTTAGTTTAGTTTCAGTTTGTAATTCAGAACATTGACTTTTTTGCCAAACCTTTTTCTTCATAGTAGTTCAGTAGACGCATATTGTATACGAATTTAGTTCCAAATTATTTTCAAAAGATGTATGTTGCATGTTGTAATGCATAAAATGTGCTCACAGTTCAGAGTCATGCTAATTGTACATGGAACGGATATTTTAATTTTTAGGAGAAAAAACAAAAGAGTGTTTTAGTATGCTGCTGAAGCTTGGAATTCATAAAGGTGACAGCTTACATCATGTACCATTGTCAATTTTCTATTATTGATTCATATTCATGATTTGGTACATTAGAATGCTGCACAAACTAATTGGTTTTTTTGTGATTAATCACAACTAGAACTTCAAATCATAGCAAAAGACATTATATTTATATCTTGAATGTTTGAGTTTAGGGAGGACTAACTATTTTCAAGTGTTTCATGGCCCCAACGCAATCAATTTTGATTGTTAGTTCTAATTATTATTTTATGTCCAGAAGAAGAGCCAAAAACTGCTATTTTTTATACTTGTTACAAACATAGAGTTTAATTAATCATTTATTTTTGTTTGTGAGATTTAAATTACATTTATGGTAGCTCATCTATCGGCTTTGCCAGAAAGAAAAGTTTTTTTTTAACATTGCTTAAGCTTTTATGTTATGATAAACCTAGATTGGAATTTTGTTTTTTACGTAACAAACATATTGTCTGTAATTATGAGTTTTTATGCTTAATTTTCTTTATTACTCCGTAGATGTGTTTGGGTTACTTGAAATATAAATTTAACCAAAATATAAACTACAAAATTCATATACTGGTGTTTATTTGCTACATGGATAATGGTGATAATTATAGAGGGTGACCATTTTTGGGAGTAGACGAGCAGCTTTTTTCGAGTTCCTTTTTCATATAGAATTTTAAAATTAACCATTTAGTTATGTTTAAGAGGATTGAATGGCCTTTCTGCCGACTTATTGTTTATTCTTATAGCTATTAGTTATTACTTATTCAAGAAAATTTTTTGTTAGTTATTTCAATTTGTTTCAACAAGTAGAAAATTTGGATTCCAGTCCATTACACATAGATTTTGAATGTTAAGCCTTATGTCATAATGGCATTATAGTGAAGTTCAGTTTTGTCTTGACATTAATCATGGTTTCTTATTGTCTATTTTATAATGCTTCATTTCTACATTTTTCTTTCATGTTTCCACCATGTAAATAAGGGACGGTTTTTTGTTTTTTCAATTTTTTTTTCTTTTATTTATTACCCTCGTCTTCTGTCATCCCTCACTAAGCCGTTGTAAATTTTGTCAAATTACCGACAGAAAATTTCTACTACTATTTTCCATTGCAAATCCAAGCAGAATACCGACAAATATTTATCGAAGCTATTTTGCAGCAGAATTCCAACAGATTTGCAAGAGATGTTTATATTATTTTTTTAAGATATACTTTAGTGTTATTTTTTTTAATAATTATTAACATGTTCAATAGTTAATAATTAATTTGTTCTGATCATTGATTTATAAGTAATAATAAATAATAATTTACGTTCTACGATAAATAACTTATAATCATTGCAGCTGATCCAAAGGGTCCATTTGCCTTCGATAAAGTAGTAGATGCATTTAAGCATCTTGAAACCGATTGAGCTACAGGTAAAAATTTTATATACCCTATTCCTATGCCATGATTCATTTGAAGATTATACTGCATTGAGCATTTTGTAATTATCTTAACATTTTTGTTTATTTGGTTACTATTCAGGGTATTTTTTGTCGTTTAAAATGTTGTTACAAACTTTAGCTTGTGTGCTCTAGCTACTACACCGCTTAATTTAAGTATTTAAATGAGTTGTCTATGGGCTATTTAACAAGTACATTTTGACTTATGATGATTGAAGTATTATTATGTTAGTTGGAATAATGTTTCGGTTCTTTTTCAAAATTTGTGTTGGTATGGAGGTCATACCTTTGCTTCATGGAATTAGGTTCCTGTAAATTGTAAAATGAGTTAAAATTCAATCCTTGTACCTTCGTTCTCTTCTTACTTAGCACGTTAGGTTTTTATTTTTGATATGTCATAAGAAAAGTCCAGGAGCATAGGTTCATATTATGATATGCACTTAAAAACTTATTAGTGCATGTCTATTTCTTTAACAACATGTCAATGGTAAACAAAATGTAGCGGATAAACCAGGTACTTCTCACGGTAATACGCCATTCATATTTCTTTATAGTGATGGCGTACCCATTCATAATAATCAATTCAAATACAGTTGAAATAATGCGATAGAAAGTTAGAAAAAAGAATATACATGTATGTGTTTGTGTATATTGTTAATTTTCAAAGGTATTTGACCCATTTAAATTTAGCAGATTATATACGTAAACCTTTTGTGTTGTAGCATTATGCTGTGCGAGTGAGCTTAAATATATATTTGAAGTTCTCTTTTGATATTAAGCAAAAAGGGTTATTAAGTAGAAATATCTTCTCTGTGTTGGTAGCACCATTGAGTAACTCAATTATGAGGTGACCTTGGACTTCTACAAGGAGAATTTACTGTACTACTATCTTTTTTTAGCATTGAGTTTCTTTTTTTTTTCCTTTTTTTGCTTCTGTCCAAGCTTTCTTCTTTTCTGCTTCCATATTTTTGTAGTTTTCTTTGTGGGCACGAATGAACATCTTCACAAGATCGAGAAGTGTCGAAATCATTGAAATATAGAAATGAGGGGATGGGGGGGGGGAGTATATTTAAATACAAATAGATTCATTAACAGTATACTGCAATTTAACCGAACGTCAAATAAAAATTTACCTTGTTTTGCATGGCGACCTTACCTCCGCCTTTCTCAGCTCAACCAAATCTCTCGTCTCACCTCTCTCCCTCCCAAATCAACCTCCATCTTGCGCCGCCGCCTCAAATCAGGCTTCCTCTTCCTTCGCCTCCTCCTCCTGACCCACCACCAGTCCCTGTTCCGCCCACCGTTCTACCGTCATCTAACCCTAATTTAACTGTAGGCTCTACGAGCAAGAAATGGTCGGCTTTGTTCGAATCCAAACCATGAAATGCTGGATCTTTCTCTCCACCTCCTATGGAAATAGTTTTCAAAGGCAAAGCCATGCAACCCTCTGAACAAATCCTTGAAGCTGCGGAGGAGCAGTGGCGTGGCTACCTAATTGGCCACTTCTTGGACTGTCCACTTCCGTACTCTACGGTCTCATACCGATTGAAAAAGTTGTGGAACCCTACAGGAGGAATCAAAATAAAATCTACTGGTAAGGTTTTCCTTTTCTACTTTGATTGTATTGAGGACAAAGAGAGGATATTGCAAGCAGACCCTATCTTAATTCACAATAAGTTATTCATTGTTCAGCCTTGGATGTCTGGATTAGGGGATTTGAGCAAAACTATTGCTTCAGTACCGGTATGGATTAAACTCACTAATATACCACTGTTCTGTTTGTCGAAAATTGGTATTTGTTGGTTAGCTATGCGTGTTGGAAGATTCCTCTGCATGGATATCTCTACTGAGAGTCTTGAACGCTTGGAATTCGCCAAATGTATGGTTGAGATAACCCCACATGATGAGTTACCTTATGAGTTTCTTGTGTTACTGCCTGATGGGAGTGAACAAATGGTGTATGTAACTTACTTGTAGAGACCATCTATATGTGTAAAATGTGATAGCTTTGGACACACAACGAATAACTGTGAAAACCACAAGGAGGCTTCATCTAAAACAAACTCCAGGGCAGGTTATGCTAGACTTCCTGTAACACCCCACGTCCATTAATGTCACTCACAAAGGGAATGCATTAACTTCCATGGAGGTTTTAAGTGAATATAGAACAGTAAAATTACAACAAGACAGATATAAAATAGTACTTGGAAATTCAAAAACTTTATTTCATTGTAGCAGAAGTCAAAACATGTTTGATTACATCATAACACCATATTCAATGTCAAGTACAATATCTATCTTGATAAAACAAGTACATAATCCCATTACATGAATAGCCATTAAAAAGAAAGATAACAAGCTGGACTTTACTTCAGCAGTCCAAGCTTTCCAGAAGATAAGCGATCCAACTAGACTCCACTAGAACTTGGCCCAACCTGCGGACCTGAAGGGAGAAAAAGGATGGAAAAGAGGGGGTCAGACATAAAGTCTGGTGAATATGATAATTCTACAATACTATTACCAAAATAACTGGACTAAGGCATAAGCTGGAAAACAAGAAAATGTCTATGAAGAGCAGATTAAGGACATAGACAATCGCTAAAGGCAACGTTATAGGCGCTCCTAAATACTAAAGGATAAACACTATACTGCACCACACCAGTCACCCTAAAGATTCATCCCACTTAGCTTCACTTAGAAACTTTCCCAATGGCTTTATGTACCCCTAGCTGACTACATAGGTGCCGCCTGCCCCTATCTCCACTAGGTGTACCCTACTTCCCATTATTCGATCGGCTCCCTAACTCGTAGATACCCGTGCTGGCCCCACAGTGGGGTGTATCACTCCCCTAAAGTGGCAACCTGATACAACGGACATGCACGGCTTATACCTACACGATGCAACAACGTCTTACCTACCAGCCCGGGTCCACACACGCATATGAAACCCGTTGGACTTGCGTTGCCACCGCTCCCTGTTTTGGCCTCTTATAGTCAAACCCAGTATGCGTGTCCCGTCCTCGACTTGGGTCGAGCCCACAAAGATACGTTTTGGGATACTGGTTGAAATGGGCCCCCACTATTTACCACAAGCATTCCACCTAAGCTTGTCCCCATTAGTCCATCCCACTTAACCCACTTAGTCATGTTCATTTACATGTGTGTTTGGTTAAGTCTAATCGTATTTCAAATGCCTCTAAAGGCAACCACCAGATTCCTCATGCCACCCAAGGCACCTACTTAACCCCCATGTCCCACCTTACATGATTATCTGGTTAAGTATTTCTTAGTTCATTAAGACCATAACCTCATAAAGACCTCTCACATTAGACTGGCATTTATGGCAGCTGGATTTGCCGGGCGGGTCCGGGCAGTCTTACACCATAAAAGAGTCTAACCTCGTGTCTTTACAACTGTTATGCTTTAGTTTGGGCCTAGGACCTCTCACATTGGGCCGACATTTGTGACTACTGGATTTGCCGGGCGGGTCCGGGCAGGTTTACATCACAAACGGGTCCAACCTCGTGTCCTAAGCATTGATTATTAATAATAATCCACTTTCCCACAATTTTAATAATTCCCTACTTGAATTATTAATTACTTCCAATTTTTAACAATGTCCATAATTGACTCAATTATGGACATTCATTCATGGTATGCAACATCTTACAAAATTGCACCCAATTTATTAATTCCTAATATTACCCCTACCCCACGTTTGAACGTTTATTCGCAAAATATATGTTAGACTCGAATAGCCTAACTCATAGCATAAAAGAGATTATCATAATAACAACATGTATATATGACCAAATGAATCATAATAAGGGGTGAAACTTGCATATGTCCAACTTGCATAGATTATACATGTCATGGACCTAAAGGTGTCAACTTGTTCAAAATTCACCTAATATGATCTCAATCAATTTTCATAAACTTACATATGAACATGTGTGAATCAACATCATCTAATTTTTTAACAACATGGTTTTATATGGGTACACCTAACTCAATAGGCAAATTCCCATAATCAAGTTTTATTTAATTATAGTTTCAAGTTTATGGGTACACCTAACCTAATAGGCAAATTCCCATAAACAAGATCCATTTAAATTAAGAAGAAAAAAACATAACTTTAAGCATGATCCAACAACATCATGATTTTTCAACATAATATAGCATGATTTATAACATGGCATAGTATGATAGTATAACATAGTTTGACATGATTCTCAACATAGCACGACATAGCATAAGAGAATTTACAACATAGCATGACATAGCATATATAATTTACATCATACGACAACATAATAACATAATAAGAGATCCACAATATATAGAATTTACAATTACAAATCACATCACTTTCTTGTGATCCATTCATAACTGAGTCAAATTAGTTTGTAATAGTCTTGTGAGAATCATCATACTCACCAACAAAAGAAAAGAATTAGAGAAAGAGAGATCTTTTGATTTGATTTGTGTAGATTTAGTTGTAGATGATTAGGCTTCCTCTTCTTAGTTTGTGACGGCTATGCTGAACTCCATGGCAGCAGCATGACGGTAGCTTCTCTAATTTTACAAGTGATTTAGGTCTAGGGTCTACCCACTTATTTATAGATTTTAGAATTCATCTAGGCCATTAGATTTAACCTAGAAATAACCGCAGCCGTTCAGACAAGATGGGGTTTATATTGTTGACTCAGCAATGAGTCAGAAGTGACTCAGCAAACACTCAGCATATTAATAAACTTCTATTCATGTCATAAATATATATATATTTTCTACAATGTACATATTAGATACATCCCCCCCTTTTACACACTTATTATTGTTTTTATATACATATTAGATACATCCCCTCTCTTACACACTTATTAATATTTTTATATTCATATTAGATACATCCCCTCTCTTACATACTTATTAATATTTTTATATTCATAATAGATACATCCCCTCTCTTACATACTTATTAATATTTTTATATTCATAATAGATACATCCCCTCTCTTACATACTTATTAATATTTTTATATTCATAATAGATACATCCCCTCTTCTACACACTTATTATTATTTTAGCAACTTTAGTGTTAATAGAAAATTCGGGGTGTTACATTCTCCCCTCCTTTTAGGATTTCGTCCCCGAAATCTTCAAGTCTGGAAGAATGTATATCCTACCATCCAAACGTCCATCTACTCATCCATCATACACAGGCATCCATTGTCCTTAAAAGACTTCTACTGCTTTATGATCATATGCAAAGTGTGTGTACATGTCCTTACCTAATGCGAAATCAGGCGGTCTACTGATTCAGTTGACCTCCTTAATGCAAATTATGTAAGTGTCATGAATCCATTATGTATGCAAAAGATCCTAATTGCTTACATACTACTTCTATATGCGTGCACACCCATTCAACCGAATGCAGCATCCATATGATGGTACAACCATTATACATCCATTATACTAAATACATTCATATATATGCAATATGCAATATGAAGTGACTGAGCCGATCTAGTGCCTAAAGTGTGTGTATATATGCATCCACGAGCAACCACTAGTAAACACTTGCATCCATTTTGCATCCATCATACATAACATGTCTCAAACACATGTTTCAACCATAGGATTATCCTAACTAAAGGTCAAAGATACTAATGAGAGGACATACTAAAGATAAGATAAGATAAGCTAAGCGATAAAGGAGAAATTAAAAGACATACCCTCAAAAAGAAAAGGGTACAACGAACGCATCTTCTCTTCTGTCTCCCAAGTTGCGTTGCTCTCATCATCTCCCCATTGCACTTTAACCAGTCTGACCTCTCGATTCCTCAACTTTTTGATCTCCGACCCAAGAATGCATGTAGGAGCTCGTCTAATTGTTGCATCACGCTCTATTTCCACCTCTTTAAGCAAGCTCGGCTCTACCACCTCCGCGGTCTTGTGCAAACACTTCCTCAAATGTGATACATGGAATACGTCGTGTACTCCACTAAGTTTCTCAGGCAACTCCACCCTATATGCCATCTTCCCAATCCTGTTTTTTACAGGAAACGACCCTACAAACCTTGGTGCTAATTTCCCCACGGACCCAAAGCGAACAACATTCTGTAACGGAGATACTTTGATAAAAACCATGTCCCCAATGTCAAACTCAAGATCTGTCCTCCTCTTATCAGCATACGATTTTTGCCTATCTTGTGCTGCTTTCATCCTCCTTCGAATCAACTCAATCTTCTCCGAGGTTTCCCTAACCATATCGGGCCCAAGTAGGACTTTATCGGTAGATTCCCACCAACATGTAGGCGAACGGCAAGGCCTTCCATAAAGAGCTTCGAAAGGTGCCATGCCAATACTAGACTGAAAGCTATTGTTATATGCGAATTCTACTAACGGAAGGTGCTCTTCCCATGTACCCCCAAAGTCTAGGATACAAAGCCTTAAAAGATCCTCTAGAATGCGATTCACCCTCTCGGTCTGGCCGTCTGTCTGAGGATGATATGCGGTGCTCAAACATAGCTGAGTCCCTACCGCCTCTTGTAAACTCTTCCAAAATTCGCTAGTAAAGATGGGGTCACGGTCGCTTACTATACTAGAAGGAATACCGTGCAAACAAACTATCTCCTTAATGTATACAGAAGCCAACCACGGAGCAGTCCTCTTACTTTTCACGGGAATAAAATGGGCGCTTTTAGTAAGTCTATCTACTATAACCCAAATCCCCGTGTTACCCTTCCTTGATCTTGGTAATCCATCCACAAAATCCATTGAGATGCTTTCCCATTTCCATAGTGGAACTTCTAATGGGTGAAGCAACCCACCGGGTTTCTTTTGTTCTGCTTTAACTCGTTGGCACACCAAGCATCTAGCGACGTACTCGGCCACATCCTTTTTCATACCGGCCCAAAAGAAAACCCGCTTCATATCTTTGTACATCTTATCCCCGCCGGGATGAATGGTCATTTTTGAGCGATGAGCATCATCAAGAATGGCCTTCCTTAAGTCTTCGTCTTGTGGTACACAAAGTCTATTATCCCTTCGTAACCAACCCTTATCGTCTAGGGTATACCTACGAAGATGGCTTGACGACTCCCCCCCTTTGAGCTTTTCTACTATCTCAACCAACTGTGGGTCGTCTCGCTGTGCCTCACCAACCCGTCCTAGAAGTGTAGGTCTAACCTCCAAGGATGCTAACAGACCGGGTACTAAGTCAACGGAGGGTCTAAAGTCAAACATAGAAATGAATTCTAAGCTTTGTCGTTCAACAAACAACGGACTCAAGGACAACCTTTTCCTACTTAAGGCGTCTGCCACCACGTTACCCTTGCCCGGGGTATATGCTATTTCAAAATCGTAGGAGGCTAAGAATTCCATCCACCGTTGCTGCCTTAAATTCAAATCCTTCTGAGAGAATAAGTATTTTAATGATTTGTGGTCAGTGAACAGTTCGAATTTCTCACCAAGAAGATAGTGACGCCAAGACTTAAGCGCGAAGACAATTGCGGCTAGCTCTAAGTCATGCGTGGGGTAATTCTTTTCATGAACCCTCAACTGCCTTCCACCATAGGCTATTACTCTTCCCTCTTGCATGAGGACCGCGCCAAGTCCCGTCCCACAAGCATCAGTATAGATGGTAAACGGTTTATTCCCGTCTGGCAGCACTAAGACTGGGGCTGAAGTTAAGGCTCTCTTTAAACGTTGGAACGCATCATCGCAATCTTTGTCCCACGTAAAAACCAGGTTCTTCTTCATTAACCGTGTTAATGGAGCTGATATTTTTGCGAAGTCTTTGATAAACTTCCTATAATAGCCAGCCAACCCCAAGAAACTTCTTACTTCGGTTGCATTTTTAGGGACCTTCCAATCTTGGATGGCCACCACCTTTGCGGGATCCACTGCTATCCCTTCTTTGGAAACCACGTGCCCTAAGAACCGTACTTCCTTCCTCCAGAAGTGACACTTAGAAAATTTTGCCTTAAGGTTATGCGCTCGAAGGGTTTCCAACACTTCCCTAAGATGTAGGGAGTGCTCTTCTTTATTCTTAGAAAAGACTAAGATGTCATCCACAAAGACTACCACGAATTTGTTAAGGTATTCCCTAAACACCCTACTCATCAAATCAACAAAATATGCAGGGGCGTTTGTCAAACCAAAGGGCATCACTAGCCATTCATAGAATCCGTCAGGAGTCCTAAAAGCAGTCTTATCTATACTATCCTCAGCCACTCTCAGTTGATGAAAGCCAGTGGCTAAGTCCAACTGCGAAAACACTGAGGCGCCAACTAACTGATCAAAGAGATCGTCAATCCTCGGCAATGGGTGTCGGTTCTTTTTAGTAAGCTTGTTTAGTTCTCTATAGTCCATACAAAGTCTAAGAGACCCATCCGCCTTTGTGGCAAAAACTACTGGAGCACCCCACTCCGATATACTACGTCTTATGAACCCCTTCTCAAGCAACTCCTTTACTTGCTTATTGAGTTCCCTCCTTTCACGAGGAGCCATGTGGCGCACTGGAAAAGATACGGGTTTAGCATTATCCACAAGATAAATTCGAAAGTCTATCTCCCGCTTTGGAGGTAAGCCCTTCACCTCCTCAAACACATCCGGATATTCCCGGACCACTTCTACCGATCGCAGGTTCTCTACAGACGCGTCAAGCGATTCAAGATAACTTAGCATAACGGAATTTATGGGATTACAAAAGATGTCGAGAGCATTACCAAGGCGAGTCACAAGCCTAACTACTCTCCTTTCACAATCAAGAATGGCCCTATTTCTAGACAACCAATCCATTCCTAAAATTAGCCCATAGCCCGTGAAGCCCAATACATAAGCATCACATCTAAATTCAACGCTAAGTATAGAGATTTTCAAATCCAAACATATCATGGTCAAATGAGCCGAACCCCCAATTGGATTTGAAACGACCAAGGGATCCTCTACTAAACTGGTGTTCAAGTGCAGTGATTCAACTAATGATGCAGAGATAAACGAATGAGATGCGCCAGAATCGAATAAGGTACGGACAGGATGATCAAACAGAAAAACTAAGCTTTCAACAGAAATTGTTCTACCTCTTTCTTGCAGCGGTGGGGCCGCAATAGCCTGAACTTGCCCCCTTGCCTGCCCTGGTGCCATAAGAGCCTGCACCTGTCCTCCCGAGGTAGACCCTGCCCTCTGCCCCTTCTTTGGACAGTCCTTCACTAAATGTCCCGCATCTCCACAATGAAAACAACCAGTCTTCTTTTTCTTTCTACAATCTTTGCTGAGATGGCCAGGCGTCCCACAATTGAAGCATTTCTTCTTCCCTTTGCCATTATTGTTTTTACCACCCTTCTTATTTTGCTGTTGGGGTTTCTTCTGATCCCCTTTCTTTTCAACTACCTTATCCTCATGCATAAGTGCCATTTCTACTAGCTTTTCAAAGGTGGCTCCCATAGGGATGTGGGTCATAGCCAACCCTTGCAACGGTTCATTCAAGCCTCTAACGAACCTCAAAGCTTTCTTCTCTGGCGTGTTCACCAACTCCAAGCCAAACCTTGCTAACTGATTAAATTTATTGACATATTCCTTTACTGATGAGCTCCCTTGCTTTAGTGCCAGGAATTTTTCCATATTTAAGTTCTCCTCTGCCCTTGAAAGAAACTTTGCCTCAAACCTTCGTCTGAAATCCGCCCATGAATCAACTGGACGTTCCCCGTTAGTGACCTCCCACCAAAACGAGGCCTCTCCCTTCATTAACCAAGCAGCTAAACGGACTTTCCTCCCATCTTCCACTTCAAAGATATCCAACAATTCCTCAGTCTCCTTAAGCCAATCTCTGGCCTCCACAAACGTCTCAGTCCCTTGAAAAGTTTTTCCTCCCATAGCCTTGAATTCCTTGCACGTCTTTGCAAAAGTGTCAACACGAGGAGGAGGAGGAGGAGGAGGAATGGGTGCAACTAGGGGTGGAGGAGTATCCGCTGGGCCTGCAGTGGTGGCCCTAGCCTCCAAGTATCTCCTAAACCACCCTGGAATCGTCACACCTTCTGGGAGATTAAGATCTTCAGCCATGCTGAAACGAAAAAGGAAAGATTCAAAATGGAGAATTCGAAAGATAAAGATAAGGATGTGGCTATTTGGGATTATGTTTTTCATAAAAACTCTCTTTAAATAACATGTTTTTTTTTTGAAAGCACTTCTTCCAAAAATACTTTAGAAAAAAAATATTTTTCTAAATTTTTTTTTTTATCTGTTCTGGCAACCTTATGCTCTGATACCACGTGTAACACCCCACGTTTGAACGTTTATTCGCAAAATATATGTTAGACTCGAATAGCCTAACTCATAGCATAAAAGAGATTATCATAATAACAACATGTATATGTGACCAAATGAATCATAATAAGGGGTGAAACTTGCATATGTCCAACTTGCATAGATTATACATGTCATGGACCTAAAGGTGTCAACTTGTTCAAAATTCACCTAATATGATCTCAATCAATTTTCATAAACTTACATATGAACATGTGTAAATCAACATCATCTAATTTTTTAACAACATGGTTTTATATGGGTACACCTAACTCAATAGGCAAATTCCCATAATCAAGTTTTATTTAATTATAGTTTCAAGTTTATGGGTACACCTAACCTAATAGGCAAATTCCCATAAACAAGATCCATTTAAATTAAGAAGAAAAAAACATAACTTTAAGCATGATCCAACAACATCATGATTTTTCAACATAATATAGCATGATTTATAACATGGCATAGTATGATAGTATAACATAGCTTGACATGATTCTCAACATAACACGACATAGCATAAGAGAATTTACAACATAGCATGACATAGCATATATAATTTACATCATACGACAACATAATAACATAATAAGAGATCCACAATATATAGAATTTACAATTACAAATCACATCACTTTCTTGTGATCCATTCATAACTGAGTCAAATTAGTTTGTAATAGTCTTGTGAGAATCATCATACTCACCAACAAAAGAAAAGAATTAGAGAAAGAGAGATCTTTTGATTTGATTTGTGTAGATTTAGTTGTAGATGATTAGGCTTCCTCTTCTTAGTTTGTGACGGCTATGCTGAACTCCATGGCAGCAGCATGACGGTAGCTTCTCTAATTTTACAAGTGATTTAGGTCTAGGGTCTACCCACTTATTTATAGATTTTAGAATTCATCTAGGCCATTAGATTTAACCTAGAAATAACCGCAGCCATTCAGACAAGATGGGGTTTATCTTGTTGACTCAGCAATGAGTCAGAAGTGACTCAGCAAACACTCAGCATATTAATAAACTTCTATTCATGTCATAAATATATATATATTTTCTACAATGTACATATTAGATACATCCCCCCCTTTTACACACTTATTATTGTTTTTATATACATATTAGATACATCCCCTCTCTTACACACTTATTAATATTTTTATATTCATATTAGATACATCCCCTCTCTTACATACTTATTAATATTTTTATATTCATAATAGATACATCCCCTCTCTTACATACTTATTAATATTTTTATATTCATAATAGATACATCCCCTCTCTTACATACTTATTAATATTTTTATATTCATAATAGATACATCCCCTCTTCTACACACTTATTATTATTTTAGCAACTTTAGTGTTAATAGAAAATTCGGGGTGTTACACTTCCAGTCGCGAAAACTGGGGTACATGAGCAGGTAAAAGGCAATGTGAGTAGTGGTGTTGGAATGAATCGGCCTAATGCTATTTGGAAAATAGTCACCGGTAAAAGAAATGAAGTAACTAAGACACATCAAGAGACGAGGACTGTAAAAGGAAAAGGTCTTTCAAGTCAAGGCAAATATGAATCAGTTCACTCTTCTTTCTGACTTTCAGCAAGAAGACATAGATGATGAAGAAGATGCAATTCTTGAGGAAGGTGAAATTAGACAGGTAAATGAATTACTATCTCGTGCCTTTCCTCCCATCGAAAGCACCTCTGCTTGTGCTGCAGCTCTGCGTTCTGCATGTTCTTCAAATCCAGCGGCCAACAGTGATGATCAACATGCTTCAGGAAAAGTTGGTTCTTTGTCAAATGATGAGGATATTTTAGTTAATCAAGAAGTTGCTGCTATGTCGAGTATGGAAGAGTGTACTGTTCGAAACATTGGTGAAAGTGACCTCGCTGATAATGAGGAAGGACAAATAGAAATGTTGCGCACTAACAATGATGTTAATAACCTAGGCACCTTCTTGCAATCGAACTTTGACTGTGTCAATCACAGTAGCAAAGTGATCAAGAAGAAAACGAAAGCGAAGAACAAAGCCAATTACAGGGTAGAAGACAAAGGGGTTCGCGAGACTATTGAAGAGTTGCGCTCTGAAATAAAGAGTGGTAAGTTAGATCATTTTTTATGTATGGAGAAAGTAAAGCTTATGGATACTATGATATATAATTACAATTCAATGGAGGTGTATGCTCCTGAGCGTGAAAGGATGGGACTAATTCAAAATGAACTGAACGTGTGCAAGCCATCGACGTCGGGGATCAAGCCAGGTTTTCTTGATCTTTTGTGTTGACATTAGTTCCTCCAAGCCTTCTTCTAATGTCAAGTCGTCTTCCCCTCTCTCTATTATCAAAGCAAGCGAAAAATCCAAGAGAAAACCCGGTCCTTATGATCATATTCAACCCCCTCCTGCTTTTAAAGCGCCTCCGGACCCGATCATCTATTCGCCGACTTTTGTTCCTTCTTCTGGTAGATCGACTGGAAGTATTCCTAATACGAGAAGCAAGAAAATTGAGCTTCTTAAAGGACTCAATGACGATATGGGATGAAGAGATGAAAGCACTTTGTCTCTATGAAAACTAATCTTTATGACATGTGTTTGTAGTCTTAATTATGTAATGTAATCGTAGGTCAAATTTAGGAAAGTGGAGTGCTTTGTTGTGGTATCTTCTGTGGTTGAAGATCCTTTAGCTGGTATGTAGACTGCATATCACCTGGAACTCTTTGTATTTTATTTTGTAATGAATAAAAAGTGTTACGGATCACTATAAAAACCGGTAAGTCTTGCAAAATTTTTTTACCTTGTTTTGTGGAAAATACATAAGTTCTCGGTTTTATAGAAATCAAAGACTCTTTTGATTATTCCTTGTATTAAATGCTGCTCCTGTTGCTTCAGTCTAAACTATAATGAGTTTTCCCAGTATTGGATTGGTATCTTGCATTTTTCATCTGCAACAAAATGCCCTGGGCACACTTGACTTCATTTTCCTCCCCTCCTCATGTTAAGCTATATTTTCTAGTTCAGTCGTAAGCGGTTTCTTCATCTCACACATTCTCATGTTCTTTTTTTCTTAAATCAATTGGTATCTGAATATAGATAATCAAACCTTAAATGACAATATGGACCACCGCTATATTTACAAGAGTATAACATAGAAGCTAGTTCAACTAATTTGAACATGCATAGAAAATATTATATTATAATGGAAAGGTTTTTTACCATCAGTGTTCGATTTTTTAATTGTCAGTAATGGTTCAGGCAATATAATATGCAAATTAGCAAAGAAGAATGTACATACTAGTTAAATAGAGAAAAAAGATGATAACAGATGATTGTTGTGCTTGGCGGTCTCATTATTATGAATTTTTTATTGATGTTTTTAGCTGTCAGTAATGGAGCAGTGGCTTCTGTCTCATAGGAACTAAGTAATGGTCGATGTCTATGTTATGTAACTATTAGACTAGCAGGTATATGCCCCAAACTGGAAAAAAAATCAAGAAAAACGTGTCATGGTTGCTTACAATGAAGTCAAATAAATGAATTAAAAGAGGAACGTAAAATAAGTAAATAAATACCATTTTGTTTACTAATAATATATACTGTATTATTAATATTGAAGGCCTAACAGTTCATATTACAATAGAACTGTTTATATTATTATTGATTCCCTTCATTTATACATATTTTTTAGTTCAAACATATTACAATGCGTATAATGTTTCTATTTATAGCAATAGTTTGAATGTACCGATATACACAAATAAATAAAATATTGCATCTAAGTCGAGAATAGACATTTTATTTTTAATTAAATGAAAATTATAGATTTTTTTCAATTGTTTTCATGTACGCAAATCAGGGTGTTAGAAAAGATTGCTATTTGATGTTATTTATTGAGTTGTTTATTTAACTGGCAAAGATATTAAATTCGCAGATGAAGCATCAGCTCCGCTGTAGAGATGGTCGTCCAAGGTATGTTCCCATCATGTAAAACTGTGTTCTAAATTTAGGCTGTGTATGTTATATGTCTTTCCAACGTACTGTTCTAAATTTAAGTATGAACCATTCAAGATTTTGCTTATAATTTAACTATGAACCATTCAAGATTCAAAAAAAATCAAATGCTCTCAATCATCAAGCCCAACAGTAGCAAAAAATAAATTTTCTGTTTTTAGGAAACATGGTGAATAAGATGCATTTCAGTCCCAATATCACATTAGTAATTTTGAATTTCTCAGATTTACTTTTTATTCATTTTTCATTATTGCATTAATACTATACTTAATCGACTCTATATTTTGTTCTTATTATTTTTTGCCTTGCTTTTTAAGCATTTCGGCTATCAAGTCAGTTAACTCGTTTCAAATATAGGAAGCTTTAAAAGTGTAGTTCATATAAACAGAGAAGTGACATTATAAATTTATAATAGAAGTGCTGTGCCCAAATCATATCTAGAAACGAATACACTTCTTCAAAAGTTTGTGAATAGTGCTCTGATTTACCATTGATTTTTTCTAAGCAAAAACTAGATATTGTACGTATGTTCTAATAATCTTTCATTTGCTAAAAAATGACTAGCTAAGTGATCAAATCTAGATTCTCTTCTATAAATAAAATATATATTGTAGGAAGAAGAATATTAGGAATGTTGAAAGCATGCAAGACATGCTCATAATACCCAGACAACATTTCCTTGAAGAGAATATATTAAATTATTAGTTTATTGCCCAACCACCGCCGTATTGAAACTGCTTGGTTGATGTGCGGCATAAATCTTCATTTAGCAGTGGAAGTGGCACTTCACTGCTGCAGTTCGTTGCTGCAGGTCACAGCAGCAGTTTGCTGCTGCTGCGAACAAGAGCAAGGATGATTTGCTGCTGTTCACAACAGCTTGTTGTCTTGTATTTGATTAATACATTTTTTGTATATTTCTTTGTCATCATCATTATCTTGTTTTTCTTGGCAGGAAATGTTGAAAAGCAATGCAGGATGGAAGAAAGAATAAATTTTATCTTTGTTTTACTATGTTTTTTATTAATTGAATTGTAGTAACGTATGAATTTGTTCAATATTTTGTGTATTGCTGTTTTATATATTACTATTGTATATGAACTTGTTTGAGTATGTGAAGTTGCTTGAGAAAGTAATTGATTAAGCTGTTTTGTTGTATTCTTGAAAAAACTAGTATAGCATGTCCTACTCAAATTCTGAAGCGGATATTTTGGATTTTTTCGGATATTCGAAAATATTCGGATTCGATTTTCGAATGTGGAATTTTTCGGATATCCGAAAATATCCATGGATGCGGATGTTGTTTCTTCAGTATCCGCGGATATCGGATGCGGATTCGGATACAGATTTAAATTTTGGGATGCGGATATAAAGCGAATACGAGTGGGTTTCGCAAATCAGCGTGTGATTGCCGACGGAAATAAAAACAATTGTCATTAATAACCTTGCAAAAATATTAGCATTTGTGACGAATTACCGATAGATATCTAAGGTGAAGCAAAAGTTTAAATTATTAGTTTCTAATCCCTTGCTGTTTAATAAGGGATCTCCGACGAATTTTTTTAAATTATATATAAGTCGGTAAAATATCAATATTTTTTTAAATTTAAATTTAAATATATTGACAAATGACGGTAAAGTATCGGAGAATCGACGTTAACTTCTACTGCAAAAATGGTCACTAAAATACCGATATGAAATTTACCCACCAGTGTTAACCGTCACAAATCCGTCGCTAATACATGTTTAGCGACGGATTTGCAACGGATTCGTCTGCTGCAAAATAAGTGTTTTCTTGTAGTGTAGAAAGAGATTGTAGACGACCCACTCTAAATGTCATAGGCAGTGGACGGTCCACTTTAAAAACTGAATAATAGTCTGATAAACTGTCACACTCCCGTAACTATTGTAATTATTATTTATTATAATAATAAGTGTTACGGAACACTAAAAAAACCGGTCGGCTATGCCAAAGAAAATCTTAAAATAATTTAAATATTAAATAGTTAAATTTGTATACATAAATTAAATAGTTTAGATATATTTGAAATAGTGTGTATTAAAAATAGAATTATCAAAATTTAGTAAAATCTATAGTTAAAAATATTAAGGTAGTTTATAAAATAGATAGCTAATTATTAAAATGGTTTATTTAAAATAGTGTGTATATATATAAGTAAAAATAAATAGTTTAAAATGTAAATAGTTATTTATTAAAGTATTTTATTAAAACGGTTACTATGCATAAGTTAAAAATAGTATAGTTTATTAAGTTAAATAATTGCTTAGTAAAAGTAGTATATATATAAGGTCGTAAACAAATTAATTAGAATTATAATTGTTTCTTCTAAATTTGAAAACAAACTGGAAATCATATTCTAGTTTCAAATCAGTTTGACTAAATATTGATATTTCAATCCAAATCGATTCAACTTCCCATTTATAGTTCAGTTTGATTCAACAGTTCAATTCAGATATTTGGAATTTCAATTATAATTCTCACTTTGAATTATTTCAATTTATAAAATCTCGAGTTCACAATTCAATTATTACTTTAAATCAAGTTAATTTAAAGTAAATTTGAAAAGATGGATAAACAATTAAATTTCGATATATTCGACTCATATTCAATTCATTTTAACTTCAGTTTACAACATCAAATAATTTCCTTTGGCTTTTATATTTCAAATTCCAACATTCGATTTCAAAGGAAAACAATTTATAAAACATCGTCTATAATGTTTTTAAAACCATATTTCAAGACCCACAGTTAAAACAAATTTTATTTAACCAACCGTGTCCATATATAATTTTTTATCCTATGGCCATGTAATACTTAAAATTTAATTTTAGTATTTTGGTAAAAGGATATATATCATTTCAATCCAAATCAGTGGTTATAGGTATATATAATTTCAACCTACATTCTTAATTTATTTTAATGGTTAATCCCAGATTTATTCGATGCCCGTAACATCCAGGGTAAATGATTAGGATTAATCAATATGAACAAAAAGTCATATATAATAAATGTGAATAACGGGTAAATTCACACCATTAAACATCTACATGTTAAATATATCAATCCAAGCCATCCATCAAATCAGTACATCCAAACAAATCAATATCGTATAAATTTACTAGTTATCTGTTGTCGGGTTTTAAACTAGCAATTAAATATCAAATTGTAACTTAACTAAAAAAATTAACCTATTAGTCAAATTAAATTACACTATCTATGCAAATCAACATAAATATGCAATTTAAACTAACAAATATCAATCAATACAATCATACCATAACATGATATTATTTTAACTAATAATCAAATGCTTTAGTTAATCATGAGTGAGTTTAATCACTCACCTTTGGTTTTGAGCGCGTTTGAACTATAAATTGGCCCAAAATTATGTAACGAACTGGGATTTTCGACTCCGAAAATCAAAACAAAACTGCGATGTTGACTATTCAGACATCAAAAATACCTGATCGTTAATAGAAAGAAGTTAGAGGGTGGGAATAGATAAGTTAGAAAATTAGAATAAAATAAGAAGAAGAAGATCACTACAACACGAAATCAGAGTAACACGAATCTCACAGCGGAATGAGTAAAATATATTATAACATAAATTTGAAATAAAACAGTATATATATACAATAACATTATCAGAGTACAACACTTACACACAGCGGAAATAACAACAACTATATAATCATGAAGTCTCCTGCTTCAAGCTCCTCCAAGTATATCTGTAAAGACCTGAACTACTTGACTGCCCGTACAAATTTGGGCACCCAAGAGCTTAGGGAAAACAAAACAAAAATAAACCCTGGGTCAGTCACGAGACTGGTGTGAGTAAACTCAAATCATTTGGTTTAACTTTTCAAAATTCTTTTCAAAAGAAAAGATAATCGTAAGACCGATCCACACATAAACACGGACGGTTTTTACCTTACGATAACCCAAAACAGTTTTGGAAATCAATACTTTTCTGATATTATAATAATGTCTAATCACAAGTAATTAGAATCTAGCAGAACGCTTGCATCTCACGTTCCACATATATAGTATACAAACAAAACCGCGGGCGCTTATTGGAGACTGGATTCCAACTATGACAAGGTATGCGACCACCTACCGATGGTGTATCTCTAGAGACGAATACACTGGGTTCAACAAGAACATTTTGTAACCCGGCCCACACATGACCGACCACTCATTTCTCTTGAGTGTATCGAATGTATATCACCAACGGTTGGGAGCTACCCACCGTTTCCCGCAGAGGGACAGCATCGATAATAGATAAAAGAATGAAATGGATTTTCTCTATATAGGTGATATACACCCTAATGGGAGCGACCCACTTAGCCATGCTGCCTGCCCGATTTCTGTCATTTCCCGGTTGATGAGGCTTGAGGTCATTTAGTATCTTTTGAAAACACTTGACCACCATTCACTTTGAATGCCACATCGTCATACCCGCCAAATCACCAATTGATTTCCCCAAAAATACCACGGGTATAAAGCTAAGAGAAACGAATTCCTCCGCCACCAACGTAAGTACGTTTGAAGAGATCAACTTACGCGATCCGTTAGATATACTCTGTCAGACATCCGTCCATTCACGTTTGTCCTGAGATTGGACAAACCGAAGGCACTATCCTGTAAACAGGATAGCCCTTGCATAACCCCATCTTCAATATTTGATCGCAACGCTGACGTCCGTACAGAGTGGTTTCAGATAATGAAGCTGATCCCGGTCTCTCCGTATTGACGATGGAAAAATGGTCAAAAACTTCGATAATCGGTGATTTAACTATCAAAGAAAAACAGGTGTGCAAACAAGGAAATTATTTCCAGATGGAAATTCTATCGATCAATCATCATTCAACATTTTTCTCTTTATATTAAATTATCTTTAATTTATCCATTTCCCCATTTCTATATATTTGTAAATTCTTATTTTCTAAATTTAGAAAACGTTTCTGGTTCTTATGTGGAAAAACATTCCCAAACTTCTTTATCCGATTTAAACTGATGTTTAAATAAAACATCGCTTTTCCCATTCAAACCATTTCACTCACTAATTAAATTCACTAAACCAATCTTCACTATCGAACCTTAACTACTCCTTAGTTAAAAACGAAGTCAATCAAGTTGGGGTATAATTACCTCTCAGAACTTAACTGAACAACATTTCTAACCTCGAAATAGACAAAGTTCATCTTATAACCTTTCAACAAACTTCCTTACTCAAACTCTCGGATTTTATTTACGAATCCATTTGATTATAACGCTAGTGTTATAATTTCATGCTTTCAAAATATATTAACTTAAATATAACTTTTCTTTATTAATTTGGATAAATAAACAAACAACTAATTTATAACTAAATAATTACATCTGGATTTGAAACAGAAAGTATATAGTACTTTCCCAAATTCGATATATCGAATTTCAACTTACAATTCTCTCTCGAATAATCTCTATTCGATAACTCCTCTCGAATAACTATATTTGATTCTCTCTTCGAATAAAATTATATTCGATAATCTCTCTCGAATAACTTATATTCGATTATCTCTTCTCTACGGATTTTATTTAATCCTTTTAACATTTTGAATATCGAAATGGATTTCATCGTTCCCTTTTCAAAACAACTCAACTTTCCATCTTACATTCACCTTTGGATTTGAAATCTCAATTATCCACTGGTAATTATATTTTAGTTCATTTATAAACATTGTTTATAAATCACCACACTTGTTTCATTTTTAAACAAGTTCTTTATTTCTTAACCATTCGGAATTTCATTACTGTTTGAATTCCTGTTTCAAAACCCAATTTCCTTTACACATGTTTTTATTCGCAAAATCTTTGCTTATCTTCCTTATTCACATCGAATGTGAATAATGTGTTCTTTTACATAATCTATTCAGTTTGATTTCATATTTGAAAACAATATCTCAACTTCAATTTCTATTTATATTTCTATTTACAGAATTATTTGGATAAAATCTCCTTTTAACTTCTAACACTTAAAATCGCATTTAAATTTCTCTTTATAAATGTTGAATTCATATTCCATAAAATATCGGTGTTAAACCGATTTCTACTTCTCTATATAAGTTCGACTTATGTATCTTCATTTATCCAAAGGTAAATATTTTGATTTAATTTATAAAATATTATTTAAAAATAATCTTCTTAATTCATCTGTTTAAAACAGATTTCTATTTATGATCTACTATTTTATAATTTCCTTTATATCCCAAATATTTCCTTTTCAATTCCATTTGTTTCACAAATATTGCCTTCCCAAAATATCCTATTTATTTCATAAAGTTCTCCTTTTACTTCTTATTATTTCCATTTGGTATTTTAACCAACTCAGTCTTCCGAACTTCCATATGACTGTTGTTAACTTTGTACATAAGTCTTTTATTAAATTTTCAAATATCTCTCTTTTATTAAATCCATTTGATTTTATAAAATTCCAAAATCCCATATTCACTTCATACTTGCCTTTTTATAAAATACTCTGATTTTATACGAATACTTTTACTTCAATGTTCATTTTGAAATTTCTTTTTTTATACACAATCCTTTGATTTTATATAAATATTTTATTTCAAATTATAGTTCGAAATTTTCCTTTTTACATTTCAGTATGTCCTTTGGTATTTAAAGGTACCAAAATAACAATGATCAAACACACACAATCAACAACAGATTATAAATCGCATCATATATCACAATATATGAAAAACAGTAAAATAAATGTTGAGGAACCCAGTTGGGTCCCTCCAACCTGTTTTCCTGCATCCACAGATGTTAATCAACATAGATAACATGTAACACCCCACGTCCATTAATGTCACTCACAAAGGGAATGCATTAACTTCCATGGAGGTTTTAAGTGAATATAGAACAGGAAAATTACAACAAGACAGATAATAAGTAGTACTTGAAAATCTAAAACTTAATTTTATTGCAGCGGAAATTAAACATGTTTGTTACATCATAAAACCATAAATCAGAGTCAAGTACAATATCCATCTTGATAAAACAAAATACATAACCCCATTACATAAATAGCCATTAAAGAAGATAACAAGCTGGACTTTACTTCAGCGGTCCAAGCTTTCCAAAAAGAGATGAAGCAATCCAATCAAACTCCACTAGAGCTGGGTCCAACCTGAGGACCTGGAGGGGGGAAAAAGGATAGAAATAGAGGGGGTCAGACATAAAGTCTGACGAGTATGATAATTCTAACAATACTATTACCAAAATAACTAGACTAAGGCATAAGCTGGAAAACAAGGAAATGTCTATGAACTATTGGGTATGGAAGAGCAGATAAAGATAACGTTAAAGGCACACCTAATTACTAACAAATAATTACTACACTGCACCAGTCACCCTCAAAGTTGATCCCACTTGCTTCACTTAGAAGTTATATAAATAGCCTTGCGTACCCCTAGCTGACTACATAGGTGTCGTCTGCCCCTATCTCCGCTAGGTGTACCCCACTACCCACTTGCGATCGGCTCCCTACTCGTAGATACCCGTTCTGGCCCCACAGTGGGGTGTATCACTCCCCTAAAGTGGCAACCCGATACAACTTGAGAATGCACGGCTTATACCTACACGATGCAACAACGTCTTACCTACCAGCCCGGGTCCACACACGCATATGAAACCCGTTGGACTTGCGTTGCCACCGCTACCCCGTTTGGCCTCTTATAGCCAAGCTCAGTATGCGTGTCCGGTCCTCGACTTGGGTCGAGCCCACAAAGATACGTTTGGGTTACTGGTTGAAATGGGCCCCCACAAGCTATCCACCTAAGCTTGTCCCCACTAGTATATCCCACTTAACCCTCTTAGTCATGTTCATTTACATGTGTGTTTGGTTAAGTCTTACTAATCGTATTTCACATGCCACTCAGGCAACCACTAGATTCCTCATGCCACCCAAGGCACCTACTTAACCCCCCTGTCCCACCTTACATGTTTATCTGGTTAAGTATTTCTTAATTCATTCAGGCCATAACCTCATAAAGACCTCTCACATTAGACTGGCATTTATGGTAGCTGGATTTGCCGGGCGGGTCCGGGCAGTCTTACACCATAAAAGAGTATAACCTCGTGCCTTTACAACTGTTATGCTTTAGTTTGGGCCTAGGACCTCTCACATTGGGCTGACATTTGTGACCACTGGATTTGCCGGGCGGGTCCGGGCAGGTTTACGTCACAAACGAGTCCAACCTCGTGTCCTAAGCATTGATTACCACTTATAATCTTTTACCCCAGTTTTAATAATTCCCTATTCAAATTATTAATTAATTCCAATTTTTAATGATGTCCATAATTGACTCAATTATGGCCATCCATTCATGGCATGCAAAATCATATCAATTGCACCCCAACTTCTTAATATTAAATCCTTAATATTACCCCTACCCCACGTTATATGTTCGCTTATTCAACGCAGAATATACGTTAGACTCGAATAGTCTAACTCATAGCACAAAGATAAATTATCACAACATATAGACAAATAAAATAATCTAGTCATAATAGGGGTGAAACTTGCATAAAACTACACATGTTAAGGATCTAAAGGTGTCAACTTGTTAAATGTCACAATTTACATGATATGATCATAAACCAAATTCATGTATAAACTTGCATATGGGGTTTTATGCGACATAATGATGGTGTGAACTAGCATCTAATACATAGAATTCACATATGTCATAGCATAATTCTAGATGTCATAATTCTAGATCTAAATGGATGTCATGGCATATGTTCATAATCTTTACTAATCAATCTAAACTTGCATACATGATTTGTCATCAACATAGCCCAAATAATATCAACATTATGACTTGATTAACATGAACTAATTAGCATAGATAATAACATCATGACTTTATAACATGTATGATTTATCACAATTTAGCATAGAAAATTACAACCTATACAATATCATCATAGCATGATTTACAACATATAGGATATCATCATCACATAACATAGGATTTACAATACATGATAGCATAAGGTTTACAACAACATATATGACAATCCACATCATTCACTTATAATACATTCATAACTTAATCTAATTAGTTTAATAATAATCTTGTTAAGATCATCATACTCACAATTAGAGAAGAAAGAGAGTCTTGATTTGCTTTAGAGTTGAGTAGAATTAGGGTTTTGATTAGCTTTCTTCCTTCTTAGTTGGCGGCGGCTAGACTGAGTTCCATGGCGGTGGTATGACGGTGGCTATTATATTTTTCATGTGAATTAGAGTGAGAGACTACCTAGGTATTTATAGAGTTTAGGATTTATTTAGACCGTCAGATCAACTCAGAACTAAACTGAACCGTTAAGTTTGCCAACTCAGCCCTAAAGACACATCAGCAGCTCAAGATTGGGCTCAGTCAAACCCTAGCCGACCTGACCAGGTCGACACTCAGGTCGACTGCGCAGTCGACCTGGTCCCTGGGGTGTCGACTGCCCAGTCGACTCCCCAGTCGACCTGGGTGCTGGGCGGGAAATTTCCCGCCTAGCCTGTTTGACTTCGAATTTTGAATTTTAAATTTTCTGAAATCTGTTTTGAATTTTCTGAAACTTCAGATGGCCATAACTTCTTCATACGAAGTCCAATTCACGCAAACTCGGACTCTATTTCAACCAGAATTCCGAGACGAACACAATGGCGCAACCCGTTTCCCACAATTCTCACGTCTGAGATTAGTTATTCTTTAATTTGTGAATATTAACATTAACAGAATTACGGGGTGTTACATTCTCCCCTCCTTAAAGGATTTCGTCCCCGAAATCTTCAAGTCAAGAAGAATGTATATCCTAACATCCAATCGTCCATTTACTCAACCATCAAACACAGGCATCCATTGTCCTTATAGACTTCTAATGCTTTCATGTTTAAATGCACAGTGTGTGTATATGTCCATATCTAATGAAAAATCAGGCGGTCCACTGATTCATTTGACCTCCTTAATGCAAATCATGATAGTGCCATGCGTCCATTATGTATGCAAAAGTTCCTTAATGCTGCATATTATCTCTATATGCGTGCACAATCATCATCTGAATGCCGCATCCATATGATAAAAACAAATCTTCATACATCAATTTTACTAAATACATCCATATATATGCAATATGCAATATGAAGTGACTGAGCCGATCTAGTGCCTAATAGTGTGTGTATATGCGTCCACGAGCAACCACTAGCAAACACTTGCATCCACTTTGCATCCATCATACATAACATGTCTCAAACACATGTTTCAACCATAGGATTATCCTAACTAAAGGTCAAGGATACTAGCGAGATGATACTCTAAAGGTAAGATAAGTACAAGATAAGCGATAAAGGAGAAATTAAAATACATACCCTCGAAAAGAAAAGGGTACAACGAACGCATCTTCTCTTCCGTCTCCCAAGTAGCGTTGCTCTCATCATCTCCCCATTGTACTTTGACTAGTCTGACCTCTCGATTTCTCAGCTTCTTAATCTCTGACCCAAGAATGCATGTAGGAGCTCGTCGAATCGTCGCATCACGCTCTATCTCCACCTCTCTAAGCAAGTTCGGCTCTACCACCTCCGCGGTCTCGTGCAAGGACTTCCTCAAATGTGACACATGGAATACGTCGTGTACACCACTAAGTCTCTCAGGCAACTCCACTCTATACGCCATCAGCCCAATCCTTTCCTTAATAGGAAACGGCCCTACGAACTTTGGTGCTAACTTCCCAATGGACCCAAAGCGAACAACGTCCCGTAATGGAGACACTTTGATAAAGACCATGTCCCCAACATCAAACTCAAGATCTGTCCTCCTCTTATTTGCATAAGATTTCTGCCTATCTTGCGCTGCTTTCATCCTCCTTCGAATCAAGTCGATCTTTTCCGAAGTCTCTCTAATCATATCGGGCCCAAGTAAGATCTTATCCGTAGATTCCCACCAACATGTAGGTGAACGACAAGGTCGTCCATAAAGAGCTTCGAAAGGTGCCATGCCAATGCTAGATTGAAAGCTGTTATTATATGCGAACTCCACCAATGGAAGATGCTCTTCCCATGTACCCCCAAAGTCTAGGATACATAGCCTCAATAGGTCCTCTAGAATACGATTCACCCTCTCGGTTTGGCCGTCCGTCTGAGGATGATATGCGGTGCTTAAACATAACCGAGTCCCTACCGCCTCTTGCAAGCTCTTCCAAAATTCGCTAGTGAAGATAGGATCGCGGTCGCTTACTATGCTAGAAGGAACACCATGAAAACGAACTATCTCTCGGACGTATACAGAAGCTAACCATGGAGCAGTCCTCTTACTCTTCACGGGAATGAAATGGGCGCTCTTAGTAAGTCTATCTACTATAACCCAAATCCCCGTATTACCCTTCCTTGATCGCGGTAATCCATCCACAAAGTCCATCGAGACACTTTCCCACTTCCATAGTGGAACCTCCAATGGGTGAAGCAATCCACCGGGTTTCTTTTGCTCTGCTTTTACTTGTTGGCACACCAAGCATCTAGCGACATACTCGGCCACATCTTTCTTCATGCCGACCCAAAAGTAAACTCGTCTCATGTCCATGTACATCTTGTCCCCGCCGGGATGAATGGTCATCTTCGAACGATGTGCATCATCAAGAATAATCTTCCTCAAGTCCTCGTCTCGTGGTACACAAAGTCTAATATCCCTACGTAACCAACCCTTATCATCTAGGGTATACCTACGGAGATGGCTTGATGACTCCCCTCTTTTGAGCTTTTCTACTAACTCAACCAACTGTGGGTCGTCTCGTTGTGCCTCGCCAATCCATCCCAAAAGCGTAGGTCTAACCTCCAAGGATGCTAGCAAACCGGGTACGAAGTCAACGGAAGGTCTAAAGTCAAACATAGAGATGAATTCTAAACTTTGCCGCTCAACAAACAAAGGACTTAAGGATAATCTTTTTCTACTTAAGGCATCTGCCACTACATTACCCTTGCCAGGGGTATATGCTATCTCGAAGTCGTAGGATGCTAAGAATTCCATCCACCTTTGCTGCCTTAAGTTCAAGTCCTTCTGAGAGAATAAGTATTTTAAAGATTTGTGGTCAGTGAATAATTCGAATTTCTCGCCAAGAAGATAATGACGCCAAGACTTAAGCGCGAAAACAATAGCAGCCAACTCTAGGTCATGTGTAGGGTAATTTTTCTCATGCGCTCTCAACTGCCTTCCACCATAGGCTATTACCCTACCCTCTCGCATTAAGACTGCGCCTAGACCTGTCCCACAAGCATCGGTATAAACAGTAAATGGCTTACTCCCGTCTGGCAGCACAAAGACTGGGGCTGAGGTCAAAGCTCTCTTTAAACGTTGGAACGCATCATCACAATCTACGTCCCATGTGAAAACTAGGTTCTTCTTCGTCAAGCGTGTTAATGGAGCTGATATCTTTGCGAAGTCTTTGATAAACTTCCTATAGTAGCCAGCCAACCCCAAGAAACTTCTCACTTCGGTAGCATTTTTAGGGACCTTCCAATCTTGGATGGACACCACCTTCGCGGGATCCACAGCTATCCCTTCTTTGGAAACCACGTGCCCTAAGAATCGTACTTCCTTCCTCCAGAAGTGACACTTAGAAAATTTAGCTTTAAGATTATGCGCTCGTAGGGTCTCCAACACTTCCCTAAGATGTAGGGCATGCTCTTCTTCATCCTTATAAAAAATCAAGATGTCGTCTACAAAGACCACCACGAATTTATTAAGGCACTCCCTAAACACCCTACTCATCAAATCAACAAAGTATGCGGGGGCATTTGTCAAACCGAAGGGCATTACTAGCCATTCATAGAAACCGTCCGGAGTCCTAAAGGCAGTCTTGTCTATGCTATCCTCAGCCACTCTCAACTGATGGAAACCAGTGGCTAAGTCCAACTGCGAAAACACTGAGGTGCCAACTAACTGATCGAAGAGATCGTCAATCCTCGGCAGTGGGTGTCTGTTTTTCTTAGTAAGTTTATTAAGTTCTCTATAGTCCACACAAAGTCTAAGGGACCCATCCGCCTTCGTGGAAAATACTACTGGAGCACCCCACTCCGATATACTACGTCTTATGAACCCCTTCTCAAGCAACTCCTTCACTTGCTTATCGAGTTCCCTCCTTTCACGAGGAGCCATGTGGCGTATTGGCAAAGATACTGGTTTTGCATTATCCACAAGATATATTCGAAAATCTATCTCCCGCTTCGGAGGCAAGCCCTTTACCTCCTCAAACACATCCGAGTATTCTCGGACCACTCTAACAGATCGTAGATTCTCCACAGACGCGTCAAGCGATTCTAGATAACTTAGCATAACGGAATTTATGGGATTACAAAAGATTTCGAGAGCGTTACCAAGGCGAGTCATGAGCCTAAGTACTCTCCTTTCACAATCAAGAACGACCCCATTTCTGGATAACCAATCCATTCCTAAAATTAGCCCATAGCTCGTGAAGCCCAAAACATAAGCATCACATCTAAACTCAACGCTAAGTATAGAAATTTTCAAATCCAAACACATCATGGACAAATAAGATGAGCCCCCAATTGGATTCGAAACAACTAAGGGATCCTCTACTAAACTGGTGTTTAAGTGCAGTGATTCAACTAATGACGTAGAAATAAACGAATGCGATGTGCCCGAATCGAATAAGGTACAGACAGGATGATCAAACAGAAAAACTAAGCTTTCAACAGAAATGGTTCTACCTCGTTCTTGCAGCGGTGGGACCGCGAGAGCCTGAACTTGTCCCCTTGCCTGCCCTGGTGCCATAAGAGCCTGCACCTATCCTTCCGAGGTAGACCCTGCCCTATGCCCCTTCTTTGGGTAGTCCTTCACTAGATGTCCCGCTTCGCCACAGTGAAAACAGCCAGTCTTCTTTTTCTTTCGGCAATCCTTGCTGAGATGGCCTGGTGTCCCACAGTTAAATCATTTCTTCTTTCCCTTGCCATTATTGTCTTTACCACCCTTCTTGTTTTGCTGTTGTGGTTTCTTCTGATCCCCTTTCTTCTCGGGTGCCTTGTCAGCTTTAGTGCCTTTCTCCTCGTGCATGAGTGCCATGTCTACTAGCTTCTCAAAGGTGGCCCCCATAGGGATGTGGGTCATAGCCAACCCTTGCAACGGCTCATTCAATCCATTAACGAACCTCAGAGCCTTCTTCTCCGGCGTGTTCACTAAGTCCAAGCCAAACCTTGCTAACTGATTAAATTTGTTGACATATTCTTTCACTGATGAGCTTCCTTGCTTTAATGTCAAGAATCTTTCCATATATAGATTCTCTTATGCCCTTGAGAGAAACTTCGCCTCAAACCTACGCCTGAAATCCGCCCAAGAATCAACAGGACGCTCCCCATTAGTGACCTCCCACCAAAACGAGGCCTCTCCCTTCATTAACCAAGCTGCTAATTTGACTTTCCTCCCTTCTTCTACTTCAAAGATTTCTAGCAATTCTTCCACCTCCTTAAGCCAATCTCTAGCTTCCACAAACGTTTCTGACCCTTGAAAAGGTTTTCCGCCCATAGCCTTAAATTCCTTGCACGTCTTTGCAAAAGTATCAACGCGAGGAGGAGGAGGAGGAGGGGCGGGTGCAACTGGTGGTGGAGGAACATTGGCTGGACCTGCAGCGGCCCTAGCCTTTAATAACTTCCTATACCATCCTTGTATCGTTACACCGTCCGGAAGGTTAAGATCTTCAGCCATGCTGAAACGAAAAAGGAAAGATTCAAAATGGAGAATTCGAAAGATAAAGATATGGCTATTGGGGATTATGTTTTTCATAAAAACTTTCCTCTTTAAATTACTCA
This sequence comes from Allium sativum, assembly GCA_030737875.1. NCBI lineage: Eukaryota > Viridiplantae > Streptophyta > Magnoliopsida > Asparagales > Amaryllidaceae > Allium > Allium sativum. The sequence goes on from CM060920.1 coordinate 491,142,826, forward strand.
TTAAGACATGTTTTTGAAAACACTTCTTCCAAAAATACTTTAGAAAAATAGTTTTTTCTAAAAAATTTATCTGTTCTGGTAACCTTAAGCTCTGATACCACGTGTAACACCCCACGTCCATTAATGTCACTCATAAAGGGAATGCATTAACTTTCATGGAGATTTTAAGTGAATATAGAACAGAAAAATTACAACAAGACAGATAATAAGTAGTACTTGGAAATCTAAAACTTTATTTTATTGCAGCGGAAATTAAACATGTTTGTTACATCATAAAACCATAAATCAGAGTCAAGTACAATATCCATCTTGATAAAACAAAATACATAACCCCATTAACATAAATAGACATTAAAGAAGATAACAAGCTGGACTTTACTTCAGCGGTCCAAGCTTTCCAAAAAGAGATGAAGCAATCCAATCAAACTCCACTAGAGCTGGGTCCAACCTGAGGACCTGGAGGGGGGAAAAAGGATAGAAATAGAGGGGGTCAGACATAAAGTCTGGCGAGTATGATAATTCTAACAATACTATTACCAAAATAACTAGACTAAGGCATAAGCTGGAAAACAAGGAAATGTCTATGAACTATTGGGTATGGAAGAGCAGATAAAGATAACGTTAAAGGCACACCTAATTACTAACAAATAATTACTACACTGCACCGCACCAATCACCCTCAAAGTTGAACCCACTTGCTTCACTTCGAAGTTATATAAATAGCCTTGCGTACCCCTAGCTGACTACATAGGTGTCGTCTGCCCCTATCTCCGCTAGGTGTACCCCACTACCCACTTGCGATCGGCTCCCTACTCGTAGATACCCGTGCTGGCCCCACAGTGGGGTGTATCTCTCCCCTAAAGTGGCAACCCGATACAACTTGAGAATGCACGGCTTATACCTACACGATGCAACAACGTCTTACCTACCAGCCCGGGTCCACACACGCATATGAAACCCGTTGGACTTGCGTTGCCACCGCTACCCCGTTTGGCCTCTTATAGTCAAGCCCAGTATGCGTGTCCCGTCCTCGACTTGGGTCGAGCCCACAAAGATACGTTTGGGTTACTGATTGAAATGGTCCCCCACAAGCTATCCACCTAAGCTTGTCCCCACTAGTATATCCCACTTAACCCTCTTAGTCATGTTCATTTACATGTGTGTTTGGTTAAGTCTTACTAATCGTATTTCACATGCCACTAAGGCAACCACTAGATTCCTCATGCCACCCAAGGCACCTACTTAACCCCCATTTCCCACCTTACATGTTTATCTGGTTAAGTATTTCTTAATTCATTCAGGCCATAACCTCATAAAGACCTCTCACATTAGACTGGCATTTATGGTAGCTGGATTTGCCGGGCGGGTCCGGGCAGTCTTACACCATAAAAGAGTCTAACCTCGTGCCTTTACAACTGTTATGCTTTAGTTTGGGCCTAGGACCTCTCACATTGGGCTGACATTTGTGACCACTGGATTTGCCGGGCGGGTCCGGGCAGGTTTACGTCACAAACGAGTCCAACCTCGTGTCCTAAGCATTGATTATCACTTATAATCTTTTACCCCAGTTTTAATAATTCCTTATTCAAATTATTAATTAATTCCAATTTTTAATGATGTCCATAATTGACTCAATTATGGCCATCCATTCATGGCATGCAAAATTATATCAATTGCACCCCAACTTCTTAATATTAAATCCTTAATATTACCCCTACCCCATGTTATATGTTCGCTTATTCAACGCAGAATATACGTTAGACTCGAATAGTCTAACTCATAGCACAAAGATAAATTATCACAACATATAGACAAATAAAATAATCTAGTCATAATAGGGGTGAAACTTGCATAAAACTACACATGTTAAGTATCTAAAGGTGTCAACTTGTTAAATGTCATAATTTACATGATATGATCATAACCCAAATTCATGTATAAACTTGCATAGGTGTTTTATGCGACATAATGATGGTGTGAACTAGCATATAATACATAGAATTCACATATGTCATAGCATAATTCTAGATGTCATAATTCTAGATCTAAATGAATGTCATGGCATATGTTCATAATCTTTACTAATCAATCTAAACTTGCATACATGATTTGTCATCAACATAGCCCAAATAATATCAACATTATGACTTGATTAACATGAACTAATTAGCATAGATAATAACATCATGACTTTATAACATGTATGACTTATCACAATTTAGCATAGAAAATTACAACCTATACAATATCATCATAGCATGATTTACAACATATAGGATATCATCATCATATAACATAGGATTTACAACATACATGATAGCATAAGGTTTACAACAACATATATGACAATCCACATCATTCACTTATAATCCATTCATAACTTAATCTAATTAGTTTAATAATAATCTTGTTAAGATCATCATACTCACAATTAGAGAAGAAAGAGAGTCTTGATTTGCTTTAGAGTTGAGTAGAATTAGGGTTTTGATTAGCTTTCTTCCTTCTTAGTTGGCGGCGGATAGACTGAGTTCCATGGCGGCGGTATGACGGTGGCTATTCTATTTTTCATGTGAATTAGAGTGAGAGACTACCTAGGTATTTATAGAGTTTAGGATTTATTTAGACCGTCAGATCAACTCAGAACTAAACTGAACCGTTAAGTTTGCCAACTCAGCCCTAAAGACACATCAGCAGCTCAAGATTGGGCTCAGTCAAACCCTAGCCGACCTGACTAGGTCGATTGCGCAGTCGACCTGGTCCCTGGGGTGTCGACTGCCCAGTCGACTCCCCAGTTGACATGGGTGCTGGGCGGGAAATTTCCCGCCTAGCCTGTTTGACTTCGAATTTTGAATTTTAAATTTTCTGAAATCTGTTTTGAATTTTCTGAATCTTCCGATGGCCATAACTTCTTCATACGAAGTCCAATTCACGCAAACTCGGACTCTATTTCAACCAGAATTCCGAGACGAACACAATAGCGCAACCCGTTTCCCACAATTCTCACGTTTGAGATTAGTTATTCTTTAATTTGTGAATATTAATATTAACAGAATTACGTGGTGTTACATAACACGAGTATGAAATACCCTGATAAACAACATCAATATTCGATTAACGATATATATATATATATATATATATATATATATATATATATATATCGTTATCGATATTTTCAACCAATTAGCAAGCAGTTCAACCAAACAGCCAACACACAGCAACAATCATTATTTACCAGTTCTAAAAATACGTTATAAAAATATAAGCTAAGCAGAGTTAGTGAGTTACTCACATTGGACGGTTTATCGTTAAATAACGATAATTGGTCATTGATTTGATTCAGGCGTTTAATTTCACCATAAATCCAAACTAGCTCGCATTCACCCCCGGTCAGTTTCATGGTGTAGCCACCGTCCATACAATCACAACGGATCTTTTTTTGTTGAATTTCAATGACATATGAACAAGGTATTACGATTATTAGTTAATACGCTATAAAATTAAAACTAGATTTTATTTAATATAACCGGGCCTTACTATTTTAATATCGGCCATCCAAATCCCAGATCTGTGTATACCCTTCCTTTCAATCCTTGTTTGAATTCTACTCTCACACTTTAAATGGTCGATTCCCCTTTTCTTTCCCTTTTTTATTCTACTGGGCTTCTCACAATAACTTCGACCCAATAAACCAAGACCAGACCCACCTCGTATCCTCTTCTCCTTGAAAATAAAACCCATTTACGTTAATTCCCTCTTTAATTCCCTTTCTTCCCCAACGTCCTGTTTCTCGCTACAACCATTACTGCACTCCGAGCTCCAAGTTCTTCCACGTCATTCCACTAGAACACACAAACTCTGCACCGTTCACCTTCACTTCCAGCGAGACTCAACACCCACCCATCCTCCTCAAACTCGCATCACCATTGTGATTCGCGACCTCGACGGCCACATGTAATTTTATAGAAAAAGGATCGACATCTTTCCACCTCAAATCTCCCCAAATCCGCACATATGTACCCCCTTAACACCACAAACACAAATCTAATCACCGTTTATTCAACTGAAATCTCAATCGCACCAAAACCGAAACCCTAGACTATTGCGTGAGTTTCAAATGACCAGAAAATGACGTCGAGCCACATAAAAATCCTACTGAAATGAAGAGGAACTTGCCAATACCACAAATAAATTTGGTTTGAGATTTTTAGGATTTTATACGAATTGATTTTGATTTATGACGGTGGATTTCCTTTGTTTCATAGAAAATACTGGCAGTGCAAATTTGTGGTTGACCAGGGAGAAGTGATTTAGGGTTAGAAAAGTTTAGGAATATATATAGGTGATTTTTAATATTTTTTTATTCGCTTATTATATTTATTTTATCGTATCGCTGCTTGTATATGCTGTTTAAAAAATCCTGTAATTACACACAATAGCCAAAAATCATGAAAATGGACCTGTAGCTACAGTTTGACATCACAGACCCAACGAAACTGGTTTCGTCGAATTCCGACTCCGTTTGCTCACACAACATATTTTTATAGTCATAAAATTGATTGTTTTTCACAGTAAAATCCCGTGCGGCCACATACTGACTTCAAAAATCACGCAAACTAAACTCTAGCAATAATTTAATATTGCGGATCCAACAAAATTAGTTTCGAACGAATTCCGAGGTCGTTTGCAAAACTGGCTATTTTTAAAGCTCTAAATAACCCATTTAAATATAGAAATATATTTAAAAACATTTAAATTTAATATATATTATCGTATATATTCACAACAGAATATCATACTGCTGCACCGGGATTTATAACTCGATATTTCAAATCCAGCGTTACATCGATATTCGATTTATATTTAAAATCCATTTTAAAATATACATAAATCAACATGAATTATAAAGGAATTCCACAGCGACTTTTCTAAAATTTGGACATAATTAAAAATTTACACGACGAAATCTCGATTTTTCTCTTCCACTAGAAAAATATATTTCACCAGCCCCCAACGTTTCTTGTTTCACAGAAATCCGAGTTAAAACGGCTTCTGTATATTCGTTTAAAGTTCGAATTGCCAAATTACGAACTGCCGCGCCTTTTCGAGCTTGATTATAATTATATTATATTTATACGTTCAAATCTCGTTTTAAATAATATATTCGTTATTATAATTCAACTCTAAACTGAATTATATCTTATAAATGATATAATTCACATAATACTGTGAATTCAGCTCTTTTCGACCATTTCGAAAATAAATATATTATTATCCTATTATTTATATTAATTAAATATAAATATTATTTAATTCAAGTTATCGATATCGCCAAATCGATATTTAATAATTAAATAAATTAATTATTCAGCCATTAAAAATGCGGTACATTACAAATTAAGTCTCCAAATCCAACAAAAGTTGCTTCAAAGAATATTGTTTTAAAGAATTCCGACTTATTTTGGATCATATACATTCATTTAAACTTCACTTCGGAAAATTACGAACTACCGCTACGCGACAAGCTCGTTTTAAATTAATTTTATTAATTCGTTCAACCTCCATTAAGTTTATAAATTATAAACCTATTCTTTTAAATTTTCACATAAACTAGTTGAACATTTATATTCAATTTGGAAATCTCGACTACCTATATCACTGATCTTCTAACCATTAACACCAATACATTTAATTCAAAACCAAACAATTCACTTTATTAGCTTATTTCATTGATTCAGTTTACTTGCCATACTTAGTTAAATTAAGTTTCATAATATGTTCAAGTGTATGCCATTTATTGTAAAACTTAAGTTTCATTCATATATATAAACCATCAATTATACCATTCATACAAAAACTTGTAATTTATTCAATTGCTTATTCCTATAACATTTTAACTTCTTAAATATTTGGTAAGTTATATATACGTTATAGAAAAATATGATTATTATATATGTTGACCTGTTTCAATTTGTTTTGAATTCATTATTTCAAATTTCTAAGAGTTTCTTCTTTAATTTACATTTCTCTTAGGTTCATTTCTTATTTCATAATTAGGATGTTTCTAGAATCCCAAATTTTAATTCATTTCAACAATTTTAAAATCATTAATTATTAGAGAACTTAAGAATTTAAACTCCGGGTTCATTTCCCAATCAACTTTCGAAATAATATATATAATACTTTGAATCAACCATACTTTAAAAGATTCAAATAAAATTCAGTTTTCTCGAAACAATGTATAAAAGTTCCAAGTGGTCTCCGTCACTCAGACTCTCAAAAGTAAATGTCGATGATGCATGCATGCGTCACCAAAGTGATTTCCCAGAGACAAGAAGGTAGTATACCCTTCTTCTAAATATTCATTTGGAAACAATTTCTACTCAGAACTACTTGCATAATATATTTACATTATTTCAAAACTTTTGCAAATCAATATTTCAAAGCACCAGAATTCAAATTCTTAATTTCATATTCAAATTCATTTTGTTTCATTATCCATTGATTTATAGTATTTCATTTTCTTAAAATCATCCAATAGTCAATAATTTAGAGATATCGACTAATCAAACAATAAACGACAATACTCGAGGATTATCATCTCCTAATCAACCCACCTAAACAAAGTTAATATATTTCCAAGATAGTTTCTTATATTTATAAAATATATATCCCAATATTTTGTCGATATGTCCTATTCGTGTGCTTAGAAATCCTCGACGCCTTGGCATCGCAAGTATCAACCAGAATTCATAAATACTCAATGGAACAAATTAACACAATATAAAACCATTTATATCAAAATTACAATTATGCTCTCTCATATACACTCAAACTCATTTTAGTGTATTACTACCTTATCCGTTATAAGCTAACCCAAAACAGAGCCAAGGTTATCGCTAAACCAAAGCTCTGTACCAATTGTAACGACCCGTATTTTGAAAGTTTAAATTGACAATAATCCACACATGTCGACTCAAACAAATCTAAAATACAAATAGTTATTGGGTTAAATATAAGAAAATCAAGAAAGAAGAAACGCAATCACAGAATCTCACAGCGGAAGGACAAAATATAATAATCAAATAACAGTTCATGAAGCTGCTAAATTACACGTTTGATTATACGTTACAATAATACATCAGAGTTAACTAGCGTAAATTATACCAATATATATAGCGGAACAAAGTGATGTAGTGGGAAATATAGTAGATAATATTCCAAACTCCGTCTTCATCCTCCAATATAAGGTGGTCTTCGCTTACTGAAAAACTTATTATGACTGGAGTACAAATGAAAATATTAAAATACTCAGACCAGAACTAAAATATTCTCATATCCGTCAAATCAAAACTAGCTAATAATATGAGTGTTATGGCATCAGAGATGCTTACGGTAATTCACATCTTATAACAACACAGATTTTCGAATGTTAATTTCGAAGATTTAGTTTTGTTTTAATATATTATATTGGAAATACAATTGCATTTTTATATAGAATTTATTTTCAAACGACATTTGAACTTATAAATTTATATTTAATTTAAAATGAACTCACATCGGCGTGGTAGTTCATAATATAGAGTTTTGAACTTAAATTGAATACATTGAATCTGAAATAAGTCGAAATTCTTCGAAACAAGAATCTCTGAATCTATGTGATTGTAATTTTCTAATGAAAGAGAAAAATCTATATTTCATATTATAGATTGTTAGTTCTATCAAAAGCAAATTTTCTGAAAGTCGTTATGAAATTATTTATAAACCATACCGTTTATATAATAAATTAGAAAGGATTTTTTTATATAATTTGGATATCGTTCAACCCAAAAATATTAGTGTTGAGTTTTAAATTCAATATTGGTTGAATTTAAAGTGATATATTATTCCATTTGAATATATACGATAATAATAATGTATTATTATTTGATTGAATGGTTTTGAAATTAATTAATATTTGATTGATATAAGCCTTAAAAATGACCATTTTTCAAACAATCTCTGATTTGATAAAACGGTTTTTTTGGAATAGGTATGGCTATTTAGTGCTAGATTTCCAGTTTGGAGCCAATTAGAGTTGTTTTATGAGCGTGCAAAACTTAAATGTGAACCGATACACAAATTGAAATTAAAATAACTCTTTTTTTACAAACGGAGTCGGATTTCAATAAAAATAATTTCATTGTATCTGGAACGTCAACGTATAGCAGTGTGTCTATTTTCATTGTGTTTAGAGTTCGCGAATGTCATAACATGTTTAGAGCATTCAACGTAAATAGCGGTGTGATAAATTAACCGTATAAAATAAAAATTAAATAAAAACAAGCTGAAGTCCTAAGCAAAATAAAATTAGCCAAACCTTTCCTTCCAAGAAAAGTTTGATAAAAATAAAACCTACCCAATGTATACCTAAGAAAATATACACGCACGACATAAGTTGGAGCTGAAAACACGATGCAACCGACCCTATTTTCTCTCTTCAGCCTACATGCATTTTCTTACCAGGCTATGTAAATAGCCTATGCACATGCTGCATTTGAAACTTGGCAACTAACTTTGTACCAACTAAAGCTTGCCTACCAAACAATATACGTTCTTCCTACTCTTCCTTCCTCTATATATATTCACACATACCACATCATATTTTTGTTTCTAGCACATAAGAAAACAAGGAAAATGTAAATTTTCCATCAGCAAAAATAAATCAAAACAACTCATACCAAATTTCTTAAATCTTGAAATAAATCTCCTTAGCTTCCTCTTACTGAGAGCTTCAACTTTGTATAATTTCAAAGGGTTTGAACATTTTTTTCGTTCGATGTCGTATATTAGCCGTAGCCTAGGGTTGGTGTTCGAGGAGTGTTGGTGCACCGATTCAAACATCGAAGCATAGATATTGATCGTAGTGGGATTTCACACGTATTGGTGAATTTTGGTGGGAGTTGGTGCAAAATATTGTCATGGTTTCACTGTAGGTGGCATAGGGTACTGTGTCGATGTGTTTTATGGGGGGATCGAGTGATGTTCTTTGGGGATAGCTGTGACGAGCAAGATAAGAGGGGAAGAACGTTGGCCGTGGTTTCAAAAATTCTCGAGGGAGGATGGTGGGAGGATGATGGCATTCACGGGAATGGAGGAGCGGTTGTCTGCGTATTCGTTGAGGAAGAAATGTTTAAGAGGGGAGATAGATTTGTTTAAAAGGTTAGTTATAATATATATATATATATATATATATATATTAATTTAACATAGTTAATGATTGTGTTAATATATCTAAATTTATAAAATCGATTAATCTTTCATATCTTATCAAAATCAAACAAAACTAGAGATGTTGGAACCATATCGATGAACACAACATTATGGAACTGGTTTGGTCAGAGTTGGTAGCTATTGGAATTTTTAATTATATTAAACACATGTTTAATTTCATTAAAATGAATCGTTTTAACAACTTTTGGAAATCAAGATGAGTTTACTCACTCAGTTTGTCCCACTTATATTTTATATAAGTCGGGTTTAATATTTGTGTGCTATAGCTGTTTATTATTGGATGATTACTGAATAGTATTTATATATTGACTGAACTGATTAAATTAAATGTTCATTTAATTTAATTGAAATCAGTCGTTATTTTTAACGATTATAACCAAGTGAGGTAATTTACCTTATTGGTCACATTAATAATATAAATGTGTTTAATTTAATGGATTATTTGAATTGCCATTTTTTGGTGTTAAATAAAATGGTTGATGTTAAATTGTTGTTATTAGCTGTTATAGAAATTATCAATTTAAAATTTGGATATTCTTCTGAATGATTTTATTTGAGGTAACTTACTTGGATGCAGGCAATGACAGGTTGGAGGGATCCAACAGGATTCCTCACTGTAGTTGTTAAATTTTATATATTATAATATATAAATTTGTGATGTAGGAATTGACAGGTTGGTGGAATCCAACTTGATTCCTCACTGATACCAATAATGTTTATCAATATACTTTGTTGTGTTCATTTAAATGTGAAATTGGTTGAAAAAACATTTATGTCATTGTTTAGGTACTTTAGTAGTCGTTTTCCACTTTTTACCATTGATAAAATAAAAGATTATTGGAATCGATGTTAAATCGATTCTAAATGTTTTCGAAGTTATATTTTTATATCTATTTGAAATAAGACTACTATTTTAAAAGTAAACGCCGATGTTTAATTTATGTTTTTATAATCATTTAAATTATAAATAATGGAAATTCCTAGATGTTATTAAATTAATGGTTAAGTGTTATATAACTTGTTATACTAATGAATTTAAGAATAATGGTTGTGTTAAGGACATTAAAATGTCGTAAATGGAATTTATAAGGTTTTAAAGCGTTGAAATGGTTTATTGGAATCATGAATATATGAGAATTGATTTGAAAAGAGTGGATTTTGTATAACGAATGAACGTTTTCGCAAACATTGTTTACAAATATACTAATGTGATTAAATAACATTTCGTGAATAAGGCAACCGAATAAAAAGGAGTGAAAGTGGAATTTTAGTTTGGCGTGTAATTGGGATTGAGACAAATATTTAATAAATGAGATTTAAAGGTAAGATTTGTTAAAAGGAGTTATACATGGGAATACGTATATAAACTAAGTTATACGGGGAAAGAATTGTGAAGGGATCCTATAATAAAGGAATTTGTAAATAAAGAGATAAATGTTGGAAAATGGATTAAAGAAAATGCTAAGTAAAAGAAAATCATTTATTTGCAAAATATTTGCAAATATGGAGTATATAGAAATGAAAGGTTAAGGATATTGAAATGAAAAGCTAAGGGTTTTAGAAATCGGAAAAAGTTAATGGTTTTGGAAATGAAATCGATAACATTAAATCAGTGAATTTATTTTCTTTTTATGAATGAATGGTTGTTTATTTGATAGTTAAATAACTGACTATCAAATCTGGCCTATACGATGTTGGTATGGAAAGACCATGATCAAATTTATATTCGAAAACCATTCCGAACCAGCGTACACGTAAACGTAGAAGATGTTGATTGAAGACGGAGCATTTGAAGACCATAGATCTTCGTAAATGGAAGAACTACTTATAATCTATCACTTGAAATAAGAGATAAAATGTGGTTCTGTCGTGGTTGGAATCTATGAATTTTCAAGGACTACTCGCTATTGATCTATAGGGTGATTCCTAGAATGTGGTAGGCCTTTGGTTAATCCTGTTCTTAGATGACTTGTATGGACAGATGTTTAACAAAGTATTTCCAAAGGGGTCGCGTACAATGATTTCTTCAAACGTACAACATTTGGTGGTGGAGAAGGGAACTTCTCTTAGCTTAACACCCAGAGTACTTCAGTGGAAATAGCATAAAATCGGTTAGGTCACATAACTATGTGGGACGCACCCATTAGGGTATATCATTACTTGATCTAGAGAAACCAAATGCCTTCGGTTGTCCCTTTTTATATACATTCTTCCGGTTCGGTTGACTGGCCCCAACCGTTGTAATTATGTATTCGGAACACTCAAGTGAAATGAGTAGACGGTCATGTTTAGCCGGGTTGTAAGATGTTCTCGTTGAACCCCAGTGTATTCATCTCCGCAGGTACACTGATAGGAAGGTGGTTCCATACCTTGCCATAGTTGGAAATTGATTATTCAATAAAATCCCGCAGTTATTGATTAAAGACTATGTATGTAGAGCATGAGATGCAAGCGTTTTGCTAGATGATTATTTATTTGATTTAGACACTGTTGTAATATCAGAATAGATGTGATTTCAAAATATTTTGGGATATGGTAAGGTAAAAACTATCCATGTTTATGTGTGGATTGGTCTTAAGATTATCTTTTTCTTGCAAAAGAAGTTTTCAAAACTAAAATCAAGTTGGATAATACCTATAAACTTAGTGAGCATTCTCACGCTACTTCACCGGACTGATCTGTGGCGTTTGCAATGCTCGACTCAGACTGAGTTTTACAGGTTTAGGTTAGGATGCTACAAACTTCAAAAGACGAGCTGAAGATGTTCAGGCGTATTATTCGTATCTAGTGTTTTCCGCTATGTTTTGTATATGAGGACAGGTTGCTATAACTCTCCAGATGTATTGATGTACTCTGATGATTGTAAGTATTGTTTCAAGCTCTCAATAAAGATTTATTTCTATATTATATTTGTTCTACTGCGATGTGAGACACTGATTTTATTGTGTTGTTATTTTTTTTCTATTCTAATATTTCTTTCTTTTCTCATCCTCTAAATTCTTTGTATTAACCATCTGGTGTTTTAGATACTTGGTTTTGGCAATTAATACAGGTTTATGTATTATTGTCGAAATTTGGGCAATGAATCCCGCAAAGTTGTTACACATTTCCTACCTAAGGTGTTCGTGTGTGCAATAACTTAAGAGATATTACAAAAAATTTCAGTTTCCTAAGGATCCATCAAACTAATTACTATAATAGTGTATATTCAGTAAAGTAAAGTATCAAAATAGCGTAAGCGGGATTACCATTATTACCCTTACACCGTTTATATATCCCCGCAATCTATACGGTAATGTAAGCCCCTCCAAACTGGCAGGATACACAAGGAGCACTCATTGGTATGGTGCAAATCAAACTCGTAATGGTTTCGTATAAGGCATGCGACAAGGCGCACAAGGAATGCCAAGGTGGATACACCATTTGTAGAGCTGGACTGGTGGTAATGCATAGCAGCTACTACCGCCCACCGCGAGATATGCTCCCATAGTCAAAATCGAACGACGACCACCAAATCACATCACAAAAGTAATAGGAATGTATCAAAGAAATATGCTTAATAGGAGGAATGACCTCACTTAGTTTCGACGCATCCCCTGTTTCAGTCACATCAAGCTGACACACGGGGTTCATGGTCACGTAAATACCATGTATCAGAATCGTTCTCCAAGCAATCTTACTTCGTTCTTGATTCTCCATCACATACATAGTTGTTAAAGTGGTTTTCGGTATTGGCAGAGAGTATTTATCTTGGTCTCTTTAAAAACCAAACGTTTACATATTTCATACTGGCCAAATGGTTCATACTTCATATCGAATATCAGATTTGGTTTTTATCATTTTATATCCAAATAAAATATACTTTTGTAATAAAATCCCTATTTGAATCAAACTCAAAATATTGAAGCAATTCAAATCTTAAAAGAATTTAAATATTAAATAATTAATTTTATATACATATATTAAATAGTTTAGATATAGGGTTCGTTTGGCACAGGTCCCTGTTAAGGTTTTAAATTAGGCTCAAGTCCGGTCCAAATTTTTTTGTAAATTAGGTCCCTATTTTTCGAAAAATCACATAAAAAATAAAAAAATCACGATAATTCATTATTAAATAAAACACATACATGACAAAATATTCATGCGCTAAAACAATCAAAAGCCACATCAAAACCCAAAATAACACAAAATCAGTGAAACAACAAGTTTTTGCATCAAAAGATGCACCTATTCGTAAATAGTTGCATACATTCATGCTTATATTTCAGCGTTTCACCCAACTGCAGTATAAATACATACATGAATGCAGCTAAATAGCATTATACGCATCCTTTCATGTATATATTCAAATTTAACCTATTTTTCCAAGCATTCGCCGTTTTCAGACATTGTTGCACACATTTATGCTCTTTTACAGAATATGTGCATGCATTCATGCGCATATTTAGAAGTCGTCGTCCTTTTTAAATTTGTTGCACACATGCATGCATATATACGCAATAATTGCATACATGTATGTAACCATTCGTAACACATGCATCTCAGTTTAACTTTATATGCATACATATATGCAGCTATCGAAAATAATTGAATACATGTATATGTATATTGGTCTAGATTTTCAACATAAAACACTATATGAATATATGCATGAATGTATGCTACCAATGGCAATAGTTGCAAAGAAGTATGCAACTTTATTTTTTGGGCGAATGCTTATGGGAATATTTCCTAGTTTTCGAATTCATTTTTTTTTCTTAGTCACTGGCGCATTTTTTTTGGGTCTAAACAGTGAAAAGGCGGAAGTGGTTGGAACGAGAAGGCAGAAGGGATAAAAAAGGGCGACACCTTCATTTTAGGGACCAGATTTGCAAACAAACTTCTGGGGAGACATGCGCTGTATTTTGAAATGTTTTAGGGATGTGAGCCTAATTTTCACATAGATATATTTGAAATAGTTTGAAAATAAATAGTTAGTATTAAAAATAGAATTATCAATATTTAGTAAAATCTATAGTTAAAAATATTAAGGTAGTTTATAAAATAGATAGTTAATTATTAAAATGGTATATTCATTATAGTGTATTTATATATAAGTAAAGAAAAATAGTATAAAATGTAAAATAGTTATTTATTAAAGTATTTTATTAAAACAGTTACTAAGTGTAAGTTAAAAATAACATAGTTTATAACGTAAAATGATTGCTAAGTAAAAATACTATATATATGGTTTTAAATAAATTAATTAGAATTAGAATTGTTTCTTCTAAACTTTTAAACAAACTGGAAATCATATTCTAGTTTCAAATCAATTTGACTAAATTTCGATATTTCAATTCAAATCGATTTAACTTCGCATTTATATTTCAATTTGATTCAACAATTTAATTCAAAAAATTCAATTCACACAATTCGATAAATATTCAAAGTTTCAATTATAATTCTCACTTTGAATTATTTCAATTTATAAAATCTCAAGTTCACAATTCAACTATTACTTTAAATGCATTTAATTTAAAGTAAATTTCAAAAATGGATAAAAAGTTCAATCTCGATAGATTCGAATCATATTTAATTTCATTCTAACTTCAGTTTGCAACATCAAATAATTTCCTTTAGCTTTTATATTTCAAATTCCAACGTTCAAATTTAAAGGAAAATGATTTATAAAACATCGTCTATAATGTGTTTAAAACAATATTTCAAGACTCATGGTTAAAACAAATTATATTTAACAAACTGATGTCTGTATATAATTTTCTATCCTATGGCCAAGTAATACTTAAAATTTAATTCTAGTATGTTGGGAAATGATATATATCATTTCAATCCAAATCAGGGGTCATAGGTATCTATCATTTCAACCGACATTCATAATTCATCTTAATGATTAATCCCAGATTTGTTCGATGCCCTTAACATCTAGGGTAAATGATTGATATTAACAGTCATATATAATAAATGTGGATAGTGGGTAAATTCACACCATTAAACATCTACATTTCAAATACATCAATCCAAGCCATCAATCAAATCAATACATCCAAACAGTTCAATATCGTATAAATTTACTAGTTATCAGATGCCGGATTTTAAACTAGCAATTTAATATCGAATTTGAACTTAATTGTTAAATTTAATCTTATAGTTAAATTAAATTACACTATCGATGCAAATCAACATAAATATGCAAATTAACTACTAAACATTAATCAATACAATCATATCATAACATGATGTTTATTTATCTAATAATCGTATACTTTAGTTAAGCGTGAGTGGGTTTAATCACTCACCTTTGGTTTTGAACGCATTTGAACTCCAAATTAGGCCCAAAATTGAACAGTCTCCAAATCCAACCAAATAGCTCCTCATTGTCTGAAATTTCGATACGATCGCAATGGAGAAAACCGCGCATGAATCTGAATTCGTATGAGAAAGTTATTAATGTTTTACGATTTGAAATTTGAAATTAAAATATAAACAAACAAAACAACTCACCCTCTTCTTCATTGCCATGTCACCGACAACCGTCTTATCCAAAAATAAAACACTCCATTATAGCAAAAACCAAACACACCATGGCCATGAAAAAACCCGAACTCTCTCCTCTTTCCCTTCCTCCTCGCTTTACGAACTTCAACCCTGATTTCACCTTTATTCTTGTCTTCATGTGCTCTACAACTCCATCACAAAATGGATGAACTCGCATGCACCTTCAGAAACACGTTCCCCGGCCAATAAATATTCTGTACAGTGAAGTATCAACACTTTTTGTCCAGAATTTCCATCAAAAACGCACACAAGATACTATTCCGTGTCGCAAACTCGAATATAATTTCCGATTCACGAATCAATCCCTAAATTTTATATAAATCCGAACACTAGGAAAACTATACTTTGTTGTAAAAATATCAAGCACCCCACATTCCATCGCGTCCATTTAGATGTATACCATCGCGAAGAACACATGCATATGAACTCAATGATTCTGAAATCATTTGATTTCGTTTAGAATCAGATTTATAAAATTTTGAATCATGAGAAATGGTGGAGGCTCTTCTTTTCGGTTACAGGAATAAGGGATGGATTTGGTTAGCAAAAAAAGTGGCATAATTTATATAGGCAAGATATTTTATATATTTTCAAATTTTATTTTCACTTATGTTCATTTCAAACGTTTTAAGCCCACACGACTGCATCGAAGCTCCAAACGCCATGAAACTTCACACTCTGTATGATTTAATATCCTGAACCTGATGAAACTAATTTGGTCATAATCCGAGGTCATTTGAAAAAATCGCTATTTAAATATAAAATTGTTAATCAATACGCGTTTATATCGCGCACAATCACATAAAAACTCCGATTGATGCGAAACTTGAAAACTTATAATGATTTATAATTCCAGATCCAATGAAATTGATTTCGTCGAATTCCGATATTGTTTTCAAAATAGCTAATTTAACATGTTAATAAATATATTATATTTCAATTTTTGTTTATTCATGTTTTACATTAAATTTCAAATTAACCTGATTCAAATCAAAATAGACTTTAAATTACCTTTATAAATCAATTTCATTTATTTTGAAATCCAATTTTGATTATTAACCAAATTCAATTTGGATTTAAATTATAAATTAAACAAATCCATTTCATTCAAACATTTTAATATTTGTAATAACCCGGAAATCTGAGCCAATTTAAAATTTTTATTTTGGCAATTTTAGTGAATTTTGAATTTTTAAAATGATTCATTTTAAATAATAACGACGAGAAATTTATTTTGAATAGAATTCGAACGTATATATTTATTTGAATCGGCGCTAGAATATAAATAATTATTTATAATTATAAAAGGAATTGAAAATGGCGTGGTAGTTTGAAAATTCGATTTCAAAGTTCAAATGAATGTACAGGATTGAAAATAAACTGGATTTTAGCGAAACCAAAAATATTAGAATCTATTTGAAAATATCTTTCCAACGAATCTGGAAAATTGAAATTTCATAGCGGGGATAAAAAGTTATGCCCAGTTGAAATTCCAGAATAGTCGCTGTGGAATTCTGGCCCTTAAAAATGGAAATTTTGCAAACGACCTCTGTTTTCAACGAAACCACTTTTGTGGGATCCGGGATGTCGAGTTATTGCTAGATTCCAAAATTCGTAATTTTTCGAATCAATATGTGAGCGTGGCGAAGTTAAACGTGTTTTAACAGTTTAAGTCAATTTTGATCGACCAGAAAATGGCCATTTTTCAAACGGTCTCAGAATTTGACGAAATTATTTTTTTTGGACCGTATCGTCAATACGAAGCTAGAAATAATTGTTCCGGAATTTTTAGAGTTAATATGTGGCCCTGGTAAATTGAAATGTGCGTTCAAATTCAATATACATAGATTTGTATTTTAATTTGAACGGAAACTGATCGTAACAAGCGAATTGGGTTATGATGCATATCCCATTGTGTTCGGAATGAGGTAATTAGCTAGGGGCGACAGTCGTTAGGCGACGTTTGGACTTCGTATGAAAAAGTTGCTTTTTTTGGAGATAATAAATATAAATATAAATATATATATATTTAGATAAACCTTCCCCCTCCTTATCTGGATCATTCATTTCATAATTAAATAAATAAACCCCCCCAAAAAGAAAACGCGCTGTCTTCATCGACCCCTCCCCCCGACCGACGTCGCCGCCTCCCCACCATCCACCACCGTTCCTCCCTTGCCAGCACCCCCTTCATCGAATTCCCCCCTCGCACCTCTCTCTCCCGACTTATACTTCGCCCAAACCCTACCCCACCCATGAGAAAACCCACCGCTCCACTGCCCAACCCGCCGTCACGGATAAGCAGCACCACCAGCTCGTCGCTCACCCCCTCCGACGGCCTCCACCCTCCTAAAGCCGCTACCCCCTCTTGGTTTTAAAACCATACATCGCCCCCCTCCCAATTCGAGCCGATCCCGCCACCTGACGCTGCCTCCGACGCACCACCACTAGCCAGTCTCTGCCGCAGCACCTCAAGACCCGCCACTTCTACATCGACCGCCCTCTTTGAACGGAAAGTGAGTTTTCGATCTATAAAATCAGTTTTTTAATATAAAATCAGTTTTATTATAGTGAAAGCTATGATTTTATTATACGAAGGTTATGATTTTTATTATAGCGAAAGTTATGATTTTATTATACAAAAGGTTAAGATTTTTTTTATTGAAAGGATCATATTTTTGTTATAGAAAAGATCATATTTTTGAAAATGAAAAGATTATATTTTTGATCAAGGAAAGATAAGATTTTTTTTAATGGTGTAAAGATATGATTTTTAAACGTAGAAAGATTTGATTTTTACACAAAGAAAGATTGAATTTTTACATGAAGAAAGTTTCAATTTTTATAAACAAGAAAGATAGGATTTTTCAAACTAGAAAGATAGGATTTTTCAAACTAAAAAGATAAGATTTTTATTTAGAAAAGATCGGATTTTTATTTATAAAAAGGTCGAGATTTTTTAGTATATATATATATATATAACGATATAAAGAGATGATTTTTAAAATATGAAGTCCAATATAAAAATTCGATTTTTGTATATATGAAGTAGCGATAAAAATTTGATTTTTATATATGTGAAGTAACGATAAAAAATTCGATCTTTATATAAGAAGTAGAGATATAAAAATATAATTTTTATAAAGGAAGAAGCATCGTAAAAATATATGATTCTTATATATGAAGTGCCGTTATAAAAATGCGATTTTTAAATATAAACAACATATTAAAAATGCGATTTTTACTATGAACAGCGGGAAAGGATCGCATTGGAATTTCGGGCAAATCCGAACCGTTCAGAATAGAGAATGGTGGAGTGGAACCCAAGGTGAGAACTCCTCACTTTTATTTCTATTTCTAGTTTGAAATATACACTAGGATGCAGACGGTGCTTAGCAGCACCTAACACCAGTCGTCCAAAGACGATGGATCACTTGTCTGTTTGATTTCTATGTAGTGAAATTTGATAGTGTGATGTGGAATGAAATAAAATATATATTGATGTGTTGAAATAAAATAATATTCATGTGTTGAAATAAAATATATATTCATGTGTTGAAGTAAAATAAATATTCATTTACAAATCGAACGATTTGTTTATGTACACCGATTTGACTGATATTGATTGGGACGATAAATTTTACATATCGCCCAACTGCACAAATAAAAATCTGTGTTTGTTGATTTGAAACCCCACATGGGTATTGGGATGATATTTGACGTACACTAATCCCGATTGTTTAGTTGTATGTCAATCGATGGGTTGACAGACTGTGTAAGCGTTAATTATTGATATTTAATGCTTATGCAGTTATGTGGTGCACTCTGGATGATGGTTGATTATTTATCGTTGCTATTATATACATGTATTGTATGGAATCCAATAATTAACATTATATGGTAATTAATTGGGCCTCATTTCAATTTGGAAAATAAGGAATATTATAAAAGAAAATTCATGTGTTGAATAGAAAGAAAATTCATTTGTTGAATAGAAAGAAAATTCATGTGTTGAATATAAAAGAAAATTCATGTGTTGAATAGAAAAATATTCATGTGTTGAATAGAAAAATATTCATGTGTTGAATAGAAAATTCATGTGTTGAATAAAAATATATATTCACGTGTTGAATATAAATATATATATATATACACACATGTGTTGAAGGAAATATTCATTTGTTGATTAGAATAACGAAGTTATAGAAATATATAAAGCCATGTTAGTTAAATATGCACCATTTTGACGCGAACGATATTTATATCGATTTTGTTCATTTTTATAATGAATATAGAAAAGGAAGTGATTTCAAAATATAAAGTTTTGAAAATATTATCATTTATCGATATTGATGATATCGAATATTCAATTTTGATTTGAAATTGAATATGAAGTTGAAATCGTTTTGAAAACGAATTTAAAACGATTTTTAAAATACGTTTTAAAAGGAAATCGACGAAGTATATATTATATATATTATATATATAATATAATGGCCTGAATAGAACGCGCCGCGCCGCGGCAATTCACGAATTTCGACCATTGACTTCGAACGGATATTACGGGAGATCCGACCGTCGGATTCTCCTAAAACTGGAACCGTTGGGTTCGTATCGAAAAGGGCTTTCTAACGAATATTAGAGATTTGAAATCTAAAGGTTGGATTTGGAATTATGTCCAAATCTAATTTGGAAAAGGTCGATGTAAGTGCAGTTCGATGACCGTTGATGGAAATCGACTGTACGGGCCTTGATAAAATTATTAAAAATAGTAATAATTTGTGTAAAATCATAAGAATTGATTTGTGATGAATTGAGATGAAAAATTCCAAATTTGAAAAGATAAAAAAATAGATTTTTATCGAAATGAACTAGTTTTGAACTAGAATTATAATTCTATTTATTTTTAAAATAAATAAATTGGATTTGAAAGGGTTTTATAGGTAACCATAAGTTTCAATAATTGAATTGGAATGGAATGTGATTTTGGGTTTATAGTGAACCGTGTTTTAAATGAAATTGGTTCTTTAACCCAGTTAAAGACAGGATATGGGTTCCCAAGTTAAACAATCGTCAATATTGATTTTTGGGAAGATTAAAACCAAGTAGAGTTTTAATGAATCTTTAATTAGATTGAAATGATCGAGAATGTAGTATCACCAATTTTGCTCCAGGCGATAGTTAAATCTTTAATTAGATTTGAACGTGAAATGGTAATTGAAGTTACCGATTACACCGTGGTGTTAGATATGAAGTATGACCAGTTTTACTTCATGGGATGAATAGGTTGGGATTGGGAAATAGAATAAATGATTACTTCGGTGTGGTTCGCTAATCCCGACTAGTTTGAATTGATTTTCAAAAGAAGATTAAAGAATAAATTTAAAGAATTTATCTTTGATAAAAGAAAAAATGGAATTGAACTATACAACTATGTAAAAACATTGAATTAATGGGAACCTTTCCCAAAGTATGAGAATATTTGAATAAAAGAATATTCTGAATTGGAATGAGGCGTATGTTGTGTTTGTGTAACATTTATTTATTATATACGTGAGTTATTCAGAAAGACCGAGTTTATCCCATTCTGAATAACTGATTCGACGTGGTGTCGAGGATGAAGACGGTGGTCGAAGACCGGAGGTCTTCACATCATTTGGGTGATTACTGATGATCTTAATGGGGCTGCACACCCAAGAGGAGGGAATCAGTTGGTGATTGTCCAGACGTACTTGGAGATCGATGGATACGCGAGGTACAACGTGCCTCCGGTTTCGTGCAGACCCAGAATGAACTTGTGAATGGACTGTGTGTCTGACATTGGATTTTATTCTGTATGATTGATTTCTATTAAATATATATCTGTTTGGAGGTGGGAAATTTATTCTCTTGCTTAACGCCCTTCTCTGCGACGTACGAGCTCAGGGGTTATATATTGATGGATACCAATCGCATGGAGTGAATTGCCTATGTGGCATGCCTAAGTGGCAATTGATTAAGGCTTTTGTTGAAAAGAAAAGTCTTGTGGTGGATGATCATATCACGACCTGTGTGGCATAGCTTTGTGTAGCGTTGATTCGCGAGCCTCACACCCCGGTTATGAACCAGAAACGGGAGAAGGACCTCAGGGAGGACATGCGTTTCCTTCTAGATAGAAGTGGCGTCAGTGGTTTGACACACCCTGACGAGTTTGACTTATGTGGTTGTTGCTGTTGCGAGGCGCCTCGGATATATCGGTGACTGTGTGGAGCCGACGGAGTCATTGGACTCATTGACAGCCCATAGGGTGGGGAAACGCAGTATTCAGGCATTTTAATCCACATCGGTGGACCGGCCCTGACGATCCAAAGGACGATGCGTTCTGTTCCTGAGGGGCGGGCTAGAGCGTCTCGAATTCGGTAAGGACGATCCCTTGCCTTGGTTCACAGATGGAAATCCAACTTCCAATACGTGACTTTGCAGTTTTGATTGTAGAGCCTAGTATGGCGACATAGTGGGATGGGGCACTTATGCCGTCTATGATTGAAATTGTTTTGACACTATACACTTATAGTAATAAAAGACGAAATTTAGCGTATCAAGCATTCTTGGCTATTATAAGGTAAAAACCCTATCCTTCGGCTTATGTTGCATTGTGTGATGGAACCTGGGTCTTATAATAGCTTCATTGTTCTTTATTTAGCATTGCGCTGTTGTTTTATGCATTGGTATTCTTGGGAGGAAACCAGTTCCGTGTTATACGGCGTGGTCCCTTAATTTACCCAACATCAAAATAAAGATTAATAACTGTTTTAGTTCTCACACCAGTCACATGACTGACCTGGAGTTTATTGTTTTAACCTGAACTCTGGGTGCCCGTATTTTCCGCAAGGGCAGCTAGTAGTTTTGGTTTTGCAGATTTATATTCACAGGATCCTGGTTTACAGCTGGAATGATATCCAGAAAGCTCTGTATTCGTATATCTCCTTCAGTTGCGTATTGTATTATTTTTCTGCTGCTATGTAATGTATTGTAATCTCTGATATTTTATGATGTATAATATTCATTCATACTCTGTATATTCTTGTATTCTGGTAGAATTGTTGTAAAAAACAATGAAATGTTCTTTTGTTTGCGTTCTGATTCGTCTTGTCCTCAAAGTATCCGCGCTTTCCTTCACGGGGAAGTTACGGGTCTTCACAATATTTAAATTTCAACTTCCAATTTTTATCAATATAAACTAAATCATAATTTTATTTGCAATTGATACAAGTAACTATTACAAAAATAAATTGAATTTAATTACATAAACAATAAGATTAAATTTATATCATAAAATTACATAAATAAATCATTAAATTTTATTTATAACCATAAAATATTCAAAAATCATATTAAATTCAAAAATTTAAATAGTAGAAAACAATGGTTGTTACACATTCACTGGAGCAATTAGAGAGAAACTATGTAGGAGGAATATAGTACTTTAATAAAAAAACAACACTTGGACACTTACTTGTTTACCAAATCACAAGAATTTAATTGGCTGCAAGTGAACTTTTAGACTTAAGAAAAACCATAATGGGTCAATTTCCAAATATAAGGCAAGGCTTATAGCCAAGGGATATTCACAACAGTGTGGTTTTGATTTTACAGAAGCTTTTCACCTGTTGTGAAACCCTCCTCTATTTGAATAATACTAACAATTACCTTATATAAAGAAGATTGGGCCATAAAGCAATTTATGTAAATAATGCCTTTTTTGAATGGTTTATTGCAAGAGGAAGTGTTTATGGCACAACCAAAAGGGTTTGTTTATAAAAGGTAAGAAAACCTAGTGTGTAAGCTAAATAAAACCATCTACGGATTAAACCAAGCACATAGAGTGTGGTTCGACATGATAAAAGCAACTCTCAACAAACATGTTCACAACCAAATCAAATCGGACAACTCAATCTTTACAATATAATATTCATCAACGATGATGTAAGTTATGTACTGATTTATGTCAGTGACTTAATTATTACAAGTAACTGCGCAACTGAAATTCAAAGCATAACATAGATCCTGGATAAAGAGTTTTCAATTGAAGATCTTGGGAACTTAAACTACTTTCTTGGCATTGAAGTCTAAAGAAGAGCAACTACAGAGACACGTCTCAATCAAAGGAATTATGTCTCTAAAATTTTGTATAAAGGCATGATGAACAAAGCAAAGAGCCTACCAACTTCTATTTTTATCAATTCAAACTTATCCAAAAACATTGGTGAAGCTATTAAGAATGATAAATAGTACAGAAGTATAGTAAAGGCATTGTAGTATGTCACCATTACAAGGCCTCATGTATTATACAGTGTCAGCAAAGTAAGCCAATATACGCAAAAACTGCCTAAACAGTCACTGGAAGGCTGTAAAAAGAATACTTAGATATCTAAGGGGAACCATCAATCAAGGCCTTATACTAAAGACTAAGAAATCTCTCAACATATATGCATATGCTGATGCAAACTAGGAAAGTGACCTAGACGACACAAAATCAGCCACAGGATAATGTATCTTTCTAGGCAGCAATCCAATGTCATGGTATGCGAAAAAAACAGTGTATTGTGTCAAGTCATGTACTGAAGCAGAGTTTAGAAGAATGGCAAGTGCCACTACAGAAGCTATGTGGATTGAGTCACCGCTAAGTGAACTCAGAATACCAACAATCAGAAAAACTAGCATGTGGTGTGGTAATATTAGTGCCATAGCCCTAACTACAAATCCTACCCTACACTCAAAAACTAAGCACATAGAATTGGTTGTACACTTCATCAGAGAGAGGTATGAAAGGAAAGCAAAGGATATGATACATACCATCAACTCACCAAAAGGCCGATATATTTACAAATCCATTATCCAAGACAAGCTTCGACAGACTCAAGATAGAGTTTAACGTGGACGAGAACGATCCCAAATGAGATAGTAGCCTACCTGGAAGATTATGTACACTATGATTAGAATATTACAAGGCAACTTAGGATCATCATTAGGGATAAAGAAATTTGACAAAAAATTGTAATTAACATAAAAATAAGTGATAAAAGCACTAAAGGATCAACTGATCATCTGATGCACCATAAACCTATGTATCCCGCCCTATATAGAAAAGTTTTTTGCACAACAAGTATTAAAAGTTACTTAAATGATAAAATATCATTTCTGATTTTTGCGATATTCTTTTGTTTCATTATTGTATTATCCGATCCACAAGTATTGATAAATTGCTCTAGGTTTTTATTTTGCTACACCCAATCATTATAGATATTACATCCTGTATATGCATCTCAATAGGTCTACACTATCTTTAAAATATTTATTACATAATGAAAAAACATTGGTTATGAAAAATATAGGAATAGGTTTAATGAATAGGTCTACTACATTGAAAAACATATAGATCAGCAAATTACTATATCCCACGTTTAGTTACCCAAGTCATCAGCATCCTTCTTTTTGTTCACTCTAATTTTCATTACTATAATAACATAATTGTAACAACATAAAATCTTTGTGTTCTATCTTCATTGATAGTTAATACTAAAAAATATAGCTTAGTGCAATCAAAATTTTATCGTCCATCCATTTTTATTTTATTCTTCCCAGTTAAGTGCATCCACTATATTTATATATTCTATTGTACTCATGTTGTATAAATATGGAAAACAAAAATATTAGAAGCATATTAGTTGTACTTTAACATAACAAAACTCATGTTGTGAATAAATTTAACATTGATCAAATTATACATTTTCAAAGCATTATAATATGGGTTATGTCAAGCAATTCCTGGATCCATGTCATCAGCATGGGATACATACGAGCATACTGGTAATATTTATGAGTATTAATGAGATTAAAATCAATGAACTCGCTTCGATCATTGGAAAATAACTTCAATGATGATCGCGACATCATTGGTGTTCATTTTCGAGTTTCTAAGTGAACGATTGCTACCTTGAGGTTTTGTTTAAAGGTGTTTGGGACTTAAGATTTGAATTTTAGAAATATGATCTAGTTATATTAATGAATATACATACTATATTATTATTATTTAAAAATGGTTGAACTAAAATCTAGTTGATTAAATTCTAAAAGTCTCAATTAAGAAATGTATTGATAATGAGATTTGTTTGGTAAATTTCATTTTGGAAATGAAATGGATATCCAACGATTCTAGATAGTTGGAAATTCATATTTAAATTGGAAATTTGAGCTAAGCATTGAGTAATTGTAAAACAATAACTTTATGATTTACAAATATGAATCAAGTTTATAAATATAAACCTAAAACGAGCCCGTCACAAAATGACAGTACAGTCGATGTCTATTAATATATAACCCTCTGTTGGCTAGCTTTTTGACCAAGCCACCAAGGTTCACACACAAGAAGAAAGTATGAAGCTTCACGCCTCCAGTCCATGAAAACCAGATCGTGGTCATTTCACCCTATCGGATCGCCGCGCCCTATCGGGTCGCCTCGCCCCTACTCGATCCGGTCCATGCTTACTAGCTCGATCCGATCCGAGCTCTAGGAGCCAGAAAATGAAGGTTATGACCAACTCTTCCACGATCTGATAATCCAGGATCTCGCAACACCTGTCCACAACTATCATATTGACCAATTCTCCATCAAGATATGAACCAGTACGAGGTCCTCGGGATGTGTGCCACGTATGACCGCGATCCGTCTGAAAAAATCAGCTATAAATAGCCTAGAACTTGACATTTTGAAGGATCTTTGGCAATTGAGAGATCCGACTCCACCATTATCATATCTCCATTGTTTTTATTTAGAGTTATCCCGAAATTATTGAGAGAATCATAATTGTTAGAGCGAGATTGAATGAAACCATTTGATTGTACTTGCATTCAGCATATAATCAACTACATATAAAGTGGAGGTAGGCTCGTTAACGTCGAACCACTATAAATTTAGCATGTTTTCCTGCTTTTTCTTCATATTGTAGTTATAATTCTTCGTAAATCAGAATAGCTTGGGTGTTATCCCCAATTTTGGATCTAACATTTTGGTGCTTTCACTGACAATGAATTTTTAGCACATTGGATTGTTGTTCCGTTGTTTGGACACTCAAGTCCGAAGAAGACAGTCCAAAACCCCACTATTTCAGTTTTTGAAGATTTCAGTGAAATTCAGATATCATGGCTGGAAAGAAGTCTAAAGATGCACGAGCATCGTAGGCCGAAGAGGCTACCAACAAGGCGATTGAAGAGGGTGTGCACGAGCAGTTTGAGGAAGAGCCCACAGATCGCGTTGCGCAGGGGGCGATCGTGATCGATGGAGGAGCCACGAATCAATCCGCTGAAAGGGTGGCCACTATATCGCGTGACCTCGCCACGAACCCACCTGCACCTATCACCATGACCCGATCCCAGGGGGGCTCAACAAGCCATCGACAGCAGGGGGCGAACCGATCCGATAAGCGGACCACCACTCGACCCGGGAAGGAACCTATATCTCGCTCTGCTCACGCTAGTACCTCTGCTCGACCTGGTACGAGTCTTCTGCGCATAAGAGAAGAAGTTGATGATGATCAGTTTGACCTGTCTGCACCTGCTACTGAGGGAGACCTGTCTCGTTTGCTTGACATGTACGGTAGACTTTTTGAAGAACTAGTCGCTCAGTGGCAAGAGAGTTCAGTATTGCGACAGAATTTGACTGCTATGGACAGGCGAATTGACGACCTCATAAGGCAGAGGGTTTCCCCACCAACCCGTCTTCCTTCCTCAGAACACACATCCTCGTCTTAGGAGCCCCGGAGAAACCGACGTTGGCCTCCGCTAGAAAGAGCTGAGAACATAGAGCAACTTCAATCTCAGGAAGAAGAAATGCTTAATCAGGGAACTAGAAATCGTAACTTGAATGAACCTGCTTTACCACTGAGGAATGGAAACGTGGTTGACCCTGCTCAGAATCGATCCAATCCCCCCGCTCGTCGCGCAGTTGACCTCGGCAACAGAGGGCAAGGAAGCTCCGCCCGAATCCCAGACTTTGTAGCTGCACGTCAAAGGAATGCTGAAGAAGCCCATCGGGCAAGAAGTGCCAATCCCGAGTCCACCTTGACCCGGGCAGATGTTGAAACAATGATCAGGGAAAATATAATAGCTAGCTGAGGGTATAGGGATGAAGATTGGGGCATAGATCGTAGTCATACGCCTTTTACCGATGATATATTGGTGGTCACATTCCCGAGACTTTTTAATATGCCGACAATGAATCACTATGCGGGCAAATCTGACCCAATCTAGCATCTGATGCGATACTCTTGGTACATGAACGCCGCCGCAGCTACAGACTATATAAAGTGTAAGGCATTCCCTATATTTCTGGAAGATATGGCATTAGTGTGGTTTACCCGCTTGCCAGCCCGGTCGATATCCAGTTTCAGGGAATTGAGTGAGAAGTTCGTGAACCAATTCCGCCTTCACGCTCAGAGATCTAAGAATGTGATTGAGCTGTTTCTTATTAAGCAGCAACCAGACGAAAGCTTAAGGTTGTACTTGGATCGTTTTAATTTAGCAGTCACAGAAGTTAAAGATCCATATGAGCAAATTGTGTTAATGGCCTTAATTGATGGTGTCGATAAGGATACCGAGTGCGGAAGATATTTAGCCGGCAAACCACCTCCGACCAGAGAAATATTTTATGAAAAAGCTAATGTCCGTTTATGACAAGAAGAGATATATGCTAATCGAAAGAGGAAGGCCACTGATCAGGAAGATATCCAGAGCAATGTGGCCATCAAGCAGATAGGAGATAGCTCAGGAAAGGTTGAAGTCAATGTTGGGAATAAAAATCAAGGAAATGGTCGCCAACCAGGAAACAATAATAGCAACAATCGGAAGAGAAACCGAGGAAATGATTCCCAGAGAAGATCTCGACCCAGGCCATTTGAGAGTTTCACACCATTAAATGATACATTGGAAAATATCTTCCTGGACACCTATAACGTCCTTCCATATAAAAGGCCTCCTCCGAGAGAGTCGACAGACAAAGAGCGTGAAACCGGAAAGTTCTGTCTGTTTCACCAAATCCATGGTCATTCCACAAATGAATGCCGTCATCTGAGAGACCTGGTCGAGAGGCTTCTCCGAGAAGGAAAACTCGATGAGTACAGGGTCACACACAGAGACAGGGGACAAGCCGCATCTGCCCCAAACCAAAATCAAAACCAGAACCAGAATCAGAGCCAGCCTACTCCCCGGCTGTCTGCTCAGCAAAAGGGGAAGAACATTGTCACTAACACCATAGTAGGAGGACTTCATTTGGCCGGGCATAGCTTTAGGGCAATGGACCAGTATGTCAACGCAACTAAACAACCCCTCATGGCAGGAGAAGGCAGTAGCCCTGAGGACATTGCTCCAGCCAAACAACAGAAGACAATGACCGATGTCATCATATTTCATGACAGGGATAGCGTCGGCGTTCACTCCCCAACTGAAGACCCATTAGTAATCACAGCCGCAATTGGTCCAGCCATAGTCCATAAAGTTCGGGTAGATAACGGAAGCTCGGTCAACATTTTGTTCAAGAAAACGCTTGACCAGATGAAACTTGAGCCGAAGGACTTAAAACCATGCGAAGGGTGGATACGTGGATTCAATGGAGCATCCACTACTCCAATGGGATATGTAGAGTTGTTGGTAACCCTTGGGGAAGGGGAACGCCAGAGAGTAAGAATCCTCCCTTTTGTGGTTCTGCACGTCGAATCACCATATAACGCATTTCTAGGCCGACCGGCCTTAGCAAAGTTCAGAGCTTGTATAGCCCCTTGGTGTTTATTAATGAAGTTCCCAACTGAAGCTGGTATAGGTACAATAAGCGGAGATCAAGTTGTGGCTCGAGTATGCTACATTGCGGAGTTGAAGATGCTCCATAAAGGAAAAGATGTAGAAACTAAAGGCGCTTCCTCCCCGGCAAGGGAGGAAACGTTATAGCAACTAAAGAAAATAACCATGGGAGAGTCGCCCAGAGAACTGCCCGAGGACATAGATCCCAGAGAGGACGAAGAGCCTAGTGGCAGAATGGTGACTCCCAATGAGACAACTATGGATATTCCAATCGATGATGGAGACCCAGAGAAGGTTCTGAGGATTGGATCCCAGTTAGACCCTATTCGAGCCAGAGAGCTAATGGATTTTTTGAAAGCCAATTTAGATGTATTCGCTTGGACCCACTTGGACATGTGTGGGATATCTCCTTCGATCATGAGTCATTCGCTAAGCATCAACCCGAAGCATCCTCCGGTCAAACAGAAAAGGCGAATGCTTGGCCCGGAGAGGTCGGCTGCTTTGAAAGAGGAAGTTGAGAAATTGAGGAGTAATGGGTTCATCAGAGACTCAACATATCCAAATTGGATTTCCAACCCAGTCTTGGTAAAAAAGGCTAATGGAAAGTGGCGCACCTGTATTGATTTCTCGGACATGAATAAAGCTTGCCCAAAGGACAGTTTTCCGTTGCCAAGAATTGACCAGCTAGTGGATTGGACAGCTGGCCATGAACTCCTCTCCTTCATGGATGCTTATTCGGGATACAATCAGATCCCTATGCACGTCCTCGATCAAGAACATACAAGCTTCATTACAAATTTAGGATTGTATTGCTATGTAGTGATGCCTTTTGGCTTGAAGAACACCGGTGCTACATATCAGCGATTGGTTAATAGAATGTTTTATAACCAGATTGGGAAGACGATGGAGGTGTATGTCGATGACATGTTAGTGAAATCTAAACAATCATCCGACCATACTACCGATTTAGCTGAAATGTTTGAAATTCTCTGTAAGTATGGAATGAAACTGAACCCTTTGAAATGTTCATTTGGGGTAGCATTGGGAAATTTTTTAGGGTTTATCGTCAGTTCGCGTGGGATCGAGATTAACCCAGATCAGATCGCAACAATCCGGAATATTCAGAAACCTAGACAGATTAAAGATGTGCAAAGCCTCGCAAGGAAAGTAGCGGCATTGATCAGATTTATTTCCAAAGCCACAGATAAATGTATCCCATTTTTTGAATTAATTAAGCGAGGAAAGCGCAACTTCGAATGGACCCCTGATTGTGTTGAAGCATTCCAGAATCTCTTGAGTCATTCAGAAAAACCCTCGATTTTGTCTAAACCCATAGATCATGAAGAATTATTCGTATATTTGGCGGTGTCATCCAATGCGTTCAGTTCGGCTTTGGTTAGAGAAGAGGATAAGGTGCAAAGACCAGTATATTATGTTAGTAAGAAGTTGGCGGCAGCTGAACGAAATTATCCAAGGATAGAAAAGCTTGCGTACAGTTTGTTGATTACATCGAGGAAGCTTCGCCACTATTTTCATGCTCACCCGATTACTATATACACTGATCACCGGTTAAGACAAGTTCTTCAAAGGCCAGAGACTTCGGGATGATTACTTAAGTGGAACATTGAACTAAGTCAGTTCGATTTGAATTTTCAACCCCGACGATCAATAAGGGGGCAAGTGCTGGCAGGCTTCATAGCAGAGTTTACCATCCCAGAAGATGACACAATAAGCGAAGAAGTCGATCCGCCGAGGCTACTCCTCGACCCCAGTGCCTGGAAGTTGTTCACTGACGGAGCAATGAACAATAGACGATCTGGTGCCGGAGTAGTGCTCGAAACTCCAGAACAACGGCTGATATACTATGCTCTCAGATTGGAGTTCCGCGCCACTAACAACGACTCAGAATACGAAGCCCTGATTGCTGGTTTGAAACTAGCAAAGGAGTTGAAGATTGCGAAGTTAGACATCTTTTGTGACTCCAAAATAGTTGTGAACCAGGTCATAGGAAAATTCCAGGCCAAAAGTCCTAGGCTGATATCATATTTAGAAAAAGTGAAAAAGTTGATGGGTGATTTTGACCATCACACCATATCCCACATTCCTCGAACAGAGAACCAAAAAGCAGATAAATTGGCTAAAATGGCCAGTTCTGATAGTCCTGAAATCACAGAATTAGTCCCGAAGGAAGTCTTACAGTCACCTAGTATAGATCAGATGGAAGTTGATCTGGTACTAGATGTTGAGCCTGAAAGGGAGTCATGGATGACCCCTTTGAAGAATTTTCTAATGTATGGAACGCTCCCTGCAAAGAAAAGTGAGAGGAGCGCAATAATTCGGAAGGCCTCTCGGTATGTGTTGCAAGAGGGAGTCCTGTATAGACAAGGGTTTTCGATGCCCCTCCTCCGGTGTATTGCCCACGGCGATATTCAACGCGTATTGCAAGAAGTACATGAGGGCGATTGTGGAGATCACACGGGAGGCCAAACATTGGCAAAGAAAATAATACGATATGGTTATTTCTGGCCAACCGTAAATAAGGATGCGACCAAATACACGCGGAGTTGTGACGCCTGCCAGAGATTTTCCAAGATCCATAGGGCCCCATCAAGCCAGCTAAAGATGGTGATGAGTCCTTGTCCTTTCGCTATGTGGGGAATCGATATCATTGGAAGCATCCCCATAGCGAAGGGCGGAGAAAAATTCGCTATCGTAGCCGTGGATTATTTTACCAAATGGGTAGAAGCAGAACCATTAACCACAATAACAACCAAGCGAGTAATCAGCTTCGTTGTTAGAAACATTATATTCCGATTTGGAATCCCAAGAATCATCATAACGGATAATGGAACTCAGTTTGATAGCACCAAGTTCAGAGATTTTTGCCAGAAATACCACATTGAGAAAAGATACACCTCCGTGGCATATCCGCAGGCAAACGGCCAAGTGGATGGAGGCCGCAAATAAAACGATTAAATCTATCCTGAAGAAGAGATTGAAGCGGGCCAAGGCCATGTGGGTCGATGAATTGCCTTGGGCACTATGGGCTTATAGAACGACCTATAAATCGGCAACAGGCCATACGCCATTTTCCCTCGCCTTCGGAACTGAAGCGGTCATCCCGGTCGAGTTAGGAGTACCTTCTCACCGAGTCACTTATTATGACCCGATGACCAATAATGAGTTGCTCCTTGAATCTTTAGATATGATCGAAGAGATGAGGGACGAAGCCGATTTACGTGCCTTAAGACATAAGCAGCAGATAGCTCAATATTACAACAAGAAAGTCCGAGCACGAACCTTTGAACCCGGAGACTTGGTTCTAAAACGTATCTTCCCATGCTCAGAGCATATGGGTCCGAAATGGGAAGGACCATATTCCATCCTGCGAAGACTTGATAATGGAACCTTCAAGCTAGCAACCATAGATGGAGACGAAATCCCCAGAGTGTGGAATGCCTAGCATTTGCAGCCTTACCTGACGTAAAATCGTCAGTTTCATTCTTTTGTTTTAGGACCATGTAAAAAGGCTCGACTTGCCTAGAATAGTCTGGTTACTTGAACAAAAGATTATAAAGTGGACGTAGGTCATGATTCGACCGAACCACTATAAAATATCGTGTGTCATTTACCTTTACTGCATCATTACCTATCTTCTTTATCTTGATTAATATAAATTATTGTTGTTTTCTCAGTCTGTCACAGATTATGCAGCAACATTGGAACACCCAATGCATTTTGCCACGTGGTGAGAGAGGAACCATAATCGAGGACCACAAGGTGCGGTAAAGTAAATCATCCCATGATCAAACTCTAACTCCTCAGAATCAGGAGAGAGTATAAAGGACGCGAAGATGACGTCCACAAGGCGTGAAGGTGCACCATGATAAAACCGCCTTGCCACCACTCTAACCCGCTGAAGGATCAGGGGAGTCTAAAGGCGCCAGAGATTTAGCGCCCCCAGAATTTCTGCCCCGCTGAAGGATCGGAGAGCAGACCTAGAACGAGCTCGAACTCTAACCCGCTGAAGGATCGGGAGAGTATAAAATTGTCAGAAATTTAGCGCTAAAAGAATCTTCACCCCCCAACTTTCATAGGGGGCAACACACATGACTCTAATCAATCATTAATAAGCCCTGGCCAGACATCATATTAAATGATTGATTGGGGGCATATACACGCACATTACATCCCTGCACAGAAATTTTAAAATTTTCCTAATGCGGTTCATGAATTAATTTTCGATTAGTTATGGTTTAAATATATGTGGCTAATGCGATAAATTAAAATTGCAGGTGTGCAGGTTTAGTTCTCTTTTTTATGTGACTAATTTGTCTTGAAGGGAAACTCTTGTTCGTATCACGACAAGGATGAAAGTCAAGGTCGACCAAGACGAATCATCCCCCATGACGTTATGTTGGCTACTCAGGAAGTTGCACAGAGATGCAAGGGACTTGGAATCACTGCATTGCATATTAATTTAAAGGCAACAAAAATAATTTTTTTATTTACTAAGATGCAGGGATACGAGAAGAGATAGCTAAACAAAAGTAAGGGCCATTCCTACAATTACATTTTTTGGCCAGTGGAAAGCCTAAAAATCCTAAGGACAAAATATGAACTAATATTTGCATCCTACTCATGCTTGGGAGGGGGGGGCTATGTTGGCTTCTTGCTCTTCTTCTGCTTCCCCGACTCCTCCTTGTCAACATCCGAACGATCACCTTTTTTCCTCTTCCTCTTATCAACAAGAGGCTCTGGCGAAGAACTAGAGGATTGAGAGGCTAGTTGTGAAGTTATTGATCGGGCAGAAAATCTTATGACAAACCCAGTTTTGGGATCGATCTCGGAAATAGGGGGCACATATACTGGATCCTGTTCCCCTTTCATAAGGAGCAACTGCCTCTCCTCTTCAGCCTGTTGATCGGCCAAGGTTTCACCACCACCCTTGATTTCGTCTGTAATAACAACATCATCCTCTTCATCCCCGTGACCACCTTCCGTGTCCTTCAAAGCAGCAATGACCTCGGCATCTGTAGGAACATCAGTGCTGGGTACCACAGATACCATAGTTACTTTTTCATCACCCTCAGTTCGCTCTGAAGTCTCAGAAATTTCAGCATCAGTTCCTAAGGGGATATGAACTTTCTCTGCCTCTGCTTTCTTTTCTCCCCTTTTCTCGGTCAATGTATCACCTGTATTGCGAAAGGCACGCGTTAGTAACTCAATGGGTTGCTCCGCAGAACGGCGAAAAGTCATAACTGCTTTGGCAAATTGCGGGGAAAATATGGATATACCTTCAACTGATATTTCATCTAAGCTTGCAGCAGAAACTCCGATAGCCGGAGGAGTTGGGCGTAAGGGAATTAATGGATCGTCAGGATTATATTCCTCGACTTCGGGGGCCTTGAGTTCCGCCGCCGAGCTTGAACCCTCATCAAGTTTGCTCTTGCCTTTAGCCTCAGTCTTCTCCCTTTCCACCTCTTCTCGGATTAGGCGTCTCCCCTCCTCTAGATCCTCGGGTTCTTTTCCTTCCAGGAGCCTCTGCATTAGCTGGCCTTCATCAATCTCACTGACCTTCAATCGCTGCTTCTCATCCTCGACAATTGCATCCCATATGTTGGCGAGAGTAACGTGATAGTCTGGGATCCTAGAAATGTCTCGAGTTTTGATGACTTAACCTAAGAATTCGAATATCAGTTCCCCGAAACCTTCTATTTCTTTTTCGGCTTCGGCAAGATTGTCAGCAGTGGTGGAAGCTGATTCAAGAATGCTGTTAGCATTAGTCTCGGCAAGAACCGCTCGCCCCTCCGCCTGAACGAGTTGGTCACTCAAGACCTCGTTTTCTTTCTGGGCAGCCGCAAGACTGTTTTTCAAGTCCGCTCTCTCCATCTCCCAAGCAGCCTTTTCAGCATCGAAATGACTCTGCGCTGCCCTCAAATCAGCGTTGGTCATTCTAAGATCCTCTATTTCCTTTTTCAAAGATAATCGTTCTTGGCTGTTAGAATCTAGCTCGCTACGAAAACGCTTCCTGGCTTCCTCCAATTCTGTCTTGTAGTTCTCTGCGTCTCGCTGAGCTAAAGCCAGTTGAGCCTGTGCATCCTCCAGTTCCTTTTCCATTTTGCTCCTGGCTCTTTCATTATTCTCAATTCTCACTTTGGATCTGGCCGCGTTCGTTTCTAGATGACGGATGGCATTCGAAAGGCTAACGGCGTGCTTTTTCATTACCTCATACTGTTTAGCTACATGACACACATATCCTATCACCTCAGTATCCCCGTCCTTAGGAACCGGCTCAAGATCCGGTACAAACATCATCCTCTCAAAGAAAATATCTGGGAAGTCCTTGCACAAGCGTGCCAATCTAGCCTGATTCTCGCGACTATGGGTAGCATCTCGTGCAATGAGACTGTCAGAGTCGTGATCGTCAGGAGATACTAGAGCTTCTTTTCCTTTCTTCGCAATCTTACCCTCGTCTTTATTTTTGTCCTCTGACTCGCGTTGTTTCTTGGAAGATTGGACGTGAGAAGGCGTACTTTTTGGAGGGGTTAAGTCCCTAGGAATTTGCTTACCCCCAACCGGTGGCAGTGGACGACTTTGAGGTTTCCCGGGACCATACCTGGAAGGAGATCGAGATCGTGTAGGATAAGTTTGAGGAGGGTCGCGAGGCCGATAACTGTCCCTCCCCCGACTATCGCTGCGAGCAGGATTTGGATGAAGACTAGGTGTGCCTTCACGAAGAGAGCGATAAGAATAAGATCGTTTGTGAGACATCTTTCCTGCAAAAGAAACACGTACATATTAAAACCTTGGATACTGTTGGTATAAAAGTGTGAGGTCAGACAGTGCATGTGATTTGTGCATCCCATATAATTCCCCCTAACAGACCAGGGCCCGAAGTTAGGCTCGTCTGGGTAGTCTCTCGTTCTTCAACTGGAACAGTTGTTTCCTCGGAGATAGGAAAAAATGGCTCCCCTTCGAAGTCTTCCTGTGTATATACATCGTCGGGTATAGGAATCTTGCTCAATTCTTTAAATAACTGCTCCTCTGTTAAATCATCGGGAGCGGCAGGTTCAACCGGTAGAGAGGCCCTTGAGTGGGAACCCCTCGGAGAGGCTGAGATTTCCTTAGAGTCGTCAGCACGGGCCTCATCTCCTCTATATACATTTAAATCTTCGTCGTCCTGGTTAATTATCGGCGAAGGACTCTTATGAAGTTTAGTTGTCTCTGCTGCCTGTGACGTTCCTTCTCCCTCGGCCGGGGGCACGTATTTGTAAGGTTTGCCACCCGCGCCAAGTCCAAACCTTATATCCAGAAGGCGGTGCTTGTGAAGATTCTCGTCAGTAATACATTTCTTGATCTTTAGGATGTCGGATTTGCTTTTCAGAAGAAGAGATAGTCGATTACTATACACCAAGGCTTCCGTCTTTGGAAAGGTGTGATCTGCATAGAGAAAAGAAGCATGTTAGCGCTTCGATTTCTTAAACAGGTTATTCATTCAAAGGTTTAAAATTTACTTGATTTAAGCCATCTTGCACACCCAGCCTGTCTCTTTATATAGAACCAATCGGCCTTGGGATCCCCTATGTTGCTGTAACCGTCAGATAAGACCTTCCTATTTGCTACCGATTCGAAGAAAGAAAAATTTGGGGTTGCCGTAGAGCGATGCTTGAAAAGGTAATAGAATTTAAAATCTTTAAACGTGAGCTCAGTTTGCAGGATTTCCGCATATGCGATGTATAGAGTGTATAGGGCTGCGTAGGCATTGGGATGAAGCTGCATCGGAGCAATACCCAATCGTTTTAAGGTTTCAATGACGATTGGAGGAAACGGAGGAATAACGCCTACCCAGCACATGAGTCGGCTAACTGTCATATACCCCTCCGAAGCCAGATGAGGTCTAACTTCGCTACCAGGTGTTCTCACATCATCCCAGGGGATCCCGTGTTTCAAGAAAATTTTCTTAAGCTTTATGTCATCTAGTTTGGAAGCTAAAGAGTCTGTGAATTTCTCTATTTCTAGTGCACCAGGAATCTCGTCGGGAGCTCGATCGTCTACTTCAGACTCCTCATCAAGCGAGGTACTCTCAGATGAATCTGATTCCGTTTCTGCCTCATATTCGGATCTTGAATCCTCACCCTCTGGATTAATTGGAAGAACCTCGGGGTTGTGGTGCTCAGACGTCTCGGGATCCATCTCTGTATCAGATCTTGAAGGGGAACGGTTATCCAACATTACTGTTTAGGCGAGTAAACATGAGAAATAAGAATATAATTACCCATCCCCCGTGTGTGTAAGTGCAAGTGTGTGCCTGTGCATACATAGGATAAAAGCATAAAGATTAGCTACATAAGCGAGGTATTGGTTGTAATGCGCTATCAAGTTACGCTGTCATTTAGTCCAGAGGGATCATCTCGTAGGCTCTAACCTAACTGTCCATTGGTGTATCAAGGTCAAGTTGCATTGTTTATTTAACAAGTAAATCAGATCGCATGTCTCATTGGATCGCACATCTCCTCGGATCGTGAGTTAAGGATTGGATCGCGGAGCGCCATCGAATCCTGAAGCAAACACAGACTTGTAGCTGAAACACCAACTCGTAGAAGAGCGTCAGATCGTGGAAACCAGAACGGATCGCAATAACCCCTCACGATCCACATCGACCACCTCGACCCGATCCGACGAGTCAGATTTTCGAGCATTCGTCCGTTCTCCTCGATCTGATCCACCATTGTTGCCACGATCCGATTCGCTGTCCCCATCCTTTCTCCCTTCTTCTCCCTCATCTTTCCTCCTAACTCACAAACCCAGGTGGTCGAACTCAGCACCGCCGTTCTCCCAAAAGCCTCAATTTTCACGAAAGTCCATCGACCTCTCCTCTCAAAACAGTGAAAAATGAGGAGAAACAAGAACAAAGGGACACTGATTGTTATTATAATTACCTTTCTAATTTAGATCAGTGAAGGGTTTCTAGAAATTGTGAATTAGGGCTTTAATTTGGATTTTCAGTTTAAAGCAAAAGGGGCGGCTGCAGTGTAGAAGAAGAGAACGAAATGGGGAGCCCGGTTTATATAAACATTGGGATGACTCTTAGTCTCCCCATTTTTGTCGCGACTCGGTCTGCAAAGATCCACGGGCCACAAACTTTCGTGAAGGCCCATCGAAGCTTAGAACACGACCCCTTCAACTGAATGGTTCGTGGTATAGACCACGGTCACGAACCGTATGGAATTTCAAAAGCCCAGACTCGATAATGATCGTGAAATAAGAGAAATGGAAATAATTACAAGGATCTAAAAACTTACCCGACGAGATTTTCTGGAAATTTAAGAGGTGGGAAACAACCAACGAATAAGGAAGTGATCGGAGGATTGATATAATGTTTATACTCCTCAAGAGGCGCAACCATTCAAAGCAGTGCAATGCTATAAATAGACACAACTATTGATTTGCATCGTTTCATGAAGAGATGATTTAATAGTTTCAAAGCATGTTCCATTCCTAATAAAACATGCTTCGAGGGGGCAAAATGTTGGCTAGCTTTTTGACAAAGCCACCAAGGTTCACACACAAGAAGAAAGTATGAAGCTTCATGCCTCTAGTCCATGAAAATCAGATCGTGGTCATTTCACCCTATCGGATCGCTGCGCCCTATCGGGTCGCCTCGCCCCTACTCGATCCGATCCATGCTTGCTAGCTCGATCCGATCCGAGCTCTAGGAGCCAGAAAATGAAGGTTATGACCAACTCTTCCACGATCCGATAATCCAGGATCTCGCGACACCTGTCCACAACTGTCATATTGACCAATTCTCCATCAAGATATGAACCAGTACGAGGTCCTCGGGATGTGTGCCACGTATGACCGCGATCCGTCTGAAGAAATCAGCTATAAATAGCCCAGAACTTGACATTTTGAAGGATCTTTGGCAATTGAGAGATCTGACTCCACCATTATCATATCTACATTGTTTTTATTTAGAGTTATCCCAAAATTATTGAGAGAATCATAATTGTTAGAGCGAGATTGAATGAAACCATTTGATTGTACTTGCATTCAGCATATAATCGACTACATATAAAGTGGACGTAGGCTCGTTAACGCCGAACCACTATAAATTTCGCGTGTTTTCCTGCTTTTTCTTCATATTGTAGTTATAATTCTTCGTAAATCAGAATAGCTTGGGTGTTAGACCCAATTTTGGATCTAACACCCTCTGAATACATAAGTCTCAGAGGTGGATGTTAAGCCAAGAGAATAAATCCTCCGCCACCAACTGATAAAACATCAATAGAAACCAATTTGTTATGTTGTAAATTACAACGTTAGACACACATCCATTTACAAGTTTGTTATAGGTTGCGAACGAAACCTAAGGTGCTTTATTCCATGACTCAACCTACGTGCGAAAGCCCTTGCAATTTGAATCGCTTCAAGTACGGTCAGATCATCGTCACAATATAACCCCATAACTGGGTGGCCACCCGAGGCATCAACGAGCAATCCTTCTGATGTGAAGGTGTCCAATCTTCAATCACAGTCATCGCCATTCACATTACGTTGTATAGTTATTTATAATGGTTCAAAATCCGATCATTCGAATAACTAGCGCATCTTTAAAATCAATAAAGGTATACAAGATATCACGAGTCTTATTCCATTTTGGGAATATTTCTTTAATGAAATCATCCATTTCATTTGGAAATTTCTCCCTTAAATCTTATCAAATACTTACATACTTAAAACTTTCCTTGATTATATCTTTATCCCAAAATCATACTTACAATTACTCAATCTTATCGCTTACGCAAAAAACACGCTTATCTTCTTTCATGTGATCCTTAGACTTGTTCCCATTATTGTTTGTCAACGAAAACTCTATCATTAAATCTTTATATTCGAATTAAATAAAGATTTCATTTCAACTCATCTTGGAAAATTATCTTTTCCTTTACATGGGTTAAAGAACAAATTTTATTTGAAACATCATTCACGATAAACCCAAAATCATACTTCCATTTAGTGAAATCTTCATGGAAATCACATCAGCTCACAATCGATATAAATTCCCATATTGGACTAATAATGCAAGAGGAATAACAACAAATCCTTTTAAATTCTTTAAATAGTAAAGGTCTACATTCACAGACACCCGTCTTGATTATTACTAAACCGATTTCCATTCAGTTCCAATTTTATTTGGAAAAACTTAGCTTGGGTTTAAACCTTTCAAATCCCAAATATATCTTAAAATTTCATTCTAATCCTTTGGAAACATTTTCAAATCATTTGAATATTATTGGTTATCTCAAAATCTTTTTATTTTAAAATCATTCCAAAAAGTGTCACAAATAGCGTCGCTAAGTCAGCTTATTTCTAGAAAATAGCTTTTTAACTTTCCAAATTTGGCATCTTCATAACAAACCTCTTTCAAATCATTTATTATGATTTATCATAATTTATTCCTATTTTTATAATTTAAGAATAGCTCATTTCTTGGAAATTCCATTTCGGGATAATAACGGCACTAACGTTGTTTTTATCCAAATTTGATTTGAATTTATTTCAAAATCTAACCATCGAATTTTAAAGCTTTACACTTCATTTGAAAGCTCTTTTCATTTCGAACCAAATATATTTCGTTTCGAGAAAATCCGACGGTCGAATGTCCCGGCACGTCAATTTGAAGTCAATGGTCGAAATTCGCGAACTACCGCTGCACGACTAGTTCTATTCAAGCTAAACTTCGATTTTATTTAAAATCGAGTTGAATTTCCTCTAAAATAATTTATTAATTATATAAAACATATATAATAATTTACGAAAGCTATATTTTCAATATTTATCTTCAAATTCAAATATTCCATTATTTAAACATTATAATATTATTTATATCATTAAAATAATATTAATTTTTAAATTTCGCCTCTTCAAGCCCAAACTTTCTTAACATCCATTATAAAAATAAATAATATGGTTTGGATAATAAAATTGAATCAAAACATTTTCTGGATATACAAACCGAACTTCACTTTTCAAAGTTACTATTCACTTTTAAAATTAAATTTAGAACATGCCTTAATTGCTTGAAAACTTCTTCAAACCAATTTTCAACTTTTACGAAACTATTCATAATTATTTAAACTAGC
The DNA here is from genome assembly GCA_030737875.1 of Allium sativum. NCBI lineage: Eukaryota > Viridiplantae > Streptophyta > Magnoliopsida > Asparagales > Amaryllidaceae > Allium > Allium sativum. The sequence goes on from CM060920.1 coordinate 491,184,633, forward strand.
TTTCCAAATTGTCTCGGATTCAAAATTCAAACTTTTATTTTTCACTTGATATTTTATTAATAAAATGTTCAATTTAATCCCAATTTGGAATAAAACTCAATCAACTACCATATATGTAACAACCCTGAATTTCAGGGCTAATTTAAAATTTATTTTAAGTTATTTTAATGAGTTTTGGCTATTTAAAATAATTTATTTAAATAATAACGGGAAAAATCAAAAATGTCGTTTTGTGATTATACATTGGATGAAAACAAATAAATGTTCTTTATTTTGATACTAGGATATATAGAAAAATGTGAACATGTTAATTATACTTTTATATGATAATTAGACTGCATAGAAAATGTAAACAAATAGAAATATCCTTTCATATGTCATTAGTATTCATAGAAGAATGTGAATATATAAAATTTATTTTTATTTGTCATTCATGTTAGCACAAATTTTGTCAATTATGTTAGGAGTTAAATTATGTCATTTATGATAGAACATACATTTACCATTTATGTTATACATGTTGTATTAGTATAAAAATGTCAAGCTTGTCGTGTTAGAGATGTAGAATAAAAATACCCTTTGTGTTAAATTATGTCATATTAGAAATAAAACATAAGAAAAGAAAGGATTACATTTCTTTGTAATGTAATATAAGGATGGAAAAATTTATATTTTTATTGTAATATGAAATATTAGAAAAGTGAAGACAATAAATATTATATTTTTGTTGTAATATAAAACATTAGAAAGTAGGAAGACAACGGAAATTTCATTTGTATGTAAAATGTGACACTGGATAAGAAATTACATTTTTTCTTTAATGTAATCAACAGAAGTTAATAGGGTTTTAAATCTTAGCAAGTCAAAACATAAGAATGATTTTTCTAGTAAGTAGTTTGGACTAGATTGTAAATAAATTGAAATTAACAAATTTTGTAAAGGAGTAAATGTAGAAATTTAGAAATAAGCATACACGTAATAAGTACGTTAAAAATATATATATTGATACTATATCCATCCAAAAACACAAGTAATCAATGCTAGTTATTATTAATATTAGATAAACGTTAAATGTAGTTTTGAATTTGAAACGTTCTCCGATACTTACGCATATTAATTAACGTTATTTATAATAAAAGGAAAATTTACAATTGTAATCGTTGGTGTTAATGGGAAATAAATGTGGAAATAAATGGTAATGAAGCCAGAAAGGTTGCAATTAGTACAAATGAGAATTAAATATTGTAACTCTAAATTAGGGGAAATTAATATAACAAATATATGCATATATACACACATAATAAAGAACTAAAATAAATGATAGTGTAATAAGTAGAAATTACAATAAATTGGAGCAATGAAATCATATTCTTTTATTATATAATTATAATATTTGCTTGAAAACTATAGATTTATGAATATGATTGGGATTACTTTAAAATAACAACTGTTATGTTTCATCTTCTTATCTATTTTAAATCAGTATGAAATTTATGAGATTTAAATGTTAGATAATAAATTTTTAGATAATAATTTTATCATGAATTTTAACTAACGTTTATTGTTTTCATAGAGACTTATAACTTGTTGATTTGTAATTGGAAAGATAATTAACTTTGATATCGTTAATAATAAAATTGGAAATTAAAATAAACGATTAATATGGAAATTTAAGAAAGAAGAATTTGATTCGATTCTAAACTTTTTCCTAATGATATAACAAGTATAGTAGTTAATATAACTATGATTTTGGGATGCTAATAAATTTGAAATGGGAAATTCAGTAGGTTAATTAATTGCTTTAAAATGGAAACTACAAATATAAAAGTCATATAAATAAATGTAATTGTAAATGATCTATTTTGGGTCCTCATAAATAAGATTTATAACTAGAACCATTTTAATCATATTTGGAATTTCATATATGTTGAAATTTTTAAATTAACTTATATGGTAATAATATATGTTCGTTGTTTGTGTAATGAAGATCCACTAGTAATAAGTATCATTATTTATGTGAATTTAAAATTTAAATTATCAATTGATTTATATGGTAATTATTGAAAGTTGGGATTAAATATTAAATTATTTATGTTAAATTGGGTTAATAAATTCATAATTTAATTTTGTAATTGATTGTGGAAATTTATTGGTGCAATTAATAATTGAAATACAATTTTGAATTCGTAATTAATGAAATCCAACTTACTTGAAAAATAGTAACTTTATTTATCATAATTGAAATTAAAATTTGGTTGGTTTTGGTAAGTATTAAAATTTATATTTATGTATTTGAATGAAATGGAATTAATTAATTTATAATTGGAATTAAAATTGAAAGTTCAATCAAAATTGTAATTAATAGGAATCAATGCAGTGGAATAATTGTTTATTTCTCCTATAGGACCATCTACACATATGCCAAATAAAATTCAGTTCCACCTCGTCAGCCAATTTTCATTGTACGTATATTTTTCATCTGCTCATTTCTTTCTCTAATGCCAGATCAAAACGTAACTTGAAAATCAATTTATGCGTTTCGGTGAACGCCTTATACTTGGAACGAAGATGATGAGGGCGGCCCGAATTTGGATTAAGAGGTTAAAGGGAAAATTTAGTTCATTATTTAAGTTAATTATTTACTAAATTATCAAATGTGTAATTTATCATTTCTTCTTCGTACGAGATCCAATTTACGAACCGTAAGTTGCGTTGCACTCGTATCAGAGAGATCTACAACTTGGGACAGGCTAGTTCTGAAACAGAGAAGATCAAAATTAGACTAAATCTCAAGCGAGGTGAGAATTCTTTTCTTTTAAAATAATTAATCTTTATTGATTATAATCATGTAAAAAAAATATCATTTTTTTTATCTGCTGTAAATTAAGGTTGTTGTATATGTAATTTGATTTGGTTTGTTTGATGTTGTTAGAATGATCTGTTAAGGTGATTGGTTATTATGTTAGAAATAAAATCATCATTTATTTATGTTTTGTTGAGTTAGATTATGGTCATATTTAAAAATACCATTATATTATAGAAATGTTATGCTAGAAAAAGAAAAGAAAGAAAAAAACATTTTAGTTAGATATTTATTCGATTAAAAATAACATTTATTTTATAGAAATGTTATATTAGATTTCAAAAGCCATTCTGATTAGAAATATGTTGTGTGGACAAAAACAACACTTTGATAGAATCATTATATGTAGATTAAAAACATCACTTTGATAGAATCATAACATGTAAATTAAAAATACCATTTGTGTTAGAGAATTAAATTTGTTAGTTTACATAGAATTGTTTTTCATTAAAATGAATCAATTATTGATGAAGTATTATGTATGGATTTGAATCATGATAGATTTGTTGGCACCAAAGATATAACTTTGGTTACATGTTTTAGGTTAGATCATGAAATGAATGTGACACCATAACATAATTTTTGTTTCATGTTTTGAATCACGATGCGAAAATTTATACCTTATGTTGCCATCAAATTATATAATGTTCTCATAAGTAGTGGTTTGACATTTGATACCAAATTATATGTTGTTCTAATATGTTGTTATGAAATTGACACCAAAATTATAAGTCGTCCTCATATGTAGGTGAAAGTAGAGAAAAATATCATATCTCTAGCGCGTTAATGAACATAAGGAAAATTATCATATTTCTAGCGCATTAATGAAAGTAGGAAAATTTATAAAATCTTTAGCGCGTTCATGAAGATAGAAAAATTATCATATTTTTAACGTATTCATGAAATCAGAAAAACAAACATATTTTTAGCGTCGTAGTTAAAATTTGAGAATAAACTTATGTTTACCTTATGTGTAGTAACATGAAAATATTCATTTATTTTGATTAAAAGGAAAGCACATTATTTACACAGTCATTTTTGTCAAATTACAAAGAAGGAATTTCCACCGTCACTTTTGTCAAATTACAAAACGGATATTTTCACCGCCATTTTTTTTTGTCAAATTAAAAAGATGATTTCACTATCATTTTTGGAAGGAAAAAATGATCTCATCGTCAGTTTAGTGGTAGTGAAAAGAATGGGTCTTAAAGGATCATTATTGTTGTCATTTTATATGCAAAAAGAATAGAAGAGTTTAAAGTACATTTTTGTCATAAAATGTTGAAATAGAATAAAAGTAGTCGTTCATGTTAGAAAGTAAAGCAAACATTTATGTTAGTATAAAAAGTTGTCATTTCTTGGATTATACTTTTGTACATCAACAATATAAGCTTTCATATGCTAATGAAAACAAGATAATCATTTATTGAATTCAATACTTGTACATTAAAAATGCAACCTTCAATAGGTTATGAAAATAAAATAATCATTTTATGTAAGGGTACATTTCTATATGAAAAAGAAACATATTTATATAAAAGGAATATGTTTATGTAAGAGGACATATTTATGTAAAAGTACCTTTTTATATATATAAAGAGGTTACATTAAAAGACTGGGCTTTACTATTACAATTGAAAGATTGGAATATATAAAGAGAATTTTTAGTATGAGGATTATTTTAATAAAGAAAATTTAAAATAATTTTCATTAAAATATTTATAATTATAATTAAAAATTACAACTGTACTTGGACACGAGATTAGGTAACATTTGTGGTGGAAGTCTGCCCGGACCCGACCGGCATATCCAGCAGCCACAAATGTTGGGCCTAATGTGAGAGGTCCAAGTGTGCAAATACAAATTGGGCCAAGACATGAGGTTAAGCCCAACTTGTGGTAGAAGTCTGCCCGGAACCGACCGGCCTATCCAACATCCACAAGTTGTAGGCCTAATGTGAGAGGTCTGGCCCATATTAAAATATAAATGGATAACTTAGAAATGGACGTTATTTTCACACCATTAAGTGTCAATAATGAAATGAATATTTTTACCTCCAAGTTTGTTATAAACGAAAGTTACATTTTTAATAAAATAAGATAAGGATTATCAAAGTTTTACATTTTTCTTAATGTAAATATTAGAAAAGTTGCATTTTTCTTAATGTAAATAAAAGGAAAATAGGAAGTTACATTTTTATATGTAATTGGTGTAATATAGAAACCTACATTTTTCAATGTAAATAAGGATGGAATAGAATTTTTTATTTTTTTTTGCAAATAAAAAAGATTGACATTTTTCAATGTAAACAAAAGAATGATTAGGAATTTATATTTTCCAATGTAAATAGAATATGAAATAAAGGTTACATTTTCAATATAATAATATATTGAAGTATAAGTTTACATTTCTCAATGTAAATAAAATAGGAATATAAATTTACATTTTTCAATGTAAATAATAAGATTAGAAATTTACATTTCTAAGTTATGGATTTTCATTAGAAAAATAATGAAACCAAATATACATTTGGTGTAAATTGAAAAATGGAAGAGTAAAATATACCGTTATGTTTTGGATGTGTATGTAAAGTAAAAATAGCGATAGATCGTTATAAATTATTAACGACGATAGGAAATGGTTTCCAAATTTATATATGCGAGAGTTATTTGGAAAGTCCGAGTTTACTCTCATTCCAAATAATGATACGACGTTCGAAGAATTGAAGACGACGATGGAAGACCGACGATCTTCACATCGAATGGGTAACTAGTGTTGAGGCCCTTGATTGATTTGCTCCCAAGACGGGGCTAAAATGGTTGTTATCCAGACGTAGTGCTAATTTGTACGGATTTGGCTTTCGCTCAGACCCAGAGCATAAGCTTATAAATGGAATGTGTGTCTGACATTGTACTCCTTTATATTGTATTTATTGATTTTCTATTGAATGTAAGAATGTTTGGTGGCGGAGAATTTATTCTCATGCTTAACACCCTTTCATATATTTCGGCAAAGAATTGGTAGTGTGATATGGAGTGACGATGTGGCATGCTAAGATGCATATGATCAAGGCTTTGTTGAAAAGCAGGCCTTGTGGGATGATCAAAGCATAGCCTGTTTAGGCATAGCTTTGTGTATAGCGTGACTTCGCGAGCCTCACACACCGGCGGAGTCTAAAACGGGAGAAGGGAATGCAGGGAGAGCAACACGTTTCTTTCTAGCTAGAAGTGGTGTTTGGGCTCTAACACGGCCCGACATTTTACTTATGTGCATGATGGAATGAGGCGCCTCGGATGATAGGTCCTATAGGACCGGGAAATGTGTGTTCAGGAATAACTAATCCGCAACTCGTATGGTGGACCGGCCCTGCAGCTATCCAAGGGTTCACTGCGTGGGATCCTGAGGCATTAGCTAGACTGTCTCGAATCGGTAAGGAGCTCCTCCCTAGCCTTGACTCATGATGGAAACCCAATTTCTAATACGACCTCATTAGGTTTTGATTGTATTACTAGTATGGAAGCATAATATTATGGCATCTATGTGTCCTAGGATTGATACATTATGATTGAAATGTTTTTGAAACATATACACACTAATAATAATATCAAAATCCGTTTTTATCGTATAAAGCATTTTTAACCATTATAAGGTAAAACCCTATCCTCTGGTTTGCGTTGAATTGTGTGATGGGACTTGGGTCTTATGATGGTTTCATTTTTCTAAAAAGCATTGCGTTGTTTAACGATTTACTTTAATTTATGCACCGGCAATCCATTGGAGTAAACCTGTTCCGCGTTAGCGGCGTGGTCCTTGGATTTGCCTTATTACTATTAGTTAAATTAGTTAAGAATTCTCATACCAGTCCCATGACTGACCCATTGTTTGTTTCCACCTTTGCGAACTCGGGTGCCCTCTTTTCCACACGGGCAGTCGAGTAGTTTGTCTACAGGTCCTTATCTCGAGCAGGATTCTGGATTGAAGCTTAAAGCTGTGTCCAGAGCATAGAAAGTCTTCCGCTGTATTGTATTAAAATATTGTAATTTATCTTCTGCTGTAATTTTGTTCCGATGTACTCTAATATTCTGTACCCGGATGTAACATTTATTATTGATGTTATAAAAGTCTGCTGTTGTTGTTCTGATGTTGTTGTAGTCCAAAGTTGAAGTATTCGTGGATTTCCAACTTTTGGGTCAGACCTGTGTGGTTTATGGTCGATCCAAAGAGCAGGAATTTACGGGTCTTTACAGTTGGTATCAGAGCTTTGGTTAGCTCAAATCTTTGGGGTACAACTCATTAGAACTGAACAAAAGACTCATCAGAGATTGGATTAGTAATATCCAATAAGAATACTCATTAGAGATAGGATCAGTAGTATCCTAGAATTAGAAAACTCAATAGAGATGGGGTTAGTAACACCCTAGAATGAGTCCAGAGTGATAGGCTTATAATTAACGTATTTGTGATTATATATAATCTATTTTAGAAAATATGATTTTTGAATATATAAAAGTTATATATTTGAAAGTTAATCAACTAATAAAATTATTTAAACCAATGGAGAAAATATATAAATAAGTTAGTTAATTAATCAACTTTTAGCTTCGTTCCTTTTCGAGGACGAAAAGATTTTAAGTGGGGGAGACTGTAACAACCCTAAATTTTGGGGCTAATTTAAAATTTATTTTAAGTTATTTTAATGAGTTTTGGCTATTTAAAATAATTCATTTAAATAATAACGGGAAAAATTAAAAATGTCGTTTTGTGATTATACATTGGATGAAAACAAATAAATGTTCTTTATTTTGATACTAGGATATATAGAAAAATGTGAACATGTTAATTATACTTTTATATGATAATTAGATTGCATAGAAAATGTAAACAAATAGAAATATCCTTTCATATGTCATTAGTATTCATAGAAGAATGTGAATATATAAAATTTATTTTTATATGTCATTCATGTTAGCACAAATTTTGTCAATTATGTTAGGAGTTAAATTATGTCATTTATGATAGAACATACATTTACCATTTATGTTATACATGTTGTATCAGTATAAAAATGTCAAGCTTGTCGTGTTAGAGATGTAGAATAAAAATACCCTTTGTGTTAAATTATGTCATATTAGAAATAAAACATAAGAAAAGAAAGGATTACATTTCTTTGTAATGTAATATAAGGATGGAAAAAATTATATTTTTATTGTAATATGAAATATTAGAAAAGTGAAGAAAATAAATATTATATTTTTGTTGTAATATAAAACATTAGAAAGTAGGAAGACAATGGAAATTTCATTTGTATGTAAAATGTGGCACTGGATAAGAAATTACATTTTTTCTTTAATGTAATCAACAGAAGTTAATAGGATTTTAAATCTTAGCAAGTAAAAACATAAGAATGGTTTTTCTAGTAAGTAGTTTGGACTAGATTGTAAATAAATTGAAATTAACAAATTTTGTAAAGGAGTAAATATAGAAATTTAGAAATAAGCATACACGTAATAAGTACGTTAAAAATATATATATATTGATACTATATCCATCCAAAAACACAAGTAATCAATGCTAGTTATTACTAATACTAGATAAACGGTAAATGTAGTTTTGAATTTGAAACGTTCTCCGATACTTATGCATATTAATTAACGTTACTTATAATAAAAGGAAAATTTACAATTGTAATCGTTGGTGTTAATGGGAAATAAATGTGGAAATAAATGGTAATGAAGCCAGAAAGGTTGCAATTAGTACAAATGAGAATTCTAAATTAGGGGAAATTAATATAATGAATATATGCATATATACACACATAATAAAGAACTAAAATAAATGACAGTGTAATAAGTGGAAATTAAAATAAATTGGAGTAGTGAAATCATATTCTTTTATTATATAATTATAATATTTCCTTGAAAACTATAGATTTATGAATATGATTGGGATTACTTTAAAATAACAACCGTTATGTTTCATTTTCTTATATATTTTAAATCAGTATGAAATTTATGAGATTTAAATGTTAGATAATAAATTTTTAGATAATAATTTTATAATGAATTTTAACTAACGTTTATTGTTTTCATAGGGACTTATAACTTGTTGATTTGTAATTGGAAAGATAATTAACTTTGATATCATTAATAATAAAATTGGAAATTAAAATAAACGATTAATATGGAAATTTAAGAAAGAAGAATTTGATTCGAATTCTAAACTTTTTCCTAATGATATAACAAGTATAGTAGTTAATATAACTATGATTTTGGGATGCTAATAAATTTGAAATGGGAAATTCAGGAGGTTAATTAATTGCTTCAAAATGGAAACTACAAATATAAAAGTCATATAAATAAATGTAATTGTAAATGATTTATTTTGGGTCTTCATAAATAAGATTTATAACTAGAAGCATTTTAATCATATTTGGAATTTCATATATGTTGAAAATTTTAAATTAACTTATATGGTAATAATATATGTTCGTTGTTTGTGTAATGAAGATCCACCGGTAATAAGTATCATTATTTATGTGAATTTAAAATTTAAATTATCAATTGATTTATATGGTAATTATTGAGAGTTGGGATTAAATATTAAATTATTTATGTTAAACTAGGTTAATAAATTCATAATTTAATTTTGTAATTGATTGTGGAAATTAATTGGTGCAATTAATAATTGAAATACAATTTTGAATTCGTAATTAATGAAATCCAACTTACTTGAAAAATAGTAACTTTATTTATCATAATTGAAATTAAAATTTGGTTGGTTTTGGTAAGTATTAAAATTTATATTTATGTATTTAAATGAAATGGAATTAATTAATTTATAATTGGAATTAAAATTGAATGTTCAATCAAAATTGTAATTAATAGGAATCAATGCAGTGGAGTAATTGTTTATTTCTCCTATTGGACCATCTACACATATGCCAAATAAAATTCAGTTCCACCTCGTCAGCCAATTTTCATTGTACGTATATTTTTCATCTGCTCATTTCTTTCTCTAATGGCAGATCAAAACGTAACTTGAAAATCAATTTATGCGTTTCGGTGAACGCCTTATACTTGGAACGAAGATGATGAGGGCGGCCTGAATTTGGATTAAGAGGTTAAAGGGAAAATTTAGTTCATTATTTAAGTTAATTATTTACTGTGATAGCCCGTTACTTCCCTGTGAAGGAAAGGTCGGATTACCTTGAGAACAACACAAAATAGAACGCAGAGGGAAGAACATTTCATTGCTATTACAACAATTCCATCAGATACAAGAATATACAGAGTATAATTGAATAAATTACATTCGATAAATATCAGAGATTACAATAAATTACATAACAGCAGAAAAACAATATAAAACACCACTGAAAGTAATACCGGATACAGAGCTTTCCGAGCATCGTTCCAGCTGTAAATCAGGATCCTGTGAATATAAATCTGCAAAACCAAAACTACTAGCTGTCCGTTTCGAAATAAGGGCACCCAGAGTTTAGGTTAAAACAATAAACTCCAGGTCAGTCAATGACTGGTGTGAGAACTAAAACAGTTATTTATCTTTATTTTCAAAGTTAGGTAAATCAAGGGACCACGCCGTATAACATGGAACGGGTCTCCTCCCAAGAACACTAGTGCATATAAATAAACAGCGCAATGCTTTTTGGAAAAATGAAGCTATTATAAGACCCAGGTCCCATCACACAATGCAACGCAAGCCGGAGGATAGGGTTTTCCCTTATAATAGCCAAACATGCTTGGTACGTTTTAAAACCAAATCATTTGATACTACAATAAGTGTATAGTGTCAAAACAATTTCAATCATAAATATCAATCATAGACGGCATAGGTACCATATATCATGTCGCCATACTAGGCTCTACAAATGAAGCCGAAATACACGTATTAGAAAGTTGGATTTCCATCATGGTGGCTCCTGATTCGAAAGATCGATCGCGTAGTGCAATTCCCCACGGCTTACGTCCCAGCAAGAGAAAACACCGTAATGCACATCCGCACTTTTGGGAATCGAGTATCACCACGGCTTACGTCCCAGCGAGAGAAAACACTGCTTACTCTATCCCTCTGAGCACTAAGCTCATCTCGGTCGACCGAATCCACGACACCACTAAGGTGCCCATCCACTAAAAAAGCATACTGATCAAACCATCAGTTAACCACCATACCAGGGTGTGAGGCTCGCGAATCAACGCTATACACAAAGCCATGCTATATTAAAGCTGTGACGACCCTATTTCCCGTACGAACGGAGACAAGGGTAATCTTTGGAATATAACACAGAAACAGATAACAGCAGAACAGAATTAAATAAATACACCAGATAATGAACAATAGAATATACTGGACAAAAGTAATCATCAGAGTTACACAGTATACAGGATCATACTTAGTACAAATACTGTTCAGCTATACATAAATGTCAACAGCGGAAAACAAACAAAATATATACAATAGGAGCTGAACAGCATAAAAAGAGACAAATGATAGAATCCATCTTCAGCTCCAGCTATCCGGATAAAGCCTGCTAAACCTGAATACAAGGCTGCCCGTGTAGAAAAAGGGGCACCCGAGTTTGAAAGTGAAACAAACTACGAGTCAGTCATGGGACTGGTATGAGAAATCTACTCAACACATTTAAAATATGGCAAATCACAGGACCACGCCACTTTCGTGGAACGGGTTTACTCCATTGGATTGTCAGTGCTTTAAAGCAAATCATTCTTTTAAACATCGCAATGCTTTTTATAAAAATGAAGCCATTATAAGACTCAGTAACCATCAGACAATGCAACGCAAACCGGAGGATAGAGTTTTTACCTTATAACGGCCAAAATATGTTTGATACGAATAAAACAAAGGCATTTGATATTATCGCTAGTGTTTATATGTTTTGAAAACAATTTCAAATCATAACTATCAATCATAGACGGCATGGATACCATATATCATGTCGACATATATATACGATCAAAACCGCACGATGTCGTATTTGGAAATTGGATTTCCGTCATGAACCAAGGCAAAAGATAGTCCTTACCAACTTCGCAACTCTCTAGCCCGAGCCACAGGACCCAGACTCAGGTGGGCCCTTGGATCGTCAGGGCCGGTCCACCGATGTGGATTAAAATGCCTGAACAATGCGTTTCCCCGCCATAAGGGGCGTAAACGAGCCAACGAATGACTCCATCGGACCCGGATTGTCCGATCTAACCGAGGCGCCTCGCAACAACAACAACCACATAAGTCAAACTCGTTAGGGAGTGTAAAACCACTGACGCCACTTCTAACTAGAAAGTAACGCATGTCCTCCTTGAGGTCCTTCCTCCCGTTTCTGGTTCATACAGGGTGTGAGGCTCGCGATTTCACGTTATACACAAAGCTAAGCCACACAGGCGGTGCTTTGATCATCACCACAAGACTTTGCTTTTCAACAGAAGCCCCGATCATTTGCCACTTAGGCATGCCACACTAGCAATTCATGCCATGCGACTGATGTCCATCAATATACAACCTCTGAGCTCGTGCGTTTCAGAGAAGGGCGTTAAGCAAAAGAATAAATTCTCCGCCGCCAAACAGATGTATATTTAACAGAGATCAATCAACACAGATTAAAATCCAATGTCAGACACACAGTCCATTCACAAGTCCGTTCTGGGTCTGAACGAAACCGGAGGCACTATATACCTCGCAAACCCATCGATCACCACGTACGTCTGGACAATCACCACTCATTATCCATATTTCGGGATGCCTCCCAATCAGGACCTCGGTTACCATCCAAACGAGGTGAAGATCTCCGATCTTCGACCATCATCTTCATCTTCGATTTCTTATCGTCGATTCAGTTATTCAGAATGGGATAAACCCGGTCTTTCTGAGCAACTCGCGTATATAATAAATAAGTGCAACACTAACATACACACGCATCATTTCAATTCATTAGTCACTAACCGTCGATTAGTAAGAGAAAAATTTCCCAAATATTAACCCCGAAGGCCGAAACCAACATCAGATCAACACCCAGGAAACCATTCGACTTAGCCAACCTTCAGTTAATTTCTAAATCACATCCATATCGTTTATAATATTTTATAACGATTTATCGCTATTTTTATTCATTTTAAAATAGCCCATTTATTTAAAACGACGCTTCGGGCCATAACGCGACCGTGGCGCTGTTTTTCTTCAGATTTGATTTACACATCTCTGAAAATCTAACCGTTGGATCTTCAAAAAATTTACATCATTAGAAAGATCTTTTCAAAACGAATCCGACGGTTCCAGTTTCGGGAAAATCCGACGGTCGGATCTCCCGGTATAATCGTTTGAAGTTTCGATTTCAAAATACGAACTGCAGCGTCGTTATTCGATTAAATATAATTATATATATATATATAAATATAATCATTTCTGGCGCTGTTTTTCTTCAGATTTGAAATAAACATTCCAGACAATCCAACCGTTGGATTTTACAAAGTTGATGCGGTTAGAAAGATTTTTCCAAAGCGAACCCAACGGTTGCGATTTCAGGAAAATCCGATGGTCGGATCTCCCGGTATAATCGTTTGAAATCACGGTTTCAAAATACGAACTGCAGCGTCGTTATTCGATATATTTTAATTCTATTTATATATATATATATATCGATTCTTCGATTTCAAAGCTATATTCTTTTCATACATTTGATAAAAATGATATTTTTATCTAACTGTCTTCTATTTCAACACTTCACTATATTTAGCGATTCATGTATATAATAAAAATGTGATTTTTATTGTAAAACAATTCTTTTCAAAACACTATTATTTTATATAGTTTATATAGGTAATAAAAATAGGATTTTTTTTATTATAAAACAATTTCTTTCAAAACAAGGTCATTTTACAAAGTTCATATAGATGATAAAAAGGTGATTTTTATTATAAAACAATTTATTTCAAAATATGAATACAATTCAACACATGAATTTCTATTCAACGAATGAATATCGATTCAACACATGAAGGTTTTCTATAGTTTATTTATATAGATAAAAATGTGATTTTTATATTTGAAACACGAACACCATTCAACACATGAATTTCTATTCAACGAATGAATATCGATTCAACACATGAAGGTTTTCTATAGTTTATATATATAGATAAAAATGTGATTTTTATATTTAAAACACGAATACCATTCAACACATGAATTTCTATTCAACGAATGAATATCGATTCAACACATGATGGTTTTCTATACTTTATATATATAGATAAAAAATGTGATTTTTATATTTAAAACACGAACACCATTCAACACATGAATTTCTAGTCAACGAATGAATATCAATTCAACACATGAAGGTTTTCTATTCAACGAATAAATATAGTTTCAGCAAATGAAAATAATTCAAATACATGAATATTATTCAAAATTTCGGCAGCATAACGGCAGGGTAGTTAAAACCGGGACCGTCCCTAGTACGGCTCCTCGCTCTACCTTAAAACCTCGCGGTTTTTGACAATGGGGATCATGCATCTAGTTCGCACGCAGGCGGCATGTATATTTTTATTTCATTTCCACAAACTAATCCTATGTGGTTTCAACCAAATATTTCTCAACCACAAATGGGTATTTTTCAACCACAATCAATCAATATCAACCACAAACAATCCTAATCAACCATTCGCTATCAATCAATTTTCACACCAATCACAACCAATAAATATCGTCCATGGTTTGTGGACGAGGGGCGTATATATATATATATATATATATATATATATATGTAGCAATTCACTTTTATTTCAACACATATATAATTTTTACAACGCATATACAACTTATACATCGAACGTACAACTTATACAACGCTTATACAAGAGGTGTACAACGCTTATATAACTCATACATCGACTATATAATTTATACATCGTCGTTTTCCATATCGTTTATAAATTAGAAATCTCACATTGGGTTCCACTCCACCAAAAATAGCAGAAGGCTCAGAAAAATATGCGGTCTCTTCTAAAATGTAGAAGACGTCCACACGGTCACGATGTTTCCTGTTTCATCGAATTTCGACAAGAAATGAAAAAGATATGATTTTTCAAAGTTTGCAACGGTGTAAAGGTGTTAAAACAGTTGAAAATAAAACAAGCCGTACCTCAGCTGAAAGGTTCAAAACTAGGTTTGCAATTTTCGATCAAACCGTGAATCGATAGGAGGATCGGCCGATGCAGCGACGAAGAGGGGGGAGACGCGCGCCTGCGCGTGGTGGTGGGGGCCCACTCGGTGGAGCCAGGCGGTCGGGGCGGCGGGTTGAAGTCGACGACTTCAGGGAGGTGGTTCTCTCCGCACAGGCCACGAAAAATTCCAAACTTTATATGGATTTGAAGATCTCGAGAAGATCTTCAAAAAGTTCAACTGTGGCACGAGCTAATTCGGTGTGGATTGATCGGAAAATGAGGGGGAAGGTCTCGAGCGGTTTCCGCCTTCGATCGGGGAGAGAGAAATGAAGAATTTTCTTTTATTTTCTTTTAAAAAAAATATGATTGGTCGGGGGAGTTTTAAAGGGGTTTTCTGACATGACCACCAATCTAAGCCCAACGACTGTCGTCCTTAGCGTTTTACCCCCATTCCGAACACAATGGGATATGTTTCGTAGGCCTATTCGACTGTTTCAGTCAGTTTCCATTCAATTAAAAATATATAGCATTTAATATTTGATTTGAACGTACATTTCAATTTGCCAGGGCCACAAACTGATTCGAAAAATTCCAGAAAAATAAATTTGGCAATGTTTTGATGATACGGTCCCAACAAAACTAGTTTCGTCGAATTCTGAGACCGTTTGCAAAAAGGCCCATTTCTGGTCAATCCAATTTAACTGTAATTGATCAAAACACGTTTTCCTTTGCCACGCTCACATACTAGCTTCAAAAATTATGAAATTTGAAACCTAGCAAACATCTCGGATCCAACAAAAGTGGTTTCGTCGAATTCCGAGGTCGTATGCAAAATGGCCAATTTCACGGGCTATATAAATTCCGTAGCGACCTTTCTGAAAATTCATTTGGCCATAACTTTTGCTTTCCGCTATGAAAATTCGATTTTTCAGATTCGTTAGAAAGGTATTCACTAACAGATTTAAATATTTTTGGTTTCACTCAAATCCGTTTTGTTTTGCACCCGGTACAGTCCGACAAAGTTTGAATTCAATTTTTGAAACTGCAGCGCCTTTTCAGGCCTTGTTTATAATTAGAATTAATTATATTCGTTTTCAAATGTCGATTCAAACTCACTTTTCATTGCCATTATTCAAAATATTTATTTTAAATATTTAAAATCCATTATTTTAGCCAATTTAAAATTCTTAAATTGGTTCAGATTTTCTGGGTCGTTACAATCTCCCCCACTTAAAACTTTTCGTCCCCGAAAAGGAACAAAGTCGAAAGCGGTTTGATTAATCAACTCTACATTCGATCTGGCTTCCATTCTCCAACTTTTCAGTTTCTGAGAATTTTCAAATTCTTCAAAAATTTGGCTAACACCCGGAATTTTCGAAAAATTTCGCCATAACCTCCTTTGTATGGAGAGAGGTTTGGAAATTTATTGGGTCGTATTAGGTACCCAATAAATCCTAATAAGCATACACATATTTATAGTGATATATTCTGGTGTTTACAGGGGAGCGTGTATTGATAATAACTCCAAAGAATAAATTCTCATCACCCTGTCAAAGCCTGAGGGAGTGTGTATTTAAAATGCTCCAGAGGATAAATCCTCGTCACCTCGTCCCGTGTGGGAAATAAATAGTCCATGTGCCGTATCTAATAACTAGAGAGACGTGATTATTGTCAACTCCAGACGCGTGTGGGGTTTTTATTAATCTGGCAATTCTATCGTTACAATTTAAATAGTCCATATCAGTCATCAGTTCAACCTGTAAAATATAGTCATCGCCATACAAGCCTCTCGCTCGTATGGTAAATCTTCCACCTCGTCACACAAGCTCCAAATGCTTATGTGGTATATGATGAAGTATGTCTGTCTACTGAAGTATGCCATGTAATGTAGTTCAAAATTAATTGTTACTATCCTATGGCGACATTTATTATTTCACACAGAAAAACCAGCACTCCGCATCCAATGGCATTCACAGGAGTTGATATAATAATATTTCGCATCCAACTCATTAAGGTTTACCTGTTTGTAGGGCACGCAAATAAAATCTTTACTCAACAGCTATCCATTTACCTGTTCAAACATATATAATACACATGTATATATTTCTATTTATTTTCAAATCAGTTCAATGTGTGATTTAAATGAATAAATTCTACCATTCATTCTCCTATTAATTAAATTAACTATCGTTTTAATAATTTTAATTAATCAAATCTACAATCACACAACACAAACAACAATCAAATTGTTTTTTTACTTTTTAACTTTTCAAATATATATCTTTTATATATTCAAAAATCATATTTCTAAAACCAAACTATATATATAATCACAAATACGTTATTTAAAAACATATTACTCTCGACTCGTTCTGGGGCACTTCTGACCCCATCTCTAACGAGTTGTTCTGATTCTGCTATACTCATACTAGGATATTACTGATCCTATCTGTAATGAGTTACCCGTCCTAGAACACTACTGGTTCTATCTCTGACGCGTTCGTTAATATGTTATATTCCAGAACTAAGCTTAACCAAAGCTCTGATACCACGTTGTGACTTTACCGCGAAATCCGGTAGGCTTTGCAACCATCCCTTCATCCTCCAGTACAGCAGGTAAAACCTACCGTGGCTCACACTGGTCCCCCAATCCCTTGCTTTACGGTGACCCTCTCGAGTCTCGCGCCCACTGGAGAACCAACGCTCTAAACTGCGACATGTAGAGGTAAGAGTCTCCCGTTCGCCACCAAACCGCGAAGCGAGAACCCCTATCATGCATACCCAGCCCACACAGGACCAGCAACAAGGACTGGTATGAGAAATCTACTCAACACATTTAAAATATAGCAAATCACAGGACCACGCCACTTTCGTGGAACGGGTTTACTCCATTGGATTGCCAGTGCTTTAAAGCAAATCATTCTTTTAAACATCGCTATGGTTTTTATAAAAATGAAGCCATTATAAGACTCAGTTCCCATCACACAATGCAACGCAAACCGAAGGATAGAGTTTTTACCTTATAACGGCCAAAATATGCTTGATACGAATAAAACAAAGGCATTTGATATTATTGCTAGTGTTTATATGTTTTGAAAACAATTTCAAATCATAACTATCAATCATAGACGGCATGAGTACCATATATCATGTCGCCATATATATACACAATCAAAACCGCACGATGTCGTATTTGGAAATTGGATTTCCGTCATGAACCAAGGCAAAAGATAGTCCTTACCGACTTCGCGACTCTCTAGCCCGAGCCACAGGACCCAGACTCAGGTGGGCCCTTGGATCGTCAGGACCGGTCCACCGATGTGGATTAAAATGCCTGAACAATGTGTTTCCCCACCTATGGGGCGTAAACGAGCCAACGAATGACTACATCGGACCCGGATCGTCCGATCTAACCGAGGCGCCTCGCAACAGCAACAACCACATAAGTCAAACTCGTCAGGGCGTGTAAAACCACTGACGCCACTTCTAACTAGAAAGAAACGCATGTCCTCCCTGAGGTCCTTCCTCCCGTTTCTGGTTCATACTGGGCGTGAGGCTCGCGATTTCACGTTATACACAAAGCTACACCACACAGGCGGTGCTTTGATCATCACCACAAGACTTTGCTTTTCAACAGAAGCCCTGATCATTTGCCACTTAGGCATGCCACACTAGCAATTCATGCCATGCGACAGATGTCCATCGATATACAACCTCTGAGCTCGTGCGTTTCAGAGAAGGGCGTTAAGCAAAAGAATAAATTCTCCGCCGCCAAACAGATGTATATTTAACAGAGATAAATCAACACAGAATAAAATCCAATGTCAGACACACAGTCCATTTACAAGTCCGTTCTGGGTCTGAACGAAACCGGAGGCACGATATACCTCGCAAACCCATCGATCACCACGTACGTCTGGACGATCACCACTCATTATCCATATTTCGGGATGCCTCCCAATCAGGACCTCAGTTACCATCCAAACGAGGTGAAGATCTCCGGTCTTCGACCATCGTCTTCATCTTCGATTTCTTATTGTCGATTCAGTTATTCAGAATGGGATAAACTCGGTCTTTCTGAGCAACTCACGTATATAATAAATAAGTGCAACATTAACATACACACGCATCATTTCAATTCATTAGTCACTAACCGTCGATTAGTAAGAGAAAAATTTCCCAAATATTAACCCCGAAGGCCGAAACCAACATCAGATCAACACCTAGGAAACCATTCGACTTAGCCAACCTTCAGTTAATTTCTAAATCACATCCATATCATTTATAATATTTTATAACGATTTATCGCTATTTTTATTCATTTTAAAATAGCCCATTTATTTAAAACGACGCTTCGGGCCATAACGCGACCGTGGCGCTGTTTTTCTTCAGATTTGATTTACACATCTCTGAAAATCTAACCGTTGGATCTTCACAAAATTTACATCATTAGAAAGATCTTTTCAAAATGAATCCGACGGTTCCAGTTTCGGGAAAATCCAACGGTCGGATCTCCCGGTATAATCGTTTGAAGTTTCGATTTCAAAATACGAACTGCAGCGTCGTTATTCGATTAAATATAATTATATATATATATATATATATATATATATAAATATAATCGTTTCTGACGCTGTTTTTCTTCAGATTTGAATTAAACATTCCAGACAATCCAACCGTTGGATTTTTACAAAGTTGGTGCCGTTGGAAAGATTTTTCCAAAGCTAACCCAACGGTTGCGATTTCAGGAAAATCCGATGGTCGGATCTCCCGGTATAATCGTTTGAAATCACGGTTTCAAAATACGAACTGTGCGTCGTTATTCGATATATTTTAATTCTATTTATATATATATCGATTCTTCGATTTCAAAGCTATATTCTTTTCATACATTTGATAAAAAATGATATTTTTATCTAACTGTCTTCTATTTCAACACTTCACTATATTTAGCGATTCATGTATATAATAAAAATGTGATTTTTATTGTAAAACAATTCATTTTAAAACACTATTATTTTATATAGTTTATATAGGTAATAAAAATACGATTTTTTTTATTATAAAACAATTTCTTTCAAAACAAGGACATTTTACAAAGTTCATATAGATGATAAAAAGGTGATTTTTATTATAAAACAATTTATTTCAAAATATGAATACCATTCAACACATGAATTTCTATTCAACGAATGAATATTGATTCAACACATGAAGGTTTTCTATAGTTTATATATATAGATAAAAATGTGATTTTTATATTTGAAACGCGAACACCATTCAACACATGAATTTCTATTCAACGAATGAATATCGATTCAACACATGAAGGTTTTCTATAGTTTATATATATAGATAAAAATGTGATTTTTATATTTAAAACACGAATACCATTCAACACATGAATTTCTATTCAACGAATGAATATCGATTCAACACATGAAGGTTTTCTATAGTTTATATATATAGATAAAAATGTGATTTTTATATTTAAAACACGAATACCATTCAACACATGAATTTCTAATCAACGAATGAATATCGATTCAACACATGAAGGTTTTCTATTCGACGAATAAATATAGTTTCAGCAAATGAAAATAATTCAAACACATGAATATTATTCAAAATTTCGGCAGCATAACGGCAGGGTAGTTAAAACCGGGACCGTCCCTAGTACGGCTCCTCGCTCTACCTTAAAACCTCGCGGTTTTTGACAATGGGGATCATGCATCTAGTTCGCACGCAGGCGGCATGTATATTTTTATTTCATTTCCACAAACTAATCCTATGTGGTTTCAACCAAATATTTCTCAACCACAAATGGGTATTTTTCAACCACAATCAATCAATATCAACCACAAACAATCCCAATCAACCATTCGCTATCAATCAATTTTCACACCAATCACAACCAATAAATATCGTCCATTGTTTGTGGAGGAGGGGCGTATATATATATATATATATATATTTATATATAGCAATTCACTTTTATTTCAACACATATATAATTTTTACAATGCATATACAACTTATACATCGAATGTACAACTTATACAACGCTTATACAAGAGGTGTACAACGCTTATATAACTCATACATCGACTATATAATTTATACATCGTTGTTTTCCATATCGTTTATAAATTAGAAATCTCACATTGGGTTCCACTCCACCAAAAATAGCAGAAGGCTCAGAAAAATATGCGGTCTCTTCTAAAATGTAGAATACGTCCACACGGTCACGATGTTTCCTGTTTCATCGAATTTCGACAAGAAACGAAAAAGATATGATTTTTCAAAGTTTGCAACGATTTAAAGGTGTTAAAACAGTTCAAAATAAAACAAGCTGTACCACAGCTGAAAGGTTCAAAACTAGGTTTGCAATTTTCGATCAAACCGTGAATCGATAGGAGCATCGGCCGATGCAGCGACGAAGAGGAGGGAGACGCGCGCCTGCGCGTGATGGTGGGGGCCCACTCGGTGGTGCCAGGCGGTCGGGGCGGCGGGTTGAAGTCGACGACTTCAGGGAGGTGGTTCTCTCTCCACAGGCCACGAAAATTCCAAACTTTATATGGATTTGAAGATCTCGAGAAGATCTTCAAAAAGTTCAACTGTGGCACGAGCAAATTCAGCGTGGATTGATCGGAAAATGAGGGGGAAGGTCTCGAGCGGTTTCCGCCTTCGATCAGGGAGAGAGAAATGAAGAATTTTCTTTTTTTATTTTAAAAAAAATATGATTGGTCGGGGGAGTTTTAAAGGGGTTTTCTGACACGACCACCAATCTAAGCCCAACGACTGTCGTCCCTAGCGTTTTACCCCCATTTCGAACACAATGGGATATGTTTCGTAGGCCCATTCGACTGTTTCAGTCAGTTTCCGTTCAATTAAAAATATATAACATTCAATATTTGATTTGAACGTACATTTCATTTTGCCAGGGCCACAAACTGATTCGAAAAATTCCAGAAAAATAAATTTGGCTATGTTTTGACGATACGGTCCCAACAAAACTAGTTTCGTCGAATTCTGAGACCGTTTGCAAAAAGGCCCATTTCTGGTCGATCCAATTTAACTATAATTGATCAAAACACGTTTTCCTTTGCCACGCTCACATACTAGCGTCGAAAATTATGAAATTTGAAACATAGCAATAACTTCACATCCCGGATCCAACAAAAGTGGTTTCGTCGAATTCCGAGGTCGTATGCAAAATGGCCAATTTCACGGGCTATATAAATTCCGTAGCGACCTTTCTGAAAATTCATTTGGCCATAACTTTTTCTTTCCGCTATGAAAATTCGATTTTTCAGATTCGTTAGAAAGGTATTCACTAACAGATTTAAATATTTTTGGTTTCACTCAAATCCGTTTTGTTTTGCACCTGGTACAGTCCGACAAAGTTTGAATTCAATTTTTGAAACTGCAGCGCCTTTTCAGGCCTTGTTTATAATTAGAATTAATTATATTCGTTTTCAAACGTCGATTCAAACTCACTTTTCATTGCCATTATTCAAAATATTTATTTTAAATATTTAAAATCGATTATTTTAGCCAATTTAAAAAATTTAAATTGGTTCAGATTTTCTGGGTCGTTACAAAAGCTGCGCTTTGATCATCATCCACCAAACTTTGCTTTTCAACAAAATTATGGATTACTGCATCTCAGCATGCCACACTATCAATCCATATCGTATCACTGATTTCTTCCAATATATAACCTCTGAGCTCGTACGTCTCAGAGAAGGGCGTTAAGCAAGAGAATAAATTCTCCGCCGCCAAACAGATATATATTTAGCAGAGATCAACGAATACAATATAAAGGAATACAATGTCAGGCACACCATCTATTTACAAGTCCGTTCTAGGTCTGAACGAAACTGGAGGCGCTTTCCTTGCATATCCATCGATCTCCAAGTACGTCTGGACGACCAACAACTATTTCCCTCCTCTTGGGTGTACAGCCCAATCAGGATCATCAGTAATTATCCAAACGATGTGAAGACTTCCGGTCTTCAACCACCGTCATCATCTTCGACTTATCGTCGAATCGGTTATTCGGAATGGGTATAAACCCGGCCTTTCCGAACAACCCGCGTATATTATAAACAAATGTTACACAAACACAACATACGCCTCATTCCAATTTATTAGTCACTAACCGTAAATCAGTAAGAGAGCAATTCCCCAAATATTAACCCCGAAGGCCGAAGCCAACATCAGATCAATACCCAGGAAACCATTATTCTTAACTAACCTCCAGCTAGTTTCTAAATTTCACATTCTTAGGGAAAGGTTCCCATTAATTTTATCAAAGATAAATTCTTTAAAATTTATTCTTTAATCTTCCATTGGATGTCATATCAAACCTAATTATGGTTTTCCAAACTAGTCGAGATTAGCGAACCACACCGAAGTAATTATTTATTTTATTTCCCAATCCCAACCTATTCATCCCATGAAGCAAAACTGGTAATACTCCATATCTAACACCACAGTGTTATCGGTAAAATTAATTACCATTTCACGTTCAAATCTAATTAAAGATTTAACTACCGCTTGGAGCAAAACTGGTGATACTCCATTCTCGCTCATTTTCCAAATTTGATAATTTAAATTTTCAATTCACATTTCAATATAATTGCAGATTCATTAAAACTCCTTTTACTGGGTTAAAGAACTAATGTCATTTAAAACACAGTTCACGATAAACTCAAATCACATTCTATTTATTATCGGGTTAAAGAACAAGTGTTATTTAAAACACCGTTCACAATAAACCCACAAATCAATTCTAATTCAATTCCAATCAAATATATTAGAAATTCCGATTATTTAAAACCCCTTATAAATCTAATTTATTTATTTAAAAATAATTGGGTTTTAAATTTAGTTCAAAACTAGTTCATTTCGATAAAAATCCATTTTTATCTTTACAAATGTGGGATTTTTCATCCCAGTTCTTCACAAATCATTTCTTATAATTTTCCACAAATTACTGATATTTTTGATAATTTTATCAAGGCCCGTCCAGTCGATTTCCTACAACGGCCATCGAACTGCACTTACAGCGACCTTTTCCAAATTTGATTTGGACGTATCTCCAAATCCAACCATTAGATTTCAAATTTCTAATATTCGTAAGAAAGCTCTTTTCGATACGAACCCAACGGTTCCGGTTTTAGGAGAATCCGACGGTCGGATCCCCCGTAATGCCCGTTCGAAGTCAATGGTCGAAATTTATGAACTACCGCGGCGCGGCGCGTTCTATTCGAGCCATTATATATATAATATATATTTCGCCGATTTCTATTTAAAACGAATTTTATAAATCATTTCAAATTTGTTTCAAAAACAATTTCAACCTTCATTTCAAATTCAAATCAAAATTGAATTTTCCCTTATAAATTCGTTTTAAATTCATTTCAATTCAATTCAAATTTCAATTCAATTTGAATTCATTTCAAATTGATTTTTATTCTATTTCAATTCGTTTTCAATTCAATTTGAGTTCACTTTCTATTCGAATTCATTTTATATTCAATTCAATTCGAATTTCTTTTATATTCAATTCAAATTTCTTTTATATTCAATTCAATTCGATTTTCTTTTATATTCAATTCAATTCGAATTCATTTCTTTATATATATTCGATTTTTATCTCATTTCAATATTCATTATAAAAACGAATATAATCGATATCAATATCGTTCGCGTCAAAATAGCGCATCTCCAATCAACACGGCTTTATATTTTTCAATAACTTCGTTATTCTATTCAACAAATGAATCTATATTTCTTTCAATACATGACTCTATATTTTTGTCAACACATGACTAATCTCAACGAATGAGTACTGTCCACGTGTGACTATTTTTGTTATTTAATATATTTTATAAAAATTATGGTATCTATCGATTGATTTCAAATCAGACTCCAACCGTAAATTAGTAAGAGAACGATTCCCTAAATATTAACCCCGAAACCAACATCAGATCAATATCCAAGAGACCACTCATCTTATCTATTTTCCAGTTAGTTTCTAATTTTATATATGATAAAGATGTAAATTTTATTGTTAAAATATTTCGTTCAACACATGACTAATCTCAACGGATGAGTACTGTCAACACATGAACCTTTATTTTATAATATTGTTTATTTTCCCAATTGGAATGAGGCCCAATCAATCACCATATAAAGTTAATTATATGGATTCCATACAACACATGTATATAATAGCAACAATAAATAATCAATCATCATCCAAAGTGCACTACTCCGTATAAGCATCAAATATAGGTATCTAACGCTTATAACAGCCTGTCAATCAATCGATCGACATACAACTAATTACCGGGATTGGTGTATGCCGTATTTTATCCCAATACCCGTGTGGGGTTTCAAACAATCAAACACAGATTTTATTTGTGCAGTTGGGCGATGTGTAAAATTTATTGTCCCAATCAATATCAGTCAAATCAGTGTATATAAACAAATCGGCCGATTTGTTTATAAATATTTATTCATTCACTTTCACGTTAAAAATTATAATTTTAACGATAATTTATTTATTTCAACCATCTACATTTTATTATCGATTTCACATCAACATCACAAACAAATTCCATAACACATCAAACAAACAAACAAGCCATCCATGGTCTGTGGATGACGGGTGTCGGGTGCTGCTAAGCACCGTCTGCATCCTAGTATATATATATATATAACTAGAAAGAGAAGATTTAAAGTGAGAAGTTCTCACAGAGGGTTCCACTCCGCCGTGCTTTGCTGTTGGACTGCTGAATCGTCTGGATCGGTTTGAAATTCCAATGTAGTCTTTTCACGCTGTTCAAATAAAAATTATATTTTTATTCTTACTTCATCTATTTTTACAACGCTTCATTCTATATAAAAATTATATTTATATTTCTACTTCTAATATAAAGATCGAATTTTTATTTCATCGCTATAAAAATCACATTTTTATTTCAATATATATAAGAAAAATCAGATTTTTATTTCGCTACATATATAAAGATCAAATTTTTACTGTCTGTATAATATAAAAATTATATTTCTAACTTCTTCATTATATAAAAATTATATTTTTAATACTTCTACCTTACAAAAATTGTTCTTTTTCTATGATAAAAATCGTTCCTTTATCATACTGAAAATATAAGCTTCATATAAATGAATTTCATATCTTTTTCAATACAAAGATCTAGTCTTTATACACATAAAAATATGAACTTCTCATATCTAGAAATCTAATCCTTTCATAATTATATAAAAAAAACTATCTTCCTTAATAAAAATCCTCATTTTATTTTTTAGTTTTATATGAAATAAATAATTAAAAGAAACTGAAATAACTAAAATAAAATTTACTTTGCTTTAAAAAGGGGGTGTTCATCGCTAAATATATATTAAAAATCCGATTTTTATTTCGATTTATATATATTGTAGAAATCATATTTTTAATACAAAGCTATATATATATATATAAAAATCCCTATTTTTATATCAAAGAAAATTATGTCTTCAAATCATATTTTTATTCCACTTTCAAATATATAAAAATCGAATCTTTTCATATTTAAATATACGATCTTTCTCCTTTCAAAAATACGATCTATCTGTTTTTAAAATACGATCTTTCTACTATGAGAAATCCATTCTCTTCCTCTCTCCTTATATATGATAAAATCACATTTTAAAAATCTAGTTTTACATAAAAAAAGAAACATATTTTTAATTTAAAACTCATTTCTTTATTCTAAAAATCATATTTTTATTATGAAAACCCTCTCGTTATTCTATGTTTTATACAAAAAAACATGAACTGATTTAAAGCAACAATTATAAAAATTAAAAATCGCACCTTTTTGTTTGCCTGGGAGAATGGGGCTGCGTCGGCATTTGAGGAGGAGGGAGGAAGGAGGAACGGCGGAGGGGAAGAAGAAGAAGAAGCAGCGGCGGCAGCAACAGGAGGAGGAGGCGCGAGGTAGATGCGGTGGAGGGATTGGGGGGAGGGGGGTTCTCGAGCGTTTAGGAGGGGAAGAGGAGGAAGGGGCGTGGTGCGGATTGGGGAGGTAGGGAGGCTGGCGCTCCGCCCGGAGCAGCGGTGCGTGCGGTGGCGCGGTCGCGCTTGGAGGCGGCTAGGGTTCTGAGCGCGGTTTTTTTTTTCTTTTTGATTTGGAGACTGAAAGTGAACAGGGAAGGGAATAGGAGAGGGAGGGCTTAAGTGAAAGGAATTTATATATTTTATTATTTATTTTAATTTCAAAAAGTAACTTTTATTTTCGACCTCGAAATCGAACCCATCGCTTGTCGTCCCCAGCTAATTACCCCCATTCCGAACACAATGGGATATGTATCGTAGGTTGATTCGATCGTTTCGATCAGTTTTCATCAAAATCAACATATAACTCTATATATTGAATTTGAACGTGCATTTCAATTTACCGGGGTCATATACTAGCTCGAAAAATTCCTGAAAAATATTTTCTAGCTTCGTATTGACGATACGGTCCTAACAAAACTAGTTTCGCCCAATTCTCAGACAGTTAGAAAAATGGCCATTTTTCAGTCGATTAAAATCAACTGCATATTGATTCGAAAAATTATGAAAATCGGAATCTAGCAATAACTTGACATCACGGATCCAACAAAAGTGGTTTCGTCGAAATCCGAGGTCGTTTGCAAAATCTCCATTTTTAAGGGCCGAAATTCCATAGCTACTATTCTGAATTTTCAACTGGTCATATCTTTTGATTCCCGCTATGAAATTTTGATTTTTCGGATTCGTTGGAAAGATATTCTCAATTAGATTCAAATATTTTTGGTTTCACTAAAATCTGGTTTATTTTGCACTCGGTATGTTCATTTGAAGTTTGAAATCGAATTATCGAACTACCGCGCCATTTTCAATTCCTTTTATAATTTAAAATAAATATTTATATTCTCTCGACAATCTATATAACTATATATGTTCTAATTCTATTCAAAATAAATTTCTCATCGATATTATTTAAAATAGTCATTTTAAATATTCAAAATTCACTAAAATTGCCAAAATAAAATTTTTAAACTGGCTCGCATTTCCGGGTTATTACAATCTCCCCCACTTAAAACTTTTCGTCCCCGAAAAGGAACGAAGCCGAAAGTTGTTTAACTAATCAACTCAACTTCCATTATTTTGATTACGGCTTAAGTTCTTCAACTTTTCAGTTTCTAAGAAATTTTCAAATTTTTCAAAAATTTGGCTAACACCCTAAATTTTCGAAAAATTTCGCCATAACCTCCCGTGCACCGGGAGCACCGGGAAAATCCTGAAATTGCCATACAGGCCCTCTGATCTCAAAAAGAAAAAGAAAAAGCCAAGCAGCTAGCCAATCGGCTCATAAAATCATCATCACCCAAACAAAACAGTAAATTATGGTAAACATGTGAAACGACCCGCAAATCCGTACCCTTTGAGTCGACTAATAACACCACACGTCCAACTCAAATTGCACAGAAATACGAACCATTTTTAGAAAGAAGTTAGAGGATGAGAAGTAGAAAGAAGGAACTAATAGAATAGAAGAAGAAGAAGAAGACAACAACATCAGAGTAACACGAATCTCACAGCGGAACGAATAAAATATATTAGATAACATAAACTTTGAAATACAAATCGATAAGTGTATATATATACATACCATCATCGGAGCACAATAGTTATCTCTGGAACAGTTATAAACACCTGTTTCCAGATACAATATAGTACACAGCGGAAAATACGATAGTCTATAGCTAACTGGTGAAGCCTCCTGCTTCAAGCTCCTCCAAGTGAATCTGTAAAATCCCGACTACTTGACTGCCCATACAAATTTGGGCACCCAAGAGTTTAGGGAAAACAAAACAAAATAAACTCTGGGTCAGTCATGGGACTGGTGTGAGTAAACTCCAATCATTTGTTTAACTTTCAAAATCCTTTCGAAAGAAATGATAATCGTAAGACCGATCCACACATAAACACGGATGGTTTTTACCTTACGATAACCAAAAATATTTTTGATATCAAATCCAGTGATATTATAATAATGTCTACATCAAATAAATAGAATCTAGCGGAACGCTTGCATCTCACGCTCCATATATAATATTAAATCAAAACCCCAGGGCTCTTATTGGAGATTGGATTCCAACTTGACAAGGTATGGGACCACCTTCCGAACGTGTATCTCTAGAGGCAAATACACTGGGTTCAACAAGAACATCTTGCAACCCGGCCCTCACATGACCGACCACTCATTTCGCTTGAGTGTATCGAATGTATACCACCGACGGTTGGGATCAGCAACCGCCTCCCGATAAGGGACAGCATCGATAGTTCTAAGAACAAAGGGAATTTCTCTAGATAGGTGATCATACATCCTAATGGGTGCGACCCACATAGCCATGCTGCCTGCCCGATTTTTGTCCACTTCCGGGTTGTGAGGCTTGAGGTTTTCATTATCTTCCAGCACATCTGGCCATCATTCACTTTGAATGCCACATCGTCAGATCCATCGGAAATCACTAATTGATTCCCACAAAAATACTCAGATTGTTAGGCTAAAGAAGTTTCCCTTCTATGCCACCAACTTCGTACGTTTGAAGAAATCAACGTACGTAACCTCCTTTGGAAATACTCTGTCAGACATTCGTCCATACAAGTTGTCCTGGGTCTGGACAAACCGAAGGCACTATCCCGTAAACAGGATAACCCTTGCATAACTCCGTCTTCAATTTTCTTCAGCATAAGTTGCTTCATAACGCTTACGCCAATACGGAGTGGTTTTCAGATATCAAATCTGATCGCGGTCTCTCCATATTGACAACGGAGGTATAAAACAAATCAAAACTTTGATAGTCGGTGATTTAACTATCAAAGAAACATCCATACAATCAACGGTCCTATTTCCAAATGGAAATTCTATCAATCAAGCATCAAACCATACTGGGCCCTTTTTATATTAGTTCTTTATTACATTATCATTCCCAATTCCCATTTTCCACCTTTCGCGTTATTTCAAAGCACTATTTTCTCTCTCGATCATTGGAAAACATTTCCAATATATATATAGTTCCTTTATCGAGAAAATATCTTTTATTCCGGTTAGAAAACATTTCTAAATCCTTTGAATTAACTGATGTTATAAACATCGTTATTTTAACTCAAATCATAAATCATTCGTTAACTAACGATATCACTAACCAACCCTTGCTATCGAGCCTTAACCATTTCTCCGTCAATAATGCCGTCAGTCAAGTTGGGGTATAATTACCTCTCAGACCTTAACTAAACGACATTCTTAACTTTGAAATAGTCAGAACTCACGACTTTAAACCAAATATTGCTTTCAACAACAGCGTTAAAACTGCTATCTAGCATTATAGAACACTTATCATAATCATAGCATTAAGATTGCTATTAAAACAGTTATTATACCGGCAGCGTTAAAATTGCCATTTAGAATAAAATACCGTGTGCGGCGCACACGCTTCCGTTGTTCCTTTATAAACTCTGTTTATTTTAAACAATTCAAATCCTTCTTTAAACATATTTATAAACTATACATTCTTCTAACCACTTAATTTTATTTGCAAAATATTTCCTTGTTCAAACTATTATTCTTTTACTTTAAGCATTTGAAAATCTTTCTTTGAACTTTCCTCTGTACTTTGCTAAATTCAAATCCATTTCCAAATATTGGTTTTAAAACCGATACTCACTTTCAAATATACATTCATATTTGAACTCACCTTTTAATTTATCCAATGGTTAATGATCCACTTAACTTAAACATTTTCCTTGGTTTACCCAATGGAATAGGTCTCCATTTGCAACTCAATGAAAAAGAAATTATTTCTAATTTGGAAATAAATTCTGCTTTTAAATTCTAATTTCCTTTTCCACATTCGATGATATTTTACGGTATCTAAAATACCAGGTTCCTAAGGCCAGGGTAAACCAACCATACACATTTAACCATGGATAATGTAGCATAACATATATCACCATTAAATAAAACAGTAAATAAAAATGTTGAGGGATCCAGTTGGATCCCTCCAACCTGTTTCCCTGCATCCACAGATGTTAGTAACATCAAAAATATCGCATTAATGAAATAAATCAATCAACGATGATTATATCAACCAATTTATCAACTATTCAACCAAGCAACCATTTCACTCTATAAAATAATTTTAAACGAGTGAGTTTACTCACATTGTTCGCAGTTGATGATTCTGCCTTTATTTCGTTTACAATCAAACAAGTGTTTGATTTTATCATGGAATTTCACTATCCTGTTATCTGCCGCATCAACTCCATAACCTAGATCTCTTCGTTATGATTCCACTGTAACTGACGATTTCCAATTGTTCACTCCAACATAATAATAGCCCCTTTTTCCATTGTCTGCAATTCACCTGCTATTCACCATCAATTCGATTCCCATCGGTTAAATGATTATTATAAATTTTAAATCATCTTAACGTTACTAACCATTATGTTGACTTGGCCATAAAGAAAACAAATTCGCAGTTCCATCTTCCGGTCAAAACGGAAAACATGGCACCCTCCACTTATACCGTGACTTTTCCCGAACCACTCATCATGAACTCTTCCTAATCACCAATTATTTCTTGATTACCATTTAAAATAATTAACGGTGTATTAAAACACACTTTAATCCACGACCCCCCGACTGTTCCCAGGCTTCAATTACAAAAACCAACAACATTGCTGTTTCCTTAATCCACTTGTTTATAGGCCATTATGTTTCTCCCTTTTTCTTTAAACATACCGCACCTTCTGTAAACAAATCCACCCACCGAACTTTCTTCCCCATCAAAACTTCGCAACAGTAAACACCCTATGCCCACATGAATCCATCAACACAGTAACTCCTGCACGCTTTCCTTAATTCCCCCCAAAAATCAAGTAAACCACCTTCATTAAGCATTACCGAACCGTGTATTAAAGCCTTGACCCCAAAACCAAAACCCCACCCTGGACTAGAACAACGCCAGAAACTCTGAACAGCAAACCTGTCCTCAACCCCACAAAAGAACTTAAAGTATTTGGAATCCTTACCACCTTAATCTACCACCGTCGTTGCCGATTCAGATGGTCAGACATTGATCAAGTGTTGCCGCTTTGACCGCCCATCCATGCTTCGTCAAACCCCCATGGCCTGAACCTTCATCGACGCCTTTATCTCCGGCAAACCTCTCCACTTGCAACGCTGTAGTCCTTCAAGCTCTAATTGATGCTCTAATGTCATTGAACGTGCTGAAATTGGGATAGGTGTGGAGAGCAATACCCAGAGATTAAACACCTATTTATTTCAATTTTATTTTCTTTTTGAATTGGATTAAATCTCACTTCATGGGTTTCAAAGGAAATGGGACCTTTTTCTTTTCTACTGAGAAGGAAAAGTCTAGTATTTAAAAAGAGAGAAACGTGGCTTGCACGAAACGCAGTAGCTTGGTCGGCACGGGTAGAAGCCTTAGGGAACACGGGTAAAACTTTGCAGTCACGATGTTTGTTTGTTCAAAACGTACAGGGTAAGATAATATATACATATTATTTTGTTGATTATTTTGGGCGAGATATTGAAGCTGTATAATGTGTGCTGATCGTATTGTTAAGTCAGAAAATTTTCTGTTTAGATGGCACGTTTCTCTAGCTCGCCCTATAGTCCTTTTTAAAAATGATACGGATAGGGTATAGGTCTAATGGATTGACATCCAGAGGAATGAACGAATGATCATATGAATGAACAGTCTGTTTACTGATTTAAAAGCTAATCTTGGTGTAAAAAGGTATTCTGAACCCAACGGGACAAGTTTCGTCGAATTCCGACATCGTTTGAAAAAAATTCCTTTATAAAACCAGAAATCAACACGCGTTTAAATTTTCCACGATCACCAGATAAATCAAATCAACTTGAAACTGCGAACACTGACAATAACTTTTCGATACGAACCCAACGGCACTAGTTTCGTCACATTCTGAGACTGTTGCCCCGGTAGACTGTTTTTGGCGCGTACCGCACTGCCCTTCTGAACACCAAATTTGCCGATCTCTAAAAACAACAAACTATATATCTACCCTGACTATATCCGATGCTACGAACTCACCGGAACTGGTTTCGTGGCCTGATTTGATCGTCTGTTCAAGTTATACTCTAATATCCCTTTATTCAGTTGAATTAATTTAATTGCACTGAACGAGCGTTTACGGCTACCGTGGTTACATACGACATCGGTTTGCCACGCAATTCAACACCGTACAATAATTTAATGATACGGTCCCAATGAAACTGATTTCGTCGAAATCTGAGTCCGTTTGCAAAACGGCTATTTTAAAGGCCTATATTTTAAATAACGATTTTCCACAGCGACTATTTCAAAATTTTGATTTGACCATAACTTTCTATTTATAACACGAAATCTAGATTTTCCCCTTTCATATGAAAATTATCATCAATACGGTTCCAACGTTTCTTGTTTCACAGAAATTCGACTTATATCAGATCCTGTATCCTTAGTTGAAGTTCAAAACTCTATATTACGAACTACCGCGCGATTTCGAGCTCGTTTTATAATTATATTATAAATTAACGTTCAAACTTCGTTTTAATTAATAAATTCCTATATGTAATTCAATTAAAATTCTTAAAACAAATTTAAATATTCAGAATTCAGCGGTCGAAAAATCCGGGTCGTTACATTCCTTCCCCCTTAAAATAATTTCGTCCTCGAAATTGCTAAGGTAGGAAAAGATGCTACGTACCCTGTTAACTAGGTCCAATAATCCTTTTTGCTTACTTCTTAACTTCAGTTTAACTGGACCAATTTATTTTAAATTAAAATAATAATTTATTCTTACTAACGAAAATTTTCAAAAATTCTGAAAATTTTCTAACACTTTAAATTCTGAAAAATTCCGGCAGCATCTCCTCTGCACGGTTTAATCGGTACAACCACAACTCGCCTTTCTAGGCCTTCTCCAATCCAAAAGAAAATCAAAAAGCCAAATGGCTCGCCTCATAGGCTCATAAAATCATCAACCCAAACAATATTGTAAACATGTACCTTTTTGTCGGGCATAATTCTATCTCTTGCACTTGCTTCCATTCAATATCTGCTCAGCATACATATATCCATTTCCCACCGGTTTCAAATCAATACAACTTCCAGTTGTCAGATCTCCAATCAACTTCTGATTAGTCACTTCCATTCTATCAATTCAAATCTGATTTCTATTTAAATCAATCCACTTATTATCCTTGAATCCAATTCAATCCCATTCAACAACATCCAATATATTCAACTTTCTTATTCAAAAATCTCTTCAACTAATGCCATATACCTTTAAAATACTTCAAGGAATATTTCAACACTTCCGGGATTTAAATTCAAATTATGGTTTGAATTAAATTTCAGTTCAGCTTATTTGTATATCCTATTCTTATACAAATTCAATTTGGTTTTATACAACCACTTCAATATTTTATAATTTCCTTTGATTGTAATAACAATCAACACATTCGATAATTTCAGAAAATTATCCCTTTATATCAAAATAACTTTTGGGCAAATTATATCACTTACCCACTTTAAAACAATACTGAGTCGATTTGTTCTGTTCGAGAGTTTAGAAACACCTATCGATACAGTTGTACACCCTGTATCGACCAGAATTCATAAACCACTCAACAAACCAGCCAACACAATATAAAACAATTTTATATCAAATCCACAAATACGCGCTCATATATATACACTCAAACTCAACCTAGGGTGTTACTAACCCCATCTCTATTGAGTCACGCCACAGAGCCAAGGTAATCACTTAACCTTCAGCTCTGATACCAAATGAAACGACCCGCAAATCCGTACCCTTTGAGTCGACTAATAACACCACACGTCCAACTCAAATTGCACAGAAATACGAACCATTTTTAGAAAGAAGTTAGAGGATGAGAAGTAGAAAGAAAGAACTAATAGAATAGAAGAAGAAGAAGAAGACAACAACATCAGAGTAACACGAATCTCACAGCGGAACGAATAAAATATATTAGATAACATAAACTTTGAAATACAAATCGATAAGTGTATATATATACATACCATCATCGGAGCACAATAGTTATCTCTGGAACAGTTATAAACACCTGTTTCCAGATACAACATAGTACACAGCGGAAAATACGATAGTCTATAGCTAACTGGTGAAGCCTCCTGCTTCAAGCTCCTCCAAGTGAATCTGTAAAATCCCGACTACTTGACTGCCCATACAAATTTGGGCACCCAAGAGTTTAGGGAAAACAAAACAAAATAAACTCTGGGTCAGTCATGGGACTGGTGTGAGTAAACTCCAATCATTTGTTTAACTTTCAAAATCCTTTCGAAAGAAATGATAATCGTAAGACCGATCCACACATAAACACGGATGGTTTTTACCTTACGATAACCAAAAATATTTTTGATATCAAATCCAGTGATATTATAATAATGTCTACATCAAATAAATAGAATCTAGCGGAACGCTTGCATCTCACGCTCCATATATAATATTAAATCAAAACCCCAGGGCTCTTATTGGAGATTGGATTCCAACTTGACAAGGTATGGGACCACCTTCCGAACGTGTATCTCTAGAGGCAAATACACTGGGTTCAACAAGAACATCTTGCAACCCGGCCCTCACATGACCGACCACTCATTTCGCTTGAGTGTATCGAATGTATACCACCGACGGTTGGGATCAGCAACCGCCTCCCGATAAGGGACAGCATCGATAGTTCTAAGAACAAAGGGAATTTCTCTAGATAGGTGATCATACATCCTAATGGGTGCGACCCACATAGCCATGCTGCCTGCCCGATTTTTGTCCACTTCCGGGTTGTGAGGCTTGAGGTTTTCATTATCTTCCAGCACATCTGGCCATCATTCACTTTGAATGCCACATCGTCAGATCCATCGGAAATCACTAATTGATTCCCACAAAAATACTCAGATTGTTAGGCTAAAGAAGTTTCCCTTCTATGCCACCAACTTCGTACGTTTGAAGAAATCAACGTACGTAACCTCCTTTGGAAATACTCTGTCAGACATTCGTCCATACAAGTTGTCCTGGGTCTGGACAAACCGAAGGCACTATCCCGTAAACAGGATAACCCTTGCATAACTCCGTCTTCAATTTTCTTCAGCATAAGTTGCTTCATAACGCTTACGCCAATACGGAGTGGTTTTCAGATATCAAATCTGATCCCGGTCTCTCCATATTGACAACGGAGGTATAAAACAAATCAAAACTTTGATAGTCGGTGATTTAACTATCAAAGAAACATCCATACAATCAACGGTCCTATTTCCAAATGGAAATTCTATCAATCAAGCATCAAACCATACTGGGCCCTTTTTATATTAGTTCTTTATTACATTATCATTCCCAATTCCCATTTTCCACCTTTCGCGTTATTTCAAAGCACTATTTTCTCTCTCGATCATTGGAAAACATTTCCAATATATATATAGTTCCTTTATCGAGAAAATATCTTTTATTCCGGTTAGAAAACATTTCTAAATCCTTTGAATTAACTGATGTTATAAACATCGTTATTTTAACTCAAATCATAAATCATTCGTTAACTAACGATATCACTAACCAACCCTTGCTATCGAGCCTTAACCATTTCTCCGTCAATAATGCCGTCAGTCAAGTTGGGGTATAATTACCTCTCAGACCTTAACTGAACGACATTCTTAACTTTGAAATAGTCAGAACTCACGACTTTAAACCAAATATTGCTTTCAACAACAGCGTTAAAACTGCTATCTAGCATTATAGAACACTTATCATAATCATAGCATTAAGATTGCTATTAAAACAGTTATTATACCGGCAGCGTTAAAATTGCCATTTAGAATAAAATACCGTGTGCGGCGCACACGCTTCCGTTGTTCCTTTATAAACTCTGTTTATTTTAAACAATTCAAGTCCTTCTTTAAACATATTTATAAACTATACATTCTTCTAACCACTTAATTTTATTTGCAAAATATTTCCTTGTTCAAACTATTATTCTTTTACTTTAAGCATTTGAAAATCTTTCTTTGAACTTTCCTCTGTACTTTGCTAAATTCAAATCCATTTCCAAATATTGGTTTTAAAACCGATACTCACTTTCAAATATACATTCATATTTGAACTCACCTTTTAATTTATCCAATGGTTAATGATCCACTTAACTTAAACATTTTCCTTGGTTTACCCAATGGAATAGGTCTCCATTTGCAAATCAATGAAAAAGAAATTATTTCTAATTTGGAAATAAATTCTGCTTTTAAATTCTAATTTCCTTTTCCACATTCGATGATATTTTACGGTATCTAAAATACCAGGTTCCTAAGGCCAGGGTAAACCAACCATACACATTTAACCATGGATAATGTAGCATAACATATATCACCATTAAATAAAACAGTAAATAAAAATGTTGAGGGATCCAGTTGGATCCCTCCAACCTGTTTCCCTGCATCCACAGATGTTAGTAACATCAAAAATATCGCATTAATGAAATAAATCAATCAACGATGATTATATCAACCAATTTATCAACTATTCAACCAAGCAACCATTTCACTCTATAAAATAATTTTAAACGAGTGAGTTTACTCACATTGTTCGCAGTTGATGATTCTGCCTTTATTTCGTTTACAATCAAACAAGTGTTTGATTTTATCATGGAATTTCACTATCCTGTTATCTGCCGCATCAACTCCATAACCTAGATCTCTTCGTTATGATTCCACTGTAACTGACGATTTCCAATTGTTCACTCCAACATAATAATAGCCCCTTTTTCCATTGTCTGCAATTCACCTGCTATTCACCATCAATTCGATTCCCATCGGTTAAATGATTATTATAAATTTTAAATCATCTTAACGTTACTAACCATTATGTTGACTTGGCCATAAAGAAAACAAATTCGCAGTTCCATCTTCCGGTCAAAACGGAAAACATGGCACCCTCCACTTATACCGTGACTTTTCCCGAACCACTCATCATGAACTCTTCCTAATCACCAATTATTTCTTGATTACCATTTAAAATAATTAACGGTGTATTAAAACACACTTTAATCCACGACCCCCCGACTGTTCCCAGGCTTCAATTACAAAAACCAACAACATTGCTGTTTCCTTAATCCACTTGTTTATAGGCCATTATGTTTCTCCCTTTTTCTTTAAACATACCGCACCTTCTGTAAACAAATCCACCCACCGAACTTTCTTCCCCATCAAAACTTCGCAACAGTAAACACCCTATGCCCACATGAATCCATCAACACAGTAACTCCTGCACGCTTTCCTTAATTCCCCCCAAAAATCAAGTAAACCACCTTCATTAAGCATTACCGAACCGTGTATTAAAGCCTTGACCCCAAAACCAAAACCCCACCCTGGACTAGAACAACGCCAGAAACTCTGAACAGCAAACCTGTCCTCAACCCCACAAAAGAACTTAAAGTATTTGGAATCCTTACCACCTTAATCTACCACCGTCGTTGCCGATTCAGATGGTCAGACATTGATCAAGTGTTGCCGCTTTGACCGCCCATCCATGCTTCGTCAAACCCCCATGGCCTGAACCTTCATCGACGCCTTTATCTCCGGCAAACCTCTCCACTTGCAACGCTGTAGTCCTTCAAGCTCTAATTGATGCTCTAATGTCATTGAACGTGCTGAAATTGGGATAGGTGTGGAGAGCAATACCCAGAGATTAAACACCTATTTATTTCAATTTTATTTTCTTTTTGAATTGGATTAAATCTCACTTCATGGGTTTCAAAGGAAATGGGACCTTTTTCTTTTCTACTGAGAAGGAAAAGTCTAGTATTTAAAAAGAGAGAAACGTGGCTTGCACGAAACGCAGTAGCTTGGTCGGCACGGGTAGAAGCCTTAGGGAACACGGGTAAAACTTTGCAGTCACGATGTTTGTTTGTTCAAAACGTACAGGGTAAGATAATATATACATATTATTTTGTTGATTATTTTGGGCGAGATATTGAAGCTGTATAATGTGTGCTGATCGTATTGTTAAGTCAGAAAATTTTCTGTTTAGATGGCACGTTTCTCTAGCTCGCCCTATAGTCCTTTTTAAAAATGATACGGATAGGGTATAGGTCTAATGGATTGACATCCAGAGGAATGAACGAATGATCATATGAATGAACAGTCTGTTTACTGATTTAAAAGCTAATCTTGGTGTAAAAAGGTATTCTGAACCCAACGGGACAAGTTTCGTCGAATTCCGACATCGTTTGAAAAAAATTCCTTTATAAAACCAGAAATCAACACGCGTTTAAATTTTCCACGATCACCAGATAAATCAAATCAACTTGAAACTGCGAACACTGACAATAACTTTTCGATACGAACCCAACGGCACTAGTTTCGTCACATTCTGAGACTGTTGCCCCGGTAGACTGTTTTTGGCGCGTACCGCACTGCCCTTCTGAACACCAAATTTGCCGATCTCTAAAAACAACAAACTATATATCTACCCTGACTATATCCGATGCTACGAACTCACCGGAACTGGTTTCGTGGCCTGATTTGATCGTCTGTTCAAGTTATACTCTAATATCCCTTTATTCAGTTGAATTAATTTAATTGCACTGAACGAGCGTTTACGGCTACCGTGGTTACATACGACATCGGTTTGCCACGCAATTCAACACCGTACAATAATTTAATGATACGGTCCCAATGAAACTGATTTCGTCGAAATCTGAGTTCGTTTGCAAAACGGCTATTTTAAAGGCCTATATTTTAAATAACGATTTTCCACAGCGACTATTTCAAAATTTTGATTTGACCATAACTTTCTATTTATAACACGAAATCTAGATTTTCCCCTTTCATATGAAAATTATCATCAATACGGTTCCAACGTTTCTTGTTTCACAGAAATTCGACTTATATCAGATCCTGTATCCTTAGTTGAAGTTCAAAACTCTATATTACGAACTACCGCGCGATTTCGAGCTCGTTTTATAATTATATTATAAATTAACGTTCAAACTTCGTTTTAATTAATAAATTCCTATATGTAATTCAATTAAAATTCTTAAAACAAATTTAAATATTCAGAATTCAGCGGTCGAAAAATCCGGGTCGTTACAACATGTACCTATTTGTCGGGCAAAGAATTTTATTCTTCTGCTCTAGCCTCCTTGCTATGACCTATTCAACGTAAGTACATGTATATGCATGCAAATGTGACCAATTTTCAATACAATTAAATATTTGATTTAATTAGGCATAATGGTTCAAAATTATCAAACAAATAAACAAACAACACAACCATCAATCAATTAGTGGATTAGAATTTCAAACACATAACTTTGATATATATATAGAAAATCATGTTGTTAATGCCAATCACAACAATAAATCTATCTAGTTAAATTTTGGTTCTCACACCAGTCTAATGGAAATATATAAAAATCACACCTTCGAAACACGAAAATAAACCTCTGATGCCGTACGTCATCAGTGGAATCATCCCCGGGCTACTAGAGTGCGATTCTATATCTATCCAGTATATTAAAACTTCGAATATACGTTCATGACGCGTATATGCAAAATCTTTATATACTAGATTGTCCAAATTCAAAATAAATAAATATTCAAATATGTATACTTGAATTTAACTTTCAAAACAAAGTTTGTTTTCATATTTTTATTTTAAAAATATACTCTTCACACTCGTTCTAGGATACTACTGATCCTATCTCTAACGAGACATTCTAATTGGATATTACTAATCCAATATCTGATGAATTCTTTCGTATGGCTCTAATGTGTCTTGTTTTCGAGCTCTGTAAACCAATGTTCTGATACCAGCTGTGATAGCTCGTTACTTCCCCATGAAGGAAAGCCCGGATTACCTTGAGAACAACACAAAATAGAACGCAGACGGAAGAACATTTCATTGCTATTACAACAATTCCATCAGATACAAGAATATACAGAGTATAATTGAATAAATTACATTCGATAAATATCAGAGATTACAATAAATTATATAGCAGCGGAAAAACAATATAAAACACAACTGAAAGTAATACACGAATACAGGGCTTTCCGAGCATCGTTCCAGCTGTAAATCAGGATCCTGTGAATATAAATCTGCAAAACCAAAACTACTGGCTTCCCGTGTCGAAATAAGGGCACCCAGAGTTTAGGTTAAAACAATAAACTCCAGGTCAGTCATGTGACTGGTGTGAGAACTAAAATAGTTATTTATCTTTATTTTCAAAGTTAGGTAAATCAAGGGACCACGCCGTATAACACGGAACGGGTCTCCTCCCAAGAACACTAGTGCATATAAGTAAACAGCGCAATGCTTTTTGGAAAAATGAAGCTATTATAATACCCAGGTCCCATCACACAATGCAACGCAAGCCAGAGGATAGGGTTTTCCCTTATAATAGCCAAACATGTTTGGTACGTTTTAAAACCAAATCATTTGATACTATAATAAGTGTATAGTGTCAAAACAATTTCAATCATAAATATCAATCATAGACGGCATGGGTACCATATATCATGTCGCCATACTAGGCTCTACAAATGAAGCCGAAATACACGTATTGGAAAGTTGGATTTCCATCATGGTGGCTCCTGATTCGAAAGATCGATCGCGTAGTGCAATTCCCCACGGCTTACGTCCCAGCAAGAGAAAACACCGTAATGCACATCCGTACTTTTGGGAACCGAGTATCACCATGGCTTACGTCCTAGCGAGAGAAAACACTGCTTACTCTATCCCTCTGAGCACTAAGTTCATCTCGGTCGACCGAATCCACGACACCACTAAGGTGCCCATCCACTAAAAAAGCATACTGATCAAACCATCAGTTTACCACCATACCGGGGTGTGAGGCTCGCGAATCAACGCTATACACAAAGCCATGCTATATTAAAGCTGCGCTTTGATCATCATCCACCAAACTTTGCTTTTCAACAAAAGTATGGATCACTGCATCTCAGCATGCCACACTATCAATCCATATCGTATCACTGATTTCTGCCAATATATAACCTCTAAGCTCGTACGTCTCAGAGAAGGGCGTTAAGCAAGAGAATAAATTCTCCTCCGCCAAACAGATATATATTTAGCAGAGATCAACGAATACAATATAAAGAAATACAATGTCAGGCACACCATCCATTTACAAGTCCGTTCTAGGTCTGAACGAAACCAGAGGCACTTTCCTCGCATATCCATCGATCTCCAAGTACGTCTGGACGACCACCAACTATTTCCCTCCTCTTGGGTGTACAGCCCATTCAGGATCATCAGTAATTATCCAAACGATGTGAAGACTTCCGGTCTTCGACCACCGTCATCATCTTCGACTTATCGTCGAATCGGTTATTCAGAGTGGGTATAAACCCGGCCTTTCCGAACAACCCGCGTATATTATAAACAAATGTTACACAAACACAACATACGCCTCATTCCAATCCATTAGTCACTAACCGTAAATCAGTAAGAGAGCAATTCCCCAAATATTAACCCCGAAGGCCGAAACCAACACCAGATCAATACCTAGGAAACCATTCTTCTTAACTACCCTCCAGTTAGTTTCTAAATTTCACATTCTTAAGGAAAGGTTCCCATTAATTTTATCAAAGATAAATTCTTTAAAATTTATTCTTTAATCTTCCATTGGATGTCATATCAAACCAAATTATGGTTTTCCAAACTAGTCGAGATTAGCGAACCACACCGAAGTAATTATTTATTTTATTTCCCAATCCCAACCTATTCATCCCATGAAGATAAACTGATAATACTCCATATCTAACACCACAGTGTTATCGGTAAAATTAATTACCATTTCACGTTCAAATCTAATTAAAGATTTAACTACCGCTTGGAGAAAAACTGGTGATACTCCATTCTCTCTCATTTTCCAAATTTGATAATTTAAATTTTCAATTCACATTTCAATCTAATTGCAGATTCATTAAAACTCTTTTTACTGGGTTAAAGAACTAATGTCATTTAAAACACAGTTCACGGTAAACTCAAAGCACATTCTATTTATTAACGGGTTAAAGAACAAGTGTTATTTAAAACACCGTTCACAATAAACCCACAAATCAATCCTAATTCAATTCCAATCAAATATATTAGAAATTCCGATTATTTAAAACCCCTTTTAAATCTAATTTATTTATTTAAAAATAATTGGGTTTTAAATTTAGTTCAAAACTAGTTCATTTCGATAAAAATCCATTCTTATCTTTACAAATGTGGGATTTTTCATCCCAGTTCGTCACAAATCATTTCTTATAATTTTCCACAAATTACTGATATTTTTGATAATTTTATCAAGGCCCGTGCAGTCGATTTCCTACAACGGCCATCGAACTGCACTTACAGCGACCTTTTCCAAATTTGATTTGGACGTATCTCCAAATCCAACCGTTAGAT
This sequence comes from Allium sativum, assembly GCA_030737875.1. Classification (NCBI taxonomy): domain Eukaryota; kingdom Viridiplantae; phylum Streptophyta; class Magnoliopsida; order Asparagales; family Amaryllidaceae; genus Allium; species Allium sativum. The sequence goes on from CM060920.1 coordinate 491,228,266, forward strand.
TTCAAATTTCTAATATTCGTTAGAAAGCTCTTTTCGATACGAACCCAACGGTTCCGGTTTTAGGAGAATCCGACGGTCGGATCTCCCGTAATTTCCGTTCGAAGTCAATGGTCGAAATTTATGAACTGCCGCGGCGCGGCGCGTTCTATTCAGGCCATTATATATATATAATATATATATATATATTTCGTCGATTTCTATTTAAAACAAATTTAATAAATCATTTCAAATTTGTTTCAAAAACAATTTCAACTTTCATTTCAAATTCAAATCAAAATTGAATTTTCCCTTATAAATTCGTTTTAAATTCGTTTCAATTCAATTCAAATTTCAATTCAATTTGAATTCATTTCAAATTGATTTTTATTCTATTTCAATTCGTTTTCAATTCAATTTGAATTCATTTTCTATTCGAATTCATTTTATATTCAATTCAATTCGAATTTCTTTTGTATTCAATTCAAATTTCTTTTATATTCAGTTCAATTCGAATTTCTTTTATGTTCAATTCAATTCGAATTCGTTTCTTTATATATATTAGATTTTTATCTCTTTTCAATATTCATTATAAAAACGAATATAATCGATATCAATATCGTTCGCGTCAAAATAGCACATCTCTAATCAACACGGCTTTATATTTTTCAATAACTTCGTTATTCTATTCAACAAATGAATCTATATTTCTTTCAATACATGACTCTATATTTTTGTCAACACATGACTAATCTCAACGAATGAGTACTGTCCACGTGTGACTATTTTTGTTATTTAATATATTTTATAAAAATTATGGTATCTATCGTTTGATTTCAAATCTGACTCCAACCGTAAATTAGTAAGAGAACGATTCCCTAAATATTAACCCCGAAGGCCGAAACCAACATCAGATCAATATCCAGGAGACCACTCATCTTATCTATTTTCCAGTTAGTTTCTAATTTTATATATGATAAAGATGTAAATTTTATTGTTAAAATATTTCGTTCAACACATGACTAATCTCAACGGATGAGTACTGTCAACACATGAACCTTTATTTTATAATATTGTTTATTTTCCCAATTGGAATGAGGCCCAATCAATCACCATATAAAGATAATTATATGGATTCCATACAACACATGTATATAATAGCAATGATAGATAATCAATCATCATCCAAAGTGCACTACTCTGTATAAGCATCAAATATAGGTATCTAACGCTTATAACAGCCTGTCAATCAATCGATCGACATACAACTAATTACTGGGATTGGTGTATGCCGTATTTTATCCCAATAGTTGTGTGGGGTTTCAAACAATCAAACACAGATTTTATTTGTGCAGTTGGGCGATGTGTAAAATTTATCGTCCCAATCAATATCAGTCAAATCAGTGTATATAAACAAATCGGCCGATTGGTTTATGAATATTTATTCATTCACTTTCACGTTAAAAATTATATTTTTAACGATAATTAATTTATTTCAACCATCTACATTTTATTATCGATTTCACATCAACATCACAAACAAATTCCACAACACATCAAACAAACAAACAAGCCATCCATGGTCTGTGGATGACGGGTATCGGGTGCTGCTAAGCACCGTCTGCATCCTAGTATATATATATATATATATAACTAGAAAGAGAAGATTTAAAGTGAGAAGTTCTCACAGAGGGTTCCACTCCGCCGTGCCTTGCTGTTGGACTGCTGAATCGTCTGGATCGGTTTGAAATTCCAATGCAGTCTTTTCACGCTGTTCAAATAAAAATTATATTTTTATTCTTACTTCATCTATTTTTACAACGCTTCATTCTATATAAAAATTATATTTATATTTCTACTTCTAATATAAAGATCGAATTTTTATTTCATTGCTATAAAAATCACATTTTTATTTCAATATATATAAGAAAAATCAGATTTTTATTTCGCTACATATATAAAGATCAAATTTTTACTGTCTGTATAATATAAAAATTATATTTCTAACTTCTTCATTATATAAAAATTATATTTTTAATACTTCTACCTTACAAAAATTGTTCTTTTTCTATGATAAAAATCGTTCCTTTATCATACTTAAAATATAAGCTTCATATAAATGAATTTCATATCTTTTTCAATACAAAGATCTAGTCTTTATACACATAAAAATATGAACTTCTCATATCTAGAAATCTAATCCTTTCATAATTATATAAAAAAAACTATCTTCCTTAATAAAAATCCTCATTTTATTTTTTAGTTTTATATGAAATAAATAATTAAAAGAAACTGAAATAACTAAAATAAAATTTACCTTGCTTTAAAAAGGAGGTGTTCATCGCTAAATATATATTAAAAATCCGATTTTTATTTCGATTTATATATATTGTAGAAATCTTATTTTTAATACAAAGCTATATATATAAAAATCCCTATTTTTATATTAAAGAAAATTATATCTTCAAATCATATTTTTATTCCACTTTCAAATATATAAAAATCGAATCTTTTCATATTTAAATATACGATCTTTCTCCTTTTAAAAATACGATTTTTCTCTTTTTAAAAATACGATCTTTCTACTATGAGAAATCCATTCTCTTCCTCTCTCCTTATATATGATAAAATCACATTTTAAAAATCTAGTTTTACATAAAAAAAGAAACATATTTTTAATTTAAAACTCATTTCTTTATTCTAAAAATCATATTTTTATTATGAAAACCCTCTCGTTATTCTATGTTTTATATAAAAAAACATGAACTGATTTAAAGCAACAATTATAAAAATTAAAAATCGCACCTTTTGTTTGCCTGGGAGAATGGGGCTGCGTCGGCATTTGAGGAGGAGGGAGGAACGACGGAGGGGAAGAAGAAGAAGAAGCAGCGGCGGCAACAACAGGAGGAGGAGGCGCGAGGTAGATGCTGCCTATTGAGTCATTTCTAGATTTTATTAGGGTTTATGCCACCTAGGACCACTAGGGATTACTTTACCTAAGGGAGGTTTTCGACTAGGGTTTATGCCACCTAGGACCACTAGGGATTATGCTGCCTATTGAACCATTTCTAGATTTGATTAGGGTTTATGCCACCTAGGACCACTAGGGATTACGCTACCTAAGGGACGTTTTCGACTAGGGTTTATGCCACCTAGGGCCACTAGGGATTACGCTACCTATCGAACAACGCCCTACGTCATGCTTTAGTCGATCGGCTCCCTACAAGACCTAGCTCGTCGTGTGTCGGTGTCATATGGCCCAATCACAAATGTAGCTATTTTGTGCTAGGTCCACCCTAGGGTGTATCAAGTCTTAGGGTGTCAACCACTGACACCATTCCAAGCACGCACAGTGTAAAACTACTGGTGCCCATGCCTGCTTTTTCAACTCCGGACTACGTGCACGACCATAGTCCGCCTGAACCTACAATGGCGCACCAAACTCAGCCGTCATTTTTGTCGCTTACAATCAGCCTAGTAATCGGGCCCCACCCTAGCCTAGTCCCTAGGGTATCGTGATACATCCAAGAGGGTTACTGCTGAAAAGGACCGCGTAACTAGGGTTTCCGTCCAGCAGGTTAAGTGTTGTCATCTAAATTCAAGACTTAACCCTTATCCGTCTAGCATGTCCAGTTGGTTAAGTGTGGTCATTCAAGTTCGTGACTTAACCCGTCTACATGTCATGTCCAGATTGCCTAAGTGTTGTCATTCACGTTCAAGGCTTAGCCCTACGAATCACGTGTCAAGTTGGTTAAGCGTATTCCAGCGGTTCATGACTTAACCCTATCCAAATCATCGTGTCAAATTGGTTAAGTATATTTAAGCTTAACCCCACCAAATTACCGAGTTAGATTGGTTAAGTATATTCAAGCTTAACCCCATCAGGTTACCGTGTTGGTTTGGTTAAGTATATTCAAGTGACTCATGACTTAACCTCATCAAGTTATCATGTTGGATTGGTTAAGTATATTCAAGCGATTCATGACTTAACCCCATCAAATTATCATGTTAGATTGGTTAAGTATATTCAAGCGATTCATGACTTAACCCCATCAAATTATCATGTTAGATTGGTTACGTATATTCAAGCGATTCATGACTTAACCCCATCAAATTATCATGTTAGATTGGTTAAGTATATTCATGCGATTCATGACTTAACCCCATCAAGTTATCATGTTGGATTGGTTAAGTATATTCAAGTGATTCATGACTTAACCCCATCCACTAGTCAAATTATAATGGTTAAGTGTTACCCTCGTGAGTTTACTTAACCTTACCATGCCTCGCGTTATACTAGTCGGGTGTTATCGACCCATTCAGGTTAAACTAACCCATTCTCTAATCGTGTTATATGGTTAAGTGTCATCTAGAAATCAAGTCCGGTTTTACTTAACCCACCCATCCACGTTATATTGGTTAAGTGTCATTAGTCTAGTCAAGTTACTTAACCCACCCGTCCATGTCATATTGGTTAAGTGTTATTAGTCTAATTAAGTTACTTAACCCACTCGTCCATGTCATATTGGTTAAGTGTTATTAGTCTAATTAAGTTACTTAACCCACCCGTCCATGTCATATTGGTTAAGTTTTATTAGTCTAATCAAGTTACTTAACCCACCCGTCCATGTCATATTGGTTAAGTGTTATTAGTCTAATCAAGTTACTTAACCCACCCGTCCATGTCATATTCTTTTTATTATTTACTAATGCATCAACCTCTCACATTGGACTTATTTGCGGTCACTGGATATGCCGGGCGGTTCCGGGCAGAATTACACCGCAAATCCATTCCAACCTCGGGTTCATGCATTACCACAATCTAATCTTTGCCTACGACCTCTCTCATTAGACTACTATTGTTGTGGTCACTGGATATGCCGGGCGGTTCCGGGCAGAATTACACCACAACTTAAGTCTAACCTCGTGTCGAAGGCACCCGTTAGATTGTTAATTACATATGTGTCATCTAAGTCAAGATCCCCACTTTACATATTACTAAGCATATGCCCAAGTTCCACCTTACATGCCCATGAAAATGGGTACCCAATTCTAGCCACTTTAAATATGTCTAATTCTCGCCTATTTGCATGTATGCCATGTTTATGACATCCCAACCCTACCAAGTTCTAGCCAAAGTTACATGTTGTCAAGTTCATGCCCAAATAAACCCACATCATGGTTCATGTTCCCAATCCCACTTATGCATAATTTACATTAGCCCAATCCCTTGATTTAACTTGCATAGTCTCAAAACCCGTGATTTAATTCATATGCCAATTCATGTATGCCCAAACTTGCAAATTTCATTAGCAATACCCCAAATTACCCCGTATACAAATCGCATGTAAATCGTAGTTTAGGCCTAGGTCCGAAATCGACCAAGGTTCATTAAAAGAAAATAAATAGGGGAAGGTAGAAACTTTGCATAAAACAAGACCCAAGAGAAAAACATCATTACATGCATGCTAAGGACATGAAAGAGTGATTTGCAACATGCATAGGTTCAAATTAATGCTATAGGAACATGCCCAAAGGTCAAGATAAAAAATGAACAAGAAAGAACATGGATTGAATATCATGCATAGATCCAATTTCAACTTTATCACATGTCATATTCATGTTATCGTTTCAATCTAAAAGCACCTAGAACTTACAAATCGTGGCTAGAGGATTAAGAGCAAGAATCGTCATAGAATGATGTTGAGATGGTGCTCTACTTCTTTGATTTGATGTAGAAAGCTTGCTCCTTTGTCATGGATCTAGTTTGAATGCTCAAGCCCTTGAAGTTGGAGATGGAGGCCATGATTAAGAGAGATTTTGGCAGCACTTTGTTGCTAGATTGATTTTTAGTGAATTAGGCTAGGTCTTCGGGTCTTTTTATAGAAGTTAGGACTAGTTTAGGACATAGGATTAACCCTAGTTTAGATCTAGACCACTGAAAATCGTCATAGGCCAACCAACCAGACCAGAGAACCAAACAGGTGCACCAGGCCAGCCAGGTCAAACCAGAAAGCTGTGCAGGCCTGCTGCTCGGCCTGGGCGCACTTCCCAAGTGCGCCAGTGCAAAATTGCATGGGCGCACTTCCCAAGTGCGCCAGTGCAATTTTGTTCTGGCGCACTTCCCAAGTGCGCCAGTGCATTCTGGCCCGTTTCTGGTTTTTCTGCCTAACTTCGTTCGTCCATATCTTCTTCGTACGGTATCCATTTTATGCAAACTCGGACTCTATTTCAAGCAGAATTCCGAGACGAACGCAATGGCGTAACCCGTTTCCATTGGTTCTTAACTTATAATTTAATTCTGCCCTGATTTATTGTTTTAACATGTTATAAAAATTCGGGTTGTTACATTCTTCCCTTCTTTAAGGATTTCGTCCCCGAAATCTCCAAGTTAGGAAGAACGTATCCTACCATCCAATCATTCATCTACTCAAAGCATCATCCACGGGCAACCATTGTCCTTAAAAGATTTCTAATGTTGTATGAACATATGCAGAAAGTGTGTGTATATGTTCCTTATCTAATGCAAATGATCAGGCCTGATTGATCTCCTAAATGCAAAATATGCTTAGTGCCATGAATCCACATGTATGCAAATAGTCCTAGTCACATAAACACTATATGTGTGCACAACCATTCATCCATATGCAATATTCACATGATAAAACATTCAAATTTCATCCATAAACAAGTATAAACACTCATGCATATGCAACATGAAAATGTGTCTGAGCCGATCTAGTGCCTAATGTGTATTCATGCATCCACGAGCAACCACTTGCGACCACTTGCAACCATTTCGCAAACATCAATCATAACATGTTTCAAATACATGTTTTCATCCATAGGGTTCTACCTAAGGTTCTCAAGATAGGATCGAGAAGATAAGCAAGATAAACTCCTTTTTGGATTACAAGAAATCCCTTTCTAAACCCAACCCATATCCTATAAAGCCCAAAAGGTTTAATCAACCTAACGGACACCTTCAAACCCTGACATGTATTACTAACCGATGAGTCATACCCCCTATGGAGTTTGCAACAGAAATAAGATCGAGAATAGGACCGAGAGGATATGCATAAAAGATAGCATGCTAGTAAGCTCTACAGGAAAATAGGGATCAAGAATATACTCTTAAAAAGAGATATGATGCGCGTATCTTGTCTTCAATCCTCTAAGTCGCATTTCCTTGAGCTTAACTCCATTGTGCTTTGGTCGTCTTTAACTTCATGATTTCGTGGCCTCTTAATTCCTATTTCCAAATATGAGGTGGAACTCATTTCATTGTTGCCTCTCGTTCCACTTTTACTTATTCTCCCTCTAGTATACTTGGCTCAACCATATCCGTGTACTCTTGGTTTCATGCAAGCTCTCCAAAATTCACTAATGAATCATGGATCTCGTTTACTCTCTCTACGGCATTCCACGCGGAAGAACTTATCTCCTGAAAACAAACAGATGCCAACTATGTTACCAAGTGTACTTACTAGATTGATTTCCATAACTCATGCACAAGCGAAATGAACCATCCGCCTTAATGGCGAACTCTACTCGAACGGATTACCAACAAATGCATCAAGAGATTCTAGGTAACCAATCATGACAGAACCCTAAAGGTTACACGAGACTTCGAGGGTATTACCGAGGCAAGTCAAGAGTCTAACTACCCTCCTTTCAGAACCGAGAATGGCACCCTTACTGGATAACCACTCCATTCCTAGAATCAACCCATAACTCAAAAACATAAGCATTATTCCCAAAAGTCATAGATGTCCTCAAATCCAAACAAGTCATGAATAAATGGGATGATCCCCCAACAGGATTTGAGACAAAAACGGGACCCTCTATTGTGCTAGTACTAAGGTGCAGAGACTCAACTATCGAAGCAAGATTTTAAAAAGGATGCTATGTACAAAACAAAGTCCTGACGGGATGATGGAAAGGAAAAGATAAACTTTTACCGGAAACGTTACCACCCCTCTTAGGCACGCTAGTAGTGAGAGCATACAATTGCCCTTTCCATGATCTTGTTCTTTGCCCATGTCCTTGTTCTATTGTACTTAACTACCTTCTTGTTCTGAGCCTCATTCGCCTTAACCTCTCCTATCCTTTCTTGTATAACTCGGTAAAAGGTCTCTTGGGAACTTCCTCCATCGCATGGAAAATATTTACGTAGCTAGAAAAGGATTAGTCACAGTTAAAACTACTGTGACTACATGTGCAGGAAAGAAAGGAAAAGAGATTCAATCAAAGAAACGAAGGATAATGCTAATGGCTTTTTGGGGAATAGCCTTTTTCTTTAAAACTTTTCTTGAAAAATGCTTCTTTGTAAAATGGCTTTGAAAATAGTTTCAGAAGGTTTTAAAAACTTTTGCCCAGTCTAGTAACCTTCTGCTCTGATACCAAATGTAACACCCCACCTCCGCCAGGGTAACTCACAAAGGGAATGCACTAGCTTTGGTGGAGTATTATCTAGGTAAACATGCACAGAAATATTACAAGACAGAACATATAAAAACAGCGGAAGAAAACATGATTTCATTACTTAAAACCTTTTACATCAAAGTGCCATTAAATTACTTACATCGAAACCTGTCTTGCAATAATAAAGAAGCATAAAACCATAGTCATAAATTATTTCCCAAGTAAAGCAGTAAGATAGCCATAGCCAAGAAAAGTCCAAGCCATAGGTGATAATCTTGAAGAAGAAAGATCCGCACTAAGTAGCAACATTTCCTTCCTGTAAACCTGGGGGGGGGGGGGGGAACGGACGAAAAAGAGGCGAAACAAAACAGGGTCAGTCATAAAGATTGAGTATAGTGACTTTCAGCCTAAAAACAGGTAAGAGTAACATGACATGTATAAACCGAAAGTAAATATAAGCATGATGACAAGGTAAACAGATCAAACTAAGATAATAGGATAAACTCAAGTAACAAGATAACCAAGGTAATAGGATAACCAAGGTAAACTCGGAATAGCATCGCATGTCTAACGTCCTCTGCACCAACCGTACTAGCATCCTAACTCGTATCATCCCTTCCATGTATATACATAGTCCCTTGCCGCACATCGTACGGGTTCCATCACGTTATTCTATACTACTACAACATAGTGTCACCATCCTTGAAGTCGCTCGGACTGCCATCCTTGTTCTGGCCAGATTCCCTTATCATGAATTATCGCATGTTCAATTAGGATTTACGCCACCTAGGACAACTAGGGATTATGCTGCCTATTGAACCATTTCTAGATTTGATTAGGGTTTATGCCACCTAGGACCACTAGGGATTACGCTACCTAAGGGACGTTTTCGACTAGGGTTTATGCCACCTAGGACCACTAGGGATTATGCTGCCTATTGAACCATTTCTAGATTTGATTAGGGTTTATGCCACCTAGGACCACTAGGGATTACGCTACCTAAGGGACGTTTTCGACTAGGGTTTATGCCACCTAGGGCCACTAGGGATTACGCTACCTCTCGAACAACGCCCTACGTCACGCTTTAGTCGATCGGCTCCCTACAAGACCTAGCTCATCGTGTGTCGGTGTCATACGACCCAATCACAAATGTAGCTACTCTGTGCTAGGTCCACCCTAGGGTGTATCAAGTCCTAGGGTGTCAACCACTGACACCATTCCGAGCACGCACAGTGTAAAACTACTGGTGCCCATGCCTGCTTTTTCAACTCCGGACTACGTGCACGACCATAGTCCTCCTGAACCTACAATGGCGCACCAAACTCAGCCATCGTTTTGGTCGCTTACATTCAGCCCAGTAATCGTGCCCCACCCTAGCCTAGTCCCTAGGGTATCGTGATACATCCAAGAGGGTTACTGCTGAAAAGGACCGCGTAACTAGGGTTTCCGTCCAGCAGGTTAAGTGTTGTCATCTAAATTCAAGACTTAACCCTTATCAGTCTAGCATGTCCAGTTGGTTAAGTGTGGTCATTCAAGTTCGTAACTTAACCTGTCTACATGTCATGTCCAGATTGGCTAAGTGTTGTCATTCACGTTCATGTCTTAGCCCTACGAATCACGTGTCAAGTTGGTTAAGCATATTCCAGCGGTTCATGACTTAACCCTATCCAAATCATCGTGTCAAATTGGTTAAGTATATTTAAGCTTAACCCCACCAAATTACCATGTTAGATTGGTTAAGTATATTCAAGCTTAACCCCATCAGGTTACCGTGTTGGTTTGGTTAAGTATATTCAAGTGACTCATGACTTAACCTCATCGAGTTATCATGTTGGATTGGTTAAGTATATTCAAGCGATTCATGACTTAACCCCATCAAATTATCATGTTAGATTGGTTACGTATATTCAAGCGATTCATGACTTAACCCCATCAAATTATCATGTTAGATTGGTTACGTATATTCAAGCGATTCATGACTTAACCCCATCAAATTATCATGTTAGATTGGTTAAGTATATTCAAGTGATTCATGACTTAACCCCATCAAGTTATCATGTTGGATTGGTTAAGTATATTCAAGTGATTCATGACTTAACCCCATCCACTAGTCAACTTATAATGGTTAAGTGTTACCCTCGTGAGTTTACTTAACCTTACCATGCCTCGCGTTATACTAGTCGGGTGTTATCGACCCATTCAGGTTAAACTAACCCATCCTCTAATCGTGTTATATGGTTAAGTGTCATCTAGAAATCAAGTCCGGTTTTACTTAACCCACCCATCCACGTTATATTGGTTAAGTGTCATTAGTCTAGTCAAGTTACTTAACCCACCCGTCCATGTCATATTGGTTAAGTGTTATTAGTCTAATTAAGTTACTTAACCCACCCGTCCATGTCATATTGGTTAAGTGTTATTAGTCTAATTAAGTTTCTTAACCCACCCGTCCATGTCATATTGGTTAAGTGTTATTAGTCTAATCAAGTTACTTAACCCACCCGTCCATGTCATATTGGTTAAGTGTTATTAGTCTAATCAAGTTACTTAACCCACCCATCCATGTCATATTCTTTTTATTATTTACTAATGCATCAACCTCTCACATTGGACTTATTTGCGGTCACTGGATATGCCGGGCGGTTCCGGGCAGAATTACACCGCAAATCCATTCCAACCTCGGGTTCATGCATTACCACAATCTAATCTTTGCCTATGACCTCTCACATTAGACTACTATTGTTGTGGTCACTGGATATGCCGGGCGGTTCCGGGCAGAATTACACCACAACTCAAGTTTAACCTCGTGTCGAAGGCACCCGTTAGATTGTTAATTACATATGTGTCATCTAAGTCAAGATCCCCACTTAACATATTACTAAGCATATACCCAAGTTCCACCTTACATGCCCATGAAAATGGGTACCCAATTCTAGCCACTTTACATATGTCTAATTCTCGCCTATTTGCATGTATGCCAAGTTTATGACATCCCAACCCTGCCAAGTTCTAGCCAAAGTTACATGTTGTCAAGTTCATGCCCAAATAAACCCACATCATGGTTCATGTTCCCAATCCCACTTATGCATAATTTACATAAGCCCAATCCCTTGATTTAACTTGCATAGTCTCAAAACCCGTGATTTAATTCATATGCCAATTCATGTATGCCCAAACTTGCAAATTTCATTGGCAATACCCCAAATTTCCGTGTATACAAATCGCATGTAAATCGTAGTTTAGGCCTAGGTCCGAAATCGACCAAGGTTCATCAAAAGAAAATAAATAGGGGAAGGTAGAAACTTTGCATAAAACAAGATCCGAGAGAAAAACATCATTACATGCATGCTAAGGACATGAAAGAGTGATTTGCAACATGCATAGGTTCAAATTAATGCTATAGGAACATGCCCAAAGGTCAAGATCAAAAATGAACAAGAAATAACATGGATTGAATATCATGCATAGATCCAATTTCATCTTTATCACATGTCATATTCATGTTATCGTTTCAATCTAAGAGCACCTAGAACTTACAAATCGTGGCTAGAGGATTAAGAGCAAGAATCATCATAGAATGATGTTGAGATGGTGCTCTACTTCTTTGATTTGATGTAGAAAGCTTGCTCCTTTTTCATGGATCTAGTTTGAATGCTCAAGCCCTTGAAGTTGGAGATGGAGGCCATGATTAAGAGAGATTTTGGCAGCACTTTGTTGCTAGATTGATTTTTAGTGAATTAGGCTAAGTCTTAGGGTCTTTTTATAGAAGTTAGGACTAGTTTAGGCCATATGATTAACCCTAGTTTAGATCTAGACCACTGAAAATCGTCACAGGCCAACCAACCAGACCAGAGAACCAAACAGGTGCACCAGGCCAGCCAGGTCAAACCAGAAAGCTGTGCAGGCCTGCTGCTCGGCCTGGGCGCACTTCCCAAGTGCGCCAGTGCAAAATTGCATGGGCGCACTTCCCAAGTGAGCCAGTGCAATTTTGTTCCGGCGCACTTCCCAAGTGCGCCAGTGCATTCTGGCCCGTTTCTGGTTTTTCTGCCTAACTTCGTTCGTCCATATCTTTTTCGTACGGTATCCGTTTTACACAAACTCGGACTCTATTTCAAGCAAAATTCCGAGACGAACGTAATGGCGTAACCCGTTTCCATTGGTTCTTAACTTATAATTTAATTCTGCCCTGATTTCTTGTTTTAACATGTTATAAAAATTCGGGTTGTTACATGCGGTGGCGCGGTCGCTCCTGGAGGCTACTAGGGTTCTGAGCGCGGTTTTTTTTTCTTTTTTTCTTTTTGATTTGGAGACTGAAAGTGAACGGGGAAGGGAATAGGAGAGGGAAGGCTTAAGTGAAAGGAATTTATATATTTTATTATTTATTTTAATTTCAAAAAGTAACTTTTATTTTCGACCTCGAAATCGAACCCACCGCCTTTCGTCCCTAGCTAATTACCCCCATTCCGAACACAATGGGATATGTATCGTAGGTTGATTCGATCATTTCGACCAGTTTTCGTCAAAATCAACAAATAACTCTATATATTGAATTTGAACGCGCATTTCAATTTACCGGGGTCATATACTAGCTCGAAAAATTTCTAAAAATATTTTCTAGCTTCGTATTGACGATACGGTCCTAACAAAACTAGTTTCGCCCAATTCTGAGACCGTTAAAAAAATGGCCATTTTTCAGTCGATTAAAATCAACTGAAACTGGTCAAACGCGTTTTCCTTTGCCACGCTCACATATTGATTCGGAAAATTATGAAAATTGGAATCTAGCAATAACTTGACATCACGGATCCAACAAAAGTGGTTTCGTCGAAATCCGAGGTCGTTTGCAAAATCTCCATTTTTAAGGGCCGAAATTCCATAGCGACTATTATGAATTTTCAACTGGACATATCTTTTGATTCCCGCTATGAAATTTTGATATTTCGGATTCGTTGGAAAGATATTCTCAATTAGATTCAAATATTTTTGGTTTCACTAAAATCCGGTTTATTTTGCACCCGGTATGTTCATTTGAAGTTTTAAATCGAATTATCGAACTACCGCGCCATTTTCAATTCCTTTTATAATTTAAAATAAATATTTATATTCTCTCGACGATCTATATAACTATATACATTCTAATTCTATTAAAAATAAATTTCTCGTCGATATTATTTAAAATAGTCATTTTAAATATTCAAAATTCACTAAAATTGCCAAAATAAAATTTTTAAACTGGCTCGCATTTCCGGGTTATTATAATTACTAAATTATCAAATGTGTAATTTATCGTATCTTCTTCGTATGAGATCCAATTTACGAATCATAAGTTGCGTTGCACTCGTATTAGAGAGATCTACAACTTGGGACAGGCTAGTTCTGAAACAGAGCAGATCGAATTTAGACTAAATCTCAAGCGAGGTGAGAATTCTTTTCTTTTAAAATAATTAAACTTTATTGATTATAATCATGTAAAAAATATATCATTTTTTTTATCTGCTATAAATTAAGGTTGTTGTATATGTAATTTGATTTGGTTTGTTTGATGTTGTTAGAATGATCTGTTAAGGTGATTGATTATTATGTTAGAAATAAAATTATCATTTATTTATGTTTTGTTGAATTAGATTATGGTCAGATTTAAAAATACCATTATATTATAGAAATGTTATGCTAGAAAAAGAAAAGAAAGAAAAAAACATTTTAGTTAGATATTTATTCGATTAAAAATAACATTTATTTTATATAAATGTTATATTAGATTTCAAAAGCCATTCTGATTAGAAATATGTTGTGTGGACAAAAACAACACTTTGATAGAATCATTATATGTAGATTAAAAACATCACTTTGATAGAATCATAACATATAAATTAAAAATACCATTTGTGTTAGAGAATTAAATTTGTTAGTTTACATAGAATTGGTTTTCATTAAAATGAATCAATAATTGATGAAGTATTATGTATGGATTTGAATCATGATAGATTTGTTGGCACCAAAGATATAATTTTGGTTACATGTTTTAGGTTAGATCATGAAATGAATGTGACACCATAACATAATTTTTGTTTCATGTTTTGAATCACGATGCGAAAATTTATACCTTATGTTGCCAACAAATTATATAATGTTCTCATAAGTAGTGGTTTGACATTTGACACCAAATTATATGTTGTTCTAATATGTTGTTATGAAATTGACACCAAAATTATAAGTCGTCCTCATATGTAGGTGAAGTAGAGAAAAATATCATATCTATAGCACGTTAATGAAAATAAGGAAAATTATCATATTTCTAGCGCATTAATGAAAGTAGGAAAATTTAAAAATCTTCAGCGCGTTCATGAAGATAGAAAAATTATCATATTTTTAACGTATTCATGAAATCAGAAAAATAAACATATTTTTAGCGTCGTAGTTAAAATTTGAGAATAAACTTATGTTTACCTTAAGTGTAGTAACATGAAAATATTCATTTATTTTGATTAAAAGGAAAGCACATTATTTACACAGTCATTTTTGTCAAATTACAAAGAAGGAATTTCCACCGTCACTTTTGTCAAATTACAAAAGTGATATTTTCACCGCCATTTTATTTTGTCAAATTAAAAAGATGATTTCACTATCATTTTTGGAAGGAAAAAATGATTTCACCGTCAGTTTAGTGGTAGTGAAAAGATTGGCTCTTAAAGTATCATTATTGTTGTCATTTTATATGCAAAAAGAATAGAAGAGTTTAAAGTACATTTTTGTCATAAAATGTTGAAATAGAATAAAAGTAGTCGTTCATGTTATAAAGTAAAGCAAACATTTATGTTATTATAAAAAGTTTTCATTTCTTGGATTGTACTTTTGTACACCAACAATATAAGCTTTCATATGCTAATGAAAACAAGATAATCATTTATTGAATTCAATACTTGTACATTAAAAATGCCACCTTCAATAGGTTATGAAAATAAAATAATCATTTTATGTAAGGGTACATTTCTATATGAAAAAGAAACATATTTATATAAAAGGAATATGTTTATATAAGAGGACATATTTATGTAAAAGTACCTTTTTATATATATAAAGAGGTTACATTAAAAGACTGGGCTTTACTATTACAATAGAAAGATTGGACTATATAAAGAGCATTTTTAGTATGAGGATTATTTTAATGAAGAACGTTTAAAATAATTTTCATTAAAATATTTATAATTATAATGAAAAATTACAATTGTACTTGGACACGAGGTTAGGTTACATTTGTGGTGGAAGTCTGCCCGAACCCGACCGGCATATCCAGCAGCCATAAATGTTGGGCCTAATGTGAGAGTCCAAGTGCGCAAATACAAATTGGGCCAAGACACGAGGTTAAGCCCAACTTATGGTAGAAGTCTGCCCGGAACCGACCAGCCTATCCAGCATCCACAAGTTGTAGGCCTAATGTGAGAGGTCTAGCCCATATTAAAATATAAATGGATAACTTAGAAATGGACGTTATTTTCACACCGTTAAGTGTTAATAATGAAATGAATATTTTCACCTCCAAGTTTTTTATAAAAGAAAGTTACATTTTTAATAAAATAAGATAACGATTATAAAAGTTTTACAATTTTCTAAATGTAAATATTAGAAAAGTTGCATTTTTCTTAATGTAAATAAAAGGAAAATAGGAAGTTACATTTTTATATGTAATTGGTGTAATATAGAAACCTACATTTTTCAATGTAAATAAGGATGGAATATATATTTTTTTGCAAATAAAAAGGATTGACATTTTTCAATGTAAACAAAAGAATGATTAGGAATTTATATTTTCCAATGTAAATAGAATATGAAATAAAGGTTACCTTTTCAATATAATAATATATTGAAGTATAAGTTTACATTTCTCAATGTAAATAAAATAGGAATAGAAATTTACATTTTTCAATGTAAATAATAAGATTAGAAATTTACATTTCTAAGGTATGGATTTTCATTAGAAAAATAATGAAACCAAATATACATTTGGTGTAAATTGAAAAATGGAAGCGTAAAATATACTGTTATGTTTTGGATGTGTATGTAAAGTAAAAATAGCGATAGATCGTTATAAATTATTAACGACGATAGGAAATGGTTTCCAAATTCATATATGCGAGAGTTTTTTGGAAAGTCCGAGTTTACTCTCATTCCAAATAATGATACGACGTTCGAAGAATTGAAGACGACGATGGAAGACCGACGATCTTCACATCGAATGGGTAACTAGTGTTGAGGCCCTTAATTGATTTGCTCCCAAGACGGGGCTAAAATGGTAGTTATCCGGACGTAGTGCTGATTTGTACGGATTTGGCTTTCGCTCAGACCCAGAGTATAAGCTTATAAATGGAATGTGTGTCTGACATTGTACTCCTTTATATTGTATTTATTGATTTTCTGTTGAATGTACGAATGTTTGGTGGCGGAGAATTTATTCTCTTGCTTAACACCCTTTCATATATTTCGGCAAAGGATTGGTAGTGTGATATGGAGTGACGATGTGGCATGCTAAGATGCATATGATCAAGGCTTTGTTGAAAAGCAGGCCTTGTGGGATGATCAAAGCATAGCCTGTTTAGGCATAGCTTTGTGTATAGCGTGACTTCGCGAGCCTCACACACCGGTGGTGTATAAAACGGGAGAAGGGAATGCAGGGAGAGCAGCATGTTTCTTTCTAGCTAGAAGTGGTGTTTGGGCTTTAACACGGCCCGGTATTTTACTTATGTGGATGATGGAATGAGGCGCCTCGGATGATAGGTCCTATAGGACCGGGAAACGTGTGTTCAGGAATAACTAATCCGCAACTCGTATGGTGGACCGGCACTGCAGCTATCCAAGGGTTCACTGCGGGGGATCCTGAGGCATTAGCTAGAGTGTCTCAAATCGGTAAGGAGCTCCTCCCTAGCCTTGACTCATGATGGAAACCCAATTTCCAATACGACCTCATGCGGTTTTGATTGTATTACTAGTATGGAAGCATAGTATTATGGTATCTATGTGTCCTAGGATTGATACATTATGATTGAAATGTTTTTGAAACATATACACACTAATAATAATATCAAAATCCGTTTTTATCGTATCAAGCATTTTTAACCATTATAAGGTAAAACCCTATCCTCCGGTTTGCGTTGCATTGTATGATGGGACTTGGGTCTTATGATGGTTTCATTTTTCTAAAAAGCATTGCGTTGTTTAACGATTTACTTTAATTTATGCACCTGCAATCCATTGGAGTAAACCCGTTCCGCGTTAGTGGCATGGTCCTTGGATTTGCCTTATTACTATTAGTTAAATTAGTTAAGAATTCTCATACTAGTCCCATGACTGACCCGTTGTTTGTTTCCACCTTTGCGAACTCGGGTGCCCTCTTTTCCACACAGGCAGTCGAGTAGTTTGTCTACAGGTCCTTATCTCGAGCAGGATTCTGGATTGAAGCTTAAAGCTGTGTCCAGAGCATAGAAAGTCTTCCGCTGTATTGTATTAAAATATTGTAATTTATCTTCCGCTGTAATTTTATTCCGATGTACTCTGATATGCTGTACTCTGATGTAACATTTATTTTTGATGTTATAAAAGTCTGCTGTTGTTGTTCTAATGTTGTTGTAGCCCAAAGTTAAAGTATTCGTGGATTTCCAACTTTTGGGTCAGACCTGTGTGGTTTATGGTCGATCCAAAGAGCGGGAATTTACGGGTCTTTACAATATAATTCAACTTATATGGATTTAACATGTCAATAATACTCAATTAACAGTTATCGACCATCAATCACCATAATATGGCATTATCGACCTAAGTGTCAAGGTTGTTAACACTTAAACACTATCCAAAACCATTTCTCAACCAAATTATTAATTGTCGTTAATAACTGATCAGCTATCATTTGCTAGCCGATCCATATCAAAACACACCAACATACAACATACAGAATTGTTTACCCATATCCTATTTATATTGACAAAAGTTATGCCAATATAAATAGATGTTTACTATTCATTCCATATACTCGTTATTCAAGTAATTGTTTCAACTACCATTTTCACTACGTATATATATTATTTCGGATGCGATAAATTATCCAAACTCCGTTATTACATGTTAATCACGTAACAACCCAAATATTAACTTGATCATATTTATTTCCAACCAATGTACTTGCAACATTTCAACCAAGTTATAAACCAATTCATTCAACTTTTTTACTTAAGATTTTTTACCTACCCAAATCGCTTACATTACCATATCAATCGCTTACCAACTTCAATAATTTACATTCAAACTTCAATCACGTGCAACATTAAGCATATAGTTCACTTTCAGCATACAACATGCAACATCAATAACCACATATGTAAGCATATCATTCAGACGTGAGCTATAATTGCTCGCCATAGCTATTCCACTCCGTCTATCTTTAAATAAATGATTTTTTACATCTCTACAACCTCACTAGCAACCACGTAAACACCTTTTACACACAACACTTCTATGCAATCGACTTATATATGTATATGTAGGCTCTAACTTGGGTTTAACGGGGAAATATGGGATCTTTAGCTGTAAAAAGAGGAAAGGTAGGGGTCATTAGGGGTCCTAGGGCTCACAGCTAGGGTGGGGGTCCTACTGATGATGTGACAGGGAGGCGAGAGCTGACGTGGAGGGGGCAAAGGATGGGGGAGGTTATGGTAGTGGTTGGTGGTGGTAGGAGCTTGGTTATGTGGTGTAATTATATTAAGGAAGTGTTTAAAGGGGTTTTAGGTGATAAAAGTTGGATCTTTGAGGTGGTAAGGCCAAGGGGAAGGCACGGCTGAGGGGCAGGGCTGCTAGGGGGCCCAATGGACGCGGGGAGGAGGGGGATGGATGGAGTTTGGGGTGAAGTAAATGGAGTAATGGAGGAAGAAAATGAGAAGGAAAAATGTAACAACCCGGAATTTTAGAACCAATTTAAAATTTTGTTTTAATCTATTTTATTGAATTTTGAATATAAATTGCTAATTTTTATTCGATAAAATTTGAGAATAATTTTAAAAATAGTTTTTATATTTTATTTGACTTAAGAAAAGCTCAGTAAAAGTATTAATTTGATTTATAAGTATGAATTTAAAAATTGATATTTTTAAAGTTATATCAGTTGCTGATAAAATGACCAATTTTCTAATAGTCTCGGAATTCGATGAAACCACTTTTTTTTATCCGAAATGTCAAAATATGCCATTATTCCAATTTTCAAGTCAAACGGAGTTCGTATGTGAGAGAACGATAAATAATCGTAAGCTGAAAATTCAGTCAGTTTTCAGTTTAAGCTGAAAATAAGGCCATTTTTCAAACGATCTCAAAATTCGACGCGGCTAGGTTTGTTGGAACCATAATTCCAAAATATAGAGATTTTCCAAAATTGATAATTTTTGGAGTTAACATGAGGCCGTGAGACTAGAACGAAGTTTACACGTTAGAATTAGTACACCTTCAATTTAAGTCAATTCATGAATAGTGTTTGTCCAATAGAAATTAGACAAACAAGTATCTCCATCCTCCACATGTCATGTTACCCTTAATTGGTGCTTCCATAAAGTAACGTAGGGTTTTAATTTAGTTTTGATTCATTTCATTTACCTAAATTACATTTTCTAAGCTAAAACACTCATTAATGGTGACATCTTCTTCCTCCCTCCTCTTTCACCACCACCGCCACCACCTAGGGTTGCTCCACCTAGGGCTGCTCCACCCTGCTGTGCCACGTCAGCAAACACCCCACCAGGCCACGGTAGCTGGCCCTCCTCCCTCTCCTCCTTAAAACCCTTCCATCTCTTCCAATTTGTAAAAAGGTTGCATTTTTAGCACCAAACCCGAGATCCACCACCACAAAGCAACTCCTAGCTCCTCCTTGTGCACCCACATCACCATGACAAGTCCCTAGGGTCTGCTGCCATGTCAGTACCTCGCTGTCCAGTGAAGGCATGGGCCCCATAAGTCTCCAAACCCCTAAAAATCCAAGCTTTCTTGCTTTAAACCTTAATGCGAGTGTTTTAGTGAGTGTTCGTTGACAAGTTAGAGTTGAAAAGGCGAGATATTTGGCTCACAGAAAGCACATGGAGTTCCTACGGTGAAGTGTCAAGGTGTTGGAATGCTCGGGGGTAAGATTTATCGTTTAGTTTATATAGTTTTTTTAGTTTAAATCATAGATATGTTGCTAAGTGTTTGGTTAACGTATATATGCGAACTTGTAAAGGTCATAACCTTTTCATACGAACTCGAAATTAGGCGATTCAAGATGCGTTGGAATCGTATCTACGAGAGCTTCGCAATAAAACTAATTTGATCAGATTTGGAGCTAGTTTCAAATTTGGGTTAAATTAAACCCGCGTTTTATTTAACTCAAAAGCGATTGTTATTATAACGATCAAAAATCTCGTTGAGAACGTCTATCTTAAATTAGTATATTAAATTAGTTAGTTATTTATGCATTTTAAGTTGCAAGTTAGAAATTGCATCATGTAGTTATATCCCCCTTTTTGGAGTTCAACACATGAACTATTCACAAATCATTTGCATTGGAAGCGTTGTATAATATGTGGCACTCGCATTTCATACTCCGTGGATGGACACTTGTAGCGCTGTAAATGACATTGGATAGTTGAGTATTTATTTATTTATGACTATGGGGTGTGCATTGTATGCGAGTAATGATTCATTAAATAATTATTGTTGTTTGAAATTCCCACACGGGTCTGGGGATGATAATTAACTCACATCTCCCTTGGATTTAATCGTTTGTCAACTGGTTGATTGACAGACAGTTATAAGCGTTATTTAATTATTTAATGCTTATACAGTTGTAAATTGCACTCTGGATGTGAATTGAATATTTAATAGTTATTTATCACTATTTTTGAATTCATGCGATGTATGGAATCCATATAAATAAAATTATATAGTAATTGATTGAGTCTGATTCCAATTCAGAAATAACAAATATTTTACAATAATATTCAATAAAGAATCAAAACATGATTTTGATGTCCGATTTTGGATGAACACGAAAATATTGAAATATTCATAGCTGTAATGAATGTGAATCCGAGTTAAGTAGATATATGCCAGTTTAACTCGAATGAAATTTTCTATCGATTTTATTCATTTTATAATGAATATTGAAAGATTTGATTTCAAAATCTGATATTTTGAAAATATTATTATTTTAATATTATAATGATATGGAATATTCAATTTTGATTTTAAATTGAAATGGAAGTTAGAATAGTTTTTAAAACGAATTTATAAATGTTTTATGAAATAAAGATTTGAAATGATTTTGGATGAAATATTCCAAGTTTGTAAAGATAAAATATATTTTTATTTGAATAAGTTGTTTATTAACTTGAGTAAAGGACTGAAAGAATTGAAATGGTTTTAATACAACCAGAAATTTCCAACGTATAAATTGGAATGGATTTGAATGGAAATTATCTTCGGATATTTCAGTATTGTATTCCGTGATTATACGGATATTGTTACGGAATTTGGAAGATATAGATACCATTATTCCCAATACGATATTTATTGGTTTCAAAATTTGATATTGAATATAAGAAATATGACTTCTATTTCAGAGCCTTGTATTTAATATTTTGGGTTTGTCGTGAATGGTGTCTTAAATAACACTGTTCTTAAACCCAGTTGAGAAAGGCATAAATCTCTTCATTAAGTTTAATGAAGTTTTCCAATTAATAAATATAATTGGAATTAAATGGAAGTTGATTTTGGGTTTGTCGTGAACTTTGTTTTGAATGACATTGGTTCCTTAACCCAGTTAAAGACAAGATTAATTCCTTAAAGTTGAATAATCATTAAGTAATGATTTTTGAGATTAAAACCAAGTTGGATTTCTAATGAATCTTTATTTAGATTGGAATGTGAATGAGGTAATTAAATTTACCGAATTCAAGAAATGATCGAGAGTGGAGTACCACCAGTTTTACTCCATGCGATAGTTAAATCTTTAATTAGATCTGAAACGTGAAGTGGCAATTAATTTTACCAAAATCACAGTGGGTGCTAGATATGGAGTACTACTAGTTTTGCTTTATGGGATGAATAAGTTGGGATTAGAAAAATAAAATAAATGATTACTTATGTAAGGCTCGATGATCCCGACTAGTGTGATAAACCTTCATTTGGTTTAAGATTGTTAAAAGATAATACAAAATCTTTTGCAATGGTTTTCAAAGAAAGATTTAAACAAGAGGTTTAAATGAATTAAATCTTTGATAAATTTATGGGAATGATTCCCAGTGTAATGAATATTTGAATAAAAAAAATATTTTGGATTGGAATGAGGCGTATAATGTGTTATTATAGCACTTGATTATAAGATACACGGGTTATTCGGAAAGACCGAGTTTAACAAATTATGAATTAATGATAGGACGATTAAAAGTCGACGATGAAGACAATGTTTAAAGATCAGAGATCTTCATATCGAATGGATGATTACTGATGTTTTGATTGGGCTGAACACCCAAGACGAGGTAATAAGTGGTGATCGTCCAGACATACTTGGAGATCGAACGGATCTGCGAGAACCTCTCTCTTGTATTAGACGTATGGGATGAGGAATAAGGTGCCTCCAGTTTCGTTCAGGCCCAGAATGAACTTGTAAATGGATTGTATGTCTGACATTGTATTTCGTTCTGTATTCATTGATTTCTATTAAATATGTATCTGTTTGGTGGCAGAGCATTTATTCTCTTGCTTAACACCCTTCTCTGAGACGTATGAGCTTAGAGGTTATATATTGATAGACATCAGTTGTATGGCATGAATTGTTAGTGTGGCATGCTGAGATGCAATGAGCAAGGCTTTTGTTGAAAAGCAGGGCCTTGTGGATGATGATCGAGACACGACTTTAAATAGCATAGCTTAATGTTGTAGCGTTAATTCGCGAGCCTCACACCCCGGAATGAGTCTAAAACGGGATAGTTACTGCAGGGAGTGCATGAATTTCTTTCTAGCTAGAAGTTGTGTTATGTTATGGAGTCCAGACATTTTTATCTATGTGAATAATGGATTGCGAGGCACCTCAGATATGTTTGGTCGACAATGGCCATTTACGAGGTCTGATAAGACCGGGAAACGTATTGTTCAGGGATAACTAATGCACAAACATTAGGCGTGGACCGGCTAATGCCTCCATTATTGTTTTTAAAATTTGTTTCATCGAAATCTGAGACCGTTCGAAAGATGGCCTTATTTTTAGCTTTTAAAATAGTACTAAATTACAATTTTCAAAATATTCTTTTTAATTGTCATTTAAAAAAAATCCAATAACCTTGTTTTAAATTATCATAATATAAAATAAATTTAGAATTCATATCCAATAACTTTTAAGTCATGACTTTATATTTAAACATTTAAAAATCCTCTTATACGCATTTAAAACCATGTTTTAAATTTACTAAAAATTCGGCTTTTGCATTTTTTGTGCAATTGTTCTAATATTGAGCATATAAAAGAAAGAGAAGAACCGTGCGTAAATAAAAAAATTACAGTAATAAAGGAAAAGAAATAAACGTAGAAATACTGAATAATTATATTACTAAAGAAAAAAGACCAAATCAAACTAACTTTCAAAATAAAATAAAAGACTACAAGGAAAAGGTACAAAACTTAAATAAAATACTATAACTACTATTAAATACTATAATAAAACTAAAATTGAAAAGAAAAACTATAGAAAAATACAAATAAAAACTATTAAAAACCTTAGTAACTTTAATCCACTCATTTCTAAAATAATTAAAATACTCACCTTGGCCCTAAGATTGAAAAATCCCTGGTTGCAACAGAATTCTCGTAGATATATATTATTATTCCTCTTTTTAATTTTTTTAAAGTTATTCTCAATGAAGAGTAAACCTAAGGAGAAGAGTTAGGTGTGATTTGGGAGCTTATTTATGGTTTTAGGTTAAAAGTTTGGAACTATTAGATTTCCACATTGAATTTGCGCCAGCCACTGACTAATCAGAGCTCAGCATTTTAAAATTGGACCAATAAGGGGTTGTCACGTCAGCTACAATTATAAAACCAACGTCATCAAAAAAAATACTTGGATGAATTATCGTCTAGGTCGAAACATGTGTCAACACACCTATCGGCTGTGTCGGCACACATAGTGAATATTTTCTTCTTTATTTTTTATTTTTGTTTATTCTTTATTTGATAACTTAGTCATTTTAACTCCAATTTCTGTAAACTTGGTGTCTAAACCGATCAGAAATCACCATGGACATAATGATGTAATTTTTATAGCCCAATTACGAAGTTTTAATAACCTTATTTATTATTTAGTTAATTTGTTAATTAATTACCGTGTCGTTAAAATTCCTTTTCTTTAATATTATATAACTTCCAATAGACTGCATTAATACTTAAAATAGTTGATGTAGTTGATGTTATAATATGACGTTGTCATTTTAAAATTCAAATATTGTAGGCTAACATTTGCGAGTTAATTCTTTTATTGGTTATTTAATGCTATAGTTATAATTAATTCCTCCATTATTCTTTTATAACGCTATTGTGAACATATTTACTACTCGTAATGCCTTACTTCAATAACATTCACTCTTTACATTTGAATTTCTTAATTAATTGTACCTTAAATTTTGGGTTGTTACATTCTCCCATCCATAAAGGATTTCGTCCTCAAAATCTCTAAGGATAGAAGGATGAAATAATCATTTTCATCCAATGCCTACATCCAAACAACTCAATCGTCATCCACTAGCATCCATTGTTCTTAAGTTTTCTAAAGTAATTTATGAATTTATGCAATAATGTAGTGTGCATAATCCTCACTAATGAAAAGATTAGATGGTCTACTAATTTAATCGACCTTCTTTTTATGCAAATATGCTTATGCCATATGTCCAAAATGAATGCAAGTTCCTAAGGATACTGATAGTTTTACATGCGTGCTGCAAACATCATTCATATGCAACAATCGTATGCTAGTCATCCATTTATACAATCATGGAATTAAAATAAACAAAATAAAAGCACATACATCCATATGCAGTTTGAAGATGTCCTAGTTGGCCGATCTGTAATAGTGCCTCGTTTATGTTATGCATCCACTAGCACTAGCGTACATCATCCATAATATGTTAATACCATAACATGTTCTATTAACATGTTCGCAACCACTCCTAACATCTATAGGCTTGTCCTAAGATTTCCTAAGGATATGGAAGAATCGTATACAAGGAAATTGATAAAGATAGAAAATCTGAAGATTATTTGTCAAAAAGGACATGAATAAGAAATTTGGATTTCTCCTAAGGTAGCGAGTTTTCCTTATGAAATAAAAGGTCTTATAGTGGAATTGGTTTGAAACATTACTTTCTGGAACAGTGAACTAATGACTCATATATCTTCCTTAATTCTTCTTAACCGATTTTTTTCCTTGTAACTGTATAGCCATTCCGACCTAATCTGTAGGAGAGTTCTGTCATCTTGCTTACTCCACTAACTCATTGAAGAAATTCTTCAACTGAGTTAGCTAGTTTATTTTCCAATTCTTTCATCTGCTTCTTATTTATCATTGCGCTTTTGTATCTAGTTTAACTTGGTGTTAAACACTCGAGTCTATTCTATTTTCCAAGTAGAGTCTTCATGACTTCATTAATTTTACCATATCCATATTCCAAATTCTTGGGTTTACTTTTAACAACCTTATATTCCTCTATATGTTCCAGTTATATTGTCCAAGCCTATAAGAACATACTTCATTTAAAGTTTCAGTATGTATATAAAAAAAATTCAAACTCAAATTTTCTCCTTTCAAATCATATTTTAAAACTCCTTTTTTTAGAAACTCATTTTATCCTTTAAAACCACATTTGGAATAACTTACTGAGTAAACTTATATTTCAAAGAGTCAAATTATTTTTTGACATATATATGTATATTATTTTCATGGAATTCTCAAAAACATGGATTTTATATCCAAACATACTGGCTTTAAAACTTTCTCTCTCTAAAATGATATATGTTTAAGGAAAGTAGACTCAGAGTAGACCTACTACTTAATAAATTACTCTTCTTCAATTCCTTTTATTAAACACAAACATTTATCTAGTCATTGATTTATTTGAAATCTATATTTCCTTTCTAATTTAAAGCATATAAACACTTAACCATTTAACCACTTATCTATTGTTCAAACATATTTCTAATTGCGATTTGATGGTTATATAAGGATCGATTCTATTAACCCAATACAAATAATCAATCATCACTTGTTCTTTATAAGTTATTACACTTGAAATGGGATTTCTTGGATCATCGTCTCATGTTCCAAAGATATAACCTTGATAAACACCAAACTCTCAATTATTGAGCATAATTAATGGTGAAACTCATCCTCATATGTAATGTCCCATATTTTTACGGTATAATAATTAATTAATTTAATTATTTAAAATATAGTTTGGTAATTTAAATGTTTTAAATTAAAATAACTATTGAATATTTAATTAGTATAATAATCAAATAATATATTTAATTCTGGAATAACCATAATTAGCGGAAATGGCAATATTGTGTGAATTGGACAATTCAAAATATCTAATTCAGTTTAAAATTTAATTATATTAATGAATATATTTAAATAACGATAGTTTGAATGTAGAATTATAATATAATTATAATCGAGCTCGAAATGGCATGGTAGTTCGTAATTTGGCGATTCGAACTTTAAACGAATATACAGAATCCGTTTAAGCCTGATTTCTGTGAAACAAGAAACGTTCGGAGCTTGTGAAGTATATTTTTCTAATGGAAGAGAAAATTCTGGATTTTGTTGTGTAGATTTTGATTTATGTCCAAATCAAATTTTCAAATAGTCGCTATGGAATTCGTTTATAATTTATAATGAATTATAAAAGGATTTCTATTTTTAATTGAATATCGATTCAACCGAGATTTGAATATCGAGTTATAAATCCAATTGGAGCTGTATGATATTCTAATGTAAATATATACGAGAATATTTATTTATAAATATTTAATTTAATTATTTTTAAATATATTAATATTTAAAAGGGTTTATTTAGAGCTTTAAAAATAGCCAGTTTTGCAAACGACCTTCGTTTTCGACGAAACTAATTTTGTTGGATCCATAATATTAAATTATTGTTAGATTTCAATTTCCATTATTTTTGAAGTCAGCGTGTGGCCGTACGGATTTTTAATGCGAAAAACAGTCAGTATTTTGATGGTTAAAAATACGCTGTGTGAGCAAACGAAGTCGAAATTTGACGAAACCAGTTTCGTTGGGTCCGTAATGTCGAACTGTAGCTGCGTGTCCATTTTAAGTATTTTTAGGTATCATGTGTGATCATAGGGGTTTTTAAGGACGAATAGAAATAGTGGTAGCTTATTATATTAAAATTTATCGAATATAAAAATAATATTCTTACACTATAAATACCCCTTAAAAATCCTAATTTACTTTTTTTGTCAAAGTTTATTCGGCCGTAACGTTTATCTTCAGGAAATTTATTTCCATGTTTGTAAAATCAAAATCAAATGCAAATAAAATCTACAAATCGAAATGAATACATATTTGATCCCGCATCAACCTACACTTCGATCTAGTAGGAATTTTAGAGAGCCCCATCTCTATTTTTGGTCTGCTGGTTTTGTAACAGTGACCTAGGGCTTCCACGCAGGGTTGTTTTAGGCAGAGTTGGGTAGAGAGATGGTCTGTGTAGTGTTCACAGTGGCAAAAAGCTGTTGTTGATGGAGTTTGGAGGATATCAGTGACCATTCTGGTCGCGCGAGGTCATTATTGCGTTGATTGAGGAGTTCGTCGCATTTGAGAATACAGGTGCGAGTTGGTCCATTTTAATATGGGGGTGGTGTAGTTTTTTGTGAAGAGGAGTTTTTTGGTGAAGAGTTTAGGAAGTTCGGTCGAGAATAATGGGTGAACGAGGGGTTTGAAATTTGGGAAATGGCCATTTGCGGTTACAGGAAGTCACGATAGGATTTGGGGAATAAGAGTTAAGCGGGTGGAGGCTGTTGGGTGTTGGGCCAAATGATAGTGAGCCCATGTGTTATATAAATAGGTTTAAATAAAATGAATACTTGTTTAAATTGTTTATAACTTTAAAAATGCGTAACTTTCTCATATATTATCGGAATTCAGCAAAACAAGATCCGTTAGGATCGTATGGATGACGACTACAAAATGGAACCGACTGGAAGTAATTCAAAGCTCGTTACAATTTATAGCGAATTAAATTGTCCATCTGAATCAAGCGACAATTATCGTTATTTAACGATGATCGTCCAATGTGAGTAAAACTCACAAACTCTATCAGTTCATATTTTTATAATGTATATTTAGAACTGATAAATGATGACTGATTGCTGTTTGTTGACTGTTTGAATGAACTACTGATATATTGGTTGAAATTATAGATAACGATATAGATATAAATCGTTAATCAAATATTGATTCTGTTTACCAGAATAATTCATAGTGAAATGAAATTGATGTTAATTATATTATTTAACATCTTTGGATGCTGGGAAACATGTCGGAGGAATCCAACTGGATTCCTCAACATTTATTTTACTGGTTTTCATATATTGTAATATATGATGTGATATATAATCTGTGTTGATTACGTGTGTTGAATGATATCGATCATTGTTATTTGTTATTTTAAATAACATAAGAAATACTAGAATATAAAAAGGGAATTTTCAATGTTATATTGAAAAAGAAATATTAATAAAATCAAAGGATTTTATGAAAAGGAAATATTTGTATAACATTTACAAATAGAATTGAAAAGGAAATATTTGTATAACATTTACAAATAGAATTGAAAAGGAAATATTTGTATAACATTTACAAACAGAATTGAGAAGGAAATATTTGTATAACATTTACAAATAGAATTGAAAAGGAAATGTTTGTATAACATTTACAAATAGAATCAAAAAGGAAATATTTATTTAGAAAATAAATAGAGTTATAAAAAGGAAATATTTATTTAGAAAATAAATAGAGTTATAAAAGGAATTTATTGGAAAATGAAAAGAATGTCATATAAGGAAAAATTTGCAAATGAATAGAATTTAACATCAGGAAAGTTTAGACCCGTGCTTCGCGCACTGGTATAACATGATATGGATTTAAAGCAAAGATTTTAAATAGAATCTATTCTAACCGATAAATTAGGGAGATTAATTTTTAAATAATATTTTATAAATTTAATGAAAAGTTTATCATTGGATAAATAGAATATATATAAGTTAGGACTTATATAGAGAAGTAAGAATCGATTTCAACATCGATATTTGAAACTGAATATGGACATAGAGTTAATCAAAGGAGTTAATCAAAAGGTGTTAATAAAAATGTGTTAATAAAAAAGAGTTAGAGTTAATCGATTAGAGTTAGAGTTATTCGAATTAAAGTTATTCGATTAGAGTTAGAGTTAATTGATTAGAGTTAATCGAATTCGAGTTAATTGATTAGAGTTAGAGTTAATTTATTAGAGTTAGAGTTCATCGATTAGAGTTAGAGTTAATTGATTAGGGTTAGAGTTAATTGATTAGATTTAGGGTTAATTGAGAAAGAGTTAATCGAATTAGTTATTCGAAAGGAGTTATCGAATTAGTTATAAGAAGAGATAATCGAATATAGTTTATTCGAAGAAAAGATTATCGAATATAGTTTATACGAAATTGAGTTAATCGAATATCAGTTATTCGAATAGAGTTAATCGAATATAGTTTATTCGAAATGGAGTTAATCGGATATCAGTTATTCGAATAGAGTTAATCAAATATATTTTATTCGAAATGGAGTTAATCGAATATCAGTTATTCGAATATAGTATATTCGAAATGGAGTTGATCGAATATCAGCTATTTGAATAGAGTTAATCGAATATAGTTTATTCGAAATGGAGTTCATCGAAATATCAGTCATTTGAATAGAGTTAATTGAATATAGTTTATTCGAAATGGAGTTAATCGAATATCAGTTATTCGAATAGAGTTAATCGAATATAGTTTATTCGAAATGGAGTTAATCGAATATTAGTTAATTGAATAGGAGTTAATCGAATATTAGTTATTCAAAAAGAGTTAATTGAATTAGTTATTCGAAGAAAGATTTTCGAATATAGTTATTCGAAGAACGATTATCGAATATAGTTTATTCGAAGAAAGGAGTTATCGAATCTAGTTATTCAAAAGGAATTAATCGAATATAGTTTATTCGAAATAGAGTTAATCGAATATGGTTTATTCGATAAGGAGTAATCGAATAGAAAATATTTGAATGAGAGTTATACATTGAATTCGATTATATCGAATTCGGGAAAGTATTATTCACTTTCCGTTTTTTAATCAAGGTTTATTTGTTTATTAATAAATTAGTTTTTTATTTATTTATCCAAATTAATCAATAAAAGTTATACTTAAGTTATTATATTTCGGAAATATGGGATTATAACACTATTGTTATAATCAAATGATTTCTATAAAAAAGTGGATTCGTAAATAGAATCCGAGAGTTTCGTAAGGAAGTTGTTAAAGCTTTAAAAGGTGAACTTGGTCTATTTCAAGGTTAAAATGTTGTTCAGTTATGGTCTGAGAGGTAGTTATACCCAGCTTGATTGACTCCATTTTTAACTAAGGAATGGTTAAGGTTCGACAATGAAGATTGGTTAAGTGAATTTAGTTAATGAATGTAAGGTTTTGAGTTGGCATAACGATGTTTTATTAAAACATTTGTTTAAATCCAAATGTAGGAGTTTTATTAATGTTTTCCAAATAAGAATCAGAAATGTTTTCTAATATAGAAAAAAGAAATGGAAATGTTTCCCAACGTTAATAGCATATATTTTCTATATTTAGAAAATAAAAAATGTTGCATATATGGAAACAGGAGACGGAAAAGATGAACTAAAGAGATAAATGTTAAATGATGTTTGATCGATATAATTTCCATTTGGGTATAATATTGTTGTTTGCACATAGGTTTTTTTTATAGTTAACTCACCGACTATCAAAGTTTTTGACCATTTTTCCGTTGTCAATACGGAGAGACCGGGATCATACATATTATCTGAAAACTATTCCGTATGGCATTAACGTTGTGAATCAAATATGATGAAGATGACTGAAGACGGAGTTTTGCAAGGGCTGTCCTGTTTACAAAATAGTACCTTTGGTTTGCCCAATCCCAGGACGACCTGTATGGAAGAATGTCTGACAGAGTGTATTTAATGGATCACGTAAGTTGATCTCTTCAAATGTATGTACGTTTGGTGGCGGAGGAATTCGTTTCTCTTAGCTGTATACCCATTGTATTTTTGGGGAAATCAATTTGTGATTTGGCGGGTATGACAATGTAACATTCAAAGTGAATAAATGTGTGATCGGTCAGAGATAAGCGTAGCCTCTAGCCTCACAACCGGCAAATGAAAAAAATCGGGCAGGCAGCATGGCTAAGTGGTTGTGTAACACCCCGTAATTTTATAACATTAAAATTCACAAATTAAAGTATACTTAAATTTTAGAAAAGAATTAAGTGAAATGGGTTGCGCAGAGAAATATATATATTGATATATATATATATATATATATAAATTATAAATTAAATAAATAAATATGCGAAAAAGTTCAAAACAGCGAATTGGGAGGGGGAATAACCGAACCGGCCCATTTTTGAGGTCGACCCAAGCCTCGCTGGGTCGACTAGGGGTTAATCCAGGGTGTTTGGCTGTCAACCCGTGGGCCGATTCGCTCAAATGCAGATTTTGCATTTGATTGGTTCTCATGGTTCAGGGTTAATCTAATGGTCCTAAATAACTTCCTACACCTATAAATACATCCTAATGCTAACCCTAAACCTAATTAAAATAGAATAGTTACTGTCGCTATGGAAATCAATGGAGCCGCCGCCAACTAAGAAAGAAGAAAAGCAAATTCAATTCTAATTCTCTCAACCCTAAAGCAAAGCAAAACTCTCTCTTTTCTTCTCTAAATTGTGAGTATGATGATCTTAACAAGATTATTATCATTTTAATTAGGTTCAGTTATGAATGGATTATGAGTAGATGATGTGAATTATCATATATGTTGTTGTAAACCCCTTTTTCTATCATGTATACTGTAAATCCAATGTTATGTGATGATGATATCTTATATGTTGTAAATCATGCTATGATAATGTTATGTATGTTGAAAGTTTCTATGCTAAGTTGTGATAAATCATACATGTTAAAAAGGCCATGATGTTACCATCTATGCTAGTTAGTTCATATTAATTAAGTCATCATGTTTGGGTTATGTTGATCTATATGACAAGTCACATATGCAAGTTAGATTGATTAGAAAAGTTATGAATATATGCCATGACATCTATTATGACATCTAGAATTATGCTATGACATATGTGATATCCTATGCTAGTTCACACCATCATTATGTTGCCTAAAAACCTCATATGCAAGTTTATGTATAGATTTGGGCTATGATCATATCATATAAATTGAGACATTTAACAAGTTGACACCTTTTGATCCTTAACATGTGTAGTTTATGCAAGTTTCACCCCTATTATGATTAGATTTATTTTAATTGTCTATATGTTGTGATAATTTATCTTTGTGCTAGGTGTTAGACTATACAAGTCTAGCCTATATTATGCGTTGAATAAGCGAACGTATAAACGTGGGGTAGGGGTAATATTAAGGATTTAATATTAAAAAGTTGGGGTGCAATTGATATGATTTTGCATGCCATAAGTGGATGACCATAATTGAGTCAATTATGGACATCATTAAAAGTTGACTTAATTAATAATTTGAATAGGGAATTATTAAAACTGGGGTAAATGATTTTAAGTGTTAATCAATGCTTAGGACATGATGTTGGACTCGTTTGTGACGTAAACCTGCCTGGACCCGCCCGACAAATCCAGTGGTCATAAATGTCAGCCCAATGTGAGAGGTCCTAGGCCTAAACTAAAGCATAACGGTTGTAAAGACACGAGGTTAGACTCTTTTATGGTGTAAGACTGCCCGGACCCGCCCGGTAAATCCAGCTGCCATAAATGCCAGTCTAATGTGAGAGGTCTTTATGAGGTTATGGCCTGAATGAATTAAGAA
The DNA here is from genome assembly GCA_030737875.1 of Allium sativum. NCBI lineage: Eukaryota > Viridiplantae > Streptophyta > Magnoliopsida > Asparagales > Amaryllidaceae > Allium > Allium sativum. The sequence goes on from CM060920.1 coordinate 491,261,880, forward strand.
ATACTTAACCAGATAAACATGTAAGGTGGGACATGGGGGTTAAGTAGGTGCATTGGGTGGCATGAGGAATCTAGGGGGTGCCCTTAGTGGCATGTGAAATACGATTAGTAAGACTTAACCAAACACACATGTAAATGAACATGACTAAGAGGGTTAAGTGGGATATACTAGTGACAAGCTTAGGTGGGTAGCTTGTGGGGGCCCATTTCGACCAGTATCCCAAACGTATCTTTGTGGGCTCGACCCAAGTCGAGGACGGGACACACATGCTGGGTTCGACTGTAAGAGGCCAAAACGGGGAGCAATGGCAATGCAAGTCCAACGGGTTTCGTATGCGTGTGTGGACCCGGGCTGGTAGGTAAGACGTTGTTGCATCGTGTAGGTATAAGCCGTGCATTCTCAAGTTGTATCGGGTTGCCACTTTAGGGGAGTGATACACCCTACTGTGGGGCCAGCACGGGTATCTACGAGTAGGGAGCCGATCGAAAGTGGGTAGTGGGGTACACCTAGGGGAGATAGGGGCAGACGACACCTATGTAGTCAGCTAGGGGTACGTAAGGCTATTTATAAAGTTTCTGTGTGAAGCAAGTGGGATCAAACAATAGGGTGACTGGTGTGGTGCAGTGTAGTAATGTGCGGTGCAGTGTAGTGATCATTCGTTAGTAATTAGGGGTGCCTTTACCGTTATCATTAACGTTATCTTAAACGCTATCTTTATCTTCCTAAGAGTTCATAGACATTTACTTGTCTTCCAGCTTATGCCTTAGTCTAGTTATTTTGATAATAGTATTGTTAGAATTATCATACTCGCCAGACTTTATGTCTGACCCCCTCTATTTCTATCCTTTTTCCCCCTCCGGGTCCTCAGGTTGGGCCCAGCTCTAGTGGAGTTTGATTGAATTGCTTCATCTCTCTTTGGAAAGCTTGGACTGTTGAAGTAAAGTCCAGCTTGTTATCTTTTTAATGGCTATTTATGTAATGGGATTATGTATTTTGTTTTATGAAGATGGATATTGTACTTGGTTTTATGATGAAACAAACATGTTTAAGTTCCGCTGCAATAAAATGAAGTTTTAGATTTCCAAGTACTATTTATTATCTGTCTTGTTCTAATTTTTCTGTTCTATATTCACTTATAACCTCCATGGAAGTTAATGCATTCCCTTTGTGAGTGACATTAATGGACATAGGGTGTTACACGTGGTATCAGATCTTAAGGTTACCAGAACAGATAAAAATACTTTAGAAAAATAGTTATTTTTGGAAGAAGTGCTTTCAAAAACATGTTTTAATGAGAAATTTAAAGAGAAAAGTTTTTAAGAAAAAAAACATAATCCCCAATAGCCCATATCTTTATCTTTCGAATTCTCCATTCTGAATCTTTCCTTTTTCGTTTCAGCATGGCTGAAGATCTTAATCTACCCGACGGTGTAACGATACCGGGATGATATAAGAGGTTATTAGAGGCTAGGGCCGCTGCAGGTCCAGCCAATGTTTCACCACCACCAGTTGCACCCGTTCCTCCTCCTCCTCGCGTAGATACTTTTGCAAAGACGTGCAAGGAATTCAAGGCTATTGGTGGAAAACCATTTCAAGGGTCAGAAACGTTTGTGGAAGCTAGAGATCGGCTTAAAGAGGTGGAAGAATTGCTAGAAATCTTTGAAGTAGAAGAAGGGAGGAGAGTTCGATTAGCAGCTTGGTTGATGAAGGGAGAGGCCTCGTTTTGGTGGGAGGTCACTAATGGGGAGCGTCCTGTTGACTCTTAGGCGGATTTCAGACGTAGGTTCGAGGAGAAGTTTCTCTCAAGGGCGGAAGTAAATCTATATATGGAAAGTTTCTTGACATTGAAGCAAGGAAGCTCATCAGTGAAAGAATATGTCAATAAATTTAATCAGTTAGCAAGGTTTGTTTTGGACTTAGTGAACACGCCGGAGAAGAAGGCGTTGAGGTTCGTGAATGGCTTGAATGAACCATTGCAAGGGTTGGCTATGACCCACATCCCGATGGGGGCCACCTTTGAGAAGTTAGTAGAAATGGCGCTCATGCATGAGGAGAAAAGCGCTAAAGCTGATAAGGCACCCGAGAAGAAGGGGGATCAGAAGAAACCACAACAGCAAAACAAGAAGGGTGGTAAAGACAATAATGGCAAGGGAAAGAAGAAATGTTTTAACTGTGGGACACCAGGCCATCTCAGCAAGGATTACCGAAAGAAAAAGAAGACAGGCTGTTTTCATTGTGGCGATGCGGGACATTTAGTGAAGGACTGCCCAAAGAAGGGGCAGAGGGCAGGAGCTACCTCGGGAGGACAGGTGCAGGCTCTTATGGCACCAGGGCAGGCTAGGGGACAAGTTCAGGCTCTCGCGGTCCCACCGCTGCAAGAACGAGGTAGAACCATTTCTGTTGAAAGCTTAGTTTTTCTGTTTGATCATCCTGTCCGTACCTTATTCGATTCGGGCGCATCACATTCGTTTATCTCTACATCATTAGTTGAATCACTGCACTTAAACACCAGTTTAGTAGAGGATCCCTTAGTTGTTTCGAATCCAATTGGGGGCTCAGCTTATTTGTCTATGATGTGTTTGGATTTGAAAATTTCCATACTTAGCGTTGAATTTAGATGTGATGCTTATGTGTTGGGCTTCACGGGCTATGGGCTAATTTTAGGAATGGATTGGTTATCCAGAAATGGGGCCGTACTTGATTGTGAAAGGAGAGTAGTTAGGCTCATGACTCGCCTTGGCAACACTCTCGAGATCTTTTGTAATCCCATAAATTCCGTTATGCTAAGTTATTTAGAATCGCTTGACGCATCTGAGAAAAATCTACAATCTGTTAGAGTGGTCCGAGAATATTCGGATGTGTTTGAGGAGGTGAAGGGCTTGCCTTCGAAGTGGGAGATAGATTTTCGAATATATCTTGTGGATAATGCGAAACCAGTATCTTTGCCAGTACGCCACATGGCTCCACGTGAAAGGAGGGAACTCGATAAGCAAGTGAAGGAGTTGCTTGAGAAGGGGTTCATAAGACGAAGTATATCGGAGTAGGGTGCTCCAGTAGTATTTGCCACGAAGGCGGATGGGTCCCTTAGACTTTGTGTGGACTATAGAGAACTTAATAAGCTTACTAAGAAGAACAGACACCCACTGCCGAGGATTGACGATCTCTTCGATCAGTTAGTTGGTGCCTCAGTGTTTTCGCAGTTGGACTTAGCCACTGGTTTCCATCAGTTGAGAGTGGCTGAGGATAGCATTGACAAGACTGCCTTTAGGACTCCGGACGGTTTCTATGAATGGCTAGTGATGCCCTTCGGTTTGACAAATGCCCCCGCATACTTTGTTGATTTGATGAGTAGGGTGTTTAGGGAGTACCTTAACAAATTTGTGGTAGTCTTTGTAGACGACATCTTGATCTTTTCTAAGGATGAAGAAGAGCATGCCCTACATCTTAGGGATGTGTTGGAGACTCTTCGAGCGCATAGCCTTAAGGCTAAATTTTCTAAGTGTCACTTCTGGAGGAAGGAAGTACGGTTCTTAGGGCACGTGGTTTCCAAAGAAGGGATAGCCGTGGATCCCGCGAAGGTGGTGGCCATCCAAGATTGGAAGGTTCCTAAAAATGCTACCGAAGTGAGAAGTTTCTTGGGGTTGGCTGGCTACTATAGGAAGTTTATCAAAGACTTCGCAAAGATATCAGCTCCATTGACACGCTTGACGAAGAAGAACCTAGTTTTCACATGGGACGTAGATTGTGATGATGCGTTCCAACGTTTGAAGAGTGCTTTGACTTCAGCCCCAGTATTAGTATTGCCAGACGGGAGTAAGCCTTTTACCGTTTATACTAACGCTTGTTGGACAGGACTAGGCGCAGTCTTAATGCAAGAGGGTAGGGTAATAGCCTATGGTGGAAGGCAGTTGAGAGCGCATCAGAAGAATTACCCCACACATGACCTAGAGTTGGCCGCTATTGTTTTCGCGCTTAAGTCTTGGCGTCATTATCTTCTTGGCGAGAAATTCGAACTATTCACTGACCACAAATCTTTAAAATACCTATTCTCTCAAAAGGACTTGAACTTAAGGCAGCAAAGGTGGATGGAGTTCTTAGCGTCCTACGACTTTGAGATAGCATATACCCCTGGCAAGGGTAACGTGGTGGCCGATGCCTTAAGTAGAAAAAGATTATCCTTAAGTCCTTTGTTTGTTGAGCGGCAAAGTTTAGAATTCATTTCGATGTTTGACTTTAGACCTTCCGTTGACTTCGTACCCGATTTGCTAGCATCCTTGGAGGTCAGAACTACGCTTTTGGGACGGATTGGCGAGGCACAGCGAGACGACCCACAGTTGGTTGAGTTAGTAGAAAAACTAAAAGGAGGGGAGTCATCAAGCCGTCTCCGTAGATATACCCTAGACGATAAGGGTTGGTTATGTAGGGACGGTAGACTTTGTGTACCAAAAGACGATGACCTAAGGAAGACTATTCTTGACGAAGCACATCGTTCGAAGATGACCATTCATCCCGGCGGGGACAAGATGTACAAAGACATGAAGAGAGTTTACTTTTGGGCCGGCATGAAGAAAGACGTGGCCGAGTATGTCGCTAGATGCTTGGTATGCCAACAAGTAAAAGCGGAGCAAAAGAAACCCGGTGGGTTGCTTCACCCATTGGAGGTTCCACTATGGAAGTGGGAGAGTGTCTCGATGGATTACCGCAATCGAGGAGGAGTAATACGGTGATTTGGGTTATAGTAGATAGACTTACTAAGAGCGCCCATTTTATTCCCGTGAAGAGTAAGAGGACTGCTCCATGGTTAGCTTCTGTATACGTTCGAGAAATAGTTCGTTTGCACGGTGTTCCTTCTAGCATAGTGAGCGACTGCGATCCTATTTTCACTAGCGAATTTTGGAGAAGCTTACAAGAGGCGGTAGGGACTCAGTTATGTTTGGGCACTGCATATCATCCTCAGATGGACGGCCAGACTGAGAGGGTGAATCGCATTCTATAGGATCTGTTGAGGCTATGTATCCTAGACTTTGGGGGTACGTGGGAAGAGCATCTTCCATTGGTTGAGTTCGCATATAATAATAGCTTTCAGTCTAGCATTGGTATGGCACCATTAGAAGCTCTATATGGACGACCTTGTCACTCACCTACATGTTGGTGGGAATCTACGGATAAGATCTTATTTGGGCCTGATATGATTAGGGAGACTTCGGAGAAGATCGACTTGATTCGAAGGAGGATGAAAGCAGCGCAAGATAGGCAGAAATCTTAAGAGGATAAGAGGAGGACAGATCTCGAGTTTGAAGTTGGGGACATGGTCTTTATCAAAGTGTCTCCATTACGAAACGTTGTTCGCTTTGGGTCCATTGGGAAATTAGCACCAAGGTTTGTAGTGTCGTTTCCTATTAAGGAGAAAATTGGACAGATGACGTATAGAGTCGAGTTTCCCGAGAGACTTAGTGGTGTACACGACGTATTCCATGTGTCACATTTGAGGAAGTGCTTGCACGAGACCGCGGAAGTGGTAGAGCCGAGCTTGCTTTGAGAGGTGGAGATAGAGCGTGATGCGACAATTCGACGAGCTCCTACGCGCATTCTTGGGTCGGAGATCAAGAGGTTGAGGAATCGAGAGGTCAGACTAGTCAAAGTGCAATGGGGAGATGATGAGAGCAACGCTATTTGGGAGACAGAAGAGAAGATGCGTTCATGTTACCCTTTTCTTTTTGAGTGTATGTCTTTTAATTTCTCCTTTATCGCTTAGCTTGTACTTATCTTATTTAGTATATCCTCTCGCTAGTATCTTTGACCTTTAGTTAGGATAATCCTATGGTTGAAACATGTGTTTGAGACATGTTATGTATGGTGGATGCAAAGTGGATGCAAGTGTTTGCTAGTGGTTGCTCGTGGATGCATATACACACACTATTAGGCACCAGATCGGCTCAGTCACTTCATATTGCATATTGCATATATATGGATGTATTTAGTAAATTGGATGTATAATGGTTGTATTATCATATAGTTGCTGCATTCGGGTGGATGGTTGTGCACGCATATAGAATTAATATGTATCATTAGGAATCTTTTGCATACATATTGGACGCATGGCACTATCATGAATTGCACTAAGGAGGTCGACTGAATCAGTAGACCGCCTAATTTTGCATTAGATATGGACATATACACACACTGTGCATATAAACATTAAAGCATTAGAAGTCTTTTAAGGACAATGGATGCTGGTGTTTGATGGTTGAGTAGATGGACGATTAGATGGTAGGATATACATTCTTCTTGACTTGGAGATTTCGGGGACGAAATCCTTTAAGGAGGGGAGAATGTAACACCTCGTAATTTTATAACATTAAAATTCACAAATTAAAGTATACTTAATTTTTAGAAAAGAATTAAGTGAAATGGGTTGCGCAGAGAAATATATATATATATATATTGATATATATATATATATATATAAATTAAAAAGTAAATAAATAAATATGCGAAAAAGTTCAAAACAGCGAATTGGGAGGGGGAATAACCGAACCGGCCCATTTTTGCGGTCGACCCGAGCTCTGCTGGGTCGACTAGGGGTTAATCCAGGGTGTTTGGCTGTCAACCCGTGGGCCGATTCGCTCAAATGCAGATTTTGCATTTGATTGGTTCTCATGGTTCAAGGTTAATCTAGTGGTCCTAAATAACTTCCTACACCTATAAATACATCCTAATGCTAACCCTAAACCTAATTAAAGTAGAATAGTTACCGTCGCCATGGAAATCAATGGAGCCGCCGCCAACTAAGAAAGAAGAAAAGCAAATTCAATTCTAATTCTCTCAACCCTAAAGCAAAGCAAAACTCTCTCTTTTCTTCTCTAAATTGTGAGTATGATGATCTTAACAAGATTATTATCATTTTAATTAGGTTCAGTTATGAATGGATTATGATTAGATGATGTGAATTATCATATATGTTGTTGTAAACCCCTTTTTCTATCATGTATACTGTAAATCCAATGTTATGTGATGATGATATCTTATATGTTGTAAATCATGCTATGATGATGTTATGTATGTTGAAAGTTTCTATGCTAAGTTGTGATAAATCATACATGTTAAAAAGGCCATGATGTTACCATCTATGCTAGTTAGTTCATATTAATTAAATCATCATGTTTGGGTTATGTTGATCTATATGACAAGTCACATATGCAAGTTAGATTGATTAGAAAAGTTATGAATATATGCCATGACATCTATTATGACATCTAGAATTATGCTGTGACATATGTGATATCCTATGCTAGTTCACACCATCATTATGTTGCCTAAAAACCCCATATGCAAGTTTATGTATAGATTTGGGCTATGATCATATCATATAAATTGAGACATTTAACAAGTTGACACCTTTTGATCCTTAACATGTGTAGTTTATGCAAGTTTCACCCCTATTATGATTAGATTTATTTTAATTGTCTATATGTTGTGATAATTTATCTTTGTGCTAGGTGTTAGACTATACAAGTCTAGCCTATATTATGCGTTGAATAAGCGAAGGTATAAACGTGGGGTAGGGGTAATATTAAGGATTTAATATTAAAAAGTTGGGGTGCAATTGATATGATTTTGCATGCCATAAGTGGATGACCATAATTGAGTCAATTATGGACATCATTAAAAGTTGACTTAATTAATAATTTGAATAGGGAATTATTAAAACTGGGTTAAAAGATTTTAAGTGTTAATCAATGCTTAGGACACGAGGTTGGACTCGTTTGTGACGTAAACCTGCCCGGACCCGCCCGGAAAATCCAGTGGTCACAAATGTCAGCCCAATGTGAGAGGTCCTAGGCCTAAACTAAAGCATAACGGTTGTAAAGACACGAGGTTAGACTCTTTTATGGTGTAAGACTGCCCGGACCCGCCCGGCAAATCCAGCTGCCATAAATGCCAGTCTAATGTGAGAGGTCTTTATGAGGTTATGGCCTGAATGAATTAAAAAATACTTAACCAGATTAACATGTAAGGTGGGACATGGGGGTTAAGTAGGTGCCTTGGGTGGCATGAGGAATCTAGGGGGTGCCCTTAGTGGCATGTGAAATACGATTAGTAAGACTTAACCAAACACACATGTAAATGAACATGACTAAGAGGGTTAAGTGGGATATACTAGTGACAAACTTAGGTGGGTAGCTTCTGGGGGCCCATTTCGACCAGTATCCCAAACGTATCTTTGTGGGCTCGACCCAAGTCGAGGACGGGACACGCATGCTGGGTTCGACTGTAAGAGGCCAAAACGGGGAGCAGTGGCAACGCAAGTCCAAACGGGTTTCGTATGCGTGTGTGGACCCGGGCTGGTAGGTAAGACGTTGTTGCATCGTGTAGGTATAAGCCATGCATTCTCAAGTTGTATCGGGTTGCCACTTTAGGGGAGTGATACACCCCACTGTGGGGCTAGCACGGGTATCTATGAGTAGGGAACCGATCGAAAGTGGGTAGTGGGGTACACCTAGGGGAGATAGGGGCAGACGACACCTATGTAGTCAGCTAGGGGTACGTAAGGCTATTTATAAAGTTTCTGTGTGAAGCAAGTGGGATCAAACAATAGGGTGACTGGTGTGGTGCAGTGTAGTAATGTGCAGTGTAGTAATCATTCGTTAGTAATTAGGTGTGCCTTTACCGTTATCTTTAACGTTATCTTTAACGCTATCTTTATCTTCCTAAGAGTTCATAGACATTTACTTGTCTTCCAGCTTATGCCTTAGTCTAGTTATTTTGATAATAGTATTGTTAGAATTATCATACTCGCCAGACTTTATGTCTGACCCCCTCTATTTCTATCCTTTTTCCCCCTCCAGGTCCTCAGGTTGGGCCCAGCTCTAGTGGAGTTTGATTGAATTGCTTCATCTCTCTTTGGAAAGCTTGGACCGTTGAAGTAAAGTCCAGCTTGTTATCTTTTTAATGGCTATTTATGTAATGGGATTATGTATTTTGTTTTATGAAGATGGATATTGTACTTGGTTTTATGATGAAACAAACATGTTTAAGTTCCGCTGCAATAAAATGAAGTTTTAGATTTCCAAGTACTATTTATTACTTGTCTTGTTGTAACTTTTCTGTTCTATATTCACTTATAACCTCCATGGAAGTTAATGCATTCCCTTTATGAGTGACATTAATGGACGTGGGGTGTTACAGGTTGGCTGCCAAGTAGGGTGTATTATCACCTATCTAGATATATTCATTTCATTCTTTAATCTATTCAATGTTGTCCCATTCGGGAAACGGTTGCTGATCCCAATCGTTGGTGATATACATTCGATACACTCAAGCGAAATGAGTGGTCGACCTTGTGTGGTCGGGTTGCAAGATGTTCTTGATGAACCCATTGTATTCCTCTCTAGAGGTGGACTATTAGAATGTGGTTCCATACCTTGTCATAGTTGGTAATCCATTATCCAATAAGTGCTTGTGGTTTTGATTGTATATTATATATGTAGAACGTGAGATGAAAGCGTTACTGCTAGATGATTATTTAGTTGTGGTTGATAGACATTATTATAATATCAAAAGAGTTTTGAGATAAAGTTTATCGTTTCTTTCAAAAGGATTTTGAGAGTTAAATCAAATGTTTTGGATTCTCATAAGGGAAAAACCTGTTCCGTTATACGGCATGGTCTTATGAGATATCGTTTAATTGCTCAAACTATTTTAAACTGTTTTACTCACACAAGTCACATGACTGACCCAGAGTTTATTTTCTTTGTTTTCCCTAAACTCTTGGGGGCCCAAATTTGTACGGGCAGTCAAGTAGTCAGGATTTTACAGATATACTTGGAGAGCTTGGAGAAGGAGGCTTCAGAATTTTTTAGCTATTGTTATTTCCGCTGTGTTGTAAGTGTTGTACTCTGAAAATGTTACCGTATACATATACCGATTTTATTTCAAAGATATGTTATCTATTATATGTTGTTCGTTCCGCTATGAGATTCTTGTTACTCTGATGTTGTATGTTCTTCTTCTTCTTCTATTCTAAGTTTCTATCTTATCCATTCTCACCCTCTAATTTCTTTCATGGACTATCCGGTGTTTCCGATGCTTGAATATCGACATAGTTTTGTATGCCGATATCCAGGATCGCAAATTCTCCGGGTCGTTACATCATATCTTATCGCTTTTTAAGGTTTAAATTTCTACACTTAAATTTAGCTTTGGTTCTTGCTTTTCTGTTGAGATCTTTTCATACTTTAAGGTATTTCCATATAAATTAAACTTAGTTCCGACGCTTCCATTTCCAAAATTCTTCTACCAAGGTCTAAGAATTATAATGTCAACTACCCCTTTACTTTTATTTAGAATACCGAGAAAACCCAAAAACCATTGGATACTCATACTTTGTTATTCTATATCATTTTAAACTTTATTTTCTAAACCAAATGTAACAACCTGGATTTTCAGAACCAATTTAAAAAAATTTGTTTTGGCAATTTTAATGGATTTTGAATATTTAAAATGATTTATTTTAAATAATAACGACTAAAAATTTATTTAAATCGAAGTTAGAATGAATAAATTTATTTTAATTATAAAATGAGCCTGAAATGGCGTGGAAGTTTGAAAATTCGATTTTAAATTTCAAATGGATGTACATGATTCAAAATAAATTGGATTTCAGTAAAACAGAAATATTTGAATCTTTTTAATTATATCTTTCTAACGAATGTGAAAAATTCAGATTTCATAACGGAAACAAAAAGTTACGTGCAATTCAAAATTTAAAATAGTCGCTATGGAATTTATATATATTTTTACATAATATATAGCCCTTAAAAATAGTCATTTTGAAAACGACCTCCATTTTCAACGAAACTACTTTTGTTGGACCCGGAATGTCAAATTATTGCTATATTCCAAAGTTCATAATTTTTGGAATTAATATGTGAGTGTAGTGAATTAAACGTGTTTGGCAATTTCAGTTTGAATTTGATCGACTGGAAAATGATCATTTTTCAAACGACCTCCAAATTCAACGAAATTAGTTTTGTTAGGATCTTATTGTCAAAACATAGCTAGATTTATTTTTCTGGAATTTTTAGGGTCAGTATGTGGTCTTGGTAAATTAAAATGTACGTTGAAATCAATTTTGAACGTTATATTAATTTATATTTTAATTTTGATGAAAACTGATCGAAACAGTCGAATTGGCTTACGGGATATATCCCATTGTGTCCGGAATGGGGGTGTTACGCTAGAGGTGACAGTCGTTGGGCTCGATTTGGCGTTTGAAAGAAAAATTAACTTTTTGGAATAAAATAGAATAAAATATATATTATTATATAAACCCTTTGTCTCCCCCCTCCTTCAGTCAACGATCGAATGAAATAAAAAAAAGCCACTCAAGATCATTGCAGCACACTGCCACTCACCGCCGCGACCCCCCTTCGCGTCGGCGATTCCCTCCTCCTCCCTTCCCCTTCTCTCTCCTTGCTCCATTGAAGACCCTAAGTCCTACCCCCAAAACCCGCGCCTCTGGCCTCCTACGGGACTGCCGCCGCCTCTAACAACCCCCCTACGCCCTCCTCTGACCACCTCCGCCGACTGTGGAGCCCCTATTCGCTGAAAACCCTGTAAGTTATTTAATTTTTAATATAGACACCATTGATTTATTTTTAGTTTTTTTATATACAAAAACAATGTTGTTTTATTTTTAGAAATTTATATATATAATATTGCATAAAAATGTTATTTTTATATGGATAGCATTATAATAATATGATTTTTAATTATATAAATATGATTTTTAATTATATTAAGTCATGATCTTTATTTATATAATGTTATGATTTTTGTTTATATAAAGTTATGATTTTTATTTACATAAAGGTATGGTTTTTAATTACATAAAGTTATGATTTTTAATTTTTTGTAAAAATATAATTTTTAGTCGGTTAAAGATAGAATTTTTATCGTAGGAAGAAAATATTTTTGGCAAGTTAAAAATATGAATTTTAACTAGTGTATGGCATGGAAATATTAGTAGCAAGATAAAAATTCGATTTTTTTATATATAATAGCAAGATAAAAATTCGATTTATATATACATATATATATATTATATATCGGCAAGATAAAAATTTGATATATATATATATATGATAGCGCCATAAAAATTTGATTTTTATATATATGATAGCGCCATATAGAATTGTTAAAAATATGATTTTTAGTACAAATCGCGTGAAACAGATTGCGATGGAACCGACCGGAAGCAAACGAAATCCAAACCGTTCAATTAAAGAATGACAGAGTGGAAACCAAAGGTGAGAACTTTTTCTCACTCTAATTATTTCTCAGTTAAATATATACTAGGATGCAGACGGGGATCATCAGCCCCCGACACTATTTTATTGTACACCATGGTTGTTTGTTTGGATTGTATTTTGGAAGTTTGGATATTGATTTATTTATTTGTTTGGATTTGGTTTGGGATGTGAATGGAATTGATTGAATTTGGTTTGTGTATGGCGCGAGCCAATATTAGTGTAGTAGCCCGCAAATCCATACTATCTGAGCTGACTAATACAACACACGTCCAATTCAAATAATACAGAAATACGAGTCATTAGCGTTAAAGAAACAGATAGAAGAAGAATAGAAATAACAACACAGAATCTCACAGCGGAACGAATAAAATATATTATATAACATAACCTTTGAAATACAAAATTTTGTATCATATATAAATATCATCATCAGAGTATAATACAACACTTGATACAGCGGAAAATAACTCTCAAATATCTAACGTTGAAGTCGCCTGCTTCGAACTCCTTCAAATGTATCTGTAAAGGCCTGAAACACTTGATTGCCGTGCAAAATTTGGGCACCGAAGAGTTTAGCAAAAAAAAAACAAACAAACAAAATAAACTATGGGTCAGTCATGGGACAGGTGTGAGTAAACTCCAACCATATTATTTAAATTTGAAAATCCTTTTGAAAGAAAAGGATAATAGTAAGACCAGCCCACACATAAACATGGACGGTTTTTACCTTACTATAACCCAAAATAGTTTTGATACCAAAATCCAGTGATATTATAATAGTGTCTAATCAAATAAATAACCAAATTGTAGAACGCTTGCATCTCACGCTCTACATACATAGTATAAAATCAAAACCGCAGGGCGCTTATTGGAGATTGGATTCCAACTATGACATGGTATGGGACCACCTCCCGATCAGTGTACTCTAGAGGGGATACACTCGGGGTTCAACAAGAACATCTTGCAACCCGGCGCACACATGACTGCCCACTCATTTAACTTGAGTGTAGCGAATATATTGTCACGCACGGTTGTCGGCCGTTCAACCGTAATCCATAAGATACTGAATCGAAAGAAGAATGAATATTGAATTTTCTCTAGATCGGTGATAAATATACCCTTCTTGGAAATGACCCACCTAGCCATGCTGCTTGCCCGATTTTTTTCATTTCCCAGTTGTGAGGCTTGAGGCTACGTTTACTTTTTAAGAACATCTGACCACCATTCACTTTGAACGTCACATCGTCAAACCCGACAAATCACTGGTTGATCTTCCCAAAATACTACGGGTGTAACACCCCACCTCCGCTAGGGTCATTCACATAGGGAATGCACTAGGTTTGGTGAAGCATTATCGAGGTAAACATGCACAGAAATATTACAAGACAGAACATATAAAACAACGGAAGTAAAGCAAATTTCATTACCTTATAAAATAAGGTCTAAAGCCTTTTACATCAGAATACATCAAAACCTGTCTTGCAATAGTAAAGAAGCATAAAACCTTTTCATAAATTATTCCCCAAAATAAAGCGGTGAAGCAGCCATAGCCAAGGAAAGACCAAGCTATACATGATGACCTTCAAGCATAAGAGGTCCGAACTAAACAACATCATTTCCTCCCTGAAAACCTGGGGGGAAACGGAAGACAAAGAGGCGAAAGAAAACGGGGTCAGTCATAAAGACTGGTAAGTCCTATCTACTTCCAGCATAAAAACAGGTAAAGGTAACATGACATGCATAAACTGAAAGTAAGCATAAGGATGACGACAAGATAGATAAGCTAAACCAAGATAACTGGATGAACTACTATAGCAAGATAAACAAAGGTATCATGATAAACTACGGTGTCAAGATAAATCAAGGTATCACATCGTCATGTTTCTATCAAGTATACAATCCCAAGGTATCTATCATGTATAACATCCCGCGGTATTTGTCATGTATATTTGCTCTGCACCTTTCGTACTAGTATCCCAACCCGCGTCATGTGTTAACTATGAATGTCCCTTGCCCAATGTCCTGTAATGGTCCATGTCAACCTAGTATATAGCATATGTAGGTTTTTCCCAACTCGTATGTTTCTTTCCGTGTATAAGTTCAGTCCTTTGCCGTAGGCCGTACGGGCTTTCCCATGTAAATCTATACCACCTCAACGGAGTACCATTTTATCCTTGAAGTTGTTTTGGACTGCTACCCTTGATCCGGTTATGTTTTCTTACCATGAACTACCGCGTGTTCACTTAGGATTTATGCCACCTAGGACCACTAAGGATTATGCTACCTAATGAACGTTTCCGTGTCTCGGTTTGGGTTCAAGCCACCTAGGGCCACTAGGGATTATGCCACCCGTCAACCACGCCCTTTATCCCACGTATGTATCGTGAATCGTTTTCCATGTCTATACGCACATGTATCTCAATGTGCCATCCGAGTTCTGTGCCAGGGCAAATCAAGAAATACGGAACTCGGTCGGGAGCTTTAAGTCATCTGCCGATGCAGATATCAAGGTCTGCTTTTGTATTCGTGGCTATGGTCCCACGTGACCTCTCCCTCAACTACTGAAAGGCAATCCAAGAAAATCATGTATGAGAACTACATCCCGGCCCCACTATGCCCCACTTACCTATTGGCCAACCTCACCCATAACTCGATAGCAAGTATATGGTCTGTTGGGAGTTCTCTGCCTTTCCGTACGTGCACGATTGACTAAAGATGGTAGGTAGTCGGCGACGTGCTATCCAGGGCAAAAACAAGTATCGTCGACTCCACGCTAATCCATCACAGTCTTTAGGTCGCTCGCATAGCAACCAAGGTATACCCTTGGCTCTTCTACCGCAGACCTTAACCTCTGTAAGGCCAGGTTTCATGGACCATCTGCCACCTCACAGAGGGATACCAAGAGTACCCTCACGTCCCCCGAAGCTACCGCTTCGTCACCCAGTTCGTTGGAGCCTTTATCTAAGTCAGATAATTCGCTCCTCCACGTGTGTTCAAGCGATGACTTACCGTATCGGGTTACTCATCTATATGTGAACTGGTCCGATTTCCTTGACTAAGAATTATTACTTAGCTATCCTTAACTAAGGTTTACCACTTAGCTTCTCTTCCCGCTATCCTCGTTAACTACGATTTTCAACCTAGTCCCCTGAGCTAGGGTTTTGTCTAATGGGTTAAGTGTTGTCATTCAAGTTCATGACTTAACCCTCCTACGAATCATGTCAAGATTGGCTAAGTATTTAAGTTCAAGGCTTAGCCCTACAAGTTGGTTAAGTATACCAAGAAGCTCATGGCTTAACCCTATCAAGTCAAATTGGTTAAGTATACCAAGAAGCTCATGGCTTAACCCTATCAAGTCAAATTGGTTAAGTATACCAAGAAGCTCATGGCTTAACCCTATCAAGTCAAATTGGTTAAGTATTTGTTTGTCTTAACCCTATCAGATTATCGTGTTAGATTGATTAAGCATAGATTATCTTACTCCCATCAGATTATCGAGTCGGATTGGTTAAGTATGGGTTAGCTTAACCCCATCCACTAATCGTATTACAATGGTTAAGTATATTTAAAAGGTCTTGTGACTTAACCCTATCAGGTCCGCATATTAGATTGGTTAAGTATAGGTTACTTAACCTCATCAAATCATCATGTATAATTGGTTAAGTATATGTTACTTAACCCCATTAAATTATCATGTTAAGTTGGTTAAGTATTGGTTACTTAGCCTCATTGAATTACCAAGTTTAAATTGGTTAAGTGTTTAACTTAACCCCATCGAATTACCGTGTTTAGATTAGTTAAGTGTAGGTTACTTAACCCCATCTAATTACCGTGTTTAGATTAGTTAAGTCTAAGTTACTTAACCCCATCTAATTACCGTGTTTAGATTAGTTAAGTCTAAGTTACTTAACCCCATCAAATTACCGTGTTTAGATTAGTTAAGTCTAAGTTACTTAACCCCATCTAATTACCAAGTCGGATTAGTTAAGTGTAAATTACTTAACCCCATCCCCTAATTGTCTTATATGGTTAAGTGTCATTAAGAAATCAAGTCCGGTTTAACTTAACCTACCCATTCGTGTCATATCGGTTAAGTGTCATTAGTCAAAATTACTTAACCTTTTCATGTGACATTAATTAGATTAATGCACCCCAACCTCTCACATTAGACTTTGTTGTGATTACTAGTTAAGCCGGGCGGGTCCGGGTAGATTTGCACCACAACCTAGTCTAACCTCGGGTTTTAAGGGCTATATGACCAACTACTCACATTTGGTCCTATTGTTTGTAGCCACTAGTTAAGCCGGGCGGGTCCGGGTAGATTTATGCTACAAACTCAACCCAACCTCGAGTTGGCCACTTTCATGTTTAGTCTAGTGTCTTATTACACTTATAACCCATACGTGTCTAGTTTCAAGTCCCATGTTTACCCCACATTCATGTCCACATTTAGGTGTATCTTGAGTGTCATATTTTCATGAAATCCCATGTCAAATTGTCATGTCATAATCACGCTCGTCTAACCTACCCCAAATCGTGTTTCCAACCCAAGTAAAAGCAAGTCAACATAGTAAGGATACTATGCTACATATTGGCCCCAAAACATGCACCATGTCAAAAAGGGATTGGCCACAAACATGCATGGTATCATAAGGGGTTTGGCCTCAAAATATGCATAGCATCATAAGGGGTTTTTGGCCTCAAACATGCATAATGTCACAACGGGATTAGCCACAAACATGCATAGTATCATAAGGGAATTTGGCCACAAACATGCATGATAACATAAGGGGTTTGGGTTCATTTACATGCATAAGCCCCAAAGTCAAGTCTTTGCCAATGTTTCACAAGTCAAATGGTTCCCAAAGGTTCATGCTAACATTCCATAGATAAAGATTCAAACATGCAAGATAAACTAGGTTAAACATAACGTGAGTGGCATGATTTAGTCACTAAGCATAGCCAAAAGTCATAGGTTCAAGCAAAAGAGGCATGACAAGGTTCATATTGGCTAGCATACTTAGTTTAATCTCGTTTTATTCCATGCCATCATTAAAACTACCGTTTAGATCTAGAAGTAGCTAGAACTTACATAGCGAGGCGTAGGGGAGGATCATGCATCGTCTTGACGAAGAAAGGTGGCTCCTTTGTTGAAGAATCATCATGAAATTTGCGTAGCAACGTTGATCCACTCCCTTGATTTGATGTAGGAAGCTTGCACCTTTTGATTTGAACCCGATTTGAATGCATAAGCCCTTGGAGTTGGAGATGGAGGCCATGATCAAGATAGATTTTGGCAGCACTTAGTTGCTAGAATGATTTTTAGTGATTTAGGTTAGGTCCTAGGGTGTTTTTATAGAGATTAGGAGTAGTTTAGGCCCTTAGATTAACCCTAGGATAGATCTGAACCCTCAAAACCCGTCACAGGCCAATAGACCAGACCCAAAAGCATGTCTTGAGGAACAAGTCAGGCACACCCAGGCCAAACTAGCCGACCACCCAAGTCGACAGGGGTGTCGACTAGACAGTCGACACCACCTGGGGTGTGTCGACTCCCAAGTCGACTCCCCAGTCGACTTGGGGGTGGCGGGAATTTTCCCGCCTGTCCTGCTTGGCTGAATTTGAATTCTGAATTCAAATTTGAACTGTTTTTGAACTTGAAATTATCTGAAAACTTTGACGGGCCATAACTGGGTCATACGGACTCCGATTCTCGAAAACTCGGACTCTATTTCGCGTATTTTTCTGAGACGAACGCAATGACACAGCCCGTTTCCCTTGATTCAAATTTTAAAATTAAATTCTGCCTTGATTCTTATCTTTACACGTTCTTAAAAATTCGGGTTGTTACATTCTCCCCAACTTAAAGGATTTCGTCCCCGAAATCTCCAAGTTAGGAAGAACGTATCCTACCATCCATCATCCATCTACTCAAAACATCATCCACAGGCAACCATGGTCCTTAAAAGACTCCTAATGCTTTATGAACACATGCAGAAAGTGTGTGTATATGTTCCTTAGCTAATGCTAATGATCAAGGCTGAATGATCTTTCTAATGCAAAATATGTTTAGTGCCATGAGTCCAACATGTATGCAAATAGTCCTAGTCATATAAGTACTATATGTGTGCACAAACATTCATCCACATGCAACATCCACATGGTAACACATTAAATTTCATCCATCAACAAGTATAAATACTCGTGCATATGCAATTACGAAATGTGAGTGCGTCGATCTAGTATCTAATGAGTATACGCGCATCCAAGAGCAACCACTTGCAACCATTTGCAACCATATCAATCATAACATGTTTCAAATACATGTTTACATCCATAGAGTTCTATCTAAGGTTCCCAAGATAAGATCGAGGAGATAAACAAGACAAGCTCCTTACGGGGTTTGTAACAGAAACAGGACCGAGAGGATATCCACCAAGCGATAGCATGCAAGTAAGCTCTACAGGTGAACCAAGGATCAAAGATATACTCTTAAAAAGAGACATGATGCGCATGTCTAAGCCGCATTTCCATGAGCTTAATTCCATTGTGCCTGTAACATCCCAATATTTTCTGTATATTTTAAATTTAGATTTAAAATAAATAAATGAGTTATTCTTAGAAAAAAAATCAAATTTTGTTGGTTTTATGTCGATAATTATTTGAATTTAGTATGAATAGATTTTTCGAATTTAGTTTTATTTAAAAAGGCTGTAATTTGAAATTGAGTATTTAAATAATTTAAATTTATCTGAGTGGATTAACTTAAAAGTAGAATTCAAAATTTAAATTGGAAATGGTGAAATTCTAAGTCGTTGAATAATAATTGAGATTCAAATCAAAAATTTAAATAATCAAATTTGAGAAGAATTTGTGAAATCGATTTTTAACTTATTTAAGTTGTAATTTGATTCAAAACGGAAATTTTAAATTATTTAAATTAAAAGGGGATTCAAAATTGGTTGGTTAGAAGATGGAATTTAGGTTGTTTAAATTTAATTTGAAACTTAAATTTTTAAATTTGAAAATAATCAAATAGGGAACTTGAAATCGATGAAATAAATTTATAGAATTTATTTAAGTTATAATTTGGTTTAATTTGAATTTATAAATATTTAAAATTGAATTCAAACAGTTAATGGAATAACTGAATAATTTATTTATTTAATTAACTGAGAAATTTAACTATTTTGGCGATGGTCTCGGAATTCGACGAAACTGGCGCCATTAGAACCGGAGCGGTGAATTATTTGAGGATTTCAATTTTCGTTAGAATCAGACTTGTCGTTGGACCGTACGGGAGAAAGTGTGAAGGAGAATCGATGTAATAAGATAATTTGTTATTTCTTATAACGAACTTTATATATACATATATAAACCAACTCTATTTCCACTCACCAGCCCATTCTTATCATACTACTATTTCCTCAATCTACTTTTCTTTCTCAAATGGCTGAAATAGAGTTCAAACCCTATATCTAATTCAAAATTCAAGCTTCAAAATAAAATCTTCACAAACCCTATCGTATGACCTATCAAATCGAAGCTCTCAACTAGTAGAACTCAGATCTACCACTAATTCTTGCATGCAGTAACTGTCTTGACCAGAAATCGAAAGTCAAACAGTTGAAATTCGAAAACCCTAGAAGCTAAATTGGGTACTTTTGATTTCGGAGTAATTCGAAGAAATTGTGATCTGGGTATTGTAGAGGGGGAGGATAGGAGGGCAACGATGGCGTTTGTTTGTTTTATTGTCAAATTTTTCGTCGGAATTTGGTGTATTAGCGCCGGATTAGGGTTCCGTTCAACGCAACGCAGGGGAGTCCACAGCTCGCCGGGGACGACGGGGCTAGCACTAACGGATGCGTCTCGAAGAGAAGGTCAGAACGCGGGTGGCCTTGCGCCTTCTGGTGGTTGGGATCGGTGGCAATGGTCGGTCAAAGCTGCCGTGTTTTGTGGGTTCATTCGCGTCTGTACTGTAGCAACGCGGGAGAGAAAGGAGGGGAGCGGGAAACCTATGCTGACGTGTCAACAGATAATTGGTGGGTTTGGTTTTTATTTTATTATATATATATTTGTATCGAACGATCTAATGCCCATAACTTCCACATACGAGGTCGAATTTGGACGTGGTTTGTTGCGTTGGGATCGTGACGGAATTGCGGATGTTTTGACGCTGGTTTCGCTGCATTTGAAGACTGTGAAATTTTGGCCTTCAGTTGGACGTACGACTAACTAGAGACCCGAACGTGAGTGATTTCTCACTCACGAAATAGTAAATTTTTCCCATATTTATTGAATTAAATTATGAAATAAGTTTGGTTGCATGGTTGGGTTGGATTGTTGATGTGTTGTTTAAATTTGACATGCAAGTGTGTTAACATGCAATCTAAGTAAATTATTAGTTATTTAATTTAATTTAAATCTCTAATTGGAATTTGAACCCTTGTTATATCCTGAAATAGTTTAATGCTGATCAGTTGAATGAAATTGTTGTGATGGATGTTGGTTGAAATTTATTACTGAATTAATAGTGACATTTTTAATGCTCCTTATTTCGGTATATTGTAATGCATGTTGATTGTGACGATAAATCCCATTTACCCTTGATGTTGCGGGCATCTAATAAACCCGGGATTTATTGATAAAATAAATTAAGAACACGGAGTGAAATGATAAATCTCTGTGACCCTGATTTGGATTGAAATGATAGATCCATCCCTGAAATATCGAGAAATTAAATTTAAAATCACTTGGCCATTGGATAGAAATTTATATACACACATCGGTTGGTTAAATGATTTTAAATATTTGAAATTTTTTATTTGGTAGAATTTCATTTAACAGAATGTGCCGATACTCGATAAACTCATTTCTTTAAAGATTCTGAACTGGATGTTGATTAAAAAGGGTTAAGGGAATTTTCCAAACAAAGTGGAAATATTTGTATTGTGATTTGGATATGATTTGAAATCTTGTCAAATTAAGAGTTTGTAATAGAAGAAACTAAATTCTTATGTAATCTGATTTTTGGGAAATTTGGAAATCGAAGGTATCTGAGTTGTAACTCAGTTTGAATATATGTTTAACTCTTGAAATCAAATAGTTGTTTAGACGGGGTTGAAATGAGTTATGGAATTAAATGAACTCCGTTGAAACCGGAGGATAGATTCAAGTATTTGAAATTCGGAAGGAAGGAAAGAATTTGATTAGAGAAATTTATTTTTAATATATTTATGCATTGATTCCAAATAATTATTCTTGCATTAAATTTATTGTTTACCTTTACTTATAACTATTGTATTTTTAATTTTTTTTCTCTTCTTATAATTCATTTCTGAAAATTTTCTAGTAAACCTTATTTTTAAGTATATATATAATATTTAAATTACTGATTTATTTTAATTATTATATTCTATATATATCTATATATTTATTTATATAAAATTTATTATTATCATTATTATTATTATTATTATTTTTATATAAACATTTAGTTACAAGTATTTTGAAATTATAAATTTCTTCCGAATGGAAATGTTTGAGTTTGAACCACTGGTTCAAATGGAGTTGAGATAAGAATACGTGAAAATTTGAAATCTTTGAGATAAAATATATTCTATTCGAATATAAGTTGATTGTGAAATATTATACGATTATAATATAAGGATATGGAATATATTCTAGTTAGAATATAATCGGTTTTGGAATGATTGAGGTATTTTGATATGGAATTATATTCTATTTGAATATAAATTTGGTTCGAAACAGAATATGTTATTTTGATATGAAACGAACCTTTGTGAATGTAAAAGAACCAACCGATGTGAAATTTGTAAGCGTTGGTTGTTAAAGAGACCGGAGTCGACATAAGGCATACTCTCTGTCAGTGTCGATACCACTTTGACAACTGTGAACGTTATGACGTATCCAGATTGAGCATGATGACTTGGAGGCGATTATTGAATCGAAGAAGATGATCGAGGATGAAATAGCCCTGACCTTCGGGTCAGAATTGAAATGACTAAAACAGGAGCTATACCGTGACTAACTGAGGTAGCACCTTTGATCGGACACACTTCTTCGATAATATTTCTATGACTATGATGATGATGATGATGATTTGGGCCCATTTACGACTTTGGGAGTGTGTTCCGAGGTGGGCGGTAGTGGCTGCTATGCGTTACCACCGGTCCGGGAGTGCAATTGGTAGAATCCTACCCTGGGCATTGCCTCGAGTGCCTTGTCATATTTATCCTATACGAGCCCATACGAGTTTGATTTAGTGTTGCTTTCTATGGAGTGCCCTCTGATAACACCAGTACGGTGAATTTACGGTACTGTATAGACTGTGATGCCTATAAACGGCGTAAGGGTAATATGGTAATCCCGCTTACGCTATTTTCAGTATTTATACTTTACTGAATAGACATTATAATAATAGCATATTATTATATAGATATTAGTTTAACGGATCCTCAAGAGATGGAAAAATCCCGTAACATCTCTTGAGTTACTGCACCCATGACACTGATGTTATTTCGTATTTTGATTTGACTAATATGAGATGATTTAGTGCTGATCCGAGTGTTTGTTGTGTTTTCTTTTTATGCAATACGCTCGGGTCAGCAGATGTTGCAGTTAGCGAAGATCCCCTTGCCTTGGAGGATGAAGACGAAGTTTGGCGTATATTTCTATTATGAGTATGGTTTAACCACTGCATTTATTTCCGCTGCTTATTATGTATATCCGTATGTATATGTAACTCTGATAATCATTGAATGTTATAACCACAGGATACATTTCAACTGTTTAAACTGTTATTTAATTATTATATGTGGTCCGTCCGCTGTGAGGTTCTGTGATTGTTTCCTTTTCTTTCTTTCTTTTCTTCTTTTCCCAATAACTACCTGTATTTGCGATTTGTTTGAGTCGACATGTGTGGTTTATTGTCGATTTTAAACGGTCAAAACTATGGGTCGTTACAGTGCCTTGACCGCCTTTGACTTCATGATTTCGTAGCTCTTTGATTCCTATTTCCAAGGTATGAGTTGGAACTCATTTCACTATCGCCTCTCGTTCCACTTTCACCTATTCTTTCCCTAGTATACTTGGCTCAACCATATCTGCGTACTCATGCAAGCTCTCCAAAATTCACTAGTGAATTCTGGGTCTCGTTTACCGATGCCAATCCATGTTACCACGTGCACTTACTAGGGTGATTCCTATAACCCATGCTCAAGCGGAATGAACCATCCGTCTTATTGGCGAACGTTACTCGATTGAATCAGAGATTTCTGATAAATGCATCAAGAGATTCTAGGTA
This sequence comes from Allium sativum, assembly GCA_030737875.1. NCBI lineage: Eukaryota > Viridiplantae > Streptophyta > Magnoliopsida > Asparagales > Amaryllidaceae > Allium > Allium sativum. Next base: position 491,285,520 of record CM060920.1, read on the forward strand.
ACTAACCATGACAGAACCCAAAAGGTTACACGAGACTTCGAGGGTATTACCAAAGCAAGCCAAGAGTCTGACTACCCTCTTTTCAAAACCGAGGATGGTATCCCTTACTGGATAACCACTTTACCCCTAGAATCCATCCATAGCCCAACAAGTCTTGAAATAATGGACCGATCTTCCAACAAGATTTGGGACAAAAATGGGATCCTCTACCATGCTAGTACTAAGGTGCAGAGACTCAACTATCGAGGCAAACTTAAATGATGCGATGATCAAAACAAAGTCTAGACGGGACGATAGAAAAGAAAGGCTAAGCCTTTAACAGAAACGGTACCATTCCTCTTAGGTACGCTAGAAATGAGAGCATACAATTGCCCTCTCGCTGATCTTGTCCTTATCTTCCTTTGTGGATCAAGCCATACCAACAAGTTTCTTATTCTTAAGCTCGTGTCCTTTATCCTTGCTCTTATTATCCCTTCTTATAACTTCGGTAACAGGTCTCTCGAGAACTTCCTCCATCGCACGGGAAAACACTTACGTAGCTAGACAAGAATTAGTCGCAGTTAAAACTACTGTGACTACAAATAGAGGAAAGAAAGGAAAAGAGGTTCAATCAAGGAAACAAAGGATAGTGCTAATGGATTTTGGGGAATAGCCTTTAAAAAAAAACTTTTCTTGAAAAATGCTCTTTGTAAATGGTTTCTCAAATAGTTTTCAGAAGGTTTTAAAAACTTTTGCCCAGTCTGGTAACCTTCTGCTCTGATACCAAATGTAACACCCCACCTCCGCTAGGGTCATTCACATAGGGAATGCACTAGGTTTGGTGAAGCATTATCGAGGTAAACATGCACAGAAATATTACAAGACAGAACATATAAAACAACGGAAGTAAAGCAAATTTCATTACCTTATAAAATAAGGTCTAAAGCCTTTTACATCAGAATACATCAAAACCTGTCTTGCAATAGTAAAGAAGCATAAAACCTTTTCATAAATTATTCCCCAAAATAAAGCGGTGAAGCAGCCATAGCCAAGGGAAGACCAAGCTATACATGATGACCTTCAAGCATAAGAGGTCCGAACTAAACAACATCATTTCCTCCCTGAAAACCTGGGGGGAAACGGAAGACAAAGAGGCGAAAGAAAAGGGGGTCAGTCATAAAGACTGGTAAGTCCTATCTATTTCCAGCATAAAAACAGGTAAAGGTAACATGACATGCATAAACTGAAAGTAAACATAAGGATGACGACAAGATAGATAGCTAAACCAAGATAACTGGATGAACTACTATAGCAAGATAAACAAAGGTATCATGATAAACTACGGTGTCAAGATAAATCAAGGTATCACATCGTCAGGTTTCTATCAAGTATACAATCCCAAGGTATCTATCATGTATAACATCCCACGGTATTTATCATGTATATTTGCTCTGCACCTTTCGTACTAGTATCCCAACCCGCGTCATGTGTTAACTATGAATGTCCCTTGCCCAATGTCCTGTAATGGTCCATGTCAACCTAGTATATAGCATATGTAGGTTTTTCCCAACTCGTATGTTTCTTTCCGTGTATAAGTTCAGTCCTTTGCCGTAGGCCGTACGGGCTTTCCCATGTAAATCTATACCACCTCAACGGAGTACCATTTTATCCTTGAAGTTGTTTTGGACTCCTACCCTTGATCCAGTTATGTTTTCTTACCATGAACTACCGCGTGTTCACTTAGGATTTATGCCACCTAGGACCACTAGGGATTATGCTACCTAATGAACGTTTCCGTGTCTCGGTTTGGGTTCAAGCCACCTAGGGCCACTAGGGATTATGCCACCCGTCAACCACGCCCTTTATCCCACGCATGTAGCGTGAATCGTTTTCCATGTCTAGACGCACATGTATCTCAATGTGCCATTCGAGTTCCGTGCCAGGGCAAATCAAGAAATACGGAACTCGGTCGGGAGCTTTAAGTCATCTGCCGATGCAGATATCAAGGTCTGCTTTTGTATTCGTGGCTATGGTCCCACGTGACCCATCCCTCAACTACTGAAAGGCAATCCAAGAAAATCATGTATGAGAACTACATCCCGGCCCCACTATGCCCCACTTACCTATTGGCCAACCTCACCCATAACTCGATAGCAAGTATATGGTCTGTTGGGAGTTCTCTGCCTTTCCGTACGTGCACGATTGACTAAAGATGGTAGGTAGTCGGTGACGTGCTATCCAGGGCAAAAACAAGTATCGTCGACTCCACGCTAATCCATCCCAGTCTTTAGGTCACTCGCATAGCAACCAAGGCATACCCTTGGCTCTTCTACCGCAGACCTTAACCTCTGTGAGGCCAGGTTTCATGGACCATCTGCCACCTCACAGAGAGATACCAAGAGTACCCTCACGTCCCCCGAAGCTACCGCTTCGTCACCCAGTTCGTTGGAGCCTATATCTAAGTCAGATAATTCGCTCCTCCACGTGTGTTCAAGCGATGACTTACCGTATCGGGTTACTCATCTATCTGTGAACTGGTCCGATTTCCTTGACTAAGAATTATTACGTAGCTATCCTTAACTAAGGTTTACCACTTAGCTTCTCTTCCCACTATCCTCGTTAACTACGATTTTCAACCTAGTCCCCTGAGCTAGGGTTTTGTCCAATGGGTTAAGTGTTGTCATTCAAGTTCATGACTTAACCCGCCTACGAATCATGTCAAGATTGGCTAAGTATTTAAGTTCAAGGCTTAGCCCTACAAGTTGGTTAAGTATACCAAGAAGCTCATGGCTTAACCCTATCAAGTCAAATTGGTTAAGTATACCAAGAAGCTCATGGCTTAACCCTATCAAGTCAAATTGGTTAAGTATTTGTTTGTCTTAACCCTATCAGATTATCGTGTTAGATTGATTAAGCATAGATTATCTTACTCCCATCAGATTATCGAGTCGGATTGGTTAAGTATGTGTTAGCTTAACCCCATCCACTAATCGTATTACAATGGTTAAGTATATTTAAAAGGTCTTATGACTTAACCCTATCAGGTCCGCATATTAGATTGGTTAAGTATAGGTTACTTAACCTCATCAAATCATCATGTATAATTGGTTAAGTATAATTTACTTAACCCCATTAAATTATCATGTTAAGTTGGTTAAGTATTGGTTACTTAGCCTCATTGAATTACCAAGTTTAAATTGGTTAAGTGTTTAACTTAACCCCATCGAATTACCGTGTTTAGATTAGTTAAGTGTAGGTTACTTAACCCCATCTAATTACCGTGTTTAGATTAGTTAAGTCTAAGTTACTTAACCCCATATAATTACCATGTTTAGATTAGTTAAGTCTAAGTTACTTAACCCCATCTAATTACCATGTTTAGATTAGTTAAGTCTAAGTTACTTAACCCCGTCTAATTACCAAGTCGGATTAGTTAAGTGTAAATTACTTAACCCCATCCCCTAATTGTCTTATATGGTTATGTGTCATTAAGAAATCAAGTCCGGTTTAACTTAACCTACCCATTCGTGTCATATCGGTTAAGTGTCATTAGTCAAAATTACTTAACCTTTTCATGTGGCATTAATCAGATTAGTGCACCCCAACCTCTCACATTAGACTTTGTTGTGGTTACTAGTTAAGCCGGGCGGGTCCTGGTAGATTTGCACCACAACCTAGTCTAACCTCGGGTTTTAAGGGCTATATGACCAACTACTCACATTGGGTCCTATTGTTTGTAGCCACTAGTTAAGCCGGGTGGGTCCGGGTGGATTTATGCTACAAACTCAACCCAACCTCGAGTTGGCCACTTTCATGTTTAGTCTAGTGTCTTATTACACTTACAACCCATACGTGTCTAGTTTCAAGTCCCATGTTTACCCCACATGTCATGTCCACATTTAGGTGTATCTTGAGTGTCATATTTTCATGAAATCCCATGTCAAATTGTCATGTCATAATCACGCTCGTCTAACCTACCCCAAATCGTGTTTCCAACCCAAGTAAAAGCAAGTCAACATAGTAAGGATACTATGCTACATATTGGCCCCAAAACATGCACGATGTCAAAAAGGGATTGGACACAAACATGCATGGTATCATAAGGGGTTTGGCCTCAAAATATGCATAGCATCATAAGGGGTTTTTGGCCTCAAACATGCATAATGTCACAACGGGATTAGCCACAAACATGCATAGTATCATAAGGGAATTTGGCCACAAACATGCATGATAACATAAGGGGTTTGGGTTCATTTACATGCATACGCCCCAAAGTCAAGTCTTTGCCAATGTTTCACAAGTCAAATGGTTCCCAAAGGTTCTTGCTAACATTCCATAGATAAAGATTCAAACTTGCAAGATAAACTAGGTTAAACATAACGTGAGTGGCATGATTTAGTCACTAAGCATAGCCAAAAGTCATAGGTTCAAGCAAAAGAGGCATGACAAGGTTCATATAGGCTAGCATACTTAGTTTAATCTCGTTTTATTCCATGCCATCATTAAAACTACCGTTTAGATCTAGAAGTAGCTAGAACTTACATAGCGAGGCTTAGGGGAGGATCATGCATCGTCTTGACGAAGAAAGGTGGCTCCTTTGTTGAAGAATCGTAATGAAATTTGCGTAGCAACGTTGATCCACTCCCTTGATTTGATGTAGGAAGCTTGCACCTTTTGATTTGAACCCGATTTGAATGCATAAGCCCTTGGAGTTGGAGATGGAGGCCATGATCAAGATAGATTTTGGCAGCACTTAGTTGCTAGAATGATTTTTAGTGATTTAGGTTAGGTCCTAGGGTGTTTTTATAGAGATTAGGAGTAGTTTAGGCCCTTAGATTAACCCTAGGATAGATCTGAACCCTCAAAACCCGTCACAGGCCAATAGACCAGACCCAAAAGCATGTCTTAAGGAACAAGTCAGGCACACCCAGGCCAAACTGGCCGACCACCCAAGTCGACAGGGGTGTCGACTGGGCAGTCGACACCACCTGGGGTGTGTCGACTCCCAAGTCGACTCCCCAGTCGACTTGGGGGTGGCGGGAATTTTCCCGCCTATCCTGCTTGGCTGAATTTGAATTCTGAATTCAATTTTGAACTGTTTTTGAACTTGAAATTATCTGAAAACTTTGACGGGCCATAACTAGGTCATACGGACTCCGATTCTCGAAAACTCGGACTCTATTTCGCGTATTTTTCCGAGACGAACGCAATGGCACATCCTGTTTCCCTTGATTCAAAATTTAAAATTAAATTCTGCCTTGATTCTTATCTTTACACGTTGTTAAAAATTCGGGTTGTTGCAACGGGTATAAAAAGCTAAGAGAAACGAATTCCTCCGCAACCAAACGTAATATCTCAAAAAGATCGTCTATGTGATCTATTAGGATTACTTTGTCATACATTTGTCCATACAAATTGTCCTGGGAGTGGACAAATAGAACAGCCCTTGCATTTCACTCCGTCTTCGATTATCTTCAGCTTAATCTAATTCACAACGCCTAGGCCTACACGTAGTGGTTTTGGGATAATAACTCCAACCGGTCTCTCCGTATTGACAATGATGATCCAAAAATCTTTGATAGCCAGTAATTTAACGATCAAAGAAAACAAACATCCATCAACAATCAAACAATCACTGGCCCCTTTTAATTAATATTCAATCATTAATTATATTTCCAATTTCCTTATTGAATTCTATATATTTCGACATATTGATTTCTATTTTCAAAATTTCTTAAAAATATTCCAACTCGTTTAATTTTTGGAAAATTTCGCCAGCACCTCCCCTGTATCGGTCAATCGTTCAAACCCCAACTCGCCTCTCTAGGCCTTTTCCATTTAAAAAGAAAATCCAAAAGCCAAACGGCTTGCCGATTTGGCGCATAAAACCTCATATGGAAATTGAAACATGTACCTTTTTGTTGAGCACTTAAATTTAATCTTCATCCTCTTCACTACATACCTGTTAACATATATATACCCATTTCCCATTCATTCCAATCATTTCAAACAAAACTCGATAATTACTTCTTTATTTAGCTCGTGGTTCAATGCGTTTTTGATTTGAGCATATCATGATCAAATATATTTTAATTCACTTACACATATGTCGAAATCAAATTCTATGATTGATTCCAAGTTATATACTCAAATTTCTAATTTCATTTCACAATTTAAATTTCCTTAAGCAAAGCTGAAATCAATCCAATCTTTATTTAACTAATGGCCTTTCCCATTAATCAAATAAAATGCAAAAAAAAAAAAAAACTGATTTTCATACCAAAAATCACTTCTTTCACTCCACTTGAGTTCAAATCTAATTTATAACTCAAATCTGGGATTTTCAAATTGAAATTCAGATTTTTATTCACTAAAAATCCCTTATTTTATTTAACAAACTATTATGGTTTATAAACACTTTTACATCGACTTTTCTAAAGTTTGATTTTGATACAACTCAAAATATTTACAACGAAATCAACATTTCTCTCTTCTATTAGAAAACTATTATTCAGTAGGTCCGGGCACTTCTTATTTCATCAAATTTCGACTTATATTGAGTTCCGTATACTCAATTGAAGTTCGAACGCCAAATTAAGAACCATTGCGCTGCGGCGAGTTTATTTTAATTATAATTGAAATATAGCGTTAAACTTTGTTTAGTAAATAAATTTCAATTCCACTTTCAATATTTTAAAATAAACCTATTATCCAAATCTAAACTTAACAGCCCCAATTTCCCCAAACTAATCGATGGTTTTATTTCGTATTCATACTCAGTTTAAATTAATTAAAACTCCAGTTTCTATATTCAATTCCATTTCATTTGGAATTAGATTATTAAAATTCGATATGATTGAATTTCAATTATAAATTCTTTTTTTTGGGAATTATCGATTAATCCAACATCCTTTACCATTACAAACTAATACAATCCCTTAGCAATAGTGAAGCTGTTCAAGTTAGGGTATTTTATTTACCTCTCAGACCTTGATCGATGACGTTCTTATCTCGAGATGGATAAGAGTTTGTAATACAAAACCCACTATACTTATTGATAAAATTTCCTTTTCTATTTCATTTAAAATATGATTTTTATTAAATGTCATTTCCTATATTTGGAAATTCATTTCCAATTAAATGATGAAAATTACTTCAGTTCATTTATAAACATTGTTTATAAATGAACTGTCTTATTTCATATATTAAAATGAACTTCCAATTTAAACTCCATTTGAAATTAACTTTCAAATTATCCAACGATAATGAATACCGATTGTAAATTAACTTGCTAGTTTAAAACAAGTTTTCCCTTTCAAAATTCATTTGAAATCCAAATTCTACTTTGTGGGAAGTAAATTTCCTTTTCATTTTACCTTCGAAGATATTTTATAATTATAACTTATGTATGAATCAACATAGAATTTGTGTAATAACCCGGAAATTCTAGGCCAATTTAAAATTTTTATTTTGGCAATTTTACTGAATTTTGAATACTTAAAATGAATTATTTTAAATAATATCGATGAGAAATTTATTTTGAATAGAATTAGAAAGTATATATTTATATAAATCTTCGTTAGAATATATATAATTATTTATAATTATAAAAGGGAATTGAAAATGGCGCGGTAGTTCGATAATTCAATTTCAAAGTTCAAATGAATGTACATGATTCAAAATAAACCGGATTTTAGCGAAACCAAAAATATTAGGATCTATTTGAGAATATCTTTCCAACGAATCCTAAAAATTGAAATTTCATAGCGGGGACAAAATGTTATGCCCAGTTGAAAATTGAGAATAGTTGCTATGGAATTCTGGCCCTTAAAAATGGAAATTTTGCAAACGGCCTCGGTTTTCGACGAAACCACTTTTATTCGATCCGCGATGTCAATTTATTGCTAGGTTTCAAAATTCATAATTTTTCGAATCAATATGTGGGCGTGTCAAAGGAAAACGTGTTTGATCAGTTTTAGTTGATTTTAATTGACTGGAAAATGTCCATTTTTCAAACGGTCTCAGAATTTGACAAAATTAGTTTTGTTAGGACCGTATCATTAATACGAAGCTAGAAAATATTTTTCGGGAATTTTTAGATTCCGTATGTGGCCCTGGTAAATTGAAATGCGCATTCAAATTCAATATATAGAGTTATATGTTGATTTTGACGAAAACAGATCGAAACAATTGAATCAGCTTACGATACATATCCCATTGTGTTTGGAACGGGGGTAATTAGCTAGGGACGACAGGCGGTGGGTCTCGTTTAGAGGTCGAAAATAAAAATTGCTTTTTAGAATTAATTTAATAATAAAAAATGTATATTTCCATATAATATCCTCCCCATCTCACTTACTCTCTTCTTAGCACCCCCGTAAGTTTTTTTTAAAAAAAAGAGAGCTCGATTGCAGTCGTCGCCCTTCCACAACCGTTAAATCACCTCCACAGCTGATCGTTCCCCCTCCCCCAAGCCGTCGCGATGCCACCACCCCCTCCTCAGGCCGCCGTTGCCTCGAAAGTCCCGTCCTCCTTCTTCAAACCGAAATAACATACCCCTAAACCCTAGACACCCACCGCCACCAGAACAGACGCCCCACCGTCGGTCAGGCGTGCCAACCCCGGCAGCCCGACGCCATTCCCCCGACCTCCTTCTTCCTCTTCGTTTGACAAAGGTACGGTTTTCTTTAGTTAATTTAGTATTTCTTAAATACGATTAGTATAGAAAAATATGATTTTTTTATTATTATTATATATATGACATAGTATAAAGACAAGATATATATATATATATAGATTTAGATAAAAGAGGCGATATTTATATATGAAGTAGAAAAGTAAAGATTAGATTTTGCCGATGTTAAAGATTAGATTTTTATGATTTTTCTATATAATAATATACGATTTTTCTACATGAAAAGATATGACTTTTATAGGTATAAAGTTATGATTTTTATCTATGTAAATAATATTTTTATATAGAGAAAGCTTTGATTTTTATGTAGGTAAAGGCAAGTTTTTTATTTCAGGAAGTTGGAATTATTAACATGAAAAGGGATAACTTTTCTAAAATAAAAAGAATAGAATTTAATATGCAAAAAGATTTGATTTTCTATTTTATTATGAAGTTAGAGAAATAAAAATACGATTTTTATCATCTCAAAGGCAAAATAAAAATATGATTTTTATATTATATAGATAATAAAAATTCGATCTTTATTACGTAGGAGATATAAAAATATGATTTTTATTATGTAGAAGAAGCAAAGATGTGATTTTTATATGAGTGGCGATATAAAAATATAATCTTTATTACATGAACACCGGTATAAAAATAGAATTTTTATCTATATAGTAGCGGTATAAAAATAGAATTTTTATCTATATAGTAGCAGTGTAAAAATGTGATTTTTATATACATAGTAACAATATAAAAATGAGATTATTATATATGTAGTGAATACAGGCAACGAAATTGATGAAAGGCGGGCACGATGATGATGTTGTACATATGAAGAGTCATGGCGTTTGGTTTAGCTTTTGGTGAGAACTTCTCACTTTAAATTTCCTTTTCTAGTTAAAAATATATGTTAGGATGCAGACGGTGTTTAGCAACACCCGACACCCGTCGTCCATAGACCAATGACGATTTGTATGCTTGTTTGATGTGTTGTGAAGTTTGTTTGTGTTGTTGATGTGAAATGTGTTAAAATAAATTAATTATCATTAAAAATATAATTTTTAACGTGTATGTGAATAAAATAAAATATTCATTTACAAACCGGACGATTTGTTTATGTACACCTATTTGAAGGACATTGATTGGGACGATAAATTTTACACATCGCCCAACCACACAAATAATATTCAGTGTTTGTGGATTGAAACCCCACACGGGTGTTGGGATGATATTTGGCGTACACTAATCCCAATTGTTTAGTTGTATGTCGATCGATGGGTCGACAGACTGTGTAAGCGTTAATTATTTATATTTAATGCTTATGCAGTTGTGTGGTGCACTTTGGATGATGGTTGATTATTTATCGTTGCTATTATATACATGTGTTGTATGGAATCCATATAATTAACATTATACGGTAATTGATTGGGCCTCATTCCAATTGGGAAAATAAAGAATATTATAAAATATATATTCATGTGTTGAATAAAATATATGTTCATGTGTTGAATAAAATATTCATGTGTTGAGTAAAATATTTTAACAATAAAATTTACATCTTTATCATATATAAAATTAGAAACTAATTGGAAAATAAATAAGGTGAGTGGTCTCCTGGGTATTGATCTGATGTTGGTTTCGGCCTTCGGGGTTAATGCTTAGGGAATCGTTCTCTTGTTATTTTACAGTTGGAGTCTGATTAAGAATTAAACGATAGAAATCATAATTTTATAAAATATATTAAATAACAAAAATAGTCATGTGTTGACAGTACTCATGTGTTGAGATTAGTCATGTGTTGAAAGAAATATAGATTCATGTGTTGAAAAGAATGAATATTCATTTGTTGAATAGAATAAGGAAGTTATTGAAATATATAAAGCCGTGTTGGTTAGATATGCGCCATTTTGACGCGAACGATATTTATATCGATTATATTTGTTTTAATAATGAATATATAAAAGGAAGTGATTTCAGAATATAACGTTTTGAAAATATTATCATTTGTATATCGATGATGTGGAATATTCAATTTTGATCCGAAATTGAATATGAAGTTGAAATCGTTTCGAAAACGAATTTAAATCGGTTTTTAAAATACGTTTTAAAAGGAAATCGATGAAATATATATAATATATATTTATATATATAATATATAAAATGGCCTGAAAAGAACGCGCTGAGCCGCGGCAGTTCGCGAATTTCGACCATTGACTTCGAATGGATATTGCGGGAGATCCGACCGTCGGATTCTCCTTAAACCGGAACCGTTGGGTTCGTATCGAAAAGAGCTTTCTAAAGAATATTAGAAATTAGAAATCTAACGGTTGGATTTGGAACAAATCAAATTTGGAAAAGGTCGCTGTAAGTGCAGTTCGATGGCCGTTGATGGAATCGACTGTACGGGCCTTGATAAAATTATTAAAAATATTAATAATTAGTGTAAAATCATAAGAAATGATTTGTGAAGAATTAGGATAAAAAATTTCCATATTTGAAAAGATAAAAATAGATTTTTATCCAAATGAACTAGTTTTGAACTAGAATTATAATTCTATTTATTTTAAAAATAAATAAAGTGGATTTGAAATGGTTTTGAAAATAACCAGAATTTCCAATAATTGAATTGGAATGGATTTGAATCGAAATTGTCTTTGGAATATTTCGATGTTGGATTTCATGATGATACAAATATTTTTATGGGAATTTGAAAGATATATTTATATCGTTATTTCCAATACGATATTTGTTGGTCGTAGAATTTGATATTGAATATAAGCCGATATATTTTCTATTCAGAGCCTTGTGTTTAATATCAAATATGATTTGGGTTTGCCGTGAATGGTGTCTTCATTAACACTGTTCTTAAACCCAGTTGAGCAAAAGATTAAATCCTTTTGTTTAGATTTAATGAAGTGTACCAATTAAATGGTATTTAATTGGAATTGAATTTGAAATGATTTTTGGGTTTATCGTGAATGGTGTTTTAAATAACACTTGTTCTTTAACCAGATAATTAATGTAATGTGATTTTGGGTTTATAGTGAACGATGTTTTAAATGACATTGGTTCTTTAACCCAGTTAAAGACAGGATGTGTTTTTCCCAAGTTAAATAATCATTGATAGTGATTATTGGGAAGATTAAAACTAAGTGGAGTTTTAATGAATCTTTAATTAGATTGAAATGATCGGGAATGGAGTATCACCAGTTCTGCTCCAGGCGATAGTGAAATCTTTAATTAGATTTGAACTTGAAATGGTAATTGAATTTACCGATAATACCATGGTGTCAGATATGAAGTATTACTGGTTTTACTTCATGGGATAAATAGGTTGGGATTGGGAAATAAAATAAATGATTACTTCGGCGTGGTTCGCTAATCCCGACTAGTTTGAATTGATATTCAAAAGAAGATTAAAGAATAAATTTAATGAATTTATCTTTGATAAAATTAATGGGAACCTTTCCCAAAGTATAAGAGTATTTGAATAAAAGAATATTCTGAATTGGAATGAGGCGTATGTTGTGTTTGTGTAACACTTGTTTATTATATACGCGAGTTATTCAGAAAGACCGAGTTTATCCCATTCTGAATAACTGATTCGACGTGGTGTCGAAGAGGAAGACGGTGGTCGAAGACCGAAGGTCTTCACGTCGTTTGGGTGATTACTGATGATCTTGATTGGGCTATACACCCAAGAGGAGGGAATCAAGTGGTGATCGTCCAGACGTACTTGGAGATCGATGGATATGCAGGGTACTAGGTACCTCCAGTTTCGTTCAGACCCAGAACGGACTTGTAAATGGACTGTGTGTTTGACGTTGGATTTTATTCTGTGTGATTGATTTCTATTAAATATATATCTGTTTGGCGGCGGAGATTTTATTCTCTTGCTTAACGCCCTTCTCTGAGACGTACGAGCTCAGGGGTTATATATTGATGGATATCAAATGCATGGAGTGAATTGCCCGTGTGGCATGCCTAAGTGGCAAATGATCAAGGCTTCTGTTGAAAAGCAGAGTCTTGTGGTTGATGATCAAAGCAGAGCCTGTGTAGCACAACTTTGTGTTAGCGTTGATTCGCGAGCCTCACACCCCGGTAGTGAACCAGAAACGGGAGAGGACCTCAGGGAGGACATGCGTTTCTTTCTAGCTAGAGGTGGTGTCAGTGCTTAAACTGGCTGACATTTATATTATTTTCACCTGTGTGGTTGTTGCTGTTGCGAGGCGCCTTGGTTATATCGGTCGATTCGGGACCGATGGAGTCATTCATTGGCTCATTTACGCCCCAAAGGGCGGGGAAACGCAGTGTTCAGGCATAATAATCCACATCGGTGGACCGGCCCTGACGATCCATGGTGCAGTTGCGGCTGTTCCTGAGACATGGGCTAGATTGTCTCGAATTAGCACAGGACGATCCCTTTGCCTTGGTTCACAGATGGAAATCCAACTTCCAATACGTGACTTTGCGGTTTTATTTGTAGAGCCTAGTATGGCGACATAGTGGGATGGGGCACTCATGCCGTCTATGGTTGATACTTATGATTGAAATTGTTTTATACACTATGCACTTATAATAGTATCAAATGATTTGTTTTTAGCATATCAAGCATTCTTTGGCTATTATAAGGTAAAAAACCTATCCTTCGGCTTGTGTTCATTGTGTGATGGGACCTAGGTCTTATAATAGCTTCATTTTTCTTTATTTAGCATTGCGCTGTTTGTTTTATGCACTGGTATTCTTGGGAGGAAACCCGTTCCATGTAATATAGCGTGGTCCCTTGATTTGCCTAACTTTAAAATAAAGATTAATAACTGTTTTAGTTCTCGCACCAGTCACATGACTGACCTGGAGTTTATTGTTTTTGTAATAACCCGAAATTCTGGGTCAGTTTAAAATTTTTATTTTGGCAATTTTAGCGAATTTTGAATATTTAAAATAGATTATTTTAAATAATATCGACGAGAAATTTATTTTGAATATAATTCGAGCGTATATGTTATATACGTCGTCGATAGAATATAAATAATTATATATAATTATAATAGAATTGAAAATGGCGCGGTAGTTCGATAATTCGATTTCAAACTTCAATTGAATGTACCGGGTGCAAAACAATCCGTATTTTAGTGAAACCAAAAACATTAGGATCTAGTTGATAATACCTTTCCAACGAATCCGAAAAATCAAGATTTCATAGCGGGAATCAAAAGATATGTCCAGTTGAAAATTCTGAATAGTCGCTATGGAATTCAGGCCCTTAAAAATAAACATTTTGCAAACGACCGCGGATTTCGACGAAATTAGTTTTGTTGGGTCCGTGATGTCAAATTATTGCTAGGTTTCAAATTTCATAATTTTTCGAATCAATATGTGAGCGTGGCGAAGGAAAACGCGTTTGACCAGTGTCAGTTGATTTTAATCGACTGGAAAATGGCCATTTTTCCAACGGCCTCAGAATTCGACGAAACTAGTTTTGTTAGGACCATATCGTCAATACGAAGCTAGAAAATATTTTTCTGGAATTTTTCTAGTTAGTATGTGACCCCGGTAATTTGAAATGTACGTTTAAAATTCAATATAGTGGTTTAAATGTAAATTCAACGGAAACTGATCGAAACGGCCGAACCAGCCTACGATACATATCCCATTGTGTTCGGAACGGGGATAATACGCTATGGGCGACAGGCGGTGGGCCTCGTTTAGAGGTCATATGTGAAAGTCAACTTTTTGAAATAAAATAAAATAAAATATATTATATCTTCCCTCTCTCCTCCCTTATACGCTGGACCCCCCCCCCCTTCGTTCAATCAGATCGAACAAATAGAAATAAAAAAAAAACAAAAATGGCAGCGACGGAGACCCGCCGCCACCGATGGAGCGCGCCTCAGGCGCCAGCGCGCCGCCCTCCCCTTCCCCGCTCTCTCTTCTCCCCTCTCTCCTCTGTCACACGAGACACCGCCCCCCCCCCTTGAAAACCCTACCCCTTCAAATCAGCCTCCGCCTGACCACCATAGCCCCGCCACCGCACCAGAGTTCCAGCGACCCCTCCTCCCGTCCAAGGCCGACGATGCCTCACCCCCCCCCCTCGCAGATTACAGTAAGTTCGTTTTTATTTATTTTAATTCTGAAATTTCGATTTTTATGTATTGAAAGGACTGAATTTTTATAGTGTTAAAAACTGAATTTTTAAATGGTTAAAAACAGAATTTTTATGATGTTAAAGATTAGATTTTTAATATAGTAAAGATCGAATTTTTTTTGGGTTAAAGTTAAGATTTTTATCGTATGAAGATGAAATTTTTATATAAGGAAAGGTAAAAAAGATTTTTATTCAATTAAAAATATGATTTTTTATATTTTTAAAGTATTAAAAATATAATCTTTATTATGTAGAAAGTGGAAAAATACGAATTTTGTTTATGTAGAGAATTAAAAATATAATCTTTATTATGTAAAAAGGTATGATTTCTTATATGATGAAGTTTATATTTTTAAATATAGAAAGACTTGATTTTTAAGCGTAGAAAGACGAAATTTTTATTAATGTAAGAGATTAAAAATATAATCTTTATCGATACGAACACTGTTATCAAAATATTATTTTTACCATATAGTTAAATTAGAAAAGATTAGATCTTTAAACTATAAAAGATTTGATTTTTAAACTATGAAGGAATTTGATGTTTAAAAGTGAAAAGACGATATTTTTAAAAGTGAAAAGACGATATTTTTAAAAGTGAAAAGACGATATTTTTAAAATAGAGAATGCGAAATCTTTATAGTTGAAAAGGCGAAATCTTTATATGAAAAATAGCGTGATAAAAATATAATTTTTATCTATATGACCTCGTTGTGAAAATATAATTTTTATATATTGAATAGCATAGTAAAAAAATTCGATTTTTATATATTGAATAGCCAAGTAAAAATTTGATTTTTATATATTGAATAGCATAGTAAAAATTCGATTTTTGCATATGTAGTGGCTACAGCAACGAAGGTGATAAAAAGGAGAGAACGATGAAGATTTCTATCAATGAAGAGTCAAGATGATTGGATAGCTTTGGTGAGAATTTCTCACCTTTCAATTTCTTTTTCTATTTATATATATATATATATACTAGGATGCAGATGGTGTTTAGTAGCACCCGACACAATCGTCCATAGACCATGGACTTGTTTGTTTGGTTGTGTAGTTGACTAGTTTATTTGGTTTGAATTGAATTGTTTGGTGAAATGAATGGATTTGATTGATGTGTGAATGGCGTGGGCCTTCACTAGACCGGGGATAAGGCTAGGCCTCGTCCCGTTTCTAGTATCGTGCCGTTATGCCGCCGAAATTTCCTAAAATATGTTAGAAAAATAAGAATATCATTTTATTTAAAGAATGAACTGAATAAAAATTCATGTGTTAAAATAAAATGTTTTATCGTTAAAAATATAATTTTTAACGTGAAGTGAATAAAATAAAATATTCATTTACGAACCGGACGGTTTGTTTATGTACACCTATTTGAATGACATTGATTGGGACGATAAATTTTACACATCGCCCAACTGCACAAATAAAATATGTGTTTGATTGTTTGAGACCCCACACGGGTGTTGGGATGAAATTTGAAGTTCACTAATCCTGATTGATTAAATATGTCGATCGATTGATTGACAGGCTGTTATAAGCGTTAGATATCTATATTTGATGCTTATACAGTGTAGTGCACTTTGGTTGATGGTTGATTATTTTTCAATGCTATTATATACGTGTGATGTATGAAAATCCATATAATTAATATTATATGGTTATTGATTGGGCCTCATTCCAATTTAGAAAATAAAGAATATTATAAAATAAAGGTTCATGTGTTGACAGTACTCATCCGTTGAGATTAGTCATGTGTTGAACGAAATATTTTAATAATAAAATTTACATCTTTATCAATATAAAATAAAGGTTCATGTGTTGACCGTACTCATCCGTTGAGATTAGTCATGTGTTGAACGAAATATTTTAATACTAAAATTTACATCTTTATCAATATAATACGAAGGTTCATGTGTTGACAGTACTCATCCGTTGAGATTAGTCATGTGTTGAACGAAATATTTTAAAAATAGAAATATTTGAAATAGAATATTTGAAAAAGAAATATTTGAAATAGAATATTTGAAAATAGAAATATATGAAGCCGTGTTGATTAGATTGACGCCATTTTGACGTGAACGATATTTATATCGATTTTATTCATTTTAAAATGAATATTGAAAAGTGATTTCGAAATCGAATATTTTGAAATGAAATTTGAATTAAATTGATTAGAAACGAATTTGATTTCAATTGAATATATAACCAATTTGAATTGGATCGAATAGAAAACAAATTTGAATTGAATCAAATAGAAAACGATTTCGAAATGAATTGAATAGAAAACGATTTCGAAATGAATTGAATATAAACCGATTTCGAATTGAATTGAATAGAAAACAAATTTGACTTCAATTGAATATATATAACGAATTTGACTTGAATTGAATAGAAAATCAATTGAATTCAAAATGAATAGAAAATCAATTGAATTCAAAATGAATAGAAAACGAATTGAATTCAAAATGAATAGAAAATCAATTGAATTCAAAATGAATAGAAAACGAATTGAATTCAAATTGAATAGAAAACGAATTGGATTTAAATTGAATTGAAAACGAAATGAATTCGAATCGAATTAAAAATCGATTTGAATTGGAATCAAATAGAAATGAAAGTAAAAAGGATTTAAAATAGAAAATTCAACTTTGATTTGAATTTGAAATGAAGGTTGAAACTGTTTTTGAAACGAATTCAAAACTATTTATATAATTCGTTTTAAATAGTAATCGATGAAATATATATTATATATATATAATATAATGGCTGAATAGAACGCGCCGCGCCGCGGCAGTTCGTGAATTTCGACCATTTATTTCAAACGGACATTACGGGAGATCCGACCGTCGGATTCTCCTAAAACCAGAACCGTTGGGTTCGTATCGAAAAGGGCTTTCTAACGAATATTAGAAATTCAAAATCTAACGGTTGGATTTGGAGATACGTCCAAATCAAATTTGAAAAAGGTCGCTGTAAGTGCAGTTCGATGGCCATTGTTGGAAATCGACTGTACGGGCCTTGATAAAATTATTAAAAATAGTAATAATTAGTGTAAAATCATAAGAAATGATTTGGGAAAAGTTGGGATGAAAAATTCCATATTTGAAAAGATAAAAATAGATTTTTATCGAAATGAACTAGTTTTGAACTAAATTTAAAACCCAATTATTTTTAAATAAATAAATTAGATTTAAAAAGGGGTTTTAAATAATCGGAATTTCTAATATATTTGATTGGATTTGAAATGGGTTTATCGTGAACGGGGTTTTAAATAACACTAGTTCTTTAACCCGATAATAAATAGAATGTGATTTGGGTTTGTCGTGAACTGTGTTTTAAATAACACCTAGTTCTTTAACCCAGTAAAAGGAGTTTTAATGAATCCGCAATTAGATTGAAATGTGAATTGATAATTTAAATTATCAAATTTAGAAAGTGAGCGAGATATGGAGTATCACTAGTTTTGCTCCAAAGCGATAGTTAAATCTTTAATTAGATAAGAACGTGAAATGGTAATTAATTTTACCGATAACACTGTGGTGTTAAATATGGAGTATCACCAGTTTTGCTCATGGGATGAATAGGTTGGGATTGGGAAATAAATTAAATAATTACTTCGGTATGGCTCGCTAATCTCGACTAGTTTGAAAAACCATAATTTGGTTTGAAATGACATCCAAAGGAAGATTAAAGGATAAATTTTAAAGAATTTATCTTGGATAAAATTAATGGGAACCTTTCCCTAAGAATGTGGAATTTAGAAACTAGCTGTAGGTTAGTTAAGAAGAATGGTTTCCTGGATATTAATCTGATGTTGGTTTCGGCCTTCGGGGTTAATATTTGGGAAATTGTTCTCTTGCTAATTTACGGTTAGTGACTAATGAATTGGAATGAGGCGTATGTTGTGTTTGTGTAACATTTGTTTTAATATACGCGGGTTGTTCGGAAAGGCCGGGTTTATACCCATTCTGAATAACCGATTCGACGATATGTCGAAGATGAAGACGGTGGTTGAAGACCGGAAGTCTTCACATCGTTTGGATAATTACTGACGATCCTGATTGGGCTGTACACCCAAGAGGATGGAAATAGTTGGTGGTCGTCCAGACGTACTTGGAGATGGATGGATATGCGAGGAAAGTGCCTCCGGTTTCGTTCAGACCCAGAACGGACTTGTAAATGGATTGTGTGTCTGACATTGGATTTTATTCTGTGTTGATTGATTTCTGTTAAATATATATCTGTTTGGCAGCGGAGAATTTATTCTCTTTCTTAACGCCCTTCTTTGAGATGTACGAGCTTAGAGGTTATATATCGATAGATATCAACCGCATGGCATGAATTGCCCGTGTGGCATGCTGAGTTGCATGGATCAAGGCTTTTGTTGAAAAGCAGAGTCTTGTGGTTGATGATCAAAGCACGGCCTACGTGGCAGCTTTGTGTATAGCGTGGATTCGCGAGCCTCACACCTCGGTATGAGTCAAAAACGGGATAAGGACCCAAGGAGTGCACGACGTTTCTTTCTAGCTTTGGTGGTGTCAGTGACTTACCAGCCCTGACATTTATATACTTTTCACCTATGTGGTTGTTGGATGAGGCGCCTCGATTATAGGTCTGTAAGGACCGGGAAACGTGTGTTCAGGAATAACTAATCCTCTAACGTAAGTGAGGACCGGCCTTGGAGGATCCGGGGTTGCCCAGAGTGCGTAACCCTGAGACGTTTGCTAGAGTGTCTCGAACGCGGAGAGGAGCTTGCCCCTTGCCTCGACTCATGACGGAAATCCAATTTCCAATACGAGATATTTCGGCTTTATTTGTAGAGCCTAGTATGGCGACATAGTAGCATGGGATGCTATGCCGTCTATGATTTATATTTATGATTGAAAATGTTTTGACACTATACACTTATTATAGTATCAAATGATTTGTTTTAAACGTACCAAGCATGTTTGGCTATTATAAGGGAAAACCCTATCCTCCGGCTTGCGTTGCATTGTGTGATGGGACCTGGGTCTTATAATAGCTTCACTTTTTGAAAAAGCATTGCGCTGTTTATTCTATGCACTGGTATTCTTGGGAGGAAACCCGTTCCGTGGTATACGGCGTGGTCCCTTGAATTACTATCTTTAAAAATGAAGTTTTAATAACTGTTTTAGTTCTCACACCAGTCACATGACTGACCTGGAGTTTATTGTTTTAACCTAAACTCTGGGTGCCCCTATTTTCAGCACGGGCAGCTAGTAGTTTTGGTTTTGCAGATTTATATTCACAGGATCCTGGTTTACAGCTGGAATGATATCCGGAAAGCTCTGTATCCGTATATCACCTTCAGTTGTGCTTTGTATTATTTTCCGCTGCTATGTAATTTATTGTAATCTCTGATATTTATAGAATGTATAATATTCATTTATACTCTGTATATTCTTGTAATCTGATGGAATTGTTGTAATAACAGTGAAATGTTCTTCTGTTTGTGTTCTGATTTGTCCTGTTCTCAAACGATCAGGGGTTTCGAACGGTCTAGATCGATTTAACGACTGATTAGGATCGAGCGAAATTCCTTGTCGTCACATTTGGTATCAGAGCTTTGGTTTACAGGGCTCGAGAACAAGACACATTAGAACCATACGAAAGAATTCATCAGATATTGGATTAGTAATATCCAATTAGAATGACTCGTTAGAGATAGGATCAGTAGTATCCTAGAACGAGTGTGAAGAGTATATTTTTCAATTGAAAACAATTTTGTTTTAAAAATTTTAAACCATTTTAAACGTATTTGAATATTTATTTATATTGAATTTGGACAATCCGCTATATAAAGATTTTGCATATACGCGTCATGAACGTATATTCGAAGTTTTAATATACCGGATAGATATAGAATCACACTCTAGTCACCCAGACCTGATTCTGATTATTGACGCGTCATCATCAGTAATTATTTTCGTGTTTCGAAGGTGTGATATCTATATATTTCCATTAGACTGGTGTGAGAACCAAAACTAAAATAGATAGATTTATTGTTGTGAATTGGCATCAAAAACAAGATGTTCTGTATATATATACCAAAATTATGAATTTGAAACTCAAATCCACTAATTGATTGATGTTTGTTTAGTTGTTTGATAATTTTTGAACCATTTAGCCTAATTGAACCAAATATTGAATTGTATTGAGAATTGGTCGCATTTGCTTGCATATACATGTACTTACATTGAACAGGTCATAGCAAGGAGGCTAGAGCCGAAGAATAAAATTTGTTTGCCCGACAAATAGGTACATGTTTCCTATAATTTACTGTTTTGTTTGGGTGATGATGATTTTATGAGCCTATTGGCTAGCCGCTTGGCTTTTTCTTTTTCTTTTTGAGATCAGAAGGCCTATATGGCAATTTCTGGATTTTCCCCTGGCTCCCGGTGCAGGGGAGGTTATGGCGAAATTTTTCGAAAATTTAGGGTGTTGGCCAAATTTTTGAAAAATTTGAAAATTCTCAGAAACTGAAATTTGGAGAATGGAAGCCAGATCGAACGTAGTGTTGACTAATCAAACCACTTTCGACCTTGTTCCTTTTCGGGAACGAAAAGTTTTAAGTGGGGGAGATTGTAATAACCCGAAATTCTGGGCCAGTTTAAAATTTTTATTTTGGCAATTTTAGCGAATTTTGAATATTTAAAATAGATTATTTTAAATAATATCGACGAGAAATTTATTTTGAATATAATTCGAGCGTATATGTTATATACTTCGTCGATAGAATATAAATAATTATATATAATTATAATAGAATTGAAAATGGCGCGGTAGTTCGATAATTCGATTTCAAAATTCAATTGAATGTATCGGGTGCAAAACAATCCGTATTTTAGTGAAACCAAAAACATTAGGATCTAATTGATAATACCTTTCCAACGAATCCGAAAAATCAAGATTTCATAGTGGGAATCAAAAGATATGTCCAGTTGAAAATTCTGAATAGTCGCTATGGAATTCAGGCCCTTAAAAATAAACATTTTGCAAACGACCTCGGATTTCGACGAAATCAGTTTTGTTGGTTCCGTGATGTCAAATTATTGCTAGGTTTCAAATTTCATAATTTTTCGAATCAATATGTGAGCGTGGCGAAGGAAAACGCATTTGACCAGTTTAAGTTGATTTTAATCGACTAGAAAATGGCCATTTTTCCAACGGTCTCAGAATTCGACGAAACTAGTTTTGTTAGGACCGTATCGTCAATACGAAGCTAGAAAATATTTTTCTGGAATTTTTCTAGTTAGTATGTGACCCCGGTAATTTGAAATGCACGTTTAAAATTCAATATAGTGGTTTAAATGTAAATTCAACGGAAACTGATCGAAACGGCTGAACCAGCCTACGATACATATCCCATTGTGTTCGGAACGGGGGTAATACGCTATGGGCGACAGGCGGTGGGCCTCGTTTAGAGGTCATATGTGAAAGTCAACTTTTTGAAATAAAATAAAATAAAATATATTATATCTTCCCTCTCTCCTCCCTTATACGCTGGACCCCCCCCCCTTCGTTCAATCAGATCGAACGAATAGAAATAAAAAACAAAAAAAAAACAAAAATGGCAGCGACGGAGACCCGCCGCCACCGATGGAGCGCGCCTCAGGCGCCAGCGCGCCGCCCTCCCCTTCCCCGCTCTCTCTTCTCCCCTCTCTCCTCTGTCACACGAGACACCCCCCCCCCTTGAAAACCCTGCCCCTTCAAATCAGCCTCCGCCTGACCACCACAGCCCCGCCACCGCACCAGAGTTCCAGCGACCCCTCCTCCCGTCCAAGGCCGACGATGCCTCACCCCCCCCCTCGCAGATTACAGTAAGTTCGTTTTTATTTATTTTAATTCTGAAATTTCGATTTTTATGTATTTTAAGGACTGAATTTTTATAGTGTTAAAAACTGAATTTTTAAATGGTTAAAAACAGAATTTTTATGATGTTAAAGATTAGATTTTTAATATAGTAAAGATCGAATTTTTTTTGGGTTAAAGTTAAGATTTTTATCGTATGAAGATGAAATTTTTATATAAGGAAGAGGTAAAAAAGATTTTTATTCAATTAAAAATATGATTTTTATATTTTTAAAGTATTAAAAATATATTCTTTATTATGTAGAAAGTGGAAAAATACGAATTTTGTTTATGTAGAGAATTAAAAATATAATCTTTATTATGTAAAAAGGTATGATTTCTTATATGATGAAGTTTATATTTTTAAATATAGAAAGACTTGATTTTTAAGCGTAGAAAGACGAAATTTTTATTAATGTAAGAGATTAAAAATATAATCTTTCTCGATACGAACGCTGTTATCAAAATATTATTTTTACCATATAGTTAAATTAGAAAAGATTAGATCTTTAAACTATAAAAGATTTGATTTTTATACTATGAAGGAATTTGATGTTCAAAAGTGAAAAGACGATATTTTTAAAAGTGAAAAGACGATATTTTTAAAAGTGAAAAGACGATATTTTTAAAAGTGAAAAGACGATATTTTTAAAATAGAGAAGGCGAAATCTTTATAGTTGAAAAGGCGAAATCTTTATATGAAAAATAGCGTGATAAAAATATAATTTTTATCTATATGACCTCGTTGTGAAAATATAATTTTTATATATTGAATAGCATAGTAAAAAAATTCGATTTTTATATATTGAATAGCCAAGTAAAAATTTGATTTTTATATATTGAATAGCATAGTAAAAATTCGATTTTTGCATATGTAGTGGCCACAGCAACGAAGGTGATAAAAAAGCGAGAACGATGAAGATTTCTACCAATGAAGAGTCAAGATGATTGGATAGCTTTGGTGAGAATTTCTCACCTTTCAATTTCTTTTTCTAGTTATATATATATACTAGGATGCAGACGGTGTTTAGTAGCACCCGACACAATCGTCCACAGACCATGGACTTGTTTGTTTGGTTGTGTAGTTGACTAGTTTATTTGGTTTGAATTGAATTGTTTGGTGAAATGAATGGATTTGATTGATGTGTGAATGGCGTGGGCCTTCACTAGACCGGGGATAAGGCTAGGCCTCGTCCCATATCTAGTATCGTGTCGTTATGCCGCCGAAATTTCCTAAAATATGTTAGAAAAATAAGAATATCATTTTATTTAAAGAATGAACTGAATAAAAATTCATGTGTTAAAATAAAATGTTTTATCGTTAAAAATATAATTTTTAACGTGAAGTGAAGTGAATAAAATATTCATTTACGAACCGGACGGTTTGTTTATGTACACCTATTTGAATGACATTGATTGGGACGATAAATTTTACACATCGCCCAACTGCACAAATAAAATATGTGTTTGATTGTTTGAGACCCCACACGGGTGTTGGGATGAAATTTGAAGTTCACTCATCCTGATTGATTAAATATGTCGATCGATTGATTGACAGGCTGTTATAAGCGTTAGATATCTATATTTGATGCTTATACAGTGTAGTGCACTTTGGTTGATGGTTGATTATTTTTCAATGCTATTATATACGTGTGATGTATGAAAATCCATATAATTAATATTATATGGTGATTGATTGGGCCTCATTCCAATTTAGAAAATAAAGAATATTATAAAATAAAGGTTCATGTGTTGACAGTACTCATCCGTTGAGATTAGTCATGTGTTGAACGAAATATTTTAATAATAAAATTTACATCTTTATCAATATAAAATAAAGGTTCATGTGTTGACCGTACTCATCCGTTGAGATTAGTCATGTGTTGAACGAAATATTTTAATAATAAAATTTACATCTTTATCAATATAATACGAAGGTTCATGTGTTGACAGTACTCATCCGTTGAGATTAGTCATGTGTTGGACGAAATATTTTAAAAATAGAAATATTTGAAATAGAATATTTGAAAAAGAAATATTTGAAAATAGAATATTTGAAAATAGAAATATATGAAGCCGTGTTGATTAGATTGACGCCATTTTGATGTGAACGATATTTATATCGATTTTATTCATTTTAAAATGAATATTGAAAAGTGATTTCGAAATCGAATATTTTGAAATGAAATTTGAATTAAATTGATTAGAAACGAATTTGATTTCAATTGAATATATAACCAATTTGAATTGGATCGAATAGAAAACAAATTTGAATTGAATCAAATAGAAAACGATTTCGAAATGAATTGAATAGAAAACGATTTCGAAATGAATTGAATATAAACCGATTTCGAATTGAATTGAATAGAAAACAAATTTAACTTCAATTGAATATATATAACGAATTTGACTTGAATTGAATAGAAAATCAATTGAATTCAAAATGAATAGAAAATCAATTGAATTCAAAATGAATAGAAAACGAATTGAATTCAAAATGAATAGAAAATCAATTGAATTCAAAATGAATAGAAAACGAATTGAATTCAAATTGAATAGAAAACGAATTGGATTTAAATTGAATTGAAAACGAAATGAATTCGAATCGAATTAAAAATCGATTTGAATTGGAATCAAATAGAAATGAAAGTAAAAAGGATTTAAAATAGAAAATTCAACTTTGATTTGAATTTGAAATGAAGGTTGAAACTGTTTTTGAAACGAATTCAAAACTATTTATATAATTCGTTTTAAATAGTAATCGATGAAATATATATTATATATATTATATATATAATATAATGGCCTGAATAGAACGCGCCGCGCCGCGGCAGTTCGTGAATTTCGACCATTTATTTCAAACGGACATTACGGGAGATCCGACCGTCGGATTCTCCTAAAACCGGAACCGTTGGGTTCGTATCGAAAAGGGCTTTCTAACGAATATTAGAAATTCAAAATCTAACGGTTGGATTTGGAGATACGTCCAAATCAAATTTGAAAAAGGTCGTTGTAAGTGCAGTTCGATGGCCATTGTTGGAAATCGACTGTACGGGCCTTGATAAAATTATTAAAAATAGTAATAATTAGTGTAAAATCATAAGAAATGATTTGGGAAAAGTTGGGATGAAAAATTCCATATTTGAAAAGATAAAAATAGATTTTTATCGAAATGAACTAGTTTTGAACTAAATTTAAAACCCAATTATTTTTAAATAAATAAATTAGATTTAAAAAGGGGTTTCAAATAATCGGAATTTCTAATATATTTGATTGGATTTGAAATGGGTTTATCGTGAACGGGGTTTTAAATAACACTAGTTCTTTAACCCGATAATAAATAGAATGTGATTTGGGTTTGTCGTGAACTGTGTTTTAAATAACACCTAGTTCTTTATCCCAGTAAAAGGAGTTTTAATGAATCCGCAATTAGATTGAAATGTGAATTGATAATTTAAATTATCAAATTTAGAAAGTGAGCGAGATATGGAGTATCACTAGTTTTGCTCCAAAGCGATAGTTAAATCTTTAATTAGATAAGAACGTGAAATGGTAATTAATTTTATCGATAACACTGTGGTGTGAAATATGGAGTATCACCAGTTTTGCTCATGGGATGAATAGGTTGGGATTGGGAAATAAATTAAATAATTACTTCGGTATGGCTCGCTAATCTCGACTAGTTTGAAAAACCATAATTTGGTTTGAAATGACATCCAAAGGAAGATTAAAGGATAAATTTTAAAGAATTTATCTTAGATAAAATTAATGGGAACCTTTCCCTAAGAATGTGGAATTTAGAAACTAGCTGTAGGTTAGTTAAGAAGAATGGTTTCCTGGATATTAATCTGATGTTGGTTTCGGCCTTCGGGGTTAATATTTGGGAAATTGTTCTCTTGCTAATTTACGGTTAGTGACTAATGAATTGGAATGAGGCGTATGTTGTGTTTGTGTAACATTTGTTTTAATATACGCGGGTTGTTCGGAAAGGCCGGGTTTATACCCATTCTGAATAACCGATTCGACGATATGTCGAAGATGAAGACGGTGGTTGAAGACCGGAAGTCTTCACATCGTTTGGATAATTACTGACGATCCTGATTGGGCTGTACACCCAAGAGGATGGAAATAGTTGGTGGTCGTCCAGACGTACTTGGAGATGGATGGATATGCGAGGAAAGTGCCTCCGGTTTCGTTCAGACCCAGAACGGACTTGTAAATGGATTGTGTGTCTGACATTGGATTTTATTCTGTGTTGATTGATTTCTGTTAAATATATATCTGTTTGGCGGCGGAGAATTTATTCTCTTGCTTAACGCCCTTCTCTGAGACGTATGAGCTTAGAGGTTATATATCGATAGATATCAACCGCATGGCATGAATTGCCCGTGTGGCATGCTGAGTTGCATGGATCAAGGCTTTTGTTGAAAAGCAGAGTCTTGTGGTTGATGATCAAAGCACGGCTTACGTGGCAGCTTTGTGTATAGCGTGGATTCGCGAGCCTCACACCTCGGTATGAGTCAAAAACGGGATAAGGACCCAAGGAGTGCACGACGTTTCTTTCAAGCTTTGGTGGTGTCAGTGACTTACCAGCCCTGACATTTATATACTTTTCACCTATGTGGTTGTTGGATGAGGCGCCTCGATTATAGGTCTGTAAGGACCGGGAAACGTGTGTTCAGGAATAACTTATCCTCTAACGTAAG
Organism: Allium sativum; assembly: GCA_030737875.1. Taxonomy (NCBI): domain Eukaryota; kingdom Viridiplantae; phylum Streptophyta; class Magnoliopsida; order Asparagales; family Amaryllidaceae; genus Allium; species Allium sativum. The sequence continues at coordinate 491,312,905 of CM060920.1, forward strand.
TGAGGACCGGCCTTGGAGGATCCGGGGTTGCCCAGAGTGCGTAACCCTGAGACATTTGCTAGAGTGTCTCGAACGCGGAGAGGAGCTTGCCCCTTGCCTCGACTCATGACGGAAATCCAATTTCCAATACGAGATATTTCGGCTTTATTTGTAGAGCCTAGTATGGCGACATAGTAGCATGGGATGCTATGCCGTCTATGATTTATATTTATGATTGAAAATGTTTTGACACTATAAACTTATTATAGTATCAAATGATTTGTTTTAAACGTACCAAGCATGTTTGGCTATTATAAGGGAAACCCCTATCCTCCGGCTTGCGTTGCATTGTGTGATGGGACCTGGGTCTTATAATAGCTTCATTTTTTGAAAAAGCATTGCGCTGTTTATTCTATGCACTGGTATTCTTGGGAGGAAACCCGTTCCGTGTTATACGGCGTGGTCCCTTGAATTACTATCTTTAAAAATGAAGTTTTAATAACTGTTTTAGTTCTCACACCAGTCACATGACTGACCTGGAGTTTATTGTTTTAACCTAAACTCTGGGTGCCTCTATTTTCCGCACGGGCAGCTAGTAATTTTGGTTTTGCAGATATATATTCACAGGATCCTGGTTTACAGCTGGAATGATTTCCGGAAAGCTCTGTATCCGTATATCACCTTCAGTTGTGCTTTGTATTATTTTCCGCTGTTATGTAATTTATTGTAATCTCTGATATTTATAGAATGTATAATATTCATTTATACTCTGTATATTCTTGTAATCTGATGGAATTGTTGTAATAACAGTGAAATGTTCTTCTGTTTGTGTTCTGATTTGTCCTGTTCTCAAACGATCAGGGGTTTCGAACGGTCTAGATCGATTTAACGACTGATTAGGATCGAGCGAAATTCCTTGTCGTCACAGTTTTAACCTAAACTCTGGGTGCCATTATTTTCAACACGGGAAGCTAGTAGTTTTGGTTTTGCAGATTTATATTCACAGGATCTTGGTTTACAGCTGGAATGACATCCGGAAAGCTTTGTATCCGTATATCTCCTTCAGTTGTGTTTTGTATTATTTTTCCGCTGCTATGTAATGTATTGTAATCTCTGATATTTTCTGTTGTGTAATATTTATTCATACTTTGTATATTCTTGTATTCTGGTGGAATTGTTGTAATAAACAATGAAATGTTCTTCTGTTTGCATTCTGATTCGTCTTGTCCTCAAAGTAATTCGTTCTTTCTCTTCACTTCGGAGACCGGGGAAGTTCGGGTCGCTTCAATTTGTTTCATATTTAATTTTGATTTTAGCTTACAATTTCAATATTCCTTCTTAAAATAGTTTATTTAATTTATTGATTCTTATTCGATGTAGTCGAATTCGAAATCATAAATCCTTATGGATTTATTTGAATTCAGTTTACATTCCGAACATCGGAATTGTAACAACCCGGAAATGCGAGCCAATTTAAAATTTTTATTTTGGCAATTTTAGCGAATTTTGAACATTTAAAATGAATTATTTTAAATAATATCGACGAGAAATTTATTTTGAATAGGAATAGAACGTGTATAGTTATATAGATCGTCGTTAGAATATAAATAATCATATATAATTATAAAAGGAATTGAAAATTGCGCGGTAGTTCGATAATTCAATTTCAAATTTTAATTGAATGTTCCGGGTGCAAAACAAACCGGATTTTAGCAAAACCAAAAATAATGAAATCTAATTGTGAATATCTTTCCAACTAACCCGAAAAATCAAAATTTCATAGCGGGGATCAAAAGATATGTCCAGTTGAAATTCCATGTAACAACCCGAAAATCTGGGCCAGTTTAAAATTTTTAATTTGGCAATTTTAGCGAATTTTGGTTATTTAAAATGAATTATTTTAAATAATATCGACGAGAAAATTTATTTTGAATATAATTCGAACGTATATATTGCGCGTCGTCGTTAGAATATAAATATTTATATATAATTATAAATAGAATTGAAAACGGCGCGGTAGTTCGATAATTCGATTTCAAACTTTAATTGAATGTACCGGGTGCAAAACAATCCGGATTTTAGTGAAACCAAAAATAATGGAATCTAATAGTGAATATCTTTCCAACGAATCCGAAAAATCAAAATTTCCTAACGGGAATCAAAAGATATGTCCAGTTGAAAATTCTGAATAGTCGCTATGGAATTCAGGCCCTTAAAAATAGACATTTTGCAAACGACCTCGGATTTCGACGAAACCACTTTTGTTGGATCCGTGATGTCAGGTTATTGCTAGATTCCAAATTTCATAATTTTTCAAATCAATATGTGAGCGTGGCAAAGGAAAACTCGTTTGACCAGTTTCAGTTGATTTTAATCGACTGGAAATTGGCCATTTTTCAAACGGACTCAGAATTCGACGAAACTAGTTTTGTCAGGACCGTATCGTCAATTCGAAGCTAGAAAATATTTTTCGAGAATTTTTAGAGTTAGTATGTGACCCCGGTAATTTGAATTGTACGTTTAAAATTCAATAGAGTGATTTAAATGGAAATTCAACGGAAGCTGGTCGAAATGATTGAATCAGCCTACGATACATATCCCATTGTGTTCGGAATAGGGGTAATTGGCTATGGACGACAGGCGGTAGGCCTCGTTTAGAGGTCGAATGAAAAAGTCATCTTTTTTTAAATTAAAAATAATAATATTAATTTATAAAAGGTCAACCCTTATATACCCCAGCCCCCGCTAATTTCTAAACCTAATTAAAATACCCAAATTTTAAAATCTCGATTGCCCTCCCTCCCAGGCGGAAACCCGCCGTCGCTTCCTACCAGTCGCCATCCCCCCCTCGTCGTCGGCTCCAGGCGAGCCCTATCTGATCGAGACCCTTCCCCCCCCCCCCCCTCCCTCGTACCCCGTTCCTTCTCCTCTTCCTCGATCCGAACAAAGCTGCGTCGCCCTTTCTGATGCCCGCCGCCATCGATGAAGCTCCTCCCACCGCCGACGAACTCCCCCGCCGATGCCCCTCCTCACGAGCGACGCCCGAAACCCCCCCCTTCTGTAAGTCCTTTTTTTTTTGTTTTTGTCTTCTTCTTTTTTTTATTTTATTATGTTATTTCTGTGATTATATTTAAGTTTAAATACTGGTTTTTTTTAATAAAGTTCAAAAACTGATTTTTTAATAAAGTTCAAAAACTGATTTTTTTAATAAAGTTCAAAAACTGATTTTTTAATAAAGTTCAAAAACTGATTTTTTTATAATGTTAAAAACTGATTTTATTTTAACTTTGATATAAGAAAAAGGTTTTAACTTTAATATAAGAAAAAGGTTTTAACTTTAATATAAAAAAAAGGTTTTAACTTTAATATAAGAAAAAGGTTTTAACTTTGATATAAGAAAAAGGTTTTAACTTTAATATAAGAAAAAGGTTTTAACTTTAATATAAGAAAAAGGTTTTAACTTTAATATAAGAAAAAGGTTTTAACTTTAATATAAGAAAAAGGTTTTAACTTTGAAATAAAAATTCGATTTTTATATATTGAACTTTGAAATAAAAATGTGATTTTTATATATTGAACTTTGAAATAAAAATTCGATTTTTATATATTGAACTTCGAAATGAAAATTCGATTTTTATATATTGAACTTTGAAATAAAAATTCGATTTTTATATATTGAACTTTGAAATAAAAATGTGATTTTTATATATTGAACTTTGAAATAAAAATTCGATTTTTATATATTGAACTTCGAAATGAAAATTCGATTTTTATATATTGAACTTCGAAATGAAAATTCGATTTTTATATATTGAACTTTGAAATAAAAATTCGATTTTTATATATTGAACTTTGAAATAAAAATTCGATTTTTATATATTGAACTTCGAAATGAAAATTCGATTTTTATATATTGAACTTCGAAATGAAAATTCGATTTTTATATATTGAACTTTGAAATGAAAATTCGATTTTTATATATAGAACTTTGAAATAAAAATTCGATTTTTATATATTGAACTTTGAAATAAAAATTCGATTTTTATATATTGAACTTTGAAATAAAAATTCGATTTTTATATATTGAATAGCGAAGTAAAAATTCGATTTTTACATATGTAGTGAAAGCGGACAACGAAGGTGACAAAAAGGCGGGAACGACGAAGATCTCTACAATAGAAGTGCCGTGGAGCTAGGATAGCTATATGTGAGAATTTCTCACCTTTCAAATTTATTTTCTAGTTATATATATATACTAGGATGCAGACAGTGCTTAGTAGCACCCGACACAATTGTCCACAGACCATGGACTTGTTTGTTTGACTGTTTGGTGATTGATTGCGATATTGGGTTGAATGTGGTTTGTGGTGTGAAAAATCGAATCGATAAATTGGTTAGGATTAGACGTGCGCCGTTATAAGGTGAAGGAGTAAGGCTAGGTTAGACTCTTACTCCAAATTTTGTGGTTTACATAACGAATTGATTTGATTGATGTGTGAATGGCGTGGGCCTTCACTAGACCGGGGATAAGGCTAGGCCTCGTCCCGTTTCTAGTATCGTGCCGTTATGCCGCCGAAATTTTCTAAAATATGTTAGAAAAATAAAAATATCATTTTATTGAATAAATGAAATGGATAGAAATTCATATGTTAGAATAAAATGTTTTATCGTTAAAAATATAATTTTTAACGTGAATGTGAATAAATAAAATATTCATTTACAAACCGGACGGTTTGTTTATGTACACTTATTTGAATGACATTGATTGGGTCGATAAATTTTACACATCGCCCAACTGCACAAATAAAATATTTGTTTGATTGTTTGAAACCCCACACGGGTGTTAGGATGAAATATGTAGTTCACTCATCCTAATTGATTAAATATGTCGATCGATTGATTGACAGGCTGTTATAAGCGTTGAATATCTATATTTGATGCTTATACAGTGTAGTGCACTTTGGTTGATTGTAACGACCCGGATTTTTAGCCAGTTAATATTGAGTATTTAAATTTATTTAAATTATTTAATTAGGATAATAAATTGATTTTTATATTGAATTTATCAATTTAATAATCGATATATGAATAATTATCTAATATATCTAATTATCATATTATGGAAACGATAAATAATTGGATTCAGAATTTAAAACTGAATCAAAAAGATTCAAATGGCTAATATAAATTATAACGATAGTTATCGATAATTTAAATTATTTGAAACCATTTTTATATTTTTAATTGAATTTAATTTAAATTGTTATTTCCTTTATTTAGTCGAATTAAATTACAGAGTCAGTTCCGTAAATTTTAAAATAACACCATAATCTGAAGACGTAAATCGCTACGTTGAAAATAGCAGTTCGGGGTTTTAAATTAAAAGGACCGCGAGATATTTTGGTTATTTAATTAGAAAATCAAATCAAAATTTATTCACATCATTTCAGCCACCCTAAAATTTATACAGAGCCGACCTATGTTAAAATCGCGCAGACTAATTTCCTTCTCGAGCTGTAGAGATTGTCTCCTTTCTTCAAAGCAAAGAAAAACCGAAATGTAATGGCTATGTCCTTATTGTCTGCTATCGCACTTCTATAAATTGAAGCCGTCACCTTCATTTTCCAGAGGAACGAAAATAAATCCAACTCCTTTTTCATTTTCCCCTAAATCAATCGAAAATCGAAACCGCACCTTCCTTTTCCTCTCAAAAACCAAATCCGCGTTCCACTCCTTGCTCGATACCAATGGCGTACGCTAGTCTGGGAAGCTCGATAGTTCGACAGCTCGAGCGATGATTCTAGGGTTCCGATTGTCGAAGGTCTGGAGCATCACAAGTAGTTCGATGGTCTTCAAATCGAGTTCGACTTCGAACTCGTGAGTCTAGGGTTCAACGTCACAGTGGGGTTGCCGAAGCTTCAGGGTTCGACATTGTGGGTTCTTCGGGGTAGGATCCGGAGGTGCGACGATGGGGTCTTGGGGTGTCGAGATGTTGATTTGGGGGGATCGCGAACTGCTGTGAAGCACTGAAGGACCGAGAATGATAAATGGATTTAATTTGGTTATTAAGGTAATTATCTTAATTTAGTTAATTTAGTTATTTATTTATTTCAGTCAAGAAATTTTAGGTAGTAAGGTGTAATTAAATTACTTAATTCAAGTACGAAATTTATTTCCAGACAGAAAATTAACTTAGGCATTTTACTACTGTAAAATGATTTAAATTTAATACATGGAAATTATTTTATATAATTGGTATTTGATTAAAATAAATTAGTTGATATAATTAGTGGTTATAAAGGAAATTAGTTATAAGGAATAAAATTTGTAGACTAATAGTTTAGTAAGATTTATGTTTAAATTTGGAATTTTATTTACAAGTGACAATTAATTAAATTTAATTTGTCTAATTAAAAACTGAGATTTTATTTATGTTATTTTAGATTGAAAAACAGACGATTGGAGAAAACATTGTGAAATCTATAAAATTGGCTGCATTGGATATTCTACAAATAGAAATCCTGGTGAGTAAATCTCACTCACCTTTAGAATTATTTTTATTTCATTAAAAATAATTGTCTGTTGCTTGTGTGAATGATTTCTGGTTGCTTTATATATATTAGTTATTTAGGCTATATATATATATATTGGGTTGATTGATTGGTTGGATTCCCGCAGTCTCATTAGCGGATGCCCGCAGTTTCATAGCGGATGATTACCCTATACGCCCCACGCTATGATTAGTGGATGACCTTCTATACCGCGATATTCTGCCACGAAGCAGAATTGGTATTATTTATGTGCTAACATCTGTGGATGCAGGAAAACAGGTTGGAGGAATCCAACTGGATTCCTCAAAAATATATTATCTGTTTGTTATTTGGTTGCATATATATTGTTATATATGATGTGTTAGAAAAATAGATAATTCGTTGCTTTGTGTGTTTAAATATCACTGGGCTTAAGTAATGATATTTAAAAATATCGTGAAAGGATATTTGAGATTTAAAAAGGAAAAATTCTATTTTTAAATAGAATTTGAATTTTAAATGGGAATAAAAATATAAACTTGGTTTGAAATAAAACGAGTAGTTTCTTTTTAAACGAAGTTTAGAAATAATTCTTTTATAACGAAGTTATAAATGAAGTGAAAAGAATTATCATTTGATAATTCAGAAATAGAAATACAAGTTTGAAATTGGAATTTGAAATGAAATTTCAAAATAGGATTTGAAATGGAGTTTTTAAATATACAACTCAAATGGAATTTGAGTATAACATTTGAATTTTAAAGGGAGTTTAAATATTTGAATTTTAAAGGGAGATTGAATATTAGAAATTCAAATAGAAATTCAAATAAAATTTGAATAGACGAAATTAGAATGAAAAATAGAATTTGAATTCAAGAAATTTAAATAAAATTTGAATTCGAAGGAATTCAAATAAAGGAAATTCAAATAGAAATTTGAATGTAGAAATAGAATTTGAAATATAGAATTTCAAAGAAGAATTGAATAGAATTTGAAATATAGAATTTCAAAAGAAGAATCGAAATATGAAATTTGACTAGAGATTTGAAATGAAATTCAAATATGAAATTTGAATAGAGATTTGAATAGAAATTCAAGTGTTGAATTTGAACATGGGATTGAATATAGAAATTCAAGTAGAAATTCGAATATGAGATTTCAAAATAGAATTTGAAATAAACTTTGAAAATAGGATATCAAAGTAGAATTGGAAAGAGAATTTCAAATAGGATTTCAAAATGGGAAATCCAAATGATTTTGAAATGGAATTTGAATTCAAGGGAATTCAAATGGATTTGAGTGAAGAAATTCAAATGGGGCTGGAAATAAAATTTGAATATTAGAATTCAAATGAAAATAAAATTTGAATATAAGAGATTCAAATTGAATTCAGATAGGATTTGATCTATGGGATTTGAATATGAAATTCAAATGGGTTTTAAACTATGGAATTTTGAATATAAAATTTAAAAAAAAGGAGTTTGAATACTTGAATTTCAATAGAATTCAATTTTAGAAATTGGAATATAGAAGTTCAAATGGAATTTAAATATAGAGTTTGAATAAGAGAATTCAAATGAATTCAAGTATAGAATTTGAATATAGGGAATTCAAATAAAAATTCAAGTATTGAATTTGAATATCAATAGGAAGGAATTGGAATTTGAATATAGAATTCAAATAAAAGTGAGATTGGAATTTGAATCAAGGAATTCAAATAAAGTTAAATGAAGTTGAATTCATTTAACGAAGTTTAAAAGTTTATATATATAAATATAATTAAAACGAACTCGCCGCAGCGCTGCAGTTCGTAAATTGGCGATTCGAACTTCAATTGAATATACAGAACGCAATTGAAGTCGGAATTCTTCGAAACAAGAAACGTCAGGACCGATTTGATAATAGCTTTCTAATGAAAGAGAAAAATATGAATTTCGTCGTATAGTTTTTGAGTTATGTCAAAATCAAATTTTCAGAAAAACAGCGCCAGAACTATTTAAAAACCATAACGGTTTATTTCAATTTATAAAAGGGATTTTAAGCGAATAAAAATCCGAATTTCTAATTAGAAAATTTCAGATTTGAGTTATAAAATATATGTGAACTCAGGTGGAGTAATAAATTGATTTTTGAAACAGAAATCAGATTTTTGATTATTGAATAGAATTAACTAATTCGAATAGTAATTAGTAAATGAGACGTTGAATTGATATTGAGCTTTAAATAAGAAAATTCGAGTTGAAATTTATATTCGAATAGAAAAGAGAACTAGAATTGAAATTGAAATTCAATTTAGTTATGAACGAGTTAAACATTTTGTTTGAACATGTTATGTTCAACAAAGAAGTGAAATAGGCAAAATGGCCGATTTAAAGAATAAATGGGCGGAACTGAATTCAAACGATTAGATAGTGTTGAATTGAATTGAAAACAGGTGAACAGGTGTTGGACAGGTATGGAATGAAGTATATAAAGTATATGAAGATTTTTAATGTATGTGCCCGACAAAAAGGTACATGTTTAATTCATATATGAGATTTTATGCGCCGTATCGGCAAGCCACTTGGCTTTTCCTTTTTTTTTTTTTGATTGAGGAAGATACCGGGAAGCTATTTGAAATTTCCCGATGCTCCCGATACAGGGGAGGTTATGGCGAAATTTTCCGGGAATTTAAGGAGTTAGAATATTTTTAAGAAGTTTGACAATTAGAAATCTATATATCGATATATATATAGAATTCGATAAGGCAACGAAATCAAAAATAGCGTAAAGGGCCAATATGGTTATTGAAATATTTGGATAACAAATATTGATGGAAAAGAGATTTAATTAATGAATATTAATTAAAGGGCCCAGTGATTTGTTTGATATGTTTGGGTGAACACTTGTTTTTATTCGATAGTTAAATCACAGACTATCGAAGTTTTTGACCATCGTTGTCAATATGGAGAGACCGGTTGGATTATTATCCGAAGAACCACTCCGTATCGGCATAAGCGTTGCGAACCAAGTATGCTGAATATATTGAAGACGGAGTAAAGTGCAAGGGCTTTTCTATTTATAGAAATAGTGCCTTCGGTGTCGTTCAATCCCAGAACGAACGTATATGGACGAATGTCTGACAGAGTATTTCCAATGATCAAATGGGTTGGTCTGTGTAAATATATATGGTTGCAACGGATTTATCCCTTAGCATAATATCCAGAATATTTGTGCAAACTCAACTAGTGATTAACGGATCTGAAAATGTGGCATTCAAAGTGATTGTGCTATCAATGAATGGTAAGTATGCGTAGCCTCAGGCCTCAACAACCGGGAAAGGACAAAAATCGGGCAGGCAGCATGGCTATGTGGGTCGCTCCCATTAGGGTGTATAATCACCTATCTAGAGAAATTCCTTTTGATTCTTAATCTATCGATTCTGCCCATTCGGGAAACGGTGGTTTGAGTCCAACCGTTGGTGATATACATTCGATACACTCAAGCGAAATGAGTGGTCGGTCATGTGTGGGCCGGGTTGCAAGACGTTCTTGTTGAACCCAGGTGTATTTGCCTCTAGAGATGCACTGTCGGAAGGTGGTTCCATACCTTGTCATGTTGGAAATCCAATCTCCAATAAGCGCCATGCGGGTTTTGATTTTATACTATATATGTGGAGCGTGAGATGCAAGCGTTCTGCTATTTGGTTATTTACTTGATGTAGACATTATTATAATATCACTGGATTTTCGTATCAAAGTGTTTTGGGTTATAGTAAGGTAAAAACCGTCCGTGTTTATGTGTGGGCTGGTCTTACTATTATCTTTTCTTTTGAAAAGATTTTTTTTTAAAGTTAAACAAGTGGTTGGAGTTTACTCACACCAGTCCCATGACTGACCCAGAGTTTATTTTGTTTTGTTTTCCCTAAACTCTTGGGTGCCCAAATTTGTACGGGCAGTCAAGTGTTTCAGGCTTTTACAGATACACTTGGAGGAGCTTGAAGCAGGAGGCTTCAACGTTAGTTATCTAGAGTTACTTCCGCTGGATCAAATGTTATGTGTACTCTGATGATGGTATGTATATATATGTACAAAACAGATTTGTATTTCGAAGCTTATGCTATATAATATATTTTATTCGTTCCGCTGTGAGTTGTGATCTTCGTTTTTCTTCTATTCTAAGTTTTCTATCTTATCTATTCTCACCCTCTATCTTCTTTCTAATAATGGTTCGTATTTCTGTGTTATTTGGGTTGGACGTGTAGTGTTATTAGTCAACTCAGATAGCACGGATTTGCGGGTCGTTACATTGATGGTTGATTATTTTTCAATGCTATTATATACATGTGTTGTATGGAAATCCATATAATTAACTTTATATGGTAATTGATTGGGCCTCATTCCAATTTGAAAATTAAAGAATATTATAAAATAAAAGTTCATGTGTTGACAGTACTCATTCATTGAGATTGGTCATGTGTTGAACGAAATATTTTAGTAATAAAATTTACACCTTTATCGATATAAAATAAAAGTTCATGTGTTGACAGTACTCATTCATTGAGATTGGTCATGTGTTGAACGAAATATTTTGATAATAACAACTATTTTGAAAAAGAAATATTTGAAAGAGAATATTTGAAAATAGAAATATATGAAGCCGTGTTGATTAGATTGACGCCATTTTGACGTGAACGATATTTATATCGATATGAATTGAAAACGATTTCGAAATGAATTGAATTGAAAACGATTTCGAAATGAATTGAATTGAAAACGATTTCGAAATGAATTGAATATATAACGATTTCGAATTAAATATATAACGATTTCGAAATGAATTGAATATATAACGATTTCGAAATGAATTGAATTGAAAACGATTTCGAAATGAATTGAATTGAAAACGATTTCGAAATGAATTGAATATATAACGATTTCGAATTAAATATATAACGATTTCGAAATGAATTGAATATATAACGATTTCGAAATGAATCGAATATAAAACGATTTCGAATGGTATTGAAATCGAATTGAAATGAATTCAAATTGAATTGAAATTCGAAGTGAATAGAAATGAATTTTAAAACGAATTTATAAAGAAGAATTCAATTTTGCTTTGTATTGAAATGGAAGTTGAAATAGATTTTGAAACGAATTTTAAAACTATTTATATAATTCGTTTTGAATAGAAATCGATGAAATATATATTATATATATTATATATATAATATAATGGCCTGAATAGAACGCGCCGCGCCGCGGCAGTTCGCGAATTTCGACCATTTATTACAAACGGACATTGCGGGAGATCCGACCGTCGGATTCTCCTAAAACCGGAACCGTTGGGTTCGTATCGAAAAGAGCTTTCTAACGAATATTAGAAATTTGAAATCTAACGGTTGGATTTGGAATTATGTCCAAATCAAATTCGAAAAAGGTCGCTGTAAGTGCAGTTCGATGGCCATTGATGGAAATCGACTGTACGGGCCTTGATAAAATTATTAAAAATAGTAATAATTTGTGTAAAATCATAAGAAATGATTTAGAAAGAATTGGGATGAAAAACTCCATATTTGAAAAGATAAAAATAGATTTTTATCGAAATGAACTAGTTTTGAACTAGAATTATAATTCTATTTATTTTTAAATAAATAAATTGAATTCGAAAAGGGTTTTTAAAAATAACCAAAATTTCCAATGATTGCATTGGAGTGGATTTGAATCGAAATTGTCTTCGGAATATTTCGATGTTGGAATTCGTGATTATACAGATGTTGTTATGGAAATTTGAAAGATATATTTATATCGTTATTTCCAATACGACATTTGTTAATCGTAGAATTTCATATTGAATATAAGCCGGGATATTTTCTATTCAGAGCCTTGTTTTTAATATCAAATGTGATTTGGGTTTGTCGTGAATGGTGTCTTCACTAACACCATTCTTGAACCCAGTTGAGAAAAGATTAAATCTTTTTATTTAGATTTAATGAAGTGTACCAATTAAATAATATTTAATTGGAATTGAATCGATATTGATTTTTGGGTTTATCGTGGACAGTGTTTTAAATAACACTCGTTCTTTAACCCGATCATTGATGAAATGTGATTTTGGGTTTATCGTGAACCGTGTTTTAAATGACACTGATTCTTTAACCCAGTCACAGATTAAAACTAAGTGGAGTTTTAATGAATCTTTAATTAGATTGAAATAATCGAAATGGAGTATCACCAGTTTTGCTCCAGGCGATAGTTAAATCTTTAACTAGATTTGAACGTGAAATGGTAATTGAATTTACCGATAACACCGTGGTGTTAGATATGAAGTATAACCAGTTTTACTTCATGGGATGAATAGGTTGGGATTGGGAAATTAAAACAAATGATTACTTCGGTAAGGTTCGCTAACCCCGACTTGTTTGAATTGATATTCAAAAGTAGATTAAAGAATAAATTCAAGGAATTTATCTTTGATAAAATTAATGGGAACCTTTCCCTAGGAATGTGAAATTTAGAAACTAACTGTCGGTTGGCCAAGCGGAATGGCTTTCTGGGTATTGATCTGATGTTGGTTTCGGCCTTCGGGGTTAATATTTGGGGAATTATTCTCTTGATTAATTTACGGTTAGTGACTAATGAATTGGAATGAGGCGTATGTTGTGTTTGTGTAACACTTTTATAATATATACGCAAGTTATTCGGAAAGACCGGGTTTATCCCATTCTGAATAACTGATACGACGATAAGTCGAAGATGAAGACGATGGTCGAAGACCGGAGGTCTTCACGTCGTTTGGGTAATTACTGATGATCTTGATTGGGCTGTACACCCAAGAAGATGGAAACAGTTAGTGATCGTCCAGACGTACTTGGAGATCGATGGATATGCGGGGTACTAGGTGCCTCCGGTTTCGTTCAGACCCAGAACGGACTTGTAAATGGACTGTGTGTCTGACATCGGATTTCATTCTGTGTGACTGATATCGGTTGCATAGGATGGTTTGCCTGTGTGGCATGCTAAGATGCAAATGATCAAGGCTTCTGTTGAAAAGCAAAGTCTTGTGGTGATGATCAAAGCACGGCCTTTGTGGCGTAGCTTTGTGTAACGTTTACCTCGCGTGTTTCACACCCGGTATGAACCAAAAACGGGAGACGGATCTCAGGGAGGGCATGCGTTTCCTTCTAGATAAAAAGTGGCGTCAGTGGTTTTACACGCCCTGACGAGTTTGACTTATGTGGTTGTTGCTGTTGCGAGGCGCCTCGGATTGATCGGTCGTTCTCGAACCGATGGAGTCATTTAGTTGGCTCATTTACGCCCCAAAGGGCGGGGAAACGTAGTGTTCAGGCATTTTAATCCACATCGGTGGACCGGCCCTGACGATCCAAGGGTCACTCGAGCTCTGATCCTGAGACATGGGCTAGATTGTCTCGAATCGGTTGAGGACTATCTTTTGCCTCGGTTCATAGATGGAAATCCAATTTCCAAATACGTGACTTTGCGATTTTGATTGTATAACCTATATATGGCGGCATAGTGGTATGGGGCATTCATGCCGCCTATGATTGATACTTATGATTTGAAGTTGTTTTATGCACTATGCACTTATTATAGTATCAAACAATTTGTTTTAAACGTATCAAGCATTCTTTGGCTGTTATAAGGGAAAACCCTATCCTCGGCTGCGTTGCATTGTGTGATGGGACCTGGGTCTTATAACAGCTTCATTTTTCTTTATTTAGCATTGCGCTGTGTGTTTTATGCACTGGTATTCTTGGGAGGAAACCCGTTCCGTGTTATACGGCGTGGTCCCTTGATTTACCTAATGATTTAAAATAAAGATTAATAACTGTTTTTAGTTCTCACACCAGTCACATGACTGACCTGGGGTTTATTGTTTTAACCTAAACTCTGGGTGCCCTTATTTTGACACGGGCAGCTAGTAGTTTTGGTTTTTGCAGATTTATATTCACAGGATCCTGGTTTACAGCTGGAACGATATCCGGAAAGCTTTGTATCCGTATATCCCTTCTAGTTGCGTATTGTATTATTTTCCGCTGCTATGTATTTAAATGTAATTTAAAACTCTGATATTTCTGTGTAATATTCTTTTATACTCTGTATATTCTTGTAATCTGATGCATTGTTGTAATATACAGTGGAATGTTCTTTTATATGCGTTCTGTTGTGGCTTGTTCTCGAACTATCCGACACTTTCCTTTACGGGGAAGTTACGGGTTTTTACAGTTGGTATCAGAGCTTTGGTTTACAAAGCTCAGAGAACAAGACACGTTAGAACCATACGAAAGAATTCATCAGATATTGGGTTAGTAATATCCAACGAGAATGACTCGTTAGAGATAGGATCAGTAGTATCCTAGAACGGGTGTGAAGAGTAAATTTTTGAAGTGAAAACAAAATTTAGTTTTGAAAATTTAAATCAATTATTCGTATTTGGTTGTTTATTTATATTGATGTGGACAATCCAGTATATATAGATTTTGCGTATACGTCTGATCCGCGTGTATTCGAAGTTTTAATATATTGGATAGATATAACATCACACTCTAGTCGCCCGAAGATGATATTGATGATAGCGATCGCATCATCAACATTTATGTTCGAGTTTCAAAGGTGTGATTTCTATATATTTCCATTAGGCTGGTGTGAGAACCAAAAGTTATATAGTTAGAACACATTGTTGTGAATTGGCATCAAAAACAAGATTTTCAGTATATGTATCAAAATTATGAATTTGATAATCTAATTCACTAATTGATTGATGTTTGTGTTGTTTGTTTATTTGTTTGCTAATTTTTAACCAATTAGCCTAATTGAACCAAATATTGAATTGTATAGGAAATTGGTCGCATTTGCTTGCATATATGTACTTACCTTGAACAGGTCATAGCAAGGAGGCTAGAGCCAGAGAATAAAATTTGTTTGCCCGACAAATAGGTACATGTTTACTACATAATTTCCTGTTTTGTTTGGGTGATGATGATTTTGTGAGCCTATTGGCTAGCCGTTTGGCTTTTTCTTTTTCTTTTTGAGATCTGAAGGACCGGGGAAGCTATTTGAAATTCCCCGATGCTCCCATTGCAGGGGAGGTAATGGCGAAATTTTTCAAAAATTTAGGGTGTTAGCCAAATTTTTGAAATTTTGAAAATTCTCAGAAACTAAAGAGTTGGAGAATGGAAGCCAGATCGAGCGTAGAGTTAATTAATCAAACCACTTTCGACTTTGTTCCTTTTCGGGGACGAAAAGTTTTAAGTGGGGGAGATTGTAACAACCCGAAAATCTGGGCCAGTTTAAAATTTTTAATTTGGCAATTTTAGCGAATTTTGGTTATTTAAAATGAATTATTTTAAATAATATCGACGAGAAAATTTATTTTGAATATAATTCGAACGTATATATTGCGCGTCGTCGTTAGAATATAAATATTTATATATAATTATAAATAGAATTGAAAACGGCGCGGTAGTTCGATAATTCGATTTCAAACTTCAATTGAATGTACCGGGTGCAAAACAATCCGGATTTTAGTGAAACCAAAAATAATGGAATCTAATAGTGAATATCTTTCCAACGAATCCGAAAAATCAAAATTTCCTAACGGGAATCAAAAGATATGTCCAGTTGAAAATTCTGAATAGTCGCTATGGAATTCAGGCCCTTAAAAATAGACATTTTGCAAACGACCTCGGATTTCGACGAAACCACTTTTGTTGGATCCGTGATGTCAGGTTATTGCTAGATTCCAAATTTCATAATTTTTCAAATCAATATGTGAGCGTGGCAAAGGAAAACGCGTTTGACCAGTTTCAGTTGATTTTAATCGACTGGAAATTGGCCATTTTTCAAACGGACTCAGAATTCGACGAAACTAGTTTTGTCAGGACCGTATCGTCAATTCGAAGCTAGAAAATATTTTTCGAGAATTTTTAGAGTTAGTACGTGACCCCGGTAATTTGAATTGTACGTTTAAAATTCAATAGAGTGATTTAAATGGAAATTCAACGGAAGCTGGTCGAAATGATTGAATCAGCCTACGATACATATCCCATTGTGTTCGGAATAGGGGTAATTGGCTATGGACGACAGGCGGTAGGCCTCGTTTAGAGGTCGAATGAAAAAGTCATCTTTTTTGAAATTAAAAATAATAATATTAATTTATAAAAGGTCAACCCTTATATACCCCAGCCCCCGCTAATTTCTAAACCTAATTAAAATACCCAAATTTTAAAATCTCGATTGCCCTCCCTCCCAGGCGGAAACCCGCCGTCGCTTCCTACCAGTCGCCATCCCCCCCCTCGTCGTCGGCTCCAGGCGAGCCCTATCTGATCGAGACCCTTCCCCCCCTCCCTCGTACCCCGTTCCTTCTCCTCTTCCTCGATCCGAACAAAGCTGCGTCGCCCTTTCTGATGCCCGCCGCCATCGATGAAGCTCCTCCTACCGCCGACGAACTCCCCCGCCGATGCCCCTCCTCACGAGCGACGCCCGAAACCCCCCCCCCCCCTTCTGTAAGTCCTTTTTTTTTTGTCTTCTTCTTTTTTTTATTTTATTATGTTATTTCTGTGATTATATTTAAGTTTAAATACTGGTTTTTTTTAATAAAGTTCAAAAACTGATTTTTTAATAAAGTTCAAAAACTGATTTTTTTAATAAAGTTCAAAAACTGATTTTTTAATAAAGTTCAAAAACTGATTTTTTTATAATGTTAAAAACTGATTTTATTTTAACTTTGATATAAGAAAAAGGTTTTAACTTTAATATAAGAAAAAGGTTTTAACTTTAATATAAAAAAAGGTTTTAACTTTAATATAAGAAAAAGGTTTTAACTTTGATATAAGAAAAAGGTTTTAACTTTAATATAAGAAAAAGGTTTTAACTTTAATATAAGAAAAATGTTTTAACTTTAATATAAGAAAAAGGTTTTAACTTTAATATAAGAAAAAGGTTTTAACTTTGAAATAAAAATTCGATTTTTATATATTGAACTTTGAAATAAAAATGTGATTTTTATATATTGAACTTTGAAATAAAAATTCGATTTTTATATATTGAACTTCGAAATGAAAATTCGATTTTTATATATTGAACTTTGAAATAAAAATTCGATTTTTATATATTGAACTTTGAAATAAAAATGTGATTTTTATATATTGAACTTTGAAATAAAAATTCGATTTTTATATATTGAACTTCGAAATGAAAATTCGATTTTTATATATTGAACTTCGAAATGAAAATTCGATTTTTATATATTGAACTTTGAAATAAAAATTCGATTTTTATATATTGAACTTTGAAATAAAAATTCGATTTTTATATATTGAACTTCGAAATGAAAATTCGATTTTTATATATTGAACTTCGAAATGAAAATTCGATTTTTATATATTGAACTTTGAAATAAAAATTCGATTTTTATATATTGAACTTTGAAATAAAAATTCGATTTTTATATATTGAACTTTGAAATAAAAATTCGATTTTTATATATTGAATAGCGAAGTAAAAATTCGATTTTTACATATGTAGTGAAAGCGGACAACGAAGGTGACAAAAAGGCGGGAACGACGAAGATCTCTACAATAGAAGTGCCGTGGAGCTAGGATAGCTATATGTGAGAATTTCTCACCTTTCAAATTTATTTTCTAGTTATATATATATACTAGGATGCAGACGGTGCTTAGTAGCACCCGACACAATTGTCCACAGACCATGGACTTGTTTGTTTGACTGTTTGGTGATTGATTGCGATATTGGGTTGAATGTGGTTTGTGGTGTGAAAAATCGAATCGATAAATTGGTTAGGATTAGACGTGCGCCGTTATAAGGTGAAGGAGTAAGGCTAGGTTAGACTCTTACTCCAAATTTTGTGGTTTACATAACGAATTGATTTGATTGATGTGTGAATGGCGTGGGCCTTCACTAGACCGGGGATAAGGCTAGGCCTCGTCCCGTTTCTAGTATCGTGCCGTTATGCCGCCGAAATTTTCTAAAATATGTTAGAAAAATAAAAATATCATTTTATTGAATAAATGAATTGGATAGAAATTCATATGTTAGAATAAAATGTTTTATCGTTAAAAATATAATTTTTAACGTGAATGTGAATAAATAAAATATTCATTTACAAACCGGACGGTTTGTTTATGTACACTTATTTGAATGACATTGATTGGGTCGATAAATTTTACACATCGCCCAACTGCACAAATAAAATATTTGTTTGATTGTTTGAAACCCCACACGGGTGTTAGGATGAAATATGTAGTTCACTCATCCTAATTGATTAAATATGTCGATCGATTGATTGACAGGCTGTTATAAGCGTTGAATATCTATATTTGATGCTTATACAGTGTAGTGCACTTTGGTTGATGGTTGATTATTTTTCAATGCTATTATATACATGTGTTGTATGGAAATCCATATAATTAACTTTATATGGTAATTGATTGGGCCTCATTCCAATTTGAAAATTAAAGAATATTATAAAATAAAAGTTCATGTGTTGACAGTACTCATTCATTGAGATTGGTCATGTGTTGAACGAAATATTTTAGTAATAAAATTTACACCTTTATCGATATAAAATAAAAGTTCATGTGTTGACAGTACTCATTCATTGAGATTGGTCATGTGTTGAACGAAATATTTTGATAATAACAACTATTTTGAAAAAGAAATATTTGAAAGAGAATATTTGAAAATAGAAATATATGAAGCCGTGTTGATTAGATTGACGCCATTTTGACGTGAACGATATTTATATCGATATGAATTGAAAACGATTTCGAAATGAATTGAATTGAAAACGATTTCGAAATGAATTGAATTGAAAACGATTTCGAAATGAATTGAATATATAACGATTTCGAATTAAATATATAACGATTTCGAAATGAATTGAATATATAACGATTTCGAAATGAATTGAATTGAAAACGATTTCGAAATGAATTGAATTGAAAACGATTTCGAAATGAATTGAATATATAACGATTTCGAATTAAATATATAACGATTTCGAAATGAATTGAATATATAACGATTTCGAAATGAATTGAATATAAAACGATTTCGAATGGTATTGAAATCGAATTGAAATGAATTCAAATTGAATTGAAATTCGAAGTGAATAGAAATGAATTTTAAAACGAATTTATAAAGAAGAATTCAATTTTGCTTTGTATTGAAATGGAAGTTGAAATAGATTTTGAAACGAATTTTAAAACTATTTATATAATTCGTTTTGAATAGAAATCGACGAAATATATATTATATATATTATATATATAATATAATGGCCTGAATAGAACGCGCCGCGCCGCGGCAGTTCGCGAATTTCGACCATTTATTACAAACGGACATTGCGGGAGATCCGACCGTCGGATTCTCCTAAAACCGGAACCGTTGGGTTCGTATCGAAAAGAGCTTTCTAACGAATATTAGAAATTTGAAATCTAACGGTTGGATTTGGAATTATGTCCAAATCAAATTCGAAAAAGGTCGCTGTAAGTGCAGTTCGATGGCCATTGATGGAAATCGACTGTACGGGCCTTGATAAAATTATTAAAAATAGTAATAATTTGTGTAAAATCATAAGAAATGATTTAGAAAGAATTGGGATGAAAAACTCCATATTTGAAAAGATAAAAATAGATTTTTATCGAAATGAACTAGTTTTGAACTAGAATTATAATTCTATTTATTTTTAAATAAATAAATTGAATTCGAAAAGGGTTTTTAAAAATAACCAAAATTTCCAATGATTGCATTGGAGTGGATTTGAATCGAAATTGTCTTCGGAATATTTCGATGTTGGAATTCGTGATTATACAGATGTTGTTATGGAAATTTGAAAGATATATTTATATCGTTATTTCCAATACGACATTTGTTAATCGTAGAATTTCATATTGAATATAAGCCGGGATATTTTCTATTCAGAGCCTTGTTTTTAATATCAAATGTGATTTGGGTTTGTCGTGAATGGTGTCTTCACTAACACCATTCTTGAACCCAGTTGAGAAAAGATTAAATCTTTTTATTTAGATTTAATGAAGTGTACCAATTAAATAATATTTAATTGGAATTGAATCGATATTGATTTTTGGGTTTATCGTGGACAGTGTTTTAAATAACACTCGTTCTTTAACCCGATCATTGATGAAATGTGATTTTGGGTTTATCATGAACCGTGTTTTAAATGACACTGATTCTTTAACCCAGTCACAGATTAAAACTAAGTGGAGTTTTAATGAATCTTTAATTAGATTGAAATAATCGAAATGGAGTATCACCAGTTTTGCTCCAGGCGATAGTTAAATCTTTAACTAGATTTGAACGTGAAATGGTAATTGAATTTACCGATAACACCGTGGTGTTAGATATGAAGTATAACCAGTTTTACTTCATGGGATGAATAGGTTGGGATTGGGAAATTAAAACAAATGATTACTTCGGTAAGGTTCGCTAACCCCGACTTGTTTGAATTGATATTCAAAAGTAGATTAAAGAATAAATTCAAGGAATTTATCTTTGATAAAATTAATGGGAACCTTTCCCTAGGAATGTGAAATTTAGAAACTAACTGTCGGTTGGCCAAGCGGAATGGCTTTCTGGGTAT
This sequence comes from Allium sativum, assembly GCA_030737875.1. Classification (NCBI taxonomy): domain Eukaryota; kingdom Viridiplantae; phylum Streptophyta; class Magnoliopsida; order Asparagales; family Amaryllidaceae; genus Allium; species Allium sativum. Next base: position 491,334,039 of record CM060920.1, read on the forward strand.
TGATCTGATGTTGGTTTCGGCCTTCGGGGTTAATATTTGGGGAATTATTCTCTTGATTAATTTACGGTTAGTGACTAATGAATTGGAATGAGGCGTATGTTGTGTTTGTGTAACACTTTTATAATATATACGCAAGTTATTCGGAAAGACCGGGTTTATCCCATTCTGAATAACTGATACGACGATAAGTCGAAGATGAAGACGATGGTCGAAGACCGGAGGTCTTCACGTCGTTTGGGTAATTACTGATGATCTTGATTGGGCTGTACACCCAAGAAGATGGAAACAGTTAGTGATCGTCCAGACGTACTTGGAGATCGATGGATATGCGGGGTACTAGGTGCCTCCGGTTTCGTTCAGACCCAGAACGGACTTGTAAATGGACTGTGTGTCTGACATCGGATTTCATTCTGTGTGACTGATATCGGTTGCATAGGATGGTTTGCCTGTGTGGCATGCTAAGATGCAAATGATCAAGGCTTCTGTTGAAAAGCAAAGTCTTGTGGTGATGATCAAAGCACGGCCTTTGTGGCGTAGCTTTGTGTAACGTTTACCTCGCGTGTTTCACACCCGGTATGAACCAAAAACGGGAGACGGACCTCAGGGAGGGCATGCGTTTCCTTCTAGATAAAAAGTGGCGTCAGTGGTTTTACACGCCCTGACGAGTTTGACTTATGTGGTTGTTGCTGTTGCGAGGCGCCTCGGATTGATCGGTCGTTCTCGAACCGATGGAGTCATTTAGTTGGCTCATTTACGCCCCAAAGGGCGGGGAAACGTAGTGTTCAGGCATTTTAATCCACATCGGTGGACCGGCCCTGACGATCCAAGGGTCACTCGAGCTCTGATCCTGAGACATGGGCTAGATTGTCTCGAATCGGTTGAGGACTATCTTTTGCCTCGGTTCATAGATGGAAATCCAATTTCCAAATACGTGACTTTGCGATTTTGATTGTATAACCTATATATGGCGGCATAGTGGTATGGGGCATTCATGCCGCCTATGATTGATACTTATGATTTGAAGTTGTTTTATGCACTATGCACTTATTATAGTATCAAACAATTTGTTTTAAACGTATCAAGCATTCTTTGGCTGTTATAAGGGAAAACCCTATCCTCGGCTGCGTTGCATTGTGTGATGGGACCTGGGTCTTATAACAGCTTCATTTTTCTTTATTTAGCATTGCGCTGTGTGTTTTATGCACTGGTATTCTTGGGAGGAAACCCGTTCCGTGTTATACGGCGTGGTCCCTTGATTTACCTAATGATTTAAAATAAAGATTAATAACTGTTTTTAGTTCTCACACCAGTCACATGACTGACCTGGGGTTTATTGTTTTAACCTAAACTCTGGGTGCCCTTATTTTGACACGGGCAGCTAGTAGTTTTGGTTTTTGCAGATTTATATTCACAGGATCCTGGTTTACAGCTGGAACGATATCCGGAAAGCTTTGTATCCGTATATCCCTTCTAGTTGCGTATTGTATTATTTTCCGCTGCTATGTATTTAAATGTAATTTAAAACTCTGATATTTCTGTGTAATATTCTTTTATACTCTGTATATTCTTGTAATCTGATGCATTGTTGTAATATACAGTGGAATGTTCTTTTATATGCGTTCTGTTGTGGCTTGTTCTCGAACTATCCGACACTTTCCTTTACGGGGAAGTTACGGGTTTTTACATTCCAGAATAGTCGCTATGGAATTTCAGCCTTTAAAAATAGCCATTTTGCAAACGACCTAGGATTTCAACGAAACCACTTTTGTTGGATCCTGGCAAATACAGCCCTTTTGATCATTTCTTCACATGTACCCGCAGTTGCATTCAAGTAATGCCCTTTGATTTCACCTGTTTCAGCTTGCGCTTTATAAATAGCTTCAGCACAAAATAAGAAACGGTCTCTCCAACGCATAAAAGGCTGGGAGTTCACATTTGGTGTCAAATTTTTGCTAGATTCCAATTTTCATAATATTTCTAATCAATATGTGAGCGTGGCAAAGGAAAACACGTTTGACCATTTTCAATTGATTTTAATCGACTGGAAATTGGCCATTGTTCAAATGGTCTCAGTATTCGATGAAACTATTTTTGTTAGGACCGTATCGTCAATACGAAGATAGAAAATATTTTTCGGGAATTTTTCTAGTTAGTATGTGACCCCAGTAAATTGAAATGCGCGTTCAAATTCAATATATGGAGTTATATGTTGATTTTGATGGAACCTGATCGAAACAGTCGAATCATCCTACGATACATATCCCATTGTGTTCGGAATTGGGGTAATTAGCTATGGACGATAGGCGGTGGACCTCGTTTCGAGGTCGAAATAAAAAGTCAACTTTTTGAAATTTAAATAAATAAATAAAAAAACTCTCTCTATACTCTCAGGCCCCCCTCTGTTTCATTTTAAACAAATAAAGAAAAAAAAAGAAAAAGGGGCGACGGGGGGGGGGGGGGGGATCCACCGCCGCCGCCACTTCATCGCGGCCCCCCAAGTGGCGCGCCGCCTCCCCCTTCTCCTTCTCCCTCCTCCTTTTTCCCTTCGATTTCAGCCCCCCCTCATCTGAAAACCGACCCCAATCACCACATCCGCAACTCCCTCCCCCTCGCGACCCTCCTCCTCCGCTCTGGCCTCTCTCTCCTACCTTCGTTCGATTTCTGCAAATCCCGAACCCCCCTCCAAATTTAGCCATCGCTCCGCCCCTGTCACCCTCCACCGCCCTCCTCCGCAAATCGCCAGCACCACCGGATCCCCTAGCCGCTGCCACCTCTGATGTCCCCCTCTGATGGCTCGCGCAAGCCAGTTCGACGGTGAACAAGGGTTCGAGATGCTGGAAAACGTCCAGAACGATTACAGTAAGCTTTTCCTTCTTTTGTTTATTTATTTTCTTTATTAATAACATGGTTTAAAAATCTGAAATTTGTTTAAAATATCATTGTTTTTAAAGAATATAACACGTATAAAAATATGGTTCTTAACTTTGTAAAGATAAGATTTTTAATTAAGTAAAAATCTGATCTTTAAGTACAAAAAGGTTTAATCTTTATATAGCGTTCGTATGAAAAAAATATGATCTTTATATAGTAGAAAGGTTAAAAATAAAATTTTTATATCATGGCAAGGTTAAAAATATATATTTTTATATCATGGAAAGGTTAAAAATATAATTTTTATAATATAGAAAAGTTAAAAATATAATTTTTATATAGGTATGGTGATAAAAATATTATCTTTATATGTGTAGCGAAATAAAAATTCGATTTTTATTATATATGTTTTGTAATAAAAATATGATTTTTATAGTGATGAAATGAAAAGGCGAAATCTTTATATTCAAAAAGGCGAAATCTTTATATTTGAAAAGGCGAAATCTTTATATTCGAAAAGGCGAAATCTTTATATTTGAAAAGGCGAAATCTTTATATTCGAAAAGGCGAAATCTTTATATTCAAAAAAGGCGAAATCTTTATATTCGAAAAGGCGAAATCTTTATATTTGAAAAGGCGAAATCTTTATATTTGAAAAGGCGAAATCTTTATATAGAGAATAGCGTGATAAAAATAGAATTTTTATCTATATAGTAGCGATGTAAAAATTGAATTTTTATCTATATGGTAGCGATGTAAAAATAGAATTTTTATCTATATAGTAGCGATGTAAAAATAGAATTTTTATCTATGTAGTAGCGATGTAAAAATATAATTTTTATCTATATAGTAGCGATGTAAAAATAGAATTTTTGTCTATATGGAGTGATTATAAAAATATGATTTTTATATACATAGCAACAATATAAAATGTGATTTTTATATATGTAGTGAATACGAGCAACGAAAGTGTCAGACGGCGAAGATTTCTACATATGAAGAGTCATGGCGTTTGGATTAGCTAGTTGGTGAGAACTTCTCACCTTTTAATTTTGTTTTTCCAGTTAAAATATATACTAGGATGCAGACGGTGTTTAGTAGCACCCGACACCCGTCATCCACAGACCATGGACGGCTTGTATGCTTGGTTGATGTGTTGTGAAATTTGTTTGTGATGTTGATGTGAAGTCGATAATAAATTGTAGATGGTTGAAATAAATTAATTATCGTTAAAAATATAATTTTTAACGTGAATATGAATATAGTGAATGTGAATAAATAAATATTTATAAACAAATCGGCCGATTTGTTTATATACACTGATTTGACTGATATTGATTGGGACGATAAATTTTACACATCACCCAACTGCACAAATAAAAATCTGTGTTTGTTGATTTGAAACCCCACACGGGTGTTGGGATGATATTTGGCGTACCCTAATCCCAATTATTTAATTGTATGTCGATCGATTGGTCGATAGGCTGTGTAAGCGATAATTATTTATATTTAATGCTTCTGCAGTTGTGTGGTGCACGTTGGATGATGGTTGATTATTTATCGTTGCTATTTATATACATGTGTTGTATGGAAACCATATAATTAACATTATATGGTGATTGATTGGGCCTCATTCCAATCGGGAAAATAAAGAATATAATAGAATATATTCATGTGTTGAATAGAATAAATACTCATGTGTTAAGAATATTTATGTGTTGAAACTATTCATGTGTTGAATAAAATATTTTAACAATAAAATTTACATCTTTATCATATTTAAGATTAGAACCACTTTATAGTTGGAGTCGGATAAAAAAATCAAACGATAGATACCATAATTTTATAAAATATATTACATAACAAAAATAGTCATGTGTTGACAGTACTCATGTGTTGAGATTAGTCAGGTGTTGAAAGGAATATAGATGTGTTGAATAGAATAAATATTCATTTGTTGAATAGAATAACGAATTTATTGAAATATATAAAGCCGTGTTGATTAGAGTTGCGCTATTTTGACGTGAACGATATTTATATCGATTATATTCGTTTTATAATGAATATAAAAAAGGGTAGTAATTTCAAAATATCACATTTTGAAAATATTATCATTTATATAGTAATGATATGAAATATTCAATTTTGATTTGAAATTGAATGTAGAGTTGAAATTGTTTGAAAACGAATTTAAAACGATTTATAAAGTACGTTTTAAAAAGGAAATCGACGAAATATATATATATATATATATATATATATATATATATATATATAATGGCCTGAATAGAACGTGCCGCGCCGCGGCAGTTCGTGAATTTCAACCATTCACTTCGAATTGACGTTATGGGAGATCCGACCGTCGGATTCTCCTAAAACCGGAACCGTTGGGTTCGTATCGAAAAGAGCTTTCCAATGAATATTAGAAATTTGAAATCTAATGGTTGGATTTGGAATTATGTCCAAATCAAATTTGGAAAAGGTCGCTGTAAGTGCATTTTGATGGCCGTTGATGGAAATCGACTGTACGGGCCTTTATAAAATTATTAAAAATATCTATAATTTGTGTAAAATCATAATATGTGAATTGGAAAGAACTGGGATGAAAATTCCACATTTGAAAAGATAAAATAGATTTTTATCGAGATGAACTAGTTTTGAACTAGAAATAAAAATCAATTTATTTTTGAAATAAATAAATTGAATTTGAACGGGTTTTGAAAATAACCAGAATTTCCAATACGTGAATTGGAATGGATTTGAATCGAAATGGTCTTTGGAATATTTCGATGTTGGATTCCGTGATTTTACAAATATTGCTATGGGAATCTGAAAGATATATTTATATCGTTATTTCCAATACGATATTTGTTGGTTTCAGAATTTGATATTGAATATAAGACGGTATATTTTCTATTCAGTGCCTTGTATTTAATATCAAATGTGATTTGGGTTTGTCGTGAATCGTGTTTTAGGTGACGTTGGTTCTTTAACCCAGTTAAAGACAGGATATTGATTTTTGAGAAGATTAAAACTAAGTGGAGTTTTAATGAATCTTTAAATAGATTGAAAGTGAATTGATAATTTAAACTATCAAATCTGAAAAGTGATCGAGAATGGAGTATCCCCAGTTTTGCTCCAAGGCGATAGTTAAACCTTTAATTAGATTTGAACGTAAAATGGTAATTAATTTTACCGATAACACCGTGGTGTTAGATATGCAGTATTACCAGTTTTGCTCCATGGGATGAATAGGATGGGATTGGGAAATAAAATAAATAATTACTTAGGTGTGGTTCGCTAATCCCGACTAGTTTGGAAAACCATAAAATGGTTTGAAATGATATCCAAAGGAAGATTAAAGAATAAATTTAGAAGAATTTATCTTTGATAAAATTAATGGGAACCTTTCCCTAAGAATGTGATTTTGTGAATAAAAGAATATTCTGAATTAAAATGAGGCGTTTGTTGTGTTTGTGTAACATTTGTTTATCATATACGTGGGTTATTCAGAAAGGCCGGGTTTATACCCATTCTGAATAACCGATTCGACGAGATGTCGAAGATGAAGACAGTGGTTGAAGACCGGAAGTCTTCACATCGTTTGGGTGATTACTGATGATCTCAATTGGGCTGTACACCCAAGATGAGGGAAACAGTTGGTGATCGTCCAGACGTACTTGGAGATCGATGGATATGCGAGGAAAGTGCCTCTGGTTTCGTTCAGACCCAGAACGAACTTGTAAATGGATTGTGTGTCTGACATTGGATTTTATTTTGTGTTGATTGATCTCTATTAAATATACATCTGTTTGGCGGCGGAGAATTTATTCTCTTGCTTAACGCCCTTCTCTGAGACGTACGAGCTCAGAGGTTGTATATCGATGGACATTAGTCGCATGTAGTGAATTGCCAGTGTGGCACGCTTAAGTGGAAATTGACAAGGCTTCTGTTGAAAAGAAAAGTCTTGTGGTTGATGATCAAAGCACGGCCTGTGTGGCGCAGCTTTGTGTATAGCTTGAATTCGCGAGCTTCACACCTCGGTATGAGTCAAAAATGGGATAGTGACTGCAGGGAGAGCACGACGTTTCTTTCTAGCTAGTGGTGGTGTCAGTGCTTAAACTGGCTGACATTTATATACTTTTCACCCATGTGGTTGTTGGAATGCGAGGCGCCTCAGATATATGTCTGTTAGGACCGGGAAACGTGTGCTCAGGAATTGCCAATCCTCCAAAGTTAGGTGAGGACCGGCCCTGAAGATCCAAGGATTGCTGTGTGCGGTCCTGGGACATTTGCTAGAGTGTCTCGAATGGAGAGGAGCTTGCCCCTTGCCTCGACTCATGACGGAAATCCAATTTCCAATACGTGATATTGCGGTTTTAATTGTAGAACTAGTATGGCGACATGATATATGGTACCCATGCCGTCTATGATTGATATTTATGATTGAAATTGTTTTGACACTATACACTTATAATAGTATCAAATGATTTGTTTTAAACGTACCAAGCATGTTTGGCTTTTATAAGGGAAAACCCTATCCTCCGGCTTGCGTTGAATTGTGTGATGGGACCTAGGTCTTATAATAGCTTCATTTTTCCAAAGAGCATTGCGTTGTTTTGTTACATGCACTAGTATTCTTGGAAGGAAACCCGTTCCGTGTTATGCGGCGTGGTCCCTTGAATTACTATCTTTTAAAGTAAAGTTTTAAATAACTGTTTTATTTCTCACACTAGTCACATGACTGACCTGGAGTTTATTGTTTTAACCTAAACTCTGGGTGCCCCTATTTTCCACACGGGCAGCTAGTAGTTTTGGTTTTGCAGATTTATATTCACAGGAACCTGGTTTACAGCTGGAATGATATCCGGAAAGCTCAGTATCCGTATATCTCTTTCAGTTGTGTTTTGTATTATTTTCCGCTGCGATGTATTTAAATGTAATTTATTGTAATCTTTGGTATTTGTTGTATAACATTTATTCATACTCTGTATATTCTTGTATTCTGATGGAATTGTTATAATAAACAATGAAATGTTCTTCTGTTTGCGTTCTATTTTGTCGTGTTCTCAAGGCAATCCGGGTTTTCCTTCACGGGGAAGTTTGGGTCGCTACAGGAATTAATTTTCATCGTTTCTCTTTTTGAAGCGATTCCAGATTATAAACCCCTTTTTGAAATTCATACATGAATTTACATTTATACATTACCCATTGAAAATTTCCCTCCTTTATTTATAAACATCGTTTGTAAATTCCACTTCTAGTTTTAAATAATTGAAAACCAGTTTCTATTTCAAAATTTATTTATAATCCAGTTTCCATTTTGAAAAAAATAAATTTTCCTTTCTGAATTCAAAATTGAATTTAAAATTTCAATATTATCAAATGATAATATTTCTTTTCATTTAAAAACATCGTTTATAAATTCAGCTTCTTGTTTTATTATCAAAAACAAGTTAATATTTCTTAATTCATTCGAAATTCCATTTCTATTTAAAAAGGTGAATTTCCCTTTTTCAATTTGACAATCTTTTTTTATATTTTTAAATAATAACATCTAGGGCTAGTGATATTCTAATATCCAAACACACAAATTATCCATTCAATTCACACATAACATACATAAATAAATTTGTAAACAACAGTAAATAAATTTGAGGAATCCAGTTGGATTACTTCAACCTGTTTCCTACATTCACATATGTCAGACAAAAGAAATAATACCAATCCTGCTTCAAGGCGGGGTATCGCGGTATAAAAGGTTATCCACTCATATATCGTGGGGCGATAGGGTCATCCGCTAATGGTACTGCGGGAGATCCAATATATATATATATATATATATATATATATATATATATATATATAACAGCCACAACCACCAAGCCTAATATAACTAACATATATAATAACCAAGACTGATAATCAATTAATAAATGCAACCAACAATTTATTTTTAATGATAAAAATATTTTTTAAGTGAGATTTACTCACCGAAATGCAGTTGTCGAATATCCTGTTTAATTCCATATCGTATCCTCCACGAATCTATTCGACTCATCCTGAATAAATTTATCTCGCATATGTAATTATTAATTTAACGATTAGTAATTATTTATATAATTTAACTACTATCATAAATGGTAATTTATTCTAATACAATTTAAAATTTAAACAACGTATATACCTCGATGTCTTGCTCATAACTCGTCTAATCCATGAAGTCTATCCTCGCACAGCTCCAACTACAATTATCCATTTCAGCATTCTATCAAACACTTGACATTCTATCTCCATTCTCATTTAACTACTCACAGTCACTGTCTCACTATTTCCATATCAACCAATTTGATTTAACCGTTGCTACAACCAACATCTTACATTGCCATACCTCATCAGTCCTATACTGCCAACAAAACTTCCTTCATTTTCAACTATTTTGTCGCTGCTCCACCACACAATCAACACAACATCAATCAATGTTGTACTGTCTTGCCCCACTCTTCCAACCACAGTCCTAAACACTGACTGACTTCAATGCCACTACTAACTTGCCATTGAATTGTTGCTGTCATGCCTCCCTCCAAGTGATAGTCACCTCTTCATCCATCCTCCCAGAACAGACTGAACACCTCCTATTCACACCATACACTACTCCAGTCTCCCCTTTAAAATGCAATGACCCTTACCAAATGCTAGCCTCAACATTGGACCATACTCCTCTATCCACCATTGCACCAATCGCACTTCAATCCCCAAATACCATCATCGCGATACACAAAAACACCTTCTACATAAAAAGCATGACTTTCCAGTTCACCCGCGTCACTACTATCCCACCTCGGTCCTCTCTAATTTGCGTCCATGGCCTCCAATAAAAGTTGCAACTTCAAAGTCGACTGCTGCTACGCCACTTACCCCCTCACCATCGCTTATCGCTCAGTCCATAAAACCAACACTGGTTGCCCCCTATTCAACTCCCATATGCAACCGAGTTTGGAGCCCCTCCAATGAATATCGATAGTCCTCATTCCGACCGCTGACCTTGCAGTTCCTCTTCAAAGACTTAAACCCAAAATCGATGCCGAAGCCCTTTGTCAAAATCGCAAGTTTGAAAAACCCATGGAAAACATCGACGTTGATTTCCCCCTGAATCGATAGAGCGCCACCCTCTCCTACTTGAATTAAGACGATTTCAATTCGTATGTATTTTTTTATATAATCGGTCGAATTGATCTTCTGTAACTAGAGGAAAATTAACAAAATGAGGGCGGAGGAATTAGAAATGAATTTTGTCGGTTTGGGGATGACAAAACAAAGACAATGGGCTATGTATATATACATGTGATTGGAAACAATAAGGTACAGATCATTAAACGTGTGTTTCTGTGATAACAAAGATAGAAGGCAGTTTTAAGCAGCTCGAAGAAGGAATTAGGTATGCGTTTTATAGAACATGTCGGCTGAAGTATGATTGATTTAAATTTTATTTGCATTTGTTTTTAATTAAATAACTTATAATATCTCGTGGTTTCCGAACAACTACCTTAACGTAACGATCAACGTTACCAGATTATGGTATTATTATGAAATCCAACTGATTCTGGAATTTAATTCGACTGTACAGGGAAAATAACAGTTTAAGTTAATGATTTAAAACAAAATTTGATTAAAATATAAAACGATTTCAGACAATTAAATTAATCGATAATAAATTATTATTATTGTTCTAATTCAATACAAAATATATTTTAATCAACTGAATTGTTTCCACTAAATCGTTTCAATTTTGTTTTAAATGTGAATTCAATTACTGTTTCATGTTTGAATAATTAAGTATATTCAAAATTATACCGTGTACTGATTATTAAATCGATAAATTCAATATTAAAATTCATTTATTAATTCAATTTGACATTTGAAATTAATTTAAATCTCCAAAATAAATTGACTGAAAATCTGGGATGTTACATTCCTTTTCCTTAAAAGAATTTCGTCCCTGAAATTACTAAGGCAGAAGAAATGCTACAGACCTGTTAACTTTTCAGAAGCCAACTAGTTATAACTCAGTATTTCATTCGTATGCATTTCAATTTATTCAAATTGGTTCTAAACAATTTATTCATCTCAATCCATTTAACTTGCTTAAGTTAAATTTTAGAATTCAAATTCCCGGCTTTTACTTCAACTCCCTTTTGAAACATATATATACACACATATATTTATAATCACCTCAAATTCAAAACATATGAATTTTCCAAACAATTTGTTTTTATAAAATAAATTCCCATTGGAAATTTTTCCCCAGGTAGCAATCCATCACTTGGAAATTCGAAAATGAACACCGATGATGTCGCGATCATCATCGGAATTATTTCCCAGCCACTGAAGTGAGTTCAATGCTCTATCACTTTCAAAATCCATTCAAAATGATTTTTTTATTCAAAAATCCTTCCAAAATACTTTGAAAAATATTTTCCAGCTTTCCGGGATTTAAATTCCAATTTTGATTTGAATCCAATTTTAATTCATCTCACTTACATACTTCATTCTTATCCAAATTATATTTGGTTATAATCGAATCTGATTATAATAATATTAGCAACCAACTCATCCATATATAAATAATTCAAGAAATTGTTTATTTTTTTATATCAAAATATAAATTTCGGTAAAATTATTCATTTACCTACTTTAAAACAATATTATGTCAATTCTTCTGTTCAAGTGTTGAGAAACTCCTATCGACCTCGTGGCGCCCCCGATTCGACCAGAATTCATAAGACAAGGCAACACAATGTAAAACAATTTTCATATCAACTTACAAATACGCTCTCTCATATATACGCTTAACTCATTCTAGGGTACTACTGACCCTATCTCTAATGAGTAAACCCCCACCAAAGCCTAGGTGTTCGCTCAACCTAAGCTCTGATACCAACTGTAGTAGCCCACAAATCCGTAATATCTGAGATGACTAATACAACACAAGTCCAACTCAAATAATACAGAAATATGAGTCATTAAGGCTAAAGAAACAGAAACAGATAGAAGAAGAATAGAAATAACAACACGGAATCTCACAGCGGAATGAATAAAATATATTATATAACTTAACATTTGAAATACAAAATTTTGTATCATATATACATATCATCAGAGTATAATACAACACTTGATAAAACAGAAAATAACTCTCAAACATCTAACGGTAAAGCCGCCTGCTTCAAACTCCTTCAAATGAATCTGTAAAAGCCTGAAAACTTGACTGGCCATACAAATTTTGGAACACAAGGGTTTAGGAAAAAAAACAAAATAAACTCTGGGTCAGTCATGGGACTGGTGTGAGTAAACTCCAACTATATTGTTTAACTTTAAAAATCCTTTGAAAGAAAAGGATAAAAGTAAGACTAACCCACACAAAAACATGGACGGTTTTTACCTTACTATAAACCAAAAAAGTTTTGATATCAAAATCCAGTGATATTATAATAATGTCTAATCAAATAAATAACAAAATAGTAGAATGCTTGCATCTCACGCTCTACATACATAGTATAAAATCAAAAACTGCAGGGCGCTTATTGGAGATTGGATTCCAACTATGACAAGGTATGGGACCACCTCCCGATCAGTGTACTCTAGAGGGGATACGTTGTGGTTCAACAAGAACATCTTGCAACCCGGCACACACATGACCGCCCACTCATTTAGCTTGAGTGTAGCGAATGTATTTTCACCCACGGTTGTCGGTCGTCTAACCGTAATCCGTAAGATGCAGAATCAAAAGAAGAATGAATATTAAATTTTCTCTAGATCGGTGACAAATATACCTTGCTTGGGAATGACCCACCTAGCCATGCTGCCTGCCCGATTTTTGTCATTTCCTGGATGTGAGGCTTGAGGCGACGTTTACTTTTTAAGAACATCTGGCCACCATTCACTTTGAATGTCACATCGTCAAACCTGACAAATCACTAGTTGATCTTCCCAAAATACTACAGGTATAAAAAGCTAAGAGAAACGAATTCCTCTACCACCAAACGTAATATCTCGAAAAGATCGTCTTATGTGTCTGTTAGGAATACTCTGTCATACATTCGTCCATACAAATTGTCCTGGGACTAGACAAATAGAACAGCCCTTGCATTTCGCTCCGTCTTCAATTATCTTCAGCGTAATTTAAATTCGCAACGCCTATGCCTATACGGAGTGGTTTTCGGATAAAAGGTCCAACCGGTCTCTCCGTATTGATAACGTTGGTCCAAAAATCTTTGATAGCCGGTGATTTAACTATCAAAGAAAAACAAACACCCATCAACAATCAAACAAATACTAGCTCATTTTAATTAATATTCAATCATTAACTATATTTCCAATTTCCTTATCGTATTCTATATATTTTGACATATTTATTTCTATTTTCAAAATTCTTAAAAATATTCTAACTCCTTAAATTTTCGGAAAATTTCGCCAGCACATCCCCTGTATCGGTAAATCGTTCAAACCCCAACTCGCCTCTCTAGGCCTTTTCCATTTAAAAAGAAAATCAAAAAGCTAAGTGGCTTGCTGATTCGGTGCAGCATAAAACCTCATATGGAAATTGAAACATGTACTTTTCTGTCGAGCACTTAAATTTAATCTTCATCCTCTTCACTACATACCCGTTAACATATATATACCCATTTCCCATTCATTCCAATCATTTCAAACAAAACTCGATAATTAGTTCTTTATTTAGCTCGTGGCCCAATGCGTTTTTGATTTGAGCATATCATGATCAAATATATTTTTAATTCACTTACATATATGTCAAAATCAAATTCTATGCTTGATTCCAAGTTATATATTCAAATTTCTAATTTCATTTCACAATTTCATTTTCCTTAACCAAAGTTGAAATCAATCCAATCTTTATTTAACTAATGGCCTTTCCCATTAATCAACTAAAATGCAAAAAAAAAAAAACTGATTTTTATACCAAAAATCACTTCATTCACTCCACTTGAGTTCAAATCTAATTTATAACTCAAATCTAGGATTTTCAAATTGAAATTCGGATTTTTATTCACTAAAAATCCCTTATTTTATTTAATAAACTATTATGGTTTATAAACGGTTTACAATGACTTTTTTAAAGTTTGATTTTGATATAACTCAAAATCTTTACAACGAAATCAACATTTCTCTCTTCTATTAGAAAACTATTATTCAATAGGTCCGAGCACTTCTTATTTCATCAAATTTCGACTTATATTGAGTTCTGTATACTCAATTGAAGTTCGAACGCCAAATTAAGAACTATTGCGCTGCGGTGATTTTATTTTAATTATAATTGAAATATAGCGTTAAACTTTGTTTAGTAAATAAATTTCAATTCCACTTTCAATATTTTAAATTAAACCTATTATCCAAATTTAAACATAACAACCCCAACTTCCCAAAACTCGTCGATGGTTTTATTTCGTATTCATACTCAGTTTAAATTAATTAAAATTCCAATTTCTATATTCAATTCCAGTTCATTTGGAATTAGATTATTAAAATTCGATATAATCGAATTTTAATTATAAATTCTTTTTATGGGAATTATCGATTAATCCAACATCCTTTACCATTATAAACTAATACAATCCCTTGCTAGTAGTGAAGCCGTTCAAGTTGGGGTATTTTATTTACCTCTCAGACCTTGATCGATGACGTTCTTATCTCGAGATGGATAAGAGTTTGTAACACAAAACCGACTTTACTTATCGATAAAATTTCCTTTTCTATTTCATTTAAAATATGATTTTTATTAAATGTCATTTCTTATATTTGGAAATTCATTTCCAATTACATAGGGAAAATTACTTCAGTTCATTTATAAACGACGTTTATAAATGAACTTCCTTGTTTCATATATTAAAATGAACTTCCAATTTAAACTCCATTTGAAATTAACTTTCAAATTATCCAACGATAATGAATACCGATTGTAAATTAACTCCTAGTTTTAAAAAAGTTTTCCCTTTCAAAATTCATTTGAAATCCAAATTCTACTTTGCAGAAAGTAAATTTCCTTTTCATTTTACCTTCAAAGATATTTTATAATTATAATTTATGTATGAATCAACATAGAATTTGTTTCATATTTAATTTAGATTTAGCCTTAGAATTTCAATATTCCTTCTTAAAATAGTTTATTTAATTTATTGATTCTTATTCGACGTAGTCAAATTCGAGATCATAAATCCTTATGGATTTATTTGAATTCAGTTTACATTCCGAACGTCGGAATAAATTTTCATTGTTTCTCTCTTTGAAGTGATTCCAAATTATAAACCCCTTTTTGAAATTCATACTTGAATTTACATTTATACATTACCCATTGAAAATTTCCCTCCTTTATTTATAAACATCATTTATAAATTTCACTTCTAGTTTTAAATATTTGAAAACCAGTTTCTATTTCAAATTTTATTTAAAATCCAGTTTCCACTTTGAAAAAAATAAATTTTCCTTTCCAAATTCAAACTTGAATTTAAAATTTCAATAATATCAAATGATAATATTTCTTTTCATTTAAAAATATCGTTTATAAATTCAACTTCTTGTTTTATTTTCAAAAACAAGTTCATATTTCTTAATTCATTCGAAATTCCATTTCTATTTTAAAAAGTGAATTTCCCTTTTTCAATTTAACAACCTTTTTTATTTTAAATATTAACATCTAAGGCCAGTGATATTCTAATATCGAAACACACAAATCATCCATTCAATTCACACATAACATACATAAATAAATATGTAAACAATATTAAATAAATTTGAGGAATCCAGTTGGATTCCTCCAACATGTTTCCAGCACTCACAAATGTCAGACAAAAGAAATAATACCAATCCTGCTTCACGGCAGGATATCACAGTATAAAAGGTTATCCACTCATATATCGTGGGGCGATAGGGTCATCCGCTAATGTCTCTACGGGCATCCGCTAATGGTACTGCGGGAAATCCAATATATATATATATATATATATATATATATATAATAGCCACAACCACCAAGCTAATATAACATATATAATAACAAAGACTAATAAACAATTTATAAATGCAACCAAGCTGCCAACAATTTATTTTTAATGATAAAAATAATTTTTAAGTGAGATTTACTTACCGAAATGCAGTTGTCGAATATCCTGTTTAATTCCATATAGTCTCCTCCACGAATTTATTCGAGTAATCCGGAATAAATTTATCTCGCATATGTGAGTATTAAATTTTTATTTAACGATTACTAATTATTTATATAATTTAACTACTATCATAAATGGTAATTTATTCTAATACAATTTAAAATTAAACAACGTATATACCTCGATGTCTTGCACATAACTCGACTAATCTGCGAAGTCTATCCCCGCACAGCTCCAACTATAGTTATCCATTTCGACATTCTATCGAACACTTGACATTCTATCTCCATTCTCATTTAACTACTCACAGTCACTGTCTCACTGTTGCCATATCAACCAATTTGATTTAACCATCGCTACAACCAACATCTTACATTGCCATGCCTCATCAGTCCTATACTGTTGATAAAACTTCCTTCATTTTCAATTGTTTTGTCGCTGCTCCACCACACAATCAACACAACATCAATCAATGTTGTACTGTCTTGCCCCACTCTTCCAACGACAAACACTGACCGACTTCAATGCCACCACTGACTTGCCATTGAACTGCTGCTGTCATGCCTCCCTCCAAGTGACAATCACCTCTTCATCCATCCTCCCAGAACAGACCGAACACCCCCTATTCACACCATACACTACTCAGGTCTCCCCTTTAAAATACAATGACCCTTACCAAATGCATGCCTCAACATTGGACCATACTCCTCAGTCCACCATTGGCACCAATCGCACTTCAATCCCCAAATACCATCATCGCGATACACAAAAACACCTGCTATAGAAAAAGCATGACCTTCCAATTCACCCGTGTCACCAATATCCCACCTCAGTCCTCTCTAATTTGCATCCATGGCCTCCAATAAAAGTTGCAACTTCAAAGTCGACTGCTGCTACACCACTTACCCCCTCACCATCTCTTATTGCTCCAATCCATAAAACCAACGCTGGTTGCCCCCTATTCAAACCCCATATGCAACCAAGTTTGGAGCCCCTCCAATGAATATCAATAGTCCTCAGACCGACGGCTAACCTCGCAGTTCCTCTTCAAAGACTTAAACCCAAAATCGATGCCCAAACCCTTTGTCAAAATCGTGAGTTTGAAAAACCCATGGAAAACATCGACGTTGATTTCCCCTTGAATCGATAGAGTGCCACCCTCTCGTACTTGAATTAAGATGATTTCGATTCGTATGTATAATTTTTTTATATAATTGGTCGAATTGATCTTCTGTAACTAGAGGAAAATTAACAAAAGGAGGGAAGATGAATTAGAAATGAATTTTATCGGTTTGGTGATGACAAAACAAAGACAATGGGCTATGTATATATACATACGATTGGAAACATTTAGGTACAGATCATTAAACGTGTGTTTCTTTGATAACGAAGATAGGAGGCAGTTTAAGCAGCTCGAAGAAGGAATTATGTATGCGTTTTATAGAACATGTCGGCTGAAATATGATTGATTTAAATTTTATTTGAATTTGTTTTTAATTAAATAACTTATAATATCTCGTGGTTCCTGAAACCGCTATCTTGACGTAACTATCAAAGTTACCAGATTATGGTATTATTCTGAACTCTAACTGATTCTAGAATTTAATTCGACTATATAGGGAAAATAATAATTTAATTTAATGATTTAAAACAAAGTTTGATTAAAATATAGATCGATTTCAGACAATTAAATTAATCAATAATAAATTATTATTATTATTCTAATTCAATATAGAATATATTTTAATCAACTGAGTTGTTTCAACTAAATCATTTCAATTTCGTTTTAAGTGTGACTTCAATTATTACTATTTCATGTTTGAATAATTAAATATGTTCGAAATTAAACCATATATTGATTATTAAATCAATAAATTCAATATCAAAATTCATTTATTTATTTAATTCGTAATTTAAAATTAATTTAAATCTCCAAAATAAATTGACTGAAAATTCGGGATGTTACAATTAGGTGAGGGATAAGGCTAGACCTTATTCCGGTTCTAGTATCTTGCCGTTATGCTGCCGAAATTTTCTAAAAAGTGTTAGAAAAATTTAGTTAGTTGAAAATATTATTTTTAGCTTATAACTGCGATAAATAAAATAATTATTGGATAGTTAAAAATAAGTTTACACATCCATTTACAAGTCGGATGACTTCTTTATGCTCGCCTATTTTTGTGATATCGATTGGGGCGACATTTTTTACACATCGCCCAAGTGCACAAAATAATAATAATTATTTGATGGTTGAAACCCCACATGGGTACTGGGATGATATTTGGCATACACTAATCCCAATTGTTTAGTTGTATGTCAATAGATTGGTTGACAGACTGTTGTAAGCATTAATTATTTATATTTAATGCTTATGCAGTTGTGTAATGCACTCTGAATGATGGTTGACTATGTATAATTATTGTTGTGTACATGTGTTTATGAAATTCATATAACTAACATTATATGGTAATTGATTGTAGGGGCGAGCAAAAAAACGAAACAAAACTGAAACCGAATCGAAACCGAAAAAAACCAAACCGAAAAAAAAATAAAACCGAAGAAAACTGAAACCAAAAATCAAAAAACCGAACCATACTAATATTTCGATTTCGGTTTTAGGTCAAAACCGAACCCAAAAAAACCGAACTGAACCGAATTATAAAATGTTGCACATTGTCTCTTGCTGCAGTTGCTACTTATTATATACTATATATACATTGGCCACTGCTTCACTCATTTGATTTAGCTGAATACAGGATTAGGGGTAGACTAATATAAAATGTCCATTTCTTGTTTTTGTAAATTCTTGGATGTTTCGAATTGAAGATGTAAGTTGAGGTACCAGTAGATTATTTTCTAGAATTCCAAGTTGCTGCTAGTCATTTGTAGCGTGGTTCACTGGAGTGCCCCTGCTAATTTCCTTTTTATGATTCTTGTCTTCGGCTCAGAGCAAGCTAGCTTAGCTTTGTACTACTTTGGATGACTTATAGTCTATTAGTTTGTACTATGTACCATGTGTTTCAATACACTCGGTTGAAACAATTTATTTTAAATTCTTTTATGGTTGTTTAAATTTATAATATTTTTTGTTCAAATTGGTTTTAAAATCGAGACCGAACCGATAAAAACCGAAACCGAGGTTTTGAAACCGAAACCGATGCTTCGTTCCGGTTTCGGTTATCGGTTTTTAAAACCGAGGTCTTCCGGTTCCGGTTTTACCCCAAAACCGAACCGGGGTTTGCTCACCCCTAATTGATTGGGTCTGATTCCAATTCAGGAATAACGAATTTTTTAAAATAAACAAATATTTTAAAGGAACGAATATTATAAAATAAGGAAACATTTTAAAATAATGAATATTTTAAAATAATATTCAATGAAGCATTATAATGTGAATTTGATGTCCGATTTTGGATGGACACGAAAATATTGAAATATATGAAGCCATGTTGATTAGATATGCACCATTTTGATGCAAACGATTTTTATATCAATTTTATTCATTTTTATAATGAATATCGAAAAGGAAATGATTTCAAAATCAGATATTTTTAAAATATTACCATATATATATTATAATGAAAAGGAGAATTCAGTTTTGATTTAAAATTGAACCAAAAGTGGGAATCAAATTTAAAATAAATTTATAAAATACGTTTTGGATGAAATATATATTATATATAATATAATGGCCTAAACAGAACGCGCTGTGCCGCAACCGTTCGTGAATTTCGACCATTGACTTCGAATTGACACTGCGGAATATCCGACCGTCGGGTTCTCCTAAAACCGGAACCATTGGGTTCGTATCGAAAAGGGCTTTCTAAAGAATATAAGAGATTTGAAATCTAACGGTTGGATTTGGAATTATGACCAAATCAAATTTGGAAAAGGTCGCTGTTAGTGCAGTTCGATGACCGTTTATGGAAATCGACTGAAAGGGCCTTAATAAAATTATTAAAAATATTAATAATTTGTGTAAAATCATAATAAATGATTTGGAAAGAATTTGAATGAAAAATTCCATGTTTGTAAAGATAAAATTCTATTTTATCAAAATAAACTATTTATTAACTAGATTTGAAATCCAATAGTTTTTAAATAAAATAAATTGGATTTGTGAATGGTTTTAATATAACCAGAAATTTCCAACGAACAAGTTGGAATGGATTTGGTATGGTAATAATCTTTGGAATATTTCAATATTGGATTCCATGATTATACGGATATTGTTATGGCAATTTGGAAGATATATTTATATCGTTATTTCTGATACGATATTTGTTTATTTCAGAATTTGATATTGAATATAAGCCAATATAATTTATATTCAGAGCCATGTATTTAATATCAAAAGGGATTTTGGATTTGTCGTGAATAGTGTCTTCAGTAACACTGTTCTTAAACCCAGTTGAGAAAAGAATAAATCTTTTAATTAAGATTTAGAGAAGTTTACCAATTAATTAATATTTAATTAGAATTGAATTAAGAATTGGATTTTTGGGTTTATCGTGAACGGTGATTTAAATAACACTTGTTCTTTAACGCGATTAACAGTGAAGTTAGGATATGGAATTTATAAATCTTTATTCTAAGATTTAATGGAATTTTCCAAAGTAAAGTTTTCCAATTTAATTTAATAAATTGGAATGAAATGGAATTCGATTTGGTAATAATCGAAGTGAGCTTCTGTGGAGAAAGACTGTTAATATAAAAGGAATTTAAAAGCTTTGGCGTTATTCCATTTATATTATTAGTCGGATACGGAAACTGATATCGATTATATATTGATTTGTTTTTCCGTGAAGATTCCATAATTAATGGAATGTGATTTTGGGTTTATCGTGAACTGTGTTTTAAATGACATTGGTTCTTTAACCCAGGTAAAGACAGGATTACATGTCTAACCTTGTATTTCGAACCATATTGTTGATCTGTGCTAAATGTATATCTATTTGGTGGCGGAGAATTTATTCTCTTGCTTAACACCATTCTCTAAGACGTACGAGCTTAGAGGTTATATATCAACAAAAATCAATGGTATGGTGTAGATTGTCAATGCGGCATGTTTGATTTCCCAAAGTTAAATAATCATTAATAATGATTGTTGGAAGATTAAAACTAAGTGGAGTTTTAATGAATCTTTAACTAGATTGAAATGTGACTGTGATAATTTAAATTGTCAAATTTGGGAAATGATTGAGAATGGAGTACCACCAGTTTTACTCCAGGCGATAGTTAAATCTTTAATTAGATTTGAATAGGAAATGGCAATTAATTTTACTGATAACACGTGGTGTTGGATATGGAGTGTTACTAGTTTTGCTCCATGGGATGAATAGGTTGGGATAGAGAAATTAAACAAATGATTACTTCGGTAAGGCTTGATAATCCCGACAAGTTGATAAACCTTAATTTGGTATTGAATTGATATCCGAATGAAGATTAAAGAATAAATTTAAAAGAATTTATCTTTGATAAAATTAATGGGAACCTATCCCTAAAGATGTGAATATTTGAATAAAAGAATATTCTGGATTGGAATGAGGCGTATGTTGTGTTTTTATAGCACTTGATTGTAAGATATGTGAATTATTTGGAAAGGCCAGGTTTATACCTATTATGAATAATTGATTCAATGATAAGTCGACGATGAAGACGGTGGTTGAAGACCGGAGGTCTTCACATCGTTTGGATGGCTACTGATGTCTTGATTGGGCTGACACCCAAGACAAGGTAATAAGTGGTGATCGTCCAGACGTACTTGGAGATCGACCGGATATGCGAGGACCTCTCTACTGTATTGGACATATGGGATGAGGAATAAGGTGCCTCCGATTTCGTTCAAACCCAGAATGAACTAGTAAATGGATGTGTGTGTGACATTGGATTTTATTCTGTAGTGATTGATCTATATTAAATATATATCTGTTTGAGGGCGGAGAATTTATTCTCTTGCTTAATACCCTTCTCTGAGACGTACGAGCTCAGAGGTTATGTATTGATAGACATCAGTTCATGGAGTGAATTGTCAGTGTGGCATGTTGAGATGCAAATGATCAAGGCTTCTGTTGAAAAGCAGAGTCTTGTGGTTGATGATCAAATCATGACTTTAAATAGCATAACTTTATGTATAGTGTTAATTCGCTAGCCTCACACCTCGGTATGAGTCAAAAACGGGATCGTGACTGCAGGGAGTGCATGACGTTTCTTTCTAACTATGGATGGTGTCATGGTATGAAGCCCAGACATTTATATTTTTTTACCTATGTGGATGATGGATTGCGAGGCGCCTCAGATATGTCGGTTACTACGAAGCCGATGGATAATTCTGGTAGGACCGGGAAACGGGTGTTCAGGAATAACCAATCCACTAACGCAAGTGTGGACCGACCCTAAAGATCCAAGGTTCACTGCGGGTGATCCTAAGGCATTTGCTAGAGTGTCTCGAATCGGTGATGAGCCATCCCTGGCCTCGACTCATGACGGAAATCCAATTTCCAGTACATGACATTTCGGTTTTGATTGTAGAGCGTAGTATGGTGACATGATATATGGTACCCATGCCGTTTATGATTGATAGATTTATATTTGAAGTTGATTTTGGACACTATACACTTATAGTAATATCAAAATGATTTATTTAAACGTACCAAGCATGTTTGGCTATTATAAGGTAAAACTCTATCCTTCGGCTTGCTTTGCATTGTGTGATGGTACTTGAGTCTTATGATAGCTTCATTTTTCCAAAATGCATTACGCTGTTTGTTATGTACACTGGTATTCTTGGGAGGAAACCTGTTCTGTGTTATACGGCGTGGCCCCTTGATTTACTTTTTTTCTAAAGTAAAGTTTTAAATAACTGTTTTAGTTCTCACACCAGTCCCATGACTGACCTGGAGTTTATTGTTTTAACCTAAACTCTGGGTGCCCCTATTTCCACACGGGAAGCTAGTAGTTTTGGTTTTGCAGATATTATATTCACAGCATCCTGGATTTACAACTGGAACTATACTCGTAAAGAGCTGTATGCGTGTATTTCTTTCAGTAGTGTTATGTATTATTTTTCCGTTGCATTTTAATTTTAAATCTTTGATATTTTCCAATGTGTAATATTTATTTATACTCTGTTATATTCTTATACTCTGATGTAAATTGTTGTAATAAGCAATGAAATGTTTGTGTGATAATGTGTCGTGCTCTCAACTCAATCCGGGCTTTCCCGTGGGGGCGAGTTTGGGTCGTTTCAGTTGGTATCAGAGCTTTGGTTTACAGAGCTCGAGAACAAGGCACATTAAATCGAACGAAAGAATTCATCAGAGATTGGATTAGTAATATCCAATGAGAATGACTCCTTAGAGATAGGATCAGTAGTATCCTAGAACGATTGTGAAGAGTGTTATTTTTAAAATAAAAATGAAAACAAATTTTGTTTTGAAACTTTAAAGCCTATTGAACGTATTTGAGTATTTTATTTTATATTGAATTTGGACAATCGAGTATATAAAGATTTTGCATATATGCGTCATGAACGTATATTCGAAGCCTCAAATATACTGGATGGATACGGAATCACATTTTAGTCGCCCGGAGATGATTTTGATGATGGAGCTCCATCATCAATATTTATTTTCGAGTTTTGAAAGTGGGATATTTATATATATTTCCAATCGACTGGTGTGAGAATCAAAACTAGATAGGGTTTATTATTTGTGATTTGGCACTAAAAAATGATTTTTGAATATATAGAAGCTATATGTTTAAAAAGATAATCAACTAATTGATTGCTCGTTGTGATGTTTGATTGTTAGTTTAACTAATAAAAATATTGGAATGATAATTAATTTAACCAATATGTAAATGAAAGTTAAATTTAGCCAAATTGTATCAAAATATTGAACCGTATTGAAAATTGATTGGAATTGCATGCATGTACATATATGTGTGAACAGGTCATAACATGGACGCTAACAAGAGGAATAAAATTATATGCCCGACAAATAGGTACATGTTTACTATTTTATAGGGTTTTGATGATTTTATGGGCCGATTGGCTAGCCGCTTGGCCTTTTCTTTTTCTTTTGGATTGATGAGGGCCCTGTGAGGCAAGTTGCAGTTTTAAAGGCCCCCCCATACAAAGAAGGTTATGACGAAAATTTTCAGAAATTTAGGGTGTTAGCCAAATTTTTGAAGAATCAGAAAATTCTTAGAAACTGAAAAGTTGAAGAATGAAAGCCAGAATGAAAGTGGAGTCAGTCAGTTAAACAACTTTCGGCTCCGTTCCTTTTTGAGGACAAAAAGATTTTAAGTGAGGGAGATTATAATAACTGGATTTTCAGAACCAATTTAATTTTTTTATTTTGGCAATTTTAATCGATTTTGAATATTTAAAATGATTTATTTTAAATAATAACAACTAAAAAATTATTTAAATTGAAGTTAAAACGAATAAATTTATTTTAATTATAAAACAAGCCTGAAATGGCGCGGCATTTTGAAAATTCGATTTAAATTTCAAATGAATGTACAGGGTTCAAAATAAATCGGATTTTAGTAAAACCAGAAATATTTGAATCTGTTTAATTATGTCTTTCTATCGAATATGAAAGATTCAGATTTTGCAGATATTATATTCACACGGGCGGTTAGTAGTTTTGGTTTTGTAGATATTATATTCTTAGGATCCTAGATTTACAACTGGAACTATACTCGGAAAGCTCTGTATCCGTGTATTTCTTTCAGTTGTGTTATATATTATTTTTTCGCTGCATTATAATTTTAAATCTCTGATATTTTCCAATGTGTAATATTTATTCATACTCTGTTATATTCTTATACTCTGATGTAAATTGTTGTAATAAGCAATGAAATATTCTTCTGCTTGTGTTATGATGTGTCTTGTTCTCAACTCAATCCAGGCTTTCCCGTAGGGGCGAGTTTGGGTCATTTCAACTGAAGTTTCAAACCATCTTCCATAGTGAATAGTTCTATGACCTACTCGATAAACTGATAGTGCTTATTCCAAGGTTTCTTAACATTATGGGTTTTCGTCTATTGTCAGTGGTGCTTGTATAAGTTCTTTTTTAAAAATTAGCTTCACACTTTATGTAAGTAAAAGCAAAACTTTTCTTAGCAAGGTAGACTAAGGAAATCGAAATCTTGGAAAAGTTTCCAAAATATTTCTAAATTAATCCATTAATCCAAAAAAAAATCTTACCTTACCAATAGAGATCCTTGAAGAAATTGGTCTATAATATATGTGCTTATATGGTACTGAATTTCTTTATTAAATACCAAATTTTTATCCTCTTTTCTAGATAAACATGTCATTTATATAGCAAGTTACACCAGAACCCTACCAAACACTATGCTCAATCAACCACTAGGCTTATACATAAATTATTCCAAGAGGTATGGTAAGCTTAAAATTCATCGGATGTCCAAGTAGTGGTATTATTTTCTTAATTCTATTCACTACTCAAGACCAGTGGAGACTATTGATAAAGAAATTTGGCTATATGGAAAATATGAGCTCCTACCAACCAAAAATCCATCTATATGAGGCAAAGAATAATGGTTCTTTTTAAACACTTACTTATGATTATTATAAAGCCAAAGGGACTATCCATCTCTACAGTGAAGACAAATGGTGCCTCTCGTCCATAAGTGATTACTCTTACAAATCTTTTCCAAAAGTTCCTTACCTTGTTTTTCTTCAAAATTAATTCTACTGCAGTTGATGTCAAATAACTTCCTCAAGATATCTGGAAAGCTCCTATCATAGATAAGGGACTCAATTTACCGAAAGATAAATCTAAGGAGTAAATTGATTTACCTCAACTGATCCTTCGCAGACCAAATCTTAGTTGCATGTACTTGTGCGCGTCCAAGTAACTATCCTCCTTCCAATGTTTGAGATGACTCATCGCATAACTAACCTGCTTAACTCTAAATCAATCTACTCATCGATATGCTGTGAGCTTCACTTTAGAAAGCTCCTAGTCATAGATATAAAACTCAATTTTCTTCTTCCTTTTGGAACTATGTACCCTAATGAGAATACCGTATTGCTATACGTATGAATCCCATAATCAACCTCCCTTCTCGAGGGTAGCATTCAAATCTAATGTATTCCGAAAATATAGCATAATGGACACTAAATCGATACTGCCTAGAGATGGACTAAGGGAGATAGAAAACTAAATATGACTGACCGTTCGGGTCGGAAGAGTTTTCTAGAGTTATATGTCTGAGACCGACAATCTTTTTCTTGCAGTCAACATAGACCCAGTTGGGGCTAATAATTATATTCTCAAAATTTTCCTATCCCAAAACAGTAGAGTCCTAGTTAAACATTACTATTAGTACCCAAAATTTGGAATAGTAAACTATTTGTCTGGCCAATCTAGGCTACTAACTTCCTCAAAGACGTCTGGGAATTTTCTTACTACTGGAATTGAATCTATATATAAAGATGAATCAGGGGAATGCAGAAAGCTATGCATGGTTAACCTATTGGGTCATTAGATATATCAAGTGTACGCCCACTACTAGTATCTAATTTAGTGGATCTCCTCTTGTAGTCCAGTACCGTTCGATACAATGCTAGCTAACCCATCCCAAGTATGTACCCAAAAAATCCGAGGATAAAGGCATCACATTCAAACTCTACACCTAGAATATAAATCCATAAATCTCTACAAACTATAGAAAAGTGTGCTAATCCAACTATAGGGTTAAGAGATTAATTCTGGGTCTAAAAAAGTGCCTAAGTGAAAACACTCAACTAATGTTTCTATCATATACTCTGGGGATTTACTATATCTATAAGGGACTGCTTTGTTAGGCCTGCTAATTGAAGCATATCTTAAGGTTCAATAATTATGTTCTAAGAAAATAAACTAGAAAGGAATATAAACAAATAGCTCTTCTTTAATCCACACTTATTCTTATTTTTCCTTATCTTCCTCGTTTGTTTCATTTTGATTTACATTTTTCTTCTGATTCTCTAAGCATAACACTCACCTTAACTATTCTCTTACTGAAGCTAATGAAATTCTCTCTTCTTGAGGTGATACACTTAAGCCAAGTGTACAAGATATGTGAAAATATAAAACATTACGCAACGGAAAATTATTTAAAATTCGAAACATAATTATTTCAATTTAGAAAATAGTGACAAACCATCACTGCATATCTCAAATCACTAAACATAAAATACATATCCATTGATGTCACTAATATTAGAGTAAAAGTATAGTATTATCCCTCTTAATTGCAAATAAAATCCTATCAACATGTAATAAAAAGAAGTATGGGAAATTTATTTGAAGAAAAGGAAGTCCAAAGATGCTTTAGGAAGAAATCTATGATGTCCAAGTCAAACATGTGAACCTAAAGGTGGAAAAATTGATAAAGAAGAGGGGGCCAAACTTTTTAAGTCTGGTGAGTGAGATAATCACTAGCATATTAGATAGAGTAAAGGAATTAGACTTGATAATAGTTTTTGGTATATGCTTAGTTCCGATTAGAGTAAATAAAAATTAGCTAATATGTAATTATTTATGTTAATTTATTCTTTTATCCTGAATTTCTATTCTTAGGATTAATTTCCTCAATGTATCCTTCGATTGAGTCTTCTCCCAAACTACGGCCCAGAGCTGAGAGCCAGACTCAAACTAGGGGTCTACGTGCCACTAGAAGGCCCTGTCAACTTGCAAAGAAAGATACATTCTAATGCGCATGCCATAGTAATCCTTGAAAGAAATGTGCAAACTTATAAGACATCAGATGCCTTACTATTAACTAAATGTGACCTCTTACATTGATAGTCCATCTAAGCATGCCCGTAGCCATCCTGTAATCATCAGAAAGCTGGTCTGAAAGGATGGTAGTCCGTTGGGTCCTATCAAACAAAGCTAAGATGCGCCTAAAACCCAAACATTTTCTATGACCACTTACACCGTTGTTCCGTCTAAGCGTGCTTGGTCAAGCTCAGACCATCAGAAAATTGGTCTGATATGGGAGGTGGTCGGGCGGGTCCTAAATGTCTACAATTTCCTTTTATCCGAATCTGAAAATCTAGGCCATAACATATTTTCCTAGTTCATGATCGAGTATGATATTTTTTGTAACATAATAGGTTCTATTGTATTTTCTTACTATTATGGTTATGTGTTCTTTTCAATTATAATAATAATTTTGCTGTTTCTAACAGTTTATGAAAGCAAGTCATAAACTACTGCTAATCTTAGTCTTTTTTTTTTTAATGTAATTCTATTATTTTTAGTCTATTTTCCCTTTGTTTATAATTCTTCCCTTTTTACTGTAATGTTATACTGTATTTGTTAGTTACATATTTGCAGTTTTTCTCGATTGTTCAAATATTAAACACTGAAAAGTGAGGGAAGAATTGTGCTTAAATCAGAAATTATAGTAACTAAGGAAAATAAACAAACACAGAAATACTAAATAAAAATATTACTAAAGGAAAAAGACCAAATCAAACTAACTTAAAGAATAAAATAAATGACTAAGGAAATATAAGAAAACTTAACTACATAAATAATATGCTTAAACTACCGCTAATACTGAAATAAAACTAGAACTGAAAAAAACTATAGAAAACTCCAAATAAAAACTATTAAAAACCCTAATAACTTTAATCCACTAATATCTAAAATAAATAAGACACTTACCTTGGCCCTAAGCTTTAAAATCCGTGAATACAGCAGAATTCCCATATATATATATTATTCTTCTCTGAAAATTTATTTTACTTCCCAATGAAGATTAAACCCTAGGAAGTAGAGTTTGGTGTGAATTGAGAGCTAGGATTTAGGGTCTATTTATAGTTTTAGGTTAGAAATTTATGATCTTTAGATTTCCAAATTGAATTTGTGCCAGTCACATATAACTTCCAATAGATTGCATTACTTCCTGATTTAATTGATTTTTTATTATGTGCGTTATCTTTTTAAAATTCAAATGTTGCATGTTAAAATTTACAAATAACTTCTTTTGTTGGTTTTCAATGTTATGGTTATAATCAATTCCTCCATTATTTTTTATTACGTTATTGTGAATGCTTTTATTACCTTTGTAACATTTTATTTCCATACTGTTCACTCTTTACATTTGAATTTCTTAATTAATAGTACCTTAAATTTTGGGTTGTTTCACATTTTTTATTTGTTTTATTCTTACACTTGCGTTTGTTGCTTTACTTACGAACCAGGCTATGGAAATATGTCCATTTTTCCTAATGAACCAATCTAGACTATTATTAACCTCCAGTTTAATTGGTACATTTTAATTTCCATTCTTAATTTATTTCCTATATTTGACTTAATTACTGTAAATTTACCAAAACTGGGCATGTACGCCTTTTTTCTATACTCTTTTATCTCAACAACACATGCATTCATTCATGTTTAATTCTAAATGGTTGACTTCTACATATAAATATAAAATTTCCAAATTTATAGTTTAAATATAGATTTAGTACAAAGAGTCCTGACTAAAATGTGTCAGATTTAATCACAATAGGAATTAAACTACTGTAAATGACTCTAGTTAAACTATACCTAAGTATATCAGGAAATAAACTACTGTTAATAATTCTAAATTAAACTATGCTAAATTATAACATGAATTAAATCATAGTATATACCATTACTAAAAATAGTAATTTAATTCCACTCATCCGTAGACCTGAGCTCTTCTCAGTGGCTGCTGCAGATCCCCCCCGCTAATAGGGTTATAGAAATATCTTATTTCATAAACTCTTTCCTAAGAAAAAATTTAGGTAAGGTCCATCTTAAAAAGAGAAAATGTAGAGGGAAATGATTTTACTACAATGAATTAGCTAGGTCTACGGATCTATTTATAGTGTAGCCTAGGGATCTCAAACAGTCGGATTTCTAGATTACATCCATGCCACCCACGTTACTCAATGAATCAGAATGGGACACATCGGCTTAGTTTTCAATATCAACTAATAGAAACCAACCACGTCAGCATAAAATTAAAAACAATGTTACACTCCCGTACCTCAGCAAAATTTTGCCCAAGCACAAAAACGGGTTGCCTATACCCTACAGCCAGACGACCTAGCCTATGTGTTATAATTTTTTCCTTTTATTTTCCTTTGTTATGAATAATGAAAACAACACACTTGAGTCAGCGCTAAATTATCTGATGGAAGCCAAATCAAAAGCGTGATAAAAGAGCAAAGTAGCATCATGGATGTTTATGGGGTTTTCCATCTCCTATCAATGCATAATGTCCTGCACCCCTTAAAATTCCCCAAAGTAGGGTTATGTCAAGAAATATGGGGCATTCCAGGTATAGATAACTATACCATAGAGGCTAAAATTTATAAGATAATAAAATAAATACAAAGGAAACTTTTTAATTAAAAACATTACTATTCTCCCAAAAGTCAATTTCCATTTCAAATAAAATACCAAGTCATAAAAATTACCGCCTCAATAAGTAATATGCAGTCTCATTAATAATTAGAGTACAATATCAAATCATCCCTTTCACAATTAGATGGTACAACTAATCCCAATAGAATAAGATGAAATAACAGAAGAAGAATACATCTGCAACCTGAATGAAAGCCAAGAATGACCACCAAGAAATTTGAACTCAATATGGCTTTGCGAGCCTGATGAGGGAGTAAAAGTAAGAAAGATGAGTGGGCCAGGCATAAAAACATGCGAATGATATAATTAATAGCATGATTGATGTAACACCCCACCTCCGTTAAGGACACTCACAAAGGGAATGCATTAGCTTTGTGGAGTGTTTTAGTAGACAGAACATAAATTTACAAGACAGATAAACAATACTTGAGAAATTATAACTTTAATTCCGTGGAAAACAGAAATCAGTGTGGTTACATCTTTACCAAAAACTCAAGTACATAAATATCAGTCTTGTTCAGAAAGTCATCAGAGTACAAAACTTTAAAATCATAATCCCCACAGAAAGTGCCATAAGAAGTTAAGACATGCTTTACGCACTTCTAGTACTTCAAGCAGAAGAAATCCGAATCAAGCTAAAGTATTCCCTCCTTGGAAACCTGGGGGGGCGGGGGACGGAAGAAAAGGGGCGAAAACAAGCAAGGTCAGACATAAAGTCTGGCAAGTCCAGTGACTTTCAGCATATGAACAGATAATAATAATTATGGCATGCAAATAAAACTAGATGAGAGATAACAGTAACAGGAGCAGCAGATGTACTTAGGTTAAATAGAAGAAACAGAATAATATTACTTTTCATCTTTCTGCACTAATACTAGTATAACAGGATTAGGTGTCACCCTAATGTCTAAACTGAAACAAAAACGGGAACAGAATAATTTCCACAGAAGAGAATACTAGTAATGGGCCTTTACCACCCCAACAGAAACAAACAGAAACAAAATGCTAATAATGGGCCTTTACCACCCGAACAGAAACAGGCAGAAACAGAATGCTAATAATGGGCCTTTACCACCCGAGCAGAAACAAATAGAAACAAAATGCTAATAATGGGCCTTTACCACCCGAACAGAAGGTACAGAAACAGAAACAGATTAATCCCTACGGAAACAGAATGTAGAATTAGGTGTACACTAGTAAATGGGCCTTTACCACCCGAACAGACGGTACCACGCAGACAGGTGTTGCCACCCAACAAAAACAGACGGTACCAACAGAAACAGACAGAACTAAGTGTACCCTAAAACCCTACCCCAAGCGATCGGCTCCCTAATACATAAATACCCTGTGTCGGTTCCACGGTAGGGTGTATCACTCCCTAATGTGACAACCAATTGGCACAGACCTATTTACAGATGTCACGGCGTCTTGCATCCTCAGAGGCAGACCAGGATCCATGCACGCACATGACCCGGTTGGAACGCACCATCAACACCCCTCGCCATTATCAGAATGAACCACTTATAATTAGTTCAGTAAGCGTGCCCGAACCCTACCTACTATTGGATCAAAGTTTTGATACTAGAAAGGGTTACTGACAAATATGGGTCCCAAACAACAGATGACACAAGTAATTTCCCTCCTAAACTTGTGTCCCCCAGACTAACAGATTTCAGATTAACTTGTTTACAAGTTCAGACATACAGAGTTCATATCAACTAGTTCACAGATCAGACAAGTTTTCAGACTAACGGATCAGATATACGGATTTAACAGATTTACAGATTTGTCTAACTCTGTAATTGGGCCTATAGATTCACGAAATGGGTTTGTTAAATTCGTTAGTCCAATTGGTTTAACCCTATTTGCCCAAAACCTTTTAGACATCATATTTATCCCAGATTTGCATTAATTAAATACTAATGCACAGACCTCTCACATTAGGTTGGTAGCATGTGGCCGCTGGATATGCCGGGCGGTTCCAGGCAGACTTCTGCCACAAGCCAGACCTAACCTCGTGTCTAAGCATATTTTAGTTATTCCTACGACCTCTCACATTAGACTGACAGTTTGTGGTCGCTGGTTAAGCCGGTTGGTTCCGGGCAGGCTTCTACCGCAAACTGAGTCTAACCTCGTGTCATAGCCAATTCATTCCAATACAGATTTTTCAGATATCAGACTAATTCTGTTTATTTAACAGATTAAACTTCTTCATAGGATATAACAGATTAATCAAATTTCCATGTTCTACCAAATCTTAGGTCGAGCCTACGGATTTCCATACTCAGATTACCATTATCTAGTTTCAACAGATCATACAATTCAACATGTAGCAGATCTAGCAGTTTAAGCGATTCAACAGATTTAGCAGATAACAGATTTAGCAGTTTAGGCAATTCAACAGTTTTAGCAGATAACGGTTAGGCAATTTAACAGATTTAGCAGATAACAGATTTAGCAGATTATATATATCTAAAACTCTATTTACCTATCTTGCCTAATCATAAATTTAGCTTAAACTTACATGCCTAAATCAAGGTCATAATTCATAATACAATATATGCCCCAAATTTTAGCCTTAATATTCCCATTGACAGTTTATGTCAAAACTAGATTTAATATTCTAGTTTACCTTTTATGTCCAGGACTAATACACATATAAATCATTATCTATTATATCCAATTCAGATTATGCCAACATATTTGCTATGCCAAATTAACTTACTTAAGCTACGCCCAATCCCCGTATAACATGTTTATCCCACGCTCTCTAAATACTCATGAAATGGCCCAATAGGCTCGATGTCCATAACAGTGAATGAGAATAAACTAGCAAAGTTACATACAAAATACGAGATCTAACATCATTAAGGGAATAGGCATGAGAAACTAACTACAATAGTTATAGGCAACTAACCACAATAGTCATAGGAGACTAATTACAATAGTTTCTTATTCAATGTCATAGGCAATAGTCTCACAGTCATGAATCATAGTCATAGGCAATACTCTCATAGGCATGAATCATAGTTATAGGCAATGGTCTCATAGGCAACAGTTTCATGTCCAAATATGCATTATTCATTATTTGCCCCAAAATTTAGCGTTCGTACGTTAATCTCTTATGAGATTTGGCACAGGCTCGTGGTAGCCTGGCTATCGAACAGAAAGAAGAAAGAGATACAGAATAAAATAGATTAGAACAGAACATACACAAATTCAAATTCAGATTTATAATCATGTCACAATTATAATTAAAGTTTATATCAGAAAATAACTGTACTTGCCTTTCATGGTTTTAAGAAAGGATAATAAACTGTTGTTGATGCAAAAACACTGAATTATTGCTCTTTAATTGTTGTCGTAGCTCTAGACTTTGATTTGAGATTTGATTTAGCTTTTAATTCTAATCAAGTTGGAAGAAGATGCATCAGTCCAAGTTT
The DNA here is from genome assembly GCA_030737875.1 of Allium sativum. Classification (NCBI taxonomy): domain Eukaryota; kingdom Viridiplantae; phylum Streptophyta; class Magnoliopsida; order Asparagales; family Amaryllidaceae; genus Allium; species Allium sativum. Next base: position 491,367,966 of record CM060920.1, read on the forward strand.
TGATTCCAGCAGGGTAGCGACGCCATTTTTATTTTTAATTAGAACAGAGGCCGGATATAGACACAATGAAATTGTGTAGAGAAGATGAGGCTAGGGGCTGTTTATATAGGATTAGGCGGACAAATCTAGATAGAAATGTAAGGACCCGTTACTTCCCCGTGAAGGAAAGAGCGGATACTTTGAAAAACAACACACAAATGAATGCAGACGGAAGAACATTTCATTGCTATTACAACAATTCCATCAGATACAAGAATATACAGAGTATAAATGAATAAATTACATTCGACAAATATCAGAGATTACAATAAATTACATAGCAGCGGAAATTAATACAAAGCACAACTGAAGGTGATACACGGATACAGAGCTTTCCGGATATCATTCCAGTTGTAAATCAGGATCCTGTGAATATAAATCTGCAAAACCAAAACTACTAGCTGCCCGTGTAGAAAATAAGGGCACCCAGAGTTTAGGTTAAAACAATAAACTCCAGGTCAGTCATGTGACTGGTGTGAGAACTAAAACAGGTATTTAAAACTTTACTTTAGAAGAGAGTAATTCAAGGGACCACGCCGTATAACACGGAACGGGTTTCCTCCCAAGAATACCAGTGCATAGAATAAACATCGCAATGCTTTTTCGAAAAATGAAGCTATTATAAGACCCAGGTCCCATCACACAATGCAACGCAAGCCGGAGGATAGGGCTTTCCCTTATAATAGCCAAACATGCTTGGTACGTTTAAAATAAATCATTTGATACTATAATAAGTGTATAGTGTCAAAACAATTTCAATCATAAATATAAATCATAGACGGCATGGGTACCATATATCATGTCGCCATACTAGTTCTACAATTAAAACCGCAATATCACGTATTGGAAATTGGATTTCTGTCATGAGTTGAGGCAAGGGGCAAGCTCCTCTCCGCTTCGAGACACTCTAGCAAAGGTCCCGGGACTACACACTCTGGGTAACCCCTGGATGCTTCAGGGCCGGTCCTCTCTTACGTTTGAGGATTAGTTATTCCTGAACACACGTTTCCCGGTCCTTACAGACCTAAAATCGAGGTGCCTCATCCAACAACCACATAGGTGAAAAGTATATAAATGTCAGGGCTGGTAAGTCACTGACACCACCAAAGATAGAAAGAAACGTCGTGCTCTCCCCGCAGTCCTTATCCCGTTTTTAACTCATACCGAGGTGTGAGGCTCGCGAATTCACGTTATACACAAAGCTGCCACGTAGGCCGTGCTTTGATCATCAACCACAAGACTTTGCTTTTCAACAGAAGCCTTGATCCATGCAACTCAGCATGTCACATAAGAAATTCATGCCATGCGATTGATATCTATCGATATATAACCTCTAAGCTCGTACGTCTCAGAGAAGGGCGTTAAGCAAGAGAATAAATTCTCCGCCGCCAAACAGATATATATTTAACAGAAATCAATCAACACAGAATAAAATCCAATGTCAGACACACAATCCATTTACAAGTTCGTTTTGGGTCTGAACGAAACCGGAGGCACTTTCCTCGCATATCCATCGATCTCCAAGTACGTCTGGACGACCACCAACTGATTCCCTCATCTTGGGTGTACAGCCCAATCAAGATCATCAGTAATCACCCAAACGATGTGAAGACTTCCGGTCTTCAATCACTGTCTTCATCTTCGACATATCGTCGAATCGATTATTCAGAATGGGTATAAACCCGGACTTCCCGAACAACCCACGTATATTAAAAACAAATGTTACACAAACACAACATACGCCTCATTTCATTTCATTAGTCACTAACCGTAAATCAGTAAGAGGGCAATTCCCCAAATGTTAACCCCGAAGGCCGAAACCAACATCAGATCAATACCCAGGAAACCATTCTTCTTAACTAACCTACAGTTAGTTTCTAAATATCAATTCTTAGGGAAAGGTTCCCATTAATTTAATCCAAGATAAATTCTTTAAAAATTTTCCTTTAATCTTCCTTTGGATGTCATTTCAAACCAAATTATGGTTTTTCCCAAACTAGTCGAGATTAGCGAACCACACCGAAGTAATTATTTATTTTATTTCCCAATCCCAACCTATATATCCCATGGAGAAAACTGGTAATACTCCATATCTAACACCACGGTGTTATCGGTAAAATTAATTATCATTTCACGTTCAAATCTAATTAAAGATTTAACTATCGCTTTGGAGCAAAACTGGTGATACTCCATTCTCGCTCATTTTCCAAATTTGATAATTTAAATTATCAATTCACATTTCAATCTAATTGCAGATTCATTAAAACTCCTTTTACTGGGTTAAAGAACTAGTGTTATTTAAAACACAGTTCACGATAAACCCAAATCACATTCTATTTATTATCGGGTTAAAGAACAAGTGTTGTTTAATACACTGTTCACGATAAACCCACAAATCAATTCTATTTACAACCCATTTCAAATCCAATTTATTTATTTAAAAATAAATGGGTTTTAATTTTAGTTCAAAACTAGTTCATTTCGATAAAAATCTATTTTTATAATTTCAAATATGGAGTTTTTCATCCCAATTTTTACCAAATCATTTCTTATGATTTTACACTAATTATTACTATTTTTAATAATTTTATCAAGGCCCGTACAGTCGATTTCCAACAACGGCCATCGAACTGCACTTACAGCGACCTTTTCCAAATTTGATTTGAACGTGTCTCCAAATCCAACCGTTAGATTTTGAATTTTTAATATTCGTTAGAAAGCCCTTTTCGATACGAACCCAACGGTTCCGGTTTTAGGAGAATCCGATGGTCGGATCTCCTGTAATGTCCGTTCGAAGTTAATGGTCGAAATTCGCGAACTGCCGCGGCGTGGCGCGTTCTATTCAGGCCATTTTATTATATATATAATATATATATTTCGTCGATTTCTGTTTAAAACGAATTATATAAATAGTTTTAAATTCGTTTCAAAAACAATTTCAACTTCCATTTCAATTCAAATCAAAATTGAATTTTTCCTTATAAATTCGTTTTAAAATTCATTTCTATTCAATTCATATTTCAATTCAATTTGAATTCATTTCAATTCGTTTTCAATTCAATTCGAATTCGTTTTCAATTCAATTCGAATTCGTTTTATATTCAATTCATTTCGAATTGGTTTTCTATTCGATTCAATTCAAATTGGTTTTCTATTCGATTCAATTCAAATTGGTTTTCTATTCGATTCAATTCAAATTGGTTTCTATTCGATTCAATTCAAATTGGTTTTCTATTCGATTCAATTCAAACTGGTTTTATATTCAGTTCAATTCGAATTTCTTTATCTATTCAATTCAATTTGAATTTCTTTATCTATTCAATTCAATTTGAATTTCTTTATCTATTCAATTCAATTCAAATTGGTTTTCTATTCAATTTATAAAAACGAATATAATCGATAAAAATATCATTCGCATCAAAATAGCGCATCTCTAATCAACACGGCTTTATATATTTCAATAATTCCGTTATTCTATTCAACAAATGAATATTTATTCTTGTCAGCACATGACTAATCTCAACGAATGAGTACTGTCCACGTGTGACTATTTTTGTTATTTAATATATTTTATGAAAATTAAGGTATCTATCATTTGATATTAAATCAGACTCCAACCGTAAATTAGTAAGAGAACGATTCCCTGAATATTAACCCTGAAGGCCGAAACCAACATCAGATTAATATCCAGGAGACCACTCATCTTATCTATTTTCCAGTTAGTTTCTAATTTTATATATGATAAAGATGTAAATTTTATTGTTAAAATATTTCGTTCAACACAAGACTAATGTAACAACCCGTAAAATCTGGGCCAGTTTAAAATTTTTATTTTGGCAATTTTGGCGAATTTTGATTATTTAAAATGGATTATTTTAAATAATATCGACGAGAAATTTATTTTGAATATAAATCGACGTATATATTATACGCGTCGTCGTTAGAATATAAATATTTATATATAATTATAAATAGAATAGAAAATGGCGCGGTAGTTCGATAATTCGATTTCAAACTTCAATTGAATGTACCGGGTGCAAAACAATCCGGATTTTAGTGAAACCAAAAATAATGGAATCTAATAGTGAATATCTTTCCAACGAATCCGAAAAATTAAAAGTTCGTAGCGGGAATCAAAAGATATGTCCAGTTGAAAATTCTGAATAGTCGCTATGGAATTCAGGCCCTTAAAAATGGACATTTTGCAAATGACCTCGGATTTCGACGAAACCACTTTTGTTGGGTCCGCAGTGTAAAGTTATTGCTAGATTTCAAATTTCATAATTTTTCGAATCAATATGTGAGCGTGGTAAAGGAAAACGTGTTTTGACCATTTCAGTTGATTTTAATCGACTGGAAATTGGCCATTTTTCAAACGGTCTCAGAATTCGACGAAACTAGTTTTGTTAGGACCGTATCGCCAATACGAAGCTAGAAAATATTTTTCGGGAATTTTTCTAGTTAGTATGTGACCCCGGTAATTTGAAATGTACGTTTAAAATTCAATATAAGGATTTAAATGTAAATTCAATGGAAACTGATTGTAACGATCAAACCGGCTTACGATACATATCCCATTGTGTTCGGAATGGGGGTAAAACGCTATGGACGACAGGCGGTGGGCCTCGTTTCGAGGTCGGATATGAAAGTCAACCCTAGTACAAATTTAAATAATTTAAATAATAAAAAAAAATAAACTTTTCCCCCTTTTCTCCTTCGTTGGCCCCCCCCCCCCCCCCCGATTCATTATACTAAAACGAAATAAAAAAAAAAAAAAAGAAGACCTAACCCTAAATCGCGCCGCCCCGACGCTCGAGCCGCCGACGAAGCCCACGCCAGATCGCCGCCCACCACCCTCGCAACCTCCTCCCACCGAACGACACATCGAAGCAACGCCCTCGCAAATCGAAGCAGCACCCTCGTCGCAACCCTCGAACCCAGACGCGAGCCCCCCCCTGAACCATCGACACCTCCGAACGCCGCCGAGCCGCCCTCGACTTCCCTCCTCCCCTTCGCATACCACGGTGAGCCATTTTACTTTATATTTATTTTTTTATTTCTGTTTTATAATTTCTGATTTTAAGGGAAAAAAAAACGATTTAAGAACGAATTACTGTATTTTTTTTAAGATTTGAAAACTGTTTTTTTTAGTTTTATAAACTGATTTTTAAATAAGGCAAAAACTGAAATTTTATAAAATATTTAAAAACAAGAATTTTTAAAGTAAATAAAAACTGATTTTTTTAAAAAAAAAAGAAGTATTTAGAACTGATTTAGGTTTTAAAAATTTAAAACTGATTTTTTAGTTTAAAGTTAAAACTGATTTTAATTTTAAGTTTAAGCAAAAAGTTTAAACTTTAAAAAGATCGGATTTGTAGTCGAGATAAAAATTCGATTTTTATATATTGAACTTTGAAATAAAAATTCGATTTTTATATATTGAACTTTGAAATAAAAATTCGATTTTTATATATTGAACTTTGAAATAAAAATTCGATTTTTATATATTGAACTTTGAAATAAAAATTCGATTTTTATATATTGAACTTTGAAATAAAAATTCGATTTTTATATATTGAACTTTGAAATAAAAATTCGATTTTTATATATTGAACTTTGAAATAAAAATTCGATTTTTATATATTGAACTTTGAAATAAAAATTCGATTTTTATATATTGAACTTTGAAATAAAAATTCGATTTTTATATATTGAACTTTGAAATAAAAATTCGATTTTTATATATTGAACTTTGAAATAAAAATTCGATTTTTATATATTGAACTTTGAAATAAAAATTCGATTTTTACATATGTAGTGAAAGCAACAACGAAGGTGACAAAAAGGCGAAACGACGAAGACTTCTGCAAAAGAAGAGCCGTGGAGCTAGGATAGCTATATGTGAGAATTTCTCACCTTTCAATTTATTTTTCTAGTTATATATATATATATATACTAGGATGCAGACGGTGTTTAGTAGCACCCGACACCCGTCCACAAACCATGGACTTGTTTGATTGGTTGTGTAGTTGGTTAGATTATTTGATTTGGATTGGATTGTTTTGGTGAAATGAATTGATATGATTGATGTGTGAATGGCGTGGGCCTTCACTAGACCGGGGATAAGGCTAGGCCTTGTCCCGTTTCTAGTATCGTGCCGTTATGCCGCCGAAATTTTCTAAAATAAGTTAGAAAAATAAAAATAGCATTTTATTTAACGAATGAACTGAATAGAAATTCATATGTTAAAATAAAATGTGTTATCGTTAAAAATATAATTTTTAACGTGAATGTGAATAAATAAATATTCATTTACAAACCAGACGGTTTGTTTATGTACACCTATTTGAATGACGTTGATTGGGTCGATAAATTTTACACATCGCCTAACTGCACAAATAAAATATGTGTTTGATTGTTTGAAACCCCACACGGGTGTTAGGATGAAATTTGAAGTTCACTCATCCTGATTGATTAAATATGTCGATCGATAGATTGACAAGCTGCTATAAGCGTTAAATGTCTATATTTGATGCTTATACAGTGTAGTGCACTTTGGTTGATGGTTGATTATTCATCGTTGTTGATATATACATGTGTTGTAGAAAATCCATATAATTAACATTATATGGTAATTGATTGGGCCTCATTCCAGTTTCGAAAAAAAAAAGAAATATTTGAAATAGAAATATTTGAAATAGAATATTTGAAAATAGAAATATGTGAAGCCGTGAGGATTAGATTGACGCCATTTTGACGTGAACGATATTTATATCGATTTTATTCATTTTAAAATGAATATTGAAAAGTGATTTCGAAATCGAATATTTTGAAATGAATTGAATTGAAAACGATTTCGAAATGAATTGAATTGAAAACGAATTCGAATTGAATTGAAAACGATTTCAAAATGAATTGAATTGAAAACGATTTCGAAATGAATTGAATTGAAAACGAATTCGAATTGAATTGAAAACGATTTCGAAATGAATTGAATTGAAAACGAATTCAAAATGAATTGAAACGATTTCGAAATGAATTGAATTGAAAACGAATTCAAAATGAATTGAAAACGATTTCGAAATGGATTGAATTGAAAATGAATTCAAATTGAATTGAAATTTGAATTGAATAGAAATGAATTTTAAAATGAATTTATAAAGAAGAATTCAATTTTGATTTGAATTGAAAAGAAAATTGAAATAGCTTTTGAAACGATTTTTAAACTATTTATATAATTCGTTTTAAATAGGAATCGACGAAATATATATTATATATATTATATATATAATATAATGGCCTGAATAGAACGCGCCGCGCCGCGGCAGTTCGTGAATTTCGACCATTTATGTCAAACGGACATTACGGGAGATCCGACCGTCGGATTCTCCTAAAACCGGAACCGTTGGGTTCGTATCGAAAAGAGCTTTCTAACGAATATTGGAAATTTGAAATCTAACGGTTGGATTTGGAATTACGTCCAAATCAAATTCGAAAAAGGTCGCTGTAAGTGCAGTTCGATGGCCATTGTTGGAAATCGACTGTACGGGCCTTGATAAAATTATTAAAAATAGTAATAATTTGTGTAAAATCATAAGAAATGATTTAGAAAGAATTGGGATGAAAAACTCCATACTTGAAAGGATAAAAATAGATTTTTATCGAAATGAACTAGTTTTGAACTAGAATTATAATTCTATTTATTTTTAAATAAATAAATTGAATTTGAAAAGGGTTTTGAAAATAACCAAAATTTCCAATGATTGCATTGGAGTGGATTTGAATCGAAATTGTCTTCGGAATATTTCGATGTTGGAATTTGTGATTATACGGATGTTGTTACGGAAATTTGAAAGATATATATTTATATCGTTATTTCCAATACGACATTTGTTAATCGTAGAATTTGATATTGAATATAAGCCGATATATTTTCTATTCAGAGCCTTATGTTGAATATCAAATGTGATTTGGGTTTGTCGTGAATGGTGTCTTCACTAACACTGTTCTTGAACCCAGTTGAGAAAAGATTAAATCTTTTTATTTAGATTTAATGAAGTGTACCAATTAAATAATATTTAATTGGAATTGAATCGATATTGATTTTTGGGTTTATCGTGAACAGTGTTTTAAATAACACTCGTTCTTTAACCCGATAATTAATGAATGTGATTTTGGGTTTATCGTGAACCGTGTTTTAAATGACACTGATTCTTTAACCCAGTCGAAGATTAAAACTAAGTGGAGTTTTAATGAATCTTTAATTAGATTGAAATAATCGAAATGGAGTATCACCAGTTTAGCTCCAGGCGATAGTTAAATCTTTAATTAGATTTGAACGTGAAATGGTAATTGAATTTACCGATAACACTGTGGTGTTAGATATGAAGTATTACCAGTTTTACTTCATGGGATGAATAGGTTGGGATTGGGAAATTAAAACAAATGATTACTTCGGTAAGGTTCGCTAATCCCGACTAGTTTGAATTGATATTCAAAAATGGATTAAAGAATAAATTCAAGGAATTTATCTTTGATAAAATTAATGGGAATCATTTCCCTATGAATGTGAAATTTAGAAACTAACTGTCGGTTGGCCAAGCAGAATGGTTTTCTGGATATTGATCTGATGTTGGTTTCGGCCTTCGGGGTTAATATTTGGGAAATTATTCTCTTGATTAATTTACGGTTAGTGACTAATGAATTGGAATGAGGCGTATGTTGTGTTTGTGTAACACTTATTTAAAATATACGCGAGTTATTCGGAAAGACCGGGTTTATCCCATTCTGAATAACTGATACGACGATAAGTCGAAGATGAAGACGATGGTCAGACCGGAAGTCTTCACGTCGTTTGGGTGATAACTGATGATCTTGATTGGGCTGTACACCCAAGAAGATGGAAACAGTTAGTGATCGTCCAGACGTACTTGGAGATCGATTGATATGCGGGGTACTAGGTGCCTCCGGTTTCGTTCAGACCCAGAACGGACTTGTAGATGGACTGTGTGTCTGACATCGGATTTCATTCTGTGTGACTGATATCGGTTGCATAGGATGGTTTGCCTGTGTGGCATGCTAAGATGCAAATGATCAAGGCTTCTGTTGAAAAGCAAAGTCTTGTGGTTGATGATCAAAGCACGGCCTTTGTGGCGTAGCTTTGTGTAACGTTTACCTCGCGTGTTTCACACCAGGTATGAACCAAAAACGGGAGACGGACCTCAGGGAGGGCCTGCGTTTCCTCCTAGCTAGAAGTGGCGTCAGTGGTTTTACACGCCCTGACGAGTTTGACTTATGTGGTTGTTGCTGTTGCGAGGCGCCTCGGTTAGATCGGACGATCCGGGTCCGATGGAGTCATTCGTTGGCTCGCTTACGCCCCAAAGGGCGGCGAAACGCAGTGTTCAGGCATTTTAATCCACATCGGTGGACCGGCCCTGACGATCCAAGGGTCACTCGAGCTCTGATCCTGAGACTCGGGCTAGGCAGTCTCGAATCGGTTGAGGACTATCTTTTGCCTCGGTTCATAGACGGAAATCCAATTTCCAAATACGTGACATTTGCGGTTTTAATTGTAATCCTATATATGGCGACATAGTGGGATGGGGCGCTTATGCCGCCTATGATTGATACTTATGATTTGAAGTTGTTTTATACACTTATAATAGTATCAAATGATTTGTTTTAAAACGTATCAAGCATCCTTTGGCTGTTATAAGGGAAAACCCTATCCTCGACTGCGTTGCATTGTGTGATGGGACCTGGGTCTTATAACAGCTTCATTTTTTCTTTATTAAGCATTGCGCTGTTTGTTTTATGCACTGGTATTCTTGGGAGGAAACCCGTTCCGTGTTATACGGCGTGGTCCCTTGATTTACCTAATGATTTAAAATAAAGATTAATAACTGTTTTAGTTCTCACACCAGTCACATGACTGACCTGGAGTTTATTGTTTTAACCTAAACTCTGGGTGCCCTTATTTTGACACGGGCAGCTAGTAGTTTTGGGTTTTGCAGATTTATATTCACAGGATCCTGGTTTACAGCTGGAACGATATCCGGAAAGCTTTGTATCCGTATATCTCCTTCTAGTTGTGTATTGTATTATTTTCCGCTGCTATGTATTTAAATGTAATTTAAATCTCTGATATTTCTGTGTAATATTTATTCATTTATACTCTGTATATTCTTGTAATCTGATGCATTGTTGTAATATACGATGAAATGTTCTTCTGTATGCGTTCTGTTGTGGCTTGTTCTCGAACTATCCGACGCTTTCCTTTACGGGGAAGTTTCGGGTTTTCACAGTTGGTATCAGAGCTTTGGTTTACAAAGCTAGAGAACAAGACACATTAGAACCATACGAAAGAATTCATCAGATATTGGATTGGTAATATCCAATTAGAATGACTCGTTAGAGATGGGATCAGTAGTATCCTAGAACGAGTGTGAAGAGTATATTTTTAAAATGAAAACAAATTTTGTTTTGCAAATTTAAATCAATTATTCGTATTTGATTATCTATTTATATTGAGTTGGACAATCCAGTATATATAGGTTTTGCGTATACGTCTGATCCGCGTGTATTCAAAGTTTTAATATATTGGGTAGATATAGAATCACATTCTAGTTGCCCGAGGATGATTCTGATAATGCTGCAGCGTTACCAGTATTTATTTTCGAGTGACGAAGGTGTGATATCTATATATTTCCATTAGGCTGGTGTGAGAACCAAAATTAGATAGGGCTTATTGTTGTGATTTGGCATCAAAAACATGATTTTTGTATATGTATCAAAATTATGAATTTGAAACTCTAATTCACTAATTGATTGATGTTTGTGTTGTTTGTTTAGTTGTTTGATAATTTTGAACCATTATGCCTAATTTGATCGAATATTGAATTGTATTGAAAATTGGTTGCATTTGCTTGCATATACATATATATCATTGAACAGGTCATAGCAAGGAGGCTAGAGCCAGAGAATAAAATTTGTTTGCCCGACAAATAGGTACATGTTTACTACTTAATTTCCTGTTTTGTTTGGGTGATGATGATTTTGTGAGCCTGTTGGCTAGCCGCTTGGCTTTTTCTTTTTCTTTTTGAGATCTGAAGGACCGGGGAAGCTATTTGAAATTCCCCGATGCTCCCGGTGCAGGGGAGGTTATGGCGAAATTTTTCAAAAATTTAGGGTGTTAGCCAAATTTTTGAAATTTTGGAAATTCTCATAAACTAAAGAGTTGGAGAATGGAAGCCAGATCGAACGTAGAGCTGAATAATCAAACCACTTTCGACTTTGTTCCTTTTCGGGGACGAAAAGTTTTAAGTGGGGGAGATTGTAACAACCCGTAAAATCTGGGCCAGTTTAAAATTTTTATTTTGGCAATTTTGGCGAATTTTGATTATTTAAAATGGATTATTTTAAATAATATCGACGAGAAATTTATTTTGAATATAAATCGACGTATATATTATACGCGTCGTCGTTAGAATATAAATATTTATATATAATTATAAATAGAATAGAAAATGGCGCGGTAGTTCGATAATTCGATTTCAAACTTCAATTGAATGTACCGGGTGCAAAACAATCCGGATTTTAGTGAAACCAAAAATAATGGAATCTAATAGTGAATATCTTTCCAACGAATCCGAAAAATTAAAAGTTCGTAGCGGGAATCAAAAGATATGTCCAGTTGAAAATTCTGAATAGTCGCTATGGAATTCAGGCCCTTAAAAATGGACATTTTGCAAATGACCTCGGATTTCGACGAAACCACTTTTGTTGGGTCCGCAGTGTAAAGTTATTGCTAGATTTCAAATTTCATAATTTTTCGAATCAATATGTGAGCGTGGTAAAGGAAAACGTGTTTTGACCATTTCAGTTGATTTTAATCGACTGGAAATTGGCCATTTTTCAAACGGTCTCAGAATTCGACGAAACTAGTTTTGTTAGGACCGTATCGCCAATACGAAGCTAGAAAATATTTTTCGGGAATTTTTCTAGTTAGTATGTGACCCCGGTAATTTGAAATGTACGTTTAAAATTCAATATAAGGATTTAAATGTAAATTCAATGGAAACTGATTGTAACGATCAAACCGGCTTACGATACATATCCCATTGTGTTCGGAATGGGGGTAAAACGCTATGGACGACAGGCGGTGGGCCTCGTTTCGAGGTCGGATATGAAAGTCAACCCTAGTACAAATTTAAATAATTTAAATAATAAAAAAAATAAACTTTTCCCCCTTTTCTCCTTCGTTGGCCCCCCCCCCGATTCATTATACTAAAACGAAATAAAAAAAAAAAAAAAAAGAAGACCTAACCCTAAATCGCGCCGCCCCGACGCTCGAGCCGCCGACGAAGCCCACGCCAGATCGCCGCCCACCACCCTCGCAACCTCCTCCCACCGAACGACACATCGAAGCAACGCCCTCGCAAATCGAAGCAGCACCCTCGTCGCAACCCTCGAACCCAGACGCGAGCCCCCCCCTGAACCATCGACACCTCCGAACGCCGCCGAGCCGCCCTCGACTTCCCTCCTCCCCTTCGCATACCACGGTGAGCCATTTTACTTTATATTTATTTTTTTATTTCTGTTTTATAATTTCTGATTTTAAGGGGAAAAAAAAACGATTTAAGAACGAATTACTGTATTTTTTTTTAAGATTTGAAAACTGTTTTTTTTAGTTTTATAAACTGATTTTTAAATAAGGCAAAAACTGAAATTTTATAAAATATTTAAAAACAAGAATTTTTAAAGTAAATAAAAACTGATTTTTTAAAAAAAAAAAAAAGTATTTAGAACTGATTTAGGTTTTAAAAATTTAAAACTGATTTTTTAGTTTAAAGTTAAAACTGATTTTAATTTTAAGTTTAAGCAAAAAGTTTAAACTTTAAAAAGATCGGATTTGTAGTCGAGATAAAAATTCGATTTTTATATATTGAACTTTGAAATAAAAATTCGATTTTTATATATTGAACTTTGAAATAAAAATTCGATTTTTATATATTGAACTTTGAAATAAAAATTCGATTTTTATATATTGAACTTTGAAATAAAAATTCGATTTTTATATATTGAACTTTGAAATAAAAATTCGATTTTTATATATTGAACTTTGAAATAAAAATTCGATTTTTATATATTGAACTTTGAAATAAAAATTCGATTTTTATATATTGAACTTTGAAATAAAAATTCGATTTTTATATATTGAACTTTGAAATAAAAATTCGATTTTTATATATTGAACTTTGAAATAAAAATTCGATTTTTATATATTGAACTTTGAAATAAAAATTCGATTTTTATATATTGAACTTTGAAATAAAAATTCGATTTTTACATATGTAGTGAAAGCAACAACGAAGGTGACAAAAAGGCGAAACGACGAAGACTTCTGCAAAAGAAGAGCCGTGGAGCTAGGATAGCTATATGTGAGAATTTCTCACCTTTCAATTTATTTTTCTAGTTATATATATATATATATATATACTAGGATGCAGACGGTGTTTAGTAGCACCCGACACCCGTCCACAAACCATGGACTTGTTTGATTGGTTGTGTAGTTGGTTAGATTATTTGATTTGGATTGGATTGTTTTGGTGAAATGAATTGATATGATTGATGTGTGAATGGCGTGGGCCTTCACTAGACCGGGGATAAGGCTAGGCCTTGTCCCGTTTCTAGTATCGTGCCGTTATGCCGCCGAAATTTTCTAAAATAAGTTAGAAAAATAAAAATAGCATTTTATTTAACGAATGAACTGAATAGAAATTCATATGTTAAAATAAAATGTGTTATCGTTAAAAATATAATTTTTAACGTGAATGTGAATAAATAAATATTCATTTACAAACCAGACGGTTTGTTTATGTACACCTATTTGAATGACGTTGATTGGGTCGATAAATTTTACACATCGCCTAACTGCACAAATAAAATATGTGTTTGATTGTTTGAAACCCCACACGGGTGTTAGGATGAAATTTGAAGTTCACTCATCCTGATTGATTAAATATGTCGATCGATAGATTGACAAGCTGCTATAAGCGTTAAATGTCTATATTTGATGCTTATACAGTGTAGTGCACTTTGGTTGATGGTTGATTATTCATCGTTGTTGATATATACATGTGTTGTAGAAAATCCATATAATTAACATTATATGGTAATTGATTGGGCCTCATTCCAGTTTCGAAAAAAAAAAGAAATATTTGAAATAGAAATATTTGAAATAGAATATTTGAAAATAGAAATATGTGAAGCCGTGAGGATTAGATTGACGCCATTTTGACGTGAACGATATTTATATCGATTTTATTCATTTTAAAATGAATATTGAAAAGTGATTTCGAAATCGAATATTTTGAAATGAATTGAATTGAAAACGATTTCGAAATGAATTGAATTGAAAACGAATTCGAATTGAATTGAAAACGATTTCGAAATGAATTGAATTGAAAACGATTTCGAAATGAATTGAATTGAAAACGAATTCGAATTGAATTGAAAACGATTTCGAAATGAATTGAATTGAAAACGAATTCAAAATGAATTGAAACGATTTCGAAATGAATTGAATTGAAAACGAATTCAAAATGAATTGAAAACGATTTCGAAATGGATTGAATTGAAAATGAATTCAAATTGAATTGAAATTTGAATTGAATAGAAATGAATTTTAAAATGAATTTATAAAGAAGAATTCAATTTTGATTTGAATTGAAAAGAAAATTGAAATAGCTTTTGAAACGATTTTTAAACTATTTATATAATTCGTTTTAAATAGGAATCGACGAAATATATATTATATATATTATATATATAATATAATGGCCTGAATAGAACGCGCCGCGCCGCGGCAGTTCGTGAATTTCGACCATTTATGTCAAACGGACATTACGGGAGATCCGACCGTCGGATTCTCCTAAAACCGGAACCGTTGGGTTCGTATCGAAAAGATCTTTCTAACGAATATTGGAAATTTGAAATCTAACGGTTGGATTTGGAATTACGTCCAAATCAAATTCGAAAAAGGTCGCTGTAAGTGCAGTTCGATGGCCATTGTTGGAAATCGACTGTACGGGCCTTGATAAAATTATTAAAAATAGTAATAATTTGTGTAAAATCATAAGAAATGATTTAGAAAGAATTGGGATGAAAAACTCCATACTTGAAAGGATAAAAATAGATTTTTATCGAAATGAACTAGTTTTGAACTAGAATTATAATTCTATTTATTTTTAAATAAATAAATTGAATTTGAAAAGGGTTTTGAAAATAACCAAAATTTCCAATGATTGCATTGGAGTGGATTTGAATCGAAATTGTCTTCGGAATATTTCGATGTTGGAATTTGTGATTATACGGATGTTGTTACGGAAATTTGAAAGATATATATTTATATCGTTATTTCCAATACGACATTTGTTAATCGTAGAATTTGATATTGAATATAAGCCGATATATTTTCTATTCAGAGCCTTATGTTGAATATCAAATGTGATTTGGGTTTGTCGTGAATGGTGTCTTCACTAACACTGTTCTTGAACCCAGTTGAGAAAAGATTAAATCTTTTTATTTAGATTTAATGAAGTGTACCAATTAAATAATATTTAATTGGAATTGAATCGATATTGATTTTTGGGTTTATCGTGAACAGTGTTTTAAATAACACTCGTTCTTTAACCCGATAATTAATGAATGTGATTTTGGGTTTATCGTGAACCGTGTTTTAAATGACACTGATTCTTTAACCCAGTCGAAGATTAAAACTAAGTGGAGTTTTAATGAATCTTTAATTAGATTGAAATAATCGAAATGGAGTATCACCAGTTTAGCTCCAGGCGATAGTTAAATCTTTAATTAGATTTGAACGTGAAATGGTAATTGAATTTACCGATAACACTGTGGTGTTAGATATGAAGTATTACCAGTTTTACTTCATGGGATGAATAGGTTGGGATTGGGAAATTAAAACAAATGATTACTTCGGTAAGGTTCGCTAATCCCGACTAGTTTGAATTGATATTCAAAAATGGATTAAAGAATAAATTCAAGGAATTTATCTTTGATAAAATTAATGGGAATCATTTCCCTATGAATGTGAAATTTAGAAACTAACTGTCGGTTGGCCAAGCAGAATGGTTTTCTGGATATTGATCTGATGTTGGTTTCGGCCTTCGGGGTTAATATTTGGGAAATTATTCTCTTGATTAATTTACGGTTAGTGACTAATGAATTGGAATGAGGCGTATGTTGTGTTTGTGTAACACTTATTTAAAATATACGCGAGTTATTCGGAAAGACCGGGTTTATCCCAATCTGAATAACTGATACGACGATAAGTCGAAGATGAAGACGATGGGAAGACCGGAAGTCTTCACGTCGTTTGGGTGATAACTGATGATCTTGATTGGGCTGTACACCCAAGAAGATGGAAACAGTTAGTGATCGTCCAGACGTACTTGGAGATCGATGGATATGCGGGGTACTAGGTGCCTCCGGTTTCGTTCAGACCCAGAACGGACTTGTAGATGGACTGTGTGTCTGACATCGGATTTCATTCTGTGTGACTGATATCGGTTGCATAGGATGGTTTGCCTGTGTGGCATGCTAAGATGCAAATGATCAAGGCTTCTGTTGAAAAGCAAAGTCTTGTGGTTGATGATCAAAGCACGGCCTTTGTGGCGTAGCTTTGTGTAACGTTTACCTCGCGTGTTTCACACCAGGTATGAACCAAAAACGGGAGACGGACCTCAGGGAGGGCCTGCGTTTCCTCCTAGCTAGAAGTGGCGTCAGTGGTTTTACACGCCCTGACGAGTTTGACTTATGTGGTTGTTGCTGTTGCGAGGCGCCTCGGTTAGATCGGACGATCCGGGTCCGATGGAGTCATTCGTTGGCTCGCTTACGCCCCAAAGGGCGGCGAAACGCAGTGTTCAGGCATTTTAATCCACATCGGTGGACCGGCCCTGACGATCCAAGGGTCACTCGAGCTCTGATCCTGAGACTCGGGCTAGGCAGTCTCGAATCGGTTGAGGACTATCTTTTGCCTCGGTTCATAGACGGAAATCCAATTTCCAAATACGTGACATTTGCGGTTTTAATTGTAATCCTATATATGGCGACATAGTGGGATGGGGCGCTTATGCCGCCTATGATTGATACTTATGATTTGAAGTTGTTTTATACACTTATAATAGTATCAAATGATTTGTTTTAAAACGTATCAAGCATCCTTTGGCTGTTATAAGGGAAAACCCTATCCTCGACTGCGTTGCATTGTGTGATGGGACCTGGGTCTTATAACAGCTTCATTTTTTCTTTATTAAGCATTGCGCTGTTTGTTTTATGCACTGGTATTCTTGGGAGGAAACCCGTTCCGTGTTATACGGCGTGGTCCCTTGATTTACCTAATGATTTAAAATAAAGATTAATAACTGTTTTAGTTCTCACACCAGTCACATGACTGACCTGGAGTTTATTGTTTTAACCTAAACTCTGGGTGCCCTTATTTTGACACGGGCAGCTAGTAGTTTTGGGTTTTGCAGATTTATATTCACAGGATCCTGGTTTACAGCTGGAACGATATCCGGAAAGCTTTGTATCCGTATATCTCCTTCTAGTTGTGTATTGTATTATTTTCCGCTGCTATGTATTTAAATGTAATTTAAATCTCTGATATTTCTGTGTAATATTTATTCATTTATACTCTGTATATTCTTGTAATCTGATGCATTGTTGTAATATACGATGAAATGTTCTTCTGTATGCGTTCTGTTGTGGCTTGTTCTCGAACTATCCGACGCTTTCCTTTACGGGGAAGTTTCGGGTTTTCACAACTAATCTCAACGGATGAGTACAGTCAACACATGAACCTTTATTTTATAATGATAAAGATATAAATTTTATTGTTAAAATATTTCGTTCAACACATGACTAATCTCTACGGATGAGTACAGTCAACACATGAACCTTTATTTTATAATATTCTTTATCTTCTAAATTGGAATGAGGCCCAATCAATTACCATATAGCGTTAACTATATGGATTCCATACAACACATGTATTTAATAGCAACGATATATAATCAACCATCATCCAAAGTGCACTACACTGTATAAGCATCAAATATAGATATCTAATGCTTATAACAGCCTGTCAATCAATCGATCGACATACAACTAATTATTGGGATTAGTGTATGCCGTATTTTATCCCAATACCCGTGTGGGGTTTCAAACAATCAAACACAGATTTTATATTGTGCAGTTGGGTGATGTATAAAATTTATCGACCCAATCAATATCAGTCAAATCAGTGTATATAAACAAATCGGCCGATTTGTTTATAAATATTTATTTACTCACATTCACGTTAAAAATTATATTTTTAACGATAATTAATTTATTTCAACTATCTACATTTATTGTCGATTTCACATCAACATCACAACCAATTTTCACAACACATCAATCATACAAACAAGTCATCCATGGTCTGTGGATGACGGGTGTCGGGTGCTACTAAACACCGTCTGCATCCTAGCATATATTATAATATAACTAGAAAAAGGAATTTTAAAAGGTGAGAAGTTCTCATCAAAGCTAATCCAATCATCTCGACTCTTCCTATGTAGAAATCTTCGTCGTTCTCGCCTTTTGCCACTTTCGTCGCCCGTAGTCACTACATATATAAACATCACATTTTTACTTCGCTATTCAATATATAAAAATCGAATTTTCACTTCGCTATTCAATATATAAAAATCGAATTTTTACTTCGCTATTCAATATATAAAAATCGAATTTTTACTTCGCTATTCAATATATAAAAATCGAATTTTTATAATCACGCTATATGGATAAAATTCTATTTTCACCCCGCTACTATATAGACAAAAATTATATTTTTACAGTGCTACTATATAGATAAAGATTCCGCCTTTTCAAATATAAAGATTTCGCCTTTTCAAATATAAAGATTTCGCCTTTTCAAATTTCAAAAATCTAATCTTTTCTATTTTAAAAATCTAATCTTTTCTATTTTAAAAATCTCAACTTTATACGATGTTTTATATATAAACAAATACATTTTTATTTTATAAAAATCTCACCTTTTTAAAATCAAAGTTCATATCTTTTAAAAATTAAAGTTCATATCTTTTAAAAATTAAAGTTCATATCTTTCAAAAATTAAAGTTCATATCTTTTAAAAATTAACTCTACATGTAAATTAAAAATCCCCTTTTAATAATAAATTATCATATGTAAAACTGATTAAAATAAAATAAAAGTGAATTTAAAATAAATAAAGAAGGGGTGGCACACCTTTCTTCGTCGTACTGAGGAGGAGAGGGCGATTTTGGGTGGTTGGAGCTTTAAAAAAAAGGGGGCGCGCGTCAGTTTAGGGTTTCAGAAGCGGTGCATCGGTCAACGGAAGCAAAAGGGAGAGGGAACCGAGATCGGGGCGAGGAGAGGGGGGTGTCGAAGATAGGCGGTGGCGCGCGATTCAAGGAGGGCGGTGGATGTGGTCTCGTGGTGGGGTGCTCGCAGTTCCTACAGAGAGGAGAGAGAAGGCGAACTAGAAGGGGAGGGGAGCGCCGGCGGCGCTGCCGCGATGGGAGGGGGCGCGATCGGCGTCGACGAGAGGGATTTAGGTTTTTGTTTTTTGTTTTTTTAATGAAGCGTTGACTGGTAAAAGGGAAGAGAAGAGGGAAATAAAAGGGGAATTTATATATATATTATTTTATTAATATTTTAATTTCGAAATATGTGCTTTCACATACGGACTCAAAACCGGACCCAACGACTGTCACCCCTAGCTAAATACCCCCATTCCGAACACAATGGGATATGTTTCGTAGGCTGATTCGATCGTGTCGATCAGTTTTCGTTAAAATCAACATATAACTCTATATATTGAATTTGTACGCGCATTTCGATTTACCGGGGTCACATACGAACTCGAAAAATCCAGAAAAATATTTTCTAGCTTCATATTGACGATACGGTCCTAACAAAACTAGTTTCGTCGAATTCTGAGATCGTTGGAAAAATGGCCATTTTCCAGTCGATTAAAATCAACTGAAACTGGTCAAACGCGTTTTCCTTTGCCATGCTCACATATTGATTCGAAAAATTATGTAATTTGAAACCTAGCAATAATTTGACATCACGAACCCAACAAAAGTGGTTTCGTCGAAATCCGAGGTCATTTGCAAAATTCCCATTTTTAAGGGCCTGAATTCCATAGCGACTATTCAGAATTTTCAACTGGACATATCTTTTGATCCCCGCTATGAAATTTCAATTTTCCGGATTCGTTGGAAAGATATTATCAATTAGATCCTATTTTTTTTGGTTTCACTAAAATCCGAATTGTTTTGCACCCGGAACATTCAATTGAAGTTTGAAATCGAATTATCGAACTACCGCGCCATTTTCAATTCTATTTATAATTATATATAATTATTATATTCTAACGACGACGTATATAATATATACGTTCTAAATATATTCAAAATAAATTTTCGTCGTTTTTATTTAAAATAATCTGTTTTAAATGTTCAAAATTCATTAAAATTGCCAAAATAAAAATTTTAAACTGGCCCAGATTTCCGGGTTGTTACAATCTCCCCCACTTAAAACTTTTCGTCCCCGAAAAGGAACAAAGTCGAAAGTGGTTTGATTAATCAACTCTACGTTCGATCTGGCTTCCGTTCTCCAACTTTTCAGTTTCTGAGAATTTTCAAATTCTTCAAAAATTTGGCTAACACCCGGAATTTTCGAAAAATTTCGCCATAACCTCCCTGCACCGAGAGCCACGGGAATCCCGAAATTTCCATATAGGCCTTCTGATCTCAAAAAGAAAAAGAAAAAGCCAAGCGGCTAGCCAATCGGCTCATAAAATCATCATCACCCAAACAAAACAGTAAATTATAGTAAATATGTACCTATTTGTCGGGCAAACAAATTTTATTCTTTGCTCTAGCCTCCTTGCTATGACCTGTTCAATGTAAGTACATATATATGCATGCAAATGCGACCAATTTTCAATATAGTTCAATTTTTGATTCTATTAGGCATAATGGTTAAAAATTGTCAAACAAATAAACAAACAACAGAAACATCTATCAATTAGTGAATTTACGTTTCAAATTCATAATTTTGATACATATACTGAAAATCATGTTTTGATGCCAAATCACAACAAATAAATTTATTTATATAAGTTTTGGTTCTCACACCAGTCTAATGGAAATATATAGATATCACACCTTCGAAACACGAACATAAATACTGATGATGTCATGACAATTATCAGTACCATCTCCGGGCGACTAGAATGTGATTCTATATCTATCCAGTATATTAAAACTTCGAATATACGTTCATGACGCGTATACGCGAAATCTTTACATACTCGATTGTCCATATTCAAAATAAATAAATAATCAAATACGTATAAAACGATTTAAATTTCAAAACAAAATTGTTTTCATTTGAAAAATATACTTTTCACACTCGTTCTAGGATACTACTGATCCCATCTCTAACAAGTCATTCTAATTGGATATTACTAATCCAATATCTGATGAACTCTTTCGTATGGTTCTAATGTGTCTTGTTCTCAAGCTCTGTAAACCAAAGCTCTAATACCACTGTAAGGACCCGTTACTTCCCCGTGAAGGAAAGAGCGGATACTTTGAGAACAACACACAAATGAACGCAGACGGAAGAACATTTCATTGCTATTACAACAATTCCATCAGATACAAGAATATACAGAGTATAAATGAATAAATTACATTCGACAAATATCAGAGATTACAATAAATTACATAGCAGCGGAAATTAATACAAAGCACAACTGAAGGTGATACACGGATACAGAGCTTTCCGGATATCATTCCAGCTGTAAATCAGGATCTTGTGAATATAAATCTGCAAAACCAAAACTACTAGCTACCCTTGTAGAAAATAAGGGCACCCAGAGTTTAGGTTAAAACAATAAACTCCAGGTCAGTCATGTGACTGGTGTGAGAACTAAAACAGGTATTTAAAACAATACTTTAGAAGAGAGTAATTCAAGGGACCACGCCGTATAACACGGAACGGGTTTCCGCCCAAGAATACCAGTGCATAGAATAAACAGCACAATGCTTTTTCAAAAAATGAAGCTATTATAAGACCCAGGTCCCATCACACAATGCAACGCAAGCCGGAGGATAGGGCTTTCCCTTATAATAGCCAAACATGCTTGGTACGTTTAAAACAAATCATTTGATACTATAATAAGTGTATAGTGTCAAAACAATTTCAATCATAAATATAAATCATAGACGGCATGGGTACCATATATCATGTCGCCATACTAGTTCTACAATTAAAACCGCAATATCACGTATTGGAAATTGGATTTCCGTCATGAGTCGAGGAAAGGGGCAAGCTCCTCTCCGCTTCGAGACACTCTAGCAAATGACCCGGGACTACACACTCTGGGTAACCCCTGGATGCTTCAGGGCCGGTCCTCTCTTACGTTTGAGGATTAGTTATTCCTGAACACACGTTTCCCGGTCCTTACAGACCTAATATCGAGGCGCCTCATCCAACAACCACATAGGTGAAAAGTATATAAATGTCAGGGATGGTAAGTCACTGACACCACCAAAGCTAGAAAGAAACGTCGTGCTCTCCCCGCAGTCCTTATCCCGTTTTTAACTCATACCGAGGTGTGAGGCTCGCGAATTCACGTTATACACAAAGCTGCCACGTAGGCCGTGCTTTGATCATCAACCACAAGACTTTGCTTTTCAACAGAAGCCTTGATCCATGCAACTCAGCATGCCACACAGGCAATTCATGCCATGCGATTGATATCTATCGATATATAACCTCTAAGCTCGTACGTCTCAGAGAAGGGCGTTAAGCAAGAGAATAAATTCTCCGCCGCCAAACAGATATATATTTAACAGAAATCAATCAACATAGAATAAAACCCAATGTCAGACACACAATCCATTTACAAGTTCGTTCTGGGTCTGAACGAAACCGGAGGCACTTTCCTCGCATATCCATCGATCTCCAAGTACGCCTGGACGACCACCAACTGATTCCCTCATCTTGGGTGCACAACCCAATCAAGATCATCAGTAATCACCCAAACGATGTGAAGACTTCCGGTCTTCAATCACCGTCTTCATCTTCGACATATCGTCGAATCGATTATTCAGAATGGGTATAAACCCGGCCTTCCCGAACAACCCGCGTATATTAAAAACAAATGTTACACAAACACAACATACGCCTCATTCCATTTCATTAGTCACTAACCGTAAATCAGTAAGAGGGCAATTCCTCAAATATTAACCCCGAAGGCCGAAACCAACATCAGATCAATACCCAGGAAACCATTCTTCTTAACTAACCTACAGTTAGTTTCTAAATATCAATTCTTAGGGAAAGGTTCCCATTAATTTTATCCAAGATAAATTCTTTAAAATTTATCCTTTAATCTTCCTTTGGATGTCATTTCAAACCAAATTATGGTTTTTCCCAAACTAGTCGAGATTAGCGAACCACACCGAAGTAATTATTTATTTTATTTCCCAATCCCAACCTATATATCCTATGGAGAAAACTGGTAATACTCCATATCTAACACCACGGTGTTATCGGTAAAATTAATTACCATTTCACGTTCAAATCTAATTAAAGATTTAACTATCGCTTTGGAGCAAAACTGGTGATACTCCATTCTCGCTCATTTTCCAAATTTGATAATTTAAATTATCAATTCACATTTCAATCTAATTGCAGATTCATTAAAACT
This sequence comes from Allium sativum, assembly GCA_030737875.1. Taxonomy (NCBI): domain Eukaryota; kingdom Viridiplantae; phylum Streptophyta; class Magnoliopsida; order Asparagales; family Amaryllidaceae; genus Allium; species Allium sativum. The sequence goes on from CM060920.1 coordinate 491,391,844, forward strand.
CCTTTTACTGGGTTAAAGAACTAGTGTTATTTAAAACACAGTTCACGATAAACCCAAATCACATTCTATTTATTATCGGGTTAAAGAACAAGTGTTGTTTAATACACTTTTCACGATAAACCCACAAATCAATTCTATTTACAACCCATTTCAAATCCAATTTATTTATTTAAAAATAAATGGGTTTTAATTTTAGTTCAAAACTAGTTCATTTCGATAAAAATCTATTTTTATCTTTTCAAATATGGAGTTTTTCATCCCAATTTTTCCCAAATCATTTCTTATGATTTTACACTAATTATTACTATTTTTAATAATTTTATCAAGGCCCGTACAGTCGATTTCCAACAACGGCCATCGAACTGCACTTACAGCGACCTTATCCAAATTTGATTTGGACGTGTCTCCAAATCCAACCGTTAGATTTTGAATTTCTAATATTCGTTAGAAAGATCTTTTCGATACGAACCCAACGGTTCCTTTTTTAGGAGAATCCGACAGTCGGATCTCCCGTAATGTCCGTTCGAAGTCAATGGTCGAAATTCGCGAACTGCTGTGGCGCGGCGCGTTCTATTCAGGCCATTTTATTATATATATAATATATATATTTCGTCGATTTCTATTTAAAACAAATTATATAAATAGTTTTAAATTCGTTTCAAAAACAATTTCAACTTCCATTTCAATTCAAATCAAAATTGAATTTTTCCTTATAAATTCGTTTTAAAATTCATTTCTATTCAATTCAAATTTCAATTCAATTAGTATTCATTTCAATTCGTTTTCAATTCAATTCGAATTCGTTTTCAATTCAATTCGAATTCATTTTATATTCAATTCATTTCGAATTGGTTTTCTATTCGATTCAATTCAAATTGGTTTTCTATTCGATTCAATTCAAATTGGTTTTCTATTCGATTCAATTCAAATTGGTTTTCTATTCGATTCAATTCAAATTGGTTTTCTATTCAATTCAATTCAAATTGGTTTTATATTCAGTTCAATTCGAATTTCTTTATCTATTCAATTCAATTTGAATTTCTTTATCTATTCAATTCAATTTGAATTTCTTTATCTATTCAATTCAATTCAGATTGGTTTTCTATTCAATTTATAAAAACGAATATAATCGATATAAATATCGTTCGCGTCAAAATAGCGCATCTCTAATCAACACGCTTTATATATTTCAGTAATTCCGTTATTCTATTCAACAAATGAATATTTATTCTTGTCAACACATGACTAATCTCAACGAATGAGTACTGTCCACGTGTGACTATTTTTGTTATTTAATATATTTTATGAAAATTAAGGTATCTATCGTTTGATATTAAATCAGACTCCAACCGTAAATTAGTAAGAGAATGATTCCCTGAATATTAACCCTGAAGGCCGAAACCAACATCAGATTAATATCCAGGAGACCACTCATCTTATCTATTTTCCAGTTAGTTTCTAATTTTATATATGATAAAGATATAAATTTTATTGTTAAAATATTTCGTTCAACACATGACTAATCTCAACGAATGAGTACAGTCAACACATGAACCTTTATTTTATAATGATAAAGATATAAATTTTATTGTTAAAATATTTCGTTCAACAGATGACTAATCTCAACGGATGAGTACAGTCAACACATGAACCTTTATTTTATAATATTCTTTATCTTCTAAATTGGAATGAGGCCCCATCAATTACCATATAGCGTTAACTATATGGATTCCATACAACACATGTATTTAATAGCAACGATATATAATCAACCATCATCCAAAGTGCAGTACACTGTATAAGCATCAAATATAGATATCTAACGCTTATAACAGCTTGTCAATCAATCGATCGACATACAACTAATTATTGGGATTAGTGTATGCCGTATTTTATCCCAATACCCGTGTGGGATTTCAAACAATCAAACACAGATTTTATATTGTGCAGTTGGGTGATGTGTAAAATTTATCGACCCAATCAATATCAGTCAAATCAGTGTATATAAACAAATCGGCCGATTTGTTTATAAATATTTATTTACTCACATTCACGTTAAAAATTATATTTTTAACGATAATTAATTTATTTCAACTATCTACATTTATTATCGATTTCACATCAACATCACAACCAATTTTCACAACACATCAATCAAACAAACAAGCCATCCATGGTCTGTGGATGACGGGTGTCGGGTGCTACTAAACACCGTCTGCATCCTAGCATATATTATAATATAAATAGAAAAAGGAATTTTAAAAGGTGAGAAGTTCTCACCAAAGCTAATCCAATCATCTCGACTCTTCCTATGTAGAAATCTTTGTCGTTCTCGCCTTTTGCCACTTTCGTCGCCCGTAGTCACTACATATATAAACATCACATTTTTACTTCGCTATTCAATATATAAAAATCGAATTTTCACTTCGCTATTTAATATATAAAAATCGAATTTTTACTTCACTATTCAATATATAAAAATCGAATTTTTACTTCGCTATTCAATATATAAAAATCGAATTTTTATAATCACGCTATATGGATAAAATTCCATTTTCACCCCTCTACTATATAGACAAAAATTATATTTTTACAGCGCTACTATATAGATAAAGATTTCGCCTTTTCAGATATAAAGATTTCGCCTTTTCAAATATAAAGATTTCGCCTTTTCAAATATAAAGATTTCGCCTTTTCAAATTTCAAAAATCTAATCTTTTCTATTTTAAAAATCTAACCTTTTCTATTTTAAAAATCTAATCTTTTCTATTTTAAAAATCTCAACTTTATACGATGTTTTATATATAAACGAATACATTTTTATTTTATAAAAATCTCACCTTTTTAAAATCAAAGTTCATTTCTTTTAAAAATTAAAGTTCATATCTTTTAAAAATTAAAGTTCATATCTTTTAAAAATTAACTCTACATGTAAATTAAAAATCCCCTTTTAATAATAAATTATCATATGTAAAACTGATTAAAACAAAATAAAACTGAATTTAAAATAAATAAAGAAGGGGTGGCACACCTTTCTTCGTCGTTTTGAGGAGGAGAGGGCGATTTTGGGTGGTTGGAGCTTTAAAAAAAAGGGGCGCGCGTCAGTTTAGGGTTTCAGAAGCGGTGCGTCGGTCAACGGAAGCAAAGGGGAGAGGGAACCGAGATCGGGGCGAGGAGAGGGGGGTGTCGGAGATAGGGGTGGCGCGCGATTCAAGGAGGGTGGTGGATGTGGTCTTGTGGTGGGGTGCTCGCAGTTCCTACAAAGGGGAGAGAGAAGGCGAACTAGAATTGGAGGGGGAGAGCCTCGCGAGGGGGAGCGCCGGCGGCGCTGCCGCGATGGGAGGGGGTGCGATCGGCGTCGACGAGAGGGATTTAGGTTTTTTTTTAATGAAGCATTGACTGGAAAAAAGGGAAGAGAAGTGGGAAATAAAAGGGGAATTTATATATATATATATATATATTATTTTATTAATATTTTAATTTCGAAATATGTGCTTTCACATACGAACTCAAAACCAGACCCAACGACTGTCGCCCCTAGCTAAATACCCCCATTCCGAACACAATGAGATATGTTTCGTAGGCTGATTCGATCGTTTCGATCAGTTTCCGTTAAAATCAACATATAACTCTATATATTGAATTTGTACATGCATTTCGATTTACCGGGGTCACATACGAACTCGAAAAATTCCAGAAAAATATTTTCTAGCTTCGTATTGACGATACGGTCCTAACAAAACTAGTTTTGTCGAATTCTGAGATCGTTGGAAAAATGGCCATTTTCCAGTCGATTAAAATCAACTGAAACTGGTCAAACGCGTTTTCCTTTGCCACGCTCACATATTGATTCGAAAAATTATGAAATTTGAAACCTAGCAATAATTTGACATCACGGACCCAACAAAAGTGGTTTCGTCGAAATCCGAGGTCATTTGCAAAATTCCCATTTTTAAGGGCCTGAATTCCATAGCGACTATTCAGAATTTTCAACTGGACATATCTTTTGATCCCCGCTATGAAATTTCAATTTTTCGGATTCGTTGGAAAGATATTATCGATTAGATCCTATTATTTTTGGTTTCACTAAAATCCAGATTGTTTTTCACCCGGAACATTCAATTGAAGTTTGAAATCGAATTATCGAACTACCACGCCATTTTCAATTCTATTTATAATTATATATAATTATTATATTCTAACGACGACGTATATAATATATACGTTCTAAATATATTCAAAATAAATTTTCGTCGTTTTTATTTAAAATAATCTATTTTAAATGTTCAAAATTCATTAAAATTGCCAAAATAAAATTTTTAAAATGGCCCAGATTTCTGGGTTGTTCCAAGAAACGAGTCTAAATACATCAGAATGCATCAGGTTCAGAAAGAGGGTTTGGGAGGCAGGTCGACCTGGTCCCCCCAGGTCGACACTATGGTCGACCCCCAGGTCGACCTGGTCCATGGGTGGGAATTTTCCCGCCCAGCCTGTTCTGGGATTTTGAATTCGAATTTGAATTCGAATTTTCGATTCTGAAATTCTCTAAAAATTCGGAGGGCCATATCTCCCTCATACGGACTCCGTTTCTCGAAAACTTGGACTCGTTTTCAAACAGAATTCCGAGGGCAGCGCAACCCGTTTCCCTTGATTCTTATTTTAAAAATTAATTATTCTCTGATTTGTTACTTATACAATCACAGAAAATACAGGGTGTTACATTCTCCCCTCCTTAAAGGATTTCGTCCCCGAAATCTTCAAGTTGAGAAGAATGTGTCCAACCATCCAGTCATCCATCTACTCAACCATCATCCACAAGCATCCATTGTCCTTATAAAACTTCTAATGTTGTATGAACATATGCATAAGTGTGTGTATATGTTCCTTATCTAATGCAAAGATCAGGCGGTCCACTGATTCAGTTGACCTCCTTAATGCGAATTATGTTAGTGCCATGAGTCCAACATGTATGCAATTTTCCTATTTGATATTATTCTTATATGAGTGACAACCATTCATTCATATGCAACATCCATGTGATGAGTCGATCATTTTGCATCCACAGAAATTGAAAATGCTCACACATCCATATGCAGTATGAGAGTGTTTTCGAGCCGATCTAGTGCCTAGTGTGTGTATATGCATCCACGAGCAACCACTAGCAACCACTTGCATCCACTTGCAACCATCAAACATAACATGTCTCAAACACATGTTTACACCCATTGGTTTCTACCTAAAGTTCGATGATTCGATCGATAGGATACAGTCGAATGATGGAAGCGAGTACAGATAAAACAAAAACTTGGTTTCCATTAGACCTTGGCTGAGAGACAAATTCCCCTAAGTATCAACCCCGAAGACCGAAATCAACACCAGATTGACACCCAGAGGATTACCCTCTTTAGACAATGTCAAAACTGGAAATCTCAACCTTATTAGAAATATTTAGATATTTACAAATTACCGGTACAGAGCAGATTACAAACTGATTCTTAGGAAACTAAGCATGATAAAAACCCAGAATTTATGCATCATAGTCAACTTAACGCCCAACACAAATATCCAGCTTATCACAATTGGAGGAGTCATAACCCTTATGGGTCTGAGTCTATAGCGGAACCAGAAACAATACTAGTATTCAAGTGCAGAGTACCGATTACGGAATCGAAATGCCAGAATTAGAAAAGAGTTTCAACTCAAAAATTAGATAAAGAAATTAAACCTCCTACATAAAGTTTTCCTATTTCTATCCTATCCACTAGCCTCGAGAGTGTTCGCCTGCCTTCCAGAAGTTGGTCCTGCCCTCTGCCCTTGCCCTCTTTTCTTCGGACAGTCCCTAGTGAAGTGTCCCATCTCACCACAGTTGAAGCAAGTGCACTTTCTTTTTCTGCAATCCTTGTTTAGATGAGTCGAGCTTCCACAAGTAAAGCACTTTTTCTCCTTCTTATCTTCAGACTTTTCATCCTTCTTTTGTTTTTCCTTTTTGGGCCATGCTTTCTTGTTCTGTGGTTCTTCCTTCTTTGCCTCTTTCTTGTCGTTGTCTTCCTCGTGCAGTAGTGCCATGTCCACCAATCTCTCGTAAGTCGCTCCCATGGGTACATGGGTCATGGCTAGGCTGTGTAGTGGCTCGTTCAATCCTTTAACAAAGCGGAGAGCCTTTTTATGCTGGGTGTTGACATAATCTAGTCCGAACCTAGCCAGTTGGTTGAACTGATTGACGTATTCCTTGACCATCATACTTCCTTGCTTAAGAGATAAGAACTTTTCCAGTTGTAGACTTCATTCAGCTTGCGAGAGGAATTTCGTCTCAAACCTTGTTCTGAAATCCATCCATGTTTCAACCGGCCTCTCGGCGTTAGTGACTTCCCACCAATAGGAAGCTTCGTCCTTGAGCAACCATACCGCCAATTGTACCTTCTGCCTATCGTCCACCTTGAAGATAACGAACAGATCCTCAGTTTCTTTGAGCCAGTTCCTTTCTTCTACGAATGATTCAGTTCCCTTGAAATCCTTTCCACCCATGGCCCTAAAATCTTTACAGATCTTTGAAAAAGCAATTGCACGAGGAGGGGCGGAGGAGGAGGAATCGTTGCAACTGGAGGAGGAATATCTGCTGGGCCTGCATCGTTGGCCCTAGCCTCTAAGTACCTCCTGAACCAGCCAGGTATTGGCATGCCCTCTGGAAAGTTAAGATTCCCAGACATGCTGGAATGAAAGAAAAAGATTTAAAACATAGAACAGAAAAGATATATATATATATATATATATATATGGCTCTTTGGGGATTATGTTTTTCAAAATAAACTTTATTTTTGAAAATACTTCCTTTTAAAACCTTTTTGAAAATAGTTTTCAAAAACTTTACCCAATCTGGTAACCTTCAGCTCGGATACCAAGTGTAACACCCTACCTCCGTTAAGGACACTCACAAAGGGAATGCCTTAGCTTTGGTGGAGCGTTTTAGTAGACAGAACAGAAATTTACAAGACAGATAAACAATACTTTAGAAATTATAACTTTAATTCAGCGGAAAACAGAAATCAGCGTGGTTACATCTTTACCAAAAACTCAAGTACATAAATATCAGTCTTGTTCAGAAAGTCATCAGAGTACAAAACTTTAAAATCATAATCCCCATAGAAGGTGCCATAAGAAGTTAAGCCATGCTTTACGCACTTCTAGTACTTCAAGCACAAGAAATCCGAATCAAGCTAAAGTATTTCCTCCTTGGAAACCTGGGGGACGGAAGAAAAGGGGCGAAAACAAGCAAGGTCAGACATAAAGTCTGGCAAGTCCAGTGACTTTCATCATATGAATAGATAATAATAATCATGGCATGCAAATAAAACTGGATGAGAGATAACAGTAATAGGAGCAGCAGATGTACTTAGGTTAAACAAAAGAAACAGAATAATATTACTTTTCATCTCTCTGCACTAATACTAGTATAGCAGGATTTGGTGTCACCCTAATGTCTAAACTGAAATAGAAACGGGAACAGAATAATTTCCACAGAAGAGAATACTAGTAATGGGCCTTTACCACCCCAACAGAAACAGACAGAAACAGAATGCTAATAATGGGCCTTTACCACTCGAACAGAAACAGGCAGAAACAGAATGCTAATAATGGGCCTTTACCACCCGAACAGAAACAGAAAGAAACAGAATGCTAATAATGGGCCTTTACCACACGAATAGAATGTACCGAAACAGAAACAGATTAATCCCTATGGAAACAGAATGCAGAATTAGGTGTACACTAGTAAATGGGCCTTTACCACCCGAACAGACGGTACCACGTAGACAGATGTTGCCACCCAACAGAAACAGACGATACCAACAGAAACAGACAGAACTAAGTGTACCCTAAAACCCTACCCCAAGTGATCGGCTCCCTAATACATAATACCCTGTGTCGGTTCCACGGTAGGGTGTATCACTCCCTAAAGTGACAACCAATTGGCACAGACCTATTTACAGATGTCACGGCGTCTTGCATCCTCAGAGGCAGACCAGGATCCATGCACGCACATGACCCGGTTGGAACACACCATCAACACCCCTCGCCATTATTAGAATGAACCACTTATAATTAGTTCAGTAAGCGTGCCCGGTCCCTACCTACTGTTGGGTCAAAGTTTTGATACCAGAAAGGGTTACTGACTAATATGGGTCCCAAACAACAGATGGCGCAAGTAATTTCCCTCCTAACCTTGTGTCCCCAGACTAACGGATTTCATATTAACTTGTTTACAAGTTCAGATATACAGAGTTCAGATCAACTAGTTCACAGATCAGACATGTTTTCAGACTAACGGATCAGATATACAGATTTAACAGATTAACAGATTTGTCTAACTTTGTAATTAGGCCTACAGATTCATGAAACGGGTTTGTTAAATTCGTTAGCCCAATTGGTTTAACCCTGTTTACCCAAAACGTTTTAGACATCATATTTATCCCAGATTTGCATTAATTAAATATTAATGCACAGACCTCTCACGTTAGGTCGGTAGCTTGTGGCCGCTAGATATGTCGGGCGGTTCCGGGCAGACTTCTTCCACAAGCCAGAACTAACCTCGTGTCTAAGCATATTTTAATTATGCCTACGACCTCTCACATTAGACTGACAGTTTGCGGTCGTTGGTTAAGCCGGTTGGTTCCGGGCATGCTTCTACCGCAAACTGAGTCTAACCTCGTGTCATAGCCAATTCATTCCAATACAGATTTTTCAGATATCAGACTAATTCTGTTTATTTAACAGATTAAACTTCTTCATAGGATATAACAGATTAATCAAATTTCCATGTTCTACCAATTCTTAGGTCGAGCCTACGGATTTCCATACTCAGATTACCATTATCTAGTTTCAACAGATCATACTATTCAACAGGTAGCAGATCTACTAGTTTAAGCGATTGAACAAATTTAGCAGATAACAGATTTAGCAGTTTAGGCAATTCAACAGTTTTAGCAGATAACAGATTAGGCAATTTAACAGATTTAGCAGATAACAGATTTAGCAGATTATATATATCTACAACTCTATTTACTTATCTTGCCTAATCATAAATTTAAACTAAACTTACATGCCTAAATCAAGGTCATAATTCATAATACAATATATGCCCCAAATTTTAGCCTTAATATTCCCATTTACAATTTATGTCAAAACTAGATTTAATATTCTAGTTTACCTATTATGTCCAGGACTAATACACATATAAATCATTATCTATTATAGCCAATTCAGATTATGCCAACATATTTGCTATGCCAAATTAACTTAATTAAGCTACGCCCAATCCCCGTATAACATGTTTTTCCCAAGCTCTCTAAATACTCATGAAATGGACCTATAGGCTCGATGTCCATAATGGTGAATGGGAATAAACTAGCAAAGTTACATACAAAATACGAGATCTAACATCATTAAGGGAATAGGCATAAGAAACTAACTACGATAGTTATAGGCAACTAACCACAATAGTCATAGGCGACTAATTACAATAGTTTCTTATTCAATGTCATAGGCAATAGTCTCATAGTCATGAATCATAGTCATAGGCAATAGTCTCATAGGCATGAATCATAGTCATAGGCAATGGTCTCATAGGCAACAGTTTCATGTCCAAATATGCATTATTCATTATTTGTCCCAAAATTTAGCGTTCGTGCGTTAATCTCTTATGATATTTGGCACTGGCTCGTGGTAGCCTGGCTATAGAACAGAAAGAAGAAAGAGATACAGAATAAAATAGATCAGAACAGAACATACACAACCTCAAATTCAGATTTACAATCATGTCACAATTATAATTAAAGTTTATATCGGAAAATAACTGTACTTGCCTTTCGTGGTTTTAAGAAAGGACAATAAACTGTTGTTGATGCAAAAACGCTGAATTATTCCCCTTTAATTGTTGTCATAGCTCTAGACTGTGATTTGAGATTTGATTTAGCTTTTAATTCTAATCAGGTTGGAAGAAGATGCATCGGTCCAAGTTTTGATTCCAGCAGGGTAGCGACGCCATTTTTATTTTTAATTAGAACAGAGGCAGAATATAGACAGAATGAAATTGTGTAGAGAAGATGAGGCTAGGGAGTTGTTTATATAGGAATAGGATTAGGTGGACGAATCTAGATAGAAACGAGTCTAAATACATCAGAATGTATCAGGTTCAGAAAGAGGGTTCGGGAGGCAGGTCGACCCCCAGGTCGACACTATGGTCGACCTGGTCCCCCCAGGTCGACTCTATGGTCGACCTGGCCCTTGGGAGGTCGACACTATGGTCGACCCCCAGTTCGATCTGGTCCATGGGCGGGAATTTTCCCGCCCAGTCTGTTCTGGGATTTTGAATTCGAATTTTCGAGCTGTTTCGATTCTGAAATTCTATGAAACTTTGGAGGGCCATATCTCCCTCATACGGACTCCGTTTCTCAAAAACTCGGACTCGTTTTCATGCATAATTCCGAGACGAACGCAATGGCGCAACCCATTTCCCTTGATTCTTATTTCAAAAATTAATTATTCTCTGATTTGTTACTTATACGATCACAGAAAATACGGTGTGCTACAATTGAGTAATATAGAGAAATATACTCAATAACATTCTAGTATAAACAGTGTTATGCACAGCCATTGAAGATGAAAATAGTGGAAAATATACAAGGAAATATACTAAGATTTATTGTCCGAATGTTTTCACTTATTTAATCACTGAACATAAGAAATATGATTAGGATAATTTCCTAATACTACCTATTGATTGGCTTCATCATACCGATCTACAACTCGCATGGTAAAATGTCACTGTTAATATAAGAATTTATCATATCCAATGATCCATTATTAAAGATATAACTAAACGTCTTTAGATGTTGTTGTGACTTATTTTCCCTTGTAGATGTTACGCATGCTTAGACATCGTCGAAACATACCCATACACGTACCTGCCTTTGTTGATCCTTTATTTACCTTAATCAGCATAAGCATGCCTAATCTCCACCTCTATCTATGTAAGACCATCATTAATAAACCTAAAAAAGAATGTTTTCGATATAGGTCCAAGTAAACAAATATTCTAATTCGCACCTCTATCCTGTCCACTATGATATGGGCTATATTTATTAGTCACTTATTTTTTCCAATCAGCACTTGCTGCCAGAACGGACTACTATGTGATGTTTAAACTTATTGGTCACTTAATTTCCCTAGTCAACGTTTGCTACCGGGCCAGACCACTACTATTACATTCTTATTAAACTTAATACTAGATCTAAATTTTAATTATAATATGCCCTTCCAGTTTCCCTTTTAATTATAACTCTCGTATCATAACTCTAATTGCATATATCCCAAATTTGCCTATTATGATATATAAATATGTCCATACAATTGTCATAATATTATGCGCATTCGCTGTTTCTATTCAAATTACAACCCATGTTATAGTGTTTTTTTATATAAATTATCAATACTTTTCCTAATTTAGTCTAGTTCCTTTTTAATTACAGATCTGAAATTTATGCACATTTTTTTGGCAAATTTAATTATTTTCCTTTAATCCATGTTTACATGCTTATTACTTTTAGTTCTATTTTCCACATGCAAAACGAGGATTCAGTCAGTCGTCAATTACCATTTACAAAGTTTAAACTTAAATAATTGCAAAAACTGTACATAATTGACATGAATAAAATACTGATAAAGGGAAGAAGACTGTAAAAGTTTCTTACATAATTTAAATAAAAAGAAATCTGTAGAAGGAACAAAGAAATACTCATAGAAAATAAGTTTTAGAAAAAACAACTTATAGAAAACTATAAGAAAAATTATGAGAAAACTACAAGAAAAACAATAAGAAAATCTATAACTATTATAGACCATATTTTCTAAATTACCAAAAGTATGAATAATTACAACACTCACTCATGGTCTTAAGCTTTTAGAGCGCGACAAGTCTTCCTTCCTCCCGTCCTTAGGTTGATTAATAATATTTTCATTTTTACAAATCTATTTCTGGACAAAATTTTAAATTGTAGGTTCTCTTAGTTAAGAGAGGACCCAGTGGGAAAAGATGTGTGTCATGAACGAAGAGCTTGGCCTAATGTAGCGTCCTAGGTTTTCGCGATTCTAAGTACTCGGCATGACCACAATGTCGACTACCCAGACATCGGAAATACCAGAAGACTAATAGAAAGAAAACAGAGGGTGAGAATAGATAAGTTATAAACTTAGAATAGAATAAGAAGAAGAAGAACATACAACATCAGAGTAACACGAATCTTACAACGGAACGAATAAAATATGACATAACTTTGAAATAAAAGATTGTACTTGAATATACATATCATCATCAAAGTACAACACTTACAACACAGTGGAAATCAACAATAGCTACACAACCGCTGCTGAAGCCTCCTGCTCCAACTTTCCAAGTATATCTGTAAAATCCCGACTACTTGACTGCCCGTACAAAATTGGGCACCCAAGAGTTTAGGGAAAACAAAACAAAGTAAACTCTGGGTCAGTCATGTGATTGGTGTGAGTAAAACAGTTTAAAACAGTTTGAACAATTAAACGATATCTCATAAGACCATGCCGTATAACGGTACGGGTTTTTCCCCCTACGAGAATCAAAATCAATCTTTATATCAAAACTCTCTTGATATTATTATAATGTCTATCAATCACAATATAATAATCAATTAGCAGAAACGCTTTCATCTCACGTTCTACATAAATAGTATACAATCAAAACCGCGAGCGCTTATTGGATAATGGATTTCCAACTATGACAAGGTATGGAACCACCTTCTGCTAGTGTACCTCTAGAGAGGAATACACAGGGGTCAACAAGAACATCTTGCAACCTGGCCAGACATGACTGACCACTCATTTCGCTTGAGTGTATCGAATGTATTATCACCAACGGTTGGGATCAACAACCGTTTCCCGCAAGGGACAACATTGACAATAGATTATAGAAGTAAATGAAACTCTAGATCAGGTAATAATACACACTAATGGAAGCAACCCACATAGCCATGTTGCCTGCCCGATTTTTGTCATTTCCCGGTTGTGAGGCTAGAGGCCACGCTTATCTATGACAGATCACACATCTTTTCACTTTGAATGTCACATCGTCATACCCGCCAAATCACCAATTGATTTCCTCAAAAATACAATGGGCATACAGCTAAGAGAAACGAATTCCTCCGCCACCAAACATATATACGTTTGAAGATATCAACTTATGCGATCTATAAAATATACTCTGTCAGACATTCCTCCATAGAGGTCGTCCTGGGACTGGACAAACCGAAGGCACTATTCTTTAAATCCATCTTAGGAAATTTCTATCTAGGATCGCCAGAACAGCCCTTATATAACTATATCTTAAATTTTCTTGATCATATTTGATTCGCGACGCTAACGCCCATACAGAGTGGGTTTCATGTCATGAATCTGATCCCGGTCTCTCTTTATTGACGACGGAAAAATGGTCAAAAATTTTGATAGTCGATGAGTTAACTATCAAAGAAAAACACATGTGCAAACAACGATATTATTTCCAGATGGAAATTACATCGATCAATCACAGTCAACTTTTATCCCTTTAAATTAATAAGAATCATTAATTTATTTCATTTGTCATTTCCTGTTTTCTATATTCAATTTCCAGATGAATATACAACAATTCCATTTCTTGTTTTCTATATTCGAAAACATTTCTGATTCTTATTTGGAAAACATTTCAAAAACTTTTACATTGGACTTAGACAGATGTTTAAACAAACCATCGCTATACCTTTAGTTGGACCTAAAAGGAGTTTATCATGCTTGGTTTCCTAGAATCATATATATTGGTTTTGGGCTGGTGTTTAGGGTACAAAGTTTTTCTTTACTTGCTTCTATCATTCGGCTATACCTTTTGGTAGGAACTAATCGATGTAAACATGTGTTAGAGACATGTTATGGTTGATGGTTGCAAGTGGTTGTAAGTGGTTGCTAGTTGTTGCTCGTGGATGCATGAACACACATTAGGCACTAGATCGGCTCAGTCACATTTTCATATTGCATATGCATGAGTGTTTATACTTGTTTATGGATGGAATTGAATGTGTTATCATGTGGGTGTTACATAACTCAAACCATTACACTTATTAACTAAATCCACTTAACCATCCTTTACTATCAACCCTTAGCCATTCCTTCGTTAAGAAGGAAGTCAACCAAGTTGCTGTATAATTACCTTTCAGACCTTAACTGAACAACGTTTTAATTTCAGAATAGACAAAGATTACCGCTCCGATTTCTACAATCATTTGCTTATGCAAATTCTCGGATTTAGATTACGAATCCACTTCTTTTATGAAAAACATTTATTTTAACGCTAATGTTATAAACCCTACTTCTGAAATATCAAAATTAAACGTCTAACCTTTATTTCTTACTTTGAATAATTAACCAAAAAACTAATTTATTTATAAATAAATAAATCTTGATTAAAAATCCTGAAAGTAAATAATACTTTCCCGAATTCGATATAATTGAATTCGACTCGTAACTGTCATTCGAGTAATCTCTATTCGATTAACTCTTCTCGAATAATTTATATTCGGTTTACTTACTTCGAATAACCAACATTCGATAACCTTACTTCGAATAACTAATATTCGATTTACTCACTTCGAATAACTAATCTTCGATTAACTCACTTCGAGTAACTAATATTCGATTAACTCACTTCGAATAAATTATATTCGATTAAATCCTTTCGAACAAACTATATTCGATTAACTCCTTTCGAATAAACAATATGCGATTAACTCATTTTGAATAAACTATATTCGATTAACTCCTTTCGAATAAACTATATTCGATTAACTCCTTTCGAATAAACTATATTCGATAATTTCTTTAACCCTATTCGAATAACTATTATTCGATAACTCTATTAACTCTATTCGAATAACTCTAGTTCGATTTAACTCTAATCGATTAACTCTAATCGATTAACTCTAATTGACTAACTCTAACTGGTTAACTCGAACTGATTAACTCTAACTGAGAGTTAACTCTACTGGTTAACTATAAGTGGTTAACTCTAACTGATTAACTCAAACTGGTTAACTCTAACTGGTTAACACTAACTGGTTTACTCTAACTAATTAATTTTAACTCTAATCTATTAACTATAATTCGATTAACTCCTCTAACTCATTCTGATTAACTCCTTTGATTAACTCGGTTTCAAATATCGATGTTGAAATCGATTCTTACTTCTCTATATAAGTCCTGACTTATATATTCTATTTATCCAATGATAAATATTTTACTTAATTTATAAAATATTATTTATAAATTAATCTTCCCAATTTATCTGTTAAGACATATTTCTATTTAATTCCACTTTAAATAAATCTTTTCCATTTATCTGTTAAAAACAGATTTCCATTTTTCTATTTATTTTCTAAATATGCCTTTGATTTAATTCTATTTATTTAACCAATAAATATTTCCTTTTTATCTTTCTATTTATTTTCTAAATAAATATCTCATTTATAACATTCTATCTATTTCCTGTAAATATTCCTTTTATTTAATTCTAATTATTTCCAAATAAATATTCCTATTTAATCTATTTGTAATATTTTACAAATATTTCCTTTTAAATTCTATTTATAAATGTTTTACACATATTTTCTTTCCAATTCCATTTGTAAATGTTTTACAAATGTTTTCCTTTTTATTTCTATTTGTAATTGTTTTACAAATATTCCTTTTTTCTATTTTATTTGTAAATGTTTTACAAATATTCCACTTTCTATTTTATTTGTAAATGTTTTACAAATATTCCTCTTTCTATTTGTTTTACAAATATTTTCCATTTATATTTTTTTCACAAATATATTCTTTTATATTTGATTTCACGAATATTTTCCTTTATATTTGCTTTCGCAAATATTTCCCTTTTAACTCCTTTTCCTTTTATATATAAAATCCATTGATTTTATATAAATAATTTATTTTCATAATAAACTTTGAAAATCCCCTTTTTACATCCCAGTATACATAAAATACCAAATCACGGTGATCAATATCATCCAAGCATATACAATCAATAACATATTATATATCACATCATATATCACAATATATGAAAACGGTAAAAATAAACGTTGAGGAATCCAGTCGGATTCCTCCAACCTGTTTCCCTGCATCCATAAATGTTACACAATATAAATAGCATCGATTTCACTTAAATATGAAATATACTGATAAACATAATCAATATTTGATTGTCGATTTTTATATATAACTATATCTACGTTTTCAATCAAATCTATTTAACAGTCCAAACAATCAATACACAGCAATCAATCCTTATTTATCAAAAATAAAGTACAGTTTATAAAAATATAAACCGAGCAGAGTTAGTGAGTTTTACTTACCTTGTCCGTAATCGTTAAATAACGATTTACGATTGTCAACTCTGATCAGACAAATTTATTTTGCAATAAATTTCAACTATCTCCAAACCATTCCAAACCAATTCCAAAGCACAATCCTCGTCTATACCATCATGTCGGATCCCCTTAAAGTTCTTCGGCCCATCATCCTTTTATTTCAGCCCACCTGGATTTGCTTTACCTCTTTGAACGTGGCCCATCACCTAAAATACCCATCCGCATCAAAACAACTTCATCTCCAATCGTGGAATCCTGCTCTCCCGTTCTTCCCATCGTGACGTAACAACTCCACCAAAATTTCCAGTACAATGACTTCCCCTTCATTGGAACAAATACAAACTTCCATCTTCAATATCAACAAACTTTAAACCCAGCGACATCCACTCCCTCTACCTCCTTTTTCCAATTCCAGTTTCTTCTTGCAAAACCAAACTTCCTCTAACTCTAGTCCTTCTTCCATCGGTGAAAGGAAATCCTCCTCCATTTTCGAGGCTTCAGCAACTTCCATCCGCCTTTTATTCAACCCCTTCCTTCTTCTCCTGACCCCCACTGAAAGAAATTCGAGCTCACCACAAAAAGCTCAGCATATCAACTCCTTAAACTCGTTCCTCTCAACACCATCCCTCATCGTTCCTTCACCAAAACAATGGTCACCTTCCATAGCAAAGACCGAAGTATACCTCATAACAAACCCTACTTCGATGCGTAGAAGCTCTCTCACGAGAACGACCCCTTGCAGCTGAAATTCGAATTCGAGCAAACGCGTCGCACCTCCTATATTTGGTACGAGATTGAAGATAATATCTCTAGAAATTCATAGATATGGATGTTTTGATTTTAGGATTTTTATTGGATTTTCTTTCGATTATTGGAGGTCGATTCTCTTTGTTGAGAAAGAAAAACGAGCGACGGTGGATTTTTTCTTGCTGTTGACTTTGGATGGAAATATTAAGGGCTAGGAAAAGTTTAAGGGGTTATTTATAGAGAGGAAATCTATTATTATTAAGGGTACCGATTTCATAAAATTTCGTACATTTATGGACTGCTAACGACAAAAATAAAAATACCAGTGAGACGAGCAATGTTCCACGATCCCAAAAATATAAAAATATAGACTAGTTAACTTATTCTGTGAAATCTCAAAATACTGATTTAGGGTGCAAAAACACTTCAAATAACTTATATTCATTTTTGTCTTCTAAAAATTCCTATGGTCACATACAATATCCAAAAATCATGAAAATGGACATATAACTAGAGTTTGACATTACGGACCCAATGAAACTTGTTTCGTCGAATTCCGACTTCGTTTGCTCACACAGCTTATTTTTAAAGGTCAATTTATCGACTGTTTTTCACATTAAAAATCCGTACGGCCACACAGTGACCCAAAAAATCATGAAACTTGGAATCTAACAATAATTTAACATTACGGATCCAACAAAATTAGTTTCGTCGAAAATGGAGGTCGTTTGCCAAACTGGCTATTTTTAAATCTCTAAATAACCCATTTAAATAAAAATTAAACTAAATATAAATAAATTTATATTATTGTATATATTCACAGTGGAATACCATACAGCTCCAGAATAATCCTATATGGATTTCTAACTCGATATTTCATCATCAGAGTTATATCTATATTTAATTAAAAATAAAAATAATTAATTAAACCGTTATGGTTTTTAAAAGGTTTTGGCGCTATTTTTCTGTGAATTTGATTTGGACATAAATCAAAATCTATACGATGAAATCCTAATTTTTCTCTTCCACTAGAAAAATATACTTCACTAGCTCCTAATGTTTCTTGTTTCACAGAAATCCGATTTAAAACGGACCCTATATATTCAGTTGAAGTTCAAATCGCCAAATAGTGAACTGCCGCGCCATTTCGGGCCCGATTATAATTAAAATATAATTATACGTCCAAACTTCGCTTATACAATATATTTGTGAATATAATTCAACTCTAAACTGAATTATATATTTTAAATAATCCACTTTACACAATATTGTGAATTCCATTATTTTTGATTATTTCTGAATTTATATATATTATACTATTATTTAATTTAATTAAATATTCCCTGTTATTTAATTAAACAGCTATTTAAATCCCTATATCGCTATTTAAATAAATAAATTAATTAAATATTATATAGCTAAAAATACGGGTTGTTACACCTAAGGTCTTATTTATATTAGAGTCTAAGGACCTTAGGCTGTTGGATTTTAAGATTTAATCCAGTCCAAACACGTCACAGCTTGAAACATCACCATCAAATCTCGAAACCCATGCGTCGAATTAAGACGCGTCAGTTTTAAAATCAATAGCCTTCCTTATCAGCTCATACATAGATGAAATGTCATCTAGGCTCAAGTGCGGGTCGATCTTGCATTAGGTCGGCACCGTACCTACGCAATTACTTATTTTCCCTTTTCTTATTTTATTTAGTAGTTTATTCATATAACTTGCTTCTTTTATATCTTCTATCCAGACTAACTCGGATTTTGACAAATTATATATGAAAATTGACCAAAAAATTACCGAAGGCTCAATAGTGCAACTCCCATCTTTAATTTCTAACAATTTCATGAACTTAATTTTTTAGTTAATTAGTATTACTCAACTTTTAGGGTTGTTACATTCTCCTATCCTTTATGGATTTCATCCCTAAAACCTCTATGGAAAGAAGAATGATATAAGTAACTATAACCAATGTCTATATTCATCTACTCAACCATTATCTACTGCATCAATTGTCCTTAAGTTTTCCAATAAAATTTATTTTATTCTACAATAGTGTAGTGTATATGTCCCTAGATAATGCCAAATTTTAGGTTGTTTATTAATTTAGTTAATCTCCTTTGTATGCAATTATGCACGTGTCATGCATCCAAATATATGTGAAAATCTTAATGATAACAAATAGTTCTACATTTATGCTACAAACATCATCCATATGCACCAATCATATGATAATCGTCCATCATATCAGTCATAAAAATAAAGTAAAAATGCACACACATCCATATGTATTTGTTTAGTGTCCTATTTTGCCTGTCTCTAATAGTGCCTAATGTGGGCGTATGTATCCATTCACATCCACTAGAAAACACTTGCAACCCTTAATGTACACCATACGTTACACGTTCTATTAACATTTTTATAGAAAATTCTATCATTCACAGGTTATATTCTAAGATCGAATCGTTCAAAGTATATGAAAGATAAAACTTATTCAAAGGAAAAAATAACAATGGGAAATTCAAAGCATACCATCGAAAAAAGAAAGGAAATGTGTATCTTTACTTTAGCTTCCCACGTCGCACCCTCGGTGTTGTCTTTCCACTGAACCTTCGCAGGCTTAACCTCCTTATTACTCAACTATTTCACCTCATGCTCTAAAATCTGAGTAGGCATACATCAAACTAATGCATCACGCTCGATCTCCACCTCCTCGAGTCAACTGGGGTCAACTACCTCAGTTGAACCATGTAAACACTTCCTTAAGTGCAAGACATAAAATTCATCGTAAACTCTTGCACGTCACTCCAGGAATCTTACCTTATACTCCATCCTCCATACCCTATCCACATTTTGGGAACTGTCCTATGAATCTAGGAACAAGCATACAAATCGAACAAAACCTCACTACATTCCTTAGAGGTGACACGTTAATAGAAACCAAATCTCCAATCTCAAACTATAAGTTTGTCATCCTACTGGTAGTGTTAGATTTCTATCAATCTTAGGTTGTCTTTATTCTCTTCTTTATCGTCTTAATCTTCACTATGGTTTCCCCAAACATATCAGATCCAAGCAACAGTTTGTCTATCATCTCCTACCAATACGAAGGCGATTTGCATGGTCGTTCGTAAAGTGCCTAGAAAAGGGTCATTCTTATACGCTTATAAAATAAGTTATTGAAGGAAAATTCTACCAAGATTATGTGCTCCTCCTATGTACCTCCAAAGTTTAAGAAGCGTAACCTCAATAAGTCCTCATAGACTCTATTCACCTCACAGTTTGTTCATCGGTCTGGATAGGTTGTTCTCAATCTAAGCAGGGTCCCTAGTGCCTCTTGTAGGCTCCTCCAAAACTCACTAGTAAAGGTTAGGACTCTGTCGCTAGGCATATCATACAACCAAACTGTCTATCTGCTGTATAAAGAAGTTAACCAAGCCGTTACTTGCTTTCCCTTAATCAGAATGGATTAGGCGCTCTTCGTCAGACTGTTTACTATAACTCAAATACTGGTATTGCCATTTCTAGACTAGGGCAAACTATCTATGAAATCCAAAAACACAGTCTCCGACTTTTATTATGGCACTTCAAATGGCTGGAGCAATCCACCAGGTTTATGTTGCTCCGCCTTAACCCATTGGCGAGCCAAGCACTTTTCTAGATATTTAGCGACATCCTTCTTCATTTCGCTCCAATGAAACACTCTCTTCATATTCCTATTCATTTTATCACCACTAGGGTGTATAGTCATCCTCAAAAGGTATGCCTCAGTAGTACTGCACTCACCAAGTCACCAGTGCAGGGGACATAAAGCCTTCCATCTCTTACCCTTACTACCAATAAAATATCATTGAAGATGCCTAGAGATTATCCTCTATTAAGATAATCAAACATATCAAACAACTCTAGATCTTCTCGTGGCCTCAACCTGTTCTGCTCCATCAACATAGGTTGAACCTCTAATGAAGTTAACAATCCATGGGTTTAATTCATAGAGGGTCTAAAATCAAAAGTAGAAATGAAATCCAATCCTCCACTCTACGAACAGAGGATACTAAATTGCACTCTTCCTATTTAAGACATCCGCAACCACATTACCCTTTCTAGGGGTACAAGCTACCTCGAAATCGTACAATGCCAAGAATTCCATCCGTTGTTGTTGCCTCAAATTTAGATCCTTCTGTTGAAATGGGTATTTCAATGACTTATGGTCCATGTAGAGCTCAAACCTCTTGCCATGTAGATAATGCCTCCATGATTTAAGTGCAAAAACAGTTGCAACCAGAACCAAATCATGGGTATAGTAGTTCCTCTCATGAGTCTTGAGCGGTCTACTCCCATAACATACTACCCTACCTTCCTCCATCAATACCGCTCCCACGCCTATCCCACGTGCATCGGTGTATACTATGAACATCTCAGAACCATCAGAAAGCATCAACATAGTTGCATTAGTGAGAGCCTTCTGAAGCCTCATGAAGAAATCCTCAAAGTCTACGTCCCAAAAAATACCAAATTCTTCTTGGTGAGGCGGGTAAGTGATGCCGGAATCCATGAAAAATCCATAATAAACTTTCTATAATAACCCGTCAAACCTAGAAAGCTACTCAACTCATTAGCGCTACTAGGGACCTGCCAATTCTGTACCGCTACCACCTTGGCAGGGTCCACAGCTAGTCCTTCTCTGGAAACCATATGCCCTACGAAATACTTTTCCTCATGGCAAAGATGGTGATGCACTCAGAGAGTAAGCGATACCTCTCTCAAATGTATGGCATGCTCACCCTGGCTCCTCAAGAATACCAAAATGTCATTAATAAACACAATATTGAACTTATGAAGAACGTCATGGAAGACTCTTCTCATTAGATCCGTAAAATAGGCCAGCCATTAATTAGCCCAAAAGGAATTACCACCTGCTTGAAAAACTCTGTCAGGTGTTCGAAAGGTCGTATAGTCAATACCATCATCCGCCACCCTGAGCTGTTGAAAACCAGTGGAAAAATCTAATCGAGAGAATACTAACGCGCCAACCAACTAGTGAAACAAATCATCTATCCAAGGGGGTGATTAATGATTTTGCTTTGTGAGCTTGTTCAATTCTTTGTAATACACACAAAGTCGGAGAAAACCATCTGCCTTTGTAGTAAAGACGACTGGCTCCCCCACTCAGAAATTTTCCTCCCTATGAATCCCTTCTCTAGTGGCGTCCCTACTTGTTTACTAAACTCTCTCTTCTCCCTCGAAGCTATATGCCATATGGGCAATGTTATGGGCTTTTCATTATCACTACTATATACCCGAAAATCAAACTCTCTCTTGGAAGGTTGCCCTCTCACCTCCTCAAACACATCTGGAAACTCACATACTATGGGAACTGAACTGATATCATTAATAGAATAATCTGACGAATAAAGAAGGCTCAACATGACCAATCCTCGGGAGTCGTAAGAAATCTCTAGGGTTCGAGCATTAGATGTCCATAATCGAACGCCCCTCCGCTCGCAGTCTAGAATGATCCTATACAAAGCTAACCAATCCATCCTTAGGATCATCTCATATCCCGAGAATCCCAAAACATAAGCATCACAATCAAACTAATGCCTAATATCAAAATTTTCAAGACCAAACAAATCGAAGACAAATGTGCAGGTCCACCTATGGGGTTTGAAACATCTATTGGACTAGTAACTAAAGAAATATCCAAGTACAAACAATCAACCAAAGAATTAGAGGCAAAAGAATGAGATTCTCCTTAGTCAAAGAGAGTACAAATTAGAAAGTGAGAAATCGAAATCAAATATAATACCATAGCTTTCCTACCTTTTTCTGGTCCATTACTAGATAGAGTTGCCTCCAAGATTTATACCAAAGATAGCACTATTCCTTTGTCCCGTTCTTTGCGGACAAGGCTTACTAGGAGCCCGGGCTGTCGATAACTACAACACTTTCCTTTCATCGCAGTCTTCTTACGGTCCTTGATGTAATAACCTATCGATCCATAACTATAAAACTTAACATCCTTCTTGTTTTGTCCTTTCTAGGGTCCTCTATTATTCTTCATATTGCATTTCTTATTTTTCCACCATTGCTTCTTCGAGCCTATAGGCTTATGAACTTACTTTTTTACCATTTTTAATCTCTTCCTTTGCATCCTTAGATATAAAATCTATTTCAAATGTCACTCCCATAGGTACATGTGTTAGTGCCAAACGACGCAAGGGTTGGTTCAATCCTCTTGCAAATTTCATAGCTTTCTTGTGGGTTGTATTAAGTAGATCCATCCTAAAACTCAAAAGCACATTGAAGTGATTAATGTATTCCTTTATCTAGAGATCTCCTTGCTTTGACCTAATAAATTTTCCCAACTGGATTACCTCCTCAGCATGTGATAAGAATCTTCTCCCAAGCCTATCTCTGAATTTCGCCTAACCAGTATCCTATAACAACCCGAATTTTGACAGATCGATTTTTTCACAAAAGTCACGATTTATGAAAGCCCGAGTTAGCTTGTCTGGTATCATGTAAAAAAGACAAAGATAATAAATATAACATAGCACGACAAAATATCTCACAACAAAATGGATAAAATATAATAATCAAATGTAGCCTTACCGAAATAATGACACTTCCTAACAAGTGTCCAAAGGCTACCAAATCTCTGCCATAAATTTAACCTACGAGTATGTTATGAGGAGGGGGTTAGAACACACAGTTCCGATGAGAGGACAAATTATAGAATCTGAAATAACCCTACATGTATGGTTAAGTTACATTTTCTTAATTATTTGCTTATTCGAGTTAACAGCACTCTAGGCTCTATATTCATGTCGTACCCATCTACTTCCCATTAGACTAAAACCTAATATAGTATATATGTGGTTATACCCAACATCTCAAGGTACTCCCCATAGTAACCTCCTAGTACGATCGCCGCCGTCACACCATGAAAGCGTATGCAACTTCCATCCTACGCCAAATCGCGTACGGAAATCTATATTGTTGCATCATGTAATCGCATTGAACCACCATCGCTATGCCACGTGGCATACAGATCCTCGTATCTGAACTCTTTGGTCGAATCACGTCTCAACAAGGAGTAATGCCTTAATATTTACAATACACCACCCAGTATGTGTATTTAGACCCTCACACGAAAGTACTGCCTATTATAACCCAAGTCCCATAATAGGGCTGCATCCAACGCACAGAACTCGGTCGGGAGCTTTCAATATCTACAACGGATAGCTTTGTTAGGCCTATAATATAGATATTCACATATGATATGTCTCTTTTCATGGTGGATATGGCCCAACCCTGGCCCCTTCCTCGACTAATAAAAGACTACATCAAGAGCAAATGACGTCCCCCTAACAACCAATCTAGCATCCAATTTGGCATGTCCCTCGCCAGTGCCTTGATATTAAAAAAAACATTGTCTGTTGGTTTAGCTCTGAGTCTTTCTGCATCCCACTGACAGTCGACGACATGTATCTGATGGTTATTATTCTTATTTGGTCCGAACCAGCCTCCTCCTTGAGCAAGGCGATCACCGGTTCGTCCTAAGGTCATTCGCCCAGCCTTTTGGCTGCCACATCATAATTGCAACCAAGGTATACTCTTAGATGGAACTACAGACCTGCCTCTTGGCATACAACTTTATCCGATTTCCCCATAAGGCCATCTCAAAGTACCCTACCACGTTCGTAGAAGTCTCGTACATCCTTCCAATCCCATAAAATAATTAGGTGGACGCGATCCTGTCGTGTCTCCAGACACCATGATAATCTACCCCGTTGGATTCTTCTTCTCCATACATACGAACTATTTCTAGTGCATCACGCCATCGTGTCGTTAGATTCTACATCTAATCTTTTGATTATGTTCTTGCTTTATCTTATCATGTTGCCAATTAACTTGATTATCCGCATAATTACTTTTTGTTCATGTTACTTGGTTCATTAGCTCACTATTAGTTGCTTACTTTCTTTAATCAGCCCTATGCCACTGGAACAGATTTCTGCTTATTATTTATTACATTTATGAGGCTTAATATTTCTAATTATAAGTCTACTAGTAATAAGCCTACTTTATTTTTTCTCGGTTGATTATATTCTTATCTTACACCGTTACCACAATCGTTGCAGTGGGGTTGCTTACTAACTTAGTTCCCTTAACTAAGGTTTATTAATAAGTTCTCTTGCCCATTATTAATTATAACTTATGTTCTTATTCCACTTGTCCCTAGGACAATCCTACCTATTATATTTCATTCTCATTAATACAATTGATTATAATAGGTTATATTCCTCGTTTCATCCCGTTTTCCTTAGGTTCCTTAACATTAACCAAACTTTTACTGTTGCAGCCTTCCTTTATTTACCGTCTTGTATATTCTTATTATTCTAGGAAATTATTTTGCACACCTCATTAGATTGGTTAGTACAAGGATCCATTTCCATAATGTACATTGATTAGGATCCATAGTTGTAAGTTATTTCTTTTGTTTTAATTGTGGACATATATGTATTTGTTTGATTAGTGTGAAATACAGTGAAAGAACCCCTATCTCACACTAATCCCTTTTTCCTCCTTTTTTCCAACTACAATTTCATTAATTTTACCGTAATAATGACTATGAAAATGTATCCTTATTCCCAACCCTAACTAATTTAGTACACTACAAATTCCCCTTTTTCGAGTTAGACAATAATTCCTGTTTTTCATATACCATTTCTAATTACTGTAAATTTTCCATACAAAATTAGACATACCAATTCCTTTTCAATTATTCCCAATTTCATTATAATTATGTTTACAACATATCCAAGTTGCCATTGAATAACAGTCTTAAAAACATAGTCATAATTATTATAAATTTCACAATTTTAGTATTATAGTAATTCTTAGTCCAAATAGAAGATTAATGGAATGATGTGTACAACAACTATATGTCGTAATTAGCACAAATTTCATTTATTTATCACGTTAAGAATTACGGGGAATGTAAACGAAAAATATACCATTACCAAAAGATATAGTTTAAATCCACTAACCATACTGCTTTAAATCCTTGAATCTGATTCAGATCTACTACTATGTTATCTTTCTAATTAAATCTAATATTGGGATAACAACGGATCTACAAATTTGATGCTAAAAGAAAGAAACTTTAATAATTCTGATTCAAAGAATTTACCTTTCGTATACAAGAAATCTAAACACCTATATTGTAAAAAAAATTGTCTTCAAATCTTTAATTAGAATTCCTAAAAACTAATATTCTTATTTTTGAAAGATTTGGAGAAGAAAGAAAATGGCAGAGCCTTGGCATCGTCTCAGAAAATATGAGTTGGAGGCTAGGCCCTGTTAATCTATTTATAGGTGTATAGGAGATCCTGGTCTGTAGAATAAAATAAAATAAAATCCGAACCATACAAGTCGAAAATTCAACTTTAGCTGGCTCAGAGATGGGTCAACCTGGACCTATGTTGGGATGACTCGTGTGTTGACCCACCATTAGGGTGTGTCGACCCCTGGGTCGACCCACATGTGGTCTGGATTGACCCATGACCTGGGCCATTAACGTTAATTTTACCTAAATTAAATTCTTATTTAAAGTTGCTTGTAACGTTGCTTTTCTTGCTAAATATTGCTATATACATTATGTTCTTCCATTTATAACACATACCCAATATTTAAATTTCAAACTTATGTGCACATGTACGCATATAATTCTTCAACTCTTTGTCTATTAACAGCTGCTCAATAAATGTCACTATTAATTCCATCAATTTATTGATTCTTTCCCTTTTTAATATATATTCAAATTTCAAAAGCAGCAATTTTCTTACCTATTTTTCGTTCATTACACATTAATTACTTTCCACCCTTAAACTACACTTTAATTTCATTTTTTGAATTTATGCATATATATTTACGCACAACTTCATTTCTTTTTCAAAGTTTCGAATGACGTTATGCCGACATTTATTTCTTACTCATTTTGACCGATTGTATGTTACTTTTGGATTTCATATTCATATAGAAATATATATATTTATTTTACACACACATACACATATACATGTGTATATATATATACTCACACACACACATATATATATAATTTTCATTTAGAGTATCTTTTTCGTTTTAAATCCGTTTTGTGCAAACCATTGGTTTAAATTGATCAGGAAATCGCCACGGACGCAATGCCGCTAATTCTATGACAAAATACTAGAAATTTTTTATATTTTTATTTTATTATTCAATTAAAAATGCAGGGTATTACATCCTCCCACTCTTAGGAAATTTCATCCTCAAAGTTTGGTAAGGGTAAAATAAAGTAATTCCTCGCATAATTTACAACTATCATGTGTACATCCAATTTTTGCAACCATTTTTTCACTTGTGCAAAGTGTAACACAACATAATAATATACGAATGCAATGAATGCCTAACGGGTACCTCCTATACGAATGTAAATTTTCTTGAAAACCTTTTGAAAATATGATGCATACATCCTAAATATACTGGCAATTTATATATGAATGCTTTATTTTGAAAATCAAAATACTTTTTCATGAGTTTTTCCTACACTCTAACAGAGCAAGAGCGTAGTTCATCTAATTTTTGCATCCAAACCCTACTAACCAACTTTAAATTTGCGAGTTACTGAAAAGTCTAGTTTTCTAAATTTCTTATGTGAGAAAGAGGCAGAAAATGGAAAATTACATATTTTACATCCACTTTTACATAATCTTTTTCCCTATACATGGAAAACTTAATTGTTAATTTTACAAAAATTCCTATTTTCTATTCCAAGCATGGTTTGTGTAAGAAAAAAATTATTTTCAGTTTTCCAAACTTACCTTGGAAGAGTTCATTCTCCTTTATTGTTCTTTAATTTTGCAGTTGTCATCACTGTGTGTTTTCTTTTAGTTATATCATTACCTTTTCCTTAGCTTATTTAACTAAATTTTAAGTAAGCCTTCCAATTCTATCAAATATAAAATAGGAAAACAAGCACACTACACAGCTACTACCAAGGGCTAAGAATCCTAGGACTATGTCCTCGCCGCAAAAGAAAAGTCCAAACCATAGGATCTAAACAACTCATATGCCTTATATCATCTACTTATTGCAACTATTCCTTGTTATGTACTAACAGCCTTTTCCAAGCAACAACCTAGGCTCTATGTTGCTTATGCACTCTACATGAATTTACTATTATTCTAAAATAATTCTCGCTATATACATTGTAGCCTCAAAATTATTCCCCATCTTTCTTAGGTACTAATCCTTGCCCACTTCATGATTTAAAAACATGGTTTGGTTTTACACTTTCTTTTTTTCAAAAATTAAAAGCTTCAAATTTTATTTTTCTCCATTAAAGCTTTTTTTTGCCAAACCAAAAAATGACATCCAAAATAAACACGAAACTTCTTTTTCAACCATAACAATTGGAGTAGACAAGGACCACTATTTCTCAATTAATTTCACAACAGCTCATTTTTTTCTATGCTATTTCAGTTACTTACAATTAGGAGCTAATTGTTAAACTTATCCCAAACATCTACTTTACTCTACATTTTTAACAACTTATTTTGTCCACCCACCAAAGTTTATGTCAAAACAATTGTCAAAAATTTATGCCAAAAGAATAGAGATTTTCAAAATTTTCCTTACCGAGAATTTTAGTTTTTGACTAAATGCAATCTTTTATATGTTTTCTTATTTAATTCTAAATTAAAACTAGCGACCTAAACATGCTCTATAATGTACATATTTTTCTAAAAGAATTTATTTTAGATAAAAATTTCATAAGAAATCACCATTTCCAAAATATACCTCATTTTCTCCCAAAACTCAATATGTACTTTTTCAAATATGTTACTTACATTTTTTTTCAAATGTCAAAAATACCTCTTTTTGTTTCAAAACCTGTTTTTACACAATTTAGCAAGTACATATTTTAAAATTGCAAAACTTTTAAGGTCAAAACTTGAAAATTACCGTAAACTATCACCCAAAGCTTTTGAAATTTCAAGTTCTTAAAAGTTAACAATGGGGCTAGACTCAGAGTGGGTTTCAAAATTACAGACTTTCATAAATATTCCTACAAATTCATTTCTCTCAAATATATATATATATATATATATATTCCTAATCCATTTTCCTTTTTACTCTTTCCTAATTTATAAGGTTCTACTACCAAACCCACTAATCCGAAATACTAATATTTTAGATACTATCATATGGGATCCCTCTTTTTTCCATTAAAAAACACATTGTACATTTTTC
The DNA here is from genome assembly GCA_030737875.1 of Allium sativum. NCBI lineage: Eukaryota > Viridiplantae > Streptophyta > Magnoliopsida > Asparagales > Amaryllidaceae > Allium > Allium sativum. The sequence goes on from CM060920.1 coordinate 491,421,382, forward strand.
ACCAAAACACATTGTACATGACTGATATCCCAACTCTTCCCATATATCGATCTTCTTATTTAGTTGGTTCCTTTATGGACCTAGGTTCATATATAATATTTATAAAGTACCAATTTTCTAAAATAAAAAATATTTATATTTAAAAATACAAATACGCTCACTCTCAATCTATATCGGAATCATAAACCTGAGCTCTGGTACCAGGTGTAACGACCCAAATTTCGACAGATCGAATTTTTCACAAAAATCTCAATATATCGAATCCCAAGTTAGCTTGTCTGGTATCCTGCAAAAGAGACAGAGATAATAAATATACCATAGCTCGATAAAATATCTCATAACGGAATGGATAAAATATAATAATTAAATATAGTCTTACTAATATAGTGACATTGTCTCACAAGTGTCCAAAGGCTACCAAATCTTTGGCATAAATCTAACATGCGAGTATGTTATGAGGAAGGGTCATAACATAAAGTTCTAGTTAGAGGAAAATTATACATTTTAAAATTGCCCTACATATATCGTTCAGTTACAGTTTCCTAGTTATTAGGTCATTCGAGTTAACAACACTCTAGGCTCTACACTCACACTGTACCTATCTACTTCCTAGTGGATTAAACCTAATATAGTATATATATAGCTATACCCAACGTCTTAATGTACTCTCTATGGTACCCTCCTTGTATTGTCTCTGCCGTCACACCACGGAAGCGTATGCAACCTACATCCTATGCAAAACCGCATACGAAAATCTATATTATTACGCCATGTAATCGCATAGAACCACCATAGTTATGGCCGAAGCGTACGGATCCTCAAACCTGAACTCCTTGGTCGAATCACGTTTCAACACGGAGTAATGCCCTAATATCTATAATATACCACCCAATGCGTGTATCTAAACCCTCACACAAACGTATTGCCTACTATAACCCGAGTCCCGTAATAGGGTTGCATCCAATGCACGGAACACGAACCGCTTCTTTTCATAGTGGCTATGCCCCCACCTTGGCCCCTCCCTCAATTAATGAAAGACTACATCAAGAGATAATGGCGTGCCCCTAACAACCAATATAGCATCCAATTTGGCGTGTCCCTCACCAACGCTTCGATAGTAAAAGAACGTTGTCTGTTGGTTTAGCTCTTAGTCTTTCCGCTTCCCACTGATAGTCGATGACAGGAATCTGATGATTGCTATTCTTATTTGTTCCCGACCAGCCTCATCCCCGAGCAAGACAATTGTCGGTTCATCTTAAGCTCATTCGCCGAGCCTTCTGGCTACCACATCATAATTGCAGCCAAGGTATACTCTTAGATGGAACTGTAGACATGCCTTTGGGAATATGACTTTGTCCAGTTTCCCCAGAGGGCCTTCTCAGAGTACCCTACCATGTCCTACAGAAGTCTCGTACTTCCTTCTAGTCCCGTAGATTAATTAGTTATGTTGGATGTGCTCCTTGCGTGTCTCCAAACACCCCCATGATGTTCCCTGTTGGGTTCTTCATCTCCACACGTACGGATTGGTTCCAATGCAATTTCCATCGCGTCGTTAGATTCTACATCTAATCCTTTAATCATGTGATTGCTTTATCTCATCAGGTTGCTAATTAACTTGATTATCCGCATATTTACTTTTTATTCAAGTTACTTGGTTCATTAGCTCACTATTAACTGCTTACTTTCTTTAATCAGCCTTATGCCGCAGAAACGAACTTTTGCTTATCAATTATTACATTTATTAGGCTTAATATTTCTAATTATAAGTATACTAATAATAAGATTACTTTATTCTTTCTCATTTGATTAAATTCTTATCTTACACTGTTACCACAACCGTTGCAGTGGATTTGCTTATTAACCCTTAACTAAGGTTTATTAATAAGTTCTCTTGCCTATTATTAATTATAACTTAGACTTTAATTCCACTTGTCCCTAAGATAAGCCTACTTATTATATTTCATTCTTATTCATATAATTGATTATAATAGGTTATATTCCCCGTTTCATCACATTTTCCTTAGGTTCCTCAACATTAACTGAACTTTTACTGTTGTAACCTTCCTTTATTTACCATCTTGTATATTCTTATTATTCTAGGAATTTATTTCGCACATCTCATTATGTTGGTTAGTACAAGGATTCATTTCCATAATGTATATTAATTAGGATTTGTAGCTGCAAGTATTTCTTTTGTTTTCATTGTGGACATATATGTATTTGTTTGATTAGTGTGCAATACAGTGAAAGAACCCCTGTCTCACATTAATCCCATTTCCCTTATTTTTCTTTCAAATACGTTTTCATTAATTTTTCCATAATAATGAAAATGGAAATGTATCCTTTTTCCTACCCATAACTAACTCATTCCACTACAAATTCCCCTTTTTCCGAGTTAGATAACAATTCCTGTTTTTTATATACCATTTCCAATTACTGTAAATTTTCCATAAAAAAATAGGCATACCAATTCCTTTTCAATTATTCCCAGTTTCACTGTAATTATATTTACAACATATCCAATTTTCCATTGAATAACAATCTTAAGAACATAGTCATAATAATTATAAATTTCACAATTTTAGTATTGCGGTAATTCTCAATCCAAACAGAAGACTAATGGAATAGATTTGTACAACAACAATATTCTTAATGTACTTAGAAATAGATTATGTCGCAATTACCACAAATTTCAATTATTTCTCACGTTAAGAATTATGGGGAATGTAAATGATGAGTATACCATTACCAAAAGGTATAATTTAAATCTACTCACCCGACTGCTTTCCAATCCTAGAATCTGATTCAGATCTGCTACTTTGTGGTTTTTCCCATTGAATATAATATTGGGATAACCATCGATTTACAAATCTAATGCTAAAATAGAGAAAAAACCAAAATAATTCAGATTCACAGAATTTACCTTACGTAGATTAGAGATCTGAACACCTATATTGTCGATCTATATTCTTTGTCTTCAAATCTTAAATTAGAATTCCTAAAACCTAATATTCTTATTTTGAAAGATTTAGAGAATAAAAAAAATGGCATAGCCTTGGCATCGTCTTAGAAAATATGAGTTGGAAGCTAGGCACTACTAGTCTATTTATAGGTGTATAGGAGATCCTATTCTGTCGGATTAAATAAAATAAAATTTGAATCGTACAAGTCGAAAATACAACGTCATCTGGCTTACAAATGAGTCGACCTGGACCCATAGTGGGTCGACTCGTGTGTCGACCCCTTAGTCGACCCACATATGGTCCAGGTCAACCCATGACCTGGGTCATTAACGTTAATTTTTCCTAAATTAAACTTTTATTTAAAGTTGCTTATATCGTTTCTTTTCTTTCTAAATATTTCTATGTACTTTATTTTCTTCCATTTATAATGCATACCCAATGTTCAAATTTTAAGCTTATGCACATATATACGGGTATAATTCTTCAAATCTTTATCCTTAAACGTTGCTCAATAAACGCCATTATTGATTCTATCAATTCGTTAATTCTTCCCCTTTTAATATATTTTCAAATTTCAAATGCACTTATTTTCTTGTCTATTTTTCATTTAATCCACATTAATTACTTTCCACCCTTAAATTACACTTTGATTTCAATTTTTGAATTTGCGTATATATTCATGCATAACTTCGTTTCTTTTTAAAAATTCAAATGGTGTTATGTCGATATTTATTTCATACTCATTTTGATTGATTGTAGGTTAATTTTGGATTTCATATATATATATATATATACATACATATATTTCCTCATACATACACATATATACACATATACATACAACCTATATATATAATTCTTCTTATATGTACATTTATATGTGTATTTCTCTAAGAACATGCATTCCTTTGATGGAACTCGAACTCCTAACCTCTGCCTTAGGAAGTGCATGTCGACCAACTCACCTAACTTAGCTTTTATTTACAAGAATAAAAACATTGGTAGCTATTGTTCTTATTTGCGTTCCTCTTATATCTTCTTTTTCACATTTTTTCTAAAACTTCATTTGAAGATATCTTTTTCATTTTAAATCCGTTTTTCCGCAAACCATAGGCCTAAATTGATCAGAAAATCTCCATGGATGCAATGACGCTAATTCTGAATTTTTTTCAAAATTTTGTTTTATTATTTAATTAAAAATATAGGGTGTTACATTTATCTTCCCTTGGCACTAAATATCTCCTACCAATATGACGCCTCCTTCAGACGCCAAAAGGCCAGTTGAACTCTCTAACGATCATCAAGCTCCTAAGGTTCTCTCCATACTTTTCAATCTAGGCCTCAACAAAAATCTCTATGCTCGAGAAAGATCTACTACTAAGATTAGATAAATCCTTGCAAAGTCTAGAGAAGTCAATAGCTGCTAGCAGGTAGGGAGGAATCACAACAGTAAGTGTCAGAACTTGCGCAGGCTCTTGTGCTTCGGCATGTGCCATAGTTGTAAGATATCTTTGAGGAATAGGGGTAACCTCTGGAAGATTAGGGGCATCCACCATACTGTGCAAGAGAAAAGATAAGATTTAAGATTTTGAAGGAATCAAAGGAAAGTTATTGTAACAACCCGAAAATCTGGGCCAGTTTAAAATTTTTATTTTGGCAATTTTAGCGAATTTTGATTATTTAAAATGAATTATTTTAAATAGAATCGACGAGAAAATTTATTTTGAATAGAATTCGAACGTATATATTATACGCGTCGTCGATAGAATATAAATATTTATATATAATTATAAAAGGAATTGAAAATGGCGCGGTAGTTCGAAAATTCGATTTCTAATTTCAAATGAATATACAGAATTCAATATAAGTCAGAATTGAACGAAACAAGAAATATTTGAATCTGTATAACTATATCTTTGTAACGAAGTTAAGAAACTGAGATTTCACTTTATAAATGATGAGATATGTCCCGTTTAAAATTAGAAATAGTCGCTGTGGAATTTATATATATTTTTATATATATAAGGCCCTTAAAAATAGCAATTTTGCAAACGACCTCGGATTCCGACGAAACCAGTTTTGTTGGGTCCGTGGTGTTAAGTTATTGCTAGATTTCAAATTTCATAATTTTTCGAATCAATATGTGAGCGTGGCAAATGAAAACGCGTTTGACCAGTTTTAGTTGATTTTAATCGACTGGAAATTGACCATTTTTCAAACAGTCTCAGAATTCGACGAAACTAGTTTTGTTAGGACCGTATCGTCAATACGAAGCTAGAAAATATTTTTCGGGAATTTTTCTAGTTAATATGTGGCCCCGGGAATTTGAAATGTACGTTTAAAATTCAATATAATGATTTAAATGTAAATTCAACAGAAACTGATCAAAGTGATCGAATCAACTTGCGATGCATATCCCATTGTGTTCGGAATGGGGGTTAAACGCTATGGACGACAGGTAGTGGGCCTCGTTTAGATGACGTATGTAGAAAGTCAACTAATAAAATAATAATAATAAAAAAAAAAAATCTCTTTCTCCTTATTCATATCAGACCCCCCCCGATTAATTTCATTTCTCACGATAGAAAGAAAAAAAAAAAACCCTAGATATCGACAGCCGCCCCCCCCCGAAGCGCTACCGCGCATCGCCGCACCTCCCCCCCCTCCCTCGTCGGACCCGCCGAACTCCCCCCCCTCCCTCGTCGGACCCGCCGAACTCCCCCCCTCCCTCGACGAAGCCGCCGAACCCCCCCCCTCCCTCGATGAAGCCGCCGAACCCCCCCCTCCTGAAGTGCCGCCGACGACAGTTTCACCCCCCTTTTTTCTTCAAAGTGCTGTAAGTTTTTAATTTATTTACTTTATTTTTATTTTTATTTAAAACAGAAAATCGATTTTTAAACGATAGAAAAAAACTGATTTAGGTTAGAAAAAAAAAAATTATAAAACTGATTTAGGTTTAGAAAAATATAAAACTGATTTTAGGTTTAAGAATGTAAGACTGAGATTTTATATATAGTAAAACTGAATTTAAAAAGAAAAATAAAAACTGTTTTAAAAGAAGAAACTAAAAACTGGATTTTCTTTTTATGATATAAAAACAGAACTGATTTAAAAGAATAATAAAAACTGAATTTGATTATATTTAAAAACTGAAGTTAGATTTTTATTTTATATAGTATGTAGTTTAGATTTTTAATAGAAGAGAATTTTGATTTTTATATGTATAGGGCATTGAAGTAAAAATAGAAATTCATATGTCAAAAAGATTAGATTTTGAAAATGAAATAGATTAGATTTTTATATTAGAAAAGGCGAGATCTATGAATTAAAAATGTGATTTTTATCTATTTGAACTTCGAATTAAAAATATGATTTTTATATATTGAATAGCAAGATAAAAATTCGATTTTTATATATTGAATAGCGAACTAAAAATTCGTTTTTTATATATTGAACTTTGAACTAAAAATTCGATTTTTATATATTGAATAGCGAACTAAAAATTCGATTTTTATATATTGAACTTTGAAATAAAAATTCGATTTTTATATACTGAATAGCGAAGTAAAAATTCGATTTTTACATATGTAGTGGCTACGGGCAACGAAGATGACGAAGGTGCGATAGCGATGAAGTTTTCTATCAGTGAAGTGCCGTGGAGCTAGGATAGCTATAGGTGAGAACTTCTCACTCAAATTCTACTTTTCTAGTTATATATATATACTAGGATGCAGACGGTGCTTATTAGAAGCACCCGACACCCGTCCACAGACCATGGACTTGTTTGTTTGACTGTTTGGTGATTGATTGCGATATTGGTTTGAATGTGATTTGTGGTGTGAAAAATCGAATCGATAAATTGGTTAGGATTAGACGTGCGCCGTTATAAGGCGAAGGAGTAAGGCTAGGTTAGACCCTTACTCCAAGTTTTGTGGTTTGCAAAATGAAATTGATTTGATTGATGTGTGAATGGCGTGGGCCTTCACTAGACCGGGGATAAGGCTAGGCCTCGTCCCGTTTCTAGTATCGTGCCGTTATGCCGCCGAAATTTTCTAAAATATGTTAGAAAAATAAAAATATCATTTTATTTAATAAATGGATTGAATAGAAATTCATAGGGTGAAATAAAATGTTTTATCGTTAAAAATATAATTTTTAACGTGAATATGAAAATAGTGAAGTGAATAAATAAATATTCATTTACAAACCAGATGGTTTGTTTATGTACACTTATTTGAATGACATTGATTGGGACGATAAATTTTACACATCGCCCAACTGCACAAATAAAATCTGTGTTTGTTTGTTTGAAACCCCACACGGGTGTTGGGATGAAATTTGAAGTTCACTCATCCTGATTGATTAAATATGTCGATCGATTGATTGACAGGCTGTTACGAGCGTTGAATATCTATATTTGATGCTTATACAGTGTAGTGCACTTTGGTTGATGGTTGATTATTTTCAATGCTATTATATACATGTGTTGTATGAAAATCCATATAATTAATTTTATATGGTAATTGATTGGGCCTCATTCCAGTTTTGAAAAAGAAATATTTGAAAAAGAAATATTTGAAATAGAATATTTGAAAATAAAGGAATATATGAAGCCGTGTTGATTAGATTGACGCCATTTTGACGTGAACGATAATTATATCGATATTGAAAGTGATTTCGAAATAAATTGAATTGAAAACGATTTCGAAATGAACTGAATTGAAAACGATTTCGAAATGAACTGAATTGAAAACGATTTCGAAATGAACTGAATTGAAAACGATTTCGAAATGAACTGAATTGAAAACGAATTCAAATGGAAATGAAAGCGAATTGAAATGAATTCAAATTGAATTGAAATTCGAATTGAATAGAAATGAATTTTGAAACGAATTTATAAAGAAGAATTCAATTTTGCTTTGAATTGAAATGGAAGTTGAAATAGGTTTTGAAACGATTTTAAAACTATTTATATAATTCGTTTTGAATAGTAATCGACGAAATATATTATATATATATTATATATAATATAATGGCCTGAATAGAACGCGCCGCGCCGCGGCAGTTCGCGAATTTCGACCATTTATTTCAAACGGACATTACGGGAGATCCGACCGTCGGATTCTCCTAAAACCGGAACCGTTGGGTTCGTATCGAAAAGAGCTTTCTAACGAATATTAGAAATTTGAAATCTAACGGTTGGATTTGGAGATATGTCCAAATCAAATTCGAAAAAGGTCGCTGTAAGTGCAGTTCGATGGCCGTTGATGGAAATCGACTGTACGGGCCTTGATAAAATTATTAAAAATAGTAATAATTTGTGTAAAATCATAAGAAATGATTTAGAAAGAATTGGGATGAAAAACTCCATATTTGAAAAGATAAAAATAGATTTTTATCGAAATGAACTAGTTTTGAACTAGAATTATAATTCTATTTATTTTTAAATAAATAAATTGAATTCGAAAAGGGTTTTGAAAATAACCAAAATTTCCAATGATTGCGTTGGAGTGGATTTGAATCGAAATTGTCTTCGGAATATTTCGATGTTGGAATTCGTGATTATACAGGTGTTGTTATGGAAATTTGAAAGATATATATTTATATCGTTATTTCCAATACGACATTTGTTAATCGTAGAATTTGATATTGAATATAGGCCGATATATTTTATATTTAGAGCCTTGTATTGAATATCGAATGTGATTTGGGTTTGTCGTGAATGGTGTCTTCACTAACACTGTTCTTGAACCCAGTTGAGAAAAGATTAAATCTTTTTATTTAGATTTAATGAAGTGTACCAATTAAATAATATTTAATTGGAATTGAATTGATATTGATTTTTGGGTTTATCGTGAACAGTGTTTTAAATAACACTCGTTCTTTAACCCGATAATTAATGAATGTGATTTTGGGTTTATCGTGAACCGTGTTTTAAGTGACACTGATTCTTTAACCCAGTCGAAGATTAAAACTAAGTGGAGTTTTAATGAATCTTTAATTAGATTGAAATGATCGAAAATGGAGTATCACCAGTTTTGCTCCAGGCGATAGTTAAATCTTTAATTAGATTTGAACGTGAAATGGTAATGGAATTTACCGATAACATTGTGGTGTTAGATATGAAGTATAACCAGTTTTACTTCATGGGATGAATAGGTTGGGATTGGGAAATTAAAACAAATGATTACTTCGGTAAGGTTCGCTAATCCCGACTAGTTTGAATTGATATTCAAAAGTAGATTAAAGCATAAATTCAAGAATTTATCTTTGATAAAAATTAATGGGAACCTTTCCCTATGAATGTGAAATTTAGAAATTAACTGTCGGTTAGCCAAGCAGAATGGTTTTCTGGATATTGATCTGATGTTGGTTTCGGCCTTCGGGGTTAATATTTGGGAAATTATTCTCTTGATTAATTTACGGTTAGTGACTAATGAATTGGAATGAGGCGTATGTTGTGTTTGTGTAACACTTATTTAAAATATACGCGAGTTATTCGGAAAGACCGGGTTTATCCCATTCTGAATAACTGATACGACGATAAGTCGAAGATGAAGACGATGGTCGAAGACCGGAGGTCTTCACGTCGTTTGGGTAATTACTGATGATCTTGATTGGGCTGTACACCCAAGAAGATGGAAACAGTTAGTGATCGTCCAGACGTACTTGGAGATCGATGGATATGCGGGGTACTAGGTGCCTCCGGTTTCGTTCAGACCCAGAACGGACTTGTAAATGGACTGTGTGTCTGACATCGGATTTCATTCTGTGTGACTGATATCGGTTGCATAGGATGGTTTGCCTGTGTGGCATGCTAAGATGCAAATGATCAAGGCTTCTGTTGAAAAGCAAAGTCTTGTGGTGATGATCAAAGCACGGCCTTTGTGGCGTAGCTTTGTGTAACGTTTACCTCGCGTGTTTCACACCAGGTATGAACCAAAAACGGGAGACGGACCTCAGGGAGGACTTGCGTTTCTTTCTAGTTAGAAGTGGCGTCAGTGGTTTTACACGCCCTGACGAGTTTGACTTATGTGGTTGTTGCTGTTGCGAGGCGCCTCGGTTATATCGGTTTCGGCCGATGCATTCTGGTCGGCTGACGGACCAGACTTACACCCCATAGGGTGGGGAAACGTAGTGTTCAGGCATAATAATCCACATCGGTGGACCGGCCCTGACGATCTAAAGGCTTGCCTGCGCGCTTGCCTGTGGCTCGGGCTAGAGAGTCACGAATCGGTTGAGGACTATCTTTTGCCTCGGTTCATAGACGGAAATCCAATTTCCAAATACGTGACATTTGCGGTTTTATTTGTAAACCTATATATGGCGACATGATATATGGTACCCATGCCGCCTATGATTGATACTTATGATTTGAAGTTGTTTTATACACTATGCACTTATAATAGTATCAAATGATTTGTTTCAAACGTATCAAGCATTCTTTGGCTGTTATAAGGGAAAACCCTATCCCCCGGCTTGCGTTGCATTGTGTGATAGGACCTGGGTCTTATAACAGCTTCATTTTTCTTTATTTAGCATTGCGCTGTTTGTTCTATGCACTGGTATTCTTGGGAGGAAACCCGTTCCGTGTTATACGGCGTGGTCCCTTGATTTACCTAACTTTGAAAATAAAGATTAATAACTGTTTTAGTTCTCACACCAGTCACATGACTGACCTGGAGTTTATTGTTTTAACCTAAACTCTGGGTGCCCTTATTTTGACACGGGCAGCTAGTAGTTTCGGTTTTGCAGATTTTATTCACAGGATCCTGGTTTACAGCTGGAACGATATCCGGAAAGCTTTGTATCCGTATATCTCATTCTAGTTGTGTATTGTATTATTTTCCGCTGCGATGTATTTAAATGTAATTTAAATCTCTGATATTTCTGTGTAATATTTATTTGTTTATACTCTGTATATTCTTGTAATCTGATGCACTGTTGTAATATATAGTGAAATGTTCTTCTGTATGCGTACTGTTGTGGTTTGTTCTCAAACGATAGGGCGTTTCGAACGGTCTGGGTCGGTTTAGCGACTGGTTCGGACCGAGCGAAATTCCATTTCGTCACATTTGGTATCAGAGCTTTGGTTTACAAAGCAGAGAACAAGACACATTAGAAACATACGAAAGAATTCATCAGATGTTGGATTAGTAATATCCAATTAGAACGACTCGTTAGAGATAGGATCAGTAGTATCCTAGAACGAGTGTGAAGAGTATATTTTTAAAATGAAAGTCAAATTTGTTTTGAAAATTTAAAATCAATTATTCGTATTTGATTATTTATTTATATTGATGTGGACAATCCAGTATATATAAATTTTGCGTATACGTCTGATCCACGTGTATTTGAAATTTTAATATACTGGATAGATATAGGATTACACTCTAGACACCCGGAGATGTTTCTGATGATTGATCGATCATCATCAGAACTTATGTTCGTGTTTCGAAGGTGGGATTTCTATATATTTCCATTAGACTGGTGTGAGAACCAAAACTAATATAGATAGCTTTATTGTTGTGCATTGGCATCAAAACAAGATTTTTTGTATATGTATCAAAATTATGAATTTGAAACTCTAATTCACTAATTGATTGATGTTTGTGTTGTTTGTTTAATTGTTTGCTAATTTTTTAACCAATTAGCCTAACAGCATCAAATATTGAACTGTATTGAAAATTAGTCGCATTTGCTTGCATATGCATATATATCTTTGAACAGGTCATAGCAAGGAGGCTAGAGCCAGAGAATAAAATTTGTTTGCCCGACAAATAGGTACATGTTTACTACATAATTTCCTGTTTTGTTTGGGTGATGATGATTTTGTGAGCCTATTGGCTAGCCGCTTGGCTTTTTCTTTTTCTTTTTGAGATCTGAAGGACCGGGGAAGCTATTTGAAATTCCCCGATGCTCCCGGTGCAGGGGAGGTTATGGCGAAATTTTTCAAAAATTTAGGGTGTTAGCCAAATTTTTGATGTTTTGAAAATTCTCAGAAACCAAAGGGTTGGAGAACGGAAGCCTGACCGATCGTAGAGTTGAATTATCAAACCACTTTCGACTTTGTTCCTTTTCGGGGACGAAAAGTTTTAAGTGGGGGAGATTGTAACAACCCGAAAATCTGGGCCAGTTTAAAATTTTTATTTTGGCAATTTTAGCGAATTTTGATTATTTAAAATGAATTATTTTAAATAGAATCGACGAGAAAATTTATTTTGAATAGAATTCGAACGTATATATTATACGCGTCGTCGATAGAATATAAATATTTATATATAATTATAAAAGGAATTGAAAATGGCGCGGTAGTTCGAAAATTCATTTTCTAATTTCAAATGAATATACAGAATTCAATATAAGTCAGAATTGAACGAAACAAGAAATATTTGAATCTGTATAACTATATCTTTGTAACGAAGTTAAGAAACTGAGATTTCACTTTATAAATGATGAGATATGTCCCGTTTAAAATTAGAAATAGTCGCTGTGGAATTTATATATATTTTTATATATATAAGGCCCTTAAAAATAGCAATTTTGCAAACGACCTCGGATTCCGACGAAACCAGTTTTGTTGGGTCCGTGGTGTTAAGTTATTGCTAGATTTCAAATTTCATAATTTTTCGAATCAATATGTGAGCGTGGCAAATGAAAACGCGTTTGACCAGTTTCAGTTGATTTTAATCGACTGGAAATTGACCATTTTTCAAACAGTCTCAGAATTCGACGAAACTAGTTTTGTTAGGACCGTATCGTCAATACGAAGCTAGAAAATATTTTTCGGGAATTTTTCTAGTTAATATGTGGCCCCGGGAATTTGAAATGTACGTTTAAAATTCAATATAATGATTTAAATGTAAATTCAACAGAAACTGATCAAAGTGATCGAATCAGCTTGCGATGCATATCCCATTGTGTTCGGAATGGGGGTTAAACGCTATGGACGACAGGTAGTGGGCCTCGTTTAGATGACGTATGTAGAAAGTCAACTAATAAAATAATAATAATAATAAAAAAAAAAATCTCTTTCTCCTTATTCATATCAGACCCCCCCCCGATTAATTTCATTTCTCACGATAGAAAGAAAAAAAAAAAAACCCTAGATATCGACAGCCGCCCCCCCCCCCCCCCCCGAAGCGCTACCGCGCATCGCCGCACCTCCCCCCCCCCCTCCCTCGTCGGACCCGCCGAACTCCCCCCCTCCCTCGTCGGACCCGCCGAACTCCCCCCCCTCCCTCGACGAAGCCGCCGAACCCCCCCCTCCCTCGATGAAGCCGCCGAACCCCCCCCCCTCCTGAAGTGCCGCCGACGACAGTTTCACCCCCCTTTTTTCTTCAAAGTGATGTAAGTTTTTAATTTATTTACTTTATTTTTATTTTTATTTAAAACAGAAAATCGATTTTTAAACGATAGAAAAAAACTGATTTAGGTTAGAAAAAAAAAATTATAAAACTGATTTAGGTTTAGAAAAATATAAAACTGATTTTAGGTTTAAGAATGTAAGACTGAGATTTTATATATAGTAAAACTGAATTTAAAAAGAAAAATAAAAACTGTTTTAAAAGAAGAAACTAAAAACTGGATTTTCTTTTTATGATATAAAAACAGAACTGATTTAAAAGAATAATAAAAACTGAATTTGATTATATTTAAAAACTGAAGTTAGATTTTTATTTTATATAGTATATAGTTTAAATTTTTAATAGAAGAGAATTTTGATTTTTATATGTATAGGGCATTGAAGTAAAAATAGAAATTCATATGTCAAAAAGATTAGATTTTGAAAATGAAATAGATTAGATTTTTATATTAGAAAAGGCGAGATCTATGAATTAAAAATGTGATTTTTATCTATTTGAACTTCGAATTAAAAATATGATTTTTATATATTGAATAGCAAGATAAAAATTCGATTTTTATATATTGAATAGCGAACTAAAAATTCGTTTTTTATATATTGAACTTTGAACTAAAAATTCGATTTTTATATATTGAATAGCGAACTAAAAATTCGATTTTTATATATTGAACTTTGAAATAAAAATTCGATTTTTATATACTGAATAGCGAAGTAAAAATTCGATTTTTACATATGTAGTGGCTACGGGCAACGAAGATGACGAAGGTGCGATAGCGATGAAGTTTTCTATCAGTGAAGTGCCGTGGAGCTAGGATAGCTATAGGTGAGAACTTCTCACTCAAATTCTACTTTTCTAGTTATATATATATATACTAGGATGCAGACGGTGCTTATTAGAAGCACCCGACACCCGTCCACAGACCATGGACTTGTTTGTTTGACTGTTTGGTGATTGATTGCGATATTGGTTTGAATGTGATTTGTGGTGTGAAAAATCGAATCGATAAATTGGTTAGGATTAGACGTGCGCCGTTATAAGGCGAAGGAGTAAGGCTAGGTTAGACCCTTACTCCAAGTTTTGTGGTTTGCAAAATGAAATTGATTTGATTGATGTGTGAATGGCGTGGGCCTTCACTAGACCGGGGATAAGGCTAGGCCTCGTCCCGTTTCTAGTATCGTGCCGTTATGCCGCCGAAATTTTCTAAAATATGTTAGAAAAATAAAAATATCATTTTATTTAATAAATGGATTGAATAGAAATTCATAGGGTGAAATAAAATGTTTTATCGTTAAAAATATAATTTTTAACGTGAATATGAAAATAGTGAAGTGAATAAATAAATATTCATTTACAAACCAGATGGTTTGTTTATGTACACTTATTTGAATGACATTGATTGGGACGATAAATTTTACACATCGCCCAACTGCACAAATAAAATCTGTGTTTGTTTGTTTGAAACCCCACACGGGTGTTGGGATGAAATTTGAAGTTCACTCATCCTGATTGATTAAATATGTCGATCGATTGATTGACAGGCTGTTACGAGCGTTGAATATCTATATTTGATGCTTATACAGTGTAGTGCACTTTGGTTGATGGTTGATTATTTTCAATGCTATTATATACATGTGTTGTATGAAAATCCATATAATTAATTTTATATGGTAATTGATTGGGCCTCATTCCAGTTTTGAAAAAGAAATATTTGAAAAAGAAATATTTGAAATAGAATATTTGAAAATAAAGGAATATATGAAGCCGTGTTGATTAGATTGACGCCATTTTGACGTGAACGATAATTATATCGATATTGAAAGTGATTTCGAAATAAATTGAATTGAAAACGATTTCGAAATGAACTGAATTGAAAACGATTTCGAAATGAACTGAATTGAAAACGATTTCGAAATGAACTGAATTGAAAACGATTTCGAAATGAACTGAATTGAAAACGAATTCAAATGGAAATGAAAGCGAATTGAAATGAATTCAAATTGAATTGAAATTCGAATTGAATAGAAATGAATTTTGAAACGAATTTATAAAGAAGAATTCAATTTTGCTTTGAATTGAAATGGAAGTTGAAATAGGTTTTGAAACGATTTTAAAACTATTTATATAATTCGTTTTGAATAGTAATCGACGAAATATATTATATATATATTATATATAATATAATGGCCTGAATAGAACGCGCCGCGCCGCGGCAGTTCGCGAATTTCGACCATTTATTTCAAACGGACATTACGGGAGATCCGACCGTCGGATTCTCCTAAAACCGGAACCGTTGGGTTCGTATCGAAAAGAGCTTTCTAACGAATATTAGAAATTTGAAATCTAACGGTTGGATTTGGAGATATGTCCAAATCAAATTCGAAAAAGGTCGCTGTAAGTGCAGTTCGATGGCCGTTGATGGAAATCGACTGTACGGGCCTTGATAAAATTATTAAAAATAGTAATAATTTGTGTAAAATCATAAGAAATGATTTAGAAAGAATTGGGATGAAAAACTCCATATTTGAAAAGATAAAAATAGATTTTTATCGAAATGAACTAGTTTTGAACTAGAATTATAATTCTATTTATTTTTAAATAAATAAATTGAATTCGAAAAGGGTTTTGAAAATAACCAAAATTTCCAATGATTGCATTGGAGTGGATTTGAATCGAAATTGTCTTCGGAATATTTCGATGTTGGAATTCGTGATTATACAGGTGTTGTTATGGAAATTTGAAAGATATATATTTATATCGTTATTTCCAATACGACATTTGTTAATCGTAGAATTTGATATTGAATATAGGCCGATATATTTTCTATTTAGAGCCTTGTATTGAATATCGAATGTGATTTGGGTTTGTCGTGAATGGTGTCTTCACTAACACTGTTCTTGAACCCAGTTGAGAAAAGATTAAATCTTTTTATTTAGATTTAATGAAGTGTACCAATTAAATAATATTTAATTGGAATTGAATTGATATTGATTTTTGGGTTTATCGTGAACAGTGTTTTAAATAACACTCGTTCTTTAACCCGATAATTAATGAATGTGATTTTGGGTTTATCGTGAACCGTGTTTTAAGTGACACTGATTCTTTAACCCAGTCGAAGATTAAAACTAAGTGGAGTTTTAATGAATCTTTAATTAGATTGAAATGATCGAAAATGGAGTATCACCAGTTTTGCTCCAGGCGATAGTTAAATCTTTAATTAGATTTGAACGTGAAATGGTAATGGAATTTACCGATAACATTGTGGTGTTAGATATGAAGTATAACCAGTTTTACTTCATGGGATGAATAGGTTGGGATTGGGAAATTAAAACAAATGATTACTTCGGTAAGGTTCGCTAATCCCGACTAGTTTGAATTGATATTCAGAAGTAGATTAAAGCATAAATTCAAGAATTTATCTTTGATAAAAATTAATGGGAACCTTTCCCTATGAATGTGAAATTTAGAAATTAACTGTCGGTTAGCCAAGCAGAATGGTTTTCTGGATATTGATCTGATGTTGGTTTCGGCCTTCGGGGTTAATATTTGGGAAATTATTCTCTTGATTAATTTACGGTTAGTGACTAATGAATTGGAATGAGGCGTATGTTGTGTTTGTGTAACACTTATTTAAAATATACGCGAGTTATTCGGAAAGACCGGGTTTATCCCATTCTGAATAACTGATACGACGATAAGTCGAAGATGAAGACGATGGTCGAAGACCGGAGGTCTTCACGTCGTTTGGGTAATTACTGATGATCTTGATTGGGCTGTACACCCAAGAAGATGGAAACAGTTAGTGATCGTCCAGACGTACTTGGAGATCGATGGATATGCGGGGTACTAGGTGCCTCCGGTTTCGTTCAGACCCAGAACGGACTTGTAAATGGACTGTGTGTCTGACATCGGATTTCATTCTGTGTGACTGATATCGGTTGCATAGGATGGTTTGCCTGTGCGGCATGCTAAGATGCAAATGATCAAGGCTTCTGTTGAAAAGCAAAGTCTTGTGGTGATGATCAAAGCACGGCCTTTGTGGCGTAGCTTTGTGTAACGTTTACCTCGCGTGTTTCACACCAGGTATGAACCAAAAACGGGAGACGGACCTCAGGGAGGACTTGCGTTTCTTTCTAGTTAGAAGTGGCGTCAGTGGTTTTACACGCCCTGACGAGTTTGACTTATGTGGTTGTTGCTGTTGCGAGGCGCCTCGGTTATATCGGTTTCGGCCGATGCATTCTGGTCGGCTGACGGACCAGACTTACACCCCATAGGGTGGGGAAACGTAGTGTTCAGGCATAATAATCCACATCGGTGGACCGGCCCTGACGATCTAAAGGCTTGCCTGCGCGCTTGCCTGTGGCTCGGGCTAGAGAGTCACGAATCGGTTGAGGACTATCTTTTGCCTCGGTTCATAGACGGAAATCCAATTTCCAAATACGTGACATTTGCGGTTTTATTTGTAAACCTATATATGGCGACATGATATATGGTACCCATGCCGCCTATGATTGATACTTATGATTTGAAGTTGTTTTATACACTATGCACTTATAATAGTATCAAATGATTTGTTTCAAACGTATCAAGCATTCTTTGGCTGTTATAAGGGAAAACCCTATCCCCCGGCTTGCGT
The DNA here is from genome assembly GCA_030737875.1 of Allium sativum. Taxonomy (NCBI): domain Eukaryota; kingdom Viridiplantae; phylum Streptophyta; class Magnoliopsida; order Asparagales; family Amaryllidaceae; genus Allium; species Allium sativum. The sequence goes on from CM060920.1 coordinate 491,439,345, forward strand.
TGCATTGTGTGATAGGACCTGGGTCTTATAACAGCTTCATTTTTCTTTATTTAGCATTGCGCTGTTTGTTCTATGCACTGGTATTCTTGGGAGGAAACCCGTTCCGTGTTATACGGCGTGGTCCCTTGATTTACCTAACTTTGAAAATAAAGATTAATAACTGTTTTAGTTCTCACACCAGTCACATGACTGACCTGGAGTTTATTGTTTTAACCTAAACTCTGGTGCCCTTATTTTGACACGGGCAGCTAGTAGTTTCGGTTTTGCAGATTTTATTCACAGGATCCTGGTTTACAGCTGGAACGATATCCGGAAAGCTTTGTATCCGTATATCTCATTCTAGTTGTGTATTGTATTATTTTCCGCTGCGATGTATTTAAATGTAATTTAAATCTCTGATATTTCTGTGTAATATTTATTTGTTTATACTCTGTATATTCTTGTAATCTGATGCACTGTTGTAATATATAGTGAAATGTTCTTCTGTATGCGTACTGTTGTGGTTTGTTCTCAAACGATAGGGCGTTTCGAACGGTCTGGGTCGGTTTAGCGACTGGTTCGGACCGAGCGAAATTCCATTTCGTCACAGTTATACAGACTTAAGGTGATAAATTTTATTTCCAAAATTTCTTCAAAAATTTATTTTCTTTTGAAATTATTTTACTTTTAAAACAAACTTTTAGGAATCCTGTAATCTTAGGCTTTGTTTCCAAATGTAACACCCCATACCCTATAATATCCCCCAAAATAGGGTTATGTCTAGAAATGTGCAGTGTTATAGGCATAAAAAAATTATATCATAGAGGCTAAGATTTATAAGATAACAAAATAAACACAATGGGAACTTTAAATTAAAAGTATTACTTATTATTCCAAAAGATCATTTCCATTTTAGATAAAATACCAAGTCATTAAAACCACAAGTCTCACTAAGTAATACACAGTCTTATAAATCATTGGAGTACAACATAAACTCATCACTCTCCAAGGAGGAAGGGAATTCATTTTTCAAATTTCAAAATGGCACCGTCATGGCGATCCCTCATGAAAATTCAAAAATTGCATGTTCTTCTCTGATATCTTCTTTCTCCTCACATATGTATTCCTTACGTAACGACAATAATGTTAGCAACGTAGTTGCTAATCCATCTTTTAAGGATATTCTCCTTCGGCCACCTATAAAGAAAAATATGAATAATATTTAAAAACCTACAAATTTGCAACCAAAACCTTTGCCTCGTATACATAACAACTATAATGATTTTCTTAGAAACATAAAATCGAAAAATGGGTGCTACAGGTGTGGATCAACATATCACTGGGCGAGATCATGTCGTAATCCTATTATTTGTTTAAATGTCACAAATCTGGGCATAAGGATTTTAATTGAAAATTTCTGTAATCCTTCTCCAAAAATGGAAAATAACAAGTTTCAAAACCATATCTCTAGCGATTCCTTCCCTGATGTTTTCAACTGGGCCAGATCGATGGTTGTTGTCTCCATTGCACGTGGATCTTTCTCGATTACTCAAATCGAAGATCTGCTGAAAGACATATTTGGAAAGAAAGCTCCTTCTTGGGTTTGGAATGTCGAAAGACTGGGTGATGTTTTTATTGTTAGATTTCCTCCCTCTTTGCTGATGGATAATTTCTACTATTCTTTCATCTTGACGAAGGGAACTATCAATTTGAAGAGATGGAGTGTGCAGACTGGTAACTTTACTAAGGAAAACGAGAAACTTTGGGTTCTTCTGAAGAATGCTCCATTGATTTGTCGTAAGCTGGAATTTCTCAGATTGGCACTGGCTGATTTCTGTTATGTTACGAGATTGCAATTCGAGGGGTTGCATGCTGCTGATTATACCTATTTAAGAGCTGAGTTAGAGAAGGAGGTAGGGGATATGCTCCCAGCATCTATTGTGATACCAGTTGAACACTTTTTCATGAAGTGCATATTCAAAGATGTAAGGGAGATTCTTCATCCCATACAAATGTCTTAAGCTTCTAAAAGAAAGTTTTTTCTAAAGGCAGTGATGGTAGTCTTAAAGTTCTAAGTAGCAAATAAATGTGTGTTGATGTTGGTGAGCAAGGAGTAGGAAACATTGGTGACGCTAACAACCCTGTTGTTGTCCCTTCAAATAGTACGGATGCAAATGATGGTAGAGAAGGGAACTCCTTAGTGAACCATGATGAGGTGGAGGGTAACAACAACAATAACAATAATAATTTTGTGGTCAATTTTGTCGACGCAGTTGCAATTTAAGTAGATGCAGGAGGGAACATAGTGGGTGTTGGAACTGCTTTTGGTGGCGTTGTTCCCGTTAATGAGGAGGATGGCATCGACTTGAATGATCTGGGTGTTAGAGATGATGTGACCATAGGTGCGGATGAGAATGTAGCGGTTGTTAACAATGAGCAAGTCGTGGACCATTGCTCGTAGGATCTGAATCAAGCCGGTAACTTGGTTTTCGCTCCTAGTTTTGGTGAATACTCAACAATTAAAGGCAGAGGAAAACATGCTTTGGATCAGAGTGGCATTGTTATGCTCTGTCGTAGTGCTAGAGGTATGGGACATCCGTTGGTAGGTAACATTTTCATCCCTGCTATTCTTAATTTTATGACTAGTGATCAAATGCATGCACTAGCAAGTAGTTTTGGTTTTATGTTGAATAATGATGTCACAAAATAAAGAATTAGAGAGGGCTAATGTTTCACAATGATAATTGTAACATGGAATGTTAGAGGCCTAGGAAATTTTGATAAGTGTCTTAGGGTTAAGAATTATATTAAATCTATTAAACCTGATATAATTATGTTGTAAGAAACTAAAATTGAAAATCCTGATGCAAACATCTTTAAATGCTTGGGTTGTGGAGTAATTGATGAATGGTGTTTTATTCCTGCTGTGGGGAGTGCAGGGGCATCTTTACTAGTTGGAGCACTAATTCATGGGTTGTTAAGCAATAAATTATGAAAAACTACTACTTACATGTGGCCCTCGAGTGTAAGTCTACCAAAGTTTTGTACTTTTTCTCAAATGTATATGGACCTAATTCTAGAAGAGAAAGGAAGATTTTATGGGAAGAGGGAATAATATTTCATAATCTTATGTATGGTCCTTGGGTTATCGGAGGCGATTTCAATGCTACTAGATTTGAATTCGAGAGGAACGTTAAGAAAGTTAATGGTTTGGGTGATATGGAGGATTTTAGTGACTTTGTTTGTGAATGTGGCCTTATTGATTTACCCATGCCCAATAGAAGATATACTTGGAGTGATGGAAAATCCCCTCCTACTTTGGTTAGGATGGATCGTTTCTTGATTAATTCTAAATTTGAAGATTTACATCCCCAATTTCTCCAAAAAGGTCTGAGTTCCATCATTTCTGATCATTTCCTAGTTGTTCTAGACACTAATGATGGTTTTAAGAGGAAACCCTTTTTCAAGTTTGAAAATATGTGGTGTATTGAGTCGAACTTTGATGAATAGCTTTGGTAGAAATGGTCAGAGTTTCATAATTGTGGTGATGCCTCTAGTAACTTTTGTAGAAAGATGAGGATTTTGCGAAGATTTTTAGCAAGGTGGAATAGAGAAGTTTTCAACAATATCAGACTTATGAAGCAAAAGCTTGAAAATGAAATTTTGGAGCTAAATGTGTTGGAGGAATCAAGAAGTTTGGATGATGCTGAGAAAGTTTTGTTAAAAAGTAAAGAGAAATAGCTTCTTAGAAGAGATCTTTTGGAAACAAATGTCAAGAACTCAGTGGTTAAAATTAGGAGATTGTAACACAAGCTATTTTCAAAAATTTACGAATGGTAAAAGAAGAACAAATGCGATATGCTCCATTTGGAAGGATGGTGAAGAAATTTGCGATCAACAGAAGTTGGGTGAGGCATTTAATGAACATTACAATAGTATTTTTGGAGAAAGTAATGAGAATCGTGTTTCCATTGATTGGAATAAGCTTTACTCATCTAATATTGATTTAAGTGGCATTGATTATGATTTTTCGAAAGAGGAAATTCTTGCGGCTCTGAATGAGATGCCAAGTGATAAAGCCCTTGGTCTTGATGGTTTCCCAAGTTTCTTCTATAAGAAATATTGGAGTTTATTCAAGCATGACATTTTGAAATTATTTAAGGAATTTTATAAAGGTAATTTGAGATTGGATGTGTTGGATATGCTAATGTGGTTTTGATCCCTAAAAAAAAGGGTAACGTTTCTACTACTGACTTTAAACCGATTAGCCTTTTGAACAGCAGCTTCAAGCTTATCACTAAAGTCCTAGCTAATAGATTGAAACTGAAGATGGACCAACTTACAAACATGTCATAGACTGCTTTTATCAAAGGAAGATTTATTTTGGATGGTGCCGTGCTTGTTCAGGAGGTCATTTCCCACTGTGATAAACATAATGTTCCTTGTGCAATTATAAAGTTGACTTTGCTAAAGCTTTCGACACTGTATATTGGAGGTTTATAGTAGAGCTGCTTAATGCGAGGGTTTTCCCTGTGCGATAGGTGGATTGGATTTACAACATTTTGACTTCTAGTAGATCTAACATTTGTGTGAATGGTATTGCTGGTAATACCATTGTTTCTAAGAGGGGTTAGAGATAAGGGGACCCCCTCTTCCCTCTCCTCTTTAACTTAGCGGTGGATGTTTTTTGTCGGATTCTTCAGGTAGTAAGTGCTAACGGTATCATTCAGAGCTTCGGTGGTAATCATGTTATCAGGGGTATTAATTCATTATAATATGATGATGATACCATTATTTTTAGTAGCCCAGAATGCAAATATATCGCTACATTAAAAATTTTGCTTTATGCTTTTGAAAGATTATCCGGTTTGAAGATTAATTTTCATAAGAGCATTGTTTACACTTTGGGTTGTAGTGTTGATTTGAACAGGATTTGTGCTGCACTACCAAATTGCAAGGCTGAATTGTTTCCACTCAATTATCTCAGCACATGTGTTCATCCAAAAAGATTGTTGAAGTGGGATTGGAAGGCAGTTATCAACAAAGTTGATAGGAGACTTGCGAGATGGAAGGGGAATTGTCTATCTAAAGCTGGCAGGCTAGTGTTGGTGAACTTTGTCCTTTCTTCTATTCCCTTATATTGGCTATCTTTCTAAATGTATCTTGGTTCGGTGATTGAAAAGATCAACGCAATTCGTCATAATCTCTTCTGGACTAGTACTAAGGATACAAAGAAAGTTAGTTGTTATGTGTCTTGGAACCAAGTCTGTAAGTCTAAATATTAGAGGGTTTGGGAATATTAAACTTGAGAAACATGAATTCCACTCTACTTTGTAAATGGTTGTGGGTAATGCTTAGTGATAAAGAAATTTTATTGGAAGGACTGGATCATCAACACTTGCTACGGAGGTAGATTTGACTGGAATGCGGATTCTTCTCATTGCTCGATTTTTTGGCATGGCGTTATGAGTAATATTCATCAGCTTAAGATTGGTACATGCATTATTGTAAAGAATGGGCGTAATGTTTCGTTTTTGTATGAATGCTGGGTCTTACCCATACTTCTGAGAAATGAATTTGCCAATCTTTTTGATATTACATGTAATAAGCACTACATGCTCAGGGAAATGTACAACATGGAGACTGTTAACTTTAGGTGGAGATTATCCTTTTGTAGATTGGTCACTGGGAATGCTTTGTTTCAATTATATTGCTTACTTAGACTGCTGGAGGATGTAATTCTTGCTGATGTGGAGGATGTTTTTGTTTGGATGCTGGAGGGAAATAATAAGCCTTTTCGTGTAAGTTGTTTATACAAGACGATTAACTTTGTTGGACGACGATGGTTAGGATTTGAGTACATGTGGAATTTCAAGTCTGTGCCTACAAAAATTAAAATCCACATGTGGACGATTATGCATAACAGACTTAACACAGGTTGAGGCGTAAAGGGATAAACGTTATTGGGGGCCGTGCTTTTTGTGATGAAGATAACGAAGATTACTTTCATATGTCATGCGGTCATGATTTCGTGTTTTATGTCTGGATAAAGTGCTTAGTCAGCATAAACATTAACTTAGATTGGAAAGATTTAATCAATGACCAGTTCTACTTTTGGCATACCACCTTTACATCTCTTCCTGATTCACCCATGTGTACATAATTTATTGTTTTGAACTTTGCATATGTGTGGCATGAACGTAACTCACGAAAATTCAAATGCAAAATGAAACTACCTAACACTATTGTTTACTGCATACTCAAATATGTTTCCATTTGGTCTGGCACAGATAGTGTGAAGTTCGTGGATGCTATTGCAGCTCGAGTCATGGATCGAGCTTGTGGCAGGCAGGCATGATGATGTTTTCAGCAAGCTTGTGTTCTCTTTATTCGCTGATGATTTTATTTTGTTGTAATATGTGCATGTAATATTTTTTGGCTACATCGTTGTTCATGCCTGCGCGCATGTGACCTTGTTTTGGCTGTGTATATATTTCTGTTAATACACGTATGCTGTACTTGATTTTATGCTGATATGAAGTAAGGCGTGAATCTCGTGATTCACTACCTTTTGCAAAAAAAAATCATCACTCTAAAAAATAGATAGTATAACTAATCCCAACAGAATAAGATGCAAACATAGAAGAAGAATACATCTGCAATTAGAACGAACACCAAGAATGATCCTCCAAGAAATCTGAACTAATCACATTAGCCCTATGAGCTTGATGGAGGAGGAAAAAAGAAAAAAGAGAAGTGGGTCAGACATAAAGTCTCATGAAAGATGTACTTACTAGCGTGATTAAATATGATAAAAAATAAACTGATTAACAGTTCTAGTGTAAAATAGGGTATAATGTTCATGCACAACTACTAAACATAAATATACTGAAAAATTATACAAGGAGATATATTAGGATTGATTGTTCGATTATTTGTACTTATTTAACCACTAACATAAGAAATATGATTAGCACAATTTCCTAATACTACCCATTGATCGACTTTATCGTACCAGTCTACCATCTGGCATGGTAAAATGTCACTATTGATCTAAGGCTTTATCCTACCTAATAATCCATCAGTAAAAACATGATTAAACGTTTTTAGATGCAGTAGTGACTTATTGTTCCTTATTGAACTGCATGCCTAAACCTCACCAGAATGCACCTACACTGGCCTATATATTCGCTGACCTCTTATTTACCCTAATCAGAATAAGTGTGCTCAACATCCACCTCTTCCTGTGTGAGACCATTATTAATATACTTTAAAGGGGATGATGCCGATACATATCTTAGAAAACAAATATTCTAATTTGTCACCCTGCCCAGTCCCTATTGTTCTGGGCCTTATTTAGTAGTCACTTATCTTCCCCAGTCAGCACTTCCTATAGGAATGGACTACTACGTGCTTGTTAAACTTTATTGGTCACTTATTTTCCCTAATCAGAGTTTGCTGCCAAAATGGACCACTATTTTTCTATGCTTTTTAAACATAATCGTAGATCTGAGTTTTAAGTGTAATAAGCCTTTCAAGTTTCCTTTTTAATTGTAACTCTCATGTCATAATTCTAGTTGCTAATATCCCAGATTTTCCTATTAGAAATATAAACATGTCATACTTTTATCATATTATTATGTTCATTCTCTATTTCTATTCAGAGTACAATCTATGTTATAGTTTATTGCGAATTCTCATTAATTTTCCTAATTCTTTCTTAATTACCAATGTAAAATTTATGCACATTTTAATGTAAGTTTAATTCTTTTCTTTTAATCCGTGATTGTGAGGTTACTACTTTTAATTCTATTTTCAAATGCTAAAAGAGGATTAACTCAGTCGTCAACTAACATTTACAGGTCTATGCATGTTTTAGGAAAATACTTAAACAATTGCAGAAAACTGTAAATAACTAGCACGAATATATTACTGGTAATGGGAAAAAGACGGTAAAACTTTCTTATAAAATAAAATAAAAACTATAAGAAGAAACAAAGAAACACTTGCGAAAAATAACTAAAGAAAACATTACTTACAAAAACACTAACTCAATGAAAAAAATTTAAATGCTGTAAGGAAAAACTGTAAGAAAACTACAAGAAAATCGACAATTATTACAGACTCTATTTTGCTAAATTACCAAAAATTCATGAATAACTACAACACTCACACTTGGTCCAAAGCTTTTAGAGCGCACCAAGCCTTCCCTGATCCCATCCTTAGGTTGATTAATAATATTTTTTATTTTACAAATTTCTTCCCAAAGAAAAAAAATGAATTTGTCGCTTCGTCTCAGTTAAGAGAGGACCCAGAGGAAAAAGATATGTGCTATGAATGAAGAGCTATACCTAGGGTGTAACAACCCGAAAATCTGGGCCAGTTTAAAATTTTTGTTTTGGCAATTTTAGCGAATTTTGATCATTTAAAATAGATTATTTTAAATAAAATCGACGAGAAAATTATTTTGAATGGAATTAGAACTTATATATTATATACGCCGTCGATAGAATATAAATATTTATATATAATTATAAATAGAATTGAAAATGGCGCGGTAGTTCGATAATTCGATTTCAAACTTCAATTGAATGTACCGGGTGCAAAACAATCCGGATTTTAGCGAAACCAAAAACATTAGGATCTAATTGATGATATCTTTCCAACGAATCCGAAAAATCGAGATTTCATAGCGGGAATCAAAGGATATGTCCAGTTGAAAATTATGAATAGTCGCTATAGAATTTAGGCCCTTGAAAATGGAAATTTTGCAAACGACCTCGGATTTCGACGAAACCACTTTTGTTAGAACCGTGATGTCAAGTTATTGCTAGGTTTCAAATTTCATAATTTTTAGAATCAATATGTGAGCGTGGAAAAGGAAAACGCGTTTGACCAGTTTTAGTTGATTTTAATCGACTGGAAATTGGCCATTTTTCCAACGGTCTCAGAATTCGACGAAATTAGTTTTGTTAGGACCGTATCATCAATACGATGCTAGAAAATATTTTTCTGGAATTTTTAGAGTTAGTATGTGGCCCCGGTAAATTGAAATGTGCGTTCAAATTCAATATATATAGAGTTATATTTTGATTTTGACGGAAAAAGATCGAAATAACCGAATTGGCTTACCGGACATATCCCATTGTGTTCGGGATGGGGGTAATTAGCTAGGGACGGCAGTCGGTGGGTTCGATTTGAAGTTCGTTTTAAAAACTTTCCATTTATGGAAATTAAAATTATTATATATATAAATTTTCCAAATAAAAAAAACCCTAGAAATCATTTCAGATGGTCAAACCCTCTGACCTGCCGCTCTCAACGATTGAAGGGCAGAAATCGCCCGATCCTTCTCCTCCTTCTTTCTCGCGGTCCACGCATTTAAATGGAAATCTCCCTGAAGCAAATTGAAGAGCTTGACGAGCTCCTCGATGAAGACGGTTATGATCGGAAAAGTCGAACTGGAGGCGCCGGAATCCTCTTCGATGCGGGGCGTCGTTCGTGGGTCCTAGGAGGCGCAGGGGTGGTTCAAACTGGCCGGGGTCAGAGCTGGAGGGGCGTCGCTGGTAGGCGGAGGGCGTGGTGGTCGGAGATCAGGTTCATGAGGTCGGAGGCGGCCGGAGATTGCAACCCTAAATCTGAACAATGATGAGCGACGCGCTGTGCTTGTTCCAGGAGCAGAAAACGATGAAGAAGGTAATTAATAGCTTAATTAATTTAGTTTACTTAAAATTGGAAATTTTAATTGATAAATAACATTGTTTTTATAATATGTAAATAACATTTGTTTTAGAAATATAAACAGAATTTGTTTTTAAAAGTTGAAAAATGAAAATAAATATCATTGTTTTAAAATGAAAATTGTTTAAAGTTTTGTTTTTTTAAATAAATGAATAGCATTGTGTTGAAAAATAATACCTTTTTGAAAATAAAAATAACACCTCTTTGAAAATATATAAATCTGTTTGATTTAAAAATATCTTTGAATTGAAAAATATAAACCTCATTGATTTTAATATAAATATCTTTGATATAAAAATATAATCTTTATTAGAAGTAGGGCGATGTAAAAATTCGATTTTTATATATTGAATAGCAAAGTAAAAATTCGATTTTTATATATTGAATAGCAAAGTAAAAATGCGATTTTTATATATTGAATAGCGAAGTAAAAATGTGATTTTTTATATAGATAACAACAATATAAAATTCGTTTTTTATATATTGAATAGCAACGTAAAAATTCGATTTTTATATATTGAATAGCGAAGTAAAAAATTCGATTTTAACATTTGTAGAGAATACGGGCAACAAAGATGACAAAAAGGCGAGGACGACGAAGACTTCTGAAAAAGAAGAGTCGAGATGGTTGGATAGCTATCGGTGAGAATTTCTCACCTTTCAATTTCTTTTTCTAGTTATATATATATACTAGGATGCAGACGGTGCTTAGTAGCACCCGACACAATCGTCCACAGACCATGGACTTGTTTGTTTGGTTGCATAAATTAATTAGATGATTTGATTTGAATTTGGTTGTTTGGTAAATTTGATTGATATGTGAATGGCGTGGGCCTTCACTAGACCGGGGATAAGGCTAGGCCTCGTCCCGTTTCTAGTATCGTACCGTTATGCCGCCGAAATTTTCTAAAATATGTTAGAAAAATAAGAATATCATTTTATTTAAAGAATGGACTGAATAGAAATTCGTATGTTAAAATAAAATGTTTTATCGTTAAAAATATAATTTTTAACGTGAATATGAATATAGTGAATGTGAATAAATAAATATTCATTTACAAACCGGACGGTTTGTTTATGTACACTGATTTGACTGACATTGATTGGGACGATAAATTTTACACATCGCCCAACTGCACAAATAAAATATGTGTTTGATTGTTTGAAACCCCACACGGGTGTTGGGATGAAATTTGAAGTTCACTCATCCTGATTAATTAAATATGTCGATCGATTGATTGACAGGCTGTTATAAGCGTTATATATCTATATTTGATGCTTATACAGTGTAGTGCACTTTGGTTGATGGTTGATTATTTTTCAATGCTATTATATACATGTGATGTATGGAATCCATATAATTAACATAATATGGTAATTGATTGGGCCTCATTCCAATTTAGAAAATAAAGAATATTATAAAATAAAGGTTCATGTGTTGACTGTACTCATCCGTTGAGATTAGTCATGTGTTGAACGAAATATTTTAATAATAAAATTTACATCTTTATCAATATAAAATAAAGGTTCATGTGTTGACTGTACTCATCCGTTGAGATTAGTCATGTGTTGAACGAAATCTTTTAACAATAAAATTTATATCTTTATCATATATAGAATTAGAAATCAACTGGAAAATAGATGAGATGCGTGGTCTCCTGGATATTAATCTGATGTTGGTTTCGGCCTTCGGGGTTAATATTCAGGAAATCGTTCTCTCACTAAATTACGGTTGGAGTCTGATTCAATATCAAACGATAGATACCTTAATTTTTATAAAATATATTAAATAACAAAAATAGTCACACGTGGACAGTACTCATTCGTTGAGATTAGTCGTGTGTTGACAAAAATAAATATTCATTTGTTGAATAGAATATTTGAAAATAGAAATATATGAAGCCGTGTTGGTTAGATTGACGCCATTTTGACGTGAACGATATTTATATCGATTTTAAACGATTTCGAAATGAATTGAATTGAAAACGATTTCGAAATGAATTGAATTGAAAACGATTTTGAAATGAATTGAATTGAAAACGATTTCGAAATGAATTGAATTGAAAAAGATTTCGAAATGAATTGAATTGAAAACGATTTCGAAATGAATTGAATTGAAAACGATTTCGAAATGAATTGAATTGAAAACGATTTCGAAATGAATTGAATTGAAAACGATTTCGAAATGAATTGAATTGAAAACGATTTCGAAATGAATTGAATTGAAAACGATTTCGAAATGAATTGAATTGAAAACGATTTCGAAATGAATTGAATTGAAAAAGATTTCGAAATGAATTGAATAGAAAACGAATTTGACTTCAATTGAATATATAACGAATTTGATTTCAATGGAATATATAACGAATTTGATTCGAATAGAAAACCAATTTGAATTGAATCGAATAGAAAACCAATTTGAATTGAATCGAATAGAAAACCAATTTGAATTGAATCGAATAGAAAACGACTTTGGAATTGAATTGGATTGAAAACAAATTCAAATTGACTTGAAAGCGAATTGAAATGAATTCAAATTGAATTGAAATTTGAATTGAATAGAAATGAATTTTAAAACGAATTTATAAAGAAGAATTCAATTTTGATTTGAATTGAAATGGAAGTTGAAATTGCTTTTGAAACGAATTTAAAACCATTTATATAATTCGTTTTAAATAGAAATCGATGAAATATATATCATATATATTATATATATAATATAATGGCCTGAATAGAACGCGCCGCGCCGCGGCAGTTCGTGAATTTCGACCATTTATTTCAAACGGACATTACAGGAGATCCGACCGTCGAATTCTCCTAAAACCGGAACCGTTGGGTTCGTATCGAAAAAAGCTTTCTAATGAATATTAGAAATTCAAAATCTAATGGTTGGATTTGGAGATACGTCCAAATCAAATTTGAAAAAGGTCGCTATAAGTGCGGTTCGATGGCCGTTGTTGGAAATCGACTGTACGGGCCTTGATAAAATTATCAAAAATATCAATAATTTGTGTAAAATCATTAGAAATGATTTGGGAAAATTTGGGATGAAAAACTCCATATTTGAAAAGATAAAAATGGATTTTTATCGAAATGAACTAGTTTGAACTCAATTTAAAACCCGATTTTTTTGTTTTTAAATAAATAAATTAGATTTAAAAAGGGGTTTTAAATAATCAGAATTCCTAATATATTTGATTTGAGTTGAACTAGAATTGATTTGTGGGTTTATCGTGAACTGTGTTTTGAACAACACTAGTTCTTTAACCCGAAAACAAATAGAATGTGATTTGGGTTTGTCGTGAACTGTGTTTTAAATAACACCTAGTTCTTTAACCCAGTAAAAGGAGTTTTAACGAATCTGCAATTAGATTAAAAGGTGAATTGATAATTTAAATTATCAACTTTAGAAAATGATCGAGAATGGAGTATCACCAGTTTTTCTCCAAAGTGATAGTTAAATCTTTAAATCAGATTTGAACGTGAAATGGTAATTAATTTTACCAACAACACTATGGTGTTAGAAATGGAGTATTACCAGTTTTGCTTCATGGGATGAATAGGTTGGGATTGGGAAATAAAATAAATAATTACTTCGTTACGGTTCGCTAATCTCGACTAGTTTGGAAAACCATAATTTGGTTTGAAACGACATCCAAAGGAAGATTACAGGATAAATTTTAAAGAATTTATCTTGGATAAAATTAATGGGAACCTTTCCCTAAGAATGTGGAATTTAGAAACTAGCTGTAGGTTGGCTAAGAAGAATGGTTTCCTGGGTATTGATCTGATGTTGGTTTCGGCCTTCGGGGTTAATGTTTGGGAAATTGTTCTCTTGCTAATTTGCGGTTAGTGACTAATGAATTGGAATGAGGCGTATGTTGTGTTTATGTAACATTTGTTTTAATATACGCGGGTTGTTCGGAAAGTCCGGGTTTATACCCATTCTGAATAACCGATTCGACGATAAGTCGAAGATGAAGACGGTGGTTGAAGAACGGAAGTCTTCACATCGTTTGGATAACTACTGACGATCCTGATTGGGCAGTACACCCAAGAGGATGGAAATAGTTGGTGGTCGTCCAGACGTACTTGGAGATGGATGGATATGCGAGGAAAGTGCCTCCGGTTTCGTTCAGACCCAGAACGAACTTGAAAATGGATTGTTTGTCTGACATTGGTTTTTATTCTGTGTTGATTGATTTCTGTTAAATATATATCTGTTTGGCGGCGGAGAATTTATTCTCTTGCTTAACGCCCTTCTCTGAGACGTACGAGCTTAGAGGTTATATATCGATAGATATCAATCGCATGGCATGAATTGCCACTGTGGCACGCTGAGTTGCATGGATCAAGGCTTCTGTTGAAAAGCAAAGTCTTGTGGTTGATGATCAAAGCACAGCCTTTGTGGCAGCTTTGTGTATAACGTGAATTCGCGAGCCTCACACCTCGGTATGAGTTAAAAACGGGATACGGGCCGTTGGGAGAGCACGACGTTTCTTTCTAGCTTTGGTGGTGTCAGTGACTTACCAGCCCTGACATTTATATACTTTTCACCTTTGTGGTTGTTGGAATGAGGCGCCTCGATTATAGGTCTGTAAGGACCGGGAAACGTGTGTTCAGGAATTGCCAATCCTCTAACGTAAGTGAGGACCGGCCCAACCGATCCAAGTGGCTGCCCAGAGTGTGTAGTCCTGAGCATTTGCTAGAGTGTCTCGAAGCGGAGAGGAGCTTGCCCCTTGCCTCGACTCATGATGGAATCCAATTTCCAATACGAGATATTTCGGTTTTAATTGTAGAACTAGTATGGCGACATAGTAGATGGTAGCTATGCCGCCTATGATTGATATTTATGATTGAAATGTTTTGACACTATACACTTATTATAGTATCAAATGATTTGTTTTAAACGTATCAAGCATGTTTGGTTGTTATAAGGTAAAACCCTATCCTCCGGCTTGTGTTGCATTGTGTGATGGGACCTGGGTCTTATAATAGCTCCATTTTTCGAAAAAGCATTGCGTTGTTTATCTATATGCACTGATATTCTTGGGAGGAAACCCGTTTCGTGTTATACGGCGTGGTCCCTTGAATTACTCTCTTTTAAAATAAAGTTTTAAATAACTGTTTTAGTTCTCACACCAGTCACATGACTGACCTGGAGTTTATTGTTTTAACCTAAACTCTGGGTGCCCCTATTTTCCGCACGGGCAGCTAGTAGTATTGGTTTTGCAGATTTATATTCACAGGATCCTGGTTTACAGCTGGAATGATATCCGGAAAGCTCTGTATCCGTATATCACCTTCAGTTGTGCTTTGTATTATTTTCCGCTGCTATGTAATTTATTGTAATCTCTGATATTTATCGAATGTAATTTATTCATTTATACTCTGTATATTCTTGTATCTGATGGTATTGTTGTAATAACAATGAAATGTTCTTCCGTCTGTGTTCATTTGTGTGTTGTTCTCAAAGTATCCGCTCTTTCCTTCACGGGGAAGTAACGGGTTCTTACAGTGGTATCAGAGCTTTGGTTTACAGAGCTCGAGAACAAGACACATTAGAACCATACGAAAGAATTCATCAGATATTGGATTAGTAATATCCAATTAGAATGACTCGTTAGAGATAGGATCAGTAGTATCCTAGAACGAGTGTGAAGAGTATATTTTGCAAATGAAAACTATTTTGTTTTGAAAATTTAAACCATTTTATACGTATTTGATTATTTATTTATTTTGAATATGGACGATCGAGTATATATAGATTTCGCGTATACGCGTCATGAACGTATATTCGAAGTTTTAATATACTGGATAGATATAGAATCATACTCTAGTGGCCCGAAGATGATTCTGATGATTGACTAGTCGTCATTAGTATTCATGTTCGAGTAACGAAGGTGTGATATCGATATATTTCCATCAGACTGGTGTGAGAACCAAAACTTATATAGTTAGAACACATTGTTGTGAATTGGCATCAAAAACATGATTTTTGTATATATATCAAATTTATGAATTTGAACGTTAATCCACTAATTGATTGATGTTTGTGTTGTTTGTTCATTTGTTGGATAATTTTGAACCATTATGCCTAATTGTATCAAATATTGAATTGTATTGAAAATTGGTCGCATTTGCTTGCATATACATGTATATCATTGAACAGGTCATAGCAAGGAGGCTAGAGCCGAAGAATAAAATTTGTTTGCCCGACAAATAGGTACATGTTTACTACATAATTTACTGTTTTGTTTGGGTGATGATGATTTTATGAGCCTATTGGCTAGCCGCTTGGCTTTTTCTTTTTCTTTTTGAGATCAGAAGGCCTATATGACAATTTCGGGATTTTCCCGTGGCTCCCGGTGCAGGGGAGGTTATGGCGAAATTTTTCGAAAATTTAGGGTGTTAGCCAAATTTTTGAAAATTTGAAAATTCTCAGAAACTGAAAGGTTGGAGAATGGAAGCCAGATCGAACGTAGAGTTGATTAATCAAACCACTTTCGGCTTAGTTCCTTTTCGGGGACGAAAAGTTTTAAGTGGGGGAGATTGTAACAACCCGAAAATCTGGGCCAGTTTAAAATTTTTGTTTTGGCAATTTTAGCGAATTTTGATCATTTAAAATAGATTATTTTAAATAAAATCGACGAGAAATTTATTTTGAATGGAATTAGAACGTATATATTATATACGTCGTCGATAGAATATAAATATTTATATATAATTATAAATAGAATTGAAAATGGCGCGGTAGTACGATAATTCGATTTCAAACTTCAATTGAATGTACCGGGTGCAAAACAATCCGGATTTTAGCGAAACCAAAAACATTAGGATCTAATTGATGATATCTTTCCAACGAATCCGAAAAATCGAGATTTCATAGCGGGAATCAAAGGATATGTCAAGTTGAAAATTCTGAATAGTCGCTATAGAATTCAGGCCCTTGAAAATGGAAATTTTGCAAACGACCTCGGATTTCGACGAAACCACTTTTGTTAGAACCGTGATGTCAAGTTATTGCTAGGTTTCAAATTTCATAATTTTTCGAATCAATATGTGAGCGTGGCAAAGGAAAACGCGTTTGACCAGTTTCATTTGATTTTAATCGACTGGAAATTGGCCATTTTTCCAACGGTCTCAGAATTCGACGAAATTAGTTTTGTTAGGACCGTATCGTCAATACGATGCTAGAAAATATTTTTTTGGAATTTTTAGAGTTAGTATGTGGCCCCGGTAAATTGAAATGTGCGTTCAAATTCAATATATATAGAGTTATATTTTGATTTTGACGGAAAAAGATCGAAACAGCCGAATTGGCTTACCGGACATATCCCATTGTGTTCGGGATGGGGGTAATTAGCTAGGGACGGTAGTCGGTTGGTTCGATTTGAAGTTCGTTTTAAAAACTTTGCATTTATGGAAATTAAAATTATTATATATATAAATTTTCCAAATAAAAAAACCCTAGAAATCATTTCAGATGGTCAAACCCTCTAACCCGCCGCTCTCAACGATTGAAGGGCAGAAATCGCCCGATCCTTCTCCTCCTTCTTTCTCGTGGTCCACGCATTTAAATGGAAATCTCCCTGAAGCAAATTGAAGAGCTTGACGAGCTCCTCGATGAAGACGGTTATGATCGGAAAAGTCGAACTGGAGGCGCCGGAATCCTCTTCGATGCGGGGCGTCGTTCGTGGGTCCTAGGAGGCGCAGGGGTGGTTCGAACTGGCCGGGGTCAGAGCTGGAGGGGCGTCGCTGGTAGGCGGAGGGCGTGGTGGTCGGAGATCAGGTTCATGAGGTCGGAGGCGGCCGGAGATTGCAACCCTAAATCTGAACAATGATGAGCGACGCGCTGTGCTTGTTCCAGGAGCAGAAAACGATGAAGAAGGTAATTAATAGCTTAATTAATTTAGTTTACTTAAAATTGGAAATTTTAATTGATAAATAACATTGTTTTTATAATATGTAAATAACATTTGTTTTAGAAATATAAACAGAATTTGTTTTTAAAAGTTGAAAAATGAAAATAAATATCATTGTTTTAAAATGAAAATTGTTTAAAGTTTTGTTTTTTTAAATAAATGAATAGCATTGTGTTGAAAAATAATACCTTTTTGAAAATAAAAATAACACCTCTTTGAAAATATATAAATCTGTTTGATTTAAAAATATCTTTTAATTGAAAAATATAAACCTCATTGATTTGAATATAAATATCTTTGATATAAAAATATAATCTTTATTAGAAGTAGGGCGATGTAAAAATTCGATTTTTATATATTGAATAGCAAAGTAAAAATTCGATTTTTATATATTGAATAGCAAAGTAAAAATGCGATTTTTATATATTGAATAGCGAAGTAAAAATGTGATTTTTTATATAGCTAACAACAATATAAAATTCGTTTTTTATATATTGAATAGCAAAGTAAAAATTTGATTTTTATATATTGAATAGCGAAGTAAAAAATTCGATTTTAACATTTGTAGAGAATACGGGCAACAAAGATGACAAAAAGGCGAGGACGACGAAGACTTCTGAAAAAGAAGAGTCGAGATGGTTGGATAGCTATCGGTGAGAATTTCTCACCTTTCAATTTCTTTTTCTAGTTATATATATATACTAGGATGCAGACGGTGCTTAGTAGCACTCGACAAATGCGATTTTTATATATTGAATAGCGAAGTAAAAATGTGATTTTTTATATAGATAACAACAATATAAAATTCGTTTTTTATATATTGAATAGCAAAGTAAAAATTCGATTTTTATATATTGAATAGCGAAGTAAAAAATTCGATTTTAACATTTGTAGAGAATACGGGCAACAAAGATGACAAAAAGGCGAGGACGACGAAGACTTCTGAAAAAGAAGAGTCGAGATGGTTGGATAGCTATCGGTGAGAATTTCTCACCTTTCAATTTCTTTTTCTAGTTATATATATATACTAGGATGCAGACGGTGCTTAGTAGCACTCGACACAATCGTCCACAGACCATGGACTTGTTTGTTTGGTTGCATAAATTAATTAGATGATTTGATTAGAATTTGGTTGTTTGGTAAATTTGATTGATATGTGAATGGCGTGGGCCTTCACTAGACCGGGGATAAGGCTAGGCCTCGTCCCGTTTCTAGTATCGTGCCGTTATGCCGTCGAAATTTTCTAAAATATGTTAGAAAAATAAGAATATCATTTTATTTAAAGAATGGACTGAATAGAAATTCGTATGTTAAAATAAAATGTTTTATCGTTAAAAATATAATTTTTAACGTGAATATGAATATAGTGAATGTGAATAAATAAATATTCATTTACAAACCGGACGGTTTTTTTATGTACACTGATTTGACTGACATTGATTGGGACGATAAATTTTACACATCGCCCAACTGCACAAATAAAATCTGTGTTTGATTGTTTGAAACCCCACACGGGTGTTGGGATGAAATTTGAAGTTCACTCATCCTGATTAATTAAATATGTCGATCGATTGATTGACAGACTGTTATAAGCGTTAGATATCTATATTTGATGCTTATACAGTGTAGTGCACTTTGGTTGATGGTTGATTATTTTTCAATGCTATTATATACATGTGATGTATGGAATCCATATAATTAACATTATATGGTAATTGATTGGGCCTCATTCCAATTTAGAAAATAAAGAATATTATAAAATAAAGGTTCATGTGTTGACTGTACTCATCCGTTGAGATTAGTCATGTGTTGAACGAAATATTTTAATAATAAAATTTACATCTTTATCAATATAAAATAAAGGTTCATGTGTTGACTGTACTCATCCGTTGAGATTAGTCATGTGTTGAACGAAATCTTTTAACAATAAAATTTATATCTTTATCATATATAGAATTAGAAATCAACTGGAAAATAGATGAGATGAGTGGTCTCCTGGATATTAATCTGATGTTGGTTTCGGCCTTCGGGGTTAATATTCAGGAAATCGTTCTCTCACTAAATTACGGTTGGAGTCTGATTCAATATCAAACGATAGATACCTTAATTTTTATAAAACATATTAAATAACAAAAATAGTCACACGTGGACAGTACTCATTCGTTGAGATTAGTCGTGTGTTGACAAAAATAAATATTCATTTGTTGAATAGAATATTTGAAAATAGAAATATATGAAGCCGTGTTGGTTAGATTGACGCCATTTTGACGTGAACGATATTTATATCGATTTTAAACGATTTCGAAATGAATTGAATTGAAAACGATTTCGAAATGAATTGAATTGAAAACGATTTCGAAATGAATTGAATTGAAAACGATTTTGAAATGAATTGAATTGAAAACGATTTCGAAATGAATTGAATTGAAAAAGATTTCGAAATGAATTGAATTGAAAACGATTTCGAAATGAATTGAATTGAAAACGATTTCGAAATGAATTGAATTGAAAACGATTTCGAAATGAATTGAATTGAAAACGATTTCGAAATGAATTGAATTGAAAACGATTTCGAAATGAATTGAATTGAAAACGATTTCGAAATGAATTGAATTGAAAACGATTTCGAAATGAATTGAATTGAAAAAGATTTCGAAATGAATTGAATAGAAAACGAATTTGACTTCAATTGAATATATAACGAATTTGATTTCAATGGAATATATAACGAATTTGATTCGAATAGAAAACCAATTTGAATTGAATCGAATAGAAAACCAATTTGAATTGAATCGAATAAAAAACCAATTTGAATTGAATCGAATAGAAAACGACTTTGGAATTGAATTGGATTGAAAACAAATTCAAATTGACTTGAAAGCGAATTGAAATGAATTCAAATTGAATTGAAATTTGAATTGAATAGAAATGAATTTTAAAACGAATTTATAAAGAAGAATTCAATTTTGAATTGAAATGGAAGTTGAAATTGCTTTTGAAACGAATTTAAAACCATTTATATAATTCGTTTTAAATAGAAATCGATGAAATATATATCATATATATTATATATATAATATAATGGCCTGAATAGAACGCGTCGCGCAGCGGCAGTTCGTGAATTTCGACCATTTATTTCAAACGGACATTACGGGAGATCCGACCGTCGGATTCTCCTAAAACCGGAACCGATGGGTTCGTATCGAAAAGAGCTTTCTAATGAATATTAGAAATTCAAAATCTAACAGTTGGATTTGGAGATACGTCCAAATCAAATTTGAAAAAGGTCGCTATAAGTGCGGTTCGATGGCCGTTGTTGGAAATCGACTGTACGGGCCTTGATAAAATTATCAAAAATATCAATAATTTGTGTAAAATCATTAGAAATGATTTGGGAAAATTTGGGATGAAAAACTCCATATTTGAAAAGATAAAAATGGATTTTTATCGAAATGAACTGGTTTGAACTCAATTTAAAACCCGATTTTTTTGTTTTTAAATAAATAAATTAGATTTAAAAAGGGGTTTTAAATAATCAGAATTCCTAATATATTTGATTTGAGTTGAACTAGAATTGATTTGTGGGTTTATCGTGAACTGTGTTTTGAACAACACTAGTTCTTTAACCCGATAACAAATAGAATGTGATTTGGGTTTGTCGTGAACTGTGTTTTAAATAACACCTAGTTCTTTAACCCAGTAAAAGGAGTTTTAACGAATCTGCAATTAGATTAAAAGGTGAATTGATAATTTAAATTATCAACTTTAGAAAATGAGCGAGAATGGAGTATCACCAGTTTTGCTCCAAAGCGATAGTTAAATCTTTAAATCAGATTTGAACGTGAAATGGTAATTAATTTTACCAACAACACTGTGGTGTTAGAAATGAAGTATTACCAGTTTTGCTTCATGGGATGAATAGGTTGGGATTGGGAAATAAAATAAATAATTACTTCGTTACGGTTCGCTAATCTCGACTAGTTTAGAAAACCATAATTTGGTTTGAAACGACATCCAAAGGAAGATTACAGGATAAATTTTAAAGAATTTATCTTGGATAAAATTAATGGGAACCTTTCCCTAAGAATGTGGAATTTAGAAACTAGCTGTAGGTTGGCTAAGAAGAATGGTTTCCTGGGTATTGATCTGATGTTGGTTTCGGCCTTCGGGGTTAATGTTTGGGAAATTGTTCTCTTGCTAATTTGCGGTTAGTGACTAATGAATTGGAATGAGGCGTATGTTGTGTTTATGTAACATTTGTTTTAATATACGCGGGTTGTTCGGAAAGTCCGGGTTTATACCCATTCTGAATAACCGATTCGACGATAAGTCGAAGATGAAGACGGTGGTTGAAGACCGGAAGTCTTCACATCGTTTGGATAACTACTGACGATCCGGATTGGGCAGTACACCCAAGAGGATGGAAATAGTTGGTGGTCGTCCAGACGTACTTGGAGATGGATGGATATGCGAGGAAAGTGCCTCCGGTTTCGTTCAGACCCAGAACGAACTTGAAAATGGATTGTGTGTCTGACATTGGATTTTATTCTGTGTTGATTGATTTCTGTTAAATATATATCTGTTTGGCGGCGGAGAATTTATTCTCTTGCTTAACGCCCTTCTCTGAGACGTACGAGCTTAGAGGTTATATATCGATAGATATCAATCGCATGGCATGAATTGCCACTGTGGCACGCTGAGTTGCATGGATCAAGGCTTCTGTTGAAAAGCAAAGTCTTGTGGTTGATGATCAAAGCACAGCCTTTGTGGCAGCTTTGTGTATAACGTGAATTCGCGAGCCTCACACCTCGGTATGAGTTAAAAACGGGATACGGGCCGTTGGGAGAGCACGACGTTTCTTTCTAGCTTTGGTGGTGTCAGTGACTTACCAGCCCTGACATTTATATACTTTTCACCTTTGTGGTTGTTGGAATGAGGCGCCTCGATTATAGGTCTGTAAGGACCGGGAAACGTGTGTTCAGGAATTGTCAATCCTCTAACGTAAGTGAGGACCGGCCCAACCGATCCAAGTGGCTGCCCAGAGTGTGTAGTCCTGAGCATTTGCTAGAGTATCTCGAAGCGGAGAGGAGCTTGCCCCTTGCCTCGACTCATGATGGAATCCAATTTCCAATACGAGATATTTCGGTTTTAATTGTAGAACTAGTATGGCGACATAGTAGATGGTAGCTATGCCGCCTATGATTGATATTTATGATTGAAATGTTTTGACACTATACACTTATTATAGTATCAAATGATTTGTTTTAAACGTATCAAGCATGTTTGGCTGTTAGAAGGTAAAACCCTATCCTCCGGCTTGCGTTGCATTGTGTGATGGGACCTGGGTCTTATAGTAGCTCCATTTTTCGAAAAAGCATTGCGTTGTTTATCTATATGCACTGATATTCTTGGGAGGAAACCCGTTCCGTGTT
This sequence comes from Allium sativum, assembly GCA_030737875.1. NCBI lineage: Eukaryota > Viridiplantae > Streptophyta > Magnoliopsida > Asparagales > Amaryllidaceae > Allium > Allium sativum. The sequence continues at coordinate 491,462,422 of CM060920.1, forward strand.
ATACGGCGTGGTCCCTTGAATTACTCTCTTTTAAAATAAAGTTTTAAATAACTGTTTTAGTTCTCACACCAGTCACATGACTGACCTGGAGTTTATTGTTTTAACCTAAACTCTGGGTGCCCCTATTTTCCGCACGGGCAGCTAGTAGTATTGGTTTTGCAGATTTATATTCACAGGATCCTGGTTTACAGCTGGAATGATATCCGGAAAGCTCTGTGTCCGTATATCACCTTCAGTTGTGCTTTGTATTATTTTCCGCTGCTATGTAATTTATTGTAATCTCTGATATTTATCGAATGTAATTTATTCATTTATACTCTGTATATTCTTGTATCTGATGGTATTGTTGTAATAACAATGAAATGTTCTTCCGTCTGTGTTCATTTGTGTGTTGTTCTCAAAGTATCCGCTCTTTCCTTCACGGGGAAGTAACGGGTTCTTACATAGGGTCTTATTCATTTTGGAATCTAGGGATCCCAGGATATTGGATTTTACGACTACATCCGGTCAGACACGTTACAACTCGAATCAGGACCATTAGATCTCGAAATGCACTGAATTATGCCATATCAGATTTAAATTCAATAACCTTCATTATTGGCTCGTATTTGGGCAAAATATCGTCTAGTTTCGAGTGTGGGTCGAATATCCAGATCTTTGATTGACCCTTGGAACGACCAAGTATAAGGTCGGGTTGACCCGACCCACATACTTACTTCTTTTTCTTCCTTGTCTTATTTTCGCTTTATTCATACAACTTGTTTATTTTATATCTTCTCTATAATAACTAGGATTCTGGCAAGTTATATATGAAAACTAACTAGAAAATTAACACGTACACAATAATGAATTCGGACAATCTTGTAAATTTATTATTTATTTAATTAATTGACTATTTTTACTCAATTTTTGAGGTTGTTACATGGCGTGAGTGCAATAACTTAAGAGATGTTATGTGAATTTCATCTCTTAAGGATCCATGAGACCATTTACATATAATACAATACATTATAATAGTAATGTCTATTAATAAAGTATAGTGTTGTAAATAGTGTTAAGGAGTTACGTTTTTACCTTTACACATTTTTATAAACATTTTAGTCTATATGATACCGTAAACTCACCATAAACTGGTGGCATCGGAGGACACTCCATAGGTACAATATTAACCATAGTTGTAGTAGGCTCGATCATAATAAATATGATAAGACATAAGAGGCAATGTTCAGTGTAGGATTTTACCGTTTGCAGAGCTAGGTAGGTGGCAACGCATAGCCGCAGCTACAGATCACCTCGAATAATACTCCATAATCATAGATGAACATCAAATCAAATCAAATCAAATCAAACTAAGGGATTGAGATAGTATATGAATAAGTGTGTCCGATCAGAGGAGCGACCACACTTGGCGTTGGCAAATATCTTGTTTTAGTCATTTTAATTATGACTAGAAGGCTAAAGTTGTATATCAGCGTTCTCTTACTTCATTCCAGTAGTGTTCGCCAAACCTTATTATTTCATTATGGATCATTCACCTTGAACATAGTTGTTAAAGTGGTTCCCAATTTTGATAGGGAGTATGCCAATATCCAGCCCTAGTTTCTTTAACGACAAAACGTTTATTTCACACCATGGTAATTTATATTTAAATAAACCATATTTTAATGTCATAAATCAATTTACTTCATTTATTGATTTATTTACTATTAATTCAATTAAATGTGGATTTGGCTTTAAATCTCAGGTTCATATCAAAGTTCATATTCCGATTTTAGATTTAAATATTACGAAAATCGTTTTTAAAGAAACCTTTATATTCAAATATATGGACTTAAACAATTTGATTAGAAAACATTTAAAAAAAATAGTTAAATTATATATATATATTAGTTTTAATTTATAAAGTTATAAAATAATTAAATTTAATATAAAATAGTTTTATTGAAATACTAATAAAAATAAAACAGTTGAATTAATATAAAATAGTTTTATTAAAATAGTTATAAACGATATAGTTAAATTTAATTAAAATAATAATAAAATATATAATTGTTGGCTTTAATATACCATAATAGTTTAATTAAAATAATTATAGATTATGTAATAGTTAAGTTAAATATATGATGGTATAATAAAATAATTATAAAATACATATTATTTAAATTTATAGTTCAATTAAAATAATTAAATTTAATATATAATAGAACGTTTTTTTGGCAAGCATCCGATTAAAATTATTGTAAAATATATAATATTTTTTATATAAAATAGATTAATTTAAAATAATTAACAAAAATATATAATAATTACATTTTTCATATTATAGTTAAATTTAATGTAACAGCCTGCCTTTTACGTATCGGAAGATCATAAAATATTTTTATTTTATTCCCTGAGGGTTGGATCATTCTCATCTTTTAATATTTGCTTATGGGGATGTGAGACATGTCCATAAATTTTACCGATTTTGTTTGTGACCATTTTGCCCTTATCAGTTTTGTACAGGGCATAACTTTTGACTTAAGTCGAATCAGAGGGTGAGACCTATGCCAATGGAAAGGAATTGATGATTGCCTTTCCGTAGAGTGGTTACATTAATGATTTGGCTTAGAGGTTAGGGAGGAATCGATGTTTTAAGATTTTCAGTTGGATGTTCAGGATTTTGAGCCACAATGGGCTGAATGGGGAAGGCCCATTATTGGGCTGGTGTAAACTATAATAGGGGTGAGAGGTATGTAGAATAGGTTACTTCCCCCATTCTCTCATTTGGTGGCCTTGTGTTCCTCCTTCCTCTAATACCTTTCCACCATTAAAAATCAAAATATAAGGAGGGAAATCAAAGATCTACACCATTGGAGGCTAGATCTACATCAATTTAAGTGGGAATTCATCGGATCAAGGGGTTTTTTGCGAAGTGCTTGCTGTTCGGAATCTTACTACATTGATTTTAGCTTGTTTTGGAGAATCGGTGAGTGATTTGAATCTCTCACATGGATTCAATGAAGTATATGAATGTTTAGTCATGTTTTTCACCAAATTCAAGCTGTTTTCCATAGATCCACATCATGGTAAGTCCTATTTCATATGAATAACCTTAGGATCTGATTAGTAAGTTAAAATCGGTAATTCCTATGCTATTTCATGCGTTTATGCAAGTTAAATCTATCATTTTTGTTCATATGATCATTTATCATGATTTTGGTGAAATTTGCATTATTTTGGTAGTAATCATCATATTCATGTTGTTAGTGATTTCATAACATGCTTATGGTTGTGTTGAATTAATTAGACGAGTATATTTCATCGATTGTGTCGATTGCCGAAGTTTTGGTCGAAATTAGACTTAGATTGGGATTGTACAGGCTAGGGGCCGCGCATGGGTTTCGGTCGCACCTATGACAGCATTTATGAAATGTTGTTAAAAGCTGTGGCCTAACACGACCAAAGATAGGTCGCGCATGGGTTTCGATCACACCTACGATAGCATTTATGAAATGCTATTTAAAGTTGTGGCTGAGCACGACCAAAGATAAGTCACACATGGGTTTCGGTCGCACCTACGACAACATTTATGAAATGTTGTTAAATGTTGTGGTCGAGCACGACCAAAGATAGGTCATGCATGAGTTTCGGTCGCACCTACGACGACATTTATGAAATGTTGTTAAAAGTTGTGGTCGAGCACGACCAAAGATAGGTCGCGCATGAGTTTCGGTCGCACCTACGACAACATTTATGAAATGTTGTTAAAAGATGTGGCCGAGCATGACCAAAGATTGGTCGCGCATGAGTTTCGGTTGCACCTGCTACAACATTTATGAAATGTTTTTAAAAGTTGTGGCCGAGCACGACCAAAGATAAGTCGGCATGAGTTTCAGTCACGCCAGAGCTACGACAACATTTATTAGATGCTGTTGAAAGCTGTGGTCGAGCACGACCAAGGATAGGTCGCGCATGAGTTTTTGTAATGTTGTGAAAAGGCAGAAACACTATGAAAGCCAGTTTTGTTTAGCTCTTCACACCAGATGGATGCAAAATTAAACCAGGGGATATAACATCATTTAAGAAATGCTGTAAAAGGCTGTTTTGACTTTTTGCTAGTTTTTCATAGCGAAAAGGCTAGAGATGCTATAAATTGCAGTATCGACCAAATAAAGCTTGTTTTTGAGTCGATAATGGTTCTAGCTTCGACACGAGTTCAAGTAGGAAGGATCGAAGTGTTGAAATGTGTTCGTTGATCGGTGAAAAGCAACGAATAGGCAGACAACTCAAAAGTGTTGGGTTGTGGATAATGGTTACTCGAGTGGGACTTGAGTTTATGATTAGTCGTCGGTGATAACAACTAGAGATGTGAAGGCCAAGAGATTATTGTTATCATAAGTTCTAGCACACTCAAAGCAGAGGTATTTTGGGCAGTCATGATGGGCCTCGTACCTAGGGCAGTCGTGAAGAGCCTAATTGTCGAGATTTGAGAAGACAAACATACGAGTCATGATGGCGTATGGAGTTGTTGCTAGAACTGGGGTTACCATTAGCCCTTGACTTATGGTAGTCATGATGGGTCGTCATACGATTAATGACGGTTTCAAAGCAGGATTGACGGTGATAGCCGGAGTCTGTCATGGATGTATGAATGTCTGTATGTTTTGTCATCTCATTTCATATGGATTATCCAACATTGAGGGAGATGTTTCTCGAGTGCTTGACTGATATTGGTTTAGGCCTCTGGGAGAGTGCTTGAGGGATATTAAACTCAATAAGGATTGTCTACGTGAGACCTATGTAATCTGGATGCTATGAATGTTACCAATGGTTGTTCTGATTGCTATGGACGAATTGTTGTTACCTTTGATGTTATGGATTGTAAAGGCTATCATTTTCAGATGTGGGGAAGACGGGTGTGAGTTCTTCCCTAGTGTTGGGTAGTGGTTGGTAAATCTACCCATTCTCATATACTTTATTGATGAAGTTTGTCAGATGTTTTATCGCTCACTAAGACTGTTGTCTGACTCAAGGTTTTATGTCCCCCTCTTATTACCTTGGGTTGTTCATCCGGTTATGGATGGGAAGACTGAGTAACAGGTCACAGTTGATGGAGCTTAGTGAGGCAAGGATGCAAAGCGATGACGAGAAGTAGGCTTGCGTACCAGTTTTATTACTATCTAGTATTTTCTGTTTCCGATGATACTATATACTATGAGGGATGTAGTGAGGACCTTTGAACAGAAATATTATCCTATGTTGTATGAATCTTTCTACGGGTTCTGTTAAGAGTTTTCATTTTCTGTGCAATTGGATTTCACTGTTATTACCTATTGTATATGTTCTATTATATCTTCTCCTTGCGCTTTGAGATTTACGACAGGTTTCGATGGTGCTTACCTACCTTGATGATCATCGATAGCTGCCTGACATACCTTTTAGCGCATTATTCCTCTTGTTTAGTACGGGGTTGTGGATGGTCGTCACATTTTGTATTAGAGCTCTGGTTAACGATTTTAGAGAAAGTTCTAATATGTAATCACATATGAGAGACGTACTTGTAGACTTTAGTTGTATTTATACTATAAGATACTATATAGTATAATAGCGTTTGTACTTCTTAGCAGCTTTTCTTGTAAGTGGCTAATCATTCTAATTCACATATTTAGAATGAGTCGATGATATACAAGACATACCACTAGGAGAAAGGCTGTACCTGGAAAGGGTAATAGTGGGGCACCCGACTACCTGGCCATGTTTGAAGCTATGATGGAAGCATACCTAAAAAGGGCCCCCTCTCCAGTGGCAGCTACAGATGATGTTGGAGTCCAAATGCCTAAAGCTATAGAATTTGCAAAGCTATGCAAAGACTTCAACTCGTTGGGAGGGAAACAATTCAAGGGCACTGAACCAGTTGAAGAGGTTCAAAGGTGGTTGGATACTTGTGTTTGAATCTTCAAGGACTTGGGCATTAATGATGCAACAAAGAGGAAGCTTGCATTAAGGCAGTTTGAAGGCAGAGAAATGGAATAATGGAACTCTATCACACTCGAGACTCCAGAGGAAGAAATCTTATGAGAGCAGTTTCAAGCTAAGTTTGAAGCGAATTTTATCTCCACTGTGCAAAAGTCAATTCTGTTTAAAAGATTCGTGGAGCTTAAATGGAACGGTCGACCAGTTCTTAACTATATTTCTGACTTCGAGGCCTTGTCGAAGTATGCTCGTTCAAATGTGGATACTCCTTATCAAAAGAACGAGAAGTTTGTCTTGGCGCTGGATGAGTATCTTGGGAATCAGCTTGTGGATCACCTCGATGATAGCTTTGAGAAGGTCGTCGAGAAGGATTTGAGGCATGAAAGTCTATTTCCTAAGAAGATGTCTATTGTTGCACCTAAGGGAGAACATAAGCCACAGCAGGGTGGTAATAATAAGAAAAGGAAGCAGCAACAGCAAAAAGGGAAGAATGGTCAGAAGAAGCCTAAGAGTGAGTCTGTTTGCTTTAATTGCCAACAGAAAGGCCATTTTGCTAATGAGTGCAAGAATCCGAAGGTTGAGAGGAAGTGTCACAATTGTGGAAAGACTGGACATCTCAATAAGGACTGTCTTGAGGTAGCTAAAGGGAAGCAGATTGTGAAGGCATATGCTTTGGAAGCCGTGCCAACTTCCTCAAGAGCTCCTACTATAGAGGAAAAAGGAAAGGGTGTCGTGGTGTAAGGTACTCTTTCTGTTAATGGTGTTTCAGTTCGTGTGCTTTTTGATACTGGGGCATCGCATTCATTCATTTCAATGAGCTTGTTTGTCACTTGGGTTTGGAGCCTGAGATTTGTGATAGACCATTGATTATGACTAATCTAGTTGGGGGTTCGTCCAGTTTGTGCATGTTGTGTTGTGGTCTAGTTTGCCGAGTAATGGTTGCTCTTTTGTGCATGATTGCTTTATTCTTAACTTCGTTGGGTTTGGGATCATCTTGGGCATGGATTGGCTCAAGAGGTATGCGGCAAGGGTGAATTGCGAGAAACTAGAGGTGAGGGTCGGGGATGTGGAAGGGAGAAAGGTGTTGATTAGATGTAAGCGTGAAGATTGGGTATTCGTGAGTTACCTATATTCGCTTGGGATTCCACAAGAAGACCTGTCATCAGTGTTGATCCCTAACGAGTATGTAGATATCTTTAAAGAGGTCCAAGGGTTGCCGCCGCATCGTGAGATTGATTTTAGGATCGATTTGGTTGAGGGTGCTGGACCAGTTTTTATGCCTTTTAGGAGGATGGCGCCTAAGAAACAGCGAGAGTTGGAGGTGCAAGTTCGAGACCTTTTTGGAAAAGGATTCACTCGGAGAAGTGTTTCCGAATGGGGTGCACCGGTTGTGTTTGCAACCAAGGAAAATGGCTCGTTAAGATTGTGTGTGGACTATCGTGAGATGAACAAGGTGACTAAGAAGAACAAGTATATGTTGCTAAGGGTTGATGACTTGTTCGATCAGCTTCACGAAGCCAAAGTGTTTTCTCAGATGGATTTGGCAACGGTATTTCACCAGTTGAGGGTGACTAACGATAGTGTGCCAAAGACTACTTTTAGGACACCATCCGGGTTTTTCTACTGGTTAGTGATGCCATTTGGGTTGATTAACGCACCAGCGTATTTTATGGATCTTATGAATAGGGTATTTAGAGATTAGTTGAACAAGTTCGTGTTGTGTTCATGGATGATATTCTGGTTTATTTTTGGAATGAGAATAACACAAGATGCACTTGAGGGTTGTGTTAGAGATCTTGCGAAAGCATCAATTAAGAGCTAAGCTTTCGAAGTGTCACTTTTGGAAGATTAAAATGAGGTTCTTAGGCCATGTTGTTTCTGGAAATGGAACAGCGATTGACCTTGCTAAAGTGGCAGTAATCCAGGATTGGGATAAACCTAAGAATGCAACAGATGTGAGAAGTTTTCTTGGGTTGGGATGGTTATTACCGACGGTTTATTAAGGATTTCTCGAAGATTGCTGCACCATTGACAGGATTGACGAAGAAGAACCAGTGTTCAAATGGATGCGAAGTGTGAACAAGCATTCGGAATCCTGAAGGAGAAATTGACGAGTGCTCCTGTGTTGACCATTCCAAGTGGGAATGAAGAGATGGTGGTGTACACCGATGCATGTGGTACTATACTTGGAGTAGTGCTAGTGTAGAAGGATAAAATTGTGGCTTACGCAAGTCGACAACTAAAGATGCATGAGAAAAACTATCTAACTCATGATTTGGAGTTGGCGGCGATTGCGTTTGCTCTGAGAAAAACTATCCAACTCATGATTTAGAGTTGGTGGCGATTGCGTTTTCTCTGAAGATGTGGTGACATTACCTATTGGGAGTTTGATTCGAGTTGTTCATGGATCACAAGTCATTGAAGTATCTTTTCTCCCAATAGGATTTGAATCCTTGGCAGCAATGATGGTTAGAGTTTCTAGCAACGTATGATTTTGGTATTGCCTATACTCCTGGTAAGGGTAACACAATTGCAGATGTGTTGAGTCGAAGTAACGCAAATTTGGGTGCGATGTTTTCGGAATGGAAGAGCCTCGAGTATTTGGCAGGGTTTGATTTCAGGCCAAGGTGCAAGTTGGAACCTGAAATGTTGGCAAGCTTATCGATAAGACCCACTCTAATTAAAAGGATTAGCGAGAGCCAAAAGCAAGATGCAAATCTTATCGAGTTTATCCAGAGATTAAAACCAGAAGAAAAAGATTTTGAAGTCGATCGAGAAGGTTGGCTTCGAAAGCAAGGGCGATTAGTTGTTCCCAATATAGATGGACTAAGGGATAAGATTCTGAGAGAATGTCATCACTTGAAGTTGACGATTCATCCCAGTTGTAATAAGATGTATCAAACATGAAGCGAGTCTACTACATGGAGGGGATGAAGCGAGATATTGCAAAGTTCATTTCTAAGAGTATGAACTGTCAGTTGGTGAAAGTTGAATAGAAGAAGTCGAGTAGTTTCCTTCAGCCATTGGAAGTTCCAACGTGGAAGCGGGAGCAAGTATCGATGGATATTATCGATGGGATACCTAGAACTAGGGTAGGAAATGAAGGGATTTGGGTCATTGTGGATTGTGTGACCAAAAATGCGAGATTCATTCCTGTCAAGTCGACTAGGATGACATCGAAACTGGTTGAACTTTATGTGAAATGGATAGTTCGATTCTATGGTGTCCCAAAGAGTATAGTGATTAACCGGGATCCATTGTTGACGAGTGGATTTTGGAAAATTTTGCAAGAGGCTTTGGGAAACGAGTTGTGTTTAAGTACAGCTTATCATCCCTAAACAGATGGTCAAACCAAAAGAGTCAATCGAGTTTCGGAAGATCTCCCGAGGGCTTGTGTGTTAGACTTCGTTGGATTATAGGAAGACCATCTACATCTAGTTGATTTTTCATATATTAGCTACCAGTCTAGCATTGGGATGGCACCATACGAGGCATTGTATGGAAGGCCATGTAATTCTTCGGCAGTTGGTTGGTGCTGAAGTCAAAAGCTGGCCACTTGTGACAATCAACCCCCAATCGTGTGAGGAGAACACGAATAACTATTATAAAATGTGGTAAAGCAAATAAAACAGGGAACATACACAACTTTATATAGTGGTTCGGCCAAGATTGTGCCTACGTCCACTTTATATTTATTGATTTCTTCTTTTGATTACAAGAACAATGCTTTTTATCTTTTGAAGAACGATGGGAGATGAGAAGTTTTTAGAGGAATCAGAGTTGGCTATTTTAGGAATATGCCGAGAGTATTCTTCTTCCAGAGCTTGAAGTACCTAGAATTCACCATGCCAAATTCACTCTTTTTTTCTTTCTTTGGGGATGAAAGTATTTATAGGTGGAGAAATCGACTAGGGCTGGTGTGTCGTGGACCGACCTTTTCGAGAAAGCTTGGATGCTTGGAGTTCATTCCTTGGATGGAAGTGCGGTTGAAAGACTGGCTCTACTATTTACAAATAGTATCTTCGAAAATCGAGGCTTACGTGGCATCCAAGATGAGGTGTATTAAAAGGCGAGCTTTGTCCGGACGTGGTTGACCACTTTTGTTGCCCTGAGAAAGGGTCTGAGTAATGAATGATCTGGCTAGATACTTCCAGGTGAACCTAAGATACTCACTCGATCCACTTTTGATGGAAGCCTATGACCCGGTCAATTGAGAGCGATTCTCCTAAGCAGGGTCAGTTGAATCCTGGAGATGATTAGGCAGAGCTGGAATCGAATCGGGGCAGCCTCGAAGGAAGATGGTTTGAGCCGATCCCTATGGGCCTTCCAGAGTACGAGCAGATATTTCGGCCAATGAGCCGAAGTTGAAGAGAATTACTAGAGGTTGGGCTTTGATCCGTTGAACAGTGACAGCTTTTGCTAAAAAATTGGTCAACACTTTCTCCCTCATAATACATCTTTCTTGGTAAAGGAGGTGTGTTCTGATTCCTTGCATCGAAGTTCAACATGCAGACAACAATTGTAACATCGAACCATAATTAGGCCAGAAGTCCAACGGCCCAGGTGGTTGTATTAAGGCCAGAAAACCAACGACCGAAAAAGGTCATATTAAGGCCAGAAAACCGACAACCATCGAAGACCATATTAAGGCCGAGAGAATGACCGTAAATCCTAGTTGTATGGGTTAGTACCTGCAAATACAATAGAAACCATTCTCGGTCTAGAGAAGGCTTGTAATTTCATCCAATAGAGCATTAGTTATGTTCGACTCGAAGGCAAGTTGAGATATTTGAGCATTAGTTACACTTGGCTTAGAGGGGTGGCTAGTATTAACCATACTCGGCTTACGAATGTAGCGAGCGTTAACCATACTCGGCTTACGGAGGTGGCGAACGTTAACCATACTCGGCTTATGGAGATGGAGAGTATTAACCATACTCGACTTGCGGTAAGTGTTTATCCATGCTCGACCTAAGCAAGATTATTTGGCAAGTTTAAAGAAGGGGGCGAGTATAGTCCATACTTGGCTTAGGAGACATAACCGTACTCGTCTCAAGGAGTAGTTTTTTAGAGAGGTTAGTAGGCTTTCGCGTTGGCCACACTCGGAGGGGGCAAGCATCAGTTATGCTCGGCTTAAAGCACTCAAACATAATCCATGTTTACAATAAGAAAGTTCATAGTCATTAAAGAACTTAATACAATAAATTCTAAGGGGACAACAATTGATTCTAGAGCATGCCTAGGAGCTAAATCCTAACCCCGTACATGAGTACATCAAAGTGCATGTTTTATCGAAGGAAATACATCAAAAAGAAAGAATTAAACTCAATTAATGATAATGCCGTGAGTGTTAGTCTCAGGGTCCTTTCCATTTCTAGGAGCCCGAGGACCGACCTAAGGAGCTTGGGCAGAGGATTGTGGCGGCATGACCTATGGGTTCTTCTTGACATATTCGGGAAGCTCCCCTCACCTGACCCTATCCTCGATGAGGTCGCACAAGTGCCAACATTCATTGGTGTTGTGACCTGCGATGTTGTGAAACATGCAATTCTTTCCAGATTCGAGATATTTCTAGGTGGTTCTCTTCAAGGAAGTCTTAGGAAAGGTAGGGACCCTCGTATATCAAGGTAGATGTCGAGCAAGGAAGAATTGAGCTCGGTACATTGATCATACTTATTTTCCATTCGAGGTCGCACGTTGTGCTCATTCTTTTCTGAGGCTTTCCTCTTCCTTTATTCTGGCCATTGGTGTTGGATGGACCTCCATGTTTGTTGGCTAAGACCTCGAGGTTCTCAATCTCAATGTTGGTGTCTTCTGGTCAGAGGAATCGCTCGGCCTCGGCATAGAAATCTTCAATATCCTTAGGGGGTCTCTGGTTAAAGAGATTGAGAATTCTGATCGGTTCTGAACTCCTATAATGGTGGCCATAAGCACCATCGATGGCTCAGGTTGATTGACAAATGCTACAGCCGCGTTGAATCTTTTGAGGAAGGAACGAAGTGTTTCTCCTGGGCGTTGCTTGATGGTAGTCAAGAACATGACACTCTTTGGTCGGGAGATATGAACCCTGAATTGCTCGATGAAACGGGTGACCAGCGTATTCCTGCTACGGATCGACTCCGTTGTTAGCTGCCGAAACCAGATGCCGGCTATATCTGTGAGAAAGTGCGAGAAACACTTAACCATGACGTTGGTTGATGCACCGAACACTTCCATATGTCGCATGTATCGCATGAGATGGATAGTTGGGTCTATTCGATCGGTGTATGGTTCGATAGATGGAAACTTAAAGTCCGGAGGATTATGGGAGTTCCTGATCTCCTTATTGAATGCATTGCGGTGGATGTAGTCTACATCCGGTTGAGAAGAATTGCCCTGGGTGAAGCGTCAGACTATGCTTGTGAGCTGACTTCCATCCCCGAGGAGTCGCTGCCATGAATCCAGCTCTGCATCCGGAAGAGTTCCAGTACTGGGATCCGACAAAAGCATGCTTGGAAGGGTCCCCGTTGGCTGGGCTTGACCTCCGAGAGTTGAGTGAAGGTGAGGGCGAGAGTTCATCGCAGTTTTTGGTTCCGGGCAGACTGGCCGCTCTTGAACCTGATGAGGAGCATTTTGAACCATGCCCATGGTGGAAGGTCCCGGCTAATTCAGCATAGCATGTGATGTTCGGGGCTCTTCGATGCCCCTGCCCAAGGCGATATTAGGAGGCTCCACAGTAGTGTTTTCCTCCAACAATCTGGGAACCGGTATGGTTGAACGGTCTCCCTGGTTCGAAGGGAAGGCCCCACCAGCTCTTCGTTGAAGGAAAGGCAGCGTAAGACGAATCTGTGGTAAGATACTGGGTTGTAATGAGAATGACATTGACTCTGGCTGACCCAGTGGTTGCTCAATCGATCCGGGGGTCGAGTTATTCCCCAGAGTGGAGGCAAAGTGGTCGAAGGACCTAGATCTTGATTGCGGGCCTCCTGCAGCTGCGGCTGCACTGGTCGCTAGAAGCGATACTCCTGGCTGATATTGGTCGGGAGGCAGAGCCGAGCCAGGAGGAAGCAAAGGTGTGATTTGTTCAATGGCCTGATTCCGTAAAGACCAAAGATCAGTTGTTTGTATTGGCTGCATCAACATTCATGGGACGAGAGGACGTTGTATCTTTCTTTCATTTGTTCGCCATGGGATGAGATAAGCAGAGGGCCGTAGGGTCGGTGCATGCGCCTACCTGGCGCGCCAAAGTGTTGACGTCAAAAGTTGGCCACTTGTGACAATCAACCCCCAATTGTGTGAAGAGCACATGAATAACTATTATAAAATGAGGTAAAGCAAATAAAATAGGGAACACACACAACTTTTTATAGTGGTTTGGCTAAGATTGTGCCTGCATCCACTATTTATTGATTTCTTCTTTCAATTAAAAGTACAGTGCTTTTTATCTTTTGAAGAACAATGGGAGATGAGAAGTTTTTAGAGGAATTAGAGTTGGCTATTTGAGGAATAAGCTGAGAGCATTCTTCTTCCAAAGCTTGAAGTACTCAGAATTCACTATTCCAAATTCACCTCTTTTTTTTCTTTGGGGAAGAAAGTATTTGTAGGTGGAGAAATCAGCTAGGAATGGTGTGACGTGGCCCGACTTTTTGGGGAAAGCTTGGACGCATGGAGTTCATTCCTTGGATGGAGGTGCGACTAAAAGACTGACTCTACTATTCGAAAATAGTATCTTCGGAAACTGTGGCTTACGTGGCATCCAAGGTGAGGTGTATTAAAAGGAGAGATTTGTCCGGATGTGGTTTACCACTTTTGTTGCCTTGAGAAAGGGTCTGAGTAATGAATGATTCAGCCAGATACTTCTAGGTGAGCCCGAGATACTCGCTCGATCCGCTTTTGATGGAAGCCTACGACCCGGTCGATTGAGAGAGATTCTCCCGAGCTGGGTGAGTTGAATCCTGGAGATGATTAGGCGGAGCTGGAATCGGGCCAGCCTCGAAGGAAGCTAGTTTGAGCCGATCCCTGCTTGGGCCTTCCAGAATGCGAGCGGCTATTTCGGACGTTGAGCCAAAGTTGAAGAGAGTTTCTGGAGGTTAAGCTTCAATCCGTTGAACAGTGACAGCTTTTGCTAAAAATTTGGTCAACAGTTAGAGACTGGAGATAAGTTGATACTTGGGCCAGAGATAATTAGAGAAACCTACGATTGTATCGAGATCATTCGGCAACGAATGAAGGAAGCCCAAGATCATCAGAAAAGTTATGCCGATAAGGGTCGGAAAGATTTGTAGTTCGACGTAGGTGATATGGATTTCGTGAAGATTTCTCTAATAAAGCATGTGGTTCGATTCGGAAGCAAAGGAAAGTTGGCTCCTAGGTTTGTTGGACCATTTTCGATAGTCGAGCGAATTAGAAAGCTCGCATATAGACTGGAGTTACCCGAGAAGATGTAGAGTGTGCATAATGTGTTTCATGTGTCGTTTCTACGGAAATTCATGCGTGACTCTTGAATGTGGTGGTATCTCCAGAGCAGTATGAAGACTCAGAAGTAGAAATTGCATTTGCGGAATCTCATAAGCCGCTTCGTGTTGTGGGAAATGACACGAACCAGCTTAGGGGGAAGATGGTTAAGTTAGTCAATTACAATAGAGTGAAGATGGTGATGATTGTACATGGGAGATGGAAGAGAGCATGAGGGCGACTCATCCAGAACTCTTCGTCGATAGGAACTTTTGATATCGTATCATCGCTATATTGTTGTATCTTGTTATTGTTTGATAGAATTCCGCGTGCTAGGATAAGGCTATGGATGCATGGCTTGATGGTTGCTAGTTCGGATGATAGAATTGGCTTCACATGGATGATAGGCATGCGAAATTGTTGTGGTTGTTGCTTGTGTTTACTTGGAATTTGTGGGTGAAATTTCTTGGGGAGGGGGGAGGGAGAATGTAACAGCCTGCATTTTACATATCGGAAGATCGTAAAATATTTTTATTTTATTCCCTGAGGGTTGGATCATTCTCATATTTTAATATGTTGCTTATGGGGACATGAGACATGTCCATAATTTTTACCGATTTTGTTTGTGACCATTTTGCCCCTTTCAGTCCTATACATGGCATAACTTTTGACTCAGGTCGAATCAGAGGGTAAGACATGTGCCATTTGAAAGGTGACGATTTCCTTTCCGTAGCGTGGTTATATTAAAGATTTGGCTTTGCGGTTTGGGAGGAATTGTTGTTTTAAGGTTTTTCAGTTAGTTGTTCATGATTTTGAGCCACCATGGCCTGAATTGGGAAGGCCCATTAGTGGGCTGGTGGAAACTATATATAAGGGGTGAGGGGTATGTAGAATAGGTTACTTCCCCCATTCTCTCATTTGGTGGCCTTATGTTCCTCCTTCCTCTAACAACTTTCCACTATTAAAAATCAAAATCTAAGGAAGGAAATCATAGATTTACACCATTAGAGGCTAGATCTACATCAATTGAAGTGGGATTTCATCGGATCAAGGGGTTTCGTGCGAAGTGCTTGCTGTGCGGAATCTTATTACATTGATTTTAGGTTGTTTTGAGAATCGGTGAGTGATTTTCATCTCTCACATGGATTCAATGAAGTATATGAATGTTTAGCCATGTTTTTCATCAAATTCAAGTTGTTTTCCATTGATCTACATCATGGTAAGTCCTATTTCATATGAATCAACTTAAGATCTTATTTAGTAAGTTAAAACCGGTAATTTCTTTGTTATTTCATGCGTTTATGCAAGTTAGATCTATCATTTTTGTTCATATGATCATTTATGATGATTTTTGTGAAATTTGGATAATTTGGTAATAATTGTCATATTCATGTTGTTAGCGATTTCATAACATGCTTATGGTTGTGTTGAATGAACTAGACGAGTATATTTTATCGATTGGCGAAGTTTCGGTCGAAATTGGACTTTGATTGGGGCTATACAAGCCAAGGGACACCCATGGGTTTCGGTCGCACCTATGACATCATTTATGAAATGTTGTTAAAAGCACGACCAAACATAGGTCGTGTGTAACACCCAGTGTATTCTATAACAGTGAAATTCACAAATTAAAGTATAATTAATTTCAAATCAAAGAATTAATGGAAACGGGATACGCCATTACGTTCCTCTCAGAATTCTGCTTGGGATAGAGTCCGAGTTTGCGTAAAACGGACTCCGTATGAAGGAGATATGGCCTCCGGAAGTTTCAGAATTCAGTTTAAAATTCAAACAGACAGAAACAACTCAGAAATCAATTCAAATTTCGAAAATCGGACCCAGATTGGGCTGGGCGGGAATTTTCCCGCCCAAGGCACCCAGGTTGACTGGGTAGTCGACCTGGGCCACCCAGGTGAAACACCCCACCTCCGTTAGGGTCACTCACAAAGGGAATGCCCTAATTTTGGTGGAGGTTTATAAGTATAAGTCACAGATACACAAGACAGATATAAATACACATATTTTTGAACAGCGGAAAACAACAGCAATTTTTATTTCAACAAAATACGTGTTACACAAACCATGTCATAATTGTCGTACAATACTTCCAAAAACCATTACATTTTCATAACTGTCTTGATTTCATAACTTAAAGAAGCATAAAAACAAAAGTAAACTGCATGAGTCCACATAGTAGCGATCCAAAGCCATAATCCAAAACGAAAGAGATCCAAGCAATACATTCTTTCTCTTCAAGCTGGATGTGAAAAATGGCCAAGCTACGGTATTCCCTCCCTGTGGACCTGGGGGGGAACGAAAGAAAAGAAGACGAAAGAAAAGTATAGTCAGACATAAAGCCTGAGTAAGTCTAGGACTATTCAGTCTATGAATAAAGAACTGGGCATGATAAGTATAAACTGGAAATGGGAAAGCACCATAAACTAAGTTAAGTTGTCTAGAGTCGAATATACTTATCGTACCCCATATTAATCTTTGCATCCATATAAACTAGTTCCCAACAGGTACCCCATAATCAGGGTGAAGTGATTCGTTTCTAATGATCGGCTCCTACTCGCATAGTTACATGTGTCTTACGGCCCCCGATGTTGTAGTTACCTATGCTGGTCCCACTATGGGGTGTATCAAGTCCCATGGTGGCGGCCCGACACAATCCTAGAATGCACAGGTATGCTACTGGTGCCCAGTGCCTTATTTTTCTACGCCGGAGTGTGTGCACGCCCGCACCCCGTTAGAACCTACACTGCTGCACCACCGCCGTCGATTTGACCTCTTACAGTCAGCCCAGTAGTCGTGCCCCACCCTGCCTAGTTCAGGGTATCCTGATACACCTTGTAGGGTTACTGCTGAAAAGGGTCCCCCGCTACTAGGGTTTCTATTTCTAGCCAACATGCTAAGTTGGTCAAGTGTTTTGTAAACCTAACCCCCAATCAGTCTGTATAGTTTAGCATGTTCCATTTTGATTAAGTATTAATTCAATTTACTTAATCCTATCAATCCTGACTCAGCCTTAATTGTCTTATTAAAGCCTCGACCTCTCACATTAGACAGGTATTGTTGTGGCTGCCTGTTGTCGGTTGGGTCCGGGCGGTCTTACGCCACAACTCAGTCTAACCTCGGGTCCTTATTGGGCTCCGTGTTCAACCACCCACATTGGATAGGTATTGTTGTGACTACTGGACAGCCGGGCGGTTCCGGGCAGGTTTACATCACAACTCAATCCAACCTCGGATTAAACACATCGTATTTTCTAAATTTACATATTTTGTCTCTTTCCTTTTTATATGTAAATATTTGCGGCCCATTATTCAAATTCATCTTTATTGGGTAAAATTAATTTATACCACTTAATTGTTTTTCAAGGTTGTTGGCATGCGTCAAACATGCCATCACATATGTTCTATATTTTAACCCAATCGTCATTACCCCCGTTTTATACATTCGCTACAATATAACATATGTTGGGTTTAACATTTAAACCTAACTTAGCCACATGAAAAAGGGGAGGCTTAGAACATGGTGTTTATATATTCTAAGTAACATAAAAAGGGGAGTGTGAACGCATGAACTTGCAACATAGCGAACTAATTAACATAAGTTTGGCACTTGTGAACTTGCATTGTAATAGCATATAATCATGGCATAAACATACCTAAACATGAAATCATGGGTTTTGATCTATTCATATAATCATGGCATAAACATACCTAAACATGAAATCATGGTTTTTTTGATCTATTCATTTAAACTTGCAATTGGAATGTAAATCTAACTTAATTATGTGTCACATATATCATCATATGATTTTGATAACAACATAGGCCTAAAACATGTTTTCAACTAGGCATAACACCAAACATAGTTTAGTCATGTTCATAAAGATGCTTACTTTTGTCTCTAATACAAAAGTATGGTTTTACACTTGAATCACGATGCCAATTCCAACATAAATTCATATAAACCACAATACTAAGTTGAATCCAATTACACACTAAAAGTGATCATAAAAGTATGTACATCATATTGGCATAATAGTGAATCATATAATTGCATGAATCTCAAATAAACTACCACAACATATGGTCGTTAACATGAATCATATACTTGCAAATATCCAATAGGCCTAACATCGTTATACCACAATATCCCAAATCGATTCAGAATCAGAATCATAGCAACACACAATCATAAATTAAATTAAGTACAATTCCATTTCTCATTTTACATAAATCAAAACTCAATTGTTCATTCACATCAGAATAGCACTCTACTTACAACGTATGACGAATCTTCAATTCAGGAATCTGAATTCTGAATTTGGAGATGCTATCCTTTGTTGTAGGCATTGTTTTGACTTAGTTGTCGTTGCTTTAAGCTTTTGAATTGTCTCCTAATCGTCTCTCAATTTTGATGGCTACTCCTAGTCTTTCCTCAGCAGCATGACGGTCTCATCTTTATTTTTGTTTGTGTGAATTAGGTGGAGTCTTAGGTCCTTTTTATAGAGTTTGTGAGTTGATTAGGACCGTCGATGGTGCTTGGTTTAATAATAGTCATTCGTTTGAAGGAGAGACCAATCAGGAGCTGACACCTAGCCCTAGTGACAAGGCAAGGCTCAGGAATTCGGCCAAGCACAGACCAGGCCAGCCAGGGGGGCTAGGTTCGACCTGGCTCAGGGGCCAGGTCGACCCCCCAGTCGATCCCCAGGTCGACTATGTAGTCGGCCTGGGTGCCCCAAGTAGACTACCCAGTCGACCTGGGTAGCCCAGGTCGACTACCCAGTCGACATGGGTGCCTTGGGCGGGAAAATTCCCGCTCTGGCCAATCTAGCCTGATTTTTGAAATTTAAATTTGTTTTCTGAGCTCTTTATGTCTGTTTGAATTTTAATCTGAATTCTGAAACTTCCGGAGGCCATATCTCCCTCATACGGAGTCCGTTTTACGCAAACTCGGACTCTATCTCAAGCAGCATTCCGAGACGAACGCAATGGCGTATCCCGTTTCCCTTAATTCTTTGATTTGAAATTAGTTATACTTTATTTTGTGAATTTCACTGTTATAGAATACACGGGGTGTTACATTCTCCCTCACTTAAAAGGATTTCGTCCCCGAAATCTTCAAGTTCAGGAAGAATGTACATCCTAACATCCAAACATCCATCTACTCATCCATCAAACACGAGCATCCATTGTCCTTAAATGACTTCTAATGCTTCATGATCATATGCGAAGTGTGTGTACATGTACTTATCTAATGCAAAATCAGTCGGTCTACTGATTCAGTTGACCTCCTTAATGCAAATTATGTAAGTGTCATGAATCCATTATGTATGCAAATTTTCCTATTCATGATTCTACATGAGTGCACAATCATTCATATAAATGCAACATCCATATGACAACACATTAAACTTCAACCATATACGAATATAAATACATGTATACACATGCAATATGAAGTGACTGAGCCGATCTAAAACCTAGATTGTGTGTGTATATGCAACCACGAGCAACCACTAGCAATCACTTGCAACCACTTGCAGCCATCATCCATAACATGTTTCAATTACATGTTTTCATCCAAAGGGTTTCTACCTAAAGATAAGGTCGAGGAGATATACCTAAAAAGATAGATAAAAGCGCAACTTAAGGAAAAAGAAAGATCAAAGATGTACCCTCGAAAAGAAAAGGGTAGGCTGCGCTTATTCTAGCTTTAGTTTCCCAAGTTGCGTCTCCCTCGGCGTCGCTCCACTGAACTTTGACGAGCTTGACTTCGCGGTTGCGTAGCTTTTTCACTTCCGTTCCTAATATGCGGGTTGGAACTTTCCTCACGGTTGCTTCGCGTTCCACTTCAGCTTCCTCAAGGATGTTTGGCTCTACCACTTCAGTAGATTCATGTAGACATCTTCGTAGGTGCGAAACATGAAAAACACTGTGGACTCCAGCTAGTTTTTCAGGTAGGTCTAATCTATAGGCCATTTTCCCAATTTTCTCGATAATAGGAAACGGCCCTACGAACCTTGGTGCTAGCTTTCCAGCGGATCCAAAACGAACAACGTTCCTTAGAGGAGATACCTTAAGAAAAACTCTGTCCCCAACCTCAAATTCAAGGTCGGTCCTCCTCTTGTCGGCGTAGGATTTCTGTTTGTCTTGGGCTGTCTTCATCCTCCTTCGTATCAAGTCTACTTTTTCTGAAGTCTCTCGGATCATATCCGGTCCAAGTATGAGCTTGTCAGTAGACTCCCACCAACAAGTGGGCGATCGGTACGGTCTTCCATATAAAGCTTCGAAGGGTGCCATTCCGATGGTGGCTTGGTAGCTGTTGTTGTAGGAAAATTCCACCAAAGGAAGATGGTCTTCCCACGTCCCTCCGAAGTCAAGGACGCACAGTCTTAAAAGGTCCTCCAAAACTCTGCTCACTCTTTCTGTCTGGCCGTCGGTTTGGGGATGATAGGCTGTGCTTAAGCATAACTGTGTGCCTACCGCTTCTTGCAGACTCCGCCAAAACTCACTTGTGAAGATAGGGTCTCGGTCACTAACAATGCTAGATGGTATTCCATGGAGTCGAACAATTTCCTTGAGGTAAAGAGATGCTAGGGATGAGGCAGTTCTTTTACTCTTGACAGGTAAAAAGTGGGCGCTTTTAGTAAGCCTATCCACTATTATCCAAATGCTAGTGTTGCCTCTTCTAGACCTAGGCAGCCCATCAATGAAGTCCATTGAGATGCTATCCCACTTCCACTGCGGGACCTCTAGAGGATGGAGCAGACCGCCAGGCTTTTTCTATTCCGCCTTGACCTGTTGGCACACCATACACTTAGAAATGAAATCTGCCACGTCCTTCTTCATGCCGTTCCGAAAGAAAGTTCTCTTTATGTCCTTGTTCATTTTATCCCCGCCTAGGTGTATCGTCATCTTGGAGTGATGTGCTTCCTCGAGAACCTTCTTTACTAAATCCCTTGTCTGTGGGACGCATAATGTTCCGTCTCGCTTTGCCAACCCTTGTCGTCGATGGAGTATCTGCTGAGGTGACTTGAAGTCTCACCCCTAATGAGCCTATCAATCGTCTCCATAAGCTGAGGGTCTTCGCATTGTGCTGTCCCTATTGCGTCCACTAAAGTCGGGCGTACTTCGAGAGATTCTACTAAAGCAGATGAGATAAAGGAGTGTGATGCGCCAGAATCGAATAAAGTGCGAACTGGGTGATCATAAAGATAAACTACACTTTCTACAGAAGTATTTATACCTCGCTGTTGCAGAGGCGGCGCTTCTAGCACATGAACCTATGCCACTGAGGTGGATCCAGCCCTCTGCCCCTGCCCTCGTTTCTTTGGGCAATCCTTAGCCATATGGCCTGTCTCGCCGCAAGAAAAGCACCCACCATTCAACTTGGCCTTCTTTTTCCGGCAATCTTTCACTAAGTGCCCCACTTTGCCACAGAAATTACACTTCCTCTTCTCTTTGTTGTCTTTCCCGTCCTTCTTGAAGTCTGTCTTCTTAGGCTGTAAACCCTCTTTCTTCCCTTGAGAGCCTTCTGCCTTTGTCTCCTTCTTGCCCTTATCCTCTTCGTTCAGCAACGCCATCTGTACCAATCTTTCATACGTAGCTCCCATGAGTATATGGGTCATGGCCAAACTGTGTAATGGCTCATTCAATCCTTTGACAAAGCGGAGAGCCTTCTTGTGCGGAGTGTTGATTAGGTCCAGTCCGAACCTAGCCAGCTGATCGAACTGATTAACATACTCTTTGACTGTCATATTCCCTTGCTTAAGAAATAAGAATTTTTCCAACTGAAGACTCCTTTCAGCTTCTGAGAGAAATTTAGCCTCAAACCTTGCCCTGAAGTCCTCCCATGCTTCCACTGGTCTTTCTGCATTGGTGACTTCCCACCAGTAGGAAGCCTCGCCTTTAAGTAGCCATACTGCCAGTTGTACCTTCTGCCTATCTTCTACCGCAAAGATGACGAATAAGTCCTCGGTTTCCATCAGCCAATTCCTGGCTGCCACGAAGGACTCGGTTCCATGAAAGTCCTTTCCTCCCATGGCATTAAAATCTTTACATATCTTAGCAAAAGTATTACCACGTGGAGGAGGTAGAGGAAGAGGTGCTGCTGCAGCTGGATGATTTCCTGCAGCTGGGGGAGGAGGAACAGTGGGACCTGGCTGATTGGCCCTTGCCTCTAAGAATCGTCTGAACCAACCAGGTATTGGTACACCCTCTGGCAAGTTAATTTCTTCGGACATGCTGAAACAAAAAGGATAGATTCAAAACGAAGGATAAAAGATAGTACCTATGGCTTTGGGGGACTATGCCTTTTTAAAATAAAATAATATTTTATCTTTAAAAATGCTTCTTTAAATTTTCTTTTGAAAATGAATTTTCAAAACTTTTTATCTTATCTGGTAAACCTATGCTCTGATACCAAGTGAAACACCCACCTCCGTTAGGGTCACTCTCAAAGGGAATGCCCTAATTTTGGTGGAGGTTTATAAGTATAAGTCATAGATACATAAGATAGATATAAGTACACATATTTTTGAACAGCAGAAAACAACAGCAACTTTTATTTCATCAAAATACGTGTTACACAAACCATGCCATAATTGTCTTACAATACTTCCAAAAACATTACATTTTCATAACTGTCTTGATTTCATAACTTAAAGAAGCATAAAAAAAACATAAGTAAACTGCATAAGTCCTATCCAAAGCCATAGTTCAAAACGAAAGAGGTCCAAGCAATACATTCTTTCTCTTCAAGATGGATGTGAAAACTGGTCAAGCTGCGGTATTCCCTCCCTGTGGACTTGGGGGGGAACGAAAGAAAAGAAGACGAAAGAAAAGTAGAGTCAGACATAAACCTGAGTAAGTCTAGGACTATTCAGTCTATGAATAAAGAAATGAGCATGATAAGTACAAACTGGAAATGGGAAAGCACTATAAGCTAAGTTTAGTTGTCTAGAGTCGAATGTACTATCGTACCCCATATTAATCTCTGCACCCCTATAAACTAGTTCCCAACAGGCACCCCATAATCAGGGTGAAGTGATCCATTTCTAATAATCGGCTCCTACTCGCATAGTTCCATGTGTCTTACGGCCCCCGATGTTGTAGTTACCTATGCTCGTCCCACCATGGGGTGTATTAAATCCCATGGTGGCGGCCCGACACAATTCGAGAATGCACAGGTATACTACTGGTGCCCAGTGCCTAATTTTTCTGTGCCGGAGTGTGTGCACGCCCGCACCCCGTTAGAACCTACACTGCTGCACCACTGCCGTCGATTTGACCTCTTACAGTCAGCCCAGTAATCGTGCCCCACCCTGCCTAGTTCAGGGTATCCTGATACACCTTGTAGGGTTACTGCTGAAAAGGGTCCCCCGCTACTAGGTTTTCTATTTCTAGCCAACATGCTAAGTTGGTTAAGTGTTTGTAAACCTAACCCCCAATCAGTCTGTATAGATTAGCATGTTCAATTTGATTAAGTATTAATTCAATTTACTTAATCCTATCAATCCTGACTCAGCCTTAATTGTCTTATTAAAGCCTCGACCTCTCACATTAGACAGGTATTGTTGTGGCCGTCTGTTGCCGGTTGGTTCCGGGCAGTCTTACATCACAACTCTGTCTAACCTCGGGTCTTTATTGGGCTCAATGTTTAACCACCCACATTGGATAGGTATTGTTGTGACTACTGGACAGCCGGGCGGTTCCGGGAAGGTTTACATCACAACTCAATCCAACCTCGGGTTAAACACATCGTATTTTCTAAGTTTACATATTTTGTCTCTTTTCTTTTTATATGTAAATATTTGCAGCCCATTATTCAAATTCATCTTTATTGGGTAAAATTAATTTATACCCCTTAAATGTTCTCAAGGTCATTGGCATGCGTCCGACATGCCAACACATATGTTTTATATTTTTTAACCCAACGTCATTACCCCCGTTTTATACGTTCGCTATATTATAACATATGTTGGGTTTAACATTTAAGCCCAACTTAGCCACATGAAAAAGGGGAGGCTTAGAACATGGTGTATATATATTCTAAGTAACATCAAAGGGGGTGTGTGAATGCATGAACTTGCAACATAGCGAACTAATTAACATAAATTAGGCACTTGTGAACTTGCATTGTGATAGCATAAACTCATGATATAAAACATTCCTAAACATGAATCATGGTTTTAATCTAGTCATGTAAACTTGCATTTAAATTGTGAACCTAACTTAAATTATGTGTCACATATATTATCACATGATTTTGATAACAACATAGGCCTAAAACATATTTTCAATTAGGCATAACACCAAATGTAATCTAGTCATGTTTATAGAGTCAACACAAGTTCACAAAGATGCTTACTCTTGTCACTAATACAAAAGTATGTCTTTTTTTCTCACTAGAATCATAATTCCTATTTCAACATAAATTCATATAAATCACAATACCCAAATGGATCCACTACACTAAACATGATCATAAAAATATACATAGAAGGGTCTAAAATCATGTTGGCATAATAGAGAATCACATACTTGCATGAATCTCAACTTTGTTGAAATAAACTACCACAAACATATAGTCGTTAACTTCCAACCTGAATCATATACTTGCAAATATCCAATAGGTCTAACATCATTATGCCACAACAATCCCAAATCTATTCATAATTAGAATCATAGCAACATACAATTATGAATTATCGTCACCATAATTTAAGTACAATTCCATTTCTCATTTTACACAAATCAAAACACAATTATTCATTCACATCGGAATAGCACTCTACTTACAACGTATGACGAATCTTCAATTCAGGTTTCTGAATTCTGAATTTGGAGATGCTATCCTTTGTTGTAGGCGTTGTTTTGATTTAGTTGTCGTTGCTTTAATCGAATTGCCTCCTAATCGTCTCTCAATTTTGACGGCTACTCCTAGTCTTTCCTCAGCAGCATGACGGTCTCATTCTCATTTTTATTTGTATGAATTAGGTGGAGTCTTAGGTCCTTTTTATAGAGTTTGTGAATTTATTAGAACCGTCGATGGAGCTTGGATTAATATTAGCCATTCGTTTGAAAGAGAGACCAATCAGGAGCTGACACCTAGCCCTAGTGACAAGGCAAGGCTCAGAAATTCGGCCAAGCAAAGATCAGGCCAGCCAGGAGGGGCTGGGTTTGACCTAGCTCATGGGCCAGGTCGACTACCTAGTCGACCCCCAGGTCGACTATATAGTCGACCTGGGTGCCCCAGGTCGACTACCCAGTCGACCTGGGTGGCCCAGGTCGACTACCCAGTTGACCTGGGTGCCTTTGGGCGGGAAAATTCCCGCCCAGCCCAATCTGGGTCCGATTTTTGAAATTTGAATTGATTTCTGAGCTGTTTCTGTCTGTTTGAATTTTAAACTGAATTCTGAAACTTCCGGAGGCCATATCTCCTTCATACGGAGTCCGTTTTATGCAAATCGGACTCTATCCCAAGCAGAATTTCGAGACGAACGCAATGGCGTATCCCGTTTCCCTTAATTCTTTGATTTGAAATTAATTATACTTTAATTTGTGAATTTCACTGTATAAAATACACGCGGTGTTACATTTCCCAAAGTTATAAGACCGTACGACTTCAAATGAAAAAGAAATAAACATTCTACGATCCTTCGATGCGTAGAATGCGGGTCATTACATTCTCCCCACTTGAGAAATTTCGCTCCTGAAATTCCTTAACCAAGAAACAACAACGGGTCCCGCATGCCTATCAATCATTTTCAACAATCAAGCATACATAGCAACATAACAAGCCTATCCTAGCATGTAGTTTACTAACAAGAGGATAACTTAATGGTTGTTAAAATCTTACTAGGCAAAGAGTTCTGGATACGTCTTCCTTATGCTCTTCTCTGTTTCCCAAGTACAGCCATTCTCATTCTCACCCCACTGAACCTTGTCCTGTTTCACCGCCTTCCTTCAATGTTGCTTCGTGTCGTACTCGACAATACGGATCGGCCTGCAGTTCCCAAACGCCTCGGGTTTTACTTCGATGCATAACTCTTCTGCCTATCTTGGGCAGCCTTCATTCGCTATTGGATAACCTCGATCTTGTCTGAAGTTTCTCTTATTATATCTGGCCCAAGCACAAATTTCTCACCAATTTCTAGCCAACATGATGGTGAGTTGCACAGTCTTCCGTGTAAAGCTTCAAATGGAGCCATATCAATACTGGACTGATAACTATTATTATATGCGAATTCAACCAGATGTAAATGGTCATCCCATAACCCTCAAAAATCTAATATGCAAGCTCTCAAGATATCTTCTAATGCTCCATTCACCCTCTCTGTTTTACCGTCGGTTTGAGGATGGTATGCGATACTGAGATGTAATTCTGACCCTAAAGCCTCTTGCAAGCTCTTCCAAAAACCACTAGTAAACAATGGATCTCATTCACTCACAATGCCTTTGGGCATTCCATGAAATCTCACTACCCACTTCGTTTATAGTTCCGCTAACTTAGCTACCGTTCTATTCGGCTTGACAGGTATAAACCTTGCACTCTTGGTCAATCGGTTCACAATCACCCAAATACTGTCTTGGCCCGATCTAGTCCTTGGTAACCCATCAGTGAAATCCATTGAGACTTGTTCCCATTTCCATTCTGGAATTTCTAATGGTTGCAACAAACCACTAGGCTTCTTTGGTTCGGCTTTAACTAGCTGGCAATTTATGCATTTGGGTATAAACTTCCCAACGTCTCTCTTCATGCCTTCCCAGTAGTAGGTCTGCTTCATGTCTTGATAAATTTTGTTACCACCGGGTAGTATAGCCAGTTCCGAGTGATGACATTCTCTAAGCACCTCTTCTCTTAATCCATTGACATTGGGCACCACTAGTCTCGCATTCTTTCTAAACCATCCATCTCGATCAAGCCTTTACTTATTCATCTCCTCACTATCGATACCCATCTCTAACTTGGAGATGATTTCCAATAGGTTAGGATAGTTCCTCTGACTGGAACTAATCCACTCAATCAAAGTTGGTCTGATCGTCAAACTTGCTAACATTTCTGGATCCAATTCGCACTTTGGTCTAAAATCATACCCAGCGATATACTCCAGTTGCTTCCATTCCAGAAACATAGCCCCTAAACTGGCATGTCTTCTACTCAATGCATCAGCTACTGCATTTCTCTTTCCTGGTGTATATGCGATATCAAAATCATAGGAAGCCAAGGATTATAACCATCTTTGCTGCTGGAGATTTAGATCCTTCTGAGAGAAGAGATACTTTAATGACTTATGATTGGTAAACAACTCGAATCTTTCTCCCAAGAGATAATGTCTCCATATCTTCAACGCAACAAGATTGCTGCTAATTCCAAATCATGGGTAGGATATCTTTTCTCATGCGGTTTCAGTTGTCGACTAGCATAAGCTACAACCCTACCTCCTTGCATCAATATAGCACCTAGTCTGGTACCACATGCATCCGTGTATACCATCATCTCTTCATTCCCTTTAGGAATGACTAACACTGGCGCATGTGTCAACTTTTCCTTTAGACTCTTGAATACATTTTCACACCTTTCGTCCCAAACGAAAGCTCGATTCTTCTTGGTCAACTGAGTTAATGGTGCCGCTATCTGGGAGAAGTTTTGGATAAACTTACGATAATATCCAACTAATCCCAAGAAACTTCTTACTTCTGTTGCATTCTTGGGCGTAGACCAATCTTATACTGTAGCCACCTTCGCTGGGTCCACGACAATCCCATTCTCTGAAACAAGATGGCCCAAGAAACTCACTTCCCTCCTCCAGAAATGACACTTAGAAAATTTCGCTTTTAATTGTTGTTTCCTCAACACCTCCATCACTGTCCTCAAATGTTCCTTGTGTTCTTCCTTTCTCCTCGAATAAACAAGTATATCGTCCATGAACACAAGAACAAACTGATTCAATTGATCTTGGAATACTCTATTCATAAGATCCACAAAATATGCTAGTGCATTGGTCAACCCGAATGGCATGACCAACCACTCAAAGAATCCAGACGGCGTCCGAAAGGCCATTTTAGGAATACTCTTAGCCGCTACTCGGAGCTAATGAAATCCTATCGCGAGGTCCAACTGGGAGAACACTCTTGCTCCTTCCAGTTGACCAAACAAGTCATCTATCCATGGAAGAGGATAGTTATTCTTCCTAGTCACTTTATTCAACTCGCGATAGTCCACACATAAATGAAGGGAACCATCTTCCTTGGTAGCAAATACAACTGGTTCTCCCCACTCGGAGACAGTCCTTCAGATAAACCCCTTCTTCAAAAGATCGCTTACTTGCACCCCGAGCTCTCGCTGCTCCCTTGGTGCCATACGATGAAGTGGAATCACTATAGGTCTGGCATCTTTCACTAAATCAATACGGAACTCAATCTCTTGGTGTGGTGGAAGTCTAGTCACTTCCTCGAAGATATCCGGATACTAGCCAGCAATGGGAACCCCTGATAACTCGTCCTGTGGGATGTCGAGGGAATTTAGAAAACTAGCTATCACCTCATCACTAGGCAGGCCACCAAACACTACCCTCCGCCCATCATCCTCCCTAATAGTCACCGAAAATCCCTCATAGTCTACCACCACCCCGTATCTTTGGAGCCAATCGACTCCCAAAATAAAGCCACACCCAGTAAAGCCCAAAACAAAGCAATCACAAGCAAATATACATCCATGACTTGATAACACCAAATTACGACAAATCATAATAAGGCTAGTCGAACCACCAATCGGGTTCATCACCACTAAAGGTCTATCGACTATCTTGGATTTCAATCCCAACCTATCTACCAGGTCACTAGATATAAAGGAATGCGAAGCCCCAGTATCAAACAATACTCGAACAAAAACATCATAAATAGAAAGCGTACCTTGAATGATGACATTCTTTCCTTTCTCCGCCGCAGTTGGGGCATTCGACGAAGAAGGAACATCATTAATAGCATATGCTTTCACAATCTGCTTCTCTTTAGGGGGTTGCGGACATTTATCCTTGTGATGTCCCACTTACCGCAGTTGAAGCACTTCCTGTCCGCTGGCTTTGCACTACATTCTTTGGCATGGTGGCCCTTCTTGCCATAGCTAAAGCACTCAATATCTTTCTTATCCTTCTTTTTCTGACCGTCCTTGGTCTGACCTTGCTTCCTTTTATTCTGAGAATTATTCTTGCCTCCACCGCTTGCCTGCGGCTTTGGCCCCTCTGCAGATGCAACAGCGACTTCAGCCTTGGACTTAGGATAAAGGCTCTCTGATCTCAATGCTTTTCCAACAATCGATTCAAAAATCTCATCAATATGGTTTATAAGCCTTTCCCCCAAGTACTGATCTAAGCCTTTTATGAACTTCTCAATCTTCTTCTCCGGGTGTCAATAAGGGATAATCCATACTTCGATAAAGTACCGAACTTAGCAATATACTCCGAGGCTACCCTACCATTCTGCTTAAGCTCCAAGAAATTTCTAAACAATTCTGATTTCTGAGCAGTTGGGATAAACTTATCACTGAATTGGGCCTTGAACTGATCCCAAGTAACTTGATCCTCAGGGGTAGCTGCCTTAATAGCATTCCACCAATTTATAGCCCGTCCTTGCAGTTGATGGGATGCTATCTTCCTCTTTATCGCATCTTCGATTTTCAGATCCTCAAAGATGCACTCACAACTATCGCGCCAATCCTGAACTTCTGTAGTCGATTCCGTTCCGTGAAATGGCTTCTTACCAAGACTAGTGTAATCCTTACAGAGCTTGGCGAAATCGGCATTAGGCACCTGCACCGCTGCACCACCACCATTTGCAGCATTAGGAGCTGCCCTATGAACATCCCTAAGCATCTATCTCATAAAGTTGGTGAACATCGTCCTCGTATCAGGAGAATTCCTATTATTGGCTCCTGAACCTGTATTCCTTATATATCGGCTCATCGTTCAATCTATAAGGAGAAAACTATTAACCATCTCTTCACTGGTGCCAGTGCAGTGCAGCTCCATCCTTAAATATACTAATAGTATATATATATCCTTTGAAATCCCAAAATATAACAAATACGCACTCTCATATACGTATTATCTCTCCCTGGTGTCTTTCCCTAGGTTAACTACGCAACCTAGAGCTCTGATACCAAGTGTGTTAGCTCGCCCTGCACCAGTCAACATTTCCAATAAAAGTGCACTATGCCAATGCCCGACTAGCACGGGGCGGTCGATAAAGAAAGGAAAAAAAAGAAATTTGAACTAACAAGGAACCTGTAGAATGTCTCACAGCGCATGGTATAAAATATAATAATAACATAACTTTGACAAAAAACAAGCGAGATAGTGCATAAGCTGAAAACTAAACCATCATAGCAGCGGAAATCCAAAATACAGCTTATAATCCAAACCAACATTATTACAACTTTGAAATACTATCTCTAAAGCAAGAGATAGAGGTACACTACTAATGCCCAAAGTAGTGACCAGCAACAACACAGGAAGAATATATGGGAATAATACATGTAAGCCTCCTACTCGTCTTCGGACAGCTACTCGTGCGTAACCAGCTAACACCTCTAGTCTGCTCGTTTAAGAGCACCCAGAGTAATAAGAAGAGACATAAAACTATAGGTCAGACAAAAGTCTGGTATGAGCGATAAGCAACAAAAAACAGGACAATAACAGGTATACATAACTATACCTGAACCTGGACCTGCAACCAAAGAGTTAGCACAACAGGATGTACAATACTCTAAGGTGACACTAACACATGGTGTGAAATTAATGGGGATGGGGTGTGCATGTCATGGTGATAGCAAACATCAAACATAGCAATCATCCTCACATCTCTCACTCAGTGTGTAAAGCATACGATATCTACCACTTTGATCACCAATCCTTTTCTATGATCACTTTACCCCATGGAGTCACGATGACCCCACTGCACTGATCCATAGTCACTAATCCTTTGCTATGTCGACTCTGCCCCATGGAGTCATAACAACTCACTGCACTGGCTCATAGCCTTGCTACAATCACTTTGCCCCATGAAGCCATGACAACTTCACTGCACTGATCCATAACCAATAATCCGTCCATCAGTGGTGAGTCAAAGTTATAGACATCGATAACCCTTTGCACATGTCCGGCAGCAAAGTCCAACTCATGAAGTTAACCCGTTTGTTCCCGTCTGGATCCTAAGTAACAACTTCCCATTTGGACTACCTTTGCATCTCGGGTTTTGGTCATCATCCTGGTTCATGAATCTTCGGTTCAGTTTGTGATCCTCTCTGTCGGCTCGTGGCACTTCACCTTGGTCCGGCTCGTGGTCATCTTCCTCAGTTCGTGGTTCGTGGTGCCAATAGCTCCAGTTCGTGGTTTGTCCTCCGGCTCGTGGTGCTCCTCTTCTGGTCGAATCGGTTCATGGGTGACCACCTGGGTCAGGTCGGGGTGCTTCACGAGTGGATCGTGACCCCATGGTCACGAGTGGAGTGTTCGTTCGTGAGCTTGCTTCTGGGTCGTGATGCACTTGTTACGAACGGGTCTGACCAATTTTCTGCAACTATTTCCAACAAGGAATTTACGCGATATGACGGCGTTTTCAACCAATCTAACTTTTCTATACAATCAAAACTCATTCCAAACAATAATAGCAACATGTTTAATCAACCATAAACACCAAAACAACAATTTAACATGTTTATATGGATCAAACATACCCAAAACCCATGTTTTTCCCTTAATCCCCTAAATCATGATTTAACCATACGATTAGCAAAACATGTCCAAATTAACCCAAATCTCTAACAGAGACATAAAATAATATTTTAGAATTTTACAAATTTTTCCAAATTTTTCTGAGCCATAATTTCGCTAATTATCACTAATCACCCGTAATTAGCCATAATTAGTGAAAAACAATGCAAATCACTCACCTTAGCCACAAATGAATCGTAGATCTAATTTTCTCTACCGTTGGCTCGAATTTCTATGCAACACAGCATCTCTAACTCTGATTTGGAGTTGATTTGCCTTGATTTGATGTTGATTAGGCTAATATATGCTTAAACGGTGATTTGGGGGTGATTTAGAAGGTGGAGGCCATGGCTTGGGTTCAAAGGATTGAAGTGGCGACTGTAAAACCTGAAATGAAATGTTTTTCCTAACCATATCAGCCCTCCCATAACCCTAATCCTGAAATGGGTTATGCGCCTAGCTGCGAATCACCTTAATTAGACCCGGTTAAGCTGTTTTTCACCTTCCAAACCTTGTTTCAGCCATATCTCCCAAACGGTAAGTCCGTTTGATCAATGTGACCACTCTATGGAAAGGTAAACCATCATCTGAATCCAGTGAAGTAGTTTCAAGTCAAAACTCCCTACCAATCAAAAATCATAGGCGAAACAAGATTCGCTTGGGGGTAAAATGTTCATTTAAAAATGGCAAAAATCGTGAACATGGGAAATGACCCCAATAGTCGTTCCCCAAATTTATACGACCGTACGACTTCATATGAAAAAGAAATAAATGTTCTACGATCCTTCAATGCGTAGAATGCGGGTTGTTACAGTATGCAAGTTTTGGTGGTTTCCTGCTATGTGAACTACCTTGGTGTAATTTTTGGGATTGGTACACTATTGTTGTTATAGTGTAGCTGTGCTAGGTGATGGCTTTGTTCTGATTGTAGATGCAGTCCTGTGGTTGCATGTGTTGTGCAGGTATCCTAGCCTGGAAAGTGTTTTATATCACATTTTATTAGGTTGTGAAATTTGTTGTTCTGTAACCTAATCTAATTTGACTCCTTGCATGGGGTATGAATTTTGTATGTAAAAAGTAGTCTAGTCATATTGAATAGCTTCTATACTGTAAGCTAGTCTAGCTCCAGTGGAAGGGCCACTCTAAAAAAGGACAGTGGTGAACGATCCACCTTAAAACCCTACTGCAGTTGATTGACAATCTGTCAATCTCTTGTAATTTTATTTATTATTATTTTTTATAATAATACGTGTTACAGATCACTTTAAAAACCGACCGGCCTTGACAAAAAAGTATCATTTAAATTTTATGAGTATATTACATTTATCCTCATATCAGATGTCATAGATGTATATTATTTCAACCAATTTCTTGGTTTCAAGTATTCGGTGTCCAAGGATGTAAATTATCAGTATATCATGTTTCAATGACATATAGGGTGATAGGTATAGATCATAAACAATAATAATAATAAATAACATTGTTCAATCATCGTAACAATAAGTAAACATAACATGAAGTTATTGTCTAAACAATTAATATATATCATCATAGTGTTGGTTATTAAATATCTGGATAGTTAAATCGCTTAGCGGTTCTATAGCAGTGGAGGTGCAAAAATGTGTAGCGGAGATAAATTAAGGAAATAGCGGGGATATAGTGGATGTGCAAAATAGTTTAATAGATGTGAGACCAAATGTACAAAGTTGATTAATTATCGTTCTCACATTCTATGAGTAGGATAAACTAACATGAATCAATTTCATATAATGAAATGAAAGAGTACCATGGTTACGCAAACTAGATTTGACGATTATAATAGAAATCTACAATATATATTGCACACTTATGCCTTAAAATTAGCTCTTACACTAACTTAGTTGATTTTTTAAATAAGAGAACTAGTCAAATCAAGCTTAGTATATTAATATTGCTAAAGCGGATGCTAAAAAATCCTTGATTTAGCCAATGCAGCTGGTAATAACGGGGCTAAAAGCGAATGTACTGTTCATCGGCGCGAAATTGAAATAGAATACCGGTTGAAGGGCGCTACGAGCTAAAGCATAGATTTTGCGTGGCCTTAATTGCATAGTTAAATATTGACGTTTAACTAGCACTTTAGTATTTATCAAATATCAATTCAAATAAAATAATAATTTATAGGTAATTTAATTTAATCCATTTATGTTCAAATCAAGCATGCATAAAATTTGCAAACATTCAATCATACAATATTTTACATCCATGTCAATTTATCAATATCAGGCGTAAATTTAAAAACTAAATCAATTTCGATGTCAAATTAAATTTTTGAATGTTAGTTAAATGATTTATAACAAACATATCATGCATTTGATTGAACTTGCATAGGTATCTTAGTACATCGTGAGTGGGTTAAAACACTCACACTGATTTTATGTTCCATATAAAATCCAAACGAATGTCAAATTACTAACAATCACCAAATCCAACTGTGACACCCCAGGTCCGTTAATGTAGCTTGTTAAGAGAATGCATTAAATTTTATGAAGCGTTAAAGGTAAACAGAAATATTACAAGATAGATATAAAATAACAGCGGAATTTAAAACTTTATTAAGCAGAAAACATCGTGGTTCAAGACATAGTCACATTATGAGTCTGAAATACATAAAACCCATAACATCAACTTAAAACTTCTGTCTTGTACTAAAATCATCAATGTACAATAAACATGAAAAGAGCATAATCCCTAAAAACATAGCCATAATAGAGAAGATATGAAATCAAGCAGTACATCTAAGCAAGTCCAAGCAGAAGGAAAGAAGAATCCTGATCATCTTGACTATTCCTACCCTGAGAACCTGGGAGGGGGCGTGGCGGAAGAGAAAGAAGAAGAAACAAAATGGGTCGGACATAAAGTCTGGCGAGTCCAGTTACTTTTAACACATAAATAGGTAAAAGCATCTTGACAGGCATATAAACCGGAGAGAGATAACAGCATATAAGGCTGGTATGACAAGGTAAACAGGATAACTGAACAGAACATATTGTATAGCGCTTCTCTAATAAATGTTCTATGCACCAATACTAGTATCATATAAACAAGATGATGCCTGGCATACTTCTATGAGAGGTTTTACCCCATGTAATAACAGGCAGCCCAACTGAACATACCGGTGTTACCCTTAAGGATAATAATGGGCTCCTAAATAGGTAAGACTATATGTACCCTAGTTATTACCCCAATCGATCGGCTCCCTACTCTGTAGATACCCTGTGCTAGCCCCACAGTAGGATGTATCACTTCCTAAAGTGGCAACCCTTCCTTTTCAAAATGTGCACAACCATATCTATTGATGTCACGGCGTCTTAGACTGCTCTAGTCCGGACCCATGCACGCACATGACCCCGTCGGAATACGTCGCCCACACCTTACCCTCTTCTGGATCTCTTACTATCAGTCCAGTAAGCGTGCCCTGACTCCGACCTAGTTCGGAGTACTCGTTTGAAACATTTATATGGGTTACTGACTGAAACGGGTCCCACACACAAGATGATACAAGCTTCCCCCCAGACGTGCATCCCCACCACTAGGATTTCCACATATTATGCCCTACCAGAGTAACAAGATTACATAACCCCAACAGATTAAGTTTGTGGGCCTATGTATAAACATTACCTACCACCCCAAGATATACTTAACCCTCCCATCATTTCAAGCAAATTTGCTTAACCCCTACTCAATTGACATGTTCATGTAATCCCTATAGATCAAAACAGGTTAAGTATTTAAGTTCATTACTATTCATTCATTTAGGGTTATAATGCACTAGACCTCCCACATTAAGCCTACTACTTGTGGATGCTGGATATGTCGGGCGGGTCCGGGAAGACTTCTTCCACAAGTCCGACTTAACATCGTATCTTAGCCCGTTACGCGTTTATACGCTTAGACCCCTCCATTATATTCACCGCTTGTAGTTGCTGGATATGTCGATCGGGTTCGGGAAGACTTCTACCACAAGTGTAATCTAACCTCGTGTTTGGGTGCAGTTACAGTTTCTAATTACTGTAAATCTAGTCATTTTCTTTATTTAACAATTATCTCTATTTCATTATAGGTTTTCATGCCCCTTTCCTAAGTCATATTCATCATGTACCATATGCCCCAAATTAAGATCTAAATCACAATTTGATTTATGCTCCAAATCCATATTTATGTATTTAATTCAAGTTATGCCCAAATTTCCCACTACAAGTTATGCCCCAATTTTAACGTTATCCTATCGTTCCCAATTTCACGTGTTCGCATGCTTCAGCGGTCTGCCTAGGCTTGAAGGTAGCCTGACTATAAAATAAAAATGGAAAAGAAGAAGGGAAGAGAACAGAATTAAGCATAATAACAAGATAGGCATAGCAACTAAAAGACATATAGTGACATAATAAGATAGGCATATAAGAACAGATATGATGAACATGTGATAATAGAACTGATTAGGCGCAGTGACATGATCATAAACAGGGATGATGAGATTTAATCAGCGAATTAGATATACAAATAATGATAGATTTGTCATTATTCAATTAGTCACAGGCTTAGATCCAATTCATAACATGTCAAGATTAACTT
This sequence comes from Allium sativum, assembly GCA_030737875.1. NCBI lineage: Eukaryota > Viridiplantae > Streptophyta > Magnoliopsida > Asparagales > Amaryllidaceae > Allium > Allium sativum. Next base: position 491,499,206 of record CM060920.1, read on the forward strand.
GGATACAAAGGTTATGGCAGATATGATATGATTCAAATAGCCATAGGCTTAGATCCAATTCATAGACATGTCAAAATAACTTTTAAGTGTTTATATCTAAAAATAACGTAGACTCATAGAGAATCTATCTAATAATATTGAGGAAAGCATGTTGATGTTGAATCGGCGTTCTTTAAATACGTATGAATCGTCGTTGCTGAAGAAAAGGCTAATTTAATCTGAGTTGGAGCAGCATCCCACCATCGCCATTGATTTAAATGAATAAAACAATGGGTATAGGGTCCTTTATATAGCCATCAGCCAACGAATCTTGCAAAAAAATCAGTCCACGTTCGGAAGGTGGGATCTGCCCAGATCTGTATAGGGGTCGACCACCCCTTAGTGTGTCGACACCCCCTTAATGGTATTGACCCATGGGCGGGAATTTTCCCGCTCCTCATTATGCTTTTCAATTTTGAATTATTTTGAATTCTGGATTTATTTTATTCATATATAAGAGGCTTATATATTTATAAACTTCAAACCTTAATAACTTCTTCATACGATGCCCGTTTTACGCAAATCAGGTGTCTATCTTTAGAAGAATTCTGAGACTAACACAATGGCGTAGTTCGTTTTACTTAATTTCCAATATTTAATTAAGTATTCCTTAGTTTATCATCTTAATGTGTTATAAAATTACGGGATGTTACGTTCTCCCTTACTCAAAGGATTTCATCCCTGAAATCTCTAAGTTAAGAAGAATGCATATCCTAACATCCATCATCCATCTACTTATCCATTAATCACATGCATCCATTGTCCTTAAAAGTTTTCTAATGCTTATATGAACATATGCGAAGGTGTGTGTATATGTCCCTATACAAATGCGAAAGATCAGGCGGTTTACTGATTCAGTCGACCTCCTTAACGCAATATATGTCAGTGCCATGAATCCAACATGTATGCAAATAATTCTATTATATCATGTAAGTTCTATATGTGTGCACAATCATTCATCCAAATGCAACATCCACATAGTGATACACCAACTTTCATCCACAAAAAAATGCACATACATCCATATGCAGCATGAGAGTGATTGATCCGATCTAGTGCCTAATATGTGTGTACATGCATCCACAAGCAATCACTAGCAAACACTTGCATCCATCAAACATAACATGTCTCAAACACATGTTTACATCCATGAGATTCCTACCTAAAGGTCATAGATTCGATTGATAGGATATACTTAAATGATAGAAACAAGCATGAATAAAAGCTTTGGAAAGAAAGTCAAAAACATACCCTTGAAAAGAAAAGGGTACGAAGCACGAATATTGTCTTCAGTCTCCCAAGTTGCATCCTCTTGGTTATCTCCCCATTGAATTTTCATCAACTTGACTTCTCTATGGCATAGCTTCTTAACTTCTGATCCAAGAATACGGGTAAGAACCCGTCTAACTGTCGCTTCCCATTCTACCTCTACTTCCTCAAGCATACTCGGCTCAACTACTTCTACAATATCAAGCAAACACTTCTGTAAATGCGAAACGTGGAAAACATCATGAACATCGGACAGTATCTCTAGTAGCTTTACTCTGTAAGCCATTTGGCCAATCCTTTCAGTTATGGGAAAGCGCCCTACAAATCTTGGTTCCAATTTCCCTACAGATCCAAAGCGAACCACATTCCACAAAGGCGATACCTTAATGAAAACCATGTCTCCCACCTCAAACTCAATGTCAGTCCTTCTCCTATCTGCGTAGGATTTCTGCCTATCCTAAGCTGTCTTCATTCGCCTTCTAATAATATCAATCTTTTTGGAAGTTTCTCTAACCATATCCAGTCCCAATAGAAGTCTTTTTGTAGATTCCCACCAATAAGTTGGTGATCTACAGGGTTGTCCATACAATGCTTCGAAGAGTGTCATGCCAATACTAGCTTGATAATTGTTGTTGTAGGCAAACTCTGCAAAAGGAAGATGCTCTTCCCAAGTCCCTCTGAAGTCTAGGATATAAAAGAACCTTAAGAACTCTGTTTTCCCTTTCCGTTTGTCCATCTGTCTTAGGGTGATAAGCGGTGCTCAAACACAACAGTGTACCTAATGCTTCTTGCAAGCTCCTCCAAAATTCATTGGTGAAAATGGGGTCACGATCACTTACGATACTGGAAGGTTCTCCATGAAGACGGACTATCTCACAAACGTAAACTGCTGCCAACCATGCTGCCGTCCTCTCCACAAACAGAGGACTTCGCCATCCTTTTCCTACTCAGTGCGTCTGCCACCAAATTACCCTTACCAGGAGTATAAGAGATTTCAAAGTCATAGGATACTAGTAACTCCATCCATCTTTGTTGCCTTAAATTAAGATCCTTCTGCAAGAACAAGTAGTTGAGATATTTATGGTCGGTGTACAACTCAAACTTCTCTCCAAGTAGATAATGGCACCAAATCTTAAGCGCAAATACTATGGCAGCTAACTCTAAGTCATGGGTAGGGTAGTTCGTCTCATGATCTCTTAGCTGTCTAACTCCATAACTTACTACCCTTCCCTCTTGCATCAAAACTGCACCAAGCCATGTACCACATGCATAAGTATACACTGCGAACACTTTGTTCCCATCAGGCAAGGTCAAGACTGGGGCTGTTGTCAGAGCCCTCTTCAATCGCTGGAAAGCATCGTCACAATCTATATCCGAAGAAAATGTTATATTTTTCTTTGTCAGCCTGGTGAGTGGGGTGATATCTTTGCGAAGTCCTTAATGAACTTCCTATAATAGCCTGCCAATCCAAGAGAACTTCTCACCTCCGTTGCATTCTTTGGGATTTGCCCATCTTGAACTGCAACTACTTTCGTGGGATCTACTGCTATCCCATCTTAAGAGACCACATGCCCTAAAAATCTCACTTCTTTTCTCTAAAAATGACATTTGGAGAATTTCGCCTTAAGCTGGTGCGCATGGAGAGTTTTCAAAACCTCCCTTAAATGACAGGCATGCTCTTCCTCACTCTTCGAGAAAATCAAGATATCATCAAAAAGACCACAATGAACTTATTAAGAAACTCCTAAAACACCCTACTCATCAGATCTACAAAATAGGGGGTGCATTCGTCAACCCAAAAGGCAAACCAAGCCACTCAAAGAAATCATCTGGAGTTCTACAGGCAGTCTTGTCTATACTATCCCCAGCCACCCTCAACTGATGAAACCCCATGGCCAAGTCTAACTGGGAGAAAACAGATGCACCAACAAGCTGGTCAAACAGGTCATCTATCCTCGGAAGTGGGTGCCTTCTTCTTTGTAAGTTTATTCAACTTTCTATAATCCACACATAAGCGAAGCGAACCATCCGCCTTAGTTGCGAATACCACCGGAGCACCTCATTCAGATATGCTTCTCCTAATAAACCCTTTCTCAAGTAGCTCCCCTACTTGCTTGCTAAGCTCCCTCCTTTCTCTTGGAGCCATATAGCGCACGTGCAATGCAACTAGCTTTGCTTTGTCCACCAAGTATATACAAAAATCAATCTCGCACCTCGGAGGTAAGCCTCGAACCTCCTCAAAAACATTGGGTACTCACAGACTACTGGTACAGATCGCAGATCTTCGATAGATGCATAAAGTGACTCTAGAAAACTTAGTATGACAGACCCTTTAGGGTCATAAGAAATCTCGAGGGTCCACCCATGGCAAGTCAAAACTCTAACAACCCTCCTCTCACAATCTAGAATGACATCATACATGGTTAACCAATCCATCCCTAGAATCAAACCATAGCCCATGACACCAAGCACATATGCGTCGCATTCAAATTTGATGCATAACACAGATATTCCCAAACCCCGAAAAATCATATAGAGATGAGTCGTACCCCCAATGGGGTTTGAGATAACAACACGATCCAAAACCATACTAGTACTAAGGTGCAGATACTCAACCACTGAATCAGATATAAATGCGAAGCGCCCAAACCAAAAAGATTTTTAACAGGATGATTACAAAGAGAAATCAAACCTTCAACGGAAACTTTCCTACCTCTGTCTGGCGCACTGGCCATGATAGCATGCACCTGCCCTCCCGAAGATCCTGCCCTTTGATCTTGTCCTTGCTTCTTCGAGCACTCCTTAGAAAAGTGTTCGACCTCTCCACAATTAAAGCAAGCATTCCTCTTTCTTTTACAATCCTTGATTAAGTGACCCTCGCGTCTGCAATTATGGCACTTCCTTTTATCTCTAGCCTTGTCGTCCTTTCCGCCCTTCTTTTGTTATTGTTGTTGCCCTTTCTTGGGCCATACTTTCTTATTTTGTGTTTTTGCTCAACCTTAGCTTCTTTCTTTTCACCTTTTTCTTCCTCATTTATTAATGCCATATCAACGAGTCTTTCAAAAGTTGCTCCCATCGGAATATGAGACATAGCTAACCCACGGAGGGGTTCATTCAATCCTCTAACAAACTGCAAAGCTTTCTTATGCGGGGTATCTACTAGCTCTAACCCATACTTCGCCAGTTGATTGAATTTGTTAACATACTATTTGACAATCATGCCTTCTTGCTTGAGTGCTAAAAACCTTTCCATTTGCATACTTTTCTCGGCTTGAGAAAGAAACTTCACTTCGAATCTCTGTCGGAAATCATCCGAAGTTTGGATGCCTTACTTGTGTCACTTCCCACCAGAGCAAATCCTCATCTTTCAGTAGCCAAGCGACCAACTGAATCTTCCTACGGTCGTCAACTTTGAAAATTCCAAACAAATACTCCGTCTCTTTAAGCCAATTCCTTGCTTCTACGAAAGTTTCCATTCCTCGGAATTGCTTTACACCCGTAACACATAAATGTTTGCATATCGTAGAGAAATTATCAGCATGCAGTGGAGGAGGAGGAACAACGGGTGCAGTTGGAGGAGGAACGTCTGCATGACCATAGGCAGGCGCCGTAGCCTCTAGATACCTACGGAACCAACCCGGTATCGTAATGACCTTAGGAATATTAGGTTCCCCAGACATGATGAAAAGAAAGGAAAAAGGGATTCAAATAGAGAATTGAAAGATACTACATATGGCTTTGGGGAATATGTTTTTCAAAACAGACTTTTCTTTTGCAAATGCTTTCATTTAAAACCTTTTCGAAAACAATTTTCAAAATCTTTTATCCGATCTGGTAACCTTCAACTCTGATACGAAGTGTGACAACCCACATCCATTAATGTCACTCGTTAAGAGAATGCATTAAGTTTCATGAAGCGTTAAAGGTAAACAGAGACATAAATATTACAAGACATATATAAAATAACAGCGTAATTTAAAACTTTATTAAGAAGAAAACATCGTGTTTCGAAACATAGTTACATCATTAGTCTGAAATACATAAAACCCAGTACATCAACTTAAAACTTCTGTCTTGTACTAAAATCATCAGAGTACATTAAACATGAAAAGAGCATAAGTGTAACAACCCGGAAAATCAGAACCAATTTAAAATTTTTATTTTGGCTATTTTAATGAATTTTGAATATTTAAAATGAATTATTTTAAATAATAACAACTAAAAATTTATTTAAATCGAAGTTAGAAAATAAATATTTATTTTAATTATAAAAGGAATTAGAAATGGCGTGGTAGTTTGAAAATTCGATTTCAAATGAATGTACAGGATTCAAAATAAACCGGATTTCAGTGAAACAAGAAATATTTAAATCTATTTGGAAAAATCTTTCTAACGAATCTGAAAAATTAAAATTTCATAGCGGGAATCAAAAGTTATGGCCAGTTGAAAATTCAGGATAATCGATATGGAAAATATAGCCCTTAAAAATAGGCATTTTGCAAACGATCTCCGTTTTCGATGAAACCACTTTTGTTGGATCCGGGATGTCGAATTATTGCTAGATTCCAATTTTCATAATTTTTGGGATCAATATGTGAGCATGGCGAAAGAAAATGTGTTTTGTCAATTTCAGTTGAATTGGATCGACCAGAAAATGGCCATTTTTCAAACGGTCTCCAAATTCGATGAATTTAGTTTTGTTAGGACCATATCGTCAAAACATAGACAGATTTATTTTTCTGGAATTTTCGGAGTCCGTATGTGGCCCCGGTAAATTAAAATGTTCGTTTAAATTTAAAATATAATGATTTATATTTTAAATTTAGCGGAAACTAATCGAAACAGCCGAATTTACTTGCAAAACATATCCCATTGTGTCTGGAATGGGGGTATTTTGCTAGTGGCAACAGTCGTCGGGTTTTATTTGGAGTTCGTATCGGTAAACATGTATTTTTGAAAACAGTAGAATAAATATTATTAAAATTTAGTATAAATAACTAGGAAACCCTAGCAAACCCTAATCTCTAACAATTCCGCCATCAGTCCCTTTTCTTTTAATGGCCTGATTTTTTCTAAATTTGATAGCTAATTACAACCAATCTATTTCGATTTTCAGCCAAAATCTAAAACAAAAACTGAAGAGATTCCGTTGATGTTTAATCCTATATGGTGTTGATGGTGATTCATGAAGGATGTTGCTCTATTTTTGAGCTCCTATATGGCCTGTTCGCAGCCAGTTTTCATGGCATCAGGGGATGCGAGCTCCACCCAGTTTCAGGCCATAGAAGGCGACAGTAAGGCAGTCAGTGTGGCGGATTCCGATTGGGGGTACGGTGGTCGATGTTGGTGGCGCGACATGGATGATGGGGGGAAGCGATTTTGAACCATAGTCTGACTAAATACTGGGACGCATTGGCAAGGAAGATAATTAGTGGGTTAATGAAAATTTAATTATCTTAAGTAATTGTTATTAATGTATTTAAATTTTAAAATATCGTATCTGGTTCAAACTGTATCAGATTTCAGCAAAATACTTGCATCGGAATTAGAAAAATGAGAGCTACAACATGGAACTAACTAAAGGATATTGGAGCTAGCTGCAGTTTTAGTTAAATTAAAATCATTGTTTAATTTAATTAAAAATAATTGTTATATAACGATTTCCAGAACCGGTCAATGTGAGAACTCTCTCACTAAATTATTTCTGTACCGTTATTTTTTTATAACTGCATATATGAACTGCTCCCCATCGTCCACACACCATGGACGACTTTTTTGATTGTATTTTGTGTGAAAATTGATTATGATGTGAAATGGACAGTGTAAAATATTCATGTATTGAATAAAAATATTTGAACAATAAAAATATCATTTTTATTGTATAAATGGACAGTGTAAAATATTCATGTGTTGAAATAAATATTTTATCGTTAAAAATATAATTTTAACGTGTATATGAATGGAAATAAATATTCATTTACAAATAAGATGATTTGTTTATGTACATCCATTTGACTGATATGGATTGGGACGATAAATTTTACACATCGCCTAACTGCACTAATAATAAACAGTATTTGTTGTTTGAAAACCCCACACGGGTATTGGGATAATATTTGACATACACTGATCCGAATAATTAGTGGTATGTCAATCGATGGGTTGACAGACTGTATGAGCGTTATTTATTTATTTTAATGCTTATACAGTTGTAGAATGCACTCTGGATGTTGTTTGAATTTTTAATGATTGCGTATCATTATTGTTGTATATATATGACATTGAAATCCATATAAATAAAATTATATGGTAATTGATTGAGTCTGATTCCAGCTCAGAATTAATGAATATTTTAAAATATTATTTAGTAAATATTGAAATGTGAAGCCGTGTTGTGCTTTCGAAATCTGATGTTTTGAAAGTATTATCATTTTAATATTGAAAAGATATAGAATATTCAATTTTGATTTGAATTTGAAACGAATTGAAATCGATTTGAAATGAATTTGAAACGAATTGAAATTGAAATTGATTTGGATTGAAATCGATTTGAAATGAATTTGAAACGAATTAAAATTTAATTGAAATCGATTTAAATTGAAATCGATTTGAAATGAATTTAAAACGAATTTATAGTGGAAAAATCAATTTTGATTTGAAATTGAAATGGAAGTGGAAATCATTTTTAAAACGAATTTAAAACGATTTATAAAATTTGTTTTAAACGAAAATAAATGAAATATATAATATATATATATATATTATATATTATAATGGCCTGAATAGAATGCGCCGCGCAGCAGCAGTTCGCGAATTTTGACCATTAACTTGAAATGGATGTTACGGGAGATCCGACCGTCGGATTTTCCTAACCCGGAACCTTTGGGTTCGTATCGAAAAGAGCTTTCCAATGAATACAAGACATTAGAAAACTAACAGTTAGATTTGGAGATATATCCAAATCAATTTCGAAAAAGGTTGCTATGGATGCAGTTCGATGGCCGTTATTTGAAACCGACTGTATTGGCGATAATAAAATAATTAAAAATATGGAAAAAATATGTAAAATCATAATAAATGATTTGAAAATATTTTGGATGAAAAATTCTTGTTTTGAAAAGATAAAAATATATTTTTATCGAAATGAACTAGTTATTAACTAGAATAATAATTTATTTATTTTTAAAATAAATAAATTGGATTAGAAAAATGGTTTTAAAATAACCAAAATTTCCAATATATGAATTGGAATGGATTTGAATCGAAATTATCTTCGGAATATTTCGGTATTGGATTCCGTGATTATACAGATATTGTGGAGGAATTTGGAAGATATATATGTATATCGTTATTCTAATACGATATTTATTGGTTTCAGAATTTAATATTGAATATAAGCCGATATATTTTCTATTCAGAGTCTTGTATTTAATATCAATTTAGATTTTGGGTTTGTCGTGAACGGCGTCTCCGTTAACACTGTTCTTAAGCCCAGTTGAGAAAAGATTAAATCTTTTTATTAAGATTTAATGAAGTTTACCAATTAATTAATATTTAATTGTAATTGAATTGAAATTTTTTTTTGGGTTTATCGTGAACGGTGTTTTAAATAACACTTGTTCTTTAGTCCGATTAACAATGGAAATGAGATTTTGGGTTTATCGTGAATGGTATCTTTAAAAATACTGTTCTTAAACCCAATGGAGTTAAGAGAATTAGAAACTAACTGGAGATTAGCTAAGTTGAATGGTTTCCTAGGTATTGATCTGATGTTGGTTTCGGCCTTCGGGATTAATGCTTAGGGAATGGTTCTCTTACTAATTTACGGTTAGAGACTGATGTAAATGTGATTTTGGTTTTATCGTGAACCGTGTTTTAAATGACATTCGTTCTTTAACCCAGTTAAAGATAAGATTAATTCTTAGCTTTGAATAATCATTAATATTGATTTTTGGGAAGATTAAAACTAAATGGAGTTAATGAATCTTTTGATTAGATCGAAAAGTGAATGTGATAATTAAAATTATCAATTCAAGAAAATGATCGAGAACGGAGTATCACTAGTTTTGCTCCAAGCGATAGCCAAATCTTTAATTAGATTTGAATGTGAAATGGTAATTAATATTTACCAATAACACTGTGGTGTTAGAAATGGAGTATTATCAGTTTTGCTCCATGGGATGAATAGGTTGGGATTGGGAAATAAAATAAATGATTACTTCGGTGTAGTTCGCTAATCCCGACTAGTTTGGAAAACCTTAATATGGTTTGATAATCCAAAGAAAGATTAAAGAATAAATTTAAAATAATTTATCTTTGATAAAAATAATGGGAACCTATTCCCTAATGGTGAGAATATTTGAATAAAAGAATATTCTGGATTGGAATGAGGCATATGTTGTGTGTTTATATCACTTGATTATAATATACGCGAGTTATTCGGAAAGGCCGGGTTTATACCCATTCTGAATAACTGATTCGACGGTAAGTCGACGAGATTGAAGACGGTGCAAGACCGACGATCTTCACATTGAATGGATGGGTGCTTCTGATGCTCATGATTGGAGTAGCTACCTTGAAGGGGCTAAAGTGGTAGCTGTCCGGACGTACTTGTTGATTGTACGGATGTGCGAGGGCCTCTCTCCTGTATTGGACATACAAGACGAGGAATAAGGTGCCTCCGGTTTCGTTCAGACCTAGAACGGACTTGTAAATGGATGGTGTGTCTGACATTTGATTTTATTCCATGCTAATTGATCTCTATTAAATATACATCTGCCTGGTGAAGGGGAATTTATTCCCTTACTTCACCCTTCTCTGAGACGTATGGGACCAAAGGTTATATATCGATAGACATCAGTCGCATGGCGTAAATTACCTGTGTGGCAGACCTAAGTGGCAAATGATCAAGGCTTCTGTTGAAAAGCAGAGTCTTGTGGTTGTTGATCAAAACACAGCTTTAATATAGCACGACTTTGTGTAGCGTTAATTCGCGAGCCTCACACACCGGTATGGTGGTAAAATGATGGTTAGATCAGTATGCTTTTGAGATGAGGATAGACCCATGTCATGGATTTGGTCGACCGAGGTGAGGGATAGGGCGCACCCCCCGATTCCCTGATGGATAGAGTTAGCGGTGTTTTCGCATGCCTACGACGTAGGCTGCGGTAACTTGTTTCCTGGATAGTGCGGATGTGCATTACGGTATTTTCGCATGCCTGCGACGTAAACCATGGGGAATTGCACTACGCGATAGATCTTTTGAATCAGTAACCACCATGATGGAAATCCAGTTTCCAAAACCGTGGGGAATCCCTCCGGCTTGCGTTGCATTGTGTGATGAGACCTGAGTCTTATAATAGCTTCATTTTTCTTTATTTAGCATTGCGTTGTTTGTTTCAGTACTGGTTTTCTTTGGGGTAAACCAGTTCCATGTTATATGGCGTGGTCCCTTGATTTACCTTATTTTAAAGTAAAGTTTTTTATAACTGTTTTAGTTCTCTCACCAATCACATGACTGACCTAGAGTTTATTGTTTTAACTTAAACTCTAGGTGCCCTTATTTTCCACATGGGCAGCTAGTAGTTGGGCTTTGCAGATATTATATTCACAGGATTCTGGTTTACAGCTGAAGTGATATTCAAAAAGCTCTATATCCGCGTATTTCTTTCAGTTGTGTTTTGTGTTATTTTCCCCTGCTATGTATTTAATTGTAATTTAAATCTCTGATAATTTTCTGATGTATAATATTTACTCACACTTCGTGTATTCTGATGGAATTGTTGTAATAAGCAATGAAATGTTCTTTTGTTTATGTTCTGATTTGTCGTGTTCTCAAAGCAATCCGTGCTTTCCTTTACGGGGAAGTTTGGGTCATCACAATAATCCCCAAAAACAAAGCCATAATAGAGAAAATATGAAATCAACTAGTACATCTAACTAGCTCCAAGCAGAAGGAAAGAAGAATCCTGATCAAGCTTGAGTATTCCCACCCTAAGAACCTTGGGGAAGGGGGAAACGGAAGAGAAAGAAGAAGAAACAAAATGGGTCAGACATAAAGTCTGCCGAGTCCAGTTACTTTTAACATATAAATAAGTAAAAGCATTATAACAGGCATATAAGCTGGAGAGATAGATAAATAACATATAAGGCAGGTATGACAAGGTAAACATGATAACTGAACAGAACATATATGTATAACACTTCTCTAATAAATGTTCTCTACACCAATACTAGTATCATATGAACAATATGATCCGTAACAAGATGGTAGACTTAGGCGTACTTCTAGTGAGAAGTTTGACCCCATACAATAACGGGCTCCTAAACAAGCGAGACTAATGTACCCTAATTACTACCCCAATCGATCGGCTCCTAACCATGTAGATACCCTGTGCTGGCCCCACAGTAGGACGTATCACTTCCTAAAGTGGCAACCCTTCGTTCTCAGAATATGCAGTACCATATCTACTGATGTCACGGTGTCTTATCCTCCTCTAGTCCGGACCCATGCATGCACATGACCCCGTCGGAATGCGCCGCTCACACCGTCCCCTCTTTTGGATATCTTACAATCAGTCCAGTAAGTGTGCCCCGACTCCGACCAAGTTTGGAGAACTCGTTTGATACCTATATATGGGTTACTGACTGAAACGGGTCCCACACACAAGACGATACAAGCTTCCCCCCAGGCTTGCATCCCCACTACTAGGATTTCCACAGGTTATGCCATACTAGAGTAATAAGATTGCATAACCCCAACAGGTTAAATTTGTGGGCCTATTTATGAACATTACCCACCACCCCAAGATATACTTAACCCTCCCACCATTTCATGCAAGTTTACTTAACCCCTACTCAGTTGACATGTTCATGTAATCCCTATGGATTCAAACAGGTTAAGTATTCAAGTTCATTACTATTCATTCATTTATAGTTATAATGCGCTAGACCTCTCACATTAAGTCTACTACTTGTGGATGTTGGATATGCCAGGCGGGTCCGAGCAGACTTCTTCCACAAGTCCGTCTTAACCTTGTGTCTTAGCCCGTTACTTGATTATGCACTTAGACCCCTCACATTTGATTCACCACTTGTGGTCACTGGATATGCCGGTCGTGTCCGGGCAGACTTCTACCACAAGTGTAATCTAACCTCATGTCTAAGCGCGGTTACAGTTTCTAATTACTATAAATCTAGGCATTTTCTATATTTACCAATTATCCCTATTTCATTATAGGTTTTCATGCCCTTTCCCAAGTCATATTCATCATGTACTATATGCCCCAAATTAAGATCTAAATCACAATTTGATTTATGCCCCAAATCCATATTTATGTATTTAATTCAAGTTATGTCCAAATTTCCCAATACAAGTTATGCTCCAATTTTAACGTTTTCCTCTCTTCCCAATTTCACTTGTTCGCATGTTTCAGCGGTATGCCTAGGCTCGAAGGTAGCCTGACTATAAAATAAAAAGGGAAAAGAAGAATGGAAGAAAACAGAAATAAGCATAATAACAAGATAGGCATAGCAACTAATAGGAATATAGTGACAGAATTGGGCATAGTGACAAGATAGGCATATAAGAACAGATTTGATGAACATGTGATAATATAACTGATTAGGCATAGTGACATGATCATAAATAGGCATGATGAGATCTAATCAATGAATTAGATATACAAATAATGATAGATTTGACATCATTCAATTAGTCATAGGCTTAGATCCAATTCATAACACGTCAAGATTAGCTTATATACACAGGTTATGGCAGATCTGATATGATTCAAATAGTCATAGGCTTAGATCCAATTCATAGACATGTCAAAATAACTTTTAAGTGTTTATATCTAAAAACAACGTAGACCCATAGAGAATCTATTTAAGAAAATTGAGGAAAGCGTGTTGATGTTGAATCAGCGTTCTTTGAATACGTATGAATCTTCATTGCTGAAGAAAAGGCTAATTTAATCTGAATTGGAGCAGCATCTCACCGTCACCATTGATTTAGATGAATAAAACAATGGGTATAGGATCCTTTATATAGCCATCAGCCGACAAATCTTGCACAGAAGTCAGTCCATGTTCGAAAAGTGGGATCTGCCCAGATCCGTATGGGGGTCAACCCCCCTTGGTGTGTCGACCCAGGAGTCGACGCCCCCTTGATGGGGTCGATCCATGGGCGGGAATTTTCCCTCTCCCCTTTCTGTTGTTCAATTTTGAATTGTTTTGAATTCTGGATTTATTTTATTCATATATAAGAGGCTTATATATTTATAAACTTCAAACCTTAATAACTTGTACATACGATATCCATCTTACGCAAACCAAGTGTCTATCTTAAGCAGAATTCTGAGACGAACACAATGGCGCAGTCTATTTTACTTAGTTCCCAATATTTAATTAAGTATTTATTAGTTTATCATCTTAATATGTTACAAAATTACAAGGTGTTACACAAACCAATCTATCTGCTTTGGAATTTTGATAAGAACCCAACAGAAAAAACCGCGTGTCGATCTGATCTCGTATGCTAAAGTTATCAATATAAGAACATACAAATTTAAAAGAATATGAAATAACTCGAAACAAACTCACCCAACCCCGTAATTTCCATCAGCATCTCCTTTCATCTATTCGCTCATCACGCTACTACAATAACTTGTAGATCCCGCAACCCATACACATGCAAAGCCCCAATCTTTAATCGTCGATTGCTCTCTCCTCTCATCGAATCAGCACCGCTGACTACCATAACTGGATAGAGAATGTGAAGCTGCACCTGGTCATAACCAATATGATCGGTTCAGCCCCTCTGATCATACATGCCGCCACCATGTTCCTTTAGGGTTCTAAATCCTAATAACCTAATTTCGACCACCTAGGGTAGTTTTGGACATTGAGGCCACTGCCATGACTCCTTAAGTGAATCTCCACAATACCCATATCTTGATTTCGCCAAGAATTGTTTGAATCAAAATCATCCAATTTTTTCTTTAGGCACTACTACACAAACTGTATATACCAACATAGTTTGGCAACGATCGTCAACATGATATACCAACGGCTACCAGTGGATAGTCCTTTTCTGATATATTTTATGAATTAAGTAATAAGTTATTTGAAGCCAATGATAACCGTTGTAAAGCTTCCAATAACTATTTAGTTCGAAATTCCCCAATCTTTCCTTTAGGGTTTTGTGATTTCTTGCTTTGACTGCGTATTCTGGATGAACCTTTCATCGAATCGAAAAACAATTATAGATCAAGATTGCGCTTATCGAGACCTTTCCAACGATATCAAATATGATATGATTTAAAGCATTTGAATTTTGATGTTTATTTTTAAGTGTGATAAACACCGTTTTTTTCTATCAAAAGGAATTTTAGGATTTGAAAATTAGTTTGAAGTTGGAGGAAAAGAAAATGAGGGTTAGGGTTTCAGAAAACCAAATATATATAGGTGATAACATATCAGTTGGGCCAAAGTGGTTACAGTAGTCTAAAAACTCGTTTTCACTACAAAATTGAATAACATCGCTCGACATATTGAAAATAAATTTTCTATATTTTTAAGCGCGATGAAATTATCGAGATTCACTAAAACACAATCCCATACAAGTTTTAAATTTTTATGTTGTGAATTTTAGTATTTTAAACCACTATTTATTTAAAGCAAAATACGTGTTTTCTACTGTTAACTTCTGAACTACAAATTCATCACTACTATTTTAAATTCAATTTAAATTAAAATGAAATTTAATGTTTGAGATTATTATAGAATTTTAAGTTACGTTTTAATAATTTAACCAAATTAAAATTTATTGTTTGTTAATTGTTCCATGTAATTATAATCTATTTGGTCTAAATAAAAATTTAAATTAATGAAATTCAAAATTTTGTATTTTGTTTAACAATTTAGACAGTCAAGAAATTTAGGTTGACACACTTTCCATGATGAGGCAATTTATCTATTATTACTTCGAATGAGAATGACTCTCAAACCTTATGTCCTTCTAATTTATGTCTATGAATGACAAGTTTGAGTTCTTATTTTGAGTAGTCACTGCTTTGAAGTCTACCATCTTAAATAGTCTGTAAATTTATCTATTATGAACCTTTTTCAGACCGACGTTCAGATCAATTCTGTATTTGTTTGTGAGTACAATCCAAAGAGATTTTGTTCTTTAATGAGGCCGAAACACTTTGTACTGTGCCTTGTCCAAATAGTTCAAAATGTGATTTTTCCACAAGAAATGTGAATGTTCTAATGCATCAATAGCCAGAAAAATATTTGTGTGTTTTCTTAATTTGGCATAGCATAGGCGTAGATTCCTCCTTTTCACGATAATTCTATAGACCCAACGTAGTTTGTCATTTCTAGAAGTCATTATCGTCTCCTTTAAACAAATCAAGCTTGCAATGAGCAATAGTTTTGCCCAAGGTTGTAAAAATTGTTAAGAGTATTCTAAGCGGTAAGCATGGACTAGGGATGAATTAGTAACGGGTAAATTAATCGTGGATTAATCGGAGTTAGGCATTTTTGATAAAATCATTTATTTAAGAGAAAATTTTAGTATTTTGTTTTATACTAACTTAACCACAATGATATATCATAGGTTATGTTGGATCTTGGAGCAGCCGTTGAGATAAAATCCATTAAAACAAACATTTTGATACTTACAAAAGACATCAAATCTAAATTGATCTTATCAATATTATATGTTGCAAATATTATAAGGATATTCTAATTTAATAATAAAATCCATTAAAATTAAACAATCTAACCGATATTATAAAGATATTTTGTGCTTTGCTTATCAATGGCCGTTATAGCTAGCTTTAATTAGTTTCCTACATGAATATGGCGAAAATGTGGATTTGAATATTATATGTTGCCAATGAAAACCGTACGTAGCACTCTAATACTCTATAAATGTGAAATTTGTCCTTATCCTGATTTGTCTTTGCGTCGGCGGTTAGAAGCAAAAGCCAACTGGATTACTTCCTTGAAGAGCTGCTGATGCACAACCAAAATACAGACTTATACGTTTTAAGTATGACTTTCTATAATTAAACTCCAACCAGTATTTTTTTTAACTTAAACTCCACCGATGCCAGTAAGCCAAGTCGAAACTCAAAGAAGAAGATACGAGTCAAGAAGACGTGTGTGTATACTATTATCCTATCCAAAACTCCAATGAAATATACAGTAAACTTCAAACTCTTAATTACTTGCGAAGCAAACTGAAGTAGGCGTCACACGGAATCACACGTGGCAGCAAAACAGAGATGACGCCATGATTGCTCTCTTCTGTACTCATCCAACCATCTTGGTCGTTTATGTATATTTCATTGAAGCCAAGTCAGCTTATTGTTCCAGAAACATATAAAAGTATACCAAACACAATCTAAGTAAAAAAAAAAAAAAAACGAATAAACATGGATCGCCAAAATGAAGAGTTTCAAGAGTGGGAGATACTTTGGCCAGAACCTGCAAAGACGTCAAAAGAGAAGTTAAAGGTGGATATAGAGATCAAAAGGAAGAGCCAAAATGAAGAACATGCAGCAAAATGGAAGGTGATGGTGCCGCCCCATGTAATTACGGCGCTTAGAGAGAAGGATATGCCATGCTCGGTGTGCAGCGGAAATGGAAGAACGCTGAAAGGTAGAGATCAAAGGGAGTTCAGGCATGCTGTTCTGAGGTTGACCGGCTTCATCGAGAGATAACATCAGCAGTGCTTTGATTGTGCTCTGGTTTTGAATCGTTCTTTTCTTTTGATTTTTGTTCAGTTGATGAATGGTTTGCGAAATTTAGTTTTGATTGATCTTGAGAATGTTACATTGTTTTAATTACAGGGATATATATTGTCATTTTTAATATATATTCAGCTTGGGCAAACTTATTTATTTTTGTTGTGCATTCCTCCAAGCTTATAATTATTGAAGGCAAGCTGTGAAGTTCATAATGCTGTATATATACAAATGTATGTGTGTGTATAAACACACAGATACATATGCATATAAAAGCAGCTATTATCAATTTTCTACATGCGTGTGATATAATGTATTAGAAGTACAGAGAATTTCGTCTATAACTTAGCGTTAAACAGTCCATTATTTGTAACTTTGGTTTACTTAAAATGCATGAATTATTGAAATTTAGAGAGCAAAGTTTCACCAAGGAAAGACGGTTGTTCCATCTTTCTACCGTTTTGACGTGAACTAACCCAACGTTGGCAGCTGTGTGGTTTTCTACATGTAGTAGCCGAGACTTAAGGGATCGAGGGTTATCATTTATTAAAGCTCATATTGGTCAATAGGTGAAGTCATAAGTTATTTAAAAAAAAGTCATTTCACTACATCTAAAACATATATTTTTTATGTCTCTGCCATTTGTAAATTACATGTAATTTGTGACATTACGAGATTTAGATCAGATTCTAGGATTACAATTACCATGAAAGCCCTGTTTTTAGCATCCTTCAGATCCTATACATGCAAATATATGTAATATGTATAAAAAATAGGCACACCCATCCACGTATATGTATATAATGTGTGTGTGTATATCACATGCCTAACGATCTGCTACATCTCACTACACCCCATGTGTGTGTGTGTGTGTGTATATATATAT
Organism: Allium sativum; assembly: GCA_030737875.1. NCBI lineage: Eukaryota > Viridiplantae > Streptophyta > Magnoliopsida > Asparagales > Amaryllidaceae > Allium > Allium sativum. The sequence goes on from CM060920.1 coordinate 491,517,158, forward strand.
ATATATATATATATATATATATATATATATATATATATAGCCTAACGATCTGCTACATCTCAGTACACCCCATGTACACCTTTCGGTATCCATGGTTAGACGATCCAAAATCAAGCAGAACTTTGAGAATGTTTGATCTTTACTATGGACGTCATGTTCCCGAAAAATTAGATTATTTCAAAACTCTTAGCATGATCAAAATGTTAAATCTATCTGCTAGAATGTTTTTTTTTTTTTTTTTTAATCGATTTAAACTATTATCTTCAATATGCTAGAATTATCAAAATTTACACCTATATTACGTACACATATGTGTGATTATTTTTGGGGCTAATTTGGATTACGTAAATTTATATTATAAGATTGATCTCATTAATTAATGTAGTTTAGTTTTTTGTAAAATTGATTCTAAAGGTTGAACATCTTGGGCCCTTAATCCTCACTCAGGTTATAAAGATCTGGCAAGGTAGTTGATGCCATGACGTCTATAACTTAGCGTTAAACAGTCCATTATTTGTAACTTTGGTTTACTTAGAATGCACGAATTATTGAAATTTAGAGAACAAAGTTTCACCAAGGAAAGACGGTTGTTCCATCTTTCTACCGTTTTGACGTGAACTAACCCAACGATGGCAGCTGTGTGGTTTTCTACGGGATAAATTGCTGTGTACCCAAATTATATGTTCTCATATGCCAAATCGATCTCAGCCATTGATTTGCATAAAATTTAATGGTTCTGAATGGACCGTGGGACTTGTTTATTTGATTATTAATGAGATCTGTAGTTGATGTGTGGATGTGATTTATCGGACACATGAGAACACCCAAGTTGGATACAGAAGAAAGGGTTATCATTTATTAAAGCTCATATTGGTCAATAGGTGGAGTCATAAGTTACTAAAAAAAAAAAAAAAAAAAAAAAAAAAAAAAAAATCATTTCACTACATTTAAAGCATATATTTTTTATGTCTCTGCCATTTGTAAATTACATATTTAAAAAACTGATCTTTTTTATTTTTATTTTATTTTTTAATTTCAAAAGTGGCAGTAAAGATGTTTGCAACTATTCGTATTTTGCTGTTGTAATAAATGTTTTTAACTCTGAGTTCTTATTCGTGTTAATGTTAATTTATAACTACTGGTAGTCTTGCTCACAGGTTACCAGTGAATTTCTATGCAGACGCAACTATTCCCGCTCTGTAAACTTAATGCCATGTGATACCTGAAGCATAACTAAGTGCCAAAAAAAGAATGAGAAAAGGAACTTCCGAAATTTAGAACAACCATAAACTTTTTGAATATTTTCTTTTTCATTGGTCTTCTAGAACTGTTGTGCTACCACCTAATTAGGGCACCGAAATAAAAATATTGTGTAATCACTAATCATTTGTTGACTAGAAATTTGATTTACCTCAGAATTAGACTAATGCACAAATGTTACTTGTTAACACCAGGATGTAAATGAAGGAAACACGAAGTTAAATACGCAACTTAAAAGTAAATAACATAAGATATTGTTTGAATCAAAAATGGTTCAAACACCAATATGGTACACAAATCGTACTTCGCCAATATGGTTAGGAAATTGGAAGGCGCCACAATTGCAAAATAAACGAGAAAAAGTAAGTAAGAGATATGAGATTTTTTAGTGGTTCGATCTTAGAAAAGATCTACGTCCACTTTTGAAGCCATTCCATTATCATATGATAGATTTACAAAATTCATCATCTCATACATCTCATTTTGGTCCATTCTCTCTTTATACAATGATTTTCCTCTCTTTAATGACTTAATTCTCTCTAATCCACTATGGAAATAGTTGAATTTTATGAGTGCGATGAACGTAAGAATGTATGTTCCACGGTTTGAGCACTTAGAGGATCAACGGTGAATCCATGACGGTTGAGATATGAGTCAAGGCTCGAAGGAGGATTAATGGCGGTTTGGAGAGAAGTAGAATGACACTTGAGAAGATGAAGAAGATTGATCTCGGATTGGAGATGACGTGAATGGAGAGAACTTGAGTTGATCTCTAATGGAGGAAGAGAAGGACTTTGTCCATTTAGTGATGAAGGAAAATGAAGTGAGCTTTGGCGACCATTAATGAAATTTGAAATGGAGCTTGGAGTGTTAGAGGAATGATTTTGACAGCCCTTCGGGGTCGTGGAATCTGTCCCTTTGATGATTATGAAAGGGGGTATTTATAGATGGATTTGGTGTGGAGTAAATGGAGTGGAAATGTTGTAAATAAGGGGTGCAAATCCATGTGCGTACAACTGGCCAATACCGCTTTTCAGCTGGCGCTAGCTTGCACATTACCAACTCTTGTATGTGCAACCAGGAATTTATCTACTCTACCGAACCTCCAAATATCATGTGCGAGTGAACTTTGAAACGCAAGAGCGAACAGCTTTGCTCTAAGAGACATGTGACCAAGCTTTATTATTACGGCTTTGCCATCGCTGTCATTTAGTGCATTCTCTCCCAACTTTATACAGCTCTATCTTATTTTGTGCCCCCTTTTCTTTTATTTATTTGTGTTCAGGGAGCTACTTGTCCTCAAAATGGAAACGTGTTCAAGCCTTTATGCAAGAAGAACCTCTCAACCTCTCCTCTTAGCGATGTACGACCGAGCACAATAGAAAGCTGCTCACCCGAAAAATATTGTGCGACTCCTTTTGATGGGCGATCTCTATATTCGCAGCTGCTTGACTGACCTTTCTGCGCGAGCGAGCCTTCAGCTTGAACGAGATGCTTGACCATGTGGCGTGCTCGACCGCAGCAGGTTGCTCGATCTTGGGGTGCTCGAGTTGTTTATTCATGAGAAGCTTGTCCCATGCAAAAGGTCGTTGCTCGACTAGGCATGCTGGTGCTCGACCGGTCAGTGTACGAGCGAGCTCAAAGGCACTCTATCGGAGATGCCGCTCGACCCGCATGATATGAACGACCTGAGTTGTTGCTTACAAGGTGCTCGACAGAATGCCTGAATGGTTTTTCTGGTTAGTTAACATTTGCCCCTCGAAGCTTGTATTTTTTTGCTTGCGAGAAATGCGAGCTTCGAATTGATCATTGTTAATTCAAATTGCGTTGAGATTCAGTCTTAGCTTTTTGTTTGTTATGGCAAATGATGCTTCGATGCCACCTGTTCTGTAATGAGAACAAGCGCTTGGACGATTTTAGACTTATACTTGGTTATTGGTCGTCCACATCAATAACCGGTTAGTTGATTAAAGAATGACTTATAGGGAATCGAATGACGTACCTATACAGAGCTGTTTTGTTGTGATGGACTCGAGGTATTCCACCGCAACATCAATCGACTTTTTAGTCCTAGTGTTGCCCTTAAGCTGTGGGTCATCACGAACCTCTATGTAATTAGTTTATCGATTTTCCTTAATTGTGGTTGACGTGCTTGAGGTTTCTACTTTGTTGCTTAAAGCCATTTGAGATTTCCAACATGTATGGAGTCCCAAAGCTTCATTAACACAGTAGGAATTTTGATTTAGCCGACTAGTTTGAGACTTCTACTTGGAGAAGTTTTTATATCATTATGCCCTTGCTCGAGAAGGTCTTATGTTTTGCGCCTCCGCTAGGGAAGGACTTTGGGTTTTGTGCCCCCGCTAGGGGAGGACTTGGAATTTAATGATTATGCCCCGCTAGGGTAGGACTTTGAATTTAGTGTCCCCACTCGGGGAGATCTTTGGATTTTCATTCTTCACATCTGATGTTTCAGATGCTACGCAGATGGATTTCATTCTTCACATATGATATGTCAGATGTTATGCAAATGGATTTCATTCTTTACATCTGATATGTCAAATGCTACACAAATGGACTTCGTTCTTCACATCTGATATGTCAGATGCTACGCAAAATGGATTTTATTCTTCACATATGATATGTCAGATGCTACGCAAAATGGATTTCATTCTTCACATCTGATATATGTCAGATGCTATGCAAAATGGATTTCATTCTTCACATCCAATATGTCAGATGCTACGCAAATGGATTTCATTCTTCACATCTGATATGTCAGATGCTACATAGATGGATTTCATTCTTTACATCTGGTACGTCAAATGCTACACAAATGGATTTCATTCTTCACATCTGATATGTTAGATGGTATGCAAATGGATTGGGGGCTGCTATATCATTTCACGGTGTGCACCTATCAGTCCCTTTGTCGGATGCTTGACTTGGTAGGCTACTCCGGTTTAGGAACTGTGGCTATGAACCTCCCACTTGGGGCAGTGCCCCGTTGACGAAAGTTACAACTCTCGTATTTGTTTGTCGTGGCGCTTGTTTGTTGCTTGGATCTTTACGACTTTTCCCATTCGCTTTTCAAGGCGGTGCTTTTCTATTTTGCATTTGTTCATTTTGATGTTATTGCTTTTGGCACTTGAATTAGCGTTGTTGGGGGTCATGATGTTACAGGGACAAGCGCTTGACAGATGGCCTGCAATATGAAATTATTCTTTAAGTAAGTTTTGATTTGACATATAATTTTACAAGCAAGAAATTCACTCAGACAGATATGCTCTCAGTCATAGAGCTAGGGCATCACTTGCAGATTATTACAGACTGTTTACAAGAAGTTTTGAATATAATATAAAGTAAAATTTGAAGTAAAGCATGAACTAAAGCAGAAATAGAGCATGAAGTAAAGCGGTGGCGATTTTGATTGCTTATTCTGAGCCACTAAAATTGGAGCACCAATCATTGATCCTTAGTTGATGATCAGCCGTGGATCGATTTGAGCAGGAGCTCTGTTGCTTGGACCAGACTGATTATTTGATGCCCCTGGCCCTTGAGGAGTTACAGAAGGATTCATGGTCTATGGATTCTTTACATACTGTTGCAGCTTATTCTTCCTGATTATCTCCTCGATGAGGTTCTTCAGATGTCAACACTCATTGTTGTTATGATCAGGCTAGTTGTGAAATCTGCAAAATTTCCCCAAGTTTGTTTCTTTGTCGCTTATCCGCATTGGATTTGGCTTCGCATACTCTTTAGAATTCTTTGTTGCAAGATAGATATTTTCAGGGGGTGTCATTCAAGGGCGTCATCTCTGATGAGTTAAAAAGGTGAGACTTCTTAGTAGCCTTGTTGTCGTTCCCGTCATTGGCACGCTTCTGCCCCTGATTACTCTTCTGATTATATTGGGTAGCAACATTTTTGGGAGCTTCAAGAAGCGGGTTAGCATCAATAATCTGAAGAGGTACAGGATTAGTGTCGACTCTCATGTACTCCTCGGCCTTTTATAGAATTTCTCAAGCGTGTTTGGATTTTTCATTTTAATCCATCTACCAAATTCACTATTCTCATCTATGGCGCCGATTAGAGACATTAAGATCATGCGGGGCTCGGGATTTCCTACTTTAGATGCGACATCATTAAATCTTTTGAGGAAAATTTGACAGATTCCCCTGGATCCTGCTTCATTGACGTAAGAGAAATAACATCCTTGGCCTTCGTAGCTTGCAACCTGAACTGCTCTTTGAATTTCAAAGTCAAATCATCGAATCGGTCGATCGATTTAGGTGGCAATCTCGTGAGCCATAACGATGCGACACCTTCAAGATAGAGAGGAAAGCATAAGAATTTGATCTCATCCGTTGCCCTAGCTGCATTCATATGCCACTCGTATTTGTATAGGAAGTGATTCAGATCAGAAGTTCCATTGTATGGAGGTACAGTAGGATGAGTGAACTTTTTGGGGAATTCTGCTTTGCGGATCCTCTTTGTGAATGGATTTTTGCTAAGGGAGAATTCCCATTCCCTTTCACTATCCTTGCGAGCCATGTTATCTTACATGATTTTCTTTACCATATCTGTGATATATTCCTTCGAGTTGTGTCGCTTCGAAGAGCGGACTTCGATCTCTTTTCCGGATGCTTGTCATGGCGAGCGATCGTGATTAGAGGATCTAAGTCCTTTACTTCCACCATGGGAAGGTGCTTTCATAACGGGACTTGTAACTCGTCGGTTATTTCGATCGGAATGGTTTTTGGCCTTCAACCTTGAGTCTTTGATGTTAGTATTGCCTTCTTCGACAAATCCTTCCGTGTTGGCGTTATGATGATGATCGGAGGCGGATGAATTTGCATTCTCGTCAAGGTTGTCATGAATTTCGTAGGAGGAGCAGGATTTACTTGAGCGTTTAGAAGAGCGCTCATCTTATCCATTAAAGCTTGATTAGCTTCCATCAAAGTTTTATTAGCATCGATCAAAGTTTTGTTGGAGGCTTCCATTCATTGACTCAAGTTAGCGACGTCGACATCTAATTCGGCTCTAGTCACTCCGGCTCCACTTATTGAGTTTTCGCCAACTTCGAAACAGTTAGTTAGTGATGTAGCTTCGTTGTTAACAACGTCGTTGGGTGCTCCAACGGTTTTGCTTGCATCTTTTTTCACTTAGCCATTATCTCGGACATGGATTTGAATTTGGAAGAGAGCTCGTCGATTGGGCTAGATCTTAGACTTGTAGAATCTAGGGTAGAAATAGACTTATAACTTCAATGCAAAGCTCTTGAATTGGAGAGGAATGAGAATGCGGCCCCACGGTGGATGCCAAAATGTTTGAAACAAAAATGGTTCAAACACCAATGGTACACAAATCGTACTTCGCCAATATGGTTAGGAATTGAAAGGAGCCACAATCGAAAAATAAACGGGAAAAAGTAAGAGATGCAGGATTTTTATAGTGGTTCGATCTCAGAAAAGATCTATGTCCACTTTTGAAGCCATTCATTATCATGTAATAGATTTACAAAATTCATCATCTCATACATCTCATTTTGGCCCGTTCTCTCTTTGTACAATGATTTTCCTCTCTTTAATGACTTGATTCTCTCTAATCCACTATGGAAATGGTTGAATTTTATGAATACGATTAACGTGAGAATGTATGTTACACGGTTTGAGCACTTAGAGGATCAACGGTAAATCCATGGCGGTTGAGATGTGAGTCAAGGCTTGGAGGAGGATTAATGGCGGTTTGGAGAGAAGTAGAATGACACTTGATAAGATGGAGAAGATTGATCATGGATTGGAGACGGAGAGAATGGAGAGAACTTGAGTTGATCTCTGATGGAGGAAGAAAAGGACTTTGTCCATTTGGTGATGTAGGAAGATGAAGTGAGCTTTGGCGGCCATTAATGAAGCTTGAAATGGAGCTTGGAGTGTTAGAGGAATGATATTGGCAACCCTTTGGGGTCGTGGAATCCGTCTCTTTGATGATTGTGAAAGGGGGTATTTATAGATGGATTTGATGTGGGGCAAATGGAGTGGCAATGTTGTAAATAAGGGGTGCAAAGTCATGTGGGTACAACTAGCCAATATCGCTTTTCAGCTGGTGCTAGCTTGCACATTACCAACTCTTGTATGTGCGACTAGGAATTTATCTGCTCGATCGACCCTCCAAATATCATGTGCGAGTGACCTTTGAAACGCACGAGCGAGCAGTTTTGCTTTAAGAGACATGTGACCAAGCTTTATTATTACGGCTTTGCCATCGTTGTCATTTAGTGCATTCTCTCCCAACTTTATACAGCTCTGTCTTATTTCGTACCCCCTTTTCTTTTATTTGTTTGTGTTCAGGAAGCTGTTTGTCCTCAAAATGGAAACATGTTCAAGCCTTTATGCAAAATGAACCTCTCAACCTCTCCTCTTGGCGATGTACGACCGAGCACAACAGAAAGCTTCTCATCCGGAAAATACTGTGCAAATCCTCTCGATGAGCAACCTCTATATTCGCAGCTGCTTGACTGACCTTTTTGCGCGAGCGAGCCTTCAACATGAACGAGATGCTTGACCACATGGTGTTCTCGACTGCAGCAGGTTGTTCGATCTTGGGGTGCTCGAGTTGTTTATGTATGAGAAGCTCGTGCCATGCAGAAGGCCGATTCGACCAGACATGCTATTGCTCGACCGGTCAGTGTACGAGCAAGCTTAGAGGTGCTCTGTCGGAGATGCTGCTCGACCCGCATGTTATGAACGACCTTAGTTGTTGCTTACAAGGTGCTCGACAGAATGCCTAAGTGGTTTTTCTGGTTAGTTAACAGATCTAGAGTGGATCAACAAAGCTGTCTACATCTGCCGTGAACTTCTCATTATATAATTTCTCATACAACTGATAAAATTATAGGTTAGTAACAAGAAAGCATGACATTAAATGCTCAAGACCAGTAAAGCTGGACGATCTTGACAACCACTAGTATTAAGGGTCCTCAATTGTTTATAGCATCTAGAATTCTTTTATTTTCCAACCTACCCCTTTGAAATGGCTATGCGTGAGGTTCTTATAGTAGTTGAAAATTTACAAGGGCAAATTGTTTAAAATTTTAGTCATAAGGACATGAGACTATTAATTGATTCAGAAGGACAAAATATAGCCTAGTCCAAATTCACAACACATTATTTTCATGTGTATTCATCAATTTTACCATGCTACCGTAACTTTTACGATTTCCATTTCAAACCGTAAATCAAACTCATGAAATTCATCTTTAATAGCGACCGAATCGCAAACTACTTTACCTCCTATAGTTGAATCCATAAATATAACATAACAGCTAAAATCGACACCAGATCAAGCTCAAATCGAACACGAAACGGAACAATAAATGAAACCTTAAGAGAATGTGGCATAAATCTCTTACCTACAATCGAAACCCTAGTTGAAGAACAACAGAGAGATCAACCGCAAATTCATACTGGTTTATAAAACCTAGAAGAAACTGAAAGAGAAAAAGAAACTATAAAATCAAACACCGAAATGCCAATTATCGAAGAAAATAAGATGCAAACTAGAAAGAAAAGGTCGAAAACGTATAATGATCCAAAATGCACTGAAGAAATTACAAATATTAACACAAAGAAAGAGAAAATTAAGGTAAATGATACTTAAAATTTAAAAATGATACTGTTTATTGTCATTTTCTAACAATATTGTACATATTCAACAAGAAATAACACACAAAAAAGAAAAAGAAATTTCAAGCCGAAGAGTCTGAAGATAATGAACCGAATTCGGTAAGATAATATGCAATAATATTAAGTAATGCTTGTTAAAGTGAAAAAGATACTATTGTGGTACTATTAATAATAACAAAACTGATACTGCTGTTGGGTTAGTATTATTAAATACAAAAATGATACTGTTGCGTTAGTATCATAAGAAGAGAAACACTTTAAAAATGTTGGGTTACTGTCATTAAACACAAAAAGGATATTACTATCTTACAAAAACTGATACTTAGGACAATCTAATTTGATACTGTCGTGTTAGAATCATTAATATATTAAAAAACTAATACCTAAAATGCTTTAAATTTGATCAAAAGTTCTATTAGGTTAGAATAAATTAGACTATTGAGCTAGTATCATTAAAAAAACCTGATACTATAGTGTTAGAAATGATTTAGATTTCATCAAAAATGATATTTAGAAAGTAATATATAAAAATTGATACAGGTTAATATATAAAAACTGATACCATATACCTAACAATAACATACTTAGTATATTAAAATGATACCATAAAACATGCAGAATTTGAAACGACCCAAACTTCCCCGTATGGGAAAACCCGGATTGAGTTGAGAACACGACAAATCAGAACACAAACTGAAGAACATTTCATTTCTTATTACAACAATTACATCAGAGTACAAGAATATAACAGAGTATGAATAAATAATATACATTTGACAAATATCAGAGGTTCAAATTACTAAGCAGCGGAAAATCAATACATAACACAACTGTAAGAAATACACGGATACGGAGCGTTCCGAATACAGCTCCAACTGTAAATCCAGGATCCTGTGAAAATAATATCTATAAAAACCAAACTACTAGCTGCCCGTGTGGAAAATAGGGGCACCCATAATTTAGGTTAAAATAGTAAACTCCAGGTCAGTCATGTGAATGGTGTGAAGAACTAAAACAGTTATTAAATCTTTACTTTAAAATAAAGTAAATCAAGGGACCACGCCATATAACATGGAACGGGTTTCAAGATTACCACTGCATAAAACAATTCATAAACATCGCAATGCTTTTCGAAAAATGAAGCTATTATTAGACTCAAGTCCCATCACACAATGCAACGCAAGCCGGAGGATAGAGTTTTCCCTTATAATAGCCAAATATGCTTGGTACATTTAAAATAAATCATTTGATAATACTATAAGTGCATAGCGTATAGAAACAACTTCAAATATAAGTGTATCAATCATAGACGACATGGGTACTATATATCATGTCATCATACTAGGATCTACAATCAAAACAAAAATATCACGTATTGGAAATTGGATTTCTGTCATGAGTCGATGCAAGCGATGTACTCCTCGCCGGCTTCGAGACACTCTAGCAAATGCCTCGGGGTTACACACCGTGGGGTAACCCTTGGATCCTCCAAGGCCTGTCCACACATACTTTAGTGGATTAGTTATTACTGAACACACGTTTCCCAGTTCTATAAGACCTATCCATCGGCTCCGTAGTAACCGATATATCCGAGGCGCCTCGCTATCCATCATCCACGTAGGTAAAAATGTAATAAATGCATGGGCTCCATACATTGATGTAATAACCCGGAAATCTGTGCCAGTTTAAAAATTTTATTTTGGCAATTTTCGTGAATTTTGAACATTTAAAATGAATTATTTTAAATAATAACGACGAGAAATTTATTTTGAATGGAATTCGAATGAATATATTTATATAGATCGTCGTTAGAATATAAATATTTATTTATATTTATAAAAGGAATTGAAAATAGCGCGGTAGCTCGATAATTCGATTTCAAACTTCAATTGAATGTACCGGGTGCAAAATAAACCGGATTTTAGTGAAACCAAAAATAATAGAATCTAATTGATAATATCTTTCCAACGAATCCGAAAAATCGAAATTTCATAGCGGGAATCAAAAGATATGTCCAGTTGAAAATTCTGAATAGTCGCTATGGAATTCAGGCCCTTAAAAATAGGAACTTTGCAAATGACCTCGGATTTCGACAAAACCACTTTTGTTGGATCCGTGATGTCAAATTAATGCTAGGTTTCAAATTTCATAATTTTCCGAATCAATATGTGAGCGTGGCAAAGGAAAACGCGTTTGGCCAGTTTCAGTTGATTTTAATCGACTGGAAATTGGTCATTTTTCAAACGGTCTCAGAATTCGATGAAACTAGTTTTGTTAGGACCATATCGTCAATACGAAGCTAGAGAATATTTTTCTGGAATTTTTAGAGGTCGTATGTGGTCTCGGTAATTTAAAATGTGCGTTCGAATTCAATATATAGAGTTATATGTTGATTTTGACGAAAACTGACCGAAACGATCGAATCAGCCTACGATGCATATCCCATTGTGTTCGGAATGTGGGTAATACGTTAGGGACGACAGGCGGTGGGCCTCATTTCGAGGTCGAAATAAAAAGTTACTTTTTAAAGAAATAAAATAATTAAATAATTAAATAACCCCCCTTTGTCTATTCTTCTTTCCATCGAGACCCCCACCGTTCAAATTAGGTCAGAAATAAAAAAAACGATGGAACGCTGCCACCCCCCCCACCCGCCGACGGCCGCACCGACCGCCCCCTCCACCTCAGATCGGCCGCCCTCCTCCTCCTTCCTTTCCCTTTTCTCCCCCTCGCATCAGCCCCTCCATAGACCCGTTCGCACCCTAACCGCCTGCGCCCATGCCTCCAACCGCCACCGTCATCGAGACCCCCCCCCTCGACCACCCAGCGCTGACGAGCACCCCCCCTCCCTTCCTCCAATGAACAGTAAGCCTTTATTATTTCTATTTTATTTTATTTTCAATGTTTTCTTCTATATAATTCAAACATTATTTTAAATCAGTTTTTATTTGGATTCAACTTTTCTTTTTATCAGTTTTTATATGTATATGTGTTATAGAATGAAAAAGTTCGACCTTTTTAGGTAATGAAAGAAGCGATCTTTATATAGGAGAAGATATGGTTTTTGTAGACTGAAAAGGTATAATTTTTAATGTCGGAAAGAAGGGATAAAGCTATGATTTTTATATATTGAATAGCGAAGTAAAAATTCGATTTTTATATATGGAATAGCAAAGTAAAATTTTGATTTTTATATATTGAATAGCGAAGTAAAAAATTCGATTTTTATTTATGTAGAGAACACGAGCAAAGAAAGTGACAAGAGGCAAGAACGGCGAAGATTTCTACATAAGAAGAGTCGTGGCGTTGGATTTAGCTTTCGGTGAGAATTTCTCACTCTTCAATCTCTTTTTCTAGTTGAAATATATACTAGGATGCAGACGGTGTTTAGTAGCACCTGACACCCGTCGTCCACAGACCATGGACGGCTTGTATGCTTGTTTGTTTGATTTTGATGTGTAGTTGATTGTGGGATGTGATGTGAAATGAAATAAAATATTTATATAGTTGAAATAAAATATTTTATAGTGGTAAATATTTTATAGTTAAAAATAGAATTTTTAACGTGTATATGAAATGAAATAAATATTTATAAACAAATCGGACGACTTGTTTATATACACTGATTTGATTGATATTGATTGGGACGATAAATTTTACACATCGCCCAACTGCACAAATAAAATCTGTGTTTGATTGTTTGAAACCCCACACGGGTATTGGGATGATATATGACATACACTAGTCCCAATAATTAGCTGTATGTCGATCGATTGACTGACAGACTGTTATAAGCGTTAGACATTTATATTTGATGCTTATACAGTGTAGAATGCACTTTGGATGATGGTTGATTATTTGTCGTCGTTGATATATACATGTGTTGTAGAAAATCCATATAATTAACATTATATGGTAATTGTTTGGGCCTCATTCCAGTTTTGAAAAAGAAACATTTGAGTAGAAATATTTGAAAAAGAAATATTTGAGTAGAAATATTTGAAAAAGAAATATTTGAATATAAATATTTGTAAAAGAAATATTTGAATAGAAATATTTGAAAATAAAAATATTTGAAATAGAATATTTGAAAATAGAAATATATGAAGCCGTGTTGATAGATTGACGCCATTTTGACGTGAACGATATTTATATCGATTTTATTCATTTTATAACGAATATCGAAAGTGATTTCAAAATCTGATATTTTGAATAGAAATGAATTCAAATTGAAATTTAATAGAAATGAATTCGAATTGAAATTGAAATTGAATTGAATTGAAAACGAACAGAAATTGAATTAGAAATCAATTTGAATGAAATCAATTTGAATGAAATCAATTCGAAATGAAAAGAAAATGAATTTATGTTAGAAAATTCGATTTTGATTTGAAGTTGAAATAGAAGTTGAAATCGTTTTGAAAACGAATTTAAAACGATTTATAAAATACATTTTAAAAAGAAATCGATGAAGTATATATTATATATATTATATATATAATATAATGGCCTGAATAGAACGTGCCGCGCCGCGGCAGTTCGCGAATTTCGACTATTGACTTCGAACGGATATTGCGGGAGATCCGACCGTCGGATTCTCCTAAAACCGGAACCGTTGGGTTCGTATCGAAAAGAGCTTTCTAATGAATATTAGAAATTTGAAATATAACGGTTGGATTTGGAATTATGTCCAAATCAAATTTGGAAAAGGTCGCTGTAAGTGCAGTTCGATGGCCGTTGTTGGAAATCGACTGTACGGGCCTTAATAAAATTATTAAAAATAGTAATAATTTGTGTAAAATCATAAGAAATGATTTGTGAAGAACTGGGATGAAAAATCCCATATTTGAAAAGACAAAAATAGATTTTTATAGAAATGAACAAGTTTTGAACTAGAATTATAATTCTATTTATTTTTAAATAAATAAATTGAATTTGAAATGGTTTTGAAAATAACCAGAATTTCCAATGATTGTATTGGAATGGATTTGAATCAAAATTGTCTTCGGAATATTTCGATGTTGGATTTCGTGATGATAAAGATATTCTTATGGGAATTTGAAAGTTATATATATATATCGTTATTTTCAATACGATATTTGTTGGTCGTAGAATTTGATATTGAATATAAGCCGATATATTTTCTATTCAGAGCCTTGTATTTAATGTCAAATGTGATTTGGGTTTGTCGTGAATGGTGTCTTTATTAACGCTGTTATTGAACCCAAATGAGAAAATATTAAATCATTTTATTTAGATTTAATGAAGTGTATCAATTAAATAATATTTAATTGGAATCGAATTGGTATTGATTTTTGGGTTTATCGTGAACAGTGTTTTAAAATAACACTTGTTCTTTAACCCGATAATTAATGGAATGTGATTTTGGGTTTTCGTGAACGGTATCTTCAATAATACTGTTCTTAGACCTAAAGGAGTTAAGAAAATTAGAAACTAACTGGAGGTTAGTTAAGTTGAATGGTTTCAGAGGTATTGATCTGATGTTGGTTTCGACCTTCGGGGTTAATACTTAGGGAATTGCTCACTTGCTAATTTACGGTTAGGGACTGATTGAAATGTGATGTGATCTTGGGGTTTATCTAAACAGTGTTTTTAAATGACACTAATTCTTTAACCCCGTTAAAGATTAAGTGGAGTTTTAATGAATCTTTAACTAGATTGAAATGATCGAGAATGGAGTAGCATCAGTTTTGCTCCAGGCGATAGTTAAATCTTTAATTAGATTTGAACGTGAAATGGTAATTGAATTTACCGATAACACCGTGGTGTTAGATATGAAGTATTACCAGGTTTACTTCATGGGATGAATAGGTTGGGATTGGGAAATTAAAACAAATGATTACTTCGGTAAGGTTCGTTAATCCCGACCAGTTGAATCGAAATTCAAAAGAAGATTAAAGAATAAATTCAAGGAATTTATCTTTGATAAAATTAATGGGAACCTTTCCCTATGAATGTGAAATTTAGAAACTAACCGTCGGTTAGCCAAGCAGAATGGTTTTCTGGATATTGATCTGATGTTGGTTTCGGCCTTCGAGGTTAATATTTGGGGAATTATTCTCTTGATTAATTTACAGTTAGTGACTGATGAATTGGAATGAGGCGTATGTTGTGTTTGTGTAACACTTATTTAAAATATACGCGAGTTATTCGGAAAGACCGGGTTTATCCCATTCTGAATAACTGATACGACGATAAGTCGAAGATGAAGACGGTGGTCGAAGACCGGAGGTCTTCACATCGTTTGAGTGATTACTGATGATCTTGATTGGGATGTATACCCAAGAAGATGGAAACAGTTGGTGATCGTCCAGACGTACTTGGAGATCGATGGATATGCAGGGTACTAGGTGCCTCCGGTTTCGTTCAGACCCGGAACGGACTTGTAAGTGGACTATGTGTCTGACATTGGATTTTAGTCTGTGTGATTGATTTCTATTAAATATATATCTGTTTGGCGGCGGAGAATTTATTCTCTTGCTTAACGCCCTTCTCTGAGATGTACGAGCTCAGGGGTTATATATTGATGGATATCAATCGCATGGAGTGAATTGCCTGTGTGGCATGCCTAAGTGGCAATTGATCAAGGCTTCTGTTGAAAAGCAAAGTCTTGTGGATGATGATCAAAGCAAGGCCTGTGTGGCATAGCTTTGTGTAGCGTTGATTCGCGAGCCTCACACCCCGGTTGTGAACCAAAAACGGGAGAAGGACCTCAGGGAGGGCATGCGTTTCTTTCTAGCTAGGGTGGTGTCAGTGACCTACCAGCCCTGACATTTATATACTTTTCACCTGTATGGTTGTTGCTATTGCGAGGCGCCTCGGTTTGATCGGACGATCCGGGTCCGATGGAGTCATTTGTTGGCTCACTTACGCCACAAAGGGCGGGGAAACGCAGTGTTCAGGATTTAAGTTTAACCCACATCGGTGGACCAGCCCTGTCGCTCCAAGGTCACTCGAGCTCTGACCTGAGGCTCGGGCTAGAGAGTCTCGAATCTGTTGAGGACTATCTTTTGCCTCGGTTCATAGATGGAAATCCAACTTCCAAATACGTGACATTTGCGGTTTTATTTGTAGAGCCTAGTATGGCGACATAGTCGGATGGGGCGCTTATGCCATCTAAGATTGATATTTATGATTTGAAGTTGTTTTATACACTATGCGCTTATAGTAATAATAAATGATTTGTTTTAAACGTATCAAGCATTCTTGGCTATTATAAGGTAAAAACCCTATCCTCCGGCTTGCGATTGCATTGTGTGATGGGAACTGGGTCTTATAATAGCTTCATTTTTCTTTATTTAACATTGCGTTGTTTGTTTTATGCACTGGTATTCTTGGGAGGAAACCTGTTCCGTGTTATACGGCGTGATCCCTTGATTTACCTAACTTTAAAAATAAAGATTAATAACTGTTTTAGTTCTCACACCAGTCACATGACTGACCTGGAGTTTATTGTTTTAACCTAAACTCTGGGTGCCCTTATTTTGACACGGGCTGCTAGTAGTTTTGGTTTTGCAGATTTATATTCACAGGATCCTGGTTTACAGCTGGAATGATATCCGGAAAGCTTTGTATCCGTATATCTCTTCTAGTTGTGTATTGTATTATTTTCCGCTGCTATGTAATTTAAATCTCTGATATTTCTGTGTAATATTCATTTATACTTTGTATATTCTTGTATCTGATGGAATTGTTGTAATACACAACGAAATGTTCTTCCGTCTGCGTTCTATTTTGTCGTGTTCTCAAAACAATTCGTTCTTTCTCTTCTCTTCGGAGACCGGGGAAGTTCGGGTCGTTTCATCGTGGTATCAGAGCTTTGGTTTACAAAGCTCAGAGAACAAGGCACATTAGAACCATACGAAAGAATTCATCAGATGATTGGATTAGTAATATCCAATGGGGATGACTCGTTAGAGATGGGATCAGTAGTATCCTAGGACGAGTGTGAAGAGTATATTTTTAAAATGAAATGAATTTTGTTTTGAAAATTTAAAATCAATTATTCATATTTGATTATTTATTTATATGAATTTGGACAATCCAATATATAAAGATTTTGCATATATGTCTTGCAAACGTGTATTCGAAGTTTTAATATACTGGGTAGTTATAGAATCATACTCTAGTGCTCGGGGATAATTCTGGTGATGGGGCACCATCGCCAGTATTTATTTTCGAGTTTCGAAAGTGAGATTTCTATAAATTTCCTACTGACTGTTGTGAGAACCGAAACTAGATAGGGCTTATTGTTGTGATTTTGCATCCAAAATCTTATTTTTCACTATGTATCAAAGTTATAAATTTGAAATGATAATTAACTAATTGATTGCTGATTGTGTTGTTGATTATTGGTTGATTAATTAAAATTTGTATTATATAGCCAATTTGATCAAATATTGACTTGTATTGAAAATTAGTCGCATTTGCTTGCATATACATGTACTTACATTGAACAGGTCATAGCAAAGAGGCTAGAGCAGAAGAATAAAATTGTTTGCCCGACAAATAGGTACATGTTTACCATAATTTACTGTTTTGTTTGGGTGATGATGATTTTATGAGCCGATTGGCTAGCCGCTTGGCTTTTTCTTTTTCTTTTTGAGATCAGAAGGCCTGTATGGCAATTTAGGGATTTTCCCGTGCTCCTGGTGCAGGGGAGGTCATGGCGAATTTTTTCGAAAATTTAGGGTGTTAGCCAAATTTTTGAAAAATTTGAAAAGTTTTTAGAAACTGAAAAGTTGAAGAACTTAAGCCGTAATAAAAATAATGGAAGTTGAGTTGAATTGTTAAACAACTTTCGGCTTTGTTCCTTTTCGGGGACGAAAAGTTTTAAATGGGGGAGATTGTAATAACCCGGAAATCTGGGCCAGTTTAAAAATTTTATTTTCGCAATTTTAGTGAATTTTGAACATTTAAAATGAATTATTTTAAATAATAACGACGAGAAATTTATTTTGAATGGAATTCGAACGAATATATTTATATAGATCGTCGTTAGAATATAAATATTTATTTATATTTATAAAAGGAATTGAAAATTGCACGGTAGTTCGATAATTCGATTTCAAACTTCAATTGAATATACCGGGTGCAAAATAAACCGGATTTTAGTGAAACCAAAAATAATAGAATCTAATTGATAATATCTTTCCAACGAATCCGAAAAATCGAAATTTCATAGCGGGAATCAAAAGATATGTCCAGTTGAAAATTCTGAATAGTCGCTATGGAATTCAGGCCCTTAAAAATGGGAATTTTGCAAACGACCTCGGATTTCGACGAAACCACTTTTGTTGGATCCATGATGTCAAATTAATGCTAGGTTTCAAATTTCATAATTTTCCGAATCAATATGTGAGCGTGGCAAAGGAAAACGCGTATGGCCGGTTTTAGTTGATTTTAATCGACTGGAAAATGGTCATTTTTCAAACGGTCTCAGAATTCAATGAAACTAGTTTTGTTAGGACCGTATCGTCAATACGAAGCTAGAGAATATTTTTCTGGAATTTTTAGAGGTCGTATGTGGTCTCGGTAATTTAAAATGTGCGTTCGAATTCAATATATAGAGTTATATGTTGATTTTGACGAAAACTGACTGAAACGATCGAACCAGCCCACGATGCATATCCCATTGCGTTCGAAATGTGGGTAATACGTTAGGGACGACAGGCGGTGGGCCTCGTTTCGTGGTCGAAATAAAAAGTTACTTTTTAAAGAAATAAAATAATTAAATAAACCCCCCCTTTGTCTATTCTTCTTTCCATCGAGACCCCCACCGTTCAAATTAGGTCAGAATAAAAAAAATAAAAAAACGATGGAACGCTGCCACCCCCTCCCCCACCCGCCGACGGCCGCGCCGACCGCCCCCTCCACCTCAGATCGGCCGCCCTTGTCCTCCTTCCTTTCCCTTTTCTCCCCCCTCGCATTAGCCCCTCCAGAGACCCGTTCGCACCCTAACTGCCTGCGCCCATGCCTCCAACCGCCACCGTCATCGAGACCCCCCCCCCGACTACCCAGCGCCGACGAGCACCCCCCTCCCTTCCTCCAATGAACAGTAAGCCTTTATTATTTCTATTTTATTTTATTTTCAATGTTTTCTTCTATATAATTCAAACATTATTTTAAATCAGTTTTTATTTGGATTCAACTTTTCTTTTTATCAGTTTTTATATGTATATGTGTTATAGAATGAAAAAGTTCGACCTTTTTAGGTAATAAAAGAAGCGATCTTTATATAGGAGAAGATATGGTTTTTGTAGAATGAAAAGGTATAATTTTTAATGTCGGAAAGAAGGGATAAAGCTATGATTTTTATATATTGAATAGCGAAGTAAAAATTCGATTTTTATATATGGAATAGCAAAGTAAAAATTCGATTTTTATATATTGAATAGCGAAGTAAAAAATTCGATTTTTACATATGTAGAGAACACGGGCAAAGAAAGTGACAAGAGGCAAGAACGGCGAAGATTTCTACATAAGAAGAGTCGTGGCGTTGGATTTAGCTTTCGGTGAGAATTTCTCACCTTCAATCTCTTTTTCTAGTTGAAATATATACTAGGATGCAGACGGTGTTTAGTAGCACCCGACACCCGTCGTCCATAGACCATGGACGGCTTGTATGCTTGTTTGTTTGATTTTGATGTGCAGTTGATTGTGGGATGTGATGTGAAATGAAATAAAATATTTATATAGTTGAAATAAAATATTTTTTAGTGGAAAATATTTTATAGTTAAAAATAGAATTTTAACGTGTATATGAAATGAAATATTTATAAACAAATCGGACGACTTGTTTATATACATTGATTTGATTGATATTGATTGGGACGATAAATTTTACGCATCGCCCAACTGCACAAATAAAATCTATGTTTGATTGTTTGAAACCCCACACGGGTATTGAGATGATATATGACATACACTAGTCCCAATAATTAGCTGTATGTCGATCGATTGATTGACATACTGTTATAAGCGTTAGATATTTATATTTGATGCTTATACAGTGTAAAATGCACTTTGGATGATGGTTGATTATTTGTCATCGTTGATATATACATGTGTTGTAGAAAATCCATATAATTAACATTATATGGTAATTGTTTGGGCCTCATTCCAGTTTTGAAAAAGAAATATTTGAGTAGAAATATTTGAAAAAGAAATATTTGAATAGAAATATTTGTAAAAGAAATATTTGAATAGAAATATTTGAAAATAAAAATATTTGAAATAGAATATTTGAAAACAGAAATATATGAAGCTGTGTTGATAGATTGACGCCATTTTAACGTGAACGATATTTATATCGATTTTATTCATTTTATAACGAATATCGAAAGTGAATTCAAAATCTGATATTTTGAATAGAAATGAATTCAAATTGAAATTGAATAGAAATGAATTCGAATTGAAATTGAAATTGATGTGAATTGAAAACGAACAGAAATTGAATTAGAAATCAATTTGAATGAAATCAATTCGAAATGAAAAGAAAATGAATTTATGTTGGAAAATTCGATTTTGATTTGAAGTTGAAATAGAAGTTGAAATCGTTTTGAAAACGAATTTAAAACGATTTATAAAATACGTTTTAAAAAGAAATCGACGAAGTATATATTATATATATAATATAATGGCCTGAATAGAACGTGCCGCGCCGCGGCAGTTCGCGAATTTCGACTATTGACTTCGAACGGATATTGCGGGAGATCCGACCGTCGAATTCTCCTAAAACCGGAACCGTTGGGTTCGTATCGAAAAGAGCTTTATAATGAATATTAGAAATTTGAAATATAACGGTTGGATTTGGAATTATGTCCAAATCAAATTTGGAAAAGGTCGCTGTAAGTGCAGTTCGATGGCCGTTGTTGGAAATCGACTGTACGGACCTTAATAAAATTATTAAAAATAGTAATAATTTGTGTAAAATCATAAGAAATGATTTGTGAAGAACCGAGATGAAAAATCCCATATTTGAAAAGATAAAAATAGATTTTTATCGAAATGAACTAGTTTTGAACTAGAATTATAATTCTATTTATTTTTAAATAAATAAATTGAATTTGAAATGGTTTTGAAAATAACCAGAATTTCCAATGATTGTATTGGAATGGATTTGAATCGTAATTGTCTTCGGAATATTTCGATGTTGGATTTCGTGATGATACAGATATTGTTATGGGAATTTGAAAGGTATATATATATATATATCGTTATTTTCAATACGATATTTGTTGGTCGTAGAATTTGATATTGAATATAAGCCGATATATTTTCTATTCAGAGCCTTGTATTTAATGTCAAATGTGATTTGGGTTTTTCGTGAATGGTGTCTTTATTAACACTGTTCATGAACCCAATTGAGAAAAGATTAAATCTTTTTATTTAGATTTAATGAAGTGTACCAATTAAATAATATTTAATTGGAATCGAATTGGTATTGATTTTTGGGTTTATCGTGAACAGTGTTTTAAAATAACACTTGTTCTTTAACCCGATAATTAATGGAATGTGATTTTGGGTTGTCGTGAATGGTATCTTCAATAATACTGTTCTTAGACCTAAAGGAGTTAAGAAAATCAGAAACTAACTGGAGGTTAGTTAAGTTGAATGGTTTCAGAGGTATTGATCTGATGTTGGTTTCTACCTTCGGGGTTAATACTTAGGGAATTGCTCACTTGCTAATTTACGGTTAGGGACTGATTGAAATATGATGTGATCTTGGGGTTTATCGTGAACAGTGTTTTTAAATGACACTGATTCTTTAACCCCGTTAAAGATTAAGTGGAGTTTTAATGAATCTTTAATTAGATTGAAATGATCGAGAATGGAGTAGCATCAGTTTTGCTCCAGGCGATAGTTAAATCTTTAATTAGATTTGAACGTGAAATGGTAATTGAATTTACCGATAACACCGTGGTGTTAGATATGAAGTATTACCAGTTTTACTTCATGGGATGAATAGGTTGGGATTGGGAAATTAAAACAAATGATTACTTCGGTAAGGTTCGTTAATCCCGACTAGTTGAATTGAAATTCAAAAGAAGATTAAAGAATAAATTCAAGGAATTTATCTTTGATAAAATTAATGGGAACCTTTCCCTATGAATGTGAAATTTAGAAACTAACTGTCGGTTAGCCAAGCAGAATGGTTTTCTGGATATTGATCTGATGTTGGTTTCGGCCTTCGGGGTTAATATTTGGGGAATTATTCTCTTGATTAATTTACAGTTAGTGACTGATGAATTGGAATGAGGCGTATGTTGTGTTTGTGTAACACTTATTTAAAATATACGCGAGTTATTCGGAAAGACCGGGTTTATCCCATTCTGAATAACTGATACGACGATAAGTCGAAGATGAAGACGGTGGTCGAAGACCGGAGGTCTTCACATCGTTTGAGTGATTACTGATGATCTTGATTGGGATGTATACCCAAGAAGATGGAAACAGTTGGTGATCGTCCAGACGTACTTGGAGATCGATGGATATGCAGGGTACTAGGTGCCTCCGGTTTCGTTCAGACCCGGAACAGACTTGTAAATGGACTATGTGTCTGACATTGGATTTTAGTCTGTGTGATTGATTTCTATTAAATATATATCTGTTTGGCGGCGGAGAATTTATTCTCTTGCTTAACGCCCTTCTCTGAGACGTACGAGCTCAGGGGTTATATATTGATGGATATCAATCGCATGGAGTGAATTGCCTGTGTGGCATGCCTAAGTGGCAATTGATCAAGGCTTCTGTTGAAAAGCAAAGTCTTGTGGATGATGATCAAAGCAAGGCCTGTGTGGCATAGCTTTGTGTAGCGTTGATTCGCGAGCCTCACACCCCGGTTGTGAACCAAAAACGGGAGAAGGACCTCAGGGAGGGCATGCGTTTCTTTCTAGCTAGGGTGGTGTCAGTGACCTACCAGCCCTGACATTTATATACTTTTCACCTGTATGGTTGTTGCTATTGCGAGGCGCCTCGGTTTGATCGGACGATCCGGGTCCGATGGAGTCATTTGTTGGCTCACTTACGCCACAAAGGGCGGGGAAACACAGTGTTCAGGATATAAGTTTAACCCACATCGGTGGACCAGCTCTGTCGCTCCAAGGTCACTCGAGCTCTGACCTGAGGCTCGGGCTAGAGAGTCTCGAATCTGTTGAGGACTATCTTTTGTCTCGGTTCATAGATGGAAATCCAACTTCCAAATACGTGACATTTGCGGTTTTATTTGTAGAGCCTAGTATGGCGACATAGTCGGATGGGGCGCTTATGCCATCTAAGATTGATATTTATGATTTGAAGTTGTTTTATACACTATGCGCTTATAGTAATAATAAATGATTTGTTTTAAAAGTATCAAGCATTCTTGGCTATTATAAGGTAAAAACCCTATCCTCCGGCTTGCGATTGCATTGTGTGATGGGAACTGGGTCTTATAATAGCTTCATTTTTCTTTATTTAGCATTGCGCTGTTTGTTTTATGCACTGGTATTCTTGGGAGGAAACTCGTTCCGTGTTATACGGCGTGGTCCCTTGATTTACCTAACTTTAAAAATAAAGATTAATAACTGTTTTAGTTCTCACACCAGTCACATGACTGACCTGGAGTTTATTGTTTTAACCTAAACTCTGGGTGCCCTTATTTTGACACGGGTAGCTAGTAGTTTTGGTTTTGCAGATTTATATTCACAGGATCCTGGTTTACAGCTGGAATGATATCCGGAAAGCTTTGTATCCGTATATCTCTTCTAGTTGTGTATTGTATTATTTTCCGCTGCTATGTAATTTAAATCTCTGATATTTCTGTGTAATATACATTTATACTCTGTATATTCTTGTATCTGATGGAATTGTTGTAATATACAATGAAATGTTCTTCCGTCTGCGTTCTATTTTGTCGTGTTCTCAAAACAATTCGTTCTTTCTCTTCTCTTCGGAGACCGGGGAAGTTCGGGTCGTTTCAATTGACACCACCCATAGTTAGAAGGAAAAGTCATGCACTCCTTGGGTCCCTTATCCCGTTTTTGACTCATACCGAGGTGTTAGGCTCACGAATTAACGTTATACAAAAGGCTATGCTATTTAAAGCCATGCTTTGATCATCAACCACAAGGCTTTGCTTTTCAACAGTAGTCTTGATGATTTGCGTCTCAGCATGCCACACTTACAATTTAGGCCATGTGATTGATGTCTATCGATATATAACCTCTGAGGTCGTACATCTCAGAGAAGGGTTGTTAAGCAAGAGAATGAATTCTCCGCCACCAAACAGATATATATTTAATAGAGATCAATCAACACAAAATAAAATCCAATGTCAGATACCCATCCATTTACTAGTTCGAGGCACCTTATTCCTCATCCCAAATGTCCAACACAGGAGAGGGGTCCTCGCATATCCGGTCGATCTCCAAGTACGTCTGGACGATCACCACTTATTACCTTTTCTTGGGTGTACAGCCCAATCAAGACATCAGTAATCACTTTGATTATTATCGAATCGAATTCCATTCAATCCCAATTTATTTTATTAAATTGGAAAACTTTATTTTGGAAAATTCCATTAAATCTTAGAATAAAGATTTATATATTCCAAATCTTAACTTCACTGTTAATTGGGTTAAAGAAAAGTGTTATTTAAAACACATTTCATGACAAACCCAAAATCCCATTTGATATTAAATACAAAGCTCTAAATAGAAATTATATCGGCTTATATTCGATATCTAATTCTGAAACCAACTAATATCGTATTGGAAATAATGATATAAATATATCTTCCAAATTCCCATAACAATATCCATATAACCACGGAATCCAATATCGAAATATTCCGAAGATTATTTCCATTCCAAAACCATTCCAATTTGTTCGTTGGAAATTTCTCGTTATATCAAAACCATTTACAAATCCAATTTATTTTATTTAAAAATTATTGGATTATTATTCTAATTTATAATAAGTTCATTTTGATAAAATATATTTTTATCTTTACAAACGTGGAATTTTTCATCCTAACTCTTTCCAAATCATTTATTATGATTTTACACAAATTATTAATAATTTTATTATCGTCATTTCAGTCGATTTCTGTAAATGGTCATCGAACTGCACTTACAGCGACCTTTCCCAAATTTGATTTGTACATAATTCCAAATCCAGCCGTTAAATTTCAAATCTCTTATATTCGTTTGAAAGCACTTTTCGATACAAACCCATTGATTCCGGTTTTAGGAACTGTTTCAAATATCGCGCCCGAGATCTCCTCCGAGATCTCGTTTTGGGCTCCTTCCGAAACGAAATAGCAAATATCACTCTAAATCTCCTTTCGAATATATCACCCGAGATATTGCAATATCGAACGATATATCGACGGAGGCGAAATACTGAAATATCATCCGAGATCTTAGTTTTTTAGGTTAAAATTTAAATTTGTGCCTGAACTAGAACTATAATTAAAAAACTCAAATCTAACCATATCAATCTTTTGTTATTTTACATTTTGCATGTTAAATGACTATATTGTATGTTCGTATATGTTTTACTATGCTTATGATTTTCGTATTCGTCTTTTTACATACATGTTACTTATGAAATTATGTATTTTATGGTCTATTTATGCTGATTTTTTTAATGTTTTGGATCCTTTCAATGTTTCCTGTCTAACATTATCCCTGTTTTAAGCATATTATGATTTAAAGTATGAATGATCTTTTGCAAAATAAAGAATAATAAAGTTATTTTGCATTTTAAGTTTAAGTTACTATGTTTTTGATAGCATTCATAAAAATCATTTCGTTAAAATATCATTTTAACATATCATGTACCCCGAGATTGTTCCGATATGAACTTTCAGACCTGAGATGAAAATCCGAGATGAACTCCTGAGTTAGACTCATCTCGTCCGAGATCTCCCTCGATACGAGACCGAGTCTATAAAATCACCGAGATGAAACGCTACCGATATCTGAGATTTAAAACCTTGACTTTTAGGAGAATCCGACAGTCGGATCTCCCGTAATATCAATTCGAAGTCAATGGTCGAAATTCGCGAATGGTCGCGGCGCGGCGCATTCTATTCAGGCCATTAAATATATATATTGTATATACATTTCGTCGATTTCCATTTAAAGCGTATTTTATAAATCATTTATAAATTCGTTTTAAAACAATTCTAACTTCATTTTCAATTTTAAACCGAAATAATCAATTCTATCTTTTGCCTCGGTTCATAGATGGAAATCCAACTTCCAAATACGTGACATTTGCAGTTTTATTTGTAGAGCCTAGTATGGCGACATAGTCGGATGGGGCGCTTATGACATCTAAGATTGATATTTATGATTTGAAGTTGTTTTATACACTATGCGCTTATAGTAATAATAAATGATTTGTTTTAAACGTATCAAGCATTCTTGGCTATTATAAGGTAAAAACCCTATCCTCCGGCTTGCGATTGCATTGTGTGATGGGAACTGGGTCTTATAATAGCTTCATTTTTCTTTATTTAGCATTGCGCTGTTTGTTTTATGCACTGGTATTCTTGGGAGGAAACCCGTTCCGTGTTATACGGCGTGATCCCTTGATTTACCTAACTTTAAAAATAAAGATTAATAACTGTTTTAGTTCTCACACCAGTCACATGACTGACCTGGAGTTTATTGTTTTAACCTAAACTCTGGGTGCCCATATTTTGACACGGGCAGCTAGTAGTTTTGGTTTTGCAGATTTATATTCACAGGATCCTGGTTTACAGTTGGAATGATATACGGAAAGCTTTGTATCCGTATATCTCTTCTAGTTGTGTATTGTATTATTTTCCGCTGCTATGTAATTTAAATCTCTGATATTTCTGTGTAATATTCATTTATACTTTGTATATTCTTGTATCTGATGGAATTGTTGTAATACACAACGAAATGTTCTTCCGTCTGCGTTCTATTTTGTCGTGTTCTCAAAACAATTCGTTCTTTCTCTTCTCTTCGGAGACCGGGGAAGTTCGGGTCGTTTCATCGTGGTATCAGAGCTTTGGTTTACAAAGCTCAGAGAACAAGGCACATTAGAACCATACGAAAGAATTCATCAGATGATTGGATTAGTAATATCCAATGGGGATGACTCGTTAGAGATGGGATCAGTAGTATCCTAGGACGAGTGTGAAGAGTATATTTTTAAAATGAAATGAATTTTGTTTTGAAAATTTAAAATCAATTATTCGTATTTGATTATTTATTTATATGAATTTGGACAATCCAATATATAAAGATTTTGCATATATGTCTTGCAAACGTGTATTCGAAGTTTTAATATACTGGGTAGTTATAGAATCATACTCTAGTGCTCGGGGGTAATTCTGGTGATGGGGCACCATCGCCAGTATTTATTTTTGAGTTTCGAAAGTGAGATTTCTATAAATTTCCTACTGACTGTTGTGAGAACCGAAACTAGATAGGGCTTATTGTTGTGATTTTGCATCCAAAATCTTATTTTTCACTATGTATCAAAGTTATAAATTTGAAATGATAATTAACTAATTGATTGCTGATTGTGTTGTTGATTATTGGTTGATTAATTAAAATTTGTATTATATAGCCAATTTGATCAAATATTGACTTGTATTGAAAATTAGTCGCATTTGCTTGCATATACATGTACTTACATTGAACAGGTCATAGCAAAGAGGCTAGAGCAGAAGAATAAAATTGTTTGCCCGACAAATAGGTACATGTTTACCATAATTTACTGTTTTGTTTGGGTGATGATGATTTTATGAGCCGATTGGCTTTTTCTTTTTCTTTTTGAGATCAGAAGGCTTGTATGGCAATTTAGGGATTTTCCCGTGCTCCCGGTGCAGGGGAGGTCATGGCGAATTTTTTCGAAAATTTAGGGTGTTAGCCAAATTTTTGAAAAATTTGAAAAGTTTTTAGAAACTGAAAAGTTGAAGAACTTAAGCCGTAATAAAAATAATGGAAGTTGAGTTGAATTGTTAAACAACTTTCGGCTTTGTTCCTTTTCGGGGACGAAAAGTTTTAAATGGGGGAGATTGTAATAACCCGGAAATCTGGGCCAGTTTAAAAATTTTATTTTGGCAATTTTAGTGAATTTTGAACATTTAAAATGAATTATTTTAAATAATAACAACGAGAAATTTATTTTGAATGGAATTCGAACGAATATATTTATATAGATCGTCGTTAGAATATAAATATTTATTTATATTTATAAAAGGAATTGAAAATTGCACGGTAGTTCGATAATTCGATTTCAAACTTCAATTGAATATACCGGGTGCAAAATAAACCGGATTTTAGTGAAACCAAAAATAATAGAATCTAATTGATAATATCTTTCCAACGAATCCGAAAAATCGAAATTTCATAGTGGGAATCAAAAGATATGTCCAGTTGAAAATTCTGAATAGTCGCTATGGAATTCAGGCCCTTAAAAATGGGAATTTTGCAAACGACCTCGGATTTCGACGAAACCACTTTTGTTGGATCCATGATGTCAAATTAATGCTAGGTTTAAAATTTCATAATTTTCCGAATCAATATGTGAGCGTGGCAAAGGAAAACGCGTATGGCCGGTTTCAGTTGATTTTAATCGACTGGAAAATGGTCATTTTTCAAACGGTCTCAGAATTCAATGAAACTAGTTTTGTTAGGACCGCATCGTCAATAAGAAGCTAGATCATATTTTTCTGGAATTTTTAGAGGTCGTATGTGGTCTCGGTAATTTAAAATGTGCGTTCGAATTCAATATATAGAGTTATATGTTGATTTTGACGAAAACTGACTGAAACGATCGAATCAGCCCACGATGCATATCCCATTGCGTTCGGAATGTGGGTAATACGTTAGGGACGACAGGCGGTGGGCCTCGTTTCGTGGTCGAAATAAAAAGTTACTTTTTAAAGAAATAAAATAATTAAATAAACCCCCCATTTGTCTATTCTTCTTTCCATCGAGACCCCCACCGTTCAAATTAGGTCAGAATAAAAAAAATAAAAAAACGATGGAACGCAGCCACCCCCTCCCCCACCCGCCGACGGCCGCGCCGACCGCCCCCTCCACCTCAGATCGGCCGCCCTCGTCCTCTTTCCTTTCCCTTTTCTCCCCCCTCGCATTAGCCCCTCCATAGACCCGTTCGCACCCTAACCGCCTGCGCCCATGCCTCCAACCGCCACCGTCATCGAGACCCCCCCCCCCCCGACTACCCAGCGCCGACGAGTACCCCCCTCCCTTCCTCCAATGAACAGTAAGCCTTTATTATTTCTATTTTATTTTATTTTCAATGTTTTCTTCTATATAATTCAAACATTATTTTAAATCAGTTTTTATTTGGATTCAACTTTTCTTTTTATCAGTTTTTATATGTATATGTGTTATAGAATGAAAAAGTTCGACCTTTTTAGGTAATAAAAGAAGCGATCTTTATATAGAAGAAGATATGGTTTTTGTAGAATGAAAAGGTATAATTTTTATTGTCGGAAAGAAGGGATAAAGCTATGATTTTTATATATTGAATAGCGAAGTAAAAATTCGATTTTTATATATGGAATAGCAAAGTAAAAATTCGATTTTTATATATTGAATAGCGAAGTAAAAAATTCGATTTTTACATATGTAGAGAACACGGGCAAAGAAAGTGACAAGAGGCAAGAACGGCGAAGATTTCTACATAAGAAGAGTCGTGGCGTTGGATTTAGCTTTCGGTGAGAATTTCTCACTCTTCAATCTCTTTTTCTAGTTGAAATATATACTAGGATGCAGACGGTGTTTAGTAGCACCCGACACCCGTCGTCCATAGACCATGGACGGCTTGTATGCTTGTTTGTTTGATTTTGATGTGTAGTTGATTGTGGGATGTGATGTGAAATGAAATAAAATATTTATATAGTTGAAATAAAATATTTTATAGTGGAAAATATTTTATAGTTAAAAATAGAATTTTAACGTGTATATGAAATGAAATATTTATAAACAAATCGGACGACTTGTTTATATACACTGATTTGATTGATATTGATTGGGACGATAAATTTTACACATCGCCCAACTGCACAAATAAAATCTGTGTTTGATTGTTTGAAACCCCACACGGGTATTGAGATGATATATGACATACACTAGTCCCAATAATTAGCTGTATGTCGATCGATTGATTGACATACTGTTATAAGCGTTAGATATTTATATTTGATGCTTATACAGTGTAAAATGCACTTTGGATGATGGTTGATTATTTGTCATCGTTGATATATACATGTGTTGTAGAAAATCCATATAATTAACATTATATGGTAATTGTTTGGGCCTCATTCCAGTTTTGAAAAAGAAATATTTGAGTAGAAATATTTGAAAAAGAAATATTTGAGTAGAAATATTTGAAAAAGAAATATTTGAATAGAAATATTTGTAAAAGAAATATTTGAATAGAAATATTTGAAAATAAAAATATTTGAAATAGAATATTTGAAAATAGAAATATATGAAGCCGTGTTGATAGATTGACGCCATTTTAACGTGAACGATATTTATATCGATTTTATTCATTTTATAACGAATATCGAAAGTGAATTCAAAATCTGATATTTTGAATAGAAATGAATTCAAATTGAAATTGAATAGAAATGAATTCGAATTGAAATTGAAATTGATGTGAATTGAAAACGAACAGAAATCGAATTAGAAATCAATTTGAATGAAATCAATTCGAAATGAAAAGAAAATGAATTTATGTTGGAAAATTCGATTTTGATTTGAAGTTGAAATAGAAGTTGAAATCGTTTTGAAAACGAATTTAAAACGATTTATAAAATACGTTTTAAAAAGAAATCGACGAAGTATATATTATATATATTATATATATAATATAATGGCCTGAATAGAACGTGCCGCGCCGCGGCAGTTCGCGAATTTCGACTATTGACTTCGAACGGATATTGCGGGAGATCCGACCGTCGGATTCTCCTAAAACCGGAACCGTTGGGTTCGTATCGAAAAGAGCTTTATAATGAATATTAGAAATTTGAAATATAACGGTTGGATTTGGAATTATGTCCAAATCAAATTTGGAAAAGGTCGCTGTAAGTGCAGTTCGATGGCCGTTGTTGGAAATCGACTGTACGGACCTTAATAAAATTATTAAAAATAGTAATAATTTGTGTAAAATCATAAGAAATGATTTGTGAAGAACCGGGATGAAAAATCCCATATTTGAAAAGATAAAAATAGATTTTTATCGAAATGAACTAGTTTTGAACTAGAATTATAATTCTATTTATTTTTAAATAAATAAATTGAATTTGAAATGGTTTTGAAAATAACCAGAATTTCCAATGATTGTATTGGAATGGATTTGAATCGTAATTGTCTTCGGAATATTTCGATGTTGGATTTCGTGATGATACAGATATTGTTATGGGAATTTGAAAGGTATATATATATATCGTTATTTTCAATACGATATTTGTTGGTCGTAGAATTTGATATTGAATATAAGCCGATATATTTTCTATTCAGAGCCTTGTATTTAATGTCAAATGTGATTTGGGTTTTTCGTGAATGGTGTCTTTATTAACACTGTTCATGAACCCAATTGAGAAAAGATTAAATCTTTTTATTTAGATTTAATGAAGTGTACCAATTAAATAATATTTAATTGGAATCGAATTGGTATTGATTTTTGGGTTTATCGTGAACAGTGTTTTAAAATAACACTTGTTCTTTAACCCGATAATTAATGGAATGTGATTTTGGGTTGTCGTGAACGGTATCTTCAATAATACTGTTCTTAGACCTAAAGGAGTTACGAAAATCAGAAACTAACTGGAGGTTAGTTAAGTTGAATGGTTTCAGAGGTATTGATCTGATGTTGGTTTCTACCTTCGGGGTTAATACTTAGGGAATTGCTCACTTGCTAATTTACGGTTAGGGACTGATTGAAATATGATGTGATCTTGGGGTTTATCGTGAACAGTGTTTTTAAATGACACTGATTCTTTAACCCCGTTAAAGATTAAGTGGAGTTTTAATGAATCTTTAATTAGATTGAAATGATCGAGAATGGAGTAGCATCAGTTTTGCTCCAGGCGATAGTTAAATCTTTAATTAGATTTGAACGTGAAATGGTAATTGAATTTACCGATAACACCGTGGTGTTAGATATGAAGTATTACCAGTTTTACTTCATGGGATGAATAGGTTAGGATTGGGAAATTAAAACAAATGATTACTTCGGTAAGGTTCGTTAATCCCGACTAGTTGAATCGAAATTCAAAAGAAGATTAAAGAATAAATTCAAGGAATTTATCTTTGATAAAATTAATGGGAACCTTTCCCTATGAATGTGAAATTTAGAAACTAACCGTCGGTTAGCCAAGTAGAATGGTTTTCTGGATATTGATCTGATGTTGGTTTCGGCCTTCGGGGTTAATATTTGGGGAATTATTCTCTTGATTAATTTACAGTTAGTGACTGATGAATTGGAATGAGGCGTATGTTGTGTTTGTGTAACACTTATTTAAAATATACGCGAGTTATTCGGAAAGACCGGGTTTATCCCATTCTGAATAACTGATACGACGATAAGTCGAAGATGAAGACGGTGGTCGAAGACCGGAGGTCTTCACATCGTTTGAGTGATTACTGATGATCTTGATTGGGATGTATACCCAAGAAGATGGAAACAATTGGTGATCGTCCAGGCGTACTTGGAGATCGATGGATATGCAGGGTACTAGGTGCCTCCGGTTTCGTTCAGACCCGGAACGGACTTGTAAATGGACTATGTGTCTGACATTGGATTTTAGTCTGTGTGATTGATTTCTATTAAATATATATCTGTTTGGCGGCGGAGAATTTATTCTCTTGCTTAACGCCCTTCTCTGAGACGTACGAGCTCAGGGGTTATATATTGATGGATATCAATCGCATGGAGTGAATTGCCTGTGTGGCATGCCTAAGTGGCAATTGATCAAGGCTTCTGTTGAAAAGCAAAGTCTTGTGGATGATGATCAAAGCAAGGCCTGTGTGGCATAGCTTTGTGTAGCGTTGATTCGCGAGCCTCACACCCCGGTTGTGAACCAAAAACGGGAGAAGGACCTCAGGGAAGGCAAGCGTTTCTTTCTAGCTAGGGTGGTGTCAGTGACCTACCAGCCCTGACATTTATATACTTTTCACCTGTATGGTTGTTGCTATTGCGAGGCGCCTCGGTTTGATCGGACGATCCGGGTCCGATGGAGTCATTTGTTGGCTCACTTACGCCACAAAGGGCGGGGAAACGCAGTGTTCAGGATTTAAGTTTAACCCACATCGGTGGACCAGCCCTGTCGCTCCAAGGTCACTCGAGCTCTGACCTGAGGCTCGGGCTAGAGAGTCTCGAATCTGTTGAGGACTATCTTTTGCCTCGGTTCATAGATGGAAATCCAACTTCCAAATACGTGACATTTGCGGTTTTATTTGTAGAGCCTAGTATGGCGACATAGTCGGATGGGGCGCTTATGCCATCTAAGATTGATATTTATGATTTGAAGTTGTTTTATACACTATGCGCTTATAGTAATAATAAATGATTTGTTTTAAACGTATCAAGCATTCTTGGCTATTATAAGGTAAAAACCCTATCCTCCGGCTTGCGATTGCATTGTGTGATGGGAACTGGGTCTTATAATAGCTTCATTTTTCTTTATTTAGCATTGCGCTGTTTGTTTTATGCACTGGTATTCTTGGGAGGAAACTCGTTCCGTGTTATACGGCGTGGTCCCTTGATTTACCTAACTTTAAAAATAAAGATTAATAACTGTTTTAGTTCTCACACCAGTCACATGACTGACCTGGAGTTTATTGTTTTAACCTAAACTCTGGGTGCCCTTATTTTGACACGGGTAGCTAGTAGTTTTGGTTTTGCAGATTTATATTCACAGGATCCTGGTTTACAGCTGGAATGATATTCGGAAAGCTTTGTATCCGTATATCTCTTCTAGTTGTGTATTGTATTATTTTCCGCTGCTATGTAATTTAAATCTCTGATATTTCTGTGTAATATTCATTTATACTCTGTATATTCTTGTATCTGATGGAATTGTTGTAATATACAATGAAATGTTCTTCCGTCTGCGTTCTATTTTGTCGTGTTCTCAAAACAATTCGTTCTTTCTCTTCTCTTCGGAGACCGGGGAAGTTCGGGTCGTTTCAATTGACACCACCCATAGTTAGAAGGAAAAGTCATGCACTCCTTGGGTCCCTTATCCCGTTTTTGACTCATACCGAGGTGTTAGGCTCACGAATTAACGTTATACAAAAGGCTATGCTATTTAAAGCCATGTTTTGATCATCAACCACAAGGCTTTGCTTTTCAACAGTAGTCTTGATGATTTGCGTCTCAGCATGCCACACTTACAATTTAGGCCATGTGATTGATGTCTATCGATATATAACCTCTGAGGTCGTACGTCTCAGAGAAGGGTTGTTAAGCAAGAGAATGAATTCTCCGCCACCAAACAGATATATATTTAATAGAGATCAATCAACACAAAATAAAATCCAATGTCAGATACCCATCCATTTACTAGTTCGAGGCACCTTATTCCTCATCCCATATGTCCAACACAGGAGAGAGGTCCTCGCATATCCGGTCGATCTCCAAGTACGTCTGGACGATCACCACTTATTACCTTTTCTTGGGTGTACAGCCCAATCAAAACATCAGTAATCACTTTGATTATTATCGAATCGAATTCCATTCAATCCCAATTTATTTTATTAAATTGGAAAACTTTATTTTGGAAAATTCCATTAAATCTTAGAATAAAGATTTATATATTCCAAATCTTAACTTCACTGTTAATTGGGTTAAAGAAGAGTGTTATTTAAAACACATTTCATGACAAACCCAAAATCCCATTTGATATTAAATACAAAGCTCTAAATAGAAATTATATCGGCTTATATTCGATATCTAATTCTGAAACCAACTAATATCGTATTGGAAATAACGATATAAATATATCTTCCAAATTCCCATAACAATATCCATATAACCACGGAATCCAATATCGAAATATTCCGAAGATTATTTCCATTCCAAAACCATTCCAATTTGTTCGTTGGAAATTTCTCGTTATATCAAAACCATTTACAAATCCAATTTATTTTATTTAAAAATTATTGGATTATTATTCTAATTTATAATAAGTTCATTTTGATAAAATATATTTTTATCTTTACAAACGTGGAATTTTTCATCCTAACTCTTTCCAAATCATTTATTATGATTTTACACAAATTATTAATAATTTTATTATCGTCATTTCAGTCGATTTTTGTAAATGGTCATCGAACTGCACTTACAGCGACCTTTCCCAAATTTGATTTGTACATAATTCCAAATCCAGCCGTTAAATTTCAAATCTCTTATATTCGTTTGAAAGCACTTTTCGATACAAACCCATTGATTCCGGTTTTAGGAACTGTTTCAAATATCGCGCCCGAGATCTCCTCCGAGATCTCGTTTTGGGCTCCTTCCGAAACGAAATAGCAAATATCACTCTAAATCTCCTTTCGAATATATCACCCGAGATATTGCAATATCGAACGATATATCGACGGAGGCGAAATACTGAAATATCATCCGAGATCTTAGTTTTTTAGGTTAAAATTTAAATTTGTGCCTGAACTAGAACTATAATTAAAAAACTCAAATCTAACCATATCAATCTTTTGTTATTTTACATTTTGCATGTTAAATGACTATATTGTATGTTCGTATATGTTTTACTATGCTTATGATTTTCGTATTCGTCTTTTTACATACATGTTACTTATGAAATTATGTATTTTATGGTCTATTTATGCTGATTTTTTTAATGTTTTGGATCCTTTCAATGTTTCCTGTCTAACATTATCCCTGCTTTAAGCATATTATGATTTAAAGTATGAATGATCTTTTGCAAAATAAAGAATAATAAAGTTATTTTGCATTTTAAGTTTAAGTTACTATGTTTTTGATAGCATTCATAAAAATCATTTCGTTAAAATATCATTTTAACATATCATGTACCCCGAGATTGTTCCGATATGAACTTTCAGACCTGAGATGAAAATCCGAGATGAACTCCTGAGTTAGACTCATCTCGTCCGAGATCTCCCTCGATACGAGACCGAGTCTATAAAATCACCGAGATGAAACGCGACCGATATCTGAGATTTAAAACCTTGACTTTTAGGAGAATCCGACAGTCAGATCTCCCGTAATATCAATTCGAAGTCAATGGTCGAAATTCGCGAACGGTCGCGGCGCGGCGCATTCTATTTAGGCCATTAAATATATATATTGTATATACATTTCGTCGATTTCCATTTAAAGCGTATTTTATAAATCATTTATAAATTCGTTTTAAAACAATTCTAACTTCATTTTCAATTTTAAACCGAAATTGAATACTCCTTATCATTATAATATATAAATGATAATATTTTTTAAAATATTAGATTAAAATCATTTTCTTTTCGATATTCATTATAAAAATGAATAAAGCCTATATAAATATAGTTCGCGTTAAAATGGCGCAGATCTAATCAACACGACTTCATATATTTCAATATTTTCGTGTTCATCCCAAATCGGACATAAAAATCATATTTTAATCCTTTACAGAATTTTATTTTAAAATATTCATTGTTTTAAAATATTCGTTCATTCTAAATTGGAATCAAACCCAGTCAATTACCATATAATGTTAGTTATAAGGATTTCATAAAATACTTGTATATAACAACATTGATAAACAACCAACCATCATCCAGAGTGCACTACTCAACTTCATAGGCATTAAACATAAATAACTAACGCTTACTATAGTCTGTCAACCAGTCGATTGACATACAACCAAACAATTGGGATTAGTGTACGCCAAATATCATCCCAATACATGTGTGGGGTTTCAACCATCAAATAACAATTATTATTTGTGCACTTGGGCGATGTGTAAAAATATCGTCCTAATCGATATCACAAAAATAATCAAGCATAAACAAGTCGTCCGACTTGTAAATGGATGTGTAAAATTAGTTTTTTAACTATCCAAATATTATTTTATTTATCGCACTTATAAGCTAAAAATACTATTTTCAACTAACTAAATTTTTCTAATACTTTTTAGAAAATTTCGGCAGTATAACGACACGATACTAGAACCAGAATAAGGTCTAGCTTTATTCCTTGTCTAATACTGGCTCGTACCATACACAAATGGATTCCAATCCAATTCACATCCAAACAAATAAATCAATTTTCAGAAACATAACCAAATCACACAGAACATCCAAATAAATAAATACTTAACTACCCTAATGCCATTATGGCGCCATAAGTGGCTATTCGCGGAGTTTGGAATCCGTGTGTCGGTAATATCCATACATCGCTTTCAACTTATGTGATTGTGCGAATTCGAGTGTTGAACTCCATATAATTCACATCAAACAACATGGTTTGTACAATAAATAGTGTCGGGGGCTTCTATGCCCCGTCTACAGCCTAAAATAATTTTTAACTATAAAATAAATTAAGTGAGAAGGAGTTCTCACCTTTGGTTTCCACTTCGTCATTCTTTATTGGATGGTATGGGTTTCGTTTGCTTATGGTCGGTTCCATAGCAATCTGTTTCACGCATTTTTTATCAAAAAACACATTTTTATCGAACTAAAAATTATTTCCTTGCCTGATTATTTCATTATTAACATACATATGATAAAAATCATATTTTTAACTAACAAACGATTTTCCTTTGTATGAAAATTTTATAAATAGTATACATAAGCTAAAAATAATATTTTTATCTTTCTAAAAAAAATATTTTCATGTCATACACTAGTTAAAAATCATATTTTTTAACTTACTAAAAATATTTCAATTATACGATAAAAATCATGTTTTTACATAACTAAAAATCATATTTTTACATAACTAAAGATCATATTTTTAAATCACTAAAAATCACATTTTTAAATCACTAAAAATTATACTTTTAAATCACTAAGAATCGCATTTTAAAACCACTAAAAATCGCATTTTTAAATCACTAAAAATCATATTTTTAAATCACTAAAAATCGTATTTTTAAACCACTAAAAATCATATTTTATATCACTAAAATTCGTACATTTAAACCACTAAAAATCGCATTTTTATATCACTAAAAATCATATTTTTAAACCACTAAAAATCGCATTTTTATATAGGAATTAAAATAAGAAAACTTACAAGATTTTTTTGGGTTTTGGCCGGAGTTCGCGAGGTGCAGGGTATGGGTTGTCACAGTGATAGCGGTGCTGTGGTGGTCAAGCGGGTGTGGTGGTGGCCAATGGAGAGTGGGTGCGAGGGTTTTGCGGATTCTTCGATTGGGGGGGGGGGGGTTGGTCAACTGGAGAAGAGGGGGAGGGAGGAGGAGAGGTGCGACGGTGGGTGGGCGATCTCCGGCGGCGCCTGCGCCTGGAGCGACGGTGGGGCGGTGGAAAGGGGACGACGGGGAGGGATCGAGTTTTCTTTTTTTATTCTAAGCGTTGACCGTGAGAGAGAGGGGGGTGAGGTTATATAATTTAATTATTTTAAATTCCGAAAGCTACTTTTTTTCAATCGAACCCCCAAATCGAACCCAACGACAATCACCCCCAGCTAATTACCCTCATTCCGAACACAACGGGATGTATCCCGTAAGCCATTTCGATCGTTACGATCAATTTCATCAAAATTAAAATATAAATTAATATAACGTTCAAAATTTGAATTTAACGTACATTTTAATTTACCTGGGCCACATATTGACTCCAAAAATTCCCGAAAGATAAATATAGCTATGTTTTGACGATACTGTCCTAACAAAGCTAATTTCTTCGAATTTGGAGGTCGTTTGAAAAACAGTCATTTTCCAGTTTATTAAATTCAAACTAAAATTGTCAAACACATTTAAATTCACCACGCTCACATACTAATTCCAAAAAATTATGAAAATTGGAATCTAGCAATAATTTGACATTCCGAGTCCAACAAAAGTGGTTTCATCGAAAACGGAGGTCGTCTGCAAAATGGCTATTTTAAGGGCTATGTATTGTATAAAAAATATATAAATTCCATAGCGACTACTTTCAATTTTAAACTGAACATAACTTTTTATTCTCATTATGAAATCACAGTTTTTCACACTCGTTAGAAAGATATAATTAAACAGATTCAAATATTTTTGCTTTTACTGAAATCCGATTTATTTTGAACCCTGTACATTCATTTGAAATTTAAAATCGAAATTTCAAACTACTATGCCATTTCAGGCTCGTTATATAATTAAAATAAATTTATTCGTTCTAACTTCGATTAAAATAAATTTTTAGTCGTTATTATTTAAAATAAATCATTTTAAATATTTAAAATCCATTAAAATAGCTAAAATAAAATATTTAAACAAGTTCTGAAAATC
Source organism: Allium sativum (assembly GCA_030737875.1). Taxonomy (NCBI): domain Eukaryota; kingdom Viridiplantae; phylum Streptophyta; class Magnoliopsida; order Asparagales; family Amaryllidaceae; genus Allium; species Allium sativum. The sequence continues at coordinate 491,556,590 of CM060920.1, forward strand.
TGGGTTGTTACAATCTCCCCCACTTAAAACCTTTTCGTCCTTGAAAAGAAACGAAGCTGAAAGTTTTTTAACTAGCCAACTCAACTTTTATTCTATCTTTAATTCTTTAACTTTTCTTTGTTTCTAAGAATTTCTAATTTTTCAAAAATTTGGCTAACACCCTAAATTTTCAAAAAAATTCGCCATAATCTCCTTTGTACGGGCAGACCTTTAAAACTACAGCTAGCCTCACAGGGCCCTCACCAATCGAAAAGAAAAAGAAAAAGCCAAGCGGCTAGCCAGTCGGCTCATAAAACCATAAAAACCCCAATAAATTAGTAAACATTACCTATTTGTAGGACATACAATTTTATTCCTCTTCTTAGCTTCCCTGCTATGACCTGTTCAATGTGTATGCATGTACATATATGCGATTCCAATCAATTTTCAATTCAGTTCAATATTTGATTTGGTTTGGATAAATTTACCATTTATTCTCATATTGGTTAAATTAAGTATCATTCCAATATTTTTATTAGTTAACTAATAATCACACAATATAATCAGCAATCAATTAGTCAATTAAAATTTCAAATGCATAACTTTAGTATATATTCAAAAATCATCTTTTTGGTGCCAAATCACAATAACAAACCCTATCTAAATTTTGGTTCTCACGCCAGTCAATTGGAAATATATAGATATCCCACTTTCGAAACTTGAAAATAAACTACTGATGTTGTACAGTCATTAGTAGAACCATCCCCGGGCAACTAGAGTGTGATTCTATATCTATCTAGTATATTAGAGGCTTCCAATACACGTGGACCAGACGTATATTAAAATCTCCATATACTCGATTGTCCAAAATCAATTTAAAATAAAATACTCAAATATGTATAACAGGGTTTAAATTTTCAAAACAAAATTTGTTTTTAATTTTATTTTAAAAATAACACTCTTTACACTCGTTTTAAGATATTACTGATCCTATCTCTAACGAGCCATTCTCATTGGATATTACTAATCCAATCTCTGATGAATCCTTTCGTTTGGTTCTACTGTGTCTTGTTCTCGAGCTCTGTAAACCAAAGCTCTGATACCAAACTGAAATGACCCAAACGTCCCTCTATGGGAAAGCCAGGGTTGAGTTGAGAACACGACAAATCAGAACAAAACTGAAGAACATTTCATTGCTTATTACAACAACTACATCAGAGTACAAGAATATAATAGAGTATAAGTAAATAATAATCATTTGACAAATACCAGAGTTTCAAATTACAAAGCAGCGGAAAATCAATACATAACACAACTGTAAGAAATACACGGATACAGAGCATTCCGAATATAGCTCCAGCTGTAAATCAAGGATCCTGTAAAAATAATATCTGCAAAAACCCTAGCTGCCATTGTGGAAAATAGGGGCACCCAGAGTTTAGGTTAAAACAATAAAATCGAGGTCAGTCATATGATTGGTGTGAGAACTAAAACAGTTACTAAATCTTTACTTTAAAATTAAGTAAATCAAGGGACTACGCCGTATAACATGGAATGGGTTTCCTCCCAAGAATACCAATGCATAAAACAATTCATAAACATCGCATTGCTTTTCGAAAATTGAAGCTATTATAAGACCCAGGTCCCATCACACAATTCAACGTAGGCCGAAGGATAGAGTTTTCCCTTATAATAGCCAAATATGTTTGGTACGTTTAAAACAATTCATTTGATATATTATAAGTGCATAGTGTATAAAAACAACTTCAAATATAAATGTATCAATCATAGACGGGATGCGTACCATATATCATGTCGCCATACTAGGCTCTATAATCAAAACCAAAATTTCACGTATTGGAAATTGAATTTCCGTCATGATTCGAGGCAATGGAAGTACTCTTCGCTAGCTTCAAGACACTCTAGCAAATGCCTCAGGGTTACACACTACAGGGTAACCCTTTGATCCTCCAAGGTCGTTCCATGCATAATTTAGTGGATTAGTTATTCCTGAACACACGTTTCCCGGTCCTATAGGAACTATCCATCGGCTCCGTAGTAACGGATATATCCGAGGCACATCGCTATCCATCATCCACATAGGTAAAAATATAATAAATGTCTGGGCTCAATACCATGACACCACCCGTAGCTAGAAGTAAACGCCATGCACTCCTTGGGTCCCTAATTCCGTTTTTGACTCATAACGAGATGTGAGGCTCGCGAATTAGTACTATACACAAAGCTATGCTATTTAAAGCCGTGCTTTGATCATCAACCACAAGACTCTGCTTTTCAACAGAATCCTTGATGATTTGCATCTCAGCATGCCACACTGACAGTTCACACCATGTGACTGGTGTCTATCGATATATAACCTCTGAGCTCGTATGTCTCAAAGAAGGGTGTTAAGCAAGAGAATAAATTCTCCGCCACCAAACAGATATATATTTAATAGAGATCAATCAACTTAGAATAAAATCCAATGTCATACATACATCCATTTACTAGTTCGTTCTGCGTCGGAATGAAACTGGAGGCACCTTATTCCTCGTCCCATACGTCCAATAAAGGAGAGAGGTCCTCGCATATCCGGTCGATCACTAAGTACGTCTGGACGATCACCACTTATTACCTTGTCTTGGCTGCACAGCCCAATCAAGACATCAGTAATCATCCAAACGATGTGAAGATCTCCAGTCTTCAATCACTGTCTTCATTGTCGACTTATCGTTGAACAAGTTATTCCAAATGGGTATAAACCCGGCCTTTCTGAATAACTCGTGTGTATTATAAACTAGTGCCACACAATCACAACATACACCTTATTCCAATTCAGAATATTCTTTTATTCAAATATTCACATCATTATGTAAGGTTCCATTAATTTTATCAAAGATAAATTCTTTAAATTTGTTCTTTAATCTTCCTTTTGATATCAGTTCAAACCAAATTAAGGCTTATTCAAACTAGTCGGGATTAGCGCTCCTTACCGAAATAATTATTTGTTTTATTTCCTAATCCCAACCTATTCATCCCATGGAGCAAAGATGGTAATGCTCCATATCTAACTCCATGGTGTTATCGGTAAAATAACTACCATTTCACGTTCAAATCTAATTAAAGATTTAACTATCGCCTGGTGTAAAACTGGTTGTACTCCATTCTCGATCAATTCCCGTATTTGATAATTTAAATTATCACATTCTCATTTAAATCTAATTAAAGATTCATTAAAACTCTACTTAGTTTTAATCTTCCCAAAATCAATATTAATGATTATTTAACTTAGGAAAATCAAACATGTCGCATTGACAATCTACACCGTACCATTGATTTCGGCTGATATATAACCTCTAAGCTCGTACGTCTTAGAGAAGGGTGTTAAGCAAGAGAATAAATTCTCCGCCACCAAACAGATATATATTTTGCAGAGATCAACAATACAGTTCGGAATACAATGTTAAACATGAAATCCTGTCTTTAATTGGGTTAAAGAACCAATGTCATTTAAAACACGGTTCACGATAAACCCAAAATCACATTCCATTAATTATGGGATCTTCACGGAAAACAGATCAATATATAATTGATATCAATTTCCGTATCCGACTAATAATAAAAATGGAATAACGATAAAGCCTTTTAAATTTCGTATATATTAGCAGTCTTCTTCCACAGAAGCTCACTTCGATTATTACCAAATCGAATTCCATTCAATCCCAATTTATTTTATTAAATTGGAAAACTTTACTTTGGAAAATTCCATTAAATCTTAGAATAAAGATTTATATATTCCAAATCTTAACTTCACTGTTTATTGGGTTAAAGAACAAGTGTTATTTAAAACATCGTTCACGACATACCCAAAATCCCATTTGATATTAAATACAAGGCTCTGAATAGAAATTATATCGGCTTATATTCAATATCAAATTCTAAAACCAACAAATATCGTATTCGAAATAACAATATAAATTTATCTTCCAAATACCCATAACAATGTCCATATGACCATGGAATCCAATATCGAAATATTCCGAAAATTAATTCCATTCCAAAACCATTCCAATTTGTTCGTTGGAAATTTCTGGTTATATCAAAAGCATTCACGAATCTAATTTATTTTATTTAAAAATTATTGGATTATTATTCTAGTTTATAACTAGCTCATTGATAAAAATATATTTTTATCTTTACAAACGTGGAATTTTTCATCCTAACTCTTTCCAAATCATTTATTATGATTTTTAACAAATTATTAATATTTTTAATAATTTTATTATCTCCATTTCAATCGATTTCCATAAACGATGATCGAACTGCACTTACAGCAACCTTTCCAAATTTGATTTCGACATAATTCCAAATCCAAACATTAGATTTCAAATCTCTTATATTCATTGAAAAGTACTTTTCGATACGAACCCATCGGTTCCGGTTTTAGGGAAATCCGACAGACGGATCTTCTGTAATATCAATTCGAAATCAATGGTCAAAATTCACGAACGGTCGCAGCGTGTTCTATTCAGGCCAAAATATATATGATATATATTATATATATTTCGTCGATTTCCATTAACGTACTTTATAAATTCATTTTAAAACGATTCTAACTTCATTTTCAATTTTAAACCAAAATTGAATACTCCTCATCATTATAGTATATAAATGATAATATTTTCAAAATATCAGATTTTGAAATCATTTTCTTTTTTATATTCATTATAAAAATGAATAATGTCTATATAAATATCGTTCGCATTAAAATGGCGCAAATCTAATCAACATGGCGTCATGTATTTCAATATTTTCGTGTCCATCCCAAATCGGACATAAAAATCTTATTTTAATCCTTTACAGAATATTATTTTAAAATATTCGTTATTTTAAATTATTCGATCATTCTAAATTGAAATCAGACCCAGTCAATTACAATATAATGTTAGTTATATGGATTTCATACAACACATGTATATAACAACAATGATAAACAATCTACCATCATCCAGAGTGCACTACTCAACTGCATAAGCATCAAATATAAATAATTAATGCTTACCACAGTCTGTCAACCAATCGATTGACATATGACCAAACAATTGGGATTAGTGTACGCCAAATATCATCCGATTACCCGTGTGGGGCTTCAACCATTAAATATTAATTATTAGTTGTGCACTTGGGCGATGTGTAAAAATTATTGTCCCAATCGATATCACAAAAATAGGCGAGCATAAACAAGTCGTCCGACTTGTAAATGGATGTGTGAACTTAGTTTTTTAATTATCCAAATATTACTTTATTTATCGTAGTTATAAGTTAAAAATAATATTTTTAACTGACTAATTTTTTCTAACACTTTTTAGAAAATTTCGGCAGCATAATGACACGATACCAGAACCGGAATAAGGTCCAGTCTTATCCCTCGTCTAATACTGGCTCGCGCCATACACAAACCAATTTCAATCCAATTCACATTCAAACAAATAAATCAATTTTCACAACCATAATCAAATCACGTAGAACATCCAAATAAATAAATACTCAACTACTCCAATGCCATTTACGGCGCTGTAAGTGGCTATTCACGGAGTATGGAATCAGTGTGTTGGTAATATCCATACATTGCTTTCAATTTATGTGATTGTGCGAATTTGAGTGTTGAACTCCATATAATTCACATCAAACAACATGGTTTGCACAATAAATAGTGTCGGGGGCTTCTATGCCCCGTCTGCAACCTAAAATAGTTTTTAACTATAAAATAAATTAAGTGAGAAGGAGTTCTCACCTTTGGTTTCCACTCCGTCATTTTTTATTGGATGGTTTGGATCCCGTTTGCTTCTGGTCAGTTCCATCGCAATATGTTTCATGCGGTTTATATTAAGAATCACATTTTTATCGAACTAAAAATTATTTCCTAGCTTGATTATTTCATTAATAACATACATACGATAAAAATCATATTTTTAACTAACAAACGATTTTCCTTTGTATGAAAATTTTATAAATAGTATACATAAGCTAAAAATCATATTTTCATCTTTCTAATATTTTTTTTCATCTCATACATGAGTTAAAATTCATATTTTTAACTTACTAAAAATATTTCCTTTATACGATAAAAATCATATTTTTACATAACTAAAAATCATATTTTTACATAAATAAAGATCATATTTTTAAATCATTAAAAATCACATTTTTAAATCACTAAAAATAGTTTTTTTAAATCAATAAAAATTGTATTTTTAAACCACTAAAAATCGCATTTTTATACCACTAAAAATCCCATTTTTATATCACTAAAAATCGCATTTTTAAACCACTAAAAATCGCATTGTTATATCACAAAAAATCATATTTTAAACCACTAAAAATCGCATTTTTATATAGGAATTAAAATAAGAAAGCTTACAAGATTTTCTAGGGCTTTGGTCGGAGTTCGCGAGGTGCAGAGGGTGTGTAGTCGCGGTGGGGGTCAGCGGGTATGGCGGTGGCCAATGGCAAGTGGGTGCGTCGGTTAACTGGTGAAGAGGGGGAGGGAGGAGGAGAGGTGCGGTGGTGGGTGGGCGATCTCCGGTGGCGGCGGCACCTGGAGCAATGGTAAGGTGATGTGAAAGGGGGCGACGGGGAGGGATCCAGTTTTTTTTATTCTGTGCGTTGACTGTGGGAGAGAGAGAGAGAGGGGTGGGGTTATATAATTTAATTAATTAATTATGTTTAATTCCAAAACTTACTTTTTTTATTCGAACCTCCAATTCAAACCCAACAAATATCGCCCCTAGCTAATTTCCCCCATTCCAAACATAATGGGATATGTTCCGTAAGCCAATTCGATCGTTACAATCAATTTTCATCAAAATTAAAATATAAATTAATATAACATTCAAAATTCGAATTCAACATACATTTTAATTTACCGGGACCACATATTGACTCCAAAAATTCCTAGAAAACAAATCTAGCTATGTTTTGATGATATGGCCCTAACAAAACTAATTTCGTCGAATTTGGAAACCATTTGAAAAACGGTCATTTTCCGGTTGATTAAATTCAAATTGAAATTGCCAAACATGTTTAAATTCACCACACTCACATACTAATTCCAAAAATTGGAATCTAGCAATAATTTGACATTATGGATCCAACAAAAGAGTTTTCATCGAAAACGGAGGTCGTTTGCAAAATGGCAATTTTTAAGTGCTATATATTATATAAAAAATATATAAATTCCATATCGACTATTTTCAATTTTAAACTGGACATAACTTTTTATTCTCGTTATGAAATCATAGTTTTTCACACTCGTTAGAAAGATATAATTAAATAGATTCAAATATTTCTGGTTTTACTGAAATCCGATTTATTTTGAACCCTGTACGTTCATTTGAAATTTAAAATCGAAATTTTAAACTACCACGCCATTTCAGGCTCGTTATATAATTAAAATAAATTTATTCATTCTAACTTCGATTAAAATAATATTTTAGTCTTTATTATTTAAAATAAATCATTTTAAATATTCAAAATCCATTAAAATAGCTAAAATAAAATTTTTAGACTAGTTCTGAAAATCTCGATTGTTACAGAATTGATACCCAAAACTTGAATTCGTTAGATTGATTTTTTATTTACATAAAAGTGATACCATAATTTAAGCAAAACCGGTACCATAAAATTGATCAAGTAAAAATGGTTTATTTTTTTGCTAAAATTGATACCATTTCACCATCAAGAGTAGTGCCATGTCACATGCTAAGCCCATAACATACACATGTACATTTATAAAACATGCATAACTGTATTACATGTGAACTGATATCACAACAAATATAAAACTGGTACCTAAAATATATAACTGCATTCAATTCTATACTAATTTTTTTCTAAAAAATCAGGATGATTTCATTGATCCAAAACCTAGAGACAGTGAAGCAATGCCAAAAATAGACATAAACAAAGATATAGATGCAGGTGAAGAGTTGAAAAGTGGCACTGCATACAGATGTGGATTGCAAGCAACTTACAAAATAATAAAATTGGTGAAAGATTAAAAAGGCTTGAACAAGAATCAAACTGATTTCTTAAAAAGTACTCTCCGTTATTTAAGTTTTTCAATGTGTTCTACAAAGAGAAAATAGCTTTGAAGGAGTGCAAAAAGCATCAAGAAAATTTGGATGTAGTGTATACTTGTTGTTCGCCGATAGAAGAAGCATTTGTTTTTGGCGAGGATCAAATGAATATAACAACAAATGACGTAAGCTAGCTGGTCTACATGTCACTGGAAAGAAATAATGTAGAACCAATGCCAAAAATGACAAATAGAACAATACCATATATTGCAAAGATTTTGTAATAAGGAATTTTGGATCAGCATCATTTATCGTCCGAAACTTTAAAGAAAAAAGAATAAACCAAGAATAGGGGAAAACGAAGAAACAAAATGTAAGTAGACCTACCCATTATTATAATCATGAAGATACTTCTAACATATTTCTTCCCTAACAACCAACAGAAGCTACGTTGGGGATTAGTACCATTCGTGTTGGAAGTAGACAAAATGAACGTTGACTCATGACAAAAAGTAATCCATTTTTTTTTTACCAAATTTGTTAAAAAAATTATAATATCCACAAGCCTAGGAACATGTTTGGATGTTCATTGCTTCCTTTAGACAGAAAAATTATTTACAAAGTTCTTATTTTTAATCCAAACATTACAATATGTATTCATATTTAACTTAATTTAATTTTTTTATACGCAGTATTGCAGGTGTGAAAAGATGAAACTTATTACACAAAGAAGAAACTCTAACAACATACTCCCACGATTTGCAAGGTGGGATCTGAAGGGTCTAAATTTGATTGTCAACAAAAGTTTCTTGAATCAAGTAAAGCATGGACATGTATGAAGTTTAAATTTTACTTACTATTTCATCTTTATTTAATATATAAAACATAGTCTTCAAAATTGATACCTCATAAAACTCAAAACTGATACCTCATAAAACTCAAAACTGATACCTCATAAAACTCAAAACCGATACCTTAAACAATTAAAAATAATACCTCAGACAAATCAAAACAGAAGTCTGATTTTGATTAAAAATGAAATACTGTTTCTAAAAACTGATACCTAACTAAACAAAGAATTGATACATAAGTACCCTTTCATATTGATATTTTTAATAACTGATACCAAAATAATACTAAAACTGATACCTAAATAATGCTAAAACTGCTACCTTAAAACTAACACTTCGAAACTAGTACCTAAATAATGATAAAACTCCAACTTTAAAACTGACATTTTAAATCTGATACCTAAATTATATTAAAACTGCTACCTTAAAACTGATACCTTAGAACTGGTACCTAAATAATTATAAAACTAACACCAATTTAATGTTTCAAAATATGTAGGTACAAGAAATAACGAATATTGAACCGCACGAGGCTAATCTTTTGGAAACATCGTAAGCATTAACAACAAGATCAAGAAGAGGAAAAGCGGTGGACATTAAAAAAAGAAAACGTGATGAAAATCAAGAAAAAGTTGGTTTATTAGAAAAAGATGTCTCGATCAGAATATTAAAACTACACGTTCAATAAGTTGAAAGCAAAAATAAAAAGTTAAATGAGGAACTAAAAAAGAAAGAAGATTGAGAAAAGAGGTTGGAAAAGAAATATTCAAACTGAGACAATAATTGAAAGAACAAAAGCCAAATTCTAAAGATGAAAACATAGAGCAAAGAGCAAATTCAGAAGTAACAATGGAGGATTTTCCAATTGTAAACAAAGGAGAACATCAGGAAAAAGAAAAATTAATTTGAATATTGAAGTAGAAGATGGAAAATATAAAAAAAAATAGTATTTCAGTTGATGAACAAAATACACCTGAAAAGAAAGAAAAATCTATTGCACAGCAACATGAAACCACTTAGCAAATTACACTGAAATCAACAAGGATAGTGCCATAAATGAACAAAAAACCCCAACAATTCAAGAACTCACTCCTTCTAGCTTCGATTTGAATATCACTCAAGCATGTGTAGAAAATTGATGAAGGTAACAAAGAAAAACCATCCCAAAAAAGTGAAAAAAGCAACCATCAAACCAAAAACAAGCAAAATGCCTTCTTATATTCGAAGTCTGAAGGCAAAACCAAGAAATCAAAAAAGGAGCGTTGTGTATGAATATTCAATAAAACCAACCAAAAAAAAAGCAAAGAAAATAGAAAATGAGAATCAAGATGAAGCAGTCGCTACAAGAGGAATATGGAATTCCAATGGCTAGGGGCCGTTGGCGGCCTTTGGAAAGCCATTGGTATACAGATCAATGCTTACCAATGACTTCCAATGCCTCCAACGGCAATTCTGGCTTCCAACTTTATAAATTATTCATGTGAATTTCATGTTGGGCCAATAAGCTGTTGGAAGCCATTGAAGGACGTTGAAGTTTAGTCGTTGATAACCATTGGAAGCCGATCAAATATATGGACCCATAAGCCGTTGGCAACCGTTGGACGCCATTGGAAATATGGGTATTATTTTATTTTATTTTTACTGATTTCACATTACTCTGTTCCAGCCATCCACAATCTCATATTCAACAAAACAACTCCATTTCGAGCATATACTTCATAGTCACAATCACATTTATACCCAAACATAATATTATACCAAAATCAAACACAAAACATGCAAAACACATAACATAAACCAATATTTTCAAAATACATCAACCCAACATCAACAACACAACATATATGTACATACATCCCAACTTCATCAACCCAACGTCAAAATAAACAGTCATCCAACACCATGTCCAAACCATTATTACCAACACAACATCAACGCATACAAACCATCATAATGCATTAAGCATAATCCTTGCCCACTCTAAAAGTGTATATGTGTGTATATATGTATATGTGTATATATATAACATCAAAACAAATCAACCTCAATACAATCTCCCCCAAAACCACCAGTTGAAGGACCCGTACCGTATTGGGAAATGAACTCCGCCAGACGCTGTTAAGCTGCTCCATCTGCTCTTCGCGACTGCGATCACGCTCATTAACCTCTACAATCTGGGCTCGTAGCTATGTGACATCCTCCTTGCCCCGAGCCCTCTGGTACGACTGCTGAGATGTCCTAACCTATAAATAATTTTAGATTTTCTATATTTCATAATAGCAATTCAAGTAATTTTCAGTTTTTATTATAAAATTTAGTATCTATTACGACTTGGTTCCCAAAACCATTGCGTTTGTTCCGGATTGGTAGATCCATGACAACCTCAAAAATCATATCCTTATCCTCGGCAGTCAACTCGGTCCTCCCAGTCTCCTCAAGCATCTGTGCCCTTTATTGTTGAAATTTATCCTGCTAAACAAAATACAATATTGAATTTAGATAACACTATTTTAGTTAAATTGTAACTTTAAGTTAACTATATTATACTTACATATGCATTACGTGCTTTGGCATCGTGGCCCTAAGAGTAGGAAACTAAGCATGTGTCGTCGATCTGACTCACTACATGTGTATGCTCAAAAACATCCTAGTATGACAAAAGAACACCATGCTTATCTCTACTGAAGTATGCATATATGTAAATTAGAACTTAAAGTTAAATCAACTAACTTTTAACAACTTAGAACTTAAAATTTTTAACTATGTAATTAATATATATACCAGGTCCTCGCTATGGTGTTAGAACGACACGGAACCACAACGATGTGTAACTGCGTTCTTGCTCCTATTTGCCAAATTTCTTGCAGACTCAACCTATAAATTTGAATTAAGAAAATGTTTTTTTCTAATTTATATATTAATTTATTTAAACAATTTAAATTAAATATACAGTAAGTTTACCTGAAAATGCTCATTATTCCACTAAGTATGAAGATTATCCCACACATTAGCACTCATACAATCCGCTTTTTTGCAGCTGATTTTATGCTATTTAGTGTTTCTCTATAATTTTTAGCCACTTTACTATTCCGACGGCGCCAGATGAGCAAAATATCTGTCTCCCGGAGATCCACCGCACACTGCTTTATTTTAAAATAACGTAAATATAAACTGATCAAATGGGAGCATGACTACTTAATGTAATAAATGATATATCAAACGAACCAGAAAATCCTGCCAAGTAGTCTTGTTGACATTGTCTGGTACCAGTGTCCACTTGGGCCAACATGAAGTCATGCGAGCCATGTAAGCATGTTTTGATTTCCCCAAGACTATATTGGAGGGTTCTAACTCAAAACCACTATGTTAAACAAAACAAAAAACATTTAATATTTCATGTCTACTGTATATATAGTTATGATATATTGTACAAAAATGAAATTTATACTTAAAAATCAATGCTTACCCTCTGTTGGCTTTTCGCTTAAGCCACGCCATAGGAAATGATAACTTCTGCGATGGACCACTGGCATCGTTACCTTCCGGAGGATGAGAAGTAGAAGGAGATCCAGAAGCTGTATGTCTGTGTGACGTCATACCTATTACAGGCAACAATATAACATAACATAACATAAAAGGGCTATGTAAAACAAACAATATGACATAACATAAGAAGTCAATGTGATATAAATACTATGAAATAACATAACATAAAATTGTAACATTATAAAAAACAGTTTGACATAACGTAAAAGTACTATGCAAAACAAACAGTATGACACGACATAACATAAAATTACCTTTTTAAAATGAGGATTATTGATTAGTCCTCGTCACTTTCGTATTCTGACTCTATTTCCTCCTCTATATATGGTTCATCTGTAGTCTTAAATGCTTCAATTTATGCATTTAATTCATTGTTTAGAGGTCTAAAATATGTTTGATCATCACTTGTTGTTGTTCCTCTATTTTCCTCGACATCTGCTTAATAAGCTTATTCGTCGGGAATATTCCTTTCGTCAAATGTAAACATTGACTTTGCTTTAAAAACAACCGACCAATTTATTTTGTCTTTTCTTAGAGATGGATAAGGAGCGTAATATGCTTGAAGAGCTTGTTTGGCAAGTACAAAAGGATCGTAGTTATAAAACGCGAAGTATGTTTCGTTTCTAAAAGATTATATTTGGGTGCACGCTGATTCCAGGACTTAGAGTACTGCTAAACTAGTTGCATTTAAACAAAAATACTTCTTCCGCGAGTTACGTGAAATATGTCAATTGCAAAATTTTGGTTAGTACGCTATAAAAATCATTTATATGATCATTTGGATCATCACTACCTTTAACAAATACACCGGTATTGTTAGTTAATATTTCAATACTGTATTCTTTAGTACCAAATCTATATTCATTGACAAAGAATATTGGATATGTCTTGACTTTCCTTTTTAGTCCCTTGGCTAAATGTTTCAATCATTCATATAAAACACAATTTTTTGTATCAAAAACGTAATTAGTAAACCAAGTAGCAAATTCTTTGCTAATATCACCGTTTGGTTGTTGTGATTCGCAAATGCTACAATGATAGGACAAATGTTACAATATGATTAAAGGTACACATGTATTAATGATATAAGTTCATTACCTAATGAATCGTGCAACTTCAGTGCAGTTGAGAAGAATATATGTGTGTGTTGGATAATAATCTTTATCATTCAGCCATGCTTCCACCCATTTACCAGAAGGCCGACCGTGTTTTTTATAAATAGATAAAGTCGCTTAACAATCATCTTGATCAATGTCTTCATCATTACGCGTAGTACTTTCAAATGATATGTTCACATGGTCACTAAAATAATAAGAGAGAAAAAATGAAGCGTCTTCTTCGATGTATGATTTGCAAATTGAACCTTCAACTCGAGCGTTCTTTCTCACTTCTTTCTTTAGATGGTTTAAGTACTTATTCAGAATTATTGTAAATATTTTTTTTTATATATTTCATTAACCAATATCTAATTAACTAAATATTAATATAGCTTTAAAATGGATACATCCATTCATATTGCACAAGCTCTAGAAGACGCGCTTCTAATGGAAGATGAATAGGTAGATGCTTCATAACCTTTGATCTCTAGAAGTAATAGGTAAATAATACACACGTTTATATGGTACTTCTTTTCCCTTTTTCTTTCTTGGTTTGTATCTTTCCTGATTACCATTTTACAATTCTTAAGGTTGATATCATCCTTCCAAAATATCATGCAACCGTTTATACATGTGTCTATTTTTTCATACGGTAAACCAAAAGCCAACATCATTTTTTTACTTCATAATGATTTATGCACATTAAATTATTGGGAGGAATATGCCACTTCGCAGCTTGTACAACAACTATAAATCCAACTTCTGTGAGATTGTATTTAGATTTTATCGCAATGTATTCAGCAGTTACTGATAATTGGGTTCTGCTTTTATAGCCTTCCCAAATGGGTTTCTTCGTGGCATTTAATAAATCATATATTTTTTGGCTCTAATATTTGGTTATTCTTCTGCATTACCGTCGTCATCTGTAAATTACGGACTAGCGAACATTGAATGTGCAACATCTTCAACCATATCTTATACTAGATTTGTCGTAGCAATTTCATTATTCACTACCACCTCAACTTATACAGAAGTAGATGCTAACTGTTCTCCATGACGATCCCAAACCAAATAGTTTGGCACAAAACCGTACTAACACAAATGAACTCTAACCACTTGCGGTATCAAATTCTTTAATAATTTGCATTTACTACATAGACAGCGGATTTCGTCATCGTCTCCGTTGTTACTTAAAGAGAAATCAATAAACACACCAACACCATTAATAAATTGTTCACTTATTGTTCCATCAACTTCTCTTCGTTTGTACATCCAGCTTCGATCAATAAAATAATTGTCCATTTTTCCTAAGTAGGTAATTAAAAAACTTTGGTAAATTTTGCATTGACATTTTAGTAAAACAATTTTATCGTTGAATGTTATGTTAATTGATCATTTACACTTTGCTGATGGGTCATCCACTACAAAAAAATACCCTATTGCAACTAGCTATTTGAAATAGACAATAAATGACAGTTGCAATAAACAGTATTTAGCAATTGACCTATTATAGCAGTTGTAATAGGTGAGATTTAACAACATGCCTTTTTTCCTGCTGCGAAAAGCATATTTTTAGCAACTGCGCTTCTCTTCCTATTGCAAAAACATACTTTTAGCAACTTTGCTTCCATAACAGTCGCAACAAACATATTATTTGCAACTGCACTTTCAAACTAGTTGCGAATAAATATCTTTAGCAACTGTTTTTCCCTCTTGCAATAACTGTATTTTTTTACAACTAGTAAAGCCAGTTGCAAAAAAACATACTACTAAAAATTAGTATCAGCTTTTAATGATTAACTTTTACTATTTGATTAATTTTAAATAGTTACTATTGAATGATTGACTACTAGTAATTATATAATAATTAAGGTTATATTTAATAATTCTTAATTAATAATAAAATTTAAGTATAATAAAGTGATTCTTATAACTGATAATTAAATAATAATAATAATAATTAATCGGTAATTAACATTTGGTAAGCATACTTACTACAAAAGTACAGAGTAATAAGTAATATTTAGTTATAATATAATAAGTATTAAAGTAATAATAATTAATTAATTTGAATTAATATTTTACTAATTTATCATGGTTAGTTATTAATAGTGTATAAATCATATTTAACAATTATTAACTACATTTAACAATAAATAAATCTAATTAATAAAATATTCATAATATTAAATAATTAATAAAAATATTCATAATAATTACCAAATAATTAACAATTAGTAATTACATAATAATTAAGATTACAATTTAATATTATTATTAATCGACAATAAATTTTAATTATTATAAATTGATATTTATATTTAATAATATTATTGAGTAATACCAAAAAGGTTTACAATTTTGGATTACACAAAATAATACCAGATTTTTACGATTCAACCCAACTTTGTGGCTCCAATTCTAAGTACTTTTTTGTTTTTTAACTGTATATTCGCACCTCCTTTCCCACAAAAATTTCATTCCCCGCTTTTACCCTCCTAGACCCAATAATTCAAATCCACCGAAGTTTTTAGATCCCCTTCTCTACCTTCATGTTTCATGATTTATTGAAATTTCCAGATTCAGGACTCTCAAGTTCAGATCTTGTTTTATTTTCTTCCCATGGCTGTTCCTATCACGATTCGCAATTTCCTCAAGCAATTTCAACTTTTCATCCTGAAGTTCAGATCTCGTTTTATCGGTCCTCAATTTCAACTTTCCATCCTGAAGATCACTCATTTTCTCAAACTGATCTGGCGTACGGTCATATATGGGTTCCTGCAAATTGAATTCGATCTACTATTCTTAATTATTGGGCAAGATTAAATTCGATTGTTTATGGTTTTCAGCACTGGTTTTTTTTGGATTGTGAAATTATGCCCAGTAAAAATATATATTTGGGTGAGGTAATCGGTTTCTTCTTCAACGTTTGGATCTGCAGTCTGCAATTATATTTACAACCCTACGTTTAAGATGAAACTATTAATCGAAGGTTTAAAGAGGGTGTAATTTTTCCAATTTTGATCCCTAAGTTTGTTAAATGGGAGTAAAGTTGTAATAATTCTTTCAATTTTGTATCCCGATTTTAATTGATACTAAATTGTCAAGGATAATTGCTCAGTTCATCATTCATAATTTGGATAGCAACTGAGCTTCTAGTTTGGTCGAACTATAGCGTACCGAGTATAATATCACTCAGGTTACGCTCAAAATCACAAGCCAGTTTCACAGAAGGTCATCAAGTAAAAACTTGTTCTTAAATTCTCTTCCGCTTCAGATAACGGCTGTTATGTATTTGTTTGGACTATTTTAGGGCTTTCATGATTATGATGATTTAATCTGATTCGATTTGCTGTTGAAGTTATCAACCTTTGCATACCCTTTTTTGTAAGGTGCGATTGTCCAACCAGTAGTTGACGAGGAGTTTATCGCCTATAATTCTGAAAGCTACTATAGTAGAAATGGAAATGAAGCGGCTAGCAATGATGCAAATGGATATTGAATGGGGTAACAGTTACTATGATTGATTTTAACAGTTCCAATATATATATATATATATATATATATATATATATATATATATATATATATGAAGTAACATAAAGAGTAATTGTGCGCCTACCCAGAACCTAAACCGGATGTACGAATATGTTTTAGATTGGCTTTTACTTCTGAAAATCAATGAGTTTCTATAGAATTATGATATCAGTTTCACAAAACGAAGATTAGAAGTGATAATTGGTTTCTCAGTTGTATGATGCACTGCAAAGTTTCATTCGTGAACATACATCATCGTCATGGGATTTAGCAACAAGAGTACGATTTCCAAATCAGTTATTTTAACTGATATGATTACTGGTTTCTCTTTAAGGAATGTGGCATGTTATGGAGCTAATATTATGGATCTTAGTTTGACTGAAGAATATCATGGTTAAGTCCAGGTGCAGCCCTAGAGAGATTGGGTGGCTTTCTGAAGAAAGAAACCTTAGGTGCTCCAATGTTAATAAAGTTGATGGTTAGATGGATTTATGTCATATTGTTATGTGATATGCAAGGCTTGATGTAAAAGTGTGATGAGTTGTATGAGTTGCTTAATAAAATTATCTTACAGTTAATTAGTTAAATAAATGGTCAGTTGTGCATGTAAATTATCTGTTGCAATCTATCTTCAATTGGAATATCTCTTTTCTTAAAATGAATGTAGCGTAACTATTATATATCTTGTGTGATTCCTTATTTGTTTATTTACCCTTTTTGTTTTTTGTGAATGTTAAAATTGTGATTTCAACAAACTTGTACAAGACTATTTTGCAACTGACATTTTTGTTGCAAAAGAATCAGTTGCAACAGCAAAGACCTGATGCAAAAAAGTATACCGCAACATCTTATTGCAACAGGCGGGAAATATTGCGAAGAGGGATCGACTTTTTACAACTCTGGCTATACCAACAGGAGCTGGCCTGTTGCAATT
This sequence comes from Allium sativum, assembly GCA_030737875.1. NCBI lineage: Eukaryota > Viridiplantae > Streptophyta > Magnoliopsida > Asparagales > Amaryllidaceae > Allium > Allium sativum. Next base: position 491,574,612 of record CM060920.1, read on the forward strand.
GGCCTACTGCAACAGATGTTGCCTGTTACGAAAAGTGATTTTTGTTGTAGTATCCTACCTCCCATTACAAATACAATATTAATAACATAATTAAATCACGTAAATCTTTTCAATTTAAACGGTTCAACAAAATTTCGGCAGCACTTCGCTTTAGTTCTCTAAATAGTACACAATTTTGTGTACACAGAGAACATAAAGGAAGCGCTTTCGAAATTCTGAGGACCATTTAAAATGAAATGTTTTACGAGATTTAATTTCACTATTGTGTTCGTAACTTGTCTAATACAAGGAAAATCCAGCAAATATTGTATTTGATAAATATAGATGTCCGTTTTGTTAACAAAACAAACATTCACATAACGATCATATACAATATGAAACACCCCACCTCCGTTAAGGTCACTCACCAAGGGAATGCCTTAACTTTGATGGAGTGCTTTAGTAGACATAATAGAAATTTACAAGACAGATAAAGTAGTACTTGAAAAATTTATAACTTTAGTACAACATAAACAGAAATAAGTTTGGTTACATCTTTCAAAATCACAATATTGGTATTCAAGTACATAAATATCGGTCTTGTACAAAAGCCTTCAGAATGCATAGTTTTTAAAGCCATGATCCCCAATATAAACTACCATGGAAAGATAGAGCCAAAGCCAAGCAATACTTCAAACACTTCAAGCAGAGAGAATCTGAAACAAGCTCCTATGTTTCCACCCGGAAAACCTAGGGGGGAGGGAATGGAAATAAAAGAGGCGAAAACAAACTAGGTCAGACATAAGTCTGGTGAGTCCAGTGACTTTCAGCATATTAACAGATAATAGTATCATGACAAGTAAATAAAACTGGATGAGAGATAACCGTAATAGGAATAGCAGGTTAACAGGAGAAACAGAATGATATAGGCTAAGCTAAGCTTTTCACTTCTCTGCACTAATACTAGTATAACAGGATTAGGTGTTACCCTAATGTCTAAACTGAAAACAGAAACGGAAACAGAATAATCTCTAGAGAAACAAAATGCTAGTAATGGGCCTTTACCACCCAAACAGACAGAAGGTACAGAAGAAGAATACTAATAATGGGCCTTTACCACCTAACTAATGGGCCTTTACCACCCCAACAGACAGAAGGTACGAAAACAGAATCGGAAACGGAGTCAGAGACGGAAACAGAATAATCCCTACGGGAATAGAATGTTAGAATTAGGTGTACACTAATAATAGGCCTTTACCACCCCAACATACGGTACCACGCAGAAGCAGACAGGTGTTACCACCCAACAGAAACAGATGGCACCAACAGAAACAGACAAAACTAAGTGTACCCTAAGTCCTACCCCAAACGATCGGCTCCCTAATACATAAATACCCTGTGTCGGCCCCACAGTAGGGTGTATCACTCCCTAAAGTGGCAACCTATTGGCACAAACCTATTTACAGATGTCACGGTGTCTTACATCCTTAGAGCAGACCAGATCCATGCACGCACATGACCCGGTTGGAACGCGCCATCAACACCCCCTCGCCATTATCAGAATGAACCGCTTATAATTAGTTCAGTAAGATTTCCCGGACCCCTACATAGTATGGGGTCAAAATTTTGATACCAGAAAGGGTTACTGAGTAATATGGGTCCCAGACAACATATGACACAAGCAATTCCCCTCCTTACCTTGAGTTCCCAGTCTAACAGATTTCAGATCAACTTGTTTACAAGTTTCAGACATAAAGAGTTCAGATTTACTAGTTCACAAATCAGACAATCAAGTTAACAAGTTGTCAGACTAACGGATCAGATGTACGAATCTAACCAACTTATAGATTGTCTAACTTTGTATTGGGCCTACAGATTCATGAAACAGGTTTATTAGATTCATCAGTCCAGTTGGTTTAACCCCATCCACCCAACACGTTTTTAGACACCACATTTCTCTTAAATTTGCATTAATTAAATGTTAATGCATAGACCTCCCACATTAGGTCGGTAGCTTGTGGCCGCTGGATGTGTCAGGCGGTTCCGGGCAGACTTCTGCCACAAGCCAGACCTAACCTCGTGTCTAAGCATATTTTAGTTATGCCTACGACCTCTCACATTAGACTGACCGTTTGCGGTTGCTGGTTAAGCCGGTTGGTTCCGGGCAGGCTTCTACCGCAAACAGAGTCTAACCTCGTATCATAGCCAATTTATCCTAATACAGATTATACAGAAATCAGACTAATTATGTCCATTTAACAGATTAAACTTCTTTACAGGTTACAATAGATTAATCCAATTTCCATGTTTTACCCAATCTTAGATCGAGCCTATGGATTTTCATACCCAAATTACAATTATTTAGCTTTCAACAGATTAGGCAATTCAACAGATAATAGATCTAGCATATTAGGCGATTCAACAGATTAGCAGATTAGGCAATTCAACAGATTTGGCAAATTAGGCAATTCAACAGATTAGTAGAGCAGATAACAGATTTAGCAGATTTAAATTTCTTAAAATTCTATTTACATATCTTGCCTAATCATAAATTAAGCGTAAACTTACATGCCTAAATCATGGTCATAATTCATAATACAATATATGTCCTCAAATTTTTGTTAAACTTTGCACAATACAGAATATTCTCTAAAAGCCCCAAATTATGATATAAAATATTAATTATCCCAAATTATAGCCTTTAATGCCAATATCCAAAAATCCATTTTTAGGTGCATTCACATTAATAGTTATCTTATTTTAATATAGGTCTTTACGCTTAAGTCACATATTCCTTTTTCAAGTCATGAATCGTTATATAAAAATATGCCCAAAAATCTAGATCTTTAAAATTGTAACATCTCAAAATCAGATCTTGATTTTAAACATGCGTTACGTCCCCCTAGTTTCAAGTCATATGTCATCATACAATGATTCTTATTCACCCAAATTCTAGATCTAATTTACAACATATGTCCATTTCTCAAATCAGTCAAAGATCAGCCATGTCTAATTATGCATTATCCATTATTTGTCCCAAAATTTAGCGTTTGTGCGTTAATCTCTTATGAGATTTGGCGCAGGCTCGTGGTAGCCTGGCTATAAACAAAAAGGAAGGAAAGAGGGAACAAATACCGAACAGTCACAATAATATTAACAAGATATATCCACGGAAAAGTATGCATAACCTCAGATCCAGATTCACAAAAATATCAAGATAATTATTAAATTTCATATCTGAAAATAACTGTACTCACAAAAAGGGAATGATTCTTGATTTCCGGGATCTGTATTCTAACACTGAATAGCGCTCCTTTGGCGTTGACTATCGATTAGATTAGAAAATAGTTGTTCTCTCTATTTAGATTGGAAGAAAATGCACTAGTTCTAGTTCTGATTCTAGCAGAGTATCGACGCCATTTTTATTTTTAATTAGAATAGAGGCAGAGTATAGGAAGAATGAAATTGTGTGGAGAGAAAGCTAGGTATGGGGTGTTTAAATCGGTTAGAGCTCATGAATCCGGTCGGAAAGGCGTCTTGGTGCAGAAAAATGGATTTGTCTCCAGATTTGGAAAAAGGGGGGAGGTCGACCCTAGTGTCGACCTGTTTACCCAGGTTGGCCCCCAGGTCGGCCCTAGTGTCGACCTGGATCCTGGGCAGTAATTCTCCCGCCCAGCCCGGGTGTCTGTTTTGAATTTCGAAATCTGAATTTTTGAATTTCAGGCTGGTTTTTATTGAAACTTCCGAAGGCCATATCTTCTTCATACCGAGTACGATTTACTCAAACTTAGACTCTATTCCAAGAAGAATTTCAAGACGAACGCAATGGCATAACCCGTTTCCCTTAATTATTTTATTACAATTTAATTATTCACTGATTTGTTACTCTTATGTTCACAGAAAATACGAAGTGTTACATTCTCCCCTCCTTAAAGGATTTCATCCCCGAAATCTTCAAGTTAGGAAGAGTGTGTCCTACCATCCAATCACCCATCTCCTCAACCATCATCCACAAGCGTCCATTGTCCTTGGAAAACTTTTAATGTTGTATGAACATATGCAAAAGTGTGTGTATATGTTCCTTATCTAATGTAAAGATCAGGCGGTCCACTGATTCAGTTGACCTCCTTAATGCAAATTATGTCAGTGCCATGAGTGCAACATGTATGCAAATTTCCTATTTGATACATATCATTTCTATATAAGTGCACATCCGTTCATTCGTATGCAACATCCATGTGCTGAGTCAACCATTTCGCATCCATAAAAATTTTAAAAATGCACACACATCCATATGCAGCATGAGAGTGTTTTTGAGCCGATCTAGTGCCTAGTGTGTGTATATGCATCCACAAGCATCCACTTGCAACCACTTGCATCCACTTGCAACCATCAAACATAACATGTCTCAAAAACATGTTTACACTCATTAGTTTCTACCTAAAGGTCGAAGATTCGATCGATATGATACAACTGAGTGACATAAGCAAGTACGGTTAAAACAAGAGCTCTGTTCCTATTAGACATCGGTTAAGAAAATAATTCCCTAAGTATTAACCCTGAAGTCAGAAATCAACATCAGATTGACACCCAGTGAATTACTCCCATTAAACAATGCCCAACCAGAAATCTACTTCACGCTTTGAGCAAAAACCCTATCCTTTTCAGAGATATTCAGATACTTACAGACTACTGGTACAGATCAGATTACTAAATGATTCTTAGGAAACTAAGCAAGATAAAAACCCAGAACGTATGCGTCATAGTCAACTTAACACCCAACACAGATACCCTCAAACCCCAACTTATCACAAAGAGATGAGTCATAACCCTTATGTGTTTGAGTCTACAGCGGGATCAGAAACAAGACTAGTATTAAAGTGCAGGGTATCAATTACAGAATCAAAATGGCAGAATTAGAAAGAGTTTTAACTCAAAAATCAGATAAGGAAATTAAACCTTATATAGAAAGTTTTCCTATTTCTATCCTATCCACTAGCCTCGAGGGTATTCGCCTGCCCTCCAGAAGTAGGACCTGTCCTCTGCCCACGCCCTTGTTTCTTCGGGCAGTCCCTAGTGAAGTGCCCCATCTCACCACAGTTAAAGCAGGTACCCTTCCTCTTTGTGCAATCCTTGTTTAGATGGATCGAGCTTCCACAAGTAAAGCACTTCTTCTCCTTCTTGTCTATAGACTTCTCATCCTTCTTTTATGTTTCCTTTTTGGACCCCGCCTTCTTGTTCTGTTGTAACACCCCGAATTTTTGAATAATCAAATTAACTAAATTAAAGAATACTTAATTTCAAATGTGGGAATTAAGGGAAATAGGCTACGCCATTGTGTTCGTCTTGGAATTCTGGTTGAGATAGAGTCCGAGTTTGCGTAAAACGGATGCCGTATGAAGAAGATATGGACGAACGAAGTTAGGCAGAAAAACTAGAAATGGGCCATAATGCACTGGCACTCTTGGGAAGTGCGCCAGAACAAAATTGCACTGGCGCACTTGGGAAGTGCGCCCATGCAATATTGCACTGGCGCACTTGGCAGGTGCGCCCAAGCCGAGATAAAAATCTGCATAGATTTCTGAGACTCTGGTTCAAACGGTGAGTCAGTGCTGAGTCATTTCTGACTAGTTAATGAGTCATTAGGGTTTCTAGATAGTACTAATCTGGACTGAATGGTTGCGGTTAACTTTGGGGTCATCCGACGGCTATAATTAAATTGAAATCCTATATAAACATGTGTAAACTCAAACCCTAGAATCAAAATCAAAATTAGATCAGTGGCCGTCATGTTGTCACTCCAAACCCTAGAGTAGCCGCCACCAACTATACTCAAATTAAAGACAACTATTCAATTCAAATCAAGCCTAAAACTACAACAACGAAATTGTCTACAACAAGGGAACGCTAATCAATTACAGAATTCAGATCCCAGAACTCAAGACCCCTTATTCAGTGAGTTCTAGTCACTTTTAGGTTTAAATAAATAAAAGTGAATTGTGGTAGACTATGATTTGGGTATATGTTGTTTGTAGTTATGCAAGTTCATTGTTGTGAATCATGAAATGATGCAAGTTCCTTATTGTTGTGAATCATGAAATGATGCAAGTTCCTTATTATTGTGAATCATGAAGTTATGCAAGTTCATTATTGTTGTGAATCATGAAATGATGCAAGTTCCTTATTATTGTGAATCATGAAGTTATGCAAATTATTATGTTGAGAAACTATGAACCCATGCTAGTTACCTATGCAAGTTGTTGCGTCATTAATTCATGAATTTATGCTAGTTGTTATGTTATGAATCATGAACCTATGTACGTTACCTATGCAAGTTGTTATGTTGTGAATCGTGAACCTATCTAAGTTGTTAATTATGTTGAGAATCATGAACCTATGCAAGTTGTTATGTTGCAAAATCATGAATCTGTGCAAGATGTTAATTATGTGATGAATCACAATTATATGTGAAGTTATCGTTTCATTTTCCCTAGTTGTTATGATTATGCCAAAAATTGTACTGAAAACGATCACCTTGTCATTCCCTTTATTTTATTGTTATGGTGAGACTATTTTGTAGCCTCGATGACGCCAAAAACGCAAACGGTTACGCTAGTTAAGAAGCAGGGAAAAAGGGGAATCTGTAATAGGAATAATTTACTTAGTGATTATGTAAATTGGACACATGATCCTGGTAGGAAACATATAAATAATTACCTATTATGACATGGGTAAAATTAGGTAAAAATGGTATAATTTGAATATGACCATTTATGGATAGGAAATTCAAATTGTTAATAAGATAGGTATTGACACATATAAAAGGAAAGGATTAATTAATTAACTTAATTAATCAAAAGAGGAATGTTTAAGCAATTAAGGTCTGAAGATTTAATAATGAGAATTGGCATAAATGCCTTAAATGGCATAAAATAATTTTGTGAAGAAATTGGTATGATTTTACATACCATAAATGGATGGACATAATTGAGTCAATTATGACCATAGTTAAATTTGAAATTAATTGATAATTTGAATAGGGAAAGTAATTCAAATTGGGGAATGATTAATTAGGAGTAATTAATCGTCTAAGACACGAGTTTAGGCTCTTTTGTGGTGTAAGACTGCCCGGACCCGCCCGGCAAATCCAGCTGCCACAAATGCCAGTCTAATGTGGGAGATCTTAGGCATAAATTAAATGCATGACAGTTTTAAAGACACAAGGTTAGGCTCTTTTGTGGTGTAAGACTGCCCGGACCCGCCCGGCAAATCTAGCTGCCACAAATGCCAGTCTAATGTTAGAGGTCTTTATAAGGTTACGGTCTTAATGAATTAAGAAACACTTAACCAGATAAACATGTAGCGGGACATGAGGTGTTAATTGGATGCCTTGGGTGGCATGTGGAATTAAGTGGGTGCCTTGGGTGGCATGTGAAATACGATTAGATGTCTCAATAATAAATTAATGCTACTTAACCTAACTTAATACATATGGACTGTATGATGGTTGACATAAGTTAGGGTTAAGAAAAATCAATTGGATTGTGGGTGGGTTAAGTATAACTAAAGGGTAGGTGGGTAATATTAATATATATATAGGCCCACAAACTTAACCGTTAAATAAATTGGATTAAATCAGTGGGAGGGTTAAGTACAACTGAAGGGTAGGTGGGTAATATTAATACATATAGGCCCACAAACTTAACCAGATAAAAAGGGTTATGTAATTAAAGACACCTAACGGTATACATAACCGGGGCAAAATAGTAAAGTTATGTATTAAAGACACCCATAGAGGTACGCATAACTAATGGGAATAGATAGAGTTTTGTATTAAAGACACCTATAGGTATGCATAACCCATAGGCGGAATAGGGTTATGTATTAAAGACACCTATAGGTACGCATAACTGATTGAGGGCTATGTAATTAAAGACACCTTAGGGTATACATAGTCAGTAGAAAACCTAGTGGGGATACAAGACATAGGGGAGAGCTTGTATCATGTTGTATGGGACCCATTTCAATTAGTAACTTGGAGGGGTATCAAAGTAAAGAACTCCGTACTAGGCAGGGAAAGGGCACGCTTACTGATTGATTGTAGAAGATCCAAAACGAGACGAATGGTGTGGGCGGCGCAAACCGACCGGGGACATGTGCGTGCATGGGTCGGGCAGAGGGGGACAAGACGACCATGACACCAGTAGGTATAACTGTGCACACCTAAGGTTGCCACTTTAGGGAAGTGATACACCCTAGTTGTGGGACCAGCACAGGGTATCTGCAGAGTAGGGAGCCGATCGATTAGGGTAGCGGTTAGGGTATACCCGGACGTATGCCCTAAGTCTACCAATTTATAGTAGGAGGGTAGTGGGTACGGCTAGTTAATATAGGAGCAGGCGGCACCTATGCCGGCAGCTAGGAATACACGAAACTACCACCACCGTTATCATTAGCGGAAGGGATCATCCCATCTTGATTTGACTAGTAATAGTGCAGATTAGTTAGTAGTGAATCATGCATACACCTTACCTTATTTGTCATGTCATACCTGTCATCTGTACCGTGATCCCCTTATCCACTTTGTATGCCTGTCATGTTTACCTTTATTTATTTACTAGCTAAAAGTTACTGGACTCACCAGACGTATGTCTGACCTAGTTTGTTTCGCCTCTTTTTTCCGTTCCCCTCCCCAAGGTTCTCAGGGAGGAAACACACAGGTTTAGTCAGGATTTGGATATCATCTTCTAGGAGCTACTTCTAAAGTATGGCTCGAGTCTCTGTCTCTTATATGGCTTGCTCTTTAATATGGGGAATGATGTTTTCTTTTAAATACCTATGTACTCTAATGATATAAGACAGAAGTGCTTTGTTGTAAGGGTTTTATGACTCGTGGAATTATGTAACAAAATATTTTGGTGATTTAATAAAGTAGTTTATTTTCCGCTGCAAAATTTTTATATCTGTCTTGTGATATTCTGTGTCTGTTTACCAAAAACGCTCCACTAAAGTTAAGGCATTCCCTTTGTGAGTGACCTTAATGGAGGTGGGGTGTTACACTTGGTATCAGAGCTGAAGGTTACCAGACTTGATAAAAAGCTTTTGAAAAACCATTTTCAAAGAGATTTTAAAAGAAAGTATTTTCAAAAAGGAATGCCTGTTTTGAAAAACATTCCCCAAGAGCCATATATCTTTCCTTCGGTTCTTTGTATTGAATCTTTCCTTTTTCGTTTCAGCATGTCTGGAGCATCTGAGATACCAGAGGGTGTTCATCTACCCGGTTGGTTTCATCAATATCTCGAGGCTAGGGCCGCTACCGCGGGTCCGGCCAACGTTCTTCCTCCTCCTCCCCCGGCTCTAGTCATTCCTCCGCGTGGAGATACTTTCTCCAAGATATGTAAGGACTTTCGTTCGATGGGTGGAAAATCTTTTAGTGGGACTAAAACGTTTATTGAAGCTAGAAATTGGTTGAAGGAAGTTGAGGATCTGTTTGGCATTTTCGACTTGGACGACTGTAAGAAGGTCCAATTGGCTGCTTGGTTGATGAAAGACGAAGCTTCGTTTTGGTAGGAGTTCACTAATGGAGAGCATCCAGTTGATACATGGCCGGATTTCAGGCGTAGGTTTGAGGCAAAATTTCTCTCACGAGCAGAAGAAAATCTATATATGGAAAGGTTTTTGGCATTGAAGCAGGGGGATCTGTCAGTAAAAGAGTATGTCAACAAGTTCAATCATTTGGCGAGGTTCGGCTTAGACTTGGTGAACTCACCTGAGAAGAAGGCTCTGAGAATTGTTAAAGGCTTGAATGAGCCGCTACACGGATTGGCTATGACCCACGTTCCCATATGGGACACTTTCTAAAAGCTGGTGGATATGGCCCTCATGCATGAAGAGAACAAAGGAGCAAAGAAAGAGGAAAAAGTTTAAGGGACACTGAAAAATGAGAAGGTGGGACCCAAGAAAGGACAGCAACAACAACAGTAGAAGAAAGGCAAGAAGGATGACAAGGGAAAGGATAAGAGGAAATGCCACTATTGTGGGAAAGAAGGTCACCTAGTCAAAGAATTTAAAAGGAGGAAGTCCAATTGCTTTAAGTGTGTAGAGGTCAGACACTTTTCCAAGGAATGCCCGAAGGTGCAGGGATCGCAAGGGACTTCTGGAGGGCAGGCGAACGCTCTCGTGGCAGATGGATAGGATAGAGATAGGAAAAATTTATGTAAAAGGTTTAATTTCCTTATGAAGTTAAGAATCTTTTGGATTCTGACATTTTGATTTTGTAATTGACTCTACACTTTAAGACTAGTCTTGTTTCTGATCCCGTAGTTGTTTCAAACCCCTTTTGTGGTTCGGCTCATTTATTGGTGATTTGTAAGTGGTTGAAATTATCTGTGTTAGGCGTCAAAAATTTGAATGTGACGTTTGTGTGCTCAAGTTTATGGGCTATGGGTTGGTTCTAAATGGACCAGCTTTCTGTGTAGAGGGTCGTTCTAGATTTTGAGAGGAAGGTCATTAAGTTTCTAACTTGTCATGGGAAGGCCCCCAAATTTTCTTATAACCCGCAAGGGTCTGTTATGCTTAGCTTTCTGAGAATCAATCTGTAATCTGATCTGTACTAGCAGTTTGTAATTATCTGGATATTTCTGAAGGATACGGGTTTCTACTCGAAGCATGAAGTAAATCTCTAGTTTTGACATTGTTTAATGAGGGTAATTCTTTGGGTGTTAGTCTGATGTTGATTTCGGTCTTCGGGGCTAAGACTTAGGGAATTATTCTCTTAACCGATGTCAAATGGGAACAGAGCTTTTGTTTTAGTTATATCATTTGTTATATCCCATCGACCGGATCTTCGACCTTTAGATAGGAAATCCATGGATGTAAACATGTGCTTGGGACATGTTATGTTTGATGGTTGCAAGTGGATACAAGTGTTTGCAAGTGGTTGCTCGTGGATGCATTTACACACACATTAGGCACTAGATCGGCTCAAATCACTTTCATATTGCATATAAATGTGTGTGCATATTTAGGTTAATGGATGAACAATGGTTGTGTTATCATATGGATGTTGCATTTTGATGAATGGTTGAGCACACATGTAGAAATAATATGTATCGATAGGATTCTTTTGCATACATAATGGACGCATGGCACTATCATGGTTTGCATTGAGGAGGCCAACTGAATCAGTAGACCGCCTGATTTTGCATTAGATAAGGAACATATACACACACTTTTTGCATATGTTCATACGGAATTAGATTTTTTTCAAAGACAATGGATGCCTGTGTTTGATGGTTGAGTAGATGGATGATTGTATGGTAGGATGCACAATCTTCTTGACTTGAAGATTTCGGGGAAGAAATCCTTTAAGGAGGGGAGAATGTAACACCCCGAATTTTTGAATAATCAGATTAACTAAATTAAAGAATACTTAATTTCAAATGTGGGAATTAAGGGAAACGGGATAGGCCATTGCGTTCGTCTCGGTTCTGGTTGAGATAGAGTACGAGTTTGCATAAAACGGATGCCGTACAAAGAAGATATGGACGAACAAAGTTAGGCAGAAAAACTAGAAATGGGCCATAATGCACTGGCGCATTTGGGAAGTGCGCCAGAACAAAATTGCACTGGCGCACTTGGGAAGTGCGTCCATGCAATATTGCACTGGCGCACTTGGCATCTGTGCCTAGGCCGAGGTAAAAATCTGCACAGATTTCTGAGGCTCTGGTTCAAATAGTGACTCAGTGCTGAGTCATTTCTGACTAGTTAATGAGTCATTAGGGTTTCTGGATAGTTCTAATCTGGACTGAATGGTTGCGGTTAACTCTAGGGTCATCCGACGACTATAATTAAATTGAAATTCTATATAAACATGTGTAGACTGAAACCCTAGAATCAAAATCAAAATTAGATCAGTGGCCGTCATGTTGTCACTCCAAACCCTAGAGTAGCCGCCACCAACTAGACGCAAATTAAAGACAACAATTCAATTCAAATCAAGCCTATAACTACAACAACGAAATTGTCTACAACAAGGGAACGCTAATCAATTACAGAATTCAGATCCCAGAACTCAAGACCCCTTATTCGGTGAGTTCTAGTCACTTTTAGGTTTAAATAAATAAAAGTGAATAGTGGTGGACTATGATGTGGGGATATGTTGTTTGTAGTTATGCAAGTTCATTGTTGTGAATCATGAAATGATGCAAGTTCCTTATTGTTGTGAATCATGAAATGATGCAAGTTCCTTATTATTGTGAATCATGAAGTTATGCAAGTTCATTATTGTTGTGAATCATGAAATGATGCAAGTTCCTTATTATTGTGAATCATGAAGTTATGCAAATTATTATGTTGAGAAACTATGAACCCATGCAAGTTACCTATGCATGTTGTTGCGTTGTTAATTCATGAATATATGCTAGTTGTTATGTTATGAATCATGAACCTATGTACGTTACCTATGCAAGTTGTTATGTTGTGAATCGTGAACGTATCTAAGTTGTTAATTATGTTGAGAATCATGAACCTATGCAAGTTGTTATGTTGCAAAATCATGAATCTGTGCAAGTTGTTAATTATGTGGTGAATCACAATTATATGTGAAGTTACCGTGTCATTTTCCCTTGTTGTTATGATTATGCCAAAAATTGTACTGAAAACGATCACCTTGTCATTCCCTTTATTTTATTGTTATGGCGAGACTATTTTGTAGCCTCGATGACGCCAAAAACGCAAACGGTTACGCTAGTTAAGAAGCGGGGAAAAAGGGGAATCTGTAATAGGCATAATTTACTTAGTGATTATGTAAATTGGACACATGATCCTGGTAGGGAAACATATAAATAATTACCTATTATGACATGGGTAAAATTGGGTAAAAATGGTATAATTTGAATATGACCATTTATGGATAGGAAATTCAAATTGTTAATAAGATAGGTATTGACACATATAAAAAGGAAAGGATTAATTAATTAACTTAATTAATCAAAAGAGGAATGTTTAAGCAATTAAGGTCTGAAGATTTAATATTGAGAATTGACATAAATGCCTTAAATGGCATAAAATAAATTTGTGAAGAAATTAGTATGATTTTACATACCATAAATGGATGGACATAATTGAGTCAATTATGGCCATAGTTAAATTTGGAATTAATTGATAATTTGAATAAGGAAAGTAATTCAAATTGGGGAATGATTAATTAGGAGTGATTAATTGTCTAAGACACGAGGTTAGGCTCTTTTGTGGTGTAAGACTGCCCGGGCCCGCCCGACAAATCCAGCTGCCACAAATGCCAGTCTAATGTGGGAGGTCTTAGGCAAAAATTAAATGTGTGACTGTTGTAAAGACACGAAGTTAGGCTCTTTTGTGGTGTAAGACTGCCCGGACCCGCCCGGCAAATCCAGCTGCCACAAATGCCAGTCTAATGTGAAAGGTCTTTATAAGGTTACGGTCTTAATGAATTAAGAAACACTTAACCAGATAAACATGTAGTGGGACATGAGGGGTTAAGTGGGTGCCTTGGGTGGCATGTGGAATTAAGTGGGTGCCTTAGGTGGTATGTGAAATACGATTAGATGTCTCAATAATAAATTAATGCTACTTAACCTAACTTAATACATATGGATTGTATGATGGCTGACATAAGTTATGGTTAAGCAAAACGAATTGGATTGTGGGTGGGTTAAGTACAACTGAAGGGTAGGTGGGTAATATTAATATATATAGGCCCACAAACTTAACCGTTAAATAAATAGGATTAAATCAGTGGGAGGGTTAAGTACAACTAAAGGGTAGGTGGGTAATATTAATACATATAGGCCCACAAACTTAACCAGATAAAAAGGGTTATGTAATTAAAGACACCTAACGGTATACATAACCGGGGCAAAATATTAAATTTATGTAATAAAGACACCCATAGGGGTATGCATAACTAATGGGAATAGATAGAGTTATGTATTAAAGACACCTATAGGTACGCATAACCGATAGGTAGAATAGGGGTTATGTATTAAAGACACCTATAGGTACGCATAACTGATTGAGGGCTATGTAATTAAAGACACCTTAGGGTATACATAGTCAGTAGAAAACCTAGTGGGGATACAAGACATAGGGGAAAGCTTGCATCATGTTGTATGGGACCCATTTCAGTCACTAACCCGGAGGGGTATCAAAGCAAAGAACTCCGTACTAGGCGCGGAAGGGGCACGCTTACTGATTGATTACAAGAGATCCAAAACAAGACGGATGGTGTGGGCGGCGCAAACCGACCGGGGATATGTGCGTGCATGGGCCGGGCAGAGGGGGACAAGACGACCGTGACACCAGTAGGTATAACTGTGCATACCTTAGGTTGCCACTTTAGTGAAGTGATACCCCCTAGTTGTGGGACCAGCATAGGGTATCTACAGAGTAGGGAGCCGATCGATTAGGGTAGTGGTTAGGGTATACCCGGACGTATGCCCTAAGTCTACCAATTTATAGTAGGAGGGGAGTGGGTACGACTAGTTGAGATAGGAGCAGGCGGCACCTATGGCGGCAGCTAGGAATACACGAAACTACCACCATCATTATTATTAGCAGAAGGGATCATTCCATCTTGATTTGACTAGTAATAGTGCAGAGTAGTTAGTAGTGAATCATGCATACACCTTACCTTATTTGTCCTGTCATACCTATCATCTGTATCGTGATCCTCTTATCCACTTTATATGCCTGTCATGTTTACCTTTATTTATTTACTGGCTAAAAGTTACTGGACTCACCAGACGTATGCTTGACCTAGTTTGTTTTGCCTCTTTTCTTCCGTTTCCCCCCAGGTTCTCAGGGAGGAAACACACAGGTTTAGTCAGGATTTGGATATCATCTTCTAGGAGCTACTTCTGAAGTATGGCTCGAGACTCTGTCTCTTATATGGCTTGCTCTTTGATATGGGGAATGATGTTTTCTTTTAAATACCTATGTACTCTGATAATATAAGACAGAAGTGCTTTGTTGTAAAGGTTTTATGACTCATGGTATTGTGTAACAAAATATTTTGGTGATTTAATAAAGTTGTTTATTTTCTGCTGCAAAATTTTTATATCTGTCTTGTGATATTCTGTGTCTGTTTACCAAAAACGCTCCACTGAATTTAAGGCATTCCCTTTGTGAGTGACCTTAATGGAGGTGGGGTGTTACATCTGTGGTCCTTCAAGCTTTTCTTCTTTCTTCTCACTTTTGGTTTCCTTTTCATGCATCAATGCCATGTCAACTAATTTCTCGAAGGTAGCCCCCATAGGAATGTGGGAACATTGCCAATCCGTGTAGCGGCTCGTTCAAACCTTTAGCAAACCTTAGTGTCTTCTTACGCGGTGTATTTACCAAATCTAAGCCGAATCTCGCCAACTGATTAAACTTGTTGACGTACTCTCTTACTGATAAATTCCCATGCTTCAATGCCAAGAACCTCTCCACGTATAGACTCTCTTCTGCCCATGAGGGAAATTTCATCTCGAACCTATGCCTGAAATCCATCCATGTCTCTATCGGACGCTATCCATTTGTGACCTCCCACCAAAAAGAAGCTTCGTCCTTAAGCAACCATACCGCCAACTGTATCTTCTGCCGATCGTCCACCTCGAAGATAACGAACAAATCCTCAGTTTCTTTGAGCCAGTTCCTTGCCTCCACGAAGGATTCAGTTCCATTAAAGTTCTTCCCACCCATGGCTTGAAAGTCTCTACATATCTTCGGGAAAGTATTCACGCGTGGAGAAGGAGGAGGAGGAACTGCTGTAGCTAGGGGAGGAGGCGTATATTGGGCCCGCATCATTAGCCCTAGCTTCTTGGTACCTCCTGAACCAGCCAGGTATCGGTACGCCCTCCGGAAGGTTAAGATCTCCAGACATGCTGAAACGAAAGAAAAGGAAAGATTCAAAACAAAGGATAGAAAGATAGGCATATGGCTTTGGGGATTATGTTTTTCAAAATAAAATCTACTTTTGAAAATACTTCCTTTTTTGAAAATAGTTTTCAAAAACTTTTTATCAAATTTAGTAACCTTCAGCTCTGATACCAAGTGAAACACTCCACCTCCGTAAAGGTCACTCACAAAGGGAATGCCTTAACTTTGATGGAGCGCTTTATTAGACAGAACAGAAATTTACAAGACAGATAAAGTAGTACTTGAAAAATTTATAACTTTATTACAACAGAAACATAAATAAGTTTGGTTACATCTTTTAAAATCACAATATCGGAATTCAAGTACATAAATATCGGTCTTGTACAAAAGCCTTCAGAACGCATAGTTTTTAAAGCCATAATCCCCAATATAAACTGCCATGGAAAGATAGAGCCAAACCCAGCAATACTTCAAACACTTCAAGAAGAGAGAATCTAAATCAAGCTCCTACGTTTCCACCCGGAAAACCTAGGGAGGGGGGAACGGAAAGAAAAGAGGCGAAAACAAACTAGGTCAGACATAAGTCTGGTGAGTCCAGTGACTTTCAGCATATAAACAGATAATAGTATCATGACATGTAAATAAAACTAGATGAGAGATAACCGTAACAGGAATAGAAGGTTAACAGGAGAAACGAAATGATATAGGCTAAGCTACGCTTTTCACTTCTCTGCACTAATACTAGTATAACAGGATTAGGTGTTACCCTAATGTCTAAACTGAAAATAGAAACGGAAATAGAATAATCTCTAGAGAAACAGAATGCTAGTAATGGGCCTTTACCACCCAAACAGACAGAAGGTACAGAAGCATAATACTAATAATGTGCCTTTACCACCCAACTAATGGGCCTTTACCACCCCAACAGACAAAAGGTACAGAAACAGAATCGGAAACAGAGTCAAAGATGGAAACAGAATAATCCCTACGGGAACAGAATGTTAGAATTAGGTGTACACTAGTAATGGGCCTTTACCACCGCAACAGAAGGTACCACGCAGAAACAGACAGGTGTTACCACCCAACAGAAACAGACGGTACCAACAGAAATAGACATAACTAAGTGTACCCTAAGTCCTACCCCAAACAATCGGCTCCTTAATACATAAATACCCTGTGTCGGCCCCACAATAGGGTTTGTCACTCCATAAAGTGGCAACCTATTGGCACAAACCTATTTACAGATGTCATGGTGTCTTACATCCTCAGAGCAGACCATATCCATGCACACACATGACCCGGTTGGAACGCGCCATCAACACCCCTCGCCATTATCAGAATGAACCGCTTATAATTAGTTTAGTAAGCGTGATCGGACCCCTTCATAGTGTGGGGTCAAAGTTTTGATACCAGAAAGGGTTACTGACTAATATGGGTCCCAAACAACAGATGACGAAAGCATTTCCCGTCCTAACCTTGTGTCCCCAGACTAACATATTTCAGATTAATTTGTTTACAAGTTTCAGACATATAGAGTTCAGATTTACTAGTTCACAAATCAAACAATCAAGTTAACAAGTTTTCAGACTAACGAATCAGATGTACGGATTTTACAGACTTACAGAATGTCTAACTTTATATTGGGCCTACAGATTCAGGAAACGGGTTTATTAGATTCATAAGTCCAGTTGGTTTAACCCTATCCACCCAACACGTTGTTAGACACCACATTTCTCTTAAATTTTCATTAATTAAATATTAATGCATAGACCTCCCACATTAGGTCGGCAGCTTGTGGCCGCTGGATGTGTCGGGCGGTTCCGGGCAGACTTCTGCCACAAGCCAGACCTAACCTCGTGTCTAAGCATATTTTAGTTATGCCTACGACCTCTCACATTAGACTGATAATTTGCGGTTGCTGGTTGGTTTCGGGCAGGCTTCTACCGCAAATAGAGTCTAACCTTGTGTCATAGCCAATTTATCCTAATACAGATTATACAAATATCAGACTGATTATGTCCATTTAACAGATTAAACTTCTTTATAGGTTACAGCAGATTAATCCAATTTCCATGTTTTACTCAATCTTAGATCGAGCCTACGGATTTTCATACCCAAATTACAATTATTCAGCTTTCAACAGATTAGGCAATTCAACAAATAATAGATCTAGCAGATTAGGCGATTCAACAGATTAGCAGATTAGGCAATTCAACAAATTTAGCAGGTTAGGCAATTCAACATATTGGCAGAGCAGATAACAGATTTAGCAGATTTAAATTTCTTAAAATTCTATTTACATATCTTTCCTAATCATAAATTAAGCGTAAACTTACATGCCAAAATCATGGTCATAATTCATAATACAATATATGCCCTCAAATTTTCGTTAAACTTTGCACAGTACAGAATACTCTCTAAAATCCCTCTAATCATGATATAAAATATTAATTATGCCAAATCATAGCCTTTAATGCCAATATCCAAAAATCCATGTTTACCCAGGTCGACCCTAGTGTCAACCTGTGTAACACCCCACGTCTGTTAAGGTCACTCACAAAGGGAATGCCTTAACTTCAATGGAGTATTATGGGTACTGGAACAGAAATATTACAAGACAGACATATATAAAACAGCGGAAAATAAAGTGGAATACTTCAAATCATTTATTAAATATAAATGTTTACAAGAAAAGTCCATCAACTTCCAATACCCAATTTCATAGTTAAAATATCTGTCTTGCTCAAAAACAAAGAAGCATAAAAACAAACTGCAGTATTCCCCAATAAAGCAAAGCAAGCCATAGCCAAGAGAAATCCAAGCCACACATGAAAGAGCCCTGGGAGCTTGGTAAGATCCGAACTAAGCTGTATTCCCACCCTGTGAACCTGGGGGGGGGGGGGGAAACGGAAGAAAAAGAGGCGAAACAAAACAGGTCAGTCATAAAGACTGAGTAAGTCCTAATGACTTTCAGCATAAAAATAGGTAAAGATAACATGGCATGAATAAACTGAAAGTAAACATAAGCATGATAACAAGGTAAGCAAGATAAACTAAGATATCAAGATAAACTATGATAACAAGATAAACTAAGGTAACAAGATAAACTTCGGGCACGATGAAACAAGTATAACATCCCATAATTCCTATCAAGTATCCCATCGCATGGTTTCTATCAAGAATAACATCGCAAGGTTTCTAAGCTTCACCATTAAAATGATATCTATTTGCTCTGCACCACCTAACTAGCATCCTCATAAGTGTCTTACATTGAATGATCCATATTCCTACTAGTGTCCCAACTAGTGTCCTGTGTTATATAATAATTACAACGTGATCCCAATCCCCGCAATTATGGTAGCCTTCAGGTGTACATCGATTATGAGGATTCCACCTCGATCACCCCAATGGCCATGTATATATTCGATGCACCCTTACTACCTTATCGATCGGCTCCCTACTTGACCTAGTTCTCGTTTGTGTCACGCGGCCCCCTACTTGTAGATACCTGTGCTGGTCCCACCATGGGGTGTATCAAGTCCCATGGTGGCAACCCTGACACAATCAAGATGCACAGCTTTATACCTACTGATGCCCAGTGGCTAAATTTTCTGCGCCGAAGTGTGTGCACGCCCGCACTCCGTTAGAACCTGCACTGCTGCACCAACCGCTGCTAATTTGACCTCTTATAATCAGCCCAGTAATCGTGCCCCACCCTGCCTAGCTCAGGGTTCCGTTGATACCTAATGTGGGTTACTGCTGAAATGGGTCCCCGTTACTAGGTTTTTCTAATGGTTAAGTCTGTGGGCCTATATTCTCTGATATTACCCACCAACCCTGATGTGTACTTAACCCCGCTACTGATTCAAGCATGTATATTTAATGGTTAAGTGTATGTGGGCCTATATTTACTAATATTACCCACCAACCCGATATGTACTTAACCCTTCTACTCGTTACGTTACCATGGTTAAGTGTTTACCTTAGTTAACTTAACCTTTCTCGCTTATTATGTTTGATTGGTTAAGTGTGGTTTATTAACTTAACCCCGTTTGTCTATCTGGTTACATTGGTTAAGAATTTTCTTGTTAACTTAACCCCACCCACTGGTCATATTATAATGGTTAAGTGTTATCAACTTATTCAAGTTAACTTAACCCACCCGTTTGTCCTGTTATGTTGGTTAAGTGTTACTACTTAACCGCAACCACTTGTCTAATTAACCCATTGTATTGGTTAAGTGTTCTCATTAACTTAACCTCACTCCCTAGTCCAGTTTAATCATGTTATAACGGTTAAACATTTGCTTAACCTTACCCACTCCCGTAGTCAACATATTAAATTGGTTAAGTGTCCAGATTAACCTAACCCTACCTACCAATTTAGTTAACATGTTGAAATTGGTTAAGTGTTCTAGTTAACTTAACCCTACCAACCCTAGCTCAGCTCTAGTTGTCTTATTAGGGCACCAACCTCTCACATTAGACAGATATTGTTGTGGCTGCCGGTGTGCCGGTCGGGTCCGGGCAGTCTTACGCCACAACTCAGTCTAACCTCGGGTCTTTATTGGGCCTAATGCTTAGCCTCCCACATTGGATAGGTATTGTTGTGATTACTGGACAGCCGGGCGGGTCCGGGCAGGTTTACATCACAACTCAATCCAACCTCGTGCTAAGCATATTCGTATTTTCTAATTTACATTAATTATGTAAATTATTCAAATTCAAATTACTGCCCAATTTGTTTCCAATCAATCTCATTAATTTAGGTATATAATTAATACTATTTAATGCCATAAATCACTTATGTGATTAATGACTAATTTATGGAAAGTTTCCCAAAAATTACCAATTATCTTTATGTCCATAATTTACATTAATCAACATTTACTATTATGGCCCACCTTCCCTTTAAACCGTGTTTATAATTTTTGGTATGTAAATCATAACAAATTAAATGTCACTAACCATGATTATGCTAAACACGACAATTACATGTTAATTAACATACGCCCACATTCCAAATTACATGCCCATCAATATATGTACCCAATTCTAGTTGGTTTACATATGTCTAATTCTTGCCTGTTTACATGTATGCCAAGTTTATGCCAATTTACACATATCAAGTTCTAGCTAAATTACACATATATCAAGATCCATGCCAAATTTCATATGCCAATTTATATATGCCTAATCCTAGACAATTTACATATATAACAAGTTTCATGCCTTTTTACATATGTCAAGATTCAGAGTTTACATGTTTACAAAGCTATGCCCAATTTACATAGGTCAAATTTTAGCCAAGTTATACATATCAATATTCTTTCCATATTTTCCATAGGTCAAGTTTCATACCAAACTATATGTATTCCATGTTTACCCCAATTTACCCAAGCTAGCGAACTTTAATTATAACGATAATACCCAAATATCCAGTTTTCATATTATGCCTTCGATTCTATCAAACACATATATCCAACAAGACAATATCCCAATATTTCCCCCGTATTCAATCGCACGCAAATCGCAGTTTAGGCCTAGGTCCGAAATTGACCTAGGTTCATCAAAAGAAAATAAATAGGGGAAAGGTAGAATTTTGCATCAAAATAAGATCGGAGAGAAAAACATCATCACAGGCATATTAAGATTACAACTGGATAATAATATCAACATGAATCAAGAAAATTGATTTACAACAGGCTGAATAGATCATGAACTTAGCATGAGAGTAAAGATAGAAAAGTCCAAAGATCAAGATTCAAGAAGAAACAGAAATAGATCTGAATCGATACATACTTAAATCCAAATCCACTTTATTTCATGGCCACATTATAATTAAATATTTAAACCTGAAAATAACTAGAACTTACATAGCATGGCTAATGAATTAAGAATTGGATTTGTTGTAGAAGTGTTGCAGCATCTCTGATTTATTATTTGATCCTTTGTTGAAGCTTTAACCTTTGAATTGATTTGAGTTTGAAAGCTTAGGAAGAAGATTAGAGACGGCGACCATGATCAAGAGGAAGTCCAGCAGCATAACGGTGTAAGAATGATTTGTTGTGAGTTAGGCTAGGTCTAGGTGTTATTTTATAGGTGAATAGGGTGATTTAGAGCCTTCAGATCAGTCCAGAAGTCATCAGAATCGCACAGCTCGAATACACACCATCTAACCACTCAAAAGAAGACACGTCACCTCAGAAAACTCCAGAATTTGGTGCTGGATTTGCACGGGCGCACTTGGCAGGAGCGCCAGTGTATTTTTGTACTGGCGCACTTCACAAGTGCGCCAGTGTATTCTGGACTGTTTTCGGTTTTTCTGCCTAACTTCGTTCGTCCATATCTTCTTCATACGGTATCCGATTTTTGAAAACTCAGACTCTATTTCGCGTATTTTTCCGAGACGAACGCAATGGCGTAACCCATTTCCCTTGATTTCATCATTTATAATTAATTATACTTTAATTCGTGAAGCTTAACGTTATAGAATTCACGGGGTGTTACATTCTCCCCCACTTAAAAGGATTTCGTCCCCGAAATCTTCAAGTTAGGAAGAATGTATATCTTAACATCCAATCATCCATCTACTCATCCATCAAACACGAGCATCCATTGTCCTTAAAAGGCTTCTAATGCTTCATGATCATATGCGAAGTGTGTGTACATGTACTTATCTAATGCAAATGATCAGGCCTGATTGATCTTCTAGATGCAAAATATGCTTAGTGTCATGAGTCCAGTATGTATGCAATTAGTCATAGTCATATAAACACTATATGTGTGCACAAACATCCATCCATATGCAACATTCACATGATAACACATTCAATTTCATCCATGAACAAGTGTAAACACTCATGCATATGCAATATGAAAGTGTGTCTGAGCCGATCTAGTGCCTAATGTGTAAATGCATCCACGAGCAACCACTAGCAACCACATGCAACCACTTGCAACAATCAATCATAACATGTCTCAAACACATGTTTACACCCAATTGTTCCTATCTAAAGATAAAGTTGAATGACAGAAGCAAGTAAAAACTTTGTGCCCATTAGGCAATGTCAGAACTGGAAATCTACGCCACATATGTACTGATTAGGAGAAGAACTCCCTAAGCACCAGCCCCGAAGACCGAAATCAACATCAGACTGACACCCAAAGCATTACTAAACCCAACCAATATATACGTTTCTATGAAACTAAGCATGATGGACTCCTTTTAGGTCACAAGAAAATCCCTTCCTAAAACCAACCCGTATCCTATAAAACCCAAAAAGTTTAGTCCACCCAACGGACATCCTCAAGCCCCCAACATATATTACTAACAGATGAGTCATACTCCCTATGGGGTTCGCAATAGAAATAGGATTGAGAATAGGACCGAGAGGATATACACAAAAGATAGCATGTGATTAAGCTCTACAGGAAAAGAGGGATCAAGGATATACTCTTAAAAAGAGATACGATGCGCGAATCTAGTCTTCAATCTTCTAAGTCGCATTTCTTTGAGCTTAACTCCATTGTTCTTTGACACCTTTAACTTCACAATTCTGTAGCTTCTTAATTCTTGTTTCCAAAATATGGGTTGGAATCCATTTCACTTTTGCCTCTCGTTCCACTTTCACTTATTCTCCTCCTAGTATACTCGGCTCAAACATAACTGTGTACTCATGGTTTCATGCAAGCTCTCCAAAATTCACTAGTGAATCTTGGATCTCGTCCACTTACTATTAGGTATTCCACGCAGAAGAACTATCTCTTGGAAACAAATGCCAACCATGTTGCCAAATGTACTTACTAAGGTGATTCTCT
This sequence comes from Allium sativum, assembly GCA_030737875.1. NCBI lineage: Eukaryota > Viridiplantae > Streptophyta > Magnoliopsida > Asparagales > Amaryllidaceae > Allium > Allium sativum. The sequence goes on from CM060920.1 coordinate 491,598,308, forward strand.
ACAACTCATGCATAAGCGAAATGACCCATCCGCCTTAGTGGCGAACAATACTCGATCGGATTACAAATTACCAATAAATGTGTCAAGAGATTTTAGGAAACAAATCATGATAGAACCCTAAAGGTTACCTGCGACTTCGAGGGTATTACCGAGGCAAGTCAAGAGTCTAAGTACCCTCTTTTCAAAACTGAGAAGGTCACCCTTACTGGATAACCACTCCATCGCTAAAATCAACCCATAGCCCAAAACATAAACATTACTTCTAGACTCAACACTTAGCATAGACATTCTCAAATCCAAATAATTCATGAATAAATGAGCCGATTTCCCCAATAGGATTTTGAGAAAAGAAGAAAAAAATGGGATCCTCTACCATGCTAGTACTAAGGTGCAGAGACTCAACTTTCGAAGCAGAATTAAAAGGATGCGATGTACAAAAACAAAGTTCTAGTGGGATGATAGAAAAGAAAAGCTAAACCTTTAACAGAAATCTTATCACCCTCTTAGGTATGCTAGTGGTGAGAGCATCCAATTGCCCTCTCGACGATCTTGTCCCTTGCCCTTGTCCTATAATACTTAACTGCATGTCCCTTCTCACTAAAGATACTCTCTCTTGTCATGGGTTTTACTATTCTTTCACTTAGGCCCCTTTCCTTTCACCTTTTTCCTCCTTCGTGGATTAAGCTATAACAACTAGTTCCTTGTTCTTATTATCCTTGTATAGTTTGTTAACAAGTCTCTTGAAGCTACCTCCAACGCACGGTACTCTACCCAACTTGAAATAAGATTAGACGCAGATGGGACTACCACGGCTACAGATGGAGGTTAGGCACTTCTTTGCCCTTCGACATATGTCGGATGCCTACGAAACTATGGTGAAAAGAGAGAGAAGAGATTTCAAGAGAGAATCAAAAGATAGTGCATATGGCTTTGGGGAATATGCCTTTTAATCAAAACAAAATTTTCTTGAAAATTTGCTTCTTTGTAAATGTTTTGAAAATAATTTCAGAAGGTTTTTGAAAACTTTTTCCCAGTCTGGTAACCTTCTGCTCTGATACCAAATGTAACACCCCACATCTGTTAAGGTCACTCACAAAGGGAATGCCTTAACTTCAATGGAGTATTATGGGTACTGGAACAGACATATATAAAACAACGGAAAATAAAGTGGAATACTTCAAATCATTTATTAAATATAAATGTTTACAAGAAAAGTCCATCAACTTCCAATACCCAATTTCATAGTTAAAATATCTGTCTTGCTCAAAAACAAAGAAGCATAAAAACAAACTGCAGTATTCCCCAATAAAGCAAAGCAAGCCATAGCCAAGAGAAATCCAAGCCACACATGAAAGAGCCCTGGGAGCTTGGTAAGATCCGAACTAAGCTGTATTCCTACCCTGTGAACCTGGGGGGGGGGGGGGGGGGGGCGGAAACGGAAGAAAAAGAGGCGAAACAAAACAGGTCAGTCATAAAGACTGAGTAAGTCCTAATGACTTTCAGCATAAAAATAGGTAAAGATAACATGGCATGAATAAACTGAAAGTAAACATAAGCATGATAACAAGGTAAGCAAGATAAACTAAGATATCAAGATAAACTATGATAACAAGATAAACTAAGGTAACAAGATAAACTTCGGGCACGATGAAACAAGTATAACATCCCATAATTCCTATCAAGTATCCCATCGCATGGTTTCTATCAAGAATAACATCGCAAGGTTTCTAAGCTTCACCATTAAAATGATATCTATTTTCTCTGAACCACCTAACTAGCATCCTCATAAGTGTCTTACATTGAATGATCCATATTCCTACTAGTGTCCCAACTAGTGTCCTGTGTTATATAATAATTACAACGTGATCCCAATCCCCGCAATTATGGTAGCCTTCAGGTGTACATCGATTATGAGGATTCCACCTCGATCACCCCAATGGCCATGTATATATTCGATGCACCCTTACTACCTTATCGATCGGCTCCCTACTTGACCTAGTTCTCGTTTGTGTCACGCGGCCCCCTACTTGTAGATACCTGTGCTGGTCCCACCATGGGGTGTATCAAGTCCCATGGTGGCAACCCTGACACAATCAAGATGCACAGCTTTATACCTACTGATGCCCAGTGGCTAAATTTTCTGCGCCGAAGTGTGTGCACGCCCGCACTCCGTTAGAACCTGCACTGCTGCACCAACCGCCGCTAATTTGACCTCTTATAATCAGCCCAGTAATCGTGCCCCACCCTGCCTAGCTCAGGGTTCCGTTGATACCTAATGTGGGTTACTGCTGAAATGGGTCCCCGTTACTAGGTTTTTCTAATGGTTAAGTCTGTGGGCCTATATTCTCTGATACTACCCACCAACCCTGATGTGTACTTAACCCCGCTACTGATTCAAGCATGTATATTTAATGGTTAAGTGTATGTGGGCCTATATTTACTAATATTACCCACCAACCCGATATGTACTTAACCCTTCTACTCGTTACGTTACCATGGTTAAGTGTTTACCTTAGTTAACTTAACATTTCTCGCTTATTATGTTTGATTGGTTAAGTGTGGTTTATTAACTTAACCCCGTTTGTCTATCTGGTTACATTGGTTAAGAATTTTCTTGTTAACTTAACCCCACCCACTGGTCATATTATAATGGTTAAGTGTTATCAACTTATTCAAGTTAACTTAACCCACCCGTTTGTCCTGTTATGTTGGTTAAGTGTTACTACTTAACCGCAACCACTTGTCTAATTAACCCATTGTATTGGTTAAGTGTTCTCATTAACTTAACCTCACTCCCTAGTCCAGTTTAATCATGTTGTAATGGTTAAACATTTGCTTAACCTTACCCACTCCCGTAGTCAACATATTAAATTGGTTAAGTGTCCAGATTAACCTAACCCTACCTACCAATTTAGTTAACATGTTGAAATTGGTTAAGTGTTCTAGTTAACTTAACCCTACCAACCCTAGCTCAGCTCTAGTTGTCTTATTAGGGCACCAACCTCTCACATTAGACAGATATTGTTGTGGCTGCCGGTGTGCCGTTCGGGTCCGGGCAGTCTTACGCCACAACTCAGTCTAACCTCGGGTCTTTATTGGGCCTAATGCTTAGCCTCCCACATTGGATAGGTATTGTTGTGATTACTGGACAGCCGGGCGGGTCCGGGCAGGTTTACATCACAACTCAATCCAACCTCGTGCTAAGCATATTCGTATTTTCTAATTTACATTAATTATGTAAATTATTCAAATTCAAATTACTGCCCAATTTGTTTCCAATCAATCTCATTAATTTAGGTATATAATTAATACTATTTAATGCCATAAATCACTTATGTGATTAATGACTAATTTATGGAAAGTTTCCCAAAAATTACCAATTATCTTTATGTCCATAATTTACATTAATCAACATTTACTATTATGGCCCACCTTCCCTTTAAACCGTGTTTATAATTTTTGGTATGTAAATCATAACAAATTAAATGTCACTAACCATGATTATGCTAAACACGACAATTACATGTTAATTAACATACGCCCACATTCCAAATTACATGCCCATCAATATATGTACCCAATTCTAGTTGGTTTACATATGTCTAATTCTTGCCTGTTTACATGTATGCCAAGTTTATGCCAATTTACACATATCAAGTTCTAGCTAAATTACACATATATCAAGATCCATGCCAAATTTCATATGCCAATTTATATATGCCTAATCCTAGACAATTTACATATATACCAAGTTTCATGCCTTTTTACATATGTCAAGATTCAGAGTTTACATGTTTACAAAGCTATGCCCAATTTATATAGGTCAAATTTTAGCCAAGTTATACATATCAATATTCTTGCCATATTTTCCATAGGTCAAGTTTCATACCAAACTATATGTATTCCATGTTTACCCCAATTTACCCAAGCTAGCGAACTTTAATTATAACGATAATACCCAAATATCCAGTTTTCATATTATGCCTTCGATTCTATCAAACACATATATCCAACAAGACAATATCCCAATATTTCCCCCGTATTCAATCGCACGCAAATCGCAGTTTAGGCCTAGGTCCGAAATTGACCTAGGTTCATCAAAAGAAAATAAATAGGGGAAAGGTAGAATTTTGCATCAAAATAAGATCGGAGAGAAAAACATCATCACAGGCATATTAAGATTACAACTGATAATAATATCAACATGAATCAAGAAAATTGATTTACAACAGGCTGAATAGATCATGAACTTAGCATGAGAGTAAAGATAGAAAAGTCCAAAGATCAAGATTCAAGAAGAAACAGAAATAGATCTGAATCGATACATACTTAAATCCAAATCCACTTTATTTCATGGCCACATTATAATTAAATATTTAAACCTGAAAATAACTAGAACTTACATAGCATGGCTAATGAATTAAGAATTGGATTTGTTGTAGAAGTGTTGCAGCATCTCTGATTTATTATTTGATCCTTTGTTGAAGCTTTAACCTTTGAATTGATTTGAGTTTGAAAGCTTAGGAAGAAGATTAGAGACGGCGGCCATGATCAAGAGGAAGTCCAGCAGCATAACGGTGTAAGAATGATTTGTTGTGAGTTAGGCTAGGTCTAGGTGTTATTTTATAGGTGAATAGGGTGATTTAGAGCCTTCAGATCAGTCCAGAAGTCATCAGAATCGCATAGCTCGAATACACACCATCTAGCCACTCAAAAGAAGACACGTCACCTCAGAAAACTCCAGAATTTGGTGCTGGATTTGAACGGGCGCACTTGGCAGGAGCGCCAGTGTATTTTTGTACTGGCGCACTTCACAAGTGCGCCAGTGTATTCTGGACTGTTTTCGGTTTTTCTGCCTAACTTCGTTCGTCCATATCTTCTTCATACGGTATCCGATTTTCGAAAACTCAGACTCTATTTCGCGTATTTTTCCGAGACGAACGCAATGGCGTAACCCATTTCCCTTGATTTCATCATTTATAATTAATTATACTTTAATTCGTGAAGCTTAACGTTATAGAATTCACGGGGTGTTTCAACCTGGGTCCTGGGCGGGAATTTTCCGCCCAGCCCGGGTGTCTGTTTTGAATTTTGAAATCTGAATTTTTGAATTTGGGTTGGTTTTTATTGAAACTTCCGAAGGCCATATCTTTTTCATACGGAGTCCGATTTACGTAAACTTGGACTCTATTCCAAGCAGAATTTCGATACGAATGCAATGACAAAACCAATTTCCCTTAATTATTTTGTTACAATTTAATTATTCTCTGATTTGTTACTCTTATGTTCGCAGAAAATACGGGATGTAACACAATACTTGTTAGACGGGGCCGAAAAACACTCTAAGGGTTTATGAATATAATATATTAGGACTGGTGCCCTTATTCATCGATCATCTAGGTAAAGTGAAAATGTTAAACCAAATAGGCCTACTTAGGTATTCGATGAATATAATATGTTACGGTTGGCTGAAAGGGAGAGATTAAAGAGAGTTTGGGCATGCTATTTTGAGGTTGACCGACTTCTTCGAGATATAACATCAGTAGTGCTTTGATTGTGCACTGGTTTTGAATTATTCTTTTGTTTTGATTTTTGTTCAGTTGATGAATGGTTTGCGAGATTTAGCTTTGACTGATCTTGAGAATGTTACGTTGTTATAATTTTAGGGATATTGTCATTTTTAATATTTATTCAGCTTGGGCAAACATATTTCCACCAAGCTTATAAATATTAAAGGAAAGCTATGAAGTTCATAATGTTGTATATATACATATGTTTGTGTATACACACACAAATATGTATGTCTATATAAAAGCTATTATCCATTTTCTACATAAAATGTACCAAAAGTACAAACAATTTCATCCATGGCTTACCATAATACCATTAAACGATTATCAAGATTAAAGATCATATTATTCAATACTCAATAGGTGGAGTTATTAAGTTATTAAAAAAGACATTTCACTACATTTAAAACATATAATTTTTATGACCCCACCATTTGTAAATTACATAATTAAGAAAATGATAATTTTTTTGTTTATATTCACTCAGTTAAAGTCCAATATAAGCTTCACAGCATTTCTTATTTTTCAAAAGTTGAAGTAAAGATGTTTACAACTACTTGTATTTTTCTGTTGTAATAAATGTTTTTAACCTTCATTTCTTACTCATAACAATGTTAATTTATAATAGCCAGTTGTCTTGCTCACAAGTACTAGTGAATACATGCAGCCACTTTTAAAGATACGTTGTTAATTACTGAGCAAAAAAAACCATTATCGCTTAGAGAACTTAATGCCATGTTCTACCTGAAGCATAACTAAGTGCCAAAAAAGGAAAACTTCCCAAATTTAGAGCAACCATAATCAATTTGAATATTTTCTTATTCATTGATCTTGTAGAGCTGTTGTGCTACTACCTAATTGGGATTCCGAATGAAAAATCTTTTGTAATCACAAATCATTTATTGACTAGAAATTTGATCTACCTCAAAATTAGACCAATGTACGAATATTACTTGTTAACACTAGGATTTAAATGAAGGAAACAGGAAGTTAAACACCCAACTTAAAAGTAAATAACATAAGATATATAGTGGCTCAACAAGGATGCCTATATCTACAGTGAAGTTCTCTTATTATAATTTCTCATACAACTAATAAAATTACAAGTTAGTAATAAGAAAGCATGAAATTAAATGCTCAAAGCTAGTAAAGCTAGACGATCTTGATGACTACTAGTATTAAGGGTCATGAATTGTCTATAGTATCTAGAATTCTAGTATTTTCCAGTAAACCCCTTTGAAATGGCTATGCATGAGGTTCTTATAGTAGTTGAAGTAGATGACGGATGGTTGAGATTGTGCAGTAGAATTGGCAGGAAAAATGCCCAGTTGTTGATCGGCTATTAGGGAAGTTGTATGACTATTAACTTGAAAATTGGTTCTCTTAGGTTAAACACTCGAATGAATGAAATTCACGAAAAATTTCACAATCAGAAATCACTGGATTGCAGAAAACAATATAGTACACAAAAAATTAGAATGGTTCGGTAATGTGCCCACATTCTTCGCTAAGAATCTATTGCTTATACTGTTTAATTACAAATCGTAGTTATGCTTACGGTAAGAAATTTCAGGAGGAAGAAGTTTATTCCTAAAATGGCAGAGTTTCTTTGCCTCGAAAGAAGAAAATCCCTCTCGAAACAATGTCCTGGAGGAGTACTTATAGGCTGGGAAGCAAACCAATTCGATCATGCCACGTGGCAGCATCGTGGAAGTAATGGAGTTTGTAGATTTGAACAAGTTGAGGAGTGAGAGACGTAAAGACCTGCATTTTACATATCAAACAATCGTAAAATATTTTTATTTAATTCCCTGAGGGTCGGATCATTCCCATATTTTGATATGTTGATTATGCGGATGTGAGGCATATCCATAATTTGATCAATTTTATTTATGACCATTTTCCCCTGTCAGTTTTATACGAGGCATAACTTTTGACTGAAATTGAATCAGGTGCTAAGATTGATTTCATTGGAAAGGAAGTGATGTTTCCAATTCGTAGAGCAGTTATATTAAAGTTTTAGTTCAGCGGTTTTGGAGGGATTGTTGTTTTAGTGCAACACAATTTCTAAACAGACTTATTAGTCATGGATTGATTAGTGAGGCCCATGTTAATACGAAAAATTTACTAACTACCCAAGGTGTAATTCAACACTTTACAAATGATTAAAACAAGGCTAAGAGTAAAATAAATGTGGATAAGATTGAACAAGAGAGATTTTATAGTGGTTCGACCTCAGATTTGGCTTATGTCCACTTTAATAGAGAATTTTGTTATCATCTTGAATACAAGGTATACATTTACAATTATTTCATACATCATTTCTCTTTTAAAATGAATATTCCTTTATCTCTTTATAGATTTTCTATCTTCTTCAATCACTTTCTATTTCCAAAGTAGAAACGACCAAATCTCACAAGTATCGACAATTATTGAAGTGATTCTTCGTTAATCGTGATTGGTGAACGACTTTGATGTTTTTCTAGAATGAATTGATGATGATGGAGAACCTTCGATCATCTTCGAGAGAGCTTTAATGGAGTTTGAACTGATTGGAGAATGATAATGGCAACACTTCGTTGTTAGAAAATTCGAATCCTCCAAATGAATGAAGTTGAGGGGTATTTATAGGCGATGTCGAAGAGAGGGGCAAAATCATAATTTTCATGTGATTAGGCGTGCACTTTGACTGGTTAAACCTTGCCACGTGGCACCTTGTAGCCACGTCAGCCCATTTAGGCCATTCCACCTCAAATAGTAGTTCATAGGCTTAGTTCGGAAAAATTATGAAATCCCTCGATGGGCACCTTGCCCGATCACTGATTTTTGTGCGTACAGAGCAATCTGGTACTTGGTACTAGTACTTGACATTTGGCCATTCAACCCGATCGATACAGTGGGCACTACCAGGTTCTGACATTCAATCCATCAACGTGCTCTCGTGCCAATCAAGCATTTCATTGTGTTCTGCGCGTCTTGCTATTTGGCAAACTGGCACTTACGTTTAGCCCCATCCATCGAATTGCCATATTACCCGATCCATACCTGGTACTGCCATACTCATTTGGCATGTTGATTCTCTGATGCACGCACGTGTAAATCTTCTTTTTCTTCGTGTTCTGCCATTTTGGCACTAGTACTGGGTACTTTGGTTCAACCGATCCATCTTCTGAAAAAGTAGCGCTTGTGTCCGCTATGAAAAGCACCCGCCTCATTTACCAGACAGTTTTCCCCGATCCAAAATAATCAAGCGGATCCCCCATTGCTCCGTCGGGCTGATCACAATTTTCCACATGTTCATTACCTTTTTATTTTTGTTGATACAAGTGTTTTGGTTTAGCCCGATCCATCCAAACATAAGATGAATACTTCACGAAACTGCTTTGATCCTTCGACGTGCACCTTTGCTGATCAGCTATTCCATCGTATTACACACATTATTTTGGAAAAATGGTTTTCATCCGATCCATGGAAGGCATTTTTTCCCGATCCATGATTTTGTGTAAATCCATACGTGCACACTCACGCTGAACAAGTCTTTTACTATGTTTGGCATGCTGCCAAGGCAAACAAGGTTTTTCCCAATCCATGCATAATGTAAAATGCCTGATCTATGTTACATACCAAATAACCCGATCCATACTTTGATATTTAACCCGATCCACACATATAAAACTAGTCTAATTCATTGTTTTAAACTAGTGACAAATTCTCATAACAAAGCACTTCAATTCATATCATCAAAGCATTAAAACGTCATTATATGTTAACATATGTGTTTGACCTAAATCTAATCAAAGTTATAAACGGGGTTAACATTTTCCCTTCGGAGTTTGTATTTTCGTTTATGAAAAATGCAAGCTCAAAAATGATTGTTAATGCAATATTTTGTCAACGCATAGTGGTGAAGCATCAATAAATGCTTTGGATAAACTAAAAAAAAAAATTGTTTGAATTAAGATACGTAAAATGTAATGGACTAATTAGTATATTTTCCTCTCTCCCTTGTACAATGCTTCATATAAATTATCTTATTGGATCCAGTTTTCTCATTTATACTTCATTTCATTTTCTCCAGTTCGCAAAATATTTCAATGGCTGCCGGGTTTTGAGAAAAATCATATCTCGCTTTAAATTTTGGGCTCGCTTCTCACTGATTCTTCCTTTAATCAGATCAAATCTTCTGCGCAACTTATAGCGTCGATTACTGGTGTTTTCTAGCTTCAGATCCGAGCTTGTGACTTCATCGTACCAGATCAAATCTAACGATTTTCGTGAGTTCTTTTTCTGTTCTGTCATTTGCATGAGCCTTGCCTTCGCAACTGAATCATTACGTTTTTTTGATTACCAGTGACCAAGAGCTTGTAAAAACGGATTGGATCCCAGGCTTTGGATTGAGGCTTTTAGGGTTTGATTCAGTTTTTTCCAGAAATACTAACCTTGACGCTTCAGACCTAGATGGATCTCGATATGTATGCGAGCACGGAATTGCTAACGATTTGTTGTTTGGCGTGGTTGATCTCTTGTGACATGGCGCAATCTTCGAAAGCTCATTTTTGCATGTGATTCAACCATGTATTTTTTGTAAGATATATCATAGGATTTTACAATGATTTTGCGCCAGTTTGGTGACATTATTCATGAGACTTGGATTGAAATTTTGTTGTTAAAACTATGAACTGTTGCTTATGTTCAAATAGTTTTGTTGAAGCTTTACATTGATGTCAATCTACATACTTCGGATTTTGCATGGATTTTTGTAGTTTGACTGCCATGAATTTCTTCTTTTGTGATTGCGGGTTGCTGAAATCAATGTTTGTGTGCAGACAAGATGTTTGAACAAATTACTACTCAAACTTGGTTGTAGCTATTACATTTGCGTGTTCAACCTAATTTGTCGCCTTGCTTTTTAGAGATTTAAATACGATTTTTTTCTCAAATTTTCTTCGATGCCGAGACATGTGATTTTTTATGCATTTTCAATTCCGAATACTTAAACATTTGCTGGGGATACATGTGAACTTGAACTCGTGCTTGAGATGCAATCAACGTGTTCGACCAAATTGCTGCTTATATCCTATTGATGATGCATGGCTCTAGCTTGCAAGCGATAACATTGCAGTAGTGTTTAAGTTTTTGTCATATTTTTTATTTGAAGCACTTTAAAAATTTATTGGTGGCGCATGTGAATCTGAACCCTTGTCTGTATTGCTTGCGACTTAGTGTAATACAAGGACCTTGTTGCGCTGATATACACTCTAGTTTTAAATTAAAGTTTGTTGTTGACGATGCCGCGTTAGTGTGTGAATGCCCCAATTTTAATTCAGGCTCAAGTGCATGAAACAAGTGAAATTCACAATGGATCGGTCGCGCTTTATTCATACTAGACTGGTCATGGCTGACTCATGCTTAATCACTTGTTTAAGAGACTCGTTTAGCCAGTAAGTCTTTATTGAAGCAATGCAATTTTTCTAAAGAAAACAATGACAAGTAGAATTCGTAACTACGTGCTACACATGCCTTTTTTTCACTACTACATCCTATTCTGTAACAACAAAAACATTACACATTTCCGGACCAATATTTTGTTATCGACTGCCCACATCGGCAACAGATCAGTCAATTAAAACATTTAGCTATGGTGAATCTGTTCTGGATTGAGTGAAATGTCTACAAAAAATTGTTTTATTCAACCGTTTAGGACTTGTCGAATATTGTCTGCATAAATACAACATCATAATTCAAGTTCTCAACGATGCGTGGTATCCACTAATCGACACACGCCGATCGTAGATTTCTAGCTTTGTTTTTTAATGACTTATATGATTGTACACAACACTTCACACTTCGTAAATACGTACCTGTGACTTTATCTACAACATAATTCCTTGTGTAGAATGACTACCCAAAAGAAGCCGCGTCACCGGTCTAAGGACACACAACGTCCGTTCAACTGGAATCTTTTAAACAAGTAACTTGGACCATGGCAACTGCAGCTTCTAGGCCTGAATCAAACCATCCCTTTCTTATGCCCTTTCCTTTTACTATATCGGCTCTAGAAAGATGCTCCACAAAGATTACACTGCGTATTTTTAAGCGGTTGTGTAAATAGTTCGACATTCCCGAAGTCGATGCAATATCACCAGGGAAAGAAGGATGTGCTGATCTTCCGCCCATTGGCTTTGTAGCGGTTAATCGTTTTATGTTGATAAATGGAGTCATTCCTCCCTTTAAACTGTTCTTAGAGATGATCCTCAAGCATCTAGACATTGCCCAATTCCGACTACATCCTAATGGCTATGCCATTTTACTAGGACTTTATGTGCTTTTCATTAATACATGGCATTGTATGCTCACTTTTGAGGATATATGTGTTTAAGAGGATTAAAGAGCATCCATCTATAATCTTTGCTGAGGGTATTCGTAATTGTAAGCTTATCTTTGAATTGCCTGACAGTGTTCAGGGTTTTATGAACTAGTTTTTATATGTTCGATTCCCTAAGAGCTTCTATGGAATATGGATGCTCAGAGGTGAATATTATCGTGTTTAGATCTCTTTACATCCGCATTTTTCCAAGTGTCAACCTCTAAATTTCTTTTCTGTTTTTGCAGAGATACCATCCCCTGTAGAGGAAACTGATATTCTCTTAACTAAACTTAAGAGCTTGAGAGCTATTACAGACGAAAATAGGTCTAGGAAACTTCTGATTACTGAAGGATATCTTCATGTGTTTGGATTACTCCATCCTTCTAGGTCCTTCCCCTCTAAAGAGGCCTTTCTACACCCCAAACTATACCTTTGAAATAGAGTGTTGCAGCTTCCCCCACGAACATTGATGAACGGCTCGAAGAAGCTGAACTTATAAACCGGGGCAATCTTAATATTGAGGAACCCGGTATCGAGCCTATGATTATTGACCACTTATCAGGATGCTTTTATGTACATATTCGCAGATTTGAGTGACCTTAATGTCACTTCAAATGGACTTGCTACAAGTGATATCGTGACTTACTAAATGGCTGCTTTAGTCTCTAAGGTGTCAACTGACTTGGGTTTGACTCCTCCGGCTCGTAAACATGTCCCTGAGATTGCAAAAATTTTAACTTCAATACCTACGAGTGGTTCATTGTTTGATGCACGTTAGATTACACACTACACACGAATAGAGCTTTTATACTTTGCACATTATCTTTCCTCTTCTGCTTTAGTTCCTCCTGGTTAAGTTGCTAAACTTTTCCTTTGTTTTGTTTCAGGTCCATCCAAGAATCGTGGCTATTTGGATGCCTTTGCTCGTTATAGAGGTTTTTAGCACTTTCGGCAGTACATACTGCCTCGCTATCATGAGGAGGCTGAAGAATAAGGACAAGCAAGGAGAGTTCATGAAGCATGTAACACCCCACCTCCGCCAGGGTGACTCTTGCAAGCACTCTGACTTTGGAGGGGCGTTTGAATCAGGTAAACATGCATAATGATATATCAAGGCAGAACAAGAACATATGTATATATGTAAACAGAGTAAATAACATAGATAAAACAGCGGAAGATTTTCAAACCATTCCAAAACAAGTCTGGTACAACATAATGTTAACTTTCCAAATAAACAAGTCTAGATAAAATAACATCAACTGACAAACTGAAATACATAAGCGCTATCCCCAAAATAAGTGAGAACCATAGCTAGCTTCATGCCGAAAACGTACATGAGCTGGAATCCCACAAGCAAGCAATCCAAAATCCAAGCTAGGCTCCAGTATTCCCTCCCTGAGAACCTGGGGGGGGGGGAACGGAAGAAAAGAGGCGAAAGAAAACAGGTCAGTCAAAAAGACTGAGTAAGCCCTACTACAATCAATGTAAACTGATAAAGTAAACTGGCATGAGCAGCAGGTAAGATCATAAGGATAACAACATACTAGCATGGTGATTAACTAACAAAGTAGATAAAGGTGTCATCGCATAATCAGGATTAAGGTTTTTGCACCACAGGTGTACTAGCAAACTAACATGACTTGAATAAACAAGTATTGATCCCTTGGCCCAAGCTTTGGCCCAATAACATGAAGTGACCCTAATACAAGGTCCAATAACATGAAGTGACCCTAACATGAGGTCCAACCCAAACGATCTAGTCGATCGGCTCCCTAAGCCTAACTCGTCACGTGTTGGTGTCAATACGCCCAAACATGATTGTAGTCGAACTGTGCCGGGTCCACCCTTCGGGTGTATCAAGCCCTAGGGTGTCAACCCTTGGACACCATGAACATGAGTGCACAGTCTCGATCTACTGGTACCCGTGCATGTTTTCTCCGGCTACGGACTATGTGCACGACCAGAGTCCGCCCGGAACTACACCGGCGTACCACCCTGCCGTCGTTTATTGGTCGCTTACCTCCAGTCCAGTAATCGTGCCCCCACCCTAGCCTAGTCCCTAGGGTCATGATGATACAAACTAGGGATTACTGCTGGAGTGGACCCCCATTGCTAGGATTTCTCTAGTGGGTTAAGTACGGTTTAACCCCTTTACTAATCATGGATTAACTTGGTTAAGTGTAACGGTGAGTTCACGACTTAACCCCGGTTAATCTACCGAGCCCAAATTGGTTAAGTATTAAATGGACCATGACTTAACCCTAATCACGAGGCATTAATTAATTTAATGCGCCTTAACCTCTCACATTAGACCTTGTTGTGGTTACTAGTTAAGCCGGGCGGGTCCGGGTAGCTTTACACCACAACTTGGTCTAACCTCGGGTCCAAGGTACAACATGACCAACTTCTCACATTGGGTCCTATTGTTTGTAGCAACTAGTTATGCCGGTCGGTTCCGGGTAGGTTTACGCTACAAACTCAACCCAACCTCGAGTTGGCCACACTTATATTTTCTAAGTGTCATGTCCATCGTGTTTCCAAAACACATTACAAGTTTTCAAGCAATTGGGTAGACCTAACTTAATAGGTAAATTCCCAATGGGTAGACCTAACTTAATAGGTAAATTCCCAAGCTTATGTTTTTATGTCTTTTAAGTTTACCCAACCCCAAACGTAATCCCATCGCTTACATATCGCAATAGCGCATAAAGGATAGAAAGAGGGAACTTGGCATAATCATGACATAAAAGTGTTGAAGCCATAAGTTCAACATGGTGGCATATGAAAGGTACATATGTTCATATACTTGCATTAGGCCTCAAAAGCATGCATAAAACCAAACTTAGCATGTTGGTGATACATGGTGATAAATGACATGTAAAAATGGCCATAAGTTCGCATTTAGCCTCACATGCAAGTCATCATAAGGGATATGATAACTTACATGTTGCCAAAATGCAACCTTTAGCATAAAGCTTGAAGCTTTATGTACATAAGCCCAAGATAAGCTTGCATAACATGATAACATGAGCCAAATAATCAACCCAAACTTGCATAACATAACTTGCATATCATATGACAACTTGCATATCAAACTTGCATAACATAACTTGCATATCATATGACAACTTGCATATCAAACTTGCATAACATAACTTGCATATCATATGACAACTTGCATATCAAATTTGCATAACATAACTTGATGAACTTGCATATCACATCATAGTAAACTTGCATAACACATCATAGTAAACTTGCATAACACATCATAGTAAACTTGCATATCATACATTTAACTTTAGAGTTTAAGTATGAAAGTAGAATAGGGCTTACAATGCTTATGAGGACTCAAATGAGTATAGCAAATGTAAGAAAACCCTTATGCAACCAATTAAACCCCAAAAATGCAAGCAAAATTGATCAAAACTCTTTCTTTATGGTGCAAATATAGAGACTTGACTTGAATGCAAGCTAAAGAGGCTCATACAAGTTTAAAAACACTTGTATGCATGGAAAATCTCATAAGAATTTGTTTAGGAATTTTATGAAGAGAGTGGAGGCCATGAGAGGATTGATTTTGCCATAGTTTAGTTGCTAGAATGAATAATGATGATTTAGGGTAGGTTAGGGTCTTATTTATAGATTAGGCAAGTGTTTTAGGCCATAGGATTAAACCCTAGTTGCAATCTCAGCCCTTAAAACCGAATCTGGCCCCCAAGCTCAACACAAACCCAAAATGGTGCACCAGGCTAAACAGCCCGTCTGAGCCAAGTCGACAGCCCAGTCGACAGGGCTGTCGACTTGGTCTAACCAAGTCGACTCCCAAGTCGACAGGGCTGTCGACTTGGGGTGTTCTGGCTGGAATTTTCCCGCCTGGCCCAATAACCCCAATTTCCAAATTCAGATTTGAATTCGAAATCTGTTTTTACTTTGAAATTTTCAGAAAACTTCGTTGGGCCTTAATCGGGTCATACGGACTCCGATTTTCGAAAACTCGGACTCTATTTCGTGTATTTTTCCGAGACGAACGCAATGGCATAGCCTGTTTCCCTTGATTCAGATTTTAAAATTAAATTCTGCCTCGATTTACATTATTACAGGTTATTGAAAATACGGGTTGTTACATTCTCCCCTCCTTAAAGGATTTCGTCCCCGAAATCTTCAAGTTAGGAAGAACGTATCCTACCATCCAATCATCCATCTACTCAAAACATCATCCACGAGCAATCATTGCCCTTACAAGATTCTAAATGTTGTATGAACATATGCAAAGGTGTGTGTATATGTACTTATCTAATGCAAATATCATCAATGCAAATTATGTTAGTGAAATGAATCCATATGTATGCAATTCCTAACATAATGTATAACATCTATATGTCTGCACATAACATACATCCATATGCACCATCCATGTGATAACACAAAAATTTTCATCCATGAATAAGCATAAACACTCATGCATATGCAATATGAGGAGTGTGTGATCCGATCTAGTGCCTAATCATGTATAATGCATCCACGAGTAACCACTTGCAAACACTTGCAACCACTTGCAACCAGCAAGCATAACATGTTTCAAACACATGTTTCATCCAAAGGGTTTCTACCTTAGGTTCTCATGACAAGATTAACACGATAAACTAGATAAACATGGATAACAAAGAGAAAGATATGCTAACAAAGAAAAGAGATTGAGAGTGTACCCTCAAAAAGGAATGGATAAAGCCCACGCATCTTCTCCTCGGTTTCCCAAGTTGCGTCTTCTTCGGCTTCACCCCATTGAACCTTCACCAACTTGACCTCTCGATTCCTTAGCTTCTTGGTCTCCGTCCCCAAGATACGAATCGGAGCTCTCCTCAAGGTAGCCTCTTTCTCCACTTCCACATCTTTCAGAACACTTGGCTCAACCACCTCTGCTGATTCATGTAAACACTTCCGGAGATGCGAGACATGAAAAACATCGTGTACTCCGGCAAGCTTCTCGGGCAACTCCACTCTATAAGCCATCTGCCCGATCCTCTCTATAATAGGGAATGGTCCAACAAACCTCGGTGCTAACTTCCCAACGGCTCCAAATCGGACCACATTCCGCAAAGGAGAAACCTTCACGAAAACCATATCCCCAACATCAAACTCCAAATCAGTTCTTCGCTTATCAGCATAGGATTTCTGTCGGTCTTGGGCCGCTTTCATCCGTCTCCGAATCTACTCGATCTTCTCGGATGTATCTCTGATCATATCAGGCCCAAGTATAAGCTTATCTGTAGTCTCCCACCAACATGTAGGGGACTTGCACGGCCTCCCATATAAAGCTTCGAATGGTGCCATCCATATGCTTGCCTGATAACTGTTATTATATGCAAACTCAACAAGAGGAAGATGGTCTTCCCAAGTAACACCAAAATCCAGAATACAAAGCCTCAACAGATCCTCGAGTACCCTATTCACCCTTTCGGTTTGACCGTCCGTCTGCGGGTGATAAGCAGTACTTAGATTCAACCTTGTGCCCATAGCTTCTTGCAAGCTATTCCAGAATTGACTTGTAAAGATTGGGTCACGGTCACTGACAATACTAGAAGGGACACCATGAAGTCGCACAATCTCACGAAGATATACAGACGCTAGCCCAGATGCGGTTCTCTTGCTCTTCACCGGAATGAAATGAGCACTCTTCGTAAGTCTATCCACAATAACCCAAATGCTCGTATTCCCTTTCCTTGACCTTGGTAGCCCATCGATAAAATCCATGGAAATACTCTCCCACTTCCAAAGTGGAACGTCTAGAGGATGCAAATAGCCCACCGGGCTTCTTCGACTCGGCCTTAACTTGCTGGCAAATGATACATCTAGAGACAAACTCTGCTACATCCTTTTTCATCCCAGGCCAAAAGAAAATGCGCTTCATATCTTTATACATCTTATCTCCGCCCGGATGTATAGTCAACTTAGAGCGATGCGCTTCCTCAAGAACTTTTCTTACTAAATCTTCTACCATTGGAACACATAACCTTCCGTCTATCCTCAGCCAACCCTTGTCATCAATAGAATATCGAGCGAGATGACTAGACGCCTCTCCTCGAATTAACTTATCCATAATCTCAACTATCCGAGGGTCTTCTCTCTGCGAAGCCCCAACTTGATCAAGAAGGGTAGGTCTGAGTTCCAGAGATGCTAAAGAACCGGTCATCGACTCAATCGCCAAAGAGAAATCAAAGGTTGCCACATACTCTAAATTCTTCATCTCAACGAATAGAGGACTCAGAGTCAACCTTCTTCTACTCAATGCATCTGCTACCACATTCCCCTTGCCAGGGGTATAAGCTATCTCAATATCGTAGGATGCCAAGAATTCCATCCATCTTTGCTGCCTCAGATTCAGATCCTTCTGAGAAAAGAGATACTTCAATGACTTGTGATCGGTATAAAGCTCAAATCTTTCTCCCAGAAGATAATGGCGCCAAGCCTTGAGTGCATATACTATTGCTGCCAACTCTAAGTCATGAGTGGGATAATTCTTCTCATGCACTTTGAGTTGTCTACCGCCAAAGCATATCACTCTTCCTTCTTGCATCAGAACAGCTCCTAACCCCGTGCCATATGCATCGGTGTATACTGTAAATAACTTCCCTCCATCGGGCAAAGCTAGAACAGGTGCTGATGTAAGAGCTCTCTTGAGCTTCTGAAAAGCAAGCTCGCATTCTATGCTCCAAGCAAAAACTAAATTCTTCTTCGTCAATTTAGTAAGAGGAGCGGATATCTTTGCGAAGTCCTTGATGAACTTCCGGTAAAAACCCGCAAGACCTAGAAAACTTCTCACTTCGGTTGCATTCCTTGGAGTCTTCCAACCCTGAACTGCAACCACCTTAGCGGGATCCACCGCTAAGCCTTGCTTAGACACTATATGCCCAAGGAATCTAACTTCCCTTCTCCAAAAGTGACACTTGGAGAACTTGGCCTTCAACTGAAGCGCTCTAAGCGTATCCATCACCTCCACGAGATGCCTTGCATGCTCTTCCTCATCCTTAGAGAAGATCAGAGTATCATCTACGAAGACCACGACAAACTTGTTCAAGAACTCCCGAAACACCCTACTCATCAAGTCCACGAAATATGCGGGTGCATTAGTCAAGCCGAACGGCATGACAAGCCATTCGAAGAATCCATCTGGAGTCCTGAACGCAGTCTTGTCTATACTATCCTCAGCTACCCTGAGCTGATGGAATCCAGTAGCAAGATCAAGCTGAGAGAAAACAGAAGCACCGACAAGCTGGTCAAAGAGATCATCAATCCTCGGTAACGGGTGTCTGTTCTTCTTAGTCAGCTTATTCAACTCTCGATAGTCAACACAAAGTCGGAGAGAACCATCTGCCTTGGTAGCAAATACCACAGGCGCTCCCCATTCAGATATACTTCGTCTAATGAAGTTCTTTTCAAGCAACTCCTTCACTTGCTTACTTA
Source organism: Allium sativum (assembly GCA_030737875.1). Classification (NCBI taxonomy): domain Eukaryota; kingdom Viridiplantae; phylum Streptophyta; class Magnoliopsida; order Asparagales; family Amaryllidaceae; genus Allium; species Allium sativum. Next base: position 491,617,709 of record CM060920.1, read on the forward strand.
GCTCCCGCCTTTCACGCGGAGCCATGTGCCGAACGGGCAAAGAAACCGGCTTTGCATTATCCACCAGATAAATGCGGAAATCAATCTCTCGCTTAGGGGGCAACCCCCTAACTTCATCGAAAACATCCGGATACTCTCGAACCACTCTCACAGACTGAAGAGTCTCCATTAACGAGTCGAGTGATTCAAGATAGCACAACATGACGGGACCTCTCGGATCACAAGAAATCTCTAGGGTGTTTCCGAGGCGAGTCACAAGCCTCACAACCCTATGCTCACAATCAAGAATGGCTCCATATCTGGACAGCCAATCCATGCCCAATATCAATCTGTATCCCCTGAAACCAAGAACATTAGCACTGCACAAGAACTCTACACTCAGTATAGAGATCCTCAAATCCCCACATATCATAGACAAATGGGCGGAACCCCCAATAGGATTTGAGACACAGACGGGATCATCTACCAAGCTAGTACTAAGGTGCAAACTATCAACAAGATCAGATGAGATAAAACTATGCGATGCACCAGAATCAAACAAGGTACGAACTGGAAAATCAGAAATATATACAAGGCTCTCAACAGAAATACTACCTCGATCGGGAACTGGAGCGGTATTAAGAGCATGAACTTGCCCTCCTGAAGGTCCAGCACGCTGAGTCTGACCCTGGCCTTGCCCTTGCTTCCTCGGGCAATCCTTACTGAAATGTCCAGTCTCACCGCAGAAAAAGCATTCACCATTCTTCCTTTTCCTCTTCTTACAATCCTTAATAAGATGCCCAACAGAACCGCAATAATGGCACTTCCCCTTGATGTTCTTGCCCTTGTTGTTGTTCCCCTTGTTGCCTTGACTCTTGTTCTTGTTCTTGTTTTGATTGCCTTGACTGCTCTGACCACTTGGATTACCCTGATTTCCTTTCCCCTGGGAATCAGTCTTCTTGGCTTGAGTATCATTCACCTTTATCTCTTTCTTGACATCTCCCTGAAGTAACGCCATATCAACCAAGCTCTCAAACGTGGCCCCATGGGGAATATGTGACATAGCCAATCCCTGCAACGGCTCATTCAATCCTCTAGCAAAACGAAGAGCCTTCTTCTGAGGAGTATTCACCATATCCAAGCCAAAACGAGCTAACTGATTGAACTTGTTCACATATTCTTTGACAGACATATCTCCTTGCTTCAAAGTTATGAACCTCTCCATTTGCAGATTCTCCTCAGCAGAAGAGAGAAACTTAAGCATGAACCTTGCCCTGAAATCGGCCCAAGTCTCAACAGGCCTAGTACCACTGGTGACTTCCCACCAATAAGCGGCTTCATCCTTCATAAGCCAAACTGCCAACAAGACCTTCCTCTGATCGTCTGACCCAAAGATAGCAAATAAATCCTCGGTTTCTTTCAACCAATTTCTGGCCTCTACAAAAGTCTCAGTGCCTTGAAAATTCTTGCCACCCATTGCTTTGAAATCTTTGCAAGTCTTTGCGAAGTCAGGCTGAGGATGCTGAGGGGGAGGAGGAAGAGGAACCTCAGCGACAGGAGGAGGAGGAACATTAGCCACTGGAGGAGGAGGATGAGGAACATCTGCGGGGCCGGCCTCGGTCGCCCTAGCCTCCAAAAGTCTCCTATACCAAACAGGTACGTGTACTCCCTCCGGAATAGCAAAGTTATCGGCCATACTGAAAAAGAAAAAGACAGATTCAGAATAGAGAAAAACGAACGGATTTTGCTAATGGCTTTTTGGGGAATAGCCCTTTAAAATAAACTAGACTTTTCTTTGGAAAATACTTAATACTTGATTTTGAAAATAGTTTTCCAAAAGTTTTAAAAACCTTTTTGTTCCTTCTCGTAAACCATATGCTCTGATACCAAATTGTAACACCCCACCTCCGCCAGGGTGACTCTTGCAAGCACTCTGACTTTGGAGGGGCGTTTGAATCAGGTAAACATGCATAATGATATATCAAGGCAGAACAAGAACATATGTATATATGTAAACAGAGTAAATAACATAGATAAAACAGCGGAAGATTTTCAAACCATTCCAAAACAAGTCTGGTACAACATAATGTTAACTTTCCAAATAAACAAGTCTAGATAAAATAACATCAACTGACAAACTGAAATACATAAGCGCTATCCCCAAAATAAGTGAGAACCATAGCTAGCTTCATGCCGAAAACGTACATGAGCTGGAATCCCACAAGCAAGCAATCCAAAATCCAAGCTAGGCTCCAGTATTCCCTCCCTGAGAACCTGGGGGGGGGGGAACGGAAGAAAAGAGGCAAAAGAAAACAGGTCAGTCAAAAAGACTGAGTAAGCCCTACTACAATCAATGTAAACTGATAAAGTTAACTGGCATGAGCAGCAGGTAAGATCATAAGGATAACAACATACTAGCATGGTGATTAACTAACAAGGTAGATAAAGGTGTCATCGCATAATCAGGATTAAGGTTTTTGCACCACAGGTGTACTAGCAAACTAACATGACTTGAATAAACAAGTATTGATCCCTTGGCCCAAGCTTTGGCCCAATAACATGAAGTGACCCTAATACAAGGTCCAATAACATGAAGTGACCCTAACATGAGGTCCAACCCAAATGGTCTAGTCGATCGGCTCCCTAAGCCTAACTCGTCACGTGTTGGTGTCAATACGGCCCAAACATGATTGTAGTCGAACTGTGCCGGGTCCACCCTTCGGGTGTATCAAGCCCTAGGGTGTCAACCCCTGGACACCATGAACATGAGTGAATAGTCTCGATCTACTGGTACCCGTGCATGTTTTCTCCGGCTACGGACTATGTGCACGACCAGAGTCCGCCCGGAACTACACCGGCGTACCACCCTGCCGTCGTTTATTGGTCGCTTACCTCCAGTCCAGTAATCGTGCCCCCACCCTAGCCTAGTCCCTAGGGTCATGATGATACAAACTAGGGATTACTGCTGGAGTGGACCCCCATTGCTAGGATTTCTCTAGTGGGTTAAGTACGGTTTAACCCCTTTACTAATCATGGATTAACTTGGTTAAGTGTAACGGTGAGTTCACGACTTAACCCCGGTTAATCTACCGAGCCCAAATTGGTTAAGTATTAAATGGACCATGACTTAACCCTAATCACGAGGCATTAATTAATTTAATGCGCCTTAACCTCTCACATTAGACCTTGTTGTGGTTACTAGTTAAGCCGGGCGGGTCCGGGTAGCTTTACACCACAACTTGGTCTAACCTCGGGTCCAAGGTACAACATGACCAACTTCTCACATTGGGTCCTATTGTTTGTAGCAACTAGTTATGCCGGTCGGTTCCGGGTAGGTTTACGCTACAAACTCAACCCAACCTCGAGTTGGCCACACTTATATTTTCTAAGTGTCATGTCCATCGTGTTTCCAAAACACATTACAAGTTTTCAAGCAATTGGGTAGACCTAACTTAATAGGTAAATTCCCAATGGGTAAACCTAACTTAATAGGTAAATTCCCAAGCTTATGTTTTTATGTCTTTTAAGTTTACCCAACCCCAAACGCAATCCCATCGCTTACATATCACAATAGCGCATAAAGGATAGAAAGAGGGAACTTGGCATAATCATGACATAAAAGTGTTGAAGCCACAAGTTCAACATGGTGGCATATGAAAGGTACATATGTTCATATACTTGCATTAGGCCTCAAAAGCATGCATAAAACCAAACTTAGCATGTTGGTGATACATGGTGATAAATGACATGTAAAAATGGCCATAAGTTCGCATTTAGCCTCACATGCAAGTTATCATAAGGGATATGATAACTTACATGTTGCCAAAATGCAACCTTTAGCATAAAGCTTGAAGCTTTATGTACATAAGCCCAAGATAAGCTTGCATAACATGATAACATGAGCCAAATAATCAACCCAAACTTGCATAACATAACTTGCATATCATATGACGACTTGCATATCAAACTTGCATAACATAACTTGCATATCATATGACGACTTGCATATCAAACTTGCATAACATAACTTACATATCATATGACAACTTGCATATCAAACTTGCATAACATAACTTGATGAACTTGCATATCACATCATAGTAAACTTGCATAACACATCATAGTAAACTTGCATAACACATCATAGTAAACTTGCATATCATACATTTAACTTTAGAGTTTAAGTATGAAAGTAGAATAGGGCTTACAATGCTTATGAGGACTCAAATGAGTATAGCAAATGTAAGAAAACCCTTATGCAACCAATTAAACTCCAAAAATGCAAGCAAAATTGATCAAAACTCTTTCTTTATGGTGCAAATATAGAGACTTGACTTGAATGCAAGCTAAAGAGGCTCATACAGGTTTAAAAACACTTGTATGCATGGAAAATCTCATAAGAATTTGTTTAGGAATTTTATGAAGAGAGTGGAGGCCATGAGAGGATTGATTTTGCCATAGTTTAGTTGCTAGAATGAATAATGATGATTTAGGGTAGGTTAGGGTCTTATTTATAGATTAGGCAAGTGTTTTAGGCCATAGGATTAAACCCTAGTTGCAATCACCTCCCTTATAACCGAATCTGGCCCCCAAGCTCAACACAAACCCAAAATGGTGCACCAGGCTAAACAGCCCGTCTGAGCCAAGTCGACAGCCCAGTCGACAGGGCTGTTGACTTGGTCTAACCAAGTCGACTCCCAAGTCGACAGGGCTGTCGACTTGGGGTGTTCTGGCAGGAATTTTCCCGCCTGGCCCAATAACCCCAATTTCCAATTTCAGATTTGAATTCGAAATCTGTTTTTACTTTGAAATTTTCAGAAAACTTCGTTGGGCCTTAATCGGGTCATACGGACTCCGATTTTCGAAAACTCGGACTCTATTTCGTGTATTTTTCCGAGACGAACGCAATGGCATAGCCCGTTTCCCTTGATTCAGATTTTAAAATTAAATTCTGCCTCGATTTTCATTATTACAGGTTATTGAAAATACGGGTTGTTACAAAGCATAGGTCTTTCAAGATAGTGAGGAAAGAAGTAGGAAACCTTGTAAAGAGCGTCCTATCTAGGATAAACATGATGGAGATAACTGGAAGAGGAGAGACAAAGACGATGGGAAAAGGGACAAGCGCAAAGATGACTCTCACAAGCTCTCTTAGACAGATATGGATCTTGCCTCTACTGCCCTGGATTCTACTTCCAGTTGTCTGTCCCTTGCGGCTCCATCCATTACTCCTCCTCCAGCTGATATACAAAAGATCATTCATAGGCCACGTCATACTCTTGAACCTGCATCCACCAGTCTTGCCGGGTGGTTTGACACTTGCTGTCTAAAAGGGGTTTACTTTGATCTTGATATACATCCGACTGACAAGACAGAGATGCTTAAGGGACTGGATGTAGCAAAGAGTAATGCTGAGAAGTAGATGGATGCAGTTAAGAGTCAAGTTGGTAAGCAGCTGGATGTGGTCAGGGGTGATGTTGAGAAGCAGCTATCTTCATGGTATAAACTAGCTTATGAATCTCAAAGAGTTAACAAACGTAATCTAAAGGTCGTCGCTGCATTGGAGAATGACAAAGATGAATGGAACAGAGTTCTCCAATCTCGTGACGCTAGCGTTGTCTCACTTTCCCAAATGAATATTGATTTAGGAGCGGAAAACCAGAGACTTAGAGATGAACTTGTAGCTTACAAGCTTAAAGAAGACTTGTCATCTTCTCAAGTTACAGAAGCTCTTTCTGCTCAGAAGACGACTGAGGACAGGTTAGCTAGAGAGAATCACACCATGAAGGCTTATCGGCAAGATGTTGTCAGCTTGCGAGAAATGGCTGCTTCACACAAATCTGATACTTTTTCTTTACAAACCAGTGTGACGACCCTTGAACAGGAGAGAGATCAGGATCTTTTGGGAAAGGCAGCAGTAGAGAAAGCCCATACTGATACTAAGGCTGAGTTTGATTCTACCTTGTTTTGATTTCTATAAACTTAGTATGTAACATTCCTCATTTTTCGTATCGGAAGATCGTAAAATATTTTTATTTTATTCCCTAGGGGTTGGATCATTCTCATATTTTAATAAGATGTTTATGGGGATGTGAGACATGTCCATAATTTTTACCAATTTTGTTTGTGACCATTTTTCCCCTGTCAACCTTGTACAAGGCATAACTTTTGACTTAGGTTGAATCAGGTGGTGAGACTTGTCCCATTATAGAGCAAATGATGATTGTCTTTCCATATAGTGGTTACATTAAATATTTGGCTTAGCGGTTTGGGAGGAATCATTGTTTTAAGGTTTTTTAGTTAGATGTTCAGGTTTTGGGAGCCTTAATGGGATGATTTGTAGAGGCCCATTAGTAGGCTGGTGGAGAGCTATAAATATGGGGTGAGAGGTATAGAGAATAGTATACTTTCTACATTTTCTCATTTGGTGGCCTATGCTCTTCCTTCCTCTAACACCTTTCCACCATTAAAATCGAGACCTAATGAAGGAAATCAAAGATCTACACCATTTGAGGCTAGATCTACGTCATTTGAAGTGAGAGTTCTTCAGATCAAGGAGTTTGGTTCGAATTGCTCGCTATCCAGAATCTTAATCCATTTCTTTTAGATTTTTTTGGAGAAATGGTGAGTGATATGCATCTTTCACATGGATTCAATCAAATGTATCTGTGTTTGATCACATTTTTCATCAAATTCAAGTGTTTTTTCATAGATCTACATCTTGCTAAGTTCATTTTCATATGGATCACTATAGGAACTGATTTAGCAAGTTTAAACCAGTAATTCCTATGCTATTTCATATGTTTATGCGAGTTAGATCTGCAATTTAGATCATATGTTCATTTATCATGATTTTGGTGAAAATTGTATAATTTTAGTGATAATTGTCATATTCATGTTGTTAGTGAGCTCGTCACATGTCTATGGTTGTATTCGATGAATTAGACGAGTATATTTCATCAATTGTATCGATTGCCAAAGTTTTGGTCGAAATTGGACTTAGTTTGGGGCTGTACAGGCCATGGGTCAAGCGCAGTACAAGTGTAGTATGGCGTAGTACATCATGTCATCGGGTCAAGCAGAAATACATGGGGCCGGTTGCACACAAGGCTCGGTCTGTCGATCGGAGCTTTGGAGACACAGGGTCGGTAGGCCAGAGGAGAGGGGGTCTGTCGGTCTAGTGCAAAAAGGGGCAAGCCTGGTGTTGGAATGAGCAGTGTTCGGTCGAGCACAACATTGGTTCAAGCAAGCCTGGTTGGTCGTGTGAAGGAGATGGGGTCGGTCGCTCCACGGGTTGGCCACCTTATGCAAAGAGATGTTAGGGTCAGTCATGCCAAGGGGTCGGTTGAGCAGTGAAACACCCCACCTCCGTTACGGTCACTCTCAAAGGGAATGCCCTAATTTTGGTGGAGGTTTATAAGTATATGTCATAGATATACAAGACAGATATAAGAACACATATTTTTGAATAGCGGAAAACAACAACAACTTTTATTTCATTAAAATACGTGTTACACAAACCATGCCATAATTGTCTTACAATACTTTCAAAAACATAACACCTTCATAACTGTCTTGATTACATTATTTAAAGAAGCATAAAAAAAACATAAATAAACTACATAAGTCCCATAATTGTTGTCCAAAGCCATAGTCCAAAACGGAAAAGATCCAAGCAATACATTCTTTCTCTTCAAGCTGGATGTGAAAACTAGTCAAGCTGCGGTATTCCCTCCCTATGGACCTGGGGGGGGGGGGGGGACGAAAGAAAACTAGAGTCAGACATAAAGCCTGAGTAAGTCTAGGACTATTCAGTCTATGAATAAAGAACTGGGTATGATAAGTATAAACTGGAAATGGGAAAGAACTATAAACTAGGTTAAGTTGTCTAGAGTCGAATATACTATCGTACCCCATATTAATCTCTGTACCCATATAAACTAGTTCCCAATAGGCACCCCATAATCAGGGTGAAGTGATCCATCTCTGATGATCGGCTCCTACTCGCATAGTTACATGTGTCTTACGGCCCCCGATGTTGTAGTTACCTATGCTGGTCCCACCATGGGGTGTATCAAGTCCCATGGTGGCGGCCCGACACAATCCTAGAATGCACAGGTATGCTACTGGTGCCCAGTGCCTTATTTTTCTGCGCCGGAGTGTGTGCACGCCCGCACCCCGTTAGAACCTACACTGCTGCACCACCGCCGTCGATTTGACCTCTTACAGTCAGCCCAGTAATCGTGCCCCACCCTGCCTAGTTCAGGGTATCCAGATACACCTTGTAGGGTTACTGCTGAAAAGGGTCCCCCGCTACTAGGTTTTCTATTTCTAGCCAACATGCTAAGTTGGTTAAGTGTTTTGTAAACCTAACCCCCAATCAGTCTGTATAGTTTAGCATGTTCCATTTTGATTAAGTATTAATTCAATTTACTTAATCCTATCAATCCTGACTCAGCCTTAATTGTCTTATTAAAGCCTTGATCTCTCACATTAGACAGGTATTGTTGTGGCTGCCTGTTGCCGGTTGAGTCCGGGCAGTCTTACGCCACAACTCAGTCTAACCTCGGGTCTTTATTGGGCTCCGTGTTTAACCAGCCACATTGGATAGGTATTGTTGTGACTACTGGACAGCCGGGCGGTTCCGGGCAGGTTTACATCACAACTCAATCCAACCTCGGGTTAAACCCATCGTATTTTCTAAATTTACATATTTTGTCTCTTTCCTTTTTATATGTAAATATTTGCGGCCCATTATTCAAATTCATCTTTATTGGTTAAAATTTATTTATGCCACTTAATTGTTTTTCAAGGTTGTTGGCATGCGTCAAACATGCCAACACATATGTTCTATATTTTAACCCAAACGTCATTACCCCCGTTTTACACGTTCGCTACAATATAAGATATGTTGGGTTTAACATTTAAACCCAACTTAGCCATATGAAAAGGGGAGGCTTATAACATGGTGTTTATAAGGTAACATAAAAAGGGGAGTGTGAACGCATGAACTTGCAACATAACGATTCAATTAACATGAATTAGGCACATGTGAACTTGCATTGTAATAGCATATAATCATGGCATAAACAATACTTAAACATGAATCATTCTATTCATATAATCATGGCATAAACAATACTTAAACATGAACCATTCTATTCATATAATCATGGCAGAGACATACTTAAACATGAATCATTCTATTCATATAAACTTGCAATTGGAATGTAAATCTAATTAATTGTGTCACATATGTCACCATATGATTTTGATAACAACTTCGGCCTAAAACATGTTTTCAACTAGGCATAATACCAAACATAGTTTAGTTATGTTCATAAAAATGCTTTCTTTTGTTTTTAATACAAAAGCATGATTTGCCAATTCCAACATAGATTCATATAAACCATAGTACTTAGTCGAGTCCAATTACACACTAAAAGTGATCATAAAAGTATGTACATCATATTGGCATAATAGTGAATCATTTACTTGCGTGAATCCCAAATAAAATACCACAACATGTGGTTGTTAACATGAATCATATACTTGTACGAATCCCTAAATAAAATACCACAACATATGGTTGTCAACATCCAACATAAATCACATACTTACAAATATCCAATCGTATACCATAACATTTCCAAATTGTTTAGAATCAGAATAACATACAAATATAGATTATTATCGCCACAATTCCATTTCTCATTTTACACAAATCAAACGCAATTAATTATTCACATCGGAATAGCACTCTACTTACAACGTATGATGAATCTTCAATTCAGGAATCTGAATTCTGAATTTGGAGATGCTATCCTTTGTTGTAGGCGTTGTTTTGATTTAATTGACGTTGCTTTAAGCTTTCGAATTATCTCCCAATTGTCTCTCAATTTCTGACGGCTATCCCTAGTCTCTCCTCAGCAGCATGACGGTCTCGTCTCCATTTTTGTTTGTGTGAATTAGGGTGAGTCTTAGGTCCTTTTTATAGAGTTTGTGAGTTGATTTAGACCGTCGATGGAGCTTGGTTTAATAATAGCCGTTTGTTTGAAGGAGAGACCAACCAGGAGCTGACACCTAGCCCTAGTGACAAGGCAAGGCTCAGAAAATCGACCAAACACAGACCAGGCCAGCCAGGGGGGCTGGGTTCAACCTGGCTCAGGGGCTAGGTCGACACGCCAGTCGACACCGTGTGGACTTGGCAGTCGACACGGGTGACCCAGGTCGACTGCCCAGTCGACCTGGGTAGCCCCAGGTCGACTACCAAGTCGACCTGGGTGCCTTGGGCGGGAAAATTCCCGCCCTGGCCAATTCGGCCCGATTTTGAATTTTGAATTGGTTTTTCTGAGCTGTTTTGGTCTGTTTGAATTTTAAATTGAATTCTGAAACTTCCGTAGGCCATATCTTCTTCATACGGAGTCCGTTTTACGCAAACTCGGAATCTATCTCAAGCAGAATTCCGAGACGAACGCAATGGCGTATCCCGTTTCCCTTAATTCTTTGATGTGAAATTAGTTATACTTTAATTTGTGAATTTCACTGTTATAGAATACACGGGGTGCTACATTCTCCCCCACTTAAAAGGATTTCGTCCCCGAAATCTTCAAGTTCAGGAAGAATGTACATCCTAACATCCAAACATCCATCTACTCATCCATCAAACACGAGCATCACTTGTCCTTAAAAGACTTCTAATGCTTCATGATCATATGCGAAGTGTGTGTGTGTATATGTACTTATCTAATGCAAAATCAGGCGGTCTACTGATTCAGTTAACCTCCTTAATGCAAATTATGTAAGTGCCATGAATCCATTATGTATGCAAATTCTCCTATTCATGATTCTACTTGAGTGCTCAACCATTCATATAAATGCAACATCCATATGACAACACATTAAACTTCAACCATATACGAATATAAATACATTTATGCATATGCAATATGAAGTGACTGAGCCGATCTAAAACCTAGATTGTGTGGGTATATGCAACCACGAGCAACCACTAGCAATCACTTGCAAACACTAGCAACCATCATCCATAACATGTTTCAATTACATGTTTTCATCCAAAGGGTTTCTTCCTAAAAGATAAGGTCGAGGAGATATACCTAAAAAGATAGATAAAAGCACAACTTAAGGAAAAAGAAAGATCAAAGATGTACCCTCGAAAAGAAAAGGGTAGGCTGCGCATATTCTAGCTTCAGTTTCCCAAGTTGCGTCTCCTTCGGCGTCGCTCCACTGAACTTTGACGAGCTTGACTTCGCGGTTGCGTAGCTTCTTCACTTCCGTTCCTAATATGCGGGTTGGAACTTTTCTCACGGTTGCTTCTCATTCCACTTCAGCTTCTTCTAGGATATTTGGCTCTACAACTTCAGCAGATTCATGTAGACATTTTCGGAGATGTGAAACGTGAAAGACGTTGTGAACTCCGGCCAATTTTTCGGGTAGCTCTAATCTATAGGCCATTTTCCCAATTTTCTCGATGATAGGAAATGGCCCTACGAACCTTGGTGCTAGCTTTCCTATGGTTCCAAAACGAACAACGTTCCTTAGCGGAGATACCTTAAGAAAAACTCTGTCCCCAACCTCAAATTCAAGGTCGGTCCTCCTCTTGTCGGCGTAGGACTTTTGTCTGTCTTGGGCCGTCTTCATCCTTCTTCGTATTAAGTCTACTTTCTCTGAAGTCTCTCGGATCATATCTAGCCCAAGTATGAGCTTATCAGTAGACTCCCACCAACAAGTGGGCGATCAACACGGTCTTCCATATAAAGCTTCAAAGGGCGCCATTTCGATGGTGGCTTGGTAGCTGTTGTTGTAGGAAAATACCACCAAAGGAAGATTGTCTTCCCACGTCCCTCCGAAGTCAAGGACGCACAGTCTTAAAAGGTCCTCCAAAACTCTGTTCACTCTTTCTGTATGGCCGTCGGTTTGGGGATGATAGGCTGTGCTCAAGCATAACTGTGTGCCTACCGCTTCTTGCAGACTCCGCCAAAACTCACTTGTGAAGATAGGGTCTCGGTCACTAACAATGCTGGAGGGTATTCCATGGAGTCGAACAATTTCCTTGAGATAAAGAGATGCTAGGGATGAGGCAGTTCTTTTACTTTTGACAGGTAAAAAGTGGGCGCTTTTAGTAAGCCTATCCACTATTACCCAAATGCTAGTGTTTCCTCTCCTAGACCTAGGCAGTCCATCAATGAAGTCCATTGAGATGCTATCCCACTTCCACTCCGGGACCTCTAGAGGATGGAGTAGACTGCCAGGCTTTTTCTGTTCCGCCTTAACCTGTTGGCACACCATACACTTAGAAACGAAATCTGCCACGTCCTTCTTCATGTCGTTCCAAAAGAAAGTTCTCTTTATGTCCTTGTACATTTTATCTCCGCCTGGATGTATCGTCATCTTGGAGTGGTGTGCTTCCTCGAGAACCTTCTTTACTAAATCCCTTGTCTGTGGGACGCATAGTCTTCCGTCTCGCCTTAGCCAACCCTTATCGTCGATGGAGTATCTGTTGAGGTGACTTGAAGTCTCACCCCTAATTAGCCTATCAATCGTCTCCACAAGCTGAGGGTCTTCGCGTTGTGATGTCCCTATTGAGTCCACTAAAGTCGGGCGTACCTCGAGAGATGCTAGCAAGCTTGGTACAATATCGGAGGAGGGCCTAAAGTCAAAACTGGCTATAAACTCTAGGCTTTGTCTTTCAACAAACAACGGGCTTAGGATCAGTTTCTTTCGGCTCAACGCGTCCGCCACTACGTTGCCTTTGCCCGGAGTGTAGGAGATCTCGAAATCATATGAGGCAAGAAACTCCATCCATCTCTGTTGCCTCAAGTTAAGGTCCTTCTGCGTGAAAAGGTATTTCAACGATTTATGGTCAGTGTAAAGTTCGAACTTCTCACCTAGGAGATAGTGTCGCCAAGACTTGAGTGCAAAGACGATGGCGGCTAACTCAAGATCGTGGGTCGGGTAGTTCTTTTCATGCACTTTCAATTGTCTCCTGCCATAAGCTACTACCCTTCCTTCTTGCATTAAGACGGTGCCTAGTCCTGTCCCACATGCATCTGTATAAACTGTGAACATCTTGCTTCCATCTGGCAACGTTAAAACTGGTGCTGTTGTAAGAGCCCTTTTCAGTCGTTGGAAAGCAAACTCGCAATCCATGTCCCAATTGAACACTAGATTCTTCTTGGTCAACTTTGTGAGCGAAGATGATATCTTTGCAAAGTCTCTGATGAATTTCCAATAGAAGCCTGCTAGCCCGAGAAAGCTTCGGACCTCTGTTGCGTTCTTTGGTGTCTTCCAATCCTGCACCGCTACTACCTTAGCCGGGTCTACTGCTAATCCTTCCTTGGATACTATGTGCCCAAGAAATCTTAATTCCTCTCTCCAAAAGTGGCATTTGGAGAATTTGGCTTTTAGCTGATGGACTCGCAGAGTTTCCATGATTGCCCTTAAGTGCTGAGCATGTTCCTCTTCACTCTTTGAGAAGATAAGGATATCGTCTACGAAGACCACTACGAACTTATTAAGGAAATCTCTGAATACCCTACTCATCAAGTCCACGAAGTAGGCAGGTGCGTTTGTCAAGCCGAAAGGCATGACAAGCCATTCAAAGAAGCCGTCTGGGGTTCTGAATGCCGTTTTATCGATGCTATCTTCAGCCACCCTTAGTTGATGAAAACCGGTCGCCAAATCGAGTTGGGAGAAAACAGACGCTCCTACAAGCTGATCAAACAGATCGTCAATTCTGGGGAGAGGGTGCCTATTCCTTTTCGTTAGCTTGTTGAGCTCCCTATAGTCAACACATAGACGGAGTGAACCATCCGCCTTTGTAGCGAACACCACTGGAGCGCCCCATTCTGAAATGCTCCTTCTAATGAACCCCTTCTCTAGAAGCTCTTTAATCTGTTTACTGAGCTCTTTCCTTTCCCATGGATCCATGTGTCTAACGGGCAACGCAACGGGCTTTGAATTATCTACAAGATATATGCGAAAGTCTATCTCCCGCTTCGGAGGCAAGCCCTTCACCTCTTCGAAGACATCCGGATATTCCCGGACCACTCTAACCGATTGCAAACTTTCAACAGAGGCATCTAGCGATTCAAGATAACTAAGCATAACTTCATACGAGGGAATACAAGTAATTTCCAGAGTGTTACCGAGTTGGGTCAGGAGCCTAACCATCCTTTTCTCAAAATCAAGGACGGCACCATTACTGGATAGCCAATCCATGCCCAAAATCAAACCATATCCCGAGAAGCCCAAAACAAAGGCACTACATCTAAATTTTACGCTTAGAATAGAAATTTTCAATCCCACACATATCATAGACAAATGAGCTGGGCCCCCAATTGGGTTTGAAACAATTAAGGGGTCCTCTACCATACTAGTTTCTAGGTGCAGAGATTCTACTAAAGCAGACGAGATAAAGGAGTGTGATGCGCCAGAATCAAATAAAGTGCGAACGGGGTGATCATAAAGATAAACTACACTTTCTACAGAAGTATTTATACCTCGCTGTTGTAGAGGTGGCGCTTCTAGCACATGAACCTGTGCTCCTGAGGTGGATCCAGCCCTCTGCCCCTGTCCTCGTTTCTTTGGGCAGTCCTTAGCCATGTGACCTGTCTCACCGCAAGAAAAGCATCCGCCATTCATCTTGGCCTTCTTTTTCCAGCAATCTTTCACTAAGTGCCCCACTTTGCCACAAAAATTACACTTCCTCTTCTCTTTGTTGTCGTTCCCGCCCTTCTTAAAGTCTGCCTTCTTAGGCTGTAAACCCTCTTTCTTCCCTTGAGAGCTTTCTGCCTTTGTCTCCTTCTTGCCCTTATCCTCTTCGTTCAGCAATGCCATCTGCACCAACCTTTCATACGTAGCTCCCATGGGTATATGGGTCATGGACAAACTGTGTAATTGCTCATTCAACCCCTTGACAAAGCGGAGAGCCTTCTTGTGCGGGGTGTTGACTAGGTCCAGTCTGAACCTAGCCAGCTGATCAAACTGGTTAACATACTCTTTGACTGTCACATTCCCTTGCTTAAGAAATAAGAATTTTTCCAACTGAAGACTCCTTTCAGCTTCTGAGAGAAATTTAGCCTCAAACCTTGCCCTAAAGTCCTCCCATGTTTCCATTGGTCTTTCTGCATTGGTGACTTCCCACCAGTAGGAAGCCTCGCCTTTAAGTAGCCATACTGCCAGTTGTACCTTCTGCCTATCTTCTACCTCAAAGACGACGAATAAGTCCTCGGTTTCTTTCAGCCAATTCCTAGCTGCCACGAAGGACTCAGTTCCATGAAAGTCCTTTCCTCCCATAGCTTTAAAATCTTTACATATCTTAGCAAAAGTATTACCCCGCGGGGGAGGTGGAGGAAGAGGTGCTGCTGCAGCTGGTTGATTTCCTGCAACTGAGGGAGGAGGAACGGTGGGACCTGGCTGATTGGCCCTTGCTTCTAAGAATCGTCTAAACCAACCAGGTATTGGCATATCCTCTGGCAAGTTAAGTTCTTCGGACATGCTGAAACAAAAAGGATAGATTCAAAACGAAGGATAAAAGATAGTACCTATGGCTTTGGGGGACTTTGCCTTTTTTAAATAAAATAATATTTTATCTTTTTAAAAATGCTTCTTTAAATTTTCTTTTTGAAAATAAAATTTCAAAACTTTTTATCTTATCTGGTAAACCTCTGCTCTGATACCAAGTGAAACACCCCACCTCCGTTAAGGTCATTCTCAAAGGGAATGCCCTAATTTTGGTGGAGGTTTATAAGTATAAGTCACAGATATACAAGATAGATATAAGAACACATATTTTTGAACAGCGGAAAACAACAACTTTTATTTCATTAAAATATGTGTTACACAAACCATGCCATAATTGTCTTACAATACTTTCAAAAACATAACACCTTCATAACTGTCTTGATTACATTATTTAAAGAAGCATAAAAAAACATAAATAAACTGCATAAGTCCCATAATTGTTGTCCAAAGCCATAGTCCAAAACGGAAAAGATCCAAGCAATACATTCTTTCTCTTCAAGCTGGATGTGAAAACTGGTCAAGCTGCGGTATTCCCTCCCTGTGGACCTGGGGGGTGGGGGGGACGGAAGAAAAGAAGACGAAAGAAAAGTAGAGTCAGACATAAAGCCTGAGTAAGTCTAGGACTATTCAGTCTATGAATAAAGAACTGGGTATGATAAGTATAAACTGGAAATGGGAAAGCACTATAAACTAGGTTAAGTTGTCTAGAGTCGAATATACTATCGTACCCCATATTAATCTCTGTACCCATATAAACTAGTTCCCAACAGGCACCCCATAATCAGGGTGAAGTGATCCATCTCTGATGATCGGCTCCTACTCGCATAGTTACATGTGTCTTACGGCCCCCGTGTTGTAGTTACCTATGCCGGTCCCACCATGGGGTGTATCAAGTCCTATGGTGGCGGCCCAACACAATCCTAGAATGCACAGGTATGCTACTGGTGCCCAGTGCCTTATTTTTCTGCGCCGGAGTGTGTGCACGCCCGCACCCCGTTAGAACCTACACTGCTGCACCACCGCCGTCGATTTGACCTCTTACAGTCAGCCAGTAATCGTGCCCCACCCTGCCTAGTTCAGGGTATCCTGATACACCTTGTAGGGTTACTGCTGAAAAGGGTCCCCCGCTACTAGGTTTTCTATTTCTAGCCAACATGCTAAGTTGGTTAAGTGTTTTGTAAACCTAACCCCCAATCAGTCTGTATAGTTTAGCATGTTCCATTTTGATTAAGTATTAATTCAATTTACTTAATCCTATCAATCCTGACTCAGCCTTAATTATCTTATTAAAGCCTTGACCTCTCACATTAGACAGGTATTGTTGTGGCTGCCTGTTGCCGGTTGGGTCCGGGCAGTCTTACGCCACAACTCAGTCTAACCTCGGGTCTTTATTGGGCTCCGTGTTTAACCACCCACATTGGATAGGTATTGTTGTGACTACTGGACAGCCGGGCGGTTCCGGGCAGGTTTACATCACGACTCAATCCAACCTCGGGTTAAACACATCGTATTGTCTAAATTTACATATTTTGTCTCTTTCCTTTTTATATGTAAATATTTGCGGCCCATTATTCAAATTCATCTTTATTGGTTAAAATTTATTTATGCCACTTAATTGTTTTTCAAGGTTGTTGGCATGCGTCAAACATGCCAACACATATGTTCTATATTTTAACCCAAACGTCATTACCCCCGTTTTACACGTTCGCTACAATATAAGATATGTTGGGTTTAACATTTAAACCCAACTTAGACATATGAAAATGGGAGGCTTATAACATGGTGTTTATAAGGTAACATAAAAAGGGGAGTGTGAACGCATGAACTTGCAACATAACGATTCAATTAACATGAATTAGGCACATGTGAACTTGCATTGTAATAGCATATAATCATGGCATAAACAATACTTAAACATGAATCATTCTATTCATATAATCATGGCATAAACAATACTTAAACATGAACCATTCTATTCATATAATCATGGCAGAAACATACTTAAACATGAATCATTCTATTCATATAAACTTGCAATTGGAATGTAAATCTAACTTAATTGTGTCACATATGTCACCATATGATTTTGATAACAACTTAGGCCTAAAACATGTTTTCAACTAGGCATAATACCAAACATAGTTTAGTCATGTTCATAAAAATGCTTTCTTTTGTTTTTAATACAAAAGCATGATTTGCCAATTCCAACATAGATTCATATAAACCATAGTACTTAGTCGAGTCCAATTACACACTAAAAGTGATCATAAAAGTATGTACATCATATTGGCATAATAGTGAATCATTTACTTGCATGAATCCCAAATAAAATACCACAACATGTGGTTGTTAACATGAATCATATACTTGTACGAATCCCTAAATAAAATACCACAACATATGGTTGTCAACATCCAACATAAATCACATACTTACAAATATCCAATCGTATACCATAACATTTCCAAATCGTTTAGAATCAGAATAACATACAAATATAGATTATTATCGCCACAATTCCATTTCTCATTTTACACAAATCAAATGCAATTAATTATTCACATCGGAATAGCACTCTACATACAACGTATGATGAATCTTCAATTCAGGAATCTGAATTCTGAATTTGGAGATGCTATCCTTTGTTGTAGGCGTTGTTTTTATTTAATTGACGTTGCTTTAAGCTTTCGAATTATCTCCTAATTGTCTCTCAATTTCTGACGGTTATCCCTAGTCTCTCCTCAGTAGCTTGACGGTCTCATCTGCATTTTGGTTTGTGTGAATTAGGGTGAGTCTTAGGTCCTTTTTATAGAGTTTGTGAGTTGATTTAGACCGTCGATGGAGCTTGGTTTAATAATAGTCGTTCGTTTGAAGGAGAGACCAACCAGGAGCTGACACCTAGCCCTAGTGACAAGGCAAGGCTCAGAAAATCGACCAAACACAGACCAGGCCAGCCAGGGGGGCTGGGTTCGATCTGGCTCAGGGGCCAGGTCGACACGCCAGTCGACACCGTGTCGACTTGGCAGTCGACACGGGTGACCCAAGTCGACTGCCCTGTCGACCTGGGTAGCCCTAGATCGACTACCAAGTCGATTTGGGTGCCTTGGGCGGGAAAATTCCCGCCCTGGCCAATTCGGCCCGATTTTGAATTTTGAATGGGTTTTTCTGAGCTGTTTTGATCTGTTTGAATTTTAAATTGAATTCTGAAACTTCCGGAGGCCATATCTTCTTTATACGGAGTCTGTTTTATGCAAACTCGGATTCTATCTCAAGCAGAATTCCGAGACGAACGCAATGGCGTATCCCGTTTCTCTTAATTCTTTGATTTAAAATTAGTTATATTTTAATTTGTGAATTTCACTGTTATAGAATACACGGGGTGTTACAAGCAGGGTGATCGGTCGCACCAGAGGGGGTGGTCGAGCAGGGTGCTCGGTCGCACCCAAGGTGTGGTCTAGTAGGGTCATTCGATCATGATGTTTAGTGGTTGGTCGGTCGTGCAAGCTGGTCGGTTGCACCAGGGTTACCTTCTGGAAAAAAAATTCGGGTACGGCCCAAATTTGAATAAAAAGGCTTGAAAAACATATTTTTTAGGAGCAACCCCCAGAAACCTAGCCGTAGTGACATGATTTGGCTCAGTGATGGTGTGACTTCAAATTAAATTAAAGTTGGAAGGTTCAAATTGTTGAAAGGTGTTCATTCATTGGTGTAGAACAGCGAACGAGGTGACAACTCAAAGGTCATGAGTTGGTGGATAATGGTTGCCTAAGAAGGTTGCTTGAGCTATGAAAAGTCGTCGGGTTGAATGACTAGAGATGTGAAGGCTGAGAGATTATCGTTGTTGTAAGTTCTAGCAGGCTCGAAGCAGGGGTACACTAGAGACCTGTGCAGTTAAAGCGCTTAGCGGTTCAATAGCGGTGGAGGTGCAAAAAGGTGTAGCGATGATAAATCGGGGAAATAGCAGGGATACAGCGGAGGTGCAAAAAGGTTCATAAGATGTAAAACATAATATTTAAAAATTAATTAACTATCACTCTCACATTGTGTGTATAGAAGAAATAAATATTAACTAATCATATGTAGAAAATTAAACAATATCTAGGTTATGTACATTAGATTTACTGCTATAATAGATGTCTGCCATATATTTGGCACTTATTCCGTAAATTTAGTTCTATAGACTAACTTTATTGAATTTGTTAAAAAGAGAACTAGTCAAATCAAGCTTCATATATTAGTATTGCTAAAGCGGATGCTAAAAAGCCTTGATTTAGCATGTGCAGCGGAAAATAGCGGGGCTAGAAGCAGATCTACTATTTATCGGGGCTAAACTGAAGTAGCGTAGCGGTTGAAGGGTACGAGAGGCTATAGCGGGGTTTTTGCAGGGCTTTAGCGGGGCTTTAACTGCATAGCTAAAGACGTCTAAAAGACCAGTTGTAGGTTGAGTACCCTGGGTATCGTTGAAAGGCCTAGTTGTTAAGGTTGGACAAACATACGTATCGTTGAAAGGCGTTTGAAGTTTATGCTAGAGATGGGGTTACCATTAGCCCTTGAAATATGACAAGGTTGGCCATCATACGATTAACGATGGTTTCAAAGTAGGATTGGCGGCGATAGCCAGAGTCAGTCATGGATGATTGGTTGTTGTGTTTGTACCATCTCATGTAGACTGTCCAACGTCGAAAGAAATTTTCCTTGGGTGCTTGTATGATATTGGTTTCGCCCTCTGGGCTTCTGCTTGAGGGATGTTGAGTTTGATTAGGATGGTTTACATGAGATATATATAATTTGGATGTCATAAGTGCTTTGCCAAAATTGAAAGGATGTTCTGGTTTCCATGGATGTATGGTTGAAATGTTATTGTAAAGGCTATCACTTTCCTATGTGGGGAAGATAGGGTCGAGTTCTTCTCTAGAGTTGTGGGTAGATTAATATGATTATCTATCCGTTCTCATATACTTTATTGATGATGTTTGTTAGTTGTTTTATCGCTCACTAAGACTGTTGTCTAATTCAGGGTTTTATGTTTCCCTCTTATTACCTTGGGCTGTTCATCTAGTTGTGGATGGACAGACTAGGTGGCAGGTGATAGCTTAGTGAGGATGATGTTCCAGTTCAGAGGCGAGATGAAGTCTTACGTACCAGTTTTATTGCTATTTAGTATTTCTGTTTCCACTGTTTAAGTTGCTCTATGAGTGTTGTAGTGAGGCTTTATGTACAGACTTTGATATTTCCTATGATGTTGGATAATCTTTCGAGATGTTATGAAAGTTCAAAAAGTTTGTTATATAATGCTTCACTATTATTACATGTTGTATATTTTCTACTATATTTTATCCTTGTACTATGAGTTCTACGATAGGTATAGATTGCGTTTACCTACTCTGATGATCGTCCATAGTTGTCGTGCACACCTTTCCGCGCATTATTCCTCTTATTTAGTGCGGGGATTGTGGGTGGTCGTCATATCGTATATTGGGAAAGGGCAATTTATCCTTTTTGCAGGATGACTTTGTCAATACTTTAGATGAGGTTTGGGAGGTGATTCTTGCCGAACTCTTGGACTGTGATGAGGAGGGGCTTATTGCACATTTCTTGGATGAGGAATCCTGTACCGCCTTGGCCTTGGGGAAAGAACAGCTTATGCAAGAGCCCGACTTCCAGGTTGGAGCAGAACCTTCTAGGGGGTGGGCCCAGATACTACTGATGTCATTGCCGAAAATGCTTCTATCGATGTTATTGGTTCTGTTCCCTAGGGTTTCGATATTCCTCCTGCCGATCCTTCTACCGGCCCCTGAGCTTCTCATGCCTCAGGTAAAACCGACATTGATCGAGTCATGTCGGACTTAGATTCCTTTTGTACTTCATACGGGCCTAGTGAGCTTTTTGCTGATTATCATTCATCTGCATTAGGCCTTCTTACACCGAGGTTTTCTCCTACCGCGGCTGAAATGACGGTAGTCACAGCTATATTCAATTCTTCCACCCTGATATCGGCTTCTTCTGTTCCGATTGCTATGCCTCATCCAGGCGATCCCACCTTGACTATGATTTCTACTCTTGTATCTGCCTCGTAGCCTGGGTCGTAAGCAGAGAAGATCGAAGCAATTACTCAAATTGATGACCCAGATTACACTCCAGAGAGAATAATAGATTTTGACAACATAGATGAGAGCCTAGAGAAGCGTACCAAGAACTATTCAGAGGAGAAGACTAAGTCCCTAAGCAAGAAGCGCAAGGGAAAGCGCATTATTCATAAGAAAGCAGCTTCTTTGTCTTCTCTTGAGGGTTCCCGGGGTGGTGCGGAAGCTAAAGACCGGGATCAGCCTGCCACTACATCTCCTCCCCTACTGACATTAGTAAGCCTTCTTTGAGGTCTGAAGACTCTTCAAAGAATAGGAAGAAGAAGAATTAGGGCTTATGGCTGTTCTATTTTTCTTTACATAGCTTCAATACTTGTCATTTTCTTTGACTGGATGTGTATGCGGGTGTTGGACCTCACTTATGGATTTGTGAAAACTTGCACTTTAAGTTTACGTTGATGTAATGAAGTTGCTTTTGCTTGATGTGTTTCAGTTTCTACTTTTAGCTTTGTCGCACTTCTTCACATTACTTCTTTATAAGATGTAAGCTCTTTATATGTTGCGAAATTGTGATGAGCTATGGTATGTTTTCAGATCATTATTTTATTTCAATATGGTTTGGTTGCCCTCATAGCATAGATCATCAAGAAATGTGCATGTTGGACACTATCACCTTTGTTGAGTTTTTCCTAGATTTTGACTAGGATGCTCGAAGCTTCTAATTTTTTGGTGGAGTAATTTTGCTTCTGCCATTTTATTTAGAGCTTTGGGGCCTACCATTGTGTCTAGGAGACTTGACATGGTTGGTTGTTCTAGTGTTTTTTCTTAACTTAAGCCCAATGCTCGTATATTGTCCATCTCAGTTAATTCGAGCATCGAAGACTTTCATATACTACTAGCTGATTAACTTAAGTGTTGGCGACTTTGATTGGGTGCCCCCAAAGAGGTCTTGGGTTAAATCCCAACATTTGTCACAATCGAGTCAGGTACTTCCTAACACTGATGATCTTGCTAAGTGCCCCCGGAGAGGTTTTCTACCCACCATTTGCCGCAACCAATTAAACTTGGCGCTAATCAAATTAATTGGGCGCCTCCGAAGTCCGAAGAGGTCTTTAATCCAATATTCGCCGCATCTGAGATAATCAAACGCTAATCGAATTAATCGGACGCCTCCTAAGAGGTCAGTTAAGCCCACCATTCGTCGCAATATTAAAGAATAAGAAGATAACCGAATTTTTGGACGCCTCCAAAGAGGTCATTTAAGCCCACCATTCGTCGTAATCCGAAAGAATCAGACACTGACCGGATTAATGGATGCATCCAAATAGATCATCAAAGCCCAACATTCGATTCATCACATCTGAGATGATCAAACACAACACGAATTAACGGATGCCTCCGAAAAGGTCATTTATTGTTGCATTGTTCCACTAGGCAGACGCCAATTCCTTTATTGGATGCTTGATTTAATAAGCTATTCTAATTAAAGAACTAGGGCCCTGGGCGTCTCATTAGAAGAGGTGCCCCTTTGGTGGAACTTGCAACCTTTCGTTTGGGCTTCATGCTTGCTTATTGCGTCTTATGCCATTTGACTCCTAGTGAATCCTTCCGTTTGCTCTACAAGGCGGTGCTTTTTATTCTTGCTGTTTCTCATACCGATGTTTATAGCACTCAACCATTGAACTAGCATTACCGAGATGAGTTATCGTGCAATGTCTCATTATATTCTGAGGAAGCAAGCGTTCTTTATGTAACCTGTAGTATTAAATCAATTTTTCAGTCAATTTTGAAATATCCAAACAAGAATTTGCACAAATATTATCGACATAAGCAGGCTAGCTCTTTATTCACATTGATGTTCAATAACAAGAGTTGTAAAAATATTTACAATAATTATTTTTATAGGAAATTGAGCAACACAACTACGAAAAATAACGATGGAGATGATTAGAATTTCATGCTCGTGGATTTGGGATTCTGTTAACTATGGAGAGTTTTTTTAGTAGAACGGATGTGTAGCACGAGACAACACAACCGATTAAGCATAATATTAATATATATAATCCAGTTGACAAGACCAACTGGTGGCTAATACTACGAAAGTTTAAAAGAGATAATTATACAATAGATCACACCATAACATCAATTACAACAAAAGTAAAACATCCCAAGAACAAATTCGATAATATGCAGTACTATTGCTAGCCAAAATATGAAACCATAGAAGAAGAACATACTATACCAGAAAACCATATCCAGGTTAATGTAATTCTGGACTTGAATCACCATGATTAGAACCCACTGATTCAGCTGGGCTATTATTTGCTGGCAGAGCAAGCACGAACCTAATTGGAGAAAAAGAAGGTTGACCTGTCCAAGAGTTAAAGTAGAAAATAATGAGCCTACCCTTCTATGGTCCGAAAACACCATCGAAAGTTGACATGTCCAAGAGCAACTTCGACACTATGGAGAGCTTGAAAGTGTCATCAAAAAGATTTTGACTGATCATATATGGCCCCTCCTAGTTTGGTCCGAAATAACCTGTTGCAGTCATCACCCTTTTCAGCACGGGATCGCCAACTTCGAAAGTTCTTTGGCATACTTTGTTGTTGAAGTGTCGATCTACTCTTCTGTGGTGTGCTACTATTCGGAGCTCAGCTTCAGTAGTCCTATCCTCAAATTGATCGAGTGCTTCAAGCTGCAATTGTTCATTCTGGGCTTGGTTCAAGAATTCGGCGGTGAGTAGAAACCTCTAACTCAACCAGAATCATCGCTTCGGAACCAAATGCCAAGGAAAAGGGAGTGTGCTCGGACGTAGATTTATGAGTTGTTTGGTAAGCCCATAGTGCAAGAGGAAGTTCTTCGACCCAACCACCTTTGGCTTTCTCAAGACTCTGCATGATGGTTGACTTTTTTATCTTATTAACTGCTCCAACTTGCCCGTTTGCTTGTAGATGGGCTACGGCTGCAAAACTCTTCTAGATCTTGTATTTGGCACAGAAACTGTAATGTCCCGTATTTTTAGTTGTCATATATTTAAATTATTTATTAATCCAAATATTTAATTTGGAATACTAATGATTTTAATAATTAATTCTCTTATAAAACAACGATTTAACATATAAATTTATATTAAAAGCAAGCTCGAAATGGCCAGCAGTTTGTAATTTACGATTTGAACTTCATTTGAATATACAGGATTCATTTTATGTCAGAATTCTATGAAACCAGAAACTTTAGAATCTAATTGGTTATAATTTTCTAATGAAAGAGAAAATTCAAGATTTCGTGTTATGGAATGTTCGTTATGTCCAAATCAAATTTTAGAATAGTCATTATGGAAATCGTTATTAAAATATAACGTTTATTTATTATATTTAAAAAGGATTTTTAAATCGTTTAACTCAGAAATTGTAAAGTTGAGTTTTTAAATCCGTATCGTGTATACATGGAATTAAATGATAATTTTATTTGGATATACATGTTAATACTAATTTATTATTATTTATATTATTTACTTGGTAATTTATATAATATTTTATTCGATATTATATATGCGTTAAAGATAGAGATTTTGTGAATGGTCTTGCATTTCGATGAAATTAGCTTCAATGGAACCGTAATGTTAAATTATTGCAGGATATGAAAATTAGTGGCAAACCGATGTTGTAAGTGACTTCGATAGCCAAAAGCGTCTCTTTTTTATTTAATTGTTTATATTATTTAGACGGGTGACTTTAAAGGAATAAATGACAAGCCAAATGGACTCCAATTTTAACGAAACAAATTTCATTGGATCCGAAAGGTAAAGGTCTGGTAGAATTTCAAAGTTTCAAGTTGATTAGATTTATTTTGTGATCGTGGGAAATTTAAACATATGATTTTTAGCTTGTGATTTATAAATGAGTTTTCACAAACGGGCTAGGAATTTGATGAAACCTATCCTTTTGGGTGCGAAATATTTTTTTTATGCTAGGATTAGCATTTTTATTGAAAAATGAAGGTTGTTTGTAGATGTTTTCAGGCGTTACTTCACATTCAAATTTCAATTATAGTATAATATTATTTAAAACCCTACCATATTTAAACCCCATATTCTGCGTAACCCTATACTGAAAATTGAATGGTCAACGGAAAATTCGGCCGTCATCTCTACCAAATGAACGAACGTAATCAACCCAATTTATTTCCCTCGATTCTTCAAATCCACGCAACTACTCCAAAATATCTTAAATCCAATCTTCACGAGCTCAACGAGAGCTACAAAATAGACTGCTATGATGAGTTTTAATGCATCAAAGTGATCGGTTTTAGTCTCGAAGTCGGCTGCGGGTTTGGTCTTGCTGCAGTTGAATGGAGGCGCTAGAGGAAGCGGGAGTTATGGCGAAGGGGGAGGGTGCAAAGCCGCAACTTTCAGTGATCTCCGGTCTGACCTAGGTGGACGTGACTCGGTGCAATGATGGTGATTTACGGGTCAGCATGGAACAAGTTTTGTGAAGGAGCTATTCGAAGGACAACATGCAAGTGTGGTGAGCAACTGAGCATCGCGTAAGGGTTTATGAGGGACACTGGCTTTTATGCGCTGATGAACTCCGATCGGTCTCTGATCGACAGCAATAGCCGTGGCAAGTTGAATGTTAGAGGCAGCGAGTTATAGAAGTATGGGAAACAAATACGAAGAACAGTTATACATCAATCATGAGGACTAGAGACGAGAGTGAAGGGGTCGGTCTGAAATTGGTTAAGAAAAAGTAATTAAAATTAACCTATGTTAATTAAAAAACTAACGTGATTATTTATTAATCATATAACTATAATATTATCATGGTTCATAGGTTTCTTTTTAGCATCATAGTGAGGCGGTTCAGAACAAACGATAAGAAACAATGAAGTAGTGTTTAAAATTGACCGTTGTTCTAAGTATAATTGGCCACGTCTTATTAGGTATTAAATAAAAGAAATTAGTTTGTAATAATATGATTAAAAATGTTAGTTTGGAACGATGTAAGTGAAGGGATCTTAGAATTTAATTAAGCGAGAGAAAAAAATATAAAACTAATGAGTGTAATTGGCCTTGTTCTTTTTCTACGAACGAGGAGAAGTCAGTCCAAATTCTTTTAGGTGAAAAGAAAAAGTAATTAGAGAATTAATTAATTAAGGTTAGTTAAGAAGTATTTATTTATTCAATAATCGAGTAAACTTATAGTGGTTATCACTTTTATCTCTTTTAACAGAATTGGATAAAACGAACTACACTGGAATCGTGGAGACAAGTTCAATATTCTAGAACCAGTTTGGACAAGGATGAAGATACTGGAATTTACAGTTAAAATAAATAACAGTTTAATTTAACTATAATGGAACCGTTTCAAAAACGAACCAAATCGAGGTGAGTTAAACTCACTCAGTTTTTCCCACTTATATTTTATATAAGTTGGGTTTTATAATTGTGTGCTATGGTTGCCAATGGTTGATTGTTTGTTAAAAATATATTTTTATGTATTGATTGAACCGTTGAAATTAAACGTTATTTAATTTCAATGAAAAACCAAATCATTATTTTAATGATTGTTCCCAATTAAGGTAACTTACCTTGTTGGTCACGTTTATAAAATAAACATACTTAATTTCATGAATTGTTTTGTTGTGTTAAATAAATTGATTGATGTGAAATGGTTGTTATTTTACTGTTATGGAAATAATCAGCAAAACTGAATTGAATGATATTACGTGGAGTAACCCATTTGAATGTAGAGAAGAACAGGTTTGAGGAATTCAATGGGATTCCTCAAATATATTTAATGTTATTTATTTTCATATTATCGTTATATGAACTGTTCGAATTGAATGATTAATTGTTGACTGAAATATCAACATTTGTTTTGTTTAAACCAATAGGTAATATTGGTTGAGTAATGGGTAGTATATGGCCTGTAAATCAATCAGTTTCTAAATATCGATTTACCATCAAGTGAATCGATAGGAATGAAGTTATAACAATTATTTTATAACTGAAATAGATTTTTAACTCTATTATTTGAATAACATATTATTAAAAGAAACTAATTTGGTTTTTAAGGTGGATCGTCCACCACCTACGGAGTTTATAGTGTTCCGTCCACTCTACCTATCAGGCTTACAACACTAGAGCTTGCTAAATTACTAAACTACAATTTGCGTACAACATCTGGTAGTGATATACATTCAGATTACATGGTCAAATTACACGTATAATTGCAAACTGCTATAGGGACAAAAAATCTTGCTTTGTGAAAGTACAGCTGCAACAGTGAATTATCTTGAGCTCCATAAAACTACAGAACCCTCGAGCCACTCAAAATAAGACATCTGCAGCTGGAAGCTACCATACCTCGCTATGATGAGATAAACTTCCATTATGAACCATTACTTCATCTCGACGACTTCAGAGGTAAGTATGACTGTATGTTAGGGGAGATGAGATAATTATTAACTGATTTTATAAAGCAAATTATGATGTTAATCAGATTTATAAGTAAGAGAAAAGAAATTAACCTAAAGGTTAAGAATTGGATAATTTTTTAAGAAACAATTAATTAGGATTATTTAAATTAATTATATTATTAATATATTTTGAACCAATGACTCATTGGAATTGATTAACGAAATAACATTGACTAAGTCAACTATTTTGTTTGAAATTAGCTATTGGATAAATTTGTTTCAATGAAATGATTTAACGAATATTTGATTAATTATTAATAAGAATTTTAAAAAAGAAATTTAATATTTATTTTAGTAAGCGAGCAAATACATTATTAATTTATTTAATTATTTAAGGATTACTTTTCTTAAATGAAATCATTTGATTAAGTAATCAACTTTGAAAGGGAATATAGTTGAGTTTAGAAAAGTGCTCATAAATGGGATTTATTTCAAATTCGAGTTGTATAACAAAGTAACAAAAGAGACTTTAAGCGAATTCGATGGTTTAAAATGAATGTTTCCTCAACATTTGATTTAAGTAAAAGGTAATAGATGTAAAAAGGGATTTATATTAAATTCGAGTTTATAAACAATGTTTATAAAAGAGATGTGAAGTTATAACGTTGATTTTAAGTTGACAATACTTAATAATGAAATTAAGTAAAATGAATTAAATTGTAATGAGATTTTCAAAAGTGGAAATGGTTGAATAAATTTGAAGTGGAATATAATGGGTTGATAACAAGTTAAGATAAGAATTTAAACCTAACTAGATATTGGTTGAGTTGAGTGATTTTGTTGAGTATTAATTTGATGTTGATTTCGATCTTCAGGGTTGATACTTAGGGAATTATTCGCTTACCAGTTTACAGTCTGGGACCAATGAATGTTAAAGTAATGGAAATGGCAAGATTGATAATATATATTGAGATTTCCGAAGTAACGAAAATAAAAGAAGATTCGTGCAAATATAAGGATATTTTCAAAGTAATAGGAAATGAAAGGTTGAATTTTGAAATGAGTTTATTTTGTAAGAATAAGAGTTGGACATTGTTTCAAGAAATAAAACAAAAGAGATTCCTAACGTTATTTTACGAAGGATAAGTTGAATTAATTTTCCTTATTTGTAGATAATGAGAAATGATATAAAAATAGTTTGAAAATAATCTTATGTTAAGTAAGAAATAAAAGCTATATTCGTAATATGGAAGGATTTAGAGTTTTAAGTTTACATTCAATAATTATTTGTAATTATAAAGGCCAAGTAATGCCGAGTACTGATGTAACGAACTGGGATTTTCGACTCCGAAAATTAACATCAAACTATCATGTTGACCATTCAGACATCGAATATTCCAGATCATTAATAGAAAGAAGTTAGAGGGTGAGAATAGGTAAGATAGAAATATAAGAATAGAAGAAGAAGAAACACCACACAGAGTCTCACATCGCAGCGGAGCAAAATATAATACAGAAATAATCATTATTGAATGCTTTAAAATACTTACAGTATCAGAGTACATCATACCATGGGACAGTTATAATAGCCTGTTCCCATATACAACACACAGCGGAATAGTAGTAATATCATACCTCTGGACTCTTCCAGCTCGTCTCTTCATAGCAGTCGCTAACCTGAACCTGTACAACCCGGTCTAACCCGAGCATTTACAAAACACCGGGTCAGTCTGGAGAACCAGAGTGAGATAAACTCGTACAGTAATAAGGGTGAACCATCCAATTATGATTTTAAAGTTCAAAATCTTTCAAAGGAAAAGGATAATCGTAAGACCAAATCCACACATAAACACGGACGGTTTTTACCTTACGATAACCCAAAACATTTTTGAAACCAATATCTTGTCTGATATTATAATAATGTCTAAATACAAGTAAATAACAATCTAGTGGAACGCTTGCATCTCACGCTCCACATATATAGTATACAATCAAAATCCGCAGCACTTATTGGAAATTGGATTCCGACTTGACAAGGTATGGGTCCACCTTCCGATAGTGTATCTCTAGAGACGAATACACTGGGTTCAACAAGAACTTCTTGCAACCCGGCCCTCACATGACCGACCCCTCATTTCGCTTGAGAGTATCGAATGTATATCACCGACGGTTGGGATCAGCAACCGTCTCCCGACAAGGGACAGCATCGAAACATAGATACAAGAAACAATAGGATTTTCTCTAGATAGGTGATCATACACCCTAATGGGAGCGACCCACATAGCCATGCTGCCTGCCCGATTTTTGTCATTTCCCGGTTGATGAGGCTTGAGGCCAGAATTAACTCTTGACATCTGGTCGTCATTCGCTTTGAATGCCACATCGTCAGATCCGTCAGATATCACTAATTGACGTCCACAAAAATACTCTAGCTGAAAGCTAGAGAATGGCAATTCCCTGCCAACAACTATCGTACGTTTGAAGAAATCAACGTACGTGATTCTTTGGAAATACTCTGTCAGACATTCGTCCATATACGTCATCCAGGATCAGGATGAACCGAAGGCACTCTCCTACCGCATCCAATATAGGAATCACCCCATGGGTCAGTAGCGAGAAGTCCTTGCAACCCGTAGATTCCAACGACGACAGAATCACAGCTCATCTCTGCTTGCCAGGCAGAGAACATTAGTGGTTCTTCCGTTTATGAAGATCCACGGTCTTCAATGCTCCATCTCGACCATCTTCTGATATCTTCACGTATTTGTTGGTCGGAATGGTTTTCGAATATACATTCGATCCCGGTCTTTCCGTACCAACAATCGTATTGGTCAGATTTGATAGTCGGTGTTTTAACTATCAAAAATATACAGTGTTTCAATCATGACACTCCAATGAGTTCACTGGTTCAGTATTCAGCATTACCTGGCCTTTAACAAACTAATTTCCTTTTTGTTAAATTGAAATTTCAAATTCTTTTAATATTCAAAATACGATATTTGAATAACTCTAATTGATTAATTAACATTCGTCTTGACTCCATTCGCTTGACTCTAGATCACAGCGATCACAATGGTTACGCCTGATTCCCTCAGGAAACATCCGACCGCCGTAGGCTATCTGCAGCCCTGCGAATTACGCTAGCAGTCGTACGCAATGGCACTCATCTTGAATACTATGTGATTTTATTTCCTATCTCGTACTTATCAATCTGATTTACATCGGAACTTGCTTTATAAAATCAATTAAAAATAATTTAAAGTCTTACATAAATAAAATATTTATTTCTTGCTCTTGAATAACTTTTATTCGAAATAATATATTTCAAAATCTGACTTCAGTTATAAAATAAATTTTATAACTTTATCTCTATCGACTCACCTGACGATGAATCACTGTCTATAACCCGATTGATTTTAAAGGCCATACTCTGCCAAACACTTAACCAATATCGCCCATTGGTTTAAGCCAAACAGATGTTGAATATTCAATTAATAATCAACCATCAAATCAATCACACAAACAGATCAGTTCATATATGATCATATGAAAATAAATAATATATTTGAGGAATCCGGTTGGATCCCTCCAACCTGTTCTTCCCTGTATTAAAATGGTTATCTCAAATCAGACGATTCAGTTTTGTTTAACTGATAAATTAAATAACGACCATTTAGCATCAACCATAAGCAATTCAAACAATTCAACCATTTAAACATGTTTATAAATAAACGTGACCAACCAAGGTGAGTCACCTTTATTGGAACCAATCGTTAAAAATAACGGTTTGGAAATTTCACTGAAATTAAACACAGTTTAATTTCATCGGTTAAATCAACAGATAAGCAGATAACTAGCAAAACAGTCAACCATTGGCAAGCAGAGCACACAAAATAAAAATACCCAATTTATATAAAATATATAAAGGGTAACTGAGTGAGTTTAACTCACCTTGAGTTGCGTTGTTACAATAACAACTGATTTGATTAAATTAAACTCGCGTTTAATGTAACTGAAATTTCCAGCTGCGTTCCACTGCGTCCGTTTCTGCTCCAGGATGTAAATCTCATTCATACAGCCCCGGCGCCCTTTGCTGTGTTCCATTCTGATCACGTAATACCAAGTTATACAATAATATAAGTATACGTTTTAATTATAGTTATTAATTCGTTAATCGAAATAATTAATCAAATTCTAATTTCGTAGATTACTATTCTTCACTACTTCGTTCTAACATCCCACCTTGTTCCAGTACTCATGCTTCTTTGAAGTGGAAAAAGGCAATTATCACGTCCTACTATCAAAAAGGGATGGCTCGACCTTTTCTTCATTCTATACAGTTTCGAATCCATCTGTAAAGATTCATAGTAACCCACTAAATAATTCTATTCTAAAACAATGGTTAGTTTAAATCATTATCTTGTTAATATATATATTAATTAGTTGATAGAATTATACTGTTATAAAGGCAAGGCCGACCGTTTACCTCTGTGATCCTCACGCCTTTGTATTTGCATACCGACCCAGTAGAAAACTTTAATCATGCATCAAGTACTTCTGCGTCTGTTTTGTTCCCACTTTAATCCTCATCACATAAACCATGTTTCTCTTCACGTCTTCATCCACTAACATTTCACCAACTTCTGTACACACGCAAAAGCTTCTTCCCCCACAACTAACCCTTCACGTTTTGAACTCAAGCACCCAACCCTCCCAGTATTTGCACAGAACCACGCTCCCATCCCATTCTCACCCTGTCCCTTCTCTTTAGCATCAAGAACCCACATAACCAGTAAACACTTCATCGAAGTTCAAACCCTCCATCCCACTAACGTCCATCGGAGACCCCATCCGACTCCGACGACCGGAGAACCACCAACGTCCGGCGTTGTACTGGCCTCGACGTCCTGTCAGGTCCGGCGCCCCTAGCAACCCACAGTCCCCCGAAACTGCCGCGGCTTTCGAGCCTATTTCCATCTGCTATCGTGACTGACGCCGATCCCCTCATTCCATCCCTTCCCTTGCGCTCCCGGAGACCAACGCTCCTCCTGGCCGACACCCGAGCCCCCTTGCGCTGATTCTCCACTGCTCAGTTCGGCTCAACAGAGCTTCCCACCTGCTCTTTACTGTTTTGCTTCCCATCCCTTTCGAAAACCCTTCTGCTATTTTTTTATCTTTTTTTTTTCTTTTTATATTTTTTTTTCTCTTCCGTTCGGTTTTGCTTGCAGAGGAATGGATATGGAGCTGTATATATATAGAGAAAAGAGATGTTCTTTCCAATGTATAGACCTTGGTCGGCACGGTTCAAAGCTGTCATTTTCATCTGCATTACTTTGTCGGCAAGGATAGATAGATTTGCGACCAAGGAATAAGCAATTTAGTACGGAAGGGACTGAAATATGTTGGCGCAGGTTTTCATTTGTTTATCAGACAAGGAAAAGCCACGTTGGTGAAATGAACGTATGGTGTGTTGTTATTATAATATTATAATGAGACTTCGCGATGAGGTAACATGCCGAAATCACTTCAAACAATTTCTGTCTACTGATAACAATGCTGATCTTGATGTAAAAAGGCATTCCGGACCCAATGGGACAAGTTTCGTCGAAATCCGAGCTCGTATGAAAAATTTTCCTTTATAAAACCAGAAATGAACACGCGTTTAATTTTTCTACGATCACCAGATAAATCAAATCAACTTGAAACTGCGAACATTGACAATAACTTTTCGATACGAACCCAATGACACTAATTTCGTTGCATTCTGAGACTGTTGCCCCGGAAGGCTATTTTTACCCCGAACCGCCCTACCCTTTTTAACACCAAATTTTCCGGTCTCTAAAAATAGCAAACTATATACTTATTCTGACTCTAATCGACGATACGAACTCAACGGAACTGGTTTCTCCGAAAACAGAGTCCGTTTGCAAAACGGCTACTATAAAGGCCTAAAATTTAATAACGATTTTCCATAGCGACTATTTCAAAATTTGGTTTGGCCATAAATATCAAACTATAGCACGAAATCTGGATTTTTCTCTTTCATATGAAAATTATCATCAATACGGTCCCAACGTTTCTTGTTTCACAGAAATCCGACTTATATCGAATCCTGTATTCTCAGTTGAAGTTCAAAACTCTATATTGCGAACTGCAGCGCCATTTCAGGCTCGAATTTATATTATATATAAATTATAACGTTCAACTTCGTTTCAATAACGAATTAAATATTAAATTCCATTAATATTCCCAATATAATAAATAAATTAAATTAAATACTTGACGGCAAAAACACGGGTCGTTACATTCTTCCCCCCTTAAAATAATTTCGTCCTCGAAATTGTTAAGATAAGAAAAACGTTATAAACCCATTAAATTTCAAATCTAATTTATTTTAAATCAAAATCAATTCAATATTGTAAATAAATATTTTCAAAAATATTGAAAATTTTCTAACATCTTGAATTTCCGAAAAATTCCGCCAGCACCTCCTCTGTACGGCTCAATCGGTACAACTCCAACTCGCCTCTCTGGGCCTTCTCCAAACCAAAAGAAAATAAAACAGCCAAGCGGCTTGCCAAATAGACTCATAAATCACCAACCCATATAAAATAAACGTGTACCTTTTTGTCGGGCATATCATTTTCATCTGCCGCCCTGTCAGCATATATAATTGCATTCCCGAACAAAATTCCAACTTTATCCTCAAACCAAATCCTTCACACGTCCAAGCCAAATACCATTCTTAACTCAATTTCCATCCATTATCAATTCAATCTCTTAACTTACCAGCCCAACACCATTTCAGATTCCTGTCTCACAATTCAAATCTGATTCTTCTCGATATATTATATCCCGATTAAATTTTCGGTTAATTGGTTTCAATTCAATTCATATTCGCTTTCAGAGACTTCTATTTAATTTTGTTTTTGTTCAAACAATTTTCCCTGGGAGTTTTTAAACAGTTCAGCTCTTTCAAAATCAAATATTCCTTTTCAGAATTCGAAACAGCTTGCTTTCCTTAAAGCAATTCAAAACAAGATTTTGGTAGTAATCCGTCACTTAGAACTCGGAAATGAACACTGATGATGTGGCCAGCATCCTCAGAGTTATTTCCCAGCTATCAAAGTGAGTTCAATACTATATAACTTTTCAAAATCATATTTAAACACTTTCATTTTGAAATCCTTTTCAAAATATCATTCACGATACTTGTAAACAATTTAAAATCTCCCAGGATTTTAAAATTCTCATATATTCAATTCAAATCCCTTTATGAACACTTTTCCCAGTTTTCAGCATTTTAATTCTAGTTCTGATTTAATTCAGATTCAATAAATCTGCTTTTATATTATACGAATTTGAATTGGTTATTTATATAACCATTTCAATTATTATCAACCAACACATCCAATATATTATAATATTTCCCAATATATATTTTCTTTATATCAAAATATAATTTGGGTAAATTATTTCATTTACCCTCTTTCAAAAACATACTGTGTCGAATTATTCTGTTCAAGAGTTTAGAAACACTTATCGACACAGTTTGCATTACTGTATCGACCAGAATTCATAAACTACTCGACAAACCAATCAACACAATATAAACAGTTTTTATATCAATTTACAAATACGCGCTCATATATATACACTCAAACTCAATCTAGGGTATTACTAACCCCATCTCTACTGAGTCACGCCATAGAGCCAAGGTAATTACTTAACCTTCAGCTCTGATACCACTGTAACGAACTGGGATTTTCGACTCCGAAAATCAACATCAAACTATCATGTTGACCATTCAGACATCGAATATTCCAGATCATTAATAGAAAGAAGTTAGAGGGTGAGAATAGGTAAGATAGAAATATAAGAATAGAAGAAGAAGAAACACCACACAGAGTCTCACATCGCAGCGGAGCAAAATATAATACAGAAATAATCATTATTGAATGCTTTAAAATACTTACAGTATCAGAGTACATCATACCATGGGACAGTTATAATAGCCTGTTCCCATATACAACACACAGCGGAATAGTAGTAATATCATACGTCTGGACTCTTCCAGCTCGTCTCTTCATAGCAGTCGCTAACCTGAACCTGTACAACCCGGTCTAACCCGAGCATTTACAAAACACCGGGTCAGTCTGGAGAACCAGAGTGAGATAAACTCGCACAGTAATAAGGGTGAACCATCCAATTATGATTTTAAAGTTCAAAATCTTTCAAAGGAAAAGGATAATCGTAAGACCAAATCCACACATAAACACGGACGGTTTTTACCTTACGATAACCCAAAACATTTTTGAAACCAATATCTTGTCTGATATTATAATAATGTCTAAATACAAGTAAATAACAATCTAGTGGAACGCTTGCATCTCACGCTCCACATATATAGTATACAATCAAAATCCGCAGGCACTTATTGGAAATTGGATTCCGACTTGACAAGGTATGGGTCCACCTTCCGATAGTGTATCTCTAGAGACGAATACACTGGGTTCAACAAGAACTTCTTGCAACCCGGCCCTCACATGACCGACCCCTCATTTCGCTTGAGAGTATCGAATGTATATCACCGACGGTTGGGATCAGCAACCGTCTCCCGACAAGGGACAGCATCGAAACATAGATACAAGAAACAATAGGATTTTCTCTAGATAGGTGATCATACACCCTAATGGGAGCGACCCACATAGCCATGCTGCCTGCCCGATTTTTGTCATTTCCCGGTTGATGAGGCTTGAGGCCAGAATTAACTCTTGACATCTGGTCGTCATTCGCTTTGAATGCCACATCGTCAGATCCGTCAGATATCACTAATTGACGTCCACAAAAATACTCTAGCTGAAAGCTAGAGAATGGCAATTCCCTGCCAACAACTATCGTACGTTTGAAGAAATCAACGTACGTGATTCTTTGGAAATACTCTGTCAGACATTCGTCCATATACGTCATCCAGGAACAGGATGAACCGAAGGCACTCTCCTACCGCATCCAATATAGGAATCACCCCATGGATAAGTAGCGAGAAGTCCTTGCAACCCGTAGATTCCAACTACGACAGAATCACAGCTCATCTCTGCTTGCCAGGCAGAGAACATTAGTGGTTCTTCCGTTTATGAAGATCCACGGTCTTCAATGCTCCATCTCGACCATCTTCTGATATCTTCACGTATTTGTTGGTCGGAATGGTTTTCGAATATACATTCGATCCCGGTCTTTCCGTACCAACAATCGTATTGGTCAGATTTGATAGTCGGTGTTTTAACTATCAAAAATATACAGTGTTTCAATCATGACACTCCAATGAGTTCACTGGTTCAGTATTCAGCATTACCTGGCCTTTAACAAACTAATTTCCTTTTTGTTAAATTGAAATTTCAAATTCTTTTAATATTCAAAATACGATATTTGAATAACTCTAATTGATTAATTAACATCCGTCTTGACTCCATTCGCTTGACTCTAGATCACAGCGATCACAATGGTTACGCCTGATTCCCTCAGGAAACATCCGACCGCCGTAGGCTATTTGCAGCCCTGCGAATTACGCTAGCAGTCGTACGCAATGGCACTCATCTTGAATACTATGTGATTTTATTTCCTATCTCGTACTTATCAATCTGATTTACATCGGAACTTGCTTTATAAAATCAATTAAAAATAATTTAAAGTCTTACATAAATAAAATATTTATTTCTTGCTCTTGAATAACTTTTATTCGAAATAATATATTTCAAAATCTGACTTCAGTTATAAAATAAATTTTATAACTTTATCTCTATCGACTCACCTGACGATGAATCACTGTCTATAACCCGATTGATTTTAAAGGCCATACTCTGCCAAACACTTAACCAATATCGCCCATTGGTTTAAGCCAAACAGATGTTGAATATTCAATTAATAATCAACCATCAAATCAATCACACAAACAGATCAGTTCATATATGATCATATGAAAATAAATAATATATTTGAGGAATCCGGTTGGATCCCTCCAACCTGTTCTTCCCTGTATTAAAATGGTTATCTCAAATCAGACGATTCAGTTTTGTTTAACTGATAAATTAAATAACGACCATTTAGCATCAACCATAAGCAATTCAAACAATTCAACCATTTAAACATGTTTATAAATAAACGTGACCAACCAAGGTGAGTCACCTTTATTGGAACCAATCGTTAAAAATAACGGTTTGGAAATTTCACTGAAATTAAACACAGTTTAATTTCATCGGTTAAATCAACAGATAAGCAGATAACTAGCAAAACAGTCAACCATTGGCAAGCAGAGCACACAAAATAAAAATACCCAATTTATATAAAATATAAAAAGGGTAACTGAGTGAGTTTAACTCACCTTGAGTTGCGTTGTTACAATAACAACTGATTTGATTAAATTAAACTCGCGTTTAATGTAACTGAAATTTCCAGCTGCGTTCCACTGCGTCCGTTTCTGCTCCAGGATGTAAATCTCATTCATACAGCCCCGGCGCCCTTTGCTGTGTTCCATTCTGATCACGTAATACCAAGTTATACAATAATATAAGTATACGTTTTAATTATAGTTATTAATTCGTTAATCGAAATAATTAATCAAATTCTAATTTCGTAGATTACTATTCTTCACTACTTCGTTCTAACATCCCACCTTGTTCCAGTACTCATGCTTCTTTGAAGTGGAAAAAGGCAATTATCACGTCCTACTATCAAAAAGGGATGGCTCGACCTTTTCTTCATTCTATACAGTTTCGAATCCATCTGTAAAGATTCATAGTAACCCACTAAATAATTCTATTCTAAAACAATGGTTAGTTTAAATCATTATCTTGTTAATATATATATTAATTAGTTGATAGAATTATACTGTTATAAAGGCAAGGCCGACCGTTTACCTCTGTGATCCTCACGCCTTTGTATTTGCATACCGACCCAGTAGAAAACTTTAATCATGCATCAAGTACTTCTGCGTCTGTTTTGTTCCCACTTTAATCCTCATCACATAAACCATGTTTCTCTTCACGTCTTCATCCACTAACATTTCACCAACTTCTATACACACGCAAAAGCTTCTTCCCCCACAACTAACCCTTCACGTTTTGAACTCAAGCACCCAACCCTCCCAGTATTTGCACAGAACCACGCTCCCATCCCATTCTCACCCTGTCCCTTCTCTTTAGCATCAAGAACCCACATAACCAGTAAACACTTCATCGAAGTTCAAACCCTCCATCCCACTAACGTCCATCGGAGACCCCATCCGACTCCGACGACCGGAGAACCACCAACGTCCGGCGTTGTACTGGCCTCGACGTCCTGTCAGGTCCGGCGCCGCTAGCAACCCACAGTCCCCCGAAACTGCCGCGGCTTTCGAGCCTATTTCCATCTGCTATCGTGACTGACGCCGATCC
This sequence comes from Allium sativum, assembly GCA_030737875.1. Classification (NCBI taxonomy): domain Eukaryota; kingdom Viridiplantae; phylum Streptophyta; class Magnoliopsida; order Asparagales; family Amaryllidaceae; genus Allium; species Allium sativum. Next base: position 491,657,169 of record CM060920.1, read on the forward strand.
CCTCATTCCATCCCTTCCCTTGCGCTCCCGGAGACCAACGCTCCTCCTGGCCGACACCCGAGCCCCCTTGCGCTGATTCTCCACTGCTCAGTTCGGCTCAACAGAGCTTCCCACCTGCTCTTTACTGTTTTGCTTCCCATCCCTTTCGAAAACCCTTCTGCTATTTTTTTATCTTTTTTTTTTCTTTTTATATTTTTTTTTCTCTTCCGTTCGGTTTTGCTTGCAGAGGAATGGATATGGAGCTGTGTATATATAGAGAAAAGAGATGTTCTTTCCAATGTATAGACCTTGGTCGGCACGGTTCAAAGCTGTCATTTTCATCTGCATTACTTTGTCGGCAAGGATAGATAGATTTGCGACCAAGGAATAAGCAATTTAGTACGGAAGGGACTGAAATATGTTGGCGCAGGTTTTCATTTGTTTATCAGACAAGGAAAAGCCACGTTGGTGAAATGAACGGATGGTGTGTTGTTATTATAATATTATAATGAGACTTCGCGATGAGGTAACATGCCGAAATCACTTCAAACAATTTCTGTCTACTGATAACAATGCTGATCTTGATGTAAAAAGGCATTCCGGACCCAATGGGACAAGTTTCGTCGAAATCCGAGCTCGTATGAAAAATTTTCCTTTATAAAACCAGAAATGAACACGCGTTTAATTTTTCTACGATCACCAGATAAATCAAATCAACTTGAAACTGCGAACATTGACAATAACTTTTCGATACGAACCCAATGACACTAATTTCGTTGCATTCTGAGACTGTTGCCCCGGAAGGCTATTTTTACCCCGAACCGCCCTACCCTTTTTAACACCAAATTTTCCGGTCTCTAAAAATAGCAAACTATATACTTATTCTGACTCTAATCGACGATACGAACTCAACGGAACTGGTTTCGCCGAAAACAGAGTCCGTTTGCAAAACGGCTACTATAAAGGCCTAAAATTTAATAACGATTTTCCATAGCGACTATTTCAAAATTTGGTTTGGCCATAAATATCAAACTATAGCACGAAATCTGGATTTTTCTCTTTCATATGAAAATTATCATCAATACGGTCCCAACGTTTCTTGTTTCACAGAAATCCGACTTATATCGAATCCTGTATTCTCAGTTGAAGTTCAAAACTCTATATTGCGAACTGCAGCGCCATTTCAGGCTCGAATTTATATTATATATAAATTATAACGTTCAACTTCGTTTCAATAACGAATTAAATATTAAATTCCATTAATATTCCCAATATAATAAATAAATTAAATTAAATACTTGACGGCAAAAACACGGGTCGTTACAACTGAATCAGTAAACCCATTTTATTTTATTTTGTTTAATTGATAGTTAAATAACCAACTATCAAATCTGACCCATATGATTGTTGGTACGGAAAGACTGGGATCAAATTTATACTCGAAAACCATTCCGAACCAGCAAATGCGTGAAGATGTTGATTCAAGATAGCAATTGAAGAATATGGATCTTCATAAGCGGATGGATTACTTGTCGAATATTCTATGGAATGTCAACCAGAGATATTCTGACGTGATTCGGTCGTGGTTGAGAATTTACGGATTGCAAGAATTACTCGCTACTGAACCATAGGGTAATTCAAGGATGCAGTAGGAGGGTGCCTTTGGTTCATCCTTCTCCTGGATGACTTGTATGGATGGATGTCTGACAGATTATTTCCAAAGAGGTGACGTACGTTGAAGTCTTCAAACATACTATAGTTGTGGCGGAGAAAGGAAATTCTTTAGCTTAACAACAAGAGTATTTTTGTGGACGTAAGTCAGTGGTATCCAGCAGATCTGACGATGTGGCATTCAAAGTGGATGGAGATGTGTTGTTCTGAAGGATAAGGCACATGTTCTAAATTAAATATAAATAAATAAATTTATTAAATTAATTAATTAATTTTGACCTCAAGCCTTATCAACCGGGAAATGGTTAAAATCGGGTAGGTCGCATGGCTAGTGGTCGCACCCATTAAAAGGGTATATTAATTACCTGATCTGGAGAAATCAAATGCCTTCGGTTGTCCCATTATTTTATACGTATGCTATCAGTTCGGTTAGCTGGCCCCCAACCATGGTAATGACATATTTGGTACTCTCAAGCGAAGTTAGGAGCTGATCATATTTAGCCTGGGTTACAAGATATTCTTGTTGAACACCAATGTATTCATCTTCAGAGGTACATTGTCAAAATGGCGGTTGCCCATACCTTGCCATGGAAATCCATTCTCTAATAAGAGCCCACGGTTTTTATTATATACTATGTGCGTAGAGCGTGAGATGCAAGCGTTCTACTAGATTGATATTTATATGTATTTTGACACTATTATAATATCAGAAAAGATATTGATTCAAAAACGTTTTGGGTTATCAGAAGATAAAAACCATCTATATTTATGTGTGGATTTGGTCTTACGATTATCCTTTTCTTTCGAAAAGATTTTGGACTTTAAATCAAGTTGCGTGATGCCTTTAAACTTAGTGTGTTTTTCTCACTCTGGTTCACCAGACTGATTCGACATTTGTAATGCTCGCGTTATACTGGGTTGTACAGGTTTAGGTTATCAGATGCTGTGAAGAGACGAGCTGGAGGAGTCTAGACATATGATATATGATTATTATTCCATTGTGTGTTGTATATGAGGACAGATATTGTAACTGTCCAGATGTGTTGTTGTACTCTGATGATTGTGAGTATTTTTAAAGCTCTCAGTAAAGATTTATTTTTATATTATATTTTGTTCCGCTATGATGTGAGACTCTGATTCTGTTGCGTTCTTCTTCTTTCTTCTATTCTAACTTTCTTTCTTAACTCACCATCTAATTTCTTTCAAATAACTATCTGGTGTTTTTGATACTTGGTTTTTGGCAAGTAATACTGGATAATGTATTATTGTCGAAATTTGGGCGTCCAATTTCTTGCTGGGTCATTACAGTGGTATCAGAGCTATTGGTTTAGTGATAACCTTGGCCATGTTGAGTAATCCCATCTCTATCGAGTAATTTGGGTTTGTAATACCCTAGATTGAGTTGAGTGTATATAAGAGAGCGCATATTTGTGAAAAAAAATTATACAAATATTTTTTTATTGTGTTGTTAGATCAGTTCAAGTTTTGAGAAGCATTGAACTGACAATGGACACGATATTGCTTTGTAAAGAGGGTAAATGAAATAATTTTACCCAAATTATATTTTTGTATAGAAAAGAAATAATTTTATCAAATTATTGAGATACTGATTTGTTTTTTGATTGATTTGAATGAAATTTCAAATTGGGTTAAGAAGTTAAAATGGTTTAATATAACACAAAGAGATTTCACATGTGGATTTTGTGAATGAGAATTTGAATTTGGAATTAGAAAGAGTTAGAATTTAACTTAAAAATAAGTTAGATAAAATTTGAATAGGAATTGGATGATATTTGGAATAAAAATCCGAATTTGGATTTTTAAATGGAAGTAAACTGATCATGAAATTCAATTAGTTAATTGTATATGAAATTGAAATTATTAAGTCGGGATAATAGAAGAATGAATATTGGAGTTAATAAGATAAATTGGAATTTGGAATTAAATTAGTAATAATGAAAATCAATCTGATATTAATCGATTAACACTGAAGATGTAAAACCCAAGTGAATGTTATTAAAGTAAATATTGATGTTGAGTATAAATTCAATTGAATGATTTGATTGAGTTTGTGTGCACGGTTGACTGATTGGTTGTTAGATTAGTTAAAATAAATTTGTCAGTGATTTAAGGAATAGTTCAATGAATTGGAAACTAAGTTCCAATATAATAAATTGGAATGGAACTTTATATAAATTGAAACTGGTTTATTTAACCAGGTATTTACATATGCTTTTAAAATGAAATGATACTTATATGTTTGATTTTGGAAATCTGTATAGTTATACTGGTTGATTAATGGATATTTTTCAAAATTTCATGAAATTATTACTTACAAGTTGAACTGAGTTAAGTACAGGATGCCAGAAGGCTATGAGGATTGATTTGATTGCATAAATTACACGTAAATTGAGTAATATGCTCAATAGCACTAGCATAATGTACGCCCACCCGAAAATATAATTTTTAGGTTTTTGAATTTTGTTTTCCGACCATGTGGTCGATGTTTATATATTATTTGTTCCTGCGATATTGCAGTGTACAGGGGAGACTCTCCCGAATTTTTTCAGGAATTTAAAGAATTAGAAAATTTTCTATATTTTTGAAAAGTTTTATTGATAATAATGAATTGGTTTTAGATTTACAATAAATTGGTTTTGATTTATAATAGATTGTATTTTAAAGTTAATTGGTTTGTAACATTTTTCCTACCTTGGTAATTTCGGGGACGAAATTCTTGTAAGGGGGAAAGAATGTAATGTCCCGTATTTTTAGTTGTCAGATATTTAAATTATTTCATTATTTTAAATATTGAATTTGGAATATTGATGATTTTTAATATTTAATTCGCTTATAAAACGATGATTTAATGTATAAATTTATATTTACATTAAAAACGAGCCCGAAATGGTGCGGCAGTTTGTAATTTACGACTTGAACTTCATTTGAATATACTTGATCCGACTTAAGTCAGGACTCTGTGAAACTAGAAACGTTAGAATCTAATTGGTTATAATTTTCTGATGAAAGAGAAAAATTGAGATTTCGTGTTATGGAGTGTTCGTTATATCCAAACCAAATTTTAGAATAATCACCATGGAAATCGTTATTAAAATAAAACGGTTATTTAATATATCTAAAAAGGATTTTTAAATCGTTTAACTCAGAAATTGTAATGTTGAGTTTTTAAATCCATATCGTGTATATGTGGAACTATATGACAATTTTATTTGGATATATACGTTAATAGTAATTTATTTATTTAGGAATTCACATAATATTTTATTCGATATTGTATAAGCATTAAAAATAGAGATTTTGCAAATGGCTTCGATTTTCGATGAAATTAGTTTCATTGGAACCTTAGCGTTAAATTATTGTATGGTAAGAAAATTTGTGGCAAACCGATGTCGTATGTGACTTCGGTATCCAAAAATGTCACTGTTTTATTTAATTATTTATATTATTTAGACGGGTGACTTTAAAGGAATAAACGACTGGCCAAATGGACTCTGATTTTAACAAAACAAATTTCATTACATCCGTAAGGTAAAGGTCTAGTAGAATTTCAAAGTTTCAAGTTGATTGGATTTATTTTGTGATCGTGGGAAATTTAAACGCGTGATGCTTAGCCTATGATTTATAAAGGACTTTTCGTAAACAACCTTAGAATTTGACGAACCCTATCCCATTGGGTTCGGAATATTTTTTTATGCAAGGATTAGCATTTTTTATCGAAAACGAAGTTTGTTTGTAGATGTTTCAATTATAATATAATATAATTAAAAACCTACCATATTTAAACCCCATATTCTGCGTAACCCTATCTTGCAAATTCCGTGGTCAACAGAAAATCCGGCTGCCATGTCTACCAAATGAACGAATGTAATCAACCCAATTTCTTTCCCTCGATTCTACAAATCCATGCAACTAATCCAAAAAATCTTAACTCCAATCTTGACAAGCTCAATGAGAGCTACAAAATAGACGGCTATGATGAGTTTTAATACATCGAGGTGATCGGTTTAAGTTTCGAAGTCGGATTCGGGTTTGGTCTTGCAACAGTTTAACGAAGGTGCTAGAGGGAATGGGAGTTCTGGCGAGGGGGGAGGGTGCTTAGCCGCACCTTTCGGTGGTCTCCGATCTGATCCAGGTGGACGTAACGCGGTGCAGTGATGGTGATTTGTGGGTCAGCGTGGAGCAAGTTTTGTGAAGGAGCTGTTCGAAGGACAATATGCAAGTGTGGTGAGCAATTGAGCATCGCGTGAGGGTTTATGAGGGACATTGGCTTACATGCGCTGATGAACTCCGATCGGTCTCCTATCGACAGCAATAGCCACGGCAAGTTGATCGTTGGAGGCAGCGTGTTATAGAAGTCTTGGAAACAAATACGAAGAACAGTTATACAGGAATCATGAGGACTGGAAACGAGAATGAAGGGGTCGGTCTGAATTTGGTTAAGAAAAAGTAATTAAAATTAACCTATGTTAATTAGAAAACTAACATTATAATTTATAAATCATATAACTATAATATTATCATGGTGCGCAGGTTTTTATTTAGCAGTGTATTGAGGTGGTTTAGAACAAATGGGAAGAAAGAATGAAGCAGTGTTTAAGATCGACCATTGTTCTAAGTATAATTAGCCACGTCTTATTAGGTATTAAATCAAATAAATTAATTTGTAATAATATGATTAAAAATGTTAGTTTGGAACGGTGTTAGTAAAGGGATCTTAGAGTTTAATTGAATGGGAGAGAAAAATATAAAATTATTGAGTGTAATCGGCCTTGTTCTTTTTCAACAAAAGAGAAGAAGTCGATCCAAATTCTTTTAGATGAAAAGAAAAAGTAATTAGAGAATTAATCAATTAAGGTTAGATAAGAAGTAAATATATATTTATTTAATAATCGAGTAAACTTATAGGGGTAATCACTTTTATCTTCGTTAACAGAATTGGATAAAACGAGTTACACTGGAATCATGGCGAAAAGCTCAATATTCTGGAACCAGTTTGGAGAAGGGCAGAGATACTGGAATTTACAGTTAAAATAAACAATTATTTAATTTAAGTGTAACGGAACCGTTTTAGAAACGAACCAAATCGAGGTGAGTTAAACTCACCCAGTTTTTCCCACTTATAATTTATATAAGTTGGGTGTTATAATTGTGTGCTATTGTTGCTAATGGTTGACTGTTTGTTTATTAAAAATATATTTTTATGTATTGATTGAACCGTTGGAATTAAAAATTGTTTAATTTCATTGATAAACCAAATCGCTATTTTAACAATTGGTCCCAATTAAGGTAACTTACCTTGTTGGTCACATTTATAAAATAAACATGTTTAATTTCATGAATTGTTTTGTTGTGTTAAATAAATTGATTGATGTTAAATGGTTTTTATTTTACAGTTATGGAAATATTCAGTAAAATTGAATTGAATGATATTATGTGAAGTAACCCATTTGAATGCAGAGAAGAACAGGTTGGAGGGATCTAACGAGATTCGTTAAATATATTTAATATTATATATTTTCATATTATCATTATATGAACTGTTCGGATTGAATGATTGATTTAATTATTGATTGAAATATCAATATTTGTTTTGTTTAAAACAATGGGCAATATTGGTTGAGAAATTGGCAGTATATGGCCTGTAAATCAATCAGTTTCTATATATCGATTTACCATCGAGTGAATCAATAGGAATGAGGTTATATAATATATTTTATGCCTGAAATAGAATTTTAACTCTATATTAGGTTGCTTGATAAAAGTAGTACTGCTCAAAACCAGACACTGCTCTTCCTTTGGGACATGCTTCAAAGCGTTTGCATATTTCTCGATGTCTTTCCATTTGCTACCTGCTGGGTGAAGGCCTCCAAAGATGGTATTGATCACCGGATTTTGGTTAGATTATACTGGCATTCCAGTGCTTGAGCTAGGTGGATTACCAAGTGCACTCTGCCCCTAAGAATCCACAACTTGAGGATTTTTCATGTACTGTTGCAACCTACTCTTATTTGTCACCTCCACAATCAAGCTTTGGAGATGTCTACATTTGTTCGTGTTGTGGCCAGGTTAGTTATGGAAGCGACAAAACCTACATGACTTAATCTGTTGGGGTCCAGCCTTCTACGGCTTCGGCTTTAGATAATCTTCCATATCTTTGGTAGTCGTAAAGTTAGTTTCTAGGGTGTCAGTTAGAGGAGTTAATTCTGAGACATTGAAGAATTTAGATTTTTTGCCGTTCCTATTATCCTTCCCCTTATCTCCTGTCTTCTGGCCCCCATTATTCTTTTGACCACCCTGATCAACATTGTCCTTCTTCTCTGGAACAACATTACTTTCAGCATCATTCTAAATAGGAAGAGAGTCATCATCTTCCACTCTGATGAACTATTCTTCCTTTTTATAGATTCTTTCAAGAGTGTTAGGCATCTTCATTTCCATCCATCAAGCATAGTCTTTTTATCAATGGCATTGTACAATGCCATTATCACCATATAGGTTTAGGATTTTTTTACTTTTGTCACAACAACATTGAAGCATGTAAGAAACGCTCTAACTGTCTCTCCCAGTTTTTTTCTCCACATCATTCAATGACATCACGTCTTTAACCTTCGTAGTATACAACATAAACTTCTCTCTGAATTTCTTTGCCAAGATATAGAAATTATCAACAGATTTTGGCGGCAACTTGGTAAACCAAAGCGATGCAACCCTTCCAAATAAATTGGAAAGTGCAAACACTATATTTCATCAGTAGCTCCCGCCCTGTTCATATGTTGATCATATTTAAACAAGAACAAGTTGGGGTCTCCAGTCCCACTGTAAGATGCCATAGTCGAAGGAGTAAATTTCCATCGTACTTAAAGAAGAACAAGAATAAATTAGGGGCTTTACTTGAAGCGAAATCCCACTCGCTTTCATCGTCATTTCGAACAAGAACAAATTAGGGGCTTTACTTGAAGCGAAGTCCCAATCGCTTTCATCTTCATTTCTTTCCATATTCTCCTTTATGATCAGCCTGACCATATTTGAAAGACGTTCTTCTTTAACGTGACGGCTCGCGGATCGAATGCCATCACCCTAGTTTGTTGTTCTGTTAAGAGGATGATCTCAGTTCAGGATCCGGGACCCCGTGCCTCCCTTTTGGGGAGGTGCCCCTTTGGTGAGACTAACCGTGGTTCGAGAAGTCTCTCTTATAGAATGGTTCTTGGCAATTGGTTTGGAATTTTCAATATTAGCATCTTCCTCCTCACTCGAAGAGTCATCAAGTTCATGCACAGAATTCCCACGTTTACGACCTGAAGCAAAAGAATCGGGATTATCTTCCAATCCAACATGGGCCTTCTGATTCGCTGGATTAGCCTGAGCAGCGAAAAGAGGCTGAAGACTATCCATCATTGATTTTTTGCAATTTCCATTTGTTGAGTCAAATTAGCAACAACAGTGTCCAACTCTCCTCTAGTTACGCCAGCCCCCGCTCCTGAAGTTTGACCAACTTCAGGCTGATTAGTTTGCAAATTCACAAGATCATTAACAACAACTCTCGAGCCAGAAGCTCTCATGGACTTGCTAGTAACTTACTTCCCGCCTGATGCCATTATCTTAGACAAACGCTTAAACTTCGAAGAAAATGCTTCAACTGGCCCAACATTTAGACCGCGCAGATCTATCATAAAAAGCAAGCTTCAATCTTCAACGTCCCTCACCAAGACTCTTAACCTTATGGTCGTGGGTTCGAGCCCCATGATGGGCGCCATAAATGTTAATACAAAAGATGTACTAAAACCCCAATGTGTAATTCAACACTTTACAAATGATTAACACAAGGCTAAGAGTAAAATAAATGTGGGGAAGATTGAAAAAAAGAGATTTTATAGTGGTTCGACCTCAGATTTGGCCTACGTCCATTTTAATAGAGAATTCCATCAACTTGAATACAAGGTATACATTTACAATTATTTCATACATCATTTCTCTTTTATGATGAATATTCCTTTATCTCTCTACAAATTTTCTATCTTCTTCGATCACTTTTTATTTCCAAAGTAAAAATGATCAAATCTCATAAGTATCGACAATTATTGAAGTGGTTCTTCGTTAATCGTGATCGGTGAATGACTTTGATGTTTTTATGGAATGAACTGATGATGATGGAGAAGCTTCGATGTTCTTCGGGAGAGCTTTAATGGAGTTTGAGTTGATTGGAGAATGATAATGCAACACTTCATTGTCAGAAAATTCGGATCCCCAAAGTGAATGAAGTGGAGGGTTATTTATAGGCATTGTCGACGAAAGGGGCAAAATCATAATTTTTATGTGAGTAGGCATGCATTTTGATTGGTCAAACCTTGCCATATGGCACCTTGCAGCCACGTCAGCTCAATTAGACCATTTCATCTCAAAAAGTAGTTCATAGGCTCAGTTCAGAAAAATCATGAAACCACCGATGGGCACCTTGCCTGATCATTGATTTTCATGTTTATAGAGCAATCTAGTACTTGGTATTGGTACTTGAATTTGGCCATTCATCCCGATCCATATAGTAGGCACTACCAGGCTCTGGCACTTAGTCCATCAATGTGCGCTCGTGCTAATCAAGCATTTCACCGTGTTCTGCGTATATTTGTATTTGGCAAACTGGAACTTATGTTTACCCCGATCCATCAAGTTGCCAAATTGCCCGATCCATACCTGGTACTACCATACTCATTTGGCACGTTGATTCACCAATGTGTGGGGCACAAATGTAACATCCCGAAATTTTAACAACATTAAAGTGGATAAATTAAAGAATAATTAATTCAATATTCAGAATTAAGGGAAACAGACTGCGCCACTGCGTTCGTCTCGAAATTCTAGTCAAGATAGACACCTGGTTTGCATAAAACAGATAATGTATGAAGAAGTTATGGACGATAGAAGTTTGGCAAAAAAAGCAGAAATTTCCGGCGCACTTGACAAGTGCGCCCATGTATTTTTACACTGGCGCACCTGTAAAGTGAGCCCAGAATAGTTTTTTGGGGTGTTCGGGCCTTTTCCCAAGTAGGAGGCTACCCGCGACCTGATTGACCCTAGGGATTATGTGGCAGTCGGTTCTAGATGGTTCTGCAGCTATAAATATATGGCCATTTCATATATTTCTTCATTAGAAGTCATGGAGGCCAAACTATGCCGGATTCTGAACTAAACTAGGGTCTCTCATCTTTTCCTATCAACTAAAGCATATCAAATTCTGAGATCCAAGCATAGACTCAACACCTTTTCTATCATCTTAGCAATCCACTCATGGGGAGTTCTTGTTTCTTTTAGGTTTAGATAAATAATAGTGAATTATGAAAGACTGTGATTTGGATACATTGCAAACCTTGAATCTATGTTATTGTTAGACCTTATGCTATATCATGATAGATCAATTTCTTTGGATCCAATTCAATTGTTCTACTGTGTTATTATTATGGATCTTGGTTTGTAACTTTTAAGATATGCTATGACGCAGATGTATGTAAATCTATTCTATGTGATCTAAAGTTATCACCTTAGATCTATTCTATGTGGTCCTAAAATTGTCACCTTATGATTCATGTTAGATCTATTCAATGTGATCTAAAATTGTCACCTTATGATTCATGTTAGATCTATTCTATGTGATATAAAATTGTCACCTTATGATTCATGTTAGATCTATTCTATGTGATCTAAAATTGTCAACTTATGATTCATGTTATGTTAGATCTATTTAATGTGATCTAAATTTGTCACCTTATGATTCATGTTAGATCTATTCTATATGGTCTAGAATTGTCACCTTATGATTTACGTTAGATCTATTCCATGTGATCTAAATTTGTCACCTTATGATTCATGTTAGTTCTATTCTATGTGATCTAAAATTGTCACCTTAGGATTCATGTTAGATCTATCTTATGTGATCTAAATTATCATCTTATGTTAACATGTTAGATCTATTTTATGTTATCTAAATTGTCACCTTATGTTAACATGTTAGATCTATTTTATGTGATCTAAATTATCACCTTATGTTATCATGTTGGATTTAAACCGACTGGACATCTAAATTGCTAAATTAGATATTGTGACATCATAGTTCATCAGTTTTATATCCACCGTGTTATGATGACAATTTCATGTCCATGCTATTATGTATGTTCACCTTATTATCATACAAGTTTATGTTTATTCCAAGATGGTCTTTTTAGTCATATCCCCATTATTTTCCCTATTATTGTTTATGACTAGGCTATTGTCTAGCCTAGGCATGTTGCCAATTTTGTGAGGGAGCTAGTTAAGGAACAGGGGAAAAAGGGTTAAAAATGGCATAATTCGAATATGAACATTTATGAACATGTAATTCAAACTGTTGGGTAAAATAGGTACTGACACCTATAAATAAAAAGGATTAATTAATTGATTAATTAATTAAAATGGAATGTCTAGTAATTACAATTAGGAATTGTAATTGCACTTATGACATGAGGTTAGGTTGCATTAGTGGTGGAAGTCTGCCCGGACCCGACCGGCATATCCAGCAGCCACTAATGGTAAAACTAATGTGGGAGGTCTAAGTATGTAAATACGAATCGGGCTATGACACGAGGTTAGGCCCAACTGTGGAATAAGTCTACCTGGACCCGACCAGCATATCCGACATCCACATGTTGTAGGCCTAATGTGGGAGGTCTGGCCCATTATGAAACAATAAATGGACATGGTAAAGAATTGGACTACTTGACCTAAGTTAATCCATAGGGATTGTCTGAACTTAAATTTAAGTAGGGGGTTAAGTAAACATGGTTGAGGGGTGGGTTAAGTAAATCTGAAGTGGGGATGAGTAATATTCACATATAGGCCCACAAACTTAACCCGTTAAGGTTATGTGATTAAAGACACCTAGTGGTATACATAATCGGTGGATATAATAAAGTTATGTAATTAAAGACACCTTTTAAGGTAAACATAACTTGTAGAAGTGATAGGGTTATGTAATTATAGGCACCTATATGTAAGTATAACCGGTTGGAAGATTATGGGATATGTATTAAAGACACCTGTAGGTAAGCATAGCCGGCAGACATAAACAAGGATATGTAGTTAAAGACACCTAGTGGCATACATAGTCAGTGAAAACCTAATGGGGGATACAAGACAAAGGGGAGAGCTTGTATCATATTGTGTGGGAACCATTTCAGTCAGTAACCCGAAGTAGGTATCAAACAAAGTACTCCGTACTAGACGGAGAAGGGGCATGCTTACCGACTGATTGTAAGAGATCCAAACGTGGAGGAAGGTGTGGGCGGTGCAAACCGACCGGGCCATGTGCGTGCATGAGCCAGGCAGAAGGGGATAAGACGACCGTGACACCTGTAGATATGGTTGTGCACATTGTTACGAGGAGGGGTTTCCACTTTAGGAAGTGATACCTACTACTATGGGGCCATCACAAGGTATCTACGAGGGTTAGGGAGCCGATTGATCAGGGTAGTGGTTAGGATACATTTGGGTGTATACCTAAGTCTACCACTGTATAGCTGAAGGGATCATCTCTTTCTGGATATACTAGTGACAGTGCAGAGTAATCACTAGTGAGGCATGTACACCTTATCTCGCTTACCTTGTCACACCTGCCATTTATGTAGTGATCTCATGATCCACTTTATATGCCTATCATGTTACTTTTATTTATCTACTGGCTGAAAGTAACTAGACTCGCCAGACTTTATGTTTGACCCTTTTTCTTTCTCATTCTTTCTTCCATTTCCACCCCAGGTTCTCAAGGGAGGGAATTATCAGGCTTAGTCTGGATTCTGCTATCATCTTGCTTGGAGCTTCTAGATGTATTGCACAAGCTTCTATCTTTGCTAATGGCTCATGATTTAGGGATTATGCTTTCTTTCTTATTGTACCCTGATATTCAAAGTACAAGACATAAGTTTTAATGATATACTGAGTATATGTATTTTCAGACATATGGAGTAACCATGCTTTATGATTAATAAAAGTTTTTAAATTTCCGCTGCTATCTTATTTATATCTGTCTTGTAATTATTCTATATTTGATTACCTATAACGCTCCATAGAACTTAATGCATTCCCTTATGAGTGACATTAACGGATGTGGGGTGTCACACTTGGTATCAGAGCTGAAGGTTACCAGATTAGATAAAAGTTTTTGAAAATTATTTTCAAAAAGGTTTTAAAAGAAAGCATTTTCAAAAAGAAAAGTATGTTTTGAAAAACATATTCCCCAAAGCCATTGGAATTATCTATCGATTCTCCACTTGATTCCATTTTTTCTCTTTTTATCTTGGGGACCGATTCTTCCCGAAAGGTGTCCCCATTCCGACATGATGCCATAGGTATGTTTAAACTGCGGCACATATCGAAGGGCAATGAAGTGCCTAACCTCCATCTGAAGCTGTAGTAGTATCACGTACGGCTAATTTTCTTGAGCTTCGTAAGGATTTCCTGTGATGGAGGCAACTTTCGAGAGACTTGTTCGCTTGTTACTCAAATATGGTAAAAAGGAGAATAAGGATGCTAGGGCTAAGGAGTACAACCCAAGGATGAGAAAAATGATGTTCCGGGAAGGGAACATAGATAATTTTCAACTAAATCTGAAAATGAAGAAGTTAAGGTTGAGGAAACACAAAATAAAAAGGTATAACCCAAGAAAGGGCGGAAAAAATGATAAAGGCAAGGATAAGAGAAAATGTCACCATTGTGGGAAGAAAGGTCATCTGGTTAAAGACTGCATGCAAAGGAAGAATCCTTGCTTCCACTGTGGGGAGGTCGGACACTTTGCTAAAGAGTGCCCAAAAAAACAGGGATCACAGGGATAAGGTCAAAGGGAAGGAAATTCTGGAGGGCATGTGCATGCTCCCGCGACCAGTGCTCCTGATAGAGGTAGAAAAATTTATGTGGAAGGTTTAATTTCTCTTTCAAACCATCCTATTAGAACACTTTTTGATTCTAGTGCCTCACATTCATTTATATCAAATTCTGTAGTTGAATCTCTGCACTTAATTACTAGTATGGTAGTAGATCCCGCGGTTGTTTGAAATCTTATTGGTGGTTCGGCTCATTTATCTATGATTCCTCGGGGTTTGAAAATATCTTTATTAGGCGTCAAGTTTGAATATGACGCGTATGTGCTCGGGTTTATGGGCTATGGGATGATTCTTGGAATGGATTGGCTTACCACGTATGGTGCCATTCTGGATTGTGAGAAGAGGGTTGTTAGGCTTCTGACTTGTCATGGGAAGACCCTTGAGATTTCGTGTGACCCGTAAGGGTCGGTTATGCTTAGTTTCCTAAAGTCTCTTGATGCGTCTATCGACGATCTGCAATCTGTTCCAGTAGTCCGAGATTTTTTCGATGTTTTTGATGAAGTACGGGGTTTACCTCCAAGGCGCGAGAATGACTTCCGCATATATTTGGTGGACAATACAAAGCCATTTGCATTACAAGTGCGCCACATGGCTCCAAGGGAAAGGAGGGAGCTGAGTAAGCAAGTAGTGGAGCTACTTAGGAAAGGGTTTATCAGACGAAGCATATCTGAATGGGGTGCTCCAGTAGTATTCGCAACTAAGGCGGATGGTTCGCCTCGTTTGTGTGTTGATTACAGGGAGCTGAATAAACTCACTTAGAAGAATAGGCACCCACTTACAAGGATTGATGATTTATTTGATCAGCTTGTTGGTGCCTCGGTATTTTCCCAGTTAGACTTGGCCACAGGGTTCCATCAGTTGTGGGTGGCTGAGGATAGCATAGATAAGACTGCCTTTAGGACTCCGTACGGTTTCTTTGAATGGCTAGTTATGCCTTTTGGGCTGACGAATGCACCCGCCTATTTTGTCGATCTAATGAGTAGGGTGTTTTGGGAGTTCCTAAATAAATTTGTTGTAGTCTTTATCGATGATATTTTGATCTTCTCCAAAAGATAAGAAGAGCATGCCCAACATTTGAGAGATGTTTTGAAAACTCTTTGTGACCATCAGCTTAAAGCAAAATTCTCCAAATGCTATTTTTAGAGAAACGTGGTGAGATTCTTAGGGCATGTGGTCTCCAAAGAAGGGATAGCGGTAGATCACATGAAGGTGGTTGTAGAGCGAGATTGGAAGGTTCCTAAAAATGCAACCAAGGTGATAAGCTTTTTTGGGTTAGCGGGTTACTATAGGAAGTTCATTAATGACTTCGCAAAGATATCATCCCCACTCACCAGGCCGACGAAGAAGAACTTGGCATTCTCATGGGATATAGACTGTGACATTTCTTTCCATCGACTGAAGAGGGCTATGACAACAGCCTTAGTATTGACCTTACCTGACGTGAATAAGGTGTTTAATGTTTACACTAATGCATGTGGTGCAGGGCTTGATGCGGTTCTAATGCAAGAAGGGAAAGCAGTGTGTTATGGGGGTAGACAGTTGAGAGTTCATGAAAAGAACTACCACACCCATGATCTAGAGCTAGCTGCCATAGTGTTTGCATTAAAGACGTGGCATCATTATTTACTTGGAGAGAATTTCGAGTTATACACCGATCAAAAATCTCTCAAGTATCAATTCTCTTTGAAGGATCTCAATTTAAGGCAACAACAGTGGATGAATTTTCTAGCTTCTTATGATTTTTAGATTTCTTATATCCTTGGCAACGGTAATATGGTGCCAGTCGCACTAAGTAGGCAGAGGGTGGCCCTGAGTCCTCTGTTTGTGCAAAGAAAGAACTTGGAGTTCATATAAGTTTTTGGTTTTAGACCCTCCATCGAGATTTTGCCTGATTTGTTTGCATCCATGGAGATACGACCAACTCTTATGGACCAGATAGGAGCTTCGCAACAAGGTGACCCACAGATTCTGGACATCATGGATAAGCTCAGAAAAGGGATACTTCTAGTCACCTTAGCAGATATGCCATAGATGAAAAGGGGTGGTTACGGTGAGATGGAAGGCTTTCTATTCCTCAAACTAGAAGCTTGATAAAGGCAGTCCTAGAAGATGTCCACCGTTCTAAGATGACCATTCATCCAGGCGGTAATAAGATGTACAGGGACATGAAGAGGATTTTCTTTTGGGCTGGGATGCAGAAAGATGTGGCCGAATTTGTTTCCCAATGTTGATTTTGCCAGAAAGTCAAAGCTGAGCAAAAGAAGCCCGCTGTTTTACTTCATCCTTTGGAGGTTCCTCAGTGGAAATGGGAGAGCGTCTCCATGGATTTCATAGACGGTTTGCCTAGATCGAAGAAAGGCAACACCAGTATCTGGGTTGTGGTAGATAAACTCACTATGAGCGCTCACTTTATTCCAGTTAAGATTAAGAGGACGGCATCATAGTTAACAGCAATTTATGTCCGAGAGATAGTTCATCTTCATGGAGTTCCTTCCAGCACCGTGAGCGATCGTGACCCCATCTTTACCAGTGAATTTTGGAGGACCTTGCAAGAAGCATTAGGTACACAGTTGTGTTTGAGCACCGCTTATCATCTTCAGACCGATGGACAGACAGAGAGGATGAACAGGATTCTTGAAGATCTTTTGAGGATGTGTATCCTAGACTTCGGAGGGACTTGGGAAGAGCATCTTCTTTTAGTAGAGTTTTCCTACAACAACAACTACCAGGACAACATCGACATGGCACCTTTCAAAGTATTGTATGGACGACCCTATAGATCACCAACTTGTTGGTGGGAATCTACAGAAATATTTACTTGGACCATATATGGTTAGAGAAACGTCCAAAAAGATTGACCATATTCGACGGTGGATGAAGACAACTCAAGATAGGTAGAAATCCTATGTGAACAAGAGAAGGACTGACCTCGAATTTGAAGTAGGAGGCTTGGTTTTTATCAAAGTGTCACCTCTGAGGAATGTGGTTTGCTTCAGATCGGTAGGGAAGTTGGCAACTAGGATTGTGGGACCATTTCCGATAACCGAGAGGATTGGCCAAATGTCCTACAGAGTAAAGCTTCCTAAAAATTTATTTGGTGTTCATGATTTTTTCCATGTTTCTCATCTGCGAAAGTGCTTGCATGACACCGCGGAAGATGTTGAGCCGAGTATATTGGAACAGGTAAAAGTGGAACGGGAGGCGACAGTCAGGCGAGTTCCTTCCTGTATTCTTGGATCAGAAGTTAAGAAGCTACGCAATAAAGAGATCAAGTTGCTAAAGGTTCAATGGGGAGACAACCAAGAGGATGTGACTTGGAGAGACCAAAGAGAAGATTTTTGCGCCTTGTACCCTTTTCTTTTTAAGGGAATGTTCTTAACTTCTCTTCCAAAAGCTTTTATCCGTGCTTGCTTCTATCATCTGAGTATATCCTATCAATCGAATCTTCTACCTTTACGTAGGAAATCCCATGATTGCAAACATGTGTTTGAGACATGTTATGTTTGATGGATGCAAGTGGATGCAAGTGCTTATTAGTGGTTGCCCGTGGATACATATACACACACATTAAGCGTTAGATTGGCTCAGTCACTCTCATACCGCATATGGATGTGTGTGCATTTTCTTTTCTTTTATGGTTGGAAATGAATGAACTAGCATATGGATGTTGCATTTAGATGAATGAGTGTGCACACATGTAGAGCTTATATGTTATAATAGGTTTATTTGCATACATATTGGATTCATGACACTAACATACATTGCATTAAGGAGGTCAACTGAATCAGTAGACCACCTGGTCTTCGCATTAGTATTGGGACATATACACATACCTTTGCATATACTCATATAAGCATTAGAAATCTATAAGGACATTGGATGCCAGTATTTGGTGGAAGAGTAGATGGATGATAGATGGTAGGATACATTCTTTTCAACTTGAAGATTTCGCGGACGAAATCCTTTGAGTAGGGGAGAATGTAACACCCTGAAATTTTAACAACATTAAAGAGGATAAATTAAAGAATAATTAATTTAATATTCAGAATTAAGGGATGGATTGTGCCATTGCGTCCGTCTCGAAATTCTGGTTAAGATAGACACCTGGTTTGCATAAAACGGATAACATATGAAGAAGTTATGGACAATAGAAGTTTGGCAGAAAAAGCAAAAAATTTCGATGCACTTGACAAGTGTACCTATGTATTTTTACACTGGCGCACATGTAAAGTGCACCCAAAATAGTTTTTTTGGGTATTCAGGCCTTTGCCCAAGTAGGAGGCGACCCGCGACCTGATTGACCCTAGGGCTTATGTGGCAGTCGGTTCCAGATGGTTCTGCAGCTATAAATATATGGCTATTTCACATATTTCTTCATTAAAAGTCATGGCGGCAAAACTATGCCGGATTCTGAACTGAACTAGGGTCTCTCATCTTCTTCTATCAACTAAAGCATATCAAATTTCGAGATCCAAGCATGGACTCAGCACCTTTTCTTTCATCCTAGAAATCCAATCACGGTGAGTTCTAGTTGCTTTTAGGTTTAGATAAATAATAGTGAGTTATGAAAGACTATGATTTGGATACGTTGCAAACCTTGAATCTATGTTATTATCAGATCTTATGCTATGTCATGATAGATCTATTTCTTTGGATCCAATTCAATTGTTCTACTATGTTATTATTATGGATCTTGTTTTGTAACTTTTATGATATGTTATGATGCGGATGTATATAGATCTATTCTATGTGATATTAAATTATCACCTTAGATTTATTCTATGTGATCTAAAAATTATCACCTTATGATTCATGTTAGATCTATTCTATGTGATCTAAAATTGTCACCTTATGATTCATGTTAGATCTATTCTATGTGATCTAAAATTGTCAATGTAATGACCCGCACTGTCAGGGGTATTATAATTAATTTATTTAATTATATGAATGGTGAGGTAGGGAATTAAATCATCGTTTAATTTAATAATAGGGAATATTTAATTAAATTAAATAATTAAATAATATATTTAATTCAGAAATAATCAAGAATATTGGAAATCACAATATTCTATGAACGAGGTCGTCCCTTGGATTTAATTCAGCTTAGAGTTGAATTATATTGACGAATATATTCAATCGACGTTAGTTTGAACGTATAATTATATTATAATTAAAAACGAGCTTGAAATGACGCTGTAGTTCGCTATTTGGCGATTCGAACTTCAACTGAATGTACAAGATTCGTTTTAAGCCGGATTTCTGTGAAACAAGAAACGTGTGGAGCTGGTGGAGTATATCTTTCTAGTGGAAGAGAAAAATCGGGATTTCGTCGTATAGATTTTGATGTACGTCCAAATCAAATTTCAGAATAGTCGCTATGGAATTCGTATATAATTCGTAACGCTTTATATACGTTATAAAAGGGATTTTCAATGTAAATTGAATATCGATTCAACCTGGACTTAGAATAAGAAATATATAATTATCCTGGAGCCGTATGATATTCCAGTGTGAATATATACGATAATATAAATTTATTTATATTTAATTTAATAATATTTAAATATATTTATATATTTAAATGGGTCATTCAAAGCGTTAAAAATAGCCACTTTTGCAAACGAAGTCGGAATTCGACGAAACCAGTTTTGTTGGATCCGCAATGTCAAATAGTTGTTAGATGTCCAGTTTCGTGATTTTTAGAGTCACTGTGTGGTCGTACGGATTTTTTTGAGTGAGAAACCGTCAGTATTTTGACAGTTAAAAATATGCTGTGTGAGCATACGGAGTCGGAATTCGACGAAACCAGTTTCGTTGGGACCGTAATGTCGAACTGTAGCGGCATGTCCAGTTTCGTGATTTTTGAATACTGTGTGTGATCACAGCGATTTTTAGAAGGACAAAATGAATATAAAATGAATATTTAAAACAAAATATCTAAGAAAATATCTCCATCTCACTATTATAAATACCCCCTCTTTCCTTACGACCTAATTCAGTAGTCAACACCTCAAAATTTCCGCCGCTCTCTCTCGTTCTTCTTCAAGCAGTAAAATGGGAGGAAACAAATTCCAAAGAAAATCAAAATGAAACCTATAAAACAAGTAATATATATATATTCGAGTTCGTACTGAGTAGCTCTTCAATTAGGTGTTGTTCTTTCTTGGTTCGATGCTTGTTCTGGGTAGTGGGTTTTCGAACAGTGAGATTAGGGTTTGACAGTATTGAAATTTGGGGCATCGTTTGAGGATCTCGAGGTTTCGGTTGCATTTGTGGTAGAGAGGTAAACTGATTGTGATAATTTCAGGTGTTTCGGTGGAGGTTATTGTCGCTGGTTCTCTGAGAGGACGGAAGTTGCGTTCGACGACATTGGGTTCGAGTGTGGGAATGTGTGCACGGAAAGGAAGTGGACGAGCTGAGAAAGATAGCAGTGGTTTCAGTTTTCGATTTCGTGAAGGGTTAAAGGTGCGGTTTGGAGTTGGAAAGGGGAGAATGGCTTTCGTGGTTAGTTGGACTGGTGGACGTCGAAGTCCTGTTCGGGAAGAAAGCATTCAGGAAAAGGGGTTGGGCTTTAGAGGGTTAATGGGCCGATGGGGAAAAGGGTGAGGCCCGGAATTCTTTATTGTTTAACTTAAATTTAATTTAAAAATTTGTGTAAACTTGTATTCATCATAACTTGACCATACGGTATCGAAATCAAACAAAACAGGATCCGTTAGGATCGTATGGACGAGCACTCCACAATGAAAGTGACTGGAAGTGGATTCGAGCTCGTATGAATTTATGGCGAAATAAATTGTTTGATTCAAATCAAACCGAACAGTTTATCGTTCTTTAACGGTGAACTGCAAATGTGAGTAAATCTCACTAACTCTGAACAGTTTATAATTTCATGTTGTATTTTTAGAACTGTTAGAAATTGTCTGTTTGATTGTGTATTGACTGTTTGATTTAAACTGCTAGTCAGTTAATGAAATATTATATATATATATATATATATATATAATATATAAACAGTTATATTGTTATATATTGATTCTGACTATCAGAATAATTTATATTGAACTGAAAGTGATGATAATCATATTGTGTAACATCTGTGGATGCAGGGAGACAGGTTGGAGGAATCCGACTGGATTCCTCAACAGTTATTTTTATTGTTTTTCATATATTTTAATATATGATGTGAATTATAACCTGTTGTTGATTGTGTGTGTATGGACGAGATTAGACATCGTGATTTGATATGATTGAATACCATAACATACAGAAATGTTGATAAGGGGATTTTCAAAGTGATATTGAAAATAGAATATTTATAAAATGGGATATTTATAAATAAGAGATATTTATAAAGTGGAATATTTATAAATGGGAATATTTATAAATAGGAGATACATAGAAAAAGAAAATAATCTCAAAACATTTTCTTTGAGTGGAAAGGCCTGTGTGGCGAGTTTGGGGATTTTCACGATGCTCCCGATACAAAGGAGGTTATGGCGAATTTTCCCGGGAATTTAAGGAGTTAGAATATTTCAAGAATAAATTTGAAAAGGAAATATTTGTAAACCATTTACAAATAGAATTGAAAAGGAAACGTTATAAAAGGGAAATCATTTTTAAAGTGTAGAACCGTTATTTAAAAGTAAATCTTTTCAAATGAATAAAACGTTGTTAAAAAGGAAATCTTTATAAAGTGAATAAAGTTAATCGAATATGGTAGTCGAAGTTAGTTAATCGAATATGGTAGTCGAAGTTAGTTAATCGAATATGGTAGTCGAAGTTAGTAAATCGAATATGGTAGTCGAAGTTAGTTAATCGAATATGGTAGTCGAAGTTAGTTAATCGAATATGGTATTCGAAGTTAGTTAATCGAATATGGTAGTCGAAGTTAGTTAATCGAATATGGTAGTCGAAGTTAGTTAATCGAATATGGTAGTCGAAGTTAGTAAATCGAATATGGTAGTCGAAGTTAGTTAATCGAATATGGTAGTCGAAGTTAGTTAATCGAATATGGTAGTCGAAGTTAGTAAATCGAATATGGTAGTCGAAGTTAGTTAATCGAATATGGTATTCGAAGTTAGTTATTCGAATAGAATTAAACGAAGTTAAATAGAGTAAATCGAATAATAGTTGTTAGAAGGAGTTAATCGAATATAGTTTATTCGAATAGAGTAAAGGAGTTAATCGAATATAGTTTATTCGAATAGAGTTAGAGGAGTTATCGAATATAGTTTATTCGACATGAGTTAAGTGAATAGTTAGGTTAAACTAAGTGAATTGGTTAAGTTAACCAAAGTGAATTAGTCGAGTTAATCAAAGTGATTAATTTAGTTAATCGAGATAAGTAAATCAAGTTAGGGTAATCGAGTTGAATTAGTCAGTCGAGTAAATAAATTGAGTTAGTCAAACCAAGTAAAACCAGTTAGAGTTAACCAGTTAGAGTTAACCAGTTAGAGTTAACCAGTTAGAGTTAAACAGTTAGAGTTAAACAGTTAGAGTTAAAACAAACATAGTTATTCAGGATGAGTCGCCATTTAGCACGACTGCTAGCGTAATTCGCAGGGCTGTAAATAGCCTACGGCGGTCGGATGTTTCCTGAGGGAATCAGGCGTAACCATTGTGATCGCTGCGATCTAGAGTTGAGCGAATGGAGTTAAAGAATATAGAGTTAAGCAAAATTAGAATCTGACTAGAGATTAATAAGTTGAATGGTTTCCTGAGTATCGATCTGATGTTGGTTTCGGCCTTCGGGGTTTATACTTAGGAAGTTGTTCTCTTGTTAGTTTATAGTTAGAGTCTGATAGTTGTGGAAGGATAGTGATACGTAAATAAACAATGGAAATGTTTTCCAACGTTGATAACAAATATTTTCTAAATATAGAAAATAAGGAAATATGTATAGATATACATGATGATTGATCGATTGACATTCCATTTGGAATTTAGATCGTTGTTTGCACACTTGTTTTCTTCGATAGTTAACTCACAGACTATCGAAGTTTTTGACCATTTTAACGTTGTTAATATGGAGAGACCGGTTGGATTATTATCCATAGAACCACTCTGTATTGGCATAAGCGTCGCGAATCATAAATGCAAAAGAAAATTGAAGATGGAGTAAAATGCAAGGGCTATCCTGATTACAGAATAGTGCCTTCGGTTTGTCCAGTCCTAGGACAACTTGTATGGACGAAGGTCTGACAGAGTATATCCAATGGATCGCGTAATTTGATCTGTTCAAACGTATTCACGTTTGGTAGCGGAGGAATTCGTTTCTCTTAGCTGTATACCCGTGTTATTTTTGGACAAGTCAATTTGTGATTTGGCGGGTATGACGATGTGACATTTCTAAGTGAACGAAGATGGATGTCTGACATAGTATTTCCAGACGGTCACGTACATTGATTTCTTCAACCGTACCAAGAGTGGAAGCGGAGAAGGAAACTTCTTTTAGCTGACACGTAATGTATTGTTGTAGACGTCAATTAGTGATTTTCGATGGATTTGACAATGTAGCATTCGAAGTGAATCTATTGTGATGATAAAGCGTAGCTTCTAGCCTCATCATCCGCTAAATGACAGAAATCGGGCAGGCAGCATGGCTAAGTCGGTCGCACCGAAGTAGGGTGTATAATCACCTATCTAGTGAATATTCATTTGTTTCTAAAATCTATCAATGCTGTCCCATATATATATATATATATATATATATATATACGGGAACGGTTGCTGATCCCAACCGTTGGTGATGTACATTCGATACACTCAAGCGAAATGAGTGGTCGGTCATGTGTGGCTGAGTTACAAGATGTTCTTGTTGAACTCCAGTGTATCGTTCCTAGAGTACACTGATCGGAAGGTGATTCCATACCTTGTCATAGTTGGAAACCCAATCATCCAATACGTGCTTGCGATTTTGATTGTATACTATATATGTAGTAACGTGAGATGCAAGCGTTTCTACTAGACTGATATTTATTTGTACTTAGACATCATTATAATATCAGAATGATATTGCTTTGCAAAGATGTTTGGATTCTCATAAGGTAAAAACCCGTTCCGTATTCACGGCGTGGTCTTATGAGATATCATATACCTGTTTAAATGATTTGAGTTTATTCACACCAGTCCCATGACTGACCCGGAGTTTTATTTTGTTTTCCCTAAACTCTTGGGTGCCTAAATTTGTACGGGCAGTCAAGTAGTCAGGATTTACAGGTATACTTGAAGAGCTGGAGCAGGAGGCTTCTGGATCATATAGCTATAGTTATTTCCGCTGTGTTGTAAGTGTTGTACTCTGATAAGTGCTATTGTATACATAACTGTTATATTTCAAAGTTATGTTATCTATTCTATTTTATTCGTTCCGCTGTGAGGTTCGTGTTACTCTGATGTTGTGTTCTTCTTCTTCTTCTATTCTAAGTTTCTATCTCATCTATTCTCACCTTCTAATTTCTTTCATTAACAACCGGGATTTTTCGATGTTTTGGTTATCGACGTCGGGCTTACGTCGATAACCAAAGCCGCTCAAAATCCGGGTCGTTACAGTTGGTATCAGAGCTTAAGTTAAGAATTACTTGGCTCTGTGGCGTGACTCGGTAGAGATAGGGTTAGTAACACCCTAGATTGAGTTTGAGTGTATATATACGAGTGAACGTATTTGTATTTGATATATAAAATAATTTTATATTGAGGAGATTCATTGGTTGAGTTGTTTATGAGTTCTGGTCGATCAGTTTGATCCACTGAATCGGTAGGAGTTACTAAACACTTGAATACGATGGGTCGTCACGATATGTTTTGAAAAGAGGGTAAATTAAAATAAGTTTACCCAAGGTATATCTTGATATAGAGAAGATATATATATCAAAATTAAAATATAGTGGATATATTGGTTGTAATTATAATCGAGTAAGATTTTAATTGAAATGGTTATGTAAATAACCAACCAGAATTCATATAAGTAAAATACGTGGAATCAGATGAGTTAAATCGGAAATTTAAATCAGAGTTGGAATTAAAATCCCAGAAATTGGAAAGAAGTTTGTAAATAAATCTGGATTTAAGTATAAGGAAAATTTAAGATCCTGGGAGATTTTAAATTGTTTTACAAGCAGTGTGAATTATATTTTTTGAAATGAATTTCAAAGTGGAAATGGTTAGAAATGGTTTTATGGTAGTGAACTCACTTCTGTAGCTGGAAAATAAACTCTGATGATGACTGCAGCATCATCAGTGTTCATCTTCGAGTGGTAAGTGACGGATTACTACCAAAGAGATTGTTTTTGAATTTGTTTTGGGAAAAACAAGTTGTGTTGAATTTCAAAAAGGAATATTTGATTTTTGAAAGGTGAAGCAATAAAAAAAAAATCTCCCAGGAAAAGACTGTTGAATTTAAAGCCAAATTGGAATTAAAATTTGTGAAAACAAATTGGAATTTAAATAAATCCAGTTAAGTGATAATCGAAATCGAATGATATCGAGATGAATTGGATTTGGGATATTCGAATTTGAAGTATGATTTGGTAACCAAGTTAAGAGTTCGAAATAGAGAATCAAACTCGAGGTTGAAAAGGTATTTGGCTTGGATATAAAGCGAATGATTGAATTTGTGGATGAGGACTGATTGAAAATTTGTTGAGATGACCATTGGTATATGCTGAATTGACAGCAGGTGAAAGGGATAAAGTTGATATACCCAACAAAAAGGTACGAGTTTATATTTGATATAAGCATGAGATTTGTGAGCCGAATCGGCTAGCCGCTTGGCTTTTCTTTTTCTTTTGGGATTGGTGAGAGCCATGGGAGGCTATGTGAAATATCCCGATGCTCCCGGTACAAAGGAGGTTATGGCGAATTTTCCCGAAAATTTAAGGAGTTAGAATATATAAGGGAAATATTTGTGAAAACCAAATATAAAGGAAATATTTATATGAAATAAATATAGGTAAATTGAAAAGGAAAAATCATTTTTTTAAAGTGAAGAACCGTTACCAAAAGTAAATCTTTAAAAAAAATGGATAAACGTTGTTAAAAGGAACTTAATGAATAACCAGTAGAGCTAACCAGTTCAGTAGAGCTAACCAGTTCAGTAGAGTTAACCAGTTGGGTTAAGTAAGTCGAGTTAATCAAGTCGAGTTAACCAGGTAGAGTTAACCAGTAGAGTTAACCAGGTAGAGTTAACCAGTTAGTGTTAATCAGTTAGAATTAAGGGATTAGAGTTAAAACGAACTTAAAAAGAGAAAGAGTATACGTGCCTAAAAGTGAATAATTAGTTGTATGGTATTGATTATATGAGTAAGTGGTCTTATCTGTTTTGACGTTATAAATGTTATTCAGTCAAGGTCTGAGAGGTAGTTATACCCCAACTTGATTGGTTTCATTATTAACAAATAAATAGTAAGATTTCAGGCTCGAAGATCAATGTTGGATAAGAGTTAGTTGAATATAGTATTTGGGTTGTCGTAACGATGTTTTACACAACATCCGTTTTAATCCAAATAAGCGTAAGCTGGGAAATAATTTGATTTTTATTTTGGGTTGGAGATGGCCTAGAAAGGCGAGTTGTAGTTTTACCGATAGGATTGTACAAAGGAGGTTATGGCAAAATTTTCTGGGAATTTAAAGTGTTAGAAAATTTTCAGCATTTTTGAAAATTTTAGTTAGTCGGAAGAATTAGTATTTTAGTCGATATTAATTGGTTCTGTTAAAATGAGAAATAAGGGGTAAACAAATCTTAGGAGTTCCAATATATAGGGTCGTCCTCTAACTTAGCAATTTCGAGGACGAAATTATTATAAGTGGGGAAGAATGTAATGACCCGCACTGTCAGGGGTATTATAATTAATTTATTTAATTATATGAATGGTGAGGTAGGGAATTAAATCATCGTTTAATTTAATAATAGGGAATATTTAATTAAATTAAATAATTAAATAATATATTTAATTCAGAAATAATCAAGAATATTGGAAATCACAATATTCTATGAACGAGGTCGTCCCTTGGATTTAATTCAGCTTAGAGTTGAATTATATTGACGAATATATTCAATCGACGTTAGTTTGAACGTATAATTATATTATAATTAAAAACGAGCTTGAAATGACGCTGTAGTTCGCTATTTGGCGATTCGAACTTCAACTGAATGTACAAGATTCGTTTTAAGCCGGATTTCTGTGAAACAAGAAACGTGTGGAGCTGGTGGAGTATATCTTTCTAGTGGAAGAGAAAAATCGGGATTTCGTCGTATAGATTTTGATGTACGTCCAAATCAAATTTCAGAATAGTCGCTATGGAATTCGTATATAATTCGTAACGCTTTATATACGTTATAAAAGGGATTTTCAATGTAAATTGAATATCGATTCAACCTGGACTTAGAATAAGAAATATATAATTATCCTGGAGCCGTATGATATTCCAGTGTGAATATATACGATAATATAAATTTATTTATATTTAATTTAATAATATTTAAATATATTTATATATTTAAATGGGTCATTCAAAGCGTTAAAAATAGCCACTTTTGCAAACGAAGTCGGAATTCGACGAAACCAGTTTTGTTGGATCCGCAATGTCAAATAGTTGTTAGATGTCCAGTTTCGTGATTTTTAGAGTCACTGTGTGGTCGTACGGATTTTTTTGAGTGAGAAACCGTCAGTATTTTGACAGTTAAAAATATGCTGTGTGAGCATACGGAGTCGGAATTCGACGAAACCAGTTTCGTTGGGACCGTAATGTCGAACTGTAGCGGCATGTCCAGTTTCGTGATTTTTGAATACTGTGTGTGATCACAGCGATTTTTAGAAGGACAAAATGAATATAAAATGAATATTTAAAACAAAATATCTAAGAAAATATCTCCATCTCACTATTATAAATACCCCCCTCTTTCCTTACGACCTAATTCAGTAGTCAACACCTCAAAATTTCCGCCGCTCTCTCTCGTTCTTCTTCAAGCAGTAAAATGGGAGGAAACAAATTCCAAAGAAAATCAAAATGAAATCTATAAAACAAGTAATATATATATATATATATTCGAGTTCGTACTGAGTAGCTCTTCAATTAGGTGTTGTTCTTTCTTGGTTCGATGCTTGTTCTGGGTAGTGGGTTTTCGAACAGTGAGATTAGGGTTTGACAGTATTGAAATTTGGGGCATCGTTTGAGGATCTCGAGGTTTCGGTTGCATTTGTGGTAGAGAGGTAAACCGATTGTGATAATTTCAGGTGTTTCGGTGGAGGTTATTGTCGCTGGTTCTCTGAGAGGACGGAAGTTGCGTTCGACGACATTGGGTTCGAGTGTGGGAATGTGTGCACGGAAAGGAAGTGGACGAGCTGAGAAAGATAGCAGTGGTTTCAGTTTTCGATTTCGTGAAGGGTTAAAGGTGCGGTTTGGAGTTGGAAAGGGGAGAATGGCTTTCGTGGTTAGTTGGACTGGTGGACGTCGAAGTCCTGTTCGGGAAGAAAGCATTCAGGAAAAGGGGTTGGGCTTTAGAGGGTTAATGGGCCGATGGGGAAAAGGGTGAGGCCCGGAATTCTTTATTGTTTAACTTAAATTTAATTTAAAAATTTGTGTAAACTTGTATTCATCATAACTTGACCATACGGTATCGAAATCAAACAAAACAGGATCCGTTAGGATCGTATGGACGAGCACTCCACAATGAAAGTGACTGGAAGTGGATTCGAGCTCGTATGAATTTATGGCGAAATAAATTGTTTGATTCAAATCAAACCGAAGAGTTTATCGTTCTTTAACGGTGAACTGCAAATGTGAGTAAATCTCACTAACTCTGAACAGTTTATAATTTCATGTTGTATTTTTAGAACTGTTAGAAATTGTCTGTTTGATTGTGTATTGACTGTTTGATTTAAACTGCTAGTCAGTTAATGAAATATTATATATATATATATATATATATAAACAGTTATATTGTTATATATTGATTCTGACTATCAGAATAATTTATATTGAACTGAAAGTGATGATAATCATATTGTGTAACATCTGTGGATGCAGGGAGACAGGTTGGAGGAATCCGACTGGATTCCTCAACAGTTATTTTTATTGTTTTTCATATATTTTAATATATGATGTGAATTATAACCTGTTGTTGATTGTGTGTGTATGGACGAGATTAGACATCGTGATTTGATATGATTGAATACCATAACATACAGAAATGTTGATAAGGGGATTTTCAAAGTGATATTGAAAATAGAATATTTATAAAATGGGATATTTATAAATAAGAGATATTTATAAAGTGGAATATTTATAAATGGGAATATTTATAAATAGGAGATACATAGAAAAAAAAAATAATCTCAAAACATTTTCTTTGAGTGGAAAGGCCTGTGTGGCGAGTTTGGGGATTTTCCCGATGCTCCCGATACAAAGGAGGTTATGGCGAATTTTCCCGGGAATTTAAGGAGTTAGAATATTTCAAGAATAAATTTGAAAAGGAAATATTTGTAAACCATTTACAAATAGAATTGAAAAGGAAACGTTATAAAAGGGAAATCATTTTTAAAGTGTAGAACCGTTATTTAAAAGTAAATCTTTTCAAATGAATAAAACGTTGTTAAAAAGGAAATCTTTATAAAGTGAATAAAGTTAATCGAATATGGTAGTCGAAGTTAGTTAATCGAATATGGTAGTCGAAGTTAGTTAATCGAATATGGTAGTCGAAGTTAGTAAATCGAATATGGTAGTCGAAGTTAGTTAATCGAATATGGTAGTCGAAGTTAGTTAATCGAATATGGTATTCGAAGTTAGTTAATCGAATATGGTAGTCGAAGTTAGTTAATCGAATATGGTAGTCGAAGTTAGTTAATCGAATATGGTAGTCGAAGTTAGTAAATCGAATATGGTAGTCGAAGTTAGTTAATCGAATATGGTAGTCGAAGTTAGTTAATCGAATATGGTAGTCGAAGTTAGTAAATCGAATATGGTAGTCGAAGTTAGTTAATCGAATATGGTATTCGAAGTTAGTTATTCGAATAGAATTAAACGAAGTTAAATAGAGTAAATCGAATAATAGTTGTTAGAAGGAGTTAATCGAATATAGTTTATTCGAATAGAGTAAAGGAGTTAATCGAATATAGTTTATTCGAATAGAGTTAGAGGAGTTATCGAATATAGTTTATTCGACATGAGTTAAGTGAATAGTTAGGTTAAACTAAGTGAATTGGTTAAGTTAACCAAAGTGAATTAGTCGAGTTAATCAAAGTGATTAATTTAGTTAATCGAGATAAGTAAATCAAGTTAGGGTAATCGAGTTGAATTAGTCAGTCGAGTAAATAAATTGAGTTAGTCAAACCAAGTAAAACCAGTTAGAGTTAACCAGTTAGAGTTAACCAGTTAGAGTTAACCAGTTAGAGTTAAACAGTTAGAGTTAAACAGTTAGAGTTAAAACAAACATAGTTATTCAGGATGAGTCGCCATTTAGCACGACTGCTAGCGTAATTCGCAGGGCTGTAAATAGCCTACGGCGGTCGGATGTTTCCTGAGGGAATCAGGCGTAACCATTGTGATCGCTGCGATCTAGAGTTGAGCGAATGGAGTTAAAGAATATAGAGTTAAGCAAAATTAGAATCTGACTAGAGATTAATAAGTTGAATGGTTTCCTGAGTATCGATCTGATGTTGGTTTCGGCCTTCGGGGTTTATACTTAGGAAGTTGTTCTCTTGTTAGTTTATAGTTAGAGTCTGATAGTTGTGGAAGGATAGTGATACGTAAATAAACAATGGAAATGTTTTCCAACGTTGATAACAAATATTTTCTAAATATAGAAAATAAGGAAATATGTATAGATATACATGATGATTGATCGATTGACATTCCATTTGGAATTTAGATCGTTGTTTGCACACTTGTTTTCTTCGATAGTTAACTCACAGACTATCGAAGTTTTTGACCATTTTAACGTTGTTAATATGGAGAGACCGGTTGGATTATTATCCATAGAACCACTCTGTATTGGCATAAGCGTCGCGAATCATAAATGCCAAAGAAAATTGAAGATGGAGTAAAATGCAAGGGCTATCCTGATTACAGAATAGTGCCTTCGGTTTGTCCAGTCCTAGGACAACTTGTATGGACGAAGGTCTGACAGAGTATATCCAATGGATCGCGTAAGTTGATCTGTTCAAACGTATTCACGTTTGGTAGCGGAGGAATTCGTTTCTCTTAGCTGTATACCCGTGTTATTTTTGGACAAGTCAATTTGTGATTTGGCGGGTATGACGATGTGACATTTCTAAGTGAACGAAGATGGATGTCTGACATAGTATTTCCAGACGGTCACGTACATTGATTTCTTCAACCGTACCAAGAGTGGAAGCGGAGAAGGAAACTTCTTTTAGCTGACACGTAATGTATTGTTGTAGACGTCAATTAGTGATTTTCGATGGATTTGACAATGTAGCATTCGAAGTGAATCTATTGTGATGATAAAGCGTAGCTTCTAGCCTCATCATCCGCTAAATGACAGAAATCGGGCAGGCAGCATGGCTAAGTCGGTCGCACCGAAGTAGGGTGTATAATCACCTATCTAGTGAATATTCATTTATTTCTAAAATCTATCAATGCTGTCCCATATATATATATACGGGAACGGTTGCTGATCCCAACCGTTGGTGATGTACATTCGATACACTCAAGCGAAATGAGTGGTCGGTCATGTGTGGCTGAGTTACAAGATGTTCTTGTTGAACTCCAGTGTATCGTTCCTAGAGTACACTGATCGGAAGGTGATTCCATACCTTGTCATAGTTGGAAACCCAATCATCCAATACGTGCTTGCGATTTTGATTGTATACTATATATGTAGTAACGTGAGATGCAAGCGTTTCTACTAGACTGATATTTATTTGTACTTAGACATTATTATAATATCAGAATGATATTGCTTTGCAAAGATGTTTGGATTCTCATAAGGTAAAAACCCGTTCCGTATTCACGGCGTGGTCTTATGAGATATCATATACCTGTTTAAATGATTTGAGTTTATTCACACCAGTCCCATGACTGACCCGGAGTTTTATTTTGTTTTCCCTAAACTCTTGGGTGCCTAAATTTGTACGGGCAGTCAAGTAGTCAGGATTTACAGGTATACTTGAAGAGCTGGAGCAGGAGGCTTCTGGATCATATAGCTATAGTTATTTCCGCTGTGTTGTAAGTGTTGTACTCTGATAAGTGCTATTGTATACATAACTGTTATATTTCAAAGTTATGTTATCTATTCTATTTTATTCGTTCCGCTGTGAGGTTCGTGTTACTCTGATGTTGTGTTCTTCTTCTTCTTCTATTCTAAGTTTCTATCTCATCTATTCTCACCTTCTAATTTCTTTCATTAACAACCGGGATTTTTCGATGTTTTGGTTATCGACGTCGGGCTTACGTCGATAACCAAAGCCGCTCAAAATCCGGGTCATTACAGTCAACTTATGATTCATGTTAGATCTATTCTATGTGATCTAACATTGTCACCTTATGATTCGTGTTAGATCTATTCTATGTGATCTAAAATTTTCACCTTATGATTCATGTTATGTCTATTCTATGTGATCTAAAAGTGTCACCTTGTGATTCATGTGAGATCTATTCCATGTGATCTAAAATTGTCACCTTATGATTCATGTTAGATCTATTCTATGTGATCTAAAATTGTCACCATATGATTCATGTTAGATCTATTCTATGTGATCTAAAATTGTCACCTTATGATTCATGTTAGATCTATCTTATGTGATCTAAATTATCACCTTATGTTAACATGTTAGATCTATTTTATGTGATCTAAATTGTCACCTTATGTTAACATGTTAGATTTATTTTATGTGATCTAAATTATCACCTTATGTTATCATGTTAGATCTAAATCAATTGGACATCTAAATTGCTAATTTAGATATTGTGACATCATAGTTCATCACACCGTGTTATGACAACAATTTCATGTCCATGCTAGTATGTATGTTCACCTTATTATCATACAAGTTTATGTTTATGCCAAGATGGTCATTTTAGTTATATCCCCATTAGTTTCCCTATTATTGTTTATGACTAGGTTATAGTCTAGCCTAGGCATGTTGCCAATTTTGTGATGGCGCTAGTTGAAGAATGGGGGAAAAAGGGTTAAAAATGGCATAATTTGAATATGATCATTTATGGACATGTAATTCAAATTATTGGATAAAATAGGTACTGACACCTATAAAAGGAAAGGATTAATTAATTAAAAATGGAATGTCTAGTAATTACAATTAAGAATTGTAATTGTGCTTATGACATGAGGTTAGGTTACACTGGTGGTGGAAGTCTGCCCAGACCCGATCGGCATATCTAGCAACCACTAATGGTAAATCTAATGTGGGAGGTCTAAGTACGTAAATACGAATCAGGCTATGACACGAGGTTAGGCCCAAGTGTGGAATAAGTTTCCCCGGACCCGACCGGCATATCTAGCATCCACATGTTGTAGGCCTAATGTGGGAGGTTTGGCCCATTATGAAACCATAAATGGACATGGTAAAGAATTGGACTACTTAACCAAAGTTAATCCATAGGGATTGTATAAACTTAAATTTAAGTTAGGGGTTAAGTAAACATGGTTAAGGGGTGGGTTAAGTAAAACTGAAGAGGGACCTATAAGTAAAACTGAAGAGGGACCTATATTCACATATAGGCCCACAAACTTAACCCGTTAAGGTTATGTAATTAAAGACATCTAGTGGTATGCATAATCGGTGGAAATAATAAAGTTATGTAATTAAAGACACCTTTTAGAAACATAACTTGTAGAAGTGATAAGGTTATGTAATTAAAGACACCTATAGGTAAGAATAACCGGTTGGAAGATTAGGGGTTATGTATTAAAGACACCTGTAGGTAACCATAACCGGTAGACATAAACAAGGCTATGTAATTAAAGACACCTAGTGGTAGTCAGTGAAAATCTAGTGAGGGATACAAGACAAAGGGGAGAGCTTGTATCATATTGTGTGAGACCCATTTCAGTCAGTAACCCGGAGTGGGTATCAAATAAAGTACTTCGTACTAGGCGGAGAAGGAGCACGCTTACTGACTGATTGTAAGAGATCCAAACGTGGAGGATGGTGTGGGCGGCGCAAACTGATCGGGCCTTGTGCGTGCTTGAGCCGGGCAGAAGGGGATAAGACGACAGTGACACCTGTAGATATGGTTGTGCACAATATTACGACGAGGGGTTTCCACTTTAGGAAGTGATACCGGCTACTGTGGGGCCAGCACAAGGTATCTACGAGGGTTAGGGAGCCGATTGATCAGGGTAGTAGTTAGGATACATTTGGTCGTATACCTAAGTCTACCATCGTATAGTTGAAGGGATCATCTCTTTCTGGATATACTAGTGACAATGCAGAGTAATCACTAGTGAGGCATGTACATCTTATCTTTCTTACCTTGTCACACCTACCATTTATGTAGTGATCTCCCTATCCACTTTATATGCCTATCATGCTACTTTTATTTATCTACTGGCAAAAAGTAACGAGACTCGCCAGAATTTATGTCTGACCCTTTTTGTTTATCCTTCTTTCTTCCGTCCCCCCTCTCCAGGTTCTCAAGGGAGGGAATTCCAAGGCTTAGTCAGGATTCTGCTATCTTCTAGCTTGGAGCTTCAAGATGTATTGCTCAAGCTTCTACCTTTGCTACTATGGCTCATGGTTTGGGGATTATGCTTTCTTTGTTATTGTACTCTGATATATAAAGTATAAAACAGAAGTTTTAATGATATACTGAGTTTATGTATTTTCAGACATATGGTGTAACCATGCTTTATGATTAATAAATTTTTTTAAATTTCCGCTGCTGTCTTATTTATATCTGTCTTGTAATTATTTTGTATCTGATTACTTATAACGCTTCACGGAACTTAATGCATTCCCTTAGTGAGTGACATTAACAGATATGGGGTGTCATAACAAATCTTCTTTTTCTTAGTGCTCTACCATTTTGGCACTAGTACTGGGTACTTTGGTTCAGCCAGATCCATCTTGGGAAGAGGTAGCGCTTGTGTGCGCTATTAAAAGCACCCGCCTCATTTACCAAACAGTTTTGCCCAATCCCTGAAAATCAAGTGGATCCCCTGTTGCTCCATCGGGTTGATAACACTTTTTCATGTGTTCACCACCTTTTTTTGCTCGATCCTAATGTTTGGATTTATCTGATCTATTCAAACATAAGAGGTCTGCTTCACAAAACTGCTTTGATCCTTCGACGTGCACCCATGCTGAGCAACTATCCCATCATGTTGCACACATTATTTTGGCAAAACGGTTTTCACTTGATCCTTGGAAGGCAATTTTTCCCAATCCATGATGTTGTGTAAATCCATCAATGTGCACTCACGCTGATCGAGTCTCTTACTACGTTCAACACATTGCCAAGGAAAACAAGGTTTTGCTTGATCCATGCATAACAGAAAATGCCCAATCCATGTTACGCAACAGATAACCCAATCCATACATTGATATTTAACCGATCCATACATATAAAACTAGTCTGATCCATTGTTTTAAACTAGTGACAGATTCTCATAACAAAACATTTCGGTTCATATCATCAAATCATTCAAACACCATTACATGTTCACATATGTGTTTGACTTAAATCTAACCAGAGTTATAAATGGGGTTAATAGCAAATTAAGGATAGAGGTTGTTGGTTATAAATTGGAGGGTAAAGGCAAGAATAATTGTTTGGTTTCTTCATTTCTCTATTTGGTTGGGGTTTGAGATTCCCCCTACTACAATTAAATACCTCTCCACTCCATTAAATTCTTAGATCTATGTTAGAGAATGAAGATCAACATCAAGAGAAAGTAGATCGCATCAAATTGGAAGATTTGAAGATCGTTCTTCGCTATTTGGATTAGAGAATCTTTTATTTCAGGCTATACTAAAGATTTGGTAAGTGATAATCATCTCTCACACGGATTCAATAAAGTAAATGGATTGTTTGATCTTATTTTCATCATTTCAATTTGGTTTAACCATTATATAATCAATGTAAATATGATTTCAATTCAGATGACCATAGGATCTGATCTAGCGACTTATAAATATATTAATCCTATGTTTATGCAAGTTAGATCCATTTATATTGATTCATTCATTGTTTAATCATGATTTGGTGAATTACATATGCTTGTTAGTGATTATTTGTTGTATTAATATTTGCTTGATGATCTCTCGATTGAGTTATCAAATGGTCGTATGGAATTGGTTGTGTGTTGACGATCAAGCTTAGCACACGAGGTAAAACGCAACAAAAAGGTTGATCGGCCTGAGGTGCACATGGTGGATCAGCTTAACTCATTGGATCGACCAAACATTTAGGCAAGGGGAAAGTTATGGATCAGTAAGAGTAAGAGTATGGATCGACACATGTGCCTCCTAATGAATCAGCGATGCAAACTTGGTGGTTCGGCCAGATTCCAATGGATCGAGGAAGTGGTATCTCGATGGATCGGTGGGCTAGCGTATGAAAGAATTGTAGATCGAGTTGATTTCAACATGATGGATTAGGTGGAGTTTTGGTGGTGGATCCACATGAAAAATTATGGATCGGACATGCATATTTTCATGGATCGGGCATATGTTTTGGGATGGATCGGCCCGTTGAACAATGGATCGGGCAAGGGTTCAGGGTATGGATCGGAGGTGTTTAGTTGATTGATCAGATGAGTTTTGTGGGCGTATATGATGGATCGGCACGTGATATTTGTGATGGATCGGGAAAATTAACAGCGTTATTCGGTGGATCGGTAACGTTTTTGGAAATGCTATGAAAAGGTGAATAAAACGTTGTGGATTGTGATGCATAGCAAAAAGGTGAAAAGCTGTGTATCAACTATCGATCAAATGAAGTTTGTTTATGGTTCGATGGTGGTCGTGGCTTTGAAATGAATTCAAGACCAAATGTTCGAAATGTTGTGAAGTGTTTGTTGATCGTCGGAATGCAATGAATGCGAAGACAACTCAAAGTCGTGAGTTTGTGGATAATGGTTGCTCGAGAAATCGCTTGAGTTCATGGATAGTCATCAAGTCGGATGGCTAGAGATACTGAAGGTTAAGAGATTATCGTTAGTTGGAGGTTCTAGCGTACTTCGAGTAGGGGTATAATGGGGATGTGAAAAAGACTAGAAGTTAGCTGGTCAAGTACCATGGGTATGGATGAAAGGCCTAGATACGAGTCGTGATGGCGTAAGGAGTTTTGCTAGAACCAGGGTTGCCATTAGCCCTTGACGAATGGCATGTTGGATCAGTCATACGATTAATGATGGTTTCAAGGTAGGATATGCGGTGATAGCGAGAGTCATGGATGATGACTGTTTAGCTTGTATCGTCTTTCATAGATTATTCAATGTCGAAGGAGACATCTCTTGGGTGCGTGTATAATGTTGGTTTAGGCCTTCGATGCTTGTACTTGGATGCTTGTACTTGGGGGATGTTGGTCTCGATTGGAATGGTCTACGTAGGATAATTAGTTACTGTGTCTGCTACTGCTTATCACTATCGGGTGTAGAGGATCTTCTCTGATGTGTTGGTAGATTAGATGATTAATCTGCCTATTACTTACATACTTTATTGATAATGTTAGATAGCTGTTTTATCGCTCATTAAGACTATTATCTAACTCAAAGTTTTATGTTCCCTCTTATTACCTTGGGTTGGTCATCCGGCTGTGGATGGGCAGACTGAGTAGCAGGTGATAGGTAGTAGATCTTGATGAGGACGATGTTGTCGAGCGACGATGACCAAGAGGCTGACATAATATTCCCTACTATTTATTGTTTGTTGTTTTCCGCTATTATATTTGTTGTATTCTCTGAGTGACCTATAGTGAACCATTTTGCACAGACTCTGATGATGTACTCTAGTGATGTACGTATTTTTCAAGATGATATGAAAAGTTCAAAATTATGCTTAATTCTGCTTCACTATTATTGCATGTTATATATGTTCTATTATATTTTATCTTTGCAATGTGAGTTTTACGACATGTTCCACGTGTGTTATTCTACCTTGATGATCGTCGTAGCTACCTAGCACGTCTTCCAACACATTATTACTCTTCTGAAGTGCAGAAGTTGTAGGCGGTCATCACAGGAGTAGTGGGACACAATATGAGTACGTGCCACTTTCCGGTTTGGCATGGCCGAACCGAACATGTCGATCCAGGCACGCCGATCTGCAGCCATGGACAAATCGAAATTCATTGAAGCACATCGAACTGAGATGGCTGAATTGACCATGCCAAGCTAAAATACAAGTTTCCTGATACACCTAATGCTTCAACCAAGCGTGTCCATGCTTGTCTAGTCCATGATTAACTCCTGAGCATTCTGATAGACAAAAATCCAAAATGTGACCGCCTTCCAAAAGGAAGGTCAACACTTGCTCCTTACAACTTATCTTGTTGTAAAAGATGTGTTTTGAATTTTTGTTTACTCAACGTCTGAAGTTAGCAATCTTTTTGGAACATTAATGGCATCCAAATTTACAATAATTTCATGCTGGTAGAAGAATTTGTGGCTTCATCGAGCGCTTATCGAATATCAGCCTGAGACGACCCGAACCCCCAACTGACGGTGGCAAGGGTAATCTTTGGAATATAACACATAAACAGATAATAGCAGAACAGAATTAAATAAATACACTAGATAATGTACAAATAATACACTGGATAAACGTAATCATCAGAGTTGCATAGTATACAGGATCATACTTAGTACAAATACAGTTCAGCTATACATAAATGTCTACAACGGAAAAGAAACATAACATGTACAATAGGAGCTGAACAACATAAAAAGAGATAAATGATAGAATCCATCTTCAGCTCCAACTATCCAGGAAGAGCCTGCTAAAACCTGAAGACAAGGCTCCCCGTGTAGAAATAAGGGCACCCGAGTTTGCAAGTGAAACAAACTACAAGTCAGTCATGGGACTGGTATGAGAAATATACTTAACTCATTTTATAATATGGCTAATCACAGGACAATGCCACTTTCACAGAACGAGTTTACTCCATTGGATTGCCAGTGCTTTACAACAAGTAAATCTTTTAAACATCGCAATGCTTTTTACAAAAATGAAGCCATTATAAGACTCAGTTCCCATCACACAATGCAATGCAAACCGGAGGATAGAGTTTTACCTTATAATGGCCAAAATATGCTTGATACGAATAAAACAAAAGAATTCTTAATCAGACTCCAACTGTAAAATAGTAAGAGAACGATTCCCTAAGTATTAACCCCGAAGGCCGAAACCAACATCAGACCAATACCCAGGAAACCATCCATCTTAGCTCGTTTTCAGTTAGTTTCTAATTTTATAAAATAATCATAAATATCAATCATAGACGACATGAGTGTTCCATGCCACTATGTCGCCGAATATAGGTTTACAATCCAAATCGCACGGTGTTGTATTTGGAAATTGGATTTCCATCATGAACCAAGGCAAAAGATAGTCCTTACCTAATTAGGGACTCTCGAGCCCAAGCCACAGGATCAGAACGCATCAACCCTTTGGATCGTCAGGGTCGGTCCACCGATGTGGATTATTATGCCTGAACACTACGTTTCCCCGCCCTTTGGGGTGTATGTGAGCCAACGAATGACTCCATCGGTCCTGGATCGACCGATATATCCAAGGCGCCTCGCAACAGCAACAACCACACAGGTGAAAATAATATGAATGTCAGCCAGTTTAAGCACTAACACTACCTCTAGCTAGAAGGAAACTCATGCCCTCCCTGATGTCCTCTCCTGTTTCTGGTTCATACCGGGGTGTGAGGCTCGCGAATTCACGTTATACACAAAGCTACACCACACAGGCGGTGCTTTGATCATCAACCACAAGACTTTGCTTTTCAACAGAAGCCTTGATCACTGCATCTTAGCATGCCACACAGGCAACTCACACCATGCAACTAATGGTTATCAATCGCACAGAATGAATTCCAATGTC
Source organism: Allium sativum (assembly GCA_030737875.1). Lineage (NCBI taxonomy): Eukaryota > Viridiplantae > Streptophyta > Magnoliopsida > Asparagales > Amaryllidaceae > Allium > Allium sativum. Next base: position 491,697,775 of record CM060920.1, read on the forward strand.
AGACACACAGTCCACTTACAAGTCTGTTCTAGGTCTGAACAAAACCGGAGGCACTATATACCTCGCATACCCATCGATCTCCACGTACGTCTGGACGATCACCACTCATTATCCATATTTCGGGATGCCTCCCAATCAGGACTTCAGTTATCATCCAACCGAGGTGAAGATCTCCGGTCTTCAACCACCGTCTTCATCTTTGACTTCTTATCGTCGATTCAGTTATTCAGAATGGGATAAACCCGGTTTTTCTTAGCAAACTCGCGTATATAATAAACAAGTGCTACACAAACACAACATACACCTTATTCCAATTCATTAGTCACTAACCGTAAATCAGTAGGAGAACGATTTCCCAAATATTAACCCCGAAGGCCGAAACCAACATTAGATCAAAACCCAAGAAACCATTCGAATTAGCTAACCTCCAGTTAGTTTATAAATTTCACATTCAACCATCAAATATTCAATAAACCGGGTAAATTCGGTTTATCTCCATTCCATATCGTTTATAATATTTTATAACGATTTATCGCTATTTTTATTTATTTATTTATTTATAGCCAATTCATTCAAACGACGCTTCGGGTCATAACGCGGCCGTGGCGCCGTTTTTCTTCAGATTTGATTTACACATATCTGAAAATCTAACCGTTGGATCTTCACAAATTTTATATCATTAGAAAGAACTTTTCAAAACGAATCCAACGGTTCCAGTTTTGGGAAAATCCGATGGTCGGATCTCCCGGTACACTCGTTTGAAGTTTCGATTTCAAAATACGAACTACAGCGTTGTTATTCGATTTAATTTAATCACACACACATATATATATAATCGATTCTGGCGATGCTTTTCTTCGGATTTGAATTATAAACATTCTAGAAAATCCAACCGTTGGATTTTCACAAAATGGATATCGTTGGAAAGATATTTACAAGGCGAACCCAATGGTTTCGGTTTTGGGAAAATCCGATGGTCGGATCTCCCGCACTAATCATTTGAAATCACGGTTTCAAAACATGAACTACAGCTTCGTTATTCGATATATTTCTATTATGTTTATCTATATATATATAATCGATTCTTTGATTTCAAAACTATTTTCTTTTCATATATATGATAAAAATGATATTTTTATCCAACCGACATTTATTTCGACACTTCACTATTTTTAGCAATTCATGTATATAATAAAAATGTGATTTTTATTACAAAACAATTTAGTTCAAAACACGACTATTCTATATAGTTCATATAGACGATAAAAATATGATTTTTATTATAAAACAATTTATTTCAGACACAAATACCATTCAACACATGAATTTCTATTCAACGAATGAATTTCTATTCAACACATGAATGTTTTCTATTGTTTATATAAATAGTAAAAATGTGATTTTTTATTGTTAAAATAGTTTATTTAGAACACGAATACCATTCAACACATGAATTTCTATTCAACGAATGAATTTCTATTCCACACATGAATGTTTTCTATTGTTTATATAAATAGTAAAAATGTGATTTTTATTGTTAAAACCGTTTATTTAAAACACGAATACCATTTACACATGAATTTCTATTCAACGAATGAATTTCTATTCAACACATGAATGTTTTCTATTGTTTGTATATATAATAAAAACGTGATTTTTATTATTAAAGCAATTTATTTAAAACACGAATACCATTCAACACATGAATTTCAATTCAACGAATGAATTTCTATTCGACACATGAATGTTTTCTATTGTTTATATAAATAGTAAAAATGTGATCTTTATTGCAAAACAATTTATTTCAAAACATGACTATTTTATATAGTTCATATAGATGTTAAAAATATGATTTTTATTTTAAAACAATTTATTTCAAAACACGACTATTCTATATAGTTCATATAGATGATAAAAATATGATTTTTATTATAAAACAATTTATTTCAAAACACGAATGTCGTTCAACACATGAATTCCTATTCAACAAATGAATTTCTATTCAACACACGAATATAGTTTCAACCCATAAAAATAATTCTAACACATCAATATTATTCAAAATTTCGGCAGCATAACGGCAGGGTAGTTAAAACCGGGGTCGTCGCTAGTACGGCTCCTCGCTTTACCTTAAAGCCTCGCAGCTTTTGACAATGGGGATTTCATGCATCTAGTTCACACGCAGGCGACATGTTTATTTTTATTTCTTTTCCACAAACTAATCCTATGTGGTTTCAACCAAATAATTCTCAACCACAAATGGGTATTTTTCAACCACAAACAATTCCAATCAACCATTCGCTATCAACCAATTTTCACAACAATTACAACCAATAAATATCGTCCATGGTTTGTGGACGAAGGGCGTATATATATATAAGTATATTTCACTTTTATTCAACACATATATAATTTTTACAATGCATATATAACTTATACATTGAACGTACAACTTATACAACGCTTATACATGAGGTGTACAATGCTTATATAACTCATACATCGACTATATAACTTATACATCGTCGTTTTCCATATCGTTTATAATTTAGAAATATCGCATTGGGGTCCACTCCACCAAAAATAGCAGAACACGTCCACACGAGTCCACTGTCTCCTATTTCACTGAATTTCGTCAACATAGCAAAAAGATACGATTTTTACAGTGAAATCAAAAACCGTAGCACTTTAAAGTGCTATAATATAGTTAAATTAAAAACAGTCGTTACCTCCACGAACCTTCAAAACTAAGTTTTAGATTTGCGCTAAATCCGAAGCACTTCAGGCCGATCGGGTTTTGCAGCGTCGAAGAGGGGCGAGAGGCGCTCAGGCGCGCGGTGGAGTGGCCCCACTCGATTTGGCTAGGAATCGGCGGCGGCGGCTTGAAGTCCTAGACTTTGGGGCGACGAATCTCTCAAATTACTTAATGAAAAAAATCCAAACTTGTTATGGATTTGAAGATCTTGACGAGCTCTACAAAATCCCCAACAGGATGGAGGTCTAATTTTGAGCGGATTGAGAGGAATCGAGAAGAGAAGGAAAGAGTTTATTTCCGCCTTCGATCGCGAGTCAGACAGGGAGAGAGAAAATGTTTCTGGCTAATGAGATTTTTTTTTTATATTTATAAATTTTAAAAATCTGAAAATACCCCTTATCTCATACGAACTCCAATCCAAACCCAACGACTGTCGTACCTAGCTAAATACCCCCATTCCAAACACAATGGGATATGTTTCAAAGGCCCATTCGACTGTTTCAGTCAGTTTTTCTTCATATTAAAATATAAAACATTCATTATTTGATTTGAACGTACATTTCAATTTGCCAGGGCCACATATTGATTCTAAAAATTCCCGAAAAATAAATCTAGCTATGTTTTAAAGATATGATCCCAACAAAACTAGTTTCGTCGAATTATGAGACCGTTTGAAAAATGGCCCTTTCCTGGTCGATCCAATTTAATAGAAATCGACCAAGCGCATTTTCCTTTGCCACACTCACATACTAGCTTCAAAAATTATGAAATTTGAAAACTATCAATAATTTGACATCCCGAATCCAACAAAAGTGGTTTCGTCGAATTCTGAGGTCGTTTGCAAAATGGCCATTTTCACGGGCTATATAAACTCTATAGCGACCTTTCTGATAATTCATTTAGCTATAATTTTTGCTTCCCGCTATGAAACTTTGATTTTTCAGATTCATTAGAAAGATATTCACTAACAGATTTAAATATTTTTGGTTTCACTCAAATCCGTTTTGTTTTGCACCCGGTACAGTCAGTCAAAATTTGAATTCAAAATTTGAAACTACCGCGCCATTTCAGGCCTTGTTTATAATTAGAATTAATTATATTTATTTTCAAACGTCGATTCAAACTTACTTTTCGTCGTTATTATTTAAAATATTTATTTTAAATATTTTAAATCCACTAAAATAGCCAATTTAAAATTTTCAAACTGGTTCAGATTTTCCGGGTTGTTACACTGCCATACCCGACCTTTTGATTTTCCCATGCTAAGCGTTGACCACACTTAGCGATCCGCAACCTCACATGGATCTTGCTCGGTTTTAGTTATACCTGAAGATTCATAGCCTCTTCAGGCTCTTTCCAAGCATAAACCATACTTGACGTCCCTAATTAGGCAACCAACGTCAAGGGGTTACCTAGCCCCTACCAAGCACCAACTGTACTCGACGCTCCTGATTAAACTTGCTCGCATTCAGGGTCATCTAATCCTTTCCAAGCATCAATCATACTTGACAATCCTAGCTTCATCGGGCTCTTGCCAATACAGGTGTAAATCGGTCAGACTAGACTGGACGGAGGTGTGTTCAGTTTCTGTCCAAAAAAAATCGGACCAAACACGGACTGGACCAAATAATTTCTTGGACAAATTTCGTTGTCCTAAATGATGTCCTAAATAAAATCGATCGGACATGAACATAAGCTTTTCGGACACGAACATGATCGAATATGGTAATTTATATCAATTTTGTACATTTTACTAGATTTCTCTCAATTATACGTCGAATTACAAGTAACTCAGACGAATTCGGACGAGCTCGGACCGGACATGATTTTTTCTCGTACAAATTTTGTTTTCCTAACTCGTGTCCTAAATGAAAATCAAATGCACTCAGACAGACATATTTTGGTCACGGACACGAAAGGACGTCAGGCATTCGGACAAAATTTACAGCCATACTTGCTGAGCATTAACCATGTTTGACGGTCTTGATTGAACGGTCCCATGCTTGGGGCTGCTCAACCTGTACCAAGCATCAGCCAGACTTGACGATTCGGAACAAGTGAATCTGACAAGTTTATGATGAAGTTGCCTACCACTTTCTTTGCATCGGACGATAGTCCAATGTTTTTGTTAAAGTTTGAAATGCAACTATAGGTTTAATGCTTGACAAAAATCAGCTATACTTGCCGAACGTTTTAATTAAAGTTCAAAGAATATAGCTACTTTCACATTGATAAAAATATATGGTTTGTCGCCGTCCTAAAGCTTACCTAGGGATTATCCCGTACAAGAGTTGGAGGCTAGGCCATCAATTACAAGTTTACTAAAAGATAAAAATAGGTACAATAGTGCATCGTCTGGTATAGAGCATTCCTAGGGACCAATTATCAGTCTCGTACATGGATAGGCCGAATTAGTCACTTATTATTGAAAGCAAAAGTGAAGCGTGGTTGACTGTTGGGAATAAAGCATGCCTAGAGGCTAATGACTAGTCCCGTACATAGGTGAACCAATGCAGCCTTCGCCCACTATCCAACATCCACCTAGACCAATTTGTTAATGACAATTCCTCCCTATAAAGCCAGGCCCACTTCCACATTGAGCAATCGACCGTTGACCATGCCCCATAGCGGGGGTCCCATTTTGGACATACTATTGCAGTTGCTTTTTTCTCATAAGTTCTTCAATGATGTCACAGAGGTGCTTTTACTCATACGTGTCATGTCCAACAATTTCATGAAATGTGCAGAATTTCCCAAAGGCCCGGTCACACTCCAAAGGCTTTCTTCTAGATGTTCTCCTCACCTGGAGTGAGTGTTTGGTTTCATGAAAGGTCATTTCCAGACCCGTATTTAGACTCGTGTACAATTCGTATTTAGACCCTCCATTGAAGTTTTTGCCCTGACCTTAGTCGTTTCCGGCTTTGCGCTTTCTCTTGTTGAATGGTCTATCATCTTTAGTTGCATTAACCTCGAGCGCTTCGTGGTGCGCCCTCACATCTTCTTCCCTTAGAAACCTGTCAGCTTCGAAGTGGTATTCCTTGATATTCCACGGAGGATCTCGTTCAAATAATCTTTTAAACATAGTGCTTACCAAGATTCCAAAAACAATTGCCTTGACGGTTTTGGCTGAACAATTGTGGCAACTGCTCATATAAAGACTCTTCGACCAAATCAAGAAGGAGAATATTTAAGCCAAGAATTTAATGACTATCTGAAAGAGTGTGGAATTGTATCACAACTCACTCCACCAGGAATACCACAATGGAATGGTGTGTCCAAAAGGAGAAATCTCACCTTATTAGATATGGTACGATCAATGATGAGTCATACATATCTTCCAATAAGTTTAAGGGTTATGCCCTAGAAACAGCTGCATTCATACTTAATCGTGCTCCCAATAAAACGGTTTTGATGATGTTATATCAAATATGGACTGGAAGATGTCCCGATGTGTCTTTTATAAAGATTTAGAGATGTGAGGCATTTGTTAAATGTCTTTCTTTTGACAAGCTTGGACCTAAATCAGATAAGTGTTATTTTATGGGATATCCAAAAGAAACAAAAAGAGATTATTTCTATAAACCTTCTAAGAATAAAGTGTTTATTACTCGAACTGATATTTTTCTAGAAAGAGAACTAGCCTCTAAAAGTACCAATGGAAATAAAGTTGATCTCGAAGAAATGCGGGAACCACAAGATACCACTGAACCTAAACTTGAAATTGAGAAAGAACCACAAACTATTATGGATACCGGGCCTGCTCAAATTACACAAGATATTCATAGATCTGGTAGAATACATCGTGAGCCTAATAGATATTTTGGATTTCTTATGACTCAAACTGGAGACGTAATGCTCATAGATCAAATTGAGCCCATTTCTTACCAAGAGGCTATGAATGGACCAGATACTGATAAATGGATTTGATGCCCTGAAATCTGAAATGGATTCCATGTACATCAACCAAGAGTGGACTTTCGTTGATCCACCTGATAGGGTAAAACTAATCGGGTGTAATGGGTTTTCAAGAAGAAAACTGACATGGATGGTAGAGTACAAACCTATAAAGTCTGATTGGTGGCAAAAGGTTTCAAATGAGTCCAAGGAGTTCACTACGATGAAACCTTCTCCCCAGTGGCAATGATCAAGTCAATTAGGATTATGCTTGGAATTGCATCTTTTTACGATTATGAAATCTGTAAAATGGATGTCAAAATTGCATTCTCAACGAGAATCTTATTGAGGATGCGTACATGACACAACCTTAAGGTTTTGTCAATCCAAAGGAAGCTAGAGAAGTATTTAAACTACGATGATCCATATATGGATTGAAGTAAGCACCTCCGAGCTGGAATCTTCATTTTGATGGAACAGACAATGAGTTTGGTTTCATTAAGAATGAAGATGAATTTTTTATATACAAGAAAATTAGTAGGAGTAACATTATATTCCTAATATTATATGTTGATGACATTTTACTTATTGGGCATGATCTTAGTTCAATACAAGCGGTGAAAACACGGTTTAGGAAAGCTTTCTCCTTGAAAGGCTTAGGCGAGACAACCTATATATTAGGTATAAGATCTATAGAGATAGATCAAAAAAGTTGATCGGCCTAAGTCAGAGTACATACATTGATAAAATGCTAAATAAAAGTTTGGCATCTAAGTGGCAAAGATAGGATATGTACACATGTCACATGGTATAACACTCTCTAAAACTCAATGCCCTATGTCACACGATGATAAAGAATGCATGAAAACGATCCCTTATGCTTCAACAATTGGATCAATCATGTACGCAATGTTATGCACTCATCTAGATGTTTCGTACACTTTAAGTATGACAAACAGATTCCAACCTGATCCAGGTGAAAGTCACTGGACAGTAGTCAAGAACATCCTTAAGTACCTGAAAAGGACTAAAGACTCAATCTTGATATATGGAGGCGAAGAGGAATTAATTGCAAAAGGTTACATAGTCGCAAGTTTCTAGGCTGATAGAGATGTCTACAGGTCATAGTTCGGTTATGTGTTTTTCCTGAATGGTGTTGTTATAAGCTAGAAAATTTCAAAGCTAGAAAATTTCAAAGCTAGAAACAGTTACTGATTCGACTATGGAGGCTGAATACATTGCTGCTTCTAAAGCTGTAGAGGAGGCTGTTTGGATTAAGAAGTTCATCACTGAACTTTTTGTTGTTATATCCAATGTTGATCCCAATAGAACTTTATTGTTACAATAGTAGGGCTAATGCTTAGGCTAACGAACCTATATCACATCATCGATCAATCACATACTTCGGCGATATCATCTCATCCGTGAAATTGTTGTTAGAGGAGATATACATATCTGCAATATTCCAATGGATAACAATGTTGTAGTCTACGGGCTAAAGCTTTGTCACGGCAGAAGAATGATATCACACTAGTTTCATGGTATACGATACACGAGTGGTTGGCTCTAGTCTTAGTGGGAGATTGTTAAAGTTTGTGCCTTATAGGAAATCTATTTGATGTAGTTAATAACATTGTTGATATTATATTTTATTTTGAATAAAAGATTCTGTTATGTTATATTTATTGCGCAGTATAAATATTAACATAATAGAAGTCCTTAAAATGATAATACAGAATTATATAGTTTCAAGTAAGTGACTTAAACATGAGATTATATTTTATATTAAGTGTTATAATTCATAAATATCCCTAGATCATATCTCACTGATCATTAATATAAGTGATATTGATGTCAATACATAAAAAAGTATTAGAGAATATCGTATTCGCTACACTAAAACAACAAATTTTTCACATAAGGATGCAGAGATAAAATACAGCTTAAAGCCGTATAAATTTTTGGTATTGCTCACATCCGTATCAAGTTACATTTTGCGATCCGCACCGCCCCATACAACTTAAATCTGATCGTCCATCAGCAAAGCTCTAGATCAGTTAATTTGATACGGCTTCGGGCCAAATCGAATTTGTATCATATTGTGCATACTCTTTGATCACTCAGAACAAAAAATTTGGCTACTCCCCCATCCCTCTTTTTTACTTCAATGGTGATCGAAAAACCAAATTAGGGATTTCGTTCACCAAATCGTGCCTCCATATTTCTCTGGAATCACCCCTTTTGACAGAGATGAGTCGCCCTCTCTTTCGATAGAAACCGAGCAACACTAGGTCGTTATCGCTCCTTCAACAGCAGGTATGTGTTCCTAATTTTATAAAAACCGTTCTTTTTATTTGTCTCTAGGGTTAAAAATGAAACGAAATTTAAGATGTCATTTGTACTGAAGTGTGTCAGTATGTGTTTCAATGGAATTGTGTTGTGCATACCTGATAGTAGGGCACAAATTTGAAGGATTTTGAATTAGTTCAGTCACAAGTTCTAGTCTTACTGCGACATGTTCAAATATAAATTAGTGTAATTTTATTTTTTTTCCGATTGGTATGTATTATCTGAAGGATTTTTAATTCGTTTCGGTAAGAAATTGCAAGTTGTAATAGTTTAATTTTCACATGATTGCTACTTTGTGTTATAATGTTGTCATACTATATCATACATTGTAATGATTACTCTGTTTTGAGAGATAACATGTTTATTGAAAATATATTAATAGGTAATTTGCTGAAAATTTGGAAGATGTATGATTACTCGACTTTTAGGTTAAGAATTTAATGGGCAATCCACCAAGTGGAAGCATTTTAGTTCACGTGCAGGGTCACTTATCCATGCTTATTATCTTTATTCAAGTGTCAAATGCTGCTTTACTTAACCTTAGTAAAAAGCAGCTTTCACTAGCAACTTTCACCTACTTTGTAGCAAAGACTGTCTAGTGTAAGTTGCACTACATAGTCCGCTTCAAAGAAACTGAAAGTTGCAAATGAAATCAGCTTTTTCCAAAGGTTAAGTGAAGCCGCTTTCGACACTTGAATAAAGCTAATAAGCATGGATACCTGACCCTGCGCGTGAGCTAAAATGCATCCATTTGGTGGATCACCCAGTAAATTCTTAACCAGAAAGTTGAGTATTGAGGACATCCGAAGATGATGATTCTTTAGGCATCGGAGGAGGTATATATAATTTTACACTTAACTCTATGTAGTATCTGACAAAAGAATTGAATGGACATGTTATTTGCACTTGTACGGTGCCTTGGTAAAACCATGTCCATAATTATTGTCTGCATATGGTATTTTGATTTTACTCTTATACTTGCATCTGTATTGTGTCCATATGTATTGTGTGTACCCAGAAATTTGGACCTTAAAATGCTAGTTATGTCCAAGATTATTGCTCTTTGATCAACAAGATTCCATGATTTTGTAGTGGTTGCATAGTAGAGATTTAATGGTATTTAGGCACAACATGTATATTATGAACTAAGTTGCTACTACCATAGCTTTGGGTTTCTATCCGCTACTGCAATGAATTTAGGCTATCTAGGCTGAAAAAATTCTTACCGTTATACCTTTTGTAACTGATATTCAATGCATAGGTCCTCCGCCATCTGGATTTGTCATAGTTTTTGGATTATCTGATAGCGCCTGATGATGCTTGAGATCGTTAATTGATCCATAGCGCTATCATTGATAAGAAGGACCTAGTTATGAGGTATTTAAGAGGAGACGTGCCATGTATTTTGCAAAAGGAAGAGGAGAAAGATAGACTAACATGGAAGACACGTGAGAAAGTGAAAGCTGCTTGCAATGCACGAGCATAGGAGGAGACATAGAAGAATAAAGGCAAGAGCTTCCAGAGCAAGTCATGCAAAAATCCAAGAAGGACGAATGAAGTGTTACTATGTAAATTTGTATTCTCTATATTTACGTATTTCTGACCTTTATTAGCCCGATTTATGCAAGCACAACCCTAACATTTGGATAGTTGAACATAAAACTTGTACGTATTTTCTAAGTTTTAATTGGTCGCTTTTAAGTTACATATTAGTTACACTCAGGGATGGAGCTAGGATTCAAGCATAACCCAGGCAATAATACTACTTCATGATATGAACACAATAATCTTTTTAATAATTAACACTAACGACATTATGGCCATAATATAGTGAAGTGCTTGAAAACACTAAAAAAGACAAACTCCTTTTTTTTGAAAAGGTAATCTACTTCAAAGTTTGCTCAGTCTTTTGTATTCTTTCATTTTATATAGGTTTCTAATCAAATAAATAAACGGAAAGAGCATGAGTACACAAAAGAAGTATCTGGAAAATGGAATAACAAACACAGGTTGATTAAGTAGCCTAATGTATGGTGCTTTTATTTTGCAAATACTTACGTAGGCTATAGCCCAGGTAGTCTTACCTTTGCATCCGTCCCTGGTACCTAAACGAACATATTAGTTGGTCGCTTTTAAGTTTAAGCATCATTCAAGTCGACCTTTCACTTGTGGCCTTTAGTCGTGTAGATTTAGAGTTTAGGCACTGTGATCAACCCTATAAGTGTTTGTACTTAGCCCCCGTCACATGCACTGGAGTTAGTGCGATGGTCGGATTTTACCTTTAGATTTATAATCACCCGACATCAATTAGGCTTAGTTTAATTCTCCCAATTTCTGAAAAAGGAGTTGGCGGTTGGACACTCAAGTTATAAGTATTCAGACTAGATGTGCAAATTGATCCTATTTTAGTATTTTGCGCTTGTATGTGTAAATTGATCGTATCACAACTATCGTACTACTGATAATAAAATACCCAAGAATATGAAAAACTAAGAGACTCTGGTTAATGATGTAAGGTCTTTTACTTTGAGGGCCAGAATTATCTAGAGTAAAGAAGATTGTCTTTAGAATTAGGTCACCGATTTCCAAGTTTCTATTCCCAACTAATATTCAGTGCTATACCTTTTGTAACTGATATTCAGCGCTATACCTTTTGTAACTGAAATTCAGCATCATACCTTTTGCATGATTATGCTTGTTTGAAATTCGTGCACTTATTTATTTGTCTATATATGCTCATTGTCATGTATTTCTGTCGTGCCATGTCTTTACTGGCCATGTTTTCTGCTAATTCATGTTATACATGGAATTGTTTCGAGTTGTCGCCATTACTGACTTGATTTGTCGCCATTACCGTTTCGTACTTGAATTTTGTATAATGAGTGGTTTGGTACTTTCATGAATATGCACAAACTGCGCACATGATTCGTGCACACATCAACAATTAATTATGTTAATTATTCTCATCACTTCTTTGAGACATATAAATTTTGTACATTCTGTATATCAGCATCTAGCTTACTCATCATTGCTTTGATTTACAGTAGCGTATGTTTCATCAGTATGATCAACAATGTACGTTTCCTACAGATCTATTTTTTTCTTTAAGTTTGTTTCTTTATAATTTGATGAAAAATCTTTGATAGATTTGTTTTATTGTATATGCTTTGTATAAATTGTGTTAATGTTATGAAAAATCGTGTTATATATTCTTTGAGTATAAATTGTGTTATCCTTTGAAAAAATGTGTTATATGCTGTGTTACAAAAAATATGTGTTGTAATTTATGTTATCAAAAATATATGTTGTAGTTTCTGTTATATATATATATACATATACATACATACATATATAAACACAACACGCATACATATATAACCGGTCACTCAATGTAACAACCAGGAATTTCTGAATAAATTTAAAATTTTATTTTAGCTAACTTAATGGGTTTTGAATATTTAAAATGATTTATTTTAAATAATAACAACTAAAAATTTATTCCAATAGAAATTGGAATGTATATATTTATATCAATTATAAAACGAGCTCAAAATGGCGCGGTAGTTTGAAAATTCGATTTTAAACTATAAATGAATATACAGTACTCAATATAAATCGGATTTCAGTAAAACAAGAAACATTAGAGTATTTTGAACTGTAATTGTAACGACTCGTAAATTCGAACATACTAAATTAATATAGTTAACCGAATATATAACTTATAATGTGAATTGACGTTTAAGTATCAACTGAAAGGAATTAATTCAATAATCTTAGTCAATTCTGTTTACGTAACAAGTATTGGTTTTAAGCCTATTTTGTAAATTTATAGACAATGACGAATAGTTTGGAATCCGATCGATAATTCAGTCGTATTACAAATTAATATTTTAATATAAGAAATATCATTTTTTTCATATAATTTCGGAATTTGACGAAACTAATTTCATCGTATCCGGAATTTAATTTTTTTGTACGATGTCATGTTGGGTAATAATCAGGCTTTATATTTGATCGTGCGAGATTGAAATGGCAGTGGAATTCAAATGCTGAATTTATGAAGTGTACTTAATAAAAAAATTGAGAAAGGTATATATATTTAAAATATCATGCATTAAAGCATTGTCAGATGAAAACTGTAACGACCCTTTGAGTTAACTAATAACACCACACGTCCAACCCAAATGACACAGAAATACGAATCATTAGTAGAAAGAAGTTAGAGGATGAGGAATAGAAAGAAAGAAAAGCTAGAATAAAAGAAAAACAAAAAAAACACAAATTTCACGGCGGAACGAATAAAATATATTAAATAACATAACTTTTGAAATACAAATCAGTAACTGTATATACATAAAATTATCAGAGCACAACAGTTATTCCTGAAATAGTTATAAACACCTGTTTCCAGATACAACATAGTACACAGCGGAAATATGATAGTCTATAGCTAATTGGTGAAGCCTCCTGCTTCTAGCTCTTCCAAGCGAATCTGAAAAATCCCGACTACTTGACTGCCCGTACAAATATGGGAACCCAAGAGTTTTGGGAAAACAAAACAAAATAAACTCTGGGTCAGTTATGGGACTGGTGTGAGTAGATTCCAACCAATTGTTTAACTTTAAAATCCTTTCGAAAGAAATGATGATCGTAAGACCAATCCACACATAAACACGGATGGTTTTTACCTTACGATAACCTAAAATATTTTTGATATCAAATCCAGTGATATTATAATAATGTCTACATCAAATAAATAGAATCTAGCGGAACGCTTGCATCTCACGCCCCATATATAATATAAAAACAAAAACAGCATGGCGCTTATTGGAGATTCGATTCCAACATGAAAAGGTATGGAACCACCTTCCGATAGTGTATCTCTAGAGAGGAATACACTAGGTTCAACAAGAACGTCTTGCAAACCGGCCCACACATGACCGACCACTCATTTCGCTTGAGTGTATCGAATGTATATCACCAACGGTTGGGATCAGCAACCGTTTCCCGAAAAGGGACAGCATCGATAGATTAAAGAAGTAAAAGGAATTTCTCTAGATAGGTGATTATACACCCTAATGGGAGCGACCCACATAGCCATGATGCCTGCCCGATTTTTGTCATTTCCCGGTTGTTGAGGCCTGAGGCTACGATTACTTTCCATTCATTGATAGCACAATCACTTTGGATGCTACATTGTCAGATCCCTTAATCACTAATTGATTTGCACAAATATATTCTGGATATTATGCTAAGAGAATAAATTCTCCACCACCATATATATCTATACAGACCAACATTTGCGATCATTGGAAATACTCTGTCAGACATTCGTCCGTACACTTCATTCTGGGATTGAATGAAACCGAAGGCACCATTTCTATTAATAGAAAAAGTCATTGCACTTTACTCCTTCTTTTATTATCTTCATATAATCTGATTCGCAACATTACTCCCAATACGGAGTGGTTCACGGGTAATAATCCAACCGGTCTCTCTATATTGACAATGGTATTGGCAAACACTTCGATAGTCGGTTATTTAACTATCGAAGAAAATAAACAAACATTCATCCACAACATCCAACAATCACTGGGCCCTTTAATTAATATTTCATTAATTAGATCACTTCTCCCTTTCTTATCAATATTTGTTAACCAAATATTTTCAGTAATCTTATTGGTCTCTTATGCTATTTGAAAAAAACATTTCCATATATCACCTTCTTTTATTTTCTATACTTAGAAAATATCTTCTCTTTAATTGGAGGAAATTCCAATTACTTATCTCTTTCATGACCATTCACTTTTAGACTTAGGAAAAATTTATAATTTTATTTCCAAAATTCCACTTATTGGGTTAAAATGACTGTTGTTTAAAACATCGTTACGAAAACCCAAAACACTACATTCAACTAACTCTTATTCAAACTTTACTCTTCGTGCCTGGATCTTGTTGTTTATCGGTTAAAAATGAAATCAATCAAGTTGGGGTATAACTACCTCTCAGATCTTGACTGAAAACATCCTTAACTTCAAAACAGACAAGACCACTTATCTCAAATCATTAACACCATAAAAACCAATTATTTCTTTTCAAACCTGTATATGTTTCTCTTTTCTAATTTTACCCGATTTAATTATAGATTTAATTTTTGTTTATAGTATTCTATTTTTAAGTTCATTTCCTTATCGAATTCTATATATATCGATACATTGATTTCTAACTATCAAATTTTCTTAAAAATATTCTAACTCCTTAAATTTTCGGAAAAATTTGCCATAACCTCCTTTGTACCGGTAAATAGTTCAAACCTCAACTCGCCTCTCTAGGCCCTTCCCAATCAAAAAGAAAATAAAAAAGCCAAGTGGCTTGCTGATTCAGCGCATAAAATCTCGTATGGAATTAAACATGTACCTTTTGGTCGGGCATTTCAATTTATAGCTCTTCATATACTTCATTCCAAACCTGTTTAACACACATCCAAATATTCCCATTTGGTTTCAGCTCAATCCATTCGTCTTAAACTAATTCGCTAATTTATTTTCTAATTAGCTATTTTGCCTATTTCACTTCTTTGTTTGAACATAAATGTACAAATAAAATATTAACTTGCTTATAAACAAATTGAATTCCATTTTCAATTCAACTTTCCTTTTCGATTTCGAATATAAATTTCCAAATCGAATTCACTTATACAAAGCCCAATTTCAATTTAAAATCTCATTAACTAATTATTATTCAAATTAGTTAATCCTATTCAATAATTAAAAATCTAATTTTTGTTTCAGAAATCAATCCATTACTCCACTTGAGTTTATATTTATTGTATAACTCAAGTCTGTATTTTTCTAATGGAAATTCAGATTTTATTTTATTACAACCCTTTTATTTATTAAAATAAACCATTATGATTTTATAAAGGTTACGGCGCTGCTTTTCTGAAAATTTGATTTTGACATAACTCAAAATCTATAAGACGAAATCCAGATTTTTCTCTTCCATTAGAAAACTATTATCAAATTGGTCCTAACGGTTCTTATTTCAAAGAATTCCGACTTAAATTGAGTTCCATATACTCAATTGAAGTTCGAAATGTCAATTTACGAACTACCGCGCTGCGGCGAGTTCGTTTTAATTATATTTATATATATAAACGTTTAAACTTCGTTTATAATAAATTCAACTCCATTCCGATATATGTTTAATATATATATCAAATCAGTTTCCCAATTCGACATAATATTTTCGATTATCTATAATTTCGATTTTTCCTTACTCGGTAATATATTTATTTATACTTCTATCTTCTATATTTAATTCCATTTCCTTTTATAAATAAATTATTTATAAAATTCGATATAATCGAATTTCAATTATAAACCCATTGAATTTTATCAATTTAGCTTATATTTCGGATTCCGAAATATAATCAATCTTTCTGTTTCAAAAATTTTCCCAACTTACTTTTAAATTCCTATTTGAATTTATATGGTTTAAATTATCCCAATGATAATTTATTTCACCAAATTTATAACACTATTTATAAATTCAACTTCATTGTTTCATATATTTAAACAAGTTCCCTTTTCAAATTTCTATTTGAAATTCCATACCTTTGATATTCCGAATTGCAGAATAAAAACCATTGTTCCCTTTCAACTGGTTTCAAGTTCTATTTTTAAATTCATATTTGAATTTAAATATTCAAATTATCTCTTGATAATTAATTCATTATATTTATAAACACCATTTTATAAATTTCCTAACAAGTCTATTTTGAAATCTATTTAAAATCAAAATCTTATTTTGGAAATTTCTATTTATAATAACTTATATATATAATACCTAATTTGCTTTCATATTCAACTTAACTTCAATTTAAATAAATTCGAATTAATCGAATTCAAATCATAAATACTTACGGATTTATTTTAGTTCAATTTTTATTCTGAACATCAGAATAAATTCCATTGTTTATTTCTTTAGAACGATTTCCCCATTTCTATTTTTAAATTCACTTTTGAATTTAAATATTCAAATTATCCAATGATAATTTTTCCACTTTATTTATAAACACTATTTATAATTTCACTTCAAATCTCGTATTATTAATTTATAAACAATGTTTATAGATTCACTACTTGTTTTATTTATTCAAAACAAGTTAATATCTTTAGCCCCTTCGAAATTCAAATCCTATTTAGAAAATAGATTTTCCATTAAAAATTTGAAATATCCTTTTCATGATATTTTTATATATCAACATTTTTTAGCCAGTGACATTCAACAATTCAAAACACTCAATTTATCTACCATAGGTTTTCAAACACATCATATATAACAATATATTTGATAACAAACAAACAATAATATTTTTGAGGAATCCAATTGGATTCCTCCAACTAGTTTTCCTGCATCCATAGACGTTAGCCAACATGAATAATACCCATCATGCTTTGAGGTAGGATATTGCAGTATAGAAGGTCATCCACTATCATAATGTGGGGCATATAGGGTCATCCGCTAATGATACTGCTGGCATCTGCTAATGGTACCACGTGAATCTCATCACCAATATATATAATAACCACAAACATCAATCCTAAATAACTAATATATACGATAGCCACAAAAATATTTCGCATGCAAACAACCAACAAATAATTATTTTTAACTAACAAAATAATTCTAAATAAAATGTGAGTGAGATTACTCACCGTGATTTTTTTATCTGATTTGTTCTGATTTTAATTTCTGCTTATGAAATCCGCAGTCATGAATTCCTCGACTCACTCCATTTGATACAATCTTTATTTCCATTTAAATTTTCTTTTTCTTTAACCCTGCGAATTAAACATGTCCAAATCCCAAAGCTTTTGAACCTATAGCCATGATTTTCTTTTCCAGCGATAATCCATTACAGATTCGACAACATGAATCTGTATGCATCACTAAATCCATCTTTGAAAAATCCCCTTCTTCAATTCAACAGCTAACTCCATAAATATTTGCATCAACATACCCAAGTCCACACAGATAAATCCTACTGCAATACTTCTCCCTTGTTGTATACAAATCCCAGCAACAAACATCACCCAAACCCACTTTATCACGCAAGCACCAAACACAAGCCTTCACGAGGTACTGTAGATTCTCCCAATGCACTTTGGCCAACCTTGAATCCTGTAAACAATCGCGATTTAGAAATTTGGACACTGAAGCTCCAAATTGTGTTGCCTTTTGGACCATCACCTGCCACCAAAAACTGCCATCATCATCGCGACTTTCCCAAAAACTTGGATAAGAAAACTACAATTCAAAGTCTTAAATCCCTAATCGAATTTGCCTTCCCCTAAGCCGTTTCAAAATCAAGAACCTTAGCTCCATCTAGTTGCGTCGCGCCCCCTTTCTCCGATCACGAATCCATGCTCTATCTCGAAGTCGTGACACTCCTTTTTATTTTGGTTTAGAAGCTTTTCATTTTGATGTACTGGAAAGAAAAGAAACAAGAGAGGGAATTGCTGAAGTTGTTTTTGAGGAGTGGGATATAATATAAGGGTAGTCGTGGTTTAAATGGGAAAAGGGGAAACCAATAAACATTTTGAACTTATGATCGATTTCCTTATTAGCTAAATCATCCAATGGAGGAAGGAGAAATATATGTCATAATTTATAGGAGAATGATAGCTTAGGTATCAAGGAATTTAATTTGAAAATCTTCTAATTTGTCTCGATTAGACATAAAGAGATTTTTTATTCTTTGAAAATGGATTCTGATTTGATTTCGTATTTAATACAATTCGATATAAAGCGATTTTTATTCTTTTTAAATGGATATCTATTTGATTTCAAACCTATCCACAATCAAATATCTCGGGGTCTATTAATTTAAATCACGAACCGCTATTCTAGCATACCGACTGAAATTTCAATGTAATAACCCTGTTCTGAACTCAACAGTAAATATTCTGAAATTTAATTTCAACATATATACCGTATTAAATAAATATAATTTAATTTAATTTCGAAAACCACAAATTCTTTGATAATAAATTATTATTTATTATTGTATATATCAAATAAAATTCCTACTTATCATCTGAATCATTTTGATTCAGTTTTTTTTCACTTCGATTTCAATTATTTTTCGAATTACAATAATTCGATATATTCTAAATAAAATTATATTCGATTATTAAATCTATAACTCAATATAAAAATTAATTTATATTATCAACTAAATATTTAAAACAAATATTAAATATTTAAAATTAACAGACCAAAAATCCGGGTCGTTACATTCTTCCCCCTTTAAAAGAATTTCGTCCTAGAAATTACTAAGGTAGGAAAAATGCTATAAACCCAATTACTTTCCAAGAATTTTCTTATATTGAAACTCAACTCTTCATATTTCAACAATTTTAGTTATACCAAAACTTTTGGTTTTCATTCATATTGAATATCATATATGCCTATTCTTTTTATCTTGATGATGACAATCAATTCATATTCCATTCAAAATGATTCCGATTAATTTATTTACTTCGATCCATTTAACTTGCTTAACTTAAATTTAAATTCCTGGGTTTTTATTTCAAATCCTTTCGAAACCACATAAATATATACACTTATATTTATACTCATTTCAAATTCAAACATTTGAATTTTCAAACCAACTTCTTTTCTTTCAAACACATCTCCATCATACACCTTTCTAAGGTAGCAATCCATTACTTAGAACTCGAAAATGAACACTAATGATGCTGCAATCATCATCAGAATTATTTTCCAGCCATTGAAGTGAGTTCAGTGCTTTATCACTTTCAAATCCATTTAAAATGATTTTTATTTAAAAATCATCCAAAACCAAAGCTATATTATTTTAATATACTCTAGAAAATATTTTCAAACTTCCCAGGATTAAAATTCTAAATTCTGGCTTGAATTTAATTTTAATTCATCTAATATATATATTTTATTCATATACCAGTTTTATTTGGTTATAAATAACCATTTCAATTTTATAATCTTATTTGATTATAATAAGAACCAACACATCCATATATTATAATAATTTCAGAAAATTATTACTTTTCTATCAAAAATAGAATTTTGGGTAAAATTATTTCATTTACCCACTTAAAAACAATACTGTGTTCAATCTTCTGTTCAAGTACTTACAAACTCCTATCGACGTCGTGGCGTCCCACGATTCGATCAGAATTCATAAACCACTCAACAGACTAGCCAACACAATATAAAACAGTTTTCATACCAATTAACAAATATGCGCTCTCGTATATATACACTCAACTCATTCTAGGGCACTACTGACCCTATCTCTAATGAGTACAACCCCAGCAAAAGCCTAGGTATTCGCTTAAAATAAGCTCTGATACCAACTGTAATGGCCCGCAAATCCGTACCCTTTGAGTTGACTAATAACACCACACGTCCAACCCAGATGACACAGAAATACGAATCATTAGTGGAAAGAAGTTAGAGGATGAGGAATAGAAAGAAAGAAAAGCTAGAATAGAAGAAAAACGAAGAACACAAATCTCACAGCGGAACGAATAAAATATATTAAATAACATAACTTTTGAAATACAAATCAGTAACTGTATATACATACCATTATCAGAGCACAACAGTTATTCCTGGAACAGTTATAAACACCTGTTTCCATATACAACATAGTACACAGTGGAAATATGATAGTCTATAGCTAACTGGTGAAGCCTCCTGCTTCCAGCTCTTCCAAGTGAATCTAAAAAATCCCAACTACTTGACTTCCCGTACAAATATGGGCACCCAAGAGTTTAGGGAAAACAAAACAAAATAAACTCTGGGTCAGTCATGGGACTGGTGTGAGTAAACTCCAACCAATTGTTTAACTTTAAAATCCTTTCGAAAGAAATGATAGTCAAAAGACCGATCCACACAATAACACGAATGGTTTTTACCTTACGATAACCCAAAATATTTTTGATATCAAATCCAGTGATATTATAATAATGTCTACATCAGATAAATAGAATCTAGCGGAACGCTTGCGTCTCACACTCCATATATAATATAAAATCAAAAACCGCATTGCGCTTATTGGAGATTGGATTTCCAACATGACAAGGTATGGAACCACCTTCCAATAGTGTATCTCTAGAGAGGAAAACACTGGGTTCAACAAGAATGTCTTGCAACCGACCCACACATGACCGACCACTCATTTTGCTTGAGTGTATCGAATGTATATCACCAACGGTTGGGATCAGCAATCGATTCTCGAAAAGAGACAACATCGATAGATTAAAGAAGTAAAAGGAATTTCTCTAGATAGTTGATTATACACCCTAATGGGAGCGACCCACATAACCATGTTGCCTGCCCAATTTTTGTCATTTCCCGATTGTTGAGTCCTGAGGCTACGATTACTTTCCATTCATTGATAGCGCAATCACTTTGGATGCCACATTGTTAGATTCGTCAATCACTAATTGATTTGCACAAATATATTTTGGATATTATGCTAAGAGAATAAATTCTCCGCCACCATATATATCTATACAGACCAACATATGCGATCATTGGAAATACTCTGTCAGACATTCGTCCATGCACTTTGTTCTGGGATTGAACGAAACCGAAGGCACCATTTCTATTAATAAAAAAAGTCCTTGCACTTTACTCCGTCTTTGATTATCTTCATATAATCTGATTCGCAACATTACTGCCAATACTGTGTGGTTCACGGTTAATAATCTAACCGGTCTCTCCATATTGACAACAGTATTGGCAAACACTTCGATAGTCGGTTATTTAACAATCGAAGAAAACAAACATTCATCCATAACATCCAACAATCACTGGGCCCGTTAATTAATATTTCATTAATTAAATCACTTCTCCCTTTCTTATCAATATTTGTTAACCAAATATTTTTAGTAATCTCATTGGTCTCTTATGCTATTTGAAAAATAAAATTCCATATATGTGACGGCAAGGTACTTCGCTCGGTCCGAACCAGTCGCTAAACCGACCCAGACCGTTCGAAACGCCCTATCGTTTGAGAACACGACAAAACAGAACGCATACAGAAGAACATTTCATTGTATATTACAACAATGCATCAGATTACAAGAATATACAGAGTATAAATGAATATTACACAGAAATATCAGAGATTTAAATTACATTTAAATACATAGCAGCGGAAAATAATACAATACACAACTAGAATGAGATATACGGATACAAAGCTTTCCGGATATCGTTCCAGCTGTAAACCAGGATCCTGTGAATATAAATCTGCAAAACCAAAACTACTAGCTGCCCGTGTCGAAAATAGGGGCACCCAGAGTTTAGGTTAAAACAATAAACTCCAGGTCAGTCATGTGACTGGTGTGAGAACTAAAACAGTTATTAATCTTTATTTCAAATCATTAGGTAAATCAAGGGACCACGCCGTATAACACGGAACGGGTTTCCTCCCAAGAATACCAGTGCATAAAACCAACAGCGCAATGCTAAATAAAGAAAAATGAAGCTGTTATAAGACCCAGGTCCCATCACACAATGCAACGCAGTCGAGGATAGGGTTTTCCCTTATAACAGCCA
This sequence comes from Allium sativum, assembly GCA_030737875.1. Classification (NCBI taxonomy): domain Eukaryota; kingdom Viridiplantae; phylum Streptophyta; class Magnoliopsida; order Asparagales; family Amaryllidaceae; genus Allium; species Allium sativum. Next base: position 491,720,393 of record CM060920.1, read on the forward strand.
AAGAATGCTTGATACGTTTAAAACAAATCATTTGATACTATTATAAGTGCATAGTATATAAAACACTTCAAATCATAAGTATCAATCATAGGCGGCATGAGCGCCCCATCCCACTATGTCGCCATATATAGGATATACAATCAAAACCGCAAAGTCTCGTATTTGGAAATTGGGTTTCCATCTATGAACCGAGGCAAAAGATAGTCCTCAACCGATTCGAGACAATCTAGCCCATGTCTCAGGCAAGCGCGCAGGCAAGCCTTGGATCGTCAGGGCCGGTCCACACGGAGTGGATTATTATGCCTGAACAATACGTCTCCCCACCCTATGGGGTGTAAGTCTGGTCCGTCAGCCGACCAGAATGCATTCGGCCGAAACCGATATAACCGAGGCGCCTCGCAACAGCAACAACCACATAAGTCAAACTCGTCAGGGCGTGTAAAACCACTGACGCCACTTCTAGCTAGAAAGAAACGCAAGTCCTCCCTGAGGTCCGTCTCCCGTTTTTGGTTCATACCTGGTGTGAAACACGCGAGGTAAACGTTACACAAAGCTACGCCACAAAGGCCGTGCTTTGATCATCACCACAAGACTTTGCTTTTCAACAGAAGCCTTGATCATTTGCATCTTAGCATGCCACACAGGCAAACCATCCTATGCAACCGATATCAGTCACACAGAATGAAATCCGATGTCAGACACACAGTCCATTTACAAGTCCGTTCTGGGTCTGAACGAAACCGGAGGCACCTAGTACCCCGCATATCCATCGATCTCCAAGTACGTCTGGACGATCACTAACTGTTTCCATCTTCTTGGGTGTACAGCCCAATCAAGATCATCAGTTATCACCCAAACGACGTGAAGACTTCCGGTCTTCGACCATCGTCTTCATCTTCGACTTATCGTCGTATCAGTTATTCAGAATGGGATAAACCCGGTCTTTCCGAATAACTCGCGTATATTTTAAGTAAGTGTTACACAAACACAACATACGCCTCATTCCAGTTCATTAGTCACTAACCGTAAATTAATCAAGAGAATAATTCCCCAAATATTAACCCCGAAGGCCGAAACCAACATCAGATCAATATCCAGAAAACCATTCTGCTTGGCTAACCGACAGTTAGTTTCTAAATTTCACGTTCAAATCTAATTAAAGATTTAACTATCGCCTGGAGCAAAACTGGTGATACTCCATTCTCGATCCTTTCAATCTAATTAAAGATTCATTAAAACTCCACTTAGTTTTAATCATTATCTGGGTTAAAGAATCAGTGTCATTTAAAAACACGATTCACGATAAACCCAAAATCACATTCCATTAATTATCGGGTTAAAGAACAAGTGTTATTTAAAACACTATTCACGATAAACCCAAAAATCAATACCAATTCAATTCCAATTAAATATCATTTAATTGGTACACTTCATTAAATCTAAATAAAAAGATTTAATCTTTTCTCAACTGGGTTCAAGAACAGTGTTAGTGAAGACACCATTCACGACAAACCCAAATCACATTCGATTAATTATCGGGTTAAAGAACAAGTGTTATTTAAAACACTGTTCACGATAAACCCAAAAATCAATATCAATTCAATTCCAATTAAATATCATTTAATTGGTACACTTCATTAAATCTAAATAAAAAGATTTAATCTTTTCTCAACTGGGTTCAAGAACAGTGTTAGTGAAGACACCATTCACGACAAACCCAAATCACATTCGATTAATTATCGGGTTAAAGAACAAGTGTTATTTAAAACACTGTTCACGATAAACCCAAAAATCAATACCAATTCAATTCCAATTAAATATCATTTAATTGGTACACTTCATTAAATCTAAATAAAAAGATTTAATCTTTTCTCAACTGGGTTCAAGAACAGTGTTAGTGAAGACACCATTCACGACAAACCCAAATCACATTCGATATTCAATACAAGGCTCTGAATAGAAACTATATCGGCCTATATTCAATATCAAATTCTACGATTAACAAATGTCGTATTGGAAATAACGATATACATATATATCTTTCAAATTTCCATAACAACACCTGTAATATCACGAATTCCAACATCGAAATATTCCGAAGACAATTTCGATTCAAATCCACTCCAATGCAATCATTGGAAATTTTGGTTATTTTCAAAACCATTTCAAATTCAATTTATTTATTTAAAAATAAATAGAATTATAATTCTAGTTCAAAACTAGTTCATTTCGATAAAAATCTATTTTTATCTTTTCAAATATGGAGTTTTTCATCCCAAACTTTCACAAATCATTTCTTATGATTTTACACAAATTATTACTATTTTTAATAATTTTATCAAGGCCCGTACGGTCGATTTCCATTAACGGCCATCGAACTGCACTTACAGCGACCTTTTTCGAATTTGATTTGGACGTATCTCCAAATCCAACCGTTAGATTTCAAATTTCTAACATTCATTAGAAAGCTCTTTTCGATACGAACCCAACGGTTCCGGTTTTAGGAGAATCCGACGGTCGGATCTCCCGTAATGTCCGTTTGAAACAAATGGTCGAAATTCGCGAACTGCCGCAGCGCGGCGCGTTCTATTCAGGCCATTATATTATATATATAATATATATTTCGTCGATTACTATTTAAAACGAATTATATAAATGGTTTTAAATTCGTTTCAAAAGCAATTTCAACTTCCTTTTCAATTCAAATCAAAATTGAATTCTTCTTTATAAATTCGTTTCAAAATTCATTTCTATTCAATTCAAATTTCAATTCAATTTGAATTCATTTCAATTCGCTTTCAATTCAATTCGAATTCGTTTTCAATTCAATTCATTTCGAAATCGTTTTCAATTCAATTCATTTCGAAATCGTTTTCAATTCAATTCATTTCGAAATCGTTTTCAATTCAATTCATTTCGAAATCGTTTTCAATTCAATTCATTTCGAAATCGTTTTCAATTCAATTCATTTCGAAATCGTTTTCAATTCAATTCATTTCGAAATCGTTTTCAATTCAATTCATTTCGAAATCGTTTTCAATTCAATTCATTTCGAAATCGTTTTCAATTCAATTCATTTCGAAATCGTTTTCAATTCAATTCATTTCAAAATATTCGATTTCGAAATCACGTTTCAATATTCATTTTAAAATGAATAAAATCGATATAAATATCGTTCACGTCAAAATGGCGTCAATCTAATCCTCACGGCTTCACATATTTCTATTTTCAAATATTCTATTTCAAATATTTCTATTTCAAATATTTCTATTTCAAATATTTCTATTTCAAATATTTCTATTTCAAATATTTCTTTTTTTCTCGAAACTGGAATGAGGCCCAATCAATTACCATATAATGTTAATTATATGGATTTTCTACAACACATGTATATATCAACAACGATGAATAATCAACCATCAACCAAAGTGCACTACACTGTATAAGCATCAAATATAGACATTTAACGCTTATAGCAGCTTGTCAATCAATCGATCGACATATTTAATAAATCAGGATGAGTGAACTTCAAATTTCATCCTAACACCCGTGTGGGGTTTCAAACAATCAAACACATATTTTATTTGTGCAGTTAGGCGATGTGTAAAATTTATCGACCCAATCAACGTCATTCAAATAGGTGTACATAAACAAACCGTCTGGTTTGTAAATGAATATTTATTTATTCACATTCACGTTAAAAATTATATTTTTAACGATAACACATTTTATTTTAACATATGAATTTATATTCAGTTCATTCGTTAAATAAAATGCTATTTTTATTTTTCTAACTTATTTTAGAAAATTTCGGCGGCATAACGGCACGATACTAGAAACGGGACAAGGCCTAGCCTTATCCCCGGTCTAGTGAAGGCCCACGCCATTCACACATCAATCAAATCAATTCGTTATGCAAACCACAAACTTTGGAGTAAGGGTCTAACCTAGCCTTACTCCTTCGCCTTATAACGGCGCACGTCTAATCCTAACCAATTTATCGATTCGATTTTTCACACCACAAACCACATTCAAACCAATATCACAATCAATCACCAAACAGTCAAACAAACAAGTCCATGGTCTGTGGACGGGTGTCGGGTGCTACTAAGCACCGTCTGCATCCTAGTATATATATAACTAGAAAAATAAATTGAAAGGTGAGGAATTCTCACATATAGCTATCCTAGCTCCACAGCACTTCATTGATAGAAATCTTCATTGTTTTCGCATCTTCTTCAGCTTCGTCGCCTGTAGCCACTACATATGTAAAAATCGAATTTTTACTTCGCTATTCAATATATAAAAATCGAATTTTTATTTCAAAGTTCAATATATAAAAATCGAATTTTCAGTTCAAAGTTCAATATATAAAAATCGAATTTTTAGTTCGAAGTTCAATATATAAAAATCGAATTTTTATTTCAAAGTTCAATATATAAAAATCGAATTTTTATTTCGAAGTTCAATATATAAAAATCGAATTTTTATTTCAAAGTTCAATATATAAAAATCGAATTTTCAGTTCAAAGTTCAATATATAAAAATCGAATTTTTAGTTCAAAGTTCAATATATAAAAATCGAATTTTTAGTTCGAAGTTCAATATATAAAAATCGAATTTTTATTTCAAAGTTCAATATATAAAAATCGAATTTTTATTTCGAAGTTCAATATATAAAAATCGAATTTTTATTTCAAAGTTCAATATATAAAAATCGAATTTTTATTTCAAAGTTCAATACATAAAAATCGAATTTTTTTTTCAAAGTTCAATACATAAAAATCGAATTTTTATTTCAAAGTTCAATACATAAAAATCGAATTTTTATTTCAAAGTTCAATATATAAAAATCGAATTTTTATTTCGCTATTCAATATATAAAAATCGAATTTTCAGTTCGAAGTTCCATATATAAAAACCGAATTTTTATATCGCTATTCAATATATAAAAGTCGAATTTTTATATTCTCCATTATATTTTCAAAAGTGATGTCTTTTCATTTTCAAATCAAGATTGCTTGTATTTTTGAATCGATGACAATTTCAGTTTCTTTTCTTTTTAACAATGTAAAAAAAATCAGTTTTTAATCATTTTTAAAAATCTCGTCTTTAACATTTTTAAAAGTCTGTTTTTAATCATTTTAAAAATCTCTTCCCCCCCCCCCCCCCTTTTTTTTTTTAATCATTAAAAAAACTGGTTTTAAACTAAATAAAAATCTGGTTTTAAACTAAATAAAAATCTGGTTTTAAACTAAATAAAAATCTGGTTTTAAACTAAATAAAAATCTGGTTTTAAACTAAATAAAAATCTGGTTTTAAACTAAATAAAAATCTGGTTTTAAACTAAATAAAAATCTGGTTTTAAACTAAATAAAAATCTGGTTTTAAACTAAATAAAAATCTGGTTTTAAACTAAATAAAAATCTGGTTTTAAACTAAATAAAAATCTGGTTTTAAACTAAATAAAAATTAAGTAAATCAGATCAAGAAAACTCACGTTTTCAAGAAGGGGGAGAGATGGCCGAGGTGGAGGAGCTTGCTGAGCTGCGTCGGAGTCGGAGCATCCACTGGAGGAAGTGGCGGCGGTCCATCGGGGAGGGGAAAAGGAGCGGGACGCGAGGGGGTTCGGGTTCTAGGCGTTCGAATGGAGGAAGAAGGGGGTCGCGACAACATCAGGGGGAGGCGGCGGTGCTGGAGTTCGACGAGGGGGTGAGGGTGACTGGATCGTCGAGGGCCGGCGACGAGGCTCCGCCCTTCGTTCGAAATTCTTTTTTTTTTTTTTTTTTTTTTTTTATACCTGGAAATGAAAATGATTGAAAAAGGGGGGGGCCAGGTTAAGAAGGGAAATTAAATATTTTTTTTTTTTTTTTTTATTATTTTATTTTGCAAAAAAAGTTAACTTTCACATACGATCTCGAAACGAGGCCCACCGCCTGTCGTCCACAGCGTTCTACCCCCATTCCGAACACAATAGGATATGTATCGCAAGCTGATTCGATAGTTACAATCAGTTTCCATTGAATTTACATTTAAATCACTTTATTGAATTTTAAACGTATATTTCAAATTACCGGGGGCACATACGAACACGAAAAATCCCAGAAAAATATTTTCTAGCTTCGTATTGACGATACGGTCCTAACAAAACTAGTTTCGTCGAATTCTGAGACCGTTAGAAAAATGGCCAATTTCCAGTCGATTAAAATCAACTGAAACTGGTCAAACGCGTTTTCCTTTGCCACGCTCACATATTGATTCGAAAAATTACGAAATTTGAAATCTAGCAATAACTTGACACTGCGGACCCAACAAAAGTGGTTTCGTCGAAATCCGAGGTCATTTGCAAAATGTCCATTTTTAAGGGCCTGAATTCCATAGCGACTATTCAGAATTTTCAACTGGACATATCTTTTGATTCCCGCTACGAACTTTTGATTTTTCGGATTCGTTGGAAAGATATTCACTATTAGATTCCATTATTTTCGGTTTCACTAAAATCCGGATTGTTTTGCACCCGGTACATTCAATTGAAGTTTGAAATCGAATTATCGAACTACCGCGCCATTTTCAATTCCTTTTATAATTATATATAATTATTATATATTCTAACGACGACGCGTAAAATATATACGATCGAATTATATTCAAAATAAATTTCTCGTCGATATTCTTTAAAATAATTCCTTTTAAATAATCAAAATTCGCTAAAATTGCCAAAATAAAATTTTCAAACTGGCTCGCATTTTACGGGTTGTTACAATCTCCCCCACTTAAAACTTTTCGTCCCCGAAAAGGAACAAAGTCGAAAGTGGTTTGATTATTCAGCCCTACATTCGATTTGGCTTCCATTCTCCAACTTTTCAGTTTCTGAGAATTTTCAAAATTTCAAAAATTTGGCTAACACCCTAAATTTTCGAAAAATTTCGCCATAACCTCCCCTGCAATGGGAGCATCGGGAAATTGCAAATAGCGTTCCCGGTCCTTCAGATCTCAAAAAGAAAAAGAAAAAGCCAAGCGGCTAGCCAATAGGCTCATAAAATCATCATCACCCAAACAAAACAGTAAATTATGTAATAAACATGTACCTATTTGTCGGGCAAACAAATTTTATTCTCTGTCTCTAGCCTCCTTGCTATGACCTGTTCAATGTAAGTATATGTATATGCAAGCAAATGCGACCAAATTTCAATACAATTCAATATTTGATTCAATTAGGCATAATGATTCAAAATTATCAAACAATACAAACATCAATCAATTAGTGAATTAGAGTTTCAAATTCATAATTTTGATACATATACAAAAAATCATGTTTTGATGCCAAATCACAACAATGAATTCTAACTATATAAGTTTTGGGTTCTCACACCAGCCTAATGGAAATATATAGAAAATCACACATTCGAAACACGAATATAAATACGGATGATGTCATGACAATCATCAGTACCATCTCCGGGCGACTAGAATGTGATTCCATATCTATCCAGTATATTAAAACTTTGAATATACGTTTGCAAGGCGTATATGCAAATTCTTTATATACTGAATTGCCCAAAATCAATATAAACAAATAATCAAATACGAATAGTTGATTTAAATTTTCAAAACAAAATGTTTTCATTTGAAAAATATACTCTTCACACCCGTTCTAGGATACTACTGATCCTATCTCTAACGAGTCATTCCATTGGATATTGCTAATCCAATATCTGATGAATTCTTTCGTATGGTTCTAATGTGCCTTGTTCTCTGAGCTTTGTAAACCAAAGCTCTGATACCAAATGTGACGGCAAGGTACTTCGCTCGGTCCGAACCAGTCGCTAAACCGACCCAGACCGTTCGAAACGCCCTATCGTTTGAGAACACGACAAAACAGAACGCATACAGAAGAACATTTCATTGTATATTACAACAATGCATCAGATTACAAGAATATACAGAGTATAAATGAATATTACACAGAAATATCAGAGATTTAAATTACATTTAAATACATAGCAGCGGAAAATAATACAATACACAACTAGAATGAGATATACGGATACAAAGCTTTCCGGATATCGTTCCAGCTGTAAACCAGGATCCTGTGAATATAAATCTGCAAAACCAAAACTACTAGCTGCCCGTGTCGAAAATAGGGGCACCCAGAGTTTAGGTTAAAACAATAAACTCCAGGTCAGTCATGTGACTGGTGTGAGAACTAAAACAGTTATTAATCTTTATTTCAAATCATTAGGTAAATCAAGGGACCACGCCGTATAACACGGAACGGGTTTCCTCCCAAGAATACCAGTGCATAAAACCAACAGCGCAATGCTAAATAAAGAAAAATGAAGCTGTTATAAGACCCAGGTCCCATCACACAATGCAACGCAGTCGAGGATAGGGTTTTCCCTTATAACAGCCAAAGAATGCTTGATACGTTTAAAACAAATCATTTGATACTATTATAAGTGCATAGTATATAAAACACTTCAAATCATAAGTATCAATCATAGGCGGCATGAGCGCCCCATCCCACTATGTCGCCATATATAGGATATACAATCAAAACCGCAAAGTCTCGTATTTGGAAATTGGGTTTCCATCTATGAACCGAGGCAAAAGATAGTCCTCAACCGATTCGAGACAATCTAGCCCATGTCTCAGGCAAGCGCGCAGGCAAGCCTTGGATCGTCAGGGCCGGTCCACACGGAGTGGATTATTATGCCTGAACAATACGTCTCCCCACCCTATGGGGTGTAAGTCTGGTCCGTCAGCCGACCAGAATGCATTCGGCCGAAACCGATATAACCGAGGCGCCTCGCAACAGCAACAACCACATAAGTCAAACTCGTCAGGGCGTGTAAAACCACTGACGCCACTTCTAGCTAGAAAGAAACGCAAGTCCTCCCTGAGGTCCGTCTCCCGTTTTTGGTTCATACCTGGTGTGAAACACGCGAGGTAAACGTTACACAAAGCTACGCCACAAAGGCCGTGCTTTGATCATCACCACAAGACTTTGCTTTTCAACAGAAGCCTTGATCATTTGCATCTTAGCATGCCACACAGGCAAACCATCCTATGCAACCGATATCAGTCACACAGAATGAAATCCGATGTCAGACACACAGTCCATTTACAAGTCCGTTCTGGGTCTGAACGAAACCGGAGGCACCTAGTACCCCGCATATCCATCGATCTCCAAGTACGTCTGGACGATCACTAACTGTTTCCATCTTCTTGGGTGTACAGCCCAATCAAGATCATCAGTTATCACCCAAACGACGTGAAGACTTCCGGTCTTCGACCATCGTCTTCATCTTCGACTTATCGTCGTATCAGTTATTCAGAATGGGATAAACCCGGTCTTTCCGAATAACTCGCGTATATTTTAAGTAAGTGTTACACAAACACAACATACGCCTCATTCCAGTTCATTAGTCACTAACCGTAAATTAATCAAGAGAATAATTCCCCAAATATTAACCCCGAAGGCCGAAACCAACATCAGATCAATATCCAGAAAACCATTCTGCTTGGCTAACCGACAGTTAGTTTCTAAATTTCACGTTCAAATCTAATTAAAGATTTAACTATCGCCTGGAGCAAAACTGGTGATACTCCATTCTCGATCCTTTCAATCTAATTAAAGATTCATTAAAACTCCACTTAGTTTTAATCATTATCTGGGTTAAAGAATCAGTGTCATTTAAAAACACGATTCACGATAAACCCAAAATCACATTCCATTAATTATCGGGTTAAAGAACAAGTGTTATTTAAAACACTATTCACGATAAACCCAAAAATCAATACCAATTCAATTCCAATTAAATATCATTTAATTGGTACACTTCATTAAATCTAAATAAAAAGATTTAATCTTTTCTCAACTGGGTTCAAGAACAGTGTTAGTGAAGACACCATTCACGACAAACCCAAATCACATTCGATTAATTATCGGGTTAAAGAACAAGTGTTATTTAAAACACTGTTCACGATAAACCCAAAAATCAATATCAATTCAATTCCAATTAAATATCATTTAATTGGTACACTTCATTAAATCTAAATAAAAAGATTTAATCTTTTCTCAACTGGGTTCAAGAACAGTGTTAGTGAAGACACCATTCACGACAAACCCAAATCACATTCGATTAATTATCGGGTTAAAGAACAAGTGTTATTTAAAACACTGTTCACGATAAACCCAAAAATCAATACCAATTCAATTCCAATTAAATATCATTTAATTGGTACACTTCATTAAATCTAAATAAAAAGATTTAATCTTTTCTCAACTGGGTTCAAGAACAGTGTTAGTGAAGACACCATTCACGACAAACCCAAATCACATTCGATATTCAATACAAGGCTCTGAATAGAAACTATATCGGCCTATATTCAATATCAAATTCTACGATTAACAAATGTCGTATTGGAAATAACGATATACATATATATCTTTCAAATTTCCATAACAACACCTGTAATATCACGAATTCCAACATCGAAATATTCCGAAGACAATTTCGATTCAAATCCACTCCAATGCAATCATTGGAAATTTTGGTTATTTTCAAAACCATTTCAAATTCAATTTATTTATTTAAAAATAAATAGAATTATAATTCTAGTTCAAAACTAGTTCATTTCGATAAAAATCTATTTTTATCTTTTCAAATATGGAGTTTTTCATCCCAAACTTTCACAAATCATTTCTTATGATTTTACACAAATTATTACTATTTTTAATAATTTTATCAAGGCCCGTACGGTCGATTTCCATTAACGGCCATCGAACTGCACTTACAGCGACCTTTTTCGAATTTGATTTGGACGTATCTCCAAATCCAACCGTTAGATTTCAAATTTCTAACATTCATTAGAAAGCTCTTTTCGATACGAACCCAACGGTTCCGGTTTTAGGAGAATCCGACGGTCGGATCTCCCGTAATGTCCGTTTGAAACAAATGGTCGAAATTCGCGAACTGCCGCAGCGCGGCGCGTTCTATTCAGGCCATTATATTATATATATAATATATATTTCGTCGATTACTATTTAAAACGAATTATATAAATGGTTTTAAATTCGTTTCAAAAGCAATTTCAACTTCCTTTTCAATTCAAATCAAAATTGAATTCTTCTTTATAAATTCGTTTCAAAATTCATTTCTATTCAATTCAAATTTCAATTCAATTTGAATTCATTTCAATTCGCTTTCAATTCAATTCGAATTCGTTTTCAATTCAATTCATTTCGAAATCGTTTTCAATTCAATTCATTTCGAAATCGTTTTCAATTCAATTCATTTCGAAATCGTTTTCAATTCAATTCATTTCGAAATCGTTTTCAATTCAATTCATTTCGAAATCGTTTTCAATTCAATTCATTTCGAAATCGTTTTCAATTCAATTCATTTCGAAATCGTTTTCAATTCAATTCATTTCGAAATCGTTTTCAATTCAATTCATTTCGAAATCGTTTTCAATTCAATTCATTTCGAAATCGTTTTCAATTCAATTCATTTCAAAATATTCGATTTCGAAATCACGTTTCAATATTCATTTTAAAATGAATAAAATCGATATAAATATCGTTCACGTCAAAATGGCGTCAATCTAATCCTCACGGCTTCACATATTTCTATTTTCAAATATTCTATTTCAAATATTTCTATTTCAAATATTTCTATTTCAAATATTTCTATTTCAAATATTTCTATTTCAAATATTTCTTTTTTTCTCGAAACTGGAATGAGGCCCAATCAATTACCATATAATGTTAATTATATGGATTTTCTACAACACATGTATATATCAACAACGATGAATAATCAACCATCAACCAAAGTGCACTACACTGTATAAGCATCAAATATAGACATTTAACGCTTATAGCAGCTTGTCAATCAATCGATCGACATATTTAATAAATCAGGATGAGTGAACTTCAAATTTCATCCTAACACCCGTGTGGGGTTTCAAACAATCAAACACATATTTTATTTGTGCAGTTAGGCGATGTGTAAAATTTATCGACCCAATCAACGTCATTCAAATAGGTGTACATAAACAAACCGTCTGGTTTGTAAATGAATATTTATTTATTCACATTCACGTTAAAAATTATATTTTTAACGATAACACATTTTATTTTAACATATGAATTTATATTCAGTTCATTCGTTAAATAAAATGCTATTTTTATTTTTCTAACTTATTTTAGAAAATTTCGGCGGCATAACGGCACGATACTAGAAACGGGACAAGGCCTAGCCTTATCCCCGGTCTAGTGAAGGCCCACGCCATTCACACATCAATCAAATCAATTCGTTATGCAAACCACAAACTTTGGAGTAAGGGTCTAACCTAGCCTTACTCCTTCGCCTTATAACGGCGCACGTCTAATCCTAACCAATTTATCGATTCGATTTTTCACACCACAAACCACATTCAAACCAATATCACAATCAATCACCAAACAGTCAAACAAACAAGTCCATGGTCTGTGGACGGGTGTCGGGTGCTACTAAGCACCGTCTGCATCCTAGTATATATATAACTAGAAAAATAAATTGAAAGGTGAGGAATTCTCACATATAGCTATCCTAGCTCCACAGCACTTCATTGATAGAAATCTTCATTGTTTTCGCATCTTCTTCAGCTTCGTCGCCTGTAGCCACTACATATGTAAAAATCGAATTTTTACTTCGCTATTCAATATATAAAAATCGAATTTTTATTTCAAAGTTCAATATATAAAAATCGAATTTTCAGTTCAAAGTTCAATATATAAAAATCGAATTTTTAGTTCGAAGTTCAATATATAAAAATCGAATTTTTATTTCAAAGTTCAATATATAAAAATCGAATTTTTATTTCGAAGTTCAATATATAAAAATCGAATTTTTATTTCAAAGTTCAATATATAAAAATCGAATTTTCAGTTCAAAGTTCAATATATAAAAATCGAATTTTTAGTTCAAAGTTCAATATATAAAAATCGAATTTTTAGTTCGAAGTTCAATATATAAAAATCGAATTTTTATTTCAAAGTTCAATATATAAAAATCGAATTTTTATTTCGAAGTTCAATATATAAAAATCGAATTTTTATTTCAAAGTTCAATATATAAAAATCGAATTTTTATTTCAAAGTTCAATACATAAAAATCGAATTTTTTTTTCAAAGTTCAATACATAAAAATCGAATTTTTATTTCAAAGTTCAATACATAAAAATCGAATTTTTATTTCAAAGTTCAATATATAAAAATCGAATTTTTATTTCGCTATTCAATATATAAAAATCGAATTTTCAGTTCGAAGTTCCATATATAAAAACCGAATTTTTATATCGCTATTCAATATATAAAAGTCGAATTTTTATATTCTCCATTATATTTTCAAAAGTGATGTCTTTTCATTTTCAAATCAAGATTGCTTGTATTTTTGAATCGATGACAATTTCAGTTTCTTTTCTTTTTAACAATGTAAAAAAAATCAGTTTTTAATCATTTTTAAAAATCTCGTCTTTAACATTTTTAAAAGTCTGTTTTTAATCATTTTAAAAATCTCTTCCCCCCCCCCCTTTTTTTTTTTAATCATTAAAAAAACTGGTTTTAAACTAAATAAAAATCTGGTTTTAAACTAAATAAAAATCTGGTTTTAAACTAAATAAAAATCTGGTTTTAAACTAAATAAAAATCTGGTTTTAAACTAAATAAAAATCTGGTTTTAAACTAAATAAAAATCTGGTTTTAAACTAAATAAAAATCTGGTTTTAAACTAAATAAAAATCTGGTTTTAAACTAAATAAAAATCTGGTTTTAAACTAAATAAAAATCTGGTTTTAAACTAAATAAAAATCTGGTTTTAAACTAAATAAAAATCTGGTTTTAAACTAAATAAAAATTAAGTAAATCAGATCAAGAAAACTCACGTTTTCAAGAAGGGGGAGAGATGGCCGAGGTGGAGGAGCTTGCTGAGCTGCGTCGGAGTCGGAGCATCCACTGGAGGAAGTGGCGGCGGTCCATCGGGGAGGGGAAAAGGAGCGGGACGCGAGGGGGTTCGGGTTCTAGGCGTTCGAATGGAGGAAGAAGGGGGTCGCGACAACATCAGGGGGAGGCGGCGGTGCTGGAGTTCGACGAGGGGGTGAGGGTGACTGGATCGTCGAGGGCCGGCGACGAGGCTCCGCCCTTCGTTCGAAATTCTTTTTTTTTTTTTTTTTTTTTTTTTATACCTGGAAATGAAAATGATTGAAAAAGGGGGGGGCCAGGTTAAGAAGGGAAATTAAATATTTTTTTTTTTTTTTTTTATTATTTTATTTTGCAAAAAAAGTTAACTTTCACATACGATCTCGAAACGAGGCCCACCGCCTGTCGTCCACAGCGTTCTACCCCCATTCCGAACACAATAGGATATGTATCGCAAGCTGATTCGATAGTTACAATCAGTTTCCATTGAATTTACATTTAAATCACTTTATTGAATTTTAAACGTATATTTCAAATTACCGGGGGCACATACGAACACGAAAAATCCCAGAAAAATATTTTCTAGCTTCGTATTGACGATACGGTCCTAACAAAACTAGTTTCGTCGAATTCTGAGACCGTTAGAAAAATGGCCAATTTCCAGTCGATTAAAATCAACTGAAACTGGTCAAACGCGTTTTCCTTTGCCACGCTCACATATTGATTCGAAAAATTACGAAATTTGAAATCTAGCAATAACTTGACACTGCGGACCCAACAAAAGTGGTTTCGTCGAAATCCGAGGTCATTTGCAAAATGTCCATTTTTAAGGGCCTGAATTCCATAGCGACTATTCAGAATTTTCAACTGGACATATCTTTTGATTCCCGCTACGAACTTTTGATTTTTCGGATTCGTTGGAAAGATATTCACTATTAGATTCCATTATTTTCGGTTTCACTAAAATCCGGATTGTTTTGCACCCGGTACATTCAATTGAAGTTTGAAATCGAATTATCGAACTACCGCGCCATTTTCAATTCCTTTTATAATTATATATAATTATTATATATTCTAACGACGACGCGTAAAATATATACGATCGAATTATATTCAAAATAAATTTCTCGTCGATATTCTTTAAAATAATTCCTTTTAAATAATCAAAATTCGCTAAAATTGCCAAAATAAAATTTTCAAACTGGCTCGCATTTTACGGGTTGTTACAATATATCACCTTCTTTTATTTTCTATACTTAGAAAATATCTTCTCTTTAATTGGAGGAAATTCCAATTACTTATCTCTTTCACGACCATTCACTTTTAGACTTAGGAAATATTTATAATCTTATTTCCAAAATTCCACTTATTGGGTTAAAACGACTGTTGTGTAAAACATCGTTACGACAACCCAAAACACTGCATTCAACTAACTCTTATTCAAACATTACTCTTCGATCCTGGATCTTGCTATTTATCGATTAAAAATGAAATCAATCGAGTTGGGGTATAACTACCTCTCAGACCTTGACTGAAAACATCCTTAACTTCAAAACAGACAAGACCACTTATCTCAAATCACAACACCATAAAAACCAATTATTTCTTTTTAAACCCGTATATGTTTTTCTTTCTAATTTTACCCGATTTAATTATAGATTTTCTTTTTGTTTATATTATTCTATTTTTAAGTTCATTTCCTTATCGAATTCTATATATATCGATACATTGATTTCTAACTATCAAATTTTCTTAAAATTATTCTAACTCCTTAAATTTCCGGAAAAATTTGCCATAACCTCCTTTGTACCGGCAAATAGTTCAAAACTCAACTCGCTTCTCTAGGCCCTTCCCAATCAAAAGGAAAATAAAAAAGCCAAGTGGCTTGCCGATTCGGCGCATAAAATCTCATATGGAATTAAACATGTACCTTTTGGTCGGGCATTTCAATTTATAGCTCTCTATATACTTTATTCCAAACCTGTTTAACACACATCCAAATATTCCCATTTGGCTTCAACTCAATCCATTCGTCTTAACCTAATTTGCTAATTTATTTTCTAATTTGCTATTTTGCCTATTTCACTTCTTTGTTTGAACATAAATGTTCAAATAAAATATTAACTTGCTTATAAACAAATTGATTCCATTTTCAATTCAACTTTCCTTTTCGATTTCGAATATAAATTTCCAATTTGAATTCACTTATTTAATGCCCAATTTCAGTTTAAAATCTCATTAACTAATTATTATTCAAATTAGTTAATCCTATTCAATAATTAAAAATATGATTTTTGTTTCAGAAATCAATCCATTACTCCACTTGAGTTCATATTTATTGTATAACTCATGTCTGTATTTTTCTAATGGAAATTCAGATTTTATTTTATTAAAACCCTTTTATTTATTTAAATAAACCATTATGGTTTTATAATGGTTACGGCGCTGCTTTTCTGAAAATTTGATTTTGACTTAACTCAAAATCTATAAGACGAAATCCAGATTTTTCTCTTTATAGAAAACTATTATCAAATTGGTCCCGACGGTTCTTATTTCAAAGAATTCCGATTTAAATTGAGTTCCATATACTCAATTGAAGTTCGAAACGTCAATTTACGAACTACCACGCTACGGCGAGTTCATTATAATTATATTTATATATATAAATGTTTAAACTTCATTTATAATAAATTCAACTCAATTCTGATATATGTTTAATATATATATATATATATCAAATCAGTTTCCCAATTCAACATAATATTTTCGATTATCTATAACTGTCGATTTTTCCTTACTCAGTAATATATTTATTATACTTCGATCTTCTATATTTAATTCCAATTCCTTTTATAAATAAATTATTTATAAAATTCGATATAATCGAATTTCAATTATAAACCGGTTGAGTTTTCTCAATTCAGCTTATATTTCGGATTCCGAAATATAATCAATCGTTCTGTTTCAAAAATTCTTCCCAACTTACTTTTAAATTCCTATTTGAATTTAAATGGTTTAAATTATCCCAATGATAATTTATTTCACCAAATTTATAACACTATTTATAAATTCAACTTCCTTGTTTCATATATTTAAACAAGTTACCTTTTCAAATTTCTATTTGAAATTCCACCACTTTGATCTTCCGAATTGCGGAATTAAAACCATTGTTCCCTTTCAACTGATTTCAAGTTCTATTTTTAAATTCATATTTGAATTTAAATATTCAAATTATCTCTTGATAATTAATTCATTATATTTATAAATACCATTTTATAAATTTCCTAACAAGTCTATTTTGAAATCTATTTAAAATCAAAATCTTATTTTGGAAATTTCTATTTATAATAACTTGTATATATAACACCCAATTTACTTTCATATTCAACTTAACTTCTATTTAAATAATTTCGAATTAATCGAATTCAAATCATAAATCCTTACGGATTTATTTTAGTTTAATTTTTATTCTGAACATCAGAATAAATTCCATCGTTTATTTCTTTAGAATGATTTCCCCATTTCTATTTTTAAATTCACTTTTGAATTTAAATATTCAAATTATCCAATGATAATTTTTCCACTTTATTTATAAACACTGTTTATAATTTCACTTCAAATCTCGTATTATTAATTTATAAACAACGTTTATAAATTCACTACTTGTTTTATTTATTCAAAACAAGTTAATATATTTAGCCCCTTAGAAATTCAAATTCTATTTAGAAAATAGATTTTCGATTAAAAATTTGAAATATCCTTTTCATGATATTTTTATATATCAACATTTTTAGCCAGTGACATTCAACAATTCAAAACATTCAATTTATCAACCATAGGTTTTCAAACACATCATATATAACAATATATGTGATAACAAACAAACAATAATATTTTTGAGGAATCCAGTTGGATTCCTCCAACCTATTTTCCTGCATCCACAGACGTTAGCCAACATAAATAATAACCATCCTGCTTCGAGGCAGGATATTGCGGTATAGAAGGTCATCCACTATCATAGCGTAGGCGTATAGGGTCATCCGCTAATGATACTGCGGGCATCCGCTAATGGTACCGCGGGAATCTAACCACCAATATATATATAATAACCACAAACACCAATCCTAAATTACTAATGTATACGATAGCCACAAAAATATTTCGCGTGCAAACAACCAACAAATAATTATTTTTAACTAACAAAATAATTCTAAATAAAATGTGAGTGAGATTACTCACCGTGATTTTTTTATCTGATCTGTTCTGATTTTAATTTCAGCTTATGAAATCCGCGGTCATGAATTCCTCTACTTACTCCATTCGATACAATCTTTATTTCCATTTAAAATTTCTTCTTCTTTAACCCTGCGAATTAAACATGTCCAAATCCTGAAGCTTTTGTACCCGTAGCCGTGATTTTCTTTTCCAGTGATAATCCATTACAGATTCGACAACATGAATCTGAATGTATCACTAAATCCATCTTTGAAAAATCCCCTTCTTCAATTCGACAGCTAACTCCATCAATATTTGCATCAACATACCCAAATCCACATAGATAAATCCTACTGCCATACTTCTCCCTTGTTGTATCCAAATCCCAGCAACAAACATCACCCTAACACACTTTATCACGCAAGCACCAAACACAAGCCTTCACGAGGTACTGTAGATTCTCCCAACGCACTTTGGCTAACCTCGAATCCTGTAAACAATTGCGATCTGGAAAGTTAGACACTGAAGCTCCAAATTGTTTCGGCTTTTAGACCATCGCCTGCCACCAAAAACTGGCATCATCATCGCGACTTTCCCAAAACACTTGGATAAGAAAACCACAACTCAAAGTCTTAAATCCCTAATCGGATTGGCCTTCCCCTAAGCCGTTTCGAAATCGAGAACCCTAGCTCCATCTAGCTGTGCCGCGCCCCCTTTCTACGATACCACAAATCCATGCTCTATCTCGAAGTCGCGACACCCCTTTTTATTTAGGTTTAGAAGCTTTTCATTTTGATAAACTGGAAAGAACAGAAACAAGAGAGGGAATTGCTGAAGTTGTTTTTGAGGAGTGGGATATAATATAAGGGTAGTCGCGGTTTTAAATGGGAAAAGGGGAAACCAATAGACATTTTTAACTTGTGATCGATTTCCTTATTAGTTGAAGCATCCATTGGAGGAAGGAGAAATATATGTCGTAATTTATAGGAAAATGATAGTTTAGGTATCAAGGAATTTAATTTAAAAATCTTTTAATTTAACTCGATTAGACATAAAGAGATTTTTTATTCTTTTAAAACGGATTCTGATTTGATTTCGAATTTAATACGATTCCATACAAAGCGATTTTTATTCTTTTTACATGGATATCGATTTGATTTCAAACCTATCCACAATCAAATATCTTGGGGTCCATTAATTTAAATCACGAACCACTATTCTAGCGTATCGACTGACATTTCAATGTAATAACCTTATTCTGAACTTAACAGTAAATATTCTGAAATTTAATTTCAACATATATACCATATTAAATTAATATAATATAATTTGAATTCGAAAACCACAAATTCTTTGATAATAAATTATTATTTATTGTTGAAAATATAAAATAAAATTCCTACTTATCATCTGAATCATTTTGATTCAGTTTTTTTAACTTCGATTTCAATTATATTTTGAATTACAATAATTCGATATATTCTAAATAAAATTATATTCAATTATTAAGTCGATAACTCAATATAAAAATTAATTATATTATCAACTAAGTATTTGAACAAATATTAAATATTTAAAATTAACAGACCAAAAAACCGGGTCGTTACAAAAACCCATGCGTACATCTCTTCTTCTTTCCTTCTCCACGTGTCAATCCTCTTCTATGTATTCTACCTTTTCCCAATTTTGTTTCTTCACCGAATAAAATTAAAAAGGGGCGAAAATTTCATTTTTCGTTAAAAAAAAAGAGTCACTCCTTTCCTTTTTGAAATCTCGAAATCCATGGCCACCGAAAATATAACCCCAAAATCACACCACTTATCCTCCACATCCGAGCGCAGTGACCACCGCATCGCATGAATCGCCTCCTCCCTTCGTGCTACCTCGTGCAGGGATCTCATCCTCTGTGAAGAATTGAACCCGTTCTTCTCAAAAAAAAACCTTGCATGCTAGTATGTCGTGCATCGCCCCTTCGAGCCACTGAAAGTGCACAGACCACTAGCTCAACCTCCACAATTGCCCTCTTAGCCTGAAACTACAGCCTCTGAAAGCAATCAAAGTCGATGCTTTAGCTCCACCCTTTGTCGAACTCTAGATCCCGAGACTCCCCAACCCTGCATAACCTATGTCCAGTGAGTTTTGTTTTTCTTTTTTTTCCTTTTTTTTCTTTTCCTTATTTTCAATTTTATGTGTATATAGATGTTTAAAAGTAGTCGTGGATCTTGGTATTAGTCATTATTTGATGGTTGAATTGTGGATGGGATGGTGAAATTTTGGTTGGTATTGGAGGTTGCTTTATATTAAGACTAGCTAAGGATGAAGTTGCGAGATGGCTGCAGGATATGAGTTTGGTAAAAAAGTGGTATTGAAAGGTAGGAATGGATTTTTCAGTGGAGTGTGCAAATGGAACATGAGTAGTGATTTGTTTTAGAAGAGGGGATTTTCAAGGCAATTAATTCAATAAATTAAGTTGTAAAAAAGAAATTTAGTCAATCCAATTGTTTCTTATAAATGAAAATATACCTCATTTTAGATCCAAATCGAACCGCATTGAATTCATGTAGACATAAGGAACATTCTAGAGTTGAATTGGTGAAATCTTGAACCTTTTGCAAGTTAAGCTGAAATCAAACAATCGTTTGGTTTTAGTTTAAATTCATTCTCTTCGACAAATCTCAAATCAAGGTGAGTTTAGTAACTCACGATTAACATTTTTATTAAGTGAATTAAATGTCTTGAAATGATATATGAAATGTTAGGATGCATTAGAAATTCATGATTGTTGCTATATGTGCACATGTGACTCACACGAATGACATAAATGACACTATATAATTGATATGTGATTGGTTGTTATGTTTGTGTGTTGTGTGATTTGTGTGATGCTATATTTATCTAATTCTGTTCTCATACTGCAAGTTCCCTTAGATTTAGGAAAATCACTATGGGTTGAAATGGTACATACCCGAACGAATGTAACACCCCGAATTTTCTATTAACACTAAAGTTGAAAAAATAATAATAAGTGTGTAAAGGGGGGATGTATCTAATGTGCATACAAAAATAATAATAAGTGTGTAAAGGGGGGATGTATATAATGTGCATACAAAAATAATAATAAGTGTGTAAAGGGGGGATGTATCTAATGTGCATACAAAATGATAATAACTGTGAAAAGGGGGGATGTATCTAATGTGTACGTATTTATATGGATTGACAAATAATAGTAAATGTACATTAAGAAAGAAATGGTGAACATAATTGGTTTCTCTTTAGAACGAACGGCTAGAATTAATCTTGGCTTCATCGATGGCTCTCATTTACTTGCAACTCTATATAAAAAGCCCCTAGCCTCATTCTCTTTACACCATTCTTCTCTAACCTTAGGATGCATAAATTCTCGGTGGACATGGCTTCTTCTCCTCCTCTAAATTAAATAAATAAAATAAAATATAAATCTAAGACGAGGAAATGCTGCTCAAATCTTTCAAGAGAAGATTCAAAACAAGCTAGGATTCAAGTGAAGATTCAAACAACTTCAACGACTGTTTTTCTACGAATCTAATCTCTGTAAGTTGGTTACTTTTTAGATCTGAATGCCTTTTTCTATTTGTGACATGAAATTAATGGATATAAGAAATATGCCTTATCATTTCATTGAATCTGTGCTTGTACATACCTTTTGATCTGATTCTTGATTTTGGTCTAGAACATATTGTGACTAAATTTCCAATGCCTAAGACTATGACTATGAAACTATGGACGTTGAAACCATATGCCTTTGACTATGAACATAAGCCTTTGAACATAAACCAATGCCTATGACTATGACAAAGACAATTGTGGATAATTACCTATGATTCATGAACATGATATTATTGCCTAGGATTATGACTGTGATATTGGATCTAAACCTGATTATCGATTCAATCTATTCTTAATTATCCTTGGATCTTGATTATGGGATTTTGTCTATTAAGTTAGATGTACACATATACATGAACCTATGTTATTTATTCAACCCTTTCCATGTCATAATATTATCAGATCTATAGGCATTCGATGCTTAAAATTAATTGATTCAGTGTAATTTGTTAGATCTGAAATTAGTAAATTATCATCCTATGCCAGTTATTATATTTATCTTTTCATGGCATTTTGGTTCATTCCCTTTTTTTCCACGAACCTAAATTTATCTATAATCTAGGATGAATCACGGTTATACGAACGATGGGAATACGATTTGGGTATAACGTGAAATTCATATTAATTGGCATAATTTGGAATGTGTATTATGACATGCCTATTAAAACGCAAGTTGGGAAATTTGACATAAATGATGGAATATGACATATTAAATTTAGTAATTTCAAGTAAGCTAAATTTTAGGCATAAAACTGTAAACTAAAATAATAATTCTAGTTTTGCCATAAACTATGAATTAGGTTGTTAAATCAGAATTGGTTAAATTAAAGTTAATTTGGCATAATAAGTATATTAGCACAATTTTGAATTTAGTCATAATTGTGTGTAATTGTCATGTTTAGAATAATTACGGTTAGTGACACTTAATCTGGTATAATTTACATACCAAAAAATATAAATATAATAAATAGGAAAAAGGGGCCATAATATTAAATGTGACAATGTACATTAAAATAGTAATAATGGAATAAGTAAATTAGGAGTAATTTACTTATAGAATTTGTCACAAACGATAAATTGTTCATAGACTAAGTTTTGGCCATAAAGTATAAACTAGAATATTAAATCTAGTTTTGACAATGAAATAAGAATATTAGACCTAAGTTGGCCTAAAACTGCAAGTTGGGTTAATTAATAGGTAATTCAAGACTTGGGCCTAGAATATGAGTATACTAATGGGCATGGCAAATGAATATAGTATAGGCCAAATTTATTTAAGAAAAAAGAAAAGAAAATGGACTTTGAGGATAAATTGTTAACAATCTATTTATAGACAAAAGAAAGGTTTATTAATGACATCTCTTTTAATAAATACAGCAGAAAGTTCTAGGGTGACAGAGAGGATAGTGTCTAGGCTTGGTTTTGGAAAATACAAGTTTCCTGCTCTCCCTGGCTATCCCTAACTGATCCGACGGACGGGATGGTTACTTTCAAAACCGAATTTGGAAATTAATCAAAACCCTTTTGAACTTAGAAAACACGAATACACCTAACCCGAGGTTAGACTGAGTTGCGATGTAAACCTGCCCGGAACCAACCGGCACATCCAGTAATCGCAACAATATCTGTCTAATGTGAGTGGTAGCGGCTTTAATTTATTTAATTAAAGCTAGAACAAGAATGGTAGGGTTAAGTTAACTAAAACACTTAACCAATTCAACATGATAACTAAACCGATGGGTGGGGTTAGGTTCATGCAAAAACTTAACACAGTTAAGCTAGAATGGGAGGGTTAAGTCCATAGGAACACTTAACCAACTTAACACAGTTAAGCTAGAATGGGAGGGTTAAGTCCATAGGAACACTTAACCAAATTTAACATGTTAACTAGACTAGAGGTTGGGGTTAAGTAAAGTTAATACACTTAGCCAATTTAACATGTTATCTAGACTAGAGGTTGGGGTTATGTAAATTTAATACACTTAGCCAATTTGATGTGTTAGCTGAACTAGACCGTAGGGTTAAGTAAACTTGAACACTTAACCATCAGAGTGTGATAAATGAATAAGGTTAAGATTAAAACATGAAGGGATAATACTTAACCATTAATATCATGTTAATTAAAACAGATGGGCAAGGTTAAGTTAAAAAGGAACACTTAACCAATACAGGATGAATGGGTAGGGTTAAGTAATAAGAATTACTTAACCAATATAACTTGGTTTGTGGTGGGGTTAAGTCAACATGAATTACTGATAACACTTAACCAGTTTAACAGGATAAATAATGAGGGTTAAGTTAGCTTGACTAATGACACTTAACCAATCCAACTTGACAAAAAAGAGAACTAAGTAGTAATTCTTAGTATAACACGAGAAGGAGCGAACGTCCAACTAATTTTGAAGAAGGCTCCAACGAATTGGGTTACGAAGCCCGAGGCTTTGAGGGGACGTGAGGGTACTCTTGGTATCCCTCTGTGAGGCTGCAGAAGTTTCTCCTTGGCTCACAGAGGTTAAGGTCTGCGTTAGAAGAACCGAGGGTATGCCTTGGTTGCAATATATGGCAACCTAAAGACTAGGATGGACCAGCGTGATTCGATGAGAAAACGGTAGCCCTGTGATAGCAACTCGTCGTCTATTATCCATCTTCAGTCAATCGAGATACGTGAAGCGGGAAGGCGGAGAACTCCTACAGACCATATACTTGCTATCTAGTTATGGTTGCGAATGGCCATAGGTTAGTGGGGCATAAGGGGCCTGCGTATAGTTCTCATTTTTCAAGGTGTGTCTTTCATTAGTTGAGGGAGGGGTCAAGTGGGACCATAGCCACTGGAATAAAAACAGAACTTAGCATCTGCATCGGCAGATATCTGAAAGCTCCCGACCGAGTTCCGTATTTCTAGAGTAGCCCTGACACGGAACTCGGGCAGCACATTACAGGACATGTGCATCTAGACAAGCGATAACGATTCGCGATACATGCGTGGGGAAAGTTTAGGAACATATACCACTCTAGGTAGTGTATCCTAGACTAAAGGGAAACGTTCAGTAGATAGCATGAATCCTAGATTAAATCTAGGTAATAAACAATAAATGTATGCCTGAAGGCAACCGAAACAACCAGGATTGGGATCACGTTAACATTAATAGTCGGGACACTAGTTAGGTGGTGCAGAGACATAGAAACCATAATAACAAGTTAATAGCGAAGCGGAGAAAGTATTAAAGCATATCCAGTTTATCTTGTCTTAGCATATCTTGTGTTAATCTTGTCTTATCTTGTTGACCCTATCATCATGGTATTGTCTTGTACTCAGTTAATTCATGTCGTTTTGTTTTTCCCTGTTCACATGCTAGAAGTAACTGAACTTACCAGACTTTATGTCTGACCCAGTTTTCTTTCGTCTTCTTTTCTTCTGTCCCCCCTCCCCAGGTAGTTAAGGAGTGGATAGTATAGCTCAGATTAGTTTTGGGACGGTTGCTCTTTTCAAGCTTGAAGATTCTTGGATACATCGCTTTGGATTGCTATGGCTGGCTTATGTTACATTGGGGAATATAAATGTATTTTTATGCTTCTTTATTTTGTAAGACAGATGATACTCTGATATTGGAAAATAATTGTTGTACCAATTATTTTATCAATAAAGTGAAGTTTTATTTTCCACTGTTTTAATTTTGTTTGTCTTGTAATTTATCTGCATCTTTTACCCTAAAATGCTCCACAGAACTTAGTGCATTCCCTTTGTGAGTGACACTAACGGATGTGGGGTGTTACACGTGGTATCAGAGCTGAAGGTTACTGGATCAGATAAAGATTTGAAAAATTATTTTTTTAAAACAGTTTTTAAAGAAGCATTTTCAAAAGAAAAGTTTTGTTTTAAAAGGCATATTCCCCAAAGCCATAAGCACTATCTTTTGATTCTTTGTTTGAGTCCTCGTTTCCTTCTTTCTTGAGTCTCTGGGGCTCCTGGCTTTCTGGGAGGTAACCTCATCGAAGGGCAAAGTAGTGCCCGACTTCCATCTATAGCCGTAGTAGTTTCACCTGCGGCCAGTTTTCTTTCAAGCTTTGTAGGGATTCTGTACGATGGAGGCAGCTTTCGAGAGATTTGTCAACATGATTACACACGGAAGAGGATGAGGAGTTTGGCTAAGGTGCATAACCCAAGGATGAGAATTATAAAACCTAAGACAAGAGGAAGTATCTTTACTAGGGTATAATAGGGCATATAATTAAGGACAAGGGCAAGAACGAGGAACAAGATTTTTAGAAGGGCAAGTACATACTTTCACCTCTAAGCGTACCTAGGAGAAAGGTAGTAAAGCTCTGTTGGAAGAGTCTAGTTTATCTGTTCGTACTCTTTCGGTTTTAGCGCTTCGCATTTGTTCATGTCTACTTCCATAGTTGAGTCTCTGCACCTTAGTACTTGTATAGTAGAAAGATCCCACTAGAGTCTCAAATCCAATTGGTGGTTCGACCAATTTATTTTTGGTTAGTAGGGATTTGAGAGTAGCTATCGAGTTTGCTTATATCATCTCACGTAGATCGTCTAAATTCGGAGGAGATATTCCTTGGGTGCTTGTCTAATATTGGTTTAGGCCTTTGGGGCTTGTACTTGAGGAATGTCGAGTTCGACTAGGATGGTTTGCGTGAAAGATGGATAGTTGTGGCAGGCGCTCTAAATAGAAAAGAAAAAGAGACTAACCTTAAGAGAGTTAAAAAGTACGTAGTGACCTTTTGACCCTCATAGTTATGGCATGATGGATAAGCTAGGAGGAGAGACCTCTAATCATCCTAGTATATATACACTTGGTACCATGGTTGACATCTGTTTATTTTGGAAATGGAGGTCAGAAACTTCACAACCGTGAAGTTAAATTAGATAAGGTACAGAATAGTGAAGCTCAAGAAGATGCGACTTAGAAGACTAAAGACTAGATACGCGCATCATACCCTTTTTCTTTAGGGGTACATCCTTGATTTCTTTTTGTAGGAGCTTTACGCATACTTGTTTCCCTCTTTCCAAAGTATACACTCTAGGACGTATCATCGATCCTTATGTAGAAGCCAATGGACGAAAACATGTATTTGAAACATGTTATGATTGATTGTTGCAAGTGGTTGCTCGTGGATGCATATACACACCATAGGCACTAGATCGGCTCAATCACCTCATGTTGCATATATATGCGTGTTTATTTTTCGTTAATGGATGTATGATGGTTATGTTATCATATGGATGTTGCATTCGGATGAATGGTTGTGCACGCATGTAGAAATAATATGTATCATTAGGGTTCTTTTGCATACATAATGAATGCATGGCACTATCATGGATTGCATTAAGGAGGTCAACTGAATCAGTAGACCGCCTGATTTTGTATTAGATAAGGACATGTACACACACTATGTGTAATGACCCGCATTGGAAGAGGTATTATAATTAATTTATTTAATTATATAAATAGTGATATAGTGAATTAAATGGTGGTTTAATTAAATAATGGTGAATATTTAATTTAAATAATATATTTAATTCTGAAATTATCAGAATTGGCTGCAATGGCGATATGGGGTGAACGGGATCATCTGTGATATTTAATTAAGTTTAGAATTGAATTTGAATAACGAATATATTTAAATAACGACAGTCTGAACGTATAATTATATTATAATTAAAATCGAGCTCGAAATGGCGCTGCAGTTCGTAAATTGGCGATTTGAATTTAACTAAATGTACAGGATTCGTTTTAAGCCGGATTTCTGTGAAACCAGAAAGGTGTGGAGCTGGTGGAGTATATCTTTCTAGTGGAAGAGAAAAATCAGGATTTCATTGTGTAGATTTTGAGATATGTCCAAATCAAATTTTAAAATAGTCGCTATAGAATCGTTTATCGACCGTAACGGATTATTCGATATAACTAGAGATCGGGTTTGAATTTAGACAAGGTTCTTTTGGGAAGTAGTGATAATTTAATTTTTAGAATTTTACTGTAATTTTTAATTAATTAAATAAGCGACTTTTTATTTGAAGTATTTCGCACCCTGTAATCAACATTTTGAGATTTCAAAATATGAGTCAATCTACCGATATTATTATATTTTCGGGATCGCAGCACCTCACTGAACACGACTGTATTTTTATTTCAGTCTGCAACGCTCATATATTTGCAGTTACAAAAGGAGAGACAACATGTTTATATTTAGTACACGCAGAACTCGTTTCATTTACATACACTCCAACAGACAACAAATAATGAGATGTGACATGATCAAAAGAGTTATATTCACATTGTATGTTCACCATTGTCATGGAATCATAGCCATATATCACTTGCTAGACTTCCTCTTATCACCGAAAATGCACGATAATTGCCAGTACCATGGGATCCTCTTTTGGAAAACAATCCAATGTCAAATGTCACTGCACTTCCTGTATCAAATTGTAGAATTCAGTATAATAAACATATATGGTAGGGTGAAAAACGAAGGAGTCCAGCACGATGTAGGTTGTTGGGCGTGTACGGTCAAAGTGTGTAAGTTTTAATATATATCTATATATAAATAAAATCAAAAGCAATACTTGATGCCTATAAGGAACACATCAGTATCAGTACAAAGGATGGAAGGAGCTGTGTTGATCCACGTCAGTCCTATTATGTGGCATATCCTATTCCTATCATCCCTACCTAACCATTTAGTTTCAACTTCATATAAATATACACGCTCCTCTTGAATTTCTTCCTTTAGTTAATATCGAAACTGCAATGGCCAAAATAAATAAATAAGTGTTCGGTCCTTTGAACTTTGCAGCGTGAAGCAGTGGGAAGTGTTCGGCACATTTGGTGATGGCGTGGTAATAATACTGGGAGCGAGAGATGCATTGGCGAAGTGGATTTGTGGGTGAGCATAAGGACGAGATGGCATAGAAAATGTGGCGAGTTGTGTAGTAACGTGAGATGTATGGGGTTGATATAGAATGTTGGATTCGCTGAGTTTTTTTCGTCGATCCAGGGACAATTACTGTTCGACGGAATTTCAGGGAGGAGCGCGAGTGGTGTAGTGCCGGTATGGTGAGGTGCGGAGATCGATGAGGAGGCCGTTGGTGGTTCTAGCTTTGAATTCGGTTGAGAGATGGAGTGGTGAGGTGGCTCCAAGGATTTGGCTTTGGCTTGTGAATAGGAGGAGGCCGCGTCTTCTGTTACTGGAGGAAGAAGATGATTTAACGGGTCCGGTTTTCTTTTGAGTGTAGATGGGCCGAGCTAGTTAAAAGAAGGTTAAGGCCCATAAGAAAATAATTTAGTTTTATTTTTAAATTTAAATTAATATATGAACTTGTAAATTGAATTTCTCCTTCATACGATATCAGATTGACGAACCGTAAGTTGCGTTGGGATCGTATGGACGGTGGCTACACAATGAGACTGACTGGAAGTCCATTGGAGATCGTTTGAATTTATGGCGAAATAAATTGTTTGATTCAAATCAAACAAACAGTTTATCATTCTTTAACGATAACCAATCAATGTGAGTAAATCTCACTAACTCTGAACAGTTTATAATTTCATGGTGTATTTTTAGAACTGTTAGATATTGGCTGATTGACTGTGTGTTGACTGTTTGATTGAACTGCTAGTCAGTTAGTTGAATTTCTATATTAATTATGTTTATCAGAATATATCATATGGAGTTGAAAGTGATGTTATCTATATTTTTTAACATCTGTGATGCAGGGAAATAGGTTAGAGGAATCCAACTGGATTCCTCAACATTTATTTTACTGTTTTCATATATTGTGACATATGATGTGTTATATAATCTGTTATGGATTATGTGTGTTGGAATGATGTTGATCATTGTTATTCGATATTGTAAATATCATAAAAGACCCTGGGATGTAAAAAGAAGTATTTCAATGTATATTGAAATAAAGGAATTTTATAAAATCACAGGATTTTATAAAAGGAAATATTTATAAAACGAACACGGTTTTATAAAAGGGATATTTATTTAGAAAATAAATAGAAATAGAAAAGAAATTTTTATTTAGAAAGTAAATAGTAGTTATAAATAGGAAATATTTGTAACGGTAAAAAGAAGTTATAAATAGGAAATATTTGTAACGGTAAGTAAACGTTATAAAAAGGAAATAGTTGTAACGGAAAACGTAGTTTATAAAAAGGAGTTAATCGATTAGTGACAAAGTGAAAGGAGTTAATCGATTAGTGTTAAAGTAAAAGGAGTTAATCGATGTTAGTTAATCGATTAGAGAATAAAGTCAAAAGGAGTTAATCGAATATAGTTTATTCGAAGAAAGTCAAAAGGAGTTAATCGAATATAGTTTATTCGAAGAAAGTCAAAAGAGTTAATCGAATATAGTTATTCGAGTAGAAGCAAAGGAGTTAATCGAATATAGTTTATTCGAAGAAAGTCAAAAGAGTTAATCGAATATAGTTATTCGAATAGAAGCAAAAGAGTTAATCGAATATAGTTATTCGAATAGAAGCAAAAGAGTTAATCGAATATAGTTATTCGAATAGAAGCAAATGAGTTAATCGAATATAGTTTATTCGAAGAAAGTAAAAGGAGTCATCGAATAGTTATTCGAACGGAGTTAAGTGAAATGGGTAAATCAATAGCATTAGTCAAATTGAGTTAATCCAATAAGGGTTAGTCAAATAGAGTTAATCCAATAAGGGTTAGTCAAATAGAGTTAATCCAATAAGGGTTAGTCCAATAGAGTTAATTGATAAGGGTTAGTCAAATAGAGTAAATCAAATAGAATAAATCGAATAGAGATTTATTCGAACGAGAGTTAAGTAAGGAAGCTAGTTAAAGGGATAAAGTGAACTTTGCCTATTTCAAAGTTAGAAATGTTGTTCAGTTAAGGTCTGAGAGGTAGTTCTACCCCAACTTGATTGGCTTCGTTTTTAACTAAGGGATAGTTAAGGTTCGGCAGTAAAGGAAATGGTTTGGGTTGGCATAGCAATGTTTGTTTAAACATCTATCTAAGTCCAATGAAGAAGCTTTGGAAATATTTTCCAAAGAAGAAACCAGAAATGTTTTCTAATAAAGAAAACAAGAAATGGAAATGTTTTCCATTTGTTAATAACGTATATTTTCCCAATTTAGAAAATAAGGAATATTGAACGTAGGGAAATAGGAGATAAGTAAATTAATGAAATAAAGGGATAAATGTTGAATGATGTTTGATTGATATGAATTTCCATTTGGAAATAATATCGTTGGTTGCACATTTCTTTTTATTCGATAGTTAAATCACAGACTATCGAAGTTTTGACCATTTTAACGTTGTTAATATGGAGAGACCGGTTGGATTATTATCCAAAGAACCACTCTGTATTGGCATAAGCGTCGCGAATCATATATGCCAAAGGAAATTGAAGACGGAGTTATGCAAGGGCTATCATGTTTACAGAATAGTGCCTTCGGTTCATCCTGTTCCTGGATGACTTGTATGGACGGATGTCTGACAGAGTATTTCTAGACGATCACGTATATTGATTTCTCCAACCGTACCAAGAGTGGAAGCGGAGAAGGAAACTTCTTTTAGCTAACACATAATGTATTGTTGTAGACGTCAATCGGTGATTTGATGGATTTGACGATGTGGCATTCAAATTGAATCTGATGTGATGATAAGCGTAGCTTCTAGCCTCACATCCGGTAAATGACAGAAATCGGGCAGGCAGCATGGCTAAGTCGGTCGCACCGAAGTAGGGTGTATAATCACCTGATCTAGAGTTTCATTCATTTCTAAAAATCTATTGTTGATGCTGTCCCATTCGGGAAATGGTTGCTGATCCCAACTGTTGGTGATATACATTCGATACACTCAAGCGAAATGAGTGGTCGGTCATGTGTGGCCGGGTTGCAAGATGTTCTTGTTGAACCCAGTGTATTCCTCTCTAGAGGTACACGAGCGAAAGGTGGATCCATACCTTGTCATAGTTGGAAATCCATTACCCAATACGTGCTTGCGGTTTTGATTGTATACTATATATGTAGAACGTGAGATGAAAGCGTTTCTGCTAGATGATTATATATATACTGTGGCTGATAGACATTATTATAATATCAAAAGGTTTTGATATAAAGATATTTGGATTCTCATAAGGGAAAAACCCGTTCCGTTATGCGGCGTGGTCTTATGAGATATCATTTACTTGTTCAACTGTTTTTAAACTGTTTTACTCATACCAGTCCCATGACTGACCCGGAGTTTACTTTGTTGTTTTCCCTAAACTCTTGGGTGCCTAAATTTGTACGGGCAGTCAAGTAGTCGGGATTTACAGATATACTGGAAGAGCTTGGAGCAGGAGGCTTCAGGATCATATAGCTATAGTTTATTTCCGCTGTGTTGTAAGTGCTGTACTTTGAAAATGATATGTATATTCAAGTACCAAGTTTGTATTTCAAAGTTATGTTATGAAATATATTTATTCGTTCCGCTGTGAGATTCGTGTTACTCTGATATTGTCTTCTTCTTCTTCTTCTATTCTAAGTTTCTATCTTATCTTTCCTCACCCTCTAATTTCTTTCACTAATTACCAGGATTTTTCGGTGTTTTGGTTATCGACATCGAGCTTATGTCGATAACCAAAGTCGCTCAAAATCCGGGTCATTACAGTTGGTATCAGAGCTTAAGTTAAGAATTACTTGGCTCTGTGGCGTGACTCGGTAGAGATAGGGTTAGTAATACCCTAGACTGAGATTGAGTGTATATATACGAGTGAACGTATTTGTTATTGATATAAAAATTTGTTTTATATTGTGGAGATTCATTGGTTGAGTTGTTTATGAGTTCTGGTCGATCAGTTTGATCCACTGTATCGGTAGGAGTTACTAAACACTTGAAAACGATGGGTCGGCACGATATGTTTTGAAAGGGTGGTAAATTAAAATAAGTTTACCCAAGGTATATCTTGATATAGAGAAGATATATATATCAAAATTATAATATAGTGGATATATTGGTTGTTGTTAAAATCGAGTAAGATTATAAATTAAATGGTTATGTAAATAACCAATTAGAATTCATATAAGTGAAATACGTGAAATCAGATGAGTTAAATCTGAAATTTTAAACCAGAAATTGAGTTAAATTTCTGGAGAATTGGATAAGTGTTTGTGAATAGATTTGGATTAAAAATAAGGAAAATTTAAGATCCTGGGAGATTGGAAATTGTTTTACAAGCAGGGTGAATTATATTTTGAAATGGATTTCAAAGTGGAAATGTTTAGAAATGGTTTTATAGTATTGAACTCACTTTGATCACTGGAAAATAGATTCTGATGATGACAGCTGCATCATCAGTATTCATTTTCGAGTTTTAAGTGACGAATTACTACCAGAGATACTGTTTTGAATTTGTTTTGGGAAAGACAAGTTGTGTTGAATTTCAAAATGAGATTTATAATATAGAAGTTGAATTTTGAAATAGATTTGAAATATTAACTTGTTTTAAAAGAAATAAAAGAGAAGTTCCTTTATAAACGAAGTTTATAAATAGTTCTTTTATAAACCAAGTTTATAAAATGAAGTGAAAAGAATTATCATTGGATAATTCAGAAATGAAAAAATACAAGTATGAAATGGAAAGGGAAATCTATTTTCCAAAGGTAGAAATATCGATTTCAAAAGGAATTGAAACCGAGACTTATTTAAAGGAATTTGAATAAAGGAAGTTCAAACATAGGATTTGAATATAGAAAATTCAAAGGGGATTTGAATAAAGAGAATTCAAATAGAAATTCAAAGGGAGTTTTGAATATATGAAATTCAATGGAAGTGATATAGAATTTGAATATAGAAATTCAAATGGCGTTTGGATATAGAAAATATAAGAGTTTTCAAATATAGGATTTGAATATCGAAAGTGAAATGAAATTTGAATGTAGAGGATTCAAATAGAATTGAAAAGGAAATTTGAATAAAGAAGATTCAAATAGAATTGAATTTGAAATTTGAATATAGAAGATTCAAAGGGAATTGAAATGAAATAAAGAGAATTCAAATAGATTTGAATATAGAAATTCAAATGGAGTTTGAAAATAGATTTGAATAATGAAATTCATATATGGAATTTGAATAAGAGATTTGAAATGAAATTCAAATATAGAATTTGAATAAGAGAATTGAAATGGAATTTGAATATAGGAAATTCAAATAAAATTGAAATGGAATTCAATTAGTTGATAAACAAGTTAAACCTTTATTTGAACAACTATATTCAAATAAAAAGGTGAAATGGGCAAACCAGTAATTTGAAAATCACTTAACGAACTAAGTTAAAATGACTGGATTAAGTTGAAATGAATTAGAAATGTATAAATATACATGAGATATGTATGGATAAGGTATGAAGGTATATAAATAGTATGCCCGACAAAAGGTATGTATTTAATTCATATATGAGATTTTATGCGCCGTATCGGCTAGCCGCTTGGCTTTTTCTTTCTCTTTTGGATTGGTGAGGGCCATGGGAGGCTATTTGAAATATCCCGATGCTCTGGTACAAAGGAGGTTATGGCGAATTTTTTCGAGAATTTAAGGAGTTAGAATAATTTTAAGATAATTTGATAGTTAGAAATCAACGTATCGATATATATATAAAAGTCAATAAGGAAATGAACTTAGAAATAGAATAGTAAAATCAAAAAGGGAGTATAAGAATAAAATTTAGTAAGAATAGAAAGAGAAAGTGTATACGTGTTTAAAAGTGAATCAGTAGTTGTATGGTATTGATTATTCGAGTAAGTAGTCATATCTGTTTTGACGTTATAAATGTTATTCAGTCAAGGTTTGAGAGGTAGTTATACCCCAACTTGATTGATTTCATTATTAACAAATAAATAGTAAGATTTCAGGCTCGAAGATCAATGTTGAATAAGAGTTAGTTGAATATAGCATTTGGGTTGTCGTAACGATGTTTTACACAACATCTGTTTTAACCCAAATAAGTGCAAGCTTGGAAATATAATAAAGAATATTTCCTAAGTATAGAAATAAACGAGATCGGAAAAGAGATAAGTAATTGGAATATTTTCCAATTATAAATAGCATATATTTTCTAAAGTTTAGAAAATAAAGGAAGGCGATATTCGGAAGTGTTTTCCAAATAACGTGAAAGGCCAAATATGGTTATTAAAAATATTTGGTTGACAAATATTGATGAAGAAATACAGAAGTGATTTAACTAATGGAATATTGATTATGGGCTCAATTGAATTTCAAGAAGGAAAATTTTAATTTTTGAAAGAAGTAAACTGTTTAAAAACTCCCAGGGAAAGACTGTTGAATTAAAACCCAATGAAATAGGAATTTGTAAAAGCAAATTTGAATTAAAGTAAAGCCAGTAAAGTGGTAACTGAGGTTGAATCAGAATGATATCAAGACAAATTGGATTGTGAGTTCAAATTTGATGTGTAATGTGATAATCAAGTTAAGGAATTGAAAATCAAGAATTGAACTTGAGTTGAAATGGGATTTGGCTTGGATATAAGCGAATGGTTGTGTTGGAGATGAAAGTGATTTCAGAATTTGATTGGGATAACATTGGTATATGCTGAGTTGACAGCATATGGAAGTGATAGAGTTGATATGCCCGACAAAAAGGTACAAGTTTATATTTCTATTGGATATAAGATTTATGAGCCGAATTAGCAAGCCGCTTGGCTGTTTGATTTTCTTTTGGGTTGGAGATGGCCCAGAGAGGCGAGTTGGAGTTTGACCGATTGACCAGTACCAAGGAGGTGCTGGCGAAATTTTTCGAAGAGTTAAGGCGTTAGAAAATTTTCGGGATTTTTGAAAATTTTCGTTGATAAGAATTAATTAATAATTTAATTGAAATTAAATTGGTTCAGTTGAAACTGGAGTTAAAAAGTGAACAAATATGTTCTAACCAGTCGATAGAGTCGTTCTCTACCTTAGCAATTTCGAGGACGAAATTATTTTAAGTGGGGAAGATTGTAATGACCCGCATTGGAAGAGGTATTATAATTAATTTATTTAATTATATAAATAGTGATATAGTGAATTAAATGGTGGTTTAATTAAATAATGGTGAATATTTAATTTAAATAATATATTTAATTCTGAAATTATCAGAATTGGCTGCAATGGCGATATGGGGTGAACGGGATCATCTGTGATATTTAATTAAGTTTAGAATTGAATTTGAATAACGAATATATTTAAATAACGACAGTTTGAACGTATAATTATATTATAATTAAAATCGAGCTCGAAATGGCGCTGCAGTTCGTAAATTGGCGATTTGAATTTAACTAAATGTACAGGATTCGTTTTGAGCCGGATTTCTGTGAAACCAGAAACGTGTGGAGCTAGTGGAGTATATCTTTCTAGTGGAAGAGAAAAATCAGGATTTCATTGTGTAGATTTTGAGATATGTCCAAATCAAATTTTAAAATAGTCGCTATAGAATCGTTTATCGACCGTAACGGATTATTCGATATAACTAGAGATCGGGTTTGAATTTAGACAAGGTTCTTTTGGGAAGTAGTGATAATTTAATTTTTAGAATTTTACTGTAATTTTTAATTAATTAAATAAGCGACTTTTTATTTGAAGTATTTCGCACCCTGTAATCAACATTTTGAGATTTCAAAATATGAGTCAATCTACCGATATTATTATATTTTCGGGATCGCAGCACCTCACTGAACACGACTGTATTTTTATTTCAGTCTGCAACGCTCATATATTTGCAGTTACAAAAGGAGAGACAACATGTTTATATTTAGTACACGCAGAACTCGTTTCATTTACATACACTCCAACAGACAACAAATAATGAGATGTGACATGATCAAAAGAGTTATATTCACATTGTATGTTCACCATTGTCATGGAATCATAGCCATATATCACTTGCTAGACTTCCTCTTATCACCGAAAATGCACGATAATTGCCAGTACCATGGGATCCTCTTTTGGAAAACAATCCAATGTCAAATGTCACTGCACTTCCTGTATCAAATTGTAGAATTCAGTATAATAAACATATATGGTAGGGTGAAAAACGAAGGAGTCCAGCACGATGTAGGTTGTTGGGCGTGTTCGGTCAAAGTGTGTAAGTTTTAGTATATATCTATATATAAATAAAATCAAAAGCAATACTTGACGCCTATAAGGAACACATCAGCATCAGTACAAAGGATGGAAGGAGCTGTGTTGATCCACGTCAGTCCTATTATATGGCCTATCCTATTCCTATCATCCCTACCTAACCATTTAGTTTCAACTTCATATAAATATACACGCTCCTCTTGAATTTCTTCCTTTAGTTAATATCGAAACTGCAATGGCCAAAATAAATAAATAAGTGTTCGGTCCTTTGAACTTTGCAGCGTGAAGCAGTGGGAAGTGTTCGACACATTTGGTGATGGCGTGGTGATAATACTCGGAGCGAGAGATGCATTGGCGAAGTGGATTTGTGGGTGAGCATAAGGACGAGATGGCATAGAAAATGTGGCGAGTTGTGTAGTAACGTGAGATGTATGGGGTTGATATAGAATGTGGGATTCGCTGAGTTTTTTTCGTCGATCCAGGGACAATTACTGTTCGACGGAATTTCAGGGAGGAGCGCGAGTGGTGTAGTGCCGGTATGGTGAGGTGCGGAGATCGATGAGGAGGCCATTGGTGGTTCTAGCTTTGAATTCGGTTGAGAGATGGAGTGGTGAGGTGGCTCCAAGGATTTGGCTTTGGCTTGTGAATAGGAGGAGGCCGCGTCTTCTGTTACTGGAGGAAGAAGATGATTTAACGGGTCCGGTTTTCTTTTGAGTGTAGATGGGCCGAGCTAGTTAAAAGAAGGTTAAGGCCCATAAAAAAATAATTTAGTTTTATTTTTAAATTTAAATTAATATATGAACTTGTAAATTGAATTTCTCCTTCATACGATATCAGATTGACGAACCGTAAGTTGCGTTGGGATCGTATGGACGGTGGCTACACAATGAGACTGACTGGAAGTCCATTGGAGATCGTTTGAATTTATGGCGAAATAAATTGTTTGATTCAAATCAAACAAAAAGTTTATCATTCTTTAACGATAACCAATCAATGTGAGTAAATCTCACTAACTCTGAACAGTTTATAATTTCATGGTGTATTTTTAGAACTGTTAGATATTGGCTGATTGACTGTGTGTTGACTGTTTGATTGAACCGCTAGTCAGTTAGTTGAATTTCTATATTAATTATGTTTATCAGAATATATCATATGGAGTTGAAAGTGATGTTATCTATATTGTTTAACATCAGTGATGCAGGGAAACAGGTTGGAGGAATCCAACTGGATTCCTCAACATTTATTTCACTGTTTTCATATATTGTGACATATGATGTGTTATATAATCTGTTATGGATTATGTGTGTTGGAATGATGTTGATCATTGTTATTCGATATTGTAAATATCATAAAAGACCCTGGGATGTAAAAAGAAGTATTTCAATGTATATTGAAATAAAGGAATTTTATAAAATCACAGGATTTTATAAAAGGAAATATTTATAAAACGAACACGGTTTTATAAAAGGGATATTTATTTAGAAAATAAATAGAAATAGAAAAGAAATTTTTATTTAGAAAGTAAATAGTAGTTATAAATAGGAAATATTTGTAACGGTAAAAAGAAGTTATAAATAGGAAATATTTGTAACGGTAAGTAAACGTTATAAAAAGGAAATAGTTGTAACGGAAAACGTAGTTTATAAAAAGGAGTTAATCGATTAGTGACAAAGTGAAAGGAGTTAATCGATTAGTGTTAAAGTAAAAGGAGTTAATCGATGTTAGTTAATCGATTAGAGAATAAAGTCAAAAGGAGTTAATCGAATATAGTTTATTCGAAGAAAGTCAAAAGGAGTTAATCGAATATAGTTTATTCGAAGAAAGTCAAAAGAGTTAATCGAATATAGTTATTCGAATAGAAGCAAAGGAGTTAATCGAATATAGTTTATTCGAAGAAAGTCAAAAGAGTTAATCGAATATAGTTATTCGAATAGAAGCAAAAGAGTTAATCGAATATAGTTATTCGAATAGAAGCAAAAGAGTTAATCGAATATAGTTATTCGAATAGAAGCAAATGAGTTAATCGAATATAGTTTATTCGAAGAAAGTAAAAGGAGTCATCGAATAGTTATTCGAACGGAATTAAGTGAAATGGGTAAATCAATAGCATTAGTCAAATAGAGTTAATCCAATAAGGGTTAGTCAAATAGAGTTAATCCAATAAGGGTTAGTCAAATAGAGTTAATCCAATAAGGGTTAGTCCAATAGAGTTAATTGATAAGGGTTAGTCAAATAGAGTAAATCAAATAGAATAAATCGAATAGAGATTTATTCGAACGAGAGTTAAGTAAGGAAGCTAGTTAAAGGGATAAAGTGAACTTTGCCTATTTCAAAGTTAGAAATGTTGTTCAGTTAAGGTCTGAGAGGTAGTTCTACCCCAACTTGATTGGCTTCGTTTTTAACTAAGGGATAGTTAAGGTTCGGCAGTAAAGGAAATGGTTTGGGTTGGCATAGCAATGTTTGTTTAAACATCTATCTAAGTCCAATGAAGAAGCTTTGGAAATGTTTTCCAAAGAAGAAACCAGAAATGTTTTCTAATAAAGAAAACAAGAAATGGAAATGTTTTCCATTTGTTAATAACGTATATTTTCCCAATTCAGAAAATAAGGAATATTGAACGTAGGGAAATAGGAGATAAGTAAATTAATGAAATAAAGGGATAAATGTTGAATGATGTTTGATTGATATGAATTTCCATTTGGAAATAATATCGTTGGTTGCACATTTGTTTTTATTCGATAGTTAAATCACAGACTATCGAAGTTTTGACCATTTTAACGTTGTTAATATGGAGAGACCGGTTGGATTATTATCCAAAGAACCACTCTATATTGGCATAAGCGTCGCGAATCATATATGCCAAAGGAAATTGAAGACGGAGTTATGCAAGGGCTATCATGTTTACAGAATAGTGCCTACGGTTCATCCTGTTCCTGGATGACTTGTATGGACGGATGTCTGACAGAGTATTTCTAGACGATCACGTATATTGATTTCTCCAACCGTACCAAGAGTGGAAGCGGAGAAGGAAACTTCATTTAGCTAACACATAATGTATTGTTGTAGACGTCAATCGGTGATTTGATGGATTTGACGATGTGGCATTCAAAGTGAATCTGATGTGATGATAAGCGTAGCTTCTAGCCTCACATCCGGTAAATGACAGAAATCGGGCAGGCAGCATGGCTAAGTCGGTCGCACCGAAGTAGGGTGTATAATCACCTGATCTAGAGTTTCATTCATTTCTAAAAATCTATTGTTGATGCTGTCCCATTCGGGAAACGGTTGCTGATCCCAACTGTTGGTGATATACATTCGATACACTCAAGCGAAATGAGTGGTCGGTCATGTGTGGCCGGGTTGCAAGATGTTCTTGTTGAACCCAGTGTATTCCTCTCTAGAGGTACACGAGCGAAAGGTGGATCCATACCTTGTCATAGTTGGAAATCCATTACCCAATACGTGCTTGCGGTTTTGATTGTATACTATATATGTAGAACGTGAGATGAAAGCGTTTCTGCTAGATGATTATATATATACTGTGGCTGATAGACATTATTATAATATCAAAAGGTTTTGATATAAAGATATTTGGACTCTCATAAGGGAAAAACCCGTTCCGTTATGCGGCGTGGTCTTATGAGATATCATTTACTTGTTCAACTGTTTTAAAACTGTTTTACTCATACCAGTCCCATGACTGACCCGGAGTTTACTTTGTTGTTTTCCCTAAACTCTTGGGTGCCTAAATTTGTACGGGCAGTCAAGTAGTCGGGATTTACAGATATACTGGAAGAGCTTGGAGCAGGAGGCTTCAGGATCATATAGCTATAGTTTATTTCCGCTGTGTTGTAAGTGCTGTACTTTGAAAATGATATGTATATTCAAGTACCAAGTTTGTATTTCAAAGTTATGTTATGAAATATATTTATTCGTTCCGCTGTGAGATTCGTGTTACTCTGATATTGTCTTCTTCTTCTTCTTCTATTCTAAGTTTCTATCTTATCTTTCCTCACCCTCTAATTTCTTTCACTAATTACCAGGATTTTTCGGTGTTTTGGTTATCGACATCGAGCTTATGTCGATAACCAAAGTCGCTCAAAATCCGGGTCATTACAGTTGGTATCAGAGCTTAAGTTAAGAATTACTTGGCTCTGTGGCGTGACTCGGTAGAGATAGGGTTAGTAATACCCTAGACTGAGATTGAGTGTATATATACGAGTGAACGTATTTGTTATTGATATAAAAATTTGTTTTATATTGTGGAGATTCATTGGTTGAGTTGTTTATGAGTTCTGGTCGATCAGTTTGATCCACTGTATCAGTAGGAGTTACTAAACACTTGAAAACGATGGGTCGGCACGATATGTTTTGAAAGGGTGGTAAATTAAAATAAGTTTACCCAAGGTATATCTTGATATAGAGAAGATATATATATCAAAATTATAATATAGTGGATATATTGGTTGTTGTTAAAATCGAGTAAGATTATAAATTAAATGGTTATGTAAATAACCAATTAGAATTCATATAAGTGAAATACGTGAAATCAGATGAGTTAAATCTGAAATTTTAAACCAGAAATTGAGTTAAATTTCTGGAGAATTGGATAAGTGTTTGTGAATAGATTTGGATTAAAAATAAGGAAAATTTAAGATCCTGGGAGATTGGAAATTGTTTTACAAGCAGGGTGAATTATATTTTGAAATGGATTTCAAAGTGGAAATGTTTAGAAATGGTTTTATAGTATTGAACTCACTTTGATCACTGGAAAATAGATTCTGATGATGACAGCTGCATCATCAGTATTCATTTTCGAGTTTTAAGTGACGAATTACTACCAGAGATACTGTTTTGAATTTGTTTTGGGAAAGACAAGTTGTGTTGAATTTCAAAATGGGATTTATAATATAGAAGTTGAATTTTGAAATAGATTTGAAATATTAACTTGTTTTAAAAGAAATAAAAGAGAAGCTCCTTTATAAACGAAGTTTATAAATAGTTCTTTTATAAACGAAGTTTATAAAGTGAAGTGAAAAGAATTATCATTGGATAATTCAGAAATGAAAAAATACAAGTATGAAATGGAAAGGGAAATCTATTTTCCAAAGGTAGAAATATCGATTTCAAAAGGAATTGAAACCGAGACTTATTTAAAGGAATTTGAATAAAGGAAGTTCAAACATAGGATTTGAATATAGAAAATTCAAAGGGGATTTGAATAAAGAGAATTCAAATAGAAATTCAAAGGTAGTTTTGAATATATGAAATTCAATGGAAGTGATATAGAATTTGAATATAGAAATTCAAATGGCGTTTGGATATAGAAAATATAAGAGTTTTCAAATATAGGATTTGAATATCGAAAGTGAAATGAAATTTGAATGTAGAGGATTCAAATAGAATTGAAAAGGAAATTTGAATAAAGAAGATTCAAATAGAATTGAATTTGAAATTTGAATATAGAAGATTCAAAGGGAATTGAAATGAAATAAAGAGAATTCAAATAGATTTGAATATAGAAATTCAAATGGAGTTTGAAAATAGATTTGAATAATGAAATTCATATATGGAATTTGAATAAGAGATTTGAAATGAAATTCAAATATAGAATTTGAATAAGAGAATTGAAATGGAATTTGAATATAGGAAATTCAAATAAAATTGAAATGGAATTCAATTAGTTGATAAACAAGTTAAACCTTTATTTGAACAACTATATTCAAATAAAAAGGTGAAATGGGCAAACCAGTAATTTGAAAATCACTTAACGAACTAAGTTAAAATGACTGGATTAAGTTGAAATGAATTAGAAATGTATAAATATACATGAGATATGTATGGATAAGGTATGAAGGTATATAAATAGTATGCCCGACAAAAGGTATGTATTTAATTCATATATGAGAGTTTATGCACCGTATCGGCTAGCCGCTTGGCTTTTTCTTTCTCTTTTGGATTGGTGAGGGCCATGGGAGGCTATTTGAAATATCCCGATGCTCTGGTACAAAGGAGGTTATGGCGAATTTTTTCGAGAATTTAAGGAGTTAGAATATTTTTAAGATAATTTGATAGTTAGAAATCAACGTATCGATATATATATAAAAGTCAATAAGGAAATGAACTTAGAAATAGAATAGTAAAATCAAAAAGGGAGTATAAGAATAAAATTTAGTAAGAATAGAAAGAGAAAGTGTATACGTGTTTAAAAGTGAATCAGTAGTTGTATGGTATTGATTATTCGAGTAAGTAGTCATATCTGTTTTGACGTTATAAATGTTATTCAGTCAAGGTTTGAGAGGTAGTTATACCCCAACTTGATTGATTTCATTATTAACAAATAAATAGTAAGATTTCAGGCTCGAAGATCAATGTTGAATAAGAGTTAGTTGAATATAGCATTTGGGTTGTCGTAACGATGTTTTACACAACATCTGTTTTAACCCAAATAAGTGCAAGCTTGGAAATATAATAAAGAATATTTCCTAAGTATAGAAATAAACGAGATCGGAAAAGAGATAAGTAATTGGAATATTTTCCAATTATAAATAGCATATATTTTCTAAAGTTTAGAAAATAAAGGAAGGCGATATTCGGAAGTGTTTTCCAAATAACGTGAAAGGCCAAATATGGTTATTAAAAATATTTGGTTGACAAATATTGATGAAGAAATACAGAAGTGATTTAACTAATGGAATATTGATTATGGGCTCAGTTGAATTTCAAGAAGGAAAATTTTAATTTTTGAAAGAAGTAAACTGTTTAAAAACTCCCAGGGAAAGACTGTTGAA
The DNA here is from genome assembly GCA_030737875.1 of Allium sativum. NCBI lineage: Eukaryota > Viridiplantae > Streptophyta > Magnoliopsida > Asparagales > Amaryllidaceae > Allium > Allium sativum. Next base: position 491,764,119 of record CM060920.1, read on the forward strand.
TTAAAACCAAATGAAATAGGAATTTGTAAAAGCAAATTTGAATTAAAGTAAAGCCAGTAAAGTGGTAACTGAGGTTGAATCAGAATGATATCAAGACAAATTGGATTTTGAGATTCAAATTTGATGTGTAATGTGATAATCAAGTTAAGGAATTGAAAATCAAGAATTGAACTTGAGTTGAAATGGGATTTGGCTTGGATATAAGCGAATGGTTGTGTTGGAGATGAAAGTGATTTCAGAATTTGATTGGGATAACATTGGTATATGCTGAGTTGATAGCATATGGAAGTGATAGAGTTGATATGCCCGACAAAAAGGTACAAGTTTATATTTCTATTGGATATAAGATTTATGAGCCGAATTAGCAAGCCGCTTGGCTGTTTGATTTTCTTTTGGGTTGGAGATGGCCCAGAGAGGCGAGTTGGAGTTTGACCGATTAACCAGTACCAAGGAGGTGCTGGCGAAATTTTTCGAAGAGTTAAGGCGTTAGAAAATTTTCGAGATTTTTGAAAATTTTCGTTGATAAGAATTAATTAATAATTTAATTGAAATTAAATTGGTTCAGTTGAAACTGGAGTTAAAAAGTGAACAAATATGTTCTAACCAGTCGATAGAGTCGTTCTCTACCTTAGCAATTTCGAGGACGAAATTATTTTAAGTGGGGAAGATTGTAATGACCCGCATTGGAAGAGGTATTATAATTAATTTATTTAATTATATAAATAGTGATATAGTGAATTAAATGGTGGTTTAATTAAATAATGGTGAATATTTAATTTAAATAATATATTTAATTCTGAAATTATCAGAATTGGCTGCAATGGCGATATGGGGTGAACGGGATCATCTGTGATATTTAATTAAGTTTAGAATTGAATTTGAATAACGAATATATTTAAATAACGACAGTTTGAACGTATAATTATATTATAATTAAAATCGAGCTCGAAATGGCGCTGCAGTTCGTAAATTGGCGATTTGAATTTAACTAAATGTACAGGATTCGTTTTAAGCCGGATTTCTGTGAAACCAGAAACGTGTGGAGCTGGTGGAGTATATCTTTCTAGTGGAAGAGAAAAATCAGGATTTCGTTGTGTAGATTTTGAGATATGTCCAAATCAAATTTTAAAATAGTCGCTATAGAATCGTTTATCGACCGTAACGGATTATTCGATATAACTAGAGATCGGGTTTGAATTTAGACAAGGTTCTTTTGGGAAGTAGTGATAATTTAATTTTTAGAATTTTACTGTAATTTTTAATTAATTAAATAAGCGACTTTTTATTTGAAGTATTTCGCACCCTGTAATCAACATTTTGAGATTTCAAAATATGAGTCAATCTACCGATATTATTATATTTTCGGGATCGCAACACCTCACTGAACACGACTGTATTTTTATTTCAGTCTGCAACGCTCATATATTTGCAGTTACAAAAGGAGAGACAACATGTTTATATTTAGTACACGCAGAACTCGTTTCATTTACATACACTCCAACAGACAACAAATAATGAGATGTGACATGATCAAAAGAGTTATATTCACATTGTATGTTCACCATTGTCATGGAATCATAGCCATATATCACTTGCTAGACTTCCTCTTATCACCGAAAATGCACGATAATTGCCAGTACCATGGGATCCTCTTTTGGAAAACAATCCAATGTCAAATGTCACTGCACTTCCTGTATCAAATTGTAGAATTCAGTATAATAAACATATATGGTAGGGTGAAAAACGAAGGAGTCCAGCACGATGTAGGTTGTTGGGCGTGTTCGGTCAAAGTGTGTAAGTTTTAATATATATCTATATATAAATAAAATCAAAAGCAATACTTGATGCCTATAAGGAACACATCAGTATCAGTACAAAGGATGGAAGGAGCTGTGTTGATCCACGTCAGTCCTATTATGTGGCCTATCCTATTCCTATCATCCCTACCTAACCATTTAGTTTCAACTTCATATAAATATACACGCTCCTCTTGAATTTCTTCCTTTAGTTAATATCGAAACTGCAATGGCCAAAATAAATAAATAAGTGTTCGGTCCTTTGAACTTTGCAGCGTGAAGCAGTGGGAAGTGTTCGGCACATTTGGTGATGGCGTGGTGATAATACTGGGAGCGAGAGATGCATTGGCGAAGTGGATTTGTGGGTGAGCATAAGGACGAGATGGCATAGAAAATGTGGCGAGTTGTGTAGTAACGTGAGATGTATGGGGTTGATATAGAATGTGGGATTCGCTGAGTTTTTTTCGTCGATCCAGGGACAATTACTGTTCGACGGAATTTCAGAGAGGAGCGCGAGTGGTGTAGTGCCGGTATGGTGAGGTGCGGAGATCGATGAGGAGGCCATTGGTGGTTCTAGCTTTGAATTCGGTTGAGAGATGGAGTGGTGAGGTGGCTCCAAGGATTTGGCTTTGGCTTGTGAATAGGAGGAGGCCGCGTCTTCTGTTACTGGAGGAAGAAGATGATTTAACGGGTCCGGTTTTCTTTTGAGTGTAGATGGGCCGAGCTAGTTAAAAGAAGGTTAAGGCCCATAAAAAAATAATTTAGTTTTATTTTTAAATTTAAATTAATATATGAACTTGTAAATTGAATTTCTCCTTCATACGATATCAGATTGACGAACCGTAAGTTGCGTTGGGATCGTATGGACGGTGGCTACACAATGAGACTGACTGGAAGTCCATTGGGGATCGTTTGAATTTATGGCGAAATAAATTGTTTGATTCAAATCAAACAAACAGTTTATCATTCTTTAACGATAACCAATCAATGTGAGTAAATCTCACTAACTCTGAACAGTTTATAATTTCATGGTGTATTTTTAGAACTGTTAGATATTGGCTGATTGACTGTGTGTTGACTGTTTGATTGAACTGCTAGTCAGTTAGTTGAATTTCTATATTAATTATGTTTATCAGAATATATCATATGGAGTTGAAAGTGATGTTATCTATATTGTTTAACATCTGTGATGCAGGGAAACAGGTTGGAGGAATCCAACTGGATTCCTCAACATTTATTTCACTGTTTTCATATATTGTGACATATGATGTGTTATATAATCTGTTATGGATTATGTGTGTTGGAATGATGTTGATCATTGTTATTCGATATTGTAAATATCATAAAAGACCCTGGGATGTAAAAAGAAGTATTTCAATGTATATTGAAATAAAGGAATTTTATAAAATCACAGGATTTTATAAAAGGAAATATTTATAAAACGAACACGGTTTTATAAAAGGGATATTTATTTAGAAAATAAATAGAAATAGAAAAGAAATTTTTATTTAGAAAGTAAATAGTAGTTATAAATAGGAAATATTTGTAACTGTAAAAAGAAGTTATAAATAGGAAAAATTTGTAACGGTAAGTAAACGTTATAAAAAGGAAATAGTTGTAACGGAAAACGTAGTTTATAAAAAGGAGTTAATCGATTAGTGACAAAGTGAAAGGAGTTAATCGATTAGTGTTAAAGTAAAAGGAGTTAATCGATGTTAGTTAATCGATTAGAGAATAAAGTCAAAAGGAGTTAATCGAATATAGTTTATTCGAAGAAAGTCAAAAGGAGTTAATCGAATATAGTTTATTCGAAGAAAGTCAAAAGAGTTAATCGAATATAGTTATTCGAATAGAAGCAAAGGAGTTAATCGAATATAGTTTATTCGAAGAAAGTCAAAAGAGTTAATCGAATATAGTTATTCGAATAGAAGCAAAAGAGTTAATCGAATATAGTTATTCGAATAGAAGCAAAAGAGTTAATCGAATATAGTTATTCGAATAGAAGCAAATGAGTTAATCGAATATAGTTTATTCGAAGAAAGTAAAAGGAGTCATCGAATAGTTATTCGAACGGAGTTAAGTGAAATGGGTAAATCAATAGCATTAGTCAAATAGAGTTAATCCAATAAGGGTTAGTCAAATAGAGTTAATCCAATAAGGGTTAGTCAAATAGAGTTAATCCAATAAGGGTTAGTCCAATAGAGTTAATTGATAAGGGTTAGTCAAATAGAGTAAATCAAATAGAATAAATCGAATAGAGATTTATTCGAACGAGAGTTAAGTAAGGAAGCTAGTTAAAGGGATAAAGTGAACTTTGCCTATTTCAAAGTTAGAAATGTTGTTCAGTTAAGGTCTGAGAGGTAGTTCTACCCCAACTTGATTGGCTTCGTTTTTAACTAAGGGATAGTTAAGGTTCGGCAGTAAAGGAAATGGTTTGGGTTGGCATAGCAATGTTTGTTTAAACATCTATCTAAGTCCAATGAAGAAGCTTTGGAAATGTTTTCCAAAGAAGAAATCAGAAATGTTTTCTAATAAAGAAAACAAGAAATGGAAATGTTTTCCATTTGTTAATAACGTATATTTTCCCAATTTAGAAAATAAGGAATATTGAACGTAGGGAAATAGGAGATAAGTAAATTAATGAAATAAAGGGATAAATGTTGAATGATGTTTGATTGATATGAATTTCCATTTGGAAATAATATCGTTGGTTGCACATTTGTTTTTATTCGATAGTTAAATCACAGACTATCGAAGTTTTGACCATTTTAACGTTGTTAATATGGAGAGACCGGTTGGATTATTATCCAAAGAACCACTCTGTATTGGCATAAGCATCGCGAATCATATATGCCAAAGGAAATTGAAGACGGAGTTATGCAAGGGCTATCATGTTTACAGAATAGTGCCTTCGGTTCATCCTGTTCCTGGATGACTTGTATGGACGGATGTCTGATAGAGTATTTCTAGACGATCACGTATATTGATTTCTCCAACCGTACCAAGAGTGGAAGCGGAGAAGGAAACTTCTTTTAGCTAACACATAATGTATTGTTGTAGACGTCAATCGGTGATTTGATGGATTTGACGATGTGGCATTCAAAGTGAATCTGATGTGATGATAAGCGTAGCTTCTAGCCTCACATCCGGTAAATGACAGAAATCGGGCAGGCAGCATGGCTAAGTCGGTCGCACCGAAGTAGGGTGTATAATCACATGATCTAGAGTTTCATTCATTTCTAAAAATCTATTGTTGATGCTGTCCCATTCGGGAAACGGTTGCTGATCCCAACTGTTGGTGATATACATTCGATACACTCAAGCGAAATGAGTGGTCGGTCATGTGTGGCCGGGTTGCAAGATGTTCTTGTTGAACCCAGTGTATTCCTCTCTAGAGGTACACGAGCGAAAGGTGGATCCATACCTTGTCATAGTTGGAAATCCATTACCCAATACGTGCTTGCGGTTTTGATTGTATACTATATATGTAGAACGTGAGATGAAAGCATTTCTGCTAGATGATTATATATATACTGTGGCTGATAGACATTATTATAATATCAAAAGGTTTTGATATAAAGATATTTGGATTCTCATAAGGGAAAAACCCGTTCTGTTATGCGGCGTGGTCTTATGAGATATCATTTACTTGTTCAACTGTTTTTAAACTGTTTTACTCATACCAGTCCCATGACTGACCCGGAGTTTACTTTGTTGTTTTCCCTAAACTCTTGGGTGCCTAAATTTGTACGGGCAGTCAAGTAGTCGGGATTTACAGATATACTGGAAGAGCTTGGAGCAGGAGGCTTCAGGATCATATAGCTATAGTTTATTTCCGCTGTGTTGTAAGTGCTGTACTTTGAAAATGATATGTATATTCAAGTACCAAGTTTGTATTTCAAAGTTATGTTATGAAATATATTTATTCGTTCCGCTGTGAGATTCGTGTTACTCTGATATTGTCTTCTTCTTCTTCTTCTATTCTAAGTTTCTATCTTATCTTTCCTCACCCTCTAATTTCTTTCACTAATTACCAGGATTTTTCGGTGTTTTGGTTATCGACATCGAGCTTATGTCGATAACCAAAGTCGCTCAAAATCCGGGTCATTACACTATGCATATGATCATGAAGCATTAGAAGTCTTTTTTAAGGACAATGTATGCCTGTGATTGAATGGTTGAGTAGTTGGATGATTGGATGGCAGGACACATTCTTCCTAACTTGAAGATTTCGGGGACGAAATCCTAAAAGGAGGGGAGAATATAACACCTCGAATTTTCTGTTAACACTAAAGTTGCAAAAATAATAATAAGTGTGTAAAGGGGGATGTATCTAATGTGCATACAAAAATAATAATAAGTGTGTAAAGGGGGGATGTATCTAATGTGCATACAAAAATAATAATAAGTGTGTAAAAGGGGGATGTATCTAATGTGTATACAAAAATAATAATAAGTGTGAAAAGGGGGGATGTATCTAATGTGTACGTATTTATATGGATTGACAAATAATAGTAAATGTACATTAAGAAAGAAATGGTGAACATAATTGGTTTCTCTTTAGAACGAACGGCTAGAATTAATCTTGGCTTCATCGACGGCTCTCATTTACTTGCAACTCTATATAAACAGCCCCTAGCCTCATTCTCTTTACACCATTCTTCTCTAACCTTATGATGCATAAATTCTCGGTGGACATGGCTTCTTCTCCTCCTCTAAATTAAATAAAAAAAATAAAATATAAATCTAAGACGAGGAAATGCTGCTCAAATCTTTCAAGAGAAGATTCAAAACAAGCTAGGATTCAAGTGAAGATTCAAACGACTTCAACGACTGTTTTTCTACGAATCTAATCTCTGTAAGTTGGTTACTTTTTAGATCTGAACGCCTTTTTCTATTTGTGACATGAAATTAATGGATATAAGAAATATGCCTTATCATTTCATTGAATCTGTGCTTGTACATACCTTTGGATCTGATTCTTGATTTTGGTCTAGAACATATTGTGACTAAATTTCCAATGTCTAAGACTATGACTATGAAACTATGGACGTTGAAAACATATGCCTTTGACTATGAACATAAGCCTTTGAACATAAACCAATGCCTATGACTATGACAAAGACAATTGTGGATAATTACCTATGATTCATGAACATGATATTATTGCCTAGGATTATGACTGTGATATTGGATCTAAACCTGATTATCAATTCAATCTATTCTTAATTATCCTTGGATCTTGATTATGGGAATTTGTCTATTAAGTTAGATGTACCCATATACATGAACCTATGTTATTTATTCAAACCTTTCCATGTCATAATATTATCAGATCTATAGGCCTTCGATGCTTAAAATCAATTGATTCAGTGTAATTTGTTAGATCTGAAGTTAGTAAATTATCATCCTATGCCAGTTATTATATTTATCTTTTCACGGCATTTTGGTTCATTCCCTTTTTTTCCACGAACCTAGATTTATCTATAATCTAGGATGAATCACGATTATACGAACGATGGGAATACGATTTGGGTATAACATGAAATTCATATTAATTGGCATAATTTGGAATGTGTATTATGACATGCCTATTAAAACGCAAGTTGGGAAATTTGACATAAATGATGGAATATGACATATTAAATTTAGTAATTTCAAGTAAGCTAAATTTTAGGCATAAAACTGTAAACTAAAATAATAATTCTAGTTTTGCCATAAACTGTGAATTAGGTTGTTAAATCAGAATTGGCTAAATTAAAGTTAATTTGGCATAATAAGTATATTAGCACAATTTTGAATTTGGTCATAATTGTGAGTAATTGTCATGTTTAGAATAATTATGGTTAGTGACACTTAATCTGGTATAATTTACATACCAAAAAATATAAATATGATAAATAGGAAAAAGGGGCCATAATATTAAATGTGACAATGTACATTAAAAGAGTAATAATGGAATAAGTAAATTAGGAGTAATTTACTTATAGAATTTGTCACAAACGATAAATTGTTCATAGACTAAGTTTTGGCCATAAAGTATAAACTAGAATATTAAATCTAGTTTTGACAATGAAATAAGAATATTAGACCTAAGTTGGCCTAAAACTGCAAGTTGGGTTAAATAATAGGTAAGTCAAGACTTGGGCCTAGAATATAAGTATACTAATGGGCATTGCAAATGAATATAGTATAGGCCAAATTTATTTAAAAAGAAAAGAAAATGGACTTTGAGGATATATTGTTAACAATTTATTTATAGACAAAAGAAAGGTTTATTAATGACATCTCTTTTGATAAATACACCAGAAAGTTCTAGGGTGACAGAGAGGATAGTGTCTAGGCTTGGGTTTGGAAAATACAAGTTTCCTGCTCTCCCTGGCTATCCCTAACTGATCCGACGGACGGGATGGTTACTTTCAAAACCGGATTTGGAAATTAGTCAAAACCCTTTTGAAATTAGAAAACACGAATACACCTAACTCGAGGTTAGACTGAGTTGCGATGTAAACCTGCCCGGAACCAACCGGCACATCCAGTAATCGCAACAATATCTGTCTAATGTGAGTGGTAGCGGTTTTAATTTATTTAATTAAAGCTAGAACAAGAATGGTAGGGTTAAGTTAACTAAAACACTTAACCAATTCAACAAGATAACTAAACCAATGGGTGGGGTTAGGTTCATACAGACACTTAACACAGTTAAGCTAGAATGGGAGGGTTAAGTCCATAGGAACACTTAACCAACTTAACACAGTTAAGCTAGAATGGGAGGGTTAAGTCCATAGGAACACTTAACCAAATTTAACATGTTAACTAGACTAGAGGTTGGGGTTAAGTAAAGTTAATACACTTAGCCAATTTAACATGTTATCGAGACTAGAGGTTGGGGTTATGTAAATTTAATACACTTAGCCAATTTGATGTGTTAGCTGAACTAGACCGTATGGTTAAGTAAACTTGAACACTTAACCATCAGAGTGTGATAAATGAATAAGGTTAAGATTAAAACATGAAGGGATAATACTTAACCATTAATATCATGTTAGTTAAAACAGATGGGCAAGGTTAAGTTAAAAAGGAACACTTAACCAATACAAGATGAATGGGTAGGGTTATGTAATAAGAATTACTTAACCAATATAACTTGGTTTATGGTGGGGTTAAGTCAACATGAATTTCTGATAACACTTAACCAGTTTAACAGGATAAATAAAGAGGGTTAAGTTAGCTTGACTAATGACACTTAACCAATCCAACTTGACGAAAAAGAGAACTAAGTAGTAATTCTTAGTATAACACGAGAAGGAGCGAACGTCCAACTAATTTTAAAGAAGGCTCCAACGAATTGGGTTACGAAGCCCGAGGCTTTGAGGGGACGTGAGGGTACTCTTGTTATCCCTCTGTGAGGCTGTAGAAGTTTCTCCTGGGCTCACAGAGGTTAAGGTCTGCGTTAGAAGAACCGAGGGTATGCCTTGGTTGCAATATATGGCAACCTAAAGACTAGGATGGACCAGCGTGATTCGACGAGAAAACGGTAGCCCTGTGATAGCAACTCGTCATCTACTATCCATCTTTAGTCAATCGAGATACGTGAAGCGGGAAGGCGGAGAACTCCTACAGACCATATACTTGCTATCTAGTTATGGTTGCGGATGGCCATAGGTTAGTGGGGCATAAGGGGCCTGCGTATAGTTCTCATTTTTCAAGGTGTGCCTTTCATTAGTTGAGGGAGGGGTCAAGTGGGACCATAGCCACTGGAATAAAAACAAACCTTAGTATCTGCATCGGCAGATATCTGAAAGCTCCCGACCGAGTTCCGTATTTCTAGAGTAGCCCTGACACGGAACTCGGGCAGCACATTACAGGACATGTGCATCTAGACAAGCGATAACGATTCACGATACATGCGTGGGGAAAGTTTAGGAACATATACCACTCTAGGTAGTGTATCCTAGACTAAAGGGAAACGTTCAGTAGATAGCATGAATCCTAGATTAAATCTAGGTAATAAACAATAAATGTATGCCTGAAGGCAACCGAAACAACCAGGATTGGGATCACGTTAACATTACTAGTCGGGACACTAAATAGGTGGTGTAGAGACATAGAAACCATAATAACAAGTTAATAGTGAAGTGGAGAAAGTATTAAAGCATATCCAGTTTATCTTGTCTTAGCATATCTTGTGTTAATCTTATCTTATCTTGTTGACCCTATCATCATGGTATTGTCTTGTATTCAGTTAATTCATGTCGTTTTGTTTTTCCCTGTTCACATGCTAGAAGTAACTGAACTTACCAGACTTTATGTCTGACCCAGTTTTCTTTCGTCTTCTTTTCTTCTGTTCCCGCCGCCCCCCCCCCCCCCCCCCCGATAAGGAGGGGAAAGTATAGCTCAGATTAGTTTTGGGACGGTTTCTCTTTTCAAGCTTGAAGATTCTTGGATACATCGGCTTTGGATTGCTATGGCTGGCTTATGTTACATTGGGGAATATAAATGTATTTTTATGCTTCTTTATTTTGTAAGACAGATGATACTCTAATATTGGAAAACAATTGTTATACCAATTATTTTATCAATAAAGTGAAGTTTTATTTTCCACTGTTTTAATTTTGTCTGTCTTGTAATTTATCTGCATCTTTTACCCTAAAATGCTCCACAGAACTTAGTGCATTCCCTTTGTGAGTGACACTAACGGATGTGGGGTGTTACAACGACTGTATAGATTTAGGAAATAAATTCGAATTGATTTGGGATGCGGGTTGAAATGACAAATACCTGAGATTCGAATTTAAAATATAAAAATGGATTGAAATGATAAATATCTATATCACTTGACCATATGATAGATAAATTTATATGGACAACATGGTCAGTAAATAAATAAAAATTATCTTCGTAAATTTTGTAAGTATCTATTGATTTTGAAATCTGATTTGGGTATAATTTAAATTTTGGTTTAAGATATATATATATATATATATATATATATATATATGTGTGTGTGTGTATATATATATATATATTTAAGTTGATGAATTTAAGTAAATCTAATAAAAAGGGTTTAATATGATTTTCTCCTTAATTGGATTTGATATTTGAAAGTAATATAATTTTCAAAAATATGCTAAGTAAGTTACGATTTATAAAATTAAATTGATATTTAAATTATGTTTTAATTTTAAATTTAACATGTCCAATATTTAAAATCGAATTATAAGATAAAATCCTATTTGAGTTATTGGATTGTTTAACGAAATCTGAAATTTGATTTTTTGGCGTCGAGAGCTAATATAAATTTGGTTAAGAGGTCCAAAAGGGTTTAAACTGTATTTATTTAGAAATGTGTTGGATGTAAAGATTTGAAACAATATATTGAGGATTTTGGATTAAGCTTAAATGGTTGATTTCAGATTTAAATGATAAAATTTTAAATTATGAAAGAATTGATTGAAGTATAAAAACTAATACTTGAGATTTGAAGGCTAGTTTGATCGATTTAAATAAAATCTAGTTTAAAATTCGGATTTCGAACCAAATAAAGTTAATGATTAAAAGTGGAATTCAAGTTATGATCTAACTTGAACACTTTGTTTCAAATGGGAAATTTAAACCGTTGAGTTTAAGTTAAATTGAATCAAACTTCGAAATTGGAACGTTAAATTAAATTTTGCATTTTGGATAATTGTTTTAGATTGGATGGTTTCTTGGAACTAGCATTATGTTATCTTACAACTACAATATATTTTGCTACTACTGTATATAAGCTGCTTTCTTTAAACTATTTTGTATTAAACTTAACTATTTAAACTATTTCTATCAAGTGTAACTATTACATATAAACTGTGTATACCAAACATGTATGTTTCACTTGAATTATTTTATTTCAAACTTAACTATTTTTATATTTAACTTACTATCTTAAAATAAAAGAATATATGTCCAATACAAGCAATTTAAAATCCAAAATGATTAATTGCAATGATTTATTGAACGATGATATTTTGACTTGAAACCTGGAATCAGTTATGAAATTGGATAATGGATCAGTTTGGAGGTATGAAAATTGGTATTAAATCGATATCGAATAATTGAATCGATTTGTGAAATCTATAAAAGGAAAATCAATACTTGAGATAAATGTGATTTGCGATATTGTAACAACCCGAAAATCTGGGCCAGTTTAAAATTTTTATTTTGGCTATTTTAGCGAATTTTGAATTTTTAAAATAGATTATTTTAAATAAAATCGACGAGAAATTTATTTTGAATATAATTCGAACGTATATATTTATATACGTCGGCGATAGAATATAATTATTTATTTATATTTATAAATATAATTGAAAATGGCGCGGTAGTTCGATAATTCGATTTCAAACTTCGATTGAATGTACCGGGTGCAAAACAATCCGGATTTTAGCAAAACCAAAAATAATCGGATCTAATTGATGATATCTTTCCAACGAATCCGAAAAATCAAGATTTCATAGCGGGAATCAAAAGATATGTCCAGTTGAAAATTCTGAATAGTCGCTATGGAATTCAGGCCCTTAAAAATGGGAATTTTGCAAACAACCTCGGATTTCGACGAAACCACTTTTGTTGGGTCCATGATGTTAAGTTATTGCTAGATTCCAAATTTCATAATTTTTCGAATCAATATGTGAGCGTGGCAAAGGAAAACGCGTTTGACCAGTTTCAGTTGATTTTAATCGACTGGAAAATGGACATTTTTCAAACGGTCTCAGAATTTGACGAAATTAGTTTTGTTAGGACCGTATCGTCAATACAAAGCTAGAAAATATTTTTCTGGGATTTTTCGAGTTAGTATGTGGCCCCGGTAAATTGAAATGTGCGTTTAAATTGAATATATATAGATTTATATTTTAATTTAAAAAGAAACTGATCGAAACGTTAAAATTGGGTTACGAAACATATCCCATTGTGTTCGGAATGGGGGTAATTAGCTAGAGGCGACAGTCGTTGGGTGTGATTTAGGATTAGAAATAAAAGTCAACCTTTTAGGGAATTAAAAATAAAATAAAATATTTAATATAAAAGCCCCATTAACCCTAAAGTATCAGTCAACCCTTATCTTCGTGGTCAAACCGTGCCTCCCTCTTCTGAAATCGACGGCTCCAAACCTCCCCAATTTGAACGCTCCGATCTCCTCCCCCACGCGGCCTCTGGTCAACCACCCAACGACAAATCAGTTCGGCTATGGGAGCTCTGACAACCGCTGGTGGCGCTCGCCCTCCGGTGGCGCAAATCAACGCCGGCGAGCTCGAGAAGGGACCGCAGCTCTTGGCAAAATCAAGTCGACTGGGGGGACGTTGGGGGGCGGGTCTGGTCGAAATAGAAGGAGCATGCGACGTTGGAGGGGATGGTGGTCCCCGATGTGGTGGCGACGGTCCACGGAAGGAGCAGCGACGACAACAACAAATGGAGCGGTTTCTGTTTTGACGATGATGCTTGGATTAACAGCGAAAGGTGATTTCTAAAGTATAATAACATTGGTTTCATAGAAAATATTGTTTTTAGAAATAGAAAGTATTGTTTTTAGAAATAGAAAAGTATTGTTTTTAGAAATAGAAAATATTGTTTTTAGAAATAGAAAAGTATTGTTTTTAGAAATAGAAAGTATTGTTTTTAGAAATAGAAAAGTATTGTTTTTAGACATAGAAAATATTGTTTTCAGAAATTGAAAAATATTGTTTTTAGAAATAGAAAAGTATTGTTTTTAGAAATAGAAAAATATGATCTTTATATGAACTTGTTCTAGTTTAAAAACGTGACTTCGATATATAAATAACATTGATGTTAAAAATGTGTTTTTTTTAATGTATTCACTGTTATAAAAATTTTGATTTTTACACATATGTTAGAGCGGTAAAAAGATTTAATCTTTATATTTGAAAAGATTCGGCCTTTTTAGATAAAAAGATATGAAATTGAATAACATAGTAAAAATTCAGTTTTTTTATATATATATTGAACATCGAAGTAAAAATGTGATTTTTATATATTGAACATCGAAGTAAAAATGTGATTTTTATATATTGAACATCGAAGTAAAAATGTGATTTTTATATATTGAACATCGAAGTAAAAATGTGATTTTTATATATTGAACGTCGAAGTAAAAATGTGATTTTTATATATTGAACATCGAAGTAAAAATGTGATTTTTATATATTGAACATCGAAGTAAAAATGTGATTTTTATATATTGATCATCGAGGTAAAAATTCGATTTTTATATATTGAATAGCGAAGTAAAATTCGATTTTTACATATATAGTGGCTGCAGCAGCGAAGATGACAAAAATGCAAAAACGACGAAGACTTCTGCAAAAGAAGAGTTAAGATGTTTGGGATAGCTATCGGTGAGAACTTCTCACCTTTCAATTTAATTTTTCTAGTTTTATATATATACTAGGATGTAGACGGTGCTTAGCAGCACCCGACACCCGTCATCCACAGACCATGGATGGCTTGTTTGTTAAATTGTTTGGTTGTGTAGTTAGTTAGAATATTTGATTGAATGGAATTGTTTGGTGAAATGAATTGATTTGATTGATGTGTGAATGGCGTGGGCCTTCACTAGACCGGGGATAAGGCTAGGCCTCGTCCCGTTTCTAGTATCGTGCCGTTATGCCGCCGAAATTTTCTAAAAATAAGTTAGGAAAATAAAGATAACATTTTATTTAATGAACGAACCAAATAGAATATTCATAGGTTGAATAAAATAGTTTGATTGTTAAAAATATAATTTTTAACGTGAATGTAAATAAATAAATATTCATTTACAAACCGAACGGTTTGTTTATGTACACTAATTTGACTGACATTGATTGGGACGATAAATTTTACACATCGCCCAACTGCACACAAAAAAATCTGTGTTTGATTGTTTGAAACCCCACACGGGTGTTGGGATGAAATTTGAAGTTCACTCATCCTGATTGATTAAATATGTCGATCGATTGATTGACAGGCTGTTATAAGCGTTAGATATCTATATTTGATGCTTATACAGTGTAGTGCACTTTGGTTGATGGTTGATTATTTATCGTTGCTATTATATACATGTGTTGTATGAAAATCCATATAATTAACTTTATATGGTAATTGATTGGGCCTCATTCCAATCGGGAAAATAAAGAATATTATAATATAAAGGTTCATGTGTTGACTGTACTCATCCGTTGAGATTAGTCATGTGTTGAACGAAATATTTTAATAATAAAATTTACATCTTTATCGATATAATATAAAGGTTCATGTGTTGACTGTACTCATCCGTTGAGATTAGTCATGTGTTGAACGAAATATTTTAGTAATAAAATTTACATCATTATCAATATAAAATAAAGGTTCATGTGTTGACATTACTCATCCATTGAGATTGGTCATGTGTTGAACGAAATATTTTGATAATAACAACTATTTTGAAAAAGAAATATTTGAAATAGAATATTTGAAAATAGAAATTTATGAAGCCGTGTTGATTAGATTGACGCCATTTTGACGTGAACGATATTTATACCGATTATTCATTTCGAAATGAATTGAATTGAAAACGATTTCGAAATGAATTGAATTGAAAACGACTTCGAAATGAATTGAATTGAAAACGATTTCGCAATGAATTAAATTGAAAACGATTTCGAAATGAATTGAATTGAAAACGATTTCGCAATGAATTGAATTGAAAACGATTTCGAAATGAATTGAATTGAAAACGATTTCGAAATGAATTGAATTGAAAACGATTTCGCAATGAATTGAATTGAAAACGATTTCAAAATGAATTGAATTGAAAACGATTTTGCAATGAATTGAATTGAAAACGATTTCGAAATGAATTGAATAGAAAACGAATGTGATTTCAATTGAATATATAACGAATTTGATTCGAATAGAAAACCAATTTGAATTGATTCGAATAGAAAACCAATTTGAATTGAATCGAGTAGAAAACCAATTTGAATTGAATCGAATAGAAAACGACTTTGGAATTGAATTAAATTGAAAACGAATTCAAATTGAATTGAATACGAATTGAAATGAATTCAAATTGAATCGAAATTTGAATTGAATAGAAATGAATTTTAAAACGAATTTATAAAGAAGAATTCAATTTTGATTTGAATTGAAATGGAAGTTGAAATTGCTTTTGAAACGAATTTAAAACTATTTATATAATTCGTTTTAAATAGAAATCGACGAAATATATATTATATATATTATATATATAATATAATGGCCTGAATAGAACGCGCTGCGCCGCGGCAGTTCGTGAATTTCGACCATTTATTTCAAACGGACATTACGGGAGATCCGACCGTCGGATTCTCCTAAAACCGGAACCGTTGGGTTCGTATCGAAAAGAGCTTTCCATCGAATATTAGAAATACAAAATCTAATGGTTGTATTTGGAGTTACGTCCAAATCAAATTTGAAAAAGGTCGCTGTAAGTGCAGTTCGATGGCCATTGATGGAAATCGACTGTACGGGCCTTGATAAAATTATTAAAAATAGTAATAATTTGTGTAAAATCATAAGAAATGATTTGTGAAGATTTGGGATGAAAAACCCCATATTTGAAAAGATAAAAATAGATTTTTATCGAAATGAACTAGTTTTGAACTAGAAATATAATTCTATTTATTTTTAAATAAATAAATTGAATTTGAAAAGGGTTTTAAAAATAACCAGAATTTCCAATGATTGCATTGGAGTGGATTTGAATCGAAAGTGTCTTCGGAATATTTCGATGTTGGAATTCGTGATTATACAGATGTTGTTATGGAAATTTGAAAGATATATATTTATATCGTTATTTCCAATACGACATTTGTTAATCGTAGAATTTGATATTGAATATAAGCCAATATATTTTCTATTCAGAGCCTTATATTGAATATCAAATGTGATTTGGGTTTGTCGTGAATGGTGTCTTCACTAACACTGTTCTTGAACCCAGTTGAGAAAAGATTAAATCTTTTTATTTGGATTTAATGAAGTGTACCAATTAAATAATATTTAATTGAATTGATATTGATTTTTGGGTTTATCGTGGACAGTGTTTTAAATAACACTCGTTCTTTAACCCGATAATTAATGGAATGTGATTTTGGGTTTACCGTGAACCGTGTTTTAAATGACACTGATTCTTTAACCCAGTCAAATATTAAAACTAAGTGGAGTTTTAATGAATCTTTAATTAGATTGAAATAATCGAAATGGAGTATCACCAGTTTTGCTCCAGGCGATAGTTAAATCTTTAATTAGATTTGAACGTGAAATGGTAATTGAATTTACCGATAACACTATGGTGTTAGATATGAAGTATTACCAGTTTTACTTCATGGGATAAATAGGTTGGGATTGGGAAATTAAAACAAATGATTACTTTGGTACGTTTCGTTAATCCCGACTAGTTGAATCAAAATTCAAAAGAAGATTAGAGAATAAATTCAAGGAATTTACCTTGGATAAAATTAATGGGAACCTCTCCCTATGAATGTGAAAATTAGAAACTAACCGTCGGTTAGCCAAGCAGAATGGTTTTCTGGATATTGATCTGATGTTGGTTTCGGCCTTCGGGGTTAATATTTGGGGACCTATTCTCTTGATTAATTTACGGTTAGTGACTGATGAATTGGAATGAGGCGTAAGTTGTGTTTGTGTAACACTTATTTAAAATATACGCGAGTTATTCGGGAAGACCGGGTTTATCCCATTCTGAATAACTGATACGACGATAAGTCGAAGATGAAGACGGTGGTCGAAGACCGGAAGTCTTCACATCGTTTGGGTAATTACTGATGATCTTGATTGGGCTGTACACCCAAGAAGATGGAAACAGTTGGTGATCGTCCAGACGTACTTGGAGATCGATGGATATGCGGGGTACTAGGTGCCTCCGGTTTCGTTCAGACCCAGAACGAACTTGTAAATGGACTGTGTGTCTGACATTGGATTTTAGTCCGTGTGATTGATCTCTATTAAATATATATCTGTTTGGCGGCGGAGAATTTATTCTCTTGCTTAACGCCCTTCTCTGAGACGTACGAGCTCAGAGGTTATATACTGATGGATATCAAACGCATGGAGTGAATTGCCTGTGTGGCATGCCTAAGTGGCAAATGATCAAGGCTTCTGTTGAAAAGCAAAGTCTTGTGGTGATGATCGAGGCACGGCCTTTGTGGCATAGCTTTGTGTAACGCTTACTTCGCGAGTTTCACACCCGGTATGAACCAAAAACGGGAGACGGACCTCAGGGAGGACTTGCGTTTCTTTCTAGTTAGAAGTGGCGTCAGTGGTTTTACACGCCCTGACGAGTTTGACTTATGTGGTTATTGCTGTTGCGAGGCGCCTCGGTTATATCGGTTTCGGCCAATGCATTCTGGTCGGCAGACGGACCAGACTTACACCCCATAGGGTGGGGAAACGTAGTGTTCAGGCATAATAATCCACATCGGTGGACCGGCCCTGTCGCTCCAAGGCTTGCCTGCGCGCTTGCCTGTGGCTCGGGCTAGAGAGTCACGAATCGGTAGAGGACGATCCCTGGCCTCGGTTCATAGACGGAAACCCAATTTCCAAATACGTGACATTTGCGGTTTTAATTGTAGAACTAGTATGGCGACATGATATATGGTACCCATGCCGCCTATGATTGATACTTATGATTTGAAGTTGTTTTATACACTATGCACTTATAGTAGTATCAAATGATTTGTTTTAAACGTATCAAGCATTCTTTGGCTGTATAAGGGAAAACCCTATCCCCCGGCTTGCGTTGCATTGTGTGATAGGACCTGGGTCTTATAACAGCTTCATTTTTCTCTATTTTAGCATTGCGCTGTTTGTTTTATGCACTGGTATTCTTGGGAGGAAACCCGTTCCGTGTTATACGGCGTGGTCCCTTGATTTACCTAACTTTAAAAACAAAGATTAATAACTGTTTTAGTTCTCACACCAGTCACATGACTGACCTGGAGTTTATTGTTTTAACCTAAACTCTGGGTGCCCTTATTTTGACACGAGCAGCTAGTAGTTTTGGTTTTGCAGATTTATATTCACAGGATCCTTGTTTACTGCTGGAACGATATCCGGAAAGCTTTGTATCCGTATATCTCTTCTAGTTGTGTATTGTATTATTTTCCGCTGCTATGTATTTAAATGTAATTTAAATCTCTGATATTTCTGTGTAATATTTATTCATACTCTGTATATTCTTGTAATCTGATGCATTGTTGTAATATACAATGAAATGTTCTTTTGTATGCGTTCTGTTTTGTCATGTTCTCAAACGATAGGGCGTTTCGAACGGTCTGGGTCGGTTTAGCGACTGGTTCGGACTGAGCGAAATTCCTTTTCGTCACAGTTGGTATCAGAGCTTTGGTTTACAGAGCTCGAGAACAAGACACATTAGAACCATACGAAAGAATTCATCAGATATTGGATTAGCAATATCCAGTGAGAGTGACTCGTTAGAGATGGGATCAGCAGTATCCTAGAACGAGTGTGAAGAGTATATTTTTAAAGTGAAAACAATTTTTGTTTTGAAAATTTAAATCAACTATTCGTATTTGATTATTTGTTTATATTGATTTTGGACAATTCAGTATATAAAAAATTTGCATATACGCCTTGCAAACGTATATTCAAAATTTTAATATATTGGATAGATATAGAATCACACTCTAGTCGCACGGATCTGATTCTGATGATTGACGCGTCATCATTAGTAATTATTTTCGTGTTTCGAAGGTGTGATATCTATATATTTCCATTAGACTGGTGTGAGAACCAAAACTTATATAGTTAGAATATATTGTTGTGATTTGGCATCAAAAACATGATTTTCTTTATATGTATCAAAATTATGAATTTGAAACTCTAATGCACTAATTGATTGATGTTTGTGTCGTTTGTTTATTTGTTTGCTAATTTTGAACCATTATGCCTAACTGAATCACATATTGAATTATATTGAAAATTGGTTGCATTTGCTTGCATATACATATACTTACATTGAACAGGTCATAGCAAGGAGGCTAGAGCAGAGAATAAAATTTGTTTGCCCGATAAATAGGTACATGTTTACTACATAATTTACTGTTTTGTTTGGGTGATGATGATTTTATGAGCCTATTGGCTAGCCGCTTGGCTTTTTATTTTTCTTTTTGAGATCTGAAGGATCGGGGAAGCTCTTTGAGATTTCCCGATGCTCCCATTGCAGGGGAGGTTATGGCGAAATTTTTCGAAAATTTAGGGTGTTAGCCAAATTTTTGAAAATTTGAAAATTCTCAGAAACTGAAAAGTTGGAGAATGGAAGCCAGATCGAACGTAGAGCTGATTAATCAAACCACTTTCGACTTTGTTCCTTTTCGGGGACGAAAAGTTTTAAGTGGGGGAGATTGTAACAACCCGAAAATATGGGCCAGTTTAAAATTTTTATTTTGGCTATTTTAGCGAATTTTGAATATTTAAAATAGATTATTTTAAATAAAATCGACGAGAAATTTATTTTGAATATAATTCGAACGTATATATTTATATACGTCGGCAATAGAATATAATTATTTATTTATATTTATAAATAGAATTGAAAATGGCGCGGTAGTTCGATAATTCGATTTCAAACTTCGATTGAATGTACCGGGTGCAAAACAATCCGGATTTTAGCAAAACAAAAAATAATCGGATCTAATTGATGATATCTTTCCAACGAATCCGAAAAATCAAGATTTCATAGCGGGAATCAAAAGATATGTCCAGTTGAAAATTCTGAATAGTCGCTATGGAATTCAGGCCCTTAAAAATGGGAATTTTGCAAACAACCTCGGATTTCGACGAAACCACTTTTGTTGGGTCCGTGATGTTAAGTTATTGCTAGATTCCAAATTTCATAATTTTTCGAATCAATATGCGAGCGTGGCAAAGGAAAACGCGTTTGACCAGTTTCAGTTGATTTTAATCGACTGGAAAATGGCCATTTTTCAAACGGTCTCAGAATTTGACAAAATTAGTTTTGTTAGGACCGTATCGTCAATACGAAGCTAGAAAATATTTTTCTAGGATTTTTCGAGTTAGTATGTGGCCCCGGTAAATTGAAATGTGCGTTTAAATTGAATATATATAGATTTATATTTTAATTTAAACAGAAACTGATCAAAACGTTAAAATTGGGTTACGAAACATATCCCATTGTGTTCGGAATGGGGGTAATTAGCTAGAGGCGACAGTCGTTGGGTGTGATTTAGGATTAGAAATAAAAGTCAACCTTTTAGGGAATTAAAAATAAAATAAAATATTTAATATAAAAGCCCCATTAACCCTAAAGTATCAGTCAACCCTTATCTTCGTGGTCAAACCGTGCCTCCCTCTTCTGAAATCGACGGCTCCAAACCTCCCCAATTTGAACGCTCCGATCTCCTCCCCCACGCGGCCTCTGGTCAACCACCCAACGACAAATCAGTTCGGCTATGGGAGCTCTGACCACCGCTGGTGGCGCTCGCCCTCCGGTGGCGCAAATCAACGCCGGCGAGCTCGAGAAGGGACCGCAGCTCTTGGCAAAATCAAGTCGACTAGGGGGACGTTAGGGGGCGGGTCTGGTCGAAATAGAAGGAGCATGCGACGTTGGAGGGGATGGTGGTCCACGATGTGGTGGCGACGGTCCACGGAAGGAGCAGCGACGACAACAACAAATGGAGCAGTTTCTGTTTTGACGATGATGCTTGGATTAACAGCGAAAGGTGATTTCTAAAGTATAATAACATTGGTTTCATAGAAAATATTGTTTTTAGAAATAGAAAGTATTGTTTTTAGAAATAGAAAAGTATTGTTTTTAGAAATAGAAAATATTGTTTTTAGAAATAGAAAAGTATTGTTTTTAGAAATAGAAAGTATTGTTTTTAGAAATAGAAAAGTATTGTTTTTAGAAATAGAAAATATTGTTTTTAGAAATAGAAAAATATTGTTTTTAGAAATAGAAAAGTATTGTTTTTAGAAATAGAAAAATATGATCTTTATATGAACTTGTTCTAGTTTAAAAACGTGACTTCGATATATAAATAACATTGATGTTAAAAATGTGTTTTTTTTTATGTATTCACTGTTATAAAATTTTTGATTTTTACACATATGTTAGAGCGGTAAAAAGATTTAATCTTTATATTTGAAAAGATTCGGCCTTTTTAGATAAAAAGATATGAAATTGAATAACATAGTAAAAATTCGGTTTTTTTTTATATATATATTGAACATCGAAGTAAAAATGTGATTTTTATATATTGAACATCGAAGTAAAAATGTGATTTTTATATATTGAACATCGAAGTAAAAATGTGATTTTTATATATTGAACATCGAAGTAAAAATGTGATTTTTATATATTGAACATCGAAGTAAAAATGTGATTTTTATATATTGAACATTGAAGTAAAAATGTGATTTTTATATATTGAACATCGAGGTAAAAATTCGATTTTTATATATTGAATAGCGAAGTAAAATTCGATTTTTACATATATAGTGGCTGCAGCAGCGAAGATGACAAAACTGCGAAAACGACGAAGACTTCTGCAAAAGAAGAGTCAAGATGTTTGGGATAGCTATCGGTGAGAACTTCTCACCTTTCAATTTAATTTTTCTAGTTATATATATATACTAGGATGCAGACGGTGCTTAGCAGCACCCGACACCCGTCATCCACAGACCATGGATGGCTTGTTTGTTAAATTGTTTGGTTGTGCAGTTAGTTAGAATATTTGATTGAATGGAATTGTTTGGTGAAATGAATTGATTTGATTGATGTGTGAATGGCGTGGGCCTTCACTAGACCGGGGATAAGGCTAGGCCTCGTCCCGTTTCTAGTATCGTGCCGTTATGCCGCCGAAATTTTCTAAAAATAAGTTAGGAAAATAAAGATAACATTTTATTTAATGAACGAGCCGAATAGAATATTCATAGGTTGAATAAAATAGTTTGATTGTTAAAAATATAATTTTTAACGTGAATGTGAATAAATAAATATTCATTTACAAACCGAACGGTTTGTTTATGTACACTGATTTGACTGACATTGATTGGGACGATAAATTTTACACATCGCCCAACTACACAAAAAAAATCTGTGTTTGATTGTTTGAAACCCCACACGGGTGTTGGGATGAAATTTGAATTTCACTCATCCTGATTGATTAAATATATCGATCGATTGATTGACAGGCTGTTATAAGCGTTAGATATCTATATTTGATGCTTATACAGTGTAGTGCACTTTGGTTGATGGTTAATTATTTATCGTTGCTATTATATACATGTGTTGTATGAAAATCCATATAATTAACTTTATATGGTAATTGATTGGGCCTCATTCCAATCGGGAAAATAAAGAATATTATAATATAAAGGTTCATGTGTTGACTGTACTCATCCGTTGAGATTAGTCATGTGTTGAACGAAATATTTTAATAATAAAATTTACATCTTTATCGATATAATATAAAGGTTCATGTGTTGACTGTACTCATCCGTTGAGATTAGTCATGTGTTGAACGAAATATTTTAGTAATAAAATTTACATCATTATCAACATAAAATAAAGGTTCATGTGTTGACATTACTCATCCATTGAGATTGGTCATGTGTTGAACGAAATATTTTGATAATAACAACTATTTTGAAAAAGAAATATTTGAAATAGAATATTTGAAAATAGAAATTTATGAAGCCGTGTTGATTAGATTGACGCCATTTTGACGTGAACGATATTTATACCGATTATTCATTTCGAAATGAATTGAATTGAAAACGATTTCGAAATGAATTGAATTGAAAACGACTTTGAAATGAATTGAATTGAAAACGATTTCGCAATGAATTAAATTGAAAACGATTTCGAAATGAATTGAATTGAAAACGATTTCGCAATGAATTGAATTGAAAACGATTTCGAAATGAATTGAATTGAAAACGATTTCGAAATGAATTGAATTGAAAACGATTTCGCAATGAATTGAATTGAAAACGATTTCGAAATGAATTGAATTCAAAACGATTTTGCAATGAATTGAATTGAAAACGATTTCGAAATGAATTGAATAGAAAACGAATGTGATTTCAATTGAATATATAACGAATTTGATTCGAATAGAAAACCAATTTGAATTGATTCGAATAGAAAACCAATTTGAATTGAATCGAGTAGAAAACCAATTTGAATTGAATCGAATAGAAAACGACTTTGGAATTGAATTAAATTGAAAACGAATTCAAATTGAATTGAATACGAATTGAAATGAATTCAAATTGAATCGAAATTTGAATTGAATAGAAATGAATTTTAAAACGAATTTATAAAGAAGAATTCAATTTTGATTTGAATTGAAATGGAAGTTGAAATTGCTTTTGAAACGAATTTAAAACTATTTATATAATTCGTTTTAAATAGAAATCGACGAAATATATATTATATATATATTATATATATAATATAATGGCCTGAATAGAACGCGCTGCGCCGCGGCAGTTCGTGAATTTCGACCATTTATTTCAAACGGACATTACGGGAGATCCGACCGTCGGATTCTCCTAAAACCGGAACCGTTGGGTTCGTATCGAAAAGAGCTTTCCATCGAATATTAGAAATTCAAAATCTAATGGTTGTATTTGGAGTTACGTCCAAATCAAATTTGAAAAAGGTCGCTGTAAGTGCAGTTCGATGGCCATTGATGGAAATCGACTGTACGGGCCTTGATAAAATTATTAAAAATAGTAATAATTTGTGTAAAATCATAAGAAATGATTTGTGAAGATTTGGGATGAAAAACCCCATATTTGAAAAGATAAAAATAGATTTTTATCGAAATGAACTAGTTTTGAACTAGAAATATAATTCTATTTATTTTTAAATAAATAAATTGAATTTGAAAAGGGTTTTAAAAATAACCAGAATTTCCAATGATTGCATTGGAGTGGATTTGAATCGAAAGTGTCTTCGGAATATTTCGATGTTGGAATTCGTGATTATACAGATGTTGTTATGGAAATTTGAAAGATATATATTTATATCGTTATTTCCAATACGACATTTGTTAATCGTAGAATTTGATATTGAATATAAGCCGATATATTTTCTATTCAGAGCCTTATATTGAATATCAAATGTGATTTGGGTTTGTCGTGAATGGTGTCTTCACTAACACTGTTCTTGAACCCAGTTGAGAAAAGATTAAATCTTTTTATTTGGATTTAATGAAGTGTACCAATTAAATAATATTTAATTGAATTGATATTGATTTTTGGGTTTATCGTGGACAGTGTTTTAAATAACACTCGTTCTTTAACCCGATAATTAAAGGAATATGATTTTGGGTTTACCGTGAACCGTGTTTTAAATGACACTGATTCTTTAACCCAGTCAAATATTAAAACTAAGTGGAGTTTTAATGAATCTTTAATTAGATTGAAATAATCGAAATGGAGTATCACCAGTTTTGCTCCAAGCGATAGTTAAATCTTTAATTAGATTTGAACGTGAAATGGTAATTGAATTTACCGATAACACTGTGGTGTTAGATATGAAGTATTACCAGTTTTACTTCATGGGATAAATAGGTTGGGATTGGGAAATTAAAACAAATGATTACTTCGGTACGTTTCGTTAATCCCGACTAGTTGAATCAAAATTCAAAAGAAGATTAGAGAATAAATTCAAGGAATTTACCTTGGATAAAATTAATGGGAACCTCTCCCTATGAATGTGAAAATTAGAAACTAACTGTCGGTTAGCCAAGCAGAATGGTTTTCTGGATATTGATCTGATGTTGGTTTCGGCCTTCGGGGTTAATATTTGGGGAACTATTCTCTTGATTAATTTACGGTTAGTGACTGATGAATTGGAATGAGGCGTAAGTTGTGTTTGTGTAACACTTATTTAAAATATGCGCGAGTTATTCGGGAAGACCGAGTTTATCCCATTCTAAATAACTGATACGACGATAAGTCGAAGATGAAGACGGTGGTCGAAGACCGGAAGTCTTCACGTCGTTTGGGTAATTACTGATGATCTTGATTGGGCTGTACACCCAAGAAGATGGAAACAGTTGGTGATCGTCCAGACGTACTTGGAGATCGATGGATATGCGGGGTACTAGGTGCCTCCGGTTTCGTTCAGACCCAGAACGAACTTGTAAATGGACTGTGTGTCTGACATTGGATTTTAGTCCGTGTGATTGATCTCTATTAAATATATATCTGTTTGGCGGCGGAGAATTTATTCTCTTGCTTAACGCCCTTCTCTGAGACGTACGAGCTCAGAGGTTATATACTGATGGATATCAAACGCATGGAGTGAATTGCCTGTGTGGCATGCCTAAGTGGCAAATGATCAAGGCTTCTGTTGAAAAGCAAAGTCTTGTGGTGATGATCGAAGCACGGCCTTTGTGGCGTAGCTTTGTGTAACGCTTTCCTCGCGAGTTTCACACCCGGTATGAACCAAAAACGGGAGACGGACCTCAGGGAGGACTTGCGTTTCTTTCTAGTTAGAAGTGGCGTCAGTGGTTTTACACGCCCTGACGAGTTTGACTTATGTGGTTGATGCTGTTGCGAGGCGCCTCGGTTATACCGGTTTCGGCCGATGCATTCTGGTCGGCAGACGGACCAGACTTACACCCCATAGGGTGGGGAAACGTAATGTTCAGGCATAATAATCCACATCGGTGGACCGGCCCTGTCGCTCCAAGGCTTGCCTGCGCGCTTGCCTGTGGCTCGGGCTAGAGAGTCACGAATCGGTAGAGGACGATCCCTGGCCTCGGTTCATAGACGGAAACCCAATTTCCAATACGTGACATTTGCGGTTTTAATTGTAGAACTAGTATGGCGACATGATATATGGTACCCATGCCGCCTATGATTGATACTTATGATTTGAAGTTGTTTTATACACTATGCACTTATAGTAGTATCAAATGATTTGTTTTAAACGTATCAAGCATTCTTTGGCTGTATAAGGGAAAACCCTATCCCCCGGCTTGCGTTGCATTGTGTGATAGGACCTGGGTCTTATAAAAGCTTCATTTTTCTCTATTTTAGCTTTGCGCTGTTTGTTTTATGCACTGGTATTCTTGGGAGGAAACCCGTTCCGTGTTATACGGCGTGGTCCCTTGATTTACCTAACTTTAAAAACAAAGATTAATAACTGTTTTAGTTCTCACACCAGTCATATGACTGACCTGGAGTTTATTGTTTTAACCTAAACTATGGGTGCCCTTATTTTGACACGGGCAGCTAGTAGTTTTGGTTTTGCAGATTTATATTCACAGGATCCTGGTTTACAGCTGGAACGATATCCGGAAAGCTTTGTATCCGTATATCTCTTCTAGTTGTGTATTGTATTATTTTCCGCTGCTATGTATTTAAATGTAAATTAAATCTCTGATATTTCTGTGTAATATTTATTCATACTCTGTATATTCTTATAATCTGATGCATTGTTGTAATATACAATGAAATGTTCTTTTGTATGCGTTCTGTTTTGTCATGTTCTCAAACGATAGGGCGTTTCGAACGGTCTGGGTCGGTTTAGCAACTGGTTCGGACTGAGCGAAATTCCTTTTCGTCACAGATATTGAATCCGATTTTAAATTTAATGGCCACGATGTGAAAAATGTAACGTTTAGTTGTTAAAGAGTCTGGAGTCGGTATTGTCAGATTCTCTGCCAATATCGGTACCACTTTAACAACTGTGCACGTGGTGGAGAATCCAGAACGAAGTAGGTTGGTATTTAGGCGATTACTGGATTGAAGAAAGAGAACGATGATGGATTGGCCTTGACCTTCGAATTATGACTAAAACAGGTGCTATACCTTGACTAAGTGAAGTCGCATCTTCGATCGGACACGTTTCTTTGATACCATCTCTTACTATTGTGATTGATTGGTGGCTACCTTATATTATGGGAATGTATTCGAAGGTGGGCGGTACTTGCTACTATGCATTACCATCGGTTCGGGCATGCAAATGGTAGAATCCTACCTTGGGTATTCCTCGGTGCCTTGTCATATTTATCCTGATTGAGCCCCCTACATTTTGATTTGGCATTGTCATATCGCAGTGCATCCCTATCTACTGACGTACCGGTGTTTTATATGCAATGTGTACAGCAATGTCGGTAAACGACGTAAGGGTAAAAATGTAATCCCACTTACGTTATTTTATTATATATACTTTACTGAATATACACTATTATAATAGCGTGTTATATTATATGTATCTAGTTCCACGGATCCTTAGATTATGGAAATACCAAACACCCTCTAAGTTATTTATGCATTTCATTGGGCATTTCACTTGAGTTAATTCACTTATGAGAGAATTTTAGTCCTAACTCTAGTGTTTTGTGTTTTGCATGATGCTCAGGTCAAACCGAGTTATTACAGCTTTGAGATCTCATCTTTCGGAGTTGGAGATTTTATAAAGACTCATTTATTTATTCTTCTATTTTCTGTTGATATTAAATTTGTTAGAAAACCAAATGAAAAAAAATTCCGCTGTATTCATTTGTGTAAACTCTGATATTGTATAAATATATTCCGTTGTGAGATGTGTAGTATTTCTGTGTCTGATTCTATGATCTGATTCTTATTAAACCCCATAGCAATAACAATCTGTCGTTTTGAACTGTTTGAGTTGGTTTAATTGCCGACTTGGAGCAGTCAAAAAAGGCAGGTCGGTACATCTGGTATCAGAGCTTAGGTTTAATAAAAACCTTAGCTTATGGGGTTTAAACTCATTAGAGATAGGGTAGTAATTCCCTAGAATGAGTATAATCGTCCATAGAATCACTACCCGAGAGAGCGTATTTGAAAATATAATTTTGTTTAAAAAATTTAAATCCTTTTAGAAGTCCCCACTCCTTAGAACCTGTCCTCTTTGATAAGCTTCTATTCGATGGTTTTTCCTTAATTCTAAATTTCGAGCTTGTTCTAAATTCATCTTTAAGTTCCAAGTTTAATCGAACTAATTAAATATAAGCTTAGAAGTGAATTAATAGTTATTAACCATTGAATTGAAAAATTGTTTGAGATTAACATAGTAAAATTGAACTTAAAAGGGAAAATCATAGCATTAAAAATGGAATTCAATGCATTTGTAAATTATTTTGGGTTTTAAAACTTAAAAATATTATATTAAGAAAACTAGGATAAACCAAACCTATAAAATAATAAATTGTAAATAAATCCCTATAAATTTAAGTGAAATGGAGTACAAGCTTAATAATAATTGTAACTCATAAACAATAGTTTGAAATCATAAATGTAACGACATGAATTTCGCCCGGACCTAATCGATCGCTAAATCGACTAAGAGGGTTCGAATCTCACATACGCTAACTCTGGGTTTACAACACATCAGAACAAATAACAAAAGACTTCTATTAACATCATAATAATGTTACATCAGAGTACAGAATATCAGAGTATATCGAAATATAATCAATACAGCGGAAGATGATTTTACAATAAATGTAATACAATGCACAGCGGAAATAAATAACACAGCGGAAGACGATAAACGCAATGGACACAACTTTAATCTTCGATCCAGAATCCTTCTTATATATCTGCAAATTAAACTACTCGACTGCCCATGTGGAAAATAGGGGCATCCGAGTTTGCAAGGGAAAAGCAAACTACAGGTCAGTCATGGGACCGGTGTGAGAAAACTCTAAACAGTTATAATTAACTTATTTAATAATATGGCATATCACGGGACCACACCGCTAATGCGAAACGGGTTTACCCCCATGAATGTCAGTGTATAAGCAACAATCAGTAATATATATATATGGATCTACTATGCATCAATCAACATGCAATATCCCAATCTACCCATTTAGATTAATCACCACACTTAGATTTTCCAAATCCAATTCAATTTACAGAAATTATTCCTTTGGACTTTATTCCCGATTTTTTATTTCAAATCATTTAAAATACATATCTAACTTTCTATATCAAAGTAGATTTCACTTCGGGATCTCAAATCAAATCATTTGGAAATATGAATTCCAAAACATAACAATGCATACAGACACGTATGTAACTAAATTTCGTGCTTCCCATCGACAAGGCAAAGGTTACGCACCTGGCAACTCGATATATAAATGTGCACCTACCCCCACATAGGAGCCGGCTACACCGACAATGCACCTCCCACATAAGGAGAGCATACACCGCCCTCTCACCCATACTTTTAGTCTCAGGGTTACCCGACTCTTTAGCCACATACTAAATCATTTCATATTCCGAAGTTGAGAAAATCATTTCACAACATAATAATCACAAGTACTTTCAAAACACAGTACTTCACATCAGCAATTCACACATATGATCAGTCACTATTAATCACATAACCTTTGAGCTCGTATGTCTCAAAGAAGGGTGTTAAGAAAGAGAATAAATTCTCCGCCACCAAACAGATATGTTATCAATAGAAATTAATCGAATAGGCGATGAACCACAATGTAAAACATAATACATTTCTAAATCATTTTAGAAATCATCGGGTTTTAGGCCTCGAAATCCTTTCTGTTTTATAAAACATTTCTATAAAACATTCCCTGTCCAAAATCGGGAATATATTTCTTTCCACTTAAGAAAAATATATCATTTCACAATCATTCATTAAATTTGAAATGAACACAACATCGGTAAACATCTTATCGTCAAATCGTGAAGTGTTTCACAAGGTGTTAACAAATAGACATTTTTACCCAACCCAATGCAAAATGTAAAAGCATATTATGCTCATAAACTGGTCAAGCACCATCCAAACAATCAATCAGTCACAATCAATATCAACAACCACGTATATTTGGTTTACACTACATCTCATGTTTTGGTAAATTTAATCACCATTTATTCATTCAAATCTAATTAAAGATCTATTCAAACTCCAATTGGTTTCATCTCTAAAATCATTTCATATTGATTGTTCTACTTTTTGGAAATTAATCCTGCTTTTACGCGGGTTAAAGAACTAATGTTATTTAAACACAGTTCACGACAAACCCCAAATCCTATTTGATATTAAACACAAGGCTCTGAATAGAAAATAGTATCGGCTTATATTCAACAACAAATTCTGAAACCAACAAATATCGTATTGGAAATAACGATATTAATATATCTTTCAAATTTCAACAACCATATCTGTATAATCATGAAATCCAACATCGAAATATTCCGAAGATAATTTCGATTCAAATCCATTCCAATTCATATATTTGAAATTCTGGTTATTTTTAAAACCATTTCAAATCTAATTTACTTATTTTAAAATAAATAAATTATTATTCTAGTTAATAACTAGTTCATTTCGATAAAAATCTATTTTTATCTTTTCAAATATGGGATTTTTCAGCCCAATTCTTTCCAAATCATTTCTTATGATTTTACACTAATTATTGATATTTTTAATAATTTTATCAAGGCCCGTACAGTCGATTTCCATCAAAGGCCATCGAACTGCACTTACAACGACCTTTTCCGAATTTGATTTGGACATAATTCCAAATCCAACCTTTAGATTTCAAATTTCTCATATTCGTTAGAAAGCTCTTTTCGATACGAACCCAATGGTTCCAGTTTCAGGAGAATCCGACGGTCAGATCTCCCGTAATGTTTGTTCGAAGTTAATGGTCGAAATTCGCGAACTGCCGCAGCGCGGCGCATTCTATTCAGGCCATTATATTATATATATATAATATATATCTCATCGATTTCCTTTTTAAAACATATTTTATAAATCGTTTTAAATTTGTTTTCAGAACAATTTCAATTTCATATTCAATTTCCAATCAAAATTGAATATTCCATATACACGACTTTATATTTTTCAATGACTTCGTTATTCTACTCAACAAATGAATATTTATTCTATTCAACACATGAATCTATATTTCTTTTAACACATGACTAATCTCAACAAATGAGTACCGTCAACACGTGACTATTTTTGTTATTTAATATACTTTATAAAATTACAATTTCTATCGTTAAATTTTTAATCAAACTCTAACCGTAAATTAGCAAGAGAGCAATTCCCTAAATATTAAACCCGAAGGCCGAAACCAACATCAGATCAATATCCAGGAGACCCCTCATCTTATCTATTTTCCAGTTAGTTTCAAATTTTATATATGATAAAGATGTAAATTTTACTGTTAAAATATTTCGTTTAACACACGACTAGTCTCAACGAATGAGTACTGTCAACACATGAACCTTTATTTTATAATATTCTTTATTTTTCAAGTTGGAATGAGGCCCAATCAATTACCATATAATGTTAATTATATGGATTCCATACAACATATGTATATAACAGCAATGATAAATAATCAACCAGCATCCAAAGTGCATCACACAACTGCATAAGCATTAAATATAAATAATTAACGCTTACACAGTCTGTCGACCAATCGGTCGACATACAACTAAATAATTGGGATTAGTGTACGCCAAATATCATCCCAACACCCGTGTGGGGTTTCAATCCACAAACACTGAATATTATTTGTGCAGTTGGACGATGTGTAAAATTTATCGTCCCAATCAATGTCCTTCAAATAGGTGTACATAAACAAACCGTCCAGTTTGTAAATGAATATTTATTCACATTCACGTTAAAAATTATATTTTTAACTATATAAATATTTTATTTTATTTTATTTCACACCACATAATCAATTTTCATCACAACAAACAACAAAACATACAAGCCATCCATGGTCTGTGGACGACGGGTGTCTGGTGCTACTAAACACCGTCTGCATCCTAGTATATATTTTTAACTAAAAAAAGAAGATTTAAAGTGAGAAGTTCTCACCGACTAGCTAAACCAACGCCACGACTCTTCTTATGTAGAAATCTTCGTCGTGCTCGCCTTTTGCCACTTTCATTGTCCGTAGCCACTACATATATAAAAATCACATTTTTATATTGTTGCTATGTATATAAAAATTCTATTTTTACATCGCTACTGTATAGATAAAAATTCTCTTTTTACATCGCTAGTATATAGATAAAAATTCTATTTTTACAATGCTACTATATAGATAAAAAATTCTATTTTTACAACGGTGTTCAAATAATAAAGATCACATTTTTATCACGCTATTCTCTATATAAAAATTATATTTCTATATCGCTCTTCTTCCAATAAAGATAATATTTTTATAACGCTCCTTCCTATATAAAAATTATATTTTTATATCTACTTCTAATGTTAAGATCGAATTTTTATATCATCGCTATAAAAATCACATTTTTATTTCAATATATATATAATAAAAATCAGATTTTTATTTAGTAACACATATAAAGGTCAAATTTTTACTATCTATATACTATAAAAATCATATTTTTATTCTCGCTATCTTATGTATAAAATTCTCATTTTTATATCGCTAACATATAAAAGAAAATTTTATATTTCTATTTTGCCATTTCCACAATAAAAATCCGACTTTTCACATATTAAAAATCCGTTCATAAAAATCAAAACTTTATCGCTAATTTCATGAATGTAAAAATCAAAACGTTATACCAATGTCATGTATGTAAAGATCGAAGCTTTATACTAATTAAAAATCTCTACTTTATTTATATAAAAAAAATATAGATATATAACAACTTACAATTTTCTCGAATGAAGGAGGGTTTCTGTCGAAGAAGAAGAGGAGGGAGGCGATTGGTCGGGGGTGGTCGTGGAGGGTGGAGCAATGGCAGGTGGGGGCTACGCGGTCACTGGTGGCGAGGGGAACGATGTTGTGCTTCGCGGGTTAGGGGCTTAGGAGGGGTGCGGTTTAGGGCTTCGAACGCTGGGAAGAAGGGAAGCGAGGAGGAGGAGCTGGAGGAAAGAGGGCGGTCGTGAGGGTGTGCGCGCCAGGCGACGGTAAAGGGGGGCGATCGCGATCCGCACTAGCGTTTTCCCTTTTTTTTATCCTGACGTGGGTTTGGGGAAGAAAGGTAAAGGGGGACAAGGTTATATAATAATATATATTAATTTATTTTAATTCTCCCAAAAAGTAACTTTTTATTTCGAACCCCAAACGAGACCCACCGACTGCCGTCCCTAGCTAATTACCCCCATTCCGAACACAATGGGATATGCCACGTAGGCCAATTCGATCGTTAAGATCAGTTTTCGCTCAAATCAAAATTTAAATCTATATATTCTATTTTAAACGTACATTTCAATTTACTGGGGCCACATACAGACTCTAAAAATTCCAAGAAAATTATTTCTAGCTTCGTATTAACGATACAGTCCTAACAAAACTAATTTCGTCAAATTCTGAGGCCGTTTGAAAAATGGCCATTTTCCAGTTGATTAAAATCAAGTGAAACTGGTCAAACGCGTTTTCCTTTGCTACGCTCACATATTGATTCAAAAAATTACGAATTTTGAAACCTGGCAATAACTTGACATCACGGATCCAACAAAAGTGGTTTCGTCGAAAACCGAGGTCGTTTGCAAAATTTCCATTTCTAAGGGCCAGAATTCCATAGCGACTATTCTGAATTTTCAACTGGGCATATCTTTTATTCCCGCTATGAAATTTCGATTTTTCGGATTCTTTGGAAAGATACTCTCAATTAGATTCAAATATTTTTGGTTTTGCTAAAATCCGGCTTATTTTGAATCATGTACATTCATTTGAACTTTGAAGTCGAATTTTTAAACTACCGCGCCATTTTCAATTCCTTTTATATTTATAAATAATATTTATATTCTAATGATGATCTATATAAATATATACGTTCTAATTAAATTCAAAATAAATTTCTCGTCGTTATTATTTAAAATAATTCATTTTAAATAATCAAAATTCATTAAAATTGCCAAAATAAAAATTTTAAATCAGCTCAGATTTTCCGGGTTGTTACAATCTCCCCCACTTAAAACTTTTTGTCCCCGAAAAGGAACGAAGCTAAAAGTTTTTTAACTAATCAACTCAACTTCCCTTATTTTCATTACGGTTTAAGTTTTTCAACTTTTCAGTTTCTAAGAACTTTTCAAATTTTTCAAAAATTTTGGATAACACCCTAAATTTTCGAAAAATTTCGCCATAACCTCCCCTGCATCAGGGACTTCGGGATATTTCATATAACCTCCCATGGCCTTCTTCCATCCAAAAGAAAAAGAAAAATCCAAGCGGCTAGCCAATCGGCTCATAAAATCATCCAAACCCAAAGAAATACAATAAACATGTACCTATTTGTGGGGCAAACAATTTTATTCTTCTGCTCTAGCCTCCTTGTTATGATCTGTTCAATGGATACACATGTATATGCATGCAATTCCAAACAATTTTCAATTTAGTTCAACATTTGTTCAATTTGGCTAAATGGTTCAACATTTAATTAATTCAAACAATAATCAAACAACACAACCATCAATCAATTTGTGAATTAGCATTTCAAATATATAACTTTATATATACTCAAAATCCTATTTTTAAAACCAGATTATATATATAATCACAAATTCATTATTTATAAACTTATAACTCTCAACTCATTCTAGGGCGTTACTAACCCCATCTCTAACGAGTCACTCATTCTAGAATGCAACTGATTCTATCTCTAATGAGGATTCTTCTATAGGATATTATTAATCCAACCTCTGAAGAGTCTTTTGTTCGGTTCTAACGAGTTGTACCCCAAAGATTTGAGTTAACCAAAGCTCTGATACCAGCTGTAACGACAAGGATTTTGCCCGGACCTAATCGATCGCTAAATTGACCAAGGCCGTTCGAATCCTGTATACGCTAACTCTGGGTATACAACACATTAGAACAAATAACAAAAGACTTCTATAAACATCATAATAATGTTACATCAGAGTACAGAATATCAGAGTATATCGAAATATAATCAATACAGCGGAAGATAATTTTACAATAAATGTAATACAATGCACAGCGGAAATAAATAACATAGCGGAAGACGATAAATGCACTGGACACGGCTTTAAGCTTCGATCTAGAATCCTGCTTATATATCTGCAAATTAAACTACTCGACTGCCCGTGTGGAAAATAGGGGCACCCGAGTTTGCAAGGGAAAAGCAAACTACAGGTCAGTCATGGGACTGGTGTGAGAAAACTATAAACAGTTATAATTAACTTATTTAATAATATGGCATATCACGGGACAACGCCGCTATCGCGGAACCGGTTTACCCCCATGAATGTCAGTGTATAAACAACAATCAGTAATATATATATGGATCTTCTATGCATCAATCAACATGCAATATCCCAATCTACCCATTTAGATTAATCACCACACTTAGATTTTCCAAATCCAATTCAATTTACAGAAATTATTCCTTTGGACTTTATTCCCGATTTCTTATTTCAAATCATTTAAAATACATATCTAACTTTCTATATCAAAGTAGATTTCACTTCGGGATCTCAAATCAAATCGTTTGGAAATATGAATTCCAAAACATAACAATGCATACAGACAAGTATGTAACTAAATATTGTGCTTCCCATCGACAAGGCAAAGGGTACGCACCTAGCAACTCGATATATAAATGTGCACCTACCCCACATAGGAGCAGGCTACACCGACGATGCACCTCCCACACATGGAGAGCATACACCGCCCTCTCACCCATACTTTTAGTCTTAGGGTTACCCAACTCTTTAGCCACATACTAAATCATTTCATATTCGAAGTAGGGAAAATCATTTCACAATATAATAATCACAAGTACTTTCAAAACATAGTACTTCACATCAGCAATTCACACATATGATCAGTCACTATTAATCACATAACCTTTGAGCTTGTACGTCTCAAAGAAGGGTGTTAAGCAAGAGAATAAATTCTCCGCCACCAAACAGATATGTTATCAACAGCAACTAATCGAATAGGTGATGAACCACAATGTAAAACATAATACATTTCTAAATCATTTTAGAAATCATCAGATTTTAGGCCTCGAAATCCTTTCTGTTTTATAAAACATTTCTATAAAACATTCCCTGTCCAAAATCGGGAATATATTTCTTTTCACTTAAGAAAAATATATCATTTCACAATCATTCATTAAATTTGAAATGAACACAATATCGCTAAACACCTTATCGTCAAATTGTGAAGTGTTTCACAAGGTGTTAACAAACAGATATTTTTACCTAACCCAATGCTAAATGTAAAAGCATATTCTGCTCATAAACTGGTCAAGCACCATCCAAACAATCAATCAGTCACAATAATTATTAACAACCACGTATATTTGGTTTACACTACATCTCATGTTTTGGTAAATTTAATCACCATTCATTTATTCAAATCTAATTAAAGATCTATTCAAACTCCAATTGGTTTCATCTCTAAAATCATTTCATATTGATTGTTCTACTTTTTGGAAATTAATCCTGCTTTTACGCGAGTTAAAGAACTAATGTCATTTAAATACAGTTCACGACAAACCCCAGATCCTATTTGATATTAAACACAAGGCTCTGAATAGAAAATAGTATCGGCTTATATTCAAATTTCCACAACCATTCTGTATAATCACGAAATCCAACATCAAAATAATCCAAATGTAATTTCAATTCAAATCCATTCCAATTCATATATTGGAAATTCGGGTAATTTTTAAAACCATTTCAAATCCAATTTATGTATTTTAAAATAAATAAATTATTATTCTAGTTAATAACTAGTTCATTTCGATAAAAATCTATTTTTATCTTTTCAAAAATGGGATTTTTCAGCCCAATTCTTTCCAAATCATTTCTTATGATTTTACACTAATTATTGATATTTTTAATAATTTTATCAAGGCCCGTACAGTCGATTTCCATCAAAGGCCATCGAACTGCACTTACAACGACCTTTTCCAAATTTGATTTGGACATAATTCCAAATTCAACTGTTAGATTTCAAATTTCTCATATTCGTTAGAAAGCTCTTTTCGATACGAATCCAACGGATCCAGTTTCAGGAGAATCCGACGGACAGATCTCCCGTAATGTCCATTCGAAGTTAATGGTCGAAATTCGCGAACTGCCGCAGCGCGGTGCGTTCTATTCAGGTCATTATATTACATATTTAATATATATATAATATATATTTCATTGATTTCCTTTTTACAATGTATTTTATAAATCGTTTTAAATTCGTATTCAAAACGATTTCAATTTCATATTCAATTTCTAATCAAAATTGAATATTCCATATACACGACTTTATATTTTTCAATGACTTCGTTATTCTATTCAACAAATGAATATTTATTCCATTCAACACATGAATCTATATTTCTTTTAACACATGACTAATCTCAACAAATGAGTACCATCAACACGTGACTATTTTTGTTATTTAATATACTTTATAAAATTAAGATTTCTATCGTTAAATTTTTAATCAAACTCTAATCGTAAATTAGCAAGTGAGCAATTCCCTAAATATTAAACCCGAAGGCCGAAACCAACATCAGATCAATATCCAGGAGACCACTCATCTTATCTATTTTCCAGTTAGTTTCAAATTTTATATTTGATAAAGATGTAAATTTTATTGTTAAAATATTTCGTTTAACACATGACTAATCTCAACGAATGAGTATTGTCAACACATGAATCTTTATTTTATAATATTCTTTATTTTTCCAATTGGAATGAGGCCCAATCAATTACCATATAATGTTAATTATGTAACACCCCGCCTCCGCTAGGGTCACTCGCAAAGGAATGCACTAGCTTTAGAGGGGCATTATTGGTAAACATGCACAGAAATATCACAAGACAGAACATATAAAATAGCAGAAGTAAAATCGAACTTTCATAAACATGAATGCATAAGGTCTAAAGCCTTTTACATCAGAGTACATCAAAACCTGTCTTGCAATAGTAAAGAAGCATAAAGACATTTTCATAAATTATTCCCCAAATAAAAACAGTAAAGTAGCCATAGCCAGGAAAAGTCCAAGCCATCCATGATGACCTTCAAGAAGAAGAAGTCCGAACTAAACAGCAGTGTTTCCTCCCTGTAACCTGGGGGGAAACGGAAGAAAAGAGGCGAAACAAAACGGGTCAGTCAAAAAGACTGAGTAAGCCCTATCTACTATTAGTATAAAAACTAGTAAAGTTAACTGACATGAGAAACTGAGATGAACATAAGCATGATAACAAGATAGATAAGCTAAATCAAAATAACAGGATGAACTACTGAACTCAGATAAACTAAGATGTCATGATAAATTACGATGTCAAGACAAAACAAGGTATCACATCGTCAGGTTCCTATCAAGTATAATATCCCAAGATATCTATCACGTATAACGTCCCATGGTATCTATCATGTATATCTGCTCTGCACCTACCGTACTAGTATCCCAACTGTATTACGTGTTATCCGTGAATGACCCTTACTCAAAAGTCGTGTAATGGTCCATGTCAACCTAATATGCCGCATATATAGGTTACTCAACTCATATGTTTCTTTCCATGTATAAGTTCAGCCCTTTGCCGTAGGCTGTACGGGCTTTCCCATGTAAACGGTTTATCCTTGAAGTTGTTTTGGACTGCAACCCTTGATCTAGTTGTGTTTCCTTACCATGAACTATCGCGAGTCCACTTAGGATTTATGCCACCTAGGACCGCTAGGGATTATGCTACCTAATGAACGTTTCCGTGTCTCGGTTTGGGTTTTGGCTACCTAGGACCACTAGGGATTACGCCACCCGTCAACCGCGCCCTTGATCCCTCGTATGTATCGTGAATCGTTTTCCATGTCTAGATGCACATGTTCCCCAATGTGCCATCCGAGTTCCGTGCCAGGGCAAATCAAGAAATAGGAACTCGGTCGGGAGCTTTAAATCGTCTGCCGATGCAGATATCAAGGTCTGTTTTTGTACCTGTGGCTATGGTCCCACGTGACCCCTCCCTCAACTACTGAAAGGCAATCCAAGAAAAATCATGTATAAGAACCACTCCACGGCCCAACTATAGCCCCACTTTCCTACGGGCCAACCTCACCCATGACTCGATAGCAAGCACATGGTCTGTTGGGGGTTCTCTGCCTTTCCGCACGTACACGATTGACTAAAGATGGTAGGTAGTTGGCGATGTGCTATCCAGG
The DNA here is from genome assembly GCA_030737875.1 of Allium sativum. Taxonomy (NCBI): domain Eukaryota; kingdom Viridiplantae; phylum Streptophyta; class Magnoliopsida; order Asparagales; family Amaryllidaceae; genus Allium; species Allium sativum. The sequence goes on from CM060920.1 coordinate 491,804,119, forward strand.
GCAAAAACCAAGAATCGTCGACTCCACGCTAATCCATCCCAGTCTTTAGGTTGCTCGCATAGCAACCAAGGCATACTCTTGGTCCTTCTAACGCAGACCTTAACCTCTCATGGGCCTAGTATAATTACCTGGCAGCCCACCGAGGGATCCCAAGAATATCCTCACGTCCCCCGAAGCTTCCACTTCGGCACCCAGTGCGCTGGAGCTTTTATCAAAGTCAGATAGCTTGCTCCTCCTCGTATACTAAGCGATGACCTACCGTATCAGGTTACTCATCGCTTTGAGAATTAGTCCTATGTCCTTAGCTAAGAATTATTACTTAGTTACCCTTAACTAAGGTTTACCACTTAGCTTCCTTTCCTGTTATCCTTGATTAACCACGATTTTCTACCTAGTTCCTCTAACTAGGGTTTGTCTATTGGGTTAAGTGTTATCATTCAAGTCCATGACTTAACCCTATCAAGTCAAATTGGTCAAGTACCAGTTTACTTTAATCCTATCGGATTATCTTTCTAGATTGATTAAGCATAGATTATCTTAATCCCATCCAATTAGCGAGTCGGATTGGTTAAGTATAGGTTGGCTTAACCCCATCCTCTAATTGTACTAGAATGGTTAAGTATACTCTAAGAAGGTCTTATGACTTAACCTTTTCAGGTCCGCGTATTAGATTGGTTAAGTGTGGATCACTTAATCCTCATCAAATCATCATGTATAATTGGTTAAGTATAAGTTGCTTAACCCCATTAGATTATCATGTTAAGTTGGTTGAGTATTGGTTACTTAACCTCATTGAATTACCAAGTTTAGTTTGGTTAAGTGTTTAGCTTAACCCCATCGAATTACCGTGTCGAGATTAGTTAAGTGTCAATTACTTAACCCCGTTTAATTACCGTGTTTAGATTAGTTAAGCCTTAATTACTTAACCCCATCTAATTACCAAGTCGGATTAGTTAAGTGTAAATTACTTAACCCCATCTAATTACCAAGTCGGATTAGTTAAGTGTAAATTACTTAACCCCATCCCCTAATCACCTTGCATGGTTAAGTGTCATTAAGAAATCAAACCCGATCCCACTTAACCTTATCAAGTTATCATGTTGGATTGATTAAGTATTGGTTAACTTAATCCCCGTCCACTAGTCGTATAAAAATGGTTAAGTGTCATTAGGCAAATCAAATCACTTAACCTACCCAACCTTGTCATGTTTTGTTAAGTATCATTAGCCTAATCAATTTACTTAACCCCTTTATCCATGTCATATTTGGTTAAGAGTCATTAATCAAATTAACTTAACCCTATCATGTGACATTAATTACTTAATGCACCCCAACCTCTCACATTAGACTTTGTTGTGGTTACTAGTTAAGCCGGTCGGTTCCGGGTAGCTTTACAGCACAACTTGGTCTAACCTTGGGTTCAAGCACAACATGACCAACTTCTCACATTGAGTCCTATTATTTGCAACTACTAGTTAGGCCGGTCGGTTCCGGGTAGTTTTACGTTGCAAACTCAACCCAACCTCGAGTTGGCCACTTTCATGTTTAGTCTAGTGTCATGTTCATAGTCAAGTTTTCAAGCAATTGGGTAGACCTAACTTAATAGGTAAATTCCCAATGGGTAGACCTAACTTAATAGGTAAATTCCCAAGCTTATGTTTTTATGCATACTTACATGTCAAATTCCATGTTATATTTCAAGTCATGTTTTCAAGTATAAACACATGTCATATTTAACGTTACATGTTGTCATGTTTATACCCATTTACCCAAGTCATATTCATGTCATTATGTTTTCCCATAATGTGAGCCCAACGTTTTTTAAACTCGCATGTACGTTCGCAACCACGTAATGGATTAAAAGAAGAGACTTGGCAAAGGCATGACAAAAATGGATATTAAGCCACAAGTTAATCATGGTGGCGAATGAGGCACAAATGTGGTCATTAGCTTGCATGTTACATTCTTAAGCCTCACAAAAACATGCATACCCCAAACTTAGTACATAAGCGAATCATGGTGACAAAAGACATGGAATGATGACTAGTAACTCGCATATATCATCATATAAGGGTTATGACTTCATATGCAAGTTGACATAAAGATTATGAAGGTGCTCATGTTGCATAATGCAACATTTCAACATAAAGGTTGTAGCTTTTTGCTCATAAGATCAAGATAATGACTTCATAAACTTGCATAACATGATAGCATGCATCATTCTCAATGATCAAACCCAAACTTTCAACATGAACATTCAACTTCATAGTTAATATCTAAGAGTAGGGAAGGGCTTACATTGCTATGAAGGCCTAAATCGATTAAACTAAAGCTTGTGATGAAGCCTATGCATGCCATCACCCAAAAACCCAAAGATGGATGCTCCAAATCAATAAAAACACCATCTTTATGAACAAAGATCAAAGCTTTTGCCTTGGAATCAACTTGAGAAGCTCTCATACTAACATAGGGACTCTCTAACACTCTCAAGATCATGAAACCTTTCATAGAAATGAAGTGGAGGCTAGGATAGTTGAATTGAGGCCATGAGAGTAGAAATTTGGCCATAGTTTAGTTACATGGGTGAATAATGAGGGTTTAGGGGTAGGTTAGGGGCTTATTTATAGAAGATTAGGCTAGTTAGGACCCTTAGATTAACCCTAGGTTAGTTTAGGTCCGTCAGATTTCGTCCCAAGCCCTCCAACCCAGCCCAAATCTCAACCAGGTGCACCCAGGCCAGAATCAGCCGACAGGGCAAGTCGACAGCCTGTCGACTTGCCTGTCGACATGCCTGTCGACTTGCAAGTCGACAGCCCTGTCGACAGCCAAGTCGACTTGGCTGGGCGGGAATTTTCCCGCCTGACCCCCATCTCTGCACGTTTTGAAATTCAAATTTCCCGAAAACTTCTTTGGGCCTTAACCGGGTCATACGGACTCCGATTTACAAAATTTCGGACTCTATTTCGTGTATTTTTCCGAGACGAACGCAATGGCATAGCCCGTTTTACTTGATTCAGAATTTAAAATTAAATTCTTCCTTGATTCTCGTTTTAACATGTTATCGAAATACGGGTTGTTACATTCTCCCCACCTTTTAGGATTTCGTCCCCGAAATCTCCAAGTTAGGAAGAACATATCCTACCATCCATCATCCATCTACTCAAAACATCATCCACAAGCAACCATTGTCCTTAGATGATTTCTAATGCTGTATGAATATATGCAAAACGTGTGTGTACATGTTCCTTAGCTAATGCTAATGATCAGGCCTGAATAATCTTTCTAATGCAAAATATGTATAGTGCCATGAATCCAACATGTATGCAAATGGTCCTAGTCATATAGATACTATATGCGTGCACAATCATTCATTCATATGCAACAACCGCATGATAACACATTTGATTTCATCCATAAACAAGTATAAATACTCGTGCATATGCAATATGAAATGTGACCGAGTCGAGCTAGTATCTAATGTGTATTCGCGCATCCACGAGCAACCACTTGCAACCACTTGCAACCATATCAATCATAACATGTTTCAAATACATGTTTACATCCATAGGGTTCTACCTAGGATTCCCTGAAACAGGGTCGAGAAGATAAACGAGACAAACTCCTTACGGGGTTTGTAACAGAAAATAGGACCGAGAGGGTGTCCACAAAAGATAGCCTACAAGTAAGCTCTACAGAAAACAGGGATCAAGGATATACTCCCAAAAAGAGATATCGTGCGCGTATCTAGTCTTTGACCATCAAAGTCGTACTTCCTTGAGCTCAATTCCATTGTGCCTTGACCGTCTTTGCGATTTTGTAGCTTCTTATTTCCTGTTTCCATAACATGAGCTGGAACTCATTTCTTCGTCGCCTCTCGTTCCACTTGCACTTATCCTCTTTCTAGAATACTTGACGCAAACATGACTGCGTACTCATGATCTCATGCAAGCTTTCCAAAATTCACTAGTGAATCTCGGACCTCGTACCATAGGGTATTCCACGTAGAAGAACTTTCTCTTGAAAGTAAACAGATGCCAACCAGGTTATCAAGCGCACGTACTAGGGTGGCTTCTATAAACCATGCATAAGTGAAATAAACCATCCGTCTTATCGGCGAACACCACTCGATCGGGTTTCAAATTTCCAATGAAGGCATCTAGGGATTCTAAGTAACTAGTCATGACAGAACCTCGTAAAGGTTACACGACACTTCGAGGGTATTACCAAGGCTAGTCAAAAGTGGGAGTGGCACCCCTTACTGGATAACCACTTTATTCCTAGAATCCATCCATAGCTTATAAACATAAGCATTATTTCCAAACTCAACACTTGGCATAGACATTCTCAAATCCAAACAAGTCATGTATACATGGACTGACTCTCCAATAGGACCTTGAGATAAAAATTGGGATTCTCTATTACGCTAGTACTTAAGGTGCAGAGACTCCACTATCGAAGAAGACTTAAATGATACGATGATCAAAACAAAGTCCTAACGGGATGATAGAGAAGAAAAGCTAAACCTTTAACAAGATCGTTACCCTCCTTCCGAGGTATCCTAGAAATGAGAGCATGCTACCGCCCTCCCGATGATCTTGTCCTTGTCCCATGATACTTAACTATCCACCCCGTTTTACTGTGCCAAAGGTACTCTCTCGTCATAGGTTTCATTGTTCATCTTTCTCTCTCATTCTGAGTTGAGCCATACCAACAAGTTGCTCATCCTTAAACTCGTATCCTTTATCCTCTTTCTCACTATCCTTTCTTATAACGCGACCACTGGTCTCCCGAGAACAGCCTCCATCGCATGGAAAGCACTTTCGAAGATAGAAAAGACTAGTCACAGTTAAAACCACTGTGACTACAGATGGAGGAAAGAAAGGAAAAGAGATTCAATCAAGGAAACCAGGATAGTGCTAATGGCCTTTGGGGAATAGCCTTTTTCTTTTTAAAAGAAAATTTTCTTGAAAAATGCTTCTTTATAAACGATTTTCAAATAGTTTTCAGAAGGTCTTTAAAAACTTTTGCCCAGTCTGGTAACCTTCTGCTCTGATACCAAATGTAACACCCCGCCTCCGCTAGGGTCACTCGCAAAGGAATGCACTAGCTTTAGAGGGGCATTATTGGTAAACATGCACAGAAATATCACAAGACAGAACATATAAAATAGCGGAAGTAAAATCGAACTTTCATAAACATGAATGCATAAGGTCTAAAGCCTTTTACATCAGAGTACATCAAAACCTGTCTTGCAATAGTAAAGAAGCATAAAGACTTTTTCATAAATTATTCCCCAAATAAAAACAGTAAAGTAGCCATAGCCAGGAAAAGTCCAAGCCATCCATGATGACCTTCAAGCAGAAGAAGTCCGAACTAAACAGCAGTGTTTCCTCCCTGTAACCTGGGGGGAAACGGAAGAAAAGAGGCGAAACAAAACGGGTCAGTCAAAAAGACTGAGTAAGCCCTATCTACTATTAGTATAAAAACTAGTAAAGTTAACTGACATGAGAAACTGAGATGAACATAAGCATGATAACAAGATAGATAAGCTAAATCAAAATAACAGGATGAACTACTGAACTCAGATAAACTAAGATGTCATGATAAATTACGATGTCAAGACAAAACAAGGTATCACATCGTCAGGTTCCTATCAAGTATAATATCCCAAGATATCTATCACGTATAACGTCCCATGGTATCTATCCTGTATATCTGCTCTGCACCTACCGTACTAGTATCCCAACTGTATTACGTGTTATCCGTGAATGACCCTTACTCAAAAGTCGTGTAATGGTCCATGTCAACCTAATATGCCGCATATATAGGTTACTCAACTCATATGTTTCTTTCCATGTATAAGTTCAGCCCTTTGCCGTAGGCTGTACGGGCTTTCCCATGTAAACGGTTTATCCTTGAAGTTGTTTTGGACTGCAACCCTTGATCTAGTTGTGTTTCCTTACCATGAACTATCGCGCGTCCACTTAGGATTTATGCCACCTAGGACCGCTAGGGATTATGCTATCTAATGAACGTTTCCGTGTCTCGGTTTGGGTTTTGGCCACCAAGGACCACTAGGGATTACGCCACCCGTCAACCGCGCCCTTGATCCCTCGTATGTATCGTGAATCGTTTTCCATGTCTAGATGCACATGTTCCCCAATGTGCCATCCGAGTTCCGTGCCAGGGCAAATCAAGAAATACGGAACTCGGTCGGGAGCTTTAAATCGTCTGCCGATGCAGATATCAAGGTCTGTTTTTGTACCCGTGGCTATGGTCCCACGTGACCCCTCCCTCAACTACTGAAAGGCAACCCAAGAAAAATCATGTATAAGAACCACTCCACGGCCCCACTATAGCCCCACTTTCCTACGGGCCAACCTCACCCATGACTCGATAGCAAGCACATGGTCTGTTGGGGGTTCCCTGCCTTTCCGCACGTACACGATTGACTAAAGATGGTAGGTAGTCGGCGATGTGCTATCCAGGGCAAAAACCAAGAATCGTCGACTCCACGCTAATCCATCCCAGTCTATAGGTCGCTCGCATAGCAACCAAGGCATACTCTTGGTCCTTCTAACGCAGACCTTAACCTCTCATGGGCCTAGTATAATTACCTGGCAGCCCACAGAGGGATCCCAAGAATATCCTCACGTCCCCCGAAGCTTCCACTTCGGCACCCAGTGCGCTGGAGCTTTTATCCAAGTCAGATAGCTTGCTCCTCCTCGTATACTAAGCGATGACCTACCGTATCAGGTTACTCATCGCTTTGAGAATTAGTCCTATGTCCTTAGCTAAGAATTATTACTTAGTTACCCTTAACTAAGGTTTACCACTTAGCTTCCTTTCCCGTTATCCTTGATTAACCACGATTTTCTACCTAGTTCCTCTAACTAGGGTTTGTCTATTGGGTTAAGTGTTATCATTCAAGTCCATGACTTAACCCTATCGAGTCAAATTGGTCAAGTACCAGTTTACTTTAATCCTATCGGATTATCTTGCTAGATTGATTAAGCATAGATTATCTTAATCCCATCCAATTAGCGAGTCGGATTGGTTAAGTATAGGTTGGCTTAACCCCATCCTCTAATTGTACTAGAATGGTTAAGTATACTCTAAGAAGGTCTTATGACTTAACCTTTTCAGGTCCGCGTATTAGATTGGTTAAGTGTGGATCACTTAATCCTCATCAAATCATCATGTATAATTGGTTAAGTATAAGTTGCTTAACCCCATTAGATTATCATGTTAAGTTGGTTGAGTATTGGTTACTTAACCTCATTGAATTACCAAGTTTAGTTTGGTTAAGTGTTTAGCTTAACCCCATCGAATTACCGTGTCGAGATTAGTTAAGTGTCAATTACTTAACCCCGTTTAATTACCGTGTTTAGATTAGTTAAGCCTTAATTACTTAACCCCATCTAATTACCAAGTCAGATTAGTTAAGTGTAAATTACTTAACCCCATCTAATTACCAAGTCGGATTAGTTAAGTGTAAATTACTTAACCCCATCCCCTAATCACCTTGCATGGTTAAGTGTCATTAAGAAATCAAACCCGATCCCACTTAACCTTATCAAGTTATCATGTTGGATTGATTAAGTATTGGTTAACTTAATCCCCATCCACTAGTCGTATAAAAATGGTTAAGTGTCATTAGGCAAATCAAATCACTTAACCTACCCAACCTTGTCATGTTTTGTTAAGTATCATTAGCCTAATCAATTTACTTAACCCCTTTATCCATGTCATATTTGGTTAAGAGTCATTAATCAAATTAACTTAACCCTATCATGTGACATTAATTACTTAATGCACCCCAACCTCTCACATTAGACTTTGTTGTGGTTACTAGTTAAGCCGGTCGGTTCCGGGTAGCTTTACACCACAACTTGGTCTAACCTCGGGTTCAAGCACAACATGACCAACTTCTCACATTGAGTCCTATTATTTGCAACTACTAGTTAGGCCGGTCGGTTCCGGGTAGTTTTACGTTGCAAACTCAACCCAACCTCGAGTTGGCCACTTTCATGTTTAGTCTAGTGTCATGTTCATAGTCAAGTTTTCAAGCAATTGGGTAGACCTAACTTAATAGGTAAATTCCCAATGGGTAGACCTAACTTAATAGGTAAACTCCCAAGCTTATGTTTTTATGCATACTTACATGTCAAATTCCATGTTATATTTCAAGTCATGTTTTCAAGTATAAACACATGTCATATTTAACGTTACATGTTGTCATGTTTATACCCATTTACCCAAGTCATATTCATGTCATTATGTTTTCCCATAATGTGAGCCCAACGCTTTTTAAACTCGCATGTACGTTCGCAACCACGTAATGGATTAAAAGAAGAGACTTGGCAAAGGCATGACAAAAATGGATATTAAGCCACAAGTTAATCATGGTGGCGAATGAGGCACAAATGTGGTCATTAGCTTGCATGTTACATTCTTAAGCCTCACAAAAACATGCATACCCCAAACTTGGTACATAAGCGAATCATGGTGACAAAAGACATGGAATGATGACTAGTAACTCGCATATATCATCATATAAGGGTTATGACTTCATATGCAAGTTGACATAAAGATTATGAAGGTGCTCATGTTGCATAATGCAACATTTCAACATAAAGGTTGTAGCTTTTTGCTCATAAGATCAAGATAATGACTTCATAAACTTGCATAACATGATAGCATGCATCATTCTCAATGATCAAACCCAAACTTTCAACATGAACATTCAACTTCATAGTTAATATCTAAGAGTAGGGAAGGGCTTACATTGCTATGAAGGCCTAAATCGATTAAACTAAAGCTTGTGATGAAGCCTATGCATGCCATCACCCAAAAACCCAAAGATGGATGCTCCAAATCTATAAAAACACCATCTTTATGAACAAAGATCAAAGCTTTTGCCTTGGAATCAACTTGAGAAGCTCTCATACTAACATAGGGACTCTCTAACACTCTCAAGATCATGAAACCTTTCATAGAAATGAAGTGGAGGCTAGGATAGTTGAGTGGAGGCCATGAGAGTAGAAATTTGGCCATAGTTTAGTTACATGGGTGAATAATGAGGGTTTAGGGGTAGGTTAGGGGCTTATTTATAGAAGATTAGGCTAGTTAGGACCCTTAGATTAACCCTAGGTTAGTTTAGGTCCGTCAGATTTCGTCCCAAGCCCTCCAACCCAGCCCAAATCTCAACCAGGTGCACCCAGGCCAGAATCAGCCGACAGGGCAAGTCGACAGCCCTGTCGACTTGCCTATCGACATGCCTGTCGACTTGCAAGTCGACAGCCCTGTCGACAGCCAAGTCGACTTGGCTGGGCGGGAATTTTCCCGCCTGGCCCCCATCTCTGCACGTTTCGAAATTCAAATTTCCCGAAAACTTCTTTGGGCCTTAACCGGGTCATACGAACTCCGATTTACAAAATTTCGGACTCTATTTCGTGTATTTTTCCGAGATGAACGCAATGGCATAGCCCGTTTTACTTGATTCAGAATTTAAAATTAAATTCTGCCTTGATTCTCGTTTTAACATGTTATCGAAATACGGGTTGTTACAAATTATATGGATTCCATACAACATATGTATATAAGAGCAACGATAAATAATCAACCAGCATTCAAAGTGCATCACACAACTGCATAAGCATTAAATATAAATAATTAACGCTTACACGGTCTGTCGACCAATCGTTCGACATACAACTAAATAATTGGGATTAGTGTACGCCAAATATCATCCCAACACCCGCGTGGGGTTTCAATCCACAAACACTGAATATTATTTGTGCAGTTGGACGATGTGTAAAATTTATCGTCCCAATCAATGTCCTTCAAATAGGTGTACATAAACAAACCGTCCGGTTTGTAAATGAATGTTCATTCACATTCACGTTAAAAATTATATTTTTAACGATAAAATATTTTTAACTATATAAATATTTTATTTTATTTCACACCACACAATCAATTTTCATCATAACAAACAATCAAACATACAAGCCATCCATGGTCTGTGGACGACGGGTGTCGGGTGCTACTAAACACCGTCTGCATTTTAGTATATATTTTTAACTAGAAAAGAAGATTTAAAGTGAGAAGTTCTCACCGACTAGCTAAACCAACGCCACGACTCTTCTTATGTAGAAATCTTCGTCATGCTCGCCTTTTGCCCCTTTCATTGTCCGTAGCCACTACATATATAAAAATCACATTTTTATATTGTTGCTATGTATATAAAAATTCTATTTTTACATCGCTACTATATAGATAAAAATTCTATTTTTACATCGCTACTATATAGATAAAAATTCTATTTTTACATCGCTACTATATAGATAAAAATTCTATTTTTACAACGGTGTTCAAATAATAAAGATACATTTTTATCACGCTATTCTCTATATTAAAATTATATTTTTATATCGCTCTTCTTCCAATAAAGATTATATTTTTATAATGCTTCTTCCAATATAAAAATTATATTTTTATATCTACTTCTAAAATAAAGATCGAATTTTTATATCATCGCTATAAAAATCACAATTTTATTTCAACATATATACAATAAAAATCAGATTTTTATTTAGTTACACATATAACGATCAAATTTTTACTATCTATATACAATAAAAATCGTATTTTTATTCTCGCTATCTTATGTATAAAAATCTCATTTTTATATCGCTAACATATAAAAGAAAATTTTATATTTTTATTTCGCCATTTGCATAATAAAAGTCCGACTTTTCACATATTGAAAATCCGTTTATAAAAATCAAAACTTTATCGCTAATTTCATGAATGTAAAAATCAAAACTTTATACCAATGTCATGTATGTAAAGATCGAAGCTTTATACTAATTAAAAATCTCAACTTTTTATATATATATATAAAATATAGATATATAACAACTTATAATTTTCTCGAATGAAGGAGGGTTTCTGTTGAAGAAGAAGAGGAGGGAGGCGATTGGTCGGGGGTGGTCGCAGAGGGTGGAGCAATGGCTGGTGGGGGTTGCGTGGTGACTGGTGGCACGGGGTACGGTGCCGTGCTTTGCGGGTTAGGGGCCTAGGAGGGGTGCGGTTTAGGGCTTCAAACGCTGGGAAGAAGGAAAGCGAGGAGGAGGAGCTGGAGGCGAGAGGGCGGTCGTGGGGGTGTGCGCGCCTGGCGGCGGTAAAGGGGAGGGCGATCGCGATACGTACCAGCGTTTTCCCTTTTTTCTGATCCTGACGTGGGTTTGGGGAAGAAAGGTAAAGGGGGCCAAGGTTATATAATAATATATATTAATTTATTTTAATTCTCCCAAAAAGTAACTTTTTATTTCGAACCCCAAACGAGACCCACCGACTGTCGTCCCTAGCTAATTACCCCCGTTACGCAATGGGATATGCCACGTAGGCCAATTCGATCGTTAAGATCATTTTTTGTTCAAATCAAAATTTAAATCTATATATTCTTTTTTAAATGTACATATCAATTTACTGGGGCCACATACAGACTTTAAAAATTCCAGAAAAAGTATTTCTAGCTTCGTATTGACGATACGGTCCTAACAAAACTAATTTCATCAAATTCTGAGACTGTTTGAAAAATGGCCATTTTCCAGTTGATTAAAATCAACTAAAACTGGTCAAACGCGTTTTCCTTTGCCACGCTCACATATTGATTCGAAAAATTACGAATTTTAAAACCTAGCAATAACTTGATATCACGGATCCAACAAAAGTGGTTTCGTCGAAAACCGAGGTTGTTTGCAAAAATTCCATTTTTAAGGGCCAGAATTCCATAGCGACTATTCTGAATTTTCAACTGGGCATATCTTTTGATTCCCGCTATGAAATTTCAATTTTTCGGATTCGTTGGAAAGATATTCTCAATTAGATTCAAATATTTTTGGTTTCGCTAAAATCTAGTTTATTTTGAATTCTGTACATTCATTTGAACTTTGAAGTCAAATTTTCAAACTACTGCGCCATTTTCAATTCCTTTTATATTTATAATTAATATTTATATTCTAACGACGATCTATATAAATATATACATTCTAATTCTATTCAAAATAAATTTCTCGTCGTTATTATTTAAAATAATTCATTTTAAATAATCAAAATTCATTAAAATTGCCAAAATAAAAATTTTAAATCGGTTCAAATTTTCCGGGTTGTTACAATAAAATTCATATTCAAATAGGTATGAATATAAATGTTATTCTTGAATACGTGTAATTGGAATATCAATTGAATGGTAAGTGGAATACTGATGAATTCACAAATAAATAATGACCTGAGATACAAATAAATTTATATGGAATAAAAATTAGAGATATATATGTGTATATAAATTTTAACTTACGAAGTGTAAGGATTTGTGTGCTTTTATAACTATGACTTAAAATTGATGGAATGACATAATTCATTTGAATTAGAAATTTTGGTTGTATAAAATAATTTGAGCTTAAAAACAATTAGAATAATAAAAACAATAAGGTTGTGAATCGAAGTTAATAAGATTATATTGATACGAACTAAAATTAGTTTGAGTGATTATACAAACGAATGCTTAGTTAAAAAGATTATAAAATATGAATTTAAGCAAACATAGAATTTTTAAGACATGTTTGCTTGGAGAATTAAGTCGATTAGCATTGTTTTAGATTGAGTATGGTTATTTAAACATAAATATCGAAGAAGATTTAAACTATGGCAACATTAAGAATGGGAAAGAAGAATAATGATTTGAATCTAATTGATTAGGATAGAATTTTAAATAGACCTAATTGATGTATTCAACATGTCAAGAAGTTTTAAAACCTATAAAAAAATTGAATCAAAGTATAAGCTTTAAAATGATCCAAGATGGGTTGAAAAAAATCGGTAACTTAAATGAAATATTAAATATGTTGAGGAATTAAATATAATGTATATTTGAGGATACTAGTTTATATGAGTTTCATTGTAAAGTTATAAGGCAATATGTCTGGAAATGAATCGAATTAAAATATAACAAACAAACAAGTGGGGGAGATATAAATTCCCCTTATTTCAAATCAGATAAGAAATGTTTTGAAATGTATTATTTTGTCATATATCTATATATATTTGGAAATTAGCATGTACCTTTTGTTTTAAAATTAATAAGAGCTCTAAGTATCTATTTGACGTCAAGATTGGACTATCAAGCATGTAAGATTTTGGTATATAGCCTAGCTAACGTATATACTAGATCTTATATACAAGATATATACATAATCACGCTCTAGCCGCTTAAAAATAATTCTAGGGATGATCGCGACATCACCAATATTCATTTTTAGGTTTCGAAAGTGAGATAAATATATGTTTCCAGTTGAAACATTGAGTTTATACTTTAAAAAAAAAACCTGCAAAACAGGAAAAAAAACCTTCAAAACAAAAATAAGAAAATAACTTTAAAATAGAAATAAATAATTAAAAAAACTGCAAAACAGAAAAAAGAAAAAAAACTGCAAAATAGATATAAATAATAAAAAAAATGCAAAACAGAAAAAAAACTACAAACCAGGGAAAAAAAGGATACTAGAATGTTAAGCATTGTAAGCAAGTAAAATGAATGTTAATAAAAGGAAAGGTAAGAATAAATGGTGCATGAATGTGAAGGGAATGTAAATGAAATGAAGAATGTAAATAAAATGAGTGTTCATAAAATGAACACTAACAATGAATGGGTGCATAGATCAAAATAAAGTGAATTTGTATAACATGAATGACAAATAAATCATATGTGAATGAAAAATAATGAATTCGTATGTAAATTTGGTTTTTGTGAATGAATTTGGTTCCATGTGTGCTTGTATTGTTACAATGACATGCTAGTTATGTTTCTTGTCGTTTATATTGTGTATGTTAAGCTTAGCTTATATACACTTGATTCTCATTTGTTTGTTGAGTGCTGTAGTAGGTTGCAATGGTGTGCGCTTCAATTTGGAGCTCGCTTTTGCGCTGTTTTGCTAAAATATAAGCAAATATGCTTAAAAACTCTAAATAAGATATGTATCTCGGATTAAATATCGCATTTGGGTTTATAATTTGTTGTTTCCTCATTGTTTGGGATGCCTCATCGTGTGGATGAGATATATATTAACATATATTATATTGTAAAATTTTATGGTCGACCCGTACAAAGGAGAAGCTACCGAAATTTTCTGTAATTTTGGGTGTTAGAAAAATTTTGAGCCTGTAAAATTTATGTAACTCATATCTTTCTAAAAAGTTAAAATCTTTGTATAAAGCTATCTATATTGAAGTATTTTATATAACTTATACTTATGTATGATTCTATGCGACGTTCCTTTTCGAGAACGAAAAGTTTTGAGTGGGGGAGAGTGTAACGACTCATAAATTCGAACATACTAAATTAATATAGTTAACCGAATATATAACTTATAATGTGAATTGACGTTTAAGTATCAATCGAAAGGAATTAATTCAATAATCTTAGTCGATTCTGTTTACGTAACTAGTATTGGTTGTAAGCATATTTTGTAAGTCTATAAACAATTATGAATAGTTTGGAATCCGATCGATAATTCAATCGTATTACAAATTAATATTTTAATATATGAAATATCAATTTTGCATATAATTGTGGAATTTGACGAAACTAATTTCATCGTATCCGGAATTTAATTTTTTTGTACGATGTCGAGTTCGGTAGTAATCAGACTTCATATTTAATCGTGCGAGATTGAAATGGCAATGGAATTCAGATGCTAAATGTATGAAGTGTACTTAATAAAAAAATTATGAAAGGTATATATTTAAAATATCACGCATTAAAGCATTGTCAGATGAAAACCCACGCGTATATCTCTTCTTCTTTCCTTCTCCACGTGTCTATCCTCTTCTCTGTATTCTAACTTTTCCCAATTTTGTTTCTCCACCGAATAAAATTAAAAAGGGATGAAAATTTCAATTTTCGTTAAAAAAAAGAGAGTCACTCCTTTCCTTTCTGAAATATCTAAATCCATGGCCACCGAAAATATAACCTCAAAATCACACCACTTGTCCCCCACATCCGAGCGCAGTGACCACCGCATCGCATGAATCGCCTCCTCCCTTCGTGCTAGCTCGTGCAGGGATCTCCTAATTCGTGAAGAATTGAACCCATTCTTCTCAAAAAAACCTTGCATGCTGCTTTGTATGTCGCGCATCGCTCCTTCGAGCCATTGAAAGTGCACAGACTACTAGCTCGACCTCCGCAATTTCCCTCTTAGCCTGAAACCGCCGCCTCTGAAAGCAATTAAAGTCGATGCTTTAGCTCCACCCTTTGTCAAACCCTAGAACCCTAGAACCCGAGACTTCCCAACCCTGTGCGACCTATGTCCAGTGAGTTTTGTTTTACTTTTATTTTCTTTTCAATTTTATGTGTATATAGATGTTTAAAAGTAGGCGTGGATATTGGTCTTAGTTGTTATTTGATGGTCGAATTATGGATGGGATGGTGACATCGTTGTTGGTGATGAAGGTTGCTTTATATTAAGATTAGCTAATGGTGAAGTTGCGAGATGGTTGCAGGGTTTGAGTTTGGGAATTAAAGTGGTATTGATAGGTAGGAATGGATTTTACAGTGGAGTGCGCAAATGGAACATGAGTAGTGGTTTGTTTTAGAAGAGAGGATTTTCAAGATAATTAATTCAATAAATTAAGTTGTAAACAAAAAATTTAGTCAATCCAATTGTTTCTTATAAATGCAAATATACCTCATTTCAGATCTAAATCGAACCGCGATGAATTCATGTTGACAAAAGGAACATTCTGGAGTTGAATTGGTGAAATCTCGAACCTCTTGCAAGTTAAGCTGAAATCAAACAATCGTTTGGTTTTAGTTTAAATCCAGTCTCTTCGACAAATCTCAAATCAAGATGAGTTTACTCACTCACGACTAACATTTTTATTAAGTGAATTGAATGTCTTGAAATGATATATGAAATGTTAGGATGCATTAGAAATTCATGATTGTTGCTATATGTGCACATGTGACACACACGAATGACATAAATGACACTATACAATTAATATGTGATTGGTTGTTATGTTTATGTGTCATGTGATTTGTGTGATGCTATATTTATCTTATTCTGTTCTCATGCTACAAGTTCCCTTAGATTTAGGAAAATCACTTTGGGTTGAAATGATACATACCCGAACGACTATACAGAATTAGGAAATAAATTCGAATCGATTTGTGATGCAGGTTGAAATGATGAATACCCGAGATTCGAATTTAAAATATAAAAACGGATTGAAATGATAAATATCTGTATCACTTGACCATATGATAGATAAATTTATATGGACACCGTGGTCAGTAAATAAATAAAAATTATCTTCGTAAATTTTATAAGTATTTATTGATTTTGAAATCTGATTTGGGTATAATTTAAATTTTGGTTTAAGATATATATATATATATATTTAAGTTGATGAATTTAAGTAAATCTAATAAAAAGGATTTAATATGATTTTCTCCTAAATTGGATTTGATATTTGAAAGTAATATTATTTTCAAAAATATGCTAAGTATGTTTCAATCTATAAAATTTAGTTGATATTTAAATTTTATTTTAAGTTTAAATTTAACGTGTCCAATATTTATACTTTAATTATAAGATAGAATCCTATTTGAGTTATTTGGTTGTTTAACGAAATCTGAAATTTGATTTTTCGGTGTCATAAGCTAATATAAATTTGGTTAAGAGGTTCAAAAGGGTTTAAACTTAATTTATTTAGAAATGTATTGGATGTAAAGATTTGAAACAATACATTGAAGATTTTGGATTAAGCTTAAAAGGTTGATTTCAGATTTAAATGATAAAATTTTAAATTATGAAAGAATTGATTGAAGTATAAAAACTAATACTTGAGATTTGAAGTCTAGTTTGATCCAATTAAATGAAATTGAGTTTAAAATTCGGATTTTGAACCAAATGAAGTTAATGATTAAAAGTGGAATTCAAGTTATGATCTAACTTGAACACTTTGTTTTAAATTGGAAATTTAAACCATTGAGTTTAGGTTAAATTGAATCAAACTTCGAAATCGGAATGAACGTTAAGTAAAATTTTGCATTTTGGATAATTGTTTTGGATTGGATGGTTTCTTGGAACTAGCATTATGTTATCTTACAACTACAATATATTTTGCTACTATTGTAGATAAGTTGCTTTCTTTAAACTATTTTGCATTAAAATTAACTATTTAAACTATTTCTATCAAGTATAACTATTACATATAAACTGTGTATACCAAACATGTCTGTTTCACTTGAATTATTTTATTTCAAACTTAACTATTTTTATATTTAACTTACTATCTTAAAATAAAAGCATATATGTACAATTCAAGCAATTTAAAATCCAAAATGATTAATTGCAATGATTTATTGAGCGATGATATTTTGACTTGAAACCTGGAATCAGTTACGAAATTGGATAATGGACCGGTTTGGAGGTATGAAATTTGGTAATAAATCAATATCGAACAATTGAATCGATTTGTGAAATCTATAAGAGGAAAATCAATACTTGAGATAAATGTGATTTGCGATATTGAATCTGATTTTAAATTTAATGGCCATGGTGTGAAAAATGTAAACGTTTGGTTGTTAAAGAGACCGGAGTCGCTATTTTCATACTCCCTGCCAATATCGATACCACTTTAACAACTGCGCACGTGGTGGAGAATCCAGAACGAAGTAGATTGGTATGGAGGCAATTACTGGATTGAAGAAAGAGAACGATGATGGATTGGCCTTGACCTTTGGGTCATAATTAAAATGACTAAACAGGTGTTATACCGTGACTAAGTGAGGTCGCACCTTCGATCATACACGTTTCTTCGATACCGTCTCTTACTATTGTGATTGATTGGTGGCCACCTTCGATTATGGGAATGTGTTCTGAGGTGGGCGGTAGTTGCTACTATGCATTACTACCGGTCTGAGCATGTAAATGGTAGAATCCTACCCTGGGTATTCCTCGGTGCCTTGTCATATTTAACCTGATTGAGCCCCCTACGATTTTGATTTCGCATTGTCGTATCATGGTGCATCCCTACCTACCGACGTACCGGTGTTTTATATGCAATGTGTACGACAATGTCTATAAACGACGTAAGGGTAAAAATGTAATCTCGCTTACGTAATTTTATTATATTTATTTTATTGAATAGACATTATTATAATAGCGTGTGTTATATTATACGTATCTAGTTCCACGGATCCTTAGAGTATGGAAATCCCAAACACCCTCTAAGTTATTTACACATTTCATTGGGCATTTCACTTGATTTAATTCAGTTATATGAGAATGTTAGTCCTGACTCGAGTGTTTTGTGTTTTGCATGATGCTCGGGTTAGACCGAGTTATTACAGCTTTGAGATCTCATCTTTCGGAGTTGGAGATTTTCTGAAGACTCATTTATTGTTTCTTCTATTTTCTGTTTTATATTAAATGTATTAGAAAACCAAATGAAAAAATAATCCGTTGTATTCATTTATGTAAACTCTGATATTGTATAAATTTATTCCGCTGTGAGATGTGTATTATTTCTGTGTCTGATTCTATGATATGATTCTTATTAAACCCCATATAAATAATAATCTATCATTTTGAACGAGTCAAGTTGGTTTATTTGCTGACTTGGAGCAGTCAAAAAAGGTAGGTCATTACAGTAATTTTCTAAGGAAGGTAAGAAATTGAGATTTCACTGCTTAAATAGTAAGTTATGTCCAGTTTAAAATATAAAATAGTGCTATGGAATATATATATATATTAATATAATATATAGCCCTTAAAAATAGCCATTTTGCAAACGACCTCCGTTTTCGATGAAATCACTTTTTTTGGATCCGGAACGTCAAATTATTGTCAGTTTCAAATTTTCATAATTTTTGGAATTAATACATATATGCGCAGTGAATTTAAATGTGTTTCGTAATTTCAATCGGAATTTATTCAACTGGACAAAGGCCATTTTTCAAACGGTCTCCAAATTCGAAGAAATTAGTTTTGTTAAGACCGTATCGTCAAAACATAGCTAGATATAATTTTTCTGTAATTTTTGGAGTCAGTATGTGGCCTTGGTAAATTAAAATGTATGTTTGAAATTCAGTATATTGATTTATATTTTAATTTAAATAAAAACTGATCGAAACAGTCGAATTGGCTTATGAAACATATTCCATTGTGTCCGGAATGGGGGTATTTAGTTAGGTGTGACAGTCGTTGGGTTTGATTTGGAGTTCGGAGATAAAACCAGCTATTTTCGAATTAAATTGTATATATATATATATGGGGTCAAAGGGGTCAAAACCCTTATTATTTCAGCTGTGGTCAGACCCTTTCTCAGCCGCTATTCCCCAAACCGATGACCAGAACGCTCCCTCATTCCTCCCTTAAATTAACACAAAATAATTCGAATTAGATTAGTATCCAAATCAAAAATGAAAGAGCATTTCAATCTCTTCAAAATCATATGGTGATGATCGAGTTTCATAGAGAGAGCAGCTCAAATTTGAGCTCAAAGGTAACGGTTTTGGGGAGGATTTTGAGAGCCTAGGGGGCCTCGAGTGGCGCGCCCTGGTCAAGGCAGCTGGCGACATCAAGGACCGTCGTGGGGTCACCGCCGATCGTCGTCGGCCTTTCGGATTCGCTCGCGCAAGGGAAACTCGACGGGGAGGTTGGGTTCCAGTAATCGGCTGAAGAACGAAGATGATTAATTTGTTAAATGTAATTAAGGAAATAAATATTTAATTTTTATTTTACTTATGAAATGTAAAATTTATTGTATCTTATTCATACGAGGTCGAAATCGGACGATTTCAGTTGCGTTCGATTCGCAACAATGAACTCTACAACATGGAACTGACCAGAACAGAAATGGAGCACAATGAATTTTTGAGGTAAATTAAACGATTGTTTAATTTAGTTCAAAAAAGCAAAAATTCAGAAATAAAGAATGGCAGAGTGGAACCCAAAGTGAGAACTCTCTCACTAAAATATTTGTAGAGTTACTTATTTATTTTATAACTTTAAATATATAGAAATTGCCAGTGTTGATTTTTATCTGTTGTATGTGACATTGCTTGAGTTCAACACATAAACTATTCACAACTAATTTGCACAAGAAGCATTATTTGACAATACGACACCCGTATTTCAAACTGCGGATACACTTTGTGGTTGTTAAAATGTGATATAAATATCCATTTATTATTTAAACAGTAAAATTGGTTAATTCGAAAAATAATTCAAACTGAATTAGAATTGGTTAAATTTATTACCCGATGATTTATTTGAATCTACTGTTGTTGTGTGAAAACCCCATACAGGTATTGGGATGATATTTGATATACATTAATCCCAATATTTAGTTATATGTCGATCGATTGATGGACAGACTGTAGTAAGCATTACTTATTTATTTTAATGCTTATACAGTTGTAGAATGCACCCTGGATGATGTTTGAATGTTTACGATTAATTATCATTATTGTTGAATACATGTGATGTATGAAATCCATATAACTAAAATTATATGGTAATTGATTGAGTCGCATTCCGATTCAGAAATAACGAATATTTGAAAATAAAGAATATTTTAAAATTATATTCAGTGAAGAATTGAATTATGATTTTGATAGCGTATTTTGGATGGACACGAAAATATATAAAAATATGAAGTCGTGTTAATTATAGAAACGCCATTTTAACTCGAATGAGTTTATAAATCGATTTTATTCATTTTATAATGAATACGAAAAAGAATTGATTTCAAAATTAGATATTTTGAAAATATTAACATTTTGATATTATAATGATATAGAATATTCAATTTTGATTTAAAATTGAAAATGAAGTTGAAATCGTTTTAAAATGAACTGATAAAAATTTTATAAAATACATTTTGAATAGAAATCAATGATATATGTATTATATATATATAATGGCTTGAATAGAAGCACCGTGCAGCGACTGTTCGCGAATTTCAACCATTGACTTCTAATTGACGTAATGGGGGATCCGACCGTCAGATTCTCTTAAAACCGGAACTGTTGTGTTCGTATCGCAAAGATCATTCCAATGAATATAATAGATTTAAATTTGAGCAGTTGAATTTTAAATTTCGTCTAAATGAATTTCAGAAAGGGTCGCTATGAATGCAGTTCGGTGGCCGTTATTGGAAACCGATTGTAAAGGTCTTAATACAATTATTAAAAATATGGAAAAATTATGTAAAATCATAAAAAATGATTTGAAAAGATTTTGGATGAAAAATTCCAAGTTTGAAAAGGAAAAAAACATATTTTTATCGAAATGAACTAGTTATTAACTAGAATAATAATTCAATGTTTTTAAATAAATAAATTGGATTGAAAAAGGGGTTTTCAAATAACCAGAATTTTCCAATGAATACATTGGAATGGATTTGAGTGGAAAAAATCTTCGTAATATTTCAATATTGGATTCCGAGATTATACGGATATTGTTGAGGAATTTGGAAGATATAGATGCTGTTATTCCCAGTACGATATCTGTTAATTTCAGAATTTGATGTTAAATATAAGTCAATATTATTTCTATACATAGCCTTATAATTAATATAAAATTGGATTTTTGGGTTTGTCGTGAATAGCGTTATTAATAACACCGTTCTTAAACCCCGTTGAGAAAAGAATAAATCTTTTAATTAATATTTAGAGAAGTTTACCGATTTATTAATTTAATTGGAATCGGATTGGATTTTAGCAATGTTTTAAATAACATTTCTTCTTTAACCCGATATACAATGAAGATATGATTTGGAATTTATAAATATTTTTATTAAGATTTAATGGAAATTTTCCACGGTAGAGTTTTCTAATTTAATATATTAAATTGGAATTGAATGGAATTCGATTTGGTAATAATCGAGACGAGCCTCTGTAAAGGAAGACCGTTACTATATATGAAATTTAAAAGGGTTTGCCATTATTTCATTTATATTATTAGTCTGATATGGAAATTTATGTCGATTATATGTTGATATGTTTTCCGTAAGGATCCCATAGATAATGGAAGGTGATTTTGGGGTTTATCGTGAGCTGTGTTTTAAATGACATTAGTTCTTTAACCCAGTTAAAGGTAGGATAAATTTTCCTAAAGCTGAATAATCATTAAGGAATGATTTTTGGGGTTAAAAACCAAATTGGAGTTTTGATAAATCTTTAATTAGATTGAAATGGGAATGAGGTAATTAAATTTATCGAATTCATGAAATGGTCGAGAATGGAGTACCACCAATTTTACTCCGCGCGATAGTTAAATCTTTAATTAGATTTGAACGTGAAATGGTAATTAATTTTACCCAGAACACAGTGGGTGTTAGATATGGAGTACTACCAGTTTTGCTCCATGGGATGAATAGGTTGGGATTGGGAAAATAAATGATTACTTTGGTAAGGCTCGATAATCCCGACTAGTTTTATAAACCATAATTTTGGTTTAAAATTGTTAAAGGATAAGATAAAATCTTTTGAAAATGATTTCCAAAAGAAGAAAAAAGAACAAATTTAAAAGAATTTATCTTTGATAAAATTAATGGGAACCTTTCCCTAATGATATGAATACTTGAATAAAAGAATATTATGAATTGGAATGAGGCATATGATGTGTTTTATAGCACTTGATTATTGATTATAAAATATGATAGTTACCCGGAAAGACCGAGTTTATCCCATTTTAAATAAATGATACGGCGACTTAAGTCGACAATGAAGTCGGTGGTCGAAGACCGGAAATTTTCACATCGTGTGGATGATTACTGATGTCTTGATTGGGTTGTACACCCAAGACAAGGTAATAAGTGGTGATCATCTAGACGTATTTGGAGATCGACCGAATATGTGAGGGTCTCTCTCCTCTATTGGACATATGGGACGAGAAATAAGGTGCCTCCGATTTTGTTTAGACCCAGAACAGACTTGTAAGTGGTGTGTCTGACATTGGATTTCATTTTGTGTTGATTGATTTCTATTAAATATATATATCTGTTTGGTGGCAAAGAATTTATTCTCTTGCTTAACACCCTTCACTGAGATGTACGAGCTTAGAGGTTATATATTGATAGACATCAGTCGCATGGCGTGGATTGCCAATGTGTCATGCAATGATGCAAATGAATAAGGCTCTTGACGAAAAGTAGAGTCTTGTGGTTGATGATCAAAGCACGGCTTTAAATAGTATAGCTTTGTGTATAGCGTTAATTCGCGAGCCTCACACCACGGCATGAGACAAAAACGAGATCGTGACTGCAGGGAGAGCATGCGTTTTTTTCTAACTAGAAGTGGTGTCATGGTATTGAGCCCATACATTTTTACCTATGTGGATGATGGATTGCGAGGCGCCTCGGTTATGATTGGTCGACGTACTGACCATTTTGGAGGTCCGACAGGACCGGAAAATATATTGTTCAGGAATAATTAATCCACTAAAGTAAGTGTGGAATGACCTTGAAGATCCAAGGGCTCGCCAGCGTCCGAGTCCTGAGACATTTGCTAGTGTGTCTGAATCAGCAGGAGCCATCCCTAGCCTTGAATCATAATGGAAATCCAATTTCCAATACGAAATCGTGCGGTTTTAATTGTAAATCTATATGGTGACATAGTATATGGTAGTTATGTTGTCTAGGATTGATACATTTATGTTGAAAGTGTTTTAAACTGACTAGACACTAATAATAATATCAAATGATTTTTATTTTATACGTATCAAGCATATTTGGCCATTATAAGGTAAAACTCTATCCAGCTAGGACATGTGTCTTATAATGACTTCATTTTTCATTTTTTAGCATTGCGTGGTTTGTTTTTGGTGTTCTTGGGAGTAAACCCGTTCCGTGGTATATGGCGTGGTCCCTTGATTCGCCCAACTTTAAAATAGTTTGTAATTGTTTTAGTTCGCACACCAGCCCCATGACTGACTCAGAGTTTGTTGTTTCTACCTAAACTCTGGGTGCCCATATTTTCCACACGGGTAGCTCGTGGTTTGGTTTTCGCAGATACTTGTTTTCACAGGATCCTGGATTGCATCTGGATTTATATTCGGAAAGCTTTGTATCTGTATATCTCTTTTTAGTTGTGTCAGTTGTATTATTTTCCACTGCTATGTAAATTCTTAATCTCTGATATTGTATTTCCAATGTGTAATATTTATTCATACTCTGGAATATTCTTGTACTCTAATGTAAATTGTGGTAATTGCAATGAAATATTCTATTGTTTGTGTTCCTATGCGTCATGTTCTCAAAGCAATCCGGGCTTTCGTGTAAGGGGGAGTTTGAGTCATTTCATCGTGGTATCAGAGCTTTGGTTTACAAAGCTCGGGAACAAGACACATTAGAACCAAACGAAAGAATTCATCAAAGATAGGATTAGTAATGTCATATAAGAATGACTTGTTAGAGAGAAGGTTAGTAATACCCTAGAATGAGTTCAAAGAGTATTATTTATAAAAAAATGAATTAATTTTGAAATTTATAGCTTATTATCCGTATTAGAGTATTTTATTTTATTTTAGACTACCAAGTATAAGAAGATTTTGCATATACATCTCACGACCGTATGTTCGAAGTCTCAAATACATTGGACAGATATAGAATCACACTCTAGTCGCCTGGAGATGATTTTGATGATAGCGATCGCATCATCAGCATTTATATTCGAGTTTCGAAAGTGGGATGTCTATATATTTCCAATTGACTAGTGTGAGAACCAAAACTTAGTTAGGATTATTGTTTGAGGCTTGGCCTTGAAAATATGATTTTTGAGTATATTAAAGTTATATATTTGAAAAGTTAACCAATTAATTGATTGATGGTTGTGTTGTATGATTATTAATTTAGCTAATAAAATATTGGAAGGATCAAACCAATAAGAAAATGAACGAAGTAAAGCCAAATCAAATGTAATGCAGAACTGAATTGAAAATTTAGTGAATTGGATTTGGATGTTAGATAGATATTTATATGTATGTATATATATATATATATATATATATATATATATATATATATATATTGAGCAGGTAATGGATTCGCTGTTGAGTAAAGAAATAAAATGCGTGCCAAACAAACAGGTGCACCTTAATGAGTTGGTTGTGTAATTTTATTTATTATATAAACTACTGTGAATGAAATTGGATGCGTTGTGATGATTGTTCTATGTGAGATTATAAACCATGCCATAGGATAACAACAAATAAATTATGAACTACACCACATGGCGTACTACATGAAGACAGCATATCATATCGTATTCCGTATAAGCATTTGGCATTTATATGACGAGGTTTGGATTACCATACGAGCGAGAAGCTTGTATGGTGATGAATGAATTTCCGGTTGAAAAGAAGACTGATTATGGACATAATTAAGGAATACATGTAACGGTGTTCGAGGTAAGATTTAATAAAAACCCTACACAGGTCTGGAGATGACAATAATTCACGTCTCTCTTGATTTTAGATACGGCACATGGATTATTTATTCTCCAACACTGGGCAAGATAGTGAGATTATGATTTTTACACGTCTCCCTTGGGCATAGATAAGCCACAAAACATGTGTATGCTTTTTATTGATTTATTGGGTGCCTAATACGGCCCAATAAAGTTTTCAAACCCTCCCCGTACAAAGGAGGTTATGACGATTTTTTTCAAAAATTTAGGGTGTTAGCCAAATTTTTGAGAAACTAGAAAATTCTTAGAAACTAGAAAGTTGAAGAATGAAAGCCAGAATGAAAGTTGAGTTGGTTAGTTTAACAACCTTCAACTCCATTCCTTCTCGAGGATGAGAAGATTTTAAGTGGGGGGAATAATAACAACCCAGAATTTCTGAACCAACTTAATTTTTTTATTTTAGCTATTTTAATGGGTTTTGAATATTTAAAATGATTTATTTTAAATATATATTTATATTAATTATAAAACGAGCTCGAAATGGAGCGGTAGTTTGAAAATTCGATTTTAAACTTCAAATGAATATATATAATTCAATATAAATCAGATTTCAGCAAAACAAGAAACATTGGAGTATTTTGAACAGTAATTTTCTAAGGAAGGTAAGAAATTGAGATTTCACTCCTTAAATAGTAAGTTATGTCAGTTTAAAATATAAAATACTCGCTATAGAATTTATATATATTTTAATATAATATATAGCCTTTAAAAATAGCCATTATGCAAACGACCTTCGTTTTCAATGAAACCAGTTTTGTTGGATCCGGAACATCAAATTATTTGCAGGTTCAAATTTTCATAATTTTTGGAATTAATATGTGAGCGCAGTTAATTTAAATGAGTTTTGAAATTTCAGTTGGAATTTATTAGACTAGGAAAAAGGCCATTTTTCAAATGGTCTCCAAATTCGATGGAATTAGTTTTGTTAAGACCGTACCGTCAAAACATAGCTAGATATAATTTTTCTGTAAGTTTTGGAGTTAGTATGTGGCCTCAGTAAATTAAAATGTATGTTTAAAATTCAATATATTGATTTATATTTTAATTTAAAGAAAAACTAATCGAAATAGTCGAATTGGCGAAAGAAACATATCTCATTGTGTCCTGAGGGTATTTGGTTAGGGGCGACAGTCGTTGGGTTTGATTTGGAGTTCGGAGTTAAAAACAACTATTTTCGAATTAAATAAAATTAAATATATATATATATGTGGTCAAAACCCTTATTTATTTTCAGTCGTGGTCAACCCCTTTCTCAGGCGCTATTCCCCAACCGACGACCAGAACGCTCCCTCATTCCTCACTTAAATTCATGCAAAATAATTCGTATTAGATTAGGATCCAAATCAAAAATAAAACAACGTTTCAATCTCTTCAAAATCATACGGTGATGATCGAGTTTAATAGAGAGAGCATCTCAAATTTTGAGCTTGAAGGTAGCGGTTTTGGTGCGGATTTCGAGAGCCTGGGGGTCTCGAGTGGCGCGTCCTGGTCAGAGCGGCTGGCGGCGACGAGGACCGCCATGGGGTCACCGCCGATCGTCGTCCGGCCTTCTGGATTCGTGCGCGCAAGGGAAACTCGACAGGGAGGTTGGGTTCTAGTAATCGACTGAAGAAGGAAGATGATTAATTGGTTAAATGTAATTATGGAAATAAATATTTAATTTTTATTTTAATTATGCAATGTAAAAATTATTGTATCTTCTTCATACGAGGTCGAAATCGGACGATTTCAGTTGCATTGGATTCGCAACAACGAACTCTACAACATGGAACTGACTAGAACAGAAACAAAGCGCATTGAATTTTTAAACTAAATTGAACGATCGTTTAATTTAGTTAAAAAAACAGAAATTTAGAAATAAAGAATGGCGGAGTGGACCCCAAAGTGAGAACTCTCTCACTAAAATATTTGTATAGTTATTTATTTATTTTATAACTGTAAATATATAGAAACTGCCAATGTTGATTTTAATCGTTTTTATGTGACATTGCTTGAGTTCAACACATGAACTATTCATGACTCATCTGTACAAGAAGCGTTGTTTGAAAATACGACACCCATATTTCAAACAATGTGGATACACTTTGTGGTTGTTGAAATGTGATATAAATATCCATTTATTATTTAAACAGTAAAATTGGTTACTTAGAAAAATAATTCAAACCGAATTAGAAATGGTTAAATTTGTAAACCAATGATTTATTTGAATCAACTGTTATTGTTTGAAAACCCCACAACGGTACTTGGATGATATTTGACATACACTAATCCCAATATTTAGTTTTATGTCGATCGATTGGTGGACAGATTGTAGTAAGCATTATTTATTTATTTTAATGCTTATACAGTTGTAGAATGCACCTTGGATGATGTTTGAATGTTAATGATTATTTTTCATTATTGTTGAATACATGCGATGTATGAAATCCATATAACTGATATTATAGGGTAATTGATTGAGTCGCATTCCGATTCAGAAATAATCAATATTTTAAATTAATGAATATTTTAAAATAAAGAATATTTTAAAATAATATTTAGTGAAAAATTGAATTATGATTTTGATGTCTGATTTTGGATGGACACGAAAATATATAAAATTTTAAAGTCGGGTTAAGTATAGAAACGCCATTTTAACTTGAACGGGTTTATAAATCGATTTTATCCATTTTACAATGAATACGAAAAAGAATTGATTTCAAAATCAGATATTTTGAAAATATTATCATTGTGATATTATAATTATATAGAATATTCAATTTTGATTTAAAATTGAAAATGAAGTTGAAATCGCTTAAAAATGAATTTATAAATGATTTTTAAAAAACGTTTTGAATGGAAATCGATGATATAAGTATTATATATATATAATGGCTTGAATAGAATGCGCCGCGCAGTGACCGTTCATGAATTTCAACAATTGACTTCAAATTGATGTAACAGGAGATCCGACCATCGGATTCTCCTAAAACCATAACCGTTGGGTTCATATCAAAAAGATCTTTCCAAAGAATATAAGATATTTAAATTTAAACGGTTGGATTTCAAATTATATCCAAATCAATTTCAGAAAAGGTCGTTGTAAATCCAGTTCGGTGGCTGTTATTGGAAACCGAATGTAAAGGCCTTAATAAAATTATTAAAAATATGGAAGAATTGTGTAAAATCATAATAAATGATTTGGAAAGATTTTGGATGAAAAATTCCAAGTTTGAAAAGATAAAAATATCTTTTTATCGAAATGAACTAGTTATTAACTAGAATAATAATCCAATGTTTTTCAATAAATAAATTGGATTGAAAAGGGGTTTTTAAATTAACCAGAATTTTCAAATGAATAAATAGGAGTGAATTTGTGTGTAAAAAATCTTCGGAATATTTGATATTGGATTCCATGATTATACGGATATTGTTGAGGAATTTAGAAGATATAGATATCGTTATTCCCAATACGATATCTGTTAGTTTCAGAATTTGATGTTGAATATAAGTCGATATTATTTCTATTCAGAGCCTTATATTTAATGTCAAATTGGATTTATGGGTTTTTCATGAATGGCATCTTTAATAACACCGTTCTTAATCCCTGTTGAGAAAAGAATAAATTTTTAATTAAGATTTAGAGAAGTTTACCAATTAATTAATTTAATTGGAATCGAATTGGATTTTGGGTTTATCGTGAGCGATGTTTTAAATAATATTTGTTTTTTAACCCAATTAACATTGAAGATATGACTTGGAATTTATAAATCTTTTTTTTAAGATTTAATGGAAATTTTCCAAATTAAGTTTTTCAAGTTAATATATTAAATTGGAATTGAATGGAATTCGCTTTGATAATAATCGAGACGAGTCTCTGTAAAGGAAGACCATTAGTATAGATGAAATATAAAAGGGTTTGCCGTTATTCCATTTGTATTACTAGTCTGATATAGAAATTTATATCGATTATATGTTGATTTGTTTTCCGTGAGGATTGCATAGTTAATGGAAGGTGATTTTTGGGTTTATCGTGAACTGTGTTTTAAATGACATTAGTTCTTTAACCCAGTTAAAGACAGGATAAATTTTCCTGAAGTTGAATAATCATTAAGGAATGGTTTTTGGGATTAAAAACCAAATTGGATTTTTAACAAATCTTTAATTAGATTGAGATTGGAATGAAGTAATTAAATTTACTGAATTCATGAAATGATCGAGAATGGAGTACCACCAATTTTACTCTAAGCGATAGTTAGATATTTAATTAGATTTAAACGCGAAATGGTAATTAATTTCACCCCGAACATAGTGGGTGTTAGATATGCAGTACTACTAGTTTTTCTCCATGGGATGAATGGGTTGGGATTGGAAAAATAAATGATTACTTTGGTAAAGCTCCATAATCCCGACTAGTTTTATAAACCTTAATTTTGGTTTAGAATTGTTAAAGGATAAGATAAAATCTTTTGAAAATGATATCCAAAGGAAGAATAAAGAATAAATTTAAAAGAATTTATCTTTGATAAAATTAATGGGAACCTTTCCCTAATGATACGAATATTTGAATAAAAGAATATTCATAATCGGAGTGAGGCGTATGATGTGTTTTATAGCACTTGATTATTGATTATAAAATACGATAGTTACCCAGAAAGACCGGGTTTATTCCATTCTGAATAACTGGTATGGTGACTTAAGTCGAGATGAAGATGGTGGTCGAAGACCGGAAATTTTCACATTGTGTGGATGATTACTGATGTCTTGATTGGGTTGTACACCCAAGATAAGGTAATAAGTGGTGATCTCCTAGACGTATTTGGAGATCGACCAGATATGCGAGGGCCACTCTCCTCTATCGGACATATGGGACAAGGAATAAGGTGCCTCCGGTTTCATTCAGACCTAGAACGGACTTGTAAGTGGATGTGTGTCTGACATTGGATTTCATTCTGAGTTGATTGATTTATATTAAATATAATCTGCTTGGTAAATTCTCTTGCTTAACACCCTTCTCTGAGATATACGAGCTTAGAGGTTATATATTGATAGACATCTATCGCATGGCGTGGATTGTCAATGTGGCATGCAAAGATGAAAATGAACAAGGCTTTTGTTAAAAAGCAGAGTCTTGTGGTTAATGATCAAAGCAAGGCTTTAAATAGCATAGCTTTGTGCATAGCGTTAATTCGTGAGCCTTACACCTCGGTATGAGTAAAAAAAAGGGGATTGTGGCTGCAGGGAGTGCATGCGTTTCTTTCTAGCTAGAAGTGGTGTCATGGTATGCAGCCCATACATTTTTACTTATGTGGATGATGGATTGCGAGGCGCCTCGGTTTTGATTGGTTGACGCATTGACCATTTTGGAGGTCCGATAGGACTGGAAAATGTATTGTTCAGGAATAATTAATCCACTAAAGTAAGTGTAGATTGGCCCTAAAGATCCATGGGCTCGCCGTCGTCTAAGTCCTGAGGCATTTGCTAGAGTGTCTCGAATCGGGAGGAGACATCTCTAGCCTTGACTCATGATGGAAATCCAATTTCCAATAAGAAATCATGCAATTTTAATTGTAAACCTATATGGCAACATAGTATATGGTAGCTATGCCGTCTAGGATTGATACATTTGTAATGAAAGTGTTTTAAACTGACTAGACATTAATAATGATATCAAATGATTTTTGTTTTATACGTATCAAGCATATTTGGACGTTATAAGGTAAAACTCTCTCCTCTGGCTTGCGTTGCATTGTGTGATGTGACCTGAGTATTATAATGGCTTCATTTTTCCTTTTTAGCATTGCGTTGTTTGTTTTTGGTGTTCTTGGGAGTAAACTCATTCCGTGTTATACGGCGTGGTCCCTTGATTCACCCAACTCTAAAATAAAGTTAATAACTATTTTAGTTCTCACACCAGTCCTATGACTGACTCGGAGTTTATTTTTTCTACATAAACTCTAGGTGCCCATATTTCCCACACGGACAGCTGGTAGTTTAGGTTTTCGTAGATACTTGCTTTAACAGGATCCTAGATTACATCTGGAGCTATATTCGGAAAGCTTTGTATCTATATATCTCTTTCTGTTCTATCGGTTGTATTATTTTCCGCTGCTATGTAAATTCTTAATCTCTGATATTGTATTTCCAATGTGTAATATTTATTCATACTCTGGAATATTCTTGTACTCTG
Source organism: Allium sativum (assembly GCA_030737875.1). Taxonomy (NCBI): domain Eukaryota; kingdom Viridiplantae; phylum Streptophyta; class Magnoliopsida; order Asparagales; family Amaryllidaceae; genus Allium; species Allium sativum. The sequence goes on from CM060920.1 coordinate 491,835,834, forward strand.
ATCTAAATTGTTGTAATTGCAATGAAATGTTCTACTGTTTGTGTTCTGATGCATCGTGTTCTCAAAGCAATCCGGGCTTTCCCATAAGGGGGAGTTTGGTTCGTTTCACTCAACTTGATAAAACTTCACGGAGCACAATTAATAGTCATAAGTAAATCTCAAAGTGACAGTGATGTAATCCTCCTTGTACCTGAAATCATTATATATTATATTAGAGGATGTTTGTGTTTTGATATCATCAAAAGATACTTTTAACCGGGTAGACGATAAATGTGATTATCGGATATTTCTCGAATCGATTAAACAATATGAATGATCTAGATGGAAATTAACCATACAATATAAGCAGAAATATCCATGGGCCTCTTGATTGAGTATGACTATTAAATGTATGTTCATGCTCAAATATTGATTTGTTTTATATAATCTACTCATCGATCCAGATAAAAGGATTAAACTATAAAGTGGGTGATATGTTTCATGTCTTGAGTTTAATCTTGGATATAATTATTAAAAGGATTAAATTACATTGAAACACTGGTCATAGAAAATGTTGTATCGAATCGTCGATTTTATTATAACTAGGGTAACAACGATGTATTACTGATGTTGCTCACTGTTTATAATTTAAATATTGTTTAAATTATTGCCAACTTAAAAGCTATAAGGTCACACATCAAAGAATTCGAAAAAGGGAGAACCATTTCAAATAAATAATATAAATCAAACGGTTAATTTGTGATTTACATTTGAATTGGTAGCCATGTGAAAACCGGCTCCTATTATTGTTCTTTTATTTTATAAAAGGGGCAAAACCCTTTCTTCTTCGATATATCAGATATCCAAGATAAAAGAAAAGGGAAATCCGCGCAGTGATTTTGGCTAGTACCGTTCATCCTTCTTCCTCGACTTCATAGGATTATCTTAAGGAAAACGTCCGTGGACTTCTGTAGAGGCGCCGCCATCAGAAGCGCTCAGTTCGATTCATTTAAGATCCAATTTCATGCAAACACGTGAGTTGAAAAGCTAAGACAAGATACATGGTTATTCATATTTTGAATTCATGCTAGCAATAAAGGTTATTAAATTGTTGAACCCGTTGTCTATCGATCCTATTTTACTATCATAATCTAGAGCACTCTAGTCTATTTGTCTAGCTCCTGTGCTATAAGCTAGTATAGTTTCAGTGGTCGGACCACTCTAAAAACCGTTTGTGGTGTACGGTCCACCTTGAAAACCTATAGTAGTAGTTAGACAAACTGTCTATCTCCAGTAATAGTATATTTATTATTTTTTATAATAAAAATTGTTGTGGATCAATATAAAACTTATTTGTCATGCCAAAAAAATATTACTTATTATTATTATTTAATTATTAACAAAAATTAATTCGTTTTGTTAATTACTAACTACTTAATAATAATTATAATTATAATTCATTGAATTAATTATTGATTATTTAATAGTAATTATTATTCAATTATATTAATTAATTAATTACTATGATAGGTAAATGAAAAAAGTTGCAATAGGCATTTGTTATAGATGGAAAAAAGGAAGAGTTATTAAAAATAACCATTTATTACAACAGGTAAAAAAAGAAAGTTAATATCATCAACTACAAGAGGTAGAAAATAAAAGTTGTTAAATATAGTCATCAATTACAACTATAAAAAAATAAGACAGAAATATGTGCATACTACAGCTAATAAAATATAAGAGTTGTAGAAAATAATTTTATTACAACTTTTGAAGAAAATAGTTGTAAAAAATATTTATTACAACTGGCGTTTTGTGACGATTGTAATATGGTCCTTTTGCTGTAGTGATCATTTATTATAGACCAAGAATGATATGATCCCATTTATTATAGGCCAATAATGGTAGGGAAAAAGAACCAGAGGATTAGGGCTATAATAGTGTTGATTGAAATTGATATATGGCAAAAATATATAGAATTTATATATATATATAAGGCATGTTCTATGGCATTCCAAATTTTTAGCATCCCTTTTGCACTCGATTTATAGCCACTCATATATTGTAAAGTAAGTTAGTGGAGGGACAAAGAGATAGTGGGAGTATTGAGAGTGAGGAATGTAACAACCCGGAAATGCGGGCCAATTTAAAATTTTTATTTTGGCAATTTTAATGAATTTTGAACATTTAAATTGAATTATTTTAAATAATAACGACAAAAAAATTAATTTGAATATAATTCGAACGTATATATTATATACGTCGTCGTTAGAATATAAATAATTATAAATAGAATTGAAAGTGGCGCGGTAGTTCGATAATTCGATTTCAAACTTCAATTCAATGTACCAGGTGCAAAACAAACCGGATTTTAGTGAAACCGAAAATAATAGGATCTGATAATATCTTTCCAACGAATCCGAAAAATTGAAATTTCATAGCGGGAATCAAAAGATATGTCCAGTTGAAAATTCTGAATAGTCGCTATGGAATTCAGGCCCTTAAAAATGGAAATTTTGCAAACGACCTCGGATTTCGACGAAACCACTTTTGTTGGATCCGCGATGTCAAATTATTGCTAGATTCCAAATTTCATAATTTTTTGAATCAATATGTGAGCGTGGCAAAGGAAAACGCGTTTGACCAATTTCAGTTGATTTTAATCGACTGGAAAATGGCCATTTTTCCAACGGTCTCAGAATTCGACGAAACTAGTTTTGTTAGGACCGTATCGCCAATACGAAGCTAGAAAATATTTTTCTGGGATTTATAGAGTTAGTATGTGACCCCGGTAAATTGAAATGTGCGTTTAAATTGAATATATAAAGATTTATATTTTAAATTCAACGAAAACTGATCGAAAGAGTCGAATCAGCTTACGATACATATCCCATTGTGTTCGGAATGGGGGTAATTAGCTATGGACGACAGGCGGTAGACCTCGTTTAGAGATCAAATGAAAAAGTCAACTTTTTGAAATAAAATAATTAAATAATTAAATATGAAACCCTTCTCTCTCATCCTTTTTAACTACTTTGGCCCACCATCGTTCATTCTCATAACGATAAAGAAAAAAAAAACTTCATCGCGGGAAACCGCGATCCGCCACCGCCGCTGCCCCATCGGCGGAGCGTCGCCGCCACGTCTACCCCCCCAGGTGGCGCCGACCCCCACCACACCCTTCTCCTTCTCCCTCTTCTCTCCCTTCTTCCCCTCCGCTGCTTCCTCCTTCTCCTTCCTCCACCCCCTCGCCTGCGACGCCACCAGTGCCCACCTCCGGCGTCCCCGACCCCCCCCCCCTGCGCGCCTCAGTCCCTCTCCCCTCAGCACGGCACGTTCTTTCTTTCTTGTTTATTTATTTATGCATTTTCTTTTGGTTTATATATTAGAACATTGTTTTTTTCTGATTTTAAATATAGTAAAGCTTCGATTTTAAATAGAGAGGAGTTATGATTTTTAATGACACAAAAATAGGATTTTTATTGTATGATTAGCGAATTAAAAATACGATTTTGATTAGGAAGTGGCAGTAAAAATATAATCTTTTATATTGTAGAAGGTTAAAAATATAATTTTTACATTATAGAAGTGTTAAAATTTTGATCTTTATATATGTAGTGAATCAAAAATATGATTTTTACTTATGTAGAGTATTAAAAATATGACCTTTATATAGTAGAAGATATAAAAATACTATTTTTATATTAGTAATGTATTGAAAATAAAATTTATATATAATAGAGAATATAAAAATATAATATTTATATTTGAAAAGGCGAAATCTTTTATAGAGATCAGCGATGTAAAAATAGAATTTTTATCTATATAGTAGCGGTGTAAAAATAGATTTTTTATCTATATAGTAGCGGTGTAAAAATAGAATTTTTATCCATATAGTAGCGATATAAAAATAGAATTTTTATCTATATAGTAGCGGTGTAAAAATAGAATTTTTATCTATATAGTAGCGGTGTAAAAATAGAATTTTTATCCATATAGTAGCGATGCAAAAATAGAATTTTTATCTATACAGTAGCGATATAAAAATAGAATTTTTATCTATATAGCAGCGATATAAAAATAGAATTTTTATCTATATAGTAGCGATGTAAAAATAGAATTTTTATCTATATAGTAGCGATGTAAAAATAGAATTTTTATCCATATGGAGTGGTTATAAAAATATGATTTTTATATACATAGCAACAATATAAAAATGTGATTTTTATATATGTAGTGACTACGGGCAGTGAAATTGGCAAAAAGGCGAGCACGACTAAGATTTCTACATAAGAAGAGTCATGGTATTGGATTAGCTATCGGTGAGAACTTCTCACTCTAAATTTCTTTTTCTAGTTATATATATACTAGGATGCAGATGGTGCTTAGCAGCACCCGACACCCGTCATCCACAGACCATGGATGGCTTGTTTGTTTGATTGATGTGTTGTGAAAATTGTTTGTGATGTTGATGTGAAATCGGTAATATATATTAATGTATTGAAATAAATTAATTATCGTTAAAAATATAATTTTTAACGTGAAAGTGAATAGATAAATATTTATAAACAAATCGGCCGATTTGTTTATATACAATGATTTGACTAATATTGATTCTGTCGATAAATTTTACACATCGCCCAACTGCACAAATAAAAATCTGTGTGTGTTGATTTGAAACCCCACACGGGTGTTGGGATGATATTTGGGTACACTAATCCCAATTATTTAATTGTATGTCGATCGATTGGTCGACAGACTGTGTAAGCGTTGGTTATTTATATTTGATGTTTATGCAGTTGTGTGGTGCACTTTGGATGATGGTTGATTGTTTATCGTTGCTATTATATATATGTGTTGGGCGGAATCCATATAAGTAACATTATATGGTGATTGATTGGGCCTCATTCCAATCGGGAAAATAATGAATATTATAAAATATAGATTCATGTGTTGAATATAATATATATTCATTTGTTGAATAGAATAACGAATTTATTGAAATATATAAAGCCGTGTTGATTAGAGTTGCGCTATTTTGACGTGAACGACATTTATATCGATTTTATTCGTTTTTATAATGAATATAGAAAACGTAGTGATTTCAAAATATAACGTTTTGAAAATATTATCATTTATATAGTGATGATATGAAATATCCAATTTTGATTGGAAATTGAATATAGTGTTGAAATGGTTTTGAAAACGAATTTAAAACGATTTATAAAATACGTTTTAAAAGGAAATCGACGAAATATATATAATATATATATATATATATATATATATATATATATATATATATATAATCACCTGAATAGAACACGCCGCGCCGCGGCAGTTCGTGAATTTCCACCATTGACTTCGAATTGACGTTGCGGGAGATCCGACCGTCGGATTCTCCTAAAACCGGAACCGTTGGGTTCGTATCGAAAAGAGCTTTCCAATGAATATTAGAGATTTGAAATATAACGGTTGGATTTGGAATTATGTCCAAATCAAATTTGGAAAAGGTCGTTGTAAGTGCAGTTCGATGGCCGTTGATGGAAATCGACTGTACGGGCCTTGATAAAATTATTAAAAATATTAATAATTTGTGTAAAATCATAATACATGAATTGGAAAGAACTGGGATGAAAAACTCCATATCTGAAAGGATAAAAAATAGATTTTTATCGAAATGAACTGGTTTTGAACTAGAACTAAAACCAATTTATTTTTGAAATGAATAAATTGAATTTGAATCGGTTTTGAAAATAACCAGAATTTCCAATATATATAAAGTGGAAGTGGATCTGAATCGAAATTGTCTTTGGAATATTTCGATATTGGATTTCATGATTGTACAGATATTGTTATGGGAATTTGAAAGATATATTTTATATCGTTATTTCCAATACGATATTTGTTGGTTTCAGAATTTGATATTGAATATAAACCGGTATATTTTCTATTCAGAGCCTAATATTTAATATCAATTGTGATTTGGGTTTATCGTGAATCGTGTTTTAGATGACATTGGTTCTTTAACCCAGTTAAAGGCAGGATGTTGATTTTTGAAAAGATTAAAACTAAGTGGAGTTTTAATGAATCTTTAATTAGATTGAAATGTGAATTGATAATTTAAATTATCAAATCTGAAAGGTGATCGAGAATGGAGTACCACCAGTTTTGCTCCAAAGCGATAGTTAGATGTTTAATTAGATTTGAACGTGAAATGGTAATTAATTTTACCGATAACACTGTGGTGTTAGATATGGAGTATCACCAGTTTTGCTCCATGGGATTGGGATTGGGAAATAAAATAAATAATTACTTCGGTGAGGTTCGCTAATCCCGACTAGTTTGTAAAACCATAATACGGTTTGAAATGATATCCAAAGGAAGATTAAAGAATAAATTTAGAAGAATTTATCTTTGATAAAATTAATGGGAACCTACTCCCTAAGAATGTGATTTTGTGAAAAAAAGAATATTCTGAATTGGAATGAGGAGTTTGTTGTGTTTGTGTAACATTTGTTTATCATATACGTGGGTTATTCAGAAAGGCCGGGTTTACACCCATTCTGAATAACCGATTCGACGAGATGTCGAAGATGAAGACGGTCGTTGAAGACCGGAAGTCTTCACATCGTTTGGGAGATTACTGATGATCTCGATTGGGCTGTACACCCAAGATGAGGGAAACAGTTGGTGATCGTCCAGACGTACCTGGAGATCGATGGATATGCGAGGAAAGTGCCTCCAGTTTCGTTCAGACCCAGAACGAACTTGTAAATGTATTGTGTGACTGACATTGGATTTTTATTCTGTGTTGATTGATCTCTATTAAATATACATCTGTTTAGCGGCGGAGAATTTATTCTCTTACTTAATGCCCTTCTCTGAGACGTACGAGCTCAGAGGTTGGATATCGATGGACATCAGTCGCATGGAGTGAATTGCCAGTGTGGCACGCGTAAGTGGCAATTGATCAAGGCTTCTGTTGAAAAGCAAAGTCTTGTGGTTGATGATCGAAGCATGGTCTGTGTGTGACGTAGCTTTGTGTATAGCGTGAATTCGCGAGCCTCTCACCTCGGTATGAGTCAAAAACGGGATAGTGATTGCAAGGAGAGCACGACATTTCTTTCTAACTAGGGTGGTGTCAGTGACCTACCAGCCCTGACATTTATATATTTTTCACCTGTGTGGTTGTTGGATACGAGGCGCCTCGGATATAGGCCTGTAAGGACCGGGAAACGTGTGCTCAGGAATAACTAATCCTCAAAAGTAAGAGAGGACCGGCCCTGAAGATCCAAGGATCATAGTGGGGTCCTGGGACATTTGCTAGAGTGTCTCGAATCGGAGAGGAGCTTGCCCCTTGCCTTGACTCATGATGGAATCCAATTTCTAATACGTGATATTGCGGTTTTAATTGTAGAACTAGTATGGCGACATGATAAATGGTATCCATGCCGCCTATGATTAATATTTATGATTGAAATTGTTTTGAAACTATACACTTATTATAGTATCAAATGATTTTTTTTAAACGTACCAAGAATGTTTGGCTATTATAAGGGAAAACCCTATCCTCCGGCTTGCGTTGCATTGTGTGATGGGACCTGGGTCTTATAATAGCTTCATTTTTTCAAAGAGCATTGCGCTGTTTTGTTATATGCACTAGTATTCTTGGGAGGAAACCCGATCTGTGTTATACAGCGTGGTCCCTTGAATTACTCTCTTTTAAAGTAAAGTTTTAAATAACTGTTTTAGTTCTCACACCAGTCACATGATTGACCTGGAGTTTATTGTTTTAACCTAAACTCTGGGTGCCCCTATTTTCTACACGGGCAGCTAGTAGTTTTGGTTTTGCAGATTTATATTCACAGGATCCTGATTTACAGCTGGAACGATGCTCGGAAAGCTCTGTATCCGTGCATTATTTCTAGTTGTGCCTTTTTATTATTTTCCGCTGCTATGTAACTTATTGTAGTCTCTGATATTTGTTGAATGTAATTTATTCATTTATACTCTGTATATTCTTGTATCTGATGGAATTGTTGTAATAATAATGAAATGTTCTACCGTTTGCGTTCTTATTTGTCTTGTCCTCAACGCCATCCGAGCTTTCCTTCACGGGGGAGTTTGGGTCGTCTCAGTTTGGTATCAGAGCTTTGGTTTACAGAGCTCGAGAACAAGACACATTAGAACCATACGAAAGAATTCATCAGATATTGGATTAGTAATATCCAATTAGAATTACTCGTTAGAGATAGGATCAGTAGTATCCTAGAACGAGTGTGAAGAGTATATTTTTCAAAATGAAAACAAATTTTGTTTTGAAATTTAAATCGTTTTAATTACGTATTTGAATATTTATTTATTTTGAATTTGGACAATCCAATATATAATGATTTCGCGTATACGCGTCATGAACGTATATTCGAAGTTTTAATATACTGGATAGATATAGAATCACATTCTAGACATCCGGGGATGATTCTGATGACGGTGCATCATAATCAGTATTCATATTCGAGTTTCGAAGGTGTGATTTCTATATATTTCCATTAGACTGGAGTGAGAACCAAAACTAATATAGATTTATTTGTTGTGAATTGGCATCAAAAACATGATTTTTGCCTATATATCAAAATTATGAATTTGAAACGTTAATTTACTAATTGATTGATGTTTGTGTTGTTTGTTTATTTGTTTGATAATTTTGAACCATTTAGCCTAATTGAACCAAATATTGAATTGTATCGAAAATTGGTCGCATTTGCATGCATATACATGTACTTACGTTGAGGTCATAGCAAGGAGGCTAGAGCAGAAGAATAAAATTTTTTTTCCCGACAAATAGGTACATGTTTACTATAATTTACTGTTTTGTTTGGGTGATGATGATTTTATGAGCCGATTGGCTAGCCGCTTGGCTTTTTCTTTTTCTTTTTGAGATCAAAAGACCTGTATGGCAATTTCGGGATTTTCCCGGTGCTCCCGGTGCAGGGGAGGTTATGGCGAAATTTTTCGAAAATTTAGGGTGTTAGCCAAATTTTTGAAAAATTTGAAAAGTTCTTAGAAACTGAAAAGTTGAAGAACTTAAGCCGTAGTCGAAATAATGGAAGTTGAGTTGATTTGTTAAACAACTTGCGGCTTTGTTCCTTTTCGGCTTCCATTGTTATGTTCCTTTTCGGCCTTTAATTTAGAGAAGATTAGAATATCATCAATAAAAACCAGAACAAATTTATTCAATTAAATCACACATTGAACTGATAAGAAAATAGTTAGAAATATATACTTGTGCATTATATATGTTTGAAAAGGAAATTGGATAGCTGTTGAGTAAAGATTTTATTTGCGTGCCTGACAAATAGGTAAACCTTAATGAGTTGGATGCGAAATATTATTATATCAACTCCTGTGAATGCCATTGGATGCGGAGTGCTGGTTATTCTGTGTGAAATAATAAACATCGCCATAGGATAGCAACAATTAATTGTGAACTACATTACATGGCATACTTCTGGAAGATAGGCATACTTCATCATATACCACATAAACATTTGGAGCTTGTGTGACGAGGTGAAAGATTTACCATACGAGCGAGAGGTTTGTATGGCGATGACTATATTTTACAGGTTGAACTGATGACTGATATGGACTATTTAAATTGTAACAATAAAATTGCCAGATTAATAAAAACCCCACACGGGTTCAGAGTTGACAATAATCACGTCTCTCTAGTTATTAGATACGGCACATGGACTATTTATTTCCCACACGGGACGAGGTGACGAGGATTTATCCTCTGGAGCATTTAAAATACACACTCCCTCAGGCTTTGACAGGGTGACGAGAATTTATTCTCTGGAGTTATTATCAATACACGCTCCCTTGTAAACACCAGAATATATCACTATAAATATGTGTATGCTTATTAGGATTTATTGGGTACCTAATACGGCCCAATAAATTTCCAAACCTCTCCCCGTACAAAGGAGGTTATGGCGAAATTTTTCGAAAATTCCGGGTGTTAGCCAAATTTTTGAAGAATTTGAAAATTCTCAGAAACTGAAAAGTTGGAGAATGGAAGCCAGATCGAACGTAGAGTTGATTAATCAAACCACTTTCGACTTTGTTCCTTTTCGGGGACGAAAAGTTTTAAGTGGGGGAGATTGTAACAACCCGGAAATGCGGGCCAATTTAAAAATTTTATTTTGGCAATTTTAATGAATTTTGAACATTTAAAATGAATTATTTTAAATAATAACGACGAAAAATTTAATTTGAATATAATTCGAACGTATATATTATATACGTCGTCGTTAGAATATAAATAATTATATATAATTATAAATAGGATTGAAAATGGCGCGGTAGTTCGATAATTCGATTTCAAACTTCAATTCAATGTACCGGGTGCAAAACAAACCGGATTTTAGTGAAACCGAAAATAATAGGATCTATTTGATAATATCTTTCCAACGAATCCGAAAAATTGAAATTTCATAGCGGGAATCAAAAGATATGTCCAGTTGAAAATTCTGAATAGTCGCTATGTAATTCAGGCCCTTAAAAACGGGAATTTTGCAAACGACCTCAGATTTCGACCAAACCACTTTTGTTGGATCCGTGATGTCAAATTATTGCTAGATTCCAAATTTCATAATTTTTCGAATCAATATGAGAGCATGGCAAAGGAAAACGCGTTTGACCAATTTCAGTTGATTTTAATCGACTGGAAAATGGCCATTTTTCCAACTGTCTCAGAATTCGACGAAACTAGTTTTGTTAGGACCGTATCGTCAATACGAAGCTAGAAAATATTTTTCTGGAATTTATAGAGTTAGTATGCGACCCCGGTAAATTGAAATGTGCGTTTAAATTGAATATATAAAGATTTATATTTTAAATTCAACGAAAACTGATCGGAACAGTCGAATCAGCTTATGACACATATCCCATTGTGTTCGGAATGGGGGTATTTAGCTATGGACGACAGGCGGTAGACCTCGTTTAGAGGTCAAATGAAAAAGTCAACTTTTTGAAATAAAATAATTAAATAATTAAATATGAAACCCTTCTCTCTCATCCTTTTTAACTCCTTTGTCCCCCCCCCCATCGTTCATTCTCATAACGATAAAGAAGAAAAAAAAAACTTCATCGCGGGAAACCGCGATCCGCCACCGCCGCTGCCCCATCGGCGGAGCGCCGCCGCCACGTCCACCGCGGCCTCCCCAGGTGGCGTCGACCCCCACCACACCCTCCTCCTTCTCCGCCTTCTCTCCCTTCTTCCCCTCCATTGCTTACTCCTTCTTCTCCTTCCGCCACCCCCTCGCCTGCGACGCCACCAGTGGCCACCTCCGGCGTCCCCGACCCCCCCTGCGCGCCTCAGTCCCTCTCCCCTCACCACAGTACGTTCTTTCTTTCTTGTTTATTTATTTATGCATTTTCTTTTGGTTTATATATATTAGAACATTGTTTTTTTTTATTTTAAATATAGCAAAGCTTCGATTTTAGATAGAGAGGAGTTATGATTTTTAATGACACAAAAATAGGATTTTTATTGTATGATTAGCGAATTAAAAATACGATTTTGATTAGGAAGTGGCAGTAAAAATATAATCTTTTATATTGTAGAAGGTTAAAAATATAATTTTTACATTATAGAAGTGTTAAAAATTTGATCTTTATATATGTAGTGAATCAAAAATATAATTTTTACTTGTGTAGAGTATTAAAAATATGACCTTTATATAGTAGAAGATATAAAAATACTATTTTTATATAAGTAGTGTATTGAAAATAAAATTTCTATATAATAGAGAATATAAAAATATAATCTTTATATTTGAAAAGGCGAAATCTTTTATAGAGAGTAGCGATGTAAAAATAGAATTTTTATCTATATAGCAGCGGTGTAAAAATAGAATTTTTATCTATATAGTAGCGGTGTAAAAATAGAATTTTTATCTATATAGTAGCGGTGTAAAAATAGAATTTTTATCTATATAGTAGCGATATAAAAATAGAATTTTTATCTATATAGTAGCAATATAAAAATAGAATTTTTATCTATATAGTAGCGATATAAAGACAGAATTTTTATCTATATAGTAGCGATGTAAAAATAGAATTTTTAACTATATAGTAGCGATGTAAAAATAGAATTTTTATCCATATGGAGTGATTATAAAAATATGATTTTTATATACATAGCAACAATATAAAAATGTGATTTTTATATATGTAGTGACTACGGCCAGTGAAATTGGCAAAAAGGCGAGCACGACTAAGATTTCTACATAAGAAGAGTCGTGGTATTGGATTAGCTATCGGTGAGAACTTCTCACTCTAAATTTCTTTTTCTAGTTATATATATATATACTAGGATGCAGACGGTGCTTAGCAACACCCGACACCCGTCATCCACAGACCATGGATGGCTTGTTTGTTTGATAGATGTGTTGTGAAAATTGTTTGTGATGTTGATGTGAAATCGGTATTATAGATTAATGTATTGAAATAAATTAATTATCGTTAAAAATATAATTTTTAACGTGAAAGTGAATAGATAAATATTTATAAACAAATCGGCCGATTTGTTTATATACACTGATTTGACTGATATTGATTGGGTCGATAAATTTTACACATTGCCCGACTGCACAAATAAAAATCTGTGTTTATTGTTTTGAAACCCCACACGGGTGTTGGGATGATATTTGGATACACTAATCCCAATTATTTAATTGTATGTCGATCGATTGGTCGACAGATTGTGTAAGCGTTGGTTATTTATATTTGATGCTTATGCAGTTGTGTGGTGCACTTTGGATGATGGTTGATTGTTTATCGTTGCTAAATGTGTTGGGTGGAATCCATATAAGTAACATTATATGGTGATTAATTGGGCCTCATTCCAATCGGGAAAATAATGAATATTATAAAATATAGATTCATGTGTTGAATATAATATATATTCATTTGTTGAATAGAATAACGAATTTGTTGAAATATATAAAGCCATGTTGATTAGAGATGCGCTATTTTGACGTGAACGATATTTATATCGATTTTATTCGTTTTTATAATGAATATAGAAAATGTAGTGATTTCAAAATATAACGTTTTGAAAATATTATCATTTATATAGCGATGATATGAAATATCCAATTTTGACTGGAAATTGAATATTATGTTGAAATGGTTTTGAAAACGAATTTAAAACGATTTATAAAATACGTTTTAAAAGGAAATCGACGAAATATATATAATATATATATATTATATATATAATGGCCTGAATAGAACGCGCCGCGCCGCGGCAGTTCTTGAATTTCGAACATTGATTTCGAATTGACGTTGCGGGAGATCCGACCACCGGATTCTCCTAAAACTGGAACCGTTGGGTTCGTATCGAAAAGAGCTTTCCAATGAATATTAGAGATTTGAAATCTAACGGTTGGATTTGGAATTATGTCCAAATCAAATTTGGAAAAGGTCGCTGTAAGTGCAGTTCGATGGCCGTTGATGGAAATCGACTGTACGGGCCTTGATAAAATTATTAAAAATATTAATAATTTGTGTAAAATCATAATATGTGAATTGGAAAGAACTGGGATGAAAAACTCCATATCTGAAAGGATAAATATAGATTTTTATCGAAATGAACTGGTTTTGAACTAGAACTAAAACCAATTTATTTTTGAAATGAATAAATTGAATTTGAATCAGTTTTGAAAATAACCAGAATTTCCAATATATATTGTTAGATCGAAATTTGGACCTAACACCCAAATTATTATGAACAGTAGAGAATTTTGAATGAAGAACAAGGAAAAAGAAAATAACACTCAGAATTTATAGTGGTTCGGCGTTAACGAGCCTACGTCCACTTTATATGTTATTGATTATGCTTTAGAAGCTATTACAACAATGATTTCTCTCAATATTTCAGTGGTTTGACAACAATGGCGGCTTCAGTACTCACTATTGCCAAAAAAAAGATCCCGAAAAATGCCAAGCTCTGGGCTATTTATAGCTGATTTTGTCAGGCGGATCGCGGACACGTGGCACGGATCCCGAAAGTATCGGATCGGATCGCCGCCGTTGAGGAAAGGGTCAAATTAGCCGCTGTGGACAGGTGTCGTGATCTGCTTAAAAATCGGATCGTGCAGATGGGGAGAATTGGTCCAGATGACAGTTAGGAACACGTGTCGCCAGATCCGTGCGATTCGGATCGCTGAAGATCAGCTCGTGATTGAATGGGTCAGAGGCTTCGGTACGCACCAAGGGATCGGATCGCTTCGCTAGGGATAACAACATGAGTTCGGATCGAGTCGCATAGCTGATTTGTTCCGCTGAAGGAATGGGCGAGTCGATAGTGTGCGATCCGATATCAGGCGAGACGATGGTGCGATCCATTCCTTCAAGTCCTTAGAGAATGCGGTTTCGTGCTTTCTTCTTATGAATAATCCTGGGTGGCTTGGTCAAAAAGCGAACCAACATTTTGCCCCTCGAAGTATGTTATATCGATGATGGAACATGCTTCGAAAACTCCAATCTACCTTTTCTTGAAGGGACGTAAATCAAACGTTGCCTTGGTTCAAATCAACACACGTATGAATCGGATCGCCATAGGGTGACACGGTCCGATCTGGCCATCTGCTCGTCTCGTGGTGAGTACCTAGGCTTTTGTGCGAAACGAGGCGGACTTTCCTTCGAATCGTGTTGGTCTTTGAGTTTGGTGGGCCATCATTTGAGGCGGTCCGTGGGCTTCCATGCGATACAAGCTTTGAATCGTGGCCTTCATGACGTTTCGTGGACCAGATAAGACAAGGAAGGGGAGACAAACGATCACCTTCTTTGCCTATATAAGCCGACCCCCTTCCCTTCATTCTCCTTCTTCTTTCACGCTGCCGTATCGTTTCGCCTTAGCTATTGAAAAACGAACCCAACTCTCTCTTAAACTTTCGAATATTCAAGTATTCTATCGGTTTTAGAAAGGTAATTCCATAGAGAACATTCTCATCTGTAAACGCATCACTCTTCTGAATCTTTACGACTGATTCGAGGGAAAAACAGTATAAACTCGCAATTTCCCGAAGAAATCACCAAGGTCGCCATGGCCATTGGGCGTAGAGCTCGGAACTTGAGGATGGGAAGGTGAGAAGGAAGACGACGGAGGCAGAAGAAGAAGGAAAGCCGACTCGGATCGTGGTCGAGGATTGAAGACGAAAGCAAGTGGCGAGACGACAGATCGAGGTGGCAACGAAGGGACGGATCGCGGGAATCGCAACGGTTCATGAAGGGGCGATCCCTCCATCCGGCGATTCAATGAGGGGGCGATCCCTATGATTGCGAGTCGAAAGGGGGGCGATCCCTATGCCTTGCGATCCGTCCCACAGCTAACGATACGAAGAAACTTCAGACTTTAATCGATGTCCTGTCACCATAAAACTTTGAACAGTTAGGCTAGAGCCGCAACGTTGGACTTTCTGGACTAAATGACCTCATGACTTGATTGCATATTAACGACTTCTGATAACCTTGACTGCTTTCATGCTTTATTGTTAATTTTGATAATGCACACACACCGGCACTTGCACACACGGGGGACGGGTAGTGTTAATCTTATTGTTCATATTTTCTCGTCCCAGCAGCAATGTCAAACGATCACTCTTCTCCAAGATCTGTAGCAGAAACAGAATCCGAGACTCCTGAACAGCACAATCCCGAAATCCCCTCAATCAATCCGGGAGGTGAGGATTCTGGATCCGAGTATGAAGCTACAGAATCTGATCCGACAGAAAGTACTTCATCCAGCAACAACTCTGAAATTGATGAGCGAGCTCCGGACGAAATCCCCGGCGCAGTTGGGATAGATAAATTCTCTGATTCTTTAGCGTCCAAGCTTGACGAGATAAAACTCAAGAGAATCTGCTTAAGACACGGCATTCCTTGGGACGATGTCCTGACACCCGGAAGCGAAGATAGACCCCATCTAGCACCGGAAGGGTACATGGCGATTAGCCGAACAATGTGCCTAGTAGGAGCTATCCCTCCGTTCCCTCCGATTGCTATCGAAACTTTAAGACGACTAGGCATCGCTCCAATGCAGCTCCATCCAAACGCCTATGCATCGTTGTACACTCTGTACATTGCATATGCGGAGATCCTACATGCTGAGCTTAAATTCAGAGATCTGGTGTTCTTCTTTCTCTTCAAGCACCGTTCTTCTGCAACTCCAAACTTTTTCTTTTTTGAATCAGTGGCGAACAGGAAAGTCCTATATGACGGATACAGCAACATCGGGGATCCTAAGTCCGACTGGTTTTACATAAGGAAACAGGCTGGATGCTCACGGAGATGGCTCAAATCAAGTAAACTTTGATCACCTAGTTGGATATCTTGCTTAAGGAGTCCAAGTGTTAACATTCTTTTCGCTTTTTCCTTTGTCTTAAACAGATCATGTCTTCCCGAAAACAGAGGGTGCACTATACAACAACCGGTTGTCCATTCTTTTGCAAAGCAGATCCGACTTTTTAAGAATTAAAAAATGCATTACTGATGACAACCTTCACAAGCATCGCCTTCTGGATAGAAGATTTGGACTTGGGACCGGCGGCAAACCTTATAAATATGTGCCTCCAACGGAAGAAGAGGGAACTTCACAAGCGGTTGAAACAACTAAACTTCGCAAGAGTCCTTCTCCGATAGTCATCCAAGACGATGAAGACTTGAATATATACAGAGGGGACGAGTCCCGTGGTGATGTGTCGAAAGAAATCCCTACCTCTGCTCCAATGGAAACTGTTGGTGATGACGACTTGACAGAAGAACAACTATTTGACGAGCTGAACAAAATCCCCTTACCCGATATCGAATATACAGAAAAAGACTTCGGCGAGGAGCCTTTCTTTTCTGCTCCCGAAGAGGCGACCGCTTCAACCAGGGGTCGAGAAACGGGTCAGATGAGCCTGTCTCCAGGCCCGGGTCTGTTAGGGGGAATTATATGGGATGCACACTTCACACACACTGCCTGACCTTGCACTATCATATTGTGGATATTCAAAGTTATAATATGCTCTTCTTTTCTCTTTACAGGAGCGATGTCCCGCAGGAAGTCTTACTCATATCGTTCTCTTCGTGAAGGCACACCTAGCCTCCGCCCGGACACAGAGCGCCCTCGCGGTCCTCCTCATAGGCCGAGTTCCTCGCAACCTCGATCTCCACCCAGATCAACCTCTACCAGGCCTTCGAGTCATCCGCCAATTCCGACCGGGGGAAAACAACTTCCAAAGGAGTTGACTCCTCCAAAGAGTGCTCCGTCCCATAGCCGGTCGTCAAAAAGGCGTCACGAATCCAAAGATAAGGACAGAGAATCATCCAAAGAGACTGAAAAGGGGGGAAGTGATATCGTTCCCACTAGCCCACCAGAGTTAGCTGCCCCCGGGTCACGGGATCATGTTCACGGTCCCGAGATCCAAGGTAGACTGGAAAAGCTGCGGGAACAATTTCCAGGCATGTTCTTTGATAGGATGGTATTTGTTCCTACCTTGGAACCGGTCCCTAAAAACTGGGATAGTGAAGTCATCGGGCATATTCGTCACGTGGCCAGGCAGTACGAGATGATGAAAAAGCATGCCCTTAACCTTTCGGAGGTCATTCGGACACTTGAAATTGAAGCGCACAGATCCAAAGCAAAACTCGAAAATAATGAAAGGGCTAGGACGAAATTGGATAAAGACTTGGAGGATGCTCAGGCCCAACTTGCCCTAGCACAGAGGGATGCTGCAAATTATAAGACTGAACTGGAAAATGCCAAGCAACGCTTTCATTCAGAACTGGACTCCAATAGCCAAGAAAAGATGGCTTTAAAGAAGGAGGTTGAAGATCTCAAGATGGCCAATATCGAGTTGAAAACGGCACG
Source organism: Allium sativum (assembly GCA_030737875.1). Lineage (NCBI taxonomy): Eukaryota > Viridiplantae > Streptophyta > Magnoliopsida > Asparagales > Amaryllidaceae > Allium > Allium sativum. The sequence continues at coordinate 491,853,736 of CM060920.1, forward strand.
AGATCACTTCGAAGCTGAGAAGGCTGCTTGGGAGGCGGAAAGAGCGAGCTTGAAAGAAAGTTTAGCCCTAGCAAAAGAAGAAACGGTAATTTTGAACGACCAGGTTTCAGATGCGGAAAGGAGGGCAGCCCTAGCCGAAAAGAACGTCGAAAGTGCCCTCGAATTGGCCACTGCTTCTAACAACAAGCTCCTCGAAAGAGAAAAAGAAATTGAGGGGTTTGAGGAGATGATCTTCGATTTCCTTGGCCAAGTTCTAAAAACTCGCAACATCTCATGGATCCCGGATTACCATGTTACTTTGGCCAACTTATGGGATGCCATCGTGGAAGGCGAAAAACATAGACTGGGGGTTGAAGAAATCAACGAGGATGAATTAATGAAGAGCATCCTCAGAGACAACGAGCCTGAGGACCTAGCGGAGGGTCGTCGCCTAATCTTGGCGGAAATGGAGAAGGAGAGAACCATGGCTAAAGGTAAAAGCAAAATTGACGAAGGTTCCAGTTCTGCCGCGAAGCCTAAAACCTCCGAAGATGAGGAGTACCATCCTGACGATCCGCTAATCCCTTTAGGCCTAACTCCCGTGGTTGGTGGAGCATCTGGGACTACTCAAGAGGGAGCATCCACTGAAGGTATCTCTCTCCTTTCCCCACAATTTGTTAAAGCAATTATGAATTGTCGTCGTCTGGCAGGACAACCAATTGAGTTTGTAATGCGTGTCTCTCGTACCGCAGGTGGAGAGCCCGCTGACAAGGGTGCTGAGAAAGAGAGAGAAGCGGAGAAGGATGCTGCCCTGCCGGGTGCTGGTACCGATGTCTCAGAGCGAGTCGAGGTCATAACAGTAGAAGGAAGCATCCCGGCAGTTAGCACCGATGTTCCCAAGGATGCCGAGACCATTGAGGCTTTAAAAGACATGGATGGTCGCCATGTGGATGACGAAGAAGACATTACCGGCTCCAAAAAGGCTGATGATGATGATGATGAGGAACCCCTGGCCAGCCGAAGAGACAGACAAGAAAAAGAGTTGGCTTCAAAGAAGGTGGGAGATGAGGCTCTGGACGTGGTCCCCCTTGCAGAGTTCGATCCCAAAACTGGGATGATCATGAAAATCCAGTCCAAGTCCATCAGCCGACAGCTTCACTTCGCAAACCCTGATGATTTCCCGACTTCCCTTTCCAGTAGAAGCAAGAGAAAAGAGGTGGAAGAGGACACTTCAGAAGAATCGGATGTTCCCCTCGTAGATAAGCGGAAGAGGAAGAAAGGGGACCCATCTGAAGCCGACAGAGAGAGACTGGAGAGGCAGAAACAGGAGAAGAGGGCTAAGCGTAAATAGGATGTTTGTTGATATTTGTTGATATTTTTCCTTTATGCTTTCCACTGACCAGGAAGTGTAATTGTGAGACTGGTCCTCACTTTTTTGTTTCTAGGTTGTTCTTTCATTTTGTTGATTTGCAGCACATGAACAATAGTTTTTCTCTCCTTGTATCATTGTGTACCTGTATTCAGATAAACTTTCTATGTTTAGTCATTAGCTAACTAATAATAATTACAAAGTAATTAAATAACAGATAGCCAAAGGAGAATTTTCATGTTGCACTGCTGTATTAAAATTTCGTATTTGCGTGCGAGCACATGCGCCCCCAATCAGTTGTTATCATGACGTCTGACGGGGGTTTACTAGGAATTGGATAGCCTTATTGGAGGGTTGCCCCCTATTTCTGAATATGGGGGACTTAAAAGATTTCATAGGATAGTCGTTTGGCACCGAATTCCTAATACCTTGATCAATGCTTAACCGGAAACGCCTTTATACTCTCCCTCTCTTTGGAGAGTTAGAGTTTGAGCTCAGCGATTCACTTGCTTCCCGATCCTTCAGCGGGAAAGGAGCTCTTTCTCAGCGCTCAATCGGAGACGCTTTTATACTCTCTCTCTCTCTGGAGAGTTAGAGTTCGAGCTCAGCGATTCACTCGCTTCCCGATCCTTCAGCGGGAAAGGAGCTCTTTCTCAGCGCTCAATCGGAGACGCTTTTATACTCTCTCTCTCTGGAGAGTTAGAGTTCGAGCTCAGCGATTCACTCGCTTCCCGATCCTTCAGTGGGAAAGGAGCTCTTTCTCAGCGCTCAATCGGAGACGCTTTTATACTCTCTCTCTCTCTGGAGAGTTAGAGTTCGAGCTCAGCGATTCACTCGCTTCCCGATCCTTCAGTGGGAAAGGAGCTCTTTCTCAGCGCTCAATCGGAGACGCTTTTATACTCTCTCTCTCTCTCTGGAGAGTTAGAGTTCGTCTTTAGGCAGCTCCGATCATGGTACACTGCCGTTATTCGTGGATGTCGTTTTTCGTGTTCTTTATACTCTCTCTCTTCTTTGGAGAGTTAGAGTCACGGATTAAGCAGTCTGCATTCATGCATTCTCATCAAACTCATCCTTGGGGCATACTTTAACCCATACTCCGTGGATTAAAGCTAGTCGGACAAGCGGTCGGAGCTTTTGCCAAAGCTTTGGGTTTTTCTGATTGGTCTACGGGAGGAACGGTGGGCATCAGACTCCGGATACCTGGGTTATTCACATTATTTTTCATAAAAACAAATAGGCAAACAAATAAAAATGCAGATAAAGGTAAATAACACACGGTATTTTTATAGTGGTTCGGTCGAATCATGACCTACGTCCACTTTATAATCTCTTGCTTTAAGGAATCAGACCATTCTAGGCGAGTCATGCCCTGTACATAATTTTTTAACAAAACAAAAGAACAAATTTAAAACTCTCATGTCAAATATGGCCGTAAATGTTGGGCATTCCACACTCTGGGGATTTCCCTTCCATCTACAGTTGCAAGCTTGAAGGTTCCATTATCAAGTTTGCTCAAAATAGAGTACGGTCCTTCCCACTTCGCTCCCATATGAGTTGGGGGTGGAAAGACACATTTCAGAACCAAATCTCCGGGTTCCCAGGTTCGGACTCGGACCTTTCTGTTGTAGTATCGGGCGACCTGTTGTTTGCATCTCAGGGCACGCAGGTCTGCTTCATCCCTCTTTTCTTCGATCAAATCTAGGGACTTAAGGAGCAATTCATTATTGGTCATCGGATCATAATAAGTCACCCGATGAGAAGGTACCTTTATCTCAACCGGGATGACTGCCTCTGTTCCAAAAGCAAGGGAGAACGGGGTATGTCCCGTTGCCGATTTATATGTTGTCCTGTAAGCCCATAGTGCCAAGGGCAATTCATCAGCCCACATGGCTCTGGCCCGCTTCATTCTTCTTTTCAGAATAGACTTAATTACTTTATTTGCCACTTCGACTTGTCCGTTCGATTGCGGGTGCGCCACGGAGGTATATCGATTCTCGATGCGGTATCTTTGGCAGAAATTTCTGAATTCAGTACTATCGAATTGAGTTCCGTTGTCTGTTACCACAATCTTTGGAATCCCAAACCGACAGATGATGTTTCTCACGATGAAGTTGATCACTCGTTTTGTTGTGATTGTGGTTAGTGGTTCTGCCTCGACCCACTTGGTGAAATAATCTACGGCCACAATAGCGAACTTCGCTCCACCTCTTGCTATGGGGAGGCTTCCTATGATATCAATTCCCCACATAGCAAAAGGCCACGGACTCATCATTGTTTTTAACTGACTCGGAGGCGCTCTGGGTATCTTTGAGAATCTCTGGCACGCATCACACCGTCGTGCATATCTCACTGCATCCTTGTTTATGGTAGGCCAGAAATAACCATGCCGCAACACCTTTTTTGCCAGATTTTGCCCTCCAGTGTGGTCGCCACATTCACCTTCGTGGACTTCTTGCAGCACACGTTTGATGTCATCGTGGGCTATACACCGAAGGAGGGGCATTGAAAACCCTTGCCTATAAAGAACTCCGCCTTGCAATACGTATCGGGTGGCTTTACGAATCACTTTACGCCTCTCGCTTTTCTTGGTCGGAAGCGTTCCATCCATTAGGAAATTCTTTATAGGGGTCATCCAGGACTCCCTTTCTGGTTCTGTCTCTAGTACTAAGTCGACTTCCATCTGATCTATGCTAGGAGACCGAAGTACTTCAACGGGGGCCAGCCCAGTTACTTCAGGATCACTAGAGCTAGCCATCTTTGCCAGCTTGTCTGCCTGCTGGTTCCCTGTCCGCGGAATATGAGATATACTGTAGTGATCAAAATCATTCAGCAGTTCTTTGACTTTCTTTAAGTATAGAACCAATCTTGCACTTTTAGCCTGGAATCTTCCAGTGACTTGATTCACAACCAACTTGGAGTCGCAGAAGATGTTCAGCTTTGTGACTTCTAGTTCCTTTGCAATCTTTAATCCGGCTATCAGAGCTCCATATTCGGAATCGTTGTTAGTGGCCTGAAACTCCATTCGGATGGCATAGGTTATCAATCGTTTCTCGGGGGTTTCAAGCACTATTCCAGCGCCGGATCTTTCGTCGTTTCTAGCGCCATCAGTATACAATCTCCAGGCATTAGGATCGAAAAGTAACTTCGAAGGTTCCACTTCTTCGTCTGCTATATCTTCTTCAGGAACAGTGAACTCTGCTATGAAGTCGGCTATCACTTGCCCCCGAATTGACCGTCTGGGCTGAAAGTTCAAGTCAAATTGACTTAACTCAATATTCCATTTGAGTAACCTTCCAGATGCCTCCGGTCTCTGTAAAACTTGCTTGAGTGGATGATCAGTATATATGGTAATAGGATGTACCTGAAAGTAGTGCCGAAGTTTTCTAGAGGCAATCAGTAAACTATACGCCAGTTTTTCTATCCGTGGATAATTACGCTCTGCTGCTGTCAACTTTTTGCTCACATAATACACAGGTCTTTGGATCTTATCCTCTTCCCTTACCAACGCTGAGCTGATCGCATGGGATGACACGGCCAAATATACGAATAAATCCTCGTGATCTATCGGTTTAGATAGAATGGGAGGTTTCTCCAAGTGCCTGAGCAAATTCTGAAACGCTTCTACGCAGTCAGGAGTCCATTTAAAGTGGCGTTTTCCTCGATTTATTAATTCGAAGAATGGGATGCACTTATCCGTAGCCCTGGAGATAAATCTGCTTAATGCGGCCACTTTTCCGGCAAGGCTTTGCACATCCCTAATTTGCCTAGGTTCCTGAATGTTTCTGATTGCCGCGATCTGGTCTGGATTAATCTCGATACCGCGGGAACTGACAATGAACCCCAAGAATTTTCCAGAAGCAACACCGAATGAACACTTGGTGGGATTGAGTTTCATTCCATACTTTCGAAGAATGCCGAACATCTCCGCCAAGTCAGTAGTGTGTTGAGAAGATTGCTTGGATTTAACCAACATATCGTCGACGTATACTTCCATTGTTTTCCCGATTTGGTTATAAAACATTCTGTTGACCAAACGTTGGTACGTAGCGCCTGCGTTCTTCAAACCAAAGGGCATTACCACGTAACAATATAATCCCAGATCAGTGATGAAACTAGTATGCTCTTGATCTGGAATATGCATTGGAATTTGGTTGTATCCTGAATAAGCATCCATAAATGAGAGAAACTCATGACCTGCCGTCGAGTCTACCAACTGGTCGCCACTTCCCGTTGGCCTTCTTTACCAGGACTGGATTTGAAATCCAGTCCGGGTAGGTTGAATCTCTGATAAACCCGTTACTTTTTAGCTTTCCAACCTCTTCTTTCAAGGCAGCGGACCTCTCCGGGCCCAACATTCGTCTTTTTTGCTTTACTGGAGGATGTTTGGGGTTAATGCTCAAAGAATGGCTCATGATTGATGGGGATATCCCGCACATGTCTGCATGGGTCCACGCAAATACATCCAAATTGTTCTTTAAGAAATTTGTCAATTCTCCAGCAAGGTTCGGACTTAACTGGGATCCAATCTTAAGGACCTTCTCCGGGTCACTGTCATCGATTGGTACATCCACAGTTGCCTCGTTGGGAGTCGCCATTCTGCCCCCGGGCTCTTGATCCTCTCTGGGATCTATGTCCTCGGGCATCCCTCTGGGCAACTCTCCAATGATTGTCCTCTTTGGTTGCTATAAGGTCTCCGCCCCCGAAGGGGGAGAAGCGCCTTTAGTTTCGATATCCGCTCCATTGCGAAGCAACTTTAGTTCGGCAACATAACATGCTCGCGCAGCAACTTGATCCCCTCTGACGACACCAATGCCAGCTTCTGTGGGGAATTTCAATAACAAGCACCAAGGAGCTATACAGGCTCTGAACTTTGCGAGGGCCGGTCGGCCCAAGAAGGCATTGTATGGCGATTCAACATCCAAAACCACAAAGGGAAGGATTCTCACTCTCTGGCGTTCTCCTTCCCCAAGTGTAACTGGTAACTCTACATAACCCATCGGAGCGGTGGATGCTCCGTTGAATCCACGGATCCATCCTTGGCAGGGCTTCAAATCTTTTATTTCAAGATTCATCTGGTCAAAGGCCTTTTTGAAGAGAATATTAACGGAACTCCCGTTGTCCACCAGTACCTTATGAACAGTGGCTGGCCCAATGGGTACCGTAATTACAAGTGGATCCTCAGTTGGAGCGTGGACTCCGATGCTTTCTCGTTCTCGGAAAACAACGTCATCAGTCATCATCTTCTGCTGCTTCACCGGGATACTGTCCTCGGGGTTGCTACATTCCCCTACCTCGAGGTGTTGTTTGGCCGCGTTGACGTATTGATCTAATGCTTTGGAACTATGCCCAGCAAGATAGAGTCCTCCGATCACAGTATTGATAACAATATTCTTTCCTTTTTGCTGAGCAGTCGGCCTAGCAGCAAGTTGATTTTGATTCTGATTCGGGGCCTGCACTGCTTGCCCCCTATCCCTAGGCGCTACTCTGTATTCATCTAGCTTCCCCTCTCGAAGCAGCCTTTCGACCACGTCCCTAAGGTGACGACATTCATTCGTCGAATGACCGTGGATTTGATGAAAGAGACAAAACTTTCCTGTCTCACGCTCTTTTTCTATCGATTCTCTAGGAGGTGGCCTCTTATTTTGGAGGACTTCGTACGCATCCATGAAAATATTCTCCAAAGTATCATTGATGGGTGTATAACTTTCAAAGGCCCTGGGACGAGTCCTTCTCTGGGAATCGTTCCCTCGGCCCCTCTTCCGGTTGTTGCCGTTACTATTGTTATTGTTGTTACCCGGCTGACGGCCACCCTGATTCTGATTTCCGACGTTAACTTCCACTTTCCCTGAGCTGTCTCTAGTCTGTTTGATGGCGACATTGCTCTGAATTTCCTCCTTATCAGTTGTTTTAACCTTTCGGTTTGCGTATACCTCTTCCCGGCGCAGATGTACGTTGGCTTTCTCATAGAATAACTCTCTGGTGTGGGGTGGTTTGCCTGCCAAGTACCTCCCGAATTCAGTGTCCTTATCCACTCCGTCAATCAGTGCTGCGACGATGGTCGGCTCATGAGGATCTTTAACCTCAGTGGCGGCCAAATTGAAACGATCCAGGTACATCTTTAGACTTTCGCCTGGTCGCTGTTTGACAAGGAATAAATCGATCACGCTTTTCGTTTTCTGTGCGTAGATACGGAATTGTTCTACGAACTTCTCGCTTAGTTCCCTGAAGCTAGAAATCGATCTCGCCGGCAGGCGAGTGAACCATAGCAAAGCCACGTCTTCCAAGAATATGGGAAATGCTTTACACTTAACCGCGTCAGAAGCGGCGGCAGCAGTCATCGACCAAGAGTATCTCATTAGGTGCTGAACAGGATCAGACCTCCCTGCATATTGGTTCATTTGTGGCATGTTGAAACGCCTTGGATAGGTCGCATCCAAAATATCGTCAGTAAATGGGGTATGACTGCGGTCGATCCCCCAATCTTCGTTTCGCTGTCCACGGCTGTCGGCCAGAATCTGGTGAACCATGGCTGCAACGTTTGCACTAGTCAAAGGAGGTTCAGGATCAGTGCCTTTGGTTCGACGAGGTTCTCTGATCTCTCTTCGGGAAGCAGTCATAAAATCTGTGGCTTGGACAGGGTTTCGCTGCCCCCTGTTATCATGAGTATGTATGCGGCGACGGGGCTGAGGTGGTCTGTTATGCACAGGACTATTCACATTACGGTTTGGGGATCCCGCCCCTAGTTCCTCTTCTTGTGAGGGCAGGGTTCCGAACCGAAGCTGTTCTATGTTTTCGGCTCTCTCATATGGTCGCCGCGGAGGTCTCGGCGATTCTTCAGACGAAGAAGAATACACTGGGGTGAGTGAACGAACCGGTGATGTTCTTTGCCTTGCTAGCTCATCGAGTCTTCTATCCATAGCTGTCAAATTCTGCCGCAGGATGGAACTTTCCTGCCTTTGGGCAGCTAACTCATCAAACAACCTATCCCACATTTCGGCGAAGCGAGAGAGATCCCCCTCAGTGACAGGAGCAGCAGGGTCATAATGGTCATCATCACTCTCTCTTATACGCAAAGAGCTCGAACCGGGTCGAGCGGAGGTTCCGGGACGATAGGAATGGGTCATAGGTTCTTTTCCAGGTCGAGTTGTAGTCTGACCATCAGCTCGGATAGCTGCGGTTCGTGGAGGGCGATTCGTTGCGCCCCCTGAGATCGACTCGTGGTCGTGGTGCGTGGAGGCTGCGAGGTGTTGCCTCGGGATCGAGTGACAACTCCTTCGGTAGCACGGATCGTCTCGTTCTCATCGACTCGGAACGAGGTGTCTTCGTCGGATCGGATCGCCCCCTGCGCTCCGCGATCCAGAGCTTCTTGGTTGCCCAGTTCGTGTACACTCTCCTCAATCGTTTCGTTGGTCTGCGAAACTTTAGATCTTTTTCCAGCCATAATATCCGAATCGCTGGAATCCTCAAAGAAACGAATAGGGAAACTTTAAGACTGAGGCTCTCAATGAAAGCACCAAAAATGTTAGATCGAAATTTGGACCTAACACCCAAATTATTATGAACAGTAGAGAATTTTGAATGAAGAACAAGGAAAAAGAAAATAACACTCAGAATTTATAGTGGTTCGGCGTTAACGAGCCTACGTCCACTTTATATGTTATTGATTATGCTTTAGAAGCTATTACAACAATGATTTCTCTCAATATTTCAGTGGTTTGACAACAATGGCGGCTTCAGTACTCACTATTGCCAAAAAAAAGATCCCGAAAAATGCCAAGCTCTGGGCTATTTATAGCTGATTTTGTCAGGCGGATCGCGGACACGTGGCACGGATCCCGAAAGTATCGGATCGGATCGCCGCCGTTGAGGAAAGGGTCAAATTAGCCGCTGTGGACAGGTGTCGTGATCTGCTTAAAAATCGGATCGTGCAGATGGGGAGAATTGGTCCAGATGACAGTTAGGAACACGTGTCGCCAGATCCGTGCGATTCGGATCGCTGAAGATCAGCTCGTGATTGAATGGGTCAGAGGCTTCGGTACGCACCAAGGGATCGGATCGCTTCGCTAGGGATAACAACATGAGTTCGGATCGAGTCGCATAGCTGATTTGTTCCGCTGAAGGAATGGGCGAGTCGATAGTGTGCGATCCGATATCAGGCGAGACGATGGTGCGATCCATTCCTTCAAGTCCTTAGAGAATGCGGTTTCGTGCTTTCTTCTTATGAATAATCCTGGGTGGCTTGGTCAAAAAGCGAGCCAACATATATAAAGTGGAAGTGGATCTGAATCGAAATTGTCTTTGGAATATTTTGATATTGGATTTCGTGACTATACAGATATTGTTATGGGAATTTGAAAGATATATTTTATATCGTTATTTCCAATACGATATTTGTTGGTTTCAGAATTTGATATTGAATATAAACCGGTATATTTTCTATTCAGAGCCTTATATTTAATATCAAATGTGATTTGGGTTTATCGTGAATCGTGTTTTAGATGACATTGGTTCTTTAACCCAGTTAAAGGCAGGATGTTGATTTTTGAAAAGATTAAAACTAATTGGAGTTTTAATGAATCTTTAATTAGATTGAAATGTGAATTGATAATTTAAATTATCAAATCTGAAAGGTGATCGAGAATGGAGTACCACCAGTTTTGCTCCAAACCGATAGTTAAATCTTTAATTAGATTTGAACGTGAAATGGTAATTAATTTTACCGATAACACCGTGGTGTTAGATATGGAGTATCACCAGTTTTGCTCCATGGGATGAACAGATCGGGATTGGGAAATAAAATAAATAATTACTTCGGTGAGGTTCGCTAATCCCGACTAGTTTGTAAAACCATAATACGGTTTGAAATGATATCCAAAGGAAGATTAAAGAATAAATTTAGAAGAATTTATCTTTGATAAAATTAATGGGAACCTACTCCCTAAGAATGTGATTTTGTGAAAAAAAGAATATTCTGAATTGGAATGAGGCGATTGTTGTGTTTGTGTAACATTTGTTTATCATATACGTGGGTTATTCAGAAAGGCCGGGTTTATAACCATTCTGAATAACCAGTTCGACGAGATGTCGAAGATGAAGACGGTGGTTGAAGACCGAAAGTATTCACATCGTTTGGGTGATTACTGATGATCTCCATTGGGCTGTACACCCAAGATGAGGGAAACAGTTGGTGATCATCCAGACGTACCTGGAGATCGATGTATATGCGAGGAAAGTGCCTCCGGTTTCGTTCAGACCCAGAACGAACTTGTAAATGGATTGTGTGTCTGATATTGGATTTTATTCTATGTTGATTGATCTCTATTAAATATACATCAGTTTGGCGGCGGAGAATTTATTCTCTTGCTTAACGCCCTACTCTGAGACGTACGAGCTCAGAGGTTGTATATCGATGGACATCAGTCGCATGGAGTGAATTGCCAGTGTGGCACGCGTAAGTGGCAATTGATCAAGGATTATGTTGAAAAGCAAAGTCTTGTGGTTGATGATCAAAGCATGGTCTGTGTGACGTAGCTTTGTGTATAGCGTGAATTCGCGAGCTTCACACCTCGGTAAGAGTCAAAAACAAGATAGTGACTGCAGGGAGAGCACGACGTTTCTTTCTAGCTAGGGTGGTGTCAGTGACCGACCAGCCCTGACATTTATATATTTTTCACCTATGTGGTTATTGGATACGAGGCGCCTCGGATATAGGTCTGTAAGGACCGGGAAACGTGTGCTCAGGAATAACTAATCCTCAAAAGTAAGAGAGGACCGGCCCTGAAGATCCAAGGATCATAGTGGGGTCCTGGGACATTTGCTAGAGAGTCTCGAATCGGAGAAGAGCTTGCCCCTTGCCTTGACTCATGATGAAATCCAATTTCCAATACGTGATATTGCAGTTTTAATTGTAGAACTAGTATGGCGATATGATAGATGGTACCCATGCCGCCTATGATTGATATTTATGATTGAAATTGTTTTGAAACTATACACTCATTATAGTATCAAATGATTTGTTTTAAACGTACCAAGCATGTTTGGCTATTATAAGGGAAAACCCTATCCTACGGCTTGCATTGCATTGTGTGATGGGACCTGGGTCTTATAATAGCTTCATTTTTTTAAAGAGCATTGCGCTGTTCTGTTATATGCACTAGTATTCTTGGGAGGAAACTCGTTCCGTGTTATACGGCGTGGTCCCTTGAATTACTCTCTTTTAAAGTAAAGTTTTAAATAATTGTTTTAGTTCTCACACCAGTCACATGACTGACCTGGAGTTTATTGTTTTAACCTAAACTCTGGGTGCCCCTATTTTCTACACGGGCAGCTAGTAGTTTTGGTTTTGCAGATTTATATTCACATGATCCTGATTTACAGCTGGAACGATGCTCGGAAAGCTTTGTATCCGTGCATTATTTCTAGTTGTGCCTTTGTATTATTTTCCACTGCTATGTTACTTATTGTAATCTCTGATATTTGTTGAATGTAATTTATTCATTTATACTCTGTATATTCTTGTATCTGATGGAATTGTTGTAATAACAATGAAATGTTCTTCCGTTTGCATTCTGATTTGTCTTGTCCTCAACGCCATCCGGGCTTTCCTTCATGGGGGAGTCCAGGTCATCTCAAGGAATATGTAGTGGAAATTTGGAGGCTATAGGGGTGTTCTTAATCCTATCCATATATACATATACATATATATATATGTGTATATGTATATGTATATGTATATGTATATGTATATGTAACGCAAACATTATTAAATAAACTTGGTGTTTGGTTTATTTTATGTTTATTGTTTTGAATTTTTAACATTAATTATTAAAAATAAAAAAGAGAGACGAGGCAATGAAGGGGACGAAAGGAAGACGAAGAGATAGAGGGACACCGATTTTTTTCTGAAACATTAAAAGAACATATTATTTTTAGTTTTGTTTGTTAAGTTTGTTTTCTAAAACAGTTTGTTATCACGCTTAACGTGCACTATTTATATTCATATATGAGTGAAAAACTCAAAACTAAAACGATTAAACATTACATACCTTAAGTTTTCAGATGGGGCCTTGTTCATTGTGATGCTTACTTGCATACTCCTAAGGAACGTCAAAGTACTAATTGACACTCTTGTCATCATCTATATGATGGAAAATTCAAAACAAGATTTAGCTTATAGACAAAAATCAATAGAGTTGGCCAAGACGTTGGACTATAGATTTAGTCCACTTCTTATCTTCCTCTGATAATTTTTTTTTTGTTTGTTGTTGGCATTTTCTATGACAAAGCTTTGAGGTAAGTTACTCATAAAGACGTATCCATTGAATTGAATACGTTATGAAAGTGAAATTCAAGTTACCCACGGATAAAACGTTCACTGGATATTGATATGAATTGAACATTTGTTTACCAATATTGCTGTTAAATATCGACAAAATAATCAACTGAATATTTATACGTCAGAATAATAATACTTTTCCTTTTGATGCAAATAACTAGAGTATGCTAAGTATAGTTTATGTGCATCAATACCAAGTGAATTGCACGATTAATACAGATTGATGATATTGTTGAATTGGCCGTGTGTGGTTTGATACTTGAAAATTGAAATCATTGTACGATCATATTTTTTAATATTAGCTAAACTAAATGCATGTTAGGTTATCATGGAAAAAATGCAGTGTACTTTGGTTTAATCGTTTGAACTGTTGCAAGAATAAACCTTATATCGTCATGATTGATACAGACAGAGCCGTCCATGAATAGGGCCGGCCTGATGGTTTCGGCTACCCCAGTCGAACATAAGAAGGAAAGAAGGGAAAACGCAAGTACAAAAATTTATGCTCGTGCTGGGAATCGAACATGCACTATCCAAGTTACAATTCAGCAAACTTACCACTCAACCTCTGTATCTTACATTGACTAAGTGCCCTAATAATTTAGATAACAATATATTTAAAAGCAGACTGGCCATCTTGCTGTCCCTTTCCACCATGTCAGGAGGTGTTGCCCTAGGCGGTAGTCTCCCTCGACTACCCCTAGGGTCGGGCATGTCCATGAATATATGAACCCTCCACCTTTCGGGCATGACCCATAAAACGTACACAAACTCGGTTACACTAACTGTATGCTCTGGGGAAAAAGAGGATGTTCGCATCACCATTTATATTTAAATGAGGGTCGGCTAGCCTTTTTTACGATTTTGGAACATATGTCTGTATGAGTATCATATTGTACTAAAGAGCGATAACCTGAGGGTACCTTCTTGAACAACAAAATAAAAATATTTACGATAAAATAATGGTTTCCGTCAACCTTTAATGGTGTTGCTATCTTTATCGTCGAAAATGCAGAGTTCAAAATTTTGTGTCTTTGTCCGTATTTCTGATTTTTTCTATATGTCGGCTGTTGGTAGCAAAAACCAAATGTATTACTTTCTTGAAGAGCTGATGTACAACCAAAATACTAAGGTACCGTTTGATTTTTTTTAACTGGACAGTCCACGTTGACATCGGCGTTGGACGCATCAATCATGAGACCCACATGGATGCCTCTTCGAAATGGACGGTTGGAAATTAGCTTTCACGTCAGAGGCATCCGGCGCGTCTGACGCAAAATAAATTTCTTCATCAGCCGATCCTCTTCTCCTTCCCCTTTATATTCACTTCGTTTCCTAACATTTTCATCGCCAAATCACATAAAAAATATGAAAATTCAAGCTTAAATCCCCATGAAACCGTCGATTTTTTCAGCGTTTTTTAGCTTTTTAACTTCGCTATATGTTTTTTATGTAATTTTCTGGATCATTTTTTCAGAATGGCAGCAAGTCAATCCTCTTCTATCCATTCCATTGCCGAATGGAACAACAACACCACCAATACTTTCATCGACGTGTGCATGGAACATTTGGATTCTCGTGTGCATGACTTTGGAAATTGGTACCAGCTAATCGCGGCGATGTTCAACTAGCACACTGAATTAGATTGTAATGTTGGTTAAATGAAGAACAAGTTTGATAACATGAAGTGGGACTGGAATCCTTGGAACAAGCTTCTTCAAATTCATGACAGATAGTGGGATGAGTAGATGGCGGTTGAATGGTGGGCGACGGTGCCAGTAACACGTAACAAATTCAATGATGGCTCCCAGCGCGATTCAAAGAGCTAGACTAGCTTTCTAGAAGCTGCATTTGTACCGAAAAATGTCAGTACATAGTTCCGGCCTCTCCACTAGTTCATCTGCATGAGGCCCAAATCTATGTCGCTTTTATTCGGGGTGACGCTACTGAGATCTCGAGCCGTCCGACTCGTAGGCATGCCAGGTACAGTACTAGCCCTTCTACTTCTGCTCCTCCTTCCATGGATCGAGATGAGCTTATCGATCTTTGCATGGAATTATGTTATACGGAGGAGGAGTATGCCGAGTGGGAGGTTGTGGATGTTCTGTCAGAGAACGATAGAAGGGGCCACAACCCATTTAATTCTCTGATTGGCAAGCCCGCATAGTTAAGGGTTGTGTTCTTCATTATGTTAGTAAGCTGAAGGATGGACAGCTGTAGTTTTCTTATGTATTTGTTGTTGCTTTTTATCTTGGTGTTCTGTTTGCATGTTTGAATTGTTTTTGTTTTATGTGAACTGGTATTCTGCATTGTAATGGTGTTTAAATTATGAAATTTAAATTCTGCAACTTGTATTCTACAATTTGTATTCTGCATTCAATAAAAACTATAATAAACACAAATAAATAAATAATAAAATAATAATTTTTTCCTTTCCATTTGCTACTTCTGTAAAAACAAATGCATTCCCCGTTCGCAACAATTCCCCTTCAAAATACCCCTTTCAAATAACCCTGCCCATTTAAAATCAAACGCACCCTAACATAATTATATGATTTATGTATGACTTTTCACGATTGAACGCCATCATATTTGTTTCATAACCCCATTTACAGTAAAAATATATGAAATCCATAGAAGAAGATATATACGTGTACCATATCCAAAACTTCCATGAAAATAACATTGAACTTCAAACTCTTTATTACTTGTGAAGCGAATTGAAGTAGGAGTCTAATGGAATCGAACATGGCAGCAAAGCAGAGATAACGCCATAGTTACTTGTGTTTCTGCCCATCCAACCATCTTAGCCATCTATATTTCGTTCAATCTACCTCAGCTTATTATTCCACAGTATATAAAGATATACCAAACATAATATAAGTTGGAAAGGGAGTAAACATGGATGGTCGAGAAGAAAAGTTTCAAGAGTGGGAGATACTTTGGCCAGAACCTGCAAAAACAAAAGATAAGTTAAATGTGGATATAGAGATCAAAAGGAAGAACTAAAGACAAGAACATGCAGAAAATGGAAGGTGATTGTGACAGCCCGCCCCGCACCAATCGGCATTCCCAATGAAAGTGCGATGTGCCAATGCCGACTAGCACAGGACGGTCGCCAAAGAAAGGAAAAGAAAGGAATTTGAACTAACAAGGAACCGGTAGAATGTCTCACAGCGCATGGAATAAAATATAATAATAACATACTTGACATAAAACAGGCGAGACAGTGCATAAGCTGAAAACTAAGCCATAATCATCATAGCAGCAGAAATCCAAAATAAGCTTATGATCCATAACCATTATTACAACTTCAAAATACTGTCTCTAAAGCAAAAGAAAAGAAAGGTACACTACTAGTGCCCAAAGCAGTGACCATCAACAACACAAGGATAATATATGTAGATAATACGTAGGAGCCTCATGCTCGTCTCTGGATCAGCTACTCATGCATAATCAGCTAACATGTCTCTAATTTGATCGTTTAAGAGCACCCAGAGTAATAAGAAGAGACACAAAACTCTGGGTCAGACAAAAGTCTGGTATGAGCGATAAGCAGCAAAACAGAATAATAATAGGTATACTAAACCATACCTGAACCTGGACCTGCAACCAAAGAGTAAGCACTACATACTGTACAATACTCTAAGGTGCCACTACCATATGGT
Organism: Allium sativum; assembly: GCA_030737875.1. Lineage (NCBI taxonomy): Eukaryota > Viridiplantae > Streptophyta > Magnoliopsida > Asparagales > Amaryllidaceae > Allium > Allium sativum. The sequence continues at coordinate 491,870,087 of CM060920.1, forward strand.
GTAAAGAATACGGGGGTGGGGGTGTGCATGACATAGTGATGGCAAACAATCAATCATATCAACCATCCTCACATCTCTCACTCAGTGCGTAAAGCATACGATATCCACCACTTTGATCACCCAATGCCTTGCTATGATCACTCTGCCCCATGGAGTCATAACGACACCACTGCACTGATCCATAGCCACTAATCCTTTGCTATGTACACTCTGCCCCATGGGGTCATGAAAACCCCACTGCACTGGCTCATAGCGTTGCTACGATCACTCTGCCCCATGGAGTAGTAACTACCCCACTGCACTGATACGTAGCCTAACATCTATCTTGGTGGTGAATCAAAGCTATAGACGTCGATAACCCCTTAGCACACGTCCCGCAGCAAAGTCCAATCATGGAGTCAAATCGTTGGTTCCCAACTGGATCCTAAGTGCAAACTTCCTATTTGGACTTCCTTTGCATCTCGGGTTTTGGTTGAATTGGAGTTGGCCTTCAGAAGAGTCGTCGCGTAATCGTAGCTCCAATCCGGTTCAGTTCGGTTCTCCTTCCCTGGTTCGATTCGGCTTGCTCCACTTCCTGGCCATCTGGTTCGGTTCGGAGCTCCACCCTCGGTTCGGTTTGGTGCTTCCATGTCACTTGGGTTCGGCTATCTCACTATCTTGATTCGGTTCGATGCTTCTGCCTTAGTTCGGTTTTGCCTTTCTTTCCTCAAGTTAATCTGATCTGATCCCATGTCCAGCTTTAGTCCAATACCAACTCCAACCCTTATACAAGAGGCCTTCCTTTTTGCCAAGCGCTCATTATTGTACTAGGTTCCGATCCGGTTCGGTTCTCTGCTTGGTTCCCCGATCCGACCCGAGCCCCCTAACCCGATCCGATCCTGAAACACCCCACCTCCGTTAGGGTCACTCTCAAAGGGAATGCCCTAATTTTGGTGGAGGTTTATAAGTACAAGTCACAGATATACAAGACAGATATAAGAACACATATTTGTAAACAGCGGAAGAACAACAAACTTTTATTTCATAAAGTCAAATACGTGTTACAACAACATCCTTTCCAAAATCATAACATAACACTTTCATAATCTGTCTTGAGTACATTATTTTAAAGAAGCATAAATAAAACATAGATAAACTGCAAAAGCCCCATAGTGGATTTTCCAAAGCCATAGTTCAAAACAGGAAAGTCCAAGCAATACATTTCTCTTCTTCAAGCTGGATGTTGAGGTAGGTCAAGCTGCTGTGTTCCCTCCCTGAGGACCTGGGGGGGAAACGGAAGAAAGAAGACGAAAGAAAAGTAGAGTCAGACATAAAGCCTGAGTAAGTCAAGTACTATTTTGTCTATGAATAAAGAACTGGGTATGATAAGTATAAACAAGAAGTGGGCAAGCAAAATAAACTTGGTTAAGTTGTCCAGGGTCGAATATACTATCGTACCCCATGTTAATCTCTGAACCCATATAAACTAGTTTCCAATTTGCACCCCATAATCAGGGTAGTGTGATCCATTCTACCATGATCGGCTCCTACTCGCATAGTTACATGTGTCTTACGGCCCCCGATGTCTGTAGTTACCTATGCTGGTCCCACCATGGGGTGTATCAAGTCCCATAGTGGCAACCCGACACAACCTTAGAGTGCAAAGGTATGCTACTGGTGTCCAGTGCTTTATTTTTCTGCGCCGGAGTGCGTGCACGCCCGCACACCGTTAGAACCTACACTGCTACACCACCGCCTTCGATTTGACCTCTTACAATCAGCCCAGTAATCGTGCCCCACCCTGCCTAGTTTCAGGGTATCCTGATACACCTTCTAGGGTTACTGCTGAAAAGGGTCCCCCGTTACTAGGTTTTCTATCTCTAGCCAACATGCTAAGTTGGTTAAGTGTTTCCTAACCTAACCCCACCAGTCCGTTTAGTTTAGCATGTTCCATTTTGATTAAGTCTTTAGTTCACTTAATCCTAACAATCCTGACTCAGCCTTAATTGTCTTATTAAGGCCCGGACCTCTCACATTAGACAGGTATTGTTGTGGCTGCCTGTTGCCGGTTGGTTCCGGGCAGTCTTACGCCACAACTCAGTCTAACCTCGGGTCCTTGCTGGGCTCCATGTTTAACCTCCCACATTGGATAGGTATTGTTGTGACTACTGGACAGCCGGGCGGTTCCGGGCAGGTTTACATCACAACTCAATCCAACCTCGGGTTAAACACATCGTCTTTTCTACATTTACATATTTTGTCATTCTTCTTTATTTATATGTAAATATTTGCGGCCCATTATTAAGTTAATGGTGTAAAGGTTACACCAATCATGGGCCCAACCCATACTTGACTTTGGGCCCTTCTATTTCATATTTTCATTCATTAATTAATTTTTAACCCAACGTTATTTTCCCCCGTTTTACACGTCCGTTTATATATATTGGGCTTAGCCTTTTAAAGCCCAATTTAGCCATGAGAAAAGGGGAGGCTTATGGCGTATACACAAAGAGGGGAAAGTGAGCGCATGAACTTGCATATGACGTTGGAAAATACATAATAGAAATTGGTGTACTTGCATAGTGGTGACATGTATTTTGGTCATAAAACATAGGTGACATAAATCAAGGCATGTAAACTTGCATAGGTTTAACTACAACATGAACCTATATTCTTATTTAGGCATAATGTCAAACATAAGCATGGCCTAAATACTTCTAGCATAAACATGGCATATTGTCAAACATAAGCATGACATAAAATACTTCTTGCATAGGCATGGCATATTGTCAAACATAAGCATGGTATAAATACTTCTAGCATGAACATAGCATAATTCAACTTAATCATGATTTAAGCCTAATCACATAACGATGGTATAAACATACTTATGCATAAATATTCCTAAACATGGTGTTTGCTTTAAACTTGCAAAAAAAAAAGATTTTTGAGTCCAACCTAGCCATGTCATCATATAATCCTTTGAAACAAGATAGACTTAATAACGGATTTCAATTATGCCAAATATCATTCCTAGCCATATTCCTAAGTTTGCAAAAGCATGACTTAATACATGGATTATGGTGTCAAAATTTCACATAGTTTCATATGAACTATAATAACCAAACTTGTTTCAATTACTTGCAAAACGATTTATGCACAAAAATATACATCATAATGGCATAATAACAAAGCCCCAAACTTGCATGAATTTCAATTAACTACATACATGTAGCTTCAATATAGACTACACAATTTGCGCAATATTCCAAACGTATACTTGCATAGAACTACCGCATGTAGTTCTTTATAATGAATAACATAATTTTTGCACAAATATGAATTACTTCCATTGCCACAATTCAAGCATACACATCAACACAGTTGTTTATTAATACCAAAGTAATACTCTACTTACAATGGTTTGATGAATTCTCTAGTTTAGGGAATGAAGACGCAAATTCCTTTGTTGAATCGATTAGCTTTAGTTTGCTTGAATTGCTTTAGGCCTTAGAACTTTCTCCCTAATCCTCTCTTTAGTTGGCGGCTACTCTTTGTCGTTCCTCAGCAACATGGCGGCTATAATCTTATTTTGAATGAATAGATTAGGGTTTAGTCTAGGGTTGTTTATATAGAGGTTAGGAATTGATTAGGACCATTGATGTTGCTAGGTTAGATCATAGCCATTCATTAGGAAGAGAGACCAATAAAAACCCGCCACCTAGCCCTAATGACAAAGCAGACCACTGAAATTCGACCAAACACAGACCTGGCCAGCCAGGTTGACTGGGCTCGACCAGGTCGACACCCCTGTCGACAGGGCTGTCGACAGCCCTGTCGACATGGGTAGCCCAGGTCGACAGCCCAGTCGACCTGGGTGGCTAGGCGGGTGTTTTATCCGCCTGGCCCATTGGGCCCCATTTCAAATTATTATTTTATTCTGTTTGAATTTTAAATTTAATTCAAAACTTCCGAAGGCCATATCTTCTTCATACGGACTCCGTTTTTCGAAAACTCAGACTCTATTTCGCGTATTTTTCCGAGACGAACGCAATGGCGTATCCTGTTTCCCTTAGTTCTTTAATTTGAATTTGATTATACTTTAATTCATGAATTTCACAGTTATAGAATTTTCGGGGTGTTACATTCTCCCCCACTTAAAAGGATTTCGTCCCCGAAATCTTCAAGTTAGGAGGAATGTAAATCCTAACATCCAATAATCCATCTACTCATCCATCAAACACGAGCATCCATTGTCCTTAAAAGACTTCTAATGCTTCATGATCATATGCAAAGTGTGTGTGTACATGTACTTATCTAATGCAAAATCAGGCGGTCTACTGATTCAGTTGACCTCCTTAATGCGAATTATGTAAGTGCCATGAATCCATTATGTATGCAAATTTTCCTATTCTTGATTCTACATGAGTGCACAACCATTCAATACAAATGCAACATCCACATGTCAACATATTAATGTTCAACCATATACGAATACGAACATATATGCATATGCAATATGAAGTGACTGAGCCGATCTAAAACCTAGATTGTGTGTGTATATGCAACCACGAGCAACCACTAGCAATCACTTGCAACCACTTGCAACCATCATACATAACATGTTTCAACTACATGTTTCCATCCAAAAAGATTCTACCTAAAAGATAAGGTCGAGGAAATGTACCTAAAAAGATAGATAAAAGCGCAACTTAAGGAAAAGGAAAGATCAAGGATGTACCCTCGAACAGAAAAGGGTAGGCAGTACGTATTCTAGCTTCAGTTTCCCAAGTCGCGTCTCCCTCGGCGTCACTCCACTGAACTTTGACGAGCTTGACTTCGCGGTTGCGTAGCTTCTTCACTTCCGTTCCTAAGATGCGGGTTGGAACTTTTCGTATGGTTGCTTCGCGCTCCACTTCGGCCTCTTCGAGTATATTTGGCTCTACCACTTCAGCAGACTCATGTAGACATTTTCGGAGATGTGAAACGTGAAAAACGTTGTGGACTCCGGCCAACTTCTCGGGTAGCTCTAATCTATAAGCCATTTTCCCAATTTTCTCGATGATAGGGAATGGCCCTACGAACCTTGGTGCTAGCTTTCCTGTGGTTCCAAAACGAACAACGTTCCTTAGCGGTGATACCTTGAGAAAAACTCTGTCTCCAACCTCAAATTCAAGGTCGGTCCTCCTCTTGTCGGCGTAGGACTTTTGTCTGTCTTGGGCCGTCTTCATCCTTCTTCGTATTAAGTCTACTTTCTCTGAGGTCTCTCGGATCATGTCTGGTCCAAGTATGAGCTTATCCGTGGACTCCCACCAACAAGTGGGCGATCGACACGGTCTTCCATATAAAGCTTCGAAGGGCGCCATTCCGATGGTTGCTTGATAGCTGTTGTTGTAGGCAAATTCCACCAAAGGAAGGTGGTCTTCCCATGTCCCTCCGAAGTCAAGGACACATAGCCTTAAAAGGTCTTCCAAAACTCTGTTCACTCTCTCTGTTTGGCCGTCGGTTTGGGGATGATAGGCTGTGCTCAAGCATAACTGCGTTCCTACTGCTTCTTGCAGACTCCGCCAAAACTCACTGGTGAAGATGGGGTCTCGGTCACTAACAATGCTAGATGGTATTCCATGGAGTCGAACGATTTCCTTGAGATAAAGTGATGCTAGGGATGAGGCAGTTCTTTTACTTTTGACAGGTAAAAAGTGGGCGCTTTTAGTAAGCCTATCCACTATTACCCATATGCTAGTGTTGCCTCTCCTAGACCTAGGCAGCCCATCGATGAAGTCCATTGAGATGCTATCCCACTTCCACTGCGGGACCTCCAAAGGATGTAGCAGTCCGCCAGGCTTTTTCTGTTCCGCCTTAACCTGTTGGCACACCATACACTTAGAAACGAATTCTGCCACGTCCTTTTTCATGCCATTCCAGAAGAAAGTCCTTTTTACGTCTTTGTACATTTTATCTCCGCCTGGGTGTATCGTCATCTTGGAATGATGCGCTTCCTCGAGAACCTTCTTTATTAAATCGTTTGTCTGTGGGACGCATAGTCTTCCTTCTCGCCTTAGTACACCCTTATCGTCAATGGAGTATCTGTTGAGGTGACTTGAAGTCTCACCCCTAATTAGCCTATCAATTATTTCCACAAGCTGAGGGTCTTTGCGTTGTGCTGTCCCCACTGAATCCACTAAAGTTGGGCGCACTTCGAGAGATGCTAGTAGGCCCGGTACGAAATCGGAGGAAGGCCTAAAGTCGAAACTGGCTATAAACTCTAGGCTTTGTCTTTCAACAAACAACGAGCTTAGGGTCAATTTCTTTCGGCTCAACGCGTCTGCCACTACGTTGCCTTTGCCCGGAGTGTAGGAGATTTCGAAATCGTACGAGGCAAGAAACTCCATCCACCTTTGTTGCCTCAAGTTAAGATCCTTCTGCGAGAAAAGATATTTCAACGATTTATGGTCAGTGTAAAGTTCGAACTTCTCACCTAGGAGATAGTGTCGCCAAGACTTGAGTGCAAAGACGATGGCGGCTAACTCTAGATCGTGGGTTGGGTAGTTCTTTTCGTGCACCTTCAACTGCCTCCCGCCATAAGCTACTACCCTTCCTTCTTGCATTAAGACGGCGCCTAGCCCTGTCCCACATGCGTCCGTATAAACAGTGAACATCTTGCTCCCATCTGGCAGCGTCAGAACTGGGGCTGTTGTAAGAGCCCTTTTCAGTCGTTGGAAAGCAAACTCGCAATCCAAATCCCAATTGAACACTAGATTCTTCTTAGTCAATTTCGTGAGCGGAGCTGAGATTTTCGCAAAATCCCTTATAAACTTTCGATAGAAACCTGCTAGTCCTAGGAAGCTTCGGACCTCAGTCGCATTCCTTGGTGTCTTCCAATCCTGTACCGCCACTACCTTCGCAGGGTCCACCGCTAACCCTTGTTTGGATACTATGTGCCCAAGGAACCTCACCTCTTCTCTCCAAAAGTGGCATTTGGAGAATTTGGCTTTTAGTTGATGGACTCGCAAAGTTTCCATGATTGCCCTTAGGTGCTGAGCATGTTCCTCTTCACTCTTTGAGAAGATAAGGATATCATCTACGAAGACCACTACGAATTTGTTGAGGAAATCTCTAAATACCATACTCATCAGGTCCACGAAGTACGCAGGTGCATTTGTCAAGCCGAAAGGCATGACAAGCCATTCAAAGAAGCCGTCTGGGGTTCTGAAAGCCGTTTTATCGATGCTATCTTCAGCCACCCTTAGCTGATGAAAACCGGTTGCTAAATCGAGTTGGGAGAAAACAGACGCTCCTACAAGCTGGTCAAATAAATCGTCAATTCTAGGGAGAGGGTGCCTATTCTTTTTCGTTAGCTTGTTGAGCTCCCTATAGTCAACACATAGACGGAGTGAACCATCCGCCTTTGTAGCGAACACCACTGGAGCGCCCCATTCTGAAATGCTCCTCCTAATGAACCCCTTTTCTAGAAGCTCTTTAATCTGTTTACTGAGCTCTTTCCTTTCTCGTGGAGCCATATGTCTAACGGGCAACGCAACGGGCTTTGCATTATCTACAAGATATATGCGGAAGTCTATTTCCCGCTTCGGAGGCAAGCCCTTCACCTCTTCAAAGACATCCGGATATTCCCGGACCACTCTAACTGATTTCAAATTTTCAACAGAGGCATCTAGCGATTCAAGATAACTAAGCATAACCGCATACGAGGGATTACAAGAAATTTCCAAAGTATTACCGAGCTGGGTTAGGAGCCTAACAACCCTTTTCTCACAATCAAGGATGGCCCCATTACTGGATAGCCAATCCATACCCAAAATCAAACCATACCCCGAAAAGCCCAAAACAAAGGCACTACATAGAAATTCAACACTTAGGATAGAAATTTTCAAATCCAGACAGATCATAGACAAATGAGCTGGGCCCCCAATTGGGTTTGAAACAATTAAGGGGTCCTCTACCATACTAGTTTTTAGGTGCAGAGATTCTACTAAAGCAGACGAGATAAAGGAGTGTGATGCGCCAGAATCAAACAAAGTGCGAATGGGGTGATCTTAAAAATAAACTACACTTTCTACAGAAGTATTTATACCTCGCTGTTGCAATGGTGGTGCTTCTAGCACATGAACCTGTGCCCCTGGGGTGGATCCAGTGCCCTGCCCCTGTCCTCGTTTCCTTGGGCAGTCCTTAGCCCTGTGGCCTGTCTGACCGCACGAAAAGCACCCACCATTCTCCTTAGCCTTCTTCTTCCGGCAGTCCTTTACTAAGTGCCCCACTTTGCCACAGAAATTACACTTCCTCTTCTCTTTGTTGCCTTTTCCGCCCTTCTTAAAGTCTGTCTTCTTAGGCTGCAAACCCTCTTTCTTCCCTTGAGAGCTTTCTGCCTTTGTCTCCTTCTTGCCCTTGTCCTCTTCGTTCAGCAATGCCATTTGCACCAATCTTTCATACGTGGCCCCCATGGGTATATGGGTCATGGCCAAACTGTGTAATGGCTCATTTAACCCTTTGACGAAACGGAGAGCCTTCTTGTGCGGGGTGTTGACTAGGTCAAGTCCAAACCTAGCCAGCTCATTGAACTGATTCACATACTCTCGGACAGTCTTGTCTCCTTGCTTAAGAAATAAGAATTTTTCCAACTGCAAACTTCTTTCTGCATCTGAGAGAAACTTAGTCTCAAACCTTGCCCTAAAGTCCTCCCATGTATCCACTGGTCTTTCAGCATTGGTGACTTCCCACCAGTAGGAAGCCTCGCCCTTCAATAGCCACACCGCTAGTTGTACCTTTTGTCTATCTTCTACCTCAAAGATGATGAATAGGTCCTCCGTTTCTTTTAGCCAATTTCTAGCTGCTACGAAGGACTCAGTTCCATGGAAATCCCTTCCTCCCATAGCTTTAAAATCTTTACATATCTTAGCGAACGTGTTTCCCCGTGGAGGAGGTGGAGGAAAAGGTGCTGCTGCGGCTGGATGATTCCCTTCAGCTGGAGGAGGAGGAACGGTAGGACCTGGCTGAGTGGCCCTTGCTTCTAAGAAACGTCTAAACCAACCGGGTATGGGTACCCCTTCAGGCAAGTTAAGATCTTGGGACATGCTGAAACAAAAAGGATAGATTCAAAACGAAGGATAAGAGATAGTTCCTATGGCTTTGGGGAGTGGACTTTTGCCTTTTTAAAATAAAATAACATTTTCCTTTTAAAAATGCTTCTTTAAATTTCCTTTTTGAAAATAATTTTTTTTCAAAACTTTTTATCTTATCTGGTAAACCTATGCTCTGATACCAAGTGAAACACCCCACCTCCGTTAGGGTCACTCTCAAAGGGAATGCCCTAATTTTGGTGGAGGTTTATAAGTACAAGTCACAGATATACAAGACAGATATAAGAACACATATTTGTAAACAGCGGAAGAACAACAAACTTTTATTTCATAAAGTCAAATACATGTTACAACAACATCCTTTCCAAAATCATAACATAACACTTTCATAATCTGTCTTGAGTACATTATTTTAAAGAAGCATAAATAAAACATAGATAAACTGCAAAAGCCCCATAGTGGATTTTCCAAAGCCATAGTTCAAAACAGGAAAGTCCAAGCAATACATTTCTCTTCTTCAAGCTGGATGTTGAGGTAGGTCAAGCTGCTGTGTTCCCTCCCTGAGGACCTGGGGGGGGGGGGGAAACGGAAGAAAGAAGACGAAAGAAAAGTAGAGTCAGACATAAAGCCTGAGTAAGTCAAGTACTATTTTGTCTATGAATAAAGAACTGGGTATGATAAGTATAAACAAGAAGTGGGCAAGCAAAATAAACTTGGTTAAGTTGTCCAGGGTCGAATATACTATCGTACCCCATGTTAATCTCTGAACCCATATAAACTAGTTTCCAATTTGCACCCCATAATCAGGGCAGTGTGATCCATTCTACCATGATCGGCTCCTACTCGCATAGTTACATGTGTCTTACGGCCCCCGATGTCTGTAGTTACCTATGCTGGTCCCACCATGAGGTGTATCAAGTCCCATAGTGGCAACCCGACACAACCTTAGAGTGCAAAGGTATGCTACTGGTGTCCAGTGCTTTATTTTTCTGCGCCGGAGTGCGTGCACGCCCGCACACCGTTAGAACCTACACTGCTACACCACCGCCGTCGATTTGACCTCTTACAATCAGCCCAGTAATCGTGCCCCACCCTGCCTAGTTTCAGGGTATCCTGATACACCTTCTAGGGTTACTGCTGAAAAGGGTCCCCCGTTACTAGGTTTTCTATCTCTAGCCAACATGCTAAGTTGGTTAAGTGTTTCCTAACCTAACCCCACCAGTCCGTTTAGTTTAGCATGTTCCATTTTGATTAAGTCTTTAGTTCACTTAATCCTAACAATCCTGACTCAGCCTTAATTGTCTTATTAAGGCCCGGACCTCTCACATTAGACAGGTATTGTTGTGGCTGCCTGTTGCCGGTTGGTTCCGGGCAGTCTTACGCCACAACTCAGTCTAACCTCGGGTCCTTGCTGGGCTCCATGTTTAACCTCCCACATTGGATAGGTATTGTTGTGACTACTGGACAGCCGGGCGGTTCCGGGCAGGTTTACATCACAACTCAATCCAACCTCGGGTTAAACACATCGTCTTTTCTACATTTACATATTTTGTCATTCTTCTTTATTTATATGTAAATATTTGCGGCCCATTATTAAGTTAATGGTGTAAAGGTTACACCAATCATGGGCCCAACCCATACTTGACTTTGGGCCCTTCTATTTCATATTTTCATTCATTAATTAATTTTTAACCCAACGTTATTTTCCCCCGTTTTACACGTCCGTTTATATATATTGGGCTTAGCCTTTTAAAGCCCAATTTAGCCATGCGAAAAGGGGAGGCTTATGGCGTATACACAAAGAGGGGAAAGTGAGCGCATGAACTTGCATATGACGTTGGAAAATACATAATAGAAATTGGTGTACTTGCATAGTGGTGACATGTATTTTGGTCATAAAACATAGGTGACATAAATCAAGGCATGTAAACTTGCATAGGTTTAACTACAACATGAACCTATATTCTTATTTAGGCATAATGTCAAACATAAGCATGGCCTAAATACTTCTAGCATAAACATGGCATATTGTCAAACATAAGCATGACATAAAATACTTCTTGCATAGGCATGGCATATTGTCAAACATAAGCATGGTATAAATACTTCTAGCATGAACATAGCATAATTCAACTTAATCATGATTTAAGCCTAATCACATAACGATGGTATAAACATACTTATGCATAAATATTCCTAAACATGGTGTTTGCTTTAAACTTGCAAAAAAAAAAGATTTTTGAGTCCAACCTAGCCATGTCATCATATAATCCTTTGAAACAAGATAGACTTAATAACGGATTTCAATTATGCCAAATATCATTCCTAGCCATATTCCTAAGTTTGCAAAAGCATGACTTAATACATGGATTATGGTGTCAAAATTTCACATAGTTTCATATGAACTATAATAACCAAACTTGTTTCAATTACTTGCAAAACGATTTATGCACAAAAATATACATCATAATGGCATAATAACAAAGCCCCAAACTTGCATGAATTTCAATTAACTACATACATGTAGCTTCAATATAGACTACACAATTTGCGCAATATTCCAAACGTATACTTGCATAGAACTACCGCATGTAGTTCTTTATAATGAATAACATAATTTTTGCACAAATATGAATTACTTCCATTGCCACAATTCAAGCATACACATCAACACAGTTGTTTATTAATACCAAAGTAATACTCTACTTACAATGGTTTGATGAATTCTCTAGTTTAGGGAATGAAGACGCAAATTCCTTTGTTGAATCGATTAGCTTTAGTTTGCTTGAATTGCTTTAGGCCTTAGAACTTTCTCCCTAATCCTCTCTTTAGTTGGCGGCTACTCTTTGTCGTTCCTCAGCAACATGGCGGCTATAATCTTATTTTGAATGAATAGATTAGGGTTTAGTCTAGGGTTGTTTATATAGAGGTTAGGAATTGATTAGGACCATTGATGTTGCTAGGTTAGATCATAGCCATTCATTAGGAAGAGAGACCAATAAAAACCCGCCACCTAGCCCTAATGACAAAGCAGACCACTGAAATTCGACCAAACACAGACCTGGCCAGCCAGGTTGACTGGGCTCGACCAGGTCGACACCCCTGTCGACAGGGCTGTCGACAGCCCTGTCGACATGGGTAGCCCAGGTCGACAGCCCAGTCGACCTGGGTGGCTAGGCGGGTGTTTTATCCGCCTGGCCCATTGGGCCCCATTTCAAATTATTATTTTATTCTGTTTGAATTTTAAATTTAATTCAAAACTTCCGAAGGCCATATCTTCTTCATACGGACTCCGTTTTTCGAAAACTCGGACTCTATTTCGCGTATTTTTCCGAGACGAACGCAATGGCGTATCCCGTTTCCCTTAGTTCTTTAATTTGAATTTGATTATACTTTAATTCATGAATTTCACAGTTATAGAATTTTCGGGGTGTTACAGATCCTAAACCCTGCACTACTTCCAGAAACTTTTCCAGCGATTGTTTTACACCATACGACGGCGTTTTTGACCATTCTAACTTTTTTAATCAATCACAAAGCATACCATACAGTCATAGCAACATATAGAATCAACCATAAACACCAAAACAACAATATGATGTATTAAAATGGATCAAACATAGCAAAAATACCATATTTTCCCTTAATCATGTTTAAGCATAACTATTGATATGATTAGCAAAACTTAACCAAATTAACCAAATTTTCTAACAAAGGCTTAAAACAATATTTTGAAATTTATGAATATTTTTCCAGACTTTAATCAAGTTGAAATTCTCTAATTAACACTAATTACCCTTAATTAACCATAATTAGTGAGGAACTATGCAAATCACTCACCTTGGCCACAATAAAATACCAAATCTGAAATTATCCTCTATTTGGCATTGTTCCCAAGACTACGCAGCAGCTCCAACCTAGATTAGGTGTTGATTTGGCTTGATTTGACGTAGATTAGGCTAAAACTTGATTAAATGGTGATTAGAAGGTGATTTGGGGGTGTTTTAGCAAGTGGAGGCCATTGCTAGGTTGAGAGGAATGATATGCAGCAGCTTAAAAATGAGAAAAGGGTGTTCTCTAAACTTTAACAGCCCTTTTAAACTCCTAATCCCGAAATTCCCCAACGGGCCTAGCTGTTAATCACACTATTTGGCCTGGTTAAGCTGTTTTTCACCCTCTAAACCTTAATTCAGCCATATCTCCCAAACGATAAGTACGTTTGGCTAATGTGACCACTCTACGGAAAGGTAAACCATCATCCGAATCTAATGGAAGTGGCTTCAGGTCAAAACCCTTTCCCAATCAAAAGTTATGGCTGAAACAAGATCAACTAGGGGTAAAACGGTCAATCAGAAATCGGCAAAAATCATGAACATGGGAAATGACCCCGATAGTCGTCTCCCAGTGTCACATGACCATACGACTCCTTACGAGAAAGAAAGAAATATTCTACGATCCTCCGATGCGTAGAGTGCGGGTCGTTACATTCTCCCCCCTTAATAAATTTCGTCCCCGAAATTCCTTAACCCAAAACATACAAAGGATCCCGCATGCCTACCAATCATTCACAACAATCAAACATTCAAAAACAACAAAAAAGTCTATCCTTGCATGCGGAAAACTATGTCGCAATTAAAATCTTACCAGGCAAAGAGTTCTGGATACGTCTTCTTAATGCCCTCCTCTGTCTCCCAAGTACAGCCATTATCATCCTCGCCCCACTGAACTTTGACTAGTTTCACCTCCTTCCTTCGAAGCTGCTTCGTATCATTCCCAACAATACGCATAGGCCTGTGGTTCCCAACTGCCTCGGGTTCAACCTCGATAAGGTCCAACTGATCAGGTGAAATAGTCACACTAGGGTCGTGCATGAATTTTCTTAACTGGGAAACATGAAATACGTTATGAACTCCTGCCATCTTCGCTAGTAATTCAACTTTATATGCCAAATTCCCAATTTGCTCGAGAACTGGGAATGGTCCAACAAATCTTGGTGCTAACTTGCCTCTCCTGCCAAATCGAATCACGCTCTTTAACGAAGAAATCTTGACAATCACCAAGTTGCCAATGGAGAATTTTAGATCTTTTCTCCACTTATCAGCATAACTCTTCGGTCTATCCTGAGCAGCCTTCATTCGCTGTTGAATAACCTTAATCTTATTTGAAGTTTCTCTTATCACATCTGGTCCAAGCACAAACTTCTCACCAGTTTCTAACCAACATGACGGTGAGTTGCATGGTCTTCCGTACAAAGCTTCAAATGGAGCCATACTAATACTGGATTGATAATTATTGTTATATACAAACTCTACTGGATGCAAATAGTCATCCCATGATCCACCAAAATATAATGTGCAAGCTCTTAAGAGAACCTCTAATACTCGGTTCACCCTCTCTGTCTGACCGTCGGTTTGAGGATGATACACAGTACTGAGATGTAATTCTGATACTAATGCCTCTTGTAAGCTTTTCCAAAATCCACTAGTAAACAACGGATCTCGGTCGCTCACAATGCCTTTGGGTATTCCATGAAATCTCACTACCCACTTCATATACAGTTCTGCTAACTTAGCTGCCGTTCTGTTTGACTTGACGGGTATAAACCTTGCACTTTTGGTTAATCTGTCCACAATTACCCAAATGTTATCATGCGCTGATCTAGTTCTTGGTAAACTGTCGATGAAATCCATCGAGACTTGTTCCCATTTCCGTTCGGGGATTTCTAATGGTTGTAACAAACCACTAGGCTTCTTTTGTTCAGCTTTAACTAACTGGCAATTCATGCACTTGGATATAAACTTCCCAACGTCTATTTTCATTCCTTCCCATTAGTATGTCTGCTTCATGTCTCGATACATCTTGTTATCACCGTGGTGTATAATCAATTTTGAGTGATGACATTATCTAAGCACTTCATCTCTCAATCCATTGACATTGGGTACAACCAGTCTTCCATTCTTTCTAAGCCATCCATCTCGATCAAGCCCATATTCGTTCATCTCCTCATCGATGCCCATCTCTAACATGGAGATGATTTTCAATAAGTTAGGATCGTCCCTTTGACTGGAACCAATCCGCTCAATCAAAGTGGGTCTGACCGTCAAACTTGCTAATACTTCTAGATCCAATTCGCACTTTGGTCTAAAATCATACCCAGCAATGTACTATAGTTGCTTCCATTAAAGAAACATAACCCCTATACTGGTATGTCTTTTACTCAATGCATCAGCTACCACATTGCCCTTTCCTGGTGTGTATACGATATTGAAATCGTAGGAAGCCAAGAATTCTAACCACCTTTGCTGTCGGAGATTTAGATCCTTCTGAGAGAAAAGATACTTTAACGATTTATGATCGGTAAATAACTCGAATATTTTTCCCAAGAGATAATGTCTTCACATCTTCAACGCGAATACGATCGCTGCTAATTCCAAATCATGGGTAGGGTATCTTCTCTCGTGTGGTTTCAATTGCCGACTTGCATAAGCTACAACCCTACCTCCTTGCATCAGTACAACACCTAGTCCGGTACCACATGCATCTGTGTATACTTCATCTCTTCATTCCCTTTAGGAATGACTAACATCGGCGCACATGTCAACTTTTCCTTTAGACTCTTAAATTCATTCTCGCACTTTTCTTCCCAGACGAAAGCTTGATTCTTCTTAGTCAACCGAGTCAATGGTGCTGCTATCTTGGAGAAGTCTTGGATAAACTTACGATAATATCCAGCTAATCCCAAGAAACTTCTTACATCTGTTGCATTCTTGGGCGTAGACCAATCATGTACCATAGCCACCTTCGCAGGATCCATGGCAATACCATTCTCTGAAACAACATGGCCCAAGAATCTCACTTCCCTCCTCCAGAAGTGACACTTATAAAACTTTGCTTCCTCAAGTGTTCCTTGTGTTCTTCCTCTGTCCTCGAATAAACAAGTATATCGTCCATGAACACAAGAACAAACTTATTCAACTGATCTTTGAATACCCTATTCATCAGATCCACAAAATATGTTGGTGCATTGGTCAAACCCGAATGGCATGACCAACCACTCATAGAATCCAAACGGCGTCCGAAAGGCCTTTTTAGCTATATTCTTAGCATCCACTCAAAGCTGATGAAACCTGTCGATCCAACTGAGAGAACACTCTCGCGCCACTCAACTGATCAAACAAATCATCTATCCGTGGTAGAGGATACTTATTCTTCCTCGTCACCTTATTCAGCTCGCGGTAGTCCACACACAATCAAAGGGAACCATCAGCCTTGGTAGCAAACACAACTGGTGCTCCCCATTCTGAAACACTTCTTCTGATAAATCCCTTCTTCAAAATATCACTCACTTTCACCCCGAGCTCTCGCTGCTCCCTTGGCACCATACGACGAAGTAGCATCACTATAGTTCTGGCTTCTTTCACTAAATCAATATGGAACTCAATCTCTCGGTGTGGTGGAAGTCCAGTCACTTCCTCGAAGACGTCCGGATACTGGCCAGCCACGGGCACATCTGACAACTCATCATGTGGGATGTCGAGGGAATTTAGAAAGCTAGCCATTACCTCATCACTAGGTGGACCACCAAACACTACCCTCCGCCCATCATCCGCTCTAACTAACACCATAAAGCCCTCACAGTCTACCACCACCCCGTATCTTTGGAGCCGATCGACTCCCAAAATAATGTCAAACCCAGTAAAGCCCAAAACAAAGAAATCACAAACAAACATGCATCCATGACTTGATAAGACCACATTACGACAAATCATACAAAGGCTAGTCGAACCACCAATCGGGTTCATCACTGCTAAAGGTCGATTGACTATCTCGAGTTCCAATCCCGACCTATCTACTAGGTCACTAGATATGAAGGAACAGGAAGCTCTAGTATCAAACAATACTCAAACAGGAACATCATAAACAGAAAGCATACCTTGAATGACGACATTCTTTCCTTTCTCCGCCGCAGTTGGGGCATTCGATAAAGAAGGAACAACATTGATAGCATATGCTTTCACAATTTGCTTTTCCTTAGGGGTTTGCGGACACTTATCCTTTTGATGTCCCACTTGGCCACAGTTGAAGCACTTCCTATCCGCTGGCTTGGCCCGACATTCTTTGGCATAGTGGCCCTTCTTACCATAGCTGAAGCACTCAACATCTTTCTTATTCTTTTTCTTCTGGCCATCCTTGGTCTGATTCTGCTTTCTCTTATTCTGAGAACCATTCTTGCCTCCACCGCATGCTTGCGGCTTTGGCTCTTCTGTAGATGCAACCTTAGTCTTCGATTTAGGGTATAGGCTCTCTGAGATCAAAGCTTTCCCCATAATCGTTTCAAACGTCTCATCGATGTGGTTAATAAGCCTTTTCCCCCAAGTACTGATCCAAACCTGCTATGAACTTCTCATTCTTCTTCTCGAGAGTGTCAATGAGGGATAATCCATACTTCGATAAAGAATCGAACTCTGCAATGTACTCCGACACTGCCCTACCATTCTACTTAAGCTCCAGAAATTTCCTAAACAACTCTGACTTCTGGGCAGCTGGGATGAACTTATCACTGAATCAGACCTTAAACTGATCCCATGTAACTTGATCCTCTGGAGTAGCTGCCTTAATAGCATTCCACCAATTCAATGCCCGTCCGTGCAGCTGACGGGATGCTAACTTCCTCTTCATCGCATCCTTGATACCCAAGTCTTCGAAGATACGCTCACAGCTATCCAACCAATCTTGAACATCCGTGGCCGATTCCGTTCCGTGGAATGGCTTTCCACCAAGACTAGTGTAATCCTTGCATAGCTTGGCAAAATCGGCCCTAGGCGCCTGCACCGCTGCACCACCACCATTAGCAGCATTGGGAACTTCCCTCTGAACGTCCCTAAGCATCTCTCTCATGAAGTCAGTGAACATAGTCCTCATGTCAGGAGCATTCCCATTATTGGCTCCTCTACCAGCACCCCTCGTATATCGGCTCATCGTTCAATCTGTAAAAAGAAACAATTAACCATCCTCTTTGTGGTGTCACTGCAGTGCGACTTCATCCTTAGCTATACTAATAGTATATATATAGCTTTTTAAAACAAAAATAATCACAAATATGTGCTCTCATATACATATTATCTCTCTCTGGTGTCTTTCCCTAGGTTAACTACGCAACCTAGAGCTCTGATACCAAGTGTGACAGCCCGCCCGCACCAGCCGACATTTCCAATGAAAGTGCATTGTGCCAATGCCGACTAGAATAGGACGGTCGCCAAAGAAAGGAAAAGAAAGGAATTTGAACTAACAAGGAACCTGTAGAATGTCTCACAGCACATGGAATAAAATATAATAATAACATACTTGAATAAAATAGGCAAGACAGTGCATAAGCTGAAAACAAAGCCATAATCATCATAGCAGCGGAAATCCAAAATACAGCTTATGATCCATAACCATTATTACAACTTCAAAACGCTGTCTCTAAAGCAAAAGAATGGAAAGGTACACTACTAATGCCCAAAGCAGTGACCATCAACAACACAAGGAGAATATATGTAGATAATATGTAGGAGCCTCCTGCTCGTCTCCGGATCAGCTACTCATGCATAATCAGCTAAGCTGTCTCGAGTCTGCTCGTTTAAGAGCATCCAGAGTAATAAGAAGAGACATAAAACTCTGGGTCAGACAAAAGTCTGGTATGAGCGATAAGCAGCAAAACAGAATAATAACAAGTATACTAAACCATACTTGAACCTAGACCTGCAACCAAAGAGTTAGAACTACATACTGTACTCTAAGGTGCCACTAACATATGGTGTAAAGAATACGGGGGTGGGGGTGTGCATGACATAGTGATGGCAAACAATCAATCATAGCAACCTTCCTCACATCTCTCACTCAGTGCGTAAAGCATACGATATCCACCACTTTGATCACCCAATGCCTTGCTATTATCACTCTGCCCCATGGAGTCATAACGACACCACTGCACTGATCCATAGCCACTAATCATTTGCTATGTACACTCTACCCCATGGGGTCATGAAAACCCCACTGCACTGGCTTATAGCCTTGCTACGGTTACTCTGCCCCATGGAGTAGTAACTACCCCATATCACTGATACGTAGCCTAACATCCGTCTTGGTGATTAATCAAAGCTATAGACGTCGATAACCCCTTAGCACACGTCCCGCAGCAAAAGTCCAATCATGGAGTCAACTCGTTGGTTCCCAACTGGATCCTAAGTGCAAACTTCCTATTTGAACTTCCTTTGCATCTCGGGTTTTCGTCGAATTGGATTTAGTCTTCAGAAGAGTCGTCGCGTAATCGCAGCTCCAATCCAGTTCGGTTCGGTTGTCCTTCCCTGGTTTGGTTCGTCTTGCTCCACTTCCTGGCCATCCGGTTCAGTTCGGAGCTCCACCCTTGGTTTGGTTCGGTTCTTCCATGTCACTTGGGTTCGGCTATCTCACTATCTTGATTCGGTTCGGTGCTTCTGCCCTAGTTCGGTTCTTCCTTTCTTTCCTCCATTTAATCCGATCCGATCCCATGTCCAGCTTTGGTCCAATACCAACTCCAACCCTCATACAAGAGGACTTCCTTTTTGCCAAGCCCTCATTCTTGTACTAGGTTCCGATCCGGTTCTGTTCTCTGCTCAGTTCCCCGATCCGACCCGAGCCCCCTAACCCGATCCGTTCCGAAACCCTGCACTACTTCCTGCAACTTTTCCAGCGACTGTTTTACTCCATACGACGGCGTTTTCGACCATTCTAACTTTTTTAATCAATCACAAAGCATACCATACAGTCATAGCAACATATAGAATCAACCATAAACACCAAAACAACAATATGATGTATTAAAATGGATCAAACATAGCCAAAATACCATATTTTCCCTTAATCATGTTTAAGCATAACTAATGATATGATTAGCAAAACTTAACCAAATTTTCTAACAGAGGCTTAAAACAATATTTCGAAATTTATGAATAATTTTCTAGAATTTAATCATGTTTAAATTCGCTAATTAACACTAATTACCCTTAATTAAACATAATTAGTGAGGAACTATGCAAATCCCTCACCTTGGCCACAATAAAATACCAAATCTGAAATTATCCTCTGTTTGGCACTATTCCCAAGACTACACAACAGCTCCAACCTAGAATAGGTGTTGATTTGTCTTGATTTGACATAGATTAGGCTAAAACTTGATTAAATGGTGATTAGAAGGTGATTTGGGGTGTTTTAGCAAGCGGAGGCCATTGCTAGGTTGAGAGCAATGATAGGTGGCGGCTGAAAAATGAGAAAAGGGTGTTCTCTGAACCCTAACAACCCTTTTAAACTCCTAATCCCGAAATTCCCCAATGGGCCTAGTTGTTAATCACCCTATTTAGCCCGGTTAAGCTGTTTTTCACCCTCTAAACCTTAATTCAGCCATATATCCCAACGGTAAGTCCGTTTGGCTAATGTGACCATTCTACGGGAAGGTAAACCATCATCCGGATCTAACGGAAGTGGTTTCAGGTCAAAATTACTTCCCAATCAAAAGTTATGGCTGAAACAAGATCAGCTAGGGGTAAAACGGTCAATTAGAAATCGGCAAAAATCATGAACATGGGAAATGACCCCGATAGTCGTCTCCCAATGTCACACGACCATACGACTCCTTACGAGAAAGAAATAAATATTCTACGATCCTCCGATGCGTAGAGGGAGGGTCGTTACAGTGATGGTGCCACCCTATGTAATTATAGCGCATAGAGAGAAGGATATTCCATGCTCTATGTGCATCGAAAATGGAAGAAGGCTGAAAGGAGACATCAAAGGGAGAATAGGCATGCTATTTTGAGGTCGACCGGCTTCATCCAAAGATGACTTTAGCCCCTGCGGTAAGGCCATCAAGACGGTCGTCTAGGGCCTCCAACCTCATACAACGTCTACTTGGACATGTTCTCATAGGCTAGGGCCTCTGAAATCCTGATTTTCCTAGGGCCTTCAATAATTTTTAGTGTTTCAGAGTCGGCCCTGACTTTAGCACTTCTTTTATTGTGCTTTGGTTTTGTATTATTCTTTTTTTTATTTGTGTTTATTTGATGAATGGTTGGCGAGATTTAGCTTTGATTGTTCTTGAGAATGTTTCATTGTTTTAATTACAGGGATATCATTTTTAATATATTCAGCCTGGCAAACTTATTTATTTTGGCTGTGCTTTCCAGCAGGCTTATAAATGTTAAAGGTTAGCTATGAAGTTCATAATGTGTTATATATATTACATATGCACATATAAAAGCTATTATTTATTTTCTACATGTATGTGGTACAATGTATTAAAAGTATAAAGAATTTCATCAACTTAGCATTAAACAGTTCCACTTTTTTTAATTATTTTGTAACTTTGGTTTAGAATGTACAAGTTATCGAAATTTAGATTAAAGGGTACAACAACGAAAGGCCGTCGATCCATCATTCAACCATTTTGACATGGTGTGAGGTTTTGTAGCGATCGAGGGTTATTAACGCTTATATTAGTCAACCATGGCAGAAACACTACTATGAAAAAAAAATTGTCAAATACTACCCAGAGACAAATATTTAGGAGGGACCACACATCATATTATTATCCAAATTTCTTCAATTCGCTCTCAAATATACTATTCTTGAATTTTAACAAAAAAAGTTTTTGTCATAGTAGAAAAACTCCAATCATGGAGTTAAGTTACTAAAAAGGACATTTTGCTACATTTAAAAGATAAAATTTTCATCTGAAAGGGCAATTCATTCTTCGATGGCAACTAGCGACATTCTTTTCTTCTCCGCATCTTTTTGTCCTAGACATCACTTCTCACTTCAAAACCCATCGCGTGCTTTCGTCTTCCCTTCTCACCTTCACCCATCAGCTTTCGCATTCGTGGATTATTTTTCCCCTTTTACTATAACCATAACCCTAACTCTTCCTATAAAACCTATCCTTTACCCACGGTTATTTAAGGACCTTCTCTGCCCTTAATGCCCTGTTATTCCACTATCGTCCACATCCTGTCATGGCCATCAGAAGCAACCATGGCAACTTAAAATGAAGCAAGAAATGAGGTAGGAAAATGGAGGATGTGGGTTTAACAAAGGAAGGAGGAAGATTTTGGAATAAGAAAGGACACTGCAGATTAGATGTTGAACAGAAGTAAGTGAATATAGGGATCTAATGGAAGAAATGGGTGTTTGAAGGAGTAGGAGAGTAGAGTTCAGGAGAAAAGAAATAAAAGAAAAGATGTCAGCTGTAGAATTAATAAGAAATTAAATAATAATTATGTTAATTTCTCATATGTTTTTACATGAAAGGCTACATATATATAACAACATGTGCAACGGCTAGTTCAGCTCAAAACAACAGTATTTACAAAAGAAACTGATCAAATGCTTTAGGGTTTCATAAATTCAACATATGCATATGCACAGTGACGCATGTGTGCACATTCAAATAGAAGTGTTATTCTTCACTTGTAACCTCTCTCCTTGGTTTGGTTTTGTAACACCCCGTATTTTTAGTGTAAGATAATAAAATAAGGATAACTTAATTAGACATTCAGAATTAAGTAAAACGGACTGTCCCATTGCGTCCATCTCGAAATTCTTGTTAAGATAGACATCTTGTTTGCGTAAAACGGACACCGTATGAAGAAGTTATGAGCGTTAGAAGTTTGTATACATATAAGGAGCTTATATGTGTGTGTGCGTGTATATATATATTAAATAAATATATCCATAAAATTCGAAAATCAGTTTAAAAATCAAAATCGCGAGCAGGAAAGTTTAGAGGGAAGATGGACCGTTGGGGGTCGACCTAGGGGTCATCCCACCAACAGGGGTGTCGACCTAGGGGTCGACCCACCTGAGGATCCAGAATGTTCTTCTGACATGTTCGGTTCTGATATCTTAAATTTTAATCTAAGGGTCCTGGTTCCTCCACTACTCCTATAAATAAGACCTAACCCTAAACATCATAATTTGGCGGCTACGCTGGAGCTCTACCATGACACACACTCTTTCTCTCCTTCTCTTCTCAAATCAGTTCTGAAATTAAAATACTAGCCTAGAAAAATTATGAATTCAGATCTGGAAGAGAGAATCAACATCAATAAAAAGATTATTGAATCATGAAAGCAAGGTAAACTTCTTGATCCAATCTATTCAATTCTTCCTATTTCTTTCCCTTCTCTTTTAATGAAAATAGTCGATCCACGCTATTAGGTTTCAAATCAAATTAAAGGGGAAAGGAAAAACCATGGATGATAGAACGGATCAGATCCAAAATTTAGGAAAATCATGAAAGGTGAGTGGGTTTAAAATATACTTTTTGAATAATAGTACCTCTATCGTTTGGCATTCCCCATAATGAACATATTGGAAGGTTAAATTTGATGAAATGCATTACTGCACTAAAATGGATAATATGTTCAATTAGTTAATATGTTGAAATGAACATTTACTTGATTGTTTTAAAAAAAAGAATACCGTTGTATAGATCCATTTTATGAACCTATGAATTGGGTAAATGATACACTATTGGAGAACTACATGTTATTTTAAATAAATTTAATTACATGTAGAAAGACACATGACATATACTGGGATTTGGGGCATAATTTGAAATGGGATTTTGGAACATAACATATATTATGTTTTGAGACTTTGAATTGGAGGCACAATCTAATATGAACATAAATGGTTGAAAATTCATGCATAAGATTAGTTGAAATGTTGGAAATATTTATATGTTATAGACTTGTTAAAAATATTGGCAGTAACTACCACTATTCATATCACATTGATTTATTCCATTATATACCAGAACCCTTACTTGTGTGAATTAGAATGATTGTATGATTATATACGTAGAATTGAATAAATGAAGATGAATGCCTAGGATTACAATTAGAAATTGTGTGCACTTATGACACGAGGTTAGGTTGCATTAGTTGTGGAAGTCTGCCCAGACCCAACTGGCATATCCAGCAGCCACTAATGTTGAACCTAATGTGTGAGGTCTAAGTGTGCAAATACGAGAAGGGCTATGACACAAGGTTAGACTCAACTTGTGGAAGAAGTCTGTCTGGACTCGACCATCATATACAGCATCCACAACTTGTAGGCCTAATGTGGGAGGTCTAGCCCATTATAAACCATTTGGACATGGTAATGAATTGGACTACTTAACCTAATCTAACACATAGGGATTGTATGAATATGGACTGAAGTTAGGGTTAAGTAAAAGTTGGTTGGACAGTGGGTGGGCTAAGCAAATCTAAGGGGGTGGGTAATATTTACATATAGGCCCGCAAACTTGGCCCGATAAGGTTATGTAATTAAAGACACCTAGTGGTATACATAACCAGTAGAAATAATAAAGTTATGTAATTAAATACACCTTTTAGGTTAAACATAACTTGTAGGGATGATAATCACCTATCATAAATAAATAACATTAATGAAAATGTTGTATAATCGAAAGACTTGTCCTAGGGACAAGTGAATATTATACCTTAGGTTATAATAAACTAATAAGGAAATAGGATAACTGGTGAAATGAGATAAGGGGCACTTAATTATAAATTAAGTAATCAATAAATGGGGGAAGCCGGAAACCAGTACAGAAAAGAGGGAAAATATATGGAATATAAGAAGTTGTACTTAATTATAAATTAAGTAACCTGTAAGCTTGGAAGTTTGAAACCATTGATAAGAATGGTTAGGCTTGTCCTAGGGACAAGAGGAAATTATAACATAGGTTATAATAAGTGGGTAGAGAAACTTATTAATGGGCCTTAGTTAATAGAACTTATTAATGGGCCTTAGTTATTATAACATAGCTTGTGTAATTTCTCCAACAAGGTCATCTCTAAGGTTATAGCCTATCGGCTACCTTCGTTTCTAGAGCGTATTGTCTCGTCTTCTCAGGCTGGTTTTGTTAAAGGCCGATTGATAACGGACAATGTCCTCTTAGCCCAGGAGCTTATTTCCTAGATCGATCATAAGGTCAGAGGCTCTAATGTGGTTGTCAAGCTGGATATGGCGAAGGCTTACGACCGTATGTCTTGGTTCTTTGTGATTAAGGTTCTGAGGGCTTTCGGTTTCCCGGAATCCCTCATCGATTTGGTTTGGAGGTTTATCTCCAATTGTTGGTTCTCTATTCTCATTAACGGCTCAGCAAACGGTACTTCAAGGCGGGAAGGGGCCTTCACCGGGGAGATCCCCTTTCACCTGCCATGTTTGTCGTCACTGCGGAGGCATTCTTCATGGATTACATTCATTAAAGATAGCTAATCAGATTCACCGATTTGGCATTCCTATTGGGTGTCCTGTTATTTCTTCTTTATCTTTCGCAGACGACATTATCACTTTCACTAATGGAAGTTGCCACTCTGTCCATCATCTCCTCGGCTTCATTCAGCAGTATGAGCGGTGCTCTGGCCAACTCGTTAATACTGCTAAAAGTTGCTTCCTCCCCGTGAAAGACTTGTCTCCGGTTCGCTCTTCTTGGATAGAAAGCTTAACCGGTTTCAAGGTAGCCTCCCTTACATTACCTTATCCAGGTATTGTTCTTTACAGAGGAAGGAAGCTTAACACCATTTTCGATACTTTGACTGACAAAGCAAGGGGAAAAATCATTCGCTGGAATTCTATTCTTCTGTCTTAGGCAGGAAGATTGGTGCTCATTAAGTTTGTTCTCGACTCTATTTCCTCTCACGTCTTCGCTGCCATGACTCTAACTGATTACTTCTTCCATTCTTATCGCTCGTTAATAGCATCCTTTTTCTGGGGTAAAAAGGATAATGCGAACCGACATCATTCGATTTCTTGGGATGTTATTTGTCTCCCCAAAATTGAAGTGGGGTTGGGGCTTTGTAATCCGAAGGATGTCTGTACTGCATATGCTTGTAAGTCGTGGGAAAGGTTTGGACTGAATGATTCCTCATGGGCAACGTTCCTCCACGCCAAATACTGCAGGCTCGCGAGTGTAATGTCCCGTATTTTTAATGATTCAATAATTAATTTACTTAATTATTTTAATAATGGTTTTGATAATTTAAATGGTTTGAATTCTAATATTTTGAGTATTTAATTAATATGAATAATGGGATAATACATTTATTTCCAAAAATAGTCCCAAATAACTTATTGGCAATAATACATAAACGTTATATACACACTAATGTAATGAGTCCCCAAGTTAAGCAAGCTAATTTACTTTATACAAGTCACCTAACCTTAGACTTGTGATTCCATTTGATTAAGAGTACATTCACCTCCTGAACAATGTTCTAATTTTCCTTCATGAATCAAATGGTGATAGATTAGGTTAAGAGTTCTATATGTCTTAATATGGACGGTATAGCTTTCGTGTACATAAACTGTTCGACTATATGTGCATGTACCATTTCCTTAAAGTAGGCTTACTGTTTAGGCAAAATTAGCCAAAACCTGACAAAAATATATGCTAAAGTCCACGGAGATTACTCACCATAAATACATCAAAAGTTTGTGCAGATCACTTACAGAAGCAATATTATAGTGTAGTATAGTTTAAAATATTACATGATTCTTTTAGCTATATATTAGAGCAAGCATAGGTACAATAGCTTAGACAACCGTATGTATATGCATCGCTAAATCTCCCATTGATATAAAAGCACCGGTTGATTCTCTAGATGCATGCTCATTGTCGTAGTTTTAGAATCTCTACTTGATTAGAAAATTGATCAATGATTTCTACTTCAACAGTAGACAAGTATGCTTTAAACCCATTTAAATAGTAATAATATATAGCCACATATACCAACTTAGCAACTAAGTATAAACATGGGTACAGTAGTGTACAAAATCTATTAAGAATCCTATCAAACCAAGCATGTGTTCTTTTAGATTTTCTATCTGCATTCTTTACTTTTCCAACCTATGCACAGCTGTGTTCTTTTACCTTTGATTCGGAAAATGGATGAATCTTAGTACATGCATCATTTCAAATTGGCATTTATATATTACTAGTTGAAACCATAGGGCAAGGGTACCAAAGCCAATTAAACGGAAATGCAGAACCTTTGAGACATTGGCTGAACTACGACTCAGGCTCATGCCTTACTTTATATTTATAACAATAAATAAGGTACATAAGAGAAGCCATTATCCTCTCTTCCAAATGTTTTGTCATTAAATTTATTGAAAACATAATTTCGAATCAGGCAATGCCACCAGAAGGAACACGAGGAGTGCAAAATTTCATAATATATCAGTTCATGTTTTGAATGCTCAGTAGTCAACAAAAGTCACATTCAGACCAAGCAAAAGAGGGATCAAAACAAAAGAACCGACTTTTAACACATAAATAAACAATTTCAGCACGAAATCAACAATTTTTTTACAATTATAAAACAACAAATATAGAACGATATTCAAAACAAACGAAATTATTGGCAACATGTACTGCATTAATATTAATGATGTACTTGGAAACAAACAAGTAAATACATATATAACTAAACATATTAACTGGCCAAGCTCCTTTTGCGAATTTTCCTTCATGATGAAGCCAATACCGTGCCTACGAATGATACCAGCTACCCTAGTAACGCAGCTACAACATGATAAATTAAATCAAAGTCTATATCCTACTCCAGACTCCCCACAGACAATTCAATACAGACGCCTATGATCGAAAAGACAAATCAAATACTGTAAAGCTAATCTAAATCCTAATGCATACCTACTTCCTTGGCACCCAAGCAGTGTTATGCTATAAATATAGCAATGTGCTCTTCTTCTTTGGGTTCAGAAATCAGACTATCAATGGCAACGCAACATTTAAATTCTCCAACAAAACCATTAAAACCAGAAAAATCCATGGCTTGGGAATTTGAAACAAAGTTCAAAAACAGGTACCGGTCTTAGATGGCGCGACTGGTGTCTGTCTAGGCTTCGACGTTGGTCCTTAGCTGGGGTGTTGAGAAGTTCGAAGATGTAGGGAGGGGAGGCAAACCTGGGGAAAACACTGTGATGGGCTCCAATGGCATCCATCGATGGCGAAGTGTTGCTGAACAAGATTTGGAGGTCAGTTCGAGATGACAGAACGGTGCGAATGGAAGGTCAAGCTGCGTTAGAAGGCGATGGGGAAGTGTAGATCGAGAAGCGAGCGATAGGAAAACGTGAAAGAGGCCGAGTTTTGAGTTGTGATGTAACACCCCGTATTTTCTAAAAACGTTAATGTAACAAATCAAAGTATACTTAATTTTTAAGAGAAGAATTGAGGGAAACAGATTATGCCATTGCGTTCGTCTCGGAATTCTTCTTGAGACAGAGTCCGAGTTTAGGTGAATCGGACTTCGTATGAAAAAGTTATGGCCTTCGGAAGTTTCAGCTCAAATTTAAAAACAGCTTAGTTCAAATTCAAAACACACCGCCAGGCCGGGCGGGAAATTTCCCGCCTAGGACCCAGGTCGACCAGGGGGTCGACCTGGGTACCCAGGTCGACTAGGGGGTCGACCTGGTGGTCGACCTAGGGGTCGAGCTACCCCGGTTCGGCCAAACCAGATCTGCAGCAAATTTTTGGCTTGTGTTTTGTCATTAGGGCTACGTGGTAACTCCTGATTGGTCTGATGACGATTTTTGATGTGTTGGACGGACCTGATGGCTTCTATGATGATCTAAGGGCTCTAAAACACTATTTACACCTATAAAAGAATGCCTAGACCTAAGGTTTCTCCACACAAATTCTTTTAGGTGTCTGCATACTGTTTCTCTCTAGCCTCCACCATTAAAATAAATCTTATTCTCCATTAAAACAAGTTATAGTTCTTCTTCAAATTGGAGATTCAAATCAAGATAAAGCTTCAAATTGGACCATAGGCATTCCGCTTCAAGCAACGTCACTCGAATCATAGCAAATCGCCTTTTCTAAACTGATCACTGTAAGTTCGGTTATTCCTTAGATTTGTACGTGTAATTGGAATTGTGAATGTAATGAATCAAAATATAGAACTATACCAATTTGCAAGTTAATTATCTTTGATTCGTGCTTATGTCAAATCTAACGTTATCTATGCCTTTGGATCTGATTCTCGATTGTGGCCTAGAACTTATTGTGGCTAATTACCAATGACTATGATTATGGGACTTTTGCCTACGACTATGACTATGAAACTGTTGCCCATGAAACTATCGCCTATGATTATGATCCATGACAAAGAGACTATTACATATGACTATGACTATAAGACTGTTGCCTATGACTATGACTATGACTATGATTCATAATTTTGAGACTATTGCATATGATTCATGACTATGAGACTATTACCAAAATTTATGACTATGAGGCTATTGCCTATGACATTGATTAAGAAACTATTGTAATTAGTCTCCCATGACTATTGTGGTTAATTTCCTATAACTATTGTAGTCAGTGACTTATGCCTATTCCCATTAACCTATTAGGTTGTACTTCGAACTGGCATTATGTTGGACCGAATCACCAATGCCTATTCCCTTAATTATGCTAGATCCCATTTTTTGGAGTGTAACTTGTCTAGTTTATTCATATTCACTGTTATGTACATCAAACACATTGGAACCATTATTTTTGTATTTGGTTCATTCTTGCATGGCTATTCTTTTATGTCAATTCTCGTGCTTATCCCCTATTCCTTTCTTTGATACTATTAGTATCATTTCATGAGTACTTAGAAACTTGTGAAATCATGTTATACGTACGATTACGGCACGGAAATTTGGGCATAGCTTAATTAAGTTAGTTTGGCATAATAAATATGTTGGTATAGTCTGAATTGGCTATAATAGTCAATGATTTACATGCATATTAGACTTGGGCAAAAGTTGATAAATTTAATTGGCCGCAAAGGGTGTAAATGGCGTGTAAACCAAGTTTGGACATAAATGGTAAACTAAAATATTAAAACTGGTTTTGACATGAACCGTAAATTGGAATATTAATCTAGATTGGGCATGAATTATAAAAGGGGGAATATTAAATCTAAAATTGGTATAAACTGCAAGCTGGGCTGATTGATAGGTAAATCAAGTTTTGGGCATAGAATATGAATATGCTAATTTGCATGACAAATAAATATGATCTAGGCTAAATTGATTTATAGAAAATTTACATGAATAGTAAATATGTAAATTTAGTAAAAGACGAATATGCCTAACCCGAGGTTAGTCTGAGTTGTGGTGTAAAACTGCCCGGAACCAACCGGCACATCCAGTGACCACAACAATACTTGTCTAGTGTGGGTGGTTAGTGCATCAAGCACAGAAAGACCCGAGGCTAGACTGAGTTTTGGTGTAAACCTGCCCGGAACCGACCGGCACATCCAGTAACCACAACAATATCTGTCTAATGTGAGTGGTTGGTGCTTTAATTAATTAATTAATTAATTAATTAAGGCTCATGAATAAATCAAGCTAGAAATGGTGAGGTTAAGAAATTAGGGAAACACTTAACCGTAATAACATGTTAACAAAGACAAGGAGGGTGGGGTTAAGTAATCGAGAAAGCACTTAGCCAATTCAACAAACTAGATGGTGAGGTCAAGTAAATTTAGAACACTTAACCGTAATAACATGTTAACTAGGCAAGTGGGTGAGATTAAGTAAAATTAGAACACTTAACCGTTACAACATGTTAATTAGACAAGTGGGTGAGGTTAAGTAAATTTAGAACACTTAACCGTTGTAACATGTTAATTAAGAAGATGATAGGGTTAAGTTAACAAAAGTAACACTTAACCAAAATATATAATGGCATGTGGTGGGATTAAGTAATACAAGAGGAAACCACTTAACCAATTATATAACATGATGTATGGGAAGGGTTAAGTTAACACGAGAACAACATTTAATCAATATAACATGATTTGAGGTAGGGTCAAGCCAACACCAGAAGGAAACACTAAGCCAACATGACGGGACGGGTGGATAGGTTAAGTCAACTTGAATTGATTAATGACACTTGACTAATATAACTTGATGAGCGAATGGGGTTAAATTAAATGGGAAATACTTAACCAATATAACCTGATGAATGAACAGGGTTAAGTTAATAAATCACACTTAACCAATCCAACATGATAAGCAAGAAAGGTTAAGTCAATAAGAACCACTTAACCAACACGACTTGACGAGTAGGAGGTTAAGTGCACGTCGGGTTGGTGGGTAATATTAGTAAATATAGGCCCACAAAACTTAACCATTATATAAACATGCTTGAATCCGTGGGAAGGTCAAGTGCACGTCGGGTTGGTGGTTAATATTAGTAAATATAGGCCCATAAAACTTAACCATTATATAAACATGCTTGGATCGATGGGAGGGTTAAGTACATCTCGTGTAGGTGGGTAATATTAGTACATATAGGCCCACAAACTTATTTGTTAAGAAAACTTGCTAGAATCGGTGGGAGGGTTAAGTACATCTCGTATAGGTGGGTAATATTTGTATATATAGGCCCACAAACTTAACCAGCAGGAAACCCTAGCAACAGGGACCCATTTCTGCAGTAACCCACATAGATGTATCATGGTACCCTGAAACTAGGTAGGGTGGGGCACGATTACTGGGCTGATTATAAGCGGTCAAAAATAGCGGTAGGGGGTACTTCAGTGTAGGTTCCGACGGTTTACGGGCGTGCACGTACTCCGGAGTGGAAAAAGCAGGCACTGGGTAGCAGTAGTTATACATTGTGCATCTTGAATTGTGTCGGGTCGCTATCATAAGGCTTGATACACCTTATGGCGGGGCCAGCACAGAGTATCTACACGCAAGAGAGGGCCGACAGACACAGACACATGGGAAATTAATACAAAGTAGGTAGCATAATCCCTAGTTGGACCTAGGTCGCGTAAACCTTGAATCGGAGAAGTGTTCAACAGGTAGCATAAACCCCAGTGGCCCTGGGTAGCGTAAACCATGATTGAATCTAGGAAGCGCTCTATAGTAAACCCTAGATTAGATCTAGGTAATAAATGGAATCCCCATAATAGATGTACACCTGAAAGCAACCGCAAATACGGGGATTGGGATCACGTTATCATATGATCATAGATTACTAGTTTGGACACTAGTAGGTAGTGCAGAGATATAGAAATCAGTATAATAGGGTAGTTGCGAAGCAGAGAAGGAGTAGAAGCACATTCAGTTTATCAGTACATTCAGTTTATCGGTACATTCAGTTTATCTTGCCATATCCCATGCTTACCCCCATGTTATCTTGTTACTCTGGTTTAGTCTTATATTTAGTTCATTCATGTCATGACCCTTTTCCTTATTTAAATACTAAGAATTGCTGGACTTACCAGACTTTATGTATGACCTAGTTTGTTTTCGCCTCTTTTCTTCCTTTCCCCCCAGGAAGTCAGGGAGGGAAAAGCTTAGCTCATTTTGGGGTCGTTACTCTTTCCGAGCTTGAAGATTCTTTGGCGGATTGCTTTGAACTCCATTTTCTACTGCTATGGCTGGCTCATGCTTTATTGGGAAATATCATTGTCAGTTTGTGCTTCTTATATATTAAACAAGACAGATGCTTTCTTGTAATAAGTATTGGTGTTGTAAAACAATCTTTGTACAAGCTGTTTTCATTAATAAAGGTTATTTATTTTTCGCTGCTTTATTTGTCTGCCTTGTAATTTTTCTGCATCATGTACTAAAAATGCTCCACCAAAGTTAAGGCATTCCCTTTGTGAGTGACCTTAATGGAGGTGGGCTGTTTCACATGATGAACAGGACGCTTGATTCAAGTTGAAGGGTGATGGGGTTGGTTAGTATGGAGAGGAGGATGTTAGTTTACTATGATTTTTGTGGAATTTAGGAAAAGAAGGGGGGAAATGGAAATTCGCAAAAAGGAATTGGGGGAAAGTCACTGTTAGGCTATGATATTATATGGTGGAAGGAGGAAGAGGATTGTAGCGGGTACGGGTAGTGGCTTTGGGCCAGATTCATAGAAGGTTGGGCCATGAAATTTAAATTAAATTAAAAGTTTTGTTTTAACATTAATAATGTATAAACTAAGAACTTGAATATCTTATACATACGATATCAGAATAACGAACTGTCAGTCACGCTGCAATCATAGCGACAAGAGCTACACCATGGAACGTTTTTCGTTGAGAACAAAGCTACTGGTAATTCATGATAAGATCAAACACCCATTTGATTTTAAATGAAATAAAAGCAGAATAGTCGACTGCGAACCACGGTGAGTAAACTCACAAACTCTGATCAGTTTTATATTTTACAAATGTTATTTAATATTATTAAAAATGATTGAATGTTGTGTGTGATGGTTGTTTGGATGATTTACAAATAAATTGGTTGATAGTTATAGATATACACATATACAAAGTCATTGATTAAATATTGATTTTATTTATATGGAATTGATAATATAACTGTTGATTAACATCTGTGGATGTAGGGAAATAGGTTGGAAGAATCCAACTGGATTCCTCAACAAATTTTATTGTTATTTTTTTTTCATATATTACATTATAGAATGTGACGAATAATCCATGATTGATTATTGTGTGTTTGAGGTGTTTGAACAACATCGACCTGAAATAATTAGTATCAAAATACAGTGAAATATATTCGAATATATTAGGAAGGAAATTGGGCATTTTTAAAAAGGAATTTCTATTTTAAAATATAATTGGAATTTCAATAAGCTAGAATGTAATGACTTGTTTTAATTATATAAAAACGAGTAAATTGATTTATAAATGGTATTTATAAATAAAGCGAAATGACTATTATTAAATAGTTTGAAATGATAAATTCAAGAAATGAATTCATGAAAAAGGAAAGGGGAAATTGTTGAATTTATTTCGAGGATCAATGTGAATATGGTTTGAATAAAAACTATAAAGGTTTGTAATTATAATTCGAAAAATGTCGAATATTATTAACATAATTTATTTTAGAAAATATATATATATATATAAAGTGGGGATGTATAGGATAACTAATATTGGTTTAATAGCAATAGTTTACAATAGAATATGTAGGCAAGGTGAAGTTTAAACTTGATATATAATTAACAAGAAACTGGTTTATAAATGGAATTCATAAAGTGAGATATAAATATGAATTTATAAAATTACACGAAAAACAGGATTTGGAACCTATAATGGTATTCATAAATAAAATTCAAGATTTGATTGATATAACAGTCTAGTTTTCTATAAAGGAACAATGTTAACTTCATAAAATAATTAAGTTTTAAAAGAAAATGCTATGGAAATTGGAATAGTGTCAAAGGGGAAATGGCAAACGTTGGAAGTAATAAATTCAAAATTAAAATGTGTTAACCTAAAACGGTAAGTCTATTCCTAAGTTTGGAATGTTAATCGGATATAGACCATTCGAAAGAGAGTTATAAGTTGAAATTTGATTATATCGAATTAAGGAAAGTAGTATTTACTTTCCAGTTTTACCACGACCTGTTTATTATTAAATGTTTATTAAAAGTAATTAATCTAAGTTATATTTTGAAATTAAACATTTCAGAAACAAGGATTATAATGATATCGTTATAGTCAATATTTTCCGTAAGGGGGAGGATTCTTAAATGGAATCTGAGAGTCGCAAGCCATGTTCTGTTTAAAATTGTTGACTTTGACTATTTCAAATTTGAGAATGTTGTTCGGTTAAGGTCTGAGAGGTAATTATACTGCAACTTGATTGACTTCATGATTAACTGGGGAATGGTTAAGGTTCGATGGCGAAATTGGTCAGAGATACAGTCAATAAATTATTAAGGAGTTGAGTTATGGTAACGGAGTTTTATATAACATCGGTTTAACCAAATAAAAGAATTTTGCAAACGTTTTCCGAAGTAAATCAAAGAGGTTTTCTAAGTATAGAAATTTAAATGCTTTGGGACAACGAGAAGTAAAGAAATGACAATTGGAAATGTTTTCCAATATTAATAACGTATATATTCTAAATATAGAAAGTAATTGTGAAGATATGGAATTAATTTCCGATGTTAAAAGAAATATTTCCTATGTATAGAAAATAAATATATTAAAATAGATGAAACATTTTACAAGGATCATATAAGGCAAAACGGGTTTTGAGAATTTATTTGGGAAAATATGAAAATAGGGAACTGGGAAATGAATTAATTATTGATAAATATATTAAAAAGGGGCTTAGTTTTGATTGACGATTGATTGGTAAGATTTCCATTTGGAAATATGTCTGTTGAATGTATGGATGTTTTCCTTTGATAGTTCAATCACCGGCTATTAAAGTTTTTGACCATTTTTTCGTTGTCAATATGGAGAGACCGGGACCATATTTATTATCTGAAAACCACTCCTTATGGGCATTAGCGTTGCGAATCAAATATGATGAAGAAAATTGAAGACGGAGTTTATGCAAGGGTTGTTCTAGCGATACTAGGTAGAAATTACCTAAGATAGATTTACATAATAGTGTCTTCGGTTTGTCCAATCCCAGGACAACTTGTATGGACGAATGTCTGACAGAGTATATCTGATAGATCGCGTAAGTATATCTCTTCAAACGTATTCACATTTGGTGGCGGAGGAATTCATTTATCTTTGCTTTATACCCGTGGTATTTTTGTGGAAATCAATTTGTTATTTGGCGGGTATGACAATGTAGCATTCAAAGTAAATGGAGGTGTGATCTGTCAAAGGATACGTTACGACCTCAAGCCTCGTCAACTGGGAAACAACAGAAATTGGGCAGGCAGCATGGCTATGTGGGTCGCCCCCATTAGGGTGTATTGTCACCATCTAGAGAATATTCATATTTGTTACTTCTTTTCCTTTCTGTATCTCCCGGGAACGGTTATGTTGCTAGCAACCGTAAGTGACAATATATTCGATACACTCAAGAGAAATGAGTGGTCGGTCATGTGTGGCCGGGTTGTAAGACGTTCTTGTTGAACCCCGTGTATTCCCCCTCTAGAGATACACTATCGACAGGTGGTTCCATACCTTGTCATAGTCGGAATTCAATCTTCGATAAGAGCTTGTGGTTTTGATTGTATATTATATATGGAGCGTGAGATGCAAGCGTTCTACTAGATTATATTTACTTGTGATTAGACACTATTATAATATCAGAAAAGTATTGACTTTGAAAATGTTTTGGGTTATATTAAGGTAAAAACCGTCCATGTTTATGTGTGGGCTGGTCTTACTATTATCCTTTTCTTTCTAAAGGATTTTTCAAAGTTAAACCGAATGGTTGGAGTTTACTCACACCAGTCCCAAGACTGACCCAGAGTTTATTTTGTTTTATTTTCCCTAGACTCTTGGGTGCCCAAATTTGTACGGGCAGTCAAGTACTTAGGATTTTATAGATACTTGGAGGAGCTTGGAGTAGGAGGCTTCAACACTAACTATATATAGAGTTTATTTACGCTGTGATATACATGTGATGTACTCTGATGATATATGTAAGTTCAAGTATAGTTCATATTTTAAAGTTATGTTATGTATTATAATTTTTTTCGTTCCTCTGTGAGATTCGTGCTTACTCTGATTATGTTCTGTTGTGATCTTCTTCTTCTTTTACTCTAATTTTATTTATTTCTATTCTCACCTTCTAACTTCTTTCTATTAATGATCTGGTGTTTTCGATGTCTGATTAGTCAACATGGTATTTTATGTCGATTTTCGGAGTCGAAAAACCCTGGGTCGTTATAGTAGTATTAGAGCTGAATGGTAAGTAATTACCTTGGCTTTGTGGCGTGACTCAATAGAGATGGGGTAAGTAATACCCTAGATTGAGTTTGAGTGTAGATATGAGCTCTTATTTGTAAATTGATATAAAAACTTTTTTATATTATGTTGATTGGTTTGTCGAGTAGTTTATGAATTATGGTCAATACAGTAATGCAAACTGTGTCGATATGCGTTTCTAAACTCTTAAACAAAGTAATTTGACATAATATTGTTTTGAAATGAGGGTAAATGAAATAATTTTACCCAAAATATATTTTTATATAAAGGAAGTATACATCTTGATATTATTATAATATATTGGATGTGTTGATCATTATTATAATCGAATAAGATTATAATTGAGCTGGTTATGTAAATAACTGATCAAAATTCGTATAAGTATAGTATATATAAATTCAGATGAATTAAATCTGGATTAAAACCAGAATTGAGACTAAAACTCTAGACGTTGTAGATGAATTCTGGATTAAATATTTGAAAATTTTAAGATCTTGGGAAAATTTTGAAATATTTTGCAAGTATTGAAAGGATACTTTTGAAGTAATTTCAAAAAAGAAGTGTAAAAAAATAGTTTTGAAATGATACAGTATTGGACTCACTTCGATCGCTGGAAAATAATTCTGATGATGACGGCTGCATCATCAGTGCCATTTTCGAGTTACTAAGTGACAGATTACAAACAAAGATTTTGTTTTTGAATTTTTTGAGGAAATAGGTTGTCGAAAATTCAAATGTTGTGAATTGCTATTATTATATGTCAATATATATGATTTCAAATTAATTTGATTTAAAACCTAGGAATTTGAATTTTTGAAATTTAAATTTAACTTATAAAGTTAAATAGAATTGAAATGATAGAATTGAATAAATAAATTAGGATTTTAGTTAAAAACTAGGTTAAATAAATTTGGGATTGAAATTGAAACCCGTTAAGTGGACTTGGTGAAGTAATTGAAATTGTGAAATAAGATTTTGGAACTGAACTTGGTTATGGAATTGGATTAATGAGTTAAGAGTTGGAATTGGGATTGGAATTGGAGTTTGGAATCGAATTTGGTTTGATATGAGCGAAGATTGGATTTGAAATTTTATTGACTTGAGATCAATTGGAAATGGATTAGTATATGCTAAAGTGATAGAAAATGGAAGAGATGGATTTGGAATGCCGACAAAAAGGTACGAGTTTATATTGGATATGAGATTTTTATGAGCCTGTTTGGAAAGACACTTGGCTATTTGATTATCTTTTGAATTGAAGATGGCCCAGAGAGGCGAGTAGTAGCTGTATCGATTGAGCCATGCAAAGGAGACGCTGACGAAATTTTTCAGAAATTTAAGGTGTTAGAAAATTTTCGATAATAAAAAGGAATCAATAAATTAATGTTTTAATTTAAATAAATAGGTTGAGTTGAAATTGATGTTAAGGTGTAGAACAAATGATTTAACCTAGTTAATATGAACTATAGTATTTTCCCTACCTTAGTAATTTCGGGGACGAAATTCTTTTAAGGGGGAAGGAATGTAATGTCCCGTATTTTTAATGATTCAATAATTAATTTACTTAATTATTTGAATATTGGTTATGACAATTTAAATGGTTTGAATTCTAATATTTTGAGTATTTAATTAATATGAATAATGGGATAATATACTTATTTCTGAAAATAGTCCCAAATAACTAATTGGCAATAATACATAAACGGTATATACACACTAATGTAATGAGTCCCCAAGTTAAGAAAGCTAATTTACTTTATACATGTCACCTAACCTTCGACATGTGATTCCATTTGATTAAGAGTACATTCACCTCCTGAACAATGTTCTAATTTTCCCTTATGAATCAAATGGCGATAGATTAGGTTAAGAGTTCTCTATGTCTTAATATTTTTCAGTGGACGGTATAGCTTTCGTGTATACAAACTGTTCGACTATATGTGCATGTACCATTTCCTTAAAGCAGGCTTACTGTTTAGGCAAAATTAGCAAAAACCTGACAAAAATATATGTTGAAGTTCATGGAGATTAGTCACCATAAATACATCAAAAGTTTGTGTAGATCACTTACAGAAGCAATATTATAGTGTAGGATAGTTTAAAATATTACATGATTCTTTTAGTTATATATTGGAGCAATCATAGGTACAATAGCTTAGACAACCGTATGTATATGCATCGCTAAATTTCCCAATGATATAAAGGCACCGGTTAATTCTCTAGATGCATGCTCATTGTCATAGTTTTAGAATCTCTACTTGATTAGAAAATTGATCAACAATTTCTACTTCAACAGTAGACAGGTATGCTTTAAACCCATTTAAATAGTAATAATTTATAGCCACACATACCAACTTAGCAACTAAGTATAAACATGGGTACAGTAGTGTACAAATCTATTACGAATCCTATCAAACCAAGCATGTGTTCTTTTAGTTTTTTTCTATCTGCATTCTTTACTTTTCCAATTCACAGCTGTGTTCTTTTTCCTTTGATTCGGAAAATGGATGAATCTTAGTACATGCATCATTTCAAACTGGCATTTATAGATTACTAGCTGAAACCATAGGGGAAGGGTACCAAAGCCAATTAAACGGAAATGCAGAACCTTTGAGACATTGGCTAAACTGCGACTCAGGCTCATGCTTTACTTTAAATTTATAGCAATAAATAAGGTATATAGGAGAAGCCATTATCCTCTCTTCCAAATGTTTTATCAGTAAATTTATTGAAAACATAATTTGGAATCAGGCAATGCCACTAGAAGGAACTTGAGAAGTGCAAAATTTCATAATATATCAGTTCATGCTTTGAATGCTCAGTAGTCAACAAAAGTCATATTCAGACCAAGCAAAAGCGGGATCAAAACAAAAGAACCGACTTTCAACACATAAATAAACAATTTCAGCTCGAAATCAACAAATGTTTTTACAATTATAAAACAACAAATATAGAACGATATTCAAAACAAACGAAGTTATTAGCAACAGGTACTGCATTAATATTAATGATGTACTCGGAAACAAACAAGTAAATACATATATAACTAAACATCTTAACTGGCCAGGCTCCTTCTGCGAATTTTCCTTCATGTTGAAGCTAATACCGTGCCTACTAATGATACAAGCTACCCTAGTAACGCAGCTACAACATGATATATTAAATCAAAGTCTGTATCCTACTCTAGACTTCCCACAGATAATTCAATACAGATGCCTATGATCGAAAAGACAAATCAAATACTGTAAAGCTAATCTAAATCCTACCGCATACCTACTTCCTTGGCACCCAAGCAGTGTTATGCTGTAAATACAGCAATGCGCTCTTCTTCTTCGGGTTCAGAAATCTGACTCTCAATGGCATTGCAGCATTTAAATTCTCCAACAAAACCATTAAAACTAGAAAAATCCATAGCTTGGGAATTTGAAACAAAGTTCGAAAACAGGTACTGGTCTTAGATGGTGCGACTGGTGTCTGTCTGGGCTTCGACTTGGTCCTTGGCCAGGGTGTTGAGAAGTTTGAAGATACAGGGAGGGGAGGCGCACTTGGGGAAAACACTGTGATGGGGTCCAGTGGCCTCCACCGACGGCGATGTGTAGCTGAACAAGATCTGGAGGTCAGCTCGAGATGACAGAACAGTGTGAAGGGAAGGTGGAGCTACGTCATAAGGTGATGGGGAAGAGTAGATCGAGAAGCGAGCGATTGGAGAACGTGAAAGAGGCAGAGTTTTGGGTCGTGATGAACAGGAGGCTTGATTCAAGTTGAATGGTGATGGGATTGGTTAGTATGGAGAGGAGAATGTTAGTTTACTATGGTTTTTGTGGAATTTAGGACAAGAAGGGGGAAATGGAAATTTGCAAAAAGGAATTGGGGGAAAGTCACTGTTAGGCTGCGTTATTATATGGTGGAAGGAGGAAGAGGATTGTAGCTGGTTCCGGTAGTGGCTTTGGGCCGAATTTATAAAAGGTTGGGCCATGAAATTTAAATTAAATTAAAAGTTTTGTTTTAACATTAATAATGTATAAACTTAGAACTTGAATATCTTATACATACGATATCAGAATGACGAACCGTCGTTCATGCTGCAATCATAGCGAC
The DNA here is from genome assembly GCA_030737875.1 of Allium sativum. Classification (NCBI taxonomy): domain Eukaryota; kingdom Viridiplantae; phylum Streptophyta; class Magnoliopsida; order Asparagales; family Amaryllidaceae; genus Allium; species Allium sativum. Next base: position 491,911,026 of record CM060920.1, read on the forward strand.
AAGAGCTACACCATGGAACGTTTTTCATTGAGAACAAAGCTACTGGTAATTCATGATAAGATCAAACACCCGTTTGATTTTAAATGAAATAAAAGCGGAATAGTCAACTGCGAAACACAGTGAGTAAACTCACTAACTCTGATCAGTTTTGTATTTTACAAATGTTATTTAATGTTATTAAAAATGATTGAATGGTGTGTGTGATGGTTGTTTGGATGATTTACAAATAAATTGGTTGATAGTTATAGATATGCACATATACAAAGTCATTGATTAAATATTGATTCTATTGATATGGAATTGATAATATATCTGTTGATTAACATATGTGGATGCAGGGAAACAGGTTGGAGGAATCCAACTGGATTCCTCAACAAATGTTATTATTGTTTTTTTATATATTACATTATAGAATGTGACGAATAATCCATGATTGATTATTGTGTGTTTGAGGTGTTTAAACAACATTGACCTGAAATAATTTGTTTCAAAATACAGTGAAATATATTGGAATATAATAGGAAGGAAATTGGGCATTTTAAAAAGGAATTTCTATTTTAAAATAGAATTGGAATTTCAATTAGCTAGAATGTAAAGACTTGATTTAATTATATAAAAACAAGTAAATTGATTTATAAATGGTATTTATAAATAAAGCGAAATGACTATTATTAAATAGTTTGAAATGATAAACTCAAGAAATGAATTCATGAAAAAATTGTTGAATTTATTTCGAGGATCAAAATGTGAATATGGGTTGAATAAAAACTATAAAGGTTTGTAATTATAATTTGACAAATGTCGAGTATTATTAAGATAATTTATTTTAGAATATATATATATATATGTATATGTATATGTATAAAGTGGAGATGTATAGGATAACTAATATTGGTTTAATACCAATAATTTACAATAGAATATGTAAGCAAGGTGAAGTTTAAACTTGATATATAATTAACAAGAAACTGATTTATAAATGGAATTTATAAAGTAAGATATAAATATAAATTTATAAAATGACACGATAAAAAGGATTTGGAACCTGTAATGGTATTTATAAATAAAATTTAAGATTTGATTGATATAACAGTCTAGTTTTCTATAAAGGAACAATGTTCACTTTATAAAATAATTAACGGTTTTAAAAGCAGACGCTGTGGAAATTTGAATAGTGTCAAAGGGGAAATGTCAAATGTTGGAAGTAATAAATTCAAAAGTAAAATGTGTTAACCTAAAACGGTAAGTCTATTCCAAAGTTCGGAATGTTAATCGGATATAGACCATTCAAAAGAGAGTTATAAGTTAAAATTCGATTATATCGAATTAAGGAAAGTAGTATTTACTTTCCAGTTTTACCACGACCTGTTTATTATTAAATGTTAATTAAAAGTAATTAATCTAAGTTATATTTTAAAATTAAACATTTCGGAAACAAGGATTATAATGATATTGTTATAGTCAATATTTTCCGTAAGGGGGAAGATTCTTAAATGGAATCTGAGAGTCGCAAGCCATGTTTTGTTTAAAGTTGTGGACTTTGACTATTTCAAAGTTGAGAATGTTGTTCAGTTAAGGTCTGAGAGGTAATTATACTACAACTTGATTGACTTCATGATTAACTGGGGAATGGTTAAGGTTCGGTGGCGAAATTGGTCAGAGATACGATCAATAAATTATTAAGGAGTTGAGTTATGGTAACGGAGTTTTATATAACATCGGTTTAACCAAATAAAAGAATTTTGCAAATGTTTTCCAAAGTAAATCAGAGAGGTTTTCTAAGTATAGAAATTTAAATGCTTTGGGACAACAAGAAGTTAAGAAATGATAATTGGGAATGTTTTCCAATATTAATAACGTACATATTCTAAATATAGAAAGTAAAAGTTGTGAAGATATGGAAATAATTTCCGATGTTAAAAGAAAGATTTCCTAAGTATAAAAAAATAAATAGATTAAAGTAGATAAAACAATTTACAAGTACATATGAGGCAAAATGGGTTTTGAGAATTTATTTGGGAAAATATGAAAACAGGGAATTGGGAAATGAAATGATTATTGATAAATATATCAAAAAGGGGCTCAGTTTTGATTGACGATTGATTAGTAAGATATCCATTTGGAAATATGTCTGTTGAATGTATGGATGTTTTCCTTTGATAGTTTGATCACCGGCTATCAATGTTTTTGACCATTTTTTCGTTGTTAATACGGAGAGACCGGGACCAAATTTTTTATTTGAAAATCACTCCGTATGGGCATTAGCGCTGCGTATCAAATATGATGAAGAAAATTGAAGACGGAGTTTATGCAAGGGTTGTTCTGGAGATCGTAGGTAGAAATTGCTTAAGATAGATTTACAGAATAGTGCCTTCGGTTTGTCCAGTCCCAGGACAACTTGTATGGACGAGTGTCAAACAGAGTATATCTGATAGATCGCGTAAGTTGATCTCTTCAAACGTATTCACGTTTGGTGTTGGAGGAATTCATTTCTCTTAGCTTTATACCCGTGGTATTTTTATGGAAATTAATTTGTGATTTGGCGGGTATGACGATGTGGCATTCAAAGTAAATGGAGGTGTGATCTGTCAAAGGATATGTTACGACCTCAAGCCTCATCAACCGGAAAATGATAGAAATCGGGCAGGCAGCATGGCTATGTTGGTCGCCCCCATTAGGGTGTATTGTCACCATCTAGGGAATATTCATATTTGTTACTACTTTTCGCTTATGTATCTCCTGGTAACGGTTATTTTGCTAGAAACCGTAGGTGACAATGTATTCGATACACTCAAGAGAATGAGTGGTCAGTCAAGTGTGGCCGTGTTGCAAGACGTTCTTGTTGAACCTAATGTATTCCCCTCTAGAGATACACTATCGGCAGGTGGTTTTGTACCTTGTCATAGTCGGAATCCAATCTCCGATAAGAGCCTGCGGTTTTGATTGTATATTATATATGTGGAGCATGTGATGCAAGCGTTCTGCTAGATTTTATTTACTTGTGATTAGACACTGTTAGCCTACTTTGTAAACTAGGCTACACAAAGTCAAAAAGTTAGAAGATCAAGTAGACAAAAGACACTCTGTTATGCATCCGGTTCGGATCTGAATTACAGGAGTAGAAACAAAAACAAGACAAAGGAGGAAGGAAAGTATTCGGATCGGATCTGAGGTAGTAGGGCCGATCCGAACCCTATCTGCTAGCCTATCCGATCCGAACCCAGTGCATCCTGCTACTCCGCTCCACAATCTCCTGGATATTCGGGGCAGTACACCCACTTTCTACCCACGATGGCCACAACTAAGTGTGTTGTCCTCACCAGAACTCACCCGATCACAAAAGTGACGCGATGGAAGCCACGTATACCCGATCCGATCCGGATCTAGGAGGAATTCTCACCTATAAATACCCCATCAAGAGGCATTTAGAAGGACTTTTTGGCACTCTAAGGGTTTGAGTATCTTTGAGAACCGAATTTCAGCACTCCCAAACAATCCAAATCATCATTCAAAGTGTATTTTGAGATAATTGAGTGAATGTACATGAAAAGTGAGTGAGATTGAGTGAATATCTTATTGTATTTTCATCTACATCATCAACCAAAGTGATATAAAGTGGACGTAAGCTCTTTAACGCCGAACCACTATAAATCTTGTGTCTCTTTTCTGTTTCTGATCTCATTTTATTGTGATTTTAGTCAATTTGGGTATTAGAACCACTTTCTGGTCTAACATTTTGGTGCTTTCACTGAGAAGATTTGAATTCTCTGTTTCTCTGGATTATCGTTCTACTTTTTGGACCATTGAGTTCAAAGAAGTTAATCCCCAATTTCCAACGCTTTTAAGTACTTGTTAGTTGATTGTTGAAGAATTATGGCCAAAGGAAAAGGTAAGGAAGTTCAAACCAGTCGAGGGAACGAAGTTGGTGAAGATCAGCAAAACCCGGTCGTGATGAGGTCTCGTGGGCAAAGCTCGAGAGCGGATCAGACTGGTTTAGGAAATCTGAACCGATCGCAGAGTGAGAGCTCCGATCCGAACCGAGTAGAAGATGTTGAAGAGGTGCGCTCCCCCAACCCGAACTGATCCGGCCAGGTCACTTTGCTCCGATCCGATCCGACTCTAGGTGATGCTGGAACCTTTACTCGAGCCCTTCCAAATGCTCCGACTCCAGCCACCAGGACCAATGACCAGATCAATCCATCTGCGCCGGTCACCCAAGGAGATTTTTCGTGCCTTCTCGACATGCTTGAGAGCACTAGAGAGGCTATGAGAATCCACGAGCGCACCAACCTTATGATGCAAAAGAATATGAGAATCATGAGTAGGGAAATTGGCGAGCTTCGCAGGCAGAGAACCCCTTCCCCAGTTCATCATACTGCAATGGACCAGTCTTCTTCTTCTGAGGAAGAACGGCCCCGTGAAAGAAGGCAGCTCGAATGACCTCAGAATCTAGAACAAATGACTTTCGAATCTCTGGGATCCCGCGAGGACGTTGCTCGTGTGTTAGGACCCGATGACCCGAGCTTGAGAGAGCCTATGCTGTTACCAATGCGAGGATCCCATGTTCTGCCTAGAAATCCTAACCTCACCAACCCCACTCAGGGACAAATGCTTCAGCCCCTTCCTCCCGAGATCGACCGGGAACGTAGGGAGCAAAGCAGAGCAGAATTCGCTAGGAGAAGGAGGGTGTCCCCTGATCAGGAGCCTAGAGGAAACCCGAACATCAGACCCAGGGAACCTGAACGGCCCTTGACCAATGCTGATGTATGGGCTATGGTATGCCAGATCATGTCTGAGAGTCGAAACTACACCAATGAAAATTATGGTATTGAGCGAAGCCATACTCCTTTTACTGATGACATTCTTGACTTTCAGTTTCCCCGACGTTTTAATATGCCACAGATGGACATATATAACGGGAGAACTGACCCGGGACAACATCTGATGCGATACGCATGGCTTATGAATGTTGCAGCTGTCCCTGGCGCTGTGAAGTGTAAGGCTTTCCCGATTTACTTAGAAGACGTAGCATTACTATGGTTTACCCGACTTCCTCCTCGATCGATATCGAATTTCAAAGAAAAAAGTGAATGTTTTATGAATCAATTCCGACTTCACGCCCGAAAGTCTAAGAATGTTATCGAATTATCGAGAATTAAGCAAGCGCCGGGTGAGTCCTTGAAGTCGTATCTAGACCGTTTCAATTTAGCTGTAACAGAAGTCAGCGACCCGCATGAGCTTACCATCTTGATGGCCTTAATGGAAGGAGTTGATCCTGATTCAGAGTTTGGAGATTATCTTTCTGGGAAGCCGCCTCCCACAAGAGAATTATTTTATGAGAAGGCCAATATTCAGTTAAGATGGGATGAAGTGAGGGAAAATAGAAAGAGCAAGTCCGGAGCGGCCTCAAAAGAATTTGTTCAGAGTAATGTTGCCGTAAAGCAGTCTGGAGAAAGCTCTGGGAAAGTTGAAGTGAATGTTGGAAACAAGAATGGAAACAATAATAATGCAAACGGGGGCAACAACAACCATAATGGGAATGGTAATAGGAGAAACAGGAGCCGAGGAAGTAATTCTGACAAAAGACCACGGTTCCGGACCTTTGAAAATTATTCACCGTTGAATGATACGTTAGAAAACATTTATTTGGACACGTATAATGTTTTGCAATATAAAAAACTGCTGCCACGAAATTCGACAGAGAAGGAAATTGCTACCGGAAAATTTTGTTTATTTCACAGAACTCACGGACATTCAACGAACGAATGTCAACACTTGAGAGATGTGGTTGTCAAGTTGTTGTGTGAAGGTAAGTTGGATGAGTATAAGGCTTCCCCAAGGGACAAGGGGCAAGGAGGATAGGCCCCTAACCAGAATCAGTATGCTCCCAAGCCTACAGCGCAACAAAAAGGCAAAGATATTGTCATTAACACCATAGTAGGTGGATTCCATCCAGCTATCCACAGTTTCAGAGCAATGGACCAATACGTTAATGCAGTTAAGCACATAGACGTGGACGAGTGCGATGATTTGGAAGATATCACCCCTGTGAAATAGCAGAGGACAATGTTCGATGATGTGGTGTTCCGTAGGAGAGACGACACCAGAATCCAATCACCTACTGAAGATCTGTTGGTTATTACCACTACTATTGGGTCGGTGTTGGTTCATAAAGTACTAGTGGACAATGGAAGATTTGTCAACATTTTGTTTAAGAAGTCGTTTGATCAGATGAAACTCAAGTCTGGAGATTTGAAGCCCTACGAAGGTTGGATCTGAGGCTTCAATAGGGCATCGACAGCTCCAATGGGGTATAAGAATTACCCGTAACATTGGGACAAGGGGATCGTCGAAGAGTACGAATGCTTCAGTTCGTAGTGCTAGATATAGATTCACCCTACAACGCATTTTTAGGAAGGCCTTCACTTGCAGAGTTCAGGGCTTGTATTGCACCGTGGTGCTTATTGCTAAAGTTCACAACTGAAGCCGGAACAGGAGTAATGAGGGGAGATCAAGTCTCCGAACGAGCTTGCTATATTGCTGAATTAAAGATGCTGATGAAGGGACTCAACATCGAGACTAAAAGTACTTCGCCTCCTCCAAAGGAGGGTTCGGCGTAGCAATTAGAGGGATCAGCCCCGAAGGAGTTGCCCAAGGGAATGCCTGAAGACCTGGATCCCAGAGAAGATGAGGAACCTGAGGATAGAAAGGCAACTCCTAATGAAACGACAGTGGATATACCCATTGATGAAGCTGATCCAGGAAAAGTTTTGAAGATTGGATCCCAGTTGGATCCACACCGAGCCAAAGAATTGGCTAACTTTCTGAAGGCAAACCTGGATGTGTTTGCCTGGACCCACGCTGACATATGTGGGATATCACCATCCATCATGAGTCATTCGCTGAGTATAAACCCAAAACACCCGCCTGTAAGGCAAAAGAGACGTGTGCTGGGCCCAGAGAGGTCGGCAGCTCTGAAAGAAGTGGAGAAGCTGAAAGAGAACGGATTTATTAGAGATTCGACATATCCCGACTGGATATCGAATCCCGTTTTGGTAAAGAAGTCAAACGGAAAGTGGCAGACATGTATTGATTTTTCAGACTTGAACAAAGCCTGCCCGAAAGATAGCTTCCCACTCCCCAGAATAGATCAGCTCGTCGATTCGATGGCGGGACACGAACTTCTTTCTTTTATGGACGCTTATTCCGGATACAACCGGATCCCCATGCATGTGCCCGATCAAGAGCACACGAGCTTCATTACAAATTTGGGGTTGTATTGCTATGTGCTCATGCCGTTCGGATTAAAAAATGCTGGGGCTACCTAGCAACGCTTTGTGAACAGGATGTTTATAACCAAATAGGGAAGACTATGGAGGTTTATGTGGACGATATGCTCGTCAAATCAAGACAGTCCTCTAGCCATACGCAAGACTTGGAAGAGATGTTTCGTATCCTGCGAAAGTATCGGATGAAGTTAAATCCTTTGAAGTGCTCGTTTGGGGTGGCATCTGGAAATTTTCTAGGTTTCATCGTGAGCTCTCGAGGGATTGAAATCAATCCCAGTCAAATAGCAGCGATAAGGAACATTGAGGAACCACGAAGAACCAAAGATGTCCAAAGTCTTGCGGGGAATGTAGCTGCGTTGAGTAGATTTATCTCCAAAGCAACAGACAAATGAGTCCCGTTTTTTGACTTGATAAAAAGGGGAAAGAAAAATTTTGAATGGACTCCAGACTGTGTTGAGGCCTTTCGAAATCTATTGGACTTACTAGAGAGACCACCAATTTTGTCGAAGCCAGTGGATCATGAAGAGTTGTTTGTTTATCTAGCAGTATCGGCTCATGCCGTTAGCACCGCCTTGGTCCGGGAAGAAGACAAGGTGCAAAGGCCGGTATATTACGTAAGTAAGAAGTTAGCAGCTGCAGAACGTAATTACCCAAGGATTGAGAAGCTTGCTTATAGCCTTCTGATTGCCTCCCGAAAACTTCGCCATTATTTTCAAGCTCACCCAATAAACATATAAACTGATCAGCCTCTGAGACAGGTGTTGCAAAGACCCAAAGCATCGGGACGGTTGATCAAGTGGAATATTGAATTAAGTCAGTTTGGTTTAAATTTTCAGCCGTGGAGATCGATCAGGGGGCAAGCTCTGGCTGACTTTATAGCAGAGTTCACAATTCCAAAGGAAGAGACGATCGATGATAAGGTGGTCAAATCAGAGGAGGAATTAAAATTAGATCCATTTAAGTTGTACACAGACGGAGCCAAGAACGACCGAAGGTCCGGAGCTGGAGTCATCTTAGTTACTCCTGAAGGACGATCGTTGTATTATGCTCTGCAACTAGAATTTTCAACAACCAATAATGACTCTGAATATGAAGCCCTGATTGCTGGGCTGAAACTTGCTAAGGAATTCAGAGTAAAGGCATTGGATATATTCTGCGACTCCAAAATAGTCGTCTGCCAAGTGCGAAAGGAGTTTGTGGCCCGGGGACCTCGCGTGATGACCCGAAAATCCGGTAGAATTTGAGCTGACCAAAAACACAAGTCCAACCCCAAATATCACGGAAATTCGAACCATTAATAGAAAGAAGTTAGAGGGTGAGGATAGATAAGATAGAAACTTAGAATAGAAGAAGAAGAAGAACACAACATCAGAGTAACACGAATCTCACAGCGGAACGAATAACATATAATATATATAACATAACTTGAAATATACATCTGTACTTGAATATACATCAATATCAAAGTACATCACTTACAACACAGCAGAAATAACTATAGCTATATGATCCTGAAGCCTCCTGCTCCAAGCTCTTCCAGTATATCTGTAAATTCCCGACTACTTGACTGCCCGTACAAATTTAGGCACCCAAGAGTTTAGGGAAAACAACAAAGTAAACTCCGGGTCAGTCATGGGACTGGTATGAGTAAACAGTTTTAAAACAGTTTCAGAAAACTAAATGATATCTCATAAGACCACGCCGTATAACACGGAACGGGTTTTTCCCTTATGAGAATCCAAACACTTAATTTATCTTTATATCAAAACTCTTTTGATATTATAATAATGTCTAAATCAAGTAGATAACAATCTAGTGGAACGCTTGCATCTCACGTTCCACATATATAATATACAATCAAAACCGCAAGCACGTATTGGGTATTTGGTTTTCCAACTATGACAAGGTATGGAATCACCTTCCGCTAGTATATCTCTAGAGGAGAATACACCGAGTTCAACAAGAACATCTTGCAACTCAGCCACACATGACCGACCACTCATTTCGCTTGAGTGTATCGAATGTATATCACCAACGATTGGGATCAGCAACCGTTTCCCGAATGGGACAGCATCGACAATAGATTTTTAGAAGTAAATGAAACTCTAGATCAGGTGATTATACACCCTAATAGGTGCGACCTACATAGCCATGCTGCTTGCCCGATTTCTGTCATTTACCGGTTGTTGAGGCTAGAAGCTACGCTTTATCATCACACCAGATTTACTTCGAATGTCACATCGTCAGATCCATCAAATCACCGATTGACGTCCTCAACAGTACATTACGTGTCAGCTAAAAGAAGTTTCCTTCTCCGCTTCCACTCTTGGTACGGTTGAAGAAATCAATGTACGTGACCTTTCTGGAAATACTCTGTCAGACATCCATCCATACGAGTCACCCAGGAACAGGATGAACCGAAGGCACTATTTCTATTAATAGAAAAAGTCCTTGCACTCTACTCCGTCTTCGATTATCTTTACATAATCTGATTCGCACGCTACTGCCAATACGGAGTGGTTCTTCGGATAATAATCCAACCGGTCTCTCCATATTGACAACGATGGTCAAATCTTCGATAGTCTGTGATTTAACTATCGAATAAAAACAAGTGTTTCGATAGTCTATGATTTAACTATCGAATAAAACAAGTGTTCATCCAAACATCCAACAATCATGGAACCTTTAATTAATATTCCATTAATTAAATCTCTTCTCTATTTCTTTATCAATATTTGTTAATCAAATATTTTAATAACCATATTGGCCTTATACGTTCTTTGGAAAACATTTCCATATATCGCCTTCCTTTATTTTCTATACTAGGAAATATTCATTATTCTATTTCCAAGCTTTGCACATATTTGGGTTAGAACAGATGTTGTGTAAAACATCGTTACGACAACCCAAATACAGTATTTAACTAATTCTTATTCCACATTGATCTTCGAGCCTGAATCTTGCTACTTATCGGTATATCATGAAATCAACCAAGTTGGGGTATAATTACCTCTCAGACCTTGACTGAATAACATTTAACGTCAAAACAGACAAGACTACTTACTCGAATAATCAATACCATACAACTGATTATTCACCTTTAAACACATATACATTTTCTCTTTCTATACCTACGAGAGTTTATTCTTATACTTCCCTTTTTAATTATACTATTCTATTTCTAAGTTCGTTTCCTTATCGACTTCTATATAATTTGATATGTTGATTTCTAACTATCAAATTATCTTAAAAATATTCTATCTCCTTAAATTCCCGGAAAAATTCGCCATAACCTCCTTTGTACCGGGAGCATCGGGAAATTTCAAATAGCTTTCCCGGTCCTTCTTATCTCAAAAAGAAAAAGAAAAAGCCAAGCGGCTAGCCGATACGGCGCATAAAATCTCATATATGAAAATTAAATACGTACCTTTTTGTCGGGCATTCTATTTATTTCACTTCTATACTTTATTCCAAACCTGTCTCCTGTATCTATACCTGCCCAATCTATTTAACTATACCAAATCGTTTTAACTCAATTTGTTAATTATCTCTTTAGTCCATTTCTCTTTTAATATTTGAATTCTATATTCAAACTCCAATTCGCTTCTATTATTCAAATTCCATAGTTTAAAGTCCGTTTGAATTTCTATATTCAAATATATAGTTTAAAGTCCATTTGAATTTCTATATTCAAATCTATAGTTTAAAGTCCATTTGAATTTCTATATTCAAATCTATAGTTTAAAGTCCATTTGAATTTCTATATTCAAATCTATAGTTTAAAGTCCATTTGAATTTCTATATTCAAATCTATAGTTTAAAGTCCATTTGAATTTCTATATTCAAATCTATATTTTAAAGTCCATTTGAATTTCTATATTCAAATCTATAGTTTAAAGTCCATTTGAATTTCTATATTCAAATCTATAGTTTAAAGTCCATTTGAATTTCTATATTCAAATCTATAGTTTAAAGTCCATTTGAATTCTCGGCATTATTTATAAACAACGTTTATAACTTCAATTCAAATCCCACCTTTCCATTTATAAACAATGTTTATAAATTCAATTACTTGTCCCATATTTTCATTTATAAACAACTTTATAAATTCGATTCAAATTCCATCCTTTTATTTATAAACAAAGTTTATAAATTCTGTAACAACCCGTATTTCGATAACATGATTAAAGACGAGAATCAAGGCAGAATTTAATTTTAAATTCTGAGTCAAGTGAAACGGGCTATGCCATTGCGTTAGTCTCGAAAAAATACGCGAAATAGAGTCCGAGTTTTCGAAAATCGGAGTCCGTATGACCAAGATATGGCCTCGCGAAGTTTCACGAAAAATTCCCAAATTAAAGTATACTTAATTAAGTGAAATGGGTTGCGCAGAGAAATATATATATATTGATATATATATATATATATAATTGAAAATTAAATAAATAAATATGCAAAAATGTTCAAAACAGCGAATTGGGATAGGGGAATAACCGAACCGGCCGATTTTTGAGGTCGACCCGAGCCCGCTGGGTCGACTAGGGGTTAATCCAGGGTGTTTGGCTGTCAACCCGTGGGCCGATTCGCTCAAATGCAGATTTTGCATTTGGATGGTTCTCATGGTTCATCTTTAATCTAAAGGCCCTAGATGGTTCCTACACTTGACTTCTTCCCCAAGACATGCTTTGATGGCTTGGATTGAATCTAGGTTTAATCCTATGGCCTAAAACACTTGCCTAATCTATAAATAAGACCCTAACCTATCCTAAATCCTCATTATTCATTCATGCAACTAAACTATGGCAAAATTCCTACTCTCATGGCCTCCACTCAACTATCCTAGCCTCCACTTCATTTCTATGAGAGGTTTCATGATCATGAGAGTATTAGAGAGTCCCTATGTTAGTATGAGAGCTTCTCAAGTTGATTTCAAGGCTAAAGCTTTGATCTTTGTTCATAATTAGATGGGGTTTTTATTGATTTGGAGTGTTCATCTTTGGGTTTTTGGGTGATGGCATGCATAGGCTTCATCACAAGCTTTAGTTTAATCGATTTAGGCCTTCATAGCTATGTAAGCCCTTCCCTACTCTTAGATATTAACTATGAAGTTAAATGTTCATGTTGAAAGTTTGGGTTTGATTAATTGGAATGATGCATGCTATCATGTTATGCAAGTTTATGAAGTCATTATCTTGATCTTATGAGCTAAAAGCCACAACCTTTATGTTGAAATGTTGCATTATGCAACATGAGAATCTTCATAATCATTATGTCAACTTGCATATGAAGTCATAATCCTTATATGATGATATATGCGAGTTTCTAGCCATCATTCCATGTCTTTTGTCACCATGATTCGCTTATGTACCAAGTTTGGGTTGATGCATGTTTTTGAGGCTTAAGAATGTAACATGCAAGCTAATGAACACATTTGTGCCTCATTTGCCACCATGATTAACTTGTGGCTTAATACCCATTTTGTCATTCCTTTGCCAAGTCTCTTCTTTTAATCCATCACGTTGTTGCGAACGTATATGCTAGTTTAAAAAGCGTTGGGGTCACATTATGGGGAAACATAATGACATGAATATGACTTGGGTAAATGGGTATAAACATGACAACATGTAACGTTAAATATGACATGTGTTTATACTTGAAAACATGACTTGAAATATAACATGGAAGTTGACATGTAAGTATGCATAAAAACATAAGCTTGGGAATTTACCTATTAAGTTAGGTCTACCCATTGGGAATTTACCTATTAAGTTAGGTCTACCCAATTGCTTGAAAACTTGACTATGAACATGACACTAGACTAAACATGAAAGTGGCCAACTCGAGGTTGGGTTGAGTTTGCAACGTAAAACTACCCGGAACCGACCGGCCTAACTAGTAGTTGCAAACAATAGGACCCAATGTGAGAAGTTGGTCATGTTGTGCTTGAACCCGAGGTTAGACCAAGTTGTGGTGTAAAGCTACCCGGAACCGACCGGCTTAACTAGTAACCACAACAAAGTCTAATGTGAGAGGTTGGGGTGCATTAAGTAATTAATGCCACATGATAGGGTTAAGTTAATTTGATTAATGACTCTTAACCAAATATGACATGGGTAAATGGGTTAAGTAAATTGGTTAGGCTAATGATACTTAACAAAACATGACAAGGTTGGGTAGGTTAAGTGATTTGATTTGCCTAATGACGCTTAACCATTTTTATACGACTAGTGGACGGGGATTAAGTTAACCAACACTTAATCAATCCAACATGATAATTTGGCAAGGTTAAGTAAGTTTTCTTAATGACACTTAACCATACAAGATGATTAGGGGATGGGGTCAAGTAATTTACGCTTAACTAATCCGACACGGTAATTAGATGGGGTTAAGTAATCCACACTTAACTAATCTAAACACGGTAATTCGATGGGGTTAAGTTAAACACTTAACCAATTTAAACTCGGTAATTCAATGAGGTTAAGTAACCAATACTTAACCAACTTAACGTGATAATTTAATGGGGTTAAGCAACTTATACTTAACCAATTATACATGATGATTTGATGGGGTTAAGTAACTTACACTTAACCAATCTAATACGCGGACCTGATAAGGTTAAGTCACAAGACCTTTTTAGAATATACTTAACCATTGTAGTACGATTAGAGGATGGGGTTAAGCCAACCTATACTTAACCAATCCGACTCGATAATTTGATGGGATTAAGATAATCTATGCTTAATCGATCTAGCAAGATAATCCGATAGGATTAAGGTAAGCTAGTACTTGACCAATTTGACTTGATAGGGTTAAGTCATGAGCCTCTGGGTACACTTAACCAACTTGTGGGACTAAGTCTTGAACTTAAATACTTAGCCAATCTTTGACGTGATTCGTGGGCGGGTTAAGTCATGGACTTGAATGATAACACTTAACCCAATAGACAAACCCTAGCTAGAAGAACTAGGTAGAAAACCGTGGTTAATCAAGGATAATGGGAAAGGAAGCTAAGTGGTAAACCTTAGTTAAGGGTAACTAAGTAATAATTCTTAGCTAAGGACATAGGACTAATTCTCAAAACGATGAGTAACCTGATACGGTAGGTCATCGCTTAGTATACGAGGGGGAGCAAGTTATCTGACTTGGATAAAAGCTCCAGCGCACTGGGTGCCGAAGTGGAAGCTTCGGGGGACGTGAGGATATTCTTGGGATCCCTCTGTGGGCTGCCAGGTAATTATACTAGGCCCATGAGAGGTTAAGGTCTGCGTTAGAAGGACCAAGAGTATGCCTTGGTTGCTATGCGAGCAACCTAAAGACTGGGATGGATTAGCGTGGAGTCGACGATTCTTGTTTTTGCCCTGGATAGCACATCGTCGACTACCTACCATCTTTAGTCAATCGTGTACGTGCGGAAAGGCAGGGAACCCCCAACAGACCATGTGCTTGCCATCGAGTCATGGGTGAGGTTGGCCCGTAGGAAAGTGGGCTATAGTGGGGCCGGGGAGTGGTTCTTATACATGATTTTTCTTGGATTGCCTTTCAGTAGTTGAGGGAGGGGTCACGTGGGACCATAGCCACGGGTACAAAAACAGACCTTGATATCTGCATCGGCAGACGATTTAAAGCTCCCGACCGAGTTCCGTATTTCTTGATTTGCCCTGGCACGGAACTCGGATGGCACATTGGGGAACATGTGCATCTAGACATGGAAAACGATTCACGATACATACGTGGGATCAAGGGCGCGGTTGACGGGTGGCGTAATCCCTAGTGGTCCTAGGTGGCCAAAACCCAAACCGAGACACGGAAACGTTCATTAGGTAGCATAATCCCTAGCGGTCCTAGGTGGCATAAATCCTAAGTGGACGCGCGATAGTTCATGGTAAGGAAACACAACTAGATCAAGGGTTGCAGTCCAAAACAACTTCAAGGATAAACCGTTTACATGGGAAAGCCCGTACAGCCTACGGCAAAGAACTGAACTTATACATGGAAAGAAACATATGAGTTGAGTAACCTATATATGCGGCATATTAGGTTGACAGGGACCATTACACGACTTTTGAGTAAGGGTCATTCACGGATAACACGTAATACAGTTGGGATACTAGTACGGTAGGTGCAGAGCAGATATACAGGATAGATACCATGGGACGTTATACGTGATAGATATCTTGGGATATTATACTTGATAGGAACCTGACAATGTGATACCTTGTTTTGTCTTGACATCGTAATTTATCATGACATCTTAGTTTATCTGAGTTCAGTAGTTCATCCTGTTATTTTGATTTAGCTTATCTATCTTGTTATCATGCTTATGTTCATCTCAGTTTCTCATGTCAGTTAACTTTACTAGTTTTTATACTAATAGTAGATAGGGCTTACTCAGTCTTTTTGACTGACCCGTTTTGTTTCGCCTCTTTTCTTCCGTTTCCCCCCCAGGTTACAGGGAGGAAACACTGCTGTTTAGTTTGGACTTCTTCTGCTTGAAGGTCATCATGGATGGCTTGGACTTTTCCTGGCTATGGCTACTTTACTGTTTTTATTTGGGGAATAATTTATGAAAAAGTCTTTATGCTTCTTCACTATTGCAAGACAGGTTTTGATGTACTCTGATGTAAAAGGCTTTAGACCTTATGTATTCATGTTTATGAAAGTTCGATTTTCCTTCCGCTATTTTATATGTTCTGTCTTGTGATATTTCTGTGCATGTTTACCAATAATGCCCCTCTAAAGCTAGTGCATTCCTTTGCGAGTGACCCTAGCGGAGGCGGGGTGTTACAAATTCAATTCAAATTCCATATTCCCATTTATAAACAACTTTATAAATTCGATTCAAATTCCATCCTTTCATTTATAAACAAAGTTTATAAATTCAATTCAAATTCCATATTCCCATTTATAAACAACTTTATAAATTCGATTCAAATTCCATCCTTTCATTTATAAACAAAGTTTATAAATTCAATTAAAATTCCATATTCCCATTTATAAACAACTTTATAAATTCGATTCAAATTCCATATTCCCATTTATAAACAACTTTATAAATTCGATTCAAATTCCATCCTTTCATTTATAAACAAAGTTTATAAATTCAATTACTTGTTTATATATACTAAACAAGTTAATGTTTCTATACCTCATTTAAAATTCAAATTCTATTTATAAAAATAGAATTCCCCTTTTAAATTTCAAATACCCTTTTTGATATTTTTATAAATCAATATTCAAGCCCAGGGATAATTTCAACAATCAAATCAACCAATTTTCAATCATTTGATTTTAACACATCATATAGGAATATATATGAAATCAAACAAACAACAAACAGATAATATATTTTTGAGGAATCCAGTTGGATTCCTCCAACCTGTTTTCCTGCATCCACAGACGTTAGTCAACATAGTAATACCCATCCTACTTCGAGGCAGGATATCGCGGTATGAAGGTCATCCACTAATCATAGCGTGGGGCGTATAGGGTAATCATCCGCTATGAAACCGCAGGCATCCGCTAATGAGACTGCGGGAATCCAACCAATCATCAACCCAATATATATATAATAGTCCTAAATAACTAATATATATTTTAAATCAATCAGACAGCATTCAAACAAGCACAGACAATTATTTTAACTATATAAAAATAATTTCTAAATAAATGGTGAGTGAGGTTTACTCACAGTAATTCTTATTTCGCGAAATATCCAGGATTTGAATTCTCTAATTTCTTTGTTGACTCCGACAAATTTCAAACAAATTTTGGAATGTGTATTTAACATCTTAATCACCAAATCCCTACTGCCGAAGCTCTCCATTTCAGCATTTCATCGAGCACTTGCCGCTCCTTACTGCAGCTCGTCATCCAAACCAGTATCCATCCCGTTCATCAGCTCCGTACTTTCCCAGATCCAAAATTTGAAACTGCGCAAATCTACAGTCTCCCTTGTTCGCACCCCTTTTTCAGAAATTATCTCTTGAATGATACTGAAAAGCCCACAAAGCCCTAACAAGCGTCTCAGCCCACCGGACTTGACTCTGTCCACCTCTAATACCCCTCTTGAAACCGCGAACTACGACGTCGAGGCTACAGAAAGGAAGAGCGTCGCACTCCCCAAGGATCCCCAAGCTCTCCGCGGATTCACCAGAGATAAAACTCACCCGTCAATTGCCCCTTCCCACTCTTCAGATGTCGGGCTTCTTGCGATGTTTGTTTACGGTTTTTCGAGAAAAGAGAGACCTCGCGATTCTCTGCGGAAATAGGGATTTGAGGAAATAAAACCAAAAAATAGAAGTCGTGACGTTGATTTGAGGAACGCCATTCTATTTGATTGAAGCTTCTGATTTTCTTTCCTGAGAAATGAAATGGAGATGGACGCGATTTATAGAGGAGGGGTGTGGTTTTTGAATTGAACAACAAGGCTCTGGGATTTTCTCCTGGTTGTTCTTGCTAGTGGCCATATGAAAATAGAAGAGGGGTGCGGGTGTGGAATCGAACAGCCAGGCCCTCCTTGGTGTTCTTTTTATATCCAACAAAGATTTTTATTTTTTTTTTATTTTTTTTTATTTTAAGTTAAACCGATATCCTTTAATTAAAATACACCCGTGATTTCAAACTCATTTCTGAACCCAACAACTGTCAATCCTAGGGTAATACCACTGTTTCAGACATACTGCGATAGGTATCGAAGTCTAGTTCGATCATCCGGAACCGATATTAATTTAAATTGATATAAATTAAATTCAACACAATTTATTCTGCGGAAATAAATTAATATTATTATTCGAATTCAAACAGAAGTTTGAATTGATTTTCTGAATTGTTTCTAATTCAGTTTCAACTTCTCAAACTGACGTATTACGATAATTTAATATATTCGATATTAAATCGAAATTGCTTATTAAATTGATAACTTAATATAAAATTTCCATTTATATTTATCCACCCAATATTTAAATCCATATTAAATATTTAAAATTAACCCATAAGAATCTGGGTCATTACAATCTTCCCTACTTAAAATAATTTCGTCCTCGAAATTGCTAAGGTAGAAAAAGTGCTACAAAACCATTTATCCTTTCAAAACTTATTGATGTCGATACTCAACATTTCAAACTTCCTTACGTAACTCTCTTTCGAATAAACCCATATTCGATGACTCCTCCCTTCGAATAACTATATTCGATAATCTCTCTTTCGAATAACTAGATTCGAAAACCTTTCCTTGAATAAACTATATTCGATTTACTCTTATCAATTTACTCTATTGGATTTAACTCTTATCGATTAACCCTATCGAATAACTAAATTCGATAACTCCTTCGAATAACCAATATTATATAACTCTCTTTGATTAAACTAATCGATAACTCTTTTCGATTAAACTACAATCGATAACTCATTTTGATTAACAAATAATCGATAACTCCTTCGATTTACTAATAATCGACAACTCCTTCCGAATAACCAAATTCGATAATTCCTTTCGAATAAACTATATTCGATAACTCCTTCGAATAACCAATATTCTATAACTCACTTTGATTCTATTCGAATAACTCGTATTTGATTTAACTCCATTCGCTTGACGCTAGATCGCAGCGATCACAATGGTTACGCCTGATTCCCCCAGGAAACATCCGACCGCCCTAGGCTATCTGCAGCCCTGCGAATTACGCTAACAGTCGTACAAAATGGCAACTTATCCTGAATAACTATGTTTGACCAACTCTATCTCAATAACTATATTCGATCAACTTTAATTGAATAACTAACATTCAATTAAATCCTAATTCGATTAACTATGTTCAATTAACTCTATCTGGTTAACTCTTATTTGAATAACAAATATTCGATAAATTCTGATTGAATCACTAATATTCAACTAACTCAACGGATTAACCCTAACTGATTAACTCTAACCGGTTAATTCCTACTCTAATCGATTTATTCTAACTTTAATCGATTATTTCTAACTCTAATCGACTTCTCCTATTCGAATAACTCCTATTGGATAACGTTTATTCATTTTTAAAGATTTACTTTTAGTAACGGTTCTTCACTTTATAAATGTTCTCTTTAATAACGTTACTTCACTTATACAAGTGTTGTGTACCCTTCTATTTAAAACTATCGGTGTTAAAAACCAATATCTCTTCTCTATATAAGTTCAGACTTATATATTCCATTTATCGAATGATAAATATTTAATTTAATTTATAAACTGTTATTTATAAATTAATCTTTTCTACTTATCCGTTAAAAACAGATTTCCATTTTCTATTCATCTTCTGAGTATTCCTTTGATCAAATTCTATTTATTTAACAAATAAATATCTCATCTATAACATTCTATTTATTTTCTATAAATAAATATTCCCATTGAATCTATTTGTAAATGTTTTACAAATATTCCCTGTTCAAATTCTATTTGCAAATGTTTTTACAAATATCTCTCCTTCTATTTGTTTGCACATAACTTCCCTTGTATTTGTGTTACAAATATATTTCCTCTTTAACTCTTTTGGTTTCTCCTTTATCCACACCCAATTCATATTTCATTCACATTGATTTTACTCAATTTATTCATTTCGATCCATTTAACTTACTTAAGTTAAATTTAATTTTCAACCATTCAAATTCCCATTAACTCGTTGGTAATTAACCGTTTTGCCTATTTTACCCTTTTTATTTGAATATAACTTGTTCAAATATATGTCAACTTAATTATAACTAATCTAATTATATTTTCAACTTGAGTTATATATTCGATTTCGAATATAAATTCTCAATCTCTTTCACTTATCCAAAAACCCAATTTTGATTCAAATTTCCTTTAACTAATTATTTTCCCATTTAGTTAATTCTATTCAATAATCAGAAATATGATCATTGTTTCCCAAATCATTTTATCTACTTCACTTGAGTTCACATTCATTTTATAACTCAAGTCTATATTTTTCTCATGGCCATTCGGATTTTATTTACTATAAAAATCCTTTTACTTATATATATATAAACCGTTGTGGTTTTAAATGGTTTCTGGCGCTGCTTTTCTAAAAATTTGATTTTGACATAACTCAAAATCTATACGACGAAATCTAGATTTTTCTCTTTCATAAAAAAACTATTGTTCAACCGGTCCCGACGATTCTTGTTTCAAAGAATTCCGACTTAATTTGAGTCCTGTATACTCGATTGAAGTTCGAGTCGCCAATTTACGAACTGCCGCGCTATGGCGAGCTCGTTTTAATTATATTTATAAATATAAACGTTTTAACTTTGTTTATAATAAATTCAACTCCATTCTGATATATTTTTAATATATATCAAATCCATTTCACATAATATTCCCGATCTATTTCTCTTCAAATATTCAAGTCCTCTACATCTACAATATTCAAATTCCATTTGAATTTCTTTATTCAAACTCTATATTTGAATTTCCTTCTATTCAATTTCTATTTGAATTTTCTTCGATTCAAATTCTAATTTTAATTCCTTATCTTCAAATTCTATTTGAATTTCTTGTCTTCAATTTCTATTTGAAATCCTTTATTCGATTTCTATTTAAATTCCTTTGTTCAAATTCTATTTTAACTCCTTTGAATTCAAATTCTATTTCAAACTCTATATTTTCTTTGAATTCAAATATTCAACCTCCACTTTATATTCTCTTTGAAATTCTATTTAACCAAATTCCATTTGAATTCTAATATTCAAATCTCTATTTGGCTTTTCTTTGTTCAAATCCATTTGAATTTCTTTGAATTCAAATTCCATTTCAATTTTTCTTATACAATTTCTATTTGAATTTTCTTTATTCAAATTCATTTGAATTCCTTTGAATTCAAATTCTATTTCACTTCTATTTGAATTATATATATATTCAATTTCCTTTATTTTACTTCTATTTGAAATCTATATTCCCATTTCACATTTCAAAATTCCTTTGAAGTTATATAAATATATACATATATTTATATCTATCTCAAATTCAAAACATTTGAATTTTCAAACAACTTGTTTCTTTTCAAACAAATTCCATCAAAAAATTTCTAAGGCAGCAATTCGTCACTTAGAAACTCGAAAATGAACACTGGTGATGTTGCGACCATCATCAGAATTATTTTCCAGCTACTGAATGAGTTCAGTGCTTTATTTCTTTCAAACTCCATTTAGAAAAATATTTTCCAAACTCCCAGGATTTTAAATTCTTAATTCTGGTCTGAATTCAATTTCAATTTATCATATTTGTGTATTTGATTTCATATACAAATTCCATTGGTTATATATAACTATTTCAGTTTTATAATCTAATTTGATTATAATCCTAACAATCAACTTAACTATTTGAAAACAATATCGTGTCCAATCTCCTGTTCAAGTGTTTATAAATTCCTATCGACTTCGTGGCGTCCCACGATTCGACCAAAATTTATAATCCACTCAACAGACTAGTCAACACAATATAAAACAGTTTTTATATCAAATAATAAATACGCTCTCTCGTATATAAATACACTCAACTCATTCTAGGATACTACTGATCCTATCTCTAATGAGCACATTTCCACACAGCCTAGGTATTCGCTCAACCTAAGCTCTGATACCAAGTGTGATGACCCGAAAATCCGGTAGAATTTGAGCTGACCAAAAACACAAGTCCAACCCCAAATATCACGGAAATTCGAACCATTAATAGAAAGAAGTTAGAGGGTGAGGATAGATAAGATAGAAACTTAGAATAGAAGAAGAAGAAGAACACAACATCAGAGTAACACGAATCTCACAGCGGAACGAATAACATATAATATATATAACATAACTTGAAATATACATCTGTACTTGAATATATATCAATATCAAAGTACATCACTTACAACACAGCAGAAATAACTATAGCTATATGATCCTGAAGCCTCCTGCTCCAAGCTCTTCCAGTATATCTGTAAATTCCCGACTACTTGACTGCCCGTACAAATTTAGGCACCCAAGAGTTTAGGGAAAACAACAAAGTAAACTCCGGGTCAGTCATGGGACTGGTATGAGTAAACAGTTTTAAAACAGTTTCAGAAAACTAAATGATATCTCATAAGACCACGCCGTATAACACGGAACGGGTTTTTCCCTTATGAGAATCCAAACACTTGATTTATCTTTATATCAAAACTCTTTTGATATTATAATAATGTCTAAATCAAGTAGATAACAATCTAGTGGAACGCTTGCATCTCACGTTCCACATATATAATATACAATCAAAACCGCAAGCACGTATTGGGTATTTGGTTTTCCAACTATGACAAGGTATGGAATCACCTTCCGCTAGTATATCTCTAGAGGAGAATACACTGAGTTCAACAAGAACATCTTGCAACTCAGCCACACATGACCGACCACTCATTTCGCTTGAGTGTATCGAATGTATATCACCAACGATTGGGATCAGCAACCGTTTCCCGAATGGGACAGCATCGACAATAGATTTTTAGAAGTAAATGAAACTCTAGATCAGGTGATTATACACCCTAATAGGTGCGACCTACATAGCCATGCTGCTTGCCCGATTTCTGTCATTTACCGGTTGTTGAGGCTAGAAGTTACGCTTTATCATCACACCAGATTTACTTCGAATGTCACATCGTCAGATCCATCAAATCACCGATTGACGTCCTCAACAGTACATTACGTGTCAGCTAAAAGAAGTTTCCTTCTCCGCTTCCACTCTTGGTACGGTTGAAGAAATCAATGTACGTGACCTTTCTGGAAATACTCTGTCAGACATCCATCCATACGAGTCACCCAGGAATAGGATGAACCGAAGGCACTATTTCTATTAATAGAAAAAGTCCTTGCACTCTACTCCGTCTTCGATTATCTTTACATAATCTGATTCGCACGCTACTGCCAATACGGAGTGGTTCTTCGGATAATAATCCAACCGGTCTCTCCATATTGACAACGATGGTCAAAACTTCGATAGTCTGTGATTTAACTATCGAATAAAAACAAGTGTTTCGATAGTCTATGATTTAACTATCGAATAAAACAAGTGTTCATCCAAACATCCAACAATCACGGAACCTTTAATTAATATTCCATTAATTAAATCTCTTCTCTATTTCTTTATCAATATTTGTTAATCAAATATTTCAATAACCATATTGGCCTTATACGTTCTTTGGAAAACATTTCCATATATCGCCTTCCTTTATTTTCTATACTAGGAAATATTCATTATTCTATTTCCAAGCTTTGCACATATTTGGGTTAGAACAGATGTTGTGTAAAACATCGTTACGACAACCCAAATACAGTATTTAACTAATTCTTATTCCACATTGATCTTCGAGCCTGAATCTTGCTACTTATCGGTATATCATGAAATCAACCAAGTTGGGGTATAATTACCTCTCAGACCTTGACTGAATAACATTTAACGTCAAAACAGACAAGACTACTTACTCGAATAATCAATACCATACAACTGATTATTCACCTTTAAACACATATACATTTTCTCTTTCTATACCTACGAGAGTTTATTCTTATACTTCCCTTTTTAATTATACTATTCTATTTCTAAGTTCGTTTCCTTATCGACTTCTATATAATTTGATATGTTGATTTCTAACTATCAAATTATCTTAAAAATATTCTATCTCCTTAAATTCCCGGAAAAATTCGCCATAACCTCCTTTGTACCGGGAGCATCGGGAAATTTCAAATAGCTTTCCCGGTCCTTCTTATCTCAAAAAGAAAAAGAAAAAGCCAAGCGGCTAGCCGATACGGCGCATAAAATCTCATATATGAAAATTAAATACGTACCTTTTTGTCGGGCATTCTATTTATTTCACTTCTATACTTTATTCCAAACCTGTCTCCTGTATCTATACCTGCCCAATCTATTTAACTATACCAAATCGTTTTAACTCAATTTGTTAATTATCTCTTTAGTCCATTTCTCTTTTAATATTTGAATTCTATATTCAAACTCCAATTCGCTTCTATTATTCAAATTCCATAGTTTAAAGTCCGTTTGAATTTCTATATTCAAATCTATAGTTTAAAGTCCATTTGAATTTCTATATTCAAATCTATAGTTTAAAGTCCATTTGAATTTCTATATTCAAATCTATAGTTTAAAGTCCATTTGAATTTCTATATTCAAATCTATAGTTTAAAGTCCATTTGAATTTCTATATTCAAATCTATAGTTTAAAGTCCATTTGAATTTCTATATTCAAATCTATAGTTTAAAGTCCATTTGAATTTCTATATTCAAATCTATAGTTTAAAGTCCATTTGAATTTCTATATTCAAATCTATAGTTTAAAGTCCATTTGAATTCTCGGCATTATTTATAAACAACGTTTATAACTTCAATTCAAATCCCACCTTTCCATTTATAAACAATGTTTATAAATTCAATTACTTGTCCCATATTTTCATTTATAAACAACTTTATAAATTCGATTCAAATTCCATCCTTTTATTTATAAACAAAGTTTATAAATTCAATTCAAATTCCATATTCCCATTTATAAACAACTTTATAAATTCGATTCAAATTCCATCCTTTCATTTATAAACAAAGTTTATAAATTCAATTCAAATTCCATATTCCCATTTATAAACAACTTTATAAATTCGATTCAAATTCCATCCTTTCATTTATAAACAAAGTTTATAAATTCAATTCAAATTCCATATTCCCATTTATAAACAACTTTATAAATTCGATTCAAATTCCATATTCCCATTTATAAACAACTTTATAAATTCGATTCAAATTCCATCCTTTCATTTATAAACAAAGTTTATAAATTCAATTACTTGTTTATATATATTCAAAACAAGTTAATGTTTCTATACCTCATTTAAAATTCAAATTCTATTTATAAAAATAGAATTCCCCTTTTAAATTTCAAATACCCTTTTTGATATTTTTATAAATCAATATTCAAGCCCAGGGATAATTTCAACAATCAAATCAACCAATTTTCAATCATTTGATTTTAACACATCATATAGGAATATATATGAAATCAAACAAACAACAAACAGATAATATATTTTTGAGGAATCCAGTTGGATTCCTCCAACCTGTTTTCCTGCATCCACAGACGTTAGTCAACATAGTAATACCCATCCTGCTTCGAGGCAGGATATCGCGGTATGAAAGTCATCCACTAATCATAGCGTGGGGCGTATAGGGTAATCATCCGCTATGAAACCGCGGGCATCCGCTAATGAGACTGCGGGAATCCAACCAATCATCAACCCAATATATATATATATATATAATAGTCCTAAATAACTAATATATATTTTAAATCAATCAGACAGCATTCAAACAAGCACAGACAATTATTTTAACTATATAAAAATAATTTCTAAATAAATGGTGAGTGAGGTTTACTCACAGTAATTCTTATTTCGCGAAATATCCAGGATTTGAATTCTCTAATTTCTTTGTTGACTCCGACAAATTTCAAACAAATTTTGGAATGTGTATTTAACATCTTAATCACCAAATCCCTACTGCCGAAGCTCTCCATTTCAGCATTTCATCGAGCACTTGCCGCTCCTTACTGCAGCTCGTCATCCAAACCAGTATCCATCCCGTTCATCAGCTCCGTACTTTCCCAGATCCAAAATTTGAAACTGCGCAAATCTCCAGTCTCCCTTGTTCGCACCCCTTTTTCAGAAATTATCTCTTGAATGATACTGAAAAGCCCACAAAGCCCTAACAAGCGTCTCAGCCCACCGGACTTGACTCTGTCCACCTCTGATACCCCTCTTGAAACCGCGAACTAGGACGTCGAGGCTACAGAAAGGAAGAGCGTTGAACTCCCCAAGGATCCCCAAGCTCTTCGCGGATTCACCAGAGATAAAACTCACCCGTCAATTGCCCCTTCCCACTATTCAGATGTCGGGCTTCTTGCGATGTTTGTTTACGGTTTTTCGAGAAAAGAGAGACCTCGCGATTCTCTGCGGAAATAGGGATTTGAGGAAATAAAACCAAAAAATAGAAGCCGTGACGTTGATTTGAGGAACGCCATTCTATTTGATTGAAGCTTCTGATTTTCTTTCCTGAGAAATGAAATGGAGATGGACGCGATTTATAGAGGAGGGGTGTGGTTTTTGAATTGAACAACAAGGCTTTGGGATTTTCTCCTGGTTTTTCTTGCTAGTGGCCATATAAAAATAGAAGAGGGGTGCGGGTGTGGAATCGAACAGCCAGGCCCTCCTTGGTGTTCTGTTTATATCCAACAAAGATTTTTTTTTTTATTTTTTTTTTTTATTTTAAGTTAAACCGATATCCTTTAATTAAAATACACCCGTGATTTCAAACTCATTTCTGAACCCAACAACTGTCAATCCTAGGGTAATACCACTGTTTCGGACATACTGCGATAGGTATCGAAGTCTAGTTCGATCATCCGGAACCGATATTAATTTAAATTGATATAAATTAAATTCAACACAATTTATTCTGCGGAAATAAATTAATATTATTATTCGAATTCAAACAGAAGTTTGAATTGATTTTCTGAATTGTTTCTAATTCAGTTTCAACTTCTCAAACTGATGTATTACGATAATTTAATATATTCGATATTAAATCGAAATTGCTTATTAAATTGATAACTTAATATAAAATTTCCATTTATATTTATCCACCCAATATTTAAATCCATATTAAATATTTAAAATTAACCCATAAGAATCTGGGTCATTACACCTCGACTTATTACCTATCTTGGAAAAGTGAAGGAGATGTTGAGCAACCTGGAACGGTATAACATAACGCATATCCAAAAAGATGAAAACCAGAAGGCAGACTGGCTAGCGAAGTTGGCAAGTTCCGACAATCCGGAGGAAATCGAAATGGTTCCAATTGAGATGTTGGGATCGCCAAGCTTTGAGTTAATGGAAATTGAATTAGCTTTCGAAGCAGAACCGGAGAGCTTTGAGTTAATGGAAATTGAATTAGCTTTCGAAGCAGAACCGGAGAGGGAGTCATGGATGACCCAATCAAGAATTTCCTTAGAAATCGAGTACTCCCGCCAAAGAAGAGTGAGAGGTGAGCCATAGTTCGCAAAGCTACCAGATACATCCTCCAAGATGATACCCTTTATCGGCAAGGATTTTCTATGCACCTGTTACGATGTATAGCGCACGACGACATCAAGCGTGTACTAAGGGAAGTACACGAAGGTGAGCGTGAAGATCATACGGGGGGTCAGACTTTAGCAAAAAAGGTATTGTGGTATGGGTATTTCTGGACCACAATTAATAAAGATGCAGCTGATTACTCACGACGCTGCGACAAATGCTAGAGGTTCGCCAAGATCCCCAGAGCACCACCGACCCAGCTCAAGTCGATGGTGAGTCCGTGGCTGTTTGCCATGTGGGGAATTGGCATCATTGGAGTTCTACCGATTGCCAAAGGAGGAGCGAAGTATGCAATAGTCTCCGTGGACTATTTTACGTAGTGGGTGGAAGCTGAGCCCTTAACCAAAATCACAGTGAGAAAGGTGATAAGTTTTGTGGTTAGAAATATCATATGCCGATTTGGGATTCCAAGGACCATTATAACCGATAATGGAACCCAGTTCGATGGTGCCGAATTCAGAAATTTCTGCCAGAAATACAAGATCGACAAGCGGCACACTGCAGTCGCCCATCCATAGTCGAATGGGCAAGTAGAAGCAATAAATAAAGTCATAAAGTCCATCCTCAAGAAGCGGTTGGAACGTGCAAAAGCAAAATGGGTGGATGAATTGCCCTTGGCTCTGTGGGCATATCGAACAACGTTTAAGACAACTACCGGCCATACTCCTTTCTCTCTCTCATTTGGTTCAGAAGCGGTAATTCCGGTAGAGCTTGAAGTTCCCTCCCATAGGGTGACATATTATGACCCGATGACGAATCAGGCACTCCTCCTCGAGTCCCTTGATGAGGTCGATGAGAAAAGGGACGAGGCCGACTTGCGTGCGTCAAGACATCGACGTCAAATGGCACGCTATTATGACAAGAAAGTTCGTTTTAGAACCTTTGAACTAGGAGATTTGGTGCTAAAGCGAGTTTTTCCATCCCTTCCTCATCTAGGTCCAAAGTGAGAAGGACCATTCGTCGTCCAACGGAAACTTGAAACAAAAGCCTTTAAGTTAACGACCGTAGATGGCGAAGAAGTGCCTAGGGCTTGGAATGCCCAACACTTGATGCGATATTTAAATTTAAGGATGTTGCATTTTCTTTTGTTTTTTTATGAACCCTGTAAAAAGGCACGACTTGCCTTAGAAAAGTCTGTTGGTGCGAACAAAGGACTATAAAGTGGATGTAGGCTACGACTTAGCCGAACCACTATAAAAATATCGTGTGCTATTTACTTTCCTGCATTATTTATATCTTCAACTATTATTCTATTGCGACTGTGAAATACGAGATGTTAAATTAAAATCTGGAAAGTTGGAGATGGCTTATATGCAGGAACAAACACAACGACTGTTTGTACAATAAGACATAAAAGAATGAGAAGACAACATTCTTAACTCTAACTCTCAAGAATTGAGAGAGAGTATAAAGGACGGGAAGACAACGTCCTCTGAGGCGTGAAGGTGCACCCAGATGAGAGACAGCCTCAGCAAGAACTCTAACCTGAATATAAGACATGAGAGTATAAAAGATGCCAGAAAAGAACAAGCATCAATGACGAAAGGAATGTGACACCCGTCAGAGAATCGGGGACATTCAGACTTTTTAATTTAATCTTGAATAGTTTTTCAAGATTGACTGGGGGCATATATGTACACACATATTCCCCTCCACTATGACTCCATTGCACTACTTTAGTAGAACATGCATTTGCATTTTTACATAAGTACTGAACTAACGACCAACAGGCATTGCATAAAATGAATTATTTTTATTCATTTACAAATGTGTGAGTTTGTATAGGAAAACAGGCAAAAAGAAGATGCGAGGGCCACACTCGCTGCAACAATTGTGGGCCGATTAAATGCTAAAATAAAGCAAAACACTTCATCACTTAGACGTTGAAGTGGACTTGGATTTTTTAGCAGCCTTCTGAGCATCCTTCGTCTCTCTTTCAGCATCAGTTAAAACGCGCCTTGGTTTTTTCCTCCCTGAGACTGAAGTGCTAGAATCAGTTGATTTTTACCCGAGAGTCAGAATGCTGGAATCAAGAGAATACTTTTTAGCAAGTTCTTCTGTAATAGATCTTGTCGAAAGCTTAACAACTAACCTTGATCCAGCATCCACTACTGCGAGAGGCTTAAGGCTTTCGGGGTCTAGGTCTTCAACTTTAAGCTGCATACGTTTGTCTTGTTCGGCTTTCAATGTAGCTAAAGTGATGTCATCAACGTTCCTTGATTCCCCAACTATAGCCACCTCAGGGTCTTCCTCATGCTCCTCGCCATCGCCATCATCTTTCAAGGCGGCTATCATCTCGTCGTCATGGGGGGCATCAGCCTTATCTTTCTCTCCTTCGGCTTTCTCAACGGATTCTGTTCCAGCGGTGGTCCCACGAGGCACGTCTTTTTTCTCGGATGGTTCAGTACCTGCGGAATGAGAAGCAACAGTTATCAACTCGGGAGAAAATAAAGGGTCCTTCATCGATTGCTCGACTATGCGATGGAAAGTGGAGACAACTTTGACGAATTGGGGTGAAAAGGTAGAAATACCTTCTGATGATTTCTCAGCTGGAGTAGCTGCCGTCTCTGAAACTGACTCAGGAATAGGAGATAAAAGGGATTCCTGAGGGATCGCCGGGTTTTCGGGGTCATATCCCTCTACTTCAGAAGTTTCAGCGGCAGTGGAAGAAGAACCAGCCTCTAAAATGTCCTTTTGTTTAACCTTCCGCTTTTACTCATCCATGGCAGCAGCAATCAGGCGACGCCCCTCAGCTAGGCTCGCCGGCTCGTCATCTCTTAGATATTTTTCCATAAGTTTGTCCTTGTCGATGGAATCTACCGTGAGTTCTTCTTTTTCCCATTCAACAATTTGGCTCCACACATGGACCAAGGTAGTCGGATAATCATCGATCCAAGAGATGTTTCGGTGACGGATTATATGTGCAAAAAATTCGATTAGTAATTCACCAAAGCCCTGCACACCCTCCTGGGCCTCTGCGAGCTGCTTGCGGGACTCTTCGGCCGACTTGATGACACTTTCAACATTACCCTCCGCCAGGGCAGCCCTGTTCTCGGCCTTCATCAACTTGGAAGCCAAGTCAGCGTTTTTCTTCTCCAATTCTGCATTCCTCTCCGCTAACTAGCCTTCTCTCGCTCAAGGTCAGCGTAAGCAAGTCGCATTTTGGCAGTATCTGACTTGGCGTCTTCTACTTGCTTTTTCAGCTCCGAACGCTCTTGAGTATGGGATTCGAGCAAGTCATGATAACGTTTTTGTAGACTTCAAATTGTTGCTTGAATCTAGCAGCATCGCTTTGAGCGATAGCAAGTTGGTCCTGTGTATCCTCAAGGTCTTTCCCTAAATTTTTCAAGGCCTTTGCATCATCTTCTGCAGTCTTCTGCATCGAGTTAGTATTCGTGATTAGATTTGGATGATTTTGGAAAGGTTATGCGAATACTTGAACATCTCTGAATATTGTTTCACGACTGCGTCAATTTTTGCTTTGGCCTCGTCTGCCCACCTCGAGGAAATAGGCTCAAGAGAAGGTAAGAAAGTCAAGTTTTCAAAGTAGTGTTCAGGAAACTGCTCCTCCAGATATGCCCGCTTAACTGCAGTTTCAGCGTCCAATGGTGGAGGTGCGGGGAATGTCAGCTCGGTATCCTTATGTGTGGAGGGCTCAATGGCCTCTTCACCCTTTCTAGGCCGCTTAGCCGGAACCTTGCGCTTGCTTCGCAAGTCGGTATCTCTCGGCGGGCTCCTTTTCCTACTGCGCTTTTCTTGAGAAGAAATTGGGTCTTTTGACTGCAGCCTGTCATCTTCTCGACGGCCTTGGTAGCCCTTATATCGCTCTGGATCCGACCGAACGGGAGAGCGAGAGCGCGAGGTCCGTGACTGATAAGAATCATAGGGCCTTCTATCCTCCCTACCGCGGCTTTCGCGACGTTCATGCTCAATATCATAAGGGGGTCTGGTAATGCTGCGACGTAGTTTCCTGATGTCATAGTGAGCACGAGACATTGTACCTACGCAACAATGCAAGTGAAATTCAGAATCAGTATTCTCATAAGAAGTAAGTGCTGTGAAGTGGGGTGCAATTGTGTAAAGTGCATCCTAAGTGGTGTCACCCCTCCGACAAACCAGAGTCTGAATCCGAGCCAGTGCGAGTGAGCTCTTTGGCCTTAACAGGAGTAGCCTCCTCCGAAGAAGTAAAAACTAAAGGATTTGTGCCAAAATCCTCAGAAGTGTAGATAGTTTCAGGTAAGGGGAGATCTCCCAAACCCTGGAATATAGGGTTATCAGTAGTAGGGGCATCTCCTTGGGAGGCGTCTACTGGCTATCCTTTAGGAGACATGGATTTTTCAGGAGAAATAGCATCCCCATGGGTGATGTACCCTTCTCGGTGCTTTTCAGGTATGTTAGCCAACTCATCGTCTTGAGTCGAACTTGGAGAAGGTGAAGTTCAAAGTGGCATGGAGGGGTCTTTCGAGCTCTCGCCCATTTCTGGAATTACATCCACCGGAGGGATATATACATATGGACCTGAACCGTGACCTATGCTACGGGTAATGGACAGCAGCCCGTGGTAATGAAGATATTCGTCCTTGAGGACCTCGTCAATAGTTAGAAATTTTTGGTCACCAATGAGGAGCTGATGCATCCAATCAAAATACACTTGACCCGATATTTTCTTTGGATTATCAATTGCAAACAAAAAGAAAACGAATTAATGTGGTGGCGTGGACATTCAGAGTTGAGGTTTAGAAAACCAGTGCCTTACTCGATTTTGTCCATCTCCTAGCACACCCCGGTTGTTGCCTTATATAAAACCATTCCAGCTTGGAATCGCCGGCCTTGCTGCTGAAGGGTGCTGAAATTATTTTCCTTTTTGGGACAGACTCGAAGTAAGAGAAAGAAGGAGTTTCTCGAGTCCGATGCTTGAAGTTATAAAAGAAATGAACGTCATCAAAAGTGAGCTCTATGCCTAAGATCTCGCGATATGCTACATATAACGTATACAGGTAAGTGTAGGAGTTGGGATGCAGCTGCATGGGGGCAATCCGCCTCTGTCTTAGAAAGTCGACGACAAAAGGAGAAAACGGTGGAATAGCTCCAACCATGCACATCAATCGGGTGATTGCCATAAATCCCTCCGGAGGATTATGAGGACGGTCAGTCTTCAACGGCACCAGGGTATCCTTTTTCAGTATCCCGTGCTTTAAGCGTATTCGAGTAAGTCTGTCGTTGTCAATCGTCGATTCAACAGAATCTTGAGGTGATTCCAATATGACGGAAGATTCAAATTCGTCAGGAGCTCGAGTATCTCCAACCCCTCCTTCGTCTTCATAGCCCAGGGAAACTTCACTATCAGACGGCGTTTCGCTGTTATGCGCCTCTACTTCATAATCTGATCCCTCGTCGTCCCATTTAGGGTCTGAGGAAGAAGATATGTCGTCAAGAGCGACATTAGTGGATGTCTCTGGGATCTCTTTCTTTTCTGCCAGTCTAGAAGAATATCTTTCGGCCATGATCACTAAACTATTGAAGAAGTAATAACAGAAGTTAGAGTAAATTAGCCCGTGTCCCCCTGTGCACATGTGTGAACTAAAGTGTGTACGGTGTGTGCAGGAGATGTAAAGTGAACACTTGAAAGCGTAATGTAAAGTTCTAACGAAGCGATGATGTTCAGAACAGTTCTCGACGTTAGTTTATGATTCGTAAGGCACTATCCTAACTGTCCATTAAGTTGGAAGATCGTGTCAAGAATTGAATAGGCTAGTTAAGCAAGTTCTTAAGTGTTAAATTGGATTGTTTTCTTCGGTTCGGTTCGGATGTGTGCTTTGGGATCGGATCAGAGGGTAAGGCCTCATCTTAGCTGAGAATCAGTGTTGGTGTCCAGGGATCAAAATCGGATCGGTGAGGAGGACTTTTGAAACGGTCCGGATCGGATTAAGCAGCCATCCCCTTTCACTTCCTTTGTTTCAATTCCCGATCCGATCCGATAAGGCGATTCCTGTCCTCCTCTTTATTTACAAGTCAGACTCGATCAGATTGAGTAAGCCCAGCTTCTCTCCATGATTCTTTAATCCGACCCGATCCGATTTTGTGAACTTCCCTTCCCTTTCTTCTTCTCCATGATCCACAGTCCATTACCCGAACCGATCCCCTACAACCTCCTTCTTCTTACTCTTTTTCAAACCTAGAACCTAATTTCGTATTCATGGCCCCAATCAAGATCAAGTTTTCATTGGTTTTATCCCTTAAGGTGAGTCCTAATTCCATCTTCCCAATGCCTCGAAGTGGCGACTGAGCCACCAACGACGATGGTGAGGGAAGAGGAGGTTGTGCTAGCAAACCGAACCAAAGCCATGCCCAAATCGATCAAACCAAATGTAAATCATAATTGAAACCGATCATAACCAAGAAAATCAAGTTTAAAACCCACTTACGAGAGCGATTTGATGATTAATAAAGAGGATTTTGGAGTTTCAAAAGGCTAGGGTTTCTGTGTTCAATCAGCTGAGAAAAAAGCAAATAAAAAGAAAGAGAGGAAGAAAGAAAAGAATGATAAGCTTATATAAATCGATGGTGACTACTCGTATTCCTACCCGCTTTTATCGTACGAACCAGGGTGAAAGCCCACAAGCATATTTTGGCCTGTTGGCCTAATACCAAGACAAAACAAAAGGGAATTTGACTGGATCGGTCCTAACCAAATTAGATTAAAAACAATGACTCGGCAGACAAAATAAAGAGCAAAAAGAGAAATAAGGAAAGAAATTACCTGGAGGGACCGCTGGAAATCAAGAAGAATCTTCAAACTTGTTAAAAAATGAAGAAAGTAATCTACACGCTACATGATATATATATATAAACGTCAAGAGATGCGACTGTCTGAAGCAATATATCCCTATACATCAACGGAAACAACTTCTCAGCGACACAAATTCGAAGACCAATGAATAGATAACATCAAAGCATGCTTCGTCTTCAACAGAAGCATCCTTTGAGGGGGAAAAATGTTAGCCTACTTTGTAAACTAGGCTACACAAAGTCAAAAAGTTAGAAGATCAAGTAGACAAAAGACACTCTGTTATGCATCCAGTTCGGATCAGAATTACAGGAGTAGAAACAAAAACAAGACAAAGGAGGAAGGAAAGTATTCGGATCGGATCGGAGGTAGTAGGGCCGATCCGAACCCTATCTGCTAGCCTATCTGATCCGAACCTAGTGCATCCTGCTACTCCGCTCCATGATCTCCTGGATATTCAGGGCAGTTAAACCCACTTTCTACCCACGATGGCCACTAACTAGGTGTGTTGTCCTCACCAGAACTCACCCGTTCCCGAAAGTGACGGGATGGAAGCCACGTATACCCGATCCGATCCGGATCCAGGAGGAATTCTCACCTATAAATACCCCATCAAGAGGCATTTAGAAGGACTGTTTGGCACTCTAAGGGTTTGAGTATCTTTGAGAACCGAATTCCAGCACTCCCAAACAATCCAAATCATCATTCAAAGTGTATTTTGAGATAATTGAGTGAATGTACATGAAAAGTGAGTGAGATTGAGTGAATATCTTATTGTATTTTCATCTACATCATCAACCAAAGTGATATAAAGTGGATGTAGGCTCTTTAACGCCGAACCACTATAAATCCTGTGTCTCTTTTCTGTTTCTGATCTCATTTTATTGTGATTTTAGTCAATTTGGGTGTTAGAACCACTTTCTGGTCTAACAGACACTATTATAATATCAGAAAAGTATTGACCTTGAAAATGTTTTGGGTTATAATAAGGTAAAAACCGTCCATGTTTATGTGTGGGTTGGTCTTACTATTATCCTTTTCTTTCAAAAGGATTTTTCAAAGTTAAACCGAATGGTTGTAGTTTACTCACATCAGTCCCATGACTGACCCAGAGTTTATTTTGTTTTGTTTTCCCTAAACTCTTGAGTGCCCAAATTTGTACGGGCAGTCAAGTATTTACGATTTTACAGATACTTTGAGAAGCTTGGAGCAGGAGGCTTCAGCACTGTTGGCTTGCTTTTTGACCAACCCACCCAGGATCATTCGTAAGAGGAAAGCAGGAAACCACGTTCCCCAAGAATATGAAGGAACGGATCGCACTCTATCGACTCGCCCACGGAGGATCGCGTCTCGACGGATCGCCCACGAAGGATCGCGTCTCGACGGATCGCCCACCGAGGATCGCGTCTCGACGGATCGCCCCCATCTCATCAGCGAACGACACATCCAGGCGATCTGATCCAAACTTATATTGTTGCCCAGAGCGAACCGATCCGATCCCTTGGTGCATGGCGAGCCCTCTGACCCATTCAAGCGCGAGCTAGTCTTCAGCGATCCGAATCGCACGGATCTGGCGACACGTGTCCCTAACCGTCATCTGGACCAATTCTCCCCATCTGCACGATCCGATTTTCAAGCAGATCGCGACACCTGTCCACAACGGCTAATTTGACTATTTCCTCAACGGTGGCGATGCGATCCGATGTTCTCGGGATCTGTGCCACGTGTTATCACGACCCGCCTGACAAAATCAGCTATAAATAGCCCAGAGCTTGGCATTTTTTGGGATCTTTTGGGCAATATTGAGTACTGAATCCGCCATTGTTGTCAAACTACTGAAATATTGAGAGAAATCCTTGTTGTATTAGCTTTCAAAGCATAATCAATAATATATAAAGTGGACGTAGGCTCGTTAACGCCGAACCACTATAAATTCTGAGTGTTATTTTCTTTTTCCTCGTTTTTCATTTGAAATTCTATAACATTCAGAACAATTTGGGTGTTAGGTCCAAATTTCGATCTAACATTTTTCGTGCTTTCACTGAGAAACTCAGTCCTAAAGTTTCACTATTAAGTTCTTTGAAGATTCCAGCGATTCAGATATCATGGCTGGAAAAAGATCTAAGGAGGTGCGTGCTTCACAGACCAACGAAACGATTGAGGATAGTGTACACGAACTGGGCAACGAAGAAACTCTGGATCGCGGAGCGCAGGGGGCGAACCGATCCGATGAAGACACCACGTTCCGAGTCGATGAGAACGAGACGATCCGGGCCGCTGAAGGGGTTGTTACTCGATCTCGAGGTAACACCTCGCAGCCTCCGCGTACCACGACCACGAGTCGACCTCAGGGGGGCGCAGCGAATCGCTATCCACGAACCGCAGCTATCCGAATTGATGATCAGACTACAACTCGACCTGGAAAGGAACCTATGACCCGCTCCTATCGTCCTGGAACCTCTGCTCGACCCGGTTCGAGCTCTTTGCGCATAAGAGAGAGTGATGATGACCAATATGATCCTGCTGCTCCTGTCACTGATGGGGATCTCTCTCGCTTCGCCGAAATGTGGGATAGATTGTTTGATGAGTTGGCTGCCCAAAGGCAGGAAAGTTCCATCCTACGGCAAAATTTGACGGCTATGGATAGAAGACTTGATGAGCTAGCAGGGCAAAGAACATCACCGGTTCGTCCACTCACCCCAGTATATTCTTCTTCGTCTGAAGAATCACAGAGACCTCCGCGACGACCGTATGAGAGAGCCGAGAACATAGAACAGCTTCGGTTCGGGACCCTGCCATCTCAGGAAGAAGAAGCGCTAGGGGCGGGGCCCTCAAACCGTAATGTGAACGATCAAGCCACAGCTCTCAGGACTCGAGATGTGAACAGTCCTGTGCATAACAGACCACCTCAGCCCCGTCGCCGCACGCATACTCATGATAACAGGGGGCAACGGAGCCCCATCCGAGCCCCGGATTTCGTGACTGTTCCCGGAAGAGAAATCAGAGAACCCCGCCGAGCCAGAGGCACTGACCCTGAACCTCCTTTGACCAGTGCAAATGTTGCAGCCATGGTCCACCAGATTCTGGCAGACAGCCGTGCACAGCGGAATGAAGATTGGGGGATCGACCGCAGTCACACCCCTTTCACTGATGATATTTTGGATGCGACTTTTCCAAGGCGTTTCAATATGCCACAAATGAACTGATATGCGGGTAGGTCTGATCATGTCCAGCACCTAATGAGATACTCTTGGTCGATGACCGCTGCCGCAGCCTCTGACGCTGTTAAGTGCAAAGCGTTTCCCATATTCCTGGAGGATGTG
Organism: Allium sativum; assembly: GCA_030737875.1. Taxonomy (NCBI): domain Eukaryota; kingdom Viridiplantae; phylum Streptophyta; class Magnoliopsida; order Asparagales; family Amaryllidaceae; genus Allium; species Allium sativum. Next base: position 491,948,615 of record CM060920.1, read on the forward strand.
GCTTTGTTATGGTTTACTCGCCTGCCGGCGAGGTCGATTTCTAGCTTCAGGGAGCTGAGCGAGAAGTTCGTAGAACAATTCCGTATCTACGCACAGAAGACAAAAAGTGTGATCGATTTATTCCTTGTCAAGCAGCGACCAGGCGAGAGTTTAAAGGTGTACCTGGATCGTTTCAATTTGGCCGCTACTGAGGTTAAAGATCCCCATGAACTGACCATTGTCGCAGCACTGATTGACGGAGTAGATAAGGACACTGAATTCGGGAGGTACCTGGCAGGCAAACCGCCCCACACTAGAGAGTTATTCTACGAGAAAGCCAACGTACATTTACGCCGGGAAGAGGTATATGCTAACCGAAAGGCTAAAACAACTGATAAGGAGGAAATTCAGAGCAATGTCGCCATCAAACAGACTGGAGACAGCTCGGGGAAAGTTGAAGTTAACGTCGGAAATCAGAATCAGGGTGATCGCCAGCCAGGTAACAACAATAACAATGGTAACGGCAACAACCGGAAGAGGAGCCGAGGGAACGACTCCCAGAGAAGGACTCGTCCCAGGGCCTTTGAAAGTTATACACCAATAAGTGATACTCTGGAAAATATCTTCATGGATGCGTACGAAGTCCTCCAGAATAAGAGGCCACCTCCCAGAGAGTCGACAGAGAAAGAGCGTGAAACAGGGAAGTTTTGTCTCTTTCACCAGATTCACGGCCATTCGACGAATGAATGTCGTCACCTAAGGGATGTAGTCGAAAGGCTGCTTCGAGAAGGAAAGTTAGATGAATACAGAGTAACGCCCAGGGACAGGGGGCAAGCAGTGCAGGCCCCGAATCAGAACCAAAATCAACTTGCTGCTAGGCCGACTGCTCAGCAAAAAGGAAAGAATATTGTTATCAATACCGTGATCGGAGGACTTTATCTCGCTGGGCACAGTTCCAAAGCATTGGATCAATACGTCAATGCGGCCAATCAACACCTCGAGGTAGGGGAATGTAGCAACCCCGAGGACAGTACCCCGGTGAAGCAGCAGAAGATGATGACCGATGATGTTGTTTTCCGAGAACGAGAAAGCATCGGAGTCCATGCTCCAACTGAAGATCCACTTGTAATTACAGTACCCATTGGGCCAGCCACTGTTCATAAGGTTCTGGTGGACAACGGGAGTTCCATCAATATTCTTTTCAAAAAGGCCTTTGACCAAATGAATCTCGAAATAAAAGACTTGAAGCCCTGCCAAGGATGGATCCGTGGATTCAACGGAGCGTCCACCGCTCCAATGGGTTATGTAGAGTTACCAGTTACACTTGGGGAAGGAGAACGCCAGAGAGTGAGAATCCTTCCCTTTGTGGTTTTGGATGTTGAATCGCCCTACAATGCCTTCTTGGGCCGACCGGCCCTCGCAAAGTTCAGAGCCTGTATAGCCCCATGGTGCTTGTTATTGAAATTCCCCACAGAAGCTGGCATTGGTATCGTCAGAGGGGATCAAGTTGCTGCGCGAGCGTGTTACGTTACCGAACTAAAGTTACTTCGCAATGGAGGGGATATCGAAACTAAAGGCAACTCTCCCCCTTCGGGGGCGGAGACCTTATAGCAACCAAAGAGGATAGGCGTTGGAGAGTCGCCCAGAGAGATGCCCGAGGATATAGATCCCAGAGAGGATCAAGAACCCGGAGGCAGAATGGCGACTCCCAACGAGACAACTGTGGATGTACCGATCGATGACAGTGACCCGGAGAAGGTCCTTAAGATTGGATCCCAGTTAAGTCCGAATCTTGCTAAAGAATTGACGAATTTCTTAAAAAACAATTTGGATGTATTTGCTTGGACCCACGCGGACATGTGTGGGATATCCCCATCAATCATGAGCCATTCCTTGAGCATTGACCCAAAACATCCTCCAGTAAAGCAAAAAAGGCGAATGCTGGGCCCAGAGAGATCCGCTGCCTTGAAAGAAGAGGTTGGAAAGCTAAAGAGTAATGGATTTATCAGAGATTCGACCTACCCAGACTGGATTTCGAATCCAGTCCTGGTAAAGAAGGCCAACGGGAAGTGGCGAACGTGTATCGACTTCTCGGATTTGAACAAAGCCTGTCCAAAATATAGTTTCCCGTTACCTCGGATTGACCAGTTGGTAGACTCGACGGCAGGTCACGAGCTTCTCTCATTTATGGATGCTTATTCAGGATACAACCAGATTCCGATGCATGTTCCAGATCAAGAGCACACTAGTTTTATCACGGATCTGGGATTATATTGTTATGTGGTGATGCCCTTTGGTTTGAAGAACGCAGGTGCTACATATCAACGCTTGGTCAACAGAATGTTTTATAACCAGATCGGGAAAACAATGGAAGTATACGTCGACGATATGTTGGTTAAGTCCAAGCAATCTTCTCAACACAATACTGACTTGGCAGAGATGTTCGGCATTCTTCGAAAGTATGGAATGAAACTCAATCCAACCAAATGTTCATTCGGTGTTGCTTCTGGAAAGTTCTTGGGATTCATTGTCAGTTCCCGTGGTATCGAGATTAATCCAGCCCAGATCACAGCAATCAGAAACATTCAGGAACCTAGGCAAATTAGGGATGTGCAAAGCCTTGCCGGAAAAGTGGCTGCACTAAGCAGATTTATCTCCAGGGCTACGGATAAGTGCATCCCATTCTTCGAATTAATAAAGCGAGGAAAACACCACTTTAAATAGACACCTGACTGCGTAGAAGCGTTTCAAAATTTGCTCAGGCACTTGGAGAAACCTCCGATTTTATCTAAGCCAATAGATCACGAGGATTTATTCGTGTATTTGGCAGTGTCATCCCATGCGATCAACTCAGCATTGGTAAGGGAAGAGGATAAGGTCCAAAGACCTGTGTATTATGTGAGCAAAAAATTGACAGCAGCAGAGTGTAATTATCCACGGATAGAAAAGTTGGCGTATAGTTTACTGATTGCCTCTAGAAAACTTCGGCACTATTTTCAGGCACATCCTATCACCATATACACCGATCATCCACTCAAGCAGGTTCTACAGAGACCGGAGGCATCTGGAAGGTTACTCAAATGGAATATTGAGTTAAGTCAATTTGATTTGAACTTTCAGCCCAGACGGTCAATTCGGGGGCAAGTGATAGCTGACTTCATAGCAGAGTTCACTGTCCCTGAGGAAGATATAGCAAACGAGGAAGTTGATCCTTCAAAGTTACTTTTCGATCCTAATGCCTGGAGATTGTATACTGATGGTGCTAGGAACGACAAAAGATCCGGTGCTGGAATAGTGCTTGAAACCCCCGAGAAACGATTGATAACCTATGCAATCCGAATGGAGTTTCATGCCACTAACAACGATTCCGAATATGAAGCTCTGATAGCCGGATTAAAGATTGCAAAGGAACTAGAAGTCACAAAGCTGAACATCTTCTGCGACTCCAAGTTAGTTGTGAATCAAGTCACTGGAAGATTCCAAGCTAAAAGTGCAAGATTGATTTTATACTTAAAGAAAGTGAAAGAACTGCTGAATGATTTTGATCACTACAGCATATCTCATATTCCACGGTTAGAGAATCAGCAGGCAGACAAGTTGGCAAAGATGGCTAGTTCTGACGATCCTGAAGTGACTGGGCTAGCCCCCGTTGAAGTACTTCGGTCCCCTAGCATAGATCAGATGGAAATCGACCTAGTATTAGAGACGGAACCAGAAAGGGAGTCCTGGATGACCCCTATAAAGAATTTCCTAATGGATGGAACGCTTCCGACCAAGAAAAGCGAGAGGCGTAAAGTGATTCGTAAAGCCGCCCGATACGTTCTGCAAGGCGGAGTTCTTTACAGACAAGGGTTTTCAATGCCCCTCCTTCGGTGTGTAGCCCACGATGACATTAAACGTGTGCTGCAAGAAGTTCACGAAGGCGAATGTGGCGACCACACTGGAGGGCAAACTTTGGCAAAAAAGGTATTGCGGCATGGTTATTTCTGGCCTACCATAAACAAGGATGCAGTAAGATTTGCACGACGATGTGATGCGTGCCAGAGATTTTCAAAGATACCTAGAGTGCCTCCAAGTCAGTTAAAAACAATGATGAGTCCATGGCCTTTCGCTATGTTGGGAATTGATATCATAGGAAGTCTCCCCATAGCAAGGGGCGGAGCAAAGTTCGCTATTGTGGCCGTAGAATATTTCACTAAGTGGGTCGAGGCTGAACCACTAACTACAATCACAACCAAACGAGTGATCAACTTCATCGTGAGAAACATCATCTGTCAATTTGGGATTCCAAAGATTGTAATAACAGACAAGGGAACTCAGTTCGATAGTGCTGAATTCAGAAACTTCTGCCAAAAATACCACATCGAGAATCGGTACACCTCTGTGGCGCACCCACAATCGAACGGACAAGTCGAAGCGGCAAATAAAGTAATTAAGTCCATTCTGAAAAGAAGAATGAAGCGGGCTAGAGCCATGTGGGCTGATGAATTGCCCTTGGCACTATGGGCCTACAGGACAACATATAAATCGGCAACAGGACATACCCCGTTCTCCCTTGCTTTTGGAACGGAAGCAGTCATCCCGGTCGAGATAAAGGTACCTTCTCATCGGGTGACTTATTATGAACCAATGACCAATAATGAATTGCTCCTTGAGTCCCTGGATATGATCGAAGAAAAGAGGGATGAAGCAGACCTGCGTGCCTTGAGATGCAAACAACAGGTCGCCCGATATTACAACAAAAAGGTTCGAGCCCGAACATGGGAACCCGGAGACTTGGTTCTGAAGCGTGTCTTCCCACCCCCAACTCATATAGGAGCGAAGTGGGAAGGACCGTACTCCATTCTGAGCAAGCTTGATAATGGAACCTTCAAGCTGGCAACCGTAGATGGAAAGGAAATCCCCAGAGTGTGGAATGCCCAACATTTACGGCCATATTTAACATGAGAGTTTCAAATTGATTCTTTTGCTTTGTTAAAAAACTATGTACAGGGCATGACTTGCCTAGAATAGTCTGATTCCTTAAAGCAAGAGATTATAAAGTGGACGTAGGTCATGATTCGACCAAACCACTATAAAAATACTGTGTGTCATTTGCCTTTATTGCATCTTTATTTATTTGCCTGTTTATTTTTATGAAAATCAATGTGAATAATGCAGGTACCCGAAGTCCGGTGCCAACCGTTCCCCCCGTAGACTAATCGGAGGAACCCAAAGCCTTGGCAAAGGCTCCGACTGTTTGTCCGAATAGTTTTAATCCACGGAGCATGGGTCAAAGTATACACCTAGGATGGGTTTGATGAGCATGCATGATTGCAGACTGCTTGATCCGTGGCTCTAACTCTCCAGAGTAGAGAGAGAGTATAAAGGACACAAAGATGACATCCACGAATAACGGCGGTGTACCATGATCGAAGCTGCCTGAGCACGAACTCTAACTCTCCAGAGAGAGAGAGAGTATAAAAGCGTCTCTGATTGAGCGCTGAGAAATAGCTCCTTCCCCGCTGAAGGATCGGGGAGCGAATGAGTCGCTGAGCACGAACTCTAACTCTCCAGAGAGAGAGAGAGTATAAAAGCGTCTCTGATTGAGCGCTGAGAAATAGCTCCTTCCCCGCTGAAGGATCGGGGAGCGAATGAGTCGCTGAGCACGAACTCTAACTCTCCAGAGAGAGAGAGAGTATAAAAGCGTCTCTGATTGATCGCTGAGAAATAGCTCCTTCCCCGCTGAAGGATCGGGGAGCGAATGAGTCGCTGAGCATGAACTCTAACTCTCCAGAGAGAGAGAGAGAGAGTATAAAAGCGTCTCCGATTGAGCACTGAGAAATAGCTCCTTCCCCGCTGAAGGATCGGGGAGCGAATGAATCGCCGAGCGCAAAACTCTAACTCTCCAAAGAGAGAGACAGTATAAAAGCGTCTCCGATTGAGCGCTGAGAAAGAACTTATTCCCTGCTAAAGGAACAAGGGCTGACTGAACTACTGTTATCCCATGAAATCTCCTATGCCCCCATATTCAGAAATAGGGGGCAACTTGCCGACAGTACTAATCAATCCTTAGTAAACCCCAGTCAGATGCTACAGTAACAACTAATTGGGGGGCACATGCACTCGTATACATACACTGAACTTTGATACAGCAGTGTAACATAGCATGAAAATTCTTCTTCCTGTTGATTGACTGATTTATAGTTATTATTAGTTAGCTAATGACTAAACATGGAAAGTTTATCTGGATACAGGTACACAATGATGCAAGGAGAGATAAACTTTTGTTTATATACTGCGAATCAACAAAGTGAAAAACAACCTAGAAACAAAAGTGAGGACCAGTCTCACAATTACACTTCCTGGCCAGTGGAAAACCTAAAGACAAAATATGAACAAGCAACAAATATCCTATTTACGCTTTGACCTCTTCTCTTGCTTCTGCCTCTCCAGCTTCGCCTTGTCGGTATCAGACAGATCCCCTTTCTTCCTCTTCCTTTTGTCGATAAGAGGAACGTCCGACTCCTCTGAAGATTCCTCTTCCACCTCTTTTCTCTTCCTCCTATCAGAAAGAGAAGTCGGGAAGTCATCGGGTTTGCAAAGTGAAGCTATCGACTGATGGATTTGGGCTGAATCTTCACAATCATCCCAGTTTTGGGATCGAATTCTGCAAGAGGGACTACGTCCAAAGCCTCATCTCCCACCTTCCTCGAAGCCGACTCTTTCTCCTGCCTGGCTTTTCGGCTGGCCAAGGTTTCCTCGTCATCATCATCGGCCTTTTTGGCGCCGATAGTGTCTTCTTCGTCATCTACATGGCGCCCATCCATGTCTCTTAAGGCTTCGATGGTCTCAGCATCTTTGGGCGCATCAGTGCTAGGTGCCGGGATGCTTTTTTTCTGCTGTTGTGACCTCTGCCTGCTTTGGTACATCAATACCAGCACCTGGCAAGACAGCCTCCTTCTACACTTCCTTTTTTTTTCAACACCCATGTCGACGGGCTCGCCACCTGTATTACGAGGAGCACATGTTACTAACTCAAGTGGTTGTTCCACCAAACGACGACAATTCACAATTGCTTTGACAAATTGCGGGGAGAAAAGGGAGATACCTTCCGCAGACCCTCCTTCTTGGATAGTCGTAGGAGCTCCAACAATAGCGGGAGTTAGGCCCAAAGGGATTAGCGGATCATCAGGATGGTACTCCTCAACTCCGGAGGTTTTAGGCCCCACGGCGGAACTGGAACCTTCATCAATTTTGCTTTTACCTTTAGCCAAGGTTTTCTCCTTTTCCATCTCCGCCAGAATCAGGCGACGACCCTCTGCCAGGTCCTCAGGTTCATTGTCTCTTAGGATGCTCTTCATCAGTTCATCCTCATCGATTTCTTCGACTCCCAATCTATGTTTTTCACCCTCCACAATGGCATCCCATAAATTAGCCAAAGTAACATGGTAATTCGGGATCCACGAGATGTTGCGAGTCTTGAGAACCTGGCCAAGGAAATCGAAAATCATCTCTTCAAACCCCTCGATCTCTTTCTCTCTTTCGAGGAGCTTGTTGTTAGAAGCAGTGGCCAATTCAATGGCACTTTCAACGTTCTTTTCGGCAAGGGCTGCCCTCCTCTCCGCATCCGAGACCTGGTCGTTCAAAATCACCTTTTCTGCTTTAGCCAGAGCCAAACTTTCTTTTAAACTCGCTTTTTCTGCCTCCCAAGCAGCCTTCTCAGCTTCAAAATGGCCTTGTGCTGTTTTCAACTCGATGTTGGCCATTTTGAGATCTTCAACCTCCTTCTTTAAGGCCATTTTCTCTTGGCTATTGGAGTCCAGTTCTGAATGAAAGCGCTGCTTGGCATTCTCTAATTCAGTCTTATAATTTTCAGCGTCTCTCCGTGCTAAAGCAAGCTGGGACTGAGCATCTTCCAGGTCCTTTTCCAATTTTGTCCTAGCCCTTTCGTTATTTTCAAGTTTTGCTTTAGATCTGTGTGCTTCTATTTCGAGTGTTCGGATGACTTCCGAAAGGTTAACTGTGTGTTTTTTCATCATCTCATATTGCCTGGCTGCGTGCTGGATGTGCCCGATAACTTCATTATCCCAATTTTTAGGGACCGGTTCCAAGGCAGGAACAAATACCATCCTGTCAAAGAATATGCCTGGAAATTGTTCCCGCAGCTTTTCCAGCCTACCTTGGATCTCGGGACCATGGACGTAATCCCGTGACCCGGGGGCAGCTAACTCTGGTTGGCTGGTGGGGACAATGTCACTTCTCTCCTTCTCAGTCTCTTTGGATGAATCTTTGTCCCTATCTTTAGATTCGTGATGCCTTTTGGACGACCGACTGTGGGAAGGTGCACTCTTTGGAGGAGTCAACTCTTTTGGAAGTTTCTTTCCTCCTGTCGGAATTGTCGGATGACTCGAAGGCCTGGTAGAGGTTGATTTGGGTGGAGATCGAGGTTGCGAGGAACTCGGCCTATGAGAAGGACCGCGAGAGCGCTCAGTATCCGGGCGAAGGCTGGGTGTGCCCTCACGAAGAGAACGATACGAATAAGATTTCCTGCGGGACATCGTTCCTGTAAAAAAAAAGAGAAGAGCATATTAAAACTTTGAATACCCACGATATAAGAGTGCAGGGTCAGATAGTGTGAGTGATGTGTGCATCCCATATAATTCCCCCTAACAGACCCGGGCCCGAAGACAGGCTCGTCTGACCAATTTCTCGTCCTCTAGTTGGAACACTGATCTCTTCAGGAGCAAGGAAGAAAGGCCCCTCTTCAAAGTCTTTTTCTGTATATACAACATCGGGTAGAGGGGTTTTATTCAGCTCGTCAAATAACTGCTCTTCTGTCAAGTCATCGGGAGCAACGGTTTCGATTGGAGCAGAGATAGGAATTTCCTTGGACACGTCATCGCGGACCTCATCCCCTCTGTATATGTTCAGGTCCTCATCGTCTTGGATGACTATCGGAGAAGGACTCTTGCGAAACTTAGTTGTTTCTGCCGCTTGCGAAGTTCCCTCTCCTTCCGTTGGGGGCACATACTTATAAGGTTTGCCGCCGGTCCCAAGTCCAAATCTTCTGTCTAGAAGACGATGCTTATGAAGATTGTCATCAGTAATGCATTTTTTGATCCTTAAGAAGTCGGATCTGCTTTGATGAAGAATAGATAACCGATGGTTGTACAACGGACCCTCCGTTTTCGGGAAGATGTGATCTGTTTAAGACAAAGGAAAAAGCGGAAGAATGTTAATACTTAGACTCCTTGAGCAAGATATTCGATTAGGTGATCAAAGTTTACTTGATTTGAGCCATCTTCGTGAGCATCCAGCCTGTTTCCTTATATAAAACCAATCGGACTTAGGATCCCCAATGTTGCTGTATCCGTCGTACAGAACTTTCCTATTCGCCACCGATTCAAAGAAAGAGAAATTTGGAGTTGCCGAAGAACGATGCTTGAAAAGAAAGAAGAACACCAGATCTCTGAATTTAAGTTCGGCGTGTAGGATCTCCGCATATGCAACATATAGAGAGTATAGAGATGCGTAGGCGTTTGGATGAAGCTGCATCGGAGCAATACCTAGTCGTCTTAAAGTTTCGATGGCGATCGGAGGAAACGGAGGAATAGCTCCTACTAGACACATTGTTCGACTGATCGCCATATACCCTTCCGGTGCTAGGTGGGGTCTATCTTCGCTTCCAGGCGTCAAGACATCGTCCCAAGGAATTCCGTGTCTTAAGCAGATTCTTTTAAGTTTTATCTCGTCAAGCTTGGATGCTAAAGAATCAGAAAATTTATCTATCCCGAGTGCGCCTGGGATCTCGTCAGGAGCTCGCTCATCAGTCTCAGAATCGTTGCTGGATGAAGTACTTTCTGTCGGATCTGATTCTATGGCTTCGTACTCAGATCCAGAACCTTCACCTCCCGGATTGATTGGAGGAATTTCAGGGTTGTACTGTTCAGGAATCTCGGATTCCGCTTCTGTCACGGATCTTGAAGAAGAGTGATCATTCGACATTGCTGCTAGGACGAGAAAATATGAACAATAAGATTAACACTACCCGTCCCCCGTGTGTGCAAGTACTGGTGTGTGTACTCGTATGTGCATTAAAAATAAAGCGTGAAAGCAATCAAGATCATCAAAACATTAGTCGTCGTATGCAGTCAAATTATGAGGTCATTTAGTCCAGAAAGTCCAACGTCAAGGCTCTATCCTAACTGTTCAGAGTTTTATGGTGACAAGGCGTTGATTAAAGTCTGAAATTTCTTCGTATCGTCAGCTATGAGTCGGATCGCAAAGCAGAGGGATCGCCCCTTTCGGATCGCATGGCAGAGGGATCGCCCCTTTCGGATCGCAGGGCAGAGGAATCGCCCCCCATCGAATCGCCGGGCAAAGGGATCGCTCCTTCACGAACCGTTGCGACCCCCACGATACGTCCCTTTGCTGCCACCACGATCTTTCGTCTCGCCACTCGCTTTCGTCTTCTCTTCTTGACCACGACCCGAACCGGCCTTCCCTCTTCTTCTTCTTCCTCCTTCGTTTTCCTCCTCTCCTTTCCATCCTCGAACTCCGAGCTCTACGTCAGTTAGCCATGGTGTTTTGATGATTTCGTCAGAAAAGCACATATTTCCATCGTTTCTAGTCGAGAAAGTTCATGAAAGAGCGGCATTCACGAATAAGAATACTTTTTGTGGAGTTACCTTTCTAAAGATTGAGAGAATGCTCGGATTTTCGAAGGTTTGAAAAAACTTGGGTTCGTTCTTCGATAGTGCAGGCGAAACGATTCGGCAGAAAGAAAGAAGAAGGAGAATGAAGAGGAGAGGGTTGGCTTATATAGGCAAAGAGGGCGACCGTTTGTCTCCCTTTCTTTGTCCTATTCGGTCCACGAAACACCATACAGGCCACGATCCAAAGCTTGTGTCGCATAGAAGCCCACGGACCGCCTCAAACGATGGCCCACCAAGCTCGAAGCCCGACACGGCTCGAAGAAAAGTCCGCCGCGTCTCGCACAAAAGCCTAGATACTCAGCTCGAGACGAGCACGTGACCACTCGGACTGTGGCGCTCTATGGCGATCCGATTCATGCATATGTTGATTTGAACCAATGCGACTGTTGATTTGCGTCCCTTCAGGAAAAGGTAGATCAGAATCTTCGAAGCATGTTCCATCATCGATAAAACATACTTCGAGGGGGCAAAATGTTGGCTCGCTTTTTGACCAAGCCACCCAGGATCATTCGTAAGAGGAAAGCAGGAAACCACGTTCCCCAAGAATATGAAGGAACGGATCGCACTCTATCGACTCGCCCACGGAGGATCGCGTCTCGACGGATCGCCCACGAAGGATCGCGTCTCGACGGATCGCCCCCATCTCATCAGCGAACGACACATCCAGGCGATCCGATCCAAACTTATATTGTTGCCCAGAGCGAACCGATCCGATCCCTTGGTGCATAGCGAGCCCTCTGACCCATTCAAGCGCGAGCTAGTCTTCAGCGATCCGAATCGCACGGATCTGGCGACACGTGTCCCTAACCGTCATCTGGACCAATTCTCCCCATCTGCACGATCCGATTTTCAAGCAGATCGCGACACCTGTCCACAACGGCTAATTTGACTATTTCCTCAACGGTGGCGATGCGATCCGATGTTCTCGGGATCTATGCCACGTGTTATCACGACCCGCCTGACAAAGTCAGCTATAAATAGCCCAGAGCTTGGCATTTTTTGGGATCTTTTGGGCAATATTGAGTACTGAATCCGCCATTGTTGTCAAACTACTGAAATATTGAGAGAAATCCTTGTTGTATTAGCTTTCAAAGCATAATCAATAATATATAAAGTGGACGTAGGCTCGTTAACGCCGAACCACTATAAATTCTGAGTGTTATTTTCTTTTTCCTCGTTCTTCATTTGAAATTCTATAACATTCAGAACAATTTGGGTGTTAGGTCCAAATTTCGATCTAACAAGCACTAACTATATATAGAGTTTATTTCCGTTGTGATATACATGTGATGTACTGTGATGGTATATGTAAGCACAAGTACAGTTCATATTTTAAAGTTATCTATTATATTTTTTTCGTTCCGCTGTGAGATTCGTGCTTACTTTGATTATGTTCTGTTGTGATCTTCTTCTTCTTCTATTCTTATTTTCTTTCTCTCTATTTCTCACCTTCTAACTTCTTTCTATTAATGATCCGGTGTTTTCGATGTCTAATTAGTCAATATGGTATTTTATGTCGATTTTCGGAGTCGAAAATCCCTGGGTCGTTACAGCGAGTGTGCAGTTCTCTTGTTCTCCATCCTACGCTAGTGAGACATGAAAACGTATGCAATCTGTTAAGTTCTTTTCGGATTCCCATGGGGGTTGCACCGGTTGGAATGGCAGACCTTTCTCTATTCGGGTGACGTGGGAATCGACTAGGATCCATCGCCACGTCTCAACCTTTTCTCTTTTATTTGGGATGTTAGAATTCCTCCGAAGGTTTCTTTATTTATGTGGCGAACCCTCTATGACGGGTTACCACTTGACGCAAATCTTCAGAGAATTGGTATTCCAATCGTGTCCCTCAGCAGGTGTTGCGGAGTGGGTGAGTTGGAGTCTGCAACTCACTTGTTTTTCCATAGTTATTCTGCGATAGCGGTTTGGAACTACTTCGGGAATCTTGTAGGTCTCCGATGTGGCGCAACTTCGTCTTCTGATGTGCTGAGAATTTGGTGGGACATTAGCTCAGGAAAATCTCTTCGTTCGATCCTCTTTCATCTTTTACCCTGCCTTATATACTAGCATTTATGGTGCTCGCGGAATAAGGCGATTTTTGACGAAATTTCTATGGATTCTCCTACCATTATTAAGAAGGTAAGGAATGATGTATTCCTTACCTTCCGTGGTAGGCCGTTCATAGGAGTGCTTGGCTCTCGCTTTAGAAGGCTTGCGGGCTTGTTATCCATCGTGGCAGCTTCGCCTGCTTCTAGGTTAGGGATCGGCTGAATTGCTCGACGATCTTTTGAGCGAGGACGGTTTCTCATGTTTCTTCTTCTGTTTTCTTACATACTCATTATCACCTTTCACCCCCCCCCCCCCCCCCCCGCTCTCCCTCCCCCTCCCCCCGTTTTATTGATGTTGTTTGCTACTGCCGCAGGCTCAGGTTTCATGCTCCATGAGGAAGAGGAGCATGACTAATCTATGGATCTTTCTGGGACTTTCAGGAGTAGGCGTTAAGATTGAGGAGATGGAGCTTTCATTTGGACTTTCCGTTTGCATCGTCGCACCAGTTTCCAGTAGTCTGGCTCTGTCGTCTTCTGTCCGAGTTTTGGGGGTTGTTGTCATTCGCAGGGTGGTTCATCAACCGCCGGCGGTCTTCGCATGATACGGCGTGGACTGCTGTGACTTCGATGATTATCAGACTTTCACTTGATTTCAGCCTGCTGTTTTTTGCTACTTTTGTTGTATCTGTTGTACTTTAGATTCTCGTTTTTTACTACTTATATGTGTGCACAGATTATGTAGACTTTTTTACATAATCTATTTTTGTGAGCTGGTGGAGAATGACTTGATTCTCCTTTTTGTTATAAATTTATATTTTAAAAAAAAGTTTCTTTGGATTTGATGCCCAAAGAAAAAAAAAAAAAAAAATGCTTAGCTGCTTAAAAGCAGTTGGTTGGAATATGCATGAATTCTAGATACTATAAGGTATAAACAATTCATGACTCTTAGTACTAGTGCTTTATTAGTGTTGAGCGCTTCATGCTTTCTTATTGCTAGCTTGTAATTTCTTTTAGTTGTAATAGAAATTATGAGAACTACAGAGCAGATACAGGCAACATTTGCTGAACAACTCTATATTTTGTGTTATGTACTTTTTAGTTGCGTATTTAACTTTGCGTTTCCTTAAATTCTAGCGATAACAATTAATATTTGTGCATTTGTCTAGTTCGATGGTTGACTAAATTTTCAGTGAACAAATGGTTTGCAATTGTCTTTTCTTGACCAAGATTTGGATTTCTGAATCTCAATTAGACGGTGGCATAACAGTTCTAGAAGGGCAGTGAATAAGAAAATCTTCGAAAATTTTAAGGCTGTTCTAAATTTAGGATGTCCCTTTCTTTTCCACTTTGTTACGCTTGAAGTAGCACACCGCATTATCGGGATTGCCTCGCATGTTAAGGTAAGTAACGACTCAAATAAATTGAAGGAGTCGTGCATGAATATAAGTTGATAGACATGTAACATCAAATATTTCTTTTGTTACAACGATACTTAGATTAACTAATATGCTTGTACAACTGCGTCCTATTGGAAGGGAAGTTTTTGATTGGACTGTCGTTACATAACAGACATTATATTCTTTGAAAGGGAATTATTGCCGGCTTACAGTTTAACGATGTTTCTTTAAAAATGACCGTGTATTCACTTATAAGCTGCAAGTAATACTTCTAAGAATAACGGAGTTATAAATTAAAATTATTACGAGTAAGAATTGAAAGTTAGAAACGTTTATTACAACAACAAAATACAAGTAGTTGTCAACAACTTTATTGCAATTTTTGACAGAAAGAAAAAACTGCAGCTGTGAAACTTATATTAGATTTTAATTGAGTGAATGTAAAGACAAAAAAAAGAGTATTATCTCTTATTTATTGTGTAGTTTACAAAAGGCAAAGACATTCTTTTTTTAATATCTTTCAAACGTAGTGAAGCGTCTTTTTTTATAATTTATTACTCCTGCTATTGACTAATATGAACTTTAATAATCCTAAATCTCTTATGTCTCCATGAAAGCAAATCCTCTATACCTAAATTTCTTCATTTTCCTGTATTCAAACAATCATAAATCATGATTTTCACTTTTTTTGCAATTAACTCAGAAAGAGAAATAACTGAATTGAAAAAAGATGAAGATCAGGAGGCCACTCCATATACAAAACCAAACAACCATTCATTTCAAAATGGCTGAAACTGCCATTCGTTGCTGGAACTTTTTCTCTAAATTTGAGTAACTCATACATTCTGAAGCAAAGTTACAAATAACTAACTGTTTAATGCTAGGTTAGCGACGAAATCTCTATACTGTTAATACATTGCATCAGACAGAGGCAGAAAACTAATAATAGGTGGAATGCACAACAGATATAAATAAGCTGGGTGGAATTTATAAGCTGGGTGAAATGCTGCACAACAAATACAAGCAAGTTTGCCCAAGCTATATATCAATAACAATGATAATATCCCTACAACTAAAACAATGTAACATTCTCAATATCAATCAAAGGTGAATCTCGCAAAGCATTTACCAAATGAACAAAAATTAAAATAAAATGAATTATACAAAACGGAGCACAATCAAAGCACAAATAATGCATGTCATCTCTCAATAAAGCCGGTCATCCTCAAAACAGCATGCTTAAACTCCCTTTGATCTCTCCCTTTCAGCGTTCTTCCATTTCCGCTGCACACCGAGCATGGCATGTCCTTCTCTCTATGCGCCGCCGTAATTACATGGGGCGGCACCATCACCTTCCATTTCTCTGCATCTTCTTCTCTTTGGCTCTTCCTTAATTTGATCTCCATCTCCACCTTTAACTTCTCTTTTGACGTCTTTGCAGGTTCTGGCCAAAGTATTTCCCATTCTTGAAACTCTTCATTTTGACGATCCATGTTTATTCCCTTAATTTTTTTTACTTGTATTGTGTTTGGTGTACTTTTATATATGTATTTGTGGAACAATAGGCTGAGTTGATTTCAATGAAAATATACACGACCAAGACTGTTGGATGAGAACACAAGAGAGTAAACATGGCGTCATATCTGCCTTGCTGCCACGTGTTAATCCGTGTGACGCCAACTTCAGTTTGCTTCGCAAGTAATTAAGAGTTTGAAGTTTACTCTATGTTTCGTTGGAGTTTTGGATAGGATAAATAGTATACACGTTTTCTGTTCTCTTATGACTCGTATTTTCTTCTTTGAGTTTCGACTTAGTTTACTGGCATCGGTGGAGCTAAAAAACAAAAAAAAATATTAGATGAAGTTTAATTATAAAAAGTAGTAAATAAAACGTATAAGTTAGTGTTTTGGTTGTACGTCAGCACTTCGAGTAAGTAATCTGTTGGTATTTGCTGCTAACTTCCGACATATAGACGAAGCAGGATTCGGGCAAATTGTGCATTTTGATTTTTGAGGTGCGAGTTGCGACGTATGGTTTTAATTGGCAACCCAAAGTCTTAGGGTCCGTTTGTTTTCATTTTGAGTTTTGTATTTTGAGTTTTCAAAACACACCTCAAAATGCAAGAGAAGGTGATAACTTTTTCATAATTCTTAGCCATCGCTGGGATGGACGGACGATGGAGAAGATGAATTGTTTTCCATCCTTGTGTAATGTCTCAAAACACAAAAAAAATCAATAGACTTGTTTTATATTTTATATGTTAATTTCATTTTCCAAAATTATTTGTTTTCCAACAACGCATACGAAATGTGTATTTTTATATAGGCGAAAACACAAAACTAAAAACGGGAAGCCAAACGGGCCCTTAAGTTTTGATCTTCTTTCAGCTCTGGATCAAAAATTGAATTTTTCCTTTAGTTTTACTTCTATGGCCTCCTCTTATTCTCTACCGCTTCTTAGTTGTAAGTTTTCCTTCCTTTATTGATTAAATTTTGTAATTTTTGAAATTTAGGAGTTTAATGTTTAGGGATTTGAACTCCAATCCCTTATTTTGTTCAACATATGTATTTTTAAGTTTCTATGGTGTCCAAGTCATAGTTTACATCAATAATTTCATGATTTTTGGTTTAGTATGTGTGTTTAAAGTTAGATTAGTGAATAAGGTTCAACTTTTACTATGTGTTTGTATTTGTGTATGTGCATGTGCATTGTTCATGCTCTTGTACATTTTGTCCTTAACCAAGAGTAAACTTTGATGATCAACGATGTGCCTTTAATGCTAGTTTATGCGTGTGTTGTATACGGCTGTGTGTGTGTTGTATACGGTTCTGTGTGTACGTGTATGTTGTATATGTATATTTTGACTCATTATTGTTCAAAGGATATATTTTTTATTTAGGCCACTTCTGACTCATTATTGTTCAAATGCAGATTACGTGGCAAGTATAAACGATGATCAATGCATGTGATCTTCCGTAGTTAAGAATTTACTGGGTGATCCACCAATGAAGCTTCACCAAGCTGAACGCTTTAACTCTCTGAGTTCAAGCCTTCAGTTTGGTGAGACTTCACACTGTGGATCGAAGTGGTCGATCGCCGAAGATTATATCTTACTTTATATTTAAGAATCACGGGGAGACCTACCAGGTGGGTGCATTGTAGCTCATGCTCAGGTTCAGGTCCTCATGCTAATTTGGTCCAGTAAATCTAGTAAGTATGAAGACCTGAATCAGGTGCGTGAGCTACAATGCATCCACCTGGTGTGGGACCTCCAGTAAATTCTTAACTAAAGAGTACGATAAAACCTTCGGCGAGTTATGTAATTTGTGTACGTAGTTGCTATGTTCGATATGTAATTGGATATGTAATTTGGATATGCAATTTGAATATGTTATTTAGATATGTAATTTGGATATGTTATTTTCATGTTGTTGATTATGTAGTTAGTATATGTTATTCTCCTATTGTTGATTGTGTAACTCGGATATGAGGAGTATGTTCACTGCCTCATTTTGGGGGCAGTGGAAAGTTTTTTCAACGTTGTTTGGGATAATGCTAGTTATCGTTATCCCAGATAACGCTACGAAATATTCCACTGCATCAAAAAGATACGGTTGGATTTTTTTTTTTTTTTTTTTTTTTTTTTTTTTTAGCGTTGTTTAGGATAACGCTAGTTATCGTTATCCTAGATCAATACGAAAAATTCCCACTGCATAAGCAAGATATAGTTGGACTTTTTTCAACGTTATCCGGTATAACGGTAACTAGCGTTATCCCAGATAACGCTCTGGCAAATTGGTTAATGCAATTGTTATCATCTACTTTTTCACCCACTTTCAATATTTTCTTTCAATCTTGTGCTTTCCCAAAACTCAAAAAATCGCAACCTAGTTTTCATCATCTTCTCTATTTCAAAAACCAACCAATTTGTAGCTAAGTATTTGCGATTGAGCTGTAAATCAGGTTAGATTTTACACTCAAGTTCTTTGATTTGATAGGTTAAAGTTTTTTTTTGACTTTGCTATTCTCTGTACTTCTACTATATAGCAATTAGACCTTTGTTGTAGGTAAAAAGATGAATAATTCAGAAATTGATGATGAGACCTGGAATAAAATTTTCGATGAGTTTAAGAAAAATCAAATTGGTGGGGAGGTGGAAGATGGTTTAACGAACGACGTTGCTTTTGTTCCTAAGACACAACTTGTGGTTGTTCAGCAGGATCCACAGATACCGAATTTAGACGACGCAGTGATTGAGGCTCTCCAAGACAGGGGTTACCGGGTTCAGTGACGGATGCATTAATGTTGTATCGCAGCATACACGCGCTTAATAGTGTACAACCTCCTCGAGTGTATTGTAATTGTAGTACAGAAGGCGATATAGCTGTTTGCAGAAATGACAAGAACGCAAGACGTCGTTTCTACCGCTGCAAATATTACGAGGCTCATAAAATTCGTTCTAAACAAATTAAATGTTGCAATTTTTGCAAATAGTTGGATCCTGAGATGTGTCCTAGAGGGGTTGAATTCGCATTGGACATGCAAGCGAAGAACAAACGATTGCAGAAAGAAAATTTAGAGTATCGGAACACATTGATGAATCGAGAATATAACTTTATAGAGTACATTTCTAGTGGATCCGGCGCAGGACCGAGTAATAGGATGTAACTGTATTATGCATGCATTGTAACTCTATTAATTATGAACTTTATGTAATATGATGAAGAATTATGTACCGACTTATGCCGTTTGGTTAGGAGTGCAACTCAGATGATTTATATTAGACTGAAAAGTTACAAGTACTACAAATGTAATGCAAATACACGAATTTATATAGCTTAAGTACATCGAGTTTTCTTATTACCAATAACCTTGCATTACAGCACCTGCTTCTTTTTGAAGTCCGACCTTCGTCATTGTATCGAACATTTTTTTGGCAGCTTGTACCTAATGGAAATCCTAAGGATATAATATTAAAGCTCGCCAATACATTTCGATGACCAACTCTATCATCAAAATTTTGACATCCAATGTTATCGTCTACGGAAGCAGTTTCTTTTGCTACTTGAACCCTTTTGCTTTTTAAAACATACAGCTCTATGGATTTCGTTGTTGTTGAAAACATTACATCCACATCATCATCATCGGCTATTTTAATGGCTTTTGATTTAGCATCCGTAGGCCAGTTACATACCAAATCAATGTCAAATTCATCAGATTTAATCTTAGTCAATTTATAAATTGAATCTTTCAACTGAACCAAGTCACATCTGCGAAGTACTTTTGCAGGTTTATGCGTCCCTCCAACATATTTGCCAAAGTTATCATCTTCTACCACCAATTCGCAATCATAATAACATATGGTAGGTATACATTTAGGAGCCAATTTACATACAAACCAGCAACTATTTAACTATCTATAATGAACTAAAAATTAAAAGGTCCATACACATACCTTCAACACAAGATGAGATGAATAACTTGTCAATTGATGAGATCTTCAAAAAAAATATGATTCTAATATTTTACGCTAGTTATACAAATGGCGG
Source organism: Allium sativum (assembly GCA_030737875.1). Lineage (NCBI taxonomy): Eukaryota > Viridiplantae > Streptophyta > Magnoliopsida > Asparagales > Amaryllidaceae > Allium > Allium sativum. Next base: position 491,968,282 of record CM060920.1, read on the forward strand.
AAAACTTTTTTGTCTACAAATGGAGCTGTGAAGTAATAAAGGAAGGAGGAAATGAAAGAGGATGGAAGGGGTTTATTGGCTTTTGGGCGTTATCATAGATAACGCTTTCAAAAAAATATATAAAAAAATGGCTCATGGGTTATCGACCAATACGCATTATCTGGGATAACGCTTTCAGGAAATAAAAAATGAACTAGCGTTATCTTGGATAACGCTAGTATGAATAAAAGTGTACTATTTCTGTAATTAGTCTTGAAACTGTCCTATACTTGTTATAAGTTTTCAAAAGTGGCCCAAATAAAAAAAATCATAAATTAATAAAAAATAGAAAAGAAAATTAATCTGATGCATGAACTGCAAACGGTTTCCTTGCTTCCATGATCTGCCCAAAATTTTGCATCGTGTCTTCCCCTTAGACCATAACCAACAATCTGTTCTGTTCAGTTATTCTTTCTCTTGTTTTTCAACTGGTCCAACGAGCCAAGCAACCAGAAGGGAGGAAGCAGCCACGAACTAGTCACAAAAGAGTTTACAACGGCAAAGAGTTTACAACGGCAAAGAGTTTGTCGTTATAAGATTATAATGGCAAACTCTTTGCCGTTGTAACATTATAACAGCAAATACTTTGCCGTTATAATGTTATAACGGCAAAGTGTTTGCCGTTATAACCCAAACCCAGAAAACCCCCCGGCCGCCACCCCTCTTCTTCATTTTCCTTCCGTACATTTCAAACCCGAAAATCCAACATTATCCCCCAATTTTCACCCAAATTTTTCCACCAATTCACCAATCCGTTAGCTTTTAACAAAATTAACTACCGTATTTGAGATATTCGTTCGAAAATATGGCTAGATTACTAAAAAAAAATCGCCAAAAAATTCATGCATGGCGACGATGGTGGCACCGGGGGTAGTGGCACAGGCGGGAATGGTGCAGGGGGTAGTGGCGCAGGAGGGAGTGGTGCAGGGGGTAGTGGCGAACAACCAGTCGCACAGTACGTTCCCGAAATAGAAAACTTGCTTGTAGCCGCTGAAAACATGGAGAACCAGGACGTAGGGGCGCACGAGGAATGCGGCCGTCGTGGACGCGGCGGTCGTAGGGGCGGACGAGCAGGCAGGGTGCGTAGGGGTGTGGGATCGGTTTCCGGTAGACAGACCGATCTCGATGGTTTTCTGGATCCGAACCTCAGCGCCGCGAAGCTTCCTTTGCTATCCAACTTTCACATTCTTCCAGAAGGCGAAGTACACGTTAGCACGCAGTCGAGTTTGCCTGTAAGTATTTTCAGTATTATTTAAATAATACCTTTTGAGTATTAGACATTGAGTAGATAGTATAACATTTTGTTGAACCGTTGGCAGTCGCGGAATATACGTTCACGTGGTTCGTTAGCGACCACACTTAGATATTATCATGCACAGTTGGCGGGTAAGGAGGGGGTCGTAGCACTGTTACATGCTCTTGGATTTCATTTTTTTCTAGGTAATATTAAAGACCTTTTAATGAAACAAGTGGATAATTTATTAGTCCTAGTTTATCTTATTGTGTGCTTTACAATTTTAGGAAGAAACCATGTTATAAATGCTAATGTTCAATTGTGTGTGGCCATTGCTCTACGGTGGTACAAAACCACCCACACATTTCACTTTCCTTGTGGTGAGTTAGGACTTACACCGCTTGATTTCTCCATGCTTATTGGTATTAGTATTGGAGTAGATGCTTATCCCGCACTGCCTTTTGATGATTGTCGATGGCGTGATCGTGCACTTCTTCATGATCTACTGCCTCATTTTGACGTTTCTGATGCGTCGTATCAGGCAGAAGGCGCTATCAGAGTGAGCGCCATCAGTGTGGCCATGGATAGCATACTCGCTCAGTAGTCTGTTGTTGACGACTTAGAGCTTGCTCGATTATTTGTGTTATACCTTATGGGTAACCTATTCTTTAGTTCTACGAGCAGTAGTTTGCCTGTCGGGTTTGTTGCGGTCGCGGCTGAGTTAAATGTCGATGGGGCGATTTTATATGATTGGGGCACACCTATCCTTGCATACCTATACAGATGTCTCGACATGTAGTGCACATCTCTGATTCTCAGGTTTCTTTATATGGATTCTGGGAGTTGTTACAGTACTGGTATTTGAGTACTCTAGGAACTTTCATTTTGTCACCCGTACTTCAGACCCATCGACCTTTTTCCCCCGTATATGCTTTTGGACTGCGGACAACCGGGGGTCCAGGGATAATGAGTCACGCCATGTGTATCCAGTTTCCCACAACCAGATCGAGTTGAGGATGTATAGGGATCAAATTATATGACATCCATTTGAGCAGAGTACATCAGTTGGTGATCTTGATATCATACAGACTGCTTGGTTGCTTGCCGGACGGAGATTTCCACTTATATCCTATCCCTCGACTGTAGGTGCTTATTGGTTTCTTGGTGAGAGGTGCTGGAGATAGTTGTATGACTTCGACGCTATTCCCGATGATCCACACCCATATACTTATTAGTGTATGATTTACCCGTCGGAGCAGCTAGATATAGCCAGGGCAGCAGGCTGGTGGACGGCCGAGAGCATTGTTATTACCGGGGAGTCATATCTTGCCTTCTAGCACAGATTTTTCACCGGGTCTTCAGACACGATTACACATGCAGCATCGATTGATTTAGTAGGGCCATCTGCTATACGACATGGCATACGTCCACTTGTTGTCGAGGATATTACCCAACCCATCCAGAGTTTTCGTGCAGTTGATCATGTGGCGGCCGCCAGTCATTTTGGTTAGACCATGACAGTGCCCACCATTAGACCAGATTGTTACATTGACGTGTATCATCCTCCGGCCCATCACGACTACCCGGATCCTACACAGATATCATATCATGATCTGTATGATATGCAGACGGGGATTAGGCATACGGGCTACGTAGACCATAGGCGTAGCCTAGATTACTATGATGGTGAGCTGCGTCGTGTTGCAGATGAGGCACGACAACATCAGGCGAATTTAGAGGCCCAGCTTGAGGCAGAGCGCAAGAGATTTCAGGACTTGCAGATGTATTACCATCACAGATCTAGTGTTGGGTCGAGTCAGCCTCCAGATGTTGATGATGATGAGAGACCTCATCGGCGCCGCACATGTCCACGTACACATTCAGATGACTCGGACGACTGACTTACTACCACTTTTATGTACTTTCGCAGTTGTCAGTTGTATGGTCCTATTGTTTGAGTAGACGTTCTGCATTTGTTGACTACCACTATTATGTACTTTGATGTATTACGTTTTCCTAGTTGTTAGTTGTATGTTCCTGTTGTTTGAGTAGACGTTCTGTATTTGTTCACTACTGCTATTATGTACTTTCGATGTATTACGTTTTCACAGTTGTCAGTTGTTTGTTCCTATTGTTTGAGTAAGCGTTCTGTATTTGTTGACTACCACTATTATGTACTTTCGATGTATTTTGTGTACGTTCTGATTATGTTTCTGTGTAGAGGTTGTATTTGGTTCTGTGTAGAGACTGTATTCTGTGTAGAGACTGTTTTTGTGTAGAGCCGGTATGTTCTGTTGTCCTAGTTCCCTGTAAGTGTTGTTTGGAATGTATTAACATTTGAATTTGATATTGAACAAGATTTCCCCTTTCTCCTTTAAAAATGAAAAATTCTTAAATAGCACGCCAACATAATAAGGTTTACAGATAACTCCATATTCTACATACGAACATCAAATTAAATAGACAGTAAAACAACAATAAAATCATAATACCATAAGCCTACATAGTTCCATAGCGGGTCAACCAACTATAGCGGAGTTTATACGCTTTGTAACTGACAAACTCCTCACCATACTCGAAAAGGTAACGATAATCATATGTTGCTTGATTTTTTTTAAATATGTTCTCGTCTTCAACAGTTTCGATAATCTTTGTGTACCAATCACAAGCGTCTGCAAAATGACGATTAGCCATTTGGATTTCAACCGATGTTCGTCTAGTGGGCCGGGAACGATGGTTGTTATATAGCCTCGTGATCATTCCCCATCTTTCTTTATATGTTAAACCCCCTCCACTTTGCATTAGTAACTCATCTCTCTTTTCAACCTCAATATAGGATTTTACGAGGGCCAGCAAATCCTTAGAAGAAAAATCTAGAGTAGGAGAATTCAATGTTTGAGCATTATTACTAGGTCGTTGATTTACTGGAGAAGGACGCGGAGCTGTAACCGCTCGATGCTGATTCGCGACAGGCACCTCTTCAACTTGTGTATCATGAACTAATCCAACTTCGTTATCGTTCATTAAGTTTCGTTCGTACTCATAATAAATCCTCTGCATTTGTTCATCACTTATTTCTGAATCGTCCATGTAACCTATGCATCAGTAGAATAAGTGGAGTTACCAGAAGTACGAATTTTGTTGATAATAAATGTTACCTTTAAGAAAACAAGAAAATAAATTTTCATACTTGAGCCTGGAACGGTGCTGCTTGAAGCTATAAAAGGTATGAGATGGATTATCAAATATGGAGTACTTATAAGGGCAATGTACAACCAACAGTTACAATTCAACAGAGTTGAATACTCATTATAGAGTTCTCGTGATATTATGTTAGATTCTGTACAATGACCGGTCTCATCATTGCAGCACGAAAAATGGTTCCATCACATGAAATGTTGGCATGTACTATTAATCTCGTGATATTATGTTAGATTCCCTACAATGACTTTTCAGATCACAAAAAATGTTGGCAGTTACTATTAATTTCGTATCCAGTTGTAACAACCCGGAAAATCTGGGCCAGTTTAAAATTTTTATTTTGGCAATTTTAGCGAATTTTGAATATTTAAAATGAATTATTTTAAATAATATCGACGAGAAATTTATTTTAAATATAATTCGAACGTATATATTTTACGCGTCGTCGTTAGAATATAAATATTTATATATAATTATAAAAGGAATTGAAATTGGCGCGGTAGTTCGAAAATTCGATTTCTAATTTCAAATGAATATACAGAATTCAATATAAGTCAGAATGGAACGAAACAAGAAATATTTGAATCTGTATAACTATATCTTTGTAACGAAGTTAACAAACTGAGATTTCATTTTAGAAATGATAAGATATGTCCAGTTTAAAATTAGAAATAGTCGCTGTGGAATTTATATATATTTTTATATATATAAGGCCCTTAAAAATAGCAATTTTGCAAACGACCTCAGATTTCGACGAAACCAGTTTTGTTGGGTCCGGGATGTGAAGTTATTGCTAGGTTTCAAATTTCATAATTTTTCGAATCAATATGTGAGCGTGGCAAAGGAAAACGCGTTTGACCAGTTTCAGTTGATTTTAATCGACTGGAAATTGGCCATTTTTCTAACAGTCTCAGAATTCGACGAAACTAGTTTTGTTAGGACCGTATCGTCAATACGAAGCTAGAAAATATTTTTATAGAATTTATAGAGTTAGTATGTGACCCCGGTAATTTGAAATGTACGTTTAAAATTCAATATAGTGATTTAAATGTAAATTCAACGAAAACTGATTCAAACAGTCGAATCAGCTTGCGATACATATCCCATTGTGTTCGGAATGGGGGTAATTAGCTAGGGGCGCCAGTCGGTGGGCTTGATTTCGAGTTAAAACGGAAAGTCAACTTTAAATTGAATTAAATAATTAAATTAAAATAAAATAAAATAAAATATAACCCTTCCCCTTAAAAACCCGTAGGCCCCCCCTTATTCTCAGTTCAGAAATCGAACAGAAAAAAGAAAAAAAAAAGAGAAAGAAACTCCTCCGGTCGATCTCCAGGCGGAGCGCCGCCACCATCGTCGATGCAACCAACCTCCCCTTGTCGCAGCCGCCATCGGCCCTTCTCCCCCAACCTCCATCGTTTTCCCCAAACCCCGAAGCCCTAATCGTCGCCCACGCCCATGACAGCCGCGCCGCCGCCGACCTCGCCCTCTCCAAGCCAGCAACCACCGCTCCCCTTTGGCAACCGCGAGTCCGATCCCCACCAGCTCCAGCTCCCCGACGACAGTGACGCCCCCTTTTTCAACGGTGAGTCCAACTGATTTTTGCAGTATTTAAAAAATGATTTTTACAGTGTTTAAAATCTGATTTTTAATTAAGTCTAAAAAACTGAAAACTCGTTTATTTTAATTTGAAAAACTGTTGTTTTTTTTATTAAAACTGAATTTTATAAAAGGATTTAAACTGATTTAGTTTAAAGGAAAAAAAAAACTGATTTTTATGTTTTTAAAACTGATTTAGTTTTAAAAGTAAAAACTGACTTTATTAGATTTTTAAACTGATTTTAAAAAGATATAAAAAAAACTGATTTTTAACAAAAGTAAAACTGATTTTAAAAGTAAAAACTGATTTTTAGAAAAAAGGTTTGAACTTTAAAAATGAATTTACTTTGAAATAAAAATTCGATTTTTATATATTGAACTTTGAAATAAAAATTCGATTTTTATATATAGAACTTTGAAATAAAAATTCGATTTTTATATATTGAACTTTGAAATAAAAATTCGATTTTTATATATTGAACTTTGAAATAAAAATTCGATTTTTATATATTGAACTTTGAACTAAAAATTCGATTTTTATATATTGAACTTTGAAATAAAAATTCGATTTTTATATATTGAACTTTGAAATAAAAATTCGATTTTTATATATTGAACTTTGAACTAAAAATTCGATTTTTATATATTGAACTTTGAACTAAAAATTCGATTTTTATATATTGAACTTTGAAATAAAAATTCGATTTTTATATATTGAACTTTGAAATAAAAATTCGATTTTTATATATTGAATAGCGAAGTAAAAATGGGATTTTTACATATGTAGTGAAAGCGGACAACGAAGGTGACAATAAGGCGAAACGACGAAGACTTCTGCAAAGGAAGAGCCGTGGAGCTAGGATAGCTATAAGTGAGAATTTCTCACCTTTCAAATTCTTTTTCTAGTTATATATATATATACTAGGATGCAGACGGTGCTTATTAGAAGCACCCGACACCCGTCCACATACCATGGACTTGTTTGTTTGGTTGTGTAGTTGGTTAGATCATTTGATTTGGATTTGATTGATTGGTTGAATTGGAAATTGATTAAAATTGATGTGTGAATGGCGTGGGCCTTCACTAGACCGGGGATAAGGCTAGGCCTCGTCCCGTTTCTAGTATCGTGCCGTTATGCCGCCGAAATTTTCTAAAATAAGTTAGAAAAATAAAAATACCATTTTATTGAATAAATGAATTGAATAGAAATTCATAGGTTGGAATAAAATGTTTTATCGTTAAAAATATAATTTTTAACGTGAAGTGAATAAAATAAAATATTCATTTATAAACCGAACGGTTTGTTTATGTACACTTATTTGAAGGACATTGATTGGGTCGATAAATTTTACACATCGCCCAACTGCACAAATAAAATATGTGTTTGATTGTTTGAAACCCCACACGGGTGTTGGGATGAAATTTGAGGTTCACTCATCCTGATTTATTAAATATGTCGATCGGTTGATTGACAGGCTGTTTTAAGCGTTAGATATCTATATTTGATGCTTATACAGTGTAGTGCACTTTGGTTGATGGTTGATTATTTTTCCATGCTATTATATACATGTGTTGTATAAAAATCCATATAATTAACTTTATATGGTAATTGATTGAGCCTCATTCCAATTTGAAAAATAAAGAATATTATAAAATAAAAGTTCATGTGTTGACAGTACTCATCCATTGAGATTGGTCATGTGTTGAACGAAATATTTTGATAATAACAACTATTTTGAAAATAGAAATTTATGAAGCCGTGTTGATTAGATTGACGCCATTTTAACGTAAACGATATTTATATCGATTTTATTAATTTCGAAATGAATTGAATTGAAAACGAACTCAAATTGAATTGAAAACGATTTCGAAATGAATTGAATATAAAACGATTTCGAAATAAATTGAATTGAAAACGATTTCGAAATGAATTGAATATAAAATGATTTCGAAATGAATTGAATTGAAAACGATTTCGAAATGAATTGAATTGAAAACGATTTCGAAATGAATTGAATATAAAATGATTTCGAAATGAATTGAATTGAAAACGATTTCGAAATGAATTGAATTGAAAACGATTTCGAAATGAATTGAATTGAAAACGATTTCGAAATTCAAATTGAATTGAAAACGATTTCGAAATGAATTGAATTGAAAACGATTTCGAAATGAATTGAATTGAAAACGAATTCAAATGGAATTGAAAGCGAATTGAAATGAATTCAAATTGAATTGAAATTTGAATTGAATAGAAATGAATTTTAAAACGAATTTATAAAGAAGAATTCAATTTTGGATTTGAATTGAAATGGAAGTTGAAATTACTTTTGAAACGAATTTAAAACTATTTATAAAATTCGTTTTAAATAGAAATCGACGAAGTATATATTATATATATAATATAATGGCCTGAATAGAACGCGCCGCGCCGCGGCAGTTCGTGAATTTCGACCATTTATTTCAAACGGACATTACGGGAGATCTGACCGTCGGATTCTCCTAAAACCGGAACCGTTGGGTTCGTATCGAAAAGAGCTTTCTAACGAATGTTAGAAATTTGAAATCTAACGGTTGGATTTGGAGATACGTCCAAATCAAATTCGAAAAAGGTCGCTGTAAGTGCAGTTCGATGGCCGTTGATGGAAATCGACTGTACGGGCCTTGATAAAATTATTAAAAATAGTAATAATTTGTGTAAAATCATAAGAAATGGTTTAGAAAGGATTGGGATGAAAAACTCCATATTTGAAAAGATAAAAATAGATTTTTATCGAAATGAACTAGTTTTGAACTAGAAATATAATTCTATTTATTTTTAAGTAAATAAATTGAATTTGAAAAGGGTTTTGAAAATAACCAAAATATCCAATGATTGCATTGGAGTGGATTTGAATCGAAATTGTCTTCGGAATATTTCGATGTTGGAATTCGTGATTATATAGGTGTTGTTATGGAAATTTGAAAGATATATTTATATCGTTATTTCCAATACGACATTTGTTAATCGTAGAATTTGATATTGAATATAGGCCGATAGATTTTCTATTCAGAGCCTTGTATTGAATATCGAACGTGATTTGGGTTTGTCGTGAATGGTGTCTTCACTAACACTGTTCTTGAACCCAGTTGAGAAATGATTAAATCTTTTTATTTAGATTTAATGAAGTGTACCAATTAAACAATATTTAATTGGAGTTGAATTGATATTGATTTTTGGGTTTATCGTGAACAGTGTTTTAAATAACACTTGTTCTTTAACCCGATAATTGATGAATGTGATTTTGGGTTTATCGTGAACCGTGTTTTAAATGACACTGATTCTTTAACCCAGTTAACGATTAAAACTAAGTGGAGTTTTAATGAATCTTTAATTAGATTGAAATGATCGAAAATGGAGTATCACCAGTTTTGCTCCAGGCGATAGTTAAATCTTTAATTAGATTTGAACGTGAGATGGTAATTGAATTTACCGATAACACTGTGGTGTTAGATATGAAGTATTACCAGTTTTACTTCATGGGATGAATAGGTTGGGATTGGGAAATTAAAACAAATGATTACTTCGGTAAAGTTCGTTAATCCCGACTAGTTTGAATTGATATTCAAAAGTAGATTAAAGAATAAATTCAAGAATTTATCTTTGATAAAATTAATGGGAACCTTTCCCTATGAATGTGAAATTAGAAACTAACTGACGGTTAGCTAAGTAGAATGGTTTTCTGGATATTGATCTGATGTTGGTTTCGGCCTTCGGGGTTAATATTTGGGAAATTATTCTCTTGATTAATTTACGGTTAGTGACTAATGAATTGGAATGAGGCGTATGTTGTGTTTGTGTAACACTTATTTAAAATATACGCGAGTTATTCGGAAAGACCGGGTTTATCCCATTCTGAATAACTGATACGACGATAAGTCGAAGATGAAGACGATGGTCGAAGACCGGAGGTCTTCACGTCGTTTGGGTGATAACTGATGATCTTGATTGGGCTGTACACCCAAGAAGATGGAAACAGTTAGTGATCGTCCAGACGTACTTGGAGATCGATGGATATGCGGGGTACTAGGTGCCTCCGGTTTCGTTCAGACCCAGAACGGACTTGTAAATGGACTGTGTGTCTGACATTGGATTTTAGTCCGTGTGATTGATCTCTATTAAATATATATCTGTTTGGCGGCGGAGAATTTATTCTCTTGCTTAACGCCCTTCTCTGAGACGTACGAGCTCAGGGGTTATATATTGATGGATATCAAACGCATGGAGTGAATTGCCTGTGTGGCATGCCTAAGTGGCAATTGATCGAGGCTTCTGTTGAAAGGCAAAGTCTTGTGGTTGATGATCGAAGCACGGCCTTTGTGGCGTAGCTTCGTGTAACGTTTGATTCGCGAGTTTCACACCCGGTATGAATCAAAAACGGGAGACGGACCTCAGGGAGGGCATGCGTTTCTTTCTAGTTAGAAGTGGCGTCAGTGGTTTTACACGCCCTGACGAGTTTGACTTATGTGGTTGTTGCTGTTGCGAGGCGCCTCGGATTGATCGGTCGTTCTCGAACCGATGGAGTCATTTAGTTGGCTCGTTTACGCCCCATAGGGCGGGGGAACGCATGTTCAGGGTTTAAGTTTAATCCACATCGGTGGACCGGCCCTGTCGCTCCAAGGGTCGATGCGCTCTGACCCTGTGGCTCGGGCTAGAGAGTCACGAATCGGTTGAGGACTATCTTTTTCCTCGGTTCATAGACGGAAATCCAATTTCCAAATACGAGACATTTGCGGTTTTATTTGTAGAGCCTAGTATGGCGACATGATATATGGTACCCATGCCGCCTATGATTGATACTTATGATTTGAAGTTGTTTTATACACTATGCACTTATAATAGTATCAAACGATTTGTTTTAAACGTATCAAGCATTCTTTGGCTGTTATAAGGGAAAACCCTATCCTCGGCTGCGTTGCATTGTGTGATGGGACCTGGGTCTTATAACAGCTTCATTTTTCTTTATTTAGCATTGCGCTGTTTGTTTTATGCACTGGTATTCTTGGGAGGAAACCCGTTCCGTGTTATACGGCGTGGTCCCTTGATTTACCTAACTTTTAAAATAAAGAATGATAACTGTTTTAGTTCTCACACCAGTCACATGACTGACCTGGAGTTTATTGTTTTAACCTAAACTCTGGGTGCCCCTATTTTCGACACGGGCAGCTAGTAGTTTTGGTTTTGCAGATTTATATTCACAGGATCCTGGTTTACAGCTGGAACGATATCCGGAAAGCTTTGTATCCGTATATCTCTTCTAGTTGTGTATTCTATTATTTTCCGCTGCTATGTATTTAAATGTAATTTAAATCTCTGATATTTCTGTGTAATATTTATTTGTTTTTGCTCTGTATATTCTTGTAATCTGATGCATTGTTGTAATATACAATGAAATGTTCTTCTGTATGCGTTCTGTTTTGTCGTGTTCTCAAACGATAGGGCGTTTCGAACGGTCTGGGTCGGTTTAGCGACTGGTTCGGACCGAGCGAAATTCCTTGCCGTCACATTTGGTATCAGAGCTTTGGTTTACAAAGCTCAGAGAACAAGGCACATTAGAACTGTACGAAAGAATTCATCAGATACTGGATTAGTAATATCCAACGGGAATGACTCGTTAGAGATGGGATCAGTAGTATCCTAGAACGAGTGTGAAGAGTATATTTTTGAAAATGAAAACAATTTAGTTTTTAAAATCTAAATCAATTATTCGTATTTGATTATCTATTTATATTGATGTGGACAATCCAGTATATATAGATTTTACGTATACGTCTGATCCGCGTGTATTCGAAATTTTAATATACTGGATAGATATAGAGTCACACTCTAGTCGCCCGGACATGATTCTGATGATGGCGCGCCATCACCAGTATTTATTTTCGTGTTTCGAAGGTGTGATTTCTATATGTTTCCATTAGACTGGTGTGAGAACCAAAACTAATATAGTTAGAACACATTGTTGTAAATAGGCACCAAAACATGATTTTTTGTATATGTATCAAAATTATCGATTTGAAACGTTAAATTCAATAATTGATTGATGTTTGTGTTGTTTGTTTATTTGTTTGATAATTTTTAGCCATTTACGCCTAATTGAACCAAATAATGAATTGTATTGGAAATTGGTTCCATTTGCTTGCATATATGTACTTACCTTGAACAGGTCATAGCAAGGAGGCTAGAGCCAGTGAATAAAATTTGTTTGCCCGACAAATAGGTACATGTTTACTAAATAATTTCCTGTTTTGTTTGGGTGATGATGATTTTGTGAGCCTATTGGCTAGCCGCTTGGCTTTTTCTTTATCTTTTTGAGATCTGAAGGACCGGGGAAGCTATTTAAAATTCCCCGATGCTCCCGGTGCAGGGGAGGTTATGGCGAAATTTTTCAAAAATTTAGGGTGTTAGCCAAATTTTTGAAATTTTGAAAATTCTCAAAAACTAAAGAGTTGGAGAATGGAAGCCTGATCGATCATAGAGTTGATTAATCACACCACTTTTGACTTTGTTCCTTTTCGGGGACGAAAAGTTTTAAGTGGGGGAGATTGTAACAACCCGGAAAATCTGGGCCAGTTTAAAATTTTTATTTTGGCAATTTTAGCGAATTTTGAATATTTAAAATGAATTATTTTAAATAATATCGACGAGAAATTTATTTTAAATATAATTCGAACGTATATATTTTACGCGTCGTCGTTAGAATATAAATATTTATATATAATTATAAAAGGAATTGAAATTGGCGCGGTAGTTCGAAAATTCGATTTCTAATTTCAAATGAATATACAGAATTCAATATAAGTCAGAATGGAACGAAACAAGAAATATTTGAATCTGTATAACTATATCTTTGTAACGAAGTTAACAAACTGAGATTTCATTTTAGAAATGATAAGATATGTCCAGTTTAAAATTAGAAATAGTCGCTGTGGAATTTATATATATTTTTATATATATAAGGCCCTTAAAAATAGCAATTTTGCAAACGACCTCAGATTTCGACGAAACCAGTTTTGTTGGGTCCGGGATGTGAAGTTATTGCTAGGTTTCAAATTTCATAATTTTTCGAATCAATATGTGAGCGTGGCAAAGGAAAACGCGTTTGACCAGTTTCAGTTGATTTTAATCGACTGGAAATTGGCCATTTTTCTAACAGTCTCAGAATTCGACGAAACTAGTTTTGTTAGGACCGTATCGTCAATACGAAGCTAGAAAATATTTTTATAGAATTTATAGAGTTAGTATGTGACCCCGGTAATTTGAAATGTACGTTTAAAATTCAATATAGTGATTTAAATGTAAATTCAACGAAAACTGATTCAAACAGTCGAATCAGCTTGCGATACATATCCCATTGTGTTCGGAATGGAGGTAATTAGCTAGGGGCGCCAGTCGGTGGGCTTGATTTCGAGTTAAAACGGAAAGTCAACTTTAAATTGAATTAAATAATTAAATTAAAATAAAATAAAATAAAATATAACCCTTCCCCTTAAAAACCCGTAGGCCCCCCCTTATTCTCAGTTCAGAAATCGAACAGAAAAAAAAAAAAAAAAGAGAAAGAAACTCCTCCGGTCGATCTCCAGGCGGAGCGCCGCCACCATCGTCGATGCAACCAACCTCCCCTTGTCGCAGCCGCCATCGGCCCTTCTCCCCCAACCTCCATCGTTTTCCCCAAACCCCGAAGCCCTAATCGTCGCCCACGCCCATGACAGCCGCGCCGCCGCCGACCTCGCCCTCTCCAAGCCAGCAACCACCGCTCCCCTTTGGCAACCGCGAGTCCGATCCCCACCAGCTCCAGCTCCCCGACGACAGTGACGCCCCCTTTTTCAACGGTGAGTCCAACTGATTTTTGCAGTATTTAAAAAATGATTTTTACAGTGTTTAAAATCTGATTTTTAATTAAGTCTAAAAAACTGAAAACTCGTTTATTTTAATTTGAAAAACTGTTGTTTTTTTTATTAAAACTGAATTTTATAAAAGGATTTAAACTGATTTAGTTTAAAGGAAAAAAAAACTGATTTTTATGTTTTTAAAACTGATTTAGTTTTAAAAGTAAAAACTGACTTTATTAGATTTTTAAACTGATTTTAAAAAGATATAAAAAAAACTGATTTTTAACAAAAGTAAAACTGATTTTAAAAGTAAAAACTGATTTTTAGAAAAAAGGTTTGAACTTTAAAAATGAATTTACTTTGAAATAAAAATTCGATTTTTATATATTGAACTTTGAAATAAAAATTCGATTTTTATATATAGAACTTTGAAATAAAAATTCGATTTTTATATATTGAACTTTGAAATAAAAATTCGATTTTTATATATTGAACTTTGAAATAAAAATTCGATTTTTATATATTGAACTTTGAAATAAAAATTCGATTTTTATATATTGAACTTTGAACTAAAAATTCGATTTTTATATATTGAACTTTGAAATAAAAATTTGATTTTTATATATTGAACTTTGAAATAAAAATTCGATTTTTATATATTGAACTTTGAACTAAAAATTCGATTTTTATATATTGAACTTTGAACTAAAAATTCGATTTTTATATATTGAACTTTGAAATAAAAATTCGATTTTTATATATTGAACTTTGAAATAAAAATTCGATTTTTATATATTGAATAGCGAAGTAAAAATGGGATTTTTACATATGTAGTGAAAGCGGACAACGAAGGTGACAATAAGGCGAAACGACGAAGACTTCTGCAAAGGAAGAGCCGTGGAGCTAGGATAGCTATAAGTGAGAATTTCTCACCTTTCAAATTCTTTTTCTAGTTATATATATATATACTAGGATGCAGACGGTGCTTATTAGAAGCACCCGACACCCGTCCACATACCATGGACTTGTTTGTTTGGTTGTGTAGTTGGTTAGATCATTTGATTTGGATTTGATTGATTGGTTGAATTGGAAATTGATTAAAATTGATGTGTGAATGGCGTGGGCCTTCACTAGACCGGGGATAAGGCTAGGCCTCGTCCCGTTTCTAGTATCGTGCCGTTATGCCGCCGAAATTTTCTAAAATAAGTTAGAAAAATAAAAATACCATTTTATTGAATAAATGAATTGAATAGAAATTCATAGGTTGGAATAAAATGTTTTATCGTTAAAAATATAATTTTTAACGTGAAGTGAATAAAATAAAATATTCATTTATAAACCGAACGGTTTGTTTATGTACACTTATTTGAAGGACATTGATTGGGTCGATAAATTTTACACATCGCCCAACTGCACAAATAAAATATGTGTTTGATTGTTTGAAACCCCACACGGGTGTTGGGATGAAATTTGAGGTTCACTCATCCTGATTTATTAAATATGTCGATCGGTTGATTGACAGGCTGTTTTAAGCGTTAGATATCTATATTTGATGCTTATACAGTGTAGTGCACTTTGGTTGATGGTTGATTATTTTTCCATGCTATTATATACATGTGTTGTATAAAAATCCATATAATTAACTTTATATGGTAATTGATTGAGCCTCATTCCAATTTGAAAAATAAAGAATATTATAAAATAAAAGTTCATGTGTTGACAGTACTCATCCATTGAGATTGGTCATGTGTTGAACGAAATATTTTGATAATAACAACTATTTTGAAAATAGAAATTTATGAAGCCGTGTTGATTAGATTGACGCCATTTTAACGTAAACGATATTTATATCGATTTTATTAATTTCGAAATGAATTGAATTGAAAACGAACTCAAATTGAATTGAAAACGATTTCGAAATGAATTGAATATAAAACGATTTCGAAATAAATTGAATTGAAAACGATTTCGAAATGAATTGAATATAAAATGATTTCGAAATGAATTGAATTGAAAACGATTTCGAAATGAATTGAATTGAAAACGATTTCGAAATGAATTGAATATAAAATGATTTCGAAATGAATTGAATTGAAAACGATTTCGAAATGAATTGAATTGAAAACGATTTCGAAATGAATTGAATTGAAAACGATTTCGAAATTCAAATTGAATTGAAAACGATTTCGAAATTAATTGAATTGAAAACGATTTCGAAATGAATTGAATTGAAAACGAATTCAAATGGAATTGAAAGCGAATTGAAATGAATTCAAATTGAATTGAAATTTGAATTGAATAGAAATGAATTTTAAAACGAATTTATAAAGAAGAATTCAATTTTGGATTTGAATTGAAATGGAAGTTGAAATTACTTTTGAAACGAATTTAAAACTATTTATAAAATTCGTTTTAAATAGAAATCGACGAAGTATATATTATATATATAATATAATGGCCTGAATAGAACGCGCCACGCCGCGGCAGTTCGTGAATTTCGACCATTTATTTCAAACGGACATTACGGGAGATCCGACCGTCGGATTCTCCTAAAACCGGAACCGTTGGGTTCGTATCGAAAAGAGCTTTCTAACGAATGTTAGAAATTTGAAATCTAACGGTTGGATTTGGAGATACGTCCAAATCAAATTCGAAAAAGGTCGCTGTAAGTGCAGTTCGATGGCCGTTGATGGAAATCGACTGTACGGGCCTTGATAAAATTATTAAAAATAGTAATAATTTGTGTAAAATCATAAGAAATGGTTTAGAAAGGATTGGGATGAAAAACTCCATATTTGAAAAGATAAAAATAGATTTTTATCGAAATGAACTAGTTTTGAACTAGAAATATAATTCTATTTATTTTTAAGTAAATAAATTGAATTTGAAAAGGGTTTTGAAAATAACCAAAATATCCAATGATTGCATTGGAGTGGATTTGAATCGAAATTGTCTTCGGAATATTTCGATGTTGGAATTCGTGATTATATAGGTGTTGTTATGGAAATTTGAAAGATATATTTATATCGTTATTTCCAATACGACATTTGTTAATCGTAGAATTTGATATTGAATATAGGCCGATAGATTTTCTATTCAGAGCCTTGTATTGAATATCGAACGTGATTTGGGTTTGTCGTGAATGGTGTCTTCACTAACACTGTTCTTGAACCCAGTTGAGAAATGATTAAATCTTTTTATTTAGATTTAATGAAGTGTACCAATTAAACAATATTTAATTGGAGTTGAATTGATATTGATTTTTGGGTTTATCGTGAACAGTGTTTTAAATAACACTTGTTCTTTAACCCGATAATTGATGAATGTGATTTTGGGTTTATCGTGAACCGTGTTTTAAATGACACTGATTCTTTAACCCAGTTAACGATTAAAACTAAGTGGAGTTTTAATGAATCTTTAATTAGATTGAAATGATCGAAAATGGAGTATCACCAGTTTTGCTCCAGGCGATAGTTAAATCTTTAATTAGATTTGAACGTGAGATGGTAATTGAATTTACCGATAACACTGTGGTGTTAGATATGAAGTATTACCAGTTTTACTTCATGGGATGAATAGGTTGAGATTGGGAAATTAAAACAAATGATTACTTCGGTAAAGTTCGTTAATCCCGACTAGTTTGAATTGATATTCAAAAGTAGATTAAAGAATAAATTCAAGAATTTATCTTTGATAAAATTAATGGGAACCTTTCCCTATGAATGTGAAATTAGAAACTAACTGACGGTTAGCTAAGTAGAATGGTTTTCTGGATATTGATCTGATGTTGGTTTCGGCCTTCGGGGTTAATATTTGGGAAATTATTCTCTTGATTAATTTACGGTTAGTGACTAATGAATTGGAATGAGGCGTATGTTGTGTTTGTGTAACACTTATTTAAAATATACGCGAGTTATTCGGAAAGACCGGGTTTATCCCATTCTGAATAACTGATACGACGATAAGTCGAAGATGAAGACGATGGTCGAAGACCGGAGGTCTTCACGTCGTTTGGGTGATAACTGATGATCTTGATTGGGCTGTACACCCAAGAAGATGGAAACAGTTAGTGATCGTCCAGACGTACTTGGAGATCGATGGATATGCGGGGTACTAGGTGCCTCCGGTTTCGTTCAGACCCAGAACGGACTTGTAAATGGACTGTGTGTCTGACATTGGATTTTAGTCCGTGTGATTGATCTTTTTAAATATATATCTGTTTGGCGGCGGAGAATTTATTCTCTTGCTTAACGCCCTTCTCTGAGACGTACGAGCTCAGGGGTTATATATTGATGGATATCAAACGCATGGAGTGAATTGCCTGTGTGGCATGCCTAAGTGGCAATTGATCGAGGCTTCTGTTGAAAGGCAAAGTCTTGTGGTTGATGATCGAAGCACGGCCTTTGTGGCGTAGCTTCGTGTAACGTTTGATTCGCGAGTTTCACACCCGGTATGAATCAAAAACGGGAGACGGACCTCAGGGAGGGCATGCGTTTCTTTCTAGTTAGAAGTGGCGTCAGTGGTTTTACACGCCCTGACGAGTTTGACTTATGTGGTTGTTGCTGTTGCGAGGCGCCTCGGATTGATCGGTCGTTCTCGAACCGATGGAGTCATTTAGTTGGCTCGTTTACGCCCCATAGGGCGGGGGAACGCATGTTCAGGGTTTAAGTTTAATCCACATCGGTGGACCGGCCCTGTCGCTCCAAGGGTCGATGCGCTCTGACCCTGTGGCTCGGGCTAGAGAGTCACGAATCGGTTGAGGACTATCTTTTGCCTCGGTTCATAGACGGAAATCCAATTTCCAAATACGAGACATTTGCGGTTTTATTTGTAGAGCCTAGTATGGCGACATGATATATGGTACCCATGCCGCCTATGATTGATACTTATGATTTGAAGTTGTTTTATACACTATGCACTTATAATAGTATCAAACGATTTGTTTTAAACGTATCAAGCATTCTTTGGCTGTTATAAGGGAAAACCCTATCCTCGGCTGCGTTGCATTGTGTGATGGGACCTGGGTCTTATAACAGCTTCATTTTTCTTTATTTAGCATTGCGCTGTTTGTTTTATGCACTGGTATTCTTGGGAGGAAACCCGTTCCGTGTTATACGGCGTGGTCCCTTGATTTACCTAACTTTTAAAATAAAGAATGATAACTGTTTTAGTTCTCACACCAGTCACATGACTGACCTGGAGTTTATTGTTTTAACCTAAACTCTGGGTGCCCCTATTTTCGACACGGGCAGCTAGTAGTTTTGGTTTTGCAGATTTATATTCACAGGATCCTGGTTTACAGCTGGAACGATATCCGGAAAGCTTTGTATCCGTATATCTCTTCTAGTTGTGTATTCTATTATTTTCCGCTGCTATGTATTTAAATGTAATTTAAATCTCTGATATTTCTGTGTAATATTTATTTGTTTTTGCTCTGTATATTCTTGTAATCTGATGCATTGTTGTAATATACAATGAAATGTTCTTCTGTATGCGTTCTGTTTTGTCGTGTTCTCAAACGATAGGGCGTTTCGAACGATCTGGGTCGGTTTAGCGACTGGTTCGGACCGAGCGAAATTCCTTGCCGTCACACCAGTGGTCGTTTAATTCAGAAGACAATACTCAATGCAGTATGCGAACGATGGAGACGTTTACTAGAATCCTAGTTAAGAATGATGGAGACGTGTCTTTAATGTTTTCTTCTCATTGAATGGTCAAATCATGTCATACACGCATGTGAAAGGGTACAATCTACAGACACGTGACTCATATTAAATTCACAGTGATATTGCAGTATGTGATATTGTTATATGGCTCAGTGTCAAGTCATTTCATTGACTGTAGCAGGCTTTGGAAACATTATTCTGAATTGTTTTGTCATAGTGCCAAGTTTGTGTATATGTCGGAGTTTAAAAATAGGGGTCGTCCTCTGGTGCATTAATCATTTCAATTCACGAAGAAGTTAAGAAAAATGGGTTGCTCCCAGGTGCCTTACATAACTTAGAAGCTTACATGACCTGACAATTATAATAACTACACCAATTCACAAAGAAGCTTGAAGACGAATTCCAGTTCCTAAACCAAATGAGACCGCAAACTGAACCGTCGTACGAACAGGTGAACATTCAACGTCCATATGAAAATCAAGTCCCACCTGTTCAAGTATCATCTGAACAAGCGGTCACAGTCAACGCAGGAAGCAGAGTTCTTTCATGTACCACTGCACGAGCATGTAGTTGATTCCTATCCAGTTCGTTGCTAATGCGGGTACGCGGTTGAAGTTGTGGTTCGAGCAGAGGGCAACAATATAGGTCGGCGCATTCAGCGATGCCCAGCCTTTTCAAATGGTTGCAATTACACGGAATGGATAGACCAGCCTTTGTGTCCTCGGGGAATAGCATATGCTAACGAACTCGAATGAGAGAATAGACGTGTTCGAAGTGATAATGAGCAGTTGCGATTGAACATCATGCGACTCCATAAGACCAAACGTAAAATGCATTGTAATCAAGTTGCTAATTCCTACTCCATGCTTTGATTGAGCTAGTTCGCATGTACTATCGTCAGTTGTTGTGCCTTTATAAACTATTTTATCTTTATGCTTATTGTTGTATCTCCTTATCCTACTCTACTGTGACAAATGACTCTCATGTAGCGTACATCGTAGCCATGATGGTGAACACTGAAGCCTTGATGTTGTCATTAATATTATATTGGAGATATAACTGATTTTATATCGAGTTTATTATATAAAATGAAGTTTGAATATATATATATATAGTTTATAATATAATTAAAACGAGCCCGAAACGTCGTGGTAGTTCGTAATTTTCAATACGAACTTTAATTGAATATACCGGAACCGATATAGGTCGGAATTCTGTGAAACAAGAATCTGTTGGGGGAAAAATTGAGATTTCATGACATAGATTGTTAGTTATGTTCAGTTTAAATTTTTAAATAGTCTCTATGGAATTTCGTTAATAAACGATAACGTTTATTTAATTAAATATAAAGGAATTTCTATACATTTGGATATTGTTTTAAATCGAATTTCTGAATATTTATAAAATCATTTATGAAATAAATACAAAGGAAATTCACCATTATATTCTCCGGTACCCTATCCCATATTGAAGGACATACCACTACCTTACCTACACGTGAAGATAGCAGAGATATTCCATTCTCCATTATCTCGTGACATTAATTTAGATTCCCTACACTGACCTTTCACATCACAATAACTGGTTGCAGTCTCTACTAATTTCATATACTGTTGAAATTTATTGCCAACCTTTCACATCACAACAACTATACGAATTGACTACTCTATGACAGAACCATTATTATCCCAACCATTATGTCGAAACCATTATTACCAAAAAATATGGCTAGAATAATTTGACTACTCAAGACAGAGATATTATCCAAACCATTATTGCCAAACATTCTTGCCTACAGGTATTGCCAACCATTATTGCCAGGCATTATTGCCAACTTTTCACATCACAACAGTTGTCCGAATTGACTACTCAATGACAGAACCATTATTATCCCAACCATTATGTCAGAACCATTATTGCCAAAAAATATGGCTAGAATAATTTGACTACTCAAGGCAGAGATATTATCCAAACCATTATTGCCAACCATTCTTGCCTGCATGTATTAGCAGCCATTATTGCCATCCATTATTGCCAACCTTTCACATCACAACAACTGCCCGATTTGACTACTCAATGACAGAGATATTATGCTAACCATCCTTGCTTATATATATCTGTCCTACGTCTACACTCAGGGTGAACAACTAAACTAAATTAAAAAAAGAAAGCAATGGATCCAAATCTATACTACCATTACTACGAAGTCATGAATCAAACTGACGATTCCGAACTACAAATGGAGGAAGAGATGGAGGAGGAGCTATAACAACACGCAATGGTTAGGTATTCCAATTATTTTCCTGAAGGCTCAATGAACGACCGTCAAGGTAGTATGCATGGCCGGATTGACCGGCGGTATAAGAGAGACTACAAGCATGGACATGAAAGACTAGTGAGGGATTACTTCATCGACAATCCAACCTACGATATAACTTTGTTCCGCCGTCGTTATCATATGAGTCCGGCAATTTTCTCAAAAATTTATCTTGAACTTCATCGGTCAAACCTATATTTCACTTATAAACTGAACGGAGCACAAGAAATCGGCCACTCGCCCCACATCAAAATTTCATCGGCGTTGAGGATGTTAAGCTATGGAACATCTGGTGACCAAAAGGATGAATATTTCAGAATTGCAGCATCAACAGTAATAGAGTGTCTGAAAGAATTCTGTAAAACAGTTGTTGAATAGTTCGGGAAGGTGTTCTACGGACACCTAGACCAAACGATATAAGCAGGATACTACACAGGGGAGAAGCTAGAGGATTTCTAGGTATGATTGGAAGTTTAGATTGCATGCATTGGCCTTGGAAAAACTGCCTAACGGGATGGAAAGGAATGTTCACCGGACATAAGAAAGTGTCATCAATGATCCTTGAAGCAATAGCAACATATGATTTATGGGTTTGGCATGCTTTTTTTGGAGTCCCAGGTTCATTGAATGATATAAATGTTTTAAAACAATCATATCTTTTCACAGAACTTGCTAACGGACTGTCAACAGATGTTTCATATAACGTTGGTAATACCGAACACAAAACTGGATACTACGTAGTGGATGGAATATACCCAAAGTGGAGAACTTTGATGCAAGGATACAGAGTACCATCAAATGACAAAGAAACTTATTTCACTGAAAAAGTAGCTAGCTACAGAAAGGACATCGAATGTACGTTTGGTGTTTTACAAGCCCGATTTCATATTTTACGAAATCCTACTCGTTTTCATGATGCAAGAGTTATTTCAGAAATCATGTATGCTTGTATAATAATACATAACATGATTGTGGAGTCTGAAAGAGGCAGATATAAGAATCAAAAGTCTAATTATCCTGACATGTTTATAGGGTCAAATGCAAAACCCCATAAAGATGTAAACTCAATGGAAGAATATGTTGATATGGTTCAACACATTGAAGATCAATCTGTGCACTTCCAATTGCGTGACCAGTTGGTGGAACATTTATGGGCGCATAAAGGAAGGAATAGTTGGAATCATTAGTTGGCACTAGAACTTAACTATGTATCAGTGTGTAGTCATGTACTATGCATCAGTGTATAGTCGTATACTATGTATCAGAGTACTATGTATCAGATTGTAGTTGGGTCAATAAATCTGGTTTCCAATCATAATGTAGATTGTATCATTATTTCAACAACTAGTACATAAATAATAAAAACAGGTCACAATCATAGTACAACTCAACCCAACGTATAAAGCTAGTACAAAAAACAACAACTACTACATAAATACTACAAATAGGTCACAATCATAATATAACTCAACCCAACATATATAGCTAGTACATAAACACCAACCAGTACATAAATACTACAAACAGTTCACAATCATATTACAACTTAACCCAACATACATAGGTAGTCCTTATACGAGCCACTACCGCTTCCGCTTCCTTTATTTTTTCTGTACTCTCCAATCCGCTCGGTTACTAGTTCTTGCTGTAGAGGGGAAAGCTTACTAAAGTCACATGTAATCATTTTAATATAATTCTTCTCTCGCAGGATAGCTTTCGTATTCTCCAGCTTCTCTCGTGCCATTGCTTTCTTCTCCTCCTGCTTATCTCGTAGCAAAGCTTCTTTTTCCGTATGTGCTTGTCTGCGAAGCTCTCGATCATCCTTAACTGCCTTTTGGAACTCTTCATCGCTGCGGTTTCTTTGCACCGAAAATCGATCTCTGTGCTCTTTTTCTTCTTAGCTGAATTCTCTATAGTTTCCATAAATCTAGATAACTCTGCACCGCGTTGCTCCTGTTGAATTGACTTGGCTCTGCCAATAGGTTGTCCGTCACTAATTCCAAATAAAGAGTTTCTTTCTTGTGAACTCGGGTCACTTCCTGGACTAGAATCAGAGTAGTTCATCCTTCTAGCTTTGTTCTACTGCTCAAACATGAAGTTGTTTGGGTTATTCCACTTCGACAAACTTGATAGAAGCTCGAAACAGTCATGAAATTTAAATGAAGTCCATACTTTTGTTGGTAGGCCTTTTGTGACTCTTCAATATGTAACACATAGTCGAAATTGTATTTGTGTATGACATTTCTAACTAATCAACCATAGTATAGTAAGTTATTTTTAAAAGTAATCTACGGTACTTACAACGTCATAAGGTGCATCACCGCTTTGCTGCCTGTTCTGCAAGCTTGTCAATATTGTCAGATAGTTCTGGCATGAGGCATTCATAACTCTATAACCGCCTCTAAGTGATCCCCATGTTCTTTTCCTCGCTTCCAACGAATTGTAAAACTCTGCAACTCTTTCCCAAAGTTTCTAACCTTTCATATTATTCCCAACAATGTTGTCTTGTGAAATGCGTATCCACGATTTAGTAAGTGAAACGTACTTCTCGGAAGTAAACTTACATTGTTTTTTTCTTCCATCCGCTGCTGTTCCTTCCCCTTCAACATGATCATCCTCAATATCTTCTATTCCGGGATCCGACTCAAATTCAACTTCGGTTTGGTGTCGTTTACTGAAAAACTTGCTTAAAGAATTCCTCTTCGTCTTCTTTTGGTTATATTCAGGACTGATAGGTGCAACGTGTTCTTGATTAAATTCTTTAGAATTTGTAACATTCACATCCTCATTTGCATCTTCCTCCTCCGCCTCCTCCGTTGAAGTTTCAACATTTTCTTCATTAGTAGGAGAGACATACCAGTACGAAAACTGTCTTAGCAAATTTTGCGTACATTCGCGGTCACGAACCTCGGTCTGTTGCGGAGTTAGATGAGGTTGTTGACTTTGATCGGTCTGCATCATCATTGACATATACGACGAATGATCGTCGTACGCGCCTACCACGGGCGGTCTTTGGTAATACTGTGGCGGGGCGGTAAAATGGATGGGAGGAAAGTTAGGAGGAGCGAGCGGTTGGAACGATGGTCGATATGGATAATTTGAATATGGCGAGTAGCCATATTCGTTAGATGGCTGCAACGATTGTTGTTGTTGGACTGAACATTGCATGGCATATGATGACGAGTGCGGTTTGGACATGGGTTTCTTGACTGAAGTTTTTTTTCCGGCTCGCTTGGGTGCAGAAGAAGTCATTTTTTGAGGTTGAAGTTGAGAAGGTGGAGTGGTTGTGTGGAAGAGGAAGGAGATATGTTTGTATATAGGGGAGGATATGCATTAGCCGTTGGAGCACAACGACTATGTAATACAACGACAAAGTGTTTGCCGTTATAAGTTTATAACGACAAACTCTTTGCCGAAATAAGTTTATAACAGCAAAGAGTTTGCCGTTATGAACTTATAACGGAAAACACTTTGCCGTTATATCCACCAACTCTTGTCCAGTGCACCAGCCACGAACGAGCTCTAAACTAGCCACAGACTATCCACGGATGACTGAACAAGCTACACCTGGTTGCTCCGTGGCTTGTTTAGTAATTGAACAAGCCATTATTGGTTGTGCTCTAACAAACCTCAACCCAAATCGTCTTTTCCTGTTTCTTAACCTAACCCAATATTTCGACCTTCTAGTCCACTCTTCGACCAATGTTGTTAAGGCATACAGTAAATCGAAAATCCATCATTCCATTTCAACAAAGGGAAGCTCGAGCGCCTCCTTGAACACCGCCATTAATTCGTACGCCGATTCATATTTTTTGACTTTGATTCCAAAAATTGGTAACTTGCATTCTTCAACTTCGTACTTTTACATTTTCAATTTTTCACGGCTGCTAACTGTTTCTGCCTGTTGCAGTGATTATTTTCATCCTCTTTAACATGATTTGTTCTATACAATTTTCATTCCTTTGTTTTTTTAATTTTCCAGCCTTTACCTCTGCTATTTCATCGTAGATTTTTGCTCTGCCGACCAACATATCGCAAGGAATAACACTCTTATTTCAAACCGTTCAACTAATTAGTCTTCTGGTTTCAGAATCTACAAATACCATAATTTTTGGGTTTTTAATTTCTACTCATTTTTTGTCGTTCTTCTGCGTACTAAATTCAGTTGGCAATACAGGATACTACTGTGCAAGCAATGATACCAGCTCAGCAAATTGATCTTCTCAGCTTTGCAATTTTTTGTTTGTTTTCTAACAAATGGAAGTATGTTGATGATTTGCCTTCTTTTTTAAGTTAGTAGAGGTTGATTGACTGTAATTTTTGTTATAATTAATTTGTCTTCTCCCATTATTATACTGAAATTGCATTCCATATAATATTTACTGGACATAAATCATGAACCTTAGATTGATCCTGATTCTAGCACTTTGTATATGGTTTACTTTATTATTCATGATTCCTCTTTTTTACTCTCCATATATGCTTTTCATATTATACTTCAAAACGTTGCACAACAAAAGTCATAGCTGCTTTGGTTTGATACACGTAATGATCATACACCGTTTGAATTAATTATTTACTGATGCCAACCTGATCTCTATTGCAACTTATTGATTATATTATATTATAGTCTTCATAGCAAAAGGTTGAAGTATAGAAGATTGTTTGCTATTCAAGTGCAACTTTGTATAAATTATTTCAGGTACTACTTACAACCACCTATTGTTTTACTATTGAGAAATTCTATTATTTTAGCCCTGTTATTGACAGTTAGGAAAACGTGACTTGGTTTTGTTCATTTTCTAGATGTATCTTAATCATTTTTTTCCCCAGCACCCCAAAAAAAAGCAACAACATAATAATGATGAGTAACTATGAAAAATTAATTATGGAAATTGTATTATTTTCAATTGCTTGCTTTCCTTTTATACACGTCATATCATCGTATGTAGGACAATCCATTCAAAATATTTAAGATGAAGTTCTGTTTGTTAACTAAAGTTAAAATTGATGCCGCTTACATTACCCTTGACAACAGTTTAAATTGTTTCAAATTTTATTTTCTTCTTCTTTTTTTAATCCATTTGTCACTTCTCTTTTGTACCTAACATGGATATATCCACCACTTCAGTCCATATCTATAATTTCAGCAATTTAATTTTGGTTTTTCCCCAAATTTGTCATTTGTTTGGCTTTGTTACTTACTGAGACAATATTACGGTTCAGATAATTTTGAACTGTAATTCAAAGGTTAGCCCCTCCCTGCTCCCATTGTAATATCCACTGTTGCTGACAATTACATGTGCTCTATTTTCCCACTATGCAGTACTTAGACAATGAGCATATTGCAACAGATACACATGTGAGTAAAAATGAGGAAAAAATGAAAAAGTAGTAATGTCACCGTGACTTCACAGATCCTGGTTTCTTGCTAAATGTTCGGTTCATAGTTAAATGTTTACTGCTTTTAGTGTCTATAATTTATACCAATGTTTAGTTTTTACACATATCAAAAATATGTTGTATATCATCTGAATTTATATTGGGGATTGTTAAAGGGACTCCACATTTGGTTAAGGGGAGGATAATTTTAAGGGGACTCCAGCTTAAAAAATAATTGTTAAGGGGGGTCTAGATTATTTTAAAAGAAATGGAAAAAGAGACCTAAATGCCCCTGGCTCGTCACTTATGTTAACACCCAACGTACTAAATTCAACGCAAAATACAATAGCATACTTCCAAAAATAAAAAAAACAATTGCAAAAAAAATATCATTGACAAAATAAACAACAACATAGAATACACATCACATTAGATTAAATTTTTCGTTTCCGCATTTAATTTAAATTGAGCATATCAATTCCAATATGAAATTACAATTAACTACCTAATTCAATGTCTTCCAATGTCTCATGAAACTTTCTTATGTCTCCATTACATTAATTATATCAATTTTTTATTTTTATACGTGCAGTTTTAAATTGTAAGTATTAATTAAGATTTAGATTTTATGAATTTTATTAATGAGAATTATAGGCTTAATATCGGAATTTTAATTAATATGTTTAAGGGGAGGCTTATTTATTTGTACCCCCAATAGCAATTATACACTAAATTAAAATTAGTCCCTCCTTAACCAAATGTGGAGTCCCTTTAACAATCCCTTTATATTCCACTTTAGGCTAAGCTCAAAAATGAAAAAAAATAGCTAAAAGAAAAGGGAAGAAACAAAGAAAAACTAAAGAGGAATGATGATTTTATGAAATATATATAAATTTGATATATGGAGTTATTAAAATTGATGGAATGGAAGAAGAGTAAAGAAACACATTGTTTGATTGTAAACGGGAAAAAAAAATCAGCCATTTTGATATCTTTTTTCTCGCTATCAAAGAATCATAGAAAAATAAAAGGTATCGTTGATTAATTTGGTTGTAATGATATAAAACCACTGGTTGAACACCTAAGTAATTTACAAATGGGAAAACTAAAGAGTTATTTCCTGATATATATCCCTTGAGTTCTTTTTTGGATAACAATTGACCAATATTTCATGGTTTTCACAAAAATTGGAAAGAAGATATTTATTTACCATATTGTAAAGAGAAAGGGTCAGGCATACCTATGCATTCTCCGGATTTCACAAAGCAAACATAAAATGAAGAAAACCTTGGGTGCTAACCTTCTTTGTTAACTTTTAAATATATAATCATGCAAAGTGATATTAGTTAACAAATTTGGGTTAGGGTGAGCAATATGAAGAGACGATTTATGTTGGTGTTTGGAAGGGGAAGACACGTTTCAAAATTTTGGGCAAATCATGGAAGCAAGGAAACCGTTTCCAGTACATGCTTTAGATTATTTTTCTTTTCTATTTTTTATTATTTTATGAAAATTGAACGGAGACTCACGACGGGAGAAGAGAATTCAAGAATTGCAGCATTCTGTGAGTCCATGTTTGCAACTTTTTTAATTGTGCTTTTATGTTTAAGTAATAGATATCACATGTTTTGCGTTTTGAATGTCGACGGCGAACTCTACTGTCATGTCATCCTCAATACCAATACGGATCGTAAATTTTAAACCGGATCCAGACCAATATTCAAATGAAATATTTTGGAATTATGGTACTTTTATTAATTTGTGAAACTCTTTTTTAATTATCTTTGATTCCAAATTTTCCTTTGTTCACGATGTTTGACCTTTGTCCATATTAATAGCATATTGAACTGTAAACCATTCTTAAATTAGGGTTTTGGCATCTTCTACGTAGATGTAGTAGTTTCACATAACAAGGACAATTCATATAACCGATGTTGGTTTATTTTTTTGTTTTCCACAACCAATCACAACTTATTTCGCAAAATTTGGTCTCAAGTATGATTATTTCATTCTACTTTGAAGGATTTTTTTTTCAAATTGATCTATGCAATAATTTATGGCAGTAGTCGGGTACATACCTATGGTTTGGTGTTTTGAGACGCATAGGTTGATTGACCATAGATACCATCTGACTATCAACATACTCAATCCATTAGTTTGTTGTTTTTTATTGGCTATTAGAAGTGCAGGTGAATGATTTTTCCCTATTTTATATGTAACTGAATTTTACTCCATTCAAGCATTTTTATCACTTTTCTCTAGTGTAAAACATGTTGTTCATAGTTCTACTTTGATGAAAATGTAGTGACAGTGTGAGTTAAAACCAAAATTAATTACAGTACATGATGGGTAATATATATTTATTAATCAGGGAAATAAATAAGTTAGGACTATAATTTCTGTTTTATTATTTCATTATAGTATTTGATTATAAAAACCTAAAGGGTATCAATTAATATAAACTGAATTACTATGGGAAGGGTGGATGTCTAGATAACATGATATTCTCTATAGGATGATTGCAAAAGAGGTTAGATTAATAATATTAATAAGTTATACATTTAGAAATAGAAAATAGAAAAAACACACTACATTTCATAACTAGAAAATGTTAACAGTGGTTTTACTGTCATATTAGCTTTAAACCCAATAGACTTTGACTCGACTAACATTCAAGCAAAATGGTATATGACAGATTAACAACATAGAATTACATTTTTATTTAAATTGGTACTTTGTTACATATGTGGTATATTACATTGTATGTTGCTACATGGTCAAACAGGTGAAACAAGGATAAATGACAAAACTCAGTCAAATGGTTTGTCTGCCAACTGATTGTTATGTATCAATCAATGGCTTAAGAAGTAATGTGGATTAATACAACTGATTGTAGTATGTTTTATACCCATATTTCTTCTCATTCCAACTGGTGTAATTAAACAAACGAAATTGCGTTATAATATAGAATATAGTCTATGCATACATGGCAATAAATTATTTATAAATGCTTATCTAGATATACATAATCATGCTACTCTTTTTTTCACACCAAACTGGTGTTGCGTCATAATTTTTCAAAATAGTTGTGAATGGGACTCTGGCGAAGTGAATGCAAACCTTCATCGAAACACTAATACCTCTATTAATGGAGTAGATGCCTCATATAACTGCTAATTATTTTGTATTCTTTAGTGCGTTCTTTTAGTTTGTAATTTTGATTCAAAGGGCTGAATGATTATTTGTTCTTTGTTTCATGTGCATGTATAAGAATTGGAAGTTTGTGATATGATTTTATTTCCCATTTTGATGCTCATACACTCTTGATACATTTTTTATTCTTCATATCCATTTTCTACCATATTAATTCATTCTGCATCAAATTCATCTCCACCCTAACCGGTTCGAAGGCTAGATGTTCATAGTTCTCTTCTCCAACGATGATAGGTAACTAACGATTTTACAACTACTGGTTAACATTAGACTATTTTGTTTTAATTTAAATTCAAGCATTTTGTTTAGATCTTATTTCCCATTTTTCCTTGATTTTGATTTTCCTGAAAACCATATCATTAATTTGTCGCTGTTTAAATGTTTAACTATTGATTAGTTTATTAATGTACATGTTTAACACCATAGTTTGCCACTGTTGATTCCAAATTCAATCAACATCTATAAATTATCTAAATTATATTATTCAAACTACTTTATTGCTCTTCTTACTAAATTTTGGTCTTACCATCTATTGCACAAAGTATTTCCTCAATCCCGGAGTAGGTTCCATGACTGGATGCATTATCTACTTAAAGTTACACGCAGGTAGAGTATTAAGAATCAATTGCATAGTTAAAGTTTTAATTTGCTCACTATTTGCTCTTTCTTATTAACACTTTACTCCATTATTTAATGATAATATAATAGTGTGCTTAACCATTGGCTCACATATGTTTTTGCTTTCATGTCTCCATTATGTTATAAATGGTTTGTACGTTGCCACTACTCAGTGCCATCACTCAACATTGTTTTATGCTTCTGATAGTTTTCCTAACTCAAATGTGTACCATAGAGATTAATCTTTGTTGCATTTAACAACCAGATGCCAAAATTTACATTGAAATCTTCAGTTAATCTTTTCAAATTCAAACAAGAATCAGTTCATACTCCATTGACGTATAGTTGTTAAAATATGTATTTCTAGGGAACCTTCCACCATAACTGAAGAAGCCCTAAGTCAAGCTTGGTCTGGATGTATAGCTTGAGATTTCGAGGTTAGTGTTTGGATAAAAAAATGATATTTGGGTGAGTTATTTTTATAGCGTATATATGTGTTTTACTTGCACTAACACCAGATTAACCTATATATTATGTTGTTCAAAGCTTTACTTTCCAATTTTCTTTATATGTAATATTTGTACATATTTACTTATGCATTTACATTTGCTACGTATTTTTTATGGGTGTTTCGATCAACTGTTAGCTTATTATTCCAGGTTTATGTTTACAAAATCAAGGTATATTATCATATAATATTATTGGTTTATTGTTTTTATTATACATTAGAATTTTAACATTACTAGCCATTTACTCAATGATTTGATTTCAAATCATATTTTTTTTGGCTTAAAAAACCTTGGCATATCATGAATTTAACCATCTATCTTTATATTACTTCTTTAATCTATGGTCAAACTTTGTTTTCCCATGTTTCAAGCGTAATTAATCTATACCTAAATCTATGTATTGTACTGTACTTATTTTTTGTTCTAGCTGCTATTGCAGCTCCTCTAATGATTTAGCACTTTTGCTCTATATATTTTGTTGATCCTTAATATTTAAATCTTGAAAGCTTCGGAAACCTCACAGTGAGCATCTGCTCTAATTGTACATAAGTTTTGACCACCTGGATTCTGGATGGAACATTACTGTAATGCTTAATATTTTATGTACAAGGTTAGTTAAAGAATTTTCAGTAACTTACCAAATGTCTTCATTTTGTTTGGAGTCTTTCTTTACCAATATATATACATTCCAAAAAGGTGGTCTTCTACCAATTTGTTTATTGAAAAAATAATGACATGTTTGATTTGTATGCATGGTACTGATTATAAGCTGGCTTTTTTTTTCTTAACTCAATTCGAAGCTGATGATAATTAGTTTAGAAAAATTTTGGAATTTGTTCTTTAATTCCATGTTAGAATCACGTGGATTAGATTTCAGTGGAAGTACTACCATAGTCAAAGTTTGAATTGAACTATCATGACTGACACATAAATAAAACAAAATAAGCAATATAAGAAGCATTTTGTAAGTGAAAATTCAATGTAGTTTAGTTGTTGAACTTCTTATTTCATGCTTCTTTACCATAGAAAATAGTATAAGGTACTAAAATCATCAGTTAGCATCTAACACAATAAGGTACCATTTTTTTTTATACATATACGTTTTCTATTTTGAATATTAGTTACAAAATATAAGAAGAGTACAGGGATGACCAATTGATTGAAAGGAAGATAATGGAATGAATGAGGTGTATTTTATAGGGGAAACTAATCATGCAAGTGGAAACTTTGAAGTCCATAGATGACTTTGCACCTATGGTTTTCATTTGGCAGATTATTTACAACTCATGTTTTTAGGAGTATTCAATTTCCAATGAATAATAAAAAGTCCGTCCTGTAATTTTTTAATGCTTCTCACTTTATTTCACTGAAAATTTGATATGTATAAGATAAAGTAGCAGCGCTACAATTTATTTGGCATGATAATGGTAGCTTTTTGGGTTTTAGTCAAAAATCTTCTGTTTTTATATTTGTACATCATAACATACAGTGATATTTAATATGATGTTGGAAAAAATATTAATTTGTATGTGGTGATTATTGGTAGTTCTTCAAGGTGCTGTTATATTAATTTAACATATTTGCGGGATTGTTGAAGCTTGCAGGTGTGTTGATTTGGCTTCCTAGGACAAGCAATGTTTTATGGGATGAG
Source organism: Allium sativum (assembly GCA_030737875.1). Classification (NCBI taxonomy): domain Eukaryota; kingdom Viridiplantae; phylum Streptophyta; class Magnoliopsida; order Asparagales; family Amaryllidaceae; genus Allium; species Allium sativum. The sequence continues at coordinate 492,001,580 of CM060920.1, forward strand.
TCATGGTCTTAAGAGATTTGGCTGGAAAGCTATAAAAGCACAAAACACACTGAATAAAGTGGATGCCTTTTGGATTGCTTTACGGAAATGATATCCACAAGTGCTAAGATGATGTTCTAAATGCACGAACGTAAGTTCAAAAGTGTGATCTGCATGTGTCCTTCATTTAAACAAAGTACAATTATTTTGTTCCTGACATATATTTTGACATGATTTTTTGTAAATTGATTTACATAAAGAAAAGCAATTACATCTCACCTTTGTTAAATTATTATGTGCGTTTATACATCCATGTGTTTTGCATACATATTATGCAATGCATCAGGTTGACCAGACTGTGTAAACATGTAATATGATGGAAAAGGTTTATATTAGATCTACATATATTTTACATTACTGAAATTCTTCTTTTTTTTATTTATTTAATTTGTTGTGTTGGAATGATACTGAATTGAAATTCATCAAGCATAAAATACTACTACAAATTCATATTACGATATTAATGTACATTCGATGGGTTATTTGAGGTAATCAAACCTGAAATTAATAATAAAAAAATATTTAACTTTGTACACGTGGGCATAATCAAACTCATGACAGTGTTACATCTTGGAAAAATGTTGTATACAAGAAAATTCTGGTAAAGCTGTATTTCATCACTCACAAAATGAGTACTCATAACTGAAGTTAAGGTAGAATATCAATATAAGCTAATACCATTTAATATACTTAACCAATTTAAAGATGGACTATGATATCTAGATTTGCTTCCATATATAATGGCTTATCCATTAATCCATATCCAAATTATTTAACCATGCAAAATCTACTCAACAACCACATATACACTGCCTGCATGAGAAGCACGAGCTTCATCCTAGTATTCACAGAATATCTATTACATTAACTCTTATTTTTTAACATGTTAAAATAAGAAATCAAGCCAGAATTAAATTTTAAAGTCAGAATCAAGGGAAATAGTTTATCCCATTGCGTTCGTCTCGAAATTTTACATGAAATAGAGTCCGAGTTTTCGAAAATCGGAGTCCGGATGAAGAAGTTATGGCATGTACAAGTTTCAGTAGTTTTCAGGCAGCACTGGACCATGGGGTCGACCTCCCCCCCCCCCCCCCCCCCGGTCGACCATAGGGTCGACCTACCCCCTAGGTCGACCATAGTGTCGACCTCCCCCCCTTACAGGTCAACCTGGTCGGCCTGTTTTGACCCAGAACTCATTTTTGAAGCCTGAGACATGTTTTGATGGTCCAGATTGATTCTAGGGTTAATCTAAGGGCCTAAACTAGTTGCTACACCTATAAAAACACCCTTAGACCTAACCTAATTCACAACAAATCATTTTTACACTATTATGTTGCTGAACTCCCTCTTGAACCATGGCCGCCCCCAAATTAAAGCTTAAGCATTCAAACTCAAATCAATTCGAAGAACAAAGCTTCAACAGTGGTTCAAACAATAAATCAACACTACTACAACGTTCTATGACAATTTCAGTTCTTAATTCGTTAGCCATGCCCTGTAAGTTTTGGTTATTTTCAGATTAAAATATTAAAATATAATATGGGCATGTGATGAAGTGAAATAGGATTTAAGTATGTTTATCGATGTATTTCTGTTGCTTCTTGGATCTTGAGTTTTGGGACTTGTCTATCTATATTCCCATGTCTAGTTTATGATCTATTCAGCCTGTAGTAAATCAGTTTTCTTGATTCATATTGATATTATTACTAAGTTGTAATCTTCATGCCTGTGATGATGTTTTTCTCTCTGATCTTATTTTTATGCAAAATTCTACCTTCCCCTATTTATTTTCTTTTGATGAACCTAGGTCAATTTCGGACCTAGGCCTAAACTACGATATACGTGCGATGGTATACGGGAGAAATATTGGAATATTGCATAGTGGGATATATGTGTTTGGTGGAATTGATGGCATAACATAAAAATTGGATATTTGGGTATTACTACCATTAACATGAAATTGGATATTTGGGTATTGTCAATATAATTGAAATTGCAAGTTTGAGAATACATGAATTGGCGTGTAAATTAAATCACGAGTTCGGGACTATGTAAGTTAAATCAAAAGATTGGGCTTATGTTAATTAGGTATATGTAGAATTGGGAATTTGAACATGAAAGCAATCGTAAACTTGATAGTTGGTATAAAATTGTATTATGAACTTGGGCAACTGACATGTACTGTAATAAAAAGGTTATAGTTTGGGATAACTACATCATGAATCATGATTTGAGTTTATTGGGTATGAAACTTGATACATGTAATTTTGGCTAGAACTTGATATGGTAAAATGGCATAAAATTGGCATACATGTAAAACGACATAAATTGAACATATGTAAATTTGGCACGAATTGGGCATATGTAAAATTTACATGTAATCTAGAACTTGGGCATATGTTAATTATGTAAAATTTGGAGTTGAAACATATATGATAATTTATGACTTAGTAAAGGTTTAATATGAACGCGCCTAAGTTGGGTTTTGGGTAATTGGCATGTATTGTAAATAAAAGGCTGTTACTTGGCATAACCTTATAGTGAATTATGATAATAATTTGGGAATACGTTTCGGGCAAAAACGTGAATCATGAACATTTCTATATGTTAAACGCGTGAACTGATATTGGGGTTTTGGGTGGAATACGACCATTAATGAACCTTTGACACGAGGTTAGACTCGGTTTGTGGTGTAAGTCTGCCCGGAACCGTCCGGCAAATCCAGTAGCCACAAAGTGTCAGTCTAATGTGAGAGGTCGAAGGCCAAATTGTAGGCGTAACGGTTTATGACACGAGTTTAGACCCAGTTGTGGTGTAAATCTGCCCGGAACCACCCGACAAATCTAGTGACCACAAAATGCACAGTCTAATGTGAGAGGTCATGATTCGTTCGTCATAATGAATGAATTAAGGAATACTAACCATAATAAGACGTGGGTATGGTTAGAGGGTTATGTGGGATGACATGGAAATTTGACATGCAAATATGGACCTAACCGGTATGAGTTAAGAACATGTAAAACTTATAAATGTAGGCTCAACCAATATGTTATGAATGAGAGGGTTAAGTAAACACATGAGGGTAACACTTAACCATTATAATATGACTGGTGGATGGGGTAAAGTTAACATGCAATTAACCAATATAACGTGATGCGTGGTAAGGTTAAGTAAACAACAGAGGGTAACACTTAACCGTTACAACATGATAAGTAGTTGGGCTAAGTCAGTGTACACTTAACCAATATGACATGACATGCGGTGGGGTTAAGTTAACACAAGGGAGAACACTTAGCCAGTATAACAAGGCTTGCGGTAGGGTTAAGTAACACAAGGAACAACACTTAGCCGATATAACATGATGTGTGGTAGGGTTAAGTAAAACAAGAGAAAACACTTAACCAACTTAACGTGATGGACGGAGAGGGTTAAGTACATATCGGGTTGGTGGGTAATTGCAGCGGAAAACAATATAAAACACAACTGAAAGTAATACACTGATACAGAGCCTTCCGAGCATCGTTCCAGCTGTAAATCAGGATCCTGTGAATTCAAATCTGCAAAACCAAAACTACTAGCTGCCCGTGTCGAAAATAGGGGCACCCAGAGTTTAGGTTAAAACAATAAACTCTAGGTCAATCATGTGACTGGTGTGAGAACTAAAACAGTTATTTATCTTTATTTTCAAAGTTAGGTAAATTAAGGGACCATGCCGTATAACACGGAACGGGTTTCCTCCCAAGAACACTAGTGCATATAACAACCGCGCAATGCTAAATAAAGAAATATGAAGCTATTATAAGACCCAGTTCCCATCACACAATGCAATGCAAGCCGGAGGATAGGGTTTTTACCTTATAATAGCCAAGAATGCTTGATACGTTTAAAACAAATCTTTTTATACTATAATAAGTGCATAGTGTATAAAACAACTTCAAATCATAAGTATCAATCATAGACGGCATGAATGCCCCATACCACTATGTTGCCATATATAGGTATACAATCAAAACCACAAAATGTCGTATTGGAAGTTGGGTTATCATTTATGGTATGAACCGAGGCAAAAGATAGTCCTCTACCGATTCGAAACGCTCTAGTCCGCCCCTCAGGATCAGAGCTCGAGTGACCCTTGGATTGTCAGGGCCGGTCCACACGGAGTGGATTAAAATGCCTGAGCATGCGTATCCCCGCCCTTTGGGGGCGTAGGTGAGCCAACTAAATGACTCCATCGGTTCGAGAACGACCGATATATCCGAGGCGCCTCGCAACAGCAACAACCACATAAGTCAAGCTCGTCAGGGCGTGTAAAACACTGACGCCACTTCTAACTAGAAAGAAATGCATGCCCTCCCTGAGGTCCTTCTCCCGTTTCTGGTTCATAACAGGTGTGAAGCTCGCGAAGTAAACGTTACACAAAGCTATGCCACAAAGGTCGTGCTTTGATCATCAACCACAAGACTTTGCTTTTCAACAGAAGCCTTGATCATTTGCCACTTAGGCATGCCACACAGGCAATTCACTCTATGTGTTTGATATCCATCAGTATATAACCCCTGAGCTCGTACGTCTCAGAGAAGGGCGTTAAGCAAGAGAATAAATTCTCCGCCGCCAACCAGATATATATTTAATAGATATCAATCACACAGACTGAAACCCAATGTCAGACACACAGTCCATTTACAAGTTCGTTCTGGGTCTGAACGAAACCGGAGGCACCTAGTACCCCGCATATCCATCGATCTCCAAGTACGTCTGGACGATCACCAACTGTTTCCATCTTCTTGGGTGTACAGCCCAATCAAGATCATCAGTAATTATCCAAACGATGTGAAGACCTCCGGTCTTCAACCACCGTCTTCGTCTTCGACTAATCGCCGAATCAGTTATTCAGAATGGGATAAACCTGGTCTTTCTGAATAACTCACGTATATAATAAACATGTGTTACACAAACACAACATACGCCTCATTCCAATTCATTAGTCACTAACCGTAAATTAACAAGAGAATAATTCCCCAAATATTAACCCCGAAGGCCGAAACCAACATCAGATCAATACCCAGGAAAGCATTCTTCTTAGCCAACCTACAGTTAGTTTCTAAATTTCACATTCTTAGGGAAAGGTTCCCATTAATTTTATCAAAGATAAATTCTTTTAAATTTATTCTTTAATCTTCTTTTGAATATCAATTCAAACTAGTCGGGATTAACGAATCTTACCGAAGTAATCATTTGTTTTAATTTTGTAACACCCCACCTCCGCTAGGGTCACTCACAAAGGGAATGCACTAGGTTTGGTGAAGCATTATCGAGGTAAACATGCACAGAAATATTACAAGATAGAACATATATAAAATAGCGGAAGTAAAACAAATTTCATTACCTTATAAAATAAGGTCTAAAGACTTTTACATCAGAATACATCAAAACCTGTCTTGCAATAATAAAGAAGCATAAAACCATTTCATAAATTATTCCCCAAGTAAAACAGTAAAGTAGCCATAGCCAAGAAAAGTCCAAGCCATGCGTGATGACCTTCAAGCAGTAGAAGTCCGAACTAGATAACAGTGTTTCCTCCCTGACACCTGGGGGGGGAACGGAAGACAAAGAGGCGAAAGAAAACGGGGTCAGTCATAAAGACTGGTAAGTCCTATCTACTTCCAGCATAAAAATAGGTAAAGGTAACATGACATGCATAAACTGAAAGTAAACATAAGGATGACAACAAGATAGATAAGCTCAACCAAGATAACTGGATAAACTGCTGTAGCAAGGTAAACTAAGGTATCATGATAAATTACGGTGTCAAGGGTCAATGTATCACATCGTCAGGTTTCTATCAAGTATACTATCACAAGGTATCTATCATGTATAACATCGCACGGTATCTATCATGTATATTTGCTCTGCACCTCTCGTACTAGTATCCCAACCCGCGTCATGTGTCAACTATGAATGTCCCTTGCCCAATGTCATGTAATGGTCCATGTCAACCTAATATATATAGCATATGTAGGTTTTCCCAACTCGTATGTTTCTTTCCATGTATAAGTTCAGTCCTTTGCCGTAGGTCATACGGGCTTTCCCATGTAAACGTTTTATCCTTGAGGTTATTTTGGACTGCTACCCTTGATCTGGTTATGTTCTCTTACCATGAACTATCGCGTGTTCACTTAGGATTTATGCCACCTAGGACCACTAGGGATTATGCTACCTAATGAACGTTTCCGTGTCTCGGTTTGGGTTTTGGCCACCTAGGACCACTTGGGATTATGCCACCCGTCAACCGCGCCCTTTTATCCCACGTATGTATCGTGAACCGTTTTCCATGTCTAGATGCACATGTATCCCAATGTGCCATCCGAGTTCCGTGCCAGGGCAAATCGAGAAATATGGAACTCGGTCGGGAGCTTTAAGTTGTCTGCTGATGCAGATATCAAGGTCTGTTTTTGTATCCGTGGCTATGGTCCCACGTGACCCCTCCCTCAACTACTGAAAGGCAATCCAAGAAAAGTCATGTATGAGAACTACATCCCGGCCCCACTATAGCCCCACTTTCCTATGGGCCAACCTCACCCATGACTCGATAGCAAGAACATGGTCTGTTGGGAGTTCTCTGCCTTTCCGTTCGTACACGATTGACTAAAGATGGTAGGTAGTCGGCGACGTGCTATCCAGGGAAAAATCAAGTATCGTCGACTCCACGCTAATCCATCCCAGTCTTTAGGTCGCTCGCATAACAACCAAGGCATACTCTTGGCTCTTCTACCGCAGACCTTAACCTCTTTGGGGCCGGGTTTCATGGACCATCTGCCACCTCACAAAGGGATACCAAGAGTACCCTCACGTCCCTCGAAGCTACCGCTTCGTCACCCAGTTCGTTGGAGCTCGTATCCAAGTCGGATAATTTTCTCCTCCTCGTGTGTTTAAGCGATGACCTACCATATCGGGTTACTCATCCATTCATGAACTAGTCCCATTTCCTTGGCTAAGAATTATTACTTAGTTATACTTAACTAAGGTTTACCACTTAGCTTCTTTTCCCCGTTACTCTTGATTAACCACGATTTTCTACCTAGTTCCTCTCACTAGGGTTTTGTTTATTGGGTTAAGTGTTCTTATTCAGGTTCATGACTTAGCCCGCCTACGAATCATGTCAAGATTGGCTAAGTATTTAAGTTCAAGGTTTAGCCCTACAAGTTGGTTAAGTATACCAAGAAGCTCCTGACTTAACCCTATCAAGCCAAATTGGTTAAGTATTTATTTGTCTTAACCCTATCAGATTATCATGCTAGATTGATTAAGCATAGATTATCTTAATCCCATCGAATTATCGAGTCGGATTGGTTAAGTATAGGTTAACTTAACCCCATCCACTAATCGTATTACAATGGTTAAGCCTAATTTAAAAGGTCTTATGACTTAACCCTACCAGGTCCACATATTAGATTGGTTAAGTGTAGGTTACTTAACCTCATCATATCATCATGTATAATTGGTTAAGTATAAGTTACTTCCCCATTAAATTATCATGTTAAATTGGTTAAGTATTGGTTACTTAACCTCATTGAATTACCAAGTTTAGATTGGTTAAGTGTTTAACTTAACCCCATCGAATTACCGTGTTTAGATTAGTTAAGTACAGGTTACTTAACCCCATCTAATTACCGTGTTTAGATTAGTTAAGTCTAAATTACTTAACCTAATCTAATTACCAAGTCAGATTAGTTAAGCGTAAATTACTTAACCCCATCCCCTAATTGTTAAGTGTCCTTAAGAAATCAAGCCCGGTCCCACTTAACCTACCCATTCGTGTCATATCGGTTAAGTGTCATTAGTCAAATTTACTTAACCTTATCATGTGGCATTAATTTAATTAATGCACTCTCAACCTCTCACATTAGACCTTGTTGTGGTTACTAGTTAAGCCGGGCGGGTCCGGGTAGCTTTACACAACAACCTAGTCTAACCTCGGGTCTTAAGCGCGACATGACCAACTTCTCACATTGGATCCTATTGTTTGTAGCCACTAGTTAAGCCGGGCGGGTCCAGGTAGATTTATGCTACAAACTCAACCCAACCTCGAGTTGGCCACTTTCATGTTTGGTCTAGTGTCATACTGCACTTACAACCCCCCATGTCTAGTTTCAAGTCCCATGTTTACCCCCACATGTCATGTCCCCATTTAGGTGTATCATGAGTGTCATATTTTCATGGAATCTCATATCAAATTTTCGTGTCATAATCACGCTCGTCTATCCTACCCAAATCGTGTTTCCAACCTAAGTAAAAGCGAGTCCACATAGTAAGGATACTATGCTACATATTGGCCTCAAAACATGCACGATGCCAAGAAGGGATTGGCCACAAACATTCATAGTATCATAATGGTATTTGGCCATAAAATATGCATGGCACCATAAGGGGTTTTTGGCCACAAACATGCATAGTATCATAACGGGATTTGGCCATAAAATATGCATAGCATCATAAGGGGTTTTTGTTCATTTACATGCATAAGCCCCAAAGTCAAGTCTTTGCCAATGTTTCACATGTCAAATGGTTCCCAAAGGTTCATGCTAGCATTCCATAGATAAAGATTCAAACTTGCAAGATAAACTAGGTTAATCATAACATGAATAGCATGATTTAGTCACTAACCATAGCCAAAAGTCATAGGTTCAAGCAAAAGAGGCATGACAAGGTTCGTATAGGCTAGCATACTTAGTTTAATCTCGTTTTATTCCATGCCATCATTAAAACTACCGTTTAGATCTAGAAGTAGCTAGAACTTACATAGCGTGGCTTAGCGAATTAGCATGAATCGTCTTGACGAAGAAAGGTGGCTCCTTTGAAGAAGAACCGTCATGAAACCGTCGTAGCAACGTTGATTTGGCCTCGATTTGGTGTAGCAAGCTTGCACCTTTCGATTTGGATCCGATTTGCATGCATAGTCTCTTGGAGTTGGAGATGGAGGCCATGATCACTTGGCATTTGGGCAGCACTTCGTGGCATGAGTGATTTGTGAGGGTTTAGGGTAGGCCTAGGGGTCCTTTTATAGAGATTAGGAGTAGTTTAGGCCGTAGGATAAACCCTAGGATAGATCTGAACCCTCAAAAATCGTCACAAACCTCCAAAACCGAGCCAAAACCAGAAGCAGGTGGACCAGGTCGCTGGTACAACCGGGGGGGGGGGGGGGTCGACCCAGGGGTCGACACCCATGTCGACCCCCTGGAGGGGGGGGGGGGGTCGACCCAGGGGTCGACACCCTGTGTGTCTGGCGGGAATTTTCCCGCCTTTTCTTTCTGGGCTGAATTTCAAATCTGTTTTCGGATTTGAATTTTCGTGAAACTTCGCGAGGCCATATCTCGGTCATACGGACTCCGATTTACGAAATTTCGGACTCTATTTCGTGTATTTTTCCGAGACGAAGGCAATAGCGCAATCCGTTTATCCTGATTCAGATATTATAATTTAATTCTGCCTTGATTCTTGTCTTAACACGTTGTTAAAATTCGGGTTGTTACATTCTCCCCTCCTTTAAGGATTTCGTCCCCGAAATCTCCAAGTTAGGAAGAACGCATCCTACCATCCATCATCCATCTACTCAAAACATCATCCATAGGCAAAAATTGTCCTTAAACGATTTCTAATGCCATATGAACATATGCAAAACGTGTGTGTATATGCTCCTTAGCTAATGCTAATGATCAGGCCTGAATGATCTTTCTAATGCAAAATATGTTTAGTGCCATGAGTCCAACATGTATGCAAATAGTCCTAGTCATATAAGTGCTATATGCGTGCACAAACATTCATCCACATGCAACATCCACATGATAACATATTCAATTTCATCCATAAACAAGTACAAATACTCGTGCATATGCGACATGAAACGTGACCACGTCAATCTAGTATCTAATGTGTATTCGTGCATCCACGAGCAACCACTTGCAACCATATCAATCATAACATGTTTCAAATACATGTTTACATCCATAGGATTCTACCTAAGGTTCTCACGATAGGATCGAGGAGATAAACAAGGTAAACTCCCTACGGGGTTTGCGATAGAAACAGGACCGAGAGGATATTCACCAAAAGATAACATGCGAGCAAGCTCTACAGGAAAAACCAGGGATCAAGGATACACTCTTTAAAAAGAGGTACGATGCGCGTGTCTAGCCTTACGTCTTCTAAGTCGCGTTTCCTCGAGCTTAATTCCTCGGTGCCTTGACCATCTTTTTAACTCCATGATTTCGTAGCTCATTGATTCCTATTTCCAAGATATGAGTTAGAACTCATTTCATTGTCGCCTCTTATTCCACTTTCACTTATCCTTTCCCTAGTATACTTGTCTCAAACGTATCCACTTACTCTTGCAAGCTCTCCAAAATTCACTAGGGAATTCTGGATCTCGTTTGCCGATGCCAATCCATGTTGCCAAGAGTACTTACTAGGGTGATTCCCATAACTCATGCATAAGCGAAACGAACCATCCGCCTTAGCGGCGAATTCTATTCGAACGGATTACCAACAACTGCATCCCGAGATTCTAGGTAACTAACCATGACAGAACCCAAATGGTTACACGAGACTTCGAGGGTATCACCAAGGTGAGTCGAGAGTCTAACTACCCTCTTTCCAAAACCGAGAATGGCACCCCTTATTGGGTGACCACTTTATCCCTAGAATCCTTCCGTAGCCGAGACATGTCATTCTCAAATCCAAACAAGTCATGAAGAAATGGACCAACTCTCTAACCAGATTTTTGGGACAAAAAAACTGGGATCCTCTACCATGCTAGTACTAAGGTGTAGAGACTCAACTATCCAAGCAGACTTAAATGATACGATGATCAAGACAAAGTCTGGACGGGATGATGGAAAAGAACGACTAAACCTTTACTGGAAACGGTACCTTCTCTTTTAGGTACCCTAGAAATAGGAGCGTACAATTGCCCTCTCCGATGATCTTGTCCTTGTCCTCCTTGATGGACTAAGCCATACCAACAAGTTGCTTATCCTTAAGCTCGCGTCCTTTATCCTTACTCTTATTATCCTTCCTTGTACCACGACAACAGGTCTCTCGAGAACCACCTCCATCGTACGGAAAACACCTACGTGGCTAGACAAAGATTAGTCACAGTTAGAACTACTGTGACTACAGATGGAGGAAAGAAAGGGAAAGAGATTCAATCAAGGAATCAAAGGATAGTGCTAATGGCCTTTGGGGAATAGCCTTTTAAAACTTTTCTTGAAAAATGCTTCTTTGTAAAACGGTTTCTCAAATAGTTTTCAGAAGGTTTTAAAAACTTTTGCCCAGTCTGGTAACCTTCTGCTCTGATACCAAATGTAACACCCCACCTCCGCTAGTGTCACTCACAAAGGGAATGCACTAGGTTTGGTGAAGCATTATCGAGGTAAACATGCACAGAAATATTACAAGACAGAACATATATAAAATAGCGGAAGTAAAACAAATTTCATTACCTTATAAAATAAGGTCTAAAGCCTTTTACATCAGAATACATCAAAACCTGTCTTGCAATAATAAAGAAGCATAAAACCATTTCATAAATTATTCCCCAAGTAAAACAGTAAAGTAGCCATAGCCAAGAAAAGTCCAAGCCATGCGTGATGACCTTCAAGCAGAAGAAGTCCGAACTAGATAACAGAGTTTCCTCCCTGAAACCTGGGGGGGGGGGAACAGAAGACAAAGAGGCGAAAGAAAACGGGGTCAGTCATAAAGACTGGTAAGTCCTATCTACTTCCAGCATAAAAACAGGTAAAGGTAACATGACATGCAAAAACTGAAAGTAAACATAAGGATGACAACAAGATAGATAAGCTCAACCAAGATAACTGGATAAACTGCTGTAGCAAGGTAAACTAAGGTATCATGATAAATTACGGTGTCAAGGGTCAATGTATCACATCGTCAGGTTTCTATCAAGTATACTATCACAAGGTATCTATCATGTATAACATCCCACGGTATCTATCATGTATATTTGCTCTGCACCTCTCGTACTAGTATCCCAACCCGCGTCATGTGTCAACTATGAATGTCCCTTGCCCAATGTCATGTAATGGTCCATGTCAACCTAATATATATAGCATATGTAGGTTTTCCCAACTCGTATGTTTTTTTCCATGTATAAGTTCAGTCCTTTGCCGTAGGCCATACGGGCTTTCCCATGTAAACGTTTTATCGTTGAGGTTATTTTGGACTGCTACCCTTGATATGGTTATGTTATCTTACCATGAACTATCGCGTGTTCACTTAGGATTTATGCCACTTAGGACCACTAGGGATTATGCTACCTAATGAACGTTTCCGTGTCTCGGTTTGGGTTTTGGCCACCTAGGACCACTAGGGATTATGCCACCCGTCAACCGCGCCCTTTTATCCCACGTATGTATCATGAACCTTTTTCCATGTCTAGACGCACATGTATCCCAATGTGCCATCCGAGTTTCGTGCCAGGGCAAATCGAGAAATACGGAACTCGGTCGGGAGCTTTAAGTCGTCTGCTGATGCAGATATCAAGGTCTGTTTTTGTATCCGTGGCTATGGTCCCACGCGACCCCTCCCTCAACTACTGAAAGGCAATCCAAGAAAAGTCATGTATGAGAACTACATCCCGGCCCCACTATAGCCCCACTTTCCTATGGGCCAACCTCACCCATGACTCGATAGCAAGAACATGGTCTGTTGGGAGTTCTCTGCCTTTCCGTTCGTACACGATTGACTAAAGATGGTAGGTAGTCGGCGACGTGCTATCCAGGGCAAAATCAAGTATCGTCGACTCCACGCTAATCCATCCCAGTCTTTAGGTCGCTCGCATAGCAACCAAGGCATACTCTTGGCTCTTCTACCGCAGACCTTAACCTCTATAGGGCCGGGTTTCATGGACCATCTGCCACCTCACAGAGGGATACCAAGAGTACCCTCACGTCCCTCGAAGCTACCGCTTCGTCACCCATTTCGTTGGAGCTCGTATCCAAGTAAGATAATTTGCTCCTCCTCGTGTGTTTAAGCGATGACCTACCATATCGGGTTACTCATCCATTCATGAACTAGTCCCATGTCCTTGGCTAAGAACTATTACTTAGTTATACTTAACTAAGGTTTACCACTTAGCTTCTTTTCCCCGTTACTCTTGATTAACCACGATTTTCTACCTAGTTCCTCTCGCCAGGGTTTTGTTTATTGGGTTAAGTGTTGTTATTCAGGTTCATGACTTAGCCCGCCTACGAATCATGTCAAGATTGGCTAAGTATTTAAGTTCAAGGTTTAGCCCTACAAGTTGGTTAAGTACACCAAGAAACTCCTGACTTAACCCTATCAAGCCAAATTGGTTAAGTATTTATTTGTCTTAACCCTATCAGATTATCATGTTAGATTGATTAAGAATAGATTATCTTAATCCCATCGAATTATCGAGTCGGATTGGTTAAGTATAGGTTAACTTAACCCCATCCACTAATCGTATTACAATGGTTAAGCCTGATTTAAAAGGTCTTGTGACTTAACCCTACCAGGTCCACATATTAGATTGGTTAAGTGTAGGTTACTTAACCTCATTATATCATCATGTATAATTGGTTAAGTATAAGTTACTTAACCCCATTAAATTATCATGTTAAATTGGTTAAGTATTGGTTACTTAACCTCATTGAATTACCAAGTTTAGATTGGTTAAGTGTTTAACTTAACCCCATCGAATTACCGTGTTTAGATTAGTTAAGTACAGGTTACTTAACCCCACCTAATTACCGTGTTTAGATTAATTAAGTCTAAATTACTTAACCTAATCTAATTACCAAGTCAGATTAGTTAAGCGTAAATTACTTAACCCCATCCCCTAATTATTAAGTGTCCTTAAGAAATCAAGCCCGGTCCCACTTAACCTACCCATTCGTGTCATATCGGTTAAGTGTCATTAGTCAAATTTACTTAACCTTATCATGTGGCATTAATTTAATTAATGCACTCTCAACCTCTCACATTAGACCTTGTTGTGGTTACTAGTTAAGCCGGGCGGGTCCGGGTAGCTTTACACCACAACCTAGTCTAACCTCGGGTCTTAAGCGCGACATGACCAACTTCTCACATTGGATCCTATTGTTTGTAGCCACTAGTTAAGCCGGGCGGGTCCGGGTAGATTTATGCTACAAACTCAACCCAACCTCGATTTGGCCACTTTCATGTTTGGTCTAGTGTCATACTACACTTACAAACCCCGTGTCTAGTTTCAAGTCCCATGTTTACCCCCACATGTCATGTCCCCATTTAGGTGTATCATGAGTGTCATATTTTCATGGAATCTCATATCAAATTTTCGTGTCATAATCACGGTCGTCTATCCTACCCAAATCGTATTTCCAACCCAAGTAAAAGCGAGTCCACATAGTAAGGATACTATGCTACATATTGGCCTCAAAACATGCACGATGCCAAGAAGGGATTGGCCACAAACATGCATAGTATCATAACGGGATTTGGCCATAAAATATGCATAGCACCATAAGGGGTTTTTGGCCACAAACATGCATAGTATCATAACGGGATTTGGCCATAAAATATGCATAGCATCATAAGGGGTTTTTGTTCATTTACATGCATAAGCCCCAAAGTCAAGTCTTTGCCAATGTTTCACAAGTCAAATGTTTCCCAAAGGTTCATGCTAGCATTCCATAGATAAAGATTCAAACTTGCAAGATAAACTAGGTTAATCATAACATGAATAACATGATTTAGTCACTAAGCATAGCCAAAAGTCATAGGTTCAAGCAAAAGAGGCATGACAAGGTTCATATAGGCTAGCATACTTAGTTTAATCTCGTTTTATTCCATGCCATCATTAAAACTACCGTTTAGATCTAGAAGTAGCTAGAACTTACATAGCGTGGCTTAGCGAATTAGCATGAATCGTCTTGACGAAGAAAGGTGGCGCCTTTGAAGAAGAACCGTCATGAAACCGTCGTAGCAACGTTGATTTGGCCTCGATTTGGTGTAGCAAGCTTGCACCTTTCGATTCAGATCCGATTTGCATGCATAGTCTCTTGGAGTTGGAGATGGAGGCCATGATCACTTGGCATTTGGGCAGCACTTCGTGGCATGAGTGATTTGTGAGGGTTTAGGGTAGGCTTAGGGGTCCTTTTATAGAGATTATGAGTAGTTTAGGCCGTAGGATAAACCCTAGGATAGATCTGAACCCTCAAAAATCGTCACAAGCCTCCAAAACCGAGCCAAAACCAGAAGCAGGTGCACCAGGTCGTTGGTTCGACCAGGGGGGGTCGACCCAGGGGTCGACACCCATGTCGACCCCCTGGGGTGGGGTCGACCTAGGGGTCGACACCCATGTCGACCCCCTGGAGGGGGGGTCGACCCAGGGGTCGACACCCTGTGTGTCTGGCGGGAATTTTCCCGCCTTCTCTTTCTGGGCTGAATTTCAAATCTGTTTTCGGATTTGAATTTTCGTGAAACTTCGCGAGGCCATATCTCGGTCATACGGACTCCGATTTACGAAATATCGGACTCTATTTCGTGTATTTTTCCGAGACGAACGCAATAGCGCAACCCGTTTATCCTGATTCAGACTTTATAATTTAATTCTTCCTTGATTCTTGTCTTAACACGTTGTTAAAATTCGGGTTGTTACAAATTTCCCAATCCCGACCTATTCATCCCTTGAATTAAACTGGTAATACTTCATATCTAACACCACGGTGTTATCGGTAAATTCAATTACCATTTCACATTCAAATCTAATTAAAGAATTAACTATCGCCTAGAGCAAAACTGGTGATACTCCATTCTCGATCTTTTCAATCTAATTAAAGATTCATTAAAACTCCACTTAGTTTTAATCTTTGATTGTGTTAAAGAATCAATGTCATTTAAAACACGGTTCACGATAAACCCAAAATCACATTCCATTTCAATCAGTCCCTAACCATAAATTAGCAAGTGAGCAATTCCCTAAGTATTAACCTCGAAGGCCGAAACCAACATCAGATCAATACCCCAGAAACCATTCAACTTAACTAATCTCAAGTTAGTTTCTGATTTTTCTTAACTCCTTTGGGTCTAAGAACAGTATTATTGAAGATACCGTTTATGACAACCCAAAATCACATTTGATATTAAATACAAGGCTCTGAATAGAAAATATATCGGCTTATATTCAATATCAAATTCTACGACCAACAAATATCGTATTGGAAATAACGATATATATATATATATATATATATCTTTCAAATTCCCTTAACAATATCTGTATCATCACGAAATCCAACATCGAAATATTCAGAAGACAATTTCAATTCAAATCCATTCCAATATAATTATTGGAAATTCTGGTTATTTTCAAAACCATTTCAAATCCAATTTATTTATTTAAAAATAAATAGAATTATAATTCTAGTTCAAAACTAGTTCATTTCGATAAAAATCTATTTTTATCTTTTCAAATATGGATATTTTCATCCCAAATCTTCACAAATCATTTCTTATGATTTTACACAAATTATTACTATTTTAAATAATTTTATCAAGGCCCGCACAGTCGATTTCCATCAACGACCATCGAACTGCGCTTACATCGACCTTTTCCAAATTTGATTTGGACATAATTCCAAATCCAACCGTTAGATTTCAAATTTCCAATATTCGTTAGAAATATCTTTTCGATACGAACCCAACTGTTCCAGTTTCAGGAGAATCCGACGGTCGGATCTCCCGTAATATTCGTTCGAAGTCAATGGTCGAAATTCGCGAACTGCCGCGGCGCGGCGCGTTCTATTCAGGCCATTATATTATATATATAATATATATAATATATACTTTGTCGATTTCCTTTTAAAACGTATTTTATAAATCGTTTTAAATTCGTTTTCAAAACGATTCCAACTTCCTTTTCAAATTCAAATCAAAATCGAACAGAATGAATTCCAATGTCAGACACGCAGTCCATTTGCAAGTCCGTTCTGGGTCTGAACGAAACCGGAGGCACTAAATACCTCGCATATTCATCGATCCCCACGTACGTCTGGATGATCACCAATCATTATCCATATTTCGGGATGCCTCCCAATCAGGACCTCAGTGACCATCCAAACGAGGTGAAGATCGGTCTTCAACCCCCGTCTTCATCTTCGACTTCTTATCGTCGATTCAGTTATTCAGAATGGGATAAACCCGGTCTTTCTGAGTAACTCGCGTATATAATAAACAAGTGCAACACTAACATACATACGCATCATTTCAATTCATTAGTCACTAACCATCAATCAGTAAGAGAACGATTTCCCAAATACTAACCCCGAAGGCCGAAACCAACATCAGATCAACACCCAGGAAACCATTCGACTGAGCCAACCTTCAGTTAGTTTCTAAATTTCAC
This sequence comes from Allium sativum, assembly GCA_030737875.1. Taxonomy (NCBI): domain Eukaryota; kingdom Viridiplantae; phylum Streptophyta; class Magnoliopsida; order Asparagales; family Amaryllidaceae; genus Allium; species Allium sativum. The sequence continues at coordinate 492,019,041 of CM060920.1, forward strand.
ATCCATATCGTTTATAATATTTTATAACGATTTATCACTATTTTTATTTATTTTAAAATAGCCAATTTATTCAAAACGACGCTTTGGGCCATAACGCGGCCATGGCTCTGTTTTTCTTCAGATTTGATTTACACATATCTGAAAATCTAACCGTTGGATCTTCACAAAATTTACATCATTAGGAAGATCTTTTCAAAACAAATCCAACGGTTCCAGTTTTGGGAAAATCCGACGGTCGGATCTCCCGGTATAATCGTTTGAAGTTTCGATTTCAAAATATGAACTGTAGCGTCGTTATTCGATTAAATATAATTATATTTATATATATATAATTGTAATCGATTCTGGCGCTGTTTTTCTTATTTTAATTCATTTAAACGTGATTTTTCAAACGAACCCTAAATCGAGCACAATGACTGTCGACCCCAGCTAATTACCTCATTTCCGAACACGTTGGGACATGTTTCGTAACCCAATTCGGATGTTACAATCAGTTTTCATCAAAATTAAAATATAAATCATTATATATTTAATTTGAACACACATTTCAATTTACTGGGGAGACATACGAACTCTATAAATTCTAGAAAAATATTTTCTAGCTTCGTATTGACGATACGGTCCTAACAAAACTAGTTTCGTCGAATTCTGAGACCGTTTGAAAAATGGCCATTTTCCAGTCGATTAAAATCAACTGAAACTGGTCAAACGCGTTTTCCTTCGCCATGCTCACATATTGATTCGAAAAATTACGAATTTTGAAACCTAGCAATAATTCCACATCCCAGATCCAACAAAAGTGATTTCGTCGAAAACCGAGGTTGTTTGCAAAATTTCCATTTTTTAAGGGCCTTTATATATATTAAAATATATATAAATCCCACAGCGACTTTTCTGAATTTTAAACTGGACATATCTTTCAACTTTTGAAGCGACATCTCAGCCTCTTAGCTTCGTTAGACAGATGTGATTCAACAGATTCAAATATTTCTTGTTTCGTTCAATTCCGATTTATTTTGAATCCTGTTTATTCATTTGAAATTCGAAATCGAATTTTCGAACTGCCGCGCCATTTTCAATTCCTTATATATATATAAATAAATATTTATATTCTAATGACGATTCGAATAAATATATACGTTCGAATTCTATTCAAAATAAATTTCTCGTCGTTATTATTTAAAATAATTCATTTTAAATATAGAAAATTCGCTAAAATTGCCATAATAAAAATTTTAAACTGGCTCGCATTTCCGGGTTGTTACAATCTCCCCCACTTAAAACTTTTCGTCCCCAAAAAGGAACGAAGCCGAAAGTTGTTTAACAGTTCAACTCAACTTCCATTATTTTCATTACGACTTAAGCTCTTCAACTTTTCAGTTTCTAAGAACTTTTCAAATTTTTCAAAAATTTGGCTAACACCCTAAATTTCCGAAAAATTTCGCCATAACCTCCCCTGCACCGGGAGCACCGGGAAAATCCCGAAGTGAAATCTACTTTGAAATAGAAAGTTAGATAGGTATTTGAAATGATTTGAAATAAGAAATCGGGAATATAATCCAAAGGAATAATTTCTGTAAATTGAATTGGGTTCGGAAAATCTAAGTGTAGTGATTAATCTAAGTGGGTAGATTGGGATATTGCATGTTGATTGATGCATAGTAGATCCATATATCTATATTGATTGTTGTTTATACACTGGCATTCCTAGGGGTAAACCCGTTCCGCGTTAGCGGCGTGGTCCCGTGATATGCCATATTATTAAATAAGTTAATTATAACTGTTTAGAGTTTCTCACACCAGTCCCATGACTGACCTATAGTTTGCCTTTCCCTTGCGAACTCGGGTGCCCCTATTTTCTACACGGCCAGTTGAGTAGTTTTATTTTGCAGATGTATTAAGAAGGACTCTGGATCGAAGCTTAAAGTTGTGTCCAGTGCGTTTATCGTCTTCCGTTGTGTTATTCATTTATTTCCGTTGTGCACTGTATTACATTTATGTAAATTTATCTTCCGTTGTGTATTATTTTCGATATACTCAGATATTCTGTACTCTGATGTAACATTATTATGATGTTTATAAAAGTCTTCTGTTATTTGTTCTGATGTGTTGTATGCCCAGAGTTAGTGTATGCGGGATTCGAACGGTCTTGGTCGATTTAGCGATCGATTAGGTCCGGGCGAAATCTGTGTCGTTACAGCTGAATCAGCGCCAAAATCAATTATATATATATATATAAATATAATTATATTTAATCGAATAACGACGCTGTAGTTCGTATTTTGAAATCGAAACTTCAAACGATTATACCAGGAGATCCGACCGTCGGATTTTCCCGAAACTGGAACCGTAGGATTCGTTTTGAAAAGATCTTTCTAATGATGTAAATTTTGTGAAGATCCAACGGTTAAATTTTCATATATGTGTAAATCAAATCTGAAGAAAAACAGCGCCACGGCCGCGTTATGGCCCGAAGCGGGCCCGCAAACTTAACCATAAATAAGCATGCTTGAATTGGCGGGATAAGTACATCACGGGAAGGTGGGTAATATCAGTATATATAGGCCCACAAACTTAACCAGTAGGAAACCCTAGTAACGGGGACCCATTTCAGTAGTAACCCACTAGATGTAACACGGTACCCTGGAACTAGGCAGGGTGGGGCACGATTACTGGGCTGATTGTAAGCGGTCAAAGCGACGACGGTGGGTGCAACAGTGTAGGTTCTAACGGAGTGTGGGCGTGCACACACTTCGGAGCAGACAAACAGGGCACTGGGGGCACCAGTAGTATAAGTATGTATTCTAGAATTGCGTCGGGCCGCCACCATGGGTCTTGATACACCCCATGGTGGGACCAGCATAGGTATCTACAATCATTGGGGGTCGTATGACACACTTAGGTAGCATAATCCCTAGGCTGGACTTAGGTGGCATAAACCCTAAATCCGAGAAGCGTTCAATAGGTAGCATAATCCCTAGGTTGGACCTAGGTGGCATAAATCCTGGTTGAATCTAGGAAGCGCTCGATAAAAAACCCTAGATTATATCTAAGTAGTAAATAATAGATGTACACGTGAAAGCAACCTTAATTTCGGGGATTAGGATCACGTTATGATTTTATCATTCTATATAGATTACTAGTTGGGACACTAGTTAGGTGGTGCAGAGCAAATAGATATCATAGAAATATTTTAACGATGAAGCAAAGAAATCTTGCGATCTTGCGAAATTATACTTATTTCATCTTGGATGGGAACCTCGCAATGTTATACATGACAATTGTCATATGATGTTATTCTTAGTTATCGTGCCTATAGCTTATCTTTTTATCATGCTTATGTTTTATTTTCAGTTTATTCATGCCATGTTTTCTTTACCTATTTTTATGCTGAAAGTCACTAGGACTTACTCAGTCTTTATGACTGACCCGTTTTGTTTCGCCTCTTTTTCTTCCATTCCCCCACCCCCCCAGGTTCGTAGGTTGGGAATACAGCTTAGTTCGGATCTTACCAAGCTCTAAGGCTCTTTCATGTACGGCTTGGATTTCTCTTGGCTATGGCTTGCTTTGCTTTATTGGGGAATACTATAGTTTATTTTTATGCTTCTTTGTTTTTGAGAAAGACAGATATTTTAGCTATGTAATTGGGTATTGGAAATTGATGGGCTTTTATTGTAAACCATTATATTTAATAAATGATTTGAAGTACTTCTACTTTACCTTCCGCTGTTTTATATATGTCTGTCTTGTAATATTTCTGTTCCAGTACCCTTAATGCTCCATTGAAGTTAAGGCATTCCCTTTGTGAGTGACCTTAACGGATGTGTGGTGTTACACTTATATATATATGCGCTTTGGAGCTAGTGATTAAACGTATCTCATGATGTGGGACTAAAAGAAAAATATACAAAAGCATATTCACTCTTATATATTACAACACTCCTCTTTGAATATGCGTCTTCAAAATCTTGAATGCTTAGCTAACTCAAAATTGTCCCTTTCAAAACATATATGATTATTTCTCCCACTTATTATTATCTTGCTTGCATATTTCCATTAAGTCGATACAGCTATTGTATGTTGCGTTAAAAACTCTATAAGGAAACCCCAATGGGAAAAACCTTAAACAAGAAAAAGGGTGCAATATGTGACATTATGAATACCATATAAAAATGATATTCCTTCTAATAGTTTGATGCTTAGGGATCAAAACAATGTCTCATTAAAACCTTACTAAGAAAAACCCTGTAGGAAAAATCTTAGTGAAGGAAAAAGAGTACAATTACATATTTTGATATCTCATTTCATATAATGAAGTTTGATACTTATGGATCAGGTTAGAGCCTCGTTAAAACCTTACTAAGAAAAACCATGTAGGAAAAATCTTAGTGAAGGAAAAAGAGTACAATATAAAATGTCATATTTACTACGTCAAAAGGAGTATGATACTTCTAGATCAATGTATATGATACTTCTGGATCAATGTAATGCCTCGTTAAAACCTTAATAAGAAAAACCCAATGGGAAAAATCTTAAATAAGGAAAAAGTGTACATTATAAATTATTTTTGTATGTTACTATTTGGGTTGATACTTCTAGATCATAACAATGCCTCATTAAAACCTTACTAAGAAAACCCAGTGGTAAAAACATAGTTAAGGATAAAGAGTGCATTATGACATACTTATGGATGCCCCCACCGATTTAATAATTTCCTATGAATTCGTATTCTTCGGTCAATAACTCAAATTACTTATAGATACTTCTTAGTTAATTTTTTTCTTTAAAAACATCATATGCATTTCCATGCTTCAGGCATGTTTTCTTATTTAAAACGTGTTATTTTGTGTTTCAATCAGGTTTGCATATTGCAATATACATTTGATGAATAAGACAAAATTCATTACAACAACACTAACCAGGAAGTAATCTACTCATCTTGAAGTATATCAAAATTTTCATTACAACAATACTTAAAAGAATCCATTGAAGAGAATAAGGGAAAGAGATATTTTATTCATTCAGAATATTCATCAAATACCTATTACATTGGCACCTTTGTGTGTGTGTGTGTATGTATGTATACGCTTTAGAGCTAGTGATTAAACATATCTTATGATGTGGTACTAAACAGAAAAATATAAAAAGCATGTTCACTCTTATATATTACAAGATTTTTTCCTTTTTTTTCTTTTAAAAAAACAGCTGATTGTGTATAGTCCATAGCATAAAGCATGATGTCCTTAGAACATTCCCAACACAAGGCTGGGTTGGGCTCCAACCGACCCCCAACGGGGGGTCGGTTGGAGGCTCTGGTGTTACTTTGTAAACCCTAAAGGTTGCTAGAGCAATCATCCAGTTGCCTAGTAATCTTGGCCATAGCCAGGTTTCATAAAGTTGGTTAAGGTAGGGGCCACGGTCAAAATTTGACCATTGCCTCTAGCTGGCTTTTATAAAGTCGGTTATATTAGCCGGCTTTATAAAAGCCGGTTAAGTGCATCTTAATTATAGATAAAATTTCTACATATATTCCATTTGCATTGAACTATCTTCTATATATGCCTTCTTTAAAAAGTAGTGTTTATATTTGCGTTTAACTATATTACTGCTTATATCTTTGAGTTATTAATGCTTGTATCTTTCAGTTATTAATCGGTGTTGAAAATGATTCTGCATAAGTAAGTTTAAACATTTAAAATCATACTTTATTCATAACAATATTCGAAAAAAACATATAAATCATAAAAAATATATTAAAACTACATAATTTCTCTTCCAGATTACAATTGACTTCCAACATGATTCCAGTAATGCTCCACTGGATTTTCTCAGAGTTCAAGATGAACCTGCGAATCTCTTATATCCTCAATTCACTTAATGTACTAGGCAAATGTATTACGGTCTTTGTATGTTTTTTCTGAAATGCAACAGCAATATCGGGATAGTTTCAAAGTTGAAGCTCATATCCACCACGTTCTTCTTTGGCAATCATATTATGTAAAATTATACAACAGTACATGTTGTCAGCTAACGCTGCAGGGTCGTGGTAGTTTGATTCCTTTCTTAATATATGAATCTACCTTGATGCACTCCAAAAGTTCGTTCAACATCTTTTCTCAAACTTTCTTGTTGCTTAGTGAAAGGTGCCTATTTAGCAATATTAGGCCTTTTATAAGCTTGCACTAGTGTTTTCCACTTTGAATAAATGCCATCCACCAAGTAATAACCTATATTATAGTCTACACCTCCTATTTTGTAGTTTCATGGAGGCGCTTATCGTTGTATAAGTCATTGAATAAGTAAGACTGTCTAAAACGTTAATGTCATTTAGTGAACTAGGTGCCCCAAAAAACGCATGCCAAATATACAAATCAAACGATGCAACAACTTCTAATACCATGGTTGACTTTTTGTAGTGTCCCGAGTACTGGCCCTATAATGCAATAGGACAAGTTTTCCACCTCCAATGCATACAGTCTAAGCTACCTACACTACAACAAAAACACCATATTACAACTTTAGTTTTACAACGGTGGTAAAAGCACCATTGTAATAAATGTTTATTACAACTCTTTTTCCAGAAAAGTTGTAGTAAACTTATTTTTAACAACTGTGTTATTTTGACAGTTGTAATTAAAGCCTATCACAACTTTTATTTTTTGACTGTTGTAATATATGACTATATTTTAATATAATTAATTAACAACTAATAATTAATATTTAATACATTTATATTGATTATTTATAATTAATAACTAATAATTACTATTAATAATCAATTAGGAAGTAATATAGTAACAGTTATTAAGAAGTAATATTACTATTTAATAATAATAAATAATAGTTAATTTAGAAATTGCAATAACTAATATTAATAATAAAGTAATAATTTGAAATTAAAATTTTAGAATTACTAATATGAAGTGATAAATAATTATCAAGAAGTAATATTTGTTAATTAAAAAAATAATATTTAATATTGTAACAAAAAATTTCAAGCTACTTTTATAATATTTTATACAACTTTTCGAAAAAAAATAAAGACAAGGAAAATCATAAAATTAATTAATTTTTATATATCATTTAACTTACCATATTAAATGACTTTCAAAACAATATATCTTAAGAATAGTATTTAATTAACTTATCATACTAAACCCCTTTCAAAACAGTTTCACCAAATCTCAAATTTTTTTGCACCGTTGTTGAAAATTCTGTCCCCAACTCCAAAAAATGTCCGCTCCCACCTATTCAAATTTCAAAACTTTTCGTCTGCCATTGTTGAAAATTTGGCTCCAACCCAATAAAATGCCCGTTCACCTACTAAATATTTTGATACTTTTCACCGTACGATGGAATAAAGAAACCCGATATTTCGCTAATTACGTCTCCTCTACTTCTTCCAACCAACATTTCTACCTCTTCCTCCTCGTCATATCCCTAAGTTCTCTTCAAATCCACTCCACCGTCAACCATTTCAGAACCAAATCACATCAGAACGTGGTATAGCTCCTGTTCAACTTGTTTTAACAGTCCGACCCCTCACCTCAGATTAAAGTCACTGGATTCGCATCTCCGCTTCAAACTAAAATCGTTTCACCTATTCTTCCCTGATTTGCGGTGGATCCAAGTAAATGAACTCACCGTATTTGTAGATCGAAGGCAAGATCGTTTGTAGATCCGTGTATAGCTCCGGTTCACCGTAATTGCAGATCGTTTCACCTATTCCCTTCGATCGAGGGTTGGAGCAGTTAGCTGTGTGGTGACGTTTTGATGATACATGTAGGTTGAAGTTAGTCCATTCTTCGACCCGTGTTTGCTTCTGAATCCAATCTTCACTACTAAATGCTTGTTTTCTAAGGTGGAGTCGCATAAAAGTTTTTATTAAAAGTACATATGTTATAAATTCCGATCTGGATTTGTTTCAAAATTTCTTTCTTTAGAAGTAGATCTTCTCTGGATTTGATCTTTTTTTAGTTTTAGTAGGAGATTTAAAGATTTTGTCTGAATGCAGGGAATACTAGGAGATTCAAAACAACAATTGGGTTGTGAATTTTGTGTGTTTGATGTAAAGTGTTCTTGAAACCCTGTTGAAGTATAGCATTTTAAATATATATTTTCTTGCCATTGTTCTAGTTAACCTTAGCAACGCATCAACTAGTTGTGGATCTCTGTATATACGTACTCGAGAGCAAAGCTATTCAACCATTATGTGAACAAGCGAATGCTACACTGCTACCAAACCAGAAACCAAGTTCGGTTATAGAAGCTCTAGGGATGTTGGAGTTTAGAAAATATTTTTTGATCTTAAGTTATATAGGAAGGTAATATTTTTTTATTTATTGAATAATATTTTAGTATATGGTCATGTTTTTTATGCCACCTAGCTTGCAAAGCACTTGTAATTGATATTTAATCATGCTATAAAACTCGAAGCTACTACTAGAATGAGTTAGAGACATAGCATGATTAAAAGTATAATTAGTAAACTCAAAAATAAAACTTTGATGTAAAAGTCATAAAAAATAGAGTAATACGCTTGGTAGATTGCATGCAGTAATGCAGGCCTGAGACTGCCTATAGTTCTTCAAAACTTGAATTTACTGTGATAATACATTTTTAATCAGGTAATTAGACTCTTGAATACATCATTAAGACTAAACTAATCTATTAAGTAGTTTTCCACAGGGATGCTAGCTATTAGCTTATCGTAAATTTGTTGTTTTAAATTGGTGTCTTTGCATTCTCTCAAGCACAAACTGCACGCAGTTTATACATGAAGCTAATTGACATTATTTATTGACTCCCCTAACCAATAATCAAAGTGTAAGAATATACTCATATACTACAAAATTAGAGTATCTGTTTTTGTTAATTTTATAAACTAAGAGAAATGGTCAAACAATTAGAAATGATTTTTTTTGTCATAGCCCAACATTTGGATTTGTGTTAATTACGAAACTTGAAATATAATCATGATTCATGCTTGTTAGAGTTTGTTAATGACAACTTTTCAAACTGTTTAGGCTATTGGATGGATGGTTGATGAAATGTGCGGTGCTTGTTTGTGTCTGAGATGGCAGATCTTGTGGGGGTGAAGATGGAGTAGCAAAGCAACCCATGGGATTATAGTTGTAGAAAGGGCATGAGTCGAATTGTGTGATGTGGTACTTGAACAATAATTGAATTAAATGCAAGGGATGAGGCATTGAAATTCTGGAATGTGGTTCAGTATGGATTATGTATGATTCCTTAGTTTTGTATTTTGAATATAAAGTTGTAACCTTTTTTATATAAATGGAACCGATCCTTTGAATTTATATTAATTTGATTTTAGTTTATCCATCTCTTGCTATATTTACAAAATGTGTTCAACTTATAGTTGTACGAAAGTGTATTATAACTGACAGAAATATTTATAAAAATTACACCATCTTAATGATGCATAACAATAGTAGTAGGAATTATTACAACAGTGGGTAAAAGTTGTAATATGTATTACAATAACAGTGAATTTTTTTTTAATATATATTACTACAATGGTGGAAAACAGTTGTAAAATATACAATTCACAACGGTGTCGCAACGGTGCAAAAAAGTTGTAAAGATTTTAGTCTATTACAACCTCTTAATAGACGACGGTGGCTCCACCGTTGTAAAAAGTCTTTTACAACTTTTTTCCACCGTTGTAATATGGTAAATTTGTTGTAGTGCTAACATACCTGGAAATCCACGTTGTTCTCCCATTGCCAATAATCGTTCAATATCACGCGGGGTTGGGGTCATAAGATTCTCACCAAACTGTACAACAATGTTCTTGCAAAATTCTTTCATGCTTAATATAGCCGTTGAATCCGCCATCCTTATTTTTTCATCTACTGAAACTCCTGGTACACCGTATGATAACATCTGTATTGCAACCGTGGCCTTTTGAAGGGGAGAAAGTCCGAATTCATTGAGCGCATCAACTCTGTGAGTAAAAAAGACATTTGTTTCAGATAGGTTGTCGAGAACTCTACTAAAGACGTTCTTGGACATGTGAAACCTCCTTCTGAACTCCGCAAGCCCATAGACCGAATTTTGAACAAAATATTTTTGAATTAGTTGGTTGTGAGTAGCAACATAATTTCTTCCGTATCGTAGATCTCACCTTCCAATGGCACTCCCCCTTGGGTCAAATGATTGCTTTCTTTGTTTTCAAGTGTCATTAGCTCAAGCATCTTAGTAGAAATAACATTCTGTTGTTTAATTCGAGTTTTATAAACTCATTTGAAGAGGAAGAAGATGATGATGAAGAAGAACACCATAATCTTTTAAGTTTATTCATTTTTTGGAATGGGTTTTTGAATGAAGATGAAGAGTGAACATATATTTATGTATATTTGTAGTAAAAGAGAGAGATTGAAAGGTAGTAAAGAGAACAACTATTATTGTAGCCACCATAGCTGGTCTCATACCTAGTGTTGATGTCGACTTGACGCTGCACTTTGGACTGTAGCTCTTATAGCCTGTCTCTTACTTAGTGTTGATGTCGACTTGACGTTGCAGCTTGGATTGTAGCAACAATAGCTTGTCTCGTACCTAGTGTTGATGTAGACTTAACACTGCAACTTGAAGTGTAGCCACGGTAGGTTGTCTCAGACCAATTAATACATTCAGGAGTTTAAGTAGTTAGGTCGTTATCCATTTGCTAAGTTTAGGAGTTGAACTACTTTTGTGACTGCACTCTGATAAAGCATTGCCGTAAGATAAATGACATGACTGCACTCTGAAAAAGCATATCGATACAATGATGGTACTGGCAATTGATATGACCACTTGGCACTGTACACTATTTACTGCACCTACTTTGGATAACGTGCTAAGAAGTCACAAGCGTTATATTCATATGGTTGAGTACAACCATAATTTTTAACTCCTTTACGTTCTTAAATCTTTACTACTATTGGCTTGCTTTTTGACCAAGCCACCAAGGTTCACACACAAGAAGAAAATATGAAGTTTCACAACTTTAACCCTCGAAGACCCGATCGGATCACCATACTCTCCTCGGCTCGCGATCGCCCCACTTTGACCACGATCTGATCCGTCCATAGCTAGTTCGATCTGATCCGATCAACGAAGCTGATGGATGATGACCAAGACCAAGTCCACCACGATCCGAGAATGCAGGATCTCGCGACACGTGTCACCAACTGTCATATTGACTAATTCTTTATTAAGCTATGATCACGATCCGATCCGAGCAGGAAGACACGATGATGGCCACGGACTTGGTCATCCACGATTCGATGTTTTAGGAGATCGCGACACCTGTCCACAACGGCTAATTTGTCTAATTCTTCATCAAGCTGCGAACCGGTCCGAGATCTTCGGGATGTAGGCAACGTATGACCGCGATCCGTCATCAGAAATCAGCTATAAATAGCCCAGAGCTTGGCATTTTTGAGGATCTTTTGGTAGTTTTGAGTATTGATTCCACCATTACTGTCATACCACTATTTCTTATCAGATTTACTTCGAGATTACTGAGAGAAATCATAATTGTAAGAGTGAGTTTGAGAGAAATCATTGGTTGTACTAGCATTCAAAGTATAATCAATAGCATATAAAGTGGACGTAGGCTCATTAACGCCGAACCACTATAAACCGTGTGTGTTTTCTGCTTTTTCCTCATTTTTCAGTTATAATTCCCTACGAATCGGAACAATTTGGGTGTTAGAGCCAAATTTTGATCTAACATTTTGGTGCTTTAACTGAGAATTGATTTCTCGACATATTGGGTTGTTGCTCCGTTGTTTGGATACTCAAGTACGAAGAAAACAGTCCCAAAACTTCACTGTTCAGATTTTTGAAGATTCCAGCGGCATCTGATATCATGGCTGGAAAGAAGTCTAAGGAAGTACGAGCTTCGCAGGCGATTGAAGTCGTGAATGAAGCAGTTGAAGAAAGTGTGCGTGGGCAGGTTGAGGAAGGCTTCGCGGATCGCGGAGACATAGGGGCGATCCGACCCGAACGTGGCGTCACGAACCAGTTTGAAGGGGGCGCCACGATCCGAGTTGAGGGCGGCACGAACCGAGCATCTAAAGGGGTCGTCACTCGATCCCGAGACAACACCGCGAACCCTCCCCCTAATGTTACCACGATCCAACCCCAGGGAGGTGCTACGAGCCACAAACACAGGTCCACTGCGATCCGAAGTGATGACCATACTACAACTCGACCTGGAAAGGAGGTTATGGCTCACTCTTCCCGTCCTGGTACCTCTGTTCGACCTGGCTCAAGTTCTCTGCGCATAAGAGAAAATGTTGAAGATCAATATGAGCCCTCTTCTAAGGTCATTGAAGGAGATCTCTCTCACTTCTCTGAAATGTGGGATAGGCTGTTTGACGAATTAGCTGCTCAAAGGCAGCAAAGCTATGTGCTGCAGCAGAACTTAACTGCTATGGATAAAAGGATCGATGATCTCGCAAGACAAAGAACACTCCCAGTTCACCCACTCACCCCAGAGCATTCTTCTTCATCAGAGGAATCGCCAAGACCTCTGCGGCGATCGTATGAGAGGGCTGAAAACATAGAGCAGCTCCGATTTGGAACCTTGCCATCACGAGAGGAAGAGACACTGGGTGTAGGACCCTCAAACTGCAGCTTGAATAATCATGCCGCAACTCCTAGAGCTCGAATTGTGGATAATCCTGTTGAGAATAGACCACCTCAGCCCCTTCGCCGTACAAATACTCATGGTAACAGGGGGCAACGAAGCCCAATCCGAGCTCCGGACTTCGTGGATGTTCCTAGAAGAGAGATCGGAGAATTCCACCGAGCGAGAAGCGCTGATCCCGAGCCTCCGATGACCAGTGCAAATGTTGCAGCTATGGTCCATCAAATCCTGGCGGATAGCCGTGGACAAAGGAATGAAGATTGGGGAATTGACCGCAGTCACACCCCTTTTGCCGATGACAGTCTAGACGTAACATTCCCGAGGCGCTTCAACATGCCTCAGATGAACCGTTACGCAGGTAGATCTGATCCAATCCAACATTTAATGAGATATTCTTGGTCAATGACCGCTGCCACAGCCTCTGACGCTGTAAAGTGCAAAGCATTCCCTATATTCCTGGAGGATGTAGCGTTATTATGGTTTACTCGCTTACCAGCAAGATCAATTTCCAGTTTCAGGGAGTTGAGTGAAAGGTTCGTGGAACAGTTCCGCATTTATGCATAGAGGTCAAAGAGTGTGATTGACCTATTCCTCGTTAAAAAACGACCAGGCGAGAGCTTGAGGGTGTATCTGGATCGTTTCAACCTAGCCGCCACCGAAGTCAAGGATCCGCATGAGCCAACTGTTGTGGCAGCCCTAATTGATGGGGTAGATAAAGATACTGAATTTGGGAGATATCTGGCCGCCAAGCCACCTCATACTAGAAAATTGTTTTACGAGAAAGCAAACGTACGCTTACGTCAAGAGGAGGTGTATGCTAACCGGAAGATGAAAATGGAAAATAAGGAGGAAATCCATAGTAATGTGGCCGTCAAGCAAACCGGAGACAGCTCGGGAAAGGTTGAAGTTAATGTTGGAAACCGAAACCAGGGCGGCGGCCACCAGTCAGGAAACAATGTTAACAACAGTAATGGAAATAATCGGAAGAGAAATCGGGGGAACGACTCCCAGAGAAGGACCCATCCCAGGTCTTTCGAAAATTATACGCCAATAAATGATACTTTGGAGAATATATTCGTAGACTCGTACAACGTTCTCCAACATAAAAGACCTCCTCCAAGAGATTCGACGGAAAAAGAACGTGAGACGGGGAAGTTTTGGCTCTTCCATCAGACTCACGGCCACTCTACAAATGAATGCCGTCATTTGAGAGATGTAGTTGAGAGGCTGCTCCAGGAAGGGAAGTCGGATGAGTACCGGGTGACTCCTAGAGACAGGGGGCAAGCTATTCAGACCCCGAACCAAAACCAGAATCAACCTACTGCCAGGCCAACTGTCCAGCAAAAAGGAAAGGATCTTGTTAACAATACCATAATCGGAGGGCTTCACCTAGCCGGGCATAGTTTCAAGGCGATGGATCAGTACGTAAACGCAGCAAAGCATCATCTTGAGGCAGGAGAGTGTAGCCACCCTGAGGACAATGTCACGGTAAAACAACAAAAGATGATGTCAGATGACGTCATTTTCCGCAACCGAGAGAGTATTGGAGTCCACGCTCCGACCGAAGATCCATTTGTAATCACAGTTCCTATTGGCCCGGCCACTGTCCATAAAGTTTTAGTGGATAATGGGAGTTCAGTCAACATTCTGTTCAAAAAGACATTCGATCAAATGAACCTTGAATTGAAAGATTTAAAGCCGTGTGAAGGATGGATCCGTGGATTTAACGGAGCTTCGACTGCTCCAATGGGATATATAGAGCTGCCGGTAACACTGGGGGAAGGAGAACGCTAGAGAGTGAGAATTCTTCCCTTCGTGGTTTTGGCTATTGAATCGCCTTATAATGCCTTCTTTGGCTGACCGACCCTAGCAAAGTTTAGAGCTTGTATAGCACCCTGGTGCTTGTTATTGAAGTTTCCTACGGAAGCTGGTGTTGGCATAGTTAGAGGAGATCAGGTTGCTGCACGAGCATGTTACATTGCAGAGCTAAAGCTACTCCGTAAAGGAAAAGATATAGAAACTAAAGACGCTTCTTCCCTCACAAGGGAGGAGACGTCATAGCAATTAAAGAGAATGGCTATGGGTGAGTCGCCCAGAGAACTGCCCGAGGATATAGATCCCAGAGAGGACGAAGAGACTGGGGGCAGAATGGCGGCTCCCAACGAAACGACTGTGGATGTACCGGTCGATGATAGTGACCCAGAGAAGGTCCTGAAGATTGGGTCCCAGTTGGATCCAGTTCGAGCTAAAGAATTGACGGATTTCCTGAAAGATAACTTGGATGTATTTGCTTGGACCCACGCAGACATGTGTGGGATATCTCCATCAATTATGAGCCACTCATTGAGCATTAACCCAAAGCATCCTCCTGTAAAACAAAAAAGGCGAATGCTGGGCCCAGAGAGGTCCACAGCATTGAAAGAAGAAGTTGAGAAGTTAAGAAGTAACGGATTCATCAGAGACTCAATCTACCCAGATTGGATTTCAAATCCAGTTTTGGTAAAGAAGGCCAATGGGAAGTGGCGTACGTGTATGGATTTTTCGGATTTGAATAAAGCATGCCCAAAAGATAGCTTTCCGTTACCCAGAATTGATCAGTTGGTAGATTCAACGGCGGGCCATGAGCTTCTCTCTTTCATGGATGCTTATTCAGGATATAACCAGATCCCTATGCATATTCCTGATCAAGAGCACACTAGCTTCATTACGGACCTGGGATTATACTACTACGTGGTAATGCCTTTTTGTTTGAAGAACGCAGGCACTACATATCAACGGTTAGTGAACAGAATGTTCTATAACCAGATTGGGAAAACAATGGAGGTGTACGTTGACGACATGTTGGTTAAGTCCAGACAATCGTCCGATCACACTAGAGACCTGCCAGAGATGTTTGGTATTCTTCGAAAGTATGGGATGAAACTCAACCCAACGAAATGCTCATTTGGGGTTGCCTCCGGGAAATTCTTGGGATTCATCGTCAGCTCGTGCGGGATTGAGATTAATCCAGACCAGATCGCAGCAATCAGAGGCATTCGGGAGCCTAGACAAATCAAAGATGTGCAAAGCCTTGCAAGGAAAGTAGTAGCATTAAGCAGATCTGTCTCTAGAGTGACAGACAAATGCATTCCATTCTTTGAATTGATAAAGCGAGGAAAATGCAATTTTAAGTGGACTCCTGATTGCATTGAAGCATTTCAGAACCTGTTGAATCATCTGGAGAGACCCCCGATACTGTCAAAGCCAGTGGATCACGAGGATTTATTCGTGTACTTAGCAGTGTCGTCCTACACGATCAGCTCAGCGCTAGTGAGAGAAGAAGACAAAGTTCAAAGGCCAGTGTACTACGTGAGTAAAAAATTGGCGGCAGCTGAACGCAATTATCCGAGGATAGAAAAGATGGCATACAGTTTATTGATTGCATCTAGGAAGCTTCAACATTATTTCCAAGCTCATCCTATCACCATGTATACTGATCATCCGCTCAAGCAAGTTCTACAGAGACCAGAAGCTTATGGAAGACTGCTCAAATGGAACATTGAACTGAGTCAATTTGATCTGAATTTTCAGCCCCAACGATCTATACGGGGGCAAGTGCTGGCAGATTTCATAGCAGAATTTACTGTCTCGGAGGATGACATAGTAAACGAAGAGGCTGACCCGCCAAAATTACTTCTCGACCCTAGTGCATGGAAATTGTATATTGATGGTGCTAGGAATGATAAACGATCCGGTGCCGGAGTGGTGCTTGAAACTCCTGAGAAACGACTGATATCCTATGCTATCCGGCTGGAATTTCACGCCACTAACAATGACACCGAATATGAAGCCCTGATAGTTGGGCTGAGGATCGCAAAGGAATTAGATATCGCGAAGCTGGACATATTTTGTGATTCCAAGTTGGTTGTAAATCAGGTTACTGGAAAGTTCCGAGCTAAGAGCCCAAGATTGGTTTCGTATTTTGAGAAAGTGAAGGAGTTGCTGACTGGCTTTGATCACTACAATAAATCTCATATTCCGCGGTCAGAGAACCAACAGGCGGACAAGTTAGCGAAGATGGCTAGTTCCGACGATCCTGACGAAGCCGGCCTAGCCCCAGTTGAAGTACTTCAGTTCCCTAGCATAGGCCAGATGGAAATTGATCCAGTACTAGAGACTGAGCCAGAAAGGGAGTCATGGATGACCCCTCTAAAGAATTTCTTGATGAATTGAATGCTTCCGGCCAAGAAGAGCGAGAGGCGTAAAATAATCCGTAAAGCTTCCCGATACGTTCTGCAAGGCGGAGTCCTGTACAGACAAGGATTTTCAATGCCTCTTCTCCGATGTACAGCTCATGACGACATCAAGCGTGTACTGCAGGAAGTACATGAGGGTGAATGTGGTGACCATACTAGAGGACAAACATTGGCAAAAAAGGTGGTGCGGTATTGTTACTTCTGGCCTACCATAAACAAAGATGCGGGAAAATACGCACGACGTTGTGATGCATGCCAAAGATTTTCAAAAATTCCCGGGGAACCTCCTGGCCAGTTAAAGACGATGGCGATTCCATGGCCTTTCGCTAGCCTCCCTATAGCAAAGGGCGGAGCAAAGTTCGTTATTGTGGCTATAGACTACTTCACCAAATGGGTCGAGGCTGAGCCGTTAACTACAGAGCGAGTGATTAATTTTGTTGTTAGGAACATTATTTGCCGGTTTGGGATCCCGAAGATCGTCATAACTGACAATGGAACCCAGTTTGATAGCAACGAGTTTAGGGATTTCTGCCAGAAGTACCACATTGAGAAACGGTACACCTCTGTGGCACATCCGCAGTCAAACGGACAGGTCGAAGCAGCAAATAAAGTGATTAAGTCCATTATCAAAAGAAGATTGAAGCGGGCCAAAGCCATGTGGGTCGATGAATTACCCTTGGCATTATGGGCCTACAGGACATCGTATAAATCGGCGACAGGCCACACTCCCTTCTCTCTTGCTGTTGGAACAGAGGCAGTCATCCCGGTTGAGATAAAAGTTCCATCTCACCGAGTCACTTACTATGATCCGATGACTAATAACGAATTGCTCCTTGAATCCCTAGATACAATAGAGGAAAAAAGGGATGAAGCAGACCTGCGTGCCTTGAGACACAAGCAACAGGTCGCTAGATACTACAACCAAAGAGTTCGAGCCCAAACCTTTGAACCCGGAGACTTGGTTCTGAAGCGTATCTTTCCACCCCCAACTCATATGTGTGCGAAGTGGGAAGGACCATACTCCGTTCTACGAAGGCTTTATAATGGAACCTTCAAGCTAGCAACCGTGGATGGAGAAGAAATCCCCAGAGTGTGGAATGCCCAACATTTGCGGCCTTATCTGACGTAAAGTCAACAAATTTATCCTTTTGTTTCATAGGACCATGTAAAAGGCATGACTTGCCTAGAATAGTCCAATGTCTTGAGAAAAGGATTATAAAGTGGATGTAGGTCACGATTTGACCGAACCACTATAAAAATATTGTGTGTCATTTACCTTTATTTGCACTATTATTTATCTACTCTTCTATCTTTATGAAGTTTGTTGTAAAATCATACAGCGATCACAGAAACATGTAATTCTAGGTGCCTTCCATCAGAATGGAGAGTAATCCGCAGCCAGAACGATGAAGGTGTAATAAAGTGAACCACACCATTGATTGCACTCTAACTCTCCAGAGCCGAGAGAAAAAGTAAAGGACGCGAAAATAACATCCACATGGCAAGGCGATGCACCATGATAAGAACCGCCTTGCCCGAACTCTAACCCTGGCGACCGCCAGGAGAGTATAAAAGCGTCTATGATTAAGCGTTGAGAAAGAGCTCTTACCCCGCTGAAGGATCGGGGGGCGACTG
This sequence comes from Allium sativum, assembly GCA_030737875.1. Classification (NCBI taxonomy): domain Eukaryota; kingdom Viridiplantae; phylum Streptophyta; class Magnoliopsida; order Asparagales; family Amaryllidaceae; genus Allium; species Allium sativum. The sequence goes on from CM060920.1 coordinate 492,037,572, forward strand.
AACAGCTGAGCTCGAACTCTAACCTTGGCGACCGCCAGGAGAGTATAAAAGCGTCTATGATTATGCGCTGAGAAAGAGCTCTTACCCCGCTGAAGGATCGAGGAGCAACCGAACGGCTTAGCTCGAACTCTAACCTTGGCGACCGCCAGGAGAGTATAAAAGCATCTGTGATTAAGCGCTGAGAAGGATGCTGGAGACTCAGCGTCCCCAGAATTTCTGCCCCGCTGAAGGATCGGTGAGCATATCATGACACGAGTTCGAATTTTAACCCGCTAATGGATCGAGAAAGTATAGAGGCACCAGAGATTTGGCGCCTCAAGGACTATAATCCTACTAAAAAAAATTCCATGTCCCCCGTATTCAAAGATAGGGGGCAACATGCATAGAAATTGTTAAATTTTTTCTGTCGCTTGAATGATTTGTAGTATAATTTCAGCTTGGTTATGGTCAAATGATTTGTGACTAAGTGTGAAGAGTTTATTCGATGCAGGTACACGATGATATAAAAAAAATAAACTTACATTCATAAACTGCAAGCCTACAAGATAAAAGGGAACCTAAACAAAAGTGTGGGCCATTCTCACAATTACATTTCATGGCTAGCGGAAAGCCTAAAAATCCTAAGGACAAAATATGAGCTAATATCTGCATCCTACTCATGCTGGGGGGAGGGGGCTATGTGGGCTTCTTTCTCTTCTTCTGCTTCCCCGACTCCTCCTTGTCAACATCCGAATGATCACCTTTTTTCCTCTTCCTCTTATCAACAAGAGGCTCTGGCGAAGAACTAGAGGATTGAGGGGCTAGTTGTGAAGTTATTGATCGGGAGGAAAATCTTACGACCAACCCAGTTTTGGGATCGATCTCGGAAATAGGGGGCACATATACTGGATCCTGTTCCCCTCTCATAAGGAGCAACTGCCTCTCCTCTTCATCCTGTTGCTTAGCCAAGGCTTCCTCTTCATCGCCTCTGATTTCTTTGGTAATGGCGACTTCCTCTTCATCGCCTTCGTGGCGCCCATCCATATCTCTCAAAGCCTCGATGGGATCAGCATCTAGGGGGACATCAGCACCAACACTTAGCGGGATGTCAACCTTCTCTGCCTCTGCCTTCTTCTTAGCATCCTTTTCAACTGGCCAGCCACTTGTATCATGAGAAACAAATGTTATTTTGGGAGAGAATGCGGTTTGCTCGGTTGATTTTCCGACAAGACGACGACAAGTGACAATTGCTTTGACAAATTGCAGAGAAAATATAGAGATACCTTCCGCGGATCCTCCATCCAAACTAGCAGCAGAACCTCCGACAGCTGGAGGAGTTGGACCCAGAGGAATCAATGGATCGTCGGTATTGTATTCCTCAATTTCGGAGGCCTTGGGCTCTGCAGCTGAGCTCGAGCCTTCTTCAATTTTATCTTTCCCCTTGGCCTGAGTTTTCTCTTTATCAATCTCTTCTTGGAGTAGGCATCTGCCTTTCTCTAAATCCTCAAGTTCGTTATCTCTAAGAATGGTTCGCATCAACTCATTCTCATCAATCTCATCGACTCCTAATCGCTGTTTCTCGCTCTGGACGATTGCATCCCATATGTTGGCTAAAGTGGCATGGTAGTCCGGGATCCAAGAGATGTTACGGGTCTTGATGACCTGGCCAAGGAAGTCAAACAACATTTCTTCAAATCCTTCAATATCTTCCTCTCTCTTGACGAGCTTTTCATTAGAAACAGTAGCCATTTCAATGGTGCTTTCCACATTATTTTCAGCAAGAATCGCGCGCTTCTCTGCACGCGCGAGTTGATCATTCAGAATCGCCCTCTCTTTTTCGGCCAGAGCTAATCTATCTTTCAAGCTTGTCTTTTCTTTCTCCCAAACAGCTTTTTCAGCCTCCAAATGATCCTGGGCTGTTTTCAGTTCGGTGTTGGCCATCCTGAGATCTTCCACCTCCTTCTTCAATGACACACGCTCTTTGCTATTTGAATCGAGCTCATTATGAAAACGTTGCCTAGCCTCCTCCAGCTCTATCTTGTAATTTTTAGCATCTCGTTGAGCCAAGGCAAGCAAAGATTGTGCATCTTCCAAGTCCTTTTCCATTTTTACCCTGGCCCTTTCATTGTTATCTATCCTCACTTTGGACCTGTGCGCTTCCATCTCTAGCGTTCGGATGACGTCTGAAAGATTGACATCATGTTTCTTCATCACCTCATATTGCTTGGCTACATGGCGAACGTGTCCGATGACTTCAGTATCCCAATTCCTAGGGAGTGGTTCCAGAGTTGGAACGAACATACCCCTTTCGAAGTAGATATCGGGGAATTGTTCTCGTAATTTTTCCAGCTTGGCCTGAGTCTCAGGACCATGGATATAGTCTCGTGACCCGGGGGCACTCAAACTTTGTTGGCTGGAAGGGACAATATCAGTTTTCTCCTTCTCAGAATCCTTGTTTGGATCCTTGTTTTTATCATTAGGCTTGTGGTGCTTTTTGGATGATCTACTGTGAGATGGCGCACTCTTCGAAGGAGTTAAGTCTTTGGGAAGTTGTTTTCCCCCTGTTGGTGGCACTGGATGACTGGGAGGCTTTCCAGAGGTTTGTTTTAAGGGAGATCTGGACCATGAAGAAGGAGGCTTGTGAGAATCCCGGGACCAATGGCTGTCTCCCCCTCGGCTGTTGCTACGAGCACGCTCAGGATTTGGATGAAGACTAGGTGTGCCTTCACGAAGAGAGCGATAGGAATAAGATCGTTTGCGAGACATTTTTCCTGCAAAAGAAACAAGTACATATTAAAACCTTGAATACTATTGGTATAAAAGTGTGGGGTCAGACAATGCATGTGATTTGTGCATCCCATATAATTCCCCCTAACAGACCAGGGCCCGAAGTTAGGCTCGTCTGGGTAGTCTCTCGTTCTTCAACTGGAACAGTTGTTTCCTCAGAAATAGGGAAAAATGGATCTCCTTCGAAGTCTTCCTGTGTATATACATCATTGGGTATAGGAATCTTGCTCAATTCTTTAAATAACCGCTCCTCTGTTAAATCATCGCGAGCAGCAGGTTCAACCGGTAGAGAGGCCCTTGAGGAGAAACCCCCCGGAGAGGCTGGGATTTCCTTAGACTCGTCAGCACGGGCCTCATCTCCTTTACATACATTTAAGTCTTCGTCGTCCTGGATAATTATCGGTGAAGGACTCTTATGAAATTTAGTTGTTTCTGCTGCCTGTGACGTTCCTTCTCCCTCGGTCGGGGGCACGTATTTGTAAGGTTTGCCACCCGCGCCAAGTCCAAACCTTATATCGAGAAGGCGGTGCTTGTGAAGATTCTCGTCAGTAATACATTTCTTGATCTTTAGGAAATGGAATTTGCTTTTCAGAAGAAGGGATAGTCGATTACTGTACACCGAGCCTTCCGTCTTTGGAAAGATGTGATCTGCATTGAGAAAAGAAGTATGTTAGCGCTTCGATTTCTTAAACAAGTTATTCATTCAAAGGTTTAAAATTTACTTGATTTAAGCCATCTTTTTGCACACCCGGCCTGTCTCTTTATATAGAACCAATCGGCCTTAGGATCCCCTATGTTGCTGTAACCGTCAGATAAGATCTTCCTATTTGCTACCGATTCGAAGAAAGAAAAATTTGGGGTTGTCGTAGAGCGATGCTTGAAAAGGTAATAGAATTTCAAATCTTTAAACTTGAGCTCAGTTTGCAGGATTTCCGCATATGCAATGTATAGAGTGTATAGGGCTGCGTAGGCGTTGGGATGAAGCTGCATCGGGTCAATACCCAATTGTTTTAAGGTTTCAATGACGATTGGAGGAAACGGAGGAATAAACCCTACCCAGCACATGAGTTGGCTAACTGTCATATACCCCTCTGGAGCCAGATGAGGTCTATCTTCGCTACCAGGTGTCCTCACATCATCCCAGGGGATCCCGTGTCTCAACCAAATTTTCTTAAGCTTTATGTCATCAAGTTTGGAAGCTAAAGAGTCAGTAAATTTCTCTATTTCTAGTGCACCAGGAATCTCGTCAGGAGCTCGGTCGTCTACTTCAGACTCCTCATCAAGCGAGGTACTCTCAGATGAATCCGATCCCGTTTCTGCCTCATATTCGGATCCAGAATCCTCACCCTCTGGATTAATTGGAAGAACCTCGGGGTTGTGGTGCTCAGACATCTCGGGATCCATCTCTGTATCAGATCTTGAAGGGGAACGGTTATCCGACATTACTGTTTAGGCGAGTAAACATGAGAAATAAGAATATAATTACCTGTCCCCCTTGTGTGTAAGTGCCGGTGTGTGCCTGTGCATGCATTAAGAAAAACATAAAAGTCAACAAAATCATCGAGATATAAGTCGTTGTTCGCTGTTAGGTTGTGCATTTGTTCAGTCCAGAGGGTTCGTCTCAAAGGCTCTAACCTAACTGTTCATTGAGATGACGGATTTGAGTTGCATTGCTTATTAAAGTTCATTGGATCGTTCAACATTTGGATCGTGGTGCACCCTCAGATCGCATAGGAGGGCTCGGATCGTGGTGCACCCTCGGATCACATAGGAGGGTTCGTATCGTGGTATATCCTTAGATCGTGAAGTAAGAATGGACCCGTAGCAGAAGTGTTAATTCATGTAGGTGCATTGAATCAGAAATCGGATCGGATCGCTTCGTGTAAATCCTGACGATCCATGGCTCATCACTGCGACCCAATCCGTTCTCCAACTCCTACTCCTTCCACTTGCCATCTCCACGATCCGATCCCCTGCCATCACCACGATCCGATCCCCTGCCATCACCACGATCCGACTTGATCAGCTCTTTCCTTCCATTCTCTTCTCCTTTCTCTCTTCTTCTTCTCTATCGCTGAACTCGAGTGGTCGAACCCATCGGCCATGGCGCCTCGCCAGCTTCCAGAGCCTCGAATACCATGAAATTCCGCCGATTCTCTCCTCTAAAACCAATAAAAACCGAGAAAACGAGGATAGAATTGCATGAAAACTTTTCAAGCATAGTTACCTTTCTAAAAAAATAAGATATGATTGGGTAATCGAAGAAGTAGCGGTCATGGTTTAACCCGAAAAGGACTGGCGGCGGCAACGAAAGAGAAAGAAGAAGTAGGGAAAGAGAAGAGGGGTTAGGGTTTATATAAGGAAACCGCGACCGTTAGTATCCCATTTTTTGTTTTATTCGGACTGTAGAAATAGACGGGCCGCGAACCAAAGCCCATCACATTTCGTGGAGAAGACCAAATGTCCGTCGAGCACGAGACGAATACTTCACCCCTCGGATCGTGGGACCCTTACGCGATCCGAACCGATAGGTCACGTACCAATTTTTTTTTCAGAAGTTTACCTGGCAATTTGATGATGAAATCTCCAAAAATTCCAGAAATAAAATTTTTCCAATGAACAAGGAAATGATTGAAGACTTAACTGGATATTTATTCTAATCAAAGGAACACGACTCTTCGAAGCAGTACAACGTTTTAGATAACAACGGCCTCTGATTTGCATCTTTCTGTGAAAATACGCCTATGCGATTTCAAAGCATGTTCCATCCTCGATAAAACATACTTCGAGGGGGCAAAATGTTGGCTAGCTTTTTGACCAAGCCACCAAGGTTCACACACAAGAAGAAAATATGAAATTTCACACCTTTAACCCTCGAAGACCCGGTCGGATCGCCATACTCCCCTTGGCTCGCGATCGCCCCCCTTTGACCACGATTCGATCCGTCCATCGCTAGTTCAATCCGATCCGATCCCCGAAGCTGATGGATGATGACCAAGACCAAGTCCACCACGATCCGAGAATGCAGGATCTCGCGACACGTATCACCAACTGTCATATTGACCAATTCTTCATTAAGCTATGATCACGATCCGATCCGAGCAGGAAGACACGATGATGGCCACGGACTTGGTCATCCACGATCCGATGTTTAAGGAGATCGCGACACCTGTCCACAATGGCTAATTTGACTAATTCTTCATCAAGCTGCAAACCGGTCCGAGATCTTCGGGATGTGAGCCACGTATGACCGCGATCCGTCATCAGAAATCAGCTATAAATAGTCCAGAGCTTGGCATTTTTGAGGATCTTTTGGCAGTTTTGAGTACTGATTCCACCATTACTGTCATACCACTATTTCTTATCAGATTTACTTCGAGATTACTAAGAGAAATCATAATTGTAAAAGTGAGTTTGAGAGAAATCATTGGTTGTACTAGCATTCAAAGTATAATCAATACCATATAAAGTGGACGTAGGCTCGTTAACGCCGAACCACTATAAACCGTGTGTGTTTTCTGCTTTTTCCTAATTTTTCAGTTATAATTCCCTACGAATCAGAACAATTTGGGTGTTAGAGCCAAATTTTGATCTAACAACTACAAACGGGAACAACCCAAATTTTTAACTTCTTCACGTTCATAAATGTAAACACAATCTTTAACTTGTGTACAAACATTGTTCATTACAAAAAAATATACATTAAAGGATACAAGCAGCGTTCGGCACAACAAATAACTAAGACCCATTACGACATAACATCGAATACAAATATATAATTATTACACAGTACCACATAACTATGACCTATAGTTTCAGGGTAAACCATAGCACCCATGAAGCATTTCATTCTTTACTGCAACATTCGTTGTTTCCAAGCGACTGACCTACCCTTGCATCTAAAATGCGTATTGGATGCCATTCCCTATCAATGGTGGATCGATCCATGAAAAAAATTGCAACTTTGCAATCCTTAGCGATTTTATGCATCAATGTACGCTTTGCAATCATAAAAGTGACGATCTGCATTTGTCTGACATGTAGAAACAACCATATTACATTCGATTCTGCAATAGCAAAGGACTAAATGATCTTTCATGCTAGAGCTTGACCTATCGGGGTTCTGCCTGGCAATAACTTCCTTCAAACGAGCATTAAGGGATTTTTGAACGGGTCCAATACAGTGGACTGCAACGTTTGGTTGTGTGGCACTAAAGAGTTCAGACTCTACTTATACAGCTTCCACTTGGACTTCCAATTGCGTTTTGGGCACAGATTCGACATTTTCAGCTGGTTGTTTATTCCGTTCGTACTCATTATACATTTGAACCATGGTTTCATCATCAAATTCCCAATTAGATATTTTGACCTAGATGAAAAGTGGAAACTTGAAATAAATGAGTAATATCGAGAAACCGTTGAGTTCAAAAATAATAAAGAGAGGAAGAGAGGCTGGGTGCTCTTTAATAACGCAGGTCCACTTATTTCATATTCTGCTTTATGGCAGCATTAAACATTTCATACTTTGAATTACGACATCTTTAATCATGAAGACTTGTCACATCAGCTTTATTTTCGTTGGACAAGCTTTATCACATTGCATAAGTTTTGCAGAGTGTAATAACATCAACTGTTTTTATAGCAGAGTGAAGACAACACAACTATTTGATGGCAGAGTGTAGTCATGTCATACATTTCGTACTTTCAAGTTCAATTTAATACGACGATTTACATTAAAAATGTCATACATGTATTACAATTTAATATGACAATCAATTTAATTCTCCATATTTTAAGTTTCAGAGTTATACTAGTTGGGTCATTCTCTATATGTTAAGCTTAGAGGTTAAACCACTGCAGGCACGTTCTTTATTGTAGGCTCCTCCATTGTTGCAGGCATGTTCTTTATTGCATGCGCGTTCTTTATGGCGAGCTTGTTCTTTAATGCAAGCGGTGCATGCTTTAACAAAACTGGCGTGTTATTTATTACAGACATGTTCTTTAATGCCTTTTGGTCAATAATTTTGAATCTTTACCAATTCAATCATCACCCACACATACGAGCATTGATGAGATAAACTGACGACAAAATTTACTTCATCACTAGAAATGCCAATTTAGTTTCTATCCTCGTATGATTACACTTATATTATTTATGGACCAACACCTCCTACTCTGTCTACATCATGAGAACTGACCGAATGGTACGTCGAAATGGAAGAGCGACATCACGAGAAATTGTAACAAATGGATATGGATGAAGGATTCAGCAGACGCAAGTAGGCCTTCAACAATAACCTCAATCCGATACAAGACACATTATAAATCCTCTTGTCCGGACTTCAGATGTAGATGAAGAGGTGCAGTCAACAAATATGTTATGTTTTTGTGGTTTAGAAGCACCATAATTAGTCGTCCGACATGGAAACAATGTTGGTCGTTGATATTACTATTGTCCAGTACGTACAGCCAGTTGTGCATTTGGACAGTGGGTAGATGAATGTTTTCCTACCAAAGATATTACATATGCTTTGAGATTGGAAGCTGAAATCTGAAAGCTACGCAACCAAGTCAATGAGCTTAGCCAAGCAAACATCCGACTTCGCCATGGTCTAAATTAGTAGTTTAAGTATTTTATCTCTTGCTGGTCATAAATGTTTATGATCAGTTGTATCTGTATGCTATTTCCTAAGTTGTAGTACCTATTTCTGTTGTATTTCCTATTTCCTATAAATGAAATCAACTTATTTATATTACAGAATGAAATCAACGGAAGAATCAAACAAACAATACGAATCACAATTTGGATTCCAAAGGCTACTATAGTCGTTGACATGACTTGATACTGCTAAGTAGTACATACACACTGTTGAAAGGACATACGAAACACATCAATATAATACAAACTAATGTTTTAATATCAATCATTAACCAACAAAAAAACATATTGGATACGCATGAACTCATCAGAACCAAAGTGCATTAGCCACTTATAATGAAGTTTGTAAGCTTCATGGCCAATGAATTCCGATCCGTGTTCGGATAGGTAAGGCGAATCAAAAGTAGACCGAGTAGCTTTGAAAACATCTTCATCTTCTACCTCCTCGATAATATCACGGTATCGGGAATAAGCATCCCAAAAGCTGCTAGGGTTTTATGAATTTCTTCGGTTGGCCTCCACGAGGAACACTTGGGGATGTCGTTGTAAGTTTTTTGAATCAATTGCCAGAGAATTTCACTAGTTACTCCCCCACCTCCTTGTAGCATTTCATCATTCCTTTCACCGGAGTCAATATACGATTCCAAGAGTAGAAGTAACTCAGATAGAGACTAATTAATGGTGGACATGGAGGAATGAGGTAGGTGAAAGGTTTTTTAGGTCAAATTCACATTACAATAATGAAGTTCACACCAAAACAGAATAGGATCTTGTATAATAATTTGGTAAATCGAGGAAATTATACATGCCGATGCGTTTTCAAAAACTCATGAATTCGTAGAAGAACCGGATTGGGTTGAATCGATTCGGAGTCCTCCATATGTCGAGCCTCTATAGTAATCCACATGAACGCCATATCTTTGAACAAATCAAAGATAAAAGGAAAAAATTAGGTGTTAGCCGCCATATCTAGGGTTTTCATTGAAAATAAAAGGTCAGGGTTTTAATTTTTAATATGATATTAAAATAACGGTGTTCCTCTTACATTTAAAAAGGGAATGGTCTAGCCCTTATAAATCAAGTGTGTACCATCAATTAGGGGAAACACCAGTATACCATTTCAATGCAACATAAAATATGAAAAAATTGATATTTTATTTATCCAATATATGTTCTTCCTTTATAACATTCTAAGTGTGTGACCCTATAGGTTATTACAACCTTGGCAATGATTTTAAATCGTATTTAAAATCATAAATAATGATTTGCATCTAGCAATACGTCGCTGCTACCTAAGTTATAGCAAGATCAACGATTCAATACAACCTTTCTGTGACTGGTGTATCAATGTAATATAATCCTTTTAACTGATATATCTAGGCTTAAACTCGAGGCATGGAACGTATTGTTAGGGACTGCGGAATGGATGGTTCAGGCAAAGCAAACACTAGGGGGTGAATAGTGTTTGTAAGAATTTAAACAAAACAAAAAAATTAGAGAGAACTATGGGATAAATCAAACACTACAAACACAATCACAGACACAGATTCAAACACCGATGCATAATAAACAGAAACAAAAGTGTAGAAAAGGAAAGAACACACCAGATTTTATTCTAGTTCGAATCATTCCTACATCCAGTCCCGCACAACGCTGGATTGTGCAGAGTTTTAGTACAATTTTGAAATAGCCAAATACAACCTCGTTGATTTCACGGCTCAACAAGGAGACACCGACTCCTATCCCTTGATTTATGGGTCAACAAGGGACACCGACTCCTGTTCCTTGATTTCATGGATAAAAGGATACATTAATTACTCTTTGACTTACAAACAAGGTTTATTCAACACAAGCAATTACAAAACAGCCCTATAGCTCTTCAACAGCACTTGATTCAGAGAGTAGTGAGTGTAGAGAGAAGAAGTTTTATCAAATCAGAAGTGAATTCAGTAGAGTATATGTGTAAAAAGCATAAAAATGATTAAGAATTATGGTAGGATGAAAGAGGATGAAGATGGAGAAGAAGAGATATTAAAAAAATTTGGTTTTAACCTCTTATTATAGAGCATGAAGGGTTGCAACGGTTCTGAAGCGTTTCAAATAGTGAAAAGACACTTTCTTCAAAATTAGAAAAATAGTTGTTATATGTCAACATACATATTTTGCTATGCCGATATAGTCATATGTAATTTTCATTTTCAAAGCATTTTTCAAATATTTTGATATAAAATTAATTCTGAAAATTCTTGAGTAAAATTCTAATGTTTTAAATCAATATTATATGATAGAAAAACATATGAAAACATATTTTTAAACTATACAAATATATTTATAAAATTGTAAGGTTTTAAACTATATAAAATATAAATAAAGTATATATGAAAACTTAAGTTTGAAAAACAAAGAATAATAATAATAATAGAAACAAATATAAAAACAAAATAGAGAGGACTGAGAATAAAATAGAAATACAAAATAGAGAGAATTGAGAAATGAATTGAAAAATCAGAATTTGAATTTGAATTTGAACCTGGAGTGCTATTTATTGTCTTACAAAATCTAGACTCTATGATTATATTAATCTTGTACTCTTGAAATCTTGATTACTCATGAGTCTTGAATCTACTCTGAATTCTAAATCTCTAAAAGCTCTTAAACTATACAGTCTTTAGTATTAATTCTGTATACAAATCCTGCATATGTGTGTGTGTTTATATTCTAGATAAAGATGTTAGTATATATTTTATAATCAATGATAATTGAAATAAGGTTGTCATCACAAAACTCCATTCTCCAACAATCTCCCCCTATTTGATGATGACAACCTTAGTTTATAAAATATCATACCTGTATACACCTGTTTGATGATGATCCACTTATACACCCCTTATCTATAAAAATTCTATAAACTATGCCTATATTTTATAATTTCTCCCCCTTTGGCATTATCAAAAAGAAAGATTAAAGATACTCCCCCTAAGTTAAACAACTGTAGAATCTAAGTAATATTCCTAAAAATACTGCCCCTAAATTTAATAATTATTTCTAATTAGATTGCTCCCTCTTAATCTGATAATCATATATTTATGTTATAGAAGGTTTGAACAATATTAATCATAAACGACAATTTTATTAAAGAAACACGTGTACATATATATGGATTTATACATATACAACACACCATAATAACGTAATAAAGCGAAATCTGGACAATCCTTAAACACTAAATTATTTCACAATGGGAGATTTGTGAATTGGACAGTTTGGATAATGGAGACAAAATTATCCATTCTTTTCAATCACATTCCCATTTTCGTCAAATACGCACTCAACGTTATCATCTTCGTCTGCAATCATTGGCTGAGTCTCTTGTTGTTCTTCCTCCTCCATTATTTCTTTCTCTTTCGATTCTTCTTCCGGATTTTCTTCTGGTTCTTCCTCTTCTTCCATTGGTTGATTATCATCATTGATGATAATCGGATTAGTCTCGTTATCCATTATAAACATTAAGAGACTTCTCATTACTTTTCCTTGTTTGTTTTGCTCTTGACTTAGTCTAATTTGAAGCACTTGCATCTCAACCACCATTTGCAGTAAATACTCCATTTTCTCTTCAATTCTAATCACCCTAGAGAGCATAAATCATTGAAATGGATCCTCGAATGGTCCAGCGTATGAATCAGAGTTGTTTTGAGTATTTGGATTAGTGGAAGCCATTGTAATTTTTAATTTAGAGTTTTTACAGAGAAGAAGTATGAGAATGAAGAAAAAAATTTGAATTAAAGGATTTATGTAGTTGGAATAACTAACTTTTGGTGGGAATTAAATTTTATAAAATTCAGTTATATGTCGACATAGCATAAAATTCATGTCGACATAGTGTTGTTTTAAATTTTATTATTTTAATTCCTTATTATATTTATATATATATGTGTGTATATATATATATTATTAATTTAATTATTATAATTAACTTAATGAACATATACCTAATTCTGTCCTAAAATTAGTGAATGTTACTTCATTTAATGGTTTGGTTAATATATCAGCTATTTGTTTATCTGTTTCTATGAATTCAAGTGAAATCTTTTCTTTACTTACATTATCTCTTAGAAAATGATGTCACACATCAATATGTTTAGTTCTTGAATAATGAGTAGGATTTTTAGAAATATTTATAGCACTTGTATTATCGTAGTATATAGGTAATTTACTTATGTTTAAACCAAAATCGTTTAAAGTTTGTTGCATATAAATTACTTATGAACATGCCAAAGAAGCAGATATATATTCTGCTTCAGTTGTTGACAAAGATACGGTATTTTGTTTCTTACTAAACCATGGTACAAGGGAATGTCCTAGAAAATGACATGTTCCGCTAGTACTTTTCCGATCAGATTTACATCCTGCGTAATCAGCGTCACATTACGAAACTAGATCGAACGAATCATTTCTAGGATAAAATAATCCAAAATATGATGTATGCTTTACATATCTCAGAATACGTTTTACGGCTGTTAAATGAGTTTTCTTAGGCTGTGATTGATAACTTGAACAGAGATATACACTATGCAATATATCTGATCTACTGGCGGTTATATATAATAATGATCCTATCATTCCTCTATATAGTTTTTGATCAACGTCTCTTGATATATCATCTATACTTAAAGCAATATTAGTTGCCATAGGTGTTGGTCTACCATTAGTTGTTGTTAAATTGTACTTATTAATTAAATCTCTTGCATATTTTTATTGATTAATAAATATTCCATTCTTTAGTTGTCAAATTTGTAAACCTAAAAAGAATGATAATTCTCCCATATGACTCATTTCAAATTCTTTGGTAATAATATCTGAAAATTCTTTGTTCATTTTTTTCATTTGTTGACCCAAAGATTATGTCGTCAACATATATTTGTACTAATTGTATATCTTTGTTATTTTTCTTAATAAACAATGTATTATCTAGTTTTCCTATTTCAAAGTTTGGTTGTGATAAATAATTTGATAATCTGCCATACCAAGCTCTAGGAGCCTGTTTTAGTCCATATAATGCTTTCTTTAGTTTATATATGTGATCTGGTAATTTTTCATCTTCAAATAGGGATGGTTGCTCTACATATATGTCTTCTTTGACAAATCTTTTTAGAAATGCACTTTTGACATCCATTTAATATAATTTAAAATTATTATACTTTGCAAAAGCTAGTATAATTATAATAGCTTCTAGTCTTGCAATAGAGGCAAAAGTTTCATCATAATCTATTCCTTCTTCTTGAGTATATCATTGTGCTACTAGTCGTGCCTTATTTCTTACTACCTCACTGTGTTCATTCATTTTATTTTTATAGACCCATTTGGTTCCTATAATTGTTTTATCCTCTGATTTAGGAACAAGTTCCCATACTTGAAATTGATTCAATTCTTCTTGCATAGCAAGTATCCATGAATCGTCGGAAGAAGATTCCTTTGGATTTTTTGGTTCTATAGTTGATATAAATGTAGTATTACTCATGTTATTTAATTGATTACGAATTCTAACAACGGATTCAATATCCCCTAAGATATTTTCTACAGGATGATCTCTAAGCAATCTAATTCTTTTATTTGGTTGGTTATCTTCATTATTTATTTCAATAATTTCATCCTCACAATCCTCTTTACCGTTTTGAGTTATACTTTTATAGTTTTCATCGAAAGATACGTTTATTGTTTCTTCTATAGTGTTGGTTCGAGTATTAAAAACTCTATAAGCCTTGCTTCTTTCTGAATATCCAATAAAAATTCCTTTATCTGATTCTGAATCAAATTTGTCTAAATTATCCTTTGTATTAAGTATAAAACATTTACTTCCAAATATTTTAAAGTATGATACTTTTGTTTTCTTGTTATATAAAAGTTCATAAGGAGTTTTATGAGTCAAATGTCTAACTGAAATTCTATTAATAATATAACAATTTGTTGCTACTGACTTAACCCAAAAATTCCTTGGTAAATTACTATCGGATAACATAGTTCTTGCACATTCTTATATCATTCTATTTTTATGTTCAACTACTCCGTTTTGTTGAGGAATTCTTGGAATTAAAAAATTGTGGGTTATTCCCTTTTTATTACAATATTTTTCAAAATTCTAATTTTCGAATTCTCCACATGATCGCAATGTATTATTTTAACTTTTAGTGATAATAAATTTTGAATCCTTTTAGAAAAAGTTTTAAATTGAATGAAAGCATCACTTTTATTTTTAAGAAACAAAGTCCAAGTGTATCCAGAAAAATCGTCAACTATTACATACAGATATTTGTTATGATTTATTAATTGAATTTGAGATGGAAAAAATAAATCCATGTGTATTAACTCTAATGGTTTTGAAGTAGTAATTTCTTCTTTTGATTTAAACGAAATCTTCTTTAATTTTCCGAATTGACAAGCATCACATAAGTTATTAACTTTGAATTTTATTTTGGGTAATCCTCTAGCTGAATCTAATTTAGAAATTCCAGAAATATGTTTGAAATTTATATGATTGAATATCTTATGCCAAATCTAGGGATCACTTGTATTGGCCATAAGACATAAATTATCATTGGAAATTTTCATACTTAATATATAAATATTTTTCTTTCTATCTCCTTCGAATACAACTTTTGAATTCCCATCTTCTATGAAGCATTTATTATTTTCAAATTTTATTTTATATCCTTTATCGCAAAATTGACTTAAACTTATGTGTTTTAAATTCCTAATTAATAAAACATTACACATAGTAGGAGTTTCAGAATTACCGACATTGTTGATTCCAATGATGTATCCTTTAGAATTATCTCCGAAGTTTACCAATCCACCATCTTCATACTTCAGATTATTGAGTAGTTCTGGATTTCCAGTCATATGTCTTGAACAGCCACTATCCAGTATCCATTTGTCCTTTTTCATTTTCACCAGTTGCCTTCCAGAATTTGAATTTTCAATAGCCATGTAACACACCTATTCAAGTTTTGAATTTCCAATAGCCACCTTTTCAGAATTTGAATTGCCAACAGCCACTTCACCCATCTTTTCAATTTTTAAGTTTTCAAAAGTCATAGGACTCGTCCTTTTCTGTATTGAACAATATTTCAATAGATCATATGCTTCTTTAACATTAACATATGCAGACTCTTTTAACATTGATGAAATGTATGAATTGACACTAGTATTATCAAAGATTCCAAAATTTTCCATTTTACCAAATTTTCAAAAATCAGATTATGAACTTTTTGAAAGTCCTTGCTCTGATACCAATTATTAGGGGTCATCTCCATGACCAGTGGCCTAGACTGCCACCGTGGCCTATCAACAGTACCTCAGAACTAATTTCACGGTTAGCCTCACGACTCAACCAACCCAATCTTCCCATTGGGACATGTAGGAGTAAGAGTCTCCTGTCTGCCACCAAATAGTCGAGCGAGAACCCCCTATCATGTTCTCTAACTAGCTCTGATACCAATTGTTAGGGACTGCGGAATGGATCGTTCAGGCAAAGAAAACACTATAGGGGAGTGAATAGTGTTTGTAAGAATTTAAACAAAACTAAAAACTAGAGAGAACTATGGGATGAATCAAACACCATAAACACAATCACAGAAACAGATTCAAATACAGATGCAAAATAAACAGAAATAAAAGTGCAGGAAAGGGAAGAACATACGGATTTAATACTGGTTCAGATCACTCCTACGTCCAGTCCCGCAAAACACTGGATTGTGCAGAGTTTTATTACTATTTTCAAATAGCTAAATACAACCTCCTTGATTTCACGGCTCAACAAGGAGACACCGACTCCTATCCCTTGATTCACGGCTCAACAAGGAGACACCGACTCCTATCCCTTGATTCACGGCTCAACAAGGGCATACTGACTCCTATTCCTTGATTTCACGGCTATAAGGATACACCGATTAATCTTTGACTTACAAACAGGGTTTATTAAACCCAAGAAATTACAAAACAGCCCTATAACTCTTCAATAGCACTTGATTCAGAGAGTAGAGAGTGTAGAGAGAAGAAGTTTTATTTAATTAGAAGTGAATTCAGAATAAGGGTAGGATGATAGACGATGAAGATGGAGAAGAAGAAATATTAAAAAATTCGGTTTTAACCTCTTTTTATACAGTATGAAGGGTTACAACGGTTCTAAAGCGTTTCAAATAGTGAAAAGACACTTCCCTTCAAAATTAGAAAAATAGCTGTTATATGTCGAAATACATATTTTGCTATGTCGACATAGTCATATGTAATTTTCATTTTCAAATCAGTTTTCGAATAATTTGGTATAAAATTAATTTTGAAAATTCTTGAGTAAAATTCTAATGTCGTAAATCATTATTATATGATAGAAAAACATATGAAAACATATTTTTAAACTATATAAATATATTTATAAAATTGTAAGGTTTTAAACAATATAAAATATAAATAAAGTATATATGAAAACTTAAGTTTGAAAAACAAAGAATAATAATAATAGAAACAAATATAAAAAGAAAATAGAGAGGATTGAGAATAAAGTAGAAAAACAAAATAGAGAGGATTGAGAAAAGAATTGAAAATTCAGAATTTCGATTTCAATTTGGATTTGAACCTGGAGTGTTATTTAGAGTCTTACAAAA
Source organism: Allium sativum (assembly GCA_030737875.1). Lineage (NCBI taxonomy): Eukaryota > Viridiplantae > Streptophyta > Magnoliopsida > Asparagales > Amaryllidaceae > Allium > Allium sativum. The sequence continues at coordinate 492,054,654 of CM060920.1, forward strand.
TCTAGACTCTATAATTTATATTAATCTTGAACTCTTGATTACACATGAGTCTTGAATCTACTCTGAATTCTGAATCTCTAAAAGCTCTTAAACTGTACGGTCTTCAGTATTAATTCCTGTATACAAATCCTGCATATGTGTGTGTGTGTATATATATATATTCTAGATAAAGATGTTAGTAGATATTTTATAATCAATGATAATTGAAATAAGGTTGCTGTCATCAAAACTCCATTCTCCAACACATAGAACTGATATATCTAGGATTAAACTCGAGGCTTGGAATGTATCACCCTATTTATGATTTAATTCGTTTATCTTGATCGACGAGTAGACTGTTTAAAACAAACCAATATTTGAGCATGGCCATGCATTTCACAGTCTCATTCAATCCTGACGCCCATGGATATCACTACAAATATGTCGTAGGGTTAAATTCCATCTACATCATTCATAATTTGCATTTAATTCGAGATTTATCCAATAATCACTGTTATTGTCTACTTTATTAAAAGTAACTTTAGATGATGTCAAAACAAAAATATCCTCGAATGAAACTATAATGATTTCAATTCTGAGAACCATTGCTTCAGTTTCACTATGAGAATAACTTATGATATTGTCAATTATATTTCGTGTAGCTTTCTCATGTTGGATCAGCCAAATACACTATTCTCCCATACATATTTATGACTTGACATTAATACCACGTATATTAAGGATCAATGAGATATGATCATCAGTCATTCAACATACTAGTCTCAATGTTTTATTGTTGTCCTATATAAACAATAAAACTTGACTAGGGACATTTAAGAATTATAATACTTAATATATTATATAATCTCAAGTTCAAGTCTTACTCGAACTATGTAATAACCCAGAAATGCGAGCCAATTTAAAATCTTATTTTGGCAATTTTGATGAATTTTGAATATTTAAAATGAATTATTTTAAATAATGACGACGAGAAATTTATTTTGAATAGAATTAGAACATGTATATTTATATAGATCGTCGTTACAATATAAATATCTTATTTTAAATATAAAAGGAATTGGAAATGGCGCGGTAGTTCAATAAATCGATTTCAAAGTTCGAATGACTGTACAGGATTCAAAATAAACCGGATTTTGGCGAAACCAAAAATATTAGAATATAATTGAGGATATCTTTCCAACGAATCCGAAAAATCAAAATTTCATAGCAAGAATCAAAAGTTATGTCCAGTTGAAAATTCAGAATAGTCGCTATGGAATTCAAGCCCTTAAAAATGGAAATTTTGCAAACGACCTCGGTTTTCGACGAAACCACTTTTATTGGATCCGTGATGTCAAATTATTGCTAGGTTTCAAAATTCGTAATTTTTCGAATCAATATGTGAGCATGGCAAAGGAAAACACGTTTGACAAGTTTCAGTTGATTTTAATCGACTGGACAATGGCCATTTTTCCAACAGTCTCAGAATTCGATGAAACTAGTTTTGTTAGGACCATATCGTCAATACGAGGCTAGAAAATATTTTTCGGGAATTTTTAGAGTTCGTGTGTGGCCCCGGTAAATTGAAATGTGCGTTCAAATTCAATATATAGAGTTATATGTTGATTTTGACGAAAACTGATCGAAACGATCGAATCGGCTTACGATACATATCCCATTGTGTTCGGAATGGGGGTAATTAGCTATGGACGACAGGCGGTGGGTCTCGTTTCGAGTTCGAATGAAAACGTTACTTTTTAAAATTAAATTAAAATAAAATATAAATTATTACAAACCCCCCTATACTTACCCTCCTCTCTCTCTCTCTCTTCTGTTAATTCCAAATCGAAATGGAAAAAAAATCGCGGCGGAAGAACTACCGCGCCCCCATCGCCACCGCCAGGCGGAGAGCCGCCGCGCACCCCACCTCTTCCCCCCTTCTGTTCTGTTCCGCCTTCTCTCCTCACCCCTTCTCTCAAGACCCGGATCGACGCCCCCAAACCGACCCCTAAGCCCACCGCGCGACCACATCACCGACCCCCTGACCACCCTCCGACCGCGCGAGCAGCACCCCCATCGACAGAAACCTCCGCCGCCCATTGTAGCATCGACGCGCCAAGCCCCCTCCTGCGATCGAAATACTGTAAGTTTTATTCGATTTATTTCAGTTTAATTAGCATATAAAAGTCTGATTTTTATATAAGGGGTTAGCATATAAAAATCTGATTTTTATATAAGGGATTTGCGAATAAAAATTTGATTTTTATATAAGTGATTTGCGAACAAAAATTTGATTTTTATAGAACAAAAAGATTAGATTTTTATTATATGCAAAATGAGATAAAAATATGTTTTCTATATTGAAAGCGAACAAATAAAAATTCGATTTTTATATATATGAAGTGAAGGTAAAAATTCGAATTTTATAGCATTGAAATAAAAATATGATTTTTAATATAAAAATCGTGTGAAACAGATTGGGATGGAACTGACCAAAAGCGAAACAGAATCCAGACCGTTCAGAAATAAAGAATGGCGGAGTGGATCCCAAAGGTGAGAACTTCTCACTTTAACTCTTCTTTTCTAGTTAAAAATATATACTAGGATGCAGACGGTGCTTAGTAGCACTCGACACCCGTCGTCCACAGACCATGGACGGCTTGTTTGTTTAGTTGATTGTTTGGTGATCGATTTATTTGTTCGGTTGATTAATTGGATTGAATTTGTTTGGGATGTGAAATGGGATTGATTAAATTGGTATGTGTATGGCGTGGGCCATTATTAGACCGGGGATAGGGCTAGGCCTTGTCCCGTTTCTAGTATCGTGTCGTTATGCCGCTGAAATTTTCTAAAATAAGTTAGAAAAAATAAAAATATCATTTTATTGAATAAATGAACTAAGTAGAAATCCATGTGTTGAAATAAAGGAATTTATCGTTAAAAATGTAATTTTTAACGTGAATGTGAATAAATAAATATTCATTTACAAACCGGACTGTTTGTTTATGTATAAATAGGTTGTGAATGTGAATAAATGGAATATTACCAGTTTTCCTCCATGGGACAAATAGGTTGGGAATGGGAAATAAAATAAATAATTACTTCGGTGTGGTTCACTAATCCCGACTAGTTTGGAAAACCATAACATGGTTTGAAATGATATCCAAAGGAAGATTAAAGAATAAATTTAGAAGAATTTATCTTTGATAAAATTAATGGGAACCTTTCCTAAGAATGTGAAATTTAGAAACTAATTGTAGGTTAGCTAAGAAGGATGGTTTCCTAGTTGATCTGATGTTGGTTTCGGCCTTCGGGGTTAATATTTGGGGAGTTGTTCCCTTGCTAATTTACGGTTAGTGACTGATGACTTGGAATGAGGCGTATGTTGTGTTTGTGTAACATTAGTTTATTATATACACGGGTCATTCAGAAAGGCCGGGTTTATACCCATTCTGATTAACCGATTCAACAATATGTCGAAGATGAAGACGGTGGTTGAAGACCGGGAGTCTTCACATCATTTGGATGGTTATTGATGATCTTGATTGGGCTGTAAACCCAAGAGGAGAGAATCAGTTGATGATCATCCAGGCGTACTTGGAGATCGATGGATATGCGAGGAAAGTGCCTCCGGTTTCGTTCAGACCCAGAACGAACTTGTAAATGGACTGTGTGTCTGACATTGGATTTTATTCTATGCTAATTGATCTCTATTAAATATACATCGGTTTGGCGACGGAGAATTTATTCTCTTGCTTAACGCCCTTCTCTGATACGTACGAGCTCAGAGGTTGTATATCGATGGACATCAATCGCATGGAGTGAATTGCCTGTGTGGCATGCCTAAGTGGCAAATGATCAAGGCTTCTGTTGAAAAGCAAAGTCTTGTGATTGATGATCAAAGCACGGCCTACATGGCATAGCTTTGTGTATAGCGTGGATTCGCGAGCCTCACACCTCGGTATGAGTCAAAAACGGGATAGTGACTGCAGGGAGAACATGACGTTTCATTCTAGCTAAAGGTAGTGTCAATGCTTAAACTGGCTGACATTTATATTATCTTTACCTATGTGGTTGTTGGAATGTGAGGCGCCTCGGATATAGGTCTGTAAGGACCGGGAAACGTGTGTTCAGGAATTGCCAATCCTAAAACATAAGAGAGGATCGGCCCTGAAGATCCAAGGGTTTCCCAAAGTGTGTAGTCCTGAGGCATTTGCTAGAGTGTCTCGAAGCGGAGAGGAGCTTACCCCTTCCCTCGAATCATGACGGAAATCCAATTTCCAATACGAGATATTTCGGTTTTATTTGTAGAGCCTAGTATGGCGACATAGTTGCATGGGATACTATGCCGTCTATGATTGATATTTATGATTGAAGTTGTTTTGACACTTTAATCTATAATAGTATCAAATGATTTGTTTTAAACGTACCAAGCATGTTTGGGCTATTATAAGGGAAAACCCTATCCTCTGGCTTGCGTTGCATTGTGTGATGGGACCTGGGTCTTATAATAGCTTCATTTTTCCAAAAGGCATTGCGCTGTTTTGTTATATGCACTAGTGTTCTTGGGAGGAAAACCGGTTCCATGTTATACGGCGTGGTCCCTTGAATTACTCTCTTTTAAAGTAAAGTTTCAAATGACTATTTTAGTTCTCACACTAGTCACATGACTGACCTGGAGTTTATTGTTTTAACCTAAACTTTGGGTGCCCCTATTTTCGACACGGGCAGCTAGTAGTTTTGGTTTTGCAGATTTATATTCACAGGATCCTGATTTACGGCTGGAACGATGCTCGGAAAGCTCTGTATCCGTGTATTACTTCCAGTTGTGTTTTATATTGTTTTCCCGCTGCTATGTAATTTATTGTAATCTCTGATAATTATCGAATGTGTAATATTTATTCATACTCTGTATATTCTTGTATTCTGATGGAATTGTTGTAATGAACAATGAAATGTTCTTCTGTTTGCGTTCTATTTTGTCGTGTTCTCATAGCAACCCGTGCTTCCTTCACGGGGAAGTTCGGGTCGTGTCAAACTATATAATTTTGTATTGTTATTCTAAGGACTTCTATTATGTTAATATTTATATTATGCAGTAAATATAAAATAAAAGAATAATTTTATTCTAAATAAAATAACAACATCAACAATGTTATTGATCATATCAAATGGATTGCCTCTAGGGCATAAACTCTAACATTCTCCCACTTGCACTAGAGTCAATCATTCATGTATCTTATACTTATGAAACTAGTGTGACTAATTAAACTTCTGATATGATAGAGTTTAATTCAGTAGGTCCACAACATTACAACCTCTTGCAACCTTGTAGGTATGTTTATTTCCTCTTTGAATAATTTCACATATGAAATTATATTTCTTAAACACACGTTTGTATCGATAATGAGTTTAAGGTTTAGGCCTGAGCAATAGCCACATTGTTATCACAATGTAAATCATTGGATCAACAATGAATTAAGTTCAACTATGAACTTCTTAACCCAAACATTTTCTTTCTTAGAATTACTATCTATTTCTTGTTTTAAATTAACATTATTCATAATAATAATGTGTATAAATGTATGCACTACAAGAAAATTGATTTTTTTGTAGCGCTCAAAAAATGCTACCAAGCATTTTTGGTGGCGTTTTGATAATCATTACGAGAAAACATACCAATAAAAATCATTGAGTATTAGTTGCACATTTTTTAAACGCCACTAAATATTTACTTTTAATAACGTTTTTTAAACGATACGAATGTTATTTTTTGCAGCATCTAAGAAACGCCACCGAGAAGGGTAACTATAACACCTCGAATTTTTAACAAAATTAAAGAAGACAAATTAAAGAATAAATAATTTAATATTATGAATTAATGGAAACTGATTATGTCATTATGTCCATCTCGAAATTCTAGTCAGGATAGATACCTAGTTTGCGTAAAACGGATAACATATGAAGAAGTTACGGACGATAAAAAGTTGAAAATCAGAACCGGGTACAACTGCTGCACATGCCAAGTGCGCCAAGGAAATTTTGCATTGGCATGCCTGTAAAGTGCACCTAGAATAGTTTCTGGGTATTAGGGCCTTTTTCGAGTGAGTGACAACCCGTGACCTGACCCAATTCCATTAGGGCTGAGGCGGCATCCGAATTCTGTAACTCAGCAGCTATAAATATATCTCATATCCTTTGTTCTCTTCAAGGAGAAACAATGGTGGCCGGACTCTGCTGGATTCTAAACTGAATTAGGATCTCTCATCTTCTTCCAAAGCGTATCAAATTATGAGATTCAAACATAAACTCAGCACCTTTTCTATCATCTTAGCAATCCAATCACAGTGAGTTCTAGTTGCTTTTAGGTTTAGATAAATAATAGTGAATTATGAAAAATTGTTATTTGGATACATTGTAGACTTTAGATCTATGTTATTGTTAGATCTTATGCTATGTCATGATAGATCTATTTCTTTGGATCCAATTCAAATTGTTCTACTATGTTATCATTATGGATCTTGGGTTGTAACTTTTATGATACGCTATGATGCGGATGTATATAGATCTATTCTATGTGATATAAAATTATCATGTTAGATCTATTCTATATGATCTAAAATTGTCACCTTGTGATTCATGTTAGATCTATCCTATATGATCTAAAATTGTCACCTTATGATTCATGTTAGATCTATCCTATGTGATTTAAAATTTGTCACTTTATGATTTATGTTAGATCTATCCTATGTGATCTAAAATTGTCACCTTATGATTCATGTTAGATCTATCCTATGTGATCTAACATTGTCACCTTATGATTCATGTTAGATCTATCCTTTGTGATCTAAATTTGTCACCTTATGATTCATGTTAGATCTATTTGATGTGATCTAAATTGTCACCTTATGTAAACATGTTAGATCTATTCTATGTGATCTAAATTGTCACTCTATTCTATCATGTTAGATTTAAATTGACCGGACATCTAAAATGGCTAATTTAGATATTGTAACATCGCAGTTCATCAGTTTTATGTCCACCTTGTTATGATGACAACGCCATGTCCATGCTAGTATGTATGTTCACCTTATTATCATACAAGTTTATGTTTATGCCAAGATGGTCATTTTAGTATATTCCCATTATTTTCCCTATTATTGTTTATGACTAGGCTATTGTCTAGCCTAGGCATGTTGCCAATTTTGTGAGGGCGCTAGTAAAGGAACGGGGAAAAATGGATAAAAATGGCATAATTTGAATATGAACATTTATGGACATGTAATTCAAATTATTGGCAAAATAGGTATTGACGCCTATAAAAGGAAAGGATTAATTAATTAATAAATTAATTAAAAATGGCATAATTTGAATATGAACATTTCTGGACATGTAATTCAAATTATTGGGCAAAATAGGTATTGACACCTATAAAAGGAAAGGGTTAATTAATTGATTAATTGATTAAAAATGGAATGTCTAGTAATTACAATTTGGAATTGTAATTGTACTTATGACACGAGGTTAGGTTGCATTAGTGGTGGAAGTCTTCCCGTACCCAACCGACATATCCAGCAGCCACTAATAGTGAACCTAATGTGGGAGGTCTAAGTACGTAAATACGAATCGGACTATGACACGAGGTTAGGCCCAACTGTGGAATAAGTCTGCCCGGACCCGACCGGCATATCCAGCATCCACATGTTGTAGGCCTAATGTGGATGGTCTAGTCCATTATGAAATCATAAATGGACATGGTAAAGAATTGGACTACTTAACCTAAGTTAATCCATAGGGATTGTATGAACTTAAATTTAAGTTGGGGGTTAAGTAAATCTGAAGAGGGGATGGGTAATAGGCCCACAAACTTAACCCATTAAGATTATGTAATTAAAGACGCCTAATGGTGTACATAATTGGTGAAAATAATAAAGTTATGTAATTAAAGACACCTCTTAGGGTAAACATAACTTGTAGAAGTAATAGGTTATGTAATTAAAGACACCTATAGGTAAGCATAACTGGTTGAAAGATTATGGGTTATGTATTAAAGACACATATAGGTAAGCATAACCGGTAGAAATAAATAAGGCTATGTAATTAAAGATACCTAGTGGTATACATAGTCCGTGAAAACCTAGTGAGGGATACAAAACAAAGGTGAGAGCTTGAATCACATTGTGTGGGACCCATTTCAATGAGTAACCCATAGTAGGTGTCAAATAAAGTATTTTGTACTAGGCGGAGAAGGGGCTCGCTTATTGACTGATTGTAAGAGATCCAAACGTGGAGGACGGTGTGGGCGGTGCGAACCGACGAGGCCATATGCGTACATGAGCTGGGCAGAGGGGGATAAGACGACCGTGACAGCTGTAGATATGGTTGTGCACATTGTTACGACGAGGGGTTGCTACTTTAGGAAGTGGTACCTCCTACTGTGGGGCCAACATAAGGTATCTACGAGGGTTAGGGAGCCGATCGATCAAGGTAATATTAGGATTCATTTGGATGTATACCTAAGTCTACTACCTTATAGTTGGAGGGATCATCTCTTTCTGGATATACTAGTAACAGTACAGAGTAATCACTAGTGAGGAATATATACCTTATCTTGCTTACCTTGTCACACCTGCCATTTATGTAGTGATCTCTTTCTTATCCACTTTATATGCCTATCATGTTGATTTTATTTATTTACTGGCTAAAAGGAACTAGACTCGCCAAACTTTATGTCTTACCCTTTTGTTTCTCCTTTTTTCTTCCGTTTCCCACCAGGCTCTCAGGGAGGAAACACCAAGGCTTAGTCGGGATTCAGAAATCACCTTGCTCGGAGCTACTTCTGAAATATGGCTCAAGTCCTTGTCTTTACTATGGCTAAATTCTTTCAATTAGGGAATTATGTTTTTATATTATGTACTCTGCTGATGCAAGACAGAAGTTATTTTATTATAATGGCTTTTGTGACTTATGGTATTGTGGACCATGGTATTTTATTGAAATTTAAATTTAAATTTCCGCTACTATCTTATTTATATCTGTCTTGTAATTATTCTATATCTGATTAACTATAACGCTTCACGGAACTTAATGCATTCCCTTAGTGAGTGAAATTAACCGATATGGGGTGTCATTCTTGGTATTAAAGCTGAAGATTACCAGATTAGATAAAATTTTTGAAAATTATTTTCAAAAAGGTTTTAAAAGAAAATTCTATTTTGAAAAACATTCCCCAAAAAGCCATATGTAGTATCCTTCGGTCCTTTATCTAAATATCTTCCTTTTCCCTTTTTCAGCATGTTTGGGGAACAAAACATCCCTAATATCCCAGAGGGCATCACTATACCCGGATGGTTCCATAGGTATTTGGAGGCCATGGTGCCGGACGAAGGCCAAACAAACGTTCTTCCCTAGCTGCACCAGTCATTCTTCCTCCTCCTCCCCTTCCAAAAGAAGATAACTTCGCCAAGATCTGCAAGGACTTCCGTTCTATGGGAGGAAAGCCATTCCATGGGAACAAGACATTCGTGGAAGCTCGGAATTGGCTTAAGGAGACTGAGGACTTATTTGTAATCTTTGACGTGGAGGACCGAAAGAAGATTCAGTTAGCTGCTTGGCTATTGAAGGACGAAGCCTCATTTTGGTGGGAAGTCACCCAAGCTGGACGTCCGGTGGAAACTTGGGAAGATTTTAGACAGAGGTTCGAAATGAAATTTCTTTCCCAAGCTGAAAGCAGCATGCAAATGGAGAGATTCGTAGCACTCAAACACGGAAACTTGACGATGAAAGAATATGCGAAAAAAATCATCCACCTAGCAAGGTTCGGGTTAGAGTTGGTGGATACGCCACACAAAAAGGCTTTGCGGTTTGCTAAAGGGCTGAATGAGCCTCTGCATGGTTTAGCTATGTCCCATATTCCAATGGGGGCCACCTTTGAAAAACTTTTCGATATGGCCCTGATGCATGAGGAGGACAAGGGAGAAAAGAAGGAAAAAAAGCTGAGGGGACATCGCATAATAAGAAGGTGTGGCCTAAGAAGGGGCATCAGCAACAACAACAACAGCAGAAGAAAGGAGGGAAAAATGATAAATGCAAGGATAAGAGAAAATATCACCATTGTGGGAAGGAAGGTCATCTGGTTAAAGACTGTAAGCGAAGGAAGAATTCTTGCTTCCACTGTGGAGAGGCCGGACATTTTTCTAAAGAGTGCCCGAAGAAATGGGGAACACGGGGACAAGGTCAAAGGGAAGGAAATTCTAGAGGGCAGGTGCATACTCTCGCGACCAGTGCTCCTGATAGCGGTAGAAAAATTTCTGTGGAAGGTTTAATTTCTCTTTCAAACCATCCTGTTAGAACACTTTTTTATTCTGGTGCCTGACACTCATTTATATCAAGTTCTGTAGTTGAATCTCTGCACTTAATTACTAGTATGGTAGTAGATCCCGTAGTTGTTTCAAACACCATTGGTGTTTCGGCTCATTTATCGATGGTTTGTCGGGGTTTGAAAATATCTGTGTTAGGCATCGAGTTTGAATGCGATTCATATGTGCTTGGGTTTATGGGCCATGGGTTGATTGCAATGGATTGGCTTACTACTTATGGTGCCATTCTGGATTGTGAGAAGAGGGTTGTTAAGCTTCTGACTTGTCATTGGAGAACCCTCGAGATTTCGTGTGACCCACAAAGGTCGGTTATGCTTAGTTTCCTAGAGTCTCTTGATGCATCTATCGACGATCTGCAATCTGCTCCAGTAGTCTGAGATTTTTCCGATGTTTTTGATGAGGTTCGGGGTTTACCTCTAAGGCGCGAGATCGACTTTCGCATATATCTGGTGGATAATACAAAGCCAGTTACATTAGCAATGCGCCACATGGCTCCAAGGGAAAGGAGGGACCTGAGTAAGCAAGTAGGGGAGCTACTTGAGAAAGGGTTTATCAGATGAAGCATATCTTAATGGGGTGCTCCAGTGGTTTTCACAACTAAGGCGGATGGTTCGCTTCGTTTGTGTGTTGATTATAGGGAGTTGAGTAAACTCACTAAGAAGAATAGGCACCCGATTCCGAGGATTGATGATTTATTTGATCAGCTTGTTGGTGCCTCGGTATTTTCTCAGTTAGACTTGGCCATGGGGTTCCATCAGTTGAGGGTGGCTGAGGATAGCATAGATAAGACTGCATTTAGGACTCCGGACGGTTTCTTTGAATGGCTGGTTATGACTTTTGGGCTGATGAATGTACCCGCCAATTTTGTCGATCTGATGAGTAGGGTGTTTCGGGAGTTCCTAAATAAGTTTGTGGTAGTCTTTGTCAATGATATTTTGATCTTCTCCAAGAGTGAAGAAGAGCATGCCCAGCATTTTAGAGAAGTTTTGAAAATTCTCCATGACCATCATCTTAAAGCAAAGTTCTCCAAATGCCATTTTTGGAGAAAAGAGGTGAGATTCTTAAGGCATGTGGTCTCCAAAGAAGGATAGTTGTTGCTCCCGCGAAGGTGGTTGCAGTGCAAGATTGGCAGGTTCAACCGAGGTGAGAAGCTTTCTTGAGTTGGCAGGTTACTATAGGAAGTTCATTAAGGACTTCGTAAAGATATCATCCCCACTCACCATGTTGACGAAGAAGAACTTGGCATTCTCATGGGGTATAGACTATGGCATTGCTTTCCAACGAATGAAGAGGGCTCTTAACACAACCCCAGTCTTGACCTTACCCGACGGAAATAAAGTGTTTACCATTTACACTGATGCATGCGGTATAGGGCTTGGTGTGGTCCTAATGCAAGAAGGGAAAGTAGTGTGTTATGGGGATAGACAGCTGAGAGTTCATGAAAAGAACTACCATACCCATGATCTTGAGCTAGCTGCCATAGTGTTTGCGTTAAAGACTTGGCGTCATTATTTACTTGGGGAGAAGTTCGAGTTATACACCAATCATATATCTCTCAAGTATCTATTCTCGTAGAAGGATCTCAATTTAAGGCAACAACATTGGATGGAGTTTCTAGCTTCTTATGATTTTGAGGTTTCTTATACCCCTGGCAGAGGGTGGCCCTGAGTCCTCTGTTTGTAGAAAGAAAGAACTTGGAGTTCATATTAGCTTTCGATTTTAGACCTTCCATCGAGATTTTGCCTTATTTGTTTGCATCCTTGGAGATACGACCGACTCTTATGGACCAGATAGGAGCTTCGCAACAAGGTGACCTACAGATTCTAGACATCATGGATAAGCTCAGAAGAGGGGAGACTTCTAGTCACCTTAGTATATATGCCATAGATGAAAAGGGGTGGTTGTGGCGAGATTGAAGGCTTTGTGTTCCTCAAACTGGAAGCTTGATAAAGGCAGTCCTAGAAGAAGCCCACCATTCTAAGATGGCTATTCATCCAGATAGTGATAAGATGTACAGGGACATGAAGAGGGTCTTCTTTCAGGCTGGGATGAAGAAAGATGTGGCCAAATTTGTTTCTCAATGTTTAGTTTGCCAGCAAGTCAAAGCTGAGCAAAAGAACCCTGGTGGTTTACTTCATCCATTGGAGGTTCCTCAGTGGAAATGGGAAAGCGTCTCTATGGATTTCATAGATGGCTTACCTAGATCGAAGAAAGTCAACACCAATATCTGGGTTGTGGTAGATTGACTCACTAAGAGCGCTCACTTTATTCTAGTTAAGAGTAAGAGGAAGACATCATGGTTAGCAGCAATTTATGTTCAAGAGATAGTTCATCTTCATGGAGTTCTTTCCAGAATCGTGAGCGATCGCGACCCTATCTTTACCAGCGAATTTTGGAGAAGCTTGCAAGAAGCATTAGGTACACAGTTGCATTTGAGCACAGTTTATCATCCTCAAACCGATAGGCAAACGGAGAGGGTGAATAGAATTCTAGAAGATCTTTTAAGGCTGTGTATCCTAGACTTCGGAGGGACTTTGGAAGAGCATCTTCCTTTAGTAGAGTTTTCCTATAACAATAGCTATCAGGCCAGCATCGGCATGGCACCCTTCGAAGCACTATACGGACAACCCTGTAGATCACCAACTTGTTGGTGGGAATCTACAGAAAGATTGTTACTTAGACCAGATATGGTTAGAGAAACATCTGAAAAGATTGATCTTATTCGACGGCAGATGAAGACAGCTCAAGATAGGCAGAAATCCTATGCAGACAAGAGAAGGACTAACCTCGAATTTGAAGCAGGGGACTTGATTTTTATCAAAGTGTCACCTCTGAGGAATGTGGTTTGCTTCGGATCGGTAGGGAAGTTGGCACCTAGGTTTGTGGGACCACTTTCCATAACCGAGAGGATTGGCCAAAAGGCCTATAGAGTAAAGCTTCCTCAAAATCTATCTAGTGTCCATGATGTTTTCCATGTTTCTCATCTGCAGAAGTTCTTACATGACACCACAGAAGTTGTTGAGCCGAGTATATTGGAAGAGGTAGAAGTGGAACGGGAGGCGACAGTCAGGCGAGTTCCTTCCCGTATTCTAAGATCAGAAGTTAAGAAACGACGCAATAAAGAGATCAAGTTGCTAAAGGTTCAATGGGGAGATAAACCAGAGGATGCGACTTGGGAGACCGAAGACAAGATTCGTGCTTCGTACTCTTTTCTCTTCGAGGGTATGTTCTTAAGTCTTTTTTCCAAAAGCTTTATCAGTACTTGTTTTTATTATTTGATTATATCCTATCCATAGTATTTTCGACCTTTAGAAAGGAATCCTATGGATATAAACATGTGTTTGAAACATGTTATGTTTGATGGATGCAAGTGTTTGCTAGTGGTTTCCTGTGGACGCTTATACACACATATTAGGCACTAAGATCGACTCAATCACTCTCATACTGCATATGGATGTATGTGCATTTTCTTTTCTTTTATGGATGGAAATGGGTGAACTAGCATATGGATGTTGCATTTGGACGAATGAGTGTGCACACATGTAGAGCTTATATGTTATAATAGGCTTATTTGCATACATATTGGATTTATGGCAATAACATACATTGCATTAAGGAGGTCAACTGAATTAGTACATAGACCGCTTGATTTTCACATTAGTGTTGGGACATATACACACACTTTTGCATATATTCATGAAATCATTAGAAATCCTTAAGGACAATGGATGCCAATGATTGATGGATGATGGATGGTAGGATATGTGTTCTTCTCGACTTGCAGATTTCGAGGATGAAAACTTTTGAGTAGGGGAAAATGTAACACCCCGAATTTTTAATGACAATAAAGAAGACAAATTAAAGAATAAATACTTTAATATTAAGACTTAAGGGAAACTGATTACGTCATTATGTCTGTCTTGAAATTATGGTTAGGATAGACACCTAGTTTGTGTAAAATGGATAACATATGAAGAAGTTACACAAGATAAAAAGTTGAAAATCAGAACCGGGTATAACTGGCGCACTTGCCAAATGCGCCAATGCAATTTTGCATTGGCGCACCTGTAAGGTGCGCCCATAACAGTTTCTGGGTATTCGGGCCTTTTTCGAGTGAGTGACGACCCGTGACCTGACCAAATTCCATTAGGGCTGAGGTGGCATCCAAATTATATAACCCAGCAGCTATAAATATATCTCATGTCCTTTGTTTTCTTCAAAGAGAAACAATGGTGGCTGGACTCTGCTGGATTCTGAATTGAATTAGGATCTCTCATCTTCTTCTAAAGCATATCAAATTCTGAGATTCAAACATAGACTCAGCTCCTTTTCTATCATCTTAGCAATCCAATCACCGTGAGTTCTAGTTGCTTTTAGGTTTAGATAAATAATAGTGAATTATGAAAGACTGTGATTTGGATACGTTGTATACTTTAAATCTATGTTATTGTTAGATTTTATGCTATGTCATGATAGATCCATTTCTTTGGATTCAATTCAAATTGTTCTACTATGTTATCATTATGGATCTTAGGTTGTAACTTTTATGATATGCTATGATGCGGATGTATGTAGATCTATTCTATGTGATCTAAAATTATCATGTTAGATATGTTCTATGTGATCTAAAATTGTCACCTTATGATTCATGTTAGATCTATCCTATATGATCTAAAGTTGTCACCTTATGTTTCATGTCAGATCTATCCTATGTGATCTTACATTTGTCACTTTATGATTCATGTTAGATCTATCCTATGTGATCTAAAATTGGCACCTTATGATTCATGTTAGATCTATATTATGTGATCTAAATTTGTCACCTTATGGTTCATGTTAGATCTATCCTATGTGATCTAAATTTGTCACCTTATGGTTCATGTTAGATCTATTTCATGTGATCTAAATTGTCACCTTATGTTAACATGTTAGATCTATTCTATGTGATCTAAACTGTCACCCTATCTTACCAAGTTAGATTTAAATCGATTTGACATCTAAAATGGCTAATTTAGATACCGTGACATCATAGTTCATCGGTTTTATGTCCACCTTATTACGATGACAATTTCATGTCCATGCTAGTATGTTCACCTTATTATCATACAAGTTTATGTTTATGCCAAGATGATCATTTTAGTATATTCCCATTATTTTCCCTATTATCGTTTATGACTAGGCTATTGTCTAGCCTAGGCATGTTGCCAATTTTGTGAGGGCGCTAGTTAAGGAACGGGGGAAAAAGGGATAAAAATGGCATAATTTGAATATGAACATTTATGGACATGTAATTCAAATTATTGGGAAAAATGGGTATTGACACCTATAAAAGGAAAGGATTAATTAATTGGTAAATTAATTAAAAATGACATAATTTGAATATGAAAATTTATGGACATGTAATTCAAATTATTGGGCAAAATAGGTATTGACACTTATAAAAGGAAAGGGTTAATTAATTGATTAATTAATTAAAAATGGATTGTCTAGTAATTACAATTAGGAATTGTAATTGTACTTATGACACGAGGTTAGGTTGCATTAGTGGTGGAAGTCTGCCCGGGCCCGACCAACATATCCAGCAGCCGCTAATGGTGAACCTAATGTGGGAGGTCTAAGTACGTAAATACGAATCGGGCTATGACACGAGGTTAGGCCCAACTGTGGAATAAGTCTGCCCGGACCCGACCGGCATATCCAGCATCTACATGTTCTAAGCCTAATGTGGGAGGTCTGGCCCATTATGAAACCATAAATGGACATGGTAAAGAATTGGACAACTTAACCTAGTTAATCCATAGGGATTGCATGAACTTAAATTTAAGTTGGGGTTTAAGTAAACATGGTTGAGGGGTGGGTTAAGTAAATCTGAAGAGGGGATGGGTAATTGGCCCACAAGCTTAACACGTTAAGATTATGTAATTAAAGATACCTAGTGGTATACATAATCGGTGGAAATAATAAAGTTATGTAATTAAAGACACCTCTTATGTTAAACATAACTTGTAGAAGTTATAGGGTTATGTAATTAAAGACACCTATAGGTAAGCATAACCGGTTGGAAGATTAGGAGTTATGTACTAAAGATACTTATAAGTAAGGATAACCTGTAGAAATAAATAAGGCTATATAATTAAAGACACCCAGTTGTATACATAGTCAGTGAAAACCTAGTGGGATACAAGACAAAGGGGAGAGCTTGTATCACATTGTATGGGACCCATTTCAGTCAGTAACCCGGAGTAGGTATCAAACAAAGTATTCCGTACTAGGCAGAGAAGGGGCACACTTACTGACTGATTATAAGAGATCCAAACGTAGAGGATGGTGTGGGCGGCACAAACAGACCGGTCCATGTGCGTGCATGAGCCGGGAAAAGGGGGATAAGACGACTGTGACACCTGTAGATATGGTTGTGCACATTGTTATGACGAGGGGTTGCCACTTTAGGAAGTGATACCTCCTACTGTGGGGCCAGCACAAGGTATCTACGAGGGTTAGGGAGCCGATCGATCAGGGTAGTAGTTAGGATACATTTGGACGTATACCTAAGTCTACCACCTTATAGTTGGATGGATCATCTCTTTCTGGATATACTAGTAGCAGTGCAGAGTAATCACTAGTGAGGCATGTACACCTTATCTTGCTTACCTTGTCACACCTGCCATTTACGTAGTGATCTCTCTCTTATCCACTTTATATGCCTATCATGTTACTTTTATTTATCTACTGGCTAAAAGGAACTATACTCGCCAGACTTTATGTCTGATCATTTTGTTTCTCCTTCTTTCTTCCATTCCCCCAGGTTCTCAGGGAGGGAACACCTAGGCTTAGTCTAGATTCAACATCACCTTGCTAGGAGCTACTTCTGAAGTATGGCTCAAGTCCTTGTCTCTTCTATGGCTAAACTCTTTCAATTGGGGAATTATGTTTTTATATTATGTACTTTGATGATGCAAGACAGAAGTTATTTTATTTTAATGGTTTTTGTGACTTATGGTATTGTGGACCACAGTATTTTATTGAAATAAAAATTTAAATTTTTGTTGCTATTTTATTTATATCTATCTAGTAACGGACGTGGGGTGTCATAGTTACTGGTTTTAATGGCGCCCAATTATCTTTTTTAGCGTTTAGTTAACGCCATCGTAAAGGTTTTTCATTATTTTAATTACTGGCTTGTAGCGGTTTTTAAACGCTACAAAAAATGTAATAACCCAGAAATCTGAGCCAATTTAAATTTTTTATTTTGGCAATTTTAATGAATTTTGAATATTTAAAATTATTTATTTTAAATAATGACGACGAGAAATTTATTTTGAATAGAATTAGAACGTATATATTTATATAGATCGTTGTTAGAATATAAATATTTTATTTTAATTATAAAAGGAATTGAAAATAGCGCGGTGGTTTGAAAATTCGATTTCAAGTTCAAATGAATGTACAAGATTCAAAATAAACCAGATTTTAGCGGAACAAAAAAAAATTGAATCTATTTGAAAATATCTTTCCAATGAATCCGAAAAATCGAAATTTCATAGCGGGAATAAAAAGTTATGCCCAGTTGAATATTCAGAATAGTCGCTATGGAATTCTGGCCTTTAAAAATTGAAATTTTGCAAACGGACTCTGTTTTCGACGAAACCACTTTTGTTGGATCCGGGATATCATGTAATGGCTAGATTCCAAAATTCATAATTTTCTGAAACAATATGTGAGTGTGGCGAAAGAAAACGTGTTCTACTAGTTTCAGTCAATTTCGATCGACCAGAAAATGCCCATTTTTCAAAATGTCTCAGAATTTGACGAAATTAGTTTTGTTAGGGCCATATCGTCAATACAAAGCTAGAAAATATTTTTCGGGAATTTTTAGAGTCTATATGTGGCCCCGATAAATTGAAATGTACGTTTAAAATTGAATATGTAGATTTATAATTTAATTTAAACGAAAACTGATCGAAACAGCTGAATCAGCTGATGAAACATATCCTATTGTGTTCGGAATGGGGGGTAATTAACTATGGACGACAGTCGGCGGGCTCGATTTGGTGTTCGAATTTTAAAGTAACTTTTTGGGAGTTAATTAAAGAATTAAATAAATATATAAATATATGTCCCCCTTTATATCTCTCCTCCCCTTTTACTCCTCGGTCAAACCGCAACTTAGAAAAAAATAAAAAATAAAAGGGGAAATCGCGATCCCCAAATCGATATGGTGATCGATCCTCCACCGCGTCCCACTCCTCAGTCGTCGCCGCACCCGCGCCAGCCTCCCCCTACGCCGTAGAGCCTTTCTCCCTCTCCAGATTCCGATGCGAAGCCCTAGAACCCACCACGAGCTACATCGCGTCGACCACCGTACCACCTTGCCTCACGCTATCCCTGCCACCGCAGTCCCCTCTCCGATGCCTGCTCCTCCTTCCCCAGCTCCCTTCCGATCGAATCCCACAACCCTAAAAATGCTAGTGAGTTTTTATTTCTTTTTCGATTCCTTGGATGGAAAAAATATACGATTTCTTTGATGAAAAATATATGATGAGTTTTGTTTAAAAATAGAAAAGCTATGATTTTTAATAATGTAAAAAGTTGATTTTTATTGATAATAAAGGTTACATTTTATGATAATAAAGTTTATATTTTTATTTTGTTTACAAAGGTTTGATTTTCAAAGTGAACAAGATTTGATTTCTAAAATAAAAAGATTAGAATTATAGAAATGAAAAGAATATATATTTTTATATATAAAAAGATTATATTTTTAAATAAGAAAAGATTATATTTTTAGAAATAAAAAGATCTAATTTTTAGAAGTGAAAATATTATATTTCTAGAATCGAAAAGATTAGATTTTTAATTATATAAAGAAGTGATTTTTAATTTTATAAAAATATAATTTTTATTATATGAATAGCGGTAAAAGAATGGGATTTTTCTATATATATTAGCGTTGAAATATAATTCTTAATATAAAATTCGTGAAACAGATCTCGCTGAAAACACGGCGAAGATTTTCTACATATGAAGAGTCGCGGTGTTTGGTTAAGCTAATAGGTGAGAACTCCTCACTAAAATTTTCCGTTCAGTTATTTATTTTATAACTGCATATATAAACTGCTCCCCGTCGTCTACAGACCATGGACGACTTGTGTGATTGATTGTGTTGTGAAAATTGACTGTTGGTTGTGAAATAAAATATATATTCATGTGTTGAAATAAAATATATATTCATGTGTTGAAATAAAATATAAAATTCATGTGTTGAAATAAAATATATATTTATGTGTTGAATATAATAAAATTCATGTGTTGAAATAAAATGTATAATTCATGTGTTGAAATAAAATATATAATTCATGTGTTGAAATAAAATATATAATTCATGTGTTGAAATAAAATATATATTCATGTGTTGAATAGAATAAAATTCATGTGTTGATATAAAATATATATTCATGTGTTGAAATAAAATATATATTCATGTGTTGAAATAAAATATATATTCATGTGTTGAAGTAAAATAAATATTCATTTACAAATCGAACGATTTGTTTATGTACACCGATTTGACTAGTATTGATTGGGACGATAAATTTTACGCATCGCCCAAGTGCACAAATAAAATATGTGTTAGATTGATTGAAACCCGACACGGGTGTTGGGATGATATTGACGTACACTAATCCCAATTATTTAGTTATATGTCAATCGATTGGTTAACAGACTGTGTAAGCGTTAATTATTTATATTTAATGCTTATGCAGTTGTGTGGTGCACTTGGGATGACGGTTGATTATTTATCATTGCTATTATATACATGTGTTGTATGGAATCCATATAATTAACATTATATGGTAATTGATTGGGCCTCATTCCAGTTTGGAAAATAAGGAATAAAAAAGGAAAATTCATGTGTTAATTTGAAAGAAAATTCATGTGTTGAATAGAATAAAAATTCATGTGTTGAACAGAGTATAAATTCATGTGTTGAATAGAATAAATATTCATGAATAGAACAAATATTCATGTGTTGAAGAAAATATTCATTTGCTGAATAGAATAACGAAGTTATTGAAATATATAAAGCCGTGTTGATTAGATATGTGCAATTTTGACGCAAATGATATTTATATCGATTTTATTCATTTTTATACTGAATATCGAAAAGAAATTGATTTCAAAATCTAGTGTTTTTGAAAATATTATCATTTATATATCGATGATATGGAATATTCAATTTTGATTAGAAATTGAATAGGAAGTTGAAATCGTTTTGAAAACGAATTTAAAACGACTTATAAAATACGTTTAGAATTGAAATCGACGAAATATATATATTATATATTAAATGGCCTGAATAGAATGCGCTGCGCCGCGGCAGTTCGCGAATTTCGACCATTGACTTCGAATGGATATTACGGGAGATCCGACCGTCGGATTCTCCTAAAACCGAAACCGTTGGGTTTGTATCGAAAAGAGCTTTCTAACGAATATTAGAGATTTGAAATCTAACGGTTGGATTTGGAATTATGTCCAAATCAAATTTGGAAAAGTTCGTTGTAAGTGCTGTTCGATGGCCGTTGATGGAAATCGACTGTACGGGCCTTGATAAAATTATTAAAAATAGTAATAATTTGTGTGAAATCATAAGAAATGATTTAAAAAGAATTGGGATGAAAAATTCCATATTTGAAAAGATAAAAATAGATTTTTATCGAAATGAACTAGTTTTGAACTATAATTATAATTCCATTTATTTTTAAAATAAATAAATTGGATTTGAAATGGTTTTAGAAGTAACCAGAATTTCCAATAATTGAATTGGAATGGATTTGAATCGAAATTGTCTTTATAATATTTCGGTGTTGGATTTCATGATTATACAAATATTGTTATGGAAATTTGAAAGATATATTTATATCGTTATTTCCAATACGATATTTGTTGGTCATAGAATTTGATATTGAATATAAGCCGATATATTTTCTATTCAGGGCCTTGTTTTTGATATCAAATGTGATTTTGGGTTTATCGTGAATCGTGTTTTAGATGACATTGGTTCTTTTACCCAGTTAAAGACAGAATATTGATTTTTGGGAAGATTAAAACCAAGTGGAGTTTTAATGAATCTTTAATTAGATTGAAATGATCGAGAATGGAGTATCACTAGTTTTGCTCCAGGTGATAGTTAAATCTTTAATTAGATTTAAACGTGAAATGGTAATTGAATTTACCGATAACACCATGGTGTTAGATATGAAGTATGACCAGTTATACTTCATGAGATGAATAGCTTGGGATTGGGAAATAAAATAATTGATTACTTCGGTGTGGTTCGCTAATTCCGACTAATTTGAATTGATATTCAAAAGAAGATTAAAGAATAAATTTTAAGAATTTAACTTTGATAAAATTAATGGGAACTTTTCTTAAAGTATAAGAATATTTGAATAAAAGAATATTCTGAATTGGAATGAGGCGTATGATGTGTTTGTGTAACACTTGTTTATTATATACGCGAGTTATACAGAAAGACCGGGTTTATCCCATTCTGAATAACTGATTCGACGATGTGTCGAGGATGAAGATGGTGGTCAAAGACCGGAGGTATTCACATCGTTTGGATAATTACTGGTGATCTTAATTGGGATGTACACTCAAGAAGAGGGAATCAGTTGGTGATCGTCCAGATGTACTTGGAGATCGATGGATATGCGAGGTACAAGGTGCCTCCGGTTTCGTTCAGACCCAGAACGAACTTGTAAATGGACTGTGTGTCTGACATTGGATTTTATATTGTGTGATTGATTTATATTAAATATATATCTGTTTGGCGGCGGAGAATATATTCTCTTGCTTAACGCCCTTCTCTGAGACGTACGAGCTCAGGGGTTATATATTAATGGATAACAATCTCATGGAGTGAATTGCCTGTGTGGCATGCCTAAGTGGAAAATGATCACGTCTTTTGTTGAAAAGCAGAATCTTGTGGTTGATGATCAAAGCACCGCTTGTGTGGCATAGCTTTGTGTAGGTTAATTCGCGAGCCTCACACCCCGGTTGTGAAACAGAAATGGGGGATGATTGTAGGGACGACACACGTTTCCTTCTAGCTAGGGTGGTGTCAGTGACCTACCAGCCCTAACATTTATATTATTTTCACCTGTGTGGTTGTTGCTGTTGCGAGGCGCCTCAGATATATCGGTGACTATGTGGAGCCGATGGAGTCATTTGGCTCATTTACGCCCCTAAGTGTGGGGAAACGCAGTGTCCAGGGTTTAAGTTTAATCCACATCGGTGGAACGGCCTTGAAGATCCATGGGGCAGTTGCGGCTGTTTCTGAGACATGGGCTTGATTGTCTCGAAGCCGGTGAGGACGATCCCTTGCCTCGGTTCACAGATGGAATTCCAATACGTGATTTTGCGGTTTTGATTGTAGAGCCTAGTATGGCAACATGATATACGGTACCCATGCCGTCTATGAATGATATTTATGATTGAAATTGTTTTGACATTATACACTTATAATAGTATCTAATGATTTGTTTTAAACGTACCAAGCATGCTTGGCTATTATAAGGGAAAACTCTATCCTCCGGATTGCGTTGCATTGTGTGATGGGACCTAGGTCTTATAATAGCTTCATTTTTCCAAAAAGCATTGCGCTGTTTTGTTATATGCACTGATATTCTTGGGAGGAAACCCGTTCCGTGTTATACGGCGTGGTCCGTTGATATATCTGATTTAAAGTAAAGTTTTAAATAACTGTTTAGTTCTCACACCAGTCACATGACTGACCTGGAGTTTATTGTTTTAACCTAAACTCTGGGTGCCTATATTTTCGACATGGGCAGCTAGTAGTTTTGGTTTTGCATATTTATATTCACAGGGTCCTGATTTGCAGCTGGAACGATACTCGTAAAGCTCTGTATCCGTATATTACTTTCAGTTGTGTTTCATATTATTTTTCCGCTGCTATGTAATGTATTTTAATCTCTGATATTTATCAAATGTATATTATTTGTTTATACTCTGTATATTCTTGTATTCTGATGGAATTGTTGTCATAAACAACGAAATGTTCTTCTGTTTGTTTTTCAATTTGTCGTGTTCTCAAAACAATCAGGTGTTTTGAATGGTCTTGGTCGGTTTAGCGATCGATTCGGATCGAGCGAAATTCCAAATTGTTACAGTTGGTATCAGAGCTTTGGTTTACAAAGCTGAGAACAAGACACATTGGAACCATACGAAAGAATTCATCAGAGATTGGATTAGTAATATCCAATGAGAATGACTCGTTAGAGATGGGGTCAGTAGTGTCCTAGAACGAGTGTGAAGGGTGATGTTATTAACATAAAATTTTAAAACAAGTTTTGTTTTGAAAATTTAATTCAATTATCCGTATTTGAATATTTATTTATATTGATTTGAACTATCGGGTATATAGAGATTTTAATATACATCTGATCCACGTGTATTGGAAGCCTCCAATATACCGGATGGATATAGAGTCACACTCTAGTCGCCCGGGGATAATTCTGGTGATGCGGTCGCATCATCAGTATTTATAATCGAGTGCCGAAATTGTGATATTTATATATTTCCATAGACTGGTGTGAGAACCAAAACTAGATAGGGCTTATTGTTGTGATTTGGCATCAAAAATCAAACTTTTGACTATGTATCCAAGTTATGAATTTGAAAAGATAATCAACTTATTGATTGATGGTTGTGTTGTTTGATTATTGTTTGATTAATTAAATGTTAAAACTTTAGCCAAATTGAACCAAATAGTGAATTGTATTGAAAATTTGTCGCATTTGCATACATATACATGTACTTACATTGAACAGGTCATAGTAAGGAGGCTAGAGCAGAAGAATAAAATTGTTTGCCCGACATATAGGTACATGTTTACAAATTTATTGGGTTTGGATGATTTTATGAGCCTATTGGCTAGCCGCTTGGCTGTTTCCTTTTCTTTTTGGATTGATGAGGGCCATGAGAGGCTATTTGAAATATCCTGAAGCTCCCGATGCAAGGGAGGTTATGGCGAAATTTTTCGAAAATTTAGGGTGTTAGCCAAATTTTTAAAAAATTTGAAAAGTTGTTAGAAACTGAAAAGTTGAAGAACTTAAGCCGTAATGAAAATAATGAAAGTTGAGTTGTTTTGTAAAACAACTTTCAGCTTCGTTCCTTTTCGGGGACGAAAAGTTTTAAGTGGGGGAGACTATAATAACCCGGAAATCTGAGCCAATTTAAAATTTTTATTTTGGCAATTTTAATGAAGTTTGAATATTTAAAATGATTTGTTTTAAATAATGACGACCAGAAATTTATTTTGAATAGAATTAGAACATATATATTTATATACCTCATCGTTAGAATATAAATATTTTATTTTAGTTATAAAAGGAATTGAAAATGGCGTGGTAGTTTGAAAATTCGATTTCAAAGTTCAAATGAATGTATAGGATTCAAAATAAACCTCATTTTTGCGAAACCAAAAACATTTGAATCTATTTGAAAATATCTTTCCAACGAATCCGAAAATCGAAATTTCATAGCGGGAATAAAAAGTTATGCCCAGTTGAAAATTCAGAATAGTCGCTATGGAATTCTGGCCCTTAAAAATAGAAATTTTGCAAACGACCTCTGTTTTCGACGAAACCACTTTTGTCGGATTCGGAATGCCAAGTAATGGCTAGATTCCAAAATTCATAATTTTCTAAATCAATATGTGAGCGTGGCGAAAGAAAACTTGTTCTAACAGTTTCAGTCAATTTTGATCGACCAGAAAATGATCATTTTCAAACGGTCTCAGAATTTGATGAAATTAATTTTTTTTGGTCTGTATCGTCAATACGAAGCTAGAAAATATTTTTCGGGAATTTTTAGAGTCCATATGTGGCCCCGATAAATTGAAATGTACGTTTAAAATTGAATATATAGATTTATATTTTAATTTAAACGAAAACTGATCAAAACAGCTCAATCAGCTGATGAAACATATCCTATTGTGTTCGGAATGGGGGTAATTAGCTATGGATGACAGTCGGTGGGCTCGATTTGGTGTTCGAATTTTAAAGTTACTTTTTAGTAGTTAAATAAAGAATTAAATAAGTATATAAATATATGGCCCCCTTTATATCTCTCCTCCCCTTTTACTCCTCGGTCAAACTGCTACTTAGAAAAAAAATAAAAAATAAAAGGGGAATCCCCAAATCGATCTGGTGATCGATCCTCCACCGTGCCCCACTACTCAGTCGCCGCCGCACCCGCACCAGCTTCCCCCTTCGCCGTTGAGCCTCTCTCCCTCTCCAAGTTCCAACGCGAAGCCCTAGAACCCACCACGAGCTACATCGCATCGACCACCGTACCACCTTGCCTTGCGCTATCCCTGCCACCGCAGTCCCCTCTCCAACGCCTGCTCCTCCTTCCGCAGCTCCCTTCCGATCGAATCCCGCAACCTTAAAAATGCTAGTAAGTTTTTATTTCTTTTTCGATTCCTTGGATGAAAAAAATATACGATTTCTTTGATGAAAAATATATGATGTGTTTTCTTTAAAAACAGAAAAGCTATGATTTTTAATAATGTGAAGAGTTGATTTTTATTGATAATAAAGGTTACATTTTTAGGATAATAAAGTTTAGATTTTTATTTTGTTTACAAAGGTTTGATTTTCAAAGTGAACAAGATTTGATTTCTAAAATAAAAAGATTAGATTTTTTAGAAATGAAAAGAATATATATTTTTATATATAAAAAGATTATATTTTTAAACAAGAAAAGATTATATTTTTAGAAATAAAAAGATCTGATTTTTAGAAGTGAAAATATTATATTTCTAGGAGCAAAAAGATTAGATTTTTAATTATATAAAGAAGTGATTTTTAATTTTATAAAAATATAATTTTTATTATAGAATAGCGGTATAAGAATGGGATTTTTCTACATATAGTAGCGTTGATAAAAATATAATTCTTAATATAAAATTCGTGAAACGGATCTGTTGAAAACACTGCGAAGATTTTCTACATATGAAGAGTCGCGGTGTTCGGTTAAGCTTATAGGTGAGAACCCATCACTAAACTTTTCTGTTCAGTTATTTATTCTATAACTGCATATATATAAACTGCTCCTCGTCGTCCACAGACCATGGACGACTTGTGTGATTGTTTGTGTTATGAAAGTTGACTATTGGTTGTGAAATGAAATATATATTCATGTGTTGAAATAAAATATATATTCATGTGTTGAAATAAAATATATATTCATGTGTTGAAATAAAATATAAAATTCAGGTGTTGAAATAAAATATATATTCATGTGTTGAATAGAGAAAAATTCATGTGTTGAAATAAAATATATAATTCATGTGTTGAAATAAAATATATATTCATGTGTTGAATAAAATAAAATTCATGTGTTGAAATAAAATATATAATTCATGTGTTGAAATAAAATATATAATTCATGTGTTGAAATAAAATATATAATTCATGTGTTGAAATAAAATATATATTCATGTGTTGAATAGAATAAAATTCATGTATTGAAATAAAATATATATTCATGTGTTGAAATAAAATATATATTCATGTGTTGAAATAAAATATATATTCATGTGTGGAAATAAAATATATATTCATGTGATGAAGTAAAATAAATATTCGTTTACAAATCGCACGACCTGTTATGTACACCGATTTGACTGATATTGATTAGGACGATAAATTTTACACATCGCCCAACTGCACAAATAAAATATGTGTTTGATTGATTGAAACCCGACACGGGTGTTGAGATGATATTGACGTACACTAATCCCAATTGTTTAGTTGTATGTCAATCGAATGGTTGACAGACTGTGTAAGCGTTAATTATTTATATTTAATGCTTATGCAGTTGTGTGGTGCACTTTGGATGATGGTTGATTATTTATCGTTGCTATTATATACATGTGTTGTATGGAATCCAGATAATTAACATTATATGGTAATTGATTAGGCCTCATTCCAATTTGGAAAATAAGGAATAAAAAAAGGAAAATTCATGTGTTGAATAGAAAGAAAACTCATGTGTTGAATAGAATAAAAATTCATGTGTTGAACAGAAAGAAAATTCATTTGTTGAATAGAATAAAAATTCATGTGTTGAACAGAATAAAAATTCATGTGTTGAATAGAATAAATATTCATGTGTTGAATAGAACAAATATTCATGTGTTGAAGAAAATATTCATTTGTTGAATAGAATAACGAAATTATTGAAATATATAAAGCCGTGTTGATTAGATATGCGCCATTTTGACTCGAACGATATTTATATCGATTTTATTCATTTTTATAATGAATATCGAAAAGAAATTGATTTCAAAATCTAATGTTTTTGAAAATATTATCATTTATATATCGATGATATGGAATATTCAATTTTGATTAGAAATTGAATTGGAAGTTGAAATCATTTTGAAAACGAATTTAAAATGACTTATAAAATATGTTTTGAATTGAAATCGATGAAATATATATAATATATATATATCATGTATATTAAATGGCCTGAATAGAACGCGCCGCGGCAGTTCACGAATTTCGACTATTGACTTTGAATGGATATTACGGGAGATCCGACCGTCAGATTCTCCTAAAACTAGAACAGTTGGTTTATTATCGAAAAGAGCTTTCTAAAGAATATTAGATATTTAAAATCTAACGGTTTGATTTGGAATTATGTCCAAATCAAATTTGGAAAAGGTTGTTGTAAGTGCATTTCGATGGCCGTTGATGGAAATCGACTGTACGGGCCGTGATAAAATTATTAAAAATAGTAATAATTTGTGTAAAATCATAAGATTTGATTTGCAAAGAATTGGGATGAAAAATTCCATATTTGAAAAGACAAACATAGGTTTTTATCGAAATAAACTAGTTTTGAACTAGAATTATAATTCCATTTATTTTTAAAATAAATAAATTGGATTTGAAATGGTTTTAGAAGTAACCAGAATTTCCAATAATTGAATTGGAATGGATTTGAATCGAAACTGTCTTTGGAATATTTCAGTGTTGGATTTCGTGATTATACAGATATTGTTATGGAAATTTGAAAGATATATTTATATCTTTATTTCCAAAACGATATTTGTTGGTCGTAGAATTTGATATTGAATATAAGCCGATATATTTTCTATTCAGGGCCCTGTATTTAATATCAAATGTGATTTTGGGTTTATCGTGAACCGTGTTTTAGATGACATTGCTTCTTTAACCTAGTTAAAGACAGGATATTGATTTTTGGGAAGATTAAAACTAAGTCGAGTTTTAATGAATCTTTAATTAGATTGAAATGATCGAGAATGGAGTATCACCAGTTTTGCTCCAGGTGATAGTTAAATCTTTAATTAGATTTAAACGTGAAATGGTAATTGAATTTACCGATAACACCGTGGTGTTAGTTATGAAGTATGACCAGTTATACTTCATGGGATGAATAGGTTGGGATTGGGAAATAAAATAAGTGATTACTTCGGTGTGGTTCGCTAATCCCGACTAATTTGAATTGATATTCAAAAGAAGATTAAAGAATAAATTTAAAGAATTTATCTTTGATAAAATTAATGGGAACCTTTCCCAAAGTATAAGAATATTTGAATAAAAGAATATTCTAAATTGGAATGAGGTGTATGTTGTGTTTGTGTAACACTTGTTTATTATATACGCGAGTTATTCAGAAAGACCGGGTTTATCCCATTCTGAATAACTGATTCGACGATGTGTCGAGGATGAAGACGGTGGTCGAAGATCGGACATCTTCACATCATTTGGATAATTATTGACGATCTTGATTGGGCTTTACACTCAAAAGGAGGGAATCAGTTGGTGATCGTCCAGATGTACTTGGAGATCGATGGATATGCGAGGTATATGGTGCCTCCGGTTTCGTTCAAACCCAGAACGAACTTGTAAATGGACTGTGTGTCTGACATTGGATTTTATTCTGTGTGATTGATTTCTATTAAATATATATATCTGTTTGGTGTCGGAAAATTTATTCTCTTGCTTAATGCCCTTCTCTGAGACGTAAGAGCTCAGGGGTTATATATTGATGGATATCAAACGCATGGAGTAAATTGCCTGTGTGGCATGCCTAAGTGGCAAATGATCAGGGCTTTTGTTGAAAAGCAGAGTCTTGTGGTTGATGATCAAAGCACCGCCTGTGTGGCATAGCATTGTGTAGCGTTAATTCGCGATCCTCACACCCCGGTTGTGAACTAGAAACGGGGGAGGACTGCAGGGAGGGCATGCGTTTCCTTCTAGCTAGGGTGGTGTCAGTGACCTAACAGCCCTGACATTTATATTATTTTCACCTGTGTGGTTGTTGCTGTTGCGAGGCGCCTCGGATATATTGGTGACTATGTGGAGCTGATGGAGTCATTTGTCTCATTTACGCCCCAAAGGGCGGGGAAACGCAGTGTCCAGGGTTTAAGTTTAATCCACATCGGTGGACCAACCCTAAAGATCCATGGGGCGGTTGCGGTTGTTCCTGAGACATAGGCTAGATTGTCTCGAAGCCGGTGAGGACGATCCCTTGCCTCGGTTCACAGATGGAAATCCAAATTCCAATACGTGATTTTGTGGTTTTGATTGTAGAGCCTAGTATGGCGACATGATATATGGTACCCGTGTCGTCTATGATTGGTATTTATGATTGAAATTGTTTTGACACTATACACTTATAATAGTATCAACTGATTTGTTTTAAATGTACCAATCATGTTTGGCTATTATAAGGGAAAACCCTATCCTCCGGATTGCGTTGCATTGTGTGATAGGACCTGGGTCTTATAATAGCTTCATATTTCCAAAAAGCATTGTGCTGTTTTGTTATATGCACTGATATTCTTGGGAGGAAACCCATTCTGTGTCATACGACGTGGTCCCTTGATATATCTGATTTAAAGTAAAGTTTTAAATAACTGTTTAGTTCTCAAACCAGTCACATGACTGACCTGGAGTTTATTGTTTTAACCTAAACTCTGGGTGCCCCTATTTTCGACATGGTCAGCTAGTAGTATTGGTTTTGCAGATTTATATTCACAGGGTCCTGATTTGTAGCTGGAACGATACTCGGAAAGCTCTGTATCCGTGTATTACTTTCAGTTGTGTTTCATATTATTTTTCCACTGCTATGTAATGTATTTTAATCTCTGATATTTATCAAATGTATATTATTTGTTTATACTCTGTATATTCTTGTATTCTGATGGAATTGTTGTCATAAACAACGAAATGTTCTTCTGTTTGTGTTCCAATCTGTCGTGTTCTCAAAACAATCAGGGGTTTCGAACGGTCTTGGTCGGTTTAGCGATCGATTCGGATCGAGCAAAATTCCAAATTGTTACAAAAAATACCATAGTGTTATTTTCCATCAGCGTTTGTTCCCAATTTATATCATAATATTTCAAACCTACGCATAATTTTGCCTTCAATTGTATAACAATGTAATACACAAAAACTTTACACTTTTAAACATAACATATTAAACAACCACAAAATACGTACATATTTAAAAATCCACATGATACATACACATTCAAACATCCACAACATACGTAAGTGTCAAGATAAAAAGTGAGCCGTATTTTTACACAACCAAACTACTATTAATAATGTCATAACCGAACTGCATGCACCCAAAGTACATTAAACACTGATATAAACTACTACCTGTAAACAAAGTAGTGCTGCTATTGTTGATGTCTTCAAAAGGGTTGATCTACCTGTAAACAAAGTACCGAACAAAAGACTGAGAAAATAATGGCAAGTAATTACTAAAACAAATAATAAAACATAACTTAAGGAAAAGAAAGAGCATTTCAAAATCTGAATGTAACACTACATAACGTAACTTGTGGTATACATTGTCATTTTTATATCATCAAGACATACATAACTAGGTCAAAACATGTAATACATAAATACTACTTTCAAATTCATTACATTGGCAAAACAAAATATTGATTCAGTAGGTATGCTCTCAATCAGGCATAAAACTGAACAAAGAAACAAATGTGCAATCTTACTATATTCAAATACATACAATCTTTTTTCTTTCTAGAGATTGTAATGGACAGAGAAACAAATCTGCCAACATATATAGTAGAACAGTCGATATGAACTTAAGTAAACATATAATGTTATCATACTACACAATGCCCAACCAATCGCCATGTAATATGGCTAATAAAACTGGCAATTAAAGCCTAAGTATGCATAGGGTTTTGAGAAATAAACATACCAGTGATATAACAGGCGTAAAACTGAGCAACAACGCGAGCTCTATTATGAATATGACCATCAAGATGTCCTTCATACCACTCCTTCAATCCTCTCAAAATACTAATGGTATCAGCCAAGCTGGGTTCAATCACATACACATGCTGAAACCTCTTCTCTAAAGCATGATCCTTCTACATAGACTATTAGCACTCTTTCAATGTGGTGGCTCCAATGCACCTCAACTAACCATTTTCCAACATTGGTTTAAAAAAAGTTGGTTGCATCCATGCTCCACTCGACCCTTCCTATTGCAAGCACCAAATGTAATTAATATTGTTGACCTGCAAGCAAAGTGAATACACGAAGATATTAATATTTTAGCATGTCCTTTTTTAGAACAATGAACAGCTCAACTAAATCAAAAACCATTTAACCAAATTACCATCAATGTCAAGGACATGAGCATCTCAAATGAAATGACTTACATGAGACTAATTGATAAAAGGTAATTGGTTTACAATAATATGTATCCTGCAAAATAGAAGCTCACAAGATGTAACCTCCAACCTACAAGATATCTACTCACTTTCATGCTTCCTGCTTTATGTCCAGATTCCAAGTTCTTGTTATTAAATTCACAAATATAGCACCTTTAGAACTTGAAACCTGCATTCATAAATTAGCATAGTGCGACTAACCTTGTGGTTGGGTAGATATCATGACTCTGCCAGCTCTAACACAACTAGCAATATATTGATAAGTTCCACAATCGGAGACATAAGCCCATGGATTACTCACTAATTCCTTCATAAGAACTTATGTTACCATACTGAAATATTCCATACAATCTCTTTTTTAGCTGTAATCGAACGCTGCACACGATGAGCACTATAGGGAATTCCCTACTGCAAGCTGGATGCAAATCTAAGTTTTTCAGTTCATAGTAATAGTTGTAGGCTTTTATGTGCCTACCACATGCAACACAACATTGATGATCATTTTATAGCTACATGAGAAAATCAAACATGTGCCGCCCACCATAAATTGCTGGTGTAATCTTGTTGATATATCGATCGGCTGCTTCAGCATAAGCAGTGTGAAAGTGGAAGTTGCATCCTTATGTTGGATCAATACACTTGTAATGCCAGTACAGATTCCCTTTTTTGCAAAGGTCGTATCCATCAAGCTTAAAAATTCAGGAACTATGACGCCTAAG
The DNA here is from genome assembly GCA_030737875.1 of Allium sativum. Lineage (NCBI taxonomy): Eukaryota > Viridiplantae > Streptophyta > Magnoliopsida > Asparagales > Amaryllidaceae > Allium > Allium sativum. The sequence continues at coordinate 492,087,512 of CM060920.1, forward strand.
AGCTGCAACCATAGCCAATCCATCATGTAAAATTTCAAAATGGAAGCATGGGAAAATAGTGTTTTAATTTTAAAATTTTCAACCTCGTTGAAGTATGTATTTGGTGAAAGCATGGAAATCATGCATCTTAACTAAATCAATATGCGACGAAACCATATTTTGGAACACACAATCATAAATTGTTCGATACATATGTATAAGTGCATTTTTGAGCTAAAAATGCAATATAACAAACTAGCTTATGTAGTAAAAAAATGGTTTAAACCTAAAAATAAGAGGAATCATTTAGGCAATCCAGTTTGATTTTTTTTAGGAATCAAAGATAAAAGAAAGTGGAAAATGACAATGCTACAAACCAAACAAACAAGATGTGTAATCTTTTTGTACTAAAGCCATGGCAATGATAATGAAGCAACTGAACACATTATGCAGTTTTTTCGTACTTGTAAATAGAGGATCGACATCGAGGAACAAAGATACAAGAAGTGAAGAAGCAAATGAACACCTCAATTGACCTTTCTCAAAATACTTCAGTAAATATGGATGGGAGTTTTTCCGCAGTCTATAAATGAACACATAAAAACACGTTATTAATGACTGTAGATGCCATAGACACGGGTTCTGCGTACAAGGTATATAAACAAATCTTGTTTTTTAAAGTTGAATTTAGATATTTTCTTACTTGTGCAAGAAAGCTTGCAATAGCTATTTCTATTAGAGGCACAGACATGTTCCTACCACTTGCTCTCAGCATAAATGCACATGAAGGCCATTTCTATTGGTATACTGATCCGAAAGTTGGTCCAACTTTTCCCAGGTTCTTCTTTCCCCTACATGGAAATTACTTTGCATCTTTAATATGTTCTTGCGTTTTAGGCTACAAAACTCATTTAGCCCTCAATATAATCAATTTCTATTAGCTGAGACAACCAATTCAACTATAGGTGTTATAGAAGGTTCTCTTTTGCCTACATTTTCAACCACTACCCATGTCTGACCCAGCAAGAACCGAACCTTCAGTATTTTTATCCATGATGACTTAGTTTCATAACCCTTTGTACATAAATATTTCATGCGACATACTAACCTGGAAAATGAACAGTGTGAAAATGTCATCTAAGAAATCTAGTCTCTCTTTTTTGTCAATGTTTTCATTTTTCTTCCTATAAGCTAACTCACTTCTCTTCAATTTCTCAACTTTCAACTGGACATTGATATCTCTGATCGAAACACAAGGTGATGTGTTCCTCAACATAGACAGAATCAAACTGATCAAAGACACCTTGGTACCAACGATCACATATAGCACTAGTAGAGCTATATACAAGGAAGAACTCATCTTATACAACGAAAAAACAAGACAACTTACCGATTTCACCATGCACTTCTCCTTCATCATCAATGCGGTAAATGACATATTTTTTAAATATTTGGTTTACATCTAACGAACCTTTTTCCGCCTCCATTATACCCTGTTTTATCCCCGCTACACCTTTTTGCACCTCCACCGCTATAAAGCCGCAAAGCACTTTAACTGCACTGATCTGAACTTTGTTGAAAAATATGATGTAATAACCTATCTATGCTTAGCTTATATAGAAACTCAGCTGATCAGAAAGAATGAAGAGTTCGCTAGATTCCGGCGAGGAGATCACTAGAGCACTCACCAAACATGACTTCAAATGATCACCATGAAGACCATGCAGATGGAATAGGAGATGATAAGGTGGAGAGGGTTTATTCAAGTTGTGCATGTGTGCACGTGCATACGGGTTGTGATGAAATTATGAAACCCTATCATGTTTGATTGGTTTAACTGTGTAATTCTTGATTTTTGAGAGTCAGGTAACCATTGTAAACCATGCTATATAAAGGAATGCGAATTTATAAGTCATTTCTATGCAAGGAATAAAACCAAAAACCTTGCTCTAAACTTTTCTCTATACTGCTTATCTTCCTTATCTCAGTTTCTTTTATACTTTATCTAATCTTTATGTAATCTCTCTCTCTGATCATCCAAAACCTATTTCTGATCGTCTATAATTCTCCCTAGTTCGTCTATACCTTCCTAATCCTGAATTATATCCTTATCTTTTCCCTTTTTTTACTTTGTTCTTCTCTTTCATCTTAATAATAAATTCACAATGGCACTGTTTTCTGCAACTCCATCGATAATGGCCATGGATACGGCAACCTCTGAAGCAAGTCACAACAAAGTGGTATCAGAGCATCACTCTGGGCATGATTCAGACCCTTGGACTCCTAAAGATAGTATTGCATTGTTTACATTCTTTCAAGATCAGGAAGATGCATAGGAAAGCAAGAAGAGTTTAATAGCAAGGTTTCTCAATCACTGGATGAATTAAACATCAAGGTTAAAAAAAATGCTAAATTTGAGGGAATTTATACCATGTTATAGACTATATCACAAGATATACAACAACTCCAATGTCAAACTTCTAGCAATCAGCCAACCTCTGCAAATGGCAAGGAGTTGTGCTCCAAACCGTAGTAGTCGACCTCTTCAATCAACCTACCTTCCTCTGTTACAACAACATTTAAGAAATAATCCACTGCTTCCACCAAATAACATAAACTCTAGCAATCCACCACCATTGATCCTCAACAAAACCACTTTACAGTCATCAAACCAGAGTCAAAATAGCCAAGAACATACTTCTAGGAACAAAGAATCACCCTTTCCCAAACTTTTGCTTGATTTTTCCATATATAAAGGAGATGAAATGGTTCTTAAGTGGGTTACTCATACTGAACAATTCTTTAGGTTTCGTCAAACCAAAGAATATTTATGGGTAGAAATTGCTTCCTTATATTTAAAGAAGGATGCACTCAAATGGTATAATTGGTATACCAAGAACATTTAGGATCATGATGGTCTATATTTAAAGAGAAGATTCTGGTTCTATTTGATGACGAAGAAATGGAGCAACCATATGAGGCATTAGTAAAGCTTAAACAGGTGACTATAGTGTCCTCCTATCTTTCTAAATTTTAAGGCTTACAAGCAACAATTGAGACATCGCCACCTCAATTCCTTCTTGATCGATTCATAGGAGGACTCAAAGAAGAGATAAGGTATGATATTATGACCTCTAGGCCTCAGAATTTTAAATAAGCAGTCTCTCTTGCAAAAATGTTTGAAAGCGTTTGGACCCGAACCAAGAAGGGTAAAACAAATTGATCCTACCATATTACCAAGGGTAATCCTACTCAAACTTTCCCAACTTCAAGAATGTACAACAGAACTCGGAAAAAGGTAATATTGAAAAACTAGCCAAAAACAAGGGATTGACCCCACAACAAATAGTTGAGATGTGGAGGCAAAGTGTATGCATTGGTTGTAGAGAACTATGGCATAGGGGTCATAAGTGAAAAAGCCCACAAGTACACATTTTGGAGGGTATGATGTCCTTCACAATGTTGAAGAAAGCTATGAAGACTCTCTAGAAATAAATGAATGTCACTGTGAGGAAAATATTTAAGAAACCCATGCCATAACTTTACAAGTTATGTGTGGAATTCTAGCCTTATCTACAATTAAAGTTCAAGGCACTACGAGAGGGAAACCAGTGCAAATACTCATTGACTCTGGATCAAAACATAGCTTCATAGACTAGCATCTAGCACACAAACTCAAACTGAAGATAGATTAGTTCAAAACATATGAAGTCATGGTGGAAAATGGCAAAAAACTCCAAGGTTCTAGAATATGTGATGATGTGATAGTTAATTGTTAAGGATGTAAAATGCCAGTTGATGTGTTGTTGTTGCCCTTAGAAGGTTGTCAAATAGTACTTGGCACTTAATGGATGAAGAAGCTTGGAGAGATTATTTTAAACTTAGATAAGCTCTTTGTTAAGTTCACTTATGGGAACAAAAGATATATATATGGCAAGGGGTGCAACAACAAGAACTGAAGCTAGTGGATAAAATGACCATTGATAAGGAACAGGCTAAGGGACAATTATCAGTGATGCTCTGTACTATCAGTGAATCAAAGATTGATGTAAACAAGGACACACTACAATCTATTCCAAAATAAATCCAAGAACTATTGCATCAATATCCTAAAGTATTCACTTTCTCATCCACACTTCCTCCTCAAAGAAAAAATGATCATAAAATCCCATTGAAAACAGGAGCAAATCCAGTATGTCTCAAACCTTATAGACACGCACGTGACATTAAAGATGAATTAGAAAGATCATAAAAGACTTACTAGCAGAAGGGGTTATCAGATATAGTCAAAGCTCCTATTAATCTCCAGTTGTAACAGTAAGGAAAAAAGATGGTACGTGGAGGTTATGCATTGACTATAGAGGTTTGAATTCCTTAACTATTAAACATAAATTTCATATTCCTAACTGATGATTTTTTTGATGAACTGCATGGCTCAACATACTTTTCTAAGTTAGATCTTAAATCAGGGTATCATTAAATAAGGATGTTTGAAGAAGATATACACAAAACTGCTTTTAAAACACATAATGGACATTATGAATTTGTTGTAATGGCCTTTGGCTTATTTAGTGCACCCTCTACCTTTCAATCTTTAATGATCATATATTTAGACCTTATTTAAGAAAATTTATACAGGTATTCTTCAATGACATACTAATCTACAGCCAGACAATGTCCGAGCATATGCAACATCTTAGTTTAATTTTTCATGTGTTAAAGGCTAACCAGTTGGTCATTAAGCTTTCTAAGTGTGGTTTTGCAAAACAATCTTTGGAATACTTGGGGCATATAATCTCAGTACAAGGCATTTCATTGGATCCATACGAAGTTAAAGCAGTGATGGATTGGCTACTTCTAAAAGATTTAAAAGCACTTAGAGGATTCTTGGGCTTAACTGGATACAATGTTTAATTGGTAGACAGTTTATTATTAAAACTGATCACCAAAGCTTGAAGTTCCTACTATCCCAAAAGCTACACACAGGGGTGCAGAATAGGTGGTTAGCTAAACTTCATAGATTAGACTACAAGGTGGAGTACAAGAGTGGAAAAGAAAACACTATAGCTGATGCTTTGTCTCGAAAAGATCACACAATTCAACATGTGGTACAAATACATATGATCTCTATTATACAGACTCCATGGCTACAAGAATAAAGAATGCTTTAATGTCCTCTACATAGTACCAACAAAATATATTAAATTTTCAGCAAGGACAGATAAATAAAAGAAAGTACAAGATACTGGATGAATTACTATTTCACAAAGGAAAGCTATTAGTAGATCATCATTTACAACCCTCTTGCAAACCTAATTGATGAGAACCACTCAACACCACTGGGAGAACACTACGGCATCAAAGGTACTCTTAAAAAAATCAAGCAATTTTTTTTACTGGAAAAACATGAAGAGAAGTTTGGAATCATTTGTCAAAGCATATGACACTTTTCAAAAGCGAAAGGGGAAATATGCTACTATTTGGTCTTCTAAATCCCCTACCAATTCCTGATAAGATCTGGGAAGACATCTCAATGGACTTTATAACATGTTTGCCTAAATGCTACAAATATACAATAATATATGTTGTTATCGATAGGCTAAGCAAGTATGCTCATTTCTTTCCTATGTGTCATCCATACACAACTAAAGTAGTTGCTAGGATTTTATTCAATGGAATATTCAAGTTGCTTAGGCTGCCTAAATCCATAGTAAGTGATCGTGATGCTATGTTTACTTGCAACTTTTGGCAAGAGCTCTTTAAACTACAAGGATGCAAATTAAAATTAAGTTCAGCTAATCACCCACAAAGTGATGGGCAAACTAAAATTGTTAACAATATACTGAAGGGATATTTGAGATGTTTTGTGTGCCATCGACTGCATGAATGGAGAGATTGGCTCACATTGGCTGAATTTTGGTAAAACACCACGTAGAAGTCTTCATCTCAGATAACTCCTTACAAGGCTGTCTATGGAGTTGACCCTCCTAGCCTCTTAAGTTATGTGCTAAATACTACTAAGGTTGAACGGGTGGAAGAGTTGTTGTTCAGCAGTGACATTACCTTAGAATTTCTAAATGACAGTTTAAAATTAGCCCAAGATAGAATGAAGAAGTATGCTGATTTGAGGAGATCAAAAAGAGAGTTTTAGATAGATGATTGGATAGATTTAAAACTGCAGCCTTATGGGCAAATAACTTCCAGGAATTTCAAGACACACAAGCTATCCCCTAAGTATTTTGGTCCCTACAGAATAATTAAGAAAATAGGGAAGGTAGAATATAAGTGACAACTGCCAGAAAATGTTAAAATTCACCCTATTTTTCATGTGTCCCATATTAAAAAGAAGATAGGCACAAAAATATTTGTACAAGATGACATTCCCGGTTATGAAGAAGAAGAAGTGTTGTAGCTAGAAAAGATTTTGGATCGTAAAATGAAACCCAGAGATGGTCAAGTCGTGATGCAAATCATAATCAAATGGAAAGGAAAATCTAAAGAAGAAGCTAGGTAGGAAGATTATTGCCCAATGATTAGGTGATTTCCTACATTGGACCTTGAGACATGGTCCATTTTTGAAGAGGGAGGGAGATGTAATAACCTATCTATGCTTAGCTTATGTAGAAACACAGTTGATCAGAAAGAAGGAAGAGTTCGCTAGATTCCGACGAGGAGATCACCAGATCACTCACCTGACATGACTTTAGATGATCACCATGAAGACCAGGCACAGGGAATATGAGATGATAAGGTGGAGAGGGTTTATTCAAGTTGTGCACGTGCACACGGGTTATGATGAATTTATGAAACCCTAGCATGTTTGATCGGTTTAGTTATGTAATTCTTGATGTTTGATAGTCATACGACCATTGTAAGCCATGCTATATAAAGGCATGCAAGTTTGTAAATCATTTCTATGCAAGGAATAAAATCTAACATCTTTCTCTAAAATTATCTCTATATTGCTTATCTTCCTTATCTTAATTTCTTCTATACTTTCTCTAATCTTTCTTTAATCTCTCTCTGATCATCTAAAACCTACCTCTTATCGTCCATAATTCTTCCTAATTTGTCTATACCTTCCTACTCTTGAATTTTATCCTTATCTTTTCCCTTATCCCTTGTTCTTCTCTTTCATATCAATAATAGCTTCACATTGGCACTATTTTCAGCAACTACATCGAGAATGGCCATGGATATGACTACCTCTGAACAAATCATAACATTTGGGTGAATCGCTTCAGTTTCTCATCAGTCAGACCACGATCTTTCTCACAAACATTTATAACTTAGCTCGTTTAACTAAAGAATTTGTAAAGGAACAAACATTGAGTTTGCAAAAAGTGAATCCTGAAGATGTTTCGAAGAAAGTTTCATCAAATTGACTACAACTTCCATAGTGTAAGATTTGATTTATCTCTCGTCTGTTACGATTTGCCCTAATTTGTTAGGGTTATAGATTTGATTTATCTTGGTGAGGAATTTGTGGTCAGTGACTCATTTCTAAAGCTGTATCCACCTTTCACCATTATTGCTGCCCTAGTTTTTGCCATCACCGTTGCTCCAATCTCTATTGTTTATCAGGATCGTCGGCACTTGAGATCCGACTTTTCTCGTCAAGCTATTTTGTGGAGTTAATGAGGTTCAGATTCTTAGATGTTGATGGATGAACTCTCTCCTTTCTAGACTAGTGAATTGGTGTCCAAACTCTCTTTAGGGAAAAAATTACGCCATTCACTGGTTTTTGGAATTGTAAGTGATTCGAGTTGCCCTGAAGATAACCAAGTAAAATAGGATTTCACCACCCAATTTGAGCCTTGGTTTCTCTTTTGAGACTCGAGTGCCTTGCATAGCTCGGTTGTTCATGGTTTTTTAGTTGGTTATTTGGTACGCGGAGGTGTATTTGGTCCAGGATTTGGTAAGGGGGTTTCTACTTTTGTGGGTGGTTAGGGGGAATTAGTCACCTCAACCAGCTCGATTCTGAGTGATAGCTGCTTGGTGATGCGTCGAGAAGATGATTATGGGAAGCGCTTGATCTCTCATCGCCTATGACGCTCTGCTTGACATTTCAAGAGAGCCAGGGTGGCCGCCTCACCCCATGTCGTGCTTTCTTCGCCTAGTTTTGTGTCTTCTTTGGTTGAGCTATCAATCGCTGGTAGGCACGATCTACCTGCTCTCCTTCTGTCTAATGCCTTTTCTATGTTAGAGAACGATGACTGGTCTGATGAGAGTGAAAGCGGAGCTCTCTCCTCATCGGGGTAATCTTATTTACTAATCGGGTTAGGCGTTGATGGCTTGAACGATTGCTAGGTGTTGGTTTCTTGTGAGGTTCTTATGTTGTAGGCCACTTCTGTGGACCGATGTGGCATTTGACGTCTCTGCTATTGTTGTTTCGCTTTGCTTACCTTCGTGTGCACCTTTGGTGTACATGAAGTGTATCGAGGTTCAGTTTTTCTCTATTGTTTCATGCTTTGTTGCTTTCTCTTGGGGTTTAGAGTTGCTAGGTTGGTTTTTGGATAGTGTTGCTTGTGTTTCTATGAGCCACGACACTCATAGTTGTGTGTTCCCTGACACTGCATTTCTGTTTTTGGAAGTTTATGTGCCAGGTCGTGGGTGTGTAGACCATTTTCGTGTTTGTGCTTGGGGTCGACATTGGTGCCCAATTGGTTTTATGATTGGTTATCTGTCATTGTAGGTGGTTTGGGATCTTTGTATGTTCCTTCTTGGTCGTAGGTTTTGTAGTGACTGTTTTTTATGTGGGAGAGTTCAACTCTTTTTTAGGTTTGTCGTGCTTTCTTTCTTGGTTCACTCACAACAAGACTGCTAGTGTCTTGGTTTTGCAGTGCGCTGATTGTTTGTGGTTTGCTGTTGTTGACGGAAGCTTCAGGATGTTCGTGTAGTTTGCCTCAACTAGTGTGGTGTGGCTAATTGGTCAAGCCCGTATAGTTGTTTTGTTGTTAGACAGCTATACGACCTTACTAAATGTTCACCGACCAATGTTGAGCAGCTCATCTAACTTCCGTTTGGCTTTTTCAGTCATGTCTTTGTCGATTTGGGTGCTTTTGCTTGGGTAACAGGGTGATTTCCGGACATTACCGCTTCTACAAGATTTTCAATCCAATGTCAATATGGTATTGGTAACGTCCATACAGGAACCGGTGTCGCGGCTCTTGCGCGTCCCGACATTTCTTTGGAGTCACCTTGTTGTTGATGTTGTTTTGTCACCCACTTGCGCAAGAGAGGTCTCCTCCTCTCTTGTCGTTGTTCCCCTCCCCTTCTTAGTAAGGAGGAGATTGCGATCATTAACGGTCGCCTATCTCGCCTTACTAAGAATTTGTTTTGGTTACAGACTCGTGTTTCGCGAGATGACACTTCTCCAGTGGTCCACTCTTCTTCTGTGCATTGTAGACCGAGAGAGTGTCCTCCAACTCCCCCACACCATTCGCACATGCTCTATAGTGGCATCCGAGCGGATCATTAGATCTACTCGACACACACTTTATCAGATTTGAGGTGCGTTGGGAGTTTCCTATTGTGGGAGCTCTCTTCCTACTTCTTCTGATCGTTCCTTGTTTCCTCGATGGTGAACTTCCGTTTTTTGAATGTTCGTGGTATTGTTAAAGATGCGTCGATGGTTAGACTGAAATGCATTGCTAGGAAATATTCTGCTTGCCTGGTTGCACTTCAGGAGCCTTTTATGGGTCTAGAAAAGGTCACTAGTGCAGTTTTGTCTATTGGCTTTAGTGGCACTTTAGCCAATGTGTTTGGGAAGATTTGGATCCTCTGGTCCAAAGATGTTGTGGCTCATTCTGTTTTCAATTCATCTAAGCTTCTTTCCGTGGCTTGCATGTTCCCTTCTTTCTCCTCCCATTTTCTTTTCTCGGCGGTTTATGCCAAATTTGATCGAATGGATAGGTTGAACCTTTGGTCTGATATCACCTCTCTTTCTGACTTGGTTTTTGCCATTTTGGTCTTAGTAGGCGACATCAATGTAATCACCTGCCAAGTTGAGAAACGGGGAGATATTGCCGCTAAACGTACATCGGTGGCAGATATTAATACTTTCTTAGTTGGTTCAGGCCTTTCTGAGGTTTACTTTGTCGGGTCATCTTATACTTGGTGTAATAACCAAGACGAGCCTAACGGTATTCTCTCTATACTTGACAGACTCTTCAGATCGGAAGGTTTGTTCAATCTTCCCTTCTAGTTCACTATTTCTCATCTAGACTGGACCTTCTCGAACTATGCTCTAATGCTTCTTAGCTGCACTCCCCATACTCACTCTGGCCCTTCCTCGTTTAGGTTCCAGAGTATGTGGAGATCCCATCACTCGTTCCATCGGGTTGTGGAAGACTCATGGAACTCTCCAGCTTTTGGCTCCCCTACTGTGGTGTTTTCTCGTAAACTTAAGTATCTCAAGGCTTGCCTAAAGTCAGGAACGTGTAAGTTTTTTCAAGAATATTTTTGACCGTATCTGGACGGTCAAACAGATTCTTATTCTAGCAGAAGCTGCTTTCAATGAAGATCCTTCTTTTTCTAATAAGGAGGTTTGGGCATTGGCCTAGTTATCCTATTCGTCGGAGCTTCGTGTCGAGAATGACTATCTTCGCCAAAAGGCGAGGATCATGTGAGTTGTTGAGGGAGATACGAACTCCAAGTTCTTCCACTCTTCAATTCGTAAGACGAATAGACTTCTTATGATTCTTCAGATTCAGCGCCCTGATCTCTCCTTGGATTCCACTCCGACGGAAGTCAAAGAGACCGTTCTATCTCATTTCCAATCCTTCCTTGGTTCTCCCTCGGTGTCGGGCTCCGATCCGACATTTCTAGCTTTCGTTCCCAGGTTGGTTCTACCTTTGGAGAGTGTTGACCGTGTTGTACCTCCTTCTTCAAAAGAGATATGTGCTTATGTCTTTGCTCTTAGTAATGATAGTGCTAGTGGGCCTAATGGATTCAATGTGGTCTCCTTTCAGCGTTTTTGGCCGATCATCCATTCCGATTTCTGCCTAGCTATTCATTTTTTCTTCTTAAGTGAAGAGCTGCCTCAAGGCCGGACTTCCACCAACTTGGTCCTTATCACTAAGTATGAAAATCCCCGCTCGTGTGCGGATTTTCGTCCGATCATCTTATGTAACTTCTCTAACAAGATTATTTCTAATGTTCTACCCACTTGGCTGGCTTCGTTTCTTCAACGTCTTATTTCCTCTTCTCAAGCTGGGTTTGTAAAAGAACGTTTGATTATGGACAGCATCCTTTTAGCCTAAGAGCTGGTGTCTCAGATTGATCGGAAGGTCAGGGTTTCTAATGTGGTCGTTAAGATGGACATGTAAAAAATCTTACAGTCGCATGTCCTGGTTTTTCATCATTGTGGTTCTAAGGGCTTTCGGTTTTCCTGGACCCCTTATTGATATTACTTGAAGACTTATTTCCAACTATTGGTTTTTTGTTCTCATCAACGGATTAGCCAGCAGGTACTTCAGAGAGGGAAGAGGACTTTGTCAGGGAGATCCTCTTTCACCTACTCTGTTCGTTATCACTGTTGAGGCTTTCGTGCGTGGTTTACACTCACTTACGATAGCAAAATCAGATTCATTGGTTTGGCATCCCCTCGGGCTGCCCTCTCATTTCTTCCTTATCCTTCACTGATGACATTATCATTTTCACGAATGTTAATCATCGCTCAATACGTCGTCTTGTCTGCCTCATTCAACCCTACAAGAGGTGTTATGGCTAACTCGTTAATTCTTCTAAAAGGTTGCTTCATCCTCGCTAAAGACTTGTCTCTGGCTAGATCCATTTGGATTTAAACCTACACCAGTTTCAAGGGCGCCTCCCTTCTCTTACCGTACCACGGTATAATGTTTTACAGAGGTCGTAAGCTCAACACCATCTTCGATTACCTAACAGATAGATCCAGAGGTAAGATCACCCGGTGAAACGTAGCGCTTCTTTCTTGGGCAGGTCGACTGGTTCTCATAAAGTTTGCGCTGAACTCTTTAAGATCACACATCTTTGCTACTATTAATCCTACCTCCTCTTTCTTTCATTATTATTGGTCATTAGCTTCATCCTTTTTCTGGGGTAAAAAGGCTTTTAGGACATCATTTACCGTCCCAAAATTGAAGGAGGTTTAGGCCTCGTAATCCAAAGGATACTTGTACTGCCTTTGCTTGCAGGTTGTGGGCTCGGTTTGACGCGAACGACTCTTACACATTTGCACAAAATAAAAAGAACTTTTCCATTATCATTACATCAGAGTTACAAGAGATACATCAGAATACACGGATTACACAGCAGAGGCGATACTAAACTCAGTGGAAGAATAATGCATGCTCCAAGATATAATAGTTCCAGCTAAAACTAGAATCCTTCTCTAACCAACTCCAAGGCTAAATCTGCGAACCAAACTACGGGGATGCCTGTGCAAAAATTATGGGCACCTAGAGTTTAGGTGTGAGAACAATAAACTCTAAGTCAGTCATGGGACCGGTGTGAGACCTCAAAAACAATTGTTTTTAGGGTTTATTTTAAAGTTAGGTAATTCATCGGACTACGCTGCTAATGCGGAATGGGTTTACTCCATGTGAATACCAATGCATAGAAATTTGCAACGACTTTTTGAAAAATGAAGTTATCATAAGCTCGTCCCACATCACACAATGCAAGCGCACACCAGATGGGCGAGTTTTTGCCTTACGATAAACAAAATGCCTTCATACATGAAAATCCTCTTTTACTACTATAATATAGTGTGAAAACCAATTTGCAAATAAATGTTTTAATCCTAGCCAGCATAATTGTAAAAACCCAGAAAATCAAAACCAATTTAAAATTTTTTATTTTGGCAATTTTAATGAATATTGAATATTTAAAAGGATTTATTTTAAATAATAACAACGATAAATTTATTTTGAATAGAATTAGAATGTATATATTTATTTAAATCAAAGTTAGAATATAAATATTTATTTTAATTATAAAAGGAATTGGAAATGGCGTGGTAGTTCGAAAATTCGATTTCAAATTTCAAATGAGTGTACAGGATTCAAAATAAACTGGATTTTAGTGAAACCAAAAATATTAGAATATATTTGAAAATATCTTTCCAACGAATCCAAAAATTGAAATTTCATAGCGGGATTAAAAAGTTATGCCCAGCTGAAAATTCAGAATAGTCGCCATAGAATATAGCCCTTAAAAATAGCGATTTTGCAAACAACCTCCGTTTTCGACGAGACCACTTTTGGTTGGATCTAGAATGTCAAGTTATTGCTTGATTCCAATTTTCGTAATTTTTGGAATCAATATGTGAGCGTGGCGAATTTAAGCGTGTTTAGTAATTTCAATTTGAACTTAATCGACTGAAAAATGACCGTTTTTTTAAACGATCGCCAAATTCGAAGAAATTAGTTTTGTTAGGACCGGATCGTCAAAACATAGCCAGTTTTATTTTTCTGAAATTTTTGGAGTCCGTATGTGGCCCCAGTAAATCAAAATGCACGTTAAAACTCAATATATTAATTTATATATTAATTTTAATGGAAACCGATTGAGACAGTCGAATTGGAGAACGGGGCATATTCCATTGTGTCCAGAATGGGGGTATTTAGCTAGGGGCGATAGTCATCGGGTTTGATTTGGAGTTCGAATGAAAAACTAACTTTTTGAAATTAAAAATTAAATTAATTATATATTGGTCAAACCCCCTTTCTTTCTCATTCTCTCTCTCTCTTCCTTCACGTAAGGAAAAAATCCGACGTCCTCAGCCCCTCTCCCCTTCCACGCTGTTGCTCCCTCCCCCAAGCACCGCCACACCACCCTTCACCACCTTCTCTTCCCCCTCTCCTCTCTCTCCTCCTCTTTCTCTCTTCAAATTTAAAACCCTAGCCCCTAAATCCCACCACTGCCACCATGGGCCCCTCCAGTGCCACCACCACTGGCTAAACCTCCCCCTCACCCAATCAGGTCATGCCGCCGCCCCTTAGGCCACTAGCTCCGGCCATGGGCCCCTCCTCCTCAAAAATCACATTTTTCACAAATTCCCGTTTTTGAATAAAACCCCTTGTCACTATTTCGCCAATAACTCTCAAACAGTGCACTTCTGGCCAAAACTCCACAATACCAAAATCAAAGAGCATGATTTTCTCTTCGATTTGAGTATGCAGACGTCATATTTTTGGACTGCGGAGTTGTTCAGAAAACGCATCCAAAATCTGCTGTCCAAATACTTACTTTTCGCGATTTCCGGCGAAATGGCACATTTTCGGAAGGAAGACCACGAGGGGAAAGTTGTCCGGAATGACACGTTTAAGCTAGAGAAAAAGATGGCGTGAAGATTGGAGCTCGTTTCCAAATTCTGGAACCAGAACAACAAATCCAGCCGATAGAAAATATGTGAGTTTTCTCCGCTTTAAAGCTTCTATGATTTTTATTTTAAACAAAGTTATGATTTTTATTTTAAACAAAGTTATGATTTTTATCGAAGTGAAAATAGGATTTTTATATATAAAGCAACGATGTAAAGATATGACTTTTAGTATGAAGTGGTATTTTAAAAATGTGATTTTTATTTTAGAAGTAGTGAAACACCCCATCTCCGTAAAGGTCACTCACAAAGGGAATGCCTTAACTTCGGTGGAGCATTTTCAGTACAAGATGCATAAAAATTACAAGATAGACAAATAAAGCAGCGAAAAATAAATAACCTTTATTAATTAAAACATCTTGTACAAAGATTGATTTACAAAACCAATACTTATTACAAGAAAGCATCTGTCTTGTTTAATATATATAAGAAGCACAAACTGACAATGATATTCCCCAATAAAGCATGAGCCATCCATAGCAGTAGAAAAGGGAGTTCAAAGCAATGCGCCAAAGAATCTTCAAGCTCGGAAAGACTAACGGACCTAAAATGAGCTGAGCTTTTCACTCCCTGACTACCTTGGGGGGAACGGAAGAAAAGAGGCGAAAGCAAACTAGGTCGGACATAAAGTCTGGTAAGTCCAGTGATTCTTAGTATTTAAACGAGGAAAAGGGTCATGACATGAATAAACTAAATATAAGACTAAAACATAGTAACAAGATAACATGGGGGTAAGCATGGGATATGGCAAGATAAACTGAATGTATCGATAAACTGAATGTACTGATAAACTGAATGCGCTTCTACTCCTTCTCTGCTTCGCAACTACCCTGTTATACTGATTTCAATATCTTTGCACTAACTACTAGTGTCCAAACTAGTAGTCTATGATCATATGATAACGTGATCCCAATCCCCGTATTTGCGGTTGCCTTCAGGTGTACATCTATTATAGGGATTCCATTGATTACCTAGATCTAATCTAGGGTTTACTATCGAGCGCTTCCTAGATTCAACTAGGGTTTACGCTACCCAGGGCCACTGGGGTTTATGCTACCTATTGAATGCTTCTCGAATTCAAGGTTTACGCTACCTAGATCCAACTAAGGATTATGCTACCTATTTTGTATTAATTTTCCATGTGTCTGTGTCAGTCGGCCCTCTCTTGTGTGTAGATACTCTATGCTGGCCCCACCATAAGGTGTATCAAGCCTTATGATAGCGACCCGACACGATTCAAGATGCACAGTGTATAACTACTCGTACCCAGTGCCTGCTTTTTCCACTCCGGAGTACGTGCACGCCCGTAAAACGCCAGAACCTACACTAACGTACCCCCTGCTGCTATTTTGACCGCTTATAATCAGCCCAGTAATCGTGCCCCACCCTGCCTAGCTCAGGGTACCATGATTCATCTATGTGGGTTACTGCTGACATGGGTCCCCGTTACTAGGGTTTCCTAATGGTTAAGTATGTGGGCCTATATATAGACAATATTATCCACCTACACGTGACGTACTTAACCCTCCCACTGATTCAAGCATGTCTATTTAACGGTTAAGTTTGTGGGCCTATATGTACTAATATTACCCACCGATTCCGATATGTACTTAACCCTTCCACTGATTCAAGCATGTTTATTTAATGGTTATGTTCGTGGGCCTATATTACTAATATTACCCACCAACCTGATATGTACTTAACCCTCCCACTGATTCAAGTTGATATATATTCTTGGTTAAGTGTTATCCATTCATTCAAGTTAACTTTACCTGCCCACTCATCATGTTATATATATATATATGTATATATATATATACTGGTTAAGTGTTCCCCTTGTGTTACTTAACCCCTATCACATATCATGTTATATACATATATATTTTGGTTAAGTGTTCCTCTTGTGTTACTTAACCCTATCACACATCATGTTATATATATATATATATATTGGTTAAGTGTTCCTCTTGTGTTACTTAACCATATCACACATCATGTTATATATATATAGTGGTTAAGTGTGTCCTATTAACTTAACCTCACCCACTTGTCTAATTAACATCTTATGATGGTTAAGTGTTCTAATTTTACTTAACCTCACCCACTTGCCATGTTATGATGGTTAAGTGTTCTAAATTTTCTTAACCTCACCATCTAGTCTAGTTAGCATGTTAAACACTTACTTAACCCTACCCATTTGTTTGGTTAACATGTTATTATGGTTAAGTGTTCCCTTAGTTACTTAACCCCCCCACAAATCTTGCCTTGTTAACATGTTAAGTTGGTTAAGTGTCCAAATTAACTTGACCACTATCGATCTTGTCTAGTTAACATGTTGAATTGGCTAAGCGTTTTCTCGATTACTTAATCCCACCCTTCTTGTCTTTGTTAACATGTTATTACGGTTAAGTGTTTCCCTAGTTACTTAACCTCACCATTTCTAGCTTGATTTATTCATGAGCCTTAATTAATTAATTAATTAAAGCACCAACCACTCACATTAGACAAATATTGTTGTGGTTACTGGATGTGCCGGTCGGTTCCGGGCAGGTTTACACCACAACTCAGTCTAACCTCGGGTCGTTCTGGGCTTGATGCACTAACCACCCACATTAGACAGGTATTGTTGTGGTCAGTGGATGTGCCGGTCGGTTCCAGGCAGTTTTACACCACAACTCAGTCTAACCTCGGGTTAGGCATATTCGTCTTTTACTAAATTTACATATTTATTATTTATGTAAATTTTCCGTAAATCAATTTAGCCTAGATCATATTCAACTGTCATGCAAATTAACATACTTATATTCTATGCCCAAAACTTGATTTACCAATCAATTAACCTAACTTGCAGTTTATACCAATTTAGATTTAATATTCCCCTTTTACAATTCATGCCCAATCTAGATTAATATTCCAATTTACGGTTCATGTAAAAACTAGATTTAATATTCTAGTTTACCGTTTATTTCTAAAACTTGGTTTACACGCCAATTACACACTTTGCGGCCAATAAAATTTATCAATTTATACCCAAGTCTAATATGCATGTAAATCATTCACTATTATAGCAAATTTAGATTATGCCAACATATTTTTTTATGCCAAATTTGTTGAGTATAACAGTGTGATTTTTGTTTGATGATAACAAACATATATATATTTTTTTAAATATGTGTTTGTAAATAGTACTATTCTATATTTTACACACAGAAATAAATATTTATTGAATAGAACACTACTATACAGAATTGAATATCCAAACAGTGTTTTTGTTCGAATAAATATTTTATTTTCAACATTTGAAATAGTACATATACAACACACCACTATCTCTGAATATTTTTGTCATGACACATTTAACACATCACAGACATTGTACTATTAAAAGATTCAAATAAAAAACAAACAGATTGAATTGAGCACAATAAAATAATATTTTATTTCAACCAAATCTGTTTATTACATACAATCAGTACAATTCTTTCACAGCTCCTCATTACAGTTCATTCATTACTTATACAATCACTTTATACATTGACACTGTTATTTTTACTGTCTTCCATCTTATGTCTTCACAAGCTCCAGTCAAGTCCTGTCTTCATACCTATCACAAGAAACGCACACACATAGTAGACTACAACAAAAATAAATTCAAATGCAACCAAATAAAAATTTAGTTTTAAATTTTATTTGCCTCAGAATTACGGTGTGTTTCTCATCACTTTTCTAGACTTGGTCTGATATGCAGGGACAGAAAAACTCGTCTGGATGGCTGCATATACACACGTGTATACACGTGTGCACTGCCACGCCAATCCAGTGTCGCGACTGAGGAGTAGCCACTTGGACCATCTAGACTCAGCGCAATATACTCGGGAACATGAACAAAGTCAAAAGCAAAAGTAAAATGGTTGACAGGTCAATACACAAGAGAGTCATAGGCAAGTCAAACATGAATGAAACATAGTGGAAATAAAAAGTAGCAATGAAGATTGAAAAAATAGCATGAATACAAATATCAAAGAAGTAGCACAGTTCAAAACAACATGTAGAAGGCAGCAATACAAATGAAGACATGGTGCAATATAGGCAAGACAAAAGAAGTACATACATAGAACAATGGCCAAGCACAATGGCACGGCAAGTATAGGTGCAACAAGAGATAATCAGAGGATAGCATACAAGAATGGAGAACACAGTATAGATCAATATTCAAACAGTACAAGGGAACTAGTCAAGATATAAGAGGGTGTACAGTCACAAGGTAAGAGTGGTCCAGTACAAATGTAAACAGGTCAAAAGTCATGGGAGCATGTACAATGGTGTTCAAGACCTCAAGTTCAAGCTAAATTCAAATACAACAAACACAAGTATATGAATGGCAATACGTACAAGTGAACAAGAGAACATAGGTGTGTAAACTGCATGGCACATACAAACAGATATATACAATGAAATAAGGTGCAGCATAGGATAAGCATTTTAGTTTTTAAAGGTAGTGCAGCAGTTCTAAAGACAAGCACATGGCCGAGGCAGCACATGTTTGGCATGAAGCAGTCTCAAGATGAAATTACAATAATATTCAAGTCATGGTGCATCAAGTGTAATCAAAGGAAAATATTATCAGTATAAAGAAATTATGCAGTAATTCTAACAGGAATTCCAATATTATCAGTATAAAAAAAATGACAGTGCAGTTTGGTCAAAAGGAAATGGTGGTGCGGCATGAAGACAAATGGATATATAAATTGGTCCTATACAAATGCATGGAGTCGAATTGCATAACAAGTTCGAGCATAGTTTCTGTTCTTATCAAAGAAAAACATCAGTTCAAAAGTCAAGTATACAGGGGTAAATGTCAAGCACAGTATTTGTTGCATGCTCAAGGATAGTATCTGTTCTTATTTAAAAAGTAATCAAGAGCAATGTGTGTTTTCAGTTTTCAATCAAGGGTTATTATGGTTCCATAAAGTTAGCATTTTTTTTTTGGAAGAAAAATTCTCGAACAAAACAGTGTTTGAATCAAAGTTTTTTTAAAAGGCAGCAAAACTCAAATTTAAATCTTTCCAGAATTCAAGACCAATTCAAAGTTCCAGAAGCATACGGGGCAAGAAAGAATTTATCCCGCAAAATATTCGGTTTTGTTTAAGCAGGGAGAAATTCAAAATCAAATGCAAGTTTCTCACGCATGTTTGAAGATTTCAAATTCCAGAAATCACGATTTAAGCAATATACATTCAGGCTTTAAATCGAAGAAGTATCAAGAGGCAACAGATCAATTCAAAGTCAACCCAATATTTCAGCATATATCAATCCAAATCAAACCAAGTCTAATCCATACGAAATCAGAGCAAAATTTAAGGACTTTTAATCCTATATAAACACCCAATCCTCATCGGCAGTAAATCATCCAAGTTCGAACAAGCAAAAAGCAAAAATCAGAATTAAATTCATACCAGTAAAAAGGAGATTACTTGGATCCAGTTCAACACTCATCAATGTTCGATCGAAGAAGAGGATAGCAACTGAATAACTCGAAATCATCACACGAGAAAGTAGCGACCTCAAGTCGAATAGAATCGAAACCCTAGAGCCGTCGAAGTCGAGTTTAACGAGAAGCACAAACCCTAGAAAAAGCGCCAGCCTCCAGAGATCGAAGCCAAACAGACTCGAGCATCATAGAATTAATCATACAATCGCGATTTAGGGATTTGGAGAAACCCTATTTTCCAGCCGCCATTTTTCAGAGAATAACAAAAGTGATTGGGCTCGAGAGAAAAAGGGTGAAGCAAATAAGAAAGAGGCCGGCCAAGTCTTTAAACCAAAGGGGATAACCCCTATTTAATTCCTAGGGTTTTTCAAAGTTTTTAAGGGGTCATTTATTGTTTTGTTTTTGTTCGTCTCTAATTTCAATCAAGTCTAGAGTTTTCTAGTTTGTCTCTAAAACTAGGGAGACGAATTACAGGGTTTGTAATTCGGGGAAATCTGGTTTTGGGGATAAAAACCAGTGCAGGGTTTTGAGCGTAGGGTTAAGAACAGTTGGGAGCGAGTGTCGCGAGTTTACAGGGGATTGTAAGCGTAGAGATTGTTTTAACTCCTAGTAGAAACCTTGGGGAATGCATCAGTAGGCAGGGTTTTGCCGAAGCTGGGTATATCTGTGTGTTATTTATTTTCCGCATTTATTCTGATTATTATTTGTGCTGTGATTATTTAATTACTCTGTGAAAATCTGCGATAAACCCTATTCACCCCCCCTCTAGGGTTAATTTAGATCCTATAAAATTAACTTAATTAAGCTACGCCCAAATTCCCGCGCCGTAATCATGCATATAACATGATTTCACAAGTTTCTAAGTACTCATGAAATGATACTAATAGTATCAAAGCAAGGAACAGGGGATAAGCAAGAGAATTGACATAAAAGTATAGTCATGCAAGAATGAACCAAATACAAAAATAATGGTTCCAATGGGTTTGATGTACATAACAGTGAATAAGAATAAACTAGACAAGTTACACCCCAAAAATGAGATCCAGCATAATTAAGGGAATAGGCATAGGTGATTTGGTCCAACATAATGCTAGTTCAAAGTTCAACCTAATAGGTTAATGGGAATAGGCATAAGTCACTGACTACAATAGTTATAGGCAATTAACCACAATAGCCATGGGCGACTAATCACAATAGTTTCTTAATCAATGTCATAAGCAATAGTCTCATATTCATGAATCTTGGTAATAGTCGCATAGTCATGAATCATATGCAATAGTCTCAAAATTATGAATCATAGTCATAATCATAGGCAACAGTCTTATAGTCATAGTCATATGTAATAGTCTCTTTGTCATGAATCATAGTCATAGGCGATAGTTTCATGGGCAACAGTTTCATAGTCATAGTCTTAGGCAAAAGTCCCATAATCATAGTCATTGGCAAATAGCCACAATAAGTTCTAGGCCACAATCGAGAATCAGATCCAAAGGCATAGATAACGTTAGATTTGACATAAGCATGAATCGAAGATAATTAACTTAAAAATAGGCATAGTTCTATATTTTAATTTATAACATTCACGAGTCCAAATACACGTTCAAATCTAAAGAATAACGAACTTATAGTGATCGGTTTAGAAAAGGATAATAAGATAGTGTTGTGGTGATTTGCTATGATTCGCATGACGTTGTTCGAAGCCGTTGAATTAGCCTTTGATTTCCTTCTTGAAGCTATAACTTGATTTGAATCTCCAATCTGAAGAAGAACTATAACTTGTTTTAGTGGAGAATAAGATTTATTTTAATGGTGGAGGCTAGAATAGAGAGAAACAGCATGTAGACGCCTCAAAGAATTTGTGTAAAGAAACCTTAGGTCTAGGCATTCTTTTATAGGTGTAGAGATTGTTTTAGAGCCATTAGATCGACCTAGAAGACATCTGGTCCGTCCAAAATAGGTCAAAATCGTTGCTGTCCAGATCTGGAAAAACAGGGCAGGTCGAACCCCAGGTCGACCTATAGGGGGGAGGTCGACCCCCTGGTCGACCTATGTACACAGGTCGACCTATGTACACAGGTCGACCCCCAAGTCGACCTGGGTCCTGGCGGCAAAATTTCCCGCTCAGCCCGGGTGTGTGTTTTGAATTCGAATTTTGAA
This sequence comes from Allium sativum, assembly GCA_030737875.1. Lineage (NCBI taxonomy): Eukaryota > Viridiplantae > Streptophyta > Magnoliopsida > Asparagales > Amaryllidaceae > Allium > Allium sativum. The sequence goes on from CM060920.1 coordinate 492,109,504, forward strand.
TCTGTTTTTATTTATTTAAATTCATGAAACTTCTGAAGGCCTTAACTTCTTCATACGGAGTCCGATTTAAGCAAACTCAGAGTCTATCTCAAGTAGAATTTCGAGATGAACGCAATGGTGTAACCCATTTACCTTAATTCTTCTTCTAAAAATTATTTATACTATAATTTGTGAAACCTAATGTTACAGAATTACGGGGTGATACATTCTCCTCCCTTAAAAGATTTCGTCCCCGAAATCTTCAAGTTAGGAAGAATGTGTCCTACCATTCAGTCATCCATCTACTCAACCATTTAATCATAGGCATTCATTGTCATTAAAAAGATTTCTAATGCTTTCATGTTCATATGCATAGTGTGTGTATAAGTCCTTATCTAACGCAAAATCAGGCGGTCTACTGATTCAGTTGACCTCCTTAATGCGAATTATGTCAGTGCCATGCGTCCAATATATATGCAATCCTAACGATACATATCATTTCTATATGAGTGCACAACCATTCACTCAAATGCAACACATCAAGTTCAATACATAAATAAATACATATATGCAAATGTAATATGAAAGTGACTGAGCCGATCTAGTGCCTAATGTGTGTATATGCATCCACGAGCAACCACTAGCAACCACTTGCAACCATCAATCATAACATGTTTCAAATACATGTTTATATCCATTGGTTTCTACCTAAGGATCACGAAGATAGGACCTAGAGGATATACTTAAAAAGATGGAAACAAGAATGCCTAAAATTCCTAGCAAAAGTGATCAAGGATATACCCTCAAGAAAGAGGGTATGATGCACGTATCTAGTCTTCCGTCTTCTAAGTCGCTTCTTCTTGAGCTTCACTCCACTGTACCTTTTCTAATTTAACTTCATGGTTGCGAAGCTTCTTGACCTCCATTTCCAAAACCCACTAGTAAAGATAGACCCTCGATCACTTACCATGCTAGAGGGTATCCAATGTAGTCGAACTATCTTTCCAAGATAAACAGATATTAACCATGATATCAAGTGTATATCCTAAGATGATTAGAGGTCTCTCCTCTACTTAGCTTATCCATCATGTTGCAAGTCTGAAGGTCTAAAGCTAATGGTTACTATGTGCTTATTACCTCTCTTAAGGTCAATCTTTTTTCTACTTAGGGCGTCTGCCACAATTATTTATTTCTCACGCAAACCATCCTAGTCTTACTGGACATCCCTCAAGTACAGGCCTCAAAGGCCTAAACCAATATCAGACAAGCACCCAAGGAATACCTTCTTCGAATTTGGACGATCTATGTGAGATGATACTAACAAAACAACCAAACAATTGAGCATTTTACCGACTATGGCTATCGTCGCCAATCTTGCTCCAAAATTATCGTTGATCGCATAACTGGCTTTGCAGTGTCATCTAGATACATGCGGAAGTATGTCTCGAGTTCTTAGGGGGAAAACCCCTACCCTAGTCAAAACATCTTGCGTACTCATAGACTACCCCAACGGATCGAAAATCGTCGATAGATAAGTAAAGTGATTCTAGGTAGCTAAGACAAACTGATCCCTTAGGATCATACGAAATCTCAAGGGTATTCTCGAGGCAAGTCGAAAGTCTAACTACCCTTGTTTCATAATTACTAGCTAACCAATCAATGCCTAGAATCAACCATAGCCAAAAAACATAAGCATAAATATAGCTATTCTCAAATCCTCACAAGTCAAAGATAAATAGGTCGAACCAGCAATTGGATTTGAGACTATAATAGGATCCTCTACTACACAATATCTAGGGTGCACAGACTCAACTATGGAAGCAGATATATACAGATGTGAAGCGCTAAAATCAGAAGGAGTACTAACAGGATAATCAAAAAGGAAAAACTCTTTCAACCGAAATCTTACTGCCTCTCTCTCAGGTATGCTGGCGGTGAGAGCATGTACTTGCCTTCCGGAAAATCCTGTCCCTTGTTCTTTGCCCTTGCCCTTAATTATACGACCCGTTATACCAAAATAAAGATACTTCCTCTTGTTTTAGGTTTTACAATTCTTTCCTCCCCTCCTTTGTGAACCAAGTTCATATCCGTGGGTTCTTCATCCTTGTGTTGTGCTTCTTAGCCAAACACCCTCATTCTCTAATTTTCCATCCTTGTGTAACTTGTTGACAAGTCTCTCAAAAGCTGCCTCCATCGCATGGAGAATCCTACAAAGATCGAAAGAAAATCACGGCTACAGATGGAAGTTAGGCACCTATTTTCCCTTTGACAAGTGTTGTAGTCTCATCAAGCCTACGGAACCATGCCGCGATGAGGTTACCTCCCAGAAAGCCAGGAGCCCTGGGGACTCAAGAAAGAAGGAAACAAGGATTCAAACAGAGGATCAAAAGATAGTGCATATAGCTTTGGGGAATATGCCTTTAAAACAAAACGTTTCTTTTGAAAATGCTTCTTTTAAAATCGTTTGAAAATAATTTTTCAAATCTTTTTATATGATCCGGTAACCTTCGGCTCTGATACCAAGTGAAACACCCCACCTCCGTTAAGGACACTGACAAAGGGAATGCCTAAACTTCGGTGGAGCATTTTTAGTACAAGATGCAGAAAAATTATAAGACAGACAAATAAAGCAGTGAAAAATAATTAACCTTTATTGAGTAAAACAGCTTGTACAAAGATTGTTTTACAACACCAATACTTATTACAAGAAAGCATCTGTCTTGTTTAATATATATAAGAAGCACAAACTGACAATGATATTCCCCAATAAAGCATGAGCTAGCCATAGCAGTAGAAAATGGAGTTCAAAGCAATGTGCTAAAGAATCTTCAAGCTCGGAAAGAGTAACGGCCCCAAAATGAGCTGAGCTTTTCTCTCCCTGACTACCTGGGGGGAACGGAAGAAAAGAGGCAAAAGCAAACTAGGTCAGCTATAAAGTCTGGTAAGTCCAGTGATTCTTAGTATTTAAACGAGGAAAAGGGTCATGACATGAATAAACTAAATATAAGACTAAAACATAGTAACAAGATAACATGGGGGTAAGCATGGGATATGGCAAGATAAACTGAATGTACCGATAATTTGAATGTACTGATAAACCAAATGCGCTTCTACTCCTTCTTTGCTCCGCAACTACCCTATTATACTGATTTCTATATCTCTGCACTAACTACTAACGTCCAAACTAGTAATCTATGATCATATGATAATGTGATCCCAATCCCCGTATTTGCGGTTGCCTTCACGTGTACATCTATTATGGGGATTCCAATTATTACCTAGATCTAATCTAGGGTTTACAATCGAGCGCTTCCAAGATTAACCAAGGTTTACGCTACCCAGGGCCACTGGGGTTTATGCTACCTATTGAATGCTTCTCGGATTTAGGGTTTACGCGACCTAGGTCCAACTAGGGATTATGCTACCTACTTGGTATTAATTTTCCATGTGTCTGTGTCAGTCGGCCCTCTCTTGCATGTAGATACTCTGTGCTGGCCCCACCATAAGGTGTATCAAGCCTTATGATAGCGACCCGACACGATTCAAGATGCACAGTGTATAACTACTGGTACCAGTGCCTGCTTTTTCCACTCCGGAGTACGTGCACGCCCGTAAATCGCTGGAACCTACACTGACGTACCCCCTGCCGCTAATTTGACCGCTTATAATCAGCCCAGCAATCGTGCCCCACCCTGCCTAGCTCAGGGTACCGTGATACATCTATGTGGGTTACTGCTGATATGGGTCCCCGTTACTAGGGTTTCCTACTGGTTAAGTTTGTGGGCCTATATACATACAATATTATCCACCTACACGTGATGTACTTAACCCTCCTACTGATTCAAGCATGTCTATTTAATGGTTAAGTTTGTGGGCCTATATGTACAAATATTTCCCACCGATCCCGATATGTACTTAAACCTTCCACTGGTTCAAGCATGTTTATTTAATGGTTAAGTTTGTGGGCCTATATTACTAATATTACCCACCAACTCGATACGTACTTAACCCTCCCACTGATTCAAGTTGATATATATTCTTGGTTAAGTGTCATTCATTCATTCATTGAATTTAACTTAGCCTGCCTACTCATCATGTTATATATATATATATATATATATTTGTTAAGTGTTCCCCTTGTGTTACTTAACCCCTATCACATGACATGTTATATATATATATATATATATATATATATATTGGTTAAGTGTCCCTGTTGTGTTACTTAACCCTATCACACATCATGTTATATATATATATATGTATATATATATATATATATATATATATATATATATATTGGTTAAGTGTTCCTCTTGTGTTACTTAACCCTATCACACATCATGTTATATATATATATTGGTTAAGTGTGTCCTATTAACTTAACCTCACCTTCTTGTCTAATTAACATGTTATGACGGTTAAGTGTTCTAATTTTACTTAACCTCACCCACTTTCCATGTTATGACGGCTAAGTGTTCTAAATTTACTTAACCTCACCATCTAGTCTAGTTAGCATGTTAAACCCATACTTAACCCTACCCACTTGTCTAGTTAACATGTTATTATGGTTAAGTGTTCCCTTAGTTACTTAACCTCCCCACAAATCCTTCCTTGTTAACATGTTTCGTTGGTTAAGTGTCCAAATTAACTTGACCCTATCAATCCTGTCTAGTTAACATGTTGAATTGGCTAAGTGTTCACTCGATTACTTAACCCCACCCTTCTTGTCATTGTTAACATGATATTACGGTTAAGTGTTTCCCTAGTTACTTAACCTCACCATTTCTAGCTTGATTTATTCATGAGCCTTAATTAATTAATTAAAGCACCAACCACTCACATTAGACAGATATTGTTGTTGATTACTAGATGTGTCGGTTGGTTCCGGGCAGGTTTACACCACAATTCAGTCTAATCTCGGGTCTTTCTGGGCTTGATGCACTGACCACCCACATTTGACATGTATTGTTGTGGGCACTGGATGTGCCGGTCGGTTCCGGGCAGTTTTACACTGCAACTCAGTCTAACCTCGGGTTAGGCATATTCGTATTTTACTAAGTTTACATATTTACTATTTATGTAAATTTTCCGTAAATCAATTTTGCCTAGATCATATTCAACTGTCATGCAAATTAACATACTTATATTCTATGCCCCAAACTTGAATTACCAATCAATTAAACCAACTTGCAGTTTATACCAATTTAGATTTAATATTCCCCTTTTACAATTCATGCCCAATCTAGATTAATATTCCAATTTACGGTTCATGTAAAAACTAGATTTAATATTCTAGCTTACCGTTTATGTCCAAAACTTTGTTTACACGCCAATTACACACTTTGCTGCCAATTAAATTTATCAATTTATGCCCAGGTCTAATATGCAAGTAAATCATTCACTATTATAGCAAATTTAGATTATGCCAACATATTTTTTTATGCCAAATTAACTTAATTAAGCTACGCCCAAATTCCCACGCCGTAATCGTACGTATAACATGATTTCACAAGTTTCTAAGTACTCATGAAATGCTACTAATAGTATACGATGAGACGACCCGATTTCCCGTTCTCACGGAAACAAGGTTATCTTTGGAATATAACACAGAAACATATAATAGCAGAACAGAATTAAATAAATACACCAGAATGAACAACAAAATATACTGGATAAAAGTAATCATCAGAGTTACACAGTATACAGGATCTTACTTAGTACAAATACAGTTCAGCTATACATAAATGTCTACAGCGGAAATAAACAAAATATGTACAATAGGAGCTGAACAGCATAAAAGGAAATAAATGATAGAATCCATCTTCAGCTCCAGCTATCCAGAAAGAACCAGCTAAACCTGAATACAAGGCTGCCCGTGTGGAAAAAGGGGCACCCGAGTTTGAGAGTGAAACAAACTACGAGTCAGTCATGGGACTGGTATGAGAAATCTACTCAACACATATATAATTGGCTAATCACAGGACCACGCCACTTTCGTGGAACGGGTTTACTCCATTGGATTGCCAGTGCTTTAAAAGAAATCTTTCTTTTAAACATCGCTATGCTTTTTATAAAAATGAAGCCGTTATAAGACTCAGTTCCCATCACACAATGCAACGCAAACCGGAGGATAGAGTTTTACCTTATAATGGCCAAAATATGATTGATACGAACAAAACAAAGGCATTTGATATTATTGCTAGTGTCTATATGTTTTTGAAAACAATTTCAAATCATAACTATCAATCATAGACGGCATGGGTACCATATATCATGTCGCCATATATATATACAATCAAAACCGCACGATCACGTATTTGGAAATTGGATTTCCGTCATGAACCAAGGCAAAAGATAGTCCTTACCGAATTCGAGACTGCCTAGCCCGAGTCTCAGGATCAGAACGCATCGATCCTTGGATCGTCAGGGCCGGTCCACACGGAGTGGATTAAAAATGCCTGAGCACTACGTTTCGCCGCCCTTTGGGGCGTAAGCGAGCCAACAAGTGACTCCATCGGACCCGGATCGTCCGATCTAACCGAGGCGCCTCGCAACAGCAACAACCACATAAGTCAAACTCGTCAGGGCGTGTAAAACCACTGACGCCACTTTTAGCTAGGAGGAAACGTAGGCCCTCCCTGAGGTCCGTTCTCCCGTTTTAGGTTCATACCGGGGTGTGAGGCTCGCGAATTCACGTTATACACAAAGCTACGCCACACAGGCGGTGCTTTGATCATCACCACAAGACTTTGCTTTTCAACAGAAGCCCTGATCACTGCATCTTAGCATGCCACACAGAATAAATCCTATGTCAGACACACAGTCCATTTACAAGTCCGTTCTGGGTCTGAACGAAACCGGAGGCACTAAATACCTCGCAAACCCTTCGATCAACACGTACGTCTGAACGATCACCACTCATTATCCATATTTCGGGATGCCTCCCAATCAGGACCTCGGTTACCATCCAAACGAGGTGAAGATCTCCGGTCTTCGACCATCGTCTTTATCTTCGACTTTCAATCGTCGGTCAATTATTTGAAATGAGAATTAACTCGGCCTTTTCAAATAATTCACGTATATTTAGAATTTCAATTCGATTTATTTCAATGGTTAAATTATTCGACAACACCAATATTGTTCTTTAATGTAATTTTCACACCAAACACATTCAACCATCAAAAGCCACATAAATCAAGCAAATTCAGTTTACTTCCATTCCATATCGCTTATGATATTTTATAACTATTTATCGCTATTTTTATTTATTTTAAAATAGCCATTTTATTCAAAACGACGCTTCGGGCCATAAGGCGACCGTGGCGCTGTTTTTCTTCAGATTTGATTTACACATATCTGAAAATCTAACCGTTGGATCTTCACAAAATTTACATCATTAGAAAGATCTTTTCAAAACGAACCCAACGGTTCCAGTTTCGGGAAAAACCGACGGTCGGATCTCCCGGTACAATCGTTTGAAATTTCGATTTCAAAATACGAACTGCAGCGTCGTTATTCGATTAAATATAATTATATTTATATATATAAATAAATATAATCGTTTCTGGCGCTGTTTTTCTTCAGATTTGAATTAAACATTCCAGACAATCCAACCGTTGGATTTTTACAAGGTTGGTGCCGTTGGAAAGATTATTCCAAGGCGAACCCGACGGTTGAGGTTTCGGGAAAATCCAATGGTCGGATTTCCCGTACTAGTCGTTTGAAATCACGGTTTCAAAATACGAACTGCACGGCCTCGTTTCGTTTTAATTTTATTTATATTTATATATTTATATAAATATAGTTCATTCAATGATTTCCATATCGTTTTCACTTCAAATATTTTTCTAACGCCTTAAATTTTGGAAAAATTTCGCCATAACCTCCCCTGCACCGGGAGCATCGGGAAATCGCAAATAGCGTTCCCGGTCCTTCTAATCTCGAAAAGAAAAAGAAAAAGCCAAGCGGCTAGCCAACAGGCTCAAAATCATCACCCAAACAAATCAGTAAATGTGTACCTATTTGTCGGGCACAAAATTTTATTCCTCTTCTCTAGCCCCTTTGCTATAACCTGTTCAATGAATATTGCATGTACATATATATATATACAGTTCTTATCATTTATCAATTTCTATTCGACTTCATATTTGATTTCTATTTGGTTTAAAAACTCCATTCATTCTAATGTTACATAAATAGGTGCAAATCATTTCATTAGCCAATTAATGAATATTTCAACTCATATATGTTTATTTTGAACAAGTGGCTATTTTTAACACTTCACATTTCAACGATTTATGCATTCAATAAAAATGTGATTTTTATTTTCGAACAATTTATTACAAAATATGAATACCATTCAACACATGAATTTCTAAACAACGAATGAATATCAATTCAACACATGAATGTTCTCAATAGTTTTTATATATAGATAAAAATGTGATTTTTATTATCGAACAATTTATTTCAAAATATGAATACCATTCAACACATGAATTTCTAAACAACGAATGAATATCAATTCAACACATGAATGTTTTCAATAGTTTTTTTTATATATAGATAAAAATGTGATTTTTATTATCGAACAATTTATTTCAAAATATGAATACCATTCAACACATGAATTTCTAAACAACGAATGAATATCAATTCAACACATGAATGTTTTCAATAGTTTTTATATATAGATAAAAATGTGATTTTTATTATCGAACAATTTATTTCAAAATATGAATACCATTCAACACATGAATTTCTAAACAACGAATGAATATCAATTCAACACATGAATGTTCTCAATAGTTTTTATATATAGATAAAAATGTGATTTTTATTATCGAACAATTTATTTCAAAATATGAATACCATTCAACACATGAATTTCTAAACAACGAATGAATATCAATTCAACACATGAATGTTTTCAATTCAATGAATAAATATAGTTTAAGCATATGAAAATAATTCAAACACACGAATATTATTCAAAATTTCGGCAGCATAACGGCAGGGTAGTTACACCGGCACCGTCCCTAGTACGGCTCCTCGCTCTACCTTAAAACCTCGCGGTTTTTGACAATGGGGATCATGCATCTAGTTCGCACGCAGGCGGCATGTATATATTTATTTCATTTCCACAAACTAATCCTATGTGGTTCCAACCAAATATTTCACAACCACCAATGGGTATCTTTCAACCACAATCAACCAATATCAATCACAAACAATCCCAAACAATCATTCGCTATCAACCAATTATCACAACAATTTCAATCAATAAATATCGTCCATGGTTTGTGGACGAGGGGCGTATATATATATATATATATATATATATTTATATATAGCAATTCACTTTTACTTTCAACAAATATATAATATTTTTAAATCAGAAATCTCACCAATAGCTATCCAATACTACGACTCTTCCTTTTCAGAAATCTTCGCCTTTCTGTCGCTTTCACCCGTATTCTCTACATATGTAAAAATCGAATTTTTACTATGCTATTCAATATATAAAAATCTGATTTCTACTTCGACTTTCAATAAATAAAAATATGATTTTTACTTTCGACTTTCAATATATAAAAATATGATTTTTACTTTTTAAAGTTCAAATCCTTTTTCGAAAAATCAGTTTTAACCTTTCTTTTAAAAATAGTTTTAACTTTTCTAAAAATTTCAGTTTTAATACTTCTTAAAAATTCAGTTTTCAATACCCTTTTAAAAAATCAGTTTTTATACTTTAAAAATCAGTTTTTAATATTAAAACAAAATCAGTTTTTAATACTTTAAAAATCAGTTTTTAATATTAAAACAAAAATCAGTTTTTTTTTTTTATCTTTTACAAATCAGTTTTTAATATTAAAACAAAATCAGTTTTTAATATTAAAACAAAATCAGTTTTTAATATTAAAACAAAAATCAGTTTTTTTTTTTATCTTTTACAAATCAGTTTTTAATATTAAAACAAAATCAGTTTTTAGAATCTTATAAAATCAGTTTTTATATTTTTATAAATCAGTTTTTAACTTTTTAAAAACCAAATCAGTTTCTAATTTTTAAAAATAAAATCAGTTTTTAATTCTTACATAAAATCAGTTTTATTCTTTTCAAGAAAACCAGTTTTATTCTTTTCAAGAAAACCAGTTTTATTCTTTTCAAGAAAACCAGTTTTTACAGAAATTAAAAAAAACGAAATTTACAGTATTTAAAATAAAAATAAGATGGAATCCTTACTGTAATCTGTGAAGGGGGGGGGGAAACGACTCGTCTTCATCGGCGGCAGAAGGAGTTGGCGAAGCGGAGGGTGGAGCGATGGTTTCGAGGGCTTGGGTCTTGGCGTCTCGCTGCTCCAGGGGCTCGCGATGGCTGCTGGAGGACGGGGTCTTCAATCGATGGAGGGGGAGGCGAGGTCTACGTCGGCGTCGAGACGAGGGGGGCGGCTTCTTGGTTCTGGCGGCGGCGATGATTCGATTTAGGTCTTTCTTCTTTTTTTTTTTTTTTTTTTTTAGTTTCTGGTAAATAAAGTGAACGGGGGGGGGGGGGGGGCAATGAAGAAAAGGAGGGAGAGAAAATTAAAATATATATATATATTTTTTTTTTATTAATTAACTATTTAATTTTGGTAAAAAGGGTTGACTTTTACATACGACCTCGAAACGAGGCCCACCGCCTGTCGCCCATAGCGTTTAACCCCCATTCCGAACACAATGGGATATGTCTCGCAAGCTGATTTGATCGTTACAATCAGTTTCCTTTTGAATTTACATTTAAATCACTATATTGAATTTTAAACGTACATTTCAAATTACCGGGGTCACATACTAACTAGAAAAATTCCAGAAAATATTTTCTAGCTTCGTATTGACGATACGGTCCTAACAAAACTAGTTTCGTCGAATTCTGAGACCGTTTGAAAAATGGCCAATTTCCAGTCGATTAAAATCAACTGAAACTGGTCAAACGCGTTTTCTTTTGCCACGCTCACATATTGATTCGAAAAATTATGAAATTTGAAACCTAGCAATAACCTGACACTGCGGATCTAACAAAAGTGGTTTCGTCGAAATCCGAGGTCGTATGCAAAATGTCCATTTTTAAGGGCCTGAATTCCATAGCGACTATTCAGAATTTTCAACTGGACATATCTTTTGATTCTCGTTATCAAATTTCGATTGGTCGGATTCGTTAGAAAGATATTACCAATTAGATCCTAATGTTTTTGGTTCCACTAAAATCCGGATTGTTTTGCACCCGGTACAGTCTGACAAAGTTTGAATTCAATTTTTGAAACTGCCACTTCGTTTTAGGCCTTGTTTATAATTATAATTAATTATATTCGTTTTCAATTGTCGATTCAAACTTAGTTTTCATCGCCATTATTTAAAATATTTATTTTAAATATTTAAAATCCATTATTTTAGCCAATTTAAAAATTTTAAATTGGTTCAGATTTTCTGGGTCGTTACATAGTATCAAAGCAAGGAATACGGGATAAGCACGAGAATTGACATAAAAGAATAGCGATGCAAGAATGAACCAAATACAAAAATAATGGTTCCAAAGTGTTTGATGTACATAACAGTGAATAGGAATAAACTAGACAAGTTACACCCTAAAAATGAGATCCAACATAATTAAGGGAATAGGCATAGGTGATTTGGTCCAACATAATGCCAGTTCGAAGTACAACCTAATAGGTTAATGGGAATAGGAATAAGTCACCGACTACAATAGTTATAGGCAATTAACCACAATAGTCGTGGGCGACTAATCACAATAGTTTCTTAATCAATGTCATAGGCAATAGTCTCATAGTCATGAATCTTGGTAATAGTCTCATAGTCATGAATCATATGCAATAGTCTCAAAATTATGAATCATAGTCATAGTCATAGGCAACAGTCTTATAGTCATAGTCATATTTAATAGTCTTTTTGTCATGAATCATAGTCATAGGTGATAGTTTCATGGGCAACAGTTTCATAGTCATAGTCTTAGGCAAAAGTCCCATAATCATAGTCATTGGCAATTAGCCACAATAAGTTCTAGGCCACAATCGAGAATCAAATCCAAACACATAGATAACGTTAGATTTGACATAAGCATGAATCAAAGATAATTAACTTGCAAATAGGCACAGTTCTATATTTTAATTTATTACATTCACGAGTCCAATTACACATTCAAATCTAAAGAATAACCGAACTTACAGTGATCGGTTTAGAAAAGGATAATAAGATAGCGTTGTGGTGATTTGCTATGATTCGCGTGACATTGCTCGAAGCCGTTGAATTAGCCTTTGATTTCCTTCTTGAAGCTTTAACTTGATTTGAATCTCCAATTTGAAGAAGAACTATAACTTGTTTTAGTGGAGAATAAGATTTATTTTAATAGTAGAGGCTAGAATAGAGAGAAACAGCATGTAGACGCCTCAAAGAATTTGTGTGGAGAATCATTAGGTCTAGGCATTCTTTTATAGGTGTAGAGAGTGTTTTAGAGCCATTAGATCACCCTAGAAGCCATCCGGTCCGTCCAGAATATGTCAAAATCGTTGTTGTCTAGATCTGGAAAAACAGGGCAGGTCGACCCCCAGGTCGACCCCTGGTCGACCTATAGGGGCGATATCGACCCCCTGGTCGACCTATGTACACAAGTCGACACCCAGGTCGACTCCCTAGTCGACCTGGGTCCTGGCGGGAAATTTCCCGCCCAGCCAGGGTGTGTGTTTTAAATTTGAATTTTGAATCTGTTTTTATTTATTTAAATTCTTGAAACGACAAAAATATGGTTTTAACTATATGAATAACGATATAAAAATATATGATTTTTATATATGAAGTGCCATTATAAAAATGTGATTTTTAAAATTAACATCATATTAAAAATGTGTTTTTTACTATGAACAGCGGGAAAAGATCTCATTGGAATTTTAGACAAATCTGAACCGTTCAGAAATAGAGAATGGAGGAGTGCAAAACCCAAGGTGAGAACTCCTCACTATAATTTTCTTTATACAGTTATTTATTTTATAACTGCATATATGAACTGTTCCCCGTCGTCCACAGACCATGGACGACTTGTTTGTTTGGTTGTGTGGTTAATTGGATTATTTATTTGAATTTGGTTGTTTGGGCGAAATGAATTGATTAGAATTGATATGTATATGGCACGAGCTAATATCAGGAGAGGGGTAATGCTAGACATTACCCGATTTCAATATCGCGCCATTATAATGCCAAAATTTTATAAAATAAAATGAGTCGGTTAAAAATAACAATTTTCATTTTTCAACCTTTTCTAGTTTCTAAGGTTACACTTCTAAACCCACTACTCTGAAATACTAACATTTCAGTTTCCATCCTATGGGATATTTTCTTTCTCTAACATCAAGTCATATTTACACTTTCCAACCAAACCACATAAGGGTCTTAAAATTTCTAGGTTCATCCCTTTAGTGTACAAGATAGCAATCCAACTCTTTCCAAACCTAGTGGGCTACTCTATGGATTTAGGTTTTTATATATAATATATTTATATTTTAGAAAATACAAATACATTCACTCATTATCTCCCTAAGATCACTAAATCGAAGCTCTGATACCAGATGTAACAATCCGGATTCCGATAGACCGAATTTTTCAAATTATATCCATCGAGACCCGAGTTGGGTGCTCTGGAATCCTATAGAAAAAGACAAAGATAAAGAAACATGTTAGAACTCGTAAAGCATCCCATAGCGGAAGGAATATAATATATTCAAAAATTGCTTTACCTTATACATCATACTGTCTAACCAGTATCCAAAGCTATACCATCTCTGTCATGAACCTAACCTGGAAGTATGTAATGAGGAGGGGGTCAGAACATAAGTTCTAGTGACTGGACTTAAAATAAACTTCTGTATAATCCTACATATACCGTTCAGTTATATTTTCTTGCTTATTAGGTTATTCGCGATATTAGCTCTCTAATCTATACTCATGTCCCACTAGTAGGTTAACTTAATACAACGTATATGTAGATACCCCCGACTCGTCTAATCCTTTCCATGTATATATACAGTCCCTTGCCGCATACCGTACAGGGTTCATCATGTAAATCTATACTACTTTAGTATAGTGCCACCATTCCCGAAATCGTTTGGACTGCCACTCTCGATCTTGCTAGATTCCATGTATCATCTAGATCTAATCTAAGGTTTACTATCGAGCGCTTCCTAGATTCAACCAGGGTTTACGCTGCCCAGGGCCACTGGCGTTTATGATACCTATTGAATGCTTCTCGGATTCAGGGTTTACGCGACCTAGGTCCAACTAGGGATTATGCTACCTATCAAACGATGCCCCCTAGTCTAGGACACACTACCCAGAGCGATATATGTTCCTAGACTTTCCCCACGTACGTGTCGTGAATTGTTACCGATGTCTAGTTGCACATGTCCTCTATATGTGCGGCCCGAGTCCCGTGGCAGGGCTAATCAAGAAACACGGAACTCGGTCGGGAGCTTTAAGTTATCTGCCGACGCAGATGCTAAAGTCTGTTTTTATTTGTGTGTGGCTATGGTCCCACTTGACCCCTCCCTCAAGTAATGAAAGTCACACAAGAAAATCAAGAATGAGAACTGTACGAAGGCCCTGTATGCCCCAACAAAAATATTGGCCTACCTCACCCATAACTAGATAGCATGTATATGGTCTTTTGGAGTTCTCCGCCTTTCCGCTTCACAGGCTCGATTGACTCAAGATGGTAGGTAGACGACGACGTGCTATCACAGGGCAAAACAAGATATCGCCGCCTCATTCTGGTCCATCCTAGTCTTTAGGTTGTTTATATTGCAACCAAGGAATACTCTTGGTTCTTCTAACGCAGACCTTAACCTCTGTGAGCCCAGGAGGATCATCTGCAACCTCACAGAGGGATACGAAGAGTACCCTCTGTGACGAAATGGAATTTCGCTCGATTACCCTTTTTTTTTTTTTGAATTTCCTTTTGAACGGGGGGGGGGGGGGGGCAGGAGGATTTAAGGGGGGGGGAGAGAATTCTTTTCTTTTATTATTTTTTTATTATTTTAATTTCAAAATGTTGACTTTCACATACGACCTCGAAACGAGGCCCACCGCCTGTCATCAATAGCGTATTACCCCCATTCCGAACACAATGGGATATGCTGCGTAACCCCACTCGGCTGTTACGACCAGTTTTCGTTTAAATTAGCATTTAAATCATTATATTGAATTTTAAACGTACATTTCAATTTACCAGGGTCACATACTAACTCTAAAAATTCCCGAAAAATATTTTCTAACTTCGTATTGACGATACGGTCCTAACAAAACTAGTTTCGTCAAATTCTGAGACCGTTGGAAAAATGGCCATTTTCCAGTCGATTAAAATCAACTGAAACTGGTCAAACGCGTTTTCCTTCGCCACGCTCACATATTGATTCGAAAAATTATGAAATTTAAAACCTAGCAATAATTTAACACTGCGGATCCAACAAAAGTGGTTTCGTCGAAATCCGAGGTCATTTGCAAAATTTCCATTTTTAAGGGCCTGAATTCCATAGCGACTATTCAGAATTTTCAACTGGACATATCTTTTGATTTCCGCTATGAAATTTCGATTGGTCGGATTCGATAGAAAGATATTATCAATTAGATCCTATCATTTTTGGTTTCACTAAAATCCGGATTGTTTTGCACCCGGTATGTTCAATTGAAGTTTGAAATCGAATTATCGAACTACCGCGCCATTTTCAATTCCTTTTATAATTATATAATTATTTATATTCTGATGACGACGCGTATAAAATATATACATTCGAATTATATTCAAAATAAATTTCTTGTCGATATTATTTAAAATAATTCATTTTAAATAATCAAAATTCGCTAAAATCGCCAAAATAAAAAATTTAAACTGGCCTAGATTTTCGGGTTGTTACACCCTCACGTCCCCTCGAAGCCACATGCTTCGTAACCCAGACCGTTAGAGCCTTCTTCATGATCAGATGGATGTTCGCTCCTCCTCTTGTTCTACTTGGTTTTCTTGACTAAGGTTTACTACTTAGTTCTCTTAACTAATGTTTACTTCTTAATTCCCTGAATCGTTCGTTTTTTTACTAAGGTTTACTACTTAGTCCTCTTAACTAAGGTTTACCTATGAATTCAAGCACGACTTAAGTTCTCTTTATCAAATGATAGCGTGCGGGTGTTCTCCCACATTTCCAGCTTAGATTAACTTATTTCATGGTATGAGTCGTCCTACCCTTCGAGTCTTGTATTAGTTCTTAAGTCATATTCATTTCTTATCCCTAGGATAAGTTTATCTATTATTTAACCTTATCATTTCCCACTTTTCCTTGCTTTGATACTGTTATATTGGTTAGGTTTGCCCATATGTCCAAGTTGACTTAACCCCAATCACGTATTCAATTCAACCCACGCGTCATGTCGAATTGGTTAAGTGTTATCCAACAGTTCACTTTGACTTAACCCACCCATGTATCGAGTCAAATTGGTTAAGTGTTATCTAGCGGTTCATGTTGACTTAACCCACCCATATATCATGTCAAATTGGTTAAGTGTTATCTATCGGTTCGTGTTAACTTAGCCTACCAATATATCATGTCAAATTGGTTAAGTGTTATCTAGCGGTTCACGTTGACTTAACCCACCCAAATATCGAGTCAAATATCGAGTCAAATTGGTTAAGTGTTGTCTAGTATTTCATGTTGACTTAACCTTACCATACTAGCATGTGTCATTAGCATTAATTAATTATTAATGCCCAACCTCTCACATTAGACCTGTTGTTGCGGTCACTGGATGTGCCAGTTGGTTCCGGGCAGGATTACACCACAACTCAATCTAACCTCGGGTTTCAAGCATGTTATGACTAACTTCTCAAATTAGAACTTATTGTTTGCGGTCACTGGATGTGCCGAGCGGTTCCGGGAAGGATTTCACCACAAACTTATTCTAACCTCAAGTTAGCCATGTTTCATCTTTAGCCTATTAACGAATTCACAAATATGTTCATGTTCTTGTTATGCCACTAGTGTCAATTTTCATGTTATATTCCTAAACCTCCTATTTCTTTAACCAATCAAACTCAAATTTAATTAAAACACTCATGCCTCAAATTTCAGGTTTTTGAATTAGATTTCACAATTACATGAGATAGATTAAACCTAAACTTATTCAATTCCGATTAGGTTTCTAGTTTACCTATTTCTTCAACAAATTAGGATTTTTATCATTAAATCATTTTTCCCCAAATCCCCTATTCAAACTTTATTTACCTTTCGCGTAAGTTACTCCAAATTACCAATTTCACGATCCTTTCCTCTTATTTCCTTGAACAATATCAATATAAACTTTGCCAATTACCCCAATATTTGCAATAATAATCATTATGCCACAAACCACAAATTACAGATTATATTCCTCGACTGCATATTGTAGATTATTCCAAATATTTGCAATAATAATCGTTATGCTACAAACCCTAAATTACAGATTATATTCCTTGACTGCATAAAATAGATTATGCCCATTATTTCCATATTCCAACCATACGTATGTATAATAAGATTTCGTCTAGGTTCGAGATAACCTAGATCCAAAAATAAAAAGGGGAAGGAGAATAAAAGAACAATTATTATAACATGAATCTTGAATTGAATTTATAACTGGTGAATGATGAACGATAATAATATCATTGTACAACAAGTTTATTATAATTCCACTCACATTGACAGGATTAGGCAAAATAAACGATTTGTTGATGTAGAATGCTGATTTAATCTTCTTATTTGATTGTTGGTGAAGTGCATGAATTGTTGATGAAGAATTTTGCTACTTGATTTGATTAAACTCCAAAGTTGATGAAGAACTTGCAATATGATTTAGAGTTTTGGGGCAGCGACCATGTTTGTTTGAAGTTTGGCGGCATGGAGGCGTATTAAGGAATTGTTATGAATAAGGGTTAGGTCTTGCTATATACTTATAGGTGTAGAGAGTGTTTTAGAGCCCTTAGATTGACCTAGAAGCCATCCGACCTGTACAGCACATCAAAACACGTCACAGGAACTGAAATTGCCCAGATCCGGGGATAGGTCGACCTCCCTAGGGGTAGGTCGACCTCCTGGTCGACCAGACCTCCAGGTCGACCCCTAGGTTGACCTGCCTGGTTTTGGCGGGAAATTTCCCGCCCAGCTGCCTGGGCCGAATTTCGAACTGTTTTGAATTTTTGTTGAATCTTCTAAAGGCCATAACTCCTTCATACGGAGTCCGATTTACGCAAACTTAGACTCTATTTCAACCAGAATTTCAAGACGTACGCAATGGTGATGTCTGTTTTACTTAATTCCTGATATATAAATTAAGTATTCTTATTTTATGGGCATATATAATATATTCAAAAATAATATATTCAAAAATAAGAAATATGTCAGAACTCGTAAAGCATCTCACAGCGGAAGGGATATAATATATTCAAAAATAGATTTGCCTTATATGTCATACTGTCTAACCAGTATGCAAAGCTATACCATCTCTGTCATGGTCCTAACCTGGAAGTATGTAATGAGGAGGGGGTCAGAACATAAGTTCTGGTGACTCGACTTAGAATAAACTTCTGTATAATCCTACATATACCGTTCAGTTATATTTTCTTGCTTATTAGGTTATTCGCGATATTAGCTCTCTAGGCTATACTCATGTCCCACTAGTAGGTAAACCTAATACAACGTATGTTTAGATACCCCCAACTCGTCTACTCCTTTCCATGTATATATACAATCCCTTGTTGTATGTCGTACGGGCTTCATCATGTAAATCTATACTACTTTAGTGTAGTGCCACCATTCTCAAAATCATTTGGACTGCCACTCTCGATCTTGCTAGATTCCATGTATCATCAAGATCTAATCTAAGGTTTACTATCGAGTGCTTCGTAGATTCAACCAGGGTTTACGCTGCCCAGGGCCACTAGGGTTTGCGCTACCTATTGAACGCTTCTTGAATTCAGAGTTTACGCGAACTAGGTCCAACTAGCGATTATGCTACCTATCGAACGATGTTCCCTAGTCTAGGACACACTACCCAGAGCAATATATGTTCCTAGACTTTCCCCACGTATGTGTCGTGAATCGTTATCGATGTCTAGTTGCAAATGTCCTCTATATGTGCGGCATGAGTCCCATGGCATGGCTAATCAAGAAACACGGAACTCGGACGGGAGCATTAAGTTATCTGCCGACGCAGATGCTAAGGTCTGTTTTTATCTGAGTGTGGCTATGTTCCCACTTGACCCCTCCCTCAACTAATGAAAGGCACCCAAGAAAACAAGAATGAGAACTGTACGTAGACCCCCTATGCCCCACAAACCTATTGGCCAACCTCACCCATAACTAGATAGCAAGTATATGGTCTTTTGGAATTCTCCGCCTTTCCGCTTCACGTGCTCGATTGACTCAAGAAGGTAGGTAGATGACGATGTGCTATCACAGGGCTAAACAAGATATCGCTGCCTCACGGTGGTCCATCTTAGCCTTTAGGTTGCTTATATTGCAACCAAGGCATACTCTTGGTTCTTCTAACGCAGACCTTAACCTCTGTGAGCCCAGGAGGATCATCTGCAACCTCATAGAGGGATACCAAGAGTACCCTCACATCCCCTCGAAGCCGCGTGCTTCGTAACCCAGAACGTTGGAGCCTTCTTCATGATCAGATGGATGTTCGCTCCTCCTCGTGTTTTACTTGGTTTTCTTGACTAAGGTTTACTACTTAGTTCTCTTAACTAAGGTTTACTACTTAGTTTCCTGAATCGTTCGTTTTCTTAACTAAGGTTTACTACTTAGTCCTCTTAACTAAGGTTTACCTATGAATTCAAGCATGACTTAAGTTCTCTTTATCAAATGATAGCGTGTGGGTGTTCTCCCACATTTCCAGCTTAGATTAACTTATTTCATGGTATAAGTCGTCCCACCCTTCAAGTCTTGTATTACATCTTAAGTCATATTCATTTCTTATCCCTAGGATAAGTTTATCTATTATTTAGTCTTATCATTCCCCAATTTTCCTTGCTTTGATATTGTTATATTGGTTAAGTTTGCCCATGTGTCCAACTTGACTTAACCCCCAATCACGTATTCAAATCAACCCATGCGTCCTGTCAAATTGGTTAAGTGTTATCCAGCAGTTCACGTTGACTTAACCCACCCATATATCGAGTCAAATTGGTTAAGTGTTATCTAGCGGTTCACATTGACTTAGCCCACCCATATATCATGTCAAATTGGTTAAGTGTTATCTATCAGTTCGTGTTAACTTAACCTACCTATATATCATGTCAAATTGGTTAAGTGTTATCTAGCGGTTCACGTTGACTTAACCCACCCATATATCGAGTCAAATTGGTTAAGTGTTGTCTAGTCTTTCATGTTGACTTAACCTTACCATACTAGCATGTGTCATTAGCATTAATTAATTATTAATGCCCAACCTCTCACATTAGATCTATTGTAGCTGTCACTTGATGTGCCGGTTGGTTCCGGGCAAGAATACACCACAACTCAATCTAACCTCAGGTTTCAAGCACGTTATGACTAACTTCTCACATTAGAACCTATTGATTGCGGTCATTGGATGTGCCGGGCGGTTCCGGGCAGGATTACACCGCAAACTCCTTCTAAACTTGAGTTAGCCATGTTTCTTCTTTAGCCTATTAACGAATTCACAAATATGTTCATGTTTTTGTTATGCCACTAGTGTCAATTTTCATGTTATATTTCTAAACCTCCCATTTCTTTAACCAATCAAACCCAAATTTAATTAAATCACTCATGCCTCAAATTTCAGGTTTTCGAATTAGATTTCATAATTACATGAGACAGATTAAACCCAAACTTATCCAATTCCGATTAGGTTTCTAGTTTACCTATTTCTTCACCAAATTAGTATTTTTATCTTTAAATCATTTTTCCCCAAATCCCCTATTCAAACTTTATTTACCTTTCGCGTAAGTTACTCCAAATTACCAATTTCACGATCCTTTCCCCTTATTTCCTTAAATAATATCAATATATACTTTGCCAATTACCCCAATATTTGCAATAATCATTATGCCACAAACCCCAAATTACAGATTCTATTCCTCGACTGCATAAAATAGATTATGCCCAATATTTGCAATAATAATCGTTATGCTACAAACCCCAAATTACAGATTATATTCCTCGACTGCATAAAATAGATTATGCCCAATATTTCCATATTCCAACCATACATATGTATAATAAGATTTCGTCTAGGTTCGAGATAACCTAGATCCAAAAATAAAAAGGGGAAGGAGAATAAAAGAACAATCATTATAAAATTAATCTTGAATTGAACTTATAACTGGGGAATGATGAGCAATAATAATATTATTATACAACAAGTTTATTATAATTCCACTCACCTTGATTGGATTGGGGAAAATAAACGATTTGTTGATGTAGAATGCTGATTTAATCTTCTTATTTGATTGTTGGTGAAGAGCATGAATTGTTGATAAAGAACTTTGCTACTTGATTTGATTAAACTCCAAAGTTGATGAAGAACTTGCAATATAATTTAGAGTTTTGGGGCGGCGGCCATGTTTGGTTGAAGTTCGGCGGCATGGAGGCGTCTTAAGGAATTGTTATGAATTAGGGTTAGGTTTTGCTATGTATTTATAGGTGTAGAGAGTGTTTTAGAGCCCTTAGATTGACCTAGAAGCCATCCGACCCATACAGCACATCAAAACACGTCACATGAACTGAAATCGCCCAGATCTGGAGATAGGTCGACCTCCCTAAGGGTAGGTCGACCTCCTGGTCGACCTGACATCCAGGTCGACCCCTAGGTCAACCTGCCTGGTTTTGGCGGGAAATTTCCTGCTCAGCTGCCTGGGTCGAATTTCGAATTGTTTTGAATTTTTGTTGAATCTTCTAAAGGCCATAACTCCTTCATACGGAGTCCGATTTACGCAAACTTAGACTTTATTTCAAGCAGAATTTTGAGATGTACGCAATGGTGATGTTTGTTTTACTTAATTCCTAATATATAAATTAAGTATTCTTATTTTATTATATTTTCCGTTACGCACACTGTTATCTAATTAATTTTTCCTTCTCTTCCATATATTAGTTAATTTTCATTATACATCAACATTATTTACCTATCAATGCATATACACATATTTGTACATTTTTTTAATTATATTCAAAATGTTGGGTGTTACACATAAATGAACAAGATGAAATTCTCCATAAAAGAATTGAATATTCATTTACAAATTGGACAATTTGTTTATGTACACACATTTATCTGACATTGATTGGGACGATAAAATTTTACACATCACTCAACTACACAAATAAAATTTGTGCTTGATTGATTGAAACCCCACATGGGTATTGGGATGATATTTGTCATAAACTAATCCCAATTGCTTAGTAATATGTCGATCGATTGGTTGACAGACTATCGTAAGCGTTAATTATTTATTTTAATGCTTATGCAGTTGTGTGGTGCACTTTGGATGATGGTTGACTATGTTTGAATATTGTCGTGTACAAGTGTGTATGAAATCCATATAAATTATATTATATGGTGATTGACTGTATCTTATTCCAGTTCAGAAAGAACGAATATTTTAAAATAACAATTATTTTAAAATAACGAATATTTTAAAATAATATTTAGTAAAAGATCAAAATATGATTTTGATGTCTGATTTGGGATGGGCACGAATATATATAAATATATAAAGTCGTGTTGATTAGATTAACGTCATTTTGACGTGAACGATACTTATATCGATTTTATTCATTTTTATAATGAATTTCGAAAAGGATTTGATTTCAAAATCTAATGTTTTGAAAATATTATCATTTATATATTAATGATATGGAATATTCAATTTTGATTTGAAATTGAATATGAAGTTGAAACCGTTTTTAAAACGAATTTAAAACACTATATAAAATACGTTTTCAAAGGAAATCGACGAAATATATATTATATATACTATATATATAATATAATGGCCTGAATAGAATGCGCCGCGCTGCGGCAGTTCGCGAATTTCGACCATTGACTTCGAATGGACATTACGGGAGATCCGACCATCAGATTCTCCTAAAACCAGAACCATTGGGTTCGTATCAAAAAGAGCTTTCTAAAGAATATTAGAGATTTGAAATCTAACGGTTGGATTTGGAATTATGTCCAAATAAAAATTGGAAAAGGTCATTGTAAGTGCATTTTGATGGCCGTTTATGGAAATCGACTGTACGGGCCTTGATAAAATTATTAAAAATATCAATAATTAGTGTAAAATCATAAAAAATGATTTGGAAAAAATTGGGATGAAAAATTCCATATTTGAAAAGATAAAAATAGATTTTTATCGAAATGAACTAGTTATTAACTAGAATTATAATCCAATATTTTTAAATAAATAAATTGGATTTGAAATGTTTTTAAAAATAACCAGGATTTCCAATATATAAATTGGAATGGATTTGAATAGAAATTGCCTCCAGAATATTTCAATGCTGGATTTCGTGATTATACAGATATTGTTATGGAAATTTTAGAGATATATTTATATCGTTATTTCCAATACGATATTTGTTAGTTGTAGTATTTAATATTGAATATAAGCCGATATATTTTCTATTCAGAGCCTTGTATTTAATATCAAATGGGATTTTGGATTTGTCGTGAACGGTGTCTTTAGTAACACTGTTCTTGAACCCTATGTGAAGAGAATAAATCTTTTAATTAAGATTGTTAGAGTTTCCAATTATATTTAATAATTGGAATAAAATGGAATCTGAATTGAGTTTATCGTGAACTGTGTTTTTAACGACATTCATTCTTTAATACGATTTACAGTGAAATGTGATTTCGAATTTATAAATCTTTTGTTAAGATTTAAAGGAAATTTTCCAAAGTGAAGTTTTCCAATTTAATAAAATAAATTGGAATAGAGTGGAATTCGATTTGGTAATAATTGAAGTGGATTTATGTGGAGGAAGACTGTTACTATATATGGAATTTAAGAGGCTTTGCCGTTATTCCATTTATAGTATCGGTTGAATATGGAAGTTCATATCGATTATATATATTGATCTATTTTCCGTGAAGATTCCATTGTGTGATTTTGGGTTTATCGTGAGCTGTATTTTAAATGGCAGTAGTTCTTTAACCCAGTTAAAGATAAGATTTATTTCTTAACTTTGAATAATCATTAAGTAATGATTTTTGGAAATTAAAACTGAATTAGAGTTTTAATGAATCTTTAAATAGATTGAAAGGTGAATCTAATAACTAAATTTATCAAATCAAAGAAATTATCGAGAATGGAGTATCACCATTTTTGCTCCAAGCGTTAGTTAAATCTTTAATTAGATTTGAACGTGAAGTGGTAGTTAATTTTACCGATAATACCGTGGTGTTAGATATGAAGTATTACTTGTTTTACTTCATGGGATGAATAGGTTGGGATTGGGAAATTTAAACAAATGATTACTTCTGTAGGGTTCGCTAATCCCGACTAGTTTGGAAAACCTTAAAATGGTTTGAATTGATATCCAAAGAAAGATTAAAGAATAAATTTAAAAAATTTATCTTTGATAAAATTAATGGGAACCTTTCCCAAAGTAAAAGAAAATTTGAATAAAGGAATATTCTGGATTGGAATGAGCCGTATGTTGTGTTTTTATAGCACTTGTTTATTATATATGCGAGTTATTCAGAAAACCGGGTTTATCCCATTTTAAATAACTGATTCGACAATATGTCGAGGATGAAAATGGTGGTTGAAGACTAGAGGTCTTCACATCGTTTGGATGATTACTGATGTTTGGATTGGACTGTACACCCAAGACAAGGTAATAAGTGGTGATCATCCAGACTTATTTGGAGAACGATCGGATATGCGAGGACGTCTCTCCTGTATTGGACATACGGGATGAGGAATAACATTCCTCCGGTTTCATTCAGACCTAGAACAAACTTGTAAATGGATGTGCGTCTGACATTGGATTTCATTCTGTGTGATTGATAAACATCGGTTGCATAGCGCGAATTGCCGATGTGGCATGCTGAGATGCAAATGATCATGGCTTCTGTTGAAAAGCAGAGTCTTGTGGTTGATGATCAAAGCACGGCTTTAATATAGCATAGCTTTTTGTAGTGTTAATTCGCGAGCCTCACACCCCGGTGTGAACTAGAATTGGGAGAGGACATCTGGGAGGATATGTGTTTCCTTCTAGCTAGGAGTGGTGTTAGCGTTTTGCAAGCCCTGATGTTTTACTTATGTGGATGATGGATAGCGAGGCACCTCGGTTATTTCGGTCTTTGCGGAGCCGATTGATGGTCTTTATGCAGATCAGATTTACCCCCCATAGGGTGGGTAAACGTAGTGTTCAGGCATTTTAATCCACTCGGTGTAGACCGGCCCTGACGATCCAAGCACCCACCTGTGTTTGGGTCCTGAGACATAGGGTAGATTGTCTCGAAGCAGTAAGGATGATCCCTTGCCTTGGTTCACAGACGAAAATCCTACTTCTAATACGTGACAATTGCGGTTTTGATTATAGAGCCTAGTATTGGCGACATGATATATGATGTCCATGCCGTCTAGGATTGATACATTTATATTTGAAGTTGTTTTATACACTATGCACTTATAATAGTATCAAATGATTTGTTTTAACGTACCAAGCATGTTCGGCCATTATAAGGGAAAACCCTATCCTTCGGCTTGCGTTGCATTGTGTGATGGGACATGGGTCTTATAATAGTCCATTTTTTCAAAAAGCGTTGCGCTGTTTCTTTTGTGCACTGGTATTCTCGGGTGGAAACCCGTTCCGTGTTATACGGCATGGTCCCTTGATTTACTCCATTTTAACGTAAGGATTTAATAACTGTTTAGTTCTCACACCAGTCACATGACAGACCTGGATTTTATTGTTTTAACCTAAACTCTGGGTGCCCCTATTTTCCACACGGGCAGCCAATAGTTTTGGTTTGGCAGATTTATATTCACAGGATCGTAGTTTTCACGTGGAATGATATTCGGAAAGCTCTTTATCCGTATATTCCTTTCAGTTGTGTTTGTATTAGTTTTCCGCTGCTATGTATTTAAATGTAATTTTTAATCTCTAATATTTATCGAATGTGTATTATTTATTCATACTTTGTTATATTCTTGTATTCTGGTGAAATTGTTGTTATAAGCAATGAAATGTTCTTCTGTTTGTAATCTGATTTGTCGTGTTCTCAACTCAATCTGGGCTTTCCTTCACGGGGAGTTTCAGGTCGTTTCATTTTGATATCAGAGCTTTGGTTTATAGAGCTCAAGAACAAGGCACATTAGAGCCAAACGAAAGAATTCATCAGAGATTGGATTAGTAATATCCAATAAGAATGACTCGTTAGAGATGGGATCAATAGTATCCTAGAACGAGTGCGAAGAGTGTTTTTTTTAAAAATAAAAATGAAAACGAATTTTATTTTTAAAAATTAAATTAAATTATTCGTATTGAATGTTTATTTTATATTGAATTTGGACAATCAAGTATATAGAGATTTTAATATACGTCTAATGCACGTGTATTTGAAGCCTCAAATATATTCGATAGATATAGAATCACACTCTAGCCGCCCGGAGCGATCCTGATGATTACTATAGTATCATCAGTATTTGTGTTCGAGTTTCGAAAGTGGGATGTTTATATATTTCCATTAGAATGGAGTGCGAATCAAAATTAGATAGGGTTTGTTGTTGTGAATTAGAATCAAAAACATGAATTTTTGTATATATATATATATATCTAAAGTTATGTGTCTAAAATGATAATCACTAATTGATTGCTAATTGTGTTGTTTGATAATTGGTTTGATTAATTAAAATTTTGAACCATTAAGCCAAATGTTGAACTGAATTGAAAATCATTTAAAATTGCATGTATGTATGTATGTATGTATATATGTGTGTGTGTATGTGTGTGTGTGTGTGAATAGGTCATAACAAGGAGGCTAGAGAAGAGAAATAAAATTGTATGCCCGACAATTAGGTGCATGTTTACTAATTTATTGGGTTTGGATGATTTTATGAGTTGCTTGGCTTTTTATTTTTTATTTTTGAGATGAGAGGGCCTGTGTGGCAGTTTGGGGAGTTTCCCGGTGCTCCCCATACAAAGGAGGTTATGGCGAAATTTTTCGAAATTTTAGGGTGTTAGCCAAATTTTTGAAAAATTTGAAAATTCTTAGAAACTGAAAAGTTGAGGAATGAAAGCTAAACTGAAAGTTGAGTTGGTTCGTTAAACAACTTTCAGCTCTGTTCCTTTTTTAGGATGAAAAGATTTTAAGTGGGGAAGATTGTAATAACCCGAAAAATTAGAACCAATTTAAAATTTTTATTTTGGCAGTTTTAATGAATTTTGAATATTTAAAAGGATTTATTTTAAATAATAATGATGAAAAATTTATTTTGAATAGAATTAGAACGTATATATTTATTTAAATCGAAGTTAGAATACAAATATTTATTTTAATTATAAAAGAAATTGGAAATGGCGCGGTAGTTCGAAAATTCGATTTCAAATTTCAAATGAAAGTACAGGATTCAAAATAAACCGGATTTTAGTGAAACCAAAAATATTAGAATCTATTTGAAAATATCTTTCCAACGAATCTGAAAAATTGAAAATTCATAGCAGGAATAAAAAGTAATGCGTAATTGAAAACTCAGAATAGTCGCTATGGAATATAACCCTTAAAAATATCGATTTTGCAAATGACCTCCGTTTTCAACGAGACCACTTTTGTTGGATCCGAAATGTCAAGTTATTGCTTGATTCCAATTTTCAAAATTTTTTGAATCAATATGTGAGCGTGGCGAATTTAAACGTGTTTGGTAATTTCAGTTTGAATTGAATCTACTGAAAAATAACCGTTTTTCAAACGGTCTCCAAATTCGATGAAAACAGTTTTGTTAGGACCGTATCATCAAAACATAGGCGGATTTATTTTTTTGGAAATTTTGGAGTCCGTATGTGGCGCCATTAAATTAAAATGTACGTTAAAATTTAATATATTAATTTATATTTATATTTTATCGGAAACTGATCGAGACAGTCGAATTGGAAAACGGGGCATATCCCATTATGTCCGGAATGGGGGTATTTAGCTAGAGGCACTAGTCGTTGGGTTCGATTTGAAGTTCGAACGAAAAACTAACTATTTGAAATTAAAAATTAAATTAATTATATATTGGTCAAACCCCCTTTTCTTTCTCGTTCTCTCTCACTTCATTCACGTAAGGAAAAAACCCGACGTCCTCAGCCCATCTACCCTTCCACGCCGCCGCTCCCTCCCCCTAGCACCGCTGCACCACCCTCCACCTCCTCTTCCTCCTCTCCTCTCATTCCTCCTCTATCTCTCTTCAAATTGAAAACCCTAGCCCCTAAATCCCAGCACCACCGCCAACGTGGCCCACTCCAGCACCACCACTGGCTGCACCTCCCCCTCACCCAATCAGGTTCTGCTACCGCCCCTCAGGCCACCAGCTCCGATCGTGGGCCCCTCCTCCTCAAAAATCACATTTTTCACAAATTCCCGTTTTTGCATAAAACCCCCTGTCATTATTTCGCCAATAACTCTCAAACGGTGCACTTCTGGCCAAACCTACACAATACCAAAATCGAAGAGCATGATTTTCTCTTCAATTTGAGTATACCGAAGTCATATTTTGGACTGCGGAGTTGTTCAGAAAACGCGTCCAAAGTCTGATGTCCAAATACTATCCAAATACTGTCTTTTCACGATTTCCGGCCAAATGGCACGTTTTCGGAAGGAAGACCACTAAGCGAAAGATGTCCGGGATGGCGCGTTTAAGTTAGAAAAAAAGATGACATGAAGATTGGGGCTCGTTTGCAAATTCTGGAACCCGAACAGCAAATCCGATTGATAGAAAATATGTGAGTTTTCTCCGCTTTAAAGCTTCTATGATTTTCATTTTAAACAAAGTTATGATTTTTATTTTAAATAAAGTTATGATTTTTATTTTAAAAGAAGCTATGATTTTTATTCTAAATAAAGATATGATTTTTATCGAAGTAAAAATAGGATTTTTATATATAAAGTAGCGATGTAAAGATATGATTTTTAGTATGAAGTGGTATTTTAAAAATGTGAATTTTATTTTAGAAGTAGCGGTTTAAAAATATGATTTTTATCTATTTGAATGAAGCGATAAAAATATGATTTTTATTATATGAATAACGATATAAAAATATATGATTTTTATATATGAAGTACTATTACAAAAATGTGATTTTTAAAATAAACATCATATTAAAAATGCAATTTTTACTATGAACAGTGGGAAAAGATCGCATTGGAATTTTGGGCAAATCCGAACCATTCAGAAATAGAGAATGGAGGAGTGGAAACCCAAGATGAGAACTCCTCACTATAATTTTCTTTATATAGTTATTTATTTTATAACTGCATATATGAATTGTTCCCCATTGTCCACAAACCATGGATGACTTGTTTGTTTCGTTGTGTGGTTGATTGGATTATTTGTTTGAATTTAGTTGTTTGGGTGAAATGAATTGATTAGAATTGATATGTATATGGCGCAAGCCAATATTAGGAGAGGGGTAATGCTAGACATTACACGATTTCAATATCGCGCCGTTATAATGCCGAAATTTTCTGAAATAAAATGTGTTAGTTAAAAATAACATTTTTATTGAATGTATGAACTCTTAAAAATATCAAAGTGTTGAAATAAATATTTTAACGTTAAATTTTTTTTATCGTATAAATGAACGACATGAAATTCTCGTGAAAAGAATTGAATATTCATTTACAAATCGGACGATTTGTTTAAATACACACACTTATCTGACATTGATTGGGACGATAAAATTTTACACATCGCTCAACTGCACAAATAAAATATGTGCTTGATTTATTGAAACCCCACATGGGTATTGGGATGATATTCGACATACACTAATCCCAATTGCTTAGTAGTATGTCAATCGACTGGTTGATAGACTGTTGTAAGCGTTAATTATTTATTTTAATGCTTATGCAGTTGTGTGGTGCACTTTGGACGATGGTTGACTGTGGTTGATTATTGTTGTGTACACTTGTGTATGAAATCCATATAAATCACATTATATGGTGATTGACTGTGTCTGATTCCAGTTCAGAAAGAGTGAATATTTTAAAATAATATTCAGTAAAAGATCAAAATATGATTTTTGATGTCTGATTTGGGATGGATACGAATATATATAAATATATAAAGTCGTGTTGATAAGATTAAAGCCATTTGACGTGAACGATATTTATATCGATTTTATTCATTTTTATAATGAATATCGAAAAGGGATTGATTTCAAATCTAATGTTTTGAAAATATTATCATTTATATATTAATGATATGGAATATTCAATTTTGATTTGAAATTGAATATGAAGTTGAAATCGTTTTGAAAACGAATTCAAAACGATTTATAAAATACGTTTTGAAAGGAAATCGACGAAATATATTATATATATATATAATATAATGGCCTGAATAGAACGCGTCGTGTTGCGGCAGTTCGCGAATTTAGACTATTATCTTCGAATGGACATTACGGGAGATCCGACTGTTGGATTCTCATAAAACCGGAACCGTTAGGTTCGTATCAAAAAGATCTTTCTAATGAATATTAGAGATTTGAAATCTAGCGGTTGGATTTGGAATTATGTCCTAATCAAATTTGGAAAGGTCGCTCTAAGCGCAGTCGATGGCCGTTTATGGAAATCAACGTACGGGCCTTGATAAAATTACTAAAAATATCAGTAATTAGTGTAAAATCAAAAGAAATTATTTAGAAAGATTTAGGATGAAAATTTCCATATTTGAAAAGATAAAAATAGATTTTTATCGAAATGAACTAGTTATTAACTAGAATTATAATCCAATGTTTTTAAATAAATAAGTTGGATTTGAAATGTTTTTAAAAATAACCAGGATTTCCAATATATAAATTGGAATGGATTTGAATCGAAATTGTCTTCGGAATATTTCAATGTTGGATTTCGTGATTATACAGATATTGTTATGGATATCTGAAAGATATATTTATATCGTTATTTCCAATACGATATTTGTTGGTTGTAGTTTTTGATATTGAATATAAGCCGATATATTTTCTATTCAGAGCCTTGTATTTAATATCAAATGGGATTTTGGGTTTGTCGTGAACGGTGTCTTCAGTAACACTATTCTTGAACCTCATGTGAAGATAATAAATCTTTTAATTCAGATTGTTAGAGTTTCCAATTATATTTAATAATTGGATCAAAATGGAATGTGAATTGGGTTTATCATGAACTGTGTTTTTAACGGCATTGGTTCTTTAACCCGATTTACAGTGATATGTGATTTAGAATTTATAAATCTTTTGTTAAGAATTGAAGGAAAATTTCCAAAGCGAAGCTTTCCAATTTAATAAAATTAATTGGAATGGAATGGAATTCGATTTGGTAATAATCGAAGTGGACTTCTGTGGAGGAAGACTGTTACTATATATGGAATTTAAGAGGCTTTTCCGTTATTCCATTTATAGTATCAGTTGGATATGGAAGTTCATATCGATTATATATATTGATCTGTTTTCCGTGAAGATTCCATTGTTAATGGAAAGCAATTTTGGATTTATCGTGAGCTGTGTTTTAAACGACATTAGTTCTTTAATCCAGTTAAAGATAAGATTTATTTCTTAACTTTGACAAATCATTAAGTAATGATTTTTGGAAATTAAAACTGAATTAGAGTTTTAATGAAACTTTAAATAGATTGAAAGGTGAATCGGATAACTAAAATTATCAAATCCAACAAATGATCTAGAATGGAGTATCACCAATTTTGCTCCAAGAGTTAGTTAAATCTTTAATTAGATTTGAACATGAAGTGATAATTAATTTTACCGATAACACCTTGGTGTTAGATATGAAGTATTACTAGTTTTACTTCATGGGATGAATAGGTTGGGATTGAGAAATTTAAACAAATGATTACTTCGGTAAGGTTCGTTAATCCCGACTAGTTTGGAAAACCTTAAAATGGTTTGAATTGATATCCAAAGGAAGATTAAAGAATAAATTTAAAGAATTTATCTTTGATAAAATTAATGGGAACCTTTCCCGAAGTAAAAGAATATTTGAATAAAGGAATATTATGGATTGGAATGAAGTGTATGTTGTGTTTTTATAGCACTTGTTTATTATATACACGAGTTATTCAGAAAGACCGGGTTTATCCCATTCTGAATAACTGATTCGATGATATGTCGAGGATGAAGATGGTGGTTGAAGACCGGAGGTCTTCACATCGTTTGGATGATTACTGATGTCTTGATTGGGCTGTACACCCAAGACAAGGTAATTGGTGGTTATCGTCCAGACATACTTGGAGATCGACCGGATATGAGAGGACCTCTCTCCTATATTGGACATACGGGACAATGAATAAGGTGCCTCCGGTTTCGTTCAGACCCAAAACGAACTTGTAAATGGATGTGTGTCTAACATCGGATTTCATTTTGTGTGATTGATAAACATCGGTTGCATAGCGTTAATTGCTTCTGTGGCATGCTTAGATGCAATTGATCAAGTCTTCTGTTGAAAAGCAGATTCTTGTGGTTGATGATCAAAAGCACGACTTTAATATAGCATAGCTTTGTGTAGCGTTAATTCGCGAGCCACACACCCCTGTGTGAACCAGAAACGGGAGAGGACATCTTGGAGGACATGCGTTTACTTCTAGCTAGGAGTGGTGTCAGCGTTTTGTAAGCTCTGACGTTTTACTTATGTGGATGATGAATAGAGAGGCGCCTGGGTTATTTCGGTCTATACGGAGCCGATGGATGGTCTTTATACAGACTAGATTTACGCCCCATAGGGCGCGAAAACGCAGTGTTCAGGCATTTTGATCCACTCCGTGTGGACCGGCCCTGACGATCCAAGGGCCCACCTATGTCTGCGTCCTTAGACATGGGCTAGATTGTCTCGATGCGGTAAGGACGATCCCTTGCCTTGGTTCACAGACGGAAATCCAACTTCCAATGTGTGACAATGGCGGTTTTGATTGTAGAGCCTAGTATTGGCGACATGATATATGGTGCCCATGCCGTCTAGAATTGATACATTTATATTTGAAGTTGTTTTATACACTATGCACTTATAATAGTATCAAATGATTTGTTTTGATGTACCAAGCATGTTTGGCTATTATAAGGGAAAACCATATCCTCCGGCTTGCGTTGTATTGTGTGATGGGACCTGGGTCTTATAATAGCTTCATTTTTTCAAAAAGCATTGCGCTGTTTGTTTTATGCACTGGTATTCTCAGGAGGAAACCCGTTCCGTGTTATACGGCATGGTCCCTTGATATACTTCATTTTTAAAGTAAAGATTTAATCATTGTTTTAGTTCTCACACTAGTCACATAACTTACCTGGAGTTTATTGTTTTAACCTAAACTCTAGGTGCCCCTATTTTCCATACAGACAACTAGTTGTTTTGGTTTTGCAGATTTATATTCATAGGATCCTGGTTTACAGCTCGAATGATATTCAGAAAGCTCTATATCTGTATATTCCTTTCAGTTGTGTTTGTATTAGTTTTCTGCTGCTATGTATTTAAATGTAATTTTAAATCTCTGATATTTATCGAATGTATATTATTTATTCATATTTTGTTATGTTCTTTTATTCTAATGAAATTGTTGTAATAAGCAATGAAATGTTCTTCTGTTTGTGTTCTGATTTGTCGTGTTCTCAACTCAATCCGGGCTTTCCTTCACGGGGAGTTTCAGGTCGTTCCAATAATGCCCCATCCCATTATATTGACAATCCTGCCGATAATCAGCTGACTATACAATCAAAACCATGCGGGCTCATAGTGAAGATTGGATTTGCAACATGATGGTTCCTGGTATGAAAGACCATTTGTGAGCTCACAAACTTTCTTGCGCGCATCATCCCAGTACATGCGGATAACGTCCAGACTCGGACTCCATTATACTATCCCACCATACATGAATCAGAGTACCGAAAAAATGTGGGGACTTCGTAGTACCTCATCATTACATCCCGATGCACCGAACATACAAAACTAACATAAAAATCTGACCACCAGTTTACCATCAATCCGGGGTGAGAGGTTCGTTGAGGTCATGATATAAACAAAGCTACGCTTAAATAAGCCATGCTTTGATCATCCATAGCTCATCATATAACTTAAGTAAGCCACATTATCCATTCAGTACGCATCACTGATTTCCATCAATATATAACCTCTACGCTCATACGTCTTAGAGAAGAGTGTTAAGCAAGAGAATAAATTCACCACCACTAAACAGATAAATATATGTATGCAATCAATTACAATGTCGGACACGCAATCCATACATGTTCGTTCTGGGTCTAAACAAAACAACAATCTAGAATTCCTTCACATATGTTTGGGCTTCTTGCCACTTAACTTATATAAAATCCTTCTGCAAATGGGAGCGACCCATTCGAGACATTCAGCAAGTCGTCCTTATGATATAAAGGGTCCCGGTCTTCAATACCGACTTCAGTATCTTCAATTACTCCACAACGTCATATTATTACTTGGAATGGTTTTCAGACATAATTCCAATCCTGGTCTTTCCAAATAATAAGCGTCATTAAAAATACAATTATGGAACATATAGGCTTTCAACCAATTCTCCTTCTGTCTTGGATTTGTAAAATTAAACTTCTTTAAATCCATTCTCAAATTATAACAAAATCCATATTTAAACTTTTTCTTCTAACAAACATCCCTTAAATCAAAGATAATTTTGGCTTCCACAGTTCAATCTCATCGGGTTTCAAGAACGATATTATTGAAGATACTATTCATGACAAAAACCTAATCAATTGATATTGAACATAAGTTACACAGAAATTGTATCTACTTATATTCGATATCAATTCTCATAATAAACAAATACTATAAATGGAATAACAATATAATAATAATATATTCCAAATTCCTCAAATATTATAGGTTTACACCACAAAATTTCATATCAATTATCCTAAGACTATTTCTATCCAAATTATCTCAGTCAAATTGAGAAAAACCATATCTTAATTAAAAGATTTATCCAACTCTTTGACATTAATTCTGGATAGAAATAACAATAACTTATCCTCAATATTATTCTCCTTGTCCAACTCACACTATAAGCGAAATAACGGTGAACTATCTTTTAAATTCTTCAAATAGTAAGAGTCATCATCGACCAAATTAATATCAAACATCCGAAGATTTATCTCCAACTGTATCCAATTATTTAAAACTGAAAAACCCATTTTAATATCAAATAAACCAATTTAGTTTCCATATAAAACATTTTCAATACTTTTAAATCTTTGAAAACATTCCACTAATCATTTACAAATGATTACTAATACTTCAGAAAACAGTTCGCGGTTTAAAAGCTTCAAAATAGATTGTTTTCAAAGAAAGCATTACAGTAGTGTTTCCAAAGTGTTATAAAAGCATTACAAAATAGTTATCCTAACTACTTTGATCAAAATATTGTTTACCTTAGCCAAAACTTAAAATTTACAATTCAGAATTCTTTTACATAATTTATAATGATTTACAATTTTTTTCCCATATTTTTGAAACATTTAAAACAGATGTTTATAGTTATGGTCAACAACTACTCTTACAATGACCTTTTCCAAAATAGTTTTAAACATATCTTGAAAATTATAACTCGAAATTAAAATCTGCTTTCACTCATTTGAAAGCTGTTGTAAATGGAAATCGATCATTTTTCGTTTCTTGGAAACCCGATTTAGATTGCAAAAGTTATGAGCGTTTAAAGTTTGCATCTAAAATACAAGAATTGCCGATGTGCGACAGGCTCTATTTTGACAGTAATATTCTGCGATACTTCAAAATACTTCAGAAAACCATTATATACTTATGTAACCCTTTTAAAATCATTTAAATTTACTTTTCAAATTATTTTGGACCTAAAACTCAACTTTTATTTTCACTTAATATTTTATTAAAAATCCAGTTTATTTCTAAATTCAAGTAACTTTAAATTAACCATCCCATCCGTCGGATCAGTTTGGGATAGCCAGGGAGAGCATGAAATTACATTTCCAAACCCAAGCCTAGACACTATTATTTCTGTCATCCTAGAACGTTCCGGTATTTATTTATTCAAAGAAACTTTATAAATATATATGAATTCATACATATGGTCATTCCCAATCGTTAACCTTCAATTTCAATAATGATATTGCTTCTAATTACGAAGGAGATTTGTCGATCACCAATGTGATACCATAATTGTTGTGTCATAGTGTGTGCAAAACAACATTAACAACCATTATAAACATCCATAGCAACTATCATCAACATAATTGAATAAATCAAAATTGTTCACAAGTGTTATAACACTAACACTTAATAGTGTGTGTGTGTGTGTGTGTTCTAAAGTACGCATCCATCTTCCATCACAACAAACATCAACCATCATTAACCACTAATAATTCATCACTATATTTAAATTAGTCTAACTACTTATTAAATATATAATTTGTGGTTAAAGAGTTCACGAAACAACTTTCCAATCTTCACGGTAGGCGAGCCTAGTTGAGTGAACCGTCAGACAATATTTCGGCGCACCGTCTTCTTCACCAATATATATATATATATATATAGTATACTAATCTCTCTCTTTATAAGGGAAGAAAGAGGATGACGACGAACTTTGGTAAGGTAGTGGTTGAAAAGAGGAACACTTATGCCATGTAAACAATGACCATAAGCTTTAAGAAAAAGAGAGAAAAGAGAGAAGTTAGAATGAATGAAAAAGTGGAAGGAAAAGGTGGTATTTATAGAAAAAGAGGAGTAAGGAGAGAGTGACACCTCAGAGGGCAAGTGGAAAGCATGCATGAAAGCTTACATGCAAAAATACAAGTGTCCTTACACTTGTCTTAAGAAGGGAAAGTGAACTTTTGGTAGCACTTCCCTTAAAATGCTATGAAAACTAAGGGCAACACTTAATTATAACGCTACTAATTCATGTTATGATTTGACAAATCCGATCGAACGACAAACAATATTAATAAATCCAAACTTATTGATAATCATTAACATTTATAAATTTTATAATTTAAATAAAATCTATCGTATAACTTATCAAAATTATTAAATATTCTTAACCATATATATTTATGTCAAAATTAAATTCAAATTAAGTAATAAAAATTCTAATTTCAAATTGGTTAAAATTTCTGGATCATTACATTTACCCCACTTAATATTTTCGTCCTCGAAAAGGAAAGGGAATCGCAACTACCCATTCAACATCTTGTAGATTTTCAAACTCAAGATTAAAATTTTATATACCAAACTTCTATCCTCACAATGGAAATGCCACACCTAATTCCGGACAATCAGATCTACCATGTCCTCCAATGATAACTCTCATTTACCCATTATATATGATTCGTCGTTTACTGGGCTAAGTACTTATACTTAAACAATTTACCACTTCCAAAAAAATTCAAAGTTATAAATTATTCTCTTAGATCTTATCTTGCAAATACAATGTTTATGAAACTTACCCCTTTTCTGTTTCTAAACATTTCTATTTTTTTTACATGAAAATTTTGATCATCTCAGAGTTAGAATGTCTAAACGTTTCAGTTTAGGTAATTTCTTTTTACTATTTCTGTTGGCCAAATATCCTTTAATCAAATTGTGAAACTTAATTCATAAGGTATTCATGCTTTTGTTGGCACAATATGCTTTAGAACTTATCGACTGTCCAAAATCGCCGAAAATTCCAGATTTTAATTCCTTATATTGTTTAATTTTGGCTATCCTTATTCCAAATTCAAGGTTACAAAACTTGTTTCCTTCAAACTTTAGAGAAATTACTTAGATATATCTTTACTAACAGCTCTAACCAATGTAGTCCTTAACCAAAATATCGACAAATATCTTATAGTCATATTGTGAAACTGAATTCTCAAGATATTTGCATTTTAAATAAAAACAGTTGGGGCGGACTAATTATGAAATATCCCAATTGATTAATTCCAACTTAGTCTTTTAAATCATTTCCCAAACTACTTTTTCCATACTTGGATTGCTTATGTAAATTACAACTTTACATAAACGTATTTTAATCAACTGAGAAATTCCAGTCACATGATGTCCGTGCTCAAGTTTTAGTTTCCAAATATTTTCAAATAACTTTTTCTTTTATATTCAAAATGTACTATTTCAAAATCAGTTTCAAAGAAACTGCTAATTCTTACTCAAAATTTTGATTTGAGTTTTCGAGCTATATATCTTTTCAAAAACAATTTTATATCACAAATACACTTTCTCATATACTCTTTACTTAATTTACTGGCTTATCCTTATTCCAGGTTTACCTTGTATAATCTTACAACTCTACAAAAATTTCAAGATCTCGCTTACTTATTATATTCACATTAATTCACCAAACATTTTCAAATATCTATTTAAATGGGTTTAATTATATATTGATGTTTTAATCGGAATCATATAGTCATCTCACTTTCGAAACTCGAAAATACATACTGATGATACTACAATCATCAACAGAATCATCTTCAAGTGACTAGAGTGTGATTCTATATCTATCAAGTATACATAAGACTTTGCATATACGTTAGCTAGGCGTATATTCAAAATCTTCTTATACTCGATAGTCCAACCTCAACATTGGATAGAATACTCAAACTCTTATTTTAATTTCTAACTATATTGGTTAGTTACTTTAGAGGAGAATCGCCTTAACAAATTTGACCCAAGTTTATCCCTTAACTGATATATTATAATCTTATCAATATTTCGAAATGTTACCCATAGTGAAATTAAATCCAAAAAGCATTTGTACTCGGATCATTTTCCTGATCAACGGAAGGGGCATAATTACCATGCCATAAGAAGTATTTTATGTGTATTTATAATCACAAAGTGTAAACTTAACCTTAATCATTGATTAAGTATCTAGGATATAATTAACCATATACTTTCAAAATATGTTTCTTTCTTAAAATATAACCTTTCAAAACTCACTTCATATTTCAAATACGCTTTCTCGAATATCATACTCCAAACTCTCATTCTAGGGAATTACTAACCCTATCTCTAATAAGATATTATAACTCTGATGATCCCTCCCTTTTATTCAAATATATTGTACCCCATAACTTTGTATAAACCAAAGCTTTGATACCACAATGTAACGACCTGACATTTTGTCCGGTTTTCGGTGGTAATTAAACCAACTTAAACCGTTCATCAAGACAGATTGTTAGGGGTACTTGCACATTTGCACAAAATAAAAGGAACTTTTCCATTATCATTACATCAGAGTTACAAGAGATACATAAGAGCACATCGATTACACAGCGGAAGAGATACTAGACTCAGCAGAAGAATAATGCATGCTCCAAGATATAACAGCTCCAGCTAAAACCAGAATCTTGATCCAACCAACTCCAAGGATAAATCAACGAATCAAACTACTAGGTTGCCTATGTAAAAATTATTGGCACCCAGAGTTTAGTTGTGGGAACAATAAACTCCAGGCCAGTCATGGGACTGGCGTGAGAACTCAAAAACAATTGTTAGGGTTCACTTTAATGTTAGGAAATTCACCAGACCATGCCGCTAATGCACAACGGGTTTACTCCATGTGAATACCAGTGCATAGAAATTCGCAATGACTTTTTGAAAAATGAAGCTATCATAAGCTCGTCCCACATCACACAATGCAAGCGCACACCAGATGGGTGAGTTTTGCCTTACAATAACCAAAAATCCTTTCATACGTGAAAATCCTCTTTTATTACTATAATATAGTGTGAAAACCAATTTGCAAATAAACGTATTAATCCTAGACAGCATAATGCCCCATCCCATTATACTGACAATCCTGCCAGTAATCAGTAGGCTATACAATCAAAACCATATGGGCCCGTAGTGAAGATTGGGTTTGTAACATGATGGTTCCTGGTACGAAAGATCATTTGTGAGCTCACAAACTTTCTTTCACGCATCATCCCAGTACTCGCAGATAACGTCTAGACCCGGACTCCGTTATACTAGCCCAGCATACATGAATCAGAGTACCCAACAAATAAGGTCCCAGACTGAGGACTTTGTAGTACCCTTTCATCATTACATCCCGATGCACCGAACATATGAAACGAACATAAAAATCTGACTACCTGTTTACCATCAATCCGAGGTGTGAGGCTCATTGAGGTCACGATATACATAAACCTACGCTTAAATAAGCCATGCTTTGATCATCCATAGCTGGTCACATAACTTAAGTATGCCACATTGTCCATTCACTACGCATCATTGATTTCCATCAATATATAACCTCTAAGCTCATACATCTTAGAGAAGGGTATTAAGCAAGAGAACAAATTCTCTGTCACCAAACAGATATATTTTAACAAAGATCAGTGCTACGCAATCAATTACAATGTCAGACACACAATCCATACATGTCCATGCTGGGTCTGAATGAAACAACAATATGGAATTCCTTCACATACGTTCGGGCTTCTTGCCACTTAAATGATATAAAATCCATCTGCAAATGGGAGTGACCCATTTGAGATATTCAACAAGTCGTCCTTACGATATGAAGGGTCCCGGTCTTCAATACCGAATTATGTGTCTTCAGTTACTCCACAACGTCGTACTGTTACTTGGAATTGTTTTCTGACATAATTCCGATCTCGGTCTTTCCAAATAATAAGCACCATTAAAAACACAATTACGGAGCACATAGGATTTCAGCCAAACATCCTTCCATCTTGGATTTGTTAAATTAAACTTCTTCAAATCCATTCTCAAATTATAACAAAATCCATATTTAACCTTCCTCTTTTAAAACACATCCCTTAAATCAAAGATAATTTAGCCTCAAAGGTTTAATTAATTTTTCATTTGATAACTCGTTATTAAAATCCAGTTTCCTCCACATTTCAACCATAGTTTCCAATTAAATCAATTTCCCAACATTCAATTCTATAATCTTAACTAAAATATTATACTTCCTTCCAATTTCACACTTTTAATTTCTAAAAATCAAAGATTTGATTAAATCCCCAAATTACGATATGAATTTCCACAACTCTATCTCATCGGCTTTCAAGAATGGTATTATTGAAGATACTATTCGCGACAAAACCCAAATATATCGATATTGAACATAAGTTACCCAGAAATTGTATCTACTTATATTCAATATCAATTCTCATAATCAACGAATATTTTAAGTGGAATAACGATATAATAATATCTTCCAAATTCCTCATATAGTATATGTTTACACCACACAATTTCATATCAAATATCCGAAGATTATTTCAATCCAACTTATCTCAATCAAATTGAGAAACCGGTATCTTAATTAAAAGATTTATCCAACTCTTTGACATTAGATCTAGATAGAAACAGCAACAACTTATCCTCAGTATTAATCTCCGCATCCAACTCACACTATAAGCGGAATAACAGTGAACTACCTTTTAAATTCCTCATATCGTAAGAGTCATCAACTACCGAGTTAATATCTAACACCCAAAGATTTATCTCCAACCATATCCAATTATTAAAAATTGAAATACCCATTTTATATCAAATAAATCAATTTAATTTCCATATAA
This sequence comes from Allium sativum, assembly GCA_030737875.1. Taxonomy (NCBI): domain Eukaryota; kingdom Viridiplantae; phylum Streptophyta; class Magnoliopsida; order Asparagales; family Amaryllidaceae; genus Allium; species Allium sativum. Next base: position 492,151,346 of record CM060920.1, read on the forward strand.
AACATTTTCATTACTTCTAGATCTTTGAAAACATTCCAATCATTTACAAATGATTACTTATAGTTCGGAAAATAGTTTGCAGTTTAAAAACTTCAAAATAGATTGTTGTCAAATAAAGCGTTACAATTATGTTTCGAAAGCGTTACAAAACAGTTACCTTAACTACTTTGATCAAAATATCGTTTTCCTTAGCCAAAACTTAAAAAATTACAATTAAAAACAATTTTACAGAATTTATAATGATTTTACAAAAAAATTCATATTTTTAAAACATTTAAAACAGCTGTTTATAGTTATGGTCGACAACTGCTCCTACATCGACCTTTTATCAAAACGGTTTTCAACATAACTTGAAAAGTATAACTCGAAATTAATCTGCTACCGCTCATTTGAAAGCTCTTGTTAATGGAAATCAAATGTTTTCGTTTCCTGGAAATCCGATTTAGGTCACAAAAATTATAAGCGTTTAAAGTTTGCATCTAAAATACACGAATTGCCGCTGTGCGATAAGCTCTATTTTGACAGTAATAACCATTATTCTACGATACTTCAAAATACCTTAGAAAACCATTATATACTTATATAAACCTTTTAAAATTATTTAAATTCACTTTCCAAATAATTTTGGATCTAAAATTCAACTTTTATTTTTTCACTTAATATTTTTATTAAAATCCAATTTATTTCTAAATTCAAATAACTTCAAATTAACCAACCCATCCGTCGGATCGGTCAGGGAGAGCAAGAAACTACATTTCCAAACCCAAGCCTAGATATTATCCTCTTTGTCATCCTAGAACGTTCTGGTATATATTTATTCAAAGAAACTTTATCAATATTGTAACGACTCGGCGAATTCCGCGCCTGAATTCCAACAATAATACATATACCCGTATTACTTGCCAGAACTCAAGTAACGAAGGCACCAAATAGTTAATGAAAGAAAATAAAGGATGAGATAATAAAGAAAGAAATATTAGAATAGAAGAAGAAGAATAATACAATAACATCAGAGTCTCTCATCATAGCGGAATAAAATATAAAAGGAAAAAAAAACTTTATTGAGAGCTTTGAAATAAAAACTTACAATCATCAGGGTACAACAATACATATAGACAGTTATAATAATCTGTCCTCATATACAATACACAACGGATTACATACTAATCTGCATCATACGTCCGAACTCCCCCAGCTTATCTTCGGACTTCACAGCACCTGATAACGTGAACCTGTACAACCCGGTCTAACCCAATCATTTACAAACGTCGGATCAGTTTGGTGAACCAGAATGAGAAAACTAGTTAAGTTTAAAAACATCACCCAACTTGATTTTAAAGTCAAACCGTTTATTTTGGAAATCATAACTTATTCTGATATTATAAAAGTGTCTAAACACAATTAAATAACAATCTAGCGGAACACTTGCATCTCACGTTCCACATACATAGTATACAATCAAAACCGCGGGCTCTTATTGGAGATTGAATTTTCAACTATGACAAGGTATGGAACAACCTTCCGATAGTGTATCTCTAGAGGGGAAAACATTGGGTTCAACAAGAACATCTTGTAACCCGGCCACACATGGCCGACCACTCATTTCGCTTAAGTGCATAGAATGTATATTACCAACGGTTGGGTGCGACCCACTGTTTCCGGATAAGGGACAGCATCAAAATATATTAAAGAATGAAATGAAATTTCTCTAGATAGGTGATTATACACCCTATTTGGGAGCGACCCACTTATCCATGTTGCCTACCCCGATTTTTTTCATTTACCGTTTAAAGAGGCTTAAGGTTTAACACTACCTTTAGAACATCACATTGCCATTCACATTGAATGCCACATCGTCAAATCCGCCAAATAACTAGTTGACGTCCACAAAAATATTGTGGATGTTATCATCACCAACAGAAATATGCTTGTAAAAATCAATGTACGTGACTCTTAAGAAATACTCTGTTAGACATCCGTCCATACAAGTCATCCAGTAACATGATGACCTGAAGGTACCCTCTTATTACATCCTAAGTATCACCCTAGAGATCAGTAGCGAGTGGTCCTTGCAAATCGTAGATTTCAACCATGACAGAACCTCGTATATCTCCGCGTCGACTCGGAGATTTTAATTGGTTCTTCCATTTATGAAGATCAACGGTCTTCGATTTGCTTCGCCTCGATCAGCATCCGATATCTTCTACAATTTCATATTTGCTAGTCGTAATGGTATTCGAATATAAATTCGATCCTGGTCTATCCGTATCAACAATCGTATTGCTCAGATTTGATAGTAGGTTATTTAACTATCAAATAAATAACCATTCAATCATAAAAATAAAATAATTAATTGGATCAGTACTCAGCATCACTTGGCATCTTTAATCAAAAATATTCGTTTAATAAATCTCAAAATCTTTTTACAATTGGAACATTCCTATTTCTTATTCATGCCTTTCTATACTTCAACATCCATTAGTCCCTGACCATTGATTGATAGGAAAATAATTCTCTAAGTATCAACCCTGAAGACCGAAATCAACATCAGATTAACACTCAGAAAATCACTCAACTCAACCAATCTCCAGTTAGGTTCCAATTCTTTTTCCAAATGTTAAGTAAACATTTCATTTAAGCTATTTTTCTTCTTAAATATCTTTATAACTTCATTCCCAAAAACTCGGGTTTAAACTCTTTTAACAATTCAGCTATATTTCATTATACTCGCGATTACTAGATTCATTTTCCTTTAAAAACTAATCTCTTAAATTAAAAGAATAAATTTGCTTCAGCTAGCTACTGTAAATTTAGTTAACTGCTTTATTAACTAAAATAAATAATAAATTTCCTTTAAAAGTCTTATGAAAATTAAAAACTCTTCGTTACTATTCCATTTGATTAATTAAAAGTAAATGAATCAAATAACCAATTCCAAATAAAATATTTGAATTAGTCAAACTCAACCCACGATTATCTCATTAATCAATTCCAAGTAATACTTCCTTCAAATTAATTAACAATATAATTAATTTAAATATTCCCATTTAATTGTTTCTTAGGATAATAAATCTAATTTTTAACCGTTCGGTTAATTTCTGCTCATACTTATTAATGTTATTTACATAAGAATTTATGTTATAAAAATCATTCTGTAAATTATTTATAACTTAAATAATAAATAATAATATTTATTGCATTTAATAAATTCCCACTCATAATAACATATTTAAAAATCTATCTTTAGTTATAAAATAAATCTTATAACTTCATTTCAGTTTATTTACATAACGGTAAATCAATGTTTATAAAACGATTAATTTTCAAGCCATTTGATGCCAATTACTCAACCAGTACCGCCCATTTGTTAAAATCACACAACGTTGAATTTCTAATCAATAAAAATCAATTATCCAATCCATATTGGTGAAATAGTTCATATAATTATAATATAAAAATAATAATAGAACTTGAGGAATCCAGTTGGATTCCTCTAACCTGTTTTTCTCTACATCCAAATATGTTATCTCAAATAATATTATTCAATAGACGTAATACTCAGTAATAAATAAATAACAGAAATCCAAACATTCGTATTTTAATTTAATACGTTTATATTATTATAAACGTAATCAACAAGGTAAGTTACCTTATTTGGAAATAATCGTTAGAATAACGATTAGATTTTTGTTAAAATAAACCAAAGTTTAAATCAACCAATTCAGCCAATATATAAATAATATTCAGCACATAACAAACAATCATCAACCATAGCACACAAAACAAGTCCTGACTTATATGAAATTTAAGTGGATAAAAACTGAGCGAGTTATACTCACTTTGGTTTAACAGTTAAAATTAAACAGTTGTTTAATTTAACTGTAAATCTTAGTTGTCTCCTGTATTACCCAGATTAGTTCCATACTGTTGCGTTCGCCAATGCGGTTCCGATGAAACTTGTTTTGTTCCATTCTGATAATAAAGGTACAAGTTATTAACAATTTAAGTTATCACACTCTAATTTAATAATTAAATTCCAATCAATATTTTAATTAATTTATTACGTTTAGTTAAGAGGCACGGCCGATTCTTCTTTTTCATTCTGCTCGTAAGTTTCCTTCACGCATCATGTCAGTTCACGGCTACCTGCATCGTCCAAAACACGTTTTAATAACTAACATCTAAATTATAAAATTATTAATACTAATTAAATTATAAACAAACCATTTAAAATTTGAAAGGCCTAATCCTTCTTAACTCTGTTCTGCTCTTTACTACTACACGTTGGATTGAACTACCGACTCCATTGATTTAGTTCCAAGTTCCATCTGCCGACTTCCTTTTATTTTGTTGTCACTCCATTTTTCAAACCAATGCCCATTGTCTTGCTGCTGTTCCAATAACCCTCAACCCCATGCACAATCCCCCATATTTTGAACACATCCAGTAACTTTCATGTGCATGGAAACTACTCCACGCACGTGCTGCACCACGTTCCCACTCATTCACTGATTCACATACTGATGTATGATGAATCGGCCCATTGGTTCAAAGCTTTCCCCGAGGTGTTCCTTTTGTATATCTTCCTTCTGACCTTACTCTAATAGACGAACATCAAAAGTCTTCTAATAGCAGTGAATATTTCAGCAGTTTAGGAATTAATATAGCTCATTCATCGCCAGTCATACTTCCTCACTATTTCACATAAATGAGTAACGAGCCCTACATATTATATTCACCTTCATCGTTCAGCTCTATTCAAAAATTTGAAATCGCCAGACTCTATCTAACCATTCCATGTGTTTAATCCAAACAAGTCCCCTTCATTATTTCCCCATGTATACTTTCTTATTCGTGAAAACCACTGCTACTTCTTGATGTACACTGCTTCACCCCCCATCTTCTCACATACGAACTAGTCTTCCCCAAAACATGCCCATCTTTCGTTTGAAACAAGGATGCTCAGCTCACCGCATTTTCAGCTATTGCTATACGGACAAACTCACCAAACATCACCACTTCGTGCTTCGGTACCCACTTAACAATACTACCCAGCTTTCTCCATGATTGCAGCTCCTCCACAAGACAGTCAGAGGCTCATCGAAGACAACTAGAAGATGCATCGGCCTCCACCTAAATCTCACCTCAAATACCTCATCACCAGAGCTCGTCATTTGCCGGCAATATCTCTTCAAACATCAACGTTTCCGAGCCTAAATCGGGCCACCACGAAGCTTCATACAAGATCGTCACCGTTGGTTATCATTATCGCATCGAGCTAAACATTTTTATAGTTGAAAACTTCTTGAAGTAATCGGTGGATTAAGAGAAAAAGATGGAGGAAGAATTGAGCATGTTGTTCGTTCATTTTTTTATAGGATGGAGGGGGAAATAATTTTGTTATTGACCACGCAAAAGAAAAAATTAAGTTATTGACTGAAGTGTTGTATTTGTAGGAAGGAAAACTTAATATTTTATTATTATTCGATACTTACACACTAAGTAACACGTAAGCATATCTATATACAACCCCCAATCGAGATGATAAACGTAATCCTAGCATAGAAAAATATTTCGAATACGACGGGATAGGTTTTGTTGAATTCTGAGGTTGTTTGTGAAAAGTCCTTTATAAATCACAGGTGAAAAACAAGCGTTTATGTTTCCCACGATCACAAAATAAATACAGATAACCTGAAACTTGAAACACTACAACACCTCATCATTACGGATTTAATAAAATTAGTTTCACTGAAACGGAGTTCGTTTTATAATCCGTTATTCAAATTTACGCATAAAACAACGCTATTTTGGACACCTAAAATATCCGGTCTCCAAAAATAACAAATTAAATATCTATCCTGACTCTAAACGTCAATACGAATTCAATAGAATTCCTTTCGTTGTTTAATTCAATTGTTGTCTCGAGTTATGATCAAAAACCCTTTTATATAGAATTAAGTTATTAAATTAATCTCTATAATTTATAAATTATTCCATAGCGACTATTTGAAAATTTGAATTGGACATAACTAACAATTTATAACATGAAATCTCCATTTTTCTCTCTCATTAGAAAATTATAATCAAATTGATTTAAACGTTTCTTGTTTCACCGATTTCCGACTTATATCAGATTCTGTATATTCAATTCAAGTTCAAATCATAAACTACAAACTACCGTGACGTTTCGAGTTCATTTTATATTTATGTATAAATTAAACGTTTAAACTTTGTTATGTAAACGAATTATATATTTTAATAATTTAAAATTCCAAATCGATATTTAAAATAACAAAACATATTAAATATTTGACAATAAAAAATACGGGACGTTACATTCCTTCCCTCTTAAAAGAATTTCATCCCCGAAATTATTAAGGTAGAGGAAATGTCACAACCCATTAACTTTTCAAAACTGCAATTTATTTTAAATTAAATACCAATTCATTATTTCAAATAATACTTTTCAAAAATACTAAAAATTTTCTAACACATTAAATTTCTAGAAAAATTCGGTAGAGTCTCCCCTGTACGGAGTGACTTCTGCGATATCGCAGGAAGAAATAAATATATATACATTGACCCACACGGTCGGAAAACAAAATTCAAAAACCAAAACCTATATTTTCGCGTAAGCGTACCTTTTGCGAGCGCTATTGAACATAATTTCTCAACTTATATGCTTAAATCAAAATCTATCCTCAAAGCCTTCTGGCACCTATACGCTACTTAATTCATTATGTAAGTAACCAATAAACGTAATTCTAGATAATATTCATTTATCAACAAGTATACTTCACAAATCCCAAAACTAAACAAGGGTTAAATCATCCAATTTCAATTTATATACGATTCAACTCCAATTTATAATATTGGAATTCTTTTCTTTAGCTTACAGTTCATTCAATTTCTTGTTAAACCATTCATAAATTCTATATTGAATCAATCTAACAAACAATGTACACCCAGTATAACCAATCATTCAACTTTGATTAACTTTAATTAATATTCAATATTAATATTTATTTGGGTTTAACAGATTATAAGTATCAACCGATTAATATCTGATTGTTCTCCATTCAAATTTTATTGAATCGATTCCCAAATTTCAAATCTATTTAGTTTAATTTAATTCCAAATTAAAATTCTCATTCACAAAATCCATATATGAAATCTCTTCGGATTACAATAAACCATTCAAATTTTTATTCTATTTTGAATTCCACTCAAATCAATCGAACAAATCAACATCTCAATAATTTGGGAAAAATTGTTTATTTTCTATACAAAAATATATTTCGGGTAAAATTATTTCATTTACCCTCTTTACAAAACAATATCATGTCAGTTACTAGTTCAAAATCGAACTGATCAAATAACACAATAGAAAACAATTTTTATAAAATTTACAAGTATGCTCTCATATATACAGTCTATCACAATATAGGGTATTACTAACCCCATCTTAATCGAGTTACGCCACAAAGCCAAGGTTATGACTAAACCTTTGCTCTGATACCACTGTAACGACCCACCAGATTCCACGCCCAAATCCCAACAATAATACATAACCCATATTACTTGCCAGAACTCAAGTTACGAAAACACCAAATAGTTAATAAAAGAAAATAGAGGGTGAGATAAGAAAGAAATATTAGAATAGAAGAAGAAGAATAATACAACAACATCAGAGTCTCACATTGCAACGGAATAAAATATAATAAAAATAAAACATTATTGAGAGCTTTAAAGTAAAAAAACTTACAATCATCAAGGTACAATAATACATATAGGAAGCTACAATAATCTGTCCTCATATACAACATACAATGAAATACATACTAATCTGTATCATATGTCTGAACTCCTCCGGCTTTTCTTCTGACTTCACAGCACTCGATAACCTGAACCCATACAACCCGGTCTAACCCAAGCATTTACAAATATCGGATCAGTCTGGTAAACCAGAGTGAGAAAACTCGCTAAGTTTAAAAACATCACCGAATTTTATTTTAAAGTCAAACCATTTATTTTTTAAATCATAGCTTATTCTGATATTATAATAGTGTCTAAACACAATTAAATAATAATCTAGTGAAATGCTTGCATCTTGCTTTCCACATACATAGTATACAATCAAAACCGCGAGCTCTTATTGGAGACTGAATTTCCCACTATGACAAGACATGGAACCACCTTCCGATACTGTATGTCTAGAGGGGAATACACTGGATTCAACAAGAACATCTTGTAACCCGGCCACACATGACCGACCACTCATTTCACTTGAGTGTATCGAATGTATATCATCAACGGTTGGATGTGACCCACCATTTTCTAATAAGGGACAGCATCGATATAGAATAAAGAATGAAATGATATTTCTCTAGATAGCTGATTATATGCCCTACTTGGGAGAGACCCACTTAGCCATGCTGCCTGCCTCGATTTTTGTCATTTACCCGCTTGAAGAGGCTTAAGGTTTAACACTACCTTCAGAGCATCACATTGCCATTCACTTTGAATGTCACATCATCAGATCCACCAAATCACTGATTGACGTCCACAAAAATATTCTAGGTGTTAACGCCACCAACAGAAATATGCTAGTAAAAATCAATGTATGTGACTCTTAAGAAATACTCTGTCATACATCCGTCCATAAAAGTCATCCAGGAACAGGATGAACCGAAGATACCCTCCTACTACGTCCTAAGTATCACCCTAGAGACCAGTAGCGAGTTGTCCTTGCAAATCCGTAGATTTCAACCATGACAGAACTCCAGTATATCTCCACGTCGACTCAAAGATTTTAAGTGGTTCTTCCATTTGTGAAGATCAACGGTCTTCGATTTGCTTCATCTCGATCAGCATCTGATATCTTCCACATTTTCGTATTTACTGGTTGGAATGGTATTCGAATATAAATTCGATCCCGGTTTCGTACCAACAATCGTATTAGCCAAATTTGATAGTCGATTATTTAACTATCAAATTAACAACCATTCAATCATAAAAATAAAATAATTTACTGGTTCAGTACTCAACATCACTTGACTTCTTTAATTAAAATATTCGTTTAATAAACCTCATGATCTTTTTATAGTTGGAACATTCCTATTTCTTACACATGCCTTTCTATACTTCAACATCCATTAGTCCCTGACCGTAGATTGATAGGCGAATAATTCCCTAAGTATCAAACCCAAAGACCGAAATCAACATCAGATTAACACATAGAAAATCACTCAACTCAACTAATCTCCAGTTAGGTTTCAATTCTTTAAATTCTTATCTTAACTCCTCATCAACCCATTTTATTTCACTTATAATCCATTCGACCATTTTCCACTTAAAATCTCATTTCAATTCTATTCATTCCACTTAATCTCGTTAAAGTATTGCCCATCTAAAATCGACATTTTTAACTCTGCGTCTCTTTTAAAATCTTATTTAATAGTTTTAATACAAATCCTTTTTATATCTTGGTTTCTTTTTACTTAATCCATATGTTAAGTAAACATTTCATTTAAGCTATCGTTTCTACTTAGATCTCTTTATAACTTCATTCCTAAAAACCCACGTTTCAAATATATACCCAATTATAAACTCTTTTTACTTTTCAACTACATTTCATTATACTCTCGATCGCTTAATTCATTTTTCTTTAAAAACTAATCTCTTAAATTACAAGAATAAATTTGCTTCAGCATTAACTGCTGTAAATTTAGTTAACTGCTTTATCAAATAAAATAAATAATAAATTTCCTTTAAAAGTCTTATAAAAATTAAACACTCTACGTTACTATTACATTTGATTAATTAAAAGTAAAGGAATCAAATAACCAATTCCAAATAAAATATTTGAACTAATCAAACTCAACCCATGATTATCTCATTAATCGGTTCCAACTAATATTTCCTTCGGATTTATTAATAATATAATTAATTTAAATATTCCCATTTAATTGTTTCTTAAAACAATAATTCCAATATTTAATCGTTCGGTTATTTTCTACTCATTTACTTATTAATATTATTTACGTAAGAATACGTGTTATAAAAATCATTCCATAAATTATTTATAACTTAAATAAAAAATATTTATTTCATTTTATAAATTCCCACTCACAATAATAGATTTAAAATTTATCGTCAGTTATAAAATAAATCTTATAACTTCATTTCAGTTTAGTTACTGACGGTAAATCGATGTTTATAAAATGATTGATTTTCAAGCCATTTGATGTCGATTACTCAACCAATACTGCCCATTGGTTAAAATCACACAACTTTGAATTTCTAATCAACAATCAATAACCAAATCAATTGTCCAATCAACATTGGTGAAATAGTTCATATAATTGTAATATGAAAATAACAATAGAATTTGAGGAATCCAGTTAGATTCCTCCAACCTGTTTTTCTCTGCATCCAAATATGTTATCTCAAATAATATTATTCAATAGATGTAATATTTAGTAATAAATAAATAAAAGAAATCCAAACATTCATATTTTAATTTAATACATTTATATTACTATAAACGTAACCAACAAGGTAAGTAACTTTATTTGGAATTAATTGTTAGAAGAACTATTAGATTTTTGTTAAAATAAACTAACGTTTGAATCAACCAATTCAACCAATATATAAATAATATTCAGCACACAAAACAAAACCAAACTTATTTAAAATATAAACGGGTAAAAACTGAGTGAATTATACTCACTTTGGTTTGATCCGTTTTACGGTTTGGTTATAGTTAAATTAAATAGTTGTTTAATTTAACTGTAATTCTCAGTTGTCTCCTGTACTGCCCAGATTAGTTCCATACTGTTGCTTTTGCAAATGTGATTCCAGTTAAACTTGTTTTGTTCCATTCTGATAATATAGGTACAAGTATTTAACAATTTAAGTTATCACATTCTAATTTAATAATTAAATTCTAATCAATATTTTAATTAATTTATAATGTTTAGTTAAGAGACGCGGTTGATTCTTCTTTTTCATTTTGCTCATAAGTTTCCTTCGCGCATCACGTCTGTTCACCACTCCCCGTATCATCCAAAACACGGTTTAATAACTAACATCTAAATTATAAAATTATTAATACTAACTAAATTATAAACAAACCATTTACGTTTTGAAAGGCCTAATCCTTCTTAACTCCGTTTTGCTCATTACTACTACATGTTGGATTGAACTGCTGACTCCATCGATTTGGTTCCAAGTTCCATCTGCCGGCTTCCTTTTATTTCGTTGTCACTCCATTTTTCAAACCAATGCCCATTGTCTTGTTGTTGTTCCAATAACCCCCAACCCCATGCACAACTCATCCATATTTTGAACACATCCAGTAACTTTCCTGTGCATGGAAACTACTCCACGCACGTGCCCTACCACGTTCCCACTCATTCACTGATTAACGTATTGTTATACAATGAACCGAACCATTGGTTCAAAGCTTTCCCCCAGGTCTTCCTTTTGTATATCTTCCTTCTAACCCTACCCTAATAGACGAACATCTAAAATCTTCTAATAACAGCGAATATTTCAGTAGTTCAGCAATTGATGTAGCTCCTTCATCGCCAATCATACTTCCTCATTGTTTCACAAAAACGAGTAACGAGCCCACATATTATACTTACCTTCATCATTCAGCTCCATTCAAAAATTTGGAACCGCTAGACTCGGTCTTTCCATTCCACACGTATAATCTAAACAAGTCCCCTTCGTTATGCCCTTTTATATGCTTTTTGTATTCATGAAAACCACTGCTGCTTCCTGATATACACTGCTTCTCCCCTCATCTTCTCACACATGAACTAGTCTTCCCCAAAACATTCCGATCCTTCGTTTGAAACAAGGATGCTCAGCTCACCACGTTTTCAACTCCAGCTATATGAACAAACGCACCAAACATCACCACTTCGTCCTTCAATACCTAAGTAATAATACTACCCAGCTTTCTCCATTATTGCAGCTCCTCCACCAGAATGTTGGAGGCTCATCGAAGACAACCAAAACATGCACCGACCTCCACCTGAATCTCACACCCAAACGCCCCGTCACCAGAGATCGTCATTTGCCGGCAATAGCTCTTCAAACATCAATGCTTCCGAGCCTGAATTGGGCCACCACGAATCTTCATACAAGCTCGCCACCGTTGGTTATCATCGTCACATCGAGCTAAGCATTTTTATAGTTGAAAACTTCTTGAAGTAATCGGTGGATTGAGAGAAACAGATGGAGGAAGAATTGAGCATTTTCTTCGTTCATTTTGTTATAGGATGGAGGCAGAAATAATTTTGCTGTTGACCATGCGAAAGAATAAATTAGGTTATTGACTGAAGTGTTGTATTTATAGGGAGGAAAACTTAATATTTTATTATTATTCGATACTTACACACTAAGTACCGCGTAAAAATATTTAAATGCAACCCCCAATCGAGATGAAAAATGTAGTCCTAACATAAAAAAAATATTCCGAACATGATGGGACAGGTTTCGTCAAATTCCGTGGTGGTTTGTGAAAAGTCTTTTATAAATCGTACGTGAAAAATACGTGCATAAATTTCTCACGATCACAAAATAAATCCAAATAACTTTAAACTTGAAATGCTACAACACCTCATCATTAATGATTTAATAAAATTAGTTTTGCTGAAAACGGAGTTTGTTTGATAATCCGTTATTCAAATTTACACGTAAAATAACGCTATTTTGGACACCTGAAATATCCGTTCTCCAAAAATAACAAACTATATATCTATCCTGACTCTAAACTTCAATACGAATTAAACGGAATTCATTTCGTGGCATAATTTGATCGTTATCTCGAGTTGTGATCAAAAACCCTTATAAATTTTATTAAATTATTAAATTAATCACTATAATTTATAAGTAATTCCATAGCGACTATTTGAAAATTTGAATTGGGCATAATTAACAATCTATAACATGAAATCTCCGTTTTTCTCTTTCATTAGAAAATTATAATCAAATCGATTCAAACGTTTCTTGTTTCACCGAATTTCGACTTATATCGGATTCTATATATTCAATTGAAGTTTAAATCATAAACTACTGCGACGTTTCGAGTTCGTTTTATAATTATATATAAATTAAACGTTTAATCTTCGTTATATAAATGGATTATATATTTTATATCCATTTAAAACGCCAAATAAATATTTAAAATAATAAAATATATTAAATATTTGACTACCAAAAATACAGGACGTTACAAATATATATGAATTCATACATGTGGTCTTTCCCAATTATTAACCTTCAATTTCAATAATGATATTGCTTCTAATTACGAAGGAGATTTTTCGATCACCAATGTGATACCATAATTGTTGTGTCATAGTGTGCGCGAAACAACATCAACAACCATTAGAAACATCCATAACAACTATCATCAACATAATCGAATAAATCATAACTTTGCACAAGCGTTATAACACTAACGCTTAATAGAGTGTGTGTGTGTGTGTGTGTGTGTTCTAAACTATGCATCCATCATCCATCACAACAAACATCAACCATCATTAACCCATAATAATTCATCACTATATTTAAATCAGTCTAACTACTAATTAAATTGTAATTTCCCGTATTTTTGGTAATCAAATATTTAATTTAATTTATTATTTTAAATATTATATTTGGAATATTAATGGTTTTTATATTGAATTCATTTATAAAACGAAGTTTGAACATTAAACTTATATATAATTTAAAACGAGCTCGGAATGGCGTGATAGTTCGTAATATTGAGTTTTGAACTTTAATTGAATATACAGAATCCGTTTTAAGTCGGGTTTCAGTGAAATAAGAAATGTTGGAATCTTGTTGATTATAATTTTCCTATGGAGAGAAAAATCCATATTTCATGTTATAGATTGTTAGTTATGTCCAAATCAAATTTTAAAATAGTCGCTATGGAAATCGTTATTAAAACATAACATTTATTAATTAATATAATAAGGTTTTAATATAATTTTTATACCTTTTTAACTCAGAATGTTGATATCAAGTTGTATAACTATATGATAATTTTATTTAGATAAATATGATGATAATAATTTATTATTATTTTTATAGAATTATTTTGGAATTTAAATAATATTTTAATCGATATCATATAAGCCTTTAAAATAGCGATTTTGTGAAACCCCTCAGTTTTCGACGAAATAAGTTTCATTGGAACCATAACATTTAATTATTATATGTATTAAATTTCATGGCAAACCGATGTCGTATGTAAAAACGGCAGCAGTAAACGCGTAGTCATTTTCTATAGCACGTAATTAAATTAGTTTAATTTAATAAAGGGGTATTTTGTATAACTTGAGCTGATGATCGAACTATGCCACGAAACCCATTCCGTTGAGTTCATATCAACATTTAGAGTTAGTATAGGTAGATAGTTTGTTATTTTTGGACATCGGGTATTTTAGTGTCCAAAATAGCGTTGTTTGGCGTATAAAAGTGGCATACCGGGAAACAGTCTCGGAATGTAACGAAACTTTGCCGTTGGATTCGTATTAATTAACTATTATAAAATTTCAATTTTCATGTCAAACGGACTTACCGTTTGATCGTGGTAGCATCAAACGCCCTTGTTTTTATTTAATCTTTTATATCTTTAGACATGGGTAACTTTAAAGAAATAAATGACTGGCCATATGGTCTCCGATTTTAACGAAACAAATTTTGTCGAACCTGTAAGGAAGAGGTCTAGTACAATTTCAAAGTTTCAAGTTGATTGGATTTATTTTGTTATCATGAGAAATTTAAACGCGTGATTTTTAGCTTGTGATTTATAAAGGATTTTCCACAAACGACCTCGGAATTCGATGAAACCATCGGTTTTGGATTTTTTTGTTAGGATTGGGCGTTTTCATCTCAATAGGAGGTTGTATGTAGGGTTTTTTAGATGATACTTCAAGTGTAAGTTAATATATAATATAATCACGTTTTCCATTCCTACTTCTATGTATACCCATGCGTAACCTAAATTCGAGTCAAACAAATGTTTCGTGGTCAACCCAACTTTTGGCCGCCATTACCAAAAATAAAAGAATAGAAAACTCCGATTTATTCCACTATTTATCTCACCATCCGTTAATAAATTCAAAGATCACTTAACTACGATATCGTCCAATACTACAAGATCTAGAAATTGAGCCATGATGATCGAATCTTCTTCAGTGGTGTGACCAAAATCAGATCACAAAGTGGTGGCAGTTGCGGCCAAATTACTGGCCGATGATGAACCCGAGCTCAATATCGTCTCAGGAGGCGGACAAAGGGACACTGGCGCACACTCTGGTCGAATCTGATCGGCCTCTGATCAACAAGATGACGGCGCGATTTGTGATAAAGGGTTGGTAGAGGGCTAAGGGTTTGGAAATGAAGAAGACCGCAACAGTATTATTGAAGTTGGGTCTAATTTTTTAAGGAAAGATCTAAACGAAGGGTATAAGAAAGCAACGATGAAAATTATGTGGGCCGCAGTTTGTAAAACGTAAATCTTTAAGCATGTTTTTAATTAAGGTTAACTAAGCAATGGTTACTATAATTAAAACAGTGTTTATCCATGCAGATTAAAATGAAGAACTTGGAACCAAGGCCAATATTAGGTGAACGGAGGTCATGAGTGGGTCACAATTTAGAAAAGAGGAAAGGAAACACTAACCAACTATCTATTTCAAAGTAATGAACACTAATTGTTTAATTAACTCAATTAAAATTTGTTTTGGAAACATTTGCAGGAGGCATACGCGCATACGGGAGTGTAGACTGGGGAAAAACTAGTGGTCGGTCTGATCCTATTTTTGCAATGTAATTTGAATATAGTCAGTAATTAAAATATAATTAGGAATTTAAAAGTTAGTTATTATATTAAAAATGGTTAACTAAAATTTTAATTGAAATAATGCGCAGGTATTGGGGGTCGCTGTTTTGTTCAACCAGAAGAAAAGGAATGGGATTGTGTAGTTGCTAACAAGACATTAACAAAAATAATTAACCATTTAATTAGTAAATTAATAGATAATTAAAGGAAATAATTTATTTAATTATTCGTATTATTATAATGTTTATAACTTATGTCCGTGGTCAGCATTGGATTAAACAAATTGTCTCAGAATCATATCAATGAGACCTAGATTATGAAATTAATCTAGACAGATATGGAGACAACTGGAAATTAGAATTAAATTACATGACTGTTTAATTTAATTATAACCGAACCATTTCAATGGTATCAACTCAAGGTGAGTTAAACTCACTTAGTTCTTCGCACTTGTATTTTATACAAGTCGGGTTTTATAATTTGTGTGTTATGGCTACTAATGGTTGATTGTTGTTAATTATATATTCATATATTGACTGAACCAATGAAATTACACGTTGTTTAATTTCAGTGAAAAACCAAATTGTTATTCTAACGATTGGACCCAATGAAGGTAACTTACCTTGTTGGTCACGTTTATCAAAATAAACATGTTTAACTGTTTGAATTGTTTTGTTAATTGGTTGATGTTAAATAATTGTTATTTACTTTAATAGAAATTATTAGTTAAATTGAATTGAATAAATTTATTTGAGATAATCTATTTTGATGTAGGGAAGAACAGGTTGGAGGGATAAAACTGGATTCCTTAAATATATCAGATGTTAATTATTCTTGTCTTATCATCATATGAACTGTTATGATTGGACGATTGATTTAGTTATTGATCGTTGACCTGAAACTCAACATTTGTTTTTTTAAACCAATGGGTGATATTGGTTGAGTAATTGGCAGTACATGGCCTTTAAATCAATCGTTTTCTAAATATTGATTTACCGTCAGGTGAATCGACAAAACTGAGTTTTTTTTTTGAGAAAGACGGGTGTGTAGCGTAAAGCTACACAGCCGGTTATGCGTAGTCATAGCAGCTAATAATATAAGCTGGTTGACAGGCCCAACCAGTAGCATAGTAAGTCTAGACCCAGCTAGCCAATAAAGATCATACAAGTACTAAGAAGAATATGTACGTCATAGAGGAGTAAACATAACATATAGATACACAGCCAAAATAAACCACATATAATAATAGTTAGCTACTTCTGGTTCAAAGAGGGAAGAGGGAGCTGCTTTCTTGCGATCCAGGAGATTGTGGCATAGGAAGAGAAAGTCTGAAGCAAGCATGCCCAGTCAATCCTGTCCATGATTCAAAGAGATGCAGGATGTGATAACAAGTACCCATCAAAAGTTTCGAGGGTCTGCCAAAGATTGTTTCATTACGTTCTAACCAAATACACCATGAAAAGAAAGCCACTAAGGAATCCACTAAGGGATCAGGGGGGTTATGCTGCCAGTATTCGAAGAATGATCTGATGGAGGTGATGAAGCCAAGGATAAAGGAACTGATTGCAGCCCACACTACATAGGAGAAGTCGCATTCGAAGAAAAGGTGTGAAAGGGATTCATTGCTTTGATTATAGAGTACGCATATAGGATCAACATTGTTATTGAAGCGATTAAGTCTGTCTCTTGTGTTGATGCGATTGTGGATAAGAAGCCATTGAAAGAAGATTATGCGAGGAGGTAAGTGACATTTCCAAATGCGAGAGAAAGAGAAGCTTCGGCCTGGGTGGATCAAGTATTTATAACAAGATGCAACTGAGTAGATGTTAGATGGGCCTAAAGCCCAAAGAAATGAATCTGGTTCTGTTCTTAATTGAGTAGTGTTGAAGATATGTCCAATTGAATTTATCTCATTTAAGGATTCAATGCCCAGGAATGTTGGAGGAAAAAAGCCCGTTGGGCCAAGTTCATGGGCTAAGGCCACCGTAAGCAGGCTATGTTGGTTGGTTGTTGCAAGGATAGGAAAAAGAGTGGATAATGGGATCTGTTCATTCCAAATATCCAACCAAAAGAGACAGGATTCACTATTACCAATTTTTACATGAAAAAGGGATTTAACTCTCTCTATGGTGGATAAATTTCCTTTCTATAATAGTGATGGTCTAGCATCTGGTCTGAAGTGGAGGATGAGGAAAGGATTTGAATTATATAGACGAGTCAAGATCTAGTCTTTCCAAATGAATTGACCAGGCAGCAGGGTTTGCCATAGCCATTTGGCAAGCAATGCAATGTTAAAGGTCGAGAGATTCAATTTTCCAAGACCACCATGATTAGTTGGGAGACAAATAGTTTGCCAGTTGATAAGATTTTTCATACTACCCCCATTCCAAAGAAATGTACTACGAATTGAATCAATTTTGTTAATAACCCAGATAGGGAGTTTGTGGAATGACATCCAATATGTTGGAAGTGAAGAGAGGACATGCTTAACAAGTATAAGAGGACCAGCAGTGGATAGTGAGTTTGCTTTCCAGCTTGAAAGTCTTTTTTCAATCTTAGAAATGAGTGGTTGCCAATCAGGTTTATGAAGTTTAGTGGGACGGAGAGGACAACCCAGATAATTAATTGGGAATGAATCAAGCTTACAGTTAAGGCAATCAGCTATAACAGGACCCAAGTGAGTATAATTACCCAACATAATAATGGAACTTTTATTAAAGTTAATAGAGAGACCTGAAATCATTTCAAATGTATAGAGTAGGACCTTGAGGCAATGAATATTTTTAGGAGATGGGGTGGTGAAAAGAATTGCATCATCTGCAAATTGTAAATTGGATGTGCAAATTTCTGAATTTGGGAGAGGGATACCTGAAAACGTATTATGAGAGAGGGATCGTTTCACCATTTGGTTAAAGACACCTGCTATTAAAACAAAAATGAGAGGTAAGAGAGGGTATCCTTGCCTTAAGCCTCTTCTGGATTTTATTTTTCCACCATATTCACCATTGATAAAGACTTTAGAAAGGCTAGTGTGTAGTATTTCTTTGATCCAGCTACACCACTTCAATGGGAAACCCCTATGTGCCATGAGAGATAGTATGAATTCCCAATTAACTGAGTCAAAGGCTTTTGAAAAATCAAGTTTAATAAGGACACCAGGGGTGTTAAAAAATGGCAGAAAGAAATTATTTCTTGAGTAGCTGCCACACAGTCAAGGATGTTTCTTCCAGTGATGAATGCATATTGTTCATTACCAACTAGAGAGTCAATATGCTGTTGGAGTCTGGTAGATAGAATTTTAGTGATGATCTTGAAGGTTGTATTAAAAAGACTAATAGGTCTGAAGAAGAGACGATGTTAGCACCAGGAAACTTTGGAATGAGGATGATGTTAGTGTAGTTCAATTTGGCGATTGATGAAGGGTCCGAATAGAATTCTGAGCACATGTCAATGATGTCATATTTCAAAGTGGGCTAAAAATGTTTAAAGAAGGTTGGGCCAAAACCATCAGGTCCAGGGGCCTTATCATCTGCCATATCATTTATTGCATTCAAAATTTCCTCCTCTGAGAAGGGATGATCGATGTTGATGGGGGTAGGGTTCGGATATAAACAATGCCAATCAATATCTGGAGAAGAGGGAGGAGATGAACCAAGGAGGTTTTTGTAGAAGATAGTAAATTATTGGCAAATATCTTTAGAGTCTTTAAAGGTAATTTTGTTATGAACAATCTCTGAAATGAATAAGGAACGTCTATGGAAATTGGCAATTATGTGAAAGTAAGCAGTTTTTTTATCACCTTCTTTAATCCATTTAGTTTTCGATCTTTGTTTCCATCCAATCTCCTCTTGCTTAATTAGTCTGTCTAGTTCTAATTCATGCTCTTTCAATTCATGACACTCGGATTCAGTTAAAGGCCGCAACTCTTCAATGATATTTAGATTGAGAATGGGCATCTTGTGTGGATGAGATACGACTTTTTAAGGAATTCCAGACATTCTTAGCCCATAGACGAATCAACTTACAAAGAGAGCGAAGCTTGCAAACTATTCTAATCATGGCAGATTGATGTGTTGTTAGTTGTTGCCAATTGAGTTTGATAAAGTTATCAAAAGATGGTTCTAATAGCCAGAGACGTTCAAATCTGAATGGGCATTTAATAGGAGTGTTTGAGCAAGTGTCTAAAAGAATTGGGCAGTAATCTGAAATGGTGGCGGCAAGACCACTGACTATTGATAAAGGAAAATGATCTTCCTAGTTGAGGTTGAAGAAAAAACGATCTAGTTTAGACAATGAAGGGATTTCTCTTCTACTTGACCATGTATAACGACGGTTATTGATCGGTGGTTCAATAAGCGAGCATGATTGGATAAATGCATTGAAGTGAGAGGAATCAGTGGATAAATTGCCCGAATTACGATCATCAACTGAACGAGTTGTGTTAAATTCACCTCCAATTAACCAAGGTTCATTTATATTTTGTGACAGATTGTGATAATATTGCCATGTTTCAGCTCTACCTTGAAGGTCATTCGGTGCGTATAAATTAGTGAAATGAAAAATGGTTTTAGAAGAAATGTGACGAAGCGACACGTGTAGAACAGAGGAATGCGAAAGAGATTGTTCAAAAGCCCACACGTGCTCATTACACACTGTAATTAAACCACCACGAGTGTTAACAGCATCCATGTGTGTCCAACCATATAAAAAGGGTCCACAAAATTTGCGCATGAGCGAATTGGGTGGTTTAGAGATTTTAGCTTCCTCTAGAAATAAAATATTAATATGACGTGGGGAGATGATGAGATTGACAGCATGATTTTTTGTGGGGTCCCCCAACCCTCTGATATTCCATGTGACTATTTTCATTTAGAAAGGTTAGAACGCTGCTGATCTAGGTATTGCATGGCAGAATAATGTTTGTCATGCAAACACACCTCCATGTACTTTGCTAATTTTTTATTTAAACCTTTATTAGCAGAAGGAAAAATGACTGGTTCAAAATAGCTGCCCGAAGATCCTGAAGGCAGCGAGCGGGCCCTGTTGATCCTTGCGCTCCTTCAGATAGATGATGAGGAAATGTGAGGGGACGATGAACCTTGGCCTTCTTGTTGTAATGGCTCATATTGCTCCTGTTGAGTTGGCAGTTGTTGGTGCAGAGGAACTGAAAGATCCAGATCAGCCATTGATCCCATCTAGGCACTATCATGTTCTTTTGTGGTAGTCTACCATAGCCAAGTCTTGTGGTTGGTTTTCAAACACCCTAGGAACTTGCTTCAAAGCCTCATCTGACATCACATCAAATCTATCTTCCTCCATGCAGTCTGTTTGTTGAGCTAAGGGTTGAAAGATGAAACTGTCATAGTCATGGTTGATTCCTAAAAGGAGCATTTCTGGTCGTTGACAAGTATGTGCGTGTTTCCAGCGATCAATCTTGAGCTTCACTGCATGGTTATTTATATAAGAAATGAAATTACATGGTGTTGAGATACCTTCAAAGAACTGCATCTTAACATATAAGAAGCGGTGGTTGGCGAAGGACAATCACATGAGTCTATGTGGATGAATCGTCCCATTGGTTTTAAAGCATCTCCGATAGTGTTTGAATCATGTTTGTAAAATTCTGGAAAACCACTGATTTTAGCCCAGGACTCTTTTTCGAGGAGGGGTTCAGAATTTTCTTCGAGAGTGGTTGCTTGTTGTAAGAGTACAATGCCATCTTCTTTCGTCAAAACTTTCAGCTGTAAGGCATGATCTTTAATAGCGGAGTTAGGGAAGCAGATGAGAAAGGAATTATCAGTGATATGCCAGATCGGCCATTCATATTTTTGACCAAAGTTGATTTAAGGGCTCTTGAAAGCACCTCTATAGACCAAAGTCCATCTATGGTGGTTGCAGTGAGATAAAGATATGTATCCGCCATTTCTAAAAGACGTGGAAATTTTTTATTTAGATTGGGTGAGTGCGTAGAGAATGGTGAAGAATTTTCGTTTGAAATGAGTAGGGATTTGAGTTTGAGATGGGGTTAATTACATTAGAGCTATAATTACGATTTGAGTTTTGAGAGGACCGGTGGGTCCCTTTCTTCTGAGATTGCAGGTGTCTTGGCTCGCGACGGTTCGCTGTTTGAACTGCATAGGGGCGCGTCCAATCAGCCTTGTTAGTTCGAGAGAGTGGTGACTTTTTATTGGGACAACGCATGCTTGCATGTCCAAAGAGAGAGCAATTATAACATATCAACGCATTTCTGCATGTCTTTGCCATGTGTCCTCGATCGGCGCACTTGAGACAGCGCCTCTGCTAATTCATAAATTTCAACGTCTCCCTGATCGATATGAAAGTTGGTATGATTCTTCGCCGTTTGACAGGTGGTTTGGGAGCACAGGTGGAAGCTTGGCTCTTGATGCCGCCACTTGAGTGTAGGTAGGCGAAGGTTGCTTTGGTGGAGAAGACAGCTTGTTCTGTGCTTGAGTATTTACTATATTAATGGGGAAATGATGAATAGGTAGAGAGTTAGTATCCAGTAGAGAAGAAGATAGAGAGGATGAGATGAACTGAGAAGATGACTGTGCTCGAGGATGGGATGGGTGTTTTGTGGAGGTCGCCATTGAAAGTTTTGTGGATTTATGAGATATCTTGTTTGAATTACAAAAAACAATGGTTGACAAAACTGAGTTATACAATTTATTTTATAACTAGAGATAGATTTTTGAATATATTATTTTGAATAAAAGTTATTAACAAGATATAAAATATTTATTATTTACTATTTAATTTTATAATTAATTATTAAAAGCAAATTCTTATGTTAAGGAGATATATAAACAAGTAAGTACGAATTAACTTAACGGTTAAGATTTGAATAACTGTTTGTGAGAAATAAATAAATAAATTTATTTGAGTCAATTATATTATTAATTAATTTAAAGGAAGGAATAACTGGAATTGATTAAACAATAATCGTGCCTTAAGTAGACTAAGTCAACTGTTTTAACTGGAACAAATTATTTTATCAAATTGTTTTGAATTTATCTAATAAAATAGTTCAACGAATATCTGTTTTAATTTAAATAAGTTTTAAAAAGGAATGTACTATTTATTTTAGTTAATTAAGAAGATAACTACTTATATAGTAGTAAATCATGAAGTAAGTTATTTTCTTAATTAATAATAATTTAAGTGTAGATGTAATGAAGTCTAATGGAATTAGGAAAGGAGTTTGAGAATAAGTTATATATTAAAACCCGAATTTTTATAACGAAGTAATAAAAGGGATTTTTAAGCGAATATGATAGTTCAAGAAAAAATGTTTACTTAGTATTTAAATTAACTAAAAGGAAATAATGGTAATAGGGGTCTTATATTAAACCTGAGTTTTATAAACAAGGTTCGTAAAAAGATGTGAAGTTAAAGCGTTAATTTTAAATTAACGTTATCAAGTAATAGAATTGAGGGAAATGAATAGAATTGGAATGATAATTTCGTAAAGAATAATTAAAAGAGATTTGTAATTGAATTTGATGAAGGATTTAGTAATGGGATTTGGTAATAATAACTCGAGGTATAAAGTGAATTCTTGAAAGGAGTCAGGGTTAGGAAGTGGTTTTTATTAAGAAATTTCTTAATCAATATATTAAGTTATAATAAGTTATATTTCAAAAGAGATATTTTCAAAAATAAGAAGGTTTTTATATACCATAATTTAAATAGAATAATTTAATGAGATTTATTGGGTATTAGAATAAATATGGGTTTTCGAATTACAGCTCATGCTATCATAAGATAAGACCACTGTTGATCAAGGTCTGAGACGTAAATAAATACCCCAACTTGGACGATTTCAGGATTATTTGAGGATGATATTAGTCGTTAACGAGAAAGAGGTTATGAACAATTTATTATTTCCATATGTGAAATAATAACGCAATGTAAATCGCAGGATTTGTGAATATATAATGTAATTTCGAAAGTAAGGGAAACAAAAAAGGATTTGAGAATATAGAATGTAATTACCAAGGTAATGGAAATGATAAGAATCGAGAATATATATATATATATAATATATGTATAATAATATTTCCAAAGTAAAGGAAATAAAAGGAGATGGTGTGAAATTATATCGATACTTCCAACGTAAAGGGAAATGACATATGGAGTTTTGGAATAAGTTTATTCTAAAGGAATAAGGGTTGGTTATTGTTTTTAAATAATGAAACAAAAGAGATTTCGTAACAATCGATAATATGAATTGATTTCCCAACTATAGATAATGAGTAATGATATAGAAAATGTTTGGAAAATAATAATAGAATAGAAAACTGGATATGATTATAGGATATTCTCCTAAGTATTAAAATAAAACATTTTTAAAAATAAGAAATGAAAAGCTATATTTGTTATATTAAAAGATTTAAGAGTTTTAAATTAACATTTGTTAATTGTTTTAATTTAAAAAGGCCAAGTAATGATGAGTACTGAATCAGTGAACTTATTTTATTTTCTTAACTGTTTATTTGATAATTAAATAACCAACTATTAAATCTGACCTATACGATTGTTGGTACGGAAAGACCGGGATCGAATTTATATTCGAAAGCCATTCTGAACCAACAAATACGTGGAGATGCTGACTGAAGATGGAGCAATTGAAGACCGTCGATCTTCATAAGCGGAAGGATTACTTGTCGAATATTCTTTGGATTGCAACCAGAAGTATTCTGACGTGATTCAGTCGTGGTTGAGAATTTACGGATTGCAAGGACTACTCGCTATGATCCATGGGTTGACTCCTAGGAGGTGGTAGGAGGGTGCCTTCAGTTCATCCAGTTTCGGGATGACTTGTATGGACGAGTGTCTGGCAGAGAATTTCCAAAGGGGTCATGTACGTTGATTTCTTCAAAGGTATTTTTGTTTATGGAAAAGAAGAGTACACTTCTCCTAGCTTAACAACCAGATATTTCATGGAAGTCAATTAGTGATTTTCTGGAGGATATGACGATGTGGCATTCAGAGTGAATAATGACTTGATGTTCTAAAGGTAATGTTGACCTCAAGCCTCATCAACCGAGAAATGGTAAAAATCTAGTAGGTCGCATGGCAATGTGGGTCGCACCCATCAAAAGGTATATCATTACCTGATGTGGTGAAATTAAATGCCTTCAGTTGTCCCTTTATTTTTGTATGCTATCGGTTCAATTGGCTTGCCCCAACCGTGGTAATGATATATTCAGCACTCTCAAGAGAAGTGAGGGGCTGGTCAGGTTTAGCCTGGGTTGTAAGATATTCTTGTTGACCCCAATGTATTCATTTTCAGTGGTGCATTATCGGAAAGGTGGTTGCCCATACCTTACCATGGAAATCCATTCTACAATAACAGACAACGGTTTTGATTGTATACTATGTATGTAGAGCGTGAGATGCAAGCGTTATGTTAGATTGATATTTATTTGTATTTAGACATTATTATAATATCAGAAAAGATATCGATTTCAAAAACATTTTGGGTTTTCGTAAGGTAAAAACCGTCCGTATTTATGTGTGGATTTAGTCTTATGATTATCCTTTTCTTTCAAAAAGATTTTGACTTTAAAAATCAAGTTGTGTGATATCTTTAAACTTAGTGTATTTTTCTCACTTTGGCTCACCAGACTGATCTGGCGTTTGTAATGCTCGGGTTAAACCGGGTTGTACATGTTCAGATTACCGGATACTATGAAGAGACGAGCTGGATGGGTTCAAACATATGATATTTTATAATATTTTTCCGCTGTGTACTGTACATGAGGACAGGTTAATATAACTGTCCAGATGTGTTGACGTACTTGGATGATTGTAGGTATTTTTAAAGCTTTCAGTAAAGATTTATTTATATATTATATTTTGTTCCGCTTCGATGTGAGACTCTGTGTTGTGTTGGTTCTGCTTATTCTTCTATTCTAATATTTCTTTCTTTCTTATCTCACTCTGTAATATTCTTTCAAATAACCATATGTGTTTTTGATACTTGAATTTGGCAAGTAATATGGGATTTATGTGTTATTGTCAGAATTCGGGTGTCGAATTCCCGTAGGTTGTTACATAAATATATAATTTGTGGTTAAAGAGTTCTCACTAAACAGCTTTCCAATCTTTGTGGTAGGCGAGCCTAGCTGAGTGAACCATCAGACAATATTTCGACGCACCGTCTTCTTCACCTATATATATATATACATATAGTATACTAATCTGTCTCTTTATAAGGGGAGGAGGAGGAGGATGGCGATGAACTTTGGCAAGGTGGTAGTGGAAAAGAGGAAGACTTACGCCATGTAAACCAAGTCCATAAGATTTAAGAAGAAGAGAGAAAGAAGAGAAGTGAGAATGAATGAAAAAGTGGAAGGAAAGGGCGGTATTTATAGGAAAAAAGGAGTAAGGAGAGAGTGACACCTCAGGTGGCAAGTGGAAAGGATGCATGAAAGCTTACATGGAAATAAACAAGTGTTCTTACACTTGTCTTAAGGAGGGAAAGTGAACTTTTTTTAGCACTTCCCTTATAGTGCTATGAAAACTAAGGGTAACACTTAATTCTAATGCTACTAATTCATGTTATGGTTGACAAATCCGATCGAACGACAAATAGTATTAATAAATCCAAATTTATTGATAATCATTCCCATTTATAAATTTTATAATTCAAATAAAATATATCCTATAACTTATCAAAATTATTAAATATTCTTAACTATATATATTTATGTCAAATTCGAATTCAAATTGAGTAATAAAAATTTTAATTTTAAATTGGTTAAAAATTCTGGATCATTACAGCTGCTTTGGAGCTAGAGCTTTCACACGGTTGGGATTGCTCATCTTCTGACGCTCTAGTGTTTTGCGACTTTTTCCAGGTTTTTCACCCTTGTCTTTTGGCTCTGACACTTGGGCGGCTTCCTCGATTTGGCAGTCGTCAGATCTCTTGGAATCGAACCTTGGCTTTGTTGGTTGTAATAACCCGTAAAATCTGGGCCAGTTTGAAATTTTTATTTTGGCAATTTTAGCGAATTTAGAATATTTAAAATAGATTATTTTAAATAAAATCGACGTGAAATTTATTTTGAATATAATTCGACGTATATATTATATACGTCGTCGTTAGAATATAAATATTTATATATAATTATAAATAGAATTGAAAATGGCGCGGTAGTTCGATAATTCGATTTCAAACTTCAATTGAATATACCGGGTGCAAAACAATCCGGATTTTAGTGAAACCAAAAATGATAGGATCTAATTGATAATATCTTTCCAACGAATCCGACAAATCAAAATTTCGTAGCGAGAATCAAAAGATATGTCCAGTTGAAAATTCTGAATAGTCGCTATGGAATTCAGGCCCTTAAAAATGGACATTTTGCAAATGACCTCGGATTTCGACGAAACCACTTTTGTTGGGTCCGTGATGTAAAATTATTGCTAGGCTTCAAATTTCATAATTTTTCGAATCAATATGTGAGCGTGGCAAAGGAAAACGTGTTTTGACCATTTCAGTGGATTTTAATCGACTGGAAATTGGCCATTTTTCAAAAGGTCTCAGAATTCGACGAAACTAGTTTTGTTAGGACCGTATCGTCAATACGAAGCTAGAAAATATTTTTTTAGAATTTTTCGAGTTAGTATGTGACCTAGGTAATTTGAAATGTACGTTTAAAATTCAATATAGTGATTTAAATGTAAATTTAACGGAAACTGATTCAAACAGTCGAATCAGCCTACGATACATATCCCATTGTGTTCGGAATGGGGGTAAAACGCTATGGACGACAGGCGGTGGGCCTCGTTTAGAGGTCAAAAATAAAAGTTGCTTTTTAGTGATAAATTAAATAAAAAAAATAAAAATATATATATATATAATTCCCCTTTTATCAGCCGACCCCCCCCCCCCTCCTTTATTCATTCGTTAAACAAAATAAAATAAAATAAAATAAAAAAAAGGAGGAAGAAGAAATCGCGCCGCCGCCTGGGGCTTCCCGCCGTCGTCGGAGAGGCCCCCCCCCCCAGCCATCGCACCGCCGCCTGGATGCGAGCCCCCTGAAGCCCGACGAACCCAAAAACCCAGAACCCCGCGATCCCCCCTCCCCTTTAACCCAAAAACCGATGCGCCCTAGCCACCCGAAACCCACCACCGCCTGCTCCTCTTCTCTCCCTTCCTCTAGCCGAATCGAACGCCGCCCTGCTACCCCCAGCGAGCCCTCCGACCTCCGACGCTAGCGAACGCCCAAACCCCCCCTGTAAGTCCTTTTTTCTTTTTATTTATTTTATTTTTGATTTATATAAACTGAAAAAAAAAGATTAAATACTGTTTTTATTTTAAAGTTTAAAACTAATTTCGATTTTAAGTTTAAAAACTGTTTTTTTTTGTTTGTTTAAAAACTGATTTTAAAAGTAATTTAAAACTGATTTTAAAAGTAATTTAAAACTAATTTTAAAGAGTAATTTAAAACTGATTTTAAAAGTAATTTAAAACTGATTTTAAAAGTAATTTAAAACTGATTTTAAAAGTAATTTAAAACTGATTTTAAAGAGTAATTTAAAACTGATTTTAAAAAGAATTTAAATAGAAAAGGTTTGAATCTTAAATGGAAAAAGATTAGAACTTTAAAATGTGAAAAGATAGGATTTTTATTTGGTAAAAGGTATGATCTTTATATTTTTAAAGTGATAAAAATATGATTTTTATATTTTTAAAGTATTAAAAATATAATCTTTACTATATAGAAATATTAAAAATATGATTTTTATATTTTTAAAGTATTAAAAATATAATCTTTATAGGATAGAGAATATAAAGATATCATCTTTGTATATGTAGCGAAATAAAAATCTGATTTTTATTTTATATACGTTGAAATAAAGTGATGATTTTTATAATGATGAAATCTATAATTTTGAAAAGGCGAAATCTATATTTTTGAAATGGGATTTTTATATATTGAATAGCCTAGAAAAAATTCGATTTTTAAATATATGAAGTGATTATAAAAATATGACTTTTAAATTGAAAGTGAATAAATAAAAATGTGATTTTTATTTTAAAAACATCGAAATATAAAAATGTGTGATTTTTATATATATAGTGACTACGGGCAACGAAGATGACGAAGATGGGATAACGAAGAAGATTTCTATAAATGAAGAGTCAAGATGATTGGATAGCTTTCGGTGAGAATTTCTCACCTTTCAATTTCATTTCTATTTATATATATATATACTAGGATGCAGACGGTGCTTAGTAGCACCCGACACAATCGTCCATAGACCATGGACTTGTTTGTTTGGTTGCATAGCTTAGTTATATGATTTGATTTGAATTTGGTTGTTTGGTGAATTTGATTGATGTGTGAATGGCGTGGGCCTTCACTAGACCGGGGATAAGGCTAGGCCTCGTCCCGTTTCTAGTATCGTGCCGTTATGCCGCCGAAATTTTCTATAATATGTTAGAAAAATAAAAATATCATTTTATTGAGTAAATGAACTGAATAGAAATTCAAGTGTTAAAATAAAATGTTTTATCGTTAAAAATATAATTTTTAACGTGAAAATGGATAAATGAATATTTATAAACAAATCGGCCGATTTGTTTATATACACTGATTTGACTGATATCGATTGGGTCGATAAATTTTACACGTCGCCCAACTGCACAAATAAAATCTGTGTTTGATTGTTTGAAACCCCACACGGGTGTTGGGTTGAAATTTGAAGTTCACTCATCCTGATTGATTAAATATGTCGATCGATTAATTGACAGGCTGTTATAAGCGTTAGATATCTATATTTGATGCTTATACAGTGTGGTGCACTTTGGATGATGGTTGATTGTTTATTATTGCTATTATATACATGTGTTGTATGGAATCCGTATAATTAACATTATATGGTGATTGATTGGGCCTCATTCCAATCGGGAAAATAATGAATATTATAAAAGAAAATTCATGTGTTGAATATAAAAATAGTCATGTGTTGACGATGTTCATGTGTTGAGTGAAATATTTTATATAATAAAATTTACATCTTTATCATATTTAAAATTAGAACTACTTCCCAGTAGAAGTCTAATTGAAAATCAAACGATAGATACCATAGTTTTACAAAATATTTTACATACCAAAAATAGTGATGTGTTGACAGTACTCATGTGTTGAGATTAGTCGTGGGTTGAAAAAAGATATAGATTCATGTGTTGAATGGGATAAATATTCATTTGTTGAATAAAATAAAGAAGTTGTGAAAAATATAAAGCCGTGTTGATTAGTTTTGCGCCATTTTAACGTGAACGATATTTATATCGATTTTATTCGTTGTATAATGAATATTGAAAAGTGATTTCGAAATTAAATATTTTGAAATTGAAATTTCGAAATGAATTGAATTGAAAACGATTTCGAAATGAATTGAATTGAAAACGATTTCGAAATGAATTGAATTGAAAACGATTTCGAAATGAATTGAATTGAAAACGATTTCGAAATGAATTGAATTGAAAACGATTTCGAAATGAATTGAATTGAAAACGATTTCGAAATGAACTGAATTGAAAACGATTTCGAAATGAATTGAAAACGAATTCAAATTGAATTAAAAGCGAATTGGAATGAATTCAAATTGAATTGAAATTCGAATTGAATAGAAATGAATTTTAAAACGGATTTATAAAGAAGAATTCAATTTTGATTTGAATTGAATATAGAAGTTGAATTGTTTTAGAAACGAATTTAAAACGATTTATAAAATTCGTTTTAAATAGAAATCAACGAAATATATATTATATATATATAATATAATGGCCTGAATAGAACGCGCCGCGCCGCGGCAGTTCGTGAATTTCGACCATTTATTTCAAACGGACGTTGCGGGAGATCCGACCGTCGGATTCTCCTAAAACAGGAACCGTTGGGTTCGTATCGAAAAGAGCTTTCCAATGAATATTAGAAATTTGAAATCTAACGGTTGGATTTGGAATTATGTCCAAATCAATTTCAGAAAAGGTCGCTGTAAGTGCAGTTCGATGGCCGTTGATGGAAATCGACTGTACGGGCCTTGATAAAATTATTAAAAATATTAATAATTTGTGTAAAATTATAATATGTGAATTGGAAAGAATTGGGTTGGAAAATTCCACATTAGATGATAAAAATAGATTTTTATCGAAATGAACTAGTTTTGAACTAGAATTGAAATCAATTTATTTTTAAAATAAATAAATTGAATTTGAAAGTGATTTTAGAAATAACCAATATTCCCAATATGTGGATTGGACTGGAGTTGAATCGAAATTATCTTCGGGATATTTCGATGTTGGATTTCGTGACTATACAAATATTGTTATGGGGATTTGAAAGATATATTTTATATCGTTATTTCCAATACGATATTTGTTGGTTTCAGAATTTGATATTGAATATAAGCCGATATATTTTCTATTCAGAGCCTTGTATTTAATATCAAATGTGATTTGGGTTTATCGTGAATCGTGTTTTAGATGACGTTGGTTCTTTAACCCAGTTAAAGGCAAGATATCGATTTTTGAAAAGATTAAAACTAAGTGGAGTTTTAATGAATCTTTAATTAGATTAAAAATGTGAATTGATAATTTAAATTATCAAATCTGAAAGGTGATCGAGAATGGAGTACCACCAGTTTTGCTCCAAAGCGATAGTTAAATCTTTAATTAGATTTGAACGTGAAATGGTAATTAATTTTACCGATAACACCGTGGTGTTAGATATGGAGTATCACCAGTTATGCTCCATGGGATATATAGGTTGAGATTGGGAAATAAACTAAATAATTACTTCGGTGTGGTTCGTTAATCCCGACTAGTTTGAGATGATATCCAAAGGAAGATTAAAGAATAAATTTAGAAGAATTTATCTTTGATAAAACTTATGGGAACCTTTCCCTAAGAATGTGATTTTGTGAATAAAAGAATATTCTGGATTGGAATGAGGCGTTCGTTGTGTTTGTGTAACATTTGTTTACTATATACGTGGGTTATTCAGAAAGGCCGGGTTATACCCATTCTGAAAAACCGATTCGACGAGATGTCGAAGATGAAGACGGTGGTTGAAGACCGGAAGTCTTCACATCGTTTGGGTGATTACTGATGATCTTGATTGGGCTGTACACCCAAGATGAGGGAAACAGTTGGTGATCGTCCAGACGTACTTGGAGATCGATGGATATGCGAGGAAAGTGCCTCCGGTTTCGTTCAGACCCAGAACGAACTTGTAAATGGATTGTGTGTCTGACATCGGATTTTATTCTGTGTTGATTGATCTCTATTAAATATACATCTGTTTGGCGGCGGAGAATTTATTCTCTTGCTTAACGCCCTTTTCTGAGACGTACGAGCTCAGAGGTTGTATATCGATGGACATCAGTCGCATGGAGTGAATTGCCAATGTGGCACGCGTAAGTGGCAATTGATCAGGGCTTCTGTTGAAAAGCAAAGTCTTGTGGTTGATGATCAAAGCACGGCCTGTGTGGCGTAGCTTTGTGTATAACGTAAATTCGCGAGCCTCACACCTCGGTATGAGTCAAAAACGGGATAGTGACTGCAGGGAGAGCACGACGTTTCTTTCTAGCTAGGGTGGTGTCAGTGACCTACCAGCCCTGACATTTATATACTTTTCACCTGTGTGGTTGTTGGATATGAGGCGCCTCGGATATAGGTCTGTAAGGACCGGGAAACGTGTGTTCAGGAATTGCCGATCCTCAAAAGTAAGAGAGGACCGGCCCTGAAGATCCAAGGATCATAGTGGGGTCCTGGGACATTTGCTAGAGTGTCTCGAACGCGGAGAGGAGCTTGCCCCTTGCCTCGGCTCATGACGGAATCCAATTTCCAATACGTGTATTGCGGTTTTAATTGTAGAACTAGTATGGCGACATGATAGATGGTACCCATGCCGCCTATGATTGATATTTATGATTGAATTGTTTTGACACTATACACTTATTATAGTATCAAATGATTTTTTTTTAAACGTATCAAGCATGCTTTGGCTGTTATAAGGGAAAACCCTATCCTCCGGCTTGCGTTGCATTGTGTGATGGGACCTGGGTCTTATAACAGCTTCATTTTTCTTTATTTAGCATTGCGCTGTTTGTTCTATGCACTGGTATTCTTGGGAGGAAACCCGTTCCGTGTTATACGGCGTGGTCCCTAGATTTACCAAACTTTAAAACCAATATTAATAACTGTTTTAGTTCTCACACCAGTCACTTGACTGACCTGGAGTTTATTGTTTTAACCTAAACTCTGGGTGCCCCTATTTTCCGCACGGGCAGCTAGTAGTTTTGGTTTTGCAGATTTATATTCACAGGATCCTGATATACAGCTGGAACGATGCTCGGAAAGCTCTGTATCCGTGTATCACTTCTAGTTGTGCTTTTGTATTATTTTCCGCTGCTATGTAATTTATCGTAATCTCTGATATTTATCGAATGCAATTTATTCATTTATACTCTGTATATTCTTGTATCTGATGGAATTGTTGTAATAACAATGAAATGTTCTTTCGTATGCGTCCTTTTGTGTGTTGTTCTCAAAAGTATTCGTGCTTTCCTTCACGGGGAAGTTACGGGTTCTTTCAGTTGGTATTAGAGCTTTGGTTTACAGAGCTCGAGAACAAGACACATTAGAACCATACGAAAGAATTCATCAGATATTGGATTAGTAATATCCAATTAGAAATACTCGTTAGAGATAGGATCGGTAGTATCCTAGAACGAGTGTGAAGAGTATATTTTTCAAATGAAAACAATTTTATTTTGAAAATTTAAATCTCTTTATACGTATTTGATTATATTTATTTATTTCGAATATGGACAGTCCAGTATATAAGGTTTTGCATATACGCGTCATGAACGTATATTCGTAGTTTTAATATATTGGATAGATATAGTGTCACATTCTAGACACCCGGGGATAATTCTGATGATGTGGCCACATCATCAGTATTTATGTTCGTGTTTCGAAGGTGTGATATCTATATATTTCCATTAGACTGGTGTGAGAACCAAAACTTATATAGTTAGAACACATTGTTGTGAATTGGCACCAAAACATGATTTTTTGTATATATATCAAATTATGAATTTGAAACTCTAATTCACTAATTGATTGATGTTTGTGTTGTTTGTTTATTTGTTTGCTAATTTTTAACCATTTTTGCCTAATTTGATCAAATATTGAATTATATTGAAATTGGTCGCATTTGCTTGCATACATGTATATCTTTTGAACAGGTCATAGCAAGGAGGCTAGAGCCAGAGAATAAAATTTGTTTGCCCGACAAATAGGTACATGTTTACTACATAATTTCCTGTTTTGTTTGGGTGATGATGATTTTGTGAGCCTATTGGCTAGCCGCTTGGCTTTTTCTTTTTCTTTTTGAGATCTGAAGGACCGGGGAAGCTATTTGAAATTCCCCGATGCTCCCATTGCAGGGGAGGTTATGGCGAAATTTTTCAAAAATTTAGGGTGTTAGCCAAATTTTTGAAATTTTGAAAATTCTCAGAAACTAAAGAGTTGGAGAATGGAAGCCAGATCGAGCGTTGAATCGTATAATCAAACCACTTTCGACTTTGTTCCTTTTCGGGGACGAAAAGTTTTAAGTGGGGGAGATTGTAATAACCCGTAAAATCTGGGCCAGTTTGAAATTTTTATTTTGGCAATTTTAGCGAATTTAGAATATTTAAAATAGATTATTTTAAATAAAATCGACGTGAAATTTATTTTGAATATAATTCGACGTATATATTATATACGTCGTCGTTAGAATATAAATATTTATATATAATTATAAATAGAATTGAAAATGGCGCGGTAGTTCGATAATTCGATTTCAAACTTCAATTGAATATACCGGGTGCAAAACAATCCGGATTTTAGTGAAACCAAAAATGATAGGATCTAATTGATAATATCTTTCCAACGAATCCGACAAATCAAAATTTCGTAGCGAGAATCAAAAGATATGTCCAGTTGAAAATTCTGAATAGTCGCTATGGAATTCAGGCCCTTAAAAATGGACATTTTGCAAATGACCTCGGATTTCGACGAAACCACTTTTGTTGGGTCCGTGATGTAAAATTATTGCTAGGCTTCAAATTTCATAATTTTTCGAATCAATATGTGAGCGTGGCAAAGGAAAACGTGTTTTGACCATTTCAGTGGATTTTAATCGACTGGAAATTGGCCATTTTTCAAAAGGTCTCAGAATTCGACGAAACTAGTTTTGTTAGGACCGTATCGTCAATACGAAGCTAGAAAATATTTTTTTAGAATTTTTCGAGTTAGTATGTGACCTAGGTAATTTGAAATGTACGTTTAAAATTCAATATAGTGATTTAAATGTAAATTTAACGGAAACTGATTCAAACAGTCGAATCAGCCTACGATACATATCCCATTGTGTTCGGAATGGGGGTAAAACGCTATGGACGACAGGCGGTGGGCCTCGTTTAGAGGTCAAAAATAAAAGTTGCTTTTTAGTGATAAATTAAATAAAAAAATAATAAAAAAAATATATAATTCCCCTTTTATCAGCCGACCCCCCCCCTCCTTTATTCATTCGTTAAACAAAAAAAAAAAAAAAAGGAGGAAGAAGAAATCGCGCCGCCGCCTAGGGCTTCCCGTCGTCGTCGGAGAGGCGCGCCCCCCCCCCCCCCTCAGCCATCGCGCCGCCGCCTGGATGCGAGCCCCCTGAAGCCCGACGAACCAAAAAACCCAGAACCCTGCGACCCCCCCTCCCCTTTAACCCAAAAACCGATGCGCCCTAGCCACCCGAAACCCACCACCGCCTGCTCCTCTTCTCTCCCTTCCTCTAGCCGAATCGAATGCCGCCCTGCTACCCCCAGCGAGCCCTCCGACCTCCGACGCTAGCGAACGCCCAAACCCCCCCCCCCCCTGTAAGTCCTTTTTTCTTTTTATTTATTTTATTTTTGATTTATATAAACTGAAAAAAAAAAGATTAAATACTGTTTTTATTTTAAAGTTTAAAACTAATTTCGATTTTAAGTTTAAAAACTGTTTTTTTTTTTTTGTTTAAAAACTGATTTTAAAAGTAATTTAAAACTGATTTTAAAAGTAATTTAAAACTGATTTTAAAGAGTAATTTAAAACTGATTTTAAAAGTAATTTAAAACTGATTTTAAAAGTAATTTAAAACTGATTTTAAAAGTAATTTAAAACTGATTTTAAAGAGTAATTTAAAACTGATTTTAAAAAGAATTTAAAATAGAAAAGGTTTGAATCTTAAATGGAAAAAGATTAGAACTTTAAAAGGTGAAAAGATAGGATTTTTATTTGGTAAAAGGTATGATCTTTATATTTTTAAAGTGATAAAAATATGATTTTTATATTTTTAAAGTATTAAAAATATAATCTTTACTATATAGAAATATTAAAAATATGATTTTTATATTTTTAAAGTATTAAAAATATAATCTTTATAGGATAGAGAATATAAAGATATCATCTTTGTATATGTAGCGAAATAAAAATCTGATTTTTATTTTATATACGTTGAAATAAAGTGATGATTTTTATAATGATGAAATCTATAATTTTGAAAAGGCGAAATCTATATTTTTGAAATGGGATTTTTATATATTGAATAGCCTAGAAAAAATTCGATTTTTAAATATATGAAGTGATTATAAAAATATGACTTTTAAATTGAAAGTGAATAAATAAAAATGTGATTTTTATTTTAAAAACATCGAAATATAAAAATGTGTGATTTTTATATATATAGTGACTACGGGCAACGAAGATGACGAAGATGGGATAACGAAGAAGATTTCTATAAATGAAGAGTCAAGATGATTGGATAGCTTTCGGTGAGAATTTCTCACCTTTCAATTTCATTTCTATTTATATATATATACTAGGATGCAGACGGTGCTTAGTAGCACCCGACACAATCGTCCACAGACCATGGACTTGTTTGTTTGGTTGCATAGCTTAGTTATATGATTTGATTTGAATTTGGTTGTTTGGTGAATTTTATTGATGTGTGAATGGCGTGGGCCTTCACTAGACCGGGGATAAGGCTAGGCCTCGTCCCGTTTCTAGTATCGTGCCGTTATGCCGCCGAAATTTTCTATAATATGTTAGAAAAATAAAAATATCATGTTATTGAGTAAATGAACTGAATAGAAATTCAAGTGTTAAAATAAAATGTTTTATCGTTAAAAATATAATTTTTAACGTGAAAATGGATAAATGAATATTTATAAACAAATCGGCCGATTTGTTTATATACACTGATTTGACTGATATCGATTGGGTCGATAAATTTTACACGTCGCCCAACTGCACAAATAAAATCTGTGTTTGATTGTTTGAAACCCCACACGGGTGTTGGGATGAAATTTGAAGTTCACTCATCCTGATTGATTAAATATGTCGATCGATTGATTGACAGGCTGTTATAAGCGTTAGATATCTATATTTGATGCTTATACAGTGTGGTGCACTTTGGATGATGGTTGATTGTTTATTATTGCTATTATATACATGTGTTGTATGGAATCCGTATAATTAACATTATATGGTGATTGATTGGGCCTCATTCCAATCGGGAAAATAATGAATATTATAAAAGAAAATTCATGTGTTGAATATAAAAATAGTCATGTGTTGACGATGGTCATGTGTTGAGTGAAATATTTTATATAATAAAATTTACATCTTTATCATATTTAAAATTAGAACTACTTCCCAGTAGAAGTCTAATTGAAAATCAAACGATAGATACCATAGTTTTATAAAATATTTTACATAACAAAAATAGTGATGTGTTGACAGTACTCATGTGTTGAGATTAGTCGTGGGTTGAAAAAAGATATAGATTCATGTGTTGAATGGGATAAATATTTATTTGTTGAATAAAATAAAGAAGTTGTGAAAAATATAAAGCCGTGTTGATTAGTTTTGCGCCATTTTAACGTGAACGATATTTATATCGATTTTATTCGTTGTATAATGAATATTGAAAAGTGATTTCGAAATTAAATATTTTGAAATTGAAATTTCGAAATGAATTGAATTGAAAACGATTTCGAAATGAATTGAATTGAAAACGATTTCGAAATGAATTGAATTGAAAACGATTTCGAAATGAATTGAATTGAAAACGATTTCGAAATGAATTGAATTGAAAACGATTTCGAAATGAATTGAATTGAAAACGATTTCGAAATGAATTGAATTGAAAACGATTTCGAAATGAACTGAATTGAAAACGATTTCGAAATGAATTGAAAACGAATTCAAATTGAATTAAAAGCGAATTGGAATGAATTCAAATTGAATTGAAATTCGAATTGAATAGAAATGAATTTTAAAACGGATTTATAAAGAAGAATTCAATTTTGATTTGAATTGAATATAGAAGTTGAATTGTTTTAGAAACGAATTTAAAACGATTTATAAAATTCGTTTTAAATAGAAATCGACGAAATATATATTATATATATTATATATATATATAATATAATGGCCTGAATAGAACGCGCCGCGCCGCGGCAGTTCGTGAATTTCGACCATTTATTTCAAACGGACGTTGCGGGAGATCCGACCGTCGGATTCTCCTAAAACCAGAACCGTTGGGTTCGTATCGAAAAGAGCTTTCCAATGAATATTAGAAATTTGAAATCTAACGGTTGGATTTGGAATTATGTCCAAATCAATTTCAGAAAAGGTCGCTGTAAGTGCAGTTCGATGGCCGTTGATGGAAATCGACTGTACGGGCCTTGATAAAATTATTAAAAATATTAATAATTTGTGTAAAATTATAATATGTGAATTGGAAAGAATTGGGCTGGAAAATTCCACATTAGATGATAAGAATAGATTTTTATCGAAATGAACTAGTTTTGAACTAGAATTGAAATCAATTTATTTTTAAAATAAATAAATTGAATTTGAAAGTGATTTTAGAAATAACCAATATTCCCAATATGTGGATTGGACTGGAGTTGAATCGAAATTATCTTCGGGATATTTCGATGTTGGATTTCGTGACTATACAAATATTGTTATGGGGATTTGAAAGATATATTTTATATCGTTATTTCCAATACGATATTTGTTGGTTTCAGAATTTGATATTGAATATAAGCCGATATATTTTCTATTCAGAGCCTTGTATTTAATATCAAATGTGATTTGGGTTTATCGTGAATCGTGTTTTAGATGACGTTGGTTCTTTAACCCAGTTAAAGGCAAGATATCGATTTTTGAAAAGATTAAAACTAAGTGGAGTTTTAATGAATCTTTAATTAGATTAAAAATGTGAATTGATAATTTAAATTATCAAATCTGAAAGGTGATCGAGAATGGAGTACCACCAGTTTTGCTCCAAAGCGATAGTTAAATCTTTAATTAGATTTGAACGTGAAATGGTAATTAATTTTACCGATAACACCGTGGTGTTAGATATGGAGTATCACCAGTTTTGCTCCATGGGATATATAGGTTGGGATTGGGAAATAAACTAAATAATTACTTCGGTATGGTTCGTTAATCCCGACTAGTTTGAGATGATATCCAAAGGAAGATTAAAGAATAAATTTAGAAGAATTTATCTTTGATAAAACTTATGGGAACCTTTCCCTAAGAATGTGATTTTGTGAATAAAAGAATATTCTGAATTGGAATGAGGCGTTCGTTGTGTTTGTGTAACATTTGTTTACTATATACGTGGGTTATTCAGAAAGGCCGGGTTATACCCATTCTGAAAAACCGATTCGACGAGATGTCGAAGATGAAGACGGTGGTTGAAGACCGGAAGTCTTCACATCGTTTGGGTGATTACTGATGATCTTGATTGGGCTGTACACCCAAGATGAGGGAAACAGTTGGTGATCGTCCAGACGTACTTGGAGATCGATGGATATGCGAGGAAAGTGCCTCCGGTTTTGTTCAGACCCATAACGAACTTGTAAATGGATTGTGTGTCTGACATCGGATTTTATTCTGTGTTGATTGATCTCTATTAAATATACATCTGTTTGGCGGCGGAGAATTTATTCTCTTGCTTAACGCCCTTTTCTGAGACGTACGAGCTCAGAGGTTGTATATCGATGGACATCAGTCGCATGGAGTGAATTGCCAATGTGGCACGCGTAAGTGGCAATTGATCAGGGCTTCTGTTGAAAAGCAAAGTCTTGTGGTTGATGATCAAAGCACGGCCTGTGTGGCGTAGCTTTGTGTATAACGTGAATTCGCGAGCCTCACACCTCGGTATGAGTCAAAAACGGGATAGTGACTGCAGGGAGAGCACGACGTTTCTTTCTAGCTA
The DNA here is from genome assembly GCA_030737875.1 of Allium sativum. Classification (NCBI taxonomy): domain Eukaryota; kingdom Viridiplantae; phylum Streptophyta; class Magnoliopsida; order Asparagales; family Amaryllidaceae; genus Allium; species Allium sativum. The sequence goes on from CM060920.1 coordinate 492,191,573, forward strand.
GGGTGGTGTCAGTGACCTACCAGCCCTGACATTTATATACTTTTCACCTGTGTGGTTGTTGGATATGAGGCGCCTCGGATATAGGTCTGTAAGGACCGGGAAACGTGTGTTCAGGAATTGCCAATCCTCAAAAGTAAGAGAGGACCGGCCCTGAAGATCCAAGGATCATAGTGGGGTCCTGGGACATTTGCTAGAGTGTCTCGAACGCGGAGAGGAGCTTGCCCCTTGCCTCGGCTCATGACGGAATCCAATTTCCAATATGTGTATTGCGGTTTTAATTGTAGAACTAGTATGGAGACATGATAGATGGTACCCATGCCGCCTATGATTGATATTTATGATTGAATTGTTTTGACACTATACACTTATTATAGTATCAAATGATTTGTTTTTAAACGTATCAAGCATGCTTTGGCTGTTATAAGGGAAAACCCTATCCTCCGGCTTGCGTTGCATTGTGTGATGGGACCTGGGTCTTATAACAGCTTCATTTTTCTTTATTTAGCATTGCGCTGTTTGTTCTATGCACTGGTATTCTTGGGAGGAAACCCGTTCCGTGTTATACGGCGTGGTCCCTAGATTTACCAAACTTTAAAACCAATATTAATAACTGTTTTAGTTCTCACACCAGTCACTTGACTGACCTGGAGTTTATTGTTTTAACCTAAACTCTGGGTGCCCCTATTTTCCGCACGGGCAGCTAGTAGTTTTGGTTTTGCAGATTTATATTCACAGGATCCTGATATACAGCTGGAACGATGCTCGGAAAGCTCTGTATCCGTGTATCACTTCTAGTTGTGCTTTTGTATTATTTTCCGCTGCTATGTAATTTATCGTAATCTCTGATATTTATTGAATGTAATTTATTCATTTATACTCTGTATATTCTTGTATCTGATGGAATTGTTGTAATAACAATGAAATGTTCTTTCGTATGCGTCCTTTTGTGTGTTGTTCTCAAAAGTATTCGTGCTTTCCTTCACGGGGAAGTTACGGGTTCTTTCATTGGTCGTCTGCTTATTGTTGTTTATCATTTGTATTTGTGCTTCGACTACTTTGTTTGTAGTTTTGTTGCCTTTATTTTGTGTGGGCACAGATCCTGCAGCCATTTCTACAGATCTGTTTTTGTGAGCCATTGGAGAATAGCTAAATTTTTCTTTTTGTTATATATATATATTATTTTGGAAAAAAAAACTCTAAATGTTTTAGTGCGGGATGTACCATGAATCAAGTATAATGTTAATTAATAGGTTATATCAGTAAAAGTGGGAAACTGGGCAAGTTGCTTGTAAAATCCTATTAGCATGTATTGTATATTGAAAACCGTTTCTATATGAGAATTCATTCTACAATACAATATTTCTTTCATACAAAGTTCTTTCTTCACAATTAACTTTAAAATCTTATACGCGACACCGTATTAATGTGCAATATATAGTAAAATGTATAGATAAGTATGGGATAACAAGTAATGCAAACTTAGGAGAAGGTAACACAATGGAGGACATTAGCTCTTGTAATGTGAACTCCCGTAATTGGCAAATTATTAACATGGAAAATGTAGCATAATGTAGGCAGAAGTGTAAGATAATAAGTTATGCAAACATACGAACAACTATCATAATAGAGGGCATTAAATCGATATATATATGTGTTTGTGAACATCAGTGAGGACACCGAAGTCTATGTAAATAGTAATTGTTGAATACATTTTTTATTATTGTATGCATGTTAAATAATTAATCGCTCAACTTGATCAGTCAATTGTTGAATACATCATATTCATATGGTGTGTTCTCATGAGCAATGACAGTCGAACACAATTTATACGGATAAGCTTAACTGCATCCATTTTTGATTAGTTAATTCATCATTATTTTGGATACACAGATTAACGTATAGAAATATTAAATCAAAGCTTACCTAGACCAAAAGAAACACGATTAAAGCCTAAAAAAGATAATGAAACGTAATATAGCAACAATGCAATACAAATAGTTAAATCGAACCATCACTTGTAGTCATCAGCAGAGAAATAAGCAGTGGTGAACAAGAGTAACTAATATTACAAAGGGTCAAAGTAAAATGAAGTTCGAACTTACCAGCGAGTGTGTAACGAATTGGCAACGGATCCAACAACAACTGCTCGACAAAGGAATTCATTACGAGGATAGGAAGCATGGATAGTACAACAACGAAGTATAACCAGGCTAAGACAAGCCATTGGAGGAAACATGGGAAGTAGATCGATTTACATACGATGGAGATTAAACATCAAATGGATGGGCATGGAAGATAAGAAATAGCAGGATGGTGAATAAAAAGGAACCGAAGCTGGTAAAAAAAAACAATCCTGATCAAAATGGGGCATTTCTTCTTCTCTCCCATCTCTCTCCACCCCAATTACTAGCTTCAACCTTGCTATTCCTCAATCTTCTCCTGATTTCATCACTGATGGGAAGGTTTCACAATAGTTCAAAATTGTAAGAAAGCAGCTAGATCAGACCATAAAACTAATGGACCTGCCCAATTCGAAAGGGGATTGGTAAATCCAATAAATACCCCTTTAGATCAAAGCAGAAACTATTTCCTGCATCCAATGCCAATCGCTTTCAGCCTAAGAATTCAAGCAGAAATTTTCAAGAATAAAGGCATTTTACAAAGATTAATTTGCCAAGTGCCACAAAGCCATCTTCCTAGGCTGAATTGGTAAAGAATGGTGGTGAAAGTTCTGATTTCAATCTGAAATATATCCCTAGTTTCCATCATTAGCGATGAGAAGATTATTATGGTGAGTGAAGATATTATCAATAGAACCGAAAATAAATGGAGATTTTCAGTAATTGCATATGTTTTTGGCAAAAGGCCGCACTACCATCATTTCAGGGCGTTTGTTGTTCGTACTTGGAACCCTGTCGGATCTTTTGAGATTTTTACCAATGATAATAGATTTTTTATACTCAGATTCACAAATTCTGAAGACTGCGACAAATTATTGAAAGGCTGGCCATATTTTATTAATGGCAACTTAATCATACTCAAAAAACTGGTTCTTGATTGTGATCTACTGAGGACAATGACTGTTTGGATCAGGCTTCCAGAATTAAATCTAAGGCTTTAAGACAAGGAGGCCTTGAGTGTTATAGCAAGTGTAGTAAGTGTTTCGTTAAAACTGGACGAGCAAAAAGCTAAGGAAACCCGCTTAAGCTATGCACGTTTTTTAGTCGAGATCAGTATAGTTGCAAAATTACCCAATGAGGCATCCATATATATGCGCGATGGGGAAATTATCACGCAACAAACTATATATGAATTGATTCCAAACGGATGCAAGATCTGTAAATGTTTCGGCTACTCATTGAAAAATTGCGTTAGCAATAAAGAAATGAGTGATAAGCCAAAAGATGTTACAGATCTTGATAATCCCAATGATATTAATGAATCTGGAAACAATTCACATGATCCTTCTCAAAATTTTCCCTATCCAACATATACTTCTACGCCCAATATTGCAGAATCTATGAATATTGATTACTTTTGCTTTTGTCAATTATGAATTGGGTAATTCTGATCTAAACTCATCATCACAAAATATTCAAGGTTTGCAAGTTTTCTTGAAATTTTGCAGACCAATAAAGCTCTTAACAAAACGGAGGATACCACTAAAGAAGTACCCTCAGTATTGAATGAGAAAACCATCTGAAATTGCTGTAATCAAAATAAAGCAGAAGGGAGCACAACAACATAGGTCATTGAATCCTCCTCTCCAATGAAGGACCCACGTTTAGTTACAAATTAAGTAAATGATAATTAGAAAGAAAATGGGATTGATTGTGTCAATCTACTTCTATGGATCCAATATTTACTAACGCTTTTTAACTGGCTAACGGTCTTACACCTTCTAAGCATTCTTCTATCACTGATGACAATATTCAAAATGCAGTTAATCAAACTTTAGTTGCTTCAAAGTCATCAAAACCTGCATCACTAATTGAAAAAAAAGAGTTGGACTAAAAGCCTAACAGATATAGTTTCTGTAAAAGATACAGAAGATGATAAAGACCATGATTTCAGAAAAAAGTATATTAATAAGAATACCACATGGAAGAAACAACTCAAGCCATCAGACAACATTAGTTTCAAAAAGAGTGGCAAGCAGGTGGAGGTTAGAGTGGACAGTAGCAAGCCCAGTTCCACAGCAGCTGCCCAGTATCCTTAGTGTGTATCCTTTTATCTAATTTCCTTATATATATATATATATATATATGGATATTATAGCTTGGAATATAAAGGGGGTTAATTCCCCTGAAAGGCAACTTGACCTTGCTAATTTTTTATATAAATACAAACCTAGTATTATAGGTCTGATTAAGCATATGTTAAGTGATCAAAAAATAAATGATCTGCAGATTAGAACTTTTTCAAATTGGAATATTATTTATAATAACTTGATAGGGGGAAATGGTAGGATTATGGTTTCACGTAATCCTATCATTTGGACCCTTATTGTTTTTTATTGATATGCAGTATATTTATGGCACCTTTAAAAATAAAGGTTGTCTGGTTTAAAAGACTACATTTATACATGCTTCCAATTTTGAAAAAGATAGATTATTGTTGTGGAATTTTATTGAGCAGTTTAGTCATACAATAAACAGCCCTTGGTTATTTATTAGGGATTTTAATACTGTTTTTCACAGCTATGAAAAGAGAGGAGGCAACCTTATTCCTTTCTTCAAACTTGAAAGAGTTGCCAATTTTATTCTAAAATATGGATTAATTGAACCCCCTATTCTTGGTAATAATTTCACATGGAAATCAGCTGAATTCGGAAACATTCACTGTAAGCTTGATAGGGTTCTGTTTAATCAAGATTTTAATAACCTCTTTTCTAATGTGAAATGCAGTACTTTAACCCAAAATTCCAGTGATCATACTCCTATTCAAGTATCATTTTCCTTGAATAAAGGGAGTGTTAATAATTTTCCTTTTAGATTTGTAAATGGATAGGTTTATGAGGATAAATATAAGGAGATTTTTTCAAACAGTTTTAATAATAACCTATAGGGCACTGCTCAATTTAAGATCAACAAAACATTGCAGATTGTTAATTCTAATCTTAAAAACCGGAATAATTTTAAGAGAAAAAAATGACATTAAAATAAACAGGGATGAGTGTGAAAGACTCCAAAATGATTTGGATGATAATTACTTAGACAAAGTTAAGGCTGACTCTTTTTTTAATGCACAAGCCAACCTGCTTAATGCTCTTTACAATAATTCTGTTAATCTTAAACAGAAGGCCAAGATTGATTGGTTAACCTATGGAGATGAAGCTAGCAAATTTTTCTATACTAGAATGTCAAATAGAAGAAACATGAATGATATTGGGAAAATTATTGATTCAAATGAAAAAATAATTAATGAAGCCTCTCTCATTGAGAAAGAGGCTATTAATCATTTTTTCTCTTTATATAACACATCTAATCATCCCAATATTTTTCTTGACATTGAGTACAAGTTTACTATTAACTAGAATAGCTCTGAAATTCTATTAGCTCTAGTTAGAAAGGAAGAGATCAAAAACATCATTTTTAATGCAAATAATAATAATAGTTCTAGCCTTGATGTGTTTGATGCAAAATTTTATAAAACTCATTGGGTTGAAATATATTCTGCTTTGTGTGATTCTGTTTCTGAATTTTTTAATTCTAGAAAATTGATGAAAAATACAAATCACACATTTTTAACCCTGATTCCTAAAGTTAAAACACCATCGGGGCTTGATGATTATAGGCCAAATGCTTGTTGCGATTTTATCTATAAAATCATTTCATCTCTTTATTGTAATAAATTGAAATGCTTCCTTAAATTTATCATTTCTGAATATCAGAGTGCCTAAATTCCCGAGAGGTTAATTTCTGAAAATTCCTTACTAGCTCAATATGAGTTAATAAGGAATTTCAATGTTAAAAACAAAAACCTCATGTGTATCAAAATAGATCTGCATAAAGAATTGATAGAAATTTTATCATATACATCATGCAAAAAATGGGATTTAATGATAAATTTTGTGCTTTGATAAAAGAATGCATTAGTAATGTGACTTACTCTTTAATGATTAATGGTTCCCCTAAATGCTTCATTTATATCAATAAAGGAATTAGGCAAGGTGACCTCTTGTTACCTTGCCCATTCACTAATGTTATGGAATACTTTTTCATGCAAATGGAAATAGAAGTGTTAAAGGGAAACATTAAACCTATTTACAGAAATAAGCAACATATTACCCACTTATTATATGCTGATGACATGCTTTTGTTTTTAAAGGATGATAGGAAAAGTGCAGATGTTGTTTTCAAAATTTTAGGGAACATGGAAAAATATGTTGGTTTATCTGTTAATTCAAATAAAAGCAAAATTTATTTTAGCAAGGAAGTTATGCACAAAGATGAAATTCTGCATCTTTTGAATTTTAAAGAAGGAAAACTTCTAGTAAAATATCTTGGCCTTCCTTTAAGTATTAATCAGATTAGTGGCAGAGGCTGTTCAAGATTATTTGACATTATACATGGTAAACTAGAAAGATGGTCTAGCAAATTGCTACCCTTGGCTGGTAGAATGGAACTCACACACATTATCATCATTGCAGTGACCATTGATTGGATTCAAGCACACAACATCTCTATTAATGCCATTCAAAAGATTAAGAAAATGTGTGCTAATTTTATTTGAAAAGGAAAGTAGCATAAAATTGCATAGGATAAAGTATGTAAGCTAAAAAAAAATGGTGGACTTGGGCTTAGAAATATTAGAGACCTTTCTGAAGTCTGCAAGTTTAAATTATTCTGGAAATTCTTGGATGGTAAATCATTTTGGGCAAGATGGATGAGAGCTAAATACTGAAAGAATAAAAACTTTTGGATTGCCAGAAAAGAAAATCATCATTCTTATGTCTGGAAAAACATATTTAGATTGCAGGGATATGTGGAGAAAAAATATAGAAAGAAAATTAAAAGATGGTAGTCAAACCAGTTTCTGGTTTGATCCATGGATTTGTGGCAATTCACTTATTAATCTCCTTGGCTGGAACAATTTATATGTATTAGGTGGGGTTAATGATTATGTGTAAAAGATTATATCTAATAACTGTTGGAGCTTTCAAAATAACCCTGCTGCTAATATTTTTAGAAATGCAATCAAGGATATTCAAATTGATCAAAGCAAATACAAAGATTTTTGGTGTTGGAAGCTTTGTTCAAAGGAGAAATTTCCTTTCAAAAATGTTAGGGAAATTCTTAAAGGGGAAGAGGTGGAAGTTGTATGGCATAAGGTTATTTGGTGTAAAGCTAATTGTCTAAAAATGGCAAATTGTGCCTTTTTTGCTCTTTTAAACAAGCTTCAAAAATGAGAGAAATGCTACAAATGGAGTAAAGATACTTAAAACACTTGTTTGTTGTGCAAAAATGAAGTTGAAAGCTCTAATCATTTATTTTTTGATTGTATATATTCCCGGTACGTTTGGTCTAATGCCAAATGTACTTTGGGATTCAATCAAAATCATGCTGCACTGAATATCAGGGACAGTGTTGATTACATTTTGAAATATTTCAAAGCCCAAGTCCATCTATTTTAATAGAGCATGTGTTCTTCTAATTGCATCTGTCTATTGTATTTGGAGGGAAAGGAACCAAAGGCTTCACACTGGCAAAGAAATTAACCGTTCTCAACTTTGGAAAATCATTTTTCATGACTGTCGTATTATCATGAAAAAAGCTAGCAGGCATAGGAATGAAAGCTTGCATAATCAGGCAATATATAGTAGAAATATTGACTATGATAAGCAAGTAGAAGATTTTTTACTTAATGGTAAGAAGTCCTCTAAAAAGCTCTCAAGGTATCAACTCAACCAATGGAAGCACTCTGACCTCCTTCCTGGTGAAAATCACCTCAGTCCTGCTAACAGCAATCAGCACTTCAAGGGAAGTAAACATATTATATTACATAAAAATATTTCTTCTACTAAATGTTTGAACAATAATGTGTTGTGTCTACCTGTTACAGGGGATAGAGATTTTCTTTCACCCAACAGTGATTTAGAGTGCTTTTAGGATGCTTTCAGTAGATCTGGCTTCCTCACTGAGGCATCCATCTTCTCTGATATCAGAAATCATCTCTACATGGGAAGTAAACAAATTACAATCTCAAAAGAGCTTAACTACAATAATAAATTAAGTAGTAATTCTCTGTTTTTACCTGATACAGAGAGAGGTTCCTGCAGCAGTGATCCAGAGCTCATGAAGCACCTGAAGAAGAGGAAATTGGTTGAAAAGTTCATTTTTTACACAAAATTGGAGATAAACATTACAAAAATATGTTGAAGAATCATATTATCACTTATCTAATAGGTTTGAAGGTGAAAGCAACAGTGGTGATATATCTAAAGCTTCTAGAGATGCAAAAAGACCTAAAAGAAGCTTCAAAAGCTTGATGGATTCGGATCCGAACATCTCAGCTAACCTCGAGCATATGAGGTATGATTTAAGAGACTTTGAAGTCAGATTCAAACCCGAATCTCTTGAGAAGAGGAAGAATATTAGTGAATACTTCGTATGGAAGCCGCCATGAAGTTAGCGATGATAAATATCCTTGAGAGCTCGCCATTTTTTTGTTTTTAGGGTTTGGGATGTTGTTTGAAAGCCTATGTGTTGCAGCTAGGGTTTAAATACCCTTTATTTGGTATTGGGGTGTACAGGTATATTCAACCTATTTTTATTTTTTCAAAAAAAGAAAAGAAAGAAGAAGGATAGAGATGTTGTTTTAGGAGGACGTGGCATTGCAACAACATGATGTTCTTGCTTAAAGATTTAAGTAACAAATTTATCTTATTCAGTATTTATTACTTATAACATCTTGTCATATTTTTGTGTTTGTATTTGAGATATTTGCTACGATGATTATCTTTTCGTATTTATATTTTTTTCGTTTAGTGATGAGATCTAAATGTATAGAATGCCTTAAAACGTAATTGTATATTTGCAGTCTAGATCATATCTGTATATGTTCTAAAAACTCGTACGGGTATTAAGTGGGTCCAAAAGTTGTTATATGCTTTTAATTGGTGTATAAGAGCTTTTAAACGATGTACTGGAAGGTGTAGTTATTACCGGAACAAGGCTAGTTCTATTTGCACATGTGTCTTCTCCTTTCTAGTTTAACTAATTAAATAAAAATCGTGACATCTCACTTTTTTTCCTTTCACTCACCATTCATTTCAAATATACCGCTAAATTTTCTGAACCACGTTCAGTAGAGACGTTTGTTTACGAATCTCGCTTGGTCCAAGCTAGGTTAACATACGGTTTCACTTGATCCGAACTAGATTTTTACACGAACCTTGGTTGGATCGCACGATGTTTTAAATTACTTCGTTGAAGCTTATAACTTGGTTATTTATTTAAGTGGTCCCTCTAAAAGCATCCAAGTTTGTGTTTTCAAACACCATAATGTGATATCCAAAATCACGAAATGAGCTGCTTTTAATTTAACATACGGTGGTGGATGCTAAAAGTACATTGTTTTGTGCTTTTGACTATCACATTATGGTGATAGAAAACACAAATTAAAATGATTTTAGTAAGACTTTGTTATTCACACTCCAAATTTGATTAAGAGATGGTCAATTTTAAGGGTACTCCAGTCATATTTAGAATTGTTATGAGGTGTACAAAATATAAAAAATAATTTATGAAAATACCTTACTTTACTTCTCTGAATCTCTTTTTTTGTAAGGGATTGTTACCGACACTCCAAAAATGGTTAAGAAGGGACATAGTCGAAAACAAAACTTGCCCACTATTTTTCATTTTTTTCATGTTCATGTTTAACATAAGCGACAAGGCAGGGATAGTTAGGTCTCTTTTTCTATCTTTTTAAAATAAACCATATCACTTTCTTTTAAACCTAATCTGCTGTTGTTTGAAAATAGAGGCAATTTTGAAAATTGCATAAATCCAAGTGGATGTGAACAGAGAAAAATCAGCTGAATAGAATTTGCCCAAACCATTCTTCGTAAATCTGCGGAGCCAATGAAGAACAAATGGCGTTTCTTTTGGCAGTCGGGTATTTTTTGGTGGATTTAATGGTGTGGATCGTACCAGGTCACTATATTATTTTATTTTGCAAACAAGAATGTGAACATAACCGATGAAACGTGGAATGATACCTACATTATTCAACATTTGGCGCTTTACACCGCTCCTGGTTATTTCGCCATCTGATACTGCTTCTCAGGTAACGGAGAGTGAAGTTTGGATCATTTTTGTAAATGAGATTACTATTTGTCGCTAACTCGTATATAATGTTTGGTTGATCAATTGCCCCAAATAACTCCTCGGCCATAAAATTGTAATGCTAAATTTTGGGATTTTGCTTCTTAGGAAATTGGCATTTTTGTATAATTTAGGTGAGAACTACCGTTTATTTTGTCTATCTGAGGTGGAAATATATGTCACTGTATTTTTGTTGGGGTCTCGAACAAAAATTAACATTAACTAAAAAACAAGGGAAAAAGTTGTTAATGCTTGTTTACCTTTGAAATTATTGTTATTAAATTATTATTGTTGTTATTGTTAGCACCACCACTACTATTATTATTCAAATATTCAGCAGGATTTTTCTTATAAAATTTGATTTACAAGTCATATCATTATGAAGTTTAGGCTTTTGTCTGTTTAAAATGCTTAATTCTCAATGCCTATTGCTGAATCATGGACTGTGACTTGTGGATTATCACTTGTACGTTTGTTTGCAGTTTAAGACTTCTGATTAGAATTAAGAAATGTGTTTATTTTGACCGTAGTACCTCTCTTTATTAATTGATCTTTTAATTAATGATTACTCAAAACAGAAATTTGAACATTTAAATAAATTGTACGATAATATGTTTGAATGAAGAAAGATTTCACTACTAGAAAAAGTTTAAAATTGTTATATTTGGAAGTTTAATAAATTTTGTTAATTTTTGAATTTTTATTGCTCAAAATTGAATTTTCACGAGTAAGAAATGTTAACTTCCTATTTTTAGTTTTCTTGAAACTTTTAATTAAAAAAAGTTGTTTATATATTTTTTTTTCCCAAAAAAAAATCTGAATTTAAAAATCATGAATTTTCAGATTTGGAATTCCAAAAGTGCGAATTTTAAAAATATACGTAGTTTTGAGATTTTAATTTTTCTACAAAAGAAATTGAAATTTAAAATTAAAGTTTCAAAATTTCGTTAATTTAGTACAAATTAATAAAGGGTACATAGAATATGATTTGTTATTTAACATTTAGAACTAGAAAAAGGAAAAAGACAAAAAATGTTGAATACATTTTGCCTAGGTGGTTTTAACCAGAAGATAGTATGAACACAAACAAAAGGTTTTGATCTGGTAATCAGAACTTCTTAATAAAAACAGACTACCCTTGGTAATATGCCTATACAATATGAGTTGCTATACCCAATAGCCCAACATTATTTATCAAATAAACACGGCAAATGGTAGATAGTTATGTCAATTTTGTGAATAATGTGATGTATAACAGAGTCTGAGCTTATGAGTTAGTGCGCGATAGGCGATACCATTTCATGTATTCATTTATAACTTCTCCTAGCCCATATTGATTGACATTGAACCGGATGCATTTTTTGATGAGATTATCACATAGGTCTCCAAAGCTTCACTGAATATACATGACCAGGCGCACACTATTTAATATATGCAACACTTTAGCGTCATCTACAAACTTCAACCAACACACATACCTCAAAAACATAACTTACATGCAACCCCATAGAAAAGGGGACACATTTATTACATATATACATGTACCTAGTTGTACTTAGTGTTTTCTGAGGCGTCCATTGTTTGCAAGGTTGAATAGCCTAGCTTGATCAGCAGCAGTCTTCTCCATAACCAAGGCAGAAGTGAAAGCTTGCTTCACACCTTGGGTACTATAAGCAAAGTTCTTGTAAACCAAAGAGTTAAGCAATGAAGCAGCACCTTCCCTGTACAGCATTCCATAACCATCCATTCGAGTATTTTCCAAAGCTTCTAGTATGCTTAGATTCCTTCCAAATGGCATACTGTTCAGTGTACCAAAGATATCCCCTATGGTTCTCCAGTATCCCAAGATTCCCAATATCAAATTTGGGTTAATCATCCAAAAGCTAAAAAAAAAAAAAAAAAAAAAAAAAAAAAGGTGGAAACGTTACGAACTTAATTAAAAGTCTGGTATGTTTTTTAGCTAGAAAATAATGATATTCGAATGTCTTACTAAACAGTTCCGGGAGTGTTTGGATTAATGGGAATGTTAGGAGGAATGGAGATGATTGGTGTAGTAGGGGAAGGTAGTGATGTAAATAGCGGTGATGGTGGAGTGTTAATTCCTAAGGGTGGTGGCGATGCAACCAGTGGAGGTGGACTATTGTAGTAACTGCCATCACTCAATGGAGGTGGAGAGAGATTACTACACCTATCGCCATTTGAAGCTGGAGGTGTATTTCCAGGACCGCTTCCTTGTGAGGGCGGAGTTGTAATTCGAGTACCTCTTCCTTGGGAGGGTGGAGCTGAACTTCCAGAACGCCTTCCACACGTAGGTGGAGCTGTACTCCCAGAACCACCACTGCCAGGAGGGGGAGAGCATGATGGAGTTCTAGTTGAATCTGCATTATGACCAACTACTAGTTAATAAGGATCAAAACCAGGGATAAAAACTACCAAGGGATGGCAACGTGGTTGTTGAATGCAATTTGTATGAGTTAACACATATTGTGGAGAGGAAGGTGCATCCATACATGGCTCAAACCATGTGCTTACATAAAAGGCATCTCTTGACATAACCAGGTGCGTGTTAGGGGAAAAGTCATTATATAAAAGAACCGGACTTAAAGCCAAATTTATTTTTGAAACCACCTTTGCTACTGTCAGAAGTGAATCTTGATTTTAATCTACTTGTCGTTCAATATGAAATGTTTGATTATACTTATAGCCAAGAAATAGTGTTTTCGATATTAGGCTTGTTTGATCTGCTACTGTGATAGCTTACCATGTAAACTTTGAGCATGAGTGTTAACAATCAATTAGTTCATATAAAATACTTTGTTGGAGCCTCCTTGATTATTCTCTCTTATGTTTTGTCGACAACTATAATGTTTGCCTTAAAACAACGGTGTGAACGGTGAATCTGGTAATTTGCCACTTACATATACAACTGTTATGATGAAAATTGAAACATTATAACCTATCAAACCAAATGAATGCATTTATAGGATTTTTTTTTGACAAATGCTAAGATATTAAGAGAGTTTGTAAGGGCTGCTTACGCTTGCCTGTAGGGAAACCATGAGATATTGAGCTAAAATTTTGTGAATTATTGTGAGGTTGGTTCTTTTGCTCGGCATGCTCATTCTCAAGACTTCGAGAAACCAAAATAATCAGGAAAAATGTCAAAAGTTTCCTTTTACTCTTCATTTTTGAGTGTGGAGCTCAAACTGGAAAATGAATCCTGGGACTCTGATATAAAGAGAAGTGTGAGGTATGTTGTGCTTATCAATGTTAACGGAGTTAATTGCAGATTTATGGCACTGAGCGTGAGAGTAAATACCATGAACAGGTAGATTGTGGGTTAGCTGACATAGTGACATGTAATATCTGCATTTATGAGCAATTATAGCACTACCTGTATACACACACATTCATATAACATGAATCTTTTATTCCCTGGTAATTATTCAAGTGAGAACCCCTCATTTCCAAACTGATTACAAAACCATAATGTTCATAGTTAGACATTAGTCACATTACCTACAGCCACTTGTTAACTTTGTAGTACAAAAGGACGTAGGAAGATGTAGTTAACTATATTAGCTGCAAACATTTCATCAGTTCCTGATTCCCAAATCTCTGTCATTGAATATTGATAGCTCTTTCAATGTTATGAGCTATTCTGACTTCTGACATTTTCTCTCTGCTGACTTGCAGAATCGCAGATATTGAAGTATTTTGCTCAAAAACTAATGTGCTTCAGTAGTTTGCCAAGAGTTGCATGTTTTTATAATACATGCATATCTGTTTGTTTTTGCTGTAAAAAAGGCAAAATTCAACATCTGAAGCGCCTGGCCTGCAATATGGATGGTAAGTTGCTTAAGTTGTGATATAATATATATTTACCCTTTATTTGTTAGTGTTGGAGTACAAATACCCGACCACCCAGGCACCTATGGTATTTGCATTACATATTAATATGAAGTTAACACGTTGATATTCTCAAGGTTTTATGGCTGACGAACTAGTTCATTATATACATTGCGTATTCAAATTATTTTCTTATTTTTTAATTTCTATGCACTTTTCAAAAAAAAAAAAAAAAAAAAAAAAAAAAAAAAAAAAAAAAAAGCCTTTAGGCTAATTTTGACTGTTATCATTTTGATCACTGTATTCTTACAAAATGTTCCATGTAGACTTCAGCAATATGTTTTAAACTTGTTCTGATTGAAAGTTACATGTCGCTTTTTATTATGTAAATAAGTGATGTCAATTTTTTTTTAGAAAAAATACAAATCGTCAAAGCAAATAACAGTGCCAAAACAACATATCGTGCAACAAAAGCTACTTAACTTTGATAGAGATTGCATAAACTATTTTGATATTAACGACTAATACACCAATAGTCCATAAACTAACAACTAAATACATCACTATATCATCCACCAATAGCAAAAAATCATAGCCGATGCTGCATTTGCTGCCATTGGCACGAACATAGACCTGCATACACGAAAAAGAAGAAGCAAGATATTAGATTATAAAGCTAGCCATACTGCACTATGTGCATAAATAGTACAAGATAAAGCAATGAACACTCATCTCATTGTGTCCATCACGGGAGAAATAAGAATTAACACTTGCGATCTGCTTGTTAATACCAAGAATAAGCCTATGGGCCGGCAAAATTGCAAATATATGTATGATAATTTGATTTTACCTCTTAACAAACTGCAACAACTATTCCTCTCTTTCCGAAGATCAGTATAGCCTCTTTCACCTCTGGTTACAAATACATGTAAGATAATTTGATTTTACCTCTTAAGAATGTGTTTAAAAGAGCTATTGTGTCCAACTTTGATTTTATCTCTAATTTTACTTGATACATCTGAAAAAGTTTTATCTGATTTGTCTTGTTATCAAATTCATGCAACAGAAGTTATTTTTCATTTTCTGAATGTGCGCAACCTGATTCTTTGAATTATATTGTTTCGTTATGTCGGAGGATTAATTAGGGTACAATGTCGCATGTCATACATAAAATTAACTAACTCGCAGAAAGCGTACTAATACACAAAGTGCATTGACTGCTCAGACTCACTTTTCTTCCTGCACTTCAGAGCAACTAAAGCATTCAAATGATGAGGAAGTTCCTACTAATGCATGTTGGGATTTTCTTACTTATCTGATCGCATTACCGACAATTTTCAAGCTGTCAGAGTTCGGGATTGATCCAGGGCCTGTAGTACTCATGGTGCATCCTTCACCCTCAGTGCTTACTCCCCTTCTTGGTGTATTATAGTGCACACTTAGGTATCACGCTTTCCGAATATATATATTTTTGATAATTATGTCTATTAATAGGTTCATCGTTCTGTATTTTTCATTCTGAAAGTTCAAGTTATCACCAATATGCAGTAGTATATATTCCCTTCCCTCTTTTATAATGTAAGCTTCAACTCTTTAGTCACGCAGTTTGTCCTGTATCACTATTTCCTTGGGAAGAAATATATAAGTATGCGATTATCTTCGTTCATGTCCGTATCATTTGCATTGGTATGTATCTTTTATCGCACAGTCACTCATACATTTCTCTTTCTTTCCACTTTACCACCTACACCGTCTTTTTAGGTACCGTTTGTTTTTCGGAAGGGGCTGGTTATATTCGCGTCCGTAGCGTCGATGTGGGACCCACCCCATTTGCCCTTTCGAACGAACAACTGAAAATGAACCTTTCACTTTAGCCCTTCCGCCTGTTACCCCATTTGTACCCCTTTTACACCCATTTGCCCCTTTCGTGTGCCCCTTCCGGACAAAATAAAAACACATACCTCTTTCATCAGTTTTCCCCTTCCAAATACATCTTAGTCTTCAATAACACGGCCTAGGTTTTTTTTTTTTTTTTTTTTCCTTTTTTTTTATAATTTAAAGCGTGAAATGTTTATAGTGAAAAATGGTAAAGAAGTGTGTTTTTGTCATACC
Organism: Allium sativum; assembly: GCA_030737875.1. Taxonomy (NCBI): domain Eukaryota; kingdom Viridiplantae; phylum Streptophyta; class Magnoliopsida; order Asparagales; family Amaryllidaceae; genus Allium; species Allium sativum. The sequence continues at coordinate 492,207,865 of CM060920.1, forward strand.
CCTTGGGTTAAGCATCATCCAAATATTTATATCTGCCATTTAATAGAGATTTTGTCTCTTTTCACTTTTAATTAGCTAACTTAAACCAAAAGTCAACATACAAACAATGTTCATACATCACTGAGTACCTACTGAATTCTATGTAGTAATTAAGTGCTATTAGAAAAGTAAAATGAAATACGAACTTAAAATAGAAAGGATTTTGAGACTCAAGTGTGGACATAAATTCATATACAAATTTTTAGTTGTTGGATTAATTGAACTGCAGGGTTAAAATTCACCGCATGTTATATGAAGGGTAAATCTAAACTCAATTTTGTCCTACCCATTGATCAATACTTTGTGTAAGACTTTCATCAAAACTTCGGTGCAGTCTCCAAAGCTCCGATTCAAAATTAGTGGAAGATAATATGATCTAGAATATCTATATAGCATTTTAAGCTCAATCAACCCTTTAAGTTACTTTCATCAGTGAAAATCATAAAAATAAGAATGATGTATACTGCTATATCTCTACACTTTGACCTGAATGCTAATCTTTTGTCTGTAAACCATATAAAGTCATTTAGTGGAAAAATTGATATAATTGTTACCAAACAGCTTAAATAAGGGATAGCTTAACTGTTTAAATTTGAGTTTAGCATTTCCACTAGTAGGGTACTTGGCTCTATTTTTCACTCATCCATTAATCCGGTAAATGCAATATTCTGTATTCATTTATGTCACATTTCCTTATTACATGGACAATTTAAATTGAATGAAGAACATGTTAGTCAATCTGGTTAAATATTTTCAGGGAAAAAATAAATAACAAATGTATTTAATGAAGATAAATCATATTCAATCCGAATACAAATAATGATGACAAGTTATTCTGAAATCTTATCTGTCATTACGGACATACATATTGGAATAAAGTTTACATTCCCTTGTCATAAACATTTAATCTTCATTTGCACTAGGCTGTTTCTTCACACGTACTTCATACTATTATCAAACTAAATGGAAGCAGAAATAATAAATCAGTAGGGAAGTTATACTGCAAATTTCATCAGCAGTATAGTACTTTACTTTATTCGTGATCTTCTGTCCATAATCTAATATTACCCAACTGAATTTACATTCCACTCAAATTAAACAAACATCCAAAACTACAATTTTCATTGTCAAAACCAAACTCTATGTTTACTTATTTCTAGGCATTAATATCCTCAGAACGAAGTATATATAAACTGCCAATTTGGTTGCCTATTGTCTCATGCAAATACTTGTTCCTCAATATTTCATTATTTGTTTTCATTCTGCAACTCGATGCATATAATACTAACAGCTACAGCATTGTTAATGTGCATGAGTACACTATCAAATGCATATGACCATTATGTTGGTGGAAAAGATGGCTGGGTGGATAATCCAAAAGAAAGATACGATAACTGGGCAAAGAGAACTAAGTTTGAAGTCAACGACAAGCTGGGTATGTATGAATATCCACCTTTCTGTACAAACTTCCCTTCTTTTACATCACTAACCTTAAAAGAAGTTACTTTACAGTATGCATATATGCATCTGTTGAGAGAATGTAAAGACACTGTCTGTTATTAACAACCAACACACCCTATTGAATATTTATATGACAATCTTTTCCACAGTGTTTAATTGCCAGAAAGAAGACGAGTCTGTCTTGCTTGTGGAGAAAGATGACTACCAGAAATGCAACTGTGAGAAACCACTGAAAAAGCTACGAGGTGGGAGTTCAACATTTTACCTAAACAAACCCGGTGCTTATTATTTCATAAGCGGGCATTCCCATAACTGTAAAAAGGGAAAGAAGGTGGTCATCATAGTGATCGACGGCAAAGGCAAAAGACCATTTTGCCCACCTCCATCTCCTATTATACCCCTTCCTCCTCCTCCTCCTCCTCCTGCACAACCACCAGTTCCTAGTCCTGCCCCTGCTCCTAGCACTGTCCCTGCACCGTTGCCTACTCCGGCTCCTCCAACTCCAACTCCTGCCCCTATCCCTGCACCTACTCCTGCTCCTATTCCTCCAACTCCGACTCCTGCTCCTTCCCCTGTTCCTCCAACTCCGACTCCTCCTCCTCCGACTCCGACTCCTGCTGCTGTTCCTACTCCAGCTCCTGCTCCTGTTGAATCAGAGGCACCTCCATACTGGACCCCACCACCACATTCTAACGACGGCGGAGGCTTTCCTGATGATGATGATGGAGCAGACAAAGTTGTTTCATCTTCAACACTACCATCAATGAATTCTTCGTCTTTGGTTATACTTGCTCCGGGATTGGTAACTGGCGTTCTTGCTGTGGTCATAAAGCAACTGATTTTCTTTTGATATGTATGTTTGCCTTGACTGGTGTGTATCTCTGTTTCTTTTCTTTTCTTTTTCCTCTTTTTCTTACTTCGGGTTTCTTTGATTGTTACGTATGTATGATGTGTTTGAGATGTGACATATAGTTATGTGATCTTGTTTTGTGGATTGTATTGTTGCTGAATAAAAGTATATGATTGTATTTGTGCATAGCAATATTTATTACTTTTTCCATGTTCAATTTTGCTGTAAATTTTGTTTCACCATGATTTTCAAATTACTAGCAGTGCGTAAATGTTCGAAGAAAGAGTTTCCTGCACTGCATCCAAGTGGTTTGTTAAGATCCGGCTAATGAGTTAGGGTTGTTTAACCTGTAAAGGCCTCATATTTCAATATAACAATATCTTTCTCTTTGAAAAATAATTCTGCGATGGACTGGCATCGATAGTAGTCTAGCTGCACCATCGCACTCAAACAATAATTGTTAGCACGGTAATGGTCCAGTTGCACCGTCGCACTTAAACAATAGCCGTTAGCACAAAAACGTGGTCACTAACGCCCGTTTTAATTCGAATGTCATATAATTACAAATATCAATGCAGATACAAAACACAAAGTACAAAAAAGTAATTCAACACAAATTTATAGCCGTTCGGCAATGTGCTTATGTACATTGTAAGATAATATATTATTTATACTGTTAAATGGCAATACAGTACTGGTTTGATTTTAAGAATGAGAAAAAAAGATTGGAGTTTAGCACAAGCACATTAAGGTTTTCTTCTATTTTTCTAACTCTATTCTTAATCTCTCTCTATTCTAATTTACATGAGTTTGATATTCTAGAATTTGACATAAACATATATGTATGAGATTCTAATGCATGTCTCTTATACGTATATAGGAGGATTATTGGAGCATGCTTGAACGCAAAGAATTAGTGCAGATCTAGATCTACAACAGATTTCTCTCTATTCCGCCTAGATTTGTGAGTGGAACATAGTTTACTTAAGGAATATTCATGTTTTTAATAAATTGTCATGTGAATAGATATACCTAGGAAACTTTGGAAAATTCGATAAAATAAACATTAAAGAATCCCCCAAATCCTCTATCTTGTAATTGCGTATGAATTGTCATGATTAATTTGAATTTTGTGGATTTTGGTTTTGATATTGGATTAAAGATGAAAAAGGGTGTTGCTACTATTATTTCTATTTTATGTAATTCACATTTATTTACCAATTGAGTGTAACCTAAAAAGGTTTAGATTTGATTATTTCATGATTCGGTTTGGGTTTGGATCCTATTTTTAATCCAAACGCATTCATAATTGAAATGGGTCAAATGTAAGTATTTTTATGTGCATCGTGCCAAAACAGGTGAATTAAATGAAATAGAGATTCTAATCATACAAGTATAAGTGTATGTAATAATCTATTTTTAATCTAATATTGAAATCATTCAACAAGCCTAGGATGCAAGTTGAAATTGTTATGTATGTTTATTTTTCATTCACTGCTATTTGTTATCTTGTCATTATGCTATTATGCATATGTTGTAGCGGTAAAAATATGGAAAACATAACTTGTATACCTTGAATTGGACAAATTGACTATTGCCACCTTGTTAGAACGTTTTCCCCTTTATATGAATGTTTACGTTAATTAGGCGCTATTAATATTTTACTTATATTAATGTAATTAATGTTGTATTAGCGTAATAAATACGATTAAGTTAGAATTCGAATTTGAAATGTCCCAAAATAAATATGTATTTGTCTGACTTTAAATATATATAAATAGTGACACAGAGACACGAGGTTAGTTGTCATTTGTGGTGAAATTCTATCCGGAACCAACCGGCAAATCCAACGACCACAAGTAGGCCCAACTAATGTGAGACGTCTAGGTGCCGTGGAAGTACACTAGACACGAGGTTAAACCAACTTATAATAGAAGTCTGCCCAGAACCGACCGGCATATCCAGCATCTATAGGTGTACGGTTGAATGTGAGAGGTCTAGTATGTTTATATATATATATATATATATATATATATATATATATATATATATATTGTGTGAAAATAGGCATGTTTATAATGCCATGAGAAAGTCTTAAGTGATTGACTCACTTTTTATCTAGTTTGGGTCTTAAGTGGTTAGGACTAAGATCCCTCTGAATGTTTATTCATTGGAGAGGAACCAAAGTCATGGGATCCACCCTTATTAGATTTGAAGTAGGTCTTTGGGTCCTTCTCCAAAAGTGGTTAGACATAGAACGGTAACGGAGTAGGGTAGTTCACAGGGATGTCCACTTCCTCTAGAAGCTTGTAAGGACTCAACTAGGGACAAATTGGTAATTGATTAATATATGGCCACTGCATGCTCACCAACTGTCTAAGAGAAGTCTTAAGCGACACAGGTGTCTTACTAGGTAATATCAATTAAGTAGTAACGTTCACAATATTACTTCTCATATTACAAATGAGAGAATAGTCTTAAAAATGTTAACGTATTAGGATGGAGTCTTAAAGGGTTAGGGTCCGCCTCAGGGTCATAAGAGTTCTTAAGAATCCACCTTTTATAGGGCCATAAGTGACCGAGAACGCCACCTCGTTGGGTCTTTACCCTAAAAACACCAATGGGCGATTGACTTGGATATCCACCCCATTGGTTAGATACTTATGTTTGTATGAATCTTGTGTGCTGCATAGACATACCTTAACATATATAACCTGCTAATAATATAGGGTATGGACATTAAGTAACACTATATTTCAGTCACACAAAACTTTATGTTCTGACTCCTCTCCTTAACATATCCAACTGGTCAGTAGATGTGGGTAAAAGCCATGGATGAAGTTATGATTGAAGCCGATGAAGAAGATGAAGTTGTTATGTTATTAGCAGTTATTGCTTTACTTCTTTTGGAAACTTGTGAGAACGAACTATTTGATGTACCAATTGAACAGATGTAACTGTGACTGTTGTATTTTTTGTGGTTTTTAAATAATGGTACATCTTATTTGAATATTATATTTTCTCTTTCCATTGTGTGAGATTTCCATTCGAAGTATTTGTGTATATAAATTCTGTGCAAATGTAATCCTTAAAGGAACCAACGAATCATTTAGAATAGCTCTAAGTTTCGATGGGCCTTTTCTATGTCGAAATTTAGGCCCATTCTGGGAGGGTTGTTACATTTGGTATCAGAGCATAGGTTACCCGATTATAAGGGAAATATACGTATGAGAGGCGTATTTGTAATTTGAAAAAAAATTCAAACTATGTATATGTAAGATATATATTTACCCCCAATAAGCATACACATTTATACTAGGCATCTTTATCATTTTTTTCCTTTTTCAGCATAAATACTATCTCAAGAGTATCCACTAAAGGATTCTTCCTTTTCTTTTCAGATAGTAGAATGGCTGAAAATCCTAATGAGCATGGTAACCAGGCAAGACCTCGATACTTGCCAAAGTAGTTCCAGCAGTACCTCCGTAGTGTGGAACAGGTCCCTGTCGCTAATCCTTCCCCAGTGGCTCCTGTAGCTCCTACCGTTGAAGTGGCCTTTGATTTTTCTCGCTTTTGTAAGACCTTTACGAATCTTGGAGGGAAATCGTTTTCTGGAAAGGAAGGCTTGCTAGTGCCCAATCTTGGGTTATGGACTGTGAAAGAATCTTTGAGGCTACTGCCTGTCCCGATGAAGTAAAAAGGAGGATAACGGCCTGGCATTTGAAGGATGAGGCCCTTGAATGGTGGAACATAATATCGATGGAGAACGGGGCCGGATCTTTACATGGTCCGAATTCAAGATCTATTTTGGGGAAAAGTTTTGTCAAGGCAGAAATGACCATCTAGCTAGAGAAATTCTTCCACCTCAAGCAAGGAAGCTTGAGCCTGCAAGAGTATATATCCAAATTCACCGAGCTATGTAAGTTTGGAAGTGGATTGGTAGACACCCCCATGCACAAAGCCCTTAGATTTGTTAAAAGACTGAACTCCCCGTTGAAGGAAACTCTATTAGCCCAAGTAACATTTGGGGGAAACTTTCGAACCCCTAGTAGAGACAGCTACCCTTTGCACAGCAGAAAGTCCAAGGAGGATAAGGGAGGTGAGAAAGGAGAAAGCTCCAACAAAAATAAGAAGAAGGAATAGTGGAAAAACAAGAAGAAGAACAAATTCAAAAATGACCCATAGACTTGTACGAGGTGCAACCGCAAGGGCCATGAGGCCAAGGATTGCAGGACCTCGTTGGTGGAAAAGGAGTTCAAGGGAAAATGTTACAACTGCCATGAAGAAGGACATATGTCCAAAGACCGCCCAAAGCCTAAAGTTGTCAAGAGTTGCTAGAACTATGCAATAGAAGCAACATCGACTCAAAGCCAACCCCTAAGAGACCAAGGGCTGCCCACACTCGAAGGTATAATCTCTATTTTAGGAAATTCTGTATATACCTTGTCCAATTCTGGTGTGACCAATAGTTTTATCTCCAAGCGATTAGTAAATCTGTCGAATCTTTTAATATCTATCACGGATAGTCCGATAGAGGTGGCTAATCTAGGTATCTTGAGATGTTGTGTAAAGACCTAGTGTTGGAGGTCAACAATGTTATGTTCCATTGTGAAGCGTATGCATTGGATTTTATGGGGTATGACCTTATCTTAGGGATGGACTGGCTATCGTTTTATGGGGCTGTCCTAGATTGCGATAAGAGACTCGTTTGTCTTAGGAGCCGAGGAGGACGTACCCTAAATATTCCATCTAATGTTAGGAACAAGGGTAATGCCTTATTATATTCCTTATCTCCTAGTTCTGAAGGACCATCTTCGGTCCAAACAGTTTGTGAATTTTTGGATGTCTTCGAGGAAGCCACGGGACTTCCGCCCAACAGAGAAATCTCCTTTCGTATTGACCTAGAGAAGGACGCTAGATCTGTAGCATTACCCTTGAGGCATATGGCACCCAAGAAAAGAAGGGATTTAGATAAACAAATTTCAGAGTTATTACAAAAAGGTTTCATTTGTCGAAGTACCTTAGAATTTGGTGCACATATTGCATTTGCCACCAAAGCAGACGGATCTTTAAGACTTTGTGTGGACTATAGGGAACTTAATAAATTGACCAAGAAGAATAGGTACTCTTTACCAAGAATCAATGACCTTTTTTACCACTTGGGAGGAGCCCGAGTATTTTTCCAACTAGACCTTGCTATTGGATTTCACCAGTTAAGAACTACGGAGGACAGCAAGGACAAAGTTGTGTTTAGGACACCAGACGGATTATTCCAATGGGAAGTTATGCACTTCGGAATAACGAATGCACTCGCTTTCTTTGTTGACATCATGAGTAGAGTGTTTAGGGGCATTCTAAATAAAATGGGGGTAGTCTTCATAGATGATATCCTTATATTTTCAAAAGACCGTAAAGAGCATGAAGATCATTTGAGACAAGTGTTAGGGATATTAAGAAAGAACAAATTGAAAGCAAAATTCTCTAATTTCCTTTTCTAGAAGGAAGATTTTTAGGACATATTATGTCGAGCGAAGGCTAGACCATGGACACCACGAAGATTGATGCAATCAAGGAATGGAGAACACCTCGAAATGCTACAGAGGTAAGAAGTTTCCTTGGATTAGCCAGGTATTATTGGAAATTCATTAAAGACTTCGCAAAGATTGCTACTCCATTAATCCAATTAATGAAAAATAATTGGTGTTCGCTTGGATTAATAAATGTGATATAGCCTTTAAGAAATTAAAGGAGACATTAACTAGCGCAACTGTCCTAATTATACCCGACGGTTCAAAATTGTTCACTGTTTACACCGATGCATGTGGGACTGGTTTAGGGGCAGCCCTTATGCAAGAAGGAAGAGTAGTTGCCTATGCTAGTAGACAACTCAAGGATCCAGAGAAAAGATATCCAGTGCATGATCTTGAGTTAGTCGCAGTAGTGTTCGCCCTTAAGATGTGGAGGCATTACCTTTTATGGGAGAAATTTGAACTTTTTACTGACCATAAATCCCTAAAATATTTAATTTCTTAACGTGACTTAAACTTCAGACAACAAAGATGGATGGAGTATATTGCGTCATTTGATTTTATGATCCAATATACCCCGGGCTAGGGGAATGTTATGGTGGATGCTTTAAGTAGGAAACATGTGATTTTAAATGCAATCCTAGAGTGGAAACTATTAGAGTTTCTAGCTAATTTTAATTTGCAACCCTCACCAACCACTTCTAATGGTTTTCTTAGGCCTATTATAATTAGACCTACCCTAAGAAAAAGGATCCAAAACTCACAAGACTTAGACGAGGAATTAACAAACATAAAGGAGAAAGTGGGAAAGAAAGAGACCTTTCCTCATTCGGTTAGGTATTCGACCAGCGATGATGGGAGTTTACTTATGTAACGACCCGGGGATTTTTTCGACTCCGAAAATCAACACACGACTGCCATGTTGACTATTCGAACATCGAAAATTCCTGATCATTAATAGAAAGAAGTTAGAGGGTGAGAATAGATAAGATAGAAAATTAGAATAGAAGAAGAAGAAGATCACCACGGAACAGAATCAGAGTAATTCAAATCTGACAGCGGAACGAATAAAATATAATATATAACATACTTTGAAATAAAACTGTATTTATATACAACAACATTATCAGAGCACAACACTTACGCACAGCGGAAATAACAATAGCTATATAATCCTGAAGCCTCCTGCTTCAAGCTCCTCTGAGTATATCTGTAAAGACCTGAACTACTTGACTGCCCGTACAAATTTGGGCACCCAAAAGTTTAGGAAAAACAAAACAAAATAAACTCTGGGTCAGTCATGGGACTGGTGTGAGTAAACTCAAATCATCGGTTTAACTTTTCAAAATCCTTTTCAAAAGAAAAGATAATCGTAAGACCGATCCACACATAAACACGGATGGCTTTTACCTTACGATAACCCAAAACAGTTTTGGAAATCCATACTTTTCTGATATTATAATAATGTCTAATCACAAGTAATTAGAATCTAGCAGAACGCTTGCATCTCACGTTCCACATATATAGTGTACAAATCAAATTCGCGGGCACTTATTGGATATTGGATTCCGACCTTGACAAGGTATGGGACCACCTGCCGATAGTTTATCTCTAGAGGCAAATACACTAGGTTCAACAAGAACATCTTGCAACCCGGCCCTCACATGACCGACCACTCATTTCGCTTGAGTGTATCGAATGTATATCACCAGCGGTTGGGAGCTACCCACCGTCTTCCCAAAAAGGGATAGCATTGAATAGACAAAGAATGAATTGGATTTTCTCTAGATAAGTGATATACACCCTAATGGGAGCGACCCACATAGCCATGCTGCCTGCCCGATTTCTGTCATTTCCCGGTTGATGAGGCTTGAGGTCATTACATACCTTTGTAACTCTTGACTACCATCCACTTTGAATGCCACATCGTCATACCCGTCAAATCACAAATTGATTTCCTCAAAAATACCACGGGTATAAAGCTATGAGAAACGAATTCCTCTGCCAACAAACATAATGTAACGACCCGCATTCTACGCATCGAAGGATCGTAGAATATTTATTTATTTCACATTCGAAGTTGTATGCTCATGTAACTTTGGGAGACGACTATTGGGGTCATTTCCCATGTTCATGATTTTTCCCGATTTTTAAATGACCATTTTACCCCTAATTGGTACTGTTTTGGCCATAACTTTTGACTGGAAAGAAATTTTGATCTGAAACCACTTCCATTGGATTTGAGTGATGGTTTCTCTTTCCGTAGAGTGGTTACATTAGCCAAACGGACTTACCGTTTGGGAGATATGGCTGAATTAAGGTTTAAAGGGTTAATTTCGGCTAATTGGGCTTAACCGGGTGATTAGCAGCTAGGCCCATTGGGTAATTTCGGGTTTGGGAGTATTTAAGGGCTGCTAGGGTTTGGATTTCGGTTTTAGACTCATTTTTCCAGCCGCCACTTAGTTTCTTCAACCCTAGTCATGGCCTCCACCTTCTAATTTCATCCCAAATCACCTTCTAATCACTTTCTAATCAAGTCTTGGCCTAATCTACATCAAATCAAGGCAAATCAACGTCAAATTTGGGATAGAGCTGCTGGAACACATAGGGATTGGATCCAAATCAGAGGACATTTCAGATCTATAGTTTAATTTGGGGCAAAGGTGAGTGATTTGCATTGTTCTTCACTAATTATGGCTAGTTATGGTAATTAGCAAAAATTAGCGAAACTATGGCTCAGAAAAATCTAGAAAAATTCCCAAAATTCTAAAACATCATTTTATGCCTCTGATATGAATTTGGGTTGATTTCGACTAATTTTGTAAATCCCGGAATTTGGGGGATTAAGGGGTAATTAGTGATAATTAGCGAATTTGTGCATGTTAAAAATCTGGAAAAATATTCAGAAATTATGAAATATTGTTTTAGGCCTCTGTTAGAAAATTTGGCTAATTTGGATAAGTTTTGCTAATCCTATCGTTAGATTTGCTTAAACATGTTTAAGAGGGAAATATGGATTTTTGGGTATGTTTGATCCGTTTTGACACATCATATTGTTGTTTTGCTGTTTGTGGATGTTTATACATGTTGCTATGACTGTATGATGTACTTTGTGACTGATTTCAATAGTTAGAATGGTCGAAAACGCCGTCGAGAGGCGTGTAAACCGTCGCTGGAAGTTGACCCGGATCGGATCGCTTATTCCTCCCACGACCCGACCCGATCGTGGTTAGACCCACGAGACGAATCGATGCAGCGCCGTGCCCAAACTGAAGTACTTCGATCCTGATCGCGAATGAGCATTACGACCCGATCCGCGTGGAGATGGAACCCGATCCGATGCACCCACGATCCACGAGTCGCGATCCGAAGCTGGTCACGATCCGACCTGGAGATCATACCACGATCCGAACCGTATGCAGATGACCACGATCCGAGCTGAAGGAGCTTGTCACGAATCGATCTGGAGGGGAGCGCACGATCCGAAACAGAGGGTGACCACGAGCTAGTGACTGCGAACCGAACCAGGGTGGTGCGACCCGAACCGTTGGAGGGCGGAGCACGATCCGAACCTGAAGGAAGACCACGACCTGAAGCAAAGTGAAGTGAAGAAAGGAAGACCGATCCGGATGGAGAAGACGACCAAAACCCGAGATGCAAAGGTAGTCCAAATGGAAGTTAGAGCTCAGGATCCAGATGGGAACCAATGAGTTCACTTCATGGTTGGGCTTTGCTGCGGGACGTGTGCAAAGGGGTTGTCGGTATTCATAACTTTGGTCCACCACTGAGAGATGGATAGTGGGCTTGTAGTGATAGTTACACGGGATTGGATTCCGTCATGGCCCAAAGGATTAGAGGACCAAAGTAGTGGATATTGTATGCTTTACGCACTGAGTGAGGGATGTGAGGATGATTGTTATGCTTGATTGTTTGACATCACTATGACATGCACACCCCCACCCCCGTTATCTTTACACCATTTGAAAGGGCACCTTAGAGTGTTGTACAGTATGTAGTGCTAACTCTTTGGTTGCAGGTCCAGGTTCAGGTATGATTGGCTTATACCTGTTATTATTCTGTTTAGATGCTTATCGCTCATACCAGGCTTTATGTCTGACCCAAAGTTTTATGTCTCTTCTTATTACTCTGGGTGCTCACACGAGCAGACTAGAGACAGGTTATGGTTAGCTGGTGATGCGCGAGTAGCTGATTCGGAGGCGAGCAGGAGGCTTCCACGTATGATATATAGATATTCTCCCTGTGTCGTTGGTGGTCACTACTTGGGCATTAGTAGTGTACCTCCTTTATCTTGCTTTTGTTTTGAGACAGTTTGAAAAGTTGTAATAAGCTATATTTTGGATTTCCGCTGCTATGATGCTCAGTTCTGGTTTTTAGCTTATGCACTGTCTCTTCTGTTTTATGTCAAGTATGTTATTATTATATTTTGTTCTATGCGCTGTGAGACATATTACAGGTTCCTTGATTAGTCCATTCTCTTCTTTCTTTTTCTTCTGGCGATCCGTTCCGTGCTAACTGGACATGTGTACAACGCACTTTTGGAGGAAATGTCGGTTGGTGCGGGGCGGGCCGTCACACTTGGTATCAGAGCTCTAGGTTGCGTAGTTAACCTAGGGAAAGACACTAGGGAGAGTTAGTACGTATATGAGAGCGCGTATTTGTGATTACTTTGGTTTTCAAAAGCTGTATATATATACTATTAGTAGTATAAGAATGAAGTTGCACTGCACTAACACCACTATGGGGTCGTTAATCGTTTCCCCTTTTACAGATTAACAATGAACCGATATGTTAGAAGTGCTGGTAGGGGAGCCAATAATGGGAATGCTGCCGACGTGAGGGCGATGTTTAACGACCTCATGAGAGACATGCTTAGAGATGTTCAGGGAGCAGTTCCCAATCCCGGAAATGGTGGTGGTCCAGTAGTGCAGGCGCCTAGGGTCGATTTCGCCAAGTTGTGCAAGGATTACACCAACCTTGGTGGGAAGCCGTTCCACGGAACGGAGTCGGCCACAGATGTTCAGGATTGGTTGGATAGCTGTGATCGTATCTTCGACGACTTGGGTCTTGAGGAGGCGATGAAGAGAAGGCTAGCGTCTCGTCAGCTGCAAGGGCGAGCGATGAATTGGTGGAATGCCATTAGAACAGCTACTCCAGAAGATCAAGTTACTTGGAATCAGTTTAAGACTCGCTTTTGTGATAAGTTTATTCCAGCTGCTCATAAATCGGAACTGTTCAGGAAGTTCTTGGAGCTTAAGCAGAACGGTAGAGCAGTCTCGGAGTATATCGCTGAATTTGACACTCTATCGAAATATGGATGGTCCCTTATCGATACAGTCGAAAAGAAGAATGAGAAGTTCATAACTGGCTTGGATGGGTACTTGGGGGAAAGACTTATAAACCATATCGATGAGACGTTCGAGTCTATTGTAGGAAAGGCATTAAGGTCAGAGAGCCTTTTTCCTAAGTCGAAGACCGAGGTTGCTACGGCATCTGCAGAGGAGCCAAAGCCGCAAGCAGGCGGTGAAGGCCAGAAGAATTCTCAGAACAAGAGGAAGCAGAACCCGACCAAGGATGGTCAGAGTAAGAAAAATAAGAAAGATGGCGAATGCTTTAGTTGTGGCAAGAAGGGCCATTACGCCAGAGATTGTCGAGAAAAGCCTGGGGAAAGGAAGTGCTTTAACTGCGGCCAGGCGGGACATCACAAGGATGATTGCCCACAACCTCCTAGGGAGAAGCAGATTGTGAAAGCGTATGCAATAAACGCTGTTCCTTCTTCGTCAAATGCCCCAACTGCGGCGCAGAGGGAAAAAGGTGTTGTTATTCGAGGTATGCTTTCTATTTAAGATGTTTTGATCGGGTTTTGTTTGACAAACCTGAGTTAGTCGATAGACCTTTATTAGTGACGAACCCGATTTGGTGGTTCGACTAGCTTGGCATGATTTGTTAATATGGTCTTATCGAGTCATGGATGTATGTTTCCTTGTGATTGTTTTGTTTTGGGCTTTACTGGGTTTAGCATTATTTTGGGGAGTCGATCTACTCCAAAGGAATAGGGTGGTATTAGGTACCTACCTAGTAATGGCAAGGGTAACTGGAGTTAAGGAAGCTAAGAGGTTATCGTTGTAATAAGTTCTAGTTGTCTCTGGGAGGCAAATGAGTACTCCAGTGCTAGATTGTTTTGCTAATATCACCTCATGTGGATTGTCCGAACTCGGAGGAGATGTTCCTTGGGTGCTTGTCTGATATTGGTTTAGGCCTTTGGGGCTTGTACTTGAGGAATGTCGATTTCGACTAGGATGGTTTGCGTGAGGGGTAAATAGTTGTTGTGAATTTTCATTGGATGATATCTTGGTTCACTCGAGGAGTGATGGGCAGACGGAACATGATAAGACTGTTCAATGGTATAGACTGCCCAGAGTTAGACTCGATAGGGTTATGAGATTGCTCGAGTGGGACTCGAGAAAGATGCAAAGTAATGGATTGTTTAGGACCCTATGTGATGTTCTCTATTGGATAGTAGAACTTTGAAGGAATAGGATGTGTTCGTTGATCATGGAAGATACAACGAAGGTTAGGGCGATTCAAGTTGGACTTGAACTCGTAAAAGAAAATAGGTGTTCGTTGATCTTGGAGATGCAACGAATAGGGAGACGACTCACGTTGGACTAGAGTTTGTCGGTACTCAAGACTGGGTCTGAGTTATAGAGTGACTCGAGTTGGACTCGAGAAGGCTGCAAGGAATTGGATTCAGCTCGAGTTGGACTCGAGAGGGCAGCAAGATAATGGATAGACTTGGGTTGGACTCAAGTATTTTAGGAGGACTAAAAGCAGGGGTATCTGGGGACGCCCGTTACCTTGGATCCGTTGGACGTGATCTAGTTATCCTTGGAGGATAAACGTACGTTGGACGTACGGTAGTCCGATTGGAGGCTGGGCTTCCATTAGTTTAGTTATCCTTGGAGGATAAACGTACATTGGACGTACGGTAGACCGAAGGGAGGCGGGGCTTCCATTGGCCTGGGATTGGTTGGACCAGTCAAGTAGGCATCGGTGTATGGAGGCTGGGCTTCCATTAGTTATTGATGTTGGTTGGACCAGACAGACTGGAATCGAAATATTGGGATTGGTTAGACCAATCATGTAGGTGTCGATGTGTTTATGACTTTAGCAGGTGATAGATAGGATTTGTTTGATGGATGTTATGGTTGCTATGTTCGTTCCTATCTTTCTTCTCTTGAGTAGACTATCACCTGTAGGGTTCCAGCGATGGGGAACAAAGTGATTGTAGTAGGACTATGAGCCAGTGCAGTAGAGTCGTCGTGACTCGAGGGGCAAAGTGGACATAGTAAATAGTTAGTAAGGCTATGAGCCAGTGCAGTGGAGTTGTTATAACTTCATGGGGCAGAGTGGACATAGCAAAGGACTAGTGACTATGGATCAGTGCAGTGGAGTCGCCATGACTCCATGGGGCAGAGTGATCATAGTAAAGGATGTGGGTGCAGTACTAGTTGCATTGAGTAGGAGACATGCCAGTTTAGGGGTTTTGTTTCTAGGAGGGAAGCAACTAGAGTATGTCACAGGATATGATTTCAGACCCAAGACTGAATTGGATTCAGAAACGCTAGTAAGCTTGACGATTAGATCGATTTTGATTGAGAGGATTGTTTCCAGTTAGAAGGACGATCCTAATTTATTGGGAACCATCTCTAGGGTAGAGATGGGTATCGATGGAGAATGATTAGGTAAGGATTTGATCGAGAAGGGTGGCTTCGAAAGAATAAGGGACTAGTTGTACCCAACGTAGATGGACCGAGAGGTGAAGTGCTTAGATCATATCATCACCCGAAATTGACTATACGTCCCAGTGGTAACAAGATGTATTGAGACATAGAGCAGATCTACTACTGGGAAGGGATAAAGATAGGCAGAAGGCTTAACTCGATAAGAGACGAAGAGATTTGGAATTCTTCGTTAATGACTTGGTGTTTGTCGAGATCTCTCCATAGAGAATGTGATTCGGATTGGTTGGAGAGGTAGGTTAGCACCAAGATATGTTGGCCCATTCCCAGTCCTCGAGCAATTTGGCGTATGAGGTAGAGCTACCTGACAAGATGGCGGGAGTTCACAACGTATTTCATGTTTCCCAGTTAAGGAAGTTTGTGCAAGTCCCTAATGTGGCTATTTCACCAGATCAGTTTGGCGATATCGAGGTTGAACTCGAGGCGGTTGGGAACCGCAAGTCTATGCGTATTGTTGGGAATGATACGAAGCAGCTTCGAAGGAAGGCGGTGAAACTAGTCAAAGTCCAGTGGGGTGAGAATGAAAGAGACTGTACTTGGGAAACAGAGGAAGATATAAGGAAGAAGTATCCAGAACTCTTTGCCTAGTAAGGTTTTGGTAGTGATAGTTTCTTCCCTTGTTAGTAAACCGCATGCTAGGATAGACTTGTTTTGCATGTTGATTGTTGTTTATGGTTGATAGGCATGCGGAACCCTTTTTGTGTTTTAGTTAGGGAATTTCGGGGGCGAAATTTCTTAAGGGGGGAAGAGTGTAACGACCCGCATTCTACGCATCGAAGGATCGTAGAATATTTATTTATTTCACATACGAAGTTGTATGCTCATGTAACTTTGGGAGACGACTATTGGGGTCATTTCCCATGTTCATGATTTTCCCGATTTTTAAATGACCATTTTACCCCTAGTTGGTACTGTTTTGGCCATAACTTTTGACTGGAAAGAAATTTTGATCTGAAACCACTTCCATTGGATTCGAATGATGGTTTCTCTTTCCGTAGAGTGGTTACATTAGCCAAACGGACTTACCGTTTGGGAGATATTGCTGAATTAAGGTTTAAAGGGTTAATTTCAGCTAATTGGGCTTAACCGGGTGATTAGCAGCTAGGCCCATTGGGTAATTTCGGGTTTGGGAGTATTTAAGGGCTGCTAGGGTTTGGATTTCGGTTTTAGACTCATTTTTCCAGCCGCCACTTAGTTTCTTCAACCCTAGTCATAGCCTCCACCTTCTAATTTCATCCCAAATCACCTTCTAATCAAGTCTTGGCCTAATCTACATCAAATCAAGGCAAATCAACGTCAAATTTGGGATAGAGCTGCTGGAACACATAGGGATTGGATCCAAATCAGAGGACATTTCAGATCTATAGTTTAATTTGGGGCAAAGGTGAGTGATTTGCATTGTTCTTCACTAATTATGGCTAGTTATGGTAATTAGCGAAAATTAGCGAAACTATAGCTCAGAAAAATCTAGAAAAATTCCCAAAATTCTAAAACATTATTTTATGCCTCTGATATGAATTTGGGTTGATTTCGACTAATTTTGCAAATCCCGGAATTTGGGGGATTAAGGGGTAATTAGTGATAATTAGCGAATTTGTGCATGTTAAAAATCTGGAAAAATATTCAGAAATTATGAAATATTGTTTTAGGCCTCTGTTAGAAAATTTGGCTAATTTGGATAAGTTTTGCTAATCCTATCGTTAGATTTGCTTAAACATGTTTAAGAGGGAAATATGGATTTTTGGGTATGTTTGATCCGTTTTGACACATCATATTGTTGTTTTGCTGTTTGTGGATGTTTATACATGTTGCTATGACTGTATGATGTGCTTTGTGACTGATTTCAATAGTTAGAATGGTCGAAAACGCCGTCGAGAGGCGTGTAAACCGTCGCTGGAAGTTGACCCGGATCAGATCGCTTATTCCTCCCACGACCCGACCCGATCGTGGTTAGACCCACGAGACGAATCGATGCAGCGCCGTGCCCAAACTGAAGTACTTCGATCCGGATCGCGAATGGGCATTACGACCCGATCCGCGTGGAGATGGAACCCGATCCGATGCACCCACGATCCACGAGTCGCGATCCGAAGCTGGTCACGATCCGACCTGGAGATCATACCACGATCCGAACCGTATGCAGATGACCACGATCCGAGCTGAAGGAGCTTGTCACGAATCGATCTGGAGGGGAGCGCACGATCCGAAACAGAGGGTGACCACGAGCTAGTGACTGCGAACCGAACCAGGGTGGTGCGACCCGAACCGTTGGAGGGCGGAGCACGATCCGAACCTGAAGGAAGACCACGACCTGAAGCAAAGTGAAGTGAAGAAAGGAAGACCGATCCGGATGGAGAAGACGACCAAAACCCGAGATGCAAAGGTAGTCCAAATGGAAGTTAGAGCTCAGGATCCAGATGGGAACCAATGAGTTCACTTCATGGTTGGGCTTTGCTGCGGGACGTGTGCAAAGGGGTTGTCGGTATTCATAACTTTGGTCCACCACTGAGAGATGGATAATGGGCTTGTAGTGATAGTTACACGGGATTGGATTCCGTCATGGCCCAAAGGATTAGAGGACCAAAGTAGTGGATATCGTATGCTTTACGCACTGAGTGAGGGATGTGAGGATGATTGTTATGATTGATTGTTTGACATCACTATGACATGCACACCCCCACCCCCGTTATCTTTACACCATTTGAAAGGGCACCTTAGAGTGTTGTACAGTATGTAGTGCTAACTCTTTGGTTGCAGGTCCAGGTTCAGGTATGATTGGATTATACCTGTTATTATTCTGTTTAGATGCTTATCGCTCATACCAGGCTTTATGTCTAACCCATAGTTTTATGTCTCTTCTTATTACTCTGGGTGCTCACACGAGCAGACTAGAGACAGGTTATGGTTAGCTGGTGATGCGCGAGTAGCTGATTCGGAGGCGAGCAGGAGGCTTCCACGTATGATATATAGATATTCTCCCTGTGTCGTTGGTGGTCACTACTTGGGCATTAGTAGTGTACCTCCTTTATCTTGCTTTTGTTTTGAGACAGTTTGAAAAGTTGTA
Organism: Allium sativum; assembly: GCA_030737875.1. NCBI lineage: Eukaryota > Viridiplantae > Streptophyta > Magnoliopsida > Asparagales > Amaryllidaceae > Allium > Allium sativum. Next base: position 492,226,627 of record CM060920.1, read on the forward strand.
ATAAGCTATATTTTGGATTTCCACTGCTATGATGCTCAGTTCTGGTTTTTAGCTTATGCACTGTCTCTTCTGTTTTATGTCAAGTATGTTATTATTATATTTTGTTCTATGCGCTGTGAGACATATTACAGGTTCCTTGATTAGTCCATTCTCTTCTTTCTTTATCTTCTGGCGATCCGTTCCGTGCTAACTGGACATGTGTACAGCGCACTTTTGGAGGAAATGTCGGTTGGTGCGGGGCGGGCCGTCACACATAAGTACGTTTGAAGAGATCAACTTACGCGATCCGTTAGATAAACTCTGTCAGACATTCGTCCATTCACGTTTGTCCTGGGACTGGACAAACCGAAGGCACTATTCTGTAATGAGGATAGCCCTTGCATAACTCCGTCTTCAATATTTGATCGCAATGCTAACGTCCATACAGAGTGGTTTTCAGATAATGAATCTGATCCCGGTCTCTCCGTATTGACGACGTAAAAATGGTCCAAAACTTCGATAGTCGGTGATTTAACTATCAAAGAAAAACAGGTGTGCAACCAACGATATTATTTCCAGATGGAAATTCTATCGACCAATCATCATTCAACATTTTCCCTTTTTAAATTAAGGTATCTCTACTTAACCATTTTCCCATTTGTATATATTCGCAAATTCTTATTTTCCAAATTTAGAAAATATACTTTATAAATCATTTGGAAGACGTCACCATATTCCCTTCCATTTCTTATTTCCTATATTGGAAAACATTTCTGATCCTTATTCGGAAAACATTTCCAAATGTCCTTTACTGGATTTAAACAGATGTTTAAATAAAACATCGTTCTGCCAACCCAACCCATTATGGTCATTAACTCAATTTACTTAATCAGCTTTCACTATCGACCTTATCCACTTCTTAGTTAAAACTGAAGTCAATCAAGTTGGGGTATAATTACCTCTCAGACCTTAACTGAACGACCTTTCTAACCTCGAAATAGACAAAGTTCACCTTTTAAACCTTTAACTACTTCCTTACGTAACTCGGATTTCTATTTATGAATCCCCTCCTTTTACCAAATCATTTGATTATAACGATGGTGTTATAATCCCATGCTTTCAAAATAAAATAACTTAAATAAAATTTTTATTCCTTATTTTGAATAAACAACAAATAACTAATTGAATAATAATATACATCTTGATTTAAAAACGGAAAGTAAATAGAACTTTCCCTAATTTGATATAATCGAATTCAACGTATAATTCTCTTTTTCGAATAATCTCTATTCGATAACTCCATTTCGAATAAACTATATTCAATAACTCCTTCTTCGCATAACTATATTCTATAATCTCTCTTCGAATGATTTACATTCGATCAACTCCCCACGAATGATTTACATTCTATTAATTTCCTTTCGAATAAACTATATCCGATTAACTCCTTTAATTCTATTCGAATAAACTATTTCGAATAACTATGTCTAGTTTAACTTTATTTCGAATGTCTAATATTCGATTTAACTCCATTCACTTGACTCTAGATCGCAGCGATCACAATGGTTACGCCTGATTCCCTCAGGAAACATCTGACCGCCGTAGGCTATCTGCAGCCCTGCAAATTTCGCTAGCAGTCGTACAAAATGGCAACACATCCTAAATAACTATGTTGACTAACTCTATCTCAAATAACTATATTCGATCAACTCTAATTGAATAACTAATATTCAATTAATTCTAATTCGATTAACTCTATCTAATTAACCCTAACTGATTATTCAGTTTCAAATATCGATGTTTAAATCAATTCTTACTTCTCTATATAAGTCCTGACTTATATATTCTATTTATCCAATGATAAACATTTTATTTGATTTAGAAAATATTATTTATAATTTATCTTCTTACTTTATCTGTTAAAACAGATTCTATTTAAAATCTTCGCTTTAAACCCATAACATGCTATTCCCGTGTGCGAAGCACGGGTCTAAACCTTTCAAATATAAAATTCTCCTTTTATACAATTCTAGTCACTTTTTTTCAAGTATTTTCTTTTATAATCTATTTGTTTACAAAATAAATCTCCTTTCTGATAATTCTATTTACTTTAAAAAATATTTTCTTTTTATAAAATCTATTGATTCTATAAATATTTCTTTTTCAATATAACGTTGAAAATTTCCTTTTTAACATTCCAGTATTCTTTCTGGTATTTTCCATACCATATAACAATGACCAGTATCATTCAACCATACAAAATCAACAACAGATTTTATATCACATCATATAGCACAATATATGACAAAAACATTAGAATAAATGTTGAGGAACACAGTTGGGTCTCTCAGACCTGTTTCTCTACATCCACAGATGTTACACAGTATAATTCATATCAATCCAGTTCAATATAACATACTCTGATGAACAGAATAAATGTTTGTTTAACGATATGTGTATATCGTTCACTGTAATTTCAACCAATCAAACAACCATTCAACCAAACAATCATCACATAGAAATTTATCAACATTTATCAGTACTAGATTATATTTATAAAAATATAATTTAAACAGAGTTAATGAGTTTTACTCACCTTGGACGGTTATCGTTAAATAACGATAATTGGTCATTGATTTGATTCAGGCGTTAAATTCCACCATAAATCCAAACGAGCTTCAATTCACTCTCGGTCAGTTCCACGGTGTAGCCACCATTCATACGATCCCAATGTGGCGAACGGATCATAAAACTGAGTCCGTACGTACAAGATATTAGTCGATAAATGGTTATACACTATTTAATTTAAACCAAACCTTATTTTTATTTAAATCGGGCCTTACCTTTAGTAACTCGGCCCATTCAAATAATCCGTCCCAAAGTAAATAGTTCATTCTTCCCAATGTATCAAACATGAGCCCTGTATCCTATGACCAATCTTCGACCTTCCCATATTCTAGTGTATTTCGAACCATATAAGTAGACATTCTTCACGTTATTAAATACTAACTTAAACTTATTATTATTTAAAAATTTGGGCTTACTTATCTTGAAACCCAGCCCACGTCCCACCTTTGAAGTCCAGACCCAAACCGCTACTTCAGTCTTCTTCTTACATAATATAGCCGCCTGCTGCTAAAACTCCAACACCGTTTACCCAACTGTTTAACCCCAACCCGCATACAGCTTATTCCACTTTTGATATGTTCCTAGTCCAGTATGCCTCTTAACGCAAACCCATTCGCTCCTTTATCTTCCTTATTCTTACTTTCGGTTTCCATTCTCACCGCTGGTAACAGCGCATATATCTTCTTCCATATATTTTTTCTCTTTCCAATTGGAACTTTTCAAAATAAAATGGCGCAACCCATCCTTGCACTCCGTAATCACCTTTTCCCTCCAGACTTTCATCTCGCAACCTCCAGTACTATAAATACTCCATGCCGAAAATGCAGCCTCCATGCACAGTGCGTGCCCCTCTATTTTATCATCATTCAACTCCTTGTTTAACAATACATGCTTACGTTACAAGCATGAGAAGAAACTCAAGCATACATTAGTGTATGTTTTTCAGCAAAGCACTTCCATTCTCCCCATCACTATTTAAAATGCTCGCACCGTTTGACAGACCTGGGCCCGCTATGGAGCAACCTGCACCTCTCCTCCTCGCACATACCATCAATATATACAGATTTACTCTCACATATAAAGGGACTGTTGGGAACAGGAGGTGTGTATTTACTTCAAGGTATTTTAGTGGAGGAAAGAATACGATTTATATTTTATTTTATTTTACCATTAGCAAGTTCCGTAAGTCCTGAAGAAGAAGAAAATGGCGAGAGACAGATGTATTTATAATGTTCAAGACCGTGGCAATTAAGGCATAGAGTTGTTGTAGGGGTTGAAAATTTGTCAAGGTAGCTGTGCACTAGGATTTGATCATACACATGGAAGATTTTATGTGTAGCTTAGGTAGTTAGTACTCTTATATATTACTTTGCCTTCACGTTTAAGATACAGGTCTCGCTTGTAGGGACAATATAGGTTCGCAGTGTGTTATTCCATCATTAGGCCTGGGGAATTTTGCAAAGAGTAGGCATGTTCAGATATTCATGTGCGTGATAAAGACAACGTATATAGCTTAGGGTAGGGCTTTGAGTTTTCATTTCAAAGTTGGTCTGTGTGAAACATTGATGGGTGGCTGTGTGCAAAATGGTACATTTCTTAGCGGTGGAGGTGGAAAGAATAAAGTGTATTTAGTAAGGGTACCGATTGTGTACAATTTCATTCGTTATGAACTGCTATGGACAAAAATAAAAATAGCGTTGAATTGACCAATTTGTCACGGTTCCAAAAATATAATAATATCGGTAGGTTGACTCATATTTTGAAACCTCAAAATAATGATATAGGGTACAAAATACTCCAAATAAAAAGTTGCGTATTTAATTAATTAAAAATTATAATAAAATTCTAAAAATTAAATTAACACTACGTCTCAAAAGAACCTTGTCTAAATTTGAATCCAGCATGCAGTTATTTCAAATAAACTGTTACGGTCGATGAACGATTCTACAGCGACTATTTGAAAATTTGATTTGAATATACCTTGCAATCTATACGACGAAAACTCCATTTTCCACTTCCGTTAGAAAAACATAGTTCAACAAATTCGAACGTTTCTTGTTTCGAAGAAATCCGATAAATAATGGATCCTGTACAATCAGTTGAAGTTCAGAACGTTAAATTACGAACTGCCGCGATATTACGGGCTCGATTATATTTAATATATTTTTATACGTTCAACTTCGTTTTAAATTAATATATAATTCAATTTATATTGCGAATTCAATATTTAAACTGATTTAAATATTCAAATACGAACCGATTAAAATGCGGGACGTTACATTCCTTCCCCCTTAAAAGAATTTCGTCCCCGAAATTACTAAGATAGAGAAAATGCTACGAACCCCATTATAACCAAGTAAAGAATCTTTTGTTCCACTTTTTAAATTCAGTTGCAATTTAACAAGTTAATTTCAAATTAAAATATTAAATTATTGTTATAACGAATATTTTCAAAAATTTCGATAATTTTCTAACACCTTGAATTTCCGAGAAATTTTGCCAGCATCTTCTTTGCGCGGCTCGATTGGTACAATTTCAATTCGACTTTTTAGGTCTTCTCCAACCCAAAAGAAAATCAAACAGCCAAGTGGCTTGTCAAACAGGCTCATGAATATCATATCCAAATAATATATAACTCGTACCTTTTTATTGGGCATTCAACTCTGCCTCTTCAATTTATTACCCATTCCAGCATATTCCAATGCATTCCCAGTTAATCTCCAATCAGTTTATCAACAAATCCCATTGTTCTCTAATACCAACCAAAATCCATTTCAATTCCAGTTTCAACCTCAAATCCCCCATTCAACAATCCAGTTCCATTCCAGATTATCTCCAATCCAATCCAATTTTACTTAACTCTATTTAATTCTATTCCAATTCAATTCTCACTTGGTTGGCTTCAATTCAATTCTAATTTGCTTTCACAATCTTTATCTAGCTTATTTAAATTAAATTAAATTAAATTGATTCATTTATTCACTTTTACCATTTCAATATCTTTAACTTCATAAGTTGAATTTAATTTCAAAATTTCAATTTCCTGGGTTTTTATTTCAAATCAGCCTGAAATTACATATATTTATATATACGATAATAACAATTCAAAATATTTGAATTTCTGAACAACTTATTTCCCAAAACAATTCAAAACAAAATGTTTGGTAGTAATCCGTCATTTAGAATCTCGAAAATGATACTGATGATGCGGCCGTCATCATCAGAGTTATTTCCCAACTATCGAAGTGAGTTCAATACTACATCACTTATCAAAACCATTTTCAAACACTTTCATTTGAAATCTTTTCAAAATATCATTCACGATACTTGTAAACAATTTAAAATTTCCCAGGATCTTAAAATTTTCTTAAACTTAACTCAAATCCATTACGGGCACTTTTCCCAGTTTTCAGAATTTTAATTCCATTTTTGATTTAATTCAGATTTAATTAATCTTTTTTTATATTATACGAACTCAAATTGGTTATTTATATAACCATTTCAATTATAATCAACCAACACATCCAATATATGCTAATAATTCCAAGATATACCTTTCTTTTATATCAAAATATATTTTGGGTAAAATTATTTCATTTTCCCTCTTTCAAAACATACTGTGTCGGTTTATCGTACTTGAGTGTTTAGAAACTCCTATCGATACAGTGGATCAAACTGATAGACCGGAACTCATAAACAACTCAACCAATAAATCTCCATAATATAAAACAATTTTATAAAATCTACAAATACGTTCACTCGTATATATATATATATATACTCAAACTCAATCTAGGGTATTGCTAACCCCATCTCTACTGAGTCACGCCACAGAGCCAAGGTAATCACTTAACCTTCAGCTCTGATACCACTGTAACGACCCGGGGATTTTTTCGACTCCGAAAATCAACACACGACTGCCATGTTGACTATTCGAACATCGAAAATTCCTGATCATTAATAGAAAGAAGTTAGAGGGTGAGAATAGATAAGATAGAAAATTAGAATAGAAGAAGAAGAAGATCACCACGGAACAGAATCATAGTAATTCAAATCTCACAGCGGAACGAATAAAATATAATATATAACATACTTTGAAATAAAACTGTATATATATACAACAACATTATCAGAGAACAACACTTACGCACAACGGAAATAACAATAGCTATATAATCCTGAAGCCTCCTGCTTCAAGCTCCTCTAAGTATATCTGTAAAGACCTGAACTACTTGACTGCCCGTACAAATTTGGGCACCCAAAAGTTTAGGAAAAACAAAACAAAATAAACTCTGGGTCAGTCATGGGACTGGTGTGAGTAAACTCAAATCATCGGTTTAACTTTTCAAAATCCTTTTCAAAAGAAAAGATAATCATAAGACCGATCCACACATAAACACGAATGGCTTTTACCTTACGATAACCAAAAACAGCTTTGGAAATCCATACTTTTCTGATATTATAATAATGTCTAATCACAAGTAATTAGAATCTAGCAGAACGCTTGCATCTCACGTTCCACATATATAGTATACAAATCAAAATCGCGGGCACTTATTGGAAATTGGATTCCGACCTTGACAAGATATGGGACCACCTGCCGATAGTGTATCTCTAGAGGCAAATACACTGGGTTCAACAAGAACATCTTGCAACCCGGCCCTCACATGACCGACCACTCATTTCGCTTAAGTGTATCAAGTGTATATCACCAACGGTTGGGAGCTACCCACCGTCTTCCCGAGAAGGGACAGCATTGAATAGACAAAGAAGGAATTGGATTTTCTCTAGATAGGTGATATACACCCTAATGGGAGCGACCCCATAGCCATGCTGCCTGCCCGATTTCTGTCATTTCCCGGTTGATGAGGCTAGAGGTCATTACATACCTTTGCAACTCTTGACCACCATCCACTTTGAATGCCACATCGTCATACCGTCAAATCACAAATTGATTTCCTCAAAAATACTACAGGTATAAAGCTAAGAGAAACAAATTCCTCCGCCACCAAACATAAGTACGTTTGAAGAGATCAACTTACGCGATCCGTTAGATATACTCTGTCAGACATTCGTCCATTCACGTTTGTCCTGGGACTGGACAAACCGAAGGCACTATTCAGTAATGAGGATAGCCCTTGCATAACTCTGTCTTCAATATTTGATCGCATCGCTAACGTCCATACATAGTGGTTTTCAGATAATGAATTCGATCCCGGTCTCTCCGTATTGACGACGTAAAAATGGTCCAAAACTTCGATAGTCGGTGATTTAACTATCAAAGAAAAACAGGTGTGCAACCAACGATATTATTTCCAGATGGAAATTCTATCGACCAATCATCATTCAACATTTTCCATTTTTAAATTAAGGTATCTCTACTTAACCATTTTCCCATTTGTATATATTCGCAAATTCTTATTTTCCAAATTTAGAAAATATACTTTATAAATCATTTGGAAGACGTCACCATATTCCCTTCCATTTCTTATTTCCTATATTGGAAAACATTTCTGATCCTTATTCGGAAAACATTTCCAAATGTCCTTTACTGGATTTAAAAAGATGTTTAAATAAAACATCGTTCTGCCAACCCAACCCATTACGGTCATTAACTCAATTTACTTAATCAGCTTTCACTATCGACCTTATCCACTTCTTAGTTAAAACTGAAGTCAATCAAGTTGGCGTATAATTACCTCTCAGACCTTAACTGAACGACCTTTCTAACCTCGAAATAGACAAAGTTCAACTTTTAAACCTTTAACAACTTCCTTACGTAACTCGGATTTCTATTTATGAATCCCCTCCTTTTACCAAATCATTTGATTATAACGATGGTGTTATAATCCCATGCTTTCAAAATAAAATAACTTAAATAAAATTCTTCTTCCTTATTTTGAATAAACAACAAATAACTAATTGAATAATAATATACATCTTGATTTAAAAACGGAAAGTAAATAGAACTTTGCCTAATTTGATATAATCGAATTCAACGTATAATTCTCTTTTTCGAATAATCTCTATTCGATAACTCCATTTCGAATAAACTATATTCGTTAACTCCTTCTTCGCATAACTATATTCTATAATCTCTCTTCGAATGATTTACATTCGATCAACTCCCTACGAATGATTTACATTCGATTAATTTCCTTTCGAATAAACTATATTCGATTAACTCCTTTAATTCTATTCGAATAAACTATTTCGAATAACTATGTCTGGTTTAACTTTATTTCGAATGTCTAATATTCGATTTAACTCCATTCACTTGACTCTAGATCGCATCGATCACAATGGTTACGCCTGATTCCCTCAGGAAACATCCGACCGCCGTAGGCTATCTGCAGCCTTGCGAATTTCGCTAGCAGTCGTACAAAATGGCAACATAACCTAAATAAATATGTTGACTAACTCTATCTCAAATAACTATATTCGATCAACTCTAATTGAATAACTAATATTCAATTAATTCTAATTCGATTAACTCTATCTAATTAACCCTAACTGATTATTCTGTTTCAAATATCGATGTTTAAATCAATTCTTACTTCTCTATATAAGTCCTGACTTATATATTCTATTTATCCAATGATAAACATTTTATTTGATTTAGAAAATATTATTTATAATTTATCTTCTTACTTTATCTGTTAAAACAGATTCTATTTAAAATCTTCTCTTTAAACCCATAGCATGCTATTCCCGTGTGCGAAGCACGGGTCTAAACCTTTCAAATATAAAATTCTCCTTTTATACAATTCTAGTCACTTTTTTTCAAGTATTTTCTTTTATAATCTATTTGTTTACAAAATAAATCTCCTTTCTGATAATTCTATTTACTTTAAAAAATATTTTCTTTTTATAAAATCTATTGATTCTATAAATATTTCTTTTTCAATATAACGTTGAAAATTTCCTTTTTAACATTACAGTATTCTTTCTGGTATTTTCCATACCATATAACAATGACCAGTATCATTCAACCATACAAAATCAACAACAGATTTTATATCACATCATATAGCACAATATATGACAAAAACATTAGAATAAATGTTGAGGAACACAGTTGGGTCTCTCCGACCTGTTTCTCTACATCCACAGATGTTACACAGTATAATTCATATCAATCCAGTTCAATATAACATACTCTGATGAACAGAATAAATGTTTGTTTAACGATATGTGTATATCGTTCACTGTAATTTCAACCAATCAAACAACCATTCAACCAAACAATCATCACACAGAAATTTATCAACATTTATCAGTACTAGATTATATTTATAAAAATATAATTTAAACAGAGTTAGTGAGTTTTACTCACCTTGGACGGTTATCGTTAAATAACGATAATTGGTCATTGATTTGATTCAGGTGTTAAATTCCACCATAAATCCAAACGAGCTTCAATTCACTCTCCGTCAGTTCCACGGTGTAGCCATCATCCATACGATTCCAATGTGGTGAACGGTTCATAAAACTGAGTCCGTACGTACAAGATATTAGTCGATAAATGGTTATACACTATTTAATTTAAACCAAACCTTATTTTTATTTAAATCGGGCCTTACCTTTAGTAACTCGGCCCATTCAAATAATCCGTCCCAAAGTAAATAGTCCATTCTTCCCAATGTATCAAACATGAGCCTTGTATCCTATGACCAATCTTCGACCTTCCCATATTCTAGTGTATTTCGAACCATATAAGTAGACATTCTTCACGTTATTAAATACTAACTTAAACTTATTATTATTTAAAAATTTGGGCTTACTTGTCTTGAAACCCAGCCCACGTCCTACCTTTGAAGTCCAGACCCAAACCGCTACTTCAGTCTTCTTCTTACATAATATAGCCGCCTGCTGCTGAAACTCCAACACCGTTTACCCAACTGTTAAACCCCAACCCGCATACAGCTTCTTCCATTTTTGATCTGTTCCTAGTCCAGTATGCCTCTTAACGCAAACCCATTCGCTCCTTTATCTTCCTTATTCTTACTTTCGGTTTCCATTCTCACCGCTGGTAACAGCGTATATATCTTCTTCCATATTTTTTTCTCTTTTCCAATTGGAACTTCTCAAAATAAAATGGCGCAACCCATCCTTGCACTCCGTAATCACCTTTTCCCTCCAGACTTCTATCTCGCAACCTCCAGTACTATAAATACTCCATGCCGAAAACGCAGCCTCCATGCACAGTGCGTGCCCCTCTATTTTATCATCATTCAACTCCTTGTTTAACAATACATGCTTACGTTACAAGCATGAGAAGAAACTCAAGCATACGTTAGTGTATGTTTTTCAGCAAAGCACTTCCATTCTCCCCATCACTATTTAAAATGCTCGCACCGTTTGACAGACTCGGGCCCGCTATGCAGCAACCTGCAGCTCTCCTCCTCGCACATACCATCAATATATACAGATTTACTCTCACATATAAAGGGACTGTTGGGAATAGGTGGTGTGTATTTACTTCGAGGTATTTTAGTGGAGGAAAGAATACGATTTATATTTTATTTTATTTTACCATTAGCAAGTTCCGTAAGTCCTGAAGAAGAAGAAAATGGCGAGAGACAGATGTATTTATAATGTTCAAGACCGTGGCGATCAACGCATAGAGTTGTTCTAGGGGTTGAAAATTTGTCAAGGTAGCTGTGCACTAGGATTTGATCACACACATGGAAGATTTTATGTGTAGCTTAGGCAGGTAGTACTCTTATATGTTACTTTGCCTTCACGTTTAAGATACAGGTCTCGCTGTTCAATTGTAGGGACAATATAGGTTCGCAGTGTGTTATTCCATCATTAGGCCTGGGGCGTTTTGCAAAGAGTAGGCATGTTCAGATATTCATGTGCGTGATAAAGACAACGCATATAGCTTAGGGTAGGGCTTTGAGTTTTCATTTCAAAGTTGGTCTACGTGAAACATTGATGGGTGGCTGTGTGCAAAATGGTACATTTCTTAGCGGTGGAGGTGGAAAGAATAAAGTGTATTTAGTAAGGGTACCAATTGTGTACAATTTCATTCGTTACGAACTGCTATGGACAAAAATAAAAATAGCGTTGAATTGACCAATTTGTCACGGTTCCAAAAATATAATAATATCAGTAGGTTGACTCATATTTTGAAACCTCAAAATAATGATATAGGGTACAAAATACTCCAAATAAAAAGTTGCGTATTTAATTAACTAAAAATTACAATAAAATTCTAAAAATTAAATTAACACTACGTCTCAAAAGAACCTTGTCTAAATTTGAATCCAGCATGCAGTTATTTCAAATAAACTGTTACGATCGATGAACGAATCTACAACGACTATTTGAAAATTTGATTTGAATATACCTTGCAATCTATACGACGAAAACTCCATTTTCCACTTCCGTTAGAAAAACATAGTTCAACAAATTCGAACGTTTCTTGTTTCGAAGAAATCCGATAAATAATGGATCCTGTACAGTCAGTTGAAGTTCAGAACGTTAAATTACGAACTGCCGCGATATTACGGGATCGATTATATTTAATATATTTATATACGTTCAACTTCGTTTTAAATTAATATATAATTCCATTTATATTGCGAATTCAATATTTAACCTGATTTAAATATTCAAATACGAACCGGTAAAAATGCGGGACGTTACAACTTAGGTATGGATGACTTTACGTCCCTAAGAATGGAGGGTTGAGGAAAGAATTTCAAGAGGAGTGAAATAAGTCAAAATTGACCATCCACCCCGGTGGGGATAAAATGTAAAAAATATGAAGAGAAATCTCCATTGGGAAGGGATGAAGAGAGATGTAGCCGAATTCATGGCCAGATGTCTAACATGCCAAAAAGTCAAAGCGGAGCAAGGGATGCCCGAAGGATTGTTGTTACCTTTAGAGATTCCCACATGGAAGTGGGAACATATATCCATGGACTTTATAGATGGACTTCGTAGAAGCCAAAAAGGGAATGATGCCATTTGGGTTGTGGTAGATCGTTTAACCAGAAGCGCCCATTTTATACTAGTCAATAAGACAAGGACTGCAGCCTCATTAGTCTAATTGTATGCCAAAGAGATTGTCAGACTACATAGTATCCCATCGACTATCGTGACCGATAGAGACCCCTTATTCACGAGAAAATTTCGGAGAAGCCTACAAGCAGCATTGGGGATGACCCTTAACTTGAGCATAGCTTATCATCTGTAGACAGATGGAAAGACAAAAGGAGTAAACATAATCTTAGAAAACTTGCTCAGATCATGCATCATCGACTTTGGAGGAGTCTGCGAGCAACACCCACCGCTTGTGGAGTTTACGTATAATAATAGTTTTCAAGCAACGATTAGTATAACCCCTTTTGAAACGATTTACGAGAGGCCATGCAAAAATCGCCAACTTGTTGGTGGGAAACTACCGACAAGGTTATACTCAGACCAGACTTCGTCTGTGAATCCACAGGGAAGATATCCTTGATTAGGCAGAGAATGAAGGAAGCCCAAGACCGTTAGAAATCGTATGTCGATAAGCGAAGGAGAGAACTTGAGTTTAATGTTGGAGACTTAGTATTCATAAAAGTATCCCCTCATAAGAAAACTGTCCGGTTTGGAAAGATAGGGAAGTTGGCTACCAGATTTATTGGACCTTTTAGTATCATTGAGAAGATAGGATCTTTGGCGTATCAAGCGGATCTCCCAAAGCATTTATCAGGAATCCATAATGTTTTTCATGTATCTCATCTAAGGAAATTCCTTCATGATTCTGCTACCAGACTTGAGCTTGATGAAATTGGGGACATAGAAAAACTCGAGTTGGAGTCCAGGGTGCCCCGTGCCACTGCAAGGATTGTAGAACACGAAATCAAGAGACTCCGCAACAAAAATCGTTCGCCTAACGTTCCATGCTACTAATTTCATTTAATCTTGCTTTGGCTCCTTATTGATACTTTAGGAAGAGCATTGGGGGGCAGTCTTACTAGATTTCCTTTTGATATTCCTGCTGGCATTTTCCAATTCATCCAAAAACTTTTGGTTCTTCTCAATATGATCTGACACATCTTTTTCATTTGCAGGTTGGCTAGCAGTCTTCTTCAGTGGCCATTTGCTCAATGATGTTAGATTCCTCCATATCTTCCAAGTCCTCGACTAGTCCATCCACCGTGGGTTGATTATTATCAGCATTTGGCGGAGCATCAGTATCAGTTCTATTCGCATTTTCCAAACTTGGAATATTCTCTATAGTTCTTGTTGTTATATGTTGCTATTCATATTGTTCAATTGTGAAAAAATGTTGTCAGAGCCCAAGATTTGTGTGGCGTCCCCATTCATTTTATTAGTATTGTTTCCCAAGTCAAAAATGTCATTGCTTGTATTATTCAAAACTGTAACGTTGGAATTTGCATCTACTATTATTCTCCATTGTTATTTAATACATATGTATCTGACTCTTCTCCTGAATTGTCTGTATTGCTAACATTGGGATTATCCTCCTTTCGAACTGTGTCTAGCCGTTCATTAATGTTACCATCTTTTGTGCTAATTTTGTTTAAGTTTATACAGTTTCTGGGTACCCTATGTTCTGAGTCTATGATAATTTCATTAATCTTGGATATCATCATACTATCAACATTTGCATTTAAGTCCGTTGATCAATCATCCGTATTGTCTTCCCTAATGTTCTCAGGGTTTCTTGTGATAATTTCGCTCGTGTCTATAGTCTTTGGAACCCATGTTTATGTCATTTTTTCTTTGCATTGTGCGTGATAATGCCAGAAAACTCCACACACTTTACAGCATGACGGCTTGCAAAGATAATCCACTTTCACTTTCAGCTCTTCTCCCGTGTGCATGAGCACGTCCACTTCATTGGGAAAGTCAGATTTCGCTTCCATTTCTATCAAAATCATCGCAAAAGCTACTCTAGATTCATTCGCAGTAACTTTATCCATTTTAATGGGTCTACTGATCATGCTAGCAATAGCACTCGGTGCTTTTCTATCCCATAGCTTCAATTCTAGATTTGAAAATTTCACCCACGGCGGCATAGTCGAAAGAAGATCTTTTTTAAATCTCGTTCCCATATTCCACGTTTTGAGAATAATTATTTTATTGCCAAAAAGGTACGGACCCACCTTTAAGATTCTATCACAATCTATATTATTGTCAAATCGAATTATAAAGAAACCATTTTCTCTAGATAATAGTTGGAAATTTTCTGATGGTTTCCACATTCGTTCGACATATTCTTTTAAATAAAGATGATATGGTCTTGTGTCGTACACGTAGAAGATGAGCGAATTTTTCCATTTGTCAATGGATCTTTAAGCTGCTATATGTGATACTACAGCCTTTTGTTTTGAATTAACTATCATCGGTGTAATGTATGTTAGATCCACATATTTGGATTTATGTTCCCCCGTTCCTTCACCTGCCGCCTGAACCCACAATTTCGCCATCCCTGCAGCAAGATCTTCCCTAACCCCTTGCCAATCAAATCCATTTGTTACCGACCTCTGAACCTGTCGACCTCCAGATCTGGATCGAGCGTTTGCTCTCCTAAGATCTGAGATCGAGGAGGATGCACCACCTTGCCGACGGTATTTTGAGGCACCGACGGGCTTCTGTCACTCCGCAGGTCTGTCCGAGTGTGAGCGTGTTGATTGAAGGAAAACCTTGCTTTTCCATCCTTTCCAACCGTGGTCCATCCGTCGTTGTCCATACCATCCACTGCTTCATCGATATTCACCACTTCCTTTCCTAGCCTCCGATCAGGAGGACGGCCTATGTCGCTCGCTGCTATGGAATTAGAGGCGTCGTTAGTGGCTGCCATGGAATTAGGACGCTCTTTTTCGTATTAGAGTTCCTAACTTTAATAACATATGCAGAAGATTAAACAAACTCTATTTTGATTCAAAAGATTCATTTTTTTCCTAATAAATTGCATTATATTTATGTTCGTAAAGCTAATTTACACTAGAATTTTATAAATTACAGTAGAAGTTTCTAAATTTGGATGTGTATCCGGTTAGCTTCTGCATCCATACCTACCATAATAGGTTATGCATTTGCTAGCTTTCGATGGGTAGCTCGGTTAACCAATCTATTTCGATTGCAAACTAGTTTCCATAAATAATAGGTCAAGTGATGTATTTAGCTAGGTTTTGTTTCATATATACCCAATTATGTTGTGCATCCAGTTAGCTTTTGTACCCGATGAGTAATGCGATTAACCAATCAATCTCGATTACAAGTTGGTTTCCATGTATACCCAAGTAGATACTGTATCTAGTTAGCTTTTAAATCTTACCTATTAGGTTACGCATCTAGTTAGTTTTTGCATCTATATGTTCCCGATTAAGTTGTGCATTCAGTTACCTTTCGTATCCTATGGTTAGTTCCATTGATCGGTCTATCTTAGTTACATATTGGTTTCTATATCTACCATATTAGGTAGTGCATCCAGTTAGTTTTTTCATTCATATGTACATGATTAGGTTGTGCATTCGGTTAGCTTTTGCATTCAATGGTTAGCTAACCAATCTATTTTGATTAAATAATGGTTTCCATACGTACCTAGTTAGGTAGTGTATCCGATTAGCTTTTGGATCTGTACTTACTCGATTAGGTTTTGCATTCTGTTTGCTTTTGTACATCTTTGTATCATAATAGATTATGTATCTAATTATGATTTTTTTCTATATGTACCAAATTAGGTTGTGTATTTGATTACCTTTTACATCCGATGGTAAGTTCGGTTAACTATTCTATCTCAATTAAAGATTAGTTTCTATAGGTAAATTAATTAGCCAGTACATTCGACTAGCTTTTGCATCTATATGTACCAGATTAGGTCATGCATCCAATTAGCTTTTGCTTCCAGATGTGTCTGATTATGTTGTACATCTGATTAGCTTTTTCCTCCACATGTATCTGATTAGGTTATGCATTTGGTTGACTTTTACATTCCGTGGTAAGCCCGATTAATTAATTGATCTTAGTTATGGATTGGTTGTCATACATACCTAATTATGTATTGGTTAGTTTTTGCATTCATATTTATCCAATTAGGTTATTGTAAGATTTGCGATCTGCTGTATCATTTTTTTAATTAATATATTCGCATTCCACTTCCAAGTATCACTTCATGATTTTTTTTTGTACATGTGATGTTAATGTTATTTTACTTTTTGAAAGTTTGTATTAATACTATTTTCTAAATTAATTAAATACGATACTATATAACTTTGTAAATGTATTATCCTTTTTATATGATTTTTTGAGTATTTATAGTTCTATTTTTCATAAATTATTATGTGATGCTGCCGTGTAATATTATTATTGTATTTATAAACTAAGAAAACAAATACAACAATTATACTTCAACTTTATCATGCAATAGTTGATCTTACGATGTGATATCATTTATAAAAGTTGTAATAGAACATTCACTAATTAGAAATGTAGACATTTATGAAAACTCGATAATATGAAACCTTTATAATAATGAACTATTGAAAATCTTGGTGGAAAAATTAAATTTCGTCCTTCCATTTCTAATACGGGGCTTAAACAACATTTATACATCATAAATGCTTGTAAATATAATATTATTTAATTTAACAATTCAATTCACTTTCTTAAGCGTTCATTATTATTTTTATGATAATAAAATTTAAGAATCCAAAAGGATGGACTCGCATATGAATCCATATGAATTATATATATATATATATATATATATAGAGAGAGAGAGAGAGAGCCTACCCCATATAGGGAAATTCTATTTAGACACAAAATGGGGACACATAATTGCATACAATAAATCTCAACCACTGGACCCTCCCATGAATTCCACTGTCCACATAAAGACAAACAAATCCAACGGTTGAGGCTTTGTGTCTCCCTCTTTGTGTTTAATTTTGTATCCAAATAGCCAGCTCCATATATATATATATAGTGTGGTGCTAAGGGCACCCCAATATCTTCTTCCTAATACCACAATTAAAAAAAATAAAACTCATTAAATTTTGTATGCTTTCTAATACCACATTACCTTTCCATTCTAATCTCTCACTTAACCAGTATTTCTCGAACTAATCACGCAGTCAGCTCTAATCTGAAAACCCTAATCAACAACAATCATTGTCTACTTCGTCTATCCCGCGGGGAAAATTCAAAATTTTACCGTTTGAAGCCCTAAAATTACTTGATTGAGTTGACTGGGTTTGAGACAACGATGTATTTGCGGCTTTCTTCATTCTCGGCACTGCTTCGGTGTCGAACAATTTATCCTTGATCGATCGATTGAAGAACTAGGGTTTCATAATGGAATGAAAGAGGAACAAATAAGTGACAAGAGGGAAATAAGGTAACGATTGTGTGGTAGCTCCTTTTTTTACGTAAGGTATTAAGAAGAGTGTAATGATAATTCTTGTGGTATTTTTTAATAGTGGTAATAGAAAGAGTAAATTGGGTTTCCCTAGCACCACTCTATATATATATGGCGAGCATTTAGTGGCACCCCAAATAGTGCGTCACCCGTAAATGGCCCCTGATTTCCACCACATATCCCATTTCTCTCTCCCTTCACTCATTCTCTCTCCTCCTACTCACTTATTCTAATATAAATGCTTGATTTATATATGGGGCAAATGGCATGCTCAATATTTGGGGTGCCATTGAATGCTCCTCTCTCTCTCTATGTATATATATATATATATAGGTTGAATATATATATATATATATATATATATATATATTGATTTTTAATAATGGCGGACACAGGCGTTCAGGTGGGAGTAGTTACAAAACAACATCCACAACCGAAACCGCCCGATATTTCCACTTTTCCAGCGTTAAGAGCGGCGACCACCGACCATCCCTTAACCAACGAGTTCCATAATGCGATTGGATCAAAAGCTTGGTCAAAACCGTAGGCAGATACGGTGAGAGATTTCTCAACCAGAAGGAAGAAGATGTCACCGATCTGAAGTTCTTCTCACCAACAAAATGTCAAGGAAATTGTTGAAGGAAACTCCCACTTTCAGTATTCGAAGCATCCTCCATCAGATGGAAAAACACACTCGTGGTGTACATATTAGGAAGATAGCCTTCGTACAACAATTTCAAAACCTTCATTTCGAAAACATGGACACCATTAGGTCTGTTTGACTGTTATTATAAAAGGAATGGTTTCATATTCGTAAATTTTTAGAATATAATGGACTGTATAAACAATGTCAAATCTGGACCATATAAAATACGATCTAAGTTGGTGGCTATTAAAAAATGGAAACTAGGGTTATCTCTGTCGAAAGATTTATTTTCCTCTCGGTGCTAATCTAGGTTAGATTTAACGAACTAAAACTGGAATACGGGAATAATGAAGGCATCAGTAGAATCGCGAGCGTGCATGGATATCCAATTAGAATGGACTTCACAACTGCGCTTGAAACACGTCTGAACTACGGGTCGGGTTTTAGTGCAAGTGGCTGTAAATTTTAGCTTTCCTGATGTGGTTGAAATGGGGTTATATAATGGGGAGATCGACAAAATACAGGTAGACTATGAGCGGCGAATTCATCCCTACAAAAACTATAATGGTTTTAGTCACACTATTTCCAACTACACAATCACCACATCACAAGTTTGGCAACCAAAAAATAAAGCAGCAGTCCTTGAGAATAAACATGGGGCAAATTCTGATAAAGTTGAGAGTACATTATTCAGTGGCTATACTACAGTGGAGAGTTATTTTAACGTCCCACATTTTTAGGACGGTTAAATAATTTATTTATTTAAATTATTCCAATATTGATTGGTAATATAAATGGCATGAAATTATTAATTTGAATATTTAAATTAATATATTTATAATAATGGGATAATAGATTAAATTTTTGAAACGTTCGGAAATGAATTAAATGCAGTATTGGGTGAATTGGATAATATAAGGAATTTAATTAAATTTAAATTCTAGTTAGAAACAACGAATATATTATTTAAAAGACAGTTGAACGTATTAATTATAATATAAATTATAATTGAGCTAGCAACGTCGCGGCAGTTCGTAATATTGCGATTTAAACTTCAACTGACTATACAAGATTCGTTATAAGTCGGATTTCTTCGAAACAAGAAATGCTCAAATCTGTTGAACTGTATTTTTCTAATAGAAGAGAAAAATCTAGATTTCGTCTTGTAGATTGTAATTTATGTCCAAATCAAATTTTAAAATAGTCGCTATAGAATCTTTTATAAACCATAATGATATATTTAATTATAATAAATGTTTGCTTCGAATCTGGACAAGACATTTGAGACGTAGTAATAATTTAATTTTCAGAATTTTATTGTAATTTTTAATTTGGAAAATATGCAACTTTTTATTTGAAGTGTTTTACAACCTATATCAACATTTCGGGGTTTCACAAAATAAATTAACTTGTTTATTTTATTATATATCTGTGATCCGGGCATATTGTTCATTATGACGGTATTATTATTTTTGTCTGTAACAGTCCGTAGAACGAATCAAATTGTGTAATGGAGACCCCATAAAAATTCATTTTTTGAAAACAAATATAAACTAAATATGCATGTAACTCTATTAGGAACCAAACAAGATAGATTCAGGCAATGCTAACTTTTGTTATTTCAAACGCATATATAGCACCATGCTAGGAAGGTTGTATAAGATTCTTCAACTACAATGAGAATACGTTGGGAGCACAAACATGCTCATTTGGTATATGTGTCTAATTTGATATTGGTCTATAGAATTGATGGAAACTATACTACCCTCGCATGGATTTTCGCCCACCTAAGTATCTCATTCATTTTCCAATAAATTTGGCGTGTGCAAACATACCTTCGTGTTCCAAGTTAGCTGGCTAGCTCAAACATTTTATGGACTCTACTCCTCCTACAAAATCCTGCTAGGTGACAGTGCTAGTACAAGAGCTTCCACAAATATCTCTAATCAATCATATAGAGGAAAAGCAGATATTATATAGTAACTGGAACAATACAAAACGTCAGAATGTAAAACAACCAATGCAACTCCCATTTCCGTATGTCTGCAGAAATGTTTAAAAAAACATTTGTACAATATGGAAGGTGATCCAGGAATGACTTTCTCTTTTCGTACACTGCGTGTAACTTAGTAGCTAAGTTTATATTTACTTCACAGTGAAGTAAATCAGTGAAATGGGACGATGAAAAATTGGTTTCGAAAATCAAATCACTTTAATACCTCCTTGTATTTTCATATCAGCCCAATGTATTGTCACGTCCTACCTGGAAACTAAAGTACTAACCTGCTGCGACTCTTGCTTAAGAATTAAGTTTTTCCCGTTTATAAATATAGCTCGAAAACTGCAATTCTCTTTTCTTGTTTCATCAACTTTAAAACAATTTTCATGGCTTCAAAATATGTTAAACAAGCTATTTACACCTCATAAAAATATAAAACCCTTATATTTGAAATCCTACTTAGAATCTCTTCAAACTCCTGTATTTTGTAAAGGGTGCGCTGGTCTTTATCTTCTGTTGGATTTTTGAATCGTGAGCATAAGGTTTAAATTCTTTGATGGATGGAGCTTTGATCCGGGAATGTAAGTACATACAAGAGTTGTGAGAACAGATGAGGGTTGGCTATTG
The DNA here is from genome assembly GCA_030737875.1 of Allium sativum. Taxonomy (NCBI): domain Eukaryota; kingdom Viridiplantae; phylum Streptophyta; class Magnoliopsida; order Asparagales; family Amaryllidaceae; genus Allium; species Allium sativum. The sequence goes on from CM060920.1 coordinate 492,247,891, forward strand.
CGAGTTGGAGCTACTATGGCAGTTGGATGGCGATTTAGGGTTGGGAGTGGCAAAGAGTGGCGCATCAAGTTGTAGAATGGAGTATGTATTTTGGTTTCTGAGATTAGACAGTACTCGACGGAGAAGTTTTATGAGTATTGAAAGATAAAAATATCGCTCCACTTTATATAGCCATAGGAGCAACCTGTTGACGCGAGGGGTAGGGAAGTAATCGAATGCATTAAATGGGTTTGGGATCGTATAGCTCGAGATGGGGAGAAGATTAGTTGTGGTTTCATAGGTTTCGGCGGAATGTAGAGAGAGAGAACAGTTGGAGTGAATTTTGGAAATGCTAAAAGGTGGAGTAGTTGTATACGCGAGCTTTAGGGAAGAAGCCTTCCCCACAGACTCTGTTTTGATGAAGATTTGGGGTAAGCCCATTCATAATTTTTTTTAAAAAGGAAATAGGCATGAGTAGTCTGGAATAATACAAGAGGATGCGAATAATATTTTAGTAAAGAAACGGTGAGGGTAAAGTCTAGAAAATTGCAATAAAATATATAGGAGCAAGGCGTGGTTTTAAACAGTGAAGAGGATGTCAACATTTGGTTAATGGAGGAGTAATGCATTCAGAAATATACCGGGGAAGATGGTCACTATTTTTGGTGGGCTTGGGTTCTTAGAATTTGGTATTGGGCCGACGAAATTATAGGTGAACCCCAGTGGAATAAATCGAGTTAATTTAATTTAAACTAGTATATTAATTTGTAGTATTCACAACTTATTCATTCGTTTTGGAATTTCGCAAATTTAGATCCGTTAGGATCGTATGGATGAAGGCTACACAACAGAACTGATTTGGAGCCATTTGGAGCTCATTTGGATTTATAGCGAAATAAAACGTTTGAATGGAACTGTTGAACATTCATCGTTATTCAACGTTAAATGATCAATGTGAGTAATGTCACTAACTCTGTTCAATTTTATAATTTTATAAATGTTATTTAATATTGATAAAAATGATTGAATGTTGTGTGTGATAGCTGTTTGGATGAATTAGTTGAATAATATATATATAGTTATATACACATATGTCGTTAAATCAATACGGATTTTATTTATTATTTTATTTCAGATTTAATCTGAAACATGTATTGTTCATGTTGATTAACATCTATGGATGCAGGGAAATAGATTGGAGGAACCCGACTGGATTCCTTAAAAATTATTGTTGGTTTTCATATATTGCATCAACATTGACCTGAATTAATTGGTATTAAAATACCATAAAAAATATTCGAATATATTAGAAAAGAAATTGGGGTTTTAAAAAGGGAATTTCTATTTTTAAATAGAAAATGGAATTTTGATTAGTTAGAATATAATAACTTGTTTTGTTTATATAAAACAAGTAATTTATTTATAAATGATATTTATAAATGAAGTGAAATTATTTTTATTAAAAAGTTTGGAAATATAAATTTAAGAAATTAATTTATATAAAAAGAAAGGGTAAATCAGTTGGAAAGAAAAACGATGAACTTATTTCGATGTTCGAAATATGAATAGAATCGAAATAAATTGATAAGGATATATAATTATAATTCGATGATGTCGAATGTCATTAGAATAATTTATTTTATAAATAATTAAAATGAAATTCAGGATTTGACGAGATAATTAATGTTTGGATTTGTTAGCAAAAAGGAAATCGAGATTTAAATTATAACTTAAAGTCGGTAGCCACCACCAACCGCCGTGTGCGAAGCATGGGTCTTATCCTAGTTATAACTTATAAAAATGAGTTTATGGAATGAAATATGAATATGAATTTATAAAAGAACTTGATAAATGGAATTACAAAACTGTAATGATATTTAATACTTAAATCAAGATTTGATTTAATAAATTGAGTCTAGATTTCTGTAAAGAAATAATATTCACATTTCAAAGTGAATAGTGATTTAAAAGAAAAAGGTTTGAAGATTTAGAATGGTTATAGAATGTAGCGACCCGAAAATCCGGTAGAATTTGAGCTGACCAAAAACACAAGTCCAACCCCAAATATCACGGAAATTCGAACCATTAATAGAAAGAAGTTAGAGGGTTAGGATAGATAAGATAGAAACTTAGAATAGAAGAAGAGGAAGAACACAACATCAGAGTAACACGAATCTCACAGCGGAACGAATAACATATAATATATATATAACATAACTTGAAATATACATCTGTACTTGAATATACATCAATATCAAAGTACATCACTTACAACACAGCAGAAATAACTATAGCTATATGATCCTGAAGCCTCCTGCTCCAAGCTCTTCCAGTATATCTGTAAATTCCCGACTACTTGACTGCCCGTACAAATTTAGGCACCCAAGAGTTTAGGGAAAACAACAAAGTAAACTCCGGGTCAGTCATGGGACTGGTATGAGTAAACAGTTTAAAACAGTTTCAGAAAACTAAATGATATCTCATAAGACCACGCCGTATAACACAGAACGGGTTTTTCCCTTATGAGAATCCAAACACTTGACTTATCTTTATATCAACTCTTTTGATATTATAATAATGTCTAAATCACATAAATAACAATCTAGTGGAAACGCTTGCATCTCACGTTCCACATATATAATATACAATCAAAACAGCAAGCACGTATTGGGTAATGGATTTCCAACTATGACAAGGTATGGAACCACCTTCCGCTGGTATATCTCTAGAGGAGAATACACCGAGTTCAACAAGAACATCTTGCAACTCAGCCACACATGACCGACCACTCATTTCGCTTGAGTGTATCGAATGTATATCACCAACGATTGGGATCAGCAACCGTTTCCCGAATGGGACAGCATCGACAATAGATTTTTAGAAGTAAATGAAACTCTAGATCAGGTGATTATACACCCTAATAGGTGCGACCTACATAGCCATGCTGCTTGCCCGATTTCTGTCATTTACCGGTTGATGAGGCTAGAAGCTACGCTTTATCATCACATCAGATTCACTTCGAATGTCACATCGTCAAATCCATCAAATCACCGATTGACGTCCTCAACAGTACATTACGTGTTAGCTTAAAGAAGTTTCCTTCTCCGCTTCCACTCTTGGTACGGTTGGAGAAATCAATATACGTGAACGTCTGGAAATACTCTGTCAGACATTCATCCATACAAGTCACCCAGGAACAGGATGAACTGAAGGCACTATTTCTATTAATAGAAAAAGTCCTTGCACTCTACTCCGTCTTCGATTATCTTTATATAATCTGATTCGCACGCTACTGCCGATATGGAGTGGTTCTTTGGATAATAATCCAACCGGTCTCTCCATATTGACAACGATGGTCAAAACTTCGATAGTCTGTGATTTAACTATCGAATAAAAACAAGTGTTCATCCAAACATCCAACAATCACTGAACCTTTAATTAATATTCCATTAATTAAATCTCTTCTCTATTTCTTATCAATATTTGTTAACCAAATATTTTCAATAACCATATTGGCCTTATACGTTCTTTGGAAAACATTTCCATATATCGCCTTCCTTTATTTTCTATACTAGGAAATATTCATTATTCTATTTCCAAGCTTTGCACATATTTGGGTTAAAACAGATGTTGTGTAAAACATCGTTACGACAACCCAAATACAGCATTTAACTAATTCTTAATCCACATTGATCTTCGAGCCTGAATCTTGCTACTTATCGGTATATCATGAAATCAACCAAGTTGGGGTATAATTACCTCTCAGACCTTGACTGAATAACATTTAACGTCAAAACAGACAAGACTACTTACTCGAATAATCAATACCATACAACTGATTATTCACCTTTAAACACATATACATTTTCTCTTTCTATTTCTACGCGATTTTATTCTTATACTTTCTTTTTTTATTATACTATTCTATTTCTAAGTTCGTTTCCTTATCGACTTCTATGTATATCGATACGTTGATTTCTAACTATCAAATTATCTTAAAAATATTCTATCTCCTTAAATTCCCGGAAAAATTCGCCATAACCTCCTTTGTACCGGGAGCATCGGGAAATTTCAAATAGCTTTCCCGGTCCTTCTCATCTCAAAAAGAAAAAGAAAAAGCCAAGCGGCTTGCCGATACGGCGCATAAAATCTCATATATGAATTTAGATACGTACCTTTTTGTCGGGCATTCTATTTATTTCACTTCTATACTTTATTCCATACCTGTCTCCGGTATCTATACCTGCCCAATCTATTTAACTATACCAAATCGTTTTAACTCAATTTGTTAATTATCTCTTTAGTCCATTTCTCTTTATCCAAATCTATTTATTATAAATCCCATTTGAATTTCTATATTCAAATTTCATTTGAAATACTATGTTCAAATTCTATATTATAAACCCCATTTGAATTCTATTATTCAAATTCTATTTCAATTCCTTATATTCAAAGTCCATTTGAATTCTCTGCATTATTTATAAACAACGTTTATAACTTCAATTCAAATCCCACCTTTCCATTTATAAACAACGTTTATAAATTCAATTCAAATCCCATATTTTCATTTATAAACAAAGTTTATAAATTCGATTCAAATCCCATATTTTCATTTATAAACAAAGTTTATAAATTCGATTCAAATCCCATATTTTCATTTATAAACAAAGTTTATAAATTCGATTACTTGTTTTATATACCTTCGAACAAGTTAAATATTTTCTATAGTCTTATTTAAAATTCAAATTCTATTTATAAAAATAGAATTTCCTTTTTTAAATATCAAATACCCTTTCCGATATTTTTATGAATCAATATTCAAGCCCCAGGGATATTTTAAATAATCAAATCAACCAATTTTCAATCATTTGATTTTTAACACATCATATATGAATATATATGAAATCAAACAAACAACAACAGATAATATTTTTTTAAGGAATCCAGTTGGATTCCTCCAACCTGTTTTTCCTGCATCCACAGACGTTAGTCAACATAGTAATACCCATCCTGCTTCGAGGCAGGATATCGCGGTATAGAAGGTCATCCACTAATCATAGCGTGGGGCGTATAGGGTAATCATCCGCTATGGTACCGCGGGCATCCGCTAATGAGACTGTGGGAATCCAACCAATCAACTAACCCAATATATATATATATATATATATATATATATATATAATAGTCCTAAATAACTAATATATTTAAATCAACCAAACAATATTCAAACAAGCACAGACAATTATTTTTAACTATATAAAAATAATTTCTAAATAAAAGGTGAGATTTACTCACCGATTTCCGAGCTATTCTGATTCCCATTTGATCCCATCTTTTGAAATCCGCAATTATGAATCTCTCGATTAAATCTATTCAATAGCTACAGTTATTAAATTTTAATTGTCAATTAAACTCTGTTATCCTAAAATAACAACTTACTGACTGAATTCAAACTAATTTAATTTAGTTAAAAGACATTAACTAAATTTAAAAAAATAGGTTTTACCTTAATCCTTGTTTTAATTTCCTTCTCCTGTTTGAATCCGCGAGCACACAGTGAACTGCACCAACCCATAACCCAATGTCGCATTCACTCCTCAACTCACGACCTTCTCCTGACATCGCGTTATTAGTTCGAGAAAAAAAACAGACCTTGCTTCCTCCTTTCGAGCACCATACTTCACTCTTGAACCCTGAATTTTCTACGCCTTGAACCCTCTTCTAGATCGATTGCGACTACCTCGAACACCCACAACTATCGATGACCGTAAGCCCCAAAAGTTGGAACCCCAACCCGCTGTGACCAATTCGATCACCAGATAGATGATGCGCACCTTCCAATCTTCACGGCAATGAAAGCCTGTGTCCATCCGCACTCCCAATTTGAAGCGACAGTAACCCTAATTTTGACCAATTTGAACTCGATCTCAGCGACTTCATCGCGATGTCCTATCAGTTCGACCGTAACAGTATGGAGTGCTGTAAAGGTCGATCGCACGCCTCATACCTAATACCAAATTGAAGTCTTCGATTTTCTCTTGAATGGAAAAGGGAGATTTTTATTCGAATTCGATTTTGAATGGTAGAAGAGGGGAGAAATAATTTTGAGGAGGGACGGTCTTCTACCGATGATTTAAATAGAAAAGGGGTGCGGCTAAGAATTGGTTTTACTGAAGCATGATAACATAAGAAAGTGAAATGCGATTTTAAGGGGAGAGGCTCCGATTAAATAATGAGGAGAAAGGAAACGTAGCATATTTTCCTCCATTCATTTTTCTACGGTTAAAGAAGGAGAAATGCGTTCGATTTTCTACCTTTCATTTTCTGATATTTTCATTTCATTTTGAATTAGTTTTTAATTCGAACCGATATCCTTTAAAATATCTTATGCCTCTGAACTCTTCTCTGAACCCAACTACTGACATTTTTAGGGTAGTACCACTATTTCGGATACACCAGAATGAGCTACGAAGTCTATTTATACCATCTGAATAAGATATTAATTTAACTTGATAATAAATTAATTTCAGACAATCTATTCTCCTCGATAATAAATTAATATTATTATCGATATAAATTCAAATAAAATTTCCTTTGAATTATTTGAACTGTATTTAATTCAAATCAAATTTTGAATTCAACTAAATCCATTTTCGTATTCTGATAATTTAATATTTTCAATATTAAATCGAAATTGATTTTTTTTTAAATCGATAACTCCCTATAAAAATTGATTTATTTACTTAACTCAATATTTAAATCCATATTAAATATTTTAAAATTAACCCATAAGAATCCGGATCATTACATTCTTCCCCACTTAAAATAATTTCGTCCTCGAAATTGCTAAGGTAGAAAAAGTGCTACAAACCCATTTATCTTTTCAAAACTTATTTATGTTGATACTCAACATTTCGAACTTCCTTACGTAACTCTCTTTCGAATAAATCCTTATTCGATAACTCCTCCCTTCGAATAACTATATTCAATAATCTCTCTTTCGAATAACTAGATTCGAAAACCTTTCTTCGAATAAACTATATTCGATTTACTGTATTCAATTTACTATTATCCATTAACTCTATTGGATTTAACTCTTATCGATTTACTCCATCGAATAACTAAATTCGATAACTCCTCCCTTCGAATAACCAATATTCTATAACTCACTTCGATTAAACTAATCGATAACTCTTTTTGATTAAACTATAATCGATAACTCATTTCGATTAACAAATAATCGATAACTCCTTCGATTTACTAATAATCGACAACTCCTTCGATTAACTAAATTCGATAACTCCTTCGAATAACTAAATTCGATAATCTCTCTTTCGAATAACTATATTCGATTAACTACATTCGCTTGACTCTAGATCGCAGCGATCACAATGGTTACGCCTGATTCCCCCAGGAAACATCCGACCGCCCTAGGCTATCTGCAGCCCTGCGAATTTCGTTAGCAGTCGTACGAAATGGCAACTTATCCTGAGTAACTATGGTTGACTAACTCTATCTCAATAACTATATTTGATCATCTTTAATTGAATAACTAAAATTCAATTAAATTCTAATTCGATTAGCTATGTTCAATTAACTCTATCTGGTTAACTCTTAATTTGAATAACAAATATTCGATAAATTCTAATTGAATAACTAATATTCAATTAACTCTATGGATTAACCCTAACTGATTAACTCTAACTAGTTAATTCTTACTCTAATCGATTTATTCTAACTCTATCGATTATTTCTAACTCTAATCGACTTCTCCTATTCGAATAACTCCTATTGGATAACGTTTATTCATTTATAAAAATTTACTTTTGGTAACGGTTCTCCCCTTTATAAATGTTCTCTTTAATAACGTTACTTCACTTATACAAGTGTTGTATTCCCCTTCTATTTAAAACTATCGGTGTTAAAACCAATATCTCTTCTCTATATAAGTTCAGACTTGTATATTCCATTTATCGAATGATAAATATTCAATTTAATTTATAAACTGTTATTTATAAATTAATCCTTTCTATTTACCCGTAAAAACAGATTTCCATTTTCTATTCATCTTCTAAATATTCCTTTGATTAAATTCTATTTATTTAATAAATAAATATCTCATCTATAACATTCTATTTATTTTCTATAAATAAATATTTCCATTTAATCTATTTGTAAATGTTTTACAAATATTCCCCTTTTTAAATTCTATTTGTAAATGTTTTTACAAATATTTCCTTTTCTATTTGTTTGCACATAACTTCCTTTGTATTTGTGTTACAAATATATTTCCTTTATATTTCCCAATTCATATTTCATTCACATTGATTTTACTCAATTTATTCCTTTCGATCCATTTAACTTAAGTTAAATTTTATTTCAATCATTCAAATTCCCATTAACTAGTTGCTAATTAACCGTTTTGCCTAGTTCACCCTTCATATTTGAATATAACTTGTTCAAATATATGTCAATCTTAATTATAAACTAATCTAATTATAATTTCAACTTGAGTTATATATTCGATTTCGAATATAAATTCTCAGTCTCTTTCACTTATCCAAAAACCCAATTTCGACTCAAATTTCCTTTAACTAATTATTTTCCAATTTAGTTAATTCTATTTAACCATTTAAAATATGATTTTTGTCTTAAAAATCATTTCACTTACTTCACTGGAGTTCATATTTATTTTATATCTCCAGTCTGGATTTTTCTAATGCCAATTCGGATTTTATTTCCTAAAAATCCTTTTATTTATTTAATTAAACCGTTATGGTTTTATAATGGTTCTGGCGCTGCTTTTCTAAAAATTTTATTTTGCCATAACTCAAAATCTATACGACGAAATCCTGATTTTTCTCTTTCATTAGAAAACTATTGTTCAAACGGTCCCGACGATTCTTGTTTCAAAGAATTCCGACTTCAATTGAGTTCTGAATACTAAATTGAAGTTCGAATCGCCAATTTTCGAACTGCCGCGCTACGGCGAGCTCGTTTTAATTATATTTATAAATATAAACGATTTAACTTTGTTTATAATAAATTCAACTCCATTCTGATATATTTTTAATATATATCCAATCCATTCCAACATAATATTCCCGATCTATTTCTCTTCAAATATTCAAGTCCTCTACATCTACAATATTCAAATTCCATTTGAATTTCTTTATTCAAACTCTATATTTGAATTTCCTTCTATTCAATTTCTATTTGAATTTCTTCTATTCAAATTCTATTTGAATTTCTTATTTTCAATTCCTATTTGAAATCCTTTATTCAAAACCCATTTCAAATCCCTTATTCAAATTCCATTTGAAATCCTTTATTCAATTTCTATTTAAATTCCTTTTGTTTTCTTTGAATTCTAGTATTCATCCTCCACTTTATATTATCTTTGAAATTCTATTTAACCAAATTCCATTTGAATTCTAATATTCAAATCTCTATTTGACTTTCCTTTATTCAAATCCATTTGAATTCCTTTGAATTCAAACTCCATTTCAATTTTTCTTATACAATTTCTATTTGAATTTTCTTTATTCAAACTCATTTGAATTCCTTTGAATTCAAATTCTATTTCACTTCTATTTAAATTATATATATTCAAATTCCTTTATTTTACTTCTATTCGAAATCTATATTCCAATTCTCATTTCAAAATTCCTTTGAAGTAATATAAATATATACATATATTTATATCTATCCCAAATTCAAAACATTTGAATTTTCAAACAACTTGTTTCTTTCAAACAAATTTCCATCAAAACTTTTCTAAGGCAGCAATTCATCACTTAGAAACTCGAAAATGAACACTGATGATGTTGCGACCATCATCAGAATTATTTCCCAGCTACTGAATGAGTTCAGTACTATATTTCTTTCAAAATCCATTTAGAAAAATATTTTCCAAACTCCCAGGATTTTAAATTCTGAATTCTGGTTGGAATTCAATTTCAATTTTTCACATTTGTATTTGATTTCATATACAAATTCCATTGGTTATATATATAACTATTTCTGTTATTTAATCTAATCCGATTATAATCCTAACAATCAACTTAACTATTTGAAAACAATATCGTGTCCAATCTCCTGTTCAAGTGTTTATAAACTCCTATCGACATCATGGCGTCCCACGATTCGATCAGAATTCATAACTCACTCAACAGACTAGTCAACACCATATAAAACAGTTTTTATATCAAATAACAAGTACGCTCTCTCGTATATATATATACACTCAACTCATTCTAGGATACTACTGATCCTATCTCTAATGAGCACATGACACACAAGCCTAGGTATTCGCTCAACCTAAGCTCTGATACCAACTGTAGCGACCCGAAAATCCGGTAGAATTTGAGCTGACCAAAAACACAAGTCCAACCCCAAATATCACGGAAATTCGAACCATTAATAGAAAGAAGTTAGAGGGTGAGGATAGATAAGATAGAAACTTAGAATAGAAGAAGAGGAAGAACACAACATCAGAGTAACACGAATCTCACAGCGGAACGAATAACATATAATATATATAACATAACTTGAAATATACATCTGTACTTGAATATACATCAATATCAAAGTACATCACTTACAACACAGCAGAAATAACTATAGCTATATAATCCTGAAGCCTCCTGCTCCAAGCTCTTCCAGTATATCTGTAAATTCCCGACTACTTGACTGCCCGTACAAATTTAGGCACCCAAGAGTTTAGGGAAAACAACAAAGTAAACTCCGGGTCAGTCATGGGACTGGTATGAGTAAACAGTTTAAAACAGTTTCAGAAAACTAAATGATATCTCATAAGACCACGCCGTATAACACGGAACGGGTTTTTCCCTTATGAGAATCCAAACACTTGACTTATCTTTATATCAACTCTTTTGATATTATAATAATGTCTAAATCACATAAATAACAATCTAATGGAAACGCTTGCATCTCACGTTCCACATATATAATATACAATCAAAACCGCAAGCACGTATTGGGTAATGGATTTCCAAATATGACAAGGTATGGAACCACCTTCCGCTGGTATATCTCTAGAGGAGAATACACCGAGTTCAACAAGAACATCTTGCAACTCAGCCACACATGACCGACCACTCATTTCGCTTGAGTGTATCGAATGTATATCACCAACGATTGGGATCAGCAACCGTTTCCCGAATGGGACAGCATCGACAATAGATTTTTAGAAGTAAATGAAACTCTAGATCAGGTGATTATACACCCTAATAGGTGCGACCTACATAGCCATGCTGCTTGCCCGATTTCTGTCATTTACCAGTTGATGAGGCTAGAAGCTACGCTTTATCATCACATCAGATTCACTTCGAATGTCACATCGTCAAATCCATCAAATCACCGATTGACGTCCTCAACAGTACATTACGTGTTAGCTTAAAGAAGTTTCCTTCTCCGCTTCCACTCTTGGTACGGTTGGAGAAATCAATATACGTGAACGTCTGGAAATACTCTGTCAGACATTCATCCATACAAGTCACCCAGGAACAGGATGAACTGAAGGCACTATTTCTATTAATAGAAAAAGTCCTTGCACTCTACTCCGTCTTCGATTATCTTTATATAATCTGATTCGCACGCTACTGCCGATATGGAGTGGTTCTTCGGATAATAATCCAACCGGTCTCTCCATATTGACAACGATGGTCAAAACTTCGATAGTCTGTGATTTAACTATCGAATAAAAACAAGTGTTCATCCAAACATCCAACAATCACTGAACCTTTAATTAATATTCCATTAATTAAATCTCTTCTCTATTTCTTATCAATATTTGTTAACCAAATATTTTCAATAACCATATTGGCCTTATACGTTCTTTGGAAAACATTTCCATATATCGCCTTCCTTTATTTTCTATACTAGGAAATATTCATTATTCTATTTCCAAGCTTTGCACATATTTGGGTTAAAACAGATGTTGTGTAAAACATCGTTACGACAACCCAAATACAGCATTTAACTAATTCTTATTCCACATTGATCTTCGAGCCTGAATCTTGCTACTTATCGGTATATCATGAAATCAACCAAGTTGGGGTATAATTACCTCTCAGACCTTGACTGAATAACATTTAACGTCAAAACAGACAAGACTACTTACTCGAATAATCAATACCATACAACTGATTATTCACCTTTAAACACATATACATTTTCTCTTTCTATTTCTACGCGATTTTATTCTTATACTTTCTTTTTTTATTATACTATTCTATTTCTAAGTTCGTTTCCTTATCGACTTCTATGTATATCGATACGTTGATTTCTAACTATCAAATTATCTTAAAAATATTCTATCTCCTTAAATTACCGGAAAAATTTGCCATAACCTCCTTTGTACCGGGAGCATCGGGAAATTTCAAATAGCTTTCCCGGTCCTTCTCATCTCAAAAAGAAAAAGAAAAAGCCAAGCGGCTTGCCGATACGGCGCATAAAATCTCATATATGAATTTAGATACGTACCTTTTTGTCGGGCATTCTATTTATTTCACTTCTATACTTTATTCCATACCTGTCTCCGGTATCTATACCTGCCCAATCTATTTAACTATACCAAATCGTTTTAACTCAATTTGTTAATTATCTCTTTAGTCCATTTCTCTTTATCCAAATCCATTTATTATAAATCCCATTTGAATTTCTATATTCAAATTTCATTTGAAATACTATGTTCAAATTCTATATTATAAACCCCAATTGAATTCTATTATTCAAATTCTATTTCAATTCCTTATATTCAAAGTCCATTTGAATTCTCTGCATTATTTATAAACAACGTTTATAACTTCAATTCAAATCCTACCTTTCCATTTATAAACAACGTTTATAAATTCAATTCAAATCCCATATTTTCATTTATAAACAAAGTTTATAAATTCGATTCAAATCCCATATTTTCATTTATAAACAAAGTTTAAAAATTCGATTCAAATCCCATATTTTCATTTATAAACAAAGTTTATAAATTCGATTACTTGTTTTATATACCTTCGAACAAGTTAAATATTTTCTATAGTCTTATTTAAAATTCAAATTCTATTTATAAAAATAGAATTTCCTTTTTTAAATATCAAATACCCTTTCCGATATTTTGATGAATCAATATTCAAGCCCCAGGGATATTTTAAATAATCAAATCAACCAATTTTCAATCATTTGATTTTTAACACATCATATATGAATATATATGAAATCAAACAAACAATAACAGATAATATATTTTTGAGGAATCCAGTTGGATTCCTCCAACCTGTTTTTCCTGCATCCACAGACGTTAGTCAACATAGTAATACCCATCCTGCTTCGAGGCAGGATATCGCGGTATAGAAGGTCATCCACTAATCATAGCGTGGGGCGTATAGGGTAATCATCCGCTATGGTACCGCGGGCATCCGCTAATGAGACTGCGGGAATCCAACCAATCAATTAACCCAATATATATATATATATAATAGTCCTAAATAACTAATATATTTAAATCAACCAAACAATATTCAAACAAGCACAGACAATTATTTTTAACTATATAAAAATAATTTTTAAATAAAAGGTGAGATTTACTCACCGATTTCCGAGCTATTCTGATTCCCATTTGATCCCATCTTTTGAAATCCGCAATTATGAATCTCTCGATTAAATCTATTCAATAGCTACAATTATTAAATTTTAATTGTCAATTAAACTCTGTTATCCTAAAATAACAACTTACTGACTGAATTCAAACTAATTTAATTTAGTTAAAAGACATTAACTAAATTTAAAAAAATAGGTTTTACCTTAATCCTTGTTTTAATTTCCTTCTCCAGTTTGAATCCGCGAGCACACAGTGAACTGCACCAACCCATAACCCAATGTCGCATTCACTCCTCAACTCACGACCTTCTCCTGACATCGCGTTATTAGTTCGAGAAAAAAAACAGACCTTGCTTCCTCCTTTCGAGCACCATACTTCACTCTTGAACCCTGAATTTTCTACGCCTTGAACCCTCTTCTAGATCGATTGCGACTACCTCGAACACCCACAACTATCGATGACCGTAAGCCCCAAAAGTTGGAACCCCAACCCGCTGTGTACAATTCGATCACCAGATAGATGATGCGCACCTTCCAATCTTCACGGCAATGAAAGCCTGTGTCCATCCGCACTCCCAATTTGAAGCGACAGTAACCCTAATTTTGACCAATTTGAACTCGATCTCAGTGACTTCATCGCGATGTCCTATCAGTTCGACCGTAACAGTATGGAGTGCTGTAAAGGTCGATCGCACGCCTCATACCTAATACCAAATTGAAGTCTTCGATTTTCTCTTGAATGGAAAAGGGCAATTTTTATTCGAATTCGATTTTGAATGGTAGAAGAGGGGAGAAATAATTTTGAGGAGGGACGGTCTTCGACAGATGATTTAAATAGAAAAGGGGTGCGGCTAAGAATTGGTTTTACTGAAGCATGATAACAGAAGAAAGTGAAATGCGATTTTAAGGGGAGAGGCTCCGATTAAATAATCAGGAGAAAGGAAACGTAGCATATTTTCCTCCATTCATTTTTCTACGGTTAAAGAAGGAGAAATGCGTTCGATTTTCTACCTTTCATTTTCTGATATTTTCATTTCATTTTGAATTAGTTTTTAATTCGAACCGATATCCTTTAAAATATCTTATGCCTCTGAACTCTTCTCTGAACCCAACTACTGACATTTTTAGGGTAATACCACTATTTCGGATACACCAGAATGAGCTACGAAGTCTATTTATACCATCTGAATAAGATATTAATTTAACTTGATAATAAATTAATTTCAGACAATCTATTCTCCTCGATAATAAATTAATATTATTATCGATATAAATTCAAATAAAATTTCCTTTGAATTATTTGAACTGTATTTAATTCAAATCAAATTTTGAATTCAACTAAATCCATTTTCGTATTCTGATAATTTAATATTTTCAATATTAAATCGAAATTGATTTTTTTTTTAAATCGATAACTCCCTATAAAAATTGATTTATTTACTTAACTCAATATTTAAATCCATATTAAATATTTTAAAATTAACCCATAAGAATCCGGGTCATTACATAGAAGGAGACTGATAAATGTTTTAAAGATGATAAATTCATAAATGAATTTAGGAATGGAGTTGACTTGAAATGGTAATTTATTCAAACGTTCTGAATGATAATTGAATAGGGATTATTTGGAAGTGAGTTATACGTTGGAATTCTATTCTATCGAATTCTGGAAAGTACCATTTAATTTTCGGTTATAATCAAGATTTATTTATTTATCAAATGAATAAATTATTTGTTTATTTATTTAAATAAAAGTTATATTTTGAAGTTAAATATTTTTAAAGCAGAGATTATAACGTTATCATTATAATCAAAGATTTAAGTAAAGAAGTGGATTCATAAACTAAGTAGAGAGTTGTGTAAACATTAGAAACTGATTGGAGATTTGTTATGCTGAATGGTTTTCTAAGTATCAATCTGATGTTATTTTCGGCCTTCGGGGTTATACTTGGGAAATTGTTCTCTTACTAAATTTATGGTTAGGGACTGATGGACGTGGAAGGATAGTGATGCACGAATGAGATGGAAATGTTTTCCGATATCAATAAGAAATATTTTTTTGAGATATAGAAAATAAATAGTTTAAAATAAATGGAAATGTTTTCCAAGGATTGGGAGAAGCCAAACGAGTTAGAGAAATATTTGGGTTAAGATATTGAAGGGGAATTGGGAAATGAAATGATTATTTATAAATCTATTAAAAGGGTCAGTGTTGATTGATGATTGATCGGTAATATTTCCATTTGGAAATACGACTGTTGTTTGTACACATGTTTTTCTTTGATAGTTAAATCACCGACTATCAAAGTTTTTGACCATTTCCGTTGTCGATACAGAGAGACCAGGGGTAGATTTATTATCTAAAAACCACTCGGTATGGGCATTATTGTTTCGAGTCAAACAGATCGAAGACAATTGAAGACGGAGTTTATACAAGGGTAATTAACGACCCGGAAAATCTGGACCAATTTAAAATTTTTAAATTGGCTATTTTAGTGGATTTTAAATATTTAAAATAAATATTTTTAATAATAACGATGAAAAGTAAGTTTGAATCGACATTGAAAATAAATATAATTACTTTGAATTATAAACAAGGCCTGAAAAGGCGCGGTAATTTCAAAATTTGAATTCAAACATTGCCTGACTGCACCAGGTGCAAAACAAAACGGATTTGAGTGAAACCTAAAATATTTAAATCTGTTAGTGAATATCTTTTTAACGAATCTGAAAATTCGAAGTTTCATAGCAAGAAGCAAAAGTTATGGCCAAATCAATTTTCAGAAAGGTCGCTATGGAGTTTATATAGCCCGTGAAAATGACCATTTTGCAAACGACCTCGGAATTCGACGAAACCACTTTTATTGGATCCGGGATGTTAAATTATTGCTAGGTTTCAAATTTCAAATTTTTTGAAGCTAGTATGTGAGCGTGGCAAAGGAAAATGCATTTGGTCGATTTCTATTAAATTGGATCGACCAGAAAAGTGTCATTTGAATGGTCTCCGAATTCGACGAAACTAGTTTTGTTGGGACCGTATCATCAAAACATAGCTAGATTTATTTTTCTGGAATTTTTCGAATAAGTTTGTGGCCCTAGCAAATTGAAATGTACGTTCAAATCGAATATTGAATGTTATATATTTTAAATTGAATGAAAACTGACTGAAACATTCGAATGGGCCTTCGAAACATATCCCATTGTGTTTGGAATGGGGGTAAAACGCTAGGGATGACAGTCGTTGGGTTTGGATTGGAGTTCGTATGAGATAAGGGGTATTTTCGAATTTTTAAAAATATATAAATAAAAAAATATCATTGGTTGACTTCATTATCTCTCTCCCCGTATTTCCTTCAGGCGACGGCGGATATTGTTCAAATCTTCCCGTTCATTTTCTGATCAATCCCCTCACCAAAATCGCTAGCTCCAGTTAGGGTTTTTGAAGTCCTCCTCTCCCTCTTCAAATCAAGTCAAACCGCATCACCTATCGTCGCCCCAGCTTCGAGATCGAGCTCCCCAAAGTCCTAGACTTTCGAACGCCGCCGAGGACACCAGGCGCCGTCGATCTGGGTGAAACCACCCTACGTGGAAAGCCGTCTCCACCCCCTTCGACGCTGTGTAGTCTGATCGACGTAACGTTCTTCCGATTGGAAGTTATTTCAAAACCTAGTTTTGAACAAAACAGAAGAGGTTACGGCTGAAACTATTTAAACTATTTAATAGCAGTTTAAAGTGCTACAGTTTTTGATTTCACTATAAAAATCATATCTTTTTCGTTTTTTGACGAAATTCAGTGAAACAAGAGACAGTGGACTCGTGTGGACGTCTTCTATATTCTAGAAGAGACCGCATATTTTCTTGAGCCTTCTTCTATTTTTGGTGGAGTGGAACCCGATGTGAGATTTCTAAATTATAAACGATATGGAAAATGACGATGTATAAATTATATAGTCAATGTATGAGTTATATAAGCATTGTACACCTCTTGTATAAGCGTTGTATAAGTTGTACGTTCGATATATAAGTTATATATGCATTGTAAAAAATTATATATGTGTTGAAATAGAAGTGAAATGCTTATATATATATACGCCCCTCGTCCACAAACCATGGACGATATTTATTCGTTGTGATTGGTGTGAAAATTGATTGATTACGAATGGTTGATTAGAATTGTTTGTGGTTGAAATTGATTGATTGTGGTTGAAAAATACCCGTTTGTGGTTGAGAAATATTTCGTTGAAACCATATAGGATTAGTTTGTGGAAATGGAAAAATATACATGCCTCCTACGTGCGAACTAGATGCATGAAATCCCCATTGTCAAAAGCTGCAAGGCTTTAAGGTAGAGCGAGGAGCCGTACTAGGGACGGCCTCGGTTTTAACTACCCTGCTGTTATGCTGCCGAAATTTTGAATAATATTCATGTTTTGAATGGTATTCGTATTTTAAATAAATTGTTTTGATAGTAAAAATCACATTTTTATTATATATATACAAACTATAGAAAACATTCATGTGTTGAATCGAAATTCATGTGTTGAATGGTATTCATGTTTTAAATAAATTGTTTTAACAATAAAAATCACATTTTTACTCTATATATACAAACAATAGAAAACATTCATCTGTTGAATCGAAATTCATTCGTTGAATAGAAATTCATGTATTGAATGGTATTCATGTTTTAAATAAATTGTTTTAACAATATAAAAATCACCTTTTTATTGTATATATACGAATTTTGAATAACATTCATGTGTTGAATAGAAATTCATTCGTTGAATAGAAATTCATGTGTTGAATGGTATTCGGGTTCGAAAGAAATTGTTTTATAATAAAAATCATATTTTTATCATCTATATGAACTATATAAAATAGTCGTGTTTTGAAATAAATTGTTTTGCATTAAAAATCATATTTTTATTATATACATGAATTGTTAAAAATAGTGAAGTGTTGAAATAAATGTCTGTTGGATAAAAATATCATTTTTATCAAATATATGAAAGGAAAATGGTTTTGAAATCAAAGAATAGATTATATATATAAAAATATAATTAAAATAAATCGAATAACGAAGCTGTAGTTCGTGTTTTGAAACCGTGATTTCAAACGATTATTGCGGGAGATCCGACCATCGGATTTTCCTGAAACCGAAACCGTCGGGTTCGCTTTGGAAATATCTTTCCAACGATACCAACTTTGTAAAAATCCAACGGTTGGATTGTCTGGAATGTTTAATTCAAATCTGAAGAAAAACAGCGCCAGAATCGATTATATTTATATATATATAAATAATTAAATTAAAACGAATAACGATGCTGCAGTTCGTATTTTGAAATCGAAACTTCAAACGATTGTACCGGGAGTTCCGACCTTCGGATTTTCCCAAAACTGGAACCGATGGATTCGTTTTGAAAAGATCTTTCTAATGATATAAATTTTGTGAAGATCCAACGGTTAGATTTCCAGATATGTGTAAATCAAATCTGAAGAAAAACAGCGCCACGGTCGCGTTATGGCCTGAAGCGTCGTTCGAATAAATTGGCTATTATTAAATAAATAAAAATAGCGATAAATCGTTATAAAATATTATAAACGATATGGAACGTGAAATTTAGAAACTAACTGAAGGTTAGCTAGATCGAATGGTTTCCTGGGTTTTGATCTGATGTTGGTTTCGGCCTTCGGGGTTAATATTTGGGAAATCATTCTCTTGCTAATTAACAGTTAGTGAATAATGAATTGAAATAAGGTGTATGTTGTATTTGTGTAGCACTTGTTAATTATGTACGCGAGTTGTTCAGAAAGATCGGGTTTATCCCATTCTGAATAATTGAATCGACGATAAGAAGTCGAAGATGAAGACGGTGGTTGAAGACCGATCTTCACCTCATTTGGATGGTAACTGATGTCCTGATTGGGAGGCATCCTGAAAAATGGATAATGAGTGGTGATCGTCCAGACGTACGTGGAGATCGATGGATATGCGAGGTATATAGTGCCTCCGGTTTCGTTCAGACCCAGAACGGACTTGCAAATGGACAGTGTGTCTGACATTGGAATTCATTCTCTGTGATTGATAGCCATCAGTTGCATGGTGTGAATTGCCTGTGTGGCATGCTAAGATGCAGTGATCAGGGCTTCTGTTGAAAAGGAAAGTCTTGTAATTGATGATCAAAGCATCGCCTGTGTGGCATAGCTTTGTGTATAACGTGAATTCGCGAGCCTCACACCCCAGTATGAACCAGAAACGGGAGAAGGACCTCAGGGAGGGCATGCGTTTCTTTCTAGTTAGAGGTGGTGTCGATGCTTGAACTGGCTGACATTTATATTATTTTCACCTATGTGGTTGTTGCTATTGCGAGGCGCCTCGGTTATATCGGTCGATCCGGGACCGATGGAGTAATACGTTGGCTCATTGACGCCTCATAGGGCGGGGAAACGCAATGTTCAGGAATTTTAATCCACATCGGTGGACCGGCCCTGTCACTCCTAGGGTCACTCGAGCTCTGATCCTGAGACATGGGCTAGAGCGTCTCGAATTCGATAAGGACTATCTTTTGCCTTGGTTCATGACGGAAATCCAATTTCCAAATACGACATGTGCGGTTTTGATTGTAAACCTATATTTTGCGACATAGTGGCATGGGACGCTCATGTCGTCTATGATTGATACTTATGATTTTAAATTTGTTTTGAAACATATAAACACTAATAGTAATATCAAATGCTTTTGTTTTATTCGTATCAAGCATATTTTGGCCATTATAAGGTAAAACTCTATCCTCCGGTTTGCGTTGCATTGTGTGATGGGAACTGAGTCTTATAATGGCTTCATTTTTAGAAAAAGCATTGCGATGTTTAAAAGAATTATTTGTTTTAAAGTACTGGCAATCCAATGGAGTAAACCCGTTCCACGAAAGTGGCATGGTCCTGTGATTGCCATATTTTAAATGTGTTGAGTAGATTTCTCATACTAGTCCCATGACTGACTCGTAGTTTGTTTCACTTGCAAACTCGGGTGCCCCTTTTTCTACATGGGCAGCCTTGTATTCAGGTATTAGCAGGCTCTTTCTGGATAGCTGGAGCTGAAGATGGATTCTATCATTTATCTCTTTTTATGCTGTTCAGCTCCTATTGTACATATTTGTTTGTTTTCCGCTGTAGACATTTATGTATAGCTGAACTGTATTTGTACTAAGTATGATCCTGTATACTGTGTAACTCTGATGATTACGTTTATCCAGTGTATTCTATTGTGTATTATCTGGTGTATTTATTTATTTATTTATGTTCTGTTATTATCTTTTTATGTGTTATATTCCAAAGATTACCCTTGTCACCGTCAGTACGGGAATTGGGGTCGGCACAACGTTGAATCAGAGCTTTGGTTAAGCTTAGTGCTGGAATATAACATATTAACGAACTCGTCAGAAATAGAACTAGTAGTGTTCTAGGACGAATAACTCATTACAGATAGGATCAGTAGTATCCTAGTATGAGTATAGCAGAATGATATAACACCCCGATATACACATTTACATTCAAGTATATGTTTCTACGTTTTAAAATATCTTTTCTGTGACCTGACACTTGATCTGCTATTTGCAGAAGTACTAGAAAATGAGTGTCAGTAACATAAGGAATGCAGAACCTGATATTGAGTCTCTATTAATTCAGTATCGAAATATGGGTGGAATACCATTCTCTGGTGAAGAATCTATTATGAAAACACAAGCTTGGATTCGTTCTGCTGAGAAAATCTTTGACGGTTTAAAGCTGAGAAATGACCAGAAAAGATTACTGGCATCTTGGGCACTCAAAGACGAAGCCTTGTTCTGGTGGGATTCGGTTATTAAGGATAATCCAGAAGGTTATATCACCTGGGATAGATTCAAAGTGATTTTCCTGGAAAGGTTTACTCCTCCTGAAGCAACTGAGCGGTTATGTGATGAATTCTCTTATCTGATACAAGGAGATATGACCATTCCAGAGTATCGTAAGAAATTCAATGAACTATCTCACTTTGCCCCTCATCTGATTCAAAATCCAAAGAGGAAGAATCTGAGAGTTATCAACGGGCTTCAAAGAAAATATCAAAATAGTGTAATGAGGAATGTGAAGCTTCCTTTTTCTGAAATGATATACATGGCTTACCAGTACGAGGATCTCGACAAGAAGGGAATGTTACAGTACGATGAGGAAGTCAGTTCTAGTAATAAAGGTGATTCTGAAACTGATCGTCCTGAGGCCAGTACGATGTCTGAGGTCAGCAAGAAGCCCAAAGCAAATCGGAAAAGGGCTGAATCTGAGAAAGGCCAAGTAATGACTGCCATATGCAGTAACTGTAAGAAGCCAGGGCATTTGGCGATAAACTACGGACCCTTGAAGAAGCGATTAAAAGGTGGGCTTCAATCCAAGAAGGGATTTCAAGAGAATAGAAAGTGCAGTCAATGCCATTAGTTGGGTCATCTTTCAAAGGCCTGCCCACTATTCAAGAAATCTGAAGCAGTGCATATAAATGAAGTAGCAAAAACTTCTGAGCCCTCAGCTAGTCAGGAAAGGGCTGATGTTTTGGAAGGCACGCTTAATGTCAAAAATATTCCAGTTAAAGTACTGTTTGATACAAGTGCATCGCGAAGCTTTATTGCAAAGAATGCAGTTACGAAGCTAGATTTGAATTGGAAGAAGCTCAAAGAACCCATTACTGTTCATAATCCGGTTGGAAGTTCTCTCGATCTTAGCTGGGTTTGTGCGGTGCCTGTCTCTTTTTCCTGTTATAAGTTCTCTACTATCTCTATCGTCATGAATTTTACTGAGTTCGATCTTATTCTGGGATTGGATTGGCTAACCAAATATGAGGCTGAGGTTTAATGCGCCGAGAGAGTTGTTAAAGCAAAGGCCCAATCGGGGAATTATATAACCATACCATGTGAAGGTCAGAATTCAAATAGAAAAGACTTCTGTGCAGCTTTAGATGTTTCTCCTGCTCAAATAGAAAATACCCCTGTGGTCACAAAGAATATTCCCGACCTCATCAAAGATATTGCTATCGTAAAGAATTACGCAGATGTGTTCGATGAAGTCGTTAGTCTACCTCCGTAGAGAGAAATTGATTTCAAGATCGCTTTAATTCCAAACGCAAGGCCAGTAGTGCACGCAATTCAGAGGATGGCCCTAAAGGAGAAAGAAGAACTAGACAATCAAACACGACAGCTAGTATGGAAGGGTCTGATCAGGCCTTGTTTCTCTGAATGGGGAGCAGCAGTGGTGTTCGTCCCAAAGTCTGACGGTACTCTGCGACTATGTATGGATTATCGTGATTTGAACAAGCAAACAATAAAGAATAAATATCCATTGCCGCGAATCGATGATTTATTGGATCGTCTGAATGTGGCACAAGTATTTTCAAGGATGGACCTAGCTACAGGCTTCCATCAGCTTCGTATTGCCGAAGAGTGTGTTCCTATGACAGCATTCAGAGGTCCCGACTTATTCTATGAGTGGTTAGTAATGCCGTTCGGCTTATGTAAAACTCCAGCATACTTTATCGATTTGATGAATCGAGTGTTCAGAGGAGTCCTGAATAAGTTTGTTCTGGTTTTTATCGATGATATTCTAATCTTCTCTAAGTTAAAGGCCGAACATGAAAAACATTTGGAACAGGTTCTAGAAATTCTCAGAAGGAATGTATTGAAAGCCAAACTGTCCAAATGTATATTCTGGCAAGATGAAGTGAAATTTCTTGGCCACGTCGTATCGAAAGAAGGAATTGTTGTGGATCCAAGTAAAATCACGGCTATTCAAAATTGGAAACAGCCTAGTACTCCTACAGAAGTCCGCAGTTTTCTCGGATTGGCTAGTTATTACCGGAAGTTCGTTGAAGATTTTTCGAAGATATCTAGTCACTTAACGAAGCTTACAAAGAAGCACTCGAAATTCATGTGGACTCCAGAATGTGAGGAGGCTATTAAGGAGCTAAAGTTAAGATTAACAACGACTCCAGTATTAACGATTATCGATGGCAATCAGGACTTGAAAGTCTGGATAGATGCCTCTAGAGAAGGCCTTGGTGCAGTGTTAATGCAAAGGGGTCAAGTTATTGCTTATGCTAGCCGTCAGCTGAAGCCACATGAAAAGAACTACGTAACTCATGATCCTGAGTTGTTGGCTATAGTATTTGCTTTGAAAATCTGGAGACACTATCTTCTAGGTGAGAAATTCGAACTGTTTACAGACCATCAGTCGTTAAAGTATCTGTTCACCCAGAAAGACTTGAATCTGAGACAGCAACGTTGGCTGGAGTTCCTTGCAGCATACGACTTTGAGATTCTATACAATCCAGGGAATGCCAATGTCGTGGCCGATGCGTTAAGTAGAAAGAATATTATGATCGCCAGTTTTATCATTGCAACTTCTTTGATTGACAAGATATCTACTCCCCAAAAAGATGACAAATTTATTAAAGGAATGAGTCAGCGAATTCGTGAAGGCAATGCTTCGGATTTCCAGCTCGATAGCGAAGGGGTTCTGAGGTAACAAGGACGAATTTGTGTTCCATAGATTCCTGAACTCGGAAAAGATGTGCTTGATGAATGCCACAAATCTAAGCTCAGTATCCATCCGGGTGTGAATAAAATATATAACGATATCAAGCGAACATTCTGGTGGAAATCGCTGAAAAGAGACATCTCTATATATGTTAGAAGGTGCCCTACTTGTCAGCTAGTCAAAAGGGACCAACAGAAACTTGCTGGACTGCTGCAACCGCTGGACGTTCCAGGTTGGAAGTGGGAACATATTTCCATGGACTTCATAGATGGTTTGCCTAGAACCAGAAAAGGGAATGACAGTATTTGGGTGATCGTAGATCGCTTCACGAAGACCGCCCATTTCATCCCTGTCAGATCAAACAGAACTGCTCAGAGTCTGGCGCAGATATACTTCAAGGAAATTGTTAGGCTACACGGAGTGCCGATCAGTATAGTTAGTGATAGAGATCCAATATTCAGTAGCAAATTCTGGGAGGCATTTCAAGTAGAGCTGGGAACGAAGCTGAACTTGAGCACAGCTTATCATCCTCAGACAAATGGTCAGACTGAGAGGGTGAATCGTATACTAGAAGATCTATTGCGGGCTTGTGTTCTAGATTTCGGTGGATCATGGGAAGACCATTTACATTTGGCTGAATTGTCATATAACAACAGCTACCAGGAGAGCCTGACAATGTCACCATTCGAAGCATTGTATGGTAGACCGTGCCGATCTCCTGCTTGTTGGGTCGAACCCGGTAATAGACTTGTATTGGGACCGGATATGATCCGCGAGGCTGCCGACAAAGTTGATTTCGTTAAGAAACGATTACTCACCGCTCAAAGCCGACAGAAGAGCTATGCCGATAAGGGAAGAAGAGATATATCATTTGCTCTTGGCGACTATGTATATTTGAAAGTATCTCCGATGAGAGGAGTTATCCGGTTCGGTAAAACAGGGAAATTGGCGCCCAAATTCATTGGTCCGTTTCCTATTCTTGAACGGATTGGAACTCTCGCTAATAGG
Organism: Allium sativum; assembly: GCA_030737875.1. Taxonomy (NCBI): domain Eukaryota; kingdom Viridiplantae; phylum Streptophyta; class Magnoliopsida; order Asparagales; family Amaryllidaceae; genus Allium; species Allium sativum. The sequence goes on from CM060920.1 coordinate 492,273,052, forward strand.
GTTCAATTGCCGGATTGGTTGCCTGGAGTGCATGATGTATTTCATATATCTCAACTTCGGAAGCACGTTCATGATCCAGATTTGATCGTGGAAGAAGCAGCTCAACAGGATATTGAAATTACTCCAGAATTAGCTGTTAGAAGAGAGCCGCTAAAGATCATTGGCAAAGAAACCAAAGAGCTGAGGAACAAGAAGGTTCACTTAGTCAAAGTGCAATGGAGTGGAGATCCGCGAGATTGTACTTGGGAAACCGAGGAGAGCATTCAGAAAGCCTATCCTAGGTGCCGATTGGATATCTCTGATTGACTCCGGGGCAAGGTACATTTACCATATTTTGAAATTTCCATTTAGTTCTCTACTCTGTTGTTATTTTCTTTCCATGGATGTGCACTTTTAATTCTATAGTCTGAATGATTTTAAAAGAGTATAGGAATTGATTAGTATATTTTTGAAAAGTTAAAAACAAATTGATTGTTGTTTGTGTTGTGTGATAGTAGATTTGATTAATTAAATTATTAGAACGATAGTTAATTTAATCAATAAGAGAATGAATGGTAAAATTTATTCGATTATATCACACATTGAACTGATTTAAAAATAGATAGAAATATATACATGTGCATTATATATGTTTGAACAGGTAAATGGATTAGCTGTTGAGTAAAGATTTTATTTGCGTGCCCGACAAATAGGTAAACCATAATGAGTTGGATGAGCAATTTTATTATTATATCAACTCCTGTGAATGCCATTGGATGCGGAGTGCTGGTTATTCTGTGTGTAATAATAAACGTCGCCATATGATAGTAACAATTAATTTTGAACTACATTACATGGCATACTTCTCGAAGATAGGCATACTTCATCATATACCACATAAGCATTTGGAGCTTGTGTGACGAGGTGGAAGATTTACCATACGAGCGAGAGGCTTGTATGGCGATGACTATATTTTACAGGTTGAACTGATGACTGATATGACCATATAAAATTATAACGATAAATTGCCAGAATAATAAAACCCCACACGGGTCTGGAGTTGACAATAATCACGTCCCTCTAGTCATTAGATACGGCACATGGATTATTTATTTCCCACACGGGACGAGGTGACGAGAATTTATTCTCTGGAGCAATTAAAATACACACTCCCTCAGGCCTTGACAGGGTGACGAGAATTTATTCTCTGGAGTTATTATCAATACACGCTCCCCTATAAACACCAGAATATATCACTATAAATATGTGTATGCTTTATATGATTTATTGGGTACCTAATACGGCCCAATAAATTTCCAAACCCCTTCCCCGTACAAAGGAGGTTATGACGAAATTTTTCGAAAATTCCGGTTGTTAGCCAAATTTTTGAAGAATTTGTAATTTCTCAAAAACTGAAAAGTTGGAGAATGGAAGCCAGATTGAACGTAGAGTTGATTAATCAAACCACTTCCGACTTTGTTCCTTTTCGGGGACGAAAAGTTTTAAGTGGGGGAGATTGTAACGACCTGGAAAATCTGAACCAATTTAAAAAATTTAAATTGGCTATTTTAGTGGATTTTAAATTTTTAAAATAAATATTTTGATTAATAACGATGAAAAGTAAGTTTGAATCGACATTGAAAATAAATATAATTACTTTGAAATATAAACAAGGCCTGAAAAGGCGCGGTAATTTCAAAATTTGAATTCAAACTTTGCCTGACTGCACTGGGTGCAAAACAAAACGGATTTGAGTGAAACAAAAAATATTTAAATCTTTTAGTGAATATCTTTCTAACGAATCTGAAAAATCGAAGTTTCATAGAAGGAAGCAAAAGTTATGGCCAAATGAATTTTCAGAAAGGTCGCTATGAAGTTTATATAGCCCGTGAAAATGACCATTTTGCAAACGACCTTGGAATTCGATGAAACCACTTTTGTTGGATCCGGGATGTTAAATTATTGCTAGGTTTCAAATTTCATAATTTTTTAAGCTAGTATGTGAGCGTGGCAAAGGAAAATGTGTTTGGTCGATTTCTATTAAATTGGATCGACCAGAAAAGGGCCATTTTTCAAACGGTCTCAGAATTCGATGAAACTAGTTTTGTTGGGACCGTATCGTCAAAACATAGCTAGAATTATTTTTCTGGAATTTTTCGAATCAGTTTATGGCCCTGGCAAATTGAAATGTACGTTCAAATCGAATATTGAATGTTATACATTTTAAATTGAATGAAAACTGACTGAAACATTCGAATGGGCCTTCGAAACATATCCCATTGTGTTCGGAATGGGGGTAAAACGCTAGGGACGACAGTCGTTGGATTTGGATTCGAGTTCGTATGAGATAAGGGGTATTTTCGAATTTTTAAAAATATATAAATAAAAAAAATATCATTGGTTGACTTCATTTTCTCTCTCGCCGTATTTCCTTTAGGCGACAGCGGATATTGTTCAAATCTTCCCGTTCATTTTCTGATCAATCCCCTCACCAAAATCGCTAGCTCCAGTTAGGGTTTTTGAAGTCCTCCTCACCCTCTTCAAATCAAGACAAACCGCATCACCTATCGTCGCCCCAGCTTCGAGATCGAGCTCCCCAAAGTCCTAAACTTTCGAACGCCGCCGAGGACACCAGGCGCCATCGATCTGGGTGAAACCACCCTGCGTGGAAAGCATTCTCCACCCCCTTCGACGCTGTGTAGTCTGATCGACGCAACGTTCTTCTGATTGGAAGTTATTTCAAAACCTAGTTTTGAACAAAACAGAAGAGGTAACGGCTGAAATTATTTAAACTATTTAATAGCAATTTAATGCGCAACGGTTTTTGATTTCACTGTAAAAATCATATCTTTTTCGTTTGTTGACGAAATTCAGTGAAACAAGAGAGAGTGGACTCGTGTGGACGTCTTCTACATTCTAGAAGAGACCGCATATTTTTCTGAGCCTTCTGCTATTTTTGGTGGAGTGGAACTTAATGTGAGATTTCCAAATTATAAACGATATGGAAAACGACGATGTATAAATTATATAGTCGATGTATGAGTTATATAAGCGTTGTACACCTCTTGTATAAGCGTTGTATAAGTTGTACGTTCGATATATAAGTTATATATGCGTTGTAAAAAATTATATATGTGTTGAAATAGAAGTGAAATGCTTATATATAAATATATATATACGCCCCTCGTCCACAAACCATGGACGATATTTATTGGTTGTGATTGGTGTGAAAATTGATTGATTACGAATGGTTGATTAGAATTGTTTGTGGTTGAAATTGATTGATTGTGGTTGAAAAATACCCATTTGTGGTTGAGAAATATTTGGTTGAAACCACATAGGATTAGTTTGTGGAAATGGAAAAATATACATGCCGCCCATGTGCGAACTAGATGCATGAAATCCCCATTGTCAAAAGTCGCGAGGCTTTAAGGTAGAGCGAGGAGCCGTACTAGGGACGGCCCCGGTTTTAACTACCCTGCCGTTATGCTGCCGAAATTTTGAATAATATTCATGTGTTGAATGGTATTCGTGTTTTAAATAAATTGTTTTGACAGTAAAAATCACATTTTTTTTATATATATACAAACTATAGAAAACATTCATGTGTTGAATCGAAATTCATTCGTTGAATAGAAATTCATGTGTTGAATGGTATTCGTGTTTTTAATAAATTGTTTTAACAATAAAAATCACATTTTTACTCTATATATACAAACAATAGAAAACATTCATCTGTTGAATCGAAATTCATTCGTTGAATAGAAATTCATGTATTGAATGGTATTCGTGTTTTAAATAAACTGTTTTAACAATATAAAAATCACCTTTTTATTGTATATATACGAATTTTGAATAACATTCATGTGTTGAATAGAAATTCATTCGTTGAATAGAAATTCATTCGTTGAATAGAAATTCATGTGTTGAATGGTATTCGGGTTCGAAAGAAATTGTTTTATAATAAAAATCATATTTTTATCATCTATATGAACTATATAAAATAGTCGTGTTTTACAATAAATTCTTTTTCATTAAAAATCATATTTTTATTATATACATGAATTGTTAAAAATAGTGAAGTGTTGAAATAAATGTCTATTGGATAAAAATATCATTTTTATCAAATATATGAAAAGAAAATGGTTTTGAAACCGAAGAATAGATTATACATATATATAAATATAATTAAAATAAATCGAATAACGAAGCTGCAGTTCGTGTTTTGAAATCGTGATTTCAAACGATTATTGCGGGAGATCCGACCATCGGATTTTCCCGAAATCGAAACCGTCGGGTTCGCTTTGGAAATATCTTTCCAATGACACCAACTTTGTAAAAATCCAACGTTTGGATTGTCTGGAATGTTTAATTCAAATCTGAAGAAAAACAGCGCCAGAATCGATTATATTTATATATATACATAAATATAATTAAATTAAAACGAATAAAAACGCTGCAGTTCGTATTTTGAAATCGAAACTTCAAACGATTGTACCGGGAGATCCGACCGTCGGATTTTCCCAATACTAGAACCGTTGGATTCGTTTTGAAAAGATCTTTCTAATGATATAAATTTTGTGAAGATCCAACGGTTAGATTTTCAGATATGTGTAAATCAAATCTGAAGAAAAACAGCGCTACGGCCGCGTTATGGCCTGAAGCGTCGTTCGAATAAATTGGCTATTATTAAATAAATAAAAATAGCGATAAATAGTTATAAAATATTATAAACGATATGGAACGTGAAATTTAGAAACTAACTGAAGGTTAGCTAGATCGAATGGTTTCCTGGGTTTTGATCTGATGTTGTTTTCTGCCTTCGGGGTTAATATTTGGGAAATCGTTCTCTTGCTAATTTACAGTTAGTGACTAATGAATTGAAATAAGGCGTATGTTGTGTTTGTGTAGCACTTGTTAATTATATACGCGAGTTGTTTAGAAAGACCAGGTTTATCCCATTCTGAATAACTAAATCGACGATAAGAAGTCGAAGATGAAGACGGTGGTTGAAGACCGATCTTCACCTCGTTTGGATGGTAACTGATGTCCTGATTGGGAGGCATCCCGAAATATGGATAATGAGTGGTGATCGTCCAGACGTACGTGGAGATCGATGGATATGCGAGGTATATAGTGCCTCCGGTTTCGTTCAGACCCAGAACGGACTTGCAAATGGACTGTGTGTCTGACATTGGAATTCATTCTCTTTGATTGATAGCCATCAGTTGCATGGTGTGAATTGCCTGTGTGGCATGCTAATATGCAGTGATCAGGGCTTCTGTTGAAAAGCAAAGTCTTGTAATTGATGATCAAATCATCGCATGTGTGGCGTAGCTTTGTGTATAACGTGAATTCGCGAGCCTCACACCCCGGTATGAACCAGAAATGGGAGAAGGACCCCAGGGAGGGCATGCGTTTCTTTCTAGTTAGAGGTGGTGTCGGTGCTTGAACTCGCTGACATTTATATTATTTTCACCTATGTGGTTGTTGCTGTTGCGAGGTGCCTCGGTCATATCGGTCGATCCGGCACCGATGGAGTCATACGTTGGCTCACTGACGCCCCATAGGCCGGGGAAACACAGTGTTCAGGAATTTTAATCCACATCGGTGGACAGGCCCTATCGCTCCTAGGGTCACTCGAGCTCTGATCCTGAGACACGGGCTAGAGCGTCTCGAATTCGGTAAGGACTATCTTTTGCCTTGGTTCATGACGGAAATCCAATTTCCAAATACGACTTGTGCAGTTTTGATTGTAAACCTATATTTTGCGACATAGTGGCATGGGATGCTCATGTCGTCTATGATTGATACTTATGATTTTAAATTTGTTTTGAAACATATAAACACTAATAGTAATATCAAATGCTTTTGTTTTTTTCGTATCAAGCATATTTTGGCCATTATAAGGTAAAACTCTATCCTTCGGTTTGCGTTGCATTGTGTGATGGGAACTGAGTCTTATAATGGCTTCATTTTTAGAAAAAGCATTGCGATGTTTAAAAGAATTATTTGTTTTAAAGCACTGGCAATCCAATGGAGTAAACCTGTTCCACGAAAGTGGCGTGGTCCTATGATTAGCCATATTTTAAATGTGTTGAGTAGATTTCTCATACCAGTCCCATGACTGACTCGTAGTTTGTTTCACTTGCAAACTCGGTTGCCCCTTTTTCTACATGGGCAGCCTTGTATTCAGGTATTAGCAGGCTCTTTCTGGATAGCTGGAGCTGAAGATGGATTCTATCATTTACCTCTTTTTATGCTGTTCAGCTCCTATTGTACATATTATGTTTGTTTTCCGCTGTAGACATTTATGTATAGCTGAACTGTATTTGTACTAAGTATGATCCTGTATACTGTGTAACTCTGATGATTGCGTTTATCCAGTATATTCTATTGTGTATTATCTGGTGTATTTATTTATTTCTGTTCTGCTATTATCTGTTTATGTGTTATATTCCAAAGATTACCCTTGTCACCGACAGTACGAGAATTGGGGTCGTCACAGTTATTCTGGCGATCCTAGGCAGAAATTGCCTAAGATGGATTTACAGAATAATTCCTTCGGGTTGTCCAGTCCCAGGACAATTTGAATGGACGAATGTATGACAAAGTATATATGGTAGACCGCGTAAGTTGGTCGTTTCAAATGAATTTACGTTGATGGTGGAGGAATTCGTTTCTCTTAGCTTATACCCGTGGTATTTTTGGGGAAATCAATTTGTGATTTGATCGGTATGGCGATGTGGCATTCAAAGTAAATAAAGGAGTGATCTGTTAAAAGTTACGTTATGACCTCAAGCCTCATCAACTGGGAAATAACAGAAATCGGGCTGGCAACATGGCTAAGTGGGTCGCACCCAATTAGTGTATATTGTCACCATCTAGAGAATATTCATATTTGTTACTTCTTTTGCTTCTGTATCTCTCGGGAACGGTTATGTTGGTATACCAACCGTAAGTTGATAATATATTCGGAATATTCAAGCGAAATGAATGGTTGGTCATGCGTGGCCGAGTTACAAGCTGTTCTTGTTGAACTCCAGTGTATCGCTTCTAGAGTACACTAATGGAAAGGTGGTTCCATACCTTGTCATAGTAGGAAATCCATTACCCAATAAGTGCTCATGGTTTTGATTGTATATTATATATGTAGAATGTGAGATGAAAACGTTCTGGTAGATTTCTAAGTACTTGTATTAGCACTATTATAATATCAGAATAATATTGTTTCAGAAAATATTTTGGGTTATCGTAAGGTAAAAACCATCCATGTTTATGTGTGGATCGGTCTTACGATTGTCATTGCTTTTGAAAAGGATTGGAAAAGTTAAACCAAGTGTTTGGAGTTTACTCACACCAGTCAAATGACTGACTTAGAGTTTATTTTGTTTTGTTTTCCCTAAATTCTTGGGTGCCCAAATTTGTACGGGCAGTCAAGTAGTCGGGATTTTTCAGATATACTTGGAGGAGCTCGGAGCAGGAGGCTTCAAAGTTAGATATATATAGAATTTATTTCCACTGAGATGTTATATGATAATAGTATGTATACACAATTACCGGTTTGTATTCCCAAAGTTGTTATATAATATATATTATTCGTTCCGCTGTAAGATTCGTGTTACTCTGTTCCGTTGTGTTCTTATTCTTCTCCTATTCTAAGTTTTCTTTCTTTTCTATTTCTCATCCTCTAAGTTCTTTCTATTAATGATCCGGTATTTCCGATTCTTGAATAGTCGATATGGTGTTTTATATCGATTTTTGGGATTGAAAATCCCAGTTCGTTACAGTGGTATCAGAGCCAAGTTAAGTGATTACATAGGATATGTGGCGTAACTCAGTAGAGATAGTGTTAGTAATACCCTAGATTGAGTTGAGTGTATATATATGAGCGCGTACTTATAAATTGATAAAAAACTATTTTATATTGTGTGTTGATTGGTTTGTCGAGTAGTTTATGAATTCTGGTCGATAAAATAATGCAAACTGTGTCGATAGGTATTTCTAAACTCTTGAACAGAGTAACTCGACGCAGTATGTTTTGAAAAGAAGGGTAAATGAAATAATTTAACCCAAATTATATATTGATATAAAAGAAGTATATATATTGGAATTATTATAATATGGTGGATGTGTTGGTTGTAATTATAATTGAATAAGAAAATAATTGGAATGGTTAGAAATAACGAATCAGAATTCGTATAAAAATGATATATAGAAGAATTAAATTTGAATTTAAAACAGATTTGGAATTAAAACTCTGAAAAGTTGAAAAGGTGTTTGAAATGGAATTTTGAATTGAATATAAGGAAATTTTAAGATCTCGGGTAAATTTGGAAATGTTTTCCAAACGTTTTAAAGAATATTTTTTAAGTGATTTCAAAGTGGAAGTTTTTAAAAATAAATTTGAAAGTAATGTAGTATTGAACTCACTTCGGTGGCTGGGAAATAACCCTGATGATGAATCGCGACATCATTAGTGTTCATTTTCGAGTTTCTAAGTGATGGATTACTACCAAAGATTTTGTTTTTAAATTGTCTTGAGAAAATAAGTTGGTTGGAAATTCAAATGTTTTGAATTATTATTATTATTATATACGATTTCAGGCTAATTTGAAATAAAATCCCAAGGACTTGAATTTCTGAAATTTAATTCAACTTATGAAGTTAAATAGATTGAAATGGTAAGAATGAAGAAACTTAACTTAAACTAAGTTAAATAAAATTGGATTGGATTGGAGATAATCTGGAAAGGAATTGAATGGATAAGTTAAGAGTTTGGAATTCGAGTTTGAAGGGAAATTGGCTTGATCATAAGCGAATGGTTTGTTCGAGAATAATTGATTGGAGATTGATTGGAATGACATTGGTTTAATCTAAATTGATAGCAGATGGAAGTGATAGAGTTGTATGCTCGACAAAAAGGTATGAGTTTATATTATACTGGATATGAGATTAATGAGCCTGTTTGGTGTAACGACCCGGAAAATCTGAACCAATTTAAAAAATTTAAATTGGCTAAAATAATGGATTTTAAATATTTAAAATAAATATTTTAAATAATAACGATGAAAAGTAAGTTTGAATCGACATTTGAAAACGAATATAATTAATTCTAATTATAAACAAGGCCTGAAATGGCGCGGTAGTTTCAAAATTTGAATGACTGTACCGGGTGCAAAACAAAGCGGATTTGAGTGAAGCTAAAAATGTTTAAATCTGTTAGTGAATACCTTTCTAACAAATCTGAAAAATCGAAGTTTCATAGCGGAAAGCAAAAGTGATGGCCAAATGAATTTTCAGAAAGGTCGCTATGGAATTTATATAGCCCGTGAAAATGGCCATTTTGCAAACGACCTCGGAATTCGACGAAACCACTTTTGTTGGATCCGGGATGTGAAGTTATTGCTAGGTTTCAAATTTCATAATTTTTGAAGCTAGTATGTGAGCGTGGCAAAGAGAAATGTGTTTTGGTCAATTATAGTTAAATTGGATCGACCAGAAAAAGGCCATTTTGCAAACGGTCTAAGAATTCGACAAAATTAGTTTTGTTGGGATCGTATCGTCAAAACATAGATAGATTTATTTTTCTGGAATTTTTCGAACTAATTTGTGGCCCGGGCAAATTGAAATTTACGTTCAAATCAAATATTGAATGTTTTATATTTCAATTTGAAGGAAAACTGACTGAAACAGTCGAATGGGCCTACGAAACATATCCCATTGTGTTCGGAATGGGGGTAAAACGCTAGGGACGGTAGTCGTTGGGTCTGGATTGGGGTTCGTGAGAGAAAGAGGGTATTTTCGAAATTTAAAAATATATAAATAAATAAAATAATCTGATTGGTCAACGCATTCCTCTTCTTCCCCGATACCCCCCTGAAGCGACGGCAGAATTCATCGCAACCTTCCCTCCTCTTTTTCTCTTCCATCTCGCAATGAAACCCAGTGATCCTTTGGAGGATTTTGTAGCCCTCTCCACCACCTTCAAATCCGACCCAGCCTCGCCCCCAACAGTTGCGCCATTCCCGAGATTCACGCCCGGGAAGTTCCGCCGTTCATCCTTGATTTGCGCGCCCCTCTGCACTTCGAACTGGACGAGGCTGGTAGCGCCGGGAAGCCGTCTCGGAGCTCTACGCCGCTGCGAAGCCTGATTTCCCTTAAGGTTCACGGATTTGAAGAAAAATCAAAACCTAGTTTTGAAGATTTAAAAAGGAGGTATGACTATTTTAATATAAACTATATTATAGCAGTTTTAAGCGCTACGGTATTTGATTTCACTGTAAAAATCATATCTTTTTCGTTTGTTAACGAAATTCAGTGAAACAAGAGACAGTAGACTCGTGTGGACGTCTTCTACATTCTAGAAGAGACTGCATATTTTTCTAAGCCTTCTGCTATTTTTGGTGGAGTGGAAACCAATGTGAGATTTCTAAATTATAAACCATATGGAAAACGACGATGTATAAATTATATAGTCGATGTATGAGTTATATAAGCGTTGTACACCTCTTGTATAAGCGTTGTATAAGTTGTACGTTCGATATATAAGTTGTATATGCGTTGTAAAAATTATATATGTGTTGAAATAGAAGTGAAATGCTATATATATATATATATACACGCCCCTCGTCCACAAACCATGGACGATATTTATTGGTTGTGATTGGTGTGAAAATTGATTGATAGCGAATGGTTGATTGAAATTGTTTGTGGTTGAAATTGATTGATTGTGGTTGAAAAATACCCGTTTGTGGTTAAGAAATATTTGGTTGAAACCACATAGGATTAGTTTGTGGAAAAAAAAAATATACATGCCGCCTGCGTGCGAACTAGATGCATGATTCCCCATTGTCAAAAGCTGCGAGGCTTTAAGGTAGAGCGAGGAGCCGTACTAGGGACGGTCCCGGTTTTAACTACTCTGCCGTTATGCTGCCGAAATTTTGAATAATATTCATGTGTTAGAATTATTTTCATGTGTTGAAACTATATTCGTGTGTGGAATGGAAATTCATCTACTTAACGACATTCATGTTTGGAAATACAAAAATCACCTTTTTATCTATATATATAGACTATAGAAAACCTTCATGTGTTGAATCGAAATTCATTCGTTGAATTGAAATTCATTCGTTGAATTGAAATTCATGTGTTGAATGGTATTCGTGTTTTAAATATAAAAATCACCTTTTTATCTATATAAAAAATATATAGAAAACCTTCATGTGTTGAATCGAAATTCATTCGTTGAATTGAAATTCATGTGTTGAATGGTATTCGTGTTTTAAATATAAAAATCACCTTTTTATCTATATAAAAAAAATATAGAAAACCTTCATGTGTTGAATCGAAATTCATGTGTTGAATGGTATTCGTGTTTTAAATATAAAAATCACCTTTTTATCTATATATAAAAAAATATATAGAAAACCTTCATGTGTTGAATCGAAATTCATTCGTTGAATAGAAATTCATGTGTTGAATGGTATTCGTGTTTTAAATATAAAAATCACCTTTTTATCTATATAAATAAAATATAGAAAACCTTCATGTGTTGAATCGAAATTCATTCGTTGAATTGAAATTCATGTGTTGAATGGTATTCGTGTTTTAAATATAAAAATCACCTTTTAATCTATATATATAGACTATAGAAAACCTTCATATGTTGAATCAAAATTCATTCGTTGAATTGAAATTCATGTGTTGAATGGTATTCGTATTTGGAAATAAATTGTTTCATAATAAAAATCATATTTTCATCATCTATATGAACTATATAAAATAGTCGTGTTTTGAAATAAATTGTTTTACATTAAAAATCACATTTTTATTATATACATGAATTGTTAAAAATAGTGAAGTGTTGAAATAGAAGACAGTTAGATAAAAATATCATTTTGATCAAATGTATGAAAATCATATAGTTTTGAAATCGAAGGATCGATATATATATATATATATATATATATATATATATATAATTGAAATATATCGAATAACGAAGCTGCAGTTCGTATTTTGAAACCGTGATTTCAAACGATTAGTGCGGGAGATCCGACCATCGGATTTTTCCGAAACCAAAACCGTTGGGTTCGCTTTGGAAATATCTTTCCAACGGCACCAACTTTGTAGAAAATCCAACAGTTGTATTGTATGGAATGTTTAATTCAAATCTGAGGAAAAACAGCACCAGAATCGATTATATTTATATATATATAAAAATATAATTATATTAAATCGAATAACGACGCTGCAGTTCGTATTTTGAAATCGAAACTTCAAACGATTGTACCGGGAGATCCGACCGTCGGATTTTCCAGAAACTGGAACCGTTGGATTCGTTTTGAAAAGATCTTTCTAATGATGGAAATTTTGTGAAGATCCAACGGTTAGATTTTCTGATATGTGTAAATCAAATCTGAAGAAAAACAGCGCCACGGCCGCGTTATGGCCCGAAGCGTCGTTTTGAATAAATTGGCTATTTTAAAATAAATAAAAATAGCGATAAATCGTTATAAAATATTATAAACGATATGAATGTGAAATTTAGAAACTAACTGAAGGTTGGCTAAGTCGAATGGTTTTCTGGATTTTGATCTGATGTTGGTTTCGGCCTTCGGGGTTAATATTTGGGAAATCGTTCTCTTACCGATTGACGGTTAGTGACTAATGAACTGAAATGATGCGTATGTAGTGTTTGTGTAGCACTTGTTTATTATATACGCGAGTTGCTCAGAAAGACCGGGTTTATCCTATTCCAAATAACTGAATCGATGATAAGAAATCGAAGATGAAGACGGTGGTTGAAGACCGGAAATCTTCACCTCGTTTGGATGGTAACTGATGTCCTGATTGGGAGGCATCCCGAAATATGGATAATGAGTGGTGATCGTCTAGACATACGTGGAGATCGATGGGTTTGCGAGGTATATAGTGCCTCCGGTTTCGTTCAGACCCAGAACGGACATGCAAATGGACTGTGTGACTGACATTGGAATTCATTCTGTGTGATTGATAGCCATCAGTTACATGGCGTGAATTGTCTGTGTGGCACGCTAAGATGCAGTGATCAGGGCTTCTGTTGAAAAGCAAAGTCTTGTGGTGATGATCAAAGCCCCGCCTGTGTGGCATAGCTTTGTGTATAACGTGAATTCGCGAACCTCACACCCCGGTATAAACCAGAAACGGGAGAGGACCTCAGGGAGGACATGCGTTTCTTTCTAGCTAGAAGTGGCGTCAGTGGTTTTACACGCCCTGACGAGTTTGACTTATGTGGTTGTTACTGTTGCGAGGCACCTCGGATATATCGGTCGATCCGGGATCGATGGAGTCATTTGTTGGCTCATTTACACCCCAAAGGGCGGAGGAACGTATTGTTCAGGCACTATAATCCACTCCGTGTGGACCGACCCTGTCGCTCCAAGGGGCAGTTGCGGCTGTTCCGGAGACATGGGCTAGATTGTCTCGAATTCGGTAAGGACTATCTTTTGCCTTAGTTCATGACGGAAATCCAATTTCCAAATACGTGACTGTGCGGTTTTGATTGTATACCTATATATGGCGACATAGTGGTATGGGGCATTAATGTCGTCTATGATTGATACTTATGATTTGAAATTGCTTTTGAAACATATAAACACTTGTAGTAATATCAAATGCTTTTGTTTTATTCGTATCAAGCATATTTTGGCCATTATAAGGTAAAAACTCTATCCTCCGGTTTGCGTTGCATTGTGTGATGGGAACTGAGTCTTATAATGGCTTCATTTTTATAAAAAGCATTGCGATGTTTAAAGATTTACTTGTTTTAAAACACTGGCAATCCAATGGAGTAAACCCGTTCCACGAAAGTGGCGTGGTCCTGTGATTAGCCATATTTTAAATGTGTTGAGTAGATTTCTCATACCAGTCCCATGACTGACTCGTAGTTTTTTCACTTTCAAACTCGGGTGCCCCTTTTTCTACACGGGCAGCCTTGTATTCAGGTTTAGCTGGCTCTTTCTGGATAGCTGGAGCTGAAGATGGATTCTACTATTTATCTCTTTTTATGCTATTCAGCTCCTATTGTACATTATGTTTGTTTTCCGCTGTAGACATTTATGTATAGCTGAACTGTATTTGTACTAAGTATGATCCTGTATACTGTGTAACTCTGATGATTACGTTTGTCGAGTATATTCTATTGTGCATTATCTGGTGTATTTATTTAATTCTGTTCTGCTATTATCTGTTTGTGGTATATTCCAAGGATTACCCTTGCCGCCGTCTGTACGGGGTTTGGGGTCGTCTCATTTGGCAAGCCGTTTGGCTTTTGATTTTCTTTTGGATTGGAGAAGGCCCAGAGAAGCGAGTTGTAGCAATTGAGCTGTACGAAGGGCAAAAATTTTCGGAAATTTAGAGTGTTAGAAAATTTTCAGAATTTTTGAAAATTTTCGTTTATAAGATTGAATTAATATTTTAATGGAAATTTGTTGGTTCAGTTAAAACTAGAGTTAAGTATTTAAAAAAAAGTAATTTTTAACCTATTATTGAGTTTACAGTATTTTTCCTACCTTAGTAATTTCGGGGAAAAAATTCTTTTAAGGGGGAAGGAATGTAACACACTGCATCTTTAAGACGGTTAAATAATTAATTTATTTAATTACTCCAGTATTGATTGGTAATATAAATGGTATGAATTTAATAATTTGAATATTTAAATTAATATATATATATATATATATAATAATGGGATAATAGATTAAATTTCTGAAATGTTCAGAAATGATTAAAATGCAGTATTGTGTGAATTAGATAATATAAGGAATTTAATAAAATTTAAATTCAAGTTAGAAACAACGGATATATTATTTAAACGAGAATTGAACGTATTAATTATAAAATAAATTATAATCGAGCTCGTAACGTCGCAAAAGTGTGGTATTGCGATTTGTACTTCAACTAACCATACAAGATTCATTATAAGTCAGATTTTTTCAAAACAAGAAATGTTCGAATCTGTTGAACTGTATTTTTCTAATGGAAGAGAAAAATCTAGATTCCGTCTTGTAGATTGTAAGTTATGCCCAAATCAAATTTTAAAATAGTCGCTATGGAATTGTTTATAAACCATAACGATATATTTAATTATAATAAATATTGGCTTCGAATCTGGACATGATTTTTGAGACGTAGTTATAATTTAATTTTTAGAATTTTACTGTAATTTTTAATTTGTAAAATGTGCAACTTTTTATTTGAAGTGTTTTACAACCTATATCAAAATTTTGGGTTTCAAAAAATAAATTAACTTGTTTATTTTATTATATATATAACGTCACAGATCGCAAAATCGACCAAGACCGTTCGAATCCCGCATATGCTAACTTTGGGCATACAACACATCAGAACAAAAACAAAAGACTTTTATAAACATCATAATAATGTTACATCAGAGTACAGAATATCAGAGTACATCGAATATAATACAGCGGAAGATAATTTACAATAAATTTAATAAAGTGTAGTGGAACAAATAAACCAACAGAGCGGAAGACTATCAATGCTCTGGACACAGCTTTAAGCTTCAATCCAGAATCTTGCTCAATAAATAAGAAATATCTATGAAACAAGCCACTCGACTGCCCATGTAAAGATATGGGCACCCGAGGTTGCAAGTGAAATAAACTACGAGTCAGTCATGGGACTGGTATGAGAAATCTTTCTTAACTTATCTAACAATAAGGCTAATCACAGGACCACGCCGCTTTCTAGAAAATGAAATCATTATAAGACTCAAGTCCCATCACACAATGCAACGCAAACCGGAGGGTAGAGTTTTGCCTTATAATGATCAAACATGCTTGATACGTATAAAACAATATTTAATATTATTATTAGTGTCTAATCAGTTTAAAAACACTTTCAAAATAAATGTATCGATCCTGAACAGCATAGTACCTCATCCTACTATGTCGCCATATATAGGTTTACAATCAAATCCGTAATGTTGTATTGGAAATTGGGTTTCCATCATGAGTCGAGGCTAGGGATGGCTCCTCATCGATTCGAGACACTCTAGCAAATGTCTCAGGATCACACCTACAGGTAACCCTTGGATCTTCAGGGCCGATCCACAAATACTTTAGTGGATTACTTATACCTTAACACACGTTTCTCGGTCCTATTGGACCTATCACTTGGCCAGTAGTGACCAGTATATCGAGGCACCTCGCAATCCATCATCCACATAAGTAAAAATGTCTGGGCTCCATACCATGACACCACTTTTAGCTAGAAAGAAACGCATGCACTCCCTGCAGTCACAATCTCGTTTTTGACTCATACCGGGGTGTGAGGCTCGCGAAGTAACGCTTATACACAAAGCTATGCTAAATAAAGCTGTGCTTTGAACATCAACCACAAGACTCTGCTTTCATCAAAAGCCTTGATCATTTGCATCTTGGCATGCCACATTGACAATCCACGCCATGCGATTAATAACTATCAATATATAACCTCTAAGCTCGTACGTCTCAGAGAAGGTTGTTAAGCAAGAGAATAAATTCTCCGCCACCAAAAAGATATATATTAATAGAAATCAATTCACACAGAATGAAGTCCAATGTCAGTTATACATCCATTTACAAGTCCGTTCTGGGTCTGAATGAAACCGGAGACAGCTTATTTCTCGTCCCGTATGTCCAATACGGAAGAGAAGTTCTCGCATATCCGGACAATCAACAAATACGTCTGGAAAACTACCACTTTAACCCTTTACTGGGAGCTAACCAATGCAGGGCATCAAAGTCGTCCATTCGATGTGAAGATCGGCGGTCTTCAAACACCGTCTTCAATATCTTTGATTTAAATCATCGTATAATTATTTTAAATGAGATTGAACTCGGTCTTTTCAAATAATCCTCGAATATATATAATTTAAATCATTTCATATCGTTAATATTATTTTATAATGATCTATCGCTATTTTCATTCATAAAAAATAGCCCAATTTAATTTAACGACGCTTCCGGTCAATAGGCAGCCCTAGCGCTGTTTTTACCTAAATTTGAATTACACAATTCTCGAAATCTAACCATTGGATTTTAACTAAATTTTATATCGTTGGAAAGATCTTCCCAAAGCGGACCTAACGTTTCCAGTTTTGGGAAAATCCGACGGTCAGATCTTTCGGTATAATCGTTTAAAGTTACGATTCCAAAACGCGAGCTACCACGCGCGATTCGTTTTGTTTTAATTTATATATATATATATATATATATATATATATATATATATATATAAATCGTTCGAAGATTTCACTGATATGTTTAGAATGATGTTTTCAACATATCTTAACTTATAAACATTTTTAATGCTTTCAACAAATTTTCCTAAATATGATTCTGTTTATAATGAATCAACATATACATTAAAAGTATCATTGTTAATGTTTTCACCAAATTTTTCTAAATAATATTCTTTTTATAATGAATCAACATATACATTAAAAATATCATTTTTAATATTTTCAACAAATTCTCGTAAATACGATTCTTTTTATAATGAATCAACATATACATTAAAAATATCATTTTTAATGTTTTCAACAAATTTTCCTAAATACGATTCTTTTTATAATGAATCAACATATACATTAAAAATATCATTTTTAATGTTTTCAACAAATTCTCCTAAATACGATTCTTTTTATAATGAATCACCATAAACATTAAAAACATCATTTTTAATGTTTTCAACAAATTCTCCTAAATACGATTCTATTTATAATGAATCAACATATACATTAAAAATATCATTTTCCATGTTTTCAACAAATTGTCCTAAATATGATTCTTTTTATAATGAATCAACGTATGCACTAAAATTTCATTTTTAATGTTTTCAACAAATTTTCCTAAATATGATTCTTTTTTATGTTTAATAATTTTGACAATTCCTATGTTCACATACACAATAAAAAGAAAATTTTATTGTATAAATTATTTTGACAATTTCTATGAATTACATGTTACAATAAAAAGAGTAATTTTTTTATTGTTTACCACATTCTAACAATTCTATTATTAACATGTACAATAAAAAAAAGAATATTTTTATTGGTCTACAAATTCTCTACATATCATATGAAAAAATAGAAAGAGATATTTTATTATCTACATGTTTTCTACATTTCATATGTATAAATGAAAAGAATATATTATTGTCTACTTGTTTCCTACATTTCCCATGACAAATAAAAAGAATATTTTATTGTCTGCTTGTTTTCTACATATCATATGACAAATAAAAAAAGAATATTTTATGGTCTTCTTGTTTTCTACATTTCATATGACAAATAAAAAAGAATATATTATTGTCTACTTGTTTCCTTCATTTCATATGACAAATAAAAAAAAGAATATTTTATTGTCTACTTTTTTCCTACATTCCATATGACAAATAAAACGAATATTTTAATTGTCTACTTGTTTTCTACATTTCATATGACAAATAAAAAAAGAATATTTTATTTGTCTAACAACTCCTATGTTCATATATAACAAATAAAAATATGACTTTTATTCTCAACAATTCCTATATTCATATATGACAAATAAAAATATGATTTTTATATTTTCAACATTTCCTATGTTCATATATGACAAATAAAAAGATGATTTTTATTTTCAACAATTCCTATGTTCAACATAACAAATAAAAAGAAGAATTTTATTTTCATAACAGGTTCAATGTTTTTAATGAAAAATAAAAAAGAATATTTTATTTGTCTACATATTTCTGCATTTCATAAGACAAATACAGAGAAAAATGTTATTGTCTGCCCAATTCTATATTACCTATGTATAAATAAAAAAGAACTTTTATTTGTATAGCAACTTCTATATTTTATCATGACAAATAAAAAGGGATTTTTATTTGTGTAACAATTTCTATATTAATCATGACAAAAAAAGGATTTTTATTTGTGTAACAATTTCTATATTAATCATGACAAACGAACAAAAAAGAATTTTTTATTTGACAACCATTTATATCTTCGACATGACAAATAAAAAGGATATTTTTATTTTTACATAAATTTCTATATTAACATGACAAATAAAAAAGAACATTTTTATTTTACAACAATTTCTATCTTAACATGGCAAATAAAAATGACATTTTATTTGTATACAAATTTCTATATTAACATGAGAAATAAAAAAGAACATTTTTATTTGACAATAATTTCTATCTTAACATGATAAATAAAAAGGACATTTTTATTTTTACACAAATTTCTATATTAACGTGAAAATAAAAAAGAATATTCTTATTTGACAACAATTTCTATCTTAACATGACAAATAAAAAGGTCATTTTCATTTGTATACAAATCTCAATATTTGACATGAAATATAAATATTATTTATTTATTTATTTGTATACGAATTAATTTTTTTTGTATACAAATTTCAACAATTCCATTGTATTCAATTAAATCAAACAGACCACTATAAACAGCATAATCCAATTCAAATCAAATCGCGTACAACAACCAACTGAATTGAACAGCGTATATGTAGGAATTTCTAAACATGATAATAATTAATTAATTTTAATTATTTAAAAAGAAATCTCACATTGATTTTACTCCTCCAGTTTTCATTTCTGGATTTCTAAACAGTTTGGATTTGAATTTGTCTGAATTTCCAACATGCTCCATTTAAGCTCTAGTCAGTTCCATCGCGAAGACATTATCACCACGATTCCAACGGATCTGAAATTGTTGGATTTGAACCTCGTATGAAGGAGTTACAGTATTATTTACATTGGATAATTTAATAACTAATTAAACAAATAATTAATCTAATTAAAATCACTTAACCCTCAATGTACTTCATCTTCATCGTTTTCCTTCTGTACTCCATCGAACCCAAAAGCTACGTCCATCTCTCCAAATCGCACATCACCAGAACCTCTCGGTACCCGATATGAACCCATCACCTTGAAGCCCTCACCACTGCTTAGTCCAACTCGCAGCCTCCTTCCTCTCAAAAAACTGCTGCGAACGCAGCGAATACAAGGGAGAAATTCTCCCAATCCAAGGAGTTAGAAACGATCTCCACCGTTCATATTAATGAACACACTTAGCTCTTCAATTTGGTATTTGGAATTCTCGAAATCATTGAGGGATTGAGGAGATAGAAGAGGAAGAAGAACGGGACAATTCTGAGCGTTCATGGAAGAGTGGTGGCAACTGTTCAAATAGAATTAGGGTTTCTATTTGAGATAAAGGTCTATATACAATATATTAAATAATAGTAAATAAAATTTAATAATTGTTTATCTTACTTTTTCATTCTTGTATTTATAAAAGGTATAAAATATGACATATATGTATATGAAAGGAAGAGAGAGAACATAAAAGAATTGAAGGATATGAATGAAATGCATGCGGCAATTATTGTTATCATTGTCATTATGTTTTTTTTCTTTCGCAATGAACGACACGTCTTTAATTTCCATTGAAAATGATTTCAAATTTTATTTATTTTATGAAGGAGGCGACTTTCCCTTTTTTTTATGATTTCATATTTCACTAATATGACAATAGCGATGCTTTTGTCTAACGAAATATATTTTTAACTAACTAATGAATACTTCATTTCAGACCATTTTATATATCACATATATGTATGTCCATGTATCGTATATGTATATTTTCATATAACGCCTATACATGTATTCATATAATATCTATATATATTTTCACACAACGCTTATATAGTTTATACAACGCATATATATTTTCTATACCATCTACATATGTTAAAAATCATATTTTTAACGAAATAGTAATTTTCTCTTAGCATGACTATTTTAGCATATTTACGTAAAAAAAAATCATATTTTAACGGTCTAATGATTTTTCTATGACATGTCTATATTATATGACTCATGCATATGTCAAGGATAATATTTTTAATCAACTAGCATTTGTTTCATTTTCCTAGTGTGTCTCATCACATATAGTAGGTTACAAAAGAATTAAATTAGCTGACTAGACATGATGGGACATTATTTATTTTTCATTCAAGTTTTAAAAGTAAATAACAATGAGAGAGTGGGAGAATAAACGGAAAGAGATGAATGCTAGATTAGTTATTTAATGCTAATTACTAGAAAGTTTGCAACCTCTCAAATTTCTAAACATATAGTATTAAATATCATGTCTTATTACATAGATAACATTAAAAGTTTTAAGGTATTATTTTATTTTTTGTTTGCTTCTGAATATAAACAACATAATATAAATAAATAAGGGAATACATATATTTAACAAAATGGAGAAAGGAGATTTAAAGGGATCAACATAGTATAAATAAAATAAGGGAATACATATAATTAACAAAATGAAGAAAGGAGATTTAAAGGGATGTTGATTTAAGAAATGAGAATACAATATAAGATACATGTAAATAGAATATATGAAGGAAACAAATGAATGCTGCATTAAGGAAACAACGAAGAGGGGAAGGTAATGAAAACGAATGCAACCATTAAAATTTTAAAATTGATTAATTAATGATCGTTACACTTTGGATAGACAAGGTAAGTATTAAAGATGACATTTTTTTAATCTAACAATGGCAAATTTACAAAATGACATTTTTCTCTGACTGTGCCTAACATAACTACATTTTGTCTAACAATACCTATTATAACATAATGACATTTTGTCATAATTTATTACATTTAGAATCTACATATTATTTTAAATCATCTTATCGGCATATATTAATAGTTCTCGTTAATAACATCATAATAATACTAAAAAAACCTTTTTTTTTATATATTCAATAGTTTAATTTAACAATGAAATTTTTTAAATTTTGACGCAACACAATCATCTATCAATTAGTTGATTAGCTTTTCAAATAATATGACTTTTATATTTTCAAAAATCATATTTTCTAAAATCGGATTATATATATAATCATAAATACGTTAATTACAAACTTGTCACTCTCAACTCATTCTAGGGCATTTCTAACCCCATCTCTAATGAGTTTTCTCATTCTAGGATATTATTGATCCTATCTCTAATGAGTATTCTTTTATAGGATATTTCTAATCCTACCTCTGATGAGTATTTTTTTCAGTTCTAACGAGTTGTACCCCAAAGATTTGAGTTAACCAAAGCTCCGATACCACCTGCAACTACACAGATCTTTCGCCCGGACCTAATCGATCGCAAAATCGACCAAGACTGTTTGAATCCCGCAGACGCTAACTTTGGCTATACAACACATCAGAACAACAACAAAAGACTTTTATAAACATCATAATAATGTTACATAAGAGTACAGAATATCCGAATACATCGAATATAATACAGTGGAAGATAATTTACAATAAATTTAATACAGTGTAGCGGAACAAATAAACCAACACAGCGGAAGACTATCAATGCTCTAGACACAGCTTTAAGCTTCAATCCAGAATCCTGCTCAATAAATAAGAAATATCTGCAAAATAAGCCACTTGACTCCTCGTGTAAAAATGTGGGCACCCGAGTTTTCAAGTGAAACAAACTACGAGTCAGTCATGGGACTGATATCAGAAATCTTTCTTAACTTATCTAACAACAAGGCTAGTCAGAGGACCACGCTGATCACATGGAAGGGATTTACTCCATTAGATTACCAGTGCATAAATGAAATAAATCTTTTGAAAACAAAGCAATGCATTTTATAAAATGAAATCATTATAAGACTCAAGTCCCATCACACAATGCAACACAAACCGGAGGATAGAGTTTTATCTTATAATGATCAAACATGCTTGATACGTATAAAACAATATTTAATATTATTAATAATGTCTAATCAGTTTAAAAACACTTTCAAAATCAATGTATCAATCCTAGACGGCATAGTACCCCAACCTACTATGTCGCCATATATACGTTTACAATCAAATCTATAATGTCGTATTGGAAATTGGGTTTCCATCATGAGTCGAGGCTAGGGATGGCTCCTCACCGATCTGAGACACTCTAGCAAATGTCTCAGGATCACACTTATGGGCTACCCTTGGATCTTCAAGGCCCATCCACAAATATTTTAGTGGATTAGTTATGCCTGAACACACGTTTCTCGATCCTATTGGACCTATCACTTGGCCAGTAGCGACCAATATATCGAGGTACCTCACAATCCGTCATCCACACAAGTAAAAATGTCTGGGTTCCATACCATGACACCACTTCTAGCTAGAAAGAAACGCATGCACTCCCTGTGGTCATAATCCCCTTTTTAACTCATATCGGGGTGTGAGGTTCGCGAAGTAATGCTTATACACAAAGCTATGCTAAATAAAGTTGTGCTTTGATCATCAACCACAAGGCTCTGCTTTCAACAAAAGCCTTGATCATTTGCATC
The DNA here is from genome assembly GCA_030737875.1 of Allium sativum. Taxonomy (NCBI): domain Eukaryota; kingdom Viridiplantae; phylum Streptophyta; class Magnoliopsida; order Asparagales; family Amaryllidaceae; genus Allium; species Allium sativum. The sequence goes on from CM060920.1 coordinate 492,296,463, forward strand.
TTGGCATGCCACATTGACAATCCACGCCATGCGACTGATAACTATCAATATATAACCGCTAAGCTCATACGTCTCAGAGAAGGGTGTTAAGAAAGAGAATAAATTCTCCGCCACCAAACATATATATATTAAATAGAAAATAATTCACACAAAACGAAGTCCAATGTCAGACACACGTCCATTTTGGGTCTGAACGAAGCCGGAGACACCTTATTCCTTGTCCCATATGTCTGATACGGAAGAGAGGTTCTCTCATATCTGGAAAATCAACAAGTACGTTCGGACAACTACCACTTTAACACTTTATTGGGAGCTAACCAATGCAGGGCATCAGTAGTCGTCCATTCGATGTGAAGATCGCTAGTCTTCAAACACCATCTTCAATATATTTGATTTAAATCGTCGTATAATTATTTGAAATGAGATTGAACTCAGTCTTTTCAAATAATTCTCGAATATATAACTTAAATCATTTCATGTCGTTAATATTATTTTATAACGATCTATCGCTATTTTTATTTATATAAAAAATAGCCCAATTTAATTTAACCACGCTTCAAGTTAATAGGCGGCCCTGGGACTGTTTTTACCTAAATTTGAATTACACATTTCTCGAAATCTAACCGTTGGATTTTAACAAATTTTATATCGTTGGAAAGATCCTCCCAAAGCGGACCTGAGGTTCCAGTTTTGGGAAAATCCGATGGTCAGATCTTTCGGTATAATCGTTTAAAGTTACGATTCCGAAACACGAACTACCACGCGCGATTCGTTTTATTTTAATTTATATTTATACATATAAATATAAATTGTTCGACAATTTCACTGATATTTTTTAAAATGATGTTTTCAACAAAATGAAACATATCCTAACATATAAACATTTTTAATGTTTTCAACAAATTTTCCTAAATATGATTCTTTTTATAATGAATCAACATATACATTAAAAATATCGTTTTTAATGTTAACAAATTTTCCTAAATATGATTCTTTTTATAATGAATCAACATATGCATTAAACAAATATCATTTTTATTGTTTTCAACAAATTCTCCTAAATACGATTCTTTTTATAACGAATCAACATATACATTTAAATATCATTTTTATTGCTTTCAACAAATTCTCCTAAATATGATTCTTTTTATAATGAATCAACATATACATTAAAAATATCATTTTTAATGTTTTCAACAAATTCTCCTAAATATGATTCTTTTTATAATGAATCAACATATACATTAAAAATAACATTTTTAATGTTTTCAACAAATTCTCCTAAATACAGTTCTTTTTATAATGAATCAACACATAAATTAAAAAAATCATTTTTAATGTTTTCAATAAATTCTCCTAAATACGTTTCTTTTTATAATGAATCAACTTATACATTAAAAATATCATTTTTAATGTTTTCAACATATTTTCATAAATATGATTCTTTTTCATGTTTACTAATTTTGACAAATCCTATGTTCACATATACAATAAAAAGAAAATTTTATTGTATAAATTATTTTGACAATTTCTATGACTTACATGTTACAATAAAAAGAGTATTTTTTTATTGTTTACCACATTCTAACAATTCTATTATTAATATGTACAATAAAAAAAAGAATATTTTTATTGGTCTACAAATTCTCTACATGTATAAATAAAAAGGGATATTTTATTATCTACATGTTTTCTACATTTCATATGTATAAATGAAAAGAATATTTTATTGTCTACTTGTTTCCTACATTTCATATGACAAATAAAAAAGTATATTTTATTGTCTACTTGTTTCCTACATTTCATATGACAAATAAAAAGAATATTTTATTGTCTGCTTGTTTTCTACATTTCATATGACAAATAAAAAAAGAATATTTTATTGTCTGCTTGTTTTCTACATTTCATATGAAAAATAAAAAAGAATATTTTATTGTCTACTTGTTTCCTTCATTTCATATGACAAATAAAAAAAAGAATATTTTATTGTCTACTTGTTTCCTACATTTCATATGACAAATAAAAATATGATTTTATTTTCAACAATTCCTATGTTCATACATGACAAATAAAAATATGATTTTTTATATTTTCAACAATTCCTATGTTCATATATGACAAATAAAAAGATGATTTTTATTTTCAACAATTCATATGTCATACATGACAAATAAAGATATGATTTTTATATTTTCAACAATTCCTATGTTCAAATAAAAAGATGATTTTTATTATCAACAATTCATATGTTCAACATAACAAATAAAAGAAGAATTTTATTTGCATAACAAGTTCAATATTTTTAATGACAAATAAAAAAGAATATTTTATTTGTCTACATGTTTCTGCATTTCATATGACAAATAAAGAGAAAAATGTTATTGTCTACACAATTCTATATTACCTATGTATAAATAAAAAAGAATTTTTATTTGTATAACAACTTCTATATTTAATCATGACAAATAAAAAGGGATTTTTATTTGTGTAACAATTTCTATATTAATCATGACAAAAAAGGATTTTTATTTGTGTAACAATTTTTATATTAATCATGACAAATAAAAAAAGAATTTTTTATTTGACAACCATTTCTATCTTCAACATGACAAATAAAAAGGATATTTTTATTTTTACACAAATTTCTACATTAACATGACAAATAAAAAAGAACATTTTTATTTGACAACAATTTCTGTCTTAACATGATAAATAAAAAGGACATTTTTATTTGTATACAAGTTTCTTGTAATAACCCGAAAATCTGAGCCAGTTTAAAAATTTTATGTTGGCAATTCTAGCGAATTTTAAACATTTAAAATAGATTATCTTAAATAATAGCGACGAGAAATTTATTTTGAATGGAATTCGAACGTATATATTTATATACGTCGTCGTTAGAGTAGAATAATTATTTATAATTATAAATAAAATTGAAAATGGCGCAGTAGTTCGATAATTCGATTTCAAACTTCAATTGAATGTACCGGGTGCAAAATAAACCGGATTTTAGTGAAACCAAAAATAATGGAATCTAATTGGGAATATCTTTCCAACGAATCAGAATAATTGAAATTTCATAGCGGGGATCAAAAGATATGTCCAGTTGAAAATTCTGAATAGTCGCTATGGAATTCAGGCCTTTAAAAATAGCCATTTTGCAAACGACCCCGGATTTCGACGAAACCACTTTTGTTGGATCCGTGATGTCAAATTATTGTTAAATTCCAAATTTCATAATTTTTCGAATCAATATGTGAGCGTGATAAAGGAAAACGTGTTTGACCAGTTTCAGTTGATTTTATTCGACTGGGAAATGGCCATTTTTCCAACGGTCTCAGAATTTGACGAAACTAGTTTTGTTAGGACCGTATCGTCAATACGAAGCTAGAAAATATTTTTCTGCAATTTTTCGAGTTAGTATGTGACCCCGGTAAATTGAAATGCGCATTCAAATTCAATATATAGAGTTATATGTTGATTTTGACAAAAACTGATCGAAACGATCGAATCAGCCTACGATACATATCCCATTGTGTTCGGAATGGGGGTAATTAGCTATAGACGACAGGCAGTAGGTTCGATTTCGAGGTCGAAATAAAAAGTTGCTTTTTAGAATTTAAAATAAATAATTAAAAAAAATACTTGTATGCCCTCTCCTCCTCACTCTCTCTTTCTTCTGTTTACTTTTCAATCGAAATAAAAAAAATGGAGGAAACCGCCACTCGTCGGCCCACCTGCCACCGCGCTCGAGGCGCCGGTCCCCCCTGTCGATCGCCGCCCTCCCTTCACCCCCCCCACTTTTCCGATTCGCCCCTCTCCCCTCTGACCACACCTCGCGGCGAACCCCCCCTAAACCGAGCTCAACAACCACCGCGACCCCCTGCCCCACCTCCGCCGCCCTCCACGAACCCCCTCGAGTCAACCCCGCCTCCTGCTCCCTCTCCTCTGAAATCCGCACCCCCGACCCCTTCCGACTTTAGGCGATAGTGAACCCCCCCCTGTGCGCTGTAAGTTCTTCTTTTCTCTTTTTTTTTTATTATTTGATTATAATTTCAGTTTAGAAAATGAATGGCATGTTAAAGTTTGTGTTTTTAATATGAAGAACAAGTAGAAAAATATGATTTTTGTCATATGAATAGCAGTATAAAAATATAATCTTTTATATTGTAGAGTTATAAAAATATAATCTTTTATATTATAGAAGTTAAAAATATAATTTTTATCGCATGTAAAGGTTGAAAATATAATTTTCATATTATATAGATAATAAAAATGTGATCTTTATATGGTAGGATATAAAAAGACGATATTTTTATGTAGTGGAAGACGACATTTTTAAAGTAGAAAAAGGCGAAATCTTTATATAGAGAGTAGCGTGATAAAAATATAATTTTTATCTATATAGCATCGATGTAAAAATATAATTTTTATCTATATAGCATCGATGTAAAAATAGAATTTTTATCTATATAGTAGCGAAGTAAAAATTCGATTTTTATATATTGAATAGCAAAGTAAAAATTCGATTTTTATATATTGAATAGCAAAGTAAAAATTCGATTTTTATATATTGAATAGCAAAGTAAAAATTCGATTTTTATATATTGAATAGCAAAGTAAAAATTCGATTTCTATATATTGAGTAACAAAGTAAAAAATTCGATTTTTATATATTGAATAGCAAAGTAAAAATTCGATTTTTATATATTGAATAGCAAAGTAAAAATTCGATTTTTATATATTGAATAGCAAAGTAAAAATTCGATTTTTATATATTGAAAAGCAAAGTAAAAATTCGATTTTTATATATTGAATAGCAAAGTAAAAATGTGATTTTCATATATGTAGAGAATACGGGCAAAGAAAGTGACAAGAGGCAAGAACGGCAAAGATTTCTACATAAGAAGAGTCGAGGCGTTGGGATTAGCTAGTCGGTGAGAACTTCTCGCTCTAAATTTCTTTTTCTAGTTATATATATATATATATACTAGGATGCAGACCGTGCTTAGCAGCACCCGACACCCGTCGTCCACAGACCATGGACGGCTTGTATGCTTGTTTGTTTGATTTTGATGTGTAGTTGATTGTGTGATGTGATGTGAAATGAAATAAAATATTTATATAGTTAAAAATATTTTATAGTTAAAAATAGAATTTTTAACGTGTATATGAAAGGAAATAAAAATAAACAAATTGGACGATTTGTTTATATACACACATTTGACTGATATTGATTGGGACGATAAATTTTACACATTGCCCAACTACACAAATAAAATCTGTGTTTGACTGTTTGAAACCCCACACGGGTATTGGGATGATATATGACATACACTAATCCCAATAATTAGTTGTATGTCGATCGATTGATTGACAGACTGTTATAAGCGTTGAATATTTATATTTGATGCTTATACAGTGTAGAATGCACTTTGGATGATGGTTGATTATTCATCATTGTTATTGTATACATGTGTTGTAGAAAATCCATATAATTAACATTATATGGTAATTGATTGGGCCTCATTCCAGTTTAGAGGTAGAAATATTTGAAAAAGAAATATTTGAAATAGAATATTTGAAATAGAAATATTCGAAATGGAATATTTGAAAATAAAAATATAGGAAGTCGTGTTGATTAGATTTATGCCATTTTGACGTGAACGATATTTATATCGATTTTATTCATTTTATAATGAACATCGAAAGTGATTTCAAAATCTGATATTTTGAAAAGAAATGAATTCGAATTGAAATTGAATAGAAATGAATTCGAATTGAAATTGAATAGAAATGAATTTGAATTGAAATTGAATAGAAATGAATTCGAATTGAAATTGAATAGAAATGAATTCGAATTGAAATTGAATAGAAATGAATTCGAATTGAAATTGAATATAAATGAATTCGAATTGAAATTGAATATAAATGATTTCGAATTGGAATTGAATTGAATTGAAAAGGAACTGAAATTGAATTAGAAATCAATTTGAATTGAAACCGTTTTGAAAATGAATTTAAAATGATTTATAAAGCATGTTTGGAATTGAAATCGATGAAGTATATATTATATATATTATTTGTATAATATAATGGCCTGAATAGAACGCACCGCGCCGCGGCAGTTCGCGAAGTTCGACCATTGACTTCGAACGGATATTGTGGGAGATCCGACCGTCGGATTCTCCTAAAACTGGAACCGTTGGGTTCGTATCGAAAAGAGCTTTCTAACGAATATTAGAAAATTGAAATCTAACGGTTGGATTTGGAATTATGTCCAAATCAAATTTGAAAAAGGTCGGTGTAAGTGCAGTTCGATGGCCGTTGATGGAAATCGAATGTACGGGCCTTGATAAAATTATTAAAAATAGTAATAATTTGGGTAGAATCATAAGAAATGATTTAGAAAGAATTGGGATGAAAAACTCCATATTTGAAAAGATGAAAGTAGATTTTTATCGAAATGAACTAGTTTTGAACTAGAATTATAATTCTATTTATTTTTAAATAAATAAATTGAATTTGAAATGGTTTTGAAAATAACCAGAATTTCCAATGATTGCATTGGAATGGATTTGAATCGAAATTGTCTTCGGAATATTTCGATGTTGGATTTCGTGATTATACAGATGTTGTTATGGAAATTTGAAAGATATAGATATATATATATCGTTATTTCCAATACGATATCTGTTGGTCGTAGAATTTGATATTGAATATAAGCCGATATATTTTCTATTCAGAGCCTTGTATTTAATATCAAATGTGATTTGGGTTTGTCGTGAATGGTGTATTGACTAACACTGTTCTTGAACCCAGTTGAGAAAGGATTAAATCTTTTTATTTAGATTTAATAAAGTGTACCAATTAAATAATATTTAATTGGAATTGAACTGGTATTGATTTTTGGGTTTATTGTGAACAATGTTTTAAATAACACTTGTTCTTTAACCCGATAATTAATGAATGTGATTTTGGGTTTATCGTGAACCGTGTTTTAAATGACACCGATTCTTTAACCCAGTTAAAAATTAAAACTAAGTGGAGTTTTAATGAATCTTTAATTAGATTGAAAAGATCGAGAATGGAGTATCACCAGTTTTACTCCAGACGATAGTTAAATCTTTAATTAGATTTGAACGTGAAATGGTAATTGAATTTACCGATAACACTGTGGTGTTAGATATGAAGTATTACCAGTTTTACTTCATGGGATGAATAGATTGGGATTGGGGAATAAAATAAATGATTACTCCGGTGTGGTTCGCTAATCCCGACTAGTTTGAATTGATATTCAAAAAGGAGATTAAAGAATAAATATAAAGAATTTGTCTTTGATAAAATTAATGGGAACCGTTCCCACAATATAAGAATATTTGAATAAAAAGAATATTCTGAAGTGGAATGAGGTGTATGTTGTGTTTGTGTAACACTTTTATAATATTTACGCGAGTTATTCAGAAAGACCGGGTTTATCCAATTCTGAATAACTGATTCGACGTGGTGTCGAAGATGAAGACGGTGGTTGAAGACCGGAGGTCTTCACGTCGTTTGGATAATTACTGATGATATTGATTGGGCTGTACACCCAAGAAGATGGAAACAGTTGGTGATCGTCCAGACGTACTCGGAGATCGATGGAGATGCGGGGTACTAGGTGCCTCCGGTTTCGTTCAGACCCAGAACGAACTTGTAAATGGACTGTGTGTCTGACATTGAATTTTAGTCTGTGTGATTGATTTCTATTAAATATATATCTGTTTGGCGGCGGAGAATTTATTCACTTGCTTAACGCCCTTCTCTGAGATGTACGAGCTCAGGGGTTATATACTGATGGATATCAAACGCATAGAGTGAATTGCCTGTGTGGCATGCCTAAGTGGCAAATGATCAAGGCTTCTGTTGAAAAGCAAAGTCTTATGGTTGATGATCAAAGAACCGCCTGTGTGGCATAGCTTTGTGTAACGTGAATTCGCGAGCCTCACACCCCGGTTGTGAACCAGAAACGGGAGAGGACCTCAGGGAGGACATGCGTTTCTTTCTAGCTATGATGGTGTCAGTGACCTACCAGCCCTGACATTTATATACTTTTCACCTGTGTGGTTGTTGCTATTGCGAGGCGCCTCGGTTAGATCGGACGATCCGGGTCTGATGGAGCCATTCGTTGGCTCATTTACGCCCCAAAGGGCGGGGAAACGTAGTGCTCAGGCATAATAATCCACATCGGTGGACCGGCCCTGACGATCCAAGGGGCAGTTGCGGCTGTTCCTGAGGCTCGGGCTAGAAAGTCTCGAATCGGTTGAGGACTATCTTTTGCCTCGGTTCACAGACGAAAATCCAATTTCCAACTACGTGACTTTGCGGTTTTATCTATAAACCTATATATGGCGACATAGTGGCATGGGACGCTCATGTCGCCTATGATTGATACTTATGATTTGAAGTTGTTTTATACACTATGCACTTATTATAGTATCAAATGATTTGTTTTAAACGTATCAAGCATTCTTGGCTATTATAAGGTAAAAACCCTATCCCTCGGCTTGCGCTGCATTGTGTGATAGAACCTGGGTCTTATAATAGCTTCATTTTTCTTTATTTAGCATTGCGCTGTTTGTCTTATGCATTGGTATTCTTGGGAGGAAACCCGTTCCGTGTTATACGGCGTGGTCCCTTGTTTTACCGTACTTTAAAATAAAGAATAATAACTGTTTTAGTTCTCACACCTGTCACATGACTGACCTGGAGTTTATTGTTTTAACCTAAACTCTGGGTGCCCTTATTTTGACATGGGCAGCTAGTAGTTTTGGTTTTGCAGATTTATATTCACAGGATCCTGGTTTACATCTGGAATGATATCTGGAAAGCTTTGTATCCGTATATCTCTTCTAGTTGTGTATTGCATTATTTTCCGCTGCGATGTATTTAAATGTAATTTAAATCTCTGATATTTCTGGGTAATGGTGATTTATACTCTGTATATTCTTGTATTCTGATGGTTTGTTGTAATATACAATGAAATGTTCTTCCGTCTGCGTTCTATTTTGTCGTGTTCTCAAAACAATCAGGCGTTTCGAACGGTCTAGATCGGTTTAGTGACTGATTCGGATCGAGCGGAATTCCTTTTCGTTACAGTTGGTATCAGAGCTTTGGTTTACAAAGCTCAGAGAACAGGACACATTAGAACCATACGAAAGAATTCATCAGATATTGGATTAGTAACATCCAATGAGAATGACTCGTTAGAGATGGGATCAGTAGCATCCTAGAACGAGTGTGAAGAGTATTTTTGAAATGAAAACGAATTTTTGTTTTGAAAATTTAAATCAATTATACGTATTTGACTATTTATTTATATTGATTTGGACAATAAAATATATAGAGATTTTTGTATACGTCTGATCCTTGTGTATTGAAGCCTCAAATATATTCGATAGATATAGAATCACACTCTAGTCGCTCGGACATGATTCTAATGATTGACGCGTCATCATTAGAATTTATTTTCGTGTTTCGAAGGTGAGATTTCTATATATTTCCAATTGACTGGTGTGAGAACCAAAATTAGATAGGGTCTATTGTTGTGATTTGGCATCAAAAATGTGATTTTTGACTATATACCAAAGTTATGAATTTGAAACGCTAATCCACTAATTAATTGATGTTTGTGTTGTTTGTTTATGTGTTTGATAATTTTGAACCATTACGCCTAATTGTATCAAATATTGAATTGTATTGGAAATTGGTCGCATTTGCTTGCATATGCATGTACTTACATTGAACAGGTCATAGCAAGGAGGCTAGAGCAGAAGAATAAAATTTGTTTGCCCGACAAATAGGTACATGTTTAACATAATTTACTGTTTTGTTTGGGTGATGATGATTTTATGAGCCGATTGGCTAGCCGCTTGGTTTTTCTTTTTATTTTTGAGATCAGAAGGCCTGTATGGCAATTTCGGGATTTTCCCGTGCTCCCGGTGCAGGGGAGGTTATGGCGAAATTTTTCGAAAATTTAGGGTGTTAGCCAAATTTTTGAAAAATTTGAAAAGTTCTTAGAAACTGAAAAGTTGAAGAACTTAAGCCGTAATCAAAATAACGAAAGTTGAGTTGATTTGTTAAACAACTTTCGGCTTCGTTCCTTTTTGGGGACGAAAAGTTTTAAGTGGGGGAGATTGTAATAACCCGAAAATCTGAGCCAGTTTAAAATTTTTATGTTGGCAATTTTATCGAATTTTAAACATTTAAAATAGATTATTTTAAATAACAGTGACGAGAAATTTATTTTGAATGGAATTCGAACATATATATTTATATACATCGTCGTTAGAATAGAATAATTATTTATAATTATAAATAAAATTGAAAATGGCGTGGTAGTTCGATAATTCGATTTCAAACTTCAATTGAATGTACCGGGTGCAAAATAAACCGGATTTTAGTGAAACCAAAAATAATGGAATCTAATTGGGAATATCTTTCCAAAGAATCGGAAAAATTGAAATTTCATAGCGGGGATCAAAAGATATGTCCAGTTGAAAATTCTGAATAGTCGCTATGGAATTCAGGCCCATAAAAATAGCCATTTTGCAAACGACCTCGGATTTCGACGAAACCACTTGTGTTGAATCCGTGATGTCAAATTATTGTTAGATTCCAAATTTCATAATTTTTCGAATCAATATTTGAGCGTGGCAAAGGAAAACGTGTTTGACCAGTTTCAGTTGATTTTAATCGACTGGGAAATGGCCATTTTTCCAATGGTCTCAGAATTTGACGAAACTAGTTTTGTTAGGACCATATCGTCAATACGAAGCTATAAAATATTTTTCTACAATTTTTCGAGTTAGTATGTGACCCCGATAAATTGAAATGCGCGTTCAAATTCAATATATAGAGTTATATGTTGATTTTGACTAAAACTGATCGAAACGATCGAATCAGCCTACGATACATATCCCATTGTGTTCGGAATGGGGGTAATTAGCTATGGACGATAGGCGGTAGGTTCGATTTCGAGGTCAAAATAAAAAGTTGCTTTTTAGAATTTAAAATAAATAATTAAAAATATGTATATTTATATGCCCTCTCCACCTCACTCTCTCTTTCTTCTGTTTACTTTTCAATCGAAAAAAAATGGAGGAAACCGCCGCTCGTCAGCCCACCCGCCACCGCGCTCGAGGCGCCGCTCCCCCGTGCCGATCGCCGCCCTCCCTTCACCCCCCCACTTTTCCGATTCGCCCCTCTCCCCTCTGACCACACCTCGCGTCGAACCCCCCTAAACCGAGCTCAACAACCACCGCGACCCCCTGCCCCACCTCCGCCGCCCTCCACGAACCCCCTCCAGTCAACCCCGCCTCCTGCTCCCTCTCCTCTGAAATCCGCACCGACCCCTTCTGACTTTAGGCGACAGTGAACCCCCCCCCCCCCCCGGTGCGCTTTAAGTTCTTCTTTTCCCTTTTTGTTTTATTATTTGATTATAATTTCAGTTTAGAAAATGAATGGCATGTTAAAGTTTGTGTTTTTAATATGAAGAACAAGTAGAAAAATATGATTTTTGTCATATGAATAGCAGTATAAAAATATAATCTTTTATATTGTAGAGTTATAAAAATATAATCTTTTATATTGTAGAAGTTAAAAATATAATTTTTATCGCATGTAAAGGTTGAAAATATAATTTTCATATTATATAGATAATAAAAATGTGATCTTTATATGGTAGGATATAAAAAGACGATATTTTTATGTAGTGGAAGACGACATTTTTAAAGTAGAAAAAGGCGAAATCTTTAAATAGAGAATAGCGTGATAAAAATATAATTTTTATCTATATAGCATCGATGTAAATATAATTTTTTTATCTATATAGCATCGATGTAAAAATAGAATTTTTATCTATATAGTAGCGAAGTAAAAATTCGATTTTTATATATTGAATAGCAAAGTAAAAATTCGATTTTTATATATTGAGTAGCAAAGTAAAAATTCGATTTTTATATATTGAATAGCAAAGTAAAAATTCGATTTTTATATATTGAATAGCAAAGTAAAAATTCGATTTTTATATATTGAATAGCAAAGTAAAAATGTGATTTTTACATATGTAGAGAATACGGGCAAAGAAAGTGACAAGAGGCAAGAACGGCAAAGATTTCTACATAAGAAGAGTCGAGGCGTTGGGATTAGCTAGTCGGTGAGAACTTCTCACTCTAAATTTCTTTTTCTAGTTATATATATATACTAGGATGCAGACGGTGCTTAGCAGCACCCGACACCCGTCGTCCACAGACCATGGACGGATTGTATGCTTGTTTGTTTGATTTTGATGTGTAGTTGATTGTGTGATGTGATGTGGAATGAAATAAAATATTTATATAGTTAAAAATATTTTATAGTTAAAAATAGAATTTTTAACGTGTATATGAAAGGAAATAAAAATAAACAAATCGGACGATTTGTTTGTATACACACATTTGACTGATATTGATTGGGACGATAAATTTTACACATCGCCCAACTGCACAAATAAAATCTGTGTTTGATTGTTTGAAACCCCACACGGGTATTGGGATGATATATGACATACACTAATCCCAATAATTAGTTGTATGTCGATCGATTGATTGACAGACTGTTATAAGCGTTGAATATTTATATTTGATGCTTATACAGTGTAGAATGCACTTTGGATGATGGTTGATTATTCATCGTTGTTATTGTATACATGTGTTGTAGAAAATCCATATAATTAACATGATATGGTAATTGATTGGGCCTCATTCCAGTTTAGAGGTAGAAATATTTAAAAAAGAAATATTTGAAATAGAATATTTGAAATAGAAATATTCAAAATGGAATATTTGAAAATAAAAATATAGGAAGCCGTGTTGATTAGATTTATGCCATTTTGACATGAGCGATATTTATATCGATTTTATTCATTTTATAATGAACATCGAAAGTGATTTCAAAATCTGATATTTTGAAAAGAAATGAATTCGAATTGAAATTGAATAGAAATGAATTCGAATTGAAATTGAATAGAAATGAATTCTAATTGAAATTGAATAGAAATGAATTCGAATTGAAATTGAATAGAAATGAATTCGAATTGAAATTGAATAGAAATGAATTCGAATTGAAATTGAATAGAAATGAATTCGAATTGAAATTGAATAGAAATGAATTCGAATTGAAATTGAATAGAAATGAATTCGAATTGAAATTGAATAGAAATGAGTTCGAATTGAAATTGAATAGAAATGAATTCGAATTGAAATTAAATAGAAATGAATTCGAATTGAAATTTAATATAAATGAATTCGAGATGAAATTGAATATAAATGAATTGGAATTGGAATTGAATTAAATTGAAAAGGAACTGAAATTGAATTAGAAATCAATTTGAATTGAAACCGTTTTGAAAATGAATTTAAAACGATTTATAAAGCATGTTTTGAATTGAAATCGACGAAGTATATATTATATATATTATATATATAATATAATGGCCTGAACAGAACGCGCCGCGCCGCGGCAGTTCGCGAAGTTCGACCATTGACTTCGAACGGATATTGCGGGAGATCCGACCGTCGGATTCTCCTAAAACCGGAACCGTTGGGTTCGTATCGAAAAGAGCTTTCTAACGAATATTAGAAATTTGAAATCTAACGGTTGGATTTGGAATTATGTCCAAATCAAATTTGAAAAAGGTCGTTGTAAGTGCAGTTCGATGGCCGTTGATGGAAATCGACTGTACGGGCCTTGATAAAATTATTAAAAATAGTAATAATTTGTGTAAAATCATAAGAAATGATTTAGAAAGAATTGGGATGAAAAACTCCATATTTGAAAAGATGAAAATAGTTTTTTTATCGAAATGAACTAGTTTTGAACTAGAATTATAATTCTATTTATTTTTAAATAAATAAATTGAATTTTAAATGGTTTTGAAAAGAACCAGAATTTCCAATGATTGCATTGGAATGGATTTGAATCGAAATTGTCTTCGGAATATTTCGATGTTGGATTTCGTGATTATACAGATGTTGTTATGGAAATTTGAAAGATATAGATATATATATCGTTATTTCCAATACGATATCTATTGGTCGTAGAATTTGATATTGAATATAAGCCGATATATTTTCTATTCAGAGCCTTGTATTTAATATCAAATGTGATTTGGGTTTGTCGTGAATGGTGTCTTGACTAACACTGTTCTTGAACCCAGTTGAGAAAGGATTAAATCTTTTTATTTAGATTTAATAAAGTGTACCAATTTAATAATATTTAATTGGAATTGAACTGGTATTGATTTTTGGGTTTATTGTGAACAATGTTTTAAATAACACTTGTTCTTTAACCCGATAATTAATGAATGTGATTTTGGGTTTATCGTGAACCGTGTTTTAAATGACACTGATTCTTTAACCCAGTTAAAGATTAAAACTAAGTGGAGTTTTAATGAATCTTTAATTAGATTGAAAAGATTGAGAATGGAGTATCACCAGTTATACTCCAGACGATAGTTAAATCTTTAATTAGATTTGAACGTGAAATGGTAATTGAATTTACCGATAACACCGTGGTGTTAGATATGAAGTATTACCAGTTTTACTTCATGGGATGAATAGATTGGGATTGGGGAATAAAATAAATGATTACTCCGGTGTGGTTCGCTAATCCCGACTAGTTTGAATTGATATTCAAAAAGGAGATTAAAGAATAAATTTAAAGAATTTGTCTTTGATAAAATTAATGGGAACCTTTCCCAAAATATAAGAATATTTGAATAAAAAGAATATTCTGAAGTGGAATGAGGCGTATGTTGTGTTTGTGTAACACTTTTATAATATATACGCGAGTTATTCAGAAAGACCGGGTTTATCCCATTCTGAATAACTGATTCGACGTGGTGTCGAAGATGAAGACGGTGGTTGAAGACCGGAGGTCTTCACATCGTTTGGATAATTACTGATGATCTTGATTGGGCTGTACACCCAAGAAGATGGAAACAGTTGGTGATCGTCCAGACGTACTTGGAGATCGATGGAGATGCGGGGTACTAGGTGCCTTCGGTTTCGTTCAGACCCAGAACGAACTTGTAAATGGACTGTGTGTCTGACATTGGATTTTAGTCTGTGCGATTGATTTCTATTAAATATATATCTGTTTGGCGGCGGAGAATTTATTCTCTTGCTTAACGCCCTTCTCTGAGACGTACGAGCTCAGGGGTTATATACTGATGGATATCAAACGCATAGAGTGAATTGCCTATGTGGCATGCCTAAGTGGCAAATGATCAAGGCTTCTGTTGAAAAGCAAAGTCTTGTGGTTGATGATCAAAGCACCGTCTGTGTAGCATAGCTTTGTGTAACGTGAATTCGCGAGCCTCACACCCCGGTTGTGAACCAGAAACGGGAGAGGGCCTCAGGGAGGACATGCGTTTCTTTCTAGCTAGGGTGGTGTCAGTGACCTACCAGCCCTGACATTTATATACTTTTCACCTGTGTGGTTGTTGCTGTTGCGAGGCGCCTCGGTTAGATCGGACGATCTGGGTCCGATGGAGCCATTCGTTGGCTCATTTACGCCCCAAAGGGCGGGGAAACGTAGTGTTCAGGCATAATAATCCACATCGGTGGACCGACCCTGACGATCCAAGGGGCAGTTGCGGCTGTTCCTGAGGCTCGGGCTAGACAGTCTCGAATCGGTTGAGGACTATCTTTTTCCTCGGTTCACAGACGGAAATCCAATTTCCAACTACGTGACTTTGTGGTTTTATCTGTAAACCTATATATGGCGACATAGTGGCATGGGACGCTCATGTCGCCTATGATTGATACTTATGATTTGAAGTTGTTTTATACACTATGCACTTATTATAGTATCAAATGATTTGTTTTAAACGTATCAAGCATTCTTGGCTATTATAAGGTAAAAACCCTATCCCCCGGCTTGCGTTGCATTGTGTGATAGGACCTCGGTCTTATAACAGCTTCATTTTTCTTTATTTAGCATTGCGCTGTTTGTCTTATGCACTGGTATTCTTGGGAGGAAACCTGTTCCGTGTTATACGGTGTGGTCCCTTGATTTACCGTACTTTAAAATAAAGAATAATAACTGTTTTAGTTCTCACACCAGTCACATGACTGACCTGGAGTTTATTGTTTTAACCTAAACTCTGGGTGCCCTTATTTTGACACGGGCAGCTAGTAGTTTTGGTTTTGCAGATTTATATTCACAGGATCCTGGTTTACAGCTGGAATGATATCCGGAAAGCTTTGTATCCGTATATCTCTTCTAGTTGTGTATTGTATTATTTTCCGCTGCGATGTATTTAAATGTAATTTAAATCTCTGATATTTCTGGGTAATGTTGATTTATACTCTGTATATTCTTGTATTCTGATGGTTTGTTGTAATATACAATGAAATGTTCTTCCGTCTGTGTTCTATTTTGTCGCGTTCTCAAAACAATCAGGCGTTTCGAACGGTTTAGATCGGTTTAGTGACTGATTCGGATCGAGCGGAATTCCTTTTCGTTACATTTTTATATTAACATGACAAAAAAAAGAACATTTTTATTTGACAACAATTTCTATCTTAACATGACAAATAAAAAGGACATTTTTATTTTTACACTAATTTCTATATTAACATGACAAATAAAAAAGAACATTTTTATTTGACAACAATTTCTATCTTAACATGACAAATAAAAAGGACATTTTTATTTGTATAAAAATCTCAATATTTAACATGACAAATAAAAATTATTATTATTTGTTTGCATACAAATTAATTTTTTTATTTGTATACAAATTTCGACAATTCCATTATATTCAACTAAATCAAACAGATCACCTAATCAACATCAACCAATTCAAATCAAATCGCGCACAACAACCAACTGAATTTAACAGCGTATATGTAGAAATTTCTAAACACAATAATAATTAATTAATTTTAATTATTTAACAAGAAATCTCACATTTATTTTACTCCTCCAGTTTTCATTGCTGAACTTCTAAACAGTTTAGATTTGAATTTGTCTGAATTTCCAACATGCTCCGTTTAAGCTCTAATCAATTCCACCACGAAGATATTTTCACCACGATTCCAACCGATCTGAAATCGTCAGATTTGGACGTCGTATGAAGGAGTTATGGTTTTATTTACATTGGATAATTTAATAACTAATTAAATGAACAATCAATTTGATAAAATCACTTAACTGTCAATTTACTTCATCTTCATCGGTTTCCTTCTGTACACCATCGAACCCAAAAGCTCCGTCTGTCTCTCCAAATCGCACATCACCAGAACCTCCCTGTACCCGTTCTGAACCCATCACCTTGAAGCCCTCACCACTGCCTAGTCCAACTCGCAGCCTCCTTCCTCTCTAAAAGCTACTGCGAACACAGCGAATACAAGGGAGAAATTCTCCCGATCCATGTAGTTAGAAACGATCTCCACCGTTCATATTAACGAACACACTTAGCTCTTCAATTTGGTATTTGGAATCCTCGAAATCATTGAGGGATTGAGGAGATAGAAGGGGAAGAAGAAAAGGACAATTCTGAGCGTTCATGAAAGAGTGGCGGCAGCTGTTCAAATAAATTAGGGCTTCTATTTGAGATAAAGGTCTATATATATAATATATTAAATAATATTAAATTAAATTTAATAATTGTTTATCTTATTTTTTCTTTCTTGTATTTATAAAAGGTATAAAATATGGCATATATGCATATGAAAGGAAGAGAGAGAACATAAAAAAATTGAAGGATATGGACGAAACACATGTGTTAATTATTGTTATCATTGTCATTATGTTTTTTTTTTCTTTTTTTTCGCAATGAACGACATGTCTTTAATTTCCATTGAATATGATTTTAAATTTTATTTATTTTATGAAGGAGGCGACTTTCCTTTTTTTTATGATTTCATATTTCACTAATATGATAATAGCGATGCTTTTGTCTAACAAAATATATTTTTAACTAACTAACGAATACTTCATTTCATGACCATTTTATATATCGCATATATGTATGTTCATATATCGTATATGTATATTTTCATACAACGCCTCTACATATTTTCATATAATATCTATATATATTTTCACACAACGCTTATATAGTTTATACAATGCGTATATATTTTCTATACGGTCTACATACGTTAAAAATCATATTTTTAACGAATTAGTAATTTTTTCTTAGCATGACTATTTTTTTATATAGCATACTTACGTAAAAAAATAATAATAATAAATAAATCATATTTTAAAGATCTAATGATTTTTCTATGACATGTCTATATTATATGACTCATGTATATGTCAAGGATAATATTTTTAATCAACTAGCATTTATTTCATTTCCCTAATGTGTCTCATCACATATAGTAGGGTAGAAAAGAATTAAATTAGCTGACTAGGCATGATGGGACAATATTTATTTTTCATTCAAATTTCAAAAGTAAATAACAATGAGAGAGAGAGAATAAACGGAAATAGATGAATGCTGGGTTAATTATTTAATGCTAATTATTATAAAGTTTGCAACTTTTCAAATTTCTAAACATATAGTAATAAATATCATGTGTTGTTACACAGATTACATTAAAGTTTTATGGTATTATTTTATTTTTTGTTTGATTCTGAATATAAACAACATAATATAAATAAAATAAGGGAATACATATATTTATCAAAATGGAGAAAGGAGATTTAAAGGGATCAACAAAATATAAATAAAATAAGGGAATACATATAATTAACAAAATGGAGAAAGGAGATTTAAAGGAATGTAGATTTAAGAAATGAGAATACAAAATAAAATACAAGTAAATAGAATGTAGGAAGGAAATATATGAATGTTGCACTAAGGAAACAACGAATAGGGGAAGGTATTGAAAACAAATGCAGCCATTAACATTTTAAAATTTATTAATTAATGATCGTTACACTTTGGATAGACAAGTAAAGTATTAAAGATGAATTTTTTTTAATCTAACAATGACAAATTTACAAAATGACGTTTTTCTGTAATGACCCGGATTTTCGGCGACTTTGGTTATCGACATAAACACGATGTCGATAACCAAACCATCGAAAAATCCTGGTAATTAGTGAAAGAAATTAGAGGGTGCGGAAAGATAAGATAGAAACTTAGAATAGAAGAAGAAGAAGAACACAATATCAGAGTAACACGAATCTCACAGCGGAACGAATAAATATATTTCATAACATTAATTTGAAATACAACTCTGTACTTGCATATACATATCATTATCAAAGTACAACACTTACAACACAGCGGAATAATAATAGCTATATGATCCTGAAGCCTCCTGCTCCAGCTCTTCAATGTATCTGTAAAATCCCGACTACTTGACTGCCCATAAAAATTTAGGCACCCAAGAGTTTAGGGAAAACAACAAAGTAATCTCCGGGTCAGTCATGGGACTGGTATGAGTAAAACAGTTTAAAAACAGTTCGAACAAGTAAACGATATCTCATAAGACCACACCGCATAACGGAACGGGTTTTTCCCTTATAAGAATCCAAAATATCTTTATATCAAAAACCTTTTGATATTATAATAATGTCTATCAACCACAGTATATATATATCATCTAGCAGAAACGCTTTCATCTCACGTTCTACATATATAGTATACAATCAAAACCGCAAGCACGTATTGGGTAATGGATTTCCAACTATGACAAGGTATGGAACCACCTTTCGCTAGTGTACCTCTAGAGAGGAATACACTGGGTTCAACAAGAACATCTTGCAACCCGGCCACACATGACCGACCACTCATTTCGCTTGAGTGTATCGAATGTATATCACCAACAGTTGGGATCAGCAACCGTTTCCCGAATGGGACAGCATCAACAATAGATTTTTAGAAGTAAATGAAACTCTAGATCAGGTGATTATACACCCTACTTCGGTGCGACCGACTTAGCCATGCTGCCTGCCCGATTTCTGTCATTTACCGGATGATGAGGCTAGAAGCTACGCTTTATCATCATACCAGATTCACTTTGAATGCCACATCATCAAATCCATCCAATCACCGATTGACGTCCTCAACAATACATTATGTGTTAGCTAAAGAATTTCCTTCTCCGCTTCCACTCTTGGTACGGTTGGAGAAATCAATATACATGATCGTCTGGAAATACTCTGTCAGACATCCGTCCATACAAGTCATCCAGGAACAGGATGAACCGAAGGCACTATTCTGTAAACAGGATAGCCCTTGCATAACTCCGTCTTCAATTTCCTTTGGCATATATGATTCGCAACGCTTATGCCAATACAGAGTGGTTCTTTGGATAATAATCCAACCGGTCTCTCCATATTAACAACGTTAAAATGGTCAAAACTTCGATAGTCTGTGATTTAACTATCGAAGAAAAACAGGTGTGCAACCAACGATATTATTTCAAAATGGAAATTTATATCGATCAAACATCATTCAACTTTTATCTCTTTATTTCATAAATTTACTTATCTCCTGTTTCCCTATATTCAATATTTCTTATTTTCTAAATTTGGAAAATATACGTTATTAACAATGGAAAACATTTCCATTTCTTGTTTTCTTTATTAGAAAACATTTCTGGTTTCTTATTTGGAAAACATTTCCAAAGCTTCTTCATTGGACTTAGACAGATGTTTAAACAAACATCGCTATGCCAACTCAAACCATTTATTTAAACTCACTTAACCATCATTCACTATCAACCTTACCATCCCTTAGTTAAGACGGAAGTCAATCAAGTTGGGGTATAATTACCTCTCAGACCTTAATTGAACAACGTTATAACTTCGAAATAGTAACAGTTTATATTTTAAACCTTTAACAACTTCTTTACGTAACTCACGGATTCAATTTACGAATCCACTTCTTTATTGAAAATATTGATTATAATGATAACGTTATAATCCCTTCTTTCGAAATATCTAACTTCAATTATAACCTTTATTCTTTAATTCGAATAATTAAACATAACCATAATTTATTAGTGTATACTCTTGATTTAAAAACCGGAAAGTAAATATTACTTTCCCGAATTCGATATAATTGAATTCAACGTATAATTCTCTTTCGAATAATCTCTATTTGATTAACTCTTCTTCGAATAACCTATATTCGATTATCTCTCTTCGAATAACTTGTATTCGAAATTTATCTCTTTCGAATAAACTATATTCGATCTCTTTCTTTCGAATACGATATATTCGATAATCTCCTTTCGATTAAACTAATCGATAGCTCCTTTCGATTTAAACTATAATCGATAACTCCTTTTACTTTAACTCTAATCGATTAAACTAACATCGATTAACTCCTTTTACTTTAACTCTAATCTATTAAACTAACATCGATTAACTCCTTTTTCTTTAACTCTAATCGATTAAACTAACATCGATTAACTTCTTTTACTTTAACTCTAATCGATTAAACTAACATTGATTTACTCCTTTTACTTTAACTCTAATCGATTAAACTAACATTGATTTACTCCTTTTACTTTAACACTAATCGATTAAACTAACATTGATTTACTCCTTTTACTTTAACACTAATCGATTAAACTAACATCGATTAACTCCTTTGCTCTAACTCTAATCGATTAAACTAACATCGATTAACTTCTTTTACTTTAACTCTAATCGACTAAACTAACATCGATTAACTTCTTTTACTTTAACTCTAATCGATTAAACTAACATTGATTTACTCCTTTTACTTTAACACTAATCGATTAAACTAACATCGATTAACTCCTTTGCTCTAACTCTAATCGATTAAACTAACATCGATTAACTTCTTTTACTTTAACTCTAATCGATTAAACTAACATCGATTAACTCCTTTGCTCTAACTCTAATCGATTAAACTAACATCGATTAACTTCTTTTATTCTATTCGAATAAACTATTCATTTATAAAGATTTACTTTTAGTAACAGTTCTTCACTTTACAAATGATTTCCCTTTTATTTACTTTTGAAATATTTCCTTTTATAAAATCTATTGATTTTATAAAATCCCTTTATTTCAATATACATTGAAATAATTCTTTTTACATCCCAGGGTCTTTTATGATATTTAAAATATCGAATAAAAATGATCAACATCATTCCAACACCCATAATCCATAACAGATTATATAACACATCATATATCACAATATATGAAAACAGTAAAATAAATGTTGAGGAATCCAGTCGGATTCCTCCAACCTGTTTCCCTGCATCACAGATGTTAAACAATATAGATAACATCACTTTCAGTTCCATATGATATATTCTGTTAAACAGAACCAATATAGAAAATTTAACTAACTGACTAGCAGTTCAATCAAACAGTCAACACACAGTCAATCACCCAATATCTAATAGTTCTAAAAATACAACATGAAATTATAAACTGTTCAGAATTAGTGAGATTTACTCACATTTGCAGTTCATCGTTAAAGAACGATAAACTGTTATTTGATTTGAATCAAACAATTAAATCCGCTGTAAATTCAAACGAGCTCCACTCCACTTCCAGTCAGTTCCAGTGTGTAGTGTCCGTCCATACGATCCCAACGGATCTGGCCGTTCGTGATTCTGACAACGTATGACGAAGTTATGACTTATACCAGTACAACAATTTAAACGGTATATAATTAATAGATAATTACTTTATTAATTAACTTATCCACTTGCCACGTCATAATCCTTAAACATGCGGATCCCATCTTCTTCCCCCCTTCAATGGAGAACCCGCTCCAGTAAAAAGAAAACCCAACCCCATTGTGTTGACTGCCCCTTTGACCCCTCCTATATCCTCCTTAACCCCACATTTCCCCACATCAAATACATCATTGAACTCCCCATCGAATCCTCCCCACCGTTGTCGCCTTCTGGTTCCGCTCGAACTCATCCATCGAACACCAGTGTCGAGCCTTTTTCTTTTGGCTTACACAGTAACGGCGAACGGATTTGGCATGGAACTCCGCCAAATTCCGTCAAAAGGTGCGCACCGCCACCCTAAGTGCCTCGCCACCCTCAGCTACTCCTTCGCCGTCCTCCAGTTCACCGCACTTCAAACCCTAGGGCTCACGGTTAATAAGAACGACAACGCTGTTGCGTTCGAACACCCAAAAACCAACATCCAATCGAAGACCTCCCTCTTATGAATTCAAATAATTATACATAGTATTTTTAGGATTTTTCTCTCAATGGATTTTGATTTTAGTCTTCTCGTTTTGGATGTTTAGAAGTAGTGGCGGCTAGTTTGAGATTCACACGAGAAGGAAAGGCTTCGGTTTAGAAATAGGGTACACTTATATTGTCAAAAAGTTAAGGCGTGGACTACTGTTAACCAAGAAGAAGAATGTGGTCTTAATGGATGGCACGTTTTCAGTGGTGTGTTTTCATTCATGTCCACACGTTCTTAGTCTTAGGTGGGATACTTATTAGGGGTACTTCACTTCATGTAAATTTCGTTTGTTTACGAACTGCTAAAGACAGAAATAAACATACCGTTGTGTCGAGCTCGGTGTCACGATCCCAAAAATATAATAATACCGGTAGTTTAACTCATTTTGTGAAACTTCAAAATGTTGATTTCAGGGTGCGAAATACTTCAAATAAAAAGTCGCTTATTAAATTAATTAAAAATTACAGTAAAATTCTAAAAATTAAATTATGACTATTTCCCTAAAGAACCTCGTCTAAATTCAAACCCGATAGTCAAATATTTTGAAAATCCTTTTATAACGTAAATAAAGCGTTGCAAATTATAAAGGAATTCCACAGCGACTTTTCTAAAATTTGATTTGGACATACATCAAAATCTACACGACGAAATCCCGATTTTTCTCTTCCACTAGAAAGATATACTCCACTAGCTCCTAACGTTTCTTGTTTCACAGAAATCCGGCTTAAAACGAACCCTGTATATTCAGTTGAAGTTCAAATCGCCAAATAGCGAACTGCAGCGCTATTTCGAGCTCGTTTATAATTATATTATAATTATACGTTCAAACTGACGTCGACTGAATATATTTGTTATTCAAATTCAATTCTAAACTGAATTATTTATCACAGATGATCCGGTTCACACCATATCGTCATTTCAGCCAATTCTGATTATTTCAGAATTAAATATATTATTTAATTTATTATTTAAATTAAATATTCATCATTATTTAATTCCACGACCATTAAATACTCTAAACCACCATTGATATAATTAAATAAATTAATCATAATACCTCTGCCAATGCGGGTCATTACAATCTTCCCCACTTAAAATAATTTCGTCCTCAAAATTGCTAAAAGGTAGAGGACGACCCTATCGACTGGTTAGAACATATGTGTTCACTTCTTAACTTCAGTTTCAACTGAACCAATTTAATTTCAATTAAATTATTAATTAAATCTTAACAACGAAAATTTTCAAAAATCCTGAAAATTTTCTAACGCCTTAACTCTTCGAAAATTTTCGCCAGCACCTCCTTTGTACTGGTCAATACGTCAAACTCCAACTCGCCTCTTTGGGCCATCTCCAACCCAAAGAAAATCAAACAGCCAAGCGGCTAGCCGATTCGGCTCATAAATCTTATATCCAATAGAAATATAAACTTGTACCTTTTTGTTGGCATATCATTATATCCTTTCCACCTGTTATCCATTCAGCGGATACAAGGGTCATCCCAATCAAATTCTAATCTGCTTTTATCCACCACACAACCATTCGCTTTTAACCAAGCCAAATCCCATTTCAACTCAAGTTCAATTCTTGATTTTCAATTCCTTAACTCCTCAACCCAATATCATTTCGGATTCTAATTTCACAAATCCAATCTTATTCAATTTCAATTCAACTTCAGTTACCACTTAACTGACTTACTTTAATTCAATTTTGCTTTCACAAATTTCTGTTAAATTTGTTTTTAATTCAAACAGTCTTTCCCTGGGAGTTTTTAAACAGTTTACTCTTTTCAAAAATCAATTTTCCTTTTTGAAATTCAAATGAGCCCTTAATTAATATTCTATTAATTAAATCACTTCTCTATTTATTTATCAATATTTGTTAACCAAATATTTTCAATAACCATATTGGCCTTTTATGTTATTTGGAAAAAAATTTCGAATATCGCCTTCCTTTATTTTCTAAACTTTAGAAAATATGTACTATTTATAATTGAAAAGTATTCCAATTACTTATCTCTTTTCCGATCTCGTTTATTTCTATACTTAGGAAATATTCTTTATTATTCTATTTCCAAGTTTACACTTATTTGGGTTAAAACGGATGTTGTGTAAAACATCGTTACGATAACCCAAATACTATATTCAACTAACTCTTATTCAACATTGATCTTCGAGCCTAAAATCTTACTGTTTATCTGTTAATAATGAAATCAATCAAGTTGGGGTATAACTACCTCTCAGACCTTGACTGAATAACATTTATAACATCAAAACAGATATGACTACTTACTCGAATAATCAATGCCATACAACTACTTATTCTCTTTTAAACACGTATACGCTTCCTCTTTCTATTCTTACTAGATTTTATCCATAGTCTTCCAGTTTGATTTTACTATTCTATTTCTAAGTTCGTTTCCTTATCGACTTCTATATATATATATATACATATATATATATATATATATATATCGATACGTTGATTTCTAGCTATCAAATTATCTTAACAATATTCTAACTCCTTAAATTCCCAGAAAAATTCGCCATAACCACCTTTGTACAAGGAGCATCGGGATATTTCAAATAGCCTCCCATGGCCCTCACCAATCCAAAAGAAAAACAAAAAGCCAAGTGGCTAGCCGATACGGCGCATAAAATCTCATATATGAATTAAATACATACCTTTTGTCGAGCATTCTATTTATATACCTTCATACCTTATCCATACATATCTCATGTATATTTATACATTTCTAATTCATTTCAACTTAATCCAATCATTTTAACTTAGTTCGTTAAGTGATTTTCAAATTACTGGTTTGCCCATTTCATCTTTTTATTTGAATATACATGTTCAAATATAGGTTTAACTTGTTTATCAACTAATTGAATTCCATTTCAATTTTTATTTGAATTTCCTATATTCAAATTCCATTTCAATTCTCTTATTCAAATTCTATATTTGAATTTCATTTCAATTCTATTTGAATCTTCTATATTCAAATTTCAAATTCAATTCTATTTGAATCTTCTATATTCAAATTTCATTTTCACTTTCGATATTCAAATCCTATATTTGAATTCCCTTTCAATTCTATTTTGAAATTATATATTCACTTTTCCATTATTTAAATCTTCTTTATTCAAATCTCATTTGAATTTCTATATTCAAACCCCCTTTGAATTTTCTATATTCAAATCCCCTTTGAATTTTCTCATTTAAATTCTATGTTTGAAATTCCTTTATTCAAATTCCTTTTCAAACTTTCTTTATTCATTCTTTAAATAAGTCTCGATTTCAATTCCTTTTGAAATCGATATTTCTACCTTTGGAAAATAGATTCCCCTTTCAATTTCACACTAGTATTTTTATTTCTGAATTATCCAATGATAATTCTTTTCACTTCATTTATAAACTTCGTTTATAGAAGAACTATTTATAAACTTCATTTATAAAGGAACTTCTCGTTTTATTTCTTTTAAAACAAGTTAATATTTCAAATCTATTTAAAAATTCCGATTCTATATTTTAAATCCCATTTTGAAATTCAACACTACTTGTCTTTCCCAAAACAATTTCAACACAGTATCTCTGGTAGTAATTCGTCACTTACAACTCGAAAATGAATACTGATGATGCAGCTGTCATCATCAGAATCTATTTTCCAGCGATCGAAGTGAGTTCAATACTATAAAACCATTTCTAAACTTTTCCACATTGAAATTCATTTCAAAATATAATTCACACTGCTTGTAAAACAATTTAAAATCTCCCAGGATCTTAAATTTTCCTTATTTTTAATCCCAATCCATTTACAAACACTTATCCAATTCTCCAGAGTTTTAACTCCATTTCTGGTTTAAATTTCAGATTTAACTCATCCGATTTCACGTATTTCATTTATATGAATTCTGATTGGTTTTTTACATAACCATTTAATTTATAATCTTACTCGATTATAATAACAACCAATATATCCAATATATATCAAAATATACTTTGGGTAAATTTATTTTAATTTACCCTCTTTTCAAAACATATCGTGCCGACCCATCGTATTCGAGTGTTTATCAACTCCTACCGATACAGTGGATCAAACTGATCGACCAGAACTCATCAACAACTCAACCAATGAATCCCCACAATATAAAACAAATTTTTTTATATCAAATAACAAATACGTTCACTCGTATATATACACTCAACTCAATCTAGGGTATTACTAACCCTATCTCTATCGAGTCACGCCACAGAGCCAAGTAATTCTTTTAACCTTCTGCTCTGATACCAACTGTAATGACCCGGATTTTCGGCGACTTTGGTTATCGACATAAACACGATGTCGATAACCAAACCATCGAAAAATCCTGGTAATTAGTGAAAGAAATTAGATGGTGCGGAAAGATAAGATAGAAACTTAGAATAGAAGAAGAAGAAGAACACAATATCAGAGTAACACGAATCTCACAACGGAACGAATAAATATATTTCATAACATAACTTTGAAATACAACTTTGTACTTGCATATACATATCATTATCAAAGTACAGCACTTACAACACAGCGGAATAATAATAGCTATATGATCCTGAAGCCTCCTGCTCCAGCTCTTCAATGTATCTGTAAAATCCCGACTACTTGACTGCCCATACAAATTTAGGCACCCAAGAGTTTAGGGAAAACAACAAAGTAAACTCCGGGTCAGTCATGGGACTGGTATGAGTAAAACAGTTTAAAAACAGTTCGAACAAGTAAACGATATCTCATAAGACCACAACGCATAACGGAACGGGTTTTTCCCTTATGAGAATCCAAAATATCTTTATATCAAAAACCTTTTGATATTATAATAATGTCTGTCAACCACAGTATATATATATCATCTAGCAGAAACGCTTTCATCTCACGTTCTACATATATAGTATACAATCAAAACCGCAAGCACGTATTGGGTAATGGATTTCCAACTATGACAAGGTATGGAACCACCTTTCGCTAGTGTACCTCTAGAGAGGAATACACTGGGTTCAACAAGATAGTCTTGCAACCCGGCCACACATGACCGACCACTCATTTCGCTTGAGTGTATCGAATGTATATCACCAACAGTTGGGATCAGCAACCGTTTCCCGAATGGGACAGCATCAACAATAGATTTTTAGAAGTAAATGTGTAACGACCCAGATTTTTTGAATAATTTATTTTAAATATTTAATATTGTTTTAAATATTTAATTGATAAATAAATGATATTTTATATTGAATTATAAATTTAATATGGCCGTTTATATTTACATTCGAATTTAAATTTCAATATCAGTTCCGTTGAGTTCAGAATAGCGTTATAATCTGGTATCGTCGGTCGTCACGGTTGAATAGTAGTTCGGGATTACTAGTTAAGGACCGCGAGATATTTTAATTATTTAATTAAAATAAAATCAATAAGAAAAAAAAAATTAAAAAAAAAACATCAGCCGACCTACGTTTTAATTCTTGCTACCCTAAAACATAATAACGCAGACCTAATTTACAGCACGCCTACTTCATCGAGCAGAAAAATTGTCTTCCATGTTTGATATCAGGAAAACAAAGTATTTAATCCATGTCTTTCCCATTGGATATCAAGCAGACAATGAGTCTACAGGCGTGTACTACTGTCTCTGAATCGCTTCTATAAATAAATCTGTAGCCTTCGAAGCCATTCAGAGCCATTCTCTTCTAAAAGCCGTCTTCGATCCTTTGAAATCATTCAACCAAAAATCGAAATTCCTTCTGCCCTCTCACTTCAGTAAAATCGAAATCGAATTCAAACAAAAAGGAAGAAGAAGGGGGGGATCGAAACTGCTTATCGGCAGCAATATTTACCATCGCGAAATCTCCGTACTCGATCCAGTTTCAACGCAGCCGCGTTAAAGAAAAGAGAGTGAATCCAGTCGCAATTTCAGAACAACGAAGGCTGTGGTGGTTCGAAGCTCAAGCAAATGGCGATGCAATTCAAATTACGGTTCGATACTTCTAACTGTAGCCGCCAAGAGTTTGGGAATCGCGATCTGGTAAGAAACTTGAGTTCATGAATCCTGTGACAACTAGATGAAGATCGAGCTGTTAAAAATGGTGATACCGGGTTTGACAAGTAATTACTGTAGGTGAGGTTTCGAACATCTGACAGGGTCGAGTTGTTTTCATAACGTCCAGTTGGTGTAGAAATCAAAAGGGGAGGACAACAAAGGGTTGTTCGAGATAAGGAATGGGAGAAGGAAGGTGGAGCAGTCCAGGTGTTCGATGGAAAGTCCAAGAGAGAAATTGAAATAGTTGGAGCTGTCGGGAAATGATCGCATGGTCTGCAAAGTAAGATATACGTTTCCTTTAGAAAATTGAAACCCTAGGGTAATTTATTTAATTTTGTTTATAGGATTTAATCGATAAATTAAAATACATAAACATAGGTACAAGATAATCAACTCGAGCAAATTCATAGTTATGATGATTTGGAATTTTGAAGGATGTTCAGCAACTAAAACATCAGGTGAGTAAATCTCACTCACCTTTAAAATTATTTTTATTTCATTAAAAATAAATTGTTTGTTGCTTGTTGAATGCTTTCTGGTTATTTTATATATATTAGTTATTTAGGCTATTATATATATATATATATTGGGTTGATTGATTGGTTGGATTCCCGCAGTCTCATTAGCGGATGCCCGCAGTTTCATAGCGGATGATTACCCTATACGCCCCACGCTATGATTAGTGGATGACCTTCTATACCGCGATATTCTGCCACGAAGCAGAATGGGTATTATTTATGTGCTAACATCTGTGGATGCAGGAAAACAGGTTGGAGGAATCCAACTGGATTCCTCAAAAATATATTATCTGTTTGTTGTTTGTTTGATTTCACATATATTCATATATGATGTGTTAAAAAATCAAATGATTGAAATTTGAATGGTTTGATTGTTTTAAATATCACTGGGCTAAGTGTTAATGTATTTAAAATATCATGGAAGGGTATTTGAGACTCAAAAGGGAAAATTCTATTTTTAAATAGAATTTGAATTTTTAATGGAATAAAAATATAAACCTTGTTTTTGAAAAATAAAACAAGTAGTTCCTATATAAACGAAGTTTATAAATAGTTCTTTTATAACGAAGTATAAATGAAGTGAAAAGAATTATCATTTGATAATTCAGAAATAGAAATACTAGTATTTTGAAAATATGATTCAAAAGGAAATTTAAATATGAGATTTGAATTGAGATTTGAAATAGAAATTCGAGTATCGAATTTGAACATGGAATTGAATACCGAAATTCAAATAGAGATTTGAATGTAGAATTTCAAAATAGAATTTGAAATATAGAATTTCAAAGAAGAATTGAATAGAATTTGAAATATAGAATTTCAAAGAAGAATTGAATAAAATTTGAAATATAGTATTTCAAGGAAGAATTCAAATGTGAAATTTGAATAGAGATTTGAAAGGAATTTAAATATGGATTTTGAATTCAAGGGAATTGAAATAGAATTTGAATTCCAAGAAATTCAAATGGGATTGAAATAAAAGAAATTCAAAAATGGAATTTCAAATAAGAGAAGAATGTAATTTGAAATTTTGGGAATTTCAAATAAGAGAAAATGGAATTTGAAACATTTAGAATTTCAAATAGGATTTAAATGGAGTT
This sequence comes from Allium sativum, assembly GCA_030737875.1. Lineage (NCBI taxonomy): Eukaryota > Viridiplantae > Streptophyta > Magnoliopsida > Asparagales > Amaryllidaceae > Allium > Allium sativum. The sequence continues at coordinate 492,327,393 of CM060920.1, forward strand.
TGAATATTTGAATTTCAAATGGAGTTGGGATATTCGAGAATTCGAATAGACTTTGAATATAGGAATTTCAAACCAAATTTGAGAATGGAGTTTAAATCCAGAATTGGAATTCAAGAGATATAAATCCAGAATTTGAATCCAAGGAATATAAATCTAGGATTTGAATTCAAGAGAAATTTAAATATGGCATTTGAATTCAAAGTGAAATTTTATATGAGATTTGAAATTCTAATAGAATGAAAATAGATTTAAGTATAGAAATTTAAATGGAGATTGGAAATGGGATTTGAATAAGGAAATTCAAATGTAAAATTTCAAAGTAGAACTTGGATTAAAACTTTGAAAATAGAATTTCAAATAGTTGAAATAGAATTTGAATATAGAATTTGAATTATAATCGAATTTGAATTTGAATATAGATTTCAAATATAAATGAAATAGAAGATCAGAAATATGTGTTGAGTTGGGAAAAATGGTTTGATATATATTTTATATCAGAATAGAGTTGAATTTATATAAACGAAGTTTTAAAAGTTTATATATATAAATATAATTAAAACGAACTCGCCGCAGCGCTGCAGTTCGTAAATTGGCAATTCGAACTTCAATTAAGTATACAGAGTGCAATTGAAGCCGGAATTCTTTGAAACAAGAAACGTCAGGACCGGTTTGATAATAGCTTTCAAATGAAAGAGAAAAATCTGAATTTCGTCGTATAGATTTTGAGTTATGTCAAAATCAAATTTTCAGAAAAACAGCGCCAGAATCGTTTTAAAACCATAATGGTTTATTTAATATTATAAAAGGATTTTAAGCGAGAAAATCCGAAGTTTCTATTTAGAAAATCTCAGAGTTGAGTTGTAAAGTATATTCAGTTGTGTAAATGAATATGATTTTTGAAACAGAAACCAGATTTTGATTTATTGAATGGAATTAACTAAAATGGAATAGAAATTAGTTAAGGAGCTTTTGAATGGATATTGGGCCTTAAATGAGTTAATTCGATTTGAAAATTTATATTCGAAATCAAAAAGGAAACTAGAATTGAAATTGAAATTCAATTTAGTTGTAAGCAAGTTAAACATTTTGTTTGAACATGTTATGTTCAACAAAAAAGTGAAATAGGCAAAATGGCCAATTTAAAGAATAAATGGGCGAAACTGAAATCAAACGATTAGATAGTATTGAATTGAATTGCAAACAGGTGAATATGTGTTAAGCAGGTTTGGGATGAAGTATATGAAGTTATAAATGTAGTGCTCGACAAAAAGGTACATGTTTAATTCGTATATGAGATTTTATGCGCCGTATCGGCAAGCCGCTTGGCTTTTCCTTTTTTTTTGTGATTGAGGAAGATACCGGGAAGCTATTTGAAATTTCCCGATGCTCCCGATACAGGGGAGGTTATGGCGAATTTTTCCGGAAATTTAAGAAGTTAGAATATTTTTAAGATATTTTGATAATTAGAAATCATTGTATCGACGTATTGAATATTCGATAGGAAAGTGAATATAAAAATCGAATATTGTAAACAAAAAGGGATAGAGATAAGTGATTGGAATTGTTTCCAATTGCAAATAGAGATATTTTCTAATATATAGAAAATAAAAGAAGTTAATATTTGGAAACGTTTTCCAAATGGCATAAGAGGCCAAGATGATTATTGAAAATATTTGGTTAACAAATATTGATAAGGAAATGGAGAAGAGATTTAATTAATGAAATATTAATTAAAGAGCCCAGTGATTTGTTTGATATGTTTGGATGAACACTTGTTTTTATTCGATAGTTAAATCACAGACTATCGAAGTTTTGACCATCGTTGTCAATATGGAGAGACCGGTTGGATTATTATCCGAAGAACCACTCCGTATCGGCATAAGCGTTGCGAACCAAGTATGCTGAATATATTGAAGACGGAGTAAAGTGCAAGGGCTTTTCTAGTAATAGAAATAGTGCCTTCGGTTTCGTTCAATCCCAGAACGAACGTAAATGGACGAATGTCTAACAAAGTATTTCCAATGATCAAATGGGTTGGTCTGTATGAATATATATGGTTGCAACGGATTTATCCCTTAGCATAATATCCAGAATATTTGTGCAAAGCAACTAGTGATTAACGGATCTGACAATGTGGCATTCAAAGTGATTGTGCTATCAATGAATGGTAAGTATGCGTAGCCTCAGGCCTCAACAACCGGGAAAGGACAAAAATCGGGCAGGCAGCATGGCTATGTGGGTCGCACCCATTAGGGTGTATAATCACCTATCTAGAGAAATTCCTTTTGTTTCTAAATCTATCGATTCTGCCCATTCGGGAAACGGTGGTTTGAGTCCAACCGTTGGTGATATACATTCGATACACTCAAGCGAAATGAGTGGTCGGTCATGTGTGGGCCGGGTTACAAGATGTTCTTGTTGAACCCAGTGTATTCCTCTCTAGAGATACACAGTCGGGAGGTGGTTCCATACCTTGTCATGTTGGAAATCCAATCTCCAATAAGCGCCATGCGGTTTTTGATTTTATACTATATATGTGGAGCGTGAGATGCAAGCGTTCTGCTATTTGGTTATTTACTTGATGTAGACATTATTATAATATCACTGGATTTTCGTATCAAAGTGTTTGGGTTATAGTAAGGTAAAAACCGTCCGTGTTTATGTGTGGGCTGGTCTTACTATTATCTTTTCTTTTGAAAGGATTTTTAAAAAGTTAAACAAGTGGTTGGAGTTTACTCACACCAGTCCCATGACTGACCCAGAGTTTATTTTGTTTTGTTTTCCCTAAACTCTTGGGTGCCCAAATTTGTACGGGCAGTCAAGTGTTTCAGGCTTTTACAGATACACTTGGAGGAGCTTGAAGCAGGAGGCTTCAACGTTAGTTATTTAGAGTTACTTCCGCTGGATCAAATGTTATGTGTACTCTGATGATGGTATGTATATATGTACAAAACAGATTTGTATTTCGAAGCTTATGTTATAGAATATATTTTATTCGTTCCGCTGTGAGTTGTGATCTTCATTTTTTCTTCTATTCTAATATTTCTTTCTTTCTATTTCTCATCCTCTAACTTCTTTCTATTAATGGGTCGTATTTCTGGGTTATTTGGGTTGGACGTGTGGTGTATTTAGTCAACTCAGATAGCTCGGATTTGCGGGCTTTTACAGTGGTATCAGAGCTTAGGTTGAGCGAATACCTAGGCTTTGGTGGAATGTGCTCATTAGAGATAGGGTCAGTAGTACCCTAGAATGAGTTCAGTATATATATACGAGAGAGCGTATTTGTTAATTGATATAAAAGTTGTTTTATATTGTGTTGGATAGTCTGTTGAGTGGTTTATGAATTCTGATCGAATAGTGGGACGCCACGAAGTCGATAGGGATTTCTAAACACTTGAACAGAAAATACGACATGATATTGTTTTAAAATGGGTAGATGAAATAATTTTACCCGAAATTTCTATTTTGATATAGAAAGAATAATTTTCTAGAATTATTATTATATGGATGTGTTGGATGTTGATTTTATAATCAAATGAGATTATAAAAATTGAAATGGTTATTTATAACCAAAATAGAATTTGTATAAGAATTAAATATACAAATGTGATGAATTAGAATTAAATCCAAACCAGAATTAAGAATTCAAAAATCCTGGGAAGTTGAATAATATTTTTCAAAGTATATTAAAATAATATAGCTTTGTTTTGGAAGGATTTGAAAGAAAATTATTTTAGATGGATTTTGAAATAATAAAGCACTGAACTCACTTCAGTGACTGGGAAATAATTCTGATAATGATTGCAACATCGTCAGTGTTCATTTCCGAGTTTCTAAGTGATGAATTGCTACCTTAGAAAAAGTTTTTGACGGAAATTTGTTTGAAAGAAAACAAATTGGTTTGAATATTCAAATGTTTGAATTTGAAATAGAAATAAATATATATGTATATATTTATGGGATTTCAAAAGAATTTGAAAAGAAAAACCCAGGGATTTGAATTCTGGAATTTAAATTTAACTTAAGCAAGTTAAATGGATCGAGACAAATAAATTAATGAAATTCAACTTGAATGAGATTGAATATAATTTGAATTGGGTGAAGATCATTTAGATTGAATGTGTGGAAAACCAAAAGTTTTGGTGGAATTAAATTTGCTAAAATATGAAGAGGTGAGTTTCAACATAAAGAAGTTTTGAAAAGTAATGAGTTTGTACCATTTTTCCTACCTTAGCAATTTCGAGGACGAAATTATTTTAAGGGGGGAAGAATGTAACGACCCAGATTTTTTGAATAATTTATTTTAAATATTTAATATTGTTTTAAATATTTAATTGATAAATAAATGATATTTTATATTGAATTTTAAATTTAATATGGCCGTTTATATTTACATTCGAATTTAAATTTCAATATCAGTTCCGTTGAGTTCAGAATAGCGTTATAATCTGGTATCATCGGTCGTCACAGTTGAATAGTAGTTCGGGATTACTAGTTAAGGACCGCGAGATATTTTAATTATTTAATTAAAATAAAATCAATAAGAAAAAAAAATAAAAAAAAAAACATCAGCCGACCTACGTTTTAATTCTTGCTACCCTAAAACATAATAACGCAGACCTAATTTACAGCACGCCTACTTCATCGAGCAGAAAAATTGTCTTCCATGTTTGATATCAGGAAAACAAAGTATTTAATCCATGTCTTTCCCATTGGATATCAAGCAGACAATGAGTCTACAGGCGTGTACTACTGTCTCTGAATCGCTTCTATAAATAAATCTGTAGCCTTCGAAGCCATTCAGAGCCATTCTCTTCTAAAAGCCGTCTTCGATCCTTTGAAATCATTCAACCAAAAATCGAAATTCCTTCTGCCCTCTCACTTCAGTAAAATCGAAATCGAATTCAAACAAAAAGGAAGAAGAAGGGGGGGATCGAAACTGCTTATCGGCAGCAATATTTACCATCGCGAAATCTCCGTACTCGATCAAGTTTCAACGCAGCCGCGTTAAAGAAAAGAGAGTGAATCCAGTCGCAATTTCAGAACAACGAAGGCTGTGGTGGTTCGAAGCTCAAGCAAATGGCGATGCAATTCAAATTACGGTTCGATACTTCTAACTGTAGCCGCCAAGAGTTTGGGAATCGCGATCTGGTAAGAAACTTGAGTTCATGAATCCTGTGACAACTAGATGAAGATCGAGCTGTTAAAAATGGTGATACCGGGTTTGACAAGTAATTACTGTAGGTGAGGTTTCGAACATCTGACAGGGTCGAGTTGTTTTCATAACGTCCAGTTGGTGTAGAAATCAAAAGGGGAGGACAACAAAGGGTTGTTCGAGATAAGGAATGGGAGAAGGAAGGTGGAGCAGTCCAGGTGTTCGATGGAAAGTCCAAGAGAGAAATTGAAATAGTTGGAGCTGTCGGGAAATGATCGCATGGTCTGCAAAGTAAGATATACGTTTCCTTTAGAAAATTGAAACCCTAGGGTAATTTATTTAATTTTGTTTATAGGATTTAATCGATAAATTAAAATACATAAACATAGGTACAAGATAATCAACTCGAGCAAATTCATAGTTATGATGATTTGGAATTTTGAAGGATGTTCAGCAACTAAAACATCAGGTGAGTAAATCTCACTCACCTTTAAAATTATTTTTATTTCATTAAAAATAAATTGTTTGTTGCTTGTTGAATGCTTTCTGGTTATTTTATATATATTAGTTATTTAGGCTATTATATATATATATATATATATTGGGTTGATTGATTGGTTGGATTCCCGCAGTCTCATTAGCGGATGCCCGCAGTTTCATAGCGGATGATTACCCTATACGCCCCACGCTATGATTAGTGGATGACCTTCTATACCGCGATATTCTGCCACGAAGCAGAATGGGTATTATTTATGTGCTAACATCTGTGGATGCAGGAAAACAGGTTGGAGGAATCCAACTGGATTCCTCAAAAATATATTATCTGTTTGTTGTTTGTTTGATTTCACATATATTCATATATGATGTGTTAAAAAATCAAATGATTGAAATTTGAATGGTTTGATTGTTTTAAATATCACTGGGCTAAGTGTTAATGTATTTAAAATATCATGGAAGGATATTTGAGACTCAAAAGGGAAAATTCTATTTTTAAATAGAATTTGAATTTTTAATGGAATAAAAATATAAACCTTGTTTTTGAAAAATAAAACAAGTAGTTCCTATATAAACGAAGTTTATAAATAGTTCTTTTATAACGAAGTATAAATGAAGTGAAAAGAATTATCATTTGATAATTCAGAAATAGAAATACAAGTATTTTGAAAATATGATTCAAAAGGAAATTTAAATATGAGATTTGAATTGAGATTTGAAATAGAAATTCGAGTATCGAATTTGAACATGGAATTGAATACCGAAATTCAAATAGAGATTTGAATGTAGAATTTCAAAATAGAATTTGAAATATAGAATTTCAAAGAAGAATTGAATAGAATTTGAAATATAGAATTTCAAAGAAGAATTGAATAAAATTTGAAATATAGTATTTCAAGGAAGAATTCAAATGTGAAATTTGAATAGAGATTTGAAAGGAATTTAAATATGGATTTTGAATTCAAGGGAATTGAAATAGAATTTGAATTCCAAGGAATTCAAATGGGATTGAAATAAAAGAAATTCAAAAATGGAATTTCAAATAAGAGAAGAATGTAATTTGAAATTTTGGGAATTTCAAATAAGAGAAAATGGAATTTGAAACATTTAGAATTTCAAATAGGATTTAAATGGAGTTTGAATATTTGAATTTCAAATGGAGTTGGGATATTCGAGAATTCGAATAGACTTTGAATATAGGAATTTCAAACCAAATTTGAGAATGGAGTTTAAATCCAGAATTGGAATTCAAGAGATATAAATCCAGAATTTGAATCCAAGGAATATAAATCTAGGATTTGAATTCAAGAGAAATTTAAATATGGCATTTGAATTCAAAGTGAAATTTTATATGAGATTTGAAATTCTAATAGAATGAAAATAGATTTAAGTATAGAAATTTAAATGGAGATTGGAAATGGGATTTGAATAAGGAAATTCAAATGTAAAATTTCAAAGTAGAACTTGGATTAAAACTTTGAAAATAGAATTTCAAATAGTTGAAATAGAATTTCAAATAGTTGAAATAGAATTTGAATATAGAATTTGAATTATAATCGAATTTGAATTTGAATATAGATTTCAAATATAAATGAAATAGAAGATCAGAAATATGTGTTGAGTTGGGAAAAATGGTTTGATATATATTTTATATCAGAATAGAGTTGAATTTATATAAACGAAGTTTTAAAAGTTTATATATATAAATATAATTAAAACGAACTCGCCGCAGCGCTGCAGTTCGTAAATTGGCAATTCGAACTTCAATTAAGTATACAGAGTGCAATTGAAGCCGGAATTCTTTGAAACAAGAAACGTCAGGACCGGTTTGATAATAGCTTTCAAATGAAAGAGAAAAATCTGAATTTCGTCGTATAGATTTTGAGTTATGTCAAAATCAAATTTTCAGAAAAACAGCGCCAGAATCGTTTTAAAACCATAATGGTTTATTTAATATTATAAAAGGATTTTAAGCGAGAAAATCCGAAGTTTCTATTTAGAAAATCTCAGAGTTGAGTTGTAAAGTATATTCAGTTGTGTAAATGAATATGATTTTTGAAACAGAAACCAGATTTTGATTTATTGAATGGAATTAACTAAAATGGAATAGAAATTAGTTAAGGAGCTTTTGAATGGATATTGGGCCTTAAATGAGTTAATTCGATTTGAAAATTTATATTCGAAATCAAAAAGGAAACTAGAATTGAAATTGAAATTCAATTTAGTTGTAAGCAAGTTAAACATTTTGTTTGAACATGTTATGTTCAACAAAAAAGTGAAATAGGCAAAATGGCCAATTTAAAGAATAAATGGGCGAAACTGAAATCAAACGATTAGATAGTATTGAATTGAATTGCAAACAGGTGAATATGTGTTAAGCAGGTTTGGGATGAAGTATATGAAGTTATAAATGTAGTGCTCGACAAAAAGGTACATGTTTAATTCGTATATGAGATTTTATGCGCCGTATCGGCAAGCCGCTTGGCTTTTCCTTTTTCTTTGTGATTGAGGAAGATACCGGGAAGCTATTTGAAATTTCCCGATGCTCCCGATACAGGGGAGGTTATGGCGAATTTTTCCGGAAATTTAAGAAGTTAGAATATTTTTAAGATATTTTGATAATTAGAAATCATTGTATCGACGTATTGAATATTCGATAGGAAAGTGAATATAAAAATCGAATATTGTAAACAAAAAGGGATAGAGATAAGTGATTGGAATTGTTTCCAATTGCAAATAGAGATATTTTCTAATATATAGAAAATAAAAGAAGTTAATATTTGGAAACGTTTTCCAAATGGCATAAGAGGCCAAGATGATTATTGAAAATATTTGGTTAACAAATATTGATAAGGAAATGGAGAAGAGATTTAATTAATGAAATATTAATTAAAGAGCCCAGTGATTTGTTTGATATGTTTGGATGAACACTTGTTTTTATTCGATAGTTAAATCACAGACTATCGAAGTTTTGACCATCGTTGTCAATATGGAGAGACCGGTTGGATTATTATCCGAAGAACCACTCCGTATCGGCATAAGCGTTGCGAACCAAGTATGCTGAATATATTGAAGACGGAGTAAAGTGCAAGGGCTTTTCTAGTAATAGAAATAGTGCCTTCGGTTTCGTTCAATCCCAGAACGAACGTAAATGGACGAATGTCTAACAAAGTATTTCCAATGATCAAATGGGTTGGTCTGTATGAATATATATGGTTGCAACGGATTTATCCCTTAGCATAATATCCAGAATATTTGTGCAAAGCAACTAGTGATTAACGGATCTGACAATGTGGCATTCAAAGTGATTGTGCTATCAATGAATGGTAAGTATGCGTAGCCTCAGGCCTCAACAACCGGGAAAGGACAAAAATCGGGCAGGCAGCATGGCTATGTGGGTCGCACCCATTAGGGTGTATAATCACCTATCTAGAGAAATTCCTTTTGTTTCTAAATCTATCGATTCTGCCCATTCGGGAAACGGTGGTTTGAGTCCAACCGTTGGTGATATACATTCGATACACTCAAGCGAAATGAGTGGTCGGTCATGTGTGGGCCGGGTTACAAGATGTTCTTGTTGAACCCAGTGTATTCCTCTCTAGAGATACACAGTCGGGAGGTGGTTCCATACCTTGTCATGTTGGAAATCCAATCTCCAATAAGCGCCATGCGGTTTTTGATTTTATACTATATATGTGGAGCGTGAGATGCAAGCGTTCTGCTATTTGGTTATTTACTTGATGTAGACATTATTATAATATCACTGGATTTTCGTATCAAAGTGTTTGGGTTATAGTAAGGTAAAAACCGTCCGTGTTTATGTGTGGGTTGGTCTTACTATTATCTTTTCTTTTGAAAGGATTTTTAAAAAGTTAAACAAGTGGTTGGAGTTTACTCACACCAGTCCCATGACTGACCCAGAGTTTATTTTGTTTTGTTTTCCCTAAACTCTTGGGTTGTGAAGACCCGCAACTTCCCCGTAAAGGAAAGCGCCGGATAGTTCGAGAACAAACCACAACAGAACACATACAGAAGAACATTTCACTATATATTACAACAGTGCATCAGATTACAAGAATATACAGAGTATAAATGAATAATACACAGAATTATCAGAGATTTAAATTACATTTAAATACATAGCAGCGGAAAATAATACAATACACAACTAGAAGTAGATATACGGATACAAAGCTTTCCGGATATCGTTCCAGCTGTAAACCAGGATCCTGAGAATATAAATCTGCAAAACCAAAACTACTAGCTGCCCGTGTCAAAATAAGGGCACCCAGAGTTTAGGTTGAAACAATAAACTCCAGGTCAGTCAAGTGACTGGTGTGAGAACTAAAACAGTTATTAATCTTTATTTTAAATCATTAGGTAAATCAAGGGACCACGCCGTATAACACGGAACGGGTTTCCTCCCAAGAATACCAGTGCATAAAACAACAGCGCAATGCTAAATAAAGAAGGATGAAGCTGTTATAAGACCCAGGTCCCATCACACAATGCAAACGCAAGCCGGGGGATAGGGTTTTCCCTTATAACAGCCAAAGAATGCTTGATACGTTTAAAACAAATCATTTGATACTATAATAAGTGCATAGTGTATAAAACAACTTCAAATCATAAGTATCAATCATAGGCGACATGAGCGTCCCATGCCACTATGTCGCCACATATAGGTTTACATATAAAACCGCAAAGTCACGTATTTGGAAATTGGATTTCCGTCTATGAACCGAGGCTAGGGTCAAGATCCTCAACCGATTCGAGACTGCCTAGTCCGAGTCTCAGGATCAGAGCTCGAGTGACCCTTGGATCGTCAGGGCCGGTCCACACGGAGTGGATTAAAATGCCTGAACATGCGTTTCTCCGCCCTATGGGGCGTAAACGAGCCAACTAAATGACTCCATCGGTTCGAGAACGACCGATCAATCCGAGGCGCCTCGCAACAGCAACAACCACATAAGTCAAACTCGTCAGGGCGTGTAAAACCACTGACGCCACTTCTAACTAGGAAGAAACGCATGCCCTCCCTGAGGTCCGTCTCCCGTTTTTGGTTCATACCTGGTGTGAAACACGCGAGGTAAACGTTACACAAAGCTACGCCACAAAGGCCGTGCTTTGATCATCACCACAAGACTTTGCTTTTCAACAGAAGCCTTGATCATTTGCATCTTAGCATGCCACACAGGCAAACCATCCTATGCAACCGATATCAGTCACACAGAATGAAATCCGATGTCAGACACACAGTCCATTTACAAGTCCGTTCTGGGTCTGAACGAAACCGGAGGCACCTAGTACCCCGCATATCCATCGATCTCCAAGTACGTCTGGACGATCACCAACTGTTTCCATCTTCTTGGGTGTACAGCCCAATCAAGATCATCAGCTATCACCCAAACGACGTGAAGACCTCCGGTCTTCGACCATCGTCTTCATCTTCGACTTATCGTCGTATCAGTTATTCAGAATGGGATAAACCCGGTCTCTCCGAATAACTCGCGTATATTTTAAATAAGTGTTACACAAACACAACATACGCCTCATTCCAATTCATTAGTCACTAACCGTAAATTAATCAAGAGAATAATTCCCCAAATATTAACCCCGAAGGCCGAAACCAACATCAGATCAATATCCAGAAAACCATTCTGCTTGGCTAACCGACAGTTAGTTTCTAAATTTCACGTTCAAATCTAATTAAAGATTTAACTATCGCCTGGAGCAAAACTGGTGATACTCCATTCTCGATCTTTTCAATCTAATTAAAGATTCATTAAAACTCCACTTAGTTTTAATCTTTTGACTGGGTTAAAGAATCAGTGTCATTTAAAAACACGGTTCACGATAAACCCAAAATCACATTCATTAATCGTCGGGTTAAAGAACGAGTGTTATTTAAAACACTGTCCACGATAAACCCAAAAATCAATATCGATTCAATTCCAATTAAATGTTATTTAATTGGTACACTTCATTAAATCTAAAATAAAAAGATTTAATCATTTCTCAACTGGGTTCAAGAACAGTGTTAATGAAGACACCATTCACGACAAACCCAAATCACGTTCATTAATTATCGGGTTAAAGAACAAGTGTTATTTAAAACACTGTTCACGATAAACCCAAAAATCAATATCAATTCAATTCCAATTAAATATCATTTAATTGGTACACTTCATTAAATCTAAATAAAAAGATTTAATCTTTTCTCAACTGGGTTCAAGAACAGTGTTGGTGAAGACACCATTCACGACAAACCCAAATCCCATTTGATATTCAATATAAGGCTCTGAATAGAAAATATATCGGCTTATATTCAATATCAAATTCTACGATTAACAAATGTCGTATTGGAAATAACGATATAAATATATATCTTTCAAATTTCCGTAACAACATCCGTATAATCACAAATTCCAACATCGAAATATTCCGAAGACAATTTCGATTCAAATCCACTCCAATGCAATCATTGGAAATTTTGGTTATTTTCAAAAACCCTTTTCAGATTCAATTTATTTATTTAAAAATAAATAGAATTATAATTCTAGTTCAAAACTAGTTCATTTCGATAAAAATCTATTTGTATCTTTTCAAATAGGGAGTTTTTCATCCCAATTCTTTCTAAATCATTTCTTATGATTTTACACAAATTATTACTATTTTTAATAATTTTATCAAGGCCCGTACAGTCGATTTCCATCAATGGCCATCGAACTGCACTTACAGCGACCTTTTTCGAATTTGATTTGGACATATCTCCAAATCCAACCGTTAGATTTCAAATTTCTAATATTCGTTAGAAAGCTCTTTTCGATACGAACCCAACGGTTCCGGTTTTAGGAGAATCCGACGGTCGGATCTCCCGTAATGTCCGTTTGAAATAAATGGTCGAAATTCGCGAACTGCCGCGGCGCGGCGCGTTCTATTCAGGCCATTATATTATATATATAATATATATAATATATATTACGTCGATTTCTATTTTAAAACGAATTATATAAATAGTTTTAAAATCGTTTCAAAAGCTATTTCAACTTCCATTTCAATTCAAATCAAAATTGAATTCTCCTTTATAAATTCGTTTTAAAATTCATTTCTATTCAATTCAAATTTCAATTCAATTTGAATTCATTTCAATTCGCTTTCAATTCAATTCATTTCGAAATCGTTTTCAATTCAATTCATTTCGAAATCGTTTTCAATTCAATTCATTTCGAAATCGTTTTCAATTCAATTCATTTCGAAATCGTTTTCAATTCAATTCATTTCGAAATCGTTTTCAATTCAATTCATTTCGAAATCGTTTTCAATTCAATTCATTTCGAAATCGTTTTCAATTCAATTCATTTCGAAATCGTTTTCTAAAATCGATATAAATATCGTTCACGTCAAAATGGCGTCAATCTAATCAACACGGCTTCATATATTCCTTTATTTTCAAATATTCTATTTCGAAATCGTTTTCAATTCAATTCATTTCGAAATCGTTTTCAATTCAATTCATTTCGAAATCGTTTTCAATTCAATTCATTTCGAAATCGTTTTCAATTCAATTCATTTCGAAATCGTTTTCAATTCAATTCATTTCGAAATCGTTTTCTAAAATCGATATAAATATCGTTCACGTCAAAATGGCGTCAATCTAATCAACACGGCTTCATATATTCCTTTATTTTCAAATATTCTATTTCGAATATTTCTTTTTCAAATATTTCTTTTTCAAAACTGGAATGAGGCCCAATCAATCACCATATAAAATTAATTATATGGATTTTCCTACAACACATGTATATAATAGCATTGAAAATAATCAACCATCAACCAAAGTGCACTACACTGTATAAGCATCGAATATAGATATTCAACGCTTATAACAGCTTGTCAATCAATCGATCGACATATTTAATCAATCAGGATGAGTGAACTTCAAATTTCATCCTAACACCCGTGTGGGGTTTCAAACAATCAAACACATATTTTATTTGTGCAGTTAGGCGATGTGTAAAATTTATCGACCCAATCAACGTCATTCAAATAGGTGTACATAAACAAACCGTCTGGTTTGTAAATGAATATTTATTTATTCACATTCACGTTAAAAATTATATTTTTAACGATAACACATTTTATTTTAACATATGAATTTCTATTCAGTTCATTCTTTAAATAAAATGCTATTTTTATTTTTCTAACTTATTTTAGAAAATTTCGGCGGCATAACGGCCCGATACTAGAAACGGGACAAGGCCTAGCCTTATCCCCGGTCTAGTGAAGGCCCACGCCATTCACACATCAATCAAATTCACTTTCGTTATGCAAACCACAAAATTTGGAGTAAGGGTCTAACCTAGCCTTACTCCTTCGCCTTATAACGGCGCACGTCTAATCCTAACCAATTTATCGATTCGATTTTTCACACCACAAACCACATTCAAACCAATATCACAATCAATAACCAAACAGCCAAACAAACAAGTCCATGGTCTGTGGACGATTGTGTCGGGTGCTACTAAACACCGTCTGCATCCTAGTATATATATATAACTAGAAAAGTAAATTGAAAGGTGAGAAATTCTCACATATAACTATCCTAGCTCCACGGCTCTTCTATTGCAGAAGTCTTCGTCGTTTCGCCTTTTTGTCGCTTTCGCCCGTATTCTCTACACATGTAAAAATCGAATTTTTACTATGTTATTCAATATATAAAAATCGAATTTTTTATTTCCCTATTCAATATATAAAAATATGATTTCTACTTTTGCTTTCAAATCTTTTTCTACTAAAAGATTAATCTTTTTCCTATTTTAAAGTTCAAAATAAAATCAGTTTTTCTCTTTCAAAAATAAATCAGTTTATACTTTAAAAAAAATAAATCAGTTTATACTTTTTTAAAAATAAGTTTTAAATCAAAATAACATTCAGTTTTGAAATCAAAATAACATTCAGTTTTGAAATCAAAATAACATTCAGTTTTTAAATACTTTAAAAATCATTTTTCAAATTCAGTTTTTTTTTATAAAATCAGTTTTTAAAATCAACAAAATACAGTTTTTAAAATCATCAAAATTCAGTTTTTAAAATCATCAAAATTCAGTTTTTTTTTTTATTCCTTATAAATTTCAGTTTTCTATTCAATAAAAATTAAATAAAGAAATATAATTAAAACTAACTTACAGGGGGGGAACGGTTTGGATCCGTCGGAGGACAGGCGCCAGGGGTCGTCGGGGGGGGGCTGTCGCGGCTTCAGGTGGCGGGTCCTCGTCGAGCTCGCGGAGGACGGCGGTGGGTGCTAGTGATGGAGGCGTGGCACTGTGGGTGGTCGGCTAGCAGGGAGCGACGATGGTTTTGGATGGATGGCCATCGGGGGAACTGCGGAGGAGAGGAGAACGAGGGGAGAGGGAGGATGACGGGGTTTGGAGGGTGCGGCGCCAGCTCCGGTGGAAGGCTTCAGGCGGCGCTCGACGAACTTAGGGTTAGGTTTTTTTTTTTTTTTTTTTTTTTCCTTTTCGTTTTCTGGTAAGTGATTCGGGGGGGGGGGGCAATGAAGAAGGGGAGGGAATTCTATTTTTTTTTTTTTTTTTATTATTTAATTATTAAATTTTTGCGAAAGGGTTGTCTTTTACATTCGACCTCGAAACGAGGCCCACCGCCTGTCGTCCATAGCGTTTTACCCCCATTCCGAACACAATGGGATATGTATCTTAAGCTGGTTTGATCATTACAATCAGTTTCCGTTGAATTTTCATTTAAATCATTATATTGAATTTTAAACGTACATTTCAAATTACCGGGGCCACATACTAACTAGAAAAATTCCATAAAAATATTTTCTAGCTTCGTATTGACGATACGGTCCTAACAAAACTAGTTTCGTCGAATTCTGAGACCGTTAGAAAAATGGCCAATTTCCAGTCGATTAAATTCAACTGAAACTGGTCAAGCGCGTTTTCCTTTGCCACGCTCACATATTGATTCGAAAAATTATGAAATTTGGAATCTAGCAATAACTTAACATCACGGACCCAACAAAACTGGTTTCGTCGAAATCCGAGGTCATTTGCAAAATGTCCATTTTTAAGGGCCTTATATATATAAAAATATATATAAATTCCACAGCGACTATTTCTAATTTTAAACTGGACATATCTTATCATTTCTAAAATGAAATCTC
Organism: Allium sativum; assembly: GCA_030737875.1. Lineage (NCBI taxonomy): Eukaryota > Viridiplantae > Streptophyta > Magnoliopsida > Asparagales > Amaryllidaceae > Allium > Allium sativum. Next base: position 492,343,229 of record CM060920.1, read on the forward strand.
AGTTTGTTAACTTTGTTACAAAGATATAGTTATACAGATTCAAATATTTCTTGTTTCGTTCAATTCTGACTTATATTGAATTCTGTATATTCATTTGAAATTAGAAATCGAATTTTCGAACTACCGCGCCATTTTCAATTCCTTTTATAATTATATATAATTATTATATATTCTAACGACGACGTATATAAATATATACGTCGAATTATATTCAAAATAAATTTCTCGTCGATATTATTTAAAATAATTCATTTTAAATAATCAAAATTCGCTAAAATTGCCAAAATAAAATTTTCAAACTGGCTCGCATTTTACGGGTTGTTACAATCTCCCCCACTTAAAACTTTTCGTCCCCGAAAAGGAACAAAGTCGAAAGTGGTTTGATTAATTAACTCTACGCTCGATCTGGCTTCCATTCTCCAACTCTTTAGTTTCTGAGAATTTCCAAAATCTCAAAAATTTGGCTAACACCCTAAATTTTTGAAAAATTTCGCCATAACCTCCCCTGCACCGGGAGCATCGGGGAATTTCAAATAGCTTCCCCGGTCCTTCAGATCTCAAAAAGAAAAAGAAAAAGCCAAGCGGCTAGCCAATAGGCTCACAAAATCATCATCACCCAAACAAAACAGGAAATTATGTAGTAAACATGTACCTATTTGTCGGGCAAACAAATTTTATTCTCTGGCTCTAGCCTCCTTGCTATGACCTGTTCAAAGTAAGTACATGTATGCAAGCAAATGCGACCAAATTTCAATATAAGTCAATATTTGATTTAATTAGTCATAAGGGTTCAAAATTAGCAACCAAATAAACAAACAACACAAACATCAATCAATTAGTGAATTAGAGTTTCAAATTCATAACTTTGATACATAGTCAAAAATCAGATTTTGATGCCAAATCACAACAATAAGCCCTATCTAATTTTTGGTTCTCACACCAGTCAATAGGAAATATATAAATATTACACGTTCGTCACTCGGATATAAACTCTGATGATGATATATCAATCATCAGAATCACCCCCGGGCGACTAGAGTATAATTCTATATCTATCCAGTATATTAAAATTTCGAATACACGCGGATCAGACGTATACGCAAAATCTATATATACTGGATTGTCCACGTCAATATAAATAGAAAATCAAATACGAATAATTGATTTAAATTTTCAAAACAAAAGTTTGTTTTCATTTTAAAAAAAATACTCTTCACACTCGTTCTAGGATACTACTGATCCCATCTCTAACGAGTCATTCTCATTGGATATTGCTAACCCAATATCTGATGAATTCTTTCGTATGTTTCTAATGTGTCTTGTTCTCTAGCTTTGTAAACCAAAGCTCTGATACCAACTGTGAAGACCCGCAACTTCCCCGTAAAGGAAAGCGCCGGATAGTTCGAGAACAAACCACAACAGAACACATACAGAAGAACATTTCACTATATATTACAACAGTGCATCAGATTACAAGAATATACAGAGTATAAATGAATAATACACAGAATTATCAGAGATTTAAATTACATTTAAATACATAGCAGCGGAAAATAATACAATACACAACTAGAAGTAGATATACGGATACAAAGCTTTCCGGATATCGTTCCAGCTGTAAACCAGGATCCTGAGAATATAAATCTGCAAAACCAAAACTACTAGCTGCCCGTGTCAAAATAAGGGCACCCAGAGTTTAGGTTGAAACAATAAACTCCAGGTCAGTCAAGTGACTGGTGTGAGAACTAAAACAGTTATTAATCTTTATTTTAAATCATTAGGTAAATCAAGGGACCACGCCGTATAACACGGAACGGGTTTCCTCCCAAGAATACCAGTGCATAAAACAACAGCGCAATGCTAAATAAAGAAGGATGAAGCTGTTATAAGACCCAGGTCCCATCACACAATGCAAACGCAAGCCGGGGGATAGGGTTTTCCCTTATAACAGCCAAAGAATGCTTGATACGTTTAAAACAAATCATTTGATACTATAATAAGTGCATAGTGTATAAAACAACTTCAAATCATAAGTATCAATCATAGGCGACATGAGCGTCCCATGCCACTATGTCGCCACATATAGGTTTACATATAAAACCGCAAAGTCACGTATTTGGAAATTGGATTTCCGTCTATGAACCGAGGCTAGGGTCAAGATCCTCAACCGATTCGAGACTGCCTAGTCCGAGTCTCAGGATCAGAGCTCGAGTGACCCTTGGATCGTCAGGGCCGGTCCACACGGAGTGGATTAAAATGCCTGAACATGCGTTTCTCCGCCCTATGGGGCGTAAACGAGCCAACTAAATGACTCCATCGGTTCGAGAACGACCGATCAATCCGAGGCGCCTCGCAACAGCAACAACCACATAAGTCAAACTCGTCAGGGCGTGTAAAACCACTGACGCCACTTCTAACTAGGAAGAAACGCATGCCCTCCCTGAGGTCCGTCTCCCGTTTTTGGTTCATACCTGGTGTGAAACACGCGAGGTAAACGTTACACAAAGCTACGCCACAAAGGCCGTGCTTTGATCATCACCACAAGACTTTGCTTTTCAACAGAAGCCTTGATCATTTGCATCTTAGCATGCCACACAGGCAAACCATCCTATGCAACCGATATCAGTCACACAGAATGAAATCCGATGTCAGACACACAGTCCATTTACAAGTCCGTTCTGGGTCTGAACGAAACCGGAGGCACCTAGTACCCCGCATATCCATCGATCTCCAAGTACGTCTGGACGATCACCAACTGTTTCCATCTTCTTGGGTGTACAGCCCAATCAAGATCATCAGCTATCACCCAAACGACGTGAAGACCTCCGGTCTTCGACCATCGTCTTCATCTTCGACTTATCGTCGTATCAGTTATTCAGAATGGGATAAACCCGGTCTCTCCGAATAACTCGCGTATATTTTAAATAAGTGTTACACAAACACAACATACGCCTCATTCCAATTCATTAGTCACTAACCGTAAATTAATCAAGAGAATAATTCCCCAAATATTAACCCCGAAGGCCGAAACCAACATCAGATCAATATCCAGAAAACCATTCTGCTTGGCTAACCGACAGTTAGTTTCTAAATTTCACGTTCAAATCTAATTAAAGATTTAACTATCGCCTGGAGCAAAACTGGTGATACTCCATTCTCGATCTTTTCAATCTAATTAAAGATTCATTAAAACTCCACTTAGTTTTAATCTTTTGACTGGGTTAAAGAATCAGTGTCATTTAAAAACACGGTTCACGATAAACCCAAAATCACATTCATTAATCGTCGGGTTAAAGAACGAGTGTTATTTAAAACACTGTCCACGATAAACCCAAAAATCAATATCGATTCAATTCCAATTAAATGTTATTTAATTGGTACACTTCATTAAATCTAAAATAAAAAGATTTAATCATTTCTCAACTGGGTTCAAGAACAGTGTTAATGAAGACACCATTCACGACAAACCCAAATCACGTTCATTAATTATCGGGTTAAAGAACAAGTGTTATTTAAAACACTGTTCACGATAAACCCAAAAATCAATATCAATTCAATTCCAATTAAATATCATTTAATTGGTACACTTCATTAAATCTAAATAAAAAGATTTAATCTTTTCTCAACTGGGTTCAAGAACAGTGTTGGTGAAGACACCATTCACGACAAACCCAAATCCCATTTGATATTCAATATAAGGCTCTGAATAGAAAATATATCGGCTTATATTCAATATCAAATTCTACGATTAACAAATGTCGTATTGGAAATAACGATATAAATATATATCTTTCAAATTTCCGTAACAACATCCGTATAATCACAAATTCCAACATCGAAATATTCCGAAGACAATTTCGATTCAAATCCACTCCAATGCAATCATTGGAAATTTTGGTTATTTTCAAAAACCCTTTTCAGATTCAATTTATTTATTTAAAAATAAATAGAATTATAATTCTAGTTCAAAACTAGTTCATTTCGATAAAAATCTATTTGTATCTTTTCAAATAGGGAGTTTTTCATCCCAATTCTTTCTAAATCATTTCTTATGATTTTACACAAATTATTACTATTTTTAATAATTTTATCAAGGCCCGTACAGTCGATTTCCATCAATGGCCATCGAACTGCACTTACAGCGACCTTTTTCGAATTTGATTTGGACATATCTCCAAATCCAACCGTTAGATTTCAAATTTCTAATATTCGTTAGAAAGCTCTTTTCGATACGAACCCAACGGTTCCGGTTTTAGGAGAATCCGACGGTCGGATCTCCCGTAATGTCCGTTTGAAATAAATGGTCGAAATTCGCGAACTGCCGCGGCGCGGCGCGTTCTATTCAGGCCATTATATTATATATATAATATATATAATATATATTACGTCGATTTCTATTTTAAAACGAATTATATAAATAGTTTTAAAATCGTTTCAAAAGCTATTTCAACTTCCATTTCAATTCAAATCAAAATTGAATTCTCCTTTATAAATTCGTTTTAAAATTCATTTCTATTCAATTCAAATTTCAATTCAATTTGAATTCATTTCAATTCGCTTTCAATTCAATTCATTTCGAAATCGTTTTCAATTCAATTCATTTCGAAATCGTTTTCAATTCAATTCATTTCGAAATCGTTTTCAATTCAATTCATTTCGAAATCGTTTTCAATTCAATTCATTTCGAAATCGTTTTCAATTCAATTCATTTCGAAATCGTTTTCAATTCAATTCATTTCGAAATCGTTTTCAATTCAATTCATTTCGAAATCGTTTTCTAAAATCGATATAAATATCGTTCACGTCAAAATGGCGTCAATCTAATCAACACGGCTTCATATATTCCTTTATTTTCAAATATTCTATTTCGAAATCGTTTTCAATTCAATTCATTTCGAAATCGTTTTCAATTCAATTCATTTCGAAATCGTTTTCAATTCAATTCATTTCGAAATCGTTTTCAATTCAATTCATTTCGAAATCGTTTTCAATTCAATTCATTTCGAAATCGTTTTCTAAAATCGATATAAATATCGTTCACGTCAAAATGGCGTCAATCTAATCAACACGGCTTCATATATTCCTTTATTTTCAAATATTCTATTTCGAATATTTCTTTTTCAAATATTTCTTTTTCAAAACTGGAATGAGGCCCAATCAATCACCATATAAAATTAATTATATGGATTTTCCTACAACACATGTATATAATAGCATTGAAAATAATCAACCATCAACCAAAGTGCACTACACTGTATAAGCATCGAATATAGATATTCAACGCTTATAACAGCTTGTCAATCAATCGATCGACATATTTAATCAATCAGGATGAGTGAACTTCAAATTTCATCCTAACACCCGTGTGGGGTTTCAAACAATCAAACACATATTTTATTTGTGCAGTTAGGCGATGTGTAAAATTTATCGACCCAATCAACGTCATTCAAATAGGTGTACATAAACAAACCGTCTGGTTTGTAAATGAATATTTATTTATTCACATTCACGTTAAAAATTATATTTTTAACGATAACACATTTTATTTTAACATATGAATTTCTATTCAGTTCATTCTTTAAATAAAATGCTATTTTTATTTTTCTAACTTATTTTAGAAAATTTCGGCGGCATAACGGCCCGATACTAGAAACGGGACAAGGCCTAGCCTTATCCCCGGTCTAGTGAAGGCCCACGCCATTCACACATCAATCAAATTCACTTTCGTTATGCAAACCACAAAATTTGGAGTAAGGGTCTAACCTAGCCTTACTCCTTCGCCTTATAACGGCGCACGTCTAATCCTAACCAATTTATCGATTCGATTTTTCACACCACAAACCACATTCAAACCAATATCACAATCAATAACCAAACAGCCAAACAAACAAGTCCATGGTCTGTGGACGATTGTGTCGGGTGCTACTAAACACCGTCTGCATCCTAGTATATATATATAACTAGAAAAGTAAATTGAAAGGTGAGAAATTCTCACATATAACTATCCTAGCTCCACGGCTCTTCTATTGCAGAAGTCTTCGTCGTTTCGCCTTTTTGTCGCTTTCGCCCGTATTCTCTACACATGTAAAAATCGAATTTTTACTATGTTATTCAATATATAAAAATCGAATTTTTTATTTCGCTATTCAATATATAAAAATATGATTTCTACTTTTGCTTTCAAATCTTTTTCTACTAAAAGATTAATCTTTTTCCTATTTTAAAGTTCAAAATAAAATCAGTTTTTCTCTTTCAAAAATAAATCAGTTTATACTTTAAAAAAAATAAATCAGTTTATACTTTTTTAAAAATAAGTTTTAAATCAAAATAACATTCAGTTTTGAAATCAAAATAACATTCAGTTTTGAAATCAAAATAACATTCAGTTTTTAAATACTTTAAAAATCATTTTTCAAATTCAGTTTTTTTTTATAAAATCAGTTTTTAAAATCAACAAAATACAGTTTTTAAAATCATCAAAATTCAGTTTTTAAAATCATCAAAATTCAGTTTTTTTTTTTATTCCTTATAAATTTCAGTTTTCTATTCAATAAAAATTAAATAAAGAAATATAATTAAAACTAACTTACAGGGGGGGGAACGGTTTGGATCCGTCGGAGGACAGGCGCCAGGGGTCGTCGGGGGGGGGCTGTCGCGGCTTCAGGTGGCGGGTCCTCGTCGAGCTCGCGGAGGACGGCGGTGGGTGCTAGTGATGGAGGCGTGGCACTGTGGGTGGTCGGCTAGCAGGGAGCGACGATGGTTTTGGATGGATGGCCATCGGGGGAACTGCGGAGGAGAGGAGAACGAGGGGAGAGGGAGGATGACGGGGTTTGGAGGGTGCGGCGCCAGCTCCGGTGGAAGGCTTCAGGCGGCGCTCGACGAACTTAGGGTTAGGTTTTTTTTTTTTTTTTTTTTTCCTTTTCGTTTTCTGGTAAGTGATTCGGGGGGGGGGGGGCCAATGAAGAAGGGGAGGGAATTCTATTTTTTTTTTTTTTTTATTATTTAATTATTAAATTTTTGCGAAAGGGTTGTCTTTTACATTCGACCTCGAAACGAGGCCCACCGCCTGTCGTCCATAGCGTTTTACCCCCATTCCGAACACAATGGGATATGTATCTTAAGCTGGTTTGATCATTACAATCAGTTTCCGTTGAATTTTCATTTAAATCATTATATTGAATTTTAAACGTACATTTCAAATTACCGGGGCCACATACTAACTAGAAAAATTCCATAAAAATATTTTCTAGCTTCGTATTGACGATACGGTCCTAACAAAACTAGTTTCGTCGAATTCTGAGACCGTTAGAAAAATGGCCAATTTCCAGTCGATTAAATTCAACTGAAACTGGTCAAGCGCGTTTTCCTTTGCCACGCTCACATATTGATTCGAAAAATTATGAAATTTGGAATCTAGCAATAACTTAACATCACGGACCCAACAAAACTGGTTTCGTCGAAATCCGAGGTCATTTGCAAAATGTCCATTTTTAAGGGCCTTATATATATAAAAATATATATAAATTCCACAGCGACTATTTCTAATTTTAAACTGGACATATCTTATCATTTCTAAAATGAAATCTCAGTTTGTTAACTTTGTTACAAAGATATAGTTATACAGATTCAAATATTTCTTGTTTCGTTCAATTCTGACTTATATTGAATTCTGTATATTCATTTGAAATTAGAAATCGAATTTTCGAACTACCGCGCCATTTTCAATTCCTTTTATAATTATATATAATTATTATATATTCTAACGACGACGTATATAAATATATACGTCGAATTATATTCAAAATAAATTTCTCGTCGATATTATTTAAAATAATTCATTTTAAATAATCAAAATTCGCTAAAATTGCCAAAATAAAATTTTCAAACTGGCTCGCATTTTACGGGTTGTTACATGGGTGCCCAAATTTGTACGGGCAGTCAAGTGTTTCAGGCTTTTACAGATACACTTGGAGGAGCTTGAAGCAGGAGGCTTCAACGTTAGTTATTTAGAGTTACTTCCGCTGGATCAAATGTTATGTGTACTCTGATGATGGTATGTATATATGTACAAAACAGATTTGTATTTCGAAGCTTATGTTATAGAATATATTTTATTCGTTCCGCTGTGAGTTGTGATCTTCATTTTTTCTTCTATTCTAATATTTCTTTCTTTCTATTTCTCATCCTCTAACTTCTTTCTATTAATGGGTCGTATTTCTGGGTTATTTGGGTTGGACGTGTGGTGTATTTAGTCAACTCAGATAGCTCGGATTTGCGGGCTTTTACAAAATGAAACTCTAGATCAGGTGATTATACACCCTACTTCGGTGCGACCGACTTAGCCATGCTGCCTGCCCGATTTCTGTCATTTACCGGATGATGAGGCTTGAAGCTACGCTTTATCATCATACCAGATTCACTTTGAATGACACATCATCAAATCCATCCAATCACCGATTGACGTCCTCAACAATACATTATGTGTTAGCTAAAGAAGTTTCCTTCTCCGCTTCCACTCTTGGTACGGTTGGAGAAATCAATATACGTGATCATCTGGAAATACTCTGTCAGACATCCGTCCATACAAGTCATCCATGAACAGGATGAACCGAAGGCACTATTCTGTAAACAGGATAGCCCTTGCATAACTCCGTCTTCAATTTCCTTTGGCATATATGATTCGCAACGCTTATGCCAATACAGAGTGGTTCTTTGGATAATAATCAAACCGGTCTCTCCATATTAACAACGTTAAAATGGTCAAAACTTCGATAGTCTGTGATTTAACTATCGAAGAAAAACAGGTGTGCAACCAACGATATTATTTCCAAATGGAAATTTATATCGATCAAACATCATTCAACTTTTATCTCTTTATTTCATAAATATACTTATCTCCTGTTTCCCTATATTCAATATTTCTTATTTTCTAAATTTGGAAAATATACGTTATTAACAATGGAAAACATTTCCATTTCTTGTTTTCTTTATTAGAAAACATTTCTGGTTTCTTATTTGGAAAACATTTCCAAAGCTTCTTCATTGGACTTAGACAGATGTTTAAACAAACATCGCTATGCCAACTCAAACCATTTATTTAAACTCACTTAACCATCATTCACTATCAACCTTACCATCCCTTAGTTAAGACGGAAGTCAATCAAGTTGGGGTATAATTACCTCTCAGACCTTAATTGAACAACGTTATAACTTCGAAATAGTAACAGTTTATATTTTAAACCTTTAACAACTTCTTTACGTAACTCACGGATTCAATTTACGAATCCACTTCTTTATTGAAAATATTGATTATAATGATAACGTTATAATCCCTGCTTTCGAAATATCTAACTTCAATTATAACCTTTATTCTTTAATTCGAATAATTAAACATAACCCTAATTTATTAGTGTATACTCTTGATTTAAAAACCGGAAAGTAATATTACTTTCCCGAATTCGATATAATTGAATTCAACGTATAATTCTCTTTCGAGTAATCTCTATTTGATTAACTCTTCTTCGAATAACCTATATTTGATTATCTCTCTTCGAATAACTTGTATTCGAAATTTCTCTCTTTCGAATAAACTATATTCGATCTCTTTCTTTCGAATACGATATATTCGATAATCTCCTTTCGATTAAACTAATCGATAGCCCCTTTCGATTTAAACTATAATCGATAACTCCTTTTACTTTAACTCTAATCGATTAAACTAACATCGATTAACTCCTTTTACTTTAACTCTAATCTATTAAACTAACATCGATTAACTCCTTTTTCTTTAACTCTAATCGATTAAACTAACATCGATTAACTTCTTTTACTTTAACTCTAATCGATTAAACTAACATTGATTTACTCCTTTTACTTTAACTCTAATCGATTAAACTAACATTGATTTACTCCTTTTACTTTAACACTAATCGATTAAACTAACATTGATTTACTCCTTTTACTTTAATACTAATCGATTAAACTAACATCGATTAACTCCTTTGCTCTAACTCTAATCGATTAAACTAACATCGATTAACTTCTTTTACTTTAACTCTAATCGATTAAACTAACATCGATTAACTTCTTTTACTTTAACTCTAATCGATTAAACTAACATTGATTTACTCCTTTTACTTTAACACTAATCGATTAAACTAACATCGATTAACTCCTTTGCTCTAACTCTAATCGATTAAACTAACATCGATTAACTTCTTTTACTTTAACTCTAATCGATTAAACTAACATCGATTAACTCCTTTGCTCTAACTCTAATCGATTAAACTAACATCGATTAACTTCTTTTATTCTATTCGAATAAACTATTCATTTATAAAGATTTACTTTTAGTAACAGTTCTTCACTTTACAAATGATTTCCCTTTTATTTACTTTCGAAATATTTCCTTTTATAAAATCTGTTGATTTTATAAAATCCCTTTATTTCAATATACATTGAAATAATTCTTTTTACATCCCAAGGTCTTTTATGATATTTAAAATATCGAATAAAAATGATCAACATCATTCCAACACCCATAATCCATAACAGATTATATAACACATCATATATCACAATATATGAAAACAGTAAAATAAATGTTGAGGAATCCAGTCGGATTCCTCCAACCTGTTTCCCTGCATCACAGATGTTAGACAATATAGATAACATCACTTTCAGTTCCATATGATATATTCTGTTAAACAGAACCAATATAGAAAATTTAACTAACTGACTAGCAGTTCAATCAAACAGTCAACACACAGTCAATCAGCCAATATCTAACAGTTCTAAAAATACAACATGAAATTATAAACTGTTCAGAATTAGTGAGATTTACTCACATTTGCAGTTCATCGTTAAAGAACGATAAACTGTTATTTGATTTGAATCAAACAATTAAATCCGCTGTAAATTCAAACGAGCTCCACTCCACTTCCAGTCAGTTCCAATGTGTAGTGTCCGTCCATACGATCCCAACGGATCTGGCCGTTCGTGATTCTGACAACGTATGACGAAGTTATGACTTATACTAGTACAACAATTTAAACGGTATATAATTAATAGATAATTACTTTATTAATTAACTTATCCACTTGCCACGTCATACCCCTTAAACATGCGGATCCCATCTTCTTCCCCCCTTCAATGGAGAACCCGCTCGAGTAAAAAGAAAACCCAACCCCATTGTGTTGACTGCCCCTTTGACCCCTCCTATCTCCTCCTTAACCCCACATTTCCCCACATCAAATACATCATTGAACTCCCCATCGAATCCTCCCCACCGTTGTCGCCTTCTGGTTCCGCTCGAACTCATCCATCGTACACCAGTGTCGAGCCTTTTTCTTTTGGCTTACACAGTAACGGCGAACGGATTTGGCAAGGAACTCCGCCAAATTCCGTCAAAAGGTGCGCACCGCCACCCTAAGTGCCTCGCCACCCTCAGCTACTCCTTCGCCGTCCTCCAGTTCACCGCACTTCAAACCATAGGGCTCACGGTTAATAAGAACGACAACGCTGTTGCGTTCGAACACCCAAAAACCAACATCCAATCGAAGACCTCCCTCTTATGAATTCAAATACTTATACATAGTATTTTTAGGATTTTTCTCTCAATGGATTTTTATTTTAGTCTTCTCGTTTTGGATGTTTAGAAGTAGTGGCGGCTAGTTTGAGATTCACACGAGAAGGAAAGGCTTCGGTTTAGAAATAGGGTACACTTATATTGTCAAAAAGTTAAGGCGTGGACAACTGTTAACCAAGAAGAAGAATGTGGTCTTAATGGATGGCACATTTTCAGTGGTGTGTTTTCATTCATGTCCACACGTTCTTAGTTTAGGTGGGATACTTATTAAGGGTACTTCACTTCATGTAAATTTCGTTTGTTTACGAACTGCGAAAGACAGAAATAAACATACCGTTGTGTCGAGCTCGGTGTCACGATCCCAAAAATATAATAATACCGGTAGTTTAACTCATTTTGTGAAACTTCAAAATGTTGATTTCAGGGTGCGAAATACTTCAAACAAAAAGTCGCTTATTAAATTAATTAAAAATTACAGTAAAATTCTAAAAATTAAATTATGACTATTTCCCTAAAGAACCCCGTCTAAATTCAAACCCGATATTCAAATATTTTGAAAACCCTTTTATAACGTAAATAAAGCGTTGCAAATTATAAAGGAATTCCACAGCGACTTTTCTAAAATTTGATTTGGACATATATCAAAATCTACACGAAGAAATCCCGATTTTTCTCTTCCACTAGAAAGATATACTCCACTAGCTCCTAACGTTTCTTGTTTCACAGAAATCCGGCTTAAAACGAACCCTGTATATTCAGTTGAAGTTCAAATCGCCAAATAGCGAACTGCAGCGCTATTTCGAGCTCGTTTATAATTATATTATAATTATACGTTCAAACTGACGTCGACTGAATATATTCGTTATTCAAATTCAATTCTAAACTGAATTATTTATCACAGATGATCCGGTTCACACCATATCGTCATTTCAGCCAATTCTGATTATTTCAGAATTAAATATATTATTTAATTTATTATTTAAATTAAATATTCATTATTATTTAATTCCACGACCATTAAATACTCTAAACCACCATTGATATAATTAAATAAATTAATCATAATACCTCTGCCAATGCGGGTCATTACATTTTCGCTAACAATTCCTGACATAACAAAAATTTTGTCTAACATTACCTATTATAACATAATGACATTTTGTCATAATTTATTTCATTTAGAATCTACATATTATTTTAAATCAACTTATCAGCATATATTAATAGATCTCACTAATAACATCATAATTATACTAAAAAATTATTTTCCTTTATTTTTTATTTATATTCAATAGTTTAATTTAACAATGAAAATTTAAATTCTGACGCATTTTCTAACAAAATTTTCCTTAATTTTTTTTAAATTGGTTCTGATTTTCCTGGTCGTTACAATATATTTGTGATCCAGGGACATTGTTCGTTATGACGATATTATTATTTTTGTCTATAACAGTCCGTATAACGAAAGAGATTGTGTAACGGAGACCCCATAAAACTTCATTTTTTGAAAACAAATATAAACTAAATATGCGTGTAACACTATTAGGAACCAAACAAGATAGATTCAGGCAATGTTAACTTTTGTTATTTCAAACGCATATATAGCACCATGCTAGGAAGGTTGTATAAGATTCTTCAACTACAATGAGAATATGTTGGGAGCATAAACTTGCTTATTTGGTGTATGCGTCTAATTTGATACTAGTCTATAGAATTGATGGAAACTATACTACCTTCGCACGAATTTTTGCCCACCTAAGTATCTCATTCATTTTCCAACAAATTTAACGTGTGCAAACATACATTCGTGTTCCAAGTTAGCTAGCTGGCTCAAACGTTTTATGGACTCTACTCCTCCTACAAAATCCTGCTACGCGATAGTGTTAGTACAAGAGCTTTCACAAATATCTCGAATCAATCATACAGAGGAAAAGCAAATATTATATAGTAACTGGAACAATACAAAACGTCAAAATATAAAACAACCAATGCGACTCCCATTTCCATATGTCTGCAGAAATGTTTAAACAAACTTTTGTATAAAATGGAAGGTGATCCAAGAATGACTTTCTCTTTTCGTACACTGCGTGTAACTTAGTAACTAAGTTTATATTTACTTCACAGTGAAGTAAATCAGTAAAAAGGGATGATGAAAAACTGGCTTCGAAAATCAAATCACTTTAATACCTCTTCATATCAGCCCTGTGTATTGTCGCGTCCTGCCTAGAAACTAAAGTACTAACCTACTGCGGCTCTTGCTTAAGAATTAAGTTTTACCCCTTATAAATATAGCCTGAAAACTGCAATTATCTTTTCTTGTTTTAGCAACTTTAAAACCGTTTTCATGGCTTCGAAGTATGTTAAACAAACTATTTACATCACATAAAAATATAAAACCCTTATATTTGAAATCCTACTCAGAATCTCTTCGAACTCCTGTGTAAAGGGTAAGCTGGTTTTTCTCTTCTGTTGAATTTTTGAATTGTGAGCATAAGGTTTAAATTCTTTGATGGATGGAGCTTTGATCCGGGAATGTAAGTACATACAGGAGTTGTGAGAATAGATGAGTGTTGGCTGTCGCGAGTTGGAGCTGCTGTGGCAGTTGGATGGTGATCTAGGGTTGGGAGTGGTGAAGAGTGGCGCATCAAGTAGCGGAACAGAGTATGTATTTTGGTTTCTGAGATCAGACAGTACTCGGTGGAGAAGTTTTATGAGTATTGAAAGATAAAAATATCGCTCCACTTTCTATAGCTGTAGGAGCAACCAGTTGACGCGACGGGTAGGGAAGTAATCGAATGCATTGAAATGGGTTTGGGATCGTGTAGCTCGAGATGGGGAGAAGATTAGTTGTGGTTTCATAGGTTTCGGCGGAATGTTGAGAGAGAACAGTTGGAGTGAATTTCGGAAATGCTGAAAGGTGGAGCAGTTGTATACGCAAGCTTTGGGGAAGAAGTATTCCACGCGGGCTCTGTTTTGATGTAGATTTGGGGTAAGCCATTCATAAATTAAAAAAAAGGAAATGGGCATGAGTCATCTGGAATAATTGCGAATAATATTTTAGTAAAGAAACGGTGAGGGTAAAGTCTGGAAAATGGCAATAAAATATACAGGAGCAAGGCATGGTTTTAAACAGTGAAGAGGATGTCAACATTTGGTTAATGGAGGAGAAATGCGTTCAGAAATATACCGGGGAAGATGATCACTATTTAAGGCGGGCTTGGTTCTCAGAATTTGGTATTGGGCCGACAAAATTATAGGTGAAGCCCAATGTAAATCAAGTTAATTTATTTTAAATTAGTATATTAATTGGTAGTATTCACAACTTATTCGTTCGTTGTCGGTATTTCACAAATTTAGATCTGTTAGGATCGTATGGACGATGTAACACACTACATCCGTTAGTGTCACTCACAAAGGGAATGCACTAAGTTCTGTGAAGCATTAAAGGTAAAAGATGCAGATAAATTACAAGACAGACAAAATTAAAACAATAGAAAATAAAACTTTACTTTATTGATAAAATAGTTTGTACAACAATTGTTTTCCAATACCAGAGTATCTGTCTTACAAAATAAAGAAGCATAAAATAACTTCTATATTCCCCAATGTAGTATGAGCCAGCCACAGCAATGGAAAAGTGAATCCAAGGAAATCTTCGACTAATCTTCAAGCTTGGAAAAAAAACTGAGCTAAGTAGTAACATTCCCTCCCTGCGAACCTGAGGGGGAAACGGAAGATAAGAAAGCGAAAGAAAACAGAGTTAGACATAAAGTCTGGTAAGTTCAGTAACTTTCAGCATGTGAACAGGTAAAAACAACATGACTTGAGTTTGACTGAATACAAGACAATACCATGATGATAGGGCTAACAAGATAACACAAGATATGCTAATGCAAGATAAAACTGAATGTACTGGTAAACTGGATCTACCGATAAGCTGAATACACTAGTAAACTGAATATGCTTCCATACTTTCTCTGCTTCGCGATTACCCTGTTATTCTGGTTTCTATATCTCTGCACCACCTAACTAGTGACCAACTAGTAATCTTTATAAAATGATAACATGCTCCCAATCCTTGTAATTGTGGTTGCATTCAGGCTAACATTTATTATTTATTACCTAGATTTAATCTAGAGTTTTTCTATCGAGTGCTTCCTGGATTCAACTAGGGTTTACGTGACTTATCTAATGCTTCTCGGATTTTAGGGTTTACGCGACCTAGGTCCAACTAGGGATTATGCTACCTATCGAACGACGCCCCTACTCTAGGACACAATACCCAGAGCGGTATATGTGTTCCTAGACTTTCCCCATGTATGTGTCGTGGATCGTTATCGCTGTCTAGATGCACATGTCCTCGATATGTACGACCCGAGTCTCGTGGCAGGGCAAATTAAGAAACACGGAACTCAGTCGGGAGCTTTCAGATATCTGCCGATGCAGATGCTAAGGTGTGTTTTTCCAATGGCTATGGTCTCACCTGACCCCTCCCTCAACTAATGAAAGGCACACCTTGAAAAATGAGAACTATACGCAGGCCCCCCTATGCCCCACTAACCTATGGCCATCCGCAACCATAACTAGATAGCAAGTATATGGTCTGTTGGAGTTCTCCGCCTTTTCGTTTCATGTATCTCGATTGACTCAAGATGGTAGGTAGACGACAAGTTTCTATCACAGGGCTACTGGTCTCGCCGAATCACACTGGTCCATCCTAGTCTTTAGGTTGCTTTATATTGCAACCAAGGCATACCCTTGGTTCTTCTAACGCAGACCTTAACCTCTGTGAGCCCAGGCGGGTCATCTGCAGCCTCAAAGAGGGATACCAAGAGTACCCTCACGTCCTCTCGAAGCCGCGTGCTTCGTAACCCAATTTGTTGGAGCCTTCTTTAAGATCAGATGGACGTTCGCTCCTTCTCGTGCTGTACTAAGGTTTACTACTTAGTTCCCTTAACTAAGGTTTACTACTTAGTTCCCGAATCGTCGCTGTCTTAACTAAGGTTTACAACTTAGTCCTCTTAACTAAGACTTAGTTCTCTTTCTCGTCAAGTTGGATTGGTTAAGTGTCATTAATCAATTCAAGTTAACTTAACCCATTCATTTTTTATGTTAAACTGGTTAAGTTTTATCAGTAGTTCATGTTGACTTAACCCTACCACAAATCAAGTTATATTGGTTAAGTATTTCTTATTACTTAACCCCACCCCTTCATCTTGTATTGGTTAAGTGTTCCCTTAGTTAACTTAACCCTAACATCTGTTTAATTCACATTTTCTAATGGTTAAGTATTGTCCCTTCATGTTTTAATTTAGCCTTGTTCATTTGGCACACTCTGATGTCTAAGTATTCTGAGTTTACTTAACTCCACTTTCTATTCTAGTTAACATGTTAAACTGGCTAAGTGTATTTTACTTAACCCCACCTTCTAGTCTGGTTAACATGTTATAACGGTTAAACCTTTCCTTAACCTTACCCGCTTGTCTAGTCAACATTTTATAACGGTTATTTAACCCTTACAAGTCTTGTTTTGTTAACATGTTAAGTTGGTTAAGTGTTCCTATGGACTTAACCATCCCATTCTAGCTTAACCGTTTCTTAGCTTCAAATTATTCTTTAAAGCACCAACCACTCACGTTAGACAAATATTGTTGCGGTTACTAGATGTGCCGGTCGGTTCCGGGCAGATTTACACCGCAACTTAGTCTAACCTCGGGTCCTTTTGGGCTCAATGCTCTAACCACCCACATTAGATAGGCATTGTTACAGTTCTTGGATTTGCCGGGCGGTTCCGGGCAGTCTTATACCGTAACTCAATCTAACCTCGGGTTAGGCATATTCGTATTTTCTATAATGTACACATTTCTTATTTAGGAAAAATTCCTAATTTGCTTATGCCATAATTACTCTTCTATTGTACATTATCAACAATTACTATTATGGCCCACTTTCCCTCTAAATCATGTTTATAAGATTATACCAAATTAAGTGTCACTAACCATGATTATGCTAAACATGACAATTACAACGTAATTTCAAGTTATTAATCAGAATAGGCTATAACCCACCTTCCCAAACTCGCCATAATAATCATGCCCAAAATCACTATGCCGTATATTTGGCATTCCAAATAAGTAGTTAAGCCTAATATAGACTTAATGTTCCTATTTACGTTTTTGGCCCAATCTAGATTAAATATCCAGTTTTACAATTCCTGCTAAAACTAGATTTAATATTCTAGTTTACAATTTATGCCAAAACTTGATTCCCATGCCAACTACATGTTTTTCGGTCAACAATTTACCGTTTACGCCCAATGCATGCAAATTACTCACTATTATAGCCAATTCAGATCATGCCAACATATTTATTATGCCAAATTATATAAATTTCATGTATACCAAACTTCCAAATTGTCAATCACATTCATGTTAGTTTCATGTTCTGCCCAAATCGTATTCCCATCGTTTGCGTAATCGTGATTCAGTCTAGATTACAGGTCAATCTAGATTCGTTAATAAAAGGGAATAAACAAGAATACCATGAAAAGATAGGCATACGAATAGACATAAGATAATAATCCCAAATTCATGACTTACAAATCTAATTAATATACTGAATAAATCGACTAAAGCATCGCAGGCATAGATCTGATAACATTATGAACATGAAAAGGTTTGAATAATAATCAAGAACATGTATAGATCTAACTTAATAGAGAAATTCCCAAAATCAAGATCCAAGGATAATTAAGAACATGTCTGAATAGAAAATCAAGCTTAGATCCAATTTCATAGTCATCATCCTAGGCAATAATCTCATAGTCATGAATCATAGGTGATTAGCCACAATGGTCCTTGTCATAGTCGTAGGCAATAGTCTTATGTTCACAATCATAGGCATAGGCATAGGCTTATGTTCACAGTCATAGGCATAGGCATAGTCTTATGTTCATAGTCATAGTCTTAGGCCATTAACAATAGTTTCAACGTCATAGGCATAGGCACAGTCTCATCGGTAATTAATCACAATAGTTCTTAATTAGATCCAAAGGCATAAACAAGCACCGATTCAAATGAAAGGATTAGGCATATTCTTATATTAATTTAATTTCATGCCACAAATAGATCTAGACGTTCAAATCTAAAAAGTGACCGACTTACAACAAATGACGAACTTGAATTCTTGATTCTGAGTTCTGGAATTGAGATGCTTTCCTTTGGGTAGATAAACGTTGCTTTGATTTATAGATTTGAATTAGATTTGTTCGTCTCTATGCTTTCTTCAAGTGGAGGCTATTCTTGGCTTCCTTCCAGCAGCATGATGGCTCTAGCTCTATTTTATTTGTGTGAATTTAGGTTAAGTGTTGGGTTGTATTTATAGAATTTCAGATTGATTTGAGCTGTCAGATGATCATAGAGTGAATCCAGACTATACACACCAAGAGGAGCCAATCAAAAAGTGACAAATCAGCCCTAGTGACACAGCCAAGCCCCAGAAACTGAGCCGAGACCAGACCAAGTATGTCAGGTCGACCAAGCAGGTCGACCAAGCTGGTCGACTTGTAGGTCGACCCCCAGGTCGACTACATAGTCAACCTGGGTACCCAGGTCGACACCCAGGTCGACCCCCTGGTCGACCTGGGTCCTGGGCGGGAAAATTCCCGCCCAGTTCTGGTCCAGTTTTGAATTTTGAACTTGTTCTAGGGCTGTTTGAATTTTAAATCAAATTTTGAAACTTCCGGAGGCCATAACTCCTTCATACGGAGTCCGATTTACGCAAACCCCGGACTCTATCTCAAGCAGAATTCCGAGACGAACGCAATGGCGTAACCCGTTTCCCTTAATTCTTTCATTTAGAATTAAGTATACTTTAATTTGTGAAACTTAATGTTACATAATTACGGGGTGTTACAGACGAAGGCTACACAACGGAACTGATTTGGAGCCATTTGGAGCTCGTTTGGATTTATAGCGAAATAAAACGTCAGAATGGAACTACTGAACGTTCACCGTTATTCAACGATAAACGATCAATGTGAGTAATCTCACTAACTCTGTTTAGTTTTATAATTTTATAAATTTTATTTAATATTGATAAAAATGATTGAATGTTGTATGTGATGGTTGTTTGGATGAATTGGTTGAATAATATATATATATATAAACACACACATGTCCTTAATTTAATACGGATTATATTTATTATTTTATTTCAGATTTAATATGAAACATGTATTATTCATGTCGATTAACATCTGTAGATGCAGAGAAACAAGTTGGAGGAACCCGACTGGATTCCTCAAAAATTATTGTTCGTTTTCAAATATTGCAGGGTGTTATAGACGAAGGCTACACAACGGAACTGATTTGGAGCCATTTGGAGCTCGTTTGGATTTATAGCGAAATAAAACGTCTGAATGGAACTACTGAACGTTCACCGTTATTCAACGATTAACGATCAATGTGAGTAATCTCACTAACTCTGTTTAGTTTTATAATTTTATAAATTTTATTTAATATTGATAAAAATGATTGAATGTTGTATGTGATGGTTGTTTGGATGAATTGGTTGAATATATATATATATATGTATATATATATATTTATAAACACACACATGTCCTTAATTTAATACGGATTATATTTATTATTTTATTTCAGATTTAATCTAAAACATGTATTATTCATGTCGATTAACATCTGTAGATGTAGAGAAACAGGTTGGAGGAACCCGACTGGATTCCTCAAAAATTATTGTTGGTTTTCAAATATTGCATCTACATTGACCTGAATTAATTGGTATTAAAATACCGTAAAACATATTCGAATATATTGGAAAAGAAATTGGGGTTTAAAAAGGGAATTTTTATTTTTTAAATAGAAATGGAATTTTGATTAGTTAGAATATAATAACTTGTTTTGATTATATAAAACAAGTAATTTAATTTATAAACGATATTTATAAATAAAGCAAAATTATTTTTATTAAACAGTTTGGAAATATAAATTTAAGAAATGAATTTGTATAAAAAGAAAGGGGAAATCAGTTAGAAAGAGAAACGATAAACTTATTTCGATGTTCGAAATATGAATAGAATTGAAATTAATCGATAAGGATTTGTAATTATAATTTGATGATGTCGAATGTCATTAGAATAATTTGTTTCATAAATATATAAAATGAAATTCAGGATTTGACAAGATAATTAATGTTTGGATTTGTTAGCAAATAGGAAATCGAGATTTAAATTATAACTTAAAGTCGGTAGCCACCACCAACCACCGTGTGCGAAGCACGCGTCTTATCATAGTTATAACTTATAAAAATGTGTTTATGGAATGAAACATGAATATGAATTTATAAAAGGACTTGATAAATGGAATTACGAAACTATAATGATATTTAATACTTAAATCAAGATTTGATTTAATAAAATGAGAACGATATAATATTCACATTTCAAAAATAATGATTCAAAAGAAAACAGTTTGAAGATTTAGAATGGTTATAGAAGGAGACTGATAAATGGTTTAAAAATGATAAATTCATAAATGAATCTAGGAATGGAGTTGACGTGAAATGGTAATTTATTCAGACGTTCTGAATGATAATAGAATAGGGATTGTTCGGAAGTGAGTTATGTAACGACCCGCATTCTACGCATCGAAGGATCATAGAATATTTATTTCATTTTCATATGAAGTCGTATGGTCTTGTATCTTTGGGAAACGACTATTGGGGTCATTTCCTATGTTCACGGTTTTTCTGAATTTTAAATGACCATTTTGCCCTTGGCGAATCTTGTTTCGCCTATAACTTTTGATTGGTAAGGAGTTTTGACCTGAAACAACTTCCATTTGATTTGCATGATGGTTTACCTTTCCGTAGAGTGGTCACATTAGCCAAACGGACTTACCGTTTGGGAGATATGGCTGAAATAAAGTTTGGAAGGTGAAAAACAGCTTAACCGGACCTAATTAAGGTGATTAGCAGCTAGGCCCATAACCCATTTCGGGATTAGGATTATGGGAGGGTTGATAGGGTTACGAAATTCAGTTTTTATTCATTTTCCAGCCGCCATTTACAACCTTGAAACCCTAGCAATGGCCTCTACCTTTTAAATCACTCCCAAATCACTTTCTAATCACTTATTAGCTTAGTCTACACCAAATCAAGGAAGATTAGTGCCAAATCAAAGTTGGAGTTGCTGTGTTGCATAGGAATTCGATCCAAAATAGTAGAGAAGTTCAGATCTATAACTCATTTGTGGCAAAGGTGAGTGATTTGCACTTTTATTCACTAATTACGGCTAATTAGGGGTGATTAGTGATAACTAACGAAATTATGCATCATAAAAATCTGGGAAAATATGTAGAAATTCTTAAATATTATTTTATGTCACTGGTGAAAATTTGGGTTAATTTGGATTAAGCTTGCTAATCCTATAGTTAAAACATGGTTAAGGGGATTAAGGGGAAAACCATGCTTTCTAGGTATGATTGATCTAAAATATTTCATGTGAATGTTGTTTTAATATTTTTGATTGATCCTATATGTTGTTACCGCTGTTTGGACTATTTTGTTATGTCATAGAAAGGTTAAAATGGTTGAAAATGCCATCGTTTGGCGAAAATAGCTTGCTGGAAAAAGTGGCAGATTTTCAGATCCGGTTAGGAGGAAGATCCGATCCAAACCGGTTAGGAGGAAGACCCGATCCGAAACGGTTATGAGGGAGATCCAAACCGATCCGGATAAGAGAAAGAGGCCCGAACCGATCCGGATAGGAGAAAGACACCCGAACCGATCCGGATAGGAGAAAGAGACCCAAACCGATCCGGATAGGAGAAAGACACCCGAACCGATCTGGATAGGAGAAAGAGACCCAAACCGATCCAGATAGGAGAAAGACACCCGAACCGATCTGGATAGGAGAAAGAGACCCGAACCGATCCGGATAAGAGAAAGACACCCGCACCGGATTGGATAGGAGGAAGAGACCCGAACTGAACCGGATAGAAGGAAGACCCAAACCGAACCAGATAGGAGGAGGAGACCCGAACCGAACCGGATAGGAGGAAGAGACCCGAACGGAACCGGATAGGAGGAAGACCCGAACCGAACCGGATAGGAGGAGGAGACCCGAACCGAACCGGATAGGAGGAGGAGACCCGAACTGAACCGGATAAGAGGAGGAGACCCGAACCGAACTGGAGGAGACCTAAACCCGAGATGCAAAGGAAGTCCAAATGGGAAGTTATTACTCAAGATCCAGATGGGAACCAACGAGTTAACTTCTAGAGTTGGGCTTTGCTGCGGGACGTTTACAAAGGGTTATCGATATCTATAACTTTGGTTCACCATTGAAGAGAGGGGCATGTTAAAACACCCCACCTCCATTAAGGTCACTCACAAAGGGAATGCATTAACTTCGGTGGAGGTTTATTAGTGAAAGCCACAGATAAAACACAAGACAGATATAAACACATATATGTATAAGCAGCGGAAAACAAACAGACTTTCATTTCATAAATACGTGTTCATACAAAACATTTCCATAATTGTCTCACAATAACTTTCAAAACATTACATCATCATTTCTGTCTTGATTATTAAATAAAGAAGCATAAAACATGATTAAAGCTGCATAAATCCCCATAGAACGTGTCCAAAAAGCCATAGCCAAGGAAAGAGAGTCCAAACCATACATCTACTCTCTTAAAGCTTGCAAAGAGTTTGACTAAGTTGGGTTGTTTCCTCCCTGTGGAACTTGGGGGGGGGGGGGGGAACGGAAGAAAAGAAGATGAAAGAAAAATAGAGTCAGACATAAAGCCTGGTAAGTCTAGTGACTCTTCAGTATGAGAATAAGAAAAATGGCATGATAGGTATAAACTGGAAACAGGGAAGTATCATAAACTAAGATAAAGCAGTTTTGAACCGAATATACTATCGCACCCCACACTATATCTCTGCACCTACTTTTAATTTTTTTCCGATTGGCACCCCATGATCGGGGTGAAGTGATCCCCTTTCTAAAGATCGGCTCCTACTCGCAAAACCATATGTGTCATACGACCCCCAATGATTGTAGATACCTATGCTGTTCTCACCATGGGGTGTATCAAGTCCCATGTTGGCAGCCCGACACAATAGTAGAATGCATAGTGTATACTACTGGTGCCCAATGCCCTATTTGTCTGCTCCGAAGTATGTGCACGCCCGCACTCCGTTAGAACCCACACTGCTGCACCAACCGCCGTTGCCTTTGACCGCTTACAATCAGCCCAGTAATCATGCCCCACCCTGCCTAGTTTCAGGGTACCATGATACCTAATTGGGTTGCTGCTGAAATGGGTCCCCGTTACTAGGGTTTCCTAGTCAAACATGTAAAGTGGTTAAGTGTCTGTATTAACCCAACCCCATCCATCAATTTAATTAACATGTTGAATTGGTTAAGTGTTTTAGTTAACTTAACCCTACCATCCTCATTCTAGCTTTAATCTATTCATTAAAGCACCGACCACTCACATTAGATAGGTATTGTTGCGGTTACTAGACAGTCGATCGGTTCCGGGCAGGTTTACACCGCAAATCAGTCTAACCTCGGTCCTTATTGGGCTTAATGCCTTAACCTCCCACATTGGATAGGTATTGTTGTGATTACTGGACAGCTGGGCGGGTCCGGGTAGGTTTACATCACAACTCAATCCAACCCCGGGTTAAGCATATTCGTATTTTCTAAATTTACACATTTGTCTCTTTTACTTGTTATATGTAAATGTTATGGCCCATTTTCCAAGTTCGTTATCTTTTTAGGCATGGCAATTCATACCATTCAAATGTCACCAATTATTGGCATGTGCCAAACATGCCAACACATATATTTTTCATGTTTAACCCCAACGATATTTCCCCCGTTTGTACGTTCGCAAGATTATATTGAATGTTGGGCTAGACATTTCAGCCCAACTTATAAACATAGAACGGAAAGCCAAGAACATGAAATATTCAAAATAACATAAAGGGTGTGTGACATATGAACTTGCAACTTTGCGATCTAATTAACATAAATCATGGGTTTCAACTTGTCATGTGAACTTGCATTCAAATAAGAATCTAATTAAATAGGTGTCACATGAAATGGCATAATTTAGACTTGCATAAAACATAAGCCCAAATATGTTTTTATCTAGGCATAACTTCAAACACAAACTAGCATGTGACAAAGTTATTACATGTCCATAAAATGCCTATTTTTGACATTAACCAAAAAGTGTGAATTAGATCAAATCATGTATCCTTTTATAACATGAAACTTGCAATAATCGTGTGAAACTAAATGGTACTTGGCATGGACCCAATTACAAACTTGCATAGAACATAAGAACATATACATGGGATTTAATCATGTAGGCATACTGGTCTTAACATAGAACATGTGTATATGAGTCTTAACTTGGACTTAGAAAAATGTATACAACCTATATTAAACATATAAACATATCGGTGTAAATTCTAACATTAACCATATACTTGTATGTGATGTTGCTTTCATTCTAAATGTACAATAGGATCAACATCAAGTCAATTATACCACAAACATCCCAATACCATTCACAATACAATCATTTCAATACACAGATTAGAATTAGCATCGTCATTATACAACAGTAAAATTCCATTTCCACTTTACATCGAATCAAGTCTTAATTTTATTCTCATCGGAAAAATCACTATACTTACAACAAACGATGAACTTGAGTTCTGGTTTCTGAGTTCTGAATTTGCAATGCTTTCCTTTGGGTAGATAAACGTTGTTTGAACCTTGTTTTTACTTTAGTTTTGCTCGTCTCTAAGCTTTCTCTAACTGATGGCTACTCTTAGTTTCTTCCCGGCAGCATGACGGCTCTAGTTCTATTTTATTTGTGTGAATTTTGGTTGAGTGTTGGGTTGTATTTATAGAATTTCAGATTGATTTGAGCCGCCAGATGATCATAGAGTGAATCCGGACCATACACACCAAGAGGAGCCAATCAGAAAGTGACAAATCAACCCTAGTGACACAGCAGAGCTCAGAAATTCGACCAGAACCCGATCAGGCCAGCCTAGGCCTGACCAGGTCAACTGGGCAGGTCGACCCCCAGGTCGACCCCTAGGTCGACCCCCTGGTCGACCTGGGTCGTGGGCGGAAATTTTCCCGCCCAGCCCAATCTGGGTCTGTTTTCGGAATTTGATCTGGATTTTTAACTGTTTGAATTTTAAATTGAATTCTGAAACTTCGGCAGGTCATAACTCCTTCATACAGAGTCCGATTTACGCAAACTCGGACTCTATCTCAAGCAGAATTCCGAGACGAACACAATGGTGTAACCCATTTCCCTTAATTCCTTTATTTTGAATTAAGTATACTTTAATTTGTTAATTTAATGTTAACTGAAAATTCGGGGTGTTACATTCTCCCCTCCTTAAAGGATTTCGTCTCCGAAATCTTCAAGTTTGGAAGAACGTATATCCTAACATCCAATCGTCCATCTACTCAACCAACAAACACAGGCGTCCATTGTCCTTAAAAGACTTCTAATGCTTCATGATCATATACATAGTGTGTGTATATGTCCTTATCTAATGCAAAAATTAGGCGGTCTACTGATTCAGTTGACCTCCTTAATGCAAATCATGTAAGTGTCATGAATCCATTATGTATGCAAATTTTTCCCTACTCATAATTCTACATGAGTACACAGCCATTCATACAAATGCGACATCCATATGACAATATATCAAGTTTCAACCACATACAAATATGAATACATATATGCATATGCAATATGGAAGTGACCGAGCCGATCTGATACCTAAGGTGTGTGTGTATATGCATCCACGAACAACCACTAGCAACCACTTGCAGCCATCAATCATAACATGTTTCAAATACATGTTTACATCCATTAGTTTCTACCAAAGGAGTTAGGAGAAAAAGGACCGAGAAGATACACTAAAAGGTAGATACAAGCATAAACTTATGGAAAAAGAGAGGTCAAAAATGTACCCTCAAAAAGAAAAGGTTAGGCAGTGCGTATTTTGTCCTCTGTTTCCCAAGTCGCGTCTTCCTCGGCATCACTCCATTGAACTTTAACAAGTTTTACTTCACGGTAGCATAGCTTTTTGATTTCAGTTCCTACGATTCGAGTTGGAACTCTTCTCACAGTTGTTTCTCGTTCTATTTCAATTTCTTCTAGAATGCTTGGCTCCACCACTTCCGTAGACTCGTGTAAACATTTCCGGAGATGAGAAACGTGAAAGACATTGTGAATTCCAGCCAACCTTTCGGGCAGCTCTACTCTATAAGCCATTTCCCCAATCTTCTCGATGATAGGGAACGGTCCTACGAATCTTGGTGCTAGCTTTCCTGCGGATCCAAAGCGAACGACGTTCCTTGAAGGAGATAACTTAAGGAAAACCCTGTCCTCAACCTCAAACTCAAGGTCGGTCCTTCTTTTGTCTGCGTAGGATTTCTGTCTATCTTGGGCAGTCTTCATTCTCCTTCGTATCAAGTCCACTTTTTCTGAAGTCTCTCTAATCATGTTTGGCCCAAGTATGAGCTTGTTTGTAAATTCCCACCAACAAGTTGGTGATTGGCACGGTCTTCCATACAAAGCTTCGAAGGGCGCCATGCCGATGGTGGCTTGGTGCTGTTGTTGTAGGCGAATTCCACTGAAGGAAGATGATCCTCCCATGTCCCTCCAAATTCAAGAATGCACAGTCTCAAAAGATCTTCTAATATTCTATTCACCCTTTCCGTCTGACCATCAGTTTTGGGGGTGATAGGCCGTGCTCAAGCATAACTGTGTGCCTACAGCTTCTTGCAGACTCTGCCAAAACTCGCTCGTAAAGATAGGATCTCAGTCACTCACTATGCTGGAGGGTATTCCATGGAGTCGAACTATTTCCTTGAGATAAAGAGATGCTAGAGATAAGGCAGTCCTTCTACTTTTGACAGGTATAAAGTGGTCGCTTTTTGTGAGCCTGTCCACTATTACCTAAATGCTAGTATTTCCCCTTCTTGACCTAGGCAACCCATCAATGAAGTCCATTGAAATGCTATCACACTTCCATTGCGGGTCTTCTAGAGGATGAAGCAGTCCTCCAGGCTTCTTTTGTTCTGCCTTGACTTGTTGGCATGTCATGCACTTAGAAACGAAATATGCCATGTCCTTCTTCATGCCGTTCCAAAAGAAAACTCTCTTTACATCTTTGTACATTTTTTCTCCACCTGGATGTACTATCATCTTGGAATGGTGTGCTTCCTTGAGAACCATCTTTACTAAATCCCTTGCATGTGGAACACATAGTCTTCCATCTCATCTCAACCAGCCCCTGGCATCCATGGACTATCTATTAAGGTGACTAGAAGTCTCACCCGTGATTAATTTGTCCATTACTTTGGCTAGCTGAGGGTCCCCTTTTTGCGCGGCTCCGACTGAGTCTAATAGAGTTGGTCGCACTTCTAATGTTGCTAGCAGGCCAGGTACAAAGTCAATGGAGGGTCTGAAGTTAAAGCTCGCTATGAACTCCAAGCTTTTCCTTTCCACAAAGAGAGGGCTTAAGGTTAGCTTCTTTCTGCTTAAGGCGTCTGCTACTGCATTGCCCTTGCCAAGCGTGTAGGAAATCTCAAAATCATACAAGGCAAGAAACTCCATCCTCCTTTGCTGCCTCAAGTTGAGATCTTTCTGCGAGAATAGGTATTTCAACGATTTATGGTCAATATATAGTTCAAATTTCTCACCTAGAAGATAATGGCGCCAGGACTTAAGCGCAAAAACGATGGCTGCCAACTCTAGGTCGTGGGTCGGGTAGTTTTTCTCATGTACTTTTAACTGTCTTCCATCATAAGCCACTACCTTCCCTTCTTGCATCAGAACAGCGCCTAGTCCCGTTCCGCATGCATCTGTGTATACTGTGAACATCTTGCTTCCATCAGGCAATGTTAGAACTGGGGCTGTTGTAAGAGCCCTTTTCAAGCGTTGGAAAGAAATATCACAATCCAAATCCCAAGCGAAGGCTAGGTTCTTCTTTGTTAGCCTTGTGAGTGGAGCTGAGATTTTCGCGAAATCTCTAATGAACTTTCGGTAAAAACCTGCTAGCCCGAGAAAGCTTCGAACTTCGGTTGCATTTCTTGGTGCCTTCCAATATTATACCGCCACCACTTTCACGAGGTCCACAGCTAACCCCTCTTTGGACACTACATGTCCAAGAAACCTTACTTCTTCTCTCAAGAAGTGGCACTTGGAGAATTTTTCTTTTAGCTAATGTGCACGAAGAGTATCCATGATCTCCTTTAGATGTTGAGCATGTTCTTCCTCATTCTTTGAGAAGATCAAAACATCGTCTATGAAGACAACCACAAACTTGTTGAGGAATTCTCTGAACACCCTGCTCATTAGGTCTACGAAATAAGCGGGTGCGTTTGTCAAGCCGAAAGGCATGACAAGCCACTCGAAGAAACCGTCTAGGGTTCTGAACGCCGTCTTATCAATGCTATCTTCAGCTACCCTTAGCTGATGGAACCCAGTAGCCAGATCAAGTTGGGAGAAAACCGACGCACCTACAAGCTGATCAAACAAATCGTCTATTCTGGGAAGCGGGTGTCTATTCTTCTTAGTCAGCTTGTTTAGCTCCCTATAGTCCACACAAAGACGTAGTGAGCCATCTTCTTTGGTGGCGAACACCACTGGAGCACCCCATTCCGAGACACTCCGCCTTATAAACCCCTTCTCGAGAAGCTCCTTAACTTGCTTACTGAGCTCCTTTCTCTCCTTTGGAGCCATGTGTCTAACAGGTAAAGCTACGGTCTTTGCATTATCAACAAGATATATGCGGAAGTCTATTTCACGCCTTGGAGGTAAGCGCTTCACCTCCTCAAAGATATCCGGGTATTCACGGACCACTCTAACCGATTGCAAATTCTCAACAGAAGAATCAAGCGACTCTAGATAACTAAGCATAACAACATTCAAGGGATTACAAGAAATTTCTAGAGTGTTACCGAGCCGAGTCAAGAGTCTAACCACTCTCTTCTCACAATCAAGAATGGCACCATTATTGGATAACCAGTCCATGCCTAAGATCAATCCATATCCCAAGAAACCCAAAACAAAGGCACTACATCTAAACTCAACGCTTAGAATAGAGATGTTCAAATCTAAACAAACCATTGACATATAAGCTGAGCCCCCAATTGGATTTGAAACAACCAAGGGATCTTCTACCATACCAGTGTCTAGGTGCAGAGATTCTACTAAAGCAGATGAAATAAAGGAGTGTGATGCGCCAGAATCAAAGAGAGTGCGAACTGGATGATCATAGAGATAAACTAAGCTTTCTACAGAAATATTTCTACCTCATTCGTGCGGAGGTGCCACCAGCGCGTGAACCTGTCCCCCTGAAGTGGATCCAGTCTTCTGTCCCTGCCCCGGCTTCTTTGGGCAGTCCTTAGCCATGTGTCCAGTCTCGCCGCAATGGAAACAACCACCATTCATCTTCGCCTTCTTCTTTCTGTAATCTTTCGCTAAATGTCCAACAATGCCACAGAAATTACACCTTCTTTTTTCACGGGATTTGTTGTTCTTCCCGCCCTTCTTGAAGTCTGTGTTCTTAGCCTGTAAACCCTCTTTCTTTTCTTGAGGAACTTCCACCTTTGCCTCTTTCTTGCCTTTATCTCCCTCGTGTAGCAGCGCCATATCCACCAAGCTTTCATAAGTCGCTCCCATGGGTATATGGGTCATAGCAAGGCTGTGTAGAGGCTCATTCAGACCTTTGACGAAGTGAAGGGCCTTCTTGTGTTGGGTGTTTACTAAATCCATCCCAAATCTGGCCAGTTGATTAAACTGATTGACGTACTCCTTGATCGTCATACTTCCTTGTTTAAGAGTTAGGAACTTCTCCATCTGCAGGCTTCTTTCAGCTTGGGAGAGGAATTTCATCTCAAACCTCATCCTGAAATCTTCTCAAGTTTCCACTGGCCTCCGAGCATGGGTAACTTCCCACCAATAAGAAGCTTCGTCTTTAAGCAACCACACTGCTAGCTGTATCTTTTGCCTGTCGTTAACTTCGAAGATGACGAACAAATCATCGGTCTCCTTCAGCCGGCTCCTTGCTACCACAAAGGATTCAGTTCCATAAAAGTCCTTTCCACCCATAGCCTTCAAGTATCTACACGTCTTAGCGAAAGCATTTCCACGAGGAGGAGGAGGAACCACTTCCACTGTGGGAGGAGGAATGTCTGTTGGGCCCGCACCATTGGCCCTAGCCTCTAGGTACCTTTGGAACCAGCCAGGTATCGGTACTCCTTCTGGAAGGTTAAGATCCCCGGACATGCTGAAACAAAAAGGGAAGATTCAAGACAAAAGGATAGAGAGATATTGCATATGGCTTTGGGGAATTATGCCTTTAAAAAACAACGCTTTTTCTTCAAAAAAATGCTTCTTTAAACTACTTTTTGAAAATAGTTTCAAAAATCTTTATCTAATCTAGTAAACATGTGCTCTGATACCAAGTGAAACACCCCACCTCCATTAAGGTCACTCACAAAGGGAATGCCTTAACTTCGGTGGAGGTTTATAAGTAAAAGTCACAGATAAAACATAAGACAGATATAAACACATATATGTATAAGCAGCGGAAAACAAACAGACTTTCATTTCATAAATACGTGTTCATACAAAACATTTCCATAATTGTCTCACAATAACTTTCAAAACATTACATCATCATTTCTGTCTTGATTATTAAATAAAGAAGCAAAAAACATGATTAAAGCTGCATAAATCCCCATAGAACGTGTCCAAAAAGCCATAGCCAAGGAAAGAGAGTCCAAACCATACATCTACTATCTTGAAGGTTGCAAAGAGTCTGACTAAGCTGGGTTGTTTCCTCCCTATGGACCTGGGGGGGAAACGGAAGAAAAGAAGATGAAAGAAAAATAAAGTCAGGCATAAAGCCTGGTAAGTCTAGTGACTCTTCAGTATGAGAATAAGAAAAAGGGAATGATATGTATAAACTGGAAACATGAAAGTATCATAAACTAAGATAAAGCAGTTTTGAACCGAATATACTATCGCACCCCACACTATATCTCTGCACCTACTTGTATTTTTTTTCGATTGGCACCCCATGATCGGGGTGAAGTGATCCCCTTTCTAAAGATCGGCTCCTACTTGCAAAATCATATGTGTCATACGGTCACCAATGATTGTTGATACCTATGCTGGTCCCACCATAGGGTGTATCAAGTCCCGTGGTGGCGGCCCGACACAATTCTAGAATGCATAGTGTATACTACTGGTGCCCAGTGCCCTGTTTGTCTGCTCCGAAGTGTGTGCACACCCGCATTCCGTTAGAACCCATATTGCTGCACCAACCGCTGTCGCCTTTGACCGCTTACAATCAGCCCAGTAATCGTGCCCCACCTTGCCTAGTTTCAGGGTACCATGATACCTGATTGGGTTACTACTGAAATAGGTCCCCGTTACTAGGGTTTTCTAGTCAAACATGTTAAGTGGTTATGTGCCTTTATTAACCTAACCCCACCCATCAATTTAATTAACATGTTGAATTGGTTAAGTGTTTTAGTTAACTTAACCCTACCATCCTCATTCTAGCTTTAATCTATTCATTAAAGCACCGACCACTCACATTAGACAGGTATTGTTGCGGTTACTAGACAGTCGGTCGGTTCCGGGCAGGTTTACACCGCAAATCAGTCTAACCTCGGGTCCTTATTGGGCTTAATGCCTTAACCACCCACATTGGATAGGTATTGTTGTGATTACTGGACAGCCGGGCGGGTTCGGGCAGGTTTACATCACAACTCAATACAACCTCAGGTTAAGCATATTCGTGTTTTCTAAATTTACACATTTGTCTCTTTTACTTATTATATGTAAATGTTATGGCCCATTTTCCATGTTCGTTATCTTTTTAGGCATGGCAATTCATACCATTCAAATGTCACCAATTGTTGGCATGTGCCAAACATGCCAACACATATATTTTTCATGTTTAACCCCAACAATATTTCCCCTGTTTGTACGTTCGTAAGATTATAATGAATGTTGGGCTAGACATTTCAACCCAACTTATAAACATAGAACGGAAAGCCAAGAACATGAAATATTCAAAATAACATAAAGGGTGTGTGACATATGAACTTGCAACTTTGCGATCTAATTAACATAAATCACGGGTTTCAACTTGTCATGTGAACTTGCATTCAAATAAGAATCTAATTAAATAGGTGTCACATGAAATGGCATAATTTAGACTTGCATAAACATAAGCCCAAACATGTTTTTATCTAGGCATAACTTCAAACACAAACTAGCATGTGACAAAGTTATTACATGTCCATAAAATGCCTATTTTTGACATTAACCCAAAAGTGTGAATTAGATCAAATCATGTATCCTTTTATAATATGAAACTTGCAATAATCATGTGAATCTTAATGTTACTTGGCATGGACCCAATTACAGACTTGCAAAGAACATAAGAACATATACATGGGATTTAATCATGTAGGCGTAATGGTCTTAACATAGAGCATGTGTATATGAGTCTTAACTTGGACTTAGAAAAATGTATACAACCTATATTAAACATATAAACATATAGGTGTAAATTCTAACATTAACCATATATTTGTATGTGATGTTGCTTTCATTCTAAATGTACAATAGGATCAACATCAAGTCAATTATACCACAAACATCCCAATACCATTCACAATACAATCATTTCAATACACAGATTAGAATTAGCATCGTCGTTATACAACAATAATATTCCATTTCCACTTTACATCGAATCAAGTCTTAATTTTATTCTCATTGGAAAAATCACGGTACTTACAACAAACGATGAACTTGAGTTCTGGTTTCTGAGTTTTGAATTTGCAATGCTTTCCTTTGGGTAGATAAACGTTGTTTGAACCTTGTTTTTACTTTTGTTTTGCTCGTCTCTAAGCTTTCTCTAACTGACGGCTACTCTTAGTTTCTTCCCGGCAGCATGACGGCTCTAGTTCTATTTTATTTGTGTGAATTTAGGTTGAGTGTTGGGTTGTATTTATAGAATTTTAGATTGATTTGAGCCGTCAGATGATCATAGAGTGAATCTAGACCATACACACTAAGAGGAGCCAATCAGAAAGTGACAAATCAGCCCTAGTGACACACCACAGTTCAGAATTTCGACCAGAACCCGACCAGGCCAGCCTAGTCCTGACCAGGTCGACTGGGCAGGTCGACCCCCAGGTCGACCCCCCAAGTCGACCCCCTGGTCGACCTGGGTCCTAGGCGGGAATTTTCCCGCCCAGCTCAATCTGGGTCTGTTTTCGAAATTTGAACTGGATTTTTAACTGTTTGAATTTTAAATTGAATTCTGAAACATCGGAAGGTCATAACTCCTTCATACGGAGTCCGATTTACGCAAACTCGGACTCTATCTCAAGAAGAATTCCGAGACGAACACAATGGCGTAACCCGTTTCCCTTAATTCCTTCATTTTGACTTAATTATACTTTAATTTGTTAATTTAATGTTAACTGAAAATTCAGGGTGTTACACATGTAGAGGAACCAGAGCCAGGGAAGTGTGGACTGGTTGGCCCTTAACCTAGAACCAGGGTTGTGTGGACTGGGTAGGGTTATTGACTATAGACTAGGGAAGTATGGTCATAGCAATAGTCGACGGAGTTGCCGTCATGGCCTTAATGGATTGGTGATCAAAGCGATGGATATCGTATGCTTTACGCACTGAGTGAGTGATGTGAGGATGACTGCTATGTTTGATGTTTGCTATCACTATGACCTGCACACTCTCATTTTACACTTTTTGTTAGTGTTACCTTAGAGTACCGTACATATTGTTGTGCTAACTCTTTGGTTGCAGGTCCAGGTTCAGGTATGATTATTTATACTTGTTATTGGTTTATTTTGCTGCTATCGCTCATACCAGACTTTTGTCTGACCCAGAGTTTTATGTTTCTTCTTATTACTCTGGGTGCTCCTAAACGAGCAGACTAGAGACAGGTCAGGTTGGTATGCACGAGCAGCTATCCGGAGACGAGCAGGAGGCTTCCACGTAT
Organism: Allium sativum; assembly: GCA_030737875.1. Lineage (NCBI taxonomy): Eukaryota > Viridiplantae > Streptophyta > Magnoliopsida > Asparagales > Amaryllidaceae > Allium > Allium sativum. The sequence continues at coordinate 492,377,958 of CM060920.1, forward strand.
TATTTACATATATTCTCCCTGTATTGTTGATGGTCACTGCTTTGGGCTTTAGTAGTGCGCCTTCTTTTTTTCCTTGTTAGAGACAGTATTTTGAAGTTGTAATATTGGTTTATATCATAGGCTGTATTATTTTGGATTCCGCTACTCTGATGGTCATGGTTTAGTTTTCAGCTTATGCATTGTCTCACCTGTTTTATGTCAAGTTATGTTACTATTATATTTTATTCCATGCGTTGTGAGATATACTTCAGGTTCTTGGTGATTCATAGTTTCAAAACCCTTTTCCTTTGACGACCGTCCCGTGCTAGTCGGGCATTAGCACAGCGCATTTTAGGGAAATGTCGACTGGTTCGAGGTGGGCCGTCACACTTGGTATTAGAGCATAGGTTGCATAGTTAACCTATGGGAAGACATCAGGGAGAGATAATATACGTATATGAGAGCGCGTATTTGTGATATTTTGGTTTTCAAAAACTATATATATACGCTTTTAGTATATCTAAGGATGAAGTCGCACTGCATGGACACCACTAAGGTGATGGTTAATTGTTTTTCTCTTTACAGATTGAACGATGAGCCAATATACGAGGAATACGGGTTTAGGAGCCAACAATGGGAATGTCCCTAATATGAGGACGATGTTTACTGCCGTCATGCGAGACATGCTTATGGATGCTCAGGGAGCGGTTCCTTATGCTGCTAACAGTGGTGGTGTAGCGGTGCAGGCGCCTACGGCCGATTTCACCAAGCTCAGCTAGGATTATACTAATCTTGGTGGAAATCCGTTCCATGGAACGAAATCGGCTATGGAGGTTCAAGATTGGCTTGATAGTTGTTAGCACATCTTCGAGGATTTGGGGATCGAGGATGCAATGAAGAGAAAGTTAGCATCGTGTCAGCTTCAAGGACGAGCTATGAATTAGTGGAATGTTATTAAAGCGGCCACTCCCGATGGTCAAGTCACTTGGAATCAGTTTAAGACCCATTTCAGTGACAAGTTTATCCCAGCTACTCAGAAATCAGAATTGTTCAGGAAGTTTTTGGAGCTTAGGCAGAAAGGTAGGGCAGTCTCAGAGTATATTGCTGAATTCGATATCTTATCGAAATATGGATTGTCCCTTATCGATACTGCCGAGAAGAAGGATGAGAAGTTCATAAATGGCCCAGATGGGTACTTGGGGGGAAAGACTAATAAACCATATCGATGAGACATTCGAATCTATTGTCGGAAAGGCATTGAGGTCTGAGAGCCTTTACCCTAAGTCAAAAACCGAGGTTGCTGTTACATCTGCAGAGGAGCCAAAGCCGCTGGCAAGCGGTGGAGGCAATAATAATTCCCAGAATAAGAGGAAGCAGAAATAGACAAAGGATGGTCAAAAAAAGAAGAATAAGAAAGATATTAAGTTCTTTAGCTATGGCAAGAAGGGCCACTATGCCAGAAATTGTCAAGCAACACCGGGGGAAAAGAAGTGCTTCAACTGTGGCCAAGTGGGACATTTTAAGAATGAATGTCCACAACCCCTAAGGAGAAGCAAATGGTGAAAGCATATGCTATCAACACTGTTCCTTCTTCGTCGAATGCCCCAACTGCGGCGCAAAAGGGAAAATATGTTGTTATTCAAGGTATTCTTTCTATTTATGATGTTTCTGTTCGAGTGTTGTTTGATACCAAGGCTTCTCATTCCTACATATCTAGTGACCTGGTAGATAGGTTGGAATGGAACCCGAGATTGTCGATAGACCTTTAGTTGTGACGAACCCGATCGGTGGTTTGACTAACCTTAGTATGGTTCATCGAAATTTGATCTTACCGAGTCATGGATGTATGTTTGCTTGTGATTGCTTTATTTTGGGCTTTACTGAGTTTGGCATTATTTTGGGAGTCAATTGGCTCCAAAGGTATGGGTTGGTGGTAGATTGTGAGGGGTCCTCGGTGACCATTAGAGCGGATGATGGGCAGAGGGTGGTATTGGGATTCCTACCTAGTGATGAGGTGATGGCTAGTTTTCTACATTCCCTCGACATCCTGCAGGATAAGTTATCAGATGTGCCTATTGCTGGCGAGTATCTGGACATCTTCGAGGATGTGATCGGACTTCCACCACACTTAGAGATTGAGTTTCAGATTGATTTAGTGAAAGATGTCAGACCTATAGTGATGCCTCTCCGTCGAATGCACCAAGGGAGCAGCGAGAGATCAAGGTGCAAGTGAGCGACCTTTTGAAGAAGGGATTTATCCGAAGGAGTGTTTCCGAGTACGGAGCACCAGTTGTATTTGCTACCAAGGCCGATTGTTCCCTTCGTTTATGTGTAGACTACCGTGAGCTGAACAAGGTGACTAGGAAGAATAAGTATCGTCTTCCACGGATAGATGATTTGTTTGATCAACTGAACAGAGCAAGAGCGTTTTCCCAGTTGGATCTCACGATAGGTTTTCATCAGCTCCGAGTAGCAGTTGAGAGTATACCTAAACGGAATTTCAGACACCGTCTGGACTCTATGAGTGGTTAGTCACGCCATTTGGGTTGACCAATGCACCCACATATTTTGTCGATCTTATGAATAGAGTTTTTAGAGATCAATTAAATAAGTTTGTTCCTATGTTCGTGGACGATATCTTGGTTTACTCAAGGATAGAGGAAGAACACAAGTGTAATGGCCTGAATTTCCATACCCTTTAAGTTGACTAATTACACCACACGTCTAACCCAAATTGCACAGAATTACGAATCATTAATAGAAAGAAGTTAGATGGTGAGAAATAGAGAGAAAGAGAAATTAGAATAGAAGAAAACGAAGAACACAAATCTCACAGCGGAATGAATAAAATATATTGTATAACATCTCTTTAAAATACAAATCTGTTGTGTATATACAAACCATCATCAGAGCACAAAAGTTATTCCTGGAACAGTTATAAACATCTATTTCCAGATACAACATAATTCACAAGAGAAAATATAATAGTCTATAGCTAGCTGATGAAGCCTCCTGCTTCATGCTCCTCTAGGTGCATCTGTAAAATCCCGACTACTTGACTGCCTGTACAAATTTGGGCACCCAAGAGTTTAGGGAAAACAAAATAAACTATGGGTCAGTCATGAGACTGGTGTAAGTAAGCTCCAACCATTTGTTTAACTTTCAAAAATCCTTTCGAAAGAAATGATAATCGTAAGACCGATCCACACATAAACACGGATGGTTTTTACCTTACGGTAACCAAAAATATTTTTGATATCAAATCCAATGATATTATAATAATGTCTACATCAAATAAATAGAATCTAGCTAGAACGCTTGCATCTCACGCTCCATATATAATATAAAATCAAAAACCGCAGGGCGCTTATTGGAGATTGGATTTCCAACATGACAAGGTATGGAACCACCTTCCGATAGTGTATCTCTAGAGGGGAATACATTGGGTTTAACAAGAATGTCTTGCAACCCGGCCCACACATGGCTGGTCACTCATTTAACTTGAACGTACCAAGCATATTATCACCAACGGTTGTGATCAGCAACCATTACTGAAAGCATACAGCAGCGAATAGAATAAGAAGCAAATTAAATTTCTCTAGACTAGGTGATAATACCCCTAATGGGAACGAATCACTTGGCCATGATGCCTGCCCGATTTTTGTCATTTCCCGGGTGATGAGGCTTGAGGTCACGATTATCTTTCAGAACATCTTGTCGCCATTTACTTCTAATGCCACATCATCAGATCCATCCATACACGTTGTCCTGGGACTGGACAAACCGAAGGCACTATTCCATTAATCCATCTTGGGCAATTTCTACTTAGGATTAACAGAACAACCCTTGCATTTTACTCCGTCTTCAATTATCTTCAGCATAAGTTAATTCGTAACGCTTATACCAGTACGGGTGATTTAACTATCAAAGGAACATCCATACAATCAACGGTCCTATTTCCAAATGAAAATTTCTATTGATCAAGCATCAACAACACTGGCCCCTTTTTTCATTAATTACTTATTATATATAAATTCCAAAGTTCCCATCTCCCATCTTCCAGATCTTTACAAAATCCAATTGTTTTCTTTCTCAATTCTTGGGAAAACATTTCCAATATCATAATTTATTTATTCTAGAAAATATCTCTTATTCCAGTTAGAAAACATTTCTAAATATTCACAAATCCTTATTTTCTATATTCAGAAAATATACCTTATTAATATTGGAAAATATTTCTATATTCCATTTATTAATTCCTCGTGGACCAGTTCATTTCATTTCTATGCATAGAACATGTCTCTCATTTTATTTGGGGAAAACATTTCAAAATCATTTAAATTAACGCGATGTTATAAAACATCGTTATTAATACTCAAGCCCTTAATCATTTACTAACTAACCATATTGCTACCCAATCTTCACTATCGAACCTTAATCATTCCTCCATCAATCACGAAGTCAATTAAGTTGGGGTATAATTACCTCTCAGACCTTAATTGAACAACATTCTCAACTTTGAAATAGACAAAGCTCTCCACTTCAAATAAAACATTGCTTACGTGACTTTCAGATTCAATCTAAGGATCCATTTCTTTTACGGAAAAACATTGATTACAACGGTAGCGTTATAATCGCTGTTTCCAAATATTTGATTTATAAAACCTTTATTTTAACGATAGCGTTACAATCGCTGTTTAGCTTTATAGAACATTTATTACAACAATTGCGTTAAAATCACTATTTAGATTTATAAAACATTTGTTATAACCATAGTGTAACACCCCGCATTTTTAATGAAATTAAAAATGTGGAAATATGTATATATATTGTATGCATAGATATTTTTTTGAGAGAAATTAAATAATGACAATAAAATTGCATGTAATAAGTTAATGTAGTGAAATGAAGAAAAAGATTAATAAAAGAAATTACATGCAATACATGAAATGCGAAGAAATGCATGCGAACATTTAAGAAGAAATAAAAGGAGAATTTGAAGAGCCTCCAAAATTTGATCATGAAATTAGTGTCGTTGCGTTCGTGGCGATTTTCTGATCAATTTAGACCTATAGTTTATTGAAAACTGATTTAAAATGACGAAGATATCCTTAAATTAAATATTGCAGCAAAACATGAAAAAAAGGAATGAGAAAAGAATAATGGGTAGCACTGTCCTAAGTCTTGTTAGCAAAAGACTTAGTAGCTCATTTGGTTAGTACATGTGACATGTACACAAGAGGTATAGAGTTTGATCCCCACCAGCGTCATATTTTTGTTTTAGGGGAATGGCTAAAAAAGTGGCTTAGTGTGAACGCAGTTCAAAAAGAAGTTTAGTGTGAAAAGAGTTAATTGGAAAGATAATTAAAAAGAAATATATATATATATATATATATATGTGACATGTGGGTGTCAACACCCCTGCTGTTGCGCATCATGTTGCAAACATAGCGCATTTTTGTTGGTTAGTGACGTTTTTGATGGTTTTAGGGCTTATGTGGCTTGTTCTGATTGGCCTGATGACGTGTCTTTTTGATTTAAAGGGTTTAGATGAATCCTAGACTAATCTAAAGGCTTTGATTAATCAAATACTTCTATATAAGCACACATAAACCTAAACCCTAATCAAAACTAAATTCATTCATAAGCCGCCATTCTGCTGCATCATAAACTAAGCTAGTCTCTTCTCCAACAAATTAAAGCTTTGGAATTGTGAAAAGGGATTCTATAGTAAAAAGGAAAGAATATATTCTTTCTTCTATCACTGTGAGTATAGTCACTTTCACAAGATAATTAATTAAAATAATTATGATAAGTTGTGGTCTGGACTGTATGAATATGCCTGTTGAATCATATGCTATTAGCCAGTTCTATTATCATCTATTCTATTATTATATGCTAGTTTTGTTATCATATGTAATTGGATTCATTTTATGATGTTAATTCATATGTCTAATTACATATGCTTGATTAGATTCATTATTGTAACGACCCAGAAAATCTGAACCAATTTTTTTTTTTTAAAATTGGCTAAAATAATGGATTTTATATATTTAAAATAAATATTTTAAATAATGGCAATGAAAAGTGAGTTTGAATCGACAATTGAAAACGAATATAATTAATTCTAATTATAAACAAGGCTTGAAAAGGCGCTGCAGTTTCAAAAATTGAATTCAAACTTTGTCGGACTGTACCTGGTGCAAAACAAAACGGATTTTAGTGAACCCAAAAATATTTAAATCTGTTAGTGAATACCTTTCTAACGAATCTGAAAAATTGAATTTTCATAGCGGAAAGCAAAAGTTATGGCCGAATGAATTTTCAGAAGGGTCGCTATGGAAATTATATAGCCCGTGAAATTGGCCATTTTGCATACGACCTCGGAATTCGACGAAACCACTTTTGTTGGATCCGGGATGTGAAGTTATTGCTAGGTTTCAAATTTCATAATTTTTGAAGCTAATATGTGAGCGTGGCAAAAGAAAACATGTTTTGGCCAATTACAGTTAAATTGGATCGACCAAAAATGGACCTTTTTGCAAACAGTCTCAGAATTCGACGAAACTAATTTTGTTGGGACCGTATCATCAAAACATAGCTAGATTTATTTTTCTGGAATTTTTCGAATCAAATTGTGGCCCTGGCAAATTGAAATGTACGTTCAAATCGAATATTGAATGTTATATATTTTAAATTTGAAGGAAAACTGACTGAAACATTCGAATGGGCCTTCGAAACATATCCCATTGTGTTCGAAATGGGGGTAAAACGCTAGGGACGATAGTCGTTGGGTTTAGATTGGTGGTCGCGTCAGAAAACCCCTTTAAAACTTTCCCGACCAATCAGAATTTTTATAAAAAAAATCCTTTTCTCTCTCCCCGATCGAAGGCGGAAAACGTTCATAACCTTCCCGTCCATTTTCTGATCAATCCACTCAATAATTTCAAGAGCTCCAGTTGAAGATTTTGTAGAGCTAGGAGAGATCTTCAAATCCATATAAGGTTTGGATTTTTTTCATTGCGTGGTTTGGGAGAACGGACGTCGAGAAGTTGGCGCGTTCAAGCCGCGGCCGCCGCCTCAGGCGATCGAACGCCACCGCACCCCCCTACGCCGAAAGCTCTCTCCTTCCCCTTCGACACTGCGTAGGCCGATCGAGCTATCGATTCACGGATTTCACGAAATCGCGTGACCTAGTTTTGAACATTTCAGAAAGGTATACGGCTTGTTTTATTTTCAGCTATTTTAACACCTTTAAACCGTTGCAAACTTTGAAAAATCATATCTTTTTGCTGTGTTAACGAAATTCGATGAAACAGGAAACATCTTGACCGTGTGGACGCCTTCTACATTTTAGAAGAGACCGCATATTTTTCTGAGCCTTCTGCTATTTTTGGTGGAGTGGAACCCAATGTGAGATTTCTAATTTATAAACAATATGGAAAACGACGATGTATAAATTATATAGTCGATGTATGAGTTATATAAGCGTTGTACACCTCTTGTATAAGCGTTGTATAAGTTGTACGTTCGATGTATAAGTTATATATGCGTTGTAAAAATTATATATGTGTTGAAATAGAAGTGGATTGCTATATATATATATACGCCCCTCGTCCACAAACCATGGACGATATTTATTGATTGTGATTGGTGTGAAAATTGATTGATAGCGAATGGTTGTTTGGGATTGTTTGTGGTTGATATTGATTGATTGTGGTTGAAAAATACCCGTTTGTGGTTGAAAAATATTTGGTTGAAACCACATAGGATTAGTTTGTGGAAATGAAATAAATATATACATGCCGCCTGCGTGCGAACTAGATGCATGATCCCCATTGTCAAAAACCGCGAGGTTTTAAGGTAGAGCGAGGAGCCGTACTAGGGACGGTCCCGGTTTTAACTACCCTGCCGTTATGCTGCCGAAATTTTGAATAATATTCATGTGTTTGAATTATTTTCATTTGCTGAAACTATATTTATTCATTGAATAGAAAACCTTCATGTGTTGAATCGATATTCATTCGTTGATTAGAAATTCATGTGTTGAATGGTATTCGTGTTTTAAATATAAAAAAAATCACATTTTTATCTATATATAGAAACTATAGAAAACCTTCATGTGTTGAATCGATATTCATTCGTTGAATTGAAATTCATGTATTGAATGGTATTCATATTTTGAAAGAAATTGTTTTATAATAAAAATCCCAATTTTAACATCAATATGAAATATATAAAATAATCCTGTTTTGAAGTAAATTGTCTTACAATAAAAATCCTATTTTTATTACTTATATAAACTTTATAAAATAATAGTGTTTTGAAATGAATTGTTTTACAATAAAAATCACATTTTTATTATATACATGAATTGTTGAAATGTGAAGTGTTAAAAATAGCCACTCGTTCAAATAAATATATACGAGTTGAAATATTCATTAATTAGCTAATGATATGATTTTTTCCTATACATGCAACATTAGAATGAATGGTGTTTTTAAACCAAATGGAATCAAATATGAAGTTGAATAGAAAATGATAAGTGATAAGAACTATATATATGTACATGCATATTTATTGAACAGGTTATAGCAAAGGGGCTAGAGAAGAGGAATAAAATTTTGTGCCCGACAAATAGGTACACATTTACTGTTTTGTTTGGGTGATGATTTTATGAGCCTGTTGGCTAGCCGCTTGGCTTTTTCTTTTTCTTTTCGACATGAGACGCCCGTGTGGCTATTTGGGAATTTTCCCAGCCCCTCCCGTACAAAGGAGGTTATGGCGAAATTTTCCAAAATTTAAAGGCGTTAGTGAAATATTTGAAGTGAAAACGATATTGAAATTTTTGAATGAACTATATTTATATAAATATATAAATATAAATAAAATTAAAACGAAACATGGCCGTGCAGTTCGTGTTTTGAAACCGTGATTTCAAACAACTAGTGCGGGAAATCCGACCATTGGATTTTCCCGAAACTGGAACCGTTGGATTCGTTTTGAAAAGACATTTCTAATGATGTAAATTTTGTGAAGATCCAACGGTTAGATTTTCAGATATGTGTAAATCAAATCTGAAGAAAAACAGCGCCACGGCCGTGTTATGGCCCGAAGCGTCGTTTTGAATAAATTGGCTAGTTTAAAATAAATAAAAATAGCGATAAATCGTTATAAAATATCATAAACGATATGGAATGGAAGTAAACTGAATTTGCTTGATTTATGTGGTATTTGATGGTTGAATGTGTTTGGTGTGAAAATTACATTAAAGAACAAAATTGGTGTTGTCGAATGATTTAACCATTGAAATAAATTGATTTGAAATTCTAAATATACGTGAATTATTTGAAAGGGCAGAGTTAATTCTCATTTCGAATAATTGACCGACGATTGAAATTCGAAGATGAAGACGGTGGTCGAAGACCGGAGATCTTCACCTCGTTTGGATGGTGACCGAGGTCCTGATTGGGAGGCATCCCGAAATATGGATAATGAGTGGTGATCGTCCAGACGTACGTGGTGATCGATGGGTTTGCGAGGTATTTAGTGCCTCCGGTTTCGTTCAGACCCAGAACGGACTTGTAAATGAACTGTGTGTCTGACATTGGATTTTATTCTGTGTTGATTGATCTCTATTAAATATACATCTGTTTGGCGGCGGAGAATTTATTCTTCTGCTTAACGCCCTTCTCTGAAACGCACGAGCTCAGAGGTTGTATATCGATGGACATCAGTCGCATGGCATGAATTGCCTGTGTGGCATGCTAAGATGCAGTGATCAGGGCTTCTGTTGAAAAGCAAAGTCTTGTGGGGATGATCAAAGCACCGCCTGTGTGGCGTAGCTTTGTGTATAACGTGAATTCGCGAGCCTCACACCCCGGTATGAACCAGAGACAGGAGAAGGACCTCAGGGAGGTCATGCGTTTCTTTCTATCTAGGGTGGTGTCAGTGACCTACCAGCCTTGACATTTACATACTTTTCACCTATGTGGTTGTTGCTGTTGCGAGGCGCCTCGGTTTGATCGGACGATCCGGGTCCGATGGAGTCATTCGTTGGCTCGTTTACGCCCAAAGGGCGGGGAGACGTAGTGTTCAGGCATAATAATCCACATCGGTGGACCGGCCCTGACGATCCAAGGGGCAGTTGCGGCTATTCCTGAGGGGCGGGCTAGAGCGTCTCGAATTCGGTAAGGACTATCTTTTGCCTTGGTTCAGGACAGAAATCCAATTTCCAAATACGACATCGTGCGGTTTTGATTGTATACCTATATATGGCGACATAGTGGTATGGGGCATTAATGCCGTCTATGATTGATAGTTATGATTTGAAATTGTTTTCAAAACATATAAACACTAGCAATAATATCAAATGCCTTTGTTTTATTCGTATCAAGCATATTTCGGCCGTTATAAGGTAAAAACTCTATCCTCCGGTTTGCGTTGCATTGTGTGATGGGAACTGAGTCTTATAATGGCTTCATTTTTATAAAATGCATTGCGTTGTTTAAAAGAAAGATTTGTTTTAAAGCACTGGCAATCCAATGGAGTAAACCCGTTCCACGAAAGTGGCGTGGTCCTGTGATTAGCCATATTATATATGTGTTGAATAGATTTCTCATACCAGCCCCATGACTGACTCGCAGTTTGTTTCACTCTCAAACTCGGGTGCCCCTTTTTCTACACGGGCAGCCTTGTATTCAGGTTTAGCTGGTTCTTTCTGGATAGCTGGAGCTGAAGATGGATTCTATCATTTATCTCTTTTTATGATGTTCAGCTCCTATTGTACATATTTTGTTTGTTTTCCGCTGTAGACATTTATGTATAGCTGAACTGTATTTGTACTAAGTAAGATCCTGTATACTGTGTAACTCTGATGATTACTTTTATCCAGTATATTCTATTGTTCATTATCTATTGTATTTATTTAATTTTGTTCTTCTATTATCTGTTTCTGTGTTATATTCCACGGATTACCCTTGCCGCCGTCAGTACGGGGTTTGGGGCCGTCTCATTTGGTATCGGAGCTTTGGTTAAGCTTAGTGCTGGAATATAACATTTGAACGAACTCGTCAGAAATAGAACCAGTAGTGTTCTAGGACGGGTAACTCCATACACATAGGATCAGCAATATCCTAGTATGAGTAAAGCAGAATGAAATTACACCTCGATAGACACATTTACATTTGAAGTATGTGTTTCTATATTTTAAAAATTATCTTTTCTGTGACCTGACACTTGATCTGCTAATTGCAGAAGTACTAGAAAAATGAGTGCCAGAAACAGAAGGAATACAGAACCCGATCTAGCGGCTCTATTAAAGAGATATCGAAATCTGAACGGAGCACAGTTCTCGGGCAATGAATCTATAATTCAAACCCAAGCTTGGATGAGTTCTGTCGAAAGAATCTTTGAGCGTATCCAGCTGAGAGATGACCAGAAACGGTTAGTAGCATCTTGGGCGCTTAAAGAAGAAGCTTTAATCTGGTGGGAAACGATCATCAAAGATAATCCAGAAGGTGATATCACCTGGGACAGATTCAAAGTTATTTTCCTAGAAAGATTTACTCCTCCCGAAGAGACGGAGCGATTATGTGATGAATTTTCTTATCTAATACAAGGTGATATGACCATCCCAGAATATCATAAGAAATTCAACGAACTTGCTCACTTTGCTCCTCATCTAATTCAAGACCCAAAGAGGAAAAATCTTAGATTTATTCATGGCCTGCAAAGGAGATATCAGAATAGTGTATTGAGGAATGTGAAGCTTCCTTTTGCTGAAATGATATACATGGATTATCAGTATGAAGATCTCCATAAGAAAGGAATGTTGCGCGACGAAGAAGAAGTTTGTTGTAGTGACAAAGAAGAGTCAGAAACTGATATTCCTGAAGCCAGTACGAGGTCTGAGGTCAATAAGAGGCCCAGAGCCAAGAGAAAAAGGGCTGAATCTGGGAACGAACGAATAACGGCCGCCACGTGCTCAAGCTGCAATAGAAAAGGACACTTGGCAATAAGTTGCAAATCTTGGAATGAACGAAGAAAGAGAGGATCTAAATCCAAGAAGGATTTTCAAGGAAAGAAAAGGTGCAATCAATGCCATCAGTTTGGTCATGTAAAGCAAGATTGCAGGAAGATGAAGAAGCCTGAAGTAGTTCAAGTGAATGAAGTAGCAGAAACTTCCGAGCCCTCAGCTAGTCAAGAAAGGGCTGATGTTTTAGAAGGAACGCTTACTGTCAAAAACATTCCAGTCAAAGTACTGTTTGACACAGGCGCGTCACGAAGTTTCATTGCCAAAGATGCAGCTAAGAAACTGGATTTGAATTTGAAAAAGCTGAAGGAACCAATGACTGTCCAGAATCCGGTTGGGGGTTCCATAGATCTCAGTTGGATTTGTGGAGTGCCGGTTTCTTTCTCTCGTTATCGGTTTCCTACCATCGCAGTCATCATGAATTTTAAAGAGTTTGATCTTATCTTAGGGTTAGACTGGTTGACCAAATATGAAGCTGAAGTTAAATGCACCGACAGAGTCGTAAAGGCGAAGATTAAATCAGGTGATTATATAACCATTCCCTGTGAAGGTCAGAATGCTAGTAGAAAAGACTTCTGGGCAGCTCTAAATGTTTCTCCAGCCCAAATGGAAAATATCCCTGAAGTTACTGAGAATATTCCTGACCTCATCAAAGACATTCCTGTCGTCGAGAACTATGCGGATGTGTTCGAAGAAGTTGTTCGCTTACCTCCGCAGAGAGAAATAGACTTCAAGATTGCTTTGATTCCCAATGCAAGGCCGGTAGTTCACGCTATTCGAAGAATGTCCTTGAAAGAGAAGGAGGAATTAGACAATCAAACAAGACAGCTAGTATGGAATGGTCTGATCAGACCTAGTTTCTCTGATTGGGGTGCAGCAGTGGTATTTGTCCCAAAATCTGACGGTACTCTACGTCTATGTGTGGATTATCGTGATTTGAACAAACAAACAATAAAAAACAAATATCCATTGCCGCGGATTGATGATTTGTTGGATCGATTAAATGGCGCACAAGTATTTTCACGAATGGACCTAGCTACAGGCTTCCATCAACTTCGAATTGCCGAAGAGTGTGTTCCAATGACAGCATTCAGACGTCCCGACTTATTCTACGAATGGTTAGTAATGCCGTTCGGCTTATGTAATGCTCCCGCTTACTTCGTCGATCTGATGAATAGAGTGTTCAAAGGGGTTTTGAACAAATTTGTTCTGATTTTCATTGGCGATATTCTAATCTTCTCAAAATCGAAGGCCGAACATGAAAAGCATTAGGAACAGGTTCTGGAAATTCTCAGAAGGAATGTGTTGAAAGCAAAGTTTTCCAAATGTATATTCTGGCAAGATGAAGTGAAATTTCTGGGCCACGTAGTATCGAAAGAAGGAATTGCTGTGGATCCAAGCAAAATCACAGCTATTCAGAATTGGAAACAGCCCAGTACCCCCACTGAAGTCCGCAGTTTTCTCGGATTGGCTAGCTATTACCGAAAGTTCGTTAAAAACTTTTCGAAGATATCTGGTCATTTAACAAAGCTTACGAAGAAGCATTCTAAATTCAAATGGACTCCAGAAAGTGAGGAGGCTTTTGAAGAGCTAAAGTTAAGACTAACGACTACTCCAGTGTTAACCATCATCGATGGCAACCAATATTTGAAAATCTGGACTGATGCTTCTAGATAAGGCCTTGGCGCAGTGTTAATGCAAAGAGGCCAAGTTATTGCTTATGCTAGCCGTCAACTGAAGCCACACGAGAAGAACTACGTAACTCATGATCTTGAGTTATTGGCTATAGTATTCGCTTTGAAAATCTGGAGACACTATCTTTTGGGTGAGAGATTTGAACTGTTTACAGATCATCAGTCGTTAAAGTATCTGTTCACTCAGAAAGACCTGAATTTAAGGCAGCAACGTTGGCTGGAGTTCCTTGCAGCATACGACTTTGAGATTATATACACTCCAGGGAAAGCCAATGTCGTGGCCGATGCGCTGAGCCGAAAGAATGTAATGATCGCCAGCTTTATTATCACGACTTCCTTGATTGACAAAATATCTATTCTTCAGAAGGAGGATAACTTTATTAAGGATATGATTAAAAGGATTCAGAAAGGCGAACCCTAGTGTTTTCAGATAGATAACGACGAGACCCTGAGGTTGAAAGGAAGGATTTGTGTTCCTGACATCCCAGAGTTAAAAAGGGAAGTGTTAGACGAGTGTCACAAGTCCAAGCTGAGTATCCATCCTGGTGTGGTCAAAATGTATAACGATCTCAAACTAACATTCTGGTGGAAGGCTATGAAAAGGGATGTTTCAATATACGTTAGCCGATGCCCTACTTGCCAACTAGTCAAGAGCGACCAACAGAAGTTGGCTGGATTGTTACAACCACTAGAAGTTCCTGGTTGGAAGTGGAAACATATTTCTATGGATTTCATTGATGGTCTGCCCAGGACCAGAAAAGGGAATGACAGTATTTGGGTGATCGTAGATCGCTTCACGAAGACTGCCCATTTTATACCTGTCAGATCAAATAGAACTGCTCAGAGTCTGGCGCAGATATACTTCAGGGAAATAGTTAGACTACATGGGGTGCCGCTCAGTATAGTCAGTGAAAGAGATACAATATTCACTAGCAAATTATGGGAGGCATTTCAAGTCGAGCTGGGAACGAAGCTGAACTTGAGCACCGCTTATCATCCTCAGACAGACGGTCAGACTGAGAGGGTGAATCGTATTTTAGAAGATCTATTGCGGGCTTGTGTTATAGATTTCGGTGGATCATGGGAAGACCATCTGCATTTGGCTGAATTCTCATATAACAATAGCTACCAGGCGAGTCTGACAATGTCGCCATTCGAAGCATTGTATGGTAGACCGTGCCGATCTCCTGCTTGTTGGGTCGAACTAGGTAATAGACTTGTGTTGGGTTCTGATATGATCAGAGAAGCTGCCGACAAAGTCGATTTTATTAAGAAGCGATTACTCGCCGCTCAAAGCCGACAAAAGAGCTATGCCGATAGGAGGAGGAGAGATATATCCTTTGCTGTTGGCGACTATGTATATTTGAAAGTATCGCCGATGAGAGGAGTTATCCGGTTCGGTAAAACTGGAAAGTTGGCGCCCAAATTCATTGGTCTGTTTCCTATTCTGGAACGGATCGGGACTCTCGCTTATAGGGTTAAATTGCCAGATTGGTTGCCTGGAGTTCATGATGTATTTCACATATCACAACTTCGAAAGCACGTTCATGATCCAGACTTGATCGTGGAAGAAGCAGCTCAACAGGATATTGAAATTACTCCAGAATTAGCCGTGAGAAGAGAGCCGCTAAAGATCATCGGCAAAGAAACCAAAGAGCTGAGGAACAAGAAGGTTCACTTAGTCAAAGTGCAATGGAGTGGAGATCCGCGAGATTGTACTTGGGAAACTGAGGAGAGCATTCAGAAATCCTATCCCAGATGTCGAGTAGATATCTCTGATTGACTCCGGTGCAAGGTATATTTACCATACTTTGCCTTATCATTTAATTCTCTACTCTGTTGTTATTTTCTTTCCACGGATGTGCACTTTTAATTCTATAGTCTGAATGATTTTAAAAGAATATAGAAATTGATTTGTATGATTTTGTAAAGTAAAAAAAACAATTTGATTGTTGATTGGTGCTGTGTGATAGTAAATAAGATTAATTGAATTATTGAAACGATAGTTAATTTAATTAACAATAAAATGAATGGTAGGATTTATTCGATTAAATCACACTTTGAACTGATTAGAAAATAAATAGATATATATATATACATGTGTATTATATATGTTTGAACAGGTAAATGGATTAGCTGTTGAGTAAAGATTTTATTTGTGTGCCCGACAAAAAGGTAAACCTTAATGAGTTGGATGCGAAATATTATTATATCAACTCCTGTGAATGTCATTGGATGCGGAGTGCTGGTTTTTCTGTGTGAAATAATAAATGTCGCCATAGGATAGTAACAATTAATTTTGAACTACATTACATGGCATACTTCTGAAGATAGGCATACTTCATCATATACCACATAAGCATTTGGAGCTTGTGTGACGAGGCGGAAGATTTACCATACGAGCGAGAGGCTTGTATGACGATGACTATATTTTACAGGTTGAACGGATGACTGATATGGACTATTTAAATTGTAACGATTAAATTTCCAGATTAATAAAAACCCCACACGGGTCTGGAGTTGACAATAACCACGTCTCTCTAGTTATTAGATATGACACATGGACTATTTATTTCCCACACGGGGCAGGGAGACGAGAATTTATTCTCTGGAGTTATTATCAATACATGCTCCCCTGTAAACACCAGAATATATCACTATAAATATGTGTATGCTTATTAGGATTTATTGGGTACCTAATACGGCCCAATAAATTTCGAAACCTCTCTCCGTACATGGGAGGTTATGGCAAAAAAATTCGAAAATTTCGGGTGTTAGCCAAATTTTTGAAGAATTTGAAATTTCTCAGAAACTGAAAAGTTGGAGAATGGAAGCCAGATCGAACGAAGAGTTGATTAATCAAACCACTTTCGACTTTGTTCCTTTTCGGGGACGAAAAGTTTTAAGTGAGGGAGATTGTAACGACCCAGAAAATTTGAACCAATTTAAAATTTTTAAATTGGCTAAAATAATGGATTTTAAATATTTAAAATAAATATTTTAAATAATGGCAATGAAAAGTGAGTTTGAATCGACAATTGAAAACGAATATAATTAATTCTAATTATAAACAAGGCTTGAAAAGGCGATGCAGTTTCAAAAATTGAATTCAAACTTTGTCGGACTGTACCGGGTGCAAAACAAAACGGATTTTAGTGAAACCAAAAATATTTAAATTTGATAGTGAATACCTTTCTAACGAATTTGAAAAATTGAATTTTCATAGCGGAAAGCAAAACTTATGGCCGAATGAATTTTCAGAAGGGTCGCTATGGAATTTATATAGCCCGTGAAATTGGTCATTTTGCATACGACCTCGGAATTCGACGAAACCACTTTTGTTGGATCC
Source organism: Allium sativum (assembly GCA_030737875.1). Taxonomy (NCBI): domain Eukaryota; kingdom Viridiplantae; phylum Streptophyta; class Magnoliopsida; order Asparagales; family Amaryllidaceae; genus Allium; species Allium sativum. The sequence continues at coordinate 492,395,014 of CM060920.1, forward strand.
GGGATGTGAAGTTATTGCTAGGTTTCAAATTTCATAATTTTTGAAGCTAATATGTGAGCGTGGCAAAAGAAAACATGTTTTGGCCAATTACAGTTAAATTGGATCGACCAAAAATGGACCTTTTTGCAAACAGTCTCAGAATTCGACGAAACTAGTTTTGTTGGGACCGTATCGTCAAAACATAGCTAGATTTATTTTTCTGGAATTTTTCGAATCAGTTTGTGGCCCTGGCAAATTGAAATGTACGTTCAAATCGAATATTGAATGTTATATATTTTAAATTTGAAGGAAAACTGACTGAAACATTCGAATGGGCCTTCGAAACATATCCCATTGTGTTCGGAATGGGGGTAAAACGCTAGGGACGACAGTCGTTGGGTTTAGATTGGTGGTCGCGTCAGAAAACCCCTTTAAAACTTCCCCGACCAATCAGAATTTTTATAAAAAAAAATAAAAAAATTCCTTTTCTCTCTCCCCGATCGAAGGCGGAAAACGTTCATAACCTTCCCGTCCATTTTCTGATCAATCCACTCAATAATTTCAAGAGCTCCAGTTGAAGATTTTGTAGAGCTAGGAGAGATCTTCAAATCCATATAAGGTTTGGATTTTTTTCATTGCGTGGTTTGGGAGAACGGACGTCGAGAAGTTGGGGCGTTCAAGCCGCCGCCGCCTCAGGCGATCGAACGCCACCGCACCCCCCTGCGCCGAAAGCTCTCTCCTTCCCCTTCGACACTGCGTAGGCTGATCGAGCTATCGATTCACGGATTTCACGAAATCGCGTGACCTAGTTTTGAACATTTCAGAAAGGTATACGACTTGTTTTATTTTCAGCTATTTTAACACCTTTAAACCGTTGCAAACTTTGAAAAATCATATCTTTTTGCTATGTTAATGAAATTCGATGAAACAGGAAACATCGTGACCGTGTGGACGCCTTCTACATTTTAGAAGAGACCGCATATTTTTCTGAGCCTTCTGCTATTTTTGGTGGAGTGGAACCCAATGTGAGATTTCTAATTTATAAACAGTATGGAAAACGACGATGTATAAATTATATAGTCGATGTATGAGTTATATAAGCGTTGTACACCTCTTGTATAAGCGTTGTATAAGTTGTACGTTCGATGTATAAGTTATATATGCGTTGTAAAAATTATATATGTGTTGAAATAGAAGTGAATTGCTATATATATATATACGCCCCTCGTCCACAAACCATGGACGATATTTATTGATTGTGATTGGTGTGAAAATTGATTGATAGCGAATGGTTGTTTGGGATTGTTTGTGGTTGATATTGATTGATTGTGGTTGAAAAATACCCGTTTGTGGTTGAAAAATATTTGGTTGAAACCACATAGGATTAGTTTGTGTAAATGAAATAAATATATACATGCCGCCTGCGTGCGAACTAGATGCATGATCCCCATTGTCAAAAACCGCGAGGTTTTAAGGTAGAGCGAGAAGCCGTACTAGGGACGGTCCCGGTTTTAACTACCCTGCCGTTATGCTGCCGAAATTTTGAATAATATTCATGTGTTTGAATTATTTTCATTTGCTGAAACTATATTTATTCATTGAATAGAAAACCTTCATGTGTTGAATCGATATTCATTTGTTGATTAGAAATTCATGTATTGAATGGTATTCGTGTTTTAAATATAAAAAAAATCACATTTTTATCTATATATAGAAACTATAGAAAACCTTCATGTGTTGAATCGATATTCATTCGTTGAATTGAAATTCATGTGTTGAAAGGTATTCATATTTTGAAAGAAATTGTTTTATAATAAAAATCCCAATTTTAACATCAATATGAAATATATAAAATAATCCTGTTTTGAAGTAAATTGTCTTACAATAAAAATCCTATTTTTATTACTTATATAAACTATATAAAATAATAGTGTTTCGAAATGAATTGTTTTACAATAAAAATCACATTTTTATTATATACATGAATTGTTGAAATGTGAAGTGTTAAAAATAGCCACTCGTTCAAATAAATATATACGAGTTGAAATATTCATTAATTAGCTAATGATATGATTTTTGCCAATACATGCAACATTAGAATGAATGGTGTTTTTAAACCAAATGGAATCAAATATGAAGTTGAATAGAAAATGATAAGTGATAAAAAACTATATATATGTACATGCATATTTATTGAACAGGTTATAGCAAAGGGGCTAGAGAAGAGGAATAAAATTTTGTGCCCGACAAATAGGTACACATTTACTGTTTTGTTTGGGTGATGATTTTATGAGCCTGTTGGCTAGCCGCTTGGCTTTTTCTTTTTCTTTTCGACATGAGACGCCCGTGTGGCTATTTGGGAATTTTCCCAGCCCCTCCCGTACAAAGGAGGTTATGGCGAAATTTTCCAAAATTTAAAGGCGTTAGTGAAATATTTGAAGTGAAAACGATATTGAAATTTTTGAATGAACTATATTTATATAAATATATAAATATAAATAAAATTAAAACGAAACGTGGCCGTGCAGTTCGTGTTTTGAAACTGTGATTTCAAACAACTAGTGCGGGAAATCCGACCATTGGATTTTCCCGAAACTGGAACCGTTGGATTCGTTTTGAAAAGACCTTTCTAATGATGTAAATTTTGTGAAGATCCAACGGTTAGATTTTCAGATATGTGTAAATCAAATCTGAAGAAAAACAGCGCCACGGCCGCGTTATGGCCCGAAGCGTCGTTTTGAATAAATTGGCTAGTTTAAAATGAATAAAAATAGCGATAAATCGTTATAAAATATCATAAACGATATGGAATGGAAGTAAACTGAATTTTCTTGATTTATGTGGTATTTGATGGTTGAATGTGTTTGGTGTGAAAATTACATTAAAGAACAAAATTGGTGTTGTCGAATGATTTAACCATTGAAATAAATTGATTTGAAATTCTAAATATACGTGAATTATTTGAAAGGGCCGAGTTAATTCTCATTTCGAATAATTGACCGACGATTGAAATTCGAAGATGAAGACGGTGGTCGAAGACTGGAGATCTTCACCTCGTTTGGATGGTAACCGAGGTCCTGATTGGGAGGCATCCCGAAATATGGATAATGAGTGGTGAACGTCCAGATGTACGTGGTGATCGATGGGTTTGCGAGGTATTTAGTGCCTCCGGTTTCGTTCAGACCCAGAACAGACTTGTAAATGAACTGTGTGTCTGACATTGGATTTTATTCTGTGTTGATTGATCTCTATTAAATATACATCTGTTTGGCGGCGGAGAATTTATTATTTTGCTTAACGCCCTTCACTGAAACGCACGAGCTCAGAGGTTGTATATCGATGGACATCATTCGCATGGCATGAATTGCCTGTGTGGCATGCTAAGATGCAGTGATCAGGGCTTCTGTTGAAAAGCAAAGTCTTGTGGGGATGATCAAAGCACCGCCTGTGTGGCGTAGCTTTGTGTATAACGTGAATTCGCGAGCCTCACACCCCGGTATGAACCAGAAACGGGAGAAGGACCTCAGGGAGGGCATGCGTTTCTTTCTAGCTAGGGTGGTGTCAGTGACCTACCAGCCCTGACATTTATATACTTTTCACCTATGTGGTTGTTGTTGTTGCGAGGCGCCTCGGTTTGGTTGGACGATCCGGGTCCGATGGAGTCATTCGTTGGCTCGTTTACACCCCAAAGGGCGGGGAGACGTAATGTTCAGGCATAATAATCCAAATCGGTGGACCGGCCCTGACGATCCAAGGGGCAGTTGCGGCTGTTCCTGAGGGGCGGGCTAGAGCGTCTCGAATTCGGTAAGGACTATCTTTTGCCTTGGTTCAGGACAGAAATCCAATTTCCAAATACGACATCGTGCGGTTTTGATTGTATACCTATATATGGCGACATAGTGGTATGGGGCATTAATGCCGTCTATGATTGATAGTTATGATTTGAAATTGTTTTCAAAACATATAAACACTAGCAATAATATCAAATGCCTTTGTTTTATTCGTATCAAGCATATTTTGGCTGTTATAAGGTAAAAACTCTATCCTCCGGTTTGCATTGCATTGTGTGATGGGAACTGAGTCTTATAATGGCTTCATTTTTATAAAATGCATGGCGTTGTTTAAAAGAAAGATTTGTTTTAAAGCACTGGCAATCCAATGGAGTAAACCCGTTCCACGAAAGTGGCGTGGTCCTGTGATTAGCCATATTATATATGTGTTGAATAGATTTCTCATACCAGTTCCATGACTGACTCGCAGTTTGTTTCACTCTCGAACTCGGGTGCCCCTTTTTCTACACGGGCAGCCTTGTATTCAGGTTTAGCTGGTTCTTTCTGGATAGCTGGTGCTGAAGATGGATTCTATCATTTATCTCTTTTTATGCTGTTCAGCTCCTATTGTACATATTTTGTTTGTTTTCCGCTGTAGACATTTATGTATAGCTGAACTGTATTTTTACTAAGTAAGATCCTGTATACTGTGTAACTCTGATGATTACTTTTATCCAGTATATTCTATTGTTCATTATCTGGTGTATTTATTTAATTTTGTTCTGCTATTATCTGTTTCTGTGTTATATTCCACGGATTACCCTTGCCGCCGTCAGTACGGGGTTTGGGGCCGTCTCAATTATACGCAAGTTATGTTTTGATCTATGCAAGTTTATATGCAAGTTATGTTTTGATCTATGCAAGTTATGCAAGTTTATATGCAAGTTATGTTTTGATCTATGCAAGTTATGTTTTGATTTATGCAAGTTTATATGCAAGTTACGTTTTGATCTATGCAAGTTTATATGCAAGTTATGTTTTGATCTGTGCAAGTTATGCAAGTTTATATGCAAGTTATGTTTTGATCTATGCAAGTTTATATGCAAGTTATGTTTTGATCTATGCAAGTTTATATGCAAGTTTTGTTTTGATCTATGCAAGTTTATATGCAAGTTATGTTTTGATCTATGCAAGTTTATATGCAAGTTATATTTTGATCTATGCAAGTTATGCAAGTTAATATGCAAGTTATGTTTTGATCTATGCAAGTTTATATGTAAGTTATGTTTTGATCTATGCAAGTTTATATGCAAGTTATGTTTTGATCTACGCAAGTTTATATGAAATTTATGTTTTGATCTATGCAAGTTTATATGCAAGTTATGTTTTGATCTATGCTAGTTATGTTCATCTATGCAAGTTTATGCTTATATGTTTAGATCTATGTCAGTTCATATGTTTAGATCTATGTCAGTTCACATTGTATATGTTAACTAGACCTATCTTATATGCTAGTTCACGTTTGTATGTTTAATTAGAATTATGTTGTTCTATGCCAAGTTTATGTTACACATGCTTAATTAGATCTATATTGTTTTATTCCAGTTTGAATATCATATACCTCTTTCCTTTCCTTTTTCTTATGAGTTAGGCTAATAGCGAGCCTAACGTGTTATGTGAATTATACGTATGAACAACGTGGGGATGTTGGGGAATAGTTTGGGAAAACATTAATATTGGATATTATGTAATTGGCATAAAATGGTTAGTAACCATGTAATTAACTTGAGACATAAACTGGTATAGTTTATATACATGGAAATTATGGACATAATTTAGATGATAATTATGAATATAACTTGAATTGACTACACTTGTGGATAGTTGACATATAAACTTGGACATGAATGGTAAATATGTAAATTGATTAAAAGATGAACATGCCTAACCCGAGGCTAGATCGAGTAGTGGTGTAAGATTGACCGGAACCACTCGGCACATCCAGCAACAGTAGCAACAAGTCTAATGTGAGAGTTTAGCACATCAAGCCCAAAACCCGAGGTTAGAATGAGTTTGCGGTAGAAGTCTGCCCGGAACCGCCCAGCACATCCAACAACCGCAAACAACTGTTCTAATTCGAGAGGTTGGTGCATTAATAAATCAATTAATGCCAGTGAACATACACACTAAGAATGGCAAGGTTAAGTAATATATGAATAGGCGACACTTAACCAATACAACATGTTAATCAAACAAATGGGTGAGGTTAGGTTAAATTGAGAACACTTAACCGTTATAACTTGTTGGTTAGGAAATCCTAGTAACCGGGACCCATTTCAGCAGTAACCCAGACAGATGTATCATGGTACCCTGAACTAGGCAGGGCGGGGAACGATTACTGGGCTGATTATAAGCGGTAAAAATAGCAATGGGTGGTGCATCAGTGTAGGTTCCGATGGAGTACGGGCATGCACGTAATCCGGAGTGGAAAAATCAGGCACTGGGCATCAGTATTTATACACTATACATCTTGAATTATGTCGGGTTGCCATGATAGGGATTAATACACCCCATGGCAGAACCAGCACATGTATCTACAAACAAGCGGGGCCGAATGACACAAGTAATAAATACATACGAGTTAGGGAGCCGATCGCATGGGGAGGGTAGTGGGTACAACTGGTGGAGATAGGAGCAGGCGACACCTATGACAGCAGCTATGGGAACACGAACTACCATTATTATTATTATTATCATTATGATTAGTAAGAGGGATCAACTTTCAGTATGGGACTAGTAATGGTGCGGTGTATTTAGCATTGGTGCAGTGTAGTAATTATCCTATATTGATTAGAAGCGCAATCAACGTTTATCTTATTCATCTTCCCTACCTTGTCATGCATGCTTATTTTATAGTCATTTCTTACTTTCCAGTTTATGTTCTTATCCTATTACTTTAATAATTATATTGTTAAAGTTACTGAACTCGCCAGACTTTATGTCTGACCTTGTTTGTTTTGCCCCTTTTCTTTCCGTTCCTCCCCCTCCCCCAGGTTCTCAGGGTGGGCCTAGTGGAGCTTGATTTGGATCTCTTTCTCTCTCTCTTTTGGAAGTGCTTGGTTTGTTGAAAGTAAAGTTCAGCTTATCTCTTTTTATGGCTATTTATGTTGGGATTATGCTTTTCGCTTTATGTACTCAGAAAATAATTTGTCAAGATGGATATTAAGCGTACTTGGTTTTATTGTTGGTTTTGGTGTTGTGATCAAACTATATTTCCACTACAATGAAGTTGTTTTAAAATTTTAATGTACCAATATATGTATTTGTTTTATTATATTATGTTCTATACACTTATAATACTCCATGAAAGTTAATGCATTCCCTTTGTGAGTGACATTAATGGACGTGGGGTGTTACACGTGGTATCAGAGCTGAAGGTTACCAGAACAGATAAAAGATTTAGAAAACCATTTTCAAAAGCATTTTTTATATAGAAGTATTTTCAAAAACATGTTTCAAAGGAGTTTTCAAGAGAAAGGTTTATTATGAAAAACATAATCCCCAAAATCCATATATCTTTCTTTCGATTCTTTGTTTCGAATCTCTTCCTTTTTCCTTCGTGAGTCTCTTTCCCCGCTTGTAGATGCTTTTTCTAAGATATGTAAAGACTTTCGTGCGATGGGCGGAAAACTGTTTCATAGGACTGAGACATTTGTCGAAGCTAGAATTGGCTCAAGGAAGTGGAGGGCTCGTTTGGTATCTTTGAGACAGACGATGGAAGGAAGGTTCAGCTAGCTGCTTGGTCGATGAGGGAGTTTAGTCTAAGGAGAACAACCCAAGGATGGGGAATTTGTTGATATGGCTTTAATCCATGAAGAAGGTAAAGGAGAAAGTGGAAAGAATAATTAACCCCGTAACAAAAGAAGGGCGGTAAGGATAATAAAGGCCAAAAGAAAAGGAAGTGCCACAATTGTGGAATACCTGACCACTTAAAGAAAGATTGCAGAAAGAAGAAGAAGACTGGCTATTACCATTGCGGTGAGGCATGACATATGATTTAGGATTACCCGAGGAGGCAAGGGCAAAGACAGAGGGCAGGATCTTCAGGAGGGCAGGTTGTGTTCTCATAGTCAATATATCAGAAAGAGATAGGATGTTTCGATTGAAGATTTGATTTCTTTTTCCTAAGACTCTTTTCGATTCCGACGCTTCGCATTTGTTTATATCTGCTTCGTTAGTTGAAACACTCCACCTAAATACTAGTTTAGTTACAGATCCCATTGTAGTCTCAAATCCTATTAGTGGTTCGGCTCATTTATCCATGGTCTGTCGGGATTTGAGAGTGTCTACCTTGGGCATTGGGTTTGAATGCAACGCCTACATTCTTGGTTTCATGGGCTACGGGTTGATTCAAGGTATGGATTGGCTAGCCAATTATGGTGCCATCCTAGACTGTGGAAGGAGGGTAGTTAGATTGTTGACTCGTTGTGGAAGAACCCTTGATATTTCTTGTGACCCTAGAGGTCCAGTGATGCTTAGCTACCTAGAATCTCTTGATGCATCCATCGATGATTTGGAATTTGTTCGTGTAGTCCGTGAGTATGGTGACGTCTTCGATGAGGTTCGGGGTTTACCCTGAGGCACGAGATAGACCTCCGTATATACTTAGTAGATGATGCAAAACCAATTGCATTACCAGTGCGCCAAATGGCTTCGAGAGAGAAGAGGGAATTTGATAGGAATGTGGGGGAGCTACTTGGGAAGAGGTTTGATAGGTGAATCATATCAGGATGGAAAACCTATTAAAGACAGTCCTTGAGGAAGCCCATCAATCTAAGATGACTATTCATCCAAGTGGCAATAAAATGTATAGAGTTCGAGGAAGTGGGGCCAAATTTGCGGAAGGAAGTAAAAGTAGAGAAGACAGCGAGAATGCGACTTGGGAGACTGAAAATAAAGACCATGCTTCATAACATTTCCTTTAGGACAATGTTCTTAACTTCTTTTTCCAAAGCTTTTTATTCGTACTTGTTTCTATCATTTGAGTACATCTTATCCATAGCATTTTTCGTTCTTTAGATAGGAAAATCCTATGGTTTTAAACATGTGTTTGAGACATGTTATGTTTGATGGATGCAAGTGGATGCAAGTGTGTGCTAGTGGTTGCTCGTGGATGCATTTACACACACATTAGGCACTAGATCGGCTCAATCACATTTATATTGCATATTGATAAGTGTGCATACTTAAATAAATGGTTGTATATTAATTGTGTTATCATATGGATGCTGCATTTAGATGAAAGATGGTGCACACATGTAGAAATAATATGTACCGTTAGGATTCTTTTGCATACATAATGGAAACATGACACTATCATGATTTGCATTAAGGAGGTCAACTGAATTAGTAGACCGCCTGATCTTTGCATTAGGTAAGGGACATATACACACACTTTTGCATATGTTCATATATCATTAGAAGTCTTTTAAGGACAATGGATGCTTGTGGATGATGGATGAGTAGATGGATGATGAATGGTAGGATACATTCTTCTTAACTTGAAGATTTTGGGGACGAAATCCTTTAAGGAGGGGAGAATATAACACCGTGCATTTTTAATGAAATTAAAAATGTGGAAATATGCATATATATTGTATGCATAGATATATTTTAGAGAGAAATTAAATAACGACAATGAAATTGCATGTAATAAGTTAATGTAGTGAAAAGAAGAAAAAGATTAATGAAAGAATTACATGTAATACAATAAATACGAAGAAATGCATGCGAACATTTAAGAAGAAATAAAAAGGAGAATTTGAAGAGCCTCCAAAATTTGGTCATGAAATTAGTGTCATTGCGTTCATGGCGATTTTCTGATTAATTTAGACCTATAGTTTGTAGAAAACTTATTTAAAATGAAGAAGATATCCTTAAATTAAATATTGCAGCAAAACATGAAAAAGAGGAATGAGAAAAGAATAATTGGTAGCACTGTCCTATATCTTGTTAGCAAAAAAATTAGTAGCTCATTTGGTTAGTACATGTGACTTGTACACAAAAGGTACAGAGTTCGATCCACACCAACGTCATATTTTTGTTCTAGGGGAATGGATAAAAAAGTGGCTTAGTGTGAACGCAGTTCAAAAAGTGGTTTAGTGTGAAAAGGGTTAATTAGAAAGATAATTAAAAAGAATATATATATATATATATATATATATATATATATATATGACATGTGGGTGTCAACACCTCTGCTGCTGCGCATCATGTTGCACACATGGCGCATTTTTGTTGGTTATTGACGTTTTTGATGGTTTTAGGACTTATGTGGCTTGTTCTGATTGGCCCGATGACGTGTCTTTTTGGTTTAAAGGGTTTAGATGAACCCTAGACTAATCTAAAGTCTCTGATTAATCAGATACTTCTATATAAGCACACATAAACCTAAACCCTAATCAAAACTAAATTCATTCATAAGCCTCCATGCTGCTGCATCCTAAACTAAGCTAGTCACTTCTCCAACAAATTAAAGCTTAGGAATTGTTAAAAGGGATTCTATAACAACAACAAACAAATCTATTCTTTCTTCTATCACTGTGAGTACAGTCACTTTCACAATATAATTAATTAAAATAATTATGATAAGTTATAGTCTGGACTGTATGAATATGCATGTTGAATCATATGCTATTAGTCAGTTCTGTTATCATCTATTCTATTAATATATGCCAGTTTTGTTATCATATGTAATTGGATTCATTTTATGATGTTAATTCATATGTCCAACTACGTATGCTTGATTAGATTCATTATATGCAAGTTATGTTTTGATCTATGCAAGTTATGTTTTGATCTATGCAAGTTTATATGCAGGTTATATTTTGATCTATACAAGTTATGTAAGTTTATATGCAAGTTTTGTTTTGATCTATCTATGCACGTTATGCAAGTTATGTTTTGATCTATGCAAGTTTATATGCAAGTTATGTTTTGACCTATGCAAATTTATATGCAAGTCATGTTTTGATCTTTGCAAGTTTATATGCAAGTTATGTTTTGATCTATGCAAGTTATGCAAGTTTATATGCAAATTATGTTTTGATTTATGCAAGTTTATATGTAAGTTATGTTTTGATCTATACAAGTTTATATGCAAGTTTATATGCAAGTTATGTTTTGATCTATGCAAGTATATATGTAGGTTATGTTTTGATCTATGCAAGTTTATATGCAAGTTATGTTTTGATCTATGCATGTTATGCAAGTTTATATGCAAGTTATGTTCATTTATGCAAGTTCATATGCAAGTTATGTTGATCTATGCAAGTTTATGCTTATATGTTAAGATCTATTCCAGTTCAAATGTTTAGATCTATGTCAGTTCACATTGCATATGTTAATTGGACCTATCTTATATGCTAGTTCACATTTATATGTTTAATAAGAATTATGTTGTTCTATTCCATGTTTATGTTACACATGCTTAATTTGATTTACATTGTTTTATGCCAGTTTGAATGTCATATGTCTCTTTCCTTTCCTTTTTCTTATGAGTTAGGCTAAGAGCGAGCCTAACGTATTATGTGAATTATACGTACGAACAACATGGGAAAGTTGGGGAATAGTTTGGGAAAACATTAATATGGGATATTATGTAATTGGCATAAAATGGTTAGTAACCATGTAATTAACTTGAGACATAAATTGGTATAGTTTATATACATGGAAATTATGGACATAATTTAGATGATAATTATGATCATAACTTGAATTGACTACCCTTGTGGATAATTGATATATACACTTGGACATAAATAGTAAATACGTAAATTGATTAAAAGATGAACACGCCTAACCCGAGCTTAGATTGAGTTGCAGTGTAAGACTGCCCGGAACCACCCGGCACATCCAGCAATCGCAACAACAGGTCTAATGTGAGAGGCTAGCGCATCAAGCCCAAAACCCAAGGTTAGAATGAGTTTCCGGTAGAAGTCTGCCCGGAATCGCCCGGCACATCCAGCAACCGCAAACAACAGTTCTAATGTGAGAGGTTGGTGCATTAATAAATCAGTTAATGCCAATGAACATACATGCTAAGAATGGTAAGGTTAAGTAACATATGAATATGCGACACTTAACCAATACAACATGTTAATCAAACAAATGGGTGGGGTTAGGTTAAATTGAGAACACTTAACCGTTATAACTTTTTGGTTAGGAAACCCTAGTAACGGGGACCCATTTCAGCAGTAACCCAGACAGATGTATCATGGTACCCTGAACTAGACAGGGCGGGGCACGATTACTGGGCTGATTATAAGCGGTCAAAATAGCAATGGGTGGTGCGTCAGTGTAGGTTCCGATGGAGTACGGGCATGCACGTAATCCGAAGTGGAAAAATCAGGCACTGGGCATCAGTATTTATACACTGTACATCTTGAATTATGTCGGGTTGCCATCATAGGGATTAATACACCCCATGGTGGAACCAGCACATGTATCTACAAACAAGCTGGGCCGAATGACACAAGTAATAAATACATACGAGTTAGGGAGCCGATCGCATGGGGAGGGTAGTGGGTACAACTGGTGGAGATAGGAGCAGGCGACACCTATGACAGCAGCTAGGGGTACACGAACTACCATTATTATTATTATCATTATGATTAGTAAGAGGGATCAACTTTCAGTATGGGACTAGTAATAGTGCGGTGTATTTAGCATTGGTGAAGTGTAGTAATTATCCAATATTGATTAGAAGCGCAGTCAACGTTTATCTTATTCATCTTGCCTACATTGTCATGCATGCTTATGTTAGAGTCATTTCTTACTTTCCAGTTTATGTTCTTATCCTATTACTTTAATAATTATATTGTTAAAGTTACTGAACTCGCCAGACTTTATGTCTGACCTTGTTTGTTTTGCCCCTTTTCTTTCCGTTCCTCCCCCTCCCCCAGGTTCTCAGGGTGGGCCTAGTGGAGCTTGATTTGGATCTCTTTCTCTCTCTCTTTTGGAAGTGCTTGGTTTGTTGAAAGTAAAGTTCAGCTTATCTCTTTTTATGGCTATTTATGTTGGGATTATGCTTTTCGCTTTATGTACTCAGAAAATAATTTGTCAAGATGGATATTAAGCGTACTTGGTTTTATTGTTGGTTTTGGTGTTGTGATCAAACTATATTTCCACTACAATGAAGTTGTTTTAAAATTTTAAAGTACCAATATATGTATTTGTTTTATTATATTATGTTCTATACACTTATAATACTCCATGAAAGTTAATGCATTCCCTTTGTGAGTGACATTAATGGACGTGGGGTGTTACACGTGGTATCAGAGCTGAAGGTTACCAGAACAGATAAAAGATTTAGAAAACCATTTTCAAAAGCATTTTTTATATAGAAGTATTTTCAAAAACATGTTTCAAAGGAGTTTTCAAGAGAAAGGTTTATTATGAAAAACATAATCCCCAAAATCCATATATCTTTCTTTCGATTCTTTGTTTCGAATCTCTTCCTTTTTCCTTCGTGAGTCTCTTTCCCCGCTTGTAGATGCTTTTTCTAAGATATGTAAAGACTTTCGTGCGATGGGCGGAAACCGTTTCATAGGACTGAGACATTTGTCGAAGCTAGAATTGGCTCAAGGAAGTGGAGGGCTCGTTTGGTATCTTTGAGATGGACGATGGAAGGAAGGTTCAGCTAGCTGCTTGGTCGATGATGGAGTTTAGTCTAAGGAGAACAACCCAAGGATGGGGAATTTGTTGATATGTCTTTAATCCATGAAGAAGGTAAAGGAGAAAGTGGAAATAATAATTAACCCCATAACAAAAGAAAGGCGGTAAGGATAACAAAGGCCAAAAGAAAAGGAAGTGCCACAATTGTGGAATACCTGACCACTTAAAGAAAGACTGTAGAAAGAAGAAGAAGACTGGTTGTTACCATTGCGGTGAGGCATGACATATGATTTAGGATTACCCGAGGAGGCAAGGGCAAGGACAGAGGGCAGGATCTTCAGGAGGGCAAGTTGTGTTCTCATGGTCAGTATATCAGAAAGAGATAGGAAGTTTCGGTTGAAGATTTGATTTCATTTTCCTAAGACTCTTTTCGAATCCTGCGCTTCGCATTTGTTTATATCTGCTTCGTTAGTTGAAACACTGCACTTAAATACTAGTTTAGTTATGGATCCCATTGTAGTCTCAAATCCTATTAGTGGTTCGGCTCATTTATCCATGGTCTGTCGGAATTTGAGAGTGTCTACCTTGGGCATTGGGTTTGAATGCAACGCCTACATTCTTGGTTTCATGGGCTACGGCTTGATTCTAGGTATGGATTGGCTAGCCAATTATGGTGCCATCCTTGACTGTTGAAGGAGGGTAGTTAGATTGTTGACTCGTTGTGGAAGAACCCTTGATATTTATTGTGACCCTAGAGGTCCAGTGATGCTTAGCTACCTAGAATCTCTTGATGCATCCATCGATGATTTGGAATTTGTTCGTGTAGTCCGTGAGTATGGTGACGTCTTTGATGAGGTTCGGGGTTTACCCTAAGGCGCGAGATAGACCTCCGTATATACTTAGTAGATAATGCAAAACCAATTGCATTACCAGTACGCCAAATGGCTCTGAGGGAGAAGAGGGAATTTGATAGGCAAGTGGGGGAGCTACTTGGGAAGATGTTTGATAGGTGAATCATATCAGGATGGAAAACCTATTAAAGACAGTCCTTGAGGAAGCCCATCAATCTAAGATGACTATTCATCCAAGTGGTAATAAAATATATAGAGTTCGAGGAAGTGGGGCCAAACTTGCGGAAGGAAGTAAAACTAGAGAAGACAGCGAGAATGCGACTTGGGAGACTAAAAATAAAGATCATGCTTCATAACATTTTCTTTAGGACAATGTTCTTAACTTCTTTTTCCAAAGCTTTTTATTCGTACTTGTTTCTATCGTTTGAGTACATCTTATCCATAGCATTTTTCGATCTTTAGATGGAAAAATCCTATGGTTTTAAACATGTGTTTGAGACATGTTATGTTTGATGGATGCAAGTGGATGCAAGTGTTTGCTAGTGGTTGCTCGTGGATGCATTTACACACACGTTAGGCACTAGATCGGCTCAATCACTTTTATATTGCATATTGATAAGTGTGCATACTTAAATAAATGGGTGTATATTAATTGTGTTATCATATGGATGCTGCATTTAGATGAATGATTGTGCACGCATGTAGAAATAATATGTACCATTAGGATTCTTTTGCATACATAATGGAAACATGACACTATCATGATTTGCATTAAGGAGGTCAACTAAATCAGTAGACCGCCTGATCTTTGCATTAGGTAAGGGACATATACACTCACTTTTGCATATGTTCATATAGCATTAGAAGTCTTTTAAGGACAATGGATGGTTGTGGATGATGGATGAGTAGATGGATGATGAACGGTAGGATACATTCTTCTTAACTTGAAGATTTTGGGGACGAAATCCTTTAAGGAGGGGAGAATGTTACACCGCGCATTTTTAATGAAATTATAAATGTGGAAATATGCATATATATTGTATGCATAGATATATTTTAGAGGGAATTTAAATAATGACAATGAAATTGCATGTAATAAGTTAATGTAGTGAAATGAAGAAAAAGATTAATGAAATAAATTACATGCAATACATGAAATACGAAGAAATGCATGCAAACATTTAAGAAGAAATAAAAAGGAGAATTTGAAGAGCCTCCAAAATTTGGTCATGAAATTAGTGTCATTGCGTTCATGGCGATTTTCTGATTAATTTAGACCTATAGTTTGTAGAAAACTTATTTAAAATGAAGAAGATATTCTTAAATTAAATATTGCAGCAAAACATGAAAAAGAAGAATGAGAAAAGAATAATTGGTAGCACTTTCCTAAGTCTTGTTAGCAAAAGATTTAGTAGCTCATTTGGTTAGTACATGTGACTTGTACACAAAAGGTACAGAGTTCGATCCACACCAACGTCATATTTTTGTTTTAGGGGAATGGCTAAAAAAGTGGTTTAGTGTGATCGCAGTTCAAAAAGCGGTTTAGTGTGAAAAGGGTTAATTAGAAAGATAATTACAAAGAATATATATATATATATATATATGTATGTATATATATATGTGACATGTGGGTGTCAACACCCCTGCTGTTGCGCATCATGTTGCACACATGGCGCATTTTTGTTGGTTAGTGACATTTTTGATAGTTTTAGGGCTTATGTGGCTTGTTCTGATTGGCCCGATGATGTGTCTTTTTGATTTAAAGGGTTTAGATGAATCCAAGACTAATCTAAAGGCTCTGATTAATCAGATACTTCTATATAAGCACACATAAACCTAAACCCTAATCAAAACTAAATTCATTCATAAGCCTCCATGCTGCTGCATCCTAAACTAAGCTAGTCTCTTCTCCAACAAATTAAAGCATAGGAATTGTAAAAAGGAATTCTATAACAACAACAGACGAATCTATTCTTTCTTCTATCACTGTGAGTACAGTCACTTTCACAAGATAATTAATTAAAATAATTATGATAAGTTGTGGTCTGGACTGTATGAATATGCATGTTGAATCATATGCTATTAGTCAGTTATGTTATCATCTATTCTATTAATATATGCCAGTTTTGTTATCATATGTAATTGGTTCATTTTATGATGTTAATTCATATGTCCAACTACGTATGCTTGATTAGAATCATTATATGCAAGTTAAGTTTTGATCTATGCAAGTTATGCAAGTTATGTTTTGATCTATGCAAGTTTATATGCAGGTTATGTTTTGATATATACAAGTTATGTAAGTCTATATGCAAGTTTTGTTTTGATTTATGCAAGTTTATATGCAAGTTACGTTTTGATCTATGCAAGTTATGCAAGTTATGTTTTGATCTATGCAATTTTATATGCAAGTTTATATGCAAGTTATGTTTTGATCTATGCAAATTTATATGCAAGTTATGTTTTGATCTTTGCAAGTTTATATGCAAGTTATGTTTTGATCTATGCAAGTTTATATGCAAGTTATGTTTTGATCTATGCAAGCTATGCAAGTTTATATGAAAGTTATGTTTTGATCTATGCAAGTTTATATGTAAGTTATGTTTTGATCTATACAAGTTTATATGCAAGTTATGTTTTGATCTATGCAAATTTATATGCAAGTTATGTTTTGATCTATGCAAGTTTATATGTAGGTTATGTT
Source organism: Allium sativum (assembly GCA_030737875.1). Taxonomy (NCBI): domain Eukaryota; kingdom Viridiplantae; phylum Streptophyta; class Magnoliopsida; order Asparagales; family Amaryllidaceae; genus Allium; species Allium sativum. Next base: position 492,411,993 of record CM060920.1, read on the forward strand.
TTGATCTATGCAAGTTTATATGCAAGTTATGTTTTGATCTATGCAAGTTATGCAAGTTTATATGCAAGTTATGTTTTGATCTATGCAAGTTATGCAAGTTATGTTCATCTATGCAAGTTCATATGCAAGTTATGTTCATCTATGCAAGTTTATGCTTATATGTTAAGATCTATACTAGTTCAGATGTTTAGATCTATGTCAGTTCAAATTGCATATGTTAATTGGACCTATCTTATATGCTAGTTCACATTTATATGTTTAATAAGAATTATGTTGTTCTATTCCATGTTTATGTTACACATGCTTAATTAGATTTACATTGTTTTATGCCAGTTTGAAAGTCATATGTCTCTTTCCTTTCCTTTTTCTTATGAGTTAGGCTAACAGCGAGCCTAACATATTATGTGAATTATACGTACGAACAACGTGGGGATGTTGGGGAATAGTTTGGGAAAACATTAATATGGGATATTATGTAATTGGCATAAAATGGTTAGTAACCATGTAATTAACTTGAGACATAAATTGGTATAGTTTATATACATGGAAATTATGGACATAATTTAGATGATAATCATGAACATAACTTGAATTGACTACACTTGTGGATAATTGATATATAAACTTGGACATGAATGGTAAATACGTAAATTGATTAAAAGATGAACATGCCTAACCCGAGCTTAGATTGAGTTGCAGTGTAAGATTGCCTGGAACCACCCGGCACATCCAGCAATCAAAACAATAGGTCTAATGTGAGAGGCTAGCACATCAAGCCCAAAACCCAAGGTTAGAATGAGTTTGCGGTAGAAGTCTGCCCGGAACCGCCCGACACATCCAACAACCGCAAACAACAGTTCTAATGTGAGAGGTTGGTGCATTAATAAATCAGTTAATGCCAATGAACATACACGCTAAGAATGGTAAGGTTAAGTAACATATGAATAGGCGACACTTAACCAATACAAGATTTAATTAAAAAAATGGGTGGTGTTAGGTTAAATTGAAAAAACACTTAACTGTTATAACATGTTGGTTAGGAAACCCAAGTAACGGAGAGTCATTTCAGCAGTAAGCCACATAGATGTATCATGGTTTCCTGAACTAGGCAGGGTGGGGCACGATTACTGGGCTGATTATAAGCGGTCAAAATAGCGGCGGGTGGTGCGTCAGTGTAGGTTCCGATGGAGTACGGGCATGCACATGCTCCGGAGTGGATAAATCAGGCACTGGGCATCAGTAGTTATACACTGTGCATCTTGAATTGTGTTGGGTTGCAATCACAGGGATTGATACACCCCCATGGTGGAACTAGCACAGGTATCTACAAATAAGCGGGGCCAAATGACACAAGTAATAAATACATACGAGTTAGGAAGCCGATTGCATGGGGATGGTGGTGGGTACAACTAGTGGAGATAGGAGCAGGTGGCCCCTATGACAGCAGCTAGGGGTACACAAAACTACCATTATTATTATCATTATGATTAGTAAGAGGGATCAACTTTCAGTATGGGACTAGTAATGGTGCGGTGTATTTAGCATTGGTGCAGTGTAGTAATTATCCTATAGTGATTAGAAGCGCAATCAACGTTTATCTTATTCATCTTGCCTACCTTCTCACGCATGCTTATGTTACAGTCATTTCTTACTTTCCAGTTTATATTCTTATCCTGTTACTTTAATAATTATATTGTTAAAGTTACCGAACTCGCCAGACTTTATGTCTGACTTTGTTTGTTTCGCCCCTTTTCTTTTCGCCCCCCCAGTTCTCAGGGTGGGCCTAGTGGAGCTTGATTTGGATCTCTTTCTCTCTCTTTTGGAAGTGATTGGATTGCTGAAAGTAAAGTTCATCTTATCTCTTTTTATGGCTATTTATGTTGGGGTTATGCTTTTTGTTTTATGTACTCAGAAAATAATTTTTCAAGATGGATATTAAGTGTACTTGGTTCTGTTGTTGGTTTTGGTGTTGTAATTAAACTATTTTTCCGCTGCAATGAAGTTGTTTTAAATTTTTAAAGTACCAATATATGTATCTATCTTGTTATATTATGTTCTATACACTTATAATACTCCACGAAAGTTAATGCATTCCCTTTGTGAGTGACATTAATGGACGTGGGGTGTTGCACGTAGCGTTATTATCGTTGTTTCCAAATTAATTAATTTAGAAATATAAATTTTTATCTCATTCTTTAAATAAGTAAAAATAAAAAATAAAAGATTAAAACTATATTTCAAACGGAAAGTAATTAATACTTTCCCCAAATTTGACATTGTCAAATTCCAATATATATAACTTTCTTCGATTAAATCTTATATCCGATCGACATTCTGAACTTAGATATATAATATTCGAAATTTTGGAATAACCCCATCATTATAGATCAACTCAATTTTCTATTCCATTCAAATTCTTATTTGAAATCTTGTTGCCAAACCCAAATCCCTATATAACCATTCCCAAGTGCAACACATTTTCTTTTCAAATCGTTATTCACTTTACCAAAACAATTTTCCGCTTTAATTGAAATACCATTTCAAAATATCCAATTTTTTATTTTTGAAATATTTTTGCTTTTCTCTTTTTAATATACCTTCTTTTTCTTATAAAATCAATAACTTGCTTATAAAACGACGACTATAACATTTTGAGTGTTATAGCTTCCCATTCAATTCTATAACTTCCATTTATAGATTTCCTTCGCTTATGAAATTCGATTATACATTTCCATTTTTACGGATCTCGTTTAAGGCCCAAATTATTTATAATTTGGTTTATAAACTCCATATTGACTTCAAATTCCATTATAAAATTATTGGTTTAAAACCAATATAAACCTGCTTACAAAATCTCCATTTTTATTTCATTTTATACAATTATAATTATAACTCATTCTTCACTATTTGGTTATTCTACTTTTCTATTCTCCTTACATATCCAATTCTTCTATTTACATATTCAACTAATTCCCATTGGGTTTTCATTTTATACAAATAAATTATAAATCCATTTATAGCTATCTGTTTATAGAACCCTTACCATTTCAATTTAAAATACTTGGTCTTTATCTTTTCAAACCATAAATATCAACCTTTCAAAAATTATTCATTTTAAATGAAAAATTCGATGTAGTCAAATTCCAATTGTAAATCCCTATGGATTTATTTCTATTCAATTTACATCCCGATTTTTATGAAACTCATCGTTTTTGTCAAGCCGACTTCCAATTCCACTTCCTAAAAATCACACTTGAATTTATATTATTACATTATCCAACGATAGTTACTTTACTTTATTTATAAACATTATTATAAACAACTTCTTGTTTAATCCACTTAAACAAGTTTTCTGTTTCTAATCCATTTGAAATATAATTTCTATTTTGGAAATAATTTCCTTTTTACACCTCAATTTCTTTTCTACATTCTAAAATATTTTGCGGTATTTAAATACCAAAATTTTGGACTAGTGTAATTCAACCACAACATAATCAATCACCGGTCGTATACCACATCATATATCATAATAAATAAATAAATAGTACATAAAATGTTGAGGAATCCAGTTGGATCCCTCCAACCTGTTTCCCTGCATCCACAGATGTTAATGAACATCAATAACATTAATTTCACATCAATATGAAATATCATGGTGAATAGAATTAATAATCGATTAATGATATAACTATATCAACTAATTTTATCAACCATGCAATCAAACAACCATCATATAGTATAAAATTACTATAAATAAATTTAAAATTCATTTGTATAAAAATATAAACGAGTCAGAGTTTAGTGAGGTTAGTCACATTTGTTTGTAGTTGACGGTTCTGCTTTTGTTTTATTTAAGATCAAACGGACTTTTGATTTTATCACGGAATTCCACTAGCTCCGTTCTCAGCGAAATTAGTTCCATCATGTAGATCTTGTCATTACGGTTCCAATAGTTCTGGTCGAATTTAATTCTGTTAACGAATAAAATACATATCGTTGTTACTAGTTTATTTATGAGTTAACTTAACATATATTCACTAATTAAAATTTTAAAACCGTAATTATCATTTTTAGCATTGATTACTCAAATTAATCCTTCCTTTGATTAATCCATCATTAGGCCTCGATTAACTTATTAATATCGGCTCTAATTCCTTCTTTCCCCATAATCATTCAAAGCCGTTTATTTCCTGAAACCACATAAAACACTCAATTTCATTCACTCCATTCCATGTCATGATTTCCAAAGTTTAAAACATCATGCTGCTAATAATTATCTTCCGAGAAACACAACTTCCAACAGTTCGAACTCACCATCTCAACACAGCAGTAACCTCAACGACTTCTTTTTACTGCACAGACGAATTCCACCCATTCTCCTCCATCACTCCATAAATCATTAAACAAAAATCACCAAATCTTACCTAATCCGAGCCTTCATCACCCTCCTCGTTTCCCTCTTGTAACGACCCAGAAATTTCGGCAATTTGAAATAGAAATTAATTATAAGGATTTAAATACAAATAATCAAATTATATTGATACTTGAGTAAAATCAAATATATAGTTTCACTTGAATTGAATTCGATATTTAATTCAGGATGATTGGTTGATAATCAAAAATATGTGGATTCAATTTGGTTGAATATTCGAATTTGATTTGAAATTCGATTGGAAGATATAGATGGTTGAATTTTAAAAAAAAATAAAATAAAAATAAATTAAATAATAATAAGTTGTATACATATGTCTTATTACCACCAAGCTAATTTTATTGAATTTAGAACGTTGGAAGAAGAAATACATATAATTTTTGTCATATTTGGAGACTGTATGTACGGTACAAATATTGAGCGTCAACGTTAATGTACGGTACAGTTAAACATTGAATTTAATAAAAATAAACTTCTTCCGTTATCACCTACCTTAGAATCACCTACCTTAGAATCACCTACCTCAGTTGATATCTAAGCCGACCTATTTCGGATGAACGCACAGACACCCTAACCCTATGATTGAACTTTGTTCTTATCTTCCCTTTTACTCCTATAAATCACACTCCCCGTTCCCATTTTCATTGAGCAAAAAAGCATTTCTTCTTTTTAATGGAAATGGCCACTGTGATTTCCTTTTTCCTCAAATCCCTAAAGCAAATTCAGTCTTCGGCCGAAATCATTTCTCAAAATCATTTCCTCTTCCTTTCATTTTAATGGCCAGCGGAAGCCCCTTTTTTGGCCGAAGCCCCAAATCCCAATCCTCCCCAAAATCAAAGTCGCATCTTTCGCTTGCAAACCCCAACTCCACCGCTACTCAAATCGGAATTCACTGCCACCAAACGAAGCCGCAACTCCACCAAAACCGCTACTGCGCCTCGAGTCGAGGGTCTACGAGTCGTTGCTGCTACTTCTTCTGTCGACCGCGCCTCCTTTCCGCTGATTTAAGGTGAGCATCTCACTCACGATTAACCCTAGTTCAAGTAAATTAAATTTCTTTACTGAATATAATGGCCATAATTACTGCAAAATTGATGTGTATGTTGTTTAATCATGTTTTGCTGTGTTATCATGATCTGTAGCATTTACTTGCCTGGCTGTGTTACATATATAACCAAAATTTTAGCAGTATGGTTTGTATGCAGACTGGCTAAAACAACTAAACTAATTCAACTACAAGAGCCTTACATTAACAGTTCCATACATATACTTGTGTCAATATTACCAAATTCTTTAGACAGGTTCGATACACCTGTGTTTTGTTGAAAAACTTTGTCTTATTAAAATCTGAATTTCACCCATTAACATATATATATTTCCATTGTGAGTTTGTTTGTAGCATTAGGTTGGTATTCTGATTTGCCTTGAATGTTTGCATGAATGATTTGTGAAAGTAAATTTAAGATATACCCATTCAGTATGCACAATTTGGCACCTTAAACCATTCAGTATTGCCATTGGTATTGCCATCAGTACACACCTTTGTTGCCATCAATATACACCTTTGTTACCATCAGTATGTGGTTCCTAAGTATTTGCCGTAATTTGATTGAAATGTTGCTCCATGTATTTGATGAATTCAAGAACACCGACCTGGCTGCCTTGGGTCTGTCGGCATTCGGTTGTTATTTCATAAAGTTTTAGTATATTTTTATTTAATATGTTAAGTTACAGCTAACAGACCAAATGAAATATATTTTAAGAAATTGTCAGCCATGACACTGATAACATATATTAATATTAATGTGAAGTCAATTAATGTTATATAAGTTTTTATTATTTAACCTTGAAGGCTATGATTCCTTTCCAGTATTTGATTTGTGTATATCCTTTGGTGAAAGTGTTTGCATTGAGATAACAGTCTCTTATATTCGCAGTTGTAGGATAAGGCTAGTTGACATCAATATTTATGGCTGATGCATTAAGTGAACTTTTTCAAAGGAAGAACCATTTAAAGCTAGTTGGCATCGATCTTTATTACAATAGAAATCATATTGTTTCGTATCTTGTTACAGTGCTGGTTTATGCATTAAAAGTTAGTATGCATTTGTGTGATTTATTATTTTAACATCTTATCCTAGTTGAATGCTAAAATTACTTATGTATGAATGGAAGTATCTATTCACTTTTAATTACTATCTGGCATAAGATTTTACTCAAGTAGGTTCCCTCCTAAATACTCATATCTCGTCTAAAAGTGACCCAGACCTTTTTATGTAATCCCTAGTGATGACAGTATAACACTTACTCTTTGTTTCTTGTACTAAGGTGGTCGTATAAAACATCAACAGTGGTGAAAATTAAACAAAAGAAGAAGAAAAAGGAATTTGATTCTAAGTTACCCTTAAATGTGCTCCATAGATGGTTGCGATTTAGTTGTCATTTGCGTATGTTTCGTGATAGGTAACATCGGATGAAACATGTTGATTGGAAGGATAAATTTTAAAAACTGTGGATGCTATATATAATTCTTTAGCATCATAGCGTAAGGGTATTGCCTTACGCTGATTGTTGTGACAGGTCGCATTCTGTTCATATATATAGATATTTATGCTTATTGCATTTCAACCTTTTGATGCTGGAACCATTATGTCACCTTCTCATATGCTTGCTAATCATGTTCCACCCTGTTGCCTGGAAGTTTTATTCTGTTTTGAATAAGCTAATCATATTGTAGTAACATACTACTTATATGCTAAACATTCATGAGTATTAATATATATATATATATATATATATCGGATCTGGAACATGTTATGGTTGAGTGTATATGGTTCTATGGGTAAGTGTATATTCTGTACACTGAAAAATTGGTCTAACACATATGTCATTACATTTTGGAAACCTGGAACCGTTATGTATCCCTACATTTTAGGGCTGAAGTTTCATGTTTGGCTGTATATACACATATATATCTCTTACTTGTAATTAGCTGGTTACCCTGTTAATGCGCACCGCACCATTTTTTTTTTTTTTGTATACTTGAATAATAGACTTATGCTGTGATACCATGATTTTGTGATAACCTTTCGCTGGGAAATCAAAATGCAGATTTGTTTATATCCAAAGAGAAATTCACGTGTAGAAATGTGTTGTACTCTAACTTCCAAACTCAAGCTAAATAACTTCCCGTATTTTTCTATTAATATGATCATATTTCTATTTCTATGACATACACCAGTTGAGTTACTTGTACTTCATTATCATGCCATGTGTTACAACACTTGATTAGTTGGTGGTTCGGATCATACTCGAACGCCATTGTCATGTATTGTTTTTCTTGGAACGCTGGGGCAGTACACACGGGTACATGTACACGTGTGTATATGCAAGCTTCCGGAATTCCTTGGTTTAAACACTAATATAGAACATACATTATAGTCTTGCGTATGACACGTAATTGAAGTTAGGATTTGCTACTACATTTTAGTTTCTATTGAAATTATTTTACTTGAACTATGATTAATCCTGACTCGAGTATTTTCATATTTTGCATGGGATGCTCGAGTCAGATCCGAGCATTTCAGGTTTAAAGATTTCGGTCAGGATTCGAAGATTGATGAAGATGGGGATTTCAAGCTGGCGCGCTCTAAAGATTTATACAGTAAAGATTTTTCTTGTATTTAAAGTATATTTTATATTCCGCTGTAGGAAAATCTTTGTATTCAAAAATCATGATTTATAAAATGAAAGTTTTATTTTTATATCTCATACTGTGTTATTATTCTGTATTCTCTGTGTTGATTCTGTTTCTAAACTCTGTAAGCTAAATACGCTCTGTCAGTTTGGACGTTTTAAGTTGGTTAAATCACCAATTTGAAGCGGTCAAATTGGCGGGACGTTACAAGTGGTATCAGAGCTGGTTGCTTAATTGGTACGGATGATAGGGGGTTCTCGCTTCGCGTTTGGTGGCGAACGGGAGACTCTTACCCCTACATCTCCCGACAATGTGGGTTGGTCGAGTCGAGAGGCTGGCCGTAAAAGCAGTTCTGAGGTATCTCTGTAAGCCACGCTGGGAGGTTAGCCCAGTGCCGAGGGAGGAAAGGATGGTTGAAAAGCCTACTCGAATCCCGGGGTCGTTACAAGTGGTATCAGAGCTTTGGTTTATTCAAAGCTTAGCTTATTGAGTTTAAAACGGATCTTGAAAATAAAGCGATTTTGAAAAATAGTTATTTTTGAAATTTCAAATATTTTGAAACTAGTGTTTTGAAATTAATACAGCGGAAATGAAAATTTATTTTGAGATTTAAAATTTTGTTCGGAATCCCCAGTCTTCAGAAGTCTTCGAATCCAGGTTTGCGAGAATTATTCTTCAATAAGTTCCCTTAGGATTTGAATCTAGAATCCATCATCGGATGATATCTAGGATAGATAGGAGAGAATCAACGAATTAATTTCGTTAAGCGTGAATTTTAGAAATCAAAGATGACTGAAGTTGATTGTAAATGAGAATTCAATTTGAATAGAAAAAGGAAATTTGAAATCATTTCAAAGAAGAAACGATGAATTTTGTTAAGAATATAAGTTGATGAAAAATCAAATAAAAAGGGTTAAGTGAAGAGATGACGATGTTTTATTTAACATTTGTTTAAATCAAACTAACAAATTTAGAGATGTTGCAAGAATAAAGTATATTCTCGATAGAAAATAAAGCTTTGTGAATATATGGAAATATTTTCCGGTGACAATAAATGATTTTTAAGAATGGAGAAAATGAATAGAACAATTGGAAATATTTTCAAAGGATAGTGAGAGGTTAACATAATTCAGAATAACAAGAACTGAAGAACAAAGAGCTACGTCGAAGACGAAGGAGGGCAGAACATAAAGAGAAGTGGAATTGTAAATTGAATCCGAGAATTTCGTAAACAATGATTGATAAGAAATTAAGAAGTGGAGTTAAGGAATTTAGAAACTGACTAAAGATTAGTTAAGTTGAATAGTTTTCTGAGTATTGATCTGATGTTGGTTTCGGCCTTCGGGGTTGATACTTAGGGAATTGTTCGCTTGCTAATGGATGGTCGAGGTGTGGACGTGAAGGAGTGATAATGCATGAAAAAAAAAATTTGTGAAAAAATATATATGGAATTTTGAGAGAATAAAGTTATGACTGAAGTGATGAATTTTTAAGAAGAATTGGTTATAACCAATAGATTCATAAATTCGAGTTAAAGGAAATATTAGATATCTGAATTGGATAAGAGATCAAAACTGAAATTGAATGGAGATTTGAGGATGCTCGATGTGATATAGTGGATATAGAAATTTTCAGAACTTATATGAGAAATGCATAAAAATATAGCGAAGTCGAGAACTATTGATTTGAAAGGTAATCGATTTAGATAAAATCTTATATAACGGAATTTATATAAGACGAGATGTTTGAAATATGATTTGGAAAAAAATCTTATGAGTTGACAAAAGTATGATTTTTGAGGAATATGAAATAAAATACTATATGTATATAGTATAGTATGTTTTTCAAAGTAAAGGTAAGGAAAGTACCATCCTTCTTCTTTGAATTTCGAGCTTATGTAAAAGGACTGCAGATAGCGCAATCTGCAGTGCTGCTGGTGGTAGTAGGTTGTCCGGACATAAAACTCATGAGTTGCCATTGAGCACGACTGCTAGCGTAATTCGCAGGGCTGCAGATAGCCTATGGCGGTCGGATGTTTCTTGAGGGAATCAGGTGTAACCATTGTGATCGCTGCGATCTAGAGTCGTGGGAATTCGATCGTGTAGCGAAATTCGCAGGGCTGCAGATAGCCTATGGCGGACGGATGTTTCTTGGGGGAACCAAGCGTAACCATTGTGACTGCTGCGATCTACAGTCGAATGTAAGGGCGTAATCCGGAGAGCTGTGAAAGCTTACGGGTATGGATGTTTCCTGAGGGACTCAGGCGTAACCATTGTGTACCTGCGGTCCATAGTATTTGAGATATCTTAGTGATAGTGAGCCACCTGTTTGATGCAGCAGTTAGTCTTCGTGACTTGATTGGTCTTCGGGGCCTAATTTGTCTTTGTAACTTGGCTTGTCCTCGTGACATGAAGTATCTTCATAATTTGATGATTCATTTTCGTGAACATGAGATAGAGCAACTAATGCTCAATAACCTCAGATTGTCTTTTGACTCTTATATTGTCTTCCGTTGATCTGTCCATGACGAAATTCGCAGGGAAGTGATTTCCTACGGATACAGATGTTTTCTGGGGGATCCAGACGAAACCATTGTGTATCTGCGATTCATGAACAATCAACTTATCAACATCACATTGGTACTTTCCGTATCTGTTTTAAAAGAATTTTTGAAATATTTTCACTGGGAGTTGAAGCAAGGATATTTAGTGCTTAGAGATTTTAGTCGTGCGCCTGGCCAGCGTATGTCTAACATCTGTAAGAACGACAATAGACTTGTCAGACCTCGAGTTATCAAATATTTTTAAAAATCAAATTAAAGTATACTTAACTAAATAAGTTAAGAAAGAGATTTTTGGAATAATAACACAAATAATTTTGCTCGAATATTGTATTACAAAAGATTTTGAATTATGGAAATTTTCAAATTTATAATGTAGCTTGAAGAGGAAATGTTATTTACACTCTACAGTGAGAGTTCGGGCAAAATTGAATGGATTGAATGCGTTGAACTGAGATTGTAAGAAATAAGTGGGATAATGGGTAGTAAATATTAACAGAGAGGATTATAAAGAAATTTGGGATTATTTGCAAAATTTGAAATTTAAGAGGAGATAAATTTTGAAAGGAAACGTGATTCCCCGAATTAATTGGATATGATGGTAAATAACGAAAAATCGATGATTTAAATATCGATATTTAAATGAGTTGTGGGGAAATTACCCACGGATATGAAATTTGGAGTGTACATTGGCAGAATTATAAAGATCACTCCTTTTCGAGGACGAAAAGTTTTAAAGGGGGGAAGATTGTAACGACCCAGAAATTTCGGCAATTTGAAATAGAAATTAATTATAAGGATTTAAATACAAATAATCAAATTATATTGATACTTGAGTAAAATCAAATATATAGTTTCACTTGAATTGAATTCGATATTTAATTCAGGATGATTGGTTGATAATCAAAAATATGTGGATTCAATTTGGTTGAATATTCGAATTTGATTTGAAATTCGATTGGAAGATATAGATGGTTGAATTTTAAAAAAAAAAAAAAAAAAAATAAATTAAATAATAATAAGTTGTATACATATGTCTTATTACCACCAAGCTAATTTTATTGAATTTAGAACGTTGGAAGAAGAAATACATATAATTTTTGTCATATTTGGAGACTGTATGTACGGTACAAATATTGAGCGTCAACGTTAATGTACGGTACAGTTAAACATTGAATTTAATAAAAATAAACTTCTTCCGTTATCACCTACCTTAGAATCACCTACCTTAGAATCACCTACCTCAGTTGATATCTAAGCCGACCTATTTCGGATGAACGCACAGACACCCTAACCCTATGATTGAACTTTGTTCTTATCTTCCCTTTTACTCCTATAAATCACACTCCCCGTTCCCATTTTCATTGAGCAAAAAAGCATTTCTTCTTTTTAATGGAAATGGCCACTGTGATTTCCTTTTTCCTCAAATCCCTAAAGCAAATTCAGTCTTCGGCCGAAATCATTTCTCAAAATCATTTCCTCTTCCTTTCATTTTAATGGCCAGCGGAAGCCCCTTTTTTGGCCGAAGCCCCAAATCCCAATCCTCCCCAAAATCAAAGTCGCATCTTTCGCTTGCAAACCCCAACTCCACCGCTACTCAAATCGGAATTCACTGCCACCAAACGAAGCCGCAACTCCACCAAAACCGCTACTGCGCCTCGAGTCGAGGGTCTACGAGTCGTTGCTGCTACTTCTTCTGTCGACCGCGCCTCCTTTCCGCTGATTTAAGGTGAGCATCTCACTCACGATTAACCCTAGTTCAAGTAAATTAAATTTCTTTACTGAATATAATGGCCATAATTACTGCAAAATTGATGTGTATGTTGTTTAATCATGTTTTGCTGTGTTATCATGATCTGTAGCATTTACTTGCCTGGCTGTGTTACATATATAACCAAAATTTTAGCAGTATGGTTTGTATGCAGACTGGCTAAAACAACTAAACTAATTCAACTACAAGAGCCTTACATTAACAGTTCCATACATATACTTGTGTCAATATTACCAAATTCTTTAGACAGGTTCGATACACCTGTGTTTTGTTGAAAAACTTTGTCTTATTAAAATCTGAATTTCACCCATTAACATATATATATTTCCATTGTGAGTTTGTTTGTAGCATTAGGTTGGTATTCTGATTTGCCTTGAATGTTTGCATGAATGATTTGTGAAAGTAAATTTAAGATATACCCATTCAGTATGCACAATTTGGCACCTTAAACCATTCAGTATTGCCATTGGTATTGCCATCAGTACACACCTTTGTTGCCATCAATATACACCTTTGTTACCATCAGTATGTGGTTCCTAAGTATTTGCCGTAATTTGATTGAAATGTTGCTCCATGTATTTGATGAATTCAAGAACACCGACCTGGCTGCCTTGGGTCTGTCGGCATTCGGTTGTTATTTCATAAAGTTTTAGTATATTTTTATTTAATATGTTAAGTTACAGCTAACAGACCAAATGAAATATATTTTAAGAAATTGTCAGCCATGACACTGATAACATATATTAATATTAATGTGAAGTCAATTAATGTTATATAAGTTTTTATTATTTAACCTTGAAGGCTATGATTCCTTTCCAGTATTTGATTTGTGTATATCCTTTGGTGAAAGTGTTTGCATTGAGATAACAGTCTCTTATATTCGCAGTTGTAGGATAAGGCTAGTTGACATCAATATTTATGGCTGATGCATTAAGTGAACTTTTTCAAAGGAAGAACCATTTAAAGCTAGTTGGCATCGATCTTTATTACAATAGAAATCATATTGTTTCGTATCTTGTTACAGTGCTGGTTTATGCATTAAAAGTTAGTATGCATTTGTGTGATTTATTATTTTAACATCTTATCCTAGTTGAATGCTAAAATTACTTATGTATGAATGGAAGTATCTATTCACTTTTAATTACTATCTGGCATAAGATTTTACTCAAGTAGGTTCCCTCCTAAATACTCATATCTCGTCTAAAAGTGACCCAGACCTTTTTATGTAATCCCTAGTGATGACAGTATAACACTTACTCTTTGTTTCTTGTACTAAGGTGGTCGTATAAAACATCAACAGTGGTGAAAATTAAACAAAAGAAGAAGAAAAAGGAATTTGATTCTAAGTTACCCTTAAATGTGCTCCATAGATGGTTGCGATTTAGTTGTCATTTGCGTATGTTTCGTGATAGGTAACATCGGATGAAACATGTTGATTGGAAGGATAAATTTTAAAAACTGTGGATGCTATATATAATTCTTTAGCATCATAGCGTAAGGGTATTGCCTTACGCTGATTGTTGTGACAGGTCGCATTCTGTTCATATATATAGATATTTATGCTTATTGCATTTCAACCTTTTGATGCTGGAACCATTATGTCACCTTCTCATATGCTTGCTAATCATGTTCCACCCTGTTGCCTGGAAGTTTTATTCTGTTTTGAATAAGCTAATCATATTGTAGTAACATACTACTTATATGCTAAACATTCATGAGTATTAATATATATATATATATATATATATATATATCGGATCTGGAACATGTTATGGTTGAGTGTATATGGTTCTATGGGTAAGTGTATATTCTGTACACTGAAAAATTGGTCTAACACATATGTCATTACATTTTGGAAACCTGGAACCGTTATGTATCCCTACATTTTAGGGCTGAAGTTTCATGTTTGGCTGTATATACACATATATATCTCTTACTTGTAATTAGCTGGTTACCCTGTTAATGCGCACCGCACCATTTTTTTTTTGTATACTTGAATAATAGACTTATGCTGTGATACCATGATTTTGTTATAACCTTTCGCTGGGAAATCAAAATGCAGATTTGTTTATATCCAAAGAGAAATTCACGTGTAGAAATGTGTTGTACTCTAACTTCCAAACTCAAGCTAAATAACTTCCCGTATTTTTCTATTAATATGATCATATTTCTATTTCTATGACATACACCAGTTGAGTTACTTGTACTTCATTATCATGCCATGTGTTACAACACTTGATTAGTTGGTGGTTCGGATCATACTCGAACGCCATTGTCATGTATTGTTTTTCTTGGAACGCTGGGGCAGTACACACGGGTACATGTACACGTGTGTATATGCAAGCTTCCGGAATTCCTTGGTTTAAACACTAATATAGAACATACATTATAGTCTTGCGTATGACACGTAATTGAAGTTAGGATTTGCTACTACATTTTAGTTTCTATTGAAAATTATTTTACTTGAACTATGATTAATCCTGACTCGAGTATTTTCATATTTTGCATGGGATGCTCGAGTCAGATCCGAGCATTTCAGGTTTAAAGATTTCAGTCAGGATTCGAAGATTGATGAAGATGGGGATTTCAAGCTGGCGCGCTCTAAAGATTTATACAGTAAAGATTTTTCTTGTATTTAAAGTATATTTTATATTCCGCTGTAGGAAAATCTTTGTATTCAAAAATCATGATTTATAAAATGAAAGTTTTATTTTTATATCTCATACTGTGTTATTATTCTGTATTCTCTGTGTTGATTCTGTTTCTAAACTCTGTAAGCTAAATACGCTCTGTCAGTTTGGACGTTTTAAGTTGGTTAAATCACCAATTTGAAGCGGTCAAATTGGCGGGACGTTACACCTCTTCACCTTGCCACACAACCCTCTGCATTTTCTTCCCATTGCGGCGTAGACAACAACAACGTCTTTGCAAAGTATTGCGTCAAAAAGAAAATCACGGATCCCCTCCAAATCGTGCCTACCTGTGCGCCATGTCAACAACATCAATACCCTACCCTCTTTTAGACACCTTGCTTCCAGAATAGCTGGTCTGCTGCGATCCTAAGGGCTACTGTATCCACGACTTTCTGGAATGAAGTCGAACTCAATTTCCCATATATGAACCTGAAGGTCTTTCGCAAACGAATCCAACAAGACCTACTTCAAGATTTTAGGATTTGATTAGAATTATTGTTGATTTCAGGATGCGGTTAGGAATAAGGAAACGAAATGAACAAAATGGGAACTAGGGATTTGGATTGAACTGGTATAGGCAACTGGATGGAAACAAAAGAGGATTAGAAGAGTTTTGTTTTTTGATTTTATACATATGGTTTTTTCACCTTGAAGCCTGCGTTTGAAGCTTCAGATCTTTCGTGAAAATGGAGAAGCACAGTTTGGTTTTACAGATGAAGAGATAAAAAGATGAAGCGAAACAACAACATGTTTAAATAGAGTAAGTTTACTTGGTCCGCACGTAGTAGAGTTCTAGAGTAGGTTGGCTACTGCGGATTACTTTGTCTCCACGGTTCTGAGGTTAGAAGGGTGTATAGGTCGGCCAGAGTCTTTTCTTGCTGTATGATCTTACGGCAGATATCTTGTGTTTAAATGTCTCCCTGTGAGAGTACATGAAATACAACAGTCTATGCGTTTAGTATGAGCCGTGGGAGCCAAGGGATGTAAAAAGAAATAGTTTGTTTAAGTTATAAATTGTGGCTTACCCTACAACCAAAAATTCCATTTACGTACAGACTATAATAGACAAAAATGAAACTATGGTCGTGTCAAGCGATGTGTCACGATCCCAAAAATATAATAGAATATACAAGTTAACTTATATTGTGATATCCCAAAACGCTGATATAGGGTGAAATACTTCAAATAAAAAGTTGTTTATTTTTCAAAATAAAATTTTTAGAAAAATTATATAAATGAAATTGTAACTACGCTCCAAAAAAAATCTTGCAATAATTATCTATTCCAGATTTCGTATAATTATTTTCGTTGAATTCTAACACACCTTGAGAAAACAATTCAGTATAAATCAATTTTCAAAATAAACAAATTATATATATATATATATCCAATCAAAATACATACATATAGCTTCAAAATATATGATTTGAATTTTAACTCGGTATCTCAACTTTCAAATTAAAAGAATGAACGGATTATTTAAAATCGATTTATATATAAAATAAATCATTATAATTTATTTACGATTCCACAGCGACTATTTGAAAATTTTGTTTGGCCATAACTTATAAAGCTATGAGATGAAGCCTCGAATTTTATCTTCCATTAGAAAAATATAATCAAATAGATTCGAACGTTTCATGTTTCAAAGAAATCCGACTTATATTGGATCCTATATATTCAATTGTAGTTCGAAACATTAAATTACGAACTACCACGCTATTTCAAGCTCGTTTTAAATTTAATTATGAATTATAAAATTAAATATCGTTTTATTAAATGAATTCCTTATAAATTTTCATTTATAATTCAAATAAAATATTTAAAACAAATTTAAATATTCAAAATTCAATGGCTAAACATCTGGGTTGTTACAACAAGGAACATTTGAGGACAGTGATGGAGGTGTTTAGAAAACACCAATTGAAAGCAAAATTTTCTAAGTGTCACTTCTGGAGGAGGGAAGTGAGTTTCTTGGGCCATGTTGTTTCAGAGAATGGTATTACTGTGGATCCTGTAAAGGTGGCTGCAGTACAAGATTGGTCTACGCCCAAGAATGCAACGGACGTGAGAAGTTTCTTGGGGTTAGCTGGATACTATCGTAAGTTTATCCAAGACTTCTCGAAGATAGTAGCAACGTTAACTCAGTTGACCAAGAAGAATCAAGCTTTCGTTTGGGATGAAAGGTGTGAGAATGCATTTAAAAGCATAAAGGAAAAGCTAACGTGTGCATAGTGTTAGTTATTCCTAAAGGGAACCAAGAGATGACGGTATACACATATGCCTGTGGTACCAGACTAGGTGCTGTACCGATGCATGGTTGTAGGGTTATTGCTTATGCTAGTCAGCAACTGAAACCGCATGAGAAAAGATATCCTACCCATGATTTGGAATTGGCAGCAATCGTTTTCGCATTAAAGATGTGGAGACACTATCTCTTGGAGAAAGGTTCGAGTTGTTTACTGATCACAAGTCATTAAAGTATCTTTTCTCTCAGAGGGATTTAAATCTTCGTCAAAAGAGATGGTTAGAGTTCTTGGCTTCATATGATTTCAATATCGCATACACACTCGGGATGCATTGAGTAGGAGAGATGCCAGTTTATGGGCTATGTTTCTGGAATGGAAGCAACTAGAATATATCGCGGGATATGATTTCAGACCTAAGTGTGAACTAGATCCAGAGATGTTAGCAAGTTTGACGATCAGGCCAACCATGATTGAACAGATTGGTTCCAGTCATAGGGACAATCCTAATCTATTGAAAATAATCTCCAAGGTAGAGATGGGTATCGGTGGCGAGAGAATGAACAAGTATGGTCTTGATCGAGAAGGATGGCTTCGAAAGAATGGAAGGCTAGTTGTACCCAACGTTAATGGATTGATAGATGAAGTGCTTAGAGAGTGTCATCACTCGAAACTGACTATAAATCTTGGTGGTAACAAAATGTATCGAGACATCAAGCAGACCTACTATTGGGAAGGGATGAAGAGAGATGCTGAGAAGTCATATCCAAGTGCATGAACTGCCAGTTAGTTAAAGTCGAGCAAAAGAAGCCTAGTGGTTTGTTACAACCATTGGAAATTCTCGAATGGAATTAGGAACAAGTCTTAATGGATTTCATCGACGGTTTGCCAAGGACCATATCGGGTCATGATAGTATTTGGGTGATTGTCGACCGATTGACCAAAAATGCAAGGTTTATACCAGTCAAGTCGAATAGAATAACAGCTAAGTTAGCAGAACTATATATGAAGTGGGTAGTGAGATTTCATAGAGTACCTAAAGGTATTGTGAGCGACCGAGATCCATTATTTACTAGTGGGTTTAGGAAGAGCTAACAAGAGGCTTTAGGGTCAGAATTACATCTCAGTACCGCATACCATCCTCAAACTGACAGTCAAACAGAAAAGGTGAATCATGCATTAGATGATCTTTTGGGAGCTTGCATATTGGATTTTAGAGGGTCATGGGATGAACTTTTGCATCTAGTTGAGTTCGCATATAATAATAGTTATCAGTCCAGTATTGGTATTGTAATGACCCGGGTTTTACACATATCACTGACACGAATATTGATTGATCGTAAGTATCGGATTTACAAATACGAGTTAAAATCCATATTTCAAAATATTTCAAAAGTTTTAATTGCATTTCTTTTGCATGTATAACAGAATTTATACATACATATATCACAACATTTAATAAAATCCTCTTTACACATTTCTGTATGATAGCATGGATTTGATAGCGTTTGTTTAAAAGTCATTTTCTTATGTATAGATAATAACACTTATTCATAGCAAGTTTAAAAATGCCACTTTATTTCACTTGTTTTGTTCATTTTTTTCAAAGGCTTTAGAACTTGAGTTTTTGAGAATATCTTGATTTAAAAACTTATAACACTTGAATTAAAATATGCTTTGTCATTTTTTTAAAGGGTTTAAATCCTTATGTTTATTTTAGCAAAATTTTTGTTTTCAAAACATGAAGCATTAGCATAAAAGTATGCTAAAATCACTTGTTTTGTCAAAGAAAGTTCAAGTGGAAAAATCTTGTGTTCATTCCTTTTTGCAAAGATGTTTTCTTGTATATGTATTAGAGGATCATACCTACACTAGAAATAAACTAGCATATAGGATCTAGGATTGAGCATGTACCTTTTCACATGACAAATCTTTTGTGATCAATCATTTTCAGTTTGTAATTTTTTTTTTCTTATTTAAGATTTTCTGAAATTTTCTCTTTCTTTTTATTTTTCCAAAAATGTATTCATTTTGTCAAGGAGCCATGTGCTATAAATTTGAAAATCTTGTGCATTTATACCATAGATTTCTCCTACCCTAGATGATAACCAAAGGAAAGATTTCTAAGATTTATTCATGTCATACCATCACATGATCAAGATCTAATTGTACTAAGAATTTCAGATTTTGTAATACCTTTGAAGGCAAGTAAGATTATTTAATATTCTGTGTTAAATCATGATTTTTATATGTGAAAATATAGGATAGAAACCCTATGCAAATTCTAAGCAAAAATGGTTGTTTAAACCAAGAAAAGATTTGAAAACATGGTTGTGTCATGTTGCATTTAAGGTGATAGTTCATAGAGAGGCCAATGGGGAGGGGGAAGAGGGTGCATGTGCTGGTGATTTCAATGTGAGGAGGGGGTTGTAATGACCCGGGATTTTGTCGACTTTGGTTATCGCCATAAACTTAATGATGACTAACCAAACATCGAAAAATACCAGTCATTCATGAAAGAAATTAGAGGGTGAGGAAAGATAAGATAGAAACTTAGAATAGAAGAAGAAGAAGAACATAATATCAGAGTAACACGAATTTCACAGCGGAACGAATAAATATATTTCATAACATAACTTTGAAATACAAATCTGTACTTGAATATACATATCATTATCAAAGTACAACACTTACAACACAGCGGAAATAACTATAGCTATAATCCTGAAGCCTCCTGCTACAGCTCTTCAATTGCATCTGTAAACCCCGACTACTTGACTGCCCGTACAAAATTGGGCACCCAAGAGTTTAGGGAAAACAAAACAAAATAAACTCCGGGCCAGTCATGGGACTGGTGTGAGTAAAACAGTTTAAAACAGTTCAAGCAGGAAATCGATATCTCATAAGACCACGCCGTATAACGGAACGGGTTTTTCCCTTATGAGAATCCAAATTATCTTTATATCAAAAACCTTTTGATATTATAATAATGTCTATCAACCACAATAATAATAATCATCTAGCAGAACGCTTTCATCTCACGTTCTACATATATAATATACTATCAAAACCGCAAGCACGTATTGGGTAATGGATTTCCAACTATGACAAGGTATGGAACCACCTTTCGCTAGTGTACCTCTAGAGAGGAATACACTGGGTTCAACAATAACATCTTGCAACCCGACCACACATGACCAACCACTCATTTCGCTTGAGTGTATCGAATGTATATCACCAACGGTTGGGATCAGCAACCGTTTCCCGAATGGGACAGCATCAACAATAGATTTTTAGAAGTAAATGAAACTCTAGATCAGGTGATTATACACCCTACTTCGGTGCGACCGACTTAGCCATGCTGCCTGCCCGATTTCTATCATTTACCGGATGTGAGGCTAGAAGCTACGCTTTATCATCACACCAGATTCACTTTGAATGCCACATCGTCAAATCCATCAAATCACCGATTGACGTCCTCAACCATAGATTATGTGTTAGCTAAAAGAAGTTTCCTTCTCCGCTTCCACTCTTGGTATGGTTGGAGAAATCAATATACGTGATCGTCTGGAAATACTCTGTCAGACATCCGTCCATACAAGTCATCCAGGAACAGGATGAACCGAAGGCACTATTCTGTAAACAGGATAGCCCTTGCATAACTCCATCTTCAATTTCCTTTGGCATATATGATTCGCAACGCTTATGCCAATACAGAGTGGTTCTTTGGATAATAAGCCAACCGGTCTCTCCATATTAACAACGTTAAAATGGTCAAAACTTCGATAGTCTGTGATTTAACTATCGAAGAAAAACAGGTGTGAAAACAATGATATTATTTCCAAATGGAAATTTATATCGATCAAACATCATTCAACATTTATCTCTTTATTTCATTAATTTACTTATCTCATGTTTCCCTATATTCAATATTTCTTATTTTCTAAATTTGGAAAATATATGTTATTAACTATGGAAAACATTTCCATTTCTTGTTTTCATTATTAGAAAACATTTCTGGTTTCTTATTTGGAAAACATTTCCAAAGCTTCTTCATTGGACTTAGACAGATGTTTAAACAAACCATCGCGATGCCAACTCAAACCATTTCCTTTAATTACTAAATTCACTTAACCATCCTTTACCATCGAACCTTAACCATTCCTTAGTTAAAAATGAAGTCAATCAAGTTAGGGTAATACTACCTCTTAGACCTTAACTGAACAACGTTTCTAACATTGAAATAGACAAAGTTCACCCTTCCAATTAATTAACAAACTTCCTTACGTAACTCTCTTTCAAATCTTTTCTATTCAATAATTCTTTCCTTCGATAAGGTATATTCGATAACTCTATTCAATTTATTCTATTCACTCAACTCTTTTGATTTAACTCTAACTCTATTCACTTAACTCCTGTCGAATAAACTATATTCGATAACTCTTTTAATTCTATTTGAATAAACTATATATTCGAATAACTCCTTTTACTCTATTCGAATAAACTATATTCGACTAACTCCTTTATTCTATTCGAATAAACTATATTCGATTAACTCCTTTATTCTATTCGAATAAACTATATTTGATTAACTCATTTGCTTCTATTCGAATAAACTATATTTGATTAACTCATTTGCTTCTATTCTAATCGATTAAACTAACATCGATTAACTCCTTTCGATTAAACTAACATCGATTAACTCCTTTATACTCGATTAAACTAACATCGATTAACTTCTTTTAACTCGATTAAACTTACATTGATTAACTTCTTTTAACTCGATTAAACTATTCATCGATTAACTTCTTTTAACTCGATTAAACTAACATCGATTAACTCCTTTCGATTAAACTAACATCGATTAACTCCTTTTAACTCGATTAAACTAACATTGATTAACTTCTTTTAACTCAATTAAACTATTCATTTATAAAGATTTACTTCTTTTAACTCGATTAAACTAACATCGATTAACTCCTTTTAATTCAATTAAACTAACATCGATTAACTTCTTTTAGCTCGATTAAACAATTCATTTATAAAGATTTACTTTTAGTAACGGTTCTTCACTTTACAAATGATTTCCTTCTTATAATAATTTCCATTTTATAACGTTTATTCATTTTCTAAATATCTCCTATTTATAAATATTCCAATTTATAAATATTTCTTATTTATAAATATTCCATTTATAAATATTTCATTTTCAAATATCACTTTACAAATATTCTCTTATCAACATTTCGGTATGTTATGGTATTCAACATATCAAATCACGATGATCAGTATCGTCCAAACACATATAATCGACAACAGATTATATATCACATCATATATGACAATATATGAATCACAGTAAAATATATGTTGAGGAATCCAGTCGGATTCCTCCAACCTGTCTCCCTACATCCACAGATGTTAAACAATATTATATAACATCACTTTCATTTCAATATGATATATTCTGTTAAACAGAATCAATATAGAAATTCAACTAACCGACTAGCAGTTCAATCAAACAGTCAACACATAGTCAATCATCCAATATCTAACAGTTCTAAAAATATAACATGAAATTATAAACTGTTCAGAGTTAGTGAGATTTACTCACATTGGACAATCATCGTTAAAAACGATAACAATTGCTTGATTCAGGCAGACAAATTATTTTGCTATAAATTGTTACGAGCTTCGATTCGCTCCCCGTCAGTTCCATTGTGGAGCTCCCGTCCATACGATCCTAACGTGACAACCCGTTCGTCAAACTGATTTCGTATATATGAGGTATTCTAAGGTCAATACATTTATTTAATTAAACTAAAACTTAAATATATTTTATTTAAAGAATTTGGGCTTTACTTACCATCTTGGCCCAATACACATTCGGATCCGTGTGAACGTGGAAGCTTCTTCCCCCAACTGATATCATTTGTTCCAACCATGTTTGAACCCGCGTTTTAGACATTTGTTTCTTTTTCTTTTTATTTTAACGGACCTCACGTTTTTAGCTCATCCCAAAAATCCTTGTATCCGCCATTTTACCAAGCCTCAACTCCCAACATCAGTTTTGCAACTTCATGTATTTCCGTCCTCCACCCTTCTGCATACACCACCCACCATCTATATGTAATCATATTCCCAAAGTGTATCTCAAAACTCTATTATATACATGCATAACACGTCCGCATTTTGTCTTTCCATTTTGGGTACTGCCAAGTCCAGTTGCCTTGCGTGTTACAGCAGGCTTCGCTCTTCATACACCGTCCCGTTCTCTGCTCTTCGTAACTGTGTTTGCTTATCCCTTCCTTTCATAGTAGCATGCTTTCCCCATATACCAACATGCTGCTGTTTCTCTCACCGCCTCACCTAAATATGATCTGCATCCTCCTGTACATGACCTCTCCATAATCGTATGAGGTTGAAGAGAGACGTTCAGCGAGTGTGGATACATTTGTATTATGATTTTTGAGAGGATGGTTTAATTGTTTTAAGTTTGTGGAAGATATAGGACTCACGGCATCATTTTTCCTTAAAGCAAAAGAAAGAAGGGAAGAGTACTCACATGGTTATATATATGTGGTACCGACTTAGCTTAAGAAAATAGAAGTAGGTAGGATACTTGGCCTTTAAGTGAAAGCATAGGCTACAGGTTGGAAGAATAGTCACCATTCACTTAGCTTCAGGTTGGAATTTGATTTTGTGGAGGGATGGTTACCACACTAAGAACGTGGTCTAGCCTTTGACCGCGAAGAGGATAGGTTGTAAGGGTTGTAAAGTTTTACATATCCGGTTACGTCAAATTTCATTAATATATGAGCTGCTCCGGACAGAAATAAATATACCGTTGTGATGAGCTTGGTGTCACGATCCCAAAAATATAATAATACCGGTAGATTAACCCATATTGTGAAACCCCAAAATGTTGATTACAGGGTGCAAAATACTCCAAATAAAAAGTTGCTTATTAAATTAATTAAAAATTACAATAAAATTCTAAAAATTAAATTATCACTATTTCCCAAAAGAACCTTGCCTAAATTCAAACCCGATCTCTAGTTATATCGAATAAACTATTACGGCCGATAAACGATTCTATAGCGACTATTTTAAAATTTGATTTATACATATCTCAAAATCTACACGACGAAATCCCGATTTTTCTCTTCCACTAGAAAGATATACTCCACCAGCTCCGTACGTTTCTTGTTTCACAGAAATCCGTTTTAAAACGAACCCTGTGCATTCAGTTGAAGTTCGAATCGCCAATTTACGAACTGCAGCGCCATTTCTAGCTCGATTTTAATTATAATATAATTTATACGTTCAACCATCGTTAATTAAATATATTTGTTATTCTAATTCAATTCTAAACTGAATTAAATATCACAGATGATCCAGTTCACACCATATCTCCATTTCAGCCAATTCTGATTATTTCAGAATTAAATATTTATTTAATTTATTATTTTAAATAAATATTTATCTTTACTTAATTCCACGACCATTAAATTCACTATATCACTATTTATATAATTAAATAAATTAATTATAATACCTCTGCCAATGCGGGTCATTACAATCTTCCCCACTTAAAATAATTTCATCCTCGAAATTGCTAAGGTAGAGAACGACCCTATCGACTGGTTAGAACATATTTGTTCACTTCTTAACTTCAGTTTCAACTGAACCAGTTTAATTTTAATTAAATTATTACTTTATTCTTATCAACGAAAATTTTCAAAAATCCTGAAAATTTTCTAACACCTTAACTTTTCAAAAAAAATCGCCAGCACCTCCTTTGTACTAGTCAATAGGTCAAACTCCAACTTGCCTCTCTGGGCCATCTCCAACCCAAAGGAAAATCAAACAACCAAGCGGCTTGCCAATTCGGCTCATCAAAATCTCATACCATATGAAATATAACTTGTACCTTTTTGTTGGGCATATCAACTCTATCACTTTCACCTGCTGTCAGTTCCGCATATACCAATGTCATCCCAATCAAATTCCAATCTGCTTTTTTCCACAACACAACCATTCGCTTATATTCGAGTCAAATATCATTTCAACTCGAGTTTCTTCTCGATTCCCAACTCGTAATTTGATTATCACATTACACTTCAAATTTGAATCTCACAATCCAATTTGTCTTGATATCATTCTAATTCAATCTCAGTTACCACTTAACTGACTTTACTTTAATTCAAATTTTCTTTCACAAATTTCTGTTAAAGTTGTTTTTAACTCAAACAGTCTTTCCCTAGGAGTTTTCAAACAGTTTACTCGTTTCAAAAATCAAATTTCCCTTTTGAACATGTCACTAAGCCCTTAATTAATATTCCATTAGTTAAATCACTTCTCTATTTCTTTATCAATATTTGTTAACCAAATATTTTCAATAACCATATTGGCCTTTTATGTTATTTGGAAAACATTTCCGAATATCGCCTTCCTTTATTTTCTAAACTTTAGAAAATATATGCTATTTATAATTGGAAAATATT
Organism: Allium sativum; assembly: GCA_030737875.1. NCBI lineage: Eukaryota > Viridiplantae > Streptophyta > Magnoliopsida > Asparagales > Amaryllidaceae > Allium > Allium sativum. The sequence goes on from CM060920.1 coordinate 492,437,899, forward strand.
CCAATTACTTATCTCTTTTCCGATCTCGTTTATTTCTATACTTCGGAAATATTCTTTATTATATTTCCAAACTTACACTTATTTGGGTTAAAACGGATGTTGTGTAAAACATCGTTACGACAACCCTAATACTATATTCAACATTGATCTTCGAGCCTGAAATCTTACTATTTATTTGTTAATAATGAAATCAATCAAGTTGGGGTATAACTACCTCTCATACCTTGACTGAATAACATTTATAACGTCAAAACAGATATGACTAGTTACTCGATTAACCAATACTATACAACAACTTATTCACTTTTAAAAACGTATACGCTTCCTCTTTCTATCCTTACTGGATTTTATTCTTGGTCTTTTTTTTGATTTTACTATTCTATTTCTAAGTTCGTTTCCTTATCGACTTATATATATATATATCGATACATTGATTTCTAACTATCAAATTATCCTAAAAATATTCTAACTCCTTAAATTCCCGGAAAAATTCGCCATAACCTCCTTTGTACTAGGAGCATCAGGATATTTCAAATAGCCTCCCATGGCCCTCACCAACCCAAAAGAAAAATTAAAAGCCAAGCGGCTAGCCGATACGTCGCATAAAATCTCATATATGAATTAAATACATACCTTTTCGTCGAACATTCTATTTATATACCTTCATACCTTATCCATACCTATCTCATGTATATTTATACATGCCCAATCTATTTTAACTATACCTGATCATTTTAACTCAATTTGTTAATTAACTCTTTAGTCTATTTCACTTTTGTATTTGAACATGACATGTTCAAATATATTTTAACTTGCTTATTAACTAATTTGAATCCAAATTTCAAATCTAAGTTCTATATTCGATTTCGAATATCCATTTACAAATCCAATTCACCTTTCAAAGTTCAACTTCAAATTCGAAACTCGATTAACTAATCCCTCTTCGACTTAGTTAATTCTATTCAATTTCTATTCAAATTTTATATCACTTCTATTATTCAAATCTATATATATCAAATTCTATTCAAATTCTATATATTCAAATTCTATAGTTTAAATTCCCTTTGAATTCTATATTCAAATTCTATATATTCAAACCCTATATTTGAATTCCTTTTGAATTCTATATTCAAATTCCATATTTGAATTTCTATATTCAAATTCCATTTCACTTTCGATATTCAAATCTATTTTCAGACTCCATTGAATTCTATATTCCAATTCCTATTTCAAATTCTTTGAATTCTATATTCAAATTTTATTTTTTTACTCTATATGAATTCTATATTCAATTTTCCATTATTTAAATCTTCTTTACTCAAATCTCATTTGAATTTCTATATTCAAATCCCCTTTGAATTCTCTTATTTAATTTCTATGTTTGAACTTCCATTATTCAAATTCCTTTAAATAAGTCTCGATTTCAATTCCTTTTGAAATCGATATTTCTACCTTTGGAAAATAGGTTTCCCTTTCAAATTCACACTTGTATTTTTATTTCTGAATTATCCAATGATAATTCTTTTCACTTTATTTTATAAACTTCGTTTATAAAAGAACTATTTATAAACTATGTTTATAATGGAACTTCTCGTTTTTATTTCTTTTAAACAAGTTAATATTTCAAATCTATTTAAAAATTCAAATTCTATATTTTAAATCCCATTTTGAAATTCAACACAACTTGTCTTTACCAAAACAAATTCAAAAAAGTATCTCTGGTAGTAATTCGTCACTTACAACTCGAAAATGAATACTGATGATGCAGCTATCATCATCAGAATCTATTTTCCAGCGATCGAAGTGAGTTCAACACTATAAAACCATTTCTAAACATTTCCACTTTGAAATTCATTTCAAAATATAATTCACACTGCTTGTAAAACAATTTAAATTCTCCCAGGATCTTAAATTTTCCTTATTTTTAATCCAAATCAATTTACAAACACTTATCCAATTCTCCAGAGTTTTAATTTAATTTCTGGCTTAAATTTCAGATTTAACTCATCTGATTTCACGTATTTCACTTATATGAACTCTGATTGGTTATTCACATAACCATTTTACTTATAATCTTACTCGATTATAATAACAACCAATATATTCACTATATTATAATTTTGATATATATATATATCTTCTCTATACCAAGATATACCTTGGGTAAACTTATTTTAATTTACCCTCGTTTCAAAACATATCGTGTCGACCCATCATATTCGAGTGTTTAGTAACTCCTACCGATACAGTGGATCAAACTGATCGACCAGAACTCATAAACAACTCAACCAATGAATCTCCACAATATAAAACAAATTTTTATATCAATAACAAATACGTTCACTCGTATATATACACTTAAACTCAATCTAGGGTATTACTAACCCTATCTCTACTGAGTCACGCCACAGAGCCAAAGTAATTTCTTAACCTAAGCTCTGATACCAACTGTAATGACCCGGGATTTTGTCGACTTTGGTTATCGCCATAAACTCAATGATGACTAACCAAACATCGAAAAATACCAGTCATTCATGAAAGAAATTAGAGGGTGAGGAAAGATAAGATAGAAACTTAGAATAGAAGAAGAAGAAGAACATAATATCAAAGTAACACGAATCTCACAGCGGAACGAATAAATATATTTCATAACATAACTTTGAAATACAAATCTGTACTTGAATATACATATCATTATCAAAGTACAACACTTACAACACAGCTGTAACACCCCGTGTATTTTATAACAGTAAGATTCACAAATTAAAGTACAATTAATTTGTAATCAAAGAATTAAGGGAAACGGGATACGCCATTGCGTTCGTCTCGGAATTCTGCTTGAGATAGAGTCCGAGTTTGCGTAAAACGGATATCGTATGAAGAAGATATGGACGGACGAAGTTGGGCGAAAACCAGAAAACGGGTCAAAATGCACTGGCGCACTTGGGAAGTGCGCCAGAACAAAAATGAACTGGCGCACTTGGGAAGTGCGCCAGTGCATTTTTAGCCTGGTGCACCTGCCAAGTGCGCCCAGGTCAGAATAGGCTGGCTGGTTAGGTCTTGGCTGGCCTGGTCTGTGTTTGGTCGATTTTCTGAGCCTTGCCTTGTCACTAGGGCTAGGTGTCAGCTCCTGATTGGCCTCTCCTTCAAACGAACGGCTATTATTGAATCAAGCTCCATCGACGGTCTAAAACAACTCACAAACATTATAAAAAGGACCTAAGACCTAGCCTAAATCATACTATTTCGTTTTAGCCTCAGGCCGCCGCCATTAAACCTAGAGCTCTGAATTAAGAATACAAAGAACAAAATTATAGAAGAGGAAGGACGAGTACAACTAGAAGCTACAACAACTACGACGCTTTAGACAACGAATTTGGGACTATTTGATTTGGGATTTTTATTTGGATTATTTGTTTCATATTGTAAGTTCTATGTTACTTTTTAGGCAAAAACGCTAAAACAATATGGACATGCCATGAATTGAAACCGGATTTAGGAACTATTGTTAATCCATTGTTTATATTGTTTATCTTTGAATTATAATTTGGGGATATTGCTATGGCAACGTTGCAAGTTAAACTTGTCATGCTTTTGATGTTGTTATGAATCACTTGGGCTTAATTGTTTGGCAAGTTGGACTAATACATGTCCATGGAATCACTATGTTTATTGAAATCTTTACGTTGATTAAACCATGCCTATGATGCTAATTAAACCATGGCTATGACTATTGATGGAATTATGCCTGTGATGTTAATATACCCATCATGATTAATGAAAAATTGGGTATTGCTAGGTTATGATGAAAAGTTGGAATTATTATGTTTATAATGTTAGATATGTTAAAAATGCTAAATTGGAATCATTATGTCTATAATGTTAGTTGAGAATCATTATGTTAAAAACGCTAAATTGGAATCATTATGTCTATAATGTTAGTTGAGAATCATTATGTTAAAAATGCTAAATTGGAATCATTATGTCTATAATGTTAATTGAGAATCATTATGTTAAAAACGCTAAATTGGAATCATTATGTCTATAATGTTAGTTGAGAATCATTATGTTAAAAATCCTAAGTTGGAACCATTATGTTTATAATGTTAGATGAGAATCATTATAATAAATTGGAATCATTATGTCTATGAGAATTATTATGTTAAAAATGCTAAATTGGAATCCACTATGCCTATTAGGTTACTATGCCTTTAATGTTTCATGTTTATAATAAAATTATTATTACGCCCGCAATGATTATTATGCCTATGATGTAAAGTTGAAATCATCATGTTAAATTAAGTTGGAATCATTACTATGCCAAGTTATACTCATGCTAGTATTGAAACCATGTGATATGTTATAGACTGTTTATTATGCAAGTAATGTTGGAATTGTCACATATGCCTATCACATGTTTGGTGTTATTCCCCTTTATCTCTTGAATTGTTTATGCTTGTGAACGAAGTACGTTTATATACGTTGGGGATACGATTGGGTAGAATAGGCAAAACTTGAATTAATTATAAGCATAAACTGTGAAATTTGGCATGAAATATGGCACGAAAACTTGACTTGAACATGCCATAACTTGACTTAAAACATACCTTAGTTGGACACGAAATTGACATATGAACATGCTATGGAAATAGCACAAAATCTGATAAGAACATGGGCATGACTTTAGAAAACAAGAAAGTGGCCAACTCGAGGTTGGGTTGAGTTTGTAGTGTAAATCTGCCCGGAACCGCCCGGCAAATCCAGTTGCTACAAACAATAGGATCCAATGTGGGTAGTTGGTCACATCGCGCTTGAAACTCGAGGTTGGGTTGAGTTCGTAGCGTAAACCTGCCCGGAACCGCCCGGCAAATCCAGTGGCTATGAACAACAGGATCCAATGTGAGTGGTTCGGCGCATTAACGAATCAATTAATGCTAATTAGGGTTAAGTCATGAACATGAAAAGACAACTTAACCAACTTGAACACGATTTGTAGGGCTAAGTCATGAACTTGAAAACGACAACACTTAGCCAACTTGACATGACACGTAGGCGGGTTAAGTCGCGAACTGAAATGATATACTTAACCATCTTGACATGACTAGATTGGAAAAGGATTAAGTCACGAATTACATGACTTAATCTGTTAGGCGGGTTAGGTCCCGAATTACATGACCTAATCTATTAGGAGAAACCCTAGACACGACCCTTTTCAGCAGTAACCCTCTAGATGTATCAAGGTACCCTGGGCTAGGCCGGGTGGGGCACGATTACTGGGCTAATTGTAAGAGGTGAACGACGGTAGTGGGGTACGCCGGTGTAGGTTCGGTGGACTACGATCGTGCACGTATCCGGGGCAGACACTGGGTATCCGTAGATTTATCTGTGCATCTTGAATCGTGTCAGGGGTTGACACCCTAGGGCTGATACACCCGAAGGTGGACCCAGCACAGGTGACTACATTCGTGATTAGCCGTATGACACAGACACTTGACGAGCTAGAACTTGTAGGGAGCCGATCGACTAGATAATCGCTCCGTAGGACCCCGTACTTGGGTCAGACCCCGTTTCAGGGTCATTTCATGACATTGGGCCGTGGGATTTATTTCGTGATTAACTTGTGATATGGGCTTAGTATACTAGTACAGTCGATGCAACGAATCTTGAACATGTGATGCTTTACTTGACTTGTCTTGACTTATCCTGATCACCCTAGTCTATCTTGTTCACCTTGACACCATTCTTAAGTTTAGTTCCAGTTCATACATGACAGGTTGTTTTAACCGTTTCTACACTGAAAGTCACTAGAACTTACTCAGTCTTTATGACTGACCCTTTTTCCGTTCGCCTCTTTTTCTTCCGTTCCCCCCCCCCCCCCCCCCCAGGTTCTCCGGGAGGGAATACCGCAGCTTGACCAGTTTTCACATCCAGCTTGAAGAGAAAGAATGTATTGCTTGGACCTTTTCCGTTTTGGACTATGGCTTTGGACAACAATTAGGGGACTTTTGCAGTTTATTTATGTTTTCTTCATGCTTCTTTAAATAATGTAATCAAGACAGTTATGATTTTGGGAAGTATTATGGCATGGTTTGTGTAACACGTATTTTGAAGAAATAAAAGTTGTTGTTTTCCGTTGTTCAAAAAAAATATGTGTTATTATATCTGTCTTGTATATCTGTGACTTATACTTATAAACCTCCACCAAAATTAGGGCATTCCCTTTGAGAGTGACCCTAACGGAGGTGGGGTGTTTCACTTGGTATCAGAGCATAGGTTTACCCGATAAGATAAAAGTTTCGAAAATTTATTTTCAAAGGAAAATTTAAAGAAGCATTTTTAAAAGATAAAATATTATTTTATTTTTTTAAAAAAAAAAGCAAAGTCCCCCAAAGCCATAGGTGTTATCTCTTATCCTTCGTTTTGAATCTATCCTTCTTGTTTCAGCATGTCCGAAGAACTTAACTTGCCAGAGGGTGTACCAATACCTGGTTGGTTTAGACAATTCTTAGAAGCAAGGGCCACTCAGCCAGGCCCTACCGTTCCTCCTCCCCCAGCTGCAGGAAATCATCCAGCTGCAGCAGCACCTCTTCCTCCACCTCCTCCGCGGGGAAACACTTTTGCTAAGATATGTAAAGATTTTAAGGCTATGGGAGGAAAGGACTTTCATGGAACTGAGTCCTTCGTGGCAGCTAGGAATTGGTTAAAGGAAACCGAGGACTTATTCGTCATCTTTGAGGTAGAAGATAGGCAGAAGGTACAACTGGCAGTGTGGCTACTAAAAGGTGAGGCTTCCTACTGGTGGGAGGTCACTAATGCAGAAAGACCAGTTGAAACATGGGAGGACCTTAGGGCAAGGTTTGAGGCTAAATTTCTCTAAGAAGCTGAAAGGAGTCTTCAGTTGGAAAAATTCTTATTTCTTAAGCAAGGGAATATGACAGTCAAAGAGTATGTTAATCAATTCGATGAGCTGGCTAGGTTCGGACTGGACCTAGTCAACACCCCGCACAAGAAGGCTCTCCGCTTTGTCAAAGGGTTGAATGAGCCATTACACAGTTTGGCCATGACCCATATACCCATGGGAGCTACGTACGAAAGGTTGGTGCAGATGGCATTGCTGAACGAGGAAGATAAGGGCAAGAAGGGGACAGAGGCAGAAAACTCTCAAGGGAAGAAAGAGGTCAAGCCCAACGATTCTAAGAATAAGAAGGTAGACTCCGAGAAAGGAGGCAAGAACAACAACTCACGTGATAAAAGGAAATGCAATTATTGTGGTACGGAAGGGCACATAGCCAAGGATTGTAGAAAGAGGAAGAGAAGGCAAGGTGAATGTTTTCATTGTGGGAAGACTGGACACATCAGCAAAGACTGCCCTGAGAAGCAGACCGGACCTTCTGGCGGTACATCGTTAACTTATTCTAGATGCTTTGTTTTATCTTATTTCTCTCCTCGATCCTATCTTGAGAACCATAGGTAGAATCTTTTTGGATGTAAACATGTAATTGAAACATGTTATGATTGCGAAACGGTTGCAAGTGGTCGCAAGTGGTTGCTCGTGGATGCATGAATACACATTAGGCACTGGATCGGCTCAGACACATTTTCATGTTGCATATGCATGAGTGTTTATTTTGGAAACTTGGTTGTGCTATCATTTGGTTGTTGCATATGATTGAATGCTCGAGCACTCATGTAGAAATTATGAATTATAATAGGAAAAATTTGCATACATATTGGATTCATTTCACTAAACATATTTTGCATTTAGAAGATTAATCAGGCCTGATCATTAGCATTAGCTAAGGAACATATACACACACTCTTCGCATATGATCATGAAGCATTAGAAGTCTTTTAAGGACAATGGATGCTCGTGTTTGATGGATGAGTAGATGGATGTTTGGATGTTAGGATGTACATTCTTCCTGAACTTGAAGATTTCGGGGACGAAATCCTTTTAAGTGGGGGAGAATGTAACACCCCGTGTATTTTATAACAGTAAGATTCACAAATTAAAGTATAATTAATTTGTAATCAAAGAATTAAGGGAAACTGGATACTCTATTGCGTTCGTCTCGGAATTCTGCTTGAGATAGAGTCCGAGTTTGCGTAAAACGGATATCGTATGAAGAAGATATGGACGGACGAAGTTGGGCGAAAACCAGAAAACTGGTCAGAATGCACTGGCGCACTTGGGAAGTGCGCCAGAACAAAAATGAACTGGCGCACTTGGGAAGTGCGCCAGTGCATTTTTAGCCTGGCACACCTGCCAAGTGCGCCCAGGTCAGAATAAGCTGGCTGGTCAGGTTTTGGCTGGCCTGGTCTGTGTTTGGTCGATTTTCTGAGCCTTGCCTTGTCACTAGGGCTAGGTGTCAGTTCCTGATTGGCCTCTCCTTCAAACGAACGGTTATTATTGAATCAAGCTCCATCGACGGTCTAAAACAACTCATAGCCTAAATCATACTATTTCATTTTAGCCTCAGGCCGCCGCCATTAAACCTAGAGCTCTGAATTAAGAATACAAAGAACAAACTTATAGAAGAGGAAGGACGACTACAACTAGAAGCTACAACAACTACGACGCTTTAGACAACGAATTTGGGACTATTTGATTTGGGATTTTTATTTGGATTATTTGCTTCATATTGTAAGTTCTATGTTACTTTTTAGGAAAAAACGCTAAAACAATATGGACATGCCATGAATTGAAACCGGATTTAGGAACTATTGTTAATCCATTGTTTATCTTTGAATTATAATTTGGGGATATTGCTATGGCAACGTTGCAAGTTAAACTTGTCATGATTTTGATGTTGTTATGAATCACTTGGGCTTAATTGTTTGGCAAGTTGGACTAATACATGTCCATGGAATCACTATGTTTATTGAAATCTTTATGTTGATTAAACCATGCCTATGATGCTAATTAAACCATGGCTATGACTATTGATGGAATTATGCCTGTGATGTTAATATACCCATCATGATTAATGAAAAATTGGGTATTGCTAGGTTATGATGAAAAGTTGGAATTATTATGTTTATAATGTTAGATACGTTAAAAATGCTAAATTGGAATCATTATGTCTATAATGTTAGTTGAGAATCATTATGTTAAAAACGCTAAATTGGAATCATTATGTCTATAATGTTAGTTGAGAATCATTATGTTAAAAATGCTAAATTGGAATCATTATGTCTATAATGTTAATTGAGAATCATTATGTTAAAAACGCTAAATTGGAATCATTATGTCTATAATGTTAGTTGAGAATCATTATGTTAAAAATCCTAAGTTGGAACCATTATGTTTATAATGTTAGATGAGAATCATTATGATAAATTGGAATCATTATGTCTATGAGAATTATTATGTTAAAAATGCTAAATTGGAATCCACTATGCCTATTAGGTTACTATGCCTTTAATGTTTCATGTTTATAATAAAATTATTATTATGCCCGCAATGATTATTATGCCTATGATGTAAAGTTGAAATCATCATGTTAAATTAAGTTGGAATCATTACTATGCCAAGTTATCATCATGCTAGTATTGAAACCATGTGATATGTTATAGCCTGTTTATTATGCAAGTAATGTTGGAATTGTCACATATGCCTATCACATGTTTGGTGTTATTCCCCTTTATCTCTTGAATTGTTTATGCTTGTGAACGAAGTACGTTTATATACGTTGGGGATACGATTGGGTAGAATAGGCAAAACTTGAATTAATTATAAGCATAAACTGTGAAATTTGGCATAAGTAGAACATGAAATATGGCACGAAAACTTGACTTGAACATGCCATAACTTGACTTAAAACATGCCTTAGTTGGACACGAAATTGACATATGAACATGCTATGGAAATAGCACAAAATCTGATAAGAACATGGGCATGACTTTAGAAAACAAGAAAGTGGCCAACTCGAGGTTGGGTTGAGTTTGTAGTGTAAATCTGCCCGGAACCGCCCGGCAAATCCAGTTTCTACAAACAATAGGATCCAATGTGGGTAGTTGGTCACATCGCGCTTGAAACCCGAGGTTGGGTTGAGTTCGTAGCGTAAACCTGCCCGGAACCGCCCGGCAAATCCAGTGGCTACGAACAACAGGATCCAATGTGAGTGGTTCGGCGCATTAACGAATCAATTAATGCCAATTAGGGTTAAGTCATGAACATGAAAAGACAACTTAACCAACTTGAACACGATTTGTAGGGCTAAGTCATGAACTTGAAAATGACAACACTTAGCCAACTTGACATGACACGTAGGCGGGTTAAGTCGCGAACTGAAATGATATACTTAACCATCTTGACATGACTAGACTGGAAAAGGATTAAGTCACGAATTACATGACTTAATCTGTTAGGCGGGTTAGGTCACGAATTACATGACCTAATCTATTAGGCGAAACCCTAGACACGACCCTTTTCAGCAGTAACCCTCTAGTTGTATCAAGGTACCCTGGGCTAGGCCGGGTGGGGCACGATTACTGGGCTGATTGTAAGAGGTGAACGATGGCAGTGGGGTACGCCAGTGTAGGTTCGGTGGACTACGATCGTGCACGTATCCGGGGCAGACACTGGGTATCCGTAGATTTATCTGTGCATCTTGAATCGTGTCAGGGGTTGACACCCTAGGGATGATACACCCGAAGGTGGACCCAGCACAGGTGACTACATTCGTGATTAGCCGTATGACACAGACACTTGAGGAGCTAGAACTTGTAGGGAGCCGATCGACTAGATAATCGCTCCGTAGGACCCCGTACTTGGGTCAGACCCCGTTTCAGGGTCATTTCATGACATTAGGCCGTGGGATTTATTTCGTGATTAACTTGTGATATGGGCTTAGTATACTAGTACAGTCGATGCAACGAATCTCGAACATGTGATGCTTTACTTGACTTGTCTTGACTTGTCCTGATCACCCTAGTCTATCTTGTTCACCTTGACACCATTCTTAAGTTTAGTTCCAGTTCATACATGACAGGTTGTTTTAACCGTTTCTACACTGAAAGACACTAGAACTTACTCAGTCTTTATGACTGACCCTTTTTCCTTTCGCCTCTTTTTCTTCCGTTCCCCCTCCCCAGGTTCTCAGGGAGGGAATACCGCAGCTTGACCAGTTTTCACATCCAGCTTGAAGAGAAAGAATGTATTGCTTGGACCTTTTCCGTTTTGGACTATGGCTTTGGACAGCAATTAGGGGACTTTTGCAGTTTATTTATGTTTTCTTCATGCTTCTTTAAATAATGTAATCAAGATAGTTATGATTTTGGGAAGTATTATGGCATGGTTTGTGTAACACGTATTTTGAAGAAATAAAAGTTGTTGTTTTCCGCTGTTCAAAAAAAAATATGTGTTATTATATCTGTCTTGTATATCTGTGACTTATACTTATAAACCTCCACCAAAATTAGGGCATTCCCTTTGAGAGTGACCCTAACGGAGGTGGGGTGTTTCAACAGCGGAAATAACTATAGTTATAATCCTGAAGCCTCCTGCTCCAGCTCTTCAATTGCATCTGTAAATCCCGACTACTTGACTGCCCGTACAAAATTGGGCACCCAAGAGTTTAGGGAAAACAAAACAAAATAAACTCCGGGTCAGTCATGGGACTGGTGTGAGTAAAACAGTTTAAAACAGTCCAAGCAGGAAATCGATATCTCATAAGACCACACCGTATAACGGAACGGGTTTTTCCCTTATGAGAATCCAAATTATCTTTATATCAAAAACCTTTTGATATTATAATAATGTCTATCAACCACAATAATAATAATAATCATCTAGCAGAACGCTTTCATCTCACGTTCTACATATATAATATACAATCAAAACCGCAAGCACGTATTGGGTAATGGATTTCCAACTATGACAAGGTATGGAACTACCTTTCGCTAGTGTACCTCTAGAGAGGAATACACTGGGTTCAACAAGAACATCTTACAACCCGGCCACACATGACCGACCACTCATTTCGCTTGAGTGTATCGAATGTATATCACCAACGGTTGGGATCAGCAACCGTTTCCCGAATGGGACAGCATCAACAATAGATTTTTAGAAGTAAATGAAACTCTAGATCAGGTGATTATACACCCTACTTCGGTGCGACCGACTTAGCCATGCTGCCTGCCCGATTTCTATCATTTACCGGATGTGAGGCAAAAAGCTACGCTTTATCATCACACCAGATTCACTTTGAATGCCACATCGTCAAATCCATCAAATCACCGATTGACGTCCTCAACCATACATTATGTGTTAGCTAAAAGAAGTTTCCTTCTCCGCTTCCACTCTTGGTACGGTTAGAGAAATCAATATACGTGATCGTCAGGAAATACTTTGTCAGACATCCGTCCATACAAGTCATCCAGGAACAGGATGAACCGAAGGCACTATTCTGTAAACAGGATAGCCCTTGCATAACTCCATCTTCAATTTCCTTTGGCATATATGATTCGCAACGCTTATGCCAATACAGAGTGGTTCTTTAGATAATAATCCAACCGGTCTCTCCATATTAACAACGTTAAAATGGTCAAAACTTCGATAGTCTGTGATTTAACTATCGAAGAAAAACAGGAGTGCAAACAACGATATTATTTCCAAATGGAAATTTATATCGATCAAACATCATTCAACATTTATCTCTTTATTTCATTAATTTACTTATCTCCGGTTTCCCTATATTCAATATTTCTTATTTTCTAAATTTGGAAAATATATGTTATTAACAATGGAAAACATTTCCATTTCTTGTTTTCTTTATTAGAAAACATTTTCGGTTTCTTATTTGGAAAACATTTCCAAAGCTTCTTCATTGGACTTAGACAGATGTTTAAACAAACCATCGCGATGCCAACTCAAACCATTTCCTTTAATTACTAAATTCACTCAACCATCCTTTACTATCGAACCTTAACCATTCCTTAGTTAAAAATGAAGTCAATCAAGTTGGGGTAATACTACCTCTCAGACCTTAACTGAACAACGTTTCTAACCTTGAAATAGACAAAGTTCACCCTTCTAATTCTTTAACAAACTTCCTTACGTAACTCTCTTTCAAATCTTTTCTATTCGATAATTCTTTCCTTCGATAAGGTATATTCGATAACTCTATTCAATTTATTCTATTCACTTAACTCTTTTGATTTAACTCTAACTCTATTCACCTAACTCCTATCGAATAAACTATATTCGATAACTCTTTTAATTCTATTTGAATAAACTATATATTCGAATAACTCCTTTTACTATATTCGAATAAACTATATTCGACTAACTCCTTTAATCTATTCGAATAAACTATATTCGATTAACTCCTTTATTCTATTTGAATAAACTATTTTTGATTAACTCATTTGCTTCTATTCGAATAAACTATATTTGATTAACTCATTTGCTTCTATTCTAATCGATTAAACTAACATCGATTAACTCCTTTCGATTAAACTAACATCGATTAACTCCTTTATACTCGATTAAACTAACATCGATTAACTTCTTTTAACTCGATTAAACTAACATCGATTAACTCCTTTATACTCGATTAAACTAACATCGATTAACTTCTTTTAACTCGATTAAACTAACATCGATTAACTTCTTTTAACTCGATTAAACTATTCGTCGATTAACTTCTTTTAACTCGATTAAACTAACATCGATTAACTCCTTTCGATTAAACTAACATCGATTAACTCCTTTTAACTCGATTAAACTAACATCGATTAACTTCTTTTAACTCGATTAAACTATTCATTTATAAAGATTTACTTCTTTTAACTCGATTAAACTAACATCGATTAACTCCTTTTAACTCGATTAAACTAACATCGATTAACTTCTTTTAACTCGATTAAACTATTCATTTATAAAGATTTACTTTTAGTAATGGTTCTTCACTTTACAAATGATTTCCTTCTTATAACAGTTTCCATTTTATAACGTTTATTCATTTTCTAAATATCTCCTATTTATAAATATTCCAATTTATAAATATTTCTTATTTATAAATATTCCATTTATAAATATTTCATTTTCAAATATCACTTTGAAAATATTCCCTTATCAACATTTCGGTATGTTATGGTATTCAACATATCAAATCACGATGATCAGTATCGTCCAAACACATATAATCGACAACAGATTATATATCACATCATATATGACAATATATGAATCACAGTCAAATAAATGTTGAGGAATCTAGTCGGATTCCTCCAACCTGTCTCCCTGCATTCACAGATTTTAAACAATATAATATAACATCACTTTCATTTCAATATGGTATATTCTGTTAAACAGAATTAATATAGAAATTCAACTAACTGACTAGCAGTTCAATCAAACAGTCAACACATAGTCAATCATCCAATATCTAACAGTTCTAAAAATACAACATGAAATTATAAACTGTTCAGAGTTAGTGAGATTTACTCACATTGGACGATCATCGTTAATAACGATAACCATCGCTTGATTCAGGCAAACAATTTATTTTGCTATAAATTGTAACGAGCTTCGATTCGCTCCCCGTCAGTTCCATTGTGGAGCTCCCGTCCATACAATCCTAACGTGACAACCCGTTCGTCAAACTGATTTCGTATGTATGAGGTATTCTAAGGTCAATACATTTATTTAATTAAGCTAAAACTTAACTATATATTATTTAAAGAATTTGGGCTTTACTTACCATCTTGGCCCAATACACATTCTGATCCGTGTGAACGTGGAAGCTTCTTCCCCCAACTGATATCGTTTGTTCCAACCATGTTTGAACCCGCGTTTTAGACATTTGTTTCTTTTTCTTTTTATTTTAATGAACCTCACGTTTTTAGCTCAGCCAAAAAATCCTTGTATCCGCCATTTTCCAAGCCTCAACTCCCAACATCAGTTTTGCAACTTCATGTATTTCCGTCCTCCACCCTTCTGCATACACCGCCCCCCATCTATACGTAATCATATTCCCAAAGTGTATCTCAAAACTCTATTATATACATGCATAACACGTCCGCATTTTGTCTTTCCATTTTGGGTACTGCCAAGTCCAGTTGCCTTGCATGTTACAGCAGGCTTCGCTCTTCATACACCGTCCCGTTCTCTGCTCTTCGTAACTGCGTTTGCTTATCCCTTCCTTTCATAGTAGCATGCTTTCCCCATATACCAACATGTTGTTGTTTCTCTCACCGCCTCACCTAAATATGATCTGCATCCTCTTGTACATCACCTCTCCATAATCGTATGAGGTTGAAGAGAGACGTTCAGCGAGTGTGGATACATTTGTATTATGATTTTTGAGAGGATGGTTTAATTGTTTTAAGTTTGTGGAAGATATAGGACTCACGACATCATTTTTTCCTTAAAGCAAAAGAAAGAAGGGAAGAGTACTCACATGGTTATATATATGTGGTACTGATTTAGCTTAAGAAAATAGAAGTAGGTAGGATACTTGGCCTTTAAGTGAACGCATAGGCTACAGGTTGGAAGAATGGTGACCATTCACTTAGCTTCAGGTTGGAATTTGATTTTGTGGAGGGATGGTTACCACGCTAAGAACGTGGTCTAGCCTTTGACCGCGAAGAGGATAGGTTGTAAGGGTTGTAAAGTTTTACATATCCGGTTACGTCAAATTTCATTAATATATGTGCTGCTCCAGACAGAAATAAATATATCGTTGTGATGAGCTTGGGTTCACGATCCCAAAAATATAATAATACCGGTAGATTAACCCATATTGTGAAACCCCAAAATGTTGACTACAGGGTGCAAAATACTCCAAATAAAAATTTGCTTATTAAATTAATTAAAAATTACAATAAAATTCTAAAAATTAAATTATCACTATTTCCGAAAAGAACCTTGTCTAAATTCAAACCCGATCTCTAGTTATATCGAATAAACTGTTACGGCCGATAAACGATTCTATAGCGACTATTTTAAAATTTGATTTAGACATATCTCAAAATCTACACGACGAAATCCCGATTTTTCTCTTCCACTAGAAAGATATACTCCACCAGCTCCGTACGTTTCTTGTTTCACAGAAATCCGATTTAAAACGAACCCTGTGCATTCAGTTGAAGTTCGAATCGCCAATTTACGAACTGCAGCGCCATTTCGAGCTCGATTTTAATTATAATATAATTTATACGTTCAACCATCGTTAATTAAATATATTTGTTATTCTAATTCAATTCTAAACTGAATTAAATATCACAGATGATCCAGTTCACACCATATTGCCATTTCAGCCAATTCTGATTATTTCAGAATTAAATATATTATTTAATTTATTATTTTAAATAAATATTCATCATTATTTAATTCCACGACCATTAAATTCACTATATCACTATTTATATAATTAAATAAATTAATTATAATACCTCTGCCAATGCGGGTCATTACAGGGGTGATATAAGCCATGTGAATTCAGATTTTGTGTTTTGATATTGAGGGAGAAATGAGCTTTAATATTGTCATGCATTTGTCAAATCAAAACTGAAAACAGATTTTTTGTTCTTTCAAAATCTAGTTATTTAATGCACTCATATTTTAATATTTTCATACACCTATAAATAAACCTGGCATACACTTCATTTTGACACAACTGCAAAGCTTTCTAAGTAAAATCAGTTAAGAAGAAAAACAAGGAGCTTCTTAAAGACAGGTGAGTAAACATATAAGATTCATATTTTGGTGCTAGTTTATGCTTGATTGCCGATGATATTTCCCATCTGTGATTCACGCCTGGGTAGGATTAAAACTATATTTTGGAACCATGTATGACAGCAAAACCCTGTAAACCTTTTTACTGAATGTGTGTTTGACGTTTGATGAGCATCCATGCCTCGGTAGTGAATGCGTCACCATGATTTCGGACATAAACATATAACAAAACATTATTACTGGTATTAGTGTGTACCCTGTAAGAATCATGTATGTAGTGTGTTATTATGCGACCTGCATAATTATATTGTTGAAAATTGAACCCCTGTTTCACTTCTGACACTCTGTTATAACCATATACTTTGATTAAACCAATGGAATGCTTCCTGTGTCCTAGTTGTAGATTAGATCCGAACTGTTTCCATGGAGATTTAGTTATAGAGTAATAGCAAAAGTATATATATATATATAGTTCTTTAAAGCGAAGGGTATTTTCCCAATAGGATGTTTATATCATATACTCGATCCATGTATGCCAGTAAGGGACATAAAGGTAAAAGGAAACTTAAAAACCGATACTCCAATGCAACTTGGTTTTGTCTTGCAAATCTATAACTAGTCAAGGTTTTAAAACATGAATTTTAGGACACAAAGCCATATTTGATCAGCAGTTGTGTGATTTTTCAGTCCGAGGCAAATGCGATTCCTGATCCAGTTGCTTGGAGGTGGACTGAATAGGACATAATGTCCTCAGTTTGGTTTGTGCATATGTGCGATTGTTGACAATGCCGAAATACGAACCGACGTAAGTGTGCACGTGCACATTGACTTGTGCACGGTGATGTTCTTGTCGGAGCTAAAGGACAACCAAGAGATTTAAATGTAACATAGTAAATCATAGTAGCACCACTATAATATCTTAAAATCTTAAGACCATAACGATCAAAGCTCTAAATACATAGAGAGAAATGTCATCTTCATGCGACAAGAGCGGCACAGGCTACAAGTGCGGATCTTATTGCAAGTGCAGTGGCTGCTCATGCTGCATGAGAAACGCTGGACTTGGTAAAGAGTTAGGCGCCACTCCAGGAACTATCATCCTTGGCGTTACTCCTCTGTAAGGGCAGTTTTGAAAAGGATATGAAGGCAAAAAGAACAAGGAATTCCCTTACGATATCTGATTTAACTAAGATGGAAATAGTATGCTAACTTGGATTGGGTCACGCAAGTCTGGAAGGGAGAAACAGTAGAAGAAAAAAAGAAAAGGGTGGGAAGTTTCCATGGAAGTATGGGTACTTGGAAGGTGGTATATGGGATCAGGATGGAACTGAGCTTTGTTTGCTTGATAGAGTTGCACGCGAAATGCTGTAGTGCGGTTGCAGCATGGTCATTTAACAAATGAAAGAAGAGAGGAATTAAGTAAAAGTAGTAAAATACATGGAGTAATAAAATAATGGGGCATTTCGATTTGTGTCTTATTAATTCTGAACTGGTAATTAGCTTTGGATATTAGAACATGGATGTTAAACTATTTAAAGAGTAAAACAGTTAGTTTAGAAAAAGTCAAGAACGTGATGACAGAGTAGGTTGTATAGGTTAGCAGTAACTACATGCGCAAATGGGTACCAAGTTTCATGGGTAACATAGTGAAAAATACATGAAGCAGATGATAATTAACAAAATATTTGAGTAAACATGCTATTGTAAATTGTTCCCAAGAAGTTTGAAGCTTTAAGTGTAATTCAAGTACTAAAAATACATATATAGGAGAAGTAAGGCGACAGGAAACTCAAGGAAAGGGACGGATTGTGATACACATGCATGCTTGCATGTGTAAGATAGCTTGGACCTTCATTTAGCTATTAGTATTGTATGCTTAGGAAGAACTGGTAACAGAAGAAAGTAATAGGAAAGACATGCATATGCAGGTGGTAAAGTATAGGATATATATATATATATATATATATATATATATGCCCTTAACATATGGTTTACCGGACCAATAAGAATCCATGCTGACTTAAGCTAATTACCCTACGAGCCAAGCTTCCAAATGGTGAATGAAGTTCCTGGATCATTTTGGCATACGGTGGAGTTTAAATGGTCTTGGGCCTTACCTTTAAAGAAAAATAGGAAATGGGTTTTAAATGTATGTTTAGATATACATTGGTAATAGGATGGGCTATTGGGTTCGGCCCATTCAATTAGAAAACAAAAGAAATTTGTATTTCAAGTTTTTAAATCCAAATATAAAAAAGTAAATATTTAAATAAAAATAGAATTTTTATTTAAATTACCAAGTCAAGAAAACAGAATTGAATCAGGATTTAATGCAGTTCTTGTCAGCATTTGGAATTACAATATAAATGCTGTAATTTAAATTAAATTATAAATTTAATTTAAAATTAGAATTTGAAATAGTTTTCTAATAAAAATACCTAAATTTAAAGTCAGGTAAAAGGGAAACCATATCGACTGTTGTAAACTGTAAGTCTGACACCAGCAACTGGTCATGTACTGTTCTATATTTTAGAAATAAGAACTGTAAATAATATTTTTAATCGTGCTTAGACTGATAAATAAAAAGAAGGAACTTTATCAGTATAGAAAGAAGAAAAAGTGAATTGAGTATGAGATATCAAAGTAAAATTTGACGAAAACGAGACAAAGTGTAAAAGTTGTCAAATAGATATAGATCGTAAATTTAACTAATTTATGAATGAATGATGATCATGAGAATTATATTTTCTAAAGAAGAAGGAAAGTATTTATTTTCAAAGTGACAAACAAAATGGGAAGAAGAACCGTGTGCGATGCACGTACTGAAATTGACTATTTTTAATAGATGATCAAAATACCTAGATATCAGCAAGATGATCATATATTGTTTGGTTGGACTATAACTGTATATGTAGATTAGATTATAATATTGTTTGATTTATAATTTAGAACGAAATATTCGTTAATCATTTCAAAGAGACCGAATTAACCTTCCACTTTGAATTGATTATACATTACACGTCAGAGATTATCGAAGATAATAGAAGACGGCGATATACAAGGACTATTTTTAAATAGTGCCTTCGGTTTGTCCAATCCCAGGACAACTTGTATGGACGAATGTCTGACAAAGTAATTCTAACTGGTCACGTACGTTGATCTCTTCAAACGTATTTATATGGTGGCAGAGAAATTCGTTTCTTTATGCTTTATACCTATAATTTATTTTTGGGGATGTCAATTAGTGATCGGGAAGTTTTGACGATGTGGCATTCAAAGGAAATAAACATTGATGATGATCAAGCGTAAGTCTAGCCTCAAGCCTCACACCCAGGAAATGACAAAAATCGGGCAGGCACCATGGCTAAGTGGGTCGCTCCCATTAGGGTGTATTGTCACCATCTAGAGAATATTCGTATTTGTTACTTCTTTCATTTCTGTATCTCCCGGGGAACTACGGTGGTCGCGACAAAAAAAGCCATACGGTGACAATATATTCGATACACTCAAGAGAAATGAGTGGTCAGTCATGTGTGGGTCGGGTTGCAAGACGTACTTGTTGAACCCAGTGTATTCATCTCTAGAGGTACACAATCGGCAGGTGGTCCCATACCTTGTCATAGTGGGAAATCCAATTTCCATAAGAGCCAAGCGATTTGTATACCATATAGGAGAATATGAGATGCAAGCATTCTTCTAGATTCTAAATTATTTGTGAAAGACTTATATGATAATATCTTATTTCAAGTATACAAAGTGTTTTGATCTCATATGGTAAAAACCCGTTCCGTATTTACGGCGTAGTCATATGAGATATTTTTATTTGTTTTAAAACTGTTTACTCATACCAGTCCCCTGACTGACCGGAGTTTATTTTTCTGTGTTTTTCCCTTAAACTCTTGGGTATTCATAACGCTTGTTATGAATAGACAAGTGAATCAGGATTGGATAAAACCTGTGAAGCTGGATGAAGATCTTTCTGTGTGCTGGTCCACCTATCTATTGTGTAATTAAGGTTGTAAGTTTGGGTCGTCCATGTTATGTTTAATTAATGATGTACTATGATGGTTTGTATCACCAAATATATGATGCTCTGATGTAATATGTACCGCTGTGTAATATTATAAAGTATTATCATTTGTAAAAATTCCGCTGTGAGATTCTGATGTTCTGTGATTCTATCTTCTATCTATTCTTATTCTTATTAATGGCACGACTTCTGATGTGTTCGAAAGTTGGGTCGTTACAGGTATGGCTCCATTTGAAGCTTTGTATTGAAGACCGTGCAACTCACCATCATGTTGGTTGGAAACCGGTAAGAAATTTATGCTTAGGCCGGATGTAATGAGAGAAACTTCAAATAAAATCAAGGTTATCCAATAACGAATGAAGGCTGCCCATGATAGGCAGAAGAGCTATGCTAATAAAAGACGAAGAGAATTGAAATTCTCTATTGGCGACTTGGTATTCGTCAAGATCTCTCCGTTGAAGAGTGTGATTCGTTTTGGTAGGAGAGGCAAGTTGGTACCAAGGTTTGTTGGTCCATTTCCAGTTCTCAAACAAGTTGGGAATTTAGCATATAAAGTTGGATTACCAGACAAGATGGCAGGAGTGAACAACGTGTTTCATGTTTCCCATTTAAGGAAGTTCTAGCACGATTCGGATATGACTATTTCACCAGATCAGTCGGATGATATCGAAGTGGAATCTGAGGTAGTTGGGAGCCACAGAACGATTCGTATTATTGGACATGGCACGAAGCAACTTTGAAAGAAGACAGTGAAACTGGTTAAGGTCCAGTGGGGTGATAATGAGAATGGCTATACTTGGGAATTTGAGGAAAGCATAAGTGTCATATCCAGAACTCTTTGCCTTGTAAGGTTTTATTAGCAATATAGTTATTCTACATGCTAGGATAGGCCTATTATATTTATTATGTATGTTTAATTGTTGCAAATGGTTGATAGGCGTGCGGGACCCTTTGTTGTTTTCTTAGTTAAGGAATTTCGGGGGCAAAATTTCTTAAGGGGGGAGAATGTAACGACCCGCATTCTACGCATCGAAGAATCATAGAATATTTATTTTATTTTCATACCAAGTCGTATGGTCGTGTAACTTTGGGAAACGACTATTGGGGTCATTTCCCATGTTCATGGTTTTTGCCGAATTTTAAATGACTGTTTTGCACCTAGTGAATCTTGTTTCTCCTATTACTTTTGGTTGGTAAGAAGTTTTGACCTAAAATCACTTCCATTGGATTTAGATGATGGTTTACCTTTCCATAAAGTGGTCACATTAGCTAAACGGACTTACCGTTTGGGAGATATGGCTGAAATAAGGTTTGGAACGTGAAAAACAGCTTAACCGGGCCTAATTAAGCTGATTAGTAGTTAGGCCCATAACCTATCTTGGGATTAGAGTTATGGGAGGGTTGATAAGGTTACGAAATTCAGTTTTTATTCATTTTCCAGCCGCCATTTACAACCTTGAAACCCTAGCAATGGCCTCCACCTTTTAAATCACTCCTAAATCACTTTCTAATCACTTATTAGCTTAATCTACACCAAATCAAGGAAGATTAGTGCCAAATCAAATTTGGAGCTGCTGTATTGCATAGGAATTCGACCCAAAACGGTAGAGAAGTTCAGATCTATAATTCATTTGTGGCAAAGGTGAGTGATTTGCACTTTTATTCACTAATTACGGCTAATTAAGGGTGATTAGTGAGAACTAACGAAATTATGCATCATAAAAATCTGGGAAAATATTTAGAAGTTCTTAAATATTATTTTATATCACTGGTGAAAATTTGGGTTAATTTGGATTAAGCTTGCTAATCCTATATATAAAACATGGTTAAGGGGATTAAGGGGAAAATCATGCTTTTAGGGTAAGTTTGATCTAAAATATTTCATGTGAATGATGTTTTAATGTTTTTGATTGATTCTATATGTTGTCTTTTAGGGTATGTTTGATTTAAAATATTTCATGTGAATGATGTTTTAATGTTTTTGATTGATTCTATATGTTGTTACTACTGTTTGGAATGTTTTGTGATGTCATAAAAAGGTTATAATGGTTGAAAATGCCGTCGTTTGGCGGAAATAACTTACTGGAAAAAGTTGCAGAAGTTCAGATCTATAATTCATTAGTGGCAAAGGTGAGTGATTTACACTTTTATTCACTAATTACGGCTAATTATGGGTGATTAGTGATAGTTAGCGAAATTATGCATCATAAAAATCTAGAAAAATATGTAGAAATTCTTAAATATTATTTTATGTCACTGGTGAAAATTTGGGTTAATTTGGATTAAGCTTGCTAATCTTATACTTAAAATATGGTTAAGGGGATTAAGGGGAAAATCATGCTTTTTGGGTATGTTTGATCTAAAATATTTCATGTGAATGATGTTTTAATTTTTTTGATTGATTCTACATGTTCTATTTTTGGGTATGTTTGATCTAAAATATTTCATGTGAATGATGTTTTAATGTTTTTGATTGATTCTATATGTTGTTACTAAAAATCATGTTTTTTGGGTATGTTTGATCTAAAATATCTCATGTGAATGATGTTTGAATATTTTTGATTGATTCTGTATGTTGTCTTTTTGGGTATATTTGATCTAAAATATTTCATGTGAATGATGTTTTAATGTTTTTGATTGATTCTATATGTTGTTACCGCTGTTTTGAATGTTTTGTGATGTCAGAGAAAGGATAGAATGGTTGAAAATGCCGTCGTTTGGCGAAAGTATATTGCTGGAAAAGTTGCAGTTTTTCAGGTCTAGTTAGAAGGAGACACGATCCAAACTGGTTAGGAGAAAGACCCGATCCGAACCGGTTAGGACGGAGACCCGAACCGATCCGCATAGGAGAAAGAGACACGAACCGATCCAGATAGGAGAAAGACACCCGAACTGATCCGGATAGGAGAAAGAGACCCGAACCGATCCGGATAGGAGAAAGACACCCGAACCAATCCGAATAGGAGAAAGATACCTGAACCGATCCAGATAGGAGAAAACCTGAACCTAACCGGATAGGAGGAGGAGACCCAAACCGAACCAGATAGAAGGAAGAGACCCGAACCGGATAGGAGGAAGACCCGAACCGAACCGGATAGGACGAAGACCCGAACCAAACTGGATAGGAGGTGAAGACCCGAACCGATCCGGGTAGGAGGAGGAGACCCGAACCGAACCGGAGGAGGCCAAAACCCGAGATGCAAAGGATGTCCAAATGGGATGTTATTACTCAGGGTCCAGATGGGAACCAACTAGTTAACTTCTAGAGTTGGGCTTTGATGCGGGACGTGTGCAAAGGGTTTATCGATATCTATAACTTTGGTTCACCGTTGAAGAGAAGGGGCATGTAGACGAACCAGAGCCAGGGAAGCGTGAACTGGTTGGCCCTTAACCTAGAGCCAGGGATGTGTGGACTGGGTAGGGTTATTGACTATAGACCAGGGAAGAATGGTCATAGCAATAGTCAACAGAGTTGTAGTCATGGCCCCAATGGATTTGGTGATCAAAGCGATGGATATTGCGTGCTTTACGCACTGAGTGAGTGATGTGAGGATGACTGCTATGTTTGATGTTTGCTGCCACCATGACATGCACACTCCCATTTTACACTTTATGTTAGTGTTACCTTAGAGTACTGTACATCTTGTTGTGCTAACTCTTTGGTTGCAGGTCCAGATTCAGGTATGATTATTTATACCTGTTATTGTTTTATTTTGCTGCTATTGCTCGTGCCAGACTTTTGTCTGACACAGAGTTTTATGTCTCTTCTTATTACTCTAGGTGCTCCTAAATGAGTAGACTAGATACAGGTCAGGTGTTTATGCACGAGTAGCTGCCAGGAGACGAGCAGGAGGCTTCCACATATTATTTACATATATTCTCCCTGTGTTGTTGATGATAACTGCTTTGGGCATTAGTAGTGCACCTTCTTTATTTCCATGTTAGAGACAGTATTTTGAAGTTGTAATAATGGTTTAGATCATAAGCTGTATTCTTTTGGATTCCACTACTTTGATGGTCATGGTTTATTTTTCAGCTTATGCACTGTCTCATCTAGTTTATGTCAAGTTATGTTACTATTATATTTTATTCCATGCGCTATGAGATATACTATAGGTTCTTGGTGGTTCATAGTTTCAAAACCCTTTTCCTTTGACGAGCGTCCCATGCTAGTCGGGCATTAGCACAACGCATTTCAGGGAAATATCGACTGGTTCGGGGTGGGCCATCATCACAAGTTATACGTTGGAATTCGATTCTACCGAATTCAGGAAAGTACGATTTACTTTTCGGTTATAATCAAGATTTATTTATTTATCAAATAAATTAATTATTTGTTTATTTATTTAAATAAAAGTTATATTTTAAAAATTAAATATTTCAAAAGTAGATATTATAACGTTATCGTTATAACCAAATAGTTCCGTAAAGAAGTGGATTCATAAACTGTATAGAAAGTTGTGTAAACAGTTTTGAAAATAAGTAATATAGAAATGGGTTAAGAACATTAGAAACAGATTGGAGATTTGTTAGGTTGAATGGTTTTCTAAGTATCGATCTGATGTTGGTTTTGGCCTTCGGGGTTGATAATTATGAAATTGTTCTCTTACTAAATTTATGGTTAGGGACTGATGGACGTGGAAGGATAGTGATGCACGAATGAGATGTAAATGTTTTTCGATATCAACAAGAAATGTTTTTTTGAGATATAGAAATTAAATAGTTTAAAATAAATGGAAATATTTTCCAAGGATCGGGAGAAGCCAAACGAGTTAGAGATATATTTGGGTAAAGATATTGAAGGGTAATTGGGAAATGAAATGATTATTTATAAATCTGTTAAAAGGGGTCAGTGTTGATTGATGATTGATCGGTAAGATTTCCATTTGGAAATACGACCATTGTTTGTACACATGTCTTTCTTTGATAGTTAAATCACCGGCTATCAAAGTTTTTGACCATTTCTGTTGTCAATAGGGAGAGATCGGGATTAGATTTATTATCTAAAAACCACTCCGTATGGGCATTATAGTTTCGAGTCAAATAAATCGAAGACAATTGAAGACAAAGTTTATACAAGGGTTATTCTGGCGATACTAGGAAGAAATTGCCTAAGATGGATTTATAGAATAATTCCTTCAGATTTTCCAGTCCTAGGACAATTTGAATGGACGAATATCTGACAAAGTATATGTGGTAGAACGCGTAAGTTGGTCGTTTCAAACGTATTTACGTTGGTGGCGGAGGAATTCATTTCTCCTAGCTTATACCCGTGGTGTTTTTGGGGAAATCAATTTGTGATTTGACCGGTATGGCGATGTGGCATTCAAAGTAAATAAAGGAGTGATCTGTTAAAAGATACGTTACGACCTCAAGCCTCATCAACTGGGAAATGACAGAAATCGGGCTGGGATCATGGCTAAGTGGGTCGCACCCAATTAGGGTATATTGTCACCATCTAGAAAATATTCATATTTGTTACTTTTTTTGCTTTTGTATCTCCCGAGAATGGTTATGTTGGTATATCAATCATAAGGTGATAATATATTCAGAAAATTCAAGCAAAATGAATGGCTGGTCAAGTGTGGCCGAGTTACAAGATGTTCTTGTTGAACTCCAGTGTATCGCTTCTAGAGTACTCTGATCGGAAGGTGGTTCCACACCTTATCATAGTTGGAAATCCATTACCCAGTAGTAGCTCACAGTTTTGATTGTATATTATATATGTAGAACGTGAGATGAAAACTTTCTGCTAGATTTCTAATTACTTATACTAGACATTATTATAATATCAAAATAATATTGTTTTAGAAAATGTTTTGGGTTATTGTAAGGTAAAAAACATCCGTATTTGTATATGGGTTGGTCTTACGATTATCATTGCTTTTGAAAAGGATTGGAATTGTTAAACCATGTGTTTGGAGTTTATTCACACCAGTCACATGACGAACCCAGAGTTTATTTTGTTTTTGTTTTCCCTAAACTCTTGGGTGCCCAAATTTGTATGGGCAGAACAAGTAGTTGGGATTTTTCAGATATACTTGGAGGAGCTCAAAGCTAGAGGCTTCAGATTTAGATATATATAAAGTTTATTTCTGCTGTGATGTTATGTGATAATAGTATGTATATACAGTTACCGGTTTGTATTTCCAAAGTTGTTATATAATATATATTATTCGTTCTGCTGTGAGATTCGTGTTACTCTATTCTGTTGTGTTCTTCTTCTTCTCCTGTTCTAAGTTTTCTTTCTTTTCTATTTCTCATCCTCTAAGTTCTATTAATGATCCGGTATCTCTGATTATTGAATAGTCGATACGGTGTTTTATATCGATTTTCAGGGGTGAAAATCCCAGTTCGTTACAGTTATAACGAACAAAATTCACAAATAAATGATACAAATACATGTGATGCTAGTGGAAAATCAGTACAAGCAGAAGACAGTATAAAATATACACAGCAAACAAAATCTAATTCGCCTAATTTTAGCACCACAATGGATCTGAGTTTTGAAGACAGGGAAGTTCCACGATGTAATCCATTTTCCGTACTGCAAACTGTGAGTGAAGACACCATTTCCAATCTTGCAGGACCTGAAACAGAGGAAACAGCAGTGCAATCTAAGAGTGTTAATCTGGATCTACAAAATATAAATTCGACCAACAACAATTTGTCGACAGATATAGAAATCAACTCTATTAGTACATTGGATATACAGGAAGTAGTTGATAGGCCAAGATCTAGTTTAAATGTCTCCCCCATGTTGACGACTAACCTAAAGTATAAGAAGAAGCTGGAAATTAAGTCAAATCTCAAAGTTTCAATCAACGCTCCTCCTAAAAGGAAAACAAGGAGCTCCACTTTTGATAGATGAACATGATGACATGGAATGTAAGGGGTATGAACACTGACGACAAAGTTGGTCTTGTTTTCACACTCCTTATGAAGCACAACCTAACTTTTTTAAGTTTGGTTAAGAACAAGCTATCGACTACAGCTATTGACGAGTTAAGGCTACGGTTTGCAAACTGGGATATCATTCATAATAATGACACAGGAAGCAAGGGTAGGATCTTATTATTGATTGACAAAGTTTTGTTGAAATATGAATTCATGTCTACTATACCCCAATTCAGCACCATCGCTTTGCCGAATGTCGTAAGTGATCACACACCAATTCTAGTAACTCTCAACGCTCGACAAAGAATAGGGAAAGGTACATCGTTCAGATACATGAACAACTAGTGTTATATGAATGGGTATAGCGAGTGTATTATGAAGGGATATGCTATAGACACATGAGGGACTACTGCGCATAGATTTATGCACAAATTAAGGAATATCAAATACAAAATGAAACAGTGGAATCAGTGAGAGCAAAAGAAGATACAGTTCATAAACTACAGGAGGAGTTCAATGCAGCTTTTCGGGAATGTGAGCACAATCTGGAAAATGTTGACCTTTATGATGACATGTATTTAAAAGCTTGCAGTTAAGTGATCAGATCCACAAACAATTCTAGTTTTTCAAACAGCTAAGCAAAGTCTTATGGATGCAACAGTGAGACATTAGTTCAAAGTTTTTCTATGCTAAAATGTCACTGCGGCAACATAGGAATAAAATTCATGCTTTATTAGATGAACATGGCAACTATGTTTATGATCTGGTAACCGTAAAGGAGGAGGCTGTTAATTATTATCATAACTTGTTTATTGGAGAAGTTACTACTACTTTCCCGGATATTCAACCGCGAATGCTTATAAATGAAGAGGAAAAAGGTTACTTGTCTGCTCCAGTGTCCGAGGCAGAAATTAAAGAGGTTTTTTACTCAATGATGACTCAAAGGGCCCGGGTCCGGATGGTTTCACAGCTAAGTTCTACAAGCACCACTAGGATTTCCTGCAGCGTGATTTACAAGAAGTAATATCTGAAATTTTCATTTCAAATCAACTGCTGAAGGGACTTAATCATAATTCCAATACTCTTATTCTAAAGAAGGACAAGCCACAATCAATTTCAGATTACAGAACTATATCTTGTGCAAATGTTCTACATAAAATAGTTGCTAAAGGGATATGTCATAGAATTAAACATTTTCTACACTTTTTAATTGTAGAAAACGATCGTCCTTCGTTCCTGGCCGGAATATTGGTGAAAACATGGTGCTGGTACATGAACTGGTTCGGGATTTTGCAAAAAAATGTAGTGGGAAAATGTAATGACCCGGAAATTCCGGACCAAATTAAAATGTGTAAAAATTTAAATTCGACAAAACATCTATAACTAAACATATCGATAAAGGAGAATTCATTTTACGAGAATAGAAAAGTGAGTAAAGATTTCTTTACAAAAAAATCCAAAGCGTAGCTAAATCTTTACTAAGATAAATATTGTGTTTTCAGAAACGAATTTCTTTTTTGCAAATGAACAAAATGATTTCGACGCAAACTGGTACATACATTAAGCTAGCAAGACTTAGTTAATTAATCAAATTTAAAGACTTACACTCAAACCATTCATGTGCAAGAACACATGAACTATATGAGAACAAGATTAAGGAAAAACAAGCCATTCAAATATTTTAAATACAAGCTTTGTCACTAGGCTCAACAACAAGTAAGAGGGAAAAACATGGACCTAACCAACAACATGAACACCTTAGGATTTTCTAGCCAAAACCTTAGTTAACACGTAAACAAAACAAAGCCATTTCAGCCCATTTGTGTGTGCAAGACATAATCATCATCCCAGCTCAAACACAAAGCCCAGGACGTGGATAAACACTTCATAGGAAAGGCTGAAGTACATAGATGAAGTGACTCTTTATAGTTGGAAAAATAAACACTTAAGTGTTTTGGATGCTTGCCATGATCAAAGTAGATGTTGGCGCAGCAAGCATTTAATGCAAATGGGATCTAGGATTTAGCCCTTTTAGATTTAAGTCTTATTCTTTTAAGTGGTGTAAATTCCTTAGCCAACCACATCTCAAATCTTATTTCTAGTCGAGCGTTTTAAAAGAAAATGTATACATTCTTTTACAGTAAAGAACTATATGCATTTAATGTTTTTGTAAAAACTTACACAAGCCAATGGGACACTTCCTTTCATGAAGACTTTAACACATGTTGACAAAGCAAACTGAGCTATCAGGGGACATTCTCTCTGTTATAAACCTGCGCCTAATATGTGTGCAGAGGAAATAAGATTTTTCCTATTTGAGTTGATAATTGAAACAATATTTAAAGCTTTGATGTAGCCTATATATAGACGGCCATACCCACACATTTATTGCACCTGAAACCCGAGAAAGAAAAGCAAGAAACAAAGTATTTTAAAACACAGAAAACCAGATTTTCCAAGTGAGTAAACTTCACTTTATATCCATGAATCTATGTATGCAAGTAAATAGAACTTGCTGTGTTGGTTTGATCAATCTAACTGTCATGAACACTTATGAATTGATGTATGCAAGTAAATGGAGATGTGCTGTGTTGTTTGGGATCTTTGAACTATAGAAAACACACATGAATATACTTGTTGTGAACTGTATGATGAACACATCTAATTACTTGCTATGTGAAATTGTTTTGAACATATGAGGATATATGCTGGCTGTGTTGTTTTGTTTGAAACATACCAGTACATACTTGCTAGTTGAAAAATGATGAACACATGGGTACATGCTTGCTAGTTGAATTTCCATGAACACAAAAGTATGTTACTGTCAAACTCATGAACATATGCATATGGGTGCTGTGTGAACCATGATGAACACAAGTTATGTTTGCTATTAAAACAAGTTTTGAATACACCAGTGTATGAGTGCCGTTGGACTCATGGACTTAAGTATATGTTGCTGCGTCGGACTGTTTTAACCTATAAGTATATGCTGCTCTGTTGAAAACACTATGAACTCATTCATTACCTTGTGTGAACTATTTTATGACTGTGTTGACCAAGTGATAGTGTAAACATCCTTTAGAGTTTATACACTTATATACACGCATACATTAAAGTAGAAAAACGTATGTTAATCACACATAACAAGAAAACACACATGTACTGTTAAACCAACTTTCAAACATGAAAACCAACCACCATACTTTCGGATCTCAGGGTATAGGATCTGAACACCACACGAAAATATGAATTTAGAAACAAATACGGTGATTTTTAAGCTAGTGGTTAAAAAGAAAAACTGTTTCGGTCGAGGAAGAGGAATGGGGCGAGTGTAGATGATCTACACCATTGTAGCTCGAATGAATGAGCGCATAGCTGCGTGACAACATCGGGAACTCAGGAAAAATATCAACTTATGTTTCTAACGTGGGTTTTTGAAGTGGGATCAGGTTTTGGGTGTGATGGGTTGTGTTTTTGCTGTCTCGGTTTGTAACTGAAACCGCACATCATCGGAGACATGGGGACCGCCGTACCTAGGCTAGGTGGTGCGTCTGGTCAGTGGCAAAGTACAGCCGAAGTCGCCAGCAGCCCGGAGGCTCAAGGCGTTGGGGATGGGATGTTTTAGGGGATCGGGTTTACACAGTACAGGCCACGGCCATATAGAAGAAATGTGGTAGTACCACTTGTTTTGGCAAAGGCTTGGTGATATGGGTTGGGGTGTTTTACTGATCAGATCATTTGTTTTGGGGCCTGGTAGTTTTACAAAAGTGGCAGTACCACTTTGATTGTTTGCAAGGACGTGGCACATGAGCTAAGGGGGTTGGCTGAGGAAATTATGGCATTTAAGGACTTGATAGTTAGCAAATGTGGTGGTACCACATTGGGTATGTGCGCATCAGTTTTTATGGTGATCCTTATGATGGATCACTATGATTTTCGTGGTCTGGCACTTGGCCAGATCATTAGAGAAACAAGTGTTTGAAAATGTAAAAAGGGTTAAGCTAATTTATTTCTGAAAATTTATTTAATTAATTTATTTATGAATAAATTAAATAATTAAATAAAATGAGACTTAAATAAATTATATAAATTAAGGAAAATTTATATAACACTTTGTAACGACCCGTATTCTACGCATCATAGGATCGTAGGATATTTATTTCTTTCACATACGAAGTTGTATGGTCATGTAACTTTGGGAGACGACTATTGTGGTCATTTCCCATGTTCATGATTTTTCCCGATTTTTAAATGACCATTTTACCCCTAGTTGGCACTGTTTTGGCCATAACTTTTGACTGGAAAGGAATTTTGACCTGATACCACTTCCATTTGCTCCGGATGGTGGTTTACAATTCTGTAAAGTGGTCACATTAGCCAAACGGACTCACCGTTTGGGAGATATAGCTGAAACAAGTTTCAGATGGTGAAAAACAGCTTAATTGGGCTTAACCGGGTGATTAGCAGCTAGGCCCAGAGGGGAATTTCGGGTTTGGAGGTATAGGAGGACTGATTAGGGTTAGGAAATCACTTTCATTTCAGTTTTGAGCCGCCACAAACCTTCTTGAGACCTTAGTAATGGCTTCCATCCTCTAAAACCACTCCAAAACACATTTTTAGTGAAGATTAAGCCTAAACTACATCAAAACAAGGCCAAATAGCATCAGAGCAAGA
Organism: Allium sativum; assembly: GCA_030737875.1. Taxonomy (NCBI): domain Eukaryota; kingdom Viridiplantae; phylum Streptophyta; class Magnoliopsida; order Asparagales; family Amaryllidaceae; genus Allium; species Allium sativum. The sequence goes on from CM060920.1 coordinate 492,470,184, forward strand.
TTGGAGCTGCTGCTATACATAGGGATTCGACCCAAACAGAGAGTATTTCAGATTTGGTGTTTTATTTTGTGGCAAAGGTGAGTGATAGCAACGTTTTGACACTAATTACAGTTAATTAAGGGTGATTAGTGAAGATTTGCGAATTGATACACTAATAAATTCTGGAAAAATGTTTAGAAATTCTTAAATAATATTTTATGCCTCTATTAGAAATTTGGTTCGATTTGGTTAAGTTTTATTAATTCTATGATTAGTTTTATTTAATCATGCTTAAGGGAAAATAAGGGGATTTTGGGCATCTTCGATCCATTTTAACATGTAAATTCTTTGTTTTGGTGTTTGTGGTTAGTTTGCTATATTGATATGACTGTTTGACATGATTTGTGATTGATTAGCATAGTTAGATTTGTCGAAAACGTCGTCGAATGGCGTAAACAAGTTGTTGGAAAAGTTGCAGAAAGTTGTGCAGGGTTTCGGATCGGATCGGATATGGGCTCGGATCGGATAGGAGACTGGGCAAGGAACCCGACCCGAGCTGGAACCTGGCACAAAAGAAATTTGGCAAGAAGGAAGGCCACTGCTTAAAATTGGAGTTGGACGGAGGATCGGATCGGAACTATGAGCAGGATCGGAACTATGGAGCTTGATCGGATCGGAGTAGGCTAGAGAGCGGATCGGATCGGAGCAGGCTAGGGAGCGGATCGGATCGGAGCAAGAAAGTGAGTGGGATCGGATCGGGCAAATGGAGAAGGATAGGATCGGATCTGGAACTTAGAAGGGAGCAACCACCGAACCAAGCAGAGAATGGGCACTACACTTCCGAACCGAACCGAGAAGAGATGGAGCACTGATCCAGGCATGGACTAGGACCACCGAACCGAACCGACCAGGAAGGTTACACCGAACCGAGCTAGACGAGGAGCACCGAACCGAACCGTACGTGGGATATTACTACTACGCGATGACCCTTCTGAAGACCAACTCCAATTCAATCAAAACTCGAGATGCAAAGGAAGTCCAAATGAGGAGCTTTGACTCAGGATCCAGTTGGGAACCAATGAGTGGGCTTCATGATTGGGCTTTGCTGCGGGCCGCGTGCCAAGGGGTTATCGGTGGCTATAGCTTTGGACCACTATGGTAGGAGGTATGGAGGCGGATTCAGGGCCATAATGGCATCGGTAGAACCAAGGGCTACGACCAATGAAGTGGGTTATTGAAGTGTTTGGTCATGACTCCATGTGTTTAGCTTGGTCACAGCAGGGTTTCTACAAGTCGGGATTCGTCGTTACCTCAATTTGTCTAGTGTTCCAAAGTGGTAGATATCGTATGCTTTACGCACTGAGTGAGAGTTGTGAGGATGGTTGCTAGGGATGATTTGTTTGCTATCATTGTGACATGCACACCCCACCCCCGTATTCTTTACACTATTTATTATGGCACCTTAGAGTACTGTACGGTATGTGGTACTAACTCTTTGGTTGCAGGTCCAGGTTCAGGTATGGTTTAGTATACCTGTTATTATTCTATTTAGATGCTTATCGCTCATACCAGGCTTTATGTCTGACCCAGAGTTTTATGTCTCCTCTTATTACTCTGGGTGCTCACACGAGCAAACTAGAGACAGGTTAGCTGGTGATGCACGGGTAGATGATCCGGAGACAAGCAGGAGGCTTCCACGTAATATATATATATAATATTCTCCCTGTGTTGTTGAAGATCACTACTTGGGCATTGGTGGTGCATCATCTACTTTAGCTTTCTTTTGTTGGAGAAAGTAAATTTGAAAAATTGTAATAAGCTGTATTTGGATTTCCGCTGCTCTGACGTTGATGTTGGTATTAGTTATCAGCTTATACACTGTCTCACCTGTTTTATGTCAAGTATTTTGTTATTATATTTTATTCCATGTGCTGTGAGACATTCTACAGGTTCCTCGTTTAGTTAATTCCCTTCTTTCCTTTCTTCTGACGACCGTCCCGTGCTAGTCGGGCATGTGTACAGCGCACTTTCGGAGGAAATGCAGGCTGGTGCGGGGCGGGCCGTCACACACTTCATCAGACATTTGTAAATGAAATCGATGTGTTGTTTATAAAAAAATCCGAACCAAAGAAGTTATTTATTTATTTAGATCAAGACAAAAAAATAAATAAAACAAAGAGCAGACCAAGAAGAAAGAGTTTTGTCAATATGAACATTCGAAACGTATTGGACAAACAGTGAAATACGGTTTGTCAACTTAAGTCAGAAATTATATTTAAAATGATTTAGTGAAGCAAATCATTTGTAAATAAAAAGTAAATTAATTAGGTACTTCAAACTGATCCCTTAAGTAGCACTTGTCCCTAAAATATATTAAACGCAGATTGTTTCGAAGAGTCCGGAACTACGTTCCACTTCGATTCAGATTTATCGTCGCCAGTCAATAATTATCGAAGATAATAAAAGACGATGAAATGCAAGGATTATTCTGTAGATCCTAGGTAGGAATTACCTGAGATGGATTTATAGAATAACACCTTCGGTTTGTCCAATCCCAGGACGACTTGTATAGACGAATATCTGACAAAGTAATTCTAACTAATCTCGTACGTTGATCTTTCCAAACATATGAACGTAGTGGCAGACGAACTCGTTCCTCTTGCTTTATACTTGTATTGTATTTTTGGGAAAGTCAATTAGAGATTGGCGAGTTTTGACAATGTGATAATCAAAGAAAATGACCGTGTATAAAACTGGTAAGTTTAGCCTCAAGCCTCACAACCGGAAATGACAAAAATCGGACAGGCAGCATGGCTACGTGGTTAGCTCCCATTAGGATGTATCGTCACCTATCTAGAGATATTTCCATGTTTCTTATTCTATTGATTCTGTCCCAACTCGGGAAATGGTTGCCGTACACAACCATTGGTGATATACATTCGATACACTCAAGAGAAATGAGTGGTCGGTCATGTGTGGCCGGGTTACAAGAAGTCCTTGTTGAACCCGTGTATTCGTATCTAGAGATACACCGACGGAAGGTGATCCCATACCTTGTCATAGTTGGAAACCCAATATCCATACCCGTTTAACGGTTTTGTTTGTATACTATATAGTAAAATGTGAGATGAAAACATTTTACTAGATTATAAATTATTTTTGGAAACCCTAGACATTATCATAATATCTGTTTAAGTATACAAACTGTTTTGGTCTCATAAGGTAAAAACCCGTTCCGTATTCACGGCGTGGTCTTATGAATCAAAAAGATTTATTTAAACTTGTTTATAAATCGTTTACTCATACCAGTCCATGACTGACCCGGAGTTTATTTTTCTGTGTTTTTCCTTAAACTCTTGGGTATTCATAACACTTGTTATGAATAGACAAGTAATCCAGGTATTTTCATAACTCTGGAGTAGCAAGATGGCAAACCCTGGGATGTTGGCTTATATATCTTATGTTATGTATTATTATCCAGATGGTGGTTCAGTTATGACGTTATGTACTATTATTCAGCAAGTTAGTATCACTAGTGATTATTATGTAATCACAATGACATATATCCCTATGTATGAAGTCATGTATACTATGTATGAAGTCATGTGTACTACGTATGAAGTCATGTATCCTATGTATGAAGTCATGTATCCCTATGTATGAAGTTCGTTATGTACTTGACTCTTGAATATGGAATGTTTTGGGCTATTAATATATTGTCCTAAGTTTCGTTGTGAGATTCTGATGTCTTTCCTTAGTTCTATTCTTCTATCTACTTCTTTTCTTTTAAAATGATACAACTTCCGAGGTACTGGAAAGTTGGGTCGTTACAGTTGGTATCAGAGCTTAGGTTGTCATATACTTAGGCTTTGGGTGAGTGTTGAGAGAGCGTATTTTAAAAGTTGGATGCTATTATATACATACTTAGGAAGGATCACTTAAGTTTCATATAGATTAGGTATCTTAATATCCAATCGAGTTTGATGTCAACCTATTATATTCAGGCTAGTAAGTATGACTACCCGTGCACAAAGACGTCGAGCTAGGGGAACCACCACTACCAATGGTCGTAACACTACTCAGACCCCGGTAGAAACTGTGGAAGAAGTTCACCAATTATGCCAATTACACCAGTTCAACCTAGGTCGAACTTTGCAACTATCTGTAAGGAATATCAAACACTGGGAGGGAAAGTTTTCAAAGGAACAGAATCTTTCATCGAAGTTCAAGCATGGCTAAGATCTTGTGAAAGAATTTTCAAAGGGCAGAATTTGAATGATGAACAGAAACGACTTTTGGCTTCATGGCAACTACAAGGAGCTGCAGCAATCTGGTGGGACGCACAGACTGCAAACATTTCTGAGAATGATTATTCCTGGGGAAGGTTCAAGGAGGAATTTGAAGCACAATTTCTTCCCGCAGCAGGCAAGACTAGAATGTATCGCGATTTCATAGATCTGAAGCAAGGAAACATGTCAATAGCAGAATACGAGAATAAATTCAATGCACTCTCTTGTTTTGGCCCAGAACTGATCAATACCTCGCTCAAGAAAAACGAGATGTTCATAGCAGGATTGAAAGAAAATTTACAAGATAAGGTGATTGGACATCTGAAGAGTTCATTTAGTGACATAGTCGACATGGAAATTCGTTATGAGGCACTAAGTACAAAGAAACCAGTAACAAAGGCACAAACCGGAGAAGCCAGTGGGGAGAATCCTCAGAAGAGGAAATTTAATCCAAACTGGAAAGGAAAGGGAGAAATGGGAGAGAAAGCTAAGGAACGTTTCAGGAACACCGTATGCCACAACTGTAAGGAGAAGGGTCACATTGCTAGGTTCTGTAAGAAGCCAATAGTGGGAAAGCCACAACAACCTCAGCAACAGCCTCAACGTCAGCCTCAGCAACAAACTCAACAACATCAACAACAGCAAGGACCTGGGAATGACATGGTCAGGAAGACTCTATGCTTCAACTGTCACCAACCTGGACACCTGATCAAAGATTGCCCGCTTATGAAGAAGGCACAACAGACCAATGTCTATGCTATTAAGAATGAGGCATCTACTTCCCAGAATGTGAAGGGAAAAGGAGTCCTCGAAGGTACCTTACAATTTAAATGAATTGGTTCGTGTTTTATTTGATACTGGGGCATCACAAAGTTTTATTTCATCCGGCACAATAGGAAGTTTTCAACTTACCCCAAAAATTTCACCAAATCCGATTTGTGTATCTAATCCTATTGGCGGAAAGACAGAATTAAAAATGGTTTGCGATAACCTAGCCCTCTCATACCTTTCACACACCTTCCTATTCGATTTCTATGTTTTGGGTTTTAAAGGGTTTAATTTTATACTTGGGTTAGACGGGTTAAGTAAATTCCAAGCGTAGATAAAATGTGACAAAGAAATCGTAACTCTAATAACTAGTATCGGAAGAAAAGCTAGGATACCGTGTGGAAAACCCGGTATTCATACATGTAGTTTCTTGTATGCTTTAGAAACACCACAAGAAAATCTTGAGATGGTAGAAATAGTTAGAGATTTCTCCGACATATTTGAAGAGGTCACTAGTTTACCTCCTCGCCGCGAAATAGAATTCCGTATTGATTTAATCCCAAATGCAAGACCTTTAGTTCAACCTAAACGACGAATGGCACCAAGAGAAGTTAAAGAACTTGAGGAACAGACGCAAGATTTATTAGCTAAGGGTTTAATTCAACCAAGTTTTTCAAGTTGGGGTTCAGCGGTAGTTTTCGTGGTAAAAACTGATGGGTCACTGAGACTATGTGTTGACTATAGAGAGTTAAACAAGGTGACCATTAGAAATAAATATCCTTTACCCCGGATAGACGATCTCTTCGATCAATTAAACGGAGCTACCGTATTTTTGCAAATGGACTTAGCAACAGGTTTCCACCAGTTGAGAATTTCTGAAGATAGCATTCCTTTAACTGCCTTCAGAGGGCCAGATTTCTTTTACGAATGGTTAGTAATGCCATATGGACTAACCAATGCACCAGCTTATTTTGTTGATCTTATGAACCGTGTTTTTAGGAAAATTCTAAACAAATTTGTCCTAATCTTCATTGATGATATTCTCATTTATTCAAAATCCGAGGAAGAACACAGACACCATCTGAGGATAGTATTGGAGACTCTGAGGAAGCACGTATTGAAGGCGAAGTTTTCCAAATGTCATTTCTGGAAGTCAGAAGTTAGATTCTTGGGGCATATTGTAAACGGAGATGGTATCTCTGTTGACCCAATCAAAGTAGAAACAGTACAAGAAAGGAAACAACCTCGAGCACCAACAGAAGTCCGTAGTTTCTTGGGATTAGCAGGATACTATCGGAGATTTATCCAGGATTATTCAAAAATATCTTCCCACTTAACAAAGTTAACGAAGAAAGGGGAAAAATTTGTGTGGACTCCGAAGTGTGAAGAAGCATTCAAAGAACCGAAGGAGAAGTTAACTAAAGCACCAGTTCTAGCTGTTCCCGATGGAGAAAGTGAATTCACGGTATATACTGACGCTTGTGGAGTTGGACTTGGTGCAGTCTTGATGCAGAATGGGCGTGTAATTGCGTATGCCAGTAGACAGTTAAAAATACATGAGAGGAATTACGCAACACACGATCTAGAACTTTTGGCAGTTGTCTTCGCATTGAAGATATGGAGACATTATCTGTTAGGAGGGAAATTCAAACTCTTCACAGATCACAAGTCATTAAAGTACTTGTTCACTCAGAAGGATCTGAATCTAAGGCAACAAAGGTGGTTAGAGTTCCTTGCAGCATATGACCTGGATATTATTTATACACCAGGGAAAGCAAATGTCGTGGCAGACGCCCTAAGTAGAAACGCAATCCTATCTCTTCTAGAAGTCGTTCCAATACTTCATGAAAGGATAAAGGGATATCAAAGAAGGGATACTCATCTAGAAAAGATAATCCAAGGAGTAAGGAAGGGAGAGGAGTCTGACTTTGAATTAGACGATCAAGGTACTCTCAGAATAAATGGGAGACTATGCATTCTGATATTGACGGGCTAAGGCAAGAAGTATTGACCGAAGGCCATCAATCAAAGTTAAGCATTCATCCAGGAAATCAGAAGATGTATAAGGACATGAAATGAGTATTTTGGTGGCCCGGAATGAAGAAGGACATTCAAACTTATGTGGGTAATTGTTTAAACTGCCAACAAATCAAAGGAGATCACCTGAAAACCGCAGGACTATTGCAACCGTTGGAGATTCCCAATTGGAAGTGGGAGATGATATCAATGGATTTCATTGATGGGTTACCAAAGACGAGGAGAGGAAATGAAGGAGTATGGGTAATAGTAGACCGACTAACGAAGAGTGCACATTTCATTCCGGTAAAACTAACACGAACTGCAGCTTCGCTAGCCGAACTTTTTATGAGAGAGATCGTAAGAATACATGGAGTTCCAGTAAATATTGTAAGCGACCGAGATCCCTTATTTACTAGTAAATTTTGGGAAGCACTTCAAACAACCTTGGGCACTAAACTACATCTAAGCACGGCTTACCATCCTCAAACTGACGGCCAAACAGAGAGGGTAAACCGAGTCTTAGAAGACCTTTTAAGAGCATGCATTCTCGACTTTGGAGGGTCATGGGAAGACCACTTGTATTTGGTAGAATTCTCCTACAACAACAGCTACCAAACCAGTATAGGTATGGCACCCTATGAAGCACTTTACGGGAGACCTTGTAGATCACCAACCTGTTGGGTTGAGTCCGGTAATAAACTTGTTCTCGGTCCAGATATGATCCGAGAAGCAACAGAGAAAGTTGAGATAGTCAAGAATAGGATGAAGGAAGCACAGGACCGACAGAAGAGTTACGCAGACCAAAGTCGAAGAGATCTAAATTTTTCTGTTAAAGATCTAGTGTTTGTGAAGATTGCACCCATCAGAGGAGCAATCAGATTTGGTAAAACAGGAAAGTTAGTTCCACGATTTATAGGACCCTTCCGTGTTATTGAGAAGATTGAATCACTAGCCTATCGTGTAGAATTACCAGAAAGGAAGGCAGGGATTCACAATGTTTTCCATGTGTCCCATCTCCGGAAATGTGTCCACGATCCATCTTTAATTTTAGAACCATCCGTTCAAGAAGATCTAGAGGTAGAACCGAACATGACTGTGATACGCTATCCAGTCTATGTAACTGATAAAGAAGAAAAGAAACTCCGAAACAAGACTGTGAGGTTGTTAAAGATACAATGGAGCGAGAACCCAAACGACTGTACTTGGGAGATGGAGAAGCACGTCAAGGAGTTTTATCCGAACTTTCCTATGGACTAAGTGTCGGTTTATTGTATGTTTGATTAGATATTATCGTATGTAGGATGTTATCATATGTATCATTTTGGATGTTATCCAACGTTAGAAATAAAATGTTGGACTTTTTATTTTATCAGCATGAGTTATTGAGGATTCAGTATTCTTAGGGCCTATGAACTTTTTACAGTTTATGTTCACTTTCTGAGACTTTGACCCTTATTTATCAGATGGCCCCCGTTTTTAAGAGGACTGCTAGAAAAAGATTAATCCCTTTACAAGAACAAAGACTAAGTGACAGTATCAATGAGATAGCAGGGCCTAGTGTTAGGACTGAGATGATACAGCCCAGGGGTGATGAGGGTAGGTATGTAGACACAGACGAGCCTATATCAGGACAGCCTGAACCGATGGAGGAGGACACAGGAGACGAGGCAAGCCTGCGGTCAGGTTACGATGGTGACGATGAGGGAGACGATAGCAGCAACTATGATAGTGACTCAAATATGGGGATAAAGGAGATTGAGGAAGAAGAAGAAGAGCCAATGGAAAAGGAAGAGGAGCCAACGGAGGAGGAGGAAGGACTAGAGGAAGAAGACCAGATGATACCGGAACCGATACATGTTGACCCGGAGATACAGGCTCCACCCATCGAGCTAGATGAGGAGTTGATTACTGCATGGGTGCAGTATATTCAGGACTTGTTGGCATACCATGTTGCAGGAATTGAGCAGGGGATTCAATTTAACCTTGACTATCCAGGTATGATGGTACACCCACCATCACCTACTGAGATCATTTACATCTATGATGAGGAGGAAGTAGAGGAGGATGACGAGGTAGTAGAGGTAGTCGATATTCCTGATGATGTAGAGGTGGTCGATATCTCTGATGATGAGGGGGAGGACGTGATTAGTATCAGTAGTGATGACTCCGGGTAGGGGGTATGCTATGTATGTACATAGGACTTTGTATTAGTCTATAACTCGAACTAGTCGGGTATAGCACTTGTATCGTACTATGACTATAACTCGAACTAGTCGGGTATAGCACTTGTATCGTACTATGACTATAACTCGAACTAGTCGGGTATAGCACTTATCGTATTATTTGTAGCACTTCCTATGATGGTTTATGACATATCACTTTTGGCTTGACTTATAACTGTGTTTTACAAATTTCGAGGGCGAAATTTTTATAAGGGGGAAAGATTGTAATGACCCGGAAATTCCGAACCAAATTAAAATGTGTAAAAATTTAAATTCGACAAAACATCGATAACTAAACGTATCGATAAAGGAGAATTCATTTTACGAGAATAGGAAAGTGAGTAAAGATTTCTTTACAAAAAAATCCAAAGCGTAGCTAAATCTTTACTAAGATAAATATTGTGTTTTGAGAAAGGAATTTCTTTTTTGCAAATGAACAAAATGATTTCGATGCAAACTGGTACATACATTAAGCTAGCAAGACTTAGTTAATTAATCAAATTTAAAGACTTACACTCAAACCATTCATGTGCAAGAACACATGAACTATATGAGAACAAGATTAAGGAAAAACAAGCCATTCAAATATTTTAAATACAAGCTTTGTCACTTGGCTTAACAACAAGTAAGAGGGAAAAACATGGACCTAACCAACAACATGAACACCTTAGGATTTTCTAGCCAAAACCTTAGTTAACACTTAAACAAAACAAAGCCATTTCAGCCCATTTGTGTGTGCAAGACATAATCATCATCCCAGCTCAAACACAAAGCCCAGGACGTGGATAAACACTTCATAGGAAAGGCTGAAGTACATAGATGAAGTGACTCTTTATAGTTGGAAAAATAAACACTTAAGTGTTTTGGAAACTTGCCATGATCAAAGTAGATGTTGGCGCAGCAAGCATTTAATGCAAATGGGATCTAGGATTTAGCCCTTTTAGATTTAAGTCTTATTCTTTTAAGTGGTGTAAATTCCTTAGCCAACCACATCTCAAATCTTATTTCTAGTCGAGCGTTTTAAAAGAAAATGTATACATTCTTTTACAGTAAAGAACTATATGCATTTAATGTTTTTGTCAAAACTTACACAAGCCAATGGGACACTTCCTTTCATGAAGACTTTAACACATGTTGACAAAGCAAACTGAGCTATCAGGGGACATTCTCTCTGTTATAAACCTGCGCCTAATATGTGTGCAGAGGAAATAAGATTTTTCCTATTTGAGTTGATAATTGAAACAATATTTAAAGCTTTGATGTAGACTATATATAGACGGCCATACCCACACATTTATTGCACCTGAAACCCGAGAAAGAAAAGCAAGAAACAAAGTATTTTAAAACATAGAAAACCAGATTTTCCAAGTGAGTAAACTTCACTTTATATCCATGAATCTATGTATGCAAGTAAATAGAACTTGCTGTGTTGGTTTGATCAATCTAACTGTCATGAACACTTATGAATTGATGTATGCAAGTAAATGGAGATGTGCTGTGTTGTTTGGGATCTTTGAACTATAGAAAACACACATTAATATACTTGTTGTGAACTGTATGATGAACACATCTAATTACTTGCTATGTGAAACTGTTTTGAACATATGAGGATATATGCTGGCTGTGTTGTTTTGTTTGAAACATACCAGTACATACTTGCTAGTTGAAAAATGATGAACACATGGGTACATGCTTGTAAGTTGAATTTCCATGAACACAATAGTATGTTACTGTCAAACTCATGAACATATGTGTAAGAACCCGTAACTTCCCCGTGAAGGAAAGAGCGGATACTTTGAGAACAACACACAATAGAACGCAGACGGGAGAACATTTCCTTGTTATTATAACAATTCCATCAGATACAAGAATATACAGAGTATAAATGAATAAATTACATTCGATAAATATCAGAGATTACAATAAATTACATAGCAGCGGAAAATAATACAAAGCACAACTAAAGGTGATACACGGATACAGAGCTTTCCGGATATCATTCCAGCTGTAAACAGGATCATGTGAATATAAATCTGCAAAACCAAAACTACTAGCTGCCCGTGCGGAAAATAGGGCACCCAGAGTTTAGGTTAAAACAATAAACTCCAGGTCAGTCATGTGACTGGTGTGAGAACTAAAACAGTTATTTAAAGCTTTACTTTAAAAGAGAGTAATTCAAGGGACCACGCCGTATAACACAGAACGGGTTTCCTCCCAAGAATATCAGTGCATAGAATAAACAGCGCAATGCTTTTTCGAAAAATGAAGCTATTATAAGACCCAGGTCCCATCACACAATGCAACGCAAGCCGGAGGATAGGGTTTTCCCTTATAATAGCCAAACATGCTTGGTACGTTTAAAACAAATCATTTGATACTATAATAAGTGTATAGTGTCAAAACAATTTCAATCATAAATATAAATCATAGACGGCATGGGTACCATACATCATGTCGCCATACTAGTTCTACAATTAAAACCGCAATACTCGTATTGGAAATTGGATTTCCGTCATGAGTCGAGGCAAGGGGCAAGCTCCTCTCCGCTTCGAGACACTCTAGCAAATGCCTCAGGACTACACACTCTGGGCAATCTTGGAATCGGCTGTGCCGGTCCTCACTTACGTTAGAGGATTGGCAATTCATGAACACACGTTTCCCGGTCCTTACAGACCTATAATCGAGGCGCCTCATTCCAACAACCTCAAAGGTGAAAAGTATATAAATGTCAGGGCTGGTGAGTCACTGACACCACCATAGCTAGAAAGAAACGTCGTGCTCTCCCAGCGGTCCGTATCCCGTTTTTGACTCATACCGAGGTGTGAGGCCCGCGAATTCACGTTATACACAAAGCTGCCACGTAGGCCGTGCTTTGATCATCAACCACAAGACTTTGCTTTTCAACAGAAGCCTTGATCATTGCATCTTAGCGTGCCACACAGGCAATTCATGCCATGCGACTGATGTCCATCGATATACAACCTCTGAGCTCGTACGTCTCAGGGAAGGGCGTTAAGCAAAAGAATAAATTCTCTGCCGCCAAACAGATGTATATTTAATAGAAATCAATCAACACAGAATAAAATCCAGTGTCAGACACATAATCCATTTACAAGTTCGTTCTGGGTCTGAACGAAACCGGAGGCACTTTCCTCGCATATCCATCGATCTCCAAGTACGTCTGGACGATCACCAACTGTTTCCATCCTCTTGGGTGTACAGCCCAATCAGGATCATCAGTAATTATCCAAACGATGTGAAGACTTCCGGTCTTCGACCACCGTCTTCATCTTCGACATATCGTCGAATCGGTTATTCAGGATGGGTATAAACTCGGCCTTTCCGAACAACCCACGTATATTAAAACAAATGTTACACAAGCTCAACATACGCCTCATTCCAATTCAGAATATTCTTTTATTCATAAAATCACATTTTTAGGGAAAGGTTCCCATTAATTTTATCCAAGATAAATTCTTTAAAATTTATCCTTTAATCTTCCTTTGGATGTCATTTCAAACCAGATTATGGTTTTCTAAACTAGTCGAGATTAGCGAACCACACCGAAGTAATTATTTATTTTATTTCCCAATCCCAACCTATTCATCCCATGAAGCAAAACTGGTAATACTCCATATCTAATACTATGGTGTTATCGGTAAGATTAATTACCATTTTACGTTCAAATCTAATTAAAGATTTAACTATCCCTTTGGAGCAAAACTGGCGATACTCCATTCTCGCTCATTTCTAAATTTGATAATTTAGATTATAGATTTACATTTCAATCTAATTGCAAATTCGTTAAAACTCCTTTTACTGGGTTAAAGAACTAGTGTTATTTAAAACACAGTTCACGACAAACCCAAATCACATTCTATTCATTATCGGGTTAAAGAACTAGTGTTATTTAAAACACCGTTCACGATAAACCCATTTCAAATCCAATCAAATATATTAGAAATTCAGATTTATTTAAAACCCCTTTTTAAATCTAATTTATTTATTTAAAAATAATTGGGTTTTAAATTTAGTTCAAAACTAGTTCATTTCGATAAAAATCCATTTTTACCTTTTCAAATATGGAGTTTTTCACCCCAATTTTTCTCAAATCATTTCTTATGATTTTACACAAATTATTGATATTTTTAATAATTTTATCAAGGCCTGTACAGTCGATTTCCAACAACGGCCATCGAATTGCACTTACAGCGACCTTTTTCAAATTTGATTTGGACGTACCTCCAAATCCAACCGTTAGATTTTGAATTTCTAATATTCGTTAGAAAGCTCTTTTCGATACGAACCCAACGGTTCCGGTTTAAGGAGAATCCGACGGTCGGATCTCCCGTAACGTCCGTTTGAAATAAATGGTCAAAATTCGCGAACTGCCGCGGCGCGACGCGTTCTATTCAGGCCATTATATTATATATATATATATAATATATATAATATATATTTCGTCGATTCCTATTTAAAACGAATTTTATAAATAGTTTTGAATTCGTTTCAAAAACAATTTCGACTTCCATTTCAAATTCAAATCAAAATTGAATTTTCTATTATAAATCCTTTTTACTTTCATTTCCATTTGATTTCAATTCAAATCGATTTTTAATTCGATTCGAATTCATTTCGTTTTCTATTCAATTTAAATTCAATTCGTTTTCTATTCAATTCGAATTCAAATTCGTTTTCTATTCAATTCGAATTCAAATTCGTTTTCTATTCAATTCGAATTCAAATTCGTTTTCTATTCAGTTCGACTTCAAATTCGTTTTCTATTCAATTCGAATTCAAATCGTTTTCTATTCAATTCGAATCGTTACATATTCAATTCATTTCGCAATTCAAAATATTCGATTACGAAATCACTTTTCAATATTCATTTTAAAATGAGTAAAATCGATATAAATATCGTTCACGTCAAAATGGCGTCAATCTAATCAACACGGCTTCATGTATTTCTATTTTCTAATATTCTATTTCAAATATTTCTTTTTCAAATATTTCTATTTCAAATATTTCTATTTTCTAATATTCTATTTCCAATATTTCCTATTATCAAAATATTTGTTATTATCAAAATATTTCGTTCAACACATGACTAACCTTAACGGATGAGTACAGTCAACACATGAACCTTTATTTTATATTGATAAAGATGTAAATTTTATTATTAAAATATTTCGTTCAACACATGACTAATCTCAACGGATGAGTACAGTCAACACATGAACCTTTATTTTATATTGATAAAGATGTAAATTTTATTATTAAAATATTTCGTTCAACACATGACTAATCTCAACGGATGAGTACAGTCAACACATGAACCTTTATTTTATATTGATAAAGATGTAAATTTTATTATTAAAATATTTCGTTCAACACATGACTAATCTCAACGGATGAGTACAGTCAACACATGAACCTTTATTTTATATTGATAAAGATGTAAATTTTATTATTAAAATATTTCGTTCAACACATGACTAATCTCAACGGATGAGTACAGTCAACACATGAACCTTTATTTTATATTGATAAAGATGTAAATTTTATTATTAAAATATTTCGTTCAACACATGACTAATCTCAACGGATGAGTACAGTCAACACATGAACCTTTATTTTATATTGATAAAGATGTAAATTTTATTATTAAAATATTTCGTTCAACACATGACTAATCTCAACGGATGAGTACAGTCAACACATGAACCTTTATTTTATATTGATAAAGATGTAAATTTTATTATTAAAATATTTCGTTCAACACATGACTAATCTCAACGGATGAGTACAGTCAACACATGAACCTTTATTTTATATTGATAAAGATGTAAATTTTATTATTAAAATATTTCGTTCAACACATGACTAACCTCAACGGATGAGTACAGTCAACACATGAACCTTTATTTTATATTGATAAAGATGTAAATTTTATTATTAAAATATTTCGTTCAACACATGACTAATCTCAACGGATGAGTACAGTCAACACATGAACCTTTATTTTATATTGATAAAGATGTAAATTTTATTATTAAAATATTTCGTTCAACACATGACTAATCTCAACGGATGAGTACAGTCAACACACGAACCTTTATTTTATAATATTCTTTATTTTCTAAATTGGAATGAGGCCCAATCAATCACCATATAACGTCAATTATATGGATTTTCATACATCACACATATATAATAGCATTGAAAAATAATCAACCATCAACCAAAGTGCACTACACTGTATAAGCATCAAATATAGATATTTAACGCTTATAACAGCCTTTCAATCAATCGATCGACATATTTAATCAATCAGGATGAGTGAACTTCAAATTTCATCCCAACACCCGTGTGGGGTTTCAAACAATCAGACACAGATTTTAGTTGTGCAGTTGGGCGATGTGTAAAATTTATCGTCCCAATCAATGTCATTCAAATAGGTGTGCATAAACAAACCGTCCGGTTTGTAAATGAATATTTTATTTTATTCACATCACGTTAAAAATTATATTTTTAACTATAAAACATTTTATTTTAACACATGAATTTCTATTCAGTTCATTCTTTAAATAAAATGATATTTTCATTTCTCTAACTTATTTTAGAAAATTTCGGCGGCATAACGGCACGATACTAGAAACGGGACAAGGCCTAGCCTTATCCCCGGTCTAGTGAAGGCCCACACCATTCACATATCAATCAAATTTACCAAACAACCAAATTCAAATCAAATCATCTAACTAATTTATGCAACCAAACAAACAAGTCCATGGTCTGTGGACGATTGTGTCGGGTGCTACTAAGCACCGTCTGCATCCTAGTATATATTAATATAACTAGAAAATGAAATTGAAAGGTGAGAAATTCTCACCGATAGCTATCCAACTTCACGGCAATTCTTTTATAGTAATCTTCGTCGTTCTCACCTTTTTGTCACCTTCGTTGCCCGTATTCTCTACATATGTAAAAATCGAATTTTTACTTCGCTATTCAATATATAAAAATCGAATTTTTACTTCGCTATTCAATATATAAAAATCGAATTTTTATAGCTACTTCTATATTATAAAAATCGAATTTTTACTTCGCTATTCAATATATAAAAATCGAATTTTTACCTTGTTATTCAATATATAAAAATCGAATTTTTACCTTGTTATTCAATATATAAAAATCGAATTTTTACCTTGTTATTCAATATATAAAAATCGAATTTTTATTATACTATTCAATATATAAAAATCGAATTTTTACCTTGTTATTCAATATATAAAAATCGAATTTTTACCTCGCTGTCATATAGATAAAAATTCCATTTCAAAAATATAGATTTCGCCTTTTCAAAAATAAAGATTTCGCCTTTATAAAAATAAAGATTTCGCCTTTTCAAAAATAAAGATTTCGCCTTTTCAAAAATAAAGATTTCGCCTTTTCAAAAATAAAGATTTCGCCTTTATAAAAATATAAATAAAAAAATCACATCTTTATTTTGCTACTCATATAAAGATGATATTTTTACTATCTACATCATATAAAAATCGTATTTTTATTCTATCTATATTATAAAAATTATATTTTTAACCTTTCTATATTATAAAAATTATATTTTGAACCTTCCTATAATGTAAATATTATATATTTATTATCTACATATAATAAAAATCATAGTTTTATTATTCTAAAAATATAAAGATCGTATAAAAATCAATTCTTTTTCCTGTTGAAAGTCAATTCTTTTTGCTTGTTGAAAGTCAATTCTTTTTTTTTACAATTACATATATAAATATATTTCAGTTTTTAAAACCATACTAGTTTAATTTCTAAACTAATTACATAAAAGAAAGTAAAAAAAAAGAATAATAAGAAAAAGGAAGGAACTCACTGTCACTTAAGGAAGAGGGGGGGGGGTTGCCTGCGCCGTCGCAGGGGGCGCCAACGTTCGGTGGTGGCACGGACGAGATCGGGGAGGAGGGCGCGACACGTGATGCTCCAATGGCGGCTTCAGATCGATTTGGGGCTTTAGGTTAGAGGAGGAGAGAGAGAGAGCGGGTATGAGGAGAGATAGGGCGGGTCTAAAGAGAGGATGGGGGCGGCAGATCGGAGGGGAAGGTGGGCGCGATGGTCCGGCGGATGGTGGCTGAAGCTAGCGTCGGGTCTTCAGAGAAAGGGGCGTTTTTTTTTTTTACCTCAGGTTTCACTGGGAAGAAAAGAAGAGGGGGGGGGGGCATATAAAAGGTTTTTATATTTTATTATTATTACATTTAATTCTCCTTTATGTTGACTTTTTATTTGACCTCGAAACGAGACCCAACGACTGTCGCCCCTAACTAATTACCCCCATTCCGAACACAATGGGATATGTATCGTAGGCTGATTCAATCGTTACGATCAGTTTCCGTTGAATTTACATTTAAATCATTATATTGAATTTTAAACGTACATTTCAAATTACCGGGGTCACATACGGACTCGAAAAATTCCCGAAAAATATTTTCTAGCTTCGTATTGACGATACGGTCCTAACAAAACTAGTTTCGTCGAATTCTGAGACCGTTGGAAAAATGGCCATTTTCCAGTCGATTAAAATTAACTGAAACTGGTCAAACGCGTTTTCCTTTGCCACGCTCACATATTGATTCGAAAAATTATGAAATTTGGAATCTAGCAATAATTTGACATCACGGACCCAACAAAACAGGTTTCGTCGAAATCCGAGGTCGTTTGCAAAATGTCTATTTTTAAGGGCCTGAATTCCATAGCGACTATTCAGAATTTTCAACTGGACATATCTTTTGATTCCCGCTATGAAATTTCGATTTTTCGGATTCGTTGGAAAGATATTATCAATTAGGTCCTAATGTTTTTGGTTTCACTAAAATCCGGATTATTTTGCACCCGGTACATTCAATTGAAGTTTGAAATCGAATTATCGAACTACCGCGCCATTTTCAATTCTATTTATAATTATATATAAATATTTATATTCTAACGACGATCTATATAACTATATACGTTCGAATTATATTCAAAATAAATTTCTTGTCGATATTATTTAAAATAATCCATTTTAAATATTCAAAATTCGCTAGAATTGCCAAAATAAAAATTTTAAACTGGCCCAGATTTTCCGGGTTATTACAATCTCCCCCACTTAAAACTTTTCGTCCCCAAAAAGGAACAAAGTCGAAAGTGGTTTGATTAATCAACTCTACGTTCGATCTGGCTTCCATTCTCCAACTTTTCAGTTTCTGAGAATTCTCAAATTTTCAAAAATTTGGCTAACACCCTAAATTTTCGAAAAATTTCTCCATAACCTCCCCTGCACCGGGAGTCACGGGAAAATCCCTAAATTGCCATATAGGCCTTCTGATCTCAAAAAGAAAAAGAAAAATCCAAGCGGCTAGCCAATAGGCTCATAAAATCATCATCACCCAAACAAAACGGTAAATTATATAGTAAACATGTACCTATTTGTCGAGCAAACAAATTTTATTCTCTGCTCTAGCCTCCTTGCTATGACCTGTTCAATGTAAGTATATGTATATGCAAGCAAATGCGACCAATTTTCAATATAACTCAATATTTGATGCAATTAGGCATAATGGTTCAAAATTATCAACCAAATAAACAAACAACACAAACATCAATCAATTAGTGAATTAGAGTTTCAAATCCATAAATTTGATATATAGTCAAAAATCACATTTTTGATGCCAAATCACAACAAATAAATCTATCTATATAAGTTTTGGTTCTCACACCAGTCTGATGGAAATATATATAGATATCACACCTTCGAAACACGAAAATAAATACTGGTGATGGTATACTTCATCATCAGGACCATGTCCGGGCGACTAGAGTGTGACTCTATATCTATCTAATATATTAAAACTTCGAATATACGTTCATGACGCGTATATGCAAAACCTTTATATACTAGATTGTCCAAATTCAATATAAATAAATATTCAAATACGAAAAAAAATGATTTAAATTTCAAAACAAAATTGTTTCCATTTGAATAATATACTCTTCACACTCGTTCTAGGATACTACTGATCCTATCTCTAACGAGTCATTCTAATTGGATATTACTAATCCAATATCTGATGAATTCTTTCATATGGTTCTAATGTGTCTTGTTCTCGAGCTCTGTAAACCAAAGCTCTGATACCACTGTAAGAACCCGTAACTTCCCCGTGAAGGAAAGAGCGGATACTTTGAGAACAACACACAATAGAACGCAGATGGAAGAACATTTCCTTGTTATTACAACAATTCCATCAGATACAAGAATATACAGAGTATAAATGAATAAATTACATTCGATAAATATCAGAGATTACAATAAATTACATAGCAGCGGAAAATAATACAAAGCACAACAGAAGGTGATATACAGATACAGAGCTTTCCGGATATCATTCCAGCTGTAAACAGGATCCTGTGAATATAAATCTGCAAAACCAAAACTACTAGCTGCCCGTGCGGAAAATAGGGCACCCAGAGTTTAGGTTAAAACAATAAACTCCAGGTCAGTCATGTGACTGGTGTGAGAACTAAAACAGTTATTTAAAGCTTTACTTTAAAAGAGAGTAATTCAAGGGACCACGCTGTATAACATGGAACGGGTTTCCTCCCAAGAATATCAGTGCATAGAATAAACAGCGCAATGCTTTTTCGAAAAATGAAGCTATTATAAGACCCAGGTCCCATCACACAATGCAACGCAAGTCGGAGGATAGGGTTTTCCCTTTTAATAGCCAAACATGCTTGGTACGTTTAAAACAAAGCATTTGATACTATAATAAGTGTATAGTGTCAAAACAATTTCAATCATAAATATAAATCATAGACGGCATGGGTACCATATATCATGTCGCCATACTAGTTCTACAATTAAAACCGCAATACTCTTATTGGAAATTGGATTTCCATCATGAGTCGAGGCAAGGGGCAAGCTCCTCTCCGCTTCGAGACACTCTAGCAAATGCCTCAGGACTACACACTCTGGGCAATCCTGGAATCGGCTGGGCCGGTCCTCACTTACGATAGAGGATTGGCAATTCCTGAACACACGTTTCCCGGTCCTTACAGACCTATAATCGAGGCGCCTCATTCCAACAACCACAAAGGTGAAAAGTATATAAATATCAGGGCTGGTAAGTCACTGACACCACCATAGTAGAAAGAAAAGTCGTGCTCTCCCAGCGGTCCGTATCCCGTTTTTGACTCATACCGAGGTGTGAGGCTCGCGAATTCACGTTATACACAAAGCTGCCATGTAGGCCGTGCTTTGATCATCAACCACAAGACTTTGCTTATCAACAGAAGCCTTGATCATTGCATCTTAGCGTGCCACACAGGCAATTCATGCCATGCGACTGATGTCCATCGATATACAACCTCTGAGCTCGTACGTCTCAGGGAAGGGCGCTAAGCAAAAGAATAAATTCTCCGCCGCCAAACAGATGTATATTTAACAGAAATCAATCAACATAGAATAAAATCCAGTGTCAGACACACAATCCATTTACAAGTTCGTTCTGGGTCTGAACGAAACCGGAGGCACTTTCCTCGCATATCCATCGATCTCCAAGTACGTCTGGACGATGACCAACTGTTTCCATCCTCTTGGGTGTACAGCCCAATCAGGATCATCAGTAATTATCCAAACGATGTGAAGACTTCCGGTCTTCGACCACCGTCTTCATCTTCGACATATCGTCGAATCGGTTATTCAGAATGGGTATAAACCCGGCCTTTCCGAACAACCCGCGTATATTAAAACAAATGTTACACAAGCTCAACATACGCCTCATTCCAATTCAGAATATTCTTTTATTCATAAAATCACATTTTTAGGGAAAGGTTCCCATTAATTTTATCCAAGATAAATTCTTTAAAATTTATCCTTTAATCTTCCTTTGGATGTCATTTCAAACCAGATTATGGTTTTCTAAACTAGTCGAGATTAGCGAACCACACCGAAGTAATTATTTATTTTATTTCCCAATCCCAACCTATTCATCCCATGAAGCAAAACTGGTAATACTCCATATCTAATACTATGGTGTTATCGGTAATATTAATTACCATTTCACGTTCAAATCTAATTAAAGATTTAACTATCCCTTTGGAGCAAAACTGGCGATACTCCATTCTCGCTCATTTCTAAATTTGATAATTTAGATTATAGATTTACATTTCAATCTAATTGCAGATTCGTTAAAACTCCTTTTACTGGGTTAAAGAACTTGTGTTATTTAAAACACAGTTCACGACAAACCCAAATCACATTCTATTCATTATCGGGTTAAAGAACTAGTGTTATTTAAAACACCGTTCACGATAAACCCATTTCAAATCCAATCAAATATATTAGAAATTCAGATTTATTTAAAACCCCTTTTTAAATCTAATTTATTTATTTAAAAATAATTGGGTTTTAAATTTAGTTCAAAACTAGTTCATTTCGATAAAAATCCATTTTTACCTTTTCAAATATGGAGTTTTTCACCCCAATTTTTCTCAAATCATTTCTTATGATTATACACAAATTATTGATATTTTTAATAATTTTATCAAGGCCCGTACAGTCGATTTCCAACAACGGCCATCGAATTGCACTTACAGCGACCTTTTTCAAATTTGATTTGGACGTACCTCCAAATCCAACCGTTAGATTTTGAATTTCTAATATTCGTTAGAAAACTCTTTTCGATACGAACCCAACGGTTCCGGTTTAAGGAGAATCCGACGGTCGGATCTCCCGTAACGTCCTTTTGAAATAAATGGTCGAAATTCGCGAACTGCCGCGGCGCGACGCGTTCTATTCAGGCCATTATATTATATATATATATAATATATAATATATATTTCGTCGATTCCTATTTAAAACGAATTTTATAAATAGTTTTGAATTCGTTTCAAAAACAATTTCGACTTCCATTTCAAATTCAAATCAAAATTGAATTTTCTATTATAAATCCTTTTTACTTTCATTTCCATTTGATTTCAATTCAAATCGATTTTTAATTCGATTCGAATTCATTTCGTTTTCTATTCAATTTAAATTCAATTCGTTTTCTATTCAATTCGAATTCAAATTCGTTTTCTATTCAATTCGAATTCAAATTCGTTTTCTATTCAATTCGAATTCAAATTCGTTTTCTATTCAGTTCGAATTCAAATTCGTTTTCTATTCAATTCGAATTCAAATCGTTTTCTATTCAATTCGAATCGTTACATATTCAATTCATTTCGCAATTCAAAATATTCGATTACGAAATCACTTTTCAATATTCATTTTAAAATGAGTAAAATCGATATAAATATCGTTCACGTCAAAATGGCGTCAATCTAATCAACACGGCTTCATGTATTTCTATTTTCTAATATTCTATTTCAAATATTTCTTTTTCAAATATTTCTATTTCAAATATTTCTATTTTCTAATATTCTATTTCCAATATTTCCTATTATCAAAATATTTGTTATTATCAAAATATTTCGTTCAACACATGACTAACCTCAACGGATGAGTACAGTCAACACATGAACCTTTATTTTATATTGATAAAGATGTAAATTTTATTATTAAAATATTTCGTTCAACACATGACTAATCTCAACGGATGAGTACAGTCAACACATGAACCTTTATTTTATATTGATAAAGATGTAAATTTTATTATTAAAATATTTCGTTCAACACATGACTAATCTCAACGGATGAGTACAGTCAACACATGAACCTTTATTTTATATTGATAAAGATGTAAATTTTATTATTAAAATATTTCGTTCAACACATGACTAATCTCAACGGATGAGTACAGTCAACACATGAACCTTTATTTTATATTGATAAAGATGTAAATTTTATTATTAAAATATTTCGTTCAACACATGACTAATCTCAACGGATGAGTACAGTCAACACATGAACCTTTATTTTATATTGATAAAGATGTAAATTTTATTATTAAAATATTTCGTTCAACACATGACTAATCTCAACGAATGAGTACAGTCAACACACGAACCTTTATTTTATAATATTCTTTATTTTCTAAATTGGAATGAGGCCCAATCAACCACCATATAACGTCAATTATATGGATTTTCATACATCACACATATATAATAGCATTGAAAAATAATCAACCATCAACCAAAGTGCACTACACTGTATAAGCATCAAATATAGATATTTAACGCTTATAACAGCCTTTCAATCAATCGATCGACATATTTAATCAATCAGGATGAGTGAACTTCAAATTTCATCCCAACACCCGTGTGGGGTTTCAAACAATCAGACACAGATTTTAGTTGTGCAGTTGGGCGATATGTAAAATTTATCGTCCCAATCAATGTCATTCAAATAGGTGTGCATAAACAAACCGTCCGGTTTGTAAATGAATATTTTATTTTATTCACATCACGTTAAAAATTATATTTTTAACTATAAAACATTTTATTTTAACACATGAATTTCTATTCAGTTCATTCTTTAAATAAAATGATATTTTCATTTTTCTAACTTATTTTAGAAAATTTCGGCGGCATAACGGCACGATACTAGAAACGGGACAAGGCCTAGCCTTATCCCCGGTCTAGTGAAGGCCCACGCCATTCACATATCAATCAAATTTACCAAACAACCAAATTCAAATCAAATCATCTAACTAATTTATGCAACCAAACAAATAAGTCCATGGTCTGTGGACGATTGTGTCGGGTGCTACTAAGCACCGTCTGCATCCTAGTATATATTTATATAACTAGAAAATGAAATTGAAAGGTGAGAAATTCTCACCGATAGCTATCCAACTTCACGGCACTTCTTTTATAGAAATCTTCGTTGGTCTCGCCTTTTTATCACCTTCGTTGCCCGTATTCTCTACATATGTAAAAATTTAATTTTTACTTCGCTATTCAATATATAAAAATCGAATTTTTACTTCGCTATTCAATATATAAAAATCGAATTTTTACTTCGCTATTCAATATATAAAAATCGAATTTTTATAGCTACTTCTATATTATAAATATCGAATTTTTACTTCGCTATTCAATATATAAAATCGAATTTTTACCTAGTTATTCAATATATAAAAATCGAATTTTTACCTTGTTATTCAATATATAAAAATCGAATTTTTACCTTGTTATTCAATATATAAAAATCGAATTTTTATTATACTATTCAATATATAAAAATCGAATTTTACCTTGTTATTCAATATATAAAAATCGAATTTTTACCTCGCTGTCATATAGATAAAAATTCCATTTCAAAAATATAGATTTCGCCTTTTCAAAAATAAAGATTTCGCCTTTATAAAAATAAAGATTTCGCCTTTTCAAAAATAAAGATTTCGCCTTTTCAAAAATAAAGATTTCGCCTTTATAAAAATATAAATAAAAAAAATCACATCTTTATTTTGCTACTCATATAAAGATGATATTTTTACTATCTACATCATATAAAAATCGTATTTTTATTCTATCTATATTATAAAAATTATATTTTTAACCTTTCTATATTATAAAAATTATATTTTGAACCTTCCTATAATGTAAATATTATATATTTATTGTCTACATATAATAAAAATCATAGTTTTATTATTCTAAAAATATAAAGATCGTATAAAAATCAATTCTTTTTCCTGTTGAAAGTCAATTCTTTTTGCTTGTTGAAAGTCAATTCTTTTTTTTACGATTACATATATAAATATATTTCAGTTTTTAAAACCATACTAGTTTAATTTCTAAACTAATTACATAAAAGAAAGTAAAAAAAAAGAATAATAAGAAAAAGGAAGGAACTCACTGTCACTTAAGGAAGAGGGAGGGGGGTTGCTTGCGCCGTCGCAGGGGGCGCCGTCGTTCGGTGGTGGCACAGACGAGATCGGGGAGGAGGGCGCGACACGTGATGCTCCAATGGTGGCTTCAGATCGATTTGGGGCTTTAGGTTAGAGGAGGAGAGAGAGCGGGTATGAGGAGAGATAGGGCGGGTCTGAAGAGAGGATGGGGGCGGCAGATCGGAGGGGAAGGTGGGCGCGATGGTCCGGCGGATGGTGGCTGAAGCTAGCGTCGGGTCTTCAGAGAAAGGGGCGGTTTTTTTTTTTTTTTTACCTCAGGTTTGACTGGGAAGAAAAGAAGAGGGGGGCATATAAAAGGTTTTTATATTTTATTATTATTACATTTAATTCTCCTTTATGTTGACTTTTTATTTGACCTCGAAACGAGACCCAACGACTGTCGCCCCTAACTAATTACCCCCATTCCGAACACAATGGGATATGTATCGTAGGCTGATTCGATCGTTACGATCAGTTTCCGTTGAATTTACATTTAAATCATTATATTGAATTTTAAACGTACATTTCAAATTACCGGGGTCACATACGGACTCGAAAAATTCCCGAAAAATATTTTCTAGCTTCGTATTGACGATACGGTCCTAACAAAACTAGTTTCGTCGAATTCTGAGACAGTTGGAAAAATGGCCATTTTCCAATCGATTAAAATCAACTGAAACTGGTCAAACGCGTTTTCCTTTGCCACGCTCACATATTGATTCGAAAAATTATGAAATTTGGAATCTAGCAATAATTTGACATCACGGACCCAACAAAACTGGTTTCGTCGAAATCCGAGGTCGTTTGCAAAATGTCTATTTTTAAGGGCCTGAATTCCATAGCGACTATTCAGAATTTTCAACTGGACATATCTTTTGATTCCCGCTATGAAATTTCGATTTTTCGGATTCGTTGGAAAGATATTATCAATTAGGTCCTAATGTTTTTGGTTTCACTAAAATCCGGATTGTTTTGCACCCGGTACATTCAATTGAAGTTTGAAATCGAATTATCGAACTACCGCGCCATTTTCAATTCTATTTATAATTATATATAAATATTTATATTCTAACGACGATCTATATAACTATATACGTTCGAATTATATTCAAAATAAATTTCTCGTCGATATTATTTAAAATAATCCATTTTAAATATTCAAAATTCGCTAGAATTGCCAAAATAAAAATTTTAAACTGGCCCAGATTTTCCGGGTTATTACAATATGCATATGGGTGCTGTGTGAACCATGATGAACACAAGTTATGTTTGCTATTAAAACAAGTTTTCAATACACCAGTGTATGAGTGCCGTTGGACTCATGGACTTAAGTATATGTTGCTGCG
This sequence comes from Allium sativum, assembly GCA_030737875.1. NCBI lineage: Eukaryota > Viridiplantae > Streptophyta > Magnoliopsida > Asparagales > Amaryllidaceae > Allium > Allium sativum. Next base: position 492,496,703 of record CM060920.1, read on the forward strand.
TCGGACTGTTTTAACCTATAAGTATATGCTGCTCTGTTAAAAACACTATGAACTCATTCATAACCTTGTGTGAACAATTTTATGACTGTGTTGACCAAGTGATAATGTAAACATCCTTTAGAGTTTATACACTTATATACACGCATACATTAAAGTTGCAAAACGTATGTTAATCACACATAACAAGAAAACACACATGTACTGTTAAACCAACTTGCAAACATGAAAACCAACCACCATACTTTCGGATCTCAGGGTATAGGATCTGAACACCACACGAAAATATGAATTTAGAAACAAGTACGGTGATTTTTAAGCTAGTGGTTAAAAAGAAAATCTGTTTTGGTCGAGGAAGAGGAATGGGGCGAGTGTAGATGATCTACACCATTGTAGCTCGAATGAATGAGCGCATAGCTACGTGACAACATCGGGAACTCAGGAAAAATATCAACTTATGTTTCTAACGTGGGTTTTTGAAGTGGGATCAGGTTTTGGGTGTGATGGGTTGTGTTTTTGCTGTCTCGGTTTGTAACTAAAACTGCACTTCATCGGAGACATGGGGACCGCCGCACCTAGGCCAGGTGGTGCGTCTAGTCAGTGGCAAAGTACAGCCGAAGTCGCTAGCAGCCCGGAGGCTCAAGGCATTGGGGATGGGATGTTTTAGGGGATCGGGTTTACACAGTACAGGCCACGGCCATATAGAAGAAAAGTGGTAGTACCACTTGTTTTGGCAAAGGCTTGGTGATAGGGGTTGGGGTGTTTTACTGATCAGATCATTTGTTTTGGGGCCTGGCAGTTTTACAAAAGTGGCAGTACCACTTTGATTGTTTGCAAGGACGTGGCACATGAGCTAAGGGGGTTAGCTGAGGAAATTATGGCATTTAAGGACTTGATAGTTAGCAAATGTGGTGGTACCACATTGGGTATGTGCGCATCAGTTTTTATGGTGATCCTTATGATGGATCACTATGATTTTCATGGTCCTGGCACTTGGCCAGATCATTAGAGAAACAAGTGTTTGAAAATGTAAAAAGGGTTAAGCTAATTTATTTCTGAAATTTTTTTAATTTATTTATTTATGAATAAATTAAATAATTAAATAAAATGAGACTTAAATAAATTATATAAATTAAGGAAAATTTATATAACACTTCGTCAGACATTTGTAAATGAAATCGATGTGTTGTTTATAAAAAAATCCGAACCAAAGAAGTTATTTATTTATTTAGATCAAGACAAAAAAATAAATAAAACAAAGAGCGGACCAAGAAGAAAGAGTTTTGTCAATATGAACATTCAAAACGTATTGGACAAACAGTGAAATACGGTTTGTCAACTTAAGTCAGAAATTATATTTAAAATGATTTAGTGAAGAAAATCATTTGTAAATAAAAAGTAAATTAATCAGGTACTTCAAACTAATCCCTTAAGTAGCACTTGTCCCTAAAATATATTAAATGCAGATTGTTCCGAAGAGTCCGGAACTACGTTCCACTTCGATTCAGATTTATCGTCGCCAGTCAATAATTATCGAAGATAATAAAAGACGATGAAATGCAACGATTATTCTGTAGATCCTAGGTAGGAATTACCTGAGATGGATTTATAGAATAACAACTTCGGTTTGTCCAATCCCAGGACGACTTGTATAGACGAATATCTGACAAAGTAATTCTAACTAATCTCGTACGTTGATCTTTCCAAACATATGTACGTAGTGGCAGACGAACTCGTTCCTCTTGCTTTATACTTGTATTGTACTTTTGGGAAACTCAATTAGAGATTGGCGAGTTTTGACAATGTGATATTCAAAGAAAATGACCGTGTTTAAAACTGGTAAGTTTAGCCTCAAGCCTCACAACCGGAAATGACAAAAATCGGGCAGGCAACATGGCTATGTGGTTAGCTCCCATTAGGATGTATCATCACCTATCTAGAGATATTTCCTTGTTTCTTATTCTATCGATTCTGTCCCAACTTGGGAAATGGTTGCCGTACACAACCATTGGTGATATACATTCGATACACTCAAGAGAAATGAGTGGTCGGTCATGTGTGGTCGGGTTACAAGAAGTCCTTTTTGAACCCGTGTATTCGTATCTAGAGATACACCGACGGAAGGTGATCCCATACCTTGTCATAGTTGGAAACTCAATATCCATACGCGTTTAACGGTTTTGTATGTATACTATATAGTAAAATGTGAGATGAAAACATTTTACAAGATTATAAATTATTTGTGGAAACCCTAGACATTATCATAATATCTGTTTAAGTATACAAACTGTTTTGGTCTCATAAGGTAAAAACCCGTTCCGTATTCACGGCGTGGTCTTATGAATCAAAAAGATTTATTTAAACTTGTTTATAAATCGTTTACTCATACCAGTCCATGACTGACCCGGAGTTTATTTTTCTGTGTTTTTCCTTAAACTCTTGGGTATTCATAACACTTGTTATGAATAGACAAGTAATCCAGGTATTTACATAACTCTGGAGTAGCAAGATGGCAAAACCTGGGACGTTGGCTTATCTATCTTATGTTATGTATTATTATCCAGATGGTGGTTCAGTTATGATGTTATGTACTATTATTCAGCAAGTTAGTATCACTAGTGATTATTATGTAATCACAATGACATATATCCCTATGTATGAAGTCATGTATACTATGTATGAAGTCATGTGTACTATGTATGAAGTCATGTATCCTATGTATGAAGTCATGTATCCCTGTGTATGAAGTTCGTTATGTACTTGACTCTTGAATATGGAATGTTTTGGGCTATTAATATATTGTCCTAAGTTCCGTTGTGAGATTCTAATGTCATTTCTTAGTTCTATTCTTCTTTCTACTTCTTTTCTTTTAAAATGATACAACTTCCGAGGTACTGGAAAGTTGGGTCATTACAGAAAATGTGCATAAAGGTTGATTTACAGAATGCTTATGATATGGTCACCCGAGATTTTGTTTGCCACATGCTCAATTCGACGGGCTTTCAAACATCATTAATTTAACTCATTGATGAGTGCATTTCTACTCCAGATTTCTCTATTATTATGGACGGGTGAGCAGAAGGATATATTACATCTAACCGGGGACTACGTCAAGGTGACCCCTTATCCCCATATTTATTTTGCATTGCGATGGATTTTTTTTTCTATATTAGTGGATGCGGGGCAAAGTGATGGGTGTCTACAGCCTATTACCAAAATTCAACCTAATATTACCCATTTACTATATACGAATGATGTGATGATTTTTCTTGCTGCTACGGCTGATAATGCGATGTACATGAATAATTTTTTCAACCAACTGAAATCTACAGTGGGACTGCAGACAAATCTAACTAAATCTAAGATTTTTTCCAGCAAAGATGTGGCTATTAAAAATGATATAAGAAATATTCTACATATCGATGTTCATGACTTACCAGTGAAGTATCTCGGTGTGCCGCTGACATCCGACTACATTCATGCTGCTCATTGCATCCATCTCCTGAATAGGATAACAACAAAATTAGACACGTGGGATAGCAAATTATTAACAACAGTGGGCAATGCGGAATTAATTCATAGCACTATTACCTTGATAGTTATGCACTGGCCGTGTATTTATCATCTACCAGTTTCTATTTTACACAAAATTGATAGACTATGTGCAGAATTTTTTTGGTGTGGTAAGCTACATAAAATTTCATGGGACATTTTTGTGTAGACCCAAGTTGGAAGGCGGAATTGGTTTGCGCAAATTCGTAGATTTGGATGCAACAGCTAGACTAAAGATGTTATGGACGCTGTTGACTAAAGACTGCCTGTGGAGCAAATTGATGATAGTTCAATATGTCACAAAACATAATTTCTGGGTTATTACTTCCCTTTAGTATCATTTTTTGTAGAGATTAGGGTTGAATCCTCCAAGAAGGAAGTCAGGGTGCTCGGCGATATCTTTATTGTTGTTGCTCTTGTCTATGAGATAATGCGGCAGAATTTCTTCTATTTGGAGCAATGAGGTTTTCTGGATCACTGCTAGATGGTTGACCTCTTCTTCCCTCTACATTAGGTAAATAACACGTATTACTGCTCAATTTATTTAGAACATAAGATTTTATATTAACAAAGTCCTGTTTACTTCCCTTGTTGTGTTTACTGGTGTAGAGGTGAGAGTTGTTGCCTCGAGGAAGGAAGTCAGAAAGCCCAGCTTGATTCCTGTTGCCTATGTTATAAGAAACATGGCCTCTGAAGCTATGTTTGCTATTGAGTATGAAATTTTCAACTTATTTATCATAGCTTGCATCTTTACTGTATTTGAACTGATTATGGGTGCAATCATTTTTATATCTACTGGCTTTTCCCATAATAACATTGCAACAGCTATTATGTTTTTCCAAAGCTGGTTACAATTAGATTCCTTGTTTTTGTGAAGTCTCTGATTCCTCTCTTTCCAAATATAATAATTCACAGCAGTTAACATAACACATGCTTTCTTGAAAATGTTGGTCTTAGGCTTAAATGATTCTAGAATGTAATCAATACTACTTCTAATATCAAGGGTGGGGATAGATTGACTGAATCCCAAAGTGCATTTAGTATTATACCAAATGTACTGGAAATAAGGGCAATCAGAAAATAATTGATTGGAGCTTTCAATTTCAATTTTACAAAAGAAGCTAGTATTTTCAGAAACAGCACTCCATTTGCAACATCTTTCACTTGTTCGAAGTTTATTGTGTAAAGCAAAAAAGGCATAGTGAGCCATTTTTGGACAATTAGTTTTACACCAAATCACTTTATGCCAATCCACCTCTATTTCATATCCTCTAAGAAATTCCCATGTTTTTCAAAATGAGAACATTCCTTTGGAACTAATTTTCCATTCCCAATTGTCTCTAAAACAATTTTGATCAATGTGAATACTGTGTATGGCTTCTTTAAAAATACTGGCAGTAGTACTATTTTGTAAGCTCCCACAATTATTTGTAATAATTTTCTGAACACTATCTTTCAAACCGCCCTATGAGATAAATATTATTCCGAACAAGTAAATCAATTAGAGAATTTCCATAAATTCATGGATCAAACCATAAACTAGTTTGATTGCCATCTTTCAGCTTTCTATCAGTAAGTTTTTTTTTCAATTTTCTGCAATATAAAATATTTTTCCATACATAAGAGTGATGATTCTTTTTTCTAGTAATCCATAAGTTTTTGTTCTCTAAATATTTGGCTTTCATGCATCTGGCCCATAGTGACTTACCATCCTAGAATTTCCAGAATAATTTAAATTTACAAACATCTGATAGATCTCTTATGTTTCTAAGCCCATGCCCACCAAAATTTTTTGGTTTGCAAACTTTATCCCATGCTATTTTATGTTGCTTTCCTTTCCAAATGTAGTTTGAACACATTTTTTCAATATTTTGTATAATACTAATAGGAATGTTGTGTGGTCGAATCCAATACATGATAACTGCTGTGATGATAGTGTGAGTGAGCTCCATTCTACCAGCCAATGATAGTAGTTTGCTAGACCAGCATTCTAGTTTACTATGAATAATATCTATCAGCCTAGCACATTCCCTATATTTAATCTAATTGATGCTTAAAGGAATGCCAAGATATTTAACTGGAAGATTCCCTTCTTTATAATTCAAAAGCTTTAGAATTTCTTCTTTATGTAAGACCTCTTTGCTGAAATAAATCCTACTCTTACTAGAGTTAACAGTCAGACCATCATATTTGTCCATGTTATCAAGAATTCTCTTGATAGAAATAGGATTGCTCCTGTTAGCTTTCAAAAAAGAAGCATATCATCAGCATATAGTAAATGAGTAATATGTGGCTTATTTCTGTTAATTGGTTTAATGTTTCCCCTAATAAATTCCATTTCCATTTGAATGGAAAAATATTCCATGACAATTGAGAATAAGTAAGGAGACAAGGGGTCTCCTTGCCTAATGCCTCTATTGTTATGAATAAAGCCTTTAGGGGAACCATTAATTATTACAGAATATGTCACATTAATTATGCATTCTTTGACTAAAGCACAAAATTTCTCACTAAAACCCATTTGCTGCATAATGTATAAGTTCCTATTGATCTTATCAAAAGCTTTGTGTAAATCAATTTTAATGCATATGAGATTTTTATTTTTCTTATTAAAATCCCTTATAAGCTCATGAGCTAATAAAGTATTTTCAGAAATTACAGAGTATGAATAAATATTACACAGAAAATATCAGAGATTTAAATTACATATAAATACATCGCAGCGGAAATAATACAAAACACAACTAGAAGAGATATACGGATACAAAGCTTTCCGGATATAGTTCCAGCTGTAAATCAGGATCCTGTGAATATAAATCTGCAAAACCAAAACTACTAGCTGCCCCTACGGAAAATAGGGGCACTAGAAGTTTAGGTTAAAATAATAAACTCCAGTTCAGTCATGTGACTGGTGTGAGAACTAAAACAGTTATTTAAAACTTCACTTTAAATCAGATATATCAAGGGACCACGTCGTGTAACACGGAACGGGTTTCCTTCCAAGAATACCAGTGCATATAACAAAACAGCGCAATGCTTTTCGAAAAAATGAAGCTATTATAAGACCCAGGTCCTATCACACAATGGAACGCAAGCCGGGGGATAGGGTTTTCCCTTATAATAGCCAAACATGCTTAGTACGTTTAAACAAATCATTTGATACTATTATAAGTGCATAGTATATAAAACAACTTCAAATCATAAGTATCAATCATAGATGGCATGGGTACTATGTGTCATCTCGCCATACTAGGCTCTACAAATAAAACCGCAAAGTCTCGTATTTGGAAATTGGATTTCCATCTGTGAACCGAGGCAAAAGATAGTCCTCTACCTATTCGAGACGCCCTAGCCAGTGTCTCAGTAACAGAACGCATCGTCCCTTGGAGCGACAGGGCTGGTCCACCGATGTGGATTAAAATTCTTGAACACTGCGTTTGCCCACCCTTTGGGGTGTCAATGAGTCAAAGAATGACTCCATCGGCTTCACATAGTCACTGATATATCCGAGGTGCCCCGCAACAGCAACAACCACATAAGTCAAACTCGTCAGGGCATGTAAAACCACTGAGGCCACTTGTAATAACCCGGAAAATGTGAACCAGTTTAAAATTTTTAAATTAGGTTATGAAACGACCCGCAATTCCATACCCTTTGAGTCGACTAATCATACCACACGTCCAACCCAAATTGCACAGAAATACGAATCATTTTTAGAAAGAAGTTAGAGGATGAGAAATAGAAAGAAAGAAATATTAGAATAGGAGAAAACGAAGATCACAAACTCACAGCGGAACGAATAAAATATATTAGATAATATAACTTTGGAGCACAAATCAGTATTTGTATATATACATACCATTATCAAAGCACAACGATTATCCCTGGAACAGTTATAAACACCTGTTTCCAGATACAACATAGTACACAGCGGAAAATATAATAGTCTATAGCTAACTGGTGAAGCCTCCTGCTTCAAGCTCCTCCGAGTGAATCTGAAAAATCCCGACTACTTGACTGCCCATACAAATTTGAGCACCCAAGAGTTTAGGGAAAACAAACAAAATAAACTCTGGGTCAGTCATGGGACTGGTGTGAGTAAACTCCAACCATTTGTTTAACTTTCAAAATCCTTTCGAAAGAAATGATAATCGTAAGACCGATCCACACATAAACACGGATGGTTTTTACCTTACGATAACCAATTTTTTTTTTTTGATATCAAATCTAGTGATATTATAATAATGTCTACATCAAATAAATAGAATCTAGCGGAACGCTTGCATCTCACGCTCCATATATAATATAAAATCGAAAACCGCAGGGCACTTATTGGAGATTGGATTTCCAACATGACAAGGTATGGGACCACCTTCCGATAGTGTATCTCTAGAGGCGAATACACTGGGTTCAACAAGAACATCTTGTAACCTGGCCCACACATGACCGACCACTCATTTCGCTTGAGTGTATCGAATGTATACCACCGACGGTTGGGATCAGCAACCGCCTCCCGAAAAGGGACAGCATCGATAGATTTAAGAAGCAAAAGGAATTTCTCTAGATAGGTGGTTATACATCCTAATGGGTGCGACCCACATAGCCATGCTGCCTGCCCGATTTTTGTCCAATTCCGGGTTGATGAGGCTTGAGGTTTGAATTATCTTCCAGAACATCTGGCCACCATTCACTTTGAATGCCACATCGTCAGATCCATCGGAAATCACTAATTGATTCCCACAAAAATACACAGATTGTTAGGCTAAAGAAGCTTCCCTTCTATGCCCCAACTTCGTACGTTTGAAGGAATCAACGTACGTAATCCCCTTTGGAAATACTCTGTCAGACACTCGTCCATACAAGTTGTCCTGGGTCTGGACAAACCGAAGGCACTATCCCGTAAACAGGATAGCCCTTGCATAACTCCGTCTTCAATTTTCTTCAACATAAGTTGCTTCATAACGCTTACGCCAATACGGAGTGGTTTTCAAATATCAAATCTGATTCCGGTCTCTCCATATTAACAACGGAGGTATATAAAAAAATAAAACTTTGATAGTCGGTGATTTAACTATCAAAGAAACATCCATAAAATCAACGGTTCTATTTCCAAATGGAAATTCTATCAATCAAGCATCAAACAACACTGGGCCCTTTTTATATTAGTTCTTTATTACATTATCATTTCCAATTCCCATTTTCCACATTTCGTGTTCTTTCAAAGCTCTATTTTCTCTCTTGATTATTGGGAAACATTTCCAATATATATAATTCCTTTATTGAGAAAATATCTTTTACTCCAGTTAGAAAACATTTATAAATACTTTGAATTAACTGATGTTATAAACATCGTTATTATAACTCAAATCATAAATCATTCGTTAACTAACGATATCACTAACCAACCCTTGCTATCGAGCCTTAACCATTTCTCCGTCAATAATGCAGTCAGTCAAGTTGGGGTATAATTACCTCTCAGACCTTAACTGAATGACATTCTTAACTTTGAAATAGTCAGAGCTCACAACTTTAAACCAAACATTGCTTACGCGACTCTCGGATTTGATCTACGAACACACCTTCTTTATAAAAATATTGATTATAACGGTAGCGTTATAATCGCTGTCTTCAAATGTTTGGTTTATAAAACATTGCTTTCAACAACAGCGTTAAAACCGGTGTCTAGCATTATAGAACACTTATCAGAACCATAGCATTAAGATTGCTATTAAAACAGTTATTTATAACGGCAGTGTTAAAATTGCTATTTAGATTTACCAAGACATTTATTATAACATCAGCGTCTAAAATTGCTGTATAGATTTACAACATCTATTATAACAACAGCGCTAAAATCGCTGTTTAGTTTTATAAAAGCATTTCTTACAAAGACAGCGTTATAATCGCTGTTTAAAATTATAAAAGCATTTCTTATAACAATAGCGTTATGATTGCTGTTTTGAATAAAATACCGTGTGCGACGCACACGCTTCCGTTGTTCATTTTAAAAGATAGTCAAAATGTCTGGATTTAAACAATGCAGACATTTATCATTCTATTTGTCGAAACCCATAAGATAAAGAGTATATAGGGATAAAAATCCGGTTTCCACCTTCTTTACAACAAGATTTCTTCCTTGGATTTTTATTCCAAAAATCCAAAATGTTTAACACAAAACCGTCTGCTGTGTTCTTCCCTTATAAATATTTCACTTGCAAAATACTTCCTTTGAACCATTATCCACATTAATCCTGAATATATTTCTTTTATATATAATCTTTTGATTTCGTACTTATACATATTCTCTTAAACCCCAAATTCTATTTATAACTTCTATTCTGAGTCTTGCAAACAAATCTGATTTTTTATTCCAATCGTTAAAAATCTTGTTTATGATTTGCTTTATACTCTGCTAAGTTCAAATCCCATCTCAAATATTGATTTCAAATCTAATTTCCACTTTTCCATATAAATTTAAATAAAGCATTTATATTCAATGATTATAAACTCGTTTAAAAACAACTTCTTCTTTTAATAAAACAAGTTTCTACTTTTTAATTCCATTCAAAATTTAATTTCTCTTTTGGAAATAAGTTCTCTTTTTAAACCTCAATTTCTTTTCTATATTCGAAAATCTTTTACGGTACTTAAAATAACTAAATTTCCAGTGTCAGGGTGATTCCACATAGTACAATCCATCATCGTATACACATCACCATAAATAACAAACGGTAATATAAATGTTGAGGGATCCAGTTGGATCCCTCCAACCTGTTTCCCTGCATCCACAGATGTTAATACCATCAATAATATTATTTCACATCAAAACGAAATATCAGAACTAATGATCAATTAATGGTGTAATCCTATCAACCAATTCAACCAAATTTACCAACTATTCAACCAATCAACCATTGCACGTTATAAAAATATTTAAAACTTGTTTATATATAAAAATATAAACGAGAGGGAGTTAGTGAGTTTACTCACCTTGTTTTGCAGTTGAAGATTCCGCATCTGTTCTGTTTAATAATCAACAGAGTTTGATTATGAAATCCCAACAGCTCTGCTCTTAGCAAAATCAATTCCACCATGTAGAACTTGTCGTTATCATTCCAACCTGACCGTCTGGTCTGATTCTGTTTTCATATACACAATTTGTATATATTTTAATTTATATGATTTAAATTAACTACTAATTCTTTAATTGAAAATTTAATTAAGCTAATTTACTGATTAATAACCAATACCGTTAATAACCCGGTTAAGCATTCTGATGATGCACATCTTCCAATTCATTCATCCGTTCATTGCTAATTCCATACTGTTATTTGCATTCGCCATTGCGATCCCTCCTCTACATAACTCGCTAATTACCAAAAATCATGACTCCCTCTTAGTTACCACAAACTCCACAATCCCTTTCCTTTTTCGTTTTGTTCCTTACTGTCTGTCACGTTTCCTTTTGGCCTTTTGGTCCCTATTTTCCTCAACGCAAGTACCCCTTAAAATCAAATATCAAATAGAAAATTCTTACCGTTTTTTTTTCTTTGTCACTACAGTATGGAATTATTGAAACGCCACATGATTCCTTAAACCATGCCATAGCCCAATACTTCTTCCCTTTCCAGACAAACTCACGCACCACCCCGTAACCATGCCGTGACCATTTAAACACCATCACCAATGAACTGCTCACACCACACTTACTGTATGACCCCACGTTTCAACACTTCATCACCCAAGACACATTTCCACGTCCAAATTTCCAGCTCCACTATCCCACTTTGTTCCCATACACGCCACCCCTCCTTTCCACTCGAGACCCTCCAGCTTCCACGGATTGCTCCAAAACAGCGAGCACTTGAGGAGGTCCCCACCGCCAACTGCAAACACCGAAAGCCACGCGCCTCTGGTCAAGAATAGTGGTCGGCACGCCAAGGATGTTCCCTTCAAGAGCTCGGTCGAAATATCTCGAGATGGAGGAGATCTGTAATAACCCGGAAAATACGAGCCAATTTAAAATTTTTAAATTGATTATTTCAAAGGAATTTGAACAATTGAAATAGAATATTTCAATAAAATAATGAATTAGAAATAGTGAGTCAGTTTGAAAATTTGAATTCAAACTTTGACTGACTGTGCAGGGTGGAAAATATAACGGATTTTAGTGAAACCAAAAATATTTAAATCTGTTAGTCAATACCTTTCTAACAAATCTGAAAAATCGAAGTTTCATAACGGGAATCAAAAGTTATGGCCGAATGAATTTTCAGAAGAGTAGGTATATAGAATATATAGCCCTGGAAAATTGATATTTTGCATACGACCTCGGAATTCGACGAAACCACTTTTGTTGGGTCCGGGATGTCAAACTATTGCTAGGTTTCAAATTTCATAATTTTTGAAGCTAGTATGTGAGCGTGGCAAAAGAAAATGTGTTTGGTCGATTTCTGTTAAATTGGATCGACCAGAAAATGGCCATTTTTCAAACGACCTCAGAATTCGACGAAACTAGTTTTGTTGGGACCGTAGTGTCAAAACATAGCTAGATTTATTTTTCTGGAATTTTTCGAATCAGTTTGTGGCCCTGGCAAATTGAAATGTGCGTTCAGAGTTAAAAATTAAATGTTTTATAATTTAATTTGAAAAATAACTGACTGTAACAGTCGAATTGGCCTACGAAACATATCCCATTGTGTCCGGAATGGGGGTATTTAGCTAGGGGCGACAGTCGTTGGGTTTAAAAAGGAGTTCGTTTGAGAAAACACTATTTAAAAATTAAATATAATCCTCGACCAATCATATTTCTCCATTCATAAAAAAAAAATTATCAGAAACCCCCCCCCCCCCCCCGACCCCGACTTCGCCGGCGGAAACCCTTTTCCCCTTTCCCTGGCGATTTCCGATCGCCGCAGCTCGAATTAGCTCCTCCCCCAGTTCAACTTTTTGTAGTTCTCCCTCCCCTCTTCAAATCCATATAAGGAGCTCCCCCTATCGTCGCCTCTACGTCGAGATATCCCCTTCCAAAGTTCGGACCTAAAAACCGCCGCCGCCGCTGATCTGCGCCACCGAACCCCACCAAACCGCCGCGCGCCTGTAGCTCTCTCGAAGCTCTTCCACCTCCAACTTCCTGATCGTCCCCTCGTGTCCCGGTTCTCGCGAAAACTGTAAACCTAGTTTTGAAGCTTCGTGAAAGTGAGTTTTTCTTTGATCTTTACACTTTGAAAAATCATATCTTTTTGGTGTGTTGACGAAATTCGATGAAACAGGAAACATCGAGACCGCAAGGAAGCTCTCTACCCAATAGAAGAAGCTGCGGATTTTCCTGACATCATATCGATTTTTAGCGCTCAGAAAACCGAGGTGAGAAATCTAAATTAACGTGAAATTCAATGGAAAATGTCGTGTATAATTTATATAAGCGAAATATAAATTACATACGTGTTGTATACCTCATGTACATGCGTAGTGTAAGCTATATAAGCGAAGTATGAATTTTTACATGCATAGAATAATTGATATATGTGTTGAAATGCAAGTAAAATATATTATATATATATATATATATATATATATATATATATATATACTCCCCTCGTCCACAAACCATGGACGATATTTATTGTGGTGAATTGATGTGAAATATTGGATGAAAAATAAGAATGGTTGGATAATTGTTTGTGGTTGATATTGTTTGGTTATGGTTGAAAAATACCCATTGGTGATTGAAATGAATTAGAAATATTTGTGGAAATAAAAATAAACATGCCGCCTGCGTGCGAATTAGATGCATGAATCCCCATTGTCAAAAACCGCGAGGTTTTAAGGTAGAGCGAGGAGCCATACTAGGGACGGTGCCGGTTTTAACTACCCTGCCGTTATGCTGCCGAAATTTTGAATAATCTTTGTGTGTTAGAATTATTTTCATATGTTGAAATTATTTTACATGCATTGAAATTAAAGCCATATATTGAAACTATGTCCATGTGTGGAAACATTCATGTGTTGAAAAGTGTTGTATGAAAATTAAATTCATTTGTGAATGAATGGAGTGTTTTAAACAATAAAAATCACATTTTTATATATATATGAAGTATCAAAAATATTCGCCTTATATAAATAGTTTCAACAATAAAAATCTCATCTTTCCAATATGAACAACATAAATAAAATATCCATGTGTGGAAATGCTCATTTATTGAGAAGTGTGTTTAATGTAAAAGTTCATGTGTTGAATAAAAAGATCGAACAATAAAAATTACATTTTTATTTAAACTATGACGTGTTGAAACCATCCATTGGTTGAATAAATATTTTAAATGATAAAAATATCATTTTTATCATATGTGTGATATGCTAAAGATATGCGGACGTTGAAATAAATAATTGTGATAGAAATATTATTTTTAACATGCATAGGAACTAAATAAAATAGTCATGTGTTGAAATCTATTTTAGTTCGCCAAAATCATCATCTTTGAAATGTGAAGTGTTAAAAATAGCCACTTGTTCAAATAAACGTGCATGAGTTGAAATATACATTAACTAGCTAATGATATGATTTTAGCCTATGCATGCTACATTAGAATGAATGGTGTTTTTAAACCAAAGCAAATCAAATATGAAATTGAATGGAAAATGATAAATGTTAGAAATTGTATATATGTACATGCATATCTATTGAACAGGTTAAAGCAAAAGGGGCTAGAGAAGAGAAATAGAATTTTGTGCCCAACAAATAGGTACACATTTACCGCTTTGTTTGGGTGATGATTTTATGAGCATGTTGGCTAGCCGCTTGGCTTTTTCTTTTTCTTTTTGATATGAGACGCCCGTGTGGCTATTTGGGAATTTTCCCAGACCCTCCCGTACAAAGGAGGTTATGGCGAAATTTTCCAAAAATTAAAGGCGTTAGTGAAATAATTGAAGTGGAAACGATATAGGAATTTTTGAATAAACTTTATTTATATAAATATATAAATATAAATAGAATTAAAACGAAACGTGGCCGTGCAGTTCATATTTTGAAACCGTGATTTCAAACGACTAGTGCGGAAGATCCGACCATTGGATTTTCCCGAAACCTCAACCGTTGGGTTCGCCTTGGAAATATCTTTCCAACGGCACCAACTTTGTGAAGATCCGACGGTTGGATTGTCTGGAATGTTTAATTCAAAATTAGTGAAAAACAGCGCCAGAAACGATTATATTTATTTATATATATATAAATATAATTAAATTAAATCGAATAACGACGCTGCAGTTCGTAAATTGAAATCGTAACTTCAAATGGTTAGTGTGGAAGATCCGACCGTCGGATTTTCCCAAAACTGAAACCGTTGGATTCGTTTTGAAATGACCTTCCTAATGATGTAAAATTTGTGAAGATCCAATGGTTAGATTTTCCTATATGTGTAAAACAAAATTAGTGGAAAGCAGCGCCAGTGCATCGACACGACCTGAAACGTCGTTTAATTAAATATGGCCGTTTTAAATTAAATAAAAATGGCGATATATCGTTATAAAGTACTATAGATGATATAGAGTGAAAATAAACCAATTTTGTTGTGTTTGCTTGATATGTGATGGTTGAATGTATTTGACATGAAAATTATAACTAAATAACTGAAATGTGAATGTTGAATAGTTCAACCATGTGATTAATTGGTTTGAAAATCTAAATATACGTGGATTATTTGAAAAGGCCGAGTTTATCTCATTTCAAATAATCGATCGACGTTGAGAAGTCGAAGAGTCGAAGACGACTGAAGACCGACGATCTCCACATTGGATGGATGGGCGCTACTGATGCTCGTGATTGGAGTAGCTACCATGAAGGAATTGAAGTAGTAGCCGTCCACACATACTGTTGATTGTACGGATATGCAAGGAGTTGGTGCCTCCGGTTTCGTTCAGACCCAGAACGGACTTGTAAATGGACTGTGTGTCTGACATTGGATTTTTGTTCTGTGTTGATTGATCTCTATTAAATATATATCTGTTTGGCGGCAGAGAATTTATTCTCTTGCTTAACGCCCTTCTCTGAGACGTACGAGCTCAGAGGTTATGTATTGACAGAAATCAGTCGCATGGAGTGGATTGCCTATGTGGCACGCCTAAGTGGCATATGATCAAGGCTTCTGTTGCAAAGCAAAGTCTTGTGGTTGATGATCAAAGCATGGTCTGTGTGACGTAGCTTTGTGTATAACGTGAATTCGCGAACCTCACACCCCGGTATGAGTCAAAAACGGGAGAAGGACCCAAGGAGTGCATGACGTTTCTTTCTAGCTATGGTGGTGTCAGTGACCTCCCAGCCCTGACATTTATATCTACTTTTCACCTGTGTGGTTGTTGGAATACGAGGCGCCTCGATTATAGGTCTGTAAGGACCGGGAAACGTGTGTTCAGGAATAACTAATCCTCAAAAGTAAGAGAGGACCGGCCTTGGAGGATCCAGGGGATTGCTGTGTGCGGTCCCGAGGCATTTGCTAGAGTGTCTCGAACGGAGAGGAGCTTGCCCCTTGCCTCGACTCATGAAGGAATCCAATTTCCAATACGAAATATGCGGACGTGATTGTATTACTAGTATGGCGGCATAGTAGATGGTAGCTATGCCGCCTAGGATTGATATTTATGATTGAATTGCTTTTGAAACATATATGCACTAGTAATAATATCAAACACTTTTGTTTTATTCGTATGAAGCATCTTTGGCCATTATAAGGGAAAACTCTATCCTCCGGCTTGCGTTGCATTGTGTGATGGGACCTGAGTCTTATAATGGCTTCATTTTATAAAAAGCATTGCGTTGATTTAATCATTTACTTTATTTCATGCACTAGCACTCATTGGAGTAAACCCGTTCCGCGAAAGTGGCGTGGTCCTTTGATTTGCCTTATTATTGTTGTTTATAAGTTGAATAGATTTCTCATACCAGTCCCATGACTGACTCGTAGTTTGTTTCACCTTGCAAACTCGGGTGCCCTCATTTTCACATGGGCAGCCTAGTTAACAGGTTTCTGACGCACCTTTTGGCTCATGGCGAGGCTTGACTACACTGTGCTGACTTGGATTTTCTCTGCCATTATTGAATCTATATTATGATTCCGCCACAGGCGATGTAGACTGATATTCCTTTTGTGTACTCTTTATGTATGATTCCGCCTCAGGCGATGGTGACTGATTATGTTTCATTATGCACTAAGTTGTATCCTGTACTGTGCTTCTCTGATGTGATGATATCTATATGATTCCGCTGTCATATGTGTGTAAATTATTCTATTTTCTGTTTATGCTATTATATGTGATCTGCTAATGATGATTAATGTGTTATATTCCAAATGATTATCCTTAACACCGTGTCACGGGGTTTTGGGATCGTCACAGCTGGTATCAGAGCTTTGGTTAACCTTAGTTCTGGAGTCTAACACATTAAACACTTCGTCAAAATAGAATCAGTAGTATTCTAAGGCGAGTCGCTCATTAGAGATAGGACTAGTAAAGTCCTAGGATGAGCTGAGCAGAATAGCAAAAACAATTGATCAGTCCATCGTTATCTCTCCGTAAAATTTTCTGCTTAACTATGCAATAGACTATCATTTCTGTTAGCTGACATTTTCCGTTGCTTATACAGAATTTGACAAATGGCTACCAGAGCAGCCGCCGCTAGAGGAGGCCGTGCCGGCCGAGGCAGAGGAAGGGGAGAAATCCCAGCTCAAGAAGGACCTTTGATACAACCTCCGGCAGCTCAATACTTCGAGCTTGACCGTGTAGCTAAGAGATATAAGAACTTAGGAGGCAAGACCTTCTCGGGAACTGGCACCGTAATAGAGGCCCTTGCATGGCTCAAAACATGCGAGAAAATTCTTGAAGGCCTAAGGCTTGGAGACGGAGACAAAGCTATTATGGGCGCCTGGCTTATGCAGGAACAAGCTGAATTATGGTGGGAATCTCTTACCGCCGGGAATAGAGAAGCTGGAAGAACATGGGATGGATTTAAAGAACTCTTCTAGGAGAAATATGTCCCAGAACAAGCTCTAGAAAGAATGCACGATGACTTCGCCAATCTCCAGCAAGGGGATCTTTCCGTGCAAGATTATCTGAACAAATTTGCAATGTTGTCGCCCTATGCTCCAGAGCTCGTCGCCACTGCGAAATCCAAAAATAAGAGGTTTATCCTTGGGCTAAGACGGCAATACCATGATAGAGCCATGGCCCATGTCAAGCTGGATTTCAACGAGCTAGTGGAAATGACATGCAACTATGAAGACCTTGATCAAAGGCATCTGGATCAGGATCGCGCTAGAAGCCAAGCAGGAAACAAGCGCAAGCCTGCTGTAAACCAAGGCGAGTCAAGCCAAGCAGCATCTTCAAAGCCTCAGACTGGCAACCCGCCAAGAGGAAATTGCTTTAACTGTGGTTAGCCGGGGCACTACTCAAACGTCTGCACAGCTCCAAAGAGACAGAAGACAAATTCTCAAGGCGCGAGCCAAGGCTCTCAGAACCCTCGCTCGTGCTTCAACTGTCGCAAGACCGATCATCTAGTCAAAGACTGTCCTTTGCTGAAGAAAGCTACTGTAGCTCATGTCTATGACGGGTCTAGCCCGCCAGCTGCTTCCGATGGAGCAGGTAAACCCGATGTTTTGGGAGGTACCCTTACAATCAAAAATATTCCTGTTTCTGTATTATTTGACACAGGTGCATAGCGTAGTTTTATTGCTAGAAACACAGTGCACAAACTAAAGTTAAAACAGCGAAAGCTTTAAGAATCGGTTGAAGTTCATAACCCGATAGGGGGTCCTATTACTCTCAATTCCTGTTGTAAAGTGCCAATCTCTTATTCTTTCTACAAGTTTCCTTTCAATCTAGTCGTTATGGATTTTCCCGAATTCGATATTATTCTCGGGCTGGATTGGTTAACGAAATATGAAGCCGAAGTGAATTGTGCGGAAAGAATCGTTAAAATCCGAACGGAGCTTGGACATATATATATACCCTGTCATGGTTCGAATCCGAATAGAGAAGAATTCTGGTCAGCATTAGAACTTATCCCCACTTCCATAGAAAAGATTCCGATTGTTAGCAACTTTGCGGATGTGTTTGAAGAAGTTGAAAACTTACCTCCGCAAAGAGAAATAGAATTCCGAATCGATCTAATTCCTAATGCCAGACCCGTGGTACATCCAATCCGTAGAATGACTCCGAAAGAAAAAGAAGAATTTGGCGATCAAACCCGTCAACTGTTGTGGAAAGGCCTAATCAGACCGAGTTTTTCTAATTGGGGTGCAGCTGTTGTGTTTGTCCCAAAGTCAGATGGTACTCTTAGATTATGTGTTGATTACCGAGACCTCAACAAACAGACGCTTAAAAATAAATATCCATTACCCCGCATTGAAGATTTGCTAGACCAATTGAATGGGGCGAAAGTATTTTCCCGAATGGACCTAGCTACAGGTTTTCATCAATTGAGAATAGCAGAAGAGTGTGTTCCTTTGACCGCTTTCCGAGGTCCAGACATATTTTATGAATGGTTAGTAATGCCGTTTGGCCTATGCAACGCTCCAGCATACTTTGTCGATCTAATGAATAGAGTGTTCAGGGGAGTTCTGAATAAATTTGTCCTCGTATTCATCGATGATATTTTAATCTACTCCAAATCAAAACCCGAGCATGAAAAACATTTAGAACAAGTATTGGAGATTCTAAGGAATAACGTCTTCAAAGCCAAATTCTCTAAATGTGTCTTCTGGCAAGAAGAAGTCAAATTTCTTGGCCATGTCGTGTCAGAGAAAGGAATTTCTGTTGACCCAAGAAAAATAATAGCGATTCAAGACTGGAAACAACCCACTACTCCCACAGAAGTTAGAAGTTTTATGGGGTTGGCTAGTTATTATCGAAAGTTCGTTAAGGATTTTTCGAAGATATCTGGTCCGTTAACGAAGCTCACAAAGAAACATGAGAAGTTTAAGTGGACTTTCGACTGTGAAGAAGCTTTCCAGGAATTGAAATCGAAGCTGACCACCGCTCCAGTGTTAACTATTATTGATGGCAATCAGGATTTAACGGTTTGGACAGATGCTTCTATTAGAGGTCTTGGTGCAGTATTAATGCAGAGAGGCCAAGCAGTCGCTTATGCAAGCCGCCAATTGAAACCGCATGAGAAGAATTATGTGACTCATGATCTTGAGTTGCTAGCCATCGTTTTTGCCTTGAAAATCTGGAGGCATTACTTGTTGGGCGAGAAATTTATACTGTACACAGATCATCAATCATTGAAGTATTTATATACCCAGAAAGATCTGAATCTGAGACAGCAGCGTTGGCTAGAATTTCTTGCAGCGTATGATCTTGATATCCTGTATACGCCGGGGAAAGCTAACGTAGTAGCGGATGCACTTAGTAAAAAGACCGCAATCGTTGCCCATCTTATAATTACACCTGGATTGATTCATAGGATTTCAGCCCTTCAGAAAGACGATGAATTCATTCAGAGAATCAGTAAGAGAGTCAAGGAAGGTGAAACCACGAGTTTCCGTATTGACAATAAGTGGGTTCTCAGGTTAAATAACAGGATTTGCATCCCAAATATTCCAGGCCTTCGAAGAGAAGTGCTAGATAAATGCCATAAATCGAAATTTTGCATCCATCCTGGGGTGAGTAAAATGTACAACAATATCAAACGCACTTTCTGGTCGAAGGCAATGAAAAGAGATATTTCTTTGTATGTTAGCAGATGCCCTACTTGTCAATTGGTCAAGAGCGATCAACAGAAGCTAGCTGGACTGTTGCAACCGTTGGAAGTCCCAGGCTGGAAATGGGAACAGATTTCCATGGATTTCATAGATGGTTTGCCGCGAACCAAGAAAGGTAATGACAACATTTGGGTAATCGTAGATCGCTTCACGAAGACTGCCCATTTTATACCTGTCAGATCCAATAGAACTGCCCAAAGTCTAGCACAGATATATTTCAAAGAAATTGTTAAGCTGCATGGAATTCCCATCAGCATAGTCAGTGATAGAGATCCCCTATTTACTAGCAAATTCTGGGAGGCTTTCCAGACAGAATTGGGGACAAAACTGAATATGAGCACCGCTTATCACCCCCAAACAGATGGCCAAACTGAGCGGGTGAATCGAATTCTGGAAGATTTATTGCGGGCTTGTATAATCGATTTTGGTGGGTCATGGGAAGATCATTTGCATTTGGCTGAATTCTCTTATAACAATAGCTATCAAGCAAGTTTGAGAATGTCACCATTTGAAGCATTATATGGCAGACCCTGCAGATCTCCAGCATGTTGGGTAGAACCTGGCAACAGACTTGTACTAGGGCCCGATATGATTAGGGAAGCATCTGATAAAGTGGACTTCATCAAGAAGCGATTGAAAACCGCCCAAAGCCGACAGAAAAGTTATGCAGACTCTAGAAGGAGAGATTTGACATTTGCTGTTGGTGATCATGTTTATTTAAAGGTTTCTCCGATGAGAGGAGTAATCAGATTTGGAAAGACTGGGAAGTTGGCACCAAGATTTATTGGTCCCTTTCCTATACTTGAGCGAATTGGAACTCTTGCTTATAGGGTTAAATTGCCAGATTGGTTGCCTGGAGTGCACAATGTATTTCACGTATCTCAACTTAGGAGACATGTGCATGATCCGGATCTTGTTGTAGAAGAAGCAGCGCAACGGGATGTGGAGATAACTCCAGAATTAGCACTCAGAAGAGAGCCATTAAAAATTGTTGGCAAAGAAACTAGAGAACTCAGAAGCAAAAAGGTTCATCTAGTTAAAGTGCAGTGGAGCAGTGATCCTAGAGACTGTACTTGGGAAACTGAGGAAAGCATTAAGCAAGCTTACCCCAAATGCGGAGTGGATATCTCTGACTAACTCCGGTGCAAGGTACCCTTACAATACCTTGCATTTACATTTTATTTCCTACCTTACTGTTATCTCCTTTTCGAGGACGAAAAGTTTTAAGTAGGGGAGATTGTAATAACCCGGAAAATACGAGCCAATTTAAAATTTTTAAATTGATTATTTCAAAGGAATTTGAACAATTGAAATAGAATATTTCAATAAAATAGTGAATTAGAAATAGTGAGTCAGTTTGAAAATTTGAATTCAAACTTTGACTGACTGTGCAGGGTGGAAAATATAACGGATTTTAGTGAAACCAAAAATATTTAAATCTGTTAGTCAATACCTTTCTAACGAATCTGAAAAATCGAAGTTTCATAACGGGAATCAAAAGTTATGGCCGAATGAATTTTCAGAAGAGTCGGTATATAGAATATATAGCCCTGGAAAATTGATATTTTGCATACGACCTCGGAATTCGACGAAACCACTTTTGTTGGGTCCGGGATGTCAAACTATTGCTAGGTTTCAAATTTCATAATTTTTGAAGCTAGTATGTGAGCGTGGCAAAAGAAAATGTGTTTGGTCGATTTCTGTTAAATTGGATCGACCAGAAAATGGCCATTTTTCAAACGACCTCAGAATTCGACGAAACTAGTTTTATTGGGACCGTAGTGTCAAAACATAGCTAGATTTATTTTTCTGAAATTTTTCGAATCAGTTTGTGGCCCTGGCAAATTGAAATGTGCGTTCAGAGTTAAAAATTAAATGTTTTATACTTTAATTTGAAAAATAACTGACTGTAACAGTCGAATTGGCCTACGAAACATATCCCATTGTGTCCGAAATGGGGGTATTTAGCTAGGGGCGACAGTCGTTGGGTTTAAAAAGGAGTTCGTTTGAGAAAACACTATTTAAAAATTAAATATAATCCTCGACCAATCATATTTCTCCATTCATAAATAATAAAAAAATTATCAGAAACCCCCCCCCCCCCCCCGACCCCGACTTCGACGGCGGAAACCCTTTTCCCCTTTCCCTGGCGATTTCCGATCGCCACAGCTCGAATTAGCTCCTCCCCCAGTTCAACTTTTTGTAGTTCTCCCTCCCCTCTTCAAATCCATATAAGGAGCTCCCCCTATCGTCGCCTCTACGTCGAGATATCCCCTTCCAAAGTTCGGACCTAAAAACCGCCGCCGCCGCCGATCTGCGCCACCGAACCCCACCAAACCGCCGCGCGCCTGTAGCTCTCTCGAAGCTCTTCCACCTCCAACTTCCTGATCGTCCCCTCGTGTCCCGGTTCTCGCGAAAACTGTAAACCTAGTTTTGAAGCTTCGTGAAAGTGAGTTTTTCTTTGATCTTTACACTTTGAAAAATCATATCTTTTTGGTGTGTTGACGAAATTCGATGAAACAGGAAACATCGAGACCGCAAGGAAGCTCTCTACCCAATAGAAGAAGCTGCGGATTTTTCTGACATCATATCGATTTTTAGCGCTTTAGAAAACCGAGGTGAGAAATCTAAATTAACGTGAAATTCAATGGAAAATGTCGTGTATAATTTATATAAGCGAAATATAAATTACATACGTGTTGTATACCTCATGTACATGCGTAGTGTAAGCTATATAAGCGAAGTATGAATTTTTACATGCATAGAATAATTGATATATGTGTTGAAATGCAAGTAAAATATTATATATATATATACTCCCCTCGTCCACAAACCATGGACGATATTTATTGTGGTGAATTGATGTGAAATATTGGATGAAAAATACGAATGGTTGGATAATTGTTTGTGGTTGATATTGTTTGGTTGTGGTTGAAAAATACCCATTGGTGATTAAAATGAATTAGAAATATTTGTGGAAATAAAAATAAACATGCCGCCTGCGTGCGAATTAGATGCATGAATCCACATTGTCAAAAACCGCGAGGTTTTAAGGTAGAGCGAGGAGCCGTACTAGGGACGGTGCCGGTTTTAACTACCCTGCCGTTATGCTGCCGAAATTTTGAATAATCTTTGTGTGTTAGAATTATTTTCATATGTTGAAATTATTTTACATGCATTGAAATTAAAGCCATATATTGAAACTATGTCCATGTGTGGAAACATTCATGTGTTGAAAAGTGTTGTATGAAAATTAAATTCATTTGTGAATGAATGGAGTGTTTTAAACAATAAAAATCACATTTTTATATATATATGAAGTATCAAAAATATTCGCCTTATATAAATAGTTTCAACAATAAAAATCTCATCTTTCCAATGTGAACAACATAAATAAAATATCCATGTGTGGAAATGCTCATTTGTTGAGAAGTGTGTTTAATGTAAAAGTTCATGTGTTGAATAAAAAGATCGAACAATAAAAATTACATTTTTATTTAAACTGTGACGTGTTGAAACCATCCATTGGTTGAATAAATATTTTAAATGATAAAAATATCATTTTTATCATATGTGTGATATGCTAAAGATATGCGGACGTTGAAATAAATAATTGTGATAGAAATATTATTTTTAACATGCATAGGAACTAAATAAAATAGTCATGTGTTGAAATCTATTTTAGTTCACCAAATTCATCATCTTTGAAATGTGAAGTGTTAAAAATAGCCACTTGTTCAAATAAACGTGCATGAGTTGAAATATACATTAACTAGCTAATGATATGATTTTAGCCTATGCATGCAACATTAGAATGAATGGTGTTTTTAAACCAAAGCAAATCAAATATGAAATTGAATGGAAAATGATAAATGTTAGAAATTGTATATATGTACATGCATATCTATTGAACAGGTTAAAGCAAAAGGGGCTAGAGAAGAGAAATAGAATTTTGTGCCCGACAAATAGGTACACATTTACCGCTTTGTTTGGGTGATGATTTTATGAGCCTGTTGGCTAGCCGCTTGGCTTTTTCTTTTTGATATGAGACACCCGTGTGGCTATTTGGGAATTTTCCCAAACCCTCCCGTACAAAGGAGGTTATGGCGAAATTTTCCAAAAATTAAAGGCGTTAGTGAAATAATTGAAGTGGAAACGATATAGGAATTTTTGAATAAACTATATTTATATAAATATATAAATATAAATAGAATTAAAACGAAACGTGGCCGTGTAGTTCATATTTTGAAACCGTGATTTCAAACGACTAGTGCGGAAGATCCGACCATTGGATTTTCCCGAAACCTCAACCGTTGGGTTCGCCTTGGAAATATCTTTCCAACGGCACCAACTTTGTGAAGATCCGACGGTTGGATTGTCTGGAATGTTTAATTCAAAATTAGTGAAAAACAGCACCAGAAACGATTATATTTATTTATATATATATAAATATAATTAAATTAAATCGAATAACGATGCTGCAGTTCATAAATTGAAATCGTAACTTCAAATGGTTAGTGTGGAAGATCCGACCGTCGGATTTTCCCAAAACTGAAACCGTTGGATTCGTTTTGAAATGACCTTCCTAATGATGTAAAATTTGTGAAGATCCAACGGTTAGATTTTCCTATATGTGTAAAA
The DNA here is from genome assembly GCA_030737875.1 of Allium sativum. Lineage (NCBI taxonomy): Eukaryota > Viridiplantae > Streptophyta > Magnoliopsida > Asparagales > Amaryllidaceae > Allium > Allium sativum. The sequence goes on from CM060920.1 coordinate 492,521,647, forward strand.
CAAAATTAGTGGAAAGCAGCGCCAATGCATCGACACGACCTGAAACGTCGTTTAATTAAATATGGCCGTTTTAAATTAAATAAAAATGGCGATATATCGTTATAAAGTACTATAGACGATATAGAGTGAAAATAAACCAATTTTGTTGTGTTTGCTTGATATGTGATGGTTGAATGTATTTGACATGAAAATTATAACTAAATAACTGAAATGTGAATGTTGAATAGTTCAACCATGTGATTAATTGGTTTGAAAATCTAAATATACGTGGATTATTTGAAAAGGCCGAGTTTATCTCATTTCAAATAATCGATCGACGTTGAGAAGTCGAAGAGTCGAAGACGACTGAAGACCGACGATCTCCACATTGGATGGATGGGCGCTACTGATGCTCGTGATTGGAGTAGCTACCATGAAGGAATTGAAGTAGTAGCCGTCCACACATACTGTTGATTGTACGGATATGCGAGGAGTTGGTGCCTCCGGTTTCGTTCAGACCCAGAACGGACTTGTAAATGGACTGTGTGTCTGACATTGGATTTTTGTTCTGTGTTGATTGATCTCTGTTAAATATATATCTGTTTGGCGGCAGAGAATTTATTCTCTTGCTTAACGCCCTTCTCTGAGACGTACGAGCTCAGAGGTTATGTATTGACAGAAATCAGTCGCATGGAGTGGATTGCCTGTGTGGCACGCCTAAGTGGCATATGATCAAGGCTTCTGTTGCAAAGCAAAGTCTTGTGGTTGATGATCAAAGCATGGTCTGTGTGACGTAGCTTTGTGTATAACGTGAATTCGCGAGCCTCACACCCCGGTATGAGTCAAAAACGGGAGAAGGACCCAAGGAGTGCATGACGTTTCTTTCTAGCTATGGTGGTGTCAGTGACCTCCCAGCCCTGACATTTATATCTACTTTTCACCTGTGTGGTTGTTGGAATACGAGGCGCCTCGATTATAGGTCTGTAAGGACCGGGAAACGTGTGTTCAGGAATAACTAATCCTCAAAAGTAAGAGAGGACCGGCCTTGGAGGATCCAGGGGATTGCTGTGTGCGGTCCCGAGGCATTTGCTAGAGTGTCTCGAACGGAGAGGAGCTTGCCCCTTGCCTCGACTCATGAAGGAATCCAATTTCCAATACAAAATATGCGGACGTGATTGTATTACTAGTATGGCGACATAGTAGATGGTAGCTATGCCGCCTAGGATTGATATTTATGATTGAATTGCTTTTGAAACATATATGCACTAGTAATAATATCAAACACTTTTGTTTTATTCGTATGAAGCATCTTTGGCCATTATAAGGGAAAACTCTATCCTCCGGCTTGCGTTGCATTGTGTGATGGGACCTGAGTCTTATAATGGCTTCATTTTATAAAAAGCATTGCGTTGATTTAATCATTTACTTTATTTCATGCACTAGCACTCATTGGAGTAAACCCGTTCCGCGAAAGTGGCGTGGTCCTTTGATTTGCCTTATTATTGTTGTTAATAAGTTGAATAGATTTCTCATACCAGTCCCATGACTGACTCGTAGTTTGTTTCACCTTGCAAACTCGGGTGCCCTCATTTTCACACGGGCATCCTAGTTAACAGGTTTCTGACGCACCTTTTGGCTCATGGCGAGGCTTGACTACACTGTGCTGACTTGGATTTTCTCCGCCATTATTGTATCTATATTATGATTCCGCCACAGGCGATGTAGACTAATATTCCTTTTGTGTACTCTTTATGTATGATTCCGCCTCAGGCGATGGTGACTGATTATGTATCATTATGCACTAAGTTGTATCCTGTACTGTGCTTCTCTGATGTGATGATATCTATATGATTCCGCTGTCATATGTGTGTAAATTATTCTATTTTCTGTTTATGCTATTATCTGTGATCTGCTAATGATGATTAATGTGTTATATTCCAAATGATTATCCTTAACACCATGTCACGGGGTTTTGGGATCGTCACAAGATCGGTTCGATTCTTTGTGAGGATAGCGACTATTAGTTTAGCTTCTAAACTGGAAATGAAGATGGGAAAAGGGATTTGGGCTTAGGGATTTGATAATGGGTTTGGGAATGGTATTAATGAGGAGTTTATTGTTTTTTTTGTATTGATTTTTTTTTCTTTTTCCGTTTGTTTTAGTCTGCCTCAAAACAAAAAAGAAAGGGTGGTACAGTATTTAAAGGGGAAAAGAAACTTGAGGGGCACGGAGCTGAGTTTTTCCTTGGGAGACACTGTTTTGTAAAGCTTGCCACCCACGGTATTGAAGAGCTTGGCAAACACGGAATTCATTTCGTGGCACACACGGTTTTAAAGAATATTGGCAGGCAAGCAGATTCGTTTGAAAACAAGTGCAGCCACTGTTCTCAATAACTTGGCAAGCACCCTTCATTTGTTTGGGATGGCACGTTTCTCTATCTCGCCCTATAGTCCTTTTTAAAAATGATACGGATAGGGTATAGGTCTAATGAATTGACATCCAGAGGAATGAACGAATGATCATATGAATGAACAGTCTGTTTAATGATTTAAAAGCTAATCTTGGTGTAAAAAGGTATTCTGAACCCAACGGGACAAGTTTCATCGAATTCCGACATCGTTTGAAAAAAATTCCTTTATAAAACCAGAAATCAACACGCGTTTAAAATTTTCACGATCACCAGTTAAATCAAATCAACTTGAAACTACGAACACCGATAATAACTTTTCGATACGAACCCAACGGCACTAGTTTCGTCGCATTCTGAGATTGTTTCCCCGGTAGGCTATTTTTAGGTGTACCGCAATGCCATTTTTAACACCAAATTATCCGGTCTCTAAAATTAACAAACTATATAGCTATCCTGACTCTAATCGACGATACGAACTCAACGGAACTGGTTTCGCGGCCTAATTCGATCGTCTGCTCAAATTATACCAAAATAACCCTTTATTGAATTAATTACGCGCTATAGAAATTGAACGGGCGTTTACGGCTATCGTGGTCACATACGACATCGGTTTTCCACGCCATTCAACATTGTACAATAGTTTAACGATACGGTCCCAATGGAACTGATTTCGTCGAAATCTGAGTCCGTTTGCAAAACGGCTATTTTAACGCGTATATTTTAAATAACGATTTCCACAGCGACTATTTCAAAATTTGATTTGACCATAACTAACAAATTATAACACGAAATCTAGATTTTTCCCTTTCATATGAAAATTATAATCAGTACAGTTCCAACGTGTCTTATTTCACAGAAATCCGACTTATATCGGATCCTGTATCCTCAGTTGAAGTTCAAAACTCTATATTACGAACTGCCGCGCGATTTCGAGCTCGTTTTATAATTATATTATAAATTAACGTTCAAACTTCGTTTTTAATTAATAAATTCCTATATGTAATTCAATTAAAAATTTTAAAACAAATTTAAATATTCAGAATTCAACGGCCAAAAATCCGGGTCGTTACATTCCTTCCCCCTTAAAATAATTTCGTCCTCGAAATTGCTAAGGTAGGTTAAGATGCTACGTACCCTGTTAACTAGGTCCAATAATCCTTTTTGTTTTTTTCACCTCTTAACTCCAGTTTAACTGGACCAATTTATTTCAATTAAAATATTCATTTATTCTTACTAACGAAAAAAAATTCTGAAAATTTTCTAACACTTTAAATTCTGAAAAAAATTTCGGCAGCATCTCCTCTGCACGGCTCAATCGGTACAACCACAACTCACCTTTCTAGGCCTTCTCCAATCCAAAAGAAAATCAAAAAAAACCAAGCGGCTTGCCCCATAGGCTCATAAAATCATCAAACCCAAGTAATATTGTAAACATGTACCTTTTTGTCGGGCATAATTCTATCTCTTGCACTTTCTTCCATTCTGCTCTGCATACATATATCCATTTCCAGTTGGTTTCAAATCAATCCAACCTTTGATCTTAAACTTATGATTGGATCACTTCTATTCACTAATCCAAACTGAGTTTTATTTTCCAAAGTCAACCCTCTTATTCTGCTTGGGCTCAAAAATAACTTAACTCCAATTAACGACATACAATATAAGTATTTAACTTGTTTAGTATAAGTCGAATCCATTTTAATATTTCGAATTTCAACATCTCTATACTTAATTTCATTCGGGATTACTTCTAATTCAATCCAGTTTTATTTAACTTAAGTTAAATCCCAATTCATTTGATACATTTTGACCATTTTCAATCTATTCAACTTTTTCAAGTTAAAAAATTTCAGAATTCAAATTCCCGGGTTTTATTTCAAATTAGTTTGAAATCATATATATATTTATACACATATTTATAATCAACTCAATTCAAAACATTTGAATTTCTAAATCATCATTTCCTTTTTAAACAATTTTTTTTCTTTTCATTCCTAAATTACCCTGGTAGCAATCCGTCACTCAGAAACTTGAAAATGAATACCGATAATGCTGCAGTCCATTATCAGAATTATTTTCTCGCCACTGAAGTGGTTTCAGTGCTTAATCCCTTTCAAAATCATTAAAAATCATTCTCATTCAAAAATACCTTCAAGTAATGCTATATTACCTTTAAAATACTTCAGAAAATATTTCTAAACTCCCGGAATTCGAATTCTAATTCTGGTTTGAATTTAATTTCAGTTCATCTTATTTATGTATATTTCCCATATACAAGTTATATTTGGTTATATATAACTGTTTCAATATTTTATAATTCCATTTGATTGTAATAACAATCCATACATCCATACATAATAATTCAGAAATTATTTCTTTTATATCAAAATAGTTTTTTGGGTAAATTTATTTCATTTACCCACTTTAAAACAATACTGCGTCGAATTGTTCTGTTCGAGAGTTCAGAAACACTTATCGATACAGTTGTACATCCTGTATCGATCAGAATTCATAAACCACTCAACAAACCAGCCAACACAATATAAATTTTTTTTTATATCAAATCTACAAATACGCGCTCATATATATACACTCAAACTCAACCTAGGGTATTACTAATCCCATCTCTATTGAATCACGCCATAGAGCCAAGGTTATCACTTAACCTTCAGCTCTGATACCAAATGAAACGACCCGCAATTCTGTACCCTTTGAGTCGACTAATCATACCACACGTCCAACCCAAATTGCACAGAAATACGAATCATTTTTAGAAAGAAGTTAGAGGATGAGAAATAGAAAGAAAGAAATATTAGAATAGGAGAAAACGAAGATCACAAACTCACAGCGGAACGAATAGAATATATTAGATAATATAACTTTGGAGCACAAATCAGTATTTGTATATATACATACCATTATCAGAGCACAACGATTATCCCTGGAACAATTATAAACACCTGTTTCCAGATGCAACATAGTACACAGCGGAAAATATAATAGTCTATAGCTAACTGGTGAAGCCTCCTGCTTCAAGCTCCTCCGAGTGAATCTGAAAAATCCCGACTACTTGACTGCCCATACAAATTTGGGCACCCAAGAGTTTAGGGAAAACAAACAAAATAAACTCTGGGTCAGTCATGGGACTGGTGTGAGTAAACTCCAACCATTTGTTTAACTTTCAAAATCCTTTCGAAAGAAATGATAATCGTAAGACCGATCCACACATAAACACGGATGGTTTTTACCTTACGATAACCAAAAATATTTTTTTTGATATCAAATCTAGTGATATTATAATAATGTCTACATCAAATAAATAGAATCTAGCGGAACGCTTGCATCTCACGCTCCATATATAATATAAAATCGAAAACCGCAGGGCACTTATTGGAGATTGGATTTCCAACATGACAAGGTATGGGACCACCTTCCGATAGTGTATCTCTAGAGGCGAATACACTGGGTTCAACAAGAACTTCTTGTAACCCGGCCCACACATGACCGACCACTCATTTCGCTTGAGTGTATCGAATGTATACCACCGACGGTTGGGATCAGCAACCGCCTCCCGAAAAGGGACAGCATCGATAGATTTAAGAAGCAAAAGGAATTTCTCTAGATAGGTGGTTAAACATCCTAATGGGTGCGACCCACATAGCCATGCTGCCTGCCCGATTTTTGTCCAATTCCGGGTTGATGAGGCTTGAGGTTTGAATTATCTTCCAGAACATCTGGCCACCATTCACTTTGAATGCCACATCGTCAGATCCATCGGAAATCACTAATTGATTCCCACAAAAATACTCAGATTGTTAGGCTAAAGAAGCTTCCCTTCTATGCCCCAACTTCGTACGTTTGAAGGAATCAACGTACGTAATCCCCTTTGGAAATACTCTGTCAGACACTCGTCCATACAAGTTGTCCTGGGTCTGGGCAAACCGAAGGCACTATCCCGTAAACAGGATAGCCCTTGCATAACTCCGTCTTCAATTTTCTTCAGCATAAGTTGCTTCATAACGCTTACGCCAATACGGAGTGGTTTTCAGATATCAAATCTGATCCCGGTCTCTCCATATTAACAACGGAGGTATATAAAAAAATAAAACTTTGATAGTCGGTGATTTAACTATCAAAGAAACATCCATAAAATCAACGGTTCTATTTCCAAATGGAAATTCTATCAATCAAGCATCAAACAACACTGGGCCCTTTTTATATTAGTTCTTTATTACATTATCATTTCAAATTCCCATTTTCCACCTTTCGTGTTCTTTCAAAGCTCTATTTTCTCTCTTGATTATTGGGAAACATTTCCAATATATATAATTCCTTTATTGAGAAAATATCTTTTACTCCAGTTAGAAAACATTTATAAATACTTTGAATTAACTGATGTTATAAACATCGTTATTATAACTCAAATCATAAATCATTCGTTAACTAACGATATCACTAACCAACCTTTGCTATCGAGCCTTAACCATTTCTCCGTCAATAATGCAGTCAGTCAAGTTGGGGTATAATTACCTCTCAGACCTTAACTGAACGACATTCTTAACTTTGAAATAGTCAGAGCTCACAACTTTAAACCAAACATTGCTTACGCGACTCTCGGATTTGATCTACGAACACACCTTCTTTATAAAAATATTGATTATAACGGTAGCGTTATAATCGCTGTCTTCAAATGTTTGGTTTATAAAACATTGCTTTCAACAACAGCGTTAAAACCGCTGTCTAGCATTATAGAACACTTATCATAACCATAGCATTAAGATTGCTATTAAAACAGTTATTTATAACGGCAGTGTTAAAATTGCTATTTAGATTTACCAAGACATTTATTATAACAGCAGCGTCTAAAATTGCTGTATAGATTTACAACATCTATTATAACAACAGCGCTAAAATCGCTGTTTAGTTTTATAAAAGCATTTCTTACAAAGACAGCATTATAATCGCTGTTTAAAATTATAAAAGCATTTCTTATAACAACAGCGTTATGATTGCTGTTTTGAATAAAATACCGTGTGCGACGCACACGCTTCCGTTGTTCATTTTAAAAGATAGTCAAAATGTCTGGATTTAAACAATGCAGACATTTATCATTCTATTTGTCGAAACCCATAAGATAAAGAGTATATAGGGATAAAAATCCGGTTTCCACCTTCTTTACAACAAGATTTCTTCCTTGGATTTTTATTCCAAAAATCCAAAATGTTTAACACAAAACCGTCTGCTGTGTTCTTCCCTTATAAATATTTCACTTGCAAAATACTTCCTTTGAACCATTATCCACATTAATCCTGAATATATTTCTTTTATATATAATCTTTTGATTTCGTACTTATACATATTCTCTTAAACCCCAAATTCTATTTATAACTTCTATTCTGAGTCTTGCAAACAAATCTGATTTTTTATTCCAATCGTTAAAAATCTTGTTTATGATTTGCTTTATACTCTGCTAAGTTCAAATCCCATCTCAAATATTGATTTCAAATCTAATTTCCACTTTTCCATATAAATTTAAATAAAGCATTTATATTCAATTTATTCAATGATTATAAACTCGTTTAAAAACAACTTCTTCTTTTAATAAAACAAGTTTCTACTTTTTAGTTCCATTCAAAATTTAATTTCTCTTTTGGAAATAAGTTCTCTTTTTAAACCTCAATTTCTTCTCTATATTCGAAAATCTTTTACGGTATTTAAAATAACTAAATTTCCAGTGTCAGGGTGATTCAACATAGTACAATCCATCATCGTATACACATCACCATAAATAACAAACGGTAATATAAATGTTGAGGGATCCAGTTGGATCCCTCCAACCTGTTTCCCTGCATCCACAGATGTTAATACCATTAATAATATTATTTCACATCAAAACGAAATATCAGAACTAATGATCAATTAATGGTGTAATCCTATCAACCAATTCAACCAAATTTACCAACTATTCAACCAATCAACCATTGCACGTTATAAAAATATTTAAAACTTGTTTATATATAAAAATATAAACGAGAGGGAGTTAGTGAGTTTACTCACCTAGTTTTGCAGTTGAAGATTCCGCATCTGTTATGTTTAATAATCAACAGAGTTTGATTATGAAATCCCAACAGCTCTGCTCTTAGCAAAATCAATTCCACCATGTAGAACTTGTCGTTATCATTCCTACCTAACCGTCTGGTCTGATTCTGTTTTCATATACACAATTTGTATATATTTTAATTTATACGATTTAAATTAACTACTAATTCTTTAATTGAAAATTTAATTAAGCTAATTTACTGATTAATAACCAATACCGTTAATAACCCGGTTAAGCATTCTGATGATGCACATCTTCCAATTCATTCATTCGTTCATTGCTAATTCCATATTGTTATTTGCATTCGCCATTGCGATCCCTCCTCTACATAACTCGCTAATTACCAAAAATCATGACTCCCTCTTGGTTACCACAAACTCCACAATCCCTTTCCTTTTTCGTTTTGTTCCTTACTGTCTGTCACGTTTCCTTTTGGCCTTTTGGTCCCTATTTTCCTCAACGCAAGTACCCCTTAAAATCAAATATCAAATAGAAAATTCTTACCGTTTTTTTTCTTTGTCACTACAGTATGGAATTATTGAAACGCCACATGATTCCTTAAACCATGCCATAGCCCAATACTTCTTCCCTTTCCAGACAAACTCACGCACCACCCGTAACCATGCCGTGACCATTTAAACGCCATCACCAATGAACTGCTCACACCACACTTACTGTATGACCCCACGTTTCAACACTTCATCACCCAAGACACATTTCCACGTCCAAATTTCCAGCTCCACTATCCCACTTTGTTCCCATACACGCCACCCCTCCTTTCCACTCAAGACCCTCCAGCTTCCACGGATTGCTCCAAAACAGCGAGCACTTGAGGAGGTCCCCACCGCCAACTGCAAACACCGAAAGCCACGCGCCTCTGGTCAAGAGCAGCGGTCGGCACGCCAAGGATGTTCCCTTCAAGAGCTCGGTCGAAATATCTCGAGATGGAGGAGATCGGTTCGATTCTTTGTGAGGATAGCGACTATTAGTTTAGCTTCTAAACTGGAAATGAAGATGGGAAAAGGGATTTGGGCTTAGGGATTTGATAATGGGTTTGGGAATGGTATTAATGAGGATTTTATTGTTTTTTTTATATTGATTTTTTTTCTTTTTCCGTTTGTTTTAGTCTGCCTCAAAACAAAAAAGAAAGGGTGGTACAGTATTTAAAGGGGAAAAGAAACTTGAGGGGCACGGAGCTGAGTTTTTCCTTGGGAGACACGGTTTTGTAAAGCTTGCCACCCACGGTATTGAAGAGCTTGGCAAACACGGAATTCATTTCGTGGCACACACGGTTTTAAAGAATATTGGCAGGCAAGCTGATTCGTTTGAAAACAAGTGCAGCCACTGTTCTCAATAACTTGGCAAGCACCCTTCATTTGTTTGGGATGGCACGTTTCTCTAGCTCGCCCTATAGTCCTTTTTAAAAATGATACGGATAGGGTATAGGTCTAATGAATTGACATCCGGAGGAATGAACGAATGATCATATGAATGAACAGTCTGTTTGCTGATTTAAAAGCTAATCTTGGTGTAAAAAGGTATTCTGAACCCAACGGGACAAGTTTCGTCGAATTCCGACATCGTTTGAAAAAAATTCCTTTATAAAACCAGAAATCAACACGCGTTTAAAATTTTCACGATCACCAGTTAAATCAAATCAACTTGAAACTGCGAACACCGATAATAACTTTTCGATACGAACCCAACGGCACTAGTTTCGTCGCATTCTGAGACTGTTTCCCCGGTAGGCTATTTTTAGGTGTACCGCAATGCCATTTTTAACGCCAAATTATCCGGTCTCTAAAATTAACAAACTATATAGCTATCCTGACTCTAATCGACGATACGAACTCAACGGAACTGGTTTCGCTGCCTAATTCGATCATCTGCTCAAATTATACCCAAATAACCCTTTATTGAATTAATTACGCGCTATAGAAATTTAACGGGCGTTTACGGCTATCGTGGTCACATACGACATCGGTTTTCCACGCCATTCAACATTGTACAATAGTTTAACGATACGGTCCCAATGGAACTGATTTCGTCGAAATCTGAGTCCGTTTGCAAAACGGCTATTTTAACGCGTATATTTTAAATAACGATTTCCACAGCGACTATTTCAAAATTTGATTTGACCATAACTAACAAATTATAACACGAAATCTAGATTTTTCCCTTTCATATGAAAATTATAATCAGTACAGTTCCAACGTGTCTTGTTTCACAGAAATCCGACTTATATCGGATCCTGTATCCTCAATTGAAGTTCAAAACTCTATATTACGAACTGCCGCGCGATTTCGAGCTCGTTTTATAATTATATTATAAATTAACGTTCAAACTTCGTTTTTAATTAATAAATTCCTATATGTAATTCAATTAAAAATTTTAAAACAAATTTAAATATTCAGAATTCAACGGCCAAAAATCCGGGTCGTTACAGGTTATTACCAAAGAATTTGAATAATTTAAATAGCCTATTTCAATAAAATATAGATTTGGGTATAATATTGCAGTTTGAAATTTTGAATACAAACTTTGTCTGACTGCACCGGGTGGAAAATATAACGGATTTTAGTTAAACTGAAAATATTTAAATCTGTTTATCAATACCTTTCTAACGAATCTGAAAAATCGAAATTTCATAACGGAAACCAAAAGTTATGGCCAAATGAATTTTCAGAAAGGTCGCTATATAGTATATATAGCCCTTGAAAATTTAGATTTTGCATACGACCTCGGAATTCGACGAAACCACTTTTGTTGGGTCCGGGATGTCAAATTATTGCTAGGTTTCAAATTTCATAATTTTTGAAGCTAGTATGTGAGCGGGGCAAAAGATAATGTGATTGGTCAAATTCTGTTAAAAAGGGTCGACCCAAAAATGGACGTTTTTCAAACGAGCTCAGAATTCGACGAAACTGGTTTTGTTAGGACCGTATCGTCAAAACAAAGCTAGATTTATTTTTCTGGAATTTTTCGATTCAGTTTGTGGCCCTGGCAAATTGAAATGTACGTTTAAATTAAATATCGAATGTTTTATATTTTAATTTGAAAAATAACTGACTGTAACAGTCGAAATGGCCAATGAAACATATCCCATTGTGTCCGGAATGGGGGTATTTAGCTAGGGGCGACAGTCGTTGGGTTTAAAAGGGAGTCCGTTTGCAAAAACACTATTTAAAATTTCCTATAAAGCATGGACCAATAGGAATTTTTCTTTAAAAAAAATAAATAAATAAAAAAACCTAAAACCCTAGCCGCCAGAGACGACTGGACGACGTAGGGTGCTCCAACCTTCACGTCCATTTAGCCGCCGCCTCAGTCGATTTCACCGCCGCCGCCAGTTAAGACTTCCGACCGCCTTCACCTCATCTCCACATCCGACCAACCCACGACCCCTGACATCAACCATCGACGTCGGAATTCGACGAGAAAGGCTCAACCTTCAGAGCGCCGCCGCGACGAGCACAGGCCACCGAACCCTTCGCCACCACCGCCGATCTGGAGGTGCTTCGTAGCTCTTTGACGCAGCAAGGTCTGATCGAAACATCGAGGTACAGATCGACTGAAAATTTGTGACCTAGTTTCGAAGTTTTTAAAAACTTTACTGATGTAAATTCTGAAATAAAAATAACACTTTTAAGTGTTGCAAAACTTTGAAAAATAATATCTTTTTCGTTCTTTAACGAAATTTGATGAAACAGGAGACACCGTGACCGCAAGGAGGCTCTCTACATTCTAGAAGAAGCCACGGATTTTTCTGACCTTCCTACGATTTTTAGCACTGCAATAACCAATGTGAGGAATCTAAACTATTAGTGTGAATGAAATCGCGTTGTATAAATTATATAAGCGAAGTGTAAATTATATACGCATTGTATACCTCATGTACATGTGTTGTATAAGTTATATTAGCGATGTATAAATTATACAAGCGTTGAATGAAACATATATGCTTTGAATTGTGATGAAATGCAAGTGAATTATTATAATATATATATATATATATACTCCCCTCGTCCACAGACCATGGATGATATTTATTGCTTGTGATTGACGTGATGTTATATGATATGACGAATGGTTGGGAATAATTGTTTGTGGTTGATATTATGGTTGAAAAATACCTTTATGGTTGAAAATTACCTTTATGGTTGAAAAATACCTTTGTGGCTGAAAAATACCCTCTTGTGGTTGAAACAAAATAGAATAGGATTGTGGAATTGAAAATAAAACATGCCGCCTGCGTGCGAACTAGATGCATGATCCCCATTGTCAAAAACCGCGAGGTTTTAAGGTAGAGCGAGGAGCCGTACTAGGGACGGTCCCAGTTTTAACTACCCTGTCGTTATGCTGCCGAAATTTTCTGAAATATCTATGTGTTAGAATAATTTTCATTCGTTGAAATATATATACAAACTATATAGAATATTCATGTGTTGAGTTGCAATTCATTCGTTGAGTTGAAATTCATGTGTTGAATATTATTTGAATTTAAACAAATGGCTTTAGCGATTAAAATCACATTTTTATATATACAAACTATGTGGAATATTCATGTGTTGAGTTGCAATTCATTCGTTGAGTTGAAATTCATGTGTTGAATATTATTTGAATTTAAACAAATGGCTTTAGCGATAAAAATCACATTTTTATATATACAAACTATATAGAATATTCATGTGTTGAGTTGCAATTCATTCGTTGAGTTGAAATTCATGTGTTGAATATTATTTGAATTTAAACAAATGGCTTTAGCGATAAAAATCACATTTTTATATATATACAAACTATATAGAATATTCATGTGTTGAATTGCAATTCATTCGTTGAGTTGAAGTTCATGTGTTGAATGTTATCATCTTTTAAAAATAAAATTAATCGACAATGAAAACTATATTTTTATAGTGAATATGAAGTGTTAAAAATACACACGTGTCGAATAAATATTTTTGATGATAAAAATATTTCTTTTATCATGTATACGCTTAGTTAAAAATACACAAGTGTCGAATAAATATTTTTGATGATAAAAATATTCCTTTTATCATGTATACGCTTAGTTAAAAATACACACGTGTTGAAATAAATAATAGTTTGCTAGAAATATTATTATTAGCTTTGTTCTGCATATATATACATGTGTTGAACAGGAAAAATGGATTAGCTGTAGAGTAAAGAAATTATTTGCGTGCCCGACAAATAGGTAAACCTTGATGAGTTGGCTGCGCAATTTTATTTATATATCAACTCCTGTGAATGCCATTGGATGCGGAGTGCTGGTTATTCTGTGTGAAATAATAAATAACGCCATAGGATAGTAACAATTAATTTTGAACTACACTACATGGCATACTTCTTGATGATAGGCATACTTCATCATATTCCACATAAGCAACTGGAGCTTGTGTGACGAGGTGGAAGATTTACCATATAAGCAAGAGGCTTGTATGGCGATGACTATGTACTACAGGTTGAACTGATGACTGATATGGACTATATAAATTATAACGATAAATGGCCAGATTAATAAAAAAACCCACACGGGTCCGGAGTTGACAATAATCACGTCGCTCTAGTTATTAGATACGGCACATGTACTATTTATTTCCACACGGAAACGGGGTGACGGGAATTTATTCTCTGGAGTGATTATCAGTACATGCTCCCCCGTAAACACCAGAATATATCACTATAAATATGTGAATGCTTTTTACGATTTATTGGGTACCTAATACGGCCCAATAAATTTCCAAACCCCTCCCCGTACAAAGGAGGTTATGGCGAAATTTTTCGAAATATTAAGGCGTTAGTGAAATATTTGAAGTGAAAACGAAGTTGAAAATATAGAATGAACTATAGTAGAAATCATAGAATGAACTATATTTATATATATAAATATAAATATAATTAAAAGGAATAGAGGCCGTGCAGTTCGCGTTTCGGAATCGTAATTTGAAACGATTAGTACGAGAAATCCGACCATCGGATTTTCTCGAAACCGCAACCGCTGGGTTCGCCTTGGAAATATCTTTCCAACGGCACCAACCTTGTAAAAATCCAACGGTTGGATTGTCCGAAATGTTTAATTCAAAATTGAAGAAAAACAGCGCCAGAATCGTTTATATTTATATATAAATATAAATATAATTAAATTAAATCGAATAACGACGCTGCAGTTCGAATTTTGAAACTGTAACTTCAAACGACTAGTGTGGAAGATCCGACCGTCGGATTCTCACGAAACTGAAACCGTTGGGTTCGCTTTGGGAATATCTTCCCACTGATATAGACTTTGTAGAAATCCAACGGTTAGATTTTCCGATATGTGTAAAACAAATTAGGAGAAAAACAGCGCCAGTGCCACGGCACGACCTGAAACGTCGTTTAATTAAATATGGCCATTTTTAAATAAATAAAAATGGCGAATAATCGTTATAAAATATTATAAGCAACATTGATTGAAAATAAGCCAATTGGGCTTGAATTGCTTGATATTTATTGGTTGTATGTGTTTGACGCGAAAATAACACTAAATAACTGAAAGATGGATGTCGAATAATATAACCATAAAAAGAATCGATTTAAATTCTAATGACGTGAATTATTTGAAAAGGCCGAGCTAACCCTCATTTCAAATAATTTATCGAGCGATTCGAATTGGAAAATGCAAAGAGGATTCAAGACCGACGGTCTTCATATCGGTTGGATGGGCGCTACTGAGGTTCCTGACCGGAGTAGCTACCGCAAGGGGACGGAAGTAGTAGCCGTCTGAACGTATGTGTTGATTGGACGGATATACGAGGAATTTGACGCCTCCGGTTTCGTTCAGACCCAGGACGGACTTGTAAATGGACTGTGTGTCTGACATTGGATTTTGTTCTATACTGATTGATCTCTGTTAAATATATATCTGTTTGGCGGCGGAGAATTTATTCTTTTGCTTAACGCGCTTCTCTGAGACGTACGAGCTCAGAGGTTATATATCGATGGAAATCAATCGTATGGAGTGGACTGCCTATGTGGCATGCCAAGATGCTGTGATCAAGGCTTCTGTTGCAAAGCAAAATCTTGTGGATGATGATCAAAGCAAGGTCTACGTGGCCTAGCTTTGTGTATTTCGTAGATTCGCGAGCCTCACACCCTGGTATGAGTTGAAAACGGGATACGGACCGCTGGGAGAGCACGACGTTTCTTTCTAGCTATGGTAGTGTCAGTTACTTACCAGCCCTGACATATATATCTACTTTTCACCTTTGTGGTTGTTGGAATGCGAGGCGCCTCGATTATAGGTCTGTAAGGACCGGGAAACGTGTGTTCAGGAATAACCAATCCTCTAACGTAAGTGAGGACCGGCCCAGCCGCATCCATGGGTTGCCCAGAGTGTGTAGTCCCGAGGCATTTGCTAGAGTGTCTCGAAGCGGAGAGGAGCTTGCCCCTTGCCTCGACTCATGACGGAAATCCAATTTCCAATATGAAATAACGGGCTTGATTGTAGAACTAGTATGGCGACATAGTAGATGGTAGCTATGCCGCCTATGATTGATATTTATGATGCTATTCGCTAATATCAATTGATTTTGCTTTATACGTATCAAGCATATTTAGCCATTATAAGGTAAAACTCTATCCTCCGGCTTGCGTTGCATTGTGTGATGGGACCTGAGTCTTATAATGGCTTCATTCTTTCTAAAAGCATTGCGTTGTTTTAAAAGAATTTACTTTGTTTTAAATGCACTAGCAATCAATGGAGTAAACCCGTTCCGCGAAAGTGGCGTGGTCCTATGATTTGCTATTTACTGTTGTTTAACTGTTAAATAGATTCCTCATACCAGTCCCCATGACTGACTCGTTGTTTGTTTCACTTTGCAAACGCGGGTGCCCTTATTTTCACACGGGCAGCCTAGTACACAGGTGACAGGTTGTTTTTGGCTCTGCACTGCTGCATAGAGTGCATTTTTGGCTCATGGCGAGGCTGACTTCACAGAGACGACTTTGACATTTTCCGCCATTACTGTTCTTATATTATGATTCCGCCGCTGGCGATGCAGACTGATTTACTTTCCGTATTTCTCACTATATGTATATGTATTCCGCCTTCGGCGATGTAGACTGATACCCTTATTATGTCTCACTACATGTATGTATTCCGCCTCTGGCGATGATGACTGATCACTTTCCTTTTTATTTACTAAGTTATATCCCACGTTATGCTATTCTGATATTCCTACATGTTGTGATTCCGCTGTCATATCCATGTAAAATTATTTTATTTATTGTTTCTGCTATTATCTGTACTCTGCTATGATGATTAATGTGTTATTTCCTAATGATTATCCTTAATACCGCCCCTCGGATTTTGGGATCGTCACAGTTGGTATCAGAGCTTTGGTTAACCTTAGTTCCGGGATCTAACACATCAAACACCTCGTCAGAATAGAATCAGTAGTGTTCTAATGCGAGTAGCTCATTAGAGATAGGATTAGCAATGTCCTAGAATGAGCTAAGCAGATTAGCAAAACAATTTGATCAGTACATCATCATTATCTTTCCTTGTATTCCCTTGCTTTATCATTTATTAAAATTATCAAATCTGTGAGCTTGACTCTTTTCTTGCTTATACAGTATTCTCTTAGATGGCTACACGAGCAGCAGCAGCTAGAGGAGGCCGTGGAGGCCAAGGAGTGGCAGCAGGAGGACGGGGGAATATCCCCGTAGTAGTGGAAGGCCCTATTGTTTAGCCACCAGCACCAGAAGACTTTGAGCTAGATAAAGTAGCAAAGAGGTACAGAAATCTTGGGGGAAAACCTTTTACCGGCACTGGTACAGTGACCGAAGCTATAGCTTGGTTGAAAACCTGTGAGAAAATCTTTGAAGGCATGGGTATGGGAACCAACAACAAAGCCCGACTTGGCATTTGGCTTCTTCAGGAGGAAGCAGAGCTGTGGTGGGATGCTATTACCTCAGAGGATGCAGCTGGTACTGTCAGGACTTGGGAGCAATTTAAAACTATGTTCAATGAGAAGTTTGTACCAGAACAAGCTCTAGAGAGGATGCGAGAGCAATTTGCTAATCTCCAGCAAGGAGATCTCTCTATTCAGGACTATCTAAATAAGTTCACCCAATTGTCGCGCTATGCTCCAGAGCTGATTAAGACCAACAAAGCAAAGAACAAGAAATTCATATTTGGGCTGAAGCGCAAGTACCACGACAGGGCTATGGGCAACATCAAACTCTCCTTTACAGAACTAGTAGAGATGGCTTGCAATTACGAAGACATGGATGAGAGGCATGCTAGCCAAGACCGCGCCAAAAGCCAAGCTGGAAATAAGCGCAAGGCTTCAACCGATCAACCCGAATCTAGCATTACCGCGGCCGCTACTCAGAAACCGGCAAAGATACCGAAAGGAAACTGCTACAACTGTGGGAAGCCAGGTCACTTTTCTAATGTATGCAAAGCTCCGAGGAAGCCAAAGGCAAATGACTCAGCCGAATGCTACAACTGCCATAAGAAGGGGCACTATAGCAGGAATTGTCCTCTGAAGCAGAATGCTTAAGTGGCTCATGTCTATGACGGGAAGAC
Source organism: Allium sativum (assembly GCA_030737875.1). NCBI lineage: Eukaryota > Viridiplantae > Streptophyta > Magnoliopsida > Asparagales > Amaryllidaceae > Allium > Allium sativum. The sequence goes on from CM060920.1 coordinate 492,539,725, forward strand.
CCCGCCAGCTATCACCGATGGATCAGGTAAACCCGATGTCTTGGGAGGTACCCTTACCATTAAAAATATTCCTGTTTCTGTACTTTTTGATACTGGTGCATCACGTTGCTTCATTTCTGGTAACCTTGTTCACAAATTAAAATTGAAACGAAGAAAGCTTAAAGAACCAATTAAAGTTCGAAACCCAATAGGAGGTTCTGTTAGTCTCAGTATATGTTGTAGATTACCTGTTTCCTTTTCTTGATATCGATTTCCTTTTGATTCGATTGTCATGGACCTTTCCGAATTAGATGTTATACTGGGGCTGGACTGGTTGACAAAGTATAAGGCCGAAGTTAGATGTGCCGAAAGGATTGTTAAAGTCGAAACGAAGCTTGGACCTATATATATACCATGTCATGGCTCAGAAATTAATAGAACAGAATTTTGGTCTTCTTTAGAAGTTATTCCCCCTTCATTAGAAAAGATACCGGTCGTCAAAAACTATGCGGATGTGTTTGAAGAAGTAGAAAACTTACCGCCGCAAAGAGAAATTGAATTTAGAATTGATCTAATTCCTAACGCCCGACCAGTAGTGCATCCAATAAGAAGAATGGCCCCGAAAGAAAAAGAAGAGCTAAGTAGTCAAACCCGAGAATTGCTTTGGAAAGGTCTGATCAGACCGAGCTTTTCAGCATGGGGAGCAGCAGTAGTATTTGTCCCGAAATCTGACGGTACTCTAAGACTTTGTGTTGATTACCGAGATCTCAATAAGCAGACACTGAAGAACAAATATCCTTTGCCCCGAATAGATGATCTGTTAGATCAATTAAATGGAGCAACAGTATTCTCCAGAATGGACCTAGCCACAGGTTTCCACCAATTGCGTATAGCAGAAGACTGTATTCCTTTGACAACCTTTAGGGGTCCCGATTCATTCTACGAATGGTTAGTAATGCCGTTCGGCTTGTGTAACGCTCCGGCGTACTTCGTTGATCTTATGAACAGAGTGTTCCGTGGTGTATTGAATAAATTTGTTCTAGTCTTCATCGATGACATTTTAATCTACTCCAAGTCGGAAGATGAACATGCAAAACATTTAGAACAAGTGTTGAAAATCCTAAGGAGAAATGTCTTGAAAGCTAAATTTTCTAAGTGTGTCTTCTTGCAGAATGAAGTTAAGTTCCTAGGCCATGTCGTATCAAAAGAAGGAATTGCTGTAGATCCAAGCAAAATTACAGCGATTCAGAACTGGAAACAACCTACTACCCCCATAGAAGTTCGAAGTTTCCTTGGATTGGCTAGTTACTATCGGAAATTCGTTCAGGATTTTTCAAAGATATCAAGAGTTTTGAAAAAGCTTACAAAGAAGCATGAGAAATTCAAATGGACACCCGAATGTGAAGAAGCTTTCCAGGAGCTGAAATTGAAATTGACAACTGCTCCAGTATTGACCATAATAGAAGGCAACCAAGACTTGACTGTATGGACAGATGCTTCTATTAAAGGGCTAGGCGCAGTGTTAATGCAAAATGGCCATGTGATCGCTTATGCCAGTCGTCAACTAAAGCCGCATGAAAGAAACTATGCAACTCATGATCTTGAGTTATTAGCTATCGTGTTCGCTTTAAGAATCTGGAGGCATTATTTACTGGGCGAGAAGTTTGAACTATACACTGATCATCAATCCTTGAAATACCTGTTCACGCAGAAAGATCTAAACTTGAGACAACAGCGTTGGTTAGAATTCCTTGCAGCATACGATTTTGAAATTCTCTACAATCGAGGGAAAGCCAATGTTGTAGCAGATGCGCTCAGCAGAAAGAATGAAATCATCGCCAGTTTTGTCATCACGTCTTCATTAATAGACAGGATCTCGACCCTTCAGAAAGACGATGAATTTATTCAAAGAATCAGTCAGAGAGTCAAAGGAGGTGAATCCACAAGTTTTCGACTCGATGACAAAGGAGTTCTAAGACTAAAGGGTAGAATTTGCATCCCAAACCTTCCAGAGCTCAGAAGAGAAATACTTGATGAGTGCCACAAGTCCAAATTAAGTATCCATCCTGGTGTGAGCAAAATGTATAACAATATCAAACGCACATTCTGGTGGACAGCTTTGAAAAGAGATATCTCATTATATGTTAGCAGATGCCCCACTTGTTAGCTAGTTAAGAGTGATCAGCAGAAATTGGCTGGATTATTACAACCATTAGAAATTCCAGGATGGAAGTGGGAACAAATCTCGATGGATTTCATCGATGTATTGCCTCGGACTAAGAAAGGAAACGACAGTATATGGGTAATCGTAGATCGCTTCACGAAGACTGCCCATTTTATACCTGTCCGATCCAACAGAACGGCTCAAAGTCTAGCACAGGTTTACTTCAAAGAAATAGTTAAACTTCATGGAGTGCCGCTCAATATAGTCAGCGATAGAGATCCCCTATTTACTAGCAAATTCTGGGAAGCATTCCAGGAAGAATTGGGAACCAAATTGAATCTAAGCACCGCTTATCACCCACAGACAGATGGCCAAACTGAGCGGGTGAATAGAATTCTAGAAGATTTACTGCGGGCTTGCGTTATCGATTTTGGAGGCTCATGGGAAGATCACTTACATCTAGCCGAATTCTCTTACAACAATAGCTACCAAGCAAGTTTGGGAATGTCTCCATTTGAAGCATTATACGGTAGACCGTGCAGATCTCCCGCATGTTGGGTAGAACCTGGCAACAGACTTGTGTTAGGGCCCGATATGATTCAAGAAGCATCGGATAAAGTCGATTTCATTAAGAAGAGATTGAAAACAGCGCAGAGCCGACAGAAAAGTTATGCTGATGCGAGGAGAAGGGATATATCGTTTGCCGTTGGCGATTATGTTTATTTAAGAGTTTCTCCAATGCGAGGAGTAATCAGATTTGGCAAGACTGGGAAGTTGGCACCGAGATTTATTGGTCCCTTTCCTATACTTGAACGGATTGGAACTCTTGCATATAGGGTTTCATTACCTAATTGGTTGCCTGGAGTACATGATGTGTTCCACGTGTCTCAACTCAGAAAACATGTTCATGATCCCGACCTTGTTGTGGAAGAAGCAGCGCAACATGATATTGACATAACTCCAGAATTAGCACTCAGAAGAGAGCCATTAAAGATAGTTGGCAAAGAAACTAGAGAGCTAAGGAGGAAAAAGATTCATCTAGTCAAAGTGCGGTGGAGTAGTGATCCTAGAGACTGTACTTGGGAGACTGAGGAAAGCATTAAACAAGCCTATCCCAAATGCAGAGTGGACATCTCCGACTAACTCCGGTGCAAGGTACCTTTACAATACTTTGCATTTACATTTTATTTCATGCTTAACTGTTATTTCCTTTTCGAGGACGAAAAGTTTTAAGTGGGGGAGATTGTAATAACCCGGAAAATGTGAACCAGTTTAAAAATTTTAAATTAGGTTATTACCAAAGAATTTGAATAATTTAAATAGCCTATTTCAATAAAATATAGATTTGGGTATAATATTGCAGTTTGAAATTTTGAATACAAACTTTGTCTGACTGCACCGGGTGGAAAATATAACGGATTTTAGTGAAACTGAAAATATTTAAATCTGTTTATCAATACCTTACTAACGAATCTGAAAAACCGAAATTTCATAACGGAAACCAAAAGTTATGGCCAAATGAATTTTCAGAAAGGTCGCTATATAGTATATATAGCCCTTGAAAATTTAGATTTTGCATACGACCTCGGAATTCGACGAAACCACTTTTGTTGGGTCCGGGATGTCAAATTATTGCTAGGTTTCAAATTTCATAATTTTTGAAGCTAGTATGTGAGCGGGGCAAAAGATAATGTGATTGGTCAAATTCTGTTAAAAAGGGTCGACCTAAAAATGGCAGTTTTTCAAACAAGCTCAGAATTCGACGAAACTGGTTTTGTTAGGACCATATCGTCAAAACAAAGCTGGATTTATTTTTCTGGAATTTTTCGATTCAGTTTGTGGCCCTGGCAAATTGAAATGTACGTTTAAATTAAATATCGAATGTTTTATATTTTAATTTGAAAAATAACTGACTGTAACAGTCGAAATGGCCAACGAAACATATCCCATTGTGTCCGGAATGGGGGTATTTAGCTAGGGGCGACAGTCGTTGGGTTTAAAAGGGAGTCCGTTTGCAAAAACACTATTTAAAATTTCCTATAAAGCATGGACCAATAGGAATTTTTCTTTAAAAAAATAAATAAAAAAAAAACTAAAACCCTAGCCGCCAGAGACGATTGGACGACGTAGGGTGCTCCAACCTTCACGTCCATTTAGCCGCCGCCTCAGGCGATTTCACCGCCGCCGCCAGTTAAGACTTCCGACCGCCTTCACCTCCTCTCCACATCCGACCAACCCACGACCCCTGACATCAACCATCGACGTCGGAATTCGACGAGAAAGGCGCGACCTTCAGAGCGCCGCCGCGACGAGCACAGGCTAGAACCCTTCGCCACCACCGCCGATCTGGAGGTGCTTCGTAGCTCTTTGACGCAGCAAGGTCTGATCGAAACATCGAGGTACAGATCGACTGAAAATTTGTGACCTAGTTTCGAAGTTTTTAAAAACTTTACTGATGTAAATTCTGAAATAAAAATAACACTTTTAAGTTTTGCAAAACTTTGAAAAATAATATCTTTTTCGTTCTTTAACGAAATTTGATGAAACAGGAGACACCGTGACCGCAAGGAGGCTCTCTACATTCTAGAAGAAGCCGCGGATTTTTCTGACCTTCCTACGATTTTTAGCACTGCAATAACCAATGTGAGGAATCTAAACTATTAGTGTGAATGAAATCGCGTTGTATAAATTATATAAGCGAAGTGTAAATTATATACGCATTGTATACCTCATGTACATGTGTTGTATAAGTTATATTAGCGATGTATAAATTATACAAGCGTTGAATGAAACATATATGCTTTGAATTGTGATGAAATGCAAGTGAATTATTATAATATATATATATATATATATATATTTACTCCCCTTGTCCACAGACCATGGACGATATTTATTGCTTGTGATTGACGTGATGTTATATGATATGACGAATGGTTGGGAATAATTGTTTGTGGTTGATATTATGGTTGAAAAATACCTTTATGGTTGAAAAATACCTTTATGGTTGAAAAATACCTTTGTGGTTGAAAAATACCCTCTTGTGGTTGAAACAAAATAGAATAGGATTGTGGAATTGAAAATAAAACATGTCGCCTGCGTGCGAACTAGATGCATGATCCCCATTGTCAAAAACCGAGAGGTTTTAAGGTAGAGCGAGGAGCCGTACTAGGGACGGTCCCGGTTTTAACTACCCTGCCGTTATGCTACCGAAATTTTCTGAAATATCTATGTGTTAGAATAATTTTCATTCGTTGAAATATATATACAAACTATATAGAATATTCATGTGTTGAGTTGCAATTCATTCGTTGAGTTGAAATTCATGTGTTGAATATTATTTGAATTTAAACAAATGGCTTTAGCGATAAAAATCACATTTTTATATATACAAACTATGTAGAATATTCATGTGTTGAGTTGCAATTCATTCGTTGAGTTGAAATTCATGTGTTGAATATTATTTGAATTTAAACAAATGGCTTTAGCGATAAAAATCACATTTTTATATATACAAACTATATAGAATATTCATGTGTTGAGTTGCAATTCATTCGTTGAGTTGAAATTCATGTGTTGAATATTATTTGAATTTAAACAAATGGCTTTAGCGATAAAAATCACATTTTTATATATATACAAACTATATAGAATATTCATGTGTTGAATTGCAATTCATTCGTTGAGTTGAAGTTCATGTGTTGAATGTTATCATCTTTTAAAAATAAAATTAATCGACAATGAAAACTATATTTTTATAGTGAATATGAAGTGTTAAAAATACACACATGTCGAATAAATATTTTTGATGATAAAAACATTTCTTTTATCATGTATACGCTTAGTTAAAAATACACACGTGTCGAATAAATATTTTTGATGATAAAAATATTCCTTTTATCATGTATACGCTTAGTTAAAAATACACACGTGTTGAAATAAATAATAGCTTGCTAGAAATATTATTATTAGCTTTGTTCTGCATATATATACATGTGTTGAACAGGAAAAATGGATTAGCTGTAGAGTAAAGAAATTATTTGCGTTCCCGACAAATAGGTAAACCTTGATGAGTTGGATGCGCAATTTTATTTATATATCAACTCCTGTGAATGCCATTGGATGCGGAGTGCTGGTTATTCTGTGTGAAATAATAAATAACGCCATAGGATAGTAACAATTAATTTTGAACTACACTACATGGCATACTTCTTGATGATAGGCATACTTCATCATATTCCACATAAGCAACTGGAGCTTGTGTGACGAGGTGGAAGATTTACCATATAAGCAAGAGGCTTGTATGGCGATGACTATGTACTACAGGTTGAACTGATGACTGATATGGACTATATAAATTATAACGATAAATGGCCAGATTAATAAAAAAACCCACACGGGTCTGGAGTTGACAATAATCACGTCGCTCTAGTTATTAGATACGGCACATGGACTATTTCTTTCCACACGGAAACGGGGTGACGGGAATTTATTCTCTGGAGTGATTATCAGTACATGCTCCCCCGTAAACACCAGAATATATCACTATAAATATGTGAATGCTTTTTAGGATTCATTGGGTACCTAATACGGCCCAATAAATTTCCAAACCCCTCCCCGTACAAAGGAGGTTATGGCGAAAATTTTCGAAATATTAAGGCGTTAGTGAAATATTTGAAGTGAAAACGAAGTTGAAAATATAGAATGAACTATAGTTGAAATCATAGAATGAACTATATTTATATATATATATATAAATATAATTAAAAGGAATAGAGGCCGTGCAGTTCGCGTTTCGGAATTGTAATTTGAAACGATTAGTACGAGAAATCCGACCATCGGATTTTCCCGAAACCGCAACCGCTGGGTTCGCCTTGGAAATATCTTTCCAACGGCACCAACCTTGTAAAAATCCAACGGTTGGATTGTCCAGAATGTTTAATTCAAATTTGAAGAAAAACAGCGCCAGAATCGTTTATATTTATATATAAATATAAATATAATTAAATTAAATCGAATAACGACGCTGCAGTTCGAATTTTGAAACTGTAACTTCAAACGACTAGTGTGGAAGATCCGACCGTCGGATTCTCACGAAACTGAAACCGTTGGGTTCGCTTTGGGAATATCTTCCCACTGATATAGACTTTGTAGAAATCCAACGGTTAGATTTTCCGATATGTGTAAAACAAATTAGGAGAAAAACAGTGCCAGTGCCACGGCACGACCTGAAACGTTGTTTAATTAAATATGGCCATTTTTAAATAAATAAAAATAGCGAATAATCGTTATAAAATATTATAAGCAACATTGATTGAAAATAAGCCAATTGGGCTTGAATTGCTTGATATTTATTGGTTGTATGTGTTTGACGCGAAAATAACACTAAATAACTGAAAGATGGATGTCGAATAATATAACCATAAAAAGAATCGATTTAAATTCTAATGACGTGAATTATTTGAAAAGGCCGAGCTAACCCTCATTTCAAATAATTTATCGAGCGATTCGAATTGGAAAATGCAAAGACGATTCAAGACTGACGATCTTCGTATCGGTTGGATGGGCGCTACTGAGGTTCCTGACCGGAGTAGCTACCGGAAGGGGACGGAAGTAGTAGCCGTCTGAACGTATGTGTTGATTGGACGGATATACGAGGAATTTGACGCCTCCAGTTTCGTTCAGACCCAGGACGGACTTGTAAATGGACTGTGTGTCTGACATTGGATTTTGTTCTATACTGATTGATCTCTGTTAAATATATATCTGTTTGGCGGCGGAGAATTTATTCTTTTGCTTAACGCCCTTCTCTGAGACGTACGAGCTCAGAGGTTATATATCGATGGAAATCAATCGTATGGAGTGGACTGCCTATGTGGCATGCCAAGATGCTGTGATCAAGGCTTCTGTTGCAAAGCAAAGTCTTGTGGATGATGATCAAAGCAAGGTCTACGTGGCCTAGCTTTGTGTATTTCGTAGATTCGCGAGCCTCACACCCCGGTATGAGTTGAAAACGGGATACGGACCGCTGGGAGAGCACGACGTTTCTTTCTAGCTATGGTGGTGTCAGTGACTTACTAGCCCTGACATATATATCTACTTTTCACCTTTGTGGTTGTTGGAATGCGAGGCGCCTCGATTATAGGTCTGTAAGGACCGGGAAACGTGTGTTCAGGAATAACCAATCCTCTAACGTAAGTGAGGACCGGCCCAGCCGCATCCAGGGGTTGCCCAGAGTGTGTAGTCCCGAGGCATTTGCTAGAGTGTCTCGAAGCGGAGAGGAGCTTGCCCCTTGCCTCGACTCATGACGGAAATCCAATTTCCAATACAAAATAACGGGCTTGATTGTAGAACTAGTATGGCGACATAGTAGATGGTAGCTATGCCGCCTATGATTGATATTTATGATGCTATTCGCTTTTGAAACATATATGCACTAGTAATAATATCAATTGATTTTGCTTTATACGTATCAAGCATATTTGGCCATTATAAGGTAAAACTCTATCCTCCGGCTTGTGTTGCATTGTGTGATGGGACCTGAGTCTTATAATGGCTTCATTCTTTCTAAAAGCATTGCGTTGTTTTAAAAGAATTTACTTTGTTTTAAATGCAATAGCAATCACTGGAGTAAACCCGTTCCGTGAAAGTGGCGTGGTCCTATGATTTGCTATTTACTGTTGTTTAACTGTTAAATAGATTCCTCGTACCAGTCCCCATGACTGACTCGTTGTTTGTTTCACTTTGCAAACGCGGGTGCCCTTATTTTCACACGGGCAGCCTAGTACACAGGTGACAGGTTGTTTTTGGCTCTGCACTGCTGCATAGAGTGCATTTTTGGCTCATGGCGAGGCTGACTTCACAGAGACGACTTTGACATTTTCCGCCATTACTGTTCTTATATCATGATTCCGCCGCTGGCGATGCAGACTGATTTACTTTCCGTATTTCTCACTATATGTATATGTATTCCGCCTTCGGCGATGTAGACTGATACCCTTATTATGTCTCACTGCATGTATGTATTCCGCCCCTGGCGATGATGACTGATCACTTTCCTTTTTATTTACTAAGTTATATCCCACGTTATGCTATTCTGATATTCCTACATGTTGTGATTCTGCTGTCATATCCATGTAAAATTATTTTATTTATTGTTTCTGCTATTATCTGTACTCTGCTATGATGATTAATGTGTTTTTTCCCATGATTATCCTTAATACCGCCCCTCGGATTTTTGGATCGTCACACCACTTCTAGCTAGAAAGAAACGCATGTCCTCCATGAGGTCCTTCTCCCGTTTCTGGTTCACAACCGGGGTGCGAAGCTCGTGAATCAACGTTACACAAAGCTATGCCACATAGGCTGTGCTTTGATCATCAACCACAAGACTTTGCTTTTCAAAAAAAGCCTTGATCATTCGCATCTTAGCATGCCACACAGGAAAACCACTCCATGCAACTGATATCCATCAATCACACAGAATGATATCCAATGTCAGACACACATCCATTTACAAGTCTGTTCTGGGTCTGAACGAAACCGGAGGCACCTAGTACCCGCATATCCATCGATCTCCAAGTACGTATGGACGATCACTAACTGATTCCTCCTCTTGGGTGTATGGCCCAATCAAGATCATCAGTAATCACCCAAACGACGTGAAGACCTCCGGTCTTCGATCACCGTCTTCATCCTCGACACCACGTCGAATCAGTTATTCAGAATGGGATAGACCCGGTCTTTTTGAATAACTCACGTATATAATAAACAAGTGTTACACAAACACAACATACGCCTCATTCCAATTCAGAATATTCTTTTATTCAAATATTCTTATACTTTGGGAAAGGTTCCTGTTAATTTTATCAAAGATAAATTCTTTAAATTTATTCTTTAATCTTCTTTGAATATCAATTCAAACTAGATGGGATTAGCAAACCACACCGAAGTAATCATTTATTTCCTAATCTCAACCTATTCATCCCATAAAGTAAAACTGGTAATACTTCATATCTAACATCACGGTGTTATCGGCAAATTCAATTACCATTTCACGTTCAAATCTAATTAAAGATTTAACTATCACCTGGAGTAAAACTGGTGATACTCCTTTCTCGTTCTTTTCAGTCTAATTAAAGATTCATTAAAACTCCACTTAGTTTTAATCTTTAATTGGGTTAAAGAATCAGTGTCGTTTAAAACACGGTTCACGATAAACCCAAAATCACATACCATTAATTATCGGGTTAAAGAACAAGTGTTATTTAAAACACTGTTCACGATAAACCCAAAAATCAATACCAATTCAATTCCAATTAAATATTATTTAATTGGTACACTTCATTAAATCTAAATAAAAAGATTTCATCTTTTTCTCAACTGGGCTTAAGAGCAGTGTCAATGAAGACATCATTCACGACAAACCCAAATCACATTTGATATTAAATACAAGGCTCTGAATTGAAAATATATCGGCTTATATTCAATATCAAATTCTACGACCAACAAATAACGTATTGGAAATAACGATATAAATATATTTTTCAAATTCCCATAACAATACCCGTATCATCATGAAATCCAACATCGAAATTTCCAAAGACAATTTCGATTCAAATCCATTCCAATTCAATTATTGGAAATTCTGGTTACTTTTAAAACCCTTTTCAAATTCAATTTATTTATTTAAAAATAAATAGAATTATAATTCTAGTTCAAAACAAGTTCATTTCGATAAAAATCTATTTTTATCTTTTCAAATATGGAGTTTTTCATCCCATTCTTCCTAAATCATTTCTTATGATTTTACACAAATTATTACTATTTTTAATAATTTTATCAAGGCCCGTACAGTCGATTTCCATCAACGGCCATCGAACTGCACTTACAGCGACCTTTTCCATATTTGATTTGGACATAATCCCAAATCCAACCGTTAGATTTCTAAATTCTAATATTCGTTAGAAAGATCTTTTCGATACGAACCCAACGGTTCCGGTTTTAGGAGAATCCGATGGTCGGGTCTCCCGCAATACACATTCGAAGTCAATCGTCGAAATTCACGAACTACCGTAGCACGGCGTTTTCTATTCATGCCATTATATTATGTATATAATATATATAATATATACTTCATCGATTTCCTTTTAAAACGTATTTTATAAATCGTTTTAAATTCGTTTTCAAAATGATTTCAACTTCAATCCAAATTCAAATCAAAATTGAATTTTTCCTTATAAATTCTTTTAAATTCATTTCAAATTAATTTCAATTCAAATCGATTTTTAATTCAATTTCAGTTCGTTTTCAATTCAATTCAATTTCAATTCGAATTCATTTCTATTCAATTTCAATTCGAATTCATTTTCATTCAATTTCGATTCGAATTCATTTTCAATTCGAATTCATTTCAAATTGATTTCCATTCAATTTCAATTCGATTCGAATTCATTTTATTTTCAATTCAATTCGAATTCTAATTCGTTTCAATTCAATTCTAATTCTAATTCAATTCAATTCTAATTCGTTTCAATTCAATTTAATTCGAATTTCATTTCAAAATATTCGATTTTGAAATCACTTTTCAATATTCATTATAAAAACGAATATAATCGATATAAATATCGTTCGCGTCAAAATAGCGCATATCTAATCAACACGGCTTTATATATTTCTATTTCAAATATTCTATTCAAATATTTCGTTTCAAATATTTCTTCTCAAATATTTTATTCAAATATTTCTCTTTAAATATTCTATTTCAAAACTGGAATGAGGCCCAATCAATTATCATAGATTTTATTTCTATGGATTTCCATACAACGCATGTATATATCAACAATGACAAATAATCAACCATCATCCAAAGTGCATTCTACACTGTATAAGCATCAAATATAACTATTCAACACTTATAACAGTCTGTCAATCAATCGATCGACATACAACTAATTATTGGGATTAGTGTATGTCATATATCATCCCAATACCCGTGTGGGATTTCAAACAATCAAACACAGATTTTATTTGTGCAGTTGGGCGATGTGTAAAATTTATCGTCCCAATCAATATCAGTCAAATGTGTGTATATAAACAAATCATCCGATTTGTTTATATTTATTTATTCATATTCACGTTAAAAATTATATTTTTAACCATAAAATATTTTCCACTATAAAATATTTTATTTCAGTCACCATCACACAATCAAATTTCACTACACGGCAATCAAACAAACAAGTCATCCATGGTCTGTGGACGATGGGTGTCAGGTGCTACAAAACACCGTCTACATCCTAGTATATATTTTAACTAGAAAATTAAATTAAAAGTGAGAAGTTCTCACCGACTAGCTAAACCAAACGCCACGATTCTTCATATGTAGAAAATCTTCATCGATCTCGCCTTTTGTCACTTTCATTGTCCGTAGCCACTACATATATAAAAATCGTATTTTTATATTGTTGCTATGTATATAAAAATCACATTTTTTTATAATCACTCTATATGTATAAAAATCACATTTTTATACCGCTACTATATAGATAAAAATTCTATTTTTACACTGCTACTATATAGATAAAAATTCTATTTTTACACCGCTACTATATAGATAAAAGTTCTATTTTTACATCACAACTATATAGATAAAAATTATATTTTTACCACTAATAATATAATAAAAATTATATTTTTTATTATTCTACACAAATAAAAATCATATTTTTATAATCGCTATCATATAAAAATCATATTTTTATAATCGTTATCATATAAAAATCATATTTTCATTCTCTTACCTATATAAAAATCATATTTTTAATATGTTACTCATATTATAAAAATCACATCCTTATTACGCTATAGTACATATAAAAATCAAATCTTTATATTGAACTTCATATCATAGAAATCCTAACTTCATGTTTATAGAAATTACTCCTTTAACAAAATAAAAATCATTTCTTTAAGAGAATAAAAATCACTTCTTTAACAGAATAAAAATCATTTCTTTAATCGAATAAAAATCACTTCTTTAATCAAATAAAAATCAAAGTCCCATGCTTTTAAAAATCAAAGTTTCATGCTTATAATAAAAAAAATCAAAACTTTATTTAAATAAATAAAAGAAAAATTGATTTCATATAAAAATCTAACGTTTTTAGAATAATATTTTCATTATAAAAATCCTAATAAACCTATTACTTTTAAATGAACCACTAAAAAGAATAAAACAAAATTAATTAAAAACAAAGAGACTCATAGTAATTGAAGAGGAGGGGGAGCGCAGTCGAGGTCTCGTCGAAAGGGGGGATGCTCGCGTGGTGGGGTTGTGGTCGGAGGAGGCTTCTGGTGATTGGGCGTCGGGGGTTCGGGTTTTCAGGGGCTCGGTGCATCGGGGTCGCGGAATAGAAAGGGGGGAGTGGAGGCTGGAGGCCGAAGGGGGGGTCTCGCGCGCCAGGCGCGGTGGCTTGCTGGCGGAGGAGCGACGGCTCCTCCCTCTTCTTCGTTTTTTTTTTGAAAGCAACTAATCGTCAAAGGGAAAAGGAGAAAAGGGGGGTTATCGAATATATATATATATATATATATAATTTAATTGTATTTTAATTTCCAAAAGTAACTTTTTATTTTGAACTCGAAATCAAACCCACCGACTATCGCCCCTAGCTAATTACCCCCATTCCGAACACAATGGGATATGTTTCGTAAGCCAGGTTGGCCGTTTCAATCAGTTTTCGTCGAAATCAAAATATAACTCTATATATTGAATTTGAACGCACATTTCAATTTACCGGGGCCACATATTAACGCTAAAAATTCCCGAAAAATATTCTCTAGTTGACGATACGGTCCTAACAAAACTAATTTCGTCAAATTGTGAAACCGTTTGAAAAATGACCATTTTCCAGTCGATTAAAATCAACTGAAACTGGTCAAATGCGTTTTCCTTTGCCATGCTCGCATATTGATTCGAAAAATTATGAAATCTAAAACCTAGAAATAATTTGACATTGCAGATCCAACAAAAGTGGTTTCGTCGAAAACCGAGGTCGTTTGCAAAATTTCCATTTTTAAGGGCCTGAATTCCATAGCGACTATTCAGAATTTTCAACTGGGCCTATCTTTTGATTCCCGCTATGAAATTTCGATTTTTCGGATTCGTTGAAAAGATATTCTCAATTAGATTCAAATATTTTTGATTTCACTAAAATCCGGTTTATTTTGCACCCGATACATTCATTTGAAATTTGAAATCGAATTTTCAAACTACCGCACCATTTTCAATTCCTTTTATAATTATAAATAAATATTTATATTCTAACGACGACGTATATAAATATATACGTTCGAATTCTATTCAAAGTAAATTTCTCTTCGATATTATTTAAAATAATCAATTTAAATATTCTAAATTCACTAAATTTGCCAAAATAAAAATTTTAAATTGGCCCTGATTTCCGGGTTATTACATTATTAGCATTAAAAATGACATTTTTAACCTCTTCTATTCTAACATGAGCTAATAATAAATCAGTATTGTTAAAATTAAAAGTATATTTAGAAACAATGCTAGGAAAATTTTGTAATAATTAGAAGAACTGTATAATGAGCAAAAGTAATTAATGGCCTCCTTCTCTATATGAGATGCTTCATTAACTACTTTGCCCTTATTATCAATAATTTTCCCAATATCATATCTGTTTCTCTATTTGACATTCTACTGTAGAAAAACCTGCTAGCTTCACCCTAGAGGTTAACCAATCAATTTTGGCCTTTTATTTAAGATTAATCGAGTTGACATGTAGGGCATTAACAAGATTGGCTTGTGCATTAAAAAATGATTCAGCCTTAGCCTTGTCCGAACAGTTATCACCTAGGTAATTTTGGAGTCTTTCACATTCATTCCTAATGGATTTAATATCACTTTTTATTTCTGTTATTGTTCCAATTTTTGAGATTAGATTTAACAATTTGCAGAGTTATATTGAATTTGTATTGGGTAGTGCCATACAAATTATTAATAAAACTGCTATTAACCACTTCCTTATAATTGTCTTCATACACCCACCCATTTACAAATCTAAAATGGGTACAGAAATTACCACTTTTATTAATGAGGAAAGAGACTAAGATAGGGGTATGATCACTAGTATTTTGGGGAAGAGTGCTGCATTTCCCATTAGAGAAAAAAATTAATGAAATTTTGGTTAAATAAAACCCTATCCAGTTACAGTGTATATTTTTGTATTCACCAGATTTCCAAGTGTATTTGTTGCTATGAAAAGTGGGTCCTATTAAACCAGATATCAAAATAAACTTAGCAACCCTTCCGAATTTTTGAAATGGGATAGGGTTGCCACCTTTTTTTCATAATTGTGAAACACAGTATTGACGTCCCCTATTAATATCCAAGGACTGTCAATGGTTAAATTAAATCTCTTAATTCAATTCCACAAATTGTTTCTGTCCACCTCAAAGTTTGAAGCATATATAAAAGTGATCTGAATAATCAGACCACCCTTATTTTTAAAAATACAATGTATGTACTGGAAATCTATAAAATAATTAATGAGAGAACATATAGTAGGATTATGTAAAACCATAATCCTGCCATGGTCTCCCATTACATTATTATTAATCAGATTCCAGTTAGAAAATCTCCTAATTTGAAGATCAGCTAATTTCTGGTCATTTAGCTTGTATTCTAAAAGACCAATTATACTAGGTTTGTACTTGTTCAAAAAATTAGAAAGGTCAAGTTGCCTTTCAGGGGAGTTAATCCCCCTTATATTCCAGGCAATAATATCCATATAATATAATATATAAAGGAAATTATATTATGATACAATTCCAAGGATACACTGCAGCTACAATGGGTCACTGTGCTTGCTACTATCCACTGTAATCTCTAGTTGTTTGACACTTTTTTGAAGCTAGTGTTGTCTGTGGTCTTTAACTATTTTTCCAATTTGCTATTTTTTTCTATGTGCTTCTTCCTGAAATCATTGTCATTTGCATCCTCTGTTTCTTCAATTGAAGTAATGTTTGTTAGACTTTTTGTTCTGGCCTTCTTCTTTCTTTTAATAGGAAATGCAAGTTTTGAAGAAGATAAAGTCTTACTGACTGCCTAAATAGAGGACGATTTGGAAGGTGCTAACCCATCAGGAAGTAAGGAACTATCAGTAAATATGGGGTCTACTGAAAAAAGAGAGGTGCATTCAGCTTTGCCTTCTTTTAGAGCATTTAATTTGACTGAATTTGTAAAATAACTTGGATCCTTCGTGTGGGTAGAGGATTCAATGACCTTTTCTGTAATTCCCACTTCTGATTTTTTATTTTGACAGAAAAATGTATTGAAATGCTCTTTCAAGACTGGTGGTTCTGAAGAAGACCCATCAGTTTTGTTGTGAGCATCATTGGTTTGCATGTTCTCTGAAGGATTTGCAGACCCTTGTTTTTGTTGAGGTAGTATATCCGGATTTGTAATACCCAATTCTGCTGCAGTGATGTCTGAAGTGTCCAAATTCATTTTATCTCCATTATTTAATATAGAAATATGTGCAAAATTTGGGGGATTTTTGTGATACTTCTTCTAAATTGATCCCCAAACTATTTGTAACAATGTTGGAATCGGGAACTGTATCCTCCTTTGGTTTATCACTCCTTTCTTTATTATGAACACATCCATTTAAAGAGTGACCAAAGCATTTACAGATCTTGCAACAATCTAAGATCAATTCATTAGTGATTTGCTTCTTTATTATTTCCCCATCGCGCATATAGATGGATGCTTCGTTGGGTAGTTCATCTTCGACTTTAATCTCAACTAAGGTACGGGCATAACTCAATCGAGTTTCCTTCGCTGTTTGTTCGTCCACCTTAAAAAGGCATGCCAACTAAACTTCCTATGGCACTAAATGCCTCTTTGTCCCAAAGTCTCAAGTTTAGTTCTGGAAGTCTGATCCACACAAGCATAGTACTCAATAAATCCCAATCAAGAACCAATTTGTTGGTCCATTTCTTGAGTATTATTAGCTTTCCATTAATAAAGTATGGCCCTCCATTTAATAATCTTCTGAATTAGTAAATCTGATAATGAAAAACCCATTTTCTCGAGTAAAGATCTCGAATGAACCAGTAGGATTCCAATTGCGAGTTACAAAAGCCCTGAAGTGACGATAGGGTGGCCTTTTACCAAACACATAGGCTACTATCGATAACCCCCATTTCCCTTCGGTTCTATTACTAATCTCCTCGCTCACTACAATAATCCGTTCTTTGCTGATGGCCTCCGTTGGAGGAATGAATTTCAGAGCAAAATCTGAATATTGACCATCACGTTTAATCACGTCATCCCACGATAATGATTTTATTGTAATAACCCGGAAATCTGAGCCAATTTAAAATTTTTATTTTGGCAATTTTAACGAATTTTGATTATTTAAAATGAATATTTTAAATAAAAAGGATGAGAAATTTATTTTGAATAGAATTAGAACGTATATATTTATATAGATCGGCGTTAGAATATAAATAATTATATATAATTATAGAAGGAATTGAAAATGGCGCGGTAGTTCGATAATTCGATTTCAAAGTTCAAATGAATGTAAAGGATTCAAAATAAATCGGATTTTAGTGAAACCAAAAATATTGGAATCTAATAGAGAATATCCTTCCAACGAATCCGAAAAATTGAAATTTCATAGCGGGAATCAAAAGATATGTCCAGTTGAAATTTCAGAATAGTCGCTATGGAATGTCGGCCCTTAAAAATGGCCATTTTGCAAACGACCTCGCTTTTCGACGAAACCACTTTTGTTGGATCTGCGATGTAAAATTATTGCTAGGTTTCAAATTTCATAATTTTTCGAATCAATATGTGAGCGTGGCAAAGGAAAACGCGTTTGACCAATTTCAGTTGATTTTAATCGACTGGTGAATGGCCATTTTTCTAACGGTCTCAGAATTTGACGAAATTAGTTTTGTTAGGACCGTATCGCCAATACGAAGCTAGAAAATATTTTTCTGGAATTTTTCGAGTTAGTATGTGACTCCGGCAAATTGAAATGCGCATTCAAATTCAATATATAGAGTTATATGTTGATTTTGACGAAAACTGATCGAAACGATCGAATTGGCCTACGAAGCATATCCCATTGTGTTCGAAATGGGGGTAATTAGCTAGGGACGACAGTCGGTGGGTTCGATTTCGAGTTCAAAATAAAAGGTTGCTTTCTGGAATTTAAAATTGAATAAAATATAATTATATTAATATAACCCTTACCCCTCCCCTTTTCTCTTCAGTCAAAATCAAAAAGAAATAAAAAAAGAAACGAACAAGATCGAAGAACCGCCCGGCGCCTCCTCCCTGGGCCACCACCGGCCGTCGCGGCCACCGCTCCACCCCCCTTCGATCCTCAGCACCTACGCTCCTCCTTCCTCTCCTCCGCAGCCCCTCCTTTCTCCCCCTTTCCTATTTGAAGCCCTAGCAGGAAAACCCACCCCCAAAGACCCGCCACATCTGACGCCGCTCCGGCCATGGCCCACCGCCCGCCTGCCTGCGCGAGCCCCACCTCGAACTGACGCCAGCGAACAGTGGACACCCTTCCTCCCCCTCTTTTTTCCTATTTCGATGTAAGTATTTAACTCTCGTTTTAACCAGTTTTTGTATGTTTAAAACATATATAAAATCAGTTTTTACATGTACTTAGCGAAGTAAAAATAGGAAGTGAAAAAGATTTGATTTTTCCTAATAGAAATATTTGATTTTTATCGGTAGAAAGATTAGATTTTTAATCAAAGAAAGGCGAGATTTTTAATTGAATAAAGGTTTGATTTTTATAAAATATAAAGATGCGATTTTTATTTGCATGAAGATGTGATTTTTATAGCTAAAGTAGGAAGGTTAAAAATATAATTTTTATATTATAGGAAAGTTAAAAATATAATTTTTATTCTATAGGAATATTAAAAATATAATTTTATAAGATGGAGAAAATAAAAATACGATTTTTATATATGATGTAGTGAAATAAAAATTCGATTTTTATATAAGCAGCGAATTAAAAATATGATTTTTATTCATGTAGAGTAATAAAGGTATAATTTTTATTATATTGCTAGCGAGATAAAAATATAATTTTTGTCATGGAAGTAGCGTTGTAAAAGGGTGATTTTTACATATGAAGCCGTGAAATAAAAAGTTGATCTTTATATTAGAAGTAGATATATAAAAATATAATTTTTATATAGAGAATAGCTTGATAAAAATATAATTTTTATTATATGAACAGCAGTGTAAAAATAGGATTTTTATCCATATAGAATGATTATAAAAATGAGATTTTTATATACATAGCAACAATATAAAAATATGATTTTTATATATGTAGTGGCTACTGGAAACGAAAGTGACAAAAGGCGAGAATGACGAAGATTTCTACACAAGAAGAGTCGTGGTATTGGATTAGCTAGTCGGTGAGAACTCCTCACTTTTAAATTTATTTCTAGTTAAAATATATACTAGGATGCAGACGGTGTTTAGTAGCACCCGACACACGTCGTCCACAGACCATGGACGGCTTGTATGCTTGTTTGTTTGATTTTGATGTGTAGTTGACTATGTTATGTGATGTGAAATGAAATAAAATATTTTATAGTGGAAAATATTTTATAGTTAAAAATATATTTTTTAACGCGTATATGAAATGAATATTTATAAACAAATCGACGATTTGTTTATATACACTGATTTGACTGATATTTATTGGGACGATAAATTTTACACATCGCCCAACTGCACAAATAAAATCTGTGTTTGATTGTTTGAAACCCCACACGGGTATTGGGATGATATTTGACGTACACTAATCACATTGTTTAGTTGTATGCCGATCGATTGATTGATAGACTGTTATAAGCGTTGAATATTTATATTTGATGCTTATACGGTGTAGAATGCACTTTGGATGATGGTTGATTATTTGTCATTGTTGAGATATACATGTGTTGTAGAAAATCCACATAATTAACACTATATGGTAATTGATTGAGCCTCATTTCAATTTGGAAAATAATTTCATGTGTTGAATAAAAGCCAAGTTGATTAGATTGACGCCATTTCGACGTGAACGATATTTATATCGATTTTATTCATTTTATAATGAATATCGAAAGTGATTTCAAAATTTGATAAATTGAAATGAATTGAAATTCGAATTAAATTGAAATTCGAAATAAATTGAAATGAATTGAAATTCGAATTAAATTGAAAAGAATTGGAATTCGAATTGGATTGAAATAGAATTGAAATCGTTTTGAATTGAATTTTAAACGTATTGAAATTGAATTGAAATTGATTTGAATTGAAACCAATTCGAATTAAATTGAAATTGAATTGAAATCGATTTGAAATGAAATTAAAATGAATTTATATTGGAAAATTCGATTTTGATTTGAATTTGAAAAGGAAGTTGAAATCGTTTTGAAAACGAATTTAAAACGATTTATAAAATACGTTTTAAAAGGAAATCGACGAAGTATATATTATATATATAATATAATGGCCTGAATAGAACGCGCCGCGCTGCGGCAGTTCGCGAATTTCGGCCATTGACTTCGAATTGACGTTGCGGGAGATCCGACCTTCGGATTCTCCTAAAACCGGAACCGCTGGGTTCGTATCGAAAAGAGATTTCTAACGAATATTAGAAATTTGAAATCTAGTGGTTGGATTTGGAATTACGTCCAAATGAAATTTGGAAAAGGTCGCTGTAAGTGCAGTTCGATGGCCGTTGATAGAAATCGACTGTACGGGCCTGATAAAATTATTAAAAATAATAATAATGTAACGACCCGGAAAATCTGAACCAATTTAAAAATTTTAAATTGGCTAAAATAGTGGATTTTAAATATTTAAATATTTTAAATAATAGCGATGAAATGTATGTTTGAATCGATGTTGAAAATGAAAATAATTAATTTGAATAATAAACAAGGCCCGAAATGGCGCGGTAGTTTCAAAATTTGAATTCGAACTTTGACTGACTGTACCGGGTGCAAAACAAAACGGATTTGAGTGAAACTAAAAATATTTAAATCTGTTAGTGAATACCTTTCTAACGAATCTGGAAAATCGAAGTTTCATAGCGGGAAGCAAAAGTTATGGCCAAATGAATTTTCTGAAAGGTCGCTATAGAAATTATATAGCCCGTGAAAATGGCCATTTTGCAAACGACCTCGGAATTCGACGAAACCACTTTTGTTGGATCCGGGATGTGAAGTTATTGCTAGGTTTCAAATTTCATAATTTTTGAAGCTAGTATGAGAGCATGGCAAAGGAAAATGTGTTTTGGTCGATTTCTATTAAATTGGATCGACCAGAAATGGGCCATTTTTCAAATGGTCTCAGAATTCAACTAAACTAGTTTTGTTGGGACCATATCATCAAAACATAGCTAGATTTATTTTTCGGGAATTTTTAGAATCAGTTTGTGGCCCTGGCAAATTGAAATGTACGTTCAAATCGAATATTGAATGTTTTATATTTTAATTTGAACTAAAACCGACTCAAACAGTCGAATGGGCCTACGAAACATTTCCCATTGTGTTCAGAATGGGGGTAAAACGCTAGGGACGATAGTCATTGGGTTAGATTTGGTGTTAGCAGTGATAAACAAATAATATTGGAATTAAATATTAAAATATGTCCTATAAATAGCCCAAGAGAAAACCCTAATTCTCTTTTCACGTTCTGAGCCACTGCAATTAGAAATCAAAGGCAATAATCGCTCGTGGCAACTTCCCTCTAGATCTTCAAATCCGCTAAGCGATTCACCCACCTTTCTATGCGGAAATTATAGAGGATCTCGAGATTTGTGTATTCAACGGTGGTGATGAGCTGAATCTCGATGGGGTGGCCGTGGTGCTGCTCGAAAGTGGCGTCGGTTGGGGCCAAATTCCGCGTCAGAGAGGGGTGCGAGTTTGTCTATGAGTTGGCCGGAGGGAGCTCTGGGGAAGGCCTTCATCGTGGGCAGGTTGGATCATCGTCAGGTGGAGCGGATGGAGGTGCGTTCGTGGCCAAAGGAAGGGAGCACGAGTTCGGCTATCTCCAGGAACAGTTCGACGGGGAAGAAGAGTTATAATTGGATTAAGGTTAATTAATTATTTAATTATTCGTTAATGGCCGTATTAAATTATCCAATGCATTTAACGCCGTAACTCCTTCATACGAGGTCGAAAAATTACAAATTTGGATCCATTGCGATCGTGAGGACGAGAGCTTCACAACGAAACTGACCGCGTCTGAAACAGAACACGTCATAATTTCAGGCAAATTCAGACCCGAACTGTTCATAAAATTCAGATAAAAACTGACGGAGTGGATCCCACTGTGAGAATTCTCTCACTATAAATTTTGTTGTACAGTTATTTATATTATAACTGCATATCTGAACTGTTCACATACGTCCACAGACCATGGACGATTTATTTGATTGTGTTGTGTCTGTGAATTGTATATATATACGAAATGTGAAAAGTGAGATTTCTAATTTATAAACGATATGGAAAACGACGATGTATAAATTATATAGTTGATGTATGGGTTATATAAGCGTTGTACACCTCTTGTATAAGCGTTGTATAAGTTGTACGTTCGATATATAAGTTGTATATGCGTTGTAAAAATTATATATGTGTTGAAATAGAAGAGAAATGCTATATATAAATATATATATATACGCCCCTCGTCCACAAACCATGGACGATATTTATTGGTTGTGATTGGTGTGAAAATTGATTGATAGCGAATGGTTGATTGAAATTGTTTGTGGTTTAAATTGATTGATTGTGGTTGAAAAATACCCGTTTGTGGTTGAGAAATATTTGGTTGAAACCACATAGGATTAGTTTGTGGAAATGAAAAAATTTACATGCCGCCTGCGTGCGAACTAGATGCATGATTCCCCATTGTCAAAAGCTGCGAGGCTTTAAGGTAGAGCGAGGAGTCGTACTAGGGACGGACCCGGTTTTAACTACCCTGCCGTTATGCTGCCGAAATTTTGAATAATATTCATGTGTTAGAATTATTTTCATTTGTTGAAACTATATTTATTCGTTGAATAGAAAACCTTCATGCGTTGAATTGAAATTCATTCGTTGAATTGAAATTCATGTGTTGAGTGGTATTCATAATTTGAAATAAATTGTTTTATAATAAAAATCATATTTTTATCATCTATATGAACTATATAAAATAATCGTGTTTTGAAATAAATTGTTTTACATTAAAAATCACATTTTTATCATATACATGAATAGTTAAAAATAGTGAAGTGTTGAAATAGAAGGCAGTTAGATAAAAATATCACTTTTATCAAAAGTATGAAAATCATATAGTTTTCAAATCGAAGAATCGATATATATATATATATATATATATATATATATATATATATATATATATATATAGAATTGAAATATATCGAATAACGAAGCTGTAGTTCGTATTTTGAAACCGTGATTTCAAACGATTATACCAGGAGATCCGACCATCTGATTTTCCCGAAACCGCAACCGTTCGGTTCGCTCTGGAAATATCATTCCAACGGCACCAACTTTGTAAAAATCCAATGGTTGGATTGTCTGGAATGTTTAATTCAAATCTAAAGAAAAACAGCGCCAGAATCGATTATATATAAATATAATTATATATAATCGAATAACGACGCTGTAGTTCGTATTTTGAAATCGAAACTTCAAACGATTATACCGGGAGATCTGACCATCGGAATTTCCCGAAACTGGAACCGTTGGATTCGTTTTGAAAAGATCTTTCTAATGATGTAAATTTTGTGAAGATCCAACGGTTAGATTTTCAGATATGTGTAAATCAAATCTGAAGAAAAACAGCGCCACGACCGCGTTATGGCCCGAAGCGTCATTTTGAATAAATTGGCTATTTTAAAATAAATAAAAATAGCGATAAATCGTTATAAAATATTATAAACGATATGGATGTGAAATTTAGAAACTAACTGAAGGTTGGCTAAGTCGAATGGTTTCCTGGGTGTTATTCTGATGTTGGTTTCGGCCTTCGGGGTTAATATTTGGGAAATCGTTCTCTTACTGATTGACGGTTAGTGACTAATGAATTGAAATGATGCATATGTATGTTAGTGTTGCACTTGTTTAATATATACGCGAGTTGCTCAGAAAGACCGGGTTTATCCCATTCTGAATAACTGAATCGACGATAAGAAGTCGAAGATGAAGACGGGGGTTGAAGACCGATCTTCACCTCGTTTGGATGATAACTGAGGTCCTGATTGGGAGGCATACCGAAATATGGATAATGAGTGGTGATCGTCCAGACGTACGTGGGGATCGATGGATATGCGAGGTATTTAGTGCCTCCGGTTTCGTTCAGACCCAGAACGGACTTGCAAATGGACTGTGTGTCTGACATTAGAATTCGTTCTGTGCGATTGATAACCATCAGTTGCATGGTGTGAATTGCCGGTGTGGCATGCTAAGATGCAGTGATCAGAGCTTTTGTTGAAAAGAAAAGTCTTGTGATTGATGATCAAAGCACCGTCTGTGTGGCGTAGCTTTGTGTATAACGTGAATTCGCGAGCCTCACACCCCGGTATGAACCAGAAACGGGAGGAAGGACCTCAGGGAGGACATGCGTTTCTTTCAAGTTAGAGGTTGTGTCAGTGTTTTTACACGGCCTGACATTTTACTTATGTGGATGATGGATAGCGAGGCGCCTCGGAAATATCGGTCGATCCGGGACCGATGGAGTCATTCGTTGGCTCACTTACGCCCCATAGGGCGGGGAAACGCATTGTTCAGGAATTTTAATCCACATCGGTGGACCAGCCTTGAAGATCCAAGGGCCCACCTGAGTCTGGGTCCTGAGGCTCGGGCTAGAGTGTCTCGAAGTCGGTAAGGACTATCTTTTGCCTTGGTTCATGACGGAAATCCAATTTCCAAATACGTAACTGTGCGGTTTTGATTGTATATATATATATGGCGACATGATATATGGTACCCATGCCGTCTAGGATTGATAGTTATGATTCAAAATTGTTTTGAAACATGTAAACACTAGTAATAATATCAAATGCTTTTGTTTTATTCGTATCAAGCATATTTTGGCCATTATAAGGTAAAACTCTATCCTCCAGTTTGCGTTGCATTGTGTGATGGGAACTAAGTCATACAATAGCTTCATTTTTATAAAAAGCATTGGGATGTTTAAAAGAATGATTTGTTTTAACGCACTGGCAATCCAATGGAGTAAACCCGTTCCACGAAAGTGGCGTGGTCCTGTGATTAGCCATATTATAAATGTGTTGAGTAGATTTCTCATACCAGTCCCATGACTGACTCGTAGTTTGTTTCACTTTCAAACTCGGGTGCCCCTTTTTCTACACGGGCAGCCTTGTATTCAGGTTTAGCTGGCTTTATCCGGATAGCTGGAGCTGAAGATGGATTCTATCATTTATCTCTTTTTATGTTGTTCATCTCCTATTGTACATATTATGCTTGTTTCCGCTGTAGACATTTATGTATAGCTGAACTGAATTTGTACTGAGTATGATCCTGTATACTGTGTAACTCTGATGTTTATGTTTATCCAGTGTATTATTTGTTCATTATCTGGTGTATTTATTTAATTCTGTTCTGCTGATATCTGTTTATGTGTTATATTCCAAGGATTACCCTTGCCACCATCAGTACGGGGTTTGGGTCGTCTCATTTGGTAACAGAGCTTTGGTTAAGCTTAGCTCTGGAATATAACATATTAACGAACTCGTCAAAAATAGAACCAGTAGCGTTTTAGGACGGGTAACTCTATACAGATAGGATCAGTAATATCCTAGTATAAGTAAAGCAGAATCAGAACAACTCGTTAGAGATGGGGTCAGAAGTGCCTCAGAACGAGTCGAGAGTTATATGTTTATAAATAACGTATTTGTGATTATATATATAGTATGGTTTTAGAAATATGATTTTTGAATATATAAAGGATATATTTTTGAAAAGCTAAAAATAAATTGATTGATGTTTGCATTGTGTGATAGTAAATTGGATTAATTAAATTATTGAAACGATAGTTAATTTAATTAAATAAGAGGATGAATGGTAGGGTTTATTCGATTGACTCACACATTGAACTGATCAGAAATAAATAGAAATATATACATGTGCATTATATATGTTTGAACAGGTAAATGGATAGCTGTTGAGTAAAGAATTTATTTGCGTGCCCGACAAATAGGTAAACCTTAATGAGTTGGATGCGAAATATTATTATATCAACTCCTGTGAATGCCATTTGATGCGGAGTGATGGTTGTTCTGTGTGAAATTATAAACATCGCCATAGGATAGTAACAATTAATTTTGAACTACACTGCATGGCATACTTCTGAAGATAGGCATACTTCATCATATACCACATAAGCATTTGGAGATTGTGTGACGAGGTGGAAGATTTACCTTACGAGAAAGAGACTTGTATAGCGATGACTATATTTTACAGGTTGAACTGATGACTGATATGGACTATTAAAATTGTAACGATAAAATTGCCAGATTAACAAAAACCCCACACGGGTCTGGAGTTGACAATAATTACGTCTCTCTAGTTATTAGATACGGCACATGGACTATTTATTTCCCAAACGGGACGAGGTGACGAGGATTTATCCTCTGGAGCAATTAAAATACACACTCCCTCAGGCTTTGACAGGGTAACGAGAATTTATTCTCTGGAGTTATTATCTATACACGCTCCCCTGTAAATACCAGAATATATCAATATAAATATGTGTATGCTTATTAGGATTTATTGGGTACCTAATAAGGCCCAATAAATTTCCAAACCTATCCCCGTACAAAGGAGGTTATGGCGAAATTTTTCGAAAATTCCGGGTGTTAGCCAAATTTTTGAAGAATTTGAAAATTCTCAAAAACTGAAAAGTTGGAGAATGGAAGCCAGATTGAACGTAGAGTTGATTAATCAAACCACTTTCGACTTTGTTCCTTTCCGGGGATGAAAAGTTTTAAGTGGGGGAGATTGTAACGACCCGGAAAATCTGAACCAATTTAAAAAAATTTAATTGGCTAAAATAGTGGATTTTAAATATTTAAATATTTTAAATAATAGCGATGAAATGTATGTTTGAATCGATGTTGAAAATGAAAATAATTAATTTGAATTATAAACAAGGCCTGAAATGGTGCGGTAGTTTCAAAATTTGAATTCAAACTTTGACCGACTGTACCGGGTGCAAAACAAAACGGATTTGAGTGAAACCAAAAATATTTAAATCTGTTAGTGAATACCTTTCTAACGAATCTGAAAAATCAAAGTTTCATAGCGGGAAGCAAAAGTTATGGCCAAATGAATTTTCTGAATGGTCGCTATAGAAATTATATAGCCCGTGAAAATGGCCATTTTGCAAACGACCTCGGAATTCGACGAAACCACTTTTGTTGGATCCGGGATGTGAAGTTATTGCTAGGTTTCAAATTTCATAATTTTTGAAGCTAGTATGAGAGCTGGCAGAGGAAAACGTGTTTTGGTCGATTTCTATTAAATTGGATCGACCAGAAATGGGCCATTTTTCAAACGGTCTCAGAATTCGACGAAACTAGTTTTGTTGGGACCGTATCGTCAAAACATAGCTAGATTTATTTTTCGGGAATTTTTAGAATCAGTTTGTGGCCCTGGCAAATTGAAATGTACGTTCAAATCGAATATTGAATGTTTTATATTTTAATTTGAAGGAAAACCGACTCAAACAGTCGAATGGGCCTACGAAACATATCCCATTGTGTTCGGAATGGGGGTAAAACGCTAGGGACGATAGTCGTTGGGTTAGATTTGGTGTTAGCAGTGATAAACAAATTATATTGGAATTAAATATTAAAATAATATTAAAATATGTTCTATAAATAGCCCAAGAGAAAACCCTAATTCTCTTTTCACGTTCTGAGCCGCTGCAATTAGAAATCAAAGGCCATAATCGCTCGTGGCAACTTCCCTCTAGATCTTCAAATCCGCTCAGCGATTCACCCACCTTTCTATGCGGAAATTGTAGAGGATCTCGAGATTTGTGTATTCAAAGGTAGTGATGAGCTGAATCTCGATGGGGTGGCCGTGGTGCTGCTCGAAAGTGGCGTCGGGTGGGGCCAAATTCCGCGTCAGAGAGGGGGGCGAGTTTGTCTATGAGTTGGCCGGAGGGAGCTCTGGCGAAGGGCTTCATCGTTGGCAGATTGGATCATCGTCAGGTGGAGCGGATGGAGGTGCGTTCGTGGCCAAAGGAAGGGAGCACGAGTTCGGCTATCTCCAGGAACAGTTCGACGGGGAAGAAGAGTTATAATTGGATTAAGGTTAATTAATTATTTAATTATTCGTTAATGGCCGTATTAAATTTTCCAATGCATTTAACGCCGTAACTCCTTCATACGAGGTCGAAAAATTACAAATTAGGATCCATTGCGATCGTGAGGACGAGAGCTTCACAACGAAACTGACCGCGTCCGAAACAGAACACGTCATAATTTCAGGCTAATTCAGACCCGAACTGTTCAGAAAATTCGGATAAAAACTGATGGAGTGGATCCCACTGTGAGAATTCTCTCACTATAAATTTTCTTGTACAGTTATATATATTATAACTGCATATCTGAACTTTTCACATACGTCCACAGGCCATGGACGATTTATTTGATTCTGTTGTGACTGTGAATTGTATATATATACGAAATGTGAAAAGTGAGATTTCTAATTTATAAACGGTATGGAAAACGACGATGTATAAATTATATAGTCGATGTATGGGTTATATAAGCGTTGTACACCTCTTGTATAAGCGTTGTATAAGTTGCACGTTCGATATATAAGTTGTATATGCGTTGTAAAAATTATATATGTGTTGAAATAAAAGTGAAATGCTATATATATATATATATATATATATATATATATACGCCCCTCATCCACAAATCATGGACGATATTTATTGGTTGTGATTGGTGTGAAAATTGATTGATAGCGAATGGTTGATTGAAATTGTTTGTGGTTGAAATTGATTGATTGTGGTTGAAAAATACACGTTTGTGGTTGAGAAATATTTGGTTGAAACCACATAGGATTAGTTTGTGGAAATGAAAAAAATATACATGCCGCCTGCGTGCGAACTAGATGCATGATTCCCCATTGTCAAAAGCTGCGAGGCTTTAAGGTAGAGCGAGGAGCCGTACTAGGGACAGTCCCGGTTTTAACTACCCTACCATTATGCTGCCGAAATTTTGAATAATATTCATGTGTTAGAATTATTTTCATTTGTTGAAACTATATTTATTCGTTGAATAGAAAACCTTCATGCGTTGAATTGAAATTCATTCGTTGAATTGAAATTCATGTGTTGAGTGGTATTCATAATTTGAAATAAATTGTTTTATAATAAAAATCATATTTTTATCATCTATATGAACTATATAAAATAATCGTGTTTTGAAATAAATTGTTTTACATTAAAAATCACATTTTTATCATATACATGAATAGTTAAAAATAGTGAAGTGTTGAAATAGAAGGCAGTTAGATAAAAATATCATTTTTATCAAAAGTATGAAAATCATATAGTTTTGAAATCGAAGAATCGATATATATATATATATATATATATATATATATATATATATATAAATAGAATTGAAATATATCGAATAACGAAGCTGCAGTTCGTATTTTGAAACCGTGATTTCAAACGATTATACCGGGAGATCCGACCATCTGATTTTCCCAAAACCGCAACCGTTGGGCTCGCTTTGGAAATATCTTTCCAACGACACCAACTTTGTAAAAATCCAACGGTTGGATTGTCTGGAATGTTTAATTCAAATCTGAAGAAAAACAGCGTCAGAATCGATTATATTTATATATATATATATATATATATAATTATATATAATCGAATAACGACGCTGTAGTTCATATTTTGAAATCGAAACTTCAAACGATTATACCGGGAGATCCGACCGTCGGAATTTCCCGAAACTGGAACCGTTGGATTCGTTTTAAAAAGATCTTTCTAATGATGTAAATTTTGTGAAGATCCAACGGTTAGATTTTCAGATATGTGTGAATCAATTCTGAAGAAAAACATAGCCACGGCCGCGTTATGGCCCGAAGCGTCGTTTTGAATAAATTGGCTATATTAAAATAAATAAAAATAGCGATAAATCATTATAAAATATTATAAAAGATATGGATATGAAACTTAGAAACTAAATGAAGGTTGGCTAAGTCGAATGGTTTCCTGGGTGTTGATCTGATGTTGGTTTCGGCCTTCGGGGTTAATATTTGGGAAATCGTTCTCTTACTGATTGATGGTTAGTGACTAAAGAATTGAAATGATGCGTATGTATGTTAGTGTTGCACTTGTTTATTATATACGCGAGTTGCTCAGAAAGATCGGGTTTATCCCATTCTGAATAACTGAATCGACGATAAGAAGTCGAAGATGAAGACGGGGGTTGAAGACCGATCTTCACCTCGTTTAGATGATAACTGAGGTCCTGATTGGGAGGCATCCCGAAATATGGATAATGAGTGGTGATCGTCCAGACGTACGTGGGGATCGATGGATATGCGAGGTATTCAGTGCCTCCGGTTTCGTTCAGACCCAGAACGGACTTGCAAATGGACTGTGTGTCAAACATTGGAATTCATTCTGTGCGATTGATAACCATCAGTTGCATGGTGTGAATTGCCGGTGTGGCATGCTAAGATGCAGTGATCAGGGCTTGTGACGGCAAGGAATTTCGCTCGGTCCGAACCAGTCGCTAAACCGACTCAGACCGTTCGAAATGCCCTATCGTTTGAGAACACGACAAAACAGAACGCATACAGAAGAACATTTCACTATATATTACAACAGTGCATCAGATTACAAGAATATACAGAGTATAAACAAATAAATATTACACAAAAATATCAGAGATTTAAATTACATTTAAATACATAGCAGCGGAAAATAATACAATACACAACTAGAAAGAGATATACGGATACAAAGCTTTCCGGATATCGTTCCAGCTGTAAACCAGGATCCTGTGAATATAAATCTGCAAAATCAAAACTACTAGCTGCCCGTGTCAAAATAAGGGCACCCAGAGTTTAGGTTAAAACAATAAACTCCAGGTCAGTCATGTGACTGGTGTGAGAACTAAAACAGTTATTAATCTTTATTTTTAAAGCTAGGTAAATCAAGGGACCACGCCGTATAACACGGAACGGGTTTCCTCCCAAGAATACCAGTGCATAAAACCAGCAGCGCAATGCTAAATAAAGAAAAATGAAGCTGTTATAAGACCCAGGTCCCATCACACAATGCAACGCAGCCGAGGATAGGGTTTTCCCTTATAACAGCCAAACATGCTTGATACGTTTAAAACAAATCATTTGATACTATAATAAGTGTATAGTGTCAAAACAACTTCAATCATAAATATAAATCATAGACGGCATGAGTGCCCCATCCCACTATGTCGCCATACTAGGCTCTACAAATAAAGCCGAAATACACGTATCGGAAATTGGATTTCCATCATGGTGGCTCCTGATTCGAAAGATCGCTCGCGTAGTACAAATCACCGCGGCTTACGTCTCAGCGAGAGAAAACACCGCTATGCACATCCGCACTTTTGGGGACTCAAGTATCACCGCGGCTTACGTCCCAGCAAGAGAAAACACCGCTTACTCTATCCCTCCGAGCACGAAGCTCAATATCGGTCGACCGAATCCACTACACTAAAAAAAATGTATACTGATCAAACCATCAGTTTACCACCATCCCGGGCTGTGAGGCTCGCGGATCAACGCTATACACAAAGCCATGCTATATCAGCTGCGCTTTGATCATCAACCACCAAACTTTGCTTTTCAACAAAAGTTTGGATCACTGCATCTCAGTATGCCACACTATCAATCCATATCGTACCACTGATTTCTGCCAATATATAACCTCTGAGCTCATATGTCTCAGAGAAGGGCGTTAAGCAAGAGAATAAATTCTCCGCCGCCAAACAGATATATATTTAGCAGAGATCAACAAATACAATATAAAGGAATACAATGTCAGACACACCATCCATTTACAAGTCCGTTCTAGGTCTGAACGAAACCGGAGGCACTTTCCTCGCATATCCATCCATCTCCAAGTACGTCTGGACGACCACCAACTATTTCCATCCTCTGGGGTGTACAGCCCAATCAGGATCGTCAGTAATTATCCGAACGATGTGAAGACTTCCGGTCTTTAACCACCGTCTTCATCTTCGACTCATCGTCGAATCAGTTATTCAGAATGGGTATAAACCCGGCCTTCCCGAACAACCCGCGTATTATTAAAACGAATGTTACACAAACACAGCATACGCCTCATTCCAATTCATTAGTCACTAACCGCAAATTAGCCAGAGAACAATTCCCCAAACATTAACCCCGAAGGCCGAAACCAACATCAGATCAATACCCAGGAAACCATTCATCTTAGCCAACCTACAGCTAGTTTCTAAACTCCACATTCTTAGGGAAAGGTTCCCATTAATTTTATCCAAGATAAATCCTTTAAAATTTATCCTGTAATCTCCCTTGGGATGTCGTTTAAAACCAAATTATGGTTTTTCCAACTAGTCGAGATTAGCGAACCACAACGAAGTAATTATTTATTTTATTTCCCAATCCCAACCTATTCATCCCATGAAGCAAAACTGGTAATACTCCATATCTAACACCACAGTGTTATCGGTAAAATTAATTACCATTTCACGTTCAAATCTAATTTAAAGATTTAACTATCGCTTTGGAGCAAAAACTGGCGGTACTCCATTCTCGCTCACTTTCCAAATTTGATAATTTAAATTATCAATTCACATTTCAATCAGTTTGCAGATTCATTAAAACTCCTTTACTGGGTTAAAGAACTAGGTGTTATTTAAAACACAGTTCACGATAAACCCAAATCACTTCTAGTTTAATTTAATTCAAATATATTAAGAATCCCGATTATTTAAAACCCCTTTTTAAATCTAATTTATTTAAAAAAACAAATCGAGTTTTAAATTTAGTTCAAACTAGTTCATTTTGATAAAAATCTATTTTTATCTTTTCGAATATGGAGTTTTTCATCCCAAATTTTCCCAAATCATTTCTAATGATTTTACACAAATTATTGATATTTTTAATTATTTTTATCAAGGCCCGTACAGTCGATTTCCATCAATGGCCATCGAACTGCACTTATAGCGACCTTTTTCGAATTTGATTTGGACGTATCTCCAAATCCAACCGTTAGATTTCAAATTTCTAATCTTCGTTAGAAAGCTCTTTTCGATACGAACCCAACGGTTCCGGTTTTAGGAGAATCCAACGGTCGGATCTCCCATAATGTCCGTTTGAAATAAATGGTCGAAATTCACGAACTGCCGCTGCGCGGCGCGTTCTATTCAGGCCATTATATATATAATATATATATATTATATATATATCGTCGATTACCTTTTTAAAACGAATTTTATAAGTCATTTCAAATTTGTTTTAAAGACAATTTCAACCTTTAATTCAAATTCAAATTAAAATTGAATTCTCCCTTATAAATTCTTTCTACATTCATTTCTATTTGGTTTCAATTCGAATTCGTTTTCAATTCATTTCAATTCGAAATCGTTTTCAATTCATTTCAATTCGAATTCGTTTTCAATTCATTTCAATTCGAAATCGTTTTCCATTCATTTCAATTCGAATTCGTTTTCAATTCATTTCAATTCGAATTCGTTTTCAATTCATTTCAATTCGAATTCGTTTTCAATTCATTTCGAAATCGTTATATATTCAATTCATTTCGAAATCGTTATATATTCAATTCATTTTGAAATCAAATAAATCGATATAAATATCGTTTATGTCAAAATGGCGTCAATCTAATCAACACGGCTTCATAAATTTCTATTTTCAAATATTCTATTTCAAATATTTCTTTTTCAAAATAGTTGTTATTATCAAAGTATTTCGTTCAACACATGACCAATCTCAATGAATGAGTACTGTCAACACATGAACTTTTATTTTATATCGATAAATATGTAAATTTTAATATTAAAATATTTCGTTCAACACATGACCAATCTCAATGAATGAGTACTGTCAACACATGAACTTTTATTTTATATCATTCTTTATTTTTCAAATTGGAATGAGGCCCAATCAATTACCATATAAAGTTAATTATATGGATTTTCATACAACATATGTGTATAATAGCATTGAAAATAATCAACCATCAACCAAAGTGCACTACACTGTATAAGCATCAAATATAGATATTCAACGCTTATAACAGCCTGTCAATCAATCGATCGACACATTTAATCAATCAGGATGAGTGAACTTCAAATTTCATCCCAACACCCGTGTGGGGTTTCAAACAATCAAACACATGTTTTATTTGTGCAGTTGGGCGATGTGTAAAATTTATCGACCCAATCAACGTCAGTCAAATCAGTGTACATAAACAAACCGTCTGGTTTGTAAATGAATATTTTATTTATTTACATCACGTTAAAAATTATATTTTTAACGATATAACATTTTATTCCAACATATGAATTTCTATTCAGTTCATTCTTTAAATAAAATGATATTTTTATTTTTCTAACTTATTTCAGAAAATTTCGGCGGCATAACGGCACGATACTAGAAACGGGACAAGGCCTAGCCTTATCCCCGGTCTAGTGAAGGCCCACGCCATTCACACATCAATCAAATCAATTTATTTCACTCAACAATTTAATTTCTAATCAAATCATCTTATCAACTACACAACCAAACAATTCAACAAACAAGCCATCCATGGTCTGTGGATGACGGGTGTCGGGTGCTACTAAGCACCGTCTGCATCCTAGTATATATATACATATATATGTATAACTAGAATAAGAAATTTAGAGTGAGGAGTTCTCACCCTTTCGCTAAACTGAATGACGCAATTCTTCATGGGTAGGAAATCTTCACTGTGCTTTTCTTTCGTCTATTTCGTTGCCCTTATCCACTACCTATTTAAAAATCACATTTTTACTTTGCTATTCAATATATAAAAATCGAATTTTTATTTCGAAGTTCAATATATAAAAATCACATTTTTATTATAAGGTTTTCGCCTTTATAAAAAATAAAGTTTTCGCTTTTATAAAAATAAAGTTTTCGCTTTTATAAAAATAAAATCTTCATCTTTATAAAAACCAATCTTTTCTATTTTTAAAAATCCTACTTTTTCTTCTAAACAAAAATCTCGCCCTTTTGCTTTTCTATTTTAAAGATCAAATCTTTTTCTTTTTAAAGTTCAAACCATTTTCTTTTTAAAGTTCAAACCTTTTCTTTTTAAACCTTAAAATAAAATCAGTTTTCTTTTCCTTTTCAAAAATCGGTTTTTACTTTTACAAAATTCAGTTTTTACTCTATATAAAAAAAATGCAGTTTTTACTCTATATAAAAAAAATGCAGTTTTTACTCTATATAAAAAAAAATGCAGTTTTTACTCTATATAAAAAAAATGCAGTTTTTACTTTATATATAAAAAAAAATGCAGTTTTTACTTTTCCTTTTAAATCAGTTTTTATTTTCTTTTATAAAAACAGTTTTTAATCATTTTATAAAAATCAGCTTTAACGAAAATAAAAATCAATAAATTAAAAAAAACTTACCGGGGGGGGGGGGGGGCGCTGTCGAGTGGTCGGTTCAGAGGGGTCAGAGGCGGCGTCGGAGCAGGTCACTGGCGTTGGGGTCTTCCACACAGGCGGCGTCGGTCAAATCAGGGCTGGAGCTAGGGTTTGGGCTTCAAATCGGGAGAGAGGAGGGGCTGGAGCTAACGTGGGGGCGAGGGAGGAGGTGGCGCCTGTCTTGGGGAGGGCGACGACGCCAGTGGCGGAGCTCGGTGGCTGAGCGACGGGGAGACTCGGGTTTTTTTTTTCTTTTTTTTTCTTTTGAATTCTGAATTTATTTTAGAACGGGGGGGGGGGGGCAGAAGTTATAAAGGAGGAAGAGATTATTTATTTATTTTTATAATTTTTTTTTTATTATTTAATTATTAAAAAGTTGACTTTCACATACGACCTCTAAACGAGGCCCACCGCCTGTCGCCCATAGCGTTTCACCCCCATTCCGAACACAATGGGATATGTACCGCAAGCTGAATTGATCGTTTGAATCAGTTTCCGTTGAATTTACATTTAAATCTATATATTGAATTTTAAACGTACATTTCAAATTACCGGGGTCACATACTAACTAGAAAAATTCCAGAAAAATATTTTCTAGCTTCGCATTGACGATACGGTCCTAACAAAACTAGCTTCGTCGAATTCTGAGACCGTTAGAAAAATGGCCATTTTCCAGTCGATTAAAATCAACTGAAACTGGTCAAACGCGTTTTCCTTTGCCACGCTCACATATTGATTCGAAAAATTATGAAATTTGGAATCTAGCAATAACTTGACACTGCGGATCCAACAAAACTGGTTTCGTCGAAATCCGAGGTCATTTGCAAAATGTCCATTTTTAAGGGCCTGAATTCCATAGCGACTATTCAGAATTTTCAACTGGACATATCTTTTGATTCCCGATATGAAATCTTGATTTTTCGGATTCGTTGGAAAGATATTCACGAATAGATCCTAATGTTTTTGGTTTCACTAAAATCCGGATTGTTTTGCACCCGGTACATTCAATTGAAGTTTGAAATCGAATTATCGAACTACCGCGCCATTTTCAATTCCATTTATAATTATATATAATTATTTATATTCTAACGACGACGCGTATAATATATACGTTCGAATTATATTCAAAATAAATTTCCGTCGATATTATTTAAAATAATTCATTTTAAATAATCAAAATTCGCTAAAATTGCCAAAATAAAAATTTTAAACTGGCCCAGATTTTCGGGTTGTTACAATCTCCCCCACTTAAAACTTTTCGTCCCCGAAAAGGAACAAAGTCGAAAGTTGTTTAACAATTCAACTCAACTTCCATTGTTTTTTATTACGGCTTAAGTTCTTCAACTTTTCAGTTTCTAAGAACTTTTCTAAAATCTCAAAAATTTGGCTAACACCCTAAATTTTTGAAAAATTTCGCCATAACCTCCCCTACACCGGGAGCATCGGGGAATTTCAAATAGCTTCCCCGGTCCTTCAGATCTCAAAAAGAAAAAGAAAAAGCCAAACGGCTAGCCAATAGGCTCACAAAATCATCATCACCCAAACAAAACAGGAAATTATGTAGTAAACATGTACCTATTTGTCGGGCAAACAAATTTTATTCTCTGGCTCTAGCCTCCTTGCTATGACATGTTCAATGTAAGTACAAGTATATGCATGCAATTTCAATCAAATTCTAAAACATTCTAATATGCGGTGCTAAATTCACCTTAGTTCAATCATTCCTCTTACACCAGCTATATTATACAATATCGATACATTTTAAAACAAAAGCATATTTAAGTCCATACAAGCATCATACACATACATACATATATATATCCCAAAATGCTAGTTCATTACATTAAAACCCAACTTTCTAGGAAGTCGTGCCTCCTCCTTGCATAATTTCCAAAGTAGATATCTCCTTTCCTTTGGATTTCTTATCACCCTTCTTTAACGGGCAATTTCGGGCTAGATGCCCTATATCCTTGCATCGGAAGCACTTCTTTTCTTTTCCCAATTTCCTGGATTTTTTCTTAACGTTTGGACACTTATCCACAAAATGTCCTGTTTCTTTGCACTTAAAACAAACTATGTCCATTCTTATCTCTTTCTCCTTGCTTCTCTTTCTCTCAGGGCACCGAACCGCATAATGCCCTTCTTCTCTGCATATACGACAATAAACACCCACGTATGTTCCTAAGTTCAACTCCCTTTCTTTTTCTGCTTTCTGTTGGGCCCTCCTTGTTTGTTTCGGAGTCATACTGAAGTCAGCATTAGATAAGCCATAGAGAACCATCTCCTATATTATATTTGAGGATTTTATCAAGAGAGTTTGCATTACTTTTCATTAACAAATATCTTGATTTATGCTTTATATATCATTCCAGTATTTCTATTAGTTGAATTAACAATCATCACAGCTAGCAATCAATGTGTTGGTTAACTTTCAAAGGTATATTTTTTTTTTATTATATATATACTAAAAATCATGTTTTTGATGCCAAATCACAACAATTAACCTATCTAGTTTGGTTCTCACACCAGTCGATTGGAAATATATAAATATCTCACTTTCGAAACTCGAACATAAACACTGATGATGAGATCTCAATCATCAGTATCATCTCCGGGCGACTAGAGTGTGATTCTATATCTATTCAATATATTAAAACTTCGAATACACGTTTGCAAGGCGTATATGCAAAGTCTTTATATATTGGATTGCCCAAATTTAATATAAATAAATAATCAAATACGAATAGTTGATTTAGATTTTCAAAACAAAATTTGTTTTCATTTGAAAAAATATACTCTTCACACTCGTCCTAGGATACTACTGATCCCATCTCTAACGAGTCATTCTAATTGGATATTACTAATCCAATATCTGATGAATTCTTTCGTATGTTTCTAATGTGTCTTGTTCCCTGAGCTTTGTAAACCAAAGCTCTGATACCAACTGTGACGGCAAGGAATTTCGCTCGGTCCGAACCAGTCGCTAAACCGACTCAGACCGTTCGAAATGCCCTATCGTTTGAGAACACGACAAAACAGAACGCATACAGAAGAACATTTCACTATATATTACAACAGTGCATCAGATTACAAGAATATACAGAGTATAAACAAATAAATATTACACAGAAATATCAGAGATTTAAATTACATTTAAATACATAGCAGCGGAAAATAATACAATACACAACTAGAAAGAGATATACGGATACAAAGCTTTCCGGATATCGTTCCAGCTGTAAACCAGGATCCTGTGAATATAAATCTGCAAAACCAAAACTACTAGCTGCCCATGTCAAAATAAGGGCACCCAGAGTTTAGGTTAAAACAATAAACTCCAGGTCAGTCATGTGACTGGTGTGAGAACTAAAACAGTTATTAATCTTTATTTTTAAAGCTAGGTAAATCAAGGGACCACGCCGTATAACACGGAACGGGTTTCCTCCCAAGAATACCAGTGCATAAAACCAGCAGCGCAATGCTAAATAAAGAAAAATGAAGCTGTTATAAGACCCAGGTCCCACCACACAATGCAACGCAGCCGAGGATAGGGTTTTCCCTTATAACAGCCAAACATGCTTGATACGTTTAAAACAAATCATTTGATACTATAATAAGTGTATAGTGTCAAAACAACTTCAATCATAAATATAAATCATAGACGGCATGAGTGCCCCATCCCACTATGTCGCCATACTAGGCTCTACAAATAAAGCCGAAATACACGTATCGGAAATTGGATTTCCATCATGGTGGCTCCTGATTCGAAAGATCGCTCGCGTAGTACAAATCACCGCGGCTTACGTCTCAGCGAGAGAAAACACCGCTATGCACATCCGCACTTTTGGGGACTCAAGTATCACCGCGGCTTACGTCCCAGCAAGAGAAAACACCGCTTACTCTATCCCTCCGAGCACGAAGCTCAATATCGGTCGACCGAATCCACTACACTAAAAAAAATGTATACTGATCAAACCATCAGTTTACCACCATCCCGGGCTGTGAGGCTCGCGGATCAACGCTATACACAAAGCCATGCTATATCAGCTGCGCTTTGATCATCAACCACCAAACTTTGCTTTTCAACAAAAGTTTGGATCACTGCATCTCAGTATGCCACACTATCAATCCATATCGTACCACTGATTTCTGCCAATATATAACCTCTGAGCTCATATGTCTCAGAGAAGGGCGTTAAGCAAGAGAATAAATTCTCCGCCGCCAAACAGATATATATTTAGCAGAGATCAACAAATACAATATAAAGGAATACAATGTCAGACACACCATCCATTTACAAGTCCGTTCTAGGTCTGAACGAAACCGGAGGCACTTTCCTCGCATATCCATCCATCTCCAAGTACGTCTGGACGACCACCAACTATTTCCATCCTCTGGGGTGTACAGCCCAATCAGGATCGTCAGTAATTATCCGAACGATGTGAAGACTTCCGGTCTTTAACCACCGTCTTCATCTTCGACTCATCGTCGAATCGGTTATTCAGAATGGGTATAAACCCGGCCTTCCCGAACAACCCGCGTATTATTAAAACGAATGTTACACAAACACAGCATACGCCTCATTCCAATTCATTAGTCACTAACCGCAAATTAGCCAGAGAACAATTCCCCAAACATTAACCCCGAAGGCCGAAACCAACATCAGATCAA
Organism: Allium sativum; assembly: GCA_030737875.1. Taxonomy (NCBI): domain Eukaryota; kingdom Viridiplantae; phylum Streptophyta; class Magnoliopsida; order Asparagales; family Amaryllidaceae; genus Allium; species Allium sativum. The sequence continues at coordinate 492,580,345 of CM060920.1, forward strand.
TACCCAGGAAACCATTCATCTTAGCCAACCTACAGCTAGCTTCTAAACTTCACATTCTTAGGGAAAGGTTCCCATTAATTTTATCCAAGATAAATCCTTTAAAATTTATCCTGTAATCTCCCTTGGGATGTCGTTTAAAACCAAATTATGGTTTTTCCAACTAGTCGAGATTAGCGAACCACAACGAAGTAATTATTTATTTTATTTCCCAATCCCAACCTATTCATCCCATGAAGCAAAACTGGTAATACTCCATATCTAACACCACAGTGTTATCGGTAAAATTAATTACCATTTCACGTTCAAATCTAATTTAAAGATTTAACTATCGCTTTGGAGCAAAAACTGGCGGTACTCCATTCTCGCTCACTTTCCAAATTTGATAATTTAAATTATCAATTCACATTTCAATCAGTTTGCAGATTCATTAAAACTCCTTTACTGGGTTAAAGAACTAGGTGTTATTTAAAACACAGTTCACGATAAACCCAAATCACTTCTAGTTTAATTTAATTCAAATATATTAAGAATCCCGATTATTTAAAACCCCTTTTTAAATCTAATTTATTTAAAAAAACAAATCGAGTTTTAAATTTAGTTCAGACTAGTTCATTTTGATAAAAATCTATTTTTATCTTTTCGAATATGGAGTTTTTCATCCCAAATTTTCCCAAATCATTTCTAATGATTTTACACAAATTATTGATATTTTTAATTATTTTTATCAAGGCCCGTACAGTCGATTTCCATCAATGGCCATCGAACTGCACTTATAGCGACCTTTTTCGAATTTGATTTGGACGTATCTCCAAATCCAACCGTTAGATTTCAAATTTCTAATCTTCGTTAGAAAGCTCTTTTCGATACGAACCCAACGGTTCCGGTTTTAGGAGAATCCGACGGTCGGATCTCCCATAATGTCCGTTTGAAATAAATGGTCGAAATTCACGAACTGCCGCTGCGCGGCGCGTTCTATTCAGGCCATTATATATATAATATATATATATTATATATATATCGTCGATTACCTTTTTAAAACGAATTTTATAAGTCATTTCAAATTTGTTTTAAAGACAATTTCAACCTTTAATTCAAATTCAAATTAAAATTGAATTCTCCCTTATAAATTCTTTCTACATTCATTTCTATTTGGTTTCAATTCGAATTCGTTTTCAATTCATTTCAATTCGAAATCGTTTTCAATTCATTTCAATTCGAATTCGTTTTCAATTCATTTCAATTCGAAATCGTTTTCCATTCATTTCAATTCGAATTCGTTTTCAATTCATTTCAATTCGAATTCGTTTTCAATTCATTTCAATTCGAATTCGTTTTCAATTCATTTCGAAATCGTTATATATTCAATTCATTTCGAAATCGTTATATATTCAATTCATTTTGAAATCAAATAAATCGATATAAATATCGTTTACGTCAAAATGGCGTCAATCTAATCAACACGGCTTCATAAATTTCTATTTTCAAATATTCTATTTCAAATATTTCTTTTTCAAAATAGTTGTTATTATCAAAGTATTTCGTTCAACACATGACCAATCTCAATGAATGAGTACTGTCAACACATGAACTTTTATTTTATATCGATAAATATGTAAATTTTAATATTAAAATATTTCGTTCAACACATGACCAATCTCAATGAATGAGTACTGTCAACACATGAACTTTTATTTTATATCATTCTTTATTTTTCAAATTGGAATGAGGCCCAATCAATTACCATATAAAGTTAATTATATGGATTTTCATACAACATATGTATATAATAGCATTGAAAATAATCAACCATCAACCAAAGTGCACTACACTGTATAAGCATCAAATATAGATATTCAACGCTTATAACAGCCTGTCAATCAATCGATCGACACATTTAATCAATCAGGATGAGTGAACTTCAAATTTCATCCCAACACCCGTGTGGGGTTTCAAACAATCAAACACATGTTTTATTTGTGCAGTTGGGCGATGTGTAAAATTTATCGACCCAATCAACGTCAGTCAAATCAGTGTACATAAACAAACCGTCTGGTTTGTAAATGAATATTTTATTTATTTACATCACGTTAAAAATTATATTTTTAACGATATAACATTTTATTCCAACATATGAATTTCTATTCAGTTCATTCTTTAAATAAAATGATATTTTTATTTTTCTAACTTATTTCAGAAAATTTCGGCGGCATAACGGCACGATACTAGAAACGGGACAAGGCCTAGCCTTATCCCCGGTCTAGTGAAGGCCCACGCCATTCACACATCAATCAAATCAATTTATTTCACTCAACAATTTAATTTCTAATCAAATCATCTTATCAACTACACAACCAAACAATTCAACAAACAAGCCATCCATGGTCTGTGGATGACGGGTGTCGGGTGCTACTAAGCACCGTCTGCATCCTAGTATATATATACATATATATGTATAACTAGAATAAGAAATTTAGAGTGAGGAGTTCTCACCCTTTCGCTAAACTGAATGACGCAATTCTTCATGGGTAGGAAATCTTCACTGTGCTTTTCTTTCGTCTATTTCGTTGCCCTTATCCACTACCTATTTAAAAATCACATTTTTACTTTGCTATTCAATATATAAAAATCGAATTTTTATTTCGAAGTTCAATATATAAAAATCACATTTTTATTATAAGGTTTTCGCCTTTATAAAAAATAAAGTTTTCGCTTTTATAAAAATAAAGTTTTCGCTTTTATAAAAATAAAATCTTCATCTTTATAAAAACCAATCTTTTCTATTTTTAAAAATCCTACTTTTTCTTCTAAACAAAAATCTCGCCCTTTTGCTTTTCTATTTTAAAGATCAAATCTTTTTCTTTTTAAAGTTCAAACCATTTTCTTTTTAAAGTTCAAACCTTTTCTTTTTAAACCTTAAAATAAAATCAGTTTTCTTTTCCTTTTCAAAAATCGGTTTTTACTTTTACAAAATTCAGTTTTTACTCTATATAAAAAAAATGCAGTTTTTACTCTATATAAAAAAAATGCAGTTTTTACTCTATATAAAAAAAATGCAGTTTTTACTCTATATAAAAAAAAATGCAGTTTTTACTCTATATAAAAAAAAATGCAGTTTTTACTCTATATAAAAAAAATGCAGTTTTTACTTTATATATAAAAAAAATGCAGTTTTTACTTTTCCTTTTAAATCAGTTTTTATTTTCTTTTATAAAAACAGTTTTTAATCATTTTATAAAAATCAGCTTTAACGAAAATAAAAATCAATAAATTAAAAAAAACTTACCGGGGGGGGGGGGGGGCGCTGTCGAGTGGTCGGTTCAGAGGGGTCAGAGGCGGCGTCGGAGCAGGTCACTGGCGTTGGGGTCTTCCACACAGGCGGCGTCGGTCAAATCAGGGCTGGAGCTAGGGTTTGGGCTTCAAATCGGGAGAGAGGAGGGGCTGGAGCTAACGTGGGGGCGAGGGAGGAGGTGGCGCCTGTCTTGGGGAGGGCGACGACGCCAGTGGCGGAGCTCGGTGGCTGAGCGACGGGGAGACTCGGGTTTTTTTTTTCTTTTTTTTTCTTTTGAATTCTGAATTTATTTTAGAACGGGGGGGGGGGGGGGGGGGGCAGAAGTTATAAAGGAGGAAGAGATTATTTATTTATTTTTATAATTTTTTTTTATTATTTAATTATTAAAAAGTTGACTTTCACATACGACCTCTAAACGAGGCCCACCGCCTGTCGCCCATAGCGTTTCACCCCCATTCCGAACACAATGGGATATGTACCGCAAGCTGAATTGATCGTTTGAATCAGTTTCCGTTGAATTTACATTTAAATCTATATATTGAATTTTAAACGTACATTTCAAATTACCGGGGTCACATACTAACTAGAAAAATTCCAGAAAAATATTTTCTAGCTTCGCATTGACGATACGGTCCTAACAAAACTAGCTTCGTCGAATTCTGAGACCGTTAGAAAAATGGCCATTTTCCAGTCGATTAAAATCAACTGAAACTGGTCAAACGCGTTTTCCTTTGCCACGCTCACATATTGATTCGAAAAATTATGAAATTTGGAATCTAGCAATAACTTGACACTGTGGATCCAACAAAACTGGTTTCGTCGAAATCCGAGGTCATTTGCAAAATGTCCATTTTTAAGGGCCTGAATTCCATAGCGACTATTCAGAATTTTCAACTGGACATATCTTTTGATTCCCGATATGAAATCTTGATTTTTCGGATTCGTTGGAAAGATATTCACGAATAGATCCTAATGTTTTTGGTTTCACTAAAATCCGGATTGTTTTGCACCCGGTACATTCAATTGAAGTTTGAAATCGAATTATCGAACTACCGCGCCATTTTCAATTCCATTTATAATTATATATAATTATTTATATTCTAACGACGACGCGTATAATATATGCGTTCGAATTATATTCAAAATAAATTTCCGTCGATATTATTTAAAATAATTCATTTTAAATAATCAAAATTCGCTAAAATTGCCAAAATAAAAATTTTAAATTGGCCCAGATTTTCGGGTTGTTACAGGGCTTCTGTTGAAAAGCAAAGTCTTGTGATTGATGATCAAAGCACCGCCTGTGTGGCATAGCTTTGTGTATAACGTGAATTCGCGAGCCTCACACCCCGGTATGAACCAAAAACGGGAGGAAGGACCTCAGGGAGGACATGCGTTTCTTTCTAGTTAGAGGTTGTGTTAGTGTTTTTACACGGCCTGACATTTTACTTATGTGGATGATGGATAGCGAGGCGCCTCGGAAATATCGGTCGATCCGGGACCGATGGAGTCATTCGTTGGCTCACTTACGCCCCATAGGGCGGGGAAACACATTGTTCAAGAATTTTAGTCCACATCGGTGGACCGGCCCTGACGATCCAAGGGCTCACCTGAGTCTAGGTCCTGAGGCTCGGGCTAGAGAGTCTCGAAGTCGGTAAGGACTATCTTTTGCCTTGGTTCATGACGGAAATCCAATTTCCAAATACGTAACTGTGCGGTTTTGATTGTATATATATATATATATATATGGCGACATGATATATGGTACCCATGCCGTCTAGGATTGATAGTTATGATTCAAAATTGTTTTGAAACTTGTAAACACCAGTAATAATATCAAATGCTTTTGTTTTATTCGTATCAAGCATATTTTGGCCATTATAAGGTAAAACTCTATCCTCCGGTTTGCGTTGCATTGTGTGATGGGAACTGAGTCTTATAATGGCTTCATTTTTATAAAAAGCATTACGATGTTTAAAAGATTGATTTGTTTTAAAGCACTGGCAATCCAATGGAGTAAACCCGTTCCACGAAAGTCGCGTGGTCCTGTGATTAGCCATATTATAAATGTGTTGAGTAGATTTCTCATACCAGTCCCATTATTGACTCGTAGTTTGTTTCACTTTCAAACTCGGGTGCCCCTTTTTCTACACGGGCAGCCTTGTATTCAGGTTTAGCTGGCTTTATCCGGATAGCTTGAGCTGAAGATGGATTCTATCATTTATCTCTTTTTATGCTGTTCAGCTCCTATTGTACATATTATGTTTGTTTCCGCTGTAGACATTTATGTATAGCTGAACTGAATTTGTACTGAGTATGATCCTGTATACTGTGTAACTCTGATGTTTATGTTTATCCAGTGTATTATTTGTTCATTATCTGGTGTATTTATTTAATTCTGTTCTGCTGATATCTGTTTATGTGTTATATTCCAAGGATTACCCTTGCCACCGTCAGTACGGGGTTTGGGTCGTCTCATTTGGTATTAGAGCTTTGGTTAAGCTTAGCTCTGGAATATAACATATTAACGAACTCGTCAGAAATAGAACCAGTAGTGTTTTAGGATGGGTAACTCTATACAGATAGGATCAGTAATATCCTAGTATAAGTAAAGCAGAATCAGAACAACTCGTTAGAGATGGGGTCAGAAGTGCCTCAGAACGAGTCGAGAGTTATATGTTTATAAATAACGTATTTGTGATTATATATATAGTATGGTTTTAGAAATATGATTTTTGAATATATAAAGGATATATTTTTGAAAAGCTAAAAATAAATTGATTGATGTTTGCATTGTGTGATAGTAAATTGGATTAATTTAATTATTGAAACGATAGTTAATTTAATTAAATAAAAGGATGAATGGTAGGATTTATTCGATTGACTCACACATTGAACTGATCAGAAATAAATAGAAATATATACATGTGCATTATATATGTTTGAACAGGTAAATGGATAGCTGTTGAGTAAAGAATTTATTTGCGTGCCCGACAAATAGGTAAACCTTAATGAGTTGGATGCGAATTATTATTATATCAACTCCTGTGAATGCCATTTGATGCGGAGTGCTGGTTGTTCTGTGTGAAATAATAAACATCGCCATAGGATAGTAACAATTAATTTTGAACTACACTGCATGGCATACTTCTGAAGATAGGCATACTTCATCATATACCACATAAGCATTTGGAGCTTGTGTGACGAGGTGGAAGATTTACCATACGAGCAAGAGGCTTGTATGGCGATGACTATATTTTACAGGTTGAACTGATGACTGATATGGACTATTAAAATTGTAACGATAAAATTTCCAGATTAATAAAAACCCCACACGGGTCTGGAGTTGACAATAATTACGTCTCTCTAGTTATTAGATACGGCACATGGACTATTTATTTCCCACACGAGACGAGGTAACGAGGATTTATCCTCTGGAGCAATTAAAATACACACTCCCTCAGGCTTTGACAGGGTAACGAGAATTTATTCTCTGGAGTTATTATCTATACAAGCTCCCCTGTAAACACCAGAATATATCACTATAAATATGTGTATGCTTATTAGGATTTATTGGGTACCTAATAAGGCCCAATAAATTTCCAAACCTCTCCCCGTACAAAGGAGGTCATGGCGAAATTTTTCGAAAATTCCGGGTGTTAGCCAAATTTTTGAAGAATTTGAAAATTCTCAGAAACTGGAAAGTTGGAGAATGGAAGCCAGATTGAACGTAGAGTTGATTAATCAAACCACTTTCTACTTTGTTCCTTTCCGAGGATGAAAAGTTTTAAGTGGGGGAGATTGTAACGACCCGGAAAATCTGAACCAATTTAAAAAAATTTAATTGGCTAAAATAGTGGATTTTAAATATTTAAATATTTTAAATAATAGCGATGAAATGTATGTTTGAATCGATGTTGAAAATGAAAATAATTAATTTGAATTATAAACAAGGCCTGAAATGGCGCGGTAGTTTCAAAATTTGAATTCAAACATTGACTGGTTGTACCAGGTGCAAAACAAAATGGATTTGAGTGAAACCAAAAATATTTAAATCTGTTAGTGAATACCTTTCTAACGAATCTGAAAAATCGAAGTTTCATAGCGGGAAGCAAAAGTTATGGCCAAATGAATTTTCTGAAAGGTCGCTATAGAAATTATATAGCCCGTGAAAATGGCCATTTTGCAAACGTCCTCGGAATTCGACGAAACCACTTTTGTTGGATTCGGGATGTGAAGCTATTGCTAGGTTTCAAATTTCATAATTTTTGAAGCTAGTATGAGAGTGTGGCAAAGGAAAACGTGTTTTGGTCGATTTCTATTAAATTGGATCGACCAAAAATGGGCCATTTTTCAAACGGTCTCAGAATTCGACGAAACTAGTTTTGTTGGGACCGTATCGTCAAAACATAGCTAGATTTATTTTTCAGGAATTTTTAGAATCAGTTTGTGGCCCTGGCAAATTGAAATGTACATTTAAATCGAATATTGAATGTTTTATATTTTAATTTGAAGGAAAACCGACTCAAACAGTCAAATGGGCCTACGAAACATATCCCATTGTGTTTGGAATGGGGGTAAAACACTAGGGACGACAGTCGTTGGGTTAGATTTGGTGTTAGCAGTGATAAACAAATAATATTGGAATTAAATATTAAAATAATATTAAAATATGTTCTATAAATAGCCCAAGAGAAAACCCTAATTCTCTTTTCACGTTCTGAGCCGCTGCAATTAGAAATCAAAGGCCATAATCGCTCGTGGCAACTTCCCTCTAGATCTTCAAATCCGCTCAGCGATTCACCCACCTTTCTATGCGGAAATTGTAGAGGATCTCGAGATTTGTGTATTCAACGGTGGTGATGAGCTGAATCTCGATGGGGTGGCTGTGGTGCTGCTCGAAAGTGGCGTCGGTTGGGGCCAAATTCCGCGTCAGAGAGGGGGGCGAGTTTGTCTATGAGTTGGCCGGAGGGAGCTCTGGCGAAGGGCTTCATCGTGGGCAGGTTGGATCATCGTCAGTGGAGTGGATGGAGGTGCGTTCATGGCCAAAGGAAGGGAGCACGAGTTCGGCTATCTCCAGGAACAGTTCGACGGGGAAGAAGAGTTATAATTGGATTAAGGTTAATTAATTATTCATTAATGGCCGTATTAAATTATCCAATGCATTTAACGCCGTAACTCCTTCATACGAGGTCAAAAAATTACAAATTTGGATCCATTGCGATCGTGAGGACGAGAGCTTCACAACGAAACTGACCGCGTCCGAAACAGAACACGTCATAATTTTAGGCAAATTCAGACCCGAACTGTTCAGAAAATTCAGATAAAAACTGACGGAGTGGATCCCACTGTGAGAATTCTCTCACTATAAATTTTCTTGTACAGTTATTTATATTATAACTGCATATCTGAACTTTTCACATACGTCCACAGACCATGGACGATTTATTTGATTCTGTTGTGACTGTGAATTGTATATATATACGAAATGTGAAAAGTGAGATTTCTAATTTATAAACGATATGGAAAACGACGATGTATAAATTATATAGTCGATGTATGGGTTATATAAGCGTTGTACACCTCTTGTATAAGCGTTGTATAAGTTGTACGTTCGATATATAAGTTGTATATGCGTTGTAAAAATTATATATTTGATGAAATAGAAGTGAAATGCTATATATATGTGTATATATATATATGTATATATATATACGCCCCTCGTCCACAAACCATGGACGATATTTATTGGTTGTGATTGGTGTGAAAATTGATTGATAGCGAATGGTTGATTGAAATTGTTTGTGGTTGAAATTGATTGATTGTGGATGAAAAATACCCGTTTGTGGTTGAGAAATATTTGGTTGAAACCACATATGATTAGTTTGTGGAAATGAAAAAAATATACATGCCGCCTGCATGCGAACTAGATGCATGATTCCCCATTGTCAAAAGCTGCGAGGCTTTAAGGTAGAGCGCGGAGCCGTACTTGGGACGGTCCCGGTTTTAACTACCCTACCGTTATGCTGCCGAAATTTTGAATAATATTCATGTGTTAGAATTATTTTCATTTGTTGAAACTATATTTATTCGTTGAATAGAAAACCTTCATGCGTTGAATTGAAATTCATGTGTTTAGTGGTATTCATAATTTGAAATAAATTGTTTTATAATAAAAATCATATTTTTATCATCTATATGAACTATATAAAATAATCGTGTTTTGAAATAAATTGTTTTACATTAAAAATCACATTTTTATCATATACATGAATAGTTAAAAATAGTGAAGTGTTGAAATAGAAGGCAGTTAGATAAAAATATCATTTTTATCAAAAGTATGAAAATCATATAGTTTTGAAATCGAAGAATCGATATATATATATATATATAATTGAAATATATCGAATAACGAAGCTGCAGTTCGTATTTTGAAACCGTGATTTCAAACGATTATACCGGGAGATCCGACCATCTGGTTTTCCCGAAACCGCAACCGTTTGGTTCGCTTTGGAAATATCTTTCCAACATCACCAACTTTGTAAAAATTCAACGGTTGGATTGTCTGGAATGTTTAATTCAAATCTGAAGAAAAACAGCGCCAGAATCGATTATATATATATATATATAATTATATATAATCGAATAACGACGCGGTAGTTCGTATTTTGAAATCGAAACTTCAAACGATTATACAGGGAGATCCGACCGTCGGAATTTCCCGAACCTTGGATCCGTTGGATTCGTTTTGAAAAGATCTTTCTAATGATGTAAATTTTGTGAAGATCCAACGGTTAGATTTTCAGATATGTGTAAATCAAATCTGAAGAAAAACAGCGCCACGACCGCGTTATGGCCCGAAGCGTCGTTTTGAATAAATTGGCTATTTTAAAATAAATAAAAATAGCGATAAATCGTTATAAAATATTATAAACGATATGGATGTGAAATTTAGAAACTAACTGAAGGTTGGCTAAGTCGAATGGTTTCCTAGGTGTTGATCTGATGTTGGTTTCAGCCTTCGGGGTTAATATTTGGGAAATCGTTCTCTTACTGATTGACGGTTAGTGACTAATGAATTGAAATGATGCGTATGTATGTTACTGTTGCACTTGTTTATTATATACGTGAGTTGCTTAGAAAGACCGGGTTTATCCCATTCTGAATAACTGAATCGACGATAAGAAGTCGAAGATGAAGACGGGGGTTGAAGACCGATCTTCACCTCGTTTGGATGATAACTGAGGTCCTGATTGGGAGGCATCCCGAAATATAGATAATGAGTGGTGATCGTCCAGACGTACGTAGGGATCGATGGATATGCGAGGTATTTAGTGCCTCCGGTTTCGTTCAGACCCAGAACGGACTTGCAAATGGACTGTGTGTCTGACATTGGAATTCATTCTGTGCGATTGATAACCATCAGTTGCATGGTGTGAATTGCCGGTGTGGCATGCTAAGATGCAGTGATCAGGGCTTCTGTTGAAAAGCAAAGTCTTGTGATTGATGATCAAAGCACCGCCTGTGTGGCGTAGCTTTGTGTATAACGTGAATTCGCGAGCCTCACACCCCGGTATGAACCAGAAACGGGAGGAAGGACCTCAGGGAGGACATGCTTTTCTTTCTAGTTAGAGGTTGTGTCAGTGTTTTTACACGGCCTGACATTTTACTTATGTGGATGACGGATAGCGAGGCGCCTCGGAAATATCGGTCGATCCGGGACCGATGGAGTCATTCCTTGGCTCACTTACTGTGACGAAAAGGAATTTCGCTCGGTCCGAATCAGTCGCTAAACCGATCTAGACTATTCGAAACGCCCTATCGTTTGAGAACACGACAAATCAGAACGCATACGGAAGAACATTTCATTGTATATTACAACAATGCATCAGATTACAAGAATATACAGAGTATAAAAGAATAAATATTACACAGAAATATCAGAGATTACAATAAATTACAAAGCAGCGGAAAATAATACAATACACAACTAGAAGAGATATACGGATACAAAGCTTTCCGGATATCGTTCCAGTTGTAAACCAGGATCCTGTGAATATAAATCTGCAAAACCAAAACTACTAGCTGCCCGTGCCAAAATAGGGGCACCCAGAGTTTAGGTTAAAACAATAAACTCCAGGTCAGTCATGGGACTGGTGTGAGAACTAAAATAGTTATTAATCTTTATTTCAAATTTAGGTAAATCAAGGGACCACGCCGTATAACACGGAACGGGTTTCCTCCCAAGAATACCAGTGCATAAAACAAACAACGCAATGCTAAATAAAGAAAAAATGAAGCTGTTATAAGACCCAGGTCCTATCACACAATGCAACGCAAGCCGGGGGATAGGGTTTTCCCTTATAACAGCCAAAGAATGCTTGATACGTTTAAAAACAAATCATTTGATACTATTATAAGTGCATAGTTTATAAAACAACTTCAAATCATAAGTATCAATCATAGGCGGCATGGGTACCATATATCATGTCGCCATACTAGTTCTACAATTAAAACCGCAAAATCGCGTATTTGGAAATTGGATTTCCATCTATGAACCGAGGCAAAAGATAGTCCTCAACCGATTCGAGACAATCTAGCCCATGTCTCAGGATCAGAGCTCGAGTGACCCTTGGATCGTCAGGGCCGGTCCACCGATGTGGATTAAAATGCCTGAACACTGCGTTTCCCCGCCCTTTGGGGGCGTAAATGAGCCAACGAATGGCTCCATCGGACCCGGATCGTCCGATCTAACCGAGGCGCCTCGCAACAGCAACAACCACACAGGTGAAAAGTATATAAATGTCAGGGCTGGTAGGTCACTGACACCACCCTAGCTAGAAAGAAACGCATGCCCTCCCTGAGGTCCTCTCCCGTTTTTGGTTCACAACCGGGGTGCAAAACTCGCGAAGTAAACGTTACACAAAGCTACGCCACAAAGGCCGTACTTCGATCATCAATCATAAGACTTTGCTTTTCAACAGAAGCCTTGATCATTTGCATCTTAGCATGCCACACAGGCAAACCACTCTATGCAACCGATATCAGTTACATAGAATGCAATCCGATGTCAGACACACAGTCCATTTACAAGTCCGTTCTGGGTCTGAACGAAACCGGAGGCACCTAGTACCCCGCATATCCATCGATCTCCAAGTACGTCTGGACGATCACCAACTGTTTCCATCTTCTTGGGTGTACATCCCAATCAAGATCATCAGTAATCACCCAAACGACGTGAAGACCTCCGGTCTTCGACCACCGTCTTCATCTTCGACTTATCGTCGTATCAGTTATTCAGAATGGGATAAGCCCGGTCTTTCCGAATAACTCGCGTATATTTTAAGTAAGTGTTACACAAACGCAACATACGCCTCATTCCAATTCATCAGTCACTAACCGTAAATTAATCAAGAGAATAATTTCCCAAATATTAACCCCGAAGGCCGAAACCAACATCAGATCAATATCCAGAAAACCATTCTGCTTGGCTAACCGACAGTTAGTTTCTAAATTTTACATTCATAGGGAAAGGTTCCCATTAATTTTATCCAAGATAAATTCCTTGAATTTATTCTCTAATCTCCTTTTTAATTTCGATTCAACTAGTCGGGATTAACGAACCTTACCGAAGTAATCATTTGTTTTAATTTCCCAATCCCAACCTATTCATCCCATGAAGTAAAACTGGTAATACTTCATATCTAACACCACGGTGTTATCGGTAAATTCAATTACCATTTCACGTTCAAATCTAATTAAAGATTTAACTATCGCCTGGAGCAAAACTGGTGATACTCCATTCTCGATTATTTCAATCTAATTAAAGATTCATTAAAACTCCACTTAGTTTTAATCGTTAACTGGGTTAAAGAATCAGTGTCATTTAAAACACGGTTCACGATAAACCCAAAGTCACATTCCATTAATTATCGGGTTAAAGAACGAGTGTTATTTAAAACACTGCCCACGGTAAACCCAAAAATAAATATCAATTCCAATTAACTATTATTTAATTGGTACACTTCATTAAATCTAAATAAAAAGATTTAATCTTTTCTCCACTGGGTTCAAGAACAGTGTTAGTCAAGACACCATTCACGACAAACCCAAATCACATTTGATATTAAATACAAGGCTCTGAATAGAAAATATCTCGGCTTATATTCAATCTCAAATTCTACGACCAACAAATATCGTATTGGAAATAACGATATATATATCTATATCTTTCAAATTTCCATAACAACATCTGTATAGTCATGAAATCCAACATCGAAATATTCCGAAGGCAATTTCGATTCAAATCCATTCCAATGCAATCATTGGAAATTCAGGCTATTTTCAAAACCATTTCAAATTCAATTTATTTAAAATTAAATAGAATTATAATTCTAGTTCAAAACTAGTTCATTTCGATAAAAATCTATTTTTATCTTTTCAAATATGGAGTTTTTCATCCCAATTCTTTCTAAATCATTTCTTATGATTTTACACAAATTATTACTATTTTTAATAATTTTATCAAGGCCCGTACAGTCGATTTCCATCAACGGTCATCGAACTGCACTTACAGCGACCTTTTTCAAATTTGATTTGGACATAATTCCAAATCCACCCGTTATATTTCTAATTTCTAATATTCGTTAGAAAGATCTTTTCGATACGAACCCAACGGTTCCGGTTTTAGGAGAATCCGACGGTCGGATCTCCCGTAATATCCGTTCGAAGTCAATGGTCGAAATTCGCAAACTGCCGCGGCGCGGCGCGTTCTATTCAGGCCATTATATTATATATATAATATATATAATATATACTTCGTCGATTTCAATTCAAAACGTGCTTTATAAATCGTTTTTAAATTCATTTTCAAAACGGTTTCAACTTCATATTCAATTTCAAATCAAAATTGAATATTCCAATATAGATTCGTTTTAAATTCATTTCAAATTAATTTCAATTCAATTTCGATTTTAATTCGATTTGAATTCATTTTTCTTTTCAATTCGATTCGAATCCATTTTAAATTCAATTCAATTCAAATTCGTTTTATATTCAATTCAATTCGAATTCATTTCTATTCAATTTCAATTCGAATTTCAATTCTTTTCAAAATATCAGATTTTGAAATCATTTTCGATATTCGTTATAAAATGAATAAAATCGATATAAATATCGTTCACGTCAAAATGGCGTCAATCTAATCAACACGGCTTTATATATTTCTATTTCAAAACTTTCTTTTTCAAAACTTTCTTTTTCAAAACTGGAATGAGGCCCAATCAATTACCATATAATGTTAATTATATGGATTTTCTACAACACAGGTATATATCAACAACGATGAATAATCAACCATCATCCAAAGTGCATTCCACACTGTATAAGCATCAAATATAAATATTCAACGCTTATAACAATCTGTCAATCAATCGATCGACATACAACTAATTATTGGGATTAGTGTATGTCAAATATCGTCCCAATACCCGTGTGGGGTTTCAAACAATCAAACACAGATTTTATTTGTGTAGTTGGGCGATGTGTAAAATTTATCGTCCCAATCAATATCAGTCAAATGTGTGTATATAAACAAATCGTCCGATTTGTTTATTTTTATTTCTTTTCATATACACGTTAAAAATTCCATTTTTAACTATAAAATATTTTTAACTATATAAATATTTTATTTCATTTCACATCACATCATACTATCAATTGCACATCAAAATCAAACAACAAAGCATACAAGCCGTCCATGGTCTATGGACGACGGGTGTCGGGTGCTACTAAACACCGTCTGCATCCTAGTATATATATATAACTAGAAAATTAAATTAAAGAGTGAGAAATTCTCATAGAATTGCTAATCCAATGCCACGACTCTTCTAAAGTAGAAATCTTCGTCGTTCAGCCTCTTGTCACTTTTCACTGCCCGTATTCACTACATATATAAAAATCACATTTTTACTTCGCTATTCATTATATAAAAATCGAATTTTTACTTCGCTATTCAATATATAAAAATCGAATTTTTACTTCGCTATTCAATATATAAAAATCGAATTTTTACTTCGCTATTCAATATTTAAAAATCGAATTTTTACTTCGCTATTCAATATATAAAAATCCGTTTTTCTATATTTAAAAATCTCGCCTTATCACTTTTAAAAATATCGCCTTTTCATATTTAAAAATATAATCTTTCATGCTTAAAAATATTCAACCTTTCATGATAAAAATCATATCATTAAACATATATAACTTGTGTTCAAATCTGAATTTTATAACATGCTATTTTAATTCAGAAAATTGAAATCAAAACAATGTAAATAAAATAAATGAAAAAGCTCACTGGGCTATCGGTTGGAGGGGGTGTTTGCTCGCGGTGGGGGCTCGTCGGAGCTGGAGGAGTGCGGCAGAGGCACGGCGGCGGCCACCTGAAGGCGCGGTGGAGTTGTAGGGTTCGGGAAATGGCGGGTCTGTGGGTTTTGGGGTGCTGGGGTTTGACTGGAACGGAGAAGAGAGGAGCGGGAGGAAGAGAGAGGCCACCAGCGACGACGTGGAGGAGGGTGGTTGTGCGGTGGCCGGCCAAGGCGGCGGTGGAGCGATTCCGCCCTTTTCGATTTCGTTTTTTTTCTCTTTTTTTTTTATTTGCTGAGTCAACGGCTTGAGAAGAGGAAAGGGGAAATTAAAAATTAAAGGGTTTTATAATAATTATTATATTATATTTAATACCATAAAGCAACTTTTAAATTCGACCTCGAAATCGAACCCACCGCCTGTCGTCTATAGCTAATTACCCCTATTCCAAACACAATGGGATATGTATCGCAAGCTGATTCGATCGTTTCGATCAGTTTTCGTCAAATTCAACATATAACTCTATATATTGAATTTGAACGCGCATTTCAATTTACTGGGGTCGCATACTAACTAGAAAAATTGCAGAAAAATATTTCCTAGCTTCGTATCGACGATACGGTCCTAACAAAACTAATTTCGTCAAATTCTGAGACCGTTGGAAAAATGGCCATTTTCCAGTCGATTAAAATCAACTGAAATTGGTCAAACGCGTTTTCCTTTGCCACGCTCACATATTGAATCGAAAAATTATGAAATTTGAAACCAAGCAATAATTTGACACCACGGACCCAACAAAAGTGGTTTCGCCGAAATCCGAGGTCGTTTGCAAAATTTCCATTTTTAAGGGCCTGAATTCCATAGCGACTATTCAGCATTTTCAACTGGACATATCTTTTGATTCCCGCTATGAAATCTCAATTTTTCGGATTCGTTGGAAAGATATTCTCAAATAGATCCTATTATTTTTGGTTTCACTAAAATCCGGATTGTTTTGCACCTGGTACATTCAATTGAAGTTTGAAATCGAATTATCGAACTACAGCGCCATTTTCAATTCCTTTTATAATTATATATAATTATTTATACTCTATTGTCGATCTATATAACTATATACGATTGAATTTTATTCAAAAGAAATTTTCTCGTCGATATTATTTAAAATAATTCATTTTAAATAATCAAAATTCGCTAAAATTTCCAAAATAAAAATTTTAAACTGGCCCAGATTTTCGGGTTGTTACACTTACGCACCATAGGGTGGGGAAACGCATTGTTCAGGAATTTTAATCCACATCGGTGGACCGGCCCTGACGATCCAAGGGCCCACCTGAGTCTGGGTCCTGAGGCTCGGGCTAGAGAGTCTCGAAGTCGGTAAGGACTATCTTTTGCCTTGGTTCATGACGGAAATCCAATTTCCAAATACGTAAATGTGCGGTTTTGATTGTATATATATATATATGGCGACATGATATATGGTACCCATGCCGTCTAGGATTGATAGTTATGATTCAAAATTGTTTTGAAACTTGTAAACACTAGTAATAATATCAAATGCTTTTGTTTTATTCGTATCAAGCATATTTTGGCCATTATAAGGTAAAACTCTATCCTCCGGTTTGCGTTGCATTGTGTGATGGGAACTGAGTCTTATAATGGCTTCATTTTTATAAAAAGCATTACGATGTTTAAAAGATTGATTTGTTTTAAAGCACTGGCAATCCAATGGAGTAAACCCGTTCCACGAAAGTCGCGTGGTCCTGTGATTAGCCATATTATAAATGTGTTGAGTAGATTTCTCATACCAGTCCCATTATTGACTCGTAGTTTGTTTCACTTTCAAACTCGGGTGCCCCTTTTTCTACACGGGCAGCCTTGTATTCAGGTTTAGCTGGCTTTATCCGGATAGCTGGAGCTGAAGATGGATTCTATCATTTATCTCTTTTTATGATGTTCAGCTCCTATTGTACATATTATGTTTGTTTCCGCTGTAGACATTTATGTATAGCTGAACTGAATTTGTACTGAGTATGATCCTGTATACTGTGTAACTCTGATGTTTATGTTTATCCAGTGTATTATTTGTTCATTATCTAGTGTATTTATTTAATTCTGTTCTGCTGATATCTGTTTATGTGTTATATTCCAAGGATTACCCTTGCCACCGTCAGTACGGGGTTTGGGGTCGTCTCAAATAATTTGTGTAAAATCATAAGAAATGATTTGGGAAGAATTGGGATGAAAAACTCCATATTTGAAAAGATAAAAATATATTTTTATCGAAATGAACTAGTTTTGAACTAGAATAATAATTTATTTATTTTTAAAATAAATAAATTGGATTTGAAATGGTTTTGAAAGTAACCAGAATTTCCAATAATTGAATTGGAAGGGATGTGAATCGAAATTGTCTTTGGAATATTTCGATATTGGATTTCGTGATGATACAGGTATTGTTATGGGAATTTGAAAGATATATTTATATCGTTATTTCCAATACGATATTTGTTGGTCGTAGAATTTGATATTGAATATAAGCCGATAGATTTTCTATTCAGAGCCTTGTATTTAATATCAAATGTAATTTGGGTTTGTCGTGAATGGTGTCTTCATTAACACTGTTCTTAAGCCCAGTTGAGAAAAAGATTAAATCTTTTTGTTTAGATTTAATGAAGTGTACCAATTAAATAATATTTAATTGGAATTGAATTGGTATTGATTTTTGGGTTTATCGTGAACAGTATTTTAAATAACACTTGTTCTTTAACCCGATAATTAATGGAATGTGATTTTGGGTTTATCGTGAACCATGTTTTAAATGATACTGATTCTTTAACCCAGTTAAGGATTAAAACTAAGTGGAGTTTTAATGAATCTTTAATTAGATTGAAAAGATCGAGAATGGAGTATCACCAGTTTTACTCCAGACGATAGTTAAATCTTTAATTAGATTTGAACGTGAAATGGTAATTGAATTTACTGATAACACCGTGGTGTTAGATATGAGGTATGACCAATTTTACTTCATGGGATGAATAGGTTGGGATTGGGAAATAAAACAAATGATTACTTCGGTAGATTCGTTAATCCCGACTAGTTTGAAGTGATATTCAAAAGAAGATTAAAGAATAAATTTAAAGAATTTATCTTTGATAAAATTAATGGGAACCTTTCCCAAAGTATAAGAATATTTGAATAAAAGAATATTCTGAATTGGAATGAGGCGTATGTTGTGTTTATGTTACACTTGTTTATTATGTACGCGAGTTATTCAGAAAGACTGGGTTTATCCCATTCTGTATGACTGATTCGACGTGGTGTCGAGAATGAAGACGGTGGTCGAAGACCGGAGGTCTTCACATCTTTTGGGTGATTACTGATGATATTGATTGGGCTGTACACCCAAGAGGAGGGAATCAGTTAGTGATCGTCCAGACATACTTGGAGATCGATGGATATGCGAGGTACAAGGTGCATCCGGTTTTGTTCAGACCCAGAACGAACTTTTAAATGGACTGTGTGTCTGACATTGGATTTTATTCTGTGTGATTGATTTCTATTAAATATATATCTGTTTGGCGGCGGAGAATTTATTCTCTTGCTTAATGCCTTTCTCTGAGACGTACGAGCTCAGGGATTATATATTGATGGATATCAAACGCATGGAGTGAATTGCCTATGTGGCATGCCTAAGTGGCAATATGATCAAGGCTTCTGTTGAAAAGCAGAGTCTTGTGGTTGATGATCAAAGCACGGCCTGTGTGGCATAGCTTTGTGTAGCGTTGATTCACGAGCCTCACACCCCGGTTGTGAACCAAAAACGGGAGAATGATCCAGGGAGGTCATGCGTTTCTTTCTAGCTAGTGGTGGCGTCAGTGCTTAAACTGGCTAACATTTATATACTTTTCACCTGTGTGGTTGTTGCTATTGCGAGGCGCCTCGGTTATATCGGTCGATCCGGTACCGATAGAGTCATTGGACTCATTTACGCCCCAAAGGGCGGGGAAACGCAGTGTTCAGGCATTTTAATCCACATCGGTGGACTGGCCCTGTGGCTCCTAAGGGTCAGTCGAGCTCTGATCCTGATACATGGGATAGAGCGTCTCTAATCGGTAGACGACTATCTTTTGCCTCGGTTCACAGATGGAAACCCAACTTCCAATACGTGACTTTGCGATTTTATTTGTAGAGCCTAGTATGGCGGCATAGTGGGATGGGGCACTTATGCCGTCTATGATTGATACTAATTATTTGAAGTTGTTTTATACACTATGCACTTATAATAGTATCAAATAATTTGTTTTAAACTTATCAAGCATTCTTTGGCTATTATAATGTAAAAACCCTATCCTCCGGCTTGTGTTGCATTGTGTGATGGGACCTGGGTCTTATAATAGCATCATTCTTCCTTATTTAGCATTGCGCTGTTTGTTTTATGCACTATTACTCTTGGGAGGAAACCCGTTCCGTGTTATACGGCGTGGTCCCTTGATTTACCTAACTTTAGAAATAAAGATTAATAACTGTTTTAGTTCTCACACCAGTCACATGACTGACCTGGAGTTTATTGTTTTAACCTAAACTCTGGGTGCCCTTATTTTGACACGGGCAGCTAGTAGTTTTGGTTTTGCATATTTATGTTCACAGGATCCTGATTTACAGCTGATATGATATCCGAAAACTTTGTATCCGTATATCTCCTTCAGTTGTGTATTGTATTATTTTCCGCTGCTATGTAATTTATTGTAATCTCTGATATTTGGTATATGTGTAATTTTGATTTATAACTGTATATTCTTGTATTCTGACGGAATTGTTGTAATATACAATGAAATGTTCTTCTGTCTGCGTTCTATTTTGTCGTGTTCTCAATACAATTCGTTCTTCGTCTTCTCTTCGGAGACGGGGAAGTTCGGGTCGTAACAAAGGCGTTTGGCAATGAATTCTTTGTCAAATGTCTTGGTTCTTGAGCATCGTTTCTTGGAATCTTAGGTTGATATCTATTGCCATTAGACATAGGAAATGACTCCAGATTGGGTTTAGAGGGGGTAATTATTGAATTTACCTTTCCCCTTCTGACTATAAGTAGCAGCGTTTGATCTTGCTTCTTTTCTTTGGTTTTGAACAACAGTAAAGCCCTCTTCATCGGCGATGAATACAGATGAATTTTGTGGAATACCTGTGTTGAGGCTGGTAATAGGAGTGGAGAGAGGTGGGGAAGGAGGAGAGAAACCCTTATTCTGATCAGGGTTATCATCAAAAAGAGGATTTTGGTATTCCTTGGAGGCAGCCATGGCTGCAGAGTTGTTTGCTGTATTATGAAATGAACATAGATCTATTGTGAAATATCAATGTCACTATAAGCCTACTTGAAAATTAATTATTAATGATTTTAATATTAAACTTCAGAGGTTACTTGTGTATAAAGTTTCATAGTGGAAAACATATTCTAAAAATATCATAATTTTCAATACAAGAGGATGCTTCTGGTTGCAGTTCTATCAGTTGCTCATAGGATGTTCGATCTAAGGCCACAATTAGTCTTTTAGCCTATCTCCATAAACCTGTTGTGCCGCATGTTCATGATCAACATCCAATCTCTTTGTATGTTTCTGCCAATCTTACAACTACTTGCGGGTTTAAATTGGCTTACTTGCATTATTGGAAAATTGAAATCTTTTGACTCTAACAAGATGACACGCGAAAAATTATTTTATGCTAAGGCATTTACTGAAATCACTCCAGAAAATTTGCTCCTTTCTTCGTCATCGATTAAAGTTTAGGTGACTCCTGGTCATGTTGTAACGACCCAGATTTTTATCTAGATTTTTAATGTTGAATTATTTGGTTAATTGTAATATTAAACTATTGATTTATGAAACTAAATAATTTGAATTAAAACATATGAGTAAATCGATCAATTAGAATATTGATTTAAATATTGGAATTTCACAAATTAACGGAGTACGGAGTCGAATATAAATTAGAATGGCTTAATTGAGTTCTAATTAAATTAGGAGATAATAAGAAATTATTATAGTTGAATTTAAGCGAATAAAATCGTCATATAATAAGTTATTTTAATTAACATGTGAAATTAACAAAATTTCCAAACTGTATTAGATTTCCACAAAATCTATTCGTCAGATGTAGAATAGTGAATCGTTGTAAGATGTCAAGTTTCATGATGATTCGACTTACTCCGTAATCTTGCGCGCTAGAAACACGTAACGTTTAATGATTTGGAATTATAATAATATAATTTCATTTTATAGAGAAATATAGTGTTTTTGTGATTTTTCAAAATCTAGTAATTAACATATATTGTTATTGTTCTGGACTTTCATCAATGTTCTAAATGCGACTGTATTTCTGTCGCATTAGTCGAAGTCCTTTTGTGAATAAAAATTTGTGCAGCGTAACACGTGGAATTTGAAACTAAATATAATTAAAGAGACACATGCTCTGCTCTAACCGTACAATCCCATACATGTTTTCCTTCTTTCATAAGCTCGATGAAATTAAAGAAAAAAAATTAAAATTTTATTTTCCTGGATAATGAGTACGCTCAGTGCAACTTTTTGCATGCCTTTACAATCTTAGAGCATTCGCAGAAAGGCTGAAAATGCAAGGAGAATAAAAAAAACGTGAAGAACTCCCGCTTGCCCAGCAGCGAGTGGAGAGGAAAAAAAACTAAACGGGGGTCACTTTCCCATTTAATGGCTGATATTTTGCCATTCTCTCTCTAAATGTGAATCAGTTTCCCCTTTAGAAATTGACGCTCGAAGAAAAAAGTAGGGCAAATTGCCATATTTCGTTGCTTCCCACGCTTAAAGTTGTGTAGCTGCATCGCGAGGGGCAAAATAAAAATGGGGATCGCCCCCATTTCTTCCCAAACCTATGTTGCTGGGAATTCCTTAGACGCATGAAGACGTCCTCCCCCTTCTCACATCTTAGTTGCAGCAAACATCATAATTGCTGATGCTTATATAAAAAGGAAAAAAGGGCGAATTCTATTAACAACTCACATTTTGCCTTTGCCACCCCACTAGAAAATTAAAAAATAAAATGACTTATTTATCCTCATATGTTATAAAACTAGACATCATCACTATTTTATTTTATTATGCACTTTAATCATGTTGAAATGGTATAAACAAACAAGAATAATAAAGTTGATTGAAGAAGACAAGTATGATTTATAGGAAAATGATGTTATATTTTTAATTTTTTTTCTTATGATCCTTTTTTTTCAAACTTTGATTTACAGTTCAATTTTTGTTAATTTAAATTGAAATATAGTTTTTTTTAGGTCATGCTATTGATGAAAAAAATAAAAATATAATTACAAATTCAGTTTTATTGTTTTTTGATTTCATCTCTTCTTTCATTACCTTATTAATATTAAGATGTTTTCTTAAAGTATAAAATAAAAGGTAGTTTTGGTATATTTTGGGGTGAGAAAAGCAAAAGATGGGGTGTGATAGATTTTGTTTGGGTGGGAAAAGAAATGGTTGGGGTGCCAATAGATCTAGCCAAAATAAAACCTTCTACCTTTAAAAATTGCAATCAATTTACATAAAATCCAAAAAATTCAGAAGCTTGTGCCTTTGAAGTCTAGATGAGTAGATCTTTACTTAGGTGTATGGTTTTGTGCAATGGAGGTTTGAGGGCGCTAACAGTGAAGATGTGGAGATAAACCTTCTAGGGTTCGAGATTGTTTAATGTATAGGCATTGATTTGAAAATATGGTATCATATTTGGATTTAGGCGTCGAATAATATCTTGTACCAGAAACTGAGGTGGTGCAACTCAAAATGGAGGGTCGCGACTGAATGACACGATGGGGGAAAACCGGAAAAGTCACATTCTTCAAAGGGGGTTGGATTGTGAACTTATGCGATGGGAGCGGTAGCTTTCCTAAAGGAAGGCAACAGTGATGTTGAAATGTATTTTCATTGGGAGATGAGGAAGAGAGGGAGGGAGAATGGCAGCGATCGTGGTGAGAGAGAGAGGAGCCTGTTCGAACTGTTATAGGAAGATGAATTGAGGGGGAGTTTTAAATTAATTTAGGGAATTAGAATTAATTATGTAATTTGTGTGTTAAATTCATTAATTACACATTGATAACTACCAATTTTTATTACGTCTTTGTACGAGGTCCATATCTAGTGCAATCAATCGAAGTAAAACTTGAACGAGACAACGATCATTAGAACTGTGTAGTACAATCAATAGAGTAAACTCACCTTTTTGTTTAAACTGTGTAGTACAAAGTAGATTAACTTAGTTATTATCAGCTTGAATGTTGAAATTTCTGGTCGATTGATATCAATCTTTTGCTTGGTTGTTGATATTACTAGTTGTTGGGCAATTGAACTAGAATTCGTAAAATTGATAATAACTAAAATGATAAATCTTATTGATTTAATTAGATTATGATATTATATTATAATATAATTAATCGAAGTAAATGCTTAGTGCTATTCATTTCGTCAAATAAATGCCATCAAAATTAAATTGGATGAATTTTCCCAAAGACATATGTTTTGCAAAATGAAGTCCCTACATGCTATATTAATAGTGTGGATTACTGAAACATGCCTCACCCCGTAGAATTCCCAATTAAGGTCACGCTAAGGAATGTATAGCATGAAGGTACAAAGAAACAGTCATAGAGACTAAGATTTACAAGACATAAAATAAAAGTAGCGGAAATATTTATTTTCAATAACATTTTATTACAAAACAATACTTTACACAAGATAAGCATAATACAAAACATATATCTTACATAATCTCATCTCAAATTATAGTATAATAATACATTTCACCTCTCAAGTACAAATCTGAGCCATGACAAATAAGATGTTACCAAATAGAAAGAAAATAGGACCTTGGACACTAATCTTCCGAAGTTGCTAGTATCGATTAGTTCTCTGCCCTATGCCTACTGATGGAATAAAAAAGGAAGAAAGAAGAGTGAGTTAGACATGAAGCCTGATGAGTGACGTAATTACTAGAATGATTGAGTAACATAGGAAAATAGACTCAATAACAGTTCTAGTGTCAGATAGGGTGAGTGCTCGTGCACAACTATGAAGGTGAACACACTGGAATAGTATACAACGAAATATATTGAACTGTACAAGTGTATATTTATTGTATTGTTTGTCTAGTTTACCTAATCATGATTGTTTGCACTTTCTTGATTACTGAACGAAATAAACATGATTATGATATATTTCTAATACTACCCATTGATTGAATACTAGTCTACCTTCTTACATGGTAGCTTATGTCATTATGGATCTTGGGCTTTATCCAATCCAACCCATCAGTGGAAACATAAAGTCTCGATTTAAAGATTTAAGCTAAGGAAAATACCGATTTCTTTAAAAATTCCAGAATAATAATTAATATAATGGTTTAATAGAGTTTTTACCACCATTTAATTATTTATAAACTGTAAGAAAATTATTCCCAAGTTTTGTTTATCCAGGAAAATAATTTAACTTAAATTGGGAAATGTGACTGATAAACGAATTTCGAATTCTTAATGGTTTGACGGATAAAAATTGTACAAAGGTATAACACACATGTACACGCATATGCGTTATGATAACATAGCCATTACAAATTAATAAGGAAATTAATTAAGCTAAGAAAAGATTATGAAAAAGTACACAAAAAAAGACAAAAAGTTTTACTTTAATAAAATAATGTAACGACCTAGCAGATTCGACGCTCGTATTTCAATAATAATACATTTCCCAGTATTCACTTTCCGAAACTCATGTATTGAAAACCCAAATTGTTAATGCAAAGAAATTAGAGGGTGAGAAAAGAAATAAAGAAAGATTATAATAGAAGAAAAAGGAGAAGAATATCAATACTACAAAATTATGCAGTTAAAGCCCCGCTAAATCCTCATAAAATCTCCGCTATAGCCTGCAACACCCTTCAACTGCTACGCTATTTCTATTTAGCGCTAATGAACAATAGATCTGCTTAAATCTCTGCTATTTTCCAGTGCACCCGCTAAATCAACGATTTATAGCACCTGCTTTAGCAATATTAATATATAAAGCTTGATTTGACTAGTTTTCTTTTAAAACAAATCGATAATGTTAGTGTAACAAGATAATTTTAACACATAAGTGTCTAATATATTGTAGAAATCTATTATAGTCATCAATTCTAATGTGTATAACCATGATATTCTTTGATTATATTATATAAGATTACTATATATATGTTTCATTTACACAAATGATGTGAGAGCAATAATTTTATTAATTTTAAATTACTTATATTAACATTTTATGTAACTTTTTCCACCTCACTATTTCCCCACTCTATCCTCGCTACACCTTTTTTGCACCTTTACAGCTACAGAACCGCTTTAACTGCACAACTACAAAATCAGAGTAGAATAGAATCTCACAGCGGAACGAATAAAATATAATATATCAAAATTCTTTACACAAAGAGTAAACTGTATATATATATGATTTAAACATCAGAGTACACATAAAAAATAGACTATATAATCTGATTAATACAACACACACAGTGGGAATAAATTAATATCATAAAATACGGGAATATCTCTCGACTGTAGTTCCTCCTTTGAAGCTCCAAGAAAATCCGATCCTACCTGGAAAATATACTCAGTCTGACCCGAGCACATTTTGAATCAAAGCAAAATAAATCACGATTAGTCTTGAATACTTTCAATGATAAAACTCACAACAAACAACTTGCTTAACTTTAGAAAATTCTTTGAAGGAATGGAACTCTCGTAAGACACGACCACACATTAACATAGCACCTGTTTTTACCTTACGATAACTAAATTAATTTTTATTATCAACATCAATGATATTATAATAGTGTCTGTCAATACACAAATAAATAGGAATATAACCGAAAAGCTTGCATTTCACTTTCCAAAATAGATGGTTTACAACTAAAAACGTACGACTCGTATTGGAGATTGGATTTCCAACATGACTATGTATGGAACCACCTTTCGATCAGTGTCCTCTAGAGATGGAACAATGG
Organism: Allium sativum; assembly: GCA_030737875.1. Classification (NCBI taxonomy): domain Eukaryota; kingdom Viridiplantae; phylum Streptophyta; class Magnoliopsida; order Asparagales; family Amaryllidaceae; genus Allium; species Allium sativum. The sequence goes on from CM060920.1 coordinate 492,607,064, forward strand.
ATTTCATGTGACACCCCACGTCCGTTAATGTCACTCATTTAGAGAATGCATTAAGTTTCATGAAGCGTTATAGCTAAATAGAAACAGAAACATTAAAGACAGATATAAAATAACAGCGAAATTAAAAAAAAACCTTATTAATCATAAAGTATCATGGTTCAAAACGTCATATGTCTGAAAATACATAAATCGAGTACATCGTCGAAATTTCTGTCCTGTACTTAAAACATCAGAGTACAATAGTAAAAGAACCATAATCCCCAAAAGAAACATAGCCATAGTAACTAAGTGAACTTGAGCAATACATCAAAGCAGCTACAAGCATGGCGATAGCAGAATCCTGATCAAGCTTGAGTATTCCCACCCTGAGAACCTGGGGAGGAGGACCAGAAGAGAAAGAATGTAACAACCAGAAAATCCGAGCCAGTTTAAAATTTTTATTTTGGCAAGTTTAGTGAATTTTGAATATTTAAAATGGATTATTTTAAATAATATCGACGAGAAATTTATTTTGAATTGAAATTCGACGTATATATTTATACTCGTCGTCGTTAGAATATAAATAATTATATATAATTATAAATAGAATTGAAAATGGCGCGGTAGTTCGATAATTCGATTTCAAACTTCAATTGAATGTACCAGGTGCAAAACAATCCGGATTTTAGTGAAACCAAAAACATTAGGATCTAATTGGGGATATCTTTCCAACGAATCCAAAAAATCAAAATTTCATAGCGGGAATCAAAAGTTATGTCCAGTTGAAAATTCTGAATAGTCGCTATGGAATTAAGGCCCTTAAAAATAGACATTTTGCAAACGACCTCGGATTTCGACGAAACCACTTTTGTTGGATCTGTGATGTCAAATTATTGCTAGATTCCAAATTTCATAATTTTTCGAATCAATATGTGAGCGTGGCATAGGAAAACGCATGTGACCAGTTTCAGTTGATTTTAATCGACTGGAAAATGGCCATTTTTCCAACGGTCTCAGAATTCGACGAAACTAGTTTTGTTAGGACCGTATCGTCAATACGAAGCTAGAAAATATTTTTCTGTAATTTTTCGAGTTAGTATGTGACCCCGGTAAATTGAAATGCGCGTTCAAATTCAATATATAGAGTTATATGTTGATTTTAACGGAAACTGATTCAAACGATCGAATCAACCTACGATACATATCCCATTGTGTTCGGAATAGGGGTGAAACGCTATGGACGACAGGCGGTGGGCCTCGTTTCGAGTTCGTTTGTAAAAGTCAACTTTTAAATTAAATAATTAAATAAAAAAATATATCCTCCCCTTATAACCGATGGCCCCCCTTTTCCCTTCATTTTCGATTCATCAGTAAAAAAAAAAAAAAACCTCACGAGCGATTTCCATTCCGCTCCTCGCCGTCGCAGCTCCCCCACGACCGCCGACCTCCTCTCGAAACCCCCCATCCTCGAAGTCGATCGACGAGAAGACCCCCCCCCTTCATTTCAGAAATCGCGACGAAGACCCCCCCTCCTGATGTCGACCGCAATGCCCTAAACCCCCCCAGCTGTCGAAGCTCACCTGAACCGCCTCCCTTGGTGTAGCCGCACCTTGCTCCTCCGACGAGCCGCACCCACGACCCCCTTCCGCCTGCAGTCTCCGGCGTGAGCACACCCTCCCCCTTTAGGCGACGCTGATAAATCCCCTTTTTCCAAATCAAGGTAAAATTTGTTTACATTATTTCATTTATTTCAGTTCTTTATATTATTTATTTTATTTAAAACTGAGAATTTAAAATGATGATTTTGCTAAGAAAAGTTCATGTTTTTAAATAATAAAAAGACATGGTTTTTAAAATATAAAATTTGATTTTCTTTGGTTTGTACCACCAAGGAAAAAAAATGATTTTAAGTGATTTAAAGATTTGATTTTTAAATTAGAAAAGATTTGATTTTTAAATTAGAAAGGATTTGATTTTTAAATTAGAAAAGATTTGATTTTTAAAATAGAAGAGATTAGATTTTTGAAGTTTAAAAAGGCGAGATCTTTATATGTAAAAAGGCGAGATCTTTATATGTAAAAAGGCGAAATCTTTATATATGAAGCATAATAAAATATAATCTTTACTATATAAAAGATATAAAAATATGATTTTTGTTTAGGTAGAGAATTAAAAATATAATTTTTACATGATAGGAATATTAGAAATATCATCTTTATATGTGTAGAAAAATAAAAATGTGATTTTTATAATGATATATTTGAAAAGGCGAAATCTTTATATTTGAAAAGGTGAAATCTTTATAGTTGAAAAGGCGAGACCTTTATATAGAGAATAACAAAGTAAAAATAGAATTTTTTTTATCTATATGACAACGAAGTAAAAATTCGATTTTTATATATTGAATAGCATAATAAAAATTCGTTTTTTATATATTGAATAACATAGTAAAAATTCGATTTTTATATATTGAATGGCGAAGTAAAAATTCGATTTTTACATATGTAGTGAAAGCGGACAACGAAGGTGACAAAAAGGCGAGAACGATGAAGATTTCTAGCAATGAAGAGTCGTGGTATTGGATTAGCTATCGGTGAGAATTTCTCACTCTTCAATTTCTTTTTCTAGTTACATATACATACTAGGATGCAGACGGTGTTTAGTAGCACCCGACACCCGTCATCCACAGACCATGGATGGCTTGTTTGTTAAATTGTTTGAATGTGTAGTTGGTTAGTTTATTTGGTTTGAATTGAATTGTTTTGTGAAATGAATGGATTTGATTGATGTGTGAATGGCGTGGGCCTTCACTAGACCGGGGATAAGGCTAGGCCTTGTCCCGTTTCTAGTATCGTGCTGTTATGCCGCCGAAATTTTCTAAAATAAGTTAGAAAAATAAAAATATCATTTTTATTGTGTAAATGAGCTGAATAGAAATTCATATGTTAGAATAAAATGTTTTATCGTTAAAAATATAATTTTTAACGTGAATATGAATATAGTGAATGTGAATAAATAAATATTCATTTACAAACCGGACGGTTTGTTTATGTACACTGATTTGACAGACATTGATTGGGACGAAAAAATTTACACATCGCCCAACTGCACAAATAAAATCTGTGTTTGATTGTTTGAAACCCCACACGGGTGTTGGGATGAAATTTGAAGTTCACTCATCCTGATTGATCAAATATGTCGATCGATTGATTGACAGGCTGTTATAAGCGTTAGATATCTATATTTGATGCTTATACAGTGTAGTGCACTTTGGATGATGGTTGATTGTTTATCGTTGCTATTATATACATGTGTTGTATGAAAATCCATATAATTAATATTATATGGTGATTGATTGGGCCTCATTCCAATTTAGAAAAGAAAGAATATTATAATATAAAGTTTCATGTGTTGACAGTACTCATCCATTGAGATTAGTCATGTGTTGAACGAAATATTTTAATAATAAAATTTACATCTTTATCAGTATAATATAAAGGTTCATGTGTTGACTGTACTCATCCGTTGAGATTAGTCATGTGTTGAACAAAATATTTTAATAATAAAATTTACATCTTTATCAGTATAATATAAAGGTTCATGTGTTGACTGTACTCATCCGTTGTGATTAGTCATGTGTTGAACGAAATATTTTAATAATAAAATTTACATCTTTATCAGTATAATATAAAGGTTCATGTGTTGACAATACTCATCCATTGAGATTATCATGTGTTGAACGAAATATTTTAATAATAAAATTTACATCTTTATCAATACAAAATAAAGGTTCATGTGTTGACAGTACTCATCCGTTGAGATTAGTCATGTGTTGAACGAAATATTTGAAAACGAAATATTTGAAATAGAATATTTGGAAATAGAAATATATGAAGCCGTGTTGATTAGATTGACGCCATTTTGACGTGAACGATATTTATATCGATTTTAACCAATTTGTAATGAATTGAATAGAAAACGATTTTGAAATGAATTGAGTAGAAAACAAATTTGAATTGAATCGAATAGAAAACGACTTTGAAATTGAATGGAATTGAAAACGAATTCGAATGGAATTGAAAACGAATTGAAATGAATTCAAATTGAATTGAAATTTGAATTGAATAGAAATGAATTTTAAAACGAATTTATAAGGAAAAATTCAATTTTGATTTGAATTGAAATGGAAGTTGAAATTGTTTTTGAAACGAATTTAAAACTATTTATATAATTCGTTTTAAATAGGAATCGACGAAATATATATCGTTAAAAATATAATGGCCTGAATAGAACACGCCGCGCCGCGGCAGTTCGTGAATTTCGACCATTTATTTCAAACGGACATTACGGGAGATCCGACCGTCGGATTCTCCTAAAACCGGAACCGTTGGGTTCGTATCGAAAAGAGCTTCCTAACGAATATTAGAAATTCAAAATCTAACGGTTGGATTTGGAGATACGTCCAAATCAAATTCGAAAAAGGTCGCTGTAAGTGCATCGATGGCCGTTGATGGAAATCGACTGTACGGGCCTTGATAAAATTACTAAAAATAGTAATAAATTGTGTAAAATCATAAGAAATGATTTGGGAAAAATTGGGGTGAAAAACTCCATATTTGAAAAGATAAAAATGGATTTTTATCGAAATGAACTAGTTTTGAACTAAATTTAAAACCCAATTATTTTTAAATAAATAAATTAGACTTAAAAAGGGGTTTTAAATAATCGGAAATTCTAATATATTTGATTGGATTTGAAATGGGTTTGTCTTGAACTGTGTTTTTAATAACACTAGTTCTTTAACCCGATAATAAATAGAATGTGATTTGGGTTTGTCGTGAACTGTGTTTTAAATAACACCTAGTTCTTTAACCCGGTAAAAGGAGTTTTAACGAATCTGCAATTAGGTTGAAATGTGAATCTATAATCTAAATTATCAAATTTAGAAATGAGCGAGAATGGAGTATCACCAGTTTTGCTCCAAAGCGGTAGTTAAATCTTTAATTAGATTTGAACGTGAAATGGTAATTAATTTTACCGATAACACCATAGTATTAGATATGGAGTATTACCAGTTTTGCTTCATGGGATGAATAGGTTGGGATTGGGAAATAAAATAAATAATTACTTCGTTGTGGTTCGCTAATCTCGACTAGTTTGGAAAACCATAATTTGGTTTGGAATGACATCCAAAGGAAGATTAAAGGATAAATTTTAAAGAATTTATCTTGGATAAAATTAATGGGAACTTTTCCCTGAGAATATGAATTGGAATGAGGCGTATGTTGTGTTTATGTAACATTTGTTTTAATATACGCGGGTTGTTCGGAAAGGCCGGGTTTATACCCATTCTGAATAACCGATTCGACGATATGTCGAAGATGAAGACGGTGGTCGAAGACCGGAAGTCTTCACATCGTTTGGATTATTACTGACGATCCTGATTGGGCTGTACACCCAAGAGGATGGAAATAGTTGGTGGTCGTCCAGACGTACTTGGAGATGGATGGATATGCGAGGAAAGTGCCTCCGGCTTCGTTCAGACCCAGAACGGACTTGTAAATGGATTGTGTGTCTGACATTGGATTTTATTCTGTGTTGATTGATTTCTATTAAATATACATCTGTTTGGCGGCGGAGAATTTATTCTTTTGCTTAACGCCCTTCTCTGAGACGTACAAGCTCAGAGGTTGTGTATCGATGGACATCAGTCGCATGGCATGAATTGCCTGTGTGGCACGCTGAGTTGCATTGATCAAGGCTTCTGTTGAAAAGCAAAGTCTTGTGGTTGATGATCAAAGCACGGCCTACGTGGCAGCTTTGTGTATAACGTGAATTCGCGAGACTCACACCTCGGTATGAGTCAAAAACGGGATACGGATTGCAGGGAGAGCACGACGTTTCTTTCTAGCTTTGGTGGTGTCAGTGAATTACCAGCCCTGACATTTATATACTTTTCACCTTTGTGGTTGTTGGAATGCGAGGCGCCTCGATTATAGGTCTGTAAGGACCGGGAAACGTGTGTTCAGGAATAAATAATCCTCTAACGTAAGTGAGGACCGGCCCTGAAGCATCCAGGATTGCCCAGAGTGTGTAGTCCTGAGACATTTGCTAGAGTGTCTCGAACGCGGAGAGGAGCTTGCCCCTTGCCTCGACTCATGATGGAATCCAATTTCCAATACGAGATATTTCGGTTTTAATTGTAGAACTAGTATGGCGACATAGTAGATGGTAGTTATGCCGCCTATGATTGATATTTATGATTGAAATTGTTTTGACACTATACACCTATAATAGTATCAAATAATGTGTTTTAAACGTATCAAGCATGCTTTGGCTGTTATAAGGGAAAACCCTATCCCCCGGCTTGCGTTGCATTGTGTGATAGGACCTGGGTCTTATAACAGCTTCATTTTTCTTTATTTAGCATTGCGCTGTTGTTTTATGCACTGGTATTCTTGGGAGGAAACCCGTTCCGTGTTATACGGCGTGGTCCCTTGATTTACCTAACTTTGAAATAAAGATTAATAACTATTTTAGTTCTCACACCAGTCACATGACTGACCTAGAGTTTATTGTTTTAACCTAAACTCTGGGTGCCCTTATTTTCGACACGGGCAGCTAGTAGTTTTGGTTTTGCAGAATTATATTCACAGGATCCTGGTTTACAGCTGGAATGATATCCGGAAAGCTCTGTATCCGTATATCACCTTCAGTTGTGCTTTGTATTATTTTTCCTCTGCTTTGTAATTTATTATAATCTCTGATATTTGTCGAATGTAATTTATTCATTTATACTCTGTATATTCTTGTATCTGATGGAATTGTTGTAATAACAATGAAATGTTCTCCCGTCTACGTTCTATTTTGTCTTGTACTCAACGCTATCCGCACTTTCCTTCACGGGGAAGTTCGGGTCGTGTCAGTTTGGTATCAGAGCTTTGGTTTACAGAGCTCGAGAACAAGACACATTAGAACCATACGAAAGAATTCATCAGATATTGGATTAGCAATATCCAATTAGAATGACTCGTTAGAGATGGGATCAGTAGTATCCTAGAACGAGTGTGAAGAGTATATTTTCCAATTGAAAACAATTTTGTTTTGAAAATTTAAATCGTTTTATGCGTATTTGATTATTTATTTATTTTGAATTTGGATAATCGAGTATATAAAGATTTTGCATATACGCGTCATGAACGTATATTCGAAGTTTTAATATATTGGATAGATATGGAATCACATTATAGTCGCCCGGAGATGATTCTGATGATTGATATATCATCATCAGAATTTGTGTTCGTGTTTCGAAGGTGTGATATCTATATATTTCCATTAGACTGGTGTGAGAACCAAAACTAATATAGATAGAACACATTGTTGTGAATTGGCATCAAAAACAAGATTTTCTGTATATATATCAAAGTTATGAATTTGAAACTCTAATTCACTAATTGATTGATGATTGAGTTGTTTGATTATTGTTGCCTAATTAAATTTTGAACCATTATGCCTAATTGAACCAAATATTGAATTATATCGAAAATTGGTCGCATTTGCTTGCATATACATATACTTACATTGAACAGGTCATAGCAAGGAGGCTAGAGAAGAGAATATAATTTGTTTGCCCGACAAATAGGTACATGTTTACTATGTAATTTACTGTTTTGTTTGGGTGATGATGATTTTATGAGCCTATTGGCTAGTCGCTTGGCTTTTTCTTTTTCTTTTTGAGATCAGAAGGCCTATATGGCAATTTCGGTATTTTCCCATGGCTCCCGGTGCAGGGGAGGTTATGGCGAAATTTTTCGAAAATTTAGGGTGTTAGCCAAATTTTTGAAAATTTGAAAATTCTCATAAACTGAAAAGTTGGAGAATGGAAGCCAGATCGAACGTAGAGTTGATTAGTCAAACCACTTTCGACGTTGTTCCTTTTCGGGGACGAAAAGTTTTAAGTGGGGGAGATTGTAACAACCCGAAAATCCGAGCCAGTTTAAATTTTTTATTTTGGCAAGTTTAGCGAATTTTGAATATTTAAAATGGATTATTTTAAATAATATCGACGAGAAATTTATTTTGAATTGAAATTCGACGTATATATTTATACGCGTCGTCGTTAGAATATAAATAATTATATATAATTATAAATAGAATTGAAAATGGCGCGGTAGTTCGATAATTCGATTTCAAACTTCAATTGAATGTACCAGGTGCAAAACAATTCGGATTTTAGTGAAACCAAAAACATTAGGATCTAATTGGGGATATCTTTACAACGAATCCGAAAAATCAAAATTTCATAGTGGGAATCAAAAGTTATGTCCAGTTGAAAATTCTGAATAGTCGCTATGGAATTCAGGCCCTTAAAAATAGACATTTTGCAAACGACCTCGGATTTCGACGAAACCACTTTTGTTGGATCCGTGATGTCAAATTATTGATAGATTCCAAATTTCATAATTTTTCGAATCAATATGTGAGCGTGGCATAGGAAAACGCGTGTGACCAGTTTCAGTTGATTTTAATCGACTGGAAAATGGCCATTTTTCCAACGGTCTCAGAATTCGACGAAACTAGTTTTGTTAGGACCGTATCGTCAATACGAAGCTAGAAAATATTTTTTAGTAATTTTTCGAGTTAGTATGTGACCCCGGTAAATTGAAATGCGCGTTCAAATTCAATATATAGAGTTATATGTTGATTTTAACAGAAACTGATTCAAACGATCGAATCAACCTACGATACCTATCCCATTGTGTTCGGAATGGGGGTGAAACGCTATGGACGATAGGCGGTGGGCCTCGTTTCGAGTTCGTTTGTAAAAGTCAACTTTTTAAATTAAATAATTAAATAAAAAAATATATCCACCCCTTATAACCGATGGCTCCCCTTTTTCCCTTCATTTTCGATTCATCAGTAAAATAAATAAAAAAACCTCACGAGCGATTTCCAGTCCTCTCCTCGCCGTCGCAGCTCCCCCACGACCGCCGACCTCCTCTCGAAACCCCCCCTCCACGAAGTCGATCGACGAGAAGACCCCCCCCTCATTTCAGAAATCGCGACGAAGACCCCCCCTTGATGTCGACCGCAACGCCCTAAACCCCCCCCCCCCAGCTGTCGATGCTCGCCTGAACTGCCTCCCTTGGTGTAGCCGCACCTCGCTCCTCCGACGAGCCGCACCCACGACCCCCTTCCGCCTGCAGTCTCCGGCGTGAGCACACCCTCCCCCTTTAGGCGACGCTGATAAATCCCCTTTTTCCAAATCAAGGTAAAATTTGTTTACATTATTTCATTTATTTCAGTTCTTTATATTATTTATTTTATTTAAAACTGAGAATTTAAAATGATGATTTTGCTAAGAAAAGTTCATGTTTTTAAATAATAAAAAGACATGGTTTTTAAAATATAAAATTTGATTTTCTTTGGTTTGTACCACCAAGGAAAAAAAATGATTTTAAGTGATTTAAAGATTTGATTTTTAAATTAGAAAAGATTTGATTTTTAAATTAGAAAGGATTTGATTTTTAAATTAGAAAAGATTTGATTTTTAAAATAGAAGAGATTAGATTTTTGAAGTTTAAAAAGGCGAGATCTTTATATGTAAAAAGGCGAGATCTTTATATGTAAAAAGGCGAAATCTTTATATATGAAGCATAATAAAATATAATCTTTACTATATAAAAGATATAAAAATATGATTTTTGTTTAGGTAGAGAATTAAAAATATAATTTTTACATGATAGGAATACTAGAAATATCATCTTTATATGTGTAGAAAAATAAAAATGTGATTTTTATAATGATATATTTGAAAAGGCGAAATCTTTATATTTGAAAAGGTGAAATCTTTATAGTTGAAAAGGCGAGACCTTTATATAGAGAATAACAAAGTAAAAATAGAATTTTTTTTATCTATATGACAACGAAGTAAAAATTCGATTTTTATATATTGAATAGCATAATAAAAATTCGTTTTTTATATATTGAATAACATAGTAAAAATTCGATTTTTATATATTGAATGGCGAAGTAAAAATTCGATTTTTACATATGTAGTGAAAGCGGACAACGAAGGTGACAAAAAGGCGAGAACGATGAAGATTTCTAGCAATGAAGAGTCGTGGTATTGGATTAGCTATCGGTGAGAATTTCTCACTCTTCAATTTCTTTTTCTAGTTACATATACATACTAGGATGCAGACGGTGTTTAGTAGCACCCGACACCCGTCATCCACAGACCATGGATGGCTTGTTTGTTAAATTGTTTGAATGTGTAGTTGGTTAGTTTATTTGGTTTGAATTGAATTGTTTGGTGAAATGAATGGATTTGATTGATGTGAGAATGTCGTGGGCCTTCACTAGACCGGGGATAAGGCTAGGCCTTGTCCCGTTTCTAGTATCGTGCCGTTATGCCGCCGAAATTTTCTAAAAAAAGTTAGAAAAATAAAAATATCATTTTTATTGTGTAAATGAGCTGAATAGAAATTCATATGTTAGAATAAAATGTTTTATCGTTAAAAATATAATTTTTAACGTGAATATGAATATAGTGAATGTGAATAAATAAATATTCATTTACAAACCGGACGGTTTGTTTATGTACACTGATTTGACAGACATTGATTGGGACGATAAATTTTACACATCGCCCAACTGCACAAATAAAATCTGTGTTTGATTGTTTGAAACCCCACACGGGTGTTGGGATGAAATTTGAAGTTCACTCATCCTGATTGATCAAATATGTCGATCGATTGATTGACAGGCTGTTATAAGCGTTAGATATCTATATTTGATGCTTATACAGTGTAGTGCACTTTGGATGATGGTTGATTGTTTATCATTGCTATTATATACATGTGTTGTATGAAAATCCATATAATTAATATTATATGGTGATTGATTGGGCCTCATTCCAATTTAGAAAAGAAAGAATATTATAATATAAAGTTTCATGTGTTGACAGTACTCATCCATTGAGATTAGTCATGTGTTGAACGAAATATTTTAATAATAAAATTTACATCTTTATCAGTATAATATAAAGGTTCATGTGTTGACTATACTCATCCGTTGAGATTAGTCATGTGTTGAACGAAATATTTTAATAATAAAATTTACATCTTTATCAGTATAATATAAAGGTTCATGTGTTGACTGTACTCATCCGTTGAGATTAGTCCTGTGTTGAACGAAATATTTTAATAATAAAATTTACATCTTTATCAGTATAATATAAAGGTTCATGTGTTGACAGTACTCATCCATTGAGATTAGTCATGTGTTGAACGAAATATTTTAATAATAAAATTTACATCTTTATCAATACAAAATAAAGGTTCATGTGTTGACAGTACTCATCCGTTGAGATTAGTCATGTGTTGAACGAAATATTTGAAAACGAAATATTCGAAATAGAATATTTGAAAATAGAAATATATGAAGCCGTGTTGATTAGATTGACGCCATTTTGACGTGAACGATATTTATATCGATTTTAACCAATTTTAAATGAATTGAATAGAAAACGATTTTGAAATGAATTGAGTAGAAAACCAATTTGAATTGAATCGAATAGAAAACGACTTTGAAATTGAATGGAATTGAAAACGAATTCGAATGGAATTGAAAACGAATTGAAATGAATTCAAATTGAATTGAATAGAAATGAATTTTAAAACGAATTTATAAGGAAAAATTCAATTTTGATTTGAATTGAAATGGAAGTTGAAATTGTTTTTGAAACGAATTTAAAACTATTTATATAATTCGTTTTAAATAGGAATCGACGAAATATATATTATATATATAATATAATGGCCTGAATAGAACGCACCGCGCCGCGGCAATTCGTGAATTTCGACCATTTATTTCAAACGGACATTACGGGAGATCTGACCGTCGGATTCTCCTAAAACCGGAACCGTTGGGTTCGTATCGAAAAGAGCTTCCTAACGAATATTAGAAATTCAAAATCTAACGGTTGGATTTGGAGATACGTCCAAATCAAATTCGAAAAAGGTTGTTGTAAGTGCAGTTCGATGGCCGTTGATGGAAATCGACTGTACGGGCCTTGATAAAATTATTAAAAATAGTAATAAATTGTGTGAAATCATAAGAAATGATTTGGGAAAAATTATGGTGAAAAACTCCATATTTGAAAAGATAAAAATGGATTTTTATCGAAATGAACTAGTTTTGAACTAAATTTAAAACCCAATTATTTTTAAATAAATAAATTAGATTTATAAAGGGGTTTTAAATAATCGGAATTTCTAATATATTTGATTGGATTTGAAATGGGTTTGTCGTGAACTGTGTTTTTAATAACACTAGTTCTTTAACCCGATAATAAATAGAATGTGATTTGGGTTTGTCGTGAACTGTGTTTTAAATAACACCTAGTTCTTTAACCCAGTAAAAGGAGTTTTAACGAATCTGCAATTAGGTTGAAATGTGAATCTATAATCTAAATTATCAAATTTAGAAATGAGCGAGAATGGAGTATCACCAGTTTTGCTCCAAAGCGGTAGTTAAATCTTTAATTAGATTTGAACGTGAAATGGTAATTAATTTTACCGATAACACCATAGTATTAGATATGGAGTATTACCAGTTTTGCTTCATGGGATGAATAGGTTGGGATTGGGAAATAAAATAAATAATTACTTCGTTGTGGTTCGCTAATCTCGACTAGTTTTGAAAACCATAATTTGGTTTGGAATGACATCCAAAGGAAGATTAAAGGATAAATTTTAAAGAATTTATCTTGGATAAAATTAATGGGAACTTTTCCCTGAGAATATGAATTGGAATGAGGCGTATGTTGTGTTTATGTAACATTTGTTTTAATATACGCGGGTTGTTCGGAAAGGCCGGGTTTATACCCATTCTGAATAACCGATTCGACGATATGTCGAAGATGAAGACGGTGGTCGAAGACCGGAAGTCTTCACATCGTTTGGATTATTACTGACGATCCTGATTGGGCTGTACACCCAAGAGGATGGAAATAGTTGGTGGTCGTCCAGACGTACTTGGAGATGGATGGATATGCGAGGAAAGTGCCTCCGGCTTCGTTCAGACCCAGAACGGACTTGTAAATGGATTGTGTGTCTGACATTGGATTTTATTCTGTGTTGATTGATTTCTATTAAATATACATCTGTTTGGCGGTGGAGAATTTATTCTTTTGCTTAACGCCCTTCTCTGAGACGTACGAGCTCAGAGGTTGTGTATCGATGGACATCAGTCGCATGGCATGAATTGCCTGTGTGGCACGCTGAGTTGCATTGATCAAGGCTTCTGTTGAAAAGCAAAGTCTTGTGGTTGATGATCAAAGCACGGCCTAAGTGGCAGCTTTGTGTATAACGTGAATTCGTGAGCCTCACACCTCGGTATGAGTCAAAAACGGGATACGGACTGCAGGGAGAGCACGACGTTTCTTTCTAGCTTTGGTGGTGTCAGTGACTTACCAGCCCTGACATTTATATACTTTTCACCTTTGTGGTTGTTGGAATGCGAGGCGCCTCGATTATAGGTCTGTAAGGACCGGGAAACGTGTGTTTAGGAATAAATAATCCTCTAACGTAAGTGAGGACCGACCCTGAAGCATCCAGGATTGTCCAGAGTGTGTAGTCCTGAGACATTTGCTAGAGTGTCTCGAACGCGGAGAGGAGCTTTCCCCTTGCCTCGACTCATGATGGAATCCAATTTCTAATACGAGATATTTCGGTTTTAATTGTAGAACTAGTATGGCGACATAGTAGATGGTAGCTATGCCGCCTATGATTGATATTTATGATTGAAATTGTTTTGACACTATACACCTATAATAGTATCAAATAATGTGTTTTAAACGTATCAAGCATGCTTTGGCTGTTATAAGGGAAAACCCTATCCCCCGGCTTGCGTTGCATTGTGTGATAGGACCTGGGTCTTATAACAGCTTCATTTTTCTTTATTTAGCATTGTGCTGTTGTTTTATGCACTGGTATTCTTGGGAGGAAACCCGTTCCGTGTTATACGGCGTGGTCCCTTGATTTACCTAACTTTGAAAATAAAGATTAATAACTGTTTTAGTTCTCACACCAGTCACATGACTGACCTAGAGTTTATTGTTTTAACCTAAACTCTAGGTGCCCTTATTTTCGACATGGGCAGCTAGTAATTTTGGTTTTGCAGATTTATATTCACAGGATCCTGGTTTACAGCTGGAATGATATCCGGAAAGCTCTGTATCCGTATATCACCTTCAGTTGTGCTTCGTATTATTTTTCCGCAACTTTGTAATTTATTATAATCTCTGATATTTGTCGAATGTAATTTATTCATTTATACTCTGTATATTCTTGTATCTGATGGAATTGTTGTAATAACAATGAAATGTTCTCCCGTCTGCGTTCTATTTTGTCTTGTACTCAACGCTATCCGCGCTTTCCTTCACGGGGAAGTTCGGGTCGTGTCAAAGAAGAGGAAACAAAATGGGTTAGACATAAAGTCTGGCGAGTCCAGTTACTTTTAGCATAAAAATAGATAAAAGTATCATGATAGGCATATAAAGTGGATAAAAGAGATAACATCATAAAAAGCAGGCATGATAAGGTAAACATGACAACATGATAGAATAAATAGCGCTTTCTTAATACTTTCCTTGCTCTGCACCAATACTAATATCATATGAACAAGATGATCACCAACAATTACAAGATGGTAGACTTAGGCGTATGTCTAGATGTATCCAATTTACTACCACAATTGCTCGGCTCCCTACTCCGTAGATACCCATTCTGGCCCCATAGTAGGATGTATTACTTCCTAAAGTGGCAACCCTTCATTTTTATGATGTGCACAACCATATCTACATGTGTCACGATTGTCCTATCCCCCTCTGCCCGGACCATGCACGCACAAGACCCCAGTCGGTTTGCGCCGTCCACGCCATCCTCCACGTTTAGATCTCTTACAATCAGCCCAATAAGTGTTCCCCGACCCCGAAATAGGACGGAGTACTCGTTAGATACCGTTATATGGGCTACTGACTAAAACGGGTCCCACACACAAGATGATGCAAGCTCTCCCCTTTGTCTTGCATCCCCACTAGGATTTCCATAGGTTATGCTTACCTAACAGTGTCTTTAATTACATAACCCCCAGCATTTCCATAGGTTATGCTTACTTAACGGTCTCTTTAATTACATATCCCCAACTGATTAAGATTTGTGGGCTTATATATAAATATTACCCACCCCACCCAAATATACTTATCCCTCCCACTGTTTCAACCAAGTCTACTTAACCCCTAATCAAGTTGACATGTGCATACAATCCCTATGGATTCAATTAGGTTAAGTATTACAGACTAACAGTGAGACGACCCAAACTTCCCCTTATGGGAAAGCCCGGATTCAATTGAGAACATGACAAATCAAAACACGAACAATAGAACATTTCATTGCTATTACAACAATTTACATCTTAGTACAAGAATATATTAGAGTTCAAATAATATACAACAGAAAAATATCAGAGATTAAGATACAAAGCAACGGAATTAAAATGTATAAATAGAATGACCAACACAACTGAATGAACTACACAGATGCAACGCTTTCCGAATATAGCTTCAGCTGTAATCCAGGATCCTGGGACAAGAAATATCTGCAAAAACCAAAACTACTAGCTACCCGTGAGGAATATATGGAAACCCAGAGTTTAGGCAGGAACAATAAACTCCGAGTCAGTTGTGGGACTGGTGTGAGAACTAAAAACAGTTATTAAAACTTTACTTTAAAATATGGTAAATTACGGGACCATGCCGCATGTCATGGAACGGGTTTACCCATGAATCTAGTGCATAAAAAGTAACTAATAATAGACATATGGATCTATAGTTCATCATACAACATGCAATTCCTCAATCTACCCATTTAGGCTTAATCCAGAATTTAGATTTTCCAAATCCAATTCACTTTAAAGAAATTATTCCTTTGGACTTTATTTCCCGATTTCTTATTTCAAATCATTTGAAATACATATTTAGATTTCATATCAAAGTAGATTTCACTTCGGGTCTCAAACCAAAATCTTTGGAAATATGAATTCCAAAACATCACAATGCATACAAACAAGTATGCAACCAAATATTGGGATCCCCTTCGACAAGGAAAAGGATCCTACCTATATATATATATATATATATATATATATATATATATATATATATATATATGCGCACCTCCAACGATGGAGCAAGCAACACTAACGATGCACCTCCCACACCCTCGGGGAAAATACACCGCCCAAAGCCATTTAAGGCTATAATACCGTACTTTTAATCGTCCGGGATACCACAATCTTTAGCCACATACTAAATTATTTTTTGTATCCCGAAGTAGGGAAAATCATTTCACAGCATAATAATCACAATTACTTTTCAAAATATAGTACTTTACATTAGAAATTTACACATATGATCAGTCACTATTAATACATAACCTTTGAGCTCGTATGTCTCAAAGAAGGGTGCTAAGCAAGTGAATAAATTCTCCACCAGCAAACAGATATATCATCAATAGCAACTACTCAGTTATGCAATGAACTACCATGTCAAATACATAATACATTTCTAAATCATTTTAGAAGCATCGGGTTTAGGCCTCGAAATCCTTTCTGTTTTATAAAACATTTTTATAAAACATTCCGTATCCAAAATCGGGAATACATTTCTTTTCACTTAAGAAAAATATCATTTCAAAATCATTCATTAAATTTAAAATGAACTCAACAACATCGCTACACATCTCATAGTCAAATCGTGAAGTGTTTCACAAGATGTTAGCATACAAATATTTCAACCCAACCCAATGCTAAATGTAAAAGCATATTTTGCTCATAAACTGGTCAAGCACAATCCAAACAGTCAACCAATCACAATCAATATCAACAACCAAGTATATTTGGATTATATCGCACCTCATGTTTTGGTAAATTTAATCACCATTCATTCATTCCAATCTAATTAAAGATTTATTAAAACTCCACTTTGTTTTAATCTCCAGTATCTTACTTAATGATTTTCAATTTTAGGAAAATTAATCCTTCTTTTAATTGGGTTAAAGAACAAATGTCATATAAAAATACCGTTCACAGCAAACCAAAAATCATCTTCCATCAAAATGGAATCTTCACGGAAATCATAACAATATGTAATCGATATAAATTTATGTATCAAATCAATATTATAAATGGAATAATGGCCAAGCTTTTTGAATTCATATATATATATTAACGTCTTCCTTTATAGAAGCTCATCTCGATTATTACCAAATCGAATCCCACTCAATTCCAATTTAATATTTTAAATTGGAAACTTTACTTTGGAAAATTTCCATCAAATCTTAATAAAAAGATTTATAAATTCCAAATCATAACTTCACTGTTAATTGGGCTAAAGAACTCATGTTATTTAAAACATTGTTCATGACGAACCCAGAATCTCATTTGATATTAAATACAAGGCTCTAAATAGAAATTATATCGGCTTATATTCAGCATCAAAATCTGAAACCAACAGGTATCGTATTGGGAATAACGATATCTAAATCTTCCAAATTTCTCAACAATATCTGTATAATCACAGAATCCAATATCGAAATATCCCAAAGATAATTTCCATTCAGTTCCATTCCAAATTGTTCATTGGAAAATTCTGGTTATAGTAAAACCCCTTTTTCAATCCAATTTATTTATTTAAAAACATTGGATTATAATTCTAGTTAATAACTAGTTCATTTCGATAAAAATATATTTTATGTTTTCAAATATGGATTTTTACATCCAAAATCTTTCCAATTCAATTATTATGATTTTACACAATTTTTCCATATTCCTAATAATTTTAGTAAGGCCCTTACAGTCGGTTTCCAATATTGGCCACCGAACTGCATCCATAGCGACCTTTTCTGAAATTGATTTGGACATATCTAAAAATCTAACTATTAGATTTTAAATCTCTTATATTCATTGGAAAGTTCTTTTCGATACTAACCCAATGGTTCCAGTTTTAGGAGAATCCGACGGTCGGATCTCCCATTACATTAATTTGAAGTTAATGGTCGAATTCGCGAACGGTCGCTGTGCGGTGCATTCTATTCAAACCATATATATAGCTATATATATATACACAATATATATTTCATCGATTTCCGTTCAAAACGTATTTATAAAATATTTATAAATTCATTTTAAAAGATTCCCACTTCTATTTCAATTTTAAATCAAAATTTTATTCTATATCATTACAATATTAAAATGATAATATTTTCAAAATATCAGATTTTGACATCACTTTTCAATATGTATAAAATGAATAAAATCAACAGAAAATCCCGTTCGTGTTAAAATGGCGTTTAACTACTAAACACGGCTTCACATTTCAATATTTTCGTGTCCATCCAAAATCGGACATCAAAATCACATATTGATTATTCACTGAATATTATTTTAAAATATTTGTTAATTCTGAACTGGAATCAGACTCAATCAATTACCATATAATTTCAGTTATATGAATTTCATACATCGCACGTATACAACAATAATAATAAACAATCATTAAAAATTCATACAACATCCAAAGTGCATTTTACAACTGTATAAGCATTAAAATAAATAAATAAATAATGCTTATGCAGTCTGTCAACCCATCGATTGACATACGACTAATTATTGGGATCATTGTATGTCAAATATCATCCCAATACTCGTGTGGGGTTTTCAAAAAACAAATACTGATTATTATTTGTGCAGTTGGGCGATGTGTAAAATTTATCGTCCCAATCAATATAATAGTTAAATGGGTGTACATAAACAAACCGTTCGATTTGTAAATGAATATTTAATTTATTTCTTTTCATGACAATTTTATATACATTTTTCTTAAATAATATTATATACAACCATATCAATCAATGACAATCCCAATCATAATCAAAACAAACAATCAACCATGGTTTGTACCAAAAAATAGTGTCAGGAGATATTAAGCCCCATCTGCAACCTATAATATAATAACTGTAAAATAATTTGAGTGATAGAGAGTTCTCACCATCGGTTTCCACCCCGTCATTCTTTATTGGTCGGTTTGAATTTAAATCTGCCCAAAATTCTGATAAGCTCCAAATTGGACACAGTTACTCTTGTTGTGAAGCTCTCGTCCCCACGATCCCACTATGTCACCATATATAGGTTTACAACTAAAACCACAAAATGTCATATTGGAAGTTTGGATTTTCATCATGATGACTACTGATCCGAAAGATAGATCGCGTAGTGCAATTCCCCATGGCTTACGTCCTCGGCATGAGAAAACGCCATAATGCACATCCGCATTATATCTAGGATATCGAGTATCTCCGCGACTTACATCCCATGCATGAGAAAACGCCGCTTACTCTATCCTTTTGGGAATCGGGGGGGGGGGGTGCCCCTATCCCTACCAGGTGTGTGGCGACCACACCTAGCCTATCTCAGTCGACTAAATCCATCCATCTCGAAAGTATATTGATCTAACCATCAGTTCACCACCATACCGAGGTGCGAGGCTCACGAATTAACGCTACATAAAGCTATGCTATTTAAAGCTGTGCTTTGATCATCATCCATCAAACTTTGCTTTTCAACAAAAGTTTGGATCTCTGCATCTCAGCATGCCACACTATCAATCAATGTCATACCATTGATTTTTACTAATATATAACCTCTAAGCTCGCACGTTTCAGAGAAGGGTGTTAAGCAAGAGAATAAATTATTCGCCACCAAAAAAAAAATTTAGTAGAGATCAACGAATACAACATAATGGAATATAATGTAATGTCCCGTATTTTTACGTTGTAATAATTAATTAATTTAATTATGTAAATAGTGATTTATTGATTCAAATGGTCTGAATTAAATAAAAATGAATATTTAATGAATATTTATAATATAATAATATATTATAACTTTGAAATAGTCGGAAATAATAGAATTCACAATATTGTGTGAATTGGATTATTTAAAATATTTAATTCGGTTTAGAATTGAATTAGAATAACGAATATATTATTTGAGAAATAGTTAAACGTATAAATTATACTATAATTATAATCAAGCTTGAAATGGCGCGGTAGTTCGAAATTTGACGATTCAAACTTTAAACAAATATACAGAAGCCGTTTTAAATCGGATTTCTATGAAATAAGAAAAGTTCGGAGTTGGTGAAGTATATATTTCTAATGGAAGAGTAAAATCGAGATTTCGTCGTATAGATTGTGAGTTACGTCCAAATCAAATTTTCAAAAAGTCGCTATGGAATTCCTTTACAATTTATAATGATTTATTTATATAATAAATGGATTTTTATATATAAATTGGATATCGATATAATCTGGACTTGAAATATCGGGTTATAAATCCCGATATGTTTATTTTGGAGCTTGATAATACTCTATGCGAATATATACGAAAATATTAATTTATTAATATTTAATTTAATTATTTTTAAATATATTTATATTTAAATGGTCTATTTAGAGCATTAAAAATAGCCATTTTTGCAAACTACCTCTAAATTCGACGAAACCAATTTTGTTGGATCCATAATATCAAAGTATTATAAGATTTCAATTTTCGTGGTTTTTGGAGTTAGTATGTGGCCATATGTGGCCGTGTGCGATTTTAACGCGAAAAACAGTCGATATTTTGACGATTAAAAATACGGTGTGTGAGCAAATGAAGTCGGAATTTGATGAAACAAGTTTCGTTGGGTCCATTATGTCAAACTCTAGTTGCATGTCAATTTCCATGATTTTTGGGTGTTGTGTGTGATCATGCGAATTTTTAGAAGACGAATACAATGAATGATTGACTAAAATAGATATAAAAATCAATAAAATAATAATATAACCTACCTATAAATAGCCTAACATCCTTCTAACCCTAATAAAAATCTTCCTCTAGAGAAAACAACTCAAACTCGTCGCCTTCTTCCTTTTACAGTAAAACCACCACTTTGGAAAATCAAACAAAAATCGAAATAAATACTAAAAATCATCTTACTTATATATTTGGACTCACAAAGGGATGCTCTCCGATTTGATATAAACATTGAAGGGTTCGGTGGTGATTTTCGTCGCTGGAAAATATACACAACGGGTTTAAATTGGCTAGGGTTGAATATAATGGAAGATTAATGCATCGATACTTGTTTTTGGTGTTATATTTGAGTTCAGGAGGTTGAGTAGCTTGTGTGTGCAAGTTTTTGTGGGTTTCGGGCTTGAAAGAGGTCGTTGCCTGTGAAAACCCGTAACTTCCCCGTAAAGGAAAGCGTCGGATAGTTCGAGAACAAGCCACAACAGAATGCATACAAAAGAACATTTCATTGTATATTACAACAATGCATCAGATTACAAGAATATACAGAGTATAAATGAATATTACACAGACATATCAGAGATTTAAATTACATTTAAGTACATAGCAGCGGAAAATAATACAATACACAACTAGAAGTAGATATACGGATACAAAGCTTTCCGGATATCGTTCCAGCTGTAAACCAGGATCCTGTGAATATAAATCTGCAAAACCAAAACTACTGGCTGCCCGTGTCAAAATAAGGGCACCCAGAGTTTAGGTTAAAACAATAAACTCCAGGTCAGTCATGTGACTGGTGTGAGAACTAAAAACAGTTATTAATCTTTATTTTAAATCATTAGGTAAATCAAGGGACCACGCCGTATAACACGGAACGGGTTTCCTCCCAAGAATACCAGTGCATAAAACAAAAGTGCAATGATAAATAAAGAAAAATGAAGCTATTATAAGACCCAGGTCCCATCACACAATGCAACGCAGCCGAGGATAGGGTTTTCCCTTATAACAGTCAAAGAATGCTTGATACGGTTAAAACAAATCGTTTGATACTATTATAAGTGCATAGTGTATAAAACAACTTCAAATCATTAGTATCAATCATAGGCGGCATGAGCGCCCCATCCCACTATGTCACCATATATAGGTTTACAAATAAAACCGCAAAGTCACGTATTTGGAAATTGGATTTCCGTCTATGAACCGAGGCAAAAGATAGTCCTCAACCGATTCGAGACAATCTAGCCTACCATGTCTCAGGATCAGAGCTCGAGTGACCCTAGGAGCGACAGGGCCGGTCCACCGATGTGGATTAAAATGCCTGAACACTACGTTTCCCCGCCCTTTGGGGCGCAAATGAGCCATCAAATGACTCCATCGGTTCGAGAATGACCGATCAATCCGAGGCGCCTCGCAACAGCAACAACCACATAAGTCAAACTCGTCAGGGCGTGTAAAACCACTGACGCCACTTTTAGCTAGAAAGAAACGCAAGTCCTCCCTGAGGTCCGTCTCCCGTTTTTGGTTCATACCGGGTGTGAAACTCGCGAAGTAAACGTTACACAAAGCTACGCCACAAAGGCCGTGCTTTGATCATCACCACAAGACTTTGCTTTTCAACAGAAGCCTCGATCAATTGCCGCTTAGGTATGCCACACAGGCAATTCACTCCATGCGTTTGATATCCATCAATATATAACCCCTGAGCTCGTACGTCTCAGAGAAGGGCGTTAAGCAAGAGAATAAATTCTCCGCCGCCAAACAGATATATATTTAATAGAGATCAATCACACGGACTAAAATCCAATGTCAGACACACAGTCCACTTACAAGTCCGTTCTGGGTCTGAACGAAACCGGAGGCACCTAGTACCCCGCATATCCTTCGATCGCCAAGTACGTCTGGACGATCACCAACTGTTTCCATCTTCTTGGGTGTACAGCCCAATCAAGATCATCAGTAATCACCCAAACGACGTGAAGACTTCCGGTCTTCGACCACCGTCTTCATCTTCGACTTATCGTCATATCAGTTATTCAGAATGGGATAAACCCGGTCTTTCCGAATAACTCGCGTATATTTTAAATAAGTGTTACACAAACACAACATACGCCTCATTACAATTCATCGGTCACTAACCGTAAATTAATCAAGAGAATAATTTCCCAAATATTAACCCCGAAGGCCGAAACCAACATCAGTTCAATATCCAGAAAACCATTCTGCTTGGCCAACCGACAGTTAGTTTCTAAATTTCACATTCATAGGGAAAGGTTCCCATTAATTTTATCCAAGATAAATTTCTTGAATTGATTCTTTAATTTATTTTTGAATATCAATTCAACTAGTCGGGATTAACGAACCTTACCAAAGTAATCATTTGTTTTAATTTCCCAATCCCAACCTATTCATCCCATGAAGTAAAACTGGTAATACTTCATATCTAACACCACGGTGTTATCGGTAAATTCAATTACCATTTCACGTTCAAATCTAATTAAAGATTTAACTATCGCCTGGAGCAAAACTGGTGATACTCCATTTCGATTATTTCAATCTAATTAAAGATTCATTAAAACTCTACTTAGTTTTAATCTTTGACTGGGTTAAAGAATCAGTGTCATTTAAAACACGGTTCACGATAAACCCAAAGTCACATTCATTAATTATCGGGTTAAAGAACGAGTGTTATTTAAAACACTGTCCACGATAAACCCAAAAATAATTATCAATTCCATTCCAATTAAATATTATTTAATTGGTACACTTCATTAAATCTAAATAAAAAGATTTAATCTTTTCTCAACTGGGTTCAAGAATAGTGTTAGTGAAGACACCATTCACGACAAACCCAAATCACATTTGATATTCAATACAAGGCTCTGAATAGAAAATATATCGGCTTATATTCAATATCAAATTCTACGACTAACAAATGTCATATTGGAAATAACGATATATATATATATCTTTCAAATTTCCATAATAACATCTGTATAATCACGAATTCCAACATCGAAATATTCCGAAGACAATTTCGATTCAAATCCACTCGGATGTAATCATTGGAAATGTTGGTTATTTTTAAAACCCTTTTCATATTCAATTTATTTATTTAAAAATAAATAGAATTATAATTCTAGTTCAAAACTAGTTCATTTAGATAAAAATCTATTTTTATCTTTTCAAATATGGAGTTTTTCATCCCAATTCTTTCTAAATCATTTCTTATGATTTTACACAAATTATTACTATTTTTAATAATTTTATCAAGGCCCGTACAGTCGATTTCCATCAATGGCCATCGAACTGCACTTACAGCGACCTTTTTCAAATTTGATTTGGACGTAACTCCAAATCCAACCGTTAGATTTCAAATTTCTAATATTCGTTAGAAAGCTCTTTTCGATACGAACCCAACGGTTCCGGTTTTAGGAGAATCCGACGGTCGGATCTCCCGTAATGTCCGTTTGAAATAAATGGTTGAAATTCGCGAACTGCCGCGGCGCGGCGCGTTCTATTCAGGCCATTATATTATATATATAATATATATTTCGTCGATTTCTATTTAAAACGAATTATATAAATAGTTTTAAATTCGTTTCAAAAGAAATTTCAACTTCCATTTCAATTCAAATCAAAATTGAATTCTTCTTTATAAATTCGTTTTAAAATTCATTTCTATTCAATTCAAATTTCAATTCAATTTGAATTCATTTCAATTTCCTTAAATTCAATTTGAATTCGTTTTCAATTCAATTCATTTCGAAATCGTTTTCAATTCAATTCATTTCGAAATCGTTTTCAATTCAATTCATTTCGAAATCGTTTTCAATTCAATTCATTTCGAAAATGTTTTCAATTCATTTCATTTCGAAATCGTTTTAATTCATTTCATTTCGAAATCGTTATATATTCAATTCATCTCGAAATCGTTATATATTCAATTCATTTCGAAATCGTTATATATTCAATTCATTTCGAAATCGTTATATATTCAATTCATTTCGAAATCGTTATATATTCAATTCATTTCGAAATCGTTTTCAATTCATGTCATTTCGAAATCGTTTTCAATTCATTTCAATTCATTTCGAAATCGTTTTAATTCATTTCATTTCGAAATCGTTATATATTCAATTCATTTCGAAATCGTTATATATTCAATTCATTTCGAAATCGTTTTAATTCATTTCATTTCGAAATCGTTTTAATTCATTTCATTTCGAAATCGTTATATATTCAATTCATTTCGAAATCGTTATATATTCAATTCATTTCGAAATCGCTATATATTCTATTCATTTCGAAATCGTTATATATTCAATTCATTTCGAAATCGTTATATATTCAATTCATTTCGAAATCGTTATATATTCAATTCATTTCGAAATCGTTATATATTCAATTCATTTCGAAATCGTTATATATTCAATTCATTTCGAAATCGTTATATATTCACTTCATTTCGAAATCGTTATATATTCAATTCATTTCAATTCATTTCGAAATCGTTATATATTCAATTCATTTCGAAATCGTTATATATTCAATTCATTTCGAAATCGTTTTCAATTCATTTCATTTCGAAATCGTTTTCAATTCATTTCAATTTACCGGGGCCACATACGGACTCTAAAAATTCCAGAAAAATATTTTCTAGCTTCGTATTGACGATACGGTCCTAACAAAACTAATTTCGTTGAATTCTGAGACCGTTAGAAAAATGGCCATTTTCCAGTCGATTAAAATCAACTGAAACTGGTCAAACGCGTTTTCCTTTGCCACGCTCACATATTGATTCGAAAAATTATGAAATTTGAAACCTAGCAATAATTTGACATCACAGACCCAACAAAACTGGTTTCGTCGAAATCCGAGGTCGTTTGCTAAATTTCCATTTTTAAGGGCCTGAATTCCATAGCGACTATTCAGAATTTTCAACTGGACATATCTTTTGATTCCCGCTATGAAATTTCGATTTTTCGGATTCGTTGGAAAGATATTATCAATTAGATCCTAATGTTTTTGGTTTCACTAAAATCCGGATTGTTTTGCACCCGGTACATTCAATTGAAGTTTGAAATCGAATTACCGAACTACCGCGCCATTTTCAATTCTATTTGTAATTATAAATAAATATTTATATTCTAACGACGACAAATATAAATATATACGTTCTAATTCTATTCAAAATAAATTTCCCGTCGATATTATTTAAAATAATCTATTTTAAATATTCATAATTCGCTAAAATTGCCAAAATAAAAATTTCTAACTGGCTCGCATTTTCCGGGTTGTTACAATCTCCCCCACTTAAAACTTTTCGTCCCCGAAAAGGAACAAAGTCGAAAAAGGGTTTGATTAGTCAACTCTACGTTCGATCTGACTTCCATTCTCCAACTTTTCAGTTTCTGAGAATTTTCAAATTTTCAAAAATTTGGCTATCACCCTAAATTTTCGAAAAATTTCGCCATAACCTCACCTGCACCGGGAGCATCGGGGAATTTCAAATAGCTTCCCCGGTCCTTCTAATCTCAAAAAGAAAAATAAAAAGCCAATAGGCTCATAAAATCATCATCACCCAAACAAAACAGTAAATTATGTAGTAAACATGTACCTATTTGTCGGGCAAACAAATTTTATTCTCTGGCTCTAGCCTCCTTGCTATGACCTGTTCAATGTAAGTACAAGTATATGCAAGCAAATGCGACCAATTTTCAATACAATTCAATATTTGATCAAATTAGGCATAATGGTTCAAAATTTTCACACAAATAAACAAACAACACATACATCGATCAATTAGTTGATTAGCTTTACAAATTCATAATTTTAATACATATACAAAAATCATATTTTTGATGCCAAATCACAACAATAAGAACTATCTAGTTTTGGTTCTCACACCAGTCAATAGGAAATATATAGAAATCTCACTTTCGTCACTCAAATATAAATTCTGATGATGATGCATCAATCATCAGAGTTCTCTCCGGGCGACTAGAGTGTGATGCTATATCTATCCAATATATTAAACTTTCGAACACACGTTTGCAAGACGTGTATGCAAAATCTCTATATACTGGACTGTCCTAATCAATATGAAATAAATAATCAAATACGAATAATTGATTTTAAATTTTCCAAAACAAAATTTGTTTTCATTTTAAAAATATACTCTTCACACTCGTTCTAGGATTCTACTGATCCCATCTCTAACGAGTCATTCCCGTTGGATATTACTAATCCAATATCTGATGAATTCTTTCGTATGGTTCTAATGTGCCTTGTTCTCTAGCTTTGTAAACCAAAGCTCTGATACCAACTGTGAAAACCCGTAACTTCCCCATAAAGGAAAGCGTCAGATAGTTCGAGAACAAGCCACAACAGAATGCATACAAAAGAACATTTCATTGTATATTACAACAATGCATCAGATTACAAGAATATACAGAGTATAAATGAATATTACACAGACATATCAGAGATTTAAATTACATTTAAGTACATAGCAGCGGAAAATAATACAATACACAACTAGAAGTAGATATACGGATACAAAGCTTTCCGGATATCGTTCCAGCTGTAAACTAGGATCCTGTGAATATAAATCTGCAAAACCAAAACTACTGGCTGCCCGTGTCAAAATAAGGGCACCCAGAGTTTAGGTTAAAACAATAAACTCCAGGTCAGTCATGTGACTGGTGTGAGAACTAAAAACAGTTCTTAATCTTTATTTTAAATCATTAGGTAAATCAAGGGACCACGCCGTATAACACGGAACGGGTTTCCTCCCAAGAATACCAGTGCATAAAACAACAGCGCAATGCTAAATAAAGAAAAATGAAGCTATTATAAGACCCAGGTCCCATCACACAATGCAACGCAGCCGAGGATAGGGTTTTCCCTTATAACAGTCAAAGAATGCTTGATACGGTTAAAACAAATCGTTTGATACTATTATAAGTGCATAGTGTATAAAACAACTTCAAATCATAAGTATCAATCATAGGCGGCATGAGCGCCCCATCCCACTATGTCACCATATATAGGTTTACAAATAAAACCGCAAAGTCACGTATTTGGAAATTGGATTTCCGTCTATGAACCGAGGCAAAAGATAGTCCTCAACCGATTCGAGACAATCTAGCCTACCATGTCTCAGGATCAGAGCTCGAGTGACCCTAGGAGCGACAGGGCCGGTCCACCGATGTGGATTAAAATGCCTGAACACTACGTTTCCCCGCCCTTTGGGGCGCAAATGAGCCATCAAATGACTCCATCGGTTCGAGAACGACCGATCAATCCGAGGCGCCTCGCAACAGCAACAACCACATAAGTCAAACTCGTCAGGGCGTGCAAAACCACTGACGCCACTTTTAGCTAGAAAGAAACGCAAGTCCTCCCTGAGGTCCGTCTCCCGTTTTTGGTTCATACCGGGTGTGAAACTCGCGAAGTAAACGTTACACAAAGCTACGCCACAAAGGCCGTGCTTTGATCATCACCACAAGACTTTGCTTTTCAACAGAAGCCTCGATCAATTGCCGCTTAGGTATGCCACACAGGCAATTCACTCCATGCGTTTGATATCCATCAATACATAAACCCTGAACTCGTACGTCTCAGAGAAGGGCGTTAAGCAAGAGAATAAATTCTCCGCCGCCAAACAGATATATATTTAATAGAGATCAATCACACGGACTAAAATCCAATGTCAGACACACAGTCCACTTACAAGTCCGTTCTGGGTCTGAACGAAACCGGAGGCACCTAGTACCCCGCATATCCTTCGATCTCCAAGTACGTCTGGACGATCACCAACTGTTTCCATCTTCTTGGGTGTACAGCCCAATCAAGATCATCAGTAATCACCCAAACGACGTGAAGACTTCCGGTCTTCGACCACCGTCTTCATCTTCGACTTATCGTCGTATCAGTTATTCAGAATGGGATAAACCCGGTCTTTCCGAATAACTCGCGTATATTTTAAATAAGTGTTACACAAACACAACATACGCCTCATTCCAATTCATCAGTCACTAACCGTAAATTAATCAAGAGAATAATTTCCCAAATATTAACCCCGAAGGCCTAAACCAACATCAGATCAATATCCAGAAAACCATTCTGCTTGGCCAACCGACAGTTAGTTTCTAAATTTCACATTCATAGGGAAAGGTTCCCATTAATTTTATCCAAGATAAATTTCTTGAATTGATTCTTTAATTTATTTTTGAATATCAATTCAACTAGTCGGGATTAACGAACCTTACCGAAGTAATCATTTGTTTTAATTTCCCAATCCCAACCTATTCATCCCATGAAGTAAAACTGGTAGTACTTCATATCTAACACCACGGTGTTATCGGTAAATTCAATTACCATTTCACGTTCAAATCCAATTAAAGATTTAACTAACGCCTGGAGCAAAACTGGTGATACTCCATTTCGATTATTTCAATCTAATTAAAGATTCATTAAAACTCTACTTAGTTTTAATCTTTGACTGGGTTAAAGAATCAGTGTCATTTAAAACACGGTTCACGATAAACCCAAAGTCACATTCATTAATTATCGGGTTAAAGAACGAGTGTTATTTAAAACACTGTCCACGATAAACCCAAAAATCAATATCAATTCCATTCCAATTAAATATTATTTAATTGGTACACTTCATTAAATCTAAATAAAAAGATTTAATCTTTTCTCAACTGGGTTCAAGAACAGTGTAAGTGAAGACACCATTCACGACAAACCCAAATCACATTTGATATTCAATACAAGGCTCTGAATAGAAAATATATCGGCTTATATTCAATATCAAATTCTACGACTAACAAATGTCGTATTGGAAATAACGATATATATATATATCTTTCAAATTTCCATAACAACATCTGTATAATCACGAATTCCAACATCGAAATATTCCGAAGACAATTTCGATTCAAATCCACTCGGATGTAATCATTGGAAATGTTGGTTATTTTTAAAACCCTTTTCATATTCAATTTATTTATTTAAAAATAAATAGAATTATAATTCTAGTTCAAAACTAGTTCATTTAGATAAAAATCTATTTTTATCTTTTCAAATATTGAGTTTTTCATCCCAATTCTTTCTAAATCATTTCTTATGATTTTACACAAATTATTACTATTTTTAATAATTTTATCAAGGCCCGTACAGTCGATTTCCATCAATGGCCATCGAACTGCACTTACAACGACCTTTTTCAAATTTGATTTGGACGTAACTCCAAATTTAACCGTTAGATTTCAAATTTCTAATATTCGTTAGAAAGCTCTTTTCGATACGAACCCAACGGTTCCGGTTTTAGGAGAATCCGACGGTCGGATCTCCCGTAATGTCCGTTTGAAATAAATGGTCGAAATTCGCGAACTGCCACGGCGCGGCGCGTTCTAGTCAGGCCATTATATTATATATATAATATATATTTCGTCGATTTCTATTTAAAACGAATTATATAAATAGTTTTAAATTCGTTTCAAAAGAAATTTCAACTTCCATTTCAATTCAAATCAAAATTGAATTCTTCTTTATAAATTCGTTTTAAAATTCATTTCTATTCAATTCAAATTTCAATTCAATTTGAATTCATTTCAATTTGCTTTCAATTCAATTTGAATTCGTTTTCAATTCAATTCATTTCGAAATCGTTTTCAATTCAATTCATTTCGAAATCGTTTTCAATTCAATTCATTTCGAAATCGTTTTCAATTCAATTCATTTCGAAATCGTTTTCAATTCATTTCATTTCGAAATCGTTTTAATTCATTTCATTTCGAAATCGTTATATATTCAATTCATTTCGAAATCGTTTTAATTCATTTCATTTCGAAATCGTTATATATTCAATTCATTTCGAAATCGTTATATATTCAATTCATTTCGAAATCGTTATATATTCAATTCATTTCGAAATCGTTATATATTCAATTCATTTCGAAATCGTTATATATTCAATTCATTTCGAAATCGTTTTAATTCATTTCATTTCGAAATCGTTATATATTCAATTCATTTCGAAATCGTTATATATTCAATTCATTTCGAAATCGTTTTAATTCATTTCATTTCGAAATCGTTTTAATTCATTTCATTTCGAAATCGTTATATATTCAATTCATTTCGAAATCGTTATATATTCAATTCATTTCGAAATCGCTATATATTCTATTCATTTCGAAATCGTTATATATTCAATTCATTTCGAAATCGTTATATATTCAATTCATTTCGAAATCGTTATATATTCAATTCATTTCGAAATCGTTATATATTCAATTCATTTCGAAATCGTTATATATTCAATTCATTTCGAAATCGTTATATATTCACTTCATTTCGAAATCGTTATATATTCAATTCATTTCAATTCATTTCGAAATCGTTATATATTCAATTCATTTCGAAATCGTTATATATTCAATTCATTTCGAAATCGTTTTCAATTCATTTCATTTCGAAATCGTTTTCAATTCATTTCAATTTACCGGGGCCACATACGGACTCTAAAAATTCCAGAAAAATATTTTCTAGCTTCGTATTGACGATACGGTCCTAGCAAAACTAATTTCGTTGAATTCTGAGACCGTTAGAAAAATGGCCATTTTCCAGTCGATTAAAATCAACTGAAACTGGTCAAACGCGTTTTCCTTTGCCACGCTCACATATTGATTCGAAAAATTATGAAATTTGAAACCTAGCAATAATTTGACATCACGGACCCAACAAAACTGGTTTCGTCGAAATCCGAGGTCGTTTGCTAAATTTCCATTTTTAAGGGCCTGAATTCCATAGCGACTATTCAGAATTTTCAACTGGACATATCTTTTGATTCCCGCTATGAAATTTCGATTTTTCGGATTCGTTGGAAAGATATTATCAATTAGATCCTAATGTTTTTGGTTTCACTAAAATCCGGATTGTTTTGCACCCGGTACATTCAATTGAAGTTTGAAATCGAATTATCGAACTACCGCGCCATTTTCAATTCTATTTATAATTATAAATAAATATTTATATTCTAACGACGACGAATATAAATATATACGTTCTAATTCTATTCAAAATAAATTTCCCGTCGATATTATTTAAAATAATCTATTTTAAATATTCATAATTCGCTAAAATTGCCAAAATAAAAATTTCTAACTGGCTCGCATTTTCCGGGTTGTTACATTGCCTCCCTGTACAGCTCGAAGAAGGGTTGATCGACGGAAGTGAAAGGGGAAAACCGAGTTCACGATGATAGGTATGGATGGATGGAGATTTTGATGAGGAGTTGCGTGGTGTTTTCTGTTTTTGATTCAGTGAAGTATGAATGGAGATTGGATCGAGGGAGGGAGTCGGCAATGGCTTGAAATGGAGGAGAGACAGGTTTGTCCATCATTGGGGAAGAAGGCTAAAGTGGGTCGGGTTTAAACATGGTGGGTGGGCTGATGTTTGAAAGGGTAAGGCCCATTAAAGAAATAAAAATTCAAGTTTTATTTAAATTAAAGTGTATTAACTTGTATAAGTCATAACTTGGTCGTACGTGAACGAAATTCAGCGAAACTGGTCATGTTGGGATCATATGGACGAGAGCTACAAAATGGAACTGACTGGGAGTGATTTCGAGCTCGTTACAATTTACAGCTAAATAAATTGTCCGATCTGAATCGACGATCGATTATCGTTATTTAACGATAATCAACCAACGTGAGTAAAACTCACTAACTCTGTTTAAATTATATTTTTATAAATATAATCTAGTACTGATAAATAATGATTAATCTATGCGTGATGATTGTTTAGTCGAATTGTTGATTGTTGGTTGAAATTTACAGATAACGATATACACACATATCGTTAACAAACCTTGATTCTGTTCATCAGAATAGTTCATATTGAACATGAAAATTATATGAATTATATTGTGTAACAGCTCTGGATGCAGGGAAATAGGTCGGAGGGATCCAACTGGATTCCTCAACATTTATTTTTATTGTTTTTCATATATTGTGATATATGATGTGACATATAACCTGTTGTTGATTACGTATGTTAGAATGATATTGACCATTGTTATATGGCATGTTGAATACCATAAGAAGTACTGGAATATAAAAAGAGAATTTTTACAGTGTAGAGGGAAAATAAAACATTTATATAAAATAAATATACATTGTAAAAAGAGAAAATTTATAAAATGAACAGATTTTACAAAGTCAAACATTTATAAAATGAACAGATTTTATAAAAGGAGAACATTTATACAATGAACAGTGTAAAGGCCCGCAAATCCATACTATCTGAGTTGACTAATAACACCACACGTCCAACCCAAATTGCACAGAAATACGAATCATTATTAGAAAGAAGTTAGAGGATGAGAAATATAAAGAAAGAAATATTAGAATAGAAGAAAACGAATATCACAAACTCACAGCAGAACGAATAAAATATATTTATATAACATAACTTTTTGAAATACAAATCAGTAACTTTATATATAATCCATCATTAGAGCACAACAGTTATTCCTGGAACAGTTATAAACACCTGTTTCCAGATACAACATAGTAGACAGCGAAAATATGATATTCTATAGCTAACTGGTGAAGCCTCCTGCTTCCAGCTCTTCCAAGTGAATCTGAAAAATCCCTACTACTTGACTGCCCATACAAATTTGGGCACCCAAGATTTTAGGGAAAACAAAAAAAACTCTGGGTCTGTAACAACCCGCAAATTTCGAACCAATTTAAAAATTTTATTTTAGAAAATTTTAATGAATTTTGAGGATATAATATAATTTATATAAATAATAATGGCTAGAATTTATTTTAATCGAAGTTAAAACGAATAAATTTATTATAAATATAAATGGAGTAAGAAAAGGCGCGGTAGTTTTAAAATTTAAACTTTAACTGGATGTACAGGGTTCAAAATAAATCAGAATCGAGTGAAACAAGAAATATTTAAATCTGTTTAATCATATCTTTCTAACGAATCTGAAAAATTGAAATTTCATAGCGGGAATCAAAAGTTATGGCCAATTCAATTTTTAGAAAGGTCGCTGTAGAATATATATATATATAATATATATGGCCCAAAGAG
This sequence comes from Allium sativum, assembly GCA_030737875.1. Taxonomy (NCBI): domain Eukaryota; kingdom Viridiplantae; phylum Streptophyta; class Magnoliopsida; order Asparagales; family Amaryllidaceae; genus Allium; species Allium sativum. The sequence continues at coordinate 492,641,084 of CM060920.1, forward strand.
CTACTTTTCACATATGAAGGAAATTGGACTCGAAACCACTTCCTTTGAGTCTGGAATGATGTTTCTGCATTTAAAAAGTATAAACACTTATATATTTCGAGTTTCAGAAATTATTTGCTTAAAAATGTATTTTTAATATTAAATATATAGCCCTTAAAAATAGTCAATTTTCAAACGACCTCCGTTTTCGACGAAACCACTTTTGTTGGAACCGGAATGTCAAATTATAGCTAAGTTTCAATTTTCAGAATTTTTCGAATTAATATGTTAGCGTGGCAAAAGAAAATGTGTTTTGACTATTTTAGTTAAATTTAAACGACTTGAAAATAGCCATTTTTCGAACAGTCTCAGAATTTAACGAAATTAGTCTTGTTAGAACCGTATCGTCATAAGAAAGCTAAAAATATTTTTTTTTTGGAATTTTTAGAGGTCATATGTGGCCCCGGCATATTTAAATGTATGGTCCATATTTAATTAATTAATTAATTTTTAATGTAATTTTAAATAAAATTTCTACAGATTTCGGAATTGGACCCCGAGACCTGTCCCATTGCGTTCAGAAGGCCTCAAAACGTTAAGAACGACAGTAAGCAAGCCCAATCCGGAGACAGCACGCATTTTTACCTTTAAAACACGTTTTTCAATGAATTTAATAATAAAAAAATAAAAATTTAACCCTAACCCTAAATGGCCAGCCGCCGCCTATTCCATTCGAAGGCCAGAAACATCCCAATTTCAAACGCTAATTTCTCTTAATCCGTTCAACGAAAATTGGCAAACCATATATCAAATCGAAGAGAATTCAGAGAGCTTTCCATCCATACGGTTAAGATTGGGTTTCAGTGCACGGATTTCACGAATACTGGCGGTGAAGACCGGCGGTTTGGGGCCGATTTCCGGCGTAGTGGGACCCTCGAGCTGTCCACGGTGGGGGGCGCAGGTGCGGTGGTCGAAGGCATTCGCCATGGTGGTGTCTGATGGTGGTCCGGCCCTCGGTGGTGCGTGCGACGTGGGGGATGGAAGGTGGAGGATGGGTTCGGCCGTAACGAGGAAGGAGGAAGAAGGTTATTATTTTAATATTATTTATTTATTTAATATTTAATTTATCCAATCTTTAAAATTCAATAACTCTTTCATACGAGGGTCGTTTTACGAACCGTAAGTTGCGTTGGACTCGTCTTTCCGAGATCTTCGCAATGGCGCAGACCAAAGCTGAAACCGAGACAGTTGAATTTTCAGCCAAATCAATGTGAGAACTCTTATTTTTATTATTTAATTTATTTTTAATTATTTTTCTCGTGTTAAAATTATTGTATTATAATACTAATTCAGATCTGAAATGTTCTGTGATTGATGAATTGTTGATTGTTGTTGGTGGTATGTTTTGTTGTTCATGATAGGCTAGATCTGCATTGAATTTTATATACTGTTGAATTTATTTGTGGTTAGAGAATTAGATCTAAAATTAGATCTAAATCATATTTTATTCAGATTTAAATCGTAATCTAGTTGCTCTAATTTATTTTAAATTATTAAAATATTATTTTTATTATTCTGAAATGAACAATGAAATTTGAACGACAAATAAAAAATTTATTTTTATTTGTTGATGTTACAATAAAATTTGAACGACAAATAAAACGTATCATTACTTGTTGATACTACAATAGAATTGGAACGACGAATAAAAACTCATTTTTATTTGTTGATATTACCATAGAAATTAAACGACATATAAAACCTTATTTTTATTTGTTTACCTTACAATAGAATTTAAACAACAAATAAACATTATTGTTATTTGTTTATTTTAGAACAGGATTTGAATGACAAATAAAATATTATTTTTGTTTGTTTATTTACAATAGAATATGAACAACGAATAGAATATATTTTTATTTGTTTCCATTACAACAGAATTTGGCTAACAAATAAAATCCTATTTTTATTTGTTTACATTTAGAACACGATTTATGAATTACAGTAAAAATTCTTCTTTTTACTATCACATTAAACGTAAGATGTCCTAGGATTAGTATAACAATAAAATATTAAATTTTATTGTTGATATTAAAAACATATTAGTAAAATAAAACTTTATTTACATTATATTTGTAAATTAAAGGTTATATTTGAAAACCACCTTTTTGTTTACATTTTTATGTAAATAAAAATACATATTTTGGAAATCACAATTTTTTTTACATTTTATATGTAAATAAGAAATTATTTTCAGAAGTTACATTTTTGTTTACAAATATATTTTAAAATATAGTTCATTCTTTTATTTGAATTCACTGATGCTAATAAACTTTAAAAATAAAATTTATTCTTTTATTTTCATTCACCAATGCAAATATATATAGAGAATAGAAACTGTTCTTTATTTGCATTTACCAATGCAAATACATATTGAAACAAATTTTTCTTTCATTTGCACTCACCAATGCAAATACATATATTAAAATAAAGTTTATTCCTTTACTTGCATTTATCAATGCAAATATGCATTGAAATTAAGGTTTATTCTTTTATTTGCATTTATCAATGCAAATATTCAATGAAACTAAAGTCTATCTTGTTATCTACATTTACCAATACAAATGTACACATTTTTACACATTGAATAGAATTTGTTAAAAATATAATTTGAAAATAAATTTTGTTCTCTTATTTACATTCACTAATGTAAATATAATTTGAAAACAAAACTATTCTTTGTTTGCATTCATAAATGCAAATACTCATTTAAATAGAATTTGATCTTTTATTTACATTCACTAATGTAAATACACGTTGGAAATGAGTTTTTTTTTACATTCACTCAAATATACTTTTAAAAATAAAAGTAAAATTTGTTATTTGCATTCCTTGTTGCAAATAAAACCTTTAAATAAAGTTCATCTTTGTTTTGCAATTCTTTAATGCAAACAAACCATCAGAATGAAAATTATATTCTCGATTTATAATTCTGATATGAATAAAATATTGTTAGAAAGAATAGTTTTTAGAAATGCATTTTTATTGCAATTCTATATGAAGTAAAAAGAGCAAATTTTCAAATGTCTTATATGAAATAAAATGAGTCCTTTTTGTCACTTCAAAAAGAATGAATTGAAAATGTTTATTTAAGATTTTGTAAAGAATTAATAACTAAACATTCATATTTTTATCATTAGAGTAAAATAGACAAAAATACTCATTTTGTCTAAATTAAAAGAATTAAACAAAATATAGCACTGGAATATTATATTAGAATTGAAACACAAATTAATCACTATCGTAAATTTATATTAGTTCAAACCAATTATTCATTTTGTTAATTTATATTAGTTAAAAACAATTATTCATTTTAGTCAATTTATACTAGATAAAACAAATATACATTTTGTCAAAAATATTCATTTTGTCAAAATGAATTAGTTAAAGCAATTTATATATATATATATATATATATATCTTATGTTTGGCAAGATATATACTTGTCAAGATAGGTTAGTTAAATCAAAATATTTATTTTTGTCGAAACAAAAATTATCATTTTCGTCTCATTGGAATTGCCAAAACAATATAACCATTTTTGCTTGGGTTTAAACTAGCAAAATAGAAATTGTCAATAGAGACAAATTTATTATTCTTAGTCATTCATTGCAATAGAGATATTTTCTTGTCATCATTATATATTGTGTATTACACTTCCATTCACAAGTTACCCGACTTGTTTATGTGATTGGGACGATTATTTTCACACATCGCCCAAGTGCACAAATTAGTTCATTATTTATTTATTGGTTGAAACCCCACACGGGTGTTCGGATGAAAATTAACATACACTAATCCCAATATTTAGTTGTATGTTGACGTTAGATCGACAGGCTGCGATGAGCGTTATTATTTAATATTAACGCTTACACAGTGGAAATGACACTTTGGATGTAGATGGATGATTTGATGATTATACTGTTATTATCATATATATGATGTGTGTGAAATCCATATAATCCAAATTATATGGTAAATGTTTGAGTCGCATTTCGATTCAGGTGTTCTTTTAAATAAGAATATTTTACATTAGAAATTCTTTTTATATAAAGTATATATATTTTCATAAAAATACATTTTTAATCAACTATATTTTAAAACAAAGAATGTTTGTAAAAGATAAAAATTTGCCATATAAAGAATACTTCTCATTTAGAATCTTTTATATAAAGAATATTTTTAATGATTATTTTTAAAATATGTTTTTTAAAGATTATTAGGATTTGCAATTATATTTTGTGATATGAAATAAATTGAGATGTGAAGTGGATTTATCGTGGACGATGTTTTAAACGACATTTGTCCTTTAATCCAATTTACATTGAAATTATTATTTGGAATTTATAAATCTATTTTATAGATTTAAAAGGGCATTTTCTAAAAACCAAGTTTTCCAATTTAATATATTAAATAGGAATTTAGTGGAAATTCGATTGGTAATAATCGAAATGGGCTTCTGTAAAAGAAGACCAATATTATATATGGAATTTAAGAGGCTTTACCGTTATTCCATCTATATTATTAGTCCGATACGGAAATTTATATCGATTATGTATTGATTGATTTCTATGGAATTCCATATTTTGGAAATAGATTGTAGGTTTATTGTGAACTGTGTTTAAAGGACACTAGTTCTTTAACATGTTTAAGACAAGATTTATTCCTTAAAATAAATGATCTTGTAATAATGATTTTTGATATCATATCAAAACTGGAGTTTTAATAAATCTTTTAAGGAAGATTTAAGATTTTATTTTCAGAGTTTATCTTTGATAAAATTAATGAGTATCTTTTAACATGAAAATCTTATTAAGAGAATATTCTGAGTTGGAATGTGGCGTAATGTGTGATCTTCCAAAATTTGCTTTCTAATCACAAAATACGCGAGTTATTCAGAAAGACCGGGTTTAACCCATTCTGAATAATCCTCACGACGATCAAGAGTCGAAGATGAAGACGGTGATTGAAGACCGAAGGTTTTCACATCGTTGGGATGATGATGACTGGTATCTTGAATTGGGATTGGCCTTCCAAGGCAAGGTATTTAGTAATGATCGTCCAAACGCATTTGGAGATCGATGGACACGTTTTCTCGCTCAGACCCAGAGCGGACTTGTAAATGGATTATGTGTCCGACATTGTATTCCTTTCTACTGTATTTGTTGAATGCTATTGATTATATATTTCTGTTTGGTGGTAAAGAATTTATTCTTTACTTATCACCCTTCTCTAAGACGTATGAACTTAGAAGTTATATATATATATATATATATACATATATATATATTGGTAGATGATCAATAATATGGTAGGGTCTGACAATGTGACATGCTAAGATGCAAATGATCAAGGCTTTGTTGAAAAGCTGGCCTTGTGGTTGATGATCAAAGCAAAGTGTATTTAGGCATAGATTTGTGTATATCGTGACTTCGCGAGCCTCACACACCGGTTGAGTCTAAAATGGGAGAAGGGAACGCAGGGAGTGCACACGTTTCTTTCTAGCTAGAAGTGGTGTCAGTGCTTAAACTGGCTGACATTTGCTTATGTGGTTGTTGGAATTTTGCGAGGCCTCGGTTTATTCTTATCGGTCACCCACGGCCGATTTGTAGGTCCAATAGGATCGGGGAGCGTGTGTTCAGGCATAACTAATCCACTAAAGTATTTGTGGACCAGCCCTGCTGTATCCAAGGGTTCGCCAGCGTCCGAATCCTGAGACATTGCTAGAGTGTCTCGAATCGGTCAGGAGCTCCTCCCTAGCCTTGACTCGTGATGGAAACCCAATTTCCAATACGCCCTTGCGGTTTTGATTGTATAACTAGTATGGCGACATAGTAGATGGTAGCTATGCCATCTAGGATTGATATTATATTTGAAATGTTTTAAATATATATATACACACACTAATAATAATATCGTTTTTACGTATCAAGCATCTTTTGACCATTATAAGGTAAAACCCTATCCTCCGGTTTGCGTTGCATTGTGTGATGGGACCTAGGTCTTATAATGGTTTCATTTTTCTAAAAAGCATTACGTTATTTGACGATTTACTTTATTTATGTACTGGCAATCCAATGGAGTAAACATGTTCCGCATTAGCGGCGTGGTCCTGTGATTAGCCTACTTATTAGATAAGTTAAGTATAGAATTCTCACACCAGTCCCATGACTAACCTGTAGTTTGTTTTACTTTGCAAACTCGGGTGCCCTCTTTTCACACGGGCGGTCGAGTAGCTTTTTGCAGATATAGTTAAGCAGGATCCTGGATTGAAGCCTGAAGCTGGGTCCAGAATATTGATGGCCCTTCCGCTGAGATTAGTTCCGCTGCAATATATTTAATTTATTGTAAATGTATCTTCCGCTGTATTTTTTATCGATGTACTCTGATATAATGTACTCTGATGTAACATTTATTATTGATGTTATAAAAGTCTGTGTTGTTGTCCTGAGGTGTTGTATGCCCAAAGTTAACGTATGCGGAATTTGAACGGTCTTGATCGATCTTGCGATCGATTGGGGTCGGGCAAAAATCCGGGTCGTTACAGCTGGTATCAGAGCTCAGGTTAGCTCAAATCTTTGGGATACAACTCGTTAGAACTAAACAAAAGACTCATCAGAGGTTGGATTAGTAATATCCAATAAGAATACTCATTAGAGATAGGATCAGCAGTATCCTAGAATGAGAATACTCATTAGAGATGGGATTAGCAATGCCCTAGAATGAGTCAGAGTGGAAAAATTTATAATTAACGTACTTGTTATTATATATATAATTCGATTTTAGAAAATATGATTTTGAATATATAAAAGTTATATATTTTTGAAAATTTAATCAACTAATTAATTGATGATTGTGTTGTGTGAATATGAATTCAGCTAATAAAATGATTAAACAATTAAATAATGAAAATTAAATTAGTTAAATAAACAACTTTAGCTTCATTTCCTTTTCGAGGACGAAAAGATTTTAAGTGGGGGAGATTGTAACAACCCGCAAATTTTGAACCAATTTAAAAAATTTATTTTAGAAAATTTTAATGAATTTTGAGGATATAATATAATTTATATAAATAATAATGGCTAGAATTTATTTTAATCGAAGTTAAAAGGAATAAATTTATTATAAATATAAATGGAGTTAGAAATGGCGCGGTAGTTTTAAAATTTAAACTTTAACTGGATGTACAGGATTCAAAATAAATCAGAATTGAGTGAAACAAGAAATATTTAAATCCGTTTAATCATATCTTTCTAACGAATCTGAAAAATTGAAATTTCATAGCGGGAATCAAAAGTTATGGCCAATTCAATTTTTAGAAAGGTCACTGTAGAATTTATATATATAATATATATGGCCCAAAGGGCTACTTTTCACATATGAAGGAAATTGGACTCGAAACCACTTCCATTGAGTCTGGAATGATGTTTCTGCATTTAAAAAGTATAAACACTTATATATTTCGAGTTTCAGAAATTATTTGTTTAAAAATGTATTTTTAATATTAAATATATAGCCCGTAAAAATAGTCAATTTTCAAACGACCTCCGTTTTCGACGAAACCACTTTTGTTGGAACCGGAATGTCAAATTATAGCTAAGTTTCAATTTTCAGAATTTTTCGAATTAATATGTGAGCGTGGCAAAAGAAAATGTGTTTTGACTATTTTAGTTAAATTTAAACGACTTGAAAATAGCCATTTTTCGAACAGTCTCAGAATTTAACGAAATTAGTCTTGTTAGAACCGTATCGTCATAAGAAAGCTAAAAATATGTTTTTCGGAATTTTTAGAGGTCATATGTGGCCCCGGCATATTTAAATGTACGGTCGATATTTAATTAATTAATTTTTAATTTAATTTTAAATAAAATTTCTACATATTTCGGAATTGGACCCCGAGACCTGTCCCATTGCGTTCAGAAGGACTCAAAACGTTAAGAACGACAGTAAGCAAGCCCAATTCGGAGACAACCCGCATTTTTACCTTTAAAACACCTTTTTTAATGAATTTAATAAAAAAAAATTTAAACCCTAACCCTAAATGGCCGGCCGCCGCCTATTCCATTTGAAGGCCAGAATTATCCCAATTTCAAACGCTAATTTCTCTTAATCCGTTCTACAAAAATTGGCAAACCATATATCAAATCGAAGAGAATTCAGAGATCTTTCCATCCATATGGTTAAGATTGGGTTTCAGTGCATGGATTTCACGAATATTGGTTGTGAAGACCAGCGGTTTGGGGCCGATTTCCGGCGTAGTGGGACCCCCGAGCTGTCCATGGTGGGGGGCGCAGGTGCGGTGGTCGAAGGCGTTCACCGTGGTGGTGTCTGATGGTGGTCCGGCCCTCGGTGGTGCGTGCGACGTGGGGGATGGAAGGTGGAGGATGTGTTCGGCTGTAACGAGGAAGGAGGAAGAAGGTTATTATTTTAATATTATTTATTTATTTAATATTTAATTTATCCAATCTTTAAAATTCAATAACTCTTTCATACGAGGGCCGTTTTACGAACCGTAAGTTGCGTTGGACTCGTCTTTCCGAGATCTTCGCAATGGCGTAGACCAGAGCTGAAACCGAGACAGTTGAATTTTCAGCCAAATCAATGTGAGAACTCTAATTTTTATTATTTAATTTATTTTTAATTATTTTTCTCGTGTTAAAATTATTGTATTATAATACTAATTCAGATCTGATATGTTCTATGATTGATGAATTGTTGATTGTTGTTGGTGGTATGTTTTATTGTTCATGATAGGCTAGATCTGTAATTGAATTGTATATACTGTTGAATTTATTTATGGTTAGAGAATTAGATCAAAAATTAGATCTAAATCATATTTTATTCAGATTTAAATCGTAATCTAGTTGCTCTAATTTATTTTAAATTATTAAAATATTATTTTTATTATTCTGAAATGAACAATGAAATTTGAACGACAAATAAAAAATTTATTTTTATTTGTTGATGTTACAATAAAATTTGAACGACAAATAAAACGTATCTTTACTTGTAGATACTACAATAGAATTGGAACAACGAATAAAAACTCATTTTTATTTGTTGATATTACCATAGAAATTGAATGACATATAAAACCTTATTTTTATTTGTTTACCTTACAATAGAATTTAAACAACAAATAAACCTTATTGTTATTTGTTTATTTTAGAACAGGATTTGAATGACAAATAAAATATTATTTTTATTTGTTTATTTACAATTGAATATGAACAACGAATAAAATATATTTTTATTTGTTTCCATTACAACAGAATTTGGCTAACAAATAAAATCCTATTTTTATTTGTTTACATTTAGAACACGATTTATGAATTACAGCAAAAATTCTTCTTTTTACTGTCATGTTAAATGTAAGATGTCCTAGGATTAGTATAACAATAAAATATTAAATTTTATTGTTGATATTAAAAACATATTAGTAAAATAAAACTTTATTTACATTATATTTGTAAATTAAAGGTTATATTTGAAAACCACCTTTTTGTTTACATTTTTATGTAAATAAAAATACATATTTTGGAAATCACAATTTTGTTTACATTTTATATGTAAATAAGAAATTATTTTCAGAAGTTACATTTTTGTTTACAAATATATTTTAAAATATAATTCATTCTTTTATTTGAATTCACTGATGCTAAAAAACATTAAAAATAAAATTTATTCTTTTATTTGCATTCACCAATGCAAATATATATAGAGAATAGAAATTGTTCTTTATTTGCATTTACCAGTGCAAATATATATTGAAACAAATTTTTCTTTCATTTGCACTCACCAATGCAAATACATATATTAAAATAAAGTTTATTCTTTTATTTGCATTTATCAATGCAAATATGCATTGAAATTAAGGTTTATTCTTTTATTTGCATTTATCAATGCAAATATTCAATGAAACTAAAGTCTATCTTTTAATCTACATTTACCAATACAAATGTACACATTTTTACACATTGAATAGAATTTGTTAAAAATATACTTTGAAAATAAATTTTGTTCTCTTATTTACATTCACTAATGTAAATATAATTTGAAAACAAAACTATTCTTTGTTTGCATTCATAAATGCAAATACTCATTTAAATAGAATTTGATCTTTTATTTACGTTCACTAATGTAAATACACATTGGAAATGTGGTTTTTTTTTACATTCACTCAAATATACTTTTAAAAATAAAAGTAACATTTGTTACTTGCATTCCTTGTTGCAAATAAAACCTTTAAATAAAGTTCATCTTTGTTTTGCAATTCTTTAATGCAAACAAACCATCAGAATGAAAATTATATTCTCGAATTATAATTCTGATATGAATAAAATATTGTTAGAAAGAATAGTTTTTAGAAATGCAATTTTATTGCAATTCTATATGAAGTAAAAAGAGCAAATTTGTCAAATGTCTTATATGAAATAAAATGAGTTCTTTTTGTCACTTCAAAAAGAATGAATTGAAAATGTTTATTTAAGTTTTTGTAAAGAATGAATAACTAAACATTAATATTTTTTTCATTAGAGTAAAATAGACAAAAACACTCATTTTGTCTAAATTAACAGAATGAAACAAAATATAGCACTGGAATATTATATTAGAATTGAAACACAAATTAATCACTATCGTAAATTTATATTAGTTCAAACAAATTATTCATTTTGTTAATTTATATTAGTTAAAAACAATTATTCATTTTAGTCAATTTATACTAGTTAAAACAAATATACATATTGTCAAAAATATTCACTTTGTCAAAATGAATTAGTTAAAGCAATTTATATATATATATATCTTATGTTTGGCAAGATATATACTTGTCAAGATAGGTTAGTTAAACCAAAATATTTGTTTTTGTCAAAACAAAAATTATCATTTTCGTCTCATTAGAATTGCCAAAACAATATAACCATTTTTGCTTGGGCTTAAACTAGCAAAATAGAAATTGTCAATAGAGACAAAGTTATTATTCTTAGTCATTCATTGCAATAGAGATATTTTCTTGTAATCATTATATATTGTGTATTACACTTCCATTCATAAGTTACCCGAATTGTTTATGTGATTGGGACGATTATTTTCACACATCGCCCAAGTGGACAAATTAGTTTATTATTTATTTATTGGTTGAAACCCCACACGGGTGTTGGGATGAAAATTAACATACATTAATCCCAATATTTAGTTGTATGTTGATCGTTAGATCGACAGGCTGCGATGAGCGTTATTATTTAATTTTAACGCTTACACATTGGAAATGACACTTTGGATGTAGATGGATGATTTGATGATTATACTGTTATTATCATATATATGATGTGTGTGAAATCCATATAATCCAAATTATATTGTAAATGTTTGATTCGCATTTCGATTCAGGTGTTCTTTTAAATAAGAATATTTTTACATTAGAAATCCTTTTTATATATATATTTTCATAAAATACATTTTTAATCGACTATATGTTAAAACAAAGAATGTTTGTAAAAGATAAAAATTTGCCATATAAAGAATACTTCTCATTTAGAATCTTTTATATAAAGAATATTTTTAATGATTATTTTTAAAATATGTTTTTTAAAGATTATTAGGATTTGCAATTATATTTTGTGATATGAAATAAATTGAGATGTGAAGTGGATTTATCGTGGATGATGTTTTAAACGACATTTGTCCTTTAATCCAATTTACATTGAAATTATTAGGAATTTATAAATCTATTTTATAGATTTAAAAGGGCATTTTCTAAAAACCAAGTTTTCAAATTTAATATATTAAATAGGAATTTAGTGGAAATTCGATTGGTAATAATCGAAATGGGCTTCTATAAAAGAAGACCGATATTATATATGGAATTTAAGAGGCTTTGCCGTTATTCCATCTATATTATTAGTTCGATACGGAAATTTATATCGATTATGTATTGATTGATTTCGGTGGAATTCCATATTTTGGAAATATATTGTAGGTTTATTGTGAACTGTGTTTAGAGGACACTAGTTCTTTAACCTGTTTAAGACAAGATTTATTCCTTAAAATAAATGATCCTATAATAATGATTTTTGATATCATATCAAAACTGGAGTTTTAATAAATCTTTTAAGGAAGATTTAAGATTTTATTTTCAGAGTTTATCTTTGATAAAATTAATGAGAATCTTTTAACATGAATATCCTATTAAGAGAATATTCGGAGTTGGAGTATGGCGTAATGTGTGATCTTCCAATATTTGCTTTCTAATCACAAAATACGCGAGTTATTCAGAAAAACCGGGTTTAACCCATTCTGAATAATCCTCACGACGATCAAGAGTCGAAGATGAAGACGGTGACCGAAGACCGAAGGTTTTCACATCGTTAGGATGATGATGACTGGTATCTTGAATTGGGATTGGCCTTCCAAGGCAAGGTATTTAGTAATGATCGTCCAAACGCATTTGGAGATCGACGGACACGTTGTTTCGCTCAGATCCAGAGCGGACTTGTAAATGGATTATGTTTCCGACATTGTATTCCTTTCTACTGTATTTGTTGAACGCTGTTGATTATATATTTCTGTTTGGTGGTAAAGAATTTATTCTTTACTTATCACCCTTCTCTAAGACGTATGAACTTAGAGATTATATATATATACATTGGTAGATGATCAATAATATGGTAGGGTCTGACAATGTGACATGCTAAGATGCAAATGATCAAGGCTTTGTTGAAAAGCAGGCCTTGTGGTTGATGATCAAAGCACAGTGTATTTAGGCATAATTTTGTTTATATCGTGACTTCGCGAGCCTCACACACCGATTGAGTCTAAAATGGGAGAAGGGAACACAGGGAGTGCACACGTTTCTTTCTAGCTAGAAGTGGTGTTAGTGCTTAAACTGGCTTACATTTGCTTATGTGGTTGTTGGAATTTTGCGAGGCCTCGGTTTATTCTTATCGATCGCCCACAGCCGATTTGTAGGTCCAATAGGATCGGGGAGCGTGTGTTCAGGCATAACTAATCCGCTAAAGTATTTGTGGACCGACCCTGCTGTATCCAAGGGTTCACCAGCGTCCGAATCCTGAGACATTGCTAGAGTGTCTCGAATCGGTCAGGAGCTCCACCCTAGCCTTGACTCATGATGGAAACCCAATTTCCAATACGCCCTTGCGGTTTTGATTGTATAACTAGTATGGCGACATAGTAGATGGTAGCTATGCCGTCTAGGATTGATATTATATTTGAAATGTTTTAAATATATATGTATACACACATTAATAATAAAATCGTTTTTACGTATCAAGCATCTTTTGACCATTATAAGGTAAAACCCTATCCTCCGGTTTGCGTTGCATTGTGTGATGGGACCTGGGTCTTAAAATGGTTCATTTTTCTAAAAAGCATTACGTTATTTGACGATTTACTTTATTTATGCACTGGCAATCCAATGGAGTAAACCCGTTCCGCGTTAGCGGCGTGGTCCTGTGATTTGCCTACTTATTAGATAAGTTAAGTATATAATTCTCACACCAGTCCCACGATTGACCTGTAGTTTGTTTCACTTTGCAAACTCGGGTGCCCTCTTTTCACACGGTCAGTCGAGTAGCTTTTTGCAGATATAGTTAAGCAGGATCCTGGATTGAAGCCTGAAGCTGGGTCCAGAATATTGATGGCCCTTCCGCTGAGATTAGTTCCGCTGCACTATATTTAATTAATTGTAAATGTATCTTCCGCTGTATTATTTATCGATGTACTCTGATATTCTGTACTCTGATGTAACATTTATTATTGATGTTATAAAAGTCTGTGTTGTTGTCCTGAGGTGTTGTATGCCCAAAGTTAATGTATGCGGAATTTGAACGGTCTTGATCGATTGGGGTCGGGCAAAAATCCGGGTCATTACAGGGTCAGTCATGGGATTGGTGTGAGTAAACTCCAACCATTTGTTTAACTTTCAAAATCCTTTCAAAAGGAAAGATAATAGTAAGACCAGCCCACACATAGACATGGACGGTTTTTACCATACTATAACCCAAAACACTTTGATACAAAAATCCAGTGATATTATAATAATGTCTACATCAAGTAAATAGAATCTAGCGGAACGCTTGCATCTCATGCTCCACATACATAGTATCAAAAACCGCATGTCGCTTACTGGAGATTGGATTTCCAACATGATAATGTATGGAACTACCTTCCGATAGTGTATCTCTAGAGAGGAATAAACTGGGTTCAACATGAACATCTTGCAACTGTAACGACCCAGAAAATCTGAACCAATTTAAAAAAAATTAATTGGCTAAAATAATGGATTTTAAATATTTAAAATAAATATTTTAAATAGTGGCGATGAAAAGTGAGTTGAATCGACAATTGAAAACGAATATAATTAATTAAAATTATAAACAAGGCCTGAAAGGGCGCTGCAGTTTCAAAAATTGAATTCAAACTTTGTCGGACTGTACCGGGTGCAAAACAAAACGGATTTGAGTAAAACCAAAAATATTTAAATCTGTTAGTGAATACCTTTCTAACGAATCTGAAAAATCGAATTTGCATAGCAGAAAGCAAAAGTTATGGCCAAATGAATTTTCAAAAAGGTCGCTATGGAATTTATATAGCCCGGGAAATTGGCCATTTTGCATACGACCTTGGAATTTGACGAAACCACTTTTGTTGGATCCGGGATGTGAAGTTATTGCTAGGTTTCAAATTTCATAATTTTTGAAACTAGTATGTGAGCGTGGCAAAGGAAAACGTGTTTTGGTCAATTACAGTTAAATTGGATCGACCAGAAATGGGCCTTTTTGCAAACGGTCTCAGAATTCGACGAAACTAGTTTTGTTGGGACCGTATCGTCAAAACATAGCTAGATTTATTTTTTTGGAATTTTTCGAATCAGTTTGTGGCCCTGGCAAATTGAAATGTACGTTCAAATCAAATATTGAATGTTTTATATTTAAATTTGAAGGAAAACTGACTAAAGCATTCGAATGGGCCTACGAAACATATCCCATTGTGTTCGGAATGGGGGTAAAACGCTAGGGACAACAGTCGTTGGGTTTGGATTGGTGTTCGTATGTGGAAAGGGGTATTTTCGGATTTTAAAATTAAATAAATATAAAAAAAAGGGGCCGGCCAATCATATTCCTTCGTTTGTTTTCTCTCTTTCCGACAATCCTTCTGGCGCACGACGGAAGAGCTTTCTCACCTTCTCTCTTCTTTTTCTTCTAATCCACGCAACGAAACACCACCCCCCAGTTATGTTTTTCGTAGATCTAGTAAACATCTACAAATCCATGTAAAATTTGCTAATTATCGTTCAGTATTTAGAGAGTTACAAGCCCAGGAAGTCCGGGACATTCGAGCTCCGCCGTGCCTATCTCGCTACAACGAACGGAGAGCCACCCCCAGGCGCACGTGTGCCCTTCCAAGCGCTGTCGCGTGGTGTACTTCGATCTGGACCAAAGGCTACGGATTGGGTGAAAACCTAAAACCTAGATCCGAACCCTTTTCTGAAAGGTACGGGTTTGATAATTCAAACTGATTTCAACAGTTTTAAAGTGTCGCAAAACTTGATTTTCGTATAAAAATCATAACTTTTTCGTGTATTGATGAAATTCAGTGAAACAAGAGACAGTGGACTCGTGTGGACGTCTTCTACCTTCTAATAGAGACCGCATATTTTTCTGAGCCTTCTGCTATTTTTGGTGGAGTGGAACACAATGTGAGATTTCTAGTTTATAAACAATATGGAAAACGACGATGTATAAATTATATAGTCGATGTATGAGTTATATAAGCATTGTACACCTCATGTATAAGCGTTGTATAAGTTGTACGTTCGATGTATAAGTTATATATGCGTTGTAAAAATTATATATGTGTTGAAATAAAAGTGAATTGCTATATATATATATATATATATATACGCCCCTCGTCCACAAACCATGGACAATATTTATTAGTTGTGATTGGTGTGAAAATTGATTGATAGCGAATGGTTGATTGGAATTGTTTGTGGTTGATATTGATTGATTGTGGTTGAAATATACCCATTTGTGGTTGAGAAATATTTGGTTGAAACCACATAGGATTAGCTTGTGGAAATGAAATAAATATATACATGCCGCCTGCGTGCGAACTAGATGCATGATCCCCATTGTCAAAAACCGTGAGGTTTTAAGGTAGAGCGAGGAGCCGTACTAGGGACGGTCCCGGTTTTACCTACCCTGCCGTTATGCTGCCAAAATTTCGAATAATATTCATGTGTTTGAATTATTTTCATTTGTTGAAACTATATTTATTCTTTGAATAGGAAATCTTCATGTGTTGAATTGAAATTCATTCATTGACTAGAAATTCATGTGTTGAATGGTATTCGTGTTTTAAATATAAAAATCACATTTTTATCTATATATATAAACTATAGAAAATCTTCATGTGTTGGATTGAAATTCATTCGTGGATTAGAAATTCATGTGTTGAATGGTATTCATGTTTTGAAATAAATTGTTCTATAATGAGAATCACCTTTTTATCATCTATATGAACTATGTAAAATAATCTCGTTTTAAAAGAAATTGTTTTATAAAAAAATCCTATTTTTATTACCTATATAAACTATATAAAATAATAGTGTTTTGAAAAGAATTGTTTTACAATAAAAATCACATTTTTATTATATACATGAATTGTTGAAATGTGAAGTGTTAAAAATAGCCACTCGTTCAAATAAATATGCATGAGTTGAAATATTCATTAATTAGCTAATGATATGATTTTTGCCTATGCATGCAACATTAGAATGAATGGTGTTTTTAAACCAAATTGAATCAAATATGAAGTTGAATGGAAAATGATAGGTGATAAGAACTGTATATATGTACATGCATATTTATTGAACAGGTTATAGCAAAGGGGCTAAAGAAGAGGAATAAAATTTTGTGCCCGACAAATATGTACACATTTACTGTTTTGTTTGGGTGATGATTTTATGAGCCTGTTGGCTAGCCGCTTGGCTTTTTCTTTTTCTTTTTGACATGAGACGCCCGTGTGGCTATTTGGGAATTTTCCCAGCCCCTCCCGTACAAAGGAGGTTATGGCGAAATTTTCCAAAATTTAAAGGCGTTAGTGAAATATTTGAAGTGGAAACAATATAGGAATTTTTGAATGAACTATATTTATATAAATATATAAATATAAATAAAATTAAAACGAAACGTGGCCGTGCAGTCCGTGTTTTGAAACCGTGATTTCAAACAACTAGTGCGGGAAATCCGACCGTCGGATTTTCCCAAAACTGGAACCGTTGGATTCGTTTTGAAAAGATCTTTCTAATGATGTAAATTTTGTGAAGATCCAACGGTTAGATTTTCAGATATGTGTAAATCAAATCTGAAGAAAAACAGCGCCACGGCCGTGTTATGGCCCGAAGCGTCGTTTTGAATAAATTGGCTATTTTAAAATAAATAAAAATAGCGATAAATCGTTATAAAATATCATAAACGATATGGAATGGAAATAAACTGAATTTGCTCGATTTATGTAGTATTTGATGGTTGAATGTGTTTGGTGTGAAAAGTACATTAAAGAACAAAATTGGTGTTGTCGAATGATTTAACCATTGAAATAAATTGATTTGAAATTCTAAATATACGTGAATTATTTGAAAAGGCCGAGTTAATTCTCATTTCAAATAATTGACTGACGATTGAAAGTCGAAGTTGAAGACGGTGGTCGAAGACCGGAGATCTTCACCTCGTTTGGATGGTAACTGAGGTCCTGATTGGGAGGCATCCCGAAATATGGATAATGAGTGGTGATCGTCCAGACGTACGTAGTGATCGATGGGTTTGCGAGGTATTTAGTGCCTCCGGTTTCGTTCGGACCCAGAACGGACTTGTAAATGGACTGTGTGTCTGACATTGGATTTTATTCTGTGTTGATTGATCTCTATTAAATATACATCTGTTTGGCGGCGGAGAATTTATTCTTTTGCTTAACGCCCTTCTCTGAAACGCACGAGCTTAGAGGTTGTATATCGATGGACATCAGTCGCATGGCATGAATTGCTAGTGTGGCACGCCTGAGTGGCAAATGATTAGGGCTTCTGTTGAAAAGCAAAGTCTTGTGGTGATGATCAAAGCACCGCCTGTGTGGCGTAGCTTTGTGTATAACGTGAATTCGCGAACCTCACACCCCGGTATGAACCAGAAACGGGAGAGGACATCAGGGAGGGCCTGCGTTTCTTCCTAGCTAGAAGTGGCGTCAGTTGTTTTACACGCCCTGACGAGTTTGACTTATGTGGTTGTTGATGTTGCGAGGCGCCTCGGTTAGATCGGACGATCCGGGTCCGATGGGGTCATTCATTGGCTCATTTACGCCCCATAGGGCGGGGAAACGCAGTGTTCAGGAATTTTAATCCACATCGGTGGACCGGCCTTAACGATCCAAGGGTCGATGCGCTCTGACCCTGAGGCTCGGGCTAGGCAGTCTCGAATTCGGTAAGGACTGTCTTTTGCCTAGGTTCGTGACGGAAATCCAATTTCCAAATACGTGACCGTGCGGTTTTGATTGTATATATATATGGCGACATGATATATGGTACCCATGTTGTCTATGATTTATAGTTATGATTTGAAATTGTTGTGAAACATGTAAACACTAGTAATAATATCAATTGCTTTGTTTTATTCGTATCAACCATATTTTGGCCATTATAAGGTAAAACTCTATCCTCCGGTTTGCGTTGCATTGTGTGATGGGAACTGAGTCTTATAATGGCTTCATTTTTATAAAAAAAGCATTGCGATGTTTAAAAGAAAGATTTGTTTTTAAAGCACCGGCAATCCAATGGAGTAAACCCGTTCCACGAAAATGGCGTGGTCCTGTGATTAGCCATATTATAAATGTGTTGAGTGGATTTCTCATACCAGTCCCATGACTGACTCGTAGTTTGTTTCACTTTCAAACTCGGGTGCCCCTTTTTCTACACGGGCAGCCTTGTATTCAGGTTTAGCTGGTTCTTTCTGGATAGCTGGAGCTGATGATGGATTCTATCATTTATCTCTTTTTATGCTGTTCAGCTCCTATTGTACATATTTTGTTTTTTTCCGCTGTAGACATTTATGTATAGCTGAACTGTATTTGTACTAAGTAAGATCCTGTATACTGTGTAACTCTGATGATTACTTTTATCCAGTATATTCTATTGTTCATTATCTGGTGTATTTATTTATTTCTGTTCTGCTGTTATCTGTTTCTATGTTATATTCCAAAGATAACCCTTGTCTCCGTCTGAACGGGATTTGGGGTCGTCGCAGCAACCCGGCCCACACATGACCGACCACTCATTTCGCTTGAGTGTATCGAATGCATATCACCAACGGTTGGGATCAACAACCGTTTCCCGAAAAGGGACAACATCGAATAGAATAAGGAATTAAATGAATCTCTAGATAGGTGATTATACACCCTAATGGGAGCGATCCACATAGCCATGCTGCCTGCCCGATTTTTGTCATTTCCCGGTTGTTGAGGCCTGAGGCTACGATTACTTTCCATTCATTGATAGCACAATTACTTTGAATGCCACATTGTCAGATCCGTTAATCACTAATTGATTTGCACAAATATTCTGGATATTATGCTAAGGGAATAAATCTGTTGCCACCATATATATTTATACAGACCAACATATTCGATCATTGGAAATACTTTGTCAGACATTCGTCCATATACGTTCGTTCTAGGACTGAACGAGACCGAAGGCACAATTTCTATTAATAGAAAAAGCCCTTGCACTTTACACCGTCTTCGATTACCTTCGTATAATCTGATTCGCAACGCTACTGCCAATACAAAGTGGTTCACGGATAATAATCCAACCGGTGTCTCCATATTGACAACGATATTCGCAAATACTTCGATAGTCGGTTATTTAACTATCGAAGAAAAACAAACATCCATTCATCCATAACATCAATCAACCACTGGGCCATTTAATTGATATTTCATTAATTAATTCACTATTCCATTTCCTTATCAATATTTTTAACCAAATATTTCAACAATCATCTTGGCCTCTTACACTATTTGAAAAACATTTCCATATATCGCCTTCTATTATTTTCTACACTTAGAAAATATATTCTATTTGAAATTGAAACAATTTCAATCACTTATCTCTTTCCCGACTACTTTAATTATACTCAGGAAATATTTACTTTTATATTTCCAAAACTCCATCACTTGGGTTAAAACGAATGTTATGTAAAACATCGTTACAACAACCCAAAATATTTTATTCAATTAACTGTAACACCCCGTATGTTGAATAACTTGTTATAATATAAATCAGGGAAGAAATAAATTTTAAAATCTGAATCAGGGGAAAACGGGCTATGCCATTGCGTTCGTCTCGGAAAAATACGCGAAATAGAGTCCGAGTTTTCGAAAATCGGAGTCCGTATGACCCAGTTAAGGCCCGAAGAAGTTTTCAGAAAATTCAAAACAGATTTAAATATAAATATTTCAAATTTCAGAAGAGGCGGGAAAATTCCCGCCAGGCAGAGGGAGTCGACACAGGGGTCGACATGGGTGTCGATCCCCCCCAAGGGGTCGACCCATGTGTCGACACAGGGGTCGACCCCCCCTGTCGGTCTGTGTGACCTGGGTGCACCATTTTGGCTTTTGGGCTGTGCTTGGTGGCTAGTGACGAGATCTGACGGTTCTAATCTGATTTAGGGTTAATCTAATGGCCTAAAATACTTAACTAATCTATAAATACACCCTAAGACTACCCTAATTCATACTAAAAATAGATACAACGTCGTTATGCCGTCAAAATGCAACTTGAAGGAGCCTCCATCAAATTAAAGAGGAAGATAGCTTCTCAAATCAACTTCTAATCAACTCTAGCAACTTAATCTTCTTCATAGGAGTGCTAATCAACAAGTTGTGAGTTTCTATAGCCTTAATGACCAATTGTTGAAATGATTATGATAGGATATAATGAGGTTATGGCTATGAATGTGGATCAATGCAAGTTATGTTATCATATGCTATGTGTTCATGATGTTATGCAAGTTATGCAAGTCATATGCTATGTGTTATGCAAGTTATGCAAGTCATATGCTATATGTTCATGATGTTATGCAAGTTATGCAAGTCATATGCTATGTGTTCATGATGTTATGCAAGTTATGCAAGTCATATGCTATGTGTTCATGATGTTATGCAAGTTATGCAAGTCATATGCTATATGATCATGATGTTGTGCAAGTTATGCAAGTCATATGCTATGAGTTCATGATGCTAGTTATGCAAATCACTACGATAAACATTGATCCATTATGACACCATGATTATGCAAGTTTGGTGTATGATTATATGCAAGTTCATATATGATATGTTATGCAAGTTTGGTGTTTGATTATATGCAAGTTCATATATGACATGTTATGCAAGTTTGGTGTTTGATTATATGCAAGTAACATGTGCAAGTTTACACCTTTGTATGATATGCATACATATGCAAGTTTACCCCTTTGTATGACATAAGTAGCTTATGCAAGTTACCCTCTTTATGACATATGTGATTCATGCAAGTTTGGGTTGATTATTTATGCTAGTTGGGTTTGATGCTATATGCATGTTGACACCTTTAAAACCCATGTTGATGCTAATGTTATGTAAGTTGGACCCATTGTATTTGTGATGAATCTTCCCTTATAAGTATGTCATGTTAGCGAATTACGTGGGGAACGATGGGGTTAATATTCATGTTAATGAAATGGTGTGAAGTTGGTATGATTATGCATACCATAAAGTGGATGGACATAATTGAGTCAATTATGTACATCGTTAAATTTGTAATTAATTAGGTATAATTAATACAAATTATGAGGGTGATTAATTAGGAGTAATTAATCGACTAAGACACGAGGTTGGACCTTTTTGTAGCATAAGACTGCCCGGAACCGACCGGCAAATCCAGCGGCTACAAATGATTGGACCAATGTGAGAGGTCTTAGGCATAAACTAAATACGTGACAAGTGTAAAGACACGAGGTTAGACTCGGTTATGGCATAAGGCTGCCCGGACCCGACCGACAAATCCAGCTGCCATAAAAGATAGTCTAATGTGAGAGGTCTTTACAACGGTTACGTTCTTAATCAATTAAGAAACACTTAACCAGATAAGCATGTAGTGGGGCATGAGGGGTTAAGTGGGTGCCTTGGGTGGCATGTGGAAATCAAGTAGGTGCCTTGGGTGGCATGTGGAAATCTAGTGGGTTGCCTTGGGTGGCAATAGAAAATACGATTAGAATACTTAACCAAGTGGAAACATGTAATTAAACATGATTAAAGGGTTAAGTGGGATGCACTAGAAAAAGGGACATGCTTAGGTGGGTAGCTTGTGGGGGCCCATTTCAACCAGTAACCCATACGTATCTTATTGGGCTCGACCCATGTCGAGGACGGGACACGCGTACTGGGCTTGACTATAAGAGGCCAAAACGGGTTAGCGGTGGCAACGCAAGTCCAACGGATTTCATATGCGTGTGTGGACCCGGGCTGGTAGGTAAGACGTTGTTGCATCGTGTAGGTATAAGCCGTGCACCATTGGTTGTATCGGGTTGCCACTTTGGGGAGTGATACACCCCACTGTGGGGCCAGCATGGGTACCTACGGTAGGGAGCCGATCACTTGGGGAGTAGTGGGTACACCTAGTGGAGATAGGGGCAGACGGCACCTATGTAGTCAGCTAGGGGTACACGAAACTACTAGTTAAATTTTCTAAGTCCTTGGGTGGGATCAACCTTTAAGTAGGAATGACTGGTGTGGTGCAGTTAGTAATCACCCTTGGGTGGGTAGATGCGTCTTTACCGTTATCTTAGTTCATCCTATGTCTAGTTGGCTGCTTAGTGTAGTCATTTATCCCCAGTCATCACCGTACCAAGTTTATATCATACCCTAATTACTTTAATGATTGTATTGTTAAAGTTATAGGGCTCACTCAGACTTATGTCTGACCCCGTTGTTTTTATCTTTTTTCCCAACCCTCAGGTTCTCAGAGTGGGCCTAGCACTAGTGGGCTTTGATCAGATTGCTTTATCTATCTTTTGGAGCTTGGACCTTGATGTAAAGCCCAACTTATCTTTTCTATTATGGCTATTAGTTATGTAGTGGGATTATGTACTTATGTTTTATCAGGATGGATATTTAGTACTTGACTCTTGTTTTAGTTGGTTTTGATATGTAACCAAACATGTTTATCTTCTGCTGCAATAAAATGATGTTTTAGATTTCAAGTATTATTTATATTTGTCTTGTTGTAATTTTTCTGTTCTATATTCACTTAAAATACTCCACCGAAGTTAAGGCATTCCCATTGTGAGTGACCTTAGCGGGTGTGGGGGTGTTACACGTGGTATCAGAGCCAGGTTACCGGAACAGATAAATTTTTTAGAAAAACTATTTTTCTAAAAAAACATTTTTGGAAGAAGTATTTTCAAAAACATGTCTTTTAAGAGAACAGTTTTTGAAAGAAAATCATAATCCCCAATAGCCATATCTTTATCTTTCGAATTCTCCGTTTTGAATCTTTCCTTTTTCGTTTCAGCATGGCTGAAGATCTTAACTTTCCGGAGGGTGTAGCGATACCAGTATGGTATAGGAGGTTGATGGAGGCTAGGGCCGCCACTGCGGGTCCAGCAAATGTTCCTCCACCAACAGTAGCACCCGATCTTCCTCCCCCTCCTCCTCCTCGCACGGATACTTTTGCTAAGACTTGCAAGGAATTTATGGCTATGGGAGGGAAACCTTTTCAAGGATCAGAAACTTTTGTGGAAGCTAGGGATTGGCTTAAGGAGGTGGAAGAGTTGATAAATATCTTTGAGATGGAAGAAGGAAAGAAAGTCAAGTTAGCTGCTTGGTTAATGAAGGGAGAGGCCTCATTCTGGTGGGAGGTCACTAATGGAGAACGCCCTGTTGACTCTTGGGCGGATTTCAGGCAAAGGTTTGTGGCAAAGTTTCTCTCAAGGGCGGAGGAAAACTTGTATATGGAAAGGTTCTTGACTCTAAAGCAAGGAAACATATCAGTGAAGGAATATGTCAACAAGTTTAATCAATTGGCAAGGTTTGGCATAGACATGGTGAATACACCGGAGAAGAAGGCTTTGAGGTTCGTTAAAGGCTTGAATGAACCGATGCATGGATTGGCTATGACTCACATCCCTATGGGGGCCACCTTTGAGAAGCTAGTAGACATGGCACTCATGCATGAGGAAGAGAAGGGTCCCAATGCTAATAAGGCACCCGAGAAGAAAGGAGATCAGAAGAGACCTCAACAGCAACAGCAAAACAAGGGTGGGAAAGGCAACGGTGGCAAGGGAAAGAAGAAGTGCTTCAATTGCGGGATACCAGGCCACCTAAGCAAAGATTGTCGGAAGAAGAAGAAGACTGGCTGCTTCCATTGTGGCGAAGCAGGGTATCTAGTGAAGGACTGCCCTAAGAAGGGGCAAAGGACGGGATCTACCTCGGGAGGACAGGTGCAAGCTCTTATGGCACCAGGTCAGGCAAGGGGGCAAGTTCAGGCTCTCGCGGTTCCACCGAATCAGGAAAGAGGTAGAACTATTTCCGTTGAAAGTCTGGTTTTTATGTTTGATCATCCTGTCCGTACTTTGTTTGACTCTGGCGCATCGCATTCGTTTATCTCATCATCATTAGTTGAGTCACTACACTTAGACACCAGTCTAGTAGATGATCCCTTGGTTGTTTCAAACCCAATTGGGGGCTCCACTTATTTGTCCATGATATGTTTGGGTTTGAAGATTTCTATACTTAGCGTTGAGTTTAGATGTGATGCTTTTGTTTTGGGCTTCACGGGCTATGGGTTGATTTTGGGCATGGACTGGTTATCCAGTAATGGTGCCGTTCTTGATAGTGAAAGGAGAGTTGTTAGGCTCATGACCCGCTTGGGTAACACTCTCGAGATCTCTTGTAATCCCATGGATTCTGTTATGCTAAGTTATCTTGAATCGCTTGACGCTTCGGTCGAGAGTTTGCGATCTGTTAGATTGGTCCGGGAATACTCGGATGTGTTTGAGGAGGTGAAGGGCTTACCTCCGAAGTGGGAGATAGACTTCCGAATATATCTGGTGGACAATACTAAACCAGTATCTTTGCCAGTGCGCCATATGGCTCCTCGTGAGAGGAGGGACCTCCATAAGCAAGTAGGGGAGTTGCTTGAGAAGGGGTTCATAAGACGAAGTATATCGGAGTGGGGTGCTCCAGTAGTTTTTTCCACGAAGGCGGATGGGTCCCTCAGACTTAGTGTAGACTATAGAGAACTCAACAAGCTCACAAAGAAGAATAGACACCCATTGCCGAGGATTGATGATCTCTTTGATCAGTTGGTTGGCGCCTCAGTGTTTTCGCAGTTGGACTTGGCTACGGGGTTTCATCAGTTGAGAGTGGCTGAGGATAGCATAGACAAGACTGCCTTTAGGACTCCGGATGGTTTCTTTGAGTGGCTTGTGATGCCATTTGGTTTGACGAACGCCCCTGCATACTTTGTTGATTTGATGAGTAGGGTGTTCAGGGAGTACCTTAATAAGTTCGTGGTGGTCTTTGTGGATGACATCTTAGTCTTTTCTAAGAGTGAAGAAGAGCATGCCCTACATCTTAGGGAAGTGTTGGAGACTCAGCCTTAAGGCTAAATTATCTAAATGTCACTTTTGGAGGAAGGAAGTGCGGTTCTTGGGGCACGTGGTCTCCAAGGAAGGGATAGCTGTGGATCCCGCGAAGGTAGTGTCCATCCAAGATTGGAAGGTTCCGAAGAATGCTACCGAGGTGAGGAGTTTCTTGGGGTTGGCTGGCTACTATAGGAAGTTTATCAAGGACTTCGCGAAGATATCAGCCCCATTAACTCGCTTGACAAAGAAGAATCTAGTCTTCGCATGGGACGTAGATTGTGATGATGCGTTCCAACGGTTAAAGAGAGCTTTAACCACAGCTCCAGTCTTAGTGTTGCCAGATGGGAGTAAGCCATTTGTTGTTTATACCGATGCTTGTGGGACAGGACTGGGTACAGTCTTAATGCAAGAGGGAAGGGTAATAGCCTACGGTGGAAGGCAGTTGAGAAAGCATGAGAAAAATTACCCTACCCATGATTTAGAGTTGGCCGCTATTGTTTTTGCACTTAAGACTTGGCGCCATTATCTTCTTGGAGAAAGGTTCGAATTGTTCACTGACCACAAATCATTGAAGTACTTGTTTTCTCAGAAGGATTTGAACTTGAGACAGCAAAGGTGGATGGAGTTCTTAGCATCCTATGATTTCGAGATAGCGTATACCCCTGGCAAGGGTAACGTGGTGGCGGACGCCTTGAGCCGAAAAAGGTTGTCCTTGAGCCCATTGTTCGTGGAACAACGAAGCTTGGAATTTATCTCGATGTTTGATTTCAGACCTTCCGTTGACTTTGTACCCGGTTTGCTAGCATCCTTAGAGGTCAGACCTACTCTTTTGGGACGGATTGGCGAGGCACAACGGGACGACCCACAGTTGGTTGAGTTGGTAGAGAGGATCATAAGGGGGGAGTCGTCCAGCCATTTGAGTAGGTACACCCTAGACGATAGGGGGTGCTTGCGTAGAGACGGTAGACTTTGTGTACCGCAAGACGAGGGTTTGAGGAAGGCTATTCTTGATGATGCACATCGATCAAAGATGACCATTCATCCCGGTGGGGACAAGATGTACCAAGACATGAAGCGAGTTTTCTTTTGGGCTGGTATGAAGAAAGATGTGGCCGAGTATGTCGCTAGATGCTTGGTGTGCCAACAAGTGAAAGCGGAGCAAAAGAAACCCGGTGGGTTGCTTCACCCATTGGAAGTTCCGCAATGGAAGTGGGATAGCGTCTCGATGGATTTTATTGATGGGTTACCGAGATCAAGGAAGGGTAATACGGGAATTTAGGTTATGGTAGACAGACTTACTAAGAGCGCCCATTTCATACCCGTGAAGAACAAGAGGACTGCTCCATGGCTAGCTTCAGTTTATCTTCGAGAGATAGTTCGGTTGCATGGGGTACCTTCTAGCATTGTGAGTGATCGAGATCCTATCTACACTATCGAGTTTTGGAAAAGTTTGCAAGAGGCAGTAGGGACTCAGTTGTGTCTGATCACCGCATATCATCCTCAGACGGACGGCCAGACCGAGAGGGTGAATCGTGTTCTAGAAGACCTTTTGAGGCTTTGAATCTTAGATTTTGGAGGTACATGGGAAGAGCATCTTCCATTGGTGGAGTTCGCGTATAATAACAGCTTTCAGTCCAGTATTGGTATGGCTCCTTTTGAAGCTCTTTATGGAAGGCCTTGTCGATCACCTACATGTTGGTGGGAATCTACGGATAAGATCTTGCTTGGGCCTGATATGGTTAGAGAGACTTCGGAAAAGATTGATTTGATTCGAAGAAGGATGAAAGCAACGCAAGATAGGCAGAAATCTTACGTGGATAAGAGGAGGACGGATCTTGAGTTTGATGTTGGGGACATGGTCTTTGTTAAAGTATCTCCATTACGGAATGTTGTTCGCTTTGGATCCGTTGGGAAGTTAGCACCAAGATTTGTAGGACCGTTTCCTATTAAGGAAAGGATTGGACGGATGGCATATAGAGTGGATTTACCCGAGAGACTTAGTGGTGTACATGACGTATTCCATGTGTCACATTTGAGGAAGTGCCTACATGAGACCGCAGAGGTGGTAGAGCCGACCTTGCTTAGAGAAGTGGAGGTAGAGCGTGATGCGACTATTCGACGAGCTCCTACCCGCATCCTTGGTTCAGATATTAGGAAGTTGAGAAACAGAGAGGTTCGACTAGTCAAAGTGCAATGGGGAGAGGATGAGAGCAATGCTACTTGGGAGACAGAAGCGAAGATGCGTTCACTGTACCCATTCCTTTTTGAGGGTATGTCTTTTAACTTCTCCTTTATCGTTTGTCTAGTACTTATCTTATCTTTAGTATGTCCTCTCATTAGTATCTTTGACCTTTAGATAGGGTAAACCTATGGTTGAAACATGTGTTTGAGACATGTTATGTTTGATGGATGCGTGTGGATGCAAGTGTTTGCTAGTGGTTGCTCGTGGATGCATATACACACACTTTAGACACTAGATCGGCTCAGTCACTTCATATTGCATATTGCATATAACTGTGTGTAGGTAGTTATATTAATGGATGTATAATGGTTGTGTTATCATATGGATGATGCATTTTGGTGTATGGTTGTGCACACATGTAGAAATAGTATGTGTTGATAGGGTTCTTTCGCATACATATTGGATGCATGGCACTATCATGGTTTGCATTAAGGAGGTCAACTGAATCAGTAGACCGCCTGATTTTGCATTAGACAGGGAACATATACACACACTCTTTGCATATGTTCATACATCATTAGAAACTTTAAGGACAATGGATGCCAGTGTTTGATGGTTTAGTATTTTGGTTGTTTGGTTGGTAGGATACGTTCTTCTTGACTTAGAGATTTCGGGGACGAAATCCTTTAAGTAGGGGAGAATGTAACACCCCGTATGTTGAATAACTTGTTATAATATAAATCAGGGCAGAATTAAATTTTAAAATCCGAATCAGGGGAAAACGGGCTATGCCATTGCGTTCGTCTCGGAAAAATACGCGAAATAGAGTCCGAGTTTTCGAAAATCGGAGTCCGTATGACCCAGTTAAGGCCCGAAGAAGTTTTCAGAAAATTCAAAACAGATTTAAATATAAATATTTCAAATTTCAGAAGAGGCGGGAAAATTCCCGCCAGGCAGAGGGAGTCGACACAGGGGTCGACATGGGTGTCGACCCCCCCTCCAAGGGGTCGACCCATGTGTCGACACAGGGGTTGACCCCCCCTGTCGGTCTGTGTGACCTGGGTGCACCATTTTGGCTTTTGGGCTGTGCTTGGTGGCTAGTGACGAGACCTGGCGGTTCTAATCTGATTTAGGGTTAATCTAATGGCCTAAAATACTTAACTAATCTATAAATACACCCTAAGACTACCCTAATTCATACAAAAAATAGATACAACGTCGTTATGCCGTCAAAATGCAACTTGAAGGAGCCTCCATTAAATTAAAGAGGAAGATAGCTTCTCAAATCAACTTCTAATCAACTCTAGCAACTTAATCTTCTTCATAGGAGTGCTAATCAAAATGTTGTGAGTTTCTATAGCCTTAATGACCAATTGTTGAAATGATTATGATAGGATATAATGAGGTTATGGCTATGAATGTGGATCAATGCAAGTTATGTTATCATATGCTATGTGTTCATGATGTTATGCAAGTTATGCAAGTCATATGCTATGTGTTATGCAAGTTATGCAAGTCATATGCTATATGTTCATGATGTTATGCAAGTTATGCAAGTCATATGCTATGTGTTCATGATGTTATGCAAGTTATGCAAGTCATATGCTATGTGTTCATGATGTTATGCAAGTTATGCAAGTCATATGCAATATGACCATGATGTTGTGCAAGTTATGCAAGTCATATGCTATGAGTTCATGATGCTAGTTATGCAAATCACTATGATAAACATTGATCCATTATGACACCATGATTATGCAAGTTTGGTGTATGATTATATGCAAGTTCATATATGATATGTTATGCAAGTTTGGTGTTTGATTATATGCAAGTTCATATATGACATGTTATGCAAGTTTGGTGTTTGATTATATGCAAGTAACATGTTCAAGTTTACACCTTTGTATGATATGCATACATATGCAAGTTTACCCCTTTGTATGACATAAGTAGCTTATGCAAGTTACCCTCTTTATGACATATGTGATTCATGCAAGTTTGGGTTGATTATTTATGCTAGTTGGGTTTGATGCTATATGCATGTTGACACCTTTAAAACCCATGTTGATGCTAATGTTATGCAAGTAGGACCCATTGTATTTGTGATGAATCTTCCCTTATAAGTATGTCATGTTAGAGAATTACGTGGGGAACGATGGGGTTAATATTCATGTTAATGAAATGGTGTGAAGTTGGTATGATTATGCATACCATAAAGTGGATGGACATAATTGAGTCAATTATGTACATCGTTAAATTTGTAATTAATTAGGGATAATTAATACAAATTATGGGGTTGATTAATTAGGTGTAATTAATCGACTAAGACACGAGGTTGGACCCTTTTGTAGCATAAGACTGCCCGGAACCGACCGGCAAATCCAGCGGCTACAAATGATTGGCCCAATGTGACAGGTCTTAGGCATAAACTAAATACGTGACAAGTGTAAAGACACAAGGTTAGACTCGGTTATGGCGTA
The DNA here is from genome assembly GCA_030737875.1 of Allium sativum. NCBI lineage: Eukaryota > Viridiplantae > Streptophyta > Magnoliopsida > Asparagales > Amaryllidaceae > Allium > Allium sativum. The sequence goes on from CM060920.1 coordinate 492,671,479, forward strand.
AGGCTGCACGGACCCGACCGGCAAATCCAGCTGCCATAAAAAATAGTCTAATGTGAGAGGTCTTTACAACGGTTACGTTCTTAATCAATTAAGAAACACTTAACCAGATAAGCATGTAGTGGGGCATGAGGGGTTAAGTAGGTGCCTTGGGTGGCATGTGGAAATCAAGTAGGTGCCTTGGGTGGCATGTGGAAATCTAGTGGGTTGCCTTGGGTGGCAATAGAAAATACGATTAGAATACTTAACCAAGTGGAAACATGTAATTAAACATGATTAAAGGGTTAAGTGGGATGCACTAGAAAAAGGGACAAGCTTAGGTGGGTAGCTTGTGGGGGCCCATTTCAACCAGTAACCCATACGTATCTTATTGGGCTCGACCCATGTCGAGGACGGGACACGCGCACTGGGCTTGACTATAAGAGGCCAAAACGGGTTAGCGGTGGCAACGCAAGTCCAACGGGTTTCATACGCGTGTGTGGACCCGGGCGGGTAGGTAAGACGTTGTTGCATCGTGTAGGTATAAGCCGTGCACCATTGGTTGTATCGGGTTGCCACTTTGGGGAGTGATACACCCCACTGTGGGGCCAGCACGGGTACCTACGGTAGGGAGCCGATCGCTTGGTGAGTAGTGGGTACACCTAGTGGAGATAGGGGCAGACGGCACCTATGTAGTCAACTAGGGGTACACGAAACTACTAGTTAAATTTTCTAAGTCCTTGGGTGGGATCAACCTTTAAGTAGGAATGACTGGTGTGGTGCAGTTAGTAATCACCCTTGGGTGGGTAGATGCGTCTTTACCGTTATCTTAGTTCATCCTATGTCTAGTTGGCTGCTTAGTGTAGTCATTTATCCCCAGTCATCACCGTACCAAGTTTATATCATACCCTAATTACTTTAATGATTGTATTGTTAAAGTTATAGGGCTCACTCAGACTTATGTCTGACCCCATTGTTTTTATCTTTTTTCCCAACCCTCAGGTTCTCAGAGTGGGCCTAGCACTAGTGGGCTTTGATCAGATTGCTTTATCTATCTTTTGGAGCTTGGACCGTGATGTAAAGCCCAGCTTATCTTTTCTATTATGGCTATTAGTTGTGTAGTGGGATTATGTATTATGTTTTATCAGGATGGATATTTAGTACTTGACTCTTGTTTTAGTTGGTTTTGATATGTAACCAAACATGTTTATCTTCTGCTGCAATAAAATGATGTTTTAGATTTCAAGTATTATTTATATCTGTCTTGTTGTAATTTTTCTGTTCTATATTCACTTAAAATACTCCACCGAAGTTAAGGCATTCCCATTGTGAGTGACCTTAGCGAGTGTGGGGTGTTACATTAACTCTCATTCAAACACTTCTCTTCGAGACTGGATCCTGCTATTTATCAATTAAAAATGAAATCAATCAAGTTGGGGTAAAATTACCTCTCAGACCTTGACTGAAAACAACATTAACTTCAAAACAGAGAAAACCACTTACTTCGAAGAAACATGTAACGACCCGTATTCTACGCATCATGGGATCGTAGAATATTTATTTCTTTCACATATGAAGTTGTACGGTCATGTAACTTTGGGAGACGACTATTGGGGTCATTTCCCATGTTCATGATTTTTGTCGATTTTTAAATGACCGTTTTGCCCCTAGTTGGTACTGTTTTGGCCATAACTTTTGACTGGAAAGGAATTTTGACCTGAAACCACTTCCATTGGATTCGAATGATGGTTTCTCTTTCCGTAGAGTGGTTACAATAGCCAAACGGACTTACCGTTTGGGAGATATGGCTGAATTAAGGTTCAAAGGGTTATTTTCAGCTTAATTGGGCCAAACCGGGTGATTAGCAGCTAGGCCCATTGGGTAATTTCGGGTTTAGGGGTATATGAGGGCTGATAGGGTTAGAATTTCGGTTTCTTCCTCATTTTTCCAGCCGCCACTTAGTTTCTTCAACCCTAGTCATGGCCTCCATCCTCTAAAATCATCCCAAAATCCCTCCTAATCACTTTCTAGTTGAAGATTAAGCTAATTAGCATCAAACCAAGGCTAATCAACATCAAATTTGGAATAAAGCTGCTGTGTTGCATAGAGATTCAACCCAAACAGAGAATCATTTCAGATCTATAGTTTAATTTGTGGCAAAGGTGAGTGATTTGCATTGTTTTTCACTAATTACGGCTAATTATGGTAATTAGCGAATATTAGCGAAATTATGGCTCAGAAAATTCTAGAAAAATTCCTAAAATTCTAAAACACCATTTTATGCCTCTGATATGAATTTGGGTTAATTTCGACTAATTTTGCAAATCCCGGAATTTGGGGGATTAAGGAGTAATTAGTGATAATTAGCGAAATTATGCATGTTAAAAATCTGGAAAAATATGCAGAAATTCATAAATATTATTCTAAGCCTCTGTTAGAAAAATTGGCTAATTTGGTTAAGTTTTGCTAATCCTATTGTTAGATTTGCTTAAACATGCTTAAGGGGAAAATATGGGTTTTTGGGTATGTTTGATCCGTTTTGACATATCATATCGTTGTTTTGTTGCTTGTGAATGTTTATGCATGTTGCTATGACTGTATGGTATGCTTTGTGATTGTCTAGAAGTGTTAGTTTGGTCGAAAACGCCGTCGAATGGCGTAAAACAGTCGTTGGAAAAGCAGCAGGAAAGTACCCGAACCGGATCGGATCGGATGGGAGCACGGACCGACCCGAGGTGCAACTCGCGAACCGAACCGATCGTGATACCCGATCCGAATCGCTAGTCAATGGTGGCCATGAACTGATCTTCTCGTGCCCACGATCCACCCACCTCCTTCGACCCGAACCGCTCGCCTGAAGGACCCCACGAACCGACCCGAGGTGATGATACCGATCCGAACAAGAAGGAGTAGCCACGAACTGGAGGAGCACGACTCGATCCACTGGGGGTGTTGACGACCCGAACCACCATGAGTCAGAGCACCGAACCGATCCGCCACCTGAGGAGTTCCACGAACCGAACCGGCGAACATCACGAGCTGACTAAGGGCGAGGACCACGAAGACATGGTGGCACGATCCGACCCGAACTGAAGTGGGGGACCCGATCCAGATAGGGGAGCATGATCCGAACCGAGCAAGGGTGATGACCACGACCTGAAGCAAAGTGAAGAAGGCCGATCCGGTGAAGACCAAAACCCGAGATGCAAAGGTAGTTCAAACGGGAAGTTAGAGCTCAGGATCCAGACGGGAACCAATGAGTTCACTTCGTGATTGGGCTTTGCTGCGGGACGTGTGCTAAGGAGTTGTCGATGTCTATGACTTTGGATCACTAGGTGTTGGAGGTAGAGAGACAAACTCGGGCTTTGGATATGGTGCGACTAGGGAGCTACCTACCAATGGAGTGGGGTCATGGAAACGTTGGGCGTGATCCCATAGGTATGGCGTTGGTGGTAGTAGGAATGTACATAGTCGTACAAAGTCGAGTTCTGTCGTTTGAGTAAAGTGCTCTAGTGATCGAAGAAGTGGATGTCGTATGCTTTACGCACTGAGTGAGGGATGCGAGGATGGTTGCTATGCTTGATTGTTTGACACACACATCCCCACCCCCGTATACTTATATTATGTGTTTGTGGCATCAAAGAGTGTTGTACCGTGTAGTACTAACTCTTTGGTTGCAGGTCCAGGTTCAGGTATGATTGGATTATACCTGTTATTGTTATGTTTTGTTGCTTATCGCTCATACCAGGCTTTATGTCTGACCCAGAGTTTTATGTCTCTTCTTATTACTCTGGGTGCTCACACGAGCAGACTAGAGACAGGTTATGGTTAGCTGGTGATGCGCGAGTAGCTGATTCGGAGGCGAGCAGGAGGCTTCCACGTATGATATATAGATATTCTCCCTGTGTCATTGGTGGTCGCTACTTGGGCATTAGTAGTGTACCTCCTTTATCTTGCTTTTGTTTTGAGACAGTTTGAAAAGTTGTAATAAGCTATATTTTGGATTTCCGCTGCTATGATGCTCAGTTCTGGTTTTTAGCTTATGCACTGTCTCTTCTGTTTTATGTCAAGTATGTTATTATTATATTTTGTTCTATGCGCTGTGAGACATATTACAGGTTCCTTGATTAGTCCATTCTCTTCTTTCTTTTTCTTCTGGCGACCGTCCCGTGCTAACTGGATATGTGTACAGCGCACTTTCGGAGTAAATGCAGGTTGGTGCGGGGCGGGCCGTCACACTTGGTATCAGAGCTCTAGGTTGCGTAGTTAACCTAGGGAAAGACACTAGGGAGGGTTAGTACGTATATGAGAGCGCGTATTTGTTATATTTTGGTTTTCAAAAGCTAGTTATATATATATACTAGTAGTATTAGTAAGGATGAAGTCGCACTGCACTAGTACCACTATGGAGATGGCTGATTCGTTCTCTTTGCAGATTGAACGATGAGCCGAAACCTGAGGAACAATGGTCCAAGGGGTAACAATAGGAATGACCCAGACTTGAGGACGATGTTCACCAACTTCATGCGAGATATGATTAGGGATGCTCAGGGAGCAGTCCCTAATGCTGTTAATGGTGGTGGTGCAGCGGTGCAGGCGCCTAGGGTCGATTTCGCCAAGTTGTGCAAGGATTACACTAACCTTGGTGGGAAGCCGTTCCACGGAACGGAGTCGGCCACAGATGTTCAGGATTGGTTGGATAGCTGTGATCGTATCTTCGACGACTTGGGTATTGAGGATGCGATGAAGAGAAGGCTAGCGTCTCGTCAGCTGCAAGGGCGAGCGATGAATTGGTGGAATGCCATTAGAACGGCTACTCCAGAAGATCAAGTTACTTGGAATCAGTTTAAGACTCGTTTTTGTGATAAGTTTATTCCAGCTGCTCATAAATCAGAACTGTTCAGGAAGTTCTTGGAGCTTAAGCAGAACGGTAGAGCAGTCTCGGAGTATATCGCTGAATTTGACACTTTATCGAAATATGGATGGTCCCTTATCGATACAGTCGAAAAGAAGAACGAGAAGTGCATAACTGGCTTGGATGGGTACTTGGGGGAAAGACTTATAAACCATATCGATGAGACGTTCGAGTCTATTGTAGGAAAGGCATTAAGGTCAGAGAGCCTTTTCCCTAAGTCGAAGACCGAAGTTGCTACGGTATCTGCAGAGGAACTAAAGCCGCAAGCAGGCGGTGAAGACAAGAAGAATTCTCAGAACAAGAGGAAGCAGAACCCGACCAAGGATGGTCAGAGTAAGAAAAATAAGAAAGATGGCGAATGCTTTAGTTGTGGCAAGAAGGGCCATTACGCCAGAGATTGTCAAGAAAAGCCTGGGGAAAGGAAGTGCTTTAACTGCGGCCAGGCGGGACATCACAAGGATGATTGCCCACAACCTCCTAGGGAGAAGCAGATTGTGAAAGCGTATGCTATCAACGCTGTTCCTTCTTCGTCAAATGCCCCAACTGCGGCGCAGAAGGAAAAAGGTGTTGTTATTCGAGGTATGCTTTCTATTTAAGACGTTTTGATCGGGTTTTGTTTGACAAACCTGAGTTAGTCGATAGACCTTTAGTAGTGCCGAACCTGATTGGTGGTTCGACTAGTTTTGGCATGATTTGTTAATGTGGTCTTATCGAGTCATGGATGTATGTTTCCTTGTGATTGCTTTGTTTTAGGCTTTACTGGGTTTAGCATTATTTTGGGGAGTCGATCTACTCCAAAGGAATAGGGTGGTATTAGGTACCTACCTATTGATGGCAAGGGTAACTGGAGTTAAGGAAGCTAAGAGGTTATCGTTGCAGTAAGTTCTAGTTGTCTCTGGGAGGCAAATGAGTACTCCAGTGCTAGATTGTTTTGCTAGTATCACCTCATGTGGATTGTCCGAATTCAGAGGAGATGTTCCTTGGGCGCTTGTCTGATATTGGTTTCGGCCTTTGGGGCTTGTGCTTGGGGAATGTCGAGTTTGACTAGGATGGTTTGCGTGAGGGATAAGTAGACGTTGCGATTTTCATTGGATGATATCTTGGTTCACTCGAGGAGTGATGGGCAGACGGAACATGATAAGACTGTTCAATGGTATAGACTGCCTAGAGTTAGACTCGATAGGGTTATGAGCTTGCTCGAGTGGGACTCGGGAAAGATGCAGAGTAATGGATTGGTTAGGACCCTATGTTGATGTTCTTTTTGAAAGAATAGGATGTGTTCGTTGATCATGGAAGATACAACGAAGATTAGGACGATTCAAGTTAGATTTGAACTCGTAAAAGGAAAATGGGGCGAGTTCGTTAGTCATGGTGATATAACGAATATGGAAATACTTCACATTAGATTTGAAGTATGTTTGGAACATAGTGGGAAGCTCGTTGATCTTGGAGATTCAGCGAACATAGGAGAGTTTCACGTTGGACTTGGACTCGTAGGTAGAGTACCTAGATTCACTAGGTGGGTCTAGTTTACCTTTGGAAGGTGAATGTACTTTGGACGTGCAGTACGAGATTCATTGGATGAGTCTAGTTTATCTCTGGGAGATTGACTCGAGTTAGACTCGAGAGGGCTGCAAGGAATTGGATTCAGCTCGAGTTGGACTCGAGTGGGCAGCAAGATAATGGATAGACTTGGGTTGGACTCAAGTATTTTAGGAGGACTAAAAGCAGGGGTATCTGGGGACGCCCGTTACCTTGGATCCGTTGGACGTGATCTAGTTATCCTTGGAGGATAAACGTACGTTGGACGTACGGTAGTCCGATTGGAGGCTGGGCTTCCATTAGTTTAATTATCCTTGGAGGATAAACGTATGTTGGACATACGGTAGACCGAAGGGAGGCGGGGCTTCCATTGGCCTGGGATTGGTTGGACCAGTCAAGTAGGCATCGGTGTATGGAGGCTGGGCTTCCATTAGTTATTGATGTTGGTTGGACCAGACAGATTGGAATCGACATATTGGGATTATTTAGACCAATCATGTAGGTGTCGATGTGTTTATGACTTTAGCAGGTGATAGATAGGATTTGTTTGATGGATGTTATGGTTGCTATGTTTGTTCCTATCTTTCTTCTCTTGAGTAGACTATCACCTGTAGGGTTCCAGCGATGGGGAGCAAAGTGATTGTAGTAGGACTATGAGCCAGTGCAGTAGAGTCGTCATGACTCCATGGGGCAGAGTGATCATAGTAAAGGATTTGGGTGCAGTACTAGTTGCATTGAGTAGGAGACATGCCAGTTTAGGGGTTTTGTTTCTAGGATGGAAGCAACTAGAGTATGTCACAGGATATGATTTCAGACCCAAGACTGAATTGGATTCAGAAACGCTAGTAAGCTTGACGATTAGATCGATTTTGATTGAGTGGATTGTTTCCAGTTAGAAGGACGATCCTAACCTATTGGAAACCATCTCTAGGGTAGAGATGGGTATAGATGGAAAGAGAATGATCAAGTAAGGATTTGATCGAGAAGGGTGGCTTCGAAAGAATAAGGGACTAGTTGTACCCGACGTAAATGGACTGAGAGGTGAAGTGCTTAGAGCATATCATCACTCGAGATTGACTATACGTCCCAGTGGTAACAAGATGTATTGAGACATAGAGTAGATCTACTACTGGGAAGGGATAAAGATAGGCAGAAGGCTTAACTCGATAAGAGACGAAGAGATTTGGAATCCTTCGTTAATGACTTGGTGTTCGTCGAGATCTCTCCATAGAGAATGTGATTCGGATTGGTTGGAGAGGTAGGTTAGCACCAAGATTTGTTGGCCTATTCCCAGTCCTCGAGCAAGTTGGGAATTTGGCATATGAAGTAGAGCTACCTGACAAGATGGCGGGAGTTCACAACGTATTTCATGTTTCCCAGTTAAGGAAGTTTGTGCAAGACCCTAATGTGGCTATTTCACCAGATCAGTTGGACGAAAGCGAAGTTGAACCCGAGGCGGTTGGGAACCGCAAGTCTATGCGTATTGTTGGGAACGATATGAAGCAGCTTCGAAAGAAGGCGGTGAAACTAGTCAAAGTCCAGTGGGGTGAGAATGGAAAAAGACTGTACTTGGGAAACAGAGGAGGATATAAGGAAGAAGTATCCAGGACTCTTTGCCTAGTAAGGTTTTGGTAGTGATAGTTTCTTCCCTTGTTAGTAAACTGCATGCTAGGATAGACTTGTTTTGCATGTTGATTGTTGTTTTATGGTTGATAGGCATGCGGGACCCTTTGTGTGTTCTGGTTAGGGAATTTCGGGGGCGAAATTTCTTAAGGGGGGAAGAGTGTAACGACCCGTATTCTACGCATCATGGGATCGTAGAATATTTATTTCTTTCACATATGAAGTTGTACGGTCATGTAACTTTGGGAGACGACTATTGGGGTCATTTCCCATGTTCATGATTTTTGTCGATTTTTAAATGACCGTTTTGCCCCTAGTTGGTACTGTTTTGGCCATAACTTTTGACTGGAAAGGAATTTTGACCTGAAACCACTTCCATTGGATTCGAATGATGGTTTCTCTTTCCGTAGAGTGGTTACAATAGCCAAACGGACTTACCGTTTGGGAGATATGGCTGAATTAAGGTTCAAAGGGTTATTTTCAGCTTAATTGGGCCAAACCGGGTGATTAGCAGCTAGGCCCATTGGGTAATTTCGGGTTTAGGGGTATATGAGGGCTGATAGGGTTAGAATTTCGGTTTCTTCCTCATTTTTCCAGCCGCCACTTAGTTTCTTCAACCCTAGTCATGGCCTCCATCCTCTAAAATCATCCCAAAATCCCTCCTAATCACTTTCTAGTTGAAGATTAAGCTAATTAGCATCAAACCAAGGCTAATCAACATCAAATTTGGAATAAAGCTGCTGTGTTGCATAGAGATTCAACCCAAACAGAGAATCATTTCAGATCTATAGTTTAATTTGTGGCAAAGGTGAGTGATTTGCATTGTTTTTCACTAATTACGGCTAATTATGGTAATTAGCGAATATTAGCGAAATTATGGCTCAGAAAATTCTAGAAAAATTCCTAAAATTCTAAAACACCATTTTATGCCTCTGATATGAATTTGGGTTAATTTCGACTAATTTTGCAAATCCCGGAATTTGGGGGATTAAGGAGTAATTAGTGATAATTAGCGAAATTATGCATGTTAAAAATCTGGAAAAATATGCAGAAATTCATAAATATTATTCTAAGCCTCTGTTAGAAAAATTGGCTAATTTGGTTAAGTTTTGCTAATCCTATTGTTAGATTTGCTTAAACATGCTTAAGGGGAAAATATGGGTTTTTGGGTATGTTTGATCCGTTTTGACATATCATATCGTTGTTTTGTTGCTTGTGAATGTTTATGCATGTTGCTATGACTGTATGGTATGCTTTGTGATTGTCTAGAAGTGTTAGTTTGGTCGAAAACGCCGTCGAATGGCGTAAAACAGTCGTTGGAAAAGCAGCAGGAAAGTACCCGAACCGGATCGGATCGGATGGGAGCACGGACCGACCCGAGGTGCAACTCGCGAACCGAACCGATCGTGATACCCGATCCGAATCGCTAGTCAATGGTGGCCATGAACTGATCTTCTCGTGCCCACGATCCACCCACCTCCTTCGACCCGAACCGCTCGCCTGAAGGACCCCACGAACCGACCCGAGGTGATGATACCGATCCGAACAAGAAGGAGTAGCCACGAACTGGAGGAGCACGACTCGATCCACTGGGGGTGTTGACGACCCGAACCACCATGAGTCAGAGCACCGAACCGATCCGCCACCTGAGGAGTTCCACGAACCGAACCGGCGAACATCACGAGCTGACTAAGGGCGAGGACCACGAAGACATGGTGGCACGATCCGACCCGAACTGAAGTGGGGGACCCGATCCAGATAGGGGAGCATGATCCGAACCGAGCAAGGGTGATGACCACGACCTGAAGCAAAGTGAAGAAGGCCGATCCGGTGAAGACCAAAACCCGAGATGCAAAGGTAGTTCAAACGGGAAGTTAGAGCTCAGGATCCAGACGGGAACCAATGAGTTCACTTCGTGATTGGGCTTTGCTGCGAGACGTGTGCTAAGGAGTTGTCGATGTCTATGACTTTGGATCACTAGGTGTTGGAGGTAGAGAGACAAACTCGGGCTTTGGATATGGTGCGACTAGGGAGCTACCTACCAATGGAGTGGGGTCATGGAAACGTTGGGCGTGATCCCATAGGTATGGCGTTGGTGGTAGTAGGAATGTACATAGTCGTACAAAGTCGAGTTCTGTCGTTTGAGTAAAGTGCTCTAGTGATCGAAGAAGTGGATGTCGTATGCTTTACGCACTGAGTGAGGGATGCGAGGATGGTTGCTATGCTTGATTGTTTGACACACACATCCCCACCCCCGTATACTTATATTATGTGTTTGTGGCATCATAGAGTGTTGTACCGTGTAGTACTAACTCTTTGGTTGCAGGTCCAGGTTCAGGTATGATTGGATTATACCTGTTATTGTTATGTTTTGTTGCTTATCGCTCATACCAGGCTTTATGTCTGACCCAGAGTTTTATGTCTCTTCTTATTACTCTGGGTGCTCACACGAGCAGACTAGAGACAGGTTATGGTTAGCTGGTGATGCGCGAGTAGCTGATTCGGAGGCGAGCAGGAGGCTTCCACGTATGATATATAGATATTCTCCCTGTGTCATTGGTGGTCGCTACTTGGGCATTAGTAGTGTACCTCCTTTATCTTGCTTTTGTTTTGAGACAGTTTGAAAAGTTGTAATAAGCTATATTTTGGATTTCCGCTGCTATGATGCTCAGTTCTGGTTTTTAGCTTATGCACTGTCTCTTCTGTTTTATGTCAAGTATGTTATTATTATATTTTGTTCTATGCGCTGTGAGACATATTACAGGTTCCTTGATTAGTCCATTCTCTTCTTTCTTTTTCTTCTGGCGACCGTCCCGTGCTAACTGGATATGTGTACAGCGCACTTTCGGAGTAAATGCAGGTTGGTGCGGGGCGGGCCGTCACAAAACACACTATAAAACCCAATTATTCATTTTTAAAACATGTATATGGTTCGCTTTCTATTTCTAACTTATAGATTTCCTTTTTGTTTACAATATTCTATTTTTGATTTCGTTTCCTTATCGAATCTTATATATACTGATACATTGATTTCTAACTATCAAATTATCTTAAAAATATTCTAACTCCTTAAATTCCCAGGAAAATTCACCATAACCTCCCTTGTACCGGGAGCATCGAGATATTTCAAATAGCCTCCTATGGCCCTCACCAATCCAAAAGAAAAATAAAAAGCCAAGCGTCTTGCCGATACGGTGCATAAAACCTCATATATGAATTTAAACGTGTACCTTTTTGTCGGGCGCATAAATTAAAATCTTCATATACTTCATCCCATACCTGTCTAACACATGCTCAACTGTTTTCAATTCAATTCAACACTATCCAATCGTTTGAATTCAGTTTCGCTCATTTATTCTTTAATTACCCATTTTTCCTATTTCGCTCCTTTGTTTGAACATAACATGTTCAAACAAAATATTAAACTTGCTCATAACCAAATTGAATTTCAATTTCAATTCTAGTTTTCTTTTCGATTTCGAATATAAATTTCCAAATCGAATTCACTTATTCAAAGCCCAATATTAATTCAAAATCTCATTAATTAATTACTACTCGATTTAGTTAATTCTATTCAAAAATCAAAATTCTGATTTCTGTTTCAAAAATCAATTTATTACTCCACCTGAGTTCACATATAATCTACAACTCAAATCTGGAATTTTCTAAACAGAAATTCGGATTTTATTCGCTTAAAATCCTTTTATAAAATTAAATTTATGGTTTTTAAATGGTTATAGCGCTGCTTTTTCTGAAAATTTGATTTTGATATAACTCAAAATCTATTCGACGAAAATCCAGATTTTTCTCCTCCAATAGAAAACTATTATCAAATCGGTCCTGACGTTTCTTGTTTCAAAGAATTCCGACTTTAATTGAGTTCTGTATACCCAATTGAAGTTTGAAACGACCATTTATGAACTGCAGCGCTGCGGCGAGTTCGTTTTAATTATATTTATATATATAAACTTTCAAACTTCGTTTAAAATGAATTCAACTCCATTTTAACTCTATTTGAATTTTTTTGATTCAACCTCCATTTTCACTTTTATTTGAATTCTATATTCAAATTCCAATTTCACTTCTATTTGAATCCTATACTCCATATTTTAAATTCCATTTGAATTATATATTTAAATTCCAAAGTTTAAAATTCCATTTGAATGCTATATTCAAATTCTATAATTTAAATTCCATTTGAATTCCTTTTGAATTCTATATTCAAATTCCCTATTCAATTCTCTTTGAATTCAAATTCCATATTTATTCTATTTGAATTTCAAATATTTAAACTCCGATTCAATTCTATTTGAAATTTCAAATATTCAAACTCCTTTTTAATTCTATTATTCAAATTCTATTTAAATCCTCTTATTCAAATTCTATTCCAAATTCCCTTATTCAAATTCTATTTACATTCCTATATTCAAATTCTATATTTGAATTTCCTTTAAATTTTCTATATTCAACATCTATTTAAATTTCTATATTCAAATTCTATATTTGAATTTCCCTTTGAATTTCTTTATTCAAATTCCATTTCAATCTATTTGAATTCTATATTCAAATTTTATTTTTGAATTCCATTTGGATTTCTATATTCAAACTCTATTTGAATTTCAATATTCAATTTCTATTTGAATTTTCTTTATTCAAATTCTATTTTCAATTCCATTGAACTTCATATATTTAAATTAACTTCTATTTAAATAAATTCGAATAAATCGAATTCAAATCATATATCCTTATCGATTTATTTCAGTTCAATTTATATTCTGAACATCAGAATAAATTCCATCGTTTATCTCTTTAAAATGATTTCCCCCATTTCTATTTTTAAATTCACATTTGAATTTAAATATTCAAATTATCCAAATGATAATTTTTCCCCTTTTTATTTACAAACCCTATTTATTTTACTTGTTTATATATTTAAACTAGTCCTGATTTCAATTTCCTTTGAAATAGATATTTCTACTTTGGAAAAATAGTTTTCCCTTTTTCAAATTCAAACTTATAATTTGTTTCTGAATTATCCAATGAAAATTCTCTTCCCTTCATTTAAAACTTCGTTTATAAATGAACTTCTTGTTTTATTCCTTTAAAACAAGTTAATATTTTTATTCCATTCAAATTTCAAATTCTATTTTAGAAAAATAGAATTTTCCCTTTTCACTATGGAAATTTCCTTTTTCGATATTTTTAAATATCAACACATAGGCCCAGTGATATTTAAACACCAAACAATCAATTATTTATTTTTGGTTTTCTAACACATCATATATGACAGTATATATGCAAACAAATAAACAAACAGATAATATATTTTTGAGGAATCCAGTTGGATTCCTCCAACCTGTTTTCCTGCATACACAGACGTTAGTCAACATAAATAATACCCATCTTGCTTCAAGGCATGATATCGCGGTATAAAAGGGGATCCACTTATATACGTGGGCGTAGTGTCATCCGCTAATGATACTGCGGGCATCCGCTAATGATACTGCGGGAAATTCAACCACCAATATATATATATATATATATATATATATATATAATAGCAACAACCAAGTCTAAATAACTAATATATTTTAAAACAACCAGAAAGCATTCGAACAAGCAACAAACAATTATTTTTAACTGATAAAAATAATTTTTAAATAAAAGGTGAGTGAGATTTACTCACCAGGGTTTTATTGCAATCCGCTCTAACTTATATTTAGAATTCCCAGTTGATTTCGAAAATTCCCAAATCAACTCATGCTCGCATATTTTCAGCTATAAATCCAACGTGCTTTTACAACATTCGAATCTGATTTTATATGAATTTTATACAGCATAATGGTTTCATAATTGAACTAAAATAAATTTAATATCATTTATTCATTAAAAATTTAAAGATTACCCTTAACAGTCGAGTAAACTCTTCTTCATAAAACTGAATAGCTCGAACTTCTACTGCAGCTTACTGCCATTTCCATTGTGAATGCTGAACCATCCTTTCTCGTCATCGTTTACCATTTCCGACTACATGAAAACATTCCAAGTTCAATGACCGTACTTCCTAAGGTCCACCATCGCACACCACTTCCTCACAGAATATCAAAGTCCACCTTAATACCCATTTAATCAAATCATCTACTCACTGCTGTCATGCTGGAACACCCATTTTCATTGTTCAAACATTGTTTTCCCCTTTTTCAAACTATCGTACCCTTATGGTCTACCCAATTCAAACTCGAACACCGTGCTTTTCACTATCGGAATCAAAATATCATGCACCCAGATCATCGCGACCCCCAAGCTTTTCTTCCCCAACTCGAAATCCCTTATTCATTAATCGCGACTTGAGTGCCTCCGAGCTTCAGGAGGTCAAAGGATTTTGAATCGCGAATCGCGATATTGATTTCTAGGTTTAGGGAGCGGTTTTACTGAATGGGGCCATTTATTTTCTAAAGCCTTCGATTTGTGAAAGAGGAGATGGGAGCGGATTTGAATGTGGGAGACTTCGATTCTGAAATGAAATAAAGGGCTAGTGGCCATTTCTGATTTTTGCTGAGGCTCGGATTTTTGTTCAGAGATGAAGAGGAGGTCGCGATATTAATAGTTAGAAAATTCTTAGGCAGTAAGGAAATAGTACTGCGCAAGGTACATCAAATTAAATACAATGTGATATAAAAAGATTTTTAGTTTATTAAAAAGGATTTCGATTTGATTTTGATCTTATCCATTAATCAAATATTACGAGGTTCGCAACATGAATTCGTGAATCGCTATTTTAACCTATTGACCGATGTTTCAACATAAATTCACTATTCTGAACTCAACAGAATAAAGGATAAAATTTAATTCGAACGTATACATACAATAATCATATTAAATTGATATAATATAATTTAAATTCAAAACAAATAAATTCTTCGATAATAAATTTGTACTATTATTCTAATTCAAACAGAAGTTTGTATAAATCACCTGAACTGTTTCAATTCAGTTTAAAATTCAAATAAATTCATTTTCGTATTTCGATAATTATATATATACGAAATAAATCATATATCGATTACCAATCAATAATTCAATATAAAAATTCTTTTATATTATTAATTCAATATTTAAACGATATTAAATATTTAAAATAACTATTCGAAAAATCCTGATTGTTACATTCTTCCCCCTTTAAAATAATTTCGTCCCCGAAATTGCTAAGGTAGGGAAAAATGCCTTGAACCCATTTACCTTTCAAAACTCCTTTATGTTGAAACTCACCTCTTCATATTTCAACAAATTAGATCCAACCAAAACTTTTGGTTTTCACACATTTAATCTAAATGATTTACACCCAATTCATATTCCATTCAATCTTATTCAAATTGACTTTCACTAATTTATCTATCTCGATCCATTTAACTTGCTTAAGTTAAATTTAAACTTCAGAATTCAAATTCCTGGGTTTTCCTTTCAAATCCTTATGAAATCACATAAATATATACTTATATTTATGACCTTTTCAAATTCACACGTTTGAATTTTCAAATCAACTTTTTTTTTATTTCAAACAAATTTTCATCAAATCATTTCTAAGGTAGCAATTCATCAATTAGAAACTCGAAAATGAACACTGATAATGCTGCAGTCATCATCAGAATTATTTTCCAGCCACTGAAGTGAGTTCAATGCTTTATCTATTTCAAAATCCATTCAAATATGATTTTTATTCAAATGGTCTTTTCGAAACAAAGCTATATTCTTTTAATATATTTCGAAAATATTTCCAAATCCCCCAGGATTTAAATTCTAAGTTCAAATTCTGAACCCAATTTTAATTCATCTCGTTTGTATATCTTATTCATATACAATTTAATTTTGGTTATATATAACCATTTCAAATTTTATAATCCCATCTGCTTATATTCTTAACAATCAACACATCCAATAATTTCAGAAAATTATTAGTTTTATATAAAAATAGAAAATTTAGGTAAAATTATTTCATTCACCCACTAAAAACAATATTGTGTTCAACCTTCTGTTCAAGTATTTACAAACTCTTATCGACGTCGTGGCATCCCACGATTCGATCAGAATTCATAAATCACTCAACAGACTAGCCAACACAATATAAAATAATTTTTATATCAATTTACAAATACGCACTCTCGTATATACACTCAGCTCATTCTAGGATACTACTGACCCTATCTCTAATGAGCACATGCCACACAAGCCTAGGTATTCACTCAACCTAAGCTCTGATACCAACTGTAAAGGCCCGCAAATCCGTACTATCTGAGTTGACTAATAACACCACACGTCCAACCCAAATTGCACAGAAATACAAATCTTTATTTGAAAGAAGTTAGAGGATGAGAAATAGAAAGAAAGAAATATTAGAATAAAAGAGAACGAAGAACACAAACTCACAGCGGAACGAATAAAATATATTTATATAACATAACTTTTTGAAATACAAATCAGTAACTTTATATACAAACCATCATCAGAGCACAACAGTTATTCCTGGAACAGTTATAAACACCTGTTTCCAAATACAACATAGTACACAGCGGAAATATGATATTCTATAGCTAACTAGTGAAGCCTCCTGCTTCCAGCTCTACCAAGTGAATCTGAAAAATCCCGACTACTTGACTGCCCGTACAAATTTGGGCACCCAAGAGTTTAGGGAAAAAAAACAAAAACAACTCTGGGTCAGTCATGGGACTGGTGTGAGTAAACTCCAACCATTTGTTTAACTTTCAAAATCCTTTCGAAAGGAAAGATAATAGTAAGACTAGCCCATACATAAACATGGACTGTTTTTACCTTACTATAACCCAAAACACTTTGATACAAAAATCCAGTGATATTATAATAATGTCTACATCAAATAAATAGAATCTAATGGAACGCTTACATCTCACGCTCCACATACGTAGTATAAAATCAAAAACCGCACGGCACTTATTGGAGATTGGATTTCCAACATGACAAGGTATGGAACCACCTTCCGATAGTGTATCTCTAGAGAGGAATACACTGGGTTCAACAAGAACATCTTGCAACCCGGCCCACACATGACCGACCACTCATTTCGCTTGAGTGTATCGAATGTATATCACCAACGATTGGGATCAGCAACCGTTTTCCAAAAAGGGACAGCATCGAATAGAATAAGGAATTAAATGAATCTCTAGATAGGTGATTATACAACCTAATGGGAGCGACCCACATAGCCATGCTGCCTGCCCGATTTTTGTCATTTCCCGGTTGTTGAGGCCTGAAGCTACGATTACTTTCCATTCATTGATAGCACAATTACTTTGAATGCCACATTGTCAGATCCGTTAATCACTAATTGATTTGCACAAATATTATGGATATTATGCTAAGGGAATAAATCTGTTGCCACCATATATATTTATACAGACCAACATATTCGATCATTGGAAATACTTTGCCAGACATTCGTCCATATGCGTTCGTTCTGGGACTGAACGAGACCGAAGGCACAATTTCTATTAATAGAAAAAGCCCTTTCACTTTACACCGTCTTCGATTACCTTCGTATAATGTGCTTTGCAACGCTATTGCTGAGACGACCGCGAACCCCGGACTGACGGTGGCAAGGGTAATCCTTGGAATATAACACAGAAATAGATAATAGCAGAACAGAAATAAGTAAATACACCAGATAATACACAATAGAATATACTGGATAAACGTAATCATCAGAGTTACACAGTATACAGGATCATACTTAGTACAAGTACAGTTCAGCTATACATAAATGTCTACAGCGGAAAACAAACATAATGTAGAATAGGAGCTGAACAGCATAAAAAGAGATAAATGATAGAATCCATCTTCAGCTCCAGCTATCCGGATAAAGCCTGCTAAACCTGAATACAAGGCTGCCCATGCAGAAAAAGGGGCACTCGAGTTTGAAAGTGAAGCAAACTACGAGTCAGTCATGGGACTGGTATGAGAAATCTACTCAACACATTTAATATATGGCAAATCCCAAGACCACGCCACTTTCGTGGAACGGGTTTTCTCCATTGGATTACCAATGCTTTAAAACAAATGATTCTTTTAAACATCGCAATGCTTTTTCTAAAAATGAAGCCATTATAAGGCTCAGTTACCATCACACAATGCAACGCAAACCGGAGGATAGAGTTTTTACCTTATAACGGCCAAAATATGCATGACACGAATAAAAAAAAGGCATTTGATATTATTGCTAGTGTTTATATGTTTTGAAAACAATTTCAAATCATAATTATCAATCATAGACGGCATTAATGCCCCATACCCCTATGTCGCCATATATAGGTATACAATCAAAACCGCACAGTCACGTATTTGGAAATTGGATTTCCGTCATGAACCAAGGCAAAAGATAGTCTTTATCGAACTCGAGACTGCCTAGCCCGAGTCTCAAGATCAGAGCTCGAGTGACCCTTTGTAACAACCCGGATTTTTTACAACGTGCTAAGACAAGAATCAAGGCAGAATTTAATTATAAAATCCGAATCAGGGGAAACGGGCTATGCCATTGCGTTCGTCTCGGAAAAATACGCGAAATAGAGTCCAAGTTTTCGAGAATCGGAGTCCGTGTGACCCAGTTATGGCCTGTCAAAGTTTTCAGAAAAATTCAAGTTCAAAAACAGTTCGAAATTCAAATCTGGAGCCAAACAGATTGGGCGTGAAAAATTCCCGCCCAAGCCCCAGGTCGACTGGGGTGTCGACTGGGGAGTCGACACGCCCAGGGGGCAGGTCGACTGCCCAGTCGACACGGGTGTCGACCTGGGTGGTCCGACCACTTTGGCCTGGGTGCACCTGCTTGGCCTTGTGCTATGTTCTGATGGCCTGTGACGGATTTTGAGGGTTCAGATCTATCCTAGGGTTTATCCTACGGCCTAAACTACTCCTAATCTCTATAAAAAGACCCCTAGACCTAGCCTAAACCCTCACAAATCACTCATGCCACGAAGTGCCGCCAAAATCTATCTTGATCATGGCCTCCATCTCCAACTCCAAGAGCACATGCATTCAAATCGGATCTGAATCAAAGGTGCTAGCTTGCTACATCAAATCAAGGGAGTGAATCAACGTTGCTATGCAAGTTTCATGATGATTCTTCAACAAAGGAGCCACCTTTCTTGGTCAAGACGATTCATGATCTTTCCCTAAGCCTCGCTATGTAAGTTCTAGCTACTTCTAGATCTAAACGGTAGTTTTAATGATGGCATGGAATAAAACGAGATTAAACTAAGTATGCTAGCCTATATGAACCTTGTCATGCCTCTTTTGCTTGAACCTATGACTTTTGGCTATGCTTAGTGACTAAATCATGCTATTCATGTTATGATTAACCTAGTTTATCTTGCAAGTTTGAATCTTTTTCTATGGAATGTTAGCATGAACCTTTGGGAACCATTTGACTTGTGAAACATTGGCAAAGACTTGACTTTGGGGCTTATGCATGTAAATGAACCCAAACCCCTTATGTTATCATGCATGTTTGTGGCCAAATTCCCTTGTGATACTATGCATGTTTGTGGCCAAATTCCTTTATGATACCATGCATGTTGGTGGCCAATCCCTTTTTGACATCGTGCATGTTTTGAGGCCAATATGTAGCATAGTATCCTTACTATGTTGACTCGCTTTTACTTGGGTTGTAAACACGATTTGGGGTAGGTTAGACGAGCGTGATTATGACATGATAATTTGACATGGGATTTCATGAAAATATGACACTCATGATACACCTAAATGGGGACATGACATGTGGGGTAAACATGGGACTTGAAACTAGACACGTATGGGTTGTAAGTGTAATATGGCACTAGACCAAACATGAAAGTGGCCAACTCGAGGTTGGGTTGAGTTTGTAGCATAAATCTACCCGGACCCGCCCGGCTTAACTAGTGGCTACAAACAATAGGACCCAATGTGGGTAGTTGGTCATATAGCACTTAAGACCCGAGGTTAGACTAGGTTGTGGTGTAAATCTACCCGGACCCGCCCGGCTTAACTAGTAACCACAACAAAGTCTAATGTGAGAGGTTGGGGTGCATTAATCTAATTAATGCCACATGAAAAGGTTAAGTAATTTTGACTAATGACACTTAACCGATATGACACGAATGGGTAGGTTAAGTGGAACCAGACTTGATTTCTTAATGACACTTAACCATATAAGACGATTAAGGGATGGGGTTAAGTAATTTACACTTAACTAATCCGACTTGGTAATTAGATGGGGTTAAGTAACCTACACTTAACTAATCTAAACACGGTAATTAGATGGGTTAAGTAACCTACAATTAACTAATCTAAACACGGTAATTCGATGAGGTTAAGTTAAACACTTAACCAATCTAAACTTGGTAATTCAATGTGGTTAAGTAACCAATACTTAACCAACTTAACATGATAATTTAATGGGGTTAAGTAACTTATACTTAGTCAATTATACATGATGATTGGATGAGTTTAAGCAACCATACTTAACCAATCTAATATGAGAACTTGATAGGGTTAAGTCACGAGACCGTTTAAATATACTTAACCATTATAATACGATTAGTGGATGGGGTTAAGTTAACCTATACTTAACCAATCCGACTCGATAATCCGATGAGGTTAAGATAATCTATGCTTAACCAATCTAACACGATAATCTGATAGGGTTAAGACAAACAAATACTTAACCAATTTGACTTGATAATTGAATAGGGTTAAGTCATGAGCTTCTTGGTATACTTAACCAACTCGTAGGGCTAGGTCTTGGACTTGAATACTTAGCCAAATCTTGACATGATTCGTAGGCAGGTTAAGTCATGAACGTAAATGGCAATACTTAACCCATTAGACAAAACCCTAGTTCAGGGGACTAGGTGGAAAGCCGGGATTAACAAGGATAACGGGAAAAGAAGCTAAGTGGCAAACCTTAGTTAAGGATAACTAAGTAATAATTCTTAGCCAAGGACATGTGACTAGTTCATAATTAGATGAGTAACCTGATACGGGAGGTCGTTGCTTAGTATACGAGGAGGAGCAACTTATCTGACTTGGATAAAAAGCTCCAACGAACTTGGTGACGAAGCGGTAGCTTCGGGGGACGTGAGAGTACTCTTGGTATCCCTCTGTGAGGTGGCAGATGGTCCATGAAACCCGGCCTCACAGAGGTTAAGGTCTGCGGTAGAAGAGCCAAGAGTATGCCTTGGTTGCTATGCGAGCGACCTAAAGATGGGGATGGATTAGCGTGGAGTCGACGATACTTGATTTTTGCCCTGGATAGCACGTCGTCGACTACCTACCATCTTTAGTCAATCGTGTACGAACGGAAAGGCAGAGAACTCCCAACAGACCATGTTCTTGCTATCGAGTCATGGGTGAGGTTGGCCAATAGGAAAGTGGGGCATAGTGGGGTCGGGATGTAGTTCTCATACATGATTTTTCCTTGGATTGCCTTTCAGTGGTTGAGGGAGGGGTCACGTGAGACCATAGCCACGGATACAAAAACAGACCTTGATATCTGCATCAGCAGACGACTTAAAGCTCCCGACCGAGTTCCGTATTTCTCGATTTGCCCTGGCACGAAACTCGGATGGCACATTGAGATACATGTGCGTCTAGACATGGAAAACGATTCACGAATTATACGTGGGACAAAGGGCGTGGTTAACGGGTGGCATAATCCCTAGTGGTCCTAGGTGGCTAAAACCCAAACCAAGTTACGGAAACGTTCATTAGGTAGCACAATCCCTAGCGGTCTTAGGTGGCATAAATCCTAAGTGAGCACGCGATAGTTTATGGTAAGAAAACATAACCAGATCAAGGGTAGCAGTCCAAAACAACATCTAGGATAAAATGGTACTACGTTGAGGTGGTATAGATTTACATGGGAAAGCCCGTACGGCCTACGGCAAAGGACTGAACTTATACATGGAAAGAAACATACGAGTTGGGAAAACCTACATATGCTATATATTAGGTTAACATGGACCATTACATGACATTGGGCAAGGGACATTCATAGTTAATACATGACGCGGGTTGGGATACTAGTACGAGAGGTGCAGAGCAAATATACATGTTAGAACCATGAGAAATATACTTGATAGTAACCTCGGGATGTTATACATGATAGATACCTTAGGGTAGTATACTTGATAAAAACCTGACGATGTGACACCTTGACTTATCTTGACACCGTAGTTTATCATGATACCTTAGTTTATCTTGATACAGTAGTTCAGCCTGTTATCTTGGTTTAGCTTATCTATCTGGTAGTCATCCTTATGTTTACTTTCAGTTTATGCATGTCATGTTACCTTTACCTGTTTTTATACTAGAAGTAGATAGGACTTACCAGTCTTTATGACTGACCCCGTTTTGTTTCGCCTCTTTGTCTTCCGTTTCCCCCCCCTCCCCCAGGTTTTCAGGGAGGAAACACTGTTGTTTAGTTCGGACCTCTTCTGCTTGAAGGTCATCATATATGGCTTGGACTTTTTTCGGCTATGGCTGCTTTACCGGTTTGTTTTGGGGGAATAATTTATGAAAAGGTTTTTATGCTTCTTTACTAGTGCAAGACAGGTTTTGATGTATTCTGATGTAAAAGGCTTTAGACCTTATTTTATAAGGTAATGAAATTTGTTTTACTTCCACTGTTTTATATATGTTCTGTCTTGTAATATTTCTGTGCATGTTTACCTCGATAATGCTTCACCAAACCTAGTGCATTCCCTTTGTGAGTGACCCTAGCGGAGGTGGGGTGTTACATTTGGTATCAGAGCAGAAGGTTACCAGACTGGGCAAAAGTTTTTAAAAAACCTTCTGAAAACTATTTGAAAAACCGTTTACAAAGAAGCATTTTTCAAGAAAAGTTTTTAAAGGCTATTCCCCAAAAGCCATTAGCACTATCCTTTGTTTCCTTGACTAATCCTCTTTTCCTTTCTTTCCTCCATCTGTAGTCACAGTAGTTTTAACTGCGGCTAATCCTTGTCTAGCTACGTAAGTGTTTTCCCGTGCGATGGAGGAAGTTCTCGAGAGACCTGTTACCGAAGTTATAAGAAGGGATAATAAGAGCAAGGATAAAGGACACGAGCTTAAGAATAAGTAACTTTTTGGTATGGCTTGATCCACAAAGGAAGATAAGGACAAGATCAGCGAGGGGGCAATTGTATGCTCTCATTTCTATCGTACCTAAGAGGAATGGTACCGTTTCTGTTAAAGGCTTAGCCTTTCTTTTCTATCGTCCCGTCTAGACTTTGTTTTGATCATCGCATCATTTAAGTCTGCCTCGATAGTTAAGTCTCTGCACCTTAGTACTAGCATGGTAGAAGATCCCACTTTAGTCCCAAAATATGGTTGGAGAGTCGGTCCATTTATTCATGAATTGTTTGGATTTGAGAACGTCTATGCCAAGTGTTGAGATTAGAAGCAATGCTTCTATTGTTGAGCTATGGATGGATTCTAGGGATGAAGTGGTTATCCAGTAACGGATGCCATTCTCGGTTTTGAAAGGAGGGAAGTTACACTCTTAACTTACCTTGGTAATACCCTCGAAGTCTCGTATAACCTTTTGGGTTTTGTCATGGTTAGTTACCTAGAATCTCTTGATGCATTTATCGGAAATCTCTGATCCGATCGAGTAACGTTCGCCAATAAGGAGGATGGTTCATTCCGCTTAAGCATGGGGTATAGGAATCACCCTAGTAAGTGCACGTGGTAACATGGATTGGCATCGGTAAACGAGATCCAAAATTCACTAGTGAATTTTGGAGAGCTTGCATGAGTACGCAAATGTGTTTGGGCCGAGCATAATAGGGAAAGAATAAGTGAAAGTGAGACGAGAGGCGACAGTGAAATGAGTTCCAACTCATACCTTGGAAATAGGAATCAAGGAGCTACGAAATCATGAAGTCAAAAGGCGGTCAAGGCACAATGGAATTAAGCTCAAGGAAATGCGGCTTAGACGCGCGCATCATGTCTCTTTTTAAGAGTATATCGTTTATCCCTGGTTCTCCTGTAGAGCTTGCTTGCATGTTATCGCTTGGTGGATATCCTCTCGGTCCTGTTTCTATTACAAACCCCGTAAGGAGTTTGTCTTGTTTATCTCCTCGATCTTATCTTGGGAACCTTAGATAGAACTCTATGGATGTAAACATGTATTTGAAACATGTAATGATTGATATGGTTGCAAATGGTTGCAAGTGGTTGTAAGTGGTTGCTCGTGGATGCGCGAATACACATTAGATACTAGGTTGACGCGGTCACGTTTCATGTTGCATATGCACGAGTATTTGTACTTGTTTATGGTTGAAATTGAATATGTTACCATGTGGATGTTGCATGTGGATGAATGGTTGTGCACACATATAGTGTTTATATGACTAGGACTATTTGCATACATGTTGGACTCATGGCACTAAACATATTTTGCATTAGAAAGATCATTCAGGCCTGATCATTAGCATTAGCTAAGGAACATATACACACACTTTCTGCATGTGTTAATAAAGCATTAGGAGTCTTTTAAGGACCATGGTTGCCTGTGGATGATGTTTTGAGTAGATGGATGATGGATGGTAGGATACGTTCTTCCTAACTTGGAGATTTCGGGGACGAAATCCTTTAAGTTGGGGAGAATGTAACAACCCGGATTTTTTACAACGTGCTAAGACAAGAATCAAGGCAGAATTTAATTATAAAATCTGAATCAGGGGAAACGGGCTGTGCCATTGCGTTCGTCTCGAAAATATACGCGAAATGGAGTCCGAGTTTTCGAGAATCGGAGTCCGTATGACCCAGTTATGGCCCGTCAAAGTTTTCAGAAAAATTCAAGTTCAAAAACAGTTCGAAATTCAAATCTGGAGCCAAACAGATTGGGCGGGAAAAATTCCCGCCCAAGCCCCTGGTCGACTGGGGAGTCGACACGCCCAGGGGGCAGGTCGACTGCCCAGTCGACACGGGTGTCGACCTGGGTGGTCCGACCACTTTGGCCTGGGTGCACCTGCTTGGCCTTGTGCTATGTTCTGATGGCCTGTGACGGATTTTGAGGGTTTAGATCTATCCTAGGGTTTATCCTATGGCCTAAACTACTCCTAATCTCTATAAAAAGACCCCTAGACCTAGCCTAAACCCTCACAAATCACTCATGCCACGAAGTGCCGCCAAAATCTATCTTGATCATGGCCTCCATCTCTAACTCCAAGAGCTCATGCATCCAAATCGGATCTGAATCAAAGGTGCTAGCTTGCTACATCAAATCAAGGGAGTGAATCAACGTTGCTATGCAAGTTTCATGACGATTCTTCAACAAAGGAGCCACCTTTCTTGGTCAAGACGATTCATGATCTTTCCCTAAGCCTCGCCATGTAAGTTCTAGCTACTTCTAGATCTAAACGGTAGTTTTAATGATGGCATGGAATAAAACGAGATTAAACTAAGTATGCTAGCCTATATGAACCTTGTCATGCCTCTTTTGCTTGAACCTATGACTTTTGGCTATGCTTAGTGACTAAATCATGCTATTCATGTTATGATTAACCTAGTTTATCTTGCAAGTTTGAATCTTTATCTATGGAATGTTAGCATGAACCTTTGGGAACCATTTGACTTGTGAAACATTGGCAAAGACTTGACTTTGGGGCTTATGCATGTAAATGAACCCAAACCCCTTATGTTATCATGCATGTTTGTGGCCAAATTCCCTTGTGATACTATGCATGTTTGTGGCCAAATTCCTTTATGATACTATGCATGTTTGTGGCCAAATTCCTTTATGATACCATGCATGTTGGTGGCCAATCCCTTTTTGACATCGTGCATGTTTTGAGGCCAATATGTAGCATAGTATCCTTACTATGTTGACTCGCTTTTACTTGGGTTGGAAACACGATTTGGGGTAGGTTAGATGAGCGTGATTATGACATGATAATTTGACATGGGATTTCATGAAAATATGACACTCATGCTACACCTAAATGGGGACATGACATGTGGGGTAAACATGGGACTTGAAACTAGACACGTATGGGTTGTAAGTGTAATATGGCACTAGACCAAACATGAAAGTGGCCAACTCGAGGTTGGGTTGAGTTTGTAGCATAAATCTACCCGGACCCGCCCGGCTTAACTAGTGGCTACAAACAATAGGACCCAATGTGGGTAGTTGGTCATATAGCACTTAAGACCCGAGGTTAGACTAGGTTGTGGTGTAAATCTACCCGGACCCGCCCGGCTTAACTAGTAACCACAACAAAGTCTAATGTGAGAGGTTGGGGTGCATTAATCTAATTAATGCCACATGAAAAGGTTAAGTAATTTTGACTAATGACACTTAACCGATATGACACGAATGGGTAGGTTAAGTGGAACCAGACTTGATTTCTTAATGACACTTAACCATATAAGACGATTAAGGGATGGGGATAAGTAATTTACACTTAACTAATCCGACTTGGTAATTAGATGGGGTTAAGTAACCTACACTTAACTAATCCAAACACGGTAATTAGATGGGGTTAAGTAACCTACACTTAACTAATCTAAACACGGTAATTTGATGGGGTTAAGTTAAACACTTAACCAATCTAAACTTGGTAATTCAATGTGGTTAAGTAACCAATACTTAACCAACTTAACATGATAATTTAATGGGGTTAAGTAACTTATATTTAGTCAATTATACATGATGATTGGATGAGGTTAAGCAACCTTACTTAACCAATCTAATATGAGAACTTGATAGGGTTAAGTCACGAGACCGTTTAAATATACTTAACCATTATAATACGATTAGTGGATGGGGTTAAGTTAACCTATACTTAACCAATCCGACTCGATAATCCGATGAGGTTAAGATAATCTATGCTTAACCAATCTAACACGATAATCTGATAGGGTTAAGACAAACAAATACTTAACCAATTTGACTTGATAATTGAATAGGGTTAAGTCATGAGCTTCTTGGTATACTTAACCAACTCTTAGGGCTAGGTCTTGGACTTGAATACTTAGCCAAATCTTGACATGATTCGTAGGCAGGTTAAGTCATGAACGTAAATGGCAATACTTAACCCATTAGACAAAACCCTAGTTCAGGGGACTAGGTGGAAAGCCGGGATTAACAAGGATAACGGGAAAAGAAGCTAAGTGGTAAACCTTAGTTAAGGATAACTATGTAATAATTCTTAGCCAAGGACATGGGACTAGTTCATAATTAGATGAGTAACCTGATACGGTAGGTCATTGCTTAGTATACGAGGAGGAGCAACTTATCTGACTTGGATAAAAAGCTCCAACGAACTTGGTGATGAAGCGGTAGCTTCGGGGGACGTGAGGGTACTCTTGGTATCCCTCTGTGAGGTGGCAGATGGTCCATGAAACCCGGCCTCACAGAGGTTAAGGTCTACGGTAGAAGAGCCAAGAGTATGCCTTGGTTGCTATGCGAGCGACCTAAAGACGGGGATGGATTAGCGTGGAGTCGACGATACTTGATTTTTGCCCTGGATAGCACGTCATCGACTACCTACCATCTTTAGTCAATCGTGTACAAACGGAAAGGAAGAGAACTCCCAACAGACCATGTTCTTGTTATCGAGTCATGGGTGAGGTTGGCCAATAGGAAAGTGGGGCATAGTGGGGCCGGGATGTAGTTCTCATACATGATTTTTACTTGGATTGCCTTTCAGTAGTTGAGGGAGGGGTCACGTGGGACCATAGCCACGAATACAAAAACAGACCTTGATATCTGGATCAGCAGACGACTTAAAGCTCCCGACCGAGTTCCGTATTTCTCGATTTGCCCTGGCACGGAACTCGGATGGCACATTGAGATACATGTGCGTCTAGACATGGAAAACGATTCACGATTTATACGTGGGACAAAGGGCGTGGTTGACGGGTGGCATAATCCCTAGTGGTCCTAGGTAGCTAAACCCCAAACCAAGTTACGGAAACGTTCATTAGGTAGCACAATCCCTAGCGGTCCTAGGTGGCATAAATCCTAAGTGAGCACGCGATAGTTCATGGTAAGAAAACATAACCAGATCAAGGGTAGCAGTCCAAAACAACATCAAGGATAAAATGGTACTACGTTGAGGTGGTATAGATTTACATGGGAAAGCCCGTACGGCCTACGGCAAAGGACTGAACTTATACATGGAAAGAAACATACGAGTTGTGAAAACCTACATCTGCTATATATTAGGTTAACATGGACCATTACATGACATTGGGCAAGGGACATTCATAGTTAATACATGACGCGGGTTGGGATACTAGTACGAAAGGTGCAGAGCAAATATACATGTTAGAATCATGAGAAATATACTTGATAGTAACCTCGGGATGTTATACATGATAGATACCTTGGGGTAGTATACTTGATAAAAACCTGACGATGTGACACCTTGACTTATCTTGACACCGTAGTTTATCATGATACCTTAGTTTATCTTGATACAGTAGTTCAGCCTGTTATCTTGGTTTAGCTTGTCTATCTGGTAGTCATCCTTATGTTTACTTTCAGTTTATGCATGTCTTGTTACCTTTACCTGTTTTCATACTGGAAGTAGATAGGACTTACCAGTCTTTATGACTGACCCCGTTTTGTTTCGCCTCTTTGTCTTCCGTTCCCCCCCACCCCAGGTTTCCAGGGAGGAAACACTGTTGTTTAGTTCGGACCTCTTCTGCTTGAAGGTCATCATATATGGCTTGGACTTCTTTCGGCTATGGCTTCTTTACCGGTTTGTTTTGGGGGAATAATTTATGAAAAGGTTTTTATGCTTCTTTACTAGTGCAAGACAGGTTTTGATGTATTCTGATGTAAAAGGCTTTATACCTTATTTTATAAGGTAATGAAATTTGTTTTACTTCCGCTGTTTTATATATGTTCTGTCTTGTAATATTTCTGTGCATGTTTACCTCGATAATGCTTCACCAAACCTAGTGCATTCCCTTTGTGAGTGACCCTAGCGGAGGTGGGGTGTTACACCCTTGGATCGTCAGGGCCGGTCCACACGAAGTGGATTAAAATGCCTGAGCACTGCGTTTTGCCGCCCTTTAGGGTGTAAGCGAGCCAATGAATGACTCCATCGAATTTGAAATCTAACGGTTGGATTTGGAATTATGTCCAAATCAAATTTAGAAAAGGTCGCTGTAAGTGAAGTTCAATGGCCGTTGATGGAAATCGACTGTACGGGCCTTGATAAAATTATTAAAAATAGTAATAATTTGTGTAAAATCATAAGAAATGATTTGTGAAGAATTGGGATGAAGAACTCCATATTTGAAAAGATAAAAATAAATCTTTATCGAATTAAACTAGTTTTGAACTAGAATAATAATTTATTTATTTTTAAAATAAATAAATTGAATTTGAAAGGGGTTTTAAAAGTAACCAGAATTCTCAATAATTGAATTGGAATGGATTTGAATCGAAATTGTCTTTGGAATATTTCGATGTTGGATTTCGTGATTATACAGATATTGTTATGGAAATTTGAAAGATATTTATATCGTTATTTCCAATAGAATATTTGTTGGTCGTAGAATTTGATATTGAATATAAGCCGATATATTTTCTATTCAGAGCCTTGTATTTAATATCAAATGTGATTTGGGTTTGCCGTGAATGGTGTCTTCATTAACACTGTTCTTAAGCCCAGTGGAGAAAAAGATTAAATCTTTTTGTTTAGATTTAATGAAGTGTACCAATTAAAGAATAATTAATTGGAATTGAATTGGTATTGATTTTTGGGTTTATCGTGAACAGTGTTTTAAATAACACTTGTTCTTTAACCCGACAATTAATGTAATGTGATTTTGGGTTTATAGTGAGCCGTGTTTTAAATGACATTGATTCTTTAACCCAGTTAAAGACAGGATATTGATTTCTGTGAAGATTAAAACTAAGTGGAGTTTTAATGAATCTTTTAGTAGACTAAAAAGATCGAGAATGGAGTATCACTAGTTTTACTCCAGGCGATAGTTAAATCTTTAATTAGATTTGAACGTGAAATGGTAATTGAATTTACCGACAACACCATGGTGTTAGATATGAAGTATAACCAGTTTTACTTCATGGGATAAATAGGTTGGGATTGGGAAATAAATTAAATAATTACTTCGGTGTGGTTCGTTAATCCCAACTAGTTTGAATTGATATTCAAAAGAAGATTAAAGAATAAATTTAAAGAATTTATCTTTGATAAAATTAATGGGAACCTTTCCCAAAGTATAAGAATATTTGAATAAAAGAATATTCTGAATTGGAATGAGGCGTATGTTGTGTTTGTGTAACACTTGTTTATAATATACGCGGGTTATTCGGGAAGACAGGGTTTATCACATTCTGAATAACTAATTCGACGTGGTGTCGAAGATGAAGATGGTGGTTGAAGACCAGAAGTCTTCACGTCGCTTGGGTGATTACTGATGATCTTGATTGAGCTGTACACCCAAGAAGATGGAAACAGTTGGTGATCGTCCAGACGTACTTGGAGATCGATGGATATGCGGGGTACTAGGTGCCTCCGGTTTCGTTCAGACCCAGAACGGACTTGTAAATGGACTGTGTGTCTGACATTGGATTTTAGTCTGTGTGATTGATTTCTATTAAATATATATCTGTTTGGCGGCGGAGAATTTATTCTCTTGCTTAACGCCCTTCTCTGAAACGTACGAGCTCAGGGGTTATATACTGAAAGATATCAAACGCATAGAGTGAATTGCCTGTGTGGCATGCCTAAGTGGAAAATGATCAAGGCTTCTGTTGAAAAGCAAAGTCTTGAGGTTGATGATCAAAGCACTGCCTGTGTGGCATAGCTTTGTGTAATGTGAGTTCGCGAGCCTCACACCCCGGTTGTGAACCAGAAACGGGAGAGGACCTTAGGGAGGACATGCGTTTCTTTCTAGCTAGGGTGGTGTCTGTGACCTACCAGCCCTGACATTTATAAACATTTCACCTGTGTGGTAGTTGCTGTTGCGAGGCGCCTCGGTTTGATCGGACGATCCGGGTCCGATGGAGTCATTTGTTGGCTCATTTGCGCCCCAAAGGGCGGGGAGACGTATTGTTCAGGCATAATAATTCACATCGGTGGACCGGCCCTGACGATCCAGGGGCAGTTGCGGCTGTTCCTGAGACATGGCAGGCTAGATTGTCTCGAATCGGTTGAGGACTATCTTTTGCCTCGGTTCATAGATGGAAATCCAATTTCCAAATACGTGACTTTGCGGTTTTATTTGTAGAGCCTAGTATGGCGACATAGTGGCATGGGACGCTCAAGTTGCCTATGATTGATACTTATGATTTGAAGTTGTTTTATACACTATGCACTTATAATAGTATCAAATGATTTGTTTTAAAACGTATCAAGCATTCTTTGGCTGTTATAAGGGAAAACCCTATCCCCCTGCTTGCGTTGCATTGTGTGATAGGACCTGGGTCTTATAACAGCTTCATTTTTCTTTATTTAGCATTGCGCTGTTTGTTTTATACACTGGTATTCTTGGGAGGAAACCCGTTCCGTGTTATACGGCGTGGTCCCTTGATTTACCTAACTTTAAAATAAAGATAAATAAATGTTTTAGTTCTCACACCAGTCACATTACTGACCTGGAGTTTATTGTTTTAACCTAAACTCTGGGTGCCCTTATTTTGACACGGGCAGCTAGTAGTTTTGGTTTTGCATATTTATATTAACAGGATCTTGGTTTACAACTGGAATGATATCCGGAAAGCTTTGTATCCGTATTTCTCTTCTAGTTGTGTATTGTATTATTTTCCGCTGCTATGTATTTAAATGTAATTTAAATCTCTGATATTTCTGTGTAATATTCATTTATACTCTGTATATTCTTGTAATCTGATGGAATTGTTGTAATATACAATGAAATGTTCTTCCGTCTGCGTTCTATTTTGTCGTGTTCTCAAAACAATCAGGCGTTTCGAACGGTCTAGATCGGTTTAGCGACTGATTCGGATCGAGCGAAATTCCTTGTTGTCACAGTTGGTATCAGAGCTTTGGTTTACAAAGCGCAGAGAACAAGGCACATTAGAACCATACGAAAGAAATCATCAGATATTGGATTAGTAATATCCAATGAGAATGACTCGTTAGAGATGGGATCAGTAGTATCCTAGAACGAGTGTGAAGAGTATATTTTTAAGATGAAACGAATTTTGTTTTGAAAATTTAAATCAATTATTCATATTTGATTATTTATTTTAAATTGATTTGGACAATCCGACATATAAAGATTTTGCATATGCGTCTTGCAAACGTGTATTCAAAGTTTTAATATACTGGATAATTATAGAATCATACTCTAGTTGCCCGGGGATAATTCTGGTGATGGGGCACCGTCGCCCGTATTTATTTTCGAGTTTTGAAAGTGAGATTTCTATATATTTCCTATTGACTGGTGTGAGAACCGAAACTTGATAGGGCTTATTGTGTGATTTGGCATCAAAAATCTGATTTTTTGACTATGTAACAAAGTTATGAATTTCAAAAGCTAATCAACTAATTGATTGACGTTTGTGTTGTTTGGTTATTTGTTTGAAAATTTGTGCCATATAGCCCAATTGAACCAAATAGTAAATTGTTTTGAAATTTTGTTGCATTTGCTTGCATACACATGTACTTACATTGAACAGGTCATAGCAAGGAGGCTAGAGCAGAGAATAAAATTTGTTTGCCCGACAAATAGGTACATGTTTACTATAATTTACTGTTTTGTTTGGGTGATGATGATTTTATGAGCCGATTGGCTAGCCGCTTGCCTTTTTCTTTTTCTTTTTGAGATCAGAAGCCTGTATGGCAATTTCGGGATTTTCCCTTGCTCCTGGTGAATGGGAGGTTATGGCGAAATTTTTCGAAAATTTAGGGTGTTAGCCAAATTTTTGAAAAATTTGAAAAATTCTTAGAAACTGAAAAGTTGAAGAACTTAGGCCGTAATCAAAACACTGGAAGTTGAGTTGATTTGTGAAACAACTTTCGGCTTTGTTCCTTTTCGGGGACGAAAAGTTTTAAGTGGGGGAGATTGTAATAACCCGGAAATCTAGGCCAGTTTAAAATTCTTATTTTGGCAATTTTAGCGAATTTTGATTATTTAAAATGAATAATTTTAAATAATATCGACGAGAAATTTAATTTGAATAGAATTCGAACGTATATATTATATAGTTCGTCGTTAGAATATAAATAATTATTTATATTTATACAAGGAATTGAAAATGGCGCGGTAGTTCGATAATTCGATTTCAAACTTCAATTGAACATACCGGGTGCAAAATAAACCAGATTTTAGTGAAACCAAAAATAGTTGAATCTAATTGATAATATCTTTCCAACAAATCCGAAAAATCAAAATTTCATAGCGGGGATAAAAAGTTATGCCCAGTTGAAATTTCTGAATAGTCGTTATGGAATTCAGGCCCTTAAAAATGGGAATTTTGCAAACGACCTCGGATTTCGATGAAACCACTTTTGTTGGATCCGGGATGTAAAGTTATTGCTAGGTTTCAAATTTCATAATTTTTCGAATCAATATGTGAGTGTGGCAAAGGAAAACGCGTTTGACCAGTTTTAGTTGATTTTAATCGACTGGAAAATGGCCATTTTTCAAACGGTCTCAGAATTCAACGAAACTAGTTTTGTTAGGACCGTATCGTCAGTACGAAGCTAGAAAATATTTTTCTGGAATTTTTCGAGTTAGTATGTGACCCCGGTAAATTGAAATGTGCGTTCAAATTCAATATATAGAGTTATATGTTGGTTTTGATGAAAACTAATCGAAACGATCGAATCAGCTTACGATACATATCCCATTGTGTTTGGAATGGGGGTAATTAGCTATGGACGACAGTCGGTGGGTTCGATTTTGAGGTCGAAATAAAAAGTTACTTTTTGAAATTAAATAATTAAATAAATAATATAATTAAATTTCCTTTAACCTCCCCACCTCCTATAACAGGTCAACTCTCTCTCCCTCTCCCTCACTTCTCTCTCTCTTGCGTTCTGGAAAGAAAGAAAAAAAAACCGTCAAACGAAAACCTCCGTCGCTCAGCCCCCACGCCACCGCAGCCTCTCGCCGGACCCCCCCCCCCACCACGATGCCGCGCCGCCCCAATCAGTTCCCCCTCCTCCTAGCGACAGCGAACACCCCCTCCCCCTCCAGCCTCAGCCTGACGTTCCCAAACCCCCCTTTTTTAAGCCCTGGCCGCCGGAGCAACCCCTGACGCCACCATCCACCACCCACGCGACCCCCTCAGTCCGGCGACACTCCCTCCTCTCCAATTCAGTGAGTTTTATTTATTAATTTGATTTTATCTTCAGAAATAGTATAAATAACATGGTTTTGTTTAAAAAAAAGATTAGATTTTAATTGTTTATAGCTAGGATTTTTATAGTAAAAAAGATATGATTTTGACATTCAAAAAGATTCGACCTTTATATAGAAACGGATTTTTATATATTGAATAGCATAGTCAAAATTCGATTTTTATATATTGAATAGCGAAGTAAAAATTCGATTTTTATATTGAATAGTGAAGTAAAAATTCGATTTTTATATATTGAATAGCGAAGTAAAAATTCGATTTTTATATATTGAACAGCGAAGTAAAAATTCGATTTTTATATATTGAATAGCGAAGTAAAAAATTCGATTTTTATATATTGAATAGCGAAGTAAAAATTTGATTTTTATATATTGAATAACAAAGTAAAAATGTGATTTTTATATATGTAGTGGCTACGGGCAACGAAAGTGACAAAAGGCGAGAACGGGGAAGATTTCTACATGAGAAGAGTCGTGGCGTTGGATTAGCTAATCTGTGAGAACTTCTCACTCTTTAATTTATTTCTAGTTAAAATATATACTAGGATGCAGACGGTGTTTAGTAGCACCCGACACCCGTCGTCCACAGACCATGGACGGCTTGTATGCTTGGTTGTTTGATTTTGATGTGTAGTTGATTGTGTGATGTGATGTGATGTGAAATGAAATAAAATATTTATATAGTTGAAAATATTTTATAGTTAAAAATAGAATTTTTAACGTGTATATGAAATGAAATAAAAATAACCAGATCGGACGATTTGTTTATATACACACATTTGACTGATATTGATTGGGACGATAAATTTTACACATCGCCCAACTGCACAAATAAAATCTGTGTTTGATTGTTTGAAACCCCACACGGGTATCGGGATGATATTTGACGTACACTAATCCCGATTGTTTAGTTGTATGTCGATCGATTGATTGACAGACTGTTATAAGCGTTGAATATTTATATTTGATGCTTATACAGTGTGGAATGCACTTTGGATGATGGTTGATTATTCATCTTTGTTGATATATACCTGTGTTGTAGAAAATCCATATAATTAACATTATATGGTAATTGATTGGGCTTCATTCCAGTTTTGAATAGAAATATTTGAAAAGGAAATATTTGAATAGAAATATTAGAAAAAGAAATATTTGAAATAGAATATTTGAAAATAGAAATATATGAAGCCGTGTTGATTAGATTGACGCCATTTTGACGTGAACGATATTTATATCGATTTCATTCATTTTATAATGAATATCGAAAGTGATTTCAAAATCTGATATTTTGAAAAGAATTGAAATTCGAACTGAAACTGAATAAAAATGAATTCGAATTGAAATTGAATATAAGTGAATTCGAATTGAAATTGAATATAAATGAATTCGAATTGAAATTGAATTGAACTGAAAACGAACTGAAATTGAATTAGAAATCAATTTGAATTGAAATCAATTTGAAATGAATTTAAAACGAATTTATAAGGAAATTTTCCATTTTGATTTGAATTTGAAATGAAGTTGAAATCATTTTGAAAACGAATTTAAAACGATTTATATAATATGTTTTAAAAGGAAATCGACGAAGTATATATTATATATAATATAATGGCCTGAATAGAACGCGCCGCGC
This sequence comes from Allium sativum, assembly GCA_030737875.1. Taxonomy (NCBI): domain Eukaryota; kingdom Viridiplantae; phylum Streptophyta; class Magnoliopsida; order Asparagales; family Amaryllidaceae; genus Allium; species Allium sativum. Next base: position 492,707,538 of record CM060920.1, read on the forward strand.
CGCAGCAGTTCGCGAATTTCAACCATTGACTTCGAACGGATATTGCGGGAGATCCGACCGTCAAATTCTCCTACGTCTGGAACCGTTGGGTTCGTATCGAAAAGAGCTTTCTAACGAATATTAGAAATTTGAAATCTAACGGTTGGATTTGGAATTATGTCCAAATCAAATTTAGAAAAGGTCGCTGTAAGTGCAGTTTGATGGCCGTTGATGGAAATCGACTGTACGGGCCTTGATAAAATTATTAAAAATAGTAATAATTTTTGTAAAATCATAAGAAATGATTTGTGAAGAATTGTGATGAAGAACTCCATATTTGAAAAGATAAAAATAGATCTTTACCGAATTGAACTAGTTTTGAACTAGAATAATAATTTATTTATTTTTAAAATAAATAAATTGAATTCGAAAGGGGTTTTAAAAGTAACCAGAATTCTCAATAATTGAATTGGATTGGATTTGAATCGAAATTGTCTTTGGAATATTTCGATGTTGGATTTCGTGATTATACAGATATTGTTACGGAAATTTGAAAGATATTTATATTGTTATTTCCAATAGAATATTTGTTGGTCGTAGAATTTGATATTGAATATAAGCCGATATATTTTCTATTCAGAGCCTTGTATTTAATATCAAATGTGATTTGGGTTTGCCGTGAATGGTGTCTTCATTAACACTGTTCTTAAGCCCAGTGGAGAAAAAGATTAAATCTTTTTGTTTAGATTTAATGAAGTGTACCAATTAAATAATAATTAATTGGAATTGAATTGGTATTGATTTTTGGGTTTATCGTGAACAGTGTTTTAAATAACACTTGTTCTTTAACCCGACAATTAATGTAATGTGATTTTGGGTTTATAGTGAGCCGTGTTTTAAATAACATTGGTTCTTTAACCCAGTTAAAGACAGGATATTGATTTCTGTGAAGATTAAAACTAAGTGGAGTTTTAATGAATCTTTTAGTAGATTAAAAAGATCGAGAATGGAGTATCACCAGTTTTACTCTAGGCGATAGTTAAATCTTTAATTAGATTTGAACGTGAAATGGTAATTGAATTTACCGACAACACCGTGGTGTTAGATATGAAGTATAACCAGTTTTACTTCATGGGATAAATAGGTTGGGATTGGGAAATAGACTAAATAATTACTTCGGTGTGGTTCATTAATCCCGACTAGTTTGAATTGATATTCAAAAGAAGATTAAAGAATAAATTAAAAGAATTTATCTTTGATAAAATTAATGGGAACCTTTGCCAAAGTATAAGAATATTTGAATAAAAGAATATTCTGAATTGGAATGAGGTGTATGTTGTGTTTGTGTAACACTTGTTTATAATATACGCGGGTTATTCGGGAAGACCAGGTTTATCCCATTCTGAATAACTAATTCGACGTGGTGTCGAAGATGAAGACGGTGGTTGAAGACCAGAAGTCTTCACGTCGCTTGGGTGATTACTGATGATCTTGATTGGGCTGTACCCCCAAGAAGATGGAAACAGTTGGTGATCGTCCAGACGTACATGGAGATCGATGGATATGCGGGGTACTAGGTGCCTCCGGTTTCATTCAGACCCAGAACGGACTTGTAAATGGACTGTGTGTCTGACATTGGATTTTAGTCTGTGTGATTGATTTCTATTAAATATACATCTGTTTGGCGGCGGAGAATTTATTCTCTTGCTTAACGCCCTTCTCTGAGACGTACGAGCTCAGGGGTTATATACTGATGGATATCAAACGCATAGAGTGAATTGCCTGTGTGGCATGCCTAAGTGGCAAATGATCAAGGCTTCTGTTGAAAAGCAAAGTCTTGAGGTTGATGATCAAAGCACCGCCTGTGTGGCATAGCTTTGTGTAACGTGAATTCGCGAGCCTCACACCCCGGTTGTGAACCAGAAACAGGAGAGGACCTCAGGGAGGACATGCGTTTCTTTCTAGCTAGGGTGGTGTCAGTGACCTACCAGCCCTGACATTTATATACTTTTCACCTATGTGGTTGTTGCTGTTGCGAGGCGCCTCGGTTTGATCGGACGATCCGGGTCCGATGGAGTCATTTGTTGGCACATTTGTGCCCCAAAGGGCGGGGAGACGTATTGTTCAGGCATAATAATTCACATCGGTGGACCGGCCCTGACGATCCAGGGGGCAGTTGCGGCTGTTCCTGAGACATGGTAGGCTAGATTGTCTCGAATAGGTTGAGGACTATCTTTTGCCTCGGTTCATAGATGGAAATCCAATTTCCAAGTACGTGACTTTGCGGTTTTATTTGTAGAGCCTAGTATTGCGACATAGTGGCATGGGACGCTCATGTTGCCTATGATTGATACTTATGATTTGAAGTTGTTTTATACACTATGCACTTATAATAGTATCAAATGATTTGTTTTAAAACGTATCAAGCATTCTTTGGCTGTTATAAGGGAAAACCCTATCCCCCGGCTTGCGTTGCATTGTGTGATAGGACCTGGGTCTTATAACAGCTTCATTTTTCTTTATTTAGCATTGCGCTGTTTGTTTTATACACTGGTATTCTTGGGAGGAAACCCGTTTCGTGTTATACGGCGTGGTCCCTTGATTTACCTAACTTTAAAATAAAGATAAATAAATGTTTTAGTTCTCACACCAGTCACATTACTGACCTGGAGTTTATTGTTTTAACCTAAACTCTGGGTGCCCTTATTTTGACACGTGCAGCTAGTAGTTTTGGTTTTGCAGATTTATATTCACAGGATCTTGGTTTACAGCTAGAATGATATCCGGAAAGCTTTGTATCCGTATTTCTCTTCTAGTTGTGTATTGTATTATTTTCCGCTGCTTTGAATTTAAATGTAATTTAAATCTCTGTTATTTTTGTGTAATATTCATTTATACTCTGTATATTCTTGTAATCTGATGGAATTGTTGTAATATACAATGAAATGTTCTTCCGTCAGCGTTCTATTTTGTCGTGTTCTCAAAACAATCAGGCGTTTCGAACGGTCTAGATCGGTTTAGCGACTGATTCGGATCGAGCGAGATTCCTTGTTGTCACAGTTGGTATCAGAGCTTTGGTTTACAAAGCGCAGAGAACAAGGCACATTAGAACCATACGAAAGAAATCATCAGATATTGGATTAGTAATATCCAATGAGAATGACTCGTTAGAGATGGGATCAGTAGTATCCTAGAACGAGTGTGAAGAGTATATTTTTAAGATGAAACGAATTTTGTTTTGAAAATTTAAATCAATTATTCGTATTTGATTATTTATTTTAAATTGATTTGGACAATCCGATATATAAAGATTTTGCATATGCGTCTTGCAAACGTGTATTCGAAGTTTTAATATACTGGATAATTATAGAATCATACTCTAGTTGCCCGGGGATAATTCTGGTGATGGGGCACCGTCGCCCGTATTTATTTTCGAGTTTCGAAAGTGAGATTTCTATATATTTCCTATTGACTGGTGTGAGAACCGAAACTTGATAGGGCTTATTGTGTGATTTGGCATCAAAAATCTGATTTTTTGACTATGTAACAAAGTTATGAATTTCAAAAGCTAATCAACTAATTGACTGATGTTTGTGTTGTTTGGTTATTTGTTTGAAAATTTGTGCCATATAGCCCAATTGAACCAAATAGTAAATTGTATTGAAATTTTGTTGCATTTGCTTGCATACACATGTACTTACATTGAACAGGTCATATCAAGGAGGCTAGAGCAGAGAATAAAATTTGTTTGCCCAACAAATAGGTACATGTTTACTATAATTTACTGTTTTGTTTGGGTGATGATGATTTTATGAGCCGATTGGCTAGCCGCTTGGCTTTTTCTTTTTCTTTTTGAGATCAGAAGCCTGTATGGCAATTTCGGGATTTTCCCTTGCTCCCGGTGAATGGGAGGTTATGGCGAAATTTTTCGAAAATTTAGGGTGTTAGCCAAATTTTTGAAAAATTTGAAAAATTCTTAGAAACTGAAAAGTTGAAGAACTTAGGCCGTAATCAAAACATTGGAAGTTGAGTTGATTTGTGAAACAACTTTCGGCTTTGTTCCTTTTCGGGGACGAAAAGTTTTAAGTGGGGGAGATTGTAATAACCCGGAAATCTAGGCCAGTTTAAAATTCTTATTTTGGCAATTTTAGCGAATTTTGATTATTTAAAATGAATAATTTTAAATAATATCGACGAGAAATTTATTTTGAATAGAATTCGAATGTATATATTATATAGTTCGTCGTTAGAATATAAATAATTATTTATATTTATACAAGGAATTGAAAATGGCGCGGTAGTTTGATAATTCGATTTCAAACTTCAATTGAACATACCGGGTGCAAAATAAACCAGATTTTAGTGAAACCAAAAATAGTTGAATCTAATTGATAATATATTTCCAACAAATCCGAAAAATCAAAATTTCATAGCGGGGATAAAAAGTTATGCCCAGTTGAAATTTCTGAATAGTCGCTATGGAATTCAGGCCCTTAAAAATGGGAATTTTGCAAATGACCTCGGATTTCGACGAAACCACTTTTGTTGGATCCGGGATGTAAAGTTATTGCTAGGTTTCAAATTTCATAATATTTCGAATCAATATGTGAGTGTGGCAAAGGAAAACGCGTTTGACCAGTTTCAGTTGATTTTAATCGACTGGAAAATGGCCATTTTTCAAACGGTCTCAGAATTCAATGAAACTAGTTTTGTTAGGACCGTATCGTCAGTACGAAGCTAGAAAATATTTTTCTGGAATTTTTCGAGTTAGTATGTGACCCCGGTAAATTGAAATGTGCGTTCAAATTCAATATATAGAGTTATATGTTGGTTTTGACGAAAACTAATCGAAACGATCGAATCAGCTTACGATACATATCCCATTGTGTTTGGAATGGGGGTAATTAGCTATGGACGATAGTCGGTGGGTTCGATTTTGAGGTCGAAATAAAAAGTTGCTTTTTGAAATTAAAAAATTAAATAAATAATATAATTAAATTTCCTTTAACCTCCCCACCTCCTATAACAGGTCAACGCTCTCTCTCTCCCTCACTTCTCTCTCTCTCTCGCGTTCTGGAAAGAAAGAAAAAAAAAACCGTCGAACGAAAACCTCCGTCGCTCAGCCCCCACGCCACCGCAGCCTCTCGCCGGACCCCCCCCCACCACGATGTCGCGCCGCCCCAATCAGTTCCCCCTCCTCCTAGCGACAGCGAACCCCCCTCCCCCTCCAGCCTCATCCTGACGTTCCCAAACCCCCCCTTTTTTAAGCCCTGGCCGCCGGAGCAACCCCTGACGCCACCATCCACCACCCACGCGACCCCCTCAGTCCGGCGACATTCCCTCCTCTCCAATTCAGTGAGTTTTATTTATTAATTTGATTTTATCTTCAGAAATAGTATAAATAACATGGTTTTTTTTTAAAAAAAAAGATTAGATTTTAATTGTTTATAGCTAGGGTTTTTATAGTAAAAAAGATATGATTTTGACATTCAAAAAGATTCGACCTTTATATAGAAACGGATTTTTATATATTGAATAGCATAGTCAAAATTCGATTTTTATATATTGAATAGCATAGTCAAAATTCGATTTTTATATATTGAATAGCGAAGTAAAAATTCGATTTTTATATATTGAATAGCGAAGTAAAAATTCGATTTTTATATATTGAATAGCGAAGTAAAAATTCGATTTTTATATATTGAATAGCGAAGTAAAAATTTGATTTTTATATATTGAATAACAAAGTAAAAATGTGATTTTTATATATGTAGTGGCTACGGGCAACGAAAGTGACAAAAGGCGAGAACGGGGAAGATTTCTACATGAGAAGAGTCGTGGCGTTGGATTAGCTAATCTGTGAGAACTTCTCACTCTTTAATTTATTTCTAGTTAAAATATATACTAGGATGCAGACGGTGTTTAGTAGCACCCGACACCCGTCGTCCACAGACCATGGACGGCTTGTATGCTTGGTTGTTTGATTTTGATGTGTAGTTGATTGTGTGATGTGATGTGAAATGAAATAAAATATTTATATAGTTGAAAATATTTTATAGTTAAAAATAGAATTTTTAACGTGTATATGAAATGAAATAAAAATAACCAAATCGGACGATTTGTTTATATACACACATTTGACTGATATTGATTGGGACGATAAATTTTACACATCGCCCAACTGCACAAATGAAATCTGTGTTTGATTGTTTGAAACCCCACACGGGTATCGGGATGATATTTGACGTACACTAATCCCGATTGTTTAGTTGTATGTCGATCGATTGATTGACAGACTGTTATAAGCGTTGAATATTTATATTTGATGCTTATACAGTGTGGAATGCACTTTGGATGATGGTTGATTATTCATCTTTGTTGATATATACCTGTGTTGTAGAAAATCCATATAATTAACATTATATGGTAATTGATTGGGCTTCATTCCAGTTTTGAATAGAAATATTTGAAAAGGAAATATTTGAATAGAAATATTAGAAAAAGAAATATTTGAAATAGAATATTTTAAAATAGAAATATATGAAGCCGTGTTGATTAGATTGACGCCATTTTGACGTGAACGATATTTATATCGATTTCATTCATTTTATAATGAATATCGAAAGTGATTTCAAAATATGATATTTTGAAAAGAATTGAAATTCGAACTGAAACTGAATAGAAATGAATTCGAATTGAAATTGAATATAAGTGAACTCGAATTGAAATTGAATATAAATGAATTCGAATTGAAATTGAATTGAACTGAAAACGAACTGAAATTGAATTAGAAATCAATTTGAATTGAAATCAATTTGAAATGAATTTAAAACGAATTTATAAGGAAAATTTCCATTTTGATTTGAATTTGAAATGAAGTTGAAATCGTTTTGAAAACGAATTTAAAACGATTTATATAATACGTTTTAAAAGGAAATCGACGAAGTATATATTATATATAATATAATGGCCTGAATAGAACGCGCCGCGCCGCAGCAGTTCGCGAATTTCGACCATTGACTTCGAACGGATATTGCGGGAGATCCGACCATCAAATTCTCCTAAGACTGGAACCGTTGGGTTCGTATCGAAAAGAGCTTTCTAACGAATATTAGAAATTTGAAATCTAACGGTTGGATTTGGAATTATGTCCAAATCAAATTTAGAAAAGGTCGCTGTAAGTGCAGTTCGATGGCCGTTGATGGAAATCGACTGTACGGGCCTTGATAAAATTATTAAAAATAGTAATATTTTTTGTAAAATCATAAGAAATGATTTGTGAAGAATTGGGATGAAGAACTCCATATTTGAAAAGATAAAAATAGATCTTTATCGAATTGAACTAGTTTTGAACTAGAATAATAATTTATTTATTTTTAAAATAAATAAATTGAATTTGAAAGGGGTTTTAAAAGTAACCAGAATTCTCAATAATTGAATTGGAATGGATTTGAATCGAAATTGTCTTTGGAATATTTCGATGTTGGATTTCGTGATTATACAGATATTGTTATGGAAATTTGAAAGATATTTATATTGTTATTTCCAATAGAATATTTGTTGGTCGTAGAATTTGATATTGAATATAAGCCGATATATTTTCTATTTAGAGCCTTGTATTTAATATCAAATGTGATTTGGGTTTGCCGTGAATGGTGTCTTCATTAACACTGTTCTTAAGCCCAGTGGAGAAAAAGATTAAATCTTTTTGTTTAGATTTAATGAAGTGTACCAATTAAATAATAATTAATTGGAATTGAATTGGTATTGATTTTTGGGTTTATCGTGAACAGTGTTTTAAATAACACTTGTTCTTTAACCCGACAATTAATGTAATGTGATTTTGGGTTTATAGTGAGCCGTGTTTTAAATGACATTGGTTCTTTAACCCAGTTAAAGACAGGATATTGATTTCTGTGAAGATTAAAACTAAGTGGAGTTTTAATGAATCTTTTAGTAGATTAAAAAGATCGAGAATGGAGTATCACCAGTTTCACTCCAGGCGATAGTTAAATCTTTAATTAGATTTGAACGTGAAATGGTAATTGAATTTACCGACAACACCGTGATGTTAGATATGAAGTATAACCAGTTTTACTTCATGGGATAAATAGGTTGGGATTGGGAAATAGACTAAATAATTACTTCGGTGTGGTTCGTTAATCCCGACTAGTTTGAATTGATATTCAAAAGAAGATTAAAGAATAAATTAAAAGAATTTATCTTTGATAAAATTAATGGGAACCTTTGCCAAAGTATAAGAATATTTGAATAAAAGAATATTCTGAATTGGAATGAGGTGTATGTTGTGTTTGTGTAACACTTGTTTATAATATACGCGGGTTATTCGGGAAGACCAGGTTTATCCCATTCTGAATAACTAATTCGACGTGGTGTCGAAGATGAAGACGGTGGTTGAAGACCAGAAGTCTTCACGTCGCTTGGGTGATTACTGATGATCTTGATTGGGCTGTACACCCAAGAAGATGGAAACAGTTGGTGATCGTCCAGACGTACTTGGAGATCGATGGATATGCGGGGTACTAGGTGCCTCCGGTTTCATTCAGACCCAGAACGGACTTGTAAATGGACTGTGTGTCTGACATTGGATTTTAGTCTGTGTGATTGATTTCTATTAAATATATATCTGTTTGGCGACGGAGAATTTATTCTCTTGCTTAACGCCCTTCTCTGAGACGTACGAGCTCAGGGGTTATATACTGATGGATATCAAACGCATAGAGTGAATTGCCTGTGTGGCATGCCTAAGTGGCAAATGATCAAGGCTTCTGTTGAAAAGCAAAGTCTTGAGGTTGATGATCAAAGCACCGCATGTGTGGCATAGCTTTGTGTAACGTGAATTCGCGAGCCTCACACCCCGGTTGTGAACCAGAAACAGGAGAGGACCTCAGGGAGGACATGCGTTTCTTTCTAGCTAGGGTGGTGTCAGTGACCTACCAGCCCTGACATTTATATACTTTTCACCTGTGTGGTTGTTGCTGTTGCGAGGCGCCTCGGTTTGATCGGACGATCCGGGTCCGATGGAGTCATTTGTTGGCACATTTGTGCCCCAAAGGGCGGGGAGACGTATTGTTCAGGCATAATAATTCACATCGGTGGACCGGCCCTGACGATCCAGGGGGCAGTTGCGGCTGTTCCTGAGACATGGTAGGCTAGATTGTCTCGAATAGGTTGAGGACTATCTTTTGCCTCGGTTCATAGATGGAAATCCAATTTCCAAATACGTGACTTTGCGGTTTTATTTGTAGAGCCTAGTATGGCGACATAGTGGCATGGGACGCTCATGTCGCCTATGATTGATACTTATGATTTGAAGTTGTTTTATACACTATGCACTTATAATATTATCGAATGATTTGTTTTAAAACGTATCAAGCATTCTTTGGCTGTTATAAGGGAAAACCCTATCCCCCGGCTTGCGTTGCATTGTGTGATAGGACCTGGGTCTTATAACAGCTTCATTTTTCTTTATTTAGCATTGCGCTGTTTGTTTTATGCACTGGTATTCTTGGGAGGAAACATGTTCCGTGTTATACGGCGTGGTCCCTTGATTTACCTAACTTTAAAATAAAGATAAATAAATGTTTTAGTTCTCACACCAGTCACATTACTGACCTGGAGTTTATTGTTTTAACCTAAACTCTGGGTGCCCTTATTTTGACACGGGCAGCTAGTAGTTTTGGTTTTGCAGATTTATATTCACAGGATCCTGGTTTACGGCTAGAATGATATCCGGAAAGCTTTGTATCCGTATATCTCTTCTAGTTGTGTATTGTATTATTTTCCGCTGCTATGTATTTAAATGTAATTTAAATCTCTGATATTTCTGTGTAATATTCATTTATACTCTGTATATTCTTGTAATCTGATGGAATTGTTGTAATATACAATGAAATGTTTTTCTCTATAGAGGTACACTGTCGGAAGGTGGTCCCATACCTTTCCAGTTGGAATCCATTATCCGATAAGAGCCCACGATTTTGATTGTATACTATATATGTAGAGCGTGAGATGCAAGCATTATGCTAGATTGATATTACTTATATTTAGACACTATTATAATATCAGACAAATATTGATTTCAAAGAATGCTTTGGGTTATCGTAAGGTAAAAACCATCTGTATTTATGTGTGGATCGGTATTATGATTATCCTTTCTTTTAAAAGGATTTTTAAAAGGATTTTTAAAAGTTAAACCAAGTGGTTGGAGTTTACTTACACCAGTCCCATGACTGACCCAGAGTTTATTTTTGTTTTGTTTTTCCCTGAACTCTTGGGTGTCTAAATTTGTACGGACAGTCAAGTAGTTCAGGTATTTTCAGATATCGTTGGAGGAGCTTGGAGCAGGAGGCTTCAACGTTATCTGGTATTATTATTTTCGTGATGTTATAAGTGTTGTACTCTGATAATGTGTTGTATATATATATATACACTGTTTATTTCAAAGTTATGTTTTATATTTTATTCGTTCCGCTGTGAGATTTGTGTTACTCTGATGTGTTGTGCGTTCTTCTTCTTCTTCTTCTTCTATTCTAACTTTCTATCTTATCTATCCTCACCCTCTATTTTCTTTCTATTAAAGTTTCGGTAATTGCGGTGCTTGTGTAACGACCCGGATTTTGCCCGACCCCAATCGATTGCAAGATCGATCAAGACCGTTCAAAACCCGCATACGTCAACTTTGGGCATACAACACATCAGAACAACAACACATACTTTTATAACATCAATAATAAATGTTACATCAGAGTACAGAATATATCAGAGTATATCGGAATAAAATTACAGTGGAAGATAAATTACAATAGATTAATACATTGCAGCGGAACTAATCTCAGCGGAAGGCCATCAATATTCTGGACACAGCTTCAGGCTTCAATCCAGGATCCTGCTTAACTATATCTGCGAAAAGCTACTCGACTGCCCGTGTGAAAAGAGGGCACCCGAGTTTGCAAAGTGAAACAAACTACAGGTCAGTCGTGGCACTGGTGTGAGAATTCTTAACTTAACTTATCTAATAAGTAGGCTAATCACAGGACCACGCCTCTAACGCGGAACGGGTTTACTCCATTGGATTGCCAGTGCATAAATAAAGTAAATCATCAAATAACGCAATGCTTTTTTTTTGAAAAATGAAACCATTATAAGACCCAGGTCCCATCACACAATGCAACGCAAACCGGAGGATAGGGTTTTACCTTATAATGATCAAAAGATGCTTGATACGTAAAAACGATATTATTAGTGTGTATAAACGTATTTAAAATATTTCAAATATAATATCAATCCTAGACGGCATAGCTACCATCTACTATGTCGCCATACTAGTTATACAATCAATACCGCAAGGGGCACATTGGAAATTGGGTTTCCATCATGAGTCAAGGCTAGGGAGGAGCTCCTGACCGATTCGAGACACTCTAGCAATGTCTCAGGATTCGGACGCAGGCGAACCCTTGGATACAGCGGGGCCGGTCCACAAATACTTTAGTGGATTAGTTATGCCTGAACACATGCTCCCCGATCCTATTGGACCTACAAATCGGCCGAGGGCGACCTATAAGAATAAACCGAGGCCTCGCAAAATTCCAACAACCACATAAGCAAATGCCAACCAGTTTAAGCACTGACACGACTTCTAGCTAGAAAGAAACGTGTGCACTCCCTGCGTTCCCTTCTCCCGTTTTAGACTCGACCAGTGTGTGAGGCTCGCGAAGTCACGATATACACAAAGCTATGTCTAAAGAGACTGTTCTTTGATCATCAACCATAAGGCCTGCTTTTCAACAAAGCCTTGATCATTTGCATCTTAGCATGTCACATTGTCAGACCCAACCATATTATTGATCATCTACCAATGTATATAACCTCTAAGCTCATACATCTTAGAGAAGGGTGATAAGTAAAGAATAAATTCTTTACCACCAAACAGAAATATATAATCAGTAGCGTTCAACAAATACAGTAGAAAGGAATACAATGTCAGACACACAATCCATTTACAAGTCCGCTCTGGGTCTGAGCGAAACAACGTGTCCGTCGATCTCCAAATGCGTTTGGATGATCATTACTAAATACCTTGCCTTGGAAGGCCAATCCCAATTCAAGATACCAACCATCATCATCCCAACGATGTGAAAACCTTCGGTCATCAATCGCCGTCTTCATCTTCGACTCTTGATCGTCGTGATGATTATTCAGAATGGGTTAAAGCCGGTCTTTCTGAATAACTCTTGTATTTTGTGATTAGAAAGCAAATATTGGAAGATCACACATTACGCCACATTCCAACTCCGAGTATTCTTTTAATAATATATTCATATTAGAAGATTCTCATTAATTTTATCAAAGATAAACTCTGAAAATAAAATCTTAAATCTTCCTTAAAAGATTTATTAAAACTCCAGTTTTGATTTGTTGTCAAAAATCATTATTACAAGATCATTTATTTTTAAGGAATAAATATTGTCTTAAACAGGTTAAAGAACTAGTGTCCTTTAAAACACAGTTCACGATAAACCTATAAATCAATTTCCAAAATATGGAATTCCACAGAAATCAAATCAATACATAATCGATATAAATTTCTGTATTGGACTAATAATATAAATGGAATAACGGCAAAGCCTCTTAAATTCCATATATAATATCGGTCTTCTTTTACAGAAGCCCATTTCGATTTTTACCAATCGAATTTCCACCAATTTCCTATTTAATATATTAAATTGGAAAACTTGATTTTTAGAAAATGCCTTTTTTTTCTATAAAATAGATTTATAAATTCCATATAATAATTTCAATGTAAATTGGATTAAAGGACAAATGTCGTTTAAAACATCGTCCACGATAAATTCACTTCACGTCTCAATTTATTTATAATTGCAAATTCTAGAAATCTTAATAAAAATATCTCCCTTTAAATATTAATTATTATAAAAACATATTTTAAAATAATCATTAAAAATATTCTTTATATAAAGGACTCTAAATGAGAAGTATTCTTTATATTACAACTTTTTTATCTTTTACAAATATTCTTTGTTTTAACATATACTTGATTAAAAATATTTTTTATGAAAATATATACTTTATATAAAAGGATTTCTAATGTAAGAATATTCTTATTTAAAAGAACACCTGAGTCGAAATGCGACTTAATCATTTACCATATAATTTGGATTATATGGATTTCACACACATCATATATATGATAACAACAGTACAATCGTCAAATCATCCATCTACATCCAAAGTGTAATTTCCACTGTGTAAGCATTAAAATTAAATAATAACGCTCATCGCAGCCTGTCGATCTAACGAACAACTTACAACTAAATAGGGATTAGTGAATGTTAATTTTCATCCCAACAACCGTGTGGGGTTCCAACCAACAAACAAATAATAAACTAATTTGTGCACTTGGGCGATGTGTCAAAATTATCGTCTCAATCACATAAACATGTCGGGTAACTTGTGAATGGAAGTGTAATACACAATATATAATTAAGACAAGAATATTTCTCTGTTGCAATGAATGAATAAGCATAATACTTCATCTCTATTGACAATTTCTATTCCGCTAGTTTAAACTCAAGTAAAAATGGTTATATTATTTTGGCAATTCTAATGAGACAAAAATGATAAATATTTTGATTTAACTAACCTATCTTGAAAAGTATATGTCTTGCCAAATATAAGATATATATATATATATATATATGTAAATTGCTTTAACTAATTCCTTTTGACAAACTGAATATTTCTCACAAAATGTCTATTTTGGTTTAACTAGTATAAATTGACTAAAATGAATAATTGTTTTTAACTAATACAAATTAACAAAAATCAATAATTTGTGTTTCAATTCTAATAAAATATTCCAATGCTATATTTTGTTTCATTCTTTAAATTTAGACAAAAATGTGGGTTTTTGTCTATTTACTCTAATGATAAAAATATGAATGTTTAGTTATTCATTCTTTACAAAAGCTTAAATAAACATCTTCAATTCATTCCTTTTGAAGTAACAAAAAAAATAACTCCTTTTATTTCATATAAGACATTTGACAAATTTGCTCTTTTTACTTCATATAGAATTGAAATAAAAATGCACTTCTAAAAACTATTCTTTCTATTGTCCTTTAAATGAAAATAAAATGAAACATTATCTCCTTTGCTACAACTAGAATGTGCTAGAATGTAACTTCTAAATCCTATCCTTTATTTATATCAAAAAAATGTGAATAAAAAAGGTATTTCTTAATTTGAAAGTAAAATGAAAGATTTAATTCATGGTTTATTTGCATTGAAGGATGCAAATAAAAATACAACTCTCAAACAATATTTTATTCATATCAAAATTATAAATAAAAAATGTAACTTTCATTTTGATGGTTTGTTTGCATTGGTGAATTGCAAACAAAGATGAACTTTATTTTAAGTTTTATTTGCAACAAGGGATGCAAATAACAAATGTAACTTTTTATTTTTATTTAAAAGTATATTTGAGTGAAGGTGAAAAGAAACTCATTTCCAATGTGTATTTACATTAGTGAATGTAAATAAAAGAAACAAATTCTATTTAAATGAGTATTTGCATTTATGAGTGCAAACAAAGAATAGTTTTGTTTTCAAATTATATTTACATTAGTGAATGTAAATAAGAGATCAACATTTATTTTCAATGAATATTTGCATTTGTGAATGCAAATAAAAGAACAACATTTATTTCCCAAGTATATTTGCATTAGAGAATGTAAATAAGAGAACAAAATTTATTTTCAAAGTATATTTTTAACAAATTCTACTCAATGTGTAAAAATGTGTACATTTGTATTGGTAAATGTCGATAAAAAGACAGAATTTAGTTTCATTGAATATTTGCATTTATAAATGCAAACAAAAGAATAAACCTTAATTTCAATGCATATTCGCATTGATAAATGCAAATCAAGAAATAAACTTTATTTTCAATATATGTATTTGCATTGGAGAGTGCAAATGAAAGAATAATTTGTTTCAATATATATTTGCATTGGTAAATGCAAATAAAGAACAGTTTCTATTTACTATATGTATTTGCACTGATGAATGTAAATAAAAGAATAAATTTTATTTTTAAAGTTTATTAGCATCATAAAATTCAAATAAAAGAATACATTATATATCTAAAATATTTTTGCAAACAAAAATGTAACTTCTGAAAATAATTCCTTATTTACATATAAAATGTAAACAAAATTGTGATTTCCAAAACATGTATTTTTATTTACATAAAAATGTAAACAAAAAGGTAGTTTCCAAATATAACCTATAATTTACAAAAACAATGTAAATAAAGTTTTATTTAATAAATATGTTTTTAATATCAACAATAAAATTTAGTATTTTATTATTAATCCAATTCTATAACCTCTTATGTTTAAGGTAACAGTAAAAAGGAATTTTTTTTACTGTAATTCATAAACCGTGTTCTAAATGTAAACAAATAAAAATAGGATTTTATTTGTTAGCCAAATTCTGTTGTAATGGAAACAAATAAAAATATATTCTATTTGTCATTCATATTCTATTGTAAATAAACAAATAAAAATAATATTTCATTTGTCGTTCAATTCCTGTTCTAAAATAAACAAATAACAATAAGGTTAATTTGTTGTTTAAATTCTATTGTAAGGTAAACAAATAAAAATAAGGTTTTATATGTCGTTCAATTTCTATGGTAATATCAACAAATAAAAATGAGTTTTTATTCGTCGTTCCAATTCTATTGTAGTATCAACAAATAAAGATACGTTTATTTGTCGTTCAAATTTTATTGTAACATCAACAAATAAAAATAAATTTTTATTTGTCGTTCAAATTTTATTGTACATTTCAGAATAATAAAAATAATATTTTAATCATTTAAAATAAATTAGAGCAACTAGATTACGATTTAAATCTGAATAAAATATGATTTAGATCTAATTTTAGATCTAATTCTCTAACCACAAATAAATTCAACAATATATTAAATTCAATGCAGATCTAGCCTATCATGAACAACAAAACATACCACCAACAACAATCAACCATTCATCAATCATAGAACATTTCAGATCTGAATCTACATCATTATACAATTATTTTTAACGCAAGAAAAATAATTTATAATTAATAAAATAATAAAATTCAGAATTCTCACATCGATATGGCTGAAAATTCAGCTGTCTCGGATTCAGCTCTGGTCTGCGCCATTGCGAAGATCTCGGAAAGACGAGTCCAACGCAACTTACGGTTCATAAATCGGCCCTCGTATGAAAGAGTTATCGAATTTTAAAGATTGTAAAAATTAAATATTAAATAAATAAAATAATATTAAAATAATACCCTTCTTCTTCCTCTTCACGTTCGGCCGAACCCGATTTCCATCCTCCAGCCTCCCTGTCGCACGCACCCTCGGCCACCCTGGCGCCGATCGAACACCGCCACTCCGAAGCCCGAACCACGAGCCACCACCGCCCAGAAGCCCACCAAGCTCGGCCCCCTCCTCGTCTCGAAACCAGAACCTGAACGCGGCCCCTTCCTCACCAGAATTCGCGATATCCGTGCACACAAACCCGATCTTAACCATATATATTCGAAGCTCTCTGAATTCTCTTCGATTTGATATATAATTTGTTGATTTTCGTTGAACGGATTAAGAGAAATTAGTGTTTGAAATTGGGATGATTCTGGCCATTGTTCTAAGGGGGTAGGCGGCAGCTATGAATTAGGTTTAGGGTTTCTTTTTATTTTTTTATTATTAAATTCATTGAAAAACGTGTTATAAAGGTGGATTTTTGGACTGTCTCAGAACTGGGCTTGCTTACTGTCGATCTTAACGTTTTGAGGCCTTCTGAACGCAATGGGATAGGTCTCGGGGCCGAATTCCGAAATCTGTAGAAATTTTATTTAAAATTACATTAAAAATTAATAAATTAAATATTGACCGTACATTTAAATATGCCGGGGCCACATATGACCTCTAAAAATTCCAAAAAAAATATTTTTAGCTTTCTTATGATGATACGGTTCTAACAAGACCAATTTCGTTGAATTCTGAGACTGTTTGAAAAATGGCTATTTTCAAGTCGTTTAAATTTAACTGAAATAGTCAAAACACATTTTCTTTCGCCACGCTCACATATTAATTCGAAAAATTCTGAAAATTGAAATCTAGCTATAATTTGACATTTCGGTTCCAACAAAACTGGTTTCGTCGAAAACGGAGGTCGTTTGAAAAATGACTATTTTCAAGGCCAATATATTTATATTAAAAATACATTTTTAAACAAATAAATTCTGAAACTCAAAATATATAAGTGTTTATACTTTTTAAATGCAGAAACATCATTCCGGACTCAATGGAAGTTGTTTCGAGTCCAAATTCCTTCATATGTGAAAAGTAGCCCTTCGGGCCATATATATTATATATATAAATTCTACAGCAACCTTTCTAAATATTGAATTGGCTATAACTTTTGATTCCCGCTATGAAATTCTAATTTTACAGATTCGTTAGAAAGATATGATTAAACAGATTTAAATATTTCTGTTTTCACTCAATTCTGATTTATTTTGAATCCTGTACATTCAATTAAAGTTCAAAATTAAAATTTTAAAACTACCGCGCCATTTCTAACTCCATTTATATTTAAATTAAATTTATTCGTTTTAACTTCGATTAAAATAAATTATAGCCATTATTATTTATATAAATTATATCATATCCTCAAATTTATTAAAATTTTCTAAAATAAAATTTTTAAATTGGTTCAGAATTTGCGGGTTGTTACAGCTTGGTTAGTCGACATCGTGTTTATGTCGAGTACTCAAGGTCGCTATTTTCCCGGGTCGTTACATATAATGTCAGACACACCATCCATTTGCAAGTCCGTTCTGGGTCTAAACGAAACCGGAGGCACCTTATTCCTCGTCCCGTATGTCTAATACAGGAGAGAGGCCCTCGCATATCCGAACAATCAACAAATACGTCCGGACGGCTACCACTATAACCCCTTCAAGGTAGCTACTCCAATCATGTGCTTCAGTAGCAGCCCATCCATTCGATGTGAAGATCGTCGGTCCTGCACCGTCTTCAATCTCTTCGACTGTTAGTCATTATATGAATTATTCAGAATGGGTTAAACCCGGTCTTCCCGAATAACTCGCGTATCTTATAATTTATTGCTATAACAACACATCATACACCTCATTCCAATCCAGAATATTCTTTTATTCATATTTCTTTATTCTGGAAAGGTTCTCATTAATCTTATCAAAGATTATCACTTTTAAATACATTGTTTAATCCATTTCTTTGGAAATCATTTCAAAAGATTTTATAGTATCTTTTCACAGTTTAAATCAAATTAAGGTTTATTAAACTAGTCGGGATTAACGCCTTACCGATGTAATCATTAATTTTATTATCCCATCCCAACCTATTCATCCTATGTAGAAAAACTCGTAGTACTCCTTATCTAACACCCTGTATTACTGGTAAATTTAATTACCATTTCACATTCAAATCCAATCAAAAATTTAACTATCGCATGAAATAAAACAGGTGAAACTCCATTTTTGAACGCTTCTCAAATTTGGCAAATTTAATTACCTTATTCACATTTCAATCTAATTAAAGATTTCTTAAAACTCCAGTTAGTTTTAATCTCCAAAAATCATTATTTAACGATTATTCACATTTAGGAAATAAATTCTGTTTTTACTTGGGTTAAAGAATGAATGTCCTTTAAAACATAGTTCACGATAAACCCAAAATCATATTTTCAATGGCAAATCACAAACAATAAATCCTAACTATGTTTTGAAGATACAATCCTACAAAATCTAATTTCGTCGAATTTGGAGGCCATTTGAAAAATGGTCATTTTCCGGTCAATTAAATTGAAACTGAATTGACAAAGCACATTTAAATTCACCACGCTCACATATTAATTCCAAAAATTACGAAATTGGAAACCTAACAATAATTTGACATTCCGGATTCAACAAAAGTGGTTTTGTAAAAAACGGAGGTCGTTTGCAAAATAGCTAATTTTAAGGGATACATATTATATTAAAATATATATAAATTCCATAGCGACTAATTTAAATTTTAAACTGGATATAACTTTCAATTTATATTATGAAATCTGGATTTTTCACATTCGTTAGAAAGATATAATTAAACAAATTCAAATATTTCTAGTTTTACAGAAATCTAATTTATTTTGAATTCTGTACATTCACTTGAAATTTAAAATTGAATTTTCAAACTACCGCACCATTTCAGGCTCGTTTTATAATTAAAATAAATTTATACATTTTAACTTCAATTTAAATAAAATTTTAAATTGTTATTATTTAAAATAAATCATTTTAAATATTGAAAATCCATTAAAATAGCTAAAATAAAAAATTTAAATTGATTTAGAATTTCCAGGTTGTTACAAATAGGTTATCCCCATTCACATTGACTTCTTTTCACTTGTCGAAATTCAACTTTCTTATTAATTTCATATAAATATAACTTAATCCATTTAATTTTATTAATAACCCCCATTACATGTTATTCTTTAGATTGCAATTAACAGAAGAAATCTTACAATCTTTCACCCTTGGATTATTTGAAGTAATCTTACAACCCTTTGTATTATTCATTGTCTGATTCCATAGTTACAATAACATGTTTTACTTAATATGTAATTAAGTATACTTCATCTTAGTTCACCGATTTTCTGTTTAACATATCACTACAACTTGACGTCGTTTACTTATTAACTTAGTTTTCTTAATTAAGGTTTGCTAATAAGCTTTCTCTCCTTTTATTATAACCTATGTTATAATTTCTACTTGTCGCTAGGACAAGACTACCCATTATATAACATTCTTATTAAAGTAATTAATTATAATATGTTACTATCATTCCCTGTTTGCTCCAATTCATTACCATATATCCATTTACGGTCGTTATGCAATAGACCTCCCACATTAAGCCTACAACTTGTGGATGCTGGATATGCCGGGGAGGTTCGGGCAGACTTATTCCACAAATCGGGCTTAACCCCGTGTCTCAGCACATTACATGTTTATACACTTAGACCCCTCACATTAGATTCACCACTTGTGGTCGTTGTTTATGCCGGGCGGTTCCAAGAAGACTTCCACCACAAGTGTAATTTAACCTCGTGTCTAAGCACGATTACAATTTCAGTTATTATAATTCTAGGCATTTCCATTATTAATCAATTATACATATGTCATTATAGGTTTTCATGCCCCATTCCCGAGTTATGTTCATATTGAACTATATGCCCAAATTAAGGTCTTTAATGATGAGTTAATTTATGTCCCAAATTCACATTCATATATTTCATTCAAGTTATGCCTGAATTTATGCCTGAATTACCCAATTCAAATTATGCCCCAATTCTAACGTTTTCCCCTCATTCCCAATTTTACGCGATCACTTATTTCAGCGGCATGCCTACGCTCGAAGGTAGCCTGGCTTTCAAATAAAAACGGAAAAGAAGGAGGGAAGAGGACAGAAATGAACATAATATAAGAATTGACATATAATGGCAGAAGTAGGCATAAACATATAGTGGCATGATGACAAATAGGCATATAGGAACAGATCTGATGTACATGTGACAATAGAATTGATTCTAACATAATAAGGATATCATAAACTGGCATGATAAGATCTCAATACTGAATTAAATAACCAACTAATAATATGTTTGACTTGGCGATAAACATAATAGGAACAGGGGTGATATGATCTAAACAATGAATTAGATCTACTAATCAATGGAAGATCTGATGTGATAAATAGGTATAGGCTCATATATAGTTCAATGTCATGTCTGAATTAACTTAGATACACAAGTTATAGCAAATCTGATATGATTGATATATGCATATGTATAGATCCAAGTTATAGCCGTGTCAAGAACATTTAAACATTTAGATCTAAAATTAACTTAGGCTCACCGTGTTTGGATCTAAGAAATTGAAGAAAGCTTGTAGATGTTGAATGATAGATCTCTAATTAGATAATAATTAATTGATTATTGAAGAAGAAAAGGTTTGATTCAATCTAGGAAGAGACAACATCTAGTCCCCCATTATTTTTGGTGTGCAAAGTCAAGAAATATGAGGCCATATATATAGATTCCTGAAACCCTAATCTGCCCAGTCTGCCGAAGGGGGGTTATTCCCCCCTTAGGGACCCATGGGTCGACACCCCCTTTGAGGGGTCGACACCCCTGAGCGGGAAATTTCCTGCTTCCCCAATTCTACACGATTTTGAATTTCTATACCTAATTTTGAATTTCTGGACTTAATATATGCATGTATATATATTCTTATTGCGCGTATACAAACTTCAAACTAATCACTTCTTCGTATGGGGTTTGTTTTACACAAACCAGGTGTCTATTTTGACCAGAATTCGGAGACGAACGCAATGGCGCAGTCCGTTTCACTTAATTCTGAATATTAAATTAATTATTCTTTAATTTCTCATCTTTATTGTTATCAACATTACGGGTTGTTACATTATCCCCTTCTCAAAGGATTTCGTCCCCAAAATCTCCAAGTTAAGAAGAATGTCTATCCTAACATCCACATCCATTTACTCATCCACCAATCACAGGCATCCATTGTCCTTAAAAGATTTCTAATGCTTATATGAACATATGCAAAGCTGTGTGTATATGTCCTAATACTAATGTGAAGATCAGGCGGTCTATTGATTCAGTCGACCTCCTTAATGCAATGTATGTTAGTGTTATAAATCCAACATGTATGCAAATAATCCTATTATAACATGTAAGTTCTATATGTGTGCACACTCATCCATCCAAATGCAACATCCATATGATGGTACACTCACTTTCATCCATAAAAGAAGAAAAATGCACACACATCCATATGCAGTATGAGAGTGATTGAGCCGATTTAGTGCCCAATGTGTGTGTATATGCATCCACGAGCAACCGCTAGCAAACAATTGCATCCATCAAACATAACATGTCTCAAACACATGTTTACATCCATGAGATTTCTATCTAAAGGTCGAAGATTTGATCAATAGGTTATATTTGAATGATAGAAACAAGCATGAATAAAGCTTTGGAAAAGAAGTTAAGAACATACCCTTGAAAAGGAAAGGGTACGAAGCGCGAATCTTGTCTTCGGTCTCCCAAGTTGCATCCTCTTGGTAATGAATCTTCTTAACTCTAATCCAAGAATACGGGTAGGAACTCATTTAATTGTTGCCTCCCGTTTCACTTCTACTTCCCCAAGCATACTCGACTCGACTGCTTCTGCTGTATCATGCAAATATTTTCGCAAATGAACATCTGCTATTCTCTCTAGTAGCTTTATCCTTATAAGCCATTTGAATTCTATGCATTATGAGAAATTGTCCTATAAACTTCGGCGCCAGTTTCCCTACAGTTCCAAAACGAACAACATCCTTCCGGGCTGATATCTTGATGAACCCATGTCTCCCACCTCTACTCGATACCGGTTCTTTCTTTATCTACATACGACTTCTTCTTGCTCTGAGCTATCTTCATGCGCCTACGGATAAGATCAATCTTTTCTGAAGTTTCTCTAATCGTCTTGGGTCCAAGTAGAAGCCTATCTCTACTGTCTCAATTTGATATCCTTCTACGAGAACATATACTTGTGCAACTTATGGTCCATGTATGACTCGAACCTCTCTCCAAGCAGATACTGCCGCCAAGTCTTAAGCATGAATACTATAGCAGCTAATTCCAAAACATGGGTAGGGTAGTTCCTCTTATGGACTCTCAAATGTCTACCCCCATAACATACTACCCTTCCCTCTTGCATCAGAACCGCACTGGGCCCTGTACCACATGCATTAGTGTAAACTATGAACACTTTGTTTCTGTCAGGCAAGGTTAAAAATGGGTCTGTTGTCAAAGCCCTCTTCAATCGTTGGAAAGCAACATCACAATCTATATCCCAGGAAAATGTCAGATTCTTCTTTGTCATCCTGGTGAGTGGGGATGATATCTTTGCGAAGTCCTTAATGAACTTCCTATAATAGCCTGCCAATCCAAGAAAGCTTCTCCCTTCTGTTGCATTCTTAGGAATTTGCCAATCTTGAACTGCAACTACCTTTGCAGGATCTACTGCTATCCCATCTTTAGAGACCACATGCCCTAGAAATATCTCCTCTTTTTTCCAAAAATGGCATTTGGAGAATTTATCCTTAAGCTGATGCGCACGCAGAGTTTTCAAACTTCTCTCAAGCGCTGGGCATGATCTTCCTCGCTCTTTGAGAAGATTAATATATCATCAATAAAGACCACAACGAACTTATTAAGAAATTCCTGAAACATCCTGCTCATCAAATCAACAAAATAGGAGGGTGCATTCAGCAACCCAAACGGCATAACTAGCCATTCAAAGAAACCATCTAGAGTCCTAAAAGCATTTTATCTATATTGTCATCGGCCACCCTCAACTGATGAAACCCCATGGCCAAATATAACTGAGAAAATACTAATGCACCAACGAGTTGGTCAAACAAATCATCTATCCTTGGGATTTGGTGCCTGTTCTTTTTAGTGACCTTGTTCAACTCTCTATAGTCCACACATAAGCGAAGCGAACCATCCGCCTTAGTTTTGAATACCACCGGAGCACCCTATTCAGATATGATTCACCTAATAAACCCTTTTTCAAATAGCTTCCCTACTTGCTTGCTCAGCTTCCTCCTTTCCCTTGGAGCCATGTGGCGTACTGGCAATGCAACTAGCTTTGCATTATCCACCAAGTATATACGAAAATTGATCTCGCGCCTCGGGGGTAAACCTCGAGCCTCCTCAAAAACATCAGGATAGTCTCGAACTACTGGTACGGACTGCAGACCATTGATAGATGTATCAAGAGACTCTAGGAAACTAAGCATGATAGCCCCTTTTGGGTAACAAGAAATCTCGAGGGTCCTCCTACGGCAAGTCAAAAGTCTAATGACCCTCCTCTCAAAATCAAGAATGGCACCGTACGTGGTTAGCCAATCCATCCTTAGAATCAAACCATAGCCCATAAAACAGAGCACGTATGTGCCACACTTAAACTCGATGCCTAACACGTATATTCTCAAACCCTGACAAATCATAGACAAATGAGGCATACCACCAATGGGGTTTGAGACAACTATGGGATCCAAAACCATACTAGTGCTAAGGTGCAGAGACTCAACCACAGACTAGATAAAAGAATGCGAAGCACCAGAATCGAAAAGAGTTCTAATAGGTTGATTGGAAAGAGAAATCAAACCTTTAACAACTTCCTTACCTTTATCCGGTACGATGGCCACGAGAGCATACACCTGCCCTCCAAAGGACCCTGCCCTTTGGCCCTGTCCTTGCTTCTTCGGACCCTTCCCCGTATAATGTCCAACTTTGCCACAGTTGAAGCAAGCGTTCTTTCTTTTTTTGGCAATCTTTGACCAAATGACCCATGTGTTCGCAATTATGGCACTTCCTCTTATCCCTTGCCTTGTCGTTCTTTCTGCCATTATGTCGTTGCTGTTGTCCTTTCTTGGCTCCCGGTTGGTGCCGTAGCTTTAAGATACCTATGGAACCAATCCGGTACTTCAACGCCCTCAGGAATATTAGGTTCCCCAGACATGTTGAAAAGAAAAGGAATGAGATTCAGACAAAGGATCGAAAGAGATTACATATGGATTTGGGGAATATGTTTTTCAAAACAGATTTTTCTTTTCGAAAATGCATTCTTTAAAACATTTCTGAAAATAATTTTTCAAAAACTTTATCTGATCTGGTAACCTTCAGCTTTGATACCAAGTGCGACACTCCACGACTGTTAATGTCACTCATTAAGAGAATGCATTAATTTTCGTGAAGAATTATAGGTAAACAGAAATAGAAACATTACAAGGCAGATATAAAATAGCAGCGGAATTAAAAAAACAAACTTTATTAAACATAAAGCATTGTGGTTCAAAACTTCATATGTTTGAAAATACGTAAACCCAGTACATCATTAAAATTTCTGTCTTGCACTTTAAACATCAGAGTACAATAGTAAAAGAAGTATAATCCCCAAAAGAAACATAGTCATAGTAGTAAAGATAAGAACTTGAGCAATACATCTAAGTAGCTCCAAGCAAGGCGATAGCAGAATCCTGATCAAGCTTGAATATTCCCACCTTGAGAACCTGATGGGGGGACGGAAGAGAAAGAAGAGGAAATAAAATGGGTCAGACATAAAGTCTGCCGAGTCTAGTTAATTTTAGCATAAAAATAGATAAAAGTACCGTGAAAGACATATAAAGTGGATAAGAGAGATAACATCATAAAAGGAAGATATGATAAGGTAAACAGGACAATAGGATAGAATAAATATCGCTTTCTTAATACTTTCCTCGCTCTACACCAATACTAGTAACATATGAACAAGATGAACCCCAACAATTACAAGATAGTAGACTTAGGTGTACGTCTAGACGTACCCAATTTACTACCCCAGTCGATCGGCTTCCTACTCCGTAGATACCCTGTGCGGGCCCCATAGTAGGATATATTACTTCCTAAAGTGGCAACCCTTCGTTTTTATGATGTGCACAACCATATCTACATGTGTCACGGTCGTCTTATCCCCATATGCCAGGACCATGCACACACATAACCCCGGTCGGTTTGCGCCGCCCACACCATCCTCTACGTTTGGATCTCTTACAATCAGCCTAGTAAGCGTTCCCCGACTCCGACCTGGGGCGGAGTACTCGTTTGATACCGTTATATGGATTACTGATTGAAATGGGTCCCACAAAAAAGATGATGCAAGCTCTCCCTTTTGTCTTGCATCCCCACTGGGATTTCCACAGGTTATGCTTACCTAATGGTGTCTTTAATTACATAATCCCCAATATTTCCACAGATTATGCTTACCTAACTGTGTCTTTAATTATATAACCCCAACCGGTTAAGTTTTGTGGGCTTATATATAAATATTACCCACCCCACCGAGATATTCTTAACCCTCCCACAGTTTCAACCAAGTCTACTTAACCCCTACTCAAGTTAACATGTGCATACAATCCCTATGGATTCAACTAGGTTAAGTATTACAGACTAACCGGTTATCCCAATTCACATTGACTTCTTTTCACTTGCCAAAATTCCACTTGATTATTAATTTCATATAAATATAACTTAATCCATTTAAGTTTATTAATAAGCCCCATTACCTGTTATTCTTTAGATTGTAATTAATGGAAGAAATCTTACATCTTTCAATCCTAGATTAACTGAAGTAATCTTACAACCCTTTGTATTATTCATTGTTTGATTCCATAGTTACAATAACACGTTTTACTTAATATGTAATTAAGTATACTTCATCTCAGTTCACCTACTTTCTGTTTAACATATCAATACAACTTGATGTTGTTTACTTATTAACTTAGTTTTCTTAACTAGGGTTTACTAATAAGCTTTCTCGCCTTTTATTATAACCTATTTTATAATTTCCACTTGTCGCTAGGACAAGACTACCCATTATATAACATTCTTATTAAAGTAATTAATTATAATAGGTTACTATCATTCCCTGTTTACTCCAATTCATTACCATGTATCCATTTACGGTCGTAATGCACTAGACCTCCCACATTAAGCCTACAACTTGTGGATTCTGGATATGTCGGGCGGGTCCGGGCAGACTTATTCCACAAATCGGGCTTAACCTCGTGTCTTAGCGCGTCACGTGTTTATACACTTAGACCCCTCACATTATACTCACCACTTGTGGTTGCTGGTTATGCCTGGCGGTTACAGGAAGACTTCCACCACAAGTGTAATCTAACCTCGTGTCTAAGCATGATTACAATTTCA
This sequence comes from Allium sativum, assembly GCA_030737875.1. NCBI lineage: Eukaryota > Viridiplantae > Streptophyta > Magnoliopsida > Asparagales > Amaryllidaceae > Allium > Allium sativum. The sequence goes on from CM060920.1 coordinate 492,734,471, forward strand.
GTTATTGCAATTCTAGGCATTTCCATTATTAATCACTTATACCTATGTCATTATAGGTTTCCATGCCCCTTTCTGAAGTTATGTTCATAATGAACTATATGCCCAAATTAAGGTCTTTAATCATGAGTTAATTTATGTCCCAAATTCACATTCATATATTTCATTTAACTTATGCCTGAATTCCCCAATTCACATTATGCCCTAATTCTAACGTTTTCCCCTTATTCCCAATTTTATGCATTAGCATATTTCAGCGGCATGCCTAGGCTCGAAGGTAGCCTGGCTTTAAAATAAAAAGGGAAGAGGACAGAAATGAACATAATAGCAAAATTGACATATGGTGACAGAAGCAGGCATAAACATATAGTGGCATGATGACAAATAGGCATATAGGAACAGATCTGATGAACATGTGATAATAGAATTTATTCTAACATAATAGGGATATCATAAACTAGCATGATAAGATCTCAATACCGAATTAAATAACCAACTAACAACATGTCTGACTTGGCCATAAACATAATAGAAACAGGCATGATATGATCTAAACAATGAATTAGATCTACTAATCAATGGCAGATCTAACATGATAAATAGGTATAGGATCGGATCTAGTTCAAAGTCATGTTTGAATTAACTTAGATACATAGGTTATAACAGATCTGATATGATTCATATAGCCATAGGTATAGATCCAATATATAGTCATTTTAAGAATACATTTAAACATTTAGATCTAAAATTAACATAGACTCATCGTGTTTGGATCTAGAAAATAGAAGAAAGCTTGTAGACGTTGAATCACAGATCTCTAATTTGATTAACTTTAATTGATTGCTGATGAAGAAAAGGTTTGATTCAATCTGGGAAGAGACAACACTAGTCCTCCAATATTTTTTGTGTGCAAAGTCAAGAAAAATGAGCCATATATATAGATGCCCAAAACCTTAATATACCTAGTCTACCGCAGGGGGTCGACCCATAGGGTCGACACCCCCATGAGGGGCAACTCAGGGGTCGACACCCCCGAGCGGGAAATTTCTCCCTTCCCCAATTCTGTGCAATTTTGAATTTCTACACCTAATTTTGAATTTCTTTATATATACATACATATACACACACACACACACACATATATATATATATATATATATATATATATATATATATATATTCTTCTTGCACGTACACAAACTTCAAATCTTACTAAGTTCTTCATACGGTGATGGTGTACCCTAATGAGTATTAACCACGTTGGCTGCCCGATTTCAGCTATTTCCGGTTGATGAGGCTTGAGGTCACGATTACATTTTTGAGACATCACATCAAACTTTGAATGCTACATTATTAGATCCACCAAATCACTAATTGTTTTTCACAAATATTCTCTGGGTGTTAAGCTAAAAGAAGTTATCTTCTCCGCCACCAAACACGGTAAATTTGTAAAAATCAACGTACGTGAATACTTATGAAATACTCCGTCAGACATTCGTCCATACAAGTCATCCAGCAACAGGATGAACCAAAGGCACTCTCCCACTGCATCCAATATAGGAATCACCCAAAGGATCAGTAGCGATAAGTTCTTGCAATTCAAAATTTTCAATCGCGACACTATCACTACCAAAATATCGTTAGGAGATAACCAGAGAAATTCAACAAGTAGTTCTTCCACTCATGAAGATCTACGGTCTTCAAATCTTTAAATCGCATAAGAATCCCTACAAGTTAGTTTCGAACGCAAAGTCGGTTCGAAGTGGTTCTGGCTCCAGTTCCCATCCCGGTCTCTTCGAACTAACACGTCATAAGTCAAAAGGGGATATTCAATGATAATTAGGTTTTTATCAACTCAAAACAGTACAAATCAGTACTTCAGAAGCTCAGGCCCTTTTTAAAAATTAAATCCATTCATTAGAACCATTTTATTGATTTAAAATAGATTTTATATTCTTTTTCCAACTGAATAATTATATTCTCAAATCTCATCTTGTTTTCGTTACTTTGAAAACAATAACTATATCTTATCATTTCAAATTAAGTGTATTCACAAGATCCCTTTTTTTATTAACGTTGGAAATATTGTTTTTATATTTTCAAACCCCTTTGTGTTTCCTTTACTTTGGAAATATCGATATATTTACTTAACCAAGTGGTATTAATCTAATTATCAATCTTATATGCAGCCAAAATGATGTCATTCAAAAATTATTTATAATATAACCACAAAAAATTTATTTAACTTCCAAACTTTCAGAATAAAGTTAACAATACCGCTTATGGAAATATTAATTTAAGTTCCAATATTCATTTCCGTCTCAAAACTAATAAAACTTCTTATTTCATCTATCAAAATCCCACCATTTACTTATTTCATTAAATAAGTGTATTTATAAAACATACTATTCTCATTACTTGGAAATAGTGCCATTTACTTGACTGAGTGGTATAAGTATGGTCACACTTCATATCTAATCCAAACCATGTCACATAATACATTGTTTTTTTATAAATCCCAATTGTTTTATTATACTTCTTAAAGCTTGGAAATAAAGTAGTAATATTATTTCTCATGTGCAAATAATAAATTATTTCCAACATCTTACCATTACAACTAATATCATCCCTAGATAACCCTAAAAACGTTCAAGTTGGAGTATTTTATTTACCCCTCAAACCTTGATCGATAATGTTCTTATCTTATGATAGATAAAGTATGTAACCCAAAATTGATATTAATTAAAATATCATACCAATTGCATTTAGATTTCAATTAAATTATGGTTTTATAAACCATTTCTTAATTTTGGAAATCTCCTTTCAGTCATAACCACCTTTACTTAATTCGTTGATTAAGTAAACTCTTACTAAAAACATGAACCCTTAGCTTAATCCTTTTTGATACACTTCATTTAGTATTCGGATTTCATTACAAAATTCTTTTTCCAAATTCTTCTTCACCAATTCATTAAGCATCTTATTATAAAACTTAGTTTGGACTTTATTACAAAGGTCCAATTACTAAATTCTTTACCTAACCCATTAAACAACCTTTCTTTTCCATCTTTGAAAGGTATCTCATTTAAATCTCAAATCATTTTACTTAATTAAGTAAACGCTAATTTAAATCACCATATTATATTTAAATTTCCTTTTATAAACCTTGTTTGTAACACTTGGATTTTACCGTAAAATCCCTTTATAAATCCTTTGCTAAATTCAACTAAGTCTTATCCCAAACTTGATTATTTTCTTAATTGCATTCTAATTAAAAGGGTAATCACTTAAATTATTATTAATTAAATAATAATTAACTTTATTATTAACCAAACAAAACTAGTTTAGTCCATTATAAACTAAAATAGAATAGTTAATTCCCTTAAATAATTTTTAAAATAGTAATTAATTTTATTAATGATTAATAACTCGATAATTAGCTTTAAACATCGTTAATTAAAAGATAATAAATTTTGTAAGAAATCTTATTAAGTTCTGACAACTATTTGTTAAAACTATCACTATTAGACTAACTGATAACAAATTAATCTAATAAACATTTTTAGTTTAAAAAATTGACTTAGTTAACTCGAGAACATTGGTTAACTGATTCCTACTAATCGTTTCTTTTAAAATAATTAATTTAATAATATCACTCAATTGTTCTCTTAAAAAAATATTTCAAATTATTAACCCATAGGTTAATTTCTTACTTACTTGCTATAAAATGTTATTAAAAACATAAGAATTTACTATATAAATCAATTATAATTACCAATTTGTAAAACTTACCATAAAATATTGAAAATAACTCCTATTTTATATAAATTATAAGTAAACTTGAAAATCTTGATTTACTAATAAAAATAATTCTATAACTTAAATTTCGTCGATTCGTCTAACGACAAATCGATGTCTTAAAAAGATGGATTTTAGGCCATCTCCTGCTAATCGCTTAATTAGTACTGTCTAGCGATTAAAACACAACAATCGTTGAATTTAATTCAACAATTAATATCCAATCAGCAATCAACATCCAAGCATGATTTAATATTTGTAACGACCCAGATTTTTGGACATTAAATTCAGAATATTTAAATTGTATTAAATGTTGAAATGGAATAATGCAACGGTTTATAATGTCGAATTTAAATATAAAACGAATGAAATTTTGCGTAATGGAGACTGTAGAACTGCATTTGAAAAACGTTACTTTAAAATTTACAATTCTAAGCATATAGAAGTTTCAGAAACATATGATATAGTACATTTAAATTTGCATACAGATTGAGGTGTAAATACGTTTTTAATTCTATTAGTAAACATCAGAAAGTCTCATATGTACATACATCCATGTTTTGAAGCGCATACATGGTTACAAGAATACAAGTTAAATTCCTATGTCAATCATTTCTGAGAATTGAAAATACAAGTTGTGTCTAATTCCATGTAAAATCAGCTAAGGGTATTTCAAAGACCTGCTTTGATCCAACTGGAAATGCAACCATATATTTACATTTTAAAGTGAAAGTAAAAAGTAGGATATAATATTTAGCGTGTAATATTCAGATGGATTGCTCTCCACGGCTCTTCAATTCTGTGTTCCCCAAACCACAGCAAACCGTGCGAGCCAAGTTACTTTCTCCTTTTAAATACTGTTGTTCTCTTGCTCATTTCTCGTTTTTGCGGATCTTCAAATCGTAAACTCTTCCTCTAATACAAATCATGACTTTTAAATCCGCTTAAGGATCAACTAAAATTCTTAATACCCAAATATCCTTTCCTTCCTGTTGACTATTATCTCCCTCACCTCAGTTTGCAAGTTTCATAAATCGAAAAAATCAAATACAAAATAAAATCCAAACATTTTTGATTCGCTGAAGTTTGTGTTTGAAGGACTTGAAAGATGTCACGGCGACTTGGGTTTCGCGAAATTTCATGTTACGATTTCCACTTTTAGTGAGTACAAGAGGATGGACTTTGCTCGAGTTTTAAGGCAACGTGGAGGAAATCATACGTTGCGAGTTGTTCAGGGTGGGTAAGCATCTCCGTTGGGTTGTTTTCTGTGACGGCCCGCCCCGCACCAACCGACATTTACTCCAAAGGTGCGCTGTACACATGTCCAGTTAGCACGGAACGGGTCGTCAGAAGGAAAGGGAAGAAGTAAATGAACATACAAAGAACCTGTAGAATGTCTCACAGCGCATAGAACAAAATATAATAATAACATACTAAACATAAAACAGGAGAGACAGTGCATAAGCTAAAAACCAGAACTAAGCATCATAGCAGCGGAAATCCAAAATATAGCTTATTACAACTTTCAAACTGTCTCAAAGCAAAAGCAGGATAAAGGAGGTACACTACTAATGCCCAAGTAGCGACAACCAGCAACACAGGGAGAATGTGTATTTATATATATATATATATATATATATATATATATATATATCATACGTGGAAGCCTCCTGCCCGCCTCCGAATCAGCTACTCGCGCATCACCAGCTAACCTGTCTCTAGTCTGCTCATGTGAGCACCCAGAGTAATAAGAGGAGACATAAAACTCTGGGTCAGACATAAAGCCTGGTATGAGCGATAAGCATCTAAAGTGAACAATAACAGGTAGACTAAAACATACCTGAACCTGGACCTGCAACCAAAGAGTTAGCACTACATACTGTACAACACTCTAAGGTGCCATATTAAACAGTATAAAGATACGGAGGTGGGGGAGGTGTGCATGTCATAGTGGTGGCAAACAATCAACATAGCATCCATCCTCACATCTCTCACTCAGTGCGTAAAGCATACGATATTCACCACTTCGATAACCCACCCTTGCTACGATCACTTTGCCTCATGAAGTCATAAATGGCTTCACTGCACTGATAACGTAGCCACTAATCCTTTGCTATGTCCACTTGCCCCATGGAGTTATTCACCCCATCTGCGCTGGCTCATAGCCTTACCAATCCTTACTATGTCCACTTGCCCCATGGAGTTATTCACCCCATCTGCGCTGGCTCATAGTCTTACTACGCATCACCTTGCCCCTCGAGTCGTAATGACTCTACTGCACTGATAACGTAGTCTTGCTACCATCACCTTGCCCCTCGAGTCATAATGACTCTACTGCACTGATAAGTAGCCCACCATTCATTTTTAGTGGTGAATCGAAGTTATGAACGTCGACAACTCATTAGCACACGTCCCACAGCAAAGTCCAACCATGAAGTGAACTCATCGGTTCCCAACTGGATCCTGAGCTCTAACTTCCCATATTGGACTACCTTTGCATCTCGGGTTATTGGTCAATACTGGGTCGGGTCGGGTTCCTCCTCAAGCCGTCGGTTCGGGTCGGGTATCCTCCATCGGTTCGGGTCGGGTCTTCTTCTGGTACGGTTCGGGTCGGGTGTTTCTCCTCGGGTCGGGTCAGGTGTCATCTCCCCTCCAGTTCGCGCTTCCGCTCCGATCCGCTTCCTCATCCTTCACATGCTCCGATCCGATCCATCCTACTCTATCCGCTCCGATCGCTTCTCCTTTATCCGATCCGATCACAGTTCAGTTAGCGTGGCCTTCCTTTTTGCCAATTTTCTCAAGTGTCACGTTCCGATCCGATCGAATCCCTTGCCCAGTTCAACATATCCGATCCGAGCCCTCATATCTGATCCGATCCGAAACCTGCACTCTTTTCTGAAACTGTTCCAGCAAGTGTTTAAGCCATTCGATGACGTTTTCGACCATTCTAACTACTGAAATCAATCACAAAGCATATCATACAGTCATAGCAACATGCATAATCAACCACAAATATCAAAACATCAATATGATAGGTTAAAATGGATCAAACATACCCAAAACCCCATATTTCCCCTTAAACATGTTTATGTGAAATTAATTATAGGATTAGCAAAACTTAACCAATTTAACCCAAATTCATATCAAAGGTCTAAAACATCATTTAGGAATTTATGAACATTTTTCCAGAATTTTATCATGCTTAAATTCGCTAATTAACACTAATTACCCTTAACTAGCCATAATTAGTGTAAAACTATGCAAATCACTCACCTTAGCCACAAACAAAACTAAGATCTGAAATAAATCTCTGATTTGATGCAAATCCCAATGCTAAACAACAGCTCCAATGTTGATTTGGTGTAGATCTCCCTTGATTAGATGTTGCTAAGCTTAATCCTTGAACAAAAGATGATTTGGAGGTGATTTAGAGGTTGGAGGCCATTTTTAGGGTTCCTTGGTGATAAGTGGAGGCTAGAAAACTGAAATGGAATGATTCTCTATCTCATTTCAGCCTTCCCATAACCCCAATCCCGAAATGGGTTATGGGCCTACTCACTAATCACCCGATTTGGCCCGGTTAAGCAGTTTTTCACCATCCAAACCTTATTTCAGCCATATCTCCCAAACGGTGAGTCCGTTTGGCTATTATGACCACTCTACGGAAAGGTAAACCATCAAACGAATCCAATAGAAGTGGTTTCAGGTCAAAATTCCTTTCCAATCAAAAGTTATGGCCAAAGCAATACCAACTAGGGGCAAAATGGTCATTTAAAAATCGACAAAAATCATGAACATGGTAAATGACTCTATTAGATGTTTCCCAAAGTTACACGACCATACGACTTCACATGGGAAAGAAATAAATATTCTACGATCCTATGATGTGTAGAATACTGGTCGTTACACTCTGCCTCCCTTAAGAAATTTCGCCCCCGAAATTCCCTAACCAAAACACACAAAAGGGTCCCGCATGCCTATCAATCATAAAACAACAATCAAACGTGCAAAACAAGCAAAACAAGTCTAACCTAGCATGCGGAAAAAATAAATTATGAAGTAAGTCTTACCAGGCAAAGAGTTCTGGATATGCCTTCCAAATGCTCTCCTCTGTCTCCCAAGTACAATCATTCTCGTTCTCGCCCCACTGAACCTTGACTAGCTTCACCGCCTTCCTTCGAAGTTGTTTCGTATCGTGCCCCACAATACGCATCGGCTTGCGGTTCCCAACCGCCTCGGGTTCTACTTCGAAGTCCTCTAACTGATCAGGTGAAATAGTCATATCTGAGTTGTGAACGAACTTCCTTAGTTGGGAAACATGAAATACATTGTGAACCCCCGCCATCTTCTCTGGTAAGCCAACTCTATATGCCAAATTCCTGACTAGTTCAAGAATAGGGAATGGGCCAACAAATCTTGGTGCTAATTTGCCTCTCCTGCCAAATCGTATCATGTTTTTCAACGGAGAAATCTTGAAAAACACCAAGTCATCAACGGAGAATTTTAAATCTCTTCTCCTCTTATCAGCATAACTCTTCTGCCTATCTTGGGCAGCTTTCATTCGTTGTTGAATGATCTTGATCTTATCGGAGGTTTCCCTCACCACATCTGGTCCAAGCACAAACTTCTCGCCAGTCTCTATCCAACATGATGGTGAGTTGCATGGTCTTCCGTACAAAGCTTCATATGGAGCCATACCAATACCGGATTGGTAGCTATTATTATATGCAAACTCTACTAGATGCAAATGGTCATCACATGATCCACCAAAATCCAATATACAAGCTCTCAAGAGATCTTCCAATATATGATTCACCCTCTCCGTCTAACCGTCGGTCTGAGGATGATATGCGGTACTGAGATGTAATCCTGACCCTAGAGCCTCTTGTAAGCTCTTCCAAAACCCACTAGTGAACAACGGGTCTCGGTCACTCACAATGCTTTTGGGTACTCCATGAAATCTCACTACCCACTTCATATACAATTCTGCCAACTTGGATGCCGTTTTGGTCGATTTGACTGGTATAAATCTTGCACTCTTAGTCAATCGATCCACAATTACCCAAATGCTATCATATCCCGATCTAGCCCTTGGTAAACCATCGATGAAATCCATCGAGACTTGCTCCCATTTCCATTCGGGAATTTCTAATGGTTGCAATAACCCACTAGGCTTCTTTTGCTCGGCTTTAACTAGCTGGCAATTCATGCATTTGGATATAAACTTCCCAACGTCTCTTTTCATCCCTTCCCAGTAGTAAGTCTGCTTCATGTCTCGATACATTTTATTACCACCGGGATGTATAGTTAGTTTTGAGTGATGACATTCTCTAAGCACTTCATCTTTCAAACCATTCACGTTGGGCACAACTAGTCTTCCATTCTTCTGAAGCCATCCATCTCGATCAAGCCCATACAGTTTCATCTCCTCATCGATACCCATCTCTAACTTGGAGATGATTCCCAATAGGTTAGGATCGTCCCTCTGACTAGAGCCGATCCGCTAAATCAAAGTGGGTCTGATCGTCAAACTTGCTAACATAACTGGATCTAAGTCGCACTTTGGTCTGAAATCAAACCCCGCGATATACTCCAGTTGCTTCCACTCAAGAAACATTTCCCCTAAACTGGCATGTCTCCTACTCAAGGCATCGGCTACCGCATTACCTTTCCCAGGTGTGTATGCGATATCAAAATCATACGAAGCCAAGAACTCTAACCATCTCTGCTAACGGAGATTCAGATCCTTCCGGGAGAAGAGAAACTTTAACGATTTATGATCGGTAAATAACTCAAATCTTTCTCCCAAGAGATAGTGCCTCCACATCTTCAGCGCAAACACAATCGCTGCTAATTCCAAATCATGGGTAGGATACTTCTTCTCATGAGGCTTTAGCTGTCGACTAGCATAAGCTACAACCCTACCTCCTTGCATCAATACAGCACCCAGTCTAGTACCACAAGCATCCATGTATACCGTCATCTCTTCATTCCCTTTAGGAATGACTAACACTGGCGCACGCGTCAACTTCTCCTTTAGACTCTTGAAGGCATCCTCACACACTCCGTCCCAGACGAAGGACTGATTCTTCTTGGTCAATTGAGTCAACGGTGCTGCTATCTTGGAGAAGTCCTGGATAAACTTACGATAATATCCAGCTAATCCCAAGAAACTTCTTACATCTGTTACATTCTTGGGTGTAGGCCAATCCTGTACCGTAGCCACCTTCGCAGGGTCCACGGCAATACCACTCTCGGAAACAACATGACCCAAGAATCCCACTTCCCTTCTCCAAAAGTGACACTTAGAGAATTTCGCTTTCAATTGGTGTTTCCTCAACACCTCCATCACTATCCTCAAGTGTCCCTTGTGTTCCTCCTCTGTCCTTGAGTAAACAAGGATATCATCCATGAACACAAGAACAAACTTATTCAACTGATCTCTGAATACTCGATTCATAAGATCCACAAAATAGGCTGGTGCATTGGTCAACCCAAATGGCATGACCAACCACTCATAAAATCCAGACGACGTCCTAAATGCCATTTTCGGAACACTCTCATCCGCTACTCGTAGCTGATAAAATCCTGTCGCGAGGTCCAACTGGGAGAACACTCTTGCTCCTTCCAGTTGATCAAACAAATCATCTATCCGCGGTAGAGGATACTTATTCTTCCTCGTCACCTTATTCAACTCGCGATAGTCCACACACAAATGAAGGGAACCATCTGCATTAGTGGCAAACACAACTGGTGCTCCCCACTCGGAGACACTCCTTCTAATAAGTCCCTTCTTCAAAAGATTGCTGACTTGTACCCCGAGCTCTCGCTGCTCCCTTGGTGCCATACGACGAAGTGGCATTACTATAGGTCTAGCATCTTTCACTAAATCAATACGGAACTCAATCTCTCGGTGTGGTGGAAGCCCGGTCACCTCCTCGAAGACGTCTGGATACTGGCCAACCATGGGCACATCTGACAACTCATCCTGCGGGATGTCGAGGGAATTTACAAAACTAGCCATAACCCCATCACTAGGTAGACTACCAAACACTACCCTCCGCCCATCATCCGCCCTCACTGTCACCAAAAAGCCCTCACAGTCTACCACCACCCCGTATCTTTGGAGCCAATCGACTCCCAATATAATGCCATACCCAGTAAAGCCCAAAACAAAACAATCACAAACAAACATACATCCATGACTCGATAAGACCAAATTTCTGCAAATCATACTAAGGCTAGTCGAACCACCAATCGGGTTCATCACAACCAATGGTCTATCGACTATCTCGGGTTCCAGTCCCAACCTATCTACCAGGTCACTAGATATGAAGGAACGGGAAGCCCCAGTATCAAACAAAACTCGAACTGGTACATCATAAATAGAAAGCATACCTTGAATAACAACATTCTTTCCTTTCTCCGCCGCAGTTGGGGCATTCGACGAAGAAGGAACAACATCAATAGCATATGCTTTCACAATTTGCTTCTCTTTAAGAGGTTGCGGACATTTATCCTTGAAATGTCCCACTTGGCCACAATTGAAGCACTTCTTGTCCGCTGGCTTGGCCCGACAATCTTTGATGGCCCTTCTTACCATAGCTGAAGCACTCAACATCCTTCTTGCTCTTTTTCTGGCCACCTTTAGATTGGTCCTGCTTCCTCTTATTCTGAGAGTTATTCTTGCCTCCACCGCCTGCTTGCGGCTTTGGCCCTTCTGCAGATGCAGCCTCAGTCTTTGACTTAGGATAAAGACTCTCTGATCTCAAAGATTTCCCCACAATCGATTCAAAAGTCTCATCGATGTGATTGATAAGCCTTTCCCCCAAGTATCCATCTAAACCAGTAATGAACTTCTCATTCTTCTTCTCAGGAGTGTCAATGAGAGACAGTCCATACTTCGACAAAGTGTCGAACTCAGCAATATAGTCAGAAACTGCCCTTCCGTTCTGCTTGAGTTCCAAGAACCTCTTGAACAACACTGACTTCTGGGCAGCTGGAATAAACTTCTCGCTAAAGCGAGCCTTGAACTGAACCTCAGTAACCTGGTCCTCTGGAGTAGCTGTTCTAATGGCATTCCACCAATTCATCGCTCGCCCTTGCAGCTGACGAGACGCTAGCCTTCTCTTCATCGCATCCTCAAGACCCAAGTCATCAAAGATACGATCACAGCTATCCATCCAGTCTTGAACATCTGTGGCCGACTCCGTCCCATGGAACGGCTTCCCACCAAGGTTAGTGTAATCCTTGCACAACTTGGCGAAATCGACCCAAGGCGCCTGCACTACTGGGCCAACACCAACTCCGGGATTGGGAGCTGCCCCTTGCACTTCTCTAAGCATGTCTCTCATGAGGTCAGTAAACATCGCCCTCATGTCAGCGGCATTCCCATGGTTGGTGCCTCTACCAGCACCCCTCGTGTCTCGACTCATAGTCAATCCGAAAAAGGGAAACGATTAACGACCCCATAGTGGTGCTAGTGCAGTGCAACTTCATTCTTATACTACTAATAGTATATACATATATAGCTTTTGAAAACCAAAGTAATCACAAATACGCGCTCTCATATACGTACTATCTCTCCCTAGTTTCTTTCCCTAGGTTAACTACGCAACCTAGAGCTCTGATACCAAGTGTGACGGCCCGCCCCGCACCAACCGACATTTACTCCAAAGGTGCGTTGTACACATGTCCAGTTAGCACGGAACGGGTCGTCAGAAGGAAAGGGAAGAAGGAAATGAACATACAAAGAACCTGTAGAATGTCTCACAGCGCATAGAACAAAATATAATAATAACATACTTGACATAAAACAGGAGAGACAGTGCATAAGCTAAAAACCAGAACTAAGCATCATAGCAGCGGAAATCCAAAATATAGCTTATTACAACTTTCAAACTGCCTCAAAGCAAAAGCAAGATAAAGGAGGTACACTATTAATGCCCAAGTAGCGACCACCAGCGACACAGGGAGAATGTGTGTGTGTGTATATATATATATCATATGTGGAAGCCTCCTGTCCGCCTTCGAATCAGCTACTCGCGCATCACCAGCTAACCTGTCTCTAGTCTGCTCGTGTGAGCACCCAGAGTAATAAGAGGAGACATAAAACTCTGGGTCAGACATAAAGCCTGGTATGAGCGATAAGCATCTAAAGTGAACAATAACAGGTAGACTAAAACATACCTGAACCTGGACCTGCAACCAAAGAGTTAGCACTACATACTGTACAACACTCTAAGGTGCCATATCAAACAGTATAAAGATACGGAGGTGGGGGAGGTGTGCATGTCATAGTGGTGGCAAACAATCAACATAGCATCCATCCTCACATCTCTCACTCAGTGCGTAAAGCATACGATATTCACCACTTCGATCACCCACCCTTGCTACGATCACTTTGCCCCCATGAAGTCATAAATGGCTTCATTGCAGTGATAACGTAGCCACTAATCCTTTGCTATGTCCACTTTCCCCATGGAGTTATTCACCCCATCTGCGTTGGCTCATAGCCTTACCAATCCTTACTATGTCCACTTGCCCCATGGAGTTATTCACCCCATCTGCGCTGGCTCATAGTCTTACTACGCATCACCTTGCCCCTCGAGTCGTAATGACTCTACTGCACTGATAACATAGTCTTGCTACCATCACCTTGCCCCTCGAGTCATAATGACTCTACTGCACTGATAAGTAGCCCACCATTCATTATTAGTGGTGAATCGAAGTTATGAACGTCGACAACTCCTTAGCACATGTCCCGCAGCAAAGTCCAACCATGAAGTGAACTCATCGGTTCCCAACTGGATCCTGAACTCTAGCTTCCCATACTGGACTACCTTTGCATCTCGCGTTATTGGTCAATACTGGGTCGGGTCGGGTTCCTCCTCAAGCCGTCGGTTCGGGTCGGGTATCCTCCATCGGTTCGGGTCGGGTCTTCTTCTGGTACGGTTCGGGTCGGGTGTTTCTCCTCGGGTCGGGTCGGGTGTCATCTCCCCTCCAGTTCGCGCTTCCGCTCCTATCCGCTTCCTCATCCTTCACATGCTCTGATCCGATCCATCCTCCTCTATTCGCTCCGATCGCTTCTCCTTTATCCGATCCGATCCCAGTTCAGTTAGCGTGGCCTTCCTTTTTGCCAATTTTCTCAAGTGTCAGGTTCTGATCCGATCGAATCCCTTGCCCAGTTCAACATATCCGATCCGAGCCCTCATATCCGATCCGATCCGAAACCTGCACTGTTTTCTGAAACTGTTCCAGCAAGTGTTTACGCCATTCGACGACGTTTTAGACCATTCTAACTATTGAAATCAATCACAAAGCATATCATACAGTCATAGCAACATGCATAATCAACCACAAATATCAAAACATCAACATGATAGGTTAAAATGGATCAAACATACCCAAAACCCCATATTTCCCCTTAAACATGTTTAGGTGAAATTAATGATAGGATTAGCAAAACTTAACCAATCTAACCCTATTGGCTAGCTTTTTGACCAAGCCACCCAGGTTCATTCATAAGAAGAAAGTATGAAACTACATTTCCTAAGTACATGAAGGAACGGATCGCACCATCGACTCGCCCCTTACCGGATCGCACCTCATCGGATCGCCGCATATCATTAGCGAAACGACACCTCTATGCAATCCGATCCGTACACACATTACTGCCCAGTATAAACCGATCTGATCCCCTGATGCACGGCGAAGCCTCTGACCCGTTCAAACATGAGCTAGTCTTCAGCGATCCGAGACGCACGGATCCAGCGACACGTGTCCCTAACCGTCATTTTGACTGATTCTCCCCATTTGCTCGATCCGATTTTCAAGGGGATCACGACACCTGTCCAAAACGGCTAATTTGACTATTTCTTCAACGGCAGCGATGCGATCCGATGTTCTCGGGATTCGTGCCACGTGTTACCACGATCCGCCTGACAAAATCAGCTATAAATAGCCCGGAGTTTGGCATTTTTGAGGATCCTTTTGGCAATATTGAGGACTGATTCCGCCATTATTGTCATACTACCATTTCTTATCAGTTTTATTACTAGATTACTGAGAGAAATCACAATTGTAAAAGTGAGCTAGAGAGAAATCATTGATTGTACCAGCATTCAAAGTATAATCAATAACATATAAAGTGGACGTAGGCTCGTTAACGCCGAACCACTATAAATACTGTGTGTTATTTTCTTTTTCTCCATTCTTCAGTTAAAACTCTATAAGATTCAGAACAATTTGGGTGTTAGGTCCAAATTTTGATCTAACATTTTGGTGCTTTCACTGAGAAAACAGTCCTAAAGTTTCACTATCCAGTTCTTTGAAGATTCCAGCGATTCGGGTATCATGGCTGGAAAGAGATCTAAGGAAGTACGAGCTTCACGAACCAATGAAACCGCGAATGAAGCAGTCGAAGAAAGTGTCCATGAGCTAGGCAATGAGGGAACTTTGGATCGCGGAGCGCCGGGGGCGAACCGATCCGATGAAGATGCCACGCTCCGAGTCGATGAGAACGAGGCGATCCGGACTGTTGAAGGGGTTGTTACTCGATCCTGAGATAACGCCTCGAATCCTCCGCGTACCGTGACCACGAATCGATCCCAGGGGGGCGCAGCGACCCATCATCCTCGATCCACAGCGATCCGAATTGATGATCGGACTACAACTCGACCTAGAAAAGAGCCTATGACTCGCTCCTACCGTCCTGGCCCCTCCGCTCGACCTGGCTCAAGCTCTTTGCGCATAAGAGAAAGTGATGATGATCAATATGACCCTGCTGCTCCCGTTACTGAGGGGGATCACTCTCGCTTTTCCGAAATGTTGGAGAGACTGTTTGATGAATTGGCTGCCCAAAGGCAGGAAAGCTCCGTCCTGCGACAAAATTTGACTGCTATGGATTGAAGGCTTGATGAACTCGCAAGGCAAAGGACGCCACCAGCTCGTCCGCTCACCCAGGAATATTCTTATTCGTCAGAAGAATCGCCAAGGCCACCGCGGCGACCATATGAGAGAGCCGAAAACATAGAGCAGCTTCGATTCGGGACCTTGCCGTCACGAGAAGAAGAGGCACTGGGTGCAGGGCCCTCAAACCATAATGTGAACGATCACGCCGCAACTCCCAGAGCTCGAGGTGCGGACAGTCCTGTACAGAACGGACTACCTCAGCCCCGTCGCCGCGCAAATGCTCATGGCAACAGGGGGCAACGAAGCCCAATCCGAGCCCCGGATTTTGTGACTGCTCCCGGAAGAGAGATTAGAGAACCCCGCCGAGCAAGAAGCACTGACCCTAAACCTCCGCTGACCAGTGCAAATGTTGCAGCTATGATCCATCAAATTCTAGCGGATAGCCGTGGACAACGGAATGAAGATTGGGGAATCGACCGCAGTCACACCCCTTTCACTGATGATATTCTGGATGCGACTTTCCCGAGGCGTTTCAACATGCCACAGATGAACCGATACGCGGGTAGGTCTGATCCCGTCCAGCATCTGATGAGATATTCTTGGTAAATGACCGCTGCCGCAGCTTCTGACGCTGTCAAGTGCAAAGCATTTCCCATATTCTTGGAGGATGTAGCATTGTTATGGTTTACTTGCTTACCAGCAAGATCGATTTCTAGCTTCAGGGAGTTGAGTGAAAAGTTCGTAGAACAATTCCGCATCTATGCACAAAAGACAAAGAGTGTGATTGATTTGTTCCTTGTCAAGCAGCGACCAGGTGAGAGTTTGAGGATGTACCTAGACCGTTTCAACTTGGCCGCTACTGAAGTAAAAGATCCCCATGAGCCAACCGTTGTCGCAGCTCTGATTGATGGAGTAGATAAAGACACTGAATTTGGGAGATACCTGGCAGGCAAGCCACCCCATACTAGAGAGTTGTTCTACGAAAAAGCTAACGTACATTTACGCCGAGAAGAAGTATATGCTAACCGAAAGGCAAAAACGACCGATAAGGAGGAAATCCAGAGCAATGTCGCCATCATGCAGACAGGAGACAGCTCGGGGAAGGTCGAAGTTAATGTCGGAAATCGGAATCAGGGTGGTCGTCAGTCAGGGAACAATTATAATAATAATAATGGCAACAACTGGAAGAGGAGCCGAGGGAACGACTCCCAGAGAAGGACTCGTCCTAGGGCCTTTGAGAGTTATACGCCAATAAATGATACTCTGGAAAATATATTCATGGATTCGTACAACGTCCTCCAGAATAAGAGGCCACCTCCCAGAGAGTCGACGGAGAAAGAACGTGAAACGGGGAAGTTTTGTCTATTTCATCAGATTCACGGCCATTCAACAAATGAATGCCGTCACCTGAGAGATGTAGTCGAGAGGCTTCTTCAAGAAGGAAAATTAGATGGATACAGAGTAACGCCCAGAGAAAGGGGGCAAGCCATGCAGGCCCCAAATCAGAACCAGAATCAACTTGCTGCCAGGCCAACTGCCCAGCAAAAGGGAAAGGACATCGTCATCAATACCGTAATCGGAGGGCTTTATCTCGCCGGACACAGTTCCAAGGCATTGGATAAATATGTCAATGCAGCCAAGCAACACCTCGAGGTAGGGGAGTGTAGTAACCCCGAGGACAATATCCCGGTAAAGCAACAAAAGATGATGTCCGACGATGTCGTTTTCCGTGAACGAGAAAGCATTGGAGTCCATGCTCCGACTGAAGATCCATTTGTAATCACAGTACCTATTTGACCAGCCATTTTTCATAAGGTTTTAGTGGACAACGGGAGTTCCGTCAACATTCTTTTCAAAAGGACATTCGATCAGATGAACCTCGAAATAAAAGACTTGAAGCCCTGTCAAGGATGGATCCGTGGATTTAACGGAGCATCCACCGCTCCAATGGATTATGTAGGGTTACCAGTTACGCTTGGGGAAGGAGAACGCCAGAGAGTGAGAATCCTTCCCTTCGTGGTTTTGGATGTTGAATCACCCTACAATGCCTTCCTGGGCCGACCGGCCCTCGCAAAGTTTAGAGCCTGTATAGCCCCCTGGTGCTTATTATTGAAATTCCCCACAGAAGCTGGCGTTGGTATTGTCAGAGGAGATCAGGTTGCCGTACGAGCATGTTATGTTGCCGAGCTAAAGTTACTTCGCAATGGAGGGGACATAGAAACCAAGGGTGCTTCTCCCCCTACAAGGGCGGAGACCTTATAGCAACTAAAGAGGATAACCGTTGGAGAGTCGCCCAGAGAGTTGCCCAAGGATATAGATCCCAGAGAGGATCAAGAACCTGGGGGCAGAATGGCGACTCCCAATGAGACAACTGTGGATGTACCGATCGATGATAGTGACCCAGAGAAGGTCCTTAAGATTGGATCCCAGTTAAATCCGAATCTCGCTAAAGAACTGACGGATTTCTTAAAAAATAACTTGGATGTATTTGCTTGGACCCACACAGACATGTGCGGGATATCCCCATCAATCATGAGCCATTCATTAAGCATTAACCCTAAACATCCTCCGGTAAAGCAAAAGAGGCGAATGTTGGGCCCAGAGAGGTCCGCTGCCTTGAAAGAAGAGGTTGGAAAGCTAAAGAGTAATGGATTTATCAGAGACTCGATCTACCCAGACTGGATTTCAAATCTAGTCTTGGTAAAGAAGGCCAACGGGAAGTGGCGAACGTGTATCGACTTCTCGGATTTGAACAAAGCCTGCCCAAAAGATAGTTTTCCGTTACCCCGGATTGACCAGTTGGTGGACTCGACGGCGGGTCATGAACTTCTCTCATTTATGGATGCTTACTCAGGATATAACCAGATTCCGATGCATGTTCCAGATCAAGAACACACTAGTTTTATTACAGATCTGGGATTATATTGTTATGTAGTGATGCCTTTTGGCTTGAAGAACACAGGCGCTACATATCAACGTTTAGTCAACAGAATGTTCTATAACCAGATTGGGAAAACAATGGAAGTATACGTCGACGACATGTTGGTTAAGTCCAAGCAATCCTCCCGTCACACTATGGACTTGGCAGAGATGTTCGGCATTCTTCGAAAGTACGGAATGAAACTCAACCCAACAAAATGTTCATTCGGTGTCGCTTCCGGAAAATTCTTGGGGTTCATCGTCAGTTCCCGTGGGACTGAGATTAATCCAGACTAGATCGCGGCAATCAGAGACATTCAGGAACCTAGGCAAATTAAGGATGTACAAAGCCTTACAGGAAAAGTAGTCGCACTAAGCAGATTTATCTCCAGGGCTACAGACAAATGCATCCCATTCTTCGAACTAATAAAGCGGGGAAAACGCCACTTCAAATGGACACCTGACTGCGTAGAAGCATTTCAGAACTTACTGAGGCACCTGGAGAAACCTCCGATATTATCTAAGCCGATGGATCACGAGGACTTATTCGTGTACTTGGCGGTGTCATCCCACGTGATCAGCTCAGCGCTGGTAAGAGAAGAAGATAAGGTCCAAAGACCTGTGTATTACGTGAGTAAAAAATTGACGACAGCAGAGCGTAATTATCCAAAGATAGAAAAGTTGGTGTATAGTTTACTGATCGCCTCTAGGAAGCTTCGACATTATTTTCAGGCACATCCCATTACCATATACACTGATCATCCACTCAAGCGAGTTTTACAGAGACCAGAGGCGTCTGGAAGATTACTCAAATGGAACATTGAGTTAAGTCAATTTGATCTGAACTTTCAGCCCAGACGGTCAATTCGGGGGCAAGTGATAGCCGACTTCATAGCAGAGTTTACCGTCCCGGAGAAGGATATAGTAAACGAAGAAGTTGATCCCTCAAAGTTACTTCTCGATCCCAATGCCTGGAGATTGTATACTGATGGCGCTAGGAATGACGAAAGACCCGGCGCTGGAATAGTGCTTGAAACTCCCGAGAAACGATTGATATCCAATGCTATCCGGATGGAGTTTCACGCCACTAACAACGACTCCGAATACGAAGCCCTGATAGCCGGATTAAGGATCGCAAAGGAGTTAGAAGTCACAAAGCTGAACATTTTTTGCGACTCCAAGTTAGTTGTGAACCAGGTTACTGGGAAATTCCAAGCTAAAAGTGCAAGATTGATTTTATACTTGAAGAAAGTGAAGGAGTTGTTGAACGATTTTGATCACTACAGCATATCTCACATTCCGTGGTCAGAGAATCAGCAGGCGGATAAGTTGGCAAAGATGGCTAGTTCCGACGATCCTGAAGAGACCGGGCTAGCCCCCGTTGAAGTACTTCGGTCTCCTAGTATAGATCAAATGGAAATCGATCTAATACTAGAGACGGAACCAGAAAGGGAGTCGTGGATGACCCCTCTAAAGAATTTCTTGATGAATGGAGCGCTTCCGACCAAGAAAAGCGAGAGGCGTAAAGTAATTCGTAAAGCTGCCCGATACGTTCTGCAAGGCGGAGTTCTTTACAGACAAGGATTTTCGATGCCCCTCCTCCGGTGTATAGCTCACGATGACATCAAGCGTGTGCTGCAGGAGGTACACGAAGGCGAATGCGGAGATCACATTGGAGGGCAAACTTTGGCAAAAAAGGTGTTGCGACATGGTTACTTCTGGCCTACCATAAACAAGGATGCGGCAAGATACGCACGACGGTGTGATGCGTGCCAGAGATTTTCAAAAATACCTAGAGCACCTCCTAATCAGTTAAAAACAATGATGAGCCCATGGCCTTTCGCTATGTGGGGAATTGATATCATTGGAAGTCTCCCCATAGCAAGGGGCGGAGCAAAGTTCGCTATTGTGGCCGTGGATTATTTCACTAAGTGTGTCGAGGCTGAACCACTAACTACAATCACAACCAAACGAGTGATCAATTTTATCGTTAGAAACATCATCTGTCAATTTGGGATTCCAAAGATTGTGATAACGGATAATGGAACTCAATTCGATAGCACTGAATTCAGAAATTTCTGCCAAAAATACCACATTGAGAATCGGTACACCTCTGTGGCGCACCCGCAATCGAACGGACAAGTCGAAGCGGCGAACAAAGTGATTAAGTCCATTCTGAAAAGAAGACTGAAGCGGGCCAGAGCCATGTGGGCTGATGAATTGCCCTTGGCACTATGGGCCTACAGGACAACATATAAATCGGCAACAGGACATACCCCTTTCTCCCTTGCTTTTGGAACGGAAGCGGTCATCCCGGTTGAGATAAAGGTACCTTCTCACTGGGTGACTTATTATGATCCGATGACCAATAATGAATTGCTCCTTGAGTCCCTGGATATGATCGAAGGAAAGAGGGATGAAGCAGACCTGCGTGCCTTGAGATGCAAACAACAGATCGCTCGATATTACAACAAAAAGGTTCGAGCCCGAACCTGGGAACCCGGAGACTTGGTTCTGAAACGTGTCTTTCCACCCCTAACTCATATGGGAGCGAAGTGGGAAGGACCGTACTCCATTCTGAGCAAGCTTGATAATGGAACCTTCAAGCTGGCAACCGTAGATGGAAAGGAAATCTCCAGAGTGTGGAATGCCCAACATTTACGGCCATACTTAACATGAAAGTTTCAAATCTATTATTTTGCTTTGTTGAAAACCATGTACAAGGCACGACTTGCCTAGAATAGTCTGATTCCTTAAAGCAAAAAATTATAAAGTGGACGTAGGTCATGATTCGACCGAACCACTATAAAATATTGTGTGTCGTTTACCTTTATTGCATTATTTATCTGTCTTTCCATTTTTATGAAAATTACTGTGAATCATGCAATGTTTTTAGGTGCCATCCATCAGAATGAAATGTAATCACCAGTCAAAATTCTGAGGATGCAATAAAGTAAATTACATCGTTGATAGCGCTCTAATTCTCCAGAGCTGAGAGAGAGCATAACGGACATGAAGCCGATGTCCATAAGTCATGGCGATGTACCATGATCGGAACCGCCTTGACGGAAATCTAACTCTCCAGAGAGAGAGAGAGTATAAAAGCGTCTCCGATTGAGCGCTGAGAAAGAGCTCCTACCCCGCTGAAGGATCGGGGAGCGATTGAATTGCTGAGCTCGAACTCTAACTCTCCAGAGAGAGAGAGTATAAAAGCGTCTCCGATTGAGCGCTGAGAAAGAGCTCCTACCCCGCTGAAGGATCGGGGAGCGATTGAATTGCTGAGCTCGAACTCTAACTCTCCAGAGAGAGAGAGTATAAAAGCGTCTCCGATTGAGCGCTGAGAAAGAGCTCCTTCCCCACTGAAGGATCGGGGAACGATTGAATTGCTGAGCTCTAACTCTAACTCTCCAGAGAGAGAGAGTGTGTAAAAGCGTCTCCGATTGAGCACAGAGAAAGAACTACCGAATTTGAACTCTAACCTCGGCGACCGCCAGGAGAGTATAAAGAAGTCTATGATTAGGCACTGAGAAAGGTGCCAGAAATTCAGTACCACAAGAACAGTTATCTTATGAAATTTTCTAAGTCCCCCATATTCAGAAATAGGGGGCAACATGCGAATAATGTTAATCAATCTTTAATAAACCCTAGTTGAGCGCTACATTAACGATTGATTGGGGGCCATATGCATATACACATGAACTTTAATGCAGCAATGCAGCATGAAAATTTTCTTTCTGTTGTTTGATTGATTTGTAGTTATAATTAGATGGTCTGTTACTAAACACGGAAAGTTTATTTGAATACAGGTACACAATGATGCAAAAAGAGATAAACTTTCATTTATATACTGCAAACCTACAAAGTGAAAAACAACCTAGAAAGGAAAGTGTGGACCAGTCTCATAATTACATTTCTTGACCAGTGGAAAAACCTAAAGACAAAATATAAACAAGCAACAATATCCTATTTACGCTTTGGCCTCTTCTCCTGCTTCTGTTTCTCCAGCTTCGCCTTGTCGGCATCGGATTGATCCCCTTTCTTCCTCTTCCTTTTGTCTATAAGAGGAACATCGAACTCTTCAGAAGATTCCTCTTCCACCTCTTTTCTCTTCCTTTTGTCAGAAAGGGAAGCAGGGAAATCATCAGGATTCGCAAAATGAAGCTGTCTGCTGATGGATTTGGGCTGGATTTTCAAAATCTACCCGGTTTTGGGATCAATTTCTGCGATAGGGACTATGTCCAAAGCCTCTTCTCCCACCTTCTTCGAAGCCATCTCTTTTTCCTGCCTAGCTTTTCTGCTGGCCAAAGTTTCGTCGTCGGTCTCTTTGGCGCCAATAATATCTTCCTCATCCTCTACATGGCGCCCATCCATGTCTTTCAAGGCCTCGATGGTTTCAGCATCCTTGGGAACATCAGTACTAGGTGCCAGGATGCTTTTCTCTGCTGTTGTGTCCTCAGCCTGCTTTGATATATCAACACCGGCACCTGGCGAGACGGCCTCCTTCTCCGCCTCTTTTCCTTTTTCAACACCCTTATCGACGGGCTCACCACCTGTATTATGGGGAACACACGTTACTAATTAAATTGGTTGTTCTACCAGACGACGACAATTCACAATTGCTTTGACAAATTGTGGGGAAAAAAGGGAGATACCTTCCGCAGATCCTCCTTCCTGGGTGGCTGCAGGAGCTCCAACAACCACAGGAGTTAGGCCCAATGGGATTAGTGGATCATCAGGATGGTATTCCTCAACTCCGGAGGTTTTGGGCTCCACGGCTGAACTCGAACCTTCGTCAGCTTTGCCTTTACCCTTAGCCAGGGCCCTCTCCTTTTCCATCTCCGCTAGTTACAGACGACGACCCTCTACCAGGTCCTCGGGCTCGTTATCCCTCAAGATGCTCTTCATCAACTAATCTTCATCAATTTCTTCGACTCCCAATCTCTGCTTCTCACCTTCAACAATGGCATCCCATAAATTGGCCAAAGTAACGTGGTAATCTGGGATCCACGAGATGTTGCGGGTTTTGAGGACTTGGCCAAGGAAGTCGAAAATCATCTCTTCAAACCCCTCGATATCCTTCTCTCTTTCGAGGAGCTTGTTGTTAGAAGCAGTAGCCAATTCGATGGCACTCTCAACATTCGTTTCGGCGAGAGCCGCCCGTCTCTCCGCATCCGCGACTTGATCATGTAAAATCACCTTCTCCGCTTCAGCCAGAGCTAAGCTTTCTTTCAAACTTGCTTTTTCTGCCTCCCAAGCAGCTCTCTCAGCTTCAAAATGGCCTTGTGCTGTCTTCAACTCAATGTTGGCCATTTTGAGATCTTCAACCTCCTTCTTTAAGGCCATTTTCTCTTGGCTGTTGGAGTCAAGTTCCGAATGAAAGCGTTTCTTAGCATTCTCCAACTCGGTCTTATAATTTTCGGCATCTCTCCGCGCTAAGGCAAGTTGGGATTGAGCATCTTCTAGGTCCTTCTCCATCTTTGTCCTGGCCCTTTCGTTGTTTTCAAGTTTCTCCTTAGATCTATGTGCTTCTATTTCAAGCGTTCGGATGACTTCTGAAAGGTTAGCTGCATGTTTCTTCATCATCTCGTACTGCCTGGCAACGTGGCGGATGTGCCCGACAACTTCATTATCCCAGTTCTTAGGGACCGGTTCCAAGGCTGGAACAAACGTCATCCTGTCGAAGAATATGTCTGGGAATTGTTCCCGCAGCTTTTCCAGCCTACCTTGAATCTCGGGACCATGGATGTAATCCCGTGACCCGGGGAGAGCCAACTCCGGCTGGCTGGAAGGGACGATGTCACTCCTCTCCTTTTCAGACTCTTTGATTGGGTCCTTGCCTTTATCCTTAGATTCGTGATGCCTTTTTGACGACCTGCTGTGAGAGGGAGCACTTTTTGGAGGAGTTAACTCTTTAGGATGTTTCTTTCCCCCTGCAGGAACTACCGGATAACTGGAAAGCTTGGCAGATGTCGATTTCGGTGGAGACCGGGGTTGCAAAGAAGTCGGCTTGTGAGAAGGGCCGCGAGAGCGCTCAGTACCCGGATGAAGACTGGGTGTGCCCTCACGAAGAGAACGATAAGAATAAGATCGCCTGCGGGACATCTTTCCTGCAAAAGAGAAAAGAGCATATTAAAACTTTGAATACTGACGATATAAGCGTGCGGGGTCAGACAGTGTGTGTAATTTGTGCATCCCATAAGATTCCCCCTAACAGACCCGGGCCTGAAGACAGGCTCATCTGACCAGTTTCTTGTTCTCTAGTTGGAGCGATGGTCTCTTCAGAAGCAGGGATGAATGGCTCCCCTTCGAAGTCCCTCTCTGTGTATACATCATCGGGCAGAGGAATTTTGCTCAGCTCGTCGAATAACTGCTCTTCTGTCAAATCATCAGGAGCAGCGGTTTCGATTGGAGTAGAAATTGGGATTTCCTTGGACTTGTCACCGCGGACCTCATCCCCTCTGTATATGTTCAGGTCCTCATCGTCTTGGATGACTATCGGGGAAGGACTCTTGCGAAACTTAGTTGTTTCTACTGCTTGCGAAGTTCCCTCTCCCTCCGTTGGGGGCACGTATTTATAGGGTTTGCCGCCAGCGCCAAGTCCGAATCTTATATCCAGAAGATGATGCTTATGAAGATTCTCGTCAGTAATGCATTTTTTGATCCTTAGAAAGTTGGATCTGCTTTGTAGAAGAATAGACAATTGATTGTTGTATAACGGACCCTCCGTTTTTGGGAAGACGTGATCTGTTTAAGACAAAGAAAAAAGGGGGGAGAATGTTAACGCCTCGACTTCTTGAACAAGATATTCAGTCAAAAGATTAAAGTTTACTTGATTTAAGCCATCTTCTTGAGCATCCGGCCTGTTTCTTTATATAGAACCAATCAGACTTAGGATCCCCTATATTGCTGTATCCGTCATAGAGAACCTTCCTATTGGCCACCGATTCAAAGAAAGAGAAATTTGGAGTTGCTGAGGAGCGATGCTTGAAAAGAAAGAAGAATGTCAAATCTCTGAATGTGAGTTCGGTATGTAGGATCTCCGCGTATGCAACGTATAGGGTGTATAGAGATGCGTAGGCGTTAGGATGAAGCTGCATCGGAGCGATACCCAGTCGTTTTAAAGTCTCGATGACGATTGAAGGAAACGGAGGAATAGCTCCTACCAAGCACATGGTTCGACTGACTGCCATATACCCTTCCGGAGCAAAGTGGGGTCTATCTTCGCTACCGGGTGTCATCACGTCATCCCAAGGGATCCCATGTCTCAGGAAGATTCTTTTAAGCTTTATATCATCGAGTTTAGATGCTAAAGAATCAGAAAATTTCTCTATCCCGAGCGTGCCAGGAATCTCGTCGGGAGCTCGCCTGTCTATCTTAGACTCTTCACTACATGAAGTACTTCCAGACGGATCCAATTCCGTTGCCTCGTATTCAGATCCAGAATCTTCGCCTCCTGGGTTAATTGGAGGGATCTCGGGGTTGTATTGCTCAGGAACCTCGGACTCCGTTTCTGTAACAGATCTTGAAGAAGATTGATTATCCGACATTACTGTTAGGCGAGAAAACATGAAAAATGAGATTAAAACTACCCGTCCCCCATGTGTGCAAGTGCCGGTGTGTGTGCTTGTGCATGCATTAAAGATAAAAGCGTAAAAGTTATCAAGATCATCAAAATATTAGTCGTCATATGCAGTCAAATTATGTGGTCATTTAGTCCAGAAAGTCCGACATCAAGGCCCTAGCCTAACTGTTCAGAATTTTATGGTGACAAGGCATCGTCTAAGGTTCAAAATCTGTTTGGATCGTGAACTACGAGTCGGATCGCGGTGTGTATAAAAGTTCGCCCTCCTTCAGATCGCAGGGAAGAGGGATCGCCCTCCTTCAAATCGTGAGACAATAGGGGTCGACCCACTCGCGGATCGTGAAATTGCGTGATCGGGGTCTTTGCCGGATCGTTGCAGCCCCCCGCGATACACGCCTCTGCCGTTACCACGACCCTCCGTCTCGCCACTGGCCTTCATCTTCTCCCTCTCCTCTCCTTGCCCACGACCCAACCCGGCCATCTCTCTTCTCCTTTCTCCTCCGTTTCTCTCCTCTCCTTCTCATTTCCAAACTCCAAACTCTGAACCCATCAGCCATGGCGCCTCGCTGGTCCCCCCAAAAATCAAAAAATTCCATCGTTTCTTCCCTCAAACCAGTCAAGAAAAAACTCATAAAAACGAGAGCGGTATCGAATAAGGATGCTTTCGGTAGATTACCTTTATAAAAATTGGGAGAACAATCAGATTTTTGGAGGTTTGAAAAACTAGGGTTTTTCCTCAATGATGCCGGCGATACGATACGAAAGAAAGAAGAAGGAAGAAAGTGGAGAGGAGGGTCGACTTATATAGGCAAAAGGGCGACCGTTTGTCTCCCCCTTTTGTCTTATTCGATCCGCGAAAATAGACGGGCCGTGAACCAAAAGCCCACCACGTCTTGAAGAGAAGCCCATTTCGTTCCGTTCCGTGAAAAGGCCCAAGTGCTCACCAAAGAACGAGGCGAATGGCTTGCTAACGGACCGCGACTCGAGCACGCGATCCGAATCGATAAATGACCGACAGATCCAGTGATGAAGACTATGAAAGATCCCAGAAAAGGAATTGTTCACTGATTTGCGATTCGTTGTGAAAAGACGATTCTATAGCTTCGAAGCACGTTCCATCATCGATAAAACATACTTCGAGGGGGCAAAATGTTGGCTAGCTTTTTGACCAAGCCACCCAGGTTCATTCATAAGAAGGAAGTATGAAACTACATTTCTTAAGTACATGAAGGAAAGGATCGCACCATCGACTCGCCCCTTACCGGATCGCACCTCATCGGATCGCCCCATATCATTAGCGAAACGACACCTCTATGCGATCCGATCCATACACACATTACTGCCCTGTATAGACCGATCCGATCTCCTGCACGGCGAAGCCTCTGACCCGTTCAAACATGAGCTAGTCTTCAGCGATCTGAGATGCACGGATCCAGCGACACGTGTCCCTAACCGTCATTTTGAATGATTCTCCCCATTTGCTCAATCCGATTTTCAAGGGGATCGCGACACCTGTCCACAACGGCTAATTTGACTATTTCTTCAACGGCAGCGATGCGATCCGATGTTCTCGGGATTCGTGCCACGTGTTACCACGATCCGGCTGACAAAATCAGCTATAAATAGCCCGGAGTTTGGCATTTTTGAGGATCCTTTCGGCAATATTGAGGACTGATTCCGCCATTATTGTCATACTACCATTTCTTATCAGTTTTATTACTAGATTACTAAGAGAAATCACAATTGTAAAAGTGAGCTAGAGAGAAATCATTGATTGTACCAGCATTCAAAGTATAATCAATAACATATAAAGTGGACGTAGGCTCGTTAATGCCGAACCACTATAAATTCTGTGTGTTATTTTCTTTTTCTCCATTCTTCAGTTAAAACTCTATAAGATTCAGAACAATTTGGGTGTTAGGTCCAAATTTTGATCTAACAAACCCAAATTCATATCAGAGGTCTAAAACATCATTTAGGAATTTATGAACATTTTTCCAGAATTTTATCATGCTTAAATTCGCTAATTAACACTAATTACCCTTAACTAGCCATAATTAGTGTAAAACTATGCAAATCACTCACCTTAGCCACAAACAAAACTAAGATCTGAAATAAATCTCTGATTTGATGCAAATCCCAATGCTAAACAGCAGCTCCAATGTTGATTTGGTGTAGATCTCCCTTGATTAGATGTTGCTAAGCTTAATCCTTGAACAAAAGATGATTTGGAGGTGATTTAGAGGTTGGAGGCCATTTTTAGGGTTCCTTGGTGATAAGTGGAGGCTAGAAAACTGAAATGGAATGATTCTCTATCTCATTTCATCCTTCCCATAACCCCAATCCCGAAATGGGTTATGGGCCTACTCACTAATCACCCGATTTGGCCCGGTTAAGCAGTTTTTCACCCTCCAAACCTTATTTCAGCCATATCTCCCAAACAGTGAGTCCGTTTGGCTATTATGACCACTCTACGGAAAGGTAAACCATCAAACGAATCCAATAGAATTGGTTTCAGGTCAAAATTCCTTTCCAATCAAAAGTTATGGCCAAAGCAGTACCAACTAGGGGCAAAATGGTCATTTAAAAATCGACAAAAATCATGAACATGGGAAATGACTCTAATATATGTTTCCCAAAGTTACACGACCATACGACTTCACATGGGAAAGAAATAAATATTCTATGATCCTATGATGTGTAGAATACGGGTCGTTACATTTTCTGTAAGGATTTGGAGTATGAATTAGGAGTTTGGGTATTTTTGTTGTTATCGCGGTGGAGTTTGGCATCATTGGTGGAAATCTGGTATTGTCTTCAGATGAAAAGGTCGCACCTTTTCTTTGAGTGCAGCAGTTATCATGAAGTCTTAATCTTATGGGGAAGGGCGGAGGCACTATGTCAATGACCAGGTAGTAGGGAATGATGGCAGTAGCTTCTCATGCGAAAGTGGAGTTATTGGAGAACAGCTGATTTCGGCCTTGGCAAGAGAAAACAAGGCTCAGTTTCGAACCTGTTGTAAGGAGGAAGAAATATTTGTGGCAAAACGTAAATTAAGGGAAGAGAGTAAATAAAAAAAAATATTCCTAGATGATGTTGTGTAGCGTGAGGGGGGCAGCACCGCAGCAGGCTTGGAAATTGTTTCAGTGGGGAGAAAAAGGGATTAAGATGGAGGACATATTTAGTGGGTCATGAGATTTTTAACTCTCGCTGAATTAAGCATTGCTTAGGAACTTGAATTCGCTTTTACCCCAATGTTATCTACCAGCTTGAGGATCCTCCATTCTAAAGACCAACCAGCTTGATAAAATTCCTAACATTATTATAGAAATGAAGACCAATGACGTTCCAAGTGATTGTGTAACACCCCGTAATTTTATAACATTAAAATTCACAAATTAAAGTATACTTAATTTTTAGAAAAGAATTAAGTGAAAAGGGTTGCGTAGAGAAATATATATATATATATATATTGATATATATATATATATAAATTAAAAAAATAAAGTAAATAAATATGCGAAAAAGTTCAAAACAGCGAATTGGGAGGGGAAATAACCGAATCGGCCCATTTTTGAGGTCGACACGAGCCTTGCTGGGTCGACTAGGGGTTAATCCAGGGTGTTTGGCTGTCAACCCGTGGGCCGATTCGCTCAAATGCAGATTTTGCATTTGATTGGTTCTCATGGTTTAGGGTTAATCTAATGTCCTAAATAACTTCCTACACCTATAAATACATCCTAATGCTAACCGTAAACCTAATAGAATAGTTACCGTCATACCGTCGCCATGGAAATCAATGGAGCCGCCGCCAACTAAGAAAGAAGAAAAGCAAATTCAATTCTAATTCTCTCAACCTAAAGCAAATCAAAACTCTTTCTTTTCTTCTCTAAATTGTGAGTATGATGATCTTAACAAGATTATTATCATTTTAATTAGGTTGAGTTATGAATGGATTATGAGTAGATGATGTGAATTATCATATATGTTGTTGTAAACCCCTTTTGCTATCATGTATATTGTAAATCCAATGTTATGTGATGATGACATCTTACATGTTGTAAATCATGCTATGATGATGTTATGTATGTTGAAAGTTTCTATGCTAAGTTGTGATGAATCATACATGTTAAAAAGGCCATGATGTTACCATCTATGCTAGTTAGTTCATATTAATTAAATCATCATGTTTGGGTTATGTTGATCTATATGACAAGTCACATATTCAAGTTAGATTGATTAGAAAAGTTATGAACATATGCCAAGACATCTATTATGACATCTAGAATTATGCTATGACATATGTGATATCCTATGCTAGTTCACACCATCATTAAGTTGCCTAAAAACCCCATATGCAAGTTTATGTATAGATTTGGGCTATGATCATATCATGTAAATTGAGAAATTTAACAAGTTGACACCTTTTGATCCTTAACATGTGTAGTTTATGCAAGTTTCACCCCTATTATGATTAGATTTATTTTAATTGCCTATATGTTGTGATAATTTATCTTTGTGCTAGGTGTTAGACTATACAAGTCTAGCCTATATTATGCGTTGAATAAGCGAACGTATAAACGTGGGGTAGGGGTAATATTAAGGATTTAATATTAAAAAGTTAGGGTGCAATTGATATGATTTTGCATGCCATAAGTGGATGGCCATAATTGAGTCAATTATGGACATCATTAAAAGTTGACTTAATTAATAATTTGAATAGGGAATTATTAAAACTGGGGTAAAAGATTTTAAGTGTTAATCAATGCTTAGGACACGAGGTTGGACTCGTTTGTGACGTAAACCTGCCCGGACCTGCCCGGCAAATCCAGTGGTCACAAATGTCAGCCCAATGTGAGAGGTCCTAGGCCTAAACTAAAGCATAACGGTTGTAAAGACACGAGGTTAGACTCTTTTATGGTGTAAGACTGCCCGGACCCGCCCGGCAAATCCAGCTGCCATAAATGCCAGTCTAATGTGAGAGGTCTTTATGAGGTTATGGCCTGAATGAATTAAGAAATACTTAACCAAATAAACATGTAAGGCGGGACATGGGGGTTAAGTAGGTGCCTTGGGTGGCATGAGGAATCTAGGGGGTGCCCTTAGTGTCATGTGAAATACGATTAGTAAGACTTAACCAAACACACATGTAAATGAACATGACTAAGAGGGTTAAGTGGGATATACTAGTGACAAGCTTAGGTGGGTAGCTTGTGGGGGCCCATTTCGACCACTATCCCAAACGTATCTTTGTGGGCTCGACCCAAGTCGAGGACGGGACACGCATGCTGGGTTCGACTGTAAGAGGCCAAAACGGGGAGCGGTGGCAACGCAAGTCCAACGGGTTTCGTATGTGTGTGTGGACCCGGGCTGGTAGGTAAGACGTTGTTGCATCGTATAGGTATAAGCCGTGCATTCTCAAGTTGTATCGGGTTGCCACTTTAGGGGAGTGATACACCCCACTGTGGGGCCAGCACGGGTATCTACGAGTAGGGAGCCGATCGAAAGTGGGTAGTTGGGTACACCTAGTGGAGATAGGGGCAGACGACACCTATGTAGTCAGCTAGGGGTACGTAAGGCTATTTATATAGTTTCTGTGTGAAGCAAGTGGGATCAAACAATAGGGTGACCGGTGTGGTGCAGTGTAGTAATGTGCGGTGCAGTGTAGTAATCATTCGTTAGTAATTAAGTGTGCCTTTATCGTTATCTTTAACGTTATCTTAAACGCTATCTTTATCTTCCTAAGAGTTCATAGACATTTACTTGTCTTCCAGCTTATGCCTTAGTCTAGTTATTTTGATAATAGTATTGTTAGATTTATCATACTCGCCAGACTTTATGTCTGAACCCCTCTATTTCTATACTTTTTCCCCCTCCAGGTCCTCAGTTTGGGCCCAGCTCTAGTGGAGTTTGATTGAATTGCTTCATCTCTCTTTGGAAAGCTTGGACCGTTGAAGTAAAGTCCATCTTGTTATCTTTTTAATGGCTATTTATGTAATGGGATTATGTATTTTGTTTTTATGAAGATGGATATTGTACTTGGTTATGATCTATGGTTTTATGATGTAACAAACATGTTTAATTTCCGCTGCAATAAAATGAAGTTTTATATTTCCAAGTACTATTTATTATCTGTCTTGTTGTAATTTTTCTGTTCTATATTCACTAATAACCTCCATGGAAGTTAATGCATTCCCTTTGTGAGTGACATTAATTGACGTGGGGTGTTACACGTGGTATCAGAGCTTAAGGTTACTAGAACAGATAAAAATACTTTAGAAAAATAGTTATTTTTGGAAGAAGTGCTTTCAAAAACATGTTTTAATGAGAAATTTAAAGAGAAAAGTTTTTAAGAAAAAAAAACATAATCCCCAATAGCCCATATCTTTATCTTTCGAATTCTCCATTCTGAATCTTTCCTTTTTCGTTTCAGCATGGCTGAAGATCTTAATCTACCCAACGGTGTAACGATACCAGGATGGTATAAGAGGTTATTAGAGGCTAGGGCCGCTGCAGGTCCAGCCAATGTTCCTCCACCACCAGTTGCACCCGTTCCTCCTCCTCCTCGCGTAGATACTTTTGCAAAGACGTGCATGGAATTCAAGGCTATGGGTGGAAAACCATTTCAAGGGTCAGAAACGTTTGTGGAAGCTAGAGATTGGCTTAAGGAGGTGGAAGAATTGCTAGAAATCTTTGAAGTAGAAGAAGGGAGGAGAGTTCGTTTAACAGCTTGGTTAATGAAGGGAGAGGCCTCATTTTGGTGGGAGGTCACTAAAGGGGAGCGTCCTGTTGACTCTTGGGCGGATTTCAGACGTAGGTTCGAGGCGAAGTTTCTCTCAAGGGCGGAAGAAAATCTATATATGGAAAGGTTCTTGACATTGTAGCAAGGAAGCTCATCAGTGAAAGAATATGTCAATAAATTTAATCAGTTAGCAAGGTTTGGTTTGGACTTAGTGAACACGCCAGAGAAGAAGGCGCTGAGGTTCGTGAATGGCTTGAATGAACCATTGCAAGGGTTGGCTATGACCCACATCCCGATGGGGGCCACCTTTAAGAAGTTAGTAGAAATGGCGCTCATGCATGAGGAGAAAAGCGCTAAAGCTAATAAGGCACCCGAGAAGAAGGGGGATCAGAAGAAACCACAACAGCAAAACAAGAAGGGTGGTAAAGACAATAACGGGAAGGGAAAGAGGAAATGTTTTAACTGTGGGACACCAGGCCATCTCAGCAAGGATTGCTGAAAGAAAAAAGAAGACATGTTGTTTTCATTGTGGCGATGCGGGACATTTAGTGAAGGACTGCCCAAAGAAGGGGCAGAGGGCAGGAGCTACCTCGGGAGGACAGGTGCATGCTCTTATGGCACCAGGGCAGGCAAGGGGACAAGTTCAGGCTCTCGCGGTCCCACGGCTACAAGAACGAGGTAGAACCATTTCTGTTGAAAGCTTAGTTTTTCTGTTTGATCATCCTGTCCATACCTTATTCGATTCGGGCGCATCACATTCGTTTATCTCTACATCATTAGTTGAATCACTGCACTTAAACACCAGTTTAGTAGAGGATCCCTTAGTTGTTTCGAATCCAATTAGGGGCTTAGCTTATTTGTCTATGATGTGTTTGGATTTGAAAATTTCCATACTTAGCGTTGAATTTAGATGTGATGCTTATGTGTTGGGCTTCACGGGCTATGGGCTAATTTTAGGAATGGATTGGTTATCCAGAAATGGGGCCGTTCTTGATTGTGAAAGGAGAGTAGTTAGGCTCGTGACTCGCCTTGGCAACACTCTCGAAATCTTTTGTAATCCCATAAATTCGGTTATGCTAAGTTATCTAGAATCGCTTGACGCGTCTGAGGAAAATCTACGATCTGTTAGAGTGGTCCGAGAATATTCGGATGTGTTTGAGGAGGTGAAAGGCTTGCCTCCGAAGCGGGAGATAGATTTTCGAATATATCTTGTGGATAATGCGAAACCAGTATCTTTTCCAGTACGCCACATGGCTCCACGTGAAAGGAGGGAACTCGATAAGCAAGTGAAGGAGTTGCTTGAGAAGGGGTTCATAAGACGAAGTATATCGGAGTGTGGTGCTCCAGTAGTATTTGCCACAAAGGAGGATGGGTCCCTTAGACTATGTGTGGACTATAGAGAACTTAATAAACTTACTAAGAAGAACAGACACCCAATGCCGAGGATTGACGATCTCTTCGATCAGTTAGTTGGCGCCTCAGTGTTTTCGCAGTTGGACTTAGCCACTGGGTTCCATCAGTTGAGAGTGGCTGAGGATAGCATAGACAAGACTGCCTTTAGGACTCCGGATGGTTTCTATGAATGGCTAGTGATGCCCTTCGGTTTGACAAACGCCCCAGCATATTTTGTTGATTTGATGAGTAGGGTGTTTAGGGAGTACCTTAACAAATTCATGGTAGTCTTTGTAGATGACATCTTGATCTTTTCTAAAGATGAAGAAGAGCATGCCCTACATCTTAGGGAAGTGTTGGAGACCCTACGAGCGCATAGCCTTAAGGCTAAATTTTCTAAGTGTCACTTCTGGAGGAAGGAAGTACGGTTCTTGGGGCACGTGGTTTCCAAAGAAGGGATAGCCGTGGATCCTGCGAAGGTGGTGGCCATCCAAGATTGGAAGGTTCCCAAAAATGCTACCAAAGTGAGAAGTTTCTTGGGGTTGGCTGGCTACTATAGGAAGTTTATCAAAGACTTCGCAAAGATATCAGCTCCACTGACACGCTTGACGAAGAAGAACCTAGTTTTCACATGGGACGTAGATTGTGATGATGCATTCCAACGTTTGAAGAGAGCTTTGACTTCAGCCCCAGTCTTAGTATTGCCAGACGGGAGTAAGCCGTTTACCGTTTATACTGACGCTTGTGGGACAGGACTAGGTGCAGTATTAATGCAAGAGGGCAGGGTAATAGCCTATGGTGGAAGGCAGTTGAGAGCGCATGAGAAGAATTACCCCACACATGACCTAGAGTTGGCCGCTATTGTTTTCGCGCTTAAGGCTTGGCGTCATTATCTTCTTGGCGAGAAATTTGAACTATTCACTGACCACAAATCTTTAAAATACCTATTCTCTCAAAAGGACTTGAACTTAAGGCAACAAAGGTGGATGGAGTTCTTAGCGTCCTACGACTTTGAGATAGCATATACCCCTGGCAAGGGTAACGTGGTGGCCGAAGCCTTAAGTAGAAAAAGATTATCCTTAAGTCCTTTGTTTGCTGAGCGGCAAAGTTTAGAATTCATTTCGATGTTTGACTTTAGACCTTCCGTTGACTTCGTACCCGGTTTGCTAGCATCCTTGGAGGTCAGACCTACGCTTTATGGACGGATTGGCGAGGCACAGCGAGACGACCCGCAGTTGGTTGAGTTAGTAGAAAAACTCAAAGGAGGGGAGTCATCAAGCCATCTCCGTAGGTATACCCTAGATGATAAGGGTTGGTTACGTAGGGACAATAGACTTTGTGTACCAAAAGACGATGACCTAAGGAAGACTATTCTTGACGAAGCACATCATTCGAAGATGACCATTCATCCCGGCGGGGACAAGATGTACAAAAACATGAAGAGAGTTTACTTTTGGGCCGGCATGAAGAAAGACGTGGCCGAGTATGTCGCTAGATGCTTGGTATGCTAACAAGTAAAAGCGGAGAAAAAGAAACCCGGTGGGTTGCTTCACCCATTGGAGGTTCCACTATGGAAGTGGGAGAGTGTCTCGATGGATTTTGTGGATGGATTACCGCGATCGAGGAGGGGTAATACGGGGATTTGGGTTATAGTAGATAGACTTACTAAGAGCGCCCATTTCATTCCCGTGAAGAGTAAGAGGACTGCTCCATGGTTAGCTTATGTGTATGTCCGAGAAATAGTTCGTTTGCATGGTGTTCCTTCTAGCATAGTGAGCGACCGCGATCCTATTTTCACTAGCGAATTTTGGAGAAGCTTACAAGAGGCGGTAGGGACTCAGTTATGTTTGAGCACCGCATATCATCCTCAGACGGACGGCCAGACTGAGAGGGTGAATCGCATTCTAGAGGATCTGTTGAGGCTATGTATCCTAGACATTGGGGGTACATGGGAAGAGCATCTTCCATTGGTTGAGTTCGCATATAATAATAGCTTTCAGTCCAGCATTGGTATGGCACCATTCGAAGCTCTATATGGACAACCTTGTCGTTCACCTACATGTTGGTGGGAATCTACGGATAAGATCTTACTTGGGCCCGATATGATTAGGGAGACTTCGGAGAAGATCGACTTGATTCGAAGGAGGATGAAAGCAGCGCAAGATAGGCAGAAATCTTATGCGGATAAGAGAAGGACAGATCTCGAGTTTGAAGTTGGGGACATGGTCTTTGTCAAAGTGTCTCCATTACGAAACGTTGTTCACTTTGGGTCCGTTGGGAAATTAGCACCAAGGTTTGTAGGGCCGTTTCCTATTAAGGAGAGGATTGGACGGATGGCGTATAGAGTGGAGTTGGCCGAGAGACTTAGTGGTGTACATGACGTATTCCATGTGTCACATTTGAGGAAGTGCTTGCACAAGACCGTGGAGGTGGTAGAGCCGAGCTTGCTTAGAGAGGTGGAGATAGAGCGTAATGCGACAATTCGACGAGCTCCTATGCGCATTCTTGGGTCGGAGATCAAGAGGTTGAGGAATCGAGAGGTCAGACTAGTCAAAGTGCAATGGGGAGATGATGATAGCAACGCTACTTGGGAGACGGAAGAGAAGATGCGTTCACGATACCCTTTTCTTTTTGAGGGTATGTCCTTTAATTTCTCCTTTATCGCTTAGCTTGTACTTATCTTATCTTTAGTATATCCTCTCGCTAGTACCTTTGACCTTTAGTTAGGATAATCCTATGGTTGAAACATGTGTTTGAGACATGTTATGTATGGTGGATGCAAAGTGGATGCAAGTGTTTGCTAGTGGTTGCTCGTGGATGCATATACACACACTATTAGGCACCAGATCTGCTCAGTCATTTCATATTGCATATTGCATATATATGGATGTATTTAGTAAAATGGATGTATAATGGTTGTATTATCATATAGTTGCTGCATTCGGGTGGATGGTTGTGCACGCATATAGAATTAATATGTATCATATACATATTGGACGCATGGCACTATCATGAATTGCACTAAGGAGGTCGACTGAATCAGTAGACCACCTAATTTTGCATTAGATATGGACATATACACACACTGTGCATATAAACATTAAAGCATTAGGAGTCTTCTAAGGACAATGGATGCTGGTGTTTGATGGTTGAGTAGATGGACGATTAGATGGTAGGATATACATTCTTCTTGAGTTGGAGATTTCGGGGACGAAATCCTTTAAGGAGGGGAGAATGTAACACCCCGTAATTTTATAACATTAAAATTCACAAATTAAAGTATACTTAATTTTTAGAAAAGAATTAAGTGAAATGGGTTGCGCAGAGAAATATATATATATTGATATATATATATATATATATAAATTAAAAAAAAAATATGCGAAAAAGTTCAAAACAGCGAATTGGGAGGGGAAATAACCGAACCGACCCATTTTTGAGGTCGACCCGAGCCTCGCTGGGTCGACTAGGGGTTAATTCAGGGTGTTTGGCTATCAACCCGTGGACCGATTCGCTCAAATGCAGATTTTGCATTTGATTGGTTCTCATGGTTCAGGGTTAATCTAATGGTCATAAATAACTTCCTACACCTATAAATACATCCTAATGCTAACCCTAAACCTAATAGAATAGTTACCGTCATACCGTCGCCATGGAAATCAATGGAGCCGCCGCCAACTAAGAAAGAAGAAAAGCAAATTCAATTCTAATTCTCTCAACCCTAAAGCAAAGCAAAACTCTCTCTTTTCTTCTCTAAATTGTGAGTATGATGATCTTAACAAGATTATTATCATTTTAATTAGGTTGAGTTATGAATGGATTATGAGTAGATGATGTGAATTATCATATATGTTGTTGTAAACCCCTTTTGCTATCATGTATATTGTAAATCCAATGTTATGTGATGATGACATCTTATATGTTGTAAATCATGCTATGATGATGTTATGTATGTTGAAAGTTTCTATGCTAAGTTGTGATGAATCATACATGTTAAAAAGGCCATGATGTTACCATCTATGCTAGTTAGTTCATATTAATTAAATCATCATGTTTGGGTTATGTTGATCTATATGACAAGTCACATATGCAAGTTAGATTGATTAGAAAAGTTATGAACATATGCCAAGACATCTATTATGACATCTAGAATTATGCTATGACATATGTGATATCCTATGCTAGTTCACACCATCATTATGTTGCCTAAAAACCCCATATGCAAGTTTATGTATAGATTTGGGCTATGATCATATCATGTAAATTGAGACATTTAACAAGTTGACACCTTTTGATCCTTAACATGTGTAGTTTATGCAAGTTTCACCCCTATTATGATTAGATTTATTTTAATTGCCTATATGTTGTGATAATTTATCTTTGTGCTAGGTGTTAGACTATACAAGTCTAGCCTATATTATGTGTTGAATAAGCAAACGTATAAACGTGGGGTAGGGGTAATATTAAGGATTTAATATTAAAAAGTTGGGGTGCAATTGATATGATTTTGCATGCCATAAGTGGATGGCCATAATTGAGTCAATTATGGACATCATTAAAAGTTGACTTAATTAATAATTTGAATAGGGAATTATTAAAACTGGGGTAAAAGATTTTAAGTGTTAATCAATGCTTAGGACACGAGGTTGGACTCGTTTGTGACGTAAACCTGCCCGGACCTGCCCGGCAAATCCAGTGGTCACAAATGTCAGCCCAATGTGAGAGGTCCTAGGCCTAAACTAAAGCATAACGGTTGTAAAGACACGAGGTTAGACTCTTTTATGGTGTAAGACTGCCCGGACCCGCCCGGCAAATCCAGCTGCCATAAATGCCAGTCTAATGTGAGAGGTCTTTATGAGGTTATGGCCCGAATGAATTAAGAAATACTTAACCAAATAAACATGTAAGGCGGGACATGGGGGTTAAGTAGGTGCCTTGGGTGGCATGAGGAATCTAGGGGGTGCCCTTAGTGTCATGTGAAATACGATTAGTAAGACTTAACCAAACACACATGTAAATGAACATGACTAAGAGGGTTAAGTGGGATATACTAGTGACAAGCTTAGGTGGGTAGCTTGTGGGGGCCCATTTCGACCAGTATGCCAAACGTATCTTTGTGGGCTCGACCCAAGTCGAGGACGGGACACGCATGCTGGGTTCGACTGTAAGAGGCCAAAACAGGGAGCGGTGGCAACGCAAGTCCAACGGGTTTCGTATGCGTGTGTGGACCCGGGCTGGTAGGTAAGACGTTGTTGCATCGTATAGGTATAAGCCGTACATTCTCAAGTTGTATCGGGTTGCCACTTTAGGGGAGTGATACACCCCACTGTGGGGCCAGCACGGGTATCTACGAGTAGGGAGCCGATCGAAAGTGGGTAGTGGGGTACACCTAGTGGAGATAGGGGCAGACGACACCTATGTAGTTAGCTAGGGGTACGTAAGGCTATTTTTATAGTTTCTGTGTGAAGCAAGTGGGATCAAACAATAGGGTGACTGGTGTGGTGCAGTGTAGTAATGTGCGGTGCAGTGTAGTAATCATTCGTTAGTAATTAAGTGTGCCTTTATCGTTATATTTAACGTTATCTTAAACGCTATCTTTATCTTCCTAAGAGTTCATAGACATTTACTTGTCTTCCAGCTTATGCCTTAGTCTAGTTATTTTGATAATAGTATTGTTAGATTTATCATACTCGCCAGAATTTATGTCTGACCCCCTCTATTTCTATCCTTTTTCCCCCTCCAGGTCCTCAGTTTGGGCCCAGCTCTAGTGGAGTTTGATTGAATTGCTTCATCTCTCTTTGGAAAGCTTGGACCGTTGAAGTAAAGTCCAGCTTGTTATCTTTTTAATGGCTATTTATGTAATGGGATTATGTATTTTGTTTTTATGAAGATGGATATTGTACTTGGTTATGATCTATGGTTTTATGATGTAACGAACTTGTTTAATTTCCGCTGCAATAAAATGAAGTTTTATATTTCCAAGTACTATTTATTATCTGTCTTGTTGTAATTTTTCTATTCTATATTCACTTATAACCTCCATGGAAGTTAATGCATTCCCTTTGTGAGTGACATTAATGGACGTGGGGTGTTACAGATTGTTTCACATACAATATTTGGATGAGGGGCCTCACTGCTATGAATGATATCGTTGGAGGTTACCTTGTCATAGTAGAGATGAAAAGAGATGGATACAGGAAGCGTGAATAAAAGGCAGTGAGGTAAGGAATTAAAATGGCCTGGATTGTTTTATATAAAAAAAACCATAATTATTGAGACTGATTATATAATTTGAAAATTATTTGGTTAACTAAATTAATTAAAACCATGTCAATAAAAAAATGGACGTAACTTTTTATTGCATGAACAGAATTGAACCAAAACGGATCACAGTGGAATCATAGCAACGAGATCTACATTATGGAACTGATATGGCTGAAACAAGAGCTATTGGAATTTCTAATGAAATCAAACATCTGTTTGATTTTAAATCGAAACAAATGCCAAATCTTCAATTGCCGACAAGGTGAGTAAGCTCACTAACTCTGACTCGTTTATATTTTTATACAAATGAGTTTTAAATTTATTGTAATAACCAGGAAATCCGAGCCAATTTAAAAATTTTATTTTGGCAATTTTAGTGAATTTTGAATACAAAATGAATATTTTAAATAAAAACGACGAGAAATTTATTTTGAATGGAATTCGAACGTATATATTTATATAGATCGTCGTTAGAATAGAAATATTTATTTATATTTATAAAAGGAATCGAAAATGGCGCGGTAGTTCGATAATTCGATTTCAAAATTCAAATGAATGTATCGGGTGCAAAATAAACCGGATTTTAATGAAACCAAAAATATTTGAATCTAATTGAGAATATCTTTCCAACGAATCCAAAAAATCAAAATTTCATAGCGGGAATCAAAAGATATGCCCAGTTGAAAATTCAGAATAGTCGCTATGGAATTCTGGCCCTTTAAAATAGCCGTTTTGCAAACGACCTCGGTTTTCGACGAAACCACTTTTGTTGGAACCAGAATGTCTAATTATTGCTAGGTTTCAAATTTCATAATTTTTCGAATCAATATGTGAGCGTGGAAAAGGAAAACGCGTTTGACCAGTTTCAGTTGATTTTAATCGACTGGAAAATGGTCATTTTTCAAACGGTCTCAGAATTTGACGAAATTAGTTTTTTTAGGACCGTATCGTCAATACGAAGCTAGAAAATATTTTTTTGGAATTTATAGAGTTAGTTTGTGGCTCCGGTAAATTGAAATGTGCGTTTAAATTGAATATATAAAGATTTATATTTTAAATTCAATGGAAACTGATCGTAACAGCCGAATTGGGTTACGAAACATATCTCGTTGTGTTCGGAATGGGGGTAATTAGCTAAGGACGATAGTCATTGGGTCCCGATTGGAGTTTGAATAAAAAGTCAACATTTTTTTTAGAATTAAATAAAATAATAAAATTAATAAATTTATTTACCTATACCTCCCTCTGCACTCTCTCTTCCATCAATTCCTCAGATCGGGTTTTGTATAAATAAAAAAAAGGGAAAACGAATCGATGGAGTGCGCTGTCGCCTCCGCCTTCGTTCACGCCGCCGTCGAGGGTTCCCCCACCTCTGGCCTTCTCCGTCGACTAGCCCAGCCCCCTCTCTCTCTCCAGCGAGACCCAAGACCCTTCCCCCTTCCTCTTCGTGAACCTGGGCACCGCGAACCCCTTGAGCGTCGCCAGATCCGGTTGCTCGCCCCTCCCTGCCGCCAAGCCACCTCCGACGCTGCAGCGGGCCACCTCCCTTCAGACGAGTCACAAACCCCCCCTTTTCTCCAATAACTCAGTGAGTACTTTTAACTGATTTTAATTTAGTTTAAAAACTGATTTTTATTAGCTTTAAAAACAAATTTTTGTATAGTTTAAACACTGAAAAGTACTAATTTTTAACACTGAAAAAGATTGATTTTTAACACTGAAAAAGATTGATTTTTAACACTGAAAAAGATAGATTTTTAAAATTGAAAAAGATTTGATTTTTATCTCGTTAAAGATAGGATTTTTATTTCGTTAAAGAAGAGATCTTTGAAATGAATAGAGAATATAAAGATATTATTTTTATACGAGTAGCGGGATAAAAATATAATTTTTATATAGCAGAGATTATAAAAATATAATTTTTATATACATGTAGCGTCATTAAAAATGT
Source organism: Allium sativum (assembly GCA_030737875.1). NCBI lineage: Eukaryota > Viridiplantae > Streptophyta > Magnoliopsida > Asparagales > Amaryllidaceae > Allium > Allium sativum. Next base: position 492,777,029 of record CM060920.1, read on the forward strand.
GATTTTTAATATGAACAGCATAGAGAAGACTGCGTTGGCATTGCAAACGAATCTGAATTCAAACCGTTCAGAGATAAGAGAATGGAGGAGTGGAACCCCACAGTGAGAAGTTCTCACTTTTAATTTATTTTCTAGTTAAAATATATACTAGGATGCAGACGGTGTTTAGTAGCACCCGACACCCGTCGTCCACAGACCATGGATGACTTGTTTGTTTGGTTGCTATGTTGTGAAATTTGATTGTGTGATGTGAAATGAAATAAAATATTTTATAGTTGAAAATATTTTATAGTTAAAAATAAAAATTTTAACGTGTATATAAAATAAATATTTCTAAACAAATCGGACGATTTGTTTATGTACACTGATTTGACTAATATTGATTGGGACGATAAATTTTACACATCGCCCAACTGCACAAATAAAATCTGTGTTTGATTGTTTGAAAACCCCACACGGGTATTAGGGTGATATATGACATACACTAATCCCAATAATTAGTTGTATGTCGATCGATTGATTGACAGACTGTTATAAGCGTTGAATATTTATATTTGATGCTTATACGGTGTAGACTGCACTTTGGAAGATGGTTGATTATTCGTCATTATTGATATATACATGCGTTGTATGGAAATCCATAGAAATAAAATCTATGGTAATTGATTGGGCCTCATTCCAGTTTTGAATAGAAATATTTGAAAAAGAAATATTTAAATTAGAATATTTGAAATAGAAATATTTGAAAAAGAAATATTTGAAATAGAATATTTGAAAATAGAAATATATGAAGCCATGTTGATTAGATTAACGCCATTTTGACGCAAACGATATTTATATCGATTATATTTGTTTTTATAATGAATATTGAAAGGTGATTTCAAAATTAAATATTTTGAAAATGAATTTGATTTCGAATTGAAATTGAATTGAAAACGAACTGAAATTGAATTAAAAATTGATTTAAATTGAAATCAATTTTAGATGAATTTAAAACGAACTTATATTGAAAAATTCAATCTTGATTTGAATTTGAAAATGAAGTTGAAATCGTTTCGAAAACGAATTTAAAACGATTTATAAAATACGTTTTAAAAGGAAATCGAAGAAGTATATATTATATATATTATATGAATAATATAATGGCCTGAATAGAACGTGCCGCACCGTGGCAGTTCGCGAATTTTGGCCATTGACTTCGAATGGATATTGCGGGAGATCCGACCGTCGGTTTCTCCTAAAACCGGAACCGTTGGGTTCGTATCGAAAAGAGATTTCTAATGAATATTGGAAATTAGAAATCTAATGATTGGATTTGGAATTATGTCCAAATAAAATTTTGAAAAGGTCGCTGTAAGTGAAGTTCAATGGCCGTTGATGGAAATCGACTGTACGTGCCTTGATAAAATTATTAAAAATAGTAATAATTTGTGTAAAATCATAAGAAATGATTTGTGAAGAATTGGGATGAAAATCTCCATATTTGAAAAGATAAAAATAGATTTTTATCAAGATGAACTAGTTTTGAACTAGAATTATAAAACCATTTATTTTTGAAATAAATAAAGTGGATTTGAAATGGTTTTAAAAATAACCAGAGTTTCCAATAATTGAATTGGAATGGATTTGAATCGAAATTGTCTTTGGAATATTTCGATGTTGGATTTCGTGATGAAACATATATTGTTATGGGAATTTGAAAGATATATTTATATCGTTATTTCCAATATGTTATTTGTTGGTCTTTGAATTTGATATTGAATATAAGCCGATATATTTTCTATTCAGAGCCCTGTATTTAATATCAAATGTGATTTGGGTTTGTCATGAATGGTGTCTTCATTAACACTGTTCTTAAGCTCAGTTGAGAAAAAGATTAACTCTTTTATTTAGATTTGATGAAGTGTACCAATTAAATAATATTTAATTGGAATTGAAGTGGTATTGATTTTTGGGTTTATCGTGAACAGTGTTTTTAATGACACTGATTCTTTAACCAAGTGAAAGATTAAAACTAAGTGGAGTTTTAATGAATCTTTAATTAGATTGAGAAGATCGAGAATGGAGTATCACCAGTTTTGCTCCAGGCGATAGTTAGATCTTTAATTAGATTTGAACGTGAAATGGTAATTGAGTTTACCGATAACACTGTGGCGTTAGATATGAAGTATGACCTGTTTTACTTCATGGGATGAATAGGTGGGGATTGGGAAATAAAATAAATGATTACTCCGGTATGGTTCGCTAATCCCGACTAGTTTGGATTGATATTCAAAGAAGATTAAAGAATAAATTTAAAGAATTTATCTTTGATAAAATTAATGGGAACCTTTCCCGTAGTATAAGAATATTTGAATAAAAGAATATTCTGAATTGGAATGAGGCGTATGTTGTGTTTGTGTAACACTTGTTTATTATATACGCGAGTTATTCAGAAAGACCGAGTTTATCCCATTCTGAATAACTGATTCGACGTGGTGTCGAGGATGAAGACGATTGTAATGACCCAGATCCTTATGGGTTAATTTTAAAATATTTAATACATATATAAATATTGGGTGGATAAATTAAATGAATATTTATATTAAGTTATTAATTTAATAATCAATTTTGATTTAATATCGAATATATTAAAATAACTGAATACTAAGATGGATTTAGTTGAAATTCAAATTTTAATTTGAATTGAAAACAGTTCAAATAATTAATATGAAATTTTAACGGTAATAAAATTTATTTATCTTCAAGGAGAATAAATAGTTTGAAATTTAAATTATATCAATTTAAATTAATATCTGTTCCGGATGATCGAACTGGACCTCGATACTTATCCCAGTAGGTTCAGAATAGTTGTTTTACCCTAGAATGGACAGTTGTTGGGTTCAGAAAGGAGTTCGCAGTCAAGGAGTAGTTTAATTTAACGACATCGGTTTTAAATTAGAATAATAATTATAAAATATCACAGTTGGTGGGCATGAATAAAGCAACAAGGCAAAACAAAAAGGGACGGTAGCTCCTTCTCCTTCATTAAATTGAAATCAACGTGGGCTATCTATCCTCCAGAAAATCAAGAGGGGAGAAATCAAACACGTCTTCTTGTTTTAAAAGGGGAAAGAAGGCCACACTGATCAAATTAAAACCACACCCTTCCCTATTTAAATTGCAACCTCCTCTGTAAATTTCGATTTCCATCCTTCTGTATAAAATCAAAGCCGGACCATTCTATCTCCCTCAAAAAAAATCAAAACTGTGGAAACGAGGAAAGGGTCGCACTCCAGAATATCCAATTCGCGATCGAGATTCACATTCAAAACCTTCAGAATCCGGCGCGAACATCTTCGACGTCAACGAGTGGAAACAACGAGCTAGGGTCCAACTTGATTTCAGGAACGAGGAATTTGGGGCTCGCGATTTTGGATTCAGGGCTGTCGAACTCGATTTTGTGCAGTGGGGTTCATCGCGATGGATTTCAGAAGGGGACCGCGGTGCCTGCAAAATTTCGTTCTTCAGCGAAGCTTGACTGTCGATGGGTTTAGGGTTGCTGAGCGCAACTGATGGTGGCGCTGGGAGAAACTGCGATGGTTAGTGGTGATTTAAGGGTTCGATTGGTTGATGGCGATGGGAATTCGGAGCTGACAGTGTTCGATGGTGGGTGAAGGGACCGTCGAAGTAAAAATCAGGGAAAAAGGGGCGTGGCTTAATCTAGTATAACCGCAGCAAAGAAAAGGTGCAAAATAAAAGATGATTCAAGTGGATTCATTGGAAATTTACTAGATATTCATCAAATAAAAATATCACGGTGAGTAAATCTCACTCACCATTTAATTAGAATTATTTTTAGTGTTAAAAATAATTGTTGTTGCTTGTTTGAATGTTGTTTGGTTGATTTAAATATATTAGTTATTTAGGATTGACTATTATATATATATATATATATATATATATATTGGGTTGAGGATTGGATTGTTCCCGCAGTCTCATTAGCGGATGCCCGCGGTACCATAGCGGATGATTACCCTATGCGCTCCACGCTATGATTAGTGGATGACCTTCATACCGCGATATCCTGCCTCGAAGCAGGATGGGTATTATTTATGTGCTAACGTCTGTGGATGCAGGAAAAACAGGTTGGAGGAATCCAACTGGATTCCTCAAAAATATACATAATCTGTTGTTTGTTTGTTTGTTTGGTTTCATATGTATTTTCATATATGATGTGTTAAATAAAATCAAATGATTGAAAATTGGTTGATTTGATTGTTTAAAATATCCCTGGGGCTTAAATATTGATTCATAAAAATATCGAAAAGGGTATTTGATATTTAAAAAGGGAATTCTATTTTTATAAATAGAATTTGAATTTTTAATGAACTATAGAAAATATTTAATTGTTTTGAAGATATATAAAACGAGTATTGAATTTATAAACTCTATTTATAAATTTAGATATGGGATTTGAATGGAATTTATAAACTCTGTTTATAAATTTAGATATGGGATTTGAATGGAATTTATAAACTCTGTTTATAAATTTAGATATGGGATTTGAATGGAATTTATAAACTCTGTTTATAAATGGAAAGGTGGGATTTGAATTGAAATTATAAATTTAGTTTATAAATGAAAAGGTGGGATTTGAATTGAAATTATAAACTTTGTTTATAAATGAAAAGGTGGGATTTGAATTGAAATTATAAACTTTGTTTATAAATGAAAAGGTGGGATTTGAATTGAAATTATAAACGTTGTTTATAAATAATGCAGAGAATTCAAATGGAATTTGAATATAAGGAATTGAAATAGAATTTGAATAATAGAATTCAAATGTAGTTTAACTATAGAATTTGAATATAGTATTTCAAATGGAATTTGAATATAGAAATTCAAATGGGATTTATAATATAGAATTTGAATAATAGAAGTGATATAAAATTTGAATAGAATTTGATAAATAGAATTAGTTTTGGTTTATAACTAAGTTAAAATATATTTGACCATGTCATGTTCGAATATAGAAGTGAAATAGACTAAAGAGTTAATTAACAAATTAATTAACGAATTTAGTAAAATGATCGGGTATAGTTGGAAATAAATTGGACAGGTATAAATATACAGGAGACTGGTTTGGAATAAAAGTGTTAGAGTTATATGTATAGAATGCTCGACAAAAAGGTACGTATTTGATTTCCATATGAGATTTTATGCGCCGTATCGGCTGGCCGCTTGGCTTTTCATTTTCTTTTTGGATTGGTAAGGGCCATGGGAGGCTATTAGAAATATACCAAAGCTCCCGGTACAAAGGAGGTTATGGCAAATTTTTCTGGGAATTTAAGGAGTTAGAATATTTTTAAGATAATTTGATAACTAGAAACCTATATATCAATATATATATAGAAGTCGATAAGGAAACGAACTTAGAAATAAAATAGTATAATCAAAAAGGAAGTATAAGAATAAAATCTAGTAAGAATAGAAAGAGAAGTTGTATATGTGTTTAAAAGTGAAGAATTAGTTGTATGGTATTGATTATTCGAGTAAGTAGTCTTATCTGTTTTGATGTTCTAAATGTTATTCAGTCAAGGTCTGAGAGGTAGTTATACCCCAACTTGATTGATTTCATTATTAACAGATAAACAGTAAGATTTCAAGCTCGAAGATCAATGTTGAATAGGAGTTAGTGGAATATAGTATTTGGGTTGTCGTAACGATGTTTTACACAACATCCGTTTTAACCCAAATAAGTGTAACTTGGAAATAGAATAATAAATATTTCCTAAGTATAGAAATAAACGAGATCGGAAAGAGATAAGTAATTTGAATATTTTCCAATTATAAAACAAAGGAAAGCGATATTCGGAAATGTTTTCCAAATAATAGAAAAGGGCAATATGGTTATTGATAATATTTGGTTAACAAATATTAGTAAAGAAATAGAGAAGTGATTTAATTAATGGAATATTAATTAAGGGATCAGTGATTGTTTGATAATTGGATGAACACTTGTTTTTCTTCGATAGTTAAATCATCGACTATCGAAACACTTGTTTTTATTCAATAGTTAAATCACAGACTATCGAAGTTTTGACCATCGTTGTCAATATGGAGAGACCGGTTGGATTATTATACGAGAACCACTCCGTTTTGGCAGTAGCGTTGCGAATCAGATTATATGAAGATAATCGAAGACAGTGTCGAGTGCAAGGACTTTTTCTATTAATAGAAATAATACCTTCGGCTCATCCTGTTCTTGGGTGACTTGTATGGATGAATGTCTGACAGAGTATTTCCAGAAAGGTCACGTACATTGATTTCTTCAACCGTACCAAGAGTGGAAGCGGAGAAGGAAACTTCTTTTAGCTAACACGTAATGTACTGTTGTAGACATCAATTAGTGATTTTCGATGGATCTGACAATGTGGCATTCGAAGTGAATCTGAGGTGATGATAAATCGTAGCCTCTGGCCTCAACAACCGGTAAATGACAGAAATCGGGCAGGCAGCATGTCTATGTAGGTCGCGTCTATTAGGGTGTACAATCGCCTGGTCTAGAGTTTCATTTACTTCTAAAAATCTATTGTCGATGCTGTCCTATTCGGGAAACGGTTGTTGATCCCAACCGTTGGTGATATACATTCGATACACTCAAGCCAAATGAGTGGTCGGTCATGTGTGGCTGAGTTGCAAGATGTTCTTGTTGAACTCAGTGTATTCTCCTCTAGAGATATACCAGCGGAAGGTGGTTCCATACCTTGTCATAGTTGGAAATCAAATACCCAATACGTGCTTGCGGTTTATGATTTGTATATATATGTTGAACGTGAGATGCAAACGATCCACTAGATTGTTATCTACTTGATTTAGACATTATTATAATATCAAAAGAGTTTTGATATAAAGATTATCGTTCTTTTAAAAAGGGATTTTTGAAAGTTAAATCAAGTGTTTGGATTCTCATAAGGGAAAAACCTGTTCCGTGTTATACGGCGTGGTCTTATGAGATATCATTTAGTTTCTGAAACTGTTTTAAACTGTTTACTCATACCAGTCCCATGACTGACCCAGAGTTTATTTTGTTTTGTTCTACCTAAACTCTTGGGTGCCTAAATTTGTACGGGCAGTCAAGTAGTTCAGGATTTTACAGATCTATCTAAAGGAGCTTGGAGCAGGATGCTTCAGCGTTAGTATATAGAGTTTTGTTCCGCTGTGTTGTAAGTGTTGAAATCTGATAAGTGTATGTTATACAGTTAAGAGTTTGTATTTCAAAAGTTATGATATATTATATTTTGTTTCGCTGCGATGTGAGATTCTGTGTTGTTATTTCTGTTCTTCTTCTACCTCTTTCTTCTAAATTTTTTTTTCTTCGTATTTTCGTGATATTTGGGTTGGACGTATGATGTATATAGTCAACTCTGATGTTGCGGAGATTTGCGGGTCATTACAGTTGGTATCAGAGCTTAGGTTGAGCGAATACCTAGGCTTTGTGGAATTGTGCTCATTAGAGATAGTATCAGTAGTATCCTAGAATGAGTTGAGTGTATATATATACGAGAGAGCGTATTTGTTATTTGATATAAAAACTGTTTTATATTGTGTTGACTAGTATGTTGAGTGACTTATGGATTTTGGTCGAATCGTGGGACGCTACGATGTCGATAGGAGTTTATAAACACTTGAACAGAATATTGGACACGATATTATTTTAAATAGTTGAGTTGATTGTTAGGATTATAATCAAATTAGATTATAAAACAGAAATAGATGTATAACCAATGGAATTTGTATATGAAATCAAATATACAAATAAGATAAATTGAAATTGAATTCCAACCAGAATTCAGAATTTAAAATCCTGGGAGTTTGGAAAATATTTTTCTAAATGGATTTTGAAAGAAATATAGCACTGGACTCATTCGGTAGCTGGGAAATAATTCTGATGATGGTCGCAACATCATCAGTGTTCATTTTCGAGTTTCTAAGTGATGAATTGCTGCCTTAGAAAAGTTTTTGATGGAAATTTGTTTGAAAAGAAACAAGTTGTTTGAAAATTCAAATGTTTTGAATTCGAGATAGATATAAATATATGTATATATTTATATTACTTCAAAGGAATTTTGAAATGGGAATTGGAATACAGATTTCAAATAGAAGTAAAATATAGGAATTCAAATTGGATTTGAAATGGAATTTTAAATAAAAGGAGTTTAAATAGAATTTGAATTCAAAGGAGTTAAAATAGAATTTAAATTCAAAGGAATTCAAATGGAATTTGAATAAAGGATTTGAAATGGATTTTGAATAAAGGATTTCAAATAGAAATTGAAGGTAAGGAATTGAAATAGAATTTGAATAGAAGAAAATTCAAATAGAAATTGAATAGAATTGAAATAGAATTTGAATTCAAAGGAAATTCAAATATAGAGTTTGAATAAAGAAATTCAAATGGAATTTGAATATTGTAAATATATAGAATTTGAATAAGAGAAGTGAAATAGAATTTGATATATAGAATTTGAATAATAGAAGCGAATTGGAGTTTAAATATAGAATTCAAATAGAAGTAAAATAAAGGATTTTGAATATATATATATATATATTTCAATTAGAAGTGAAATAGATCGGGAATATTATGTGAAATGGATTGGATATATATTAAAATATATCAGAATGGAGTTGAATTTATTATAAACAAAGTTAGAATGTTTATATTTATAAATATAATTAAAACGAGCTCGCCGTAACGCGGCAGTTCGTAAATTGGCGATTCGAACTTCAATTTAGTATACAGAACTCAATTGAAGTCGGAATTCTTTGAAACAAGAATCGTCGGGACCGGTTGAACAATAGTTTTCTAATGAAAGAGAAAAATCTGGATTTTGTCGTATAGATTTTGAGTTATGTCAAAATCAAATTTTTAGAAAAGCAGCACCAGAACCATTATAAAACCATAACGGTTTAATTAAATAAATAAAAGGATTTTTAGGAAATAAAATCCGAATTGGCATTAGAAAAATCCAGACTGGAGATATAAAATAAATATGAACTCCAGTGAAGTAAGTGAAATGATTTTTAAGACAAAAATCATATTTTTAAATGGTTAAATAAAATTAACTAAATTGGAGAATAATTAGTTAAAGGAAATTTGAATCGAAATTGGGTTTTTGGATAAGTGAAAGAGATTGAGAATTTATATTCGAAATCGAATATATAACTCGAGTTGAAAATATAATTAGATTAGTTATAATTAAGTTGACATATATTTGAACAAGTTATATTCAAATAAAAGGGTGAACTAGGCAAAAAGGTTAATTAGCAACTAGTTAATGGGAATTTGAATGATTGAAATTAAATTTAACTTAAGTAAGTTAAATGGATCGAAATGAATAAACTGAGTAAAATCAATGTGAAAGAAATATGAATTGGGTGTGAAGAAAGGAAAAACCAAAAGAGTTAAAAAGAAAATATATTAGTAAAACAAATACAAAGGAAGTTATGTGCAAACAAATAGAAGGAAATATTTGTAAAACATTTACAAATAGATTAAATGGAAATATTTATTTATAGAAAATAAATAGAATGTTATAAATGAGATGTTTATTTGTTAAGTAGAATTTAATCAAAGGAATATTTAGAAGATGAATAGAAAATGGAAATCTGTTTTTAACAGATAAATAGAAAAGATTAATTTATAAATAACAGCTTATAAATTAAATTAAATATTTATCATTCGATAAATGGAAATATAAGTCTGAACTTACATAGAGAAGAGATATTGGTTTTTAACACCGATAGTTTTAAATAGAAGGGGTATACAACACTTGTATAAGTGAAGTAACGTTATTAAAGAGAACATTTATAAAGTGAAGAACCGTTACTAAAAGTAAATCTTTATAAATGAATAAACGCTATCCAATATGAGTTATTCGAATAGGAGAAGTCGATTAGAGTTAGAAATAATCGATTAGAGTTAGAATAAATCGATTAGGATAAGAATTAACCAGTTAGAGTTAATCAGTTAGGGTTAATCCGTAGAGTTAATTGAATATTAGTTATTCAATTAGAATTTATCGAATATTTGTTATTTAAATTAAGAGTTAACCAGATAGAGTTAATTGAACATAGTTAATCGAATTAGGATTTAATTGAATGTTAGTTATTCAATTAAAAGTTGATCGAATATAGTTATTGAGATAGAGTTAGTCAAACATAGTTACTCAAGATAAGTGCCATTTCGTACGACTACTAGCGTAATTCGCAGGGCTGCAGATAGCCTAGGGCGGTCGGATGTTTCCTGAGGGAATCAGGCGTAACCATTGTGATCGATGCGATCTAGAGTCCAGCGAATGGAGTTAATCGAATATTAGTTATTCGAATAGAATTAGAGGAGTTATCGAATATAGCTTATTAGGAAGGAGTTAAGTGAAAAGAGCTAATCAAATAGAGTAAATTGAATAGAGAAAATCGAATATAGTTTATTCGAAGAAAGATTTTCGAATCTAGTTATTCGATAGAGAGATTATCGAATATGGTTATTCGAAGGGAGTGGTTATCGAATAGGGATTTATTCGAAAGTGAGTTACGTAAGGAAGTTTGAAATGTTGAGTATCAACATAAATAAGTTTTGGAAAGATAAATGGGTTTGTAGCACTTTTTCTACCTTAGCAATTTCGAGGACGAAATTATTTTATGTGGGGAAGATTGTAATGACCCGGATCCTTATGGGTTAATTTTAAAATATTTAATACAGATATAAATATTGGGTTGATAAATTAAATTAATATTTATATTAAGTTATTAATTTAATAATCAATTTCCATTTAATATCGAATATATTAAAATAACAAAATACTAAGATGGATTTAGTTGAAATTCAAATTTTAATTTGAATTGAAAACAGTTCAAATAATTAATATGAAATTTTAACGGTAATAATATTTATTTATCTTCAAGGAGAATAAATAGTTTGAAATTTAAATTATATCAATTTAAATTAATATCTGTTCCGGATGATCGAACTGGACCTCGATACTTATCCCAGTAGGTTCAGAATAGTGGTTTTACCCTAGAATGGACAGTTGTTGGGTTCAGAAAGGAGTTCGCAGTCAAGGAGTAGTTTAATTTAACGACATCGGTTTTAAATTAGAATAATAATTATAAAATATCACAGTTGGTGGGCATGAATAAAGCAACAAGGCAAAACAAAAAGGGACGGTAGCTCCTTCTCCTTCATTAAATTGAAATTAACGTGGCCTATCTATCCTCCAGAAAATCAAGAGGGGAGAAATCAAACACATCTTCATGTTTTAAAAGGGGAAAGAAGGCCACACTGATCAAATTAAAACCACACCCTTCCCTATTTAAATTGCAACCTCCTCTGTAAATTTCGATTTCCATCCTTCTGTATAAAATCAAAGCCGGACCATTCTATCTCCCTCAAAAAAAATCAAAACCGTGGAAACGAGGAAAGGGTCGCACTCCAGAAGATCCAATCGAGATTCACATTCAAAACCTTCAGAATCCGGCGCGAACATTTTCGACGTCAACGAGTGGAAACAACGAGCTAGGGTTCAACTCAATTTCAGGAACGAGGAATTTGGGGCTCGCGATTTTGGATTCAGGGCTGTCGAACTTGATTTTGTGCAGTGGGGTTCATCGCGATGGATTTCAGAAGGGGACCGCGGTGCCTGCAAAATTTCGTTCTTCGGCGAAGCTCGACTGTCGATGGGTTTAGGGTTGCTGAGCGCAACTGATGGTGGCGCTGGGAGAAACTGCGATGGTCAGTGGTGATTTAAGGGTTCGATTGGTTGATGGCGATGGGAATTCGGGGCTGACAGTGTTCGATGGTGGGTGAAGGGACCGTCGAAGTAAAAATCAGGGAAAAAGGGGCGTGGCTTAATCTAGTATAACCGCAGTAAAGAAAAGGTGCAAAATAAAAGATGATTCAAGTGGATTCATTGGAAATTTACCAGATATTCAGCAAATAAAAATATCACGGTGAGTAAATCTCACTCACCATTTAATTAGAATTATTTTTAGTGTTAAAAATAATTGTTGTTGCTTGTTTGAATGTTGTTTGGTTGATTTAAATATATTAGTTATTTAGGATTGACTATTATATATATATATATTGGGTTGAGGATTGGATTGTTCCCGCAGTCTCATTAGCGGATGCCCGCGGTACCATAGCGGATGATTACCCTATGCGCCCCACGCTATGATTAGTGGATGACCTTCATACCGCGATATCCTGCCTCGAAGCAGGATGGGTATTATTTATGTGCTAATGTCTGTGGATGCAGGAAAAACAGGTTGGAGGAATCCAACTGGATTCCTCAAAAATATACATAATCTGTTGTTTGTTTTATTGTTTGGTTTCATATGTATATTCATATATGATGTGTTAAATAAAATCAAATGATTGAAAATTGGTTGATTTGACTGTTTAAAATATCCCTGGGGCTTAAATATTGATTCATAAAAATATCGAAAAGGGTATTTGATATTTAAAAAGGGAATTCTATTTTTATAAATAGAATTTGAATTTTTAATGAACTATAGAAAATATTTACTTGTTTTGAAGATATATAAAACGAGTATTGAATTTATAAACTCTGTTTATAAATTTAGATATGGGATTTGAATGGAATTTATAAACTCTGTTTATAAATTTAGATATGGGATTTGAATGGAATTTATAAACTCTGTTTATAAATTTAGATATGGGATTTGAATGGAATTTATAAACTCTGTTTATAAATGGAAAGGTGGGATTTGAATTGAAATTATAAACTTTGTTTTTAAATGAAAAGGTGGGATTTGAATTGAAATTATAAACTTTGTTTATAAATGAAAAGGTGGGATTTGAATTGAAATTATAAACTTTGTTTATAAATGAAAAGGTGGGATTTGAATTGAAATTATAAACGTTGTTTATAAATAATGCAGAGAATTCAAATGGAATTTGAATATAAGGAATTGAAATAGAATTTGAATAATAGAATTCAAATGGAGTTTAACTATAGAATTTGAATATAGTATTTCAAATGGAATTTGAAAATAGAAATTCAAATGGGATTTATAATATAGAATTTGAATAATAGAAGTGATATAAAATTTGAATAGAATTTGATAAATAGAATTAGTTTTGGTTTATAACTAAGTTAAAATATATTTGACCATGTCATGTTCGAATATAGAAGTGAAATAGACTAAAGAGTTAATTAACAAATTAATTAACGAATTTAGTAAAACGATCGGATATAGTTGGAAATAAACTGGACAGGTATAAATATACAGGAGACAGGTTTGGAATAAAAGGGTTAGAATTATATGTATAGAATGCTCGACAAAAAGGTACGTATTAGATTTCCATATGAGATTTTATGCGCCGTATTGGCTAGCCGCTTGGCTTTTCTTTTTCTTTTTGGATTGGTAAGGGCCATGGGAGGCTATTAGAAATATCCCGAAGCTCCCGTTACAAAGGAGGTTATGGCGATTTTTTCCGGGAATTTAAGGAGTTAGAATATTTTTAAGATAATTTGATAACTAGAAACCTATATATCAATATATATAGAAGTCGATAAGGAAACGAACTTAGAAATAAAATAGTATAATCAAAAAGGAAGTATAAGAATAAAATCTAGTAAGAATAGAAAGAGAAGGTGTATATGTGTTTAAAAGTGAAGAATTAGTTGTATGGTATTGATTATTCGAGTAAGTAGTCTTATCTGTTTTGATGTTCTAAATGTTATTCAGTCAAGGTCTGAGAGGTAGTTATACCCCAACTTGATTGATTTCATTATTAACAGATAAACAATAAGATTTCAAGCTCGAAGATCAATGTTGAATAGGAGTTAGTGGAATATAGTATTTGGGTTGTCGTAACGATGTTTTACACAACATCCGTTTTAACCCAAAAAAGTGTAACTTGGAAATAGAATAATAAATATTTCCTAAGTATAGAAATAAACGAGATCGGAAAGAGATAAGTAATTTGAATATTTTCCAATTATAAATAGAAGATATTTTCTAAGTTTAGAAAACAAAGGAAGGCGATATTCGGAAATGTTTTCCAAATAATAGAAAAGGGCAATATGGTTATTGATAATATTTGGTTAACAAATATTAGTAAAGAAATAGAGAAGTGATTTAATTAATGGAATATTAATTAAGGGATTAGTGATTGTTTGATAATTGGATGAACACTTGTTTTTCTTCGATAGTTAAATCATCGACTATCGAAACACTTGTTTTTATTCGATAGTTAAATCACAGACTATCGAAGTTTTGACCATCGTTGTCAATATGGAGAGACCGGTTGGATTATTATACGAGAACCACTCCGTATTGGCAGTAGCGTTGCGAATCAGATTATATGAAGATAATCGAAGACGGAGTAGAGTGCAAGGACTTTTTCTATTAATAGAAATAGTACCTTCGGCTCATCCTGTTCTTGGGTGACTTGTATGGATGAATGTCTGACAGAGTATTTCCAGAAAGGTCACGTACATTGATTTCTTCAACCGTACCAAGAGTGGAAGCGGAGAAGGAAACTTCTTTTAGCTAACACGTAATGTACTGTTGTATACATCAATTAGTGATTTTCGATGGATCTGACAATGTGGCATTCGAAGTGAATCTGAGGTGATGATAAATCGTAGCCTCTGGCCTCAACAACCGGTAAATGACAGAAATCGGGCAGGCAGCATGTCTACGTAGGTCGCACCTATTAGGGTGTATAATCGCCTGATCTAGAGTTTCATTCACTTCTAAAAATCTATTGTCGATGCTGTCCCATTCGGGAAACGGTTGCTGATCCCAACCGTTGGTGATATACATTCGATACACTCAAGCCAAATGAGTGGTCGGTCATGTGTGGCTGAGTTGCAAGATGTTCTTGTTGAACTCGGTGTATTCTCCTCTAGAGATATACCAGCGGAAGGTGGTTCCATACCTTGTCATAGTTGGAAATCAAATACCCAATACGTGCTTGCGGTTTATGATTTGTATATATATGTGGAACGTGAGATGCAAACGATCCACTAGATTGTTATCTTCTTGATTTAGACATTATTATAATATCAAAAGAGTTTTGATATAAAGATTATCGTTCTTTTCAAAAGGGTTTTTTGAAAGTTAAATCAAGTGTTTGGATTCTCATAAGGGAAAACCCGTTCCGTGTTATACGGCGTGGTCTTATGAGATATCGTTTAGTTTCTGAAACTGTTTTAAACTGTTTACTCATACCAGTCCCATGACTGACCCGGAGTTTATTTTGTTTTGTTCTACCTAAACTCTTGGGTGCCTAAATTTGTATGGCCAGTCAAGTAGTTCAGGATTTTACAGATCTATCTAAAGGAGCTTGGAGCAGGAGGCTTCAACATTAGTATATAGAGTTTTGTTCCGCTGTGTTGTAAGTGTTGAACTCTGATAAGTGTATGTTATACAGTTAAGAGTTTGTATTTCAAAAGTTATGATATATTATATTTTGTTCCGCTGCGATGTGAGATTCTGTGTTGTTATTTCTGTTTTTCTTCTACCTCTTTCTTCTAAAAAAAATGTTTCGTATTTTCGTGATATTTGGGTTGGACGTATGATGTATGTAGTCAACTCTGATGTTGCGGAGATTTGCGAGTCATTACAACGATGGTTGAAGACTGGAGGTCTTCACGTCGTTTGGGTGATTACTGATGATCTTGATTAGGACGTACACCCAAGAGGAGGGAATCAGTTGGTGATCGTCCAGACGTACTTGGAGATCGATGGATATGCGGGGTATTAGGTGCATCCGGTTTCGTTCAGACCCAGAACGGACTAGTAGATGGACTATGGGTCTGACATTGGATATCATTCTGTGTGATTGATGGATATCGGTTGCATGGAGTGGTTTGCCTGTGTGGCATGCTAAGATGCAAATGATCAAGGCTTCTGTTGAAAAGCAGAGTCTTGTGGTTGATGATCAAAGCACGGCCTGTGTGGCATAGCTTTGTGTAACGTTGATTCGCGAGCCTCACACCCCGGTGGTGAACCAAAAACGGGAGAGGACCTCAGGGAGGACATGTGTTTCTTTTTAGCTAGAAGTGGCGTTAGTGGTTTTACACGCCCTGACGAGTTTGACTTATGTGGTTGTTGTTGTTGCGAGGCGCCTCGGTTTGATCGGACGATCCGGGTCCGATGAGGTCATTAGTTGGCTCATTTACGCCCTAAAGGGCGGGAAACGCAGTGTTCAGGCATTTTAATCCACATCGGTGGACCGGCCCTGACGATCCAAGGGATGATGCGTTCTGTTCCTGAGACTCGGGCTAGACAGTCTCGAATCGGTAGAGGACTATCTTTTGCCTCGGTTCCCAGAGGGAAATCCAATTTCCAAATACGTGACTTTGCGGTGTTATTTGTAGAGCCTAGTATTGGCGACATGATATATGGTACCCATGCCGCCTATGATTGATACTTATGATTTGAAGTTGTTTTATACACTATGCACTTATAATAGTATCAAATGATTTGTTTTAAACGTACTAAGCATGTTTGGCTATTATAAGGGAAAACCCTATCCCCCGGCTTGCGTTGCATTGTGTGATAGGACCTGGGTCTTATAATAGCTTCATATTTTTTCAAAAAGCATTGCACTGTTTTGTTATGTGCACTCGTATTCTTGGGAGGAAACCCATTCCGTGTTATACGGCGTGGTCCCTTGATATATCTGATTTAAAGTAAAGTTTTAAATAATTGTTTTAGTTCTCACACCAGTCCCATGACTGACCTGGAGTTTATTGTTTTAACCTAAACTCTAGGTGCCCCTATTTTCCGCATGGGTAGCTAGTAGTTTTGGTTTTGCAGATTTATATTCATAGGATCCTGGTTTACAGCTGGAATGATATCCGGAAAGCTTTGTATTTGTTTATCTCCTTCAGTTGTGTATTGTATTATTTTCCGCTGCTATGTAATTTATTGTGATCTATGATAATTGGTAAATGTGTAATATTGATTTATGCTCTGTATATTCTTGTAATCTGATGGAATTGTTGTAATATACAATGAAATATTCTTCTGTCTGCGTTCTAATTTGTCGTGTTCTCAAAACAATCAGGCGTTTCGAACGGTCTAGATCGGTTTAGCGACTGATTCGGATCGCAGCGGAATTCCCGGTCGTAACATTTATCTATAGTAAGTTTATAATGTGCAATGGTTGGTTGGTTAAACAATTGATAAAATTAGTTGAAATGGTTGATTTGAATACATCGTTGATCGATTATTAGTTCTGATATTTCATATTGATGTGAAATAATATTATTGATGTTGATTAACATCTATGGATGCAGCGAAACAGGTTGGAGGGATCCAACTGGATCTCTCAACATTTATATTATTGTTTGTTATTTACTGTGATATTGTAACAACCCAGAAAATCTGAGCCAATTTGAAAATTTTATTTTAGCGATTTTAATGGATTTTGATTATTTAAATAATAACGACGAAAAATTTATTTTCGACAAAGTTAGAACGTATAAATTTATTTTAATTATAAACGAGCCTGAAATGGCATGGCAGTTTGAAAATTCGATTTCGAATTTCAATTGAATATACATAATTCAATATAAGTCAGAATTGAATGAGACAAGAAATATTTGAATCCGTTTAATCTTATCTTTCTAACAAAGCTAAGAAACTGAGATTTCACTTTAGAAGTTGAAAGATATGTCCAGTTTAAAATTCACAATAGTCGTTGTGGAATTTATACATATATTAATGTAAGAACCCGTAACTTCCCCGTGAAGGAAAGCACGGATACTTTGAGAACAACACACAATAGAACGCAGACGGAAGAACATTTCATTGTTATTGCAACAATTCCATCAGATACAAGAATATACAAAGTATAAATGAATAAATTACATTCGATAAATATCAGAGATTACAATATATTACATAGCAGCGGAAAATAATACCAAGCACAACTGAAGGTGATATACGGATATAGAGCTTTCCGGATATCATTCCAGCTGTAAACCAGGATCCTGTGAATAAACATATGCAAAACCAAAACTACTAGCTGCCCGTGCGGAAAATAGGGGCACCCAGAGTTTAGGTTAAAACAATAAACTCCAGGTCAGTCATGTGACTGGTGTGAGAACTAAAACAGTTATTTAAAACTTTATTTTAAAAGAGAGTAATTCAAGGGACCACGCCGTATAACACGGAATGGGTTTACTCCCAAGAATACCAGTGCATATAGATAAACAACGCAATGCTTTTTCGAAAAATGAAGCTATTATAAGACCCAGGTCCCATCACACAATGCAACGCAAGCCGGAGGATAGGGTTTTCCCTTAAAATAGCCAAACATGCTTGATACGTTTAAAACAAATCATTTGATACTATAATAAGTGTATAGTGTCAAAACAGTTTCAATCATAAATATAAATCATAGACGGCATGGGTACCATATATCATGTCGCCATACTAGTTCTACAATTAAAACCGCAATACACGTATTGGAAATTGGATTTCCGTCATGAGTCGAGGCAAGGGGCAAGCTCCTCTCCGCGTTCGAGACACTCTAGCAATGCCTCAGGACCCCACTCTGATCCTTTGGAACCTCCAAGGCCGGTCCTCTCTTACTTTTGAGGATTAATTATTCCTGAACACACGTTTCCCGGTCCTTACAGACCTATATCCGAGGCGCCTCGTATCCGACAACCACACAGGTGAAAAGTATATAAATGTCAGGGATGGTAGGTCACTGACACCACCCTAGCTAGAAAGAAACGTCGTGCACTCCTTGGGTCCGTATCCCGTTTTTGACTCATACCGAGGTGTGAGGCTCGCGAATCCACGCTATACACAAAGCTACGCCACACAGGCCGTGCTTTGATCATCAACCACAAGACTTTTCTTTTCAACATAAGTCTTGATCAATTGCCACTTACGCGTGCCACACTGGCAATTCACTCCATGCGACTGATGTCCATCGATATACAACCTCTGAGCTCGTACGTCTCAGAGAAGGGCGTTAAGCGGGAGAATAAATTCTCTGCCGCCAAACAGATGTATATTTAATAAAGATCAATCAACACAGAATAAAATCCGATGTCAGACACACAATCCATTTACAAGTTCGCTCTGGGTCTGAACGAAACCGGAGGCACATTCCTCGCATATCCATCCATCTCCAAGTACGTCTGGACGATCACCAACTATTTCCCTCATCCTGGGTGTACAGCCCAATCAAGATCATCAGTAATCACCCAAACGATGTGAAGACTTCCGGTCTTCAACCACCGTCTTCATCTTCGACATCTCGTCGAATCGGTTATTCAGAATGGGTATAAACCCGGCCTTTCTGAATAACCCACGTATATGATAAACAAATGTTACACAAACACAACCAACGCCTCATTCCAATTCAGAATATTCTTTTATTCACAAAATCACATTCTTAGGGAAAGGTTCCCATTAATTTTATCCAAGGTAAATTCTTCTAAATTTATTCTATAATCTTCCTTTGGATATCATTTCAAACCAAATTATGGTTTTACAAACTAGTCGGGATTAGCGAACCACACCAAAGTAATTATTTATTTTATTTCCCAATCCCAACCTATATATCCCATGGAGAAAAACTGGTAATACTCCATATCTAACATCACGGTGTTATCGGTAAAATTATGTAACGACCCAGAAAATCTGAACCAATTTAAATTTTTTAAATTGGCTAAAATAATGGATTTTAAATATTTAAAATAAATATTTAAAATAATGGCGATGAAAACTGAGTTTGAATCGACATTTGAAAAAGAATATAATTAATTATAATTATATATAGAATTGAAAAAGGCGCGGTAGTTCGATAATTCGATTTCAAACTTCAATTGAATATACCGGGTGCAAGACAATCCGGATTTTAGTGAAACCAAAAACATTAGGATCTAATTGGTAATATCTTTCCAACGAATCCGACCAATCGAAATTTGATAGCGGAAATCAAAAGATATGTCCAGTTGAAAATTCTGAATAGTCGCTATGGAATTCAGGCCCTTAAAAATGGACATTTTGCAAATGACCTCGGATTTCGACGAAACCACTTTTGTTAGATCCGCAGTGTCAAGTTATTGCTAGGTTTCAAATTTCATAATTTTTCGAATCAATATGTGAGCGTGGCAAAGGAAAACGCATTTGACCAGTTTCAGTTGATTTTAATCGACTGGAAATTGGCCATTTTTCAAACGGTCTCAGAATTCGACGAAACTAGTTTTCTTAGGACCGTATCGTCAATACGAAGCTAGAAAATATTTTTCTGGAATTTTTCTAGTTAGTATGTGGCCCCGGTAATTTGAAATGTACGTTTAAAATTCAATATAGTGATTTAAATGTAAATTCAACGGAAACTGATTGTAACAATCAAATCGGCTTGCGATACATATCCCATTGTGTTCGGAATGGGGGTAAAACGCTATGGACGACAGGCGGTGGGCCTCGTTTCGAGGTCGTATGTAAAAGTCAACCTTTTTGTAAAATTAAATAATAAAATAATAATAAAAAAAATTTATTTCCCTCCTTTATCTCCTTTCTGCCCCCCCCCCGATTCATTTAAACAGAAAAAAAAAAAAGAGTAAAACCCTAATCGCTCGCCGACGACCGCCTCCCTCAAGCGAACGCCGCCGACGAAGACGAGCCGCCTGTCCCCCCCTCCATCGATCGAAGACCCGAGCCGAACCCTCCCTGCCAATTCGCGAGCCTCCAGAAGCCATCGCGACCCCCAATTCTCGAGCCCCCAGCCGAGACCTAGCCACCGCCTGCTCCTCCTTCTGCCGCCGACTCTGACACCCCCCCCCTCTTCGCAGGTAAAGGTACGTTGTTTTTATTTTATTTCATTTTTATTTTTAATCTAAAATTTTCGATTTTAAGGATTTAAAACCGATTTTTAAAAGGGTTTAATTCTGATTTTTAAAAGCATTTAAAACTGTTTTTTTTTAAGGGTTAAAAACTGATTTTATTTTAATAAGTAAATTCTGATTTTTTTTTTTTTTTTTGTAAAAAAGAAAAACTGATTTTAAACAGGTTATAAAAACTGATTTTTTTAAAAAGAAGTTAAAAACTGATTTTTAACAGATTTAAAAACTGATTTTTAATTTAAACTTTAAAAAGAAAAAAAGGTTTAAACTTTAAAAGGAAAAAGGTTTAAACTTTAGATAGAAAAAGATCAGATTTTTTTTGAATAGAAAAGATCATATTTTTAAAATAGAAAAGACGGAATTTTTAGTAAATAGAAGAAGCAAAATATGATTTTTATATTTTTAAAGTAATAAAAATATAATCTTTACATCATAGGAATATTAAAAATATAATCTTTATTTTTGAAAAGGCGGAATATATATTTTTGAAATGCAGTTTTTATATATTGAATAACATAGTAAAAATTCGATTTTTACATATGTAGAGAATACGGGCAACGAAAGCGACGAAAGGCGAGATTGGCGAAGATTTCTATAAAGGAAGTGTCGTGCAGTTGGATAGCTATTGGTGAGATTTCTGATTTAAAAATATTATATATTTGTGAAATGAAAGTGAATTGCTATATATAAATATATATATATATATACGCCCCTCGTCCACAAACCATGGACGATATTTATTGGTTGAAATTGTTGTGAAAATTGATTGATAGCGAATGATTGTTTGAGATTGTTTGTGATTGATATTGGTTGATTGTGGTTGAAAAATACCCATTTGTGGTTGAGAAATATTTGGTTGAAACCATATAGGATTAGTTTGTGGAAATGAAATAAATATATACATGCCGCCTGCGTGCGAACTAGATGCATGATCCCCATTATCAAAAACCGCGAGGTTTTAAGGTAGAGCGAGGAGCCGTACTAGGGACGGTCCCGGTTTTAACTACCCTGCCGTTATGCTGCCGAAATTTTGAATAATATTCGTGTGTTTGAATTATTTTCATATGCTTAAACTATATTTATTCGTTGAATAGAAAACATTCATGTGTTGAATTGATATTCATTCGTTGATTAGAAATTCATGAGTTGAATGGTATTCATATTTTGAAATAAATTGTTTGATAATAAAAATCACTTTTTATCACCTATATGAACCATATAGAAAAATAGTGTTTTGAAATGAATTGTTTTACAATAAAAATCACATTTTTATTGTATGCATAAATCGTTGAAACGTGAAGTGTTAAAAATAGCCACTTGTTCAAAATAAACATATATGAGTTGAAATATTCATTAATTAGCTAATGAAATGATTTGCACCTATTTATGTAACATTAGAATGAATGGTGATTTTAAACCAAATAGAAATCAAATATGAAGTTGAATAGAAAATGATAAATGATAAGAACTGCATATATATGTACATGCATATTCATTGAACAGGTTATAGCAAAGGGGCTAGAGAAGAGGAATAAAATTTTGTGCCCGACAAATAGGTACACATTTACTGTTTTGTTTGGGTGATGATTTTATGAGCCTGTTGGCTAGACGCTTGGCTTTTTCTTTTTCTTTTTGAGATTAGAAGGACCGGGAAAGCTATTTGCGATTTCCCGATGCTCCCGGTGCAGGGGAGGTTATGGCGAAATTTTCCAAAATTTTAAGGTGTTAGAAAAATATTTGAAGTGAAAACGATATGGAAATCATTGAACGAACTATATTTATATAAATATATAAATATAAATAAAATTAAAACGAAACGAGGCCGTGCAGTTCGTATTTTGAAACCGTGATTTCAAACAACTAGTACGGGAAATCCGACCATTGGATTTTCCCGAAACCTCAACCGTCGGGTTCGCCTTGGAATAATCTTTCCAACGGCACCAACCTTGTAAAAATCCAACGGTTGGATTGTCTGGAATGTTAAATTCAAATCTGAAGAAAAACAGCGCCAGAAGCGATTATATTTATATATATATAAATATAATTATATATTTAATCGAATAACGACGCTGCAGTTCGTATTTTGAAATCGAAACTTCAAACGATTGTACCGGGAGATCCGACCGTCGGATTTTCCCGAAACTGGAACCGTTTGATTCGTTTTGAAAAGACCTTTCTAATGATGTAAATTTTGTGAAGATCCAACGGTTAGATTTTCAGATATGTGTAAATCAAATCTGAAGAAAAACAGTGCCACGGCCGCTTTATGGCCCGAAGCGTCGTTTTGGATGAATTAGCTATTTTAAAATAAATAAAAATAGCGATAAATAGTTATAAAATATCATAAGCGATATGGAATGGAACTAAACTGAATTTGCTTGATTTATGTGATATTTGATGGTTGAATGTGTTTGGTGTGAAAATTACATTAAAGAACAATATTGGTGGTGTCGAATAATTTAACCATTAAAATAAATTAATTTGAAATTCTAAATATACATGAATTATTTGAAAAGGCCGAGTTAATTCTCATTTCAAATAATCGATCGACGATTGTTTGTCGAAGATGAAGACGGTGGTCGAAGACCGGAGATCTTCACCTCGTTTGGATGGTAACCGAGGTCCTGATTGGGAGGCATCCCGAAATATGGATAATGAGTGGTGATCGTCCAGACGTACGTGGTGACCGATGGGTTTGCGAGGTATTTAGTGCCTCCGGTTTCGTTCAGACCCAGAACGGACTTGTAAATGGACTGTGTGTCTGACATTGGAGTTTATTCTGTGTTGATTGATTTCTGTTAAATATACATCTGTTTGGCGGCGGAGAATTTATTCTTTTGCTTAACGCCCTTCTCTGAGACGCACGAGCTCAGAGGTTGTATATCGATGGACATCAGTCGCATGGCATGAATGGCCTGTGTGGCATGCTAAGATGCAGTGATCAGGATTTCTGTTGAAAAGCAAAGTCTTGTGGTGATGATCAAAGCACCGCCTGTGTGGCGTAGCTTTGTGTATAACGTGAATTCGCGAGCCTCACACCCCGGTATGAACCTAAAATGGGAGAAGGACCTCAGGGAGGGCATGCGTTTCTTTCTAGCTAGGGTGGTGTCAGTGACCTACCAGCCCTGACATTTATATACTTTTCACCTATGTGGTTGTTGCTGTTGCGAGGCGCCTCGGTTTGATCGGACGATCCGGGTCCGATGGAGTCATTAGTTGGCTCGTTTACGCCCCAAAGGGCGGGGAAACGTATTGTTCAGGAATTTTAATCCACATCGGTGGACCGGCCCTGTCGCTCCTAGGGTCACTCGAGCTCTGATCCTGAGACATGGGCTAGATTGTCTCGAATTCGGTAAGGACTATCTTTTGCCTTGGTTCATGACGGAAATCCAATTTCCAAATACGTGACGATGCGGTTTCGATTGTATATATACATTTGGCGACATAGTGGCATGGGACGCTCATGTCGTCTATGATTGATAGTTATGATTTGAAATTGTTTTCAAAACATATAGACACTAGCAATAATATCAAATGCCTTTGTTTTATTCGTATCAAGCATATTTGGCCGTTATAAGGTAAAAACTCTATCCTCCGGTTTGTGTTGCATTGTGTGATGGGAACTGAGTCTTATAACGGTTTCATTTTTTTATAAAAAGCATAGCGATGTTTAAAAGAAAGATTTGTTTTAAAGCACTGGCAATCCAATGGAGTAAACCCGTTCCACGAAAGTGGCGTGGTCCTGTGATTAGCCAATTATATATGTGTTGAGTGGATTTCTCATACCAGTCCCATGACTGACTCGTAGTTTGTTTCACTTTCAAACTCGGGTGCCCCTTTTTTCTACACGGGCAGCCTTGTATTCAGGTTTAGCTGGTTCTTTCTGGATAGCTGGAGCTGAAGATGGATTCTATCATTTATTTCTTTTTAGGCTGTTCAGCTCCTATTGTACATATTTTGTTTATTTCCGCTGTAGACATTTATGTATAGCTGAACTGTATTTGCACTAAGTAAGATCCTGTATACTGTGTAACTCTGATGATTTCCTTTTATCCAGTATATTTTATTGTTCATTATCTGGTGTATTTATTTAATTCTGTTCTGCTATTATCTGTTTCTGTGTTATATTCCAAAGATAGCCCTGTTTCCGTCTGAACGGGAATTCGGGTCGTCTCAACGTGGTATCAGAGCTTTGGTTAAGCTTAGTTCTGGAATATAACATTTGAATGAACTCGTCAGAAATAGAACCAGTAGTGTTCTAGGACGGGTGACTCCATACAGATAGGATCAGTAATATCCTAGTATGAGTAATGCAGAATGAAATTACACCTCGATAGACACATTTACATTCAAGTATTTGTCTCTATATTTTGAAATATCTTTTCTGTTGACCTGACACTTGATCTGCTATTTGCAGAAGAACTAGAAAATGAGTGCCAGAAACAGAAGAAGTAATACTGACCCGGATATAGAAGCTCTATTCATGAAATATAGGAATCTGGGTGGAAAACCCTTTACGGGTGAAGAAGCAATTATGAAAACACAAGCTTGGGTTCGTTCGGCTGAGAAAATATTCGAAGCATTAAAGCTTAGGGATGACCATAAAAGGTTACTGGCCTCCTGGGCTCTCAAAGATGAAGCTTTATTCTGGTGGGATTCTGTTATTAAGGATAATCCAGAAGGTGATATCACCTGGGACAGATTCAAAGTGATTTTCTTGGAAAGATTTACTCCTCCCGAAGCGACCGAACGACTATGTGAGGAATTTTCTTATCTGATACAAGGAGATATGACCATTCCCGAATATCATAAGAAATTCAACGAACTTGCTCACTTTGCTCCTCATCTAATTCAAAATCCGAAGAGGAAAAATATGAGGTTTATTCACGGGCTTCAAAGGAAATACCAGAATAAAGTATTGGGGCATGTGAAGCTTCCTTTCTCAGAAATGATTTATATGGCTTATCAGTATGAAGATCTCCATAAGAAAGGAATGTTATGCGACGAAGAAGAAGTCAGTTCTAGTGACATAGCAGAGTCGGAAATTGATATTCCTGAGGCAAGTTCAATGTCTGAAGTCGGTAAGGAGCCCAAAGTAAATCGAAAAAGGGCCAGATCCGAAAAAGAACCAGTAACGACTGCCATATGCAATAACTGCCATAAGCCGGGGCATTTTCAGGGGAATTGCAAACCCTCGAAAAAACGAGCAAAGAGTGGATCTAAATCCGGTAAGAAGTTCCAGGAGAATAGAAAGTGCAGTCAATGCCATCAGTCCGGTCATCTTTCAAAGGCCTGCCCGCTATTCAGAAAACCTAAAGCAATACATGTAAATGAAGTGGTAGAAGTACCTGCCTCTTCGTCTGCTCAGGAAAGGTCTGATGTTTTAGAAGGCACGCTCAATGTCAAAAACATTCCAGTTAAAGTACTGTTTGACACAGGCGCGTCACGAAGCTTTATTGCCAAGAGTGCAGTCAAGAAGTTGGATTTGAATTTGAAGAAGCTCAAAGAGCCAATGACTGTCCGAAATACAGTTGGAGGTTCTATCAATCTCAGTTGGGTTTGTGCAGTACCCGTCTCTTTTTCCTGCTATAAATTCCCTATTATCTCGGTCGTCATGAATTTTGATGAATTCGATCTTATTTTGGGATTGGATTGGTTAACCAAATATGAAGCGGAAGTTAAATGCGCCGAGAGAGTTGTGAAGGCAAAAGCACAATTGGGAAATTATATAACCATACCATGTGAAGGCCCGACTTCAAATAGAAAAGATTTCTGGTCAGCTCTCGATGTTTCTCCAGCCCAAATAGAAAATATCCCTGAAGTCACGGAGAATATTCCTGACCTCATCAAAGACCTTCCTGTCGTCAAGAATTATGCGGATGTGTTTGAGGAAGTCGTTCGCTTACCTCCGCAGAGAGAAATAGATTTCAAAATTGCTTTGATTCCTAATGCAAGGCCGGTAGTTCACGCTATTCGAAGAATGTCCTTGAAAGAGAAGGAGGAATTAGACAATCAAACACGACAGCTAGTATGGAAAGGTCTGATCAGGCCTAGTTTCTCTGATTGGGGTGCAGCAGTGGTATTTGTCCCAAAATCTGACGGTACTCTACGTCTATGTGTGGATTATCGTGATCTGAACAAACAGACAATAAAGAACAAGTATCCATTGCCGCGGATTGATGATTTGTTAGATCGATTAAATGGAGCACAAGTATTCTCACGAATGGACCTAGCTACAGGATTCCATCAACTTCAAATTGCCGAAGAGTGTGTTCCAATGACAGCGTTCAGAGGCCCCGACTTATTCTACGAGTGGTTAGTAATGCCGTTCGGCTTATGTAACGCTCCAGCTTATTTCGTCGATCTAATGAACAGAGTATTCAGAGGAGTTTTGAATAAATTTGTTCTGGTTTTCATTGACGATATTCTAATCTTCTCTAAATCGAAAGCCGAACATGAAAAACATTTGGAACAGGTTCTAGAAATCCTCAGAAGGAATGTATTGAAAGCCAAATTTTCCAAATGTATCTTCTGGCAAGGTGAAGTAAAATTTCTGGGCCACGTCGTATCGAAAGAAGGAATTGTTGTGGATCCAAGTAAAATCACAGCTATTCAGAACTGGAAACAGCCTAGTACTCCCACTGAAGTCCGCAGTTTTCTCGGATTGGCTAGCTATTATCGGAAGTTCGTTAAAGACTTTTCGAAGATATCTGGTCACTTAACGAAGCTTACAAAGAAGCATTCTAAGTTCAAATGGACTCAAGAGAGTGAGGAAGCTTTCGAAGAGCTAAAGTTGAGATTAACAACTACTCCAGTGCTAACCATCATCGATGGCAACCAAGATTTAAAGGTCTGGACTGATGCTTCTAGAGAAGGCCTTGGCGCAGTGTTAATGCAAAGAGGCCAAGTAATTGCTTATGCTAGCCGTCAACTGAAGCCGCACGAGAAGAACTACGTAACTCATGATCTTGAGTTATTGGCTATTGTGTTCGCTTTGAAAATTTGGAGGCACTATCTTCTGGGTGAGAGATTTGACCTGTTTACAGATCACCAGTCGTTAAAGTATCTGTTCACTCAGAAAGACCTGAATCTGAGGCAACAACGTTGGCTGGAGTTTCTTGCAGCATATGATTTTGAAATTCTATACACTCCAGGGAAAGCCAATGTCGTGGCCGATGCGCTAAGCCGAAAGAATGAGATGATCGCCAGTTTCATCATTGCGACTTCGTTGATTGATAAGATATCGGCTCTCCAAGAAGACGACCAATTTATCAAAGGAATAAGTCGGCGAATTCGTGAAGGCAATGCTTCGGATTTCCAGCTAGACAGCGAAGGGATTCTGAGGTTAGAAGGGCGAATTTGCGTTCCAGATATTCCTGAATTAAGAAGAGAGGTGCTTGATGAATGTCACAAATCTAAGCTCAGTATCCACCCAGGTGTGAATAAAATGTATAACGATATCAAACGCACATTCTGGTGGAAGTCGTTAAAAAGAGACATCTCAATATATGTTAGTCGATGCCCTACTTGCCAGCTAGTCAAAAGTGACCAACAGAAATTGGCTGGATTGTTACAACCACTAGAAGTTCCTGGCTGGAAGTGGGAACATATTTCTATGGATTTCATTGATGGTTTGCCCAGAACCAGAAAAGGGAATGACAGTATTTGGGTGATCGTAGATCGTTTCACGAAGACCGCCCATTTTATACCTGTCAGATCAAACAGAACTGCTCAGAGTCTGGCGTAGATATACTTCAGGGAAATAGTTAGACTACATGGAGTGCCGCTCAGCATAGTAAGTGATAGAGATACGATATTCACTAGTAAATTCTGGGAGGCATTTCAAGTCGAACTGGGAACGAAGTTAAACATGAGCACCGCTTATCATCCTCAGACAGACGGTCAGACTGAGAGGGTGAATCGCATTTTAGAAGATCTATTGCGGGCTTGTATTCTAGATTTCGGTGGATCATGGGAAGACCATCTGCATTTGGCTGAATTCTCTTATAACAACAGCTACCAGGCGAGTCTGACAATGTCGCCGTTCGAAGCATTGTATGGTAGACCGTGCCGATCTCCTGCTTGTTGTGTCGAGCCTGGAAATAGACTTGTGTTGGGTCCCGATATGATTCGAGAAGCTGCCGACAAAGTCGATTTTATTAAGAAGAGATTACTCGCCGCTCAAAGCCGACAAAAGAGCTATGCCGATAGAAGAAGAAGAGATATATCCTTTGAAGTTGGCGACTATGTATATTTAAAAGTATCGCCGATGAGAGGAGTTATCCGGTTCGGTAAAACTGGAAAGTTGGCACCCAAATTCATAGGTCCGTTTCCTATTCTGGAACGGATCGGAACTCTCGCTTATAGGGTCAAACTGCCTGACTGGTTGCCTGGAGTGCATGATGTATTTCATATATCTCAACTTCGAAAGCACGTTCATGATCCAGACTTGATCGTGGAAGAAGCAGCTCAACAGGACATTGAAATTACTCCAGAATTAGCCGTGAGGCGAGAGCCGCTGAAGATCATCGGCAAAGAAACCAAAGAGCTGAGAAACAAGAAGGTTCACTTAGTCAAAGTGCAATGGAGTGGAGATCCGCGAGATTGTACTTGGGAAACTGAGGAGAGCATTCAGAAAGCTTATCCTAGATGCCGAGTAGATATCTCTGATTGACTCCGGTGCAAGGTACATTTACCATACTTTGCATTACCATTCAGTTCTCTACTCTATTGTTATTTTCTTTTCATGGATGTGCACTAATTATTCTATACTCTAAATGATTTTTAAAGGGGCATAGGATTTGATTAGTATATTTTTGAAGGTTAAAAACAATTGGATTGGTTGTTGTGTTGTGTGATCGTAGATTTATCAAACCACTTTCGACTTTATTCCTTTTCGGGGACGAAAAGTTTTAAGTGGGGGAGATTGTAACGACCCAGAAAATCTGAACCAATTTAAAATTTTTAAATTGGCTAAAATAATGGATTTTAAATATTTAAAATAAATATTTTAAATAATGGCGATGAAAACTGAGTTTGAATCGACATTTGAAAAAGAATATAATTAATTATAATTATATATAGAATTGAAAAAGGCGCGGTAGTTCGATAATTCGATTTCAAACTTCAATTGAATATACCGGGTGCAAGACAATCCGGATTTTAGTGAAACCAAAAACATTAGGATCTAATTGGTAATATCTTTCCAACGAATCCGACCAATCGAAATTTGATAGCGGAAATCAAAAGATATGTCCAGTTGAAAATTCTGAATAGTCGCTATGGAATTCAGGCCCTTAAAAATGGACATTTTGCAAATGACCTCGGATTTCGACGAAACCACTTTTGTTAGATCCGCAGTGTCAAGTTATTGCTAGGTTTCAAATTTATAATTTTTCGAATCAATATGTGAGCGTGGCAAAGGAAAACGCGTTTGACCAGTTTCCGTTGATTTTAATCGACTGGAAATTGGCCATTTTTCAAACGGTCTCAGAATTCGACGAAACTAGTTTTGTTAGGACCGTATCGACAATACGAAGCTAGAAAATATTTTTCTGGAATTTTTCTAGTTAGTATGTGGCCCCGGTAATTTGAAATGTACGTTTAAAATTCAATATAGTGATTTAAATGTAAATTCAACGGAAACTGATTGTAACAATCAAATCGGCTTGCGATACATATCCCATTGTGTTCGGAATGGGGGTAAAACGCTATGGACGACAGGCGGTGGGCCTCGTTTCGAGGTCGTATGTAAAAGTCAACCTTTTTGTAAAATTAAATAATAAAAATAATTTTTTTTATTTCTCTCCTTTATCTCCTTTCTGCCCCCCCCCCCCCCCCCCCCCCGGATTCATTTAAACAGAAATAAAATAAATAAAAAAGAGTAAAACCCTAATCGCTCGCCGACGACCGCCTCCCTCAAGCGAACGCCGCCGACGAAGACGAGCCGCCTGTCCCCCCCTTCATCGATCGAAGACCCAAGCCGAACCCTCCCTGCCAATTCGCGAGCCTCTAGAAGCCATCGCGACCCCCAATTCTCGAGCCCCCAGCCGAGACCTAGCCACCGCCTGCTCCTCCTTCTGCCGCCGACTCTGACACCCCCCCTCTTCGCAGGTAAAGGTACGTTGTTTTTATTTTATTTCATTTTTATTTTTAATCTAAAATTTTCGATTTTAAGGATTTAAAACCGATTTTGTAAAACCGATTTTTAAAAGGGTTTAATTCTGATTTTTAAAAGCATTTAAAACTGTTTTTTTTTTAAGGGTTAAAAACTGATTTTATTTTAATAAGTAAATTCTGATTTTTTTTTTTTTTTTGTAAAAAAGAAAAACTGATTTTAAACAGGTTATAAAAACTGATTTTTTTTAAAAGAAGTTAAAAACTGATTTTTAACAGATTTAAAAACTGATTTTTAATTTAAACTTTAAAAAGAAAAAAAGGTTTAAACTTTAAAAGGAAAAAGGTTTAAACTTTAGATAGAAAAAGATCAGATTTTTTTTGAATAGAAAAGATCATATTTTTAAAATAGAAAAGACGGAATTTTTAGTAAATAGAAGAAGCAAAATATGATTTTTATATTTTTAAAGTAATAAAAATATAATCTTTACATCATAGGAATATTAAAAATATAATCTTTATTTTTGAAAAGGCGGAATATATATTTTTGAAATGCAGTTTTTATATATTGAATAACATAGTAAAAATTCGATTTTTACATATGTAGAGAATACGGGCAACGAAAGCGACGAAAGGCGAGATTGGCGAAGATTTCTATAAAGGAAGTGTCGTGCAGTTGGATAGCTATTGGTGAGATTTCTGATTTAAAAATATTATATATTTGTGAAATGAAAGTGAATTGCTATATAAATATATATATATATATATACGCCCCTCGTCCACAAACCATGGACGATATTTATTGGTTGAAATTGTTGTGAAAATTGATTGATAGCGAATGATTGTTTGAGATTGTTTGTGATTGATATTGGTTGATTGTGGTTGAAAAATACCCATTTGTGGTTGAGAAATATTTGGTTGAAACCATATAGGATTAGTTTGTGGAAATGAAATAAATATATACATGCCGCCTGCGTGCGAACTAGATGCATGATCCCCATTGTCAAAAACCGCGAGGTTTTAAGGTAGAGCGAGGAGCCGTACTAGGGACGGTCCCGGTTTTAACTACCCTGCCGTTATGCTGCCGAAATTTTGAATAATATTCGTGTGTTTGAATTATTTTCATATGCTTAAACTATATTTATTCGTTGAATAGAAAACATTCATGTGTTGAATTGATATTCATTCGTTGATTAGAAATTCATGTGTTGAATGGTATTCATATTATGAAATAAATTGTTTGATAATAAAAATCACTTTTTATCACCTATATGAACCATATAGAAAAATAGTGTTTTGAAATGAATTGTTTTACAATAAAAATCACATTTTTATTGTATGCATAAATCGTTGAAATGTGAAGTGTTAAAAATAGCCACTTGTTCAAAATAAACATATATGAGTTGAAATATTCATTAATTAGCTAATGAAATGATTTGCACCTATTTATGTAACATTAGAATGAATGGTGATTTTAAACCAAACAGAAATCAAATATGAAGTTGAATAGAAAATGATAAATGATAAGAACTGCATATATATGTACATGCATATTCATTGAACAGGTTATAGCAAAGGGGCTAGAGAAGAGGAATAAAATTTTGTGCCCGACAAATAGGTACACATTTACTGTTTTGTTTGGGTGATGATTTTATGAGCCTGTTGGCTAGCCGCTTGGCTTTTTCTTTTTCTTTTTGAGATTAGAAGGACCGGGAAAGCTATTTGCGATTTCCCGATGCTCCCGGTGCAGGGGAGGTTATGGCGAAATTTTCCAAAATTTTAAGGTGTTAGAAAAATATTTGAAGTGAAAACGATATGGAAATCATTGAACGAACTATATTTATATAAATATATAAATATAAATAAAATTAAAACGAAACGAGGCCGTGCAGTTCGTATTTTGAAACCGTGATTTCAAACAACTAGTATGGGAAATCCGACCATTGGATTTTCCCGAAACCTCAACCGTCGGGTTCGCCTTGGAATAATCTTTCCAACGGCACCAACCTTGTAAAAATCCAACGGTTGGATTGTCTGGAATGTTAAATTCAAATCTGAAGAAAAACAGCGCCAGAAGCGATTATATTTATATATATATAAATATAATTATATATTTAATCGAATAACGACGCTGCAGTTCGTATTTTGAAATCGAAACTTCAAACGATTGTACCGGGAGATCCGACCGTCGGATTTTCCCGAAACTGGAACCGTTGGATTCGTTTTGAAAAGACCTTTCTAATGATGTAAATTTTGTGAAGATCCAACGGTTAGATTTTCAGATATGTGTAAATCAAATCTGAAGAAAAACAGCGCCACGGCCGCTTTATGGCCCGAAGCGTCGTTTTGGATGAATTAGCTATTTTAAAATAAATAAAAATAGCGATAAATAGTTATAAAATATCATAAGCGATATGGAATGGAAATAAACTGAATTTGCTTGATTTATGTGATATTTGATGGTTGAATGTGTTTGGTGTGAAAATTACATTAAAGAACAATATTGGTGGTGTCGAATAATTTAACCATTAAAATAAATTGATTTGAAATTCTAAATATACGTGAATTATTTGAAAAGGCCGAGTTAATTCTCATTTCAAATAATCGATCGACGATTGTTTGTCGAAGATGAAGACGGTGGTCGAAGACCGGAGATCTTCACCTCGTTTGGATGGTAACCGAGGTCCTGATTGGGAGGCATCCCGAAATATGGATAATGAGTGGTGATCGTCCAGACGTACGTGGTGACCGATGGGTTTGCGAGGTATTTAGTGCCTCCGGTTTCGTTCAGACCCAGAACGGACTTGTAAATGGACTGTGTGTCTGACATTGGAGTTTATTCTGTGTTGATTGATTTCTGTTAAATATACATCTGTTTGGCGGCGGAGAATTTATTCTTTTGCTTAACGCCCTTCTCTGAGACGCACGAGCTCAGAGGTTGTATATCGATGGACATCAGTCGCATGGCATGAATGGCCTGTGTGGCATGCTAAGATGCAGTGATCAGGATTTCTGTTGAAAAGCAAAGTCTTGTGGTGATGATCAAAGCACCGCCTGTGTGGCGTAGCTTTGTGTATAACGTGAATTCGCGAGCCTCACACCCCGGTATGAACCTAAAACGGGAGAAGGACCTCAGGGAGGGCATGCGTTTCTTTCTAGCTAGGGTGGTGTCAGTGACCTACCAGCCCTGACATTTATATACTTTTCACCTATGTGGTTGTTGCTGTTGCGAGGCGCCTCGGTTTGATCGGACGATCCGGGTCCGATGGAGTCATTAGTTGGCTCGTTTACGCCCCCAAAGGGCGGGGAAACGTATTGTTCAGGAATTTTAATCCACATCGGTGGACCGGCCCTGTCGCTCCTAGGGTCACTCGAGCTCTGATCCTGAGACATGGGCTAGATTGTCTCGAATTCGGTAAGGACTATCTTTTGCCTTGGTTCATGACGGAAATCCAATTTCCAAATACGTGACGATGCGGTTTCGATTGTATATATACATTTGGCGACATAGTGGCATGGGACGCTCATGTCGTCTATGATTGATAGTTATGATTTGAAATTGTTTTCAAAACATATAGACACTAGCAATAATATCAAATGCCTTTGTTTTATTCGTATCAAGCATATTTGGCCGTTATAAGGTAAAAACTCTATCCTCCGGTTTGCGTTGCATTGTGTGATGGGAACTGAGTCTTATAACGGTTTCATTTTTTTATAAAAAGCAAAGCGATGTTTAAAAGAAAGATTTGTTTTAAAGCACTGGCAATCCAATGGAGTAAACCCGTTCCACGAAAGTGGCGTGGTCCTGTGATTAGCCAATTATATATGTGTTGAGTGGATTTCTCATACCAGTCCCATGACTGACTCGTAGTTTGTTTCACTTTCAAACTCGGGTGCCCCTTTTTTCTACACGGGCAGCCTTGTATTCAGGTTTAGCTGGTTCTTTCTGGATAGCTGGAGCTGAAGATGGATTCTATCATTTATTTCTTTTTAGGCTGTTCAGCTCCTATTGTACATATTTTGTTTATTTTCGCTGTAGACATTTATGTATAGCTGAACTGTATTTGCACTAAGTAAGATTCTGTATACTGTGTAACTCTGATGATTTCCTTTTATCCAGTATATTTTATTGTTCATTATCTGGTGTATTTATTTAATTCTGTTCTGCTATTATCTGTTTCTGTGTTATATTCCAAAGATAGCCCTGTTTCCGTCTGAACGGGAATTCGGTCGTCTCAACTTAATTACCATTTCACGTTCAAATCTAATTAAAGATTTAACTATCGCATTGGAGCAAAACTGGTTGTGCTCCATTCTCGATCACCTTTCAGATTTGATAATTTAAATTATCAATTCACATTTTAATCTAATTAAAGATTCATTAAAACTCCACTTAGTTTTAATCTTTTTAACAATCAACATCTTGCCTTTAACTGGGTTAAAGAACCAATGTCATCTAAAACACGATTCACGACAAACCCAAATCACATTTGATATTCAATACAAGGCTCTGAATAGAAAATATATCGGCTTATATTCAATATCAAATTCTGAAACCAACATATATCGTATTGGAAACAGCGATATAAAATATATCTTTCAAATTCCCATAACAATATCTGTATAGTCACGAAATCCAATATCGAAATATCCCGAAGATAATTTCGATTCAACTCCAGTCCAATCCACGTATTGGGAATATTGATTATTTTTAAAATCACTTTCAAATTCAATTTATTTATTTCAAAAATAAATTGATTTTAATTCTAGTTCAAAACTAGTTTATTTCGATAAAAATCTATTTTTATCTTTTCAAATGTGGAATTCTCCAGCTCAATTCTTTCCAATCCATATATTATGATTTTACACAAATTATAGATATTTTTAATAATTTTATCAAGGCCCGTACAGTCGATTTCCAACAACGGCCATCGAACTGCACTTACAGCGACCTTTTTCGAATTTGATTTGGGCATAACTCCAAATCCAACCGTTAGATTTCAAATTTCTAATATTCATTGCAAAGCTCTTTTCGGTACGAACCCAACGGTTCCGGTTTTAGGAGATTCCGACGGTCGGATCTCCCGCAACGTCAATTCGAAGTTAATGGTCGAAATTCACGAACTGCCGCGGCGCGGCGCGTTTTATTCAGGCCATTATGTATATAATATATATATTATATATATTTCGTCGATTTCTTTTTTAAAACGTATTTTATAAATCGTTTTAAATTTGTTTTCAAAACCATTTCAACACTATATTCAATTTCAAATCGATTTGATTTCAATTCAACTCGAATTCATTTCAATTTTATTTAATTCGAATTCAAATTCGTTTCACTTCAATTCAAATTCAAATTCGTTTCAATTCAAATTGAAATTCAAATTGATTTCAATCCAAATTGATTTCAATTCAATTTCGATTCGAATTCATTTCTATTTGATTTCAATTCGAATCGATTTCAATTAAGTTTTAGTTCGTTTTCAATTCAACTTGAATTCGTTTTATATTCAATTCAATTCGAAGTCATTTTACATTCAATTCAAATTCGTTTTCTTTTCAATTCAAATTCGCTATAATATTCATTTCAATTTGAATAAAATCGGTATAAATATCGTTCACGTCAAAATGGCGCAAAACTAATCAACACGGCTTTATATATTTCAGTCACTTCGTTATTCTATTCAACAAATGAATATTTATTCTATTCAACACATGAATTTATATTTCTTTCAACACACGACTAATCTCAACACATGAGTACTGTCAACACATCACTATTTTTGTTATGTAAAATATTTTATAACACTATGGTATCTATCGTTTGATTTTAATTAGACTCCATCGTAAAATAGTTCTAATTTTAAATATGATAAAGATGTGAATTTTATTATTAAAATATTTCACACAACACATGAATAGATTCAACACATGAATTTTCCTTTATAATATTCATTATTTTCTCGATTGGAATGAGGCCCAATCAATCACCATATAATGTTAATTATATGGATTCCATACAACACATGTATATAATAGCAACAATAAACAATCAACCATCATCCAAGGTGCACCACACTGTATAAGCATCAAATATAGATATCTAACGCTTATAACAGCCTGTCAATCAATCGATCGACATATTTAATCAATCAGGATGAGTGAACTTCAAATTTCATCCCAACACCCGTGTGGGGTTTCAAACAATCAAACACAGATTTTAGTTGTGCAGTTGGGCGACGTGTAACATTTATCGACCCAATCAATATCAGTCAAATCAGTGTATATAAACAAATCGGCCGATTTGTTTATAAATATTCATTTATTCACTTTCACGTTAAAAATTATATTTTTAACGATAAAACAATTTATTTTAACACATGAATTTCTATTCAGTTCATTTATTCAATAAAATGATATTTTTATTTTTCTAACATATTTTAGAAAATTTGGCGGCATAACGGCACGATACTAGATACGGGACGAGGCCTAGCCTTATCCCCGGTCTAGTGAAGCCCCACGCCATTCACACATCAATCAAATCCATTCCATTCACCAAATAATTCAATTCAAATCAAATAATCTAACCAACTATAAAACAAAACAATTTAACAAACAAGCCATCCATGGTCTGTGGATGACGGGTGTCGGGTGCTACTAAACACCGTCTGCATCCTAGTATATATATATAACTAGAAAAAGAAATTTAGAGTGAGAAGTTCTCACCAAAAGCTATCCAATCATCTTGACTCTTCTTTTATAGAAATCTTCTTCATTCTCGCCTTTTTATCATCTTCGTTGCCCGTAGTCACTACATATATAAAAATCACACATTTTTATATTTTGATGTCTTTAAAATAAAAATCACATTTTTATTTATTCACTTTCAATTTAAAAGTCATATTTTTATAATCACTTCATATATTTAAAAATCGAATTTTTACTATGCTATTCAATATATAAAAATCTCGCCTTTTCTATTTAAAAAATCTAATCTTTTCATTTATAAAAATCTCATCTTTTCAAATAAAGGTTTGCCTTTCTATAATATAAAAATTATATTTTTCTCGAAGTAAAAATCATATTTTTACTTCACTACTCATCTCAAAATATCGTCTTTTCAAAATCAATCTTTATTTTGCTACACATATAAAGATGCTATTTTTAATATTCCTATCATGTAAAAATTATATATTTTTTTTATTCTTTATGCTTTTCTAATCTAAAAATATAATCTTTCCTAATAGAAATCAAAACTTTAAACAAATAAAAACCATACAATTTCAGTTTAAAATCAATTAAGAAAAATCAGTTTTAAATATAAACAAAAATCAGTTTTTAATTTAAATAAAAAGAAAAATCTTACTGTCTTTGCAGGAGGAAGGGGGTGCGGCGAGGTAGAGGGGGCCACGGCGGCGTTGACAGGGGGAGGCGGCGCTAGGGATGAAGGGGGTGCGGTTTGGGTCTGTGGGCTCGGAACTGGAGGCTTGCGCGAGGAGAACAAGCGGAGGAGGAAGAAGATGGAGGGCGGCGGTGGTTGGGGGCCCCACCTGGCGGCGTCGCGACTTCGAGGAGGGGGCTGCGGTCTGATGCGGAGGGGGGGTTTGTGGGCTGCGTCAGGTGGCTCCACGAGGAAGGAGGAGGAAGGTGGAGAGGGCACGGCAGCGTCGTTGGGGGGGGGGGGGGGCGCGATGCGGCGGCGGCTCACCCCCCGTCGCCCTTCTTTCTCTCTTTTTTTTCTTTTATTTGATTTCTGATTGAAAACGAGAGAGGGGGGGCAGAGAGAAATATGGGAGAGATTTTAATTTTTAATTTATTTAATTTATTTATTTTCAAAAAGTTGACTTTTACATACGACCTTGAAACGAGGCCCACCGCCTGTCGTCTATAGTGTTTTACCCCCATTCCAAACACAATGGGATATGTATCGTAGGTTGATTTGATCGTTTCGATCAGTTTTCATCAAAATCAACATATAACTCTATATATTGAATTTAAATGCGTATTTCAATACACTGGGGTCACATACGAATTCTAAAAATTCCCGAAAAATATTTTCTAGCTTCGTATTGACGATACGGTCCTAACAAAACTAGTTTCGTCGAATTCTGAGACCGTTGGAAAAATGGCCAATTCCCAGTCGATTAAAATCAACTGAAACTGGTCAAACGCGTTTTCCTTTGCCACACTCACATATTGATTCGAAAAATTATGAAATTTGGAATCTAGCAATAACTTGACATCACGGACCCAACAAAAGTGGTTTCGTCAAAATCCGAGGTCGTTTGCAAAATGTCCATTTTTAAGGGCCTGAATTCCATAGCGACTATTCAGAATTTTCAACTGGACATATCTTTTGATTCCCGCTATGAAATCTCGATTTTTCGGACTCGTTGGAAAAATATCATCAATTAGATCCTATTGTATTTTGGTTTCACTAAAATCCGGATTGTTTTGCACCTGGTACATTCAATTGAAGTTTGAAATCGAATTATCGAACTACCGCGCCATTTTCAATTCTATTTATAATTATATATAAATATAATATCCTAACGACGACGCGTATAATATATACGTTCGAATTCTATTCAAAATAAATTTCTCGTCGTTATTATTTTAAAATAATCTATTTTAAATATTCAAAATTCATTAAAATTGCCAAAATAAAAATTTTAAACTGGCCCAGATTTTCGGGTTATTACAATCTCCCCCAATTAAAACTTTTCGTCCCCGAAAAGGAACAAAGTCAAAAGTGGTTTGATTAATCAACTCTACATTCGATCTGGCTTCCATTCTCCAACTTTTCAGTTTGTGAGAATTTTCAAATTTTCCAAAAATTTGGCTAACACCCTAAATTTTCGAAAAATTTCGCCATAACCTCCCCTGCATCGGGAGCCACTGGAAAATCCCGAAATTGCCATATAGTCCTTCTGATCTCAAAAAGAAAAAGAAAAAAGCCAAGCGGCTAGCCAATAGGCTCATAAAATCATCATCACCCAAACAAAACAGTAAATTATAGTAAACATGTACCTATTTGTCGGGCAAACAATTTTTATTCTTCGGCTCCAGCCTCCTTGCTATGACCTGTTCAATGTAATATATGCATATGCAAGCAAATGTGACCAATTTTCAATACAATTCAATATTTGGTTCAATTAGGCTAAATGGTTCAAAATTAGCAAACAAATAGGCAAACAACACAAACATCAATCAATTAGTGGATTAGAATTTCAAATTCATAATTTTGATATATATACTGAAAATCTTGTTTTTGATGCCAATTCACAACAATGTGTTCTAACTATATAAGTTTTGGTTCTCACACCAGCCTAATGGAAATATATAGATATCACACCTTCGAAACACGAATATAAATACTGATGATGTGGCCACATCACCAGAATTATCCCCGGGTGTCTAGAATGTGACTCTATATCTATCCAGTATATTAAAACTTCGAATATACGTTCATGACGCGTATACGCGAAATCTTTATATACTCGATTGTCCAAATTCAAAATAAATAAATATTCAAATACGTTTAAAACGAATTGAATTTTAAAAACAAATTGTTTTCATTTGAAAATATACTCTTCACACTCGTTCTAGGATACTACTGATCCTATCTCTAACGAGTCATTCTAATTGGATATTGCTAATCCAATATCTGATGAATTCTTTCGTATGGTTCTAATGTGTCTTGTTCTCGAGCTCTGTAAACCAAAGCTCTGATACCACTCTGTAAGAACCCGTAACTTCCCCATGAAGGAAAGCACGGATACTTTGAGAACATCACACAATAGAACGCAGACGGAAGAACATTTCATTGTTATTGCAACAATTCCATCAGATACAAGAATATACAAAGTATAAATGAATAAATTACATTCGATAAATATCAGAGATTACAATATATTACATAGCAGCGGAAAATAATACCAAGCACAACTGAAGGTGATATACGGATACAGAGCTTTCCGGATATCATTCCAGCTGTAAACCAGGATCCTGTGAATAAACATCTGCAAAACCAAAACTACTAGCTGCCCGTGCGGAAAATAGGGGCACCCAGAGTTTAGGTTAAAACAATAAACTCCAGGTCAGTCATGTGACTGGTGTGAGAACTAAAACAGTTATTTAAAACTTTATTTTAAAAGAGAGTAATTCAAGGGACCACGCCGTATAACACGGAACGGGTTTACTCCCAAGAATACCAGTGCATATAGATAAACAACGCAATGCTTTTTCGAAAAATGAAGCTATTATAAGACCCAGGTCCCATCACACAATGCAACGCAAGCCGGAGGATAGGGTTTTCCCTTATAATAGCCAAACATGCTTGATACGTTTAAAACAAATCATTTGATACTATAATAAGTGTATAGTGTCAAAACAGTTTCAATCATAAATATAAATCATAGACGGCATGGGTACCATATATCATGTCGCCATACTAGTTCTACAATTAAAACCGCAATACACGTATTGGAAATTGGATTTCCGTCATGAGTCGAGGCAAGGGGCAAGCTCCTCTCCGCATTCGAGACACTCTAGCAATGCCTCAGGACCCCACTCTGATCCTTTGGAACCTCCAAGGCCGGTCCTCTCTTACTTTTGAGGATTAATTATTCCTGAACACACGTTTCCCGGTCCTTACAGACCTATATCCGAGGCGCCTCGTATCCAACAACCACACAGGTGAAAAGTATATAAATGTCAGGGCTGGTAGGTCACTGACACCACCCTAGCTAGAAAGAAACGTCGTGCACTCCTTGGGTCCGTATCCCGTTTTTGACTCATACCGAGGTGTGAGGCTCGCGAATCCACGCTATACACAAAGCTACGCCACACAGGCCGTGCTTTGATCATCAACCACAAGACTTTGCTTTTCAACGGAAGCCTTGATCAATTGCCACTTACGCGTGCCACACTGGCAATTCACTCCATGCGACTGATGTCCATCGATATACAACCTCTGAGCTCGTACGTCTCAGAGAAGGGCGTTAAGCAAGAGAATAAATTCTCTACCGCCAAACAGATGCATATTTAATAAAGATCAATCAACACAGAATAAAATCCGATGTCAGACACACAATCCATTTACAAGTTCGCTCTGGGTCTGAACGAAACCGGAGGCACTTTCCTCGCATATCCATCCATCTCCAAGTACGTCTGGACGATCACCAACTGTTTCCCTCATCCTGGGTGTACAGCCCAATCAAGATCATCAGTAATCACCCAAACGATGTGAAGACTTCCGGTCTTCAACCACCGTCTTCATCTTCGACATCTCGTCGAATCAGTTATTCAGAATGGGTATAAACCCGACCTTTCTGAATAACCCACGTATATGATAAACAAATGTTACACAAACACAACAAACGCCTCATTCCAATTCAGAATATTCTTTTATTCACAAAATCACATTCTTAGGGAAAGGTTCCCATTAATTTTATCCAAGATAAATTCTTCTAAATTTATTCTATAATCTTCCTTTGGATATCATTTCAAACCAAATTATGGTTTTACAAACTAGTCGGGATTAGCGAACCACACCGAAGTAATTATTTATTTTATTTCCCAATCCCAACCTATATATCCCATGGAGCAAAACTGGTAATACTCCATATCTAACATCACGGTGTTATCGGTAAAATTAATTACCATTTCACGTTCAAATCTAATTAAAGATTTAACTATCGCATTGGAGCAAAACTGGTGGTGCTCCATTCTCGATCACCTTTCAGATTTGATAATTTAAATTATCAATTCACATTTTAATCTAATTAAAGATTCATTAAAACTCCACTTAGTTTTAATCTTTTTAACAATCAATATCTTGCCTTTAACTGGGTTAAAGAACCAATGTCATCTAAAACACGATTCACAACAAACCCAAATCACATTTGATATTCAATACAAGGCTCTGAATAGAAAATATATCGGCTTATATTCCATATCAAATTCTGAAACCAACATATATCGTATTGGAAATAGCGATATAAAATATATCTTTCAAATTCCCATAACAATATTTGTATAGTCACGAAATCCAACATCGAAATATCCCGAAGATAATTTCGATTCAACTCCAGTCCAATCCACGTATTGGGAATATTGATTATTTTTAAAATCACTTTCAAATTCAATTTATTTATTTCAAAAATAAATTGGTTTTAATTCTAGTTCAAAACTAGTTTATTTCGATAAAAATCTATTTTTATCTTTTCAAATGTGGAATTCTCCAGCTCAATTCTTTCCAATCCATATATTATGATTTTACACAAATTATAGATATTTTTAATAATTTTATCAAGGCCCGTACAGTCGATTTCCAACAACGGCCATCGAACTGCACTTACAACGACCTTTTTCGAATTTGATTTGGACATAACACCAAATCCAACCGTTAGATTTCAAATTTCTAATATTCATTGGAAAGCTCTTTTCGATACGAACCCAACGGTTCTGGTTTTAGGAGAATCCGACGGTCGGATCTCCCGCAACGTCAATTCGAAGTTAATGGTCGAAATTCACGAACTGGCGCGGCGCGTTTTATTCAGGCCATTATATAATATATATATATATATATATATATATATATATATATTTCGTCGATTTCCTTTTTAAAACGTATTTTATAAATCGTTTTAAATTCGTTTTCAAAACCATTTCAACACTATATTCAATTTCAAATTGATTTGATTTCAATTCAACTCGAATTCATTTCAATTTTATTTAATTCGAATTCAAATTCGTTTCACTTCAATTCAAATTCAAATTCGTTTCAATTCAAATTGAAATTCAAATTGATTTCAATCCAAATTGATTTCAATTCAATTTCGATTCGAATTCATTTCTATTTGATTTTAATTTGAATCGATTTCAATTAAGTTTCAGTTCGTTTTCAATTCAACTTGAATTCGTTTTATATTCAATTCAATTCGAAGTCATTTTACATTCAATTCAAATTCGTTTTCTTTTCAATTCAAATTCACTATAATATTCATTTCAATTTGAATAAAATCGATATAAATATCGTTCACGTCAAAATGGCGCAAAACTAATCAACACGGCTTTATATATTTCAGTCACTTCGTTATTATATTCAACAAATGAATATTTATTCTATTCAACACATGAATTTATATTTCTTTCAACACACGACTAATCTTAACACATGAGTACTGTCAACACATCACTATTTTTGTTATGTAAAATAT
Organism: Allium sativum; assembly: GCA_030737875.1. Classification (NCBI taxonomy): domain Eukaryota; kingdom Viridiplantae; phylum Streptophyta; class Magnoliopsida; order Asparagales; family Amaryllidaceae; genus Allium; species Allium sativum. Next base: position 492,821,259 of record CM060920.1, read on the forward strand.
TTTATAACACTATGGTATCTATCGTTTGATTTTAATTAGACTCCATCGTAAAATAGTTCTAATTTTAAATATGATAAAGATGTGAATTTTATTATTAAAATATTTCACTCAACACATGAATAGATTCAACACATGAATTTTCCTTTATAATATTCATTATTTTCCCGATTGGAATGAGGCCCAATCAATCACCATATAATGTTAATTATATGGATTCCATACAACACATGTATATAATAGCAACAATAAACAATCAACCATCATCCAAGGTGCACCACACTGTATAAGCATCAAATATAGATATCTAACGCTTATAACAGCCTGTCAATCAATCGATCGACATATTTAATCAATCAGGATGAGTGAACTTCAAATTTCATCCCAACACCCGTGTGGGGTTTCAAACAATCAAACACAGATTTTAGTTGTGCAGTTGGGCGACGTGTAACATTTATCGACCCAATCAATATCAGTCAAATCAGTGTATATAAACAAATCGGCCGATTTGTTTATAAATATTCATTTATTCACTTTCACGTTAAAATTTTTATTTTTAACGATAAAACAATTTATTTTAACACATGAATTTCTATTCAAGTTCATTTATTCAATAAAATGATATTTTTATTTTTCTAACATATTTTAGAAAATTTCGGCGGCATAACGGCACGATACTAGATACGGGACGAGGCCTAGCCTTATCCCCGGTCTAGTGAAAGCCCACGCCATTCACACATCAATCAAATCCATTCCATTCACCAAATAATTCAATTCAAATCAAATAATCTAACCAACTACACAACCAAACAATTTAACAAACAAGCCATCCATGGTCTGTGGATGACGGGTGTCAGGTGCTACTAAACACCGTCTGCATCCTAGTATATATATATATAACTAGAAAAAGAAATTTAAAGTGAGAAGTTCTCACCAAAAGCTATCCAATCGTCTTGACTCTTCTTTTATAGAAATCTTCTTCATTCTCGCCTTTTTATCATCTTCGTTGCCCGTAGTCACTACATATATAAAAATCACACATTTCTATATTTTGATGTCTTTAAAATAAAAATCACATTTTTATTTATTCACTTTCAATTTAAAAGTCATATTTTTATAATCACTTCATATATTTAAAAATCGAATTTTTACTATGTTATTCAATATACAAAAATCTCGCCTTTTCTATTTAAAAAATCTAATCTTTTCATTTATAAAAATCTCATCTTTTCAAATAAAGGTTTGCCTTTCTATAATATAAAAATTATATTTTTCTCGAAGTAAAAATCATATTTTTACTTCACTACTCATCTCAAAATATCGTCTTTTCAAAATAAATCTTTATTTTGCTACACATATAAAGATGCTATTTTTAATATTCCTATCATGTAAAAATTATATATTTTTTTATTCTCTATGCTTTTCTAATCTAAAAATATAATCTTTCCTAATAGAAATCAAAACTTTAAACAAATAAAAACCATACAATTTCAGTTTTAAAATCAATTAAGAAAAATCAGTTCTAAATATAAACAAAAATTAGTTTTTAATTTAAATAAAAAGAAAAATCTTACTGTCTTTGCAGGAGGAAGGGGGTGCGGCGAGGTAGAGGGGGCCACGGCGGCGTTGACAGGGGGAGGTGGCGCTAGGGCTGAAGGGGGTGCGGTTTGGGTCTGTGGGCTCGGAACTGGAGGCTTGCGCGAGGAGAACAAGCGGAGGAGGAAGAAGATGGAGGGCGGCGTTGGTTGGGGGCCCCACCTGGCGGCGTCGCGACTTCGAGGAGGGGGTTGCGGTCTGATGCGGAGGGGGGGTTTGTGGGCTGCGTCAGGTGGCTCCACGAGGAAGGAGGAGGAAGGTGGAGAGGGCACGGCAGCGTCGTTGGGGGGGGGGGGGGGGGAGATGCGGTGGCAGCGGCGGCTCACCCCCCCCCCCCGTCGCCCTTCTTTCTCTTTTTTTTTATTCGATTTCTGATTGAAAACGAGAGAGGGGGGGCAGAGAGAAATAAGGGAGAGATTTTAATTTTTAATTTATTTAATTAATTTATTTTTAAAAAGTTGACTTTTACATACGACCTTGAAACGGGGCCCACCGCCTGTCGTCTATAGCGTTTTACCCCCATTCCGAACACAATGGGATATGTATCGTAGGTTGATTTGATCGTCTCGATCAGTTTTCATCAAAATCAACATATAACTCTATATATTGAATTTAAACGCGCATTTCAATACACTGGGGTCACATACGAATTATAAAAATTCCCGAAAAATATTTTCTAGCTTCGTAATGACGATACGGTCCTAACAAAACTAGTTTCGTCGAATTCTGAGACCGTTGGAAAAATGGCCAATTCCCAGTCGATTAAAATCAACTGAAACTGGTCAAACGCGTTTTCCTTTGCCACGCTCACATATTGATTCGAAAAATTATGAAATTTGGAATCTAGCAATAACTTGACATCACGGACCCAACAAAAGTGGTTTCGTCAAAATCCGAGGTCGTTTGCAAAATGTCCATTTTTAAGGGCCTGAATTCCATAGCGACTATTCAGAATTTTCAACTGGACATATCTTTTGATTCCCGCTATGAAATCTCAATTTTTCGGACTCGTTGGAAAAATATCATCAATTAGATCCTATTGTTTTTGGTTTCACTAAAATCCGGATTGTTTTGCACCCGGTACATTCAATTGAAGTTTGAAATCGAATTATCGAACTACCGCGCCATTTTCAATTCTATTTATAATTACATATAAATATAATATCCTAACGACGACGCGTATAATATATGCGTTCGAATTCTATTCAAAATAAATTTCTCGTCGATATTATTTTAAAATAATCTATTTTAAATATTCAAAATTCATTAAAATTGCCAAAATAAAAATTTTAAACTGGCCCAGATTTTCGGGTTATTACAATTAATATATATAAAGCCCTTAAAAATAGCCATTTGGCAAACGACCTCCGTTTTCGTCGAAACCACTTTTCTTGGATCCAGAATGTCAAATTATTGCTAGATTCCAAAATTCATAATTTTTTGAATCAATATGTGAGTGTGGAAAAAGAAAACATGTTTTGTCAATTTCAGTCAATTTGGATCGACCAAAAAATGGCCATTTTTCAAACGGTCTTCAAATTTGATGAAATTAGTTTTGTTAGGACCGTATCGTCAATACGAAGTTAGAAATATTTTTTCTATAATTTTTAGAGTCAGTATGTGGCCCCGGTAATTGAAATGTACGTTTGAATTGTATATATATATTTATATTTTAATTTAAACTGAAACTGATCGAAACGATAGAATTGGCTTACGATACATATCCCATTGTGTTCGGAATGGGGGTAATTAGCTAGTGGTGACATTCGTTGGGTTCAGTTTGGAGTTCGAATGGAAAGTAAACTCCTTGGGAGGATTAAATGAAAATAAATAAAATAATATATATATTTCCCTTCTTTGTAACAAACTGGAAGGTTCGGTGCTCGAATTTTCGACACAAACACCTCCAGTGTCCAAACTCGGGTACCGAACATCTAGAATGTTATTAGAAAGAAATTAGAGGGTGACATAAGGAAGAAAGAAATATTAGAGTAGAAGAATAAGAAGAAGAACCAACACCACAAAGAGTCTCACATCGCAGCGGAATAAAATATAATACAGAAATAAATCTCTATTGAAACTTGAAAAAATATACTTACATACTTCAGAGTACAACAGACACATATGGACAGTTATAACAACATGTCCTCAACACAGCACATAGCGGAATATACTAGATTAAATCATACATCCGAACTCCTCCAGCACGTCTTCTGAACTTCGTATTATCCAATGACCTGAACCTGTACTACCCGGTCTAAACCGAGCATTACAAATACCGGGTAAGCCTGGTGAACCAGAGTGAGAAAAACTGGCTAAGTATTTATATAACATCCATCTTGATTTTAGAGTCCAAAAATCCTTTTGAAAGGAAAGGATAATAGTAAGACCAACCCACACATAAACACGGATGGTTTTTACCTTACTATAACCCAAACCAGCTTTGAAATCATATCTTGTCTGATATTATAATAGTGTCTAAATACAAATAAATAACGATCTAGCGGAACGCTTGCATCTCACGCTCCACATATATGGTATACAATCAAAAACGCGGGCGCTTATTGGAGATTGGATTCCTACTATGACAAGGTATGGAACCACCTTCCGATAGTGTATCTATAGAGGCAAATACACTGGGTTCAACAAGAACGTCTTGCAACCCGGCCCATACATGACCGACCACTCATTTCACTTGAGTGTATCGAATGTATATTACCAACGGTTGGGAGCTACCCACCGTTACCCGAAAGGGACAACATCGATAGATTAAAGAAGCAAAAGGAATTTCTCTAGATAAGTGATTATACATCCTAATGGGTGCGAACCACATAGCCATGTTGCCTGCCCAATTATTTTCATTTCCCGGTTGTGAAGCTTGAGGTCATAATGTATCTTTTGGAACACACCGGCCACCATTCACTTTGAATGTCACATCGTCAAATCCTCCAGAAATCACTAATTGATTTCCATAAAAATACTCGGGCTGTTAAGTTAAGAGAAGGTGTCTTCTCGCCACCACAGAAATACGTTTGAGGAAGTCAACGTACATGAGCCTTTTGGAAATACTCTGTCAGTCATCCGTCCATACAAGTTGTCCTAGCATTAGACAAACCGAAGGCACTCCCCTACCGCATCCAAAGGATTAGTAGCGAGTAGTCCTTGTAATCCACAGATTCCAACCACGACTGAATTACCATCAAAACCCTCTGGTTGCAAGCCATAGAAATTCGATAGCAATCCTTTCGCTTACGAAGATCCACAGTCTTCAATTGATCCATCTCGGTCAGCTTCTGAATATCTTTGACGTTAACGTATATATTGGTCAGAATGGTTTTCGAATATAAATTCGAATCTGGTCTTTCCGTACCAACAATCGATTTGGCCAGATTTTGATAGTCGGTGATTTAACTATCAAAATAAACAAACATCACCCATAAAATAAATTGAATTCACTAGTATAGTACTCAGCATCACTTGGCCTCTATAATAATTAATGAATATTAGTTTAAAACTCTTAAATCTTTCAAATATAGTTTTAACCTCTTATTTCACGAGTATTCACAAAACTAACTTAAATATTTGGGAATTCAATCAGATATATATATATATATATATATTCCCACTTTGGGTTCATTTAAAATTTTATGCAAAACGTTATTAAGACATCTTCTTGTTTCATTTCTTGAAAAAATAACTAACTTTCCCCCTTTAAATGAACTTATTCAAACTCATCTTAATCTCGAACATATCTTTATATTTTCACCAAATCTCTTTTTATTTCCATAACCATTTATTCATCTTATAACTTTTCGAATGTAGTTTATAATATCCTTTATGGAAATATTAATTTAATCCCATCAACCATCCTCGTTTCTAAACTAATATCATTCTTGGATAATCATGAAGTCGCTCAAGTTGGGGTATTTTATTTACCTCTCAGACCTTGGGTCGACAACATTCTTATCTTCGGAATGCATGGAAGTTTATTAACGAAATCCCATTCCAATAAATACCCAACATTTCTATTTACCATACGTTTTAGACATGGGTTTTAACTCCAATCTCTTTCCTTTTTGAAAACATTTGTTTCAATTCCAAAACCCCGCTTTCTCAATTTAAAACATTGTTATTTCCCCATCTTTAGGATTTTAAAATCCACTTTAACTCCTTTTAGATTACAAATCTTATTTAGACTTGTTTTGACTCTTATAACATTATTTATAACTTGCCTTTATAATTGCCCAATTTGTATTTTATAAAAATTCTGACTAATGGAATTCTTAAAAAGGAGTTCATATTAAATATAAATTTGTTTACAATTCAATTTAACGATACATAAAGCTTCCCACTTCATAAACTTTCATTTAAACGATTTGGTTTCAAGATTTGTCCCTTTGATTAATAATAAATTCCAATATTTTTGAACTAATTGGTTTACTTCAACATTAACTATTATTATAGTTAATCTTCCTTAATTATAATCGATTTAAAATAATAATTAAAGATCCAATAATTGAAAATCTATCTTGATTTAAAACAATTAATTCAATCTACTCAAAACAAGGATTATTCGTTATCCAATTCCATTAGTCCTTTTCGTTAATCACTTTAAATAATTTCCATTAATTAAATTAACAATTTAATTAAATTAAATAATCGTAATTAATTATACTTTGAAACAATTAATTCAATCCTTAACCATTCGGTTAATTTCTACTCATTGCTTATAAACCTCATTAATATACGAATTCGCTTTATATACTCTGTTTATAGTTACTAGATAAAAATAATTATTTATTTCTTTTAAATAAAAATTTATTCAAATAATTTGTATAAATAGATTTCAAAATCTGCTTTGGTTATAAAATAAATTCTTATAACCTGATTTCAATTGATTTACCTGACTGTAGATCAACGTTCATAAATTTTTCAATTTTAGGCCAACCGTTGCCAATTACTCAACCAATATCATTCATTGTTTAATAACAAACAATTTGTTGAATTCTTAACTCAACGATCAATAATATATCACTCATCCAATCATACTGGGTAAATAATTCATATAATAATATAAACAACTTATTTGAGGAATCCGGTCGGATCCCTCCAACCTGTCCTTCTCTGCATTACAATGGGTTACTTTAAATTTAATACGACAATACACGATAAACAGAAATAAAAAATTTAACTAATAACAGTCAACAATCAATTTATAACGTCCATTCAATCATCTAATTTTGCGTCTATGGAACCAACAAGGTAAGTTACCTCGCCGAGATATAATCGTTTATAACGATTTAATCTGATTAAATCAAACAAATGTTTAATTTAATCAATGAATATTAAAAATATTCATTCTATATGCAAACAGTCATTCATTCATCAACCAATAGTAATCATTGCACACAAAATAAAAACCTGGTTTATATAATATATAAACGGGATAACTGAGTAAGTTGAACACACCTTTGATTCAATTGTTTCGATTCAGTTCAGTTAAATTAAACGAATGCTTAATTTAACTGTAAACTCTGACGGATTCCAGCTTTACCCAAATTAGTCCCAATATGTAGTGTTCGTCAGTACGGTCCTAGTGTAATTTGTCTGGTCCAATTTTGACATGCATGAATTTACAAGCATAATAGTTTATACGATTAAATTTATATCTTAAATCCTTAATTATAATCTTTATTAAATTAATTACTTTTTCAACAAACCGTCTAATTCCTTGGTCCTACTTCATTCAAGACCATCACTGCACGCATGAAATCATCTTATTCAACATGCTGTATCAACTCCGCACCACGCACCAATAACACTCACTGTACCTATAACAATAAGATGTTATTAAATTCTTTAAAGATAAATTTATAATCGTTGGTTAGTTAAGGTTACAGGCCCAATGACCTTCGTTTCAAACTGCTTGGTACCATTCCTCCTAGCACATCTCTTCGTTCGTTCTTCACCTGTTAATGTATTTTAAGTGTATGATTATTTTAAAATAATTAACTTTCAGTTAATGATAATTATTAATTACGTTTTTATTTAAAATCAGGGTCGATTGGTATACATAAAAACCTGGGCCAACATTTCTTTGCTTCCACCATCATTCAAAGTAATGCCATCCCTTTCTCTTTGTATTCTTCAAATCCTACTTCACCACGTTACTCCTCACATCTTAGTCGTTACTTCGAATACACCTTCTCTTCTTTTTCCACCTGCATTTCTTTCTGTTGCTTTGTTCTTCAATCAACTCCTCCCCACTACAATGTAACAACCCTAAATTTTGGGGTAAATTTAAAATTTTATTTTAACTAATTTTAATGGGTTTTGATATTTAAAATAATTTATTTAAAATAATAATGACTAAAAATTTATTTAAATCGAAGTTAGGATGAATAATTTAATTTTAATTATAAAAGGAGCAAGAAATAGCGCAGTAGTTTGAAAAGTCAAACTTGAACTTTGACTGACCGTACAAGATGCAAAATTTAACGGATTTTAATGAAACCAAAAATATTAGAATCTCTTTTAAAATATATTTCCAACAAATCCAAAAAATCGAAATTTTATAGCGGGAATCAAAAGTTATGCCCAGTTTTAATTCCAGAATAGTCGCTGTAGGATTTATATATATTTTTTAATATTAAAAATAGTCATTTTTCAAACGACCTCTGTTTTCGACGAAACCACTTTTGTTGGACTCGGAATTTCAAACTATTGCTAAGTTTAATTTTCATAATTTTTAGAATTAATTTGTAACTGTGGCAAAAAGATTTCAGTTTGGTCAATTTCGGTCAATTTTAATCGACTTGAAAAAGGCCATTTTTCAAACGAGCTCAGAATTGAATGAAATCAATTTTCCTAGGTCCGCAGCATCAAAACATAGCTAAATATATTTTTCGGGATTTTTCAAAGTTAATTTGTGGCCCCGGTGAATTTATTTGTACAGTTGAATTAAAAATAAAAGTAAATATTTTAAATTAAAGAAAACTAGGTCAAGACAGTCGTTTGGGCCAACGGGACATAGCTAGATGAGTCCGGAATAGGGGTTAATAGGTAGGAATGACAGTTGTTGGGCTGGAATCGGACAAAGTTTCTAAACGGGCTTTAATAGGCTAATTAACAAATTAAATAATATAAATATTCACTAATCTCTAAACCCTAATCCCCCTAAAAACAAACTAGCCGCCATCTCCTCTTTCCATGGCCTAGAATGCATGAATTTTCATCCCTCAATCTCTCTCAAGCCACTAAATAAAAATTCATCCTCTTTAACTCTATACGGGGATGATGAAGTATAAGTGAGTAATTTTCCCGGAATCTCCTCCCCAACCCGCGGCCAAACAGCCCCAACCGTGCCCAGCGGGCCCTATCGCGGCCTCCACCTCCCTAGGCGCACCAAGCCCTCTCCTCCCTCTCCGATATGCCACCTTCCGATCGTCTTCAAGCTTCACCAATTTAGAGATAAATGGAAACCTAGTTTTGAAGGATATGGGTTCATTTTGGGCTTTGAACGTGGAAGGGGAAGATGAGGGTGAGGTTGACTTTTCCAAACTTTAGTTGACTAGTTAATTTAATTCAATTTTTACCAATCTTAATTTAACCATATCTCACTAATACGAAGTCGAAACTGAACGATTTCAGGTGTGCCACAATCGTGAGAACGAGATCTTCACACTGACACTGGCTAGACCTGATCCTGAGAAAATTGAATTTTTGACAAATTTTGGAACTGAACAGTGCAGAACCCAATAACGATGTGAGATTTCTCTTTTAATAATTAATTAAATTATTATTTAAAATCGATATATGTATGTGATAAAATCAGATCCGTGATTTGTGGATTGAATTTTGTTTGTTGTTGTGATTGATCTGTGATGCTCATATTTTGTTAGATCAATAATGTTGACATAGAAATATCATAATTGGTAAGATCAATAATATTAACATAAGAATATGATTTTTAGTGTTTTGTGGAAACAGAATTATCGACAAAAAAAGATTATCATTTTGATCAAGTATATTAACAATGAGATGACATTTTTGTGAAAGAATGATCACAGAAATAAAAATCACATTTTGGTGAAAACATGATTATTGCAAATAAAAAAGACATTTTTAAATAGAAGTTTGTTATGTAAATAAAAAGAAACTTTTTATTAGAAATGTGTTTTGCAAATAAAAATAACATTTTTGTGAAAATAGGATTATAGAAAGAATTCAATCATTTTTGTCACTTTAGCGAAATGAATTAGAAAACATTCATTTTGTCACATTAAAAGAGAATGAATTAGAAATGTATATTTTTATACATTAAAAGAGAATGAATAAGAAATGTATATTTTTATACATTAAAAGAGAATGAATTGGAAATGTATATTTTATACATTAAAAAGAGTTTGAAAAATACATTTTTGTTCATTAAGAAGAAAGATTTCATTTCGATCGTTAAAAAAGGATTAAAGAAAAATTAGCATTTTGTTTACTTTAAAAGAATGAAAACAAAAATGACATTTTTGTTTACGTTGAAAGATTAGACAAAAGTAACATTTTTATTAAATCGGGCAAAACCCAATTTAAGATGTTAGCATTAGAAAAAGATCATTTTTATTATATGAAGTGTTATCACAGAAAAGTAACATTTTTATCTTATAAAATGTTGCATAAGGAATAAAGGTTCACCTTTGTTAAGAATGTTGCATTTAGAAGAATTAACATTTTTAGTGTAAAATGTTGCATTTAAAAGCATTAACATCTTTAGTGTAAAATGTCACATTAGTATAAAAATTACATTTTTTTGTTAAAGATGTCCCATAGTATGAAAATAACATTTTTGTGTTAGAATATGTATCATATTACACCGTCATGTTGTTTAGAAAATGAATACTTACACCGTCATGTGTTAATTAGAAAATTTACATTTTTATGTAAATAGAATAAAAGGAAGAAAATTTACATTTTTATGTAAATAGAATAAAAAGAAGAAAATTTACATTTTTATGTAAATAAACAATGAAAAAGGAAAATTTACATTCTTATATAAACCAACAGTAAAAAGGAAAATTACATTCAAAATGTAAATTAGAATAAAAAGGACATTTTTGTTAGCAAATAAAAATTAAAATAAAAACCATAGAAAAATAAGTACATTTTAATTTGCCTTTTATATGCAAATAAAAACCAAAGAAAATAAAGTACATTTTTATTTGTAAATTAGTTGCAAATAAAAAAACGAAGGTATAAAGTACATCTTTATTTGCAATTTAGTTATAGAAAAAAAATGATTTAAAAGTAAGAAAATTTCATTTTCAGGTAATTAAGATAAAAGGATTAATTGACATTTTCATGCAAATAGAATTAAAGAGAAAATTTACATTTTAATATAAATAAGAAGTAGAATTTAAAGAATTAGAAAAGTTTTACATTTTCTTAATGTAAATAAGAATTAGAAAAGTTTTACATTTTCTTAATGCAAATAAGAATTAGAAAAGTTATACATTTTCTTAATGTAAATTAGAATTAGAAAAGTTACATTTTCTTAATGTAAATAAGAATTAGAAAAGTTACATTTTCTTAATGTAAATAAGAATTAGAAGAAAATTATATTTTTATGTAATTAAGTTAAAGAACATAAAATTTACGTTTTTATGTAATTAAGTCAATTTCCATGTGAAATAGATTAAAAGTGAAGAATTTACATTTATCATGTAAACTATAATAAAGGAGAAAAATTACATATTTATGTAATTAAGTTAAAGAAGATAAAGTTTATATTTTTATGTAATTAAGATTTAAAGTAAGAAAATTACGTTTTCATGTAATTAAGATTTAAAGTAAGAAAATTACATATTTATGTAATGAAAAGATTAGATTTTGACATTGCAAAATTATTTACATTCTTTTTACGTAAATTAGATTAAAAAGGAAAAGTCGCCTTTTTAATGCAGATTATATTAAAAAGAAAACTTTATATTTTAGATGCGATAAAAATAATAGAATTAGAATGTATATTTTTATCGTCATTTTAGATGCGATAAAAAGAGTAGAAATGAAATGTATATTTTTTATCGTCACTTTAGATGCGATAAAAGAATAGAATAAATATTATATATTTTTATCGTCATTTTAGAGACGGTAAAAAGAAGTTACATTTTTCAATTTAAATAGAAGAAAAATAATAAGTTACATTTTTATCTGTAATTAGAGAAATAAAGAAAATTACATTTTCCAATGTAAATAGAAAATAAAATAAAAGTTTACATTTCTCAATGTAAATAAAATAGGAATAGAAATAAGCATTATTGTTTTGCTTAGGATATATATGTAAATAAAAATAAAAATAAGCATTATTGTGTGTCATGTTATACCTCGACATTATATATACAAATAGGGACATTTGATGTTAGAAAAATATAGTGAATGGAATGGATGACGGAATTATATATATATAGAAATTAAAATCAAACGAACCGAGCGTGGTAGTTCGCGTCTTGGAATCGTGTCTTTAATTGATTATACCGAAATATTCGACCATCGGATTTTCCCAAAATGGAAACCGTTAGTTCGCCTTGGGAAGACCTTTCCAACGATATGAATTATGTTAAAATCCAACGGTTAAATTTAGAGAAACGTGTAAAACAAATTTGAGTAAAAACAGTGCCAGGGTCGCCCATTGACCCGAAGCATCGTTAAATTAAATTTAGCTATTTTATTATAAATAAAAATAGAGATAGATCGTTATTAAATACTAATAACGATATGAAATGATTCTAAAATATATATATGTGAGGATTATTTGAAAAGTCCGAGTTCAATCTCATTTCAAATGACTATACGTCGACCTAAGTTAAAGAGTTGAAGACGGTGATTGAAGACCGGTAATCTTCGACATCGAATGGATGACGGCTGCTGATGCCCTCGATTGATGTGCTACCTTGAAAAGGGTTTCGGTGGTAGTTGTCCTAACGTACCTGGAGATCTATCGGATATAGTTTCGTTCAGACCTAGAACGGTCTTATAAATGGAATGTTTGTCCGACATTATACTCCTTTATATTGTATTTATTGATTTTCTGCCGAATGTATGAATGATTAGTGGCGGGGAATTTATTCTCTTGCTTAACACCCTTTTGTATATTTTGGCAAAGGATTAATAGTATGATATGGATTGACAGTGTGGCATACAAGATGCAATGATCAAGGTTTCTTGTTGAAAAGCAGAACCTTGTGGTGACGATCAAAGCACAACTTGAATAAGCATAGCTTTGTGTATTACGTAGCTTCGCGAGCCTCACACCCCGGTTGGAGTCTAAAACGGGAGAAGGGAATGCTGGGAGAGCATCACGTTTCTTTCTATCTAGAAGTGGTGTTTGGGTTTTACACGACCCGACATTTTACTTATGTGGATGATGGAATGAGGCGGCTTGGATATTAGGTCCTATAGGACCGGGAAACGTGTGTTCAGGAATTGCCAATCCGCAAAGTCGTATGTGCGGACCGGCCCTGCAGCTTTCCAAGGTTTCACTACGGGGGATCCTGAGACATTAGCTAGAGTGTCCCGAATCGGTAAGGAGCTCCTCCCTAGCCTTGACTCATGATGGAAACCCAATTTCCAATACGACACCATGCGGTTTTGATTGTAGAACTAGTATGGCGACATAGTAGGATGGGGTACTATGCCGTCTATGATTGATACATTATGATTGAAATGTTTTTGAAACATATATACACTAACAATAATATCAAATCCGTTTTATCGTACCAAGCATTTTTGACCATTATAAGGTAAAACTCTATCCTCCGGTTTGCGCTGCTTTGTGTGATGAGACTTGGGTCTTATAATGGTTTCATTTTTCTAAAAAGCATTGTGTTGTTTAACGATTTACTTTAATTTATGCATCGGTAATCCATTGGAATAAAACCCATTCCGCGTTAGTGGCGTGGTCCTTGGATTTTGAGACGACCCCAAACCACGTATTGACGATGGCAAGGGTAATCCTTGGAATATAACACATAAACAGATAATAGCAGAACAGAATTAAATAAATACACCAGATAATGAAGAAATAATATACTGGATAAACGAAATCATCAGAGTTACACAATATACAGGATCATACTTAGTATAAAAACAGTTCAGCTATACATAAATGTCTACAGCGGAAAACAAACATAATGTAAAATAGGAGCTGAACAGCATAAAAAGAGATAAATGATAGAATCCATCTTCAGCTCCAGCTATCCAGAAAGAGCTTGCTAAACCTGAACACAAGGCTGCCCGTGTAGAAAAAGGGGCACCCGAGTTTGAAAGTGAAAAAACTACGAGTCAGTCATGGGACTGGTATGAGAAATCTACTCAACACTTTTAAAATATGGCTAATCACTGGACCACGCCACTTTCGTGGAACGGGTTTACTCCATTGGATTGCCAGTGCTTTAAAAACAAATCATTCTTTAAAACATCGCAATGCTTTTTATAAAAATGAAGCCATTATAAGATTCAGTTCCCATCACACTATGCAACGCAAACCGGAGGATAGAGTTTTACCTTATAATGCCCAAAATATGCTTGATACGAATAAAGCAAAAGCATTTGATATTATTACTAGTGTTTATAAGTTTCCAAAACAATTTCAATCATAACTATCAATCATAGACGGCATGGGTACCATATATCATGTCGCCATATATATATACAATCAAAACCGCACGGTGTCATATTTGGAAATTGGATTTCCGTCATGAACCAAGGCAAAAGATAGTCCTTACCGAATTCGAGACAATCTAGCCCATGTCTCAGGCACAGCCGCAACCGCACCTTGGATCGTCAGGGTCGGTCCACACGAAGTGGATTATAATGCATGAACATTGCGTCCCTCCGCCCTTTGGGGCGTAAATGAGCCAACGAATGACTCCATCGGACCCGGATCGTCCGATCTAACTGAGGCGCCTCGCAACAGTAACAACCACATAAGTCAAACTCGTCAGGGCGTGTAAAACCACTGACGCCACTTCTAGCTAGAAAGGAAACGCAAGTCCCCCCTGATGTCCTCTCCCGTTTCTGGTTCATACCGGGGTGTGAGGCTCGCGATTTCACGTTATACACAAAGCTACGCCTCACAGGCTGTAACACCCCGTACTTTGGGTTAATACTAAAATTCACTAATTTCAGAATAAATAATCTCAGATGTGGGAATCAGGGGAAACGGGCTGCGTCATTGCGTTCGTCTCGGAAAAATACGCAAAATAGAGTCCGAGTTTTCGAAAATCGGAGTCCGTATGGCCCAGTTATGGCCCGATGAAGTTTGCAGAAAATTCAAAACTAAAAAAAAACAGATTTAAAAATTTAAAAATTCAGATTTGAAATGGAACAGGCGGGGCCAGGCGGGAAGATTCCCGCCCTACCCATGTCGACAGGGCTGTCGACAGGCCTGTCGACAGGGGGGTCGACTTGCCTGTCGACAGGGGTGCGGCGTCCAGAGAACCTGGGTGCACCAGGTTGCACCAGGTTGGGTTCTAGGCTGGCTTGGAGGGCTGGTTCTAGAGATTTCCTAAATCTAAGGGTCCTAACCTAATCTAGGGTTAATCTAAGGGCCTAAAACACTCACCTAATCCTATAAATAAGACCCCAACCCTACCCTAATTCATTCATAATTAAGTCTTGTAACTAAACTATGGCAAAATGAAATTTGAGCATGGCCTCCACTAGTTCATGAAGGAAGTTGCAAGCAAATCACTCTCTAATCAACCTCTAATCCATTCTAAGCATCTTAATCTTCTTCATTTGGAGTGCAAATTTGTTAGTGGTGAGTTTCTATCACTTTAACATCAATTGTTAAAGTAAGTAGATTGGGTATAATGAGACTTATGGTCTTAAATGCGGATTAGTGAGTTTGAATCATTTGTAATGATATGCTACTCTATGTTTTACTATGATTATGCATAATTAATAAGTGGCTTTATGCATGTTTGATAAGTTGGTTTATGCATGCTTAATAAGTTGGTTTATGCATGTTTAACAAGTGGCTTTATGCATATTTAATGAGTGGAATTATGCATGTTTAACAAAGTGAGTTATGCATGCAAGTTATGTATATGTTTAAATGCAAGTTTAATGTGATATGCAAGTTATGCATGCTTATGCAAGTATATGGATGCTTATGCAAGTTATGTATATGTTTAAATGCAAGTTTAATGTGATATGCAAGTTATGCATGCTTATGCAAGTATATGGATGCTTATGCAAGTTATGTATATGTTTAAATGCAAGTTTAATGTGATATGCAAGTTATGCATGCTTATGCAAGTATGTGGATGCTTATGCAAGTTATGTGTATGCTTAAATGCATGTTTAACATATTATGCAAGTTATGAGAATGCTTGTATGCAAGTTCAACATGTTATGCAAGATATGTGTATGATAATATGCAAGCTCATATGCAACATGTTATGCAAATCATGTGTATGATAATATGCAAGTTTGGGTTAAATGTAGTTGGGTTAATATATGTTCATATATGCAAGTTGACATCCTCTTAACCCATGACAAAGTTATATGCTAAACCCATGATATTTGTGATGGATCTTCCCCTTTATTATGTCATGAAATGAGAACGATTTACGTGGGGAACGATGGGGTTGGTAAATATGTTAATAAATGTATGTTTGGGTATGATTAAGCATACCATAAAAAAATAAATTACCATAAGTGGGAATTTACCTATTGAGTTAGGTCTACCCCATGGGAATTTACCTATTGAGTTAGGTCTACCCATGTTATGGAAAACTTGATATTAATTAGGGATAATTAATATGGGGGTGATTAATTAGATGTAATTAATCGACTAAGACACGAGGTTGGACTCATTTGTAGTGTAAAACTGCCCGGACCCGACCGGCTTAACCAGTTGCTACAAATGTCAGCCCAATGTGAGAGGTCTTAGCCATAAATTAAATACGTGATTAAAGTAAAGACACGAGGTTAGGCTCTGTTATGACGTAAGACTGCCCGGACTCTACCGGCTTAACCAGGCGGTCATAACAGCTAGTCTAATATGGGAGGTCTTTATGGAAGATCACGGTCTTAAATAAATTAAGAAACACTTAACCATATTAGCATGTAGTGGGACATGAGGGGTTAAGTGGGTGCCTTGGGTGGCATGTGGAAATATTGTGGTTGCCTTGGGTGGCATGTGGAATCTAGTGGGTTGCCTTGGGTGGCAATAGAAAATACGATTAGAATACTTAACCAAGTGGAAACATGTAATTAAACATGATTAAAGGGTTAAGTGGGATACACTAGATATATGACAAGCTTAAGTGGGTAGCTTGTGGGGGCCCATTTCAACCAATATCCCAAACGTATCTTTGTGGGCTCGACCCATGTCGAGTAACGGGACACACATATTGGGCTTGATTATAAGAGGCCAAACGGGTTAGCGGTGGCAACGCAAGTCCAACGGGTTTCATATGCGTGTGTGGGCCCGGGCTGGTAGATAAGCCGTTGTTGCATCGTGTAGATATAAAGCCGTGCACCGTTGATAGTATAGGGTTGCCACTTTAGGGGAGTGATACACCCCACTGTGGGACCAGCACGGGTATCTACGGTAGGGAGTCGATCGATGGGGAGTAGTGGGTACACCTAATAAAGATAGGGGCAGACGGCACCTATGTAGGGGTACACGAAACTACTGGGTAAGAATTACTGAGTACACCTAGTGGAGATAGGGGCAGACGGCACCTATGTAGTGGGCTAGGTGTACACGAAACTACTGGGGAAATTTTCTAAGTCCTTGGAGGGATCAACCTTTAAGTAGGAATGACTGGTGTGGTGCAGTTAGTAATTATCCTTGGGTGGGTAGATGCGTCCTGACGGTTATCTTAGTTTATTCTAAGTCTACCAAGCTGCTTAGTGTAGCCATTCATCCCCAGATATTACCGTAGGTCAAGTTTATGTCTTCTCTGGTTACTTTAATGATTGTATTGTTAAAGTTATAGGACTCACTCAGACTTATGTCTGACCCCGTTGTTTTTATCTTTTTTCCAACCCTCAGGTCCTACGGTGGATCCTAGCGGTAGTAGAGCTTGATCGGATTGCTGTTCCAGTCTTTAGGAGCTTGGGTAGATGTAAAGCTCCAGTTATCCAGTTATCTTTTCTTTTGTTCTGGCTATTGTATGAGAGAGAGGGATTATGTACTTCTTTATTTTGATGGATATTGTACTTGACTTTTATCATGGTTTTATGATGTAACCAGACATGTTTATTTCCGCTGTTATGAGATGATATTTTAAATTTCAAGTACTATTTATATCTGTCTTGTTGTAATTTTTATGTTCTATATTCACTAAAATACTCCACCGATGCTATGGCATTCCCATAGTGAGTGACCATAGCGGGCGTGGGGTGTTACACGTGGTATCAGAGCAAAGGTTACCGGAACAGATAAAATTTTTAGAAAACTATTTTTCTAAAAACATTTTTGGAAGTAATATTTTCAAAAACATGTCTTTAAAGAGAAAATTTTTTGAAAGAAAAGCATAATCCCCAATAGCCATATCTATATCCTTCGAATTCTCCGTTTTGAATCTTTCCTTTTTCGTTTCAGCATGGCTGAGGATCTTAACTTTCCGGAGGGTGTGACGGTACCAGTATGGTATAGGAGATTGATGGAGGCTAGGGCCACCACGGCGGGTCCAGCAAATGTTCCTCCACCAACCGTAGCACCCGATCTTCCTCCTCCCCCTCCTCCTCGCACGGATACTTTTGCTAAGACTTGTAAGGAATTCAAAGCTATGGGAGGAAAACCTTTTCAAGGATCTGAAACCTTTGTGGAGGCTAGAGATTGGCTTAAGGAGGCGGAAGAGTTGATAGATATCTTTGAGATGGAAGAAGGAAAGAAAGTCAAGTTGGATGCTTGGTTAATGAAGGGAGAGGCCTCATTCTGGTGGGAGGTCACTAATGGAGAACGCCCCGTTGACTCTTGGGCGGATTTTAGGCAAAGATTTGTGGCAAAGTTTCTCTCAAGGGCGGAGGAAAACTTGTATATGGAAAGATTCTTGACTCTAAAGCAAGGAAATCTCTCGGTGAAGGAGTATGTTAACAAGTTTAATCAATTGGCAAGGTTTGGCCTAGATATGGTGAATACACCGGAGAAGAAGGCTTTGAGGTTCGTGAAAGGCTTGAATGAACCAATGCATGGGTTGGCTATGACTCATATCCCTATGGGGGCCACCTTTGAGAAGCTAGTTGACATGGCACTCATGTATGAAGAAGAGAAGGGTCCCAATGCTAATAGGGCACCCGAGAAGAAGGGAGATCAAAAGAGACCTCAGCAACAACAACAAAACAAAGGTGGGAAAGGCAACGGTGGCAAGGACAAGAAGAAGAAGTGTTTCAATTGTGGGACACCTGGCCACCTAAGCAAAGATTGTCGCAAGAAGAAGAAGACTGGCTGCTTCCACTGTGGCGAAGCAGGGCATTTAGTGAAGGATTGCCCTAAGAAAGGGCAAAGGACGGGGTCTACCTCAGGAGGACAGGTGCAAGCTCTTATGGCACCAGGTCAGGCTAGGGGGCAAGTACAGGCTCTCGCGGTTCCACAAATTCAGGGAAGAGGTAGAACTATCTCCGTTGAAAGTCTGGTTTTTCTATTTGATCATCCTGTCCGTACATTGTTTGATTCAGGCGCATCGCATTCGTTTATCTCATCATCATTAGTTGAGTCACTGCACTTAGACACCAGTCTGGTAGACGATCCCTTGGTTGTTTCAAACCCCATTGGGGGATCCACTTATTTGTCCATGATATGTTTGGGTTTGAAGATTTCTATACTTAGCATTGAGTTTAGATGTGATGCTTTTGTTTTGGGCTTCACGGGCTATGGGTTGATTTTGGGCATGGACTGGTTATCCAGTAATGGTGCCGTTCTTGATTGCGAAAGGAGAGTTGTTAGGCTCATGACCCGTTTGGGTAACACTCTCGAGATTTCTTGTAATCCCATGGACTCTGTTATGCTAAGTTATCTTGAATCGCTTGACGCTTCGGTCGAAAGTATGCAATCTGTTAGAGTGGTCCGGGAATATCCGGATGTGTTTGAGGAGGTGAAGGGCTTACCTCCGAAACGGGAAATTGACTTCCGAATATATTTGGTGGATAATGCTAAACCGGTATCTTTACCAGTGCGCCACATGGCTCCTCGTGAGAGGAGGAACTCCATAAGCAAGTAGGGGAGTTGCTTGAGAAGGGATTCATAAGACGAAGTATATCGGAGTGGGGTGCTCCAGTAGTATTTGCTACGAAGGCAGATGGGTCCCTCAGACTTTGTGTAGACTATAGAGAACTCAACAAGCTCACAAAGAAGAATAGACACCCATTGCCGAGGATTGATGATCTTTTCGATCAGTTGGTTGGCGCTTCAGTATTTTCTCAGTTGGACTTAGCCACGGGGTTTCATCAGTTGAGGGTGGCTGAGGATAGCATTGACAAGACTGCCTTTAGGACTCCGGATGGTTTCTATGAGTGGCTGGTGATGCCATTTGGGTTGACGAACGCCCCTGCATACTTCGTTGATTTGATGAGTAGGGTGTTCAGGGAGTTCCTTAATAAATTTGTGGTGGTCTTTGTGGATGATATCTTAGTATTTTCTAAGAGTGAGGAAGAGCATGCCCTACATCTTGGGGAGGTGTTGAAGACTCTTCGAGCGCATAGCCTTAAAGCTAAATTCTCTAAATGTCACTTCTGGAGGAAGGAAGTACGGTTCTTGGGGCACGTGGTCTCCAAGGAGGGGATAGCTGTGGATCCCGCGAAGGTAGTATCAATTCAGGATTGGAAGGTTCCAAAGAATGCTACCGAAGTAAGAAGTTTCTTGGGTTTGGCGGGTTATTATAGGAAGTTTATTAAAGACTTCGCGAAGATATCAGCCCCATTAACCCGCTTAACGAAGAAGAATCTTGTTTTTGCATGGGACGTAGATTGTGATGATGCGTTCCGACGGTTAAAGAGAGCTTTAACCACTGCTCCAGTTTTAGTATTGCCAGATGGGAGCAAGCCATTTGTTGTTTATACCGATGCCTGTGGAACAGGACTTGGCGCAGTCTTAATGCAAGAGGGAAGGGTAATAGCCTATGGTGGAAGGCAGTTAAGGCCACATGAGAAAAATTACCCTACCCATGATCTAGAGCTGGCCGCTATTGTTTTTGCGCTTAAGATCTGGCGCCATTATCTTCTTGGTGAGAGATTCGAGTTGTTCACTGACCATAAATCATTGAAATACTTGTTTTCTCAGAAGGATTTGAATCTGAGACAGCAAAGGTGGATGGAGTTCTTAGCATCCTATGATTTCGAGATAGCGTATACCCCTGGCAAGGGTAACGTGGTGGCGGACGCCTTGAGCAGAAAAAGGTTGTCTTTGAGTCCATTGTTCGTGGAACGACGAAGCTTGGAATTTATCTCGATGTTTGATTTCAGACCTTCCATTGACTATGTACCCGGTTTGCTAGCTTCTTTGGAAGTTAGACCTACTCTTTTGGGGCGGATTGGAGAAGCACAGAGGGACGACCCACAGTTGGTTGAGTTGATAGAGAAGCTCATAAGGGGGGAGTCGTCCAGCCATTTGAGTAGGTACACCCTAGACGATAAGGGGTGCTTGCGTAGAGACGGTAGACTTTGTGTACCGCAAGATGAAGGGTTGAGGAAGGTTATTCTTGATGATGCACACCGTTCTAGGATGACCATTCATCCCGGTGGGGACAAGATGTACCAAGATATGAGGAGGGTTTTCTTCTGGGCCGGTATGAAGAAAGATGTGGCCGAATATGTAGCTCGATGCTTGGTATGTCAACAGGTGAAAGCGGAGCAAAAGAAACCTGGTGGGTTGCTTCACCCATTGGAAGTTCCGCAATGGAAGTGGGATAGCGTCTCGATGGATTTTATTGACGGGTTACCCAGATCGAGAAAGGGTAATACAGGAATTTGGGTGGTGGTAGACAGACTTACTAAGAGCGCCCATTTCATACCTGTGAAGAGCAAGAGGACTGCTCCATGGCTAGCTTCAGTATATCTTCGAGAGATAGTTCGATTGCATGGGGTACCCTCTAGCATAGTGAGTGATCGAGATCCTATCTTCACTAGTGAGTTCTGGAGAAGTTTACAGGAAGCAGTAGGAACTCAATTGTGTTTGAGCACCGCATATCATCCTCAGACGGACGGCCAGACTGAGAGGGTGAATCGTGTCCTAGAAGACCTTTTGAGGCTTTGTATCTTAGATTTTGGAGGTACATGGGAAGAGCATCTTCCATTGGTGGAGTTCGCATATAATAACAGCTTTCAGTCCAGTATTGGGATGGCTCCTTTCGAAGCTCTCTATGGAAGGCCTTGTCGATCACCTACATGTTGGTGGGAATCTACGGATAAGATCTTGCTTGGGCCTGATATGGTTAGGGAGACTTCAGAGAAGATCGATTTGATTCGAAGAAGGATGAAAGCAGCGCAAGATAGGCAAAAATCTTATGCGGACAAGAGAAGGACGGATCTTGAGTTTGAGGTTGGGGATATGGTTTTTGTTAAGGTATCTCCGTTGAGAAATGTTGTTCGCTTCGGATCCGTTGGGAAGTTAGCACCGAGGTTTGTTGGGCCGTTTCCTATCAAGGAAAGGATTGGACGAATGGCATATAGGGTGGAGTTGCCCGACAGACTTAGTGGTGTTCATGATGTATTCCATGTATCACATCTGAGGAAATGCTTACATGAGACCGCAGAGGTGGTAGAGCCGAGCTTGCTTAGAGATATAGAGATAGAGCGTGATGCGACTATCCGACGAGCTCCTACTCGCATCCTTGGGTCAGAGACTAGGAAATTGAGGAATCGAGAGGTTCAACTAGTCAAAGTGCAATGGGGAGAAGATGAGAGCAACGCAACTTGGGAGACGAAAGCGAAGATGCGTTCATTGTACCCATTTCTTTTTGAGGGTATGTTTTTACTTTCTCCTTTATCGCTTGTCTAGTACTTATCTTATCTTTAGTATGTCCTCTCGTTAGTACTGTTTGACCTTTAGATAGGGTAAACCTATGGTTGAAACATGTGTTTGAGACATGTTATGGTTGATGGATGCAAGTGGATGCAAGTGTTTGCTAGTGGTTGCTCGTGGATGCATATACACACACTCTAGGCACTAGATCGGCTCAATCACTTCATATTGCATATTGCATAAAATTGTGTGTAGAAAGCTATATTTATGGATGTCTAATGATTGTGTTATCATATGGATGATGCATTTTGGTGAATGATTGTGCACTCATGTAGATATTGTATGTGTCGATAGGGTTCTTTCGCATACATAATGGATGCATGGCACTATCATGGTTTGCATATGTTCATACATTAGATAGGGAACATATACACACACTCTTTGCATATGCTCATACATCATTAGAAATTGTTCTAAGGACAATGGATTCCCGTGTTTGATGGATTGAGTAGATGGTTGTTTGGATGGTAGGATATGCATTCTCCTTAGCTTAGAGATTTCGGGGACGAAATCCTTTAAGGAGGGGAGAATGTAACACCCCGTACTTTGGGTTAATACTAAAATTCACTAATTTCAGAATAAATAATCTCAGATGTGGGAATCAGGGGAAACGGGCTGCGTCATTGCGTTCGTCTCGGAAAAATACGCAAAATAGAGTCCGAGTTTTCGAAAATCGGAGTCCGTATGGCCCAGTTATGGCCCGATGAAGTTTGCAGAAAATTCAAAACTAAAAAAAACAGATTTAAAAATTTAAAAATTCAGATTTGAAATGGAACAGGCGGGGCCAGGCGGGAAGATTCCCGCCCTACCCATGTCGACAGGGCTGTCGACAGGCCTTTCGACATGGGGGTCGACTTGCCTGTCGACTTGCCTATCGACAGGGGTGCGGCGTCCAGAGAACCTGGGTGCACCAGGTTGCACCAGGTTGGGTTCTAGGCTGGCTTGGAGGGCTGGTTCTAGAGATTTCCTAAATCTAAGGGTCCTAACCTAATCTAGGGTTAATCTAAGGGCCTAAAACACTCACCTAATCCTATAAATAAGACCCCAACCCTACCCTAATTCATTCATAATTAAGTCTTGTAACTAAACTATGGCAAAATGAAATTTGAGCATGGCCTCCACTAGTTCATGAAGGAAGTTGCAAGCAAATCACTCTCTAATCAACCTCTAATCCATTCTAAGCATCTTAATCTTCTTCATTTGGAGTGCAAATTTGTTAGTGGTGAGTTTCTATCACTTTAACATCAATTGTTAAAGTAAGTAGATTGGGTATAATGAGACTTATGGTCTTAAATGCGGATTAGTGAGTTTGAATCATTTGTAATGATATGCTACTCTATGTTTTACTATGATTATGCATAATTAATAAGTGGCTTTATGCATGTTTGATAAGTTGGTTTATGCATGCTTAATAAGTTGGTTTATGCATGTTTAACAAGTGGCTTTATGCATATTTAATGAGTGGAATTATGCATGTTTAACAAAGTGAGTTATGCATGCAAGTTATGTATATGTTTAAATGCAAGTTTAATGTGATATGCAAGTTATGCATGCTTATGCAAGTATATGGATGCTTATGCAAGTTATGTATATGTTTAAATGCAAGTTTAATGTGATATGCAAGTTATGCATGCTTATGCAAGTATATGGATGCTTATGCAAGTTATGTATATGTTTAAATGCAAGTTTAATGTGATATGCAAGTTATGCATGCTTATGCAAGTATGTGGATGCTTATGCAAGTTATGTGTATGCTTAAATGCATGTTTAACATATTATGCAAGTTATGAGAATGCTTGTATGCAAGTTCAACATGTTATGCAAGATATGTGTATGATAATATGCAAGCTCATATGCAACATGTTATGCAAATCATGTGTATGATAATATGCAAGTTTGGGTTAAATGTAGTTGGGTTAATATATGTTCATATATGCAAGTTGACATCCTCTTAACCCATGACAAAGTTATATGCTAAACCCATGATATTTGTGATGGATCTTCCCCTTTATTATGTCATGAAATGAGAACGATTTACGTGGGGAACGATGGGGTTGGTAAATATGTTAATAAATGTATGTTTGGGTATGATTAAGCATACCATAAAAAAATAAATTACCATAAGTGGGAATTTACCTATTGAGTTAGGTCTACCCCATGGGAATTTACCTATTGAGTTAGGTCTACCCATGTTATGGAAAACTTGATATTAATTAGGGATAATTAATATGGGGGTGATTAATTAGATGTAATTAATCGACTAAGACACGAGGTTGGACTCATTTGTAGTGTAAAACTGCCCGGACCCGACCGGCTTAACCAGTTGCTACAAATGTCAGCCCAATGTGAGAGGTCTTAGCCATAAATTAAATATGTGATTAAAGTAAAGACACGAGGTTAGGCTCTGTTATGACGTAAGACTGCCCGGACTCTACCGGCTTAACCAGGCGGTCATAACAGCTAGTCTAATATGGGAGGTCTTTATGGAAGATCACGGTCTTAAATAAATTAAGAAACACTTAACCATATTAGCATGTAGTGGGACATGAGGGGTTAAGTAGGTGCCTTGGGTGGCATGTGGAAATATTGTGGTTGCCTTGGGTGGCATGTGGAATCTAGTGGGTTGCCTTGGGTGGCAATAGAAAATACGATTAGAATACTTAACCAAGTGGAAACATGTAATTAAACATGATTAAAGGGTTAAGTGGGATACACTAGATATATGACAAGCTTAAGTGGGTAGCTTGTGGGGGCCCATTTCAACCAATATCCCAAACGTATCTTTGTGGGCTCGACCCATGTCGAGTGACGGGACACGCATATTGGGCTTGATTATAAGAGGCCAAACGGGTTAGCGGTGGCAACGCAAGTCCAACGGGTTTCATATGCGTGTGTGGGCCCGGGCTGGTAGATAAGCCGTTGTTGCATCTTGTAGATATAAAGCCGTGCACCGTTGATAGTATAGGGTTGCCACTTTAGGGGAGTGATACACCCCACTGTGGGACCAGCACGGGTATCTACGGTAGGGAGCCGATCGATGGGGAGTAGTGGGTACACCTAATAAAGATAGGGGCAGACGGCACCTATGTAGGGGTACACGAAACTACTGGGTAAGAATTACTGAGTACACCTAGTGGAGATAGGGGCAGACGGCACCTATGTAGTGGGCTAGGAGTACACGAAACTACTGGGGAAATTTTCTAAGTCCTTGGAGGGATCAACCTTTAAGTAGGAATGACTGGTGTGGTGCAGTTAGTAATTATCCTTGGGTGGGTAGATGCGTCCTGACGGTTATCTTAGTTTATTCTAAGTCTACCAAGCTGCTTAGTGTAGCCATTCATCCCCAGATATTACCGTAGGTCAAGTTTATGTCTTCTCTGGTTACTTTAATGATTGTATTGTTAAAGTTATAGGACTCACTCAGACTTATGTCTGACCCCGTTGTTTTTATCTTTTTCCCAACCCTCTGGTCCTACGGTGGATCCTAGCGGTAGTAGAGCTTGATCGGATTGCTGTTCCAGTCTTTAGGAGCTTGGGTAGATGTAAAGCTCCAGTTATCCAGTTATCTTTTCTTTTGTTCTGGCTATTGTATGAGAGAGAGGGATTATGTACTTCTTTATTTTGATGGATATTGTACTTGACTTTTATCATGGTTTTATGATGTAACCAGACATGTTTATTTCCGCTGTTATGAGATGATATTTTAAATTTCAAGTACTATTTATATCTGTCTTGTTGTAATTTTTCTGTTCTATATTCACTAAAATACTCCACCGATGCTATGGCATTCCCATAGTGAGTGACCATAGCGGGCGTGGGGTGTTACACAGGCAGTGCTTTGATCATCACCATAAGACTTTGCTTTTCAACAGAAGCCTTGATCATTGCATCTTAGCATGCCACACAGGCAATTCACACCGTGCAACTGATGGCTATCAATCACACAGAATAAATTCCAATGTCAGACACACTGTCCATTTGCAAGTCCGTTCTGGGTCTGAACGAAACCGGATGCACTATATACCTCGCAAACCCATCGACCTCCACGTACGTCTGGACGATCACCACTCATTATCCATATTTTGGGATACCTCCCAATCCGGACCTCGGTTACCATCCAAACGAGGTGAAGATCTCCGGACTTCGACCACCGTCTTTATCTTCGATTTCTTATCGTCGATTCAGTTATTCAGAATGGGATAAACCCGGTCTTTCTAAGCAACTCGCGTATATAATAAACAAGTGCTACACAAACACTACTACGCATCATTTCAATTCATTAGTCACTAACCGTCAATCAGTAAGAGAACGATTTCCCAAATATTAACCCCGAAGGCCGAAACCAACATTAGATCAATACCCAAGAAACCATTCGACTTATCCAACCTTCAGTTAGTTTCTAAATTTCACATCCATATCGTTTATAATATTTTATAATGATTTATCGCTATTTTTATTTATTTTAAAATAGCTAATTTATTCAAAACGACGCTTCGGGCCATAACGCGGCCGTGGCGCTGTTTTTCTTCAGATTTGATTTACACATATCTGAAAATCTAACCGTTGGATCTTCACAAAATTTACATCATTAGAAAGATCTTTTCAAAACGAATCCAACGGTTCCAGTTTTGGGAAAATCCGACGGTCGGATCTCCCGGTACAATCGTTTGAAGTTTCGATTTCAAAATACGAACTGCAGCGTCGTTATTCGATTTAATATAATTATATATATATATATAATCGATTCTGGCGCTGTTTTTCTTCAAATTTGAATTAAGCATTCCAGACAATCCAACCGTTGGATTTTTACAAAGTTGATGCCGTTGGAAAGATATTTCCAAAGCGAACCCAACGGTTGCGGTTTCGGGAAAATCCAATGGTCGGATCTCCCGCACTAATCGTTTGAAATCACGGTTTCAAAATACGAACTGCAGCTTCATTATTCGATATATTTCAATTCTATATATATATATATATATATATATATATCGATTCTTCGATTTCAAAACTATATGATTTTCATACATTTGATAAAAATGATATTTTTATCTAACTGTCTTCTATTTCAACACTTTACTATTTTTAACAATTCATATATATAATAAAAATGTGATTTTTATTGTAAAACAATTCATTTCAAAACACGATTATTTTCTATGGTTCATATAGGTGATAAAAATAGGATTTTTATTATAAAACAATTTATTTCAAAACAAGATTATTTTATATAGTTCATATCGATGATAAAAATAGGATTTTTATTATAAAACAATTTATTTCAAAACAAGATTATTTTATATAGTTCATATCGATGATAAAAATAGGATTTTAATTATAAAACAATTTATTTCAAAACAAGATTATTTTATATAGTTCATATCGATGATAAAAATAGGATTTTTATTATAAAACAATTTCTGTCAAAATATGAATACCATTCAACACATGAATTTCAATTCAACGAATGAAATTCGATTCAACACATGGAGGTTTTCTGTAATAAACCGGAAAATACGGGCCAATTTAAAAATTTTAAATTGGTGATTTCAAAGGAATTTGAACAATTGAAATAGAATATTTCAATAAAATAGTGAATTAGAATAGTGAGTCAGTTTGAAAATTTGAATTCAAACTTTGACTGACTATGCAGGGTGGAAAATATAACGGATTTTAGTGAAACCAAAAATATTTAAATCTGTTCATCAATATCTTTCTAACGAATCTGAAAAATCGATGTTTCATAACGGGAATCAAAAGTTATGGCCGAATGAATTTTCAGAAAGGTCGCTATATAGAATATATAGCCCTGGAATATTGATATTTTGCAAACGACCTCGGAATTCGACGAAACCACTTTTGTTGGGTCCGGGATGTCAAACTATTGCTAGGTTTCAAATTTCATAATTTTTTAAGCTAATATGTGAGCGTGGCAAAAGAAAATGTGTTTGGTCAATTTCTGTTAAATTGGATCGACCAGAAAATGGCCATTTTTCAAACGATCTCAGAATTCGACGAAACTAGTTTTGTTGGGACCATAGCGTCAAAACATAGATAGATTTATTTTTCTGGAATTTTTCGAATCAGTTTGTGGCCCTAGCAAATTGAAATGTACGTTCAAAGTTAAAAATTAAATGTTTTATACTTTAATTTGAAAAATAACTGACTATAACAGTCGAATTGGCCAACGAAACCTATCTCATTGTGTCCGGGACGGGGGTATTTAGCTGGGGGCGACAGTCGTTTGGTTTGAAAAGGAGTTCGTTGGAGAAAACACTATTTAAAAATTTAATAAAACCATCGACCAATCATATTTCTCCATTCATAAATAAAAACAAAACATCAGAAAACCCCCCGATCCCCCCGACATCGACAACGGAAAGCTTCCTCCCCTTCCCTGGCGATTTCCGATCGCCACAGCCCGAATCAGCCCCTCCCCCAGTTCAACTTTTTGTAGTTCTCCTTCCCCTCTTCAAATCCATATAAGGAGTTCCCCCTATCGTTGCTCCTACGTCGAGATATCTCCCTCCAAAGTCCCGACCTTTCAGCTGCCGCCGCGAGCTCTGGGCCCCACCGAGTCGCCTCCAACCGCCGCGCGCCTGTAGCCCTCTCCTCCCTCTTCCATGTCCAACCCGTCGATCATCCCCTCGTGCCTCGGTTCTCGCGAAAACCACAAACCTAGTTTTGAACCAAATAGAAAGGTGAGTCCTTTTTGATGTCTGCACTTTGAAAAATCATATCTTTTTGGTGTGTTGACGGAATTCGATGAAACAGGAAACATCGGGACCGCAACGAAGCTCTCTACCACATAGAAGAAGCCGCGGATTTTTCTGAGTCATCTACGATTTTTAGCACTCCGAAAACCAATGTGAGAAATCTAAATTAAAAGAATTTGAATGGAAAATGTTGTGTATAAATTATATTAGTGAAATATAAATTACACACGTGTTGTATACCTCACGTACATGAGTAGTGTAAGCTATATAAGCGAAGTATGAATTATACATGCATAGAATAATTGATATATGTGTTGAAATGCAAGTGGAACATAGCAATTATATTAAATATATATATATATACACTCCCCTCATCCACAAACCATGGACGATATTTATTGTTGTGAATTGGTGTGAAATATTGGATGAAAAATATAAATGGTTGAATAATTGTTTGTGGTTGATATTGTTTGGTTGTGGTTGAAAAATACCCATTGGTGATTGAAATGAATTGGAAATATTTGTGGAAATAAAAATAAAACATGCCGCTTGCGTGCGAATTAGATGCATGAATCCCCATTGTCAAAAACCGCGAGGTTTTAAGGTAGAGCGAGGAGCCGTACTAGGGACGGTGCCGGTTTTAACTACCCTGCCGTTATGCTGCCGAAATTTTGAATAATCTTTATGTGTTAGAATTATTTTCATATGTTGAAATTATTTTCATGTGTTGAAATTAAAGTCATATGTTGAAACTATATCCATGTGTGGAAATGTTCATGTGTTGAAAAGTGATGTGTGAAAATTAAATTCATTTGTGAATGAATGAAGTGTTTAAACAATAAAAATCACATTTTTATAATATATATGAAGTATGAAAAATATTCGCCTTATATAAATAGTTTCAACAATAAAAATTCTATCTTTCTCATATGAACAACATAAATAAAATATCCATGTGTGGAAATGCTCATGTGTTGAGAAGTGTGTGTAGTGGAAAAGTTCATGTGTTGAATAAAAAGATCGAACAATAAAAATTACATTTTTATTGAAACTATGAAGTGTTGAAAACATCCATTTGTCGAATAAATACTTTAAATGATAAAAATATCATTTTTATCATATATGTGATATGCTAGAGATATGCGGACGTTGAAATACATATTTGTGAAGAAATATTATTTTTAACATGCATAGGAACTAAATAAAATAGTCATGTGTTGAAATCTATTTTAGTTCGCCAAAATTATCATCTTTGAAATGTGAAGTGTTAAAAATATCCACTTGTTCAAATAAATGTGCATGAGTTGAAATATACATTAATTAGCTAATGATGTGATTTTAGCCTATGCATGCAACATTGGAATGAATGGGGTTTTTAAACCAAAGTAAATCAAATATGAAGTTGAATGGAAAATGATAAGTGATAAAAATTGTATATATGTACATGCATATTTATTGAACAGGTTATAGCAAAGGGGCTAGAGAAGAGGAATAAAATTTTGTGCCCGACAAATAGGTACACATTTACTGTTTTGTTAGGGTGATGATTTTATGAGCCCGTTGGCTAGCCGCTTGGCTTTTTCTTTTTCTTTTTGACATGAGACGCCCGTGTGGTTATTTGGGAATTTTCCCAGCCCCTCCCGTACAAAGGAGGTTATGGTGAAATTTTCCGAAATTTAAAGGCGTTAGTGAAATAATTGAAGTGGAAACGATATAGGAATTTTTGAATGAACTATATTTATATATATATATATATATAAATTTAAATAAAATTAAAACGAAACGTGGCCGTGCAGTTCGTGTTTTGAAACCGTGATTTCAAATGACTAGTGCGGGAAATCCGACCATTGGATTTTCCCGAAACTGCAACCATTGGGTTCGCCCTGGAAATATCTTTCCAACGGCACCAACTTTGTGAAGATCTGACGGTTGGTTTGTCTGGAATGTTTAATTCAAATCTGAAGAAAAACAGCGCCAGAAACGATTATATTTATATATATACATATATATATATATATGAATATAATTAAATTAAATCGAATAACGACGCTGCCGTTCGTAAATAGAAATCGTAACTTCAAATGACTAGTGTGGAAGATCCGACCGTCGAATTTTCCCAAAACTGAAACCGTTGGATTCATTTTGAAATGATCTTTCTAATGATACAAAATTTGTGAAGATCCAACGGTTAGATTTCCAGATATGTGTAAAGCAAAATTAGTGAAAAGCAGCGCCAGTGCATCGACACGACCAGAAATGTCGTTTAATTAAATAAAAATGACGATATATCATTATAAAATACTGTTAGCCTGCTTTGTGACCAGGCTACCCAAAGAAAAGATCATGTTGACACACCTCTCGGTAAATGCTGTCTGATATGGAATCTCTGGATAACATCGCTCTCTGGCATTGGAAGCATCGTCAGAAGACACAAGGCAGTTTGGTCAAAATCACAACATCAGTATAAACTGGCCCGAAACCTCTATCAAATGACCTCATTTGGATCTATTCACCTCATATACTCGTAGCCCTTTGAATTAGCTTCAGTTTGAGCTTTGGTTTGGCTCAATCGGACTTACGGTTTGAAAGTTACGCCCATTTCCGTGAACGAGTGTAAGCTGGCATATGCCTGCGATCCGATCCGCCCTTGCCTACGCGATCCGATCCGCCCTTGCCTACGCGATCCGATCCAACCCATGACCGCGATCCGATCCGCCCTTGCCTACGCGATCTGATCCGACCCATGACCGCGATCCGACCCATGACCGCGATCCAACCTTCGGACCTGTTCAAACGCAGCTTGTTTTGACCTATTCTCAAGGCTACTGGCTCTCATATTTTTCTGGATCGCCTGCCACGTACCCCATCACGAACCAGTCCTCCCAGGAGCTTTCCTACAGCTATAAATACACCTTCAGAGGGCATTTTCAGGGGACTTTTGGCATCTCCTCATCCATGGCTGCCATGGCCAACACTTCTCCATGAATAACCACTATCTTCCTCAATAAATTCAATGGATTCGGAGAGAATTATTCATTGAATTCAAGTGATTGAAAGACAATATTCATTGTAATTGTAATCTATGAGCGAAATGAGAAAATATGAAGTGGACGTAGGCTCGTTAACGCCGAACCACTATAAAAATCTCGTTGTCTTGCTTTTTTCTCTATTTTTTAGTTATTTCTTCATATCCTATGCTCAAAATACGACGATTTGGGTGTTAGGACCATTTTTTGGTCTAACAAATACTATAGACGATATAGAGTGGAAATAAACCAATTTCGTTGTGTTTGCTTGATGTGTGATGGTTGAATGTATTTAACATGAGAATTATAACTAAAGAACTGAAATGTGAATGTTGAATAGTCCAACCATGTGATAAATTGATTTGAAAATCTAAATATACGTGGATTATTTGAAAAGGCCGAGTTCATCTCATTTCAAATAATCGATCGACGTTGAGAAGTCGAAGAGTCGAAGACGGTTGAGGACCGACGATCTTCACATTGGATGGATGGGCGCTACTGATGCTCGTGATTGGAGTAGCTACCATGAAGGAACTGAAGTAGTAGCCGTCCAAACATACTGTTGATTGTACGGATATGCGAGGAATTGGTGCCTCCGGTTTCGTTCAGACCCAGAACGGACTTGTAAATGGACAGTGTGTCTGACATTGGATTTTGTTCTGTGCTGATTGACCTCTGTTGAATATATATCTGTTTGGCGGAGGAGAATTTATTCTCTTGCTTAACGCCCTTCTCTGAGACGTACGAGCTCAGAGGTTATGTATTGATAGAAATCAGTCGCATGGAGTGGATTGCCTGTGTGGCACGCCTGAGTGGCATATGATTAAGGCTTCTGTTGCAAAGCAAAGTCTTGTGGTTGATGAACAAAGCATGGTCTGTGTGACGTAGCTTTGTGTATGACGTGAATTCGCGAGCCTCACACCTCGGTATGAGTCAAAAACGGGACCCGGACCCCCGCCGGCGCTGCGCCCTGACCCGCTAACGGCCTCGCCTTCGGCTCGGAGTACATTCTGACCCACAATTATCACAAATGCTTATCGACCAAGATTTGATAGGTATTCTGAGGATTCTTTCCAGAAGCCATGACCTCTATCTACCGATGTTATTGAATGTGAGGAGTTGTTGAAAAGATTCGACTCACTGGCTATGGCAGTATACAAAATAATGATGGTCTCATAACAACCTCCTCTTCCAGAGCTCCAATGGTGTGCATATTTCCCAAATGCAACTGATGATGCTTCTGAGCGAATAGTGATCACCTAGTTTACGTGACTTAAACCTGTCCTACAGGCGAAATCCCAAATGACATTGACATAGAGCAATCCGGATACTATTCTGAGGATGACTCAAAAGATCCCAATGACCATGATTCTCAATAATGGGATACCCGACGGCAAGTAAGGATCCTAGCACTACAAAGTTACCCTTCGCTTGAATGGCGTGGTGAAAAACATATGTCCTACGGTTCACCTATTTGCCGTCAACCGCATCGAGATAGATTGATTTCCACATGTCCAAGGGTTAGATCGATGTACTTTGGTCCCCAGAGTTAGGAACCAATTGAACCTCCGCATGCCATGATTGGATATATGGATCATTGCTGAGATGATAACAACTTGACTGCTCACTAGCCACCATATGACATTGGTCAAGAAATGAGAATTTGAGATCAACGCAAATATGAATCAACCATTAGCTCTCCACTTCATACAACAGTTGTGATAGGATATACGAACCTTACTTGAAGCCTCGCAAGCTATGCTATCATGTTCAAGCTCATATGATCAAGATTCAAACAGACCAGTTCCAACAGAATTCAGAGCCTACATTGCACCCTAGAGCCTATTGCTAAATATGCCAACCGAAGATGGAGCGGGAATGGTCTGTGGTGACCAAGTTATTGGAGAAACCGACTACATCGCTGAATGTACCACTCCCGAAGAGGATGTGGCAGATGTAGAAGATGCACCTGGAAGATGTAATCAGATGGTGCAAAGAATGATTGACAGTCCGACGCCGGTGTCTTATTAATAACCCCTAAAGGGCGGTCAATTTATTCTCCGCTACTAACAACGGCTCCGAAGACGTCACCTTGATTATCGAATTGAAACTCGCTAAGGAGTGGGGAATAGTGGCATTAAGCATATTTTTTGACTTTCACATTGCTGTTCGCCATGCTCGAAAGGAATTCCAGACGAAGGAACCACCACTCGCAGCTTACCTAGAACCGGAAGAAGGGTTGTTGGACGAATTGGAACGTTACAACATATCTCATGTCCTGCGAGCAGAAGATCAGAAGGCGGATAATCCGGCCAAGTTAGAAGGGTCCGACAATATAGAAAAGATAGAGATGATCCCCATCAAGATACTATGAAATACAACCAGTGATCAGATGGAAGTTGATCCAACGTTGGAGACCAAACCCGGAAGAGAGTCATGGTTAACTCCATGATAAACTTCCTACAGCACAGAATGCATCTGACAAGGTGAAGTGAAAGGCGTGCAATCGTTTTTTATGCCTCGAGATATGACATGCAATTCGACATTGCCTATTTTTCTTGGAAGGTTGTCCCAAAAAAAAAAAAAAAAAAAAAACACCAACGAGTGCAATTGCCGAATTCACCGCCCTGAATGATTCGACCAAATCACCAATCAGCCACCCATTAGATGGGAGATGTACATGAATGAAACTTCTGGCGAACGGCGTTCTGAAGTTAGAAAGTGAAGACTCACACTTCTACTCTTTTCATCGATTATCTGCCAAGTGACTCACTCCCCTAAGGTTGGGGGCAACTACAGATTTGAGCATAAATTGCTCAAGATTACATCATCTAATTCGGAGCTGATACATCAAGAATTTGCCTGGCCAATTGACTTAGTCTTGCCTGAAAGTTAGCGAGTTGAAGATCAAGAATGCTTACGCATGAACGCTGGTTGATTGTCGGCGCACCAACCCTTGTCCCCGATATGGGATCGAGGGTATATCAGCAAATTTATGTGATATGATTATCCCACCAGCAGTAATATCCTATTTCCTAGCATGGAAAGTGCAAAAATTTCTATAAGCATGAATCCATTGTTCTCATGCTAATTTACAACCTAACACCAATGCAAAGATGTGCTACCATTAGCAATCCAGTCATGACTTCCTGACACTCCATCCTTACCCTCAGTACGGGGGCAAAAAGACGATTTGAAGGAGATGCGACCTCATCACTCGCTTATAGTACCTACCTAGCCGCCTTTGCCATCTCAAGACCCCGACCAAGGTCTATTCATTTTTTGGGACTGCAACCCCCATGATAATCTGAAAAGATACCCCTCATCAACTAAAGGACTTTGGAAGCCCTTTATTGGCAGAGATAGGGCAAAGTAAAATGGACCTGCAATGAATATGCAACGCCATTTTTCACTCAGAATGATACTCATTCCTTTAACAGGATTATTCTATAACCATGACTCTTATATTTGCATGATTTATGAGTTATTGATGTAATTAACTCAGATGAATTAATATGTGGATGGTGTAGGTATCCAGGATTTGCTACCGATCAAACTTGTAACACCCGCATATAGAGCCATAGAGCAATACTATAACGAGCTCGACTGAACTGCTCGTTTACAAAGCCACGCTCTTCGTCTAATGAATGCTGTATAGCTCAAGGTGGATCCGGGATGACCATCCAATCCTTGGCACACACGTGGCAGACCACAAGACAATTGAACATAAATCATTGAGTTACAATGTCATAGTCCGACTCCAGATGGACGCGGTGTGACCGCCTACATGGCTCGATCCTATGCTCGACGCCACCAGATTACATGAATTCAAATAAAGGAGGCAACACTGCCTCTTAATTTGCTTACTTTTCAATCATAAAATTTGCTTTCACATGCTTTCCGAGTTACTGACGTGACTAATTCGTGCGGTGTGAATAATGCAGGTACCCGAAGTCTGGTGCCAACCATTCCTCCCGTAGACTGTTCGGAGGAACTCAAAGCCTTGGCAAATGCTCCAACTGCTTGTCCGACTGGTTTTAATCCTCGGAGCTTGGATTAAAATGTAAACCTAGGACAAGTTTGATGAGCGTGCATGATTGCAGACCGCTTGATCCATGACTCTAACTCTCCAGAGCTGAGAGAGAGTATAAAGGACGCGAAGATGACGTCCACAAGGCATGGCGGTGTACCATGATCGGAGCCGCCTGAGCAAAAGTCTAACCTTGGCGACCGCCAGGAGAATATAAAAGCGTCCATGATTTGGCGCTGAGAAAGGACTCTTACCCCGCTGAAGGATCGGGGAGCGATGGAACAGCTGAGTCCCGACTCTAACTCTCCAGAGTCGAGAGAGAGTATAAAAGCGTCTATGATTTAGCGCTGAGAACTTCTGCTCCGCTGAAGGATCGTTGAGCAGATCATGAACCGAGCTCGAACTCTAACCCGTTGAAGGATCGGGAGAGTATAAAAGCGCTGGAGATTCAGTGCCCCAGCAACTCTAACCCGCTGAAGGATCGGGAGAGTATAAAAGCGCTAGAGACTTAGCGCCACGGGAAAATTCCTCCCCCGTTAAAGGATCGGGGGGGCAGGATGGAAGCTGATCCCAAATCCTCCATGTCCCGACATGGGGGCAACACAGTTATGGTCCTAATCAATCCTCAACAAGACCTGGCCAGGCACTAAGTTAATGATTGATTGGGGGCATGCCTATACATACACACTACTTTACTGCACTTTCACTTATAAGTTGCACTGATAACTTATAATGTTTCATGACTTGTTTGCTTATTTGCGTTTCAAATGTTTAAATGCATAACTAATTATGGAATGCTCGCAGGTACAGGATAATGCGAAAGGACTCTCACCCCGCTGAAGGATCGGGGAGCGACTGAACAGCTGAGTCTGAACTCTAACCTTGGCGAACGCCAGGAGAGTATAAAAGCGTCTCCGATTGAGCGCTGAGAAAGAACACTTACCCCGCTGAAGGATCGGGGAGCGACAGAACAACTGAGTTCGAACTCTAACCTTGGCGACCGCCAGGAGAGTATAAAAGCGTCTATGATTAAGCGCTGAGAAAGGTGCTGGAGACTCAGCACCCCCCATAATTTCTGCTCCGCTGAAGGATCAGGAGAGTATAAATGCATGACGACATATGCCACTCAAGGGATCCTATCCCGTCACACGACTGGGACCAAGAATGAAAATGGAGCTCGAACCACTCGTTTCCGGGAATGGGGGGCAGCACACGAACACAGCAGTACAAAAAGAAATGGAATTTCATTCACTAAGTACAGGCTCACAAAACAAAGCTGGACAAAATGCGAGATCCGAACTCGTACAACAACAGCAGACCAGTAGGGAATAACTAAAGGGCCGCGTCCAGAAGGATGACGTAGGCGTATAATTCTAAGCTTCCTGTGCGACTCACGGCGACGACAGAAAAAGAAGCCTGGATAGTGAATTATTCAGCGACATGTTATACAACTCCATACTCGCAACTGGAAGGACCTGGCGAGGCCCTGAGATTTTTTGATGTCTACCCTACCTTAGTACGATCTTGAGCGATCATTGATTCCTTGGCCTTAATACGATTCGACGTAATCGTGGAATTCTAGACATTTATGAATTACAGGCTTCTTTTACCGTCCCAAACATGTCCTACTCCATGCTTGGATAGTATGATCGCTTGAATTCTGAAAGTGACTTCCTCTTCTCATGTATACATGTCTGAATTCGAAAGGGAAGTGATCCGACCGCATGTCTTTCGCACTTACCCTATAACTGGGGCCATGGCTATTGAAAATATTTACAAACGGCATAACTTAAGTGCCTGTGTTTAACTTGTGTTGTGATCCTAACAGGCCCCCTTGAGGACCAAGAAACAAATGCAAAGAGAATGTCCATCTGCTGATCCCAACCGACTTCTAGAATGGGAAGCTCATATAAAGCTGGATATATCCCATACAGCAATTGGATAAGATGTAGCTATTTCGCCTCCAACCTCTCCCTTCATGCAGAAAGCAAGTGGGAACACCCGAGATGAACACGAACCAATCAGCAATCACACAACGTGCAGCTTCGATTCAGAACGTCGTAGATGGAAACATGGGCGATGGAACGGCTACCTGCAACTTCCTAGATGAGAATGCAAGAATCACAATGAACTCAGATCATGCACAACCAGTTTTAACTCCAACTCGAATGAATACTCGAGCGACATTTCATACTCAGCTCCGAGAAAGAACGCAACAATTCGAAAAATAGGAACCCGGTCAGGTCAAATGACTCGAACCATGACCTGGGGGCAATATCGACGTGGAAACAAGAAATCAGCAAAGACCCCCTTTGTAATCTCAGATTCGATGCTGGGGGCACCAGCCAGGATCTTGATAATGTGCAACAATTCTTTGACGGTGATCTGCTCGCCAGTTTAATTCGGCACCTCTCGAGGAGCGGTACTCCTCTAGTTGATGTGGATAACGACAATCACAGTCCTCACATGTGGGACGTCAGGATCCCCTGTTATTCCCCCGGACTTTAAATTTTCTCTATAACAAGACTTTCTCAGAGATTTTGATGAATTCAACCCTGAAGTCGATAGACTTTCATGATAAAAAGGTGTTAGCGTCGAGACGAATGACCTAGATGCCTTCCTGACTAAAGAATGGGGTACCTTCTAATTCCTGAAACGATAAGGACAAAGGAAAAGCCCTGGAAAACAATGACAAGAATGTGCAGTTCCAAAGAGAATCTATACCACTTATCGAGCCCATGATCTTGTTTGTCAAGCACAATTGAACCGAGCATGAGAAAGAGACTCAATAAGACTGTGATAACCATTTCGGACTATGCTGAAGCATAAACGGTGGGGCCCAACTAACTTCATAACGACATTTATTCACTCGCATTCAACAACCTTACTTGACTCCGCAATTGATCTGATAAGAGTTTCCGAAGTCGCTGATGCCCGATGAGGCAATCCTCACTATCTGACTAAAGAGAAGAGATGATATCAAAGAAAATGTGATTCAACCATTCGCATGTACAACTCGAACTCTTGCTGACTCAAGAAGAGCACAGGACAACTTGGGTCAACTAGAATAGCTGAACTTGCAACTCAGCTACGGCCTGAATCAACTGCAGAGAGTATAAGAGCTTAAAGACCGTATGCCCCAATAACTTAGCTCACCCCCACCGACGCTGGGGGCATAAGCATTAACTTCGCTTGTCCTCCAGTGGCCCTCATAGCATGAATGCCGATTCGCAAGCTGACATTGAATATGACCCTGGCCTGGCACATGACCCGAAATGTATACACTATATCTTCAGAATGTGACAGAATGCATCTTGCCCGTTCAAATGAGTCAGTTTACGGGTCAAGTGTGACTTCAATGGTTTAAATCGCTGCTACACCGGATGGAAGGTGTGACAAATTCCTCCACTGCCTTATGATAGTGACGATCGCACGAGCACTGGTTCACATGGTATCAACTACGTCTCTTGCTGACTTGCATATGATTATTGAATTGCGAAGCAATCCAGAGCGATCGCGGATTCCTTTGACCACGATCCAGAGTGATCATGGCCTTCAGATTCCCTACTGTTACGATTCAATGCGATTTTAAGATCCTGGATCAATACCAAGATATCAAGATGATCCAAACTTGAATACAAATGACAAATTCATACGTTGATTCTGATATGCTTTGTCCCAATAGTCCAGTTGTTAGCTCAGAGCCCAAAGATTCTTACATTGCCCCATGATTTGGTTGGCTACTTCATACATTGGCTCATATGAAAAAGAAAGTCCAACCCTACCACGCGCTTGGCTTGCATAGAATAATGATGTTGTTTGGCAACGACCTGTGTGTGTAGAATCACGCTCGGGAGCCAACGATTTAGCATGACATCTGACGGATGAATTAGATCCTTTGATCCGACAAGGTTTAAACGATTTCTTGATCATCTCATATACTCCTTCCGTGGAACTTGGCCTGACTATCTCCCAGGGAAGCAATGCAGTAGTTGGATGAAGCCTTCTCAAGGATAAATGACGTTCTAGAGAGATTTAGCTCAACATATTCAAAGCACATCTCATCTTCGATAAGATGTACTTTGGGGGGCAAAATGTTAGCCTGCTTTGTGACCAGGCTACCCAAAGAAAAGATCATGTTGACACACCTCTCGGTAAATGCTGTCTGATATGGAATCTCTGGATAACATCGCTCTCTGGCATTGGAAGCATCGTCAGAAGACACAAGGCAGTTTGGTCAAAATCACAACATCAGTATAAACTGGCCCGAAACCTCTATCAAATGACCTCATTTGGATCTATTCACCTCATATACTCGTAGCCCTTTGAATTAGCTTCAGTTTGAGCTTTGGTTTGGCTCAATCGGACTTACGGTTTGAAAGTTACGCCCATTTCCGTGAACGAGTGTAAGCTGGCATATGACCGCGATCCGATCCGCCCTTGCCTACGCGATCCGATCCGCCCTTGCCTACGCGATCCGATCCAACCCATGACCGCGATCCGATCCGCCCTTGCCTACGCGATCCGATCCGACCCATGACCGCGATCCGACCCATGACCGCGATCCGACCTTCGGACCTGTTCAAATGCAGCTTGTTTTGACTTATTCTCAAGGCTACTGGCTCTCATATTTTTCTGGATCGCCTGCCACGTACCCCATCACGAACCAGTCCTCCCAGGAGCTTTCCTACAGCTATAAATACACCTTTAGAGGGCATTTTCAGGGGACTTTTGGCATCTCCTCATCCATGGCTGCCATGGCCAACACTTCTCCATGAATAACCACTATCTTCCTCAATAAATTCAATGGATTCGGAGAGAATTATTCATTGAATTCAAGTGATTGAAAGACAATATTCATTGTAATTGTAATCTATGAGCGAAATGAGAAAATATGAAGTGGACGTAGGCTCGTTAACGCCGAACCACTATAAAAATCTCGTTGTCTTGCTTTTTTCTCTATTTTTCAGTTATTTCTTCATGTCCTATGCTCAAAATACGACGATTTGGGTGTTAGGACCATTTTTTGGTCTAACAAATACTATAGACGATATAGAGTGGAAATAAACCAATTTCGTTGTGTTTGCTTGATGTGTGATGGTTGAATGTATTTAACATGAGAATTATAACTAAAGAACTGAAATGTGAATGTTGAATAGTCCAACCATGTGATAAATTGATTTGAAAATCTAAATATACGTGAATTATTTGAAAAGGCCGAGTTCATCTCATTTCAAATAATCGATCGACGTTGAGAAGTCGAAGAGTCGAAGACGGTTGAGGACCGACGATCTTCACATTGGATGGATGGGCGCTACTGATGCTCGTGATTGGAGTAGCTACCATGAAGGAACTGAAGTAGTAGCCGACCAAACATACTGTTGATTGTACGGATATGCGAGGAATTGGTGCCTCCGGTTTCGTTCAGACCCAGAACGGACTTGTAAATGGACAGTGTGTCTGACATTGGATTTTGTTCTGTGCTGATTGACCTCTGTTGAATATATATTTGTTTGGCGGAGGAGAATTTATTCTCTTGCTTAACGCCCTTCTCTGAGACGTACGAGCTCAGAGGTTATGTATTGATAGAAATCAGTCGCATGGAGTGGATTGCCTGTGTGGCACGCCTGAGTGGCATATGATTAAGGCTTCTGTTGCAAAGCAAAGTCTTGTAGTTGATGAACAAAGCATGGTCTGTGTGACGTAGCTTTGTGTATGACGTGAATTCGCGAGCCTCACACCTCGGTATGAGTCAAAAACGGGAGACGGACCGCTGGGAGAGCACGACGTTTCTTTCTAGCTATGGTGGTGTCAGTGACCTCCCAGCCCTGACATTATATATACTTTTCACCTGTGTGGTTGTTGGAATGTGAGGCGCCTCGATTATAGGTCTGTAAGGACCGGGAAACGTGTGTTCAGGAATAACTAATCCTCAAAAGTAAGAGAGGACCGGCCCAGCCGATTCCAAGGATCATAGTGGGGTCCTGGGACATTTGCTAGAGTGTCT
Organism: Allium sativum; assembly: GCA_030737875.1. Lineage (NCBI taxonomy): Eukaryota > Viridiplantae > Streptophyta > Magnoliopsida > Asparagales > Amaryllidaceae > Allium > Allium sativum. Next base: position 492,863,653 of record CM060920.1, read on the forward strand.
CGAACGGAGAGGAGCTTGCCCCTTGCCTCGACTCATGAAGGAATCCAATTCCCAATACGAAATGTGCGAATGTGATTGTATTACTAGTATGGCGACATGATATATGGTACCCATGCCGTCTAGGATTGATATTTATGATTGAATTCGCTTTTGAAACATATATGCACTAGTAATAATATCAAACACTTTTGTTTTATACGTATGAAGCATTTTTGGCCATTATAAGGTAAAACTCTATCCTCCGGCTTGCGTTGCATTGTGTGATGGGACCTGAGTCTTATAATGGCTTCATTTTATGAAAAGCATTGCGATGATTTAATCATTTACTTTATTTCATGCACTAGCACTCATTGGAGTAAACCCGTTCCGCGAAAGTGGCGTGGTCCTTTGATTTGCCTTATTATTGTTGTTAATAAGTTAAGTAGATTTCTCATACCAGTCCCATGACTGACTCGTAGTTTGTTTCACCTTGCAAACTCGGGTGCCCTCATTTTCACACGGGCAGCCTAGTTACAGGTTTCTGACGCACCTTTTGGCTCATGGCGAGGCTTGACTACATCGTGCTGACTTGGATTTTCTCCACCATTATTGTATCTATATTATGATTCCGCCATCGGCGATGTAGACTGACATTTATTTTGTGTACTCTTTATGTATGATTCCGCCTCAGGCGATGGTGACTGACTATGTATCATTATGCACTAAGTTGTATCTTGTACTGTGCTTTTCTGATGTGGTGATATCTATATGATTCCGCTGTCATATGTGGGCAAATTATTCTTTTTTCTGTTTATGCTATAATCTGTGATCTGCTAATGATGATTAATGTGTTATATTCCAATGATTATCCTTAACACTGTGTCATGGGGTTTTGGGATCGTCACAGCTGGTATCAGAGCCTTGGTTAACCTTAGTTCTGGAGTCTAACACATTAAACACTTCGTCAAAATAGAATCAGTAGTATTCTAAGGCGAGTCGCTCATTAGAGATAGGACTAGTAAAGTCCTAGAATGAGCCGAGCAGAATAGCAAAAACAATTTGATCAGTCCATCGTTTTCTTTCCGTAAATTTTCTGCTTAACTATGCAATAAATTATCGTCTCTGTTAGCTGACTCTTTCCTTGCTTATACAGAATTTGACAAATGGCTACCAGAGCAGCCGCCGCTAGAGGAGGCAGTGCCGGTCGAGGCCGAGGAAGGGGAGAAGCCCCAGTTCAAGAAGGACCTTTGATACAACCTCCGGCAGCTCAATACTTCGAGCTAGACCGTGTAGCTAAGAGATATAAGAACTTAGGAGGTAAGACCTTTTCAGGAACTGGCACAGTAATAGAGGCCCTTGCATGGCTCAAAACATGCGAGAAAATTCTTGAAGGCCTAAGGCTTGGAGACGAAGATAAAGCTATTATGGGCGCCTGGCTTATGCAGGAACAAGCTGAACTATGGTGGGAATCTCTCACCGCCGGGAATAGAGAAGCAGGAAGAACATGGGATGGATTCAAAGAACTCTTCAAGGAGAAATATGTCCTAGAACAAGCACTAGAACGAATGCACGATGAATTCGCCAACCTCCAGCAGGGGGATCTTTCCGTGCAAGATTATCTGAATAAATTTACACTGTTGTCGCCCTATGCTCCGGATCTCGTCGCCACTGCAAAGTCCAAAAATAAGAGGTTTATCCTTGGGCTAAGGCGACAGTATCATGACAGAGCCATGGCCCATGTCAAGCTGGAATTTAACGAATTGGTGGAAATGACATGCAACTACGAAGACCATGACCATAGGCATCTGGAGCAGGATCGCGCTAGAAGCCAAGCCGGGAACAAACGCAAGCCTACTGCGAATAAAGCTGAGTCAAGCCAAGCAGCATCTTCAAAACCTCAGACCGACAAGCCGCCAAGAGGGAATTGCTTTAACTGTGGCAAAGCGGGGCACTACTCTAATGTGTGCACAGCCCCGAAGAGGCAGAAGACAAATTCACAAGGTTCAAGCCAGGGTTCTCAGAACCCTCACTCCTGCTTTAATTGCCGCAAGACTGATCATCTAGTCAAAGACTGTCCTTTGCTGAAGAAGGCCACAGTAGCTCACGTGTATGACGGGTCGAGCCCGCCAGCTGCTTCCGACGGAGCAGGTAAACCCGATGTTTTGGGAGGTACCCTTACAATTAAAAATATTCCTGTTTCTGTATTGTTTGACACGGGTGCGTCGCGTAGTTTTATTGCTAGAAACACAATGCACAAATTAAAGTTAAAATAGAGAAAGCTTAAAGATTCGGTGGAAGTACATAACCCGATAGGGGATCCTATTACCCTCAGTTCGTGTTGTAAGGTGCCTACTTCTTTCTCCCGATACCAGTTTCCTTTCAATTTAATCGTTATGGATTTTCCCGAATTCGATATCATTCTCGGGCTGGATTAGTTAACGAAATAAGAAGCTGAGGTAAATTGTGCAGAAAGAATCGTTAAAATTCGAACGAAGCTTGGATATATTACAGTACCCTGTCATGTTTCGAATCCGAATAGAGAAGAATTTTGGTCGGCATTAGAACTTATCCCCACTTCCTTGGAAAAGATTCCGATTGTTAGAAACTATGCGGATGTGTTTGAAGAAGTTGAAAACTTACCTCCACAAAGAGAAATAGAATTCCAAATCGATCTAATTCCCAATGCCAGACCAGTGGTACATCCAATTCGCAGAATGACTCCGAAGGAAAAAGAAGAATTAGGCGATCAAACTCGTCAACTGTTGTGGAAGGGTCTAATCAGACCTAGTTTTTCTAATTGGGGTGCAGCTGTTGTGTTTGTCCCAAAGTCAGACGGTACTCTTCGATTATGCGTTGATTACCGAGACCTCAACAAACAGACGCTCAAAAATAAATATCCATTACCCCGCATCGATGATTTGCTAGACCAATTGAATGAGGCAAAAGTATTTTCCCGAATGGACCTAGCTACAGGTTTTCATCAATTGAGAATAGCAGAAGAGCGTGTTCCTTTGACAGCTTTCAGAGGTCCAGACATATTATATGAATGGTTAGTAATGCCGTTTGGCTTGTGCAACGCTCCAGCATACTTTGTCGATCTAATGAATAGAGTTTTCAGGGGAGTTCTGAATAAATTTGTCTTCATATTCATCGACGATATTTTAATCTACTCCAAATCAAAACCCGAGCATGAAAAACACTTAGAACAAGTATTGGATATTCTAAGAAAGAATGTCTTCAAAGCCAAATTCTCTAAATGTGTCTTCTGGCAAGAAGAAGTCAAATTTCTTGGCCATGTCGTGTCAGAGAAAGGAATTTCTGTTGATCCAAGCAAAATAACAGCAATTCAAGACTGGAAACAACCCACTACTCCCACAGAAGTTAGAAGTTTTATGGGGTTGGCTAGTTATTATCGGAAGTTCGTTAAGGATTTTTCGAAGATATCCGGTCCGTTAACGAAGCTCACGAAGAAGCATGAGAAATTTAAGTGGACTTCTGACTGTGAAGAAGCTTTCTAGGAATTGAAATCGAAACTGACCACTGCTCCAGTGTTAACCATTATTGATGGCAATCAGGATTTGACGGTTTGGACAGATGCTTCTATTAGAGGTCTTGGTGCAGTGTTAATGCAAAGAGGCCAAGTAGTCGCCTACGCAAGCCGCCAACTGAAACCGCATGAGAAGAATTATGTGACTCATGATCTTGAGTTGCTAACCCTCGTTTTTGCCTTGAAAATCTGGAGGCATTATTTATTGGACGAGAAATTTATACTGTACACAGATTGTAACACCCCGAAAATTCTATAACTGTGAAATTAACAAATTAAAGTATAATTAATTTGAAATCAAAGAACCAAAGGAAACGGGATACGCCATTGCGTTCGTCTCGGAAAAATACGCGAAATAGAGTCCGAGATTTCGAAAAACGGAGTCCGTATGAAGAAGATATGGCCTTCGGAAGTTTTGAATTAAATTTAAAATTCAAACAGAATAAATCAAGTTTAAATTCGAATATGGGGCCCAATGGGCCAGGGCGGAAAACACCCGCCTAGGCCACCCAGGTCGACTGGGCTGTCGACCTGGGCTACCCATGTCGACAGGGCTGTCGACAGCCCTGTCGACAGGGGTGTCGACCTGGTCGAGCCCAGCCAACCTGGCTGGCCAGGTCTGTGTTTGGCCGATTTTCTGGGGTTTGCTTTGTCATTAGGGCTAGGTGGCAGGCTCTAATTAGTCTCTCTATCGAATGAATGGCTACGATCAATCCAAGCAACATCAATGGTCCTAATCCGTTCCTAACCTCTATATAAACAACCCTAGACAAACCCTAATCTATTCATTCAAAATTAAGAACATAGCCGCCATGTTGCTGAGGAACGACTAGGAGTAGCCACCAAATTGGAGAGAGGATTAGGAGAAAGATTCTAAAGCTTAAAGCAACCTAAACAAATCAATTCAACAAAGGAATTTGCGTCTTCAATCCCTAAATTAGAGAATTCATCACACCATTGTAAGTAGAGTATTACTTTGGTATGAATAAACAATTGTGTTGGTTTGTATGCTTGAATTGTGGCAATAAAGTTATTCATATTTGTGCGTTCTTATCAATTTGAATATTGTATACGTTTGGATATTCTTGAATTATGTTATTCATTATAAAGAACTACATGCGGTAGTTCTATGCAAGTATACGTTTGGAATATTCGCAAATTATGTAATCCATGTTGAAGCTACATGTATGTAGTTGATTGAAATTCATGCAAGTTTGGGGCTTTGCTATTATGCCATCATAATGTGTATTTTTATACAAACATCATTTTTGAAGTAATTGGAATAAGTTTGGAATTATGTTGAAAATTTGGCATCATGTATTAAGCCATGCTTTTGTACTGGAAAAACCTATTTGCAAACTTATGAATATGACTAGGCTATGATTGATATGTTGCATAATTGAAATCCATGATTATATTGTTTACAAGAATTATATGATGACATATGTGGTACATAGCTAGGTTAGATTCAAAAATCCCTTTTTGCAAGTTTGCATGACTAAAGTAAGAATCATGGTTTCATGTTAGAAATACTTATGCCACGCTTATGTTTGATATTATGCCATGCTTATGTTTGATATTATGCCATGCTTATGTTTGACATTATGCCATGCTTATGCTAGAAATATTTATGCCATGCTTATGTTTGACATTATGCCTAAATAAGAGTATAGGTTCATGTTGTAGTTAAACCTATGCAAGTTTACATGCTTTAATTCATGTCACCTATGTTTTATGACCAAAGTATATGTCACTACTATGCAAGTACACCAGTTTCTATTTTGTATTCCCAACGTCATATTGCAAGTTCATACGCTCACCTTCCCCTTTTCGTGTATGTAATCACGCCATAAGCCTCCCCTTTTCGCATGGCTAAATTGGGCTTTAAAAGGCTAAGCCCAATATATATATATAAACGGACGTGTAAAACGGGGGAAAATAACGTTGGGTTAAAATTAATTAATGAATGAAAATATAAAATAGAAGGGCCCAAATTCAAGTATGGGTTGGGCCCATGATTGGTGTAACCTTTACACCATTAACTTAATAATGGGCCGCAAATATTTACATATAAGAAATAAAGAAGAATGTCAAAATATGTAAATGTAGAAAATACGATGTGTTTAACCCGAGGTTGGATTGAGTTGTGATGTAAACCTGCCCGGAACCGCCCGGCTGTCCAGTAGTCACAACAATACCTATCCAATGTGGGAGGTTAAACATGGAGCCCAATAAGGACCCAAGGTTAGACTGAGTTGTGGCGTAAGACTGCCCGGAACCAACCGGCAACAGGCAGCCACAACAATACCTGTCTAATGTGAGAGGTCAGGGCCTTAATAAGACAATTAAGGCTGAGTCAGGATTGTTAGGATTAAGTAAACTAAAGACTTAATCAAAATGGAACATGCTAAACTAAACGGACTGGTGGGGGTTAGGTTAGAAAACACTTAACCAACTTAGCATGTTGGCTAGAGATAGAAAACCTAGTAACGGGGGACCCTTTTCAGCAGTAACCCTAAAAAGGTGTATCAGGATACCCTGAAACTAGGCAGGGTGGGGCACGATTACTGGGCTGATTGTAAGAGGTCAAATCGACGGCGGTGGTGTAGCAGTGTAGGTTCTAACGGGGTGCGGGCGTGCACACACTCCGGCGCAGAAAAATAAGGCACTGGACACCAGTAGCATACCTGTGCACTCTAAGGTTGTGTCGGGTTGCCACTATGGGACTTGATACACCCCATGGTGGGACCAGCATAGGTAACTACAACATCGGGGGCCGTAAGACACATGTAACTATGCGAGTAGGAGCCGATCATCATTGAATGGATCACATCACCCTGGTTATGGGGTGCCAGTGAGAACTAGTTTATATGGGTTCAGAGATTAACATGGGGTACGATAGTATATTCGACCCTAGACAACTTAACCAAGTTTATTGTGCATGCCCACTTCTTGTTTATACTTATCATACCCAGTTCTTTATTCATAGACAAAATAGTACTAGACTTACTCAGGCTTTATGTCTGAATCTACTTTTCTTTCGTCTTCTTTCTTCCGTTTCCCCCCCCCCCCCCCAGGTCCTCAGGGAGGGAACACAGCAGCTTGACCTACCTCAACATCCAGCTTGAAGAAGAGAAATGTATTGCTTGGACTTTCCTGTTTTGAACTATGGCTTTGGACAATCCACTATGGGGCTTTTGCAGTTTATCTATGTTTTATTTATGCTTCTTTAAATAATGTACTCAAGACAGATTATGAAAGTGTTATGTTATGTTTTTGGAAAGGATGTTGTTGTAACACGTATTTGACTTTATGAAATAAAGTTTGTTGTTCTTCCGCTGTTTACAAATATGTGTTCTTATATCTGTCTTGTATATCTGTGACTTGTACTTATAAAGCTCCACCAAAATTAGGGCATTCCCTTTGAGAGTGACCCTAACGGAGGTGGGGTGTTTCACTTGGTATCAGAGCGAGGTTTACCAGATAAGATAAAAAGTTTTGGAAAATTTATTTTCAAAAAAAAAAAAAAAAAAAAAAAAATTTAAAGAAGCATTTTTAAAAGGAAAATATTATTTTAAAAAGGCAAAGTCCCCACAAAGCCATAGGTACTATCTCTTATCCTTCGTTTTGAATCTATCCTTTTTGTTTCAGCATGTCCCAAGAACTTAATTTGCCGGAAGGGGTGCCAATACCTGGTTGGTTTAGACGGTTCTTAGAAGCAAGGGCCACTCAGCCAGGTCCTACCGTTCCTCCTCCCCCAGCGGAAGGAAATCATCCAGCTGCAGCAGCACCTTTTCCTCTACCTCCTCCTCGGGGAAACACGTTTGCTAAGATATGTAAAGATTTTAAAGCTATGGGAGGAAGGGATTTCTATGGAACTGAGTCCTTCGTGGCAGCTAGGAATTGGCTGAAAGAAACGGAGGACCTATTCATCATCTTTGAGGTAGAGGATAGACAAAAAGTACAATTGGCAGTATGGCTATTGAAGGGCGAGGCTTCCTACTGGTGGGAAGTCACTAATGCTGAAAGACCAGTGGAGACATGGGAGGACTTTAGGGCAAGGTTTGAGACCAAATTTCTCTCAGATGCAGAAAGAAGTCTGCAGTTGGAAAGATTCTTATTTCTTAAGCAAGGGGACAAGACAGTCAGAGAGTATGTGAATCAGTTCGATGAGCTGGCTAGGTTTGGGCTTGACCTAGTCAACACCCCGCACAAGAAGGCTCTCCGTTTCGTCAAAGGGTTGAATGAGCCATTACACAGTTTGGTCATGACCCATATACCCATGGGAGCCACGTATGAAAGATTGGTGCAAATGGCATTGCTGAATGAAGAGGATAAGGGCAAGAAGGAGACAAAGGCAGAAAGCTCTCAAGGGAAGAAAGAGGGTTTGCAGCCTAAGAAGACAGACTTTAAGAAAGGCGGGAAAGGCAACAAAGAGAAGAGGAAGTGTAATTTCTATGGAAAAGTGGGGCACTTAGTAAAGGACTGCCGGAAAAAGAAGGCCAAGGAAAATGGTGGGTGCTTTTCTTGCGGTGAGACAGGCCATAGGGCTAAGGACTGCCCAAAGAAACGAGGACAGGGGCAGAGGGCTGGATCCACCCCAGGGGCACAGGTCCATGTGCTAGAAGCGCCACCTCTGCAACAGAGAGGTATAAATACTTCTGTAGAAAGTATAGTTTATCTTTATGATCACCCCGTTCGCACTTTATTTGATTCTGGCGCATCACACTCCTTTATCTCGTCTGCTTTAGTAGAATCTCTGCACCTAAAAACTAGTATGGTAGAGGACCCCTTAATTGTTTCAAACCCAATTGGGGGCCCAGCTCATTTGTCTATGATCTGTGTGGGATTGAAAATTTCTATTCTAAGTGTAGAATTTCAATGTAGTGCCTTTGTTTTGGGCTTTTCGGGTTATGGTTTGATTTTGGGTATGGATTGGCTATCCAGTAATGGGGCCATCCTTGATTGTGAGAAAAGGGTTGTTAGGCTCCTAACCCAGCTCGGTAATACTTTGGAAATTTCTTATAATCCCTCGTATGCGGTTATGCTTAGTTATCTTGAATCGCTAGATGCCTCTGTTGAAAATTTGCAATCAGTTAGAGTGGTCCGGGAATATCCGGATGTCTTTGAAGAGGTGAAGGGCTTGCCTCCGAAGCGGGAAATAGACTTCCGCATATATCTTGTAGATAATGCAAAGCCCGTTGCGTTGCCCGTTAGACATATGGCTCCACGAGAAAGGAAAGAGCTCAGTAAACAGATTAAAGAGCTTCTAGAAAAGGGGTTCATTAGGAGAAGCATTTCAGAATGGGGCGCTCCAGTGGTGTTCGCTACAAAGGCGGATGGTTCACTCCGTCTATGTGTTGACTATAGGGAGCTCAATAAGCTAACGAAAAAGAATAGGCACCCTCTCCCTAGAATTGACGATTTATTTGACCAGCTTGTAGGAGCGTCTGTTTTCTCCCAACTCGATTTAGCAACCGGTTTTCATCAGCTAAGGGTGGCTGAAGATAGCATCGATAAAACGGCATTCAGAACCCCAGACGGCTTCTTTGAATGGCTTGTCATGCCTTTCGGCTTGACAAAGGCACCTGCGTACTTCGTGGACCTGATGAGTAGGGTATTTAGAGATTTCCTCAACAAATTCGTAGTGGTCTTCGTAGATGATATCCTTATCTTCTCAAAGAGTGAAGAGGAACATGCTCAACACTTAAGGGCAATCATGGAAACTTTGCGAGTCCATCAACTAAAAGCCAAGTTCTCCAAATGCCACTTTTGGAGAGAAGAGGTGAGGTTCCTTGGGCACATAGTATCCAAACAAGGGTTAGCAGTGGACCCTGCTAAGGTAGTGGCGGTACAGGATTGGAAGACACCAAGGAATGCGACTGAGGTCCGAAGCTTTCTAGGACTAGCGGGTTTCTATCGAAAGTTTATAAGGGATTTTGCGAAAATTTCAGCTCCACTCACGAAGTTGACCAAGAAGAATCTAGTGTTCAATTGGGATTTGGATTGCGAGTTTGCTTTCCAACGACTGAAAAGGGCTCTCACAACAGCCCCAGTTTTGACGCTGCCAGATGGGAGCAAGATGTTCACTGTTTATACGGATGCATGTGGGACAGGGCTAGGCGCCGTCTTAATGCAAGAAGGAAGGGTAGTAGCTTATGGCGGGAGGCAGTTGAAAGCGCACGAGAAGAACTACCCAACCCACGATCTTGAGTTAGCCGCCATCGTCTTTGCACTCAAGTCTTGGCGACACTATCTCCTAGGTGAGAAGTTCGAACTTTACACTGACCATAAATCGTTGAAATATCTTTTCTCGAAGAAGGATCTTAACTTGAGGCAACAAAGATGGATGGAGTTTCTTGCCTCGTACGATTTCGAAATCTCCTACACTCCGGGCAAAGGCAACGTAGTGGCAGACGCGTTGAGCCGAAAGAAATTGACCCTAAGCCCGTTGTTTGTCGAAAGACAAAGCCTAGAGTTTATAGCCAGTTTCGACTTTAGGCCCTCCTCCGATTTCGTACCAGGCTTGCTAGCATCTCTCGAAGTGCGCCCAACCTTAGTGGATTCAGTAGGGATAGCACAACGCGAAGACCCTCAGCTTGTGGAAATAATTGATAGGCTAATTAGGGGTGAGACTTCAAGTCACCTCAGCAGATACTCCATCGACGATAAGGGTTTGCTAAGGCGAGACGGAAGACTATGCGTCCCACAGACGAAAGATTTAGTAAAGAAGGTTCTAGAGGAAGCACATCACTCCAAGATGACGATACACCCAGGCGGAGATAAAATGTACAAAGACATAAAAAGGACGTTCTTCTGGAACGGCATGAAAAAGGACGTGGCAGAGTTCGTTTCTAAGTGTGTGGTGTGCCAACAAGTTAAGGCGGAACAGAAAAAGCCTGGCGGACTGCTACATCCTCTGGAGGTCCCGCAGTGGAAGTGGGATAGCATCTCAATGGACTTCATCGATGGGCTGCCTAGGTCTAGGAGAGGCAACACTAGCATTTGGGTAATAGTGGATAGGCTTACTAAAAGCGCCCACTTTTTACCTGTCAAAAGTAAAAGAACTGCCTCATCCCTAGCATCACTTTACCTTAAGGAAATCGTTCGACTCCATGGAATACCATCTAGCATTGTTAGTGACCGAGACCCCATCTTCACCAGCGAGTTTTGGCGGAGTCTGCAAGAAGCAGTAGGAACGCAGTTATGCTTGAGCACAGCCTATCATCCCCAAACCGACGGCCAAACAGAGAGAGTGAACAGAATTTTAGAAGACTTATTAAGACTATGCGTCCTTGACTTCGGAGGGACATGGGAAGACCACCTTCCTTTGGTGGAATTTGCCTACAACAACAGCTATCAAGCAACCATCGGAATGGCGCCCTTCGAAGCTTTATATGGAAGACCGTGCCGATCGCCCACTTGTTGGTGGGAGTCCACGGATAAGCTCATACTTGGACCGGATATGATCCGAGAGACTTCAGAGAAAGTAGACTTAATACGAAGAAGGATGAAGACGGCCCAAGACAGACAAAAGTCCTATGCCAACAAGAGAAGGACCGACCTTGAATTCGAAGTTGGAGACAGAGTTTTTCTCAAGGTATCACCGCTAAGGAACGTTGTTCGTTTTGGAACCACAGGAAAGCTAGCGCCAAGGTTCGTAGGGCCATTCCCTATTATCGAGAAAATTGGGAAAATGGCCTATCGATTAGAGCTACCCGAGAAGTTGGCCGGAGTCCACAACGTTTTTCACGTTTCACATCTTCGAAAATGTCTACATGAGTCTGCTGAAGTGGTAGAGCCAAATATCCTCGAAGAGGCCGAAGTGGAACGCGAAGCAACCATAAGAAAAGTTCCAACCCGCATATTAGGAACGGAAGTGAAGAAGCTACGCAACCGCGAAGTCAAGCTCGTCAAAGTTCAGTGGAGCGACGCCGAGGGAGACGCGACTTGGGAAACTGAAGCTAGAATCCGTACAGCCTACCCTTTTCTGTTCGAGGGTACATCCTTGATCTTTCTTTTTCCTTAAGTTGCGCTTTTATCTATCTTTTTAGGTATATTTCCTCGACCTTATCTTTTAGGTAGAATCTTTTTGGATGGAAACATGTAGTTGAAACATGTTATGTATGATGATTGCAAGTGGTTGCAAGTGATTGCTAGTGGTTGCTCGTGGTTGCATATACACACACAATCTAGGGTTTAGATCGGCTCAGTCACTTCATATTGCATATGCATATATGTTTGTATTCGTATATGGTTGAACTTTAATGTGTTGCCATGTGGATGTTGCATTTGTATTAAATGATTGTGCACTCATGTAGAATCATGAATAGGAAAATTTGCATACATAATGGATTCATGGCACTTACATAATTCGCATTAAGGAGGTCAACTAAATCAGTAGACCGCCTGATTTTGCATTAGATAAGTACATGTACACACACACTACACATATGATCATGAAGCATTAGAAATCTTTTAAGGACAATGGATGCTCGTGTTTGATGGATGAGTAGATGGATAATTGGATGTTAGGATATACATTTTCCTACACTTGAAGATTTCGGGGACGAAATCCTTTTAAGTGGGGGAGAATGTAACACCCCGAAAATTCTATAACTGTGAAATTAACAAATTAAAGTATAATTAATTTGAAATCAAAGAACCAAGGGAAACGGGATACGCCATTGCGTTCGTCTCGGAAAAATACGCGAAATAGAGTCCGAGTTTTCGAAAAACGGAGTCCGTATGAAGAAGATATGGCCTTCGGAAGTTTTGAATTAAATTTAAAATTCAAACAGAATAAATCAAGTTTAAATTCGAATATGGGGCCCCATGGGCCAGGGCGGAAAACACCCGCCTAGGCCACCCAGGTCGACTGGGCTGTCGACCTGGGCTACCCATGTCGACAGGGCTGTCGACAGCCCTGTCGACAGGGGTGTCGACCTGGTCGAGCCCAGCCAACCTGGCTGGCCAGGTCTGTGTTTGGCCGATTTTCTGGGGTTTGCTTTGTCATTAGGGCTAGGTGGCAGGCTCTAATTGGTCTCTCTATCGAATGAATGGCTACGATCAATCCAAGCAACATCAATGGTCCTAATCCGTTCCTAACCTCTATATAAACAACCCTAGACAAACCCTAATCTATTCATTCAAAATTAAGAACATAGCCGCCATGTTGCTGAGGAACGACTAGGAGTAGCCACCAAATTGGAGAGAGGATTAGGAGAAAGATTCTAAAGCTTAAAGCAACCTAAACAAATCAATTCAACAAAGGAATTTGCGTCTTCAATCCCTAAATTAGAGAATTCATCACACCATTGTAAGTAGAGTATTACTTTGGTATGAATAAACAATTGTGTTGGTTTGTATGCTTGAATTGTGGCAATAAAGTTATTCATATTTGTGCGTTCTTATCAATTTGAATATTGTATACGTTTGGATATTCTTGAATTATGTTATTCATTATAAAGAACTACATGCGGTAGTTCTATGCAAGTATACGTTTGGAATATTCGCAAATTATGTAATCCATGTTGAAGCTACATGTATGTAGTTGATTGAAATTCATGCAAGTTTGGGGCTTTGCTATTATGCCATCATAATGTGTATTTTTATACAAACATCATTTTTGAAGTAATTGGAATAAGTTTGGAATTATGTTGAAAATTTGGCATCATGTATTAAGCCATGCTTTTGTACTGGAAAAACCTATTTGCAAACTTATGAATATGACTAGGCTATGATTGATATGTTGCATAATTGAAATCCATGATTATATTGTTTACAAGAATTATATGATGACATATGTGGTACATAGCTAGGTTAGATTCAAAAATCCCTTTTTGCAAGTTTGCATGACTAAAGTAAGAATCATGGTTTCATGTTAGAAATACTTATGCCACGCTTATGTTTGATATTATGCCATGCTTATGTTTGATATTATGCCATGCTTATGTTTGACATTATGCCATGCTTATGCTAGAAATATTTATGCCATGCTTATGTTTGACATTATGCCTAAATAAGAGTATAGGTTCATGTTGTAGTTAAACCTATGCAAGTTTACATGCTTTAATTCATGTCACCTATGTTTTATGACCAAAGTATATGTCACTACTATGCAAGTACACCAGTTTCTATTTTGTATTCCCAACGTCATATTGCAAGTTCATACGCTCACCTTCCCCTTTTCGTGTATGTAATCACGCCATAAGCCTCCCCTTTTCGCATGGCTAAATTGGGCTTTAAAAGGCTAAGCCCAATATATATATATAAACGGACGTGTAAAACGGGGGAAAATAACGTTGGGTTAAAATTAATTAATGAATGAAAATATAAAATAGAAGGGCCCAAATTCAAGTATGGGTTGGGCCCATGATTGGTGTAACCTTTACACCATTAACTTAATAATGGGCCGCAAATATTTACATATAAGAAATAAAGAAGAATGTCAAAATATGTAAATGTAGAAAATACGATGTGTTTAACCCGAGGTTGGATTGAGTTGTGATGTAAACCAGCTCGGAACCGCCCGGCTGTCCAGTAGTCACAACAATACCTATCCAATGTGGGAGGTTAAACATGGAGCCCAATAAGGACCCGAGGTTAGACTGAGTTGTGGCGTAAGACTGCCCGGAACCAACCGGCAACAGGCAGCCACAACAATACCTGTCTAATGTGAGAGGTCAGGGCCTTAATAAGACAATTAAGGCTGAGTCAGGATTGTTAGGATTAAGTAAACTAAAGACTTAATCAAAATGGAACATGCTAAACTAAACGGACTGGTGGGGGTTAGGTTAGAAAACACTTAACCAACTTAGCATGTTGGCTAGAGATAGAAAACCTAGTAACGGGGGACCCTTTTCAGCAGTAACCCTAAAAAGGTGTATCAGGATACCCTGAAACTAGGCAGGGTGGGGCACGATTACTGGGCTGATTGTAAGAGGTCAAATCGACGGCGGTGGTGTAGCAGTGTAGGTTCTAACGGGGTGCGGGCGTGCACACACTCCGGCGCAGAAAAATAAGGCACTGGACACCAGTAGCATACCTGTGCACTCTAAGGTTGTGTCGGGTTGCCACTATGGGACTTGATACACCCCATGGTGGGACCAGCATAGGTAACTACAACATCGGGGGCCGTAAGACACATATAACTATGCGAGTAGGAGCCGATCATCATTGAATGGATCACATCACCCTGGTTATGGGGTGCCAGTGAGAACTAGTTTATATGGGTTCAGAGATTAACATGGGGTACGATAGTATATTCGACCCTAGACAACTTAACCAAGTTTATTGTGCATGCCCACTTCTTGTTTATACTTATCATACCCAGTTCTTTATTCATAGACAAAATAGTACTAGACTTACTCAGGCTTTATGTCTGACTCTACTTTTCTTTCGTCTTCTTTCTTCCGTTTCCCCCCCCCCCCCAGGTCCTCAGGGAGGGAACACAGCAGCTTGACCTACCTCAACATCCAGCTTGAAGAAGAGAAATGTATTGCTTGGACTTTCCTGTTTTGAACTATGGCTTTGGACAATCCACTATGGGGCTTTTGCAGTTTATCTATGTTTTATTTATGCTTCTTTAAATAATGTACTCAAGACAGATTATGAAAGTGTTATGTTATGTTTTTGGAAAGGATGTTGTTGTAACACGTATTTGACTTTATGAAATAAAGTTTGTTGTTCTTCCGCTGTTTACAAATATGTGTTCTTATATCTGTCTTGTATATCTGTGACTTGTACTTATAAACCTCCACCAAAATTAGGGCATTCCCTTTGAGAGTGACCCTAACGGATGTGGGGTGTTTCACAGATCATCAATCATTGAAGTATTTATACACCCAGAAAGATCTGAATTTGAGACAGCAGCGTTGGCTAGAATTTCTTGCAGCGTATGATCTGGATATCCTGTATACGCCGGGGAAGGCTAACGTTATAGCGGATGCGCTTAGTAGAAAAACCGCAATCATTGCCAATCTTATAATTACCCCTAGCTTGATCGATAAGATATGTATTCTCTAGAGGAATGATTATTTCATCCAAAGGATCAAAGGGAGAATCCAGAGGGGAGAGCCCTTAAGTTTTCAGGTAGATAAAGAAGAAGTTCTGAGACTGAATGGGAGAATGTGTGTTCCCAACATCCCTGAGCTCAAAAGAGAAGTGTTAGACGAATGCCATAAATCTAAATTTTGCATCCATAGTGGTGTGAGTAAAATGTACAACGATATCAAACGCACTTTCTGGTGGAGGGCAATGAAAAGGGATATTTCTTTGTATGTTAGCACATGCCCTACTTGTCAATTGGTCAAGAGCGACCAGCAGAAGCTAGCTGGATTGTTGCAACCGTTGGAAGTCCCAAGTTGGAAATGGGAACAGATTTCCATGGATTTCATAGATGGCTTGCCGCGAACCAGGAAAGGTAATGACAGCATTTGGGTAATCGTAGATAGCTTCACGAAGACTGCTCATTTTATACCTGTCAGATCCAATAGAACCGCTCAAAGTCTAGCACAGATATATTTCAAAGAAATCGTTAAGCTTCATGGAATTCCCATCAGCATAGTCAGTGATAGAGACCCGATATTTGCTAGTAAATTCTGGGAAGCTTTCCAGACAGAATTGGGAACAAAACTGAATATGAGCACCGCTTATCACCCTCAAACAGATGGCCAAACTGAGCGGGTGAATAGAATCCTAGAAGATTTATTGCGGGCTTGTTTAATTGATTTTGGTGGGTCATGGGAAGATCATTTGCACTTGGCAGAATTCTCATATAACAATAGCTATCAAGCAAGTTTGGGAATGTCGCCATTTGAAGCATTATATGGAAGACCGTGCAGATCTCCAGCATGTTGGGTAGAACTTGGCAACAGACTTGTGTTAGGACCCGATATGATTAGAGAAGCATCTGATAAGGTCGACTTCATCAAAAAGCGATTGAGAACCGTGCAAAGCCGACAGAAAAGTTATGCAGATTCTAGAAGAAGAGATTTGACATTTGCTGTTGGTGACCATGTTTATTTGAAAGTTTCTCCGATGAGAGGAGTAATCAGATTTGGCAAAACTGGGAAGTTGGCACCGAGATTTATTGGTCCCTTTCCTATACTCGAACGAATTGGAACTCTTGCTTATAGGGTTCAATTACCAGATTGGTTGCCTGGAGTGCACGATGTGTTTCACATATCTCAACTAAGAAGACATGTGCATGATCCAGATCTTGTTGTAGAAGAAGCAGCGCAACATGATATAGACATAACTCCAGAATTAGCCCTCAGAAGAGAGCCAATAAAAATTATTGGCAAAGAAACTAGAGAACTCAGAAGCAAAAAGGTTCATTTAGTTAAAGTGCAGTGGAGCAGTGATCCTAGAGACTGTACTTGGGAAACTGAGGAAAGCATTAAGCAAGCTTACCCCAAATGCAGAGTGGATATCTCTGACTAACTCCGGTGCAAGGTACCTTTATAATACTTTGCATTTACATTTTGTTTCCTACTTTACTGTTGTTTCCTTTTCGAGGACGAAAAGTTTTAAGTGGGGGAGATTGTAATAACCCGGAAAATACAGGCCAATTTAAAAATTTTAAATTGGTGATTTCAATGGAATTTGAACAATTGAAATAGAATATTTCAATAAAATAGTGAATTAGAAATAGTGAGTCAGTTTGAAAATTTGAATTCAAACTTTGACTGACTGTGCAGGGTGGAAAATATAACGGATTTTAGTGAAACCAAAAATATTTAAATCTGTTCATCAATACCTTTCTAACGAATCTGAAAAATCGAAGTTTCAAAACAGGAATCAAAAGTTATGGCCGAATGAATTTTCAGAAAGGTCGCTATATAGAATATATAGCCCTGGAAAATTGATATTTTGCAAACGACCTCGGAATTCGACGAAACCACTTTTGTTGGGTCCGGGATGTCAAACTATTGCTAGGTTTCAAATTTCATAATTTTTGAAGCTAATTTGTGAGCGTGGCAAAAGAAAATGTGTTTGGTCAATTTCTGTTAAATTGGATCGACCAGAAAATGGCCATTTTTCAAACGATCTCAGAATTCGACGAAACTAGTTTTGTTGGGACCGTAGCGTCAAAACATAGCTAGATTTATTTTTTTGGAATTTTTCGAATCAGTTTGTGGCCCTGGCAAATTGAAATGTACGTTCAAAGTTAAAAATTAAATGTCTTATACTTTAATTTAAAAAATAACTGACTGTAACAGTCGAATTGGCCAACGAAACCTATCCCATTGTGTCCGGGATGGGGGTATTTAGCTGGGGGCGACAGTAGTTGGGTTTGAAAAAGAGTTCGTTGGAGAAAACACTATTTAAAAATTTAATAAAACCATCGACCAATCATATTTCTCCGTTCATTAAAAAAACATCAGAAAACCCCCCGACCCCCCCGACATCGACGACGGAAAGCTTCCTCCCCTTCCCTGGCGATTTCCGATCGCCACAGCCCGAATCAGCCCCTCCCCCAGTTCAACTTTTTGTAGTTCTCCTTCCCCTCTTCAAATCCATATAAAGAGTTCCCCCTATCGTTGCTCCTACGTCGAGATATCTCCCTCCAAAGTCCCGACCTTTCAGCCGCCGCCACGAGCTCTGGGCCCCACCGAGTCGCCTCCAACCGCCGCGGGCCTGTATCCCTCTCCTCCCTCTTCCACGTCCAACCCTCCGATCATCCCCTCGTGTCTCGGTTCTCGCGAAAACCGCAAACCTAGTTTTGAACCAAATAGAAAGGTGAGTCCTTTTTTATGTCTGCACTTTGAAAAATCATATCATTTTGGTGTGTTGACGGAATTCGATGAAACAGGAAACATCGGGACCGCAAGGAAGCTCTCTACCACATAGAAGAAGCCGCGGATTTTTCTGAGTCATCTACGATTTTCAGCACTCCGAAAACCAATGTGAGAAATCTAAATTAAAAGAATTTGAATGGAAAATGTCGTGTATAAATTATATTAGCGAAATATAAATTACACACGTGTTGTATACCTCATGTACATGCGTAGTGTAAGCTATATAAGCGAAGTATGAATTATACATGCATAGAATAATTGATATATGTGTTGAAATGCAAGTGGAATATATCAATTATATTAAATATATACATATATATATATATATATATACACTCCCCTCGTCCACAAACCATGGACGATATTTATTGTTGTGAATTGGTGTGAAATATTGGATGAAAAATACGAATGGTTGAATAATTGTTTGTGGTTGATATTGTTTGGTTGTGGTTGAAAAATACCCATTGGTGATTGAAATGAATTGGAAATATTTGTGGAAATAAAAATAAAACATGCCGCCTGCGTGCGAATTAGATGCATGAATCCCCATTGTCAAAAACCGCGAGGTTTTAAGGTAGAGCAAGGAGTCGTACTAGGGACGGTGCCGGTTTTAACTACCCTGCCGTTATGCTGCCGAAATTTTGAATAATCTTTATGTGTTAGAATTATTTTCATATGTTGAAATTATTTTCATGCGTTGAAATTAAAGTCATATGTTGAAACTATATCCATGTGTGGAAATGTTCATGTGTTGAAAAGTGATGTGTGAAAATTAAATTCATTTATGAATGAATGAAGTGTTTAAACAATAAAAATCACATTTTTATAATATATATGAAGTATGAAAAATATTCGCCTTATATAAATAGTTTCAACAATAAAAATTCTATCTTTCTTATATGAACAACATAAATAAAATATCCATGTGTGGAAATGCTCATGTGTTGAGAAGTGTGTGTAGTGGAAAAGTTCATGTGTTGAATAAAAAGATCGAACAATAAAAATTACATTTTTATTGAAACTATGAAGTGTTGAAAACATCCATTTGTCGAATAAATACTTTAAATGATAAAAATATCATTTTTATCATATATGTGATATGCTAGAGATATGCGGACGTTGAAATACATATTTATGAAGAAATATTATTTTTAACATGCATAGGAACTAAATAAAATAGTCATGTGTTGAAATCTATTTTAGTTCGCCAAAATTATCATCTTTGAAATGTGAAGTGTTAAAAATAGCCACTTGTTCAAATAAATGTGCATGAGTTGAAATATACATTAATTAGCTAATGATGTGGTTTTAGCCTATGCATGCAACATTGGAATGAATGGTGTTTTTAAACCAAAGTAAATCAAATATGAAGTTGAATGGAAAATGATAAGTGATAAAAATTGTATATATGTACATGCATATTTATTGAACAGGTTATAGCAAAGGGGCTAGAGAAGAGGAATAAAATTTTGTGCCCGACAAATAGGTACACATTTACTGTTTTGTTAGGGTGATGATTTTATGAGCCCGTTGGCTAGTCGCTTGGCTTTTTCTTTTTCTTTTTGACATGAGACGCCCGTGTGGCTATTTGGGAATTTTCCCAGCCCCTCCCGTAAAAAGGAGGTTATGGTGAAATTTTCCGAAATTTAAAGGCGTTAGTGAAATAATTGAAGTGGAAACGATATAGGAATTTTTGAATGAACTATATTTATATATATATAAATTTAAATAAAATTAAAACGAAACGTGGTCGTGCAGTTCGTGTTTTGAAACCGTGATTTCAAATGACTAGTGCGGGAAATCCGACCATTGGATTTTCCCGAAACCGCAACCATTGGGTTCGCCCTGGAAATAGCTTTCCAACGGCACCAACTTTGTGAAGATCCGACGGTTGGTTTGTCTGGAATGTTTAATTCAAATCTGAAGAAAAACAGCGCCAGAAACGATTATATTTATATATACACATACATATATATAAATATAATTAAATTAAATCGAATAACGACGCTGCCGTTCGTAAATAGAAATCGTAACTTCAAATGACTAGTGTGGAAGATCCGACCGTCGGATTTTCCCAAAACTGAAACCGTTGGATTCATTTTGAAATGATCTTTCTAATGATACAAAATTTGTGAAGATCCAATGGTTAGATTTCCATATATGTGTAAAGCAAAATTAGTGAAAAGCAGCGCCAGTGTATCGACACGACCAGAAATGTCGTTTAATTAAATATGTCCGTTTTAAATTAAATAAAAATGACGATATATCATTATAAAATACTATAGACGATATAGAGTGGAAATAAACCAATTTCGTTGTGTTTACTTGATGTGTGATGGTTGAATGTATTTAACATGAGAATTATAACTAAAGAACTGAAATGTGAATGTTGAATAGTCCAACCATGTGATAAATTGATTTGAAAATCTAAATATACGTGGATTATTTGAAAAGGCCGAGTTCATCTCATTTCAAATAATCGATCGACGTTGAGAAGTCGAAGAGTCGAAGACGGTTGAAGACCGACGATCTTCACATTGGATGGAATGGCGCTACAGATGCTCGTGATTGGAGTAGCTACCATGAAGGAACTGAAGTAGTAGCCGACCAAACATACTGTTGATTGTACGGATGTGCGAGGAATTGGTGCCTCCGGTTTCGTTCAAACCCAGAACGGACTTGTAAATGGACTGTGTGTCTGACATTGGATTTTGTTCTGTGCTGATTGACCTCTGTTCAATATATATCTGTTTGGCGGAGGAGAATTTATTCTCTTGCTTAACGCCCTTCTCTGAGACGTACGAGCTCAGAGGTTATGTATTGATAGAAATCAGTCGCATGGAGTGGATTGCCTGTGTGGCACGCCTGAGTGGCATATGATTAAGGCTTCTGTTGCAAAGCAAAGTCTTGTGGTTGATGAACAAAGCATGGTCTGTGTGACGTAGCTTTGTGTATGACGTGAATTCGCGAGCCTCACACCTCGGTATGAGTCAAAAACGGGAGACGGACCGCTGGGAGAGCACGACGTTTCTTTCTAGCTATGGTGGTGTCAGTGACCTACCAGCCCTGACATTATATATACTTTTCACCTGTGTGGTTGTTGGAATGTGAGGCGCCTCGATTATAGGTCTGTAAGGACCGGGAAACGTGTGTTCAGGAATAACTAATCCTCAAAAGTAAGAGAGGACCGGCCCAGCCGATTCCAAGGATCATAGTGGGGTCCTGGGACATTTGCTAGAGTGTCTCGAACGGAGAGGAGCTTGCCCCTTGCCTCGACTCATGAAGGAATCCAATTCCCAATACGAAATGTGCGAATGTGATTGTATTACTAGTATGGCGACATGATATATGGTACCCATGCCGTCTAGGATTGATATTTATGATTGAATTCGCTTTTGACACATATATGCACTAGTAATAATATCAAACACTTTTGTTTTATACGTATGAAGCATTTTTGGCCATTATAAGGTAAAACTCTATCCTCCGGCTTGCGTTGCATTGTGTGATGGGACCTGAGTCTTATAATGGCTTCATTTTATGAAAAGCATTGCGATGATTTAATCATTTACTTTATTTCATGCACTAGCACTCGTTGGAGTAAACCCGTTCCGCGAAAGTGGCGTGGTCCTTTGATTTTCCTTATTATTGTTGTTAATAAGTTAAGTAGATTTCTCATACCAGTCCCATGACTGACTCGTAGTTTGTTTCACCTTGTAAACTCGGGTGCCCTCATTTTCACACGGGCAGCCTAGTTACAGGTTTCTGACGCACCTTTTGGCTCATGGCGAGGCTTGACTACACCGTGCTGACTTGGATTTTCTCCACCATTATTGTATCTATATTATGATTCCGCCATCGGCGATGTAGACTGACATTTATTTTGTGTACTCTTTATGTATGATTCCGCCTCAGGCGATGGTGACTGACTATGTATCATTATGCACTAAGTTGTATCATGTACTGTGCTTCTCTGATGTGATGATATCTATATGATTCCGCTGTCATATGTGGGCAAATTATTCTATTTTCTGTTTATTCTATAATCTGTGATCTGCTAATGATGATTAATGTGTTATATTCCAATGATTATCCTTAACACTGTGTCATGGGGTTTTGGGATCGTCACAGCTGGTATCAGAGCCTTGGTTAACCTTAGTTCTGGAGTCTAACACATTAAACACTTCGTCAAAATAGAATCAGTAGTATTCTAAGGCGAGTCGCTCATTAGAGATAGGACTAGTAAAGTCCTAGAATGAACCGAGCAGAATAGCAAAAACAATTTGATCAGTCCATCGTTATCTTTCCGTAAATTTTCTGCTTAACTATGCAATAAATTATCGTCTCTGTTAGTTGACTCTTTCCTTGCTTATACAGAATTTGACAAATGGCTACCAGAGCAGCCGCCGCTAGAGGAGGCCGTGCCGGCCGAGGCCGAGGAAGGGGAGAAGCCCCAGTTCAAGAAGGACCTTTGATACAACCTCCGGCAGCTCAATACTTCGAGCTAGACCGTGTAGCTAAGAGATATAAGAACTTAGGAGGTAAGACCTTCTCAGGAACTGGCACAGTAATAGAGGCCCTTGCATGGCTCAAAACATGCGAGAAAATTCTTGAAGGCCTAAGGCTTGGAGACGAAGATAAAGCTATTATGGGCGCCTGGCTTATGCAGGAACAAGCTGAACTATGGTGGGAATCTCTCACCGCCGGGAATAGAGAAGCTGGAAGAACATGGGATGGATTCAAAGAACTCTTCAAGGAGAAATATGTCCTAGAACAAGCACTAGAACGAATGCACGATGAATTCGCCAACCTCCAGCAGGGGGATCTTTCCGTGCAAGATTATCTGAATAAATTTACACTGTTGTCGCCCTATGCTCCGGAGCTCGTTGCCACTGCAAAGTCCAAAAATAAGAGGTTTATCCTTGGGCTAAGGCGACAGTATCATGACAGAGCCATGGCCCATGTCAAGCTGGAATTTAACGAATTGATGGAAATGACATGCAACTACGAAGACCATGACCATAGGCATCTGGAGCAGGATCGCGCTAGAAGCCAAGCCGGGAACAAACGCAAGCCTACTGCGAATCAAGCTGAGTCAAGCCAAGCAGCATCTTCAAAACCTCAGACCGACAAGCCACCAAGAGGAAATTGCTTTAACTGTGGCAAAGCGGGGCACTACTCTAATGTGTGCACAGCCCCGAAGAGGCAAAAGACAAATTCACAAGGTTCAAGCCAGGGTTCTCAGAACCCTCGCTCCTGCTTTAATTGCCGCAAGACTGATCATCTAGTCAAAGACTGTCCTTTGCTGAAGAAGGCCACAGTAGCTCACGTGTATGACGGGTCGAGCCCGCCAGCTGCTTCCGACGGAGCAGGTAAACCCGATGTTTTGGGAGGTACCCTTACAATTAAAAATATTCCTGTTTCTGTATTGTTTGACACGGGTGCGTCGCGTAGTTTTATTGCTAGAAACACAATGCACAAATTAAAGTTAAAATAGAGAAAGCTTAAAGATTCGGTGGAAGTACATAACCCGATAGGGGGGTCCTATTACCCTCAGTTCGTGTTGTAAGGTGCCTACTTCTTTCTCCCGATACCAGTTTCCTTTCAATTTAATCGTTATGGATTTTCCCGAATTCGATATCATTCTCGGGCTGGATTGGTTAACGAAATACGAAGCTGAGGTAAATTGTGCAGAAAGAATCGTTAAAATTCGAACGAAGCTTGGATATATTACGGTACCCTGTCATGGTTCGAATCCGAATAGAGAAGAATTTTGGTCGGCATTAGAACTTATCCCCACTTCCTTGGAAAAGATTGCGATTGTTAGAAACTATGCGGATGTGTTTGAAGAAGTTGAAAACTTACCTCCGCAAAGAGAAATAGAATTCCAAATCGATCTAATTCCCAATGCCAGACCAGTGGTACATCCAATTCGCATAATGACTCCGAAGGAAAAAGAAGAATTAGGCGATCAAACTCGTCAACTGTTGTGGAAGGGTCTAATCAGACCTAGTTTTTCTAATTGGGGTGCAGCTGTTGTGTTTGTCCCAAAGTCAAACGGTACTCTTCGATTATGCGTTGATTACCGAGACCTCAACAAACAGACGCTCAAAAATAAATATCCATTACCCCGCATCGATGATTTGCTAGACCAATTGAATGGGGCAAAAGTATTTTACCGAATGGACCTAGCTATAGGTTTTCATCAATTGAGAATAGCAGAAGAGCGTGTTCCTTTGACAGCTTTCAGAGGTCCAGACATATTTTATGAATGGTTAGTAATGCCGTTTGGCTTGTGCAACGCTCCAGCATACTTTGTCGATCTAATGAATAGAGTGTTCAGGGGAGTTCTGAATAAATTTGTCCTCATATTCATCGACGATATTTTAATCCACTCCAAATCAAAACCCGAGCATGAAAAACACTTAGAACAAGTATTGGATATTCTAAGAAAGAATGTCTTCAAAGCCAAATTCTCTAAATGTGTCTTCTGGCAAGAAGAAGTCAAATTTCTTGGCCATGTCGTGTCAGAGAAAGGAATTTCTGTTGATCCAAGCAAAATAACAGCAATTCAAGACTGGAAACAACCCACTACTCCCACAGAAGTTAGAAGTTTTATGGGGTTGGCTAGTTATTATCGGAAGTTCGTTAAGGATTTTTCGAAGATATCCGGTCCGTTAACGAAGCTCACGAAGAAGCATGAGAAATTTAAGTGGACTTCTGACTGTGAAGAAGCTTTCCAGGAATTGAAATCGAAACTGACCACTGCTCCAGTGTTAACCATTATTGATGGCAATCAGGATTTGACGGTTTGGACAGATGCTTCTATTAGAGGTCTTGGTGCAGTGTTAATGCAAAGAGGCCAAGTAGTCGCCTACGCAAGCCGCCAACTGAAACCGCATGAGAAGAATTATGTGACTCATGATCTTGAGTTGCTAGCCATCGTTTTTGCCTTGAAAATCTGGAGGCATTATTTATTGGGCGAGAAATTTATACTGTACACAGATCATCAATCATTGAAGTATTTATACACCCAGAAAGATCTGAATTTGAGACAGCTGCGTTGGCTAGAATTTCTTGTAGCGTATGATCTGGATATCCTGTATACGCCGGGGAAGGCTAACGTTATAGCGGATGCGCTTAGTAGAAAAACCGCAATCATTGCCAATCTTATAATTACCCCTAGCTTGATCGATAAGATATGTGCTCTCTAGAGGAATGATTATTTCATCCAAAGGATCAAAGGGAGAATCCAGAGGGGAGAGCCCTTAAGTTTTCAGGTAGATAAAGAAGAAGTTCTGAGACTGAATGGGAGAATGTGTGTTCCCAACATCCCTGAGCACAAAAGAGAAGTGTTAGACGAATGCCATAAATCTAAATTTTGCATCCATAGTGGTGTGAGTAAAATGTACAACGATATCAAACGCACTTTCTGGTGGAGGGCAATGAAAAGGGATATTTCTTTGTATGTTAGCAGATGCCCTACTTGTCAATTGGTCAAGAGCGACCAGCAGAAGCTAGCTGGATTATTGCAACCGTTGGAAGTCCCAAGTTGGAAATGGGAACAGATTTCCATGGATTTCATAGATGGCTTGCCGCGAACCAGGAAAGGTAATGACAGCATTTGGGTAATTGTAGATAGCTTCACGAAGACTGCCCATTTTAAACCTGTCAGATCCAATAGAACCGCTCAAAGTCTAGCACAGATATATTTCAAAGAAATCGTTAAGCTGCATGGAATTCCCATCAGCATAGTCAGTGATAGAGACCCGATATTTGCTAGTAAATTCTAGGAAGCTTTCCAGACAGAATTGGGAACAAAACTGAATATGAGCACCGCTTATCACCCTCAAACAGATGGCCAAACTGAGCGGGTGAATAGAATCCTAGAAGATTTATTGCGGGCTTGTATAATTGATTTTGGTGGGTCATGGGAAGATCATTGCACTTGGCAGAATTCTCATATAACAATAGCTATCAA
Organism: Allium sativum; assembly: GCA_030737875.1. NCBI lineage: Eukaryota > Viridiplantae > Streptophyta > Magnoliopsida > Asparagales > Amaryllidaceae > Allium > Allium sativum. The sequence goes on from CM060920.1 coordinate 492,889,964, forward strand.
GCAAGTTTGGGAATGTCGCCATTTGAAGCATTATATGGCAGACCGTGCAGATCTCCAGCATGTTGGGTAGAACTTGGCAACAGACTTGTGTTAGGACCCGATATGATTAGAGAAGCATCTGATAAGGTCGACTTCATCAAAAAGCGATTGAGAACCGTGCAAAGTCGATAGAAAAGTTATGCAGATTCTAGAAGAAGAGATTTGACATTTGCTGTTGGTGACCATATTTATTTGAAAGTTTCTCCGATGAGAGGAGTAATCAGATTTGGCAAAACTGGGAAGTTGGCACCGAGATTTATTGGTCCCTTTCCTATACTCGAACGAATTGGAACTCTTGCTTATAGGGTTCAATTACCAGATTGGTTGCCTGGAGTGCACGATGTGTTTCACATATCTCAACTTAGAAGACATGTGCATGATCCAGATCTTGTTGTAGAAGAAGCAGCGCAACATGATATAGACATAACTCCAGAATTAGCCCTCAGAAGAGAGCCAATAAAAATTATTGGCAAAGAAACTAGAGAACTCAGAAGCAAAAAGGTTCATTTAGTTAAAGTGCAGTGGAGCAGTGATCCTAGAAACTGTACTTGGGAAACTGAGGAAAGCATTAAGCAAGATTACCCCAAATGCAGAGTGGATATCTCTGACTAACTCCGGTGCAAGGTACCTTTATAATACTTTGCATTTACATTTTGTTTCCTACTTTACTGTTGTTTCCTTTTCGAGGACGAAAAGTTTTAAGTGGGGGAGATTGTAATAACCCGGAAAATACGGGCCAATTTAAAATTTTTAAATTGGTGATTTCAATGGAATTTGAACAATTGAAATAGAATATTTCAATAAAATAGTGAATTAGAAATAGTGAGTCAGTTTGAAAATTTGAATTCAAACTTTGACTGACTGTGCAGGGTGGAAAATATAATGGATTTTAGTGAAACCAAAAATATTTAAATCTGTTCATCAATACCTTTCTAACGAATCTGAAAAATCGAAGTTTCAAAACGGGAATCAAAAGTTATGGCCGAATGAATTTTCAGAAAGGTCGCTATATAGAATATATAGCCCTGGAAAATTGATATTTTGCAAACGACCTCGGAATTCGACGAAACCACTTTTTTTGGGTCCGGGATGTCAAACTATTGCTAGGTTTCAAATTTAATAATTTTTGAAGCTAATTTGTGAGCGTGGCAAAAGAAAATGTGTTTGGTAAATTTCTGTTAAATTGGATCGACCAGAAAATGGCCATTTTTCAAACGATCTCAGAATTCGACGAAACTAGTTTTGTTGGGACCGTAGCATCAAAACATAGCTAGATTTATTTTTTTGGAATTTTTCGAATCAGTTTGTTGCCCTGGCAAATTGAAATGTACGTTCAAAGTTAAAAATTAAATGTCTTATACTTTAATTTAAAAAATAACTGACTGTAACAGTCGAATTGGCCAACGAAACCTATCCCATTGTGTCCGGGATGGGGGTATTTAGCTGGGGGCGACAGTCGTTGGGTTTGAAAAAGAGTTCGTTAGAGAAAACACTATTTCAAAATTTAATAAAACCATCGACCAATCATATTTCTCCGTTCATAAAAAAAACATCAGAAAACCCCCCGACCCCCCCCCCCCCCCCGACATTGACGACGGAAAGCTTCCTCCCCTTCCCTGGCGATTTCCGATCGCCACAGCCCGAATCAGCCCCTCCCCCAGTTCAACTTTTTGTAGTTCTCCTTCCCCTCTTCAAATCCATATAAAGAGTTCCCCCTATCGTTGCTCCTACGTCGAGATATCTCCCTCCAAAGTCCCGACCTTTCAGCCGCCACCACGAGCTCAGGGCCCCACCGAGTCGCCTCCAACCGCCGCGCGCCTGTATCCCTCTCCTCCCTCTTCCACGTCCAACCCTCCGATCATCCCCTCGTGTCTCGGTTCTCGCGAAAACCGCAAACCTAGTTTTGAACCAAATAGAAAGGTGAGTCCTTTTTGATGTCTGCACTTTGAAAAATCATATCATTTTGGTGTGTTGACGTAATTCGATGAAACAGGAAACATCGGGACCGCAAGGAAGCTCTCTACCACATAGAAGAAGCCGCGGATTTTTCTGAGTCATCTACGATTTTCAGCACTCCGAAAACCAATGTGAGAAATCTAAATTAAAAGAATTTGAATGGAAAATGTCGTGTATAAATTATATTAGCGAAATATAAATTACACACGTGTTGTATACCTCATGTACATGCGTAGTGTAAGCTATATAAGCGAAGTATGAATTATACATGCATAGAATAATTGATATATTTGTTGAAATGCAAGTGGAATATAGCAATTATATTAAATATATATATATACATATATATATATACTCCCCTCGTCCACAAACCATGGACGATATTTATTGTTGTGAATTGGTGTGAAATATTGGATGAAAAATACGAATGGTTGAATAATTGTTTGTGGTTGATATTGTTTGGTTGTGGTTGAAAAATACCCATTGGTGATTGAAATGAATTGGAAATATTTGTGGAAATAAAAATAAAACATGTCGCCTGCATGCGAATTAGATGCATGAATCTCCATTGTCAAAAACCGCGAGGTTTTAAGGTAGAGCGAGGAGCCGTACTAGGGACGGTGCCGGTTTTAACTACCCTGCCGTTATGCTGCCGAAATTTTGAATAATCTTTATGTGTTAGAATTATTTTCATATGTTGAAATTATTTTCATGCGTTGAAATTAAAGTCATATGTTGAAACTATATCCATGTGTGGAAATGTTCATGTGTTGAAAAGTGATGTGTGAAAATTAAATTCATTTGTGAATGAATGAAGTGTTTAAACAATAAAAATCACATTTTTATAATATATATGAAGTATGAAAATTATTCGCCTTATATAAATAGTTTCAACAATAAAAATTCTATCTTTCTTATATAGACAACATAAATAAAATATCCATGTGTGGAAATGCTCATGTGTTGAGAAGTGTGTGTAGTGGAAAAGTTCATGTGTTGAATAAAAAGATCGAACAATAAAAATTACATTTTTATTGAAACTATGAAGTGTTGAAAACATCCATTTGTCGAATAAATACTTTAAATGATAATAATATCATTTTTATTATATATGATATGCTAGAGATATGCGGACGTTGAAATACATATTTTTGAAGAAATATTATTTTTAACATGCATAGGAACTAAATAAAATAGTCATGTGTTGAAATCTATTTTAGTTCGCCAAAATTATCATCTTTGAAATGTGAAGTGTTAAAAATAGCCACTTGTTCAAATAAATGTGCATGAGTTGAAATATACATTAATTAGCTAATGATGTGATTTTAGCCTACGCATGCAACATTGGAATGAATGGTGTTTTTAAACCAAAGTAAATCAAATATGAAGTTGAATGGAAAATGATAAGTGATAAAAATTGTATATATGTACATGCATATTTATTGAACAGGTTATAGCAAATGGGATAGAGAAGAGGAATATAATTTTGTGCCCGACAAATAGGTACACATTTACTGCTTTGTTAGGGTGATGATTTTATGAGCCCGTTGGCTAGCCGCTTGGCTTTTTCTTTTTGACATAAGACGCCCGTGTAGCTATTTGGGAATTTTCCCAGTCCCTCCCGTACATAGGAGGTTATGGCGAAATTTTCCGAAATTTAAAGGCGTTAGTGAAATAATTGAAGTGGAAACGATATAGGAATTTTTGAATGAACTATATTTATATATATATAAATTTAAATAAAATTAAAACGAAACGTGGACGTGTAGTTTGTGTTTTGAAACCGTGATTTCAAACGACTAGTGCGGGAAATCCGACCATTGGATTTTCCCGAAACCGCAACCGTTGGGTTCGCCCTGGAAATATCTTTCCAACGGCACCAACTTTGTGAAGATCCGACGGTTGGATTGTCTGGAATGTTTAATTCAAATCTGAAGAAAAACAGCGCCAGAAACGGTTATATTTATATATATATATATATAAATATAATTAAATTAAATCGAATAACGACGCTGCAGTTCGTAAATAGAAATCGTAACTTCAAATGACTAGTGTGGAAGATCCGACCATCGGATTTTCCCAAAACTGAAACCGTTGGATTCTTTTTGAAATGATCTTTCTAATGATATAAAATTTGTGAAGATCCAACGGTTAGATTTCCAGATATGTGTAAAGCAAAATTAGTGAAAAGCAGCGCCAATTCATCGACACGACCTGAAATGTCGTTTAATTAAATATGGCCGTTTTAAATTAAATAAAAATGACGATATATCATTATAAAATACTATAGACGATATAGAGTGGAAATAAACCAATTTCGTTGTGTTTGCTTGATGTGTGATGGTTGAATGTATTTAACATGAGAATTATAACTAAAGAACTGAAATGTGAATGTTGAATAGTCCAACCATGTGATAAATTGATTTGAAAATCTAAATATACGTGGATTATTTGAAAAGGCCGAGTTCATCTCATTTCAAATAATCGATCGACGTTGAGAAGTCGAAGAGTCGAAGACGGTTGAAGACCGACGATCTCCACATTGGATGGATGGGCGCTACTGATGCTCGTGATTGGAGTAGCTACCATGAAGGAACTGAAGTAGTAGCCGTCCAAACATACTGTTAATTGTATGGATATGCAAGGAATTGGTGCTTCCGGTGTCGTTCAGACCCAGAACGGACTTGTAAATGGACTTTGTGTCTGACATTGGATTTTGTTCTATGCTGATTGATCTCTGTTAAATATATATCTGTTTGGCGGCGGAGAATTTATTCTCTTGCTTAACGCCCTTCTCTGAGACGTACGAGCTCAGAGGTTATGTATTGATAGAAATCAGTCGCATGGAGTGGATTGCCTGTGTGGCACGCCTGAGTGGCATATGATCAAGGCTTCTGTTGCAAAGCAAAGTCTTGTGGTTGATGAACAAAGCATGGTCTGTGTGACGTAGCTTTGTGTATGACATGAATTCGCGAGCCTCACACCTCGGTATGAGTCAAAAACGGGAGACGGACCGCTGGGAGAGCACGACGTTTCTTTCTAGCTATGGTGGTGTCAGTGACCTACCATCCCTGACATTATATATACTTTTCACCTGTGTGGTTGTTGGAATGCGAGGCGCCTCGATTATAGGTCTGTAAGGACCGGGAAACGTGTGTTCAGGAATAACTAATCCTCAAAAGTAAGAGAGGACCGGCCCAGCCGATTCCAAGGATCATAGTGGGGTCCTGGGACATTTGCTAGAGTGTCTCGAACGGAGAGGAACTTGCCCCTTGCCTCGACTCATGAAGGAATCCAATTCCCAATACAAAATGTGCGAATGTGATTGTATTACTAGTATGGCGACATGATATATGGTACCCATGCCGTCTAGGATTGATATTTATGATTGAATTCGCTTTTGAAACATATATGCACTAGTAATAATATCAAACACTTTTGTTTTATACGTATGAAGCATTTTTGGCCATTATAAGGTAAAACTCTATCCTCCGGCTTGCGTTGCATTGTGTGATGGGACCTGAGTCTTATAATGGCTTCATTTTATGAAAAGCATTGCGATGATTTAATCATTTACTTTATTTCATGCACTAGCACTCATTGGAGTAAACCCGTTCCGCGAAAGTGGCGTGGTCCTTTGATTTGCCTTATTATTGTTGTTAATAAGTTAAGTAGATTTCTCATACCAGTCCCATGACTGACTCGTAGTTTGTTTCACCTTGCAAACTCGGGTGCCCTCATTTTCACATGGGCAGTCTAGTTATAGGTTTCTGACGCACCTTTTGGCTCATGGCGAGGCTTGACTACACCGTGCTGACTTGGATTTTCTCCGCCATTATTGTATCTATATTATGATTCCGCCATCGGCGATGTAGACTGACATTTATTTTGTGTACTCTTTATGTATGATTCCGCCTCAGGCGATGGTGACTGACTATGTATCATTATGCACTAAGTTGTATCTTGTACTGTGCTTCTCTGATGTGATGATATCTATATGATTCCGCTGTCATATGTGGGTAAATTATTCTATTTTCTGTTTATGCTATAATATGTGATCTGCTAATGATGATTAACGTGTTATATTCCAATGATTATCCTTAACACCGTGTCACGGGGTTTTGGGATCGTCACATTTTCTATAGTTTATATATATAGATAAAAAGGTGATTTTTATATTTGAAACATGAATACCATTCAACACATGAATTTCAATTCAACGAATGAATATCGATTCAACACATGAAGGTTTTCTATAGTTTATATATATAGAAAACAGGTGATTTTTATATTTGAAACACGAATACCATTCAACACATGAATTTCAATTCAACGAATGAATATCGATTCAACACATGAAGGTTTTCTATAGTTTATATATATAGATAAAAAGGTGGTTTTTATATTTGAAACACGAATACCATTCAACACATGAATTTCAATTCAACGAATGAATATCGATTCAACACATGAAGGTTTTCTATAGTTTATATATATAGATAAAAAGGTGATTTTTATATTTAAAACACGAATACCATTCAACACATGAATTTCTATTCAACGAATGAATTTCTATTCAACACATGAAGGTTTTTTTTTATTCCACAGACGAATATAATTTCAACACAGGAAAATAATTCTAACCCTTGAATATTATTCAAAATTTCGGCAGCATAATGGCAGGGTAGTTAAAACCGGGACCATCCCTAGTACGACTCCTCGCTCTACCTTAAAGCCTCGCAGCTTTTGACAATGGGGAATCATGCATCTAGTTCGCACGCAGGCGGCATGTATATTTATTTCATTTCCACAAACTAATCCTATGTGGTTTCAACCAAATATTTCTCAACCACAAACGGGTATTTTTCAACCACAATCAATCAATCTGAACCACAAACAACTTATACACCGAACATACAACTTATACAACGCTTATACAAGAGGTGTACAACGCTTGTACAACTCATACATCGATTATATAATTTATACATCATCGTTTTCCATATTGTTTATAATTTAGAAATCTCACATTGGGTTCCACTCCACCAAAAATAGCAAAAGGCTCAGAAAAATATGCGGTCTCTTCTAGAATGTAGAAGACGTCCACACGGTCACGATGTTTCCTGTTTCATCGAATTTCGTCAAGAAACGAAAAAGATATGATTTTTCAAAGTTTGCAACGGTTTAAAGGTGTTAAAATCAGTTCAAAGAAAATCAGCCGTTACCTTATTTATTTCTTCAAAACTAGGTTTTCGATTATCACGCGAATCGATGCACGATATCACGATCCGCTAGTGCCACGACCTTGGCCTTGGAACAGGCTTCACGGCGATGGTGGCCTCCCTCAGATCGATGGCGAGATCGGGCGGCGGCGGCGGAGGAAAGTCTCGGACTTTGGAAGCTTCTAACTCGATGCTCGTCGAACGATAGGGGGTGGGGTTGCTATGGATTGGAAGAGGAAGGAAAGGGCTCTCGAATCTGGGTGGTAGCGGGTTCGGGCGTGGCCTGATGCGGCGACGATCTGGTCGGGAAAGTTTGAGCAGCTTCCGCCGTCGAGATCGGGGAGAGAGAAAAAGGTTTTTTTCTTTTTTTTATATAAAATCTGATTGGCCGAGAGAGTATTTATTTCAAAAAAATTAGGGTTTCTCGCCACGAACTCCAATCCAGACCCAACGACTGTCGTCCCTAGCGTTTTACCCCCATTCCGAACATAATGGGATATGTTTCGAAGGCCCATTCGACTGTTTCAGTCAGTTTTCATTCAATTTAAAATATATAACATTCAATATTTGGTTTGAACGTACATTTCAATTTGCCAGGGCCACAAACTGATTCGAAAAATTCCAGAAAAATAAATCTAGCTACGTTTTGACGCTACAGTCCCAACAAAACTAGTTTCGTCGAATTCTGATACCGTTTGCAAAAAGGTCCATTTCTGGTCGATCCAATTTAACTATAATTGACCAAAACACATTTTCCTTTGCCACGCTCACATACTAGCTTCAAAAATTATGAAATTTGAAACCTAGCAATAACTTCACATCCCGGATCCAACAAAAGTGGTTTCGTCGAATTCTGAGGTCGTTTGCAAAATGGCCAATTTCACGGGCTATATAAATTCCATAGCGACCTTTCAGAAAATTCATTTGGCCATAACTTTTGCATCCCGCTATGAAACTTCGATTTTTCAGATTCGTTAGAAAGGTATTCACTAACAGATTTAAATATTTTTGGTTTCACTCAAATCCGTTTTGTTTTGCACCCGGTACAGTCAGTCAAAGTTTGAATTCAGATTTTGAAACTACCGTGCCATTTCTGGCCTTTTTTATAATTAGAGTTAATTATATTCGTTTTCAAATGTCAATTCAAACTTACTTTTCATTGTTATTATTTAAAATATTTATTTTAAATATTTAAAATCCATTATTTTAGCCAATTTAAATTTTTTTAAATTGGTTCAGATTTTCCGCGTCGTTAAAATCTCCCCTACTTAAAACTTTTCGTCCCCGAAAAGGAACAAAGTCGAAAGTGGTTTGATTAATCAACTCTACGTTCAATCTGGCTTCCATTCTCCAACTTTTCAGTTTCTGAGAATTTTCAAATTCTTCAAAAAAAATGGTTAACTCCCGGAATTTTCGAAATTTTTTGCCATAACCTCCTTTGTACGGGGAGAGGTTTGGAAATTTATTGGGCCGTATTAGGTACCCAATAAATCCTAATATGCATACACATATTTATAGTGATATATTCTGGTGTTTATAGGGGAGCGTGTATAGATAATAACTCCAGAGAATAAATTCTCGTCACCCTGTGAAAGCCTAAGGGAGTGTGTATTTTAATTGCTCCAGAGGATAAATCCTCATCACCTCATCCCGTGTGGGAAATAAATAGTCCATGTGCCGTATCTAATGACTAGAGAGACGTGATTATTGTCAACTCAAGAACCGTGTGGGGTTTTTCTTAATCTGGTAATTTTTCGTTACAATTTTACATGGTCATATCAGTCATCAGTTCAACCTGTAAAATAAAGTCATCGCCATACAAGCCTTTCGCTCGTATGGTAAATCTTCCACCTCGTCACACAAGCTCCAAATGCTTATGTGGTAAATGATGAAGTATGCCTATCTTCGAGAAGTATGCCATGCAGTGTAGTTCAAAATTAATTGTTACTATCCTATGGCGACGTTTATTATTACACACAGAATAACCAGCACTCCACATCCAATGGCATTCACAGGAGTTGATATAATAATATTTCGCATCCAACTCATTAAGGTTTACCTATTTGTCGGGCACGCAAATAAAATCTTTACTCAACAGCTATCCATTTACCTGTTCAAACGTATATAATGCACATGTATATATTTCTATCTATTTTCTAATCAGTTCATTGTGTGATATAATCGAATAAATTCAACCATTCATTCTATTATTGATTAAATTAACTATCGTTTTAATAATTTTATTAATCTAATTTACTATCACACAACACAAACAACAATCAAATTGTTTTTAACTTTTCAAAATCATACAAATTAATTCATACACTCTTTTACTTTTCAAATATATATCTTTTATATATTCAAATATTATATTTCTAAAACCAGACTATATATCTAATCACAAATACATTATTTACAAACATATTACTCTCGACTCGTTCTGAGGCACTTCTGACCCCATCTCTAACGAGTTGTTCTGATTCTGCTGTACTGAGTTACTCGTCCTAGAACACTACTGGTTCTATCTCTGACGAGTTCGTTAATATGTTATATTCCAGAGCTAAGCTTAACCAAAGCTCTGATACCAAATGAGACGACCCCAAACCCCGTACTGACGGTGGCAAGGGTAATCCTTGGAATATAACACATAAACAGATAATAGCAGAACAGAAATAAATAAATACACCAGATAATGAACAAATAATATACTGGATAAACGAAATCATCAGAGTTACACAGTATACAGGATCATAATTAGTATAAATACAGTTCAGCTATACATAAATGTCTACAGCGGAAAACAAACATAATGTACAATAGGAGCTGAACAGCATAAAAAGAGATAAATGATAGAATCCATCTTCAGCTCCAGCTATCTAGAAAGAGCCTGCTAAACCTGAACACAAGGATGCCCGTGTAGAAAAAGGGGCACCCGAGTTTGAAAGTGAAACAAACTACGAGCCAGTCATGGTACTGGTATGAGAAATCTACTCAACACTTTTAAAATATGGCTAATCACTGGACCACGCCACTTTCTTGGAACGGGTTTACTCCATTAGATTGCCAGTGCTTTAAAAACAAATCATTCTTTTAAACATCGCAATGCTTTTTATAAAAATGAAGCCATTATAATACTCAGTTCCCATCACACTATGCAACGCAAACCGGAGGATAGAGTTTTACCTTATAATGCCCAAAATATGCTTGATACGAATAAAGCAAAAGCATTTGATATTATTACTAGTGTTTATAAGTTTCAAAAACAATTTCAATCATAACTATCAATCATAGACGGCATGGGTACCATATATCATGTCGCCATATATATATACAATCAAAACCGCACGGTGTCATATTTGGAAATTGGATTTCCGTCATGAACCAAGGAAAAAAATAGTCCTTACCGAATTCGAGACAATCTAGCCCATGTCTCAGGCACAGCCGCAACCGTACCTTAGATCGTCAGGGCCGGTCTACACGAAGTGGATTATAATGCCTGAACAATGCGTCCCTCCGCCCTTTGGGGCGTAAATGAGCCAACGAATGACTCCATCATACCTGCATCGTCCGATCTAACCGAGGCGCCTCTCAACAGTAACAACCACATAAGTCAAACTCGTCAGGGCGTGTGAAACCACTGACGCCACTTATGGCTAGAAAGGAAACGCATGTCCCCCCTGATGTCCTCTCCCGTTTCTGGTTCATACCGGGGTGTGAGGCTCGCGATTTCATGTTATACACAAAGCTATGCCACATAGGAGGTGCTTTGATCATCACCATAAGACTTTGCTTTTCAACAGAAGCCTTGATCATTGCATCTTAGCATGCCACACAGGCAATTCACACCATGCAACTGATGGCTATCAATCACACAGAATAAATTCCAATGTCAGACACACTGTCCATTTGCAAGTCCGTTCTGGGTCTAAACGAAACCAGAGGCACTATATACCTCGCAAACCCATCGACCTCCATGTACGTCTGGACGATCACCACTCATTATTCATTTTTCGGGATGCCTCCCAATCAAGACCTCGGTTACCATCCAAACGAGGTGAAGATCTCCGGTCTTCGACCACCGTCTTTATCTTCGATTTCTTATCGTCGATTCAGTTATTCATAATGGGATAAACCCAGTCTTTTTGAGCAACTCGCGTATATAATAAACAAGTGCTACACAAACACTACTACGCATCATTTCAATTCATCAGTCACTAACCGTCAATCAGTAAGAGAACGATTTCCCAAATATTAACCCCGAAGGCCGAAACCAACATCAGATCAATACCCAAGAAACCATTCGACTTAGCCAACCTTCAGTTAGTTTCTAAATTTCACATCCATATCGTTTATAATATTTTATAACGATTTATCGCTATTTTTATTTATTTTAAAATAGCTAATTTATTCAAAACGACGCTTCGGGCCATAACGCGGCTGTGGCTCTGTTTTTCTTCAGATTTGATTTACACATATCTGAAAATCTAACCGTTGGATCTTCACAAAATTTACATCATTAGAAAGATCTTTTTAAAACGAATCCAACGGTTCCAGTTTTGGGAAAATCCGACGGTCGGATCTCCCGGTACAATCGTTTGAAGTTTCGATTTCAAAATACGAACTGCAGCGTCGTTATTCGATTTAATATAATTATATTTATTTATATATATAAATATAATCGATTCTGGCGCTGTTTTTCTTCAAATTTGAATTAAACATTCCAGACAATCCAACCGTTGGATTTTTACAAAGTTGATGCCGTTGGAAAGATATTTCCAAAGCGAACCCAACGGTTGCGGTTTCGGGAAAATCCGATGGTCGGATCTCCCACACTAATCGTTTGAAATCACAGTTTCAAAATACGAACTGCAGCTTCGTTATTCGATATATTTCAATTATATATATATATATATATATATATATCGATTCTTCGATTTCAAAACTATATGATTTTCATACATTTGATAAAAATGATATTTTTATCTAACTGTCTTCTATTTCAACACTTCACTATTCTTAACAATTCATGTATATAATAAAAATGTGATTTTTATTGTAAAACAATTCATTTCAAAACACGATTATTTTCTACAGTTCATATAGGTGATAAAAATAGGATTTTTATTATAAAACAATTTATTTCAAAACAAGATTATTTTATATAATTCATATCGATGATAAAAATAGGATTTTTATTATAAAACAATTTATTTCAAAACAAGATTATTTTATATAGTTCATATCAATGATAAAAATAGGATTTTTATTATAAAACAATTTATTTCAAAACAAGATTATTTTATATAGCTCATATCGATGATAAAAATAGGATTTTTATTATAAAACAATTTCTGTCAAAATATGAATACCATTCAACACATGAATTTCAATTCAACGAATGAATTTTGATTCAACACATGAAGGTTTTCTATAGTTTATATATATAGATAAAAAGGTGATTTTTATATTTGAAACACGAATACCATTCAACACATGAATTTCAATTCAACGAATGAATATCGATTCAACACATGAAGGTTTTCTATAGTTTATATATATAGATAGAAAAGGTGATTTTTATATTTGAAATACGAATATCATTCAACACATGAATTTTAATTCAACGAATGAATATCGATTCAACACATGAAGGTTTTCTATAGTTTATATATATAGATAAAAAGGTGATTTTTATATTTGAAACACGAATACCATTCAACACATGAATTTCAATTCAACAAATGAATATCGATTCAACACAAGAAGGTTTTCTATAGTTTATATATATAGATAAAAAGGTGATTTTTATATTTAAAACACGAACACCATTCAACACATGAATTTCTATTCAACGAATGAATTTCTATTCAACACATGAAGGTTTTTTTATATTCAACAGACGAATATAATTTCAACATGGGAAAATAATTCTAACCCATGAATATTATTCAAAATTTCGGCAGCATAACGGCAGGGTAGTTAAAACCGGGACCGTCCCTAGTACGACTCCTCGTTCTACCTTAAAGCCTCGCAGCTTTTGACAATGGGGAATCATGCATCTAGTTCGCACGCAGGCGGCATGTATATTTATTTCATTTCCACAAACTAATCCTATGTGGTTTCAACCAAATATTTCTCAACCACAAACGGGTATTTTTCAACCACAATCAATCAATATCAACCACAAACAATTTCAATCAACCATTCGCTATCAATCAATTTTCACACCAATCACAACCAATAAATATCGTCCATGGTTTGTGGACGAGGGGCTTATATATATATATATATATATATATATATATATATATATATAGTATTTAACTTCTATTTCAACACATATATAATTTTTACAACGCATATACAACTTATACACCGAACATACAACTTATACAACGCTTATACAAGAGGTGTACAACGCTTGTACAACTCATACATCGATTATATAATTTATACATCATCGTTTTCCATATTGTTTATAATTTAGAAATCTCACATTGGGTTCCACTCCACCAAAAATAGCAAAAGGCTCAGAAAAATATGCGGTCTCTTCTAGAATGTAGAAGACGTCCACACGGTCACGATGTTTCCTGTTTCATCGAATTTCGTCAAGAAACGAAAAAGATATGATTTTTCAAAGTTTGCAACGGTTTAAAGGTGTTAAAATCAGTTCAAAGAAAATCAGTCGTTACCTTATTTATTTCTTCAAAACTAGGTTTTCGATTATCACGCGAATCGATGCACGATATCACGATCCGCTAGTGCCACGACCTTGGCCTTGGAACAGGCTTCACGGCGATGGTGGCCTCCCTCAGATCGATGGTGAGATCGGGCGGCGGCGGCAGAGGAAAGTCTCGGACTTTGGAGGCTTCTAACTCGATGCTCGTCGAACGATAGGGGGTGGGGTTGCTATGGATTGGAAGAGGAAGGAGAGGGCTCTCGAATCCGGGTGGTGGCGGGGTCGGGCGTGGCCTGAGGCGGCGGCGATCTGGTCGGGAAAGTTTGAGCAGCTTCCGCCGTCGAGATCGAGGAGAGAGAAAAAGGTTTTTTTTTATATAAAATCTGATTGGCCGGGAGAGTATTTATTTGAAAAAAAAAATAGGGTTTCTCGCCACGAACTCCAATCCAGACCCAACGACTGACGTCCCTAGCGTTTTACCCCCATTCCGAACACAATGGGATATGTTTTGAAGGCCCATTCGACTGTTTCAGTCAGTTTTCATTCAATTTAAAATATATAACATTCAATATTTGATTTGAACGTACATTTCAATTTGCCAGGGCCACAAACGGATTCGAAAAATTCCAGAAAAATAAATCTAGCTACATTTTGACGATACGGTCCCAACAAAACCAGTTTCGTCGAATTCTGAGACCGTTTGCAAAAGGCCCATTTCTGGTCGATCCAATTTAACTGTAATTGACCAAAACACATTTTCCTTTGCCACGCTCACATACTAGCTTCAAAAATTATGAAATTTGAAACCTAGCAATAACTTCACATCCCGGATCTAACAAAAATGGTTTCGTCGAATTCCGAGGTCGTTTGCAAAATGGCCAATTTCACGGGCTATATAAATTCCATAGCGACCTTTCTGAAAATTCATTTGGCCATAACTTTTGCATCCCGCTATGAAACTTTGATTTTCAGATTCGTTAGAATGGTATCCACTAACAGATTTAAATATTTTTGGTTTCACTCAAATCCGTTTTGTTTTGCACCCGGTACAGTCAGTCAAAATTTGAATTCAGATTTTGAAACTACCACGCCATTTCAGGCCTTGTTTATAATTAGAATTAATTATATTCGTTTTCAAATGTCGATTCAAACTTACTTTTCATCTTTATTATTTAAAATATTTATTTTAAATATTTTAAATATTTATTTTAAATATTTAAAATCCATTATTTTAGCCAATTTAAAATTTTTTAAATTGGTTCAGATTTTCCGGGTCGTTACAGATTTGCCTTATTACTATTCGTTATATTAGTTAAGAATTCTCACACCAGTCCCATGACTGACTCGTAGTTTGTTTCACTTTGCAAACTCGGGTGCCCTCTTTTCCACATGAGCAGTCGAGTAGCTTTTAGCAGATGTTTATATCTTGAGAAGGATTCTGGATCGAAGCCTAAAGCTGTATCCAGAGCATAGAAAGTCTTCTGTTGTGTATTGTATTAATTTACTGTAATTTATCTTCCGCTGTAATTTTATTCGATGTACTCTGATATTCTGTACTCTGATGTAACATTATAGTAATGTTTATAAAAGTCTGCTGTTATTGTTCTAATGTGTTGTATTACTAGAGTTAACGTGTTCGGGTTTTGAACGGTCTTAGTCGATCTAACGATCGATCGGGTCGGGCGAAATCTGGGCCATTACAGTTGGTATCAGAGCTCTGGTTAGCTCAAATCTTTGGGGTACAACTCGTTTGAATTGAGCAAAAGACTCATCAGAGATTGGATTAGTAATATCTAATAAGAATACTTATTAGAGATAGGATCAGTAGTATCCTAGAATAAGAAAACTCATTAGAGATGGGGTTAGTAATGCCTTAGAATGAGTTGAGAGTGCCCAGTTTGTAATTAACGTATTTTTGATTATATATAATCCGATCTTTGAAAATATGATTTTTAAAATATATAAAGTTATATATTTTAAAAGTTAATCAACAAATAAAATTATTTAATATAGGATACTTAAACAACTTTTAGCTTCGTTCCTTTTCGAGGACGAAAATTTTTTAAGTGGGGGAGACTGTAACAACCCTGAATTTTGGGGTAAATTTAAAATTTTATTTAACTAATTTTAATGGGTTTTGATATTTAAAATAATTTATTTAAAATAATAATGAAAAAAAATTTATTTAAATCGAAGTTAGGATGAATAATTTAATTTTAATTATAAAAGGAGTGAGACGACCCCAAGACCCCGTACGACGGTGGCAAGGGTAATCTTTGGAATATAACACATAAACAGATAACAGCAGAACAGAAATAATTAAATACACCAAATAATGTACAAATAATACACTGGATAAACATAATCATCAGAGTTACACAGTATATAGGATCATACTTAGTACAAAATACAGTTCAGCTATACATAAATGTCTACAGTGGAAAACAAAACGTAATATGTACAATAGGAGCTGAACAGCATAAAAAGAGATAAATGGTAGAATCCATCTTCAGCTCCAGCTATCCAGAAAGAGCCTGCTAAAACCTGAATACAAGGCTTCCCGTGTAGAAAAAGGGGCACCCGAGTTTGCAAGTGAAACAAACTACGAGTCAGTCATGGGACTGGTATGAGAAATCTACTTAACTTACTTTAATATATGCCCAATCACAGGACCACGCCACTTTCGTGGAACGGGTTTACTCCATTGGATTGCCAGTGCTTTAAAAACAAGTAAATATTTTAAACATCACAATGTTTTTTATAAAAATGAAACCATTATAAGACTCAGTTCCCATCACACAATGCAACACAAACCGGAGGATAGAGTTTTTACTTTATAATGGCCAAATATGCTTGATACGAATGAAACAAAAGCATTTTGTATTATTACAAGTGTTTATATGTTTCAAAAACAATTTCAAATCATACGTATCAATCATAGATGACATTAATGCCCTATACCACTATGTCGCCATATATTGGTATATAATCAAAACCGCACGGTGTCGTATTTGGAAATTGGATTTCCATCATGAACCAAGGAAAAAGATAGTCCTTACCGAATTCGAGATGCTCTAGCCCGTGTCTTAGGATCAGAGCTCGAGTGACCCTAGGAGCGACAAGGTCGGTCCACCGATGTGGATTAAAATGCCTGAACACTGCGTTTCCCCGCCCTTTGGGGGCGTCAATGAGCCAAATGACTCTATCGGCTCCACACAGTCACCGATATATCCAAGGCGCCTCGCAATAACAACAACCACACAGGTGAAAATAATATAAATGTCAGGGCTGGTAGGTCACTGACACCACCGTAGCTAGAAGGAAACGCATGTCCTCCCTGAGGTCCTCTCCCGTTTCTGGTTCATACCGGGGTGTGAGGCTCGCGAATCAACGTTATACACAAATCTATGCCACACAGGCTGTGCTTTGATCACCAACTTCAAGACTTTGCTTTTCAACAGAAGCCTTGATCATCTGCCACTTACGCATGCCACACAGGCAATTCACTCCATGCGACTGATTTCTATCGATACATAACCTCTGAGCTCGTACGTCTCAGAGAAGGGCGTTAAGCAAGAGAATAAATTCTCCGCCACCAAACAGATATATATTTAATAGAGATCAATCAGAACAGAACAAAATCCAATGTCAGACACAGTCCATTTACAAGTTCGTTCTGGGTCTGAACGAAACCGGAGGCTCTATATACCTCGCATATCCATCGATCTCTAAGTACTCTGGACGATCACCACTTATTATCTATATTTCGGGATGCCTCCCAATCAAGACATCGGTTATCATCCAACCGAGGTGGAGATCTCCGGTCTTCAACAACCGTCTTCATCATCGACTTCTTATCGCCGATCAATTATTTGAAATGAGTTTTAACTCGGCCTTTTCAAATAATTCACGTATATTTAGCATTTAAATCAATTCATTTCAATGGTTAAATTATTCGACATCAATAATTTTGTTCTTAATTGTAATTTTCACGACAAACACATTCAACTATCAAATATCGGTTTATTTCCATTTCATATCATTCATAATATTTTATAACGATTTATCACTATTTTTATTTATTTAAAACTAGCCAATTCATTCAAACGACGCTTCAGGCCATAATGCGGTCGTGGCGCTGTTTTTCTTCAGATTTGATTTACACATATCTGAAAATCTAACCGTTAGATCTTCACAAATTATATATCATTAGAAAGATATTTTCAAAACGAATCCAAAGGATTCAGTTTTGGGAAAATCTGACGGTCGGATCTCCCGGTACAATCGTTTGAAGTTACGATTTCAAAATACGAACTACAGCGTCGTTATTCGATTTAATTTATATATATATATATATATATATATATATATATATATATATATATATAATCGATTCTGGCGCTGTTTTTCTTCAGATTTGAATTAAATATTCTAGACAATCCAACCGTTGGATCTTCACAAAGTGGGTGTCGTTGGAAAGATATTTCCAAAGCGAACCCAACGGTTTCGGTTTCGGGAAAATCCGATGGTCGGATTTCTCGCACTAATCGTTTGAAATCACGGTTTCAAAACATGAACTGCAGCTTCGTCATACGATTTATTTCAATTATATTTATATATATATATAATTCATTTTTCGATTTCAAAACCATATTCATTTCACACATTTGATAAAAACGATATTTTTATCCAACAGCTATTTATTTCAACACATGAATTTTATTTCAACACATGAATTTCTATTCAACACATGAATTTTATTTCAACACATGAATTTCTATTCCACACATGAATTTTGTTTCAACACATGATTATTTTATATAGTTTATACATAAGGTAAAAATGTTATTTTTGGTGTTAAAACAATTTATTTAAAACACTAATATTTTATATAATTTATATATATGATAAAAATGTTATTTTTATCTTTCAAAGAATTTATTCAATACACGAACTCCATTCAACACATGAATCTTATTTCAACACATGAATTTTTATTCAACACATGAATTTTATTTCAACACATGAATTTAAATCCAACACAGAAATATTTCAGAAAATTTCGGCAGCATAATGGCAGGGTAGTTAAAACCGGCACCGTCCCTAGTACGACTCCTCGCTCTACCTTAAAGCCTCGCAGCTTTTGACAATGAGGATTTTCAATATCTAGTTCGTACGCAGACGAATTTTCCCATTTACTAATCCTATTGGGATTTCAACCACAATCAATCATTTCAAATCAAACATTCATGATATTCACCAAATTTTCACATCAACCAATAATCCAAACAATATAACAACCAATGTATATCGTCCATGGTCTGTGGACGAGGGGAGTTTATCTACATATATATATATATATATATATATATATATATATATATACGTATATAACTGCAACAACCAGGAATTTTGGGGCCAATTTAAAAAATTTATTTTAAGAAATTTTGATATAAAATGTGTCAGAATTTAAAAATTCCATTTTTAAATTAAATTATTGAATTTAAAATGATTTTTATTTATAAACTTTATGATGTTATTGATAAATGATTTCAAATTTATTTCTAGTAAACAATTTATAATTAGATAAATGATGATTTATAACAATTGAATTGTTTATGAATAATTACATGAAAGAATACCCAAAATAGTTAACTTTGATTTGACTGTGTAAATTAATTTATGATATTAAATTTGAAATTGTAAGTTTGATTTAGGATTTGAACGTAGAGATTTATACTTGAATCTCTAGTTTGTTTAATTTAATTTGTTCTTGAAAGATTGAATTAAATTTTATAAATAAAATGATTAAATTTATATTTTAATTTAATATTTAAGTTTGATTGTAAGATTACATTTATTGATGGAAAACTTAAATCCTAAGATTTAAATGTTGATTGACATAATTCATGTTGGAGCTTGTTTAATGCACATTCTAAATATACAAAGACAAAAAAAACAACTTTAAAATATTTCCTCAATTAAATGTTAATAGCAAGGATGTTATCCTTGTATTAACAATCTTTGACTACATGCCAAGGTGAAAAAATATGCCTTAGGAACTTTAATAAAATCTATTGATTTATATTATATATATATATATATATATGTATGTATGTATGTGTGTGTGTATATATATATCTTTGACTATCCTTTTAAATACTTTCCCCCTATCTATTCTAATTGTGTCATTCATTGATAATAAATTCCCAAATGTGAATTGTTCCCTTGAATTATGAAAAGAAATAAATAATTATCTAACCAACGCACCATATATGGGCATTAAATAAAGAATGACACACTACAATAAATTTCATGTAGTGTGCACATTTAAAACTTTCCACAATATGTTATATCTTCGTATGCATGCAATTTAATTCTATGCACATTAATTTTTTTTCGTTCTTTTCATTAAATTGTCATGTTGGCGACATGCATTCGTTTATTAAAACTTGTGGTCATGCTCTCTATATTCCTTCATTATTTTCAATGCTCCCTTATTTTGAATTTTTCGTATACTAAAAATTAAAAGAACCATGCCATGTTTTACCCTTTATTATCCATAGAATTAATATATATATATATATATATATATATAAACAAGGAAACGTTAAATCTTGCACTTACATTTCTTTCTGTTGTAATTGTACATATTTATTTCTTTTTGTTCACCAATCCTCATTATTATAAAATAACATAACTCTCCCTTATTCTTCCCTTACATCCTCTCTCCTTCAATCCAATTTGTTCTATGCTTTAAAAAAAATGGCTTCTTTCCTCAGATCTATTTCTCCACCACTTCCATCCTAACGAGCGGAGATTGTCGTTCGAAAATATTTCTCCAAATTCCTCATAATTCGTTCCGAATTAAAACATGATTTATAAGAGAAAATTAAAGAGTAATCTCCAATCTCCAAAATGGTGCATCCTTACTGGCGTGGAAAGAGGATGGAACGATGGTCTATTTGAGCACCTCCGATCGAATTCTGGTGATCGCCAGTGGCTAGCGCAGACGACTAGATGGGTTTGAAGGCTTCCAGAAGAACGCGATGAGGAGGATAATTTGGGAGGCCTTGATTTTGATTAAGGGGAAAAGTAATTAATTTATTTAATTATATTTGTATAATTATTAATGTAATCAAAATTTAAATGACCGTAAATTCTACATATGACATCAGAATTCGAAAATTCAAGATGCATTGAAATCGTGTTGACAAGATCTACACATTTGGAGCTAGTCACAGATTTGGATAAAATTAAACTCCAGTTTAATTTGTTGAAAACAATCGTTATTCAAACGATTTCTGAAAACCAACCAAGGTGAGATTTCTTCTTAAATAATTATAATCAGTTAATTATTATCATGTATACAAATTCTTACATGTGGCGTGATTTGATTGATGCTGATTTGCTAATCTGTTGATTTGGTGGACTATTGTATTGAAATGAGAATTGGCATATAAAAACATCGTTTATGTTGAAAAATAATTATCATATAAAAAAATCGTTTTTATGTTGAATGTGAATTGTTATATAGAAACATCATTTATGTTGAATAAGAATTGGCATATAAAAACAGCGTTTATGATGAAAAAGAATTATCATATAAAAACATCGTTTTTATGTCGAATGTGAATTGTTATATAGAAACATCGTTTTATGTTGAAATAAGAATGGGCATATAAAAACATCGTTTTATGTTGAAATGAGAATTGTCATATTGAAAATGTCAATACTTTAGAAATATGATCACATTAGAACAGTGTTTACATTAGAAAAATGTTTACATTAGAAATATGATTACATTTTTATGTAATGTTAAAAATAAAAAGATTACATTTTTATGTGATGTTAAGATAATAAATTGTCATCTTTTGTTGGAGAATAAGTTGTCATCTTTTGTTAGAAAATAAAATATCAGCTTTTGTTAGGATTAAAAAGAACATTTATGTTAAAATTAAAAGGAACAAATATGTTAGAATTCAAAATGACATTTATGTTAGGATTCAAAAATGTCATTTATGTTAGATTAAAAACGTCCTTATATTGGAATGGTCATTAGTTTAAAATTTCCTTATATTGGAAATGTCATTAGAATAAAAATGTCATTAGAATAAAAATGTCAATAGAATAAAAATGGCAATTTGGTTAAACATGTGTAAATAGAATAAAAAGGTCAATTTTGTTAAAAGTGTTTATTTAGAATATATATTTTTGTCAAAATATGTTAGAATATACATTTTGATAAAATTATGTAAGCATGAGAATTTACATTCTTATTATACATGAAAAATGCTCCATTTGTTACACTTGTAGTGTAAATGAGAAAATATGAAAATGAACGTTTGTTTTAAAGAGAAAAGTAAATAAAACGGTGTTTACATCAAAAATGTTGTGTCATATAAAAATGTCATTTTTAGTAGGATATAAAAAAAAGTCATTTTAGTTAGATTATAAAAAAATGTCATGTTAATATCATCTATTTAGAAATGACACTTATTTAGAAATGTTATGTTAACATAGAAAAATATCAATTTTGTTAGATAATGTTATATTAGTATAAAACCACCATTTATGTTAGAAATGTTTATTTAGATCAAAAAGAACCATTTTAGCATTATTCTCTTTTGAGAATAAAAAGTACATTTTTAATGTAACATTCTTTTTAGATTAAAAAGAACCATTTTAGCATTATTGTAACAACCCGGAAATGCGAGCCAGTTTAAAAATTTTATTTTGGCAATTTTAACGAGTTTTGAATATTTAAAACGAATTATTTTAAATAATATCGACGAGAAATTTATTTTGAATATAAATAGAATGTATATATTTATATGCGTCGTCGTTTGAATATAAATATTTATAAATAATTATAAATAGAATTGAAAATGGCGCGGTAGTTCGATAATTCGATTTCAAACTTCAATTGAATGTACCGGGTGCAAAACAATCCGGATTTTAGCAAAACCAAAAATAATAGGATCTAATTGATAATATCTTTCCAACGAATCAGAAAAATCGAAATTTCATAGCGGGAATCAAAAGTTATGCCCAGTTGAAAATTCAGAATAGTCGCTATGTAAATTATACATGGCCCAAAAAGTCAAATTTTGCATATGAATGAATTTGGACTCGAAACCAATTCCATTGAGTTCAAAATGCCATTTAGAACTCCGAAAAGTATAAGCTTCGATATATTCCGATATCCGGAATAGTGGTAATTGACAGGAGCTTTTCGGTTAACAAAACATAGCCCTTAAAAAGTGAAATTTTGCATACGAGCTCAGAATTCGACGGGATAAATTTTTATCGATTCACAATGACAAATCATTGTCGAGTTCCAAATGGCACGTCGAACGGAGTCAGTATGTGGGCGTGCGAAGCCAAACCATTTGTTCAAAAGCAGGCAGTCATTTTACAAAGAAACATTATTGATACGACCTCAGAATTCGATTTCGTTTTTTTTCTGGATTCGTATCGTCTAAAAATGGTTAAATCCAAAAGGGCATGATTTTTTAAGTTAGCATGTGAGCGTGCGAGAAGAAAAGTTGCGCCAAAATCGCAGTTTTAGAGCTTATCTAAGCATTTTCGTGATTTTTTTTGAACAGTCATACGAACTCGGAATTCGACGAAACTTATTTCGTTGGACTCGTCTTCAAGTCTACTATCTCGTGTCCGAAATCCGTGGCGATTGGATATCGTTAGCGTTCAGGCGATACGCGAGAAACTAGCATATAAACACTTTTACTTCCTTTTCTTCTTCACTTTCTTCCTCTTCCTCTTTCTTCAAAAAAAACTCATTAATGGCCACCGCCTCCTCCTTGCCGCTGCCACCGCCCTCCTCCCCACTGCCGCACCACCTTGAGCCGCTGCACCCCCTCCTCCTCCTCCCCTCCTCCTCTTCCTCCTCCTCTCTCCATTTGCAAACCCTAAGCCCCAAATCACCACCACCCGCCTCCGTGGACCCCACCGCCGCACCTCAGCCCCTCCCCCAAGTCAGTCAGGCCGGCGCCCCCCCCCCCCCTCAGCACCACCCAACTCCGGCCGTGGGCCCCGCTACGCCCAAAAATCCATTTTCACCAAAAATCCCGTTTTGCAAATAACACCCTGTCACCATTTCGCGAATAACTCCCAAACGGTGCGTTTTTGGCCAAAGTCCATCTTGACTAAAGTTGTAGAGCACGAAATTCTCTTCGATTTGGCTATATGGAAGTCGTGTTTTGGAGTTCGGAGCTGCTCGGAAAACGCGTTCGAAGTCTGCTGTTCAAAAGCGGTAAAATTCGGGTATTTTCGCGAATTCTGGCGAATTGAAGCATTTTCGGCAAAAAGACCCTTAGGCGAAAGTTGTCCGGAATGGCGTCTTTAAGCTAGAAAATAGGTGGTGTGAAGATTGAAGCTTGTTTGCAAATTCTGGAACCCGAACAGTGAATCCGGGCGTTAGAAAAAAAGTGAGTTTTCCTCATTTTAAAGCTTCTACAATTTTTGACATATGAAGTAAATAAAAATATGATCTTTATATTTTAGAGAGGGTAAAAATACGATTTTTAACTTAAAGAAGATATAAAGATAAGATTTTTATATAATGTAGATAATAAAAATGTGATTTTTATACATGTAGTGGCTACGGGCAACGAAAGTGACAAAAGGCGAGAACGACAAGATTTTCTGCATAAGAAGAGTCGAGATGATTGGATTAGCTAGTTGGTGAGAACTTCTCACTCTAAAATTCTTTTTTCTAGTTATATATATATATATATATATATATATATATATATATATTAGGATGCAGACGGTGTTTAGTAGCACCCGACACAATCGTCCACAGACCATTGACATGTTTGTTTGGTTGTGTAGTTGGTTAGATTATTTGGTTTGAATTGAATTGTTTGGTGAAATGGAATGGATTTGATTGATGTGTGAATGGCGTGGGCCTTCACTAGACTGGGGATAAGGCTAGGCCTTGTCCCGTTTCTAGTATCGTGCCGTTATGCCGCCGAAATTTTCTAAAATAAGTTAGAAAAATAAAGATATCATTTTATTTAATAAATGAACCGAATAGGATATTCATAGGTTGAATAAAATAATTTGATCGTTAAAAATATAATTTTTAACGTGAATATGAATAAATAAATATTCATTTACAAACCGGACATTTTATTTATGTACATGGATTTGACTGACATTGATTGGGACGATAAATTTTACACATCGCCCAACTGCACAAATAAAATCTGTGTTTGATTGTTTGAAACCCCACACGGGTATTGGGATAAAATACGGCATGCACTAATCCCAATAATTAGTTGTATGTCGATCGATTGATTGACAGGCTGTTATAAGCGTTAGATATCTATATTTGATGCTTATACAGTGTAGTGCACTTTGGATGATGGTTGATTATGTATTGTTGCTATTATATACATGTGTTGAATGGAATCCATATAATTAACTTTATATGGTAATTGATTGGGCCTCATTCCAATTTAGAAGATAAAAAATATTATAATATAAAGGTTCATGTGTTGACAGTACTCATCCGTTGAGATTAGTCATGTGTTGAACGAAATATTTTAACAATAAAATTTACATCTTTATATTATAAAATAAAGGTTCATGTGTTGACAATACTCATCCGTTGAGATTAGTCATGTGTTGAACGAAATATTTTAACAATAAAAATTACATCTTTATCATATATAAAATTAGAAACTAATTGGAAAATAGATAAGATGAGTGGTCTCCTGGATGTTGATCTGATGTTGGTTTCGGCCTTCGGGGTTAATATTCAGGGTATCGTTCTCTTACTAGTTTACGGTTGGAGTCTGATTTGAAACCAAACGATAGATACCATAATTTTTATAAAATATATTAAATAACAAAATAGTCACACGTGGACAGTACTCATTCGTTGAGATTAGTCGTGTGTTGACAAAAAGATAGAGTCTTGTATTGAAAGAAATATAGATCCATTTATTGAAATATATAAAGCCGTGTTGATTAGAGATGCGCTATTTTGACGCGAACGATATTTATATCGATTATATTCGTTTTTATAAATTGAATCGAATAGAAAACCAATTTGAATTGAATCGAATAGAAAACGAATTTGAATTGAATCGAATAGAAAACCAATTTGAATTGAATAGAAATGCATGTTAAAACGAATTTATCAGGAAAAATTCAATTTTGATTTGAATTGAAATGGAAGTTGAAATTGTTTTTGAAATGAATTAAAAGCGATTTATAAAATTCGTTTTAAATAGGAATTGACGAAATATATATTATATATATTATATATATAATATAATGGCCTGAATAGAACGCGCCGCGCCATGGCAGTTCGCGAATTTCGACCATTGATTTCGAACGGACATTACGGGAGATCCGACCGTCGGATTCTCCTAAAACCGGAACCGTTGGGTTCGTATCGAAAAGAGCTTTCTAACGAATATTTGAAATTTGAAATCTAACGGTTGGATTTGGGGATACGTCCAAATCAAATTTGGAAAAGGTCGCTGTAAGTGTCGTTCGATGGCCATTGATGGAAATCGACGGTACGTGCCTTGATAAAAATATCAAAAATATCAATAATTTGTCTAAAATCATAAGAAATGATTTGGGAAAAATTGGGATGAAAAACTCCATATTTGAAAAGATAAAAATAGATTTTTATCGAAATGAACTAGTTTAGAACTAAAGTAACAACCCATTTATTTTAAATAAATAAATTGGATTTGAAATGGGTTTTAAATAGAATTGATTCATGGGTTTATCGTGAACTGTGTTTTAAATAACACTAGTTCTTTAACCCGATAATAAATAGAATGTGATTTGGGTTTATCGTGAACTGTGTTTTAAATGACACTAATTCTTTAACCCAGTAAAAGGAGTTTTAATGAATCTGCAACTAAATTGAAATGTGAATTGATAATTTAAATTATCAAATTTAGAAAGTGAGCGAGGATGGAGTATTACCAGTTTTGCTCCAAAGCGATAGTTAAATCTTTAATTAGATTTGAACGTGAAATGGTAATTAATTTTACCGATAACACCCCGGTGTTAGATATGGAGTATTACCGATTTTGCTTCATGGGATGAATAGGTTGGGATTGGGAAATAAAAAAATAATTACTTCGGTGTGGTCCGCTAATCTCGTCTAGTTTGGAAAACCATAATTTGGTTTGAAATGACATCCAAAGGAAGATTAAAGAATAAATTCAAAGAATTTATCTTGGATAAAATTAATGGGAACCTTTCCCTAAGAATATGAAATTTTGAAACTAGCTGTAGGTTAGTTAAGAAGAATGGTTTCCTGGGTATTGATCTGATGTTGGTTTCGGCATTCGGGTTTAATATTTGGAGAATTGTTCTCTTGCTAATTTACGGTTAGTGACTGATGAATTGGAATGAGGCGTATGTTGTGTTTGTGTAACATTTGTTTTAATATACGCGGGTTGTTCGGAAAGGCCGGGTTTATACCCATTTTGAATAACCGATTCGACGATATGTCGAAGATGAAGACGGTGGTTGAAGACCGGAAGTCTTCACATCGTTTGGGTGATTACTAATGATCTTGATTGGGCATACAGCCCAAGATGAGGGAATCAGTTGGTGATCGTCCAGACGTACTTGGAGATCGATGGATATGCGAGGAAAGTGCCTCCGGTTTCGTTCAGACCCAGAACGAACTTGTAAATGGATTGTGTGTCTGACATTGGATTTTATTCTGTGTTGATTGATTTCTGTTAAATATATATCTGTTTGGCGGCGGAGAATTTATTCTCTTGCTTAACGCCCTTCTCTGAGACGTATGAGCTTAGAGGTTATATATCGATAGATATCAATCGCATGGCATGAATTGCCTGTGTGGCACGTTGAGTTGCATGGATCAAGGCTTCTGTTGAAAAGCAAAGTCTTGTGGTTGATGATCAAAGCACGGCCTTTGTGGCGTAGCTTTGTGTATAACGTGAATTCACGAGCCTCACACCTCGGTATGAGTCAAAAACGGGATACGGACTGCAGGGAGAGTACGACGTTTCTTTCTAGCTTTGGTGGTGTCAGTGACTTACCAGCCCTGACATTTATATACTTTTCACCTATGTGGTTGTTGGATGAGGCGCCTCGATTTTAGGTCTGTAAGGACCGGGAAACGTGTGTTCAGGAATTGCCAATCCTCTAACGTAAGTGAGGACCGGCCCTGAAGCATCCAGGGTTACCCAGAGTGTGTTGTCCTGAGACATTTGCTAGAGTGTCTCGAAGCGGAGAGGAGCTTGCCCCTTGCCTCGACTCATGACGGAAATCCAATTTCCAATACGTGTATTTCGGTTTTATTTGTAGAGCCTAGTATGGCGACATGATAGATGGTACCCATGCCGCCTAGGATTGATATTTATGATTGAAATTGTTTTGACACTATACACTTATTATAGTATCAAATGATTTGTTTTAAACGTACCAAGCATGTTTGGCTGTTATAAGGTAAAACCCTATCCTCCGGCTTTCGTTGCATTGTGTGATGGGACCTGGGTCTTATAATAGCTTCATTTTTCGAAAAAGCATTGCGCTGTTTATTCTATGCACTAGTATTCTTAGGAGGAAACCCGTTCCGTGTTATACGGCGTGGTCCCTTGAATCACTCTCTTTTAAAGTAAAGTTTTAAATAATTGTTTTAGTTCTCACACCAGTCACATGACTGACCTGGAGTTTATTGTGTTAACCTAAACTCTGGGTGCCCCTATTTTCGACACGGGCAGCTAGTAGTTTTGGTTTTGCAGATTTATATTCACAGGATCCTGGTTTACAGCTGGAATGATATCCGGAAAACTCTGTATCCGTATATCACCTTCAGTTGTGCTTTGTATTAATTTTTCCGCTGCGATGTAATTTATTGTAATCTCTGATATTTATCGAATGTAATTTATTCATTTATACTCTGTATATTCTTGTATCTGATGGAATTGTTGTAATATACAATGAAATTCTCTTCCGTCTGCGTTCTGATTTGTCTTGTCCTCAAAGTAATTCGTTCTTTCTCATCTCTTCGGAGACCGGGGAAGTTCGGGTTGCTTCATTTGGTATAAGAGCTTTGGTTTACAGAGCTCGAGAACAAGACACATTAGAACCATACGAAAGAATTCATCAGATATTGGATTAGTAATATCCAATTAGAATGACTCGTTAGAGATAGGATCAGTAGTATCCTAGAACGAGTGTGAAGAGTATATTTTTCAAATGAAAACCATTTTTTTTTTAAATTTAAATCGTTTTACACGTATTTGGTTATTTATTTATTTTGAATTTGGACAATCCAATATATAAAGGTTTTGTATATACACGTCATGAACGTATATTCGAAGTTTTAATATACTGGATAGATATAGAATCACACTCTAGTCGCCCGGAGATAATTCTGGTAATGCGGCCGCATCATCAGTATTTATATTCGTGTTTCGAAGGTGTGATATCTATATATTTCCATCAGACTGGTGTGAGAACCAAAACTTATATAGTTAGAATACATTGTTGTGAATTGGCATCAAAACATGATTTTCTGTATATACATCAAAATTATGAATTTGAAACGTTAATCCTCTAATTGATTGATGTTTGTGTTGTTTGTTTATTTGTTTGATAATTTTGAACCATTTAGCCTAATTGAATCAAATATTGAATTTTATTGAAAATTGGTCGCATTTGCTTGCATATACATGTACTTACATTGAACAGGTCATAGCAAGGAGGCTAGAGCAGAGAATAAAATTTGTTTACCCGACAAATAGGTACATGTTTACTATATAATTTACTGTTTTGTTTGGGTGATGATGATTTTATGAGCCGATTGGCTAGCCGCTTGGCTTTTTCTTTTTCTTTTTGAGATCAGAATGCCTGTATGGCAATTTCAGGATTTTCCCGTGCTCCCCGTACAAAGGAGGTTATGGCGAAATTTTTCGAAAATTTAGGGTGTTAGCCAAATTTTTGAAGAATTTGAAAATTATCTGAAACTGAAAAGTTGGAGAATGGAAGCCAGATCGAACGTAGAGTTGATTAATCAAACCACTTTCGTCTTTGTTCCTTTTCGGGGACGAAAAGTTTTAAGTGGGGGAGATTGTAACAACCCGGAAATGCGAGCCAGTTTAAAATTTTTATTTTGGCAATTTTAACGAGTTTTGAATATTTAAAATGAATTATTTTAAATAATATCGACGAGAAATTTATTTTGAATATAAATAGAATGTATATATTTATATGCGTCGTCGTTAGAATATAAATATTTATAAATAATTATAAATAGAATTGAAAATGGCGCGGTAGTTCGATAATTCGATTTCAAACTTCAATTGAATGTACCGGGTGCAAAACAATCTGGATTTTAGCGAAACCAAAAATAATAGGATCTAATTGATAATATCTTTCCAACGAATCAGAAAAATCGAAATTTCATAGCGGGAATCAAAAGTTATGCCCAGTTGAAAATTCATAATAGTCGCTATGTAAATTATACATGGCCCAAAAAGTCAAATTTTGCATATAAATGAGTTTGGACTCGAAACCACTTCCATTGAGTTCAAAATGCCGTTTAGAACTCCGAAAAGTATAAGCTTCGATATATTCCGATATCCGGAATAGTGGCAATTGACAAGAGCTTTTCGGTTAACAAAACATAGCCCTTAAAAAGTGAAATTTTGCATACGAGCTCAGAATTCGACGGGATAAATTTTTATGGATTCACAATGACAAATCATTGTCGAGTTCCAAATGGCGCGTCGAACGGAGTCAGTATGTGGTCGTGCGAAGCAAAACCATTTGTTCAAAAGCAGGCAGTCATTTTACAAAGAAACATTATTGATACGACCTCAGAATTCGATTTCGTTTTTTTTCTGGATTCGTATCGTCTAAAAATGGTTAAATCCAAAAGGGTACGATTTTCGAAGTTAGCATGTGAGCATGCGAGAAGAAAAGGTGCGCCAAAATCGTAGTTTTAGAGCTTATCTGAGCATTTTCGTGATTTTTTTTAATGGTCAAACGAACTCGCAATTCGATGAAACTTGTTTCGTTGGACTCGTCTTCAAGTCTACTATCTCGTGTCCGAAATCCGCGGCGATTGGAGATCGTTAGCGTTCAGGCGATACGCGAGAAACTAGCATATAAACACTTTTACTTCCTTTTCTTCTTCACTTTCTTCCTCTTCCTCTGTCTTAAAAAAAAACTCATTAATGGCCACCGCCTCCTCCTTGCCGCTGCCACCGCCCTCCTCCCCACTGCCGCACCACCTTGAGCCGCCGCACCCCCTCCTCCTCCCCTCCTCCTCCTCTTCCTCCTCCTCTCTCTCCTCTCTCCATTTGCAAACCCTAAGCCCCAAATCACCACCACCCGCCTCCGTGGACCCCACCGCCGCACCTCAGCCCCTCCCCCACATCAGTCAGGCCGGCGCCCCCCCTCAGCACCACCCAACTCCGGCCGTGGGCCCCGTTACACCCAAAAATCCATTTTCACCAAAAATCCCGTTTTGCAAATAACACCCTGTCACCATTTCGCGAATAACTCCCAAACGGTGCGTTTTTGGCCAATGTCCCTCTAAACCAAAGTTGTAGAGCACGAAATTCTCTTCGATTTGGCTATATGGAAGTCGTGTTTTGGAGTTCGGAGCTGCTCGGAAAACGCGTTCGAAGTCTGCTGTTCCAAAGCGGTAAAATTCGGGTACTTTCGTGAATTCTGGCGAATTTGAGCATTTTCGGCAAAAAGACCCTTAGGCGAAAGTTGTCCGGAATGGCGTGTTTAAGCTGGGAAATAGATGGTGTGAAGATTGAAGCTCGTTTGCAAATTCTGGAACCCGAACAGTGAATCCGGGCTTAGAAAAAAAGTGAGTTTTCTCCATTTTAAAGCTTCTACAGATTTTGACATATGAAGTAAATAAAAATATGATCTTTATATTATAGAGAGGGTAAAAAACCGATTTTTAACTTATAGAAGATATAAAGATAAGATTTTTATATAATGTAGATAATAAAAATGTGATTTTTATACATGTGGCTACGGGCAACGAAAGTGACAAAAGGCGAGAACGACATGATTTTCTACATAAGAAGAGTCGAGATGATTGGATTAGGTAGTTGGTGAGAACTTCTCACTCTAATTTTTTTTTCTAGTTATATATATATATATACTAGGATGCAGACGGTGTTTAGTAGCACCCGACACAATCGTCCACAGACCATGGACTTGTTTGTTTGGTTGTGTAGTTGGTTAGATTATTTGGTTTGAATTGAATTGTTTGGTGAAATGGAATGGATTTGATTGATGTGTGAATGGCGTGGGCCTTCACTAGACCGGGGATAAGGCTAGGCCTTGTCCCGTTTCTAGTATCGTGCCGTTATGCCGCCGAAATTTTCTAAAATAAGTTAGAAAAATAAAGATATCATTTTATTTAATAAATGAACCGAATAGGATATTCATAGGTTGAATAAAATAATTCGATCGTTAAAAATATAATTTTTAACGTGAATATGAATAAATAAATATTCATTTACAAACCGGACAGTTTGTTTATGTACACTGATTTGACTGACATTGATTGGGACGATAAATTTTACACATCGCCCAACTGCACAAATAAAATCTGTGTTTGATTGTTTGAAACCCCACACGGGTATTGGGATAAAATACGGCATGCACTAATCCCAATAATTAGTTGTATGTCGATCTATTGATTGACAGGCTATTATAAGCGTTAGATATCTATATTTGATGCTTATACAGTGTAGTGCACTTTGGATGATGATTGATTATGTATTGTTGCTATTATATACATGTGTTGAATGGAATCCTTATAATTAACTTTATATGGTAATTGATTGGGCCTCATTCCAATTTAGAAGATAAAAAATATTATAATATAAAGGTTCATGTGTTGACAGTACTCATCCGTTGAGATTAGTTATGTGTTGAACGAAATATTTTAACAATAAAATTTACATCTTTATATTATAAAATAAAGGTTCATGTGTTGACAGTACTCATCCGTTGAGATTAGTCATGTGTTGAACGAAATATTTTAACAATAAAAATTACATCTTTATCATATATAAAATTAGAAACTAATTGGAAAATAGATAAGATGAGTGGTCTCCTGGATGTTGATCTGATGTTGGTTTCGGCCTTCGGGGTTAATATTCAGGGAATCGTTCTCTTACTAGTTTACGGTTGGAGTCTGATTTGAAACCAAACGATAGATACCATAATTTTTATAAAATATATTAAATAACAAAAATAGTCACACGTGGACAGTACTCATTCGTTGAGATTAGTCGTGTGTTGACAAAAAGATAGAGTCTTGTATTGAAAGAAATATAGATCCATTTATTGAAATATATAAAGCCGTGTTGATTAGAGATGCGCTATTTTGATGCGAACGATATTTATATCGATTATATTCATTTTTATAAATTGAATCGAATAGAAAACCAATTTGAATTGAATCGAATAGAAAATGAATTTGAATTGAATCGAATAGAAAACCAATTTGAATTGAATAGAAATGCATGTTAAAACGAATTTATCAGGAAAAATTCAATTTTGATTTGAATTGAAATAGAAGTTGAAATTGTTTTTGAAACGAATTAAAAACGATTTATAAAATTTGTTTTAAATAGGAATCGACGAAATATATATTATATATATTATATATATAATATAATGGCCTGAATAGAACGAGCCGCGCCATGGCAGTTCGCGAATTTTGACCATTGATTTCGAACGGACATTACGGGAGGTCCGACCGTCGGATTCTCCTAAAACCGGAACCGTTGGGTTCGTATCGAAAAGAGCTTTCTAACGAATATTAGAAATTTGAAATCTAACGGTTGGATTTGGGGATACGTCCAAATCAAATTTGGAAACGGTCGCTGTAAGTGCAGTTCGATGGCCGTTGATGGAAATCGACTGTACGTGCCTTGATAAAAATATCAAAAATATAATAATTTGTCTAAAATCATAAGAAATGATTTGGGTAAAATTGGGATGAAAAACTCCATATTTGAAAAGATAAAAATAGATTTTTATCGAAATGAACTAGTTTAGAACTAAAGTAACAACCCATTTATTTTAAATAAATAAATTGGATTTGAAATGGGTTTTAAATAGAATTGATTCATGGGTTTATCGTGAACTGTGTTTTAAATAACACTAGTTCTTTAACCCGATAATAAATAGAATGTGATTTGGGTTTATCGTGAACTGTGTTTTAAATGACACTAGTTCTTTAACCCAGTAAAAGGAGTTTTAATGAATCTGCAATTAAATTGAAATGTGAATTGATAATTTAAATTATCAAATTTAGAAAGTGAGCGAGGATGGAGTATTACCAGTTTTGCTCCAAAGCAATAGTTAAATCTTTAATTAGATTTGAACGTGAAATGGTAATTAATTTTACCGATAACACCCCGGTGTTAGATATGGAGTATTACCGATTTTGCTTCATGGGATGAATAGGTTAGGATTGGGAAATAAAATAAATAATTACTTCGTTGTGGTCCGCTAATCTCGACTAGTTTAGAAAAACATAATTTGGTTTGAAATGACATCCAAAGGAAGATTAAAGAATAAATTCAAAGAATTTATCTTGGATAAAATTAATGGGAACCTTTCCCTAAGAATATGAAATTTTGAAACTAGTTGTAGGTTAGTTAAGAAGAATGGTTTCCTGGGTATTGATCTGATGTTGGTTTCGGCCTTCGGGGTTAATATTTGGAGAATTGTTCTCTTGCTAATTTATGGTTAGTGACTGATGAATTGGAATGAGGCGTATGTTGTGTTTGTGTAACATTTGTTTTTAATATACGCGGGTTGTTCGGAAAGGCCGGGTTTATACCCATTCTGAATAACCGATTCGACGATATGTCGAAGATGAAGACGGTGGTTGAAGACTGGAAGTCTTCACATCGTTTGGGTGATTACTGATGATCTTGATTGGGCTGTACACCCAAGATGAGGGAATCAGTTGGTGGTTGTCCAGACGTACTTGGAGATCGATGGATATGCGAGGAAAGTGCCTCCGATTTCGTTCAGACCCAGAACGAACTTGTAAATGGATTGTGTGTCTGACATTGGATTTTATTCTGTGTTGATTGATTTCTGTTAAATATATATCTGTTTGGCGGCGGAGAATTTATTCTCTTGCTTAACGCCCTTCTCTGAGACGTATGAGCTTAGAGGTTATATATCGATAGATATCAATCGCATGGCATGAATTGCCTATGTGGCACGCTGAGTTGCATGGATCAAGGCTTCTGTTGAAAAGCAAAGTCTTGTGGTTGATGATCAAAGCACGGCCTTTGTGGCGTAGCTTTGTGTATAACGTGAATTCGCGAGCCTCACACCTCGGTATGAGTCAAAAACGGGATACAAACTGCAGGGAGAGCACGACGTTTCTTTCTAGCTTTGGTGGTGTCAGTGACTTACCAGCCCTGACATTTATATACTTTTCACCTATGTGGTTGTTGGATGAGGCGCCTCGATTTTAGGTCTGTAAGGACCGGGAAACGTGTGTTCAGGAATTGCCAATCCTCTAACGTAAGTGAGGACCGGCCCTGAAGCATCCAGGGTTACCCAGAGTGTGTAGTCCCGAGACATTTGCTAGAGTGTCTCGAAGCGGAGAGGAGCTTGCCCCTTGCCTCGACTCATGACGGAAATCCAATTTCCAATACGTGTATTTCGGTTTTATTTGTAGAGCCTAGTATGGCGACATGATAGATGGTACCCATGCCGCCTAGGATTGATATTTATGATTGAAATTGTTTTGACACTATACACTTATTATAGTATCAAATGATTTGTTTTAAACGTACCAAGCATGTTTGGCTGTTATAAGGTAAAACCCTATCCTTCGGCTTGCGTTGCATTGTGTGATGGGACCTGGGTCTTATAATAGCTTCATTTTTCGAAAAAGCATTGCGCTGTTTATTCTATGCACTAGTATTCTTGGGAGGAAACCCGTTCCGTGTTATACGGCGTGGTCCCTTGAATCACTCTCTTTTAAAGTAAAGTTTTAAATAACTGTTTTACTTCTCACACCAGTCACATGACTGACCTGGAGTTTATTGTGTTAACCTAAACTCTGGGTGCCCCTATTTTCGACACGGGCAGCTAGTAGTTTTGGTTTTGCAGATTTATATTCACAGGATCCTGGTTTACAGCTGGAATGATATCCGGAAAGCTCTGTATCCGTATATCACCTTCAGTTGTGCTTTGTATTAATTTTTCCGCTGCGATGTAATTTATTGTAATCTCTAATATTTATCGAATGTAATTTATTCATTTATACTCTGTATATTCTTGTATCTGATGGAATTGTTGTAATATACAATGAATTGTTCTTCCATCTGAGTTTTGATTTGTCTTGTCCTCACAGTAATTCGTTTTTTCTCATCTCTTCGGAGACCGGGGAAGTTCGGGTCGCTTCAATTATTCTCTTTTGAGGATAAAAAGAACATTTTAAGCGTCATATTCTTTTTAGAATAAAATGGACATTTTTGTTAGGAAATGTAAATTAGAATAAAAATAAACTTTTTGACTAGAAATTTGTTATGCTAAACAAAAATATCATTTTATATAGATGATGCCATGTTAAATAAAAATATCATTTCATTTAGATAATGTCATGTAGATAAAATATCCTTAAATATAAATGTCATTTATGTTGAGTTATAAATACCATTTATGCTAGAATTCAAAATGTCAATTTTATAGAGTAATGTTTGTTTATCTTTAGAATATCATTTTGTTGAACTATTTTTGTGTAACATAAAAATATCATTTTATGCTGAACTAGAATTGCCATATAAAAACATTTTTGTCAAAAGAATGATTAGAAATTAAAATAACATTTTTGGTCAAAATATGATTAGTGAAAAAAAACATTTATTTTTTGTCATTTAAAAGGATTACACCAAAACATTTATTTTTGGTCATTTAAAAGGATTAGTTAAAAATATACACTTTTGTATATTTAGAAGGATGAGTTAAAAATATATATTTTGTTTATTTAAAAGGATTAAACAAAAATGTCATTTTAATGTAAATGTATATATTAGGATTATATTCAAAATGAACATATATCACTCAAATGTTAATGCATACATTACAATTTGTACGCAAACCAACAATGACATGTATGTTAATTATAAGATGTCTTTTATGTTAATTATAAGATGTCTTTTATGTTAATTATTAAATGACATACCTATTAATTACAAATGTGACCTTAGATTGAAATAACACTTTGTTATGAAAAGTGTCATTAGAATAAAATGACATTTTGTTATAAAATGTTGTCTTAGAAAAGAAATAACATTTTTGATGTAAATGTTTCAGTAAAAGAATTAAAGATTACATTTTTATGTCATGTTGTTTTCATTAGAAAAATTGAATTAAAGGATTACCTTTTATTGTAACATTGTTTACAATAAAAGAATTGAATTAAAAGACTAGGTTTTTATTGTTAATTGTTCACAATAAAAAGAATAGAAATATATGTGTGTGATGTTGATGTTTAGTATATTCAAGTTTGAATATTACACTCCCATTTACAAGTTACCCGACTTGTTTATGTGATTGGGACGATAATTTTCACACATCGCCCAAGTGCATAAATAATTTATTATTTGTTTGATGGATGAAACCCCACACGGGTATTGGGATGATACTGGACACACACTAATCCCAATATTTAGTTATATGTCAATCGATGGATTGACAGTCTGTGATGAGCGTTATTTATTTACTTTAATGCTCACACAGTTATAAATTCCACTCTGGTTGTTATCTGGATGTTTGATAATTATTTATCATGGTTTTTGATTTCACGCAATATATGGTTGTTGATTGAGTCACATTCCAATAAAGAATATTCTAGAAAAAGAATATTTTAAAAA
Source organism: Allium sativum (assembly GCA_030737875.1). NCBI lineage: Eukaryota > Viridiplantae > Streptophyta > Magnoliopsida > Asparagales > Amaryllidaceae > Allium > Allium sativum. Next base: position 492,927,787 of record CM060920.1, read on the forward strand.
AATGTCTTAGAAAAAGAATATTTTAGAAAAAGAATATATTTTGGAAAAATATATTTTTATTGAATGAACTAGTTATTAACTAGAATAAATCATTAAATTAAGATTTAATGAAGTTTTCAAATTAGTGAATATTTAATTGAAATTAAATTAAATAAATTGGATTTTGGGTTTGTCGTGAATGGTGTCTTCAATAACACCTTTCTTAAACCCAGTTGAGAAATGAATAAATCTTTTAATTAAGATTTTTTTAAAAAGATTCAATTTATATTTAGTAATTGGAATAAGATGAAATATGAGTTGGGTTTATTGTGAACTGTGTTTTTAAGCGACATTTGTTCTTTAACCCGACTGACAGTGAAAATATGATTTGGAATTTATAAATCTTTAATTAAGATTTACAAATGGAAATTTTCCAAAAGTAAAGTTTTCCAATTTAATATATTAAATTGGAATTTAATGGAATTCGAATTAATAATAACCGAGATAAGCTTCTGTAAAAGAAGACCGATACTACATATGGAATTTAAGAGGCTTTGCCGTTATTACATTTATATTATTGGTCGGATACAGAAATTTATAACGATTATATATTGATTGATTTCTGTGAAGATTCCATATTTAATGGAAGTCGATTTTGTGTTTATCGTGAACGGTGCTTTAAAATGACATTAGTTCTTTAACGCAGTTAAAGATAAGATTAATTTCTTAAATTTAATTAATCATTGAATAATGATTTGTGATATTTAAAACCAAATTGGGTTCTAAATAAATCTTTAAAAGAAAGATTTAAGATTAAATGTAAAGAATTTATCTTTGATAGAATAATGTGAATATTTTATTTGAAAGAATATTCTGAATTGGAATGTTGCGTTGGATGTGTTTTTATAATACTTGATTTTTAATTATAAAAATACGTGAGTTATTCGGAAAGACCGGGTTTAACCCATTCCGAATAATTACTACGACGATGAAGAGTCGAAGATGAAGACGATGGTTGAAGACCGACGATCTTCTCATCGAATGGATGTGTTGCTACCGAGACCCTTGATGGGAGTTGCTACCTTGAAGGGGCTTCAGTGGTGGCCGTTCGGACTATTGTTGATTGTTCGGATTTGGTTTTCGCTCAGAAAGCTAGTAAACGGATGCGTGTCTGACATTGGAGGTCGTTCCATGTGAATTAAATCGATTTCTGTTAATGTATGTCTGTTTGGTGGTGGAGGATTTATTCTCTGCTTAACACCCGGGTATATATTAATAGTGATTGATCGCATGGCGTGAATTGTCAATGTGGCACGCCAAGATGCAAATGATCGAGGCTTTTGTTGAAAAGCAAGGCCTTGTGGGATGATCAAAGTATAGCCTATTACGGCATAGCTTTGTGTATATCGTGACTTCGCGAGCCTCACACCCCGGTATGAGTCACAAACGGGATATGGACCGTAGGGAGTGCACACGTTTCTTTCTAGCTAGTGGTAGTGTCAGTGCTTAAACTGGCTGGCATTTTACTTATGTGGACGATGGATTTTGAGGCGCCTCGGATTTTTATAGGCCGTTAGTGGTCATACTATAGGTTCAAAGGAACCGGGAAACGTGTGTTCAGGCATAACCAATCCACTGCCGATAGGCGGGGACCGACCCTACCGCTCCAAGGGTTCACTGCGGGGGATCCTGAGGCATCTGCTAGATTGTCTCGAATCGGAGAGGAGCTTGCCCCTAGCCTCGACTCATGATGGAAATCCAATTTCCAATACGACCTTGCGGTTTTGATTGTAGAACTAGTATGGCGACATAGTAGGATGGGGTACTATGCCGTCTATGATTAATACATTATGATTGAAATTGTTTTTGAAATATATATAAACCCATAGATATACACACTATTACTAAATCCGTTTGATCATATCAAGCATCTTTTGACCATTATAAGGTAAAAACCTATCCTCCGATTTGCGTTGCATTGTGTGATGGAACTTAGGTCTTATAATGGTTTCATTTTTCTAAAAAGCATTGCGTTGTTTAAACGATTTACTTTACTTATGCACGGGCAATCCAACGGAGTAAACCCGTTCCGCATTAGCGGCGTGGTCCTGTGATTAGCCTTATTATTAGATAGTTAAGTTAAGATTTCTCATACCAGTCCCATGACTGACCTGTAGTTTGTTTCACTGGCAAACTCGGGTGCCCTTATTTTCCAAACGGGCAGTCGAGTAGCTTTTTGCAGATATATTTACAGGATCCTGGTTTACAACTGAAGCGGTATTCAGAAAGCTCTGTATCCGTGTATTCCTTTCAGTTGTATATTTGCAATATTTTTCCGCTGCTATTTAAATGTAATTTAAATCTCTGATATTATTGTATTCCTATTGTGTAATATATATTCATACTCTGTGATTTTGTTGTACTGTGATGTAATTGTTGGAATCAGCAATAAAATGTTCTTCAGTTTGTGTTCAATCTGTGTTGTTCTCAAAGCAATCCAGCCTTTCCTTTACTGGGAAGTTTGGGTCGTTTCAATAACTATATTTCGATTTCATTTCAATATAATTTCAATTTATTTCAATGCATATATCACTTTTACAACGCATATATAACATATACATCGAACATACAACTTATACAACGCTTATACATGAGATGTACAACGCTTATATAAATCATACATCGACTATATAATTTATACATCGTTGTTTTCCATATCGTTCATAATTCAGAAATCTCACATTGGGTTCCACTCCACCAAAAATAGCGGAAGGCTCAGAAAAATATCCGGTCTCTTCTAGAATGTAGAAGACGTCCACACGAGTCCACTATCTCTTGTTTCACTGGATTTCGATAAGAAACGAAAAAGATATGATTTTTACAGTGAAATCATAAACCATAGCGCTTTAAAGTGCTATAGAACAGTTTAATATTAAATCAGCCGTACCTCTCTAAACCTGTTCAAAACTAGGTTTTGATTTTTCTCGACAACCGTTGCACTTGGTGATGATCGGAGGTGACTGCGTCAAAGGGGGAGGTGGGGCGTTTCTGAATAGGGTGGTGCGGTGGCCTTCGGTGGCTATAGGCGGCGCAGTGGCGCTTCGAAGTTCGTGCCTTCCTGGAGGTGATTCATCCTCCACGCTCCACGATAAAATCTCCAATAGGTATGGATTTGAAGCTCTCTTCGAGGGCTACAAATAACTCCAAAGGAGCAGGTGGTTTTGATTCACGGATTAGAAGAAAAAGAAGAGAGAAGATTGGAGCCTCAACTGCCATTTGCGATTTGGAATTACGGGGAGAGAGAAATTGTGATGGCCAATGATATTTTTTATTTATTTATATTTTTAAAAATCCAAAAAGAACCCCTTGCCTCATACGAACTCCAATCCAAACCCAATGACTGTCGTCCCTAGCTAAATACCCCCATTCCGAACACAATGGGATATGTTTCGTAGGCCCATTCGACTATTTCAGTATGTTTTTCTTCAAATTAAAATATAAAACATTTAATATTTGATTTGAACGTACATTTCAATTTGCCGGGGCCACAAACCGATTCTAAAAATTCCAGAAAAATAAATCAAGCTATGTTTTGACGATACGGTCCCAAAAAAACTAGTTTAATCGAATTCTGAGACCGTTTGAAAAATGACCATTTTTGGTCGATCAATTTAACAAAAAACGACCAAACACATTTTCCTTTGCCACGCTCACATACTAACTTCAAAAATTATGAAATTTGAAACCTAGCAATAATTTGACATCCCGGATCCAACAAAAGTTGTTTCGTCGAATTCTGAGGTCATTCGCAAAATGTCTATTTTCAAGGGCTATATATTCTCTATAGCGATCTTTCTGAAAATTCATTTGGCCATAACTTTTGATTCCTACTATGAAACTTCGATTTTTCAGATTCGTTAGAATTATATTCACTAACAGATTTAAATATTTTTGGTTTCACTAAAATCCGTTTTATTTTGCACCCGGTATAGTCAGTCAAAGTTTGAATTGAAATTTTGAAACTGCCGCGCCAATACAGGCCTTGTTTATAATTTAAAATAATTAAATTTATTTTCAAACGTCGATTCAAACATACTTTTCATTGCTATTATTTAAAGTAATTTATTTTAAACGTCTAAAATTCACTAAAATAGCCAAATTAAAAATTTTAAATTGGCTCAGATTTTCCGAGTTGTTACAAGGAGTAAGAAATAGCGCGATTGTTTGAAAAGTCAAACTTGAAAATTAACTGACCGTACAGGATGCAAAATTTAACAGATTTTAGTGAAACCAAAAATATTAGAATCTCTTTTAAAATATCTTTCCAATAAATCCGAAAAATCAAAATTTTGTAGCGGGAATCAAAAGTTATGCCCAGTTTAAATTTCAGAGTAGTCGGTGTAGGATTTATATTTTTTTTTAATATTAAAAATATTCATTTTTCAAACGACCTCTATTTTCGACGAAACCACTTTTGTTGGATTCGGAATGTCAAACTATTGCTAAGTTTAATTTTTCATAATTTTTAGAATTAATTTGTGACCATGGAAAAAAGATTTCACTTTGGTCAATTTCGGTCAATTTTAATCGACTTGAAAAAGGCTATTTTCAAACGGGCTCAGAATTGAACGAAATTAATTTTCCTAGGTCTGCAGTATCAAAACATAGTTAAATATATTTTCGGGATTTTTCGAAGTTAATTTGTGGCCCCGGTGAATTTATTTGTACGGTTGAATTAAAAATAAAAGTAAATATTTTAAATTAAAGAAAACTGGGTAAAAACAGTCATTTGGGCCTGCGGGACATAGCTAGATGAGTCCGGAATAGGAGTTAATAGGTAAGAACGATAGTCGTTGGGCTGGAATCGGACAAAGTTGCTAAACGGGCTTTAATGGGCTAATTAACTAATTAAATAATATAAATATTCACTAATCTCTAAACCCTTATCCCCCTAAAAACAAACCAGCCGCCATCTCCTCTTTCCATGGCATAGAATGCACGAATTTTCATCGCTCAATCTCTATCAATCCACTAATTAAAAATTCATGCTCCTTTGGAAATTTTCGAAGAGATTTTCATCCTCTTTAATTCTATACGGGGATGATGAAGTATAAGTGAGTAATTTGGCCGGGATCTCCTCCCCAACCTACGGCCAAACAGCCCCCACCGCGCCCAGCGGGCCCCACCGCGGCCTCCACCTCCCTAGGTGCACAAGGCCCTCTCCTCCCTCTCCGATATGCCACCTTCCGATCGTCTTCAAGCTTCACTAATTTAGAGATAAATGGAAAGCTAGTTTTGAAGGTTATGGGTTCATTTTGGGCTTTGAACATGGAAGAGGAAGATGAGGGTGAGATTGACTTTTTCAAACTTCAGTTGACCAATTAATTTAATTCAATTTTTACCAATCTTAATTTAACCATATCTCACTCATACGAACTCGAAACTGAACGATTTCAGTGTGCCACGATCGTGAGAATGAGATCCTCGCGATGACACTGACTAGACCTGATCCTGAGCAAGTTGAATTGTTGGCAAATTTTGGATCTGAACAGCACAGAATCCAATAACGATGTGAGATTTCTCTTTTAATAATTAATTAAATTATTATTTAAAATTGATATATGTATGTGATAAAATCAGATCTGTGATTTGTGGATTGAAATTTGTTTGTTGTTGTGATTGATTTGCGATGATCATATTTTGTTAGATCAGTTTTGTTGACATAGAAATATCATAATTGGTTAGATCAGTAATATTAACATAAGAATATGATTTTTAGTGTTTTGTCGAAATAGAATTATCGACAAAACAAGATTATCATTTTGATCAAGTATATTAACAATGAGATAACATTTTTGTGAAAGAATGATCATAGAAATAAAAATCACATTTTAGTGAAAACATGATTATTGCAAATAAAAATGACATTTTTAAATAGAAGTTTGTTATGTAAATAAAAACAACCTTTTTATTAGAAATGTGTTTTGCAAATAAAAATTACATTTTTGTGAAAATAGGATTATAGAAAGAATTCATTCATTTTTGTCACTTTAGGGAAATGAATTAGAAAACATTCATTTTGTCACATTAAAAGAGAATGAATTAGAAATGTATATTTTTATACATTAAAAGAGAATGAATTAGAAATGTATATTTTTATACATTAAAAGAGAATGAATTGGAAATGTATATTTTATACATTAAAAAGAGTTTAAACAAAATACATTTTTGTTCATTAAGAAGAAAGATTACATTTTGATCATTAAAAAGGGTTAAAGAAAAATTAGCATTTTGTTTACTTTAAAAGAGTGAAGACAAAAATGACATTTTTGTTTACATTGAAAGATTAGACAAAAGTAACATTTTTATTAAAATGGGCAAAATCCAATTTAAGATGTTAGCATTGGAAAAAGATCATTTTTATTATATGAAATGTTAGCATAGAAAAGTAACATTTTTATCTTATAAAATGTTGCATAAGGAATAAAGGTTCACCTTTGTTAAGAATGTTGCATTTAGAAGAATTAACATTTTTAGTGTAAAATGTTGCATTTAAAAGCATTAACATCTTTAGTGTAAAATTTCACATTAGTATAAAAATTACATTTTTTTTGTTAAAGATGTCACACTAGTATGAAAATAACATTTTTGTGTTAGAATATAAGTGTCATATTACACCGTCATGTGTTAATTAGAAAATGAATACTTACACCGTCATGTGTTAATTAGAAAATTTACATTTTTATGTAAATAGAATAAAAGGAAGAAAATTTACATTTTTATGTAAATAGAATAAAAATAAGAAAATTTACGTTTTTATGTAAATAAACAATGAAAAAGGAAAATTTACTTTCTTATATAAACAAACAGTAAAAAGGAAAATTACATTCAAAATGTAAATTAGAGTAAAAAGGACATTTTTGTTAGCAAATGAAAATTAAAATAAAAATCATAGAAAAAGAAGTACATTTTTATTTGCCTTTTATATGCAAATAAAAACCAAAGAAAATAAAGTACATTTTTATTTGCAAATTAGTTGCAAATAAAAACATGAAGGTATAAAGTACATCTTTATTTGCAATTTAGTTATAGAAAAAAAATGATTTAAAAGTAAGAAAATTTCATTTTCAGGTAATTAAGATAAAAGGATTAATTGACATTTTCATGCAAATAGAATTAAAGAGAAAATTTACATTTTAATGTAAATAAGAAGTAGAATTTAAAGAATTAGAAAAGTTTTACATTTTCTTAATGTAAATAAGAATTAGAAAAGTTTTACATTTTCTTAACGTAAATAAGAATTAGAAAAGTTTTACATTTTCTTAATGTAAATAAGAAGTTGAATTTTTTTACATTTTCTTAACATAAATAAGAATTAGAAAAGTTACATTTTCTTAATGTAAATAAGAATTAGAAGAAAATTACATTTTTATGTAATTGAGTTAAAGAACATAAAAACTACGTTTTTATGTAATTAAGTCAATTTCTGTGTGAATTAGATTAAAAGTGAAGAATTTACATTTATCATGTAAATTAAGATAAAGGAGAAAAATTACATTTTTATGTAATTAAGTTGAAGAAGATAAAGTTTATATTTTTATGTAAATAAGTTTTAAAGTAAGAAAATTACATTTTCATGTAATTAAGATTTAAAGTAAGAAAATTACATTTTTATGTGATGAAAAGATTAGATTTTGACATTGCAAAATTATTTACATTCTTTTTACGTAAATTAGATTAAAAAGGAAAAGTCACATTTTAATGCAGATTATATTAAAAAGAAAACTTTACATTTTAGATGCGATAAAAATAATAGAATTAGAATGTATATTTTTATTGTCATTTTAGATGCGATAAAAAGAGTAGAAATGAAATGTATATTTCTTATCGTCACTTTAGATGCTATAAAAGAATAGAATAAATATTATATATTTTTATCGTCATTTTAGAGACGATAAAAAGAAGTTACATTTTTCAATGTAAATAGAAGAAAAATAGTAAGTTACATTTTTATATGTAATTAAAGAAATATAGAAATTTACATTTTCCAATGTAAATAGAAAATAAAATAAAAGTTTACATTTCTCAATGTAAATAAAATAGGAATAGAAAATTATATTTTTCAAAGTAAATAAAAGGACTATAAATTTATATTTTAATGAATGGATTTTCATTAGATAGAATAATGAAACCAAATATACATTTTGTGTAATTTGAAAGATAAAAGAAAATATACATTGTTATGTCTAGGATGTGTATGTAAATAAAAAAAATTAAGCATTATTGTGTGTCATGTTATACCTCGACATTATATATACAAATAGGGATATTCGATGTCAGCAAAATACAGTGAATGGAATGGATGACGGAATTATATATAATTATATATATATATATATATATATATATAGAAATTAAAATCAAACGAACCAAGCATGGTAGTTCACGTCTTGGAATCGTGTCTTTAATTGATTATACCGAAACATCCGACCGTCGGATTTTCCAAAAACTGAAACCATTAGGTTCGCTTTGGGAAGACCTTTCCAACGATATGAATTATGTTAAAATCCAATGGTTAGATTTAGAGAAACGTGTAAAACAAATTTGAGTAAAAACAGCACTAGGGTCGCCCATTGACCCGAAGCGTCGTTAAATTAAATTTAGCTATTTTTATATAAATAAAAATAGCGATAGATCGTTATTAAATACTAATAATAATACGAAATGATTTTAAAATATATATATGCGAGGATCATTTGAAAAGTCTGAGTTCAATCTCATTTCAAATGATTATACGTCGACCTAAGTCGAAGAGTTGAAGACGGTGATTGAAGACCGGTAATCTTCGACATCGAATGGATGACGGCTACTGATGCCCTGGATTAATTTGCTACCTTGAAAAGGGTTTTGGTGGTAGTTGTCCAAACGTACTTGGAGATCTACCGGATATAGTTTCGTTCAGACCCAGAATGGGCTTATAAATGGAATGTGTGTCCGACATTGTACTCCTTTATATTGTATGTATTGATTTTCTGCCGAATGTATGAATGATTGGTGGCGGAGAATTTATTCTCTTTCTTAACACCTTTTTGTATATTTTGGCAAAGGATTAATAGTATGATATGGATTGACAGTATGGCATACCAAGATGCAATGATCAAGGTTTCTTGTTGAAAAGAAGAACCTTATGGTGACGATCAAAGCATAGCTTGAATAAGCATAGCTTTGTGTATTACGTAGCTTCGCGAGCCTCACACCCTGGTTGGAGTCTAAAACGGGAGAAGGGAACGCAGGGAGAGCAGCACGTTTCTTTCTAGATAGAAGTGGTGTTTGGGTTTTACACGGCCTGGCATTTTACTTATGTGGATGATGGAATGAGGCGCCTCAGATATTAGGTCCTATAGGACCGGGAAACGTGTGTTCAGGAATTGCCAATCCGCAAAGTCGTATGTGCGGACCGACCCTGCAGCTTTCCAAGGGTTCACTGTGGGGGATCCTGAGACATTAGCTAGAGTGTCTAGAATCGGTAAGGAGCTCCTCCCTAGCCTTGACTCATGATGGAACCCAATTTCCAATACGACACCATGCGGTTTTGATTGTAGAACTAGTATGGCGACGTAGTAGGATGGGGTACTATGCTGTCTATGATTGATACATTATGATTGAAATGTTTTTGAAACATATACACTAACAATAATATCAAATTCGTTTTATCGTACCAAGCATTTTTGACCATTATAAGGTAAAACTCTATCCTCCGGTTTGCGTTGCATTGTGTAATGGGACTTGGGTCTTATAATGGTTTCATTTTTCTAAAAAGCATTGCGTTGTTTAACGATTTACTTTAATTTATGCACCGACAATCCATTGGAATGAAACCCGTTCCGCATTAGCGGCGTGGTCCTTGGATTTGCCTTATTGCTATTCGTTATCTTAGTTAAGAATTCTCACACCAGTCCCATGACTGACTCGTAGTTTGTTTCACTTTGCAAACTCGGGTGCCCTATTTTCCACACGGGCAGTCGAGTAGCTTTTTGCAGATGTTTATCTCTTGAGCAGGATTCTGGATCAAAGCCTTAAACTGTGTCCAGAGCATAGAAAGTATTTCGTGCATATTGTATTAATTTACTGTAATTTATCTTCCACTGTAATTTTATTCGATGTACTCTGATATTCTATACTCTGATGTAACATTATAGTAATGTTTATAAAAGTCTGCTATTATTGTTCTGATGTGTTGTATTCCCAGAGTTAACGTGTTCGGGTTTTGAACGGTCTTAGTCGATCTAACGATCGATCGGGCCGGGCAAAATCTGGGCCGTTACATACAATCTCCACGCTGTCCCTTTTTTTTCTTTAAAGTACAACGAGCTTACTTCTTCACGCCACTACTGTTCCTCCCCGTATTCTTGCTTCATTACAATTCTGCTTCTTCCGCCTTTCTCCCTTTGATCCCTGCTCAACTTCCCACGTCGAATAGATCTCCCATCACTCATGCTAAGCTGCGCCATTCCAATACCACACATCCTCCACACTTGTTCTGTTTCCATCTTTGAGTTTGCTGTGTCCATCCACATCTCCTTCTTTTTTTTCTCCTAATGGTCCGTAACTCCTCATGTAAAACTTTTTCTTCTCTCACTAGTGCATTTTCGTCACCACTACCATGTTGCTCCACGTCGTTGCTCCCACTACACACCCAGTTGAATGCACCGCCTCTAAGATTGCACCCATGTCCAGCATTTCTCCTTGAATGCTACATCCCTTCTCTTCATTGTATATTGATCAACCTGTCACCGTGGCCGAAACCATGTCATGCTCCTTTAACTGCTGCTTTTCACTTTTATATTTTTCTTTACTAACCCGCGTTGCTGCTGTATATTTCTATATCCACCAAGTTCCAAAACCCAACTACCCTTCCGCCTTTCACCACACGTATTACTTCACCATGCACCACTTGATCGTCGACTGCGCCGACATCCAACTGTCGGACCTCCCCCATATATATCTCCACGTGTTTGCCAATGTCCAGGCCTCCGACAATCTTCACGATGACCTTCCCAGACCCCATCGACTCCACACCAAACCCAGTTGAGATCTCTGGCATCCCCCTCATCATCTTAGATGTCAGCTGCTGGGGATGTATTTAAGCGGATACATATATTGTGTATATATATATATATATATGTACATATTTTCTTAACAGAGAAGGGCTTCAGTCAGTTTATTATTAGATGGATCTTCCATTTTTACTGCTGGAGAAGGCTGAATAATATGAGCGTATATATATAGGAAGAAGTGTGGCAAGCAAGGTATTGAAAAGAAATATTTTAATCGGGGTAACGTGGTCTTCACGGTGTTACATGGATCTACAGCCATGTGTAGAAGTGTGAGACGGACGTAATAAAAATGTTTGGTGTGCAAGAAACCAACAGTGCATGAGGTACGGCTATAGGATAGATTAGCAAATTTTAAAAACAAAATATTTGTGTGCAAGAAACTAAAACAGGTAGTGGGGGGGATTCAATAAGGTTAAACACATATATTACCATTTCCAAATCATGTGATCGACATTTTAATTCCGTATAGCTACACCTGATCCTCAAAAGTAACAAAATATACATACTGCTATGTTTTGACGTTTCGGTCTCAATAAAACTAATTTCGTCGAAAACAGACTCCGTTGGCACAAATAGCGTGTTTTAATTCAAATTATAACCATCGGTTTACCCTTAAATTTCATCAATCGACAAAAACTCCGTTTGGCTCCAAACTAGGAATATAACAATAATTAATTGTACGCATTCCAATAAAACTTGCTTCGTTGGAAAAGGAGACCATTTGAATAGAAAACTATTTTAAAGGCCTATATAATATTGATAAAATATTATATAAATTCGGAAATAAATAATAATAAATTATTATCATCATAAATATCTAAATTAAGTATATTAGATATAAACTAATATGGAATATACACCTCAATATTATCAATATCCGGTTAAAACGGTTTACAAAATATATTAAAAACTTTATTCAAGTAATTAATAAACGTTATATTTTAATAACGATTTCCATAGCGACTATTCGGAGATTTTGAATTAGACATATCTTGAAATCTATAATATGAAATCTTCTTTTTTCTCTTTCATTAGAAAAATATAATCAAATTGATTTAAATAGTTCTTGTTTCATAGAAATCCGACTTATATCAGCTCCTGTATACTCAGTTAAAGTTCAAATCGAAAATTATGAACTATAGCGGTATTTCGAGCTCGTTTTAATTATATTATAATTATATATTCAAATTTCCTTTAATCGAATTAAATTCCTTTAATAATACCAAATCGATATTTAAAACCAGTTTAGATATTCCAAATAAACGTTCGAAAATCTGGGACTACAATCTTCCCCCCTTAAAAGAATTTCGTCCCCGAAATTACAAGGTATGAAGAATTTCCCGAACCCAATTATTTTAAAATAATTATTTTTCAAATTATCATCCTAACAGATTCTCTTTAAAATTTTCGAAAATTTCGCCAGCACCTCCTCTGTATAGCTCGATCAGAACAACTACAACTGCCACTCCGGGCCTCAACATCTCCAAAAGAAAACCAAATTCCAAATGGCCATCCCACTCAGGAGTATAAACTTAATTTATAAAAGGAATTGAAAACGGCGCGGTAGTTCGATAATTCGATTTCAAAATTCAAATGAATGTACCGGGTGCAAAATAAACCGGATTTTAGTGAAACCAAAAATATTTGAATCTAATTGAGAATATCTTTCCAACGAATCCGGGGAATCAAAATTTCATAGCGGGAATCAAAAGTTACGTCCAGTTGAAAATTCTGAATAGTCGCTATGGAATTCTGGCCCTTAAAAATAACCATTTTGCAAAAGACCTCGGTTTTCGACGAAACCACTTTTGTTGGATCCGTGATGTCTAGTTATTGCTAGGTTTCAAATTTCATAATTTTTCGAATCAATATGTAAGCGTGGCAAAGGAAAACGCGTTTGACCAGTTTTAGTTGATTTTAATCGACTGGAAAATGACCATTTTTCAAACGATCCCAGAATTTGATGAAACTAGTTTATCGTCGATACGAAGCTAGAAAATATTTTTCAGGAATTTTTAGAATCAATATGTAACCCCAGTAAATTGAAATACGCGTTCAAATTTAATATATAGAGCTATATTTTGATTTTGACGAAAACTGGTCGAAACGATCGAATCATCCTGCGATACATATCCCATTGTGTTCGGAATAAGGGTAATTAGCTATGAACGACAGTCGGTGGGCTTGATTTCGACTTTGAAATAAAAAGTCAACTTTTTGAAAATAAAAATTAAATAATTATATATATTATAATTCTCCCTCATCTCCCTCTCACCCCCCCCCCCCTTTTCCCCTAAATCGGTCCACGCAGAACAATAGAAAAAAAAACCAAATCGCGATTCAATGGAGCCACCCTCCGCCTGCGACGTGCCTCGACTCCCCCCCTGTCGACGACGATCGGAGATCCCCCCTCCTTCCTCCGCCTGTTGTTCCTCTTTCCTCCTTCCTCGTGAAGACCGCACCCCCTCACGCCCTAATCACCAGCGCCACACAAATCCGCCATACCCGAACTCCCCCTTCACCTGACCACCGCCGACGCTCAGGCGAGCCAAGCCCCCCTCCCCATTTCGTTGTAAGCTCCTTTCCTTTTTCATTTGATTTTATTTTGTCTTGTTTTAGTTTGTTTTAAATCTTCAGTTTAGGTTAATAAATTTAAAATCTGAGTTTTATGAATTTTAAAATAAGAAGTTATAATTTTTATATATGTATGATAATAAAAATATAATCTTTATATTAGTAGAAGGTTAAAAATATAATTTTTATAATATAGAAAGGTTAAAAATATAATTTTTATAATATAGAAAGGTTAAAAATATAATTTTTATAATATAGAGAGGTTAAAAATATAATTTTTATATAGTGGAGATTATAAAAATATAATTTTTATAAGATGGAAAATATAAAAATATGATTTTTATATATTGAATAGCAAAGTAAAAATATTATTTTTATATATTGAATTGCGAAGTAGAAATTCGATTTTCATATATTGAATAGCATAGTAAAAATTTGATTTTTATATATGTAGTGGCTACGGGCAACGAAAGTGACAAAAGGCAGAAACGGCAGAGATTTTCTACATATGAAGAGTCGTGGCGTTCGGTTTAGCTATTCGATGAGAACTTCCCACTTTTAATTTAATTTTCTAGTTAAAATATATACTAGGATGCAGACGATGTTTAGTAGCACCCGACACCCGTCGTCCACAGACCATGGACGGCTTGTATGCTTGTTTGTTTGTTTTTGATGTGTAGTTGATTGTGTGATGTGATGTGAAATGAAATAAAATATTTATATAGTTAAAAATATTTTTATAGTTAAAAATAGAATTTTTAACGTGTATATGGAATGACATAGATTAATATAAACAAATCGAACGATTTGTTTATATACACATATTTGACTGATATTGATTGGGACGATAAATTTTACACATCGCCCAACTGCACAAATAAAATCTGTGTTTGATTGTTTGAAAATCCCACACGGGTATTGGGATGATATTTGACGTACAATAATCCCGATTGTTTAGTTGTATGTCGATCGATTGATTGACAGACTGTTATAAGCGTTGAATATTTATATTTGATGCTTATACAGTGTAGAATGCACTTTGGATGATGGTTGACTATTCATCGTTGTTATTGTATACATGTGTTGTAGAAAATCCATATAATTAACATTATATGGTAATTGATTGGGCCTCATTCCAGTTTTGAAATAGAATATTTGAATAGAAATATTTGAATAGAAATATTTGAATAGAAATATTTGAAATAGAACATTTGAAAATAGAAATATATGAAGCCGTGTTGATTAGATTGACGCCATTTTGACGTGAACGATATTTATATCGATTTTGTTCATTTTAGAATGAATATCGAAAGTGATTTCAAAATCTGATATTTTGGAAAGAATAGAAATTCGTATTAAATTGAATAGAAATGAATTCGAATTTAAATTGAATATAAATTATTCGAATTGAAATTGAATTGAATTGAAAACGAACTGGAATTGAATTAAAAATCGATTTGAATTGAAATCAATTTGAAATGAATTTAAAACGAATTTATATTGGAAAAATTCAATTTTGATTTGAATTTGAAACGAAGTTGAAATCGTTTTGAAAATGAATTTAAAACGATTTATATAATACGTTTTAAAAGGAAATCGACGAAGTATATATTATATATATAATATAATGGCCTGAATAGAACGAGCTGCGTCGCGGCAGTTCGCGAATTTCGACCATTGGCTTCGAATGGATATTGCGGGAGATCCGACCGTCGGATTCTCCTAAAACCGGAGTCGTTGGGTTCGTATCGAAAAGAGCTTTCTAACGGATATTAGAAATTAGAAATCTAACGGTTGGATTTGGAATTATGTCCAAATCAAATTTGGAAAAGGTCGCTATTAGTGCAGTTCGATGGCGTTGATGGGAATCGACTGTACGGGCCTTGATAAAATTATTAAGAATAGTAATAATTTGTGTAAAATCATAAGATTTGATTTGGGAAGAATCGGGATGAAAAACTCCATATTTGAAAAGATAAAAATAGATTTTTATCGAAATGAACTAGTTTTGAACTAGAATTATAATTCTATTTATTTTTAAATAAATAAATTGAATTTGAAAAATGGTTTTGAAGGTAACTAGAATTTCCAATAATTGAATTGGAATGGATTTGAATCGAAATTTTCTTTGGATTATTTCGATTTTGGATTTCGTGATTACACAGATATTGTTATGGAAATTTGAAAGATATATTTATATCGTTATTTCCAATACGATATTTGTTGGTCGTAGAATTTGATATTGAATATAAGCCGATATATTTTCTATTCAAAGCCTTGTATTTAATATCAAATTTGATTTGGTTTTGTCGTGAATGGTGTCTTCATTAACACTGTTCTTAAGCCCAGTTGAGAAAAAGATTAAATCTTTTTATTTAGATTTAATGAAGAATACCAATTAAATGATATTTAATTGGAATTGAATTGGTATTGATTTTTGGGTTTATCGTGAACAGTGTTTTAAATAACACTTGTTCTTTAACCCGATAATTAATAGAATGTGATTTTGGGTTGTCGTGAACGGTATCTTCAATAATACTGTTCTTAGACCCAAAGGAGTTAAGAAAATCAGAAACTAACTGGAGATTAGTTAAGTTGAATGGTTTTTGGGGGTATTGATCTGATGTTGGTTTCGGCCTTCGGGGTTAATACTTAGGGAATTGCTCACTTGCTAATTTATGGTTAGGGTCTAGTTGAATGGAATGTGATTTTGGGTTTATCGTGAACCGTGTTTTAAATGACACTGATTCTTTAACCCAGTCAAAGATTAAAACTAAGTGGAGTTTTAATGAATCTTTAATTAGATTGAAAAGATCGAGAATGGAGTATCACCAGTTTAGCTCCAGGCGATAGTTAAATCTTTAATTAGATTTAAACGTGAAATGGTAATTGAATTTACCGATAACACCGTGGTGTTAGATATGAACTATAACCAGTTTTACTTCATGGGATGAATAGGTTGGGGTTGGGAAATTAAAACAAATGATTACATCGGTAAGGTTTGTTGATCTCGACTAGTTTGAAGTGATATTCAAAGGAAGATTAAAGAATAAATTTAAAAGAATTTATCTTTGATAAAATTAATGGGAACCTTTCCCTAAGAATGTGAAATTTAGAAACTAACTGTAGGTTGGCTAAGATGAATGGTTTCCTGGATATTGATCTGATGTTGGTTTCGGCCTTCGGGGTTAATGTTTGGGAAATTATTCTCTTGCTAATTTGCGGTTTGTGACTGAGGAATGGGAATGAGGCGTATGTTGTGTTTGTGTAACACGTATTTATTATATACGCGAGTTATTCAGAAAGACCGGGTTTATCTCATTCTGAATAACTGATATGACGATAAGTCGAAGATGAAGACGGTGGTTGAAGACCGGAGATCTTCACGTCGTTTGGATAATTACTGATGATCTTGATTGGGCCGTACACCCAAGAGGAGTGAATCAGTTGGTGATCGTCCAGACGTACTTGGAGATCGATGGATATGCGGGGTACTAGGTGCCTCCGGTTTCGTTCAGACCCGGAACGGACTTGTAAATGGACTGTGTGTCTGACATTGGATTTCGTTCTGTGTGACTGATATCAGTAGCATAGAGTGGCTTGCCTATGTGGCATGCTAAGATGCAAATGATCAAGGCTTATGTTGAAAAGCAGAGTCTTGTGGTTGATGATCAAAGCACGACCTGTGTGGCGTAGCTTTGTGTAACGTTGATTCGCGAGCCTCACACCCCGGTGGTGATCAAAAAATGGGAGAGGACCTTAGGGAGGACATGTGTTTCTTTCTAGTTAGAAGTGGCGTCAGTGGTTTTACACGCCCTGACGAGTTTGATTTATGTGGTTGTTGCTGTTGCGAGGCGCCTCGGTTAGATCGGACGATCCGGGTCCGATGGAGCCATTCGTTGGCTCGTTTATGCCCCCAAAGGGCGGGGAAACGCAGTGTTCAGGCATTTTAATCCACATCGGTGGACCGGCCCTGACGATCCAAGGGTCGATGCGCTCTGACCCTGAGGCTCGGGCTAGAGAGTATCAAATGATTTGAAGTTGCATCGGCTTATAAATGGAATGTGTGTCTGACATTGTACTCCTTTATATCGTATTTATTAGTTTTCTGTCGAATGTACGAATGCTTGGTGGCGGAGAATTTATTCTCTTGCTTAACACCCTTTTGTATATTTTGGCAAAAGATTAATAGTATGATATGGATTGATAGTGTGGCATACCAAGATGCAATGATCAAGGTTTCTTGTTGAAAAGCAGGCCTTGTGGTTGATGATCAAAGCACGACCTATTTAGGCGTAGCTTTGTGTATAGCGTGACTTCGCGAGCCTCACAACCCGGTTGAGTCTAAAACAGGAGAAGGGAACGCAGGGAGAGCAGCACGTTTCTTTCTAGCTAGGGGTAGTTTCAGTGCTTAAACTGGCTGATATTTTACTTATGTGGATGATGGAATGAGGTGCGCCTCGGATGATAAGTCCTATAGGATCGGGAAACGTATGTTCAGGAATAACTAATCCACGAAGCTGTATGTGTGGACGGCCCTGCAGGATCCAAGGGCAGGGGATCCTGAGACATTAGCTAGAGTGTCTCGAATCGGTAAGGAGTTCCTCCCTAGCCTTGACTCATGATGGAAACCAAATTTCCAATACGATCTCATACGGTTTTGATTGTATTACTAGTATGGAGCCATAGTATGTAGTAGCTATGCTTCCTAGGATTGATACATTTACTTTGAAATGTTTTTGAAACATAAATACACTAATAATAATATCAAATTCGTTTTTATCGTATCAAGCATTTTTGACCATTATAAGGTAAAACTCTATCCTACGGTTTGCGTTGCATTGTGTGATGGGACTTGAGTCTTATGATGGTTTCATTTTTCTAAAAAGCATTGCGTTGTTTTAACGATTTGCTTTAATTTATGCACCGGCAATCCATTGGAGTAAACCCATTCCGCGTTAGCGGCGTGGTCCTTGGATTTGCCTTATTACTATTAGTTAAATTTGTTTAGAATTCTCACACCAGTCCTTGTTTGGCATGCCTAGTAATAGGATGCAGCATGATGGGGGTTCTCGCTTCGCGGTTTGGTGGCGAATGGGAGACTCTTACCCCCACATGTCCCTTTTTAGGGTTGGTAGGCTGCGGCCGGGGGATCCCGAAAGGGTCGCCGTAAAACAAGGTGTCTGGGGTACCACTGTAAGCCACAGTGGGTTTTACCTAATGCTTTGGGGGATGAAGGGATGGTTGCAAAGCCTACCGGATTTCGCCGGGCTGTTACAGTTGGTATCAGAGCTCTGGTTAGCTCAAAATCTTTGGGGTACAACTCATTAGAACTGAACAAAAGACTCATCAGAAATTGGATTAGTAATATCCAATAAGAATACTCATTAGAGATAGGATCACTAATATCCTAGAATGAGAAAACTCATTAGAGATTGGGTTAGCAATGCCCTAGAATGAGTTGAGAGTGCCTAGTTTATAATTAATGTATTTGTGATTATATATAATCCGATCTTTGAAAATATGATTTTTGAATATATAAAAGTTATATATTTTAAAGTTAATCAACCAATTGATTGATGATTGTGTAGTGTAATTATTAGTTCAACTAATAAAATTATAGAAACCAATTGAGAGAAAAAATAAAAGATGAGTTAGTTAATTAAACACTTATTAGCTTCGTTCCTTTTCGAGGACGAAAAGTTTTTAAGTGGGGGAGACTGTAACAACCCTGAATTTTGGGGTAAATTTAAAATTTTATATTAAGTAATTTTAATGAGTTTTTGGTATTTAAAATAATTTACTTAAAATAATAATGATTAAAAATTGATTTAAATCGAAGTTAGGATGAATAATTTAATTTTAATTATAAAAGGAGTTAGAAATAGCGCGGTAGTTTGAAAAGTCAAACTTGAACTTTGACTGACCCTACAGGATGCAAAATTTAACGAATTTTAGTGAAACCAAAAATATTAGAATCTATTTAAAAATATCTTTCAAACGAATCTGAAAAATTGAAATTTCATAACGGGAATTAAAAGTTATGCCCAGTTTAAAAGTTAGAAAGGTCGCTATGAAATTTGCAAAGGTCAAAAATGCTACTTTTTGCATACGAAGGAATTTGGACTCGAAACCACTTCCATTGAGTTCAGAATGACGTTTCTGCATATAAAAACAGTAAACACTTATATATTTCGAGTTTCGGAAATTATTTGTTTTAAAATGTATTTTTAATATTTAACGCCTTGAAAATAGTCATTTTACAAACGACCTCTGTTTTCGACGAAACCACTTTTGTTGGATTGGGAATGTCAAAATATGGTTTAGTTTAATTTTTCATAATTTTTAGAATTAATTTTTGGCCGTTGCAAAAAGATTTCAGTTTTGTCAATTTCGGTCAATTTTAATCGACTTGAAAATGTCATTTTTCAAACGGGCTCATAATTGAACGAAATTAATTTTCCTAGGTCCGCAGCGTCAAAACATAGCTAAATATATTTTTTGTGAATTTTTGAAGTTAATTTGTGACCTCGGTGAATTTTTATGTACAGTTGAATTAAAAATAAAAGAAAATATTTTAAAATAAAGAAAACTGGGTCAAGACAGTCGTTTGGGCCTGCGGAACATAGCTAGATGAGGCCGGAATAGTGGTTAATAGGTAGGAACGACAGTTGTTGGGCTGAAGTCTGACAAAGTTACAAATCTGGCCATTATTGGGTAATTAGTGAATATAGTAATATAAATAATATGCTAAATGACAAACCCCAAACCCTAATTCCAAATGACCAGCCGCCACCCTATTTTTCATGGCCAGAAATACACGAATTTCTTTCCTCAATTACTCCCAATCCTCTCAATGAAATCGAATGATTCTTTTGACAATATTGAAGAGATTTTCGAGAGCTTTAATTCTATACGGATATGATGAAGTATAAGTGAGTAATTTGCCCGGAATCCCCTCCTCGACCCGCGGCCAAACAGCCCCCACCGCGCCCGTAGGCCCCACCGCACCTCCCCTCCCTCCCGGCGCACGTAGCCCTCTCCTCACTCTCCGATATGCCACCATCCGATCGTCTTCAAGCTTCACCAATCCCGAGATAAGTGGAAACCTAATTTTGAATGAAATGGGTTCAAAGTAAATAAAAGGAACGGCCTTGAACGTTGGAGGAGGAGGAAGGAGGGTGAGTTGACTTTTTGAACTTTGACCAAACTAATTACTTTAATTCAATTTTTAACAATCTTAATTTAACCATATCTTGCTCATACGAACTCGGATTCGAACGATTTCAGGTGCGCCGCGATCGTGAGACCGAGACCTTCGCGATGGCTCTAACTAGACTCGATTCTAAGCAAGTTGAAATTGGGCCAATTTTTGGATCTAAACGGCATAGAAATTCAAAACGATGTGAGAAATTCTATTTTATTTCTTCTTAGATAACTAAAATTATTTATGTTTTTGTTATCATCACTCTGCGGTAAAATTCTATTGTTATGTGACATGATTTGATTCTATGATTGATGTGTTGTATAGAGCTGTTAATTGGATGATATGGTGTTGTAATAAAAATTGTTGAAAACAAAAATATAGATTTTTGGTCAAAATAAATTTGTCAAAACAAATTTTTTATTTTTGTCAAGGTAAATTAGTTAAAACAAAAATCCCTATTTTTGTTCATTAGTTATGTGACACCAAATTGAACATTTTGTAATGTTTGAGATTATTTGAATTGACTATATTGTGGTGGATTGACCGTATTGTGTTAATGGATGTAATGAAATATACGAAATGTTTACATCAAGGAAAATATCATTTATGTTATATAAATTGTTAGAATAGAAAAATAACATTTTTATTTAAAAATGTCATCATTTGGAAAGAACATATTTTTATGTATAAATGTTAATATAATAAAAAAATCTCATGTTTACATTAGCATTAAAAAGATCACATTTTTATGGTATCACTTTTGTTTGATTTGAACTGATCTAGTTTATCAATTCATAATAAAAATATGATTTGTCATTTTTTATGTTATCACTTTTATTTTATTTGAATTGATCTAGTTTATCAATTCATTAACATAACAAAATTTGTTATTTCATGTGAATTGATTTAGTTTATCAATTCAACAACAAAAATAAAAATTTGTCATTTATATTGTACTGATTCAGTGTATCAATTCAACACCAAATAAAAGTTGTACATTTTTATTTGCGTCCTCTCACGCAAATATAATCACTTAGGAACAAAAGTTCACCTTTTTATTTGCATTTCACAATCCAAATATTACATAGACAAATAAGTTCATTTTTTTCGTGTTCACAACGCAAATAGAACAGTAAATAAAAAGGGTAGTAAAAGAATCATATTTTATTAAGAAATATGATTTACATTTAAAAACACACTTTTATTAAGAAATATGTTTTACAATAAAAACATATCTTTAATGTAATAGTAGAAAAACTGAGAAAAGAATCATATTTCATTATGAAATATGATTTGCATTATAAACACATCTTTAATGTTAATATGAGGGACTTAGAAAAAGAATCATATTTCATTATGAAATATGATTTGCATTAAAAACATATCTTTAATGTAATATTAGAAAACTTAGAAAAGAATCATATTTCATTATCAAATATGATTTGCATTAAAAGCACATTTTTAATGTAAACTTAGTAAGAGTCATATTTTTATTAAGAAGTATGGTTTACATTAAAAATACATTTTTTGTGTAATAGTAGAAACATAGTAGGATGAGCTTACAATAAAAAGAAAAAGTTAGAATTTAAAAAGATTACCTTTTTAATTGTCAATATGTTAAATTCAGAAGATTTGTTTCCAAAACATTATCAATCTTGAATTAAAGGAATGTTTTTATTTTATATTCAATTAATGGAATTAATAGACGTTGATTTAGAAAGATTACGTCTTTATTGTAATGACCAGGAATTTCGCTCGATCCTAATCAGTCGCTAAACCGACCAAGACCGTTCGAAACGCCTGATTGTTTTGAGAACACGACAAATTCAAACGCAAACAGAAGAACATTTCATTGTTAATTACAACAATTCCATCAGAATACAAGAATATACGGAGTATAAATCAATACTACACATTTACCAAATGTTAGAGATTACAATAAATTACATAGCAGCGGAAAATAATGCAATACACAACTGCAGGAGATGTATGGATACAAAGCTTTCCGGATATCATTCCAGCTGTAAACCAAGATCCTGTGAATATAAATATGCAAAATCAAAACTACTAGCTGCCCGTGCGGAAAATAGGGGCACCCAGAGTTTAGGTTAAAACAATAAACTCCAGGTCAGTCATGTGGTTGGTGTGAGAACTAAAACAGTTA
Source organism: Allium sativum (assembly GCA_030737875.1). Classification (NCBI taxonomy): domain Eukaryota; kingdom Viridiplantae; phylum Streptophyta; class Magnoliopsida; order Asparagales; family Amaryllidaceae; genus Allium; species Allium sativum. The sequence continues at coordinate 492,950,828 of CM060920.1, forward strand.
TTTATCTTTATTTTAAAGTTAGGTAAATCAAGGGACCATGCCGTAGAACACGGAACGGGTTTCCTCCCAAGAACACCAGTGCATAAAACAATAGCGCAATGCTAAATAAAGAACAATGAAGCTGTTATAAGACCCAGGTCCCATCACACAATGCAACGCAAGCCGAAGGATAGGGTTTTACCTTATAACAGCAAAAGAATGCTTGATACGTGAAATTTTATATTTTGATTCTTAATCAGACTCCAACCGTAAATTAGTAAGAGAACGATTCCTTAAGTATTAACCCCGAAGGCCGAAACCAACATCAGACCAATACCCAGGAAACCACCCATCTTAACTCGTTGCCAGTTAGTTTCTAATTTTATATACAATCATAAATATCAATCATAGACGGCATGGGTACCATATATCATGTCGCCATACTAGGCTCTACAATCAAAACCGCAAATGTCACGTATTTGGAAGTTGGATTTCCATCTGTGAACCGAGGCAAAAGATAGTCCTCTACCGATTCGAGACGCTCTTGCCCGTGTCTCAGGATCAGAGCTCGAGTGACCCTTGGGCGACAGCGCCGATCCACCGATGTGGATAAAAATGCCTGAACACTGCGTTTCCCCGCCCTTTGGGGCGTCAATGAGCCAACATATGACTCCATCGGCTTCACATAGTCACCGATATATCCGAGGCGCCTCGCAACAGCAACAACCACATAAGTCAAACTCGTCAGGGCGTGTAAAACTACTGACGCCACTTCTAACTAGAAGGAAACGCATGCCCTCCCTGAGGTCCTTCTCCCGTTTCTGGTTCACACCGGGGTGTGAGGCTCGCGAATCCACGCTACACAAAGCTATGCCACACAGGCTGTGCTTTGATCATCAACCAGAAGACTCTACTTTTCAACAGAAGCCTTGATCATTTGCATCTTTGCATGCGACACAGGTAAACCACTCCATGCAACCGATATCCATCAATCACACAGAATGATATCCAATATCAGACACATAGTCCATTTACAAGTCCATTCTAGGTCTGAACGAAACCGGAGGCACCTTGTACCTCGCATATCCATCGATCTCCAAGTACGTCTGGAGGATCACTAACTGATTCCCTCCTCTTGGGTGTACGGCCCAATCAAGATCATCAGTAATTATCCAAACGACGTGAAGACCTCCGGTCTTCAACCACCGTCTTCATCTTCGACTCATCGTCGAATCAGTTATCCAGAATGGGATAAGCCCGGTCTTTCCGAATAACTCGCGTATATAATAAACAAGTGTTACACAAACACAACATACGCCTCATTCCCATTCATCAGTCACTAACCGTAAATTAGCAAGAGAACAATTCCCCAAATATTAACCCCGAAGGCCGAAACCAACATCAGATCAATACCCAGGAAACCATTCAACTTAACTAATCTCCAGTTAGTTCCTAAATTTCACATTCTTAGGGAAAGGTTCCCATTAATTTATCAAAGATAAATTCTTCTAAATTTATTCTTTAATCTTCTTTTGAATACCAATTCAAACTAGTCGGGATTAGCGAGCCACACCGAAGTAATCATTTATTCTATTTCCCAATCCCAACCAATTCATCGAATGAAGTAAAACTGGTAATACTTCATATCTAACACCACGGTGTTATCGGTAAATTCAATTACCATTTCATGTTCAAATCTAATTAAAGATTTAACTATCGTCTGGAGCAAAACTGGCGATACTCCATTCTCGATCTTTTCAATCTAATTAAAGATTCATTAAAACTCCACTTAGTTTTAATCTTTAACTAGGTTAAAGAACCGATGTCATTTAAAACACGATTCGCGATAAACCCCAAAATCACATCACATTCTATTAGCTTTTAACTGTAAAATAGCAAGTGAACAATTCCCTATGTATTAACCCCGAAGGCTGAAACCAACATCATCACATTCTATTAGCTTTTAACTGTAAAATAGCAAGTGAACAATTCCCTAAGTATTAACCCCGAAGGCTGAAACCAACATCAGATGTTGGTTTCAGCCTTCGGGGTTAATACTTAGGGAATTGTTCACTTGCTATTTTACAGTTAAAAGCTAATAGAATGTGATGTGATTTTGGGGTTTATCGCGAATCGTGTTTTAAATGACATCGGTTCTTTAACCTAGTTAAAGATTAAAACTAAGTGGAGTTTTAATGAATCTTTAATTAGATTGAAAAGATCGAGAATGGAGTATCGCCAGTTTTGCTCCAGACGATAGTTAAATCTTTAATTAGATTTGAACATGAAATGGTAATTGAATTTACCGATAACACCGTGGTGTTAGATATGAAGTATTACCAGTTTTACTTCATGGGATGAATTGGTTGGGATTGGGAAATAGAATAAATGATTACTTCGGTGTGGCTCGCTAATCCCGACTAGTTTGAATTGCTATTCAAAAGAAGATTAAAGAATAAATTTAGAAGAATTTATCTTTGATAAATTAATGGGAACCTTTCCCTAAGAATGTGAAATTTAGGAACTAACTGGAGATTAGTTAAGTTGAATGGTTTCCTGGGTATTGATCTGATGTTGGTTTCGGCCTTCGGGGTTAATATTTGGGGAATTGTTCTCTTGCTAATTTACGGTTAGTGACTGATGAATGGGAATGAGGCGTATGTTGTGTTTGTGTAACACTTGTTTATTATATACGCGAGTTATTCGGAAAGACCGGGTTTATCCCATTCTGGATAACTGATTCGACGATGAGTCGAAGATGAAGACGGTGGTTGAATACCGGAGGTCTTCACGTCATTTGGATAATTACTGATGATCTTGATTGGGTCGTACACCCAAGAGGAGGGAATCAGTTAGTGATACTCCAGACGTACTTGGAGATCGATGGATATGCGAGGTACAATGTAGCGGCCCGCCCCGCACCAACCGACATTTTCTCCAAAGGTGCGCTGTACACATGTTCAGTTAGCGCGGAACGGGTCGTCGAAAGGAAAGGGAAGAAGGAAATAAACATACAAAGAACCTGTAGAATGTCTCACAGCGCACAGAACAAAATATAATAATAACATACTTGACATAAAACAGGAGAGACAGTGCATAAGCTAAAAACCAGAACTAAGCATCATGGCAGCGGAAATCCAAAATATAGCTTATTACAACTTTTCAACTGTCTCAAAGCAAAAACAAGATAAAGGAGGTACACTACTAATGCCCAAGCAGCGACCACCAACGACACAGGGAGAATGTGTATATATATATCATACGTGGAAGCCTCCTGCCCGCCTCTGAATCAGCTACTCGCACACCACCAGCTAACCTGTCTCTAGTCTGCTCGTGTGAGCACCCAGAGTAATAAGAGGAGACATAAAACTCTGGGTCAGACATAAAGCCTGGTATGAGCGATAAGCATCTAAAGTGAACAATAACAGGTAGACTAAAACATACCTGAACCTGGACCTGCAACCAAAGAGTTAGCACTACATACTGTACAACACTCTAAGGTGCCATATCAAACGGTGTAAAGATACGGAGGTGGGGGAGGTGTGCATGTCATAGTGATGGAAAACAATCAAACATAACATCCATCCTCACATCTCTCACTTAGTGCGTAAAGCATACGATATTCACCACTTCGATCACCCACCCTTGCTACGATCACTTTGCCCCATTAAGTCATAAATGGCTTCACTGCACTGATAACGTAGCCACTAATCCTTTGCTATGTCCACTTGCCCCAAGGAGTTATTCACCCCATCTACGCTGGCTCATAGCCTTACCAATCCTTACTATGTCCACTTGCCCCATGGAGTTATTTACCCCATCTGCGCTGGCTCATAGTCTTACCAATCCTTACTATGTCCACTTGCCCCATGGAGTTATTCACCCCATCTGCGCTGGCTCATAGTCTTACTACGCATCACCTTGCCCCTCAAGTCATAATGACTCTACTGCACTGATAACGTAGTCTTGCTACCATCACCTTGCCCCACGAGTCGCAATGACTCTACTACATTGATAAGTAGCCCATCATCCATTTTTAGTGGTGAATCGAAGTTATGAACGTCGACAACTCCTTAGCACACGTCCCGCAGCAATGTCCAACCATGAAGTGAACTCATCGGTTCCCAGCTGGATCTTGAGCTCTAACTTCCCATATTGGACTACCTTTGCATCTCGGGTTATTGGTCAATACTGGGTCGGGTCGGGTTCCCTTCAAGCCATCAGTTCGGTTCGGGTATCCTCCTTTGGGTCGGTTCTTCTTCTGGTACGGTTCGGGTCGGGTGTTTCTCCCAGGGTCGGGTCGGGTGCCTCACCTCGGGTCGGGTCGGGTGTCATCTCCACTCCAGTTCGTGCTTCCGCTCCGATCCGCCTCCTCATTTTTCACGTGCTCCGATCCGATCCGTCCTCCTCTATCCGCTCCGGTCCCTCCTCCTTAATCCGATCCGATCCCAGTTCAGTTAGCGTGGCCTTCCATTTTTCCAATTTTCTCATGTGTCAGGTTCCGATCCGATCGAATCCCTTGCCCAGTTCAACGTATCCGATCCGAGCCCCATATCCGATCCGATCCGAAACCTGCACTGCTTTCTGAAATTGTTCCAGCAAGTGTTTACGCCATTCGACGACGTCTTCGATCATTCTAACTATTGAAACCAATCACAAAGCATTTCATACAGTCATAGCAACATGCATAATCAACCACAAACATCAAAACATTAATATGATAGGTTAAAATGGATCAAACATACCCAAAAATCCCATATTTCCCCTTAAGCATGTTTAGGTGAAACTAATGACAGGATTAGCAAAACTTAACCAAATTAACCCAAATTCATATCAGAGGTCTAAAACATCATTTAGGAATTTATGAACATTTTTCCCGAATTTACTAGTGTATAAATTCGCTAATTAACACTAATTACCCTTAATTAGCTCTAATTAGTGCAAAACTATGCAAAGCACTCACCTTAGCCACAAATAAACTAAGATCTGAAATAAATCTCTGATTTGATGCAAATCCCAATACTAAACAGCAGCTCCAATGTTGATTTGGTGTAGATCTCCCTTGATTAGATGTTGCTAAGCTTAATCCTTGACCAAAAGATGATTTGGAGGTGATTTAGAGGTTGGAGGCCATTTTTAGGGTTCCTTGGTGATAAGTGGAGGCTAGAAAACTGAAATGGAATGATTCTCCATCTCTTTTCAGCCTTCCCATAACCCCAGTCCCGAAATGGGTTATAGGCCTACTCACTAATCACCCGATTTGGCCCGGTTAAGCAGTTTTTCACCCTCCAAACCTTATTTCAGCCATATCTCCCAAACGGTAAGTCCGTTTGGTTATTATGACCACTCTACGGAAGGGTAAACCATCAAACAAATCTAATGGAAGTGGTTTCAGGTTAAAATTCCTTTCCAATCAAAAGTTATGGTCAAAACAAGATCAGATAGGGGCAAAATGGTCATTTAAAAATCATAAGCATGGGAAATGACTCTATTGGATGTTTCCCAAAGTTACATGACCATACGACTTCATATGAGAAAGAAATAAATATACCACGATCCCCCGATGCGTAGAATGCGGGTCGTTACACTCTCCCCCCCTTAAGAAATTTCGCCCCCGAAATTCCCTAATCAAAACACACACAAAGGTCCCGCATGCCTATCAATCATAAAACAACAATCAAACATGCAAACAAGCAAAACAAGTCTACCCTAGCATGCGAAAAACTAAATTGCAAAGTAAATCTTACCAGGCAAAGAGTTCTGGATATGCCTTCCTAATGCTCTCCTCTGTCTCCCAAGTACAATCATTCTCGTCCTCTCCCCACTGAACCTTAACTAGCTTCACCGCCTTCCTTCGAAGTTGCTTCGTATCGTGCCCCACAATACGGATCGGCTTGCGGTTCCCAACTGCCTCGGGTTCTACTTCGAAGTCCTCTAATTGATCAGGTGAAATAGTCATATCTGAGTCGTGAACGAACTTCCTTAGTTGGGAAACATGAAATACATTGTGAACTCCCGCCATCTTCTCTGGTAAGCCAACTCTATAAGCCAAATTCCCGACTAGTTCAAGAACAAGGAATGGGCCAACAAATCTTGGTGCCAACTTGCCTCTACTGCCAAATCGTATCACGCTCTTCAACGGAGAAATTTTGACAAACACCAAGTCACCAACGGAGAATTTTAAGTCTCTTCTCCTCTTATCAGCGTAACTCTTCTGCCTATCTTGGGCAGCTTTCATTCGTTGCTGAATGATCTTAGTCTTATCTGAAGTTTCTCTCACCACATCTGGTCCAAGCATAAACTTCTCGCCAGTCTCTATCCAACATGATGGTGAGTTGCACGGTCTTCTGTACAAAGCTTCATATGGAGCCATACCGATACTGGATTGGTAGCTATTATTATATGCAAACTCTACTAGACGCAAATGGTCATCCCATGATCCACCAAAATCCAATATACACGCTCTCAAGAGATCTTCCAAAATACGATTCACCCTCTCCGTCTGACCGTCGGTCTGAGGGTGATATGCGGTACTGAGATGTAACTCTGACCTTAGAGCCTCTTGTAAGCTCTTCCAAAACCCACTAGTGAACAACGGGTCTCGGTCACTCACAATGCTTTTAGGTACTCCGTGAAATCTCACTACCCACTTCATATACAATTCTGCCAACTTGGCTGCCGTTTTGGTCGATTTGATTGGTATAAATCTTGCGCTCTTAGTCAATCGATCCACAATTACCCAAATGCTATCATATCCCGATCTAGTCCTTGGTAAACCATTGATGAAATTCATTGAGACTTGCTCCCATTTCCATTCGGGAATTTCTAATGGTTGCAACAAACCACTAGGCTTCTTTTGCTCGGCTTTAACTAGCTGGCAATTCATGCATTTGGATATAAACTTCCCAACGTCTCTTTTCATCCCTTCCCAGTAGTAAGTCTGTCTCATGTCTCGATACATCTTGTTACCACCGGGATGTATAGTTAGTTTTGAGTGAGGACATTCTCTAAGCACTTCATCTCTCAAACCATTCACGTTGGACATAACTAGTCTTCCATTCTTCCGTAGCCATCCATCTCGATCAAGCCCATACACATTCATCTCCTCACCGTCAATGTTCATCTCTAACTTGGAGATGATTTCCAATAGGTTAGGATCGTCCCTCTGACTAGAGCCGATCCGCTCAATCAAAGTGGGTCTGATCATCAAACTTGCTAACATAACTGGATCTAAGTCGCACTTTGGTCTGAAATCAAACCCCGCAATATACTCCAGTTGCTTCCACTTAAGAAACATTGCCCCTAAACTGGCATGTCTCCTACTCAAGGCATCGGCTACCGCATTACCTTTCCCAGGTGAGTATGCGATATCGAAATCATACGAAGCCAAGAACTCTAACCATCTTTGCTGACGGAGATTCAGATCTTTCTGAGAGAAGAGATATTTTAACGATTTATGATCGGTAAACAACTCAAATCTTTCTCCCAAGAGATAGTGTCTCCACATCTTCAGCGGAAACACAATCGCTGCTAATTCCAAATCATGGGTAGGATACTTCTTCTCATGAGGCTTTAGCTGTCGACTAACATAAGCTAAAACCCTACCTCCTTGCGTCAATACAGCACCCAGTCCGGTACCACAAGCATCCGTGTATACCGTCATCTCTTCATTCCCTTTAGGAATGACTAACACTGGCGCACGCGTCAACTTCTCCTTTAGACTCTTGAAGGCATCTTCACACACTCCGTCCCAGACGAAGGACTGATTCTTCTTAGTCAATTGAGTCAACGGTGCTGCTATCATGGAGAAGTCCTGGATAAACTTACGATAATATCCAGCTAATCCCAAGAAACTTCTTACATCTGTTGCATTCTTGGGCGTAGGCCAATCCTGTACCGTAGCCACCTTCGTAGGGTCCACGGCAATACCACTCTCGGAAACAACATGACCCAAGAATCTCACTTCCCTTCTCCAAAAATGACACTTAGAGAATTTCGCTTTCAATTGGTGTTTCCTCAACACCTCCATCACTATCCTCAAGTGTCCCTTGTGTTCCTCCTCTGTCCTCGAGTAAACAACGATATCGTCCACGAACACAAGAACAAACTTATTCAACTGATCTCTGAATACTCGATTCATAAGATCCACAAAGTAGGCTGGTGCATTGGTCAACCCAAATGGCATGACCAACCACTCATAAAATCCAGACGGCGTCCTAAATGCCGTTTTCGGAACACTCTCATCCGCTACTCGTAGCTGATGAAATCCTATTGTGAGGTCCAACTGGGAGAACACTCTTGCTCCTTCCAGTTGATAAAACAAATCATCTATCCGCGGTGGAGGATACTTATTCTTCCTCGTCACCTTATTCAACTCGCGATAGTCCACACACAAACGAAGGGAACCATCTGCCTTAGTGGCAAACACAACTGGTGCTCCCCACTCGGAGACACTCCTTCTAATAAACCCCTTCTTCAAAAGATTGCTGACTTGCACCCCGAGCTCTCGCTGCTCCCTTGGTGCCATGCGACGAAGTGGCATCACTATAGGTCTGGCATCTTTCACTAAATCAATACGGAACTCAATCTCTCAGTGTGGTGGGAGCCCGGTCACCTCCTCGAAGACGTCCGGATACTGGCCAACCACGGGCACATCTGACAACTCATCCTGCGGGATGTCGAGGGAATTTACAAAACTAGCCATAACCCCATCACTAGGTAGACTACCAAACACTACCCTCCGCCCATCATCCGCCCTCACTGTCACCAAAAAGCCCTCACAGTCTACCACCACCCCGTATCTTTGGAGCCAATCGACTCCCAATATAATGCCATACCCAGTAAAGCCCAAAACAAAGCAATCACAAACAAACATACATCCATGACTCGATAAGACCAAATTCCTGCATATCATACTAAGGCTAGTCGAACCACCAATCAGGTTCGTCACAACCAATGGTCTATCGACTATCTCGGGTTCCAGTCCCAACCTATCTACCAGGTCACTAGATATGAAGGAACGGGAAGCCCCAGTATCAAACAAAACTCGAACTGGTACATCATAAATAGAAAGCATACCTTGAATAACAACATTCTTTCCTTTCTCCACCGCAGTTGGGGCATTCGACGAAGAAGGAACAACATGAATAGCATATGCTTTCACAATCTGCTTCTCCTTAAGAGGTTGCAGACACTTATCCTTGAAATGTCCCACTTGACCACAGTTGAAGCACTTCTTATCCGCTGGCTTGGCCCGACAATCTTTAGCATAATGGCCCTTATTACCACAGCTGAAGCACTCAACATCCTTCTTGCTCTTTTTCTGACCACCTTTAGATTGGTCCTGCTTCCTCTTATTCTGAGAGTTATTCTTGCCTCCACCACCTACTTGCGGCTTTGGCCCTTCTACAGATGCAGCCTCAGTCTTTGATTTAGGGTAAAGACTCTCTGATCTCAAAGCTTTCCCCACAATCGATTCGAAAGTCTCATCGATGTGATTGATAAGCCTTTCCACCAAGTATCCATCCAAGCCAATAATGAACTTCTCATTCTTCTTATCAGGAGTGTCAATGAGAGACAGTCCATACTTCGACAAAGTGTCGAACTAAGCAATATAATCAGAAACTGCCCTTCCGTTCTGCTTGAGTTCCAAGAACCTCTTGAACAATACTGACTTCTGGGCAGCTGGAATAAACTTCTCGCTAAAGAGAGCCTTGAACTGAACCCAAGTAACCTGATCCTCTGGAGTAGCTGTTCTAATGGCATTCCACCAATTCATCGCTCGCCCTTGCAGCTGACGAGACGCTAGCCTTCTCTTCATCGCATCCTCAAGACCCAAGTCATCGAAGATACGATCACAGCTATCCATCCAATCTTGAACATCTGTGGCCGACTCCATCCCGTGGAACGGCTTCCCACCAAGGTTAGTGTAATCCTTGCACAACTTGGCGAAATCGACCCTAGGCGCCTGCACTACTGGGCCAACACCAACTCCGGGATTGGGAGCTGCCCCTTGCACTTCTCTAAGCATGTCTCTCATGAGGTCAGTAAACATCGCCCTCATGTCAGCAGCATTCCCATGGTTGGTCCCTCTACCAGCACCTCTGGTGTCTCTACTCATCGTTCAATCTGTAAAGAGAAAACGATTAACGACCCCATAGTGGTGCTAGTGCAGTGCGACTTCATTCTTATACTATCAATAATATATATATATATATATAGCTTTTGAAAACCAAAGTAATCACAAATACGCGCTCTCATATACGTACTATCTCTCCCTAGTGTCTTTCCCTAGGTTAACTACGCAACCTAGAGCTCTGATACCAAGTGTGGCGGCCCGCCCCGCACCAACCGACATTTTCTCCAAAGGTGCGCTGTACACATGTTAAGTTAGCGCGGAACGGGTCGTCAGAAGGAAAGGGAAGAAGGAAATAAACATACAAAGAACCTGTAGAATGTCTCACAGCGCACAGAACAAAATATAATAATAACATACTTGACATAAAACAGGAGAGACAGTGCATAAGCTAAAAACCAGAACTAAGCATCATGGCAGCGGAAATCCAAAATATAGCTTATTACAACTTTTCAACTGTCTCAAAGCAAAAGCAAGATAAAGGAGGTACACTACTAATGCCTAAGTAGCGACCACCAACGACACAGGGAGAATGTGTGTATATATATATATATATCATACGTGGAAGCCTCCTGCCCGCCTCTGAATCAGCTACTCGCGCACCACCAGCTAACCTGTCTCTAGTCTGCTCGTGTGAGCACCCAGAGTAATAAGAGGAGACATAAAACTCTGGGTCAGACATAAAGCCTGGTATGAGCGATAAGCATCCAAAGTGAACAATAACAGGTAGACTAAAACATACCTGAACCTGGACCTGCAACCAAAGAGTTAGCACTACATACTGTACAACACTCTAAGGTGCCATATCAAACGGTGTAAAGATACGGAGGTGGGGGAGGTGTGCATGTCATAGTGATGGCAAACAATCAAACATAGCGTCCATCCTCACATCTCTCACTCAGTGCGCAAAGCATACGATATTCACCACTTCGATCACCCACCCTTGCTACGATCACTTGCCCCATGAAGTCATAAATGGCTTCACTGCACTGATAACGTAGCCACTAATCCTTTGCTATGTCCACTTGCCCCATGGAGTTATTCACCCCATCTGCACTGGCTCATAGCCTTACCAATCCTTACTATGTCCACTTGCCCCATGGAGTTATTTACCCCATCTGTGCTGGCTCATAGTCTTACCAATCCTTACTATGTCCACTTGCCCCATGGATTTATTCACCCCATCTGCGCTGGCTCATAGTCTTACTACGCATCACCTTGCCCCTCAAGTCATAATAACTCTACTGCACTGATAACGTAGTCTTGCTACCATCACCTTGCCCCTCGAGTCGCAATGACTCCACTGCACTGATAAGTAGCCCATCATCCATTTTTAGTGGTGAATCAAAGTTATGAACGTCGACAACTCCTTAGCACACGTCCCGCAGCAAAGTCCAACCATGAAGTGAACTCATCGGTTCCCTGCTGGATCCTGAGCTCTAACTTCCCATATTGGACTACCTTTGCATCTCGGGTTATTGGTCAATACTGGGTCGGGTCGGGTTCCCTTCAAGCCATCGGTTCGGATCGGGGATCCTCCTTTGGGTCGGTTCTTCTTCTGGTACGGTTCGGGTCGGGTGCCTCACCTCGGGTCGGGTCGGGTGCCTCACCTCGGGTCGGGTCGGGTGTCATCTCCCCTCCAGTTCGTGCTTCTACTCCGATCCGCCTCCTCATTTTTCACGTGCTCCGATCCGATCCGTCCTCCTCTATCCGATCCGTCCTCCTCTATCCGCTCCGGTCCCTCCTCCTTAATCCGATCCGATCCCAGTTCAGTTAGTGTGGCCTTCCTTTTTGCCAATTTTCTCATGTGTCAGGTTCCGATCCGATCGAATCCCTTGCCCAGTTCAACGTATCCGATCCGAGCCCCATATCCGATCCGATCTGAAACCTGCACTGCTTTCTGAAATTGTTCCAACAAATGTTTACGCCATTCGACGACGTCTTCGATCATTCTAACTATTGAAATCAATCAAAAATCATTTCATACAGTCATAGCAACATGCATAATCAACCACAAACATCAAAACATTAATATGATAGGTTAAAATGGATCAAACATACCCCAAAATCTCATATTTCCCCTTAAGCATGTTTAGGTGAAACTAATGACAGGATTAGCAAAACTTAACCAAATTAACCCAAATTCATATCAGAGGTCTAAAACATCATTTAGGAATTTATGAACATTTTCCCCGAATTTACTAGTGTATAAATTCGCTAATTAACACTAATTACCCTTAATTAGCCTTAATTAGTGCAAAACTATGCAAATCACTCACCTTAGCCACAAATAAACTAAGATCTGAAATAAATCTCTGATTTGATGCAAATCCCAATACTAAATAGCAGCTCCAATGTTGATTTGGTATAGATCTCCCTTGATTAGATGTTGCTAAGCTTAATCCTTGACCAAAATATGATTTGGAGGTGATTTAGAGGTTGGAGGCCATTTTTAGGGTTCCTTGGTGATAAGTGGAGGCTAGAAAACTGAAATGGAACAATTCTCCATCTCTTTTCAGCCCTCCCATAACCCCAATCCCGAAATGGGTTATGGGCCTACTTACTAATCACCCGATTTGGCCCGGTTAAGCAGTTTTTCACCCTCCAAACCTTATTTCAGCCATATCTCCCAAACGGTAAGTCCGTTTGGCTATTATGACCACTCTACGGAAAGGTAAACCATCAAACGAATCTAATGGAAGTGGTTTCAGGTTAAAATTCCTATCCAATCAAAAGTTATGGTCAAAACAAGATCATCTAGGGGCAAAATGGTCATTTAAAAATCGACAAAAATCATAAGCATGGGAAATGACTCTAATGGATGTTTCCCAAAGTTACATGACCATACGACTTCATATGGGAAAGAAATAAATATTCCACGATCCCCCGATGCGTAGAATGCGGGTCGTTTCATACAAGGTGCCTCGTTTTCGTTCAGACCCAGAACAGACTTGTAAACGGACTGTGTGTCTGACATTGGATATCATTCTGTGTGATTGATGGATATCGGTTGCATGGAGTGGTTTACCTGTGTGGCATGCAAAGATGCAAATGATCAAGGCTTCTGTTGAAAAGAAGAGTCTTGTGGTTGATGATCAAAGCACAGCCTGTGTGGCATAGCTTTGTGTAGCGTGGATTCGCGAGCCTCACACCCCGGTGTGAACTAGAAACGGGAGAAGGACCTAAGGGAGGGCATGCGTTTCCTTCTAGTTAGAAGTGGCGTCAGTGGTTTTACACGCCCTGACGAGTTTGACTTATGTGGTTGTTGCTGTTGCGAGGCGCCTCAGATATATCGGTGACTATGTGAAGCCGATGGAGTCATTTGTTGGCTCATTGAAGCCCCAAAGGGCGGGAAACGCAGTGTTCAGGCATTTTAATCCACATCGGTGGATCGACCCTGTCGCCCAAGGGTCACTCGAGCTCTGATCCTGAGACACATGCAAGAGCGTCTCGAATCGGTAGTGGACTATCTTTTGCCTCGGTTCACAGATGGAAATCCAACTTCTAAATACGTGACATTTGTGGTTTTGATTGTAGAGCCTAGTATGGAGACATGATATATGGTACCCATGCCGTCTATGATTGATATTTATGATTGTATATAAAATTAGAAACTAACTGGAAACGAGTTAAGATGGGTGGTTTCATGGGTATTGGTCTGATGTTGGTTTCGGCCTTCGGGGTTAATACTTAGGGAATCGTTCTCTTACTAATTTATGGTTGGAGTCTGATTAAGAATCAAAAGATAAAATTTCACGTATCAAGCATTCTTTGGCTGTTATAAGGTAAAACCCTATCCTCCGGCTTGCGTTGCATTGTGTGATGGGACCTGGGTCTTATAACAGCTTCATGGTTCTTTATTTAGCATTGCGCTGTTGTTTTATGCACTAGTGTTCTTGGGAGGAAACCCGTTACATGTTATACGGCGTGGTCCCTTGATTTACCTAACTTTAAAATAAAAATAAATAACTGTTTTAGTTCTCACACCAGTCACATGATTAACCTGGAGTTTATTATTTTAACCTAAACTCTGGGTGCCCCTATTTTCCACACGGGCAGCTAGTAGTTTTGGTTTTGTAGATTTTTATTCACAAGATCCTGGTTTACAGCTGGAATGATATCCGGAAAGCTTTGTATCCGTATATCTCCTTCAGTTGTGTATTGTATTATTTTCCGCTGCTATGTAATTTATTGTAATCTCTGATATTTGGTAAATGTGTATTATTGATTTATACTTTGTGTATTCTTGTATTCTGATGGAATTGTTGTAATTAACAATGAAATGTTCTTATGTTTGCGTTCGAATTTGTTGTGTTCTCAAAACAACCAGGCGTTTCGAATGGTCTTGGTCGGTTTAGCGACTGATTAGGATCGAGCGAAATTCCCGGTCGTTACATTTATTGTCTAAAGGTTACAATAAAAGGATTCAATAAAAGATTACATCTTTAGTGTCAATATGTTAAAAACATATATGGTTTCAAAATTGAACGTCTTGAAAGGGTTGTTATTATAAAATCATAATAATATGGAAAGTTACAATTTATATTAAGACACTTGAAATCAAGATATTTAGAAATAAAGAATATCTTTAAATTAAAATTCCTTAATGGAAAGGATAATTTCAAATAATATGTTTTGGAAAAAAAATTAATTATAATTATAAATTATAATTGTGCTTGGACACGAGGTTAGGTTACATGTGTGGTGGAAGTCTGCCCGGACCCGACCGGCATATCCAGCAGCCACTAATGTTGAACCTAATGTGAGAGGTCCAACTACACAAATACGAAATGGGCCATGACATGAGGTTAAGCCCAACATGTGGAATATGTCTGCCCGGAACCGACCGGCACATCCAGCATCTACAAGTCGTAGGCTTAATGTGAGAGGTCTAGCCCATTATAAAATACAAATGGATAAGAAAATGAGTTGGGCTATTTAATCCGTTTTAAAAATAGTAGCACATTTTTAAAATAAAAAATAAAAACCCGAACGAGTTTATCGATTTATTTTATCCATTTTATAATGAATATTAAAAGAGAAATTTCAAAATTAATATTTTGGAAAAATAATATTATTATATAAAGGATAACACATAGAATAATCAATTTTTAGATTATAGTTGGAATCATGAAAATGCATATGAAAATGAAATCATGAAAATGCATAAGAAATAAATATAACCATTTGTTTTAATGTCATTTAATTGCATATGAAAATAAAATCATATTTAGGAGTAGCGTTAAAGTGCGTGAATATAAAATCATGTTTGGGGTAGCGTTAATGCATATGGAATAAAAACATGTGTTGGAATCATGTGAATGCATATGAAATAGCATCGTATTTTAAAGTCATGTTAATTATAAGAAATATAATCCTATTTTTAATGTTATGTTAATATATGAAATTTAAAACATATTTCAGTGTTATGTTATTATCTTAAAAATAAATATATTTTTAAGATCATGTTCATATATTGAAGATGAAACATGTTTTTAGTGTCATGTTCATATATTAAAATGAGACATAATTTTAGTGTCATTTTCATTGGAAAGAATTAAACGTTTAAGGACTTCAATTTAATATAAGTTGACTCCAATGGAAAGGTAGTAATTGAATAAAAGTAAAAGTTACATTTTTCATGTAATTGAATTAAATTTTTCATGTAAAAGAACAACAGTATGAAATTTGCATATTTTTGTAAAAAGATTTTCAGTAAAGATTATAACGATGAAATGTACATTTTAATGAATGGGTTTTCATTAAAAAGAATAAGGACTAGAAATTTACATTTTCAATGAATGGATTTTCATTAAAAAGAATGAGGAAACAAAATATACATTTTGTGTAATTTGAAAGATGAAAGAAAAATGTACATTGTTGTGTATAGTATGTGAATTTGAATTATAATAAAAATAAAACATTATTGTGTGTCATGGTATACCTTGATATTATATATACAAATAGGGATATTTGTTGTTAGCAAAATATATGGTTGGAGGAACTATATATAATTATATATATAGAAATTAAAATCAAACGAATGGAGCGTGGTAGTTCGCATTTTGGAATTGTACTTTTAATTGATTATACCGAATTATCCGACCATCAGATTTTCCCAAAACTAAAAACTTTAGGTTCGCCTTGGGAAGATCTTTCCAACGATATGAATTGTGTTAAAATCCAAAGGTTAGATTTAGAGAAATGTGTAAATCAAATTTGGGTAAAAACAGCGCCGAGGTTGCCTTCGACCCGAAGCGTCGTTAAATGAATTTGGGCTACTTTATATATAAAAAAATAGCGATAGATCGTTATAAAATATTAACAACGATATGAAATAGTTTTCAAAATTAGTATGCAAAAATTATTTGGAAAGTCCGAGTTTACTTTCATTCCAAATAATGATACGACGTTCGAAGAATTGAAGACGACGATTGAAGACCGACGATCTTCACATCGAATGGGTAACTAGTGTTGAAGCCCTTGATTGATTTGCTCCCAAGACGGGGCTAAGATCGTAGTTATCCGGACGTAGCGTTGATTTTTACGGATTTGGCTTTTGCTCAGACCCGGAGCATAGGCTTATAAATGGAATGTGTGTCTGGCATTGTACTCCTTTATATTGTATTTATTGATTTTCTGTCGAATGTATGAATGCTTGGTGGCGGATAATTTATTCTCTTACTTAACACCCTTTTGTATATTTTGGCAAAAGATTAATAGTATGATATGGATTGACAGTGTGGCATACCAAGATGCAATGATCAAGGTTTCTTGTTGAAAAGCAGGCCTTGTGGTTGAGGCATAGCTTTGTGTATAGCGTGACTTCGCAAGCCTCACAACCTGGTTGAGTCTAAAACGGGAGAAGGGAACGCAGGGAGAGCAGCACGTTTCTTTCTAGCTAGGGGTAGTGTCATTGCTTAAACTGGCTGATATTTTACTTATATGGATGATGGAATGAGGCACGCCTCGGATGATATGTCCTACAGGATCGGGAAACGTGTGTTCCGGAATAACTAATCCACGAAGCTGTATGTATGGACCGGCCTTATAGGATCCAAGGGTTCACTGCGGGGGATCCTGAGACATTAGCTAGAGTGTCTCGAATCGGTAAGGAGCACCTCTCTAGCCTTGACTCATGATGGAAACAAAATTTCCAATACAATCTCATACGGTTTTGATTGTATTACTAGTATGGAGGTATAGTATATGGTAGCTACTCTTCCTAGGATTGATACATTTACTTTGAAATGTTTTTGAAACATAAATACACTAATAATAATATCAAATTCGTTTTTATCGTATCAAGCATTTTTTGAAACATAAATACACTAATAATAATATCAAATTAGTTTATAATTCTCACACAAGTCCCATGACTGACCCATTGTTTGTTTCCACCTTTACAAACTCGGGTGCCCTCTTCTCCACACGGGCAGTCGAGTAGTTTGTCTACAGGTTCTTATCTCAAGCAGGATTCTGGATCGAAGCCTAAAGCTGTGTCCAGAGCATAGTTGTCTTCCGCTGCCTTAGTTATTTTATTTCCGCTGTGTATTGTATTTAATTTATTGTAATTTATCTTCCCCTTTAATTTTATTCAATATACTTTGATATGTTCTGTACTCTGATGTAACATTATTGTAATGTTTATAAAAGTTTGTTGTTATTGTTATGATGTTGATGTATTCCCAAAGTTAACATGTTCGGGTTTTGAATGGTCTTGGTCGATTAACGATCGATCGGGCCGGGCGAAATCCGGGCCGTTACACTGCTTTTCAACATAAGCCTTGATCATTTGCATTTAAGCATACCACACAGGCAATCCACGCTATGAAACCGATGTCTATCAATCACATAGAATGAAATCCGATGTCAGGCACAGATCCAATTACAAGTTCGTTCTGGGTCTGAACGAAACCGGAGGCACCTTATTCCTCCCCCATATGTCCAATATAGGGGAGAGGCCCTCGCATATCTGTCGATCTCCAAATACGTCTGGACGATCACCACTTATTACCTTGTCCCAGTTGTACAGCCCAAATAAAGACATCATTAATTATCCAAACAATGTGAAGACCTCTGGTCTTCAACCACCGTCTTCATCCTCGACACATCGTCGAATCAGTTATTCAAAATGGGATAAACCCGATCTTTCTGAATAACTCGCGTATATAATAAACAAGTGCTCAAACAACACAACATACGCCTCATTCCAATCCAGAATATTCCATTATTCAAATATTCTTATACTTTGGGAAAGGTTCCCATTAATTTTATCAAAGATAAATTCTTTAAATTTATTCTTTAATCTTCCTTTGGATATCATTTCAATCTAATTAAAGATGCATTGAAACTCCACTTGGTTTTAATCTTCCCAAAAATCAATATTAACAACTGTTTAACTTGGGAAATCATATCCTGTCTTTAACTGGGTTAAAGAACCAATGCCCTTTAAAACACGGTTCATGATAAACCCAAAATCACATTCCATTCCATCAGCCTTTAACCATAAATTACAAGTGAACAATTCCCTAAGTATTAACCCCGAAGGCCGAAACCAACATTGGATTAATACACAGGAAACCATTCAACTTAACTAATCTCCAGTTTGTTTCTGATTTTCTTAACTCCATTGGGTCTAAGAGCAGTATTATTAAAGATACCATCCACGACAACCCAAAATCACATTCCATTATCAATGGAATCTTCATGGAAAACAAATCTATATATATATAATCGATATAAACCTCCATATCCAATCGATAATATAAATGGAATAACGACAAGGCCTTTTAAATTCCAGATATATTATCCATCTTCCTTTATAGAAGCTTACTTCGATTATTATCAAATCGAATTCCATTCAATTCCAATTTAATACGTTAAATTGGAAAACTTTACTTTGGAAAATCTCCTTTAAATCTTAACAAAAGATTTATAAATTCCAAATCCCATTTCACTGTAAATCGGATTATAGAACGAATGTCGCTAAAACATAGTTCACAACATACCCAATTCACATTCTATCAGTCTCTAACCGTAAATTAGTAAGAGAACAATTCCCTAAGTGTTAACCCCGAAGGCCGAAACCAACATCAGATCAATACCGAGGAAACCATTCAACTTAACTAATCTCCAGTCAGTTTCTAATTTTATTAACTCCATTGGGTTTAAGAACAGTGTTAATGAAGACATCATTCACGACAAACCCAAAATCACATTTAATATTAAATTAAAGGCTCTGCGTAGAAAATATATCGGCTTATATTCAATATCAAACTCTGGAATCAACAAATACCATATTGGAATAACGATATATATCTTCCAAATTCCTCCACAATATCTGTATAATCACAGAATCCAATATCAAAATATTCCAAAGATAATTTCGATTCAAATCGATTCCAATTCATATATTGGAAATTCCGATTATTTTTAAACCATTTCAAATCCAATTTATTTATTTAAAAATATTGGATTTCATAATTCTAGTTCATAACTAGTTCATTTCGATAAAAATCTATTTTTATCTTTTCAAATATGAAATTTTTCATCCCAATTCTTTATAAATCATTTGTTATGATTTTACACAAATTAAGGATATTTTTAATAATTTTATCAAGGCTCGTACAGTCGAATTCCATAAACGGCCATCGAACTTCACTTACAGCGACCTTTTCCAAATTTGATTTGGACATAATTCCAAATTCAACCGTTAAATTTCAAATCTCTCATATCATTAGAAAGCTCTTTTCGATACGAAGCCAACGGTTGGATCTCCCGTAATGTCCGTTCGAAGTCAATGGTCGAAATTCGCAAACTGCCTCAGCGCGGCGCGTTCTATTCAGGCCGTTATATTATATATATAATATATATAATATATATTTCATCGATTTCCTTTTAAAACGTATTTTATAAATCGTTTTAAATTCGTTTTCAAAACTATTTCAACTTCATATCAAATTTGAATATTCCATATCATCGATATATATATGAGAATATTTTCAAAACATTAGATTTTGAAATCAATTCCTTTTTCGATATTCATTATAAATATGAATAAAATTGATATAAATATCATTCACGTCAAAATGGCGTTAATCTAATCATCACGGCTTTTTATATTTAAATATATTCGTGTCCATCCCAAATCGGACAACAAAATCATATTTTGATTCTTTACTGAATAATATTTTTAAATATTCATTATTTTAAATTATTCGTTATTTCAAAATATTATTTCTTTCTGAACTAGAATCAAACACATTCAATTACCATATAATGTTATTATATGCATTTCATAAAACACATGCACACAACAACAATCAAACACAGTCAACCATCTTCCAAAGTGCATTCTACACTGCATAAGCATCAAATATAAATATTCAATGCTTACAACAGCCTGTCAATCAATCGATTGACATACAACTAATTATCGGGACTAGTGTATGTCATATCATCCCAATACCCGTGTGGGGTTTCCAGACAACAAATAATGAATTTTATTTGTGTAGTTGGGCGATATGTAAAATTTATCGTCCCAGTTAATATCAGTCAAATGTGTATACATAAACAAATCGTCCGCTTTGTTTATAAATATTTATTTTATTCATATAGACGTTAAAAATTATATTATTAACTATAAAATATTTTATTCCATTCCACATCACACAATCAATTTTCACAACACGTCAATCAAACAAACAAGTCATCCATGGTCTGCGGACGACGGGTGTCGGGTGCTGCTAAGCACCGTTTGCATCCTAGTATATATATAACTAGAAAATAAATTAAAGTGAGAAGTTCTCACCTTTGGGTTCCACTCCGCCGTGCTTCGACTCTCGATCTATGTAGTATACCTACATTAAAAATTATATTTTTAACCAATCAATGATTACTTCTTTGTATGATTATTTTATAAATAACATACATAGGCAAAAATTATACTTTCTTCCTTCTAAAAATAATTTCATATTTTTATAACAACGCTACATAGATAAAACTCACATTTTTATGCCGCTACTATATAGATAAAAATCAAATCTTTCTGTTGCCAATGAATATAAAAAAATCACATTTTTACATTGTCATTCAAATGATAAAAATCATATTTTTACTTCGCTAAATTCATAATAAAAATTTTATTTTTATTTTCCTTTCATACATATGAAAATCCTATTTTTATGACGCTACTATATAAATAAAAATTATATTTTTTATCGTTAGTATATAAATAAAAATCGAATTTTTATTTTGCTGCTACATCTATAAAAATCTCATTTTTCAAATGTAAAAATCCTAGCTTTTCTAATCAAAGCTCTAAACCTTTTCACATCAAAATCTAATCTTTATAAATCTAGTTCCTATATAAAAATAGTAGCTTTATAAAATTGAAAACTATATTTTTATATAATTAAAACCACCATTTTTTTTAATTAATAAATAAAAACCGAAATAAAACACTCACAAATTTCTGAATGAAGAGGGAGGAGGGCTTCGATCTTTGGATAGAGGGAATGGTGACGCGAAGTGGCGGCTGGCAGGGGAGGCACGGTGAAGCAGACGTCGACAGTGGAGGGGTTCAATGGTGAAGCAACGTGGTTATGGGTTGGGCGGTCGTGGCTCGCGCGGCTTCAGGAGTGTGGGGTTCACGTTTGATTTGGTGGAGCGGGACCACGTCGTACAGAAGAGGAGAGAGGAGAAGGGGAAGCGGAGGATGGCCTGAAGGGGGCAGCACCATCACGCGTGGTGGCTTGAGAGGAGGTGGAGATCACGACGAGCGATTTAGGATTTTAGTTTTTTTTTATAAAAGTCGATCTGTGTAGAAAGGAAAGAGAGGAGGGAATTATATAAATATATATATTTTATTATTTTTAACTTTCAAAAAGCAAGTTTTTTATTTCGAACTTGAAATCAAACCCACCGACTGTCGTGCCTAACTAATTACCCCCATTCTGAACACAATGGGATATGTATCGTAAGCCAGTTTGGCTGTTTCGATCGGTTTTCGTCAAAATCAAAATATAAATCTATATAATGAATTTAAACGCACATTTCAATTTCCCGGGGCCACATAAGGACTCTAAAAATTCCCGAAAAATATTTTCTAGCTTCGTATTGACGAGGTTCTAACAAAACTAATTTCGTCAAATTTGGAGATCGTTTGAAAAATGGCCATTTTCCGGTCGATCCAAATTGACTAAAACTGTCAAAATACGTTTTCTTTTGCCACGCTCACATATTGATTCGAAAAATTATGAATTTTGGAATCTAGAAATAACATGACATCCCGGATCCAACGAAAGTGGTTTCGTCGAAAACGGAGGTCATTCGCAAAATTTCCATTTTTAAGGGCTATATTTCCATAGCGACTATTCTGAAATTTCAGCTGGGCATAACTTTTTATTCCCACTATGAAATTTCAATTTTTCGGATTCGTTGGAAAGATATTTTCAAATTGATTCTAATATTTTTAGTTTCTCTAAATACTATTTATTTTGAACCCGGTGCATTCATTTGAAATTTGAAATTGTATTTTCAAACTACCGCGCCATTTCCAATTCCTTTAATAATTAAAAATAAATATTTATATTCTAATATCATTCAAATAAATATTATACATTCTAATTCTATTCAAAATAAATTTCTAGTCATAATTCTTTAAAATAATTCATTTTAAATATTCAAAATTCATTAAAATCGCCAAAATAAAATTTTTAAGTTGACTCTGATTTTCCGGGTTGTTACAATCTCCCCCACTTAAAATCTTTTCGTCCTCGAAAAGGCACAGAGCTGAAAGTTGTTTAACTAATCAACTCAACTTTCCTTATTATCATTATGGCTTAAGTTCTTCAACTTTTCAGTTTCTAAGAACTTTTCAAATTTTTCAAAAAAATTGGCTAACACCCAAAATTTTCGAAAAATTTCGCCAAAACCTCCCCTGTACGGGAGCAACGGGGAAATCCCGAAATCGCCATACAGGCCTCTCCAATCCAAAAAGAAAAAGAAACAGCCAATCGGCTCATAAAATCATCAAAAACCCCAAGAAATACAATAAACATGTACCTATTTATAGGGCATACAATTTTATTCCTCTTCTCTAGCCTCCTTGCTATGACCCATTCACACATATATATGTACATGCATGCATTTCCAAACAATTTTCAATACAGTTCAATATTTGAGACAATTTGGCTACATTTACCATTCTTTCACATATGGGTTTAAATAAATAATCACACAACACCATAATCAATCAATTAGTGGATTAATTCATAATTTTTATACCAATTCACTACAATAGACCCTATCTAGTTTTGGTTCTCACACCAGTCTAATGGAAATATATAGACATCCCACTTTCGAAACTTGAACACAAATGCTGATGATGCCCGGGCATCATCAGAATTATCCCCAGGTGACTAGAGTGTGATTCTATATCTATCCAGCACATTAAGACTTCGTATACACATGGATCAGACGTATATGCAAAATCTTTATATACTTGATTGTCCAAATAAATATAAAAATAATATTCAAATACGTATAATACGATTTAAATTTCAAAACAAAATTTGTTTTCATTTTAAAAATATACTCTTCCGACTCATTCTAGGATACAACTAATCCTATCTCTAACGAGTCATTCTCATTGGATATTACTAATCCAATCTCTAATGAATTCTTTTGTTTGGTTCTAAAGCGTCTTGTTCTCCAAGCTCTGTAAACCAAAGCGCTGATACCAAACTGTAAGGACCTGTAACTTCCCCGGTCTCCTAGGAGAAGAGGAAGAATGGATATCCTTGAGGACAAGACAAATCGGAACACAAACACAGAACATTTCATTGCTTATTATAACAATTTCATCAGATTACAAGAATATACAGAGTATGAATAAATATCACACATTTACTAAATATCAGAGATTTACAAGTTAAAATGCAGCGGAAAATAATACACAAACACAACTGAAAGGAATATACGAATACAGAGCTTTCCAAATATCGCTTCAGTTGTAAATCAGGATCCTATGAATATAAATCTGCAAAACCAAAACTACTAGCTACCATGCGGAAAATAGGGGCACCCAGAGTTTAGGTTAAAACAATAAACTCCAGGTCAGTCATGTGACTGGTGTGAGAACTAAAATAGTTATTTAACACTTTACTTTAAATCAAGTATATCAAGGGACCACGCCGTATAACTCGGAACGGGTATCCTCCCAAGAATACCAGTGCATATAACAAAACAACGCAATGCTTTTTGGAAATATGAAGCTATTATAAGACCCAGGTCCCATCACACAATGCAACACAAGCCTGAGTATAGGGTTTTCCCTTATAATAGCCAAACATGCTTGGTACGTTTAAAACAAATCATTTGATACTATTATAAGTGCATTGTGTATAAAACAACTTCAAATATAAATGTATCAATCCTACGCGGCATGAGTACCATATATCATGTCGCCAATACTAGGCTCTACTATCAAAACCGCAATTGTCACATATTGGAAGTTGGATTTCCACCTGTGAACCAAGGCAAGGGATCGTCCTTACCGCTTTGAGATTCTGTAGCCCGAGCCTCAGGCAAGTACTCAGTCAAGCCTTTGGATCGTCAGGGCCGGTCCACATGGAGTGGATTAAAAATACCGTAAACGATATGCCGGTATTCCCTATGGGGCATAAATGAGCCTAATGACTCCATCGGCCCCGGATCGACTGATATAACCGAGGCGCCTTGCTATCCATCGTCCACATAAGTAAAATGCCCGGACGTGTAAATCCCAAAACACCACTCCTAGCTAGAAACCAACATATGTCCATTTCCGTGAGGTCCTTCTCCCGTTTCTAGTTCACAACGTGGTGTGAGGCTCGCAAATTAACGCTACACAAAGCTATGCCACAAAGGCGTGCTTTGATCATCAACCACAAGACCCTGCTTTTCAACAGAAGCCTTGATCATTTGCATTTCAGCGTGCCTGTAACGAACTGGGATTTTCGACTCCGAAAATCAACACCAAACTACCATGTTGACCATTCAGACATCGAACATTCTAGATCATTAATAGAAAGAAGTTAGAGGGTGAGAATAGATCAGATAGAAAATTAGAATAGAAGAAGAAGAAGAACACAATCAGAGTAAACATGAATCTCACAGCGAAACGAACAAAATATAATATATAACATAACTTTGCAATGAAACAGTATAATAACATTATCATAGTACAACACTTACACACAGCGGAAATAACAATAGCTATATAATCCTGAAGCCTCCTGCTTCAAGCTCCTCCAAGTATATCTGTAAAGACCTGAACTACTTTACTACCCATACAAATTTGGGCACCCAAGAGTTTAGGGAAAACAAAATAAAATAAACTTTGGGTCAGTCATGGGACTGGTGTGAGTAAACTCAAATCATTTGGTTTAACTTTTCAAAATCCTTTTCAAAAGAAAAGATAATCGTAAGACCGATCCACACATAAACACGGACGGTTTTTACCTTACGATAACCCAAAAAAGTTTTGGAATTCACTACTTCTCTGATATTATGCTAATGTCTAATCACAAGTAATTAATAATCTAGCAGAACGCTTACATCTCACGTTCTACATATATAGTATACAAACAAAACTGCGGGCGCTTATTGGAGATTGGATTCCAACTATGACAAGGTATGGGACCACCTGCCGATAGTGTATCTCTAGAGGCAAATACACTGGGTTCAACAAGAACATCTTGCAACCCGGCCCACACATGACCGACCACTCATTTCGCTTAAGTGTATCGAATGTATATCACCAACGGTTGGGAGCTACCCACCGTCTTCCCGAAAAGGGACAGCATCGAACATAGATAAAGAATGAAATGGATTTTCTCTAGATAGGTGATATACACTCTAATGGGAGCAACCCACTTAGCCATGCTACCTGCCCGATTTCTGTCATTTCCCGGTTGATAAGGCTTAAGGTCATAACGTATCTTTTAAAACACCTGACCACCCTTCACTTTGAATGCCACATCGTCATACCCGTCAAATCACAAATTGATTTCTCCAAAAATACCACGTGTATAAAGCAAAGAGAAACGAATTCCTACGCCACCAAATGTAAGTTCGTTTGAAGAGATCAACTTACGTGATCCGTTAGATATACTCTGTCGGACATTCGTCCATTCACGTTTGTCCTGGGACTGGACAAACTGAAGGCACTATTCTGTAAATAAGATAGCCCTTGCATAACTCCGTCTTCAATATTTGATCGCAACGCTAACGTTATACAGAGTGGTTTTCAGATAATGCATCTGATCCTGGTCTCTCCATATTGATGACGGAAAAATAGTCAAAAACTTCGATAGTCGATGATTTAACTATCAAAGAAAAACAAGTGTGCAACCAACGATATTATTCCCAAATGGAAATTCTATCGATCAATCATCAAACCTCATTTATCTATTTTAATTAATTTAATCATTTATTTATTCATTTCCCATTTCTATATACTCACTATTTCTTATTTTCTAAATTCAAGAAATATACGTCATCAATCATTGGAAAACATTTCCATTTCTATTTCACGTATCACTGTCATTCCAGTATTCCTTCTCATCAACATTTCATTTTCTATGATTAGAAAATATCTCTGATTATATTTGGAAAATGTGTCCAAAATTTATTCATTTGATTTAAACAAATATTTAAATAAAACATCACCAAGCCAATCTAAACCATCACGGTCATTAACTCAACTTCTTAACCAACTTTCACTATTGAACCTTAACCACTTCTTAGTTAAAACTGAAGTCAATCAAGTTGGGGTATAATTACCTCTCAGAACTTAACTGAACGACATTTCTAACCTCGAAATAGACAAAGTTCAAAGTTCAAATCTTTAAGAAACTTCCTTGCGAAACTCTCGGATTCTATTTACGAATCCACTTCCTTTACAAATCATTTGATTATAACTAAAATGTTATAATTCCATGCTTTCAAAATATATAACTTAAATATACCTTTTATATCTTAATTTGGATAAATAAACAAACTGCTAGTTTATTAACAAATTAGTAAAACTTGATTAGAAACAGAAAGTAAACATTACTTTCCTTAACTCGAGATAATCGAATTCCAATGTATAATTCATTCTCGAATAACCACTATCCGATAACTCTCTTTCGAATAAACTATATTCGATTCCTCTGTTCAAATAACTAATATTCGATAATCCTTTTCTTCGAATAGTATATTCGATAATCCCTCTTCGAATAAACCATATTCGATAATTCTCTCCTTCGAATAACTATATTCGATTTAACTCACTCCGAATGAACTATATTCGATTACTCTTCTTGAGTAAACTATATTCGATAACTCTACTATGAATAAGTGATATTCGATAAATTCCTTTTGACTAACTCTATTTAATCTACTAATACTCGACTATCTTGAAGTTGATTAATTCCATTTGAATAACCCTAATTCGATTTACCATAACTGGTTAACTCTTAACTGATTAATTCTAACTAGTTGACTCGACTTAATTCCTTCTATCGATTTAACTAATGTTTGATTTGACTCCATTCACTTGACTCTAGATCGCAGCGATCACAATGATTACGACTGATTCCCTCAGGAAACATCCGACCGCCCTAGGCTATCTGCAGCCCTGCGAATTACGCTAGCAGTCGTACGTAATGGCAACACATCCTAAATAACTGTGTTTGACTAACTCTATCTCAAATATCTATATTCGATCACCTTTAATTGAATAACTAATATTCATAAATTTCAAATTCGATTAACTCTATTTAATTAACCCTAACTGATTAACTCCTTTTATTCACTTTATGTTTATTCAGTTAAAATATCGATGTTGAAATCGATTCTTACTTCTCTATATAAGTCCTGACTTATATATTCAATTTATCCAATGATAAATATTTCATTTAATTTATAAAATATTATTTATAAATTTATCTTCTCAATCTATCGGTCAGAATAGATTCTATTTAAAAACTTTGCTTTAAATCCATAACACGTTATACCCATGTGCGAAGCACGGGTTTAAATATTTCAAATGTAAAATTCTCTTTTTATGTAATTCTAGTCACTTTTCAAGTGTTTCCTTTTATAATCTATTTATTTACAAAATAAATCCCTTTTTAATGATTCTACTTATTCTATAAAATATTTTCTATCTATAAAATCAATTGATTTTATAAGTAATTCCCTTGATAATCTAGCTATTCCCTTTCTATTTACTTTACACATATTTCCCCTTACTATTCTATTTATTTTCAAATAAATATTCCTTTTCAATTTTATTTGTAAATAGTTTACAAATATTTCTTTTCTAATTCTATCTATTTGATTAACAAATAAATATTCCTTTTAATTCAATTTATTTCTAAATAAATAGTTTTCTTTTTATAAAAACTTTTGATTTTATAAATATTTCTTTTCAATATAACATTGAAATTTTCCTTTTTAACATTCCAGTATTCCCTATGCTATTTAACATACCATACAACAATGATCGGTATCATTCAAACATACAAAATCAACAACATATTTCATATCACATCATATAACACAATATATGAAAATAGTAAAATAAATGTTGAGGGACCCAGTTGGGTCCCTCCGACCTGTTTCCCTGCATCCACAGATGTTAAACAATAAAATTAACATCAATTATATTTAACTATGAAATATTCTGCTAAAAGAATCAATATTTGATTAATGATTTATATCTATATCGTTATCTATATTTTCAATCAACTGACTAGCAGTTCAACCAAACAGCCAACACACAGCAAACAACCATCATTTATAAATTCTAAATTTTTTTTATAAAAATATAAATTGAGTAGAGTTAGTGAGATTTACTCACACTGGACGGTTATCGTTAAATAGCGATAATTGGTCATTGATTTGATTCAGTCGTTTAATTCCACCATAAATCCAAATGAGCCCCAATTCACTCCTAGTTAGTTCCATTGTGTAGTGCTCGTCCATACGATCCTATCGGATCTTGTTTAGTCCAATTCTGATTTCGTATGACAAAGTTATTTCATTACCAGTTATACAAATAATTTAAAAGAGAATTGTGTTAATTAATTTAACCATTTGGGCTTCACCACCATTTTCTCAGCCCAAATCCATATGTACTGGCCCAAACCCGCCTCCTTATATCCACGTCTTCCCCAATCCTCTACCGTGAGCTTCCAGGCATTTTCAATGCCATTATCCACTTCTTTACACACCACCGCACCTCCATCTCTCCATTGAAAATCAAAAAAACCCAATCGCCCCACCAAATCCTCTTCCACTTCATGCTAAAAAGAACGAGCTCAGTGTCACCATGGAGTTCACGTCTACCCGTACAGCACAGGCAAATCGCTCAAACAAAAATGTCACGCGTCCTCCCAAAATCAACCCACTAGGTGGGGTTTTCACCTACAATCCCAAAACTACACTCAAAATCACGAATTCATGCACCAACACTTTGAGAACCTCAACCCTAAGTTTACTGTACCATAGTCGAACGCAGAAAACTGAACCGCACTCTTCAAAACTCATACTAGATCAATGAAAACCACCTCACGATCTCATATATATATGTTGGAGGATCTATAGATTTCAATTTGATTTTATTTTGATTTTTGAATGAGGACTTTTGCTGTAGATTTTCTTCGATGGTGGCAGCGCAAATTTTATTGAACATAGAAAGTAAGGGTTAGGGTTAGAAGGATGTTAGGATTATTTATAGTATGGAAATTTTTTTTTATTCGATATTTTATTTTATTTTAATCAATCACTACTTGTATACGCTGTTTAAAAATTCCTATGATCACATACGATACCCAAAAATCATGAAAATTGTCATGCAGCTAGAGTTCGACATTACGAACCCAACGAAACTGGTTTCGTCAAATTCCGACTTCGTTTGCTCACACAACATATTTTTAAAGGTTAATTTATCGATTTTATTTCACACTAAAATCCCGTACGACCACATACTGACTTCAAAAATCACGAAAACTGAAATCTAGAAATAATTTGATGTTGCGGATCCAACAAAATTTGCTTCGTTGAATTCTGAGGTCGTTTGCAAAACTGGTTATTTTTATAGCTCTAATATCCCTTTTAAATATATAAATATATTTTAGAACATTTAAATTTAATATTTAAAAATAAATATTATCATATATATTCGCAGTGGAATACCATACAGCTCCACTGGGATTTATAACTCGATATTTCAAAATTCGCAGTTATATCGATATTCGATTTATATTGAAAAATCCTTTTTATAATATAAATAAATCAATATAAATTATAAAAGAATTCCACAACGACTTTTCTAAAATTTGATTTGGACATAAATAAAAATCTACACGACAAAATCTCGATTTTTCTCTTCCATTGGAAATATATACTTTACCATCTCCATACGTTTCTTGTTTCAAAGAAATCCGATTTAAAACGAAATCTGCACATTCAGTTGAAGTTCAATTCGCCAAATAGCGAACTGCCGCGCCATTTCGAGCTCGATTATAATTATACGTTCAAACTGCCGTTCAAATAATATATTCGTTATTCTAATTAAATTCTAAACTGAATTAAATATCATAGATGATCCAGTTCACACCACTTTGTGAATTCCACTATTTCAGACTATTTCAGAAATTAAATATATTATTATATTATTTATTTTAATTAAATATTCAATATTATTCAATTCTGGTCATTTTAAATAACCAAACCATTATTTAAATAATTAAATAAATTATTTATAATGCTGAAAAATGCGGGTCGTTACATTCTTCCCCCCTTAAAATAATTTCGTCCTCGAAATTGCTAAGGTAGAAGACAAACCCTATTAACTGGTTTAAAAACTATCCGTTCACTTTTAACTTCAGTTTCAACTAAACCAATTTAACTTCAATTAAAATATTAATTAATTCTTATCAACGAAAATTTTCTAAAATCTTGAAAAATTTCTAACACTCTAAATTTCCGGAAAATTTAACCAGCACCTCCTTTGTACCGGTTAATAGTTCAAAACCCAACTCGCCTCTCTAGACCCTCTCTAAACCAAAAGAAAATCAAACAGCCAAGCGGCTTACCAAATCGGCCCATAAATCACCCAATCCATAAAAATAAACGTGTACCTTTTTGTCGGGCATATCACTAAATCCTTTTATTCTACTGCCAATTCAGCGTATACCTAAGTCATCCCAATCAATCTCTGATCAATTTATCCTCAACACAGCTATTCGCTTAAACAAGCCAATTACCATTTCAAACTCAAGTTTCATTCTCGATTTCAAACTCCTAACTCATCAATCCAATACCATTTCAGATTCCTATATTACAATTCAAAATATGATTCCACTTGATATATTATATTCCAATTCACTTCCCAGTTAATTGACTTCAATTCAGTTTATATTTGCTTTCATAAATTTCTATTTAAATTAGTTTTTAATTAATACAATCTCTCCTAGAAGTTATTAAATAGCTTAGCTTTTTCCAAAAATCAAATATTCCCTTTCAGGATTCAAAACAACCTCCTTTTTCTTAAAACAATTCAAAAACACTATCTTTGGTAGTAATCCGTCACTTACAACTTGAAAATGAACACTGATGATGTGGCCAATGTAACGAACCAGGATATTTGGAAGTATAATTTGAATTTAATATAATTTTTAAATATATTTTGGAAGGTTGAGATAAATTTTGAATTGAAATTAAAGGTAATATAATTATTTTAAAATGAGTGAAATTAATTTTATTTATGAAATTTAGTTAAAACAATATTTGTTTGAGAAATTATTTCGCCGTTAGTTGGATTATCAAAACAATTTGAAATTTTGTTGATGGAAATGATCAGAATTTGAAATTTAAATATAATAAAATAACCGTTTCAAATTTTGGTTCAGTTTCAGTTCGCGTAGTGTTAAAATATTTTTTAGAATTTTTCTGTAATTTTTATTTTGAAAAATAAGCAGATAATTTTTCAACGTATTTTGGGTATAAATGTGGTCCTTTAGACGCTTTACAAAATTGATCAATCAGACCGGTTTTATTGCTGTTTTCAAATCAGAGCGTGTCGTTGTTTACAATAATGGTCTTATTCCAGTGCAACTCGCGGTAAATAACTCTAAAAATCAAAAATTGGAAAGGAAAAGAAAATTGGGTACATATTACAAATTTGAAAAGGGACAACGCATGGACTTTCCCATTCCTTTTACATACGTGCGCACTAAATATGTACATTTTCCCTTTTTGTTTTGGCATCTCTTTTCTTTTATGCCATCATCTCTTCTCTACGTATGTTCCATCCTAGCTTTCGCGCGTGCATGGAATCTCACCAAACTTTGTGCCACTTTTCATCTGGTAATACAAACGCATGGAATTTGATTAAATTAAATAAAAAGAAAAGAAAAATAATATTAAACGTGGCAAACAAATAGTAGGGTGGTAAGACAAGTGTCGAAACAGGGTACACGTGCTCGTTTTAAAACATGCAGTGTCTCGTTCCTTTTACCATTCTCCCTTTCTCGGACACTTCTTCTTCCTTCCCCAGTTTGCTGTCTTCCGCCATTCTTGCATAGAAAGAGAAAAAAAAAAATCTAACATGCGAATGTGTACAAAAAAAAAAAAAAAAAAAAAAAAAGAAAAAGAGAGAGGACGTGTTGAATGAATACGAGCATGGGATGCCACTTGTTCCCTTGCGCGCAAATGTGGTGCCACGTTCTTT
Source organism: Allium sativum (assembly GCA_030737875.1). Lineage (NCBI taxonomy): Eukaryota > Viridiplantae > Streptophyta > Magnoliopsida > Asparagales > Amaryllidaceae > Allium > Allium sativum. The sequence continues at coordinate 492,983,713 of CM060920.1, forward strand.
CATTTCACAGTTCAAAGCTTTTGCTTCTCCAACATTTACTCCTCTCCGTCCATTTCTTTTCTCCTGCATGTTCTCATTTGAGTTCCATCTTCCACCGTCTGCCCTCCTTCTTACTTCGCCTCCTGGCCGCATCCTCCACCACCTTGCAACTGCCACCTCCGACTATCCGCAGTGTTCCTTCGACCAAATTCTTCCATCACGCAGCACCACTCAATTGCATGCATGCGCATGCAAACATTTCTTTTGCAGTGTCCTTCCCAGTTCAGTTTTGCACCACAATTCCGGCATGCGCAAGTTTTGTTTGCTGTGTTAAAGCCTTGATTTTATATAGAAAAAAAAAAAAAAAACGAAGGATTTAAGGCAAGAAGGAAAGAGGACCGTGAAAGAAGGGAAAGCTAGAGAAGGAAACGAGAGAGAAAGTGAGAATAAGAATAAGGTAGGACGCGGGGAACACGGACAGCGAAACCATACAATAGTGTTTTCTGGAAAGCAACCACAGGGGTGAGAACACTGAATTTATTTTATTTTATTATTTAATATGTTATACGTAATTATTGGGTGGTTTAATGTGTGGAAATTGGTTGCATGAATGATGGATTATTGGTTATAGTTTAGGAATTTGTGGATGATTACTTTGATTTATAGAATAATATGGGTGGATAATATTGCCATTTGAATACGGACGGTGACCTCGTAATGTTTGCCGATAAACGCATATTAATGCGCGTTAGAGCTATAACGCGCATTTGTAAGTTTGTTGTTATGTGAATATAAGAAATGAATGGTTAATAGTAAATATGGAAATAATATTTATATTGGTTGATAATAATAAAATCCTGGATCTTGTATTGTATACAGTGATGGTGAAGAGTATGGTTGTCGATATAGACTGAAATCGATACATGTATTCAGAAATTATGTGTCGTGTGCTTTTAGAAATCAATTAAAAATGGTTTAAAGGTGTGAATATGCATATGCACTAATTTCGAACCTTATGTGGAAGTTAAGGAAATTCTCTCAATTTAATTAAGGAACTGTTTAGTCGTTAATGAACATTAAAATAACCATGGCGTATTTTATTAACTTAATAACATTGAGTTAAAAATATTTCGATTTAATAATGTTGTTAATATTTCTTTGGTTCAATAGTATTTTTATTTACTTAATATTAATATTTGACTAATTAAAAGATGTCCTTAGTTAATATCGCATAAAATGACATTTACAAACTCGATCATGTGGACATGAAATATTGTGTTATATAAACAGTTTATTTATTAAGCATGATAAGAATATTTCAATATAGGAATTAAGAATGGTTTGAGTGATTTGGAAAAACCTTTGATTGGACTGAATAAGTATAAATAATTTGACCTTAGAAGACGAATTCGCATGTTATGAAAATTTTAATATGAATTAATATTTGAATTATTTTGATTTTACTTGGAATTATAGTTGCTGGTTCCAACTTAATTACCACTTCATCTAATAAATTGTTGCAAAAGCTAGGCAAACTCGAACTTTGGATTGGAAGTCAAATATGGTTTTGGTAAGAATTTGGAGTAACTTGCATGTTATGACAATAACATTGTTTTAATCGAGTAAGATTTGGTCAATTATGGAAGAGCATGGAATTAGTGAACGAAAGTAGATAAGTTGAACAACTTTGAAAGTGTTTGGATTAGCTCGAGATATAAGGCCAGTTATACTCTTTGAAAATGAATGTAAGTTCGGGTCATCGGATTTGGAAAGGAACAATTCTAGTTTTAAAGTATTTATATATGTATATAGCTTTTAACTATCTAACAAGGTATGACAATTTCAAGAATATTTAAATAATACTTATTTGATTTAAAGAATATGCATATGTTCTAAATTATTCTATTTGTATATTGTTCTTCAAAAAAAAAAAAAAAAAAACCTTCAATATAGTATGTAATTATTTCAACCATTTCTATATAAAAATTATTTTATATATATATATATATTAGTTATAACAAACCTATTATTTTCAAGTATTTTATTTATTAATTGAGAATTGTTTCAATCCTGAACCCTTTGACTCGAATATAATGAATATGTGTTGAATGAATACAACGAGTTCGAATTAAAGAAATATCGTTAATCTGGATCCTTGAATTATAAATGATTGTTTGAGTCTATATAAGCGATCATTCTGAAATTAGAAAGAATTAAGTTATGTGATGGAAGAAATTGATTTAAATGTGTTTCATTTGAAGCGCAATTTATTTAGAAAGACCGGGATCGGAATTCATTTTTCGAAAACCATTCTAAATAACCACTCGACGAAATAAATGAAGACATTCAAATGGCGATTGAAGACCAGAGTTCTTCATATCGGACGGGCGGACTGCTGATTGGTTTCTTTATTGAGTAGCTACAGTAGAGAGATGACCCTACGGAGTGGCAGAAAACCCGAACGGATTTGGAGAACTTCGGATTGCAAGGGCCTTCAAACAAGGTGCCTTCCGTTTCGTTCGAACCCGGAACGAACTCGTATGGGTGTGTGTCTGACACTGTATCTTATAATGTATAACTGATTATTACCGAACATGTGTTTGTTTGGTGATGGGAATTTATTCCATTGACTAAAAAGTTATTTGATCAGTGAGGATCAGTTGTAGATTGTAAAATGACAGTGTAGCATGCGAAGTGCTGCAGTGATGAAATGATCAAAGCATGGTCTAGTGTAAGGGCGTAACTTTGTGGTATGAAACCTCGCGAACCTCACAACCCGAAATGATGGGAAACTGGCGGTTTGATTGTATACATATCATAACCTCTAGTGAAATTCGAAGCTTCGGCGGTAGATCTACTCTGAACCCTGAGAAAATAAAGTATATACGGGGTCCGATGTCTGGACGAACACCCGGGAGATTTATATACTTCGGCTTTGTATTCGGTGTCCGATGTCTGGATGTTATCCGGGAGTACTTAGCCTCGTGTTCTCGATTGATCTTTCGTGCCAGGAACCGTCATGTTGGAAAACCAATAACCAATACGAACCCTTCGGTTATTTGTTTGTAAACTATGTATGTAAGCATAGAAATATGCTTACTAGGATTTTTATATTTATTTGTGAAATGTTTTAAAAGTGTTCTAGTATCAATAATACACACGTAGATATATATCATGATTTGGCTTTTATAAGGCTAAAACTCGTCCACGTGTGCGACTGCATTTGCATTTGTTGTTTGGTGTGTATTGGGGCGAGTCTTATAATAGTTTCATTTTCGAGAAACTCATGTAAGACCTTTGCACTAACACTTATGTAGGATAAACCATTCTGTATGATACAACTTAGATCTTTGATTTACATCAGTTTATAAGTAAAAATGTTTTATGTTCTCACACCAGTCTCATGACTGACCTGGAGTTTATTGTTCCCTTTCTAAACTCTGGGTGCCCACAAATTTTCTCACGGGCAGCTAGTAGTTTAGTTTACAGTTATAGATCCTTGGAGAGAGATATTCGGAGCATTCTTTGGATTGGAGCTCCAAGCTAGAATTGTTACTTCCGCTGTCGTTTCTGTTTCCGCTGTATAGTACATGGTAACTCTGATTATGTAAACTTATTGTAATCATATATTGAGTAAATAAAAGTTCGTTTTATTCTGTTCTAATGTGTATTACCCCGGCGAATCCGATTTTCAAACGTCTGGAGTTGGTTTAAACATTGACTCTAGATGATTGAAAGTTGGGTCGTTACAGCCAGCATCATCAGAGTTATTTTCCAGTTATCAAAGTGAGTTCAATACTATATCACTTATCAAAATTATATTTAAACATTTCCACTTTGAAATATATTTAAAAATACCATTCCCAAAGCTTGTAAAACAATTTAAAATCTCCCAGATCTTAAAATATTCTTATACTTAACTCAAATCCACTTACAAACACTTTTTCCCAAGTTTCAGAATTTTAATTCCAATTCTGATTTAATTCAGATTTAATTAATCTGCTTCGATATTATACAAACTTAAATTGGTTATTTATATAACCATTTCCATTATTATCAACCAATACATCCAATATATGATAATAATTCCAAGATGTATCTTTCTTTTATATCAACATATAATTTGGGTAAAACTATTTCATTTACCCTCTTTCAAAACATACTGTGTCGGTTTATCGTATTCAAGCGTTTAGAAACTCTTATCGATACAGTGGATCAAACTGATCGACCAGAATTCACAAACTACCAAACCAATAAATCTCCACAATATAAAACAATTTTTATAAAATCTACAAATACGTTCACTCGTATATATACACTCAAACTCAATCTACGGTATTACTAAACCCATCTCTACGGAGTCACGCCACAGAGCCAAGGTAATCACTTAACCTTCAGCTCTGATACCACTGTAACGAACTGGGATTTTCGACTCCGAAAATCAACACCAAACTACCATGTTGACCATTCAGACATCGAACATTCCAGATCATTAATAGAAAGAAGTTAGAGGGTGAGAATAGATAAGATAGAAAATTAGAATAGAAGAAGAAGAAGAACACAATCAGAGTAAACACGAATCTCACAACGGAACGAACAAAATATAATATATAGCATAACTTTGCAATAAAACAGTATAATAACATTATCAGAGTACAACACTTACACACAGCGGAAATAACAATAGCTATATAATCCTGAAGCCTCCTGCTTCAAGCTCCTCCAAGTATAGCTGCAAAGACCTGAACTACTTGACTACCCGTACAAATTTGGGCACCCAAGAGTTTAGGGAAAACAAAACAAAATAAACTCTGGGTCAGTCATGGGACTGGTGTGAGTAAACTCAAATCATTTGGTTTAACTTTTCAAAATCCATTTCAAAAGAAAAGATAATCGTAAGACCGATCCACACATAAACACGGACGGTTTTTACCTTACAATAACCCAAAACAGTTTTGGAAATCACTACTTCTCTGATATTATACTAATGTCTAATCACAAGTAATTAATAATCTAGCAGAACGCTGGCATCTCATGTAATACATATATAGTATACAAACAAAACCGCGAGCGCTTATTAGAGATTGGGTTCCAACTATGACAAGGTGTGGGACCACCTGCCGATAGCGTATCTCTGGAGGAAAATACACTGGGTTCAACAAGAATATCTTGCAACCCGGCCCACACATGACCGATCACTCATTTCGCTTGAGTGTATCGAATGTATATCACCAACAGTTGGGAGCTACCCACCGTCTTCCCGAAAAGGGACAACATCGAACATAGATAAAGAATGAAATGGATTTTCTCTAGATAGGTGATATACACTCTAATGGGAGCGACCCACTTAGCCATGCTGCCTGCCCGATTTCTGTCATTTCCCGGTTGATGAGGCTTGAGGTCATAACGTATCTTTTAAAACACCTGACCACCCTTCACTTTGAATGCCACATCGTCATACCCGCCAAATCACAAATTGATTTCTCCAAAAATACCACGGGTATAAAGCTAAGAGAAATGAATTCCTCCGCCACCAAACGTAAGTACGTTTGAAGAGATCAACTTACGCGTTCCGTTAGATATACTCTGTCGGACATTCGTCCATTCACGTTTGTCTTGGTACTGGACAAACCGAAGGCACTATTCTGTAAACAGGATAGCCCTTGCATAACTCCGTCTTTAATATTTGATCGCAACGCTAACGTCATACAGATTGGTTTTCAAATAATGCATCTGATTCCGGTCTCCCCATATTGACGATGGAAAAATGGTCAAAAACTTCGATAGTCGATGATTTAACAATAAAAGAAAAACAGGTGCGCAACCAACGATATTATCCCAAATGGAAATTCTATCGATCAATCATTAATCCACATTTATCTCTTTTAATTAATTTAATCATTTATTTATTCATTTCCCATTTCTATATACTCACTATTTCTTATTTTCTAAATTCAGGAAATATATGTCATCAATCATTGGAAAACATTTCCATTTCTATTTCACGTATCACTGTCATTCCAGTATTCCTTCTCATCAACATTTCATTTTCTATGATTAGAAAATACCTCTGATTATATTTGGAAAATGTTTCCGAAATTTATTCATTTGATTTAAACAGATGTTTAAATAAAACATCACCAAGCCAATCTAAACCATCACGGTCATTAACTCAACTTCTTAACCAACTTTCACTATCGAACCTTAACCACTTCTTAGTTAAAACTGAAGTCAATCAAGTTGGGGTATGATTACCTCTTAGACCTTAACTGAACGACATTTCTAACCTTGAAATAGACAAAGTTCAAACTTTAAATCTTTAAGAAACTTCCTTGCGAAACTCTCGGATTCTATTTACGAATCCACTTCCATTACAAATCATTTGATTATAACTAAAATGTTATAATTCCATGCTTTCAAAATATATAACTTAAATATACCTTTTATATCTTAATTTGAATAAATAAACAAACCGCTAATTTATTAACAAATAATTAAAACTTGATTTGAAACAGAAAGTAAACATTACTTTCCTTAACTCGAGATAATCGAATTCCATTGTATAATTCATTCTCGAATAACCACTATCCGATAACTCTCTTTCGAATAAACTATATTCGGTTCCTCTGTTCGAATAACTAATATTCGATAATCCTTTTCTTTAAATAGTATATTCGATAATCTTTCTATGAATAAACCATATTCGATAATTCTCTCCTTCGAATAACTATATTCGATTTAACTCACTGCGAATGAACTATATTCGATTACTCTTCTTGAGTAAACTATATTCGATAACTCTACTACGAATAAGTGATATTCGATAAATTCCTTTTGGCTAACTCTATTTAATCTACTAATACTCGACTATCTTGAAGTTGATTAATTCCATTTGAATAACCCTAATTCGATTTACCATAACTGGTTAACTCTTAACTGATTAATTCTAACTGGTTGACTCGACTTAATTACTTCTATCGATTTAACTAATGTTTGATTTGACTCCATTCGCTTGATTCTAGATCGCAGCGATCACAATGGTTACGCCTGATTCCCTCAGGAAACATCTGACCGCCCTAGGCTATTTGCAGCCCTGTGAATTACGCTAGCAGTCATACAAAATGGCAACACATCCTAAATAACTATGTTTGACTAACTCTATCTCAAATATCTATATTCGATCACCTTTAATTGAATAACTAATATTCATAAATTTCAAATTCGATTAACTCTATCTAATTAACCCTAACTAATTAACTCCTTTTATTCACTCTACGTTTATTCAGTTAAAATATCGATGTTGAAATCAATTCTTACTTCTCTATATAAGTCCTGACTTATATATTCTATTTGTCCAATGATAAATATTTCATTTAATTTATAAAATATTATTTATAAATTTATCTTCTCAATCTATCGGTCAGAATAGATTCTATTTAAAAACTTTGCTTTAAATCCATAACATGTTATACCCATGTGCGAAGCACGGGTTTAAATCTTTTAAATGTAAAATTCTCCTTTTATATAATTCTAGTCACTTTTCAGGTATTTCCTTTTATAATCTATTTATTTGCAAAATAAATCCCTTTTTAATGATTCTATTTATTCTATAAAATATTTTCTATTTATAAAATCTATTGATTTTATAAGTAATTCCTTTGATAATCTAACTATTCCCTTTCTATTTACTTTACACATATTTCCCCTTTCTATTCTATTTATTTTCAAATAAATATTCCTTTTCAATTTTATTTGTAAATAGTTTACAAATATTTCTTTTCTAATTCTATCTATTAGATTAACAAACAAATATTCCTTTTTATTCAATTTATTTCTAAATAAATAGTTTTCTTTTTATAAAAGCTTTTGATTTAATAAATATTTCTTTTCAATATAACATTGAAAATTTCCTTTTTAACATTCCAGTATACCCTATGGTATTTAACATACCATACAACAATGATTGGTATCATTCAAACATAAAAAATCAACAACAGATTTCATATCACATCATATAACACAATATATGAAAATAGTAAAATAAATGTTGAGGAACCCATTTGGGTCCCTCCGACCTGTTTCCCTGCATCCACAGATGTTAAACAATAAAATTAACATCAATTTTATTTCACTATAAAATATTCTGCTAACAGAATCAATATTTTATTAAAGATTTATATCTATATCGTTATCTATATTTTCAATCAACTGACTAGCAGTTCAACCAAATAGCCAACACACAGCAAACAACCATCATTTATAAATTCTAAAAATATTTTATAAAAATATAAATTAAGTAGAGTTAGTGAGATTTACTCACATTGGACGGTTATCGTTAAATAACGATAATTGGTCATTGATTCGATTCAGTCCTTTAATTCCACCATAAATCCAAATGAGCCCCAATTCACTACCAGTCGGTTCCATTGTGTAGTGCTCGTCCATACGATCCTATCGGATCTTGTTTCGTCCAATTCTGATTTCGTATGACAAAGTTATTGTCATTACCAGTTATAAAAATAATTTAAAAGAGAATTTGGTTAATTAATTTAACCATTTGGGCTTCACCGCCTTTTTCTCGGCCCAAACCCATATGTACTGGACCAAACCCGCCTCCCTTATATCCACATCTTCCCCAATCCTCTACCGTGAGCTTCCAGGCATTTTCAATTCCATTATCCACTTCTTTACACACCACCGCACCTCTATCTCCCCATTAAAAATCAAACAAACCCCATGTATAATCGCCCCTCCCAATCCTCTTCCACTTCACGCCAAAAAGAACGAGCTCGGCGTCACCATGGAGTTCGCGTCCACCCGTACAACACAGGCATATCGCTCGAAAAAAATGTCACGCATCCTACCAAAATCAACCCACTAGGTGCGGTTGATACCTACAATCCCAAGACTACACACGAAATCACGAATTCATGCACCAACACTATGAGAACCTCAACCCTAATTTTACTGTACCATAGTCGAACACAGAAAATTGAACCTCACTCTTCAAAACTCATACCAGATCGAAGAGAACCACCTCACGAGCTCATATATTTATATATATATGTTGGAGGATTTATAGATTTCAATTTGATTTTATTTTGATTTTTGAATGAGGACTTTTGCTGTAGATTTTCTTCGATGGTGGCGGCGCAGATTTTATTGAACATAGAAAGTAAGGGTTAGGGTTAGAAGGATGTTAGGATTATTTATAGTATGGAAAAAAATTATTCGATATTTTGTTTTATTTTAATCAATCGCTACTTGTATACGCTGTTTAAAAATTCCTGTGATCACATACAATACCCAAAAATCATGAAAATTGACATGCAACTACAGTTCGACATTACGAACCCAACGAAACTAGTTTCGTCAAATTCCGACTTCGTTTGCTCACACAGCGTATTTTTAAAGGTTAATTTATCGATTGTATTTCACATTAAAATCCCGTACGACCACATACTGACTTCAAAAATCACGAAAAATAAATCTAGAAATAATTTGATATTGCAGATCCAACAAAATTAGTTTCGTTGAATTCTGAGGTCGTTTGCAAAACTGGTTATTTTTAAAGCTCTAAATAGCCCTTTTAAATATATAAATATATTTAAAAACGTTTAAATTTAATATTTAAAAATAAATATTATCATATATATTCGCAGTGGAATACCATACAGCTCCACTAGGATTTAAAACTCGATAGTTAAAAATTCCCAGTTATATCGATATTCGATTTATATTGAAAAATCCTTTTTATAATATAAATAAATCGATATAAATTATAAAGGAATTCCAGAGCGACTTTTCTAAAATTTGATTTGGACATAAATAAAAATCTACATGATGAAATCTCGATTTTTCTCTTCCATTGGAAAGATATACTTTACCATCTCCATACGTTTCTTATTTCACAGAAATCCGATTTAAAACGAATTCTGTACATTCAGTTGAAGTTCAATTCGCCAAATAGCGAACTACCGCGCCATTTCGAGCTCGATTATAATTATATTATAATTATACGTTCAAACTGCTGTTCAAATAATATATTCATTATTCTACTTAAATTCTATACTGAATTAAATATCATAGATGATCCAGTTCACACCACTTTGTGAATTCCACTATTTCTGACTACTTCAGAAATTAAATATATTATTTATTTTAATTAAATATTCAATATTATTCAATTCTGGTCATTTTAAATAACCAAACCATTATTTAAATAATTAAATAAATTATTTATAAAGCTGAAAAATGCGGGTCGTTACAATGCCACACAGGCAATCCACGCTATGCAACCGATGTCAGACACACATCCATTCACAAGTTCGTTCTAGGTCTGAACGAAACCGGAGGCACCTTATTCCTTCCCCATATGTCCAATACAGGGGATAGGCCCTCGCATATCCGTCAATCTCCAAGTACGTCTGGACGATCACCACTTATTACCTTGTCTCGGGTGTACAGCCCAAATCAAGACATCGGTAATTATCCAAACGATGTGAAGACCTCCGGTCTTCAACCACCGTCTTCATCCTCGACACATGGTCGAATGAGTTATTCAGAATGGGATAAACCCCATCTTTCTGAATAACTCGCGTATATAATAAACAAGTGCTCTAACAACACAACATACGCCTAAGTCCAATCCAGAATATTCCTTTATTCAAATATTCTTATACTTTCGGAAAGGTTCCCATTAATTTTATCGAAGACAAATTCTTTAGATTTATTCTTTAAACTTGCTTTGGATATCATTTCAATCCAATTAAAGATGCATTAAAACTCCACTTGGTTTTAATCTTCCCAAAAATCAATATTAACGATTGTTTAACTTGGAAAATCATATCATGTCTTTAACTGGGTTAAAGATCCAATGTCCTTTAAAACACGGTTCATGGTAAACCAAAAATTACATTCCATTCCATCAGCCTTTAACTGTAAATTAGCAAGTGAACAATTCCCTAAATATTAACCCCAAAGGCCGAAACCAACATCAGATCAATACTCAGGAAACCATTCAACTTAACTAATCTCCAGTTAGTTTCTGATTTTCATAACTCCATTGGGTCTAAGAGCAGTATTATTAAAGATACCATCCACGACAACCCAAAATCACATTCCATTAACAATGGAATCTTCATGGAAAACAAATCGATATATAATCGATATAAACCTCCATATCCAATCAATAATATAAATGGAATAACGACAAGACCTTTTAAATTTCAGATATATTATCCATCTTCCTTTATAGAAACTTACTTTGATTATTATCAAATCGAATTCCATTTAATTCCAAATTAATACGTTAAATTGGAAAACTTTACTTTAGAAAATCTCCTTTAAATCTTAACAAAAGATTTATAAATTCCAAATCCCATTTCACTGTAAATCGGGTTATAGAACTGTAATAACCCGGAAAATACGAGCCAATTTAAAAATTTTAAATTGGTAATTTCAAAGGAATTTGAACAATTGAAATAGAATATTTCAATAAAATAGTGAATTAGAAATAGTGAGTCAGTTTGAAAATTTGAATTCAAACTTTGACTGACTGTGCAAGGTGGAAAATATAACGGATTTTAGTGAAACCAAAAATATTTAAATCTGTTAGTCAATACCTTTCTAATGAATCTGAAAAATCGAAGTTTCATAACGGGAATCAAAAGTTATGGCCGAATGAATTTTCAGAATGGTCGCTATATAGAATATATAGCCCTGGAAAATTGATATTTTGCATACGACCTCGGAATTCGACGAAACCACTTTTGTTGGGTCCGGGATGTCAAACTATTGCTAGGTTTCAAATTTCATAATTTTTGAAGCTAGTATGTGAGCGTGGCAAAAGAAAATGTGTTTGGTCGATTTTTGTTAAATTGGATCGACCAGAAAATGGCCATTTTTCAAACGATCTCAGAATTCGACGAAACTAGTTTTGTTGGGACCGTAGCGTCAAAACATAGCTAGATTTATTTTTCTGCAATTTTTCGAATCAGTTTGTGGCCCTGGCAAATTGAAATGTACGTTCAAAGTTAAAAATTAAATGTTTGATACTTTAATTTGAAAAATAACTGACCGTATATAGTCGAATTGGCTAACGAAACATATCCCAATGTGTCCGGAATGGGGGTATTTAGCTAGAGGCGACAATCGTTGGGTTTGAAAAGGAGTTCATTTGAGAAAACACTATTTAAAAATTTATTAAAACCATCGACCAATCATATTTCTCCATTCATTATTTTAAAAAAAACCTCGCTCTGACGATCACCGTCGTTCCAACCTTCCAGGCCAGATTGCCGCCGCTACAGCCGCTTCCAGCCTCCGCCACCACCGCCGCTCGACGCGCCTTCGCCTCCTCTTCAAATCCGACCCCACCACGACCCCGACCAACCCCTCCTCCGCCTGAATCGAGCCCAGAAAGCCCCGACCTTCCTGCCGCCGCCGCCGACGATCCTGACCACCTAACGCCACCAAACCACCACCGACAGGAAGCCCTCTCTTCCCTCTTCCACGTCCAACCCGCCGATCATCCCTTCGTGCCTCGGTTTTCGCGAAAACCGCAAACCTAGTTTTGAACCCTCGTGAAAGGTGAGTTCTTTTTGATGTTTACACTTTGAAAAATCATATCTTTTTGGTGTGTTGACGAAATTCGATGAAACAGGAAACATCGGGACCGCATGGAAGCTCTCTACCCAATAGAAGAAGCCGCGGATTTTTCTGAGTCATCTATGATTTTTAGCACTCCGCAAACCAATGTGAGAAATTTAAATTAAATAAATTTGAATGGAAAAATGTCGTGTATAAATTATATTAGCGAAATATAAATTACACACGTGTTGTATACCTCATGTACATGCGTGGTGTAAGCTATATGAGCGAAGTATGAATTATACATGCATAGAATAATTGATATATTTGTTGAAATGCAAGTGAAATATAGCAATTATATATATATATATATACTCCCCTCGTCCACAAACCATGGACGATATTTATTGTTGTGAATTGGTGTGAAATATTGGATGAAAAATACGAATGGTTGAATAATTGTTTGTGGTTGATATTGTTTGGTTGTGGTTGAAAAATACCCATTGGTGATTGAAATGAATTGGAAATATTTGTGGAAATAAAAATAAACATGTCGCCTGCATGCGAATTAGATGCATGAATCCCCATTGTCAAAAACCGCGAGGTTTTAAGGTAGAGCGAGGAGCCGTACTAGGGACGGTGCCGGTTTTAACTACCCTGCCATTATGCTGCTGAAATTTTGAATAATCTTTGTGTGTTAGAATTATTTTCATATGTTGAAATTATCTTCGTGCGTTGAAATTAAAGTCATGTGTTGAAACTATATCCATGTGTGGAAATGTTCGTGTGTTGAAAAGTGATGTGTGAAAATTAAATTCATTTGTGAATGAACGAAGTGTTTAAACAATAAAAATCACATTTTTATAATATATATGAAGTATGAAAAATATTCGCCTTATATATAAATAGTTTCAACAATAAAAATTCCATCTTTCTAATATGACCAACATAAATAAAATATCCATGTGTGGAAATGCTCACGTGTTGAGAAGTGCGTGTAGTGGAAAAATTCATGTGTTGAATAAAAAGATCGAACAATAAAAAATACATTTTTATTGAAACTATGAAGTGTTGAAAACATCCATTTGTCGAATAAATATTTTAAATGATAAAAATATCATTTTTATCATATATGAGATATGCTAGAGATATGCGAACGTTGAAATAAATATTTGTGAAGAATAATTATTTTTAACATGCATAGGAACTAAATAAAATAGTCATGTGTTGAAATCTATTTTAGTTCGCCAAAATTATCATCTTTGAAATGTGAAGTGTTAAAATAGCCACTTGTTCAAATAAACGTGCATGAGTTGAAATATACATTAATTAGCTAATGATATGATTTTAGCCTATGCATGCAACCTTAGAATGAATAGTGTTTTTAAACCAAAGTAAATCAAATATGAAGTTGAATGGAAAATGATAAGTGATAAAAACTGTATATATGTACATGCATATTTATTGAACAAGTTATAGCAAAGGGGCTAGAGAAGAGGAATAAAATTTTGTGTCCGACAAATAGGTACACATTTACTGTTTTGTTTGGGTGATGATTTTATGAGCCTGTTGGCTAGCCGCTTGGCTTTTTCTTTTTCTTTTTGACATGAGACGCCCGTGTGGCTATTTGGGAATTTTCCCAGCCCCTCCCGTACAAAGGAGGTTATGGTGAAATTTTCCGAAATTTAAAGGCGTTAGTGAAATAATTGAAGTGAAAACGATATAGGAATTTTTGAATGAACTATATTTATATAAATATATAAATATAAATAAAATTAAAATGAAACGTGGCCGTGCAGTTCGTGTTTTGACACCGTGATTTCAAACGACTAGTGCGGGAAATCCGACCATTGGATTTTCCAGAAACCGCAACCTTTGGGTTCGCCTTGGAAATATCTTTCCAACGGCACCAACTTTGTGAAGATCCGACGGTTGGATTGTCTGGAATGTTTAATTCAAATCTGAAGAAAAACAGCGCCAGAAACGATTATATTTATATATATATATATATATATAAATATAATTAAATTAAATCGAATAACGACGCTGCAGTTCGTAAATTGAAATCGTGACTTCAAATGGCTAGTGTGGAAGATCCGACCGTCGGATTTTCCCAAAACTGAAACCGTTGGATTCGTTTTGAAATGATCTTCCTAATGATATAAAATTTGTGAAGATCCAACGGTTAGATTTTTAGATACGTGTAAAACAAAATTAGTGAAAAGCAGCGCCAGTGCATCGATACGACCTGAAACGTCGTTTAATTAAATTTGGCCGTTTTAAATTAAATAAAAATGGCGATATATCGTTATAAAGTACTATAGACGATATAGAGTGAAAATAATCCCATTTTGTTGTGTTTGCTTGATATGTGATGGTTGAATGTATTTAACATGAAAATTATAACTAAAGAACTGAAAAGTGAATGTTGAATAGACCAACCATGTGACAAATTGATTTGAAAATCTAAATATACGTGGATTATTTGAAAAGGCCGAGTTCATCTCATTTCAAATAATCAATCGACGTTCAGAAGTCGAAGAGTCGAAGACAGTTGAAGACCGACGATCTTCACATTGGATGGATGGGCGCTACTGATGCTCGTGATTGGAGTAGCTACCATGAAGGAACTGAAGTAGTAGCCGTCCAAACATACTGTTGATTGTACGGATATGCGAGGAATTGGTGCCTCCGGTTTCGTTCAGACCCAGAACGGACTTGTAAATGGACTATGTGTCTGACATTGGATTTTGTTTTGTGTTGATTGATCTCTGTTAAATATATATCTGTTTGGCGGCGGAGAATTTATTCTCTTGCTTAACGCCCTTCTCTGAGACGTACGAGCTCAGAGGTTATGTATTGACGGAAATCAGTCGCATGGAGTGGATTGCCTGTGTGGCATGCCTAAGTGGCATATGATCAAGGCTTCTGTTGCAAAGCAAAGTCTTGTGGTTGAGGATCAAAGCATGGTCTGTGTGACGTAGCTTTGTGTATGACGTGAATTCGCGAGCCTCACACCCCGGTATGAGTCAAAAACGGGAGAAGGACCAAGGAGTGCACGACGTTTCTTTCTAGCTATGGTGGTGTTAGTGACCTCCCAGCCCTGACATTTATATCTACTTTTCACCTGTGTGGTTGTTGGAATATGAGGCGCCTCGATTATAGGTCTGTAAGGACCGGGAAACGTGTGTTCAGGAATAACTAATCCTCAAAAGTAAGAGAGGACCGGCCTTGGAGAATCCAGGGGATTGCTGTGTGCGGTCCCGAGGCATTTGCTGGAGTGTCTCGAATCGGAGAGGAGCTTGCCCCTTGCCTCGACTCATGAAGGAATCCAATTTCCAGTACGAAATATGCGGACGTGATTGTATTACTAGTATGGCAACATAGTGGTATGGGTCATTTATGCCGCCTATGATTGATATTTATGATTGAAATCGCTTTTGAAATATATATGCACTAGTAATAATATCAAACACTTTTGTTTAATTCGTATGAAGCATTTTTGGCCATTATAAGGTAAAAACTCTATCCTCCGGCTTGCGTTGCATTGTGTGATGAGACCTGAGTCTTATAATGGCTTCATTTTATAAAAAGCATTGCGATGATTTAACCATTTACTTTATTTCGTGCACTAGCACTCATTGGAGTAAACCTGTTCCGCGAAAGTGGCGTGGTCCTTTGATTTGCCTGATTATTGTTGTTAATAAGTTATGTAGATTTCTCATACCAGTCCCACGACTGACTCATAGTTTGTTTCACCTTGCAAACTCGGGTGCCCTCATTTTCACACGGGCAGCCTAGTTATAGGTTTCTGATGCACCTTTTGGCTCATGGCGAGGCTTGACTACACCGTGCTGACTTGGATTTTCTCCGCCATTATTGTATCTATATTATGATTCCGCCATTGGCGATGTAGACTGATATTTATTTTGTGTAATCTTTATGTATGATTCCGCCTCTGGCGATGGTGACTGACTATGTATCATTATGCACTAAGTTGTATCCTGTACCGTGCTTCTCTGATGTGATGATATCTATATGATTCCGCTGTCATATGTGTGTAAATTATTCTATTTTCTGTTTATGCTATTATCTGTGATCTGCTAATGATGATTAATGTGTTATATTCCAATGATTATCCTTTACACCGTGTCACCGGGTTTTGGGATCGTCACAAGAACGAATGTCGCTAAAACACAGTTCACAACATACCCAATTCACATTCCATCAGTCTCTAACCGTAAATTAGTAAGAGAACAATTCCCTAAGTGTTAACCCCGAAGGCCGAAACCAACATCAGAGCAATACCCAGGAAACCATTCAACTTAACTAATCTCCAGTCAGTTCCTAATTTTCTTAACTCCGTTGGGTTTAAGAACAGTGTTAATGAAGACATCATTCACGACAAACCCAAAATTCCATTTAATATTAAATAAAAGGCTCTGAATAGAGAATATATCGGTTTATATTCAATATCAAACTCTGGAATCAACAAATACCGTATTGGAATAACGATATATATATCTTCCAAATTCCTCCATAATATCTGTATAATCATGGAATCCAATATCAATATATTCCGAAGATAATTAAAATTCAAATCCATTCCAATTCATATATTGGAAATTCCCCTTATTTTTAAAACTATTTCAAATCCAATTTATTTATTTAAAAATATTGGATTTCATAATTCTAGTTCATAACTTGTTCATTTCGATAAAAATTTATTTTTATCTTTTCAAATATGGAATTTTTCATCCCAATTCTTTCCAAATTATTTGTTATGATTTTACACAAATTATGGATATTTTTAATAATTTAATCAAGGCCCGTACAGTCGATTTCCACAAACGGCCATCGAACTGCACTTACAGTGACCTTTTCCAAATTTTATTTGGACATAATTCCAAATCCAACCATTAAATTTCAAATCTATCATATTCATTAGAAAGCTCTTTTCGATACGAATCCAACGGTTCCGCTTTTAGGAGAATCCGACGGTCAGATCTCCCGTAATATCCGTTCGAAGTCAATGGTCGAAATTCACGAACTACCGCAGCGCGACGCGTTCTATTCAGGCCATTATATTATATATATAATTTATATTTCGTCGATTTCCTTTTAAAACGTATTTTATAAATCGTTTTAAATTCGTTTTCAAAATGATTTAAACTTCATATTCAATTTCAAATCAAAATTGAATATTACAAATCATCGATATATAAATGGTAATATTTTCAAAACATTAGATTTTTGAAATCAATTCCTTTTTCGATATTCATGATAAATATGAATAAAATCGATATAAATATCATTCGCGTCAAAATGGCGTTAATCTAATCATCACGGCCTTTTATATTTAAATATATTCGTGTCCATCCCAAATCGGACATCAAAATCATATTTTGATTCTTTTACTGAATATTATTTTAAAATATTCATATATTTTAAATTCTTCGTTATTTCAAGATATTCGTTCTTTCTGAACTAGAATCAGACAAAGTCAATTACCATATAATATTATTATGTGGATTTCATAAAACAATGTACACAACAACAATCAAACACAGTCAACCATCATCCAAAGTGCATTCTACACTGCATAAGCATCAAATATAAATATTAAATGCTTACAACAGACTGTCAATCAATCGACTGACATACAATTAATTATTCGGACTAGTGTATGTCATATCATCCCAGTACTCGTGTGGTGTTTCCAAACAAAAAATAATGAATTTTATTTGTGTAGTTGGGCGACGTGTAAAATTTATCGTCCCAATCAATATCAGTCAAATGTGTGTACATAAATCGTCTGATTTGTTTATAAGTATTTATTTTATTCATATAGACCATAAAAATTATAGTTTTAACTATAAAATATTTTATTTCGTTCCATCACACAATCAATTTCCACAACACATCAATCAAATAAACAAGTCACCCATGGTCTGTGGACGACGGGTGTCGGGTGCTGCTAAGCACCGTCTTCATCCTAGTATATATATCTAACTAGAAAATAAATTAAAGTGAGAAGTTTCTCACCTTTGGTTTCCACTTCGCCGTGCTTTGATTGTCGTTTTATGTAGCATACCTACGTTAAAAATTATATTTTTAACCAATCAATAATTACTTCTTTGTATGATTATTTTACAAATAACATACACAGGCTAAAAAATTTATTTTCATCTTTCTAAAAATAATTTCATATTTTTATAACAATGCTACATAGATAAAAATCACATTTTTATGCCGCTACTATATAGATAACAATCAAATCTTTCTATCGCCAATGAATATATAAAAATCACATTTTTACATTGTCATTCAAACGATAAAAATCATATTTTTAATTCGCTAACTTCATAATAAATATCGTATTTTTATTTTCCTTTCATACATATGAAAATCCTATTTTTATGATGTTACTATATAAATAAAAATTTTATTTTTTATCGTTATTATATAAATAAAAATCGAATTTTTATTTTGCTACTACATCTATAAAAATCTTATCTTTTCGAATGTAAAAATCATAGCTTTTGTAATCAAAGCTCTAAACTTTTTCACATCAAAATCTAATCTTTATAAATCTAGTTCCTATATAAAAATAGTAGCTTTATAAATCTGAAAACTATATTTTTATATAATTAAAACCCACATTTTTATATAATTAAATAAATAAAAACCGAAATAAAATACTCACAAATTTCTAAATGAAGAGGGAGGAGGGCTTCGATCTTTGGATAGAGGGAATGGCGGCGCGAAGTGGCGGCTGACAGGGGGGCACGGTGAAGTAGACGTCGACGGTGGAGGGGTTCAATGGTGGAGCAAAGCGGTTATGGGGTGGGCGGTCATGGCTCGCGCGACTTCAGGAGGGTGTGGTTCGCGTTTAATTTGGTGGAGCGGGACCACGTCGTACAGAAGAGGAGAGAGGAGAAGGGAAGGGGAAGCGGAGGGGGAGGATGGCCTGAAGGGGGGCAGCGCCGTCGCGCGCGGTGGCGGGGGAAGGGGTGGAGATCACGACGAGCAATTTAGGATTTTAGGTTTTTTTTTATAAAAGTCGATCTGTGTAAATAGGACAGAGAGGAGGGAATTATATATATATATATATATGTATATATATATATATCATTTTCAACTTTCAAAAAGCAACTTTTTATTTCAAACTCGAAATCAAACCCACCGACTATCATTCCTGACTAATGACCCCCATTCCGAACACAACGAAATATGTATCGTAAGCTAGTTTGGCTGTTTCGATCGGTTTTCATCAAAATCAAAATATAAATCTATATATTGAATTTGAACGCACATTTCAATTTCCTGGGGCCACATATGGACTCTAAAAATTCCCGAAAAATATTTTCTAGCTTCGTATTGACGATACGGTTCTAACAAAACTAATTTCATCAAATTTGGATATCGTTTGAAAAACGCTCACATATTGATTCGAAATTTATGAATTTTGGAATCTAGCAATAACTTGACATCCCGGATCCAACAAAAGTGGTTTCGTCGAAAACGAAGGTCATTTGCAAAATTTCCATTTTTAAGGGCTATATTTCCATAGCGACTATTCTGAAATTTCAACTGGGCATAACTTTTTATTCCCGCTATGAAATTTCAATTTTTTGAATTCGTTGGAAAGATATTTTTAAGTAGATTCTAATATTTTTGGTTTTGCTAAAATCCGGTGTGGCAGCCCCATTCCCGATAAGACGGTGCAAGGGTAATCTTTGGAATATAATACATAAACAGATAACAGCAGAACAGAAATAATTAAATACACCAGATAATGTACAATAGAATACACTGGATAAATATAATCATCAGAGTCACACAGTATACAGGATCATACTTAGTACAAAATACAGTTCAGCTATACATAAAATGTCTACAGCGGAAAGGAAAACATAATATGTACAACAGGAGCTGAACAACATAAAAAGAGATAATGATAGAATCCATCTTCAGCTCCAGCTATCCATAAATAGCCTACTAAAACCTGAATACAAGGCGGCCCATGTAGAAATAGGGGCACCCGAGTTTGCAAGTGAAACAAACTACGAGTCAGTCATGGGACTGGTATGAGAAATCTACTTAACACACTTTCAAATATGGCCAATCACATGACCACGCCATTTCCGCGAAACGGGTTTACTCCATTGGATTACCAGTGCTTTAAAACAAATAATCCTTTTAAAACATCGCAATGCTTTTTATAAAAATGAAGCCATTATAAGGCTCAGTTCCCATCACACAATGCAACACACACCAGTGGATAGAGTTTTACCTTATAATGGCCAAAATATGCTTGGTACGAGCAAAACAAATCATTTGATATTATTGCTAGTGTATATATGTTTCAAAAACAATTTCAATCATAACTATCAATCATAGACGGCATAGGTACCATATATCATGTCGCCATATATATATATATATACACAATCAAAACCGCACGATGTCGTATTTGGAAATTGGATTTCCGTCATGAACCGAGGCCAGGGATCGTCCTCACCGCTTCGAGACTGTCTAGCCCGTGTCTCAGGACCCAGACTCAGGTGGGCCCTTGGATCGTCAGGGCCGGTCCACCGATGTGGATTAAAATTCCTGAACACTGCGTTTCCCCGCCCTATGGGGCGTAAACTGGTCATCTCTGACCACACCATCGGCTCCGAAGAGACCGAAGCAACCGAGGCCTCGCTTTCCATCATCCACATAAGTAAAATACCCGGGCGTATAAAACCCAAAGCACCACTCCTAGCTAGAAGAAAACGCATATCCTCCCTGAAGTCCATCTCCCGTTTCTGGCTCATACCGGGGTGTGAGGCTCGCGAAACAATGCTATACACAAAGCCATGCCACACAGGCCGTGCTTTGATCATCAACCAAAAGACTTTGCTTTTCAACATAAGCCTTGATCATCTGTCACTTAGGCATGCCACACAGGCAATTCACTCTGTGCGACTAATTTCTATCGATATATAACCTCTAGGCTCGTATGTCTCAGAGAAGGGCGTTAAGCAAGAGAATAAATTCTCCGCCACCAAACAGATATATATTTAATAGAGATCAATCAGCACAGAACAAAATCCAATGTCAGACACACAGTCCATTTACACGTTCGTTCTGGGTCTGAACGAAACTGGAGGCACCTAATACCTCGCATATCCGTACAATCAACAAGTACGTCCCGGTGGCTACTACTTCAACCCCGTCAAGGTAGCTACTCCTATCATGAGCATCAGTAGCACCCCTCCATTCGACGAGAAGATCATCGGACTTGCACCGTCTTCATATCTTCGACTTTCACTCGTCAATCAATTATTTGAAATGAGAATTAACTCGGCCTTTTCAAATAATTCACGTATATCTAGAATTTCAAATCAATTCATTTCAATGGTTAAATTATTCAACATCACCAATTTTGTTCTTTAATGTAATTTTCACACCAAACACATTCAACCATCAAATATCACATAAATCGAGAAAATTCAGTATATTTCCATTCCATATCGTTTATAATATTTTATCACGATTTTATCGCTATTTTTATTTATTTAAAAATAGACGATTCATTCAAACGACGCTTCAGGCCATAAAGCGGCTGTGGCGCTGTTTTTCTCCCGATTTGATTTACACATATCTGAAAATCTAACCGTTGGATCTTCACAAAATTTATATCATTAGAAAGAACTTTTCAAAACGAATCCAACGGTTTCAGTTTTGGGAAAATCCGACGGTCGGATCTCCCGCACTAATCGTTTGAAGTTACGATTTCAAAATACGAACTGTAGCGTTGTTATTCGATTTAATTTAATTATATTTATATATATATATATATATAAATATAATCGATTCTGGCACTGTTTTTCTTTAGAATTGAATTAAACATTCCAGACAATCCAACCGTTGGATCTTTACAAAGTGGGTGCCGTTGGAAAGATATTCCCAAGGCGAATCCAATGGTTGTGGTTTTGGGAAAATCCGATGGTCGGATCTCCCGCACTAATTGTTTGAAATCACGATTTCAAAATACGAACTGCAGCGTTGTTATTCACTATATTTTAATTATATTTAAATAAATATAATTCTTTCTTCGATTTCAAAACTATTTCCACTTTATATATTTGATAAAAATGATATATTTATCCAACAGACATTTATTTCAACACTTCACTATTTTTAACAATTCATGTATATAATAAAAATGTGATTTTTATTGTAAAACAATTCATTTCAAAATACGACTATTTTATATAGTTCATATAGATGATAAAAATATGATTTTTATTATAAAACAATTTATTTCAAAACACGACTATTTTATATAGTTCATATAGATGATAAAAATATGATTTTTATTATAAAACAATTTATTTCAAAACACGACTATTTTATATAGTTCATATAAATGATAAAAATATGATTTTTATTATAAAACAATTTATTTCAAAACACGACTATTTTATATAGTTCATATAGATGATAAAAATATGATTTTTATTATAAAACAATTTATTTCAAAACACGACTATTGTTCAACACATGAATTTCTATTCAACACATGAATATAGTTTCAACACATGAAAATAATTCTTACACATGAATATTATTGAAAATTTCGACAGCATAACGGCAGGGTAGTTAAAACCGGGACCGCCCTTAGTACAGCTCCTCGCTCTACCTGAAAGCCTCACAGCTTTTGACAATGGGGATTCATGCATCTAGTTCGCACGCAGGCAGCATGTTTTATTTTCATTTCCACAATCCTATTCTAATTTGTTTCAACCACAAATGGGTATTTTTCAACCACAGTCAATCATTCTCAACCACAAACAATTTATAACAACCATTCGCATTATTCACCAAGTTTCACATCAACCAAATAATCCAAACAATATTGTAACAACCCGTAAAATGCGAGCCAGTTTGAAATTTTTATTTCGGCAATTTTAGCGAATTTTGAATATTCAAAATGAATTATTTTAAATAATATCGTCGAAAAATTTATTTTGAATAGAATTCGAACGAATATATTTATATACGTCGTCGTTAGAATATATAATAATTATATATAATTATAAAAGGAATTGAAAATGGCGCGGTAGTTCGAAAATTCGATTTCTAATTTCAAATGAATATACAGAATTCAATATAAGTCAGAATTGAACGAAACAAGAAATATTTGAATCTGTATAACTATATCTTTGTAACGAAGTTGACAAACTGAGATTTTATCTTAGAAATGATAAGATATGTCCAGTTTAAAATTAGAAATAGTCGCTGTGGAATTTATATATATTTTTATATATATAAGGCCCTTAAAAATGGACATTTTTCAAACGACCTCGGATTTCGACGAAACCAGTTTTGTTGGGTCCGGGATGTGAAGTTATTGCTAGGTTTTAAATTTCATAATTTTTCGAATCAATATGTGAGCGTGGCGAAGGAAAACGCGTTTGACCGGTTTCAGTTGATTTTAATCGACTGGAAATTGGCCATTTTTCAAACAGTCTCAGAATTTGACGAAATTAGTTTTGTTAGGACCGTATCGTCAATACGAAGCTAGAAAATAATTTTATGGAATTTATAGAGTTGTTATGTGACCCCGGTAATTTGAAATGCGCGTCTAAAATTCAGTATATAGATTTAAATTTTGATTTTAACGGAAACTGATTGTAACAGTCGAATCAACCTACGATACATATCCCATTGTGTTCGGAATGGGGGTAAAACGCTATGGGCGACAGGCGGTGGGCCTCGTTACGAGGTCATATGTAAAAGTCAACTATTATCAAATAAAATAATTAAAAAAATAAAATCTCTTCCTCCCCCCTTAAAACCTTCTGGCCCCTCCCCCCCCCCCCCCCCCCCGTTCAAAACTATTTCTGAGAAGGAAAAAAAAAAAAAAAAAAAATCGCGCCTGGCGATCGACGACCCCCCCCTCCAAGCGGCGGCGCCGCGACGCTAAACCCCCCCTTCCTTCTTCTTCCTCCTCCTCCCCTTCCCTCCCTTCGCCTGTGACAACCGAACCCCCCCCCCCAGACCCGAACCCGCAACCGAACCCCCCACAGACCCGAACCCGCAACCGAACCCCCCCACAGACCCGAACCCGCAACCGAGCCCCCTCGCCCTGATGGCCACAGCGAGCCTCACCGCCCCCCATCTGATGCTCCTCCGCGCGAGAACCCAGAGCCAACCAGCGCCACCCCGAGCACCTTGGCCTCTATCGAACGCTGTAAGCCCCTCTGTTTTATTTTTATCATTTTTTTTGGGTTAATCTAATTAGTTTTAGGGATTTTACACTTAATTTTAGGTTATATTTTATATAAAAATAGGATTTTTATGTATGTATAAGTATTAAAAATATGATTTTTATATTTTTAAAATATTAAAAATATAGTCTTTACTATATAGGTGTTGTCAAAATATGATTTTTATATTTTTAAAGTAATAAAAATATAATCTTTGTATATGTAGAGAAATAAAAATCTGATTTTTATTTTATATACGTTGAAATAAAGAGGGAATTTTTATAGTGATGAAAGGAGGAAACTTTATTTATATAAAGGTGAAATCTTTAAATTAGAAAAGGTGAAATCTTTAAATTAGAAAAGGTGAAATCTTTAAATTAGAAAAAGTTCAATCTTTATATTTGAAAAGCTAAAATCTTTTTATATAAAAAGGCGAAATCTTTATATAGAGAATAGCGTTATAAAAATAGAATTTTTATCTATATAACAGCGAAGTAAAAATTCGATTTTTAAATGTATGAAGCAAATATAAAAATATGATTTTTAAATGGAAAGTGAATAAATAAAAATGTGATTTTTATTTCAAAGACAACAAAATATAAAAATGTGTGATTTCAATATATGTAGTGGCTACGGGCAAAGAAGATAGCGAAGATGCGATAGCAATGAAGATTTCTATCAATGAAGTGTCGTGGAGCTAGGATAGCTTTATGTGAGAATTTCTCACCTTTCAATTTCTTTTCTAATTATATATATATACTAGGATGCAGACGGTGCTTAGTAGCACCCGACACAATCGTCCACAGACCATGGACTTGTTTGTTTGGTTGCATAGCTAAGTTATATGATTTGATTTGAATTTGGTTGTTTGGTGAATTTGATTGATGTGTGAATGGCGTGGGCCTTCACTAGACCGGGGATAAGGCTAGGCCTTGTCCCGTTTCTAGTATCGTGCCGTTATGCCGCCGAAATTTTCTAAAATATGTTAGAAAAATAAAAATGTCATTTATTGAATAAATGAACTGAAAAGAAAATTCATGTGTTGGAATAAATATTTCATCGTTAAAAATATAGTTTTTAACGTGAATGTGAATAAAATAAAATATTCATTTACAAACCAGACGGTTTGTTTATGTACACTGATTTGACTGATATTGATTGGGACGATAAATTTTGCACATCGCCCAACAGCACAAATAAAATATGTGTTTGATTGTTTGAAACCCCACACGGGTGTTAGGATGAAATTTGAAGTTCACTCATCCTGATTGATTAAATATGTCGATCGATTGATTGACAGGCTGTTATAAGCGTTGAATATCTATATTTGATGCTTATACAGTGTAGTGCACTTTGGTTGATGGTTGATTATTTTCAATGCTATTATATACATGTGTTGTATGAAAATCCATATAATTAATTTTATATGGTAATTGATTGGGCCTCATTCCAGTTTTGAAAAGGAAATATTTGAAAAAGAAATATTTGAAATAGAAATATTTGAAATAGAATATTTGAAAATAAAGGAATATATGAAGCCGTGTTGATTAGATTGACGCCATTTTGACGTGAACGATATTTATATCGATTTGAAACGATTTCGAAATGAATTGAATTGAAAACGAATTCAAAGTGAATTGAATTGAAAACGATTTCGAAATAAATTGAATTGAAAACGAATTCAAATTGGATTGAAAGCAAATTGAAATGAATTCAAATTGAATTGAAATTTGAATTGAATAGAAATGAATTTTAAAACGAATTTATAGAGAAGAATTCAATTTTGCTTTGAATTGAGATGGAAGTTGAAATAGATTTTAAAACGAATTTTAAAAACTATTTATATAATTCGTTTTAAATAGAAATCGACGAAGTATATATTATATATATTATATATATAATATAATGGCCTGAATAGAACGCGCCGCGCCGCGGCAGTTCGTGAATTTCGACCATTTATTTCAAACGGACATTACGGGAGATCCGACCGTCGGATTCTCCTAAAACCGGAACCGTTGGGTTCGTATCGAAAAGAGCTTTCTAACGAATGTGATAAATTAGAAATCTAACGGTTGGATTTGGAATTATGTCCAAATCAAATTTGAAAAAGGTCGCTGTAAGTGCAGTTCGATGGCCATTGATGGAAATCGACTGTACGGGCCTTGATAAAATTATTAGAAATAGTAATAATTTGTGTAAAATCATAAGAAATGATTTAGAAAGGATTGGGATGAAAAACTCCATATTTGAAAGGATAAAAATAGATTTTTATCGAAATGAACTAGAAATATAATTCTATTTATTTTTAAATAAATAAATTCAATTTGAGAAGGGTTTTAAAAATAACCAGAATTTCCAATGATTGCATTGGAGTGGATTTGAATCGAAATTGTCTTCGGAATATTTCGATGTTGGAATTCGTGATTATACAGATGTTGTTATGGAAATTTGAAAGATATATATTTATATCGTTATTTCCAATACGACATTTGTTAGTCGTAGAATTTGATATGGAATATAAGCCGGTATATTTTCTATTCAGAGCCTTGTATTGAATATCAAATGTGATTTGGGTTGGTCGTGAATGGTGTCTTCACTAACACTGTTCTTGAACCCAGTTGAGAAAAGATTAAATCTTTTATTTAGATTTAATGAAGTGTGCCAATTAAACGATATTTAATTGGAATTGAATTGGTATTGATTTTCGGGTTTATCGTGAACGGTGTTTTAAATAACACTTGTTCTTTAACCCGATAATTAATGGAATGTGATTTTGGGTTTATCGTGAACCGTGTTTTAAATGACACTGATTCTTTAACCCAGTTAAAGATTAAAACTAAGTGGAGTTTTAATGAATCTTTAATTAGATTGAAATGATCGAAAATGGAGTATCACCAGTTTTGCTCCAGGCGATGGTTAAATCTTTAATTAGATTTGAACGTGAAATGGTAATTGAATTACCGATAACACTGTGGTGTTAGATATGAAGTACTACCAGTTTTACTTCATGGGATGAATAGGTTGGGATTGGGAAATAAAATAAATGATTACTTCGGTGTGGTTCGCTAATCCCGACTAGTTTGAATTGATATTCAAAGGAGATTAAAGAATAAATTTAAAGAATTTATCTTGGATAAAATTAATGGGAACTTTTCCCAAAGTATGGGAATATTTGAATAAAAGAATATTCTGAATTGGAATGAGGCGTATGTTGTGTTTGTGTAACACTTTTATAATATATACGCGAGTTATTCAGAAAGACCGGGTTTGTCCCATTCTGAATAACTGATTCGACGTGGTGTCGAAGATGAAGACGGTGGTCGAAGACCGGAAGTCTTCACGTCGTTTGGGTGATAACTGATGATCTTGATTGGGCTGTACACCCAAGAAGATGGAAACAGTTGGTGATCGTCCAGACGTACTTGGAGATCGATGGATATGCGGGGTACTAGGTGCCTACGGTTTCGTTCAGACCCAGAACGGACTTGAAAATGGACTGTGTGTCTGACATTGGATTTTAGTCCGTGTGATTGATCTCTATTAAATATATATCTGTTTGGCGGCGGAGAGTTTATTCTCTTGCTTAACGCCCTTCTCTGAGACGTATGAGCTCAGGGGTTATATATTGATGGATATCAAACGCATGGAGTGGATTGCCTGTGTGGCATGCCTAAGTGGCAATTGATCGAGGCTTCTGTTGAAAAGCAAAGTCTTGTGGTGATGATCAAAGCACAGCCTGTGTGGCACGGCTTTGTGTAACGTTTACTTCGCGAGTTTCGCACCCCGGTTGTGAACCAAAAACGGGAGAGGACCTCAGGGAGGGCATGCGTTTCCTTCTAGCTAGGGTGGTGTCAGTGACCTACCAGCCCTGACATTTATATACTTTTCACCTGTGTGGTTGTTGCTGTTGCGAGGCGCCTCGGTTTGATCGGACGATCCGGGTCCGATGGAGTCATTTGTTGGCTCGTTGACACCCCAAAGGGTGGGGAAACGTAGTGTTCAGGCATTTTAATCCACATCGGTGGACCGGCCTTGTCGCTCCAAGGGTCACTCGAGCTCTGATCCTGAGACACGGGCTAGAGCGTCTCGAATCGGTTGAGGACTATCTTTTGCCTCGGTTCATAGATGGAAATCCAATTTCCGAATACGTGACTTTGCGGTTTTATTTGTAAACCTATATATGGCGACATAGTGGCATGGGACGCTCATGTCGCCTATGATTGATACTTATGATTTGAAGTTGTTTTATGAACTATGCACTTATAATAGTATCAAATGATTTGTTTTAAAACGTATCAAGCATTCTTTGGCTGTTATAAGGGAAAACCCTATCCTCGGCTGCGTTGCATTGTGTGATGGGACCTGGGTCTTATAACAGCTTCATTTTTCTTTATTTAGCATGGCGCTGTTGGTTTTATGCACTGGTATTCTTGGGAGGAAACCCGTTCCGTGTTATACGGCGTGGTCCCTCGATTTACCTAATGATTTAAAATAAAGATTAATAACTGTTTTAGTTCTCACACCAGTCCCATGACTGACCTGGAGTTTATTGTTTTGACCTAAACTCTGGGTGCCCTTATTTTGACACGGGCAGCTAGTAGTTTTGGTTTTGCAGATTTATATTCACAGGATCCTGGTTTACAGCTGGAATGATATCCGGAAAGCTTTGTATCCGTATATCTCTTCTAGTTGTGTATTGTATTATTTTCCGCTGCTATGTATTTAAATGTAATTTAAATCTCTGATATTTCTGTGTAATATTCATTTATACTCTGTATATTCTTGTAATCTGATGCATTGTTGTAATATACAGTGAAATGTTCTTCTGTATGTGTTCTACTTTGTCCTGTTCTCAAACGATAGGGCGTTTCGAACGGTCTGAGTCGGTTTAGCGACTGGTTCGGACCGAGCGAAATTCCTGTTCGTCACACGTGGTATCAGAGCTTTGGTTTACAAAGCTAGAGAACAAGACACATTAGAACCGTACGAAAGAATTCATCAGATATTGGATTAGTAATATCCAATGGGGATGACTCGTTAGAGATGGGATCAGTAGTATCCTAGACCGAGTGTGAAGAGTATATTTTTTTTTACAAATGAAAACAAATCTTGTTCTGAAATATAAATCAATTATTCGTATTTGATTATCTATTTATATTGATGTGGACAATCCAGTATATATAGATTTTGCGTATACGTCTGATCCGCGTGTATTCGAAATTTTAATACACTGGATAGATATAGAATTACACTCTAATCGCCCGGAGATGATTTTGATGATGGAGCTCCATCATTAGAATTTATGTTCGAGTGACGAAAGTGGGCTTTCTATATATTTCCTATTGACTGGTGTGAGAACCAAAATTAGATAGGGCCTATTGTTGTGATTTGGCATCAAAAATCTGATTTTTGACTATATATCAAAGTTATGCATTTGAAACTCTAATCAACTAATTGATTGATGTTTGTGTTGTTTGTTTATTTGTTTGCTAATTTTTAGCCATTTAGCCTAACTGAATCACATATTGAATTATATTGAAAATTGGTTGCATTTGCTTGCATATACATATATATCATTGAACAGGTCATAGCAAGGAGGCTAGAGCAGAGAATAAAATTTGTTTGCCCGACAAATAGGTACATGTTTACTACATGATTTACTGTTTTGTTTGGGTGATGATGATTTTGTGAGCCTATTGGCTAGCCGCTTGGCTTTTTCTTTTTCTTTTTGAGATCTGAAGGACCGGGGAAGCTATTTGAAATTCCCCGATGCTCCCGGTGCAGGGGAGGTTATGGCGAAATTTTTCAAAAATTTAGGGTGTTAGCCAAATTTTTGAAATTTTGAAAATTCTCAGAAACTGAAAAGTTGGAGAATGGAAGCCTGATCGAGCGTAGAGTTGATTGATCAAACCACTTTCGACTTTGTTCCTTTTCGGGGACGAAAAGTTTTAAGTGGGGGAGATTGTAACAACCCGTAAAATGCGAGCCAGTTTGAAATTTTTATTTCGGCAATTTTAGCGAATTTTGAATATTCAAAATGAATTATTTTAAATAATATCGTCGAAAAATTTATTTTGAATAGAATTCGAACGAATATATTTATATACGTCGTCGTTAGAATATATAATAATTATATATAATTATAAAAGGAATTGAAAATGGCGCGGTAGTTCGAAAATTCGATTTCTAATTTCAAATGAATATACAGAATTCAATATAAGTCAGAATTGAACGAAACAAGAAATATTTGAATCTGTATAACTATATCTTTGTAACGAAGTTGACAAACTGAGATTTTATCTTAGAAATGATAAGATATGTCCAGTTTAAAATTAGAAATAGTTGCTGTGGAATTTATATATATTTTTATATATATAAGGCCCTTAAAAATGGACATTTTGCAAACGACCTCGGATTTCGACGAAACCAGTTTTGTTGGGTCCGGGATGTGAAGTTATTGCTAGGTTTTAAATTTCATAATTTTTCGAATCAATATGTGAGCGTGGCGAAGGAAAACGCGTTTGACCGGTTTCAGTTGATTTTAATCGACTGGAAATTGGCCATTTTTCAAACAGTCTCAGAATTTGACGAAATTAGTTTTGTTAGGACCGTATCGTCAATACGAAGTTAGAAAATAATTTTGTGGAATTTATAGAGTTGTTATGTGACCCCGGTAATTTGAAATGCGCGTCTAAAATTCAGTATATAGATTTAAATGTTGATTTTAACGGAAACTGATTGTAACAGTCGAATCAACCTACGATACATATCCCATTGTGTTTGGAATGGGGGTAAAACGCTATGGGCGACAGGCGGTGGGCCTCGTTACGAGGTCATATGTAAAAGTCAACTATTAGCAAATAAAATAATTAAAAAAATAAAATCTCTTCCTCCCCCCTTAAAACCTTCTGGCCCTCCCCCCTTTCAAAACTATTTCTGAGAAGGAAAAAAAAAAAAAAATCGCGCCTGGCGATCGACGACCCCCCCCTCCAAGCGGCGGCGCCGCGACGCTAAACCCCCCCTTCCTTCTTCTTCCTCCTCCTCCCCTTCCCTCCCTTCGCCTGTGACAACCGAACCCCCCCCCGCAGACCCGAACCCGCAACCGAACCCCCCACAGACCCGAACCCGCAACCGAACCCCCCCACAGACCCGAACCCGCAACCGAGCCCCCTCGCCCTGATGGCCACAGCGAGCCTCACCGCCCCCCATCTGATGCTCCTCCGCGCGATAACCCAGAGCCACCCAGCGCCACCCCGAGCACCTTGGCCTCTATCGAACGCTGTAAGCCCCTCTGTTTTATTTTTATCATTTTTTTTTTGGGTTAATCTAATTAGTTTTAGGGATTTTACACTTAATTTTAGGTTATATTTTATATAAAAATAGGATTTTTATGTATGTATAAGTATTAAAAATATGATTTTTATATTTTTAAAATATTAAAAATATAGTCTTTACTATATAGGTGTTGTCAAAATATGATTTTTATATTTTTAAAGTAATAAAAATATAATCTTTGTATATGTAGCGAAATAAAAATCTGATTTTTATTTTATATACGTTGAAATAAAGAGGGAATTTTTATAGTGATGAAAGGAGGAAACTTTATTTTTATAAAGGTGAAATCTTTAAATTAGAAAAGGTGAAATCTTTAAATTAGAAAAGATGAAATCTTTAAATTAGAAAAAGTTCAATCTTTATATTTGAAAAGCTAAAATCTTTTTATATAAAAAGGCGAAATCTTTATATAGAGAATAGCGTTATAAAAATAGAATTTTTATCTATATAACAGCGAAGTAAAAATTCGATTTTTAAATGTATGAAGCAAATATAAAAATATGATTTTTAAATGGAAAGTGAATAAATAAAAATGTGATTTTTATTTCAAAGACAACAAAATATAAAAATGTGTGATTTCTATATATATAGTGGCTACGGGCAAAGAAGATAGCGAAGATGCGATAGCAATGAAGATTTCTATCAATGAAGTGCCGTGGAGCTAGGATAGCTTTATGTGAGAATTTCTCACCTTTCAATTTCTTTTCTAATTATATATATATACTAGGATGCAGACGGTGCTTAGTAGCACCCGACACAATCGTCCACAGACCATGGACTTGTTTGTTTGGTTGCATAGCTTAGTTATATGATTTGATTTGAATTTGGTTGTTTGGTGAATTTGATTGATGTGTGAATGGCGTGGGCCTTCACTAGACCGGGGATAAGGCTAGGCCTTGTCCCGTTTCTAGTATCGTGCCGTTATGCCGCCGAAATTTTCTAAAATATGTTAGAAAAATAAAAATGTCATTTATTGAATAAATGAACTGAAAAGAAAATTCATGTGTTGGAATAAATATTTCATCGTTAAAAATATAGTTTTTAACGTGAATGTGAATAAAATAAAATATTCATTTACAAACCAGACGGTTTGTTTATGTACACTGATTTGACTGATATTGATTGGGACGATAAATTTTACACATCGCCCAACAGCACAAATAAAATATGTGTTTGATTGTTTGAAACCCCACACGGGTGTTAGGATGAAATTTGAAGTTCACTCATCCTGATTGATTAAATATGTCGATCGATGGATTGACAGGCTGTTATAAGCGTTGAATATCTATATTTGATGCTTATACAGTGTAGTGCACTTTGGTTGATGGTTGATTATTTTCAATGCTATTATATACATGTGTTGTATGAAAATCCATATAATTAATTTTATATGGTAATTGATTGGGCCTCATTCCAGTTTTGAAAAGGAAATATTTGAAAAAGAAATATTTGAAATAGAAATATTTGAAATAGAATATTTGAAAATAAAGGAATATATGAAGCCGTGTTGATTAGATTGACGCCATTTTGACGTGAACGATATTTATATCGATTTGAAACGATTTCGAAATGAATTGAATTGAAAACGAATTCAAAGTGAATTGAATTGAAAACGATTTCGAAATAAATTGAATTGAAAACGAATTCAAATTGGATCGAAAGCAAATTGAAATGAATTCAAATTGAATTGAAATTTGAATTGAATAGAAATGAATTTTAAAACGAATTTATAGAGAAGAATTCAATTTTGCTTTGAATTGAGATGGAAGTTGAAATAGATTTTAAAACGAATTTTAAAAACTATTTATATAATTCGTTTTAAATAGAAATCGACGAAGTATATATTATATATATTATATATATAATATAATGGCCTGAATAGAACGCGCCGCGCCGCGGCAGTTCGTGAATTTCGACCATTTATTTCAAACGGACATTACGGGAGATCCGACCGTCGGATTCTCCTAAAACCGGAACCGTTGGGTTCGTATCGAAAAGAGCTTTCTAACGAATGTGATAAATTAGAAATCTAACGGTTGGATTTGGAATTATGTCCAAATCAAATTTGAAAAAGGTCGCTGTAAGTGCAGTTCGATGGCCATTGATGGAAATCGACTGTACGGGCCTTGATAAAATTATTAGAAATAGTAATAATTTGTGTAAAATCATAAGAAATGATTTAGAAAGGATTGGGATGAAAAACTCCATATTTGAAAGGGTAAAAATAGATTTTTATCGAAATGAACTAGTTTTGAACTAGAAATATAATTCTATTTATTTTTAAATAAATAAATTGAATTTGAGAAGGGTTTTAAAAATAACCAGAATTTCCAATGATTGCATTGGAGTGGATTTGAATCGAAATTGTCTTCGGAATATTTCGATGTTGGAATTCGTGATTATATAGATGTTGTTATGGAAATTTGAAAGATATATATTTATATCGTTATTTCCAATACGACATTTGTTAGTCGTAGAATTTGATATGGAATATAAGCCGGTATATTTTCTATTCAGAGCCTTGTATTGAATATCAAATGTGATTTGGGTTGGTCGTGAATGGTGTCTTCACTAACACTGTTCTTGAACCCAGTTGAGAAAAGATTAAATCTTTTATTTAGATTTAATGAAGTGTGCCAATTAAACGATATTTAATTGGAATTGAATTGGTATTGATTTTCGGGTTTATCGTGAACGGTGTTTTAAATAACACTTGTTCTTTAACCCGATAATTAATGGAATGTGATTTTGGGTTTATTGTGAACCGTGTTTTAAATGACACTGATTCTTTAACCCAGTTAAAGATTAAAACTAAGTGGAGTTTTAATGAATCTTTAATTAGATTGAAATGATCGAAAATGGAGTATCACCAGTTTTGCTCCAGGCGATGGTTAAATCTTTAATTAGATTTGAACGTGAAATGGTAATTGAATTACCGATAACACTGTGGTGTTAGATATGAAGTACTACCAGTTTTACTTCATGGGATGAATAGGTTGGGATTGGGAAATAAAATAAATGATTACTTCGGTGTGGTTCGCTAATCCCGACTAGTTTGAATTGATATTCAAAGGAGATTAAAGAATAAATTTAAAGAATTTATCTTGGATAAAATTAATGGGAACTTTTCCCAAAGTATGGGAATATTTGAATAAAAGAATATTCTGAATTGGAATGAGGCGTATGTTGTGTTTGTGTAACACTTTTATAATATATACGCGAGTTATTCAGAAAGACCGGGTTTGTCCCATTCTGAATAACTGATTCGACGTGGTGTCGAAGATGAAGACGGTGGTCGAAGACCGGAAGTCTTCACGTCGTTTGGGTGATAACTGATGATCTTGATTGGGCTGTACACCCAAGAAGATGGAAACAGTTGGTGATCGTCCAGACGTACTTGGAGATCGATGGATATGCGGGGTACTAGGTGCCTCCGGTTTCGTTCAGACCCAGAACGGACTTGAAAATGGACTGTGTGTCTGACATTGGATTTTAGTCCGTGTGATTGATCTCTATTAAATATATATCTGTTTGGCGGCGGAGAGTTTATTCTCTTGCTTAACGCCCTTCTCTGAGACGTATGAGCTCAGGGGTTATATATTGATGGATATCAAACGCATGGAGTGGATTGCCTGTGTGGCATGCCTAAGTGGCAATTGATCGAGGCTTCTGTTGAAAAGCAAAGTCTTGTGGTGATGATCAAAGCACAGCCTGTGTGGCACGGCTTTGTGTAACGTTTACTTCGCGAGTTTCGCACCCCGGTTGTGAACCAAAAACGGGAGAGGACCTCAGGGAGGGCATGCGTTTCCTTCTAGCTAGGGTGGTGTCAGTGACCTACCAGCCCTGACATTTATATACTTTTCACCTGTGTGGTTGTTGCTGTTGCGAGGCGCCTCGGTTTGATCGGACGATCCGGGTCCGATGGAGTCATTTGTTGGCTCGTTGACACCCCAAAGGGTGGGGAAACGTAGTGTTCAGGCATTTTAATCCACATCGGTGGACCGGCCCTGTCGCTCCAAGGGTCACTCGAGCTCTGATCCTGAGACACGGGCTAGAGCGTCTCGAATCGGTTGAGGACTATCTTTTGCCTCGGTTCATAGATGGAAATCCAATTTCCGAATACGTGACTTTGCGGTTTTATTTGTAAACCTATATATGGCGACATAGTGGCATGGGACGCTCATGTCGCCTATGATTGATACTTATGATTTGAAGTTGTTTTATGAACTATGCACTTATAATAGTATCAAATGATTTGTTTTAAAACGTATCAAGCATTCTTTGGCTGTTATAAGGGAAAACCCTATCCTCGGCTGCGTTGCATTGTGTGATGGAACCTGGGTCTTATAACAGCTTCATTTTTCTTTATTTAGCATGGCGCTGTTGGTTTTATGCACTGGTATTCTTGGGAGGAAACCCGTTCCGTGTTATACGGCGTGGTCCCTCGATTTACCTAATGATTTAAAATAAAGATTAATAACTGTTTTAGTTCTCACACCAGTCCCATGACTGACCTGGAGTTTATTGTTTTGACCTAAACTCTGGGTGCCCTTATTTTGACACGGGCAGCTAGTAGTTTTGGTTTTGCAGATTTATATTCACAGGATCCTGGTTTACAGCTGGAATGATATCCGGAAAGCTTTGTATCCGTATATCTCTTCTAGTTGTGTATTGTATTATTTACCGCTGCTATGTATTTAAATGTAATTTAAATCTCTGATATTTCTGTGTAATATTCATTTATACTCTGTATATTCTTGTAATCTGATGCATTGTTGTAATATACAGTGAAATGTTCTTCTGTATGTGTTCTACTTTGTCCTGTTCTCAAACGATAGGGCGTTTCGAACGGTCTGAGTCGGTTTAGCGACTGGTTCGGACCGAGCGAAATTCCTGTTCGTCACAAATATCACAACCAATAAATATCGTCCATGGTCTATGGACGAGGGGAGTATATATATATATTCGTATATCAATATATTTCAATTCACTTCAATTCATTTCAATGTCATTTCATCGCATATATAATTTTTACAACGCATATATAGCTTATACATCGAACATACAACTTATACAATGCTTATACATAAGGTGTACAACGCTTATATAACTCATACATCGACTATATAATTTATACATCGTTGTTTTCCATACCGTTTATAGATTAGAAATCTCACATTGGGTTCCACTCCACCAAAAATAGCAGAAGGCTCAGAAAAATATGCGGTCTCTTCTAGAATGTAGAAGACGTCCACACGAGACCACTGTCTCTTGTTTCACTGGATTTCGACAAGAAACGAAAAAGATATGATTTTATAAAGGTTGCGGACTTTCTAAAATTAATTAACAAAGGAATAAAATAAAAAAAACTTCTTCCTCCTTTAAACTCCTAGCCGCATTCAAAACTAGTCGTTCAAATCTAGGGCTTGATTTTGCGAGCAAAACACGACGCCTGCTGATGATCGGAGGCTTCCACGACGTGCTCCACCGCGACAGCTACCACTGGCCTCAACAATGGCGAACTCAGAGGTCCTTCTGGCGCTGAAAACGATGATGAGCGGCAGCCCTTTGGATCAGCGATTCGAGCACTACACGGAACGAGAGCTCATCAAACTCGTGTTGATTTGGAGCTGATTCAAATCTCTACAAAGTTTGCTGAAGGACCATAGTTTAATTCGAAATGTTTTGAGGGAATTTTTGGGTTCTTCTATGGAACAAAATCGGCCGTGGAATGGTATTAGGCGGCGGCAATTAGGGTTAAAGAGAGAGAATTGAACGAGAAATCTTATTGGCCAGAGTTTTATAATTATTTTTAATTTATTTTAAATCCGAAAATACCCCTCTTCACATACGAACCCCAATCCAGAACCAACGACTGTCGTCCCTAGCTAAATTCCCCCATTCCGAACACAATGGGATATATTTCGTAGGCCCATTCGAATGTTTCAGTCAGTTTTCCTTCAAATTAAAATATATAACATTCAATATTGGATTTGAACGTACATTTCAATTTGCCGGGGCCACATACTGATTCTAAAAATTCCAGAAAAATAAATCCAGCTATGTTTTGATGATACGGTCCCAACAAAACTAGTTTCGTTGAATTCTGAGACCGTTTGAAAAATGGCCATTTTCTGGTCGATCCAATTTAACTATAATTGACCAAAACACATTTTCCTTTGCCACGCTCACATACTAGCTTCAAAAAATATGAAATTTGAAACCTAGCAATAACTTCACATCCCGGATCCAATAAAAATGGTTTCGTTGAATTCCGAGGCCGTTTGCAAAATGTCTATTTTCACGGGCTATATAAATTCTATAACGACCTTTCTGAAAATTCATTTGGCCATAACTTTTGACTTCCGCTATGAAACTTCGATTTTTCAGATTCGTTAGAAAGATATTCACTAACAGATTTAAATATTTTTGGTTTCAGTAAAATCCGTTTTATTTTGCACCCGGTACAGTCAGTCAAAGTTTGAATTGAAATTTCGAAACTACCGCGCAATTTCAGGCCTTGTTTGTAATTAGAAATAATTATTTTTATTTTCAACCATCGATTCAAACTCACTTTTCATCGATATTATTTAAAATATTTATTTTAAATACTTAAAATCCACTAAAATATCCAATTTAAAAATTTTAAATTGGTTCAGATTTTCCGGGTCGTTACAATCTCCCCCACTTAAAGCTTTTCGTCCCCGAAAAGGAACAAAGTCTAAAGTGGCTTGATTAATCAACTCTACTTTCAATCTGGCTTCCATTCTCCAACTTTTCAGTTTCTGAGAATTTTCAAATTCTTCAAAAATTTGGCTAACACCCGGAATTTTCGAAAAATTTCGCCATAACCTCCTTTGTACCCGGGGGGGGTTTGGAAATTTATTGGGCCGTATTAGGTACCCAATAAATCCTATAAAGCATACACATATTTGTAGTGATATATTCTGGTGTTTACAGGGGAGCGTGTATAGATAATAACTCCGGAGAATAAATTCTCGTCACCTTGTCAAAGCCTGAGGGTGTGTGTATTTTTAATTGCTCCAGAGAATAAATTCTCGTCACCTCGTCCCGTGTGGGAATTAAATGATCCATGTGCCGTATGTAATGACTAGAGAGACATGATTATTGTCAACTCCAGACACGTGTGGGGTTTTATTAATCTGGCAATTTATCGTTACAATTTTATATGGTCCATAACAGTCATCAGTTCAACCTGTAATATATAGTCATCGCCATACAAGCCTCTCGCTCGTATGGTAAATCTTCAACCTCGTCACACAAGCTCCAAATGCTTATGTGGTATATGATGAAGTATGCCTATCTTCAAGAAGTATTCCATGTAGTGCAGTTCAAAATTAATTGTTACTATCCTATGGCGGCGTTTATTAGTACACACAGAACAATTAGCACTCTGCATCCAATGGCATTCACAAGAGTTAATATAATAATAAAATTGCGCATCCCACTCATTAAGGTTTACCTACTTGTCGGGCACGCAAATAAAATCTTTACTCAACAGCTAATCCATTTACCTGTTCAAACATATATAATGCACATGTATATAGTTCTATCTATTTTTAACTCAGTTCAATGTGTGATTTAATCGAATAAATTCTACCATTCATTCTCCTATTGATTAATTTAATTACCATCCT
This sequence comes from Allium sativum, assembly GCA_030737875.1. Taxonomy (NCBI): domain Eukaryota; kingdom Viridiplantae; phylum Streptophyta; class Magnoliopsida; order Asparagales; family Amaryllidaceae; genus Allium; species Allium sativum. Next base: position 493,023,539 of record CM060920.1, read on the forward strand.
AATAATTTAATAAATCAAATCCATTATCACACAACACAAACATCAATCAATTTTATTTTTAACCTTTCAAAATCATACCAATTATTTCATATACTCTTTTGAAAACATTTAGACTATAATAAAAAGGTTTACATCAATGCAAGGAACAACAACAAAGTAAAGAACATACTGGAAATGCAAGATATGGTAAATGTACCTTACACCAGAGTCAATCAGAGATATCCACCCTGCACTTAGGATAGGCTTTCTTAATGCTTTCCTCTGTTTCCCAAGTACAATCTCGCGGATCTCCACTCCATTGCACTTTAACTAAGTGAACCTTTTTGTTCCTCGGATCTTTGGTTTCTTTTCCAATTATCTTTAGCGGCTCTCTCCTAACTGCCAATTCTGGAGTGATTTCTATATCCTGTTGCGCTGCTTCTTCCACGATCAAGTCTGGATCATGAACGTGCTTTCAAAGTTGAGATACGTGAAATACGTCATGCATTCCAGGCAACCAATTAGGCAATTGAACCTTATACGCGAGAGTTCCAATCCGTTCAAGAATAGGAAATGGACCAATGAATTTGGGCGCCAATTTCCCTGTTTTACCAGACCGGATAACTCCTCTCATCGGAGATACTTTCAAATACACGTAGTCGCCAACAGCAAATGATATATCTCTCCTTCTCTTATCCGCATAGCTTTTCTGTTGGCTTTGAGCGGCTAGTAATCGTTTTTTAACGAAATCGACTTTATTTGCAGCATCGCGAATCATATCTGGCCCCAATACAAGTCTGTTACCAGGTTCAACCCAACAAGCAGGGGACCAGCACGGTCTACCATACAATACTTCGAATGGAGACATTTTCAAGCTCGCCTGGCAGCTGTTATTATATGAGAATTCAGCCAAATGTAAATGGTCTTCCCACGATCTGCCAAAATCAAGAATACAAGCCCGCAATAGATCTTCTAGAATATGATTCACCCTCTCAGTTTGACCATTTGTTTGAGGACGATAAGCGGTGCTCAGATTCAGTTTCGTTCCCAATTCTGCTTGGAATGCTTCCCAGAATTTACTTGCAAAAATCGGGTCACGATCACTAACAATACTCATGGGAACTCCGTGCAGCCTAACAATTTCTTTAAAATAAACCTGCGCCAGACTCTGAGCAGTTCTATTCGATTTGACAGGTATGAAATGAGCGGTCTTCGTAAAGCGATCCACGATCACCCAAATACTGTCATTTCCCTTTCTGGTTCTGGGCAAACCATCTATGAAATCCATAGAAATCTGTTCCCACTTCCCACCTGGAACTTCCAAAGGTTGCAACAATCCAGCGAGCTTCTGCTAATCGCTTTTGACTTGCTGACAAGTAGAACACCGGCTAACATATAAGGAGATGTCTCGTTTCATAGATCTCCACCAGAAAGTGCGTTTGATATCATTATACATCTTGCTCACCCCTGGATGGATACTAAGCTTGTCTTTGTGACATTCATCCAATACTTCTCTTCGAAGTTCAAAAATGTTCGGCACACATATTAGGCCTTTCAACCTTAGGATTCCCTCGTCATCTATCTGAAAACTCAAGTTCTCGCCTTTCTGAATTCTTTCATTGATTCTTTGAATGAAGTGATCATCCTTCTGAAGAGCAGATATTTTATGAATCAAAGACGTCGTAATGATAAATCTGGCGATTATTACATTCTTTCTACTCAGCGCATCAGCCACAACATTGGCTTTCCCTGGAGTGTACAAAATATCAAAATCGTACGCCGCAAGAAATTCTAGCCAATGTTGTTGCCTTAGATTCAAGTCTTTCTGGGTGAACAGATATTTCAATGACTGATGGTCTGTGTACAGTTCGATTTCTCACCCAAAAGGTAGTGCCTCCAGATTTTCAAAGCGAATACGATAGCTAACAACTCAAGATCATGAGTAACGTAATTCTTCTCATGCGGTTTCAGCTGACGGCTAGCATAAGCAATCACTTGACCTCTTTGCATTAACACTGCACCAAGGCCTTCTCTAGATGCGTCTGTCCAGACTTTCAAGTCCTCATTGCCATCTATTATTGTTAACACTGCAGCGGTCGTTAGTTTTAATTCCAGCTTCTGGAAAGCTTCCTCACATTCTGAAGTCCAATTGAATCTCGAATGTTTCTTCGTCAGTTTCGTTAAAGAACTAGATGTCTTCACGAAATCCTTAATGAATTTCCGATAATAACTGGATAACCCGAGAAAACTTCCGACTTCTGTAGGCGTACTAGGCTGTTTCCAATTCTGAATAGCAGTGATTTTACTGGGATCCACTGAAATTCCCTGCTTTGACACGACGTGGCCAAGAAATTTGACTTCTTCTTGCCAGAATATACATTTGAAAATTTTTGCTTTTAAAACATTCTTTCTGAGAATTTCTAACACTTGTTCCAAATGTTTTTCATGTTCGTTTTCTGATTTAGAGAAAATTAGAATATCATCAATGTAGACAAGAACGAATTTATTCAATACTCCTCTGAATAGCCGATTCATTAGATCGACGAAATAAGCTGGAGCGTTACATAAGCCGAACAACATTACTAACCACTCGTAGAATAGGTCTGGACCTCTGAATGCTGTCAAAGGAACACACTCTTCGGCAATACGAAGCTGATGGAAACCTGTAGCTAGGTCCATTCGTGAAAACAGTTGTGCTCCATTCAATCGGTCCGATAAATCATCAATCCGCGGCAATGGATATTTGTTCTTCAGTGTCTGCTTATTCAAGTCACGATAGTCTACACATAATCTGAGAGTACCGTCTGACTTTGGGACAAATACCACTGCTGCTCCCCAATCAGAGAAACTAGGCCTGATTAGACCTTTCCATACAAGCTGTCTAGTTTGATTGTCTAACTCTTCTTTCTCCTTCAAGGTCATTCTTCAAATAGCGTAAACTACTGGCCTTGCATTCGGAACTAAAGAGATTTTGAAATCAATTTCTCTCTGCGGAGGTAAGCTAACAACTTCTTCGAACACATCCGCATAGTTCTTGACAACTGGAATATTTGCAATGTCGACCTGAATATTCTCTGTAACGACAGGAACAGGTTCTATTTGAGCAGGAGAAACATCCAATGCTGCCCAGAAGTCTTTTCTGTTAGAATTCGAACCTTCACATGGAATGGTTATATATTCTCTGAACTTTTTTTTTGCCTTAACAACCCTCTCGGTGCATTTAACTTCTGCTTCATATTTGGTTAACCAATCCAATCCCAGTATAAGGTCAAACTCTGTAAAATTCATCATGATTGCGACAGTGGGGAACCGATACCGGGAAAAAGAGACGGGCACTCCACAAACCCAATCAAGATCAAGGGAGTCCCCAACCGGATTATGAACAGTCATTGGTTCTTTGAGCTTCTTCAAATTCAAATCCAGTTTCTTAACCGCATTCTTTGCAACAAAGCTTCGCGACGCGCCTGTATCAAACAGTACTTTAACTGGAATGTTTTTGGCAGTAAGCGTGCCTTCTAAAACATCTGGCCTTTCTTGACTAGTTGAGGATGCAGGAACTTCTACCACTTCATTTACTTGAACCACATCAGATTTCTGTGATAGCCGGCAATTCTTCGCAATATGTCCAGGCCAGTGGCACTTATAGCATCTCCTATTCCCTTGAGGTTTATCTTTGGATTTAAACCCTTCCATTCCCCGCGATTTCAAAGATTTACAATTCCTGGTCAAATGCCCTTGCTTATTGCAGTTATTGCATGTGGCCGTCGTTACTGGTTCTTTCTCGGATTTAACCCTTTTCCTATGGAATCTAGGCTTCTTTCTGACCTCAGACTTCGTACCGGCCTCAGGCTGTGTACTCGTCTCTGGGCTATCAGTTTCGAATTTTCTTTTGCTGCTAGAACTGACTTCCTCCTCGTCTCGCAACATACCTTTCCTATCGAGATCCTCATATTAGTAGGCCATGTATATTATTTTAGAAAAAGGAAGCTTCACATGCCCCATTACTTTATTCTGGTTTTTTCTTTGAAGACCATTAATAAACCTCAAATTCTTCATCTTTGGCTCTTGAATTAGATGCAGAGCAAAATGAGAAAGTTCATTGAATCTCTTATGATATTCTGGGATATCCATATCTCCTTGTATCAAATAGTAGAATTCATCATATAAACTCTCAATTGCTTCGGGAGGAGTAAATTTTTCACTGAAAAGTTCTTTGAATCTATCCCAGGTGATATCACCTTCCGGATTATCGTTAATAATCGAATCCCACCAGAACAAAGCTTCGTCTTTGAGTGCCTAGGATGCCAATAATCTTTTCTGGTCATCCCGCAGCTTTAAACCTTCAAATATTTTCTCAGTGGAACGAATCCAAGCTTGAGTTTTAGCAATAGATTCTTCGCCGAAGAATAGTGCTCCACCCAGATTTCTATATTTCATAAATAGAGCTTCAATATCTAGGTCTGCATTCCTTCTGTTTCTGGCACTCATTTTCTAGTACATCTGCAAATAGCAGACCAAGTGTCAGTTCAACAGAAAAGATATTATAAAGCATAGAGACATATACTTGAATGTAAATGTGTCTATCGAGGTGTATTTCATTCTGTTATACTCATACTAGGATATTACTGATCCTATCTGTAATGAGTTACTCGTCCTAGAACACTACTGGTTCTATTTCTGACGAGTTCGTTCATATGTTATACTCCAGACTAAGCTTAACCAAAGATCTGATACCACGTTTGTGACAACCCCATTCCCGATAAGATGGTGCAAGGGTAATCTTTGGAATATAATACATAAACAGATAACAACAGAACAGAAATAATTAAACACACCAGATAATGTACAATATAATACACTGGATAAATATAATCATCAGAGTCACACAGTATACAGGATTATACTTAGTACAAAATACAGTTCAGCTATACATAAAATGTCTACAGCGGAAAGGAAAACATAATATGTACAACAGGAGCTGAACAGCATAAAAAGAGATAATGATAGAAACCATCTTCAGCTCCAGCTATCCAGAAAGAGCCTGCTAAAACCTAAATACAAGGCTGCCCGTGTAGAAATAGGGGCACCCGAGTTTGCAAGTGAAACAAACTACGAGTCAGTCATGGGACTGGTATGAGAAATCTAATTAACACACTTTCAAATATGGCCAATCATAGGACCACGCCACTTCCGTAGAATAAGTTTACTCCATTGGTTTGCTAGTGCTTTAAAACAAATAATCCTTTTAAAACATCGCAATGCTTTTTATAAAAATGAAGCCATTATAATACTCAGTTCCCATCACACAATGCAACACACACCAAAGGATAGAGTTTTACCTTATAATGGCCAAAATATGCTTAGTACGAGCAAAACAAATCATTTGATATTATTGCTTGTGTATATATCTTTCAAAAACAATTTCAATCATAACTATCAATCATAGACGGCATGGGTACCATATATCATGTCGCCATATATATACACAATCAAAACCGCACGATGTCGTATTTGGAAATTAGATTTCCGTCATGAACCGAGGCCAGGGATCGTCCTCACCGCTTCGAGACTGTCTAGCCCGAGTCTCAGGACCCAGACTCAGGTGGGCCCTTGGATCGTCAGGGCCAGTCCACCGATGTGGATTAAAATTCCTGAACACTGCGTTTCCCCGCCCAATGGGGCGTAAACTGGTCATCTCTGACCACACCATCTGTAACGACCCGTGTTCTACACATCATGGGATTGTAGAATATTTATTTCTTTCCCGTATGAAGTTGTATGGTCATGTAACTTTGGGAAACATTTATTAGAGTCATTTCCCCTGTTCATGATTTTTGTTGATTTTTAAATGACCATTTTGCCCCTAGCCAGTACTGTTTTGGCCATAACTTTTGATAGGGAAGGAATTTTGACCTGAAACCACTTCCATTAGATTCGTTTGATGGTTTCTCTTTCCGTAGAGTGGTCATAATAGCCAAACGGACTTACCGTTTGGGAGATATGGCTGAAACAAGGTTTGGAGGGTGAAAAACTGCATAATTGGGCTAAACCGGGTAGTTAGCAATTGGGCCCATAAGGGGATTTCGGGATTGAGGCTGTATAAGGGTTGATTAGGGTTAGAAAACATCCTTTTAGTCATTTTTCCAGCCACCATTTCATTTCATAGAACCCTATTAATGGCCTCCAACCTCTAAATCACTCCAAACCACTCTAAACTTGAAGAAAAGAGATTAGCAACGACAAATCAAGGCAAATCAACACCAAATCGGGATTAGAGCTGCTACAACACCTTGTTATCTTCACCAAGTCAGAGATTTATTTCGGATCTTGTTTAATTTGTGGCTAAGGTGAGTGATTAGCTTGCTTTTTGCACTAATTATGGTTATTCGGGGTGATTAGTGCTAATTAGCGTTTTTAAACGAAAATAAATTCTGGAAAAATGTTTATAAATTCATAAACAATGTTTTAGACCTCTGATATGAGTTTGGGTTAATTTGATTAAGTTTTGCTAATCATGTCATTAGTTATGCTCACATATGCTTAAGGGAAAACATGGGGTTTTGGGCATGTTTGATCCATTTTACCATGTCATATTGTTGTTTTGGTGTTTGAGGTCACTTGTATGTGTTGCTATGACTCTATGACATGCTTTGTGATTGATTTCAATAGTTAAAATGGTCGAAAACGCCGTCGAGAGGCGTATAAACACTTGCTGGAAAGTTGCAGGAATTAGTGCAGGAAATCGGATCGGATCGCCCCTACCGACCCGAACCGCCCATTCCTCTTCACCACGAACCGAACCGGATCGCTATAGCGAAGCAAGCCGCGCCACGAGCTGAAGGATCCGAACCGATCCAGTGTGCAATGAAGGACTCCGATCCGAACCGTCACAAGAGAGAGACATGGATCCGACCCGAACCGATGGTGCACTCCGATCCGACCCGAGGTAACAGTCACGAAACGAGACGATGAAGACCACGATCCCAATGATGACGAAAGGGATCCGAACCATGGCATGAAGAAGGCTCCGACCCGATCCGAGGACTGATGCTTGGTGGTTGAGGGCGGCACGAACCACGACACGATGGAGGGTGCGAACCGAACCGAGGTGGTGGACCCGAACCGATCCGATGGGTGGTCACGAACCCGACCCGATCCGAATTGGAGGAAGAGATGATGATCCGAACCGATCCGAAGGAGGAAGATCCATAACCCGAAATGCAAAGGTAGTTCAAGTGGAAGTTCGAGCTCAGGATCCAGACGGGAACCAATGAGTTCACTTCGTGATTGGGCTTTGCTGCGGGACGTGTGCTAAGGAGTTGTCGATGTCTATGACTTTGGATCACTAGGTGTTGGAGGTAGAGAGACAAACTCGGGCTTTGGATATGGTGCGACTAGGGAGCTACCTACCAATGGAGTGGGATCATGGATACGTTGGGCGTGGTCCCATAGGTTTGGCGTTGGTGGTAGTAGGAATGGACATAGTCGTACGAAGTCGAGTTCTGTCGTTTTAGTAAAGTGCTCTAGTGATCGAAGAAGTGGATGTCGTATGCTTTACGCACTGAGTGAGAGATGTGAGGATGGTTGCTATGCTTGATTGTTTGACACACACATCCCCACCCCCGTATACTTATATTATGTGTTTGTGGCATCATAGAGTGTTGTACCGTGTAGTACTAACTCTTTGGTTGCAGGTCCAGGTTCAGGTATGACTTAGTATACCTGTTATTATTCTGTTTATGCTTGCTACCACTCATACCAGACTGATGTCTGACCCAGAGTTTTATGTTTCTTCTTATTACTCTGGGTGCTCACACGAGCAGACTAGAGACAGGGATAGCTGGTAGTGCGCTTGGTAGATGGACTGAAGACGAGCAGGAGGCTCCACGTATGATATATAGTTATTCTCCCTGTGTCGTGATCGGTATCTACTTTGGGCATTAGTAGCATACCTATTTTGTTTATCTTAGAGACAGTATTTTGAAGTTGTAATAAGCTGTATTTGATATTTCCGCTACTCTGATGATGTTAGTTCAAGTTTTCAGCTTATGCACTGTCTCATCTGTTTTATGTCAAGTATATGTTGGTTATTATATTTTATCCCATGCGCTGTGAGACATATTACAGGTTCTTTATTTGGTTCATCTTCTTTCTTTCTCATTCTTTGGCGACCGTCCCATGCCAATTGGACATGTGTACAGCGCACAATCGGAGTAAATGTCGGTTGGTGCGGGGCGGGCCGTCACACTTGGTATCAGAGCTCTAGGTTGCGTAATTCACCTAGGGAAAGACACTAGGGAGAGATAGTACGTATATGAGAGTGCGTATTTGTGATTATTTTGGTTTTCAAAAGCTATATCTATATATAGTATTAGTATGTTTAAGAGTGAAGTCGCATTGCACTGCACTGGCACCACTATGGGGATGGTTAATCGTTTTCTCTTTAACAGATTTGACGATGAGCCGAGGAAGAGGTGCTGGTAGAGGGGCCAATAATGGGAATCCCCCTGACATGAGGGCTATGTTTACCAACCTCATGAGAGAGATGCTTGTAGATATTCAGAGGGAGGCTCCTAATGTTGCCAATGTTGGAGGTGCAGCGGTGCAAGCGCCTAGGGCCGATTTCGCCAAGCTGAGCAAGGATTACACTAATCTTGGTGGAAAGCCATTTCACGGAACAGAGTCGGCCACGGATGTTCAAGATTGGTTGGATAGTTGTGATCGGATCTTCGATGACTTGGGTATCGAGGATGCGATGAAGAGAAGGCTAGCGTCTCGTCAGCTGCAAGGACGAGCGATGAATTGGTGGAATGCTATTAGGGCAGCCACACCAGAAGATCAAGTTACTTGGGATCAGTTTAAAGCTCGCTTTAGCGACAAGTATATCCCAGCTGCCCAGAAATCGGAATTGTTTAGGAAGTTCTTGGAGCTTAAGCAGAATGGGAGGGCAGTATCGGATTATGTTGCTGAGTTCGACACTTTGTCGAAGTATGGGTTATCTCTAATTGATACTCCCGAAAAGAAAAATGAGAGGTTCATCACTGGTTTGGATGAATACTTAGGGGAGAGGCTAATTAATCACATCGATGAGACGTTTGAGTCGATCGTGGGAAAAGCTTTGAGGTCAGAAAGTCTTTACCCTAAGCCGAAGACTGGGGTTGTTGCTGCATCTGCTGAAGAGCCAAAGCCGCAAGCAAGCGGTGGAGGCAAGAATAACCCTCAGAATAAGAGGAAGCAGAACCAAGCTAAGGATGGCCAGAAGAAAAGCAGGAAAGAAGTCGAGTGCTTCAAATGTGGAAAGAAGGGCCATTACGCAAGGGAATGTAGGGCCAAGACAGTGGGAAAGAAGTGCTTTAACTGTGGCCAGGAGGGACATTTTAAGGATAAGTGCCCGCAACCTCTGAAGGAGAATCAGATTGTGAAAGCATATGCCATCAATGCTGTTCCTTCTTCGTCGAATGCCCCAACTGCGGCGGAGAAAGGAAAGGGAGTCGTCATTCAAGGTATGCTTTCCATTTATGATCTTCCTGTTAGAGTTTTGTTCGATACCGGGGCTTCCCATTCCTTCATATCTAGTGACCTGGTAGATAGGTTGGGATTGGAACCCGAGTTAGTCGATAGACCATTAGCTGTGACGAACCCGATTGGTGGTTCAACAAACCTCAGTATGATCTGTCGTAATGTGGTCTTATCGAGTCATGGATGTATGTTTGTTTGTGATTGCTTTGTTTTGGGCTTTACTGGGTATGGCATTATTTTGGGAGTCGATTGGCTCCAAAGATACGGGGTGGTGGTAGACTGTGAGGGCTTTTTGGTGACAGTTAGGGCGGATGATGGGCGGAGGGTAGTGTTTGGTAATCTGCCCTGTGATGGGGTAATGGCTAGTTTTGTAAATTCCCTCGACATCCCGCATGATGAGTTATCAGGTTTGCCCGTGGTTGGCCAGTACCCGGACATCTTCGAGGAAGTGACCGGACTTCCACCACACCGAGAGATTGAGTTTCGTATTGATTTAGTGAAAGATGCCAGACCTATAGTGATGCCACTTCGTCGTATGGCACCACGAGAACAGCGAGAGCTCGAGGTGCAAGTAAGCGATCTTTTGAAGAAGGGATTTATTAGAAGAAGTGTCTCCGAGTGGGGAGCACCAGTTGTGTTTGCTACTAAGGCAGATGGTTCCCTTCGATTGTGTGTGGACTATCGCGAGTTAAATAAGGTGACGAGGAAGAATAAGTATCCTCTACCACGGATAGATGATTTGTTTGATCAACTGGAAGGAGCGAGAGTGTTCTCCCAGTTGGACCTCGCGACAGGATTTCATCAGCTCCGTGTAGCAGCTGATAGTATAGCTAAAACGGCATTTAGGACGCCGTCTGGGTTCTATGAGTGGTTGGTCATGCCATTCGGGTTGACCAATGCACCAGCATACTTCGTGGATCTTATGAATAGAGTATTCAGAGACCAACTGAATAAGTTTGTTCTTGTGTTCGTAGACGATATCCTTGTTTACTCGAGGACAGAAGAGGAACACAAGGAGCATTTGAGAATTGTGTTGGAGGTGTTGAGAAGACACCAATTGAAAGCGAAGTTCTCTAAGTGTCACTTCTGGAGGAGAGAAGTGAGATTCTTGGGCCATGTTGTTTCAGAGAATGGTATTGCCGTGGACCCTGCAAAGGTGGCTACGGTACAAGATTGGTCTGCGCCCAAGAATGCAAAGGATGTAAGAAGTTTCTTGGGGTTAGCTGGATATTATCGTAAGTTTATCAAAGACTTCTCCAAGACAGCGGCACCGTTGACTCAGTTGACTAAGAAGAATCAAGCCTTCGTTTGGGACGGAGGGTGTGAAAATGCATTCAAGAGTCTAAAGGAAAAGTTGACGCGTGCGCCAGTGTTGGTCATTCCTAAGGGAAATGAAGAGATGACGGTATACACGGATGCTTGTGGTACCGGACTGGGTGCGGTATTGATGCAAGGAGGTAGGGTTGTAGCTTATGCCAGTCGACAGCTAAAGCCACATGAGAAGAAGTATCCTACCCATGATTTGGAATTAGCAGCGATTGTATTTGCGATGAAGATGTGGAGACATTACCTCTTGGGAGAAAGATTTGAGCTGTTTACCGATCATAAATCGTTAAAGTATCTCTTCTCTCAGAAAGATCTGAATCTCCGTCAGCAGAGATGGTTAGAGTTTTTGGCTTCGTATGATTTTGATATCGCGTATACACCTGGGAAGGGTAATGCGGTAGCCGATGCCTTGAGTAGGAGACATGCCAGCTTAGGGGCAATGTTTCTTGAATGGAAGCAGCTGGAGTATATCGCGGGGTTTGATTTCAGACCAAGGTGCGAATTGGATCCAGTTATGCTAGCTAGCTTGACGATCAGACCCACTTTGATAGAGCGGATTGGCTCTAGTCAGAGGGACGATCCTAACCTATTGGAAATCATCTCCAAGTTAGAGATGGGTATCGATGAGGAGGTGAACAAGTATGGGCTTGATCGAGATGGATGGCTTCGGAAGAATGGAAGACTAGTGGTGCCCAATGTGAATAGTTTGAGAGATGAAGTGCTTAGAGAATGTCATCACTCAAAACTGACTATACATCCCGGTGGTAATAAGATGTATAGAGACATGAGACAGACTTACTACTGGGAAGGGATGAAAAGAGACGTTGGGAAGTTTATATCCAAATGCATGAATTGCCAGCTAGTTAAAGCCGAGCAAAAGAAGCCTAGTGGGTTGATGCAACCATTAGAAATTCCCGAATGGAAATGGGAACAAGTTTCGATGGATTTCATCGATGGTTTACCGAGGACTAGATCGGGACATGATAGCATTTGGGTAATTGTGGATCGACTGACCAAGAGTGCAAGATTTATACCAGTTAAGTCGAACAGAACTGCAGCTAAGTTAGCAGAGCTATATATGAAGTGGATAGTGAGATTTCATGGAGTACCCAAAGGCATTGTGAGTGACCGAGATCCGTTGTTTACTAGTGGATTTTGGAAGAGCTTACAAGAGGCTTTAGGATCAGAATTACATCTCAGTACCGCATATCATCCTCAGACCGACGGTCAGACGGAGAGGGTGAATCGGATATTGGAAGATCTCTTGAGAGCTTGTATATTGGATTTTGGTGGATCATGGGATGACCATTTGCATCTAGTGGAGTTTGCATATAATAATAGCTACCAATCCAGTATCGGTATGGCTCCATATGAAGCTTTGTACGGAAGACCGTGCAATTCACCATCATGTTGGATAGAGACTGGCGAGAAGTTTGTGCTTGGACCAGATGTGGTGAGAGAAACTTCCGATAAGATCAAGATCATTCGGCAACGAATGAAAGCTGCTCAAGATAGGCAGAAAAGCTATACTGATAAGAGGAGAAGAGACTTGAAATTCTCCGTTGGTGACTTGGTGTTTGTCAAGATCTCTCCGTTGAAAAGCGTGATACGATTTGGCAGGAGAGGCAAGTTGGTACCAAGATTTGTGGGTCCTTTCCAAGTTCTCGAGGAAGTTGGGAATTTGGCGTATAGAGTTGGCTTACCAGAGAAAATGGCAGGAGTTCACAATGTGTTTCATGTTTCCCAACTAAGGAAGTTCGTTCACGACTCAAATGTGACTATTTCACCTGATCAGTTGGAGGACTTCGAAGTAGAACCTGAGGCGGTTGAGAACCGCAAGCCGATTCGTATTGTGGGGCATGATACGAAGCAACTTCGAAGAAAGTCGGTGAAGCTAGTCAAAGTTCAGTGGGGCGAGGACGAAAATGATTGTGCTTGGGAGACGGAGGAGAGCATCAGAAAGGCTCATCCAGAACTCTTTGCCTGGTAAGATTTACTTTGCGATTTAGTTATTCCGCATGCTAGGATAGACTTGTTTTGCTTGTTTTGCATGTTTGATGGTTGTTTTATGATTGATAGGCATGCGGGACCCTTGTGTGTGTTTCGATTAGGGAATTTCGGGGGCGAAATTTCTTAAGGGGGGGAGAGTGTAACGACCCGTGTTCTACACATCATGGGATTGTAGAATATTTATTTCTTTCCCGTATGAAGTTGTATGGTCATGTAACTTTGGGAAACATTTATTAGAGTCATTTCCCCTGTTCATGATTTTTGTTGATTTTTAAATGACCATTTTGCCCCTAGCCAGTACTGTTTTGGCCATAACTTTTGATAGGGAAGGAATTTTGACCTGAAACCACTTCCATTAGATTCGTTTGATGGTTTCTCTTTCCGTAGAGTGGTCATAATAGCCAAACGGACTTACCGTTTGGGAGATATGGCTGAAACAAGGTTTGGAGGGTGAAAAACTGCATAATTGGGCTAAACCGGGTAGTTAGCAATTGGGCCCATAAGGGGATTTCGGGATTGAGGCTGTATAAGGGTTGATTAGGGTTAGAAAACATCCTTTTAGTCATTTTTCCAGCCACCATTTCATTTCATAGAACCCTATTAATGGCCTCCAACCTCTAAATCACTCCAAACCACTCTAAACTTGAAGAAAAGAGATTAGCAACGACAAATCAAGGCAAATCAACACCAAATCGGGATTAGAGCTGCTACAACACCTTGTTATCTTCACCAAGTCAGAGATTTATTTCGGATCTTGTTTAATTTGTGGCTAAGGTGAGTGATTAGCTTGCTTTTTGCACTAATTATGGTTATTCGGGGTGATTAGTGCTAATTAGCGTTTTTAAACGAAAATAAATTCTGGAAAAATGTTTATAAATTCATAAACAATGTTTTAGACCTCTGATATGAGTTTGGGTTAATTTGATTAAGTTTTGCTAATCATGTCATTAGTTATGCTCACATATGCTTAAGGGAAAACATGGGGTTTTGGGCATGTTTGATCCATTTTACCATGTCATATTGTTGTTTTGGTGTTTGAGGTCACTTGTATGTGTTGCTATGACTCTATGACATGCTTTGTGATTGATTTCAATAGTTAAAATGGTCGAAAACGCCGTCGAGAGGCGTATAAACACTTGCTGGAAAGTTGCAGGAATTAGTGCAGGAAATCGGATCGGATCGCCCCTACCGACCCGAACCGCCCATTCCTCTTCACCACGAACCGAACCAGATCGCTATAGCGAAGCAAGCCGCGCCACGAGCTGAAGGATCCGAACCGATCCAGTGTGCAATGAAGGACTCCGATCCGAACCGTCACAAGAGAGAGACATGGATCCGACCCGAACCGATGGTGCACTCCGATCCGACCCGAGGTAACAGTCACGAAACGAGACGATGAAGACCACGATCCCAATGATGACGAAAGGGATCCGAACCATGGCATGAAGAAGGCTCCGACCCGATCCGAGGACTGATGCTTGGTGGTTGAGGGCGGCACGAACCACGACACGATGGAGGGTGCGAACCGAACCGAGGTGGTGGACCCGAACCGATCCGATGGGTGGTCACGAACCCGACACGATCCGAATTGGAGGAAGAGATGATGATCCGAACCGATCCGAAGGAGGAAGATCCATAACCCGAAATGCAAAGGTAGTTCAAGTGGAAGTTCGAGCTCAGGATCCAGACGGGAACCAATGAGTTCACTTCGTGATTGGGCTTTGCTGCGGGACGTGTGCTAAGGAGTTGTCGATGTCTATGACTTTGGATCACTAGGTGTTGGAGGTAGAGAGACAAACTCGGGCTTTGGATATGGTGCGACTAGGGAGCTACCTACCAATGGAGTGGGATCATGGATACGTTGGGCGTGGTCCCATAGGTTTGGCGTTGGTGGTAGTAGGAATGGACATAGTCGTACGAAGTCGAGTTCTGTCGTTTTAGTAAAGTGCTCTAGTGATCGAAGAAGTGGATGTCGTATGCTTTACGCACTGAGTGAGAGATGTGAGGATGGTTGCTATGCTTGATTGTTTGACACACACATCCCCACCCCCGTATACTTATATTATGTGTTTGTGGCATCATAGAGTGTTGTACCGTGTAGTACTAACTCTTTGGTTGCAGGTCCAGGTTCAGGTATGACTTAGTATACCTGTTATTATTCTGTTTATGCTTGCTACCACTCATACCAGACTGATGTCTGACCCAGAGTTTTATGTTTCTTCTTATTACTCTGGGTGCTCACACGAGCAGACTAGAGACAGGGATAGCTGGTAGTGCGCTTGGTAGATGGACTGAAGACGAGCAGGAGGCTCCACGTATGATATATAGTTATTCTCCCTGTGTCGTGATCGGTATCTACTTTGGGCATTAGTAGCATACCTATTTTGTTTATCTTAGAGACAGTATTTTGAAGTTGTAATAAGCTGTATTTGATATTTCCGCTACTCTGATGATGTTAGTTCAAGTTTTCAGCTTATGCACTGTCTCATCTGTTTTATGTCAAGTATATGTTGGTTATTATATTTTATCCCATGCGCTGTGAGACATATTACAGGTTCTTTATTTGGTTCATCTTCTTTCTTTCTCATTCTTTGGCGACCGTCCCATGCCAATTGGACATGTGTACAGCGCACAATCGGAGTAAATGTCGGTTGGTGCGGGGCGGGCCGTCACACCATCGGCTCTGAAGAGACCGAAGCAACCGAGGCCTCGCTTTCCATCATCCACATAAGTAAAATACCCAGGCGTGTAAAACCCAAGGCACCACTCCAAGCTAGAGGAAAATGCATGTCCTCCCTGAAGTCCGTCTCCCGTTTCTGGCTCATACCGGGGTGTGAGGCTCGCGAAACAAAGCTATACACAAAGCCATGCCCCACAGGCCATGCTTTTATCATCAACCACAAGACTTTGCTTTTCAACAGAAGCCTTGATCATCTATCAGTTAGGCGTGCCACAAAGGCAATTCACTCCGTGAGACTGATTTCTATCGATATATAACCTCTGGGCTCATACGTCTCAGAGAAGGGCGTTAAGCAAGAAAATAAATTCTTCGCCACCAAACAAATATATATTTAATAGAGATCAATCAGCACAGAACAAAATCCAATGTCTGACACATTGCCCATTTACACGTTCATTCTGCGTCTGAACGAAACCGGAGGCACCCAATACCTCGCATATCCGTACAATCAACAAGTACGTTGGGGTGGCTACTACTTCAACCCCGTCAAGGTAGCTACTCCTATCATGAGAATCGGTAGCACCCCTCCATTCGACGTGAAGATCATCGGTCTTGCACCGTCTTCATATCTTCGACTTTCACTCGTCGATCAATTATTTGAAATGAGAATTAACTCGGCCTTTTCAAATAATTCACGTATATCTAGAATTTCAAATCAATTCATTTCAATGGTTAAATTATTAGACATCACCAATTTTGTTCTTTAATGTAATTTTCACACCAAACACATTCAACCATCAAATATCACATAAATCAAGCAAATTCAGTTTATTTCCATTCCATATTGTTTATAATATTTTATCACGATTTTATCGCTATTTTTATTTATTTAAAAATAGACGATTCATTCAAACGACGCTTCAGGCCATAAAGCAGCCATGGCGCTATTTTTCTCCCAATTTGATTTACACATATCTGAAAATCTAACCGTTGGATCTTCACAAAATTTATATCATTAGAAAGATCTTTTCAAAACGAATCCAACGGTTTCAGTTTTGGGAAAATCCGACGGTCGGATCTCCCGCACTAATCGTTTGAAGTTACGATTTCAAAATACGAATTGCAGCGTCGTTATTCGATTTAATTTAATTATATTTATATATATAAAAATATAATCGATTCTGGCGTTGTTTTTCTTCAGATTTGAATTAAACATTCCAGACAATCCAACCGCTAGATCTTTACAATGTGGGTGCCGTTGGAAAGATATTCCCAAGGCGAATCCAACGGTTGTGGTTTCGGGAAAATCCGATGGTCGGATCTCCCGCACTAATTGTTTGAAATCACGATTTAAAAATACGAACTACAGCGTCGTTATTCACTATATTTTAATTATATTAATATAAATATATATAAATATAATTCTTTCTTCGATTTCAAAACTATTTCCACTTTATATATTTGATAAAAATGATATTTTTATCCAACAGACATTTATTTCAACACTTCACTATTTTTAACAATTCATGTATATAATAAAATAGTGATTTTTATTGTAAAACAACTCATTTCAAAACACGACTATTTTATATAGTTCATATAGATGATAAAAATATGATTTTTATTATAAAACAATTTATTTCAAAACATGACTTTTTTATATAGTTCATATAGATGATAAAAATATGATTTTTATTATAAAACAATTTATTTCAAAACACGACTATTTTATATAGTTCATATAGATGATAAAAATATGATTTTTATTATAAAACAATTTTTTACAAAACACGACTATTTTATATAGTTCATATAGATGATAAAAATATGATTTTTATTATAAAACAATTTATTTCAAAACACGACTATTGTTCAACACATGAATTTCTATTCAACACACGAATATAGTTTCAACACATGAATATTATTGAAAATTTCGGTAGCATAACGGCAGGGTAGTTAAAACTGGGACCGTCCCTAGTACGGCTCCTCGCTCTACCTTAAAGCCTCACAGCTTTTGACAATGGGGATTCATGCATCTAGTTCGCACGCAGGCGGCATGTTTTATTTTCATTTCCACAATCCTATTCTAATTTGTTTCAACCACAAATGAGTATTTTTCAACCACAGTCAATCATTCTCAACCACAAACAATTTATAACAACCATTCGCATTATTCACCAAATTTCACATCAACCAAATGATCCAAACAATATCACAACCAATAAATATCATCCATGGTCTGTGGACGAGGGGAGTGTGTGTATATATATTCGTATATCAATATATTTCAATTCACTTCAATTCATTTCAATGTCACTTTATCGCATATATAATTTTTACAACGCACATATAACTTATACATCGAACATACAACTTATATAATGCTTATACATTACAACGCTTATATAAATCATACATCGACTATATAATTTATACATCGTTGTTTTCCATATTGTTTATAAATTAGAAATCTCACATTGAGTTCCACTCCACCAAAAATAGCAGAAGACTCAGAAAACTATGCGGTCTCTTCTAGAATGTAGAAGACGTCCACACGAGTCCACTGTCTCTTGTTTCACTGGATTTCGACAAGAAACGAAAAAGATATGATTTTATAAAGGTTGCGGACTTTCTAAAATTAATTAACAAAGGAATAAAATAAAAAAAACTTTCTTCCTCCTTTAAACTCCTGGCCGCATTCAAAACTAGTCGTTCAAATCTAGGGCTTGATTTTGCGAGCAAAACACGATGCCTGCTGATGATCGGAGGCTTCCACGGCGTGCTCCACCGCGACAGCTACCACTGGCCTCAACAATGGAGAACTCGGAGGTCCTTCTAGTGCTGAAAACGATGATGAGCGGCAGTCCTTTGGATCAGCGATTCCAGCACTACACGGAAATAGAGCTCATCAAACCCGTATTGATTTAAAGCTGATTCAAATATCTACAAAGTTTGCTGAAGGACCATAGTTTAATTCGAAATGTTTTGAGGGAATTTTTGGGTTCTTCTCTGGAACAAAATCGGCCGTGGAATGGTATTGGGCGGCGGCAATTAGGGTTGAAGAGAGAGAATTGAACGAGAAATCCTATTGGCCAGAGTTTTATAATTATTTTTAATTTATTTTAAATTCGAAAATACCCCTCTTCACATACGAACCCCAATCCAGACCCAACGACTGTCGTCTCTAGCTAAATACCCCCATTCTGAACACAATGGGATATGTTTTGTAGGACCATTCGAATGTTTCAGTCAGTTTTCCTTCAAATTAAAATATATAACATTCAATATTGGATTTGAACGTACATTTCAATTTGTCGGGGCCACATACTGATTCTAAAAATTCCAGAAAAATAAATCCAGCTATGTTTTGACGATACAGTCCCAACAAAACTAGTTTCGTTGAATTCTGAGACTGTTTGAAAAATGGCCATTTTCTGGTCGATCCAATTTAACTATAATTGACCAAAACACATTTTCCTTTGCCACGCTCACATACTAGCTTCAAAAATTATGAAATTTGAAACCTAGCAATAACTTCGCATCCCGGATCCAACAAAAGTGGTTTCGTCGAATTCCGAGGCCGTTTGCAAAATGTCTATTTTCACGGGCTATATAAATTCTATAGTGACCTTTCTAAAAATTCATTTGGCCATAACTTTTGACTTCCGCTACGAAACTTCGATTTTTCAGATTCGTTAGAAAGATATTCACTAACAAATTTAAATATATTTGGTTTCACTAAAATCCGTTTTATTTTGCACCCGGTACAGTCAGTCAAAGTTTGAATTGAAATTTCGAAACTACCGCGCCATTCCAGGCCTTGTTTATAATTAGAAATAATTATTTTTATTTTCAACCATCGATTCAAACTCACTTTTCATCGATATTATTTAAAATACTTAGTTTAAATACTTAAAATCCACTAAAATAGCCAATTTAAAAATTTTAAATTGGTTCAGATTTTTCGGGTCGTTACATCTGGTTTATTTTGAATCATGTACATTCATTTGAAATTTGAAATCGAAATTTCAAACTACCGCACCATTTCCAATTCTTTTTATAATTAAAAATAAATATTTATATTTTAATGTTAATTCAAATAAATATTATACGTTCTAATTCTATTCAAAATAGATTTCTAGTCGTAATTCTTTAAAATAATTTATTTTAAATATTCCAAATTCATTAAAATCACCAAAATAAAATTTTTAAATTGGCTCGGATTTTCTGGGTTGTTACATTCAACCTCCGTCTTCATCGTCGACTTTTTGTCGTCGTATTAATTGTTCAGTATGGGTTGAACCCGGTCTTTCCGAATAACTCGTGTATTTTATAGTCAATAATAAAGTGCTATAAAAACACATCATATGCCTCATTCCAATTCAAGATATTCTTTTAATAAATTATTCACATTTGAAGGAAAGGTTCCCATTAATTTTATCAAAAATAAATTCTTTTAAACTTCCTTTGGATCTCAATTTCAAAAGATTTTATTAACTAGTCGGGATTATCGAATCTTACCGCAATAATCATTTATTATTATCCAATCCCAACCTATTCATCCCATGGAAAAAAACTGATAGCACTCCATATCTTACACCCACTGTGTTCTGAGTAAAATTAATTACCTGTTTACGTTCAAATCTAATAAAGATTTATCTATCGCCTGGAGTAAAACTGGCGTACCCCATTCTCGATCATTTCATAAATGAGATAAATTTAATTATCCCATTCTCATTCCAATCTAATTAAAGATTCATTAAAACTCTAATTCAGTTTTAATCTCAAAAATCATTATTTAATGATTATTCAACTTTAGGAAATAAATCTTGTCTTTAAACGGGTTAAAGAACAAATGTTATTTAAAACATTGTTCACGATAAACCCAAAATCATCTTTCATTAAAATGGAATCTACATGGAAATCATAACAGTATATAATCGATATAAATTCCCATATCAGACCAATAATATAAATGAAATAGCGACAAGCTCATCTCGATTATTACCCAATCAATTTCCATTCAATTCCAATTTAATATATATTAAATTGGAAAACTTTACTTTTGAAATTTTCCATTTAAATCTTAATAAAAGATTTATAAATCCAAAATTATATTTTCACTATTAATTGGGTAAAAGAACAAATGTCATTTAAAACACACTTCACAATAAACCGAATTCACATTTCATTTTATTCCCATTTACTAAATATAATTGGAAACTCTAATAATCTTAATTAAAAGATTTATTCTTTCATATGGGGTTTAAGAGTGGTCTTATTTAAGACACCATTCATGACAAACCCAAAATCCTTTTTGACATTGAATAAATGGCTCCAAATAGAAATTATATCGGCGTAAATTCAATATCAAATTCTGAAATCAACAAATATCGTATTGGGAATAACGATATTTATATCTTCCAAATTCCTCAACAATATCTGTATAATCACATAATCCAATATCGAAATATCCCGAAGATAATTTCCATTCCAATTCATACTTTGGAAAATTCTGGTTACGTTAAAACCATTTACAAATCCAATTTATTTATTTATAACATAGGATTATTATTCTAGTTGATAACTAGTTCATTTTGATAAAAATATTTTTTTTTATCTTTAAAAAATTGGAATTTTTCATACAAAATCTTTCCATATCATTTATTATGATTTTACATAATTTTTAGTAAATTTATTAAGGCCTTTACAGTCAGTTTCCAATAACGGTCACCGAACTGCATCCATAGCGACCTTTTCCAAATTTGATTTGGACATAATTCCAAATACATCCATAGCGACTCAATCAAATGCCATATAATTTCAGTTATATGGATTTCATACATATTCAACACTAATGACAAATAACCATTAACCAGTCCATTCACATCCAGAGCGAAATTTACAACTATGTGAGCAATAAAATAAATAAATAACACTCATCACTGCCTGTCAATCCATCGATTGACATATAACTAAATATTGGGATTAGCGTATGTAAAATATCATCCCAATACCCGTATGGGGTTTTCAAACAACAACAGTGAATTTAAATAAATTGTTGGTTAACAAATTTAACCAATTCTAATTTGGTTTGAATTATTTTTCTAATTATCCAATTTCATATTTTACTATTAATATAAGTGTATACTGTCAAACCAATTTCAAATATAAATGTATCAATCATAGACGGCATGAGTGCCCCATCCCACTATGTCGCCATACTAGGCTTTACAATCAAAACCGCAAAATGTCGTGTTGGAAGTTGGATTTCCATCTGTGAACCAAGGCAATGGATCGTCCTTACCGCTTCGAGACAATCTAGCCTACCATGTCTCAGGACCCAGACTCAGGTGGGCCCTTGGATCTTAAGGGCCGGTCCACTCGATGTGGATTAAAATGCCTGAACACTATGTTTCCCCGCCCAATGGGGGCGAAAACTGGTCATATCCCGACCAAACTATCGGCCCCGGAATTACCGATATAACCGAGGTGCCTCGCTATCCATCAGCCACATAAGTAAAACGTCAGGGATTGCAAAATGCTGACACCACTCCTAGATAGAAGGAAACACATGTCCTCCCTGAAGTCCTCTCCCATTTCTAGTTCACACCGGGGTGCGAGGCTCGCGAATTAACGCTACACAAAGCTATGCTATATTAAAGCCGTGCTTTGATCATTAACCACAAGACTCTGCTTTTCAACAGAAGCCTTGATCATTTGCATCTCAGCATGCCACACAGGCAATTCACGCTATGCAACCGATGTCTATCAATTACATAGAATGAAATCCGATGTTAGACACACATCCATTTACAAGTTCGTTCTGGGTCTGAACGAAACCGGAGGCACCTTATTCCTCATCCCGTATGTCCAATATAGGAGAGAGGTCCTTGCATATCCGGTCGATCTCCAAGTACGTCTGGACGATGACCACTTATTACCTTGTCTTGCGTGTACAACCCAATCAAGACATTAGTAATCATCCAAACGATGTGAAGACCTCCGGTCTTCGACCACCGTCTTTATCCTCGACACATCGTCGAATCAGTTATTCAGAATCGGATAAACCCGGCCTTTCTGAATAACTCGCGTATATAATAAACAAGTGCTATAAAAACACAACATACGCCTCATTCCAATCCAGAATATTCCTTTATTCAAATATTTTTATATTTTGGGAAAGGTTTCCATTAATTTTATCAAAGATAAATTCTTTAAATTTATTCTTTAATCTTCTTTTTATGGTTTATCCAAACTAGTCGGGATTAACGAACCTTACCAAAGTAATCATTTGTTTAATTTCCAAATCCCAACCTATTCATCCCATGAAGCAAAACTGGTAACACTTCATATTTAACACCAAGGTGTTATCAGTAAATTCAATTACCATTTTACGTTCTAATTTAATTAAAAATTTAACTATTGCCTGGAGTAAAACTGTGGTACTCCATTCTCGATCATTTCAATCTAATTAAAGATTCATTAAAACTCCATTTGGTTTTAATCTTCCCAAAAATCAATATCAATGATTATATAACTTGGGAAATCATATCTTTTCTTTAACTAGGTTAAAGAACCAATGTCATTTAAAACACGATTCCCAATAAACCCAAAATCACATTCCATTCTATCATTCTCTTACCATAAATTAACAAGAGAACAATTCCCTAAATATTGATCCCGAAGGCCGAAACCAACATCAGATCAATACCCAGGAAACCATTCAACTTAACTAATCTCCAGTTAGTTTCTAATTTTCTTAACTCCATTGGGTCTAAGAATTGTATTATTAAAGATACCATCCACGACAACCCAAAATCTCATTCCATTGTTAATCGGGTTAAAGAACAGGTGTTATTTAAAACACCGTTCACTATAAACCCAAAAACCAATTTCAATTCAATTTCAGTTAAATATTAATTAATTGGTATACTTCACTAAATCTAAAAAAAAGATTTAATCTTTTCTCAACTGTGTTCAAGAACAGTGTCAATGAAGACACCATTCATGACAAACCCAAAATCACATTTGATATTAAATACAAGGCTCTAAATATATCGGCTTATATTCAACATCAAATTCTGAAACCAACAAATATCGTATTGGAAATAACGGTATAAATATATCTTTGAGATTTCCTTAACAATATTTGTATAATGATAAAATCCAAAATTGAAATATTCCGAAGACAATTTCGATTCAAATCCATTCCAATTCATATATTGGAAATCCTGGTTATTTTTAAAACCATTTCAAAAATCGAATTTATTTATTTAAAAATATTGGATTATAATTCTAGTTCATAACTAGTTCATTTCGATAAAAATCTATTTTTATCTTTTCAAATATGGAATTTTTCATCCCAATTATTTCCAAATCATTTCTTGTGATTTTACACTAATTATTGATATTTTTAAAAAAATTATCAAGGCACGTACAGTCGATTTCCATAAACAGCCATCGAACTACACTTACACAGACCTTTCCCAAATTTGATTTGGACATAATTCCAAATCCAACCGTTAGATTTCAAATCTCTAATATTGGTTGGAAAGCACTTTTTTGATACGAACCCAACGGTTCCAGTTTTAGGAGAATCCGACGGTCGGTTCTCCTATAATGTCCATTCGAAGTCAATGGTCGAAATTCGCAAACTACCGCAGCGCGGCGCGTTCTATTCCGGCCATTATATATATATATATATATATATATATATATATATATATATATATATATATATATATATATTTCGTCAATTTCCATTTAAAACGTGTTTTATAAACAGTTTTAAATTCATTTTCAAAACGATTTCAACTTCATATTCAATTTCAAATCAAAATTGAATATTCCATATCATTAATATATGTAGTGACCCGTAACTTCCCCGGTAAGGAAAGCACGAATTGCTTTGAGGACAACACATATCGGAACACAAACAGAAGAACATTTCATTGCTTATTACAACAATTCCATCAAAATACAAGAATATACAGAGTATGGATAAATATTATACAACATAGAATATCAGAGATTTAAATTACATTTAAATATATAGCAGCGAAAAATAATACAACGCACAACTGAAGGCGATACACGGATACAGAGCTTTCCGAGTATCGTTCCAGCTGTAGACTAGGATCCTGTGAATATAAATCTGCAAAACCAAAACTACTAGCTGCCCGTGTCGAAAATAAGGGCACCCAGAGTTTAGGTTAAAATAATAAACTCCAGGTCAGTCATGTAACCGGTGTGAGAACTAAAACAGTTATTTAACTTTATTTTAAAAGAGAGTAATTCAAGGGACCACGCCGTATAACACGTAACGGGTTTCCTCCCGAGAACACTAGTGCATATAACAAAAGCGCCATGATTTTTAGAAAAATGAAGCTATTATAAGACCTAGGTCCCAACACACAATGCAACGCAAGCCGGAGGATAGGGTTTTCCCTTATAATGTCCAAACATGCTTGGTACGTTTCAAACAAATCATTTGATACTATTATAAGTGTATATTGTCAAAACAATATCAATCATAGATGGCATGGGTACCATATATCGTGTCGCCATACCAGGCTCTACAAATAAAACCGAAATATCTCGTATTGGAAATTGGATTTCTGTCATGAGTCGAGGCAAGGGGAAAGCTCCTCTCCGCTTCAAGACACTCTAGCAAATGCCTCAGGACTACACACTCTTGGTAACCCTTGGAATCGGCTGCCCGGTCCTCTCTTACGTTTGAGGATTGGCAATTCCTGAACATAGGTTTCTCGGTCCTTACTGACCTATAATCGAGGCGCCTCGCAATCCAACATCCACATAGGTATAATAATCGACGATGTCAGGGCTAGTAAAACGCTGACACCACCCATAACTAGAAAGAAACGTCGTGTCCTCCCAGCGGTCCGTATCCCATTTTTAACTCATACCGAGGTGTGAGGCTCGCGTATTCACGCTATACGCAAAGCTATGCCACGTAGGCTATGCTTTGATCATCAACCACAAGACTTTGCTTTTCAATGGAAGCCTTGATCATTTTCCACTTAGACGTGCCACACAGGCAATTCACTCCATGCGACTGATGTCTACCGATATACAACCTCTGAGCTCGTACGTCTCAGAGAAGGGCGTCAAGCAAGAGAATAAATTCTCCGCCGCCAAACTGATGTATATTTAATAGAGATCAATCAACACAGAATAAAATCCAATGTCAGACACACAGTCCATTTACAAGTTCGTTCTGGGTCTGAACGAAACCGGAGGCACTTTCCTCACATATCCATCGATCTACATGTACGTCTGGACGATCGCTAACTGATTCCCTCCTCTTGGGTGTACAGCCCAATCAAGATCATCAGTAATCACCCAAACGGTGTGAAGACTTCCGGTCTTCAACCACCGTCTTCATCTTCGACTTATTGTCAAATCGGTTATTCAGAATGGGTATAAACCCGGCCTTTCTGAATAACCCGCGCATATAATAAACATGTGTTACACAAACACAACATATGTCTCATTCCAATTCAGAATATTCTTTTATTCAAAATTTCACATTCTTAGGGAAAGGTTCCCATTAATTTTATCAAAGATAAATTCTTCTAAATTTATTCTTTAATCTTCCTTTGGATATCATTTCAAACCATATTATGGTTTTCCAAACTAGTCGGGATTAGCGAACCACACCGAAGTAATTATTTATTTTATTTCCCAATCCCAACCTATTCATCCCATGAAGCAAAACTGGTAATACTCCGTATCTTACACCACGGTGTTATCGGTAAAATTAATTACCATTTCACGTTCAAATCTAATTAAAGATTTAATTATCTCTTTGGAGCAAAACTGGTGATACTCCATTCTCGATCACTTTCCAAATTTGATAATTTAAATTATCAATTCACATTTCAATCTAATTACAGATTCATTAAAACTCCACTTAATTTTAATCTTCTTAAAAATCAATATCCGTCTTTAACTGGGTTAAAGAACCAATGTCATCTAAAACACGGTTCGCGATAAACCCAAAATCACATTCAAATTCAATTCCAATTAAATATTATTTAATTGGACAATTTCACTAAATCTTAATTAAAAGATTTATTCTTTTCTAAACTGGGTTCAAGAACAGTGTTATTTAAGACACCATTCACGACGAACCCAAAATCCCATTTGATATTAAATACAAGGCTCTGATAGAAAATATATCGGCTTATATTCAATATCAAATTCTGAAATCAACAAATATTGTATTGGAAATAATGATATAATATATCTTTCAAATTTCCATAACAATATTCGTATAATCTCGAATCCAATCATCGAAATATTCCAAAGATAATTTCGATTCAAATCCATTTCAATTCATATATTGGAAATTTTGGTTATTTTTAAAACCATTTCAAATCCAGTTTATTTATTTTAAAAATATTGAATTTATAATTCTAGTTCAAAACTAGTTCATTTTGATAAAAGTACATTTTTATCTTTTCAAATATGGAATTTTTCAATAACTTCGTTATTCTTTTCAACAAATGAATATTTATTCTATTCAACACATGAATCTATATTTCTTTCAACACATGACTATTCTCAACACATGAGCACTGTCAACACATGACTATTTTTGTTATTTAATATATTTTATAAAATTATGATTTCTATCGTTTAATTTTTTTTATCAGACTCCAACTGTAAATTAGTAAGAGAACGATTCCCTAAATATTAACCCCAAAGGTCGAAACCAACATCAGATCGACACCCAGGAGACCACTCATCTTATCTACTTTCCAGTTAGTTTCTAATTTTATATATGATAAAGATGTAAATTTTATTGTTAAAATATTTCGTTCAACACATGAATATTCTCAACACATGAGCATCGTCAACACATGACTATTTATTCTATTCAACACATGAACCTTTATTTTATAATATTCTTTATTTTTCCAATTGGAATGAGGCCCAATCAATTACCATATAATGTTAATTATATGGATTCCACACAACACATGTATATAATAGCAACGATAAATAATCAACCATCATCCAAAGTGCACCACACAACTGCATAAGCATTAAAAATAAATAATTAACGCTTGTACAGTTTGTCAATCCAACGATTGACATACCACTAACACTGAATATTATTTGTGCAGTTGGGCGACGTGTAAAATTTATCGTCCCAATCAATGTCCTTCAAATAGGTGTTCATAAACAAACCGTCCGGTTTGTAAATGAATATATATTTATTCACATTCACGTTAAAAATTATATTTTTAACGATAATTAATTTATTTCAACACATGAATATTGTATTACCCATTTCACATCAACATCACAAACAAACTCCGATGACTGTCGCCCCTAGCTAAATACCCCCATTCCGAACACAATGGGATATGTATCATAAGCTGATTCAACTGTTTCGATCAGTTTCCGTCAAAATCAAAATATAAAATTATATATTGAATTTGAACGCACATTTCAATTTACCGGGGCCATATACGGACTCTAAAAATTCCCGAAAAATATTTTCTAGCTTTATTGACGATACGGTTCTAACAAAACTAATTTCATCGAATTCTGAGACCGTTTGAAAAATGGCCATTTTCTGGTCGATCCAATTTAACAAAAATTCACCAAACACATTTTCCTTTGCCATGCTCCCATGTTAACTTCAAAAATTATGAAATTTGAAACCTAGAAATAATTTGACATCCCGGATCCAACAAAAGTGGTTTCGTCGAATTCCGAGGTCGTTTGCAAAATGTCTATTTTCAAGGGCGATATATTCTCTATAGCGACCTTTCTGAAAATTCATTTGGCGATTACTTTTGACTCCCGCTATGAAACTTCGATTTTTCGGATTCGTTGGAAAGATATTTTCAATTAGATTCTAATATTTTTGGTTTCACTAAAATCCGGTTTATTTTGCACCCGGTACATTCATTTGAAGTTTGAAATCGAATTTTCAAACTACCACACCATTTTCAATTCCTTTTATAATTAAAATAAAATATTTATATTCTAACGACGATCTATATAAATATACACATTCGAATTCTATTCAAAATAAATTTCTCGCCGTTATTATTTAAAATAATTCATTTTAAATATTCAAAATTCGCTAAAATTGCCCAAAAAAAAATGGCTCAGAATTTCCAAGTTGTTACAATCTCCCCCACTTAAAACTTTTCGTCCCCGAAAAGGAACGAAGCTGAAAGTTGTTTTACAATCCAACTCACTTTCATTATTTCCATTACGGCTTAAGTTCTTCAACTTTTCAGTTTCTAAGAAATTTTCAAATTTCTCAAAAATTTGGCTAACACACTAAATTTTCGAATTTTTTTGCCATAACCTCCCCTGCACCGGGGACTTCGGGATATTTCAAATAGCCTCCCATGGCCCTCATCAATCCAAAAAGAAAAAGAAACAGCCAAGCGGCTCATAAAATCATCCAAACCCAATAAATTTGTAAACATGTACCTATTTGTCGGGCAAACAATTTTATTCTTCTGCTCTAGCCTCCTTGTTATGACCTATTCGATGTAAGTACACGTATCTGCATGCATTTTCAAACAATTTTCAATACAGTTCAATATTAGGTTCAATTTGGCATAAATGGTTCAAAATATCAAACCAATAATCAAACAGCACAATCATCAATCAGTTTATTGATTATCATTTCAAATACATAATTTTGTTATACATATATATACAAAAAATCATGTTTTTGATGCCAAATCACAACAATAAACCTATCTAGTTTTGGTTCTCACACCAGTCTAATAGAATTATATAGATATCACACCTTCGAAACCCGAACATAAATATTGGTAATGGAGCTCCATCATCAAAATCATCTCCGAGCGACTAGAGTGTGATCCTATATCTATCCAGTATATTAAAACTTCGAATATGCGTTCATGACGCGTATATGCAAAATCTTTATATACTCGATTGTCCAAATTCAATACAAATAAAATATTCAAATACGTATAAACTGGTTTAAAATTTCAAAACAATATTGTTTTATTTTAAAAATATACTCTTCACCTTCGTTCTAGGATACTACTGATCCCATCTCTAACGAGTTATTCTAATTGGATATTACTAATCCGAAATCTGATGAATTCTTTCGTTCGGTTCTAATGTGTCTTGTTCTCGAGCTCTGTAAACCAAAGCTCTGATACCAAATGTAGTGACCCGTAACATCCCCGGTAAGGAAAGCACAAATTGCTTTGAGGACAACACACATCGAAACACAAACAGAAGAACATTTCATTGCTTATTACAACAATTCCATCAGAATACAAGAATATACAGAGCATGAATCAATATTATACAACAGAGAATATCAGAGATTTCAATTACATTTAAATACATAGCAGCGGAAAAATAATACAACGCACAACTGAAGGCGTTACACGGATACAGAGCTTTCCGAGTATCGTTCCAGTTGTAGACCAGGATCCTGTGAATATAAATCCGCAAAACCAAAACTACTAGCTGCCCGTGTCGAAAATAAGGACACCTACAGTTTAGGTTAAAACAATAAACTCCAGGTCAGTCATGTGACTGGTGTGAGAACTAAAACAGTTATTAATCTTTATTTTAAAAGTGAGTAATTCAAGGGACCACGCCGTATAACACGGAATGGGTTTCCTCCCGAGAACACTAGTGCATATAACAAAACAGCGCTATGCTTTTTGGAAAACGAAGCTATTATAAGACCCAGGTCCCATCACACAACGCAATGCAAGCTGGAGGATAGGGTTTTCCCTTATAATAGCCAAACATGATTGGTATGTTTGAAACAAATCATTTGATACTATTATAAGTGTATAGTGTCAAAACAATATCAATCATAGACAGCATGGGTACCATATATCATGTCGCCATACTAGGCTCTACAAATAAAACGAAATATCTCGTATTGGAAATTGGATTTCTGTCATGAGTCGAGGCAAGGGGCAAGCTCCTCTCCGCTTTGAGACACTCTAGCAAATGCCTCAGGACTACACACTCTGGGTAACCCTTGGAATCGGCTGGGTCGGTCCTCTCTTACATTTGAGGATTGGCAATTCCAGAACACACGTTTCCCGATCCTTACAGACCTATAATCGAGGCGCCTCGCAATCCAACATCCACATAGGTATAATAATCGACGATGTCAGGGCTAGTAAAACGCTGACACCACCCATAACTAGAAAGAAACGTCGTGTCCTCCCAACGGTCTGTATCCCGTTTTAATCTCATACCGAGGTGTTAGGCTTGCGAATTCACGCGATACACAAAGCTATGCCACGTAGGCCATGCTTTGATCATCAACCACATGACTTTGCTTTTCAACAGAAGCCTTGATCATTTGCCACATAGGCGTGCCACACAGGCAATTCACTCCGTGCGACTGATGTCTATCGATATACAACCTCTGAGCTCGTACGTCTCAGAGAAGGGCGTTAAGCAAGAGAATAAATTTTCTGCCGCCAAATAGATGTCTATTTAATAGAGATCAATCAACACAGAATAAAATCCAATGTCAGACACACAGTCCATTTACAAGTTCGTTCTGGGTCTGAACGAAACCGGAGGCACTTTCCTCGCATATCCATCGATCTCCAAGTACGTCTGGACGATCACCAATTGATTCCCTCCTCTTGGGTGTACAGCCCAATCAAGATCATCAGTAATCACCCAAACGATGTGAAGACTTCCGATCTTCAACCACCATCTTCATCTTCGACTTATTGTCGAATCGATTATTCAGAATGGGTATAAACCCGGCCTTAACCCGCGTATATAATAAACACGTGTTACACAAACACAACATACGCCTCATTCCAATTCAGAATATTCTTTTATTCAAAATTTCACATTCTTAGGGAAAGGTTCCCATTAATTTTATCAAAGATAAATTCTTCTAAATTTATTCTTTAATCTTCCTTTGGATATCATTTCAAACGATATTATGGTTTTCCAAACTAGTCGGGATTAGCGAACCACACCGAAGTAATTGTTTATTTTATTTTCCAAACCTAACCTATTCATTCCATGAAGCAAAACGGGTAATACTCCATATCTAACACCATGGTGTTATCGGTAAAATTAATTACCATTTCACGTTCAAATCTAATTAAAGATTTAACTATCGCTTTGGAGCAAAACTGGTGATAATCCATTCTCAATCACTTTCCAAATTTGATAATTTAAATTATCAATTCACATTTAAATCTAATTACAGATTCATTAAAACTCCACTTAGTTTTAATCTTCTCAAAAATCAATATCCTGTCTTTAACTGGGTTAAAGAACCAATGTCATCTAAAACATGGTTCGCGATAAACCCAAAATCACATTCAAATTCAATTCCAATTAAAAATTATTTCATTCGACAATTTCACTAAATCTTAATTAAAAGATTTATTCTTTGCTAAATTGGGTTCAAGAACAGTGTTATTTAAGACACCATTCACGACGAACCCAAAATTCCATTTGATATTAAATACAAGGCTTTGAATAGAAAATATATCGGCTTATATTCAATATCAAATTTTGAAATCAACAAATATCGTATCGGAAATAATGATATAATATATCTTCCAAATTTCCATAACAATATTCATAAAATCCCGAATCCAATCATCGAAATATTCCGAAGATAATTTCGATTCGAATCCATTCTAATTCATTTATTGGAAATTCTGGTTTATTTTTAAAACCATTTCAAATCCAGTTTATTTATTTTAAAAATATTGAATTTATAATTCTAGTTCAAAACTAGTTCATTTTGATAAAAATACATTTTTATCTTTTCAAATATGGAATTTTTCAATAACTTCGTTATTCTATTCAACAAATGAATATTTATTCTATTCAACACATGAATCTATATTTCTTTCAAACACATGACTATTCTCAACACATGAGTACTGTCAACACATGACTATTTTTGTTATTTAATATATTTTATAAAATTATGATTTCTATCGTTTAATTTTTTTATCAGACTCCAACCGTAAATTAGTAAGAGAACGATTCCCTAAATATTAACCCCGAGGGCCGAAACCAACATCAGATCAATACCCAGGAGACCACTCATCTTATCTATTTTCCAGTTAGTTTCTAATTTTATATACGATAAAGATGTAAATATTATTGTTAAAATATTTCGTTCAACATCTGATAAGTTTCAATGCATGAATATTCTCAACACATGAGCATCGTCAACACATGACTATTTATTCTATTCAACAAATGAATCTTTATTTTATAATATTCTTTATTTTCCCAATTGGAATAAGGCCCAATCAATTACCATATAATGTTAATTATATGGATTCCATACAACACATGTATATAATAGCAACGATAAATAATCAACCATCATCCAAAGTGCACCACACAACTGCATAAGCATTAAATATAAATAATTAATGCTCGTACAGTTTGTTAATCCAACGATCGACATACCACTAAACAATTCGGATTAGTATACGTCAAATATCATCCCAACACCCGTGTGGGGTTTCAATCCACAAACACTGAATATTATTTGTGTAGTTGGGCGACGTGTAAAATTTATCGTCCCAATCAATGTCCTTCAAATAGCTGTTCATAAATAAACCGTCTGGGATATGTATCGTCAGCTGATTCGACTGTTTCGAACAGTTTCCCTCAAAATCAAAATATAAATCTATATATTGAATTTGAACGCACATTTCAATTTACTGGGGCCACATACGGACTCTAAAAATTCCCAAAAAATATTTTCTAGCTTCATATTGACGATACAGTTCTAACAAAACTAATTTCATCGAATTCTGAGACCGTTTGAAAAATGGCCATTTTCTGGTCGATCCAATTTAACAGAAATTCACCAAACACATTTTCCTTTGCCACGCTCACATGTTAACTTCAAAAATTATGAAATTTGAAACCTAACAATAATTTGACATCCCAGATCCAACTAAAGTGGTTTCGTCGAATCCCGAGGTCGTTTGCAAAATGTCTATTTTCAAGGGCGATATATTCTCTATAGCGACCTTTCTGAAAATTCATTTGGCCATTACTTTGGACTCCCGCTATGAAACTTCGATTTTTCGGATTCGTTGGAAAGATATTTTCAATTAGATTATAATATTTTTGTTTCGCTAAAATCTGGTTTATTTTGCACCAGGTACATTCATTTGAAGTTTGAAATCGAATTTTCAAACTACCGTGCCATTTTCAATTCCTTTTGTAATTAAAAAAAAATATTTATATTCTAACGATGATCTATATAAATATATACATTCGAATTCTATTCAAAATAAATTTCTCGTCGTTATTATTTAAAATAATTCATTTTAAATATACAAAATTCGCTAAAATTGCCACACAAAAAAATTAAATTGGCTCAGAATTTCCGGGTTGTTACAATATATAAATGATAATATTTTCAAAACATTAGATTTTGAAATCAATTCCCTTTCGATATTCGTTATAAAATCGATATTAATATCGTTCACGTCAAAATGGCGTTAATCTAATCAACACGGCTTTATATATTTAAATATTTTCGTGTCCATCCCAAATCAGACATCAAAATCATATTTTGATCTTTTACTGAATATTATTTTTAAATAATCCTTATTTTAGAATATTTATTCTTTCTGAACTGGAATCAAACACAGTAAATTAACATACAATTTGATTTATATGGATTTCATACAATACGTGCATACAACAACAACGATACACAATCAACCATCATACATAGTGCATTCTACACTGCATAAGCATTAAATATAAATATACAATGCTTACACAACATTTCAACCAATCGATTGACATACAACCAAGTATTGGGATTAGTGTATGTCCAATATCATCTCAATACCCGTGTGGGGTTTCCAAACAACAAACACATATTTATTTGTGCAGTTGGGCGATGTGTAAAATTTATCGTCCCAATCAATATCAATCAAATGTGTGTACATAAACAAATCACCCAATTTGTTTATGAATATTTAATTTATATACACGTTAAAAATTATATTTTTAACTATAAAATATTTATTTCCATTCCACATCACACAATCAATTTTCACAACACAATCAAACAAACAAATAAGCCGTCCATGGTTTGTGGATGATGGGTGTCGGGTGTTGTTAAGCACCTTCTGCATCCTAGTATATATTTTAACTAGAAAATAAAGTTAAAGTGAGAAGTTCTCACCTTTGGGATCCACTCCTCCATTCTCTATTTCTGAACGGTTCGGATTTTGTTTTAATTTCAGCCCGTTCCATTACACTCCTTTTCACGCCGTTCACAGTAAAAAAACATATTTTTATTATTCGGTTTTATATATAAAAAACATATTTTTACATCGTTACTTCGTTATAAAAATTATATTTTTATAACGCTACTTTCTATGTAGAAATTATATTTTTATATCTCTATTCCTTATATAAAGATCGAAATTTTATTTCGCTATAAGATTATAAAAATCATATTTTTATATCGTTATTATATATAAATAAAAATCGAATTTTTATATTGCTACTACATCTATAAAAATTGTAACACCCGGCCCCTATACCCTTGCTAACCAAGAGCAACACTAAGTATTACTGTCGGAAAGCACGGAGAATGGGACTCAATAGGGCTAAATGCTGTACTCATTCCTTTGAATGGACATTGGCACGAAAATTTGAAAATTTTCAACTTTCAATTCGTGATTAGTATAATTTCAAAGCAATGGTACAAGAAAATTTCTCAAGTTACATAGTACAAAATATAATAAAATCAAGTGCAGCACAATGACAACAGTAGAATGCATAATACATATCATAATAGAGATGTCCAGAATACATAGTCCATAATACATGATATCACTCCCAAAACACATAATAGCATACATACCATAATACTACTAGCTATGGATAGTCAGAAGCTACATAGTCCAAAACCCCAACACGTGAAAAAGATAAGAATGTTGCAACAGTCCACGCAACCTAACCTGCGAACAATCCTCAGCCTGGCCCGAGAATTTTAAAACAAATCACACGGGTCAGACTATTTCTAGTGTGAGTGAAGTAAGGATCTATGGAGATCAAAATTTGACAACAAAAGGTAAATGATACTACATGTATAAGTCAACGAGAGGCATATGAATGTTACTATATATGAAAATTTTAGCATAATCATATTATTTAAATAAGCCATAATTCCAAACATACATATTATATGTAACCCAATACAATACCAACATCAATCATCATATGTAAAATATAATGATAAAATAAATCAAGTTAGAGTATCATATCTAAATCAACATGATACTCATAATATATATACAACAATATGATGCTCATAATAAATATCGTATATACTGCAATATGATACCCAATCAAGTTAGAGTATCTTTTATAAATCAACGTGGTGCTCTTTAACAAATATTATATAAATCAACAAGACAGAGTATCACATATAAATCAATGCGATGCTCTTAACAAATATCATATATAAACCAATATGATAAATGTGACGACCCAAACTTCCCAGTAAAGGAAAACCTGGATTGCTTTGAGAACAATACGCATCAGAACACAAACTGAAGAACATTTTACTGCTAAATACAACAATTACATCAGAGTACAAGAATATAACAGAGTATGAATACTTATTACATAATAGAAATACAATAATATCAGAGATTTAGATTACATTTAAATAGCAGCGGAAAAATATTACAAATATACAACTGAAAGGAATACACGGATATAGAGCTTTCCGAATACCGCTTCAGCTGTAAACCAGGATCCTATAAATATATCTGCAAAAAGCTACTCGACTGCCCGTGTGGAAAACATGGGCACCCGAGTTTGCCAGTGAAACAAACTACAGGTCAGTCATGGGACTGATATAAGAAATCTTAACTTAACTTATCTAATAATAAGGCCAATCACAGGACCACGCCGCTAACGCGGAACGGGTATACTCCATTTGATTGGCAGTGTATAAAATAAAGTAAAACGTTAAACAACGCAATGCTTTTTAGGAAAATGAAACAATTATAAGACCCAAGTCCCATCACACAATGCAACACAAACCGGAGGATAGGATTTTACCTTATAATGGTCAAAAGATGCTTGATACGATAAAACGGATTTAATATTAGTGTGTATATCTATAACGACCCGGATTTCGCCCGACCCCAATCGATCGCAAGATCAATCAAGACCGTTCAAAACCCGCGTACGTTAACTTTGGGCATACAACACATCAGAACAACAACACTGACTTTTATAACATCAATAATAAATGTTACATCAGAGTACAGAATATATCAGAGTACATCAATAAATAATACAGCGGAAGATACATTTACAATAAATTAAATACATTGCAGCGGAACTAATCTCAGCGGAAATCCATCAATATTCTGGACCCAGCTTCAGACTTCAATCCAGGATCCTGCTTAACTATATCTGCAAAAAGCTACTTGACTGCCCGTGTGGAAAGAGGGCACCCGAGTTTGCAAAGTGAAACAAACTACAGGTCAGTCGTGGGACTGGTATGAGAATTCTTAACTTAACTTATCTAAATAGTAGGCTAATCACAGGACCATGCCGCTAACGCGGAACGGGTTTACTCCATTGGATTTCCAGTGCATAATTAAAGTAAATCGTCAAATAACGCAATGCTTTTTAGAAAAATGAAACCATTATAAGACCCAGGTTCCATCACACAATGCAACGCACACCAGAGGAAAGGGTTTTACCTTATAATGGTCAAAAGATGCTTGATACGTAAAAACGATATTATTATTGGTGTGTATATATATATCTAAAACATTTCAATATAAATGTATTAATCGTGGATGGCATAGTACCCCATCCTACTATGTCGCCGTATATAAGTTTACAATCAAAACCAAAATGTTGTCGTATTGGGAATTGGTTTTTTGTCATGAAATCGAGGCTAGGGATCGTCCTCTTCCGATTTGAGACACTCTAGCAATGCCTCAGGATCCCCCGCAGTGAACCCTTGGATCTTCAGGG
The DNA here is from genome assembly GCA_030737875.1 of Allium sativum. Taxonomy (NCBI): domain Eukaryota; kingdom Viridiplantae; phylum Streptophyta; class Magnoliopsida; order Asparagales; family Amaryllidaceae; genus Allium; species Allium sativum. The sequence continues at coordinate 493,061,103 of CM060920.1, forward strand.
CCGGTCCCCACCTAACGGTAGTGGATTGATTATGCCTGAACACACGTTTCCCGGTTCCTATGAACCTATAGTATGACCACTTCCGGCCTATAAAAACCCGAGGTACCTCAACCCAAAAATCCACATAAGTAAAATGCCGGCCGTGTTAAAGCCCAAACACCACTAGCTAGAAAGAAACGTGTGAACTCCCTGCAGTCCTAATCCCGTTTTTGACTCATACCGGGGTGTGAGGCTCGCGAAGTCACGTTATACACAAAGCTATGCCTAAACAGGCTATGCTTTGATCATCAACCACAAGGCCTTCTTTTCAACATAGCCTTGATCATTTGCATCTTAGCATGTCACATTGTCAGATCCTACCATATTATTGATCATCTACCTATATATATAACCTCTAAGCTCATACGTCTTAGAGAAGGGTGATAAGTAAAGAATAAATTCTTCACCACAAAACAGAAATATATAATCAGTAGCGCTCAACAAATACAGTAGAAAGGAATACAATGTCAGACACGCAATCCATTTACAAGTCCGCTCTGGGTCTGAGCGAAACAACGTCCCGTCGATCTCCTAATGCGTTTGGACGACCATCACCAAATACCTTGCCTTGGAAGGCCAATCCCAATTCAAGATACCAGTCATCATCATCCCAACGATGTGAAAACCTTCAGTCTTCAATCACCGTCTTCATCTTTGACACTTGATCGTCGTGATGATTATTTAGAATGGGTTAAACCCAGTCTTTCTGAATAACTCGCGTATTTTGGGATTAAAAAGCAAATATTGGAAAATCACACATTACGCCACATTCCAACTCAGAATATTCTTTTAATAAGATATTCGTTTTGAAAGATTCTCATTAATTTTATCGAAGATAAACTCATAAAATAAAATCTATAAATCATTTTCCGAAATATGGAATTTCACAGAAATCAAATCAATACATAATCGATATAAATTTCTGTATCGGACTAATAATATAAATGGAATAACGGCAAAGCCTCTTGAATTCCATATATAATATCGGTCTTCTTTTACAGAAGCCCTTTTCGATTATTACCAATTGAATTTCCACTTAATTCCTATTTAATATATTAAATTGGAAAAACTTGATTTTTAGAAAATGCCTTTTTAAATCTATAAAATAGATTTATAAATTCCAAATAATAATTTTAATGTAAATTGGATTAAAGGACAAATGTCATTTAAAACATTGTTGAGACGACCCCAAACCCCGTACTGACGGTGGCAAGGGTAAACCTTGGAATATAACACAGAAACAGATAAAAGCAGAACAGAATTAAATAAATACACCAGATTATGAACAATAGAATATACTGGATAAACGTAATCATCAGAGTTACATAGTATACAGGATCATATTTAGTACAAATACAGTTCAGCTATACATAAATGTCTACAGCGGAAAACAAACATAATATGTACAATAGGAGTTGAACAGCATAAAAAGAGATAAATGATCGAATCCATCTTCAACTCCAGCTATCTGGATAAAGCCTGCTAAACCTGAATACAAGGCTGCCCATGTAGAAAAAGGGGCACCCGAGTTTGAAAGTGAAACAAACTACGAGTAAGTCATGGGACTGGTATGAGAAATCTACTCAACACATTTATAATATGGCCAATTACAGGACCACGCCACTTTCGTGGAACGGGTTTATTCCATTGGATTGTCAGTGCTTTAAAACAAATCATTCTTTTAAACATTGCAATGCTTTTTATAAAAATGAAGCCATTATAAGACTCAGTTCCCATCACACAATGCAACGCAAACCGGAGGATAGAGTTTTTACCTTATAATGGCCAAAATATGCTTGATACGAATAAAACAAAAGCATTTGATATTATTACTAGTGTTTATATGTTTCAAAAACAATTTACAATCATAACTATCAATCATAGACGACATGAGCATCCCATGCCACTATGTCGCCAAATATAGGTATACAATCAAAACCGCACGATGTCGTATTTGGAAATTGGATTTCCTTCATGAACCAAGGCAAAAGATAGTCCTTACCGAATTCGAGACTGCCTAGCCCGAGTCTCAGGATCAGAACGCATCGACCCTTGGATCGTCAGGGCCGGTCCACACGGAGTGGATTAAAATGCCTAAACACTACGTTTCCCCGCCCTTTGGGGCGTAAGCGAGCCAACAAATGACTCCAACGGACCCGGATCGTCCGATCAAACCGAGACGCCTCGCAACAGTAACAACCACATAAGTCAAACTCGTCAGGGCGTGTAAAACCACTGACTCTACTTCTAGCTAGGAGGAAACGCAGGCCCTCCCTGAGGTCCTTTCTCCCGTTTCTGGTTCATACCGGGGTGTGAGGCTCGCGATTTCACGTTATACACAAAGCTACGCCACACAGGCGGTGCTTTGATCATCACCACAAGACTTTGCTTTTCAACAGAAGCCCTGATCACTGCATCTTAGCATGCCACACAGGCAATTCACACCGTGCAACTGATGGCTATCAATCACACAGAATAAATTCCAATGTCAGACACACTGTCCATTTGCAAGTCCGTTCTGGGTCTGAATGAAACCGGAAGCACTATATACCTCGCAAACCCATCGATCACCACGTACGTCTGGACGATCACCACTCATTATCCATATTTCGGGATGCCTCCCAATCAAGACCTCGGTTACCATCCAAACGAGGTGAAGATCTCCGGTCTTCGACCACCGTCTTCATCTTCGATTTCTTATCGTCGATTCAGTTATTCAGAATGGGATCAACCCGGTCTTTCTGAGCAACTCGCATATATCATAAACAAGTGAAACACTAACATACATACGCATCATTTCAATTCATTAGTCACTAACCGTCAATAAGTAAGAGAACGATTTCCCAAATATTAACCCCGAAGGCCGAAACCAACATCAGATCAACACCCAGGAAACCATTCGACTTAGCTAACCTTCAGTTAATTTCTAAATCACATCCATATTGTTTATAATATTTTATAACAATTTATCGCTATTTTTATTTATTTTAAAATAGCCAATTTATTCAAAACGACGCTTCGGGCCATAACGCGGCCGTGGCGCTGCTTTTTCTTCAGATTTGATTTACACATATCTGAAAATCTATCTGTTGGATCTTCACAAAATTTACATCATTAGAAAGATCTTTTCAAAACGAATCCAACGGTTCCAGTTTCGGGAAAATCCGACGGTCGGATCTCCCGGTATAATCGTTTGAAGTTTCGATTTCAAAATACGAACTGCAGCGTCGTTATTCGATTAAATATAATTATATTTATATATATATAAATATAATCGATTCTAGCGCTGTTTTTCTTCATATTTGAATTAAACATTCCAGACAATCCAACCGTTGGAATTTTACAAAGTTGGTGCCGTTGGAAAGATATTTTAAAAGCGAACCCAACGGTTGCGATTTCGGGAAAATCCGATGGTCGGATCCTCCGGTATAATCGTTTGAAATCACGGTTTCAAAATACTAACTGCAGCTTCGTTATTCAATATATTTTAATTCTATTTATATATATATATATATCGATTTTTCGATTTCAAAGCTATATTCTTTTCATACATTTGATAAAAATGATATTTTTATCTAACTGTCTTCTATTTCAACACTTCACTATATTTACCAATTCATGTATATAATAAAAATGTGATTTTTATTGTAAAACAATTCATTTCAAAACACTATTATTTTATATAGTTCGTATAGGTAATAAAAATAGGATTTTTATTATTAAACATTTTCTTTCAAAACAAGATTATTTTATATAGTTCATATAGATGATAAAAACGTGATTTTTATTATAAAACAATTTATTTCAAAATATGAATACCATTCAACACATGAATTTCAATTCAATGAATGAATATCGATTCAACACATGAAGGTTTTCTATAGTTTATATATATAGATAAAAATGTGATTTTTATATTTAAAACACGAATACCATTCAATACATGAATTTCAATTCAACGAATGAATATCGACTCAACACATGAAGGTTTTCTATTCAACGAATAAATATAGTTTCAACAAATGAAAATAATTCAAACACATGAATATTACTCAAAATTTCGGCAGCATAACGACAGTGTAGTTAAAACCGGGACCGTCCCTAGTACGGCACCTCGCTCTACCTTAAAACCTCGCGGATTTTGACAATGGGGATTCATGCATCTAGTTCGCACGCAGGCGGCATGTATATTTATTTCATTTCCACAAACTAATCCTATGTGGTTTCAACCAAATATTTCTCAACCACAAACGGGTATTTTTCAACCACATTCAAACATTATCAACCACAAACAATTCCAATCAACCATTCGCTATCAATCAATTTTCACACCAATCACAACCAATAAATATCGTCCATGGTTTGTGGACGAGGGGCGTATATATATATATATATACATATATATATATAGCAATTCATTTCTATTTCAACACATATATAATTTTTAGAACGCATATACAACTTATACATCGAACGTACAACTTATACAACGCTTATACATGAGGTGTACAACGCTTATATAACTCATACATCGACTATATAATTTATACATCGTCGTTTTCCATATCGATTATAAACTAGAAATCTCACTTTTCACATTTCGTATATATATACAATTCACAGTCACAACACAATCGAATAAATCGTCCATGGTCTGTAGACGTATGTGAACAGTTCAGATATGCAGTTATAATATAAATAACTGTACAAGAAAATTTATAGTGAGAGAATTCTCACTTTGGTCCTTTTATTTCTGAATTTCTGTTCGGATTCGAAATTGCCTGAAATTCTAACATGTTCCGCTTCAGCTCCAGCCAGTTCCATTGCATAGCTCCCGCTGATACAAGCGCAGCGCGACTTGAATCGTCCGATTTCGTCTTCGTATGAAGGAGATATGAATTTTTAAAGGTTCATGACTTTTAGAATAATTAGCTAAGTAATTAAATAAAAATAAACCTTCATCTTCCTCTGTTAAACTCAGGCCGTCGCTTTACCCAACTAGCTTCGAAATTAGGGTTCCGATTTCCACCTTATATCGCCACCGTGACGACGATCTGCTGCACCCACGAGCATCGCCTACGAGATGCGCACCACCACCCTGAATAGGCCTGAGCTCGGTGGTCCCCTTTGGTTGGAAATCGGCGGCGAGCGCACCAAATTTGAGCCACGAAATCAGGCTCCACGGTCCACTAAACACGATGATCTTCATATCATTTCGAAGAGCAGAAAATTCTCTTTCGTTTTTGTTACAAAACCCTTATCTAATTTAAAGAGGATCGTGATCGATTTGGGAATTAAATTCTGAATGTTTCAGCCGTCGGTTGGATAGTGGAGGCGGGTTTGAAGAACTAGGGTTTAAGGAAAATACGTTGTATACTAGTATATACGCTACAATATATTAATATTTAATTAAAATATGACTTATTATTGAAATTTGGTACCCGGTCTCCAAACGAATCCCAACGACTGTCTCCCCCAGCTAAATACCCCCATTCTGAACACAATGGGATATGTTTCGTAAGCCAATTCGGCTGTTTCGATCTGTTTTTCTTCAAATTAAAATATAAAACATTCAATATTTAATTTGAACGTACATTTCAATTTGCCAGGGCCTCAAACTGATTCGAAAAATTCCAAAAAAATAAATCTGGCTATGTTTTGACGATACGGTCCCAACAAAACTAGTTTCGTCGAATTCTGAGACCGTTTGCAAAAAGGCCCTTTTCTGGTCGATCCAATTTAACTGTAATTGACCAAAACACGTTTTCCTTTGCAACGCTCACATACTAGCTTCAAAAATTATGAAATTTGAAACCTAGCAATAACTTCACATCCCGGATCCAACAAAAGTGGTTTCGTCGAATTCCGAGGTTGTTTGCAAAATGGCCAATTTCACGGGCTATACAAATTCCATAGCGACCTTTCTGAAAATTCATTTGGCCATAACTTTTGCTTTCCGCTATGAAACTTTGATTTTTCAGATTCGTTAGAAAGGTATTCACTAACAGATTTAAATATTTTTGGTTTCATTCAAATCCGTTTCGTTTTGCACCCGGTACAGTCCGACAAAGTTTGAATTCAATTTTTGAAACTGCAGCGCCATTTCAGGCCTTGTTTATAATTAGAATTAATTATATTCGTTTTCAAACGTCGATTCGAACTTACTTTTCATCGCTATTATATAAAATATTTATTTTAAATATTTAAAATCCACTATTTTAGACAATTTAAAATTTTTAAATTGATTCAGATTTTCCGGGTCGTTACAATCTCCCCCACTTAAAACTTTTCGTCCCCGAAAAGGAACAAAGTCGAAAGTGGTTTGATTAATCAACTCTACATTCAATCTGGCTTCCATTCTCCAACTTTTCAGTTTCTGAGAATTTTCAAATTCTTCAAAATTTTGGCTAACACCCGGAATTTTCGAAAAATTTCGCCATAACCTCCTTTGTACGGGGAGAGGTTTGGAAATTTATTAGGCCGTATTAGGTACCCAATAAATCCTAACAAGCATACACATATTTATAGTGATATATTCTGGTGTTTACAGGGGAGCGTGTATTGATAATAACTCCAAAGAATAAATTCTCGTCACCCTGTCAATGCCTGAGGGAGTGTGTATTTTAAATGCTCCAGAGGATAAATCCTCGTCACCTCGTCCCGTGTGGGAAATAAATAGTCCATGTGCCGTATCTAATAACTAGAGAGACGTGATTATTGTCAACTCCAGACCCGTGTGGGGTTTTTATTAATCTGGCAGTTTTATCGTTACAATTTAAATAGTCCATTTCAGTCATTAGTTCGACCTGTAAAATATAGTCATCGCCATACAAGCCTCTCGCTCGTATGGTAAATCTTCCACCTCGTCACACAAGCTCCAAATGCTTATGTGGTATATGATGAAGTATGCCTATCTTCAGAAGTATGCCATGTAATGTAGTTCAAAATTAATTGTTACTATCCTATGGCGACGTTTATTATTACACAAAGAATAACTAGCACTCCGCATCCAATGGCATTCACAGGAGTTGATATAATAATATTTCGCATCCAACTCATTAAGGTTTACCTATTTGTCGGGCACGCAAATAAAATCTTTACTCAACAGCTATCCATTTACCTGTTCAAACATATATAATGCACATGTATATATTTCTATCTATTTTCTAATCAGTTCAATGTGTGATATAATCGAATAAATTCTACCATCCATTCTATTATTGATTAAATTAACTATCATTTTAATAATTTTAATTAATCCAGTCTACTATCACACAACACAAACAGAAATCAATTTGTTTTTAACTTTTCAAATATATATCTTTTATATATTCAAAAATTATATTTCTAAAACCAGACTATATATATAATCACAAATACGTTATTTAAAAACATATTACGCTCGACTCGTTCTGGGGCACTTCTGACCCCATCTCTAACGAGTTGTTCTGATTCTGCTGTACTCATACAAGGATATTGCTGATCCTATCTGTACTGAGTTACTCGCCCTAGAACTCTACTGGTTCTATCTCTGACGAGTTCGTTATTGTGTTATATTCCAGAACTAAGCTTAACCAAAGCTCTAATACCACGTTGAGACGTTACCGCGAAATCCGGTAGGCTTTGCAACCATCCCTTCATCCTCCAGTACAGCAGGTAAAACCTACCGTGGCTCACACTGGTCCCCCAATCCCTTGTTTTATAGCGACCCACTCGAGTCTCGCGCCTACTAGCGAACCAACGCTCTAAACTGCGACATGTAGGGGTAAGAGTCTCCCGTTCTCCACAAAACCACGAAGCGAGAATCCCCTATCATGCGTACCCGGCCTACTCAGGGCCAACAACAAGGACTGGTATGAGAAATCTACTCAACACATTTATAATATGGAAAATCACAGGACCACGCCACTTTCGTGGAACGGGTTTACTCCATTGGATTGCCAGTGCTTTAAAACAAATCATTCTTTTAAACATCGCAATGCTTTTTATAAAAATGAAGCCATTATAAGACTCAGTTCCCATCACACAATGCAACGCAAACCGGAGGATAGATTTTTTACCTTATAATGGCCAAAATATGCTTGATACGAATAAAACAAAAGCATTTGATATTATTACTAGAGTTTATATGTTTCAAAAACAATTTCCAAACATAACTATTAATCATAGACGACATGAGCGTCCCATGCCACTATGTCGCCAAATATAGCTATACAATCAAAACCGCACGATGTCGTATTTGGAAATTGGATTTCCTTCATGAACCAAGGCAAAAGATAGTCCTTACCGAATTCGAGACTGCCTAGCCCGAGTCTCAGGATCAGAATGCATCGACCCTTGGATCGTCAGGGCCGGTCCACACGGAGTGGATTAAAATGCCTGAACACTACGTTTCCCCGCCCTTTGGGGCGTAAGAGAGCCTACAAATGACTCCATCGGACCCGGATCGTTCGATCAAACCGAGCCGCCTCGCAACATCAACAACCACATAAGTCAAACTCGTCAGGGCGTGTAAAACCACTAACGCCACTTCTAGCTAGGAGGAAACGCAGGCCCTCCCTGAGGTCCTTTCTCCCGTTTCTGGTTCATACCGGGGTGTGAGGTCGCGATTTCACGTTATACACAAAGCTACGCCACACAGGCGGTGCTTTGATCATCACCACAAGACTTTGCTTTTCAACAGAATCCCTGATCACTGCATCTTAGCATGCCACACAGGCAATTCACACCGTGCAACTGATGGCTATCAATCACACAGAATAAATTCCAATGTCAGATACACTGTCCATTTGCAAGTCCGTTCTGGATCTGAACGAAACCGGAGGCACTATATACCTCGCAAACCCATCGATCACCACGTACGTCTGGACGATCACAACTCATTATCCATATTTCGGGATGCCTCCCAATCAGGACCTCGGTTAGCATCCAAACGAGGTGAAGATCTCCGGTCTTCGACCACCGTCTTCATCTTTGATTTCTTATCGTCGATTCAGTTATTCATAATGGGATCAACCCGGTCTTTCTGAGCAACTCGCGTATATAATAAACAAGTGAAACACTAACATACATACGCATCATTTCAATTCATTAGTCACTAACCGTCAATCAGTAAGAGAACGATTTCCCAAATATTAACCCGAAGGCCGAAACCAACATCAGATCAACACCTAGGAAACCATTCGAATTAGCTAACCTTCAGTAAATTTCTAAATCACATCCATATTGTTTATAATATTTTATAATGATTTATCGCTATTTTTATTTATTTTAAAATAGCCAATTTATTCAAAACGACGCTTCGGGCCATAACGCGGCCGTGGCGCTATTTTTCTTCAGATTTGATTTACACATATCTGAAAATCTAACCGTTGGATCTTCACAAAATTTACATCATTAGAGAGAACTTTTCAAAACGAATCCAACGGTTCCAGTTTCGGGAAAATCTGACGGTCGGATCTCCCGGTATAATCGTTTGAAGTTTCGATTTCAGAATACGAACTGCAGCGTCGTTATTCGATTAAATATAATTATATTTATATATATATATATATAAATATAATCGATTATGGCGCTGTTTTTCTTCAGATTTGAATTAAACATTCCAGACAATCCAACCGTTGGATTTTTACAAAGTTGGTGCCGTTGGAAAGATATTTCCAAAGTGAACCCAACGGTTGCGATTTCGGGAAAATCCGATGGTGGATCCCCCGGTATAATCGTTTGAAATCACGGTTTCAAAATACGAACTGCAGCTTCGTTATTCGATATATTTTAATTCTATTTATATATATATATATATATCGATTCTTCGATTTCAAAGCTATATTCTTTTTATACATTTGATAAAAATGATATTTTTATCTAACTGTCTTCTATTTCAACACTTCACTATATATACCAATTCATGTATATAATAAAAATGTGATTTTTATTGTAAAACAATTCATTTCAAAACACTATTGTTTTATATAGTTCATATAGGTAATAAAAATAGGATTTTTATTATAAAACAATTTCTTTCAAAACAAGATTATTTTATATAGTTCATATAGATGATAAAATGTGATTTTTATTATAAAACAATTTATTTCAAAATATGAATACCATTCAACACATGAATTTCAATTCAACGAATGAATATCGATTCAACACATGAAGGTTTTCTATAGTTTATACATATAGATAAAAATGTGATTTTTATATTTAAAACACGAATACCATTCAACACATGAATTTCAATTCAACGAATGAATATCGATTCAACACATGAAGGTTTTCTATAGTTTTTATATATATAGATAAAAATGTGATTTTTATATTTAAAACACGAATACCATTCAACACATGAATTTCAATTCAACGAACGAATATCGATTCAACACATGAAGGTTTTCTATAGTTTATATATATAGATAAAAATGTGATTTTTATATTTAATACACGAATACCATTCAACACATGAATTTCAATTCAACGAACGAATATCGATTCAACACATGAAGGTTTTCTATAGTTTATATATATAGATAAAAATGTGATTTTTATATTTGAAAACACGAATACCATTCAACACATGAATTTCTATCCAACGAATGAATATCGATTCAACACATGAAGGTTTTCTATAGTTTATATATATAGATAAAAATGTGATTTTTATATTTGAAAACACGAATACCATTCAACACATGAATTTCTATCCAACGAATGAATATCGATTCAACACATGAAGGTTTTCTATACAACGAATAAACATAGTTTCAACAAATGAAAATAATTCTAACACATGAATATTATTCAAAATTTCGGCAGCATAACGGCAGGGTAGTTAAAACCGGGACCGTCCCTAGTACGGCTCCTCGCTCTACCTTAAAACCTCGCGGTTTTTGACAATGGGGATTCATGCATCTAGTTCGCATGCAGGCGGCATGTATATTTATTTCATTTCCACAAACTAATCCTTTGTGGTTTCAACCAAATATTTCTCAACCACAAACGGGTATTTTTCAACCACAATCAATCAATATCAACCACAAACAATTCCAATCAACCATTCGCTATCAATCAATTTTCACACCAATCACAACCAATAAATATCGTCCATGGTTTTTGGACGAGGGGCGTATATATAGTTATATATATATTTATATATAGCAATTCACTTCTATTTCAACACATATATAATTTTTACAATGCATATACAACTTATACATCGAACGTACAACTTATACAACGCTTATACATGAGGTGTACAACGCTTATATAACTCATACATCGACTATATAATTTATACATCGTCGTTTTCCATATCGATTATAAACTAGAAATCTCACTTTTCACATTTCGTATATATATACAATTCACAGTCACAACACAATCGAATAAATCGTCCATGGTCTGTAGACGTATGTGAACAGTTCAGATATGCAGTTATAATATAAATAACTGTACAAGAAAATTTATAGTGAGAGAATTCTCACTCTGGTCCTTTTATTTCTGAATTTCTGTTCGGATTCGAAATTGCCTGAAATTCTAACATGTTCCGCTTCAGCTCCAACCAGTTTCATTGCATAGCTCCCGCTGATACAAGCACAGCGCAACTTGAATCGTCCGATTTCGTCTTCGTATGAACGAGATATGAATTTTTAAAGGTTCATGACTTTTAGAATAATTAGCTAAGTAATTAAATAAAAATAAACCTTCATCTTCCTCTGTTAAACTCAGGCCGTCGCTTTACACAACTAGCTTCAAAACTAGGGTTCCGATTTCCAACTTATATCGCCACCGTGACGACGATCTACTGCACCCACGAGCATCGCCTACGAGATGCGCACCACCACCCTGAATAGGCCTGAGCTCGGTGGTCCCCTTTGGTGGGAAATCGGCGGCGAGCGCACCACATTTGAGCCACGAAATCAGGCTCCACGGTCCACTAAACACGATGATCTTCATATCATTTCGAAGAGCAGAAAATTCTCTTTCGTTTTTGTTTCAAAACCCTTATCTAATTTGAAGAGGATCGAGATCGATTTGGGAATTAAATTCTGAATGTTTCAGCCGTCGGTTGGATAGTGGAGGCGGGTTTGAAGAACTAGGGTTTAAGGAAAATACGTTGTATACTAATATATAATATAATATATTAATATTTAATTAAAATATGACTTATTATTGAAATTTGGTACCCGGTCTCCAAACGAATCCCAACGACTGTCTCCCCTAGCTAAATACCCCCATTCCGAACACAATGAGATATGTTTCGTAAGCCAATTCGGCTGTTTCGATCTGTTTTTCTTCAAATTAAAATATAAAACATTCAATATTTAATTTGAACGTACATTTCAATTTGCCAGGGCCACAAACTGATTCGAAAAATTCCAGAAAAATAAATCTGGCTATGTTTTGACGATACGGTCCCAACAAAACTAGATTCGTCGAATTATGAGACCGTTTGAAAAAGGCCCTTTTATGGTCGATCCAATTTAACTATAATTGACCAAAACACGTTTTCCATTGCCACGCTCACATACTAGCTTCAAAAATTATGAAATTTGAAACCTAGCAATAACTTCACATCCCGGATCCAACAAAAGTGGTTACGTCGAATTCCGAGGTCGTTTGCAAAATGGCCAATTTCACGGGCTATATAAATTTCATAGCGACCTTTCTGAAAATTCATTTGGCCATAACTTTTGTTTTCCGCTATGAAACTTCGATTTTTCAGATTCGTTAGAAAGGTATTCACTAAAAGATTTAAATATTTTTGGTTTCACTCAAATCCGTTTCGTTTTGCACCCGGTACAGTCCGACAAAGTTTGAATTCAATTTTTGAAACTGCAGCGCCATTTCAGGCCTTGTTTATAATTAGAATTAATTGTATACGTTTTCAAATGTCGATTCAAACTTACTTTTCATCGCTATTATTTAAAATATTTATTTTAAATATTTAAAATCCACTATTTTAGCCAATTTAAAAATTTTAAATTGGTTCAGATTTTCTGGGTCGTTACAACTGTCCAAGATAAATCCACTTCACACCTCAATTTATTTCATATCACAAAATATAATTGAAAATGCTAGTAATCTTTTAAAAACATATTTTAAAATAATCATAAAAAATATTCTTTATATAAAGACTGTAAGTGAGAAGTATTCTTTATATTGCAAATCTTTCTTCTACAAATATTCTTTGTTTTAACATATACTTGGTTAAAAATATATTATTAAAATATATGCACTTTATATAAAAAGGATTTCTAATATAAAAATATTCTTATTTAAAAGAACACCTGAATCGAAAGGCGACTCAAACATTTACCATATAATTTGGGTTACATGGATTTCACACACATCATATATATGATAATAACGGTAAAACCATCAAATCATCCATCTACATCCAACGTGTAAATTCCACTGTGTAAGCGTTAAAATTAAATAATAACGCTCATCGCAGCCTGTCGATCTAACGATCAACATACAACTAAAAATTGGGATTAGTGTATATAATTTTTCATCCCAACACCCGTGTGGGGTTTTCAACCAACAAACAAATGATAAACTAATTTGTGCACTTGGGCGATGTGTGAAAATTATCGTCCCAATCACATACACAAGTCAGGTAACTTGTGAATGGAAGTGTAATACACAATACATATAGTGATGACAAGAAAATATCTCTATTGAAGTGAATGAATAAGCATAATAACTTTGTCTCTATTGACAAATTCTATTTTGCAAATTTAAACTCTAAACAAAAATGGTTATTTTGTTTTGGCAATTCTAATGAGACAAAAATGATAAATATTTTGTTTTAACTAACCTATCTTGACAATTATATATCTTGCCAAACATATATATATATATATTGCTACAACTAATTCCTTTTGGCAGAAATGAATATTTCTGACAAAATGTAAAATTTGGTTTAACTAGTATAAATTGACTAAAATGAATAATTATTTTTAACTAATGTAAATTAACAAAAATGAATAATTGTTTTTAACTAATATAAATTTTCAAAAATGAATAATTTGTGTTTCAATTCTGATAAAATATGCCAATGCTATATTTTGTTTCATTCTTTTAATTTAGACAAAATGAGTGTTTTTGTCTATTTTACTTGATGTGAATGCTTAGTCATTAAAATGTAACTTTTAATATTCTATCCTTTATTTCAAACAATCTTTATTCATATCAAAATTATAAATCAAGAATATAATTTTTAATCTGATGGTTTGTTTGCATTAATGAATTGCAAACAAAGATGACCTTTATTTTAAGGTTTTATTTGCAACAAGGAATGCAAATAACAAATGTTACTTTTATTTTATTTAAAAGTATATTTGTATGCATGTAAAAAGAACCTCATTTACAAAGTATATTTACATTATTGAATGTAAATAAAAGAAACAAATTTATTTAAATGAGTATTTGCATTTATGAATGCAAACAAAGGATAATTTTGTTTATAAATTATATTTATATTAGTGAATGTAAATAAAAGAACAAAATTTATTTTCAAAGCATATTTAAACAAATTCTGTTAATTGTATAAAAGTGTGTACATTTGTATTGGTAATTGTAGATAAAGAAAATAGACTATAGTTTCATTGAATATTTGCATTGATAAATGCAAATTAAAGAATAAACCTTAATTTCAATGCATATATATTGATAAATGCAAACAAAGAAATAAACTTTATTTTCAATATGTGTATGTATTTGCATTGGTGAATGCAAATAAAAGAACAAATTTTAATTTCAAAATATATTTACATTTTTGAACACAAAATAAAGAACAAAACTTTATTTTCAAAATATGTTTTATTTTCTAATTTTATTGGTGTTGTCGAACACAAATAAAAATGTACTTTTTTATTTTTCAAGTTATGTTTGCATTGTGAAATGCAAATGAGAAAAATGAATTTTATTTCATGCTATATTTGCATTGAAAAGTGAAAATGAAAAGCAACCTTTTAATTTCTATGCTCATTTGCGTTGAAAAATATGAATAAAATATCTACCCAATTTCTATGTAACTTCTGAAAATAATTTCTTATTTACATAAAAAATGTAACCAAAATTGTTACTTTTATTTCAGTAATCAAGTTTTAACAAAAATGATATTTTCAATTCAATAATCAGATTTTGACAAAAATGAAAATTTCAATTCAATAGTCATGTTTTGACAAAAATGATATTTCGTTTCACTAATAAAGTTTTGGCCAAAAATGTTCACTAATAAAGCTTGGCCAAAAATATGATCTCTTATTTCAATACTTATGCTTTAACCAAAATGTTATTTTTATCTCAATATTAATTATATTGAAAATGTAATCATTCTACTTCAATTTTAATTACATTGAAAAATGTAATTTTTTTATTTCAATTTTAATTTCATTGAAAAATGAAATCTTTTTATTTCAATTTTAATTTCATTGAAAAATGCAATCTTTTTATTTCAATTTTAATTACATTGAAAAAAATGTAATCTTTTTAATTTATTTCTAATTACATTAAAAATGTAATCTTTTTGATTTATTTCTAACATTTCAACAAAAACAAATGAATGGATAACTTTGTTTTTCTTCGACAATTTTAACATAAACAATTTCCATTTGAATAATTCTTTTCATTAAAAATAAGATTTTTCAATGTTTCATGTTTTCATTCCAAATAGATGAACCTTTTTAACCTATTCTATATATACGGTAAAAATGTAAATTTTATCGTTAACAAGGTTTCAATTCAAACAAATGAACGTTTTATGTTTTTATTGTAATTCATAAACCGTGTTCCAAATGTAAACAAACAAAAATAGGATTTTTATTAGTTAGCGAAATTCTATTGTAATAAAAATATATTCTATTTGTTGTTCATAAACAAATAAAAAGAATATTTTATTTGTCGTTCAAATCTTATCGCAAAGTAAACAAATAAAAGTAATGTTTTATTTGTTGTTCATTTTCTGTTGCAAAGTAAACAAATAAACAAAAATAAAGTTTTTATTTGTCAATCAACTTCTAATGTAATACAAACAAATAAAAATTAATTCTTTATTTGTCGATCAAATTCTATGGTTCATCTCAGAATAATAAAAATAATATTTTTAAAATAAATTAGAATAACTAGATCTGAATAAAATATGATTTAAATCTAAATTTAGATTTATTTTCTAATTGCAAATAAAATTCACCCATATATTAAATTCAACGCCGATCTAGCATATCATGAACAACAAAACAAACCACCAACCACAAATCAACCATTCACCAATCACAGAACATTACAGATCTGAATTACATCACAATACAATTATTTTTAACGCAAGAAAATAATTTATAATTAATTAACTAATAAAATTCAGAATTCTCACATTGATTTTTGCTGAAAATTTGACTCTCTCGGAATCAGCTCTGGTCTGCGCCATCGCGAAGCTCTCGGAAAGACGAGTCCAACGCAACTTACGGTTCGTCAATCGGACCTCGTATGAAAGAGATATTGATTTTTAAAGATCGCATAAATAAAATATTTAATTAATAAAAAAAAAATAGAAGACCTTCTTCCTCGATTTATCACGTTCACGGCCGAACCCATCACGCCTCCACACCCCCTTCTGCACGCGCCCCCTATGGCCCACCGTTCGCCGATCAAACCCCGCCAATCCGACGCCCCGCCTGCGAGCCACCACCGCCCCCAATAGCTCCGAACTCGGCCTCCTCCTCCTCTCGAAAAACGAACCCGAACCCGCCACGTTTCAGCCTAGAATTCGTGAAATCCGTGAACCAAAACCCGATCTTGACCGTATGGATTGAAAGATCTCTCCGAGAGCTTCGATTTGGTACCAAGTTTGTCGATTTTCGTTGAACGGATCAAAAGTTATAAGCGTTTGAAATTGGAGAAATTCTGGCATTCGGTTTAGGTGGCGGCTGAAATTAGGGTTAGGGTTTCGGCCTGAATATTTTAATAATATTTTAATATTAAATCTCGAAAATTGTGCTTAAAAGGTGGATTTTTGGACTTTCTCTGATTTGGGCCTACTTACTGTCATTCTTAAGGTTTTAACACCTTCTGAACGCAATGGGATAGGTCCCGTGGCCCAATTCCAAAATCTGTACGATTTTTATTTAAAATTGCATCAAAAATTAATTAGTTAAATATTGACCGTACATTAAAATATGTCGGGGCCACATACGACCTCAGAAAATTCTAAAAAAAATATTTTTAGCTTTCTTATGACGATACGAATCCAACAAAATTATTTTCGTCGAACTCTGAGACTGTTTGAAAAATGGCTATTTTCAGGTCGTTTAAATTTAACTGAAATAGTCAAAACACATTTTCTTTTGCCACGTTTACATATTAATTCAAAAAATTCTGAAAATTGAAACTTAGCAATAAATTGACATTCCGGTTCCAACAAAAGTGGTTTCGTCGAAAACGGGGGCCGTTTGAAAAATGACAATTTTCAAGGCCAATATATTTAATATTAAAAATACGTTTTTAAACAAATAATTTCCGAAACTCAAAATATATAAGTGCTTACTGTTTTTCAATGCACAAACGTCATTCCGAACTCAATGGAAGTGGTTTTGAGTCGAAATTCCTTCATATGTGAAAAGTAGCCTTTCGGGCCATATATATTATATATATAAATTCTACAACGACCTTTCTAAAAATTGAATTGGCCATAACTTTTGATTTCTGCTATGAAATTTCAATTTTTCAGATTCATTAGAAAGATATGATTAAATAGATTTAAATATTTCTGGTTTCACTCAATTCTGATTTATTTTGAGTCCTGTACATTCAGTTAAAATTCAAAATCAAATTTTCAAACTACCGCGCCATTCCTAACTCCTTTTATATATTTAAACTAAATTTATTCATTTTAACTTCGATAAAAATAAATTCTAGCCATTATTATTTATAATAAATCATATTATAACCTCAAATTTCATTAAAATTTTCTAAAATAAATTTTTTAAATTGGTTCAGAATTTGCGGGTTGTTACAATCTCCCCCACTTGAAATCTTTTTGTCCTCGAAAAGGAAATGAAGTTAAAGTTGTTTATTTAACTAATTTAATTTTCATTCTTTAATTGTTTAATCATTTTATTAGTTGAACTCATATTCACACAACACAATCATCAATCAATTAGTTGATTAAATTTTCAAAAATATATAACTTTTATATATTCAAAATCATATTTTCTAAAATCGAACTATATATAAAATAACAAGTACGTTAATTATGAAATCTTCTTCACTCTGACTCATTCTAGGGCATTGCTAACCCCATCTCTAATGAGTATTCTCATTCTAGGATACTGCTGATCCTATCTCTAATGAGTATTCCTATTGGATATTACTAATCCAATCTCTGATGAGTCTTCTGTTTAGTTCTAACGAGTTGTACCCTAAAGATTTGAGCAAACCTGGCTCTGATACCAGCTGTAACGACCCGGATTTCGCCCGACCCCAATCGATCGCAAGATCGATCAAGACCGTTCAAAACCCGCGTATGTTAACTTTGGGCATACAACACATCAGAACAACAACACAGACTTTTATAACATCAATAATAAATGTTACATCAGAGTACCGAATATATCAGAGTACATCAATAAATAATACAGCGGAAGATACACTTACAATAAATTAAATACATTGCAGCGGAACTAATCTCAGCGGAAAGCCATCAATATTCTGGACCCAGCTTCAGACTTCAATCCAGGATCCTGCTTAACTATATCTACAAAAAGCTACTCGACTGCCCGTGTGGAAAGAGGGCACCCGAGTTTGCAAAGTGAAACAAACTACAGGTCAGTCGTGGGACTGGTGTGAGAATTCTTAACTTAACTTATCTAAATAGTAGGCTAATCACAGGACCACGCCGCTAACGCGGAACGGGTTTACTCCATTGGATTGCCAGTGCATAATTAAAGTAGATCGTCAAATAACGCAACGCTTTATAGAAAAATGAAACCATTATAAGACCCAAGTCCCATCACACAATGCAACGCACACCAGAGGATAGGGTTTTACCTTATAATGGTCAAAAGATGCTTGATACGTAAAAACGATATTATTATTAGTGTGTATATATATATCTAAAACATTTCAATATAAATGTATTAATCGTAGATGGCATAGTACCCCATCCTACTATGTCGCCGTATATAAGTTTACAATCAAAACCGAAATGTTGTTGTATTGGGAATTGGTTTTATGTCATGAAATCGAGGCTAGGGATCGTCCTCTTCCGATTCGAGACACTCTAGCAATGCCTCAGGATCCCCCGCAGTGAACCCTTTGATCTTCAGGGCCGGTCCCCACCTAACGGTAGTGGATTAATTATGCCTAAACACACGTTTCCCGGTTCCTATGAACTTATAGTATGACCACTTCCGGCCTATAAAAACCCGAGGTACCTCAATCCAAAATCCACATAAGTAAAATGCCGGGCCGTGTTAAAGCCCAAACACCACTAGCTAGAAAGAAACGTGTGCACTCCCTGCAGTACTAATCCCGTTTTTCACTCATACCGGGGTGTGAGGCTCGCGAAGTCACGTTATACACAAAGCTATGCCTAAACAGGCTATGCTTTGATCATCAACCACAAGGCCTTCTTTTCAACAAAGCCTTGATCATTTGCATCTTAGCATGTCACATTGTCAGACCCTACCATATTATTGATCATCTACCTATATATATAACCTCTAAGCTCATACGTCTTAGAGAAGGGTGATAAGTAAAGAATAAGTTCTTCACAACCAAACAGAAATATATAATTAGTAGCGCTCAACAAATACAGTAGAAAGGAATACAATGTCAGACACGCAATCCATTTACAAGTCCGCTCTGGGTCTGAGCGAAACAACGTCCCGTCGATCTCCAAATGCGTTTGGACGACCATCACCAAATACCTTTCCTTGGAAGGCCAATCCCAATTCAAGATACCAGTCATCATCATCCCAACGATGTGAAAACCTTCGGTCTTCAATCACCGTCTTCATCTTCGACTCTTGATCGTCGTGATGATTATTCAGAATGGGTTAAACCCGGTCTTTCTGAATAACTCGCGTATTTTGGGATTAAAAAGCAAATATTGGAAAATCACACATTACGCTACATTCCAACTCAGAATATTCTTTTAATAAGATATTCGTTTTGAAAGATTCTCATTAATTTTATCAAAGATAAACTCGGAAAATAAAATCTATAAATCAATTTCCGAAATATGGAATTTCACAGAAATCAAATCAATACATAATCGATATAAATTTCTGTATCGGACTAATAATATAAATGGAATAACGGCAAAGCCTCTTAAATTCCATATATAATATCGGTCTTCTTTTACAGAAGCCCATTTCGATTATTACCAATCGAATTTCCACTTAATTCCTATTTAATATATTAAATTGGAAAAACTTGATTTTTTGAAAATGCCTTTTTAAATCTATAAAATAGATTTATAAATTCCAAATAATAATTTTAATGTAAATTGGATTAAAGGACAAATGTCGTTTAAAACACTGTCCACGATAAATCCACTTCACACCTCAATTTATTTCATATCACAAAATATAATTGCAAATGCTAGTAATCTTTTAAAAACATATCTTAAAATAATCATAAAAAAATATTCTTTATATAAAGACTGTAAGTGAGAAGTATTCTTTATATTGCAAATCTTTCTTCTACAAATATTCTTTGTTTTTGTAACGACCCGGAAAATCTGAACCAATTTAAATTTTTTGAATTGGCTAAAATAATGGATTTTAAATATTTTAAACAAATATTTTAAATAAATATTTTAAATAATAGCGATGAAAAGTGAGTTTGAATCGACAATTGAAAACGAATATAATTAATTCTAATTATAAACAAGGCCTGAAATGGCGCTGCAGTTTCAAAAATTGAATTCAAACTTTGTCGGACTGTACCGGGTGCAAAACAAAACGGATTTGAGTGAAACCAAAAATATTTAAATCTGTTAGTGAATACCTTTCAAACGAATCTGAAAAATCGAAGTTTCATAGCGGAAAGCAAAAGTTATGGCCAAATAAATTTTTAGAAAGGTCGCTATGGAATTTATATAGCCCGTGAAATTGGCCATTTTGCATACGACCTCGGAATTTGACGAAACCACTTTTGTTGGATCCGGGATGTGAAGTTATTGCTAGGTTTCAAATTTCATAATTTTTGAAGCTAGTATGTGAGCGTGGCAAAGGAAAACGTGTTTTGGTCAATTATAGTTAAATTGGATCGACCAGAAATGGGCCTTTTTGCAAACGGTCTCAAAATTCGACGAAACTAGTTTTGTTGGGACCATATCGTCAAAACATAGCTAGATTTATTTTTCTGGAATTTTTCGAATCAGTTTGTGGCCCTGGCAAATTGAAATGTACATTCGCAATGGGGGTAAAACGCTAGGGACGACAGTCGTTGGGTTTGGATTGGTGTTCGTGTGTGAAAGGGGGTATTTTCGAAAATTAAAAATTTATAAATATAAAAAAATTATCTCATTGGCCAGTTATTTTTTTTTCTCTCTCCCCGATTGGTACTGCGCGCGACGGAAAGCAGGTCGTCACCTTCTCTCTTCGATTTCTCCCCCGTTTCACAATGAAATCGAGTGATTATTGATTCATTTCAAAGCTCTTCGTCTCCTCTTTAAATCCATCTAAGGTTTGTTAGTAATCATCAAGTGAGGAGGGAGACACGAGTCCTCAAAGTCAGTGACTTCAGAGCGCCGCCGAGCCTTCATGGCGCCACCGAACTGAGCGAGACCACCGGCGCCGGGAAGGTAGTTCGAAGCTCTTCGACGCTGTGTGAGCCGATTCTCCTATCGCGCAACAGTTTGATCGAAAGATCAAAACCTAGTTTTGAACCATCATGAAAGGTGGGTCCTTTATTACATCTGAACTTTGAAAAATCATATCTTTTTCGTTTCTTGACGAAATTCGATGAAACAGGAAACATCGTGACCGTGTGGACGTCTTCTACATTTTAGAAGAGACCGCTTATTTTTCTGAGCCTTCTGCTATTTTTGGTGGAGTGGAACCCAATGTGAGACTTCTAAATAATAAATGATATGGAAAACGACGATGTATAAATTATATAGTCGATGTATGAGTTATATAAGCATTGTACACCTCTTGTATAAGCATTGTATAAGTTGTACGTTCGATGTATAAGTTGTATATGATTGTAAAAATTATATATGTGTTGAAATAGAAGTGAAATGCTATATATAAATAAATAAATAAATATATACGCCCCTCGTCCACAAACCATGGACGATATTTATTGATTGTGATTGGTGTGAAAATTGATTGATAGCGAATGGTTGGTTAGAATTGTTTGTGGTTGATATTGATTGATTGTGGTTGAAAAATACCCGTTTGTGGTTGAGAAATATTTGGTTGAAACCACATAGGACTAGTTTGTGGAAATGAAAAATATATACATGCCGCCTGCATGCGATCTAGATGCATGATTCCCCATTGTCAAAAACCGCGAGGTTTTAAGGTAGAGCGAGGAGCCGTACTAGGGACGGTCCCGGTTTTAACTACCCTGCCGTTATGCTACCGAAATTTTGAATAATATTCATGTGTTTGAATTATTTTCATTTGTTGAAACTATATTTATTCATTGAATAGAAAACCTTCATGTGTTGAGTCGATATTCATTCGTTGAATTGAAATTCATGTGTTGAATGGTATTCGTGTTTTAAATATAAAAATCACATTTTTATCTATATATATAAACTATAGAAAACCTTCATGTGTTGAATCGATATTCATTCATTGAATTGAAATTCATGTGTTGAATGGTATTCATATTTTGAAATAAATTGTTTTATAATAAAAATCACGTTTTTATCATCTATATGAACTATATAAAATAATCTTGTTTTGAAAGAAAATGTTTTATAATAAAAATCCAATTTTTATTACCTATACGAACTATATAAAATAATAGTGTTTTGAAATGAATTGTTTTACAATAAAAATCACATTTTTATTACATACATGAATTGTTAAAAATAGTGAAGTGTTAAAATAGAAAACAGTTAGATAAAAATATCATTTTTATCGAAAGTATGAAAGTTATGTAGTTTTGAAAGCGAAGGATCGATATATATATATAAATAGAATTGAAATATATCGAAAAAACGAAGCTGCAGTTCGTATTTTGAAACCGTGATTTCAAATGATTAGTGTGGGAGATCCGACCATCGAATTTCCCCGAAACCGCAACTGTTGGGTCCGCTTTGGAAATATCTTTCCAACGGCACCAACTTTGTAAAGATCCAACGGTTGGATTGTCTGGAATTTTTAATTCAAATCTAAAGAAAAACAGCGCCAGAATCGATTATATTTATATATTTATATAAATATAATAATATATAATCGAATAACGACGCTGCAGTTTGTATTTTGAAATCGAAACTTCAAACGATTATACCGGGAGATCTGGCCGTCGAAATTTCCCGAAACTGGAACCGTTGGATTCGTTTTGAAAAGATCTTTCTAATGATGTAATTTTTGTGAAGATCCAACGGATAGATTTTCAGATATGTGTAAATCAAATCTGAAGAAAAACAGCGCCACGGCCGCGTTATGGACCGAAGCGTCGTTTTAAATAAATTGGCTATTTAAAAATAAATAAAAATAGCGATAAATCGTTATAAAATATTATAAATGATATGGATGTGAAATTTAGAAATTAACTGAAGGTTGGCTAAGTCGAATGGTTTCCTGGGTGTTGATCTGATGTTGGTTTCGGCCTTCGGGGTTAATATTTGGGAAATCGTTCTCTTACTGATTGACGGTTAGTGACTAATGAATTGAAATGATGCGTATGTATGTTAGTGTTGCACTTGTTTATTATATACGCGAGTTGCTCAGAAAGACCGGGTTTATCCCATTCTGAATAACTGAATCGACGATAAGAAGTCGAAGATGAATATGGGGGTTGAAGACCGATCTTCACCTCGTTTGGATGGTAACTGAGGTCGTGATTGGGAGGCATCCCGAAATATGAATAATGAGTGGTGATCGTCTAGACATACGTAGGAATCGATGAATATGCGAGGTATTTAGTGCCTCCGGTTTCGTTCCGACCCAGAACGGACTTGCAAATGGATTGTGTGTCTGACATTGGAATTTATTCTATGTGATTGATAGCCATCAGTTGCATGGTGTGAATTGCCTGTGTGACATGCTAAGATGCAGTGATCAGGGCTTCTGTTGAAAAGCAAAGTCTTGTGGTGATGATCAAAGCACCGCCTGTGTGGCGTAGCTTTGTGTATAACGTGAATTCGCGAGCCTCACACCCCGGTATGAACCAGAAACGGGAGAGGACATCAGGGAGGGCCTGCGTTTCTTTCTAGCTATGAGTTGTGTCGGTGTTTTTACACGGCCTGACATTTTACTTATGTGGTTGTTGCTGTTGCAAGGCGCCTCGGATATACCGGTGACTATGTGAAGCCGAAGGAGCCATTCGTTGGCTCGTTTACGCCCCATAGGGCGGGGAAACGCAGTGTTCAGGCATAATAATCCACATCGGTGGACCGGCCCTGACGATCCAAGGGGCAGTTGCGGCTGTTCCTGAGGGGTGGGCTAGAGCGTCTCGAATTCGGTGAGGACGATCCCTTGCCTAGGTTCATGACGGAAATCCAATTTCCAAATACGTGACTGTGCGGTTTTGATTGTATACCTATATATGGCGACATAGTGGTATAGGGCATAAATGCCGTCTATGATTGATATTTATGATTTGAAATTGTTTTTGAAACATATAAACACTAGTAATAATATCAAATGCTTTTGTTTTATTCGTATCAAGCATATCTTGGCCATTATAAGGTAAAAACTCTATCCTCCGGTTTGCGTTGCATTGTGTGACGGGAACTGAGTCTTATAATGGCTTCATTTTTAAAAAAAAGCATTGCGATGTTTAAAAGAATGATTTGTTTTAAAGCACTTGCAATCCAATGGAGTAAACCCGTTCCACGAAAGTGGCATGGTCCTGTGATTAGCCATATTATTAATGTGTTGAGTAGATTTCTCATACCAGTCCTTGTTGCAGTCATGATGGGGGGTTCTCACCATGTGGTTTGGTGGCGAACAGTGGGCTCTTACCCCCACATGTCCCTCGACTAACTCGTAGTTTATTTCACTTTCAAACTCGGGTGACACTTTTTCTACACGGGCAGCCTTGTATTCAGGTTTAGCTGGCTCTTTCTGGATAGCTGGAGCTTAAGATGGATTCTATTATTTATCTTTTTTTATGCTGTTCAGCTCCTATTGTACATATTTTGTTTGTTTCCGCTGTAGACATTTATGTATACCTGGACTGTATTTGTACTAAGTATGATCCTGTATACTGTGTAACTCTGATGATTACGTTTATCCAGTATATTCTATTGTTCATTATCTGGTGTATTTATTTATTTCTGTTCTGCTATTATCAGTTTCTGTGTTATATTCCAAAGATTACCCTTGTCTCCGTCTATACGGGAAATGGGGTCGTCTCATCGTGGTATCAGAGCTTTGGTTAAGCTTAGCTCTGGAATATAACATATTAACGAACTCGTCAGAGATAGAACCAGTAGTGTTCTAGGGCGAGTAACTCAGTACATATAGGATCAGCAATATCCTGGTATGAGTACAGCAGAATCAGAACAATTCGTTAGAGATGGGGTCAGAAGTGCCCTAGAACGAGTAGAGAGTAATATGTTTTAAATAACATATTTGTGATTATATTTATAGTCTGGTTTTAGAAATATAATTTTTGAATATATAAAAGATATATATTTGAAAAGTAAAGGAATATAGAAATTGATTAGTATATTTTTTGAAAAGTTAAAAACAATTTGATTGTTGTTTGTGTTGTGTGATAGTAGAATTGGATTAATTAAATTATAGAAACGATAGTTAATTTAATCAATAATAGAATGAATGGTAGAATTTATTCGATTATATCACACATTGAACTGATTAGAAAATAGATAGAAATATATACATGAGCATATATATGTTTGAACAGGAAATTGGATAGCTGTTGAGTAAAGATTTTATTTGCGTGCCCGACAAATAGGTAAACCTTAATGAGTTGGATGCGAAATATTATTATATCTACTCCTGTGAATGCCATTGGATGCGGAGTGCTGGTTGTTCTGTGTGAAATAATAAATATCGCCATAGGATAGTAACAATTAATTTTGAACTACACTGCATGGCATACTTCTTGAAGATAGGCATACTTCATCATATACCACATAAGCATTTGGAGCTTGTGTGACGAGGTGGAAGATTTACCATACGAGCAAGAGGCTTGTATGGCGATGACTATATTTTACAGGTTGAACTGATGACTGATATGGACTATTTAAAATTGTAACGATTAAATTGCCAGATTAATAAAACCCCACATGGGTCTGGAGTTGACAATAACCACGTCTCTCTAGTTATTAGATACGGCACATGGACTATTTATTTCCCACGCGTGACGAGGTGACGAGGATTTATTCTCTGGAGCATTTAAAATACACACTCCCTCAGGCTTTGACAAGGTGACGAGAATTTATTCTCTAGAGTTATTATCAATACACGCTCCCCTATAAACACCATAATATATCACTATAAATATGTGTATGCTTATTAGGATTTATTGGGTACCTAATACGGCCCAATAAATTTCCAAACCTCTCCCCGTACAAAGTAGGTTATGGCGAAATTTTTCGAAAATTCCGGGTGTTAGCCAAATTTTTGAAGAATTTGAAAATTCTCATAAATTGAAAAGTTGGAGAATGGAAGCCGGATTGAACGTCGAGTTGATTAATCAAACCACTTTCGACTTTGTTCCTTTTCGGGGACGAAAAGTTTTAAGTGGGGGAGATTGTAACGACCCGGAAAATCTAAACCAATTTAAAATTTTTGAATTGGCTAAAATAATGGATTTTAAATATTTAAAATAAATATTTTAAATAATAGCGATGAAAAGTGAGTTTGAATCGACAATTGAAATTGAATATAATTAATTCTAATTATAAACAAGGCCTGAAATGGCGCTGCAGTTTCAAAAATTGAATTCAAACTTTGTCGGACTGTACCGGGTGCAAAACAAAACGGATTTGAGTGAAACCAAAAATATTTAAATCTGTTAGTGAATACCTTTCTAACGAATCCGAAAAATCAAAGTTTCATAGCGGAAAGCAAAAGTTATGGCCAAATGAATTTTCAGAAAGGTCGCTATGGAATTTATATAGCCCGTGAAATTGGCCATTTTGCATACGACCTCGGAATTCGACGAAACCACTTTTGTTGGATCCGGGATGTGAAGTTATTGCTAGGTTTCAAATTTCATAATTTTTGAAGGTAGTATGTGAGCATGGCAACGGAAAACGTGTTTTGGTCAATTACAGTTAAATTGGATCGACCAGAAATGGGCCTATTTGCAAACGGTCTCAGAATTCGACGAAACTAGTTTTGTTGGGACTGTATCGTCAAAACATAGCTAGATTTATTTTTCTGGAATTTTTCGAATCAGTTTGTGGCCCTGGCAAATTGAAATGTACGTTCAAACTAAATATTGAATGTTATATATTTTAATTTGAAAGAAAACGGACTAAAACAGTCGAATGGGCCTTCGAAACATATCCCATTGTGTTCGGAATGGGGGTAAAAGCTAGGGACGACAGTCGTTGGGTTTGGATTGGTGTTCGTGTGTGAAAGGGGGTATTTTCGAAAATTAAAAATTTATAAATATAAAAAAATTATCTCATTGGCCAGTTATTTTTTTTCTCTCTCCCCAATTGGTACTGCGCACGACGGAAAGCAGGTCGCCACCTTCTCTCTTCGATTTCTCCCCCGTTTCACAATGGAATCGAGTGATTCTTGATTCATTTCAAAGCTCTTCGTCTCCTCTTTAAATCCATCTAAGGTTTGTTAGTTATCATCAAGTGAGGAGGGAGATACAAGTCCACAAAGTCAGTGACTTCGGAACGCCGCCGAGCCTTCATGGCGCCACCGAACTGAGCGAGACCACCGGCAAAGCTCTTCGACGCTGTGTGAGCCGATTCTCCTATCGCGCAACAGTTTGATCGAAAGATCAAAACCTAGTTTTGAACCATCGTGAAAGGTGTGTCCTTTATTACATCTGAACTTTGAAAAATAATATCTTTTTCGTTTCTTGACGAAATTCGATGAAACCGGAAACATCGTGACCATGTGGACGTCTTCTACATTTTAGAAGAGACCGCATATTTTTCTGAGCCTTCTGCTATTTTTGGTGGAGTGGAACCCAATGTGAGACTTCTAAATTATAAATGATATGGAAAACGACGATGTATAAATTATATAGTCGATGTATGAGTTATATAAGCGTTGTGTGTAAGCATTGTATAAGTTGTACGTTCGATGTATAAGTTGTATATGCATTGTAAAAATTATATATGTGTTGAAATAGAAGTGAAATGCTATATATATATATATATATATATATATATATACGCCCCTCGTCCACAAACCATGGACGATATTTATTGATTGTGATTGGTGTGAAAATTGATTGATAGCGAATGGTTGGTTGGAATTGTTTTTGGTTAATATTGATTGATTGTGGTTGAAAAATACCCGTTTGTGGTTGAGAAATATTTGGTTGAAACCACATAGGATTAGTTTGTGGAAATGAAAAATATATACATGCCGCCTGCCTGCGAACTAGATGCATGATTCCCCATTGTCAAAAACCGCGAGGTTTTAAGGTAGAGCGAGGAGCCGTACTAGGGACTGTAATGACCCGTATTCTACGCATCATAGGATCATAGAATATTTATTTCTTTCACATACGAAGTCGTATGGTCATGTAACTTTGGGAGACGACTATTGGGGTCATTTCCCATGTTCATGATTTTTGTCGATTTTTAAATGACCATTTTACCCCTAGTTGGTACTGTTTTGGCCATAACTTTTGACTGGAAAGGAATTTTGACCTGAAACCGCTTCCATTGGCTCCGGATAATGGTTTACAATTCCGTAGATTGGTCACATTAGCCAAACGGACTCACCGTTTGGGAGATATTGCTGAAACAAGTTTCAGATAGTGAAAAACAGCTTAACTGGGCTTAACCGGGTAATTAGCAGCTAGGCCCAAAGGGGATTTCGGGATTGGAGATGTGTAGGGGCTGATTAGGGTTAGAAAACATTTCTTTCAGCCGCCACTTTGATTCTTGAACCCTAACAATGGCTGCCAACATCTAGAAACATCCCCAAATCACTTTCTAATCAAGTTTTGGCTTAATCTACATCAAATTAAGGAGAGAAAACATGAAAGCAAGGTTGGAGCTGCTGTTAGACATCAGTATTCACCCAAATCAGCGAGGTTTCAGTTCTGAAATTTTATTTGTGGCCAAGGTGAGTGATTAGCAGCGTTTTGACACTAATTACAGTTAACTAAGGGTAATTAGTGAAGATTAGCGAAGTTATACACTAATAAATTCTGGAAAAATATCTATAAATTCGAAAATAATATTTTATGCCTCTGGTAGGAATTTGGTTTGATTTGGTTAAGTTTTGTTAACCCTGTGATTAGTTTTACTTAAACATGCTAAAGGGAAAATATGGGGTTTTGGGTATATTTGATCCATTTTGACATGTAAATTCATTGTTTTGGTGTTTGTGGTTAGTTTGCTATGTTACTATGACTGTTTGTAATGATTTGTGGTTGATTAGAATAGTTAGATTGGTCGAAAACATCGTCGAATGGCGTAAACAAGTTGCTGGAAAAAGTTGCAAAAAGTTGTGCAGGGTTTCGGATCGGATCGGGTATGGGCTCGGATCGGGTAGGGAGCTGGGCAAGGAATCCGACCCGAACTGGAAACTGGCACAAAGAAGTTTGGCAAGAAGGAAGGCCACTGCTCCGAGTTGGAGTTCGACAGAGGATCGGATCGGAGCCATGGAGCAGGATCGGATCAGAGTAGGCTAGGGAGCGAGATCGGATCGGAGGAGGCAAGCGAGGGGGATCGGATCGGAGCTGTGAGGCAGGATCGGATCGGAGTAGGCTAGAGAGCGAGATCGTGTCGGAGCAGGCAAGCTGGAGCAGGAGGGACGAACCGAACCGAATGGAGCGTGACATCCGAACCGAACCGACGTCTGAAGGGGAAGGATCACCGAACCGAACCGCACTCAGGAATACACCACGGAGCATTGCACCGAACCGAACCGCGTTATATGCATATATCCGAACCGAATCGAATTCAGGACCACTTCTATGCGATGACTCTTTTGAAGACCAACTCCAATTCGATCAAAACCCGAGACGCAAAGGAAGTCCAAATGAGGAGCCTTGACTCAGGATCCAGCTGGGAACCAATGAGTGGGCTTCATGATTGGGCTTTGCTGCGGGACGTGTGCCAAGGGGCTATCGATGTCTATGACTTTGGATCACTATGTATGGGAGGTACGTGGATGGATTCAGGGCCTCAGTGGCCTAGGTACGACTAAAGGGCTATAGACCAATGAAGTGGGGTCATTTGTAAAGATTTGGTCATGACTTCATGTGGTAAGCTTGGTAGTAGCAGTAGTTGTACAAGTTGAACTCCATCACTACTTCGATGGGTCTAGTGATTGACAGTGGTGGATATCGTACGCTTTACGCACTGAGTGAGAGATGTGAGGATTGTTGCTATGGATGATTTGTTTGCCATCATTATGACATGCACACCCCACCCCCGTATTCTTTACACTATTTAGTATGGCACCTTAGAGTACTGTACGGTATGTGGTACTAACTCTTTGGTTGCTGGTCCAGGTTCAGGTATGGTTTAGTATACCTGTCATTGTTCTGTTTAGATGCTTATCGCTCATACCAGGCTTTATGTCTGACCCAGAGTTTTATGTCTCCTCTTATTACTATGGGTGCTCACACGAGCAGACTAGAGACAGGTTAGCTGGTGATGCACGGGTATATGATCCGGAGACGAGCAGGAGGCTTCCACGTAATATATATAGTATTCTCCCTGTGTTGTTGAAGATCACTGCTTGGGCATTAGTGGTGCATCTTCTACTTTAGCTTTCTTTTGTTTTAGAGACAGTAAATTTTGGAAAGTTGTAATAAGCTGTATTTGGATTTCCGCTACACTGATGTTGATGTTGTTTTAGTTATCAGCTTATGCACTGTCTCACCTGTTTTATGTCAAGTATATTATTATATTTTATTCCATGCGCTGTGGGACATTATACAAGTTCTTGCTTAGTTCATTTTCTTCTTCCCTTTCCTTTATTTGGCGACCTGTTCCGTACTAACTGGACATGTGTACAGTGCACCTTGGGAGTAAATGTCGGTTGGTGCGGGCGGGCTGTCACACTTGGTATCAGAGCTCTAGGTTGCGTAGTTAACCTAGGGAAGTTATCAGGGAGAGATAATATACTATACAAGAGAGCGTACTTGTGATTACTTTGGTTTTCAAAAGCTATATATGTATATACTATTAATAGTATAGGGGTGAAGTCATACTGCACTAACACCACTATGGGGTCGTTAATCGTTTCCTTCTTCAGATTGACGATGAGCCGATATGCTAGAGGTGCTGGTAGGGGAGCCAATAATGGGAATGCTGCTGACATGAGGACGATGTTTACTGACCTCATGAGAGAGATGCTTACGGATGTGCAGAGGGCAGCTCCCAATGGTGGAAATGGTGGTGGTCCAATAGTGCAGGCGCCGAGAGTCAACTTCGCCAAGCTGAATAAGGATTATACTAGCCTTGGTGGGAAGCCGTTCAGCGGAACGGAGTCAGCTACGGATGTTCAGGATTGGTTGGATAGTTGCGAACGCATCTTCGAGGATTTGGGTATCGAGGATGCGATGAAGAGAAAGCTAGCGTCCCGTCAGCTGCAAGGGCGGGCAATGAATTGGTGGAATGCCATAAAGGCAGCTACTCCCGAAGATCAGATTACTTGGGAGCATTTTAAGGTTCGCTTTAGCGAGAAGTTCATTCCAGCTGCTCAGAAGTCAGTGCTGTTTAAGAAATTCTTGGAGCTCAAGCAGAATGGCAGAGCTGTCTCGGAGTATATTGCTGAATTCGACACTTTGTCGAAGTATGGGTTATCTCTTATTGATACCGCCGAGAAGAAGAATGAGAAATTCATAACTGGTTTGGATCAGTACTTGGGGGAAAGGCTTATTAACCACATCGATGAGACGTTTGAATCGATTGTAGGGAAAGCATTGAGATCAGAAAGTCTCTACCCTAAGCCGAAGACTGAGGTTGCATCTGCAGAGGAGCCAAAGCCACAAGCAAGTGGTGGAGGCAAGGATGGTTACCAGAATAAGAGGAAGCAGAGTCAGACTAAGGATGGCCAGAAGAAAAAGAATAAGCAAGATGTTGAGTGCTTCTGCTGTGGTAAGAAGGGCCATTATGCTAGTAATTGTCGGGCCAAGCCAGCAGATAGGAAGTGCTTCAACTGTGGCCAAATGGGACATCACAAGGACAAGTGTCTGCAACCCCCCAAAGAAAAGCAAATGGTGAAAGCATATGCCCTTAATGCTATTCCTTCTTCGTCGAATGCCCCAACTGCGGCAGAGAAGGGAAAGAATGTCGTCATTCAAGGTACGCTTTCTGTTTATGATGTTCCTGTTAGAGTTTTGTTTGATACCGGAGCTTCCAGTTCTTTCATATCTAGTGACCTGGTAGATAGGTTGGGATTGGAGCCCGAGATTGTCGATGGACCTTTAGTAGTGACGAACCCGATTGGTGGTTCGACTAGCCTTAGCATGATTTGTCGTAATGTGGTCTTATCGAGTCATGGATGCATTTTTGTTTGTGATTGCTTTGTTTTGGGCTTTACTGTGTTTGGCATTATTTTGGGAGTAGATTGGCTCCAATGATACGGGGTGGTGGTAGACTGTGAGGGCTTTTTGGTGATAGCTAGAGCGGATGATGGGCGGAGGATAGTGTTTGGTGGTCTACCCAGTGAGTGGCTATTGGCTAGTTTTCTAAACTCCCTCGACATTCCGCATAGTAAGTTGTCAGGTTTGCCCTTGGTTGGCCAGTATCCGGATGTTTTCGAAGAAGTGACCGGGCTTCCACCGCATCGAGAGATTGAGTTCCGTATTGATTTGGTAAAAGATGCCAGACCTATAGTGATGCCACTTCGTCGTATGGCACCAAGGGAGCAGCGAGAGCTCGAGGTGCAAGTCAGCGATCTTTTGAAGAAGGGATTTATCAGAAGGAGTGTTTCTGAATGGGGAGCACCAGTTGTGTTTGCTACCAAGGCGAATGGTTCCCTTCGGTTGTGTGTAGACTACCGCGAGTTGAATAAAGTGACGAGGAAGAACAAGTATCCTCTACCGCGGATAGATGATTTGTTCGATCAGTTGAGTGGCGCGAGAGTATTTTCTCAGTTGGATCTCGCGACAGGTTTTCATCAGCTTAGAGTGGAAGCTGAGAGCATAGCTAAAACGGCATTTCGAACACCGTCTGGATTTTATGAGTGGTTGGTCATGCCATTCGGGCTGACCAATGCCCCAGTATATTTTGTGGATCTTATGAATAGAGTATTCAGATATCAGTTGAATAATTTTGTCCTTGTGTTCGTTGATGATATTTTGGTCTATTCGAAGACAGAGGAAGAACACAAGGAACATTTAAGAATAGTGATGGAGGTGTTGAGAAATCACCAATTGAAAGCAAAGTTTTCTAAGTGTCACTTCTGGAGGAGGGAAGTGAGGTTCTTGGGCCACGTTGTATCAGAGAATGGTATTGCCGTGGACCCGGCGAAGGTGGCTACGGTATAGGATTGGCCTACGCCCAAGAATGCAACAGATGTAAGAAGGTTCTTGGGGTTAGCTGGATATTATCGTAAGTTTATCCAAGGTTTCTCCAAGATAGCAGCACCATTGACCCAGTTGACCAAGAAGAATCAAGCTTTTGTCTGGGATGAAAGGTGCGAGAATGCATTCAAGAGTCTAAAGGACAAATTGACATGCGCACCAGTGTTAGTCATCCCTAAGGGGAGTGAAGAGATGACGGTATACACGGATGCCTGTGGTACCGGACTAGGTGCTGTATTGATGCAAGGCGGTAGGGTTGTAGCTTATGCAAGTCGGCAATTGAAACCGCACGAGAGAAGATACCCTACCCATGATTAGGAATTGGCAGTGATCGTGTTCGCGTTAAAGATGTGGAGACACTATCTCTTGGGAGAAAGATTTGAGTTGTTTACAGATCATAAGTCGTTGAAGTATCTCTTCTCCCAGAAGGATCTAAATCTCCGGCAGCAAAGGTGGTTAGAATTCTTAGCTTCCTATGATTTTGACATCGCATATACACCAGGAAAGGGCAATGCGGTGGCTGATGCATTGAGTAGGAGACATGCCAGTTTAGGGGCTATGTTTCTAGAATGGAAGCAACTGGAGTACATCGCTGGTTATGATTTCAGACCAAAGTGCGAATTGGATCCAAAAATGTTAGCAAGTTTGACGATCAGACCCACTTTGATTGAGCGGATCGGCTCTAGTCAGAGGGACGATCCTAATCTATTGGAAATCATCTCCAAGTTAGAGATGGGTATCGATGAGGAGATGAACAAGTATGGGCTTGATCGAGATGGATGGCTTAGAAAGAATGGAAAGCTTGTTGTACCCAATGTCAATGGATTGAGAGATGAAGTGCTTAGAGAATGTCATCACTCAAAGCTGACTATACACCCCGGTGGAAACAAGATGTATCGAGATATGAAGCAGACCTACTACTGGGAAGGGATGAAAAGAGACATTGGGAGGTTTATATCCAAATGCATGAATTTCCAGCTAGTTAAAGCCGAGAAAAAGAAGCCTAGTGGGTTGTTGCAACCATTAGAAATTCCCGAATGGAAATGGGAGCAAGTCTCGATGGATTTCATCGATGGTTTACCAAGGACTAGATCGGGACATGATAGCATTTGGGTAATCGTGGATCGATTGACTAAGAGTGCAAGATTCATACCAGTCAAATCGACCAGAACGACAGCTAAGTTAGCAGAATTGTATATGAAGTGGGTAGTGAGATTTCAGGGAGTACCTAAAAGCATTGTAAGTGACCGAGACCCGTTGTTCACTAGTGGGTTTTGGAAGAGCTTACAAGAGGCTCTAGGGTCAGAATTACATCTCAGTACCGCATATCATCCTCAGACCGACGGTCAGACGGAGAGGGTGAATCGTATTTTGGAAGATCTCTTGAGAGCATGTATATTGGATTTTGGTGGATCGTGGGATGACCATCTGCATCTAGTAGAGTTTGCATATAATAATAGCTACCAATCTAGTATCGGTATGGCTCCGTTCGAAGCTTTGTACGAAAGACCGTGCAACTCACCATCATGTTGGATAGAGACTGGCGAGAAGTTTATGCTTGGACCAGATGTGGTGAGGGAAATTTCAGATAAGATCAAGATCATTAAACAACGAATGAAGGCTGCCCAAGATAGGCAGAAGAGTTATGCTGATAAGAGGAGAAGAGACTTAAAGTTCTCCATTGGTGATTTGGTATTTATCAAGATTTCTCCATTGAAGAGCGTGATACGATTTGGCAGGGGAGGCAAGTTAGCACCAAGATTTGTTGGCCCATTCCCTGTTCTTGAACTAGTCGGGAATTTGGCATATAGAGTTGACTTACCGGAGAAGATGGCAGGAGTTCACAATGTATTTCATGTTTCCCAACTAAGGAAGTTCGTTCACGACTCAGATATGACTATTTCACCTGATCAGTTAGAGGACTTCGAAGTAGAACCCGAGGCAGTTGGGAACCGCAAGCCGATCCGTATTGTCGAGCACGATACGAAGCAACTTCGAAGGAAGGCGGTGAGGCTAGTCAAGGTTCAGTGGGGCGAGGACGAGAATGATTGTACTTGGGAGACAGAGTAGAACATTAGGAAGATGTATCCAGAACTCTTCGCCTGGTAAGATTTTAACTTCGATTTATTTTTCTGCATGCTAGGATAGGCTTGTTTGCTTGTTTTGCATGATTGATTGTTGTATGTGGCTGTTAGGCATGCGGGATCTTTTGTATGTTTTGGGTTAAGGAATTTCGGGGACGAAATTTCTTAAGGGGGGGGGGGGGGAGAGTGTAACGACCCGTATTCTACGCATCATAGGATCGTAGAATATTTATTTCTTTCACATACGAAGTCGTATGGTCATGTAACATTGGGATACGACTATTGGGGTCATTTCCCATGTTCATGATTTTAGTCGATTTTTAAATGACCATTTTACCCCTAGTTGGTACTGTTTTGGCCATAACTTTTGACTGGAAAGGAATTTTGACCTGAAACCACTTCCATTGACTCCGGATGATGGTTTACAATTCCGTAGAGTGGTCACATTAGCCAAACGGACTAACCGTTTGGGAGATATGGCTGAAACAAGTTTCAGATAGTGAAAAACAGCTTAACTGGGCTTAACTGGGTAATTAGCAGCTAGGCCCAAAGGGGATTTCGGGATTGGAGATGTATAGGGGCTGATTAGGGTTAGAAAACATTTCTTTCAGCCGCCACTTTCATTCTTGAACCCTAACAATGGCTGCCAACATCTAGAAACATCCCCAAATCACTTTCTAATCAAGTTTTGGCTTAATCTACATCAAATTAAGGAGAGAAAACACGAAAGCAAGATTGGAGCTGCTGTTAGACATCAGTATTCACCCAAATCAGCGAGGTTTCAGTTCTGAGAATTTTATTTGTGGCCAAGGTGAGTGATTAGCAGCGTTTTGACACTAATTACAGTTAATTAAGGGTAATTAGTGAAGATTAGCGAATTTATACACTAATAAATTCTGGAAAAATATCTATAAATTCGAAAATAATATGTTATGCCTCTGGTAGGAATTTGGTTTAATTTGGTTAAGTTTTGTTAACCCTATGATTAGTTTTACTTAAACATGCTAAAGGGAAAATATGGGTTTTTGGGTATATTTGATCCATTTTGACATGTAAATTCATTGTTTTGGTGTTTGTGGTTAGTTTGCTATGTTACTATGACTGTTTGAAATGATTTGTGGTTGATTAGAATAGTTAGATTGGTCGAAAACGTCATCGAATGGCGTAAACAAGTTGCTGGAAAAACTTGCAGAAAGTTGTGCAGGGTTTCGGCTCGGATCAGGTATGGGCTCGGATCGGGTAGGGAGCTGGGCAAGGAATCCGACCCGAACTGGAAACTGGCACAAAGAAGTTTGGCAAGAAGGAAGGCCACTGCTTCAAGTTGGAGTTGGACAGAGGATCGGATTTGAGCCATGGAGCAGGATCGGATCGGAGTAGGCTAGGAAGCGAGATCGGATCGGAGGAGGCAAGCGAGGGGGATCGGATCGGAGCTATGGGGCAGGATCGGATCGGAGTAGGCTAGGGAGCGAGAACGGGTCGGAGCAGGCAAGCTGGAGCAGGAGGGACGAACCGAACCGAATGGAGCGTGACATCCGAACCGAACCGACGTCTGAAGGGGAAGGATCACCGAACCGAACCGCACTCAGGAATACACCATGGAGCATTGCACCGAACCGAACCGCGTTATACGCATATATCCGAACCGAATCGAATTCAGGACCACTTCTATGCGACGAATCTTTTGAAAACCAACTCCAATTCGATGAAAACCCGAGATGCAAAGGAAGTCCGAATGAGGAGCCTTGACACAGGATCCAGCTGGGAACCAATGAGTGGGCTTCATGATTGGGCTTTGCTGCGGGACGTGTGCCAAGGGGCTATCGATGTCTATGACTTTGGATCACTATGTATGGGAGGTACGTGGACGGATTCAGGGCCTCAGTGGCTTAGGTACGACTATAGGGCTATAGACCAATGAAGTGGGGTCATTTGTAAAGATTTGGTCATGACTCCATGTGGTAAGCTTGGTAGTAGCAGTAGTTGTACAAGTTGAACTCCGTCACTACTTCGATGGGTCTAGTGATTGACAGTAGTGGATATCGTATGCTTTACGCACTGAGTGAGAGATGTGAGGATGGTTGCTATGGATGATTTGTTTGCCATCATTATGACATGCACACCCCACCCCCGTATTCTTTACACTATTTATTATGGCACCTTAGAGTACTGTACGGTATGTGGTACTAACTCTTTGGTTGCAGGTCCAGGTTCAGGTATGGTTTAGTATACCTGTCATTGTTCTTTTTAGATGCTTATCGCTCATACCAGGCTTTATGTCTGACCCAGAGTTTTATGTCTCCTCTTATTACTCTGGGTGCTCACACGAGCAGACTAGAGACTGGTTAGCTGGTGATGCATGGGTAGATGATCCGGAGACGAGCAGGAGGCTTCCACGTAATATATATATAGTATTCTCCCTGTGTTGTTGAAGATCACTGCTTGGGCATTAGTGGTGCATCTTCTACTTTAGCTTTCTTTTGTTTTAAAGACAGTAAATTTTGGAAAGTTGTAATAAGCTGTATTTGGATTTCCGCTGCACTGATGTTGATGTTGTTTTAGTTATCAGCTTATGCACTGTCTCACCTGTTTTATGTCAAGTATGTTTTTATTATATTTTATTCCATGCGCTGTGAGACATTCTACAGGTTCTTTCTTAGTTCATTTTCTTCTTCCCTTTCCTTTCTTTGGCGACCCGTTCCGTGCTAACTGGACATGTGTACAACGCACCTTGGGAGTAAATGTCGGTTGGTGCGGGCGGGCTGTCACAGGGACGGTCCCGGTTTTAACTACCCTGTCGTTATGCTGCCGAAATTTTGAATAATATTCATGTGTTTGAATTATTTTCATTTGTTGAAACTATATTTATTCATTGAATAGAAAACCTTCATGTGTTGAGTCGATATTCATTCGTTGAATTGAAATTCATGTGTTGAATGGTATTCGTGTTTTAAATATAAAAATCACATTTTTATCTATATATATAAACTATAGAAAACCTTCATGTGTTGAATCGATATTCATTCGTTGAATTGAAATTCATGTGTTGAATGGTATTCATATTTTGAAATAAATTGTTTTATAATAAAAATCACGTTTTTATCATCTATATGAACTATATAAAATAATCTTGTTTTGAAAGAAATTGTTTTATAATAACAATCCTATTTTTATTACCTATACGAACTATATAAAATAATAGTGTTTTGAAATGAATTGTTTTACAATAAAAATCACATTTTTATTACATACATGAATTGTTAAAAATAGTGAAGTGTTAAAATAGAAAACAGTTAGATAAAAATATCATTTTTATCGAAAGTACGAAAGTTATATAGTTTTGAAATCGAAGGATTGATACATATATATATAGAATTGAAATATATCGAAAAAACAAAGCTGCAGTTCATATTTTGAAACCGTGATTTCAAACGATTAGTGCGGGAGATTCGACCATCGGATTTTCCCGAAACCGCAACCGTTGGGTCCGCTTTGGAAATATCTTTCCAACGGCACCAACTTGGTAAAGATCCAACGGTTGGATTGTCTGGAATGTTTAATTCAAATCTGAAGAAAAACAGCGCTAGAATCGATTATATTTATATATTTATATAAATATAATTATATATAATCGAATAACGACGCTGCAGTTCGTATTTTGAAATCGAAACTTCAAACGATTATACCGGGAGATCCGACCGTCGGAATTTCCCGAAACTGGAACCGTTGGATTCGTTTTGAAAAGATCTTTCTAATGATGTAAATTTTGTGAAGATCCAACGGTTAGATTTTTAGATATGTGTAAATCAAATCTGAAGAAAAATAGCGCCACGGCCGCGTTATGGCCCGAAGCATCATTTTAAATAAATTGGCTATTTAAAAATAAATAAAAATAGCGATAAATTGTTATAAAATATTATAAATGATATGGATGTGAAATTTAGAAATTAACTGAAGGTTGGCTAAGTCGAATGGTTTTCTGGCTGTTGATCTGATGTTGGTTTCGGCCTTCGGGGTTAATATTTGGGAAATCGTTTTCTTAGTGATTGACGGTTAGTGACTAATGAATTGAAATGATGCGTATGTATGTTAGTGTTGCACTTGTTTATTATATACGCGAGTTGCTCAGAAAGACCGGGTTTATCCCATTCTGAATAACTGAATCGACGATAAGAAGTCGAAGATGAAGATGGGGGTTGAAGACCGATCTTCACCTCGTTTGGATGGTAACTGAGGTCCTGATTGGGAGGCATCCCGAAATATGGATAATGAGTGGTGATCGTCTAGACGTACGTGGGAATCGATGAATATGCGAGGTATTTAGTGCCGCCGGTTTCGTTCCGAACCAGAACGGACTTGCAAATGGATTGTGTGTCTGACATTGGAATTTATTCTATGTGATTGATAGCCATCAGTTGCATGGTGTGAATTGCCTGTGTGACATGCTAAGATGCAGTGATCAGGGCTTCTGTTGAAAAGCAAAGTCTTGTGGTGATGATCAAAGCACCGCCTGTGTGGCGTAGCTTTGTGTATAACGTGAATTCGCGAGCCTCACACCCCGGTATGAACCAGAAACGGTAGAGGACATCAGGGAGGGCCTGCGTTTCTTTCTAGCTAGGACTTGTGTCGGTGTTTTTACACGGCCTGACATTTTACTTATGTGGTTGTTGCTGTTGCGAGGCGCCTCGGATATACCAGTGACTATGTGAAGCCGAAGGAGCCATTTGTTGGCTCGTTTACGCCCCATAGGGCAGGGAAACGCAGTGTTCAGGCATAATAATCCACATCGGTGGACCGGCCCTGACGATCCAAGGGGCAGTTGCGGCTGTTCCTGAGGGGTGGGCTAGAGCGTCTCGAATTCGGTGAGGACGATCCCTTGCCTCGGTTCATGACGGAAATCCAATTTCCAAATACGTGACTGTGCGGTTTTGATTATATACCTATATATGGCGACATAGTGGTATGGGGCATTAATGCCGTCTATGATTGATATTTATGATTTGAAATTGTTTTTGAAACATATAAACACTAGTAATAATATCAAATGCTTTTGTTTTATTCGTATCAAGCATATCTTGGCCATTATAAGGTAAAAACTCTATCCTCCGGTTTGCGTTGCATTGTGTGATGGGAACTGAGTCTTATAATGGCTTCATTTTTACAAAAAAGCATTGCGATGTTTAAAAGAATGATTTGTTTTAAAGCACTGGAAATCCAATGGAGTAAACCCGTTCCACGAAAGTGGCGTGGTCTTGTGATTAGCCATATTATTAATGTGTTCAGTAGATTTGTCATACCAGTCCCATGACTGACTCGTAGTTTGTTTCACTTTCAAACTCGGGTGCCCCTTTTTCTACATTGGCAGCCTTGTATTCAGGTTTAGTTGGCTCTTTCTGGATAGCTGGAGCTGAAGATGGATTCTATTATATATCTCTTTTTATGTTGTTCAGCTCCTATTGTACATACTTTGTTTGTTTCCGTTGTAGACATTTATGTATAGCTGGACTGTATTTGTACTAAGTATGATCCTGTATACTGTGTAACTCTGATGATTACATTTATCCAGTATATTCTATTGTTCATTATCTGGTGTATTTATTTATTTCTGTTCTGCTATTATCTGTTTCTGTGTTATATTCCAAAGATTACCCTTGTCTCCGTCTGTACGGGAAATGGGGTCGTCTCAGTTTTTACATATACTTGGTTAAAAATATATTATGAAAATATATGCACTTTATATAAAAAGGATTTCTAATATAAAAATATTCTTATTTAAAAGAACACCTGAATCGAAAGGCGACTCAAACATTTACCATATAATTTGGGTTACATGGATTTCACACACATCATATATATGATAATAACAGTAAAACCATCAAATCATCCATCTACATCCAAAGTGTAAATTCCACTGTGTAAGCATTAAAATTAAATAATAACGCTCATCGCAGCCTGTCGATCTAACGATCAACATACAACTAAAAATTGGGATTAGTGTATATAAATTTCATCCCAACACCCGTGTGGGGTTTTCAACCAACAAACAAATGATAAACTAATTTGTGCACTTGGGCGATGTGTGAAAATTATCGTCCCAATCACATACACAAGTCGGGTAACTTGTGAATGGAAGTGTAATACACAATACATATAGTGATGACAAGAAAATATCTCTATTGAAGTGAATGAATAAGCATAATAACTTTGTCTCTATTGACAAATTCTATTTTGCAAATTTAAACTCTAAACAAAAATGGTTATTTTGTTTTGGCAATTCTAATGAGACAAAAATGATAAATATTTTGTTTTAACTAATCTATCTTGACAATTATATATCTTGCCAAACATATATATATATATATATAAATTGCTACAACTAATTGCTTTTGGCAAAAATGAATATTTCTGACAAAATGTAAAATTTAGTTTAACTAGTATAAATTGACTAAAATGAATAATTATTTTTAACTAATGTAAATTAACAAAAATGAATAATTGTTTTTAACTAATATAAATTTTCAAAAATGAATAATTTGTGTTTCAATTCTGATAAAATATGCCAATGCTATATTTTGTTTCATTCTTTTAATTTAGACAAAATGAGTGTTTTTGTCTATTTTACTTGATGTGAATGCTTAGTCATTAAAATGTAACTTTTAATATTCTATCCTTTATTTCAAACAATCTTTATTCATATCAAAATCATAAATCAAGAATATAATTTTTAATCTGATGGTTTGTTTGCATTAATGAATTGCAAACAAAGATGACCTTTATTTTAACGTTTTATTTGCAACAAGGAATGCAAATAACAAATGTAACTTTTATTTTATTTAAAAGTATATTTGTGTGCATGTAAAAAGAACCACATTTACAAACTGTATTTACATTATTGAATGTAAATAAAAGAAACATATTTATTTAAAAGAGTATTTTCATTTATGAATGCAAACAAAGGATAATTTTGTTTATAAATTATATTTACATTAGTGAATGTAAATAAAAGAACAAAATTTATTTTCAAAGCATATTTAAACAAATTCTGTTAATTGTATAAAAGTGTGTACATTTGTATTGGTAATTGTAGATAAAGAAAATAGACTAGAGTTTCATTGAATATTTGCATTGATAAATGCAAATAAAAGAATAAACCTTAATTTCAATGCATATATATTGATAAATGCAAACAAAGAAATAAACTTTATTTTCAATATGTGTATGTATTTGCATTGGTGAATGCAAATAAAAGAACAAATTTTAATTTCAAAATATATTTACATTTTTGAACAAAAAATAAAGAACAAAACTTTATTTTCAAAATATGTTTTATTTTCTAGTTTTATTGGTGTTGTCGAACACAAATAAAAATGTACTTTTTTATTTTCAAGTTATGTTTGCATTGTGAAATGCAAATGAGAAAAATGAATTTTATTTCATGCTATATTTGCATTGAAAAGTGAAAATGAAAAGCAACCTTTTAATTTCTATGCTCATTTGCGTTGAAAAATATGAATAAAATATCTACCCAATTTCTACGTAACTTCTGAAAATAATTTCTTATTTACATAAAAAATGTAACCAAAATTGTTACTTTTATTTCAGTAATCAAGTTTTAACAAAAATGATATTTTCAATTCAATAATCAGATTTTGACAAAAATGAAAATTTCAATTCAATAGTCAAATTTTGACAAAAATGATATTTCATTTCACTAATAAAGTTTTGGCCAAAAATGTTCACTAATAAAGCTTGGCCAAAAATATGATCTCTTATTTCAATACTTATGCTTTAACCAAAATGTTATTTTTATCTCAATATTAATTATATTGAAAATGTAATCATTCTACTTCAATTTTAATTACATTAAAAAATGTAATCTTTTTATTTCAATTTTAATTTCATTGAAAAATGTAATCTTTTTATTTCAATTTTAATTACATTGAAAATATGTAATCTTTTTAATTTATTTCTAATTACATTAAAAATGTAATCTTTTTGATTTATTTCTAACATTTCAACAAAAACAAATGAAAGGATAACTTTGTTTTTCTTCGACAATTTTAACATAAACAATTTCCATATGAATAATTCTTTTCATTAAAAATAAGATTTTTCAATGTTTCATGTTTTCATTCCAAATAGATGAACCTTTTTAACCTATTCTATATATACGGTAAAAATGTAAATTTTATCGTTAACAAGGTTTCAATTCAAACAAATGAACGTTTTATGTTTTTATTGTAATTCATAAACCGTGTTCCAAATGTAAACAAACAAAAATAGGATTTTTATTAGTTAGCCAAATTCTGTCGTAATAAAAATATATTCTATTTGTTGTTCATAAACAAATAAAAAGAATATTTTATTTGTCGTTCAAATCTTATCGCAAAGTAAACAAATAAAAGTAATGTTTTATTTGTTGTTCATTTTC
The DNA here is from genome assembly GCA_030737875.1 of Allium sativum. Classification (NCBI taxonomy): domain Eukaryota; kingdom Viridiplantae; phylum Streptophyta; class Magnoliopsida; order Asparagales; family Amaryllidaceae; genus Allium; species Allium sativum. The sequence goes on from CM060920.1 coordinate 493,105,506, forward strand.
TGTTGCAAAGTAAACAAATAAACAAAAATAAAGTTTTTATTTCTCGATCAACTTCTAATGTAATACAAACAAATAAAAATTAATTCTTTATTTGTCGATCAAATTCTATGGTTCATCTCAGAATAATAAAAATAATATTTTTAAAATAAATTAGAATAACTAGATCTGAATAAAATATGATTTAAATCTAAATTTAGATTTATTTTCTAATTGCAAATAAAATTCACCCATATATTAAATTCAACGCCGATCTAGCATATCATGAACAACAAAACAAACCACCAACCACAAATCAACCATTCATCAATCACAGAACATTACAGATCTGAATTACATCACAATACAATTATTTTTAACGCAAGAAAATAATTTATAATTAATTAAATAATAAAATTCAGAATTCTCACATTGATTTTTACTGAAAATTTGACTGTTTCGGAATCAGCTCTGGTCTGCTCCATCGCGAAGCTCTCGGAAAGACGAGTCCAACGCAACTTACGGTTCGTCAATCGGACCTCGTATGAAAGAGATATTGATTTTTAAAGATCGCATAAATTAAATATTTAATTAATAAAAAAAAATTAGAAGACCTTCTTGCTCGCGTTTTCACGTTCACGGCCGAACCCATCACGCCTCCGCACCCCCTTCTACGCGCGCCCCCTATGGCCCACCGTTCGCCGATCAAACCCCGTCAATCCGACGTCCCGCCTGCGAGCCACCACCGCCCCCAATAGCTCCGAACTCGGCCTCCTCCTCCTCTCGAAAAACGAACCCGAACCCGCCACGTTTCAGCCCATAATTCGTGAAATCCATGAACCAAAACCCGATCTTGACCGTATGGATTGAAAGATCTCTCCGAGAGCTTCGATTTGGTACCAAGTTTGTCGATTTTCGTTGAGCGGATCAAAAGTTATAAGCGTTTGAAATTGGAGAAATTCTGGCCTTCGGTTTAGGTGGCGGCTGAAATTAGGGTTAGGGTTTCGGCCTGAATATTTTAATATTAAATCTCGAAAATTGTGCTTAATAGGTGGATTTTTGGACTTTCTCTGATTTGGGCCTGCTTACTGTCGTTCTTAAGGTTTTGACACCTTCTGAACGCAATGGGATAGGTCCCGTGGCCCAATTCCGAAATCTGTATGATTTTTATTTAAAATTGCATTAAAAATAAATTAATTAAATATTGACCGTACATTAAAATATGTCGGGGCCACATACGACCTCAGAAAATTCTAAAAAAAATATTTTTAGCTTTCTTATGATGATACGAATCCAACAAAATTATTTTCGTTGAATTCTGAGACTGTTTGAAAATGGCTATTTTCAGGTCGTTTAAATTTAACTGAAATAGTCAAAACACATTTTCTTTTGCCACGCTCACATATTAATTCAAAAAATTCTGAAAATTGAAACTTAGCAATAAATTGACATTCCGGTTCCAACAAAAGTGGTTTCGTCGAAAACGGAGGTCGTTTGAAAAATGACTATTTTCAAGGCCAATATATTTAATATTAAAAATACATTTTTAAACAAATAATTTTCGAAACTCAAAATATATATGTGTTTACTGTTTTTCAATGCAGAAACGTCATTCTGAACTCAATGGAAGTGGTTTCGAGTCGAAATTCCTTCATATGTGAAAAGTAGCCTTTCGGGCCATAAATATTATATATATAAATTCTACAGCGACCTTTCTAAAAATTGAATTGGCCATAACTTTTGATTTCCACTAGGAAATTTCAATTTTTCAGATTCGTTAGAAAGATATGATTAAACAGATTTAAATATTTCTGGTTTCACTCAATTCTGATTTATTTTGAGTCCTGTACATTCAGTTAAAGTTCAAAATCAAATTTTCAAACTACCGCGCCGTTCCTAACTCCTTTTATATATTTAAACTAAATTTATTCATTTTAACTTCGATAAAAATAAATTCTTGCCATTATTATTTGTAATAAATCAAATTATAACCTCAAAATTCATTAAAATTTTCTAAAATAAATTTTTTAAATTGGTTCAGAATTTGCGGGTTTTTAAAATATCTATGGGTATATATATATATTTCAAAAACAATTTCAATCATAATGTATTAATCATAGACGGCATAGTACCCCATCCTACTATGTTGCCATACTAGTTCTACAATCAAAACCGCAAGGTCGTATTGGAAACTGGATTTCCATCATGAGTCGAGGCTAGGGGCAAGCTCCTCTCCGATTCGAGACACTCTAGCAAATGCCTCAGGATCACGCCTATGGGCAACCCTTGGAGCGGTAGGGTCGGTCCCCACCTCACGGTAGTGGATTGGCAATTCTTGAACACACGCTTCCCGGTTCCTTTGAACCTATAGTATGATCACTAACGGTCTATAAAAATCCGAGGTGCCTCAAAATCCATCATCCACATGAGTAAAATAACAGCCAGTTTAAGCACTGACACTACCACTAGCTAGAAAGAAACTTGTGCACTCCCTACGGTCCATATACCATTTTTGACTCATACCGGGGTGTGAGGCTCGCGAAGTCATGATATACACAAAGCTATGCCGTAATAGGCTATACTTTGATCATCCCACAAGGCCCTGCTTTTCAAAAAAAGCCTTGATCATTTGCATCTTGGCGTGCCACATTGACAATTCACGCCATGCGATCAATCACTATTAATATATACCAGGGTGTTAAGCAGAGAATAAATCCTCCACCACCAAACAGACATACATTAATAGAAATCAATTTAATTCACATGGAACGAAATCCAATGTCAGACACGCATCCATTTACAAGCTTATGCTCTGGGTCTGAGCGAAAACCAAATCCGAACAATCAACCATAGTCCGGACGGCCACAACCGGAGCCCCTTCAGGGTAGCTACTCCCATCAAGGGTCTCAGTAGCAACACATCCATTGAATGTGAAGATAGTCGGTCCTCAACCACCGTCTTCATCTTCGACTCTTCATCGTCGTAGTAATTATTAGGAATGGGTTAAACCCGGTCTTCTCGAATAACTCACGTATTTTTATAATTAAAAATCAAGTACTATAAAAGCACATCCAACGTCTCATTCCAATTCAGAATATTCCTTAAAATAAAATATTCACATTATCTTGTCAAAGATAAATTCTTTAAATTTATTCTTAAATCTTACTTTTAAAGATTTATTAAAACCCCAATTTGGATTTAAATACCAAAAATTATTATTCAATGATTATTTAAATTTAAGAAATTTATCTTATCTTTAATTGGGTTAAAGAACTAATGTCACTTAAAACATAGTTCACGATAAACCCAAAATCATCTTCCATAAAATATGGAATCCTCACAGAAATCATATCAATATATAATCGTTATAAATTTCTGTATCCGACCAATAATATAAATGGAATAACAGCAAAGCCTCTTAAATTCCATATGTAGTATCGGACTTCTTTTACAGAAACTGATCTCGGTTATTATTAATTCGAATTCCGTTCAATTCCAATTTAATATATTAAATTGGAAAATCTTACCTTTGGAAAATTTTCATTTAAATCTTGATACAAGATTTATAAATTCCAAATCATATTTTCATTGTCAGTTGAGTTAAAGAACAAATGTCGCTTATAAACACAGTTCACAATAAACCCAACTCACATTTCATCTTATTTCAATTGCTAAATATAACTGAAAACTTTAATAATCTAAATTAAAAGATTATTCTTTCATACGGGGTTTAAGAACAGTGTTATCTAAGACACTATTCATGGCAAACCCAAAATCCAATTTATTTAATTTAACTTCAATTGAATATTTGCAAATTGGAAAACTTTATTAAATCTAAATTTAATGATTTATCCTAGTTAATAACTAGTTCATTTAATAAAAATATATTTTTATCTTTTCAAATATGGGATTTTTCATCCCAATTCTTTCTAAATCATTTATTTTTATTTTACATAATTTATTAATATTTTTAATAATTTTATTATCGCTCGTACAGTCGATTTCCAATAACGGCCACCGAACTGCATCCATAACAACCTTTTCCAAATTTGATTTGGACATAATTCCAAACCCAACCGTTAGATTTCAAAACTCTTATATTCAATGGAAAGCTCTTTTCGATACGAACCCAACGGTTCTGGTTTTAGGAGAATCCGACGGTCAGATCTCCCGTTACGTCAATTTAAAGTTAATGGTCGAAATTCGCGAACGGTTGCTGCGTGGCGCGTTCTATTCAGGCCATTATATAAATATAAAATATATATATTGTCGATTTCTATTTAAAACATATTTTATAAAACATTTGCATATTCGTTAAAAATGATTTTAACTTCATTTTCAATTTTAAAGCAAAATTGAGTATTCCTTTTCTTTATCGTATTATAATATTAATATTTCCAAAATATTAAACTTATAAATCACTTCTTTTTAAATATTCATTTAAAAAAACGAATAAAATCAACCGATAAACCCGTTCGGGTTAAAATGGTGCTTGCTACTTAACTCGGCTTCAACATTTTATATTTTTGTGTCCATTCTAAAAATGGACATAAAAATCATATCTTATTCTACATTGAATGTTATTTTAAAATAATTTATTTTAAAATATCCTTTATTTTATAATATTCCTTACATTGAAGTATTCTTTTACATAAAAATGTTTTTAAACTTAAAAAAAGTTTCTTTTCATAAGAATGATTCTGAATCGGGATGCGACTCAAACAATTACCATGTAATTTCAGTTACATGGATTTTATACATCACATGTATTCAATAATCATAAATAAACATACAACAATCCATTCACATCCAGAGTGAAGTTTATAACTATGTGAGCGTTAAAATAAATAAATAACGCTCATCACAGACCGTCAATCCATCGATTAACAGATAATTATATATTGGGACTTGTGTAAGTCAAATATCATCCCAATACCCGTGTGGGGTTTTCAGCAGACAAACAAATAATAAATTATCTGTGCTCTTGGGCGATGTGTAAAAATTATCGACCCAATCACATAAACAAGTCGGATAACTTGTAAATGGAGGTGTAATATACAATATATAACCCGACGATATAAATGTCACTTTTATTTCTATTCTTTTTATTGCATATAAAAGGTAAATAAAAATGTAATCTTTATTTCTATACTTTTTATTCTAATTTACATTTTCTAACAAAAATGTCCTTTTTATTCTAATTTACATTTTCTAACAAAAATGTCCTTTTTATTCTCATTTACATTTTCTAATCAAAATGTACTTTTTATTCTCATTTACATTTTCTAATCAAAATGTACTTTTTATTCTAATTAGAAAATGACACAAAATGTACTTTTTATTCTAAAAAGAATATTACGCTAAAAATGTACTTTTTATTCTCAAAAGAGAATAACTCTAAATTTATCCTTTTTATTCTCAAAAGAGAATAACGCTAAATTTGTTCTTTTTAAACTAATATGAATATTACATTGAAAATGTACTTGTTATTCTCAAAAGAGAATAATGCTAAACTTTGTTTTCTTTCTATTCTTTCTCATGTTCTTATTTGCAACTAATTTGCAAACGAAAATGTACTTTTAAATCTACCCCTTTATTTACATCTAATATGTAAATAAAAATGTAACTTTTTGATTTAAGCTGTAACGACCCAGAAAATCTGAACCAATTTAAAATTTTTAAATTGGCTAAAATAATGGATTTTAAATATTTAAAATAAATATTTTAAATAATGGCGATGAAAACTGAGTTTGAATCGACCATTGAAAACGAATATAATTAATTATAATTATAAACAAGGTCTGAAATGGCGTGGTAGTTTCAAAAATTGAATTCAAACTTTGTCGGACTGTACCGGGTGTAAAACAATCCGGATTTTAGTGAAACCAAAAATATTTAAATCTGTTAGTGAATACCTTTCTAACGAATCTGAAAAATCGAAATTTCATAGCGGGAATCAAAAGATATGTCTAGTTGAAAATTCTGAATAGTCGCTATGGAATTCAGGCCCTTAAGAATGGACATTTTGCATACGACCTCGGATTTCGACGAAACCACTTTTGTTGGGTCCGGGATGTGAAGTTATTGCTAGGTTTCAAATTTCATAATTTTTTGAATCAATATGTGAGCGTGGCAAAGGAAAACGCGTTTGACCAGTTTCCGTTGATTTTAATCGACTGGAAATTGGCCATTTTTCAAACGGTCTCAGAATTCGACGAAACTAGTTTTGTTAGGACCGTATCGTCAATACGAAGCTAGAAAATATTTTTCTGGAATTTTTAGAGTTAGTATATGACCCCGGTAATTTGAAATGTACGTTTAAAATTCAATATAGTGATTTAAATGTAAATTCAACGGGAACTGATTGTAATGATGAAATCAGCTTGCGATACATATCCCATTGTGTCCGGAATGGGGGTAAAACGCTATGGATGACAGTCGGTGGGTCCCATTTCGACTTCGAATAAAAAGTCAACTTTTATAATAGAAATTTAATAATAATAATAATTTATATAAACCCTTTTCTCTCTCTCTCTCCTCACTTTCTTTCTGCCGTTCGAAATAAAAAAAAAACCCTAAATCAATCGGCGACGCCGCCTCCACCGAAGCTCCACCCACGACCGCCTCCACCGAAGCTCCACCCACGAACCGCCAGTGACATCGCACCCCCCCCCCCTGAACCAATCGCGACGCCCAATTCGCGAGCCCCCCTGAAGCATCGCGACGCCACCACCACCGAAGACCACCCACGACCGTTCGAGACCCCTCCGCTTCGCCTGCTCCTCCTCCTGCCGCCGCCCTGACGACCACCCCCCCTCTTCGCAGATAAAAGTAAGTTGTTTTTTTTATTTTATTTTATTTTTATTTTACTTCTGAAAACTGATTTTTATAAAGGTTTAAAACTGATTTTTATAAAGGTTTAAAACTGATTTTTAAAAGAATTTAAAACTGATTTTTAAAAGAATTTAAACTGATTTTTATAAAGGTTTAAAACTGATTTTTATAAAGGTTTAAAACTAATTTTTAAAAGGATATAAAACTGATTTTTAAAAGGATATAAAACTGATTTTTATAAAGAATTTAAAACTGATTTTTATAAAGGTTTAAAACTGATTTTTATAAAGGTTTAAAACTGATTTTTAAAAGGATATAAAACTGATTTTTAAAAGAATTTAAAACTGATTTTTAAAAGGATATAAAACTGATTTTTAAAAGGATATGAAACTGATTTTTAAAAGGTTTAAAAACTGATTTTATTTTAAGATTTAAAATAGAAAAAGATTTGAACTTTAAATAGAAAAAGATTTGAACTTTAAATAGAAAAAGATTTGAACTTTAAATAGAAAAAGATTTGAACTTTAAATAGAAAAAGATTAGAACTTTAAAAAGAAAAAGATCAGATTTTTTAGAATAGAAAAGATCATATTTTTAAAATAGAAAAGACGGAATTTTTATTAAGTAGAAGAAGTAAGATATGATTTTTATATTTTTAAAGTAATAAAAATATAATTTTTACATCATAGGAATATTAAAAATATAATCTTTATTTTTGAAAAGGCGGAATCTATATTTTTGAAATGCAATTTTTATATATTGAATAACGAAGTAAAAATTCGATTTTTACATATGTAGAGAATACGGGCAACGAAAGCGACAAAAGGCGAGATTGGCGAAGATTTCTATAAAGGAAGAGTCGTAGTATTGGATAGCTATTGGTGAGAATTTCTCACTCTTCAATTTCTTTTTCTAGCTATATATATATGGGTTGAAATAAAAGTGAATTGCTATGTATAAATATATATATATATATATATACGCCCCTCGTCCACAAACCATGGACGATATTTATTGGTTGAAATTGTTGTGAAAATTGATTGATAGCGAATGGTTGTTTGGGATTGTTTGTGGTTGATATTGATTGATTGTGGTTGAAAAATACCCGTTTGTGATTGAGAAATATTTGGTTGAAACCACATAGGATTAGTTTGTGGAAATGAAATAAATATATACATGCCGCCTGCGTGCGAACTAGATGCATGATCCCCATTGTCAAAAACCGCGAGGTTTTAAGGTAGAGCGAGGAGCCGTACTAGGGACGGTCCTGGTTTTAACTACCCTGCCGTTATGCTGCCGAAATTTTGAATAATATTCGTGTGTTTGAATTATTTTCATATGCTTAAACTATATTTATTCATTGAATAGAAAACATTCATGTGTTGAATTGATATTCATTCGTTGATTAGAAATTCATGTGTTGAATGGTATTCGCGTTTTAAAATGTAAAAATCACATTTTTATCTATATATAAAAAACTATAGAAAACATTCATGTGTTGAATTGATATTCATTCGTTGATTAGAAATTCATGTGTTGAATGGTATTCGCGTTTTAAAATGTAAAAATCACATTTTTATCTATATATAAAAAACTATAGAAAACATTCATGTGTTGAATTGATATTCATTCGTTGATTAGAAATTCATGTGTTGAATGGTATTCGCGTTTTAAAATGTAAAAATCACATTTTTATCTATATATAAAAACTATAGAAAACATTCATGTGTTGAATTGATATTCATTCGTTGATTAGAAATTCATGTGTTGAATGGTATTCATATTTTGAAATAAATTGTTTGATAATAAAAATCACCTTTTATCTATATATAAAATCCTATTTTTGTCACCTATATGAACTATATAGAAAAATAGTGTTTTGAAATGAATTGTTTTACAATAAAAATCACATTTTTATTGTATGCATAAATCGTTGAAATGTGAAGTGTTAAAAATAGCCACTTGTTCAACATAAACATATATGAGTTGAAATATTCATTAATTAGCTAATGAAATGATTTGCACCTATTTATGTAACATTAGAATGAATGGTGTTTTTAAAGCAAATAGAAATCAAATATGAAGTTGAATAGAAAATGATAAATGATAAGAACTGTATATATATGTACATGCATATTCATTGAACAGGTTATAACAAAGGGGCTAGAGAAGAGGAATAAAATTTTGTGCCCGACAAATAGGTACGCATTTACTGTTTTGTTTGGGTGATGATTTTATGAGCCTGTTGGCTAGCCGCTTGGCTTTTTCTTTTTCTTTTTGAGATTAGAAGGACAAGGAAACCTATTTGCGATTTCCCGATGCTCCCGGTGCAGGGGAGGTTATGGCGAAATTTTCCAAAATTTTAAGGCGTTAGTGAAAAATTTGAAGTGAAAACGATATTGAAATCATTGAATGAACTATATTTATATAAATATATAAATATAAATAAAATTAAAACGAAACGTAGTCGTGCAGTTCGTGTTTTGAAACCGTGTTTTCAAACAACTAGTACGGGAAATCCGACCATTGGATTTTCCCGAAACCTCAACCGTCGGGTTCGCCTTGGAAATATCTTCCCAACGGCACCAACCTTGTAAAAATCCAACAGTTGGATTGTCTGGAATGTTTAATTCAAATCTGAAGAAAAACAGCGCCAGAAGCGATTATATTTATATATATAAATATGATTATATATTTAATCGAATAACGACGCTGCAGTTCGTAATTTGAAATCGAAACTTCAAACGATTGTACCGGGAGATCCGACCGTCGGATTTTCCCGAAACTGGAACCGTTGGATTCGTTTTGAAAAGACCTTTCTAATGATGTAAATTTTGTGAAGATCCAACGGTTAGATTTTCAGATATGTGTAAATCAAATCTGAAGAAAAACAGCGCCACGGCCACGTTATGGCCCGAAGCGTCGTTTTGAATAAATTGGCTATTTTAAAATAAATAAAAATAGCGATAAATCGTTATAAAATATCATAAACGATATGGAATAGAAATAAATTGAATTTGCTCGATTTATGTTGTATTTGATGGTTGAATCTGTTTGGTGTGTAAATTACATTAAACAACAAAATTGATGTTGTCGAATAATTTAACCATTGAAATAAATTGATTTGAAATTCTAAATATACGTGAATTATTTGAAAAGGCCGAATTAATTCTCATTTCAAATAATCGACCCACGATTGAAAGTCGAAGATGAAGACGGTGGTCGAAGACCGGAGATCTTCACCTCGTTTGGATGGTACCCGAGGTCCTGATTGGGAGGCATCCCGAAATATGGATAATGAGTGGTGATCGTCCAGACGTACGTGGTGATCGAAGGGTTTGCGAGGTATTTAGTGCCTCCGGTTTTGTTCAGACCCAGAACGGACTTGTAAGTGGACTGTGTGTCTGACATTGGAGTTTATTCTGTGTTGATTGATTTCTGTTAAATATACATCTGTTTGGCGGCGGAGAATTTATTCTTTTGCTTAACGCCCTTCTCTGAGACGCACGAGCTCAAAGGTTGTATATCGATGGACATCAGTCGCATGGCATGAATTGCCTGTGTGGCATGCTAAGATGCAGTGATCAGGGCTTCTGTTGAAAAGCAAAGTCTTGTGGTGATGATCAAAGCACCGCCTGTGTGGCGTAGCTTTGTGTATAACGTGAATTCGCGAGCCTCACACCCCCGGTATGAACCTAAAACGGGAGAAGGACCTTAGGGAGGGCATGCGTTTCTTTCTAGCTAGGGTGGTGTCAGTGACCTACCAGCCCTGACATTTATATAATTTTCACCTATGTGGTTGTTGCTGTTGCGAGGCGCCTCGGTTTGATCGGACGATCCGGGTCCGATGGAGTCATTCGTTGGCTCGTTTACGCCCCAAAGGGCAGGGAAACGTATTGTTCAGGCATAATAATCCACATCGGTGGACCGGCCCTGACGATCTAAAGGGTTGATGCGTTCTGATCCTGTGGCTCGGGCTAGAGAGTCACGAATTCGGTAAGGACTATCTTTTGCCTTGGTTCATGACGGAAATCCAATTTCCAAATACGACATCGTGCGGTTTTGATTGAATATATATATGGCGACATGATATATGGTACCCATGCCGTCTATGATTGATAGTTATGATTTGAAATTGTTTTCAAAACATATAGACACTAGCAATAATATCAAATGCCTTTGTTTTGTTCGTATCAAGCATATTTTGGCCGTTATAAGGTAAAACTCTATCCTCCGGTTTGCGTTGCATTGTGTGATGGGAACTGAGTCTTATAACGGCTTCATTTTTATAAAAGCATAGCGATGTTTAAAGGAATGATTTGTTTTAAAGCACTGGCAATCCAATGGAGTAAACCCGTTCCACGAAAGTGGCGTGGTCCTGTGATTGGCCATATTATATATGTGTTGAATGGATTTCTCATACCAGTCCCATGACTGACTCGTAGTTTGTTCACTCTCAAACTCGGGTGCCCCTTTTTCTACACGGGCAGCCTTGTATTCAGGTTTAGCTGGTTCTTTCTGGATAGCTGGAGCTGAAGATGGATTCTATCATTTATCTCTTTTTATGCTGTTCAGCTCCTATTGTACATATTTTGTTTATTTCCGCTGTAGACATTTATGTATAGCTGAACTGTATTTGTACTAAGTAAGATCCTGTATACTGTGTAACTCTGATGATTACTTTTATCCAGTATATTCTATTGTTCATTATCTGGTGTATTTATTTAATTCTGTTCTGCTATTATCTGTTTCTGTGTTATATTCCAAAGATAACCCTTGTTTCCGTCTGAACGGGATTTCGGGTCGTCTCATAAGCCTTCATTAAAAAAAATGTATCTTTTGTTCAATCATTTTAAATGAACAAAAATGTTTTCATCTTTTCTTCAATCCTTTTTTTTAATAACCAAAAGTGCAATCTTTCTTTTTAATGACCAAAATGTATATTTTGGTTTCATTCTTTTTAAATGACAAAAATGTATATTTTGTCACATTCCTTTTATTTACGTTGAAAAATGTAATCTTTTTATTTCATTTCTAATTACATTGAAAAATGTAATCTTTTTATTTGATGTTTTATTTGCATCTAAATTGGCAAATAAAAATGCAATTTTTTTTCTATGTTTATTAGCATCTAAAATGCAAATAAAAAGTGTACTTCTTTTACTATGTTTATTGCATCTAAAATGCAAATTAAAATGTAATTATTTTTCTATTCATGTTTGCAAATACAAAATGTGATTTGAGTTCTGGCATAAATTCTCTTAACAAAAATATGATTTTTGTTTTGACACAAATTCTATATTTTGTTTTATCACAAATTCTCTTAACAAAAATGTATATTTTGTTTTGACACAAATTCTATTAACAAAAATATATATTTTGTTTTGACACAAATTCTGTATTTTGTGTTTACATACATTTTCTATTTTTCATTTGTATAAATAGAAATGAAAATTTTATTTACACAACAAATTTCTATACAATAAAAGAGTATTTTTATTGTACGATCAATTCTAACATTTCAAATTAGATCCAATAAACAATATCAACCAATTCATATCACATACAGTTCACACAATCGAATATTGACAGCATATGTAAAATTTACCAATGAAATAATAATCAAATTTTATTTAAAAAAAGAAATCTCACCGAACAATTCAGATCTGAAATTTCTCTGAATTTTGACTTGCTCTGTTTCAGTCCTAGTCAGTTCCATGGCGAAGTGTTTTTCCTCACGATCCTAACGCATTTGAAATCGTGCAATTCTGATAAGATTTGAATGAGTTACAATGGTTTGAAGTTTAATTACATTAATTAATTTAATTAAAATAGGATTAGCACTTAACCCTTCTTCCTTAATCAATCGTTCTTCTCTGGAATACATGCCGCCAAAAACCCATTCTCGTTGCTTTCTAGGGTTCGAAATACCCTCCACCATGCTGCATCGGAACGGAATCGAGCACCACCACCTTCACCGCCTTCGAAGCACCTCCACCCGCGCCCAATCCTGGCCAACTCGTTGGCCCCCACTGCCCTGGGGATGCGTGCGAACGGAGCCAGTTCGTGGTCCAAATTCGAGCGCCAAGGGTCACGAGATTTCATCATCTCCTTACAGATCGAAAGCACTCATCTTCCTCTTTGATTCTGGTTTTATAAGTGTTATACGAATCGTAGTATGTGGGGAGAGATTAAGGGATCATTCTTTGTTCGATTTCGGCCATTCAAAAGGGCTTGACGGCGGCAGAATACTTTACAGGGCGTTTAGGCTTTAGTATGAGGTTAGGTATTTATACTGTGTATTTCTTTTTATTAATTCTTTTAATTCGTAAATTATCTGTTTAAAATAACGAACTCCAAATCGAACTCAACGAGTATCGCCCCCAGCCAAATAACCCCATTCCGGACATAGTGGAATATGTCTCGTAACCCAATTCGGCTGTTACGATGTGTTTTTCTTTAAATTTAAATATAAAACATTTATTGATTTAGTTTGAACGTACATTTTAAATTACCGGGGCCACATACTAACTCTAAAAATTCCAGAAAAATAAATCTATTTATGTTTTGACGATACGGTCCTAACAAAACTAATTTCGTTGAATTCTGAGATCGTTTGAAAAATGGCCATTTTCAAGTCGATTAAAATTGACTGAAACTGACAAAACTCGTTTTCCTTTGCCACGCTCACATATTAATTCGAAAAATTCTGAAAAATTAAACTTAACAATAATTTGACATTCCGGTTCCAACAAAAGTGGTTTCGTCAAAAACCGAGGTCGTTTGTAAAATGGCTATTTTTAAGGCCAATATATTATATTAAAATATATTAAAATTCTACAGCGACTTTTCTAAATTTTAAACTGGCCATAACCTTCAAAATATCAAGTGAAATTTCTGTAATTCAGATTTGTTAGAAAGATATGATTAAACAGATTTAAATATTTTTTGTTTTACTGAAATCCGATTTGTTTTGAATCCTATACAGTCAGTCAAAGTTCAAATTCAAATTTTCAAACTGCAGCGCTGTTTTAAACTCCTTTTATAATTAAATTGAATTTATTCGTTTTAAAATAAATTTTTAGTCGTTCTTATTTAAAATAAATTATTTTAAATATTAAAATCCATTAAAATTTCTAAAATAAAAACTTTAAATTGACCCCGAAATTCCGGGTTGTTACAATCGCCCCCGCTTAAAATCTTTTCGTCCTCGAAAAGGAACGAAGCTAAAAGTCGTTTAATTAACTAACTCAACTTTAAAAAAAAAAATTTATTGGTTTATTAATTTATCATTCTAATATTTTAATTAGTGAAACTAATTATCAAACATCACAACCAGCAATCAATTAGGTGATTAACCTTTCAAATATATATAACTTTTATATATAGTCAAAAATCATATTCTGAGTGCAAATCACAGCAATGTATTCTAACTTATATTTTTGATTCTCATACCAGTCAATGAAAATATATAGAAATCCCACCTTCAAGACTCGAACATAAATACTGATGATGGTGCACCGATCTTCAGAATCATCTCCGGGCGACTAGAGTGTGATTCTATATCTATCTAGTATATTAAAACTTCGAATATCCGTTAATTACTCGTATATTCAAAATCTTTATATACTCGATTGTCCACATTAAAAATAATAATATACTCAAATACGTATTTTAAGATAAAATTTTCAAAACTAAATTTGTTTTTATTTTAAAGAAAATAATATCCTTCACACTCGTTCTAGGATACTACTGATCCCATCTCTAACGAGTTATTCTCATTCGATATTACTAATCCAATCTCTGATGAATTCTTTTGTTCGGTTCTAATGTGTCGTGTTCTCGAATTCTGTAAACCAAAGCTCTAATACCAAATGTGACGACCCAAACTTCCTAGTAAAGGAAAGCCTGGATTGCTTTGAGAACAATACGCATCAGAACGCAAACTGAAGAACATTTTATTGCTGATTACAACAATTACATCATAGTACAAGAATATAACAGAGTATGAATACTTATTACACAATAGAAATACAATAATATCATAGATTTAGATTACATTTAAATAGCAGCGGAAAAATATTACAAATATACAACTGAAAGGAATACACGGATACAAAGCTTTCCGAATACCGCTTCAGCTGTAAACCAGGATCCTGTAAATATATCTGCAAAAAGCTACTCGACTGCCCGTGTGGAAAATATGGGCACCCGAGTTTGCCAGTGAAACAAACTAGAGGTCAGTCATGGGACTGGTATGAGAAATCTTAACTTAACTTATCTAATAATAAGGCCAATCCTAGGACCACGCCGCTAACGCGGAACGGGTTTACTCCATTGGATTGCCAGTGCATAAAATAAAGTAAAACGTTAAACAACGCAAAGCTTTTTAGGAAAATGAAACCATTATAAGACCCAAGTCCCATCACACAATGCAACGCAAACCGGAGGATAGGGTTTTACCTTATAATGGTCAAAAGATGCTTGATACGATAAAACGGATTTAATATTAGTGTGTATATCTATGGGTATATATATATATATATATATTTCAAAAACAATTTCAATCATAATGTATTAATCATAGACGGCATCGTACCCCATCCTACTATGTCGCCATACTAGTTCTACAATCAAAACCGCAAGGACGTATTGGAAATTGGATTTCCATCATGAGTCGAGGCTAGGGGCAAGCTACTCTCCGATTCGAGACACTCTAGCAAATGCCTCAGGATCACACCTATGGGAAACCCTTGGACACCTAACGGTGGTGGATTGTCAATTCCTGAACACACGCTTCCCAGTTCCTTTGAACCTATAGTATGACCACTAACAGCCTATAAAAAACCGAGGCGCCTCAAAATCCATCATCCACATAAGTAAAATAACAGCCATTTTAAGCACTGACACTACCACTAGCTAGAAAGAAACGTGTGCACTCCCTAGGGTCCATATCCCCTTTTTGACTCATACCGGGGTGTGAGGCTCGCGAAGTAACAATATACACAAAGCTATGCCATAATAGGCTATACTTTGATCATCCCACAAGGCCCTGCTTTTCAACAAAAGCCTTGATCACTTGCATCTTGGCATGCCACATTGACAATTCACGCCATGCGATCAATCACTATTAATATATACCAGGGTGTTAAGCAGAGAATAAATCCTCCACCACCAAACAGACATACATGAATAGAAATCGATTTAATTCACATGGAACGAAATCCAATGTCAGACACGCATCCATTTACAAGCTTATGCTTTGGGTCTGAGCGAAAACCAAATCCAAACAATCAACCATAGTCCGGACGACCACAACTGGAGCACCTTCAGGGTAGCTACTGCCATCAAGGGTCTTAGTAGCAACACATCCGTTGAATGTGAAGATCGTCGGTCTTCAACCACCATCTTCATCTTCGACTCTTCATCGTCGTAGTAATTATTCGGAATGGGTTAAACCCGGTCTTCCCGAATAACTCACTTATTTTTATAATTAAAAATCAAGTATTATAAAAGCACATCCAACGTCTCATTCCAATTTAGAATATTCCTTTAAATAAAATATTCACATTATCTTGTCAAAGATAAATTCTTTAAATTTATTCTTGAATCTTACTTCTAAAGATTTATTAAAACCCCAATTCGGATTTAAATACCAAGAATTATTATTCAATGATTATTTAAATTTAAGAAATTTATCTTATCTTTAACTGGGTTAAAGAACTAATGTCATTTAAAACATAGTTCACGATAAACCCAAAATCATCTTCCATAAAATATGGAATCCTCACAGAAATCATATCAATATATAATCGTTATAAATTTCTGTATCCGACCAATAATATAAATGGAATAACGACAAAGCCTCTTAAATTCCATATGTAGTATCGGTCTTCTTTTACAGAAACTGATCTCGGTTATTATTAATTCGAATTCCATTCAATTCCAATTTAATATATTAAATTGGAAAATCTTACCTTTGGAAAATTCTCATTTAAATCTTGATACAAGATTTATAAATTCCAAATCATATTTTCATTGTTAGTTGAGTTAAGGAACAAATGTCGCTTAGAAACATAGTTCACAATAAACCCAACTCACATTTCATCTTATTTCAATTGCTAAATATAATTGAAAACTTTAATAATCTAAATTAAAAGATTATTCTTTCATACGGGGTTTAAGAACAGTGTTATTCAAGACACTATTCATGACAAACCCAAATTCCAATTTATTTAATTTAACTTCAATTAAATATTTGCAAATTGGAAAATTTCATTAAATCTAAATTTAATGATTTATCCTAGTTAATAACTAGTTCATTTAATAAAAATATATTTTTATCTTTTCAAATATGGGATTTTTCATCCCAATTCTTTGTAAATCATTTATTTTGATTTTACACAGTTTATTAATATTTTTAATAATTTTATTATCGCTCGTACAGTCGGTTTCCAATAACGGCCACCGAACTGCATCCATAGCGACCTTTTCCAAATTTGATTTGGACATAATTCCAAACCCAACCATTAGATTTCAAAACTCTTATATTCATTGGAAAGCTCTTTTCGATACGAACCCCACGGTTCTGGTTTTAGGAGAATCCGACGGTCAGATCTCCCGTTATGTCAATTTAAAGGTAATGGTCGAAATTCGCGAACGGTCGCTGCGCGGCGTGTTCTATTCAGGCCATTATATAAATATATAATATATATATCATCGATTTCTATTTAAAACATATTTTATAAAACATTTGCAAATTCATTAAAAATGATTTTAACTTCATTTTCAATTTTAAAGCAAAATTGAATATTCCTTTTCTTTATCGTATTATAATATTAATATTTCCAAAATATTAAACTTATAAATCACTTCTTTTTAAATATTCATTTAAAAAACGAATAAAACCAACCGATAAACCCGTTCGGGTTAAAATGGCGCTTGCTACTTAACTCAGCTTCAACATTTTATATTTTTGTGTCCATTCTAAAAATGGACATAAAAATCATATCTTATTCTACATTGAATGTTACTTTAAAATAATCTTTATTTTAAAATATCCGTTATTTTATAATATTCCTTACTTTGAAGTATTCTTTTACATAAAAATGATTTATACTTAAAAAAAGTTTCTTTTTACAAAAATGATTCTTTTCATAAGAATGATTCTGAATCGGGATGCGACTCAAACAATTACCATGTAATTTCAGTTACATGGAATTTATACCTCGCGTGTATTCAGTAATCATAAATAAACATACAACAATCCATTCACATCCAGAGTGAAGTTTATAACTATATGAGCGTTAAAATAAATAAATAACGCTCATCACAGACTGCCAATCCATCGATTAACAGATAATTATATATTGGGACTTGTGTAAGTCAAATATCATCCCAATACCCGTGTGGGGTTTTCAGCTGACAAACAAATAATAAATTACCTGTGCTCTTGGGCGATGTGTAAAAATTATCGACCCAATCACATAAACAAGTCGGATAACTTGTAAATGGACGTGTAATATACAATATATAACCCGACGATATAAATGTCACTTTTATTTCTCTTCTTTTTATTGCATATAAAAGGTAAATAAAAATGTAATCTTTATTTCTACACTTTTTATTCTAATTTACATTTTCTAACAAAAATGTCCTTTTTATTCTAATTTACATTTTCTAACAAAAATGTCCTTTTTATTCTCATTTACATTTTCTAATCAAAATGTACTTTTTATTCTCATTTACATTTTCTAATCAAAATGTACTTTTTATTCTAATTAGAAAATGACACTAAAATGTACTTTTTATTCTAAAAAGAATATTACGCTAAAAATGTACTTTTTATTCTCAAAAGAGAATAACTCTAAATTTATCCTTTTTATTCTCAAAAGAGAATAACGCTAAATTTGTTCTTTTTAAACTAATAAGAATATTACATTGAAAATTTACTTGTTATTCTCAAAAGAGAATAACGCTAAACTTTGTTTTCTTTATATTCTTTCTCATGTTCTTATTTGCAACTAATTTGCAAACGAAAATGTACTTTTAAATCTACCCCTTCATTTATATCTAAGATGTAAATAGAAATGTAACTTTTTGATTTAAGCCTTCATTAAAAAAAATTGTATCTTTTGTTTAATCATTTTAAATGAACAAAAATGTTTTCATCTTTTCTTCAATCCTTTTTTTTAATAACCAAAAGTGTAATCTTTCTTTTTAATGACCAAAATGTATATTTTGGTTTCATTCTTTTTAAATGACAAAAATGTGTATTTTGTCACATTCCTTTTATTTACGTTGAAAAATGTAATCTTTTTATTTCATTTCTAATTACATTGAAAAATGTAATCTTTTTATTTGATGTTTTTTTTGCGTCTAAATTGGCAAATAAAAATGTAATTCTTTTTCTATGTTTATTTGCATCTAAAATGCGAATAAAAAGTGTACTTCTTTTACTATGTTTATTTGCATCTAAAATGCAAATAAAAATGTAATTCTTTTTCTATTCATGTTTGCAAACACAAAATATGATTTGAGTTCTGGCATAAATTCTCTTAACAAAAATATGATTTTTGTTTTGACACAAATTCTATATTTTGTTTTATCACAAATTCTCTTAACAAAAATGTATATTTTGTTTTGACACAAATTCTATTAACAAAAATATATATTTTGTTTTGACACAAATTATGTATTTTGTGTTTACATACATTTTCTATTTTTCATTTGTATAAATAGAAATGAAAATTTTATTTACACAACAAATTTCTATACAATAAAAGAGTATTTTTATTGTACGATCAATTCTAACATTTCAAATTAGATCCAACAAACAATATCAACCAATTCATATCACATACAGTTCACACAATCGAATATTGACAGCATATGTAAAATTTACCAATGAAATAATGATCAAATTTTATTTAAAAAAGAAATCTCACCGAACAATTCAGATCTGAAATTTCTTTGAATTTGACTTGCTCTGTTTCAGTCCTAGTCAGTTCCATGGCGAAGTGTTTTTCCTCACGATCCTAACGCATTTGAAATCGTCCAATTCTGATAAGATTTGAACCAGTTACAATGGTTTGAAGTTTAATTACATTAATTAATTTAATTAAAATAGGATTAGAACTTAACCCTTCTTCCTTAATCTATCGTTCTTCTCTGGAATACATGCCGCCAACAAACCCATTCCCGTTGCTTTCTAGGGTTCGAAATACCCTCCACCAAGCTGCGTCGGAATGGAATCGAGCACCACCACCTTCACCGCCTTCGAGGCACCTCCACCCGCGCCCAATCCGGGCCAACTCGTTGGCCCCCACTGCCCTGGGGATGCGTGCGAACGAAGCCAGTTCGTGGTCCAAATTCGAGCAACATGGGTCACGAGATTTCATCATCTCCTTACAGATCGAAAGCACTCATCTTCCTCTTTGATTCTGGTTTTATAAGTGTTATATGAATCGAAGTATGTGGGGAGAGATTAAGGGATCATTCTTTGTTCGATTTCGGCCATTCAAAAGGGCATGATGGCGGCAGAATACTGTATAGGGCGTTTAGGGTTTAGTATGAGGTTAGGTATTTATACTGTGTATTTCTTTTTATTAATTCTTTTAATTCGTAAATTATCTGTTTAAAATAACGAACTCCAAATCGAACTCAACGAGTACCGCCCCCAGCCAAATACCTCCATTCTGGACACAATGGAATATGTCTCGTAACTCAATTCGGCTGTTACGATATGTTTTTCTTTAAATTTAAATATAAAACATTTATTTATTTAGTTTGAACGTACATTTTAAATAACCGGGGCCACATACTAACTCTAAAAATTCCAGAAAAATAAATCTAGTTATGTTTTGACGATACGGTCCTAACAAAACTAATTTCGTCGAATTCTTAGACCGTTTGAAAAATGGCCATTTTCAAGTCGATTAAAATTGACTAAAACTGACAAAACACGTTTTCTTTTGCCATGCTCACATATTAATTCGAAAAATTCTGAAAAATTAAACTTAACAATAATTTGACATTCCGGTTCCAACAAAAGTGGTTTCGTCAAAAACCGAGGTTGTTTGTAAAATGGCTATTTTTAAGGGCAATATATTATATTAAAATATATGTAAATTCTACAACGACTTTTCTAAATTTTAAACTGGCCATAACCTTCAAAATATCAAGTGAAATTTCAGTTATTCAGATTCGTTAGAAAGATATGATTAAACAGATTTAAATATTTTTGGTTTTACTGAAATCCGATTTGTTTTGAATCCTGTACAGTCAGTCAAAGTTCAAATTCAAATTTTCAAACTGCAGCGCTGTTTTAAACTCCTTTTATACTTAAATTGAATTTATTCATTTTAAAATAAATTTTTTGTCGTTCTTATTTAAAATAAATTATTTTAAATATTAAAATCCATTAAATTTTTTAAATAATAACTTTAAATTGACCCTGAAATTCCGGGTTGTTACAATCGCCCCCACTTAAAATCTTTTCGTCCTCGAAAAGGAACGAAGCTAAAAGTTGTTTAATTAACTAACTCAACTTTAATAATTTTTTTATTTATTGGTTTATTAAATTATCATTCTAATATTTTAATTAGCGAAACTAATTATCAAACATCACAACCATCAATCAATTAGGTGATTAACCTTTCAAATATATATAACTTTTATATATAGTCAAAAATCATATTCTGAGTGCAAATCACAGCAATGTATTCTAACTTATATTTTTGGTTCTCATACCAGTCAATGGAAATATATAGAAATCCCACCTTCAGGACTTGAACATAAATACTGGTGATGGTGCACCGATCTTCAGAATCATCTCCGGGCGACTAGAGTGTGATTCTATATCTGTCTAATATATTAAAACTTCGAATATCCGTTAATTTCTTGTAACGACCCGCATTTTTCAACGATATAATTAATTTATTTAATTATTTGAATAAAGGGTTTGGTTATTTAAAATGACCAGAATTAAATATTATTGAATATTTAATTAAAATAATATAATATAATAATATATTTAATTTTTGAAATAGTCAGAAATAGTGGGATTCACAAAATAGTGTGAATTGGATCATCGGTGATATTTAATTCAGTTTAGAAATGAATTAGAATAACGAATATATTATTCGAACGACAATTTGAACGTATAATTCAATTATAATTAAAATCGAGCTCGGAATGGCGCGGCAGTTCGCTATTTGGCGATTTGAACTTCAACCGAATATACAGAAGCCGTTTTAAATCGGATTTCTGTGAAACAGGAAACGTTAGGAGCTAGTGAAGTATATTTTTCTAGTGGAAGAGAAAAATCGGGATTTCGTCATGTAGATTTTGATATGTGTCCAAATCAAATTTCAGAAAAGTCGCTATGGAATTTCTTTATAATTTATATCGATTTATTTATATTTTAAAATGGATTTTTGAATATAAATCGAATATTGATGTAACATTTGATTTGAAATATCGAGTTATAAATCCCAGTGTAGTAGTATGATATTCTATTTTGAATATATACGATAATATTAATTATTTTTATTTAATTTAAATGTTTTAAAATATATTTATATATTTAAATAGGTTATTTTGAGCTTTAAAAATAGCCACTTTTGCAAACGACCTCAGAATTCGACGAAACTAATTTTGTTGGATCCACAATATTAAATTATTGTTAGATTCCAAGTTTGGTGACTTTTAGAGTCAGTGTGTGGCCGTATGGATTTTTAGAGCGGAAAACAGTCAGTATTTTGATGGTTAAAAATACGTTGTGTGAGCAAACGGAGTCGGAATTCG
Organism: Allium sativum; assembly: GCA_030737875.1. NCBI lineage: Eukaryota > Viridiplantae > Streptophyta > Magnoliopsida > Asparagales > Amaryllidaceae > Allium > Allium sativum. The sequence goes on from CM060920.1 coordinate 493,128,123, forward strand.
ACGAAACCAGTTTCGTTGCGTCTGCAACGTCAAAATCTAGTTGTATATCCAGTTTCCTAATTTTTGGGTATCGTATGTGATCACAGGTATTTTTAAACAGCAAATACAAATAGCGATTGCTTAAAAATAAATATAATAAGCTAATAAAAAAATATTTTATCTTCCTATAAATACGCTAACCTACTCACTAACCCTAAACCGCTTTCTGCAAAACCAGAAACCGGCCTCCACTCCTTTTTCTTCCAATGTGAAAAAAAAACAGTCCTCTTCAAAATTCCTAAGCAATCCAAATAAATTCTTAAAAATCACAGGAGTTGTGTATTTAGATTCCTGCTTGCTTTCTCTCCGACCTGATATCATTTTTATGTGGTTCGACATCTGTATGGAGTCAGCGAAAATGGTACAGCGCGTTTTTTTCGAGCTAGGGCTTAGGATATTGGTTGATTGAGGCATGGATTCGAGAGTTTGAGTTCGAATTAGTGTTTGTTGTATGGAGAGGGTTCGTTTGGGTTTTTCTGGGAATTTTATGAATTTATAAGTGTCGATGTCTTCACTGGTGTCGCGGTTTCCACCTGAGGACGGAATTCGGTTGGTGCATTCAGGGTTGATAAAATGGGTATGAGCGGATAGAGGAGAGAAAGAGGAGAATTTTAATGTTGTTATATTGATTTTACAAGTAGTGAAGGAGGAGAATGTGGTAGGGAAATACACGGCTAATGGCAATGGGATTTTCGGTTACTGGAGCAATGGGTTTGAGCTTGGTTCGGGAAGAAGAATATCAAGTGGGTCGGGTTGGGGATTTAGTTGGGCCGACGTGGAATTTAGGTGAGAAGGGTAAGGGCTACATTAATTAACTTAAGTTATTTAATTTAAATATATATATATATATATGATCTTGTAATCGCTATATCTTGCTCGTATGTGGTCAGAATTAGACCAAACAGGATCCGATGGGATCGTATGGACGGTGGCTACACCATGAAACTGACCGAGAGTGAATTGAGGCTCTTTTGGATTTACGGTGGAATGTAACGCCTGAATCAAATCATTGACCGATATATCGTTATTTAACGATCACCTTCCAAGGTGAGTAACTCTCACAAACTCAGATCAATTTATATTTCTATAAAGTATTATTAGAAGTGAAATTATTGGTTGCTTTGTTGTGTGTTGGTTGTTTGGTTGAACTACTAGTCAGTTGGCTGAAATTATCGATAACGATATATATAAATTGTATCGAAATATTGACTCTGTTTATCAGAATATTTTATATTTGTGTTGACTGACATCTGTGGATGCAGGGAAACAGGTTGGAGGGACCCAACTGGGTTCCCCAACATTTATTTTTCTGTTTATCATATATTATGACATATGATGTGATTATAATCAGTTGTTGATTTGGTGTGTTGATTGTGGTTATTTGGTAACTTTAAATACCAAAGGAAATATTGGAATGTGAAAAGGAGAATTTCAAACTAGAATTTGAAATAAATATTCATATAAAATCAAAGAACTTTATAGTAAAGAAAATTGTGAAGTGGACAATTTAATTTAAAGGATTTTATGAAATCAAATAGATTTTTTTTAAAAGGAGACGTTGAAATTAAAATAAGGAACTTCTATATGAAATTATTATCAATATTATAGGGAAGTGTAAAGTACTGTTTGAGTAAAATACTTAATGAGAAATAGAAGGTGAACTATATGGAATAAAGGATAATCTGAAAGGAAATATTTGTGAAATCAAATTAAATAGATTCTATAAAAAGGGGCATTTTTCCCATCTGGTGTGAAAAATGAATTTAAGAAAATATTTTGCAAATAAACCCATTTATAAAGGAAAGTGGGTTTTTGAGATGAGAGTTAAACAGAAATGAGATTTCAATGGTTAGAAATAAAGAACTTGTTTAAAATGAAACAAGTGTTGTGAATTGCAAACAAAGTGTCTGAATGAACTAAATTATAATTATCAGTGGAAACTGAGATTTGCGAATTCAATAGTGAATTTGGATAATAGGAAATTGGAGTTGTTTTAAAGGGAGCGATGAAATCCATTTCGATATTCGGAATGTAAAAGGGTTTACATAAAATCCGTAGAGAGAGATTATCGAATATAAGTTATTCGAGAGAGATTTTCGAATATTAGTTATTCAAATAAAAGAGTTGACCAGATAGAGTAATTGAACTTAGTTAATCAGATTTGGATTTAAATTAATATTGGTTGTTCAATCAGAGTTGATCAAATATAGTTATATAGGGGTAGAGTTAGTCAAACCTAGTTATTCAGGAAGAGTTGTCATTTCGTACGACTGCTAGCGTAATTCGCAGGGCTGCGGATAGCCTACGGCGGTCGGATGTTTCCTGAGGGAATCAGGCGTAACCATTGTGATCGCTGCGATCTAGAGTCAAGCGAATGGAGTTAAATAGAATATTAGTTAATCGATAGGAGTTAAATAAGTCGAGTTTGAGTTAATCGATTATAGTAAATCAGTAGGGTTAATCGGTAAGAGTCAACCAGTTAGAGTTAATCAGTTAGAGTTAACCAGTTATGGTTAATCAATTAGAGTAAATCGATTGGAGTTAAATCGAAATAGTTACTCAAATAGAATTAATCAAGTTTGAGATAGTCAAGGATTAGTAGATTAAATAGAGTTAGTAAAAAGGAAAGTAGTCGGATATCGCTTATTCGAAGTAGAGTTATCAAGTATAGTTTACTCGAGAAGAGTAATCGAATATAGTTCATTCGGAATGAGTTAAATTGAATATAGTTATTCGAAGAAGAGAATTATCGAATATGGTTTATTCGAAGAGAGAAAATTGAATATAGTTATTCGAAGAAAAGGATTATCGAATATTAGTTATTCAAACAAGAGGAATCGAATATAGTATATTCGAAAAAGAAAGTTATCGGATAGTGATTATCCGAGAGTGAATTATACATTGGAATTCGATTATATCGAATTAAGGGAAGTAATGTTTACTTGTCGGTTCAAATGTAATATTTACTCATTTGTTAATAAATTAGTTGTTTATCATTTATCCAAATTAAGATATAAAAGCTATATTTAAGTTAATATATTTCGAAAGCATGGAGTTACGACATTATAGTTATAATCAAATGATTTTGTAAAGGGAGTAGATTCATAAACAAAAATCCGAGAGTTTCGCAAGAAAGTTTCTTGAAGATTTAAAGTTTGAACCTTGTTTATTTCGAGGTTAGAAATGTCGTTCAGTTAAGGTCTGAGAGGTAATTATGCCCCAACTTGATTGACTTCAGTTTTAACTAAGAAGGGGATAAGGTTCGACAGTGAAGGTGGTTAAGTGAATTGAATTAATGACCGTAATGGTTAAGATTTGGCATAACGATGTTTAATTTAAACATCTGTTTAAATCCAGTAAAGGAGATTTGGAAATGTTTCCCAAATAAGGATCAGAAATGTTTTCCAATATAGGAAATAAGAAAAGGAAGTAAATACGGTAATATTTCCCAAATGATTTATAAAGTATATTTTCAAAATTTATAAAATGAGAATTTACAAATATATAGAAATGAGGAAATGTATAAATTAAAGATAATTTAACATGAAGAGATAAATATTGAATGATGATTGGTCGGTAGAATTTCCATCTGGAAATAATATCGTTGTTTGCACACCTGTTTTTCTTTGATAGTTAAATCACCGACTATCGAAGTTTTTGACCATTTTTCCGTCGTCAATACGGAGAGACCGGGATCAGATTCATTATCTGAAAACCACTCTGTATGGACGTTAGCGTTGCGATCAAATATTGAAGACGGAGTTATGCAAGGGCTATCCTGTTTACAAAATAGTGCCTTCGGTTTGTTCAGTCCCAGGACAAACGTAAATGGACGAATGTCTGACAGAGTATATCTAACGGATCGCGTAAGTTGATCTCTTCAAACGTACTTACGTTTGGTGGTGGAGGAATTCGTTTCTCTTAGCTTTATACCCATGGTATTTTTGGGGAAATCTAATTTTTGATTTGACGGGTATGACGATGTGGCATTCAAAGTGAATGGTGGTCAAGTGCTTCAAAAGATACGTTTTGACCTCAAGCCTCATCAACCGGGAAATGACAGAAATCGGGCAGGCAGCATGGCTAAGTGGGTCGCTCCCATTAGGGTGTATATCACCTATCTAGATAAAATCCATTTCATTCTATTATCTTCGATGCTGTCCCTTTTCGGGAAGACGGTGGGTAGCTCCCAACCGTTGGTGGTATACATTCGATACACTCAAGAGAAATGAGTGGTCGGTCATGTGAGGGCCGGTTTGCAAGATGTTCTTGTTGAACCCAGTGTATTTGCCTCTAAAGATACACTATCGGCAGGTGGTCCCATACCTTGTCAAGGTCGGAATCCAATTTCCAATAAGTGCCGCGATTTTGATTTGTACACTATATATGTGGAACGTGAGATGCAAGCGTTCTGCTAGATTCTAATTACTTGTGATTAGACATTATTATAATATCAGGGAAGTATTGATTTCCAAAACTGTATTGGGTTATCGTAAGGTAAAAACCATCCGTGTTTATGTGTGGATCGGTCTTACGATTATCTTTTCTTTCGAAAAAGGATTTTGAAAAGTTAAACCAATGATTTCTGTTTACTCACACCAGTCCCATGACTGACCCAGAGTTTATTTTGTTTTGTTTTACCTAAACTCTTGGGTGCCCAAATTTGTACGGGCAGCCAAGTAGTTCAGGTCTTTACAGATATACTTGGAGGAGCTTGAAGCAGGAGGCTTCGAGATTGTATAGCTATTATTATTTCCGCTATGTGTAAGTATTGTACTCTGATAATGTTGTTACATATATATATATCGTTTTATTTCAAAGTTATGTTATATATTATATTTTATTCGTTCCGCTGTGAGATTCATGTTACTCTGATAGTGTTGTTCTCCTTCTTCTATTCTAATTTTCTATCCTATCTATTCTCACCCTCTAACTTCTTTCTATAAATGATCTGGAATGTTCGATGCCTGAATAATTAACATAGGTTTTATGTTGATTTTCTGGGTCAAAAATTCCGGGTCGCTACAGTGGTATCAGAGCTGAAGGTTAAGTGATTACCTTGGCTTTGTGGCGTGACTCAGTAGAGATGGGATTAGTAATATCTTAGATTGAGTCTGAGTGTGTATATATGAGTGAACGTATTTGTAGATTTTATAAAAATGATTTTTATATTATGGAGATTTATTGGTTGAGTTGTCTGAGAATTCTAGTCGATCAGTTTGATCCACTGTATCGATAGGGATTACCAAACACTTGAATATAATAAACCGACACAATATGTTTTGGAAAAGGGTAAATGAAATAATTTTACCCAAAATATATTTTGATATAAAAGAAAGGTATATCTTGAAATAATTATCATATATTGGATGTGTTGGTTGATTATAATTGAAATGGTTATATGAATAACCAATTTGAGTTCGTATAATATAAAAGCAGATTAATTAAATCTGAATTAAATCAGAATTGGAATTAAAATTCTGAAAACTGGGAAAAAGTGTTTGTAAATGGATTTGAGTTGAATATAAGAAAATTTTATAATCTTGGGAGATTTTAATTTGTTTACAAGTATCGTGAATGATATTTTGAAAAAGATTTCAAAATGAAAGTGTTTAAATATGGTTTTGATAAGTGATATAGGATTGAACTCACTTCGATAACTGGGAAATAACTCTGATGATACTGGCCACATCATTAGTGTTCATTTTCGAGTTGTAAGTGACGGATTACTACCAAGGATTTTGTTTCCGAATTATTTTAGGAAAAAGGAAGTTGTTTTGAATCCCGAAAGGGAATAATTTATGTTAGAAAACTAAACTGTTTAAAAATCCCCAGGAAGATAGTATGAATTAAAAACAAATTAAGGAAATTGTGAAAGCAGATATGAATTGAATTAGACCAATTAGCTGGAAATTCATTTGGGATATAAATATATCAAGTGAAATCAAATTTTGAATTATGAGATAAGAATCTGAAATAGTATTGGATTGTTGGGTTAGGAGTTTGGAATCGAGGATGGAACTCGAGTTTAAAATGGAATTTGGCTTTGGATAAGCGAATAATTGTGTTGAGATTTGATTGATTGAAATTGATTGGAAATCAATTGGTATGAATGGATATATGATCAGCAGGTATTAGGTAGAAGCAAGTGTAAGGATATAAGGGTATGCCCAACAAAAGGTACATGTTTAAATTTCCATATGAGTCTTTATGCGCCGAACCGGCAAGCCGCTTGGCTATTTGATTTTCTTTTGGGTTGGAGAGGGCCTAGAGAGGCGAGTTGGAGTTTGACCTATTGACCGGTACAAAGGAGGTGCTGGCGAAATTTTTCAAAAATTTCGGGTGTTAGAATATTTTCAGGATTTTTGAAAATTTTCGTTAGTAAGAATAAACTAATAATTAAATTGGAAGAAATTAATTCATTTGAAACTGAAGTTGAGAAGTGAACAAATAAATTTTTTACCCAGTTAATAGGGTATGTCTTCTACCTTAGCAATTTCGAGGACGAAATTATTTTAAGGGGGGAAGAATGTAACGACCCGCATTTTTCAACGATATAATTAATTTATTTAATTATTTGAATAAAGGGTTTGGTTATTTAAAATGACCAGAATTAAATATTATTGAATAATTAATTAAAATAATATAATAATATATTTAATTTCTGAAATAGTCAGAAATAGTAGGATTCACAAAATAGTGTGAATTGGATCATCGGTGATATTTAATTCAGTTTAGAATTGAATTAGAATAACGAATATATTATTCGAACGACAGTTTGAACGTATAATTCTATTATAATTAAAATCGAGCTCGGAATGGCGCGGCAGTTCACTATTTGGCGATTTGAACTTCAACCGAATATACAGAAGCCGTTTTTAATCGGATTTCTGTGAAACAAGAAACGTTAGGAGCTAGTGAAGTATATTTTTCTAGTGGAAGAGAAAAATCGGGATTTTTTCATGTAGATTTTGATATGTGTCCAAATCAAATTTCAGAAAAGTCGTTGTGGAATTTCTTTATAATTTATATCGATTTATTTATATTTTAAAATGGATTTTTGAATATAAATCGAATATTGATGTAACATTGGATTTGAAATATCGAGTTATAAATCCCAGTGTAGCAGTATGATATTCTATTTTGAATATATACGATAATATTAATTATTTTTATTTAATTTAAATGTTTTTAAATATATTTATATATTTAAATAAGTTATTTTGAGCTTTAAAAATAGCCACTTTTGCAAACGACCTCAGAATTCGACGAAACTAATTTTGTTGGATCCACAATATTAAATTATTGTTAGATTCCAAGTTTGGTGATCTTTAGAGTCAGTGTGTGTCCGTACGGATTTTTAGAGTGGAAAATAGTCAGTATTTTGATGGTTAAAAATACGCTGTGTGAGCAAACGGAGTCGGAATTCGACGAAACCAGTTTCGTTGGGTCCGCAATGTCAAAATCTAGCTGTATGTCCAGTTTCGTAATTTTTGGGTATTGTATGTGATCACAGGTATTTTTAAACAGCAAATACAAACAGCGATTGCTTAAAAGTAAATATAATAAGCTAATAAAAAAATATTTTATCTTCCTATAAATACGCTAACCTACTCACTAACCCTAAACCGCTTTCTGCAAAACCAGAAACCGGCCTCCACTCCTTTTTCTTCAAATGTGAAAAAAAAACAGTCCTCTTCAAAATTCCTAAGCAATCCAAATAAATTCTTAAAAATCACAGGAGTTGTGTATTTGGATTCCTGCTTGCTTTCTCTCCGACCTGATATCATTTTTATGTGGTTCGACATCTGTATGGAGTCAGCGAAAATGGTACAGCGCGTTTTTTCGAGCTAGGGCTTAGGATATTGGTTGATTGAGGCATGGATTCGAGAGTTTGAGTTCGAATTAGTGTTTGTTGTATGGAGAGGGTTCGTTTGGGTTTTTCTGGGAATTTTATGAATTTATAAGTGTCGATGTCTTCACTGGTGCCGCGGTTTCCACCTGAGGACGGAATTCGGTTGGTGCATTCAGAGTTGATAAAATGGGTATGAGCGGATAGAGGAGAGAAAAAGGAGAATTTTAATGTTTTTATTTTGATTTTACAAGTAGTGAAGGAGGAGAATGTGGTAGGGAAATACACGGCTAATGGCAATGGGATTTTCGGTTACTGGAGCAATGGGTTTGAGCTTGGTTCGGGAAGAAGAATATCAAATGGGTCGGGTTGGGGATTTAGTTGGGCCGACGTGGAATTTAGGTGAGAAGGGTAAGGGCTACATTAATTAACTTAAGTTATTTAATTTAAATATATATATATGTATATGATCTTGTAATCGCTATATCTTGCTCGTATGTGGTCAGAATTAGACCAAACATGATCCGATGGGATCGTATGGACGGTGGCTACACCATGAAACTGACCGAGAGTGAATTCAGGCTCGTTTGGATTTACGGTGGAATTTAACGCCTGAATCAAATCATTGACCGATATATCGTTATTTAACGATCACCGTCCAAGGTCAGTAACTCTCACTAACTCTGATCAATTTATATTTCTATAAAGTATTATTAGAAGTGAAATTATTGGTTGCTTTGTTGTGTGTTGGTTGTTTGGTTGAACTGCTAGTCAGTTGGCTGAAATTATCGATAACGATATATATAAATCGTATCGAAATATTGACTCTGTTTATCAGAATATTTTATATTTGTGTTGACTAATATCTGTGGATGCAGGGAAACAGGTTGGAGGGACCCAATTGGGTTCCTCAACATTTATTTTTCTGTTTATCATATATTATGACATATGATGTGATTATAATCAGTTGTTGATTTGGTGTGTTGATTGTGGTTATTTGGTAACTTTAAATACCAAAGGAAATATTGGAATGTGAAAAGGAGAATTTCAAACTAGAATTTGAAATAAATATTCATATAAAATCAAAGAATTTTATAGTAAAGAAAATTGTGAAGTGGACAATTTAATTTAAAGGATTTTATGAAATCAAATAGATTTTTTTAAATGGAGACGTTGAAATTAAAATAAGGAACTTCTATATGAAATTATTATCAATATTATAGGGAAGTGTAAAGGACTGTTTGAGTAAAATACTTGATGAGAAATAGAAGGTGAACTGTATGGAATAAAGGATAATCTGAAAGGAAATATTTGTGAAATCAAATTAAATAGATTCTATAAAAAGGGGCATTTTTCCCATCTGGTGTGAAAAATGAATCTAAGAAAATATTTTGCAAATAAACCCATTTATAAAGGAAAGTGGGTTTTTGAGATGAGAGTTAAACAGAAATGAGATTTCAATGGTTAGAAATAAAGAACTTGTTTAAAATGAAACAAGTGTTGTGAATTGCAAACAAAGTGTCTGAATGAACTAAATTATAATTATCAGTGGAAACTGAGATTTGCGAATTCAATAGTGAATTTGGATAATAGGAAATTGGAGTTGTTTTAAAGGGAGCGATGAAATCCATTTCGATATTCGGAATGTAAAAGGGTTTACATAAAATCCGTAGAGAGAGATTATCGAATATAAGTTATTCGAGATAGATTTTCGAATATTAGTTATTCAAATAAAAGAGTTGACCAGATAGAGTAATTGAACTTAGTTAATCAGATTTGGATTTAAATTAATATTGGTTGTTCAATCAGAGTTGATCAAATATAGTTATATAGGGGTAGAGTTAGTCAAACCTAGTTATTCAGGAAGAGTTGTCATTTCGTACGACTGCTAGCGTAATTCGCAGGGCTGCGGATAGCCTACGGCGGTCGGATGTTTCCTGAGGGAATCAGGCGTAACCATTGTGATCGCTGCGATCTAGAGTCAAGTGAATGGAGTTAAATAGAATATTAGTTAATCGGTAGGAGTTAAATAATTCGAGTTTGAGTTAATCGATCATGGTAAATCAGTAGGGTTAATCGGTAAGAGTCAACCAGTTAGAGTTAATCAGTTAGAGTTAACCAGTTATGGTTAATCAATTAGAGTAAATCGATTGGAGTTAAATCGAAATAGTTACTCAAATAGAACTAATCAAGTTCGAGATAGTCAAGGATTAGTAGATTAAATAGAGCTAGTAAAAAGGAAAGTAGTCGGATATCGCTTATTCGAAGTAGAGTTATCAAGTATAGTTTACTCGAGAAGAGTAATTGAATATAGTTCATTCGGAATGAGTTAAATTGAATATAGTAATTCGAAGAAGAGAATTATCAAATATGGTTTATTCGAAGAGAGAAAATTGAATATAGTTATTCGAAGAAAAGGATTATCGAATATTAGTTATTCAAACAAGAGGAATCGAATATAGTTTATTCGAAAAAGAAAGTTATCGGATAGTGATTATCCAAGAGTGAATTATACATTGGAATTCGTTTATATCGAATTAAGGGAAGTAATGTTTACTTGTCGGTTCAAATGTAAGATTTACTCATTTGTTAATAAATTAGTTGTTTATCATTTATCCAAATTAAGATATAAAAGCTATATTTAAGTTAATATATTTCGAAAGCATGGAGTTACGACATTATAGTCATAATCAAATGATTTTGTAAAGGGAGAGGATTCATAAACAAAAATCCGAGAGTTTCGCAAGAAAGTTTCTTGAAGATTTAAAGTTTGAACCTTGTTTATTTCGAGGTTTGAAATGTCGTTCAGTTAAGGTCTGAGAGGTAATTATACCCCAACTTGATTGACTTCAGTTTTAACTAAAAAGGGGATAGGGTTCGATAGTTAAGGTGGTTAAGTGAATTGAATTAATGACCGTAATGGTTAAGAGTTGGCATAACGATGTTTAATTTAAACATCTGTTTAAATCCAGTAAAGGAGATTTGGAAATGTTTTCCAAATAAGGATCAGAAATGTTTTCCAATATAGGAAATAAGAAAAGGAAGTAAATACGGTAATGTTTCCCAAATGATTTATAAAGTATATTTTCAAAATTTAGAAAATGAGAATTTACTAATATATAGAAATGAGGAAATGTATAAATTAAAGATAATTTAACATGAAGAGATAAATATTGAATGACGATTGGTCGGTAGAATTTCCATCTGGAAATAATATCGTTGTTTGCACACCTGTTTTTCTTTGATAGTTAAATCACCGACTATCGAAGTTTTTGACCATTTTTCTGTCGTCAATACGGAGAGACCGGGATCGGATTCATTATCTGAAAACCACTCTGTATGGACGTTAGCGTTGCGATCAAATATTGAAGACGGAGTTACGCAAGGGCTATCCTGTTTACAGAATAGTGCCTTCGGTTTGTTCAGTCCCAGGACAAACGTAAATGGACGAATGTCTGACAGAGTATATCTAACGGATCGCGTAAGTTGATCTCTTCAAACGTACTTACGTTTGGTGGCGGAGGAATTCGTTTCTCTTAGCTTTATACCCGTGGTATTTTTGGGGAAATCAAATTTTTGATTTGACGGGTATGACGATGTGGCATTCAAAGTGAATGGTGGGCAAGTGCTTCAAAAGATACGTTTTGACCTCAAGCCTCATCAACCGGGCAATGACAGAAATCGGGCTGGCAGCATGGCTAAGTGGGTCGCTCCCATTAGGGTGTATATCACCTATCTAGAGAAAATCCATTTCACTCTATTATCTATTTCGATGCTATCCCTTTTCGGGAAGACGGTGGGTAGCTCCCAACCGTTGGTGGTGTACATTCGATACACTCAAGCGAAATGAGTGGTCGGTCATGTGAGGGCCGGGTTGCAAGATGTTCTTGTTGAACCCAGTGTATTTGCCTCTAGAGATACACTATCGGCAGGTGGTCCCATACCTTGTCAAGGTTGGAATCCAATTTCCAATAAGTGCCGCGATTTTGATTTGTACACTATATATGTGGAACGTGAGATGCAAGTGTTCTGCTAGATTCTAATTACTTGTGATTAGACATTATTATAATATTAGAGAAGTATTGATTTCCAAAACTGTTTTGGGTTATCGTAAGGTAAAAACCATCCGTGTTTATGTGTGGATCGGTCTTACGATTATCTTTTCTTTCGGAAAAGGATTTTGAAAAGTTAAACCAATGATTTGAGTTTACTCACACCAGTCCCATGACTGACCCAGAGTTTATTTTGTTTTGTTTTCCCTAAACTCTTGGGTGCCCAAATTTGTACGGGCAGTCAAGTAGTTTAGGTCTTTACAGATATACTTGGAGGAGCTTGAAGCAGAAGGCTTCGAGATTGTATAGCTATTATTATTTCCGCTGTGTGTAAGTGTTGTACTCTGATAATGTTGTTTTATATATATATATATATATCGTTTTATTTCAAAGTTATGTTATATACTATATTTTATTCGTTCCGCTGTGAGATTCGTGTTACTCTGATAGTGTTATTCTCCTTCTTCTATTCTAATTTTCTATCCTATCTATTCTCACCCTCTAACTTCTTTCTATAAATGATCTGGAATGTTCGATGCCTGAATAATTAACATAGGTTTTATGTTGATTTTCTGGGTCAAAAATTCCGGGTCGCTACATTACTCGTGTATTCAAAATCTTTATATACTCGATTGTCCACATTAAAAATAATAATATACTAAAATACGTATTTTGAGATAAAATTCTCAAAACTAAATTTGTTTTTATTTTAAAGAAAATAATACCCTTCACACTCGTTCTAGGATACTACTGATCCCATCTCTAACGAGTTATTCTCATTCGATATTACTAATCCAATCTCTGATGAATTCTTTCATTCGGTTCTAATGTGTCTTGTTCTCGAACTTTGTAAACCAAAGCTCTAATACCAAATTTGATGACCCAAACTTCCCAGTAAAGGAAAGCCTGGATTGCTTTGAGAACAATACGCATCAGAACGCAAACTGAAGAACATTTTATTGCTGATTACAACAATTACATCAGAGTACAAGAATATAACAGAGTATGAATACTTATTACACAATAGAAATACAATAATATCAGAGATTTAGATTACATTTAAATAGCAGCGGAAAAATATTACAAATATACTGTGACGGCCCGCCCCGCACCAACCGACGTTTACTCCACTTGTGCGCTGTACACATGTCCAATTGGCATGGGACGGTCGCCAAAGAAGAGAAAGAAAGAAGAGGAACCAAATAAAGAACCTGTAATATGTCTCACATCGCATGGAATAAAATATAATAGCCAACATATACTTGACATAAAACAGATGAGAAAGTGCATAAGCTGAAAACTTGAACTAACATCATCAGAGTAGCGGAAATATCAAATACAGCTTATTACAACTTCAAAATACTGTCTCTAAGATAAGCAAAATAGGTATGCTACTAATGCCCAAAGTAGATACCGATCACGACACAGGGAGAATAACTATATATCATACGTGGAGCCTCCTGCTCGTCTTCAGTCCATCTACCAAGCGCACTACCAGCTATCCCTGTCTCTAGTCTGCTCGTGTGAGCACCCAGAGTAATAAGAAGAAACATAAAACTCTGGGTCAGACATCAGTCTGGTATGAGTGGTAGCAAGCATAAACAGAATAATAACAGGTATACTAAGTCATACCTGAACCTGCAACCAAAGAGTTAGTACTACACGGTACAACACTCTATGATGTCACAAACACATAATATAAGTATACGGGGGTGGGGATGTGTGTGTCAAACAATCAAGCATAGCAACCATCCTTGCATCTCTCACTCAGTGCGTAAAGCATATGGTATCTACTTCTTTGATCACCATAACCCTTCAAGAAAACGACAGAACTCGACTTTGTACGACTATGTCCATTCCTACTACTACCAACGCCAAACCTATGGGACCACGCCCAACGTATCCATGATCCCACTCCATTGGTAGATAGCTCCCTAGTCGCACCATATCCAAAGCCCGAGTCCGTCCATACACCTCTAATACATAGTGATCCAAAGTCATAGACACCGACAACTCCTTAGCACACGTCCCGCAGCAAAGGCCAATCACGAAGTGAACTCATTGGTTCCCGTCTGGATCCTGAGCTCGAACTTCCACTTGAACTACCTTTGCATTTCGGGTTATGGATCTCCATTGGATCGGTTCGGATCCCTTTCATCATCATTGGGATCGTGGTCTTCATCGTCTCGGTTCGTGACTGCTACCTCGGGTCGGATCGGAGTGCACCATCGATTCGTGGCTTCCAGTCCCATCTGGATCGGATCGGGGTCCTTCATGGTACACTGGATCGGTTCGTGGCTTCCAGTCCCATCTGGATCGGATCGGGTTCTCCACCACGCCGCGGCTCGGGTCACGCCTCTTGGTCATAGCTCCAAGCCCTTCGCCCTCCTTCAAGTCTCCGGTTCGTTGTCCTCAAGGTGATCAGATCGGATCGTGTCGCTATCACTCCAGGCGGATCGGGTCGGAGTCTTCAATCACCAAGCCTTGGATCACGACTTCTCGGATCGGTTCGGATCCTTCAGCTCGTGGCGCAGCTTGCTTCGCTATAACGATCCGGTTCGGTTCGTGGTGAAGGGAAATGGGCGGTTCGGATCGGGTAGGGGGCGATCCGATCCGATTTCCTGCACCAATTCCTGCAACCCTCCAGCAAGTGTTTATACGCCTCTCGACGGCGTTTTCGACCATTCTAACTATTGAAACCAATCACAAAGCATGTCATAGTGTCATAGCAATACATACAAGTGATCTCAAACACCAAAACAACAATATGACATGGTAAAATAGATCAAACATGCCCAAAACCCCATATTTTCTCTTAAGCATATGTGAGCATAACTAATGACATGATTAGCAAAACTTAACCAGATTAACCCAAACTCATCTCAGAGGTCTAAAACATTATTTAAGATTTTATAAACATTTTTCCAGAATTTATTTTCGTTTAAAAACGCTGATTAGCACTAATCACCCCAATTTAGCCATAATTAGTGCAAAAAGCAAGCTAATCACTCACCTTAGCCACAAAACAAACTAAGATCTGAAATAATTCTCTGATTTGATGCGAATCCCAATGCTAACAGCAGCTCCAAGGTTGATTAGGTGAAGATCTTCTTTGATTAGGGGTTGCTAGCCAAATCCTTGACCAAGAGATGATTTGGAGGTGCTCTAGAGGTTGGAGGCCATTTTTAGGGATCCTTGGTGATAAGTGGAGGCTAGAAAACTGAAATGGAATGATTCTCCATCTCATTTCAGCCCTCCCATAACCCTAATCCCGAAATGGGTTATGGGCCTACTCACTAATCACCCGATTTGGCCCGGTTAAGCAGTTTTTCACCCTCCAAACCTTGTTTCAGCCATATCTCCCAAACGGTAAGTCCGTTTGACTATTATGACCACTCTACGGAAAGAGAAACCATCAAACGAATCTAATGGAAGTGGTTTCAGGTCAAAATTCCTTCCCTATCAAAAGTTATGGCCAAAACAGTACTAACTAGGGGCAAAATGGTCATTTAAAAATCGACAAAAATTATGAACAGGGGAAATGGCTCTAATAAATGTTTCCCAAAGTTACATGACCATACAACTTTACACGGGAAAGAAATAAATATTCTACAATCCTATGATATGTAGAACACGGGTCGTTACACTCTCCCCCCCTTAAGAAATTTCGCCCCCGAAATTCCCTAATCAAAACACACACAAGGGTCCCACATGCCTATCAATCATAAAACAACCATCAAACATGCAAAACAAGCAAAACAAGTCTATCCTAGCATGCGGAATAACTAAATCGCAAAGTAAATCTTACCAGGCAAAGAGTTCTGGATAAGCCTTTCTAATGCTCTCCTCTGTCTCCCAAGCACAATCATTTTCGTCCTCGCCCCACTGAACTTTGACTAGCTTCACCAACTTTCTTCGAAGTTGCTTCGTGTCATGCCCCACAATACGAATCGGCTTGCGGTTCTCAACTGCCTCAGGTTCTACTTCGAAGTCCTCTAACTGATCAGGTGAAATAATCACATTTGAGTCGTGAACGAACTTCCTTAGTTGGGAAACATGAAACACATTGTGAACTCCTGCCATTTTCTCTGGTAAGCCAACTATATACGCCAAATTCCCAACTTCCTCGAGAACTTGGAAAGGACCCACAAATCTTGGTGCCAACTTGCCTCTCCTGCCAAATCGTATCACGCTTTTCAACGGAGAGATCTTGACAAACACCAAGTCACCAACGGAGAATTTCAAGTCTCTTCTCCTCTTATCAGCATAGCTTTTCTGCCTATCCTGAGCAGCTTTCATTCGTTGCTGAATGATCTTGATCTTATCGGAAGTTTCTCTCACCACATCTGGTCCAAGCACAAACTTCTCGCCAGTCTCTATCCAACATGATGGTGAGTTGCACGGTCTTCCGTACAAAGCTTCATATGGAGCCATACCGATACTGGATTGGAAGCTATTATTATATGCAAACTCCACTAGATGCAAATGGTCATCCCATGCTCCACCGAAATCCAATATACAAGCCCTCAAGAGATCTTCCAATATCCGATTCACCCTCTCCGTCTGACCGTCGGTCTGAGGATGATATGCGGTACTGAGATGTAATTCTGATCCTAAAGCCTCTTGTAAGCTCTTCCAAAATCCACTAGTAAACAACGGATCTCGGTCACTCACAATGCCTTTGGGTACTCCATGAAATCTCACTACCCACTTCATATATAGTTCTGCTAACTTAGCTGCAGTTCTGTTCGACTTAACTGGTATAAATCTTGCACTCTTGGTCAGTCGATCCACAATTACCCAAATGCTATCATGTCCCGATCTAGTCCTCGGTAAACCATCGATAAAATCCATCGAAACTTGTTCCCATTTCCATTCGGGAATTTCTAATGGTTGCATCAACCCACTAGGCTTCTTTTGCTCGGCTTTAACTAGCTGGCAATTCATGCATTTGGATATAAACTTCCCAACGTCTCTTTTCATCCCTTCCCAGTAGTAAGTCTGTCTCATGTCTCGATACATCTTATTACCACCGGGATGTATAGTCAGTTTTGAGTGATGACATTCTCTAAGCACTTCATCCCTCAATCCATCGACATTGGGTACAACTAGTCTTCCATTCTTCCGAAGCCATCCATCTCGATCAAGCCCATACTTGTCCATCTCCCCATCGACATTCATTTCCAACTTGGAGATGACTTCCAATAAATTTGGGTCGTTCCTTTGACTGGAACCAATCCTCTCAATCAAAGTGGGTCTGACCGTCAAGCTAGATAGCATAACTGGATCCAATTCGCACCTTGGTCTGAAATCAAACCCCGCGATATACTCCAGCTGCTTCCATTCAAGAAACATTGCCCCTAAGCTGGCATGTCTCCTACTCAAGGCATCGGCTACCGCATTACCCTTCCCAGGTGTATACGCGATATCAAAGTCATACGAAGCCAAGAATTCTAGCCATCTCTGCTGACGGAGATTCAGATCTTTCTGAGAGAAGAGATACTTTAACGATTTATGATCGGTAAACAGCTCAAATCTTTCTCCCAAGAGGTAATGTCTCCACATCTTCAGCGCAAATACAATCGCTGCCAATTCCAAATCATGGGTAGGATACTTCTTCTCATGTGGCTTTAGCTGTCGACTAGCATAAGCTACAACCCTACCTCCTTGCATCAATACCGCACCCAGTCCGGTACCACAAGCATCCGTGTATACCGTCATTTCTTCATTTCCCTTAGGAATGACCAACACTGGCGCACGCGTCAACTTTTCCTTTAGACTCTTGAATGCATTTTCACACCCTCCGTCCCAAACGAAGGCTTGATTCTTCTTAGTCAACTGAGTCAACGGTGCCGCTGTCTTGGAGAAGTCTTTGATAAACTTTCGATAATATCCAGCTAACCCCAAGAAACTTCTTACGTCGGTTGCATTCTTGGGCGTAGACCAATCTTGTACCGTAGCCACCTTTGCAGGGTCCACGGCAATACCATTCTCTGAAACAACATGGCCCAAGAATCTCACTTCTCTCCTCCAAAAATGACACTTAGAGAATTTCGCTTTCAGTTGGTGTCTTCTCAACACCTCCAACACAATTCTCAAATGTTCCTTGTGTTCCTCTTCTGTCCTTGAGTAAACAAGGATATCGTCTACGAACACAAGAACAAACTTATTCAGTTGGTCTCTGAATACTCTATTCATAAGATCCACGAAGTATGCTGGTGCATTGGTCAACCCGAATGGCATGACCAACCACTCATAAAACCCAGACGGCGTCCTAAATGCCGTTTTAGCTATACTACCAGCTGCTACACGGAGCTGATGAAATCCTGTCGCGAGGTCCAACTGGGAGAACACTCTTGCTCCTTCCAGTTGATCAAACAAATCATCTATCCGTGGTAGAGGATACTTATTCTTCCTCGTCACCTTATTTAACTCGCGATGGTCCACACACAATCGAAGGGAACCATCTGCCTTAGTAGCAAACACAACTGGTGCTCCCCACTCGGAAACACTTCTTCTAATAAATCCCTTCTTCAAAAGATCGCTAACTTGCACCTCGAGCTCTCGCTGTTCTCGTGGTGCCATACGACGAAGTGGCATCACTATAGGTCTGGCATCTTTCACTAAATCAATACGAAACTCAATCTCTCGGTGTGGTGGAAGTCCGGTCACTTCCTCGAAGATGTCCGGGTACTGGCCAACCACGGGCAAACCTGATAACTCATCATGCGGAATGTCGAGGGAATTTACAAAACTAGCCATTACCCCATCACAGGGTAGATTACCAAACACTACCCTCCGCCTATCATCCGCTCTAACTGTCACCAAAAAGCCCTCACAGTCTACCACCACCCCGTATCTTTGGAGCCAATCGACTCCCAAAATAATGCCATACCCAGTAAAGCCCAAAACAAAGCAATCACAAACAAACATACATCCATGACTCGATAAGACCACATTACGACAGATCATACTGAGGTTTGTTGAACCACCAATCGGGTTCGTCACAGCTAATGGTCTATCGACTAACTCGGGTTCCAATCCCAACCTATCTACCAGGTCACTAGATATGAAGGAATGGGAAGCCCCGGTATCGAACAAAACTCTAACAGGAAGATCATAAATGGAAAGCATACCTTGAATGACGACTCCCTTTCCTTTCTCCGCCGCAGTTGGGGCATTCGACGAAGAAGGAACAGCATTGATGGCATATGCTTTCACAATCTGATTCTCCTTCAGAGGTTGCGGGCACTTATCCTTAAAATGTCCCTCCTGGCCACAGTTAAAGCACTTCTTTCCCACTGTCTTGGCCCTACATTCCCTTGCATAATGGCCCTTCTTTCCACATTTGAAGCACTCGACTTCTTTCCTGCTTTTCTTCTGGCCATCCTTAGCTTGGTTCTGCTTCCTCTTATTCTGAGAGTTATTCTTGCCTCCACCGCTTGCTTGCGGCTTTGACTCTTCAGCAGATGCAGCAACAACCCCAGTCTTCGGCTTAGTGTAAAGACTTTCTGACCTCAAAGCTTTTCCCACGATCGACTCAAACGTCTCATCGATGTGATTAATCAGCCTCTCCCCTAAGTATTCATCCAAACCAGTGATGAACTTCTCATTTTTCTTTTCGGGAGTATCGATTAGAGATAACCCATACTTCGACAAAGTGTCGAACTCAGCAACATAATCCGATACTGCCCTTCCATTCTGCTTAAGCTCCAAGAACTTCCTAAACAATTCCGACTTCTGGGCAGCTGGGATATACTTGTCGCTAAAGCGAGCTTTAAACTGATCCCAAGTAACTTGATCTTCTGGTGTGGCTGCCCTAATAGCATTCCACCAATTCATCGCTCGTCCTTGCAGCTGACGAGACGCTAGCCTTCTCTTCATCGCATCCTCGATACCCAAGTCATCGAAGATTCGATCACAGCTATCCAACCAATCCTGAACATCCGTGGCCGACTCTGTTCCGTGAAACGGCTTTCCACCAAGATTAGTATAATCCTTACTCAGCTTGGCGAAATCGGCCCTAGGCGCTTGCACCGTTGCACCTCCAGCATTGGCAACATTAGGAGCCTCCCTCTGAATATCCACAAGCATCTCTCTCATGAGGTTGGTAAACATAGCCCTCATGTCAGGGGGATTCCCATTATTGGCCCCTCTACCAGCACCTCTTCCTCGGCTCATCGTCAAATCTGCTAAAGAGAAAACGATTAACCATCTCCATAGTGGTGCCAGTGCAGTGCAATGCGACTTCACTCTTAAACATACTAATACTATATATAGATATAGCTTTTGAAAACCAAAATAACCACAAATACGCGCTCTCATATACGTACTATCTCTCCCTAGTGTCTTTCCCTAGGTGAATTACGCAACCTAGAGCTCTGATACCAAATGTGACGGCCCGCCCCGCACCAACCGACGTTTACTCCACTTGTGCGCTGTACACATGTCCAATTAGCATGGGACGGTCGCCAAAGAAGAGAAAGAAAGAAGAGGAACCAAATAAAGAACCTGTAATATGTCTCACAGCGCATGGAATAAAATATAATAGCCAACATATACTTGACATAAAACAGATGAGAAAGTGCATAAGCTGAAAACTTGAACTAACATCATCAGAGTAGCGGAAATATCAAATACAGCTTATTACAACTTCAAAATACTGTCTCTAAGATAAGCAAAATAGGTATGCTACTAATGCCCAAAGTAGATACCGATCACGACACAGGGAGAATAACTATATATCATACGTGGAGCCTCCTGCTCGTCTTCAGTCCATCTACCAAGCGCACTACCAGCTATCCCTGTCTCTAGTCTGCTCGTGTGAGCACCCAGAGTAATAAGAAGAAACATAAAACTCTGGGCCAGACATCAGTCTGGTATGAGTGGTAGCAAGCATAAACAGAATAATAACAGGTATACTAAGTCATACCTGAACCTGGACCTGCAACCAAAGAGTTAGTACTACACGGTACAACACTCTATGATGTCACAAACACATAATATAAGTATACGGGGGTGGGGATGTGTGTGTCAAACAATCAAGCATAGCAACCATCCTTGCATCTCTCACTCAGTGCGTAAAGCATACGGTATCTACTTCTTTGATCACCATAACCCTTCAAGAAAACGACAGAACTCGACTTTGTACGACTATGTCCATTCCTACTACTACCAACGCCAAACCTATGGGACCACGCCCAACGTATCCATGATCCCACTCCATTGGTAGATAGCTCCCTAGTCGCACCATATCCAAAGCCCGAGTCCATCCATACACCTCTAATACATAGTGATCCAAAGTCATAGACACCGACAACTCCTTAGCACACGTCCCGCAGCAAAGCCCAATCACGAAGTGAACTCATTGGTTCCCGTCTGGATCCTGAGCTCGAACTTCCACTTGAACTACCTTTGCATTTCGGGTTATGGATCTCCATTGGATCGGTTCGGATCCCTTTCATCATCATTGGGATTGTGGTCTTCATCGTCTCGGTTCGTGACTGCTACCTCGGGTCGGATCGGAGTGCACCATCGATTCGTGGCTTCTAGTCCCATCTGGATCGGGGTCCTTCATGGTACACTGGATCGGTTCGTGGCTTCCAGTCCCATCTGGATCGGATCGGGTTCTCCACCACGCCGCAGCTCGGGTCACGCCTCTTGGTCATAGCTCCAAGCCCTTCGCCCTCCTTCAAGTCTCCGGTTCGTTGCAGCTCGTGGCGCAGCTTGCTTCGCTATAACGATCCGGTTCGGTTCGTGGTGAAGGGAAATGGGCGGTTCGGATCGGGTAGGGGGCGATCCGATCCGATTTCCTGCACCAATTCCTGCAACCCTCCAGCAAGTGTTTATACGCCTCTCGACGGCGTTTTCGACCATTCTAACTATTGAAACCAATCACAAAGCATGTCATAGTGTCATAGCAATACATACAAGTGATCTCAAACACCAAAACAACAATATGACATGGTAAAATAGATCAAACATGCCCAAAACCCCATATTTTCTCTTAAGCATATGTGAGCATAACTAATGACATGATTAGCAAAACTTAACCAGATTAACCCAAACTCATCTCAGAGGTCTAAAACATTATTTAAGATTTTATAAACATTTTTCCAGAATTTATTTTCGTTTAAAAACGCTGATTAGCACTAATCACCCCAATTTAGCCATAATTAGTGCAAAAAGCAAGCTAATCACTCACCTTAGCCACAAAACAAACTAAGATCTGAAATAATTCTCTGATTTGATGCGAATCCCAATGCTAACAGCAGCTCCAAGGTTGATTAGGTGAAGATCTTCTTTGATTAGGGGTTGCTAAGCCAAATCCTTGACCAAGAGATGATTTGGAGGTGCTCTAGAGGTTGGAGGCCATTTTTAGGGATCCTTGGTGATAAGTGGAGGCTAGAAAACTGAAATGGAATGATTCTCCATCTCATTTCAGCCCTCCCATAACCCTAATCCCGAAATGGGTTATGGGCCTACTCACTAATCACCCGATTTGGCCCGGTTAAGCAGTTTTTCACCCTCCAAACCTTGTTTCAGCCATATCTCCCAAACGGTAAGTCCGTTTGACTATTATGACCACTCTACGGAAAGAGAAACCATCAAACGAATCTAATGGAAGTGGTTTCAGGTCAAAATTCCTTCCCTATCAAAAGTTATGGCCAAAACAGTACTAACTAGGGGCAAAATGGTCATTTAAAAATCGACAAAAATTATGAACAGGGGAAATGGCTCTAATAAATGTTTCCCAAAGTTACATGACCATACAACTTTACACGGGAAAGAAATAAATATTCTACAATCCTATGATATGTAGAACACGGGTCGTTACATATACAACTGAAAGGAATACACGGATACAAAGCTTTCCGAATACCGCTTCAGCTGTAAACCAGGATCCTATAAATATATCTGCAAAAAGCTACTCGACTGCCCGTGTGGAAAATATGGGCACCCGAGTTTGCCAGTGAAACAAACTACAGGTCAGTCATGGGACTGGTATGAGAAATCTTAACTTAACTTACATAATAATAAGGCCAATCACAGGACCACGTCGCTAACGCGGAACGAGTTTACTCCATTGGTTTGCCAGTGCATAAAATAAAGTAAAACGTTAAACAACGCAAAGCTTTTTAGGAAAATGAAACCATTATAAGACCCAAGTCCCATCACACAATGCAACACAAACCGGAGGATAGGGTTTTACATTATAATGGTCAAAAGATGCTTGATACGATAAAACGGATTTAATATTAGTGTGTATATCTATGGGTATATATATATATTTCAAAAACAATTTCAATCATAATGTATTAATCATAGACGGCATAGTACCCCATCCTACTATGTCGCCATACTAGTTCTACAATTAAAACCGCAAGGACGTATTGGAAATTGGATTTCCATCATGAGTCGAGGCTAGGGGCAAGCTCATCTCCGATTCGCGACACTCTAGCAAATGCCTCAGGATCGCACCTATGGGCAACCCTTGGACACCTAACGGTAGTGGATTGGCAAATCCTGAACACACGCTTCCCGGTTCCTTTGAACCTATAGTATGACCACTAACAGCCTATAAAAAACCAAGGCGCCTCAAAATCCATCATCCACATAAGTAAAATAACAGCCAGTTTAAGCATTGACACTACCACTAGCTAGAAAGAAACGTGTGCACTCCCTACGGTCCATATCCCCTTTTTGACTCATGCCGGGGTGTGAGGCTCGCGAAGTCACGATATACACAAAGTTATGCCGTAATAGGCTATACTTTAATCATCCCACAAGGCCCTGCTTTTCAACAAAAGCCTTGATCACTTGCATCTTGGCATGCCACATTGACAATTCACGCCATGCGATCAATCACTATTAATATATACCAGGGTGTTAAGCAGAGAATAAATCCTCCACCACCAAACAGACATACATGAATAGAAATCGATTTAATTCACATGGAATGAAATCCAATGTCAGACACACATCCATTTACAAGCTTATGCTCTGGGTCTGAGCGAAAACCAAATTCGAACAATCAACCATAGTCCGGACGGCCACAACTGGAGCCCCTTCAGGGTAGCTACTCCCATCAAGGGTCTCAGTAGCAACACATCCGTTGAATGTGAAGATCGTCGGTCTTTAACCACCGTCTTCATCTTCGACTCTTCATCGTCGTAGTAATTATTCGGAATGGGTTAAACCCGGTCTTCCCGAATAACTCACTTATTTTTATAATTAAAAATCAAGTACTATAAAAGCACATCCAACGTCTCATTCCAATTTAGAATATTCCTTTAAATAAAATATCCACATTATCTTGTCAAAGATAAATTCTTTAAATTTATTCTTGAATCTTACTTCTAAAAATTTATTAAAACCCCAATTTGGATTTAAATACCAAAAATTATTATTCAATGATTATTTAAATTTAAGAAATTTATCTTATCTTTAACTGGGTTAAAGAACTAATGTCATTTAAAACATAGTTCACGATAAACCCAAAATCATCTTCCATAAAATATGGAATCCTCACAGAAATCATATCAATATATAATCGTTATAAATTTCTGTATCCAACCAATAATGTAAATGGAATAACGACAAAGCCTCTTAAATTCCATATGTAGTATCGGTCTTCTTTTATAGAAACTGATCTCGGTTATTATTAATTCGAATTCCATTCAATTCCAATTTAATATATTAAATTGGAAAATCTTACCTTTGGAAAATTCTCATTTAAATCTTGATACAAGATTTATAAATTCCAAATAATATTTTCATTGTCAGTTGAGTTAAAGAACAAATGTCGCTTAGAAACACAGTTCACAATAAACCCAACTCACATTTCATCTTATTTCAATTGCTAAATATAATTGAAAACTTTAATAATCTAAATTAAAAGATTATTCTTTCATACGGGGTTTAAGAATAGTGTTATTCAAGACACTATTCACGACAAACCCAAATTCCAATTTATTTAATTTAACTTCAAGTAAATATTTGCAAATTGGAAAATTTCATTAAATCTAAATTTAATGATTTATCCTAGTTAATAACTAGTTCATTTAATAAAAATATATTTTTATCTTTTCAAATATGGGATTTTTCATCCCAATTCTTTGTAAATCATTTATTTTGATTTTACATAATTTATTAATATTTTTAATAATTTTATTATCGCTCGTACAGTCGGTTTCCAATAACGGCCACCGAACTGCATCCATAGCGACCTTTTCCAAATTTGATTTGGACATAATTCCAAACCCAACCATTAGATTTCAAAACTCTTATATTCATTGGAAAGCTCTTTTCGATACGAACCCCACGGTTCTGGTTTTAGGAGAATCCGACGGTCAGTGTAAGAACCCGTAACTTCCCCGTGAAGGAAAGCGCGGATACTTTGAGAACAACACACAAAAGGACGCAGACGGAAGAACATTTCATTGCTATTATAACAATTCCATCAGATACAAGAATATATAGAGTATAAATGAATAAATTACATTCGATAAATATCAGAGATTACAATAAATTACATAGCAGCGGAAAAATATACAAAACACAACTGAAAGTGATACACGGATACAGAGCTTTCCGAGCATCGTTCCAGCTGTTAATCAGGACCCTGTGAATATAAATCTGCAAAACCAAAACTACTAGCTGCCCGTGCGGAAAATAGGGGCACCCAGAGTTTAGGTTAAAACAATAAACTCCAGGTCAGTCATGTGACTGGTGTGTGAACTAAAACAGTTATTAATATTGGTTTTAAAGTTAGGTAAATCAAGGGACCACGCCGTATAACACGGAACGGGTTTCCTCCCAAGAATACCAGTGCATAAAACAATAGCGCAATGCTAAATAAAGGAAAATGAAGCTGTTATAAGACCCAGGTCCCATCACACAATGCAACGCAAGCCGGAGGATAGGGTTTTCCCTTATAACAGCCAAAGCATGCTTGATACGTTTAAAACACATTATTTGATACTATTATAGGTGTATAATGTCAAAACAATTTCAATCATAAATATCAATCATAGGCGGCATGGGTACCATCTATCATGTCGCCATACTAGTTCTACAATTAAAACCGAAATACACGTATTGGAAATTGGATTCCATCATGAGCCGAGGCAAGGGGCAAGCTCCTCTCCGATTCGAGACACTCTAGCAAATGTCCCAGGACCCCACTATGATCCTTGGATCTTCAGGGCCGGTCCTCTCTTACTTTTGAGGATTAGTTATTCCTGAACACACGTTTCCCGGTCCTTACAGACCTATATCCGAGGCGCCTCGCATTCCAACAACCACATAGGTGAAAAGTATATAAATGTCAGGGCTGGTAGGTCACTGACACCACCCTAGCTAGAAAGAAACGTCGTGCTCTCCCTGCAGTCACTATCCCGTTTTTGACTCATACCGATGTGTGAGGCTCGCGAATTCACGTTATACACAAAGCTACGCCACACAGGCCGTGCTTTGATCATCAACCACAAGACTTTGCTTTTCAACAGAAGCCCTGATCAATTGCCACTTACGCATGCCACATTGGCAATTCACTCCATGCGACTGATGTCCATCGATATACAACCTCTGAGCTCGTACGTCTCAGAGAAGGGCGTTAAGCAAGAGAATAAATTCTCCGCCGCCAAACAGATGTATATCTAATAGAGATCAATCAACACAGAATAAAATCCAATGTCAGACACACAATCCATTTACAGGTTCGTTCTGGGTCTGAATGAAACCGGAGGCACTTTCCTCGCATATCCATCGATCTCCAAGTACGTCTGGACGATCACCGACTGTTTTCCCTCATCCTGGGTGTACAGCCCAATCAAGATCATCAGTAATCACCCAAACGATGTGAAGACTTCCGGTCTTCAACCACCGTCTTCATCTTCGACATCTCGTCGAATCGGTTATTCAGAATGGGTATAAACCCGGCCTTTCTGAATAACCCACGTATATAATAAACGAATGTTACACAAACACAACAAACGCCTCATTCCAATTCAGAATATTCTTTTATTCACAATATCACATTTTTAGGGAAATGTTCCCATTAATTTTATCCAAGATAAATTCTTCTAAATTTATCCTATAATCTTCCTTTGGATATCATTTCAAACTAGTCGGGATTAACGAACCACACCGAAGTAATTATTTATTTTATTTCCCAATCCCAACCTATATCCCATGGAGAAAAACTGGTGATACTCCATTCCTAACACCACGGTGTTATCGGTAAAATTAATTACCATTTCACGTTCAAATCTAATTAAAGATTTAACTATCGCTTTGGAGCAAAACTGGTGGTACTCCACTCTCGATCACTTTTCAGATTTGATAATTTAAATTATCAATTCACTTTTCAATCTAATTAAAGATTCATTAAAACTCCACTTAGTTTTAATCTTTTCAAAAATCAATATCCTGCCTTTAACTGGGTTAAAGAACCAATGTCATCAAAAACACGATTCACGACAAACCAAATCACATTTGATATTAAATACAAGGCTCTGAATAGAAAATATATCGGCTTATATTCAGTATCAAATTCTGAAACCAACAAATATCGTATTGGAAATAACGATATAAAATATCTTTCAAATCCCCATAACAATATTTGTATAGTCACGAAATCCAACATCGAAATATCCCGAAGATAATTTCGATTCAGCTCCAGTCCAATCCACGTATTGGAAATTATCGATTATTTTCAAAATCACTTTCAAATTCAATTTATTTATTTTAAAAATAAATTGATTTCAATTCTAGTTCAAAACTAGTTCAATTCGATAAAAATCTATTTTTATCTTTTCAAATGTGGAATTTTCCAGCCCAAATCTTTCCAATTCACATATTATAATTTTACACAAATTATAGATATTTTTAATAATTTCATCAAGGCCCGTACAGTCGATTTCCATCAATGGCCATCGAACTGCACTTACAGCGACCTTTTTCGAATTTGATTTGGACATAATTCCAAATCCAACCGTTAGATTTCAAATTTCTAATATTCATTGGAAAGCTCTTTTCGATACGAACCCAACGGTTCCGGTTTTAGGAGAATCCGACGGTCGGATCTCCCGCAATGTCCGTTTGAAACAAATGGTCGAAATTCACGAACTACCGCGGCGCGGCGCGTTCTATTCAGGCCATTATATATATATAATATATATTATATATTTCGTCGATTTCCTTTTTAAAACGAATTTTATAAATCGTTTTAAATTCGTTTTCAAAACCCTTTCAACACTAAATTCAATTTCAAATCGATTTGATTTCAATTCAATTCGAGTTCATTTCAATTCAATTCAAATTCTAACTCGTTTCAATTCAATTCAAATTCAAATTCAAATTCGTTTTAATTCAATTCAATTCGAATTTACTTTCTATTTGATCTAATTCGAATTCGTTTCAAATTGATTTCAATTCACTTTCAGTTCGTTTTAAATTTCAATTTCAATCTAATTCAATTTGAATTCATTTCTATTTTACTCGAATTCAAATTCACTTTCTATTCAATTCGAATCGAATTCATTTTCTATTCGATTCGAATTCATTTCAAATTGATTCAATAGAATTTCAATTTCAATTTTTAATCTAATTCAATTTGAATTTCATTTCAAAATATTTAATTTTGAAATCACTTTTCAATATTCATTATAAAACGAATAAAATCGATATAAATATCGTTCGCGTCAAAATAACGCATCTCTAATCAACACGGATTTATATTTCAATAATTCGTTATTCTATTCAACAAATGAATATTTGTTCTATTCAACACATGAATCTATATTTCTTTCAACACACGACTAATCTCAACACATGAGTAGTTTCAACACCTCACTATTTTTGTTATGTAAAATATTTTATAAAACTAAGGTATCTATCGTTTGATTTTTAATTAGACTTCTACTGAGAAGTAGTTCTAATTTTAAATATGATAAAGATGTAAATTTTTATTTAAAATATTTTACTCAACACATGAATAGTTTCTACACATAATCATCGTCAACCCATGACTATTTTTATATTCAACACATGAATTTTCTTTTATAATATTCATTGTTTTCCCGATTGGAATGAGGCCCAATCAATCTCCATATAACGTTAATTATACGGATTCCATACAACACATGTATATAATTGCATGGAAAAATAATCAATCATCAACCAAAGTGCACTACACTGTATAAGCATCAAATATAGATATCTGACGCTTATAACAGCCTGTCAATCAATCGATCAACATATTCAATCAATCAGGATGAGTGAACTTCAAATTTCATCCCAACACCCGTGTGGGGTTTCAAACAATCAAACACAGATTTTATTTGTGCAGTTGGGCGATGTGTAAAATTTATCAACCCAATCAATATCAGTCAAATCAGTGTACATAAACAAACCGTCCGGTTTGTAAATGAATATTTTATTTATTCACTTTCACGTTAAAAACTATATTTTTAACGATAAAATATTTTATTTCAACACATGAATTTCTATTCAGTTCATTTATTCAATAAAATGATATTTTTATTTTTCTAACATTTTTTAGAAAATTTCGGCGGCATAACGGCACGATACTAGAAACGGGACGAGGCCTAGCCTTATCCCCGGTCTAGTGAAGGCCCACGCCATTCACACATCAATCAAATCCATTCAATTCACCAAACAATTCAAATTTCAATCAATTAGACTAACCAACTTGTAACAACCCGTAAAATGCGAGCCAGTTTGAAATTTTTATTTTGGCAATTTTAGCGAATTTTGAATATTTAAAATGAATTATTTTAAATAATATCGACGGGAAATTTATTTTGAATCTAATTAGAACGTATATATTATATACGTCGTCGTTAGAATATATTATATTTATATATAATTATAAATAGAATTGAAAATGGCGCGGTAGTTCGATAATTCGATTTCAAACTTCATTTGAATGTACCGGGTGCAAAACAATCCGGATTTTAGTGAAACCAAAAATAATGGAATCTAATAGTGAATATCTTTCCAACGAATCCGAAAAATCAAAAGTTCGTAGCGAGAGTCAAAAGATATGTCCAGTTGAAAATTCTGAATAGTCGCTATGGAATTCAGGCCCTTAAAAATGGACATTTTGCAAACGACCTCGGATTCCGACGAAACCAGTTTTGTTGGGTCCACAGAGTCAAGTTATTGCTAGATTCCAAATTTCATAATTTTTCGAATCAATATGTGAGCGTGGCAAAGGAAAACGCGTTTGACCCGTTTCAGTTGATTTTAATCGACTGGAAATTGGCCATTTTTCTAACAGTCTCAGAATTCGACGAAACTAGATAGGTTAGGACCGTATCGTCAATACGAAGCTAGAAAATATTTTTCGGGAATTTTTAAAGTTCGTATGTGACCCCGGTAATTTGAAATGTACGTTTAAAATTCAATATAGTGATTTAAATGTAAATTTAACGGAAACTGATTCAAACGATCCAATCAGCCTACGATATATACCCCATTGTGTTCGGAATGGGGGTTAAACGCTATGGACGACAGGCGGTGGACCTCGTTTCGAGGTCATATATAAAAGTCAACCTTTTTGCAATTAAAATAATAATAAAAATAAAAATAAATGTCTCTTTCTTTCCCCCCCCCCTCCTTTTAATTCTGGCCCCCCTGTTCTTCATAAATCAGAAGCATTCGAGAAAAAAAAAAAAAAAAAAAAGAGCAAAAGAAAAAAAAACCCGTTGTCCCCCCCTCGGAATCGCCATCGCCCTCCTCCGTACTGGCCACCACCATCGAGGCGCGGCCTCCCCGAGCCTCGCGCCTTCGCCTTCAGTCCCTCCCCCTTTCGCTTCACTCTCCTCTATCCCTTCGAATCGACGAACCCGAAGCGCCTCTACAACCCTAAGCCGCCCGCCTGTGCGAGCCCCACCTCGCCAGAGGCCGAGCCACCTTCCCCCCCCGGTGAGCCATCTTCCCCTGTGAGCCTCCGAGACCACCAGCACCCCCCCCCATTCAAAACTAAGGTAATTTGTATTTATTTATTTTACTTTAGTTTCTGAATTTTATTTTAGTTAAAAACTGATTTTTTTTTAGAAGTTATAAAAACTGATTTTGTTTTAAAATAAAAAAACTGATTTTGTTTTGAAAATAAAAAAAACTAATTTTGTTTTGAAATAAAAAAACGGATTTTGTTTTGAAATAAAAAAACTGATTTTGTTTTAAAATAAAAAAACTGATTTTGTTTTGAAATAAAAAAAACTGATTTTGTTTTGAAATAAAAAAACTGATTTTTGTTTTAGAAATATAAACTGATTTTTTTAAAGGAAATATATAAACTGATTTTTCTATGCATTTAAAACCTGATTTTGTTTAAGAGAAAAAGTTTTAAACTTTAAATAGAAAAAGGTTTGAAATTTAAAAAGAAAAAGTTTTAAATTAAAAATAGAAGGAGGTTAGAAATTTACAAAGTAAAAATTCAATTTTTATATATTGAATAGCGAACTAAAAATTCGATTTTTATATATTGAATAGCGAACTAAAAATTCGATTTTTATATATTGAATAGCGAACTAAAAATTCGATTTTTATATATTGAATAGCGAACTAAAAATTCGATTTTTATATATTGAATAGCGAAGTCAAAATTCGATTTTTTTACATATGTAGTGGCCGCGGTCAACGAAGGTGACAAAAAGGCGAAACGATGAAGATTTCTATCGATGAAGTGCCGTGGAGCTAGGATAGCTATAAAGTGAGAACTTCTCACTCTTCAATTTAAATTTCTAGTTATATATATATATATACTAGGATGCAGACGGTGTTTAGTAGCACCCGACACAATCGTCCACAGACCATGGACTTGTTTGTTTGACTGTTTGGTGATTGATTGCGATATTGGTTTGAATGTGGTTTGTGGTGTGAAAAATCGAATCGATAAATTGGTTAGGATTAGACGTGCGCCGTTATAAGGCGAAGGAGTAAGGCTAGGTTAGACCCTTACTCCAAATTTTGTGGTTTGCATAACGAAGTGATTTGATTGATGTGTGAATGGCGTGGGCCTTCACTAGACCGGGGATAAGGCTAGGCCTTGTCCCGTTTCTAGTATCGTGCCGTTATGCCGCCGAAATTTTCTAAAATATGTTAGAAAATAAAAATATCATTTTATTGTATAAATGAATTGAATAGAAATTCATAGGTTGAAATAAAATGTTTTATCGTTAAAAATATAATTTTTAACGTGAATGTGAATAAATGAATAGTTATAAACAAATCGGCCGATTTGTTTGTATATACACTGATTTGACTGATATTGATTGGGTCGATAAATTTCACACATCGCCCAACTGCACAAATAAAATCTGTGTTTGATTGTTTGAAACCCCACACGGGTGTTGGGATGAAATTTGAAGTTCACTCATCCTGATTGATTAAATATGTCGATCGATTGATTGACAGGCTGTTATAAGCGTTAGATATCTATATTTGATGCTTATACAGTGTAGTGCACTTTGGTTGATGGTTGATTATTTTTCAATGCTATTATACATGTGTTGTATGAAAATCCATATAATTAACTTTATATGGTAATTGATTGGGCCTCATTCCAGTTTTAAAATAGAAATATTTGAAATAGAAATATTCGAAATGGAATATTTGAAAATATCAATATATGAAGCCGTGTTGATTAGATTGACGCCATTTTGACGTGAACGATATTTATATCGATTTTATTCATTTTAAAATGAATATTAAAAAGTAATTTTGAAATCGACGATTTCGAAATGAATTGAATTGAAAACGATTTCGAAATGAATTGAATTGAAAACGATTTCGAAATGAATTGAATTGAAAACGAATTCAAAATGAATTGAAAACGATTTTGAATTGAAAGCGAATTGAAATGAATTCAAATTGAATTGAAATTTGAATTGAATAGAAATGAATTTTGAAACGAATTTATAAAGAAGAATTCAATTTTTGATTTGAATTGAAATGGAAGTTGAAAATGTTTTCGAAACGAATTCAAAACCATTTATATAATTCGTTTTTTAAATAGAAATCGACGAAGTATATATTATATATATTATATATATAATATAATGGCCTGAATAGAACGCGCCGCGCCGCGGCAGTTCGTGAATTTCGACCATTTATTTCAAACGGACATTGCGGGAGATCCGACCGTCGGATTCTCCTAAAACCGGAACCGTTGGGTTCGTATCGAAAAGAGCTTTCTAATGAATGTTGGAAATTTGAAATCTAACGGTTGGATTTGGAGATACGTCCAGATCAAATTCGAAAAAGGTCGCTGTAAGTGCAGTTCGATGGCCATTGGTGGAAATCGACTGTACGGGCCTTGATAAAATTATTAAAAATAGTAATAATTTGTGTAAAATCATAAGAAATGATTTAGAAAGAGTTGGGATGAAAAACTCCATATTTGAAAAGATAAAAATAGATTTTTATCGAAATGAACTAGTTTTGAACTAGAATTATAATTCTATTTATTTTTAAATAAATAAATTGAATTTGAAAAGGGTTTTGAAAATAACCAAAATTTCCAATGATTGCATTGGAGTGGATTTGAATCGAAATTGTCTTCGGAATATTTCGATGTTGGAATTTGTGATTATACGGATGTTGTTACGGAAATTTGAAAGATATATATTTATATCGTTATTTCCAATACGACATTTGTTAATCGTAGAATTTGATATTGAATATAAGCCGATATATTTTCTATTCAGAGCCTTATATTGAATATCAAATGTGATTTGGGTTTGTCGTGAATGGTGTCTTCACTAACACTGTTCTTGAACCCAGTTGAGAAAAGATTAAATCTTTTTATTTAGATTTAATGAAGTGTACCAATTAAATAATATTTAATTGGAATTGAATTGATATTGATGTTTGGGTTTATCGTGAACAGTGTTTTAAATAACACTTGTTCTTTAACCCGATAATTAATGAATGTGATTTGGGTTTGTCGTGAATGGTGTCTTCACTAACACTGTTCTTGAACCCAGTTGAGAAAAGATTAAATCTTTTTATTTAGATTTAATGAAGTGTACCAATTAAATGACATTTAATTGGAATTGAATCGATATTGATTTTTGGGTTTATCGTGGACAGTGTTTTAAATAACACTCGTTCTTTAACCCGATGATTAATGAATGTGATTTTGGGTTTATCGTGGACAGTGTTTTAAATAACACTCGTTCTTTAACCCGATGATTAATGAATGTGATTTTGGGTTTATCGTGAACCGTGTTTTTAAATGACACTGATTCTTTAACCCAGTCAAAGATTAAAACTAAGTGGAGTTTTAATGAATCTTTAATTAGATTGAAATAATCGAAATGGAGTATCACCAGTTTTGCTCCAGGCGATAGTTAAATCTTTAATTAGATTTGAACGTGAAATGGTAATTGAATTTACCGATAACACTGTGGTGTTAGATATGAAGTATAACCAGTTTTACTTCATGGGATGAATAGGTTGGGATTGGGAAATTAAAACAAATGATTACTTCGGTAAGGTTCGCTAATCCCGACTAGTTCGAGTTGAGATTCAAGAATAAATTCAAGAAATTTATCTTGGATAAAATTAATGGGAACTTTTCCCTATGAATGTGAAATTTAGAAACTAACTGTCGGTTGGCCAAGCAGAATGGTTTTCTGGATATTGATCTGATGTTGGTTTCGGCCTTCGGGGTTAATATTTGGGGAATTATTCTCTTGATTAATTTACGGTTAGTGACTAACGAATTGGAATGAGGCGTATGTTGTGTTTGTGTAACACTTATTTAAAATATACGCGAGTTATTCGGAAAGACCGGGTTTATCCCATTCTGAATAACTGATACGACGATAAGTCGAAGATGAAGACGATGGTCGAAGACCGGAGGTCTTCACGTCGTTTGGGTGATAACTGATGATCTTGATTGGGCTGTACACCCAAGAAGATGGAAACAGTTAGTGATCGTCCAGACGTACTCGGAGATCGATGGATATGCGGGGTACTAGGTGCCTCCGGTTTCGTTCAGACCCAGGACGGACTTGTAAATGGACTGTGTGTCTGACATCGGATTTCATTCTGTGTGACTGATATCGGTTGCATAGGATGGTTTGCCTGTGTGGCATGCTAAGATGCAAATGATCAAGGCTTCTGTTGAAAAGCAAAGTCTTGTGGTGATGATCAAAGCACGGCCTTTGTGGCATAGCTTTGTGTAACGTTTACCTCGCGTGTTTCACACCCGGTATGAACCAAAAACGGGAGACGGACCTCAGGGAGGACTTGCGTTTCTTTCTAGCTAGAAGTGGCGTCAGTGGTTTTTCACGCCCTGACGAGTTTGACTTATGTGGTTGTTGCTGTTGCGAGGCGCCTCGGTTATATCGGTTTCGGCCGATGCTTCTGGTCGGCTGACGGACCAGACTTACACCCCATAGGGTGGGGAAACGTAGTGTTCAGGCATTTTAATCCACATCGGTGGACCGGCCCTGTCGCTCCAAGGTCACTCGAGCTCTGACCTGTGGCTCGGGCTAGAGAGTCACGAATAGGTTGAGGATCTTGCCCCTAGCCTCGGTTCATAGACGGAAATCCAATTTCCAAATACGTGACTTTGCGGTTTTATTTGTAAACCTATATATGGCGACATGATATATGGTACCCATGCCGCCTATGATTGATACTTATGATTTGAAGTTGTTTTATACACTATGCACTTATTATAGTATCAAATAATCTGTTTTAAAACGTATCAAGCATTCTTTGGCTGTTATAAGGGAAAACCCTATCCCCCGGCTTGCGTCGCATTGTGTGATAGGACCTGGGTCTTATAACAGCTTCATCTTCTTTATTTAGCATTGCGCTGTTGTTTTATGCACTGGTATTCTTGGGAGGAAACCCGTTCCGTGTTATACGGCGTGGTCCCTTGATTTTACCTAATGATTTAAAATAAAGATTAATAACTGTTTTAGTTCTCACACCAGTCACATGACTGACCTGGAGTTTATTGTTTTAACCTAAACTCTGGGTGCCCTTATTTTGACACGGGCAGCTAGTAGTTTTGGTTTTGCAGATTTATATTCACAGGATCCTGGTTTACAGCTGGAATGATATCCGGAAAGCTTTGTATCCGTATATCTCTTCTAGTTGTGTATTGTATTATTTTCCGCTGCTATGTATTTAAATGTAATTTAAATCTCTGATATTTCTGTGTAATTTTTATTCATACTCTGTATATTCTTGTAATCTGATGCACTGTTGTAATATATAGTGAAATGTTCTTCTGTATGCGTTCTGTTTTGTCGTGTTCTCAAAACGATAGGGCGTTTCGAACGGCCTGGATCGGTTTAGCGACTGGTTCGGACCGAGCGAAATACCTTGCCGTCACAGTTGGTATCAGAGCTTTGGTTTACAAAGCCAGAGAACAAGACACATTAGAAACATATGAAAGAATTCATCAGATATTGGATTAGTAATATCCAATTAGAATGACTCGTTAGAGATAGGATCAGTAGTATCCTAGAACGAGTGTGAAGAGTATATTTTTAAAATGAAAACAATTTTTGTTTTGAAAATTTAAATCAATTATTCGTATCTGATTATCTATTTATATTGAGTTGGACAGTCCAGTATATAAAGATTTTGCGTATACGTCTGATCCGCGTGTATTCGAAGTTTTAATATATTGGATAGATATAGAATCATACTCTAGTGGCCCGAAGATGATTCTGATGGTTGAGTACTCATCGTCAGAATTTATATTCGTGTGACGAAGGTGTGATATCTATATATTTCCATTAGACTGGTGTGAGAACCAAAAATTAGATAGGGCCTATTGTTGTGAATTGGCATCAAAAACAAGATTTTTGTATATGTATCAAAATTATGAATTTGAAACGTTAAATTCACTAATTGATTGATGTTTGTGTTGTTTGTTCATTTGTTTGCTAATTTTAAACCATTATGCCTAACTGAATCAAATATTGACTTGTATTGAAATTTGGTCGCATTTGCTTGCATATGCATATATATCTTTGAACAGGTCATAGCAAGGAGGCTAGAGCAGAGAATAAAATTTGTTTGCCCGACAAATAGGTACATGTTTACTACATAATTTCCTGTTTTGTTTGGGTGATGATGATTTTGTGAGCCTATTGGCTAGCCGCTTGGCCTTTTCTTTTTCTTTTTGAGATCTGAAGGACCGGGGAAGCTATTTGAAATTCCCCGATGCTCCCATTGCAGGGGAGGTTATGGCGAAATTTTTCGAAAATTTAGGGTGTTAGCCAAATTTTTGAAATTTTGAAAATTCTCAGAAACTAAAGAGTTGGAGAATGGAAGTCAGATCGAGCGTAGAGCTGAATAATCAAACCACTTTCGACTTTATTCCTTTTCGGGGACGAAAAGTTTTAAGTGGGGGAGATTGTAACAACCCGTAAAATGCGAGCCAGTTTGAAATTTTTATTTTGGCAATTTTAGCGAATTTTGAATATTTAAAATGAATTATTTTAAATAATATCGACGGGAAATTTATTTTGAATCTAATTAGAACGTATATATTATATACGTCGTCGTTAGAATATATTATATTTATATATAATTATAAATAGAATTGAAAATGGCGCGGTAGTTCGATAATTCGATTTCAAACTTCATTTGAATGTACCGGGTGCAAAACAATCCGGATTTTAGTGAAACCAAAAATAATGGAATCTAATAGTGAATATCTTTCCAACGAATCCGAAAAATCAAAAGTTCGTAGCGAGAGTCAAAAGATATGTCCAGTTGAAAATTCTGAATAGTCGCTATGGAATTCAGGCCCTTAAAAATGGACATTTTGCAAACGACCTCGGATTCCGACGAAACCAGTTTTGTTGGGTCCACAGAGTCAAGTTATTGCTAGATTCCAAATTTCATAATTTTTCGAATCAATATGTGAGCGTGGCAAAGGAAAACGCGTTTGACCCGTTTCAGTTGATTTTAATCGACTGGAAATTGGCCATTTTTCTAACAGTCTCAGAATTCGACGAAACTAGATAGGTTAGGACCGTATCGTCAATACGAAGCTAGAAAATATTTTTCGGGAATTTTTAAAGTTCGTATGTGACCCCGGTAATTTGAAATGTACGTTTAAAATTCAATATAGTGATTTAAATGTAAATTTAACGGAAACTGATTCAAACGATCCAATCAGCCTACGATATATACCCCATTGTGTTCGGAATGGGGGTTAAACGCTATGGACGACAGGCGGTGGACCTCGTTTCGAGGTCATATATAAAAGTCAACCTTTTTGCAATTAAAATAATAATAAAAATAAAAATAAATGTCTCTTTCTTTCCCCCCCCCCTCCTTTTAATTCTGGCCCCCCTGTTCTTCATAAATCAGAAGCATTCGAGAAAAAAAAAAAAAAAAAAGAGCAAAAGAAAAAAAACCCCGTTGTCCCCCCCTCGGAATCGCCATCGCCCTCCTCCGTACTGGCCACCACCATCGAGGCGCGGCCTCCCCGAGCCTCGCGCCTTCGCCTTCAGTCCCTCCCCCTTTCGCTTCACTCTCCTCTATCCCTTCGAATCGACGAACCCGAAGCGCCTCTACAACCCTAAGCCGCCCGCCTGTGCGAGCCCCACCTCGCCAGAGGCCGAGCCACCTTCCCCCCCCGGTGAGCCATCTTCCCCTGTGAGCCTCCGAGACCACCAGCACCCCCCCATTCAAAACTAAGGTAATTTGTATTTATTTATTTTACTTTAGTTTCTGAATTTTATTTTAGTTAAAAACTGCTTTTTTTTTAGAAGTTATAAAAACTGATTTTGTTTTAAAATAAAAAAACTGATTTTGTTTTGAAAATAAAAAAAACTGATTTTGTTTTGAAATAAAAAAACGGATTTTGTTTTGAAATAAAAAAACTGATTTTGTTTTAAAATAAAAAAACTGATTTTGTTTTGAAATAAAAAAAACTGATTTTGTTTTGAAATAAAAAAACTGATTTTTGTTTTAGAAATATAAACTGATTTTTTTAAAGGAAATATATAAACTGATTTTTCTATGCATTTAAAACCTGATTTTGTTTAAGAGAAAAAGTTTTAAACTTTAAATAGAAAAAGGTTTGAAATTTAAAAAGAAAAAGTTTTAAATTAAAAATAGAAGGAGGTTAGAAATTTACAAAGTAAAAATTCAATTTTTATATATTGAATAGCGAACTAAAAATTCGATTTTTATATATTGAATAGCGAACTAAAAATTCGATTTTTATATATTGAATAGCGAACTAAAAATTCGATTTTTATATATTGAATAGCGAACTAAAAATTCGATTTTTATATATTGAATAGCGAAGTCAAAATTCGATTTTTTTACATATGTAGTGGCCGCGGTCAACGAAGGTGACAAAAAGGCGAAACGATGAAGATTTCTATCGATGAAGTGCCGTGGAGCTAGGATAGCTATAAAGTGAGAACTTCTCACTCTTCAATTTAAATTTCTAGTTATATATATATATATATACTAGGATGCAGACGGTGTTTAGTAGCACCCGACACAATCGTCCACAGACCATGGACTTGTTTGTTTGACTGTTTGGTGATTGATTGCGATATTGGTTTGAATGTGGTTTGTGGTGTGAAAAATCGAATCGATAAATTGGTTAGGATTAGACGTGCGCCGTTATAAGGCGAAGGAGTAAGGCTAGGTTAGACCCTTACTCCAAATTTTGTGGTTTGCATAACGAAGTGATTTGATTGATGTGTGAATGGCGTGGGCCTTCACTAGACCGGGGATAAGGCTAGGCCTTGTCCCGTTTCTAGTATCGTGCCGTTATGCCGCCGAAATTTTCTAAAATATGTTAGAAAATAAAAATATCATTTTATTGTATAAATGAATTGAATAGAAATTCATAGGTTGAAATAAAATGTTTTATCGTTAAAAATATAATTTTTAACGTGAATGTGAATAAATGAATAGTTATAAACAAATCGGCCGATTTGTTTGTATATACACTGATTTGACTGATATTGATTGGGTCGATAAATTTCACACATCGCCCAACTGCACAAATAAAATCTGTGTTTGATTGTTTGAAACCCCACACGGGTGTTGGGATGAAATTTGAAGTTCACTCATCCTGATTGATTAAATATGTCGATCGATTGATTGACAGGCTGTTATAAGCGTTAGATATCTATATTTGATGCTTATACAGTGTAGTGCACTTTGGTTGATGGTTGATTATTTTTCAATGCTATTATACATGTGTTGTATGAAAATCCATATAATTAACTTTATATGGTAATTGATTGGGCCTCATTCCAGTTTTAAAATAGAAATATTTGAAATAGAAATATTCGAAATGGAATATTTGAAAATATCAATATATGAAGCCGTGTTGATTAGATTGACGCCATTTTGACGTGAACGATATTTATATCGATTTTATTCATTTTAAAATGAATATTAAAAAGTAATTTTGAAATCGACGATTTCGAAATGAATTGAATTGAAAACGATTTCGAAATGAATTGAATTGAAAACGATTTCGAAATGAATTGAATTGAAAACGAATTCAAAATGAATTGAAAACGATTTTGAATTGAAAGCGAATTGAAATGAATTCAAATTGAATTGAAATTTGAATTGAATAGAAATGAATTTTGAAACGAATTTATAAAGAAGAATTCAATTTTTGATTTGAATTGAAATGGAAGTTGAAAATGTTTTCGAAACGAATTCAAAACCATTTATATAATTCGTTTTTTAAATAGAAATCGACGAAGTATATATTATATATATTATATATATAATATAATGGCCTGAATAGAACGCGCCGCGCCGCGGCAGTTCGTGAATTTCGACCATTTATTTCAAACGGACATTGCGGGAGATCCGACCGTCGGATTCTCCTAAAACCGGAACCGTTGGGTTCGTATCGAAAAGAGCTTTCTAATGAATGTTGGAAATTTGAAATCTAACGGTTGGATTTGGAGATACGTCCAGATCAAATTCGAAAAAGGTCGCTGTAAGTGCAGTTCGATGGCCATTGGTGGAAATCGACTGTACGGGCCTTGATAAAATTATTAAAAATAGTAATAATTTGTGTAAAATCATAAGAAATGATTTAGAAAGAGTTGGGATGAAAAACTCCATATTTGAAAAGATAAAAATAGATTTTTATCGAAATGAACTAGTTTTGAACTAGAATTATAATTCTATTTATTTTTAAATAAATAAATTGAATTTGAAAAGGGTTTTGAAAATAACCAAAATTTCCAATGATTGCATTGGAGTGGATTTGAATCGAAATTGTCTTCGGAATATTTCGATGTTGGAATTTGTGATTATACGGATGTTGTTACGGAAATTTGAAAGATATATATTTATATCGTTATTTCCAATACGACATTTGTTAATCGTAGAATTTGATATTGAATATAAGCCGATATATTTTCTATTCAGAGCCTTATATTGAATATCAAATGTGATTTGGGTTTGTCGTGAATGGTGTCTTCACTAACACTGTTCTTGAACCCAGTTGAGAAAAGATTAAATCTTTTTATTTAGATTTAATGAAGTGTACCAATTAAATAATATTTAATTGGAATTGAATTGATATTGATGTTTGGGTTTATCGTGAACAGTGTTTTAAATAACACTTGTTCTTTAACCCGATAATTAATGAATGTGATTTGGGTTTGTCGTGAATGGTGTCTTCACTAACACTGTTCTTGAACCCAGTTGAGAAAAGATTAAATCTTTTTATTTAGATTTAATGAAGTGTACCAATTAAATGACATTTAATTGGAATTGAATCGATATTGATTTTTGGGTTTATCGTGGACAGTGTTTTAAATAACACTCGTTCTTTAACCCGATGATTAATGAATGTGATTTTGGGTTTATCGTGGACAGTGTTTTAAATAACACTCGTTCTTTAACCCGATGATTAATGAATGTGATTTTGGGTTTATCGTGAACCGTGTTTTTAAATGACACTGATTCTTTAACCCAGTCAAAGATTAAAACTAAGTGGAGTTTTAATGAATCTTTAATTAGATTGAAATAATCGAAATGGAGTATCACCAGTTTTGCTCCAGGCGATAGTTAAATCTTTAATTAGATTTGAACGTGAAATGGTAATTGAATTTACCGATAACACTGTGGTGTTAGATATGAAGTATAACCAGTTTTACTTCATGGGATGAATAGGTTGGGATTGGGAAATTAAAACAAATGATTACTTCGGTAAGGTTCGCTAATCCCGACTAGTTCGAGTTGAGATTCAAGAATAAATTCAAGAAATTTATCTTGGATAAAATTAATGGGAACTTTTCCCTATGAATGTGAAATTTAGAAACTAACTGTCGGTTGGCCAAGCAGAATGGTTTTCTGGATATTGATCTGATGTTGGTTTCGGCCTTCGGGGTTAATATTTGGGGAATTATTCTCTTGATTAATTTACGGTTAGTGACTAACGAATTGGAATGAGGCGTATGTTGTGTTTGTGTAACACTTATTTAAAATATACGCGAGTTATTCGGAAAGACCGGGTTTATCCCATTCTGAATAACTGATACGACGATAAGTCGAAGATGAAGACGATGGTCGAAGACCGGAGGTCTTCACGTCGTTTGGGTGATAACTGATGATCTTGATTGGGCTGTACACCCAAGAAGATGGAAACAGTTAGTGATCGTCCAGACGTACTTGGAGATCGATGGATATGCGGGGTACTAGGTGCCTCCGGTTTCGTTCAGACCCAGGACGGACTTGTAAATGGACTGTGTGTCTGACATCGGATTTCATTCTGTGTGACTGATATCGGTTGCATAGGATGGTTTGCCTGTGTGGCATGCTAAGATGCAAATGATCAAGGCTTCTGTTGAAAAGCAAAGTCTTGTGGTGATGATCAAAGCACGGCCTTTGTGGCATAGCTTTGTGTAACGTTTACCTCGCGTGTTTCACACCCGGTATGAACCAAAAACGGGAGACGGACCTCAGGGAGGACTTGCGTTTCTTTCTAGCTAGAAGTGGCGTCAGTGGTTTTTCACGCCCTGACGAGTTTGACTTATGTGGTTGTTGCTGTTGCGAGGCGCCTCGGTTATATCGGTTTCGGCCGATGCTTCTGGTCGGCTGACGGACCAGACTTACACCCCATAGGGTGGGGAAACGTAGTGTTCAGGCATTTTAATCCACATCGGTGGACCGGCCCTGTCGCTCCAAGGTCACTCGAGCTCTGACCTGTGGCTCGGGCTAGAGAGTCACGAATAGGTTGAGGATATTGCCCCTAGCCTCGGTTCATAGACGGAAATCCAATTTCCAAATACGTGACTTTGCGGTTTTATTTGTAAACCTATATATGGCGACATGATATATGGTACCCATGCCGCCTATGATTGATACTTATGATTTGAAGTTGTTTTATACACTATGCACTTATTATAGTATCAAATAATCTGTTTTAAAACGTATCAAGCATTCTTTGGCTGTTATAAGGGAAAACCCTATCCCCCGGCTTGCGTCGCATTGTGTGATAGGACCTGGGTCTTATAACAGCTTCATCTTCTTTATTTAGCATTGCGCTGTTGTTTTATGCACTGGTATTCTTGGGAGGAAACCCGTTCCGTGTTATACGGCGTGGTCCCTTGATTTTACCTAATGATTTAAAATAAAGATTAATAACTGTTTTAGTTCTCACACCAGTCACATGACTGACCTGGAGTTTATTGTTTTAACCTAAACTCTGGGTGCCCTTATTTTGACACGGGCAGCTAGTAGTTTTGGTTTTGCAGATTTATATTCACAGGATCCTGGTTTACAGCTGGAATGATATCCGGAAAGCTTTGTATCCGTATATCTCTTCTAGTTGTGTATTGTATTATTTTCCGCTGCTATGTATTTAAATGTAATTTAAATCTCTGATATTTCTGTGTAATTTTTATTCATACTCTGTATATTCTTGTAATCTGATGCACTGTTGTAATATATAGTGAAATGTTCTTCTGTATGCGTTCTGTTTTGTCGTGTTCTCAAAACGATAGGGCGTTTCGAACGGCCTGGATCGGTTTAGCGACTGGTTCGGACCGAGCGAAATACCTTGCCGTCACACAACTACACAACCAAACAATTTAACAAACAAGCCATCCATGGTCTGTGGATGACGGGTGTCGGGTGCTACTAAGCACCGTCTGCATCCTAGTATATATATATAACTAGAAAAAGAAATTGAAAGGTGAGAAGTTCTCACCGAAAGCTATCCAATACCACGACTCTTCATTAATCGAAATCTTCTTCGTTATCCCATCTTCGTCATCTTCGTTGCCCGTAGTCACTATATATATAAAAATCACACATTTTTATATTTCGATGTCTTTAAAATAAAAATCACATTTTTATTTATTCACTTTCAATTTAAAATCATATTTTTATAATCACTTCATATATTTAAAAATCGAATTTTTACTATGCTATTCAATATATAAAAAAATCATATTTTTACTATCACGCTCTATGGATAAAAATTCTATTTCTACATTGCTACTATATAGATAAAAATTCCATTTCAAAAATATAGATTTCGCCCTTATAAAAATATAGATTTCGCCTTTTCTAATATGAAGTTTTCACCTTTATAAAAATAAAGTTTTCTCCTTTATAAAAATTACCACTTTATCTCAACGTATATAAAATAAAAATCAGATTTTTATTTCGCTACATA
Organism: Allium sativum; assembly: GCA_030737875.1. Classification (NCBI taxonomy): domain Eukaryota; kingdom Viridiplantae; phylum Streptophyta; class Magnoliopsida; order Asparagales; family Amaryllidaceae; genus Allium; species Allium sativum. The sequence goes on from CM060920.1 coordinate 493,172,767, forward strand.
TACAAAGATGATATTTTTATATTCTCTATCCTATAAAGATTATATTTTTAATACTTTAAAAATATAAGAATCATATTTCTATATAGTAAAGATTATATTTTTACTACTTTAAAAATATAAAAATCATATTTTATTACTTAAAAAAAAATCAAATCTTTTCTGCTTTAAAAATCACGTCTTTTATAATTCTAAAAACACCGTCTTTTCTAATTTAAAAATACTGTCTTTTATAAAGTTTAAATCTTGTCAAAAAAAATCAGTTTTTAAACAAACAAAAAAAACAGTTTTAAACTTTTAAAAATAAAAACAGTATTTTATCTTCTTTTTTTTTTCAGTTTATATAAAACAAAATAAAATAAATAATAAATAAAAAAAAAAGATGAAAGACTTACAGGGGGGGTCTCTTTGAGTTCGCCGGAGGTGGCCGGGGGGGGGGGGGAAGAGGTCGGCGGACATCACTGGGGGGGGGGGGGGGGTAGGCGGTGGTGCGGCGGGTTAGGGTAAAAGGGGAAGCATGGGCGCGCTCGTTGGCCAGAGGAGAGAGAGGCACGGCGGTGGAGTCGAACGAAGAGGAGGAGAAGCTGGAGGGGGGGGGGTCTCGCGGCGGAGGCGCCTGGCTGCGGCGCCGCTGGGGGGGGGGGGGCGCACGAGGTGGCGGCGGCGGCGGCTCTCCCCCCCGTCGCCTTCTTCCTTTTTTTTTTTTGTTTTGAAATCGATTCTGTTTTAATCTGGGGGGGCCAACGGGTTTTAAGGAGAGAGATATTATTATTATTATTATTATTATTTTTAATTAATTTATTTATTTTATCCTAAAGAGTTGACTTATACATACGACCTCGAAACGAGGCCCACCGCCTGTCGTCCATAGCGTTTTACCCCCATTCCGAACACAATGGGATATGTACCGCAAGCTGATTCGACTGTTTGAATCAGTTTCCGTTTAATTTGCATTTAAATCACTATATTGAATTTTAAACGTACATTTCAAATTACCGGGGTCACATACTAACACTAAAAATTGCAGAAAAATATTTTCTAGCTTCGTATTGACGATACGGTCCTAACAAAACTAGTTTCGTCGAATTCTGAGATCGTATGAAAAATGGCCAATTTCCAGTCGATTAAAATCAACTGAAACTGGTCAAACGCGTTTTCCTTTGCCACGCTCACATATTGATTCGAAAAATTATGAAATTTGAAACCTAGCAATAACTTGACACTGCGGATCCAACAAAAGTGGTTTCGTCGAAATCCGAGGTCGTTTGCAAAATGTCCATTTTTTTAAGGGCCTGAATTCCATAGCGACTATTCAGAATTTTCAACTGGACATATCTCTCAATTTTTAAAGTGAAATCTCAGTTTCTTACATCCGTTAGAAAGATATTATCAATCAGATCCTAATGTTTTTGGTTTCACTAAAATCCGGATTGTTTTGCACCCGGTACATTCAATTGAAGTTTGAAATCGAATTATCGAACTACCGCGCCATTTTCAATTCTATTATAATTATATATAAATATTTATATTCTAACGACGACGTATAAAATATATACGTTCGAATTATATTCAAAATAAATTTCACGTCTATATTATTTAAAATAATCTATTTTAAATGTTCAAAATTCACTAAAATTGCCAAAATAAAAATTTTAAACTGGCCCAGATTTTGCGGGTTATTACAATCTCCCCCACTTAAAACTTTTCGTCCCCGAAAAGGAACAAAGTCGCAAGTGGTTTGATTATTAAGCTCTACGTTCGATCTGGCTTCCATTCTCCAACTTTTTAGTTTCTGAGAATTTTCAAATTTTCAAAAATTTGGCTAACACCCTAAATTTTCGAAAAATTTCGCCATAACCTCCCCTGCAATGGGAGCATCGGGGAATTTCAAATAGCTTCCCCGGTCCTTCAGATCTCAAAAAGAAAAAGAAAAAGCCAAGCGGCTAGCCAATAGGCTCACAAAATCATCATCACCCAAACAAAACAGTAAATTATGTAGTAAACATGTACCTATTTGTCGGGCAAACAAATTTTATTCTCTGCTCTAGCCTCCTTGCTATGACCTGTTCAAAAGATATACATGTATGCAAGCAAATGCGACCAATTATCAATATAATTCAATATTTGGTTATATTAGGCATAATGGTTCAAAATTAGGAAACAAATAAACAAACAACACAAACATCAATCAATTAGTGGATTAGAGTTTCAAATTCATAAATTTGATATATATACAGAAAATCTTGTTCTTATGCCAATTCACAACAATGTATTCTAACTATATAAGTTTTGGTTCTCACACCAGTCTAATGGAAATATATAGAAATCACACCTTCGAGACTCGAATATGAATACTAATGATGATGCACCATCATCAGAATCATCCCCGGATGTCTAGAATGTGATTCTATATCTACCCAGTATATTAAAACTTCGAATATACGTTCATGACGCGTATACGCGAAATCTATATATACTCGATTGTCCATATTCAAAATAAATAAATATTCAAATACGTATAAAACGATTTAAATTTTTAAAACAAAATTGTTTTCATATGAAAAATATACTCTTCACACTCGTTCTAGGATACTACTGATCCTATCTCTAACGAGTCATTCTAATTGGATATTACTAATCCAATATCTGATGAATTCTTTCGTATGGTTCTAATGTGTCTTGTTCTCGAGCTCTGTAAACCAAAGCTCTGATACCACTGTAAGAACCCGTAACTTCCCCGTGAAGGAAAGCGCAGATACTTTGAGAACAACACACAAAAGGACGCAGACGGAAGAACATTTCATTGCTATTACAACAATTCCATCAGATACAAGAATATATAGAGTATAAATGAATAAATTACATTCGATAAATATCAGAGATTACAATAAATTACATAGCAGCGGAAAAATATACAAAACACAACTGAAAGTGATACACGGATACAGAGCTTTCCGAGCATCGTTCCAGCTGTTAATCAGGACCCTGTGAATATAAATCTGCAAAACCAAAACTACTAGCTGCCCGTGCGGAAAATAGGGGCACCCAGAGTTTAGGTTAAAACAATAAACTCCAGGTCAGTCATGTGACTGGTGTGAGAACTAAAACAGTTATTAATATTGGTTTTAAAGTTAGGTAAATCAAGGGACCACGCCGTATAACACGGAACGGGTTTCCTCCCAAGAATACCAGTGCATAAAACAACAGCGCAATGCTAAATAAAGGAAAATGAAGCTGTTATAAGACCCAGGTCCCATCACACAATGCAACGCAAGCTGGAGGATAGGGTTTTCCCTTATAACAGCCAAAGCATGCTTGATACGTTTAAAACACATTATTTGATACTATTATAGGTGTATAATGTCAAAACAATTTCAATCATAAATATCAATCATAGGCGGCATGGGTACCATCTATCATGTCGCCATACTAGTTCTACAATTAAAACCGAAATACACGTATTGGAAATTGGATTCCATCATGAGCCGAGGCAAGGGGCAAGCTCCTCTCCGATTCGAGACACTCTAGCAAATGTCCCAGGACCCCACTATGATCCTTGGATCTTCAGGGCCGGTCCTCTCTTACTTTTGAGGATTAGTTATTCCTGAACACACGTTTCCCGGTCCTTACAGACCTATATCCGAGGTGCCTCGCATTCCAACAAGCACACAGGTGAAAAGTATATAAATGTCAGGGCTGGTAGGTCACTGACACCACCCTAGCTAGAAAGAAACGTCGTGCTCTCCCTGCAGTCACTATCCCGTTTTTGACTCATACCGATGTGTGAGGCTCGCGAATTCACGTTATACACAAAGCTACGCCACACAGGCCGTGCTTTGATCATCAACCACAAGACTTTGCTTTTCAACAGAAGCCCTGATCAATTGCCACTTACGCATGCCACATTGGCAATTCACTCCATGCGACTGATGTCCATCGATATACAACCTCTGAGCTCGTACGTCTCAGAGAATGGCGTTAAGCAAGAGAATAAATTCTCCGCCGCCAAACAGATGTATATCTAATAGAGATCAATCAACACAGAATAAAATCCAATGTCAGACACACAATCCATTTACAGGTTCGTTCTGGGTCTGAACGAAACCGGAGGCACTTTCCTCGCATATCCATCGATCTCCAAGTACGTCTGGACGATCACCGACTGTTTTCCCTCATCCTGGGTGTACAGCCCAATCAAGATCATCAGTAATCACCCAAACGATGTGAAGACTTCCGGTCTTCAACCACCGTCTTCATCTTCGACATCTCGTCGAATCGGTTATTCAGAATGGGTATAAACCCGGCCTTTCTGAATAACCCACGTATATAATAAACGAATGTTACACAAACACAACAAACGCCTCATTCCAATTCAGAATATTCTTTTATTCACAATATCACATTCTTAGGGAAATGTTCCCATTAATTTTATCCAAGATAAATTCTTCTAAATTTATCCTATAATCTTCCTTTGGATATCATTTCAAACTAGTCGGGATTAACGAACCACACCGAAGTAATTATTTATTTTATTTCCCAATCCCAACCTATATCCCATGGAGAAAAACTGGTGATACTCCATTCCTAACACCACGGTGTTATCGGTAAAATTAATTACCATTTCACGTTCAAATCTAATTAAAGATTTAACTATCGCTTTGGAGCAAAACTGGTGGTACTCCACTCTCGATCACTTTTCAGATTTGATAATTTAAATTATCAATTCATTTTTCAATCTAATTAAAGATTCATTAAAACTCCACTTAGTTTTAATCTTTTCAAAAATCAATATCCTGCCTTTAACTGGGTTAAAGAACCAATGTCATCAAAAACACGATTCACGACAAACCAAATCACATTTGATATTAAATACAAGGCTCTGAATAGAAAATATATCGGCTTATATTCAGTATCAAATTCTGAAACCAACAAATATCGTATTGGAAATAACGATATAAAATATCTTTCAAATCCCCATAACAATATTTGTATAGTCACGAAATCCAACATCGAAATATCCCGAAGATAATTTCGATTCAGCTCCAGTCCAATCCACGTATTGGAAATTATCAATTATTTTCAAAATCACTTTCAAATTCAATTTATTTATTTTAAAAATAAATTGATTTCAATTCTAGTTCAAAACTAGTTCATTTCGATAAAAATCTATTTTTATCTTTTCAAATGTGGAATTTTCCAGCCCAAATCTTTCCAATTCACATATTATAATTTTACACAAATTATAGATATTTTTAATAATTTTATCAAGGCCCGTACAGTCGATTTCCATCAATGGCCATCGAACTGCACTTCCAGCGACCTTTTTCGAATTTGATTTGGACATAATTCCAAATCCAACCGTTAGATTTCAAATTTCTAATATTCATTGGAAAGCTCTTTTCGATACGAACCCAACGGTTCCGGTTTTAGGAGAATCCGACGGTCGGATCTCCCGCAATGTCCGTTTGAAACAAATGGTCGAAATTCACGAACTACCGCGGCGCGGCGCGTTCTATTCAGGCCATTATATATATATAATATATATTATATATTTCGTCGATTTCCTTTTTAAAACGAATTTTATAAATCGTTTTAAATTCGTTTTCAAAACCCTTTCAACACTACATTCAATTTCAAATCGATTTGATTTCAATTCAATTCGAGTTCATTTCAATTCAATTCAAATTCTAACTCGTTTCAATTCAATTCAAATTCAAATTCAAATTCGTTTTAATTCAATTCAATTCAAATTTACTTTCTATTTGATCTAATTCGAATTCGTTTCAAATTGATTTCAATTCACTTTCAGTTCGTTTTAAATTTCAATTTCAATCTAATTCAATTTGAATTCATTTCTATTTTACTCGAATTCAAATTCACTTTCTATTCAATTCGAATCGAATTCATTTTCTATTCGATTCGAATTCATTTCAAATTGATTCAATAGAATTTCAATTTCAATTTTTAATCTAATTCAATTTGAATTTCATTTCAAAATATTTAATTTTGAAATCACTTTTCAATATTCATTATAAAACGAATAAAATCGATATAAATATCGTTCGCGTCAAAATAACGCATCTCTAATCAACACGGATTTATATTTCAATAATTCGTTATTCTATTCAACAAATGAATATTTGTTCTATTCAACACATGAATCTATATTTCTTTCAACACACGACTAATCTCAACACATGAGTAGTTTCAACACCTCACTATTTTTGTTATGTAAAATATTTTATAAAACTAAGGTATCTATCGTTTGATTTTTAATTAGACTTCTACTGAGAAGTAGTTCTAATTTTAAATATGATAAAGATGTAAATTTTTATTTAAAATATTTTACTCAACACATGAATAGTTTCTACACATAATCATCGTCAACCCATGACTATTTTTATATTCAACACATGAATTTTCTTTTATAATATTCATTGTTTTCCCGATTGGAATGAGGCCCAATCAATCTCCATATAACGTTAATTATACGGATTCCATACAACACATGTATATAATAGCATGGAAAAATAATCAATCATCAACCAAAGTGCACTACACTGTATAAGCATCAAATATAGATATCTGACGCTTATAACAGCCTGTCAATCAATCGATCGACATATTCAATCAATCAGGATGAGTGAACTTCAAATTTCATCCCAACACCCGTGTGGGGTTTCAAACAATCAAACACAGATTTTATTTGTGCAGTTGGGCGATGTGTAAAATTTATCAACCCAATCAATATCAGTCAAATCAGTGTACATAAACAAACCGTCCGGTTTGTAAATGAATATTTTATTTATTCACTTTCACATTAAAAACTATATTTTTAACGATAAAATATTTTATTTCAACACATGAATTTCTATTCAGTTCATTTATTCAATAAAATGATATTTTTATTTTTCTAACATTTTTTAGAAAATTTCGGCGGCATAACGGCACGATACTAGAAACGGGACGAGGCCTAGCCTTATCCCCGGTCTAGTGAAGGCCCACGCCATTCACACATCAATCAAATCCATTCAATTCACTAAACAATTCAAATTTCAATCAATTAGACTAACCAACTACACAACCAAACAATTTAACAAACAAGCCATCCATGGTCTGTGGATGACGGGTGTCGGGTGCTACTAAGCACCGTCTGCATCCTAGTATATATATATATAACTAGAAAAAGAAATTGAAAGGTGAGAAGTTCTCACCGAAAGCTATCCAATACCACGACTCTTCATTAATCGAAATCTTCTTCGTTATCCCATCTTCGTCATCTTCGTTGCCCGTAGTCACTATATATATAAAAATCACACATTTTTATATTTCGATGTCTTTAAAATAAAAATCACATTTTTATTTATTCACTTTCAATTTAAAATCATATTTTTATAATCACTTCATATATTTAAAAATCGAATTTTTACTATGCTATTCAATATATAAAAAAATCATATTTTTACTATCACGCTCTATGGATAAAAATTCTATTTCTACATTGCTACTATATAGATAAAAATTCCATTTCAAAAATATAGATTTCGCCCTTATAAAAATATAGATTTCGCCTTTTCTAATATGAAGTTTTCGCCTTTATAAAAATAAAGTTTTCTCCTTTATAAAAATTACCACTTTATCTCAACGTATATAAAATAAAAATCAGATTTTTATTTCGCTACATATACAAAGATGATATTTTTATATTCTCTATCCTATAAAGATTATATTTTTAATACTTTAAAAATATAAGAATCATATTTCTATATAGTAAAGATTATATTTTTACTACTTTAAAAATATAAAAATCATATTTTATTACGTAAAAAAAAATCAAATCTTTTCTGCTTTAAAAATCACGTCTTTTATAATTCTAAAAACACCGTCTTTTCTAATTTAAAAATACTGTCTTTTATAAAGTTTAAATCTTGTCAAAAAAAATCAGTTTTTAAACAAACAAAAAAAAAACAGTTTTAAACTTTTAAAAATAAAAACAGTATTTTATCTTCTCTTTTTTTTTCAGTTTATACAAAACAAAATAAAATAAATAATAAATAAAAAAAAAGATGAAAGACTTACAGGAGGGGGGGTCTCTTTGAGTTCGCCGGAGGTGGCCAGGGGGGGGGGGGGGAAGAGGTCGGCGGACATCACTGGGGGGGGGGGGGGGTAGGCGGTGGTGCGGCGGGTTAGGGTAAAAGGGGAAGCAGGGGCGCGCTCGTTGGCCAGAGGAGAGAGAGGCACGACGGTGGAGGCGAACGAAGAGGAGGAGAAGCTGGAGGGGGGGGTATCGCGGCGGAGGCGCCTGGCTGCGGCGCCGCTGGGGGGGGCGCACGAGGTGGCGGCGGCGGCGGCTCTCCCCCCCGTCGCCTTCTTCCTTTTTTTTTTGTTTTGAAATCGATTCTGTTTTAATCTGGGGGGGCCAACGGGTTTTAAGGAGAGAGATATTATTATTATTATTTTTTAATTAATTAATTTATTTTATCCTAAAGAGTTGACTTATACATACGACCTCGAAACGAGGCCCACCGCCTGTCGTCCATAGCGTTTTACCCCCATTCCGAACACAATGGGATATGTACCGCAAGCTGATTCGACTGTTTGAATCAGTTTCCGTTTAATTTGCATTTAAATCACTATATTGAATTTTAAACGTACATTTCAAATTACCGGGGTCACATACTAACACTAAAAATTGCAGAAAAATATTTTCTAGCTTCGTATTGACGATACGGTCCTAACAAAACTAGTTTCGTCGAATTCTGAGACCGTATGAAAAATGGCCAATTTCCAGTCGATTAAAATCAACTAAAACTGGTCAAACGCGTTTTCCTTTGCCACGCTCACATATTGATTCGAAAAATTATGAAATTTGAAACCTAACAATAACTTGACACTGCGGATCCAACAAAAGTGGTTTCGTCGAAATCCGAGGTCGTTTGCAAAATGTCCATTTTTTTAAGGGCCTGAATTCCATAGCGACTATTCAGAATTTTCAACTGGACATATCTCTCAATTTTTAAAGTGAAATCTCAGTTTCTTACATCCGTTAGAAAGATATTATCAATCAGATCCTAATGTTTTTGGTTTCACTAAAATCCGGATTGTTTTGCACCCGGTACATTCAATTGAAGTTTGAAATCGAATTATCGAACTACCGCGCCATTTTCAATTCTATTATAATTATATATAAATATTTATATTCTAACGACGACGTATAAAATATATACGTTCGAATTATATTCAAAATAAATTTCACGTCTATATTATTTAAAATAATCTATTTTAAATGTTCAAAATTCACTAAAATTGCCAAAATAAAAATTTTAAACTGGCCCAGATTTTGCGGGTTATTACAGTCAGATCTCCCGTTATGTCAATTTAAAGGTAATGGTCGAAATTCGCGAACGGTCGCTGCGCGGCGTGTTCTATTCAGGCCATTATATAAATATATAATATAAATATCGTCGATTTCTATTTAAAACATATTTTATAAAACATTTGCAAATTCGTTAAAAATGATTTTAACTTCATTTTCAATTTTAAAGCAAAATTGAATATTCCTTTTCTTTATCGTATTATAATATTAATATTTCCAAAATATTAAACTTATAAATCACTTCTTTTTAAATATTCATTTAAAAAACGAATAAAATCAACCGATAAACCCGTTCGGGTTAAAATGGCGCTTGCTACTTAACTCGGCTTCAACATTTTATATTTTTGTGTCCATTCTAAAAATGGACATAAAAATCATATCTTATTCTACATTGAATGTTATTTTAAAATAATCTTTATTTTAAAATATCCTTTATTTTATAATATTTCTTACTTTGAAGTATTCTTTTACATAAAAATGATTTATACTTAAAAAAAGTTTCTTTTTACAAAAATGATTCTTTTCGTAAAAATGATTCTGAATCGGGATGCGACTCAAACAATTACCATGTAATTTCAGTTACATGGATTTTATACATCGCGTGTATTCAGTAATCATAAATAAACATACAACAATCCATTCACATCCAGAGTGAAGTTTATAACTATATGAGCGTTAAAATAAATAAATAAATAACGCTCATCACAGACTTTCAATCCATCGATTAACAGATAATTATATATTGGGACTTGTGTAAGTCAAATATCATCCCAATACCCGTGTGGGGTTTTCAGCTGACAAACAAATAATAAATTACCTGTGCTCTTGGGCGATGTGTAAAAATTATCGACCCAATCACATAAACAAGTCGGATAACTTGTAAATGGAGGTGTAATATACAATATATAACCCGACGATATAAATGTCATTTTTATTTCTCTTCTTTTTATTGCATATAAAAGGTAAATAAAAATGTAATCTTTATTTCTATACTTTTTATTCTAATTTACATTTTCTAACAAAAATGTCCTTTTTATTCTAATTTACATTTTCTAACAAAAATGTCCTTTTTATTCTCATTTACATTTTCTAATCAAAATGCACTTTTTATTCTCATTTACATTTTCTAATCAAAATGTAATTTTTATTCTAATTAGAAAATGACACTAAAATGTACTTTTTATTCTAAAAAGAATATTACGCTAAAAATGTACTTTTTATTCTCAAAAGAGAATAACTCTAAATTTATCCTTTTTATTCTCAAAAGAGAATAATGCTAAATTTGTTCTTTTTAAACTAATAAGTTGTTATTCTCAAAAGAGAATAACGCTAAACTTTGTTTTATTTATATTCTTTCTCATGTTCTTATTTGCAACTAATTTGCAAACGAAAATGTACTTTTAAATCTACCCCTTCATTTATATCTAAGATGTAAATAAAAATGTAACTTTTTAATTTAAGCCTTCATTAAAAAAAATGTATCTTGTATTTAATCATTTTAAATGAACAAAAATGTTTTCATCTTTTCTTCAATCCTTTTTTTTAATAACCAAAAGTGCAATCTTTCTTTTTAATGACCAAAATGTATATTTTGGTTTCATTCTTTTTAAATGACAAAAATGTGTATTTTGTCACATTCCTTTTATTTACGTTGAAAAATGTAATCTTTTTATTTCATTTCTAATTACATTGAAAAATGTAATCTTTTTATTTGATGTTTTGTTTGCGTCTAAATTGGCAAATAAAAATGTAATTCTTTTTCCATGTTTATTTGCATCTAAAATGCAAATAAAAAGTGTACTTCTTTTACTATGTTTATTTGCATCTAAAATGCAAATAAAAATGTAATTCTTTTTCTATTCATGTTTGCAAACACAAAATATGATTTGAGTTCTGGCATAAATTCTCTTAACAAAAATATGATTTTTGTTTTGACACAAATTCTATATTTTGTTTTATCACAAATTCTCTTAACAAAAATGTATATTTTGTTTTGAAACAAATTCTATTAACAAAAATATATATTTTGTTTTGACACAAATTATGTATTTTGTGTTTACATACATTTTCTATTTTTCATTTGTATAAATAGAAATGAAAATTTTATTTACACAACAAATTTCTATACAATAAAAGAGTATTTTTATTGTACGATCAATTCTAACATTTCAAATTAGATCCAACAAACAATATCAACCAATTCATATCACATATAGTTCACACAATCGAATATTGACAGCATATGTAAAATTTACCAATGAAATAATGATCAAATTTTATTTAAAAAAAGAAATCTCACCGAACAATTCAGATCTGAAATTTCTCTGAATTTTGACTTGCTCTGTTTCAGTCCTAGTCAGTTCCATGACGAAGTTTTTTTCCTCACGATCCTAACGAATTTGAAATCGTCCAATTCTGATAAGATTTGAACGAGTTACAATGGTTTGAAGTTTAATTACATTAATTAATTTAATTAAAATAGGATTAGCACTTAACCCTTCTTCCTTAATCTATCGTTCTTCTCTGGAATACATGCCGCCAACAAACCGATTCCCGTTGCTTTCTAGGGTTCGAAATACCCTCCACCATGCTGCGTCGGAATGGAATCGAGCACCACCACCTTCACCGCCTTCGAGGCACCTCCACCCGCGCCCAAACCTGGCCAACTCGTTGGCCCCCACTGCCCTAGGAATGCGTGCGAACGGAGCCAGTTCGTGGTCCAAATTCGAGTGCCAGGGGTCACGAGATTTCATCATCTCCTTACAGATCGAAAGCACTCATCTTCCTCTTTGATTCTGGTTTTATAAGTGTTATCTGAATCGAAGTATGTGGGGAGAGATTAAGGGATCATTCTTTGTTCGATTTCGGCCATTTAAAAGGGCATGACGGCGGCAGAATACTGTACAGGGCGTTTGGGGTTTAGTATTAGGTTAGATATTTATACTGTGTATTTCTTTTTATAAATTCTTTTAATTCTTAAATTATCTGTTTAAAATAACGAACTCCAAATCGAACTCAACGTGTATCGCCCCTAGCCAAATATCCCCATTCCGGACACAGTGGAATATGTCTCGTAACCCAATTCGGCTGTTACGATATGTTTTTTCTTTAAATTTAAATATAAAACATTTATTTATTTAGTTTGAACATACATTTTAAATTACCGGGGCCACATACTAACTCTAAAAATTCCAGAAAAATAAATCTAGTTATGTTTTGACGATACGGTCCTAACAAAACTAATTTCGTCGAATTCTTAGACTGTTTGAAAAATGGCCATTTTCAAGTTGATTAAAATTGACTGAAACTGACAAAACACGTTTTCCTTTGCCACGCTCACATATTAATTCAAAAAATTCTGAAAAATAAACTTAACAATAATTTGACATTCCAGTTCCAACAAAAGTGGTTTCATCGAAAACCAAGTCATTTGTAAAATGGCTATTTTTAAGGCCAATATATTATATTAAAATATATATAAATTCTATAGCGACTTTTCTAAATTTTAAACTGGCCATAACTTCCAAAATATCAAGTGAAATTTCAGTTTTTCAGATTCGTTAGAAAGATATGATTAAACAGATTTAAATATTTTTGGTTTTACTGAAATCTGATTTGTTTTGAATCCTATACAGTTAGTCAAAGTTCAAATTCAAATATTCAAACTGCAGCGCTGTTTTTAACTCCTTTTATAATTAAATTGAATTTATTCGTTTTAAAATAAATTTTTTGTCGTTCTTATTTAAAATAAATTATTTTAAATATTAAAATCCATTAAAATTTCTAAAATAAAAATTTTAAATTGGCCCCAAAATTCCGGGTTGTTACAATCGCCCCCACTTAAAATCTTTTCGTCCTCGAAAAGGAACGAAACTAAAAGTTGTTTAATTAACTAACTAAACTTTAATAAAAAATATATTTATTGGTTTAGTTAATTATCATTCTAATATTTTAATTAGTGAAACTAATTATTAAACATCACAACCAGCAATCAATTAGGTGATTAACCTTTCAAATATATATAACTTTTATATATAGTCAAAAATCATATTCTGAGTGCAAATCACAGCAATGTATTCTAACTTATATTTTTGGTTCTCATACCAGTCAATGGAAATATATAGAAATACCACCTTCAAGACTCGAACATAAATACTGGTGATGGTGCACCGATCATCAGAATCATCTCCGGGCGACTAGAGTGTGATTCTATATCTATCTAGTATATTAAAACTTCGAATATCCGTTAATTACTCGTATATTCAAAATCTTTATATACTCGATTGTCCACATTAAAAATAATAATATACTCAAATACGTATTTTAAGATAAAATTTTCAAAACTAAATTTGTTTTTATTTTAAAGAAAATAATACCCTTCACACTCATTCTAGAATACTACAGATCCATCTCTAACGAGTTATTCTCATTGGATATTACTAATCCAATCTCTGATGAATTCTTTCGTTCGGTTCTAATGTGACTTGTTCTCGAGCTCTGTAAACCAATGCTCTGATACCAAATGTGATGACCCAAACTTCCCAGTAAAGGAAAGCCTGAATTGCTTTGAGAACAATACGCATCAGAACACAAACTGAAGACCATTTTATTGCTGATTACAACAATTACATCAGAGTACAAGAATATAACAGAGTATGAATACTTATTACACAATAGAAATACAATAATATCAGAGATTTAGATTACATTTAAATAGCAGTGGAAAAATATTACAAATATACAACTGAAAGGAATACACGGATACAGAGCTTTCCAAATACCGCTTCAGCTGTAAACCAAGATCATGTAAATATATCTGCAAAAAGCTACACGACTGCCCGTATGGAAAATATGGTCACCCGAGTTTGGCAGTGAAACAAACTACAGGTCAGTCATGGGACTGGTATGAGAAATCTTAATTTAACTTATCTAATAATAAGGCTAGTCACAGGACCTCGCCGCTAACGCGGAACGGGTTTACTCCATTGGATTGCCAGTGCATAAAATAAAGTAAACGTTAAACAACGCAATGCTTTTTAGGAAAATGAAACCATTATAAGACCCAAGTCCCATCACACAATGCAACGCAAACCGGAGGATAGGGTTTTACCTTATAATGGTCAAAACAAGCTTGATATGATAAAACGGATTTAATATTAGTGTGTATATCTATGGGTATATATATATATATATATATTTCAAAAACAATATCAATCATAATGTATTAATCATAGACGGCATAGTACCCCATCCTACTATGTTGCCATACTAGTTCTACAATCACAACCGCAAGGTCGTATTGGAAATTGGATTTCCATCATGAGTCGAGGATAGGGGCAAGCTCCTCTCCGATTTGAGACACTCTATCAAATGCCTCAGGATCACACCTATGGGCAACCCTTGGAGCGGTAGGGCCGGTCCCCACCTAACGGTAGTGGATTGGCAATTCCTGAACACACGCTTCTTGGTTCCTTTGAACCTATAGTATGACCACTAACGGCCTGTAAAAATCCGAGGCACCTCAAAATCCATCATCCACATAAGTAAAATGACAGCCAGTTTAAGCACTGACACGACCACTAGCTAGAAGGAAACGTGTGCACTCCCTACGGTCCATATCCCGTTTTTGACCCATACCGGGGTGTGAGGCTCGCGAAGTCACGATATACACAAAACTATGCCGTAATAGGCTATACTTTGATCATCCCACAAGGCCCTTCATTTCAACAAAAGCCTTGATCATTTGCATCTTGGCGTGCCACATTGACAATTCATGCCATGCGATCAATCACTATTAATATATATCAGGGTGTTAAGCAGAGAATAAATCCTCCACCACCAAACAGACATACATTAATAGAAATCAATTTAATTCACATGGAATGAAATCCAATGTCAGACACACATCCATTTACAAGCTTATGCTCTGGGTCTGAGAGAAAACCAAATCCGAACAATCAACCATAGTCCGGACGGCCACAACTGGAGCCCCTTCAGGGTAGCTACTCCTGTGACGACCGCCCATAACCCCCGCACTAAACAAGAGGAATAATGCGCTGAAAGGCGTGCCAGGCTGCTATGGACGATCATCATAGTAAGTGAACACATCAAAACCTGTCGTAGAACTCACAACGCAAGGATAAAATATAATAGAACATATACAACAGGTGATAGTAATGAGGTATCATATAGCAAACTTTTGAAACTCTTTCAACATCCAGAAAGATTATCCAACTGATATCCAAGTTTGTACATAAGGCCTCACTACAACTCTCAAACAACTCAAACAGCGGAAACAGAAATACTAGATAGAATAAAACTGGTACGCCAGCCTCCTGCTCGTCATCGCTCAGCTTCCTCGTATCACTAAGCTCCATTACCTGTAACCTGCTACTTAGTCTGCCCATCCACAACCGAATGAACAGCCCAAGGTAATAAGAGGAGACATAAAACCTTGAGTCAGACAATAGTCTTAGTGAGCGATAATACAACTAACAAACTTCAACAAGAAAGCATATGAGAATGGGTAAATGAACAACTTATCTACCCACATCACCAGAGAAGAACTCAACCTTATCTTCCCCACATCGGACAGTGATAGCCTTTACACCAAGCATTTCAACCATTCATCCATAGAAACCAGAACACCCATTCAATCATAGAGAACACACATAACATCCAGATTATATAAGTCTCACACAGACAACCCTAATCGAGTTTAACATTCCTCAAGTACCCTCGCCAGAGGCCTAAACCAATATCACTTAAGCACTCAAAGAACATCTCCCTCGACTTTGGATAATCTATGTGAGATAGTACAAACAGAACAAAAAATCATCCATAACCGACTTTGGCTATCACCGCCAATCCTACTTCGAAACCATCATTGTCATATGACGACCAACCTTGCCATATGTCAAGGGCTAATGATAACCCCAGTTCTAGCATGAACTCCATATGCCCAACCTTGGCAATGTCCAACCTTGACACTAGGCCTTTCCCCAACCAGAAAGACCCAGGGTACTCGACCAACAACCGGTCTTTTGGGCCTTTCAACGATACCCATCGTACCCCTGCTTTGAGCCTGCTAGAAATTACGACAACGATGACTTCTCGGCCTTCGCATCTCTAATCGTCCAACCTTGACGATGTTTCATAGCTCAAGCAACCTTCTCGAGCAGCCATTATCCACCAACTCACGACCTTTGAGTTGTCTCCGCATTCGTTGTTCCACCTTGATCAACGAACACATTCATCACTTCGAGTCTTCCTACTTGAATCTCCTCGAAGTCACGCCATCACCGAACCAAAACACATCACTGCGCTGCGGCTAGGGTTCGGGGGGTTGCCCCCGAAAAACGTACTTTTTCAGAAAACGACCCTGCCAAAACCGACCAGAACCTTGCTCCAGAATGACCAACCAAAAACCTACCAGCCTTGCTCCAGAACGACCCGCCAAAAACCGACCAGCCTTGCTCCAGAACGACCCGCCTCCATGCAGCTTTGGATCGACTCGACCTCCTTGGGACCGACCAGCTTTAGATCGACCCCGTCAAGACCGACCAGATTTTGCTCCACCTGACCGACCAGCTCCTTCAGAGCGACCAGGATTTGCTTCCAGTAAAACCAACCAGAATGCCACCATCTGAAACCGACCAGAATACCACCATCTGAAACCGACCAGAATGCCACCATCTGAAACCGACCAGAAACACTTCTGCTTCTCCTGGACCGACCAGAAACACTCTGCTCCTTCTGGACCGACCAGCTTAAACCGACCAGCTCCCTGACTTGCTTCCCAAGCCATACTATGACCGACCACCTCATTCCAGACCGACCCGACCAACTCCAGGACGACCAGAAACCTGCACATCTCCAATTCGACTCCGATTTCGACCAAAACTTCGCCAAACGACGAATCCGACGAAACCAGCTTATCCGATTCATCCAAACGCAATCACAAACATGTTATGCAACCAACAATATCATCAATCTAACAATTTCCATCAAAACACATAAATTTCCCAAAACATGATAAGTGAATCATATGAACATAAAAACGGATCTAACTTGCATAATCTTGAGAAAAATCATAAAGTTAACCACTTAAATTATCTAGATCAGATCCTAAGGTGATTCATATATAAAATGGACTTAGCATGGTGTGGATCTAAGGAAAATAACATGGAAATGATGAAATTAACATCCTAAAACCCATATACTTGCATGAATCCGAATGAGAGATGTAAATCACTCACCGACTACCCAAAACAAAGCAAAAACGATGCAAAAGCAATCCGGACAGCGAACACTTCGAATCAAACTCTTCAATCCGATGAATTCTCTCTTGAAACGATGTTGATCTAGCCTCGAATGATATAGATCTTCGATTTCCCTCCTTGGATTTGGAATTTTAATGGTGGAAAGATGTTAGAGGAAGAAGGAGATCAAAGCCTCCCCCTAAGAGAATGGAAAATGCCAACCTTTCTCCATACCCCTT
Organism: Allium sativum; assembly: GCA_030737875.1. Classification (NCBI taxonomy): domain Eukaryota; kingdom Viridiplantae; phylum Streptophyta; class Magnoliopsida; order Asparagales; family Amaryllidaceae; genus Allium; species Allium sativum. Next base: position 493,190,640 of record CM060920.1, read on the forward strand.
ACCCCCTATTTATAGTCTCCACCCACACTCTAATGGGCCTTCTCCAAATCAGCCCATTAGCCTTCCAAAACCTAAACAGCCAACTGAAAAACCTTAAAACAGCGATTTCTCCCAAACCGCTGAACCGAATCCTTAATGTAACCACTCTACGGAAAGGGAATCATCAATTCCTTTCCAATGGCACAGGTCTCACCCTCTGATTCGACCTGAGTCAAAAGTTATGCCCAGTACAAGACTGACAGGGGCAAAATGGTCACAAACAAAATCGGTAAAAATTATGGACATGTCACACATCCCCATAAGCAACATATCAAAAGATGAGAATGATCCAACCCTCAGGGAATAAAATAAAAATATTTTACGATCTTCCGATACGTAAAATGCGGGTTGTTACAACTCCCATCAAGGGTCTCAGTAGCAACACATCCGTTGAATGTGAAGATCGTTGGTCTTCAACGACCGTCTTCATCTTCGACTCTTCATCGTTGTAGTAATTATTCGGAATGGGTTAAACCCGGTCTTCCCGAATAACTCACGTATTTTTATAATTAAAAATCAAGTACTATAAAAGCACATCCAACGTCTCATTCCAATTCAGAATATTCCTTTAAATAAAATATTCACATTATCTTATCAAAGATAAATTCTTTAAATTTATTCTTAAATCTTACTTTTAAAGATTTATTAAAACCCCAATTTGGATTTAAATACAAAAAATTATTATTCAATGATTATTTAAATTTAAGAAATTTATCTTATCTTTAACTGGGTTAAAGAACTAATGTCATTTAAAACATAGTTCACGATAAATCTAAAATTATCTTCCATAAAATATGGTATCCACACAAAAATCATATCAATATATAATCGTTATAAATTTCTGTATCCGACCAATAATATAAATGGAATAACGACAAAGCCTCTTAAATTCCATATGTAGTATCGGTCTTCTTTTACTGAAACTGATCTCGGTTATTATTAATTTGAATTCCATTCAATTCCAATTTAATATATTAAATTGGAAAATCTTACCTTTGGAAAATTCTCATTTAAATCTTGATACAAGATTTATAAATTCCAAATCATATTTTCATTGTCAGTTGAGTTAAAGAACAAATGTCTCTTAGAAACACAGTTTACAATAAACCCCACTCACATTTCATCTTATTTCAATTGCTAAATATAATTGAAAACTTTAATAATATAAATTAAAAGATTATTCTTTCATACGAGGTTTAAGAACAGTGTTATTTAAGACACTATTCACGACAAAACCAAAATCCAATTTATTTAATTTAACTTCAATTAAATATTTGCAAATTGGAAATGTAACGACCCGGAAAATCTGAACCAATTTAAAAATTTTAAATTGGCTAAAATAATGGATTTTAAATATTTAAAATAAATATATTAAGTAATAGCAATGAAAAGTGAGTTTGAATCGACGTTTGAAAACGAATATAATTAATTCAAATTATAAACAAGGCCTGAAATGGCGTGGTAGTTTCAAAATTTGAATTCAAACTTCGACTGACTGTACCGGGTGCAAAACAAAATTGATTTGAGTGAAACCAAAAATATTTAAATCTGTTAGTGAATACCTTTCTAACGAATCTGAAAAATCGAAGTTTCATAGAGGAAAGCAAAAGTTATGGCCAAATGAATTTTCAGAAGGGTCGCTATGGAATTTATATAGCCCGTGAAAATGGCCATTTTGCAAACGACCTCGGAATTCGACGAAACCACATTTTTTGGATCCGGGATGTGAAGTTATTGCTAGGTTTCAAATTTCATAATTTTTGAAGCTAGTATGTGAATGTGGCAAAGGAAAACGTGTTTTGGTCAATTACAGTTAAATTGGATCGACCAGAAATGGGCCTTTTTGCAAACGGTCTCAGAATTCGACGAAACTAGTTTTTTTGGGACCGTATCGTCAAAACATAGCCATATTTATTTGTCTGGAATTTTTCGAATCAGTTTGTGGCCCTGGCAAATTGAAATGTACGTTCAAATCGAATATTGAATGTTTTATATTTTAATTCGAAGGAAAAGTGACTGAAACAGTCGAATGGGCCTTCGAAACATATCCCATTGTGTTCCGAATGGGGATAAAACGCTAGGGACGACAGTCGTTGGGTTTGTATTGGTGTTAGTACGTGAAGAGGGGTATTTTTGGATTTTAAAAATTTATAAATATAAAAAAAATCATTGGCCAGGAATCTTTTTCTCTCTCCCCAACGCATCACGATTTAACAGCAGAGCCCCTCAAAACGTTCCCGTCCACATTCCGATCAATCCACGCAAAATTAGCCCCTCCTTCAGTTGAAGATTTTGTAGAGCTCCTCGAGATCTTCAAATCTATATATAGTTTGGATTTTTTTCATTGTGTATTTTGGGAGAACAGACGCCGGGAAGTTCTCGACTTCCAGCCGCAGCCGTGACTGGTGGGTACCACCGAACTGAGCGAGACGACCTGGCGCGGGGAGCTGGTTCCAAGCCCTTTCGAGTGGCGAAGGCCGATCGTCATATAGCTACACGGGTTTTGCGAAAATCGAAAACCTAGTTTCGAACCAAACTGTGGAGGTACGGCCTTGTTTATTTTCAACTGTTTTAACACCTTTAAACCGTTGCAAACTTTGAAAAATCATTTTTTTTTTCATTTCTTGTCGAAATCCAGTGAAACAAGAGAAAGTGGACTCGTGTGGATGTCTTCTACATTTTAGAAGAGACCGCATATTTTTCTGAGCCTTCTGCTATTTTTGGTGGAGTGGAACCCAATGTGAGATTTCTAATTTATAAAAGATATGGAAAACGGCGATGTATAAATTATATAGTCGATGTATGAGTTATATAAGCGTTGTACACCTCTTGTATAAGCGTTGTATAAGTTGTACGTTCGATGTATAAGTTGTATATGCGTTGTAAAAATTATATATGTGTTGAAACAGAAGTGAAATGCTATATATATATATATATATATATATATATATATATATATACGCCCCTCATCCACAAACCATGGACGATATTTATTGGTTGTGATTGGTGAGAAAATTGATTGATAGCGAATGGTTGATTGAAATTGTTGTGGTTGGAATTGATTGATTGTGGTTGAAAAATACCCGTTTGTGGTTGAGAAATATTTGGTTGAAACCACATAGGATTAGTTTGTGGAAATGAAATAAATATACATGCCGCCTGCGTGCGAACTAGATGCATGATTCCCCATTGTCAAAAGCTGCGAGGCTTTAAGGTAGAGCGAGGAGCCGTACTAGGGACGGTCCCGGTTTTAACTACCCTGCCGTTATGCTGCCGAAATTTTGAATAATATTCATGTGTTAGAATTATTTTCCTGTGTTGAAATTATATTCGTCTGTTGAATAGAAAACCTTCATGTGTTGAATAGAAATTCATTCGTTGAGTCATATTCATGTGTTGAATGGTATTCGTGTTTTGAATAAATTGTTTTAACAATAAAAATCACACTTTTACTCTATATATACAAACTATAGAAAACCTTCATGTGTTGAATCGAAATTCATTCGTTGAATAGAAATTCATGGGTTGAATGGTATTCGTGTTTTAAATATAAAAATCACCTTTTTATCTATATATATAAACTACAGAAAACCTTCATGTGTTTAATCGAAATTCATTCGTTGAATTGAAATTCATGTGTTGAATGGTAGTCGTGTTTTAAATATAAAAATCACCTTTTTATCTATTTATATAAACTATAGAAAACCTTCATGTGTTGAATCAAAATTCATTCGTTGAATTGAAATTCTTGTGTTGAATGGTATTCATATTTTGAAATAAATTGTTTTATAATAAAAATCATATTTTTATCATCTATATGAACTATATAAAATAGTCGTGTTTTGAAAGAAATTGTTTTATAATAAAAATCATATTTTTATCATCTATATGAACTATATAAAATAATCGTGTTTTGAAATGAATTGTTTTACAATAAAAATCACATTTTTATTATATACATGAATTGTTAAAAATAGTGAAGTGTTGAAATAGAAGACAGTTAGATAAAAATATCATTTTTATCAAATGTATGAAAATCAAATAGTTTTGAAATCGAAGAATCGATTTATATATATAAAAATAGAATTGAAATATATCGAATAACGAAGCTGCAGTTCGTATTTTGAAACCGTGATTTCAAACGATTAGTGCGGGAGATCCGACCATCTGATTTTCCCGAAACCGCAACCGTTGGGTTCGCTTTGGACATATCTTTCCAATGGCACCAACTTTGTAAAAATCCAACGGTTGGATTGTCTGGAATGTTTAATTCAAATCTGAAGAAAAACAGCGCCAGAATCGATTATATTTATATATATATAAATATAATTATATTTAATCGAATAACGACGCTGCAGTTCGTATTTTGAAATCGAAACTTCAAACGATTGTACCGGGAGATCCGACCGTCGGATTTTCCCAAAACTGGAACCGTTGGATTCGTTTTGAAAAGATCTTTCTAATGATATAAATTTTGTGAAGATCCAACGGTTAGATTTTCAGATATGTGTAAATCAAATCTGAAGAAAAACAGCGCCACGACCGCGTTATGGCCCGAAGCGTCGTTTGAATAAATTGCCTATTTTAAAATAAATAAAAATAGCGATAAATCGTTATAAAATATTATAAACGATATGGATGTGAAATTTAGAAATTAACTGAAGGTTAGCTAAGTCGAATGGTTTCCTGGATTTTGATCTGATGTTGGTTTCGCCCTTCGGGGTTAATATTTGGGAAATCGTTCTCTTACTGATTGACGGTTAGTAACTAATGAATTGAAATGATGCGTATGTAGTGTTTATATAGCACGTGTTTATTATATACGCGATTTGCTCAGAAAGACTGGGTTTATCCCATTCTGAATAACTGAATCGATGATAAGAAATCGAAGATGAAGACGGTGGTCGAAGACCGGAGATCTTCACCTCGTTTGGATGGCAACTGATGTCCTGATTGGGAGGCATCCCGAAATATGGATAATGAGTGGTGATCGTCTAGACGTACGTGGTGATCGATGGGTTTGCGAGGTATATAGTGCCTCCGGTTTCGTTCAGACCCAGAACGGACTTGCAAATGGACAGTGTGTCTGACATTGGAATTTATTATGTGTGATTGATAGCCATCAGTTGCACGGTGTGTATTGCCTATGTGGCATGCTAAGATGCAGTGATCAGGGCTTATGTTGAAAAGCAAAGTCTTGTGGTGATGATCAAAGCACCGCCTGTGTGGTGTAGCCTTGTGTATAACGTGAATTCGCGAGCCTCACACCCCGGTATGAACCAGAAACGAGAGAAGGACCTCAGGGAGGGCATGCGTTTCTTTCTAGCTAGGAGTTGTGTCGGTGTTTTTACACGGCCTGACATTTTACTTATGTGGATGATGGATAGAGAGGCGCCTCAGATATATCGGTTGATCCGGGACCGATGGAGTCATTCGTTGGCTCATTTACGCCCCATAGGGCGGAGAAACATAGTGTTCAGGAATTTTAATCCACATCGGTGGACCAGCCCAGTCGCTCCAAGGGCCCACCTGAGTCTGGGCCCTGAGACATGGGCTAGATTGTCTCGAATTCGGTAAGGACTATCTTTTGCCTTGGTTCATGACGGAAATCCAATTTCCAAATACGTGACTGTGCGGTTTTGATTGTATATATATATATATATGGCGACATGATATATGGTACCCATGCCGCCTATGATTGATAGTTATGATTGAAATTGTTTTTGAAACATATAAACACTAGTAATAATATCAAATGCTTTTGTTTTATTCGTATCAAGCATATTTTGGCCATTATAAGGTAAAAGTCTATCCTCCGGTTTGCGTTGCATTGTGTGATGGGAACTGAGTCTTATAATGGCTTCATTTTTATAAAAAGCATTGCGATATTTAAAAGAATGATTTGTTTTAAAGCACTGGCAATCCAATGGAGTAAACCCATTCCACGAAAGTGGCGTGGTCCTGTGATTAGCCATATTAAAAATGTGTTGAGTAGATTTATCATACCAGTCCCATGACTGACTCGTAGTTTGTTTCACTTTCAAACTCGGGTGCCCCTTTTTCTATACGGGCAGCCTTGTATTTAGGTTTAGCTGGCTCTTTCTGGATAGCTGGAGCTGAAGATGGATTCTATTATTTATCTCTTTTTATGCTGTTCAGCTCCTATTGTATATATTATGTTTGTTTTCCGCTATAGACATTTATGTATAGCTGAACTGTATTTGTACTAAGTGTGATCCTGTATATTGTGTAACTCTGATGATTACGTTTATCCAGTATATTCTTTTGTTCATTATCTGGTGTATTTATTTATTTCAGTTCTGCTATTATCTGTTTATGTGTTATATTCCAAGGATTACCCTTGCCACCGTCAGTACGGAGTTTGGGGTCGTCTCATTTGGTATCAGAGCTTTGGTTAAGCTTAGTTCTGGAACATAACATATTAACGCACTCGTCAGAAATAGAACCAGTAGTGTTCTAGGACGAGTAACTCATTACAGATAGGATCAGTAATATCCTAGTATGAGTAAAGTAGTATGAAATACACCCCAATAGACACGTTTACATTTGAAGTATATGTTTTTATGTTTTAAAATATCTTTTCTGTGACCTGACACTTGATCTGCTATTTGCAGAAGTACTAGAAAATGAGTGTCAGAAACAGAAGGAATGCAGAACCGGATATTGAGGCCCTATTAATCATGTATCGAAATATGGGTGGAATACCGTTCTCCGGTGAAGAATCTATTATGAAGTAACAGGCTTGGATTCGTTCTGCTGAAAAGATCTTTGAGGGTTTAAAGCTGAGGGATGACCAGAAAAGATTACTGGCCTCCTGGGCACTCAAAGACGAAGCTTTGTTCTGGTGGGATTCGGTTATTGAGAATAATACAGAGGGTGATATCACCTGGGATAGATTCAAAGTGATTTTCCTAGAAAAATTTACTCCTCCCGAAGCGATTGAGCGATTATGTGATGAATTTTCTTATCTGATACAAGGAGATATGACCATTCCAGACTATCATAAGAAATTCAACTAACTTTCTCACTTTGCTCCCCATCTAATTCAAAATACAAAGAGAAAGAATCTGAGATTTATTAACGGGCTTCAAAGGAAATACCAGAATAAAGTAATGGGGCATGTAAAGCTTCCTTTTTCAGAAATGATTTATATGGCTTATCAGTATGAAGATCTCCATAAGAAAGGCATGTTGCGCGACGAATAGGAAGTCAGCTCTAGCAATAAAATTGAGTCTGAAACTGATCGTCCTGAGGCCAGTATGATGTCTAAGGTGAGCAAGAAGCCCAAGGACAATCGGAAAAAGGGCCAGATCTGAGAAAGAGCCAGTAACAACTGCCATATACAATAACTGCCATAAGCAAGGGAATTTGCAAGGAAAATGCAAATCTTTAAAGAAGCAAAGAAAGGAAGGATCTAAATCTAATAAGAGGGTTCATGAGGGCAGAGGATGCCACAAGTGGCACCAGGCCGGTCATATTGCGAAAAATTTGCCTGCTATTAGAGAAAGAATCTGAAGCAGTACATAAAAATGAAGTAGCAGAAACTTCTGAGCCCTCAGATAGCCAGGGAAGACCAAATGTTTTGGAAGGCACGCTTAATGTCAAAAACATTCCAGTCAAAGTGTTGTTTGATACAGGCGCGTCACGAAGCTTCATTGCCAAGAATGTAGTTAAGAAACTGGAATTGAATTTGAAGAAGCTCAAAGAACCAATGACTGTCCAAAATCGGGTTGGGGGTTCCATCGATCTCAGTTGGGTTTGTGCGGTACCTGTCTCTTTTTCCTACTATAAATTCCCTACCATCTCCATCGTCATGAATTTTAAGGAGTTAGATCTTATATTGGGGTTGGATTGGCTAACCAAATATGAAGCTGAGGTTAGATGCGCCGAGAGAGTTGTTAAGGCGAAGGCCCAATCAGGGAATTATATAACCATACCATGTGAAGGCCCGAATTCAAATAGGAAAGACTTCTGGGCAGCTCTTGATGTTTCTCCTGCTCAAATAGAAAATATCCCTAAAGTCACAAAGAATATTCCCGACCTCGTAAAAGATATTCCTGTCGTCAAAAATTATGCGGATGTGTTCGAAGAAGTTGTTCGCTTACCTCCGCAGAGAGAAATAGATTTCAAGATTTCTTTGATTCCGAATGCAAGGCCTGTAGTTCACGCTATTCGAAGAATGTCCTTGAAAGAGAAAGAAGAACTTGACAATCAAACACGACAGCTAGTATGGAAGGGTCTGATCAGGCCTAGTTTCTCTGATTGGGGAGCAGCAGTGGTGTTTGTCCCAAAATCAGACGGTACTCTGCGACTATGTGTGGATTATCGCGATTTGAACAAGCAGACGATAAAGAACAAATATCCATTGCAGCGAATCGATGATTTATTGGATCGTCTGAATGGAGCACAAGTGTTTTCAAGGATGGACCTAGCTACAGGCTTCCATCAGCTTCGAATTGCCGAAGAGTGTGTTCCAATGACAACATTCAGAGGTCCAGACTTATTCTACGAGTGGTTAGTAATGCCGTTCGGCATATGTAACGCTCCAGCATACTTCGTCGATTTGATGAATAGAGTGTTCAGAGGAGTTCTGAATAAGTTTGTTCTGGTTTTTATTGACGATATTATAATCTTCTCTAAATCAAAGGCCGAACATGAAAAGCATTTGGAACAGGTTCTGGAAATTCTGAGGAAGAATGTATTAAAAGCCAAACTATCCAAATATATATTCTTGCAAGATGAAGTAAAATTTCCAGGCCACGTCGTATCGAAAGATGGAATTGTTGTGGATCCAAGTAAAATCACAGCTATTCAAAATTGGAAACAGCCCAGTACTCCTACAGAAGTCCGCAGTTTTCTCGGATTGGCCAGTTATTATCGGAAATTCATTAAGGAATTCGCGAAGACATCTAGTTCCTTAACAAAACTGACTAAGAAACATTCGAGATTCAACTGGACTCCGGTATGTGAGGAAGCTTTCCAGGAGCTGAAATTAAAACTAACAACTGCTCCAGTGTTAACCATCATCGATGGCAATCAGGATTTGAAAGTCTGGACAGATGCTTCTAGAGAAGGCCTTGGTGCAGTGTTAATGCAAAGGGGACAAGTGATTGCATATGCTAGCCGTCAGCTGAAGCCACATGAAAAGAACTACGTAACTCATGATCATGATTTATTGGCTATAGTATTCGCTTTGAAAATCTGCAGACATTATCTTCTGGGTGAGAGATTCGAACTGTTTACAGATCACCAGTCGTTGAAGTATCTGTTCACCCAGAAGACTTGAATCTGAGGCCGCAACGTTGGCAGGAGTTTCTTGCAGCATATGACTTTGAGATTATATACACTCCAGGGAAAGCCAATGTCGTAGCCGATGCGTTAAGCTGAAAGAATGAAATGATCGCCAGTTTTATTATCACGACTTCATTGATAGATAAAATATCTGCTCTTCAGAAGGATGATCACTTCATTCAGAAGATCAGAGAGATAATTCAACAAGGCGAACCCTCGAGTTTTCAAGTGGATAATGAGGGGATTCTAAGGCTGAAAAGTCGAATTTGTGTTCCTAACATTCCTGAGCTCCGAAAGGAAGTACTGGATGAATGCCACAAGTCAAAACTTGGTATCCATCCGGGAGTAAGCAAAATGTATAACGACATCAAACGCACTTTCTGGTGGAAGTCGATGAAGAGGGACATTTCTTTATATGTTAGCTGATGCCCTACTTGCCAACTAGTCAAGAGCGACCAACAGAAACTGGTTGGATTGTTGCAACAGCTGGACGTTCCTGGTTGGAAGTGGGAACATATTTCCATGGACTTCATAGATGGTTTGCCCAGAACCAGAAAAGGAAATGACAGTATTTGGGTGATCGTAGATCGCTTCACGAAGACCGCCCATTTCATACCTGTTAGATCAAACAGAACTGCTCAGAGTCTAGCGCAGATATACTTTAAGGAAATTGTTAGACTACACGGAGTGCCGATCAGTATAGTGAGCGATAGAGATCCAATATTCACTAGCAAATTCTGGGAGGCATTTCATGTCGAGCTGGGAAAGAAGCTGAACTTGAGCACCGCTTATCATCCTCAGACAGATGGTCAGACCAAGAGGGTGAATCGTATACTAGAAGATCTATTGCGGGCTTGTGTTCTAGATTTTGGTGGATTATGGGAAGACCATATGCATTTGGCTGAATTCTCATATAACAACAGCTACCAGGCGAGCCTGACAATGTCGCCATTCGAAGCATTGTATGGTAGACCATGCCGATCTCCTGCTTGTTGGTTCGAACCCGGTAATAGACTTGTGTTGGGGCCAGATATGATCCGAGAAGCTGCCGACAAAGTCGACTTTATTAAGAAGCGATTACTCACCGCTCAAAGCCGACAGAAGAGCTATGCCGACAAAACAAGAAGGAATATATCATTTGTTGTTGGCGACTATGTATATTTGAAAGTATCGACGATGAGAGGAGTTATCCGGTTCGGTAAAACGGGGAAGTTGGCGCCCAAATTCATTGGTCCATTTCCTATTCTTGAACGGATTGGAACTCTCGCCTATAAGGTTAAATTGCCTGATTGGTTGCCTGGAGTTCATGATGTTTTTCACATATCTCAACTTCGAAAGCACGTTTATGATCTAGACTTGATCGTGGAAGAAGCAGCTCAACAAGATATTGAAATTACTCCAGAATTAGCTCTGAGAAGAGAGCCGCTCAAGATTATCGGCAAAGAAACCAAAGAGCTGAGGAACAAGAAGGTTCACTTAGTCAAAGTGCAATGGAGTGGAGATCCGCGAGATTGTACTTGGGAAACCGAGGAGAGCATTCAGAAAGCCTATCCTAAGTGTCGAGTAGATATCTCTGATTGACTCCGGTGCAAGGTACATTTACCATACTTTGCATTACCATTGAGTTCTCTACTTTGTTGTTATTTTCTTTCCATGGATGCGCACTTTTAATTCTACAGTCTAAATGATTTTAAAAGAGTATAGAAATTGATTAGTAATTTTTAAAAGTTAAAAACAATTTGATTGATTGTTTGAGTTGTGTGGTAGTAGATTTGATTAATTAAATTATTAAAACGATAGTTAACTTAATCAATAATAGAATGAATGGTAGAATTTATTCGATTATATCACACATTGAACTGATTAGAAAATAGATAGAAATATATACTTGTGCATTATATATGTTTGAACAGGTAAATGGATAGCTGTTGAGTAAAGAATTTATTTGCGTGCCCGACAAATAGGTAAACCTTAATGAGTTGGATGCGAAATATTATTATATCAACTCCTGTGAATGTCATTGGATGCGGAGTGTTGGTTGTTCTGCGTGTAATAATAAACGTCGCCATAGGATAGTAACAATTATTTTGAACTACATTACATGGCATACTTCTGAAGATAGGCATACTTCATCATATACCACATAAGCATTTGGAGCTTGTGTGACGAGGTGGAAGATTTACCATACGAGCGAGAGGCTTGTATGGCGATGACTATATTTTACAGGTTGAACTGATGACTGATATGGACTATTTAAATTGTAACGATAAAATTGCCAGATTAATAGGAACCCCACACGGGTCTGGAGTTGACAATAATCATGTCTCTCTAGTCATTAGATATGGCACATGGACTATTTATTTCCCACACGGGACGAGGTGACGAGGATTTATCCTCTGGAGCAATTAAAATACACACTCCCTCAAGCTTTGACAGGGTAACGAGAATTTATTCTCTGGAGTTATTATCAATACACGCTCCCTTGTAAACACCAGAATATATCACTATAAATATGTGTATGCTTATTAGGATTTATTGGGTACCTAATACGACCCAATAAATTTCCAAACCTCCCCCGTACAAAGGAGGTTATGGCGAAAATTTTCGAAAATTCCGGGTGTTAGCCAAATTTTTTAAGAATTTGAAAATTCTCAAAAACTAAAAAGTTAGAGAATGGATGCTAGATTGAACGTAGATTTGATTAATCAAACCACTTTCGACTTTGTTCCTTTTCTGGGACGAAAAGTTTTATGTGGGGGAGATTGTAACGACCTGGAAAATCTGAACCAATTTAAAAATATTAAATTGGCTAAAATAGTGGATTTTAAATATTTAAAATAAATATTTTAAATAATAGCAATGAAAAGTGAGTTTGAATCGACGTTTGAAAACAAATATAATTAATTCAAATTATAAACAAGGCCTGAAATGGCGTGGTAGTTTCAAAATTTGAATTCAAACTTTGACTGATTGTACCGGGTGCAAAACAAAACGGACTTGAGTGAAACCAAAAATATTTAAATCTGTTAGTGAATACCTTTCTAACGAATCTGAAAAATCGAAGTTTCGTAGCGGAAAGCAAAAGTTATGGCCAAATGAATTTTCTGAAGGGTCGCTATGGAATTTATATATCCCGTGAAAATGGCCATTTTGCAAATGACCTCGGAATTCGACGAAACCACTTTTATGGGTTCCGGGATGTGAATTTATTGCTAGGTTTCAAATTTCATAATTTTTGAAGCTAGTATGTGAGCGTGGCAAAGGAAAACGTGTTTTGGTCAATTACAGTTAAATTGGATCGACCAGAAATGGGCCTTTTTGCAAACGGTCTTAGAATTCGACGAAACTAGTTTTGTTGGGACCGTATCATCAAAACATAGCCAGATTTATTTTTTTGGAATTTTTCGAATCATTTTGTGGCCCTGGCAAATTGAAATGTACGTTCAAATCGAATATTAAATGTTTTATATTTTAATTCGAAGGAAAACTGACTGAAACAGTCGAATGGGCCTTCGAAACATATCCCATTGTGTTTGGAATGGGGGTAAAACGCTAGGGACGGCAGTCGTTGGGTTCAGATTGGTGTTAGTACGTGAAGAGGGGTATTTTTGGATTTTAAAAATTTATAAATATAAAAAAAAATCATTGGCCAGGAATCTTTTTCTCTCTCCCCGACGCATCGCGATTAAACGGCGGAGCCCCTCAAAACGTTCCCGTCCACTTTCCGATCAATCCACGCAAAATTTGCCCCTCCTCCAGTTGAAGATTTTGTAGAGCTCCTCGAGATCTTCAAATCCATATATAGTTTGGATTTTTTCATTGTGTATTTTGGGAGAACAGACGCCGGGAAGTTCTCGACTTCCAGCCGCCACCGTGACTGGTGGGGACCACCGAACAGAGCGAGACGACCTGGCGCGGGGAGCTGGTTCCAAGCCCTTTCGAGTGGCGAATGCCGATCGTCATATAGCTACACAGATTTCGCGAAAATCAAAAACCTAGATTCGAACCAAACTATGGAGGTACGACCTTGTTTATTTTCAACTGTTTTAACACCTTTAAACCGTTGCAAACTTTGAAAAATCATATCTTTTTCGTTTCTTGTCGAAATCCAGTGAAACAAGAGACAGTGGACTCGTGTGGACGTCTTCTACATTTTAGAAGAGACCGCATATTTTTCTGAGCCTTCTACTATTTTTGGTGGAGTGGAACCCAATGTGAGATTTCTAATTTATAAACGATATGGAAAACGGCGATGTATAAATTATATAGTCAATGTATGAGTTATATAAGCATTGTACACCTCTTGTATAAGCGTTGTATAAGTTGTACGTTCGATGTATAAGTTGTATATGCGTTGTAAAAATTATATATGCGTTGAAATAGAAGTGAAATGCTATATATATATATATATATATATATATATATATATACGCCCCTCGTCCACAAACCATGGACGATACTTATTGGTTGTGATTGGTGTTAAAATTGATTGATAGCGAATGGTTGATTGAAATTGTTTGTGGTTGGAATTGATTGATTGTGGTTGAAAAATACCCGTTTGTGGTTGAGAAATATTTGGTTGAAACCACATAGGATTAGTTTGTGGAAATGAAATAAATATACATGCCGCCTGCGTGCGAACTAGATGCTTGATTCCCCATTGTCAAAAGCTGCGAGGCTTTAAGGTAGAGCGAGGAGCCGTACTAGGGACGGTCCCGGTTTTAACTACCCTGTCGTTATGCTGCCGAAATTTTGAATAATATTCATGTGTTAGAATTATCTTCCTGTGTTGAAATTATATTCGTCTGTTGAATAGAAAACCTTCATGTGTTTAATAGAAATTCATTCGTTGAGTCATATTCATGTGTTGAATGGTATTCGTGTTTTGAATAAATTGTTTTAACAATAAAAATCACACTTTTACTCTATATACACAAAGTATAGAAAACCTTCATGTGTTGAATCGAAATTCATTCATTGAATAGAAATTCATGTGTTGAATGGTATTCGTGTTTTAAATATAAAAATCACCTTTTTATCTATATATATAAACTGTAGAACACCTTCATGTGTTGAATCGAAATTCATTCGTTGAATTGAAATTCATGTGTTGAATGGTATTCGTGTTTTAAATATAAAAATCACCTTTTTATCTATTTATATAAACTATAGAAAACCTTCATGTGTTGAATCGAAATTCATTCGTTGAATTGAAATTCATGTGTTGAATGGTATTCATATTTTGAAATAAATTGTTTTATAATAAAAATCATATTTTTATCATCTATATGACCTATATAAAATAGTTGTGTTTTGAAAGAAATTGTTTTGTAATAAAAATCATATTTTTATCATTTATATGAACTATATAAAATAATCATGTTTTTAAATGAATTGTTTTACAATAAAACTCACATTTTTATTATATACATGAATTATTAAAAATAGTGAAGTGTTGAAATAGAAGACAGTTAGAAAAAAATATCATTTTTATCAAATGTATGAAAATCATATAGTTTTGAAATCGAAGAATCGATATATATATATAAATAGAATTGAAATATATCGAATAACGAAGCTGCAGTTCGTATTTTGAAAACGTGATTTCAAACGATTAGTGTGGGAGATCCGACCATCTGAATTTCCCGAAACCGCAACCGTTGGGTTCGCTTTGGACATATCTTTCCAACGGCACCAACTTTGTAAAAATCCAACTGTTGGATTATCTGGAATGTTTTAATTCAAATCTGAAGAAACACAGCGCCAGAATCGATTATATTTATATATATATATATAAATAAATATAATTATATTTAATCGAATAACGACGCTGCAGTTCGTATTTTGAAATCGAAACTTCAAACGATTGTACCGGGAGATCCGACCGTCGGATTTTCCCAAAACTAGAACCATTGGATTCGTTTTGAAAAGATCTTTCTAATGATATAAATTTTGTGAAGATCCAACGGTTAGATTTTCAGATATGTGTAAATCAAATCTGAAGAAAAACATCGCCACGGCCGCGTTATGGCCCGAAGCGTCGTTTGAATAAATTGGCTATTTTAAAATAAATAAAAATAGCGATAAATCATTATAAAATATTATAAATGATACGGATGTGAAATTTAGAAATTAACTGAAGGTTAGCTAAGTCGAATGGTTTCCTGGATTTTTATCTGATGTTGGTTTCGGCCTTCGGGGTTAATATTTGGGAAATCGTTCTCTTACTGATTGACGGTTAGTGACTATTGAATTGAAATGATGCGTATGTAGTGTTTATGTAGCACGTGTTTATTATATACGCGAGTTGATCAGAAAGACCGGGTTTATCCCATTCTGAATAACTGAATCGACGATAAGAAATCGAAGATGAAGACGGTGGTCGAAGACCGGAGATCTTCACCTCGTTTGGATGGCAACTGATGTCCTGATTGGGAGGCATCCCGAAATATGGATAATGAGTGGTGATCGTCCAGACGTACGTGGTGATCGATGGGTTTGCGAGGTATATAGTGCCTCCGGTTTCGTTCAGACCCAGAACGGACTTGCAAATGGACAATGTGTCTGACATTGGAATTTATTCTGTGTGATTGATATCCATCAGTTGCACGGTGTGAATTGCCTGTGTGGCATGCTAAGATGCAGTGATCAGGGCTTCTATTGAAAAGCAAAGTCTTGTGGTGATGATCAAAGCACCGCCTGTGTGGCGTAGCCTTGTGTATAACGTGAATTCGCGAGCCTCACACCCCGGTATGAACCAGAAACGGGAGAAGGACCTCAGGGAGGGCATGCGTTTCTTTCTAGCTAGGAGTTGTGTCGGTGTTTTTACACGGCCTGACATTTTACTTATATGGATGATGGATAGCGAGGTGCCTCGGATATATCGGTCGATCCTGGACCGATGGAGTCATTCGTTGGCTCATTTACGCCCATAGGGCGGAGAAACGTAGTGTTCAGGAATATTAATCAACATCAGTGGACCGGCTATGTCGCTCCAAGGGCCCACCTGAGTCTGGGCCCTGAGACATGGGCTAGATTGTCTCGAATTCGGTAAGGACTATCTTTTGCCTTGGTTCATGACGGAAATCCAATTTCCAAATACGTGACTGTGCGGTTTTGATTGTATATATATATATATGGCGACATGATATATGGTACCCATGGCGCCTATGATTGATAGTTATGATTGAAATTGTTTTTGAAACATATAAACACTAGTAATAATATCAAATGCTTTTATTTTATTCGTATCAAGCATATTTTGGCCATTATAAGGTAAAACTCTATCCTCTGGTTTGCGTTGCATTGTGTGATGGGAACTGAGTCTTATAATGGCTTCATTTTTATAAAAAGCATTGCGATATTTAAAAGAATGATTTGTTTTAAAGCACTGGCAATCCAATGGAGTAAACCCGTTCCACGAAAGTGGCGTGGTTCTGTGATTAGCCATATTAAAAATGTGTTGAGTAGATTTCTCATACCAGTCCCATGACTGACTCGTAGTTTATTTCACTTTCAAACTCGGGTGCCCCTTTTTCTGCACGGGCAACCTTGTATTCAGGTTTAGCTGGCTCTTTCTGGATAGCTGGAGCTGAAGATGGATTCTATTATTTATCTCTTTTTATGCTGTTCAGCTCCTATTGTACATATTATGTTTGTTTTCCGCTGTAGACATTTATGTATAGCTGAACTGTATTTGTACTAAGTATGATCCTGTATACTGTGTAACTCTGATGATTACGTTTATCTAATATATTCTTTTGTTCATTATCTGGTGTATTTATTTATTTTTGTTCTGCTGTTGTCTGTTAATGTGTTATATTCCAAGGATTACCCTTGCCACCGTCAGTACGGGGTTTGGGGTCGTCTCAGGAAAACTTCATTAAATCTAAATTTAATGATTTATCCTAGTTAATAACTAGTTCATTTAATAAAAATATATTTTTATATTTTCAAATATAGGATTTTTCATCCCAATTCTTTCTAAATCATTTATTTTGATTTTACATAATTTATTAATATTTTTAAAAAATTTATTATCGCTCGTACAGTCTGTCTCCAATAACGGCCACCGAACTGCATCCACAACGACCTTTTCCAAATTTTATTTCGACATAATTCCAAACCCAACCATTAGATTTCCAAACTCTTATATTCATTGGAAAGCTCTTTTCGATACGAACCCAATGGTTCTGGTTTGAGGAGAATCCGACGGTCAGATCTCCCATTACGTCAATTTAAAGTTAATGGTCGAAATTCACGAACGGTCGCTGCGCGATGCGTTCTATTTAGGCCATTATATAAATATATAATATATATATCGTCGATTTCTATTTAAAACATATTTTATAAAACATTTGCAAATTCATTAAAAATGATTTTAACTTCATTTTCAATATTAAAGCAAAATTGAATATTCCTTTTCTTTATCGTATTATAATATTAATATTTCCAAAATATTAAACTTATAAATCACTTCTTTTTAAATATTCATTTAAAAACGAATAAAATCAACCGATAAACCCGTTCGGGTTAAAATGGCGCTTGCTACTTAACTCAGCTTCAACATTTTATATTTTTGTGTCCATTCTAAAAATGGACATAAAAATCATATCTTATTCTACATTGAATGTTATTTTAAAATAATCTTTATTTTAAAATATCCTTTATTTTATAATATTCCTTACATTGAAGTATTCTTTTACATAAAAATGTTTTTATACTTAAAAAAAGTTTCTTTTTACAAAAATGAATCTTTTCATAAGAATGATTCTGAATTGGGATGCGACTCAAACAATTACCATGTAATTCCAGTTACATGGATTTTATACATCGCATGTATTCAATAATCATAAATAGACATACAACAATCCATTCACATCCAGAGTGAAGTTTATAACTATTTGAGCGTTAAAATAAATAAATAACGCTCATCAAAGACTGTCAATCCATCGATTAACAGATAATTATATATTGGGACTTGTGTAAGTCAAAAATCATCCCAATACCCATGTGGGGTTTTCAGCCGACAAACAAATAATAAATTATCTGTGCTCTTGGGCGATGTGTAAAAATTATCGACCCAATCACATAAACAAGTCGGATAACTTGTAAATGGAGGTGTAATATACAATATATAACCCGACGATATAAATGTCACTTTTATTTCTATTCTTTTTATTGCATATAAAAGGTAAATAAAAATGTAATCTTTATTTCTATACTTTTTATTCTAATTTACATTTTCTAACAAAAACGTCCTTTTTATTGTAATTTACATTTTCTAACAAAAATGTCCTTTTTATTCTCATTTACATTTTCTAATCAAAATGTACTTTTTATTCTAATTAGAAAATGACACTAGAATGTACTTTTTATTTTAAAAAGAATATTACGCTAGAAATGTACTTTTTATTCTCAAAAGAGAATAACTCTAAATTTATCCTTTTTATTCTCAAAAGAGAATAACGCTAAATTTGTTCTTTTTAAACTAATAAGAATATTACATTGAAAATGTACTTGTTATTCTCAAAAGAGAATAACGCTAAACTTTGTTCTCTTTCTATTCTTTCTCATGTTCTTATTTGCAACTAATTTGCAAACGAAAATGTACTTTTAAATCTACCCCTTTATTTACATCTAATATGTAAATAAAAATGTAACTTTTTGATATAAGCCTTCATTTAAAAAAATGCATCTTTTGTTTAATCATTTTAAATGAACAAAAATGTTTTCATCTTTTCTTCAATCCTTTTTTTTAATAACCAAAAGTGTAATCTTTCTTTTTAATGACCAAAATGTATATTTTGGTTTCATTCTTTTTTAAATGACAAAAATATGTATTTTGTCACATTCCTTTTATTTACATTGAAAAATGTAATCTTTTTATTTCATTTCTAATTACATTGAAAAATGTAATCTTTTTATTTGATGTTTTATTTGCATCTAAATTGGCAAATAAAAATGTAATTCTTTTTCTATGTTTATTTGCATCTAAAATGCAAATAAAAAGTGTACTTCTTTTACTATGTTTATTTGCATCTAAAATGCAAATAAAAATGTAATTCTTTTTCTATTCATGTTTGCAAATACAAAATGTGATTTGAGTTCTGGCATAAATTCTCTTAACAAAAATATGATTTTTGTTTTGACACAAATTCTATATTTTGTTTTATCACGAATTCTCTTAACAAAAATGTATATTTTGTTTTGACACAAATTCTATTAACAAAAATATATATTTTGTTTTGACACAAATTATGTATTTTGTGTTTACATACATTTTCTATTTTTCATTTGTATAAATATAAATGAAAATTTTATTTACACAACAAATTTATATACATAAAAAGAGTATTTTTATTGTACGATCAACTCTAACATTTCAAATTAGATCCAACAAACAATATCAACCAATTCATATCACATACAGTTCACACAATCGAATATTGACAGCATATGTAAAATTTACCAATGAAATAATAATCAAATTTTATTTAAAAAAAGAAATCTCACCGAACAATTAAGATCTGAAATTTCTCTGAATTTTGACTTGCTCTGTTTCAGTCCTAGTCAGTTCCATGGCGAAGTATTTTTCCTCAAGATCCTAACGCATTTGAAATCGTCCAATTCTGATAAGATTTGAACGAGTTACAATGGTTTGAAGTTTAATTACATTAATTAATTTAATTAAAATAGGATTAGCACTTAACCCTTCATCCTTAATCTATCGTTCTTCTCTGGAATACATGCCGCCAACAAACCCATTCCCTTTGCTTTCTAGGGTTTGAAATACCCTCCACCAAGCTGCGCCGGAACGGAATCGAGCACCACCACCTTCACCGCCTTCGAGGCACCTCCACCCGCACCCAATCCTGGCCAACTCGGTGGCCCCCACTGCCCTGGGGATGCGTGCGAACGGAGCCAGTTCGTGGTCCAAATTCGAGCGCTAGGGGTCACGAGAGTTCATCGTCTCCTTATAGATCGAAAGCACTCATCTTCCTCTTTGATTCTGGTTTTATAAGTGTTATCTGAATCGAAGTATGTGGGAAGAGATTAAGGGATCATTCTTTGTTCGATTTTGGCCATTCAAAAGGGCATGACGGCGGCAGAATACTATACATGGCGTTTAGGGTTTAGTATTAGGTTAGGTATTTATACTGTGTATTTCTTTCTGTTAATTCTTTTAATTCGTAAATTATCTGTTTAAAATAACGAACTCCAAATCGAACTCAACGAGTACCGCCCCTAGCCAAATACCCCCATTCTGGACACAGTGGAATATGTCTCGTAACTCAATTCGGCTGTTACGATATGTTTTTCTTTAAATTTAAATATAAAACATTTATTTATTTAGTTTGAACGTACATTTTAAATTACCGGGGCCACATACTAACTCTAAAAATTCCAGAAAAATAAATCTAGTTATGTTTTGACGATACGGTCCTAACAAAACTAATTTCGTCGAATTCTAAGACCGTTTGAAAAATGGCCATTTTCAAGTCTATTAAAATTGACTAAAACTGACAAAACACGTTTTCCTTTGCCACGCTCACATATTAATTCGAAAAATTCTGAAAAATTAAATTTAACAATATTTTGACATTCCGGTTCCAACAAAAGTGGTTTCGTCGAAAATCGAGGTCGTTTGTAAAATGGCTATTTTTAAGGCCAATATATTATATTAAAAAATATATAAATTCTACATCGACTTTTCTAAATTTTAAACTGGCCATAACTTTCAAAATATCAAGTGAAATTTCAGTTTTTTAGATTCTCTAGAAAGATATGATTAAACAGATTTAAATATTTTTGGTTTTACTGAAATCCGATTTGTTTTGAATCCTGTACGGTCAGTCAAAGTTCAAATTCAAATTTTCAAACTGCAGCGCTGTTTTAAACTCCTTTTATAATTAAATTGAATTTATTTGTTTTAAAATAAATTTTTAGTCGTTCTTATTTAAAATAAATTATTTTAAATATTAAAATCCATTAAAATTTCTAAAATAAAAATTTTAAATTAGCCCCAAAATTCTGGGTTGTTACGATAAAAATAAATCAATAAAGAGTATCATGTATAACCTAACATGCTTCTCATAACAAATCTCATTTTTAAATTAATAGGATACTCATAATAATTAAGTTAGAGTATCAAAACCCAGTAAAATCCCCATGATATTTATCATATATAAAACAATATGACAAAACCACCCAACAAAGGTTATCATATATAAATCAATACGATACTCATAACCAAATAACACATATAAAACAATATGATATTTGTAATAAATATCTTATGATAACTAATACTTATCATATGTAAAAGCAATATGATCACATCAGAGTATCACATGTAAATCAATACGATACTCATAACAATTGTCATATACAAATCAATATGATAATAAATCAAATCAGAGTATCATATATTAATCAATACGATACTCATAAAAATTATCATATATAAATCAATATGATAATAAACTAAATCAGAGTATCATATATAAACCAATACAATACTCATAACAATTATCATATATAAATCAATATGATAATAAATCAAATCAGAGTATCATATATAAATCAATACGATACTCATAACAATTATCATATATAAATCAATATGATAATAAAACAATTCAGAGTATCAATATGATACTCATAACAATTATCATATATAAATCAATATGATAATAAATTAAATCAATTGTAGTAATGTAATAAAATATTAGGGATTATGGGATAAATATAACTCAACTCATAACATACCAAATAAATAGACGTGTAACGACCCGGAGAATTTCGGCTTCGAAAATCGACACAAATACCTTTACTGTACCTCATGCCGACCTTTCCAACACCGAGAACACCGGATTGTTAATGAAAGAATTTAGAGGGTGAGATAAGAAAGAAATAAATATAAGAATAGAAGAAGAAGAAGAACACAACACAGAGTCTCACATCGCAGTGGAACACAATATAATATAGAAATAAATCTTTATTGAGAGCTTTAAATGAAACTTACAATCATCAGAGTACATCAACACACTTGGACAGTCATAATAATCTGCCCTTATAAACAACACAGCGGAATATCACTCGATATGTCTGGACTTCTCCAGCATGCCTTTCGTAGTGTTAAATAACCTGAACCTGCAAACCCGGGCTAACCCGAGCATTTACAAAACACCGGGTCAGTCTGGTGAACCAGAGTGAGATAAACTCGCACAGTATTTAGGGTAAATCATCCAATTATGATTTTAAAGTTAAAAATCATTTCAAAAGCAAAAGATAATCGTAAGACCAAATCCACACATAAACACGGACGGTTTTTACCTTACGATAACCCAAATCAGTTTTCGAAATCGATATCTATTCTGATATTATAATAATGTCTAAATACAAATAATTAGCAAATCTAGGGGAACGCTTGCATCTCACGCTCCCCGTATATAGTATACAATCGAAAACCGCGGGCGCTTATTGGATATTGGATTTCCAACTTGACAAGGTATGGGACCACCTTCCGCACGTGTATCTCTAGAGGCGAATACACAGGGTTCAACAAGAACGTCTTGCAACCCGGCCCTCACATGACCGACCACTCATTCCTCTTGAGTGTATCGAATGTATATCACCAACGGATGGACTCAAACCACCGTCCCCGAATGGGCAGAATCGATAGAATAAGAAACAAAAGGAATTTCTCTAGATAGGTGATTATACACCCTAATGGGAGCGACCCACATAGCCATGTTGCCTGCCCGATTTCTGTCATCTTCCGGTTGATGAGGCTTGAGGTCAGAACACATCTGATCATCATACACTTTGAATGCCACATCGTCAGATCCTCCGGATATCACTAATTGATATCCACAAAAATACTCTGCGGTCAGCTAAGAGAAGGTGTACGGCCTCCTCCGCCATCAACAGAAATACGTTTGAAGAAATCAACGTACGTGACCCCTTTGGAAATACTCTGTCAGACACTCGTCCATACAAGTCATCCAGGAACAGGATGAACCGAAGGTACCCTCCTACTGCATCCCAGGAATCACCCTACCGATCAGTAGCGAGAAGTCCTTGCAATCCGTAGATTCCAATCACGACAGAATCACTATTGAAATATCTCCGGCCGCTAAACCAGAGAAATCCAATCAGTAGTTCTTCCGCTCAAGAAGATCAACGGTCTTCCATTGCTCCATCTTCAATAATCTTCTTTCACGTATTCGCTGGTCGGAATGGTTTTCGAATATATATTCGATCCCGGTCTTTCCGTACCAACGATCGTATGGTCAGGTTTGATAGTCGGTGTTTTAACTATCAAATAAATAATTGTGTGAATGACATGAGCTTACCAGTTCAGTACAACACCACATGGCCTCTTTAATTCAAAACGATTAATGATGGTTAATTTCTAACTCTTAAACATTTCAAATATAACTTATTTGACGTCAGGTTCTTGTTTCAACCATTTCATTTCCATATTTAAGAAAATATGATATACAATTCCTTACTCAACCATTACCACTCATTTTCCCTTATTGGAAAATCAACTCAATTTATATTACAAACCCACTTTTCATTCCATTACTTGCATACGTTGATCCACTTTCATTTCTGTAAATGAATTCATTTCAAAACTTATTTTTTCCCATTTCCTTCCATCTCGGAAGTACCACTTTTAATTTCCCACCATTTCCCTTTTTATTTATTTCACCTTGGACATTTATAAACACCAAATTCTTTTCACTCCCGTTACTCGGAAACAAAACTCATTTATATATATCCTCGACCCTTTCACTTTCATCTCGTTATTATTTCCCTCCTTTCACATTACAACTAATATCATGCTTAGATAATCCCGAGGTCGTTCAAGTTGGGGTATTTATTTACCTCTCAGACCTTGATCAACAACGGTCTTACCTTTAGATAAACATCAGTTGTAACTCCAACCAGATATTTATTTTAATCTCCTTAGCTCTTTTGTTGATAAAAACTTATTATCTTTTGAATCCTCCTTTTCGAATATAACCATAAGTTCTTAATCCATCGATTAAGAAAATTAATTTATCAACCATCACATTTCTCTATTACCTTTCTAAACGATACTTTTCATCACTTGGATTTTGTTAAAATCCTATTTCTTACCACATCACTTTTAAGCCTTTCTCTTAATGGTCTTATTTCATAAATTCCCTTAATTCCCTTATTTAAGTAACATTTGTAAATCCTTTATACCTCAATTCTTTTCCTAAATTTTGTTTATAAAACCATAGTTCCATATAACCCTTCTATTTATCACTGTTCCTTTATAAAATCATTTAAACCCCAATTATAGACCCAATTAATAAATATTTACTTTGACAACTTTAAATTCAAATAAATAGATTTAAAATTCATTTTTTCTTCAGTTATAGAATAAATCTTATAACTTTATCTCGTCGATTACCTAACGGTAGATCGACGGTTAATTCATAGGCCATGTACTGCCGATCACTCAACCAATAATACCCATTGGTTTAAACCAAACAAATATTGGATTTCAGGTCAATATTCAACCATCCCATCAAACAATTCAATACTGGTCTCATAGCAGTCTATAACGACAATTTAATGTCAATCACCACAATCAATCAACCAATTCATTTATTAAAACATGTTTATTTAATGAACGTGACCAATAAGGTAACTTACCTTAACTGGGACTAATCGTTAAAAATAACGATTCGGTTTTACTGAAATTAAACGGCGTTTAATTCCATCAGTTCAACAATAACTAAATATATATCAGCAACCAGTCAATCATGAGCAACCATAGCACACAAAATAAAAACCCAACTTATAAAATATAAGCGGGAAATAACTGAGTGAGTTTAACTCACTTTTGTATTCGATTTCGTCGATAAATCGGCTTGTTTTCCAGTTGAATTGATTGACATTTCATTTTTCTGAAAAATCCAGCTGCTTCCTGCCCTGCCCGGTCTCATTCATCATGCAATACTCGTTTTCACGGTCCCGACATTTTTCGTTCCGTCGAATTCTGACCACAAACGTGTTCGAAATAAATATTTGAATTTTATAAAAACATTAGACTAATTAACTTTAAATAAAATAAAATTGGGCCTTACTTCTTGGTCCAGCCCACTACATTTCTGAGCCGCATCCACTACCTTATACCCTAAAACAATCGGTCTCCCTCTTCATTCACTTCACAATCTCGTAGCCGCCATCAACTCAAAAAAAAATGGAACCCTAGAACGACCGAAACCCTTCTCCCGTCGCTGCTTTCTCCAGCGAAGATCGAACGAGTCCCCCTTGCCTTCCTACTCCCGTCGCCAACCCCTTCGATTCCATCAGTAACCCTCGTGTAACCCTAAAAATCGAGAAGATCCCCGAACCCAAATGTCCAGCGTCGAACAAATACTCTTCGGATTCCATCATTCCGTGTCTACAAATCAGATAAGTTTATTTACTGGATTTTTTTATTTCGGTATTTATTTGCTTTTAAATTTTTTCCTGTTTTCATTTTTACTTGGTTCGAATGGTTTATATGTTCTGATACAACAATTGTGGATGCCTATTTATACTTGAAAGCATTGCAGTGATCCCTGAATTGTTACGTCCTATTAAGAATTAGCTGCGCCTAGATTTTTAGGCGTTTACTTCTCACTCAGTTGTGTAGTCGAACTGTAGGTGATTTACTTGGTTTGTGTGATGGATTTTGTTGGATTTCTAGTACCGCCTGTGTTCAGAAATGTACATGAACCTAATTATTTATGTTGATTTGGTTAGGCTATGTATTGTCTGCTCAGATTTGAAATTTGCATTGAGTCGTATGTGTAACCATTGAATGGTTTATTTGGGTTTTCAGATTTAGAATTGATATGTATATATATAGCAGCCCTGATTTGTACATCAGATCTTTACTGCATTTGTTTAGTTGGTACTTTCCTGTTTGAATTTTCACTCCATGTGCAAATCCTGCCTGAACAGTCCCTATGGTTTAGGCTATACGTCTATAGATATTTCACATGGTTTTGTCTGCCATTACATTATTTTAAATCAAATTCCAGATCTGCATTGGATATTGTAGTAGCAGAATAGCTTTCCCTATGTGATTTCTGAAAACATACATTATCTGTTTCGATTTTTATGGTGTGTTTTACTGTTTCCTTAGCTGTTCCCAGCTGTTTTTATCTTGTTGAATTCATTTATTTATTACTCCTTTTCTGATCATGATCTTGATGTATCAATATACATTTTAAATTCTAGCCGTAGTTCAGATTTCCCTTAGTTGTTCCTATATAGATTTATAGCTATAGGTCTACTGTTTTCATGTGGCATTTTTCTTATTTGAAAATTTTCAACTTAAAACATATCTATCTATATTTATTATTAGCTATTACTCATAGCTCTCCCTTTTCTTTTCTTTACAGGACGGATTTCTGGAGGAAGATTTGATGTTGAGAAGATATCATTGTGGATTTTCTTTCATGTGCCATTAGATTATATATATTTTTTTTTCTCCATTCCTTCTTGTCTGTAATTGTTTGTGTATGGCCAATCAAAGTTATTTATTCAAGTTCAGATTTGATATTGTATGAGGTGTAAAGTAAATATTTAGTTATTTCGATTGTAACTTAAAGTGTGCATTCGGTTTTGTTGTAACATAGACAAGAATGTATGTATATACATGTCGCATATTAGCTATTCAAATTTGACAAATTTTGAATTTGCTTTTAATCACCACTTCCCTATTAAAATTTGTAATGTTACATGTATCGACAAACCCAAATCCTTTTATCTATTCTTGTTACTTAAAATTAGTATACTAAACTCTTTTGCATACGGTCTCAATTTATACTAATTTCTGTCGTAACCTTTCGAGTGGTAAGATACCAGATCCGTCGAAAATTAACATATCATTTGAATTATAAACTTATAGCTCAAAATAAGACCAGGACGGATTCTAAACTTGATAAATCAAAATTTTGAGTTAACAATATCAAATATATATACGAATCCTTATTAAATTAATAAAATAACGTTATCGTTTATTAACGAAATCCATAGCGACTATCCCAAAAATTTTACTGGACATAACTAACAAATTATAACACGAAATCTTGATTTTTCTCTTCCATACGAAAAATATACACAAATCGATTCAAACGTTTCTGGTTTCACAGAATTCCGATTCAAAATGAATTTTGTATACTCAGTTAAAGTTCAAAACGAAATTTACGAACTACCGCGCCATTTCGAGCTCGATTTATAATTACATAAATTATAACGTTAAACATCATTTTAAATAAACGAATTCAATATTAAAATTCATTAATATTCTAAATAAAATATTTAAAATAATAAATTAAATTAAATATTTGACTGCCAAAAACACGGGTCGTTACATTCTTCCCCCCTTAAAATAATTTCGTCCTCGAAATTGCTAAGGTAGGAAAGAACGTTACAAACCCATTGATTTTCAAATCCAATTTATTTTAAAACGAAAATCGATTCAATACCATATATAAATATTTTTCAAAAATATCGAAAATTTTCTAACACTCTAAATTCCCGGAAAAATTCGGCAGAGTCTCCCCTGCACGGAGTAACATCTGCGATATCGCAGGAACAAATAATATATATATACATCAACCAACGGTCGGAAAACAAAAAAAAAAAAATCAAAACCCCAAAATTTTATATTTTCGCATAGGCATACCTTTTACGAGCGCTATTGAGCATATTTGCTCAACGTATATGCGATTTTCTCAACCAACATCAGTCAGACTATTCCTCTGGCACCTGTGCTTAACTCAATTCACATATCAGTAATAAATATGTGCAATTCTGAAATAATATTTCAGTAATCAACTGGCATAACTATACCAATTCTATAATCAACCACCCAACATAAATTCATTATCAACCATAGGGTTAAGTCATAAATTTCAATCCATATGCAGTTTCATTCCGGTTTAATTATACCGGAAATTATTCTTTAGTTCAAAATTCATTTAACTCTATTAATTTTTTTTTTCTTTTTCTTTTTTTTTTCCAATCAAACAAACTATCATCCAATAACAAACAAATCACAATAACAACCAATACACAACCAAATCAATCAAATCCATCGAATTTACATTCAATATCAATATTTGGTTTCTCATATTTGAACATCAATCGATTTATGTCCGATTGATTTTCTTTTGATTATTATCTATTCAAAATTCCAATTTCCATATATGTTTTATTTGATTTCAATATCATTCTTAGTTTAATTGCACTTAACAAAGTTAATTTTCAATTCAAGTTTCAATCCAATTTGAATCACATTCAAATCGATCAAATACACTACTTTCTCAATAATTTGATAAAATTATTTCCTTTATATACAAAAATATAATTTGGGTAAAATTATTTCATTTACCCTCTTTTCAAAACAATACTGTATCGATTGCCAGTTCAGTGCTTCTCAACACTTGAACCGATTAACCAACACAATACAAAACATTTATGTATAGAATTTACAAATACGCTCTCGTATATATACACTCAATCTCGATCTAGGGTATTACTAACCCAATCTCTATCGAGTTACACCACAAAGCCAAGGTTATTACTAAACCAATAGCTCTGATACCACTGTAACGACCCGGAGAATTTCGGCTTCGAAAATCGACACAAATACCTTTACTGTACCTCATGCCGACCTTTCCAACACCGAGAACACCGGATTGTTAATGAAAGAATTTAGAGGGTGAGATAAGAAAGAAATAAATATAAGAATAGAAGAAGAAGAAGAACACAACACAGAGTCTCACATCGCAGTGGAACACAATATAATATAGAAATAAATCTTTATTGAGAGCTTTAAATGAAACTTACAATCATCAGAGTACATCAACACACTTGGACAGTCATAATAATCTGCCCTTATAAACAACACAGCGGAATATCACTCGATATGTCTGGACTTCTCCAGCATGCCTTTCGTAGTGTTAAATAACCTGAACCTGCAAACCCGGGCTAACCCGAGCATTTACAAAACACCGGGTCAGTCTGGTGAACCAGAGTGAGATAAACTCGCACAGTATTTAGGGTAAATCATCCAATTATGATTTTAAAGTTAAAAATCATTTCAAAAGCAAAAGATAATCATAAGACCAAATCCACACATAAACACGGACGGTTTTTACCTTACGATAACCCAAATCAGTTTTCGAAATCGATATCTATTCTGATATTATAATAATGTCTAAATACAAATAATTAGCAAATCTAGGGGAACGCTTGCATCTCACGCTCCCCGTATATAGTATACAATCGAAAACCGCGGGCGCTTATTGGATATTGGATTTCCAACTTGACAAGGTATGGGACCACCTTCCGCACGTGTATCTCTAGAGGCGAATACACAGGGTTCAACAAGAACGTCTTGCAACCCGGCCCTCACATGACCGACCACTCATTCCTCTTGAGTGTATCGAATGTATATCACCAACGGATGGACTCAAACCACCGTCCCCGAATGGGCAGAATCGATAGAATAAGAAACAAAAGGAATTTCTCTAGATAGGTGATTATACACCCTAATGGGAGCGACCCACATAGCCATGCTGCCTGCCCGATTTCTGTCATCTTCCGGTTGATGAGGCTTGAGGTCAGAACACATCTGATCATCATACACTTTGAATGCCACATCGTCAGATCCTCCGGATATCACTAATTGATATCCACAAAAATACTCTGCGGTCAGCTAAGAGAAGGTGTACGGCCTCCTCCGCCATCAACAGAAATACGTTTGAAGAAATCAACGTACGTGACCCCTTTGGAAATACTCTGTCAGACACTCGTCCATACAAGTCATCCAGGAACAGGATGAACCGAAGGTACCCTCCTACTGCATCCCAGGAATCACCCTACCGATCAGTAGCGAGAAGTCCTTGCAATCCGTAGATTCCAATCACGACAGAATCACTATTGAAATATCTCCGGCCGCTAAACCAGAGAAATCCAATCAGTAGTTCTTCCGCTCAAGAAGATCAACGGTCTTCCATTGCTCCATCTTCAATAATCTTCTTTCACGTATTCGCTGGTCGGAATGGTTTTCGAATATATATTCGATCCCGGTCTTTCCGTACCAACGATCGTATGGTCAGGTTTGATAGTCGGTGTTTTAACTATCAAATAAATAATTGTGTGAATGACATGAGCTTACCAGTTCAGTACAACACCACATGGCCTCTTTAATTCAAAACGATTAATGATGGTTAATTTCTAACTCTTAAACATTTCAAATATAACTTATTTGACGTCAGGTTCTTGTTTCAACCATTTCATTTCCATATTTAAGAAAATATGATATACAATTCCTTACTCAACCATTACCACTCATTTTCCCTTATTGGAAAATCAACTCAATTTATATTACAAACCCACTTTTCATTCCATTACTTGCATACGTTGATCCACTTTCATTTCTGTAAATGAATTCATTTCAAAACTTATTTTTTCCCATTTCCTTCCATCTCGGAAGTACCACTTTTAATTTCCCACCATTTCCCTTTTTATTTATTTCACCTTGGACATTTATAAACACCAAATTCTTTTCACTCCCGTTACTCGGAAACAAAACTCATTTATATATATCCTCGACCCTTTCACTTTCATCTCGTTATTATTTCCCTCCTTTCACATTACAACTAATATCATGCTTAGATAATCCCGAGGTCGTTCAAGTTGGGGTATTTATTTACCTCTCAGACCTTGATCAACAACGGTCTTACCTTTAGATAAACATCAGTTGTAACTCCAACCAGATATTTATTTTAATCTCCTTAGCTCTTTTGTTGATAAAAACTTATTATCTTTTGAATCCTCCTTTTCGAATATAACCATAAGTTCTTAATCCATCGATTAAGAAAATTAATTTATCAACCATCACATTTCTCTATTACCTTTCTAAACGATACTTTTCATCACTTGGATTTTGTTAAAATCCTATTTCTTACCACATCACTTTTAAGCCTTTCTCTTAATGGTCTTATTTCATAAATTCCCTTAATTCCCTTATTTAAGTAACATTTGTAAATCCTTTATACCTCAATTCTTTTCCTAAATTTTGTTTATAAAACCATAGTTCCATATAACCCTTCTATTTATCACTGTTCCTTTATAAAATCATTTAAACCCCAATTATAGACCCAATTAATAAATATTTACTTTGACAACTTTAAATTCAAATAAATAGATTTAAAATTCATTTTTTCTTCAGTTATAGAATAAATCTTATAACTTTATCTCGTCGATTACCTAACGGTAGATCGACGGTTAATTCATAGGCCATGTACTGCCGATCACTCAACCAATAATACCCATTGGTTTAAACCAAACAAATATTGGATTTCAGGTCAATATTCAACCATCCCATCAAACAATTCAATACTGGTCTCATAGCAGTCTATAACGACAATTTAATGTCAATCACCACAATCAATCAACCAATTCATTTATTAAAACATGTTTATTTAATGAACGTGACCAATAAGGTAACTTACCTTAACTGGGACTAATCGTTAAAAATAACGATTCGGTTTTACTGAAATTAAACGGCGTTTAATTCCATCAGTTCAACAATAACTAAATATATATCAGCAACCAGTCAATCATGAGCAACCATAGCACACAAAATAAAAACCCAACTTATAAAATATAAGCGGGAAATAACTGAGTGAGTTTAACTCACTTTTGTATTCGATTTCGTCGATAAATCGGCTTGTTTTCCAGTTGAATTGATTGACATTTCATTTTTCTGAAAAATCCAGCTGCTTCCTGCCCTGCCCGGTCTCATTCATCATGCAATACTCGTTTTCACGGTCCCGACATTTTTCGTTCCGTCGAATTCTGACCACAAACGTGTTCGAAATAAATATTTGAATTTTATAAAAACATTAGACTAATTAACTTTAAATAAAATAAAATTGGGCCTTACTTCTTGGTCCAGCCCACTACATTTCTGAGCCGCATCCACTACCTTATACCCTAAAACAATCGGTCTCCCTCTTCATTCACTTCACAATCTCGTAGCCGCCATCAACTCAAAAAAAAATGGAACCCTAGAACGACCGAAACCCTTCTCCCGTCGCTGCTTTCTCCAGCGAAGATCGAACGAGTCCCCCTTGCCTTCCTACTCCCGTCGCCAACCCCTTCGATTCCATCAGTAACCCTCGTGTAACCCTAAAAATCGAGAAGATCCCCGAACCCAAATGTCCAGCGTCGAACAAATACTCTTCGGATTCCATCATTCCGTGTCTACAAATCAGATAAGTTTATTTACTGGATTTTTTTATTTCGGTATTTATTTGCTTTTAAATTTTTTCCTGTTTTCATTTTTACTTGGTTCGAATGGTTTATATGTTCTGATACAACAATTGTGGATGCCTATTTATACTTGAAAGCATTGCAGTGATCCCTGAATTGTTATGTCCTATTAAGAATTAGCTGCGCCTAGATTTTTAGGCGTTTACTTCTCACTCAGTTGTGTAGTCGAACTGTAGGTGATTTACTTGGTTTGTGTGATGGATTTTGTTGGATTTCTAGTACCGCCTGTGTTCAGAAATGTACATGAACCTAATTATTTATGTTGATTTGGTTAGGCTATGTATTGTCTGCTCAGATTTGAAATTTGCATTGAGTCGTATGTGTAACCATTGAATGGTTTATTTGGGTTTTCAGATTTAGAATTGATATGTATATATATAGCAGCCCTGATTTGTACATCAGATCTTTACTGCATTTGTTTAGTTGGTACTTTCCTGTTTGAATTTTCACTCCATGTGCAAATCCTGCCTGAACAGTCCCTATGGTTTAGGCTATACGTCTATAGATGTTTCACATGGTTTTGTCTGCCATTACATTATTTTAAATCAAATTCCAGATCTGCATTGGATATTGTAGTAGCAGAATAGCTTTCCCTATGTGATTTCTGAAAACATACATTATCTGTTTCGATTTTTATGGTGTGTTTTACTGTTTCCTTAGCTGTTCCCAGCTGTTTTTATCTTGTTGAATTCATTTATTTATTACTCCTTTTCTGATCATGATCTTGATGTATCAATATACATTTTAAATTCTAGCCGTAGTTCAGATTTCCCTTAGTTGTTCCTATATAGATTTATAGCTATAGGTCTACTGTTTTCATGTGGCATTTTTCTTATTTGAAAATTTTCAACTTAAAACATATCTATCTATATTTATTATTAGCTATTACTCATAGCTCTCCCTTTTCTTTTCTTTACAGGACGGATTTCTGGAGGAAGATTTGATGTTGAGAAGATATCATTGTGGATTTTCTTTCATGTGCCATTAGATTATATATATATTTTTTTCTCCATTCCTTCTTGTCTGTAATTGTTTGTGTATGGCCAATCAAAGTTATTTATTCAAGTTCAGATTTGATATTGTATGAGGTGTAAAGTAAATATTTAGTTATTTCGATTGTAACTTAAAGTGTGCATTCGGTTTTGTTGTAACATAGACAAGAATGTATGTATATACATGTCGCATATTAGCTATTCAAATTTGACAAATTTTGAATTTGCTTTTAATCACCACTTCCCTATTAAAATTTGTAATGTTACATGTATCGACAAACCCAAATCCTTTTATCTATTCTTGTTACTTAAAATTAGTATACTAAACTCTTTTGCATACGGTCTCAATTTATACTAATTTCTGTCGTAACCTTTCGAGTGGTAAGATACCAGATCCGTCGAAAATTAACATATCATTTGAATTATAAACTTATAGCTCAAAATAAGACCAGGACGGATTCTAAACTTGATAAATCAAAATTTTCAGTTAACAATATCAAATATATATACGAATCCTTATTAAATTAATAAAATAACGTTATCGTTTATTAACGAAATCCATAGCGACTATCCCAAAAATTTTACTGGACATAACTAACAAATTATAACACGAAATCTTGATTTTTCTCTTCCATACGAAAAATATACACAAATCGATTCAAACGTTTCTGGTTTCACAGAATTCCGATTCAAAATGAATTTTGTATACTCAGTTAAAGTTCAAAACGAAATTTACGAACTACCGCGCCATTTCGAGCTCGATTTATAATTACATAAATTATAACGTTAAACATCATTTTAAATAAACGAATTCAATATTAAAATTCATTAATATTCTAAATAAAATATTTAAAATAATAAATTAAATTAAATATTTGACTGCCAAAAACACGGGTCGTTACAAGACGCTAGTATTGTAAAATCACAGTAGTAGAGCTCGAGCGCGCTTCGAGACATCCGCACCGTAATCCACTCATAACGCCATAACGTCACCTAGCGATCAACCCAGGATAACCAAGATGCTCTAAGGCGAAGGCCGTGTGCTACCCGTTCACGGCACTACACTTGGGACCCCCACGCCTCCGTCTGAGGTAGTCCGTGACCCGCCGATCGGGATTCCCGATCAAAACAAAATTGCCCAATGTAGCAGACCATTTGACCTTTGGTGGTAGATTGGCGGAATTTAAAACCACCAAGATTCAGGTAGCGAACCTGAATCAGGTCGACCAAGATGGAGTTTTGGCCCATTGGTACAACAGAGTCCAGTTTATCCCAATCCCAAAATCAAAAGTATTTTTCGAATATTATTTTATAATATATATATATATGTCATGAAGTTCAAAGTGTTTATAATGTAACACCCCGTGTATTCTATAGCTGTGAAATTAACAAATTAAAGTATAATTAAGTCGAAATCAAAGAACTAAGGGAAACAGGTTACGCCATTGCGTTCTTCTTGAAATTCTGCTTGAGATAGAGTCTGAGTTTGCGTAAATTGGACTCCGTATGAAAAAGATATCCTTAAATTAAAAATTGCAGCAAAACATGGAAAAAGAGGAATGAGAAAAGAATAATGTTTAGCATTGTTCTAACTTTTGTAAGCAAAAGACTTAGTAGCTCATTTGGTTGGAACACATGACTTGCATACAAGAGGTACAGAGTTCGATCCCCGCCAGCGCCTTATTTTTGTTTTAGGGGAATGGCTTAAAATAGCCTAGTGTGAATGCAGTTCAAAAAGTGGTTTAGTGTGAAAATGGGTAATTGGGAAGATAGATAAAAAGAAAAAAAAAATATATATATATATACATATACGTATACATACATATATATATATATGACATGTACGTATCATGAGGCGTATGTTGCGCATTTTTGCCTGCCAAGAATTGTTTTTTTTATAAGTGGCCTTCTCTAATTGGATTCATGACAAATTAAAGGAAAGAAATATTTAACATATTCGTACATATGTGCATTTATGTCATAAACATATAAATTAAATAAAGATGTGTGGATGCAAGCAGTGAAAAGAAAGGTTTATGCATAATATTTGTATGCAGTAAATGGGGATTTTCAAAGAGGAAGAATATGAATAGGTTAGACTTAATTTTCTATTAATAGGAATGTCATTTATAAACCTGCAATTGACATCAATGTGGCACTGAATAAGAAAAATATGGTATGTGATATTATTTTGTGAACATAACATGCAAGCATATTAATATGACGAATATTTATCTGGCATTTAATTTAAAGATATGTCAATAGGGCATTGATTTGAAAACATGCTATTAACATTTATCTGTACATGTTAATTTGAGAAATATATAAATATACTAATTTACAATGAAAAGGATACATTAATATTGTCATTCTTGTTAATTGACATGTATATATGAATAATTAATGTATACGGTAAAAGGAAAGATGTATCTATTAAATACGTATTTATGTTTGATGGATTGGCAATAAATAATGAATGTTGATAATGTACATTAAGGGAGTAATTATGGCATAAGTGTGTTAGGAATTATTTATATATAGAATTTGTCCTAAATGAGAAATGTGTACATTGTAGGAAATATATATATATGCTAAAACATGGAATTGCATGTAATTGGCCTCTTTTGAAATTGATGGCCTTGATTTACCCTAGCATCATCGGACGGCTCAAATTAACTTGCAACTCTATAAAAATGACCCTAGACTCTACCTAGGTTTCTTACACAATTCTCTAGCCTCCATTGCTCTCTTCTTCTAATAAAAATAAAAATGGCGTCGCTGCTCTGCTGGAATTAAAACTAGAACATAATCAACATCAACCTAAGCAACTCAATTCAAACTAGAGATTAAAGTTTCTGCAAAGATTCTACAACAAGTTAAAGTTCTTTCTTTAATCCAATCAAGGCAAGTACAGTTATTCTCCGCTATAAACGTTAATTATAATTTTGATATGCATTTAAATCTGAGTTTGAGGTTGTATTCTCTTCTGTTAGATCTGTTTTCTGTGACTGTTCTATATTCCTTTCTTCTTTTCTGTTTCTATAGCCAGGCTACCACGAGCCTGTGCCTAATCTCATAAGAGATGAACGTATGAACGCAAGTTTTGGGATGAATGATGAGAAATTTGACAAAACCAAATTGAATGTATGACTTTAGGACTGAGGCCTAAAATATATTGGACATATGACTTGGGATTGGATGCATAAATTTGACTATGAACATAAAATTTATGCATGTTGTATGCATAGTTATGTTGTAATTTAGACCTGTAATTAATTAGAAAAAAATAAGCATATGTTATAAACTAGTTTTAGACCTATGCATATTTTGTGATAAAAGAAGAAGAGGAACCACTGTAAAGATTACATATGATTTGAGGCTTTGGACAAAATGCATATAAAAAGGCAAGATCTGATTTTTAGAGGATATGGTTTAAAGATTTATATTATTGGGGATAGTTTGCATAATGATTCATGACATGAAAAGAAGGAAGATATGGAAACTTAAGATTTACTTTAATTAGGATATCTATTATTGTAATTACACCTAAATAGGGATTTTTGGATATATGACATGCATTGAAATTAATGGTTATATTTAGTATAATTTATATGTGAATCTGCTGTAAAATGCTAGTTTAACAAAAATTGGAACATATGTTATATGGCAAATTATGTCCATATTCTGCGAGTATATGTTGTGAATCATGACAATTATGTAGGCATATGAATTTAGGCTAATTTATGACTAGGCAAGGCATGTAAATAGAACCTTTGGAAATATTAAATTTGCTAAATCTGCTAATTTGCGAAGTTGCCTAAACTGCTAGTTTTGTTATATTGCCTAGACTGCTAATTAGATTGAAATGCCTAATCTGTTAAATTTGTCGGTTGAAATGCCTAACCTGTTATATGCAAAATTCTGCTAAGTTGCTAAATCTGTAAAATCCGTTAATTCATATAAAATCTGTTATCTGCTATGTTGATATAATCATTCTGTTATTGATATAATCTGAATTGGCATATATATTGGACGTGCGCATAAACGGTAAATAATTAATTAATTGGCCGCAAAGATGAACATGACTAACTCGAGGTTAGAATGAGTTTGCGGCGTAAATCTGCCCGGAACCGCCCGGCACATCCAGTGGCCGCAAACAATAGGTTCTAATGTGAGAAGTTAGTCATAACATGCGTAAGACACGAGGTTAGGTCTGGCTTGTGGCAGAAGTCTGCCCGGAACCGCCCGGCATATCCAGCGGCCACAAGCTACCGACCTAATGTGAGAGGTCTGTGCATTAATAATTAATTAATGCAAATCTAAGATAAGAATGACGTCTAAAACGTATTGGGGAAAATAGGGTTAAACCAATGGGGTTAATAGATGTAGTAAAACCCGTCCATGAATCTGTAGGCCCAATACAAAGTTAGACAAATCTGAAAAGTCTGTACATCTGACCCGTTAGTCTGAAAACTTGTTAACTAAATTTGTGAATTAGTAAATCTGAATTCTGTATGTCTGAACTTGTAAACAAGTTAATCTGAAATCTGTTAGTCTGGGGACACAAGGTTAGGAGGGGAATTACTTGTGTCATCTGTTGTTTGGGACCCATATTAGTCAGTAACCCTTTCTGGTATCAAAACTTTGACCCAACAGTAGGTAGGGTCCGGGCACGCTTACTGAACTAATTATAAGTGGTTCATTCTGATAATGGCGAGGGGTGTTGATGGTGCGTTCCAACCGGGTCATGTGCGTGCATGGATCCCGGTCTGCCTCTGAGGATGTAAGACGCCGTGACATCTGTAAATAGGTCTGTGCCAATTGGTTGTCACTTTAGGGAGTGATACACCCTATTGTGGGGCCGACACAGGATATTTATGTATTAGGGAGCCGATCGCTTGGGGTAGGGTTTTAGGGTACGCTTAGTTCTGTCTGTTTCTGTTGGTACCGTCTGTTTCTGTTGGGTGGTAACACCTGTCTGTTTCTGTGTGGTACCGTCTGTTCGGGTGGTAAAGGCCCATTACTAGTGTACACCTAATTCCACATTCTGTTTCCATAGGGATAAATCTGTTTCTTCTTCTGTCTGTTTCTGATCGGGTAGTAAAGGCCCATTATTAGCATTTTGTTTCTGTTAAAGTATTCTGTACCCGTTCCTGCTTCAATTTAGACATTAGGGTGACACCTAATTATGTTATACTAGTATTAGTGCAGGGAAGTGTAAAACAATAGTTTATATCATTCTGTTTTTCTGTTATATCTGCTACACCTGTTATAGTTATCTCACATCCAGTTTTATGTTCATATCATATTATTATTATCTGTTCATATGCTGAAAATCACTGGACTTGCCAGACTTTTTGTCTGACCCTTGTTGTTTCGCCTTCTTTCTTCCGTTTCCCCCCCAGGTTATCCAAGGAGGGAAATACTTTAGCTTGATCCGGATTTCTCTTTGCTTGAAGTGCTTAAAGTATGGCTTGGCTCTGTATAGCTTCCGTTCCATGGGGATTATGATTTTAAACTATGCATTTTGAAGGCTTTTGTACAAGACTGATATTTTGTACTTGAATTCTGAAATTGAAAGGATGTAACCATACTAATTTCTGTTTCCGCTGTAATAAAGTTAAAAATTTTCAAGTACTGTTTTATCTGTCTTGTAAGTTTCTGTTCTGTTTACTAAAATGCTCCACCAAAGTTAAGGCATTCCCTTTGTGAGTGACCTTAACGGAGGTGGGGTGTTACACTTGGTATCAGAGCAAAAGGTTACCGGATTTGATAAAGAATTTTTGAAAACTATTTTCAAAAAGGTTTTGAAAAGGAAGTATTTTCAAAAGTAAAGCTTATTTTGAAAAACATAGTCCCCTAAGCCATATATCTATCTTTTGATCCTCTGCTTGAATCCTTGTTTCCTTCTTTCTTGAGTCTCTGGGGCTCCCGGTTTTCTGGGAGGTAACCTCATCGAAGGGCAAAGTAGTGCCCGACTTCCATCAATAGATGTAGTAGTTTCACCTGCGGCTAGTTTTCTTTAGAGCTTTGAAGGATTTTTCCGGGCGATGGAGGCAGCTTTCGAGGGATTGGTCAGCATGTTACACAAGGATAGTAAAGATGAGAATGATGAGGTTTGGCTAAGGAGCACAACCCAAAGGTGAGAAACTCATATAGACTTAGTTCACAATGGAGGCAAAAGGGAAACACAAAAGAAGGAAGGAAAGTTTGAAGATAAGGAGGAGGAAAGTGTTTTACTTATGGAAGCTCGACTCATCTGAATAAGGATTACCGAAAGAGGAAGGGGAGGGCGCTTGCTTCAACTGTGGGGAGATGGGACACTTCACTAGGGACTGCCCGAAGAGACGAGGACAAGGAGGGAAGGCGAACACTCTTGAGGCTAGTGGCTAGGATAGAAATAGGAAAATTTCTATAGTAGGTTTAATTTCTTTATCTGATTATGGAGTTAAGACTTTTTCTGATTCTGGTATTTTGATTTTGTAATCGATACTCTGCACTTTAATACTAGTATTATTTCTGAATTCCGCTGTAGACTCAGACCCATAAGGGTTATGGATCATCTGTTTGGGACTGGGGTTTGAGGGATATCTGTGTTAGGCGTCAAGTATGACGCATACATTCTGAGTTTTCGTGGGGTATGATTTTATCATGCTTAGCTTCCTAAGAATCATTAGGGAACCCGATCTGTGCCAGTAGTCTGTAAATATCTAAATACTTTTTATAGGATTTCCAGTTTCGACATTGTCTAAAGAAGGTACTCCTCTGGGTGTCAATTTGATGTTGGTTTCGGTCTTTGGGGCCGATACTAAGGACCCATGTCTAATGGGAACCAAATTTTCGTTCTATCTGTACTCGCTTCCATCATTCGACTGTATCCTATCGATCGAATATTTGAACTTTAGGTAGAAACTAATGGGTGTAAACATGTGTTTGAGACATGTTATGTTTGATGGTTGCAAGTGGATGCAAGTGGTTGCTAGTGGTTGCTCGTGGATGCATATACACACACTAGGCACTAGATCGGCTCGAAAGCACTTTCATACTGCATATGGATGTGTGAGCATTTTTAAATTTTTATGGATGCAAAATGGTTGAATCAGCATATGGATGTTGCATATGAATGAGCAGTTGTGCACTCATATAGAAATGATATGTCTCAAGTAGGAAAATTTGCATACATATTGGACTCATGGCACTAACATGATTTGCATTAAGGAGGTCGACTGAATCAGTGGGCCGCCTGATTTTGCATTAGATACGGACATGAACACACACTGTGCATTTAAACATGAAAGCATTAGAAGTCTATAAGGACAATGGATGCTTGTGGATGATGGTTGAGTAGATGGGTGATTGGATGGTAGGACACATTCTTCTTAACTTGAAGATTTCGGGGACGAAATCCTTTTAAGTGGGGGAGAATGTAACACCCCGTGTATTCTATAGCTGTGAAATTAACAAATTAAAGTATAATTAATTCGAAATCAAAGAACTAAGGGAAACAGGTTACGCCATTGCGTTCTTCTTGAAATTCTGCTTGAGATAGAGTCTGAGTTTGCATAAATTGGACTCCGTATGAAAAAGATATCCTTAAATTAAAAATTGCAGCAAAACATGGAAAAAGAGGAATGAGAAAAGAATAATGTTTAGCATTGTTCTAACTTTTGTAAGCAAAAGACTTAGTAGCTCATTTGGTTGGAACACATGACTTGCATACAAGAGGTACAGAGTTCGATCCCCGCCAGCGCCTTATTTTTGTTTTAGGGGAATGGCTTAAAATAGCCTAGTGTGAATGCAGTTCAAAAAGTGGTTTAGTGTGAAAATGGGTAATTGGGAAGATAGATAAAAAGAAAAAAAAATATATATATATATACATATACGTATACATACATATATATATATATGACATGTACGTATCATGAGGCGTATGTTGCGCATTTTTGCCTGCCAAGAATTGTTTTTTTTATAAGTGGCCTTCTCTAATTGGATTCATGACAAATTAAAGGAAAGAAATATTTAACATATTCGTACATATGTGCATTTATGTCATAAACATATAAATTAAATAAAGATGTGTGGATGCAAGCAGTGAAAAGAAAGGTTTATGCATAATATTTGTATGCAGTAAATGGGGATTTTCAAAGAGGAAGAATATGAATAGGTTAGACTTAATTTTCTATTAATAGGAATGTCATTTATAAACCTGCAATTGACATCAATGTGGCACTGAATAAGAAAAATATGGTATGTGATATTATTTTGTGAACATAACATGCAAGCATATTAATATGACGAATATTTATCTGGCATTTAATTTAAAGATATGTCAATAGGGCATTGATTTGAAAACATGCTATTAACATTTATCTGTACATGTTAATTTGAGAAATATATAAATATGTTGAGAAATATATAAATATGCTAATTTACAATGAAAAGGATACATTAATATTGTCATTCTTGTTAATTGACATGTATATATGAATAATTAATGTATACGGTAAAAGGAAAGATGTATCTATTAAATACGTATTTATGTTTGATGGATTGGCAATAAATAATGAATGTTGATAATGTACATTAAGGGAGTAATTATGGCATAAGTGTGTTAGGAATTATTTATATATAGAATTTGTCCTAAATGAGAAATGTGTACATTGTAGGAAATATATATATATGCTAAAACATGGAATTGCATGTAATTGGCCTCTTTTGAAATTGATGGCCTTGATTTACCCTAGCATCATCGGACGGCTCAAATTAACTTGCAACTCTATAAAAATGACCCTAGACTCTACCTAGGTTTCTTACACAATTCTCTAGCCTCCATTGCTCTCTTCTTCTAATAAAAATAAAAATAAAAATGGCGTCGCTGCTCTGCTGGAATTAAAACTAGAAGATAATCAACATCAACCTAAGCAACTCAATTCAAACTAGAGATTAAAGTTTCTGCAAAGATTCTACAACAAGTTAAAGTTCTTTCTTTAATCCAATCAAGGCAAGTACAGTTATTCTCCGCTATAAACGTTAATTATAATTTTGATATGCATTTAAATCTGAGTTTGAGGTTGTATTCTCTTCTGTTAGATCTGTTTTCTGTGACTGTTCTATATTCCTTTCTTCTTTTCTGTTTCTATAGCCAGGCTACCACGA
Organism: Allium sativum; assembly: GCA_030737875.1. Classification (NCBI taxonomy): domain Eukaryota; kingdom Viridiplantae; phylum Streptophyta; class Magnoliopsida; order Asparagales; family Amaryllidaceae; genus Allium; species Allium sativum. The sequence goes on from CM060920.1 coordinate 493,233,530, forward strand.
GCCTGTGCCTAATCTCATAAGAGATGAACGTATGAACGCAAGTTTTGGGATGAATGATGAGAAATTTGACAAAACCAAATTGAATGTATGACTTTAGGACTGAGGCATAAAATATATTGGACATATGACTTGGGATTGGATGGATAAATTTGACTATGAACATAAAATTTATGCATGTTGTATGCATAGTTATGTTGTAATTTAGACCTGTAATTAATTAGAAAAAAATAAGCATATGTTATAAACTAGTTTTAGACCTATGCATATTTTGTGATAAAAGAAGAAGAGGAACCACTGTAAAGATTACATATGATTTGAGGCTTTGGACAAAATGCATATAAAAAGGCAAGATCTGATTTTTAGAGGATATGGTTTAAAGATTTATATTATTGGGGATAGTTTGCATAATGATTCATGACATGAAAAGAAGGAAGATATGGAAACTTAAGATTTACTTTAATTAGGATATCTATTATTGTAATTACACCTAAATAGGGATTTTTGGATATATGACATGCATTGAAATTAATGGTTATATTTAGTATAATTTATATGTGAATCTGCTGTAAAATGCTAGTTTAACAAAAATTGGAACATATGTTATATGGCAAATTATGTCCATATTCTGCGAGTATATGTTGTGAATCATGACAATTATGTAGGCATATGAATTTAGGCTAATTTATGACTAGGCAAGGCATGTAAATAGAACCTTTGGAAATATTAAATTTGCTAAATCTGCTAATTTGCCAAGTTGCCTAAACTGCTAGTTTTGTTATATTGCCTAGACTGCTAATTAGATTGAAATGCCTAATCTGTTAAATTTGTCGGTTGAAATGCCTAACCTGTTATATGCAAAATTCTGCTAAGTTGCTAAATCTGTAAAATCCGTTAATTCATATAAAATCTGTTATCTGCTATGTTGATATAATCATTCTGTTATTGATATAATCTGAATTGGCATATATATTGGACGTGCGCATAAACGGTAAATAATTAATTAATTGGCCGCAAAGATGAACATGACTAACTCGAGGTTAGAATGAGTTTGCGGCGTAAATCTGCCCGGAACCGCCCGGCACATCCACTTGCCGCAAACAATAGGTTCTAATGTGAGAAGTTAGTCATAACATGCGTAAGACACGAGGTTAGGTCTGGCTTGTGGCAGAAGTCTGCCCGGAACCGCCCGGCATATCCAGCGGCCACAAGCTACCGACCTAATGTGAGAGGTCTGTGCATTAATAATTAATTAATGCAAATCTAAGATAAGAATGACGTCTAAAACGTATTGGGGAAAATAGGGTTAAACCAATGGGGTTAATAGATGTAGTAAAACCCGTCCATGAATCTGTAGGCCCAATACAAAGTTAGACAAATCTGAAAAGTCTGTACATCTGACCCGTTAGTCTGAAAACTTGTTAACTAAATTTGTGAATTAGTAAATCTGAATTCTGTATGTCTGAACTTGTAAACAAGTTAATCTGAAATCTGTTAGTCTGGGGACACAAGGTTAGGAGGGGAATTACTTGTGTCATCTGTTGTTTGGGTCCCATATTAGTCAGTAACCCTTTCTGGTATCAAAACTTTGACCCAACAGTAGGTAGGGTCCGGGCACGCTTACTGAACTAATTATAAGTGGTTCATTCTGATAATGGCGAGGGGTGTTGATGGTGCGTTCCAACCGGGTCATGTGCGTGCATGGATCCCGGTCTGCCTCTGAGGATGTAAGACGCCGTGACATCTGTAAATAGGTCTGTGCCAATTGGTTGTCACTTTAGGGAGTGATACACCCTATTGTGGGGCCGACACAGGATATTTATGTATTAGGGAGCCGATCGCTTGGGGTAGGGTTTTAGGGTACGCTTAGTTCTGTCTGTTTCTGTTGGTACCGTCTGTTTCTGTTGGGTGGTAACACCTGTCTGTTTCTGTGTGGTACCGTCTGTTCGGGTGGTAAAGGCCCATTACTAGTGTACACCTAATTCCACATTCTGTTTCCATAGGGATAAATCTGTTTCTTCTTCTGTCTGTTTCTGATCGGGTAGTAAAGGCCCATTATTAGCATTTTGTTTCTGTTAAAGTATTCTGTACCCGTTCCTGCTTCAATTTAGACATTAGGGTGACACCTAATTCTGTTATACTAGTATTAGTGCAGGGAAGTGTAAAACAATAGTTTATATCATTCTGTTTTTCTGTTATATCTGCTACACCTGTTATAGTTATCTCACATCCAGTTTTATGTTCATATCATATTATTATTATCTGTTCATATGCTGAAAATCACTGGACTTGCCAGACTTTTTGTCTGACCCTTGTTGTTTCGCCTTCTTTCTTCCGTTTCCCCCCCAGGTTATCCAAGGAGGGAAATACTTTAGCTTGATCCGGATTTCTCTTTGCTTGAAGTGCTTAAAGTATGGCTTGGCTCTGTATAGCTTCCGTTCCATGGGGATTATGATTTTAAACTATGCATTTTGAAGGCTTTTGTACAAGACTGATATTTTGTACTTGAATTCTGAAATTGAAAGGATGTAACCATACTAATTTCTGTTTCCGCTGTAATAAAGTTAAAAATTTTCAAGTACTGTTTTATCTGTCTTGTAAGTTTCTGTTCTGTTTACTAAAATGCTCCACCAAAGTTAAGGCATTCCCTTTGTGAGTGACCTTAACGGAGGTGGGGTGTTACATATAACGTCAAAACACTTTGTAAACTTAATCATGTTTTGAAAATATACCATCACATGCAAAATAAAATAATAATCACAATCCGAATTAAACAAAACAAATCTACTATTCATCTTTATCATATATAAAAACAATATGATAAAATAAATCAAGTCAGAGTATCATATATAAGTCAATATGATACTCATAATAAATATCATATATAAAACAATATGACAAAATAAATCAAATCACAATAGTTGCGATAGAGAAAAATATATCATCATAAGAATGGCATATAAATATGCCAACTCAATGAAGAACTAAAACCACATCAATTCAAAAAGTGTCATATACTTCCAAATAGTAACTACTTAAGTAGTGCACTTGTGTCCCATACCACATTGCATTACTTTAATATTTACTAAATGGGAGTAAATTCCACTTATTGAAAATATACACAAATAACTATTCCACAAAGTTATAATGTTATATATCATATTCGAAAGCCACTTATATAGTTCAACAATTGTCTCAAACTCCTAAATATGAAATTTGATTCGTAGGTCATATCTTAAAATTCATTCCATCTTTATTGACAGACCAGCTGCATAGAATTAAGTTTTTGACAATCTACACATTAAATTTATACAAATCTTAAAACATAAAAGTCGTAACACATTGTCTAAGCTTTTTAAAACTTCAAGACTTATCAAAATCCGATAAGAAACCAAAAAGTTATACACAAAACAATTTGTGTTTAGACCTGAAAATATCAATTTACATATATTGATTTTTTAAAAATCATATAAAATCAACATTTAATCTTTTAAAGCTAAATTTTTTACAGTATCTTCGAATATCAGTCTAGTTTGTATATACCAAATTCTAGAACCAAAATCAAAACCATTTGTTACGAATTTCATATTCTTCACAACACATTTTCTGCTGTGCTTTAAAATTTTCAATTTTATATACCCTACTTTCAAAAATCATAGAAATTAGTTATTTAATATTTTTTAATTCAAAATTTGTACAGTAGATTTGAAAATGAATGTAGTTTATGTTTATAAAATTTCAAGGATAAATTCCTTATCAATTGGTACAGATTTCATGTTCTTTATATTCAATTTTCTGCTGAGCTTCGAAAATCTCAGTTTTCATATATCCAAATTACAAAAATCATAAAAATTCGAAATTTAACATTTTAGTTCAAAATTTTTACACTAGCTTTGAATATGAATTTAATTTATGTGAACAAAATTTCATAGCTAAAGACCTTACCAATTGGTTCAGATTTCATATTCATCACAATCCATTTTCAGCTCAGGTTTAAACATCTCAGATTTCTTATACCCACTTCAAAAAAAATCATAAAAAATCGAAATTTAATAACTTTTGATAAAAATTTTTGCAGTAGCTTTAAATATGGATGTAGATTATGTGTAAAAAAAATTCAAATCTAAACACCATACCAATTGGTACAGATTCAATATTCTTCACAATACATTTTCTACTCAGGTTTAAACATGTAAGTTTGCATATACTCAATTTGAAAAAATCACATAAATTCGAAAATTTAACATTTTTCATTCAAAAAAAATTCATTAGCTTAGCAGACTAGTATAGAATCTTCAATTAAATTTTTAATGCCAAATTCATTAAGAACTGGTAATGATAAACAATTCTCCATCAACCATTTTTTCCTAGTGAACATCAAGTAGTTACCCTATGGGGCAATCAAACATACATCTTGCATGCACTAAATTATTATGCATGCAACAAATTTCAGTATACAATCCCCTTTACTTTCCAATACTATGGCAAAGTTTATTCAGATCTAATTTTAGTATCTAAGCATTCAAGGAATAATCAAACTTTAGGGGAAAGAACCAACTTTCAATTAAATATGTAAAAATTTCACCTTTATGTAAACATGCATACAGAAATCATGATTTAAATTGAAAAAATTGAAACTTCACTCACCTAAAATACCAAGAATCAATCTTCAAGGTCAAGATCAGTTAGCTTTGATTGCTTGCAAGCCCTTTTCAAGTATTAGAGAATTGAGAATCTTTCTTTGACCTTTGATTGCAAACTTCAATTTTAATCTTTGGTTGCGATGAGAGTAATTGATTTTACTGAATCCCCTTTCCTCTTTCTCTCTGTTTGTGTTTTTCTAAGAACGAGAAGTACGTATCTTGTAGGTAATCGGGATATGAGGGTGGGAAGGATTTTTATCCTCAGCCCCCTCTCTAGATTGTTCCTCATAAAAATCTCCATTTTCCCCCTTTTATTTTTATTTTTCCTTTTCTTTTCTTAATGATTATGATTTGTCTTATTAGGAGATATTTTGGTTTTCCCTTCTTATTAAATTTGTTTCTAGAGATTTCATCAAAATATCTTTTAAAATGCATACTTTCTTATTTTTATGAAAAATCAACACAAAATTTTCTTCTTACCTACTTTACACACTTTACAATATTTAGTGAACTCTTTTTTTTTCATAACTTGAAACATATCATGAAGACATTATTTTATATTATTTAAATAACACATATAACAATAAACACACTTTATGAAATCAAATTTTTTTTTTCATTAATGTTGCACTTTTCCAATTACATCGCAGTTTGTCTCTCTTACTCTTTTTTTCCATGAACACGTAAGTACATTTTTCCAAAAGTGCATTCACCAAACAAATTCCATTATGCAATCTAAAAGATGCAATTCTTCACATTAACTATGTACAAATGTTTTATTGGTTATCAATTTTTTTTACTTCTTATCCATTTTTAATATTTTATTTTCACTTATTTAATTTTTGAGAAATATTCAATATAATTATTACCAATTTATTATTGGATTCCCAATTCAGTACTCCTAAAAAAATGGGTTGTTACAAAAATCTTACGTTTTCAAATGTAAAAATCGAATCTTTCTACTTTTAAAAATCTCAACCTTGTCTATTCTAAAAATCTTAACTATTCTATTTTAAAAATATAAACTTTCCTCTTTATAAAAATATAAACTTTCCTCTTTATAAAAAAATAAACTTTTAGTTAAAAAAATCAAATCTTTTTATGCAATATAAATAAATAAAAATCATACCTTTCTATGCTATACATATAAATAAAAATCAAATTTCTACTTAACTAAAAATATGTCTTTATATTAATAAAAAAACTCGTCTTCCTATGATTAAAAATCTAAACTTTCCATGTCAAAAAAAATCTAAACTTTCTACATTAAACACAATCAGGTTTTTAAATTAATTTAACAAAATAAAATCAAATAAATAATAAAAAAGGAACTCACTGTATTTTGGAGGTGGGGATGGGCGCAGGGGCTGCAGCACGCTTCTAGAGGAGGAGGCGGCGGAATGGGGCCCGCCTTGGCCGGTAGTGGGGTCTAAATGGGCGATGGCGGCGCTTTCCAGGTATAAGGGGCGTTGGGGTTCGGGATTCCTCAATCGAAGGGAAGGGGGTGGCGGTTTTGGTGGAGGCGACAGCCAAGGGGGCATCACCAATGGTGGTAGGTGGCGCGGAGCATGGCGACGGTGGGGCGTCGATCGAGATTTGGGGTTTTTTTTCTTATTAAAATAAACGACGGGGGAGAGAGATAACGAAGGGGAGTTGACCAATGTATTTATATATAAATATATATTTAATATTATTTTATATTCCAAAAAGTATGTTTTTCATTCGAACTCTGAATCGAACCCAACGACTGTCGCCCCTAGCTAATTACCCTCATTCCGAACAAAATGGGATATGTATCGTAAGCCAATTCGACTGTTTCGATCAGTTTTCATTCAAATTAAAAATATAATCCATGTATATTGAATTTAAACACATATTTCAATTTACCGAGGCCACATACTAACTCTAAAAATTCCAGAAAAATTATTTCTAGCTTTGTATTGACAATACAGTCCTAAAAAAACTAATTCCATCAAATTTGAAGACCGTTTGAAAAATGGTCATTTTGTGGTCGATCCAAATTGACTGAAACTGTTAAAACACGTTTTCCTTCGCCACGCCAACATATTAATCCCAAAATTATGAAAATTGGAATCTAGCAATAATTTGACATCCCGAATCCAACAAAAGTGGTTTCATCGAAAACGGAGATCATTTGCAAAATGGCTATTTTTAAGGGTCATATTTCCATAGCGACTATTCTGAATTTTCAATTAGATATAACTTTTTATTCTCGCTATGAAATTTTAATTTTTTAGATTCATTGGAAAGATATTTTCAAATAGATTCTAATAATTTTGGTTTCGCTAAAATCCGGTTTATTTTGAATCCTTTATATTCATTTGAAATTTGAAATCGAATTTTCAAACTACCGCGCCATTTTCAATTCCTTTTATAACAAAAATAAATATTTTATATTCTAATGTCAATTCAAATAAATACTATTCAAGATAAATTTCTTATCGTTATTATTTAAAATACATCATTTTAAATATTCAAAATTCATTAAAATTACCAAAATAAAAATTTTAAATTGGTTCTGATTTTCCGGGTTGTTACAATCTCCCCCACTTAAAATCTTTTCATCCTTGAAAAGGAACGGAGCTGAAAGTTGTTTAACTAATCAACTCAACTTTCATTATTTTAATTATGGCTTAAGTTCTTCAACTTTTCAGTTCCTAAGAATTTTCCAATTTTTCAAAAATTTGGCTAACACCCTAAATTTTCGAAAAATTTCGCCATAACCTCCTTTGTACGGGAACACCGGGAAAATCCCCAAACCGCCACACTGGCCCTCTAATCTCAGAAAGAAAAAGAAAAAGAAAAAGCCAAGCGGCTAGCTAATCGGCTCATAAAATCATCCAAACCCAAGAAATACAATAAACATGTACCTATTTGTTGGGCAAACAATTTTATTCCTATATTTAGCTTCCCTGCTATGACCTGTTCAATGTATATACATGTATATGCATGCAATTTCTATAAATGTTCTATTCTGTTCAACATGTGATACAATTCGGTTATATGTATCAAATTCTAGTTAATCAAAACAAAAATCAAACAACACAATCAGCAATCAATTAGTTGATTAATATTTTCAAATTCATAAATTTTTTATATACTCAAAAATCATGTTTTTGATGCCAATTCACAATAATATATTCTAACTATATTTTGGTTCTCACACCAGTCAATTGGAAATATATAGATATCTCACTTTTGAAACATGAACATAAATTCTGATGACGTACGTACTATAGCGATCATCAGAACCCTCTCCGGGCGACTAGAGTGTGATCCTATATCTGTCCAGTATATTAAAACTTCAAATACACGTGGATCAGACATATACACAAAATCTTTATATACTTGATTGTCCAAATCAATATAAAAATAATATTCATATACGTATAACAGATTTTAAATTTTCAAAACAAAAATTGTTTTCATCTTTATTTGAAAACAACTCTCTTCCGACTCATTCTAGGATACTTCTTATCCTATCTCTAATGAGTCATTCTCATTGGATATTGCTAATCCAATCTCTGATGAATTCTTTCGTCTGGTTCTAACGTGTCTTGTTCTCTGAGCTCTGTAAATCAAAGCTCTGATACCACCTAAAATGACCCAAACTTCCCCGTGAAGTAAAGTCCGGATGGAGTTGAGAACACGACGAATCAGAACACAAACAGAAGAACATTTCATTTTTATTACAACAATTTACATCAGAATACAAGAATATACAAAGTATGAATAAATATTACACATATACTAAATATCAGAGATTTACAAGTTATAATGCAGTGGAAAATAATACAAAACACAACTGAAAGGAATATATGGATACAGAGCTTTCTGAATATCACTTCAGCTGTAACTCAGGATCCTGGGAATATAATATCTGCAAAACCCAACTACTAGCTGCCCGTGCGGAAATATGGTCACCCAGAGTTTAGGTTAAAACAATAAACTCTAGGTCAGTCATGTGACTGGTGTGAGAACTAAAATAGTTATTATCTTGGTTTTAAAGTAAGGTAAATCAAAGGACTACGTCGTATAACACGGAACGGGTTTCCTCCCAAGAATACCATAAAAACAACAGTGCAATGCTAAGTAAAGAACAATGAAGCTATTATAAGACTCTGATCCCATCACACAATGCAACGCAAGCCGGAGGATAGAGTTTTTACCTTATAATAGCAAAAATGCTTGGTACGTGAAATTTCATATTTTACTATTACTATAAGTGTATAGTGTCAAACCAATTTCAAATATAAATGTATCAATCATAGACGGCATGAGTGCCCCATCCCACTATGTCGCCATACTAGGCTCTACAATCAAAACCGCAAAATGTCATGTTGGAAGTTGGATTTCCATCTGTGAACCAAGGCAAAGGATCGTCCTTACCGCTTCGAGACGATCTAGCCTACCATGTCTCAGGACCCAGACTCAGGTGGGCCCTTAGATCGTCAGGGTCGGTCTACTAGATGTGGATTAAAATGCCTGAACACTATGTTTCCCTGCCCTATGGGGCAAAAACTAATCATATCCCGACCAAACTATCAGCCTCAGAACGACCGATATAACCGAGGCGCCTAGCTATCCATCATCCACATAAGTAAAACGTCAGGCTTGCAAAACGCTGACACCACTCCTAGCTAGAAGGAAACCCATGTCCTCCCAGAAGTCCTCTCCCGTTTCTGGTTCATACCGGGGTGCGAGGATCGCGAATTAACGCTACACAAAGCTGCGCTATACTAAATCCATGCTTTGATCAATGACCACACAACTCTGCTTTTAACAGAAGCCTTGATCATTTGCATCTCACCATGCCACACAGGAAATTCACGCTATGCAACCAATGTCTATCAATCACACAGAATGAAATCCGATGTCAGACACACATCCATTTACAAGTTCGTTCTGGGTCTGAACGAAACCGGAGGCACGTTATTCCTCGTCCCTTATGTCCAATACAGGAGAGAGGTCCTCGCATATCCGGTCGATCTCCTAGTACGTCTAGACGATCACCACTTATTACCTTATCTTGGGTGTACAACCCAATCAAGACAACAGTAATCATCCATGACGTGAAGACCTCCAGTCTTCGACCACTGTCTTTATCCTCGACACATCGTCGAATCAGTTATTCAGAATGGGATAAACCTGGCCTTTTTGAATAACTCACATATATAATAAATAAGTGCTATAAAAACATAACATACGCCTCATTCCAATCAAGAATATTCCTTTATTCAATTATTGTTATATTTTGGGAAAGGTTTCCATTAATTTTATCAAAGATAAATTCTTTAAATTTATTCTTTAATCTTATTTTGGATTTCAATTAAAACCATATAATGGTTTATCCAAACTAGTTGGGATTAACGAACCTTACCAAAGTAATCGTTTGTTTGATTTCCCAATCCCAACCTATTCATCCCATGAAGCAAAACTGGTATTGCTTCATATCTAACACCACGGTGTTATCGGTAAATTCAGTTACCATTTCACATTCAAATCTAATTAAAGATTTAACTATCGCCTGGAGTAAAACTGGTGGTACTCCATTTTCGATCATTTCAATCTAATTAAGGATTCATTAAAACTCCACTTGGTTTTAATCTTCCCAAAAATCAATATCAATGATTATATAACACGGAAAATCATATCTTTTCTTTAACTGGGTTAAAGAACCAATTTCATTTAAAACACGATTCACGATAAACCCAAAATCACATTCCATTCTATCAGTTTCTAACTGTAAATTAACAAAAGAACAATTCTCTAAATATTAATCCCGAAGGCCGAAACCAACATCAGATCAATACCAAGGAAACCATTCAACTTAACTAATCTCCAGTTAGTTTCTAATTTTCTTAACGCCATTAGGTCTAAGAACAGTATTATTGAAGATACCATCCACGACAACCCAAAATCTCATTCCATTGTTAATCGGGTTAAAGAACAGGTGTTATTTAAAACACCGTTCACGATAAACCCAAAAAACAATTTCAATGCAATTCCAATTAAATATTAATTAATTGGTATACTTCATTATCTAAATAAAAAGATTTAATCTTTTCTTAACTGGGTTCAAGAACAGTGTTAATGAAGACACCATTTATAACGACCCAAAATCCCCCTTACAGGAAATCATGGATTGTACTGAGAACAAGCCACATCGGAACGCAAACAGAAGAACATTTCATTGCTTATTACAACAATACTATCAAAATACAAGAATATATAGAGTATGAATAAATATTACACAGAAAATATCAGAGATTTAAACTACATTTGAATACATCGCAACGGAAAAACAATATAAAGCACAACTGAAAACAGATACACGGATATAGAGCTTTCCGAATACCGCTTCAGCTGTAAATTAGGATCCTGTGAATATAAATCTGCAAAACCAAAACTACTAGCTGCCCGTGTCGAAAATAAGGGCACCCAGAGTTTATGTTAAAACAATAAACTCTAGGTCAGTCATGTGACTGGTGTGAGAACTAAAACAGTTATTTAAAGCTTTACTTTAAATCAGATATATCAAGGGACCATGCCGTATAACACGGAACGGGTTTCCTCCTAAGAATACTAGTGCATATAACAAAACAGCGCAATGCTTTTTGAAAAAATGAAGCTATTATAAGACCCAGGTCCCATCTCACAATGCAACACAAGCCGAAGGATAGGGTTTTCCCTTATAATAGCCAAACATGCTTGGTACGTTAAAAACAAATCATTTGATACTATTATAAGTGCATAGTGTATAAAACAACCTCAAATATAAATGTATCAATCCTAGATGGCATGGGTACCATATATCATGTCGCCAATACTAGGCTCTACAATCAAAACCGCAAATGTCACATATCGGAAGTTGGATTTCCATCTGTGAACCAAGGCAAGGGATCGTCCTTACCGAATTCGAGACAATCTAGCCCATGTCTTGGGATCAGAATGCATCGACCCTTGGAGCGACAGGGCCGGTCCACTGATGTGGATTAAAATGCCTGAACACTGCGTTTCCCCGCCCTTTGGGGGCGTAAATGAGCCAAATGAAATCATCGGCTCCACATAGTCATCGATATACCCGAGGCGCCTTGCAATCCAACAACCACACAGGTGAAAATAATATAAATCAGGGCTGGTAGGTCATTGACACCACCTTAGCTAGAAGGAAACGCATGTCCTCCCTGAAGTCCTCTCCCATTTCTGGTTCTCACCGGGGTGGGAGGCTCGCGAATTAACGCTACACAAAGCTGTGCCACGCAGGCGGTGCTTTGATCACCAACACAAGACTCTGCTTTTCAACAGAAGCCTTGATCATTTGCATCCTAGCTTGCCACATAGGCAAACCATTCCATGCAACCGATATCCATCAATCACACAGAATGATATCCAATGTTAGACACACATTCCATTTTCAAGTCCGTTCGGGGTCTGAACGAAACCGGAGGCACCTTGTACCTCGCATATCCATCGATCTCCAAGTACGTCTGGACGATCACCAACTGATTCCCTCCTCTTGGGTGTACAGCCCAATCAAGATCATTAGTAATTATCCAAACTATGTGAAGACCTTCCGTCCTCGACCACCGTCTTCATCCTCAAGACATCATCGAATCAGTTATTCAGAATGGGATAAACCCGGTCTTTCTGAATAACTCGCCTATATAATAAACAAGTGTTACACAAACACAACATACGCCTCATTCCAATTCAGAATATTCTTTTATTCAAATATTCTTGTATTTTGGGAAAGGTTCCCATTAATTTTATCAAAGATAAATTCTTTAAATTTATTCTTTAATCTTCTTTTGAATATCAATTCAAACCAAACTATGGTTTATCCAAACTTGTCGGGATTAGCGAACCTTACCGAAATAATCACTTATTAAATTTCCCAACCCCAACTTATTCATCCCATGAAGTAAAACTAGTAATACTTCATATCTAACACCACGATGTTATCGGTAAATTCAATTACCATTTCACGTTCAAATCTAATTAAAGATTTAACTATCGCCTGGAGCAAAACTGGTGATACTCCATTCTCGATCATTTCAATCTAATTAAAGATTCGTTAAAACTCCACTTGGTTTTAATCTTCCCAAAAATCACTATCAATGATTATTTAACTTGGGAAATCATATCCTATTCTTAACTGGGTTAAAGAACCAATGTCATTTAAAACACGGTTCACGATAAACCCAAAATCACATTCTATTCCATTAGTCTTTAAACTTAAATTAGCAAGTGAACAATTCCCTAAGTAAAAAACCCGAAGGCCGAAACCAACATCAGATCAATAAGAAACCATTCAACTTAACTAATCTCCAGTTAGTGTCTGATTTTCTTAACTCCGGTTGGTCTAAGAACAGTATTATTAAAGATACCATTCACAACAACCCAAAATCACATTCCATTTACAATGGAATCTTCATGGAAAACAAATAGATATATATAATCGATATAAACTTCCATATCCGACTAATAATATAAATGGAATAACGGCAAAGCCTTTTAAATTCCAGATATATTAGTTGTCTTCCTCCATAGATATTCACTTCGATTAACCAAATCGAATTCCATTCCATTCCCATTTATTTTATTAAATTGGAAAACTTAACCTTGGAAAATTTCCTTAAATTCTTATCAAAAAGATTTATAAATTCCAAATCCCGTTTCACTGTAAATCAAGTTAAAGAACGAGTATTATTTAAAACACCATTCACGATAAACCCAAAACAAATCAATTCAAATTCAATTATTGGAAATTCTGGTTACTTTTAAAACACTTTCAAATCCAATTTATTTATTTAAAAAAAAATTGGATTATAATTCTAGTTCAAAACTAGTTCATTTCAATAAAAAAAATCTATTTTTATCTTTTCAAATATGGAGTTTTTCATCCCAATTCTTTCCAAATCATTACTTATGATTTTACACAAATTATAACTATTTTTTAATAATTTTATCAAGGCCCGTACAGTCGGTTTCCATCAACGGCCATCGAACTGCGCTTACAAGGACCTTTTCCAAATTTGATTTGGACATAATTCCAAATCCAACCATTAGATTTCAAATATCTAATATTCGTTAGAAAGCTCTTTTCGATACGAACACAACGATTCTGATTTTAGGAGAATCCGACGGTCGGATCTCCCGTAATTTCCATTCGAAGTCAATGGTTGAAATTCGCGAACTGCCACAGCGCGGCGCGTTCTATTCAGGCCATTATATATATATATATATATATATATATATATATATATATATATATATCGTCGATTTCCTTTTAAACATATTTTATAAATCGTTTTAAATTCGTTTTCAAAACGATTTCAACTTCATATTCAATTTCAAATCAAAATTGAATATTCCATATCATCGATATATAAATGATAGTATTTTCAAAATATTATATTTTGAAATCAATTCCTTTTCGATATTCATTATAAAAATGAATAAAACCAATATAAATATCGTTCACGTCAAAATAGCGTCAATCTAACCAACACGGCTTTATATATTTCAATAACTTTGTTATTCTATTCAACAAATGAATTTTTTCTTCAACACATGAATGCATACTTTATTCAACGCATGAATATTTATTCTATTCAACACATGAATTTACTTTTTATTCAACACATGAATATTTATTCTATTCAACACATGAATTTACATTTTATTTAACACATGAATATTTATTCTATTCAACACATGAAAATTCTTTCTATAATATTCTTTATTTTCCAAATTGGAATGAGGCCCAATCAGTTACCATATAATGTTAATTATATGGATTCCATACAACACATGTATATAATAGCAACGATAAATAATCAACCATCATCCAGAGTGCATTCTCCACTGCATAAGCATCAAATATAAATATTTAACGCTTATAACAGTCTGTCAATCAATCGATCGATATACTGCTAATTATTGGGACTAGTGTATGTCCAATTTCATCCCAACACTAGTGTGGGGTTTTCAAACAATCAAACACAGGTTTTATTGGTGCAGTTGGGCGATGCGTAAAATTTATCGTCCCAATCCATATTAGTCAAATGTGTGTACATAAACAAATCGTCCGATTTGTTTATAACTATTTATTTTATATACACATTAAAAATTATATTTTTAACCATAAAGTAATTTATTTAATTCCACTACACACAATCATTTTTCATAACACATCAATCAAACAAACAAGTCATCCATGGTCTGTGGACGACGGGTGTCGGGTGCTGCTAAGCACCGTCTGCATCCTACTATAAATTTCAACTAGAAAATAAATTAAAAGTGAGAAGTTCTTACAGAGGGTTCCACTACTCCGTGCTTTCCTTCTGAATTGTTCGGGTCTCGTTTTGATTTCAGTCGATACCATCGCCATCTTTTCCCGCTGTTCACAGTAAAAATCATACTTTCATCGCTTTATCCCAATAAATAAAAATCATATTTTTATTTCAATTTCATATATTTTACAACGCTTCTTTCTATATTGAAATTATATTTTTATATTTCTACTTCTTATATAAAGATCAAACTTTTATTTTGCTTCATATATAAAAATCTCGCCTTTCCATATATAAAAACCTCGCCTTTCTATATATAAAAATATCGTCTTTCTATATATAAAAATATCGTCTTTCCTATGATAAAAATATAATCTTTCCTCGCTACTTCACATATAAAATATATATTTTTATTGCTCTACATAAATAAAAATCATATTTTTATTACTCAACGTTTTTATATATATATAAATCTAATCTTTATTCTCTATTCTAATATATAAAAATCAAATTTTACACAATTTACAATCATATCTTCATACGATTAAAATCTACTCTTTATACGTATAAACATCATAGTTTTATATACGTAAACTCCTAACTTTATATAATTTAAAAATCAGATTTTTATAAAATAAAATTAAACAAAATCAGAAAACTCACATTCAAAGGGGAAGGAGGGTTCGTGGCTGTGCTGAGGGGCACAGTGCTTGGAATATGCGATGGTGGGGCCAGAGGGCCTGGCGGTGGCACTGTCTCTGTCGATGGCGGGGACCCTAGGGGTAACGGTGGAGATTTTAACTGCGACTTGGGGTTTGGATTTCGAGCCTGAGCTGGAGCATGAGGAGGAAGAGGCGCGAGAGAGAGGGGAGTTTTCTGGCGCGGCGGCGCTGTCTTCAGGGGTGCGACGCTAGGGCGTCGACAGGGGGGTGGGTTAGGGCTTCAGCCCGATTTTGTTTTTTATTTCTGAATCGATGAGGAGAGGGAGGGTAAAAAGGGGGGAGAGAGTTTATGTAATAAAAAATATATATTTATTTTAATTTATCTACAACAAGTAATTTCTTCATTCGATCTCCAAACGAGACCCACCGACTGTCGTCCATAACTAATTATCCCCATTCCGAACACAATGGGATATGTTTCGTAAGCCAGTCTGGCTGTTTCGATCGGTTTTTGTCAAAACCAAAATATAAATCTATATATTGAATTTGCACGCATATTTCAATTTACCGAGGCCACATACGGACTCTAGAAATTCCAGAAAATTTATTTCTAGCTTCGTATTGATGATACGTTCCTAACAAAACTAATTTCGTCAAATTTGAAGACCGTTTCAAAAATGGTCTTTTTCTGATCGTTTGAAATTGACAGAAACTGTCAAAATACGTTTTCTTTCGCCACCCTCACATATTGATTTCAAAATTATGGAAATTTGAATCTGGCAATAATTTGAAATTCCGGTTCCAACAAAAGTGGTTTCGTCGAAAACAGAGGTCGTTTGCAAAATGGCTATTTTCACGGGCTATATAAATTCTATGGTGACCTTTCTGAAAATTCATTTGGCCATAACTTTTGATTCCCGCTATGAAATTTCGATTTTTCAGATTCTCTAGAAAGATAATCATAAACAGATTTAAATATTTTTGATTTCACTAAAATTCGTTTTATTTTGTACCCGATACAGTCAGTCAAATTTTGAATTCAAATTTTCAAACTACCGCGCCATTTTCAATTCCTTTTATAATATAAAATAATTATTTATATTCTAACGTCGATTCAAATAAATATATTCATTCTAATTCTATTCAAAATAAATTTCTCGTCGTTATTATTTAAAATAATTCATTTTAAATACTCAAAATTGCCAAAACGAAAATTTTAAATTGGCTCAGATTTTCCGGGTTGTTACAATCTCCCCCACTTAAAACTTTTCGTCCCCGAAAAGGAACGAAGCTGAAAGTTGTCTCACAAACCAACTCAACTTTCATTATTTTCTTTATGGCTTAAGTTCTTCAACTTTTCAGTTTCTAAGAACTTTTCAAATTTTTCAAAAATTTGGCTAACACCCTAAATTTTCGAAAAATTTCGCCGTAACCTCCCTTGCACTGGAAGCTTCGAGATATTTCAAATAGCCTCCCATGGCCCTCACCAATCCAAAAAGAAAAAGAAACAGCCAAGTGGCTAGCCAGTCGGCTCATAAAATCATCAAAAACCCAAGAAATACAATAAACATGTACCTATTTGTCGGGCAAACAATTTTATTCCTCTTCTCTAGCCTCTTTGCTATGACCTGTTCAATATAAGTACGTGTATATGTATGCAAGTGCGACAAATTTTTAATACAACTCAATATTTGTTTCAATTTGGCTAAAGGTTCAACATTTAATTAATCAAACAATAATCAAACAACACAACCAACAATCAATTAGTTGATTAACGATTCAAATTCATAATTTTGATACATAGTCAAAAATCACATTTTTGGTGCCAAATCACAACCATAAGCCCTATCTAGTTTCGGTTCTCACACCAGTCAATTGGAATTATATAAATATCCCACTTTCCAAATTAGAATATAAATTCTGATGATGTACGTACTATAGCGGTCATTAGAACCATCTCCGGGCGACTAGAGTGTGATTCTATATCTATCCAGTATATTAAAACTTCGAATACACGTGGATCAGACGTATATGCAAAATCTTTATATATTGGATTGTCCAAATTCAATACAAATAAATATTCAAATACGAATAATAAAGTTTAAATTTTCAAAACAATATTTGTTTCATTTTAAAAATATAATCTTCACGCTCATTCTAGGATACTACTGATCCCATCTCTAACGAGTCATTCTCATTGGATATTACTAATCCAATCTCTGATGAATTCTTTCGTTCGTTTCTAACGTGCCTTGTTCTCCGAGCTCTGTAAACCAAAGCTCTGATACCAGCTATAACGACCTGAAATCCCCCTTACAGGAAATCACGGATTGTACTGAGAACAAGCCACATCGGAATGCAAACAGAAGAACATTTCATTGCTTATTACAACAATCCCATCAGAATACAAGAATATACAGAGCATGAATAAATATTACACAGAAAATATCAGATATTTAAATTACATTTAAAAACATCGCAGAGGAAAAATAATATAAAGCACAACTGAAAACAGATGCACGGATACAGAGCTTTCTGAATACCGCTTCAGTTGTAAATCAGGATCCTGTGAATATAAATCTGCAAAACCAAAACTACTAGCTTCCCGTGTCGAAAATAAGGGCACCCATAGTTTAGGTTAAAACAATAAACTCCAGGTCAGTCATGTGAGTGGTGTGAGAACTAAAACAGTTATTTAAAGCTTTACTTTAAATCAGATATATCAAGGGACCACGCCGTGTAACACGGAACGGGTTTCTCCCAAGAACACCAGTGCATATAACAAAACAACGCAATGCTTTTTGGAAAAATGAAGCTATTATAAGACCCAGATCCCATCACACAATGCAACACAAGCCGGAGGATAGGGTTTTCCCTTATAATAGCCAAACATGCTTGGTACGTTAAAAATAAATCATTTGATACTATTATAAGTGCATAGTGTATAAAACAACCTCAAATATAAATGTATCAATCCTAGACGGCATGGGTGCCATATATCATGTCGCCAATACTAGGCTCTACAATCAAAACCGCAAATGTCACGTATCGGAAGTTGGATTTCCATCTGTAAACCAAGGCAAGGGATCGTCCTTACCGAATTCGATACAATCTAGCCTATGTCTCAGGATCAAAATGCATTGACCCTTGGAGCGACAGGGTCAATCCACCGATGTGGATTAAAATGCCTGAACACTGCGTTTCCCCACCCTTTGGGGCGTAAATGAGCCAAATAACTCCATCGGCTCCACATAGTCACCGATATATCCGAGGCGCCTCGCAATCCAACAACCACACAGGTGAAAATAATATAAACCAGGGCTGGTAGGTCACTGACACCACCCTAGCTAGAAGGAAACGCATGTCCTCTCTGAGGTCCTCTCCCATTTCTGGTTCACACCGGAGTGTGAGGCTCATGAATTAACGATACACGAAGCTGTGCCACACAGGCGGTGCTCTGATCATCAACCATAAGACTCTGCTTTTCAACAGAAGCCTTGAACATTTGCATCTTAGCATGCCGCACAGGCAAACCACTCCATGCAACCGATATCCATCAATCACACAGAATGATATCCAATGTCAAACACACAGTCCATTTACAAATCCGTTCTAGGTCTGAACGAAACCGGAGGCACCTTGTACCTCGCATATCCATCGATCTCCAAGTACATCTGGACGATCACCAACTGATTCCCTCCTCTTGGGTGTACAGCCCAATCAAAATCATCAGTAATTATCCAAACGATGTGAAGACCTCCGGTCTTCGACTACCGTCTTCATCCTCGACACATCATCGAATCAGTTATTCAGAATGGGATAAGCTCGGTCTTTCTGAATAACTCACGTATATAATAAACAAGTGTTACACAAACACAACATACGCCTCATTCCAATTCAGAATATTCTTTTATTCAAATATTCTTGTACTTTGGGAAAGGTTCCCATTAATTTTATCAAAGATAAATTCTTTAAATTTATTCTTTAATCTTCTTTTGAATATCAATTCAAACCAAATTATGGTTTATCCAAACAAGTCGGGATTAGCAAACCTTACCGAAGTAATCACTTGTTAAATTTCCCAACCCCAACCTATTCATCCCATGAAGTAAAACTGATAATACTTTATACCTAACACCACGGTGTTATCGGTAAATTCAATTACCATTTCACGTTCAAATCTAATTAAAGATTTAACTATCGCCTGGAGCAAAACTGGTGATACTCCATTCTCGATCATTTCAATCTAATTAAAGATTCATTAAAACTCCACTTGGTTTTAATCTTCCCAAAAATCACTATCAATGATTATTTAACTTGGGAAATCATATCCTGTCTTTAACTGGGTTAAAGAACCAATGTCATTTAAAACACGATTCACGATAAACCCAAAATCACATTCTATTCCATCAGTCTTTAACCGTAAATTAGCAAGTGAACAATTACCTAAGTAATAACCCCGAAGGCTGAAACCAACATCAGATCAATACCCAAGAAACCATTCAACTTAACTAATCTCCAGTTAGTGTCTAATTTTCTTAACTCCGTTGAGAACAGTAGTATTAAAGATACCATTCACGACAACCCAAAATCACATTCCATTTACAATGGAATCTTCATGGGAAACAAATCGATATAAACTTCCATATCCGACAAATAATATAAATGGAATAACGGCAAAGCCTTTTAAATTCCAGATATATTAGTTGTCTTCCTCCGAAGAAATTCACTTCGATTATTACCAAATCGAATTCCATTCCATTCCAATTTGTTTTATTAAATTGGAAAACTTTACTTTGGAAATCTCCTTAAATTCTTCTCAAAAAGATTTATAAATTCCAAATCCCATTTCACTGTAAATCAGGTTAAAGAACGAGTGTTATTTAAAACACCGTTCACAATAAACCCCAAAAAAATCAATTCAAATTCAATTATTGGACATTCTGGTTACTTTTAAAACCCTTTCAAATCCAATTTATTTATTTCAAAAAAAATAAATGGATTATAATTCTAGTTCAAAACTAGTTCATTTCGATAAAAAAATCTATTTTTATCTTTTCAAATATGGAGTTTTTCATCCCAATTCTTTCCAAATTATTTCTTATGATTTTACACAAATTATTACTATTTTTAATAATTTTATCAAGGCCCGTACAGTCAGTTTCCATCAACGGCCATCGAACCACACTTACACTGACATTTTCCCAATTTGATTTGGACATAATTCCAAATCCCACCGTTGGATTTCAAATATCTAATATTCTTAGAAATCTCTTTTCGATACGAACCCAACAGTTTCAGTTTTAGGAGAATCCGGCGGTCGGATCTCCCTAATATCCATTCGAAGTAAATGGTCGAAATTCGCGGAACTGCCACAGCGCGGCGCATTCTATTCAGGCCATTATATATATATATATATATATATATATATATATATATATATATATATATATATACACACATATTCGTCGATTTCCTTTTAAAACGTATTTTATAAATCATTTTAAATTCGTTTTCAAAATGATTTCAACTTCATATTCAATTTCAAATCAAAATTGAATATTCCATATCATCGATATATAAATGATAGTGTAACACCCCGTAATTTTATAACATTAAAATTCACAAATTAAAGTATACTTAATTTTTAGAAAAGAATTAAGTGAAATGGGTTGCACAGAGAAATATATATATATATATATATATATATATTGATATATATATATATATAGAAATTAAAAATTAAATAAATAAATATGCGGAAAAGTTCAAAACAGCGAATTGGGAGGGGGGAATGACCGAACCGGCCCATTTTTGAGGTCGACCCGAGCCTTGCTGGGTCGACTAGGGGTTAATCCAGAGTGTTTGGCTGTCACTCCGTGGGCCGATTCGCTCAAATGCAGATTTTGCATTTGGTTGGTTCTCATGGTTCAGGGTTAATCTAATGGTCCTAAATAACTTCTTACACCTATAAATACATCCTAATGCTAACCCTAAACCTAATTAAAATTGAAACTAAAGCCATTATGCCGTCGCCATGGAACTCAGTGTAGCCGCCGCTAACTAAAGAGGAAGATAGCTAATCAATTCAACCTAATTCAAGCTTAGAGCTTCAACAATGAATCAACTAACGTCGCTACAACAATTCTGCATCAAGTTTGATCAATTGTTCATAATTCTTTAACCACGAAAGGCAAGTTCGATTTCTCTAATCAAGATAATTATTAAATTAAGTAAGATTAGAAATAATTGTGGATTATATGGATATGATGTGAATTATTGACCGTATGATATGATTATGTTGTTAAATTGTGATGTTATCATACATGTTGTAAAGTTATGATCTATGTTGTAATTCTATGATTGGCTTATGTATAATCAAATCATCATGTTGTTTAAATGCTAGTTTGGTTATGTTGATTCATATGATAGATCATATGTATGTATGTAAGTTTAGATGTTGATTTAGACATAAATCACATGCAAGTTAGTAAAGATTATGACATCTATTTTAGATCAAAAGTTAGGATATGACATGTATGAGTTATATGCTAAAACTTTACATGCTAGTTTATATGTTTAGAGGTAAATTTACACCATTGTTATGTTGCATAAATCACATATGCAAGTTTATATAAAAATATGAGTTTGGAATATGAATCATGTTATGCAAGTTTGTGGTTATTGCCTATGTAAATTTTGTGATGAAAATCTTATTCATAACATGCAGGTTCATACCTTTTAGGCCTATGTTTAGATCTATGATTTTATGCAAGTTATGTGGTAAATTCTCATATGCAAGTTAGGCCTATTTTGTATGTTATGTGAATATGTGGTGTTTTTCCCTTTTTCATGTGTTAGACTATTTCTTAGTCTATCATATATTCTATGCGAACGGACGCCGCGGGGGTTATGGGAAAAATATTGATTATGTTAATAAATGTGAATTGGCATGTAATAGCTTTAAAAGAGGCATATATGTAAATTGAGATATTAATTGGCAAAGTGATATATGGACATAATTAATGTGAATTATGGTCATAAAGATAATTGGAATTTTATTAACATATTTGATTAGGAATAATTAATCCAAATATGGGATGAAAATATTGATTATGTTAATAAATGTGAATTGGCATGTAAATGAGGCATACAACGAATTTGAGATATTAATTAAGGTGAATTGCCTTAAAAGGCGAAAAATTTAATGAAGGCATTAATTGGAAAATTAATGTGTAGTAATGGACATAGTTTAATTATGGACATAGATTAATTTGAATTTGAATAGGGATATTAAATATTGGGAATTGGCACAAATGCCTAAAAAGGCATGAAATTAATTTGAGATGTAAATTGGTACAATTTATGTACCATAAATGGTGGACATAATTAAGGTGACATATTTATACATAAATAAATATGGAAATGATTTGTAATTTGAATAGGGAAAGTAATTCAAATATTGGGGGAAATTAGTTATGTATAATTAATTGCCTAAGACACGAGGTTGGACTCATTTGTGGTGTAAGACTGCCCGGACCCGCCCGACAAATCCAGCAGCCACAAATGGTAGCCCAATGTGAGAGGTCAAAGGCCCAAACTAAATTCGTAAGAATTGTATGGACACGAGGTTAGGCTCGTTTGTGGTGTAAGACTGCCCGGACCCGCCCGGCAAATCCAGCAGCTACAAATGTCAGTCTAATGTGAGAGGTCCTATAGGGGTTACGATAGTAATAAATTAAGAAACACTTAACCAAAGTAAATATGTAGTGGGACATGAGGGGGTTAAGTGGGTGCCTTGGGTGGCATGAGGAATCTAGTGGGTGACATGTGGGTGACATGAGGATGTCATGAGAAATACGATTAGAAAAATGGAGTAATTTGAATATAAACGATTTTGACATGTAATTCAAATTATTGAATAAAATAGGTATTGACACCTATGAAGGGAAAGGTTTTAATTAATTGATTAATTAATTAAAAATGGACATGGTAAATGAAATGGACTACTTAACCAAATCTGATCCCTAGGGATTGTAAGAACTTAAGTTTAAGTTGGGGGTTAAGTAAACTGGGTTATACGGAATGAGTGGGTTAAGTAAATCTTGGGTAGGTGGGTAATACTAGTACATATAGGCCCACAAACTTAACGGTAAATTAATATGTCTGAACCAGTGAGAGGGTTAAGTAAATCTTGGGTAGGTGGGTAATATTTGTGTATATAGGCCCACAGACTTAACCAATACAACCTGTTAATTAAACAAAAGGGTGAGACTAGGTTAAATTAGAAAACACTTAACCAAATTTATACATGTAAGTGGACATGGGGTTAAGTGGGATGTATTAGAGGGGACCTTTTCAGTCCAGTAGCCCATTAAGTATCTTTGTGAGCTCGACCCAAGTCGAGGACGGGACACGCCTACTGGGCCTGATTGTTACAGGCCAAAATGGGTTAGCGGTGGCAATGCAAGTCCAACGGGGTCATGTGCATGCGTGGGCCCGGGCTGGTAGGTAAGACGTTGTTGCATCGTGTAGGTATAAGCCGTGCATCCTTAAGTTGTATTGGGTTGCCACTTTAGGGGAGTGATACACCCCACTGTGGGACCGGCACGGGTATCTACGAGTTAGGGATTCGATCGAATGGGGAAGGGTAGTGGGTACATCTAGTGGAGATAGGAGCAGACGACACTTATGTAGTCAGCTAGGGGTACACGAAGCTACCATTATTAATTAATCATTAAAGGGGTACACCTAGTGGAGATAGGAGCAGGCGACACCTATGACGTCAGCTAGGAGTACATGGAACTACCATTGAAGGGGTACATCTAGTGGGGATAGTAGGTACATCTAGTAGTACACGAAGCTATCATCATTCTATTTAGTCAAGAGGGATCAAGTTTCTAGAGTGACTAGTATGGGTGCAGTTAGTGTTAGTACAGTACAGTACGGTACAGTACGGTAGAGTATAGTAATTACCCTATATTGATTAGGAAGCGCCTTTAACGTTATCTTTGCTCATCCTATTATTTTTGGTTGCTTGGTCTTGCCATTAATTCACAGTCATTTCCTTATTTACCAAGCTTATGTCTTATCCTAGTTACTTTGATAATTATATTGTTGGAGTTATCGGACTTGCCAGACTTTATGTCTGACCCCCTTTGTTTCCACCTCTTTTCTTCCTTCCCCCCCCCCCCCCCCCCAGGTTCTTAGGGTGGGAAGCTTGATTTGGATCTCTTTGGGAGCACTTGGATTTGGATTGCTGAAGTAAAGCTCAACCTATCTCTTTTATGGCTATTTATGGGATTATGCTTTTTATATTATGTACTCTGATTTTGTCAAGATGGATATTATGTACTTGACTTTAGTCTTTGAGTTTTGGTGATGTAACCAAACATATTTACCTTCCGTTGCAATAAATAAAGTTTTAAATTTTCAAGTACTATTTCATATCTGTCTTGTTGTGATTTTCTGTTCTATATTCACTTAAAACGCTCCATAGAAGTTAATGCATTCCCTTTTGTGAGTGACATTAATGGACATGGGGTGTTACAGATAGTATTTTCAAAATATTATATTTTGAAATCAATTCCTTTTCGATATTAATTATAAAAATGAATAAAACTGATATAAATATCGTTTACGTCAAAATAGCGTCAATCTAACCAACACGGCTTTATATATTTCAATAACTTTGTTATTCTATTCAACAAATGAATATTTTCTTCAACACATGAATATATACTTTATACAACACATGAATATTTATTCTATTCAGCACATGAATTTACATTTTATTCAATACATGAATATATATTCTATTCAACACATGAATTTACATTTTATTCAACACATGAATATTTATTCTATTCAACACATGAATTTTCTTTTTATAATATTCTTTATTTTCCAAATTGGAATGAGGCCCAATCAGTTACCATATATTGTTAATTATATGGATTCCATACAACACATGTATATAATAGCAACAATAAATAATCAACCATCATCCAGAGTGCATTCTCCACTATTAAGCATCAAATATAAATATTTAACGCTTATAACTGCCTGTCAATCAATCGATCGACATACAGCTAATTATTGGGACTTGTGTATGTCCAGTTTCATCCCAACACCCGTGTGGGGTTTTCAAACAATCAAACACAGGTTTTATTTGTGTAGTTGGGCGATGTGTAAAATTTATCGTTGCAATCCATATCAGTTAAATGTATGTACATAAGCAAATCGTCCGATTTGTTTATAACTATTTATTTTATATACACGTTAAAAATTATATTTTTAACCATAAAATATTTAATTCCACCACACACAATCATTTTTCACAACACATCAATCAAACAAACAAGTCATCCATGGTCTGTGGACGACGGGTGTCGGGTGCTGCTAAGCACCGTCTGCATCCTAGTATAAATTTCAATTAGAAAATAAATTAAAAGTGAGAAGTTCTCACCGAGGGTTCCACTCCTCCGTGCTTTCCTTCTAAATTGTTCGGGTCTCGTTTTGATTTCAGTCGATACCATCGCCATCTTTTCCCTTTGTTCACAGTAAAATCATATTTTTATCGCGTTATCCCAATAAATAAAAATCTTGTTTTTATTTCAATTTCATATATTTTACAATGCTTCTTTCTATATAGAAATTATATTTTTATATTTATACTTCTTATATAAAGATCGAACTTTTATTTCGCTTCATATATAAAAATCTCACCTTTCCATATATAAAAACCTCGCCTTTCTGTATATAAAAATATCGTCTTTCTATATATAAAAATATCGTCTTTCCTATGATAAAAATACAATCTTTCCTCGCTACTTCATATATAAAAACTATATTTTTATTGCTCTATATAAATAAAAATCATATTTTTATTACACTACGTTTATATATATATATAAGTCTAACCTTTATTCTATATTCAAATATATAAAAATCAAATTTTTACACAATTTACAATCATATCTTCGTACGATTAAAATCTACTCTTTATACGTATAAACATCATAGATTTATATACGTAAAATCCTAACTTTATATAATTTAAAAATAAGATTTTTATAAAATAAAATTAAACAAAATCAGAAAACTCACATTCAAAGGGGAAGGAGGGTACGTTGCTGTGCTGAGGGGCGCAGTGCTTGGAATCGGCGACGGTGGGACCAGAGGGCCTGGCAGCTGCACTTTCTCTTTCGAAGGCGGACCCTAGGGGTAACGGTGGGGGTTTTTACGGCGGCTTGGGGTTTGGATTTCGAGCCTTAGCTGGAGCATGAGGAGGAAGAGGCGCGAGAGAGAGGGGGAGTTTTCTGGCGCGGCGGCACTGTCTTCGGGGGCGCGACGCTAGGACGTCGACAGGGGATGGGTTAGGGCTTCAACCCGATTTTTTTCTTCTGAATTGATGAGGAGAGGGAGGGTTAAAAGGGGGGAGAGATTTTATGTAATAAAAATATATATTTATTTTAATTTATCTCCAATAAGTAATTTCTTCATTCGATCTCCAAACGAGACCCACCGACTGCCGTCCATAACTAATTACCCCCATTCCGAACACAATGGGATATGTTTCGTAAGCCAATTTGGCAGTTTCGATCGGTTTTCGTCAAAACCAAAATATAAATCTATATATTGAATTTGCACGCACATTTCAATTTACTAAGGCCACACACGGACTCTAGAAATTCCAGAAAATTTATTTCTAGCTTCTTATTGACGATATAGTCCTAACAAAACTAATTTCGTCAAATTTGAAGACCGTTTGAAAAATGGTCTTTTTCTGGTCTATCGAATTGACAGAACTATCAAAACACGTTTTCTTTTGCTACGCTCACATATTGATATAAAAAATTATGGAAATTTGAATCTAGCAATAATTTGACATTCCGGTTCCAATAAAAGTGGTTTCGTTCAAAACAGAGGTCGTTTGCAAAATGGCTATTTTCACGGGCTATATAAATTCTATAGCGACCTTTCTGAAAATTCATTTGGCTATAACTTTTGATTCCCGCTATGAAATTTCTATTTTTCAGATTCGTTAGAAAGATAATCATAAACAGATTTAAATAGTTTTGGTTTCACCAAAATCCGTTTTATTTTGCACCCAGTACAGTCAGTCAAAGTTTGAATTCAAATTTTCAAACTGCCGCGCCATTTTCAATTCCTTTTACAATATAAAATAAATATAACGTCAACTCAAATAAATATATTCATTCTATTTCTGTTCAAAATAAATTTCTCGTTGTTATTATTTAAAATAATTCATTTTAAATACTCAAAATTCATCAAAATTGCCAAATTTTAAATTGGCTCAGATTTTCCGGGTTGTTACACCATTCACGATAAACCCAAAATCACATTTGATATTAAATACAAGGCTCTGAATACAAAATATATCGGCTTATATTCAACATCAAATTCTGAAACCAACAAATATCGTATTGGAAATAACGATATAAATATATCTTTCAAATTTCCATAACAATATCTGTATAATCACGAAATCCAACATTGAAGTATTCCGAAGACAATTTCGATCCAAATCCATTCCAATTCATATATTGGAAATCCTGGTTATTTTCAAAACCATTTCAAAAATCTAATTTACTTATTTAAAAAATATTGGATTATAATTCTAGTTCATAACTAGTTCATTTTGATAAAAAATTATTTTTATCTTTTCAAATATGGAATTATTCATCCCAATTCTTTCCGAATCATTTCTTATGATTTAACACTAATTATTGATATTTTTTAAAAATTTATCAAGGCTCGTACAGTCAATTTCCATAAACGGCCATAAACTGCACTTACAACGACCTTTCCCAAATTTGATTTGGACATAATTCGAAATAAAGTCGTTAGATTTCAAATCTCTAATATTCGTTGGAAATTTCTTTTTGATACAAACCCAACGGTTCTGGTTTTAGGAGAATCCGATGGTCGGATCTCCCGTAATGTCGATTCGAAATCAATGGTCGAAATTCGCGAACTACCGCAGTGCGGCGTGTTCTATTCAAGCCATTATATATATATATATATATATAATATTATATATATTTCGTCGATTTCCATTCAAAACATATTTTACAAACCGTTTTTAATTCGTTTTCAAAACGATTTCAACTTCATATTCAATTTTAAATCAAAATTGAATATTCCATATCACTAATATATAAATGATAGTATTTTCAAAACATTAGATTTTGAAATCAATTTCCTTTCGATATTCGTTATAAAAACAAATAAAATCTATATAAATATCGTTCAAGTCAAAATGGCGTTAATCTAATCAACACGGCTTTATATATTTAAATATTTTCGTGTCCATCCCAAATCGGGCATTAAAATCATATTTTGATCTTTTACTGAATATTATTTTTAAATATTTCTTATTTTTAAATATTCCTTATTTTACAATATTCCTTATTTTAAAATATTTATTCTTTCTGATCTGGAATCAGACACAGTCAGTTACCATATAATTTGATTTATATGGATTTAACGTGCATACAACAACAACGATACACAATCAACCATCATCCATAGTGCATTCTACACTTCATAAGCATTAAATATAAATATAAAATGCTTACACAGCTTGTCAAGCCATCGATTGACATACAACCAAATATTGGGATTAGTGTATGTCCAATATCATCCCAATACCCGTGTGGGGTTTCCAAATAACAAACATAGATTTATTTGTGTAGTTGGGAGATGTGTAAAATTTATCATCCTAATCAATATCAGTCAAATGTGTGTAAATAAACAAATCGTCCGATTTGTTTATGAATATTTATTTTACATACACGTTAAAAATTATATTTTTAACTATAAAATATTTATTTCCATTCCACATCACACAATCAATTTTCACAACACAATCAAACAAACAAACAAGTCGTCCATGGTTTGTGGACGACGGGTGTCGGGTGCTGCTAAGCACCATCTGCATCCTAGTATATATTTTAACTAGAAAATAAAATTAAAGTGAGAAGTTCTCACCTTTGAGATCCACTACTCCGTTCTCTATTTCTGAACGGTTCGGATTTTGTTTTGATTTCACCCTGTTCCATCGCACTCCTTTTCACGCTGTTCATAGTAAAAATCATATTTTTATCATTCGGTTTTATATATAAAAATCATATTTTTAGATCGATACTTCGTTATAAAAAATTATATTTTTATAATGCTACTTTCTATATAAAAATTATATTTTTATATCTCTATTCCTTATATAAAGATCGAATTTTTATTTCGCTACAACATTATAAAAATCCTATTTTTATGATGCTACCCTATAAATAAAAATCACATTTTTATATCGTTATTATATATAAATAAAAATCGAATTTTTATATGGGTGCGTTTTTTACAGGTCCTTGTTAACTATTAAAATATAAAAAAAGTCCAATGGTAGAAATTATAGAAATTACATCCATATTTTCAAAACGCGGCATATCAAATTCCGATTTTGTCCTTTAAACCCTAAAATACACAATCCACATATCTATATCATTTCATTAATTGCATCCCTCATTTATCGCATCCCTCATTTGTCGCAGCTGATTGTTGATGAAAATTTAAATTTCAAAGCCGACTTTCATCGTTTTAATGTCGATCGAAGAAAAATAATCAAAACCCGTGGCAATTTCAAGAGAAGATCCGCAAAAAATGGCAAGAACAAAGGTAAAATTTTTATTTAATAATTTTTATTGCTACAACTGATAATCTATGTATATTGTATAATAAACCGAGGATGAATAAGGAATATTTTATGATTTTATGATTTGGTGCGTGATCTTTTAATTTTATTCAGAATTGTTGCTTGATTCTAAAAGTTTAAGTAGAATTGTTGATTATATGAAGTTAACAAGTAATTTTTGTAGCCGTGTATTTAGAATAATTTTTTGCATTTTTCAATGGGATTAATTTGTTGATCATCCGAATAAATGAATGTAAAAATAAAAGTTGGATGCAATTATGCATGTATTAAGAATAATTTCATAATTGTATGCATATATTATGTACGTTTGCACATATGTAGGCACATATTCAAATCATTTGCGTACTTACATTCATTACTGTATGCAACTATTATGTACGTTTGTACATATGTAGGCACATATTCAAATCATTTGCGTACTGGGATACATATATTAGGAAACTTTGCATGTATCCAGGATTTAATGCAGAATAGTTGCATACAGTAATGAATGTAATAAGAATTTTTGCATTTTCGTTGGCATTTTATCAAAATTGTTAATTTAATGTATTAATTCATCACCTTGTTGTTACATGATTCCATGCAATTAAATTGAGCTGTTAAATGCTAGTGTGAATTTATCACCTGTTTTTTTACATTATTATTTGCATTTATTTAGAACTGTTGAATGCAAATGTGCAACTATCAGCAGATTCATGCATAAATGTATGCATTTAATCACAATTATTTCATGTAATTGTGCAAATATTACCTGATTGCTGAATAATTGTATGCATTTATCCAAAACTGTGGCATGCAATTGTGATTTTATTACATAATTGTTGCATAATTCTATGCATTTATCTATATATGTTTTTATACAGAGAATTTACATCAGTGGAGTGGTGAAAAGGTTGGAAAAGACTTATCAGAAACATGAGCAAGTTGAATTGGCTAATTGGCCACAACAAGGCCATATAAGTAAATAAATTCAAAATACTTGTATACACGTATATAAGTAGTCAGAATATTTGCATACAACTATGCCAGTATTCAGAACATGAGCATATTTGTATGCAAATATTGATAAAATTTGCATGTTTGGATGCAGATAATAAAAAAAGTTGCGTACTTCTATGCACATATTTAGAATAGTTAATATGTATGTACACACATAATAAGTGTATACTTGTACGCATAAGTTCAAAATATTTGCAAACTTGTATGCATAAATGAGACGACCCCAAACCCCGTACTGACGGCGACATTGGTAATCCTTGGAATATAACACATAAACAGATAACAGCAGAACAGAATTAAATAAATACACCAGATAATGAACAAATAATACACTGGATAAACATAAACATCAGAGTTACACAGTTACAGGATCATACTTAGTACAAATACAGTTCAGCTATACATAAATGTCTACAGCGGAAAACAAACATAATATGTACAATAGGAGCTGAACAGCATAAAAAGAGATAAATGAAGAATCCATCTTCAGCTCCAGCCATCCAGAAAGAGCCTGCTAAACCTGAACACAAGGCTGCCCGTGTAGAAAAAGGGGCACCCGAGTTTGAAAGTGAAACAAACTACGAGTCAGTCATGGGACTGGTATGAGAAATCTACTCAACACATTTAAAATATGGCTAATCACAGGACCACGCCACTTTCGTGGAACGGGTTTACTCCATTGGATTGCCAGCGATTTAAAACAAATAATTCTTTTAAACATCGCAATGCTTTTTATAAAAATGAAGCCATTATAAGACTCAGTTCCCATCACACAATGCAACGCAAACCGGAGGATAGAGTTTTTACCTTATAATGGCCAAGATATGCTTGATACGAATAAAACAAAAGCATTTGATATTATTGCTAGTGTTTATATGTTTTTAAACACAATTTCAAATCATAACTATCAATCATAGACGACATTAATGCCACATACCACTATGTCGCTATATATAGGTATACAATCAAAACCGCACAGTCATGTATCTGGAAATTGGATTTCCGTCATGAACCAAGGCAAAAGATTGTCCTTACCGACTTCGAGACGCTCTAGCCCGCCCCTCAGGACCCAGACTCAGGTGGGCCATTGGATCGTCAGGGCCGGTCCACTTATGTGGATTAAAATTCCTGAACAATGTGTTTCCCCACCCTTTGGGGTGTAAATGAGCCAACGAATGACTCCATCGGACCCGGATCGTCCGATCTAACCGAGGCGCCTCGCAACTATAACAACCACATAAGTCAAACTCGTCAGGGCGTGTAAAACCACTGACGCCACTTCTAGCTAGAAAGAAACGCATGTCCTCCCTTAGGTCCTTTCTCCCGTTTCTGGTTCATACCGGGTGTGAGGTTCGCGAATTCACGTTGTACACAAAGCTAAGCCACACAGGCGGGGCTTTGATCATCACCACAAGACTTTGCTTTTCAACAGAAGCCCTGATCACTGCATCTTAGCATGCCATATAGGCAATTCACACCGTGCAATTGATGGCTATCAATCACACAGAATAAATTCCAATGTTAGACACACTGTCCATTTTCAAGTCCGTCCTGGGTCTGAACGAAACCGGAGGCACTATATACCTCGCAAACCCATCGATCACCACGTACGTCTGGACGATCACCACTCATTATCCATATTTCGGGATGCCTCCCAATCAGGACCTCGGTTACCATCCAAACGAGGTGAAGATCTCCGGTCTTCGACCACCGTCTTCATCTTCGATTTCTTATCGTCGATTCAGTTATTCAGAATGGGATAAACCCGGACTTTCTGAGCAACTCGCGTATATAATAATCAAGTGATACAAAACACTACAACGCATCATTTCAATTCATTAGTCACTAACCGTCAATCAGTAAGAGAACGATTTCCCAAATATTAACCCTAAAGGCCGAAACCAACATCAGATCAATACCCAAGAAACCATTCGACTTAGCCAACATTCAGTTAGTTTCTAAATTTCACATCCATATCATTTATAATATTTTATAACGATTTATCGCTATTTTTATTTATTTTAAAATAGCCAATTTATTCAAAACGACGCTTCGGGCCATAACGCGGTCGTGGCGTTGTTTTTCTTTAGATTTGATTTACACATATCTGAAAATCTAACCGTTGGATCTTCACAAAATTTACATCATTAGAAAGATCTTTTCAAAACGAATCCAACGGTTCCAGTTTCGGGAAAATCCGACGGTCGGATCTCTCGGAATAATCGTTTGAAGTTTCGATTTCAAAATACGAACTGCAGCGTCGTTATTCGATTTAATATAATTATATATATATATATAAATATAATCGATTCTAGCGCTGTTTTTCTTCAGATTTGAATTAAATATTCCAGACAATCCAACCATTGGATCTTTACATAGTTGGTGCCGTTGGAAAGATATTTCCAAAGCGGACCCAACGGTTGCGGTTTCGGGAAAATCCGATGGTCAGATCTCCCGCTCCAATCGTTTGAAATCACAATTTCAAAATACGAACTGCAGCTTCGTTATTCGATATATTTCAATTCTATTCATATATATATATCGATTCTTCGATTTCAAAACTATATGATTTTCATACTTTTGATAAAAATGATATTTTTATCTAACTGTCTTCTATTTCAACACTTCACTATTTTTAACAATTCATGTATATAATAAAAATGTGATTTTTATTGTAAAACGATTTATTTCAAAACACGACTATTTTATATAGTTAATATAGGTGATAAAAATAGGATTTTTATTATAAAACAATATATTTCAAAACAAGATTATTTTATATAGTTCATATTGATGATAAAAATAGGATTTTTATTATAAAACAATTTCTTTCAAAATATGAATACCATTCAACACATGAATTTCAATTCAACGAATGAATTTCGATTCAACACATGAAGGTTTCCTATATTTTATATATATATAGATAAAAAGGTGATTTTTATATTTATAACACGAATATCATTCAACACATGAATTTCTATCCAACGAATGAATATCGATTCAACACATGAAGGTTTTCTATAGTTTATATATATAGAGTAAAATTGTGATTTTTATTGTTAAAACAATTTATTTAAAACACGAATACCATTCAACACATGAATTTCAATTCAACGAATGAATTTCGATTCAACACATGAAGGTTTTCTATAGTTTATATATATATATATAAAGGTGATTTTTATATTTAAAACACGAATACCATTTAACACATGAATTTCTATTCAACGAATGAATTTCAATTCAACACATGAAGGTTTTCTATTCAATGAATAAATATAGTTTCAACAAATGAAAATAATTCTAACACATGAATATTATTCAAAATTTCAGCAGCATAACGGCAGGGTAGTTAAAACCCGGACCGTCCCTAGTACGGCTCCTCGCTCTACCTTAAAGCCTCGCAGCTTTTGACAATGGGGAATCATGCATCTAGTTCGGACGCAGGCGGCATGTATATTTTTTTCATTTCCACAAACTAATTCTATGTGGTTTCAACCAAATATTTCTCAACCACAAATGGGTATTTTTCAACCACAATCAATCAATTTCTACCACAAACAATTTCAATCAACCATTCGCTATCAATCAATTTTCACAACAATCACAACCAATAAATATCGTCCATGGTTTGTGGACGAGGGGCGTATATATATATATATATATATATATAGCATTTCTCTTCTATTTCAACACATATATAATTTTTACAACTCATATATAACTTATACATCGAACGTACAACTTATACAATGCTTATACAAGAGGTGTACAACGCTTATATAACCCATACATCGACTATATAATTTATACATCGTCGTTTTCCATATCGTTTATAATTTAGAAATCTCACATTGGGTTCCACTCCACCAAAAATAGCAGAAGGCTCAGAAAAATATGCGGTCTCTTCTAGAATGTAGAAGACGTCCACACGGTCACATGTTTCCTGTTTCATCGATTTTCATCAACACATGAGAAAGATACGATTTTTCAAAGTTTGCAACGGTTTAAAGGTGTTAAAACAGTTGAAAATTAACTCAGCCGTACCTTATTGAAATGTTCAAATCTTAGTCTTCGATTTTCTTTGAATCCAAAGCACTTGAACGCGATTGGCTTGTGCCACGTTGACGGGCTAGGAGAGGCGCACCCCCCCGGAAGTGCGGCCAACTCGCACCTACGGTGGAGGAGAATCGGCGGCTTGAACGTCGCCACTTCCTGGGCGCGATTCTCGAGATAGACTCGACGAGGAGGAGCGCCACTTATACGGATTTGAAGAGGAGGGTGGGATCTTCAAAAAGTTCAACTGGGGCGTTCGATAATGGTGCGTGGATTGGAAGATAAATGGAGGAGAAGAACAGAATGATTTCCCCCGTCGGGTTTCAGAGCATCGGGGAAGAAGCAGGGAGAGAGAAAAAGTGAGGACCAATCATATTTTTTTATTTGATTTATATATTTTTAAATTTCGAAAATACCCTCTTTCTCTCACGAACCCCAATCCAGCCCCAACGACTGCCGTCCCTAGCGTTTTACCCCCATTCCGAACACAATGGGATATGTTTCGCAGGCCCTTTCGACTGTTTCAGTCAGTTTTACTTCAATTTAAATTATATAACATTCAATATTCGATTTGAACGTACATTTCTATTTGCCAGGGCCCCAAAATGATTCGAAAAATTCTAGAAAAATAAATCTAGCTATGTTTTGACGATACGGTCTCAACAAAACTAGTTTCGTCGAATTCTGAGACCGTTTGAAAAATGGCCCATTTCTGGTCGATCCAATTTAACTATAATTGACCAAAACACGTTTTCCTTTGCCACGCTCACATACTAGCTTCAAAAATTATGAAATTTGAAACCTAGCAATAACTTCACATCCCGAATCCAACAAAAGTGGTTTCGTCGAATTCCGAGGTCGTTTGCAAAATGGCCAATTTCACGGGCTATATAAATTCCATAGTGACCTTTCTGAAAATTCATTTGGCCATAACTTTTGCTTCCCGCTATGAAATTTCGATTTTTCAGATTCGTTAGAAAGGTATTCACTAACAGATTTAAATATTTTTTGTTTCACTCAAATCCGTTTTGTTTTGCACCCGGTACAGTCAGTCAAAGTTTGAATTCAAATTTTGAAACTACCGCGCCATTTCAGGCCTTGTTTATAATTCAAATTAATTATTTTCATTTTCAACATCGATTCAAACTTACTTTTCATCATTATTATTTAAAATATTTATTTTAAATATTTAAAATCCACTATTTTAGCCAATTTAAAATTTTTAAATTGGTTCAGATTTTCCGGGTCGTTACAATAAAATATGAAGACTTGCATGCTGTTATGTTGACTTCGTAAGTATTATCATATTAATGCATATATTGATAATGTTTGCATATTTCTATGCATGTTTTCATACTAAATAGAATAAATCTATCAAATTGATAATTTTTTCAATTTTGCAGCGTCGATTGTGGAATGTTTGTAATTAATATAATGAAACAATGAAGTGAGGACAAACAACTCGACAAAGAGCTGTGTTTGCTGCTCAAATTCTAAGTTGCAAACTTTACAGTTGGACTGTATATGATGACCTAACACACATGTTCCTGCTATCAGACGAAAACAAAACTTCTGATTAAAATTATTAAAAATGGTGTTTATATTTCTGTACAAATATGTTGATTGATTTTATGTATTCGAACTACAATGACATGATTATGTATTTTCTGTACCGAATTACTGTGGAATTTTATGTACTGAATTTAGTTCATCTAGTCTTAAACGATATTATGAATTGTTGCTTTCTTGTATACAGTTATTCATAATACTTGCATGCTTAAATGCAAAAATTGTTAAATGTTATGAATATTTGAATTGACAAAATATTCAGGATAATTTGACGATAAAAAAGGGAACTAATCTTCAAAGTTAAAAGAGAATATGCATACACGCTGCACATTTGAATACTTGCACGCACATAATAAGAATAATTGCATACTTGTATGC
Source organism: Allium sativum (assembly GCA_030737875.1). NCBI lineage: Eukaryota > Viridiplantae > Streptophyta > Magnoliopsida > Asparagales > Amaryllidaceae > Allium > Allium sativum. Next base: position 493,270,893 of record CM060920.1, read on the forward strand.
AACAATTGGGAGTACTAGTTTACATTATCCAGTTATAAAGAAACTTTCGTACCTGTAGCTACTACGAAGTGTTTCATACATTTATGTAGCAATGCAAAATACGAGGAAAAAATGATACAAATATTCAGTATAATTGCATACATGTATGCAACTATACTGAATAATTGCATATATATATATATAAGTCTAAAAAAAACTGTACAAATCACAGAATTTAACATTAAATTTAAAGCAGAACATAAATGTTCACAACATCATACAGCATAACTTTGTTAAAAAAAATACAACAAACATCTAATAGTCTTTTGAAGAACACGTTCTTTTATTATGACCCAACTTCTGGCACAAACCACATCTAGCAGTCTTCGTAAATTCACCTACAGATTTCGACCTTTTAGAAGATTATGGACGGTAAGGCATTCTTCTACCTATACACCAATACACCAATATATGCAGGAACACGGTTATACAAAGATAAAAAATCAACATTAATAAGCCTAATCTACATTCATCAAATAAAATTACATAAACATGTTTATATAATTATAAATAGATTCGTACACGTATGCATATAACAGTAATAGCTGCATACTTATATGTAAAATTTCAGAATATTTGCACATATTTTTAAACAAAATAGATGCAGAACACTTTTAATATGAATATATTAAGAATATATGCATGTTTGTACGCAACTAGTCATCCAGCATGCAAACAGACAGATATTCAAATGAGTTATATATATGTATGCATATATGCAGAATATATGCATACGTATACGCAACTATTCTGAATACATGCAAACCCACGTGTTATAACAATAGTTGCAAATTTGTATGCTCATATTCAAAATAAATGCATATTGTTATACATATATTCAGAACAAATGAAAAAATATGTTGAAAAATTAAATTATACTGCTGTACAATCAATAATAACCATATAACATTACATAATAATTACATTACCCAGCAATAAAACAAGACAATTGAACAAATTCAGATTAATGAATCAGCAAATATCGATTCAAAAAGGAAATCCATATACAAAAAATAAAAAATTATTAAAAAGGATAAATTTCCTCGAAGAAGAAACATCCTTTCTATAAACGAAGGACAGATCCAAAAAAATCTCTGAAAAAAATGTCGATTACTGTTAATTCAAGATCGACATAATCTAAATTTGAAAAAATTAAGAAGGAAGACCGCGCTGCCATTAAAAAAATTGTCGCTTACTGTGAATTTAAGATCGACGGGATCCGAAGTTGAAAAAATTAAGAAGGAAGACCGCGGCGCCATTAACACAGAATTGTATGTTTATAAAAAAAATTGAAACCCTAATATGTATTTTCGATCACGTTAAGTACGCCATGAATTTGAAAAAGGGCAATTATGGAAAAAAATAGCGGCCATTTAAAAATAGGGATGAAATTTATATGTTTCAAAAGAGGAGGATGTGAGCTTAATTAAGTTTGGTTTTAGTGATGTGTGCCTAATTTTCACTTTTTATATTGCTACTACATCTATAAAAATCTTATCTTTTCAAATGAAAAAATCGAACCTTTCTACTTTTAAAAATCTCACCCTTGTCTATTCTAAAAATCTTAACTATTCTATTTTAAAAATATAAACTTTCCTCTTTATAAAATTATAAACTTTCCTCTTTTTAAAAATATAAACTTTTAGTTAAAAAAATCAAATCTTTTTATACTATATATATAAATAAAAATCATACATTTCTATGCTATATATATAAATAAAAATCAAATTTTTACTTAACTAAAAATCATGTCTTTATATTCATAAAAAAATCGTCTTCCTATCATTAAAATCTAAACTTTCCATGTCAAAAAAAACCTAAACTTTCTATGTTAAACACAATCAGATTTTTAAACTAATTTAACAAAATAAAATCAAATAAATAATAATAAAAAAGGAACTCGTTGTATTTTGGAGGTGGGGATGGGCGTAGGGGCTGTCCCACGGTTCTAGAGGAGGAGGCGACGGAATAGGGCCTGCCTTGGCCGGCGGTGGGGTCTAAATGGGCTGTGGCAGCGCGGTCCAGGTTTAAGGGGCGTTGGGGTTCGGGATTCCTCAATCGGAGGGAAGGGTTGGCGGTTTTGGTTGAGGTGACAACCAAGAGGGCATCACCAGTGGTGGTGGGTGGCGCGGAGCATGGCGACGGTGGGGCGTCGATCGAGATTTGGGGTTTTTTCTTTTTAAAATAAACGACGGGGGAGAGAGATAATGAAGGGGGGTTGACCAATGTATTTATATATAAATATATATTTAATATTATTTTATATTCCAAAAAGTATGGTTTTCATTCGAACTCTGAATCGAACCCAATGACTGTTGCCCCTAGCTAATTACCCCCATTCCGAACACAATGGGATACGTATCGTAAGCCAATTTGACTATTTTGATCAGTTTCCGTTCAAATTAAAAATATAATCTATGTATATTGAATTTGAACGCATATTTCAATTTACCGGGGCCACATACTAACTCTAAAAATTCCAAAAAATATATTTTTAGCTTCATACTGACAATACGGTCTTAAGAAAACTAATTCCATCAAATTTGAAGATCGTTTGAAAAATGGCCATTTTCTGGTCGATCCAAATTGACTTAAACTGTCAAAACACGTTTTCCTTCGCCACGCCTACGTATTAATCCCAAAAATTATGAAAATTGGAATCTAGCAATAATTTGACATCCTGGATCCAACAAAAGAGGTTTCGTCGAAAATGGAGGTCGTTTGCAAAATGGCTATTTTTAAGGGCCATATTTCCATTGTGACTATTCTGAATTTTCAATTGGATATAACTTTTTATTCCCGCTATGAAATTTCAAATTTTCGGACTCATTGGAATGATATTTTCAAATAGGTTCCAATATTTTTGGTTTCGCTAAAATCCGGTTTATTTTGAATCCTGTACATTAATTTGAAATTTGAAATTGAATTTTCAAACTACCGCGCCATTTTCAATTCCTTTTATAATTAAAAATAAATATTTTATATTCTAATGTTGATTCAAATAAATATATACATTCTAATTCTATTCAAGATAAATTTCTTGTCGTTATTATTTAAAATACATCATATTAAATATTCAAAATTCATTAAAATTAGCAAAATAAAAAATTTAAATTGGTTCGGATTTTCCGGTTTGTTACAACAGTCCAAACAAACAATCATGGTTTGTACAATAAATAGTGTTGGGTACTGCTAAGCATCGTCTACATCCTAGTATCTATTTAAGTGTAAAATAAATAGAGTGAGAATGAGTTCTCACCTTTGGTTTCCACTCCGCCAGTTTTTATTTCTGAATTTCTGATCAGTTTGGATTTGTTGTATTCTTCACCGTAATTCCAACGTAATCTGTTTCACGCAGTTTATATTAAAAATCACATTTTTAGTACGATGTTTACATTTTAGAAATCACAATTTTAATGAATGCTAAATATATTAAATAAAATCACATTTTAAAAACAATAATTTTCACATAAAAATTCATTTCTAAAAACAATGTTTTTCTAAGATGAAATTTCAATTTTTATTATATGCTTTTCATATAAAAAAATTCCATTTTTATTATATGCTTTTCATTTATATAAAAACAATGATTTTTCTTTATAAAAATCATATTTCAATTACAATGGTATTTATATAAAAATTACATTTCTACACAATGCTCTTTCTATTTTAAAAATCTATGCTATTTTATATAATAAAAATCAATGCTATTTCTATTTTACCATATCTTGATTAAAGTTATTTTATAAAAATCATATTTTTATTTATAATGCTATTTTATAGAAATCATATATTTATTTACAACGCTATTTTATTTTAAAGCAATGCTATTCTATAATATATACAAATCCAATCTTTATATATATAAACAGATTTTATTCCAATTTATTTATAATTAAAAATCAAATTTTATAACGTTATCTATATTTATAAAAAGCATATATTTTAAAACAATGTTTACATTTAAAAATTAAATTTTTAAACAATGCATTTATTTCTCTAAAAACAATTTTTTATTCAGCTATTTTATATTTAAAAACAAGATTTTTATTTAAGGCTATTTTTAATTTCTAATTAATATCCTAACTAAATTAAAAACTAAATTAATTACATTACTAAATAAATTAACTAAGGTTTTAAATTAACCTTAATTCCCTTTCTTCTACATCTGTTAACGCACCCTTCAGGTTAAAGGACCCATCACCGTCGTCGTAGGGTTTGAAACCACCACTACCTCGTCGCGCTAAAGCCAAATCAGATCACACCACGTCAAACCCCGAGGTAAACTCCACCTCCACCACAAACGACGACTAACTCGCACCTCAAATGGTGCCAGAAATTTGGTTCGAACTGTCGGCGTTTGTGCCCCAAAATCCCATCGTCCAGGCAACAACACTTGATCACAACCATACCATATTAAAGATCAAACTAAGGACTATAAATTTCATACAGAAGTTGGATTGAATTTCAGAGTGACTTGGGAAATTTTATGAATCATTTTCGGTTGTTTTCAGCCATTGAAATTGGCGGCGGCGGCTGGTATGTTGCAAACGAGATGGAAATTAGGGTTATCCTTTTTAGGCTATTTATAATAAATATTTTATTATATTTAATTCCTTTAAATTGAAAAATATTTGTTCGTTGCTATCAACTCCAAATCGAACCCAACAACTGTTGCCCCAAGCTAAATACCCCATTCAGGACACAATGGGATATGTTTCGTAAGCCAATTCGACTATTTCAATCAGTTTTTCCTAATCTTAAAATATAAATCAATATATATTGAATTTAAATGCATATTTTAATTTACTAGGGCCACATACTGACTCCAAAAATTACAGAAAAATTAATCTAATTATGTTTAAATAATACGGTCCTAAGAAAATTAATTTCATCGGATTTGAATGTCGTTTAAAAAATGGTCAATTTCCAGTTGATTAAATTCAAACTGAATTGACCAAACACATTTAAATTTACCACACTCACATATTATGTAATAACCAGGAAATGCAAGCCAATTTAAAATTTTTATTTTGGCAATTTTAGTGAATTTTGAATATTTAAAATGAATTATTTTAAATAATATCGACGGGAAATTTATTTTGAATAGAATTCGAACGTATATATTTATATAGATCGTCGTTAGAATATAAATAATTATTTAAACTATAAAAGGAATTGAAAATGGCGCGGAAGTACGACAATTCAATTTCAAATTTCAAATGAATGTATAGAAATTATGGAATTTCAGAATAGTCGTTATGGAATTCTGGCCGTTAAAAATGGCCATTTTGCAAACGACCTCGGTTTTCGACGAAACAACTTTTGTTGGATCCGCGATGTCAAATTAATGCTAGGTTTCAAATTTCATAATTTTTCGAATTAATATGTGAGCGTGGCAAAGGAAAACGCGTTTGACCAGTTTAAGTTGATTTTAATCGACTGGAAAATGACCATTTTTCAAACGGTCTCAGAATTTGACGAAATTAGTTTTGTTAGGACCTTACCATCAATACGAAGCTAGAAAATATTTTTTGAGGATTTTTCGAGTTAGTATGTGACCCCAGTAAATTGAAATGTGCGTTCAAATTCAATATATAGAGTTATATTTTGATTTTGACGAAACTGATCGCAACGATCAAATCAGCTTACGATACATATCCCATTGTGTTCGAAATGGGGGTAATTAGCTATAGATGACAGTCGGATGGTTTGATTTCGAGTTCGAAATAAAAAGTTGCTTTTTGAAATCAATAAATAATTAAATATATATATTTTATATAAACCCCCCTCACCCTCTTTCAGTCGATCAGAAAGAAAAAAAAGGGGAAAACTGCCGTTCATCCACCGCCGCTCGCCCAGGTGAAGCGCCGCCTCGAGCAGACCCCCCCTCTCATGCTCCTCCCTCCTCCTCTCTCCCTAACCCCGCCTCCCCAAATCGAACGAACCCCCCTTTTTTGTGAACCATAGCCTCCGCCCTCCACTGTCGAAATCGACGCCGCACCCAGCCATCTCCGCCACCGCCTGCAGGCTCCCTCGCGCACTGGTCACCCCCCTTCTCTCCCACCTGCAACGACCGTGACACCCCTCCCTCAGCTCCAGGAGATTCCAACGCTTCGCCCCGTTCAGTTCACCGCGAGCACGTGATGGTGGACCCCAACACTGCTCGCCCACCATTGCCTGGCCCTTCGATGCCGCCTCCAATGCCAGCTCTTCGACCAATTGAAAAAAAAGGGTGCTGTAAGTTTTATTTAATTCAAGTAAAATCTGATTTTTATTGAGTATAAAATCTGATTTTTATTATGTATATATAGAAAAAAAAAACTGATTTTTCCTTAGGTATAAAATTGATTTTCTATGGCATGAATATAGGATTTTTCTATGTATAAAAATATGATTTTTATATACGAAACACTATGATTTTTGTTTAGAGAAAGATGTGATCTTTATTTATAGAAAGAATAAAAATATGATTTTTATATTATAGAAAGAATAAAAATATGATTTTTATATTATAGAAAGAATAAAAATATGATTTTTAATGTATAGAACATCATATTAAAAATGTGATTTTAATATGCACAGCGTGGAGAGGACTGCGTTGGAAGTACGGCCAAATCCAGATGTTTTGAATTTCAGAAATAAAATGGCGGAGTGGAACCCTCGGTGAGAACTCCTCACTTTTATTTTAATTTCTAGTTGAAATATATACTAGGATGCAGACGGTGTTTAGTAGCACCCGACACCCGTCGTCCACAGACCATGGACGGCTTGTATGCTTGTTTGTTTGATTTTGATGTGTAGTTGATTGTGTGATGTGATGTGAAATAAAATAAAATATTTGTATAGTTAAAAATATTTTCTAGTTGAAAATAGAATTATTAACGTGTATTTAAAATGAAATAAATATAAACAAATCGGATGATTTGTTTATATACACACATTTGATGATATTGATTGGGACGATAAATTTTACACATCGCCCAACTGCACAAATAAAATCTGTGTTTGATTGTTTGAAACCCCACATGGGTATTGGGATGATATATGACATTTGTTGAAATGTAAAGAAAATTTATTTGTTGAATTGTAAAGAAAATCCATTTGTGGAATTATAAAGAAAATTCATTTGTTGAATAGTAAAGAAAATTCATGTGTTGAATTGAAAATATATATTCATGAGTTGAATAAAAGCCGTATTGATTAGATTGACGCCATTTTGATGTGAACGATATTTATATCGATTTTATTCATTTTATAATGGATATCGAAAGTGATTTCAAAGTCTGATATTTTGAAAAGAATTGAAATTCGAATTAAATTGAAATGAATTGAAATTCGAATTAAATTCGAATGAATTGAAATTTGAATTAAATTGAAAATAATTGAAATTTGAATTAAATTGAAAGGAATTGAAATTCGAATTAGATTGAAATAGAATTGAAATCGTTTTGAATTGAATTTAAAACGTATGGAAATAGAACTGAAATTGATTTGAATTGAAATCGATTTGAAACGAATTTAAAACGAATTTATATTGGAATATTCAATTTTGATTTGAAATTGAATATGAAATTGAAAACGAATTTAAAAGGATGTATGAAATATGTTTTAAAAGGAAATCGACGAAGTATATATTATATATATAAAATATATAATGGCCTGAATAGAACGCGTCGCGCCGCGGTAGTTCGCGAATTTCGACCCTTGACTTCGAACGGATATTACGGGAGATCCGACCGTCGGATTCTCCTAAAACCAAAACCATTGGGTTCGTATCGAAAAGAGCTTTCTAACTAATATTAGATATTTGAAATCTAACGGTTGGATTTGGAATTATGTCCAAATCAAATTTGGAAAAGGTCGCTGTAAGTGCAGTTCGATGGCCATTGGTGGAAATTGACTGTACGGGCCTTGACAAAATTATATTAAATAGTAATAATTTGTGTAAAATCATAAGAAATGATTTGGGAAGAATTGGGATGAAAAACTCTATATTTGAAAAGATAAAAATAGACTTTTATCGAAATGAACTAGTTTTGAACTAGAATTATAATTCTATTTTTTTTTAAAATAAATAAATTGAATTTGAAAAGGGTTTTAAATGTAACCAGAATTTCCAGTAATTGAATTGGAATGGATTTGAATCGAAATTGTCTTTGGAATATTTCGACGTTGGATTTCGTGATGATACAGGTATTGTTATGGGAATTTGAAAGATATATTTATATCGTTATTTCCAATACAATATTTGTTGGTCGTAGAATTTGATATTGAATATAAGCCGATATATTTTCTATTCAGAGCCTTGTATTTAATATCAAATGTGATTTGGATTTGTCGTGAATGGTGTCTTCATTAACACTGTTCTTAAGCCCAGTTGAGAAAAAGATTAAATCATTTTATTTAGATTTAATGAAGTGTACCAATTAAATAATATTTAATTGGAATTAAATTGGTATTGATTTTTGGGTTTATCGTGAACAGTGTTTTAAATAACACTTGTTCTTTAACCCGATAATTAATGGAATGTGATTTTGGGTTTATCGTGAACCGTGTTTTAAATGACACTAATTCTTTAACCCCGTTAAAGATTAAAATTAAGTGGAGTGTTAATGAATATTTAATTAGATTGGAATGGTCGAGAATGGAGTATCACCAGTTTTGCTCCAGGCGATAGTTAAATCTTTAATTAGATTTGAACGTGAAATGGTAATTGAATTTACCGATAACACAGTGGTGTTAGATATGAAGTATGACCAGTTTTACTTCATGGGATGAATAGGTTGGGATTGGGAAATAAAATAAATGATTACTTCGGTGTGGTTCGCTAATCCCGACTAGTTTGAATTGATATTCAAAGAAGATTAAAGAATAAATTTAAAGAATTTATCTTTGATAAAATTAATGGGAACCTTTCCGAAAGTATAAGAATATTTGAATAAAAGAATATTTTGAATTGGAATGAGGCGTATGTTGTGTTTGTGTAACACTTGTTTATTATATACGCGAGTTATTCAGAAAGACCGGGTTTATCCCATTTTGAATAACTGATTCGACGTGGTGTCGAGGATGAAGACGGCAGTTGAAGACCGGAGGTCTTCAACATCGTTTGGATAATTACTGATGATCTTGATTGGGCTGTACACCCAAGAGGAGGGAATCAGTTGGTGATCGTCCAGACGTACTTGGAGATCGATGGATAAGCGAGGTACAAGGTGCCTCCGGTTTCGTTCAGACCCAGAACGGACTTGTAAATGGACTGTGTGTCTGATATTGGATTTTAGTCTGTGTGATTGATTTCTATTAAATATATATCTATTTGGTAGCGGAGAATTTATTCTCTTGCTTAACGCCCTTCTCTGAGACGTACGAGCTCAGAGGTTCTATATTGATGGATATCAAAAGCATGGAGTGAATTGCCTGTGTGGCATGCCTAAGTGGCAATTGATCAAGGCTTCTGTTGAAAAGCAGAGTCTTGTGGTTGATGATCAAAGCACGGCCTGTGTTGCATAGCTTTGTGTAGCGTTGATTCGCGAGCCTCAGACCCCGATTGTGAACCAGAAACGGGAGAGGACATCAGGGAGGACATGCGTTTCTTTCTAGTTAAAAGTGGCGTCAGTGGTTTTACACGCCCTAACGAGTTTGACTTATGTGGTTGTTGCTGTTGTGAGGTGCCTCAGATATATCGGTGACTATGTGAAGTCGATGGAGTCATTCGTTGGCTCATTTACGCCCCAAAGGGTGGGGAAACGCAGTGTTCAGGCATAATAATCCACATCGGTGGACCGGCCCTGACGATCCAAGGCTTGTCTGCGCGCTTGCCTGAGGCTCGGGCTAGAGAGTCTCGAATCGTAGAGGACGATCCCTGACCTCGGTTCATAGATGGGAAGCCAATTTCCAAATACGTGACTTTGCGGTTTTGATTGTAGAGCCTAGTATTGGCGACATGATTGTTTTGACACTATACACTTATAGTAATAAAAGATGAAATTTAGCGTATCAAGCATTCATGGCTATTATAAGGTAAAAACCCTATCCTCTGGCTTGCGTTGCATTGTGTGATGGGAAATGGGTCTTATAATAGCTTCATTGTTCTTTATTTAGCATTGCGCTATTGTTTTATGCACTTGTATTCTTGGGAGAAAACTCGTTCCGTGTTATACGACGCGGTCCCTTGATTTACCGTACTTTAAAACAAACATTAATAACTGTTTTAGTTCTCACACCAGTCCCATGACTGATCTGGAGTTTATTGTTTTTATCTAAACTCTGGGTGCCCTTATTTTGACACAGGCAGCTAGTAGTTTTGGTTTTGCAGATTTATATTCATAGGATCCTGATTTACAGGTGGAACGATACTCGGAAAGCTCTGTATCCGTGTATTACTTCTAGTTGTGTATTGTATTATTTTTTCGCTGCAGTAATGTATTTAAATCTCTAATATTATCAAATGTATATTATTTGTTTACACTCTGTATATTCTTGTATTCTAATGGAATTGTTGTAATTAACAATGAAATGTTCTTCTGTCTGCGTTCTTTTGTGTACTTCAATCAATTCAATCCGCGCTTTCCTTACCGGGGAAGTTCGGGTCGTTTCACCTGGTATCAGAGCTTTGGTTTACAAAGCTTAGAGAACAAGACACATTAGAACCGCACGAAAGAATTCATCAGAAATTGGATTAGTAATATCCAACGGGAATGACTTGTTAGAGATGGGATCAGCAGTATCCTAGAACGAGTGTGAAGAGTATAATTTTAAAATGAAAACAAAGTTTGTTTTGAAAATTTAAATCAACTATTCGTATTTGATTATTTATTTTATATTGATTTGGACAATCAAGTATATAAATATTTTGCGTATACGTCTGATCCGCGTGTATTTGAAGTTTTAATATACTGGATAGGTATAGAATCACACTCTAGTCGCCCGGAGATGACACTGATGATAGCAGCTGCATCATCAGTGGATATGTTCGAGATGACGAAAGTGAGATTTCTATATATTTCCAATTGACTGGTGTGAGAACCAAAACTAGATAGGGCTTATTGCTGTGATTTGGCATCAAAAATGTGATTTTTGACTATATATCAAAATTATGAATTTGAAACGATAATACACTAATTGATTGCTGGTTGTGTTGTTTGTTTATTTGTTTGAAATTTTGAACCATTTAGCCTAATGGAACCGATTATTGAACTGTACTGAAAAATGATTACAATTGCATGCATATACATGTACTTACATTAAACAGGTCATAGCAAGGAGGCTAGAGCAGAGAAATAAAATTGTTTGCCAGACAAATAGGTTCATGTTTACCATAATTTACTGTTTTGTTTGGGTGATGATGATTTTATGAGCCGATTGGCTAGCTGCTTAGCATTTTCTTTTTCTTTTGGATTGAAGAAGGCCATGGGAGGCTATATGAAATATCCCGAAGTCCCCAGTGCAGGGAAATTTTAGTGAATTTTAGTGAATTTTAGTGAATTTTGAATATTTAAAATGAATTATTTTGAATAATATCGATGGGAAATTTATTTTGAATAGAATTCGAACGTATATATTTATATAGATCGTCGTTAGAATATAAATAATTATTTAAACTATAAAAGGAATTGAAAATGGCACGATAGTCTGATAATTCGATTTCAAATTTCAAATGAATGTATAGGATTCAAAATAAACTGGATTTTAGTGAAACCAAAAATATTTGAATCTATTTGTGAACATCTTTCCAACGAATCCGAAAAATTGAAATTTCATAGCGGGAATAAAAATTTATGTCCAGTTGAAATTTCAGAATAGTCGCTATGGAATTCTAGCCCTTAAAAATGGCCATTTTGCAAACGACCTCGGTTTTCGACGAAACCACTTTGTTGGATCCGCGATGTCAAATTATTGCTAGGTTTCAAATTTCATAATTTTTCGAATCAATATGTGAGCGTGGCAAAGGAAAACGCGTTTGACCAGTTTCAGTTGATTTTAATCGACTGGAAAATGACCATTTTCAAACGATCTCAGAATTTGACGAAATTAGTTTTGTTAGGACCGTATCGTCAATACGAAGCTAGAAAATATTTTCCGAGGATTTTTCGAGTTAATACGTGACCCAAGTAAATTGAAATGTGCGTTCAAATTCAATACATAGAGTTATATTTTGATTTTGACGAAAACTGATCGAAACGATCAAATCAACTTACGATACATATCCCATTGTGTTCGGAATGGTGGTAATTAGCTATGGACGACAGTTGGTTGGTTTGATTTCGAGTTCGAAATAAAAAGTTGCTTTTTGAAATCAATAAATAATTAAACATATATTTTTTATATAAACCCCCCCTCACCCGCTTTCAATCGATCAGAAAGTAAAAAAAGGGGAAAACCGTCGTTCATCCACCGCCGCTCGCCCAGGTGAAGCGCCGCCTCGAGCAGACCCCCCTCTTCTGCTCCTCCCTCCTCCTCTCTCCTCTAACCCCCCATCCCCCCCCAAATCGATCGGACCCCCCTTTTTCGTAAACCGTAGCCTCCGCCCTCCACTATCGAGATCGACGCCGCACCCAGCCATCTCCGCCACCGCCTGTAGGCTCCCTCGCACACTGGTCACCACCCCCTTCTCTCCGACCTGCAACGACCGTGACACCCCTCCCTCAGCTCCAGGAGATTCCAACGCGCCGCCCCGTTCAGTTCACCGCGAGCACGTGATGGCGGACCCCAACACTGCTTGCCCACCGTTGCCTGGCCCTTCGATGCCGCCTCCGACGCCAGCTCTTCGACCGATTGAAAAAAAAGGGTGCTGTAAGTTTTATTTAATTCAAGTAAAATCTGATTTTTATTGAGTATAAAATCTGATTTTTATTATGTATATATGAAAAAAACTGATTTTTTCTTAGGTATAAAATTGATTTTCTATGGCATGAATATAGGATATTTCTATGTATAAAAATATGCTTTTTATATACGAAACACTATGATTACGAAACACTATGATTTTTGTTTAGAGAAAGATGTGATCTTTATTCAGAGAAAGAATAAAAATATGACTTTTATATTATAGAAAGAATAAAAATATGATTTTTATATTATAGAAAGAATAAAAATATGATTTTTAATGTATAGAACTTCATATTAAAAATGTGATTTTAATATGCACACCGTAGAGAGGACTGCGTTGGAAGTACGGCCAAATCCAGATGTTCTGAATTTCAGAAATAAAATGGCGGAGTGGAACCCTCGGTGATAACTCCTCACTTTTATTTTAATTTCTAGTTGAAATATATACTAGTATGTAGACGGTGTTTAGTAGCACCCGACACCCGTCGTCCACAAACCATGGACGGCTTGTATGCTTGTTTGTTTGATTTTGATGTGTAGTTGATTGTGTGTTGTGATGTGAAATGAAATAAAATAGTTATATAGTTAAAAATATTTTATAGTTGAAAATAGAATTTTTAACGTGTATTTAAAATGAAATAAATATAAACAAATCGGATGATTTGTTTATATACACACATTTGAACTGCACAAATAAAATATGTGTTTGATTGTTTGAAACCCCACACGGGTATTGGGATGATATATGACATACACTAATCCCAATAATTAGTTGTATGTCGATCGATTGGTTGACAGACTGTTATGAGCGTTAAATATTTATATTTGATGCTTATACAGTGTATAATGCACTTTGGATGGTGGTTAATTATTTGTCATTGTTGATATTATATACATGTGTTGTAGGGAATCCATATAATTAACATTATATGGTAATTGATTGGGCCTCATTCCAAATTGGAAAATATAAAGAAAATTCATTTGTTTATATATAAAGAAAATTCATTTGTTGAATTGTAAAGAAAATCCATTTGCGGAATTGTAAAGAAAATTCATTTGTTGAATAGTAAAGAAAATTCATGTGTCGAATTGAAAATATATATTCATGAGTTGAATAAAAGTCGTATTGATTAGATTGATGCCATTTTGACGTGAACGATATTTATATCTATTTTATACATTTTATAATGGATATCGAAAGTGATTTCAAAATCTGATATTTTGAAAAGAATTGAAATTCGAATAAAATTGAAATGAATTGAAATTCGAATTAAATTCAAATAAATTGAAATTTGAATTAAATTGAAGAGAAATGAAAGTCGAATTAAATTGAAAAGAATTGAAATTCGAATTAGATTGAAATAGAATTGAAATCGTTTTGAATTTAATTTAAAACGTATGGAAATAGAACTGAAATTGATTTGAATTGAAATCGATTTGAAACGAATTTAAAACGAATTTATATTGGAATATTCAATTTTGATTTGAAATTGAATACGAAGTTGAAATTGTTTTGAAAACGAATTTAAAACGATGTATAAAATATGATTTAAAAGGAAATCGACGAAGTATATATTATATATATTATATATATAATGTATAATGGCCTGAATAGAACGCGCCGCGCCGCTGTAGTTCGCGAATTTTGACCCTTGACTTCGAACGAACATTACGGGAGATCCGACCGTCGGATTCTCCTAAAATTGGAACCGTTGGGTTCATATCGAAAAGAGCTTTCTAACGAATATTAGAGATTTGAAATCTAACGGTTCGATTTGGAATTATGTCCAAATCAAATTTGGAAAAGGTCGTTGTAATTGCAGTTCAATGGCCATTGGTGGAAATTGACTGTACGAGCCTTGATAAAATTATTAAAAATAGTAATAATTTGTGTAAAATCATAAGAAACGATTTGGGAAGAATTGGGATGAAAAACTCCATATTTGAAAAGACAAAAATAGATTTTTATCTAAATGAACTAGTTTTGAACTAGAATTATAATTGTATTTATTTTTAAATAAATAAATTGAATTTGAAAAGGGTTTTAAAAGTAACCAGAATTTTCAATAATTGAATTGGAATGGATTTGAATTGAAATTGTCTTTGGAATATTTCGATGTTGGATTTCGTGATGATACAGGTATTGTTATGGGAATTTGAAAGATATATTTATATCATTATTTCCAATACGATATTTGTTGGTCGTAGAATTTGATATTGGATATAAGCCGATATATTTTCTATTCAGAGCCTTGTGTTTAATATCAAATGTGATTTGGGTTTGTCGTGAATGGTGTCTTCATTAACACTGTTCTTAAGCTCAGTTGAGAAAAAGATTGAATCTTTTTATTTAGATTTAATGAAGTGTACCAATTAAATAATATTTAATTGGAATTGAATTGGTATTGATTTTTGGGTTTATCATGAACAGTGTTTTAAATAACACTTGTTCTTTAACCCGATAATTAATGGAACGTGATTTTGGGTTTATCGTGAACCGTGTTTTAAATGACACTGATTCTTTAACCCAGTAAAAGTTTAAAATTAAGTGGAGTTTTAATGAATCTTTAATTAGATTGGAATGGTCGAGAATGGAGTATCACCATTTTTGCTCCAGGCGATAGTTAAATCTTTAATTAGATTTGAGCGTGTAATGGTAATTGAATTTACCGATAACACCGTGGTGTTAGATATGAAGTATGACCAGTTTTACTTCATGGGATGAATAGGTTGGGATTGGGAAATAAAATAAATGATTACTTCGGTGTGGTTCACTAATCCCAACTAGTTTGAATTGATATTCAAAGAAGATTAAAGAATAAATTTAAAGAATTTATCTTTGATAAAATTAATGGGAACCTTTCCCAAAGTAAAAGAATATTTGAATAAAAGAATATTTTGAATTGGAATGAGGCGTATGTTGGGTTTGTGTAACACTTGTTTATTATATACGCGAGTTATTCAGAAAGACCAGGTTTATCCCATTCTAAATAACTGATTCGACGTGGTGTCGAGGATGAAGACGGTGGTTGAAGACCGGAGGTCTTCAACATCGTTTGGATAATTACTAATGATCTTGATTGGGCCGTACTCCCAAGAGGAGGGAATCTGTTGGTGATCGTCTAGACGTACTTGGAGATCGATGGATAAGCGAGGTACAAGGTGCCTCCGATTTCATTCAGACCCAGAACGGACTTGTAAATGGATTGTGTGTCTGACATTGGATTTTAGTCTATGTGATTGATTTCTATTAAATATATATCTGTTTGGCGGCGGAGAATTTATTCTCTTGCTTAACGCCCTTCTCTGAGACGTACGAGCTCAGAGGTTATATATTGATGGATATCAAACGCATGGAGTGAATTGCCTGTGTGGCATGCCTAAGTGGCAATTAATCAAGGCTTCTGTTGAAAAGCAAAGTCCTGTGGTTGATGATCAAAGCACGGCCTGTGTGGCATAGCTTTGTTTAGCGTTGATTCGCGAGCCTCACGCCCCGGTTGTGAACCAGAAACGGGAGAGGACATCAGGGAGGACATGCGTTTCTTTCTAGTTAAGTGGCGTCAGTGGTTTTACACGCCCTGACGAGTTTGACTTATGTGGCTGTTGCTATTGCGAGGCGCCTTGGATATATCGATGACTATGTGAAGCCAATGGAGTCATTCGTTGGCTCATTTACGTCCCAAAGGGTGGGGAAACACAGTGTTCAGGCAAAATAATCCACATCGGTGGACCGGCCCTGACGATCCAAGGCTTGTCTGCGTGCTTGCCTGAGGCTCGGGCTAGAGAGTCTCGAATTGTTAGAGGACGATCCCTGGCCTTGGTTCATAGACGGTAATCCAATTTCCAAATACATGGCTTTGCAGTTTTGATTGTAGAGCCTAGTATTTGCGACATGATGTATGGTACCCATGCCGTCTATGATTGATATTTATGATTGAAATTGTTTTGACACTATACACTTATAGTAATAAAAGATGAAATTTAGCGTATCAAGCATTCTTGGCTATTATAAGGTAAAAACCCTATCCTCCGGCTTTCGTTGCATTGTGTGATGGGACCTGGGTCTTATAATAGCTTCATTGTTCTTTATTTAGCATCGCGCTGTTGTTTTATGCACTGGTATTCTTGGGAGGAAACCCGTTCCGTGTTATACGGCGTGGTCCCTTGATTTACCGAACTTTAAAATAAAGATTAATAACTTTTTATTTTCTCACACCACTCCCATGACTGACCTGGAGTTTATTGTTTTAACCTAAACTCTGGGTGCCCTTATTTTGACACGGGCAGCTAGTACTTTTGGTTTTGCAGATTTATATTCATAGGATCCTGATTTACAGCTGGAACGATACTCGGAAAGCTCTGTATTCGTGTATTACTTCTAGTTGTGTATTGTACTATTTTTCCGCTGCAGTAATGTTTTTAAATCTCTGATATTATCGAATGTATATTATTTGTTTATACTCTGTATATTCTTGTATTCTGATGGAATTGTTGTAATTAACAATGAAATGTTCTTCTGTCTGCGTTCTTTTGTGTATTGCTCTCAATTCAATCCGTGCTTTCCTTACCGGGGAAGTTCGGGTCGTTTCATATTAATTCCAAAAATTATGAAATTTGGAATATAGAAATAATTTGACATTCGGGATCCAATCAAAGAGGTTTCGTCGAAAACGGAGGTCGTTTGAAAAATGGTTATTTTTAAGGGCTATATGTTATATAAAATATATAAATTCCATAACAACTATTTTGAATTTTAAACTCGACATAACTTTTAATTCTTGTTATGAAATATGGATTTTTCACATTCGTTAGAAAGATATAATTAAATAGATTCAAATATTTCTTGTTTTACTGAAATCCGGTTTACTTTGAATTCTGTACATTCATTTGAAATTTGAAATCGAATTTTCAAACTACCGCACCATTTGAGGCTCATTATATAATTAAAATAAACTTATTCATTCTAACTTCGATTAAAATAATTTTTAAATCGTTATTATTTAAAATAAATCATCTTAAATATTAAAATCCATTAAAACAATTAAAATAAAAAATTTAAATTGTTTTTGAAAATCTGGGTTGTTACAAAGAATCTCATTATAAAACTTAATTTGGACTTTATTACAAAGTTCCAATTACTAAATTCTTTACCTAACCCATTTAACAACCTTTCTTTTTCATCTTTGGAAGGAATCTCACTTAGTTCTCACATCATTTTACTTAATTAAGTAGGTGCTAATTTAAATCAACGTATTAGCTTTAAATTTCCTTATATGTACCTTGTTTGTAGCACTTGGATTTTATTATAAAATCCCTTCATAAATTCTTTGCTGGATTCGACTAAGTCTTATCCTAACTTGACTGCTTTCTTAATTGCATTCCAATTAAAAAGGTAATCACTTAAATTATTATTAATTAAATAATAATTAACTTCATCATTAACTAAACAAAAGTAGCTTACTCCATTATTAACTAAAATAGAATAGTTAATTCCCTTAAATAATTTTTAAAATATTAATTAATTTTATTAATGATTAATAAATCGATAATCAGCTTTGAACATTGTTAGTTAAAAGATAATAAATTTTATAAGAAATCTTATTAAGTTCTGACAACTATTTGTCAAAACTATCACTATTAGACTAATTGATAGTAAATTAATCTAATAAACATTTTCATTTTAAAAAATTGACTTAGTCAACTCGAGAACATTAATTAACCGATTCTCACTAACCCTTTCTTTTAAATTAACTAATAATATAATTAATTTAATAATATCACTCAATTATTTTATAAAAAACAATTATTTCATATTATTTACCCTTAGGCAAATTTCTTACTTACTTACTACAACATCTTATTAAAAATTTATGAATTTACTATATAAATCATTTATAATTACTTTATAAAAACTTATTATAAATATTGGGAACCACTCTTATTTTATATAAATTATAAGTAAACTTTTAAATCTTAAGTTAGTAATAAAAATAACTTTATAATTTAAATTTCATCGATTCGCCTAACGATAAATTGACGTCTTAAAAAGATGGATTTTGGGCCATCGGTTGCCAATCACTTGATCAATACTCTCTATTGATTAAAACACAACAATCGTTAAATTTAAATTCAAAAGTAATATCCAATCAACATCAACATCCAAACAAGATTTAATGTTACTTGGGATAAACAATTCATATATAAGAATCCAGGTTTTAAATCTTGGATATTGGTCGCATTTCGTCTCGGCAATTTTAGAGACTAGATCTCATATGGGGGAGATCTCGGATGAGATGAGTCTAACTCGGAGGTTTGTCTCCGATTTTCACTTCGAGCCTGAAAGCTCATATCGGAACAATCTCGTGGTGTATGATATGTTAAAAACTGATAATCTTACACAATAATTTTCATGAATGCCATTATAAAAATAGTGACTTAAACTTGAAATGCACTTCATCGTTCTGAATTCACGAAAGAGAACTCATATTTGTAAATTATAATACGCTTAAAATAAATAAAAAATAACAAAATACAAATAGATTAATGCCTATGACTTATGATTCATAAACATGTCTTATTGATTTTTGGATTTTTCTTCTTTTGAAAGAACAAAAACGACGGAGCATTATAACTCCCTAGGGCGACTTCCCTGTCTTAATCTGTCGTCCTTTTCCCTATCCTTCTCAATTGTCCTCAACCATCCCTCGTTTTTTTCCAAACCCTAGATTTCATCTCTGTGGTTTAGTTGCTCCTCCTCCGCCACATCTAAAATAAATCCCTTTGCTTATTTTGACAACCAATTCTATGTTGTATCCTCTGCCTTTACTCCCTTATATTTCACTTTTTTGATAGCACCATCGTTGCTCGCCTTTCTTTCCTTTCTACGTCGAAACTTAGATCCGGTGACCTTAGTTCTTCTACAAATCTCCTTCGGCTTCTTCCCATCTGTCTAAGTGCTGCCATTGCTTCTCCTTAGGTTGTTTCTTTATTTTAGGCTAGTATTGATGCCAACGTCGATCTAGTAGGAGACTATGCTTACACTGTCTCCTCCTTTGGTTGTCTTCTACCTTTCAGATCATCTTCTTGCCGGTGATGAGTTGGTTGGATGCTTCGGCTATATGGTATTGATTTGGTTTCTCCTTGGTTTAGTCTTTTGGAGTTGAGTCTGTTGGTCTATAGTATTAGGTTCTCTTATGCGTTATCATAATCTTTACGTGTGTGTCGTATCAGTGTTTTTTGGGTGGTGGTGTGTGGGTTTCTGGTTTTAATCTAAGTTTGGTTGTTTTGTTTTTTCTATGTTTATGCTGGATCTGGAAATGAAGTTTTATAAATGATGTATGCCATAGAAGCTTATTCTTTCCTGGTTTTGTGACGTGGTTCTTTGCTGTATTCAATCCTCTGCATACTTGCAATTCCTCCTTACCCCTATGTTCATCAGCCCCTTTTCAATTTCCTGCCCTTGCTCATTGGTGCTTGGTTGTTTTTTAGTTATTGTTCTGCTTTTGGCTTAGACTACTTTGTCCTGGACTAGAGCAGCTAGCTAAGTTTACTATGTCTCTTTCAATCCTCTGCAAGGCTTCTTTCCTCAACCTTCTCAGTTCTTGGCTGGTTGTTTCAGTTATGCAATGTGGTTTGCTTCTGATTTAGAGTACCTAAGATGATCTATTTCCATTGCCTTGGCTACTTTGTTAGTTTGGCAAAATCTGAATTTGTTTAAAATCCTTGTGTGGATTGTGTGGGTTATTTGTGTCCCAATGTGATGTACTATAAAACTTGGTTCTGATTGTAACTATATGTACTGATTACAACCTACGCGGTGTTTGATTACAATTTTATTGTAGTTAGTGTCAGATTGTTTGTAGCAGGTAGGCGATTAGCCTGTCTCCTGTTATACTTTGTACTCATTATTTGCTATAATGAAAAAGTGGAACGGTCCACTCTAAAAACCGTCTTGGCTTTGCCAAAAAGAAAATAAAAAGTATCCCAAACATAAAACAATTCAACATAAGTAAAAAAATAAAATACATAATTTCATATGCAACATGGTAGTAAAAATGATGAATATGAAAATTATAAGCATTGTAGAACATGTATGAAACATTATATGCTCATTTAACATGCTAAATATAAAGTAGCAGAAGATTATCATAGCTAGATTTGAGTTTACTTAATTATTGTTTTGGTTTAGGCACAAATTTTAATTTTAACAATAAAAACCCAGATCTTGGGTGATATCTCAGTATCTCGTCTCGGTCGATATATCTTTCGATATTGCAATATCTCGGACGATATATTCAAAACGAGATTTGCTATTTCATTTCGGGAGGAGCCCAAAACGAGATATTGGAGGGGATCTCAGACGACATTTTCGAGACCTGGAATAATGGTATGAATAATATGAAAAACAAGTAACATACAAAATATTTGAGGAATTCAGTTGGATCGTTCCAACCTGTTCCTCCCTACATCACAACTTATAATATCATTTAATAAACGCATATGAAATAGGAATTTTAGTCTAATGCATTTAAGATGACGAAAATATAAATAACATCAACTATCAAACCAACAACAAGCGCCTAAGGCATCTAAACATCGAATTTATAATATCAACGATAAATTATAATAATATGAATTTAATCACATCATAGAACTCCAGAAGTCATGAGAGTTAACTCACAATTTGTTTTTGATCGAAGAATTTAGGTCGTTTCATTTAATTTTAAACAATCATTTAAAATTAAACAAAATTTCTGTTGCTTTCGATTCCAACCAAACCGGCTTGTATGCATAGTACTCGTCCATAAGATCCCGACGGACTTCTTTTTTGTACAATTCTGTTCACCAACAAACATGATAATATGTTTTAAAAGTTTGTATACATTATATATACAACTAAACGACATTAGTTTAGCTTAGTTACCATGGTTAAGTCTTAATCCTCATTAGTACTAGCAAATCTGATCCTAACCCCTCCTCCTGATTCTTCTAGGCTTCGACTAAACCCGAAACCCCCTTTATTAAAAAAACCAATCACATTCAGAGCACCACTGCACCGCCATCACTCCATTTGGGTCGACTCCGACTAATGCAACGCCATCGCACCTCTGAGATCCACCGTCGCCTGCAATCCCAGGCCCCCAATCACGACCAACCCTCCAGAAAACCAAAAAATCGAGTTTCCATTTATCTCACGATTGTCGCCACTACAGTTCACCTGAGACCTCGCCACTACTACCAATCAAACCACCTCCACTTCCTCCTCGTACACCCTTCAAGGACCCTGGCCCAAAACTCCTTCCATCGCCTCAAAAATCGCTAAAATCCGATCAAATAACGCAAAAAAATGAACCACGTTTAACCTCCTTCCACTGCCGCCACACACCACCTGGGATCACCGCACCTGTATCAAAACCTCGGCCTCGCCTCCTCTTTCAACTCTCCTTCATGCGCCATGACCTGAAATCGGCCCCACCAGCTAGAAAAAGAAAAAATATGAACCAGTCCCATTTGACTTTATCCCCATACTACGACTGCCTGAGGTGATCGCACCCCCTCTGGTCACCACCGTTCGAAAGTCTCGACTCCACTCTCCAACTTTTGTGTTGGACACTTCGTCTAATTCTCAATTGATTCGTCAAATTAATTTATTTTTAATGATGATGAAAATATAAGGTGGCGGCTCAAATTTTGACCATGATAATTTTCTTGACTTAGCGTTAAACTTTAAGGGTGAATTCATATGGTAGTTATATTATTGAAATATTCACACGAAACTTACATCCAAAGTAACACTCTTAAACGACCACATATAAGCTCTAATAGCGATGAAAATAGAAATCCTGTAGTAACTTAATATTCCGACACGATGGAACTGGTTTCATCAAATTCCGAGAATGTTTGTGAAATTCCTTTTTAATTTCACAACATAAATCGATACATGTTTATACCACACACGATGACGTAATAACTCCAGATGACTTAAAACTGGAGATCTTACAATAATTAACCATTACGGATTATATAAAATTAGTTTCAGTGAAATCCGAGGTAGTATGAAAATTGACTATTCTTAAGCACCATATGAAATCGAAAAAAATATATAAATTGATTGAGAAATAATCATATATAATAATAATTATTATAAATTATTATTATATATATTCAAATAGAATTTTATATGACTTCAACTAACTTAACTTGATTTTAAATTCAAGGTAAACTGATATCTGATTCATTTAAAATACTTTTATTTATTTAACAAACCGTTATGGTTCATAAACTATTCTATATCGATTTTTAAAAAATTTGATTTTGACATAACGCAAAATCTACAAGGTTTAATCTAGCTTTTTTCTCTTTCATTAGAAAATTATAAACTAATAGATATGGAAGATTCTTATTTCAAAGAATTCAGACTTGTATCAGATTCTGTATACACAATTGAAGTTCAAATCGTAAAATTATGAACTACCACGACGTTGCGAGCTCGTTTTTAATTAAATATAAATTATAAGTTCAAATTTCATTCAATAAACGAATTCCTTATGATAACTCAAATATGGACTTATTAAATCCTTTCATGTTGTCCAATTCATACTGTATTGAAAATATAACTTATTTCAAATATTTCCGAACTAAATATATTATTTTATTATTCAAATTGAATTAATACTCAAAATTGTAGAACTTGAATTATTTAAATTTCCAAATCAATATTTAAAACCAATTTTAAATGTTGAACCAAACGACTAAAAATTCCAAGTCGTTATAAATAATGTCACTCTGTAACTTCATTACTCTTGTACATCATCATTACACTTACACACACCATAACCTTACACATGACAAGACAACACGTGGAGTGTGGTTAGCCGTGTGGGGATATGGTGTATTTTGGTAATTTTCCAGTAAGATGTTTTATTCCAGAGTTTTCCTATAAATACCCACCCCTTTTCACTTCATTTGTTCTACTATTATCTTCTCTTCTTCCTCCTCTTAAGATTTCTAATGGCTTGTACTATATAAGAAATAAAATAGAAAGAAGAAGAAATTTACTCACTACTTATCTATGTACCTTAAGGCATCGAAAGTATCAGCGAACCACTTCTTATCTTCAATTAATAGTCACCACCACTCGACATAGTTTGGAGATCTAAACCCCACCTAGGTTGTGAGAAACAACGAAGAGGAGGGAGCTCGAAGACATTTGGGTTAGCAAAAGTGAAGTAGGAATGTGTCGGGATAGTATAGGATAAGTTCTAGAAAGTTTTAGTAGCATCAAAAATAAACTTAAATGAACCTAACTATACACAAGTCAATAGTTGATTAATGAAGTTAAAATGATTGTTATATGTATGTTAAATGTTGCTTATGAATGTCATAATGAATGTTTGACAAGTCTGGATGCTTATACGTTTGATTACATGTATTTTTAACAAGTCATGTTAAATACACTTTGTTAAGCACAAAGGATTTCCAATAGTTGAATGAATTGGAGAAAATATAATGATTAAATCTCTCAAAAATAGTTAAACACTTCTAAGTGTTTAAGTGAAGTTAGGAAAGAATATTAATTTTGAAGCAATTTTAGTGTGTTGCGAACCAATTACTTGTGATTTCGATACTTAAAATTCGAATCTTTTTGTATATGGAAAATAAGGATCTAAATTCTTTAAAGCAAGTTTGTTCTGAATCTTTCTGACCATAGCTTTCCAACAAATCCAAAAAATCAAGATTCCTTTTGGGTTGATTTTGAAATATGACCAAAATAAGTTTTGAAAAACATTGTGGTTTTGTAGTTGGAAAATCCAAAGAATGAGATTTTCTAAAATGAAGTTTTAAATTTCGTGGAATAAATATTATAAATTATTTAAATTGTTTTAAAAGTGTTAAGTTGAATATGTGAATCTTAAAGTCGTTTTAATGAATTAAACTTAAATGACGCTTTTTGCAATACTTTTTAAGTAACAATTGAAATTGAAGTTTAAACTTAATGAATCCTATCTAAATACTTAATGAATGTTTTTAAATGATTAGTGAAGTAATTAATAGACTGTTTTAAGATCTGTAAATAAATTAAAAATGTTAGATAAGTAAATAAAATCAAAAAGCTATAATAAGCAATGATTTAATCTTGGCTCTAATAAGCCAACGAATACGCCTGATTTTCTACTTTTGAGATCCAGATGTGTGTGTTTAACAAAGGAGATATTCAAGAGCAACCAGTGTCCTAGCTCACCTGACCTTTCCTAGCAAGGATTATATAAGATTGAAACATAAGAAATGAGTTAAATGTAAAGGATCAAATTAAATTAAGATAAATGAATCGGGTCTCATGGAAATGATCTTATTGTGTTTAGTATTGAGTTCGAGAAGGGAATCCTTACTATCTGTAATAATTTAAAAGGTGTTTACCTAGTCATTTAATGGATCGTCAGTTTTGAACATGGAAATTGATATCACATAAGATAAGTGTGATGTCTTCAGATCCATTCAACTAAAATGGACTACCATCCAAATGATTTAATGAATAAGGTTTAATGATTATATATAGGGGAGGCTTATTTGTTTAGGGTAAAAAGTTTTAAGGACAACACTTTTGAAAAAATTGTTTTAAGGACAATTGTGCACAAAAAAGATAAAAGCATTTAAAAATACTAATTTTTCAGAAGTATTGTCCTTAAAACTTATTACCCTACAAAAAAAGCCCTTTAACCTAATTTCCTCTTATATATATATATATCCCTAAAGAGTAATTGAAGTTACACATCCTAAAAGACGTTGTAGAATTGAGAAATGAAGAACACACCCAAAACTAAGAAACGAAGAATAATTGAAGTACACATCCTAAAAGATGTTGTATGAAGTAATGAATTAAGAAATGAAGAACACCCAACATCCAAAACTACATAAAAAATATTTTTTGCGATGATTGATTCGAGGAGACCAAGATCAAATTTTGGGTGATTCCTTTCTGAAAACCACTTTGGACAATTTAAATGTTTTGAAGTATTGAAGATTGAAGATTGAAGAATTATGGAGATTGAATGAAGGGCTATTGCCACTGACCCTCGACGGATTTTTACCATATTACGAATCGATAGCGATTCAGCATTTAGACCTTCGTCCGTTTGCCTAAACCCAGGACGACTTGTATGGATGGATGTCTAATTTTGCATTTCTAATGTGCATTCATTGATCTCCACAAATGTAGCGACCCGAACTTCCCCGGTAAGGAAAGCCCGGATTGCTTTCAGGACAAGATGAATCAGAACGCAAACAGAAGAACATTTCATTGTTTATTACAACAATCCCATCAGAATACAAGAATACACAGAGTATGAATAAATATTACACATTTGATAAATATCAGAGGTTTAAATTACATTTAAATACATAGCAGCGGAAAAATAATACAAAGCACAACTGAAAGAAATACACGGATACAGAGCTTTCCGATTATCGTTCCAGCTGTAAACCAGGATCTTGTGAATATAATTCTGCAAAACCCAACTACTAGCTGCCCATATCGAAAATAAGGGCACCCAGAGTTTAGGTTAAAACAATAAACTCCAGGTCAGTCATGTGACTGGTGTGAGAACTAAAACAATTATTTAAAACTTAACTTTAAAAGATAGTAATTCAAGGGACCACGCCGTATAACACGGAACGGGTTTCTTCCCAAGAACACTAGTGCATATAACAAAGCAACGCAATTCTTTTTGAAAAAATGAAGCTATTATAAGACCCAGGTCCCATCACACAATGCAACGCAAGCCGGAGGATAGGGTTTTCCCTTATAATAGCCAAACATGCTTGGTACGTTTAAAACAAATCATTTGATACTATTATAAGTGTATAGTGTCAAAACAATTTCAATCATAAATATCAATCATAGACGGCATGGGTACCATATATCATGTCGCCATACTAGGCTCTACAAATAAAACCGAAATATCTCGTATTGGAAATTGGATTTCTATCATAAGTCGAGGCAAGGGGAAAGCTCCTCTCCGTTCGAGACACTCTAGCAAATGTCTCAGGACCACACACAACGATCCTTGGATCTTCAGTGCCGGTCCTCTCTTACTTTTGAGGATTAATTATTCCTGAACACACGTTTCCCGGTCCTATAGGACCTATATAATGGTCTGTACGTCGGCTCACATAGTGCCAGTTATCAACCATATATTCAAGGCGCCTCGCATCCAACAACCACACAGGTAAAAAGTATATAAATGTCAGGGCTGGTAGGTCACTGACATCACCCATAGCTAGAAAGAAACGTCGTGCTCTCCCTGCAGTCACTATCCCGTTTTTGACTCATACAAAGGTGTGAGGCTCGCGAATTAACGCCATACACAAAGCTGCGCCACATAGGCCGTGCTTTAATCATCAACCACAAGACTTTGCTTTTCAATAGAAGCCTTGATCATTTGCTACTTATGCATGCCACACAGGCAATTCACTACATGTGACTGATGTCCATCGATATACAACCTCTGAGCTCGTACGTCTCAAGGAAGGGCGTTAAGCAAGAGAATAAATTCTCTGCCGCCAAACAGATGTATATTTAATAGAGATCAATCAACACAGAATAAAATCCAATGTCAGACACACAATCCATTTACAAGTTCGTTCTGGGTCTGAACAAAACCGGAGGCACTTCCTCGCATATCCATCGATCTCCAAGTACGTCTGGACTATCACCAACTAGTTCCCTCCTCTTGGGTGTACAGCCCAATCAAGATCATCAATAATTGTAACGACCCAGAAAATCTGAACCAATTTAAAAATTTTAAATTGGCTAAAATAATGGATTTTAAATATTTAAAATAAATATTTTAAATAGTGGCGATGAAAACTGAGTTTGAATCGACAATTGAAAACGAATATAATTAATTATAATTATAAACAAGGCCTGAAATGGCGCTGTAGTTTCAAAAATTGAATCCAAACTTTGTCGGACTGTACCGGGTGCAGAACAATCCGGATTTTAGTGAAACCAAAAACATTAGGATCTAATTGGTAATATCTTTCTAACGAATCTGAAAAATCGAAATTTCATAGCGGGAATCAAAAGATATGTCCAGTTGAAAATTCTGAGTAGTCGCTATGGAATTCGGACCCTTAAAAATGGGAATTTTGCAAACGACCTCGGATTTCGACGAAACCACTTTTGTTGGATCCGTGATGTCAAATTATTGCTAGGTTTCAAATTTCATAATTTTTCGAATCAATATGTGAGCGTGGCAAAGGAAAATGCGTTTGGCCAGTTTCAGTTGATTTTAATCGACTGGAAATTGGCCATTTTTCAAACGGTCTCAGAATTCGACGAAACTAGTTTTGTTAGGACCGTATCGTCAATACGAAGCTAGAAAATATTTTTCTGGAATTTTTAGAATTAGTATGTGACCCCGGTAAATTGAAATGTGCGTTTAAATTAAATATGTAAAGAATTACACCTTAAATTCAACGGAAACTGATTCAAACGATCGAATCAGCTTACGATACATATCCCATTGTGTTCGAAATGGGGGTTATACGCTAGGGAAGACAGTCGTTGGGCTAGGTTTGGGGTTCGATAGAAAAAGCACTTTATGGAAATTAATTAAAAATATAATTATTTATAAAGGGGGCCCCTTTCTCTTCTTCATCAAGTCAACGACCCCCCCCCCCTTTTTTCTTCAATTCAGATCGAGTATTTAAAAGAAAAAAAACAAATTAATCAGTCGCGGTTCCAGGTCGCCACCCCAACTTGCGCTCCTCCGCACCCCACCAACGGCGACGCCGCCCCTCCAGCAGCCACCTCCGACCGTTGTCCCTCCAGTCCTCTCCCCCCCTTCTTCGAATTCAAACCCTACATTCCCCTAACCACTGAAATCCGTTCAGCCGCCGCCCTCACCCACGAAGACCCCTCCGCCGAGACCAACGACAACCGCCCTCCTCCACAAGCCCGCCACCACCAGCGCATAAACCCCCCCTTTCCTCGATCCGTGAACCAAAAGCACCCCCCCTTTAGGCGACAGCAAAGGTAAAGTTTAATTATTTTATTTTGTTTATTCCAGTTTCTTTTGATTAATTATTTTATATAAAACTGAAAAATAAAGTGATGATTTTTAACATCGAAAAAGTTTGATTTTTAATGAAAGAAAATATAATTCATTACAGAAAAAGTAAATATACTTTGTTATAGGAAAGGAAAATGTACTTTGTTTCGAAAATGTTGTTTTTATAATATAAACAACTTTGTTTTAAAAATATAAATGGTTTTGTTTTTAAATAAATAACATAGTTGTAAAAATGTAAAAATCATATTTTTCTATATTGAAAGTCGAAGTAAAAATCAGGTTTTTCTATATTGAAAGTCGAAGTAAAAATCAGATTTTTCTATATTGAAAGTCGAAGTCAAAATTTGATTTTTATATATTGAATAGCATAATAAAAATTCAATTTTTATATATTGAATAGCGAAATAAAAATTCGATTTTTATATATTGAATAGCGAAATAAAAATTCGATTTTTATATATTGAATAGCGAAATAAAAATTCGATTTTTATATATTGAATAGCGAAATAAAAATTCGATTTTTATATATTGAATAGCGAAATAAAAATTTGATTTTTATATATTGAATAACGAAGTAAAAATTCGATCTTTACATATGTAGTGAATACGGGCAACGAAAGCGACGAAAGGCGAGAATGGTGAAGATTTATGCAAAGAAAAGTCGTGGGATTGAATTAGCTATTCGGTGAGAATTCTCTTAAATTTCTTTTTCTAGCAATGTATATATATGTGTTGAAATAAAAGTGAATTGCTATATATAATATATATATATATATATACGCCCCCTCGTCCACAAACCATGGACGATATTTATTGATTGGAATTGTTGTGAAAATTGATTGATAGCGAATGGTTGTTTGGGATTGTTTGTGGTTGATATTGTTTTGATTGTGGTTGAAAAATACCCATTTGTGGTTGAGAAATATTTGGTTGAAACCACATAGGATTAGTTTGTGGAAATGAAATAAATATATACATGCCGCCTGCGTGCGAACTAGATGCATGATCCCCATTGTCAAAAACCGCGAGGTTTTAAGGTAGAGCGAGGAGCCGTACTAGGGACGGTCCCGGTTTTAACTACCCTGCCGTTATGCTGTCGAAATATTGAATAATATTCGTGTGTTTGAATTATTTTCATTTGCTTAAACTATATTCATTCATTGAATAGAAAACCTTCATGTGTTGAATTGATATTCATTCGTTGATTAGAAATTCATGTGTTGAATGGTATTCGCGTTTTAAATATAAAAATCACATTTTTATCTATATATAGAAACTATAGAAAACTGTGACGAGCAAGAATTTCGCTCGGTCCGAACCAGTCGCTAAACCGATCCAGGCCGTTCGAAACGCCCTATCGTTTGAGAACAGGACAAAACAGAACGCGTACAGAAGAACATTTCATTGTATATTACAACAATGCACCAGATTACAAGAATATACAGAGTATAAATGAATATTACACAGAAATATCAGAGATTTAAATTACATTTAAATACATAGCAGCGGAAAATAATACAATGCACAACTAGAAGAGATATACGGATACAAAGCTTTTCGGATATCATTCCAGCTGTAAACCAGGATCCTGTGAATATAAATCTGCAAAACCAAAACTACTAGCTGCCCGTGTCAAAATAGGGGCACCCAGAGTTTAGGTTAAAACAATAAACTCCAGGTCAGTCATGTGACTGGTGTGAGAACTAAAACAGTTAATCTTTATTTTTAAAGTTCGGTAAATCAAGGGACCACGCCGTATAACACGGAACGGGTTTCCTCCCAAGAATACCGGTGCATAAAACAAATAGCGCAATGCTAAATAAAGAAAAATGAAGCTGTTATAAGACCCAGGTCCCATCACACAATGCAACGCAGCCGAGGATAGGGTTTTCCCTTATAACAGCCAAAGAATGCTTGATACGTTTAAAACAAATCATTTGATACAATTATAAGTGCATAGTGTATAAAACACTTCAAATCATAAGTATCAATCATAGGCGGCATGAATGGCCCATAACACTATGTCGCCATATATAAGTTTACAATCAAAACCGCAAATGTCGTATTGGAAGTTGGGTTATCATTTATGGTATGAACCGAGGCTAGGGGCAAGATCCTCTACCGATTTGTGACTCTCTAGCCCGAGCCACAGGGTCAGAGCGCATCGACCCTTTTGATCGTCAGGGCCGGTCCACCGATGTGGATTATTATGCCTGAACACTACGTTTCCCCGCCCTTTGGGGCGTAAGCCTGGCCCGTCAGCCGACCAGAAGCATCGGCCGAAACCGATATCACGAGGCGCCTCGCTTTTCAGCAAGTAATAATAAGTAACATCCACATGAGTCAAACTCGTCAGCCAGTTCAAGCACTGACGCCACTCCTAACTAGAAAGAAACGCATGTCCTCCCTGAGGTCCGTCTCCCGTTTTTAGTTCATACCGGGTGTGATACTCGCGAATCAACGTTACACAAAGCTACGCCACAAAGGCCGTGCTTCGATCATCAACCACAAGACTTTGCTTTTCAACAGAAGCCTTGATCATTTGCCACTTAGGCATGCCACACAGGCAATTCACTCCATGCGATTGATATCCATCAATATATAACCCCTGAGCTCGTACGTCTCAGAGAAGGGCGTTAAGCAAGAGAATAAATTCTCCGCCGCCAAACAGATATATATTTAATAGAGATCAATCACACGGACTAAAATCCAATGTCAGACACACCGTCCATTTACAAGTCCGTTCTGGGTCTGAACGAAACCGGAGGCACTTTCCTCGCATATCCATCCATCTCCAAGTACGTCTGGACGATCACCAACTGTTTCCATCTTCTTGGGTGTACAGCCCAATCAAGATCATCAGTAATCACCCAAACAACGTGAAGACTTCCGGTCTTCGACCACCGTCTTCATCTTCGACTTGTCGTCGTATCAGTTATTCAGAATGGGATAAACCCGGTCTTTCCGAATAACTCGCGTATATTTTAAATAAGTGTTACACAAACACAACATACGCCTCATTCCAATTCATTAGTCACTAACCGTAAATTAATCAAGAGAACAATTCCCCAAATATTAACCCCGAAGGCCGAGACCAACATCAGATCAATATCCAGAAAACCATTCTGTTTGGCTAACCGACAGTCAGTTTCTAAATTTCACATTCATAGGGAAAGGTTCCCATTAATTTTATCCAAGATAAATTTCTTGAATTTATTCTTTAATCTATTTTTGAATATCAATTCAAAACTTGTCGGGATTAGCGAACCTTACCGAAGTAATCATTTGTTTTAATTTCCCAATCCCAACCTATTCATCCCATGAAGTAAAACTGATAGTACTTCATATCTAACACCACGGTGTTATCTGTAAATTCAATTACCATTTCACGTTCAAATCTAATTAAAGATTTAACTATCGCCTGGAGCAAAACTGGTGATACTCCATTTCGATTATTTCAATCTAATTAAAGATTCATTAAAACTCTACTTAGTTTTAATCTTGGACTGGGTTAAAGAATCAGTGTCATTTAAAACACAGTTCACGATAAACCCAAAATCACATTCCATTAATTATCGGGTTAAAGAACGAGTGTTATTTAAAACACTGTCCACGACAAACCAAAAAATCAATATCAATTCAATTCCAATTAAATATTATTTAATGGGTACACTTCATTAAATCTAAATAAAAGATTTAATCTTTTCTCAACTGGGTTCAAGAACAGTGTTGGTGAAGACACCATTCACGACAAACCCAAATCACATTTGATATTCAATATAAGGCTCTGAATAGAAAATATATCGGCTTATATTCAATATCAAATTCTACGATTAACAAATGTCATATTGGAAATAACGATATAAATATATATCTTTCAAATTTCCATAACAACATCTGTATAATCACGAATTCCAACATCGAAATATTCCGAAGACAATTTCGATTCAAATCCACTCCAATGCAATCATTGGAAATTCTGGTGATTTTTAAAACCCTTTTCAAATTCAATTTATTTATTTAAAAATAAATAGAATTATATTTCTAGTTCAAAACTAGTTCATTTCGATAAAAATCTATTTTTATCTTTTCAAATATGGAGTTTTTCATCCCAAATCTTCACAAATCATTTCTTATGATTTTACACAAATTATTGCTATTTTTAATAATTTTATCAAGGCCCGTACAGTCGATTTCCATCAACGGCCATCGAACTACACTTACAGCGACCTTTTTCAAATTTGATTTGGACATAATTCCAAATCCAACCGTTAGATTTCAAATTTCTAATATTCGTTAGAAAGCTCTTTTCGATACGAACCCAACGGTTCCGGTTTTAGGAGAATCCGACGGTCGGATCTCCCGCAATGTCCGTTTGAAATAAATGGTCGAAATTCACGAACTGCCGCGGCGCGGCGCGTTCTATTCAGGCCATTATATTATATATATAATATATATAATATATATTTCGTCGATTTCTATTTAAAACGAATTATATAAATAGTTTTAAAATTCGTTTCAAAAGCAATTTCAACTTCCATTTCAATTCAAATCATAATTGAATTCTTCTTTATAAATTCGTTTTAAAATTCATTTCTATTCAATTCGAATTTCAATTCAATTCATTTCGAAATCGTTTTCAATTCATTTCATTTCGAAATCGTTTTCAATTCATTTCATTTCGAAATCGTTTTCAATTCATTTCATTTCGAAATCGTTTTCAATTCATTTCATTTCGAAATCGTTTTCAATTCATTTCATTTCGAAATCGTTTTCAATTCATTTCATTTCGAAATCGTTTTCAATTCATTTCATTTCGAAATCGTTTTCAATTCATTTCATTTCGAAATCGTTTTAAAATCGATATAAATATCGTTCACGTTAAAATGGCGTCAATCTAATCAACACGGCTTCATAAATTTCTATTTTCAAATATTCTATTTCAAATATTTCTTTTTCAAAATAGTTGTTATTATCAAAATATTTCGTTCAACACATGACCAATCTCAATGGATGAGTACTGTCAACACATGAACCTTTATTTTATATTGATAAAGATGTAAATTTTATTACTAAAATATTTCGTTCAACACATGACCAATCTCAATGGATGAGTACTGTCAACACATGAACCTTTATTTTATATTGATAAAGATGTAAATTTTATTACTAAAATATTTCGTTCAACACATGACCAATCTCAATGGATGAGTACTGTCAACACATGAACCTTTATTTTATATTATTCTTTATTTTCTAAATTGGAATGAGGCCCAATCAATCACCATATAATGTTAATTATATGGATTTCATACAACACATGTATATAATAGCATTGAAAAATAATCAACCATCAACCAAAGTGCACTACACTGTATAAGCATCAAATATAAATATCTAACGCTTATAACAGCCTGTCAATCGATCGATCGACATATTTAATCAATCAGGATGAGTGAACTTCAAATTTCATCCTAACACCCGTGTGGGGTTTCAAACAATCAAACACATATTTTATTTGTGCAGTTGAGCGATGTGTAAAATTTATCGTCCCAATCAATGTCCTTCAAATAGGTGTACATAAACAAACCGTCCGGTTTGTAAATGAATATTTATTTATTCACATTCACGTTAAAAATTATATTTTTAACGGTAAAACATTTTATTCAACCTATGAATATTCTATTCGGTTCATTTATTCAATAAAATGTTATTTTTATTTTTCTAACATATTTTAGAAAATTTCGGCGGCATAACGGCACGATACTAGAAACGGGACGAGGCCTAGCCTTATCCCCGGTCTAGTGAAGGCCCACGCCATTCACACATCAATCAAAATCACCAAACAACCAAATTCAAATCACATCATATAACTAATCTATGCAACCAAACAAACAAGTCCATGGTCTGTGGACGATTGTGTCGGGTGCTACTAAGCACCGTCTGCATCCTAGTATATATATATATATAACTAGAAAAAGAAATTGAAGAGTGAGGAGTTCTCATAGATAGCTATCCAAACATCTTGACTCTTCTTATGTAGAAATCTTCGTCGTTCTGCTTCTTATCACTGTTCACCGCCCGTATTCTCTACATATATAAAAATCGAATTTTTACTTCACTATTCAATATATAAAAATCGAATTTTTACTTCGTTGTTAAATATATAAAAATCAAATTTTTACTTCGTTGTTCAATATATAAAAATCACATTTTTACTTCGATGTTCAATGTATAAAAATCACATTTTTACTTCGATGTTCAATATATAAAAATCACATTTTTAACAATGCTGTTTATTTTCAAAAATCGTATTTTTATATCAAAGATATTTATTTTCACTAGTTCTATTTTAAAAACAACACTAATTTTATTTTAAAACAAAGATTTTTATTCTCAAACAGTGATATTTATATTTTTAAAACATTGTAAATTTTCTATTTCAAGAACAATGCTATTTATATATATAAAACAACATTTCTATTTTGATTTTCTTATTTCTCAATACAATGCCATTTTATTTAAAAATCATGCTATTTTCCATTTTAAACTTATATATTTAAATCACTGTAATTTATATTGTTCAAAATAAATGCTATTTTATTTTTCAAAATACACAATGTTTTACATAAGTTTTTATTTTTAAAACAATTCTGAAATTTTTCTAAACAATTTTGTGTACGTTAAATATTATGATTAGTTTAAATGAAATAAAACAAAAAGGAACAGAACCTTTCTCTTCATTTAACCCTCCAGGATAGAACCGATCGATTCACGCCACTAGGGCTTTCCGCGCCGCCACACACAGTTGATCGGAGTTCGATCAGACCACCTCACTTCCACCACGGCGCCGCCCTCTTCCAACCCCAGCAACCACCTGCGATTCGATCTCCTCTTTGCTTCCAGAAACCGGTGCGAACGGGGATGCTTCAGGCTCGAAGTCGTGCGAAAGGCTACACGATAATCCATCAAACTAGTGCCAAATCGAAGATCTCAGAACACTCTTTCATGTTTGTGTAGAAACCCTACTCTAATTCGAAATCAACTTGAAGATTTTTGAAATTCTTTTCCTGAACCTCACAGCCCTTTATTTTGATTAGGGTCGGCGCCCCCTTTCTGAAACGAGAATAGGTTTTTTTTTTTATAGGAAATTATTTTGTATTTTTAATTATTATAATTCTATTAACTACTTTATTATAAATTTTAGCGTCTGAACCCCAAATTAAACCCTATAAATGTCGCTCCTAGCTAAATACCCCTATTCCGAACACAATGGGATATGTATCGTAGGTTGATTCGATCGTTTGAATCAGTTTCCGTTTAATTTACATTTAAATCACTATATTGAATTTTAAACGTACATTTCAAATTACCGGGGTCACATACTAACTCTAAAAATTCCCGAAAAATATTTTCTAGCTTCGTATTGACGATACGGTCTTAACAAAACTAATTTCGTCGAATTCTGAGACCGTTTGAAAAATGGCCAATTTCCAGTCGATTAAATTCAACTGAAACTGGTCGAACGCGTTTTCCTTTGCCACGCTCACATAT
The DNA here is from genome assembly GCA_030737875.1 of Allium sativum. Classification (NCBI taxonomy): domain Eukaryota; kingdom Viridiplantae; phylum Streptophyta; class Magnoliopsida; order Asparagales; family Amaryllidaceae; genus Allium; species Allium sativum. Next base: position 493,307,393 of record CM060920.1, read on the forward strand.
TGATTCGAAAAATTATGAAATTTGAAACCTAGCAATAATTTAACATCACGGACCCAACAAAACTGGTTTCGTCGGAATCTGAGGTCGTTTGCAAAATGTCCATTTTTAAGGGCCTGAATTCCATAGCGACTATTCAGAATTTTCAACTGGACATATCTTTTGATTCCCGCTATGAAATCTTGATTCTTCGGATTCGTTGGAAAGATACTATCCAATAGGTCCTATGATTTCTGGTTTCACTAAAATCCGGATTGTTTTGCACCCGGTACATTCAATTGAAGTTTGAAATCGAATTATCGAACTACCGCGCCATTTTCAATTCTATTTATAAATATATATAAATATTTATATTCTAACGACGACGTATATAATATATACGTTTGAATTCCATTCAAAATAAATTTCTCGACGATATTATTTAAAATAATTCATTTTAAATAATCAAAATTCGCTAAAATTGCCAAAATAAAAAATTTTAAACTGGCCCAGATTTTCGGGTTATTACAATCTCCCCCACTTAAAACTTTTCGTCCCCGAAAAGGAACAAAGTCGAAAGTGGTTTGATCAATCAACTCTACGCTCGGTCTGGCTTCCATTCTCTAACTTTTCAGTTTCTGAGAATTTTCAAAATTTCAAAAATTTAGCTAACTCCCTAAATTTTCAAAAAATTTCGCCATAACCTCCCCTGCAATGGGAGCATCGGGGAATTTCAAATAGCTTCCCCGGTCCTTCAGATCTCAAAAAGAAAAAGAAAAAGCCAAGCGGCTAGCCAATAGGCTCATAAAATCATCATCACCCAAACAAAACAGTAAATTATGTAGTAAACATGTACCTATTTGTCGGGCAAACAAATTTTATTCTCTGCTCTAGCCTCCTTGCTATGACCTGTTCAATGTAAGTATAGCTATATGCAAGCAAATGCGACCAATTTTCAATATAATTCAATATGTGATTCAATTAGGCTAAATGGCTAAAAATTAGCAAACAAATAAACAAACAACCCAAACATCAATCAATTAGTTGATTAGCTTTTCAAATTCATAACTTTGATATATATCCAAAAAATCATGTTTTTGATGCCGAATCACAACAATAGGCCCTATCTAATTTTTGGTTCTCACACCAGTCAATAGGAAATATATAGATTTTACACGTTCGTCACTCGAACATAAATTCTAATGATGGAGCTCCATCATCAAAATCATCTTCGGGCGATTAGAGTGTAATTCTATATCTATCCAGTATATTAAAATTTCAAATACACGTGGATCAGACGTATACGCAAAATCTTTATATACTGGACTGTCCAACCCAATATAAATAGATAATCAAATACGAATAATTGATTTAAATTTTCAAAACCAAAATTTGTTTTCACTTTCAAAAATATACTCTTCACACTCGTTCTAGGATACTACTGATCCCATCTCTAACGAGTCATTCTCGTTGGATATTACTAATCCAATATCTGATGAATTCTTTCATATGGTTCTAATGTGTCTTGTTCTCTAAGCTTTGTAAACCAAAGCTCTGATACCAACTGTGACGAGCAAGAATTTCGCTCGGTCCGAACCAGTCGCTAAACCGATCCAGGCCGTTCGAAACGCCCTATCGTTTGAGAACAGGACAAAACAGAACGCGTACAGAAGAACATTTCATTGTATATTACAACAATGCACCAGATTACAAGAATATACAGAGTATAAATGAATATTACACATAAATATCAGAGATTTAAATTACATTTAAATACATAGCAGCGGAAAATAATACAATGCACAACTAGAAGAGATATACGGATACAAAGCTTTCCGGATATCATTCCAGCTGTAAACCAGGATCCTGTGAATATAAATCTGCAAAACCAAAACTACTAGCTGCCCGTGTCAAAATAGGGGCACCCAGAGTTTAGGTTAAAACAATAAACTCCAGGTCAGTCATGTGACTGGTGTGAGAACTAAAACAGTTAATCTTTATTTTTAAAGTTCGGTAAATCAAGGGACCACGCCGTATAACACGAAACGGGTTTCCTCCCAAGAATACCAGTGCATAAAACAAACAGCGCAATGCTAAATAAAGAAAAATGAAGCTGTTATAAGACCCAGGTCCCATCACACAATGCAACGCAGCCGAGGATAGGGTTTTCCCTTATAAAGCCAAAGAATGCTTGATACGTTTAAAACAAATCATTTGATACAATTATAAGTGCATAGTGTATAAAACACTTCAAATCATAAGTATCAATCATAGGCGGCATCAATGGCCCATAACACTATGTCGCCATATATAAGTTTACAATCAAAACCGCAAATGTCGTATTGGAAGTTGGGTTATCATTTATGGTATGAACCGAGGCTAGGGGCAAGATCCTCTACCGATTTGTGACTCTCTAGCCCGAGCCACAGGGTCAGAGCGCATCGACCCTTTAGATCGTCAGGGCCGGTCCACCGATGTGGATTATTATGCCTGAACACTACGTTTCCCCGCCCTTTGGGGCGTAAGCCTGGCCCGTCAGCCGACCAGAAGCATCGGCCGAAACCGATATCACGAGGCGCCTCGTTTTCAGCAAGTAATAATAAGTAACATCCACATGAGTCAAACTCGTCAGCCAGTTCAAGCACTGACGCCACTCCTAACTAGAAAGAAACGCATGTCCTCCCTGAGGTCCGTCTCCCGTTTTTAGTTCATACCGGGTGTGATACTCGCGAATCAACGTTACACAAAGCTACGCCACAAAGGCCGTGCTTCGATCATCAACCACAAGACTTTGCTTTTCAACAGAAGCCTTGATCATTTGCCACTTAGGCATGCCACACAGGCAATTCACTCCATGCGATTGATATCCATCAATATATAACCCCTGAGCTCGTACGTCTCAGAGAAGGGCGTTAAGCAAGAGAATAAATTCTCCGTCGCCAAACAGATATATATTTAATAGAGATCAATCACACGGGCTAAAATCCAATGTCAGACACACCGTCCATTTACAAGTCCGTTCTGGGTCTGAACGAAACCAGAGGCACTTTCCTCGCATATCCATCCATCTCCAAGTACGTCTGGACGATCACCAACTGTTTCCATCTTCTTGGGTGTACAGCCCAATCAAGATCATCAGTAATCACCCAAACAACGTGAAGACTTCCGGTCTTCGACCACCGTCTTCATCTTCGACTTGTCGTCGTATCAGTTATTCAGAATGGGATAAACCCGGTCTTTCCGAATAACTCGCGTATATTTTAAATAAGTGTTACACAAACACAACATACGCCTCATTCCAATTCATTAGTCACTAACCGTAAATTAATCAAGAGAACAATTCCCCAAATATTAACCCCGAAGGCCGAGACCAACATCAGATCAATATCTAGAAAACCATTCTGTTTGGCTAACCGACAGTCAGTTTCTAAATTTCACATTCATAGGGAAAGGTTCCCATTAATTTTATCCAAGATAAATTTCTTGAATTTATTCTTTAATATATTTTTGAATATCAATTCAAAACTTGTCGGGATTAGCGAACCTTACCGAAGTAATCATTTGTTTTAATTTCCCAATCCCAACCTATTCATCCCATGAAGTAAAACTGGTAGTACTTCATATCTAACACCACGGTGTTATCGGTAAATTCAATTACCATTTCACGTTCAAATCTAATTAAAGATTTAACTATCGCCTGGAGCAAAACTGGTGATACTCCATTTCGATTATTTCAATCTAATTAAAGATTCATTAAAACTCTACTTAGTTTTAATCTTGGACTGGGTTAAAGAATCAGTGTCATTTAAAACACAGTTCACGATAAACCCAAAATCACATTCCATTAATTATCGGGTTAAAGAACGAGTGTTATTTAAAACACTGTCCACGACAAACCCAAAAATCAATATCAATTCAATTCCAATTAAATATTATTTAATTGGTACCTCTTCATTAAATCTAAATAAAAGATTTAATCTTTTCTCAACTGGGTTCAAGAACAGTGTTGGTGAAGACACCATTCACGACAAACCCAAATCAGATTTGATATTCAATATAAGGCTCTGAATAGAAAATATATCGGCTTATATTCAATATCAAATTCTACGATTAACAAATGTCATATTGGAAATAACGATATAAATATATATCTTTCAAATTTCCATAACAACATCTGTATAATCACGAATTCCAACATCGAAATATTCCGAAGACAATTTCGATTCAAATCCACTCCAATGCAATCATTGGAAATTCTGGTTATTTTTAAAACCCTTTTCAAATTCAATTTATTTATTTAAAAATAAATAGAATTATATTTCTAGTTCAAAACTAGTTCATTTCGATAAAAATCTATTTTTATCTTTTCAAATATGGAGTTTTTCATCCCAAATCTTCACAAATCATTTCTTATGATTTTACACAAATTACTGCTATTTTTAATAATTTTATCAAGGCCCGTACAGTCGATTTCCATCAACGGCCATCGAACTGCACTTACAGCGACCTTTTTCAAATTTGATTTGGACATAATTCCAAATCCAACCGTTAGATTTCAAATTTCTAATATTCGTTAGAAAGCTCTTTTCGATACGAACCCAACGGTTCCGGTTTTAGGAGAATCCGACGGTCGGATCTCCCGCAATGTCCGTTTGAAATAAATGGTCGAAATTCACGAACTGCCACGGCGCGGCGCGTTCTATTCAGGCCATTATATTATATATATAATATATATAATATATATTTCGTCGATTTCTATTTAAAACGAATTATATAAATAGTTTTAAAATTCGTTTCAAAAGCAATTTCAACTTCCATTTCAATTCAAATCATAATTGAATTCTTCTTTATAAATTCGTTTTAAAATTCATTTCTATTCAATTCGAATTTCAATTCAATTCATTTCGAAATCGTTTTCAATTCATTTCATTTCGAAATCGTTTTCAATTCATTTCATTTCGAAATCGTTTTCAATTCATTTCATTTCGAAATCGTTTTCAATTCATTTCATTTCGAAATCGTTTTCAATTCATTTCATTTCGAAATCGTTTTCAATTCATTTCATTTCGAAATCGTTTTAAAATCGATATAAATATCGTTCACGTTAAAATGGCGTCAATCTAATCAACACGGCTTCATAAATTTCTATTTTCAAATATTCTATTTCAAATATTTCTTTTTCAAAATAGTTGTTATTATCAAAATATTTCGTTCAACACATGACCAATATCAATGGATGAGTACTGTCAACACATGAACCTTTATTTTATATTGATAAAGATGTAAATTTTATTACTAAAATATTTCGTTCAACACATGACCAATCTCAATGGATGAGTACTGTCAACACATGAACCTTTATTTTATATTGATAAAGATGTAAATTTTATTACTAAAATATTTCGTTCAACACATGACCAATCTCAATGGATGAGTACTGTCAACACATGAACCTTTATTTTATATTATTCTTTATTTTCTAAATTGGAATGATGCCCAATCAATCACCATATAATGTTAATTATATGGATTTCATACAACACATGTATATAATAGCATTGAAAAATAATCAACCATCAACCAAAGTGCACTACACTGTATAAGCATCAAATATAAATATCTAACGCTTATAACAGCCTGTCAATCGATCGATCGACATATTTAATCAATCAGGATGAGTGAACTTCAAATTTCATCCTAACACCCGTGTGGGGTTTCAAACAATCAAACACATATTTTATTTGTGCAGTTGAGCGATGTGTAAAATTTATCGTCCCAATCAATGTCCTTCAAATAGGTGTACATAAACAAACCGTCCGGTTTGTAAATGAATATTTATTTATTCACATTCACGTTAAAAATTATATTTTTAAAGGTAAAACATTTTATTCAACCTATGAATATTCTATTCGGTTCATTTATTCAATAAAATGTTATTTTTATTTTTCTAACATATTTTAGAAAATTTCGGCGGCATAACGGCACGATACTAGAAACGGGACGAGGCCTAGCCTTATCCCCGGTCTAGTGAAGGCCCACGCCATTCACACATCAATCAAAATCACCAAACAACCAAATTCAAATCACATCATATAACTAATCTATGCAACCAAACAAACAAGTCCATGGTCTGTGGACGATTGTGTCGGGTGCTACTAAGCACCGTCTGCATCCTAGTATATATATATATAACTAGAAAAAGAAATTGAAGAGTGAGGAGTTCTCATAGATAGCTATCCAAACATCTTGACTCTTCTTATGTAGAAATCTTCGTCGTTCTGCTTCTTATCACTGTTCACCGCCCGTATTCTCTACATATATAAAAATCGAATTTTTACTTCACTATTCAATATATAAAAATCGAATTTTTACTTCGTTGTTAAATATATAAAAATCAAATTTTTACTTCGTTGTTCAATATATAAAAATCACATTTTTACTTCGATGTTCAATATATAAAAATCACATTTTTACTTCGATGTTCAATATATAAAAATCACATTTTTAACAATGCTGTTTATTTTCAAAAATCGTATTTTTATATCAAAGATATTTATTTTCACTAGTTCTATTTTAAAAACAACACTAATTTTATTTTAAAACAAAGATTTTTATTCTCAAACAGTGATATTTATATTTTTAAAACATTGTAAATTTTCTATTTCAAGAACAATGCTATTTATATATATAAAACAACATTTCTATTTTGATTTTCTTATTTCTCAATACAATGCCATTTTATTTAAAAATCATGCTATTTTCCATTTTAAACTTATATATTTAAATCACTGTAATTTATATTGTTCAAAATAAATGCTATTTTATTTTTCAAAATACACAATGTTTTACATAAGTTTTTATTTTTAAAACAATTCTGAAATTTTTCTAAACAATTTTGTGTACGTTAAATATTATGATTAGTTTAAATGAAATAAAACAAAAAGGAACAGAACCTTTCTCTTCATTTAACCCTCCAGGATAGAACCGATCGATTCACGCCACTAGGGCTTTCCGCGCCGCCACCCACAGTTGATCGGAGTTCGATCAGACCACCTCACTTCCACCACGGCGCCGCCCTCTTCCAACGCCAGCAACCACCTGCGATTCGATCTCCTCTTTGCTTCCAGAAACCGGTGCGAACGGGGATGCTTCAGGCTCGAAGTCGTGCGAAAGGCTACACGATAATCCATCAAACTAGTGCCAAATCGAAGATCTCAGAACACTCTTTCATGTTTGTGTAGAAACCCTACTCTAATTCGAAATCAACTTGAAGATTTTTGAAATTCTTTTCCTGAACCTCACAGCCCTTTATTTTGATTAGGGTCGGCGCCCCCTTTCTGAAACGAGAATAGGTTTTTTTTTATAGGAAATTATTTTGTATTTTTAATTATTATAATTCTATTAACTACTTTATTATAAATTTTAGCGTCTGAACCCGAAATTAAACCCTATAAATGTCGCTCCTAGCTAAATACCCCTATTCCGAACACAATGGGATATGTATCGTAGGTTGATTCGATCGTTCGAATCAGTTTCCGTTTAATTTACATTTAAATCACTATATTGAATTTTAAACGTACATTTCAAATTACCGGGGTCACATACTAACTCTAAAAATTCCCAAAAAATATTTTCTAGCTTCGTATTGACGATACGGTCTTAACAAAACTAATTTCGTAGAATTCTGAGACCGTTTGAAAAATGGCCAATTTCCAGTCGATTAAATTCAACTGAAACTGGTCGAACGCGTTTTCCTTTGCCACGCTCACATATTGATTCGAAAAATTATGAAATTTGAAACCTAGCAATAATTTAACATCACGGACCCAACAAAACTGGTTTCGTCGGAATCCGAGGTCGTTTGCAAAATGTCCATTTTTAAGGGCCTGAATTCCATAGCGACTATTCAGAATTTTCAACTGGACATATCTTTTGATTCCCTCTATGAAATCTTGATTCTTCGGATTCATTGGAAAGATACTATCCAATAGGTCCTATGATTTCTGGTTTCACTAAAATCCGGATTGTTTTGCACCCGGTACATTCAATTGAAGTTTGAAATCGAATTATCGAACTACCGCGCCATTTTCAATTCTATTTATAAATATATATAAATATTTATATTCTAACGACGACGTATATAATATATACGTTTGAATTCCATTCAAAATAAATTTCTCGACGATATTATTTAAAATAATTCATTTTAAATAATCAAAATTCGCTAAAATTGCCAAAATAAAAATTTTAAACTGGCCCAGATTTTCGGGTTATTACAAAAACCTTCATGTGTTGAATTGATATTCATTCGTTGATTAGAAATTCATGTGTTGAATGGTATTCGCGTTTTAAATATAAAAATCACATTTTTATCTATATATAGAAACTATAGAAAACCTTCATGTGTTGAATTGATATTCATTCGTTGATTAGAAATTCATGTGTTGAATGGTATTCGCGTTTTAAATATAAAAATCACCTTTTATCGACTATATGAACTGTGTAAAATAATCTCGTTTTAAAAGAAATTGTTTTATGATAAAAATCCTATTTTTGTCACCTATATGAACTATATAGAAAAATAGTGTTTTGAAATGAATTGTTTTACAATAAGAATCACATTTTTGTTGTATGCATGAATCGTTGAAATGTGAAGTGTTAAAAATAGCCACTTCTTCAAAATAAACATATATGAGTTGAAATATTCATTAATTAGCTAATGAAATGATTTGCACCTATGTATGTAACATTAGAATGAATGGTGTTTTTAAACCAAATAGAAATCAAATATGAAGTTGAATAGAAAATGATAAATGATAAGAACTGTATATATATGTACATGCATATTCATTGAACAGGTTATAGCAAAGGGGCTAGAGAAGAGGAATAAAATTTTGTGCCTGACAAATAGGTACACATTTACTGTTTTGTTTGGGTGATGATTTTATGAGCCTGTTGGCTAGCCGCTTGGCTTTTTCTTTTTCTTTTTGAGATTAGAAGGACCGGGAAAGCTATTTGCGATTTCCCGATGCTCCCGGTGCAGGGGAGGTTATGGCGAAATTTTCCAAAATTTTAAGGCGTTAGTAAAATATTTGAAGTGAAAACGATATTGAAATCATTGAATGAACTATATTTATATAAATATATAAATATAAATAAAATTAAAACGAAACGAGGCCGTGCAGTTCGTATTTTGAAACCGTGATTTCAAACAACTAGTGCGGGAAATCCGACCATTGGATTTTCCCGAAACCTCAACCGTCGGGTTCGCCTTGGAATAATCTTTCCAACGGCACCAACCTTGTAAAAATCCAACGGTTGGATTGTCTGGAATGTTTAATTCAAATCTGATGAAAAACAGCGCCAGAAGCGATTATATTTATATATATATAAATATAATTATATATTTAATCGAAAAACGACGCTGCAGTTCGTATTTTGAAATCGAAACTTCAAACGATTGTACCAGGAGATCCAACCGTCGGATTTTCCCGAAACTAGAACCGTTGGATTCGTTTTGAAAAGACCTTTCTGATGATGTAAATTTTGTAAAGATCCAACGGTTAGATTTTCAGATATGTGTAAATCAAATCTGATGAAAAACAGCGCCACGGCCGCGTTATGGCCCGAAGCGTCGTTTTGAATAAATGGGTTGTTTTAAAATAAATTAAAATAGCGATAAATAATTATAAAGTACCATAAACAATATGAAATGGAAATAAACTAAATTTGCTCGACTTATGTTGTATTTGATGGTTGAATGTGTTTGGTGTGAAAATTACATTAAATAACAAGATTGGTGTTGTCAAATAATTTAACCATTGAAATAAATTGATTTAAGATTCTAAATATACGTGAATTGTTTGAAAAGGCCGAGTTGATTCTCATTTCAAATAATTGACCGACGATTGAAAGTCGAAGATGAAGACGATGGTCGAAGACCAGAGATCTTCACCTCGTTTGGATGGTAACCGAGGTCCTGATTGGGAGGCATCCCGATATATGGATAATGAGTGGTGATCGTTCAGACGTACGTGGTGATCGATGGGTTTGCGAGGTATTTAGTGCCTCCGGTTTCGTTCAGACCCAGAACGGACTTGTAAATGGACTGTGTGTCTGACATTGGAGTTTATTCTGTGTTGATTGATTTCTGTTAAATATACATCTGTTTGGCGGCGGAGAATTTATTCTTTTGCTTAACGCCCTTCTCTGAGACGCACGAGCTCAGAGGTTGTATATCGATGGACATCAGTCGCATGGCATGAATTGCCTGTGTGGCATGCTAAGATGCAGTGATCAGGACTTCTGTTGAAAAGCAAAGTCTTGTGGTGATGATCAAAGCACCGCCTGTGTGGCGTAGCTTTGTGTATAACGTGAATTCGCGAGCCTCACACCCCGGTATGAACCTAAAACGGGAGAGGACATCAGGGAGGGCCTGCGTTTCTTTCTAGCTAGGGTGGTGTCAGTGACCTACCAGCCCTGACATTTATATACTTTTCACCTATGTGGTTGTTTCTGTTGCGAGGCGCCTCGGTTTGATCGGACGATCCGGGTCCGATGGAGTCATTCGTTGGCTCGTCTACACCCCAAAGGGTGGGGAAACGCAGGTTCAGGAATTTTAATCCACATCGGTGGACCGGCCCTGACGATCCAAGGGCCCACCTGAGTCTGGGTCCTGAGGGGCGGGCTAGAGCATCTCGAATTCGGTAAGGACTATCTTTTGCCTTGGTTCATGACGGAAATCCAATTTCCAAATACGACATCGTGCGATTTCGATTGTATATATATATTTGGCGACATAGTGGAATGGGACGCTCATGTCGTCTATGATTGATAGTTATGATTTGAAATTGTTTTCAAAACATATGGACACTAACAATAATATCAAATGCCTTTGTTTTATTCATATCAAGCATATTTTGGCCGTTATAAGGTAAAAAATCTATCCTCCGGTTTGCGTTGCATTATGTGATGGGAACTGAGTCTTATAACGGCTTCATTTTTATAAAAAGCATAGCGATGTTTAAAAGAAAGATTTGTTTTAAAGCACTGGAAATCCAATGGAGTAAACCCGTTCCACGAAAATGGCGTGGTCCTGTGATTAGCCAAATTATATATATGTGTTGAGTAGATTTCTCATACCAGTCCCATGACTGACTCGTAGTTTGTTTCACTTTCAAACTCGGGTGCCCCTTTTTCTACATGGGCAGCCTTGTATTCAGGTTTAGCTGGTTCTTTCTGGATAGCTGGAGCTGAAGATGGATTCTATCATTTATCTCTTTTTATGCTGTTCAGCTCCTATTGTACATATTTTGTTTATTTCCGCTGTAGACATTTATGTATAGCTGAACTATATTTGTTCTAAGTAAGATCCTGTATACTGTGTAACTCTGGTGATTACTTTTATCCAGTATATTTTATTGTTCATTATCTGGTGTATTTATTTAATTTTGTTCTGCTATTATCTGTTTCTGTGTTATATTCCAAAGATAACCCTTGTTTCTGTCTGAACGGGATTTCGGGTCGTCTCAACGTGGTATCAGAGCTTAGGTTAAGCTTAGTTCTGGAGTATAACACTTGAACGAACTCGTCAGAAATAGAACAAGTAGTGTTCTAGGACGGGTAACTCTATACAGATAGGATCAGTAATATCCTTGTATGAGTAAAGCAGAATGAAATTACACCTCGATAGACACATTTACACTTCAAGTATTTGTCTCTATATTTTAAAATACCTTTTCTGTGACCTGACACTTGATCTGCTAATTGCAGAAGTACTAGGAAAATGAGTGCCAGAAACAGAAGGAATACAGAACCCGATCTAGAGGCTCTATTTAAGAGATATCGAAATCTGGGTGGAGCACAATTCTCGGGAAATGAATCTATTATTCAAACTCAAGCTTGGATGAGTTCTGTCGAGAGAATCTTTGAGCATATCCAGCTGAGAGATGACCAGAAACGGTTAGTAGCATCTTGGGCGCTCAAAGAAGAAGCTTTAATCTGGTGGGAAACAATCATCAAAAATAATCCAGAAGGTGATATCACCTGGGACAGATTCAAAGTGATTTTCCTGGAAAGATTTACTCCTCCCGAAGCAACCGAGAGATTATGTGATTAATTTTCTTATCTAATACAAGGTGATATGACTATCCCAGAATATCATAAGAAATTCAACGAACTTGCTCACTTTGCTCCTCATCTGATTCAAGATCCAAAGAGGAAAAATCTGAGATTTATTCATGGTCTGCAAAGGAGATATCAGAATAGTGTAATGAGGAATGTGAAGCTTCCTTTTTCTGAAATGATATACATGGCTTATCAGTATGAAGATCTCCATAAGAAAGGAATGTTGCGCGACGAAGAAGAAGTTTGTTGTAGTGACAAAGAAGAGTTGGAAACTGATATTCCTGAAGCCAGTACAAGATCTAAAGTCAGTAAGAAGCCCAGTGCCAAGAGAAAAAGGGCTGAATCCGGGAGAGAACCAACAACGACCGCCACGTGCTCAAGCTGTAATAGAAAAGGACATTTGGCGATAAGTTGCAAATCTTGGAACAAACGAAGAAAGAGAGGATTTGAACCCAGTAAGAAGGTTCCTGAGGGCAGAGGATGCCATAAGTGCCATCAGGCTGGGCATATTGCGAAAAACTGCCCGCTATCTCAGAAATCTGAAGCAGTACAAGTGAATGAAGTGGTAGAAGTACCTGCCTCCCCGTCTGCTCTGGAAAGGTCTGATGTTTTAGAAGGCACGCTCAATGTCAAAAACATTCCAGTTAAAGTACTGTTTGACACAGGCGCGTCACGAAGCTTTATTGCAAAGAGTGCAGTCAAGAAGTTGGATTTGAATTTGAAGAAGCTCAAAGAGCCAATGACTGTCCGAAATCCAGTTGGAGGTTCCATCAATCTCAGTTGGGTTTGTGCAGTACCCGTCTCTTTTTCTTGCTATAAATTCCCTATTATCTCCGTCGTCATGAATTTTGATGAATTCGATCTTATTTTGGGATTGGATTGGTTAACCAAATATGAAGCAGAGGTTAGATGCGCCGAGAGAGTTGTTAGAGCTAAGATTAAATCAGGGAGTTATATAACCATACCGTGTGAAGGTCAAAATGCTAATAGAAAAGACTTCTGGGCAGCTCTAAATGTTTCTCCAGCCCAAATAGAAAATATCCCTGAAATCACTGAGAATATTCCTGACCTCATTAAAGATATTCCTGTCGTCAAGGATTATGCGGATGTGTTTGAGGAAGTCGTTCGCTTACCTCCGCAAAGAGAAATAGATTTCAAAATTGCTTTAATTCCCAATGCAAGGCCGGTAGTTCACGCTATTCGAAGGATGTCCTTGAAAGAGAAGGAGGAATTAGACAATCAAACACGACAGCTGGTATGGAAGGGTCTGATCAGGCCTAGTTTCTCTGATTGGGGTGCAGCAGTGGTGTTTGTCCCAAAATCTGACGGTACTCTACGACTATGTGTGGATTATCGTGATATGAACAAGCAGACAATAAAGAACAAATATCCATTGCCGCGAATAGATGATTTGTTGGATCGATTAAATGGAGCACAAGTATTCTCATGAATGGACCTAGCTACAGGTTTCCATCAACTTCGAATTGCCGAATAGTGTGTTCCAATGACAGCATTCAGAGGTCCCGACTTATTCTACGAGTGGTTAGTAATGCCGTTCGGCTTATGTAACGCTCCAGCTTACTTCGTCGATCTGATGAACAGAGTGTTCAGAGGGGTTTTGAGTAAATTTGTTCTGGTTTTCATTGACGATATTCTAATCTTCTCTAAATCAAAAGCCGAACATGAAAAGCATCTGGAACAGGTTCTTGGAATTCTGAGACGGAATGTATTAAAAGCCAAGTTTTCCAAATGTATCTTCTGGCAAGATGAAGTAAAATTTCTGGGCCACGTCGTATCGAAAGAAGGAATCGCTGTGGATCCAAGTAAAATCACAGCTATTCAGAACTGGAAACAGCCTAGTACCCCCACTGAAGTCCGCAGTTTTCTCGGATTGGCTAGCTATTATCGGAAGTTCGTTAAAAACTTTTCGAAGATATCTGGTCACTTAACGAAGCTTACAATGAAGCATTCTAAATTCAAATGGACTCCAGAAAGTGAGGAGGCTTTCGAAGAGCTAAAGTTAAGACTAACGACCGCTCCAGTGTTAACCATCATTGATGGCAACCAAGATTTGAAAGTATGGACTGATGCTTCTAGAGAAGGCCTTGGCGCAGTGTTAATGCAAAGGGGTCAAGTGATTGCTTATGCTAGCCGTCAACTGAAGCCACACGAGAAAAACTACGTCACTCACGATCTTGAGTTATTGGCGATAGTATTCGCTTTGAAAATCTGGAGACACTATCTTCTGGGCGAGAGATTTGAACTGTTTACAGATCACCAGTCGTTAAAGTATCTGTTCACTCAGAAGGACTTGAATTTGAGGCAACAACGTTGGCTGGAGTTTCTTGCAGCATATGATTTTGAGATTTTATACACTCCAGGAAAAGCCAATGTCGTGGCCGATGCGTTAAGCCGAAAGAATGAAATGATCGCCAGTTTCATCATTGCGACTTCGTTGACTGATAAGATATCGTCTCTCCAAGAAGACGACCAATTTATCAGAGGAATGAGTCAGCGAATTCGTGAAGGCAATGCTTCGGATTTCCAGTTAGACAGCGAAGGGATTCTGAGGTTAGAAGGACGAATTTGCGTTCCAGAAATTCCTGAACTCAGAAGAGATGTGCTCGATGAATGCCCCAAATCTAAGCTCAGTATCCATCCAGGTGTGAATAAAATGTATAACGATATCAAACGCACTTTCTGGTGGAAGTCGTTAAAAAGAGACATCTCGATATATGTTAGTCGATGCCCCACTTGCCAACTAGTCAAAAGCGACCAACAGAAATTGGCTGGATTGTTACAACCACTAGAAGTTCTTGGTTTGAAGTGGGAACATATTTCTATAGACTTCATTGATGGTTTGCCCAGAACCAGAAAAGGAAATGACAGTATTTGGGTGATCGTAG
Organism: Allium sativum; assembly: GCA_030737875.1. Taxonomy (NCBI): domain Eukaryota; kingdom Viridiplantae; phylum Streptophyta; class Magnoliopsida; order Asparagales; family Amaryllidaceae; genus Allium; species Allium sativum. The sequence goes on from CM060920.1 coordinate 493,322,401, forward strand.
ATCGCTTCACGAAGACAGCCCATTTCATACCTGTCAGATCAAACAGAACCGCTCAGAGTCTGGCGCAGATATACTTCAGGGAAATAGTTAGACTACATGGAGTGCCGCTCAACATAGTCAGTGATAGAGATACAATATTCACTAGCAAATTCTGGGAAGCATTTCAAGTCGAGCTAGGAACGAAGTTAAACTTGAGCACCGCTTATCATCCTCAGACAGACGGTCAGACTGAGAGGGTGAATCGTATTTTAGAAGATCTATTGCGGGCTTGTGTTATAGATTTCGGTGGATCATGGGAAGACCATCTGCATTTGGCTGAATTCTCTTATAACAACAGCTATCAGGCGAGTCTGACAATGTCGCCATTCGAAGCATTGTACGGTAGACCGTGCCGATCTCCTGCTTGTTGGATCGAACCTGGAAATAGACTTGTGTTGGGTCCCAATATGATTCGAGAAGCTGCCGACAAAGTCGATTTTATCAAAAAGCGATTACTCGCCGCTCAAAGCCGACAAAAGAGCTATGCCGATAGAAGAAGAAGAGATATATCTTTTGAAGTTGGCGACTATGTATATTTGAAGGTATCGCCGATGAGAGGAGTTATCCGGTTCGGTAAAACTGGAAAGTTGGCACCCAAATTCATTGGTCCGTTTCCTATTTTGGAACGGATCGGAACTCTCGCTTATAGGGTCAAACTGCCTGACTGGTTGCCTGGAGTTCATGATGTATTTCATATATCTCAACTTCGAAAACACGTTCATGATCCAGACTTGATCGTAGAAGAAGCAGCTCAACAGGACATTGAAATTACTCCAGAATTAGCTGTAAGAAGAGAGCCGCTAAAGATAATAGGCAAAGAAACCAAAGAGCTGAGGAACAAGAAAGTTCACTTAGTCAAAGTGCAATGCAGTGGAGATCCGCGAGATTGTACTTGGGAAACGGAGGAGAGCATTCAGAAAGCTTATCCTAGATGCCGAGTAGATATCTCTGATTGACTCCGGTGCAAGGTACATTTACCCTACTTTGCACTACCATTCAATTCTCTACTCTATTGTTATTTTCTTTTCATAGATGTGCACTTTTAATTATATAGTCTGAAGGATTTTTAAAGGGGTATAAAATTTGATTAGTATATTTTTGAAGGTTAAAAACAATTGGATTGGTTGTTGTGTTGTGTGATTGTAGATTTATCAAACCACTTTCGACTTTGTTCCTTTTCGGGGACGAAAAGTTTTAAGTGGGGGAGATTGTAACGACCCAGAAAATCTGAACCAATTTAAAATTTTTAAATTGGCTAAAATAATGGATTTTAAATATTTAAAATAAATATTTTAAATAATGGCGATGAAAACTGAGTTTGAATCGACAATTGAAAACGAATATAATTAATTATAATTATAAACAAGGCGTGAAATGGCGCTGTAGTTTCAAAAATTAAAGCCAAACTTTGTCGGACTGTACCGGGTGCAGAACAATCCGGATTTTAGTGAAACCAAAAACATTAGGATCTAATTGGTAATATCTTTCTAACGAATCTGAAAAATCGAAATTTCATAGCGGGAATCAAAAGATATGTCCAGTTGAAAATTCTGAGTAGTCGCTATGGAATTCGGGCCCTTAAAAATGGGAATTTTGCAAACGACCTCGGATTTCGACGAAACCACTTTTGTTGGGTCCGTGATGTCAAATTATTGCTAGGTTTCAAATTTCATAATTTTTCGAATCAATATGTGAGCATGGCAAAGGAAAACGCGTTTGGCCAGTTTCAGTTGATTTTAATCGACTGGAAATTGGCCATTTTTCAAACGGTCTCAGAATTCGACGAAACTAGTTTTGTTAGGACCGTATCGTCAATACGAAGCTAGAAAATATTTTTCTGGAATTTTTAGAATTAGTATGTGACCCCGGTAAATTGAAATGTGCGTTTAAATTGAATATGTAAAGAATTACACCTTAAATTCAACGGAAACTGATTCAAACGATCGAATCAGTTTACGATACATATCCCACTGTGTTCGAAATGGGGGTTATACGCTAGGGAAGACAGTCGTTGGGCTAGGTTTGGGGTTCGATAGAAAAAGCACTTTATGGAAATTAATTAAAAATATAATTATTTATAAAGGGGGCCCCTTTCTCTTCTTCATCAAGTCAACGACCCCCCCTTTTTTTTCTTCAATTCAGATCGAGTATTTAAAAGAAAAAAAACAAATTAATCAGTCGCGGTTCCAGGTCGCCACCTCGACTTGCGCTCCTCCGCACCCCACCAACGGCGACGCCGCCCCTCCAGCAGCCACCTCAGACCGTTGTCCTTCCAGTCCTCTCCCCCCTTCTTCGAATTCAAACCCTAAATTCCCCTAACCACTGAAATCCGTTCAGCCGCCTCCCTCACCCACGAAGACCCCTCCGCCGAGACCAACGACCACCGCCCTCCTCCACAAGCCCGCCACCACCAGCGCATAAACCCCCCCTTTCCTCGATCCGTGAACCAAAAGCACCCCCCCTTCAGGCGACAGCAAAGGTAAAGTTTAATTATTTTATTTTGTTTATTCCAGTTTCTTTTGATTAATTATTTTATATAAAACTGAAAAATAAAGTGATGATTTTTAACATCGAAAAAGTTTGATTTTTAATGAAAGAAAATATAATTCATTATAGAAAAAGTAAATATACTTTGTTATAGAAAAGGAAAATGTACTTTGTTTCGAAAATGTTGTTTTTATAATATAAACAACTTTGTTTTAAAAATATAAATGGTTTTGTTTTTAAATAAATAACATAGTTGTAAAAATGTAAAAATCAGATTTTTCTATATTGAAAGTCGAAGTAAAAATCAGGTTTTTCTATATTGAAAGTCGAAGTAAAAATCAGATTTTTCTATATTGAAAGTCGAAGTCAAAATTTGATTTTTATATATTGAATAGCATAATAAAAATTCGATTTTTATATATTGAATAGCGAAATAAAAATTCAATTTTTATATATTGAATAGCGAAATAAAAATTCGATTTTTATATATTGAATAGCGAAATAAAAATTCGATTTTTATATATTGAATAGCGAAATAAAAATTTGATTTTTATATATTGAATAACGAAGTAAAAATTCGATCTTTACATATGTAGTGAATACGGGCAACGAAAGCGACGAAAGGCGAGAACGGTGAAGATTTATGCAAAGAAAAGTCGTGGGATTGAATTAGCTATTCGGTGAGAATTTCTCACTCTTAAATTTCTTTTTCTAGCTATGTATATATATGTGTTGAAATAAAAGTGAATTGCTATATATAATATATATATATATATATATATATATATATATATATATACGACCCCTCGTCCACAAACCATGGACGATATTTATTGATTGGAATTGTTGTGAAAATTGATTGATAGCGAATGGTTGTTTGGGATTGTTTGTGGTTGATATTGATTTGATTATGGTTTAAAAATACCCATTTGTGGTTGAGAAATATTTGGTTGAAACCACATAGGATTAGTTTGTGGAAATAAAATAAATATATACATGCCGCCTGCGTGCGAACTAGATGCATGATCCCCATTGTCAAAAACCGCGAGGTTTTAAGGTAGAGCGAGGAGCCGTACTAGGGACGGTCCCGGTTTTAACTACCCTGCCGTTATGCTGTCGAAATTTTGAATAATATTCGTGTGTTTGAATTATTTTCATTTGCTTAAACTATATTCATTCATTGAATAGAAAACCTTCATGTGTTGAATTGATATTCATTCGTTGATTAGAAATTCAGGTGTTGAATGGTATTCGCGTTTTAAATATAAAAATCACATTTTTATCTATATATAGAAACTATAGAAAACCTTCATGTGTTGAATTGATATTCATTCGTTGATTAGAAATTCATGTGTTGAATGGTATTCGCGTTTTAAATATAAAAATCACATTTTTATCTATATATAGAAACTATAGAAAATCTTCATGTGTTGAATTGATATTCATTCGTTGATTAGAAATTCATGTGTTGAATGGTATTCGCGTTTTAAATATAAAATTCACCTTTTATCGACTATATGAACTGTGTAAAATAATCTCGTTTTAAAAGAAATTGTTTTATGATAAAAATCCTATTTTTGTCACCTATATGAACTATATAGAAAAATAGTGTTTTGAAATGAATTGTTTTACAATAAGAATCACATTTTTGTTGTATGCATGAATCGTTGAAATGTGAAGTGTTAAAAATAGCCACTTGTTCAAAATAAACGTATATGAGTTGAAATATTCATTAATTAGCTAATGAAATGATTTGCACCTATGTATGTAACATTAGAATGAATGGTGTTTTTAAACCAAATAGAAATCAAATATGAAGTTGAATAGAAAATGATAAATGATAAGAACTGTATATATATGTACATGCATATTCATTGAATAGGTTATAGCAAAGGGCTAGAGAAGAGGAATAAAATTTTGTGCCCGACAAATAGGTACACATTTACTGTTTTGTTTGGGTGATGATTTTATGAGCCTGTTGGCTAGCCGCTTGGCTTTTTCTTTTTCTTTTTGAGATTAGAAGGACCGGGAAAGCTATTTGCGATTTCCCGATGCTCCCGGTGCAGGGGAGGTTACGGCGAAATTTTCCAAAATTTTAAGGCGTTAGTAAAATATTTGAAGTGAAAACGATATTGAAATCATTGAATGAACTATATTTATATAAATATATAAATATAAATAAAATTAAAACGAAACGAGGCCGTGCAGTTCGTATTTTGAAACCGTGATTTCAAACAACTAGTGCGGGAAATCCGACCATTGGATTTTCCCGAAACCTCAACCGTCGGGTTCGCCTTGGAATAATCTTTCCAACGGCACCAACCTTGTAAAAATCCAACGGTTAGATTGTCTGGAATGTTTAATTCAAATCTGATGAAAAACAGCGCCAGAAGTGATTATATTTATATATATATAAATATAATTATATATTTAATCGAAAAACGACGCTGTAGTTCGTATTTTGAAATCGAAACTTCAAACGATTGTATCGGGAGATCCGACCGTCGGATTTTCCCGAAACTGGAACCGTTGGATTCGTTTTGAAAAGACCTTTCTGATGATGTAAATTTTGTAAAGATCCAACGGTTAGATTTTCAGATATGTGTAAATCAAATCTGATGAAAAACAGCGCCACGGCCGCGTTATGGCCCGAAGCGTCGTTTTGAATAAATGGGCTATTTTAAAATAAATAAAAATAGCGATAAATCATTATAAAGTACCATAAACAATATGGAATGGAAATAAACTAAATTTGCTCGACTTATGTTGTATTTGATGGTTGAATGTGTTTGGTGTGAAAATTACATTAAATAACAAGATTGGTGTTGTCAAATAATTTAACCATTGAAATAAATTGATTTAAGATTCTAAATATACGTGAATTGTTTGAAAAGGCCGAGTTGATTCTCATTTCAAATAATTGACCGATGATTGAAAGTCGAAGATGAAGACGATGGTCGAAGACCGGAGATCTTCACCTCGTTTGGATGGTAACCGAGGTCCTGATTGGGAGGCATCCCGAAATATGGATAATGAGTGGTGATCGTTCAGACGTACGTGGTGATCGATGGGTTTGCGAGGTATTTAGTGCCTCCGGTTTCGTTCAGACCCAGAACGGACTTGTAAATGGGCTGTGTGTCTGACATTGGAGTTTATTCTGTGTTGATTGATTTCTGTTAAATATACATCTGTTTGGCGGCGGAGAATTTATTCTTTTGCTTAACGCCCTTCTCTGAGACGCACGAGCTCAGAGGTTGTATACCGATGGACATCAGTCGCATGGCATGAATTGCCTGTGTGGCATGCTAAGACGCAGTGATCAGGACTTCTGTTGAAAAGCAAAGTCTTGTGGTGATGATCAAAGCACCGCCCGTGTGCCGTAGCTTTGTGTATAACGTGAATTCGCGAGCCTCACACCCCGGTATGAACCTAAAACGGGAGAGGACATCAGGGAGGGCCTGCGTTTCTTTCTAGCTAGGGTGGTGTCGGTGACCTACCAGCCCTGACATTTATATACTTTTCACCTATGTGGTTGTTGCTGTTGCAAGGCGCCTCGGTTTGATCGGACGATCCGGGTCCGATGGAGTCATTCGTTGGCTCGTCTACACCCCAAAGGGTGGGGAAACGCAGGTTCAGGAATTTTAATCCACATCGGTGGACCGGCCCTGACGATCCAAGGGCCCACCTGAGTCTGGGTCCTGAGGGGCGGGCTAGAGCGTCTCGAATTCGGTAAGGACTATCTTTTGCCTTAGTTCATGACGGAAATCCAATTTCCAAATACGACATCGTGCGATTTCGATTGTATATATATATTTGGCGACATAGTGGCATGGGACGCTCATGTCGTCTATGATTGATAGTTATGATTTGAAATTGTTTTCAAAACATATAGACACTAACAATAATATCAAATGCCTTTGTTTTATTCGTATCAAGCATATTTTGGCCGTTATAAGGTAAAAACTCTATCCTCCGGTTTGCGTTGCATTGTGTGATGGGAACTGAGTCTTATAACGGCTTCATTTTTATAAAAAGCATAGCGATGTTTAAAAGAAAGATTTGTTTTAAAGCACTGGCAATCCAATGGAGTAAACCCGTTCCATGAAAGTGGCGTGGTCCTGTGATTAGCCAAATTATATATATGTGTTGAGTAGATTTCTCATACCAGTCCCATGACTGACTCGTAGTTTGTTTCACGTTCAAACTCGGGTGCCCCTTTTTCTACACGGGCAGCCTTGTATTCAGGTTTAGCTGGTTCTTTCTGGATAGCTGGAGCTGAAGATGGATTCTATCATTTATCTCTTTTTATGCTGTTCAGCTCCTATTGTACATATTTTGTTTATTTCCGCTGTAGACATTTATGTATAGCTGAACTGTATTTGTTCTAAGTAAGATCCTGTATACCGTGTAACTCTGGTGATTACTTTTATCCAGTATATTTTATTGTTCATTATCTGGTGTATTTATTTAATTTTGTTCTGCTATTATCTGTTTCTGTGTTATATTCCAAAGATAACCCTTGTTTCCGTCTGAACGGGATTTCGGGTCGTCTCAATAATCATCCAAACGATGTGAAGACTTCCGGTCTTCAACCACCATCTTCATTTTCGACTTATCGTCGAATCGTTTATTCAGAATGGGTATAAACCCGGCCTTTCCGAATAACCATCTTATATAATATACAAATGTTACACAAACGCAACATACACCTCATTCCAATTCAGAATATTCTTTATTCAAATATTCACCTTCTTAGGGAAAGGTTCCCATTAATTTTATCAAAGATAAATTCTTCTAAATTTATTCTTTAATCTTCCTTTGGATATCATTTCAAACAATATTATGGTTTTCCAAACTAGTCGGGATTAGCGAACCACATCGAAGTAATTATTTATTTTATTTCCAATCCCAACCTATTCATCCCATGGAGAAAAACTTGTAATACTCCATATCTAACACCACAGTGTTATCGGTAAATATTAATTACCATTTCACGTTCAAATCTAATTAAAGATTCAACTATCTCTTGGAGCAAAACTGGTGATACTCCATTCTCGATCACTTTAATCTAATTAAAGATGCATTAAAACTCCGCTTAGTTTTAATCTTTCCACAAATCAATATCCTGTCTTTAACTGGGTTAAAGAACCAACGTCATCTAAAACACGGTTCATGATAAACCCAAAATCACATTCCATTGTTAATCGGGTTAAAGAACAGGTGTTATTCAAAACACCGCTCACGATAAACCCGAAATCACATTTAAATTCAATTCCAATTCAATGCTAATTAACTGGACAATCTCCCTAAATCTTAATTAAAAGATTTATTCTTTTCTACACTGGGTCCAAGAACAGTGTTATTTAAGACACCGTTCACGACGAACCCAAAATCCCATTTGATATTAAATACAAGGCTCTGAATAGAAAATATATCATCTTATATTCAATATCAAATTCTGAAACCAACAATTATCGTATTGGAAATAATGATATAAATATATCTTTCAAATTTCCACAACCATATCTGTACAATCACGAAATCCAACATCGAAATATTCTGAAGATAATTTCGATTCAAATCCATTCCAATTCGTATATTGGTAATTCTGATTATTTTTAAAACCACTTCAAATCTAGTTCACAACTAGTTCATTTTGATAAAATTATATTTTTATCCTTTCAAATGTGGAATTTTTCATCCCAGTTCTTCCCAATCCATATATTATGATTTTACACAAATTATTAATATTTTTAATAATTTTATCAAGGCCTGTACAGTCGGTTTTCAATAACGGCCACCGAACTGCACTTACAGCAGCCTTTTCCAAATTTGATTTGGACTTAATTCCAAATGCAATCGTTAGATTTCAAATTTCTAATATTCCTTGGAAAGATCTTTTCGATACGAACCCAACGGTTCCGGTTTCAGGAGAATCCGACGGTCGGATCTCCCGTAATGTCAACTCGAAGTCAATGGTCGAAATTCGTGAACTGCCGCGGCGCGACGCGTTCTATTCAGGCCATTATATATATATAGTATATATATATCATCGATTTCCGTTTAAAATGTATTTTATAATTTGTTTTAAATTCGTTTTCAAAACAATTTCAACTTCATATTCAATTTCAAATCAAAACTGAATATTCCATATCATCACTATATAAATGATAATATTTTCAAAACTTTATATTTTGAAATCACTTTCTTTTCTATATTCATTATAAAAACGAATATAATCGATATAAATATTGTTCGCATCAAAATGGCGCATATCTAACCAACACGGCTTTATATATTTCAATAACTTCGTTATTCTATTCAACAAATGAATATTTATTCTATTCAACACATGAATATTCTTTCTATTCAACACATGAATATATATTTTATTCTATTCAACACATGAATATATATTTTATTCTATTCAACACATGAATATATTTTTTTATTCTATTCAACACATGAATATATATTTTTATTCTATTCAACACATGAATATATATATTTTTATAATGTTCTTTATTTTTCCAATTGGAATTAGGCCCAATCAATTACCATATAATGTTAATCATATGGATTCCATACAACACGTGTCGATAAATAATTAACCATCATCCAAAGTGCACCACACAACTGCATAAGCATTAAATATAACTAATTAACGCTCATACAGTCTGTCAATCAAACGATCGACATACCACTAAACAATTGGGATTAGTGTACGTCAAATATCATCCCAACACCCGTATGGGGTTTCAATCCACAAATACTGAATATTATTTGTGTAGTTGGGCGACGTGTAAAATTTATCGTCCCAATCAATGTCCTTCAAATAGGTGTACATAAACAAACCGTCCGGTTTGTAAATGAATATTTATTTATTCTTATATACATTAAAAATTATATTTTTAACGATAAACAATTTATTTCAACACATGAATATTTTTCCTATTCAACACTGAATATATTTCCTATTCAATACATGAATATATTTCCTATCCAACACATGAATATTTTTTTTTTCCATTTCACATCAACATCACAAACTAACTTCACAACACATCAAACAAGCATACAATTCGTCCATGGTCTGTGACGACGGGTGTCGGGTGCTGCTAAGCACCGTCTGCATCGTATTATATATTTTTAACTAGAAAACAAGATTTAAAGTGAGAAGTTCTCACCGACTAGCTATACCAAATGCCACGACTCTTCATATGTAGAAAACTTCGTCGTGCTCGCCTTTTGTTAATTTTATTGTCCATAGCCACTACATATATAAAAATCACATTTTTATGTTGTTGCTATGTATATAAAAATCACATTTTTATATTGTTGCTATATGGATAAAAATTCTATTTTTATACCGCTACTATATAGATAAAAATTCTATTTTTATACCGCTACTATATAGATAAAAATTCTATTTTTATAATGTTGTTCATATAATAAAGATTATATTTTTCTCTCGCCATTCTCTATATAAAAATCACATTTTTATACAGAGATCGTATTTTTATATTTCTACTACCTATGTAAAAACCAAATTTTTATCAACTATATATTATAAAATCATATTTTTATCCTTCATATCATATAAAAATTATATTTTTATCCTTTCTATCATATAAAAATTATATTTTTAAACTTCTCATATAATAAAAATTATATTTTTATAATCTCTGTTATATATATAAAATCTAAACTTTTTCTGCTCTAAAGATCTAATCTTTTTCTACTACAAAGATATAAACTTTTCAGGTTTAGAAATATAAACTTGTCATGCTTAAAAATATTAACTTCTCTTCTTTTCTAATCTAATTCCTATAATAAAAAAAATCAATTTTTATTAGCAATAACCTATACATAAATTTCTGAAAACAACAATGGTGTTTATAACAAAAATTAGAAAATAAATCAAAGCTTGTTTATATAAAAATTACCATTTCTTTTTACATTCGCCGGGGGAGGGTTTTCTGATTGAATCGGAGAGGAAGGGGGAAGAAGGGGACGCGGCAAGGGGGAGGGTGTGGCGGCGTCGAGGTGGTGGTGCTGGAGGGGGTCAACGGCAGTTCGATTTGGGGTTTATGGGTTAGGGTTTTCGGAGATGGAAGGGGGGCGACGGGGGATCATCGGAGGGGCGCAGGTGGCGGTGGAGGGTGAGGCGGCGCTCGGCCTGTGGGGCGGCTGCGTCGAGCGGCTCCCCCTATCTCCCTTTTTTTTCTCTTTTCGAATTCGTTCTGAACAAAGAAGGGGGGTGTGGAGAGAATATATACATTTAATTAATTATTTTTAATTTCAAAAAGTCACCTTTTTATTTCGACCTCGAAACGAAACCCACCACCTGTCATCCGTAGCTAATTACCCTCATTCCGAACACAATGGGACACGTATCGTAAGCTGATTCGACTGTTTCGATCAGATTCCGTCAAAACCAAAATATAAATCTATATATTGATTTTGAACACACATTTCAATTTACCGGGGCCACATACTAACTAGAAAACTTCCCAAAAAATATTTTCTAGCTTTGTATTGACGACACGGTCCTAACAAAACTAATTTCATCAAATTTCGAGACCGTTTGAAAAATGGCCATTTTCCAGTCGATTAAATTCAACTGAAACTGGTTAAATGCGTTTTCCTTTGCCATGCTCACATACTGATTCAAAAATTTACGAATTTTGAAATCTAGCAATAATTTGACATCACGGATCCAACAAAAGTGGTTTCGTCGAAAACCGAAGTCGTTTGCATAACTTCCATTTTTAAGGGCCAGAATTCCATAGCGACCATTCTAAATTTTCAACTGGACATAACTTTTGATTCCCGCTATGAAATTTCAATTTTTCGGATTCGTTGGAAAGAAATTTTCAAATAGATTCTAATATTTTTTGTTTCGCCAAAATATGGTTTATTTTGAATCCTGTACATTCATTTGAACTTTGAAATCGAACTATCGAACTACCACGCCATTTTCAATTCCTTTTATAATTATAAATAATTATTTATATTCTAACGACGATTCAAAAAAATATATACATTCTAATTCTATTCAAAATAAATTTCTCGTCGTTATTATTTAAAATAATTCTTTTTAAATATTCAAAATTCATTAAAATTGCCAAAATAAAAATTTTAAACTGGCTCAGATTTTCCGTGTTGTTACAACAAATGTACATCTATTAGTGGCAGAGAAGGAAACTTCACATAGCTTAACACCCTTTTCTAAGACGTACAAGCCCAGGGGTTGTACAACCAAAAAAAAATACCTTTCACAACTGCCAAAAACAGTTGTAATATGTCTATTACAACTGACATGCACTACAAGTTATATTGCAATCATGATAAAGTCAACCTTTTTTACAACCGTTTCTAGCAGTTGTTAAAATTCATTTTGCAACTGCTAAAAGCAATTATATCTCAACTGCTATTAATCAAAATTTTCATAATATTATAATTATAACTTGTATTTCACTAACAACAAACATAATTATTCACATTAAGAGAAAAACAATTCAAGTTTACACCATTTATGGATTAGTAACTTCATTACAGAAAATAGTTGAATTCATTACATGTGTCAATAAAAGTACTTACACTTATTAAATGAGAAGTTTTCTACATGATCTCATGATTACTTTACTTTCAATTATTATACAACAGCATAATACAGTAATCATAATAAATTTTTAATAACTAAACATGATCTAATACTACTATACCAGCATTTCTTCTTCTGCTTAGACCCAACCAGCTGTTCTCCAAAACCAAGAGAAAATGCACAAACATAAGGGCTTTTCTCTCTACTCTGCACAATTCAAAATTGTCTAGGCTAAGACAAAAATGTTTCCAACAAACAATTAACTAAATAAACCTCGTTTGTGATAGCATAACAGTAAGAACCTAAAATATAAAACCAAAAAAAAGGAGACTTACAAGCTTGGTCCATTTTCATCATGATCAACAACTAATAGTGAAACTCCAAAAGGCCAGGACTGCAGAAGCTTAAGTTAATTTGCAATGAACCCATGTTTCCTTTCCCATTTTAATGAAAGAATTTCAAGCAAAAGGAAGTTATGTTTGAAGCGTCTTCTTCATGTTCATCACAAAGGACATTGGATTCCAAGGTGCATAACGAGAGGTTAGTCAAACGTACTATAGAGAATTATATTACTATTTTTATCCATACCTTTTGACCACTTTCTCTTTTCTACATAAATAACCTCCAACAGTAGAAACGTAAGCATGATATGGATAATAAAATCTAATGTGGCATGCCTTTTACCATCAACACAAGCATTGCACCATTGCCACTTCTTGAACACATCTATAATGATATAAGGATGGAAATAAGAAAAAAAAATATAATCATGCTTGGATATCATCTCATGAATCTGTCTGGGTGAATGGTGTACAATGGTGTATAAAAATCTTCTTCCACGTATGCATGTGCACAAAATCATTTCATAAATTCCATCATATTGATGGTCTCTGTGATACTAGTCTAGTAAAATGTTGAAATATAATATACCAGTATGTCCTAGTGATCTTAGAGGGCGCATACTTACTAATTTAGTCACTGGCCATATGGTTGAGGTCATGTATATCCATGTTTTATAAGGTTTAGTGAATGAGATTTGAGATTATTTACTCGAAATATGTCTACCATGTATCAAATGTAAAGCATTATGTTTACAAAACAACAGCAAGAAGAGGAAACCCACCGTAGTAACAATGGAAGGTTCAAGGTGCAGTAAGGTGCAGTAGAGAGTGAATGGAAGAGGATGGAGGTGCAGTCAGCAGACTTTTATTAGTTATTCACTATGCGATCATCATCTAGGTAAAGGAAGAATCAAGAGTATAAATAGCGTAAACATGAAGAACAATACTATATTAACCCAGACTATCAACATAAAATCACTAAAGACTTAACTAACAGATAAACCAGTGGCATTCGCTTTGATATTACTCTCCTTGTATTTAATGCATCTTGACCATGATAATGCATTCAACCCAGACAAGTAATATTCAACCCAAACAAGTAATATTAACATCATTTTTACTAAGGCAAAGCTGTTAAAAGCACGTATGGATACAAAGCAGTCAATGGTTTAAAGTAAATGGTGGAAATGGATAGGTAAGACACACACATATAAAACAGTTAATGATTTAAAGAGAAAATTCTATTGCGTAAGGTACTAAAGTCTGAAAATAGTAAGGTAAAATGAACCTTGCACCATTAGCAGCCGCCAAAGAAGATGACTAAATAGCATGACATCACACAGTAGAAACAGCACGACAAGGCCACGACATCTCCATCCAATAACACAAAGCATTATAACTTGGTAAAGAATTGCAAAACGCATTCACCTAACATCTAAATGACCAAAAACATAGGAAAAAACACTGCCTCAGCAAAGCAGAGGACAATGAATCCAAAGCTCATGGAAACCAAGACAAGTAATATTGCACATCCAACTAAAAAACATAACCAATGAAACTAGGAGGAAACCAGACTGAATGCTAACATATATTTATCTTTTCCAAAACCAATAATAAAGAAAAAAATGAAATAACCTTTTCAAGTCCATTTAGAAGACTAATTTACTGTAATAAGTTCTTAAGAATTATGTATAACCATGATAGGTTAACCATAGTGAAGTATTAATTATTAGTCATTAATTGATGTGCGTTTCAAACAAAGAAAAATGGCTCCAAGAAGTACTAAATTAGTTAAGAGCTAAAAAATGATAATAATAATAATTGCATTATATTATAGATATCGAAATGGTATATGTAACGGACAATTCTTAATCATTATGTTATATAAAGAATTAATGTACAGAATTCTTTCAATACTGCATTTCAATTCATAAAAGCCAGGATTGATGCTATACATGTAAACAATACCAACCACATTAACTTTGAGATGCAAAGAATTCCTCATTCGTACAAGAAGACCTAAAATGACTATATCTATTAGCATTACGACACCTGCACATGTCTAGAAAAGGAATGTCCAACTTCAGTAATATATATCATAAATAGTATGTTTCTTTTCCGAGGTGCGCGCAGTCTGAGACTAAGATGTAGGCGCTAACCAAAATGTTGCTCTTGGGTTAGGATATTATAAACTATGAACATATAAATGAGGGTCAAAACTTTATGTTTATAAAAATAGCAGAAGATCCGAGTAGTGATTAATGATAAAACAAATCATGTCTAGTAAGAATAACCTGATATATAATCTACATCGTATATCCCCAAAACCTTGCTATCTTCTCATGCACTTCTTGTGCATTATGGTCTTGCAATGTATCCACATTATTTGTGTTCATAGATGTATCTAGATGATTGTTTTCTCTAAATTCCCTTTTAATAATTCCATTTGCTTCATCATACTCTTGCTTCATGGTCTAAAATCAAATTACCTCTGAAAAAAATCATGGCCTAAATTTTTGGCAAAAATAACGAGTAAAGAAATCACAGTTGCGACACCTCATATCAGAACTCCAGATTTTGTCTGGCTTCTTCATCATACTTGATACTACATCGCAGCTCATTTTTCTCCCTGAATAACCCAAATCAAGTAGCTAGCAGCATCCCAAATCATAGCCGCGACTGCAATCCATCGCCATCTCTAATCACCACAAACCTACACCAGAAGGTATTATGATTTATAATTTTACCAAATTCTGAATGATAATCTTGAATTTTTCTCCTAGATTTCTTTTGTATAAACAAAAATATAAACTAATCATCACAATCGTGATTTGTTGAAGAGGTCAAACCCTACTTTTGGATCGGATATTTTTCTGAAAAAAAGCGATTTGTTGAAGAGGGGAAAACCATAATTTTGGATCCAATATTTTTTTTGAAAAAAAAACAAAGGCAAAAAGAATTATGTTCCAGCGAGAAAGCAAAAAATTGAGGCAAAGCAGTTAAGACAGTGAAGGAAAATAATATTGACGCGGATTAATAATGTAGACCATTTGATTGTATTCACGCAGATTGATATTTTTATTAATTAGAATATATCTATTGCTACTGCAACACAATTTGATATCTGTGCTAACACATTGAAGTGTGCATTGCAGTAGACAATAAACATCATAGCAATAACAACATTGTAGCTAACAACACCATGGATTTTCGTTGTGATAGGCCATCTATGGCATAGTATATGGAATTTAATTAGAAACAATTTTGCATATCTTTAAAATTTATTTTAATGGGTTTTATCCCGTATGCCATCAAAAATAGTATCAGATAATTTCGACGTAAAATGATTTGGTTACCGAAAGGTAAAAACCCATTCGATGTTTATGCATGGTCATAGTCTTATGGGATACCCATTATTTCCAAATGACAAATTTAAGTTTCTCACTCCAGTCCCATGATTAACCCGGGGTTTCTTTTCTCTTAAAACTTTAGGTGCCCTATTTTCTTCGAGCGGCCTAGGTATGCAGATGGATAGCATTGTTTTGAAGCACAAAGTCATAGAGCATTTTGAAGGTTATTGGAACATGGATCTTATGGGTCCTACCCTTTTGTTTACGTATCATTCCGCTGCATTTATGTTTTCTACCATTTGTACGAATGAGATATACAACATTCCCCTTGGATTAGTATGTATCAGACTACTTCCCTCTATTTCCAAATGTTAATTATTGAAGTTTTATATGATGTGAGATTCTATTCATTCTATTTTCTATCTATACTTTCTTTTTACCCTCCCCCCCCAAACATTTGACTCTCTAGCAAATCTAGGGTATGCGAATACCAACGATGTATTAGTGTTGATTTCTAAAGTTGAGGAGTTGGGTCATTTCATTTGATATCAAAGCTTAGGTTAAGCGAACACCTAAGGCTCAATGGGGCCAACTCATTAGAGATTGGGTTATTAATACCCTAGAATGAGTTCAGTCTGAAAGAGCAAGTAGTACACTGTTTTGACTTTAATGTTGCACACACACACTAAAAAGATAAATCCTCGCTATTCTAAGGTGTTTTTTCTTACTATGAATATATAGTAAGGATGAACAGAAAAAGAGGTTTTAAATTAGGTAAAAGTAACACGACCAATGATTAAAACACCAATGTTATAGTAGAGGAAGCAATGGTTCTAGTGAGACCACAAACTAATTTTTTTCACCTTATGCAATAATTTTACCAACTTAGAAGGCAATCCTTTCAAAGGAACTGAATCCATTATGGAAGTTCAGGCTTGGTTATTATAACAACCTGGAATTTTGGCAATAAATAAATTAGTTATTTAATTAGATTTAAAAAATAGGAATTTATGCAAATGATGGAACTGGACCATGAAACTTTAACCGTTGCGTTCGTCTTGGAATTCTAGTCAACTTTAATGTTTGGAGTTTCGCAAACGGAGTCCATATAAAAAAATTATGGAAAAAATACGAGAACAGATGAAAAATAAATAAAATAAAATAAATAAATGTATAATACCATATTTAACTGGCTTCACTGGGCGATTGGAAACCTAGGTGGTGGATTGTAGCGGTTTACCTATTGGGTGCCAGAACGCCCATTGACGGCTAGGGTTAATAGGTGTAGTTTTTATACATTATTATATAAGCAAATAGATGTTAATTGAATAAAATCTAACGCTTCATAGCTATTTCAGCTCCTATAAATAAAGGGGTCGACCTATTCTTATCATTTCCCTTTCTCTTCAAAAAAAATTCTAAAACAAATATACGTTCATATACAATCAAAATCAAACATAAATGATATAATTTGAATGGGATGATCAGATCCAAGTGGAAAAGAATATGGATTGACATCTAGGTTCATCTTCATTAGATTTCTCACCTCTTTTCTTATTATCTTGCAAATCTACAAATATGAAAGTATCCCCTTTTTAGACTAACTATATCTGTAAAAATTTAGGAATTGTAGCCTAAAAGATTATTCAGATTTCAAATTTGGATGCTTTCAAGTGAGTGGGAAATTTATATACAAAGTATACAATAACCTGATTTCTTCATTTGTATTATATCTTAAATGTATGCCTAAATATCTATCAGATTTGTTTCTGATTGTTTAAATCTGAAAAAATACATATTAGATATGTTTATGAATATTGTCAAATCCAAAAGAATAAAATTGTGGTTTCAATAATATTCTTATTTTGTAGGCTTACTCCATTTTTATATTATTTCCTACAATTGTGTTTAATATATTGTGGTTACTATAACACCGTAGATCTAAACATCAGTCCCATAAACACTGTTAAGATGTAGTTTTCTTCCAAATCTGTAGTTTCGGTGTTAAATGGTAATTTATTTAATTTTGGTTAAGAAGATAGAAGCCTGTTTGTATTCAGTTTTGTTTGGGTTTTAACTTAGTTATTGTAGAGACTCTTTTTTGCTCTTTTTCAATAAAAAGATACTATTTGAAGTCAATAAGAAATATGGTCCAAAACAAAAAGGAATTTTTTTTTTGTAAATTCACGTATAAATGTAAATATATGTGTATTTGTGCATAGTTTACATCAACCATTCCAAGAACATACATATTCTATATTTTATGTGGTTTGAAATATGCTTATTCCTCTTTTGTATATTCAAGCATAATTTACAATAATTATAGTTGACAACATTTTTGTAATATTTAGAATCTTATTACAAAATTGAATGCAAAATAGAATGTTTGGTTATCAGTTTGAATTGAAACATTTAATTTAATAATAATAAAAGAATAATAACTACGTTAACTACGCGAAAATATAAATATATACATATTCATTATCCGTCCAAATCTACGTAAACAACGAAATGTATATTATAATGAATGTGTGTTTGAATGGTTTTCATTTTTATGGAATTATACATGCTAATGTAACCCATATTAAATGAAAACATATGTTGTGACTGTTATAGCAATTAATGTAATTGATTTTCCATAAACAAGGACATAAATAAATAATAACTATTCTAACCATTATTGATTGGGGAAAACAAATTAGTTTAGGTAAGTTAGGCCAAAACGGTTACAATTTGAAAACAATGACTTAGGAATAAGAATTGTAGCTCCAATTAAGTAAGTAAATATTTCTTATAAAACACACACAAATATATATATATATATGTGTGTGTGTGTGTGTCTGTGTGTGTGCGTGTGTGTGCGTGTGTGTGCATTTATGTATGTACAAGAATAAACCAAATTAAAGTAAAATAAGAATGTTTAAGGAGTTGCAATAATTAAATTAGAAATAAAGAAGGTCTGATATAATAAGGACATTTCATTGTTAATTAATGTCTTAGGGATTTATGACCGTCAGGTTCATAAGTGATATTAATTACAATCAATGGAAATAAATGGCATTTAAGGTGTTAATTAGCACCTTAGGAAAATATGATTGTTATGGTCACAAATGGCAATAACCGTATTAAATAAAATAAAAAGGGAATTAATGGATATTGGTTGCCGTTTTAAATACTAAGTTCGATAAGGAAACAATTAAA
This sequence comes from Allium sativum, assembly GCA_030737875.1. NCBI lineage: Eukaryota > Viridiplantae > Streptophyta > Magnoliopsida > Asparagales > Amaryllidaceae > Allium > Allium sativum. The sequence continues at coordinate 493,341,426 of CM060920.1, forward strand.
TAAATATCCTAGGATAGGAAGAATATAACTTTCCCTATTTTGTAATAGTTATTCTAGGATTAATAATTAAAAGTTAGAATTGGACTTAGTGGATTAATGATGCGATGCGAGTTGCCTTATTTGACAAAACTCTGCACTTTCCAGCAGTTGAATGTATGTCCAACTGATGTGAGATATCATTAACCATAGGAACCCATGACGATAGTTAGTTTGTATACGTCCATAAGGAGAAACTAGACGGGAATAAATCACTAACATGGCCTGCTTTGGGATCAAGATCTTAAATGGCTAGATCCACCTATAAAAAGGTATTAAGCGATAGCATGGTCCACCTCCCATAAATGAAAGCTTAAAAAGCTAATTGGGTACGAGTTCGATAATCTTCGCTAGTAGTCTGCTTCCTTAGGTCTTATGTTACTTGGGTCGAAGGGTCCACCAGGGAATAGGTCCTCCGGTTAGGGGTCTAAAATGGCGTAAGAATTCTATCCAAACCTAGGTTTAAAAAGGTCTGGTATGGTCATTCCATAGGGCTACCTATCCTATGGGAAGTATTATGTGACTAGGAGATTATACAATAATGACAACTAGATAGTAACGAGGGGGTCCACCACCTGAGGGTCTTAAATGGCGTGCTATGCCTACCAAACCAACTGGTCATAAGTGGCTACTTACTGTCTCCCGCCTTATGCGGGGAATGGGTTTATATGCGTGAATGACAGAAGCCTTAATTTGTAGGACTCATAGGTAGTGTCCTCTAGTTTATATTAGTGTTGAGTAAACCATCTAGAGGTATTAAGTGAGCAATAATGTAACAACCCGCATTCTACGCATCGTAGGATCGTAGAACATTTATTTTATTCACATACGAAGTCGTATGGTCATGTAACTTTGGGAGACGACTATTGGGGTCATTTCCCATGTTCATGATTTTTCCCTATTTTTAAATGACCATTTTCCCCTTAGCTGGTACTGTTTTGGCCATAACTTTTTTATTGTAAAGGAATTTTGACCTGAAACCACTTCCATTGGCTCCGGAAGATGGTTTACCTTTCTGTAGAGTGCTCACATTAGCCAAACGAACTCACCGTTTGGGAGATATGGCTGAAACAAGGTTTAGATGGTGAAAAACAGCTTAACCGGGCCTAATTAGGGTGATTAGCAAGAGGGCCCATGACCAATTTCGGGATTAGAGATGTATAGGGGCTGATTAGGGTCAGAAAACATTTCTTTCAGCCGCCACTTCCATTCTTGAAACCCTAACGATGGCCTCCATCATCTAAAAACACCCAAATCAACTTCTAATCACTTTCTAATCAAGTTTTGGCTTAATCAACATCAAATCAAGGAAGATCTCCACCAAATCAGTAGTAGAGCTGCTGTGTTGCATTGGTATTCATGCCCAAACAGTAGAATTTCAGTTCTAAAGGTTTTATTTGTGGCCAAGGTGAGTGATTTGCATAGTTTTGCACTAATTACGGTTAATTAAGGGTAATTAGTGAAGATTAGCGAATTTATACATTAATAAATTCTGGAAAAATATTTATAAATTCTTAAATGATGTTTTAGACCTCTGTTAGAAATTTGGTTTAATTTGATTAAGTTTCGCTAATCATATCATTAGTTTTGCCTAAACATGCTTAAGGGAAAATATGAGTTTTTGGGTATATTTGATCCGTTTTGACATGTTAATTAGTTGTTTTGGTGTTTGTGGTTAGTTTTCTATGTTGCTATGACTGTTTGGAATGATTTGTAGTTGCTTAGAAAAGTTAGATTGGTCGAAAACGTCGTCGAATGGCGTAAACAAGTCACTGGAAAAAGTTGCAGAAAGTTGTACAGGATTTCGGATCGGATCGGGTTAGGGGCTCGGATCGGATATGAGAGTTGGGCAAGGAATTCGAACCGAACTGAAGTCTGGCACAAAGGAAATTTGGCAAGAAGGAAGGCCATTGCTGAGAGTTGGAGTTGGATAGGGGATCGGATCGGAGCTAGAGAGCGGGATCGGATCGGAGCTAGGGAGCGGGATCGGATCAGAGCTAGGAAGCGGGATCAGATCGGAGCTAGGGAGCGAGTGGGATCGGATCGGAGCAGGTAAGATGGAGCAGGAGGGATGAACCGAACCGAATGGGAAGCCTGGAGATGTTTTATACGAACCGAACCGACTGAAGTAGATTGGACCAAACCGAATTGAACCTCCATCTCTTCCACGCGACGACTCTTTTGAAGACCAACTCCAATTCGACTAAAAACCCGAGATGCAAAGGAAGTCCAAATGAGAAGCTTTGACTCAGGATCCAGTTGGGAACCAATGAGTGGGCTTTGCTGCGGGACGTGTGCCAAGGGGTTGTCGATGTCTGTAACTTTGAATCACTATGTGTAGGGAGTATGTGAACGGATTCAGGGCCACAGTGGCCTAGGTACGACTAAAGGGATATAGACCAGTGAAGTGGGGTCATTTGTAAAGATTGGTCATGACTCCATGGGGTAAGCTTGGTAGTAGCAGTAGTTGTACAAGTCGAACTCCGTCACTACTTCGATGGGTCTAGTGATTGACAGTGGTGGACATCATATGCTTTATGCACTGAGTGAGAGATGTGAGGATGGTTTCTATGGTTGATTTGTTTGCCATCATTATGACATGCACACCCCCACCCCCGTTATCCTTACACTATCTGTTCAATGGCACCTTAGAGTATTGTACGGTATGTAGTGCTAACTCTTTGGTTGCAGGTCCAGGTTCAGGTATGGTTTAGTATACCTGTTATTATTCTGTTTAGCTGCTTATCGCCCATACCAGACTTTTTGTCTGACCCTGAGTTTTATGTCTCTTCTTATTACTCTGGGTGCTCTCATAGAAGACTAGAGACAGGTTAGCTGGTGATGCACGAGTAGTTGATCCGGAGGCGAGCATGAGGCTTTCACGTATGATATATATAGATATGCTCCCTGTGTCATTGGTGGTCACTACTTGGGCATTAGTAGTGTACCTCCCTTATCTTGCTTTTACCTTTAGAGATAGTTTGAAAAGTTGTAATAATGATGATGTGGAACATAAGCTGTATTTGGATTTTCCGCTGCTATGATAGTTTGTTTTCAGCTTATGCACTGTCCCACCTGTTTTTTGTCAAGTATACGTTATGATTATATTTTATTCCATGCGCTGTGAGACATTCTACAGGTTTCTTTGTTAGTTCCTTCGTCTTCTTTCCTTTCTTTGGCGACCGTTCCGTGCTAGTCGGGCATGTGTACAGTGCACTATCGGAGGAAATGTCGACTGGTGCGGGGCGGGCCGTCACATTTGGTATTAGAGCTCTGGGTTGCGTAGTCAACCTAGGGAAGTCATCAGGGAGAGATAGTATATGTATATGAGAGCGCGTATTTGTAATTATTTTGGTTTTCAAAGCTATATATATATATATATATATATATATATATATATATATATATATATTCTTAGTATAACTAAGGATGAAGTCGCACTGCACTAGCACCACCATGGAGATGGTTAATCATTTTCTCTTTACAGATTGAACGATGAGCCGATACGCAAGAGGTGCCGGTAGGGGAGCCAATAATGGGAATGCTGCTGACGTGAGGACGATGTTTACTGACCTCATGAGAGAGATGCTTAGGGATGTGCAGAGGGCAGCTCCCAAAGATGGTAATGGTGGTGGTCCAATAGTGCAGGCGCCTTGGGCCAATTTCGCCAAGCTGTACAAGGATTATACTAGTCTTGGTGGGAAGCCGTTCCACGGAACGGAGTCAGCCACGGATGTTCAGGATTGGTTGGATAGCTATGAGCGTATCTTCGAAGATTTGGGTATCGAGGATGCGATGGAGTGAAGGCTAGCATCCCGTCAGCTGCAAGGACGGGCAATGAATTGGTGGAATGCTATAAAGGCAGCTACTCATAAGGATCAGATTACTTGGGAGTAGTTTAAGGCTCGCTTTATTGAGAAGTTCATTCCAGCTGCTCAGAAATCAGTGTTGTTTAAGAAATTTTTGGAGCTCAAGCAGAATGGCAGAGCTGTCTCGGAGTATATTGCTGAATTCGACACTTAGTCGAAGTATGGGTTATCTCTTATTGATACTGTCGAGAAGAAGAACGAGAAGTTCATAACTGGCTTGGATCAGTACTTGGGGGAAAGGCTCATTAACTACATCGATGAGACATTTGAATCGATTGTGGGGAAAGCATTGAGGTCAGAAAGTCTTTACCCTAAGTCAAAGGCTAAGGTTGCATCTGCAGAGGAGCTAAAACCACAAGCAAGTGGTGGAGGCAAGAGTGGTCCTCAGAATAAGAGGAAGCAGAACCAGAATAAGGATGGCCAGAAAAATAATAAGAAAGATGTTGAGTGCTTCAGCTATGGCAAGAAGGGCCATTATGCTAGTAATTGTCGGGCCAAGCTAGTGGATAGGAAGTGCTTCAATTGTGGCCAAGTGGGACATCACAAGGACAAGTGTCCGCAACCCCCTAAAGAAAAGCAGATGGTGAAAGCATATGCCCTTAATGCTATTCCTTCTTCGTCGAATGCCCCGACCGCGGCGGAGAAGGGAAAGAATGTCATCATTCAAGGTATGCTTTCTGTTTATGATGTTCCTGTTAGAGTTTTGTTTGATACCGGGGCTTCCGGTTCTTTCATATCTAGTGACCTGGTAGATAGGTTGGGATGAGAGCCCGAGATTGACGATAGACCTTTAGTAGTGATGAACCAGATTGGAGGTTAAACTAACCTTAGCATAATTTGTCATAATGTGGTCTTATCGAGTCATGGATGCATGTTTGTTTGTGATTGCTTTGTTTTGAGATTTACTGGGTTTGGCATTATTTTGGGAGTCGATTGGCTCCAAAGATACGGGGTGGTGGTAGACTGTGAGGGCTTTTTGGTGACAGCGAGAGCGGATGATGGGCGGAGGTTAGTGTTTAGTGGTCTACCCGGTGATGGGGTAATGGCTAGTTTTCTAAATTCCCTTGACACCCCGCATAGTGAGTTGTCAGGTATGCCCGTGGTTGGCCAGTATCCGGACGTTTTCGAGGAAGTGACCAGGCTTCCACCACACCGAGAGATTGAGTTCCGTATTGATTTAGTGAAAGATACCAGACCTATTTTGATGCCACTTCGTCGTATGGCACCAAGGGAGCAACGAGAGCTCGGGGTGCAAGTCAGCAATCTTTTGAAGAAGGGATTTATCAGAAGGAGTGTTTCTGAATGGGGAGCACCAGTTGTGTTTGCTAACAAGGCGGATGGTTCCCTTCGTTTGTGTGTAGACTACCGCGAGTCGAATAAAGTGACGAGGAAGAACAAGTATCCTCTACCGCGGATAGATGATTTGTTTAATCAATTGAGTGGCGCGAGAGTATTTTCTCAGTTGGATCTCATGAAAGGTTTTCATCAGCTTAGAGTGGAAGCTAAGAGTATAGCTAAAACGACATTCCGGACGCCGTCTGGGTTTTATGAGTGGTTGGTCATGCCATTCGGGCTGACCAATGCCCCAGCATATTTTGTGGATCTTATGAATAGGGTATTCAGAGATCAGTTGAATAAGTTTGTCCTTGTGTTCGTGGATGATATTTTGGTCTACTCGAGGACAGAAGAAGAACACAAGGAACATTTGAGGATAGTGATGGAGGTGTTGAGAAAACACCAATTGAAAGCAAAGTTTTCTAAGTGTCACTTCTGGAGGAGGGAAGTGAGATTCTTGGGCCATGTTGTTTCATAGAATGGTATTGCCGTGGATCCTGCGAAGGTGGCTACGGTGCAAGATTGGCCTACGCCCAAGAATGCAACGGACATAAGAAGTTTCTTGGGGTTAGCTGGATATTATCGTAAGTTTATCCAAGACTTCTCCAAGATAGCAGCACCGTTGACTCAGTTGACCAAGAAGAATCAAGTTTTTGTCTGGGACAAAAAGTGCGAGAATGCATTCAAGAGTCTGAAGGACAAATTGACATGTGCACCAGTGTTAGTCATTCCTAAGGGGAATGAAGAGATGACGGTATACACAGATGCATGTGGTACCGGACTGGGTGTTGTATTGATGCAAGGAGGTAGGGTAGTAGCTTATGCAAGTCGGCAATTGAAACTGCACGAGAGAAGATACCCTACCCATGATTTGGAATTAGCAGCAATCGTATTCGCGTTGAAGATGTGGAGACATTATCTCTTGGGAGAAAGATTCGAGTTGTTTACTGATCATAAATCATTAAAGTATCTCTTCTCCCAGAAGGATCTAAATCTCCGACAACAAAGATGGTTAAAATTCTTGGCTTCCTATGATTTCGACATCGCATATACACCAGGAAAGGGGAATGCGGTAGCTGATGCATTAAGTAGAATACATGCCAGTTTAGGGGCTATGTTTCTTGAATGGAAGCAACTGGAGTACATCGCTGGGTATGATTTCAGACCAAAGTGCGAATTGGATCCAGAAATTTTAGCAAGTTTGACGATCAGACCCACCTTGATTGGGTGGATTGGTTCCAGTCAGAGGAGCGATCCTAACCTATTGGAAATCATCTCAAAGTTAGAGATGGGAATCAACGAAGAGATGAACAAGTATAGGCTTGATCGAGATGAATGGCTTAGAAAGAATGGAAGGCTAGTTGTACCCAATGTCAATGGATTGAGAGATGAAGTGCTTAGAGAATGTCATCACTCAAAACTGACTATACACCTCGGTGGTAACAAGATGTATCGAGACATGAAGCAGACCTACTACTGGGAAGGGATGAAAAGAGACGTTGGGAAGTTTATATCCAAATGCATGAATTTCCAACTAGTTAAAGCTGAGCAAAAGAAGCCTAGTGGTTTGTTACAACCATTAGAAATTCCAGAATGGAAATGGGAACAAGTGTCGACAGATTTTATTGATGGGTTACCAAGGACTAGATCGGGCCATGATAGCATTTGGGTGATTGTGGACCGATTGACCAAGAGTGCAAGATTTATACACGTCAAGTCGAACAGGACGACAGCTAAGCTAGCTGAACCATATATAAAGTGGGTAGTGAGATTTCATGGAATACCCAAAGGCATTGTGAGTGACCGAGATCTGTTGTTCACTACTGGATTTTGGAAGAGCTTACAAGAGGCGTTAGGATCAGAAATTACATCTCAGTACCGCGTATCATCCTCAAACCGAAGGACAGACAGAGAGGGTGAATCGAGTGTTAGAAGATCTCTTGAGAGCTTGCATATTGGATTTTGGTGGATCATGGGATGACCATTTGCATCTAGTAGAGTTTGCATATAATAATAGTTATCAATCCAGTATTGGTATGGTTCCATTCGAAGCTTCGTATGGAAGACCGTGCAATTCACTGTCATGTTGGGTAGAAACTGGTGAGAAGTTTGTGCTTGGACCCGATGTGATAAGGGAAACTTCAGCTAAGGTTAAGATCATTCAACAACGGATGAAGGCTGCCCAGGATAGGCAGAAGATTTATGCTGACAAGAGGAGAAGAGACTTAAATTCTCCGTTGGTGACTTGGTGTTTGTCAAGATTTCTCCGTTGAAGAGCGTGATACGATTTGGCAGGAGAGGCAAGTTGGCACCAAGATTTGTTGGCCCATTCCCAATTCTCGAACAAGTTGGGAATTTGGCGTATAGAGTTGACTTACCCGAGAAGATGGCGGGAGTTCTCAACGTATTTCATGTTTCCCAGTTAAGAAAGTTCGTACATGACCCAGATGTGACTATTTCACCTGATCAGTTGGATGATATCGAAGTTGAACCCGAGGCGGTTGGGAACCGCAGGCCTATGCGTATTGTTGGGAACGATACGAAGCAGCTTCGAAGAAAGACGGTGAAATTAGTCAAAGTTCAATGGGGGGAGAATGAGAATGACTGTACTTGGGAGACAGAGGAGAGCAATAGGAAGACGTGTCCAGAACTCTTCGCCTGGTAAGATTTCAGTTTTGATTTAGTCTTTCCGCATGCTAGGATAAGGTTGTTTTGTTTGTTTTCATGTTTTATTGTTATATATATGATTGGTAGGCATGTGGAATCCCTTGTATGTTTTGGGTTAAGGAATTTCGGGGACGAAATTTCTTATGGGGGGGAGAATGTAACAACCCGCATTCTACGCATCGCAGGATCGTAGAACATTTATTTCTTTCACGTACGAAGTCGTATGGTCATGTAACTTTGGGAGACGACTATTGGGGTCATTTCCCATGTTCATAATTTTTCTCGATTTTTAAATAACCATTTTCCCCTAGCTGGTACTGTTTTGGCCATAACTTTTGATTGGAAAGGAATTTTGACCTGAATCCACTTCCATTTGCTCCGGATGATGGTTTACCTTTCCGTAGAGTGGTCACATTAGCCAAACGGACTCAATGTTTGGGAGATATGGTTGAAACAAGGTTTAGAAGGTGAAAAACAGCCTAACCGGGCCTAATTAGGGTGATTAGCAAGAGGGCCCATGACCCATTTCGGGATTAGAGATGTATAGGGGCTGATTAGGGTTAGAAAATATTTCTTTCAGCCACCACTTCCATTCTTGAAACCCTAACAATGGCCTCCATCATCTAAAAACACCCAAATCAACTTTTAATCACTTTCTAATCAAGTTTTGGCTTAATCAACATCAAATCAAGGAAGATCTTCACCAAATCAGTAGTAGAGCTGCTGTGTTGCATTGGTATTCGCGCCTAAATAATAGAATTTCAGTTCTAAAGGTTTTATTTGTGGCCAAGGTGAGTGATTTGCGTAGTTTTGCACTAATTACGGTTAATTAAGGGTAATTATTGATGATTAGCGAATTTATACATTAATAAATTCTGGAAAAATATTTATAAATTCTTAAATGATGTTTTAGACCTCTGTTAGAAATTTGGTTTGATTTGATTAAGTTTTGCTAATCATATCATTAGTTTTGCCTAAACATGCTTAAGGGAAAATATCGGTTTTTGGGTATATTTGATCCATTTTGACATGTTAATTAGTTGTCTTGGTGTTTGTGGTTAGTTTGCTATGTTGCTATGACTGTTTGGAATGATTTGTGGTTGCTTAGAAAAGTTAGGTTGGTCGAAAACGTATTCGAATGACATAAACAAGTCGCAGGAAAAAGTTGCAGAAAGTTGTGCAGGGTTTCGGATCGGATCGGGGTAGGGGCTCGGATCGGATAGGAGAGCTGGGCAAGGAATCTGAACCGAACTGAAGTCTGGCACAAAGGAAGTTTGGCAAGAAGGAAGGCCATTGCTGAGAGTTGGAGTTGGATAGGCGATCGGATCGGAGCTAGGGAGCGCGATCGGATCGGAGCTAGGGAGCGGGATCAGATCGGAGCTAGGGAGCGAGTGGGATCGGATCGGAGCAGGTAAGCTGGAGCAGGAGGGATGAACCGAACCGAATGGGAAGCCTGGAGATGATTTATCCGAACCGACTGAAGCAGATTGGACCAAACCTAATTGAACTTCCATCTCTTCCACGCGATGACTCTTTTGAAGACCATCTCCAATTCGACCAAAAACCCGATATGCAAAGGAAGTCCAAATGAGGAGCTTTGACTCAGGATCCAGTTGGGAACCAATGAGTGGGCTTCATGATTGGGCTTTGCTGCGGGGCGTATTCCAAGGAGTTGTCGATGTCTGAAACTTTGAATCACTATGTGTAGGGAGTACGTGAATGGATTCAGGGCCACATTGGCCTAGGTACGACTAAAGAGCTATAGACCAATGAAGTGGGGTCATTTGTAATGATTGGTCAGGACTCCATGGGGTAAGCTTGGTAGTAGCAGTAGCTATACAAGCCGAACTCCATCACTACTTCGATGGGTCTAGTGATTGACAGTGGTGGACATCGTATGATTTACGCACTGAGTGAGAGATGTGAGGATGGTTTCTATGGTTAATTTGTTTGCCATCATTATGACATGCACACTCCCACCCCCGTTATCCTTACACTATCTATTCAATGGCACCTTAGAGTATTGTACGGTATGTAGTGCTAACTCTTTGGTTGCAGGTCCAGGTTCAGGTATGGTTTAGTATACCTGTTATTGTTCTGTTTAGCTGCTTATCGCTCATACACGACTTTTTGTCTGACCTAGAGTTTTATGTCTCTTCTTATTACTCTGGGTGCTCTCACGAGCAGACTAGAGACAGGTTAGCTGGTGATGCACGAGTAGCTGATCCGGAGGCGAGCAGGAGGCTTTCACGTATGATATATGTAGATATTCTCCCTGTGTCGTTGGTGGTTACTACTTGGGCATTAGTAGTGTACCTCCCTTATCTTTCTTTTACCTTTAGAGACAGTTTGAAAAGTTGTAATAATGATGATGTGGAACATAAGCTGTATATGGATTTTCCGCTGCTATGATAGTTTGTTTTCAGCTTATGCACTGTCCCACCTGTTTTATGTCTAGTATATGTTATGATTATATTTTATTCCATGCGTTGTGAGACATTCTACAGGTTTCTTTGTTAGTTCCTTCATCTTCTTTCCTTTCTTTGGCGACCGTTCCGTGCTAGTCGGGCATGTGTACAGCTAAATATATATACAAACTCCATATAATGAGCGAGTAGTTGAGAGTCCACCTCTTAGTTTCGGTAATTAATTAAATGATGGTTTTAAAGACTTCATTAATATATACGTAAACATTCTATCTCAGTATCGTTATCATTGGGAATGCTACCTTGGGTATAGTAGTTAGAGTCATGCGTAAATGTTTACAAGGTTAGATTAGAATTACTAGCCTTGGTAGGCATATGTCTTTGGTTGAACCAAACGGGATACATCTATGTTTTGTAATCTGAGTTGTACTCTTCCTGTTCACGTGAACTTGTTGTTCTGACCTCTCTCCTTATTACAATATCCCAGGTTTCCTCGAGAGAATCTGGTTCTCACAGGTGTTTAAGTTTGGTTTTCAGTTCTTGTTCTCACTCATGCTCGGTATTGACATGGTGACTCACTTTTATAAGGTAGTTACTTGAGTTAATACTAGTCTATCCTATTTTGCTTTCATTGTGAGTTATTTTATCGTACTCAGATTTTGCTTATGCTCATTTATTTGCAGGTGCCAGATTTACACGCTCCATGCTTGGATTTGTTCGAGTTTCGGTTTTTGTCAAAATTTGAGCTCAGAAAAGTGTGGTGTGTTACATTTGGTATCAGAGCCTAGGTTAAAAGATAAGAGGAATTAGTTAAATTAGGACTCATGAGAGAACATATTCAATTTTCCTTTCTATTTTTCTTCGTCTTTTTTACTCGACTTCGAAATATTTTGATGATGAATTAGCCGTGGGACTAATTATATAGAACGGGTCTTAAGTGACTAAGAGTTGAAATATGATGAGTTCGGGTTTCTTGCCAATTCTATCTTACCCCGCTATAGGTTGATGATTTCATTGTAAAGAGCATGAGGATGTCATATGGTAGATTCTGTGGATTCGAGTTTGGTGACACTGAAAAAATCTAGATACAACTGAGATAGTTGCGATTTCTGGTTTTTGGTTTCGTTTGGTAGTTCCAGTCAATGACCATTTTTTGGTCTAAAACAAGAAATTCATGTTAATATGTTATATCCATTTGGAATTATAATTGTGAGGTATATCCGTGCAATGCTTCGTTAAAATTCTGGATATTCTTTTGTTGGAAGTATTCATTTGAGTCCATAGTCTTGTATTCGAGGAAATTATATTTTTTTAAACTGTTTGGAAGAATAAAACGGATTTCAAAAGTTTTGAAATCATGGTAGTTTTATAAAAATATAGTTTCAAAATTTTAAAAAAGATGTATCTGTATTTCAAAACTTTAGGGCTTTGTATGATTTTAATAATTAATCATGTTTGTAGAAAGAAGGGAATTGGAAATGACAAGTAATATGCCTTGAAACTTAAAAACAATTAATACCTATTCCTTGTAAGTTTTAGTATCCCTCTATTTATATATATTGGATGATTTATCAAAATTATCATTATTAGTCTTCGAGATTTTAAAACCCCGACGCTTTGGAACACGAAAAGGTTTTCCAACTAGTAATTAAAACTAGATAATAATAATAATAGTAAATTAGATTTATAAACATGAAACCTTTAGTTTACACTAAATTCCATTTTTGAAAAGTTTTAAATTTTCCTTCGAAAAGGCCAAGGAAAATCCTTCGTCTTGATTTCTTGATTTTTGGAGTATTTGATTTCAAATCTTTTATTTGTTTGTCCGCTAAGTAAGGGAAAATCCGTTTTAATTTAATTACGGATTTTTATTTGAATTATTTTGGGAATTTGTTTGTTGTGTGGTCGCAGCATCATTGTTGAGACTACTTTGAATCTTTGGAGACGGTTCGGGGTTTGACTGCTGTAACACGCCACGTCCGTTAATGTCACTCACAAAGGGAATGCATTAACTTTCATGGAGCATTTTAAGTGTGTATAGAACAGAAACTTAACAACAAGACCGATAAAACTTTAAAACTTTATTTCACTGCAGCGGAAAATACATAAGTTTGATTACATCATCAAAAGCCATAGTCAAAGTACATAATATCCATCTTGACCAAATCAAAGTACATAAATTGAAAGACATAATCCCCAATACAAAATAGCCATAAATAAGAGAGGCTGAACTTTACTTCAGCGATCCAAGCAATCTTCTAAAAGCAGAGATATAGCTGTCCAAGATCAAGCTCCACTAGTGCTAGTTCCAACCTGAGCACCTGGGGGGAAAAAGGAAGAAAAGAGGAGGAAATAAAGGGGGTCAGACATAAAGTCTGGCGAGTGCGATAACTTTAACAATACAATTACCAAAATAACTAGGCTAAGGCATAAGTTGGAAAATAAGGAAATGACTGTGAACAATTAAGTATGGCAGAGTAAACAAGGAAACAAGGTTGAACTAAGATAACATCAAAGCGCACCTAAACCACTATAAGATAATTACTATACTGCACCACCACTACTATACTGCACCGCCACTAGTCACCCTAAGGTTGATCCCACCTACGGAACTTAAATATGATAATGGTAGTTTCGTACACCCCTAGTTGCTTTCATAGGTGCCGCCTGCCCCTATCTCCACTAGGTGTACGCACTACCCACCATGTGTTCGGCTCCCTAACTCGTAGATACCCGTGTTGGCCCCACAGTGGGGTGTATCACTCCCCAAAGTGGCAACCTGATACCACCAAAGATGCACGGTTTATACCTACACGATGCAACAACGTCTTACCTACCAGCCCGGGTCCACACACGCATATGAACCCGTTGGACTTGCGTTGCCACCGCTAACCCGGTTTTGGCCTCTTACAGTCAAGGCCAGTATGCGTGTCCCGTCCTCGACTTGGGTCGAGCCCACAAAGACACGTATGGGTTACTAGTTGAAACGGGCCCCCATTACTTGACACAAGCTATCCACCTAAGCTTGGTCCCCTCTAGTACATCCCACTTAACCCTCTTCTTAGTCATGTTCACTTACATGTTTCAATTTTGGTTAAGTGTTTCTAATCGTATTTCAAATGCCACCAAGGCACCCACTAGATTCCACATGCCACCCAAGGCACCCACTTAACCCCCTCATATCCCACTACATGTTCATCTGGTTAAGTGTTTCTTAATTCATTAAGACCGTAACCTTATAAAGACCTCTCACATTAGACTGGCATTTGTGGCAACTGGATTTGCCAGGCGGGTCCGGGCAGTCTTACACCACAAACGAGCCTAACCTTGTGTCTTTACAATTGTTACGTATTTAATTTATGCCTAAGACCTCCCACATTAGACTGGCATTTGTGGCAGCTGGATTTGCCGGTGGGTCCGGGCTGTCTTACACCACAAAAGAGCCTAACCTCATGTCTTAGACGATTAATTACTCCTAATTAATCATTCCCCTATTTGAATTACTTTACCTATTCAAATTATCAATCAATTCCAAATTTAACGATGTCCATAATTGATTCAATTATGTCCATCTATTTATGGTATGCAAAATCATACCAATTTCATCACAAATTTATTATATGCCATTAAAGGCATTTATGCCAATTCTTAATATTAATTCTTTTAATATTATCCCATTACCCCACGTTGTACGTTTGGTCGTTTAACGCAAAATATACATTAGACTCGAATAGTCTAACTTATAGAATAAAGAGAAAACATCACAACATACATAAAGATAAAACTAGATCTAAACATAGGGGTGAACTTGCATGTGTGAATGATGTACTACATCTAAAACTTCCATAAGCCACAGTTACAACTTGCATAAAACTACATATGTCATAAATCCAAATCTAAAGGTGTGAACTTGTTTAGGTAATAATCACAAACTTACATAAATCATGTATGTCATAGATCTACATCTAAAGTTGTAAACTTGCATAAGCAATAAGTACAAACTTGCATAACATGATTCATATCCCAAACTCATATATTTATATAAACTTGCATATGTGATTTATGCAACATAACAATGGTGTAAACTTACATCTAAACATGTAAACTAGCATGTAGAATTTATCATAGAACTCACACATGTAATAGCTTAATTTTAGATCAAATTTTTACATAAACTAGATGTCATGAAACATGTAAGGTTACATATAATTTTTCCCAACTTGCATATGATTCATGTCTAAATCAAAATCTAAACTTGCATACATACATATGATTTATCATATGAATCAACATAACCAAACTAGCATATGAACAACATGATGATTTGATTATACATAATCCAATCATAGAATTACAACATAGATGATAGCATCGTAACTTTACAACATAGATGATCACAACATAACATCATAGAATTTACAACATGTATGATAACATCACAATTTTTCAACATAATTATAACATGCGGTCAATAATTCACATCATATCCAAATAATCCCAATCATAACTTAATCCAATTAAATTGCTGATTATTTTATTAAAGAAATCGAACTCACAACTAAAAGAAGGTCTTGAGTTCTGAATTCTGAGTTCTGAAGTTGAATTAGCTTTCCTTTGAAGTAGATTCGTTGTTAGAGTTGAATAGAACTGAATTGATTAGCTGTCTTCGTCTCTAATTGGTGGCGGCTACTCTAGGTTACAAGATGATAGCATGACGTCCATAGTTTCAGTTTTTATTTTGATTTAGGTATTGAGTCTACCCAAGTTTATATAGAATTTTAATTTAATTATAGTCGTCGGATGATCTTAGGTTTAATCAAAACCATTCAGTCGGGATAGGGTGACACCTCAGCCCTAATGACTCAGCAAGGAGTTAGAAAGGACTCAGCAATGAGTCACAACACGGATCAGACTGAACCAGAAAGCTGTGCAGGCCTACTGCTCGGCTTGGGCGCACTCGGCAGGTGCGCCAGTGCAAATTTGTACTGGTGCACTTCCCAAGTGCGCCAGTGCAATTTTTTTTCTTCTATTTTACCCTTCTGACTTTGTTCGTCCATATCTCCTTCATCTGATATCCGTTTTACGCAAACTCGGACTCTGACTCGACCAGAATTCCAAGACGAACACGATGGCGCAACCAATTTCCCTTAATTCTCACATCTGAGATTAATTATTCTTTAATTTAGTTAATTAGATTATTCAAAAATCCAGGGTGTTACAACTGCAGTTTTTGATACTGCCATGATGAGGATAATTGTTTTCCGGGTCGTGTCAAATCTTAAAAGATGACTCGAGACGATTAATATTTTAATCTAGCCTAATAAGGTCAAGGTCCAACCATTTCCCAAAGCTCATTTGACATTTGATTGTTTAGCGTTATACCTAGAGTGGTCAACTTTTGATGAATTTTGGTACAACTTGGACCTAGGATTCAACCATAAAAGTTGCATCCAAATAACCACTTAACTTCTTTCTTCCTCCTTCCTTCCTCATCTAGTCGAACCAAATTCTTATCCTTCTTCTCTTTCTTGTCATTGCCTCGTCTCCTCATTTTCTACGCTAGTTCGCATATTAGATCTTGTCCCATTAGTACTCCAAGATCTAAATTCAAATTCTTCTCTCTAACCATTTCTTAGTCCAAAATACATGATTGCGCTATCCAATCTTACTCGCACCATTTAAATTATCATCCTTAGGGAGAGGTCATTTGGTTGGGTCGGAATAAGTAAAAATATCTCATTGCTTTAAGGCTAAGAAAATTTGTCATAGCAGTTGGACTTGCACCGGTCCTTTGCTTCGAGATCCTAGTATAGGATTGTTGGTTGTGTTGCATCGGCCTTTGCTATATCTTAGTGGAATAGATTTTGATGAAAGCGATCGTTGTTTTGGGGATGAAGATTGAGCAATCTTTGGATGGTTTTTCTCAAGAGAATCTTGATGAGATTTTAGAGGTATCCATGTTTTACGCAGACTTCAATGGTTTTTTTGTGGACTGGCTTTGGAGGTTTTGCAGCTAATCTCTTTTTCTTAATGTTGGTTTTTGAGTTTGGGGATCTATGTCAAAACTACCCATGTTGATGTGTGACCAATTCAACACATTATTTCGTAGATGGGAAGTTAAGACTAGATTTGTTTCATGATGCGGAAATTAACTTTTTGCTTGATCGATGGCGTAACCATCATTTAGTGCCACATCATATTTGATTCAACTTGTTGTTCTTGTGTGTTGTCTCATGGAGTTATTTTCTGTTATTTCACCTATCCATTTTTGTCTTTAGACAATATTAGGTGGATTTCCATAAAAAGCTGTTTTGTGATAGGTTTCTTTTCTCATCGCAAATTCTCTGTTATGGAGAGATGGTGATGTGGGTACCTCCAACAATAGCAACACCGTTTGTGATACGAGTTTGAGCATTTTGCTACTACAATATGATTAATCAAAAGTCATAAAAATGGTTTGAGTTCCAGTTGAGGAGCAAGACAACTCATTGTTTATAGCCATTGTTTTTGGAGTTTCAGTGTTGTTGTTTTGTTATCGTCTTTGTTTTCTTCCCTTTCCAGCATTTTTATCTTTGTTGTTATAGTTAGTTGTAACTGTTAGTGTTGTTTAAATCGCCCGACTTCTTTTTATGAGATTCCTATGTTTGGAAATACGTATGTCATTCACGCATGCCTATTTGAATGAAATCTCATTTTTCCTATCTAACTAACAGTTACCCTAGAGCTGGAAAGAATAGAATTCTGTGTTGGATAAACTTTAGCGAAGGGCAGGTTTTGCGTTGTTTTCGTCTTGGGTATTATTAATCATATGTTCCTTGTTATGCTAAAATTTATTGTGTTCTGTTGTGTGTGATTTCAGTTTTCGCATTTTTGCGTGATTGACTTCCTTTCTTGCCAACATGTAACTAGAATCATTTAAGTTTCAGCAAAATACATTTTTTGAAGCTTTTTGCAAGTGTTGTTTGAAAAAAAAAACTTTTATCTTTTTTCAAATTTACATCATTACTGATTTAATTTCTTTTATTTCAATTTGCGCGAAAACGTGGAATGGTGTCGAAAAGAAATTTTCATAATAAACAAAAGAGTTTTAAAGTGGAAATTTATTTTTATGAGAAATTCGGATTTTTTGTCACATAAAAGGCATAAGGAAGATTTTTGGATGATTTGTGTGCACGTTTTAACAGTGCAGTAGGGCCGATCATGCGATAAAAACGTTAACGAAAATAAGTAAAATGTTGTTTTAGCCTTGAAAATGTTGTTTCCATACCTTGTCAATGATACATGCGAGTTGTCAATAAACTCGTTTTATGTTTTAGATCTTATTTTAAGCCTCCTTTATAGTCTACCAATGGAATTTTTTTTGAATATTTTGGAGGTAAAATTTCGACTATAGGACGGGAACCAGAATATTTATAAGTGAAGAGAACATTAAAATTCTTTGCTTTGATTTCCTTTTTCTGACTTAGGAGTAATTAATAGGAAGCGATTAGATGGTTGGCATTTTGGATTGTAGGATTTGGATGCAAAATTAGTTACTTCACACTTGTTTTTGTTGTCGTGTGATGGTTATGGATGAAAAAGGATTTTCCAAACTTGCATTCATACAGAACTTCCAGTATATTTAGGTTGCTTTGCATCATGTTTTCAAAAGTGTTCTAATTTATTTAATGCATACAAATAAGAGGATCCGATTTAGAATCATTGTGCGTACATGTTTTGTGGTTGAAATGCATTATATACACTATGCACATGTTGTAACCACCCGAACCTCCCTGTGAAGGAAAGCTCGGATTTCTTTGAGCCCAAGACGAATCAGAACACAAACAAAAGAACATTTCATTGTTATTACAACAATTTACATCAGAATACAAGAATATACAGAGTATGAATGAATAATATACATTCGATAAATATCCGATATTTACAAACTACAATGCAGCGGAAAATAATACGAAAATACAACCGAAAGAGGTAAACGGATACAGAGCTTTCCGAATATTATTCGAACTGTAAAACAGGGTCCTGTGAATATAAATCTGCAAAACCAAAACTACTAGCTGCCCGTGTGAAAAATAGGGGTGCCCAGAGTTTAGGTTAAAACAATAAACTCCAGGTCAGTCATGTGACTGGTGTGAGAACTAAAACAGTCATTAATCTTTATTTTAAAGTTAGGTAAATCAAGGGACCACGCCGTATAACGTGGAACGGGTTTCTTCCCAAGAATACCAGTGCATAAAACAGACAATGCAATGCTAAATAAAGAACAGTGAAGCTATTATAAGACTCAGGTCCCATCACACAATGCAACGCAAGATGGAGGATACAGTTTTTACCTTATAATAGCCAAAAATGCTTGGTACGTGAAATTTCATATTTTATTATTACTATAATTATATAGTGTCAAAACAATTTCAATCATAAGTATCAATCATAGACGGCATAAGTGCCCCATCCCATTATGTCGCCATATATAGGATTACAACTGAAAGCGAAATGTCGTATTGGAAGTTGGATTCCATCTGTGAACCAAGACAAGGGATCGTCCTTACCGCTTCAAGACTATCTAGCCTGAGCCTCAGGCAAGCGCGCAGACAAGACTTGGATCGTTAGGGCCGGTCCACTCGATGTGGATTAAAATGCCTGAACACTACGTTTCCCCGCCCTATGGGGCGTAAACTGGTTGTATCCCGACCAAACCATCGGCCCCGGAACGACCAATATAACCGAGGTGCCTTGCTATCCATCATCCACATAAGTGAAACATCAGGGCTTGCAAAACGCTGACACCACTCCTAGCTAGAAGGAAACGCATGTCCTCCCTAAAGTCCTCTCCCGTTTCTGGTTCACACCGAGGTGTGAGGCTCGCGATTTAACACTACGCAAAGCTATGCTATATTAAAGTCGTGCTCTGATCATCAACCACAAGACTCTGCTTTTCAACAAAAGCCTTGATCATTTGCATCTCAGCATGCCACACAGGTAATTCACGCTATGCAACCGATGTCTATCAATCACACAAAATGAAATCCGATGTCAGACACACATCCATTTACAAGTTCGTTCTGGGTCTGAATGAAACCGGAGGCACCTTATTCCTCGTCCCGTATGTCCAATACAGGAGGGAGGTCCTCGCATATTCAGTCCATCTCCATGTACGTCTGGACGATCACCACTTATTACCTTGTCTTGGGTGTACAGCCTAATCAAAACATCAGTAATCATCCAAACGATGTGAAGACCTCCGGTCTTCGACCACTGTCTTCATCCTCGATATATCGTCGAATCAGTTATTCAGAATGGGATAAACCTGGTCTTTCTGAATAACTCGCGTATATAATAAACAAGTGCTATAAAAATACAACATACGCCTCATTCCAATCTAGAATATTCCTTTATTCAAATATTCTTATACTTTGGGAAAAGTTCCCATTAATTTTATCAAAGATAAATCCTTTAAATTTATTCTTTAATCTTCCTTTGGATATCAATTCAAACCAAATTGTGGTTTATCCAAACTAGTCGGGATTAACGAACCTTACCAAAGTAATCATTTGTTTAATTTCCCAATCCCAAACTATTCATCCCATAAAGTAAAACTGGTAATATTTCATATCTATCACCACGGTGTTATCGGTAAATCCAATTACCATTTCACGTTCAAATCTAACTAAAGATTTGACTATCGCATGGAGCAAAACTGGTGGTACTCCATTCTCGATCATTTCTTGAATTTGATAATTTTAGTTATCAAATTTACCTTTCAATCTATTTAAGGATTCATTAAAACTCTATTTTAGTTTTAATTTCCATAAATCATTACTTAATGATTACTCAAAGTTAAGAAATAAATCTTATCTTTAACTAGGTCAAAGAACTAATGTCATTTAAAACACAGCTCACGATAAACCCAAAATCACATTCCATTAACAATGGAATCTTCACAGAAAATAGATCAATATATATAATCAATATGAACTTCCATATCCAATCGATACTATAAATGGAATATTGACAAAGCGTCTTAAATTCCATATATAGTAACAGTCTTCCCCCACAGAAGTCCACTTTGATTATCACCAAATCGAATTCCATTCCATTCCAATTTATTTTATTAAATTAGAAAACTTCATTTTGGAAAATTTCCTTTAAATCTTAGTAAAAGATTTATAAATTCCAAATCACATTTCACTGTAAATCGGGTTAAAGAACGAATGTTGTTAAAACACAGTTCACGATAAACCCAATTCACATTCCATCAGTCTCTAACCGTTAATTAGTAAGAGAACAATTCCCAAAGTATTAATCCCGAAGGCCGAAACCAACATCAGAGCAATGGCCAGGAAACCATTCAACTTAGCTAATCTCTAGTTAGTTTCTAATTTTCTTAACTCAACTGGGTTTAACAATAGTGTTAGTGAAGACACCGTTCACGACCAACCCAAAATTACATTTGATATTAAATACAAGGCTCTAAATACAAAATATATCGACTTATATTCAATATCAAACTCTGAAATCAACAAACATCGTATTGGAATAACGATATATATATTTTCCAAATTCCTCCATAATGTCTGTATAATCATGGAATCCAATATCGAAATATTCCGAAGATAATTTCGATTCAAATCCATTCCAATTCATATATTGAAAATTCCGGTTATTTTTAAAACCATTTCAAATCCAATTTAATTATTTAAAAACATTGGATTTATTATTCTAGTTCATATGTGACGACCCCAAATCCCGTACCGACGGTGACAAGGGTAATCTTTGGAATATAACACATAAGCAGATAATAGCATAATAGAATTAAATAAATACACCAGATAATGTACAAATAATACACTGGTTAAACGTAATCATCAGAGTTACACAGTATATAGGATCATACTTAGTACAAATACAGTTCAGCTACACATAAATGTCTACAGCGGAAAACAAACATAATGTGTACAATAGGAGCTGAACAGCATAAAAAGAGATAAATGATAAAATCCATCTTCAGCTCCAGCTATCCAGAAAGAGCCTGCTAAAACCTGAATACAAGGCTACCCGTGTAGAAAAAGGGGCACCCGAGTTTGCAAGTGAAACAAACTACGAGTCAGTCATGGGACTGGTATGAGAAATCTACTTAACACATTTTATAATATGGCTAATCACAGGACCACGCCACTTTCGCGGAACGGATTTACTCCATTGGATTGCCAGTGCTTTAAAACAAATAATTCTTTTAAACGTCGCAATGGTTTTTATAAAAAATGAAGCCATTATAAGACTCAGTTCCCATCACACAATGCAACGCAAACCGGAGGATAGAGTTTTACCTTATAATGGCCAAAATATGCTTGATACGAATAAAACACAAGAATTTGATATTATTACTAGTGTTTACATGTTTCAAAAACAATTTAGAATCATAACTATCAATCATAGACAGCTTTGTACCGTATATGATGTCGCTATATATATATATATATGTGTGTGTGTATATATATATGTATATATATATATGTATATATATATATATACAATCAAAACCGCACAGTCACGTATTTGGAAATTGGATTTCCATCATGAACCAAGGCAAAAGATAGTCCTTATCGAATTCGAGACGCTCTAGCCCGTATCTTAGGATCAGAGCTCGAGTGACCCTAGGAGCGACAGGGCCGGTCCACCGATGTGGATTAAAATTCCTGAACACTGCGTTTCCCCACCCTTTGGGGCATCAATGAGCCAACAAATGGCTCCATCGGCTTCACATAGTCACCGATATATTCGAGGCGCCTCGCAACAGCAACCACCACATAGGTGAAAATAATATAAATGTCAGCCAGTTCAAGCACTGACACCACCTCTAGCTAGAAGGAAACACATGCCCTCCCTGAGGTCCACTCCCGTTTCTGGTTTATACCGGGATGTGAGGCTCGCGAATTCACGTTACACACAAAGCTACGCCATACAGGCGGTGCTTTGATCATCAACCACAAGACATTGCTTTTCAGCAGAAGCCTTGATCACTGCATCTTAGCATGCCACACAGGCAATTCACCTCATGCAACTGATGGCTATCAATCACACAGAATGAATTCCAATGTCAGACACATAGTCCATTTGCAAGTCCGTTCTGGGTCTGAACGAAACCGGAGGCACTATATACCTCGCATACCCATCTATCCCCACGTACGTCTGGACGATCACCACTCATTATCCATATTTCGGGATGCCTCCCAATCGGGACATCAGTTACCATCCAAACGAGGTGAAGATCTCCGGTCTTCGACCACCGTCTTCATCTTCGATTTCTTATCGTCGATTCAGTTATTCAGAATGGGATAAACCCGGTCTTTCTAAGCAACTCGCGTATATAATAGACAAGTGCTACACAAACACAACATACGCATCATTCCAATTCATCAGTCACTAATCGTAAATCAGTTAGAGAGCGATTTCCCAAATATTAACCCCAAAGGCCGAAACCAACATCAGATCAAAACCCAGGAAACCATTTGACTTAGCTAACCTTCAGTTAGTTCCTAAATTTCACATTCCATATCGTTTATAATATTTTATAATGATTTATCGCTATTTTTATTTATTTAAAAATAGCCAATTTATTCAAACGACGCTTCAGGCCATAACGCGGCCGTGGCGCTGTTTTTCTTCAGATTTGATTTACACATATAAGAAAATCTAACCATTGGATCTTCACAAATTTTATATCATTAGAAAGATCTTTTCAAAACGAATCCAATGGTTCAAGTTTTGGGAAAAATCCGACGGTCGGATCTCCCGGTACACTCGTTTGAAGTTTCGATTTCAAAATAAGAACTGCAGCGTCGTTATTCGATTTAATTTAATTATATTTATATATATATATATAAATATAATCGATTCTATTGCTATTTTTCTTAAGATTTGAATTAAACATTCCAGACAATCCAACCGTTGGATCTTCATAAAGTTGGCGTCGTTGGAAAGATATTTCCAAAGCGAACCCAACGGTTTCGTTTTTGGGAAAATCCGATGGTCAGATCTCCCGCACTAATCATTTGAAATCACGGTTTCAAAACACGAACTGCAGCTTCAATTCTATTTATATATATATATAATCGATTCTTCGATTTCAAAACTATATTCTTTTCATACATTTGATAAAAATGATATTTTTATCCACCCGACATTTATTTCAACACTTCACTATTTTTAACAATTTATGTATATAATAAAAATGTTATTTTTATTGCAAAACAATTCATTTCAAAACACGACTACTTTACATAGTTCATATAGATGATAAAAATATGATTTTTATTATAAAACAATTTATTTCAAAACACGATTATTTTATATAGTTCATATAGATGATAAAAATATGATTTTTATTATAAAACAATTTATTTCAAAACACGATTATTTTATTTAGTTCATATAGATGATAAAAATATGATTTTTATTATAAAACAATTTATTTCAAAACACGAATACCATTCAACACATGAATTTCTATTCAACGAATGAATTTCTATTCAACACATGAATGTTTTCTATACAACACACGAATATAGTTTCAACACATGAAAATAATTCTAACACATGAATATTATTCAAAATTTCCGCAGCATAACGGCAGGGTAGTTAAAACCGGGGCCGTCCCTAGTACGGCTCCTCGCTCTACCTTAAAGCCTCGCAGCTTTTGACAATGGGGATTTCATGCATCTAGTTCGCACGCAGGCGGCATGTATTATTTTTTTTCATTTCCACAAACTAATCCTATGTGGTTTCAACCAAATAATTCTCAACCACAAACGGGTATTTTTCAATCACAATCAATCAATTTCAACCACAAACAATTCAAATCAACCATTCGCTATCAACCAATTTTCACACCAATCACAACCAATAAATATCGTCCATGGTTTGTGGACGAGGGGCGTATATATATATATATATATATATATATATATATATATATATGTAAGTATATTTCACTTCCATTCTACACATATATGATTTTTACAACACATATATAACTTATACATCGAACGAACAACTTATACAATGCTCATACATGAGGTGTACAACGCTTATATAACTCATACATCGACTATATAATTTATACATCGTCGTTTTCCATATCGTTTATAGTTTCGAAATCTCATATTGGGTTCCACTCCACCAAAAATAGCAGAAGGCTCAGAAAAATATGCGGTCACTTCTAGAATGTAGAAGACGTCGACACGAGTCCACTGTCTCTTGTTTCACTAAATTTCATCAAGAAACGAAAAAGATATGATTTTTACAGTGAAATAAAAAACCATAGCGCTTTAAACTGCTATTAAATAGTTTAATATATAATCAGCCGTTACCTTCTGAAATTCGTTCAAAACTAGGTCTGGATTTTTCTTCAAATCCGTGTAGCTTCGCGTCGATCGGCCTTCACCACGCTGTCGAGGCTTGAGAGGCGCACATGCACCTGAAGTGGGGTCCACTTCGGTGGTCTGACGTGGCCACGGTGGAGCTTCAAAGCTCCGAACTTCCCATCCAAGGTTCTCTTCAGATACACGACGAGACGGGGAGCAAGTGGTATGGATTTGAAGCTCATCTCGAGCTCTATAAATAACTCCAAATGAGCATGGTGTTTTGTTGCATGGATTGATCGGATTTGAGGAGAGAAGGTTGGTAGGTTTTTCCACCGTGCGTTAATCGGGGAGAGAGAAACTTTCCTTTTTTTATAAAATTCTGATTGGCCGGGAGCTTTTAAAAGAGGGTTTTCTAACACGACCTCCAATCCAAACCCAACGACTGTCATCCCTAGCTAAATACCCCCATTCCGAACACAATGGGATATGTTTCGTAGGCCCATTCGACTGTTTCAGTCAGTTTTTCTTCAAATTAAAGTATAAAACATTAATAATTTATTTTGAACGTACATTTCAATTTGCCGGGGCCCCATACTGATTCTAAAAATTCCCAAAAAATAAATCTAGCGATGTTTTGACGATACGGTCCCTACAAAACTAGTTTCGTCGAATTCTGAGACCGTCTGAAAAATGGCCCTTTTCTGGTCGATCCAGTTTAATAGAAATCGACCAAACACATTTTCCTTTGCCACGCTCACATACTAGCTTCAAAAGTTATGAAATTTGAAACCTAGCAATAATTCGACATCCCAGATCCAACAAAAGTGGTTTCGTCGAATTCCGAGGTCGTTTGCAAAATGGCCATTTTCATGGGCTATATTAACTCTATAGCGACCTTTCTGAAAATTCGTTTGGCCATAACTTTTTCTTCCCGCTATGAAACTTCGATTTTTCAGATTCGTTAGAAAGATATTCACTAATAGATTTAAATATTTTTGGTTTCACTCAAATCCGTTTTGTTTTGCACCCGGTATTGTCAGTCAAAGTTTGAATTCAAATTTTGAAACTACCGCGCTATTTCAGGCCTTGTTTATAATTAGAATTAATTATATTTATTTTCAAACGTCGATTCAAACTTAGTTTTCGTCGTTATTATTTAAAATATTTATTTTAAATAATTAAAATCCACCAAAATAGTGTAATAACCCGGAAATCTGGGCCAATTTAAAATTTTTATTTTGGCAATTTTAGCGAATTTTGATTATTTAAAATGAATTATTTTAAATAGTAACGACGAGAAATTTATTTTGAATGGAATCCGAACGTATATATTTATATAGATCGTCGTTAGAATATAAATATTTATTTTAAATTATAAAAGGAATTGAAAATGGCGAGGTAGTTCGATAATTCGATTTCAAATTTCAAATGAATGTATAGGATTCAAAATAAACCAGATTTTAGCGAAACCAAAAATATTTGAATCTAATTGAGAATATCTTTCCAACAAATCATAAAAATTTAAATTTCATAGCGAGGATAAAAAGTTATGTCCAGTTGAAAATTCAGAATAGCCGCTATGGAATTCTGGCCCTTAAAAATGGAAATTTTGCGGACGACCTCGGATTTCGACGAAACCACGTTTGTTGGATCCGTGATGTCAAATTATTGCTAGGTTTCAATTTTCATAATTTTTCGAATTAATATGTGAGTGTGGCAAAGGAAAACGCGTTTGACCAGTTTTAGTTGATTTTAATCAACTGGAAAATGGCCATTTTTCAAACGGTCTCAGAATTCGATGAAACTAGTATTGTTAAGACCGTATCATCAATACGAAGCTAGAAAATATTTTTCGAGAATTTTTAGAGTTCGTATGTGGGCCCGGTAAATTGAAATGTGTGTTCAAATTTAATATATAGAGTTATAATCAGCCTACGATACATATCCCATTGTGTTCGGAATGGGGGTAATTAGCTATGGACAACAGTCGTTGGATCTCGTTTCGAGTTCGAATAAAAAGTCAACAAATTAATGAATTAAATAATAAAATAATATATATATATATATATTATATAACTACCCTCACATCTCTCCCTCTCTCTCTCTCTCTTCGATTTCATAAAATAAAAAGAAAGAAAAAACCTCCGTTCGATTCCTCAGCGCGCCTCCCCCTACAGCGCCACCATCTCCCCTCCGCCACCGCTCCTCCACCACACCCCCCCGATCTCCTCTGCTGCTCTCTCCTCCATCCCTAATTGAAGCCACGCCCTAAACCCCCCTGTCGCGATTCCACCTGCGCCGCCCGCGCTAGCGGACCCCACTGTGCCACCGCACCCCCTAGCCTCGCCCACGCCGCCACCTGTCGCCGTTCTCCGACTATGAGCAGCCCCCTTCCATTTTAATCGTAAGTTTTATTTATTTAATTCTATTTCTTTTTCAGTTTAAATATAAAGTATGCATTGATTTAAATGTAGTTTGTATATAAGACTGTTAAAATCTAATTTTATTTAAATTATAAATCGTATTTGGAAATGAGTTTTTATGTATATTTATAAAGCAAAGATTTTTATAATAAGGAAAAGTATATGATTTTTAAACAAGTAAAGATAGCATTTTTAAACAAGTAAAGATAGGATTTTTAAACAAGTAAAGATGAGAATTTTAATCTATGAAAGACGATATTTTTATATATGTAGCAAATTAAAAATATAATTTTTATAATATAGAGAGGTTAAAAATATAAATTTTATACTAGTGGCATATTAAAAATATGATTTTTATATAGGTATGATAGTAAAAATATGATTTTTATTCATGTAGAGTTATAAAAATATAATCTTTATTAGGAGATGAGCAATATAAAAATATAATTTTTATAACAAAGTGAAGATAAAAATTTGATTTTTATATATATGAGGTGAAGGTAAAAATTCAATTGTTATATATGTAGTGAATACGGGCAACGAAAGTGATGAAAGACGAAAAGGTGAAGATTTCCTTCATAAGAAGAGTCGCGGTGAATGGATTTAGCTTGGGTGAGAGCTCCTCACCTTTTAGTTTTGTTTTCTAGTTAATAATATATACTAGGATGCAGACGGTGTTTAGTAGCACCCGACACACGTCGTCCACAGACCGTGGACGGCTTGTATGCTTGTTTGTTTGATTTTGATGTGTAGTTGATTGTGTGATGTGAAATGAAATAAAATATTTATATAGTTAAAAATATTTTATAGTTAAAAATAGAATTTTTAACGTGTATTTAAAATAAATATTTGTTTATATACGCTGATTTGATTGATATTGATTGGGACAATAAATTTTACACATCGCCCAAATGCACAAATAAAATCTGTGTTTGATTGTTTGAAACCCCACACGGGTATTGGGATGATATTTGGCGTACACTAATCCCAATTATTTAGTTGTATGTCGATCGATTGGTCAACAGACTGTGTAAGCGTTAATTATTTATATTTAATGCTTATGCAGTTGTGTGGTGCACTCTGGATGATGGTTGATTATTTATCGTTGTTATTTTATAGATGTGTTGTAGAAAATCCATATAATTAACATTATATGGTAATTGATTGGGCCTCATTCCATTTTTGAAATAGAATATCTGAATAGAAATATTTGAAAAGAGATATTTGAAATAGAATATTGGAAAATAGAAATATATGAAGCCGTGTTGATTAGATTGACGCCATTTTAACGTGAACGATATTTATATCGATTTTATTCATTTTATAATGAATATCGAAAGTGATTTCAAAATCTGATATTTTGAAAAGTATTGAAATCGAATAGAAATGAATTCGAATTGAAATTGAATTGAATTGAAAACGAACTGAAATTGAATTAGAAATCAATTTGAATTGAAATCAATTTGAAATGGATTTAAATCGAATTTTTAAGGAAAAATTCAACTTTGATTTGAATTTGAAAAGAAGTTGAAATCGTTTTGAAAACAAATTTAAAACAATTTATAAAATACGTTTTAAAAGGAAATCGACGAAGTATATATTATATATATAATATAATGACCTGAATAGAACGCGCCACGCCGCGGCAGTTCGCGAATTTCGACCATTGACTTCGAACGGATATTACGGGAGATCCGACCGTCGGATTCTCCTAAAACCGGAACCGTTTGGTTCGTATCGAAAAGATCTTTCTAACGAATATTAGAAATTTGAAATCTAACGGTTGGATTTGGAATTATGTCCAAATCAAATTTGGAAAAGGTCGCTGTAAGTGCAGTTCGATGGCCGTTGATGGAAATCGACTGTACGGGCCTTGATAAAATTATTAAAAATAGTAATAATTTGTGAAAAATCATAAGAAATGATTTGGGAAGAATCGGGATGAAAAACTCCATATTTGAAAAGATAAAAATAGATTTTTATCGAAATGAACTAGTTTTGAACTAGGATTAAAATTCTATTTATTTTTAAATAAATAAATTGGATTTGAAAAGGGTTTTAAAAGTAACCAGAATTTCCAATAATTGAATTGGAATGGATTTGAATCGAAATTGTCTTTGGATTATTTCGATGTTGGATTTCGTGATTACACAGATATTATTATGGAAATTTGAAAGATATTTATATCGTTATTTCCAACACGATATTTGTTGGTTGTAGAATTTGATATTGAATATTAGCCGGTATATTTTCTATTCAGAGCCTTGTATTTAATATCAAATATGATTTGGGTTTGTCGTGAATGGTGTCCTCATTAACACTATTCTTAAACCCAGTTGAGAAAAAAATTAAATCTTTTTATTTAGATTTAATGAAGTGTACCAATTAAATAATATTTAATTGGAATTGAATTGGTATTGATTTTTGGGTTTATCGTGAATAGTGTTTTAAATAACACTTGTTCTTTAACCCGATAATTAATGGAATGTGATTTTGGGTTGTCATGAACGGTATCTTCAATAATACTATTCTTAGACCCAAAGGAGTTAAGAAAATCAGAAATTAACTGGAGATTAGTTAAGTTGAATGGTTTCTGGGGTATTGATCTGTTGTTGGTTTCGGCCTTCGGGGTTAATACTTAGGGAATCGCTCACGTGCTAATTTACGGTTAGGGACTGATTGAAATGCGATGTGATTTTGGGTTTATCGTGAACCGTGTTTTAAATGACATGGATTCTTTAACCCAGTTACATATTAAAACTAAGTGGAGTTTTAATGAATCTTTAATTAGATTGAAAAGATCGAGAATGGAGTTGTAACAACCCGTTTTTTTATAATGTGTAATAACCATAAATCAAGGCAGAATTAATTTTTAAAATAAGAATCAAGGGAAACGGGTTACGCCATTGTGTTCGTCTCGAAATTCTGCTTGGAAACGAGTCCGAGTTTTCGAAAATCGGAGTCCGTATGACCAAATTATGACCATTCGAAGTTTTCAGAAATTTTCAAATTCGAAACAGACTCAATTCGAATTCAAAAATTCGAATTTCAAACGTCCAAATGGACTGGGCGGGAAAAATCCCGCCCAGAACCAGGTCGACCTGGGGGTCGACTATGTAGTCGACCTACCTAGGGCCAGGTCGAACATAGTGTTGACCTGGGGGTCGACCTGGTGTCCGAGCCCATTTTTGAAGCTGGATTCAGTCTGATGTATTTGGCCTCATTCCTATCCACATTCGTTGAACTGACCCTATAAATACAGCCCCTAACACCAGTCTCTCTACACCAAATTTCTTTCTGACTTTATGCTGCTCTGATTATGGTTGAAAATTTTGAGAGAGGGACTGCTTCTACTACGTTGAGACTGCGTTAAAGGAATTGCTGATTAGGGGACTTCTATTAGGACTTGACTAAGCAACAATCGACTCTCTTTTTCTAATTCTCGAACCACGATCTGTAAGCCCCAGTTTTTTTCAGATTTAAACTGTAAATGTATTATGAATATGGTGTAAAATTGAAATTGGGCCTATGTATGATGACTGTTTACATTCATTCTTGTTCATCTTGGATCTTGACTCTTGAATATTGCTATGACATCGATTTGGGGCCTATTCATGTTGTAAATCAAAAAGAGAAACCCCTCTTATTATCATGTTGAATCTGTTATTAGCCACATGTTTATGTTTATCACCTTATGACAGTCGTACTGTGACTATACCATTATCTTATGACAATCGTTACTATGACTATACTATCATCTTATGACAATCGTTACTATGACTATACTATCACCTTATGACAGTCGTTACCATGTATATACTATCACCTTGTGACAACTGTTATTTTGACTAGCACCTTATCTTGCTAGATTTGGAATCTTTATGTTTGAGGCCAATATTTCATATGCCAGTAATGTTTTATTTCAAGTCATATCATGCTATGCTAGTAATCACTCTTGCCACCTTATACCCATTTTTTTTATGTCACTCCCTAATTAGATTTATTTGTATCGATTCAAACCTTCGTGCGATTGGAATACGTTTTGGGTAGATTAGGTAAAACATGGATTAGCTTTAAATTTGAACATGAACATTACTATGACTTGAACCTGAATATGGACATGAACTTGACACGATTTGATATAAAACATAACATGAAAACTCGACATGAATCTAAACATGAAAACTTGAACGTGGGCATGACAGTTAGATAAACTTGAAAATGGCCAACTCGAGGTTGGGTTGAGTTTGCAGTGTAAATCTGCCCGGAACCGCCCAGCAAATCCAGTGGCTGCAAACAATAGGATCCAATGTGGGTAGTTGGTCATATTGCACGTAAAAACCCGAGGTTAGACTATATTGTGGTGTAAATCTGCCCGGAACCGCCCGGCAAATCCAGTAACCACAACAGTTAGTCTAATGTGAGAGGTTGGCATGCACTAATGAATTAATGCCACATGATAGGGTTAAGTCATGAACCACTTGAATATACTTAACCAACTTGACACGATGACTTGATAGGGTTAAGTCATGAACTGCTTGAACACACTTAACCAACTTGATACACGATCTGGATAGGGTTAAGTCACGAACTTGAATGACAACATAACCCATTAGAAACCCTAGTTACGCGGTCCTTTTCAGCAGTAACCCACTTAGATGTATCACGATACCCTGGGACTTGGCTGGGTGGGGCACGATTACTGGGCTGATTGTAAGCGACCAGAACGACGGCTGAGTAAGTGCGCCATTGTAGGTTAAGGCAGGCTATGGTTGTGCACGTAGTCCAGAGTTGAAAAAGCAGGCATTGGGCACCCGTAGATTTACACTGTGCGTGCTTGATTCGTGTCGGTGGTTGGCACCATAGGACTTGATACACCCTATGGTGGACCTAGCACAGGTAACTACATTTCTGGATAGGGCCGTATGACACAGACACATGACGAGCTAGGACTTGTAGGAAGCCGATCGATTAAAGATCGTACCGTAGGACCCCGTAATGGGTCACTTCATGACACTGGGCTAAGGGATCATTTCATGGTTAATACTTGATATGGGTTAGAATACTAGTACAGTTGGTGCAGCGAACCTTGAACATGCGATGTCAGAATTGACTTATCCTGTTATCTTAATTATCCAACCAGTTCTGTTATCATCCTTATGTTTAATTCCAGTTTTCACATATCATGTTACCTTTACTAGTTTTCATACTGAAAGTCAATAGGGCTTACCAGTCTTTATGACTGACCCTTTTTCTTTCGCCCCCTTTTCTTTTGTTCCCCCCCCCTCCAGGTTCCCAGGGAGGAAACACTAGCTCTTAGCTTGGATTCAACTTGCTTTCTGACAGCTCATGTACGATTTGGTCTTGGGCTATGCTATGGCTGCTTCTGCTATTTATGGGGAATAATTTACTTTTGTTTTAACGTTTATGCTTCTTTACTATGAACTTGATGTAATGGAATAATTTGTATCTTGGATATATGAGCTTTTGGCTCTTTTCTTGGAAATAATAAAAAGTTGGTTTTTAATTTCTACCGCTGCTTTTTTTATGTTCTGCCTTGTGATATCTCTGTGCATGTTTACCTAGATAATACTCCACCAAAACTAGAGCATTCCCTTTGTGAGTGACCCTAGCGGAGGTGGGGTGTTACAATTTGGTATCAGAGCAGAAGGTTACCAGGTTGGGCAAAAGTTTTAAAAACCTTCTGAAACTATTTTCAAAACCATTTATAAAGAAGCATTTTTCATGAAAAGTTCTATGTTTAAAAAGGTTATTCCCAGAGAAGCCATTAGCACTTCCCTTTGTTTCCTCGTTTGAATCTTTTCTTTTCGTTTTTCAGCATGGCCGATCTTAACCTTCCTGAGGGAATACCCATGCCTGGATGGTTCCGAAGGTACTTAGAAGCCAGGGCCAATGACACGGGCACGGCAGACATCCCTCCTCCTCCTCCCCCAGTGGCCGCGGTTCCTCCTCCTCTTGGTACCGCCTTTGCCAAAATATGCAAAGACTTTAAAGCGATGGGAGGCAAGAACTTCGTTGGGACTGAAACCTTCGTTGAGGCACGAAACTGGCTAACGGAAACAGAAGACTTGTTCATTATCTTTGATATGGAGGACCATAGGAAAGTTCAATTGGCAGCATGGTTGTTGAAAGAGGAAGCTGCATTTTGGTTGGAAGTCACCAACGCTACCAGGCCAGTTGAGACTTGGGCAGACTTTAGAGAAAGGTTTGGGCTCAAATTCCTATCGTCGGCAGAGGAGAACCTTCAGATGGAGAGGTTCCTAGCACTCAAGCATGGGGATATGTCTGTGAGGGAGTACGTGAATAAGTTTAATCAGTTTGCTTGGTTCGGTTTGGATTTGGTCAACACAGCCCAGAAAAAGGCTGTACGCTTTGCTCGAGGACTGAACGAGCCACTACACAGCTTGGCCCTAACTCATATACCCATGGGGGCAACCTTTGAAAGCCTGGTGGATATGGCTTTACTCCATGAGGAAGACAAGAATAGCAAGAAGGAGGTTAAGCCTAATGAGACTCAGAATAAGAAGGCTGACTTCAAGAAGGGGAACAACAAGAATAATAAGAATAACAAGAGCAACAACAAATCACGTGAGACGAGGAAGTGCAACTTCTGTGGTATTACTGGACATCTAGCTAAAGACTGTAGAAGGAAGAAGAGGAAGTTGGGTGAATGCTTTCATTGTGGAGATACTGGACACATCAGCAAGGATTGCCCTAAGAAGCAGGGGCAGGGGCAAGGGCAGACTCAACGGGCATGACCTTCTGGAGGGCAGTTGCATGCTCTCAACACCGCTCCAGCTCCTGACCGAGGTAGTAATATTTCCGTAGAAAGCCTTGTTTACATTTCTGACTTTCCTATTCGAACTTTATTTGACTCTGGCGCATCGCATACTTTTATTTCTTCTGATATTGTTGAAAATCTGCACCTAAGTACTAGTCTGGTTGAGGATCCCGTTATAGTTTCAAATCGAATTGGGGGCTCCGCCCATTTATCTATGATGTGTGTGGATTTGAGGATCTTTATCTTAAGCGTAGAATTCACATGTAATGCTTATGTTCTCGGATTTATGGGATACGGTTTGATCCTAGGTATGGATTGGCTGTCCGATTATGGAGCCATTCTTGATTGTGAACGAAGGGTAGTGAGGCTCATGACTCGCCCTGGTAATACCCTTGAAATTTCTTGTAACCCGAAGGGTCCGGTCATGTTATGTTATCTTGAATCCCTTGGCTCGTCCGACGATAATTTGCAATCTGTAAGAGTGGTCCGAGAATATCCAGATGTCTTTGATGAAGTGAGGGGATTACCTCCTAAACGCGAGATAGAGTTCCGAATTTATCTTGTTGATAATGCTAAGCCAGTTTCATTGCCCGTTAGGCACATTGCCTCGCGAGAAAGAAGAGAGCTCATTAAACAAATCAATGAGCTGCTTGAGAAAAATTTCATAAGACGAAGCATTTCGGAATGGGGTGCTCCGGTAGTATTCGCTACTAAGGCGGATGGATCGCTTCGTCTGTGCGTAGATTATCGTGAGTTAAACAAGCTGACAAAGAAGAATAGGCACCCGCTATCAAGAATCGACGATTTGTTTGACCAGCTTGTGGGAGCATCTGTTTTCTCTCAACTCGATCTAGCCACAGGATTCCATCAGCTCAGAGTGGCTAAGGATAGCATTGACAAAACTGCGTTTAGGACTCCGGATGGGTTCTTCGAATGGCTCGTTATGCCGTTTGGATTAACGAATGCACCCGCATACTTTGTAGATTTGATGAGCAAGGTGTTTCGGGAGTTCCTTAACAAGTTTGTGGTAGTTTTCGTGGATGATATTTTGATCTTCTCAAAAGATGAAGAAGAGCATGCTAGACATCTCAAGGAAGTCATGGAAACGCTTAGAGCACACCAGTTAAAGGCTAAGTTCTCCAAATGCCATTTTGGAGGAAGGAAGTCCGGTTCCTCGGACATGTAGTTTCTAAGCAAGGCATAGCCGTGGACCCCGCAAAGGTAGTTGCGGTACAGGACTGGAAAATTCCTAAGAATGCAACGGAAGTGAGGAGCTTTCTCGGTTTGGTGGGCTACTACAGGAAGTTCATTAAGGACTTCGCTAAGATTTCAGCCCCTCTTACTAAATTAACAAAGAAGAACCTACCTTTTACATGGGACATAGAATGGGACGCTGCTTTTCAGACACTTAAGAGAGCCCTCACCATAGCTCCAGTCTTAGCATTACCCGATGGAGGTAAGATGTTTACCATGTACACAGATACGTGCGGCATGGGGTTAGGCGCTGTCCTAATGCAGGAAGGAAGAGTAATATTCTACGGGGGCAGGCAACTTAAAGTTCATGAGAAAAACTATCCCACACATGACTTGGAGTTGGCCGCGATTGTTTTTGCACTTAAAGCTTGGCGCCATTATCTTCTAGGGGAGAGGTTAGAGCTGTATACAGACCACAAATCGCTTAAGTACCTCTTCTCATAGAAAGACTTGAATCTAAGACAACAGCGGTGGATGGAGTTCTTGGCATCATATGACATCGATATAGCTAATACCCCTGGCAAGGGTAATGTGGTGGCAGACGCGCTAAGTAGAAAAAGGCTAACTTTGAGCCCCTTGTTTGTTGAAATGAAAAGCCTTGAGTTTATAGCAACCTTTGATTTTACACCTGCTGTTGAGTCATTGACTGCTACGCTTGCATCTCTTGAGCTAAGACCTACACTTCTAGATCAAGTAGGGACTTCACAGAAGGAAGACCCGCAGATAGTTGAAATCATGGACAAGCTGATTAGGGGTGAGACATCGAGTCACCTCAGTAGGTATGCCATAGATGACAAGGGATGGCTAAGGCGCGATGGAAGGCTATGTGTCCCACAAGTGGGAGACTTAGTAAGGAGAGTTCTCGAAGAGGCGCATCACTCGAAGATGACTATACATCCCGGAGGGGATAAGATGTACAGGGATATGAAGTGCATTTTCCTTTGGGCCGGAATGAAAAAGGACGTGGCAGAATTCGTCTAGAGGTGCATGGTGTGCCAACAAGTAAAGGCCGAGTCGAAGAAGCCCGGTGGACTATTACACCCTTTGGAATTTCCGCAATGGAAATGGGAGAGTATCTCGATGGATTTCGTGGATGGACTGCCTAGGTCTAGGAAGGGAAATACTAGCATATGGGTCATAGTTGATAGACTCACGAAAAGCGCTCACTTCATTCCGGTGAAGAGCAAGAGGACCGCATCAGGGCTAGCGTCTATTTACCTTCGAGAAATAGTACGAATGCATGGACTTCCTTCTAGTATAGTTAGTGATCGTGACCCGATTTTCACTAGCCAGTTTTGGAGTAGTCTGCAAGAAGCAATGGGAACACGACTGAACTTAAGCACGGCCTATCACCCACAGACAGATGGACAAACCGAAAGAGTAAATAGGGTACTAGAAGATCTCCTGAGGCTATGCATTCTTGACTTTGGTGGTACTTGGGAAGACCATCTTCCTCTCGTGGAGTTTGCGTATAATAACAGTTACAAAGCTAGCATCGGAATGGCACCGTTCGAAGCCCTATATGGAAGACCGTGCAAGTCGCCAACTTGTTGGTGGGAGTCGACAGACAGACTTATACTTGGGCCCGACATGATAAGGACACTTCTGAGAAGATGAGTTGATACGAAGATGGATGAAAACGGCCCAAGATAGACAGAAATCTTATGCGGACCAAAGAAGGACAGACTTAGAATTCGAAGTCAGAGATATGGTCTTTATAAAGGTTTCTCCGTTACACAATGTAGTTCGTTTTGGAACAGTTGGAAAGCTAGCACCAAGATTTGTAGGACCGTTCCCCATCATTGAGAGGATTGGACGGATGGCCTACAAGGTAGACTTACCCGAGAAGTTGTCTGGAGTACACAATGTCTTTCACGTCTCGCATCTCCGGAAGTGTTTGCATGATTCAACCGAAGTGGTTGAGCCAAGCATCCTTGAAGGCGTGGAAGTGGAGAAAGAAGCAACATTGAGGCGAGTTCCGATTCGTATCTTAGGAACGGAGATTAAGAAGCTAAGGAATCGAGAAGTCAAGCTAGTGAAAGTGCAGTGGAGTGAAGCCCAAGTGGATGCAACTTGGGAAACCGAAGAAAAGATACATGCGCTTTACCCATTTCTTTTTGAGGGTACATTCTCGATCTCTTTTTCCTTGAAAACCTTTTCGTATCATGCTTCTAATATCTATGGTTGTCTTGTTATCTTCTCGATCTTATCTTGAGAACCTTAGGTAGAACCGTATGGATGTAAACATGTGATTGAAACATGTTATGGTTGATGTTTGCAAATGGTTGCAAGTGGTTGCTAGTGGATGCATGACACACTTTAGGCACTAGATCGGCTCAGGCACATTTTCATGTTGCATATGCATGAGTGCTAATACTTGTACATGGATGGAACTTGTTATGCTATCACTTGGATGTTGCATATGGATGAATGATTGTGCACTCATATAGAGATTATGAACTATGTTAGGAATTTGCATACATGTTGGATTCATGACACTAACATATTTTGCATTAAGGAGGTTTACTGAATCAGTAACCACCTGATCTCTTGCATTAGATAAGTACATATACACACACTTTCTGCATATGTTCATACAGCACTAGAAATCTTTTAAGGACAATGGTTGCCTGTGGATGATGCTTTGAGTAGATGGATGATTGGATGGTAGGACACATCCTCCGTAACTTAGAGATTTCGGGGACGAAATCCTTTAAGGGGGGAGAATGTAACAACCCGTGTTTTTATAACGTGTAATAACCATAAATCAAGGCAGAATTGATTTTTAAAATAAGAATCAAGGGAAACGGGTTACGCCATTGCGTTCGTCTCGAAATTCTGCTTGGAAACGAGTCCGAGTTTTTGAAAATCGGAGTCCGTATGACCAAGTTATGACCATTCGAAGTTTTCAGAAATTTTCAAATTCAAAACAGACTTAATTCGAATTCAAAAATTCGAATTTCAAACCTCCAAATGGACTGGGCGGGAAAAATCCCACCCAGGACCAGGTCGACCTGGGGGTCGACTATGTAGTCGACCTACCCAGGGCCAGGTCGACCATAGTGTCGACCTGGGGGTCGACCTAGTGCCCGAGCCCATTTTTGAAGCTGGATTCAGTCTGATGTATTTGGCCTCGTTCCTGTCCACATTCGTTGAACTGACCCTATAAATACAGCCCCTAACACCAGTCTCTCTACACCAAATTTCTTTCTGACCTTATGCTGCTCTGATTATGGTTGAAAATTTTGAGAGAGGGACTGCTTCTACTACGTTGAGACTGCGTTAAAGGAATTGCTGATTAGGGGACTTCTATTAGGACTTGACTAAGCAACAAACGACTCTCTTTTTCTAATTCTCGAATCACGATCTGTAAGCCCCAGTTATTTTCAGATTTAAACTGTAAATGTATTATGAATATGGTGTAAAATTGAAATTGGGCCTACGTATGATGACTGTTTACATTCATTCTTGTTCATCTTGGATCTTGACTCTTGAATATTGCTATGACATCGATTTGGGGCCTATTCATATTGTAAATCAAAAGGAGGAACCCCTCTTATTATCATGTTGAATCTGTTATTAGCTACATGTTTATGATTATAATCTTATGACAGTCGTACTATGACTATACTATCATCTTATGACAATCGTTACTATGACTATGCTATCATCTTACGACAATCGTTACTATGACTATACTATCACCTTATGACAGTCGTTACCATGACTATACTATCACCTTGTGAAAACTGTTATTTTGACTAGCACCTTATCTTGCTAGATTTGGAATCTTTATGTTTGAGGCTAATATTTCATATGCCAGTAATGTTTTATTTCAAGTCATATCATGCTATGCTAGTAATCACTCTTGCCAGCTTATACCCATTTTTTTTATGTCACTCCCTAATTAGATTTATTTGTATCGATTCGAACCTTCGTGCGATGGGAATACGATTTGGGTAGATAAGGTAAAACATGGATTAGCTTTAAATTTGAACATGAACATTACTATGACTTGAACCTGAATATGGACATGAACTTGACACGATTTGATATAAAACATAACTTGAAAACTCGACATGAATCTAAACATGAAAACTTGAACGTGGGCATGACAGTTAGATAAACTTGAAAATGGCCAACTCCAGGTTGGGTTGAGTTTGCAGTGTAAATCTTCCCGGAACCGCCTGGCAAATCCAGTGGCTGCAAACAATAGGATCCAATGTGGGTAGTTGGTCATATTGCACGTAAAAACCCGAGGTTGGACTATGTTGTGGTGTAAATCTGCCTGGAACCGCCCGGCAAATCCAGTAACCACAACAGTTAGTCTAATGTGAGAGGTTGGCGTGCACTAATGAATTAATGCCACATGATAGGGTTAAGTCATGAACCACTTGAATATACTTAACCAACTTGAAACGATGACTTGATAGGGTTAAGTCATGAACTGCTTGAACACACTTAACCAACTTGATACACGATCTGGATAGGGTTAAGTCACGAATTTGAATGACAAAACTTAACCCATTAGAAACCCTAGTTACGCGGTCCTTTCCAGCAGTAACCCACTTAGATGTATCACGATACCCTGGGACTAGGCAGGGTGGGGCACGATTACTGGGCTGATTGTCAGCGACCAGAACGATGGCTGAGTAGGTGCGCCATTGTAGGTTCAGGCGGGCTATGGTCGTGCACGTAGTCCGGAGTTGAAAAAGCAGGCATTGGGCACCCGTAGATTTACACTGTGCGTGCTTGATTCGTGTCGGTGGTTAGCACCATAGGACTTGATACACCCTATGGTGGACCTAGCACAGGTAACTACATTTCTGGATAGGACTGTATGACACTGATACATGACGAGCTAGGACGTGTAGGGAGCCGATCGACTAGTATATCGTACCGTAGGACCCCGTAATGAGTCACTTCATGATACTGGGCTAAGGGATCATTTCATGGTTAATACTTGATATGGGTTAGAATACTAGTACAGTTGGTGCAGCGAACCTTGAACATGCGATGTCAGACTTGACTTATCTTGTTATCTTAATTATCCAACCAGTTCTGTTATCATCCTTATGTTTAATTCCAGTTTTCACATATAATGTTACCTTTACTAGTTTTCATACTGAAAGTCACTAGGGCTTACCAGTCTTTATGACTGACCCTTTTTCTTTCGCCCCTTTTTCTTTCGTTCCCCCCCCCCCCAGGTTCCCAGGGAGGAAACACTAGCTCTTAGCTTGGATTCAACTTGCTTTCTGACAGCTCATGTACGATTTGGTCTTGGGCTATGCTATGGCTGCTTCTGCTATTTATGGGGAATAATTTACTTTTGTTTTAAAGTTTATGCTTCTTTACTATGAACTTGATGTAATGGAATAATTTGTATCTTGGATATATGAGCTTTTGGCTCATTTCTTGGAAATAATAAAAAGTTGGTTTTTAATTTCTACCGCTGCTTTATTTATGTTCTGCCTTGTGATATCTCTGTGCATGTTTACCTAGATAATACTCCACCAAAACTAGTGCATTCCCTTTGTGAGTGACCCTAGCGGAGGTGGGGAGTTACAGGAGTATCACCAGTTTTTCTCCAGGAGATAGTTAAATCTTTAATTAGATTTGAACGTGAAATTGTAATTGAATTTACTGATAACACCGTGGTGTTAGATATGAAGTATTACCAGTTTTACTTCATGGGATGAATAGGTCGAGATTGGGAAATTAAAACAAATGATTACTTCGGTAAGGTTCGTTAATCCCGACTAGTTTGAATTGATATTCAAAGGAAGATTAAAGAATAAATTTAAAGGAATTTATCTTTGATAAAATTAATGGGAACCTTTCCCTAAGAATGTGAAATTTAGAAACTAACTGTAGGTTAGCTAAGTAGAACGGTTTCGTGGGTATTGATCTGATGTTGGTTTCGGCCTTCGGGGTTAATATTTGGGGAATTATTCTCTTGTTAATTTACGGTTAGTGACTGATGCATTGGAATGAGGCGTATGTTGTGTTTGTGTAACACATGTTTATTATATACGCGAGTTATTCAGAAAGACCGGGTTTATCCCATTCTAAATAACTGATACGACGATAAGTCGAAGATGAAGACGATGGTAGAAGACCGGAGGTCTTCACGTCGTTTGGATAATTACTGATGATCTTGATTGGGTCGTACACCCAAAAGGAGGGAATCAGTTGGTGGTCGTCCAGACGTACTTGGAGATCGATGGATATGCGTGGTACTAGGTGCCTCCGGTTTCGTTCAGACCCAGAACAGACTTGTAAATGGATGTGTTTCTGACATCGGATTTCATTCTGTGTGATTGATATCGGTTGCATAGCGTGGATTGCCTATGTGGCATGCTAAGATGCAAATGATCAAGGCTTCTGTTGAAAAGCAAAGTCTTGGGGTTGATGAGCAAAGCACGGCCTTTGGGGTGTAGCTTTGTGTAACGTTGATTCGCGAGCCTCACAACCTGGTAGTGAACCAGAAACAGGAGAAGGACCTCAGGGAGGGCATGCGTTTCTTTCTAGCTAGAAGTTGCGTCAGTGGTTTTACACTCCCTGACGAGTTTGACTTATGTGGTTGTTGCTGTTGTGAGGCGCCTCGGTTATATCGGTCGATCCGGGACCGATGGAGTCATTCGTTGGCTCATTGACACCCCATAGGGTGGGGAAACGCAGTGTTCATGCATTTTAATCCACATCGGTGGACCGGCCCTGTCGCTCCAAGGCTTGACTGAGTACTTGCCTGAGACACGGGCTAGAGCGTCTCGAATCGGTAGAGGACTATCTTTTGCTTCGGTTCACAGATGGAAATCCAATTTCCAAATACGTGACATTTGCGGTTTTATTTGTAGAGCCTAGTATGGCGACATAGTGGGATGGGGCGCTTATGCCGTCTATGATTGATACTTGTGATTTGAAGTTGTTTTATCCACTATACACTTATAGTAATAATAAATGATTTGTTTTCAATGTATCAATCATTCTTGGCTATTATAAGGTAAAAACCCTATCAACCAGCTTGCGTTGCATTGTGTGATGGGAACTGGGTCTTATAATAGCTTCATTTTTCATTATTTAGCATTGCGCTGTTGTTTTATGCACTAGTATTCTTGGGAGGAA
Source organism: Allium sativum (assembly GCA_030737875.1). Classification (NCBI taxonomy): domain Eukaryota; kingdom Viridiplantae; phylum Streptophyta; class Magnoliopsida; order Asparagales; family Amaryllidaceae; genus Allium; species Allium sativum. The sequence continues at coordinate 493,383,726 of CM060920.1, forward strand.
ACCCGTTCCGTGTTATACAGCGTGGTCCCTTGATTTACCTAACTTTAAAAATAAAGACTAATAATTGTTTTAGTTCTCACACCAGTCCCATGACTGACCTGAAGTTTATTGTTTTAACCTAAACTCTGGGTGCCTTTATTTTGACACGGGCAACTAGTAGTTTTGGTTTTGCAGATTTATATTCACAGGATCCTGACTTACAGCTGGAACGATATCCGGGAAGCTTTGTATCCGTATATCTTCTTCTAGTTGTGTATTGTATTATTTTCCGCTGCTATGTAATGTATTGTATTGTAATCTCTGATATTTTCTGTTGTATAATATATGTTTATACTCTTTATATTCTTGTATTCTGATGGAATTGTTGTAATATACAATGAAATGTTCTTATGTTTGCGCTCTTCTGTGGCTTGTCCTCGACTCAATCCGGGATTTCCCGCAAGGGGGATTTCGGGTCGTTTCATCGTGGTATCAGAGCTTTGGTTTACAAAGCTCAGAGAACAAGGCACATTAGAACCATACGAAAGAATTCATCAGATATTGGATTAGTAATATCCAATAGGAATGACTCGTTAGAGATGGGATCAGTAGTATCCTAGAACGAGTGTGAAGAGTAGTGTTTTTGAAATAAAAGTGAAAACAAATTTTGTTTTGAAAATTTAAATTGTTCTATACGTATTTGAAAATTTATTTTATATTGAATTTGGACAATCCAATATATAAAGATTTTGCATATATGTCTTGCAAACGTGTATTCGAAGTTTTAATGTACTGGATAGTTATAGAATCACACGCTAGTGCCCGGGGATAATTCTGGTAACGGGGCACCATCGCCAGTATTTATTTTCGAGTTTCGAAAGTGAGATTTCTATATATTTCCAATTGACTGGTGTGAGAACCGAAACTAGATAGGGCCTATTGTTGTGATTTGGCATCGAAAATCTGATTTTTTGACTATATATCAAAGTTATGGATTTGAAAAGCTAATCAACTAATTGATTGATGGTTGTGTTGTTGATTATTGGTTGATTAATTAAAATTAGTAACCTATAACCAAATTGTATCAAATAGTAAATTGTATTGAAATTTTGTCGCATTTGCTTGCATATACATGTACTTACATTGAACAGGTCATAGCAAAGAGGCTAGAGCAGAAGAATAAAATTGTTTGCCCGACAAATAGGTACATGTATACATAATTTACTGTTTTGTTTGGGTGATGATGATTTTATGACCCGATTGGCTAGCCGCTTGGCTTTTCCTTTTTCTTTTTGAGATCAGAGGGCCTGTACGGCAATTTCGGGATTTTCTCGGTGCTCTCGGTGCAGGGGAGGTTATGGCGAAATTTTTCGAAAATTTAGGGTGTTAGCCAAATTTTTGAAAATTTTGAAAAGTTCTTAGAAACTGAAAAGTTGAAGAACTTAAGCCGTAATGAAAATAGAGAAAGTTGAGTTGATTGTTAAACAACTTTCGGCTTCGTTCCTTTTTGGGGACGAAAAGTTTTAAGTGGGGGAGATTGTAATAACCCTGAAATCTGGGCCAATTTAAAAAAAATTATTTTGGCAATTTTAGCGAATTTTGATTATTTAAAATGAATTATTTTAAATAATAACGACGAGAAATTTATTTTGAATGGAATTCGAACGTATATATTTATATAGATCGTCGTTAGAATATAAATGTTTATTTTAAGTTATAAAAGGAATTGAAAATGGCGAGGTAGTTCGATAATTCGATTTCAAATTTCAAATGAATGTACAGGATTCAAAATAAACCGGATTTTAGCGAAACCAAAAATATTTGAATCTAATTGAGAATATCTTTCCAACGAATCAGAAAAATTGAAATTTCATAGCGAGGATAAAAAGTTATGTCCAGTTGAAAATTCAGAATAGTCGCTATGGAATTCTGGCCCTTAAAAATGGAAATTTTGCAAACGACCTCGGATTTCGACGAAACCACTTTTGTTGGATCCGTGATGTCAAATTATTGCTAGGTTTCAATTTTCATAATTTTTCGAATTAATATGTGAGTGTGGCAAAGGAAAACGCGTTTGACCAGTTTCAATTCATTTTAATCGACTGGAAAATGGCCATTTTCAAACTGTCTCAGAATTCAAAGAAACTAGTTTTTTTAAGACCGTATCGTCAATATGAAGCTAGAAAGTATTTTTCGAGAATTTTTAGAGTTCGTATGTGGGCCCGGTAAATTGAAATGTGCGTTCAAATTCAATATATAGAGTTATATTTTGTTTTTAACGAAAACTGATCGAAATGGTCGAATCAGCCTACGATACATATCCCATTGTGTTCGGAATGGGGGTAATTAGCTATAGACAACAGTCGTTGGATCTCGTTTCGAGTTCGAATAAAAAGTCAACAAATTAATGAATTAAATAATAAAATAATATATATATTATTATATAACTACCCTCACATCTCTCCCTCTCTCTCTCTCTTCGATTTCATAAAATAAAAAGAAAAAAACCTTCCGTTCGATTCCTCAGCGCGCCTCCACCTACGCCGCCACCATCGCCCCTCCGCCACCGCTCCTCCACCACACCCCCCCCCCCCCCCCCGATCTCCTCTGCTGCTCTCTCTCCTCCATCCCTAATTGAAGCCACGCCCTAAACCCCCCTTGTCGCGATTCCACCTGCGCCGCCCGCGCTAGCGGTCCCCACTGTGCCACCGCACCCCCAGCCTCGCCCGCGCCGCCACCTGTCGCCGTTCTCTGACTATGAGCAGCCCCCCTTCCATTTTAACCGTAAGTTTTATTTATTTAATTCTATTTCTTTTTCAGTTTAAATATAAAGTATGCATTGATTTAAATGTAGTTTGTGTATAAGACTGTTAAAATCTGAATTTATTTAAATTATAAATCGTATTTGGAAATGAGTTTTAATGCATATTTATAAAGCAAAGATTTTTATAATAAGGAAAAGTATATGATTTTTAAACAAGTAAAGATAGTATTTTTAAACAAGTAAAGATAGGATTTTTAAACAAGTAAAGATGAGATTTTTAATCTATGAAAGACGATATTTTTATATATGTAGCGAATTAAAAATATAATTTTTATAATATAGAGAGGTTAAAAATATAAATTTTATACTAGTGGCATATTAAAAATAAGATTTTTATATAGGTATGATAGTAAAAATATGATTTTTATTCATGTAGAGTTAAAAAAATATAATCTTTATTAGGAGAAGAGCATTATAAAAATATAATTTTTATAACAAAGTGAAGATAAAAATTTGATTTTTGTATATATGAGGTGAAGGTAAAAATTCGATTTTTATATATGTAGTGAATACGGGCAACGAAAGTGACAAAAGACGAAAAGGTGAAGATTTCTGTAACAACCCGTAAAATGCGAGCCAGTTTGAAAATTTTTATTTTGGCAATTTTAGCGAATTTTGATATTTAAAATGGATTATTTTAAATAATATCGACGAGAAATTTATTTTGAATATAATTCGAACGTATATATTATACGCGTCGTCGTTAGAATATAAATAATTATATATAATTATAAATAGAATTGAAAATGGCGCGGTAGTTCGATAATTCGATTTCAAACTTCAATTGAATGTACCGGGTGCAAAACAATCCGGATTTTAGTGAAACCAAAAATAATGGAATCTAATAGTGAATATCTTTCCAACGAATCCGAAAAATCGAAAGTTAGTAGCGGGAATCAAAAGTTGTCCAGTTGAAAATTCTGAATAGTCGCTATGGAATTCAGGCTCTTAAAAATGGACATTTTGCAAATGACCTCGGATTTCGACGAAACCACTTTTGTTGGATCCGCAGTGTCAAGTTATCGCTAGGTTTCAAATTTCATAATTTTTCGAATCAATATGTGAGCGTGGCATAGGAAAACGCGTTTGACCAGTTTCAGTTGATTTTAATCGACTGGAAATTGGCCATTTTTCAAACGGTCTCAGAATTCGACGAAACTAGATTTGTTAGGACCGTATCGTCAATACGAAGCTAGAAAATATTTTTCTGGAATTTTTCTAGTTAGTATGTGACCCCGGTAATTTGAAAGGTACGTTTAAAATTCAATATAGTGATTTAAATGTAAATTTAACGGAAGCTGATTGTAACAGCCGAATCAGCTGACGATACATATCCCATTGTGTTCGGAATGGGGGTTAAACGCTATGGACGACAGGCGGTGGGCCTCGTTTCGAGGTCGTATGTGAAAGTCAACTCTTTAGGATAAAATTAAATAATTAATTAATTAAAAAAAGAAAAAAAAAGCTTCCTCCCTTAAAAACCTTCTGGCCCCCCCTTTCATTTTTAAAATCGATTTATAAAAAAAAAAAAAAAAAAAAAAAAGAAAAGGAAAGGGAGAGCGACAGGGGAGGAGCCGCCGCCCCTCCCCGATGATCCTCCGCCGCCGTACGATGGCGGTGCCATCTCCCCACCTCCGCCTGAGAAGGCGATGCCCCCTCCGCCATGATACGACGTTCGAGCCCCCCCCTCCCCTCAAGCCCGACCCCCCCTCCAGGCGCCAGGCGCCGCGAAACCCACAACCGCCCCCCCCAGCGACTGCCTCCGGCCACCCCTATTCCCCAAGCGCCCCCAGGTAATTTTTAATTTATTTATTTTATTTTTATTTTGCTTTGTTTAAGAAAAATGAAGAAAAACTGATTTTTAACAAAAGAAAAACTGATTTTATTAGAAATGTAAAACTGATTTTATAAGAATTGCAAAAACTGATTTTTTATATTTTGTTAAAACTTTTTTTTTTTTTTTTTTTTTTTTTTTTTTTTTTATGAATAAAAACTGATTTTACTTTATGGTTTAAAAAATGAATTTGCTTTGAAAATATAATTTTTGTATTGTTTAAATCGAAATAAAAATATAATCTTTACTATATAGGAATATTAAAAATATGATTTTTATATTTTTAAAGTATTAAAAATATAATCTTTATAGGATAGAGAAGTTAAAAATATCACCTTTGTATATGTGGCGAAATAAAAATCTGATTTTTATTTTATATACATTGAAATCAAGTGATGAAATTTGAAAAGGTGAAATCTTTGAATTTAAAAAGGCGAGATTTTTATATATTGAACTTCGATAGAAAAATAGGATTTTTATATATTGAACTTCGAGTTAAAAATTCGATTTTTATATATTGAACTTTGAACTAAAAATTCGATTTTTATATATTGAACTTTGAACTAAAAATTCGATTTTTATATATTGAACTTTGAACTAAAAATTCGATTTTTATATATTGAACTTTGAACTAAAAATTCGATTTTTATATATTGAACTTTGAACTAAAAATTCGATTTTTATATATTGAACTTTGAACTAAAAATTCGATTTTTATATATTGAACTTTGAACTAAAAATTCGATTTTTATATATTGAACTTTGAACTAAAAATTCGATTTTTATATATTGAACTTTGAACTAAAAATTCGATTTTTATATATTGAACTTTGAAATAAAAATTCGATTTTTATATATTGAATAACATAGTAAAAATTCGATTTTTACATATGTAGAGAATACGGGCGACGAAAGCGATAAAAGGCGAGATTGGTGAAGATTTCTATCAATGAAGAGCCGTGGAGCTGGATAGCTATAATGTGAGAACTTCTCACTCAAAGTATATTTTTCTAGTTATATATATATACTAGGATGCAGACGGTGCTTAGTAGCACCCGACACAATCGTCCACAGACCATGGACTTGTTTGTTTGGCTGTTTGGTTATGGATTGTGATATTGGTTTGAATGTGGTTTGTGGTGTGAAAAATCGAATCGATAAATTGGTTAGGATTAGACGTGCGCCGTTATAAGGCGAAGGAGTAAGGCTAGGTTAGACCCTTACTCCAAATTTTGTGGTTTGCATAACGAAAGTGAATTCGATTGATGTGTGAATGGCGTGGGCCTTCACTAGACCGGGGATAAGGCTAGGCCTCGTCCCGTTTCTAGTATCGTGCCGTTATGCCGCCGAAATTTTCTAAAATAAGTTAGAAAAATAAAAATATCATTTTATTTAAAGAATGAATTGAATAGAAGTTCATATGTTGAAATAAAATGTGTTATCGTTAAAAATATAATTTTTAACGTGAATGTGAATAAATAAATATTCATTTACAAACCGGATGGTTTGTTTATGTACACTTATTTGAATGACATTGATTGGGTCGATAAATTTTACACATCGCCTAACTGCACAAATAAAATATGTGTTTGATTGTTTGAAACCCCACACGGGTGTTAGGATGAAATTTGAAGTTCACTCATCCTGATTGATTAAATATGTCGATCGATTGATTGACAGACTGTTATAAGCGTTGAATATCTATATTTGATGCTTATACAGTGTAGTGCACTTTGGTTGATGGTTGATTATTTTCAATGCTATTATATACATGTGTTGTATGAAAATCCATATAATTAATTTTATATGGTAATTGATTGGGCCTCATTCCAGTTTTGAAAAAGAAATATTTGAAATAGAATATTTGAAAATAAAGGAATATATGAAGCCGTGTTGATTAGATTGACGCCATTTTGACGTGAACGATATTTATATCGATTTTAAAAACGATTTCGAAATGAATTGAATTGAAAACGATTTCGAAATGAATTGAATTGAAAACGAATTCAAAATGAATTGAAAATGAATTCGAATTGAATTGAAAACGATTTCGAAATGAATTGAATTGAAAACGAATTCCAAATGAATTGAAAACGATTTCGAAATGAATTGAATTGAAAACGATTTCGAAATGAATTGAATTGAAAACGAATTCGAATTGAATTGAAAACGAATTCAAAATGAATTGAAAATGAATTCGAATTGAATTGAAAACGATTTCGAAATGAATTGAATTGAAAACGAATTCCAAATGAATTGAAAACGATTTCGAAATGAATTGAATTGAAAACGATTTCGAAATGAATTGAATTGAAAACGAATTCGAATTGAATTGAAAACGATTTCGAAATGAATTGAATTGAAAACGATTTCGAAATGAATTGAATTGAAAACGATTTCGAAATGAATTGAATTGAAAATGAATTCGAATTGAATTGAAAACGATTTCGAAATGAATTGAATTGAAAACGATTTCGAAATGAATTGAATTGAAAACGATTTCGAAATGAATTGAATTGAAAACGAATTCGAATTGAATTGAAAACGATTTCGAAATGAATTGAATTGAAAACGAATTCGAATTGAATTGAAAGCGAATTGAAATGAATTCAAATTGAATTGAAATTCGAATTGAATAGAAATGAATTTTGAAACGAATTTATAAAGAAGAATTCAATTTTGATTTGAATTGAAAAGGAAGTTGAAATTGCTTTTGAAACGAATTTTAAAACTATTTATATAATTCGTTTTAAATAGAAATCGACGAAGTATATATTATATATATTATATATATAATATAATGGCCTGAATAGAACGCGCCGCGCCGCGGCAGTTCGTGAATTTCGACCATTTATTTCAAACGGACATTGCGGGAGATCCGACCGTCGGATTCTCCTAAAACCGGAACCGTTGGGTTCGTATCGAAAAGAGCTTTCTAACGAAGGCTAGAAATTTGAAATCTAACGGTTGGATTTGGAATTATGTCCAAATCAAATTCGAAAAAGGTCGCTGTAAGTGCAGTTCGATGGCCGTTGATGGAAATCGACTGTACGGGCCTTGATAAAATTATTAAAAATAGTAATAATTTGTGTAAAATCATAAGAAATGATTTGTGAAAGTTTGGGATGAAAAACTCCATATTTGAAAAGATAAAAATAGATTTTTATCGAAATGAACTAGTTTTGAACTAGAATTATAATTCTATTTATTTTTAAATAAATAAATTGAATTTGAAATGGTTTTGAAAATAACCAAAATTTCCAATGATTGCATTGGAGTGGATTTGAATCGAAATTGTCTTCGGAATATTTCGATGTTGGAATTCGTGATATTACAGGTGTTGTTATGGAAATTTGAAAGATATATATTTGTATCGTTATTTCCAATACGACATTTGTTAGTCGTAGAATTCGATATTGAATATAAGCCGATATATTTTCTATTCAGAGCCTTGTATTGAATATCGAATGTGATTTGGGTTTGTCGTGAATGGTGTCTTCACTAACACTGTTCTGGAACCCAGTTGAGAAAAGATTAAATCTTTTTATTTAGATTTAATGAAGTGTACCAATTAAATGATATTTAATTGGAATTGAATTGGTATTGATTTTTGGGTTTATCGTGAACAGTGTTTTAAATAACACTTGTTCTTTAACCCGATAATTAATGGAATGTGATTTTGGGTTTATCGTGAACAGTGTTTTAAATAACACTTGTTCTTTAACCCGATAATTAATCGAATGTGATCTGGGTTTGTCGTGAATGGTGTCTTCACTAACACTGTTCTTGAACCCAGTTGAGAAAAGATTAAATCTTTTATTTAGATTTAATGAAGTGTACCAATTAAATGATATTTAATTGGAATTGAATTGGTATTGATTTTTGGGTTTATCGTGAACAGTGTTTTAAATAACACTTGTTCTTTAACCCGATAATTAATCGAATGTGATCTGGGTTTGTCGTGAATGGTGTCTTCACTAACACTGTTCTTGAACCCAGTTGAGAAAATATTAGATCTTTTTATTTAGATTTAATGAAGTGTACCAATTAAATGATATTTAATTGGAATTGAATTGGTATTGATTTTTGGGTTTATCGTGAACAGTGTTTTAAATAACACTTGTTCTTTAACCCGATAATTAATGGAATGTGATTTTGGGTTTATCGCGAACCGTGTTTTTAGATGACACTGATTCTTTAACCCAGTCAAAAGATTAAAACTAAGTGGAGTTTTAATGAATCTTTAATTAGATTGAAAAGATCGAGAATGGAGTATCACCAGTTTTGCTCCAGGCGATAGTTAAATCTTTAATTAGATTTGAACGTGAAATTTAGAAACTAACTGTCGGTTAGCTAAGTAGAATGATTTTCTGGATATTGATCTGATGTTGGTTTCGGCCTTCGGGGTTAATATTTGGGGAATTATTCTCTTGATTAATTTACGGTTAATGACTAATGAATTGGAATGAGGCGTATGTTGTGTTTGTGTAACACTTATTTAAAATATACGCGAGTTATTCGGAAAGACCGGGTTTATCCCATTCTGAATAACTGATACGACGATAAGTCGAAGATGAAGACGATGGGAAGACCGGAAGTCTTCACGTCGTTTGGGTGATAACTGATGATCTTGATTGGGCAGTACACCCAAGAAGATGGAAACAGTTAGTGATCGTCCAGACGTACTTGGAGATCGATGGATATGCGGGGTACTAGGTGCCTCCGGTTTCGTTCAGACCCAGAACGGACTTGTAAATGGACTGTGTGTCTGACATCGGATTTCATTCTGTGTGACTGATATCGGTTGCATAGGATGGTTTGCCTGTGTGGCATGCTAAGATGCAAATGATCAAGGCTTCTGTTGAAAAGCAAAGTCTTGTGGTGATGATCAAAGCACGGCCTTTGTGGCGTAGCTTTGTGTAACGTTTACCTCGCGTGTTTCACACCAGGTATGAACCAAAAACGGGAGACGGACCTCAGGGAGGACTTGCGTTTCTTTCTAGCTAGAAGTGGCGTCAGTGGTTTTACACGCCCTGACGAGTTTGACTTATGTGGTTGTTGCTGTTGCGAGGCGCCTCGGTTATATCGGTTTCGGCCGATGCTTCTGGTCGGCTGACGGACCAGACTTACACCCCATAGGGTGGGGAAACGTAATGTTCAGGCATTTTAATCCACTCCGTGTGGACCGGCCCTGACGATCCAAGGGTCGATGCGCTCTGACCCTGTGGCTCGGGCTAGAGAGTCACGAAAACGGTTGAGGACTATCTTTTGCCTCGGTTCATAGACGGAAATCCAATTTCCAAATACGTGATCTTGCGGTTTTAGTTGTAATCCTATATATGGCGACATAGTGGGATGGGGCGCTCATGCCGCCTATGATTGATACTTATGATTTGAAGTGTTTTATACACTATGCACTTATATTAGTATCAAATGATTTGTTTTAAACGTATCAAGCATTCTTTGGTTGTTATAAGGGAAAACCCTATCCTCGACTGCGTTGCATTGTGTGATGGGACCTGGGTCTTATAACAGCTTCATTTTTCTTTATTTAGCATTTCGCTGTTGTTTTATGCACTGGTATTCTTGGGAGGAAACCCGTTCCGTGTTATACGGCGTGGTCCCTTGATTTACCTATCTTTAAAAATAAAGATTAATAACTGTTTTAGTTCTCACACCAGTCCCATGACTGACCTGGAGTTTATTGTTTTAACCTAAACTCTGGGTGCCCCTATTTTTGACACGGGCAGCTAGTAGTTTTGGTTTTGCAGATTTATATTCACAGGATCCTGGTTTACAGCTGGAACGATATCCGGAAAGCTTTGTATCCGTATATCTACTTCTAGTTGTGTATTGTATTATTTTCCGCTGCGATGTATTTAAATGTAATTTAAATCTCTGATATTTCTGTGTAATATTCATTTATACTCTGTATATTCTTGTAATCTGATGCATTGTTGTAATATACAATGAAATGTTCTTCTGTATGCGTTCTGCTGTGGTTTGTTCTCGAACTATCCGACGCTTTCCTTTACGGGGAAGTTGCGGGTCTTCACACGTGGTATCAGAGCTTTGGTTTACAAAGCAGAGAACAAGACACATTAGAACCATACGAAAGAATTCATCAGATAATTGGATTAGTAATATCCAATGGGATGACTCGTTAGAGATAGGATCAGTAGTATCCTAGAACGAGTGTGAAGAGTATATTTTTGAAAATGAAAACAAATTTTTGTTTTGAAAATTTAAATCAATTATTCGTATTTGATTATTTAGTTTATATTGATGTGGACAATCCAGTATATAAAGATTTTGCGTATACGTCTGATCCGCGTGTATTCAAGGTTTTAATATATTGGATAGATATAGCATCACACTCTAGTCGCCCGAAGATGATATTGATGATAGCGATCGCATCATCAACATTTATGTTCGAGTTTCGAAGGTGTGATTTTCTATATATTTCCATTAGGCTGGTGTGAGAACCAAAACTTATATATGGCTAGAATTCATTGTTGTGATTTGGCATCAAAAATCTGGTTTTCGACTATGTATCAAAGTTATGAATTTGAAACCCTAATTCACTAATTGATTGATGTTTGTGTTGGCTGTTTAATTGTTTGCTAATTTTGAACCATTATGCCTAATTTAATCGAATATTGAATTATATTAAAAATTGGTCGCATTTGCTTGCATATACATATACTTACATTGAACAGGTCATAGCAAGGAGGCTAGAGCAGAGAATAAAATTTGTTTGCCCGACAAATAGGTACATGTTTACTACATAATTTCCTGTTTTGTTTGGGTGATGATGATTTTGTGAGCCTATTGGCTAGCCGCTTGGCTTTTTCTTTTTCTTTTTGAGATCTGAAGGACCGGGGAAGCTATTTGAAATTCCCCGATGCTCCCGGTGCAGGGGAGGTTATGGCGAAATTTTTCGAAAATTTAGGGTGTTAGCCAAATTTTTGAAATTTTGAAAATTCTCAGAAACTAAAGAGTTGGAGAATGGAAGCCAGATCGAACGTAGAGTTGATTAATCAAACCACTTTCGACTTTGTTCCTTTTCGGGGACGAAAAGTTTTAAGTGGGGGAGATTGTAACAACCCGTAAAATGCGAGCCAGTTTGAAAATTTTTATTTTGGCAATTTTAGCGAATTTTGATATTTAAAATGGATTATTTTAAATAATATCGACGAGAAATTTATTTTGAATATAATTCGAACGTATATATTATACGCGTCGTCGTTAGAATATAAATAATTATATATAATTATAAATAGAATTGAAAATGGCGCGGTAGTTCGATAATTCGATTTCAAACTTCAATTGAATGTACCGGGTGCAAAACAATCCGGATTTTAGTGAAACCAAAAATAATGGAATCTAATAGTGAATATCTTTCCAACGAATCCGAAAAATCGAAAGTTAGTAGCGGGAATCAAAAGTTGTCCAGTTGAAAATTCTGAATAGTCGCTATGGAATTCAGGCTCTTAAAAATGGACATTTTGCAAATGACCTCGGATTTCGACGAAACCACTTTTGTTGGATCCGCAGTGTCAAGTTATCGCTAGGTTTCAAATTTCATAATTTTTCGAATCAATATGTGAGCGTGGCATAGGAAAACGCGTTTGACCAGTTTCAGTTGATTTTAATCGACTGGAAATTGGCCATTTTTCAAACGGTCTCAGAATTCGACGAAACTAGATTTGTTAGGACCGTATCGTCAATACGAAGCTAGAAAATATTTTTCTGGAATTTTTCTAGTTAGTATGTGACCCCGGTAATTTGAAAGGTACGTTTAAAATTCAATATAGTGATTTAAATGTAAATTTAACGGAAGCTGATTGTAACAGCCGAATCAGCTGACGATACATATCCCATTGTGTTCGGAATGGGGGTTAAACGCTATGGACGACAGGCGGTGGGCCTCGTTTCGAGGTCGTATGTGAAAGTCAACTCTTTAGGATAAAATTAAATAATTAATTAATTAAAAAAAGAAAAAAAAAGCTTCCTCCCTTAAAAACCTTCTGGCCCCCCCTTTCATTTTTAAAATCGATTTATAAAAAAAAAAAAAAAAAAAAAAAAAGAAAAGGAAAGGGAGAGCGACAGGGGAGGAGCCGCCGCCCCTCCCCGATGATCCTCCGCCGCCGTACGATGGCGGTGCCATCTCCCCACCTCCGCCTGAGAAGGCGATGCCCCCTCCGCCATGATACGACGTTCGAGCCCCCCCCTCCCCTCAAGCCCGACCCCCCCTCCAGGCGCCAGGCGCCGCGAAACCCACAACCGCCCCCCCCCAGCGACTGCCTCCGGCCACCCCTATTCCCCAAGCGCCCCCAGGTAATTTTTAATTTATTTATTTTATTTTTATTTTGCTTTGTTTAAGAAAAATGAAGAAAAACTGATTTTTAACAAAAGAAAAACTGATTTTATTAGAAATGTAAAACTGATTTTATAAGAATTGCAAAAACTGATTTTTTATATTTTGTTAAAACTTTTTTTTTTTTTTTTTTTTTTTTTTTTTTTTTATGAATAAAAACTGATTTTACTTTATGGTTTAAAAAATGAATTTGCTTTGAAAATATAATTTTTGTATTGTTTAAATCGAAATAAAAATATAATCTTTACTATATAGGAATATTAAAAATATGATTTTTATATTTTTAAAGTATTAAAAATATAATCTTTATAGGATAGAGAAGTTAAAAATATCACCTTTGTATATGTGGCGAAATAAAAATCTGATTTTTATTTTATATACATTGAAATCAAGTGATGAAATTTGAAAAGGTGAAATCTTTGAATTTAAAAAGGCGAGATTTTTATATATTGAACTTCGATAGAAAAATAGGATTTTTATATATTGAACTTCGAGTTAAAAATTCGATTTTTATATATTGAACTTTGAACTAAAAATTCGATTTTTATATATTGAACTTTGAACTAAAAATTCGATTTTTATATATTGAACTTTGAACTAAAAATTCGATTTTTATATATTGAACTTTGAACTAAAAATTCGATTTTTATATATTGAACTTTGAACTAAAAATTCGATTTTTATATATTGAACTTTGAACTAAAAATTCGATTTTTATATATTGAACTTTGAACTAAAAATTCGATTTTTATATATTGAACTTTGAACTAAAAATTCGATTTTTATATATTGAACTTTGAACTAAAAATTCGATTTTTATATATTGAACTTTGAAATAAAAATTCGATTTTTATATATTGAATAACATAGTAAAAATTCGATTTTTACATATGTAGAGAATACGGGCGACGAAAGCGATAAAAGGCGAGATTGGTGAAGATTTCTATCAATGAAGAGCCGTGGAGCTGGATAGCTATAATGTGAGAACTTCTCACTCAAAGTATATTTTTCTAGTTATATATATATACTAGGATGCAGACGGTGCTTAGTAGCACCCGACACAATCGTCCACAGACCATGGACTTGTTTGTTTGGCTGTTTGGTTATGGATTGTGATATTGGTTTGAATGTGGTTTGTGGTGTGAAAAATCGAATCGATAAATTGGTTAGGATTAGACGTGCGCCGTTATAAGGCGAAGGAGTAAGGCTAGGTTAGACCCTTACTCCAAATTTTGTGGTTTGCATAACGAAAGTGAATTCGATTGATGTGTGAATGGCGTGGGCCTTCACTAGACCGGGGATAAGGCTAGGCCTCGTCCCGTTTCTAGTATCGTGCCGTTATGCCGCCGAAATTTTCTAAAATAAGTTAGAAAAATAAAAATATCATTTTATTTAAAGAATGAATTGAATAGAAGTTCATATGTTGAAATAAAATGTGTTATCGTTAAAAATATAATTTTTAACGTGAATGTGAATAAATAAATATTCATTTACAAACCGGATGGTTTGTTTATGTACACTTATTTGAATGACATTGATTGGGTCGATAAATTTTACACATCGCCTAACTGCACAAATAAAATATGTGTTTGATTGTTTGAAACCCCACACGGGTGTTAGGATGAAATTTGAAGTTCACTCATCCTGATTGATTAAATATGTCGATCGATTGATTGACAGACTGTTATAAGCGTTGAATATCTATATTTGATGCTTATACAGTGTAGTGCACTTTGGTTGATGGTTGATTATTTTCAATGCTATTATATACATGTGTTGTATGAAAATCCATATAATTAATTTTATATGGTAATTGATTGGGCCTCATTCCAGTTTTGAAAAAGAAATATTTGAAATAGAATATTTGAAAATAAAGGAATATATGAAGCCGTGTTGATTAGATTGACGCCATTTTGACGTGAACGATATTTATATCGATTTTAAAAACGATTTCGAAATGAATTGAATTGAAAACGATTTCGAAATGAATTGAATTGAAAACGAATTCAAAATGAATTGAAAATGAATTCGAATTGAATTGAAAACGATTTCGAAATGAATTGAATTGAAAACGAATTCCAAATGAATTGAAAACGATTTCGAAATGAATTGAATTGAAAACGATTTCGAAATGAATTGAATTGAAAACGAATTCGAATTGAATTGAAAACGAATTCAAAATGAATTGAAAATGAATTCGAATTGAATTGAAAACGATTTCGAAATGAATTGAATTGAAAACGAATTCCAAATGAATTGAAAACGATTTCGAAATGAATTGAATTGAAAACGATTTCGAAATGAATTGAATTGAAAACGAATTCGAATTGAATTGAAAACGATTTCGAAATGAATTGAATTGAAAACGATTTCGAAATGAATTGAATTGAAAACGATTTCGAAATGAATTGAATTGAAAATGAATTCGAATTGAATTGAAAACGATTTCGAAATGAATTGAATTGAAAACGATTTCGAAATGAATTGAATTGAAAACGATTTCGAAATGAATTGAATTGAAAACGAATTCGAATTGAATTGAAAACGATTTCGAAATGAATTGAATTGAAAACGAATTCGAATTGAATTGAAAGCGAATTGAAATGAATTCAAATTGAATTGAAATTCGAATTGAATAGAAATGAATTTTGAAACGAATTTATAAAGAAGAATTCAATTTTGATTTGAATTGAAAAGGAAGTTGAAATTGCTTTTGAAACGAATTTTAAAACTATTTATATAATTCGTTTTAAATAGAAATCGACGAAGTATATATTATATATATTATATATATAATATAATGGCCTGAATAGAACGCGCCGCGCCGCGGCAGTTCGTGAATTTCGACCATTTATTTCAAACGGACATTGCGGGAGATCCGACCGTCGGATTCTCCTAAAACCGGAACCGTTGGGTTCGTATCGAAAAGAGCTTTCTAACGAAGGCTAGAAATTTGAAATCTAACGGTTGGATTTGGAATTATGTCCAAATCAAATTCGAAAAAGGTCGCTGTAAGTGCAGTTCGATGGCCGTTGATGGAAATCGACTGTACGGGCCTTGATAAAATTATTAAAAATAGTAATAATTTGTGTAAAATCATAAGAAATGATTTGTGAAAGTTTGGGATGAAAAACTCCATATTTGAAAAGATAAAAATAGATTTTTATCGAAATGAACTAGTTTTGAACTAGAATTATAATTCTATTTATTTTTAAATAAATAAATTGAATTTGAAATGGTTTTGAAAATAACCAAAATTTCCAATGATTGCATTGGAGTGGATTTGAATCGAAATTGTCTTCGGAATATTTCGATGTTGGAATTCGTGATATTACAGGTGTTGTTATGGAAATTTGAAAGATATATATTTGTATCGTTATTTCCAATACGACATTTGTTAGTCGTAGAATTCGATATTGAATATAAGCCGATATATTTTCTATTCAGAGCCTTGTATTGAATATCGAATGTGATTTGGGTTTGTCGTGAATGGTGTCTTCACTAACACTGTTCTGGAACCCAGTTGAGAAAAGATTAAATCTTTTTATTTAGATTTAATGAAGTGTACCAATTAAATGATATTTAATTGGAATTGAATTGGTATTGATTTTTGGGTTTATCGTGAACAGTGTTTTAAATAACACTTGTTCTTTAACCCGATAATTAATGGAATGTGATTTTGGGTTTATCGTGAACAGTGTTTTAAATAACACTTGTTCTTTAACCCGATAATTAATCGAATGTGATCTGGGTTTGTCGTGAATGGTGTCTTCACTAACACTGTTCTTGAACCCAGTTGAGAAAAGATTAAATCTTTTATTTAGATTTAATGAAGTGTACCAATTAAATGATATTTAATTGGAATTGAATTGGTATTGATTTTTGGGTTTATCGTGAACAGTGTTTTAAATAACACTTGTTCTTTAACCCGATAATTAATCGAATGTGATCTGGGTTTGTCGTGAATGGTGTCTTCACTAACACTGTTCTTGAACCCAGTTGAGAAAATATTAGATCTTTTTATTTAGATTTAATGAAGTGTACCAATTAAATGATATTTAATTGGAATTGAATTGGTATTGATTTTTGGGTTTATCGTGAACAGTGTTTTAAATAACACTTGTTCTTTAACCCGATAATTAATGGAATGTGATTTTGGGTTTATCGCGAACCGTGTTTTTAGATGACACTGATTCTTTAACCCAGTCAAAAGATTAAAACTAAGTGGAGTTTTAATGAATCTTTAATTAGATTGAAAAGATCGAGAATGGAGTATCACCAGTTTTGCTCCAGGCGATAGTTAAATCTTTAATTAGATTTGAACGTGAAATTTAGAAACTAACTGTCGGTTAGCTAAGTAGAATGATTTTCTGGATATTGATCTGATGTTGGTTTCGGCCTTCGGGGTTAATATTTGGGGAATTATTCTCTTGATTAATTTACGGTTAATGACTAATGAATTGGAATGAGGCGTATGTTGTGTTTGTGTAACACTTATTTAAAATATACGCGAGTTATTCGGAAAGACCGGGTTTATCCCATTCTGAATAACTGATACGACGATAAGTCGAAGATGAAGACGATGGGAAGACCGGAAGTCTTCACGTCGTTTGGGTGATAACTGATGATCTTGATTGGGCAGTACACCCAAGAAGATGGAAACAGTTAGTGATCGTCCAGACGTACTTGGAGATCGATGGATATGCGGGGTACTAGGTGCCTCCGGTTTCGTTCAGACCCAGAACGGACTTGTAAATGGACTGTGTGTCTGACATCGGATTTCATTCTGTGTGACTGATATCGGTTGCATAGGATGGTTTGCCTGTGTGGCATGCTAAGATGCAAATGATCAAGGCTTCTGTTGAAAAGCAAAGTCTTGTGGTGATGATCAAAGCACGGCCTTTGTGGCGTAGCTTTGTGTAACGTTTACCTCGCGTGTTTCACACCAGGTATGAACCAAAAACGGGAGACGGACCTCAGGGAGGACTTGCGTTTCTTTCTAGCTAGAAGTGGCGTCAGTGGTTTTACACGCCCTGACGAGTTTGACTTATGTGGTTGTTGCTGTTGCGAGGCGCCTCGGTTATATCGGTTTCGGCCGATGCTTCTGGTCGGCTGACGGACCAGACTTACACCCCATAGGGTGGGGAAACGTAATGTTCAGGCATTTTAATCCACTCCGTGTGGACCGGCCCTGACGATCCAAGGGTCGATGCGCTCTGACCCTGTGGCTCGGGCTAGAGAGTCACGAAAACGGTTGAGGACTATCTTTTGCCTCGGTTCATAGACGGAAATCCAATTTCCAAATACGTGATCTTGCGGTTTTAGTTGTAATCCTATATATGGCGACATAGTGGGATGGGGCGCTCATGCCGCCTATGATTGATACTTATGATTTGAAGTGTTTTATACACTATGCACTTATATTAGTATCAAATGATTTGTTTTAAACGTATCAAGCATTCTTTGGTTGTTATAAGGGAAAACCCTATCCTCGACTGCGTTGCATTGTGTGATGGGACCTGGGTCTTATAACAGCTTCATTTTTCTTTATTTAGCATTTCGCTGTTGTTTTATGCACTGGTATTCTTGGGAGGAAACCCGTTCCGTGTTATACGGCGTGGTCCCTTGATTTACCTATCTTTAAAAATAAAGATTAATAACTGTTTTAGTTCTCACACCAGTCCCATGACTGACCTGGAGTTTATTGTTTTAACCTAAACTCTGGGTGCCCCTATTTTTGACACGGGCAGCTAGTAGTTTTGGTTTTGCAGATTTATATTCACAGGATCCTGGTTTACAGCTGGAACGATATCCGGAAAGCTTTGTATCCGTATATCTACTTCTAGTTGTGTATTGTATTATTTTCCGCTGCGATGTATTTAAATGTAATTTAAATCTCTGATATTTCTGTGTAATATTCATTTATACTCTGTATATTCTTGTAATCTGATGCATTGTTGTAATATACAATGAAATGTTCTTCTGTATGCGTTCTGCTGTGGTTTGTTCTCGAACTATCCGACGCTTTCCTTTACGGGGAAGTTGCGGGTCTTCACAATTTCCTTCATAAGAAGAGTCGCGGTGAATGGATTTAGCTTGGGTGAGAACTCCTCACCTTTTAATTTGGTTTTCTAGTTAATAATATATACTAGGATGCAGACGGTGTTTATTAGCACCCGACACCCGTCGTCCACAGACCATGGACGGCTTGTATGCTTGTTTATTTGATTTTGATGTATAGTTGATTGTGTGATGTGAAATGAAATAAAATATTTATATAGTTAAAAATATTTTATAGTTAAAAATAGAATTTTTAACGTGTATTTAAAATAAATATTTATAAACAAATCGGAGATTTGTTTATATACACTTATTTGATTGATATTGATTGGGACGATAAATTTTACACATCGCCCAACTGCACAAATAAAATCTGTGTTTGATTGTTTGAAACCCCACACGGGTATTGGGATGATATTTGGCGTACACTAATCCCAATTATTTAGCTGTATGTCGATCGATTGGTCGACAGACTGGTTAAGCATTAATTATTTATATTTAATGCTTATGCAGTTGTGTGGTGCACTCTGGATGATGGCTGATTATTTATCGTTGTTATTTTATAGATGTGTTGTAGAAAATCCATATAATTAACATTATATGGTAATTGATTGGGTCTCATTCCAGTTTTGAAATAGAATATCTTAATAGAAATATTTGAAAAGAGATATTTGAAATAGAATATTGGAAAATAGAAATATATGAAGCCGTGTTGATTAGATTGACGCCATTTTGACGTGAACGATATTTATATCGATTTTATTCATATTATAATGAATATCGAAAGTGATTTCAAAATCTGATATTTTGAAAAGTATTGAAATCGAATAGAAATGAATTCGAATTGAAATTGAATTGAATTGAAAACGAACTGAAATTGAATTAGAAATCAATTTGAATCGAAATCAATTTGAAATGAATTTAAATCGAATTTATAAGGAAAAATTCAAATTTGATTTGAATTTGAAAAGAAGTTGAAATCGTTTTGAAAATGAATTTAAAACGATTAATAAAATACGTTTTAAAGGGAAATCGATGAAGTATATATTATATATATTATATATATAATATAATGGCCTGAATAGAACGCGCCGCGCCGCGGCAGTTCGCGAATTTCGACCATTGACTTTGAACGGATATTACGGGAGATCCGACCGTTGGATTCTCCTGAAACTGGAACCGTTGGTTTCGTATCAAAAAGAGCTTTCTAACGAATATTAGAAATTTGAAATCTAACGGTTGGATTTGGAATTATGTCCAAATCAAATTTGGAAAAGGTCGCTGTAAGTGCAGTTCGATGGCCGTTGATGGAAATCGACTGTACGGGCCTTGATAAAATTATTAAAAATAGTAATAATTTGGGTAAAATCATAAGAAATGATTTGGGAAGAATCGGGATGAAAAACTCCATATTTGAAAAGATAAAAATTGATTTTTATCGAAATGAACTAGTTTTGAACTAGGATTAAAATTCTATTTATTTTTAAATAAATAAATTGGATTTGAAAAGGGTTTTAAAAGTAACCAGAATTTTCAATAATTGAATTGGAATGGATTTGAATCGAAATTGTCTTTGGATTATTTCGATGTTGGATTTCGTGATTACACATATATTGTTATGGAAATTTGGAAGATATTTATATCGTTATGTCCAACACGATATTTGTTGGTCGTAGAATTTGATATTGAATATAAGCCGGTATATTTTCTATTCAGAGCCTTGTATTTAATATCAAATGTGGTTTAGGTTTGTCGTGAATGGTGTCTTCATTAACACTATTCTTAAACCCAGTTGAGATAAAGATTTAATCTTTTTATTTAGATTTAATGAAGTGTACCAATTAAATAATATTTAATTGGAATTGAATTGGTATTGATTTTTGGGTTTATCGTGAACAGTGTTTTAAATAACACTTGTTCTTTAACCCGATAATTAATGGAATGTGATTTTGGGTTGTCGTGAACGGTATCTTCAATAATACTGTTCTTAGACCCAAAGGAGTTAAGAAAATCAGAAATTAACCGGAGATTATTTAAGTTGAATGGTTTCTGTGGTTTTGATCTGATGTTAGTTTCGGCCTTCGGGGTTAATACTTAGGGAATCACTCACTTGCTAATTTACGGTTAGGGACTGATTGAAATGCGTTGTGATTTTGGGTTTATCGTGAACTGTGTTTTAAATGACATGGATTCTTTAACCCAGTTACAGATTAAAACTAAGTGGAGTTTTAATGAATCTTTAATTAGATTGAAAAGATCGAGAATGGAGTATCACCAGTTTTGCTCCAGGCGATAGTTAAATCTTTAATTAGATTTGAACGTGAAATGGTGATTGAATTTACCGATAACACCGTGGTGTTAGATATGAAGTATTACCTGTTTTACTTCATGGGATGAATAGGTCGGGATTGGGAAATTAAAACAAATGATTACTTCGGTAAGGTTCGTTAATCCTGACTAGTTTGAATTGATATTCAAAGGAAGATTAAAGAATAAATTTAAAGGAATTTATCTTTGATAAAATTAATGGGAACCTTTCCCTAAGAATGTAAAATTTAGAAACTAACTATAGGTTAGCTAAGTAGAACGGTTTCCTGGGTATTGATCTGATGTTGGTTTCGGCCTTCGGGGTTAATATTTGGGGAATTATTCTCTTGTTAATTTACGGTTAGTGACTGATGAATTGGAATGAGGCGCATGTTGTGTTTGTGTAACACATGTTTATTATATACGCGAGTTATTCAGAAAGACCGGGTTTATCCCATTCTGAATAACTGATACGACGATAAGTCGAAGATGAAGACGATGGAAGAAGACCAGAGGTCTTCACGTCGTTTGGATAATTACTGATGATCTTGATTGGGCCGTACACCCAAAAGGAGGGAATCAGTTGGTGGTCGTCCAGACGTACTTGGAGATCGATGGATATGCGGGGTACTAGGTGCCTCCGGTTTCGTTCAGACCCAGAACGGACTTGTAAATGGATGTGTGTCTGACATCGGATTTCATTCTGTGTGATTGATATCGGTTGCATAGCGTGAATTGCCTATGTGGCATGCTAAGATGCAAATGATCAAGGCTTCTGTTGAAAAGCAAAGTCTTGTGGTTGATGATCAAAGCACGGCCTTTGGGGTGTAGCTTTGTGTAACGTTGATTCGCGAGCCTCACACCCCGGTAGTGAACCAGAAACGGGAGAAGGACCTCAGGGAGGGCATGCGTTTCTTTCTAGCTAGAAGTGACGTCGGTGGTTTTACACGCCCTGACGAGTTTGACTTATGTGGTTGTTGCTGTTGTGAGGCGCCTCGGTTATATCGGTCGATCCGGGACCGATGGAGTCATTCGTTGGCTCATTGACACCCCATAGGGTGGGGAAACGCAGTGTTCAGGCATTTTAATCCACATCGGTGGACTGGCCCTGTCGCTCCAAGGCTTGACTGAGTACTTTCCTGAGACACGGGCTAGAGCGTCTCAAATCGGTAGAGGACTATCTTTTGCCTCGGTTCACAGATGGAGATCCAATTTCCAAATAAGTGACATTTGCGGTTTTATTTGTAGAGCCTAATATGGCGACATAGTGGGATGGGGCGCTTATGCCGTCTATGATTGATACTTATGATTTGAAGTTGTTTTATACACTATACACTTATAGTAATAATAAATGATTTGTTTTCAACGTATCAAGCATTCTTGGCTATTATAAGGTAAAAACCCTGTCCTCCGGCTTGCTTTGCATTGTGTGATGGGAACTGGGTCTTATAATAGCTTCATTTTTCTTTATTTAGCATTGCGCTGTTGTTTTATGCACTGGTATTCTTGGGAGAAAACCCGTTCCGTGTTATACGGCGTGGTCCCTTGATTTACCTAACTTTAAAAATAAAGACTAATAACTGTTTTAGTTCTCACACCTGTCCCCATGACTGACCTGGAGTTTATTGTTTTAACCTAAACTCTGGGTGCCCTTATTTTTACATGGGCAGCTAGTAGTTTTGGTTTTGCATATTTATATTCACAGGATCCTGACTTACAGCTGGAACGATATCCGGAAAGCTTTGTATCCGTATATCTTCTTCTAGTTGTGTATTGTATTATTTTCCGCTGCTATGTAATGTATTGTAATCTCTGATATTTTCTGTTGTATAATATTTGTTTATACTCTGTATATTCTTGTATTATGATGGAATTGTTGTAATATACAATGAAATGTTCTTCCGCCTGCGCTCTTCTGTGGCTTGTCCTCGACTCAATTCGGGATTTCTCGCAAGGGGGATTTCGGGTCGTTTGAAATAGCCAATTTAAATTTTTTAAATTGGTTCAGATTTTTCGGGTTGTTACATCATAACTAGTTCATTTCGATAAAAATGCCTTTTTATCTTTTCAAATATGGAATTTTTCATCTCAATTCTTTCCAAATCATTTATTATGATTTTACACAAATTATCGATATTTTTAATAATTTTATCAAGGCTCGTACAGATGATTTCCATAAACGGCCATCGAACTGCAGTTACGGCGACCTTTTCCAAATTTGATTTGGACATAATTCCAAATCTACATGTTAGATTTCAAATCTCTAATATTTGTTAGAAATCTCTTTTCGATACGAACCCAAATTAGGGGAATCCGATGGTTGGATCTCCCGTAATGTCCGTTCGATGTCAATGGTCGAAATTCGCGAACTACCGCGGCGCGTTCTATTCAGTCCATTATATATATAATATATACTATATATATTTCTTTGATTTCCATTTAAAACATATTTTATAAATCATTTTAAATTCTTTTTCAAAACGATTTCAACTTCATATTCAATTTCAAATCAAAATTGAATATTCCATATCATCGATATATAAATGATAGTATTTTCAAAACATTATATTTTGAAATCAATTTGTGACAGCCGGGAATTTCGCTCGATCCGAATCAGTCGTTAAACCGATCTAGACCGTTCGAAACCCCTGATCGTTTGAGAACAGGACAAATCAGAACGCATACGGAAGAACATTTCATTGTATATTACAACAATGCATCAGATTACAAGAATATACAGAGTATAAATGAATAAATATTACACAGAAATATCAGAGATTTAAATTACATTTAAATACATAGCAGCGGAAAATAATACAATACACAACTAGAAGAAGATATACGGATACAAAGCTTTCCGGATATCGTTCCAGCTGTAAACCAGGATCTTGTGAATATAAATCTGCAAAACCAAAACTACTAGCTGCCCGTGTCGAAAAATAGGGGCACCCAGAGTTTAGGTTAAAACAATAAACTCCAGGTCAGTCATGTGACTGGTGTGAGAACTAAAACAGTTATTAATCTTTATTTTAAATCATTAGGTAAATCAAGGGACCACGCCATATAACACGGAACGGGTTTCCTCCCAAGAATACCAGTGCATAAAACAAACAGCGCAATGCTAAATAAAGAAAAATGAAGCTGTTATAAGACCCAGGTCCTATCACACAATGCAACACAAGCCGGGGGATAGGGTTTTCCCTTATAACAGCCAAAGAATGCTTGATACGTTTAAAACAAATCATTTGATACTATTATAAGTGCATAGTGTATAAAACAACTTCAAATCATAAGTATCAATCATAGGCGGCATGGGTACCATATATCATGTCGCCATACTAGTTCTACAATTAAAACCGCACATGTCACGTATTTGGAAATTGGGTTTCCATATATGAACCGAGGCAAAAGATAGTCCTCAACCGATTCGAGACAATCTAGCCCATGTCTCAGGATCAGAACGCATCAACCCTTTAGATCGTCAGGGCCGGTCCACCGATGTGGATTATTATGCCTGAACACTACGTCCCTCCGCCCTTTGGGGCGTAAATGAGCCAACTAAATGACTCCATCGGTTCGAGAACGACCGATCAATCCGAGGCACCTCGCAACAGCAACAACCACATAAGTCAAACTCGTCAGGGCGTGTAAAACCACTGACGCCACTTCTAGCTAGAAAGAAACGCAAGTCCTCCCTGATGTCCTCTCCCGTTTTTGGTTCATACCGGGTGTGAAACTCGCGAAGTAAACGTTACACAAAGCTACGCCACAAAGGCCGTGCTTCGATCATCACCACAAGACTTTGCTTTTCAACAGAAGCCTCGATCAATTGCCACTTAGGCATGCCACACAGGCAATTCACTCCATGCGTTTGATATCCATCAATATATAACCCCTGAGCTCGTACGTCTCAGAGAAGGGCGTTAAGCAAGAGAATAAATTCTCCGCCGCCAAACAAATATATATTTAATAGAGATCAATCACACGGACTAAAATCCAATGTCAGACACACAGTCCATTTACAAGTTCGTTCTGGGTCTGAACGAAACCGGAGGCACCTAGTACCCCGCATATCCATCGATCTCCAAGTACGTCTGGACGATCACCAACTGTTTCCATCTTCTTGGGTGTACAGCCCAATCAAGATCATCAGTTATCACCCAAACGACGTGAAGACTTCCGGTCTTCGACCACCGTCTTCATCTTCGACACCACGTCGAATCAGTTATTCAGAATGGGATAAACCCGGTCTTTCTGAATAACTCGCGTATATATTATAAAAGTGTTACACAAACACAACATACGCCTCATTCCAATTCATTAGTCACTAACCGTAAATTAATCAAGAGAATAATTCCCCAAATATTAACCCCGAAGGCCGAAACCAACATCAGATCAATATTCAGAAAACCATTCTGCTTGGCTAACCGACAGTTAGTTTCTAAATTTCACATTCATAGGGAAAGGTTCCCATTAATTTTATCCAAGATAAATTCCTTGAATTTATTCTTTATTCTATTTTTGAATCTCAATTCAAACTAGTCGGGATTAGCGAACCTTACCGAAGTAATCATTTGTTTTAATTTCCCAATCCCAACCTATTCATCCCATGAAGTAAAACTGGTTATACTTCATATCTAACACCACAGTGTTATCGGTAAATTCAATTACCATTTCACGTTCAAATCTAATTAAAGATTTAACTATCGCCTGGAGCTAAACTGGTGATACTCCATTTTCGATCATTTCAATCTAATTAAAGATTCATTAAAACTCCACTTAGTTTTAATCTTCGACCGGGTTAAAGAATCAGTGTCATTTAAAACACGGTTCACGATAAACCCAAAATCACATCACATTAATTATCGGGTTAAAGAACGAGTGTTATTTAAAACACTGTTCACGATAAACCCAAAAATCAATATCAATTCAATTCCAATTAAATATTATTTAATTGGTACACTTCATTAAATCTAAATAAAAAGATTTAATCATTTCTCAACTGGGTTCAAGAACAGTGTTAGTGAAGACACCATTCACGACAAACCCAAATCACATTCGATATTCAATACAAGGCTCTGAATAGAAAATATATCGGCTTATATTCAATATCAAATTCTACGACTAACAAATGTCGTATTGGAAATAACGATATAAATATATATCTTTCAAATTTCCATAACAACACCTGTATAATCACGAATTCCAACATCGAAATATTCCGAAGACAATTTCGATTCAAATCCACTCCAATGCAACCATTGGATATTCTGGTTATTTTTAAAACCCTTTTCAAATTCAATTTATTTATTTAAAAATAAATAGAATTATAATTCTAGTTCAAAACTAGTTCATTTCGATAAAAATCTATTTTTATCTTTTCAAACATGGAGTTTTTCATCCCAATTCTTTCTAAATCATTTCTTATGATTTTACACAAATTATTACTATTTTTAATAATTTTATCAAGGCCCGTACAGTCGATTTCCATCAACGGTCATCGAACTGCACTTACAACGACCTTTTTCGAATTTGATTTGGACGTATCTCCAAATACAACCGTTAGATTTCTAATTTCTAATATTCGTTAGAAAGCTCTTTTCGATACGAACCCAACGGTTCTGGTTTTAGGAGAATCCGACGGTCGGATCTCCCGTAATGTCCGTTTGAAATAAATGGTCGAAATTCACGAACTGCCGCGGCGCGGCGCGTTCTATTCAGGCCATTATATTATATATATAATATATATAATATATATATCGTCGATTTCTATTTAAAACGAATTTTATAAATAGTTTTAAATTCGTTTCAAAAGCAATTTCAACTTCCATTTCAATTCAAATCAAAATTGAATTCTTCTTTATAAATTCGTTTTAAAATTCATTTTTATTCAATTCAAATTTCAATTCAATTTGAATTCATTTCAATTCGCTTTCAATTCAATTTGAATTCGTTTTCAATTCATTTCGAAATCGTTTTCAATTCAATTCATTTCGAAATCGTTTTCAATTCAATTCATTTCGAAATCGTTTTCAATTCAATTCATTTCGAAATCGTTTTCAATTCAATTCATTTCGAAATCGTTTTCAATTCAATTCATTTCGAAATCGTTTTCAAATCGAGATAAATATCGTTCACGTCAAAATGGCGTCAATCTAATCATCACGGCTTCACATATTTCTATTTTCAAATATTCTATTTCAAATATTTCTTTTTCAAAATAGTTGTTATTATCAAAATATTTCGTTCAACACATGACCAATCTCAATGGATGAGTACTGTCAACACATGAACCTTTATTTTATATTGATAAAGATGTAAA
This sequence comes from Allium sativum, assembly GCA_030737875.1. NCBI lineage: Eukaryota > Viridiplantae > Streptophyta > Magnoliopsida > Asparagales > Amaryllidaceae > Allium > Allium sativum. The sequence continues at coordinate 493,411,432 of CM060920.1, forward strand.
TTTTATTACTAAAATATTTCGTTCAACACATGACTAATCTCAATGGATGAGTACTGTCAACACATGAACCTTTATTTTATATTATTCTTTGTTTTTCAAATTGGAATGAGGCCCAATCAATTACCATATAAAATTAATTATATGGATTTTCATACAACACATGTATATAATGACATTGAAAATAATCAACCATCAACCAAAGTGCACTACACTGTATAAGCATCAAATATAGATATTCAACGCTTATAACAGCCTGTCAATCAATCGATCGACATATTTAATCAATCAGGATGAGTGAACTTCAAATTTCATCCCAACACCCGTGTGGGGTTTCAAACAATCAAACACATATTTTATTTGTGCTGTTGGGCGATGTGTAAAATTTATCGTCCCAATCAATGTCATTCAAATAGGTGTACATAAACAAAGCGTTCGGTTTATAAATGAATATTTTATTTTATTCACTTCACGTTAAAAATTATATTTTTAACGATAAAACATTTTATTCCAACCTATGAATTTCTATTCAATTCATTTATTCAATAAAATGATATTTTTATTTTTCTAACTTATTTTAGAAAATTTCGGCGGCATAACGGCACGATACTAGAAACGGGACGAGGCCTAGCCTTATCCCCGGTCTAGTGAAGGCCCACGCCATTCACACATCAATCATATTCACCAAACAACCAAATTCAAATCAAATCATCAAACTAATCTATGCAACCAAACAAACAAGTCCATGGTCTGTGGACGATTGTGTCGGGTGCTACTAAGCACCGTCTGTATCCTAGTATATATATAACTAGAAAATGAAATTGAAAGGTGAGAAATTCTCACAGAAAGCTATCCAAGCTCCACGGCTCTCCATTTATAGAAATCTTCTTCATCCTCGCCTTTTTATCGTCTTCTTGTGCCCGTAGTCACTATATATATAAAAATCACACATTTTTATATTTCGATGTCTTTAAAATAAAAAACACATTTTTATTTATTCACTTTCAATTTAAAAATCATATTTTTATAATCACTTCATATATTTAAAAATCGAATTTTTACTATGCTATTCCATATATAAAAATCATATTTTTACTTTGGTGTCATATAGATAAAAATTCCATTTCAAAAATAAAGTTTTCGCCTTTATAAAAATAAAGTTTTCGCCTTTATAAAAATAAAGTTTTCGCCTTTATAAAAATAAACACTTCATTTCAACGTATATAAAATAAAAATCAGATTTTTATTTTGCTACATATACAAAGATGATATTTTTATGTTCTCTATCCTATAAAGATTATATTTTTAATACTTTAAAAATATAAAAATCATATTTTTAATACTTTAAAAATATAAAAATCATATTTTTAATTGAATAAAATCTTTTCTATTTTAAAAATCACGTCTTTCACCATTTAAAAATCAAATCTTTACTATTTATTTCATTCCAATAAAGATCGCCTTTTTATATTAGAGATAAACGAATAAAAATTGAATTTTTATACAAGAAAATATAATGAAAACTCACATCCGCTGCTCGAAGGGGGAGGAGGGTTCATGTTGATCGTTGGTGGCGGTCAGAGGCACGCCAGGGCTGTAGAGTGCTGCAATTGCAGTCATGGTGGTCTGAGGCGGGCGGGTCTTCTTCCATGTGGGGCTAGGGTTTGAAATAGGAAGGGGGAAAGGAGGAGAGGGGCGCCGGTGCGAGATGGGGATGGCCGGAGCTCTGCGGCGGTGGGAGGGCATCGATCTGGTGGCGACGGTTATGGGTTTAAGGGCGTCGGTTGACTGCGTCTGGGATAGGTCGAGATGGAGGAGGGAGGGAGCTGGAGAACGAGGAGAAGAACGGAACTGGGGGGGGGGGGTCACGGCAGGCTGAGCGGCGGTGGGGTTGAACGTTGGTGGCGTCGATGGAGAACGGGGCTCGAGGGACGAGGTCTACGGTGTTTTCCCTTTTTTTTCTTTTTCTTTTAATCCTAAGTCGATTTCTGATTTTGAACGGGAAAGGGAGTTTTGACCACGGTGGGAATGGTTTGACTAGGGTATGGAGGAAATATATTAATATATATAATTATTTAATTCTTTCAAAAAGTAACCTTTTATAACGAACTCAGAATCGAACCCACCGACTGTCGTCCATAGCGTTTCACCCCCATTCCGAACACAATGGGATATGTATCGTAAGCTGATTCGATCGTTTCGAACAGCTTCCGTTGAAATTTACATTTAAATTACTATATTGAATTTTAAACGTACATTTCGAATTACCGGGGTCACATACTAACTCTATAAATTTCATAAAAATATTTTCTAGCTTCGTATTGACGATACGGTCCTAACAAAACTAGTTTCGTCGAATTCTGAGACCGTTGGAAAAATGACTAATTTCCAGTCGATTAAAATCAACTGAAACTGGTAAAACGCGTTTTCCTTTGCCACGCTCACATATCGATTCTAAAAATTATGAAATTTGGAATCTAACAATAATTTAACACTGCGGATCCAACAAAACTGGTTTCGTCGAAATCCGAGGTCATTTGCAAAATGTCCATTTTTAAGGGCCTGAATTCCATAGCGACTATTCAGAATTTTCAACTGGACATATCTTATCATTCCCGCTACGAAATTTCAATTTGTTGGGTTCGTTGGAAAGATATTATCATTTAGATTCCATTATTTTTGGTTTCACTAAAATCCGGATTGTTTTGCACCCGGTATGTTCAATTGAAGTTTGAAATCGAATTATCGAACTACCGCGCCATTTTCAATTCCATTTATAATTATAAATAATTATTTATATTCTAACGACGGCGTATATAATATATACGTCGAATTCTATTCAAAATAAATTTCACGTCGATATTATTTAAAATAATATATTTTAAATATTCAAAATTCGCTAAAATTGCCAAAATAAAAATTTCAAACTGGCTCGCATTTTACGGGTTGTTACAATCTCCCCCACTTAAAACTTTTCGTCCCCGAAAAGGAACGAAGTCGAAAGTGGTTTGATTAATCAGCTCTACGTTCGATTTGGCTTTCATTCTCTAACTTTTCAGTTTCTGAGAATTTCCAAATTTTCAAAAATTTGGCTAACACCCTATATTTTCGAAAAATTTCGCCATAACCTCCCCTGCAATGGGAGCATTGGGGAATTTCAAATAGCTTCCCCGGTCCTTCTAATCTCAAAAAGAAAAAGAAAAAGCCAAGCGGCTAGCCAATAGGCTCATAAAATCATCATCACCCAAACAAAACAGTAATTTATGTAGTAAACATGTACCTATTTGTCGGGCAAACAAATTTTATTCTCTGCTCTAGCCTCCTTGCTATGACCTGCTCAATATAAGTATATGTATATGCAAGCAAATGCGACCAATTTTCAATATAGTTCAATATTCGGTTCAATTAGGCATAATGGTTAAAAATTAGCAAACAATTAAACAAACAACACAAACATCAATCAATTAGTGAACTAGAGTTTCAAATTCATAATTTTGATACATATACAGAAAATCATGTTTTTGATGCCAATACACAACAATGTGTTCTAACTATATAAGTTTTGGTTCTCACACCAGTCTAATGGAAATATATCGATATCACACCTTCGTTACTCGAACATGAATACTAATGACGACTAGTCAATCATCAGAATCATCTTCGGGCCATTAGAGTATGAATATATATCTATCCAGTATATTAAAACTTCGAATATACGTTCATGACGCGTATATGCAAAATCTTTATATACTCGATTGTCCATATTCAAAATAAATAAATAATCAAATACGTTTAAAATGGTTTAAATTTTCAAAACAAAATTGTTTTCATTTGAAAAATATACTCTTCACACTCGTTCTAGGATACTACTGATCCTATCTCTAACGAGTCATTCTAATTGGAGATTACTAATCCAATATCTGATGAATTCTTTCGTATGGTTCTAATGTGTCTTGTTCTCGAGCTCTGTAAACCAAAGCTCTGATACCAAATGTGACGGCCGGGAATTTCGCTCGATCCGAATCAGTCGTTAAACCGATCTAGACCGTTCGAAACCCCTGATCGTTTGAGAACAGGACAAATCAGAACGCATACGGAAGAACATTTCATTGTATATTACAACAATGCATCAGATTACAAGAATATACAGAGTATAAATGAATAAATATTACACAGAAATATCAGAGATTTAAATTACATTTAAATACATAGCAGCGGAAAATAATACAATACACAACTAGAAGAAGATATACGGATACAAAGCTTTCCGGATATCGTTCCAGCTGTAAACCAGGATCCTGTGAATATAAATCTGCAAAACCAAAACTACTAGCTGCCCGTGTCGAAAAATAGGGGCACCCAGAGTTTAGGTTAAAACAATAAACTCCAGGTCAGTCATGTGACTGGTGTGAGAACTAAAACAGTTATTAATCTTTATTTTAAATCATTAGGTAAATCAAGGGACCACGCCGTATAACACGGAACGGGTTTCCTCCCAAGAATACCAGTGCATAAAACAAAAGCGCAATGCTAAATAAAGAAAAATGAAGCTGTTATAAGACCCAGGTCCTATCACACAATGCAACGCAAGCCGGGGGATAGGGTTTTCCCTTATAACAGCCAAAGAATGCTTGATACGTTTAAAACAAATCATTTGATACTATTATAAGTGCATAGTGTATAAAACAACTTCAAATCATAAGTATCAATCATAGGCGGCATGGGTACCATATATCATGTCGCCATACTAGTTCTACAATTAAAACCGCACATGTCACGTATTTGAAAATTGGGTTTCCATTTATGAACCGAGGCAAAAGATAGTCCTCAACCGATTCGAGACAATCTAGCCCATGTCTCAGGATCAGAACGCATCAACCCTTTAGATCGTCAGGGCCGGTCCACCGATGTGGATTATTATGCCTGAACACTACGTCCCTCCGCCCTTTGGGGCGTAAATGAGCCAACTAAATGACTCCATCGGTTCGAGAACGACCGATCAATCCGAGGCGCCTCGCAACAGCAACAACCACATAAGTCAAACTCGTCAGGGCGTGTAAAACCACTGACGCCACTTCTAGCTAGAAAGAAACGCAAGTCCTCCCTGATGTCCTCTCCCGTTTTTGGTTCATACCGGGTGTGAAACTCGCGAAGTAAACGTTACACAAAGCTACGCCACAAAGGCCGTGCTTCGATCATCACCACAAGACTTTGCTTTTCAACAGAAGCCTCGATCAATTGCCACTTAGGCATGCCACACAGGCAATTCACTCCATGCGTTTGATATCCATCAATATATAACCCCTGAGCTCGTACGTCTCAGAGAAGGGCGTTAAGCAAGAGAATAAATTCTCCGCCGCCAAACAGATATATATTTAATAGAGATCAATCACACGGACTAAAATCCAATGTCAGACACACAGTCCATTTACAAGTTCGTTCTGAGTCTGAACGAAACCGGAGGCACCTAGTACCCCGCATATCCATCGATCTCCAAGTACGTCTGGACGATCACCAACTGTTTCCATCTTCTTGGGTGTACAGCCCAATCAAGATCATCAGTTATCACCCAAACGACGTGAAGACTTCCGGTCTTCGACCACCGTCTTCATCTTCGACACCACGTCGAATCAGTTATTCAGAATGGGATAAACCCGGTCTTTCTGAATAACTCGCGTATATATTATAAAAGTGTTACACAAACACAACATACGCCTCATTCCAATTCATTAGTCACTAACCGTAAATTAATCAAGAGAATAATTCCCCAAATATTAACCCTGAAGGCCGAAACCAACATCAGATCAATATTCAGAAAACCATTCTGCTTGGCTAACCGACAGTTAGTTTCTAAATTTCACATTCATAGGGAAAGGTTCCCATTAATTTTATCCAAGATAAATTCCTTGAATTTATTCTTTATTCTATTTTTGAATCTCAATTCAAACTAGTCGGGATTAGCGAACCTTACCGAAGTAATCATTTGTTTTAATTTCCCAATCCCAACCTATTCATCCCATGAAGTAAAACTGGTTATACTTCATATCTAACACCACAGTGTTATCGGTAAATTCAATTACCATTTCACGTTCAAATCTAATTAAAGATTTAACTATCGCCTGGAGCTAAACTGGTGATACTCCATTTTCGATCATTTCAATCTAATTAAAGATTCATTAAAACTCCACTTAGTTTTAATCTTCGACCGGGTTAAAGAATCAGTGTCATTTAAAACACGGTTCACGATAAACCCAAAATCACATCACATTAATTATCGGGTTAAAGAACGAGTGTTATTTAAAACACTGTTCACGATAAACCCAAAAATCAATATCAATTCAATTCCAATTAAATATTATTTAATTGGTACACTTCATTAAATCTAAATAAAAAGATTTAATCATTTCTCAACTGGGTTCAAGAACAGTGTTAGTGAAGACACCATTCACGACAAACCCAAATCACATTCGATATTCAATACAAGGCTCTGAATAGAAAATATATCGGCTTATATTCAATATCAAATTCTACGACTAACAAATGTCGTATTGGAAATAACGATATAAATATATATCTTTCAAATTTCCATAACAACACCTGTATAATCACGAATTCCAACATCGAAATATTCCAAAGACAATTTCGATTCAAATCCACTCCAATGCAACCATTGGATATTCTGGTTATTTTTAAAACCCTTTTCAAATTCAATTTATTTATTTAAAAATAAATAGAATTATAATTCTAGTTCAAAACTAGTTCATTTCGATAAAAATCTATTTTTATCTTTTCAAACATGGAGTTTTTCATCCCAATTCTTTCTAAATCATTTCTTATGATTTTACACAAATTATTACTATTTTTAATAATTTTATCAAGACCCGTACAGTCGATTTCCATCAACGGTCATCGAACTGCACTTACAGCGACCTTTTTCGAATTTGATTTGGACGTATCTCCAAATCCAACCGTTAGATTTCTAATTTCTAATATTCGTTAGAAAGCTCTTTTCGATACGAACCCAACGGTTCCGGTTTTAGGAGAATCCGACGGTCGGATCTCCCGTAATGTCCGTTTGAAATAAATGGTCGAAATTCACGAACTGCCGCGGCGCGGCGCGTTCTATTCAGGCCATTATATTATATATATAATATATATAATATATATATCGTCGATTTCTATTTAAAACGAATTTTATAAATAGTTTTAAATTCGTTTCAAAAGCAATTTCAACTTCCATTTCAATTCAAATCAAAATTGAATTCTTCTTTATAAATTCGTTTTAAAATTCATTTCTATTCAATTCAAATTTCAATTCAATTTGAATTCATTTCAATTCGCTTTCAATTCAATTTGAATTCGTTTTCAATTCATTTCGAAATCGTTTTCAATTCAATTCATTTCGAAATCGTTTTCAATTCAATTCATTTCGAAATCGTTTTCAATTCAATTCATTTCGAAATCGTTTTCAATTCAATTCATTTCGAAATCGTTTTCAATTCAATTCATTTCGAAATCGTTTTCAAATCGATATAAATATCGTTCACGTCAAAATGGCGTCAATCTAATCATCACGGCTTCACATATTTCTATTTTCAAATATTCTATTTCAAATATTTCTTTTTCAAAATAGTTGTTATTATCAAAATATTTCGTTCAACACATGACCAATCTCAATGGATGAGTACTGTCAACACATGAACCTTTATTTTATATTGATAAAGATGTAAATTTTATTACTAAAATATTTCGTTCAACACATGACCAATCTCAATGGATGAGTACTGTCAACACATGAACCTTTATTTTATATTATTCTTTGTTTTTCAAATTGGAATGAGGCCCAATCAATTACCATATAAAATTAATTATATGGATTTTCATACAACACATGTATATAATGACATTGAAAATAATCAACCATCAACCAAAGTGCACTACACTGTATAAGCATCAAATATAGATATTCAACGCTTATAACAGCCTGTCAATCAATCGATCGACATATTTAATCAATCAGGATGAGTGAACTTCAAATTTCATCCCAACACCCGTGTGGGGTTTCAAACAATCAAACACATATTTTATTTGTGCTGTTGGGCGATGTGTAAAATTTATCGTCCCAATCAATGTCATTCAAATAGGTGTACATAAACAAACCGTTCGGTTTATAAATGAATATTTTATTTTATTCACTTCACGTTAAAAATTATATTTTTAACGATAAAACATTTTATTCCAACCTATGAATTTCTATTCAATTCATTTATTCAATAAAATGATATTTTTATTTTTCTAACTTATTTTAGAAAATTTCGGCGGCATAACGGCACGATACTAGAAACGGGACGAGGCCTAGCCTTATCCCCGGTCTAGTGAAGGCCCACGCCATTCACACATCAATCATATTCACCAAACAACCAAATTCAAATCAAATCATCAAACTAATCTATGCAACCAAACAAACAAGTCCATGGTCTGTGGACGATTGTGTCGGGTGCTACTAAGCACCGTCTGCATCCTAGTATATATATAACTAGAAAATGAAATTGAAAGGTGAGAAATTCTCACAGAAAGCTATCCAAGCTCCACGGCTCTCCATTTATAGAAATCTTCTTCATCCTCGCCTTTTTATCGTCTTCTTGTGCCCGTAGTCACTATATATATAAAAATCACACATTTTTATATTTCGATGTCTTTAAAATAAAAAACACATTTTTATTTATTCACTTTCAATTTAAAAATCATATTTTTATAATCACTTCATATATTTAAAAATCGAATTTTTACTATGCTATTCCATATATAAAAATCATATTTTTACTTTGGTGTCATATAGATAAAAATTCCATTTCAAAAATAAAGTTTTCGCCTTTATAAAAATAAAGTTTTCACCTTTATAAAAATAAAGTTTTCGCCTTTATAAAAATAAAGTTTTCGCCTTTATAAAAATAAACACTTCATTTCAACGTATATAAAATAAAAATCAGATTTTTATTTTGCTACATACACAAAGATGATATTTTTATGTTCTCTATCCTATAAAGATTATATTTTTAATACTTTAAAAATATAAAAATCATATTTTTAATACTTTAAAAATATAAAAATCATATTTTTAATTGAATAAAATCTTTTCTATTTTAAAAATCACGTCTTTCACCATTTAAAAATCAAATCTTTACTATTTATTTCATTCCAATAAAGATCGCCTTTTTATATTAGAGATAAACGAATAAAAATTGAATTTTTATACAAGAAAATATAATGAAAAATCACATCCGCTGCTCGAAGGGGGAGGAGGGTTCATGTTGATCGTTGGTGGCGGTCAGAGGCACGCCAGGGCTGTAGAGTGCTGCAATTGCAGTCATGGTGGTCTGAGGCGGGCGGGTCTTCTTCCATGTGGGGCTAGGGTTTGAAATAGGAAGGGGGAAAGGAGGAGAGGGGCGTCGGTGCGAGATAGGGATGGCCGGAGCTCCGCGGCGGTGGGAGGGCATCGATCTGGTGGCGACGGTTATGGGTTTGAGGGCGTCGGTTGACTGCGTCTGGGCTAGGTCGAGATGGAGGAGGGAGGGAGCTGGAGAACGAGGAGAAGAACGGAACTGGGGGGGGGGTCACGGCAGGCTGAGCGGCGGTGGGGTTGAACGTTGGTGGCGTCGATGGAGAACAGGGCTCGAGGGACGAGGTCTACGGTGTTTTCCCTTCTTTTTTTTCTTTTTTCTTTTAATCCTAAGACGATTTCTGATTTTGAACGGGAAAGGGAGTTTTGACCACGGTGGGAATGGTTTGACTAGGGTATGGAGGAAATATATTAATATATATAATTATTTAATTCTTTCAAAAAGTAACCTTTTATAACGAACTCAGAATCGAACCCACCGACTGTCGTCCATAACGTTTCACCCCCATTCCGAACACAATGGGATATGTATCGTAAGCTGATTCGATCGTTTCGAACAGCTTCCGTTGAAATTTACATTTAAATTACTATATTGAATTTTAAACGTACATTTCGAATTACCGGGGTCACATACTAACTCTATAAATTTCATAAAAATATTTTCTAGCTTCGTATTGACGATACGGTCCTAACAAAACTAGTTTCGTCGAATTCTGAGACCGTTGGAAAAATGACCAATTTCCAGTCGATTAAAATCAACTGAAACTGGTAAAACGCGTTTTCCTTTGCCACGCTCACATATCGATTCTAAAAATTATGAAATTTGGAATCTAACAATAATTTAACACTGCGGATCCAACAAAACTGGTTTCGTCGAAATCCGAGGTCATTTGCAAAATGTCCATTTTTAAGGGCCTGAATTCCATAGCGACTATTCAGAATTTTCAACTGGACATATCTTATCATTCCCGCTACGAAATTTCAATTTGTTGGGTTCGTTGGAAAGATATTATCATTTACATTCCATTATTTTTGGTTTCACTAAAATCCGGATTGTTTTGCACCCGGTATGTTCAATTGAAGTTTGAAATCGAATTATCGAACTACCGCGCCATTTTCAATTCCATTTATAATTATAAATAATTATTTATATTCTAACGACGGCGTATATAATATATACGTCGAATTCTATTCAAAATAAATTTCACGTCGATATTATTTAAAATAATATATTTTAAATATTCAAAATTCGCTAAAATTGCCAAAATAAAAATTTCAAACTGGCTCGCATTTTACGGGTTGTTACACAATTCCTTTTCGATATTCATTATAGAAATGAATAAAATCGATATAAATATCGTTCATGTCAAAATAGGGTTATCTAATCAACACAGCTGTATATATTTAAATATATTCGTGTCCATCCCAAATCGGATATCAAAAACACATTTTGATCCATCACTGATTAGTATTTTAAAATATTCGTTATTTTAAAATATTCATTCTTTCCGAACTGGAACCAGACACAGTCAATTACCATATAATGTGATTTATATGGATTTCATACGCATATGTATAAAATAATAATAAAACATAGTCAACCATCATCCAGAGTGCATTCTGCACTGAATAAGCATTAAATATGAATATTTAACGCTTACAACAGCCTGTCAACCAATCGATTGACATACCACTTAACAGTTGGGATTAGTGTACGTCAAACATCATCCCAACACCCGTGTGGGGTTTCAATCCACAAACACTGAATATTATTTGTGCAGTTAGGCGATGTGTAAAATATATCGTCCCAATCCATATCAATAAAATGGGTGTTCATAAACAAATCCTCTGATTTGTAAATGAATATTTATTTTATTCATATCAACGTTAAAAATTATATTTTTAACGATAAAATATTTTATTCAACATATGAATATTCTATTCAGTTCATTTATACAATCAATATGATATTTTTATTATTCTAACATATTTTAGAAATTTTTGGAGGCATAATGACACGATATCAAAATTGGGTAATGTCTAGCATTACCCCTCTCATGATATTGGCTCGCGCCATACACACATAATAATTCTAATCAATTCATTTCACCCAAACAACCAAATTCAACCAAATAATCTAATCAACCAAACCAAACAATCGAACAAGTCATCCATGGTCTGTGGACGACGGGGAACAGTTCATATATGCAGTTATAAAATAAATAACTGTATAAGAAAATTATAGAGAGGAGTTCTCACCTTTGGGTTCCACTGCTTCATTCTCTATTTCTGAACGGTTCAGATTTGCCCAAAATTCCAATGCGATCTTTTCCCGTTGTTCATAGTAAAAATCGCATTTTTAATATGTGTTCATTTTTAAAAATCACATTTTTACAATAGCACTTCCTATATAAAAATCATATATTTTTACAATGCTTCTTTCTATATAAAATTTATATTTTTACAACGCTTATTTCTATATAAAAATTATATTTTTACAACGCTTCTTTCTATATAAAAATTATATTTTTACAACGCTTCTTTCTAATTATATTTTTACAATGCTTTATATATAATAAAAATTATATTTTTACAACGCTTCTTTCTAATTATATTTTTACAATGCATTATATATAATAAAAATTATATTTTTACATCGCCTTTCAAATAATAAAAATCATGTTTCTATTATCTCTGTAATATAAAAATCATATTTTTATTATCTCTATAATATAAAAATCATATTTTTATTCCTCTACATAAATAAAAATTATATTTTTATTTCTCTACAAAATTAAAAATTATATTTTTATCTTACTACTTAAACGATAAAATCATAACTTTTCATAAACAAAAATCACTTCTTTATATTCGATAAAAATCTAATCCCTTCATCATTAAAAATCCTACCATTCCATATTGAAAATCCTAGCATTTCGTATCAAAATAAAATCAGGAAAGTATAAAAACAAACTAAAGAAAAAAACTTACTGCTAATGATGTTTTTCAGAGGGGATGGCTTGCGCAGGGGGCCTGGGGTCGGCGGTGACCTTGTCAAGTGGCGGCGGTGGCCTGGTGAAGGTGGTGGAGGGTTTCAGGCGATTGGGATTTAGGGTTGCTCACGGTTTGGGCTGGAACGGAGGAGTGAGGCGAGAGAAGTGGGAGGGGAGATGGTGGCGTCGTCGGAGTTGGGGAGGGGGGTCTCGGCGCCAGCGGCGGCGGAGGAGAGGTTCCGTCCCTGCTTCGTTTTTTAAGATTTGTCGGGGAGAGAGAAAGAACAAAGGGGGAGGGAAGCTTTATAATATAATTAATTATTTAATTAATTTAATTCTCCACAAAGTTGGCTTTTCATTTGAAACCCAATTCAAACCCAACGACTGTCGTCCCTAGCTAATTACCCCCGGGGGATATGTTTCGTAAGCCAGTTCGATCGTTTCAATCAGTTTTCATCAAAATTAAAATATAAATCTATATATTCAATTTTAAATGTGCATTTCAATTTACCTGGGCCACATACAGACTCTGAAAATTCAAGAGAAATTATTTCTAGCTTCATATTGACGATATGGTCCTAACAAAACTAATTTCATCAAATTTGGAGACCGTTTGAAAATGGCCATTTTCTGGTCGATCCAAATTGACTAAAACTGACAAAACACGTTTTCCTTCGCCACGCTCACATATTAATCCAAAAAATTACGAATTTTGGAATCTACCAATAATTCGACATCTCGGATCCAACAAAAGTGGTTTCGTCGAAAACGGAGGTCATTTGCAAAATGGCTATTTTTAAGGTCTATATTTCCGTAGCAACTATTCTGAAATTTCAACTGGACATAACTTTTTATTCCCATTATGAAATTTCAAATTTTCGGATTCACCGGAAAGATATTTTCAAATAGATTCAATGTTTATGGTTTCGCTAAAATCCGGTTTATTTTGAATCCTGTACATTCATTAGAAATTTGAAATTTGAAATCGAATTTTCAAACAACCGCGCCATTTTCCAATTCCTTTTATAATTAAAATAAATATTTATTTTCTAACATCAATTCAAATAAATATATATTCTAATTCTGTTTAAAATAAATTTCTCGTCATTATTATTTAAAATAAGTCATTTTAAATATCTAAAATTCATTAAAATTGCCAAAGTAAAAATTTTAAATTGGTTCTGATTTTCCGGGTTGTTACACATTTGTTCTTGGTTGCAAAATGGATATACACAAATTGGTTGTTTATGATATAATAAGTAGGTGTAAAAGTTTCGAGGCGAAATTCCTTTGAAAGGGGGAATAACTTAACAACCTGGAATTTTGGCATTAAATTAACTAGTTATTTAATCAGATTTCAAAAATAGGAATTTCTGCAAATAAAAGAATTTGACCATGAAACTTTAATCGTTGCGTTCGTCTTGGAATTCTGGTCAACTTTCATGATTAAAGTTTCGCGAACGGAGTCTATATGAAAAAGTTATAGGTGAAATACGAAAATAGATCGAAAATAAATAAATATTTAATATCATATTTAACCGCCTTCACGGGGCGATTAGCAACCCAGGCGGTCAACCGTAGCAATCTACCGGGGGTCGACCTGAGCGGTCGACCTACTAGGTACCAGAACGCCCAGCGATGGCTAAGGTTAATAGGTGTAGTATAGATATATTATTAGGGGCAGCTATTGGGACACAAAATTAAGTACAAAATGAGAAACACAAATTATGGACGATTATATTTGTTTGTCTTCATGTGGAAAGTGGAATTCATGGGGGAATTTAATGCCTCAGATTTGTTGTGCACAATTTTATGTCAAAATTTTGTGTTTATACAGAGTCTCCCTATTTTATTATATAAATGGACGGATGTCGATTAAATAAAATCTAACGGTTTGTGGCCATTTCAACTCCTATAAATAAAGGGTTAAGGCCCCATTCTTTTCCACACAAATCTGTAAGCAACAACGAAGCTCTATCATTTCCATTTCTCTTTAAACAAATTCTAAAACAAAAATATGTTCATATACAATCAAAATTAAACATAACAATATAATTTGAAATGGATGATCAGATCGAAGTGGAAAGAATATGGATTGGTGTCTAGGTTCTTCTTCATAAGATTTCTTCCTTCTTTTCTTATTTTCCTGCAAATCCACAAATCTGAAAGTATCCCCTTTTCAAAATAATTGTAGATCTGTAGGAATTTAGGAATTGTAGGTCTAAAAGATTATTCATATTTCAGATTTGGATACTTTCAGGTGAGTGGGAAATTTATATACAAAGTATACAATAGCCTGATTTCTTCATTTGTATTAGATCTTAAATGTATGTTAAATATCTAGTAGATATGTTTATGTTTGTTAAATCTAAAAAAAACTATTAGATATGTTTATGAATACTTCCAAATATGAAAGAATAAAATTATGGTTTTAATAATATTCTTATTTTATAGGCTTACTCAATTTTCATATTATTGCCTACAATTATGTTTAATATATTATGGTTACTCTAACACCGTAGATCCGGATATCAGTCCCATAAAACACTGTTAAGATGTAGTTTTCTTCCAGATCTATAGTTTTGGTGTTAAATGGTAATTTATGTAATTTTGGTTAAAAAAGATATGTGTTCAGTTTTGTTTGGGTTTTAACTTAGTTATGTAGAGATGCCTTTTTGCTCTTTTTCATAAAAAGATATTATTTGAAATCAATAAGAAATATGGTCAAAAACAAAAGGAAAAGGTTGTGTAAATTCATGTATATATATATATATATATTTTTGTGCGTAGTTTACATCAATCATTCCAAGAACATACATATTATATATTTTATGTGGTTTGAAATATGTTTATTCCTCTTTTAAATATTCAAGCATTATTTACAATAATTATAATTGACAACATTTTTGTAAGATTCATATCTTACTAAAAAATTAAATGTAAAAAGGAATGTTCGGTTATCAATTCAAATCAAAACATTTAATTTAACAATAAAAAATGAATAATAACTATGTTAACTACGCAAAAATATAAATATATACATATACATTATTTGTCAAATCTACGTAAACAACGAAATATATATTTTAATGAATGTTTGAGCGTTTGAATGGTTTTATTTTTATAGAATTATGCATGAAAATGTAATCCATATTAAATGAAAATATATGTTGTGATTGTTATAATAATTAATGTAGTTGATTTGCCATAAAAAAGGTCACAAATAAATAATAGCTACTGTAACCATTGTTGATTGGGGAAAACAAATTAGTTTAGGTAAACTAGGCCTAAACGGTTACAATTTGAAAATAATGATTTAGGAATAAGAATTGTAACTCCAATTAAGCAAGTAAATATTTCTTATAACAAACATATGTATGTATGTATGTATGTATGTATGTACAAGAATAACTCAAATTAAGGTAAAATAAGAATGTTTAGGGAGTTGCAATAGTTAAAGTAGGAATAAAACATGATTGATATAATAAGGACAATTCATTATTAACTAATATCTTAGGAATTTCTGACCATCAGATTCATAAGTGATATTAATTATAATCAATTTAAATAAATGGCGTTTAAGGGGTTAATTACTGCCTTAGGAAAATATGACTGTTATGGTCATAAATGGTGATAACCATATTAAACAGAAATGAATAAAATAAAAAAGGGACTAATGGGTATTAGTTGTCATTTTTGAATACTAAGCCCAATAAGGAAACAATTAAATAAATATCCTAGGATTGGAGGGATATAGCTTTCCTTATTTTATACTAGTTAATATAGGATTAATAACTAAGTAAGAATTGGACTTAGTAGGTTAATGATGCAAGGTCAGTTGCCTTATTCGATAGAAGTCTGCCTTTTCTAGTAATCGAATATATATCCAACTGATGTGAGATTTCATTAACCATAGGAACTCATGACGATAGTTAGTTTGTATGCATGTAGTATTTCCGTAAAGAGAAACTAAACAGAAATAACTCATTAACGTGGCTTGCTTTGGGATCAAGGTCTTAAGTGGTTAGATCCATCTATAAAAAGATATTAAGTGATCATGTAGCCTACCTCTCATAAATGAAAATATCAAGGGCTAATTAGGTATGAGTTCGATAATCGTCACGAGTAGTCCACTTCCTTGGGTCTTAAGTGACTTGGATCGAGGGTCCACCTGGGAATAGGTCCTCTAGTTAGGGTCTTAAATGGTGTACGAGTCCTACCTAAACATGGATTTAAAAAGGTCCGGTATGGTAATTCCATAGGGCTACCTATCCTACGAAAAGTATTAAGCGACTAGGAGATTATCCAATAAGGCTAGCTAGATGGTAACGAGGGGGTCCACCATAGGAGGATCTTAATTGGAGTGCAACCTCTACCCAACCGAATGGTCTTAAGTGCCTGCTTACTATCTCTCGCCTTATGTGGGGCATGGGTTTATATGGGTGAGTGACGAAAGCTTTAACTAGCAGGACTAGTAGCTAGTACCCTCTAGTTTGTATTTGCGTTGAGTAAACCATCGAGAGGTATTAAGTGACCAATAGGTCCGCCTAGGGTCTTAAGTGATCAAGAGGATCTACCCTTATTTATCATTTGATAATGAGGCATTATATGGCTAAATATATATACATAACTAAACTCCATATGATAAGTGAGTAGTTGGGAGCCCACCTTTTAGTTTCAGTAATTATTAAAACGATGGTTTTAAAGGCTTCATAAATATATATGTAAACTTTCTACCTCGGTATCGTTATCATTGAGAATCCTACATTGCTATGGTAGTTAGAGTCATGCATAAATGTTAACAAGTTTAGGTTAGAATTACTCGCCTTGGTAGGCATATGTATTTGGTTGAACTAAATGGGATACATCTATGTATTGTAAACTGTGTTATACTCCTCATATTCACTAGAACTTGTTGTTCAGACCTCCCTCCTCATTAAAATCTCCCAGGTTTCCTCGAGAGGGTCTGGTTCTCACAGGTGGTTTAAGTTTGGTTTTCAGTTCTCATTTTCTCTCATGCTCATTATTGACATGGTGACTCACTTTTATATTGTAGTTACTTGAGTTAATACTCGTCTATCCTATTTTGTTCTTGCTGTGTTATTTTATCGTACGATGATTATGCTCATTCTCATTTATTTGCAGGTGCTAGATTTACATGCTCCATGCTTGGATGTGTTTGAGTTTCGGTTTTTGTTGAAATTTGGGCTCGAAAAAGTGTGGGGTGTTACAGTTGTGCTCGTGAAAAAGGATTTTCAAAGGACTTAAGATTGAGGATAGAAAGAAAAGATTTTTGACCTCGTGGAAACTACTGGAGGGAACCTTGGATTGATTGGAAACTATAATCCAAAATGAGTTTGAGGATGGTATCACATGGGATCAATTCAAAGAGGTAACGGGAGAACAATATATGCCGAAGGAAGGAAAATCCTGACTATATCGAAGCTTTATGGATCTAAAGCAGGGAGGCATGACAATGGAGGAATACTCAAACAAGTTGATATTGGATATAATTGATTGGCACGACTTTAAAGAAAAATGAAAGGTTCATATTAGGGATGAGGTAGGAATCTCATAAGAAATGACTGCTCACGTAAAAGGAACTTTTGTCGACTTGGTAGATATGGGATGTCGGTATGAAACCATCGATAAGAAGAATATGACAGTGACCCCCAACAACACCAACAACTTTAGGAAGCGAAAGTTTTACCAACTACAGAGGAAGGAAGTACAGAACCAGACTAGGGGAGGTTCAACAATATAGGTCATATGTTTTAACTGTGGATAGTGGGGGCATTTCTCTATGACTTTTCCAAAACCGCAGCATCCAAAGAAATCATGTTATAATTGTCACCGGACATGACACTTAGCTAGAGATTGCCCGCTGAAGCAGAAAGAACAACAGGTATGCGTTTTTGCAATTACGGATAAACCATCCACCTCAATGTATCTAAAGAGGAAATGAGATTTAGAAGGTGAAATTTACAAAAATAATATCTTAGTTAGAGCAATATTTGATACTGTGGCTTCCCATAGTTAAAACTCACAGTCGTGTCATTAGATACACCGATACGAATAACCAACCCAATCGAGAATAAAACTAGTTTATGTGTCGTATATGAAAATGTATCCATAACTCATACAGCTCAAGATTTTCTGTATAACCTAATAGTTCTAAATTTTGACGGATTTAAGGTCACACTAGGTATGGATTGGCTTTCCAAATTTAAAGCTCTGCATGATTGTAAAATAAGACCTGTTAAGTTAGAAATAAGAACAAGAAAGTCTGTTACGATCAAAGGTAGTAAACCAAGACTCGTAAGAGAAAGCCTTATGTGCTCTCTAAGCTCTTTCCAAAAAGGTATCAATGAGATACCAATTGTGGAAAAAAATCTGGATGTGTATGAAGAAGTTAAGAGTTTACCTCCATATACAGAAATAGAGTTTCGTATTTTCTTAAATCCCGGTACGAGACCAGTATTCACTCTTATCGATGGATGGCCCTTAAGGAGGTTAATGAGTTAAGAAACCAAATAGATGAGTTTTTGAAAAAGGGATTAATCCGGCCTAGTCGCTTAAGCTGGAGCCCGACCTTAGTATTTGTCGCAAAATTGGATGGTTCCTTAAGATTGTATATGGATCACCTAGACATAAATAAGCATACAATTAAGAAGAAGTATTATCAACCCTGCATAGATGACTTGTTTTATAAATACACTATGCTTAGGTATTTTCTAAAATGGACCTAGCTACAGGATTCCATCAATTAAAGATATTAAAAGAGTGCATTCCTTATATCGTGTTTAAGGGACCCAATGACTTCCAGAATGGTTAGTTATGACCTTTGGACTAATTAATGCACCCGCCTATTTTGTGAATTTAATGAACTGAGTGTTCGGAGAAGTGGTCCATAAATTTATATTAGTCTTTGTTGACGACATTCTGTATAGTCCAAAACAAAGAAAGAACATTAGATGCATCTCGAGATTATGCTAAAAATTATAATAAGAAATGTGTTAAAAGATAGTTTTTTTGAAATGCCATTTTTGGGAATAAAAGATAATATTTCTCAAACATGTTCTGTCAAAACAAGGGATCTCAGTTGGTCGTGGAAAAATTACGGCCATCATGGAATTGAAACAACCAGGAACTCCGAAAGAGATTCGCAGTTTCATAGGATTGGCCAGTAATTATTAGAGATTTATTTAAAACTTCTTCAAGATTTCTCTGCATCAACCAAGTTAACCATGAAATATGCAAAGTTCGAATGGGCACTAAAGTGTAAGGAATCATTCCAAGAATTAAAAAAAGATTAACAACGGCCCCATTTTAACCATCAATGATGAAAGTGTAGAAATAACTGCATGTACGGATGCTTGCGGAGAAGGAGTAGGGGTTGTACTCATGCAGTACGGGAAGGTCATTACCTATGTAAGCAGACAAGTAAAGATGCATGATTGGAAACATGCAACACATGACTGGGAGTTGTTAGCCGTGGTATTTGCACATAAGATGCGGCAATATTATTTGCTAGGTGAATGTTTAAATTATTCCCAGATCACATGTCTTTGAAATATCTTTTCACCGGGAAGGATTTGAATATGAGACAACAAAGCTGGTTAGAATGTCTAGCATCATATGATCTAGATATTTTTTATACACCCGGAAAAGCCATTGTTGTAGCTGATGCATTGAGATGGAAGCATACCTTCATCGGACACTTGGTAGTGACGCTAAAACTTTAAAAAAGATAGCTGATAAGCAGGAAAAAGATGCAAAATTTATGAATATTATCAAGGGCATACGACTTGGATATTACTCTAGCTTTACGATGGATGATAAGGAAGTATTTGGACTATAAGAAAGGATTTGTGTTCCAAATGTGGTTAACTCACGCCTGGAGGTGTTAGCCGAAGGCCATCAGTCAAAGCTATATATCCATCCTAGTGTTAGTAAGATGTATCAAGATGTGAAAAGGACCTTTTGGTGGCGAAACATGAAGCAGGATTTCTACATCCATGTTAGCAGATGCCCGAATTGTCAATAAGTCAAAAACAATCAACAAAAGGCTGCTAGATCATACCAACCACTTGAAGTTCCGACATATAAGTGGGATTAGATATAGCTGAAGTTTATCGATAGATTACCTCTATCAAGGAAAGAAAATGAAAGCATCTAAGTTATAGTCGATAGGTTAACCAAGAGTATACATTTTATTCTAGTAAAATCAAGAAGAATCGCTGCCAGTTTAGCAGAAATGTATATGAGGGAGATAATACAATTTCATGGAATTCCCAGAAATATTATCGGAGATCGAGATATTATATTCACCAGCAAATTTCGGGTTGCATTGCAGACAATCTTAGGGACAAAGTTAAATATTAACATGGTATATCATCCTCATACGAATGGACAAATAAGGGTAAACCAAATTTTATAAGACCTTCTAAGAGCTTGTGTCTTAGATTTTGGAGGATCATGAGAGAATTACCATCACTTGGTAGAATTTTCTTACAATAGTAGTTACCAATTGAGCAACGACATGAAACCATATGAAGCGTTATATGGTCGGCCTTATAGATCTCCAATTTGTTGGATTGAGACCAGTGATCAACTAGTAATTCACCACGAGATGATTATGGAAGCCATTGAGAAGGTAGAATAAATAAGGAAGAGGATAAAGGAGCATGGAATAGACAAAAAAGCTATGTGGATTAAAGATGTAGAGAATTCAATTTTTCTGTAGGAGATTACAAACATTTAAAGATCTTTCCAATAAGAGAGTAGTAAGATATGGCCGTATGAGAAAGCTAGCTCCTCGGTATATCAGAGCTTATCCTATTCAAGATTAGATTATCCCTTTAGGTTACCAAGTGGAGTTGCCAGAAAGATTGACAAAAACGCATAATGTTTTCCATATATCTCATTTATGAATATATGTGCATGACCTAGAACAAGTTGTAAAATCAGCTGCTCATGAAGATCTGGAGATTGAGCCTAATTTAGATCGTGGATCATGTTGAAAAACAATTAAGAAGGAAGTTTGTTAGATTAGTAGAAGTTCAATGGAGTGAAGATCTGGATGAATGCACTTTGGGAAACAGGGGGAACAATGAAGAAGGCATATCCCAAGTTTGATCTAATGTGAACTAAAGTATGTACCACTTATGGTAAAAAAAAATATTATTGTATTATTTAATGATGAAATGAAGAATCTTTTTAGGTCATTCTCTTATCAATAATTTCGAGGATGAGTTTTTTAAGGGGGATAATGAAAACGTCACGGAAATTTTAAAATTTAAGCTAAGGAAAATCCCGATTTCTTTCAGAATTTCAAAAAAAAAAATTATTAGAATAGTTTAGTAGATTTTATACCATCTTTTATTTATTTATTAGCTTTAAAAAAATCATTCTCAAGTTCTGTTTACCTAAGAAAATAATTTAAGTCAAACCGGAAAGTGTGACCGATAAACTAATCTCAACGGTTTACAGGGTAAAATTTGTACAAAGGTGTAACAAACATGTACACACATATGTGATTATGATAACATAGCCATAATAAATTGATAAGGAGATTAATTAAACTAAGAAGGGATTAGGATAAAGTAAGTAAATAAGGACAAAAAGAGTTTAGTTTAATAAAATAATGTCACTCTCTAAAATCATTACTCTTACACACCATCATTATACTTACACAGGCCACCCCTTACACTTGACCTGACAACACATGGAGGGAAGGGGTTCAACCCTATAGGAAGGGGACAGCGAAGGGTATTTTGGTAATTTTCCACTATGAAATTTTATTCCAAAGTTTTCCTATAAATATCCGTCTATTTTCACTTCATTTCTTCAAGCCAATCTATTTTCCCCTTCTCTTAAGCTTTCTAATGGCTTCTACATTATAATAAATAAAATAAAAAAGATAATAAATTTACTCACAACTCATCTAGGTACCCTGAGTTGTCAGAAACTATCGCTAAACCACTTCTTATCTTCATTCATAAGTCACCACCACTCGACAAAGCTTCAAGATCCAAACCCAACTTAAACCGCACCTAGTCCGTCAGAAACAAGGAAGTGGAGGGAGCTCGAAGACATTCAAGTTGGAAAAAGTAAAGAAAAATATGTTGGCAAAGTCTTGGGAAAGTTTTAACAAGTTTTAGAAGTGATAAAATCCAATCAAATATGAGAAACAAAACTTAAATGATCCTAACTATACACAAGTTGTAACGGCCCGCAAATCCGTACTAGCTAAGTTGACTACATACATCACACGTCCAACCCAAATTGTACAGAAATATGAATCATTATTAGAAAGAAGTAAGAGGATGAGAAATAGAAAGAAAGAATTATTAGAATAGAAGAAAACGAAGATCACAAACTCACAACGGAATGAATAAAATATATTAGGTAACATAAACTTTGAAATACAATTCGGTAACTTTATATACATACCATCATCAGAGCACAACATCTATTTCTAGAACAGTTATAAACACTTGTTTCCAGATACAAACATGGTACACATCGGAATATATGAGAGTCTATAACTAACTGTTGAAGCCTCCTGCTTCTAACTCCTCCAAATGAATCTGTAAAATCCCAACTACTTAACCGCCCGTACAAATTTGGGCACCCAGGAGTTCAGGGAAAACAAACAAAATAAACTCTGGGTCAGTCATGGGACTGGTGTGAGTAAACTCCAACCATTTGTTTAACTTTCAAAATCCTTTCGAAAGAAAGGATAATAGTAAGACCAGCCCACACACAAATATGGATGGTTTTTACCTTACTATAACCCAAAACATTTTGATACGAAAATCTAGTGATATTACAATAGTGTCTAAATCAAATAAATAACAATCTAGCGGAACGCTTGCATCTCACTCTCCATATATAATATAAAATCAAAAACTGTAGGGCGCTTATTGGAGATTGGATTCCGACTATGGCAAGGTATGGAACCACCTGCCGATAGTGTATCTCTAGAGGGGAATACACTGGGTTCAACAAGAACATCTTGCTACCTGGCCCACACATGACCGACCACTCATTTCGCTTAGGTGTATCGAATGTATATCACCAACGGTTGGGATCAGCAACCGTTTCCCGAATGGGAGATCATCGAATAGATTAAAGAATGAAATGAATATCTCTAGATAGGTGATTATACCCCCTAATGGGAGCGACCCACATAGTCATGTTGCCTGCCCGATTTTTGTCATTTCCCGGTTGTTGAGGCCTGAGGCTACGATTTCTTATCATTCTTTGATAGCACAATCACTTTGAATGCCACATTGTCATATCTGTAAATCATTAATTGATTTGCACAAATATATTCTGGATATTATGCTAAGAGAATAAATTCTCCGCCACCATATATATCTATATAGACTAACATATGCGATCATTGGAAATACTATGTCTGAGATTCATCTATAAACGTTCGTTCTGGGATTGAACGAAACTAAAGGCTCAATTTCCATAAATAGAAAAAGCCCTTGCACTTTACTCCATCTTCGATTATCTTCAAAAAATCTGATTCGCAAAGCTACTGCCAATACGGAGTGGTTCTCGGATAATAATCCAACCGGTCTCTCCATATTGACAACGATATTGGCAAACACTTCGATAGTCGATTATTTAACTATCGAAGAAAAACAAACATTCATCCATAACATCAAACCATCACTGGACATGTTAATTAATATTTCATTAATTAAATCACCCTTTCCATTTCCTTATCAACATTTGTTAAACAAATATTTTCAATTATCATCTCGGCCTTTCGCTATTTGGAAAACATTTCCGTATATCGCCTTCTTTTATTTTCTGTACTTAGAAAATATCCTTTACTTATAATTGGAAACATTCCAATTACTTATCTCTTCCATGACCATTCATTTATTTCTATATTCAGGAAATATTTATTATTATATTTCCAAATTTCCACTTACTTGGGTTAAAACGAATGTTGTGTAAAACATCGTTACAACAGCCCAAATACTGCATTTAACTAACTCTTATTCAAACATTTCTCTTCGAGACTGGATCCTGCTATTTATTGGTTAAAAATGAAATCAAACAAGTCGGGGTATAACTACCTCTCAGACCTTGACTGAAAACATCCTTAACTTCAAAACGGACAAGACCACTTACCTTGAATAATCAACATCATAAAACCAATTATTCATTTTTAACCCGCATACGTTTCTCTTTCTAATTTATCAGATTTAATTATTGATTTCCCTTCCATTTATAGCATTCTATTTTAAAGTTCGTTTCCTTATCGAATTCTGTATATATAGATACATTGATTTCCAGTTATCTAATTTTCTTAAAAATATTCTAACTCCTTAAATTTTCGGAAAATTTCGCCATAACCTCCTTTGTACCGGTCAATAGTTCAAAGCTCAATTTGCCTCTCTAGGCCCTTTCCAATCAAAAAGAAAATAAAAAAGCCAAGTGGCTTGCCGATTCGGCGCATAAAACCTTATATGGAATTTAAACATGTACCTTTTGGTCGGGCATTTCAATTTATAGCTCTTCATATACTTCATTCCAAACCTGTTTAACACACATCCAAATATTCCCATTTGGTTTCAACTTAATCCATTCGTCTTAACCTATTTCGCTAATTTATTTTCTAATTCGCTATTTTGCCTATTCTACTTCTTTATTTGAACATAAAATGTTCAAACAAAATATTAACTTGCTTATAATCAAATTAAATTCCATTTTCAATTCAACTTTCCTTTTCGATTTCGAATATAAATTTCCAAATTGAATTCACTTATTCAAGGCCCAATTTCAATTTAAAATCTCATTAACTAATTATTCTTCAAACTAGTTAAATCTATTTAATAACTAAAAATCTGATTTTTTTTTGTTTCAAAAATCATTTCATTTACTTCACTGGAGTTCATATTTATTTTATATCTCCAATCTGGATTTTTCTGATGGCAATTCGGATTTTATTTCCTTAAAATCCTTTTATTTATTTAAATAAACCGTTATGGCTTTATAATGGTTATAGCGCTATTTTTTCTGAAAATTTGATTTGACATAACTCAAAATCTATTTGAAGAAATCCAAATTTTTCTCTTCCATTAGAAAACTATTATCTAATTGGTCCTGACGGTTCTTGTTTCAAAGAATTCCGACTTAAATTGAGTTCTCTATACTCAAATGAAGTTCGAAACGCCAATTTATGAACTGTCGTGCTGTGGCGAGTTCATTTTAATTATATTTAATATATAAACATTTTAAACTTCGTTTGATTTAAATTTCAACTCCATTCTAATATATTTTTAATATATATCAAATCAGTTTCCCAATTCAACTCAATAATTCTGATTATCTATAATCTCTGATTTTTCCTTACTCGTTTATACATTTATTTATACTCGATTTGTTATTTTAAATCCCAATTCCTTTTATAAATAAATTTAAAATTCTGTATAATCGAATTCCAATTATAACTCCTTTGAATTTTCTCAATTCAATTTATATTCTAAATCCCGGAATGTAATCAATTATTCTATTTTCAACACGTTTTCTAATTTCACTTTTTAAATTATTTCTAGAATTTAAACTTCTAAATTATCCAATGATTATTTATTTCCCTATTTTTATAAACATTGTTTATAAATTCATTTTCTTGTTTAAAAATTTAAAACAAGTTTTCCTTTCAATACCTATTTGAAACCCAACCCCTTTTATATTCCGAATTTCGGAATAAAAACTATCATTTCCTTTTTTCGAAATGATTTCAATTTATACTTTTAAATTCGTATTTGAATCTAATATTTCAAATTATCTCCTGATAATTAATTCATCATATTTATAAACATCGTTTACAAATTTCCTTGTCTTCTATATTTAAACAAATTCTATTTCGAAATCTATTTAAAACCAAAATCTTATTTTGGAAATTTCTATTTATAATACTTATATATATAAATCCCAATTTATTTTCATATGCAATTTAACTTCTATTTCAATGAATTCGAAATAATCGAATTCAAATCATAAATCCTTACGGATTTATTTTAGTTCAATTTATATTCTGAACATCAGAATAAATTCCATTGTTTATTTCTTTAAAATGATTTCCCCATTTCTATTTTTAAATTCACATTTGAATTTAAATATTCAAATTATCAAATGATGATTTTTCCCAGTACATTTATAAACCCCGTTTATAAATTCAGTTCAATTCAATTCCCTGATTATCCAATGAAAATCATTCCATTTCATTTGTAAACATCATTTATAAATTTACTTAAATTTCCTGTGATATTTAATTTATAAACATCATCTATAAATTAATCACTTCAATTTCATATATATTTTTAATTTATAAACATCATTTATAAATTAATACTTGTTTATAAACATCGTTTATAAATTAAATACTTGTTTTATTCTATCTCTTAACAAGTTAATATTTCTAGTCCATTCGAAATTCGAATTCAATTTTTAGAAAAATAGATTTCCCTTTTTAGTCTCAAAATATCCTTATTACGATATTTTTATAAATCAATATTCAGGGCCAGTGATATTCAACCAAATCAAAAACATACAATTATCAACCACAGGTTTTCTAACACATCATATATGATAATATATATGAAACAAACAAATAATAATATTTTTGAGGAATCCAGTTGGATCCCTCCAACCTGTTTTCCTGCATCCACAAATGTTAGCCAAAATAAATAATACCCATCCTACTTCGAGGCAGGATATCGTGGTATAGAAGGTCATCCACTATCATAGCATGGGGCATATAGGGTCATCCGCTAATGATAATGCGGGCATCCGCTAATGGTACTGTAGGAACTATCCACTCACCAATATATATATATATATATATATATATATATAAATATAAATATAATAACCACAAACACCAATCCTAAATAACTAATATATACTAAATAATAGTCACGGTAATATTCTAATATAAGCAAACAACCATCGAACAATTACTTTAACAGATAAAATAATTCTAAATAAAACTATGAGTGAGATTTACTCACCAGATTTTATTTTTGCTGAATACCCAATGAAGCCAATTATATAGATTATACAGTGATTCCTCCATACGTCTGTATTTCAATGTAAAATAACATTAATAAAATTATCGAGTTATTCTAATTTAATTTAAGTAATTACCCACGTATAAACCAGTTCTAAATTAAATCTTAATTTCATCCTCCAACAATTAGTCTAAAAACCTTATTCCTTTACTAACAAATTTCCTTCATATAAAAAAATTATATAAACTAAATTTACTTTAATTAGTTTTCAATTATATAAACTAAATCTCCTAATAAATTTGAATTAAAAATAATAATCCGAATTTACCTTAATAGTTCATTCCATTTCTCCTTGAAATTATAGCCCTTAACAAATTTCCCCACCTAAAATAAACAACTGAATTCCCTTCATATTTTATAAATACTTTTAGTTCTGAAACAAAAAGGCTAGCGTGCATTACCTTAAAAGGGTTATCCCAAAATCAAAGATTGAAACTCTTATATCCACTGTCAACTGCAGATAACGTCGTCTAGACAAACCTCCCTTCTCTCTACCCAAACGAACAACTCACCACCATCATCTACTTCCCCCAATACACCCAAAAAATGACAGTAATCACCCTTGACCACCTTGACATCACCTCAGAAATGGATCACCAATACGCATAATGTCATCGCGATCCTCATCAAAAAACCCTATCGCCAACTCCAGCGTCTGCCTCTCCAACAAACTTCGCACTACCTTCACCAATCACACTCTTATCCAATTGAAATACCCCTCTGACAAAGGCGCGACTAAATCGCTTCGAACACCCTTCCTAATCACAATGCCTCGCTCACAACCTCGAAGTGGGAATCCCCTTTGTGATAGGCACAAACCCACGACTTCGACTTGCCCATAGATCCTCCTGTACGTGAGCAATTCCAAAATGATTTCGAGTTTCAAACTTTTAAGCTTTAGGGTTCTCGATGGACTTCAAATCGCGATTCGCGATTTCAGTTTCTATTCATTTCTCTTTTTTTTCAAGAATCAGCGGAATGATTTGGGATTGGGAGGAAAAAACAGAAAGAAAGCATACTTTGTTTGAGAAGAATGAAGGAAACTACTTTTGTTTGATTTAGAGGGTATGGCCATTTTCCTTTTTAACGAATACATTTGTTTCAATTTGCGGAGGAACAGAAAATTTCAGGAAATGTGATGATTTATAGAAGAGAAATGGAAGATGTTTCTTTGCCTTGAAGTATAAAATAGGTTGCGCAAGAACGTTTCTTAGGACGGCTGAAGTACAATGGTTTTAAATTTCGATTTGATTTATGTTTAATGCGATTTGAAATATAGGGATCTTTATTCTTTTTAAAGAGATTTCGATTTGATTTCTGATTCGATTTTGATCATATCCATAAAAATTTTATAATAATATATTTCAGGGTTCTAAACTCCAATCAAACCACAACAACCAACACTTCTAGGCTTAAACCGCTACTCTGAACACACTAGGACAGATTTCACAGCCTCATTCGGTCATATGTAGAGGATATTATTTTAAATCTATATAAATTAAATTCAAAACAAGTTATTCTTTGATAATAAATTATTATTATCTCTTTTATATTCAAACAGAACTGACACTGATCATCTGAATCATTTCGATTCAGTTTTAACTTCGATTTTAATATATTTCGTATTACGATAATTTAATATATTCGATATTAAATCGAAATCATTTTGTAAATCGATAACTAAATATAAAAATTTATTTATATTATCAAATCAATATTTAAAATAAATATTTAATATTCAAAATTAGTCGACCAAAAATCCGGGTCGTAACATTCTTCCCCTCTTAAAAGAATTTCGTCTCCGAAATCAGTAAGGTAGGAAAAATGCTTCAGAACCATTATCTTTTCATAAACTCATTTATGTTGAACTCAACTCTTCATATTTCAACAAAGTTTAATTCCTACAAAACTTTTGTTTTCATTCACATTCCACATTATACAGGCTTACATTCATTTAATTTGAATGACTCAATATCTTCACATCCAATTCATATTCCATTCAAATTGATTTTAATCAATTCATTCACTTCGATCCTGTTAACTTGGTTAAGTTAAATTTCAATTCTAGAATTTAAATTCCCGGGTTTTCCTTTCAAATCCTTTTTGAAATCACATAAATATATACATATATTTATTTCCATCTCGAATTCAAAACATTTGAAGTTTCCAAAACAACTTGTTTTCTTTCAAACAAATATCTATCAAAACCTTCCTAAGGTAGCAGTCTATCACTTAGAAACTCGAAAATGAACACCGATGATTTTGCGATCATCATCAAAATTATTTTCCAGCCACTGAAGTGAGTTCAGTGCTTTATCACCTTCAAAATCCATCTAAAATGATTTTTATTCAAAAATCCCTTTCAAAACAAAGCTATATTATTTTAATATACTTCAAAAATATTTTTCAACTTCCCAGGATTTAAATTCCAAATTCTAGTTTGAATTATATTTTAATTCATCGCATTTTTATATTTCATTCTTATACAAATTCTAGTTGGTTATATATAACCATTTCAATTTTATAATCTTACTTGATTATAATATTAACAATCAACTCATCCATATAATATAATAATTTCAGAAAATTATTCCTTTCTATCAAAATAGAATTTTGGATAAATGTATTTCATCTACCCATTTTCAAAACAATATTGTGTCAAATTTCTCTGTTCAAGTGTTTAGAAATTCCTATCGACTTCGTGGCGTCCCACGATTCGATCAGAATTCATAAACTACTCAACAGACTAGCCAACACAATATAAAACAATTTTATAATCAAATAACAAATACGCGCTCTCGTATATATACACTCAACCCATTATAGGGTACTACTGACCCTATCTTTAATGAGAACATCCCACCAAAGCCTAGGTATTCGCTCAACCTAAGCTCTGATACTAACTGTAACGGCCCGCAAATCCGTACTATCTGAGTTGACTACATACATCACACGTCCAAACCAAATTGTACAGAAATACGAATAGTTATAAGAAAGAAGTTAGAGGATGAGAAATAGAAAGAAAGAATTATTAGAAAAGAAGAAAATGAAGATCACAAACTCACAGCAGAGCGAATAAAATATATTAGGTAACATAAACTTTGAAATACAATTCGGTAACTTTATATACGTACCATCATCAGAGCACAACATCTATTTCTGGAACAGTTATAAACACCTATTTCCAGATACAAACATGGTACACAACAGAATATATGAGAGTCTATAGCTAACTAGTGAAGCCTCCTGCTTCCAACTCCTCCAAGTGAATCTTTAAAATCCTGACTACTTGACTGCCGGTACGAATTTGGGCACCCAAGAGTTTAGGGAAAACAAACAAAATAAACTCTGGGTCAGTCATGGGACTGGTGCGAGTAAACTCCAACCATTTGTTTAACTTTCAAAATTCTTTCGAAAGAAAGGATAATAGTAAGACCAGCCCACACATAAACATGGACGGTTTTTACCTTACGATAACCCAAAACACTTTGATACGAAAATCCAATGATATTATAATAGTGTCTAAATCAAATAAATAACAATCTAGCGGAACGCTTGCATCTCATGCTCCATATGTAATATAAAATCAAAAACCGCAGGGCGCTAATTGGAGATTGGATTCCAACTATGACAAGGTATGGAACCATGTGCCGATAGTGTATCTCTAGAGGGGAATACACTGGGTTCAACAAGAACATCTTGCAACTCGGCCCACACGTGACCAACCACTCATTTAGCTTAGGTGTATCGAATGTATATCACCAACGGTTGGGATCAGCAACCGTTTCCCGAATGGGAGATCATCGAATAGATTAAAGAATGAAATGAATATCTCTAGATAGGTGATTATACCCCCTAATGGGAGCGACCCACATAGTCATGCTGCCTGCCCGATTTTTGTCATTTCCCGGTTGTTGAGGCCTGAGGCTACGATTTCTTATCATTCTTTGATAGCACAATCACTTTGAATGCCACATTGTCATATCTGTAAATCATTAATTGATTTGCACAAATATATTCTGTATATTATGCTAAGAGAATAAATTCTCCACCACCATATATATCTATATAGACCAACATATGCGATCATTGGAAGTACTCTATCAGACATTCGTCCATAAACGTTCGTTCTCTGATTGAACGAACCGAAGGCACAATTTCCATAAATAGAAAAAGCCCTTGTACTTTACTCCATCTTCGATTATCTTCAAAAAATCTGATTCACAACGCTACTGCCAATATGGAGTGGTTCTCGGCTAATAATCCAACGGGACTCTCCATATTGACAACGATATTGGCAAACACTTAGACAGTCGGTTATTTAATTAGCAAAGAAAAACAAACTAACATCCATCCATAACATCAAATAATCACTGGGCCTGTTAATTAATATCTCATTAATTAATTCACCCTTTACATTTCCTTATCAACATTTGTTAAGCAAATATTTTCAATTATCATCTTGGCCTTTCGCTATTTGGAAAATATTTCCGTATCTCGCCCTCTTTTATTTTCTGTACTTAGAAAATATCCTTTACTTATAAATGGAAACTTTCCAATTACTTATCTCTTCCATGACCATTCGTTTATTTCTATATTCAGGAAATATTTATTATTATATTTCCAAATTTCCACTTACTTGGGTTAAAACGAATGTTGTGTAAAACATCGTTATAACAACCCAAAATACTGCATTCAACTAACTCTTATTCAAACATTTCTCTTTGAGACTGGATCCTGCTATTTATTGGTAAAAAATGAAATCAAACAAGTTGGGGAATAACTACCACTCTGACCTTGATTGAAAACATCCTTAACTTCAAAACGGACAAGACCACTTACCTTGAATAATCAACATCATAAAACTAATTATTCATTTTTAACCTGCATACATTTCTCTTTCTAATTTATCAGATTTAATTATAGATTTCCCTTCTATTCATAACATTCTATTTTAAAGATCGTTTCCTTATCGGATTCTATATATATCGATACATTGATTTCTAGTTATCCAATTTTCTTAAAAATATTCTAACTCCTTAAATTTCCAGAAAATTTTGCCTTAACCTCCTTTGTGCCAATCAATAGTTCAAACCTCAATTCGCCTCTCTAGGCCCTTTCCATCCAAAAAGAAAATCAAAAAGCCAAGTGGCTTGCCGATTCGGTGCATAAAACCTCATATGGAATTTAAACATGTACCTTTTGGTCGGGCATTTCAATTTACAGCTCTTCATATACTTCATTCCAAACCTGTTTAACACACATCCAAATATTCCCATTTGGTTTCAACTCAATCCATTCGTCTTAACCTAATTCGCTAATTTATTCTCTAATTAGTTATTTTGCCTATTCCACTTCTTTGTTTGAACATAAAATGTTCAAATAAAATATTAACTTGCTTATAAACAAATTGAATTCCATTTTCAGTTCAATTTTCCTTTCCGATTTCGAATATAAATTTCCAAATCGAATTCACTTATTCAAAGCCCAATTTCAATTTAATATCTCATTAACTAATTATTCTGCAAACTAGTTAAATCTATTTAATAACTAAAAATCTAATTTTTTTGTTTCAAAAATTATTTCACTTACTTCTTTGGAGTTCATATTTATTTCATATCTCCAGTCTGGATTTTTCTGATGGCAATTCAGATTTTATTTCCTTAAAATCCTTTTATTTATTTAAATAAACCGTTATGGCTTTATAATGGTTCTGCTGCTGTTTTTCTAAAAATTTGATTTTGACATAACTCAAAATCTATTCGACAAAATCCAGATTTTTCTCTTCCATTAGAAAACTATTATCTAATTGGTCCTGAAGGTTCTCGTTTCTAAGAATTCCGACTTAAATTGAGTTCTGTACACTCAATTGAAGTTCAAAACGCCAATTTACGAACTACCGTGCTGTGTCGAGTTTGTTTTAATTAATTTTAATATATAAACATTTTAAACTTCGTTTGATTTAAATTTCAACTCCATTCCAATATATTTTCATTATATATCAAATCAGTTTCCCAATTCAACTCAATAATTCTGATTATCTATAGTCGCTGATTTTTCCTTACTCAGTTATACATTTATTTATACTCGATTTGTTATTTTAAATCCAAATTCCTTTTGTAAATTAATTATAAAATTCGGTATAATCGAATTCCAATTGTTAGATCCAAAATTAGCTCTAACACCCGAACTAGTAAAGATTCCAATGAAATGAAAACTAAAACGAAGAAAACACATAATTTATAGTGGTTCGGCATTAAATAGCCTACGTCCGCTCTTCTTCTTTTTTGATTGATGTCATGAATGCGAGTACAACAATGATTTTCACTCAATTCTTACTCATCTCATACATTGATTCACTCAATTTCTTTTTGCAATATGACCTGAAAGATGATTGTAGACTGAATAAGTTGATAAAATTCGGGTTGCAAAGGAGTTTTTATCCTGAAAGTGCCAAAAGATCCTTCTAAATGCCTCTTGGTGGGGTATTTATAGGTGTGAAATCTTCCTAGAATCGGATGGGTTTGGGTCCATGTGGCCTTCATCCCATCGCTTTCGGGTTCGGATGGATTCTGGTGAGGACTACACAATTGGTTAGTGGCCATCGTGGGTAGAACGTGTGTGTAACCGCCTCGATTCTTAAGGAGAACATGTGAGTGAAGTTGCTGACATCCTGGGCTCGGATCGGATAGACTATTAAATGGGGTTTGGATCGGCCTTTCTACTTCCGATCTGGTCCGGTCTGCATTCTTTCCTTCATTGCTTTGTGTTGGTTTGTCTCTATCCAAAGAAGACCCGATCTGATCCGAATGCTTGGCAGAGTGTTCTTCATTATTTGATTCTTTAACTTTGTGTAGCCTAGTTCAAAAAGTAGGGTAACATTTTGCCCCCTCAAGGGATGCTTCTATCCAAGATGGAGTGTGCCTTGATATCATATGTACATTGGTCTTCGAATTTGAATCGTTAAAAGGTCGTTTCCATTGACGTATAGGGATATGATGCTTCAGAAAGTCGTATCTCTCGCTGTCTATATATACATCACGAAGCATGTGGATTACTTCCTTCATTTTTAACAAATTTAAGAACTCTTCTTGATTTCCAGCTGTCCCTCCAGGTAATATTTTTCTTTATTTTCCTTTGAATTTAATTAGCATGCCAAGTTATTGTGTTTAATCCCATTCGGATTGGACCTCGATCCGAACAGCCTTCCCTCTTTTATTGCTTAATACTGGGTTTGCAGGCCAGAAAGAGTTGGTGGGCTTGTATCCCGGTCCGAGCGGGAAAAAAGGATGGGAATACGAGTGGTCACCATCAACATGTATATAAATCCGCTACCTATCACGTTTCTCCTTCTTCCTTTTGCTGCCCCGTTTATTTTTCTCTTCACCGAAACCCTAGCTTTCAAAAAACTTCGCAAAACTTCAAAATTCTTCACGTTAATCTCCAAATCAAACCCGTAAGTAGGTTCTAACTTCAATTCGCCTTCGTAATAACAAATTTCAATTATAATTGGCAGTCAATTTGAATGATCTAGGCTCGGAGTTTGCCCGGCTTAGATGTCGTGGCGCCCTCTTCCCTCTTCGTCGTTGTTGGTGGCTCCGCCATCACCTCGAGGCGTTGGGAGATGGGATTAGGACTTATTGTTGGATATTTGAGCATACAAGTGCTCGGTCTTGATTGGGGTTTTTTGTCTTGGAGTTGGGTTTGGTGTCAGTTGAGTGAGATGGAAGATGGAGAAGAAGAAGAGGAGGAGAGGAGTTGGGATCGGTTCGGGTGGAGAAACATTGAAGTGAAGGGAAGGGAGAGAAGTTTATGTGACCGGATCGGATCGGAGTAAAAAAGCAAAGAGGGGAAACAAAGCTCACTTGACCGGGTCGGGTTAGAGTCAGAAACAAGGAGGAAGAGAGGCATGGGTGTTCACGTCAATCCGGACCGCCCCAAATGTCTGCCTTCGAACCGATCCGATTTCACTTAATAGGTGTGAATGTCTGCTTCAGACCGAAGCATGGCTTTGCCTCCCGATCCAATCCCAACACATACACCCGAACCGAACCGAAGCAGTCCATCTTAGTGCACAAGAATTTGTCCAATTGGCTAAATCAATGTTTGACATAACCTTCAACTTAAAGAACAGTTAGGACATCGCCTTACGAACATAAACGAACATCAAGGACTATTCTATACATTACTGCTTTATTGAACCTTTGCATCACACTCTCATGTGTTTACTTTGCATCTTTTGCACACATAGCACACACTTTAGTTCACATACACATATGGGAGGATATGGGCTATCTTACTCTAACTTATGTTATTGCTTCTTCAGTAGTCTAGTGATCATGGCAAAGAGACGTTCATCTAGGTTAGCAGAGCAGCGAGAAACTGCGGAAACTTTCGAGAGATTCACTCTTGATGATATATCCTCTCCCTCAGACCCTAAATGGGACGATGAGGGCCCATATTATGAAGTAGAAGCACATAATAGTGAAATACCTTCCGATAGTGAAGTTTCTCTTGGCGATGAAGAGGAAGGTGGAATAGGAGATAATCGAGCTCCTGATGAGTTTGAGTCTGCCATTATATTGGAGTTACCCAAAGATTCTGTTGAATCGACGATTGATGATGATAGACTTGTTCGAATATGACTAAAACATGGGATACTGAAAAGAGATACCATGGTGCCATCGAAAATAGATCGCCCCCATAATCCTCCAGAAGGATTTATGGCAGTTACCCGGTTGATGTGTATGGTAGGGGCTATTCCACTGTTTCCGCCTTTTCCTGTTGATTTTCTGAGACAGATGCGGATTGCCCCCATGCAATTACATCCCAACGCTTATGCTGAATTGGAGATACCATGGTGCCTACCTTCGATGACGTCCACTTTTTTTATAATTTCAAGCATCAGACTCAAGAGACTCCTTCCTTCTTCTATTTTGAATCAGTCCCAAAAGGAAAAATTATTTCAGCTCCATTTAGCAGCAAGGCTGGCGATTCTAAGCCCGAATGGTTTTATATCAGGAAACAGCCGGGGTGCGCCAGGAGATGGACCAAATCAAGTAAAGCATCGATTTTCTAGATCTCAATTTTGAATGTTCATGCCAACACATTAACTTGCTTTATTTTTTATTTGCAGTCGATAATCCAAAACAAATATCGGATCAATTGTACTTTGATCGTTTGTATCGACTTCTCAATGGCGATCAAAAATTTCTAACCATCGACGAGGTTCTTAAGGATGAGTATCTCCATCATCACGGGGTACTATCCATTAACCATAGCATAGGTCATGGGGATGGGTCCATATGTGTACATACCCCCGGTAGACATTATTCTTGAGACGGGCGAGGGCTCGAAAGGTCCAACAATACCTCTTCGGACTTCACCTTCTCCATCTTCAACTCAGGACGACGAGTTAGCCAACATAGCTGAAAAGCACATAGAAGGGTATACCGTCCCTGATGATGCTATTTCTCCTGAGAAGTCAACATCCCCTAAAGAGCTGCCAACAGACGCTTCTCAAGGAGATGCCCCTACTATCGACGATTCCACATTTCAGGGTATAGAAGATCTCGCCCGCCTGAAACCATCTATACTTCAGAGGACTTTGGCACAAATCCTTTAACTTTCACTTCTTCAGAGGAGACTACTTCCGTGAAGGCCAAAGAGCCCACTCGCGCTAGTCTGGCTTCAGACTCGGGTTTATCGGGGGGAACACCACTTAGGATGCATTTAACACATTAGCACCACACATCACAGCACTCACATTTTATGTGAACACTAATTCTGAATTCCACTTACATTGCTACGCAGGTACAATGTCTCGCCCTTATTACGATGTCAGGAAAATGCACCGTAGCGTGTCTAGACCTCCTTCCGATATCGAGTATGATCACCGTGAGAGCCGGGGCAGAGATGACAGAAGGCCTCATGATTCTTATCGACCACATACCTTGCATTCTCGTTCCCCCGTCCGGTCAGATCCAGATAGATATAAGAGCTACCTGAGTCGTCGAGGGGAAGATATGTCGCAGCCTAAAGGTTGAACTTCTCCTTAAGACAAACACAGTTGGGGAAAAGGTCCACCGAAACATACCGATTCACGAGACAAACACAAGGTTTCTAAGAAGCGATCTAGAAAGGGTGATACAGCCATCGTCCCGACTAAGCGAAAAGACATTGAACCAACATACTACAAACCTCCACCACTAGATGCTGAGCCCAAAGTTAAGCTGGCATATCTGGGGAAGCAATTCCCAGATCATTACTTTCAGAATCTGACTTTTTTACCTACACTTGAGCCTATTTCCTCAAAGTGGGCAGATGAGGCTAAAGCAAAGATCGACGCAGTTGAGAAGCCATAGTCGGAGAGGTTCAAATATTCACGCAATCTCTCCAGAATTATTCGGACTTTATTTACAGAAGTTAATTCAATGAAAAAGACTGCGGATTATGATGAAAAGGCCTTGAAAAATCTGGAGAAGGACCAAGAAGACACACAGGCTCAACTTGTCATCGCTCAACGAGACGCCAACAAATCCAAACAGCAATTTGAGGTGTTATAGAAGCGTTATCATGACTTGCTGGAATCTCGTAGTCAAGAGCGCTTGGAGTTGAAGAAACAAGCGGAAGACACTAAGTCGGACAATGTCAAAATGCAACTGGCTTATAATACTCTTGAGCAAGAAAAAGCCGAGTTAGCGAGAAAAAATGCTGAACTGGAGAAACGAAACACTGACTTGGAGTCCAAGTTAACGGAAGTCGAGAATAGGGATGCCCTAGCTGAGGGGAATGTGGAGAATGTCATTAAGTCTGCTGAAGAGACCCGTAAACAGCTATCAGAGGCTCCGGAAGAAGTGCACGGTTTTGGCGAATTACTGATTGAATTCTTCGCGCACATAATTCGTCGCCGAAACATCTCTTGAATTGAAGACTATCCAACTACCTTAGTTCACGTATGGAGTCAAATCATCGAATGGGAGAAAGAGGAACTTAAGGTAGATTTCGTTGATGAAGATAAACTTATGGAAAAGTATCTGAGAGATGATGAACCGGCACGCCTGGCCGAGGGGAGTCGCCTCATTGCTGCTGCTATAGAGGAGGAGAAGCGAATGGCCAAATAAAAAATATCCCTGAGGCTGGTTCTTCTTCCGCTACCGCTGAAACTACTGAGGTCGAGGGATATGATCCCGAGAACCCAGGAATTCCTCAGGCGTCTCTTTTATCTCCTATACCCGAATCAGCGTCAGAGACGGTTGTCACTCCAATTGAGAGACCATCGGAAGGTATTTCTACCTTTTCACCTCAATTTGCCAAGGCCATCTCCACCTTTCATCACATAATTGGGCAATCAATGGTGGATCCTTTATTTTCTCCTGATTTGATAACTGCTGCTTCTCATTCTGTAGGTGTTGCACTGACCAAGAAGACTGACGTACATCATGGAACTACCACT
This sequence comes from Allium sativum, assembly GCA_030737875.1. Lineage (NCBI taxonomy): Eukaryota > Viridiplantae > Streptophyta > Magnoliopsida > Asparagales > Amaryllidaceae > Allium > Allium sativum. The sequence goes on from CM060920.1 coordinate 493,450,381, forward strand.
TGGGAAGAACCCGTGGAAAAGATTCAAGGAAAACAGGATAAGGCTACCATTGTTGAGTCAAGAGAGGGAGCTGAACTGTCTAAGGCCGACACTTCTCATGATGACGAGATGATAGATGACTTAAAAGACGACGATGGTAATGAGGAGAATGAAGAAGATCCTGATGTGGCTATAATTGGGGATTCAAAAAGTGTCGATGACATCACTTTGGCTGAAATGAAAGCCGAATAAGACAAACGTATGCAGCTAAAAGTTAAAGACTTGAATCCCGAAATCCATAAGCCCCTTGCAATGGTGGATCCTGGATCAAGGTTAGTCGTTAAGCTTTCAACTAGGTCTATTACAGAAGAGCTTGCTAAATAATCTTCTCTTGATTCCAGTGTTCCGACTCCTGGGAAAAAATCAACCGATTCTAGCACTTCGACTGCAGAAAAGAAAAGGCCAAAGCGCATTATGACAGATGCTAAAAAAGAGGCTAGGGCTACTCATAGGGCTGCAAAAAAATCCAAGTCCGCTCCAAAGCCCAAGTGACGAAGTGCTTTGTTTTATTTTGACATTCAATTGGTCCGCAATTGTTGCACCGAGTGCGACCCTCGCATCTTTTGCTTTATTTCCCTGTACAAACTCACGTGTTTGTAAATAATAATAGTTTATTACCTGCAATGTCTGATAGTTGTTAATTTAGTACTTAAGTAAAAATGCAAAAGCATGTCATATTACAGTTATATAATAAAGTCATTGTTGAGGGGAATATGTGTACACATATTTGCCCCCAATCAATCTTGGGTAACTGAGCAAGAATTATTCAAGATTGATTAAATTCAAAATACAATTGCCTCTGATTTTCCGACGGGGCCGTTTTCCTTTCGTCATTGATGCCTATTCTTTCTAGCATCTTTATGCTCTCCTATCCCATAACCAGGTTAGAGTATTGTTGGGGCGGTCTCTCATCCAGGTGCACCTTCACGCCCCAAGGGACGTCGTCTTCCCGTCCTTTATACTCTCTCTCGATTAATGAGAGTTAGAGTTAAGATTTTCATCTTCCCATTCTTTTTCATTCTATCATGCATGCGGTCATTTTGTTCGCTCCTACACATAAGTTATTTCCAATTTTCCAGATTTAATTTAATGTTTTGTATTTCATGGTCGTGATAAAATGATTGTCAAATATGTGGATAATGCAGGAAAATAAATGACACGCGATATTTTTATAGTGGTTCAGCTAAGTCATAGCCTACATCCACTTCTTAATCCTTTGTTCATATAAACAGACTTTTTAAGGCAAGTCATGCCGTTTTACATAGTTTATAAAAACAAAAAGGAAGACATTTTATATTTAGCTCAGATATCGTCGTAAGTGCTGAGCATTTCAAGCTCTGGGAATCTCTTCACCGTCCATGGTCGTTAGCTTGAATGCTCCTATATCAAGCTTCCGTTGGATGATGTATGGCCCTTCCCATTTTGGACCCAATTGGGTCGAAGGTGGGAAGACTCGTTTCAATACTAGATCTCCTGGTTCAAAAGTTTTGAAGCGAACTTTCCGGTCATAACAACGCGCTACTTGATGTCGATGTCTCGAGGCACGTTAGTCCGCTTCGTCTCTTTTTTCTTCAATCATTTCAAGAGACTCTAGGAGGAGTGTCCTATTTGTCATTGGGTTATAATATGCGACTCGATGAGAAGGGACTTCCAATTCTACCGGAATCACTGCTTCTGACCCAAAGGAAAGTGCATAGGGAGTATGGTCGGTAGCCGTCTTAAAGGTTGTCCTGTAGGCCCATAAAGTTAGTGGCAACTCGTCTGCCCATTTGGCTTTGGCCCGCTCCAACCGCTTCTTCAGAATAGATTTAATGACTTTGTTTATGGCTTCTACCTAGCCATTTGACTGCGGGTGAGCTACTGCAGTGTATCGTTTATCAATCTTGTACTTCTGGCAGAAGTTCCTGAATTCGATGTCATCAAACTGCATCCCATTATCAGTTATAATGGTCTTCGGTATCCCAAATCGACAAATAATGTTTCTGACCACAAAACTGATCACCTTCTTCGCCGTGATGGTTGTTAAAGGTTCAGCTTCCACCCATTTTGTGAAATAGTCCACGGCGACGATCGCGTACTTAGCTCCTCCTCTGGCAATAGGTAACACTCCAATAATGTCAATTCCCCACATGGAAAACGACCATGGGCTTACCATCGACTAGAGCTGAGTCAGAGGCGCTCTGGGAATTTTGGCAAATCTTTGACATCTGTCGCAGCATCGTGAATAATCAACCGCGTCTTTATTCACGGTAGGCCAGAAATATCCATAACGCAATACTTTCTTTGCTAGGGTTTGGCCCCAGTGTGGTCTCCACACTCACCTTCATGTACTTCTTGCAGTACATGTTTAATGTCGTCGTGTGCGATACACCGTAATAGGGGCATTCAAAACCCTTGGCGATAAAGGACGTCGTCCTATAAAACTTATCTTGCAGCCTTGCGTCTTACAGCTCGCCTTTCGCTCTTTTTTAACGGGAGGGTTCCATTCTTGAGAAAATTCTTGATCGATGTCATCCAGGATTCTCTTTCTGGGTCGACTTCCAAGGCTAGCTGCAATTCCATTAGGTCAAAACGTGGTGATTCCAAAACCTCTATCGGAACCATTTCTGTTTCTTTAGGATTATCAGAACTTGCCAGCTTCGCCAGTCGATCTGCTTTTTGGTTTTCCGTTCTTGGAATGTGCATTATGCTATAATGCTCCAAACTTCCCAACAACTCCTTTACCTTTTTGGGATAAGTAATGAGTCGAGGTCCTTTAGCAGTATATTCTTCCCGAACCTGGCGTACAACTATCTTGGAATCACAATATATATCTAATGTCTTCACTCCCAATTCTTTGGCGAGTTTCAGCCCGGCAATTAGGGCTTCATACTCGGAATCGTTGTTAGTAGCAGTAAACTCTAATCGTAATGCATAGTAAATAGATCGTCCTTCAGGAGTTATTAAAACAACTCCGGCGCCGGACTTTCGATCATTTTTGGTTCCGTCCGTATATAGCTTCCACGGACTAAGCTCAAACTCTTGGTCCAAAGTAACTACCTTGTCACCCACCGTTTCCTCTTCGGGAATTGTAAATTCAGCTATAAAGTCAGCCAATGCCTGCCCCCTTATTTCTTCGTGGCTGAAAATTAAAATCATATTGACTCAGCTCGATGTTCCATTTAAGTAACTGCCCCGATGCTTCGGGTTTTTGCAACACTTGTCTCAAATGTTGATCGGTATATACAACTATTGGGTAAGCTTGAAAATAATGGCGAAGTTTGCGGGAAGCAATCAGGAGGCTATAACCAAGCTTTTCTATCTTTGGATAATTACGTTCCGCAGCAGTTAGCTTTTTGCTCACGTAATATACAGGCTTTTGGACTTTATTCTCTTCACGTACTAATGTCGTACTGACGGCGTGAGATGATGCTGCTAAGTAGACAAACAAATCCTCATGTTCCACGGGTTTTGATAATATTGGTGGCTTTTCTAGTAAGTCTAACAGATTCTGGAATGCCTTCACACAATCAGGGGTCCACTCAAAATTTTGCTTTCCTCATTTTATGAGATCGAAGAAAGGTACACATCTATCTGTAGCTTTGGAGATAAACCTACTCAATGCAGCAACTTTTCATGCCAAGCTTTGAACGTCCTTGATCTTGCGTGGTTCTTCAATATCCCTTATTGCTGCTATTTGGCTTGGATTTATCTCAATTCCTCGAGAACTCACAATTAACCAAAGGAATTTTCCAGATACAAACCCAAACGAACATTTTAGGGGGATTAACTTCTTCCCATATCTTCGAAGAATATCAAACATTTCGGCTAAGTCCCCTGTATGGTCGGAAGATTGTTTAGACTTCACAAGCATGTCATCCACGTAAACCTCCATGGTTTTCCCGATTTGATTATAAAACATGCGGTTGACCAGGCGCTGATATGTGGCTCCTGCGTTCTTTAACCCAAATGGCATTACCACATAACAAATTAACCCCAAGTTTGTGATGATGCTTGTATGCTCTTGATCTGGTATGTGCATGGGAATTTGATTGTACCCAGAATAGGCGTCCCTAAAGGATAAAAGCTAATGCCCGGCCATCGAATCTACTAGCTGATCAATTCTGGGGAGAGTAAAGATATCCTTCGTGCAAGCCTTGTTCAAATCAGCAAAATCGATACATGTTTGCCACTTCCCGTTTGACTTTTTGACCAGGACAGGATTCGATATCCAGTCGGGATATTTCGAATCCTTAATGAATCCATTATATTTTAATTTCTCTACCTCTTCTATTAAAGCTGCTAACTGCTCTGGGCCTAACATCCATCTCTTCTGTTTGACTGGTGGGTGCTTTGGATTAATACACAAAGAGTGGCTCATGATGGGAGGTGAAATCCCATGCATGTCAGCGTGAGTCCAGGCAAACACATCCAGATTTGCCTTTAAAAAATCAGCCAACTCTCTCGCTCGAACTGGATCAAGTTGCGAGCCGATCTTTAGTACTTTTGTCGAATCTGTTTCATCAATAGGTATATCTGTTTTTATTTCATTGGGAGTCGCATTCCTATCCTCGGGTTCTCTATCCTCTCTGGGATCTATATTCTCGAGCACATCTAAGGGCGACTCTCTTAGGGCAGGACCCCTTAATTGCTATGCTGAGTTCTCCTTTGGGGGGGGGGGCAGAATCGTCCTTAGTTTCTATATTCAACCCCTTCATTAACATCTTTAACTCTGTCATGTAACAAGCTTGTCCCGTAGCTTGGTCGGCCCTCATCACCTCAATTCCTGAGTCGGTCGGAAAATTAAGCAGCAAGCACAAAGGTGCAATACATGCCCTAAACTCGGCAAGGGCCGGTCGGCCTAGGAAGGCATTGTCGGGCGACTCCACATCCAAAACTACAGACGGCAGGATCCTCACTTTGTGGCGATCTCCCTGCCCTAATGTGACTGGTAATTCCACATAGCCCATCGGAGCCGTCGACGCTCCGTTGAAGCCACGTATCCATCCTTCGCATGGCTTCAAATCTTTTGCTTCATGTCTCATTTGTTCGAAAGCTTTCTTGAATAGGATATTGACCGAGCTCCCGTTGTCCACTAACACTTTATGGACTAAAGCAGGGCCAATTGTTGTGGTAATCACTAGTGGATCGTCAGTTGGAGATTGAACTCCAGAATCATCTCTACTGCGGAATACGACGTCGTTTGACATCGTCTTTTGTTGTTTTCCAGGAGTAATGTCTTCGAGGCTACTGCATTCTCCAACCTCAAAATGCTTGGCGGCATTGATGTACTGATCCATTGCTTTAAAACTATGACCAACTAGGTGAGGTCCGCTTATAATAGTATTAATGACAATCCCCTTACCTTTCTGCTAGGCTGTGGGTTTTGAAGTAAGCTGGTTTTGGTCCGGGGCTTGTTCCCCTTACCCCCTGTCCCTTGGGGCGACCTTGTACTCGTCTAACTTCCCTTCCTGCAACAATCTTTCGAATATATCTCTCAAATGACGGCATTCATTGGTGGAATGACCATGGGTTCCATGGAACAAACAAAACTTTCCTATTGCGAAATCCTTCTTCGTGGAGTCTCTGGGTGGTGGTTTTTTGTATTGCAATATGCTATATGTATCCAAGTAAATATTTTACAATGTATCATTTAATGGCGTATAATTTTCAAAAGTCTGGAATCTGGGTCTTTTACTAGAGCTATTCCCTCGGTTTCTATTCCTTCTGTTGCCGTTTCCATTTCTGTTGCTATTACTCCCACTCTGGTTGCCAACGTTTACTTCAACCTTCCTTGAACTGTCACCAAATTGTTTCACAGCAACATTACTCTAGACACCTTCCCTCGAGGCACCTTCGGACTTTCTCTTCCTATTTGCATGAGCTTATTCTCGCCTTAAGCGGATATTAGCTTTTTCATTGAACAATTCTCTAGTGGGAGGCGGTTTCCAAGTCAAGTAATCCCCAAATTCTGTGTCAGGGTCAACCCCTTCTATCAAGGCCATCAGGATAGTGGGCTCATGAGGATCAATACTTCAGTGACGGCCAGGTTGAAGCGATCTAAATATGACTTCAAAGATTCTCCTGGGGCCTGTTTAATTCGTGACAACTCTATGACGCTCTAGGACTTTCGGGCATGAAGTCGAAACTAATTCATGAAGCGCTCACTCAATTCTGTGAAATTTGATATCGACCAAGGGGGGAGTCGGGTGAACCACATTAACGCCACGTCTTCAAGATAAATTGGAAAGGCTTTGCATTTTATAGCATCTGGAGCTGCTGCCGCATTCAAGAACCATGCATACCTCATCAGATGCTGCCCTGGGTCAGTTCATCCTGAATATCGCTCCATATGAGGCAAGTTGAATCGCCTAGGGAACTGGAAGTCCAATATATCATCCATGAAGGGGGTATGACTTCGCTCAATGCCCCAATCTTCATTAGTATATCGTCGGCTCTCGGACATAATCTAGCGCACCATTGCCCATACATCGGCATTTGTTAATGTCTGCACATGCTCTCTAGGTCTGATGTTTGGATTACCCCTCGGTTCCTGATTATAGGATAACCTCCTGTTTCTAGCAGTAGCTGCTCTACACTTCTCTCTGTGCTCCCGGTCGATCTCAGGAGGTAGAGGTTGAAGGAGCTGCTGTTGCGTAGGGTTGGTAATATTAGGATCCCTGGGTAGGACATGGGATCCACACATGGGTAGCAACATAGGCTGTTGCAGGCTTGGGTCATCAGGCCCTAATACACGAGCGGCGTCTTCTCGGGATCCTAAAGATCCAAAAGTTAACTGATCGAGGTTCCGAGGTCGTTCAAGTGGCCTTCTTTCACGAGGGTGTCCCTCATCTGAAGAAGACGAATCATCTGTAGCAAGGCGGCGTGTTGGGGAAGGAGTCTTCTGCCTATGGCGCTCTTGGAGTTCTCTACCCATAGTGATCATATTTTCCTGCATGCGAAGGCTATCACACCTTTGAGCTTCCAATGCCTCCTTAGTTCTCTGGAGCATGTCAAGAAAGCATGAAAAATCTCCCTGTGTGACGGGTGCAAATGGATCAGGCTGAACATTAGTCATAGTGGCTGGAATCGGAGCATTGGTGGGAGCTCGAGTAGAAGTTCCAGCTTCATTCTGGTTCAGATCGGATCGGTGCGCAGGGGCCTGGCCGGAGCGGTTTGGATGGGGAGAGTGAGTGCCCTCAACTTCATTAGACCGGCTCGGATCGGGGTATTCCATCCAGTTCAGTCCCTCCTGATCGGAGTGGTCTGCTCCAGAGCCTTGAGCGCGCGACCTCGTTAGCACGATGGCTTGTTGATCTTTTCTAGCATCGTTTCCCCTAGAGCCTTGCACTTCTTTTCCTTTTGTCTTGGCCATAATACTCGATTCTTCAACAGTTAGTCAACAAGTACTTAAAGATGTCAGAAACAGAGGATTAACTTCTTTGAACTTGAGGGTCCAAATAGTAGAATGATAATCCCAAAAGGATGAGAATTTGAAGATTTCTCATTGAAAGCACCAAAATGTTAGATCCAAAATTGGCTCTAACACCCAAACTAGTAAAGATTCTAATGAAATGAAAACTAAAACGAAGAAAACACACAATTTATAGTGGTTCGGCATTAAATAGCTTACGTCCACTCTTCTTCTTTTTTATTGATGTCTTGAATGCGAGTACAACAATGATTTTCACTCAATTCTCACTCATCTCATACACTGATTCACTCAATTTCTTTTTGCAATATGACTTGAAAGATGATTGTAAACTGAATAAGTTGATAAAATTCGGGTTGCAAAGGAATTTTAATCCTGAAAGTGCCCAAAGATCCTTCTAAATGCCTCCTGGTGGGGTATTTATAGGTGTGAAATCCTCCTGGAACCGGATCGGTTCCCATCCTGTCGCTTTCGGGTTCAGATGGATTCTGGTGAGGATAACACATCTGGTTAGTGGCCATTGTGGGTAGAACATGTGTGTAACCGCCCCGATTCTTAAGGAGAACGTGTGAGTGAAGCTGCTGACATCCTGGGTTCGTATCGGATAGGCTATTAAATGGGGTTCGGATCGGCCTTGCTACTTCCGATCCGGTCCGGTCTGTATCCTTTCCTTCATTGCTTTGTGTTGGTTTGTCTCTGTCCAAAGAAGACCCGATCCGATCCGAATGTTTGGCAGAGTGTTCTTCATTATTTGATTCTTTAACTTTGTGTAGCCTAGTTCACAAAGTGGGCTAACACCAATTATAACTCCTTTGGATTTTCTCAATTCAGTTTATATTCTAAATCCTGGAATATAATCAATTATTCTATTTTCAACATGTTTTCCAATTTCACCTTTTGAATTCTTTCTTGGATTTAAACTTCTAAATTATCCAATGATAATTTATTTCCCTATTTTTATAAACATTGTATATAAATTAATTTTCTTGTTTAAAAATTTAAAACAAGTTTTCCTTTCAAATACCTATTTGAAACCCAACCCCTTTTATATTCCAAATTTCGGAATAAAAACTATCATTTCCTTTTTCCGAAATGATTTCAATTTATACTTTTAAATTCATATTTGAATCTAATATTTCAAATTATCTGTTGATAATTAATTCATCATATTTATAAACATCGTTTATAAATTTCCTTGTCTTATATATTTAAACAAGTTCTATTTCAAAATCTATTTAAAACCAAAATCTTATTTTGGAAATTTCTATTTATAGTACTTATATATATATAACACCCAATTTATTTTCATATGCAATTTTACTTCTGTTTAAACAAATTCGAATTAATCGAATTCAAATCATAAATCCTTACGGATTTATTTTAGTTCAATTTATATTCTGAACATCAGAATAAATTCCATCGTTTATATCTTTAAAATGATTTCCCCATTTCTATTTTTAAATTCACATTTGAATTTAAATATTCAAATTATCAAATGATAATTTTTCCCACTACATTTATAAACCACGTTTATAAATTCAGTTCAATTCAAGTCCTTGATTATCCAATCAAAATCATTCCATTTCATTTATAAACACCATTTATAAATTTACTTAAATTTCCTATGTTATTTAATTTATAAACATCGTCTATAAATTAATCACTTCAATTTCATATATATTTTTAATTTATAAACATCGTTTATAAATTAAATACTTGTTTATAAACATCGTTTATAAATTAAATACTTGTTTTATTCTATCTCTTAACAAGTTAATATTTCTAGTCCATTCGAAGTTCGAATTCTATTTTGAGCAAAATAGATTTCCCTTTTTAATCTCAAAATATCCTTATTACGATATTTTTATAAATCAAAATTCAGGGCCAGTGATATTCAACCAAATCAAAAACACACAATTATCAACAACGGGTTTTCTAACACATCATAAATGATAATATATATGAAACAAACGAATAATAATATTTTTGAGGAATCCAGTTAGATCCCTCCAACCTGTTTTCCAGCATCCACAAACGTTAGCCAACATAAATAATACCCATCCTACTTAGAGGCAGGATATCGCGGTACAAAAGGTCATCCACTATCATAGCGTGGGGCGTATAGGGTCATCCGCTAATGATACTGTAGGCATCCGCTAATGGTACTGCGGGAACTATCCAATCACCAATATATATATATATATATATATATATACAATAACCACAAACACGAATCCGATATAACTAATATATATTAAATAATAGACACAGTAATATCCCAATGCAAGCAAACAACAATCGAACAATTATTTTAACGGATAAAATAATTCTAAATAAAACTATGAGCGAGATTTACTCACCTGATTTTATTTTTGCTGAATACCCAATGAAGCCAATTATATAGATTTTACAGTGATTCCTCCATACGTCTGTATTTCAATGTAAAATAACATTAATAAAATTATCGAGTTATTCTAATTTAATTTAAGTAATTACCCACGTATAAACCAGTTCTAAATTAAATCTTAATTTCATCCTCCAACAATTAGTCTACAAAACTTATTCCTTTACTAACAAATTTCCTTCATATAAATAAATTATATAAACTAAATTTACGTTAATTAGTTTTCAATTATATAAACTAAATCTCCTTATAAATTTGAGTTAAAAATAATAACCAGAATTTACCTTAATAGTTCATTCCATTTCTCCTTGAAATTATAGCCCTTAACAAATTTCCCCACCTAAAATAAACAACTAAATTCCCTTCATATTTTATAAATACTTTTAGTTCTGAAACAAAAAGGCTAGCGTGCATTACCTTAATAGGGTTATCCCAAAATCAAAGATTGAAACTCTTATATCCACTGTCAAAAGCAGATAACCTCGCACAGACAAACCTCCCTTCTCTCTACCCAAACGAACAACTCACAACCATCATCCTATTTCCTCCACTACACCTTAAAAATGACAGTAATCACCCTTGGCCACCTCGACAACACCTCAGAAATGGATCACCAATACGCAAAATGTCATCGTGATCCTCATCAAAAAACCCTATCGCCAACTCCAGCGTCTGCCTCTCTAATAGACTTCGCACTACCTTCACCAATCACACTCTTATCCAATCGAAACACCCCTCCGACAAAGGCGCGACTAAATCGCTTCGAACCCCCTTCCTAATCACAATGCCTCGCTCACAACATTGAAGTCGTAATCCCCTTTGTGATAGGCACAAACCCACTACTTTGACTTGCCCACAAATCCTCTTGTAAGCGAGCGATTACAAAACGATTTCGAGTTTCAAACTTTTGAGCTTTAGGGTTCTCGATGGACTTCAAATCGCGATTCGCGATTTCAGTTTCTATCCTTTCTCTTTTTTTTGAAGAATTAGCGGAATCATTTGGGACTGGAAGGAAAATAATAGAAAGAAAGCAGACTTTGTTTGAGAAGAACGAAGGAAACTATTTTTATTTGATTTAGAGGGTATGGCCATTTTCCTTTTTAACGAATACATTTGTTTCAATTTGCGGAGGAACGGAAAATTTCAGGAAATGTGGTGATTTACAGATGAGAAATGGAAGATGCTGCTTTGCCTTGAAGTATAAAATAGATTGCGCAAGTACGTTGCTTAGGACGACTTAAGTACAATGGTTTTAAATTTTGATTTGATTTATGTTTAACGTAATTTGAAATAAAGGGATCTTTATTCTTTTTAAATAGATTTCGATTTGATTTCTAATTCAATTTTGATATTATCCATAAAAAAATTATAATAATATATTTCAGGGTTCTGAACTCCAATCAAACCATAACAACCAACACTTCTAGGCTTAAACTGCTACTATAAACACACTAGAACAGATTTCACAGCCTCATTCGATCATATGGAGAGGATATTATTCTAAATCTATATAAATTAAATTCAAAATAAGTTATTCTTTGATAATAAATTATTATTATCGCTTTTATATTCAAACAGAACTTACACTGATCATCTGAATCATTTCGATTCAGTTTTAACTTCGATTTCAATATATTTCGTATTATGATAATTTAATATATTCGATATTAAATCGAAATCGTTTTGTAAATCGATAACTAAATATAAAAATTTATTTATATTATCAAATCAATATTCAAAATTAATCAACCAAAAATCTGGGTCGTTACACCAGTCAATGGTCGATTAATGAAGTTAAAATGATTGTTATATGCATGTTCAATGTTGCTTATGAATGCCATAATGAATATTTGATAAGTTTGAATAATTATATATTTGATTGTATGGATATTTAACAAGTCACTTTAAATACACGTTGATCAGCGCAAAGGTAATCACAATCCTTTAGTTGAATGAAATGGAGAGAAAACAAAATGATTAAACCTCTCATAAATGGTTTTAAATATTTTAGAAATGTTTTATAAACACTTCTAAGTATTTAAATGAAGTTTGGAAAGAAAAAGAGTTTTGAAGTAATTTTAGTGCGTGGTGAATCGGTAGCTCGCGATTTCACTACTTAAAAATTGAATTTGTTTGTATATGAAAATATAAGATTCTAAATTCTTTAAAGAAAGATTTTTCTGATTCCTTGTAACCATATATTTCCAACGAAACTAAGAAATCAAAATTCTGTTGGGTAGATTTTGAAATATGAATAAAACAAGTTTTGAAAAACATTGCGATTTTGTAGTTGAAAAATCTAGATAATGAGATTTTTGAAAATGAAGTTTTAAATTCCAAAAAATTAAGGAATAAATCTTATAAATTATGTAAAATGTTTAAAAGTGATTTTAGTTGATTATATGAATGTTAAAAGTCATTTCAACAAATTAAGCTTAAATTGCACTTTTGCAATGTTTTTGCAACACTTTCTCAATAATAATTGAATTTAAAGTTTAAACTTAATGAATCCTCTCTAAATATTTAATGAATGCTTTTAAATGATTAAAGAAATAATTTTGATATTGTTATGAAGGTCTAGAAATAATTTGAAGATGTTAGGTAATTAAATCGAATCAAAAAGTTGTAATAAGCAATGATTTAATCTTGCTTCTAATAAGCCGACGAGTAAACTTGATTTTTCTATTTCTGAGATCCAGATGTGGGTATTCAACCAAGGAAATTTTCAGGAGCAGCCTATGCCTGGTCTCACCTGGCACATTCCTAGGTTGAAATGTCGGAAACGGGTTAAGTATAAAGGATCAATTTTCTGAAGATTAATAAATTAGATCTCTTGAAGATGGTCTTGTTGTATTTAGTATCGAGTTCCGAGGAGGGAATCCTTATTATCCATAAGAATTTAAAAGGTTTTTACACCGTTATTCAAAGGATAGTCGGTTTTGAACACGTAAATTGATATCAAGCAAGATAAGCGTGATTCCTTCGGATCCATTAAAATAAAATGACTTACTATCCAAATGACTTAATGAATGAGGTTTAATGATTATATATATATCCCTGAAGAGTAAATGAATTTACACATCCTAAAAGATGTTGTATGAAGTAATGAATTAAGAAGAACACCCAACATCTAAAACTACATAAACAGTATTTTTGCAATGATTGATTCAAGGAGGCCGAGATCAGATTCTAGGTGATACCTTCTTAAGAACCAGTTCGGACCAATTAAATGTTTCGAAGTATTGAAGATCGAAGAATTATGGAGATTGAATGAAGAGCTATTGTCATTGACCCTCGAGGGATTTTTCCCATGTTACGAATCGACAACATTTCTGTATTTAGACTTTTGCTAGTTTACCAAACCTAGGATGACTTATATGGATGAACATCTGACATTGCATTTCTAATATGCATTCATTGATCTCCACAAATGTACATCTATCGGTGGTGGAGAAGGAAACTTCACTTAGCTTAACACCCTTCTCTAAGACATACAAGCCTAGGGGTTGTACATTAGGGGAAATCAGTGACATGTGTTGGACTAGAAACATGGCATTTGAAATGAAGAATATGCTTTAAGAAAGGTAATTGTAGATCCTTATGCCTCGTAGTCGGTATTGGTAAAAATTGAGCATGCAGCGATGTCAGTTTGAGTAGTGCCCATGAGAAGACGTTTATCACCTTTCGAGATTACTCATTATCTGTCGAGTAAATGGTGTATGATAAGATATGTCTCCAGGGATTAGGTCGGTTGCGACTGGGGTGATAACGTATTCAGGTAGTGCACTACCAGGGGAAAAAGTATGTAACTGTTCTGGCCTTGCCAGTTAGATGGAGGAGAATGCTCCCCGGTACATCCCTCTAATGGTATACTATACGGAAAGGTAGTCCTTTACCTACCATCATATGGAAATCCATTTCCGTAAGAGCTTGCATATTCTATTGTAGATCCCATAAAGGGTGTGGAATTTAATTAGAAAATATTTCACATATTTTATATATTACTTAATGGGTTTTATCCCGCAAGTCATTAAAAATAATATAAAATAATTTCAACATAAAATTATTTGGTTACCATTAGGTAAAAACTCTTTCCATGTTTATGTGTGTCCATGGTCGTATGGGATACCCTTTATTTCGAAATGGCAAATTTAAGTTTCCCACACCGGTCCCCTGACTGACTCTGAGTTGCTTTGCCATAAAAACTCTAACTGCTCTTATTTTCTCTGAGCAACCTAGAGATTCAGCTGGATATCATTGTGTTTTTTTAGCATGAAGCCATGGAGCATTTTGAAGGCTACTGGAGCATTCTGCTGCATTTATGTATCATTCTGTTACATTTATGTTTTCCAACATTTGTACGAATGGGTTGTATAATCATTCTCCTTGGATTAGAATGTATCATTTTACTTCCTGTATTTCTTGATTAAATTATTGAAGTTTAATAAGATATGAGATTTTTTTCATTCTATTTTCTGTCTATACTTCTATTTACCCCAGACCATCATACTCACCGGTATCAAATCTAGAGCACATGAGACGACCCGAACTTCCCCATGAAGGAAAGCACGGATTGCTTTGAGGACAAGACGAATCAGAACACAAACAGAAGAACATTTCATTTCTTATTACAACAATTCCATCAGAATACAAGAATATACAGAGTATGAATAAATATTACACACCATAAAATATCAAAGAGTTAAATTACATTACTGTAGTGGAAAAATAATAAAAAACATAACTGAAAGAAATAAATGGATACAGAGCTTTTCGTATATCACTTTAGCTATAAACCAGGATCCTGTGAATATAATATCTGCAAAACCCAACTACTAGCTTCCCGCGCAGAAAATAAGGGCACCCAGAGTTTAGGTTAAAACAATAAACTCCAGGTCAGTCATGTGACTGGTGTGAGAACTGAAACAGTTATTAATCTTTATTTTTAAAGTTAGGTAAATCAAGGGACCACGCCGTATAACACGGAACAGGCTTCCTCCCAAGAATACCAGTGCATAAAACAAACAACGCAACGCTAAATAAAGAACAATGAAGCTATTATAAGACCCAGGTCCCATTACACAATGCAACACAAGCTGGAGGATAGGGTTTTGCCTTATAATAGCCAAAGAATGCTTGATACGCTAAATTTAATCTTTTATTATTACTATAAGTGAAGAAATCAATTTTAATCATAAGTATCAATCATAGGCGGCTTGAATGCCCCATACCACTATGTCGCCATATATAGGTGTACAACTAAAATCCCAAAGATCGTATTGGAAGTTGGATTTCCATCTGTGAACTGAGGCAAAAGATAGTCCTCACCGCTTGGAGAGCCTCTAGTCCGCCCCTCAGGAACAGAACGCATCGTCCTTTGGATCCTCAGGGCCGGTCCACATGGAGTGGATTAAAATGCCCGAACATGCGTTCCCCCCCCCTATGGGGCGTAAATGAGCCAACGAACGACTCCACCGGTCCCGGATCGACCGATATAACCGAGGCGCCTCGCATTCCAACAACTACGTAAGTCAAACTCATCAGGGCGTGTAAAACCACTGATGCCACTTCCAACTAGAAGGAAACGCATGCCCTCCCTGACGTCCTCTCCCGTTTTTGGTTCACACTAGGGTATGAGGCTCGCGAATTAACGCTACACAAAGCGATGCCACATAGGCCGTGATTTGATCATCAACCACAAGACTTTGCTTTTCAACAAAAGCCTTGATCATTTGCATTTCAGCATGCCACACAGGCAAACCACTCCATGCAACCAATATACATCAGTCACACAGAATGATATCCAATATCAGACACACAGTCCATTTACAAGTCCGTTCTGGGTCTGAACGAAACCAAAGGAACCTTATTCCTCGCATATCCATCGATCTCCAAGTACGTCTGGACGATCACCAACTAATTCCCTCCTCTTGGGTGTACACCCCAATCAAGATCATCAGTAATTATCCAAACAATGTGAAGACCTCTGGTTTTCAACCACCGTCTTCATCTTGGACTTATCGTCGTATCTGTTATTCAGAATGGGATAAACCCGGTCTTTCTGAATTACTCGCGTATATAATAAACAAGTGTTACACAAACACAACATACGTCTCATTCCAATCCAGAATATTCTTTTATTCTAGTATTCACATTCTTAGGGAAAGGTTCCCATTAATTTTATCAAAGATAAATTCTTTAAAATTTATTCTTTAATCTTCCTTTGAATATTATTTCAAACCATATTAAGGTTTTCCAAACTAGTCGGGATTAATCAACCTTACCGAAGTAATTATTTGTTTAATTTCCCAATCCCAACCTATTCATCGCATGGAGCAGAACTGGTTATACTACATATCTAACACCACGGTGCTATCGGTAAAATTAATTACCATTTCGCATTCAAATCTAATTAAAAATTTAACTATTGCTTGGAGCAAAACTGGTGATACTCCATTCTCGATCATTTCAATCTAATTAAAGATTCAATAAAACTTTAATTCAGTTTTAATCTCAAAATCATTACTTAATGATTTTCAAAGTTAAGAAATTAATCTTATCTTTACTTGGGTTAAAGAACTAATGTCATTTAAAACACAACTCACGATAAACCCAAAATAACATTCCATTATTCATGGAAAACAGATCAATATATATAATCTATATAAACTCCCATATCCAACCGATAATATAACTGGAATAACGGCAAAGCCTTTTAAATTCCATATATAGTAACAGCCTTCCTCCACAGAAGTTCACTTCGATTATTACCAAATCGAGTTCCGTTCCATTCCAATTTATTTTGTTAAACTGGAAAACTTTACTTTGAAAAATCACATTAAGTCTTAATAAAAGATTTATATATTCCAAATCTGATTTCACTGCAAATCGGGTTAAAGAACGAATGTCGTTAAAAACACAGTTCACGATAAACCCAATTCACATTCCATTTCAATCCCAATTAAATATCAATTAATTAGTATATTCTTCTCTAAATTTTAATTAAAAGATTTATTCTTTTCTCATCTGGGTTCAAGGATAGTGTTAGTGAAGACACCGTTCACGACAAACCGAAAATCCCATTTGATATTAATACAAGGCTCTGAATCGAAAATATATCGGCTTATATTCAATATCAAATTCTGAAACCCACAAATATCGTATTGGACCCACAAATATCGTATTGGAATAACGATATATATATATATATCTTCCAAATTCCTCCACAATATCTGTATAATCGTGGAATCCAATATCGAAATATTCCGAAGATAATTTCGATTGAAGTCCCTTCCAATTCTTATATTGGAAATCCTGGTTATATTAAAACTCATTCTTAATCCATTTTATTTATTTAAAAATATTGGATTTCGTATCTAGTTAATAACTAGTCCATTTTGATAAAAAAATATTTTTATCTTTACAAACGTGGAATTTTTCATCTCAATTCCTTCTAAATCATTTATAATGATTTTACACAAATTATTAATATTTTTAATAATTTTATCAAGGCCTGTACAGTCGATTTCCACAAACGGTCGTCGAACTGCACTTACAACGACCTTTTCCAAATTTTATTTGGACATAATTCAAAATCAATTCGTTAGATTTCAAAT
The DNA here is from genome assembly GCA_030737875.1 of Allium sativum. NCBI lineage: Eukaryota > Viridiplantae > Streptophyta > Magnoliopsida > Asparagales > Amaryllidaceae > Allium > Allium sativum. The sequence goes on from CM060920.1 coordinate 493,467,851, forward strand.
CTCTAATATTCGTTGGAAAGCTCTTTTCGATACGAACCAAACGGTCCCGGTTTCAGGAGAATCCGATGGTCGGATCTCCCTAACGTCAATTCGAAATCAATGGTTGAAATTCGCGAACTACGGAGGCGCGGCGCGTTCTATTCAGGCCATTAAATATATATATATATATATAATATATATATATATATATATTATATATATTTCATGGATTTCCTTTCAAAACGTATTTTATAAATCGTTTTAAATTCGTTTTTAAAACGGTTTCAACTTCATGTTCAATTTTAAATCAAAATTGAATATTTCATATCATTAACATATAAATGATAATATTTTCAGACATTAGATTTTGAAATCAATTCATTTTCGATATTCATTATAAAAATGTATAAAATCGATATAAATATCGTTCATGTAAAAATGGCGTTAATCTAACAAACACGGCTTTATATATTTAAATATATTCGTGTCCATCCCAAATCGGACATCAAAATCATATTTTGATTCTTTTCTGAATATTATTTTAAAGTATTCCTTATTTTAAAATATTCGTTATTTTAAAATATTACTTCATTCTGAACTGGAATCAGACACAATGAATTATCATATAAGCTTGATTATATGGATTTCATGCAACAAATGTATACAACAGTCATGATAAACAATTAACCGTCATCCAGAGTGCATTCTACACTGTGTAAGCATTAAATATAAATATTGAATACTTACAACAGCTTGTCAACCAATCGATTAACATACAACTAAACAATTGGGATTAATGTACGTCAAATATCATCCCAACACCCGTGCGGGGTTTCAATCAATAAACACTGAATATTATTTGTGCAATTGGGCGATGTTTAAAATTTATCGTCCCAATCAATATCAGTCAAATCAGTGTACATAAACAAATCGTCTGATTTGTAAATGAATATTTATTTTATTCATATACACGTTAAAAATTATATTTTTAACGATAAAATATTTATTCGGTTCATTTACACAATAAAATGATATTTTTGTTTTTCTGATATATTTTAGAAATTTTCGGAGGCATAACGCCGCGATACTAGAAACGAGATAAGGCCTAGCCTTATCCCTAGTCTAATAATGGCTTCAAATATATTTTAAAAAAAATCGGCGGTATAACGGCGCGATACTATAAACGGGATAAGGCATAGCCTTATCCCTAGTCCAATAATGGCATGTGCCATACACATACCAATCTAATCAATTACATTTCATTTCCCCAAACCAATCCAAATAAACAAACCAATCAACCAAAAACCACAACACAATATAACCAAACAAACACACAAGTCGTCCAAGGTCTGTGGACAACGGGGAAATAGTTCATATATGCAGTTACATAATAAATAACTGCATTAAGAAAATTATAGTGAGGAGTTCTCACCTAGAAGCCAAACCAAATGCCACGACTCTTCATATGTAGAAAATCTTCATCGCGTTTTCAACGAGATCTGTTTCACGAAATTTATATTAAAAATCATATTTTTATACCGCTATTCGTATAATAAAAATCATATTTTTATGCCGCTACTATATTTATAAAAATCACATTTTTATAAATTAGTTTTCTCCATGAAGATCATATTTTTATCGCTACTTCATATAAATAAAAATCGTATCTTTACTTCGCTAACTTCATAATAAAATCTCAACTTTTGTTTTATAAATTATAAAAATTCGAATTTATATCTTCATAAAAATACTCCTAGCATATGATAAAAATTCTAGCCGTTTACATCAAAGAAAATCAGTTTTTACTAAATGAAAATCAGTTTTTACTAAATAAAAATCAGTTTTTACTAAATAAAAATCAGTTTTTATAAATTAAAAATTATAAAACTCACTATGAATCGAAGGGGGAGGAGATCGGGGTGGTCAGTGGCCAGAGCTCGATGTCGAAGGGGAGAAAATTTGATTCAGAGGGGGTGGAGGTTCTCTGTGCGATTGGACTGAGGAAGGGGGGCTGTGTGGTGGCGGCGGATGGTAGGAGGTGCGCGGGTGGCTGGGGAGGTGGCGGGCGGTGCGTGGTGGGCTGAGGCGACGGATGTTTGGGTCAGGGGGGTGCGATTTTCCTGAATCGATTTAGGGGGGTTTGCCATACAGTTTTGAAGAGGAGGGATAGGAGAGAGACAAGAGGGGCGGATCGACGTTGATGGCGGCCAGGCGGTGGCGGATGGCCGAAGGCACGACCTAGGGAGGAGGGCGACGGGATCGAACGGAGGTTTTCCTCCTTTTTTTTTATTCCTATGCATTGACTGGTTTGAAGAGAGAGACATGAGGGAGTTAAGTGGGAGAAGTTATATTTATTTATTTAATTAATTCCATAAAGTACCTTTTTATTTCGAACACGAAATCAAGCCCACTGACTGTCATCCATAGCTAATTACCCCCATTCCGAGCACAATGGGATATGTATCATAAGCCAGTTCGGCTGTTTCGATCAGTTTTCGTCAAAATCAAAATATAAATCTATATATTGAATTTGAACGCACATTTCAATTTACCGGGGCTACATACGGACTCTATAAATTCCCGAAAAATATTTTCTAGCTTCGTATTGACAATACGATCCTAACAAAACAAATTTCGTCGAATTCTGAGACCGTTTGAAAAATGGCCATTTTCCGGTCGATCAAAATTGACTGAAACTGCTAAAACACGTTTAAGTGTGCCACGCTCGCATATTGACTTCAAAAATTGTGAATTTTGCAACCTAGCAATAATTTGACATCCTGGATCCAACAAAAGTGGTTTCGTCGAAAACTAAGGTCGTTTGCAAAATTTCCATTTTAAGGGCCTTTATATATATATATATATGTATGTATGTATATATATATACATATATATATTAAGATATAAATAAACACCACAACGACTTTTCTGAATTTTAAACTGGATGTATCTTACACTCTATAAAGTGAAATCTCAGTTTCTTACATCCGTTAGAAAGATGTTGTTAAACAGATTCAAATATTTCTCGTATCGTCTAATTCCGATTTATATTTAATCCTGTATATTCATTTGAAATTCGAAATCGAATTTTCGAACTACCGCGCCATTTCAGGCTCGTTTTATAATTAAAATAAAATTATTCGTTTTAACTTTGTCGAAAAGAAATTTTCTGTCATTATTATTTAAAATAAATCATTTTAAATATCCAAAATTCATTAAAATAGCCAAAATAAAAATTTTAAATTGGCTCAGAATTTCCGGGTTGTTACAGCACATGAATACTGAGGATGTATTAATGTCGATTTCTAAGGTCGATGAGTTATTAATGGGTTTTATAAAGACATAATACAAACGCGATTGGATGCAGCAGTGACTTATTTTCCCTCGTCGGTGCACATACACGCTCACTGCACTGCCGGAACTTGCCCACACATGACCATGTATCTGTTAACCCCTTATTTACCCCAGTCAACATAAGATTGCCTAGCCTCCACCATTATCCACCATTTGTAAGCCATCAGTAATAAACCTAAAAGGAAATGTTGCTAGTATGGGTCTTTGTAAACAAATATACTAATTTGCACCCATGCCTAGATTCCCCATGACCTGAGGCTTACTCTCTGGCCACTTATTTTCCCAGTCAGCACCATGTTATCGAAAGGGACCACAACTAATATATGCTTAGTAACCTAGGCCATTTATTTTCCCAAATTAGCGTATTGCTACTAGAACGGACCGTAACCAGTTTATATATGTGTGTATGTATATATATATATATATAATTACTTAATCTCAGTTTTAAATTTATGTAAATAATAAGCATGTTTATCATTTCATTCAACTATAATCTTCATGCCATAATTATATTTGAAATTTAGTGCAATCTATCAATTATGATTTTCATGTGCATCCATACAAATTATCATAATATTGCTTTGCAAATATGTTTAATATGTTCAAGTATAACCTATATCATAATTAAATAGCAAATCTTACTTAAGTTTAACTATCTCTGACCAATCCCTTTTTAATTATAGTTATATATTTTATGCTCATTATTTACAAATTTAGCCTCAATACTGACACGACCCGAACTTCCCCGTGAAGGAAAGCACGGATTGCGTTGAGGACAAGACAAATCAGAACGCAAACGGAAGAACATTTCATTGTATATTACAACAATTTCATCAGATACAAGAATATACAGAGTATAAATGAATGTTATACAACAAATACCAGAGATTACAATAAATTACATTTAAATACATCGTAGCGGAAAATAATACAAAACACAACTGAAAGAGATATACGGATACAGAGCTTTCCGGATATCATTCCAGCTGTAAATCAGGATCCTGTGAATATAAATCTGCAAAACCAAAACTACTAGCTGCCCATGTAGAAAATAGGGGCACCCAGAGTTTAGGTTAAAACAATAAACTCCAGGTCAGTCATGTGACTGGTGTGAGAACTAAAACAGTTATTTAAAACGTTACGTTAAAAGAGAGTAATTCAAGGGACCACGCCGTATAACACGGAACGGGTTTCCTCCCAAGAACACTAGTGCATATAACAAAACAGCGCAATGCTTTTTGGAAAAATGAAGCTGTTATAAGACCCAGGTCCCATCACATAATGCAACGCAAGCCGGAGGATAAGGTTTTCCCTTGTAATAGCCAAGCATGCTTGGTACGTTTAAACCAAATCATTTGATACTATTATAAGTGTACAGTGTCAAAACAATTCAAATCATAAATATCAATCATAGGCGGCATGGGTACCATCTATCATGTCGCCATACTAGGCTCTACAAATAAAACCGCAGTATCACGTATTGGAAATTGGATTTCCGTCATGAGTCGAGGCAAGGGGCAAGCTCCTCTCCGTTCGAGACACTCTAGCAAATGTCTTAGGACCCCACTTTGATCCTTGGAATCGGCTGGGCCAGTCCTCTCTTACTTTTGAGGATTGGCAATTCCTGAACACACGTTTCCCGGTCCTTACAGACCTATATCTGAGGCGCCTTGCATTCCAACAACCACACAGGTGAAAAGTATATAAATGTCAGGGCTGGTAGGTCACTGACACCACCCTAGCTAGAAAGAAACGTCGTGCCCCCCAGTGGTCCGTCTCCCGTTTTTGACTCATACCGAGGTGTGAGGCTCGCGAATTCACGTTATACACAAAGCTAAGCCACACAGGCCGTGCTTTGATCATCAACCACAAGACTTTGCTTTTCAACAGAAGCCTTGATCAATTGCCACTTACGCGTGCCACACTGGCAATTCACTCCATGCAACTGATGTCCATCGATATATGTAACGACCCAGAAAATCTGAACCAATTTAAAAATTTTAAATTGGCCAAAATAATGGATTTTAAATATTTAAAATAAATATTTTAAATAATGGCGATGAAAACTGAGTTTGAATCGACAATTGAAAACGAATATAATTAATTATAATTATAAACAAGGCCTAAAACGGCGTGGCAGTTTCAAAAATTGAATTCAAACTTTGTCGGACTGTACCGGGTGCAAAACAATCCGGATTTTAGTGAAACCAAAAACATTAGGATCTAATTGATAATATCTTTCCAACGAATCTGACCAATCGAAATTTGATAGCGGGAATCAAAAGATATGTCCAATTGAAAATTCTGAATAGTCGCTATGGAATTCAGGCCCTTAAAAATGGACATTTTGCAAACGACCTCGGATTTCGACGAAACCACTTTTGTTAGATCCGCAGTGTCAAGTTATTGCTAGGTTTCAAATTTCATAATTTTTCGAATCAATATGTGAGCGTGGCAAAGGAAAACGCGTTTGACCGGTTTCAGTTGATTTTAATCGACTGGAAATTGGCCATTTTTCAAACGGTCTCAGAATTCGACGAAACTAGTTTTGTTAGGACCGTATCATCAATACGAGGCCAGAAAATATTTTTCTGGAATTTTTCAAGTTAGTATGTGGCCCCGGTAATTTGAAATGTACGTTTAAAATTCAATATAGTGATTTAAATGTAAATTCAACGGAAACTGATTGTAACGATCAAATCAGCTTGCGATACATATCCCATTGTGTTCGGAATGGGGGTAAAACGCTATGGACGACAGGCGGTGGGCCTCGTTTCGAGGTCGTATGTAAAAGTCAACTTTTTGCAAAATTAAATAATTAAATAATAATAATAAAAAAAAAAAATCTATTTTCCCTCCTATACCTTGCCCCCCCCCCCGTAATTCATTACCGATTTCATTTAACAGAAAAAAAAAGGAAAACCTAAATTAAGCCGCCTCCCCCGATCATCCACCTCCGCACGTCGCCACCTCCTCCTGGAGCTGCTGCCGCTGCTGCTTCTTCTCTCCCCCCTCCGTTCGTAGATCGGCAGCGACATCGCACCCCCCCCGAATAAAACGCGACACCCTAAAATCGCGAGCCCTCCCCCTTCATCGAATTCAAACCGCCGACCGCACCACTGCTCCGCCTCCTGCCGCCGACGCCTTCTTTTCCCCCCCTTCTTCGCAGAGCAATGTAAGTGTTTTAATTTTATTTTTATTTTTATTTTTTTTAAATTCTTAAAAACTGATTTTAAAAGGAAGTAAAAACTGATTTTATAAAGTATATAAAAACTGATTTGTTTAAAAGTTAAAACAGATTTTTTTTGAAGTATTTAAAAACTGATTTTTCTAAAGTATTAAAACAGATTTTTTTTAATTACGTTTAGAAACTGATTATTTTTTTTAAAGTATTAAAACTGAATTTTAATTAGGTTGAAAACTGAATTTTAATTAGGTATAAAAACTGAATTTTAATTAGGTTGAAAACTGATTTTAAAAGGAAGTAAAAACTGATTTTATAAAGTATATAAAAACTGATTTGTTTAAAAATTAAAACTGATTTGAAAAAAAAAAAACTGATTTGAAAATGATTTTAAAACTGATTTGAAAATGATTTTAAAACTGATTTGAAAATGATTTTAAAACTGATTTGTTTAAAAGTTAAAACAGATTTTTTGAAAGATTTAAAAACTGATTTTTAAAAAAGGTTTTAAAAGATTTGAATTTTGAAAAGTAAAAGATTTGAACTTTAAAAAGTAAAAGAAAAGATTTGATCTTTGAAATGGAAAAGGCGGAATCTATATTTTTGAAATTCGATTTTTATATATTGAATAGCGACGTCAAAATTCGATTTTTATATATTGAATAGCGACGTCAAAAATTCGATTTTTATATATTGAATAGCGACGTCAAAATTCGATTTTTATATATTGAATAGCGAAGTCAAAATTCGATTTTTATATATTGAATAGCGACGTCGAAACTCGATTTTTATATATTGAATAACATAGTAAAAATTCGATTTTTACATATGTAGAGAATACAGGCAACGAAGCGTCAAAAGGCGAGAAAGGCGAAGATTTCTCTAAGTGAAGTTGGATAGCTATTGGTGAGATTTCTGATTTAAAAATATTATATATGTGTGAAATGAAAGTGAATTGCTATATATAAATATATATCTATATATATATATACGCCCCTCGTCCACAAACCATGGACGATATTTATTGGTTGAAATTGTTGTGAAAATTGATTGATAGCGAATGATTGTTTGGGATTGTTTGTGATTGATATTGGTTGATTTGTGGTTGAAAAATACCCATTTGTGGTTGAAAAATATTTGGTTGAAACCACATAGGATTAGTTTGTGGAAATGAAATAAATATATACATGCCGCCTGCGTGCGAACTAGATGCATGATCCCCATTGTCAAAAACCGCGAGGTTTTAAGGTAGAGCGAGGAGCCGTACTAGGGACGGTGCCGGTTTTAACTACCCTGCCGTTATGCTGCCGAAATTTTGAATAATATCCGGGTGTTTGAATTATTTTCATATGCTTAAACTATATTTATTCATTGAATAGAAAACCGTCATGTGTTGAATTGATATTCATTCGTTGATTAGAAATTCATGTGTTGAATGGTGTTCATATTTTGAAATAAATTGTTTGATAATAAAAATCACCTTTTATCTATATATAAAATCCTATTTTTGTAACCGATATGAACTATATAGAAAATAGTGTTTTGAAATGAATTGGTTTACAATAAAAATCACATTTTTATTGTATGCATAAATCGTTGAAGTGTGAAGTGTTAAAAATAGCCACTTGTTCAAAATAAACATATATGAGTTGAAATATTCATTAATTAGCTAATGAAATGATTTGCACCTATTTATGTAACATTAGAATGAATGGTGTTTCTAAACCAAATAGAAATCAAATATGAAGTTGAATAGAAAATGATAAATGATAAGAACTGTATATATATGTACATACATATTCATTGAACAGGTTATAGCAAAGGGGCTAGAGAAGAGGAATAAAATTTTGTGCCCGACAAATAGGTACACATTTACTGCTTTGTTTGGGTGATGATTTTATGAGCCTGTTGGCTAGCCGCTTGGCTTTTTCTTTTTCTTTTTGAGATTAGAAGGACCGGGAAAGCTATTTGCGATTTCCCGATGCTCCCGGTGCAGGGGAGGTTATGGCGAAATTTTCCAAAATTTTAAGGTGTTAGAAAAATATTTGAAGTGAAAACGATATGGAAATCATTGAATAAGCTATATTTATATAACCATATAAATATAAATAAAATTAAAACGAAACGAAGCCGTGCAGTTCGTATTTTGAAACCGTGATTTCAAACGACTAGTGCGGGAAATCCGACCATCGGATTTTCCCGAAATCTCAACCGTCGGGTTCGACTTGGAATAATCTTTCCAACGGCACCAACCTTGTAAAAATCCAACGTTTGGATTGTCTGGAATGTTTAATTCAAATCTGAAGAAAAACAGCGCCAGAATCGATTATATTTATATATAAATATAAATAGAATTATATTTAATCGAATAACGACGCTGCAGTTCGTATTTTGAAATCGAAATTTCAAACGATTGTACCGGGAGATCCGACCGTCAAATTTTCCCGAAACTGGAACCGTTGGATTCGTTTTGAAAAGACCTTTCTAATGATGTAAATTTTGTGAAGATCCAACAGTTAGATTTTCAGATATGTGTAAATCAAATCTGAAGAAAAACAGCGCCACGGCCGCTTTATGACCCGAAGCGTCGTTTTGAATATATGGGCTATTTTAAAATAAATAAAAATAACGATAAATCGTCATAAAATATTATAAACGATATGGAATGGAAATAAACGGAATTTGCTTGATTTATGTGGCTTTTGATGGTTGAATGTGTTTGGTGTGAAAATTACATTAAAGAACAATATTGGTGTTGTCGAATAATTTAACCATTTAAATAAATTGATTTGAAATTCTAAATATACGTGAATTATTTGAGAAGGCCGAGTTAATTCTCATTTCAAATAATTGACCGACGATTGAAGGTCGAAGATGAAGACGATGGTCGAAGACCGGAGATCTTCACCTCGTTTGGATGGTAACCGAGGTCCTGATTGGGAGGCATCCCGAAATATGGATAATGAGTGGTGATCGTCCAGACGTACGTGGTGATCGATGGGTTTGCGAGGTATTTAGTGCCTCCGGTTTCGTTCAGACCCAGAACGGACTTGTAAATGGACTGTGTGTCCGACATTGGAATTTGTTCTGTGTGATTGATAGCCATCAGTTGCACGGTGTGAATTGCCTGTGTGGCATGCTAAGATGCAGTGATCAGGACTTCTGTTGAAAAGCAAAGTCTTGTGGTGATGATCAAAGCACCGCCTGTGTGGCGTAGCTTTGTGTATAACGTGAATTCGCGAGCCTCAAACCCCAGTATGAACCTAAAACGGGAGAGGACATCAGGGAGGGCCTGCGTTTCTCCCTAGCTAGGGTGGTGTCAGTGACCTACCAGCCCTGACATTTATATACTTTTCACCTATGTGGTTGTTGCTGTTGCGAGGCGCCTCGGTTTGATCGGACGATCCGGGTCCGATGGAGTCATTCGTTGGCTCATTTACGCCCCAAAGGGCGGGGAAACGCAGTGTTCAGGCATTTTAATCCACATCGGTGGACCGGCCCTGACGATCCAAGGGTCGATGCGCTCTGACCCTGAGGCTCGGGCTAGGCAGTCTCGAATTCGGTAAGGACTATCTTTTGCCTTGGTTCATGACGGAAAACCAATTTCCAAATACGACATCGTGCGGTTTTGATTGTATACCTATATATGGCGACATAGTGGTATGGGTCATTAATGCCGTCTATGATTGATAGTTATGATTTGAAATTGCTTTCAAAACATATAAACACTAGCAATAATATCAAATGCCTTTGTTTTATTCGTATCAAGCATATTTTGACCGTTATAAGGTAAAAACTCTATCCTACGGTTTGCGTTGCGTTGTGTGATGGGAACTGAGTCTTATAACGGCTTCATTTTTATAAAAAGCATAGCGATGTTTAAAAAGAAAGATTTGTTTTAAAGCACTGGCAATCCAATGGAGTAAACCCGTTCCACGAAAGTAGCGTGGTCCTGTGATTTGCCGATTATATATGTGTTGAGTGGATTTCTCATACCAGTCCCATGACTGACTCGTAGTTTGTTTCACTTTCAAACTCGGGTGCCCCTTTTTCTACACGGGCAGCCTTGTATTCAGGTTTAGCTGGTTCTTTTTCTGGATAGCTGGAGCTGAAGATGGATTCTATCATTTATTCTTTTTATGCTGTTCAGCTCCTATTGTACATATTTTGTTTATTTCCGCTGTAGACATTTATGTATAGCTGAACTGTATTTATACTAAGTAAGATCCTGTATACTGTGTAACTCTGATGATTACTTTTATCCAGTATATTTTGTTGTTCATTATCTGGTGTATTTATTTAATTCTGTTCTGCTATTATATGTTTCTGTGTTATATTCCAAAGATAACCCTTTTTCCGTCTGAACGGGATTTCGGGTCGTCTCAACGTGGTATCAGAGCTTTGGTTAAGCTTAGTTCTGGAATATAACATTTGAACGAACTCGTCAGAAATAGAACCAGTAGTGTTCTAGGACGGGTAACTCTATACAGATAGGATCAGTAAAATCCTAGTATGAGAAGCAGAATGAAATTACACCTTGATAGACACATTTACATTTGAAGTATGTGTTTCTATATTGTAAAATACCTTTTCTGTGACCTGACACTTGATCTGCCATTTGCAGAAGTACTAGAAAAATGAGTGTCAGAAGCAGAAGGAATGCAGAACCGGATATTGAGGCCCTATTAATCAAATATCGAAATATGGGTGGAATACCGTTCTCTGGTGAAGAATCTATTATGAAGACACAAGCTTGGATTCGTTCGGCTGAGAAAATCTTTGAAGCATTAAAGCTTAGGGATGACCAGAAAAGATTACTGGCCTCCTGGGCACTCAAAGATGAAGCTTTGTTCTGGTGGGATTCTGTTATTAAAGATAATCCAGAAGGTGATATCACCTGGGATAGATTCAAGTTAAACTTGAGCACCGCTTATCACCCTCAGACAGACGGTCAGACTGAGAGGGTAAATCGCATTTTAGAAGATCTATTGCGGGCTTGTGCTATAGATTTCGGTGGATCATGGGAAGACCATCTGCATTTGGCTGAATTCTCTTATAACAACAGCTACCAGGCGAGTCTGACAATGTCGCCATTCGAAGCATTGTATGGTAGACCGTGCCGATCTCCTGCTTGTTGGGTCGAGCCTGGAAATAGACTTGTGTTAGGTCCCGATATGATTCGAGAAGCTGCCGACAAAGTCGATTTTATTAAGAAGAGATTACTCGCCGCTCAAAGCCGACAAAAGAGCTATGCCGATAGAAGAAGAAGAGATATATCCTTTGAAGTTGGCGACTATGTATATTTGAAAGTGTCGCCGATGAGAGGAGTTATCCGGTTCGGTAAAACTGGAAAGTTAGCGCCCAAATTTATTGGTTCGTTTCCTATTCTGGAACGGATTGGGACTCTCGCTTATAGGGTCAAACTGCCAGACTGGTTGCCTGGAGTGCATGATGTATTTCATATATCTCAACATCGAAAGCACGTTCATGATCCAGACTTGATCGTGGAAGAAGCAGCTCAGCAAGATATTGAAATTACTCCAGAATTAGCTGTGAGGCGTGAGCCGCTAAAGATCGTCGGCAAAGAAACCAAAGAGCTGAGAAACAAGAAGGTTCACTTAGTCAAAGTGCAATGGAGTGGAGATCCGCGAGATTGTACTTGGGAAACTGAGGAGAGCATTCAGAAAGCTTATCCTAGATGCCGAGTAGATATCTCTGATTGACTCTGGTGCAAGGTACATTTAACCTACTTTGCATTACCATTCAATTCTCTACTCTATTGATATTTTCTTTTCATAGATATACACTTTTAATTATATAGTCCGAATGATTTTTAAGGGGCATAGGATTTGATTAGTATATTTTTGAAAGTTAAAAACAATTGGATTGGTTGTTGTGTTGTGTGATCGTAGATTTATCAAACCACTTTCGACTTTATTCCTTTTCGGGGACGAAAAGTTCTAAGTGGGGGAGATTGTAACGACCCAGAAAATCTGAACCAATTTAAAATTTTTAAATTGGCCAAAATAATGGATTTTAAATATTTAAAATAAATATTTTAAATAATGGCGATGAAAACTGAGTTTGAATCGACAATTGAAAACGAATATAATTAATTATAATTATAAACAAGGCCTAAAACGGCGTGGCAGTTTCAAAAATTGAATTCAAACTTTGTCGGACTGTACCGGGTGCAAAACAATCCGGATTTTAGTGAAACCAAAAACATTAGGATCTAATTGATAATATCTTTCCAACGAATCGGACCAATCGAAATTTGATAGCGGGAATCAAAAGATATGTCCAATTGAAAATTCTGAATAGTCGCTATGGAATTCAGGCCCTTAAAAATGGACATTTTGCAAACGACCTCGGATTTCGACGAAACCACTTTTGTTAGATCCGCAGTATCAAGTTATTGCTAGGTTTCAAATTTCATAATTTTTCGAATCAATATGTGAGCGTGGCAAAGGAAAACGCGTTTGACCGGTTTTAGTTGATTTTAATCGACTGGAAATTGGCCATTTTTCAAACGGTCTCAGAATTCGACGAAACTAGTTTTGTTAGGACCGTATCGTCAGTACGAGGCTAGAAAATATTTTTCTGGAATTTTTCAAGTTAGTATGTGGCCCCGGTAATTTGAAATGTACGTTTAAAATTCAATATAGTGATTTAAATGTAAATTCAACGGAAACTGATTGTAATGATCAAATCAGCTTGCGATACATATCCCATTGTGTTCGGAATGGGGGTAAAACGCTATGGACGACAGGCGGTGGGCCTCGTTTCGAGGTCGTATGTAAAAGTCAACTTTTTGCAAAATTAAATAATTAAATAATAATAATAATAAAAAAAAAATCTATTTTCCCTCCTATACCTTGGCCCCCCCTATAATTCATTACCGATTTCATTTAACAGAAAAAAAAAAAGGAAAACCTAAATTAAGCCGCCTCCCCCGATCATCCACCTCCGCACGTCGCCACCTCCTCCTGGAGCTGCTGCTGCTTCTTCTCTCCCCCCTCCGTTCGTAGATCGGCAGCGACATCGCACCCCCCCCCCCCCCCGAATAAAACGCGACACCCTAAAATCGCGAGCCCTCCCCCTTCTTCGAATTCAAACCGCCGACCGCACCACTGCTCCGCCTCCTGCCGCCGACGCCTTCTTTTCCCCCCCTTCTTCGCAGAGCAATGTAAGTGTTTTTATTTTATTTTTATTTTTATTTTTTTTAAATTCTTAAAAACTGATTTTAAAAGAAAGTAAAAACTGATTTTATAAAGTATATAAAAACTGATTTGTTTAAAAGTTAAAACAGATTTTTTTTGAAGTATTTAAAAACTGATTTTTCTAAAGTATTAAAACAGATTTTTTTTAATTAGGTTTAGAAACTGATTTTTTTTTTAAAGTATTAAAACTGAATTTTAATTAGGTTGAAAACTGAATTTTAATTAGGTATAAAAACTGAATTTTAATTAGGTTGAAAACTGATTTTAAAAGGAAGTAAAAACTGATTTTATAAAGTATATAAAAACTGATTTGTTTAAAAATTAAAACTGATTTGAAAAAAAAATTAAAACTGATTTGAAAATGATTTTAAAACTGATTTGAAAATGATTTTAAAACTGATTTGTTTAAAAGTTAAAACAGATTTTTTGAAAGATTTAAAAACTGATTTTAAAAAAAGGTTTTAAAAGATTTGAATTTTGAAAAGTAAAAGATTTGAACTTTAAAAAGTAAAAGAAAAGATTTGATCTTTGAAATGGAAAAGGAGGAATCTATATTTTTGAAATTCGATTTTTATATATTGAATAGCGACGTCAAAATTCGATTTTTATATATTGAATAGCGACGTCAAAAATTCGATTTTTATATATTGAATAGCGACGTCAAAATTCGATTTTTATATATTGAATAGCGAAGTCAAAATTCGATTTTTATATATTGAATAGCGACGTCGAAACTCGATTTTTATATATTGAATAACATAGTAAAAATTCGATTTTTACATATGTAGAGAATACAGGCAACGAAGCGTCAAAAGGCGAGAAAGGCGAAGATTTCTCTAAGTGAAGTTGGATAGCTATTGGTGAGATTTCTGATTTAAAAATATTATATATGTGTGAAACGAAAGTGAATTGCTATATATAAATATATATCTATATATATATATATACGCCCCTCGTCCACAAACCATGGACGATATTTATTGGTTGAAATTGTTGTGAAAATTGATTGATAGCGAATGATTGTTTGGGATTGTTTGTGATTGATATTGGTTGATTTGTGGTTGAAAAATACCCATTTGTGGTTGAAAAATATTTGGTTGAAACCACATAGGATTAGTTTGTGGAAATGAAATAAATATATACATGCCGCCTGCATGCGAACTAGATGCATGATCCCCATTGTCAAAAACCGCGAGGTTTTAAGGTAGAGCGAGGAGCCGTACTAGGGACGGTGCCGGTTTTAACTACCCTGCCGTTATGCTGCCGAAATTTTGAATAATATCCGGGTGTTTGAATTATTTTCATATGCTTAAACTATATTTATTCATTGAATAGAAAACCGTCATGTGTTGAATTGATATTCATTCGTTGATTAGAAATTCATGTGTTGAATGGTGTTCATATTTTGAAATAAATTGTTTGATAATAAAAATCACCTTTTATCTATATATAAAATCCTATTTTTGTAACCGATATGAACTATATAGAAAATAGTGTTTTGAAATGAATTGGTTTACAATAAAAATCACATTTTTATTGTATGCATAAATCGTTGAAGTGTGAAGTGTTAAAAATAGCCACTTGTTCAAAATAAACATATATGAGTTGAAATATTCATTAATTAGCTAATGAAATGATTTGCACCTATTTATGTAACATTAGAATGAATGGTGTTTCTAAACCAAATAGAAATCAAATATGAAGTTGAATAGAAAATGATAAATGATAAGAACTGTATATATATGTACATACATATTCATTGAACAGGTTATAGCAAAGGGGCTAGAGAAGAGGAATAAAATTTTGTGCCCGACAAATAGGTACACATTTACTGCTTTGTTTGGGTGATGATTTTATGAGCCTGTTGGCTAGCCGCTTGGCTTTTTCTTTTTCTTTTTGAGATTAGAAGGACCGGGAAAGCTATTTGCGATTTCCCGATGCTCCCGGTGCAGGGGAGGTTATGGCGAAATTTTCCAAAATTTTAAGGTGTTAGAAAAATATTTGAAGTGAAAACGATATGGAAATCATTGAATAAGCTATATTTATATAACCATATAAATATAAATAAAATTAAAACGAAACGAAGCCGTGCAGTTCGTATTTTGAAACCGTGATTTCAAACGACTAGTGCGGGAAATCCGACCACCGGATTTTCCCGAAATCTCAACCGTCGGGTTCGCCTTGGAATAATCTTTCCAACGGCACCAACCTTGTAAAAATCCAACGGTTGGATTGTCTGGAATGTTTAATTCAAATCTGAAGAAAAACAGCGCCAGAATCGATTATATTTATATATAAATATAAATAGAATTATATTTAATCGAATAACGACGCTGCAGTTCGTATTTTGAAATCGAAATTTCAAACGATTGTACCGGGAGATCCGACCGTCGGATTTTCCCGAAACTGGAACCGTTGGATTCGTTTTGAAAAGACCTTTCTAATGATGTAAATTTTGTGAAGATCCAACGGTTAGATTTTCAGATATGTGTAAATCAAATCTGAAGAAAAATAGCGCCACGGCCGCTTTATGGCCCGAAGCGTCGTTTCGAATATATGGGCTATTTTAAAATAAATAAAAATAGCGATAAATCGTCATAAAATATTATAAACGATATGGAATGGAAATAAACGGAATTTGCTTGATTTATGTGGCTTTTGATGGTTGAATGTGTTTGGTGTGAAAATTACGTTAAAGAACAATATTGGTGTTGTCGAATAATTTAACCATTTAAATAAATTGATTTGAAATTCTAAATATACGTGAATTATTTGAGAAGGCCGAGTTAATTCTCATTTCAAATAATTGACCGACGATTGAAGGTCGAAGATGAAGACGATGGTCGAAGACCGGAGATCTTCACCTCGTTTGGATGGTAACCGAGGTCCTGATTGGGAGGCATCCCGAAATATGGATAATGAGTGGTGATCGTCCAGACGTACGTGGTGATCGATGGGTTTGCGAGGTATTTAGTGCCTCCGGTTTCGTTCAGACCCAGAACGGACTTGTAAATGGACTGTGTGTCCGACATTGGAATTTGTTCTGTGTGATTGATAGCCATCAGTTGCACGGTGTGAATTGCCTGTGTGGCATGATAAGATGCAGTGATCAGGACTTCTGTTGAAAAGCAAAGTCTTGTGGTGATGATCAAAGCACCGCCTGTGTGGCGTAGCTTTGTGTATAACGTGAATTCGCGAGCCTCACACCCCAGTATGAACCTAAAACGGGAGAGGACATCAGGGAGGTGTAACAACCCGAAAATCTGGGCCAGTTTAAATTTTTTATTTTGGCAATTTTAGAGAATTTTGATTATTTAAAATGAATTATTTTAAATAATGTCGACGAGAAATTTATTTTGAATATAATTCGAACGTATATATTATACGCGTCGTCGTTAGAATATAAATATTTATATATAATTATAAATAGAATTGAAATTGGCGCGGTAGTTCGATAATTCGATTTCAAACTTCAATTGAATGTACCGGGTGCAAAACAATCCGGATTTTAGTGAAACCAAAAATAATGGAATCTAATAGAGAATATCTTTCCAACGAATCCGAAAAATCAAAATTTCATAGCGGGGATAAAAAGATATGTCCAGTTGAAATTTCAGAATAGTTGCTATGGAATTTCGGCCTTTGAAAATAGCCGTTTTGCAAACAACCTCGGATTTCGACGAAACCACTTTTGTTGGATCCGCGATGTCAAGTTATTGCTAGGTTTTAAATTTCATAATTTTTCGAATCAATATGTGAGTGTGGCAAAGGAAAACGCGTTTGACCAGTTTTAGTTGATTTTAATCGACTGGAAAATGGTCATTTTTCTAACGGTCTCAGAATTCGACGAAACTAGTTTTGTTAGGACCGTATCGTCAATACGAAGCTAGAAAATATTTTTCTGTAATTTTTAGAGTCCGTATGTGGCCCCGGCAAATTGAAATGTATGTTTAAAATTAAAATTAAATGTTTTATACTTTAATTTGAAGAATAACTGAATGTAACAGTCGAATTGGCCAACGAAACAAATTCCATTGTGTCCGGGATGGGGGTAATTGGCTAGGGGCGTCAGTCGTTGGGTCCAATTCAAAGCCCGAACGAAAAAGCAACTTTATGGAGAATTAATTAATTAAATAAATAATTATATATTTTCTTTTATAAACCCCCCCCCCCGTTACTTTCTTATTTCAGAAATCAACCCCCCCTTTTCTCTTCGAAAATCCCGAACCCCCCCAATCGAAGGCGACTTCGCCGTCGCCCTGCCCTCCGCCACCTCGCAGCCGTCCTCCAGCCTTCGCCCAGAGCCCCGCCGCCGCCTCCTCAACTTCGTCGTCGACTCCCCAGACCCCACCGCCTCCTTCCTCCCCTCTCTTCCTACGTACCCCTAGCGACGCTCAACCTCCGCACCCCACCCCCTAATGCCTGCCGCCGCGCCCAGAAACCCGAACCCCCCCTTTTCTCCTACCGCCGATCGATGAAACCCCCCCCCCCAGTCGGAGCATCCCCTTCCCCTTTTTCTTCTGTAAGTTTTTATTTTTTTTATTTTATTTTATTTCGTTGTAAAAGGTGATTGCTTTATGTGATTTAAAACTGTTTTTTTTAAAAGCATTAAAAACAGATTTTAAAAATGATTTAAAACAGATTTTAAAAAGAATTTAAAAACAGATTTTAAAAATGATTTAAAACAGATTTTAAAAAGAATTTAAAAACAGATTTTAAAAATGATTTAAAACAGATTTTAAAAAGAATTTAAAAACAGATTTTAAAAATGATTTAAAACAGATTTTAAAAAGAATTTAAAAACAGATTTTAAAAATGATTTAAAACAGATTTTAAAAAGAATTTAAAAACAGATTTTAAAAATGATTTAAAACAGATTTTCAATAGAAAATAGAAAAGATATGATTTTTAAAATAGAAAAGGTATGATTTTTAAAATAGAAAAGATTAGATTTTTGAGATAGAAAAGGCGAAATCGATATTAATAATAGCGTTAGAAAAATATAAATTTTACCTATATAGTAGCGTTGAAGGAAAATAATAATATTTCTAGCAAGTTGTTCTAGACATAGAAATTAGCGTTATTTTTGAAAATAGAAGATAGAATCGAATTAAAAATTCGATTTTTATATATTGAATAGCATAGTAAAAATATGATTTTTATATATGGAACATAGAAGTAAAAATATGATTTTTATATATGGAACATAGAAGTAAAAATATGATTTTTATATATGGAACATAGAAGTAAAAATATGATTTTTATATATGGAACATAGAAGTAAAATTGATTTTTATATATGTAGTGGCTACGGGCGAAGAAAGTGATTAGAGACGAAAACAGTGAAGATTTCCTGCATTAGTAGTGCCATGGAGCTAGGATAGCTATATGTGAGAACTTCTCACCTTTCAATTTAATTTTTTCTAGTTATATATATATACTAGGATGCAAACGGTGCTTAGTAGCACCCGACACAATCGTCCACAGACCATGGACTTGTTTGTTTGGTTGCATAGCTTAGTTATATGATTTGATTTGAATTTGGTTGTTTGGTGATTTTGATTGATGTGTGAATGGCGTGGGCCTTCACTAGACCGGGGATAAGGCTAGGCCTCGTCCCGTTTCTAGTATCGTGCCGTTATGCCGCCGAAATTTTCTAAAATATGTTAGAGAAATAAAAATATCATTTTATTGAATAAATGAACCGAATAGAATATTCATAGGTTGAATAAAATGTTTTATCGTTAAAAATATAATTTTTAACGTGAATGTGAATAAATAAATATTCATTTACAAACCGGACGGTTTGTTTATGTACACCTATTTGAAGGACATTGATTGGGACGATAAATTTTACACATCGCCCAACCGCACAAATAAAATATGTGTTTGATTGTTTGAAACCCCACACGGGTGTTAGGATGAAATTTGAAGTTCACTCATCCTGATTGATTAAATATGTCGATCGATTGATTGACAGGCTGTTATAAGCGTTGAATATCTATATTTGATGCTTATACAGTGTAGTGCACTTTGGTTGATGGTTGATTATTTTTCCATGCTATTATATACATGTGTTGTATGAAAATCCATATAATTAACTTTATATGGTAATTGATTGGGCCTCATTCCAGTTTTAAAATAGAAATATTTGAAATAGAAATATTCGAAATGGAATATTTGAAAATATCAATATATGAAGCCGTGTTGATTAGATTGACGCCATTTTGACGTGAACGATATTTATATCGATTTTATTCATTTTGAAATGAATTGAATTGAGAACGATTTCGAAATGAATTGAATTGAAAACGATTTCGAAATGAATTGAATTGAAAACGATTTCGAAATGAATTGAAAACGAATTCAAATTGAATTGAAAGCGAATTGAAATGAATTCAAATTGAATTGAAATTTGAATTGAATAGAAATGAATTTTAAAACGAATTTATAGAGAAGAATTCAATTTTGATTTGAATTGAAATGGAAGTTGAAATAGATTTTGAAACGAATTTTAAAACTATTTATATAATTCGTTTTAAATAGAAATCGACGAAGTATATATTATATATATTATATATATAATATAATGGCCTGAATAGAACGCGCCGCGCCGCGGCAGTTCGCGAATTTCGACCATTGATTTCAAACGGACATTTCGGGAGATCCGACCGTCGGATTCTCCTAAAACCGGAACCGTTGGGTTCGTATCGAAAAGAGCTTTCTAATGAATAATAGAAATTTGAAATCTAACGGTTGGATTTGGAGTTACGTCCAAATCAAATTTGAAAAAGGTCGCTGTAAGTGCAGTTCGATGGCCATTGATGGAAATCGACTGTACGGGCCTTGATAAAATTATTAAAAATAGTAATAATTTGTGTGAAATCATAAGAAATGATTTGTGAAGAGTTGGGATGAAAAACTCCATGTTTGAAGAGATAAAAATAGATTTTTATCGAAATGAACTAGTTTTGAACTAGAATTAAAATTCTATTTATTTTTAAGTAAATAAATTGAATTTGAAAAGGGTTTTAAAAATAACCAGAATTTCCAATGATTGCATTGGAGTGGATTTGAATCGAAATTGCCTTTGGAATATTTCGATGTTGGAATTCGTGATTATACAGGTGTTGTTATGGAAATTTGAAAGATATATATTTATATCGTTATTTCCAATACGACATTTGTTAGTCGTATAATTTGATATTGAATATAAGCCGATATATTTTCTATTCAGAGCCTTGTATTGAATATCGAATGTGATTTGGGTTTGTCGTGAATGGTGTCTTCACTAACACTGTTCTTGAACCCAGTTGAGAAAAGATTAAATCTTTTTAGTTAGATTTAATGAAGTGTACTAATTAAATGATATTTAATTGGAATTGAATTGGTATTGATTTTTGGGTTTATCGTGAACAGTGTTTTAAATAACACTCGTTCTTTAACCCGATAATTAATGGAAGGTGATTTTGGGTTTATCGTGAACCGTGTTTTAAATGACACTGATTCTTTAACCCAGTTAAAGATTAAAACTAAGTGGAGTTTTAATGAATCTTTAATTAGATTGAAATGATCGAAAAAGGAGTATCACCAGTTTTGCTCCAGGCGATAGTTAAATCTTTAATTAGATTTGAACGTGAAGTGGTAATTGAATTTACCGATAACACCGTGGTGTTAGAGATGAAGTATAACTAGTTGTACTTCATGGGATGAATAGGTTGGGATTGGGAAATAAAATAAATGATTACTTCGGTGTGGTTCGATAATCCCGACTAGTTTGAATTGATATTCAAAGGAGATTAAAGAATAAATTTAAAGAATTTATCTTGGATAAAATTAATGGGAACTTTTTCCCAAAGTATAGGAATATTTGAATAAAAGAATATTCTGAATTGGAATGAGGCGTATGTTGTGTTTGTGTAACACTTTTATAATATATACGCGAGTTATTCAGAAAGACCGGGTTTATCCCATTCTGAATAACTGATTCGACGTGGTGTCGAAGATGAAGACGATGGTCGAAGACCGGAAGTCTTCACGTCGTTTGGGTAATTACTGATGATCTTGATTGGGCTGTACACCCAAGAAGAAGGAAACAGTTAGTGATCGTCCAGACGTACTTGGAGATCGATGGATATGCGGGGTACTAGGTGCCTCCGGTTTCGTTCAGACCCAGAACGGACTTGTAAATGGACTGTGTGTCTGACATTGGATTTTAGTCCGTGTGATTGATCTCTATTAAATATATATCTGTTTGGCGGCGGAGAATTTATTCTCTTGCTTAACACCCTTCTCTGAGATGTACGAGCTCAGGGGTTATATATTGATGGATATCAAACGCATGGAGTGAATTGCCTGTGTGGCATGCCTAAGTGGCAATTGATCGAGGCTTCTGTTGAAAAGCAAAGTCTTGTGGTGATGATCAAAGCACAGCCTGTGTGGCACAGCTTTGTGTAACGTGAATTCGCGAGCCTCGCACCCCGGTTGTGAACCAAAAACGGGAGAGGACCTCAGGGAGGGCATGCGTTTCCTTCTAGCTAAAAAGTGGCGTCAGTGGTTTTACACGCCCTGACGAGTTTGACTTATGTGGTTGTTGCTGTTGCGAGGCGCCTCGGATATATCGGTCGTTCTCGAACCGATGGAGTCATTTGTTGGCTCATTGACACCCCAAAGGGTGGGGAAACGCAGTGTTCAGGCATTTTAATCCACATCGGTGGACCGGCCCTGACGATCCAAGGGCCCACCTGAGTCTGGGTCCTGAGGGGCGGGCTAGAGCGTCTCGAATCGGTTGAGGACTATCTTTTGCCTTGGTTCATAGATGGAAACCCAATTTCCAAATACGTGACTTGCGGTTTTATTTGTAAACCTATATATGGCGACATAGTGGCATGGGACGCTCATGTCGCCTATGATTGATACTTATGATTTGAAGTTGTTTTATACACTATGCACTTATAGTAGTATCAAATGATTTGTTTTAAACGTACTAAGCATGTTTGGCTATTATAAGGGAAAACCCTATCCTCGGCTGCGTTGCATTGTGTGATGGGACCTGGGTCTTATAATAGCTTCATTTTTCTTTATTTAGCATTGCGCTGTTTGTTTTATGCACTGGTATTCTTGGGAGGAAACCCGTTCCGTGTTATATGGCGTGGTCCCTTGATTTACCTAACTTTAAAATAAAGATTAACTGTTTTAGTTCTCACACCAGTCCCATGACTGACCTGGAGTTTATTGTTTTAACCTAAACTCTGGGTGCCCTTATTTTGACACGGGCAGCTAGTAGTTTTGGTTTTGCAGATTTATATTCACAGGATCCTGGTTTACAGCTGGAACGATATCCGGAAAGCTTTGTATCCGTATATCTTCTTCTAGTTGTGTATTGTATTATTTTCCGCTGCTATGTAATCAAATGTAATTTAAATCTCTGATATTTCTGTGTAATATTCATTTATACTCTGTATATTCTTGTAATCTGATGCATTGTTGTAATACACAGTGAAATGTTCTTCCGTATGCGTTCTGTTTTGTCGTGTTCTCAAACGATAGGGCGTTTCGAACGGCCTGGATCGGTTTAGCGACTGGTTCGGATCGAGCGAAATTCCTTTTCGTCACAGTTGGTATCAGAGCTTTGGTTTACAAAGCTCAGAGAACAAGACACATTAGAACCATACGAAAGAATTCATCAGATATTGGATTAGCAATATCCAATGAGAGTGACTCGTTAGAGATGGGATCAGTAGTATCCTAGAACGAGTGTGAAGAGTAAATTTTTAAAGTAAAAACAAGTTTTGTTTTGAAAATTTAAATCAATTATACGTATTTGATTATTTATTTATACTGATTTGGACAATCCGATATATAAAGATTTTGCATATGCGTCTTGCAAACGTGTATTCGAAGTTTTAATATACTGGATGGTTATAGAATCATACTCTAGTTGCTCGGGGATAATTCTGGTGATGGGGCACTGTCGCCAGTATTTATTTTCGAGTAACGAAAGTGAGATTTCTATAAATTTCCAATTGACTGGTGTGAGAACCAAAATTAGATAGGGCTTATTGTTGTGAGTTGGCATCAAAAACATGATTTTCTTTATATGTATCAAAGTTATGAATTTGAAAACTCTAATTCACTAATTAATTGATGTTTGTGTTGCTTGTTTAGTTGTTTGATAAATTTTGAACCATTTATGCCTAATAGAACCAAATATTGGAATATATTGAAAATCGGTTGCGTTTGCTTGCATATACTTGTACTTACATTGAACAGGTCATAGCAAGGAGGCTAGAGCAGAGAATAAAATTTGTTTGCCCGACAAATAGGTACATGTTTACTACATAATTTACTGTTTTGTTCGGGTGATGATGATTTTATGAGCCTATTGGCTAGCCGCTTGGCTTTTTCTTTTTCTTTTTGAGATCAGAAGGACCGGGGAAGCTATTTGAAATTCCCCGATGCTCCCGGTGCAGGGGAGGTTATGGCGAAATTTTTCGAAAATTTAGGGTGTTAGCGAAATTTTTGAAATTTTGGAAATTCTCAGAAACTGAAAAGTTGGAGAAGGAAAGCCAGATCGAACGTAGAGTTGAATAATCAAACCACTTTCGACTTTGTTCCTTTTCGGGGACGAAAAGTTTTAAGTGGGGGAGATTGTAACAACCCGAAAATCTGGGCCAGTTTAAATTTTTTATTTTGGCAATTTTAGAGAATTTTGATTATTTAAAATGAATTATTTTAAATAATATCGACGAGAAATTTATTTTGAATATAATTCGAACGTATATATTATACGCGTCGTCGTTAGAATATAAATATTTATATATAATTATAAATAGAATTGAAATTGGCGCGGTAGTTCGATAATTCGATTTCAAACTTCAATTGAATGTACCGGGTGCAAAACAATCCGGATTCTAGTGAAACCAAAAATAATGGAATCTAATAGAGAATATCTTTCCAACGAATCCGAAAAATCAAAATTTCATAGCGGGGATAAAAAGATATGTCCAGTTGAAATTTCAGAATAGTCGCTATGGAATTTCGGCCTTTGAAAATAGCCGTTTTGCAAACAACCTCGGATTTCGACGAAACCACTTTTGTTGGATCCGCAATGTCAAGTTATTGCTAGGTTTTAAATTTCATAATTTTTCGAATCAATATGTGAGCGTGGCAAAGGAAAACGCGTTTGACCAGTTTTAGTTGATTTTAATCGACTGGAAAATGGTCATTTTTCTAACGGTCTCAGAATTCGACGAAACTAGTTTTGTTAGGACCGTATCGTCAATACGAAGCTAGAAAATATTTTTCTGTAATTTTTAGAGTCCGTATGTGGCCCCGGCAAATTGAAATGTATGTTTAAAATTAAAATTAAATGTTTTATACTTTAATTTGAAGAATAACTGAATGTAACAGTCGAATTGGCCAACGAAACAAATTCCATTGTGTCCGGGATGGGGGTAATTGGCTAGGGGCGTCAGTCGTTGGGTCCAATTCAAAGCCCGAACGAAAAAGCAACTTTATGGAGAATTAATTAAATAAATAAATAATTATATTTTTTCTTTTATAAACCCCCCCGTTACTTTCTTATTTCAGAAATCAACCCCCCCCCCCTTTTCTCTTCGAAAATCCCGAACCCCCCCAATCGAAGGCGACTTCGCCGTCGCCCTGCCCTCCGCCACCTCGCAGCCGTCCTCCAGCCTTCGCCCAGAGCCCCGCCGCCGCCTCCTCAACTTCGTCGTCGACTCCCCAGACCCCACCGCCTCCTTCCTCCCCTCTCTTCCTACGTACCCCTAGCGACGCTCAACCTCCGCACCCCCACCCCCTAACGCCTGCCGCCGCGCCCAGAAACCCGAACCCCCCCTTTTTCTCCTACCGCCGATCGATGAAACCCCCCCCCCCCAGTCGGAGCATCCCCTTCCCCTTTTTCTTCTGTAAGTTTTTATTTTTTTTATTTTATTTTATTTTATTTCGTTGTAAAAGGTGATTGCTTTATGTGATTTAAAACTATTTTTTTTTAAAAGCATTAAAAACAGATTTTAAAAATGATTTAAAACATATTTTAAAAAGAATTTAAAAACAGATTTTAAAACAGATTTTAAAAAGAATTTAAAAACAGATTTTAAAAATGATTTAAAACAGATTTTAAAAAGAATTTAAAAACAGATTTTAAAAATGATTTAAAACAGATTTTCAATAGAAAATAGAAAAGATATGATTTTTAAAATAGAAAAGGTATGATTTTTAAAATAGAGAAGATTAGATTTTTGAGATAGAAAAGGCGAAATCGATATTAATAATAGCGTTAGAAAAATATAAATTTTACCTATATAGTAGCGTTGAAGGAAAATAATAATATTTCTAGCAAGTTGTTCTAGACATAGAAATTAGCGTTATTTTTGAAAATAGAAGATAGAATCGAATTAAAAATTCGATTTTTATATATTGAATAGCATAGTAAAAATATGATTTTTATATATGGAACATAGAAGTAAAAATATGATTTTTATATATGGAACATAGAAGTAAAAATATGATTTTTATATATGGAACATAGAAGTAAAAATATGATTTTTATATATGGAACATAGAAGTAAAATTGATTTTTATATATGTAGTGGCTACGGGCGAAGAAAGTGATTAGAGACGAAAACAGTGAAGATTTCCTGCATTAGTAGTGCCATGGAGCTAGGATAGCTATATGTGAGAACTTCTCACCTTTCAATTTAATTTTTTCTAGTTATATATATATACTAGGATGCAGACGGTGCTTAGTAGCACCCGACACAATCGTCCACAGACCATGGACTTGTTTGTTTGGTTGCATAGCTTAGTTATATGATTTGATTTGAATTTGGTTGTTTGGTGATTTTGATTGATGTGTGAATGGCGTGGGCCTTCACTAGACCGGGGATAAGGCTAGGCCTCGTCCCGTTTCTAGTATCGTGCCGTTATGCCGCCGAAATTTTCTAAAATATGTTAGAGAAATAAAAATATCATTTTATTGAATAAATGAACCGAATAGAATATTCATAGGTTGAATAAAATGTTTTATCGTTAAAAATATAATTTTTAACGTGAATGTGAATAAATAAATATTCATTTACAAACCGGACGGTTTGTTTATGTACACCTATTTGAAGGACATTGATTGGGACGATAAATTTTACACATCGCCCAACCGCACAAATAAAATATGTGTTTGATTGTTTGAAACCCCACACGGGTGTTAGGATGAAATTTGAAGTTCACTCATCCTGATTGATTAAATATGTCGATCGATTGATTGACAGGCTATTATAAGCGTTGAATATCTATATTTGATGCTTATACAGTGTAGTGCACTTTGGTTGATGGTTGATTATTTTTCCATGCTATTATATACATGTGTTGTATGAAAATCCATATAATTAACTTTATATGGTAATTGATTGGGCCTCATTCCAGTTTTAAAATAGAAATATTTGAAATAGAAATATTCGAAATGGAATATTTGAAAATATCAATATATGAAGCCGTGTTGATTAGATTGACGCCATTTTGACGTGAACGATATTTATATCGATTTTATTCATTTTGAAATGAATTGAATTGAGAACGATTTCGAAATGAATTGAATTGAAAACGATTTCGAAATGAATTGAATTGAAAACGATTTCGAAATGAATTGAAAACGAATTCAAATTGAATTGAAAGCGAATTGAAATGAATTCAAATTGAATTGAAATTTGAATTGAATAGAAATGAATTTTAAAACGAATTTATAGAGAAGAATTCAATTTTGATTTGAATTGAAATGGAAGTTGAAATAGATTTTGAAACGAATTTTAAAACTATTTATATAATTCGTTTTAAATAGAAATCGACGAAGTATATATTATATATATTATATATATAATATAATGGCCTGAATAGAACGCGCCGCGCCGCGGCAGTTCGCGAATTTCGACCATTGATTTCAAACGGACATTTCGGGAGATCCGACCGTCGGATTCTCCTAAAACCGGAACCGTTGGGTTCGTATCGAAAAGAGCTTTCTAATGAATATTAGAAATTTGAAATCTAACGGTTGGATTTGGAGTTACGTCCAAATCAAATTTGAAAAAGGTCGCTGTAAGTGCAGTTCGATGGCCATTGATGGAAATCGACTGTACGGGCCTTGATAAAATTATTAAAAATAGAAATAATTTGTGTAAAATCATAAGAAATGATTTGTGAAGAGTTGGGATGAAAAACTCCATGTTTGAAGAGATAAAAATAGATTTTTATCGAAATGAACTAGTTTTGAACTAGAATTAAAATTCTATTTATTTTTAAGTAAATAGATTGAATTTGAAAAGGGTTTTAAAAATAACCAGAATTTCCAATGATTGCATTGGAGTGGATTTGAATCGAAATTGTCTTTGGAATATTTCGATGTTGGAATTCGTGATTATACAGGTGTTGTTATGGAAATTTGAAAGATATATATTTATATCGTTATTTCCAATACGACATTTGTTAGTCGTAGAATTTGATATTGAATATAAGCCGATATATTTTCTATTCAGAGCCTTGTATTGAATATCGAATGTGATTTGGGTTTGTCGTGAATGGTGTCTTCACTAACACTGTTCTTGAACCCAGTTGAGAAAAGATTAAATCTTTTTAGTTAGATTTAATGAAGTGTACTAATTAAATGATATTTAATTGGAATTGAATTGGTATTGATTTTTGGGTTTATCGTGAACAGTGTTTTAAATAACACTCGTTCTTTAACCCGATAATTAATGGAAGGTGATTTTGGGTTTATCGTGAACCGTGTTTTAAATGACACTGATTCTTTAACCCAGTTAAAGATTAAAACTAAGTGGAGTTTTAATGAATCTTTAATTAGATTGAAATGATCGAAAATGAAGTATCACCAGTTTTGCTCCAGGCGATAGTTAAATCTTTAATTAGATTTGAACGTGAAGTGGTAATTGAATTTACCGATAACACCGTGGTGTTAGAGATGAAGTATAACCAGTTGTACTTCATGGGATGAATAGGTTGGGATTGGGAAATAAAATAAATGATTACTTCGGTGTGGTTCGATAATCCCGACTAGTTTGAATTGATATTCAAAGGAGATTAAAGAATAAATTTAAAGAATTTATCTTGGATAAAATTAATGGGAACTTTTTCCCAAAGTATAGGAATATTTGAATAAAAGAATATTCTGAATTGGAATGAGGCGTACGTTGTGTTTGTGTAACACTTTTATAATATATACGCGAGTTATTCAGAAAGACCGGGTTTATCCCATTCTGAATAACTGATTCGACGTGGTGTCGAAGATGAAGACGATGGTCGAAGACCGGAAGTCTTCACGTCGTTTGGGTAATTACTGATGATCTTGATTGGGCTGTACACCCAAGAAGAAGGAAACAGTTAGTGATCGTCCAGACGTACTTGGAGATCGATGGATATGCGGGGTACTAGGTGCCTCCGGTTTCGTTCAGACCCAGAACGGACTTGTAAATGGACTGTGTGTCTGACATTGGATTTTAGTCCGTGTGATTGATCTCTATTAAATATATATCTGTTTGGCGGCGGAGAATTTATTCTCTTGCTTAACGCCCTTCTCTGAGACGTGCGAGCTCAGGGGTTATATATTGATGGATATCAAACGCATGGAGTGAATTGCCTGTGTGGCATGCCTAAGTGGCAACTGATCGAGGCTTCTGTTGAAAAGTAAAGTCTTGTGGTGATGATCAAAGCACAGCCTGTGTGGCACAGCTTTGTGTAACGTGAATTCGCGAGCCTCGCACCCCGGTTGTGAACCAAAAACGGGAGAGGACCTCAGGGAGGGCATGCGTTTCCTTCTAGCTAAAAAGTGGCGTCAGTGGTTTTACACGCCCTGACGAGTTTGACTTATGTGGTTGTTGCTGTTGCGAGGCGCCTCGGATATATCGGTCGTTCTCGAACCGATGGAGTCATTTGTTGGCTCATTGACACCCCAAAGGGTGGGGAAACGCAGTGTTCAGGCATTTTAATCCACATCGGTGGACCGGCCCTGACGATCCAAGGGCCCACCTGAGTCTGGGTCCTGAGGGGCGGGCTAGAGCGTCTCGAATCGGTTGAGGACTATCTTTTGCCTTGGTTCATAGATGGAAACCCAATTTCCAAATACGTGACTTGCGGTTTTATTTGTAAACCTATATATGGCGACATAGTGGCATGGGACGCTCATGTCGCCTATGATTGATACTTATGATTTGAAGTTGTTTTATACACTATGCACTTATAGTAGTATCAAATGATTTGTTTTAAACGTACTAAGCATGTTTGGCTATTATAAGGGAAAACCCTATCCTCGGCTGCGTTGCATTGTGTGATGGGACCTGGGTCTTATAATAGCTTCATTTTTCTTTATTTAGCATTGCGCTGTTTGTTTTATGCACTGGTATTCTTGGGAGGAAACCCGTTCCGTGTTATACGGCGTGGTCCCTTGATTTACCTAACTTTAAAATAAAGATTAACTGTTTTAGTTCTCACACCAGTCCCATGACTGACCTGGAGTTTATTGTTTTAACCTAAACTATGGGTGCCCTTATTTTGACACGGGCAGCTAGTAGTTTTGGTTTTGCAGATTTATATTCACAAGATCCTGGTTTACAGCTGGAACGATATCCGGAAAGCTTTGTATCCGTATATCTTCTTCTAGTTGTGTATTGTATTATTTTCCGCTGCTATGTAATCAAATGTAATTTAAATCTCTGATATTTCTATGTAATATTCATTTATACTCTGTATATTCTTGTAATCTGATGCATTGTTGTAATACACAGTGAAATGTTCTTCCGTATGCGTTCTGTTTTGTCGTGTTCTCAAACGATAGGGCGTTTCGAACGGCCTGGATCGGTTTAGCGACTGGTTCGGATCGAGCGAAATTCCTTTTCGTCACAGGAGGGCCTGCGTTTCTCCCTAGCTAGGGTGGTGTCAGTGACCTACCAGCCCTGACATTTATATACTTTTCACCTATGTGGTTGTTGCTGTTGCGAGGCGCCTCGGTTTGATCGGACGATCCGGGTCCGATGGAGTCATTCGTTGGCTCATTTACGCCCCAAAGGGCGGGGAAACGCAGTGTTCAGGCATTTTAATCCACATCGGTGGACCGGCCCTGACGATCCAAGGGTCGATGCGCTCTGACCCTGAGGCTCGGGCTAGGCAGTCTCGAATTCGGTAAGGACTATCTTTTGCCTTGGTTCATGACGGAAAACCAATTTCCAAATACGACATCGTGCGGTTTTGATTGTATACCTATATATGGCGACATAGTGGTATGGGGCATTAATGCCGTCTATGATTGATAGTTATGATTTGAAATTGCTTTCAAAACATATAAACACTAGCAATAATATCAAATGCCTTTGTTTTATTCGTATCAAGCATATTTTGACCGTTATAAGGTAAAAACTCTATCCTCCGGTTTGCGTTGCATTGTGTGATGGGAACTGAGTCTTATAACGGCTTCATTTTTATAAAAAGCATAGCGATGTTTAAAAAGAAAGATTTGTTTTAAAGCACTGGCAATCCAATGGAGTAAACCCGTTCCACGAAAGTGGCGTGGTCCTGTGATTTGCCGATTATATATGTGTTGAGTGGATTTCTCATACCAGTCCCATGACTGACTCGTAGTTTGTTTCACTTTCAAACTCGGGTGCCTCTTTTTCTACACGGGCAGCCTTGTATTCAGGTTTAGCTGGTTCTTTTTCTGGATAGCTGGAGCTGAAGATGGATTCTATCATTTATTCTTTTTATGCTGTTCAGCTCCTATTGTACATATTTTGTTTATTTCCGCTGTAGACATTTATGTATAGCTGAACTGTATTTGTACTAAGTAAGATCCTGTATACTGTGTAACTCTGATGATTACTTTTATCCAGTATATTTTGTTGTTCATTATCTGGTGTATTTATTTAATTCTGTTCTGCTATTATATGTTTCTGTATTATATTCCAAAGATAACCCTGTTTCCGTCTGAACGGGATTTCGGGTCGTCTCAACGATATACAACCTCTGAGCTCGTACGTCTCAGAGAAGGGTGTTAAGCAAGAGAATAAATTCTCCGTCGCCAAACAGATGTATGTTTAATAGAGATCAATCAACACAGAATAAAATACAATGTCAGACACACAATCCATTTACAAGTTCGTTCTGGGTCTGAACGAAACCGGAGGCACTTTCCTCGCATATCCATCGATCTCCAAGAATGTCTAGACGATCACCAACTGTTTCCCTCATCTTGGGTGTACAGCCCAATCGAGATCATCAGTAATCACCCAAACAATGTGAAGACTTCCGGTCTTCAACCACCGTCTTCATCTTCGACATCTCGTCGAATCGGTTATTCAGAATGGGCATAAACCCGGCCTTTCTGAATAACCCGCGTATATGATAAACAAATGTTACACAAACACAACAAACGCCTCATTCCAATTCAGAATATTCTTTTATTCACAAATCACATTCTTAGGGAACAGGTTCCCATTAATTTTATCAAAGATAAATTCTTCTAAATTTATTCTTTAATCTTCCTCTGGATATCATTTCGAACCAAATTATGGTTTCCAAACTAGTCGGGATTAGCGAACCACACCGAAGTAATTATTTATTTTATTTCCCAGTCCCAACCTATTCATCCCGTGGAGAAAAACTGGTAATACTCCATATCTAACACCACGGTATTATCGGTAAAATTAATTACCATTTCACGTTCAAATTTAATTAAAGATTTAACTATCACTTTGGAGCAAAACTAGTGGTACTCCATTTTCGATCACTTTTTAGATTTGATAATTTAAATTATCAATTCACATTTCAATCTAATTAAAGATTCATTAAAACTCCACTTAGTTTTAATCTTTTCAAAAATCAACAACCTGCCTTTAACTGGGTTAAAGAACCATTGTCATCTAAAAAAAGATTCACGATAAACCCAAATCACACTCTATTGTTAATCGGGTTAAAGAACAGGTGTTGTTCAAAACACCGCTCACGATAAACCCAAAAACCAATTCAAATTCAATTCCAATTAAATATTATTTAATTGATACACTTCACTAATTCTAAATAGAAAGATTTATTCTTTTTCTCTATTGGGCTTAAGAATAGTGTTAATGAAGACACCATTCACGACAAACCCAAATCACATTTGATATTAAATTCAAGGCTCTGAATAGAAAATATACCGGCTTATATTCAATATCAAATCCTGAAACCAACAAATATCGTATTGGAAATAACGATATAAAATATATCTTTCAAATTCCCATAACAATATCTGTATAGTCACGAAATCCAACATCGAAATATTCCGAAGATAATTTCGATTCAACTCCAGTCCAATTCACGTATTGGGAATATTGATTATTTTTAAAATCACTTTCAAATTCAATTTATTTATTTCAAAATTAAATTGATTTTAATTCTAGTTCAAAACTAGTTCATTTCGACAAAAATATATTTTTATCCTTTCAAATGTGGAATTTTTCATCCCAGTTCTTTCCAATTCACATATTATGATTTTACACAAATTATAGATATTTTTAATAATTTTATCAAGGCCCGTATAGTCGATTTCCATCAACGGTCATCGAACTGCACTTACAGCGACCTTTTCCAAATTTGATTTGGACATAATTTCAAATCCAAACGTTAGATTTCAAATTTCTAATATTCATTTGAAAGCTCTTTTCGATACGAACCCAACGGTTCCGATTTTAGGAGAATCCGACGGCCAGATCTCCAGCAACGTCAATTCGAAGTCAATGGTCGAAATTCACGAACTGCCGCGGCGCGGCACATTCTATTCGGGCCATATATATAATATATATACATATATTATATATATTTCGTCGATTTCCTTTTAAAACGTATTTTATAAATCGTTTTAAATTCGTTTTCAAAACAATTTCAACTTCATATTCAATTTCAAATCAAAATTGAATATTTCATTTCATTACTATATAAATGATAATATTTTCAAAACGTTATATTTTAAAATCACTACCTTTTCTATATTCATTATAAAAACGAATATAATCAATATAAATATCGTCCACGTCAAAATAGCGCAACTCTATCAACACGGCTTTATATATTTCAATAAATTCGTTATTCTATTCAACAAATGAATATATATTCTATTCAACGCATGAATCTATATTTCCTTCAACACATGACTAATCTCAACACATGAGTACTGTCTACACACGACTATTTTTGTTATGTAATATATTTTATAAAATTATGGTATCTATCGTTTGATTTTTAATCAGACTCCAACTATAAAGTGGGTCTAATCTTAAATATGATAAAGATGTAAATTTTATTGTTAAAATATTTTACTCAACACATGAATAGTTTCAACACATAAATATCATCAACACATGACTATTTTTATATTCAACACATGAATTTTCTTTTATAATATTCATTATTTTCCCGATTGGAATGAGGCCCAATCAATTACCATATAACGTTAATTATATGGATTCCACCCAACACATGTATATAATAGCAACGATAAACAATCAACCATCATCCAAAGTGCACCACACAACTGCATAAGCATCAAATATAAATAATCAACGCTTACATAGTTTGTCGACCAAACGATCGACATACAATTAAATAATTGGGATTAGTGTACTCAAATATCATCCCAACACCCGTGTGGGGTTTCAAATCAACAAACACATATTTTTATTTGTGCAGTTGGGCGATGTGTAGAATTTATCGTCCCAATCAATATCAGTCAAATCAGTGTATATAAACAAATCGGCCGATTTGTTTATAAATATTTATTTATTCACATTCACTATATTCATATTTACGCTAAAAAATATATTTTTAACGATAATTAATTTATTCAACCATCTACATTTTATTATCGATTTCACATCAACATCACAAACAAATTTCACAACACATCAACCAAACAAACAAGCCATCCATGGTCTGTGGATGACGGGTGTCGGGTGCTGCTAAGCACCGTCTGCATCCTAGTATATATATTTATAATTAGAAAAAGAAATTTAAAGTGAGAAGTTCTCACCAAAGCTAATCCACACTCCACGACACTTCAATTGTAGGAAATCATCACTGTTCTCGCCTTTTGTCACTTTAATTGTCCGTAGCCACTACATATATAAAAATCACATTTTTATATTGTTGCTATGTATATAAAAATCACATTTTTACACCGCTACTATATAGATCAAAATTCTATTTTTACATCGCTACTATATGGATAAAAATTCTATTTTTACACCGCTACTATATAGATAAAAATTCTTTTTTACACCGCTACTATATAGATAAAAATTCTATTTTTACACCGCTACTATATAGATAAAAATTCTATTTTTACAACGATGTTCATATAATAAAGATTATATTTTTATCACACCATCCTCTGTATAAAGATTTCGCCTTTTCAAATATAAAGATTTCGCCTTTTCATATATAAAGGTTTCGCCTTTTCATATATAAAGATTTCGCCTTTTCATATATAAAGATTTAATTTTTATTTCATCACTATAAAAATCACATTTTTATTTCAACATATATATAATAAAAAATCATATTTTGAACTCTCTACACATATAAAAATTATATTTTGAAACTTTCTATATTATAAAAATTATGTTTTTAATCCTTCTATATTATAAAAATTATATTTTTAATCCACTACATATGTAAAAATCATGCCTTTCTTCATTTATAAATATTAACTTTCTTTTTATAAAAATGTAATCCTTCTACATATAAAAATTCAGATTTTTATTTGCAAAAATAAATTAAATAACTTACATTGTTTTAAGGAGGAGCGGGGGCGTTTTCTCGCTCCGTTGGAGGTGTAGGAGGCTTGGCTAGGGTTTTTCAAGGTGTTCGGCGTTGAAATCGAGGGGGAGTGGTGCGGTTTCGTCGGACTGAAGGGGGATCGATGGGAACGAGGTCGGGTTTTGGCTCGGAGGGGGTTACGGCGGCACTGGGGTGGTGGAAGAGGCATAGGGGGGAGACGCGATTCAAATTAGAAGGGGAGGAGGAAGAGAGAGGCACGGAGGAGCAGGAGGAGAGAGGGATGGGAATCGGAGGGGGCGCGCATCACCGGGGCGCGGTGGCGCCACCCGTGGAGGAGCGGCGGCTCCTCCGCCTTCTTCCCCCTTCCCTTTTTTTTTTATTTTTCTTCGATTGAAATCATACGGGGGTGCTGAGTGTATAGAGGGAGAGATGTATTTTTTTATTTAATTAATTTAATTCCAAAAAGGTATTTATTTTCGAACTCGAAACAAAACCTACCGCTTGTCATTCATAGCTAATTACCCTCATTCCGAACACAATGTGATATGTATCGTAAGCTGATTCGATCAGTTTTCGTCAAAATCAACATATAACTCTATATATTGAATTTGAACGCGCATTTCAATTTACTGGGGTCATATACTGACTCAATAAATTCCAGAAAAATATTTTCTAGCTTCGTATTGACGATACGGTCCTAACAAAACTAGTTTCGTTAAATTCTGAGACCGTTTGAAAAATGCCCATTTTCCAGTCGATTAAAATCAACTGAAACTGGTCAAATGCGTTTTCTTTTGCCACGCTCACATATTGATTCGAAAAATTACGAAATTCGAAACCTGGCAATAACTTGACATCGCGGATCCAACAAAAGTGGTTTCGTCGAAATCCGAGGTCGTTTGCAAAATGGCTATTTTTAAGGGCCGAAATTCCATAACGACTATTCTGAATTTTCAACTGGACATATCTTTTGATCCCCGCTATGAAATTTCGATTTTTCGGAATCATTGGAAAGATATCCTAAATTAGATTCAAATATTTATGGTTTCGTTAAAATCCGGTTTATTTTGCACCCGGTATGTTCAATTGAAGTTTGAAATCGAATTATCGAACTACCGCGCCATTTTCAATTCCTTTTATATTTATAAATAATTATTTATATTCTAACGACGACGTATATAAACATATACGTTCTAATTCTATTCAAAATAAATTTCTCGTCGATATTATTTAAAATAATTCATTTTAAATGTTCAAACGTCGCTAAAATTGCCAAAATAAAAATTTTAAACTGGCTCGCATTTCCGGGTTGTTACAATCTCCCCCACTTAAAACTTTTCGTCCCCGAAAAGGAACGAAGCTGAAAGTTTTTTAACTAATCAACTCAACTTCCTTTATTTTCGCTATGGCTTAAGTTCTTCAACTTTTCAGTTTCTAAGAACTTTTCAAATTTTTCAAAAATTTGGCTAACACCCTAAATTTTCGAAAAATTTCGCCATAACCTCCCATGCACCGGGAGTACAGGGAAAATCCCGAAATTGCCATACAGGCCTTCTGATCTCAAAAAGAAAAAGAAAAAGCCAAGCAGCTAGCCAATCGGCTCATAAAATCATCATCACCCAAACAAAACAGTAAATTATGGTAAATATGTACCTATTTGTCAGGCAAACAAATTTTATTCTTCTGCTCTAGCCTCCTTGCTATGACCTGTTCAATGTAAGTACATGTATATGCAAGCAAATGCGACCAATTTTCAATACAATTCAATATTTGATTCAATTAGGCTAAATGGTTCAAAATTTCAAACAAATAAATAAACAACACAACCAGCTATCAATTAGTGGATTAACGTTTCAAATTGATAATTTTGATACATATACAAAAAATCATGTTTTTTATGCCCGTTCACAACAATGTATTCTAGCTATAGTTTGGTTCTCACACCAGTCTATGGAATCATATAGAAATCAGACCTTCGAAACACGAACATAAATATTGATGATGCCATGGTCATTATCAACATCATCTCCGGGTGACTAGAGTGTGATTCTATATCTATCCAGTATATTAAAACTTCGAATATACGTTCATTACGCGTATACGCGAAATCTTTATATATTGGATTGTCCAAATTCAATATAAATAAATATTCA
This sequence comes from Allium sativum, assembly GCA_030737875.1. Taxonomy (NCBI): domain Eukaryota; kingdom Viridiplantae; phylum Streptophyta; class Magnoliopsida; order Asparagales; family Amaryllidaceae; genus Allium; species Allium sativum. The sequence goes on from CM060920.1 coordinate 493,505,572, forward strand.
AATACGTATAAAACGATTTAAATTTCAAAACTAAAATTGTTTTCATTTGAAAAATATACTCTTCACACTCGTCCTAGGATACTACTGATCCTATCTCTAACGAGTCATTCTAATTGGATATTACTAACCCAATATCTGATGAATTCTTTCGTTCGTTTCTAATGTGTCTTGTTCTCGAGCTCTGTAAACCAAAGCTCTGATACCAAACTGACACGACCCGAACTTCCCCGTGAAGGAAAGCACGGATTGCGTTGAGGACAAGACAAATCAGAACGCAAACGGAAGAACACTTCATTGTATATTACAACAATTCCATCAGATACAAGAATATACAGAGTATAAATGAATGTTATACAACAAATACCAGAGATTACAATAAATTACATTTAAATACATCGCAGCGGAAAATAATACAAAACACAACTGAAAGAGATATACGGATACAGAGCTTCCCGGATATCATTCCAGCTGTAAATCAGGATCCTGTGAATATAAATCTGCAAAACCAAAACTACTAGCTGCCCGTGTAGAAAATAGGGGCACCCAGAGTTTAGGTTAAAACAATAAACTCCAGGTTAGTCATGTGACTGGTGTGAGAACTAAAACAGTTTTTTAAAACGTTACTTTAAAAGAGAGTAATTCAAGGTACCACGCCGTATAACACAGAACGGGTTTCCTCCCAAGAACACTAGTGGATATAACAAAACAGCGCAATGCTTTTTGGAAAAATGAAGCTACTATAAGATCCAGGACCCATCACACAATGCAACGCAAGCTGGAGGATAGGGTTTTCCCTTAAAATGGCCAAACATGCTTGGTACGTTTAAAACAAATCATTTGATACTATTATAAGTGTATAGTGTCAAAACAATTCAAATCATAAATATCAATCATAGGCGGCATGGGTACCATCTATCATGTCGCCATACTAGGCTCTACAAATAAAACCGCAGTATCACGTATTGGAAAATGGATTTCCATCATGACACGAGGCAAGGGGCAAGCTCCTCTCCGTTCGAGACACTCTAGCAAATGTCTCAGGACCCCACTTTGATCCTTGAAATCGGCTGGGCCGGTCCTCTCTTACTTTTGAGGATTGGCAATTCCTGAACACACGTTTCCCGGTCCTTACAGACCTATATCCGAGGCGCCTCGCATTCCAACAACCACACAGGTGAAAAGTATATAAATGTCAGGGCTGGTAGGTCACTGACACCACCCTAGCTAGAAAGAATCGTCGTGCTCTCCCAGCGGTTCGTCTCCCATTTTTGACTCATACCGAAGTGTGAGGCTCGCGAATTCACGATATACACAAGGCTACGCCACACAGGCCGTGCTTTGATCATCAACCACAAGACTTTGCTTTTCAACAAAAGCCTTGATCAATTGCCACTTACGCGTGCCACACTGGCAATTCACTCCATGCGACTGATGTCTATCGATATACAACCTCTGAGCTCGTACATCTCAGAGAAGGGCGTTAAGCAAGAGAATAAATTATCCGCCGCCAAACAGATGTATATTTAATCGAGATCAATCAACACAGAATAAAATCCAATGTTAGACACACAATCCATTTACAAGTTCGTTCTGGGTCTGAACGAAACCGGAGGCACTTTTCTCGCATATCCATCGATCTCCAAGTACGTCTAGACGATCACCAACTGTTTCCCTCATCTTGGGTGTACAGCCCAATCGAGATCATCAGTAATCACCCAAACGATGTGAAGACTTCCGGTCTTCAACCACCGTCTTCATCTTCGAGATCTCGTCGAATCAGTTGTTCAGAATGGGTATAAACACGGCCTTTCTGAATAACCCACGTATATTATAAACAAATGTTACACAAACACAACAAACGCCTCATTCCAATTCAGAATATTCTTTTATTCACAAATCACATTCTTAGGGAATAGGTTCCCATTAATTTTATCAAAGATAAATTCTTCTAAATTTATTCATTAATCTTCCTATGGATATCATTTCGAACCAAATTATGGTTTTTCAAACTCGTCGGGATTAGCGAACCACACCGAAGTAATTATTTATTTTATTTCCCAATCCCAACCTATTCATCCCATGGAGAAAAACTGGTAATACTCCATATCTAACACCACGGTATTATCGGTAAAATTAATTACCATTTCACGTTCAAATCTAATTAAAGATTTAACTATCGCTTTGGAGCAAAACTGGTGGTACTCCATTTTCGATCACTTTTCAGATTTGATAATTTAAATTATCAATTCACATTTCAATCTAATTAAAGATTCATTAAAACTCCACTTATTTTTAATCTTTTCAAAAATCAACATCCTGCCTTTAAATGGTTTAAAGAACCAATGTCATCTAAAACACGATTCACGATAAACTCAAATCACAATCTACTGTTAATCGGGTTAAAGAACAGGTGTTGTTCAAAACACCGCTCACGATAAACCCAAAAACCAATTCAAATTCAATTCCAATTAAATATTATTTAATTGATACACTTCATTAAATCTAAATAGAAAGATTTAATCCTTTTCTCTATTGGGCTTAAGAAAAGTGTTAATGAAGACACCATTCACGACAAACCCAAATCACATTTGATATTAAATACAAGGCTCTGAATAGAAAATATACCGGCTTATATTCAATATCAAATCCTGAAACCAACAAATATCGTATTGGAAATAACGATATAAAATATATCTTTCAAACTCCCATAACAATATCTGTATAGTCACGAAATCCGACATCGAAATGTTCCAAAGATAATTTCGATTCAACTCCAGTCCAATTCACGTATTGGGAATATTGATTATTTTTAAAATCACTTTCAAATTCAATTTATATATTTCAAAAATAAATTGATTTTAATTCAAGTTCAAAACTAGTTCATTTCGAAAAAAAAATATTTTTATCCTTTCAAATGTGGAATTTTTCATCCCAGTTCTTTCCAATTCACATATTATGATTTTACACAAATTATAGATATTTTTTATAATTTTATCAAGGCCCGTATAGTCGATTTCCATCAACGATCATCGAACTGCACTTACAGCGACCTTTTCCAAATTTGATTTGGACATAACTTCAAATCCAACCGTTAGATTTCAAATTTCTAATATTCATTGGAAAGCTCTTTTCGATACGAACCCAACAGTTCCGGTTTTAGGAGAATCCGACGGTCGGATCTCTCGCAACGTCAATTCGAAGTCAATGGTCGAAATTCACGAACTACAGCGGCGCGACGCGTTCTATTCAGGCCATACATATAATATATATATATATATATTATATATTTCGTCGATTTCCTTTTAAAACGTATTTTATAAATCGTTTGAAATTCGTTTTCAAAACAATTTCCACTTCATATTCAATTTCAAATCAAAATTGAATATTTCATATCATTACTATATAAATGATAATATTTTCAAAACGTTATATTTTGAAATCACTACCTTTTCTATATTCATTATTAAAACGAATATAATCGATATAAATATCGTTCACGTCAAAATAGCGCAACTCTATCAACACGGCTTTATATATTTCAATAAATTCGTTATTCTATTCAACAAATGAATATATATTCTATTCAACACATGAATCTATATTTCCTTCAACACATGACTAATCTCAACACATGAGTATTGTCTACACACGACTATTTTTGTTATGTAATATATTTTATAAAATTATGGTATCTATCGTTTGATTTTTAATCAGACTCCAAATGTAAAGTGGTTCTAATCTTAAATATGATAAAGATGTAAATTTTATTGTTAAAATATTTTACTCAACACATGAATAGTTTCAACACATAAATATCATCAACACATGACTATTTTTATATTCAACACATGAATTTTCTTTTATAATATTCATTATTTTCCCGATTGGAATGAGGCCCAATCAATTACCATATAACGTTAATTATATGGATTCCACCCAAAACATGTATATAATAGCAACGATAAACAATCAACCATCATCCAAAGTGCGTCACACAACTGCATAAGCATCAAATATAAATAATCAATGCTTACACAGTCTGTCGACCAATCGATCGACATACAATTAAATAATTGGGATTAGTGTACTCAAATATCATCCCAACACCCGTGTGGGATTTCAAATAAACAAACACAGATTTTTATTTGTGCAGTTGGGCGATGTGTAGAATTTATCGTCCCAATCAATATCAGTCAAATCAATGTATATAAACTAATCGGCCGATTTGTTTATAAATATTTATTTATTCACATTCACTATATTCATATTTACGCTAAAAATTATATTTTTAACGATAATTAATTTATTCAACCATCTACATTTTATTATCGATTTCACATCAACATCACAAACAAATTTCACAACACATCAACCAAACAAACAAGCCATCCATGGTCTGTGGATGACGGGTGTCGGGTGCTGCTAAGCACCGTCTGCATCCTAGTATATATATTTATAACTAGAAAAAGAAATTTAAAGTGAGAAGTTCTCACCAAAGCTAATCCAAACTCCACGACACTTCAATTGTAGGAAATCATCACTATTCTCGCCTTTTGTCACTTTTGTTGTCCGTAGCCACTACATATATAAAAATCACATTTTTATATTGTTGCTATGTATATAAAAATCACATTTTTACAACGCTACTATATAGATAAAAATTCTATTTTTACATCGCTACTATATAGATAAAAATTCTATTTTTACACCGCTACTATATAGATAAAAATTCTATTTTTACACCGCTACTATATAGATAAAAATTCTATTTTTACACCGCTACTATATGGATAAAAATTCTATTTTTACAACGATGTTCATATAATAAAGATTATATTTTTATCACACCATTCTCTGTATAAAGATTTTGCCTTTTCATATATAAAGATTTCGCCTTTTCATATATAAAGGTTTCGCCTTTTCATATATAAAGGTTTCGCCTTTTCATATTTAAAGATTTAATTTTTATTTCATCACTATAAAAATCACATTTTTATTTCAACATATATATAATAAAAAATCATATTTTGAACTCTCTACACATATAAAAATTATATTTTGAAACTTTATATATTATAAAAATTATCCTTCTATATTATAAAAATTATATTTTTAATCCACTACATATGTAAAAATCACGCCTTTCTTCATTTAAAAATATTAACTTTCTTTGTATAAAAATGTAAACCTTCTACATATAAAAATTCAGATTTTTATTTGCAAAAATAAATTAAACAAAACAAATGCATAAATAAATTAAACATAACAAAACAAATTAAATAACTTACATTGTTTTAAGTAGGAGCGGGGGCGTTTTCTCGCTGCGTTGGAGGTGTAGGAGGCTTGGCTAGGGTTTTTCAAGGTGTTCGGCGTTGAAATCGAGGGGGAGGGGTGCGGTTTCGTCGGACTGAAGGGGGAGCGATGGGAAGGAGGTCGGGTTTTGGCTCGGAGGGGGTCACGGCGGCACTGGGGTGGTGGCAGAGGCATAGGGGGGCGACGCGATTCAAATTAGAAGGGGATGAGGAAGAGAGAGGCGCGGAGCAGCAGGAGGAGAGAGGGATGGGAATCGGAGGGGGCGCGCATCACCGGGGCGCGGTGGCGCCACCCATGGAGGAGCGGCGGCTCCTTCGCCTTCTTCCCCCTTTCCTTTTTATTTTTTTATTTTTCTTCGATTGAAATCATACGGGGGGGGGGGGGGGGCTGAGTGTATAGAGGGAGAGATGTATTTTTTTTATTTAATAAATTTAATTCCAAAAAGGTACTTTTATTTTCGAACTCGAAACAAGACCCACCGCCTGTCGTCCATAGCTAATTACCCCCATTCCGAACACAATGTGATATGTATCATAAGCTAATTCGATCGTTTCGATCAGTTTTCGTCAAAATCAACATATAACTCTATATATTGAATTTGAACGCGCATTTCAATTTACTGGGGTCACATACTGACTCAATAAATTCTAGAAAAATATTTTCTAGCTTCGTATTGACGATACGGTCCTAACAAAACTAGCTAGTTTCGTCAAATTCTGAGACCGTTTGAAAAATGGCCATTTTCCAGTCGATTAAAATCAAGTAAAACTGGTCAAATGCATTTTCTTTTGCCACGCTCACATATTGATTCGAAAAATTACGAAATTCGAAACCTAGCAATAACTTGACATCGCAGATCCAATAAAAGTTGTTTCGTCGAAATCCGAGGTCGTTTGCAAAATGGCTATTTTTAAGGGCCGAAATTCCATAGCGACTATTTAGAATTTTCAACTGGACATATCTTTTGATCCCCGGTATATTCAATTGAAGTTTGAAATCGAATTATCGAACTACCGCGCCATTTTCAATTCCTTTAATATTCATAAATAATTATTTATATTCTAACGACGACATATATAAATATATACGTTCTAATTCTATTCAAAATAAATTTCTCGTCGATATTATTTAAAATAATTCATTTTAAATGTTCAAATTTCGCTAAAATTGCCAAAATAAAGATTTTAAACTGGCTCGCATTTCCAGGTTGTTACAAATTCTTTAACCTAAAATTGCACAATTTTACTTTTATTCTCCTTTTTCACATGCGCAAAATAAAAGAATAATAATCAGTAATAGGCTTAAATCAATTATGTAAATCAGTCGTCAGTATGCTAAAATTTACATATTTAGATACGATTTGGACATAACCAAAAATAAATACTCAAATTGTGGAAATAACCATCAAACACAAAAATGGGGAAGAAGACTAAGAATAAATCTTACAGTATTTAAATATGAATTAGGTAAAACTATAATAGAAAGACTGAAAATTTGTAGAAAATAACTTTACAAAAAAAGACTTATAGAAAATATTAACTTATAGAAAACTAATGAAAGCTATAAGAAAAAGTGTAAGAAAACTGTAAAGAAAACTACATAAACTCTAAAACTATTTAAAACCCTATTTTTCCTAAATTTCTGAAAATCTGAATTATTACAAAACTCAATGTAGTTAAAGCATTCCTCTGAGGCTTCTGTAGGTCCCGCCTCCAAAAAGGGTATATAAAAATATGTATATGTAAATCTTTACCCTTAAAAATTTTGGTCAAGTCCGTCTCAAAAAGAGAGAACCCAGTTGTAAAGAGATTTGTGTTACAAGGAATGAGTGTGGTCTAGAGGTTTATTTATAGGTTAGGCTAGGGATCTTAGTCCATTGATTTCTAGATTAAATTTAAGCCAGCCATGTCATGCGATCAATAGGAACTTGCCATGTCAGCATTGAATTTAGCATCTGCTAATCAAATTAAGCCGCATTAGCCTGCTAACGCAAAAAAGATATTGGCTCACTACGCTTGCGTTTGGGTGTGTCTTGCACCCAAACAACAGGGAAGGTCGATCCTACAAAAGCCTGGGTCAACTTGGCTATGGGTCGAGGTCAAACCGACCTATATATTACTTTTTTCTATTTTATTCTGATTTTTGTTTCGATGATAACTCCTCCATGCAAACTTGGATTTTGACAAGTTACACATGGAAATAGCATAGAAAATTCTCATGGCGGCAATAGAAAGTTTCAATTGTTAAATTCGATCATTCGCAAAAAAAGCTTCTTTCATTAATTTTTGAATTGTATTTATAACTTATATGTTTTATAAATTATCATATTTGCTTTGATTTTTACAAACTTTATATGTAAATTGATCAAAAAATTGCCACGGACATAATATACAACTTATGAAGCTAAATTTTGATAATTTTTCCAACTTATTGATTTATTAATTAATTATTTAAATAATAACCATGTCTTAAAAATTTGGGCTGTTACATTTTCCCCTCCTTATAGAATTTAATCCCCGAAATGTCCAAGGTCGAAACAATGGTACAAGTATTTTTCGTACAAATATATGTAACCATCTACTCAAATATCATCCATTCGCATCCACTGACCTTAATTTTTCTAATGCTACTTATATAGTTATGTAATAGTGTAGTGTATACGCCCTGGATTAATGCAAAAGATTAGGTGGTCTATTGGTGTCGTCGACCTCCTTTTTATGTAATTATGCTTGTGCAATGTATACAAATGTATGCAAAAGTCATAATGATAACAGATAGTTCTACATGCATGCTTCAAACATTATTCATATGCAACCATCATTTGATATTCATCAATTATATCAACTATGGAAATAAAGTCAGGCATTGATATGCGTATGCTTGGTGTCATAATTAGCCAATCCTTAGTAGTTCATAGTGTGTGTTATGCTTCCGTTGCATACACTAGCAAACACTTGCAACCATTTGCGTACATCATACGTAACATGTTCTAGTAACATGTTTAAAGTCAGTACTACTAGTCACTGGCTTGATCCTAAGATCTACTCTTACCAAGGATTTTTAGAAGAAATATCATAATAAAAAAGGCTAACATAGAACATCCAAAGAATATTTGTCAAGAGAACATGGGAAAGAAACTTGTATTCTTTTAAGACACTCAAGTTGCTATAACTAGAACTTTTCCCTATGAGATGAAAGATTTTGTAGCTAAATTTATTAATGTTGCATCACATGATGGATTTCACTTATACTGACTGAGTCTTCCTAAATAAATTCATTGGAGAACTTTACCGTCTTACCCATCCTTAATACTTTAGGAAGAAATCTTCTAATTTAAGTTATCCACTTATCTTCTAATTTTTCTATTTGTTTCCTCTTTCTCTTTAAACTAGTTTAATACAGCTAAGACATTGTCATAACTTGGTTTTAAAATTCTTGAGCCTACTCTACTTTCCAAGTAGAGGTACATTTACCATATCCATATTCCAATTTCAACTTTTTATCATTATGGTCTTGTATTCCTCTAATTGTTCCACTTATATTTTCTGTAACAACCCGGAAAATGCGAGCCAGTTTGAAATTTTTATTTTGGCAATTTTAGCGAATTTTGATTATTTAAAATGAATTATTTTAAATAATATCGACGAAAAATTTAGTTTGAATAGAATTCGACGTATATATTATATACGTCGTCATTAGAATATAAATAATTATATATAATTATAAATAGAATTGAAAATGGCGCGGTAGTTCGATAATTCGATTTCAAACTTCAATTGAACGTACCGGGTGCAAAACAATCCGGATTTTAGTGAAACCAAAAACATTAGGATCTATTCGTGAATATCTTTCCAACGAATCTGGAAAATCAAGATTTCATAGCGGGAATCAAAAGATATGTCCAGTTGAATTTTCTGAATAGTCGCTATGAAATTCGGGCCCTTAAAAATGGGAATTTTGCAAACGACCTCGGATTTCGACGAAACCGCTTTTGTTGGGTCCGTGATGTCGAGTTATTGCTAGATTCCAAATTTCATAATTTTCCGAATCAATATGTGAGCGTGGCAAATGAAAACGCGTGTGACCAGTTTCAGTTGATTTTAATCGACTGGAAATTGGCCATTTTTCCAACGGTCTCAGAATTCGGCGAAACTAGTTTTGTTAGGACCGTATCGTCAATACGAAGCTAGAAAATATTTTTCTGGAATTTTTCGAGTTAGTATGTGATCGCAGTAATTTGAAATGTACGTTTAAAATTCAATATAGCAATTTAAATGTAAATTCAACGGAAACTGATCGAAACAGTCGAATCAGCTTATGATACATATCCCATTGGGTTCGGAATAGGGGTAATTAGCTAGGGACGACAGGCGGTGGGTTTCGTTTTGAGTTCGAAATAAAAAGGTACTTTTTAAATTAAAATAATAAATAATATAATTAAATATATAACTACACCCTCCCTTTTTCTTCCTCCCTCATTTCAGTCAACTCCGAAAAAAAAAAAAAAAAAACCGCTCTTCTCTTCCGATCCACCATCGCGCTCCCTCCCCGGCGCCGCCGTCATTCACCGCCCCCACCTCCTCTTCTCCGATCCCCCTCCTCCCCTTCCCCCTCTCGCTTCTCTCTCCTCCGCAGTCAAAGCACCCAAAGCCCCCACGACGCAAAGAAGCCTCCGCCCGCTACTACCCTGGCCCACGCCCACGCCACCGCAGGTCAGACCCCCCACCACCAGCGCCACGATTTCTTCCCCCCTCCTCTCAGTCCTTCGAACACAGTGAGCCCTCTTTCTTTCTTTTCCAGTAAAACCTTGTTTTGTTTTATATTTGTGAATCCTTTTAAAGGTAAAACATTAGATTTTATTTAAAAGGAAAAGCTTATATTTTTATGTAGAAAAGTTGAGATTTTTAAATTGTTAAAAATAAGTTTGTTAACATGAAAAAGAAATGGTTTTAATAAGAGTAGCGTTAGTATAAAGAGGTGATCTTTATTATAGGATTAACATGATAAAAATTCGATTTTTAGTTAGGTAAAGAATTCAATTTTTACATATATGTTGATGGTATAAAATATATGACTTTAAGCGAGTAAAAATATGATTTTTACTTAGATAAAGAAGTGATTTTTAGCTAAAAGATGAGATTTTTATTCGCTAAAAGATGAGATTTTTATTCGCTAAAAGATGAGATTTGTATTCGCTAAAAGATGAGATTTTTATTCGCTAAAAGATGAGATTTTTATTCGCTAAAAGATCAGATTTTTATGATGTTAAAGATTTGGTTTTTAATTAGAAAAGATATGATTTTTGAATTAGAAAAAAAAATATGATTTTTACAAAGAATACATCGATATAAAAGTGTGATTCTTATACGGTTGAATTAAATCGTGTGAAACAGATCCCGTTAAAACAGCGGCGAAGATTTCCTACAAAAGAAGAGTCGCGGCGTTTGGTTAGCTAATTGGTGAGAACTCCTCATTTTTATTTCAAATTTCTAGTTAGAAATATATACTAGGATGTAGACGGTGTTTAGTAGCACCCGACACCCGCCATCCACAGACCATGGATGGCTTGTTTGTTTAATTGTTTGGTTGTGTAGTTGGTTAGATTATTTGGTTTGAATTGAATTGTTTGGTGAAATGAAATTGATTTGATTGATGTGTGAATGGCATGGGCCTTCACTAGACCGGGGATAAGGCTAGGCCTCGTCCCGTTTCTAGTATCGTGCCGTTATGCCGCCGAAATTTTCTAAAATATGTTAGAAAAACAAAAATATCATTTCTATTTTGTAAATGAACTGAATAAAAATCCATGTGTTAAAATAAAATATTTTATCGTTAAAAATAGGATTTTTAACGTGAAAGTGAATAAATAAATTTTTATAAACAAATCGGCCGATTTGTTTATATACACTGATTTGACTGATATTGATTGGGCCGGTAAATTTTACACATCGCCCAACTGCACAACTAAGATATGTGTTTGATTGTTGGAAACCCCACACGGGTGTTGGGATGAAATTTGAAGTTCACTCATCCTGATTGATTAAATATGTCGATCGATTGATTGACAGGCTGTTATAAGCGTTAGATATCTTTATTTGATGCTTATACAGTGTAGTGCACTTTGGTTGATGGTTGATTATTTTTCAATGCTATTATATACGTGTGATGTATGAAAATCCATATAATTAACATTATATGGTGATTGATTGGGCCTCATTTCAATTTAGAAAATAAAGAATGATATAAAACAAAGGTTCATGTGTTGACTGTACTCATCCGTTGAGATTAGTCATGTGTTGAACGAAATATTTTGATAATAACAAATATTTTGATAATAGGAAATATTTGAAATAGAATATTTGAAAATAAAAATGAATGTGAAAGTGATTATAAAATGAATGTGAAAGTGATTTCGAAATAAAATGAATGTGAAAGTGATTTCGAAATAAAATGAATGTGAAAGTGATTTTAAAATGAATGTGAAAGTGATTATAAAATGAATGTGAAAGTGATTTCGAAATAAAATGAATGTGAAAGTGATTTTAAAATGAATGTGAAAGTGATTATAAAATGAATGTGAAAGTGATTTCGAAATAAAATGAATATGAAGTGATTTCGAAATAAAATGAATAAGAAGTGATTTCGAAACGAATAGAATATGAAGTGATTTCGAAATGAATTGAATATAAAACAAATTGAATTGAATCGAATAGAAAACCAATTTGAGTTGAATCAAATTGAAAACGAATTCGAATTGAATTGAAAACGAATTCGAATTGAATTGAAAAGAAAATGAATTCGAATCGAATTAAAATCGATTTGAATGGAAATCAAATAGAAATGAAAGTAAAAATGATTTATAACAGAAAATTCAATTTTGATTTGAATTTGAAATATAGGTTGAAATTGTTTTTGAAACGAATTCAAAACTATTTATATAATTCGTTTTAAATAGAAATCGACGAAGTATATATTATATATATTATATATATAATATAATGGCCTGAATAGAAAGCGCCGCGCCGCGGCAGTTCGTGAATTTCGACCATTTATTTCAAACGGACATTAAGGGAGATCCGACCGTCGGATTCTCCTAAAACCGGAACCGTTGGGTTCGTATCGAAAAGAAATTTCTAACGAATAGTGGAAATTTGAAATCTAATGGTTGGATTTGGAGATACGTCCAAATCAAATTTGAAAAAGGTTGCTATAAGTGCAGTTCGATGGCCATTGTTGGAAATCGACTGTACGGGCCTTGATAAAATTATTAAAAATAGTAATAATTTGTGTAAAATCATAAGAAATGATTTGGGAAAAATTGGGATGAAAAACTCCATATTTGAAAAGATAAAAATAGATTTTTATCGAAATGAACTAGTTTTGAACTAAATTTAAAACCCAATTATTTTTAAATAAAGAAATTAGATTTAAAAGGGGGTTTTAAATAATCGGAATTTCTAATATATTTGATTGGATTTGAAATGGGTTTATCGTGAACGGTGTCTTAAACAACACTAGTTCTTTAACCCGATAATAAATAGAATGTGATTTGGGTTTGTCGTGAACTGTGTTTTAAATAACACCTAGTTCTTTAACCCAGTAAAAGGAGTTTTAATGAATCTGCAATTAAATTGAAATGTGAATTGATAATCTGAATTATCAAATTTAGAAATTGAGCGAGAATGGAGTATTACCAGTTTTGCTCCAAAGCGATAGTTAAATCTTTAATTAGATTTGAACGTGAAATGGTAATTAAATTTACCGATAACACCGTGGTGTTAGTTATGGGGTAATAACAGTTTTGCTCCATGGGATAAATAGGTTGGGATTGGGAAATAAAATAAATAATTACTTCGGTGTGGTTCGCTAATCCCGACTAGTTTGGAAAACCATAATATGGTTTGAAATGATATCCAAAGGAAGATTAAAGAATAAATTTAAAAGAATTTATCTTTGATAAAATTAATGGGAACCTTTCCCTAGGAGTGTGAATATCTGAATTGGAATGAGGCGTATGTTGTGTTTGTATAACAATTGTTTATTATATACGTGGGTTATTCAGAAAGGCCGGGTCTATACCCATTCTGAATAACCGATTCGACGATAAGTCGAAGAGGTTGAAGATGGTGCAAGACCGACGATCTTCACATCGAATGGATGGGTGCTACTGACGCTCACGATGGGAGTAGCTACCTTGAAGGGGGCTGAAGTGGTAGCCGTCCGGACGTGCTTTGAGGTCGACGGATATGCGAGGAAAGTGCCTCCGGTTTCGTTCAAACCCAGAACGGACTTGTAAATGGATGGTGTGTCTGACATTGTATTCCTTTATATTGTATTCGTTGATCTCTGCTAAATATATATCTGTTTGGCGGCGGAGAATTTATTCTCTTGCTTAACGCCCTTCTCTGAGACATACGAGCTTAGAGGTTATATATTGGCAGAAATCAGTGGTACGATATGGATTGATAGTGTGGCATGCTGAGATGCAGTGATCCAGACTTTTGTTGAAAAGCAAAGTTTGGTGGAAGATGATCAAAGCGCAGCTTTAATATAGCATGGCTTTGTGTATAGCGTTGATTCGCGAGCCTCACACCCCGGTATGGTGGTAAACTGATGGTTTGATCAGTATGCTTTTTAGTGGATGGGCACCTTCGTGGTGTCGTGGATTCGGTCGACCGAGATTGAGCTTAGTGCTCAGAGGGATAGGGTAAGCGGTGTTTTCTCTCGCCGGGACGTAAGCCGCAGTGATACTCGATTTCCCGAAAGTGCGGATGTGCATTACGGTGTTTTCTCTAGCCGAGATGTAAGCCGTTGAGATGGCACTACGCGATCGATCTTTCGAATCAGGAGCCACCATGATGGAAATCCAATTTCCAAATATGACATTTTGCGGTTTTGATTGTAGAGCCTAGTATTGGCGACATGATATATGGTACCCATGTCGTCTATGATTGATACATTTATATTTGAAGTTGTTTTCTTCACTTATAGTAATAATATAAGAAGAAATTTCGCGTATCAAGCATATTTGGCTATTATAAGGGAAAACCCTATCCTCCGGCTTGCGTTGCATTGTGTGATGGGACCTGGGTTTTATAATAGCTTCATTGTTCTTTATTTAGCATTGCGCTGTTTGTTTTCTGCACTGGTATTCTTGGGAGGAAACCCGTTCCGTGTTATACGGCGTGGTCCCTTGATTTACCTAACTTTAAGAATAAAAGATTAATAACTGTTTTAGTTCTCACACCAGTCACATGACTGACCTGGAGTTTATTGTTTTAACCTAAACTCTGGGTGCCCCTATTTTCCACACGGGCAGCTAGTAGTTTCGGTTTTGCAGATTTATATTCACAGGATCCTGATTTACAGCTGGAACGATGTTCGGAAAGCTCTGTATCCGTGCATTATTTTCAGTTGTGTTTTATATTGTTTTTCCGCTGCTATGTAATTTATTGTAATCTCTGATATTTATCGAATGTAATTTATTCATTTATACTATGTATATTCTTGTATTCTGATGGAATTGTTGTAATAAACAATGAAATGTTCTTCTGTTTGTGTTCTATTTTGTCGTGTTCTCAAAACAATCAGGCGTTTCGAAAGGTCTAGATCAGTTTAGCGACTGATTCAGATCGAGCGAAATTCCTTGTTGTCACATTTTCTAACCTCATAAGGATGCACTTCTTTTTAAACTTTCTATTTATCTATAATTTTTACAACTTGATTTTCATCTTTTCAAATCCTATTTGAAAAATCCCATTAAGAAAAATTATTATTCATAGAGTTACAAATCAGTTTCTTTTAAAAATATATGAAGTTATTCTTATGAAATTCCCAAAAGTACGAATTGTATAACAAAACATGCTAGCCGTTTAAAGTTTCTCTTTCTAAAACCTTGTGTATATATATGGCTTAGACATAGATGGCCTATTGTAACGAAATTACAAGATGTTGCTAGCTACAATGTAACGATAGCTATACTGGTTTTTGTCTATTGCAACATACGCTTCAAGGTGTTAGCATAGATATCAGCAAGATGTTGCAGTAGCTATAAATATATTCAAATAAAAAATTTAATAGAATTTTTACACCTCAGCGATCCACACCATCATTTATAAAAAAACCTCAACCATTAATCCACAACTTAGCTATTTCTATTTCCCACTTTTATTTTCATTCACCCACTTTCCTTTTCATTTCGTTCTCACCCCAAAATTTCCAAATCATTTGTATCCCTAATTTTCATTCACCGACCGTTTTACTTGAATCAATACCTAATTTTCTCATTTTCACTCTCCAACGGAGAGAGGAAAAAGGTGATCCCATTTCAACTTTCATGGTATTCACCATCCTAGTCTTGATTGCCTAAAACCGTTTTGGTATCATCCCAATAGCTTTTGCAAACGGATTAACTCATACAAATACTTAAAAAATTGGGAAGAAGGAGAATTTCTTTTTGCCGAATTGATAGTTTATTATAACAGGGTCAAAAAATCAAAGAACTGGGTGCTCGGTGAAATCAACCCCAATTTACAGCATCTCCTGCCAAAAATCACTCATTTCTTAAATCGAGCCTACGTACGATCAGAATTGGATTCCTGCAAATTGACTTTAATCTACCAAGTTATTGGGTAAATATGAAGCCACACTTTAACAGTGGTCTGATCAATCCTACCTATTTTGAATTAACTAAGCATGTTGCACTATTAAGTATAAATTTGCAAGTTAGCTAACTATTACTATTACTGTATTCACATGTTCATAATTTATTAATTGGCAATATAAAATTGTACAATTCTCGACATGCATTTATAAAAATTTACTATTTTGGCTATAACATTTATGTTGATATTGAGTGTTTTTTGTGTTTCCTATCAGGCGATCGGGTGGAATATGTTTGCGAATCTATGAAAATTGAAGATGATAGAAGGTATTTTACTAATTTGTTTTTGTTAGTTCTTTCTTCTTTCATTTTACCAGCATGTGAATGTTTATTATGTTTTTCCTTAGAGTTGACATGTGTCTTCGCCTATTTTTTATTTTTTTACTTTGCCTGTAATGGTTCGAGAATAGGTAGCCATATATCTAGTTGAGCTCAAAATTTTTAAATGTAAAACAATATGTAGTACACAATCTAGTTAAATGGAAAATCTCCAATGGAATAATGCAATAATTCTACAATATGCAATAAAATGCTTTACTTGGACAAATTCACTAAATAAGATCGAAGATGAAGAGATAATGTTACGTGCATACATGAGTGTTAGACCTGGCGAATGAAATACGAATTACACACGCATTTCAAAAGATACAAATTCAAATTATCACAAGAAATTTTTATTGTTGTTGTTGTTTATATTAAGTTGTTACATGAATGCACAATGAAATTTCACCATCATGAAAACAAAAAATGTTTTAAACTACGGAAATGCGACTAGAGATATATTCAAGCTAGGGGAAATTATATATGCATATGACTATTTTATAATATATAAATTTACGTTCAACTTTCTTCGCGCATTGCTATAATATAATACAAATGAACAAAGCAATTATAATAACATATTGTAAAATACCATGAATATTCATTTATGAAGTAGCACTTTATTCCTACAAACCATACATTTAGTCTTTAATTTTTTTTTTACAATACATAATAACACGCAAAATCATAATGCACAATAGTATATTTTTATGGCATAACGTTTAGGCAGGGCACTGATAATCAGAAGGAAGATTCTTTCCACGATTATTAACTTTTGGCCAGTTTTGTAGCCAGGCTACACAAATCTCGGGAATTGGATGTTGGATATACTTAAGGATAAAAGACATAGCCAATTGAGAAGAAGAATTAATTGGGCCGGAGGTGAGACGAGGTATCGGATCAGATTAGTTCCTACCTTCACTCTCATCAAAAACTAGGAAGCAGGGTTGGATCGGAATACACGGGTTGGTGTTAACTCTCCCATCTACAAAGGATCAAACTCGACTGATGAACACTGGAAATCTTGGGAATTGTATGTTGGATATACTTAAGGATAAAAAGACATAGCCAATCGTGAAGAAGAATTAATTGGGCTGGAGGTGAGACGAGGTATCAGATCGGATTAGTTCCTATCTTCAATCTAATAAAAAACTAGGAAGCAGGGTTGGATCGGAATACACGGGTTGGCGTCAACTCTCCCATCTACAAAGGATCAAAATCGGCTGATGAACACCGGACCGGTTTGGGACCCTCTACACCGATCTGATCCAATTTCTACAATCTTGAAGCAGTTATGTGCCACGTTGCTGCTGGAGCAGTTACAAACCACTTACTTACGATGGTTATGCGCTTTCTTCATCATAATTCATTTATTTCCTAGATTTAAGGGATGGGACCCACGTGGCATCCGACCCGCCTACATTCCTGGCCTATAAATACACCTTAACACACCATTTTAGAGGACCTTTTGGCAATTAAAGCACCCTTACTCCTCCACTAAAATAATTCTTCTTGTTTATTCAGATTTCCCTCCAAATTTGCTGAATATAATTTGAGAGAGTTTGAGAGATATAATATAGTATGTGTGAGATTGGGTGGATATCTTTCTTGTATTTGCAACCGATCAGTGAATCGAAACATATAAAATGGATGTAAGCTCGTTAATGCCGAACCACTATAAATTGTGTGTTTTTACGGCTTTTTATTTCAGTTGTAATTCTTAATCGATTGGGTGTTAGAGTCACTTCTTGGTGTAACATTTTGGTGCTTTCACTGAGAAATTTTGAATTCTCAGCATTTCGGATTATCATTCTACCTTTTGTATTCTCATGTCGAAAAATGTTAGTCCGCTTTTTCACTATTTTTGAATTTTTTTTATCACAAAAGATTCAGATTTCATGACTACTAGAAAAGAAAAGGAACCACAACCTTCTCGGGAAAATGATGCAAATGAAGATCAACAGACATTTGTAGTCACCAAGTCATCGGAATGTAGTACGGATCTGAATCGATCCAATGGGGGGAATCCGATCTGAACAGGAGGAGATATGCTGATCTGATCCGAAGGCTTGAACGAGGCCAATGACATTCCTCTACCCCGACCCGATGGCACTACTGCAGTCCGATCCGAACCAGCTATAGTTGAGTCTAGTACTTCTACTCGAGCCAATGCAAATGTTCCAATGCCAGCCGCAACAACTAGTGATCATCCTACTTCCTCTGCACCTGTCTTGCACATGGATTTCTCATGCCTACTCCGTATGTTGGATATGACTAATGATGCCTTAGAGGCCCAATGACATGATAGTGCTATGAATAGACAGATATATGAGCTTCGTAGACAGAGAGCACCTTCTCCGACCCATCGTCTTGATGCAAACTACTCATCTTCTTCAGGCAGAGAAGGCCATATGAGAGACCCGAGAACCTCGAGAAAACGACATTTGGATCATTACGATCATGTGAAGACACAACCCGTGCCTTGGGACCTAATGACCCTAGCTTGAGAGAGACAATGTTGCTGCCGATGCAAGGATCTTGTGTCCTTCCCAAGGATCCCAACATTACTAATCCTACTAAGCGATAACTCCTTTAGCCTACCCGTGCTATGAATGACAGAAAACATGGGGGACAGGGAAGTCCCGCACCCGCAAGAAGTCAAAGAACGCAACCTTATGTGGGAACTAGATATATTAGAAGAACTAGAAGTGTAGATCCTGAGCCAACGCTAACTAATGCTGAAGTAGAAGTGATGATACACCAAATCATGGTCGATAGAAGAGGCTATACTAATGAGGATTGGGGCATAGATCATAGCCATACCCCTTTCGCTGATGACATTCTGGATTTCTAGTTCCCCGGACGATTTATCTGGCTATAATGGATCGATATGGAGGGAGAACCGACACATAGCAACATTTGATGAGATACTCGTGGTACATGAATGTTGCGGCAGCTCCTGATGCTGTGAAATGCAAGGCTTTTCCAATATATCTCAAAGACGTCACATTGATGTGGTTCACTCGACTTCCTCCTTGATTGATCTCCAGTTTTAAAGAACTAAGTGAGAGTTTCATGAATCAGCTCCGACTCCATGCTTGGAAATTTAAGAGTGTCATTGAGTTGTCTGCAATCAAACAAGCTCCAGGAGAAACCCTAAAATCGTATTTGGATCAATTCAATCTGGCATTTAAAAAGGTGTGTGACGCACATGAGCAAACCATCCTGATGGCACTGATAGATGGAGTTGATAAGGGAACCGAATTCGGGGAATACTTAGCTGGGAAACAACCATTAACCAGGGATCTGTTCTATGAAAATGCAAATATTCATCTGCGATAGGAGGAAATATATGGCACCCGAAAGAGAAGGTCTGATGGAACCCCCAGAGAGGACATTTAGAGCATTGTTGCCATCAAGCAGTTCGGAGACAACACGGGAAAGGTTGAGGTGAATGTTGGCAACAAGAATGGGGCGAATGACCGCAAGGCGGGAATGGTGGAAAAAGATATAGGAATCAGAGGAATGATTCCAAGAAGAGGCCTCGGTTCCAGCCTTTTGAAAACTACACGCCGCTAAGTGATACCTTTTAGAATATCTATTTGGATACCTACAATGTCGTCCGATACAAAAAGCCTCCACCTAGAGATTCGACCGAAAAATAATGTGAAACTGGGAAGTTTTGCTTGTTTCACGAGACTTATGGCCACTTTACGAATGAATGTCATCATCTGAAAGATGTTGTTGAAAAAATATTTCGTGGAGGGAAGATGGATCAGTACAAGGTTTCCCCTAAGGATAAAGGGCAAGGAAGGTCCACTCCGAATCAAAATCAGCTTGCTCCTAAACCTGGTGCCCAGTAAAAAGGGAAATGCATAGTCATTAACATCGAGGTTGGAGGACCGCATCCGGTTGATTTCAGCAATAGAATAATGGAACAATACGTTAATGCGGCCAAACACCGGAAAGTGGGGGAGTGCAGTAATCTTGAAGAGGCTACGCCAGTAAAACAACAAAAGACAGTAACAGATGATGTTCTCTTCTGTGTCATAGAAAGTGTAAGAGTTGAAACACCCAGCGTCGACCTGTTGGTAATAACTACCACCATTGGGCCGGCATTGGTATCGAAAGTAGTTTTGGATTGTAGGAGTTCAGTCAACATCCTATTTAAAAAAGCTTTTGACCAAATGAAGTTAGAAATAAAGGATTTTAAGCCATGTGAAGGTTGGATATGTGGTTTTAATGGGTCGTCAACTACTCCGATTGGTATGGTAGACTTACCTGTAGAGCTAGGAGAGGGAGATCGCCGAAGAGTGAGGATCCTCCCGTTTGTGATTATGGATATTGATTCGCCCTACAATGCGTTTCTGTGTTGATCGACCCTTGTAGAGTTCAAGGCTTACATCGCACCCTGGTGCCTACTGATAAAATTCCCAACCGAAGCTGGAGTTGGAATGGTTCGGGGCGACAATGTCACCAAGAGAGCTTGTTATATGGCAGAGCTAAAAATGCGACGCAATTTAAAAGAAATAGCCAAGAGTACTTCCCCTCCTACTGAGGAGGGCTCGGCATAACAAGTAAAGAGAATACCGCCGAGGGAGTCTCCTAACGACCTTCCTGAGGATATCGATCCTGGAGAGGACGAGGTAACGAGATGTAGGAAGGCAACCCCCAATGAAGTAACTGTAGACATTTCGATCGATAACGACGACCAAAAGATGGTCTTGAAATCCGGATCTCACTTGGATCCCCTCTAAACGAGGGAATTAACAGACTTTTTGAAAGCAAACTTGGATGTGTTCGCTTGGACCCACGCTGATATGTGTGGAATATCCGCTTCAATTATGAGTCATTCACTAAGCATAAACCCAAAGCATCGTCCTGCGAAACAAAAAAGGCGTATGTTGGGCCTAGAAAGGTCGGGAGCCTTGAAAGAAGAAGTGGGGAGATTAAGAGATAATGGATTCATCATAGACTCAACATATCTTGACTGGATATCAAACCCCATTCTAGTTAAGAAAGCCCATGGGAAGTGGCGTACTTGTATTGATTTTTCAGACCTAAATAAGGCTTGCCCAAAAGACAGCTTCCCACTCCCCAGGATTAACCAATTGATAGATTCAACGATGGGACATGAACTTCTCTCTTTTATGGATGCATATTCGGGTTACAATCATATCTCCATGCATGTGCCAGACCAGGAGCATACCAATTTTATTACAGATTTGGGATTGTATTGCTTTGTGGTGATGCCCTTCGGATTGAAGAATGCCAGAGCAACATACCAGCGCTTAGTGAATCGAATGTTTTATAATCAAGTAGGTAAGGCAATGGAAGTTTACGTGGATGACATGCTCGTGAAATCCAGGAGGTCGTCCGACCACACAACAGATCTAGCGGAAATGTTCGATATCCTTCGACGATATGGAATGAAGCTTAATCCACTGAAATGCTCATATGGGGTAGTGTCAAAAAATTCCTCGGGTTCATAGTCAGCGCTCGCGGAATTGAAATTAATCTCGATCAGGTCATTGCGATCAGAAATATTAAAGATCCACAAAAGATTAAAGATGTCTAAAGCTTAGTAGGGAAGGTTGCGACATTAAGCTGATTTATCTCCAAGGCCACCAACAAGTGCATTCCTTTCTTCGACTTGATAGAAAGTGGGAAACGCAATTTCGAGTAGACTACGTATTGTATAGAAGCCTTCGAAATCCTGTTCGATCTATTAAAGAAACCTTCAATAATGTCTAAGCCGGTGGACCACGAAGATTTGTTCGTATATTTGGCAGTGTCATCTCATACAATTAGCTTGGCCTCAGTACGTGAGGAGGACAAAGTTCAAAGGCCAGTATATCATGTGAGCAAGAAGTTGGCGGCAACAGAGCGTAACTACCCAAAAATAGAAAACTTGCTTATAGCCTACTGATTGCTTCCAGGAAACTACGCCATTATTTTTAGTCCCATCTAATTGTTATATATACTAATCAACCGCTCCGACAGGTCCTACAGCGACTTGAAGCATCTGGACGATTGCTTAAGTGGAATACCTAGCTAAGCCAATTGACCTAAGTTTCCAACCAGAAAATCAATAAGGGGGCAGGCATTAGCCGACTTTATCGCTGAGTTCACGATCACCGAAGAAGATGTGCAAGATGAAGAAGCCAGTCCATTAGAACTAAAGTTGGAATCTAGCACATAGAAGCTGTACACAGATAGTGCTAGAAACGACCGACGGTCCGACACCAAAGTTGTATTAATAACTCCTGGAAAACGAGCGATTTACTATGCGCTCAGACTAGAATTTCCCTCTACTAACAATGATTCTGAGTATGAAGCCATGTTTACCGGGATGAAGCTCGCTAGGGAATTGTGAGTACCAGCATTGGATATCTTCTGCGACTGTCAAATTGTTGTTTGTCAAGTTTGAAAGGAGTTTCAAGCGAAATGACCTCGACATGTTGCATAATTGGAAAAGGTATAACAGTTATTGGGCGGCATGGAACAATATAGCATATCCTATATTCCCCGAGCAGAGAACCAATAGGCTGATAGTTTAGCCAAGCTAACTAGCTCCGATAACCCAGGAGAAGCCGAGATGGTCCCAATTGAAGTGCTAAAATCTCCAAGAATTGATCAAATGGAAGTTGATCCAGTGCTGGAAACTGAACCAGAAAGAGAGTCGTGGATGACGCCAATAAAGAACGTCCTGCAAAATGGAACATTCTCGACAAAAAAGAGTGACTGACAGGCTGTAGTTCGTAAAGCACCAAGATATGTCATACAAGACGGAATCCTTTACTGACAATGATTTTTTGTACCCCTACTCCGGTGCATAGCACATGATGGCGTTAAACGTGTGTTGAATGAAGTGCACGAAAGTGAATGTGGGGACCACACCAAAGGCCAGACATTAATTGGCAATGAAAATACTATGGTATGGCTACTTCTGGCCCACCGTAAATCGGGATGCAGCTGATTACTCATGAAGCTGCGATAGGTGCCAGAAATTCGCGGAGATTCTTAGAGCACCTCCTAGTCAACTTAAGCCAACGGGGAACCCATGATCTTCGCTGTATGGGGGATAAACATCATTAGAAGCCTACCAATCGCAAAGGCGGAGCGAAGTACGCAATCGTGGTCGTAGTTTACTTTACCAAATGGGTGGAAGTCGAGCCATTAACTATGATCACGGCAAAGCGGGTGATCAATTTTGTTGTCAAAAACATAATCTACCGATTCGGAATTCCTAAGGTCATTGCAATTGACAATGGGACCCAGTTTGATAGTACTGAATTCAAACATTTCTCCCAAAAATACAAAATCAAGAAGAGATACACTGTAGTAGCTCACCCGCAATCAAATGGAAAACTTGAAGCAGTAAACAAAATTATTAAATCCATTCTTAAGAAGCGCTTGAAGAAGGCAAAAGCCACGAATTGCCTTTAGCATTATGGGCATATAAAACGACCTACAAATCAATGGCTGATCATACTCCTTTCTCACTTTCCTTTGGATCAGAAGTAGTCATCCCAATAGAATGGGAAGTTCCCTCTTATAGAATGACCTATTATGATCCAATAATGAATAAAGCGCTCCTGCTCGAGTCCTTGGATGCGATTGAGGAAAAAAGAGATGAAGCGGATTTACGTTCCTCGAGGCACCGACACCAAGTCGCTCGATATTACAACAGGAAGGTTCGACCTCGAACCTTCGAACCTGGAGACCTGATTTTGAAACGAGTCTTCCCAACACCCGTTTTCCTAGGTCCGAAATGGGAAGGACCGTATGCCATTCAGCAGAAACTTGATAAAGAAGCTTTCAAGATAACAACCATAGATGGCGATGAAATCCCCAGAGCGTGGAATGTCCAACACTTGTGGCACTATTTGACTTAAGATTGTACTGATTCTTCTATTTTATGAGCTATGTAAATAGGCACGATTTTCCTCGAGTAGTGTAGTTGATATAAACAAAAAATTATGAAGTGGACGTAGGCTATGATTTGGCCAAACCACTATAAAAATATTTCGTGTCATTTACTTTTCTTGCATTCATTTCTTTATATCCTGTGAATGTTTTGCCCTTGGTCTAAAATATATGAATTAACACGAGTCGAGAGAAAACGAAATGATCATTCACAGGATTAACTCTAACTCTCATGATCCGAGAGGGAGTATAAGGGATGGGAAGATGATGTCCGCTACTCTAACTCTCATGATCCGAGAGAAAGTATAAAGGATGGGAAGACAACGTCCACTACTCTAAATCTCGTGACTGAGAGAGAGTATAAAGAATAGGAAGACAACGTCCTCAAGGCGTGATGGTGCACCACGATTAAAGACTGCCTTGACTGCACTATAACCTGGACATACGACAAGAGAGTATAAAGGCGCTGAGAGTAAGTGCCAATGAAGATGGGCTCCTACTCCATTGAAGGATCGGGGGCAAGAATGAAAGTTGAGCTCACATTTCCCATAGATTTATTAGCGAAAATTAATGTCAATTCTAATCAATCCCGAACAAGCCTTGACTAGGCACTCTATTCAAGATTGATTGGAGGCATACACATACACATCACACCCCCCCTGTCGTTTACTACTTAGTTTAGTAATGGTCTTATACTGCACAGATTATTGTTTGCAGGGAAGCTCGTATGGAACTTTTGTTTGATCTGTGATGTGATTTATCGTCTGTTACTTAGATTAATAATGTTTTGATTACTAATGCACTTAATTGATGTAAATAAAAAACTTGCAAATATTTGACACTACAGGGAAACAAACTACTTTACTTACATAAGTGCAGGTTTATATAAGGGAACTAATCAAAAGATGTGAGGGCCGCACTCGCTACAGCAAGGGAAGGGCTAGTGGAAAACAAAACAAAAGAAAAAACTACATTTCACTTGGGCTTTGGAGCAGACTTGGATTTCTTAGCAGCCCTAGGTTTTTCCCTCTCCTCTTTCTCAGCTCAGTGAGAATACGTTTCCTTCTTCCTTTGTTCGAAAGAGTTGCACACAGATTAGTTGAAGATTTTGAACTAAGTTTCCGGTGATCGATCGAGTATAAAGCTTGACAACCAATCCCGACTCTGGAGAAATTGGCTAGAGGGGATCAATGTTAAGGGGTTTTGGATTCTCCCTCGCCATTGGATTTCAAAAGCTTATCGTTTTTTGCCTTAATTTTAGCCAAAGTCATGTTGTCAGTCTCTCTTGAGTCCCCAGTCATAATAACATTGTCATCTCCTTCGCCTCCTTCATCGCCATCAATAACTCGAAAAGTCTCATCACATCTTCGTCCTTGGGAACTTCAGCACTGGACAACATAACGGTTTTACCAGCAACTTCTTCTTGCATCTCATCGGCCTTCCAGCAAGTTTTGTACCTAAAGAACAAGAAGCAATAACTATTAGTTCAGGAGAAAACTCAGGTTCTTTAATCGTTTCCCCAATAATACGATGGAAAGATGAAATGACTTTAACAAATTGAGGCGAAAAGTTGGAGATACCTTTGGATGACTTTTCAACAGGAGCAGCAGTGATGTCAGGAGCTGACTCAATGGTTGGAGATACGAGAGCTGCCTTTAAGACTTTACAACGGTCAGGATTGTACCCCTTTGTTTCAGTAGCACCAGGGGCAGCAGATGAAGAACTGGAACCTAGTTCGATAGTTTCCTTCCCTTTAGCTTGGCTTCTTTCCTCCTCCAAGCTGCCTGGATCAGCCTCCTCCCCTCAGTTAGACGCTCCGGCTCTTCTCCTTTTAAATACTTCCTCATAAGTTCTTCCTCGTAGATAGTGTCTACCTTAAGCTACCGCTTGTCCCATCGTATTATTGGGGAAACGAAATTCTAAAGGGGGAAGAATATAACAGCCCACATTTTACGTATCGGAAGGTCGTAAAATATTTTTATTTTTTCCCTTGTGGATTGAACCATTCTCATCTTTTGATATGTTGCTTATGGGGATGTGAGACATGTCCATAATTTTTAATGATTTTGTTTGTAACCATTTTGCCCCTGTCAGTCTTGTATAGGGAATAGCTTTTGACTCAGGTCAAATCAGAGGGTGAGACCTGTGCAATTGGAAAGGGATTGATGATTGCCTTTCCGTAGAGTGGTTACATTAAAGATTTGGTTCAGCGGTTTGGGAGAAATCGCTGTTTTAAGGTTTTTCAGTTGGTTGTTCGGGTTTGGAGAGCCTGATGGGCTGAATTGGGAGGCCCATTAGTGGATTGGTGGAAACTATTAATAGGGGGTAAGGGGTATGGAGAATATGTTACTTCTCCCATTTCCTCATCTGGTGGCTTTGTGCTCCTTCTTCCTATAACACCTTTCCATCATTAAAAATCCAAATCTAAGGAAGGAAATCATAGATCTACACAATTGGAGGCTAGATCTACATCATTTCAAGGGTGAATTCATCGGATCGAGGAGTTTGATTCGAATTGCTCGCTGTCCGGATTCATAATTCTATCATTTTAGCTTTTTTTGGAGAATTGGTAAGTGGATTACATCTCTCACATGGATTCAATAAAGTGTATGAGCGGTAGATCATGTTTTTCATCAAATTCAAGTGTTTTTCCTTAGATCTATGCATTGGTAAGTTGATTTTCATATAGTCACCCTAGGATCTGATTTAGCAAGTAGGTAATTTCTATGATATTTCATACGAATGTGCAAGTTAGATCCATGGTTTTTGTTCATATGCATACTTGTGGTGATTTTGGTGAATTGGACATTATCATGGATAGAATTGTCATATTGATGATATTGTTGATTTCGTAACATGCTTGTAATCCTTTTGGATGAATTGGATAACTTAGTTTCGTCGGATTTATCTTTTGTTGAAGTTTTGGTCGAAATCGGAGTCGAATTGTAATATGCAGGTTTTGGATCGGACCAAAGTTGGATCAGACTGAATTTGGGTCGGACCAAAGTTGGGTTGGGACGGGCTAAAGTTGGGTCGGACATAAGTTAGGTCAGACCAAAGTGGGTCGGCCTATTCTCTCAACCATTTCTGGGAAGCTATTTCTGATTGGACACTTCCGGTGATGATGTGACTTCAAAGTGAATTCAATTGGCAAGTTTGGAGGTGTTGAAAAGTGTTTGCTGTTCATTGTATGCAATAAATAAAGAGACAACTCAAGAATGTATTGAGTTCGTGTGAAGCGATAGCTCTAAGGTGTTCTGAGCTAATTAATAGTCGTAATTGATAATGACTAGAGAGGAGAAGGCCAAGGAATTATCATTATCGTAGGTTCTAGCGGACTCAAAGTAGAGGTACAATTGAAGACCAATTGTAGGCCGAGTGCCTTGGGCATCATGTATGGCCTAGACACGTGTTGAGCATAGCATGTAGCATGTGTTGAGTATAGCATGTGGAATTTCGCAAGAACCGAGGCGTCGTGTGTGGTCCTTGACAATTACGGCAAATTGTTAGCCAGTCATATGATAACGAAGTTTCCAAAGCAAGGTTGCCGGTGATAGCCAGAGTCAGTCATGGACGTTTGAATGCATGTTGTGATCATGATTGGTTTGTTATGCCATATATGAATGGATGCTTTAATTGCCGTGATTGAATTGTTATTCCTTTGGTTGTATGGATTGTAAAGGCTACCACTGTCATGTAATGGGGAAGGAAATTGAGAATTCTTCTCTGAAGCTGGGTAGATTAGTTGATTATTTACCCATTCTCATACACTTTGTTGATGAAGTTTGTTAGCTGTTTTATTGCTCACTAAGATTGTTGTTTGACTCAAGGTTTTATGTTTCCTCTTATTACTTTGGGTTGTTCATCCGATTGTTGGATAGGCAGACTAAGAAGCAGGTGACAGGAGATAGCTTAAATGAGGACGGCGTTGTTGTTCGGGGGCGAGCAGGAGGCTGGCATACTATCTTTACTAGTATCTAGTATTTGTTTCCGCTGTGTGCTATTTCTATGGGTGTTGTAGTGAGGCAAATTGTTCAAATACTACTGTTTCTATCCATGTGGAAGGGAAATAATTTCTAGTTGTCATGAAAGTATAGTGTTTTCCACTTCACTATCACTACCCGTTGTATATATTCTATTATATTTTATCCTTGCGCTGTGAGTTTACGACAAGTTTCGTTTATCTACCATACCATGATGATAGTCCATAGCTCCCTGGCACACCTTTCAGCACATTATTCCTCTTGTATAGTACAGGGGCTTGGGGCGGTCGTCATAGTGTATGTCCTAAGTGATCCCCTCGACAGACCAGAGCCCGGAGCTAGGCTTGTCAGCATAGTCCCTCCAGCTTTCACAAGAGTGGTTTCTTCCCTGGAAGAAAGGAAAAATGACCCTGATCCGATATCCTTGGATGTATAGATTTGATCAGGTAGAGGAAGTTTTTATAAACCCCCGAATATGGGATCTATAGGAGAAGTTCCCCCGATAGGAGACCTCGCAAGAGATGGATTCCTTGGAGAAGGCTGCCTTTCAACAACAGAAGTACGACTGGATTTTCCCATCTCGTTATCCCTTTATCTCCTAACAGCAAATCCTGGCTAGATCCTACCGGTTCGTGATCTTTTGAACTCTCCCCCTTCTCGATCGAAGTTAAGACTTGCCTTTTAGCTTGAGACATATATACATAACCACCTCCTCTATCGCGTATGCTCCGAGTCATAAAAAGAAGACAATGACGATGAAGGTAGTCCTCCACCAAAACATTCCCTGACAAATAGTAGTTTCGGGTCACCGTTAAGCAGACAGTTCATGAGATTCAAGTATGCTTGGTGTGCCCCCTTCTTTGGGTTAGCAAATACAAAAGAATAAGACAGGTCAGTACGTCTGCGGCAGCGATTAAAGTTAGATCATCAAAGTTAGAAGCTTACTTGACTAGAGCCATCACCTAGCGCATCCCGTCTGATGCTTAATATAAAACCATTTGGGATTCACATCACCTACCTTACTGCTAGCTCCTTCGTTAATAATCTTCTTTTTAGGCACAGACTCGAAGTACGCGAAAGATAGAGTTTCCTTTGTTCGGTGTTTAAAATGATAGTAGAAGTTTACGTCTTCAAAAGTAAGCTCTACCCCCAGAATTTCCCTATATGCAATACATAATATATATAGATAGGCATAAGCATTGGGATGAAATTGCATGGGGCAATTGCATTCGTCTTAGAAAATGGACGACGAATGGTGGAAACGGAGGGATGGCCCCTACAATACACATTAATCGGCTTATCGCCATGTATCCTTCGGGTGGATTATGAGGCTAATCTGTTTCAGTAGCCACTTTGATATCATCCCAAAGAATTCCATGTTTTAAATATAGGCGACTAAGCTTGGGTTCATCAATTGTCGAGCAAACAAAATCATTAGGTGCTTCTAAGATAGTTGCAATCTCAAATTCATCAGGAGCACGATTGTCTCCTTCTCCTCTTTCCTCTTCGTCATCCATGGAAACCTCACTTCTAGATTATTCACCACTCTCGTGGATTGCTATCTCATAGCCTGAGCCTGCGATATCCCATTCTAGATCTGAAGTAGATGAAACATCCTCGGGATTGGGGTTTTCAGATGGCATTGAGGCTTCAGTCTTCTCTTCCAATCTAGCTCAGCATCTTCCAAACATCATTACTGTACTATCCAAGAGATGACAGAAATTAGAGTATGGTTACCCGTGCCCTCCATGTGTGTATGCGCTAATCTATGACGGTGTGTGCAGTGTTGAAATCAAAAAGGACAAAGTAAGCAGAATAAAACACATTATAAAATAAAATTAAGCAGTAATGTGTTCATTAAGTCCGGAAAGTCCAATTTAGAAGGCTCTATCCTAACCGTCCACAAGTTAGCAAGTTGTGTTCAAGCTTAGCAGAATCATATGCCAGAATATGTCATGAGTCATCATCATTAAAGTCTCAATTTCAATCGAGCATAATGGTATCAACTAATGCATATGGTCAACATTGATGGAATCTGGTCTGATCGGCGTTAGGAAGGAAAAAATAGTGGTTCGGTTCGAAGCTGTAAGGGGAGTAGTGTTGGGTCGGATCGGTATATTGTGAGAAGGAATATCTAGTCGAATCGGTGAACCCCAAGCCTAACCGATCCAACCGGCTGTAACCCAACTCTTTTACTTAAGCATTTTCAAAATCTTCTTTAATGTCATTTATTCCGACCCGAACCATCCCTATTCTTTAATATTCACCATCATCTTCTTTCCACCTCCACTCAACCAAAAGCCTCAACTCCATAGTTTCTTGTTCATCCACCTTGAAGGAGCACTCACGAAACAAGTTCTCTCGGCGCTGGACTTGGATCATCGGCACTTCTACTTCGAGGCGATGATAAAGTCACTAGCAATGGCGGCGGCGGACCGGACGATTCTAGCATCAGCATCATCGTTGAAGCAAGAAAAATTACACGAATTAACATGCAAATCTAAAGATAATCCATGCAAAATCGAAGATTAAATAACATGGAACTAGGAATTTAGTCCAACCTATGTTTAAATTGGGAAATCGAGATGAAATTAGAATAAGTTAGGGTTTTTTGGGAGTAAAAATTGAAGTGCGGTAGTAAAAATGAGGAGAAGGGGGTGAAGCTCTGACTTAAATATACAGACCAAGAAAGACAGCTTGTATTCCAATGGATCTAATAGCCTGACTTAACCTGCCAAGAAGGCAAATGAACTGATCCAAAGCCTATTTTAGTCTAAGTATTATGACGGATCGGGTATAAGGTGGTCAAGCTAAACCGACCTAATCCAGAGTATGATTCCCGATTTGGTTTCATGACTTTGACAATGAATGAAGAAGAAACAAATAAAGTTAAATGGAAAAGGATAAAACTTGTACATACACATCAAGAAAAGTTACCTGAAGAAGTTGCTTAGACCTTAATTTTAATTTTCCAGTTATTGGAACTAATAAGAGTAATCATGAATCCTCCCTCCTATTTATACCCATCGTAGGCATCAAGAGATGCGACTTCATAAAAGCGTCACGACTTTACAAGCAAACACTACTATTGATTCTCTCAGGTTCATGAATCGATACATTGTTAATTTTGAAGCACGTCTAATTTCCAACAAAACATACTTCTAGGCAGCAAAATGTTAGTCTGTATTGTAGCCAGGCCACACAAAGCTTAGGAATTTGATGTTGGGTATACTTAAGGATAAAAGACATAGCCAATGGAGAAGAAGAATTCATTAGGTCAGAGGTGAGACGAGGTATCAAATAAGTTCCTATCGTCATTCTCATCAAAAACTAGGAAGCAAGGTCGGATTGAAATACATGGGTCGGTGTCAACTCGCCCATCTATAAAGGATCAGACTCGGCTGATGAACACCGGACCGGTTTGGGACCCCCTATACCGATTCGATCCAATATCGACAATCTTCAAGCAGTTATGTGCTACATCGCTGCAAACCTGGAGCAGTTACAACCTACTTACCCACGATGTCTATACGTTGTCTTCATCATAATGCATTTGTTTCGAAGAATTGTGGGATGGGATCCACGTGCACTACACCATATCAGCGAATTTGGCACAATGGAATGCAGATATACAATTCGGCTAAGCCGTATCAAATTTGATATTGCTCAAAGCCGTCTCATACTACATTTTGCAATCCACACAACCCTAAACACCCTTATTCTGACTGTCCATCGTCGAAGCCCCGGATCAGTTAATTTGATACGGCTTTGGACCATATGAAATGCATATCAAATTTTTCCCTCCATACCTCCGCTCAGGCACTATCGACTTTTGCCACATCAAAACTTTCAACCGAGTTATCCTCTTTTTATTTTGCAATGGTGACCAACGAATAGCCAAATTAGGGTTTTGGTAATCGACCGACTTCCTTTGTCAATAAGCCATCCACCGCAGTCCATGAGTTATTGTCACCTCGCGCTGCCTTCAGCTGACCGGCGAAGCCCCAGTCCACTGTTGTCCATCCTTCTCGTCGCCACTGGAGATGAGTACTAGATCATGGTTAATTTAAATATGAATTGGGTTTAATTTGGGTTTAATTTGAATCCGAATTGGGTTTAAATTGGGTTTAATTTGAATTTCCATCCTTAGTTCAAAAATATGAATGATAGATAGTTGCATGTGCTTGTCTACCTAGAATTCATGCTGCTATTGTGTTTAAATTGGGTATTGTCCCCAGTTTTATAGTGCGGTAGTGTATTTTCTATCATTTACTTGTGTTGTATTTGTCTACCTTAAATTCATACACTTTTACTTGTGTTGCCCTGCTCATTGTGTGTATTATTGCACCATGTACACTAATCCTTACTGATCTTAAATGCATGTTTATGATTTGATTTGAGAACTAAAGCATACTAATTCGGTTGACTGAGAAGAAATGCCGGTGATGGATGCATGAATAGAAATAGAATGGCATTTATAGGTTGAGATTTAGTCAATTTGCTTGGTGTGTCATGTGTGTAACACTGTGTGTGAGTAAAGGCATAAAACTGCTTTTACATTTATGACTTGCTGCCTTGAACTAAGTGGCTTTGTGCTCATGTAACCAATCATTTTTGTTAGTAAACCCATGGCAAAAATAAAAGCTGACTATTATAACATGTGTGTGCAGCAGCCTCCGTCATTTGGATGAAGCTAATAAGCATGGATTTGAGTGTATTGATCTAAACTTCAGGTAATATCTTGCTTTTTTCCATCCCCTCATCTCGAATACACTACATTAGATAAGGGTGATAGAAAAGAAAGGGCAAAGCTATAACAATGTTGTATCTACATTGCAGCTAAGTGACAAGGAGAATTATAATAATGTGGAAATATATCCTCTATATTGCTCTTTAATTAGGCTATAACAACTGTCTTTAATCGAGACTCAGTCTAGACTAAAAAAGTAAAAATGTTGTAAACTTGCAATATTCAGGAACTAATGAAAATAATAATGTGGACATATCCTATCATGAACTATGCGGTTTGCACTTTTTTACAGGTCTTTGTAGTGTACATGCTATATGCTATCCAAGCTAACTTATTACCAGGCCTCTTGAAGTTTTCTTAGATCTGAGTAGTTCTTTGAGAGACTTGAGTGTGTTGATCTTCCTGAAGGTTTCCTTAATGTCTTGGATAGAATGCAATGTTGCTTGGCTGGTTTATGATCTTTTGTCTGTTTTGGAGGATGTTCATCTTGAAGGAAGCATTGATTCAACAGGTGGCTGCACTTTAGCTCACGACGCCGGTTCGGGTATTTATCCCAGCTTATTGTAATGTAACATTATGTATCTTCTTCAATGTAATGAAACAACGTGTATCTTAATTATTGTAATGTAATCAAATAGTATATATCACTATATATTGTAATATAATGAAATATTTCATACAATTGTTTCGTTTACTATTACAATAGTGAATTAATGCATCATGTGTTATATATGCTTTGTGTTACAAATAATTATGCTGCAATTTCTGCTTGTGTGTATATATATATATATGTATGTATGTATGTACCAGTACTTAGGCACATCTGTTGGACATGTGCATGGACAAATGAAGCAAAAGCTTGGTTTTGTGCAGAAATTGGTGGAACAATATACTAAGATATGTGAGAACTTAGTAGATCTTTATATCAATCACAACATTTCAATATATACATCAACATTTTAGAATAAACTGTTAGTTACAATATGAAAATAATGGCCAGAACATAAAAATAATTATATCATGTACATTCCATGCATGGGTCCAAGTCTCACCTTGCATGCATCCAAGTCTCACCTTGGAACACGTCAAAATTTTAAATAATCATATCATGTACTAAACGAATATAGACGTATCATTAAATAGCAGCATCAGAGAATGTTTATCACAACTGCAATAAAATATGAATAAATCATACACAATCAACCTAAGTTACTATTTACTAATGCTACTGTTCCTGGACCTCTTTCTTCTCCCTTCCACCCATGCTATAACTTAGCCTCCCCTAGATGTATTGGTTCGTCAAAGATGATTCGTCCACCCTCATGCCAATGTTGTAGCACTAGCTGGCTATACTTAGGATCTGCTTTTAGTGATGCATGGCCTTATGACCCGTATCAACAGCTTTTCCATGCTTCCATTTCGGATCTTGCTTTAGATACCCTATTAACATCCAAGGATTTGATTGCTCCCTCTTTCAAAGCTTCAGTTCCTTTGAAGCTAACCACAAAATTTAAAGACCATAGTGAATCCAAAAAAAAAAGGTAAATAAAACACTACACAATAATTGAACAATAAAATATGAAGCCACCACAATGATGGCAGAATGAGTCAAAAAAGTGATACATATAAAAGCTGTAGGAGCCAAATATTTTTAAGGTATACCTTTATAATATAATTATTAGGATGATTAGAACATGAATTAGTTTCCAGGAAAAATCCACTTTGTATTGACATATCCAACAAATTTACCAAACTATGCAAAATTATAACGATATGACCATATTTGCTGATCAAGACTTAAACCTGCAAATAATGACTGTTTTTTTTATGTGTGCATAAATACTAAAGGAATAAAAATATAAATTTTCTTATGAATGCAGCTTAGTCTAGAAACACATTGGCAATAAAAAGGTTATTCAACCCTGATTCTCCAGCTAGCTTATTGTAAACATTAAATTACAACTTTCTAGCAATTAATCATCCATAATCCATCGTAATGTCACCTTTTACCCACTAAGATAGTCATGATTCAAATATTTTTCTGTTTTATTTGTCGGTCTAGTTAATCCAGAGAGTATCAATTAGACTACTATGAATAAAATAGAAAATAAACCTAGAAAATATTGAACGATTTGGAGAAAACATTAACATAAAGGATCAAAGCATTAATAGATAAAATAGCACAAAGTCGAAAAATACAGTATCCAATAGAATAAAAAGTATTTCCTAATTTATGTATGCAAATTCAGAAACGTAATATGGAACAGAATAAAGAGCAGCTAGATTTGAAACAGGAAGGAAGAAAAGTAGTGTGGAAAGCGTGACAACGGTAAAACCAAGAAAGATGATTGAAGGGAGCTTATGTATGATACTGTAAAGGGAAATAAGTGGCTGGGTATTTTGCATGTTGTAAAGCATATTCACTTTATGTAATAAGTTTATCACCAAAAAAATTAATTAATAACAACTAATATTTTGGTAATAAAGTTGTGAATCTAACTATAATATAAAATTTCTCTTTCAAAACCAATCAAGCTGATATAAGGCATAAAAACATTTACTATTGAGGCACTTCCTGATTGTTTCATGCAATTTCCTGTAAAAACCAATGAGAATGGTAAAGGTAATAATGATCAAATCCAATTAGTATATTTTAGATTATTTTTCTAAACAGACTAATTATTAGTTTTATATTTGTTAAATGTGGTCCTAAAAATTAAGAATGCTAGTGGAACACGTTAAAACAGTGAAGTAGCGTAGATTGAAATTATACGTTTATTTCTAAAAATAGTCAAATCACTTTTAGATTATGCCTTTTTCTACATATGCACATACTTTGAAATTACGGTATTTTTGTATGAATTCATGTAAAAATAAGCATATCAGTATTTGGTACAAAAAAATAGTGGGAATTAGACACAAACAAATGATGGATATAACATATAAGCAGAAAATAAAAAAAGAAGGAAATATAGTATATTTGTTAAATGTCGTCCTAAAAATTAAGAATGCAAGTGGAACATGTTAAAACAGCGAAGTAGTTTAGATTGAAATTATATGTTTATTTCTAAAAATAGTCAAATCACTCTTAGATTGTGCCTTTTTTTGGATATGCATATATTTTGAAATTACGGTATTTTTGTATCTATTCATGTGAAAATAAGCATATCTGTAGTAACCCGTAACTTCCCCGGTAAGGAAAGAACGGATTGCTTTGAGGACAACACACATCGGAACACAAACAGAAGAACATTTCATTGCTTATTACAACAATTCCATCAGAATACAAGAATATATAGAGTATGAATAAATATTACACATTTGACAAATATCAGAGATTTAAATACATTACTGCAGCGGAAAAATAATACAAACCATAACTTAAAGAAATACACGGATACAGATCTTTCCGAATATCACTTCAGCTATAAACCAAGATCCTGTGAATATAAATCTGCAAAACCCAAATACTAGCTGCCCGTGCGGAAAATAAGGGCACCCAGAGTTTTGGTTAAAACAATAAACTCCAGGTCAGTCATGTGACTGGTGTGAGAACTAAAACAGTTATTTATCTTTATTTTAAAGTTAGGTAAATCAAGGGACCACGCCATATAACACGGAACGGGTTTCCTCCCAAGAATACCAGTGCATAAAACAAACAGCGCAATGCTAAATAAAGAAAAATGAAGCTATTATAAGACCCAGGTCCCATCACACAATGCACCGCAAGCCAGAGGATAGGGTTTTACCTTATAATAGCCAAAGAATGCTTAATACGCTTAAAAACAGATTATTTTGATATTACTATAAGTATATAGTGTCAAAACAATTTCAATCATAAGTATCAATCATAGGCGGCATGGGTACCATATATCATGTCGCCATACTAGTTCAACAATTAAAACCGCAATGTCACGTATTGGAAATTGGATTCCCTCATGTGTCGAGGCAAGGGGCAAGCTCCTCTCCGTTGAGACACTCTAGCAAATGTCTCAGGACCACACACAACGATCCTTGGAATCGGTTGGGCCGATCCTCTCTTACTTTTGAGGATTAGTTATTCCTGAATACTCGTTTCCCGGTCCTATCAGACCTATATCCGAGGCGCCTCGCATTCCAACAATCACACAGTTAAAAAGTATATAAACGTCAGGGCTGGTAGGTCACTGACATCACCCATAGCTAGAAAGAAACGTAGTGTTTTCCCAACGGTCCTTATCCCGTTTTTGACTCATACCGAGGTGTGAGGCTCGCGAATTAACGCTACACACAAAGCTTTGCCATATAGGCCATGCTTTGATCATCAACCACAAGACTTTGCT
Organism: Allium sativum; assembly: GCA_030737875.1. Lineage (NCBI taxonomy): Eukaryota > Viridiplantae > Streptophyta > Magnoliopsida > Asparagales > Amaryllidaceae > Allium > Allium sativum. The sequence continues at coordinate 493,542,853 of CM060920.1, forward strand.
TTTCAACATAAGCCTTGATCATTTTGCACTCAGGCATGCCACACAGGCAATTCATGCCATGCGATTGATATCCATCAATATATAACCTCTGAGCTCGTACGTCTCAGAGAAGGGCGTTAAGCAAGAGAATAAATTCTCCGCCGCCAAACAGATATATATTTAATAGAAATCAATCACACAGAATAAAATCCAATGTCAGACACACAGTCCATTTACAAGTTCGTTCTGGGTCTAAACGAAACCAGAGGAACCTTATTCCTCGCATATCCATCGATCTCTAAGTACGTCTGGACGATCACCAACTGATTCCCTCCTCTTGCGTGTACATCCCAATCAAGATCATCAATAATCATCATAACGATGTGAAGACCTCCGGTCTTCAACCACCGTCTTCATCTTCAACTTTGTCGAATCAGTTATTCAGAATAGGTATAAACCCGGCCTTCCCGAATAACCCGCGTATATAATACACAAGTGTTACAAAAACACAACACACGCCTCATTCCAATTCAGAATATTCTTTATTCAAATTTTCACAATCTTAGGGAAAGGTTCCCATTAATTTTATCAAAGATAAATTCCTTTAAATTTATTCTTTAATCTTCCTTTGGATATCGTTTCAAACCATGTTAAGGTTTTCCAAGCTAGTCGGGATTAGCGAACAACACCGAAGTAATCATTTATTTTATTTCCCAATCCCATCCTATTCATCCCATGGAGCAAAACAGGTAATACTCCATATCTAACACCATGGTGTTATCGGTAAATATTAATTACCATTTCACGTTCAAATCTAATTAAAGATTTAACTATCGCTTTGGAGCAAAACTGGTGATACTCCATGCTCGATCATTTCAATCTAATTAAAGATTCATTAAAACTCCACTTAGTTTTAATCTTCTCAAAAATCAATATCATGTCTTTAATTGGGTTTAAGAATCAATGTCATCTAAAACACGATTCACGATAAACCCAAAATCACATTCCATTGTTAATCGGGTTAAAGAACAGGTGTTATTCAAAACACCGCTCACGATAAACCCCAAAAACCAATTCAAATTCAATTCCAATTAAATACTATTTAACTGGAAAATTTCACTAAATGTTAATTAAAAGATCTATTCTTTTCTAAACTGGGTTCAAGAACAGTGTTATTTAAGACACCATTCATGATAAACCCCAAAAACCCATTTGATACTAAATACAAGGCCCTGAATAGAAAATATATCGGCTTATATTCAATATCAAATTCTGAAACCAATAAATATCGTATAGGAAATAACGATATAAATATATCTTTCAAATTTCCACAACCATATCTGTATAATCACGAAATCCAACATCGAAATATTCCTCAGATAATTTCGATTCAAATCAATTCCAATTCGTATATTGGAAATTCTGATTATTTTTAAAACCACTTCAAATCTAGTTCTAAACTAGTTCATTTCGATAAAAATATATTTTATCCTTTCAAATGCGGAATTTTTCATCCCAGTTCTTTCCAATTCATATATTATGATTTTACACAAATTATTAATATTTTTAATAATTTTATCAAGGCCCGTACAGTCGGTTTTCAATAACGGCCACCGAACTGCACTTACAACGACCTTTTCCAAATTTGATTTGGACATAATCCCAAATCCAACTGTTAGATTTCAAATTTCTAATATTCATTTGAAAGCTCTTTTCGATACAAACCTAACGGTTCCGGTTTCAGGAGAATCCGACGGTCGGATCTCCTGTAACGTCAACTCGAAGTCAATGGTCGAAATTCGCGAACTGCCGCGGCATGGCGCATTCTATTCAGGCCATTAATATATAATATATACATACATACATACATACATACATACATACATATATATATATATATATTATATTTCGTTGATTTCAATTCAAAACGTATTTTATAAATCGTTTTAAATTCGTTTTCAAAACAATTTTAACTTCATATTCAATTTCAAATCAAAATTGAATATTTCATATCATTAATATATAAATGATAATATTTTCAAAACGTTATATTTTGAAATCACTTCTTTTTCTATATTCATTATAAAAACGAATATAATCGATATAAATATCTTTTACGTCAAAATGGCGCATCTCTAATCAACACGGCTTTATATATTTCAATAACTTCGTTATTCTATTCAACACATGAATATTTTCTTCAACACATGAATATATATTTTTCTTTCAACACATGAATATTCTCAACACATGAGCATCGTCAACACATGACTATTTATGTTATTTAATATATTTTATAAAATTATGATTTCTATCGTTTAATTCTTAATCAGACTCCAACTGTAAATTAGTAAGATAACGATTCCCTAAGTATTAACCCCGAAGGCCGAGACCAACATCAGATCAATAACCAGGAGACCACACATCTTATCTATTTTACAGTTAGTTTCTAATTTTATATATGATAAAGATGTAAATTTTATTGTTAAAATATTTCGTTCAACACATGATAAGTTTCAACACATGAATATTCTCAACACATGAGTATCATCAACACATGACTGTTTATTCTATTCAACACATGAATATTTATTTTATAATATTCTTTATTTTCCAAATTGGAATAAGGCCCAATCATTTACCATATAATGTTAATTATATGGATTCCATACAACATATGTATATAATAGCAATGATAAATAATCAACCATCATCCAAAGTGCACTACACAACTGTCTGTCAACCTATTGATTGACATACAACTAAACAATCGGGATTAGTGTACGTCAAATATCATCCCAATACCCGTGTGAGGTTTCAGTCAACAAACACAAATTTTTATTTGTGCAGTTGAGCGATGTGTAAAATTTATCATCCCAATCAATATCAGTCAAATGGGTGTACATAAACAAATCGTCCGATTAATAAATGGATATTTATTCATATACACGTTAAAAATTATATTTTTAATGACCAAAATATTTTATTCAATTCATTTATTCAATAAAATGATATTTTTATTTTTCTAACATATTCTAGAAAATTTCAGTGGCATAACGACATGATATTAGAAAAGGGATAAGGCTTAGCCTTATCCCTGGTCTAATAATGGCCTACGCCATTCACATACCCATCTAATCAATTCCATTTCACCCAAACAACCAAATTCAAACAAATAATCTAACCAACCACCAAACAACCTGTAACAACCCGGAAAATGCGAGCCAATTTAAAATTTTTAAATTGGTTATTTTCAAAGAATTTAAACAACTGAAATAGAATATTTCAATAAAATATTGAATTGGAAATAGTGAGGCAGTTTGAAAATTTGAATTCGAACTTTGACTGACTGTACCGGGTGTAAAATATAACGAATTTTAGTGAAATCAAAAATATTTAAATCTGTTTATGAATACCTTTCTAACGAATCTGAAAAATCAAAGTTTCGTAGCGGGAATCAAAATTTATCGCCAAATGAATTTTCAGAAGGGTTGCTATAGAGAATATATAGCCCTTGAAAATAGGCATTTTGCAAACGACCTCGGAATTTGACTGTAACACCCCGTATTTCTATTAATAACAATGTTCACAAATTAAAGAATAACTAATCTCAGACGTGAGAATTGTGGGAAATGGGTTACGCCATTGTGTTCGTCTCGAAATTCTGGTTGAAATAGAGTCCGAGTTTGCGTGAATTGGACTTCGTATGAAGAAGTTATGGCCATCGGAAGTTTCAAAAAATTCAAAACAGATTTCAAAAAATTTAAAATTTAAAATTCAAAGTCAAACAGGCTAGGCTGGAAATTTCCCGCCCAGCACTCCAGGTCGACTGGGGAGTCGACTGGTCAGTCGACACCCCCCCAGGTCGACTGGGGAGTCGACTGGGCAGTCGACCTGGGTGTCGACCTGGTCCAGGCGGCTAGGGTTTGACTGAGCCCAATCTTGAGCTGCTGATGTGTCTTTAGGGCTGAGTTGGCAAATTAAACGGTTCAGGTTAGTTCTGAGTTGATCTGACGGCCTAAATAAATCCTAAACTCTATAAATACCTAGGTAGTCTCTCACTCTAATTCACATGAAAAATAGAATAGCCACCGTCATACCGCCGCCATGGAACTCAGTGTAGCCTCCGCCAACTAAGAAGGAAGAAAGCTAATCAAAACCCTAATTCTACTCAACTCTAAAGCAAATCAAGACTCTCTTTCTTCTCTAATTGTGAGTATGATGACCTTAACAAGATTATTATTAAACTAATTAGATTATGTTATGAATGGATTATAAGAAAATGATGTGAATTGTCATATATGTTGTTGTAAATCTTATGCTATCATGTATGTTGAAAATCCTATGTTATGTGATGATGATATCCTATATGTTGTAAATCATGCTATGATGATATTGTATAGGTTGTAATTTTCTATGCTAAGTTGTGATAAATCATACATGTTATAAAGTCATGATGTTATTATCTATGCTAACTAGTTCATGTTAATCAAATCATAATGTTTGGGCTATGTTGATCTATATGACAAATCATGTATGCAAGTTTAGATTGATTAGTAAAGATTATGAACATATGCCATGACATCTATTTAGAACTAGAATTATGACATCTAGAATTATGCTATGACATATGTGAATTCTATGTGTTAGATGCTAGTTCACACCATCATTATGTCGCCTAAACCACATATGCAAATCCATACATGAATTTGGATTATGATCATATTATGTGAATTGTGACATTTTACCAAACAAGTTGACACCTTTAGATCCATGACATGTGTAGTTTCATGCAAGTTTCACCCCTATTATGATTATGTCTATTTTATTTGACTATATGTTGTGATAATTTATCTTTGTGCTATGACTTAGACTATTCGAGTCTAACGTATATTATGCGTTGAATAAACGAACGTATAACGTGGGGTAGGGATAATATTAAGGATTTAATATTAAGAAATTGGGGTGCAATTGATATGATTTTGCATACCATAAGTGGATGGCCATAATTGAGTCAATTATGGACATCATTAAAATTGGAAGTAATTAATGATTTGAATAGGGATATATTTAAAACTGGGGTAAAAGATTATAAGTGATAATCAATGCTTAGGACACGAGGTTGGACTCGTTTGTGACGTAAAACTGCTCGGACCCGCCCAGCAAATCCAGTAGTCACAAATGTCAGCCCAATGTGAGAGGTCCTAGGCCAAAACTAAAGCATAACAGTTGTAAAGACACGAGGTTAGACTCTTTTATGGTGTAAGACTGCCCGGACCCGCCCGGCAAATCCAGCTGCCATAAATGTCAGTCTAATGTGAGAGGTCTTTATGAGGTTATGGCCTGAATGAATTAAGAAATACTTAACCAGATAAACATGTAAGGTGGGACATGGGGGTTAAGTAAGTGCCTTCGGTGGCATAAGGAATCTAGTGGTTGCCTTTAGTGGCATTTGAAATACGATTAGTAAGACTTAACCAAACACACGTGTGAATGAACATGACTAAGAAGAGGGTTAAGTGGGATATACTAGTTGTGACAAGCTTAGGTGGATAGCTTGTAGGGGCCCATTTCAACCAGTAACCCAAACGTATCTTTGTGGGCTCGACCCAAGTCGAGGACGGGACACGCATACTGGGATTGACTATAAGAGGCCAAACGGGGTAGCGGTGGCAACACAAGTCCAACGGTTTTCATATGCGTGTGTGGACCCGGGCTGGTAGGTAAGACGTTGTTGCATCGTGTAGGTATAAGCCGTGCATTCTCAAGTTGTATCGGGTTGCCACTTTAGGGGAGTGATACACCCCACTATGGGGCCAGCACGGGTATCTTGTAACACCCCGAATTTCAATTAACACTAATGGTTAGTAATTAAAGTATAATTAATCTCAGATGTGAGAATCAGGGGAAACGGGCTGCGTCATTGCGTTCGTCTTGGAAAAATACGCGAAATAGAGTCCGAGTTTGCGTAAAACGAGTACCGTATGAAAGAGATATGGACGAACGAAGTTAGGCAGAAAAACCGAAAACAAGCAAGAATGCACTGGCGCACTTGTGAAGTGCGCCAACACAAAAATGCACTGGCGCACTTGTGAAGTGCGCCAACACATTTTTACACTGGCGCACTTGGGAAGTGCGCCCATGTCGGGACAGGAAACCTGCACAGTTTCTAGAGAGTTCTGTGGTTGGGTGCACCAGTTTGGGGTTTGGGCTTGGTCTTAGGGCTGGTTTCTGGAAGGTTCCGAAATCTAAGGGTCCTAATCTAATTTAGGGTTAATCTAATGGCCTAAAACACTTGCCTAATCTATAAATATACCCTAATACTACCCTAATTGATACTAAAAATAGAAATGATGCCACCATGCCGCCAAAATCAAACTTGAGAGGAACCTCCACTAGTTTATGAAGAAAGTTGCAAGCTAATCAACCTCTAATCATCATCTTCTTCTTGTATAGCAACTAGTTCTACTACATAAGTTTGCTAATCTTGGTTTTGGTGAGTTTCTATCACTTTAATAACCAATTGCTAAATTAAGTAGATGAGATATGATGAGATCATGCGGTTTTGTATGCGGATTTGTGGGTTTTAAGTCATATGATATGATGTTAGTTTGCTAATCTATGTTTAATGTTAACCCTATGTTTATGCAAGTTAAGTATGTGGGTTTATGCAAGTTAAGTGATGGGTTTTATGCATGCTAAGCATTGGGTTTTATGCATGCTAAGCATTGGGTTTTATGCATGCTAAGTATTTGATTTTATGCATGCTAAGTGTTTGGTTTTATGCATGCTAAGTATTTGATTTTATGCATGCTAAGTATTTGATTTTATGCATGCTAAGTATTTGATTTTATGCATGCTAAGTGTTTGGTTTTATGCATGCTAAGTATTTGATTTTATGCATGCTAAGTGTTTGGTTTTATGCATACATTATGACATGCAAGTTTACCCTTTTTCTAAATAAGATGCATACATATGCAAGATGACACCTTTGTATGCTATGCACACATATGCATGTTTACCCTATTATGATGCAAGTTCATATGCAAGTTATGATACATATTCATATGCAAGTTATGATGCAAGTTCATATGCAAGTTATGATACATGTTTATATGCAAGTTATGATGCAAGTTCATATGCAAGTTTTGATGCAAGTTCATATGCAAGTTATGATGCAAGTTCATATGCAAGTTATGATACATGTTCATATGCAAGTAATGATGCAAGTTCATATGCAAGTTTATGTGCAAGTTCATATGCAAGTTTATGTGCAAGTTCATATGCAAGTTTGTCTCTTTTTATGACATGCATAATGCAAGTTTGGGTTAAATGCTAGTTGGGTTTAATGTATGCTCATATATGCAAGTTGACACCTTTTGAACCCATGATAAAGTTATAAGCTATGTTGGTTAAACCCATGACATTTGTGATGAATCTTCCCTTTTATTATGTCACGTTACGAGAACGAATTACGTGGGGAACGATGGGGTTAATATGCATGTTAATAAAATGATGTGGAATGGGTATGCTTAAGAGTAACATAAATTAAATGGACATAATTGGGAATTTACCTATTGAGTTAGGTCTACCCATATTATGGAGTTGGGAATTTACCTATTGAGTTAGGTCTACCCATACTACGGAGTTGGGAATTTACCTATTGAGTTAGGTCTACCCATGTTCTGGAAAAAATGATTAATTAATTAGGGATAATTAATATAAATTATGAGGGTGATTAATTAGGTGTAATTAATCGACTAAGACACGAGGTTGGACTCAGTTGTAGCGTAAAACTGCCCGGACCCAACCGGCTTAACCAGTTGGTACAAATGTTAGCCCAATGTGAGAGGTCTTAGGCACAAATTAAATACGTGATTAAAGTAAAGACACGAGGTTAGACCCTTTTTATGACGTAAGGCTGCCCGGACCCAACCGGCATATCCAGCAGTCATAAAAGACGGTCTAATGTGAGAGGTCTTTATGAGGTCATGATCTTAATTAATTAATTAAGAAACACTTAACCATATTAGCATGTAGTGGGGCATGGGGGTTAAGTGGGTGCCTTGGGTGGCATGAGGAATCTAGTGGGTTGCCTTGGGTGGCAATAGAAAATACGATTAGAATACTTAACCAAAGTGGAACATGTAATTAAAACATGGTTAAAGGGTTAAGTAAGTGCTTTGGGGGGGCATGTGGAAATCTAGAGGGTGCCTTGAATGGCAATTAAAATATGATTAATGACTTAACCAAAATTTATAACATGTAAGTGGACATGGTTAAAGGGTTAAGCGGGATTCACTAGAAATAACAAGCTTAATTGGTAGCTTGTGGGGGCCCATTTCAACCAATATCCCAAACGTATCTTAGTGGGCTCGATTCTAGTCGAGTGACGGGACACGCATATTGGGCTTGACTATAAGAGGCCAAAACGGGTTAGCGGTGGCAACGCAGGACCAACGGGTTTCATATGCGTGTGTGGACCCGGGCTGGTTGATAAGTCGTTGTTGCATCGTGTAGGTATAAAGCCGTGCACCGTTGATATTATCAGGTTGCCACTTTGGGGAATGATACACCCCATTGTGGGACCAGCACGGGTATCTACGTAAGGGAGCCGATCGCTTGGGGAGTAGTTGTAACACCCCGAAAATTCGATAACTGTGAAATTCATAAATTAAAGTATAATCAAATTCAAATCAGAGAACTAAGGGAAACGGGATACGCCATTGCATTCGTCTCGGAAAAATACGCGAAATAGAGTCCGAGTTTTCGAAAAACGGAGTCCGTATGAAGAAGATATGGCCTTCGGAAGATTCGAGTTAAATTTAAAAATTCAAACAGATTAAAATAATTAAATATTCCGAAGTGGGGCCCATTGGGCCAGAAAAGCGCCGCCTGGGCCACCCAGGTCGACTGGGCTGTCGACCTGGGCTACCCATGTCGACAGGGCTGTCGACAGCCCTGTCGACAGGGGTATCGACCTGGTCGAGCCCAGTCAACCTGGCTGGCCAGGTCGGTGTGTGGTCGAATTTCTGTGGTCTGCTTTGTCATTAGGGCTAGGTGGCGGGTTTTTATTGGTCTCTCTTCCTAATGAATGGCTATGATCTAACCTAGCAACATCAAGGGTCCTAATTAGTTCCTAACCTCTATATAAACAACCCTAGACTAAACCCTAATCTATTCATTAAAAATTAAGAATATAGCCGCCATGTTGCTGAGGAACGACAAAGCATAGCCGCCAACTAAAGAGAGGATTAGGGAGGAAGTTCTAAGGCCTAAAGCTAATCAATTCAACAAAGGAATTTGCGTCTTCAATCCCTAAACTAGAGAATTCATCAAACCGTTGTAAGTAGAGTATTACTTTGGTATAATAAACAACTGTGTTGATGTGTATGCTTGGATTGTGGCAATGGAAGTAATTTATATTTGTGCAAAATTATGTATTCATTATAAAGGACTACATGCGGTAGTTCTATGCAAATAAACGTTTGGAATATTGCGCAAATTGTGTAATCTATATTGAAGCTACATGTATGTAGTTAATTGAAATTCATGCAAATTTGAGGCTTTGTTATTATGCCATTATGATGTATATTTTGTGCATAAATCGTTTTGCAAGTAATTGAAACAAGTTTGGTTATTATAGTTCATATGAAACTATGTGGAATTTTGACACCATGTATTAGTCATGCTTTTGCAAACTTATGAATATGGCTAGGAATGATATTTGGCATAATTGAGATCTATGATTAAGTCTATCTCGTTTTAAAGAATTATATGATGACATGGTTAGATTAGACTCAAAAATCCCCTTTTTGCAAGTTTAAAGCAAACACCATGTTTAGGAATATTTATGCATAAGTATGTCTATACCATCGTTATGTGATTAGGCTTAAATCATGATTAAGTTGAAATATGCTATGTTCATGCTAGAAGTATTTATGCCATGCTTATGTTTGACAATATGCCATGTTTATGCTAGAAGTATTTAGGCCATGCTTATGTTTGACATTATGCCTAAATAAGAATATAAGTTCATGTTGTAGTTAAACCTATGCAAGTTTACATGCCTTGATTTATGTCACCTATGTTTTATGACCAAGATATATGTTACCACTATGCAAGTACACCAATTTATATTATGTATTTTCCAACGTCATATGCAAGTTCATGCGCTCACTTTCCCCTCTTTGTGTATACGCCATAAGCCTCCCCTTTTCGCATGGCTAAATTGGGCTTTAAAAGGCTAAGCCCAATATATATAAACGAACGTGTAAAACGGGGGAAAATAACGTTGGGTTAACATTAATTTAATGAATAAAAACTAAAGTAAAAGGGCCCAAATTCAAGCATGGGTTGGGCCCATGATTGGTGTAACCTTTACACCATTAACTTAATAATGGGCCGCAAATATTTACATATAAGAAATAAAGAAGAATGACAAAATATGTAAATGTAGAAAAGACGATGTGTTTAACCCGAGGTTGGATTGAGTTGTGATGTAAACCTGCCCGGAACCGCCCGGCTGTCCAGTAGTCACAACAATACCTATCCAATGTGGGAGGTTAAACATGGAGCCCAGCAAGGACCCGAGGTTAGACTGAGTTGTGGCGTAAGACTGCCCGGAACCAACCGGCAACAGGCAGCCACAACAATACCTGTCTAATGTGAGAGGTCAGGGCCTTAATAAGACAATTAAGGCTGAGTCAGGATTGTTAGGATTAAGTGGACTAAAGACTTAATGGAACATGCTAAACTAAACGGACTGGTGGGGTTAGGTTAGGAAACACTTAACCAACTTAGCATGTTGGCTAGAGATAGAAAACCTAGCAACGGGGGACCCTTTTCAGCAGTAACCCTAGAAGGTGTATCAGGATACCCTGAAGCTAGGCAGGGTGGGGCACGATTACTGGGCTGATTGTAAGAGGTCAAATCGACGGTGGTGGTGTAGCAGTGTAGGTTCTAACGGTGTGCGGGCGTGCACGCACTCCGGCGCAGAAAAATAAAGCACTGGGCACCAGTAGCATACCTTTGCACTCTAAGGTTGTGTCAGGTTGCCACTATGGGACTTGATACACCCCATGGTGGGACCAGCATAGGTAACTACAGACATCGGGGGCCGTAAGACACATGTAACTATGCGAATAGGAGCCGATCATCGTAGAATGGATCACACTACCCTGATTATGGGGTGCAAATTGGAAACTAGTTTATATGGGTTCAGGGATTAACATGGGGTACGATAGTATATTCGACCCTAGATAACTTAACCAAGTTTATAATGTTGCCCACTTCCTGTTTTACTTATCATACCCAGTTCTTTATTCATAGACAAAGTAGTACTTGACTTACTCAGGCTTTATGTCTGACTCTATTTTTCTTTCGTCTTCTTTCTTCCGTTTCCCCCCCAGGTCCTCAGGGAGGGAACACAGCAGCTTGACCTACCTCAACATCCAGCTTGAAGAAGAGAAATGTATTGCTTGGACTTTCCTGTTTTGAACTATGGCTTTGGACAATTCACTATGGGGCTTTGGCAGTTTATCTATGTTTTATTCATGCTTCTTTAAATAATGTACTCAAGACAGATTATGAAAATGTTATGTTATGTTTTTGGAAAGGATGTAAGACAATCATGGTGATGTTTTGTGACACGTATTTGACTTCATGAAATAAAAGTTTGTTGTTCTTCCGCTGTTTACAAATATGTGTTCTTATATCTGTCTTGTATATCTGTGACTTGTACTTATAAACCTCCACCAAAATTAGGGCATTCCCTTTGAGAGTGACCCTAACGGAGGTGGGGTGTTTCACTTGGTATCAGAGCATAGGTTTACCAGATAAGATAAAAAAAAAATTTTTTTTCAAAAAGGAAATTTAAAGAAGCATTTTTAAAAGAAAAATATTATTTTATTTAAAAAAAAAAGGCAAAGTCCACTCCCCAAAGCCATAGGTATTATCTCTTATCCTTCGTTTTGAATCTATCCTTTTTGTTTCAGCATGTCCCAAGAACTTAACTTGCCTGAAGGGGTGCCCATACCTGGTTGGTTTAGACGTTTCTTAGAAGCTAGGGCCACTCAGCCAGGTCCTACCGTTCCTCCTCCTCCAGCTGAAGGAAATCATCCAGCCGCAGCAGCACCTTTTCCTCCACCTCCTCCACGGGGAAACACATTCGCTAAGATATGTAAGGATTTTAAAGCTATGGGAGGAAGGGATTTCCATGGAACTGAGTCCTTCGTAGCAGCTAGGAATTGGCTAAAAGAAACGGAGGACCTATTCATCATCTTTGAGGTAGAAGATAGACAAAAGGTACAACTAGCAGTGTGGCTATTGAAGGGCGAGGCTTCCTACTGGTGGGAAGTAACCAATGCTGAAAGACCAGTGGATACATGGGAGGACTTTAGGGCAAGGTTTGAGACCAAATTTCTCTCAGATGCAGAAAGAAGTTTGCAGTTGGAAAAATTCTTATTTCTTAAGCAAGGAGACAAGACTGTTAGAGAGTATGTAAATCAGTTTGATGAGCTGGCTAGGTTTGGGCTTGACCTAGTCAACACCCCGCACAAGAAGGCTCTCCGTTTCGTCAAGGGGTTAAATGAGCCATTACATAGTTTGGCCATGACCCATATACCCATGGGAGCCACGTATGAAAGATTGGTGCAAATGGCATTGCTGAACGAAGAGGACAAGGGCAAGAAGGAGACCAAGGCAGAAAGCTCTCAAGGGAAGAAAGAGGGTTTGCAGCCTAAGAAGACAGACTTCAAGAAAGGCGGGAAAGGCAACAAGGAGAAGAGGAAGTGTAATTTCTGTGGCAAAGTGGGGCACTTAGTAAAGGACTGCCGGAAAAAGAAGGCCAAGGAAAATGGTGGGTGCTTTTCATGCGGACAGACAGGCCACAGGGCTAAGGACTGCCCAAGGAAACGAGGGCAGGGGCAGGGGGCTGGATCCACCCCAGGGGCACAGGTTCATGTGCTAGAAGCGCCACCATTGCAACAGCGAGGTACCAATACTTCTGTAGAAAGTGTAGTTTATCTTTATGATCACCCCGTTCGCACTTTATTTGATTCTGGCGCATCACACTCCTTTATCTCGTCTGCTTTAGTAGAATCTCTGCACCTAAAAACTAGTATGGTAGAGGACCCCTTAATTGTTTCAAACCCAATTGGGGGCCCAGCTCATTTGTCTATGATCTGTCTGGATTTGAAAATTTCTATCCTAAGTGTTGAATTTCTATGTAGTGCCTTTGTTTTGGGCTTTTCGGGGTATGGTTTGATTTTGGGTATGGATTGGCTATCCAGTAATGGGGCCATCCTTGATTGTGAGAAAAGGGTTGTTAGGCTCCTAACCCAGCTCGGTAATACTTTGGAAATTTCTTGTAATCCCTCGTATGCGGTTATGCTTAGTTATCTTGAATCGCTAGATGCCTCCGTTGAAAATTTGAAATCAGTTAGAGTGGTCTGGGAATATCCGGATGTCTTCGAAGAGGTGAAGGGCTTGCCTCCGAAGCGGGAGATAGACTTCCGCATATATCTTGTAGATAATGCAAAGCCCGTTGCGTTGCCCGTAAGACATATGGCTCCACGAGAAAGAAAAGAGCTCAGTAAACAGATTAAAGAGCTTCTAGAGAAGGGGTTCATTAGGAGGAGCATTTCAGAGTGGGGCGCTCCAGTGGTGTTCGCTACAAAGGCGGATGGTTCACTCCGTCTATGTGTTGACTATAGGGAGCTCAACAAGCTAACGAAAAAGAATAGGCACCCTCTCCCTAGAATTGACGATTTATTTGACCAGCTTGTAGGAGCGTCTGTTTTCTCCCAACTCGATTTAGCAACCGGTTTTCATCAGCTAAGGGTGGCTGAAGATAGCATCGATAAAACGGCTTTCAGAACCCCAGACGGCTTCTTTGAATGGCTTGTCATGCCTTTCGGCTTGACAAATGCACCTGCGTACTTCGTGGACCTGATGTGTAGGGTATTTAGAGATTTCCTCAACAAATTCGTAGTGGTCTTCGTAGATGATATCCTTATCTTCTCAAAGAGTGAAGAGGAACATGCTCAGCACTTAAGGGCAATCATGGAAATTTTGCGAGTCCATCAACTAAAAGCCAAATTCTCCAAATGCCACTTTTGGAGGGAAGAGGTGAGGTTCCTTGGGCACATAGTATCCAAACAAGGGTTAGCGGTGGACCCTGCTAAGGTAGTGGCGGTACAAGATTGGAAGACACCAAGGAATGCAACTGAGGTCCGAAGCTTCCTAGGACTAGCAGGTTTCTATCGAAAATTCATAAGGGATTTTGCGAAAATCTCAGCTCCGCTCACGAAATTGACTAAGAAGAATCTAGTATTCAATTGGGATTTGGATTGCGAGTTTGCTTTCCAACGACTGAAGAGGGCTCTCACAACAGCCCCAGTTTTGACGCTGCCAGATGGGAGCAAGATGTTCACTGTTTATACGGATGCATGTGGGACAGGGCTAGGCGCCGTCTTAATGCAAGAAGGAAGGGTAGTAGCTTATGGCGGGAGGCAGTTGAAGGTGCATGAAAGGAACTACCCAACCCACGATCTAGAATTAGCCGCCATCGTCTTTGCACTCAAGTCTTGGCGACACTATCTCCTAGGTGAGAAGTTCGAACTTTACACTGACCATAAATCGTTGAAATATCTTTTCTCGCAGAAGGATCTTAACTTGAGGCAACAAAGGTGGATGGAGTTTCTTGCCTCGTACGATTTCGAAATCTCCTACACTCCGGGCAAAGGCAACGTAGTGGCAGACGCGTTGAGCCGAAAGAAATTGACCCTAAGCCCGTTGTTTGTTGAAAGACAAAGCCTAGAGTTTATAGCCAGTTTCGACTTTAGGCCCTCCTCCGATTTCGTACCGGGCTTGCTTGCATCTCTCGAAGTGCGCCCAACTTTAGTGGATTCAGTAGGGGCAGCACAACGCGAAGACCCTCAGCTTGTGGAAATAATTGATAGGCTAATTAGGGGTGAGACTTCAAGTCACCTCAACAGATACTCCATTGACGATAAGGGTGTACTAAGGCGAGATGGAAGACTATGCGTCCCACAGACAAACGATTTAATAAAGAAGGTTCTCGAGGAAGCACATCACTCCAAGATGACGATACACCCCGGCGGGGATAAAATGTACAAAGACATAAAAAGGACTTTCTTTTGGAACGGCATGAAAAAGGACGTGGCAGAATTCGTTTCTAAGTGTATGGTGTGCCAACAGGTTAAGGCGGAACAGAAAAAGCCTGGCGGACTGCTACATCCTCTGGAGGTCCCACAGTGGAAGTGGGATAGCATCTCAATGGACTTCATCGATGGGCTGCCTAGGTCTAGGAGAGGCAACACTAGCATTTGGGTAATAGTGGATAGGCTTACTAAAAGCGCCCACTTTTTACCTGTCAAAAGTAAAAGAACCGCCTCATCCCTAGCATCACTTTACCTCAAGGAGATCGTTCGACTCCATGGAATACCATCTAGCATCGTTAGTGACCGAGACCCCATCTTCACCAGCGAGTTTTGGCGGAGTCTGCAAGAAGCAGTAGGAACACAGTTATGCTTGAGCACAGCCTATCATCCCCAAACTGACGGCCAAACAGAGAGAGTGAACAGAGTTTTGGAAGACCTCTTAAGGCTATGCGTCCTCGACTTCGGAGGGACATGGGAAGACCACCTCCCTTTGGTGGAATTTGCCTACAACAACAGCTATCAAGCAACCATCGGAATGGCGCCCTTCGAAGCTCTATACGGAAGACCGTGCCGATCGCCCACTTGTTGGTGGGAGTCCACGGATAAGCTCGTGCTTGGACCAGATATGATCCGAGAGACCTCAGAGAAGGTAGACGTAATACGAAGAAGGATGAAGACGGCCCAAGACAGACAAAAGTCCTATGCCGACAGGAGAAGAACCGACCTTGAATTTGAAGTTGGAGACAGAGTTTTTCTCAAGGTATCACCGCTAAGGAACGTTGTTCGTTTTGGAACCACAGGGAAGCTAGCGCCAAGATTCGTAGGGCCATTCCCTATCATCGAGAAGATTGGCAAAAGGGCCTATAGATTAGAGCTACCCGAGAAGTTGGCTGGAGTCCACAACGTTTTTCACGTGTCACATCTCCGAAAATGTCTACACGAGTCTGCTGAAGTGGTAGAGCCGAATATCCTCGAAGAGGCCGAAGTGGAACGCGAAGCAACCATAAGAAGAATTCCAACCCGCATCTTAGGAACGGAAGTGAAGAAGCTACGCAACCGCGAAGTCAAGCTCGTCAAAGTTCAGTGGAGCGACGCCGAGGGAGACGCGACTTGGGAAACTGAAGCTAGAATCCGTACAGCCTACCCTTTTCTGTTCGAGGGTACATCCTTGATCTTTCTTTTTCCTTAAGTTGCGCTTTTATCTATCTTTTCTTAGGTATATTTCCTCGACCGTATCTTTTAGATAGAATCTCTTTGGATGGAAACATGTAGTTGAAACATGTTATGTATGATGGTTGCAAGTGGTTGCAAGTGATTGCTAGTGGTTGCTCGTGGTTGCATATACACACACAATCTAGGTTTAGATCGGCTCAGTCACTTCATATTGCATATGCATATATGTTTGCTTTCGTCTATGGTTGAACATTAATATGTTGACATGTGGATGTTGCATTTGTATTGAATGATTGTGCACTCATGTAGAATCAAGAATAGGAAAATTTGCATACATAATGGATTCATGGCACTTACATGATTCGCATTAAGGAGGTCAACTGAATCAGTAGACCGACTGATTTTGCATTAGATAAGTACATGTATACACACACACTTTGCATATGATCATGAAGCATTAGAAGTCTTTTAAGGACAATGGATACTCGTGTTTGATGGATGAGTAGATGGATGATTGGATGTTAGGATATACGTTTTCCTACACTTGAAGATTTCGGGGACGAAATCCTTTTAAGTGGGGGAGAATGTAACACCCCGAAAATTCGATAACTGTGAAATTCATAAATTAAAGTATAATCAAATTCAAATCAGAGAACTAAGGGAAACGGGATACGCCATTGCATTCGTCTCGGAAAAATACGCGAAATAGAGTCCGAGTTTTCGAAAAACGGAGTCCGTATGAAGAAGATATGGCCTTCGGAAGATTCGAGTTAAATTTAAAAATTCAAACAGATTAAAATAATTAAATATTCCGAAGTGGGGCCCATTGGGCCAGAAAAGCGCCGCCTGGGCCACCCAGGTCGACTGGGCTGTCGACCTGGGCTACCCATGTCGACAGGGCTGTCGACAGCCCTGTCGACAGGGGTATCGACCTGGTCGAGCCCAGTCAACCTGGCTGGCCAGGTCGGTGTGTGGTCGAATTTCTGTGGTCTGCTTTGTCATTAGGGCTAGGTGGCGGGTTTTTATTGGTCTCTCTTCCTAATGAATGGCTATGATCTAACCTAGCAACATCAAGGGTCCTAATTAGTTCCTAACCTCTATATAAACAACCCTAGACTAAACCCTAATCTATTCATTAAAAATTAAGAATATAGCCGCCATGTTGCTGAGGAACGACAAAGCATAGCCGCCAACTAAAGAGAGGATTAGGGAGGAAGTTCTAAGGCCTAAAGCTAATCAATTCAACAAAGGAATTTGCGTCTTCAATCCCTAAACTAGAGAATTCATCAAACCGTTGTAAGTAGAGTATTACTTTGGTATAATAAACAACTGTGTTGATGTGTATGCTTGGATTGTGGCAATGGAAGTAATTTATATTTGTGCAAAATTATGTATTCATTATAAAGGACTACATGCGGTAGTTCTATGCAAATAAACGTTTGGAATATTGCGCAAATTGTGTAATCTATATTGAAGCTACATGTATGTAGTTAATTGAAATTCATGCAAATTTGAGGCTTTGTTATTATGCCATTATGATGTATATTTTGTGCATAAATCGTTTTGCAAGTAATTGAAACAAGTTTGGTTATTATAGTTCATATGAAACTATGTGGAATTTTGACACCATGTATTAGTCATGCTTTTGCAAACTTATGAATATGGCTAGGAATGATATTTGGCATAATTGAGATCTATGATTAAGTCTATCTCGTTTTAAAGAATTATATGATGACATGGTTAGATTAGACTCAAAAATCCCCTTTTTGCAAGTTTAAAGCAAACACCATGTTTAGGAATATTTATGCATAAGTATGTCTATACCATCGTTATGTGATTAGGCTTAAATCATGATTAAGTTGAAATATGCTATGTTCATGCTAGAAGTATTTATGCCATGCTTATGTTTGACAATATGCCATGTTTATGCTAGAAGTATTTAGGCCATGCTTATGTTTGACATTATGCCTAAATAAGAATATAAGTTCATGTTGTAGTTAAACCTATGCAAGTTTACATGCCTTGATTTATGTCACCTATGTTTTATGACCAAGATATATGTTACCACTATGCAAGTACACCAATTTATATTATGTATTTTCCAACGTCATATGCAAGTTCATGCGCTCACTTTCCCCTCTTTGTGTATACGCCATAAGCCTCCCCTTTTCGCATGGCTAAATTGGGCTTTAAAAGGCTAAGCCCAATATATATAAACGAACGTGTAAAACGGGGGAAAATAACGTTGGGTTAACATTAATTTAATGAATAAAAACTAAAGTAAAAGGGCCCAAATTCAAGCATGGGTTGGGCCCATGATTGGTGTAACCTTTACACCATTAACTTAATAATGGGCCGCAAATATTTACATATAAGAAATAAAGAAGAATGACAAAATATGTAAATGTAGAAAAGACGATGTGTTTAACCCGAGGTTGGATTGAGTTGTGATGTAAACCTGCCCGGAACCGCCCGGCTGTCCAGTAGTCACAACAATACCTATCCAATGTGGGAGGTTAAACATGGAGCCCAGCAAGGACCCGAGGTTAGACTGAGTTGTGGCGTAAGACTGCCCGGAACCAACCGGCAACAGGCAGCCACAACAATACCTGTCTAATGTGAGAGGTCAGGGCCTTAATAAGACAATTAAGGCTGAGTCAGGATTGTTAGGATTAAGTGGACTAAAGACTTAATGGAACATGCTAAACTAAACGGACTGGTGGGGTTAGGTTAGGAAACACTTAACCAACTTAGCATGTTGGCTAGAGATAGAAAACCTAGCAACGGGGGACCCTTTTCAGCAGTAACCCTAGAAGGTGTATCAGGATACCCTGAAGCTAGGCAGGGTGGGGCACGATTACTGGGCTGATTGTAAGAGGTCAAATCGACGGCGGTGGTGTAGCAGTGTAGGTTCTAACGGTGTGCGGGCGTGCACGCACTCCGGCGCAGAAAAATAAAGCACTGGGCACCAGTAGCATACCTTTGCACTCTAAGGTTGTGTCGGGTTGCCACTATGGGACTTGATACACCCCATGGTGGGACCAGCATAGGTAACTACAGACATCGGGGGCCGTAAGACACATGTAACTATGCGAATAGGAGCCGATCATCGTAGAATGGATCACACTACCCTGATTATGGGGTGCAAATTGGAAACTAGTTTATATGGGTTCAGGGATTAACATGGGGTACGATAGTATATTCGACCCTAGATAACTTAACCAAGTTTATAATGTTGCCCACTTCCTGTTTTACTTATCATACCCAGTTCTTTATTCATAGACAAAGTAGTACTTGACTTACTCAGGCTTTATGTCTGACTCTATTTTTCTTTCGTCTTCTTTCTTCCGTTTCCCCCCCCCCCCCAGGTCCTCAGGGAGGGAACACAGCAGCTTGACCTACCTCAACATCCAGCTTGAAGAAGAGAAATGTATTGCTTGGACTTTCCTGTTTTGAACTATGGCTTTGGACAATTCACTATGGGGCTTTGGCAGTTTATCTATGTTTTATTCATGCTTCTTTAAATAATGTACTCAAGACAGATTATGAAAATGTTATGTTATGTTTTTGGAAAGGATGTAAGACAATCATGGTGATGTTTTGTGACACGTATTTGACTTCATGAAATAAAAGTTTGTTGTTCTTCCGCTGTTTACAAATATGTGTTCTTATATCTGTCTTGTATATCTGTGACTTGTACTTATAAACCTCCACCAAAATTAGGGCATTCCCTTTGAGAGTGACCCTAACGGAGGTGGGGTGTTTCAGTAGTGGGTACACCTATGTAGTCAGATAGGGGTACACGAAACTACTAAATTACTAAGTACACTTAGTGGGATCAACCTTTAAGTAGGAATGACTGGTGTGGTGCAGTGTAGTAATTATCCTTGGTTGGGTGGATGCGTTTTTACGTTTCTTAGTTTATCCTAAGTCTACCAAGCTGCTTAGTGTAGCCATTCATCCCCAGACGACACCGTATATCAAGCTTATGTCTTCTCTGGTTACTTTAATGATTGTATTGTTAAAGTTATAGGACTCGCTCAGACTTATGTCTGACCCCGTTGTTTTTATCTTTTTTTCCCAACCCTCAGGTTATCAGAGTGGGCCCAGTACGAGTGGGCTTTGATCAGGCTGCTTTATTCTCTTTTGGAGCTTGGACCATAGATGTAGAGCTCAGCTTACCCTTTCTTTTATGGCTATCAGTTCATGTATTGGGATTATGTACTTTTATTTATCAGGATGGATATTTTGTACTTGACTCTTATGGTTTTGTGATGTAACCAAAAATGTTTTACTTTCCGCTGCAATGAAATGATGTTTTAAAATTTTCAAGTATTACTTATATCTGTCTTGTTGTAATTTTTCTGTTCTATATTCACTTAAAATACTCCACCGATGTTATGGCATTCCCTTAATGAGTGACCATAGCGGGTGTGGGGTGTTACACGTGGTATCAGAGCTTAAGGTTACCAGAACAGATAAAATTTTTAGAAAAACTATTTTCTAAGAATATTTTTGAAAGGAGTATTTTCAAAAACATGTCTTTTAAGAGAAATTTTTTTGAAAGAAAAGCATAATCCCCAATAGCCATATCTATATCTTTCGAATTCTCCGTTTTGAATCTCTTCCTCTCTCGTTTTGAGTTTCCCCTCCGCGTATAGATGACCTTTCTAAGATAGATAAGAACGGAAAACCACTTCAAGGGACTTAGACATTAGTCGGATTAGAAGTTGGTTCAAGAAGGAGGAGGACTGGTAGGTATCTATTGGATAGACGATGGGAGGAAGGCTCAAATAGTTGTTTGGTTAATGAAGGATGAAACCTCATTGGTGGGAGGTTACGGGTGGAGAATGGGAAGAAGAAGGCGAGTAGTTATCCTTTTGGAGGAATGGGACACCGTATTAGGATTGTCCAAAGGGGCATGTGCAAGGTATGGAATCTCCTGGAGGGTAGTTGTATTCCCTCGCGGCTAGTGTACCAGATGGGGATAGGACCGTCTAGGTTGTAATTTGGATTTCTTTATTATCCGGTTCGAACTTTATTAGATTCTGACGCATCGAGTTCGTTTATCTCATCATTGTTAGTTGAGTCACTGCACTTAGGCACCAGTTTGGTAGATGATCCCTTAGTTGTTTCAAACCCAATTGGGGCTCCATGATGTGTTTGGGTTTGAAAGTTTCTATACTTAGCGTTGAGTTTAGATGTGATGCTTTTTGGGCTTTACGGGCTATGGGTTAGTTTGGGCATGGACTGGTTATCCAGTAGGGGTGCCGTTCTTGATTTTGAAGGGAGAGTTGTTAGGCTTATGACCCGCTTGGGTAACACTCTCGAGATCTCTTGTAATCCCATGGAATCTGTTATGCTAAGTTATCTAGAATCGCTTGACACGTCGGTCGAGAGTTTGCGATCTGTTAGAGTGGTCCGGGAATACTCGGATGTGTTTGAGGAGGTGAAGGGCTTACCTCCGGAGCGGGAGATTGACTTCCGAATATATCTGGTAAACAATGCTAAACCTGTATCTTTACCAGTGCGCCACATGGCTCCTCGCGAGAGGAGGGAACCCCATAAGCAAGTAGGGGAGTTGCTTGAGAAGGGGTCCATAAGACAAAGTATATCGGAGTGGGGTGCTCCAGTAGTTTTTGCTACGAAGGCGGATGGGTCCCTCAGACTTTGTGTAGGCTAAAGAGAACTAAATAAACTCACAAAGAAGAATAGACACCCATTGCCGAGGATTGATGATCTCTTTGATCAGTTGGTTGGCGCCTCAGTATTTTCGCAAGTTGGACTCAGCCACGGGGTTTCGTCAGTTGAGAGTGGCTGAGGATAGTATAGAGAAGATTGCCTTTAGGACTCCGGATGGTTTTATGAGTGGCTGGTGATGCCATTTGGTTAGACGAACGCCTCCGCATACTTTGTTGATTTGATGAGAAGGGTGTTCAGGGAGTACCTAAATAAGTTCGTGATGATCTTGGTGGATGACATCTTGGTCTTTTCTAGGAGCGAAATAAGTTTTCGTATGTGCTCAATAGGTTAAGCAAAGCCAGTTATGGGATAAACGGTGGTTTTGGAGCGAGACTGGCAAGGACATCCAGAGTTGGACAAGGGCTTAATTATTTAGCCGTTTTTACTAGTATCATCTCACGTAGGTCGTCTGAATTCGAAGTAGGTATCCCTTGGGTGTTTGTCTGATATTGGTTTAGGCCTTTGGGGCTTGCATTTGGGGGATGTCGAGTTCGACTAGGGTGGTCTGCGTGAGAGATGGATAGTTGTGACGATTTTGCATGGGAGAATATCCTGATTTTCTCTAGAAGTGGAGAAAAGCATGCCCTACATCTTAGGGAAGTGTTGGAGACTCTTTGAGCGCATTGTCTTAAGACAACAAAGGTGGATGGAATTCTTAGCATCCTATGAGTTTGAGATAGCGTATACCCCTAGCAAGGGTAACGTGGTGGCAGACGCCTTAAGCAGAAAAAGGCTGTCTTTGAGTCCATTGTTCGTGGAATGGCGAAGCTTGGAGTTTAATTCTATGTTTGACTTTAGACCTTCCGTTGACTTTGTACCCGGTTTGCTAGCCTCCTTGGAGGTTAGGCCTACTCTTTTGGGGCGGATTGGCGAGGCACAGCGAGACGACCCACAGTTGGTTGAGTTAGTAGATAAGCTCATAAGGGGGGGAGTCGTCCAGCCATTTGGGTAGGTACACCCTAGATGGTAAGGGGTGGTTGCGTAGAGACGGTAGACTTTGTGTACCGCAAGACGAGGGTTGAGGAAGGCTATACTCGATGATGCACATCGTTCGAATATGACCATTCATCCTGGTAGGGACAAGATGTACCAAGACATGAAGAGAGTTTTCTTCTGGGCCGGTATGAAGAAAGATGTGGCCGAGTATGTGGCTAGATGCTTAGTGTGCCAACAAGTTAAAGCGGAGCAAAGGAAACCCGGTGGGTTGCTACACCCATTGGAAGTTCCGCAATGGAAGTGGGATAGTGTCTCGATGGATTTCATCGATGGGTTACCGAGATCGAGGAAGGGCAATACGGGAATTTGGGTTGTGGTAGACAGACTTACCAAGAGTGCCCATTTTATACCCGTGAAGAGTAAGAGGACCGCTCCATGGCTTGCTTCAGTCTATGTTAGAGAGATTGTTAGATTGCATGGCGTACCATCCAGCATTGTGAGTGATCGAGATCCTATCTTCACTAGTGAGTTTTGGAGAAGTTTGCAAGAGGCGGTAGGGACTCAGTTGTGTTTGAGCACCGCATATCATCCTCAGACGGACGATCAGACCGAGAGGGTGAACCGTATCTTAGAAGATCTCTTGAGGCTTTGTATCTTGGATTTTGGAGGTACATGGGAAGAACATCTTCCTTTGGTGGAGTTCGCATACAATAACAGTTTTCAGTCTAGTATTGGCATGGCACCTTTCGAAGCTCTTTATGGAAGGCCTTGTCGATCTCCTACATGTTGGTGGGAATCTACGGATAAGATCTTGCTTGGGCCAGATATGGTTAGAGAGACTTCTGAGAAGATTGACTTGATTCGAAGAAGGATGAAAGCAGCGCAGGATAGGCAAAAATCTTATGCGGACAAGAGGAGGACGGACCTTGAGTTTGAAGTAGGGGACATGGTCTTTGTCAAAGTGTCTCCGTTACGAAATGTGGTTCGCTTTGGATCTGTTGGGAAGTTAGCACCAAGGTTCGTAGGGTCGTTTCCTATTAAGGAAAGGATTGGACGGATGGCATATAGGGTGGAGTTGCCCGACAGACTTAGTGGTGTTCATGATGTATTCCATGTATCACATTTGAGGAAGTGCTTACATGAGACCGCAGAGGTGGTAGAGCCGAGCTTGCTTAGAGAAGAGGAAGTAGAGCGTGATGCGACTATTAGACGAGCTCCTACTCGCATCCTTGGGTCAGAAACTAGGAAGTTGAGGAACAGAGAAGTTCAGCTAGTTAAAGTGCAATGGGGAGATGACGAAAGCAAAGCTACTTGGGAGACGGAAGCGAAGATGCGTTCTTTGTACCCATTTCTTTTTGAGAGTATGTCTTTTAACTTCTCCTTTATCGCTTGTCTAGTACTTATCTTATCTTTAGTATATCCTCTCGCTAGTACCTATGACCTTTAGATAGGGTAAAACCTATGGTTGAAACATGTGTTTGAGACATGTTATGTTTGATGGATGCATGTGGATGCAAGTGGTTGCTAGTGGTTGCTCGTGGATGCATGTATACACACTCTAGGCACTAGATCGGCTCAATCACTTCATATTGCATATTGCATAAAATTGTGTATAGGAAGCTATATCTATGGATGTATAATGATTGTGTTATCATATGGATGATGCATTTTGTTGAATGATTGTGCACTCATGTAGATATTGTATGTGTCGATAGGGTTCTCTCGCATACATAATGGATGCATGGCACTATCATGGTTTGCATATGTTCATACATTAGATAGGGAACATATACACACACTTTTTGCATATGCTCATACATCATTAGAAACTGTTTTAAGGACAATGGATGCCCGTGTTTGATGGATTGAGTAGATGGTTGTTTGGATGGTAGGATATGCATTCTCCTTAGCTTAGAGATTTCGGGGACGAAATCCTTTAAGTAGGGGAGAATGTAACACCCCGAATTTCAATTAACACTAATGGTTAGTAATTAAAGTATAATTAATCTCATATGTGAGAATCAGGGGAAACGGGCTGCGTCATTGCGTTCGTCTCGGAAAAATACGCGAAATAGAGTCCGAGTTTGTGTAAAACGGGTACCGTATGAAAGAGATATGGACGAACGAAGTTAGGCAAAAAAACCGAAAACAAGCAAGAATGCACTGGCGCACTTGTGAAGTGCGCCAACACAAAAATGCACTGGCGCACTTGTGAAGTGCGCCAACACATTTTTACACTGGCGCACTTGGGAAGTGCGCCCATGTCGGGACAGGAAACCTGCACAGTTTCTAGAGAGTTTTGTGGTTGGGTGCACCAGTTTGGGGTTTGGGCTTGGTCTTAGGGCTGGTTTCTGGAAGGTTCCGAAATCTAAGGGTCCTAATCTAATTTAGGGTTAATCTAATGGCCTAAAACACTTGCCTAATCTATAAATATACCCTAATACTACCCTAATTCATACTAAAAATAGAAATGATGCCACCATGCCGCCAAAATCAAACTTGAGAGGAACCTCCACTAGTTTATGAAGAAAGTTGCAAGCTAATCAACCTCTAATCATCATCTTCTTCTTGTATAGCAACTAGTTCTACTACATAAGTTTGCTAATCTTGGTTTTGGTGAGTTTCTATCACTTTAATAACCAATTGCTAAATTAAGTAGATGAGATATGATGAGATCATGCGGTTTTGTATGCGGATTTGTGGGTTTTAAGTCATATGATATGATGTTAGTTTGCTAATCTATGTTTAATGTTAACCCTATGTTTATGCAAGTTAAGTATGTGGGTTTATGCAAGTTAAGTGATGGGTTTTATGCATGCTAAGCATTGGGTTTTATGCATGCTAAGCATTGGGTTTTATGCATGCTAAGTATTTGATTTTATGCATGCTAAGTGTTTGGTTTTATGCATGCTAAGTATTTGATTTTATGCATGCTAAGTATTTGATTTTATGCATGCTAAGTATTTGATTTTATGCATGCTAAGTGTTTGGTTTTATGCATGCTAAGTATTTGATTTTATGCATGCTAAGTGTTTGGTTTTATGCATACATTATGACATGCAAGTTTACCCTTTTTCTAAATAAGATGCATACATATGCAAGATGACACCTTTGTATGCTATGCACACATATGCATGTTTACCCTATTATGATGCAAGTTCATATGCAAGTTATGATACATATTCATATGCAAGTTATGATGCAAGTTCATATGCAAGTTATGATACATGTTTATATGCAAGTTATGATGCAAGTTCATATGCAAGTTATGATGCAAGTTCATATGCAAGTTATGATGCAAGTTCATATGCAAGTTATGATACATGTTCATATGCAAGTTATGATGCAAGTTCATATGCAAGTTTATGTGCAAGTTCATATGCAAGTTTATGTGCAAGTTCATATGCAAGTTTGTCTCTTTTTATGACATGCATAATGCAAGTTTGGGTTAAATGCTAGTTGGGTTTAATGTATGCTCATATATGCAAGTTGACACCTTTTGAACCCATGATAAAGTTATAAGCTATGTTGGTTAAACCCATGACATTTGTGATGAATCTTCCCTTTTATTATGTCACGTTACGAGAACGAATTACGTGGGGAACGATGGGGTTAATATGCATGTTAATAAAATGATGTGGAATGGGTATGCTTAAGAGTAACATAAATTAAATGGACATAATTGGGAATTTACCTATTGAGTTAGGTCTACCCATATTATGGAGTTGGGAATTTACCTATTGAGTTAGGTCTACCCATACTACGGAGTTGGGATTTACCTATTGAGTTAGGTCTACCCATATTCTGGAAAAAATGATTAATTAATTAGGGATAATTAATATAAATTATGAGGGTGATTAATTAGGTGTAATTAATCGACTAAGACACGAGGTTGGACTCAGTTGTAGCGTAAAACTGCCCGGACCCAACCGGCTTAACCAGTTGGTACAAATGTTAGCCCAATGTGAGAGGTCTTAGGCACAAATTAAATACGTGATTAAAGTAAAGACACGAGGTTAGACCCTTTTTATGACGTAAGGCTGCCCGGACCCAACCGGCATATCCAGCAGTCATAAAAGACGGTCTAATGTGAGAGGTCTTTATGAGGTCATGATCTTAATTAATTAATTAAGAAACACTTAACCATATTAGCATGTAGTGGGGCATGGGGGTTAAGTGGGTGCCTTGGGTGGCATGAGGAATCTAGTGGGTTGCCTTGGGTGGCAATAGAAAATACGATTAGAATACTTAACCAAAGTGGAACATGTAATTAAAACATGGTTAAAGGGTTAAGTAAGTGCTTTGGGGGGGCATGTGGAAATCTAGTGGGTGCCTTGAATGGCAATTAAAATATGATTAATGACTTAACCAAAATTTATAACATGTAAGTGGACATGGTTAAAGGGTTAAGCGGGATTCACTAGAAATAACAAGCTTAGGTGGTACCTTGTGGGGGCCCATTTCAACCAATATCCCAAACGTATCTTAGTGGGCTCGACTCTAGTCGAGTGACGGGACATGCATATTGGGCTTGACTATAAGAGGCCAAAACGGGTTAGCGGTGGCAACCCAGGACCAACGGGTTTCATATGCGTGTGTGGACCCAGGCTGGATGATAAGTCGTTGTTGCATCGTGTAGGTATAAAGCCGTGCACCGTTGATATCATCAGGTTGCCGCTTTGGGGAATGATACACCCCATTGTGGGACCAGCACGGGTATCTACGTAAGGGAGCCGATCGCTTGGGGAGTAGTGGGTACACCTATGTAGTCAGATAGGGGTACACGAAACTACTAAATTACTAAGTACACTTAGTGGGATCAACCTTTAAGTAGGAATGACTGGTGTGGTGCAGTGTAGTAATTATCCTTGGTTGGGTGGATGCGTTTTTACGTTTCTTAGTTTATCCTAAGTCTACAAAGCTGCTTAGTGTAGCCATTCATCCCCAGACGACACCGTATATCAAGCTTATGTCTTCTCTGGTTACTTTAATGATTGTATTGTTAAAGTTATAGGACTCGCTCAGACTTATGTCTGACCCCGTTGTTTTTATCTTTTTTTCCCAACCCTCAGGTTATCAGAGTGGGCCCAGTACGAGTGGGCTTTGATCAGGCTGCTTTATTCTCTTTTGGAGCTTGGACCATAGATGTAGAGCTCAGCTTACCCTTTCTTTTATGGCTATCAGTTCATGTATTGGGATTATGTACTTTTATTTATCAGGATGGATATTTTGTACTTGACTCTTATGGTTTTGTGATGTAACCAAACATGTTTTACTTTCCGCTGCAATGAAATGATGTTTTAAAATTTTCAAGTATTACTTATATCTGTCTTGTTGTAATTTTTCTGTTCTATATTCACTTAAAATACTCCACCGATGTTATGGCATTCCCTTAATGAGTGACCATAGCGGGTGTGGGGTGTTACATATCTACGAGTAGGGAGCCGATCGAAAGTGGGTAGTGGTGTACACCTAGCAGAGGTAGGGGCAGGCGGCACCTATGTAGTCAGCTAGGGGTACACGAAGCTATTTATATAATTTCTAAGTTAAGCAAGTGGGATCAACCTTTCGGGTGACCGGTGTAGTGCAGTGTAGTAATTATTCGTTAGTATTAGGTGTGCCTTTAACGTTATCTTTATCAGCTCTTCCATACCCAATAGTTCATAGACATTTCCTTGTTTTCCAGCTTATGCCTTAGTCTAATTATTTTGATAATAGTATTGTTAGAATTATCATACTCGCCATACTTTATGTCTGACCCCCTCCATTTCGATCCTTTTCCCCCTCCAGGTCCTCAGGGTGGACCCAGCTCTAGCGGAGTTTGATTGGATTGCTTTATCTCTCTTTCGGAAAGCTTGGACCGCTGAAGTAAAGTCCAGCTTGTTATCTTCTTTAATGGCTATTTATGTAATGGGATTATGTATTTTGTTTTATCAAGATGGATATTGTACTTGACTCTGATTAATAGTTTTATGATGTAACAAACATGTTTAATTTCCGCTGCAATGAAATAAAGTTTTAGATTTCCAAGTACTACTTATTATCTGTCTTGTTGTAATTTTTCTGTTCTATATTCACTTAAAACCTCCATGGTAATGCATTCCCTTTGTGAGTGACATTAACGGACATGGGGTGTTACACGTGGTATCAGAGCTTAAGGTTACCAGAACAGATAAAATTTTTAGAAAAACTATTTTTCTAAAGTATTTTTGGGAGAAGTGTTTTCAAAACATGTCTTGATGAGTAATTTAAAGAGGAAAGTTTTTAAGAAAAACATAATCCCCAATAGCCATATATCTTTATCTTTCGAATTCTCCATTTTGAATCTTTCCTTTTTCGTTTCAGCATGGATGAAGATCTTAACCTTCCAGATGGTTTAACGATACCAGGATGGTATAGGAGGTTATTAGAGGCTATGGCTGCAGCAGGTCCAGCCAATGTTCCTCCACCACCAGTTGCACCCGCTCCTCCTCCTCCTCGCGTTGATACTTTTGCAAAGACATGCAAGGAATTTAAGGCTATGGGTGGAAAACCTTTTCAAGGGTCAGAAACGTTTGTGGAAGCTAGAGATTGGCTTAAGGAGGTGGAAGAATTGCTAGAAATCTTTGAAGTAGAAGAAGGGAGGAAAGTCAAATTAGCAGCTTGGTTAATGAAGGGAGAGGCCTTGTTTTGGTGGGAGGTCATTAATGGGGAGCGTCCTGTTGATTCTTGGGCGGATTTCAGATGTAGGTTTGAGGCAAAGTTTCTCTCAAGGGCAGAAGAGAATCTATATATGGAAAGGTTCTTGACATTGAAGCAAGGAAGCTCATCAGTGAAAGAATATGTCAACAAATTTAATCAGTTAGCAAGGTTTGGTTTGGACTTAGTGAACACGCTGGAGAAGAAGGCTCTGAGGTTCTTTAATGGATTGAATGAGCCATTGAAAGGGTTGGCTATGACCCACATCCCTATGGGGGCCACCTTTGAGAAGCTAGTAGACATGGCACTCATGCACGAGGAGAAAGGCGCTAATGCTAATAAGGCACCCGAGAATAAAGGGGATCAGAAGAAACCACAACAGCAAAACAAGAAGGGTGGTAAAGACAATAAAGGTAAAGTAAAGAAAAGATGCTTTAACTGTGGGACACCAGGCCATCTCAGCAAGGATTGCCGGAAGAAAAAGAAGACTGGCTGTTTTCACTGTGGTGAAGCAGGACATCTGGTGAAGGACTGCCCAAAGAAGGGGCAGAGGGCAGGAGCTACCTCGGGAGGACAGATGCAGGCTCTCATGGCACCAGGGCAGGCAAGGGGACAAGTTCAGGCTCTCACGGTCCCACCGCTGCAAGAACGAGGTAGAACCATTTCTGTTGAAAGCTTAGTTTTTCTGTTTGATCATCCTGTCCGTACCTTATTCGATTCGAGCGCATCGCATTCGTTTATCTCTACATCATTAGTTGAATCACTGCACTTAAACACCAGTTTAGTAGAGGATCCCTTGGTTGTTTCGAATCCAATTGGGGGCTCAGCTTATTTGTCCATGATGTGTTTGGATTTGAAAATTTCTACACTTAGCGTTGAGTTTAGATGTGATGCTTATGTTTTGGGCTTCACGGGCATTGGCTAATTTTAGGAATGGATTGGTTATCCAGAAATGGGGCCGTTCTTGATTGTGAAAGGAGAGTAGTTAGGCTCATGACTCGCCTTGGCAACGCTCTCGAAATCTTTTGTAATCCCATAAATTCCGTTATGCTAAGTTATCTAGAATCACTTGACGCATCTGAGGAAAATCTACGATCTGTTAGAGTGGTCCGAGAATACTCGGATGTGTTTGAGGAGGTGAAGGGCTTGCCTCCGAAGAGGGAGATAGATTTTCGAATATATCTTGTGGATAATGCAAAACCATTATCTTTGCCAGTACGCCACATGGCTCCACGTGAAAGGAGGGAACTCAATAAGCAAGTGAAGGAGTAGCTTGAGAAGGGGTTCATAAGACGAAGTATATCGGAGTGGGGTGCTCCAGTAGTATTTGCCACGAAGGCGGATGGGTCCCTTTGACTGTGTGTGGACTATAGAGAACTTAATAAGCTTACTAAGAAGAACAGACACCCACTGCCGATGATTGACGATCTTTTCGATCAGTTAGTTGGCGCCTCAGTGTTTTCGAAGTTGGACTTAGCCACTGGATTCCATCAGTTGAGTGTGGCTGAGGATAGCATAGACAAGACTGCCTTTAGGACTCCGGACGGTTTCTATGAATGGCTAGTGATGCCCTTCGGTTTGACAAACGCCCCCGCATACTTTGTTGATTTGATGAGTAAGGTGTTTTGGGAGTACCTTAATAAATTCGTGGTGGTCTTTGTAGACGACATCTTGATCTTTTCTAAGAATGAAGAAGAGCATGCCCTACATCTTAGGGAAGTGTTGGAGACTCTTCGAGCGCATAGCCTTAAAGCTAAATTTTCCAAATGTCACTTTTGGAGGAAAGAAGTGCGATTCTTAGGGCACGTGGTTTCCAAAGAAGGGATAGCCGTGGATCCCGCGAAGGTGGTGGCCATCCAAGATTGGAAGGTCCCTAAAAATGCTACCAAATTAAGGAGTTTCTTGGGGTTGGCTGGCTACTATAGGAAGTTTATCAAAGACTTCACAAAGATATCATCTCAATTGACACGCCTGATGAAGAAGAACCTAGTCTTCGCGTGGGACGTAGATTGTGATGATGCGTTCCAACGTTTAAAGAGAGCTTTGACTTCAGCCCCAGTCCTAGTATTGCCAGATGGGAGTAAGCCATTTACCGTTTATACTGACGCTTGTGGGACAGAACTAGGCGCAGTCCTAATGTAAGAGGGAAGGGTAATAGCCTATGGTGGAAGGCAGTTGAGAGTGCATGAAAGAAATTATCCCACCCATGACCTAGAGTTGGCCGCTATTGTTTTCGCGCTTAAGTCTTGGCGTCATTATCTTCTTGGCGAGAAATTCGAATTATTCACTAACCACAAATCTTTAAAATACTTGTTCTCTCAGAAGGATTTGAACTTAAGGCAGCAAAGGTGGATGGGGTTCTTAGCGTCCTACGATTTCGAAATAGCATATACCCCTGGCAAGGGTAACGTGGTGGCAGATGCCTTAAGTAGGAAAAGGCTGTCCTTGAGTCCGTTGTTTGTTGAGCGGCGAAACTTAGAACTCATCTCTATGTTTGACTTTAGACCTTTCGTTGACTTTGTACCCGGTTTGCTAGCATCCTTGGAGGTCAGACCTACGCTTTTGGGATGGATTGGTGAGGCACAGCGAGACGACCTACAGTTGGTTGAGTTAGTGGAGAAGCTCAAAAGAGGGGAGTCATCAAGACATCTCCGTAGGTATACCCTAGATGATAAGGGTTGGTTACGTAGGGATAGTAGACTTTGTGTACCTCAAGACGAAGGTTTGAGGAAGGCTATTCTTGGCGAAGCACATCATTCGAAGATGACCATTCATCCCGGTGGGGACAAGATGTACAAAGACATGAAGCGAGTTTTCTTTTGGGCCGGTATGAAGAGGGATGTGGCCGAGTATGTCGTTAGATGCTTGGTGTGCCAACAAGTAAAAGCGGAGCAAAAGAAACCCGGTGGGTTGCTTCACCCATTGGAGGTTCCACTATGGAAGTGGGATAGTGTCTCGATGGATTTTGTGGATGGATTACCAAGATCAAGAAGGGTAATACGGGGATTTTGGTTATAGTAGACAGACTTACTAAGAGCGCCCATTTCATTCCCATGAAGAGTAAGAGGACTGCTCCATGGTTAGCTTCTGTATACGTTCGAGAGATAGTTCGTTTGCATGGTGTTCCTTCTAGCATAGTAAGCGACCGCGATCCTATCTTCACTAGCGAATTTTGGAAGAGCTTGCAAGAGGCGGTAGGGACTCAGTTATGTTTGAGCACCGCGTATCATCCTCAGACGGATGGCCAGACCGAGAGGGTGAATCACATTCTAGAGGATCTTTTGAGGCTATGTATCCTAGACTTTGGGGATACGTGGGAAGAGCATCTTCCGTTGGTGGAGTTCACATATAATAATAGCTTTCAATCTAGCATTGGCATGGCACCTTTCGAAGCTCTTTATGGACGACCTTGTCGTTCACCTACATGTTGGTGGGAATCTACGGATAAGATCTTACTTGGGCCCGATATGATTAGAGAGACTTCGGAGAAGATTGATTTGATTCGAAGGAGGATGAAGTCGGCGCAAGATAGGCAGAAATCTTATGCAGATAAGAGGAGGACAGATCTTGAGTTTGACGTTGGGGACATGGTGTTTATCAAAGTGTCTCCATTACGGAACGTTGTTAGCTTTGGATCCATTGGGAAATTAGCACCAAGGTTCGTAGGGCCGTTTCCTATTAAGGAGAAGATTGGACAGATGGCGTATAGAGTGGAGTTGCCTGAGAGACTTAGTGGTGTACACGATGTATTCCATGTATCACATTTGAGGAAGTGCCTACACGAGACTGCGGAGGTGGTAGAGCCGAACTTGCTTAGAGAGGTGGAGATAGAGCGTGATGCGACGATTCGACGAGCTCATACATGCATTCTTGGGTCGGAGATCAAGAAGCTGAGAAATCGAGAGGTCAGACTAGTCAAAGTGCAATAGGGAGATGATGAGAGCAACACTACTTGGGAGACGGAAGCGAAGATGCGTTCGTTGTACCCTTTTCTTTTTGAGGGTATGTCTTTTAATTTCTCCTTTATCGCTTAGCTTGTACTTATCTTATCTTTAGTATGTCCTCTCGCTATTATCTTTGACCTTTAGTTAGGATCATCCTATGGTTGAAACATGTGTTTGAGACATGTTATGTATGATGGATGCAAAGTGGATGCAAGTGTTTGCTAGTGGTTGCTCGTGGACGCATATACACACACTTTAGGCACTAGATCGGCTCAGTCACTTCATATTGCATATTGCATATATATGGATGTATTTAGTAAAATGGATGTATGAGGATTTTTTTTCATATGGATGTTGCATTCAGATGATGATTGTGCACGCATATAGAGATAATATGTAGCATTAAGGAACTTTTGCATACATAATGGATGCATGGCACTATCATGATTTGCATTAAGGAGGTCAGCTGAATCAGTGGACCGCCTGATTTTGCATTAGATAAGGAACATATACACACACTTCTTGCATATGTTCATACAACATTAGAAACTTTATAAGGTCAATGGATGCCAGTGTTCGATGGTTGAGTAGATGGTTGTTTGGATGTTAGGATATACATTCTCCTTAACTTGGAGATTTCGGGGGCGAAATCCTTTAAGGAGGGGAGAATGTAACACCCCGTATTTCTATTAATAATAATGTTCACAAATTAAAGAATAACTATTCTCATACGTGAGAATTGTGGGAAACGGGTTGCGCCATTGTGTTCATCCCGGAATTCTGGTTGAAATAGAGTCCGAGTTTGTATGGATTGGACTTCGTATGAAGAAGTTATGGCCATTGGAAGTTTCAGAAAATTCAAAACAGATTTCAGAAAATTTAAAATTCAAAATTCGAAGTCAAACAGGCTAGGCGGGAAATTTCCCACCCAGCACCCCAGGTCGACTGGGGAGTCGACTGGGCAGTCAACACCCCCCCAGGTCGACTGGGCAGTCGACCTGGGTGTCGACCTGGTCCAGGCGGCTAGGGTTTGACTGAGCCCAATCTTGAGCTGCTGATGTGTCTTTATGGCTGAGTTGGCAAATTAAACGGTTCAGGTTAGTTCTGAGTTGATCTAACGGCCTAAATAAATCCTAAACTCTATAAATACCTAGGTAGTCTCTCACTCTAATTCACATGAAAAATAGAATAGCCACCGTCATACCGCCGCCATGGAACTCAGTGTAGCCGCCGCCAACTAAGAAGGAAGAAAGCTAATCAAAACCCTAATTCTACTCAACTCTAAATCAAATCAAGACTCTCTTTCTCCTCTAATTGTGAGTATGATGATCTTAACAAGATTATTATTAAACTAATTAGATTAAGTTATGAATGGATTATAAGAAAATGATGTGAATTGTCATATATGTTGTTGTAAATCTTATGCTATCATGTATGTTGTAAATCCTATGTTATGTGATGATGATATCCTATATGTTGTAAATCATGCTATGTTGATATTGTATAGGTTGCAATTTTCTATGCTAAGTTGTGATAAATCATATATGTTATAAAGTCATGATGTTATTATCTATGCTAACTAGTTCATGTTAATCAAATCATAATGTTTGGGCTATGTTGATCTATATGAAAAATCATGTATGCAAGTTTAGATTGATTAGTAAAGATTATGAACATATGCCATGACATCTATTTAGACCTAGAATTATGACATCTAGAATTATGCTATGACATATGTGAATTCTATGTGTTAGATGCTAGTTCACACCATCATTATGTCGCCTAAACCACATATGCAAGTCCATACATGAATTTGGATTATGATCATATTATGTGAATTGTGACATTTTACCAAACAAGTTGACACCTTTAGATCCATGACATGTGTAGTTTCATGCAAGTTTCACCCCTATTATGATTAGGTCTATTTTATTTGTCTATATGTTGTGATAATTTATCTTTGTGCTATGAGTTAGACTATTCGAGTCTAACGTATATTCTGCGTTGAATAAACGAACATATAACGTGGGGTAGGGGTAATATTAAGGATTTAATATTAAGAAATTGGGCTGCAATTGATATGATTTTGCATACCATAAGTGGATGGCCATAATTGAGTCAATTATGGACATCATTAAAATTGGAAGTAATTAATGATTTGAATAGGGATATATTTAAAACTGGGGTAAAAGCTTATAAGTGATAATCAATGCTTAGGACACGAGGTTGGACTCGTTTGTGACGTAAAACTGCCCGGACCCACCCAGCAAATCCATTAGTCACAAATGTCAGCCCAATGTAAGAGGTCCTAGGCCCAAACTAAAGCACAACAGTTGTAAAGACACGAGGTTAGACTCTTTTATGGTGTAAGACTGCCCGGACCCGCCCGGCAAATCCAGCTGCCATAAATGCCAGTCTAATGTGAGAGGTCTTTATGAGGTTATGGCCTGAATGAATTAAGAAATACTTAACCAGATAAACATGTAAGGTGGGACATAGGGGTTAAGTAAGTGCCTTGGGTGGCATGAGGAATCTAGTGGTTGCCTTTAGTGGCATTTGAAATACGATTAGTAA
This sequence comes from Allium sativum, assembly GCA_030737875.1. Lineage (NCBI taxonomy): Eukaryota > Viridiplantae > Streptophyta > Magnoliopsida > Asparagales > Amaryllidaceae > Allium > Allium sativum. The sequence continues at coordinate 493,579,064 of CM060920.1, forward strand.
GACTTAACCAAACACACATGTGAATGATCATGACTAAGAAGAGGGTTAAGTGGGATATACTAGTGGTGACAAGCTTAGGTGGATAGCTTGTGGGGGCCCATTTCAACCAATAACCCAAACATATCTTTGTGGGCTCGACCCAAGTCGAGGACGGGACACGCATACTGGGATTGACTATAAGAGGCCAAACGGGGTAGCGGTGGCAACACAAGTCTAACGGGTTTCATATGCGTGTGTGGACCCGGGCCGGTAGGTAAGACGTTGTTGCATCGTGTAGGTATAAGCCATGCATTCTCAAGTTGTATCGGGTTGCTACTTTAGGGGAGTGATACACCCCACTGTGGGTCCAGCACGGGTATCTACGAGTAGGGAGCCGATCGAAAGTAGGTAGTGGGGTACACCTAGCGGAGGTAGGGGTAGGCGGCACCTATGTAGTCAACTAGGGGTACACGAAGCTATTTATATAATTTCTAAGTGAAGCAAGTGGGATCAACCTTTAGGGTGACTGGTGTAGTGCAGTGTAGTAATTATTCGTTAGTATAGGTGTGCCTTTAACGTTATCTTTATCTGCTCTTCCATACCCAATAGTTCATAGACATTTCCTTGTTTTCCGGCTTATGCCTTAGTCTAATTATTTTGATAATAGTATTGTTAGAATTATCATACTCGCCATACTTTATGTCTGACCCCCTCCATTTCGATCCTTTTCCCCCTCCAGGTCCTCAGGGTGGACCCAGCTCTAGCGGAGTTTGATTGGATTGCTTTATCTCTCTTTTGGAAAGCTTGGACCGCTGAAGTAAAGTCCAGCTTGTTATCTTCTTTAATGGCTATTTATGTAATGGGATTACGTATTTTGTTTTATCAAGATGGATATTGTACTTGACTCTGATTTATAGTTTTATGATGTAACAAACATGTTTAATTTCCGCTGCAATGAAATAAAGTTTTAGATTTCCAAGTACTACTTATTATCTGTCTTGTTGTAATTTTTCTGTTCTATATTCACTTAAAATCTCCATGGAAGTTAATGCATTCCCTTTGTGAGTGACATTAACGGACATGGGGTGTTACATCGACAAAACCACTTTTGTTGGATCCAGGATGTCAAACTATTGCTAGGTTTCAAATTTCATAATTTTTGAAGCTAGTATGTGAGCGTGGCAAAAGAAAATGTGATTGGTCAATTTTTGTTAAATTGGATCAGCCAGAAAATGGCCATTTTCAAACGATCTCAGAATTCGACGAAACTAGTTTTGTTGGGACCGTAGCGTCAAAGCATAGCTAGATTTATTTTTCTGGAATTTTTCGAATCAGTTTATGGCCCTGGCAAATTGAAATGTACGTTCAAATTGAATATTAAATGTTATATACTTTAATTTGAAAAATAACTGACTATAACAATCGAATTGGCCTATGAAACATATCCCATTGTGTCCGAGATGGGGGTGTTTAGCTAGGGGCGACAGTTGTTGGGTTGAAATTGGTGTTCGTTTAGACAAAAGGATAATTTTGAATTTAAAATAAATTAAAAATAAAATATAATTGCCAATCACTCACCTTCTCTCTCATTCCCCCTTTGACCAGTCAAACCCGATAACCCCCCCCCCTCGAACGACGGAAAATGCTCCGAGCTTCCACCCATTTTCCGATCAATCCAAGAAGAATTAAACCCCCCTCCAGTGCAACTTTTTGTAGATCTTCTTCCCGGCTCCAATCTATACCCGCCTCGCCCTCCACCTCTCAACGTTCAGCGAGATCCAAGGCCCCAAAGGTAGCTCACGTCGGCCGAGATTCTGCCACCATAGCCCCGTTGAACTGAAGGTGGGTACCACGAGCCTGAAGCCCTTTCCAATCTCTACGGTGTGGCGAAGTCTGATCGTCCAACCACTACCCCATCGGATCGATAATCGAAGACCTAGTTTCGAAGGGTTAAACGAGGTGAACGGCTTGATTTTTCTGAATTGAAAATGACACTTTTAAGTGTTGCAAACTTTGAAAAATCATATCTTTATGATGTGTTGACGAAATTCGATGAAACAGGAAACATCGTGACCGCAAGGAGGCTCTCTACCATTTAGAAGAGACCGCGGATTTTTTTGAGCTATCTACGATTTTTAGCACCTCGAAAACCAATGTGAGAAATCTAAATTCATGTGTTGAATGGTATTCGTGTTTTAAATAAATTGATTTAACAATAAAAATCACATTTTTATTATATATACAAACTATAAAGAACATTCATGTGTTGAATAGAAATTCATTCATTGAATAGAAATTCATGTGTTGAATGGTATTCGTGTTTTAAATAAATTGATTTAACAATAAAAATCACATTTTTATTATATATACAAACTATAGAAAACATTCATGTGTTGAATAGAAATTCATTCGTTGAATAGAAATTCATGTGTTAAATGGTATTCGTGTTTTAAATAAATAGCTTTAACAATAAAAATCACATTTTTATTATATATACGAACTATAGAAAACATTCATGTGTTGAATTGAAATTCATTCGTTGAATAGAAATTCATGTGTTGAATGGTATTCGTGTTCTAAATAAATTGATTTAACAATAAAAAATTACATTTTTATTGTGAATATGAAGTGCTAAAAATACACGTGTTGAAATAAATATTTGTTCGCTAGAAACTTTATTATTAGCCTTGTTCTACATATATATATATATATATATATACATGTGTTGAACAGAGAAAAATGGATTAGTTGTTGAGTAAAGAAATTATTTGCGTGCCCGACAAATAGGTAAGCCTTAATGAGTTGGCTGCGCAATTTTATTTTTATATCAACTCCTGTGAATGCCATTGGATGCGAAGTGCTAGTTATTATGTGTGTGTAATAATAAACATCGCCATAGGATAGTAACAATTAATTTTGAACTACACTACATGGCATACTTCTTGACGATAGGCATACTTCATCATATTCCACATAAGCATTTGGGGCTTGTGTGACGAGGTTGAAGATTTACCATACGAGCGAGAGGCTTGTATGGCGATGACTATATATTACAGGTTGAACTGATGACTGATCTGAACTATATAAATTGTAACGGTAAATTGCCATATTAATAAAAAACGCCACACGGGTCTAGAGATGACAATAAACACGTCTCTCTGGTCATTATGGCACAAAAACCATTTATAGGGTGACGAGAATTTATTCTCAGGAGTTATGATCTATACACACTCCCCTGTGGACACCGGAATATATCACTATAAATATGTGTATGCTTATTAGGATTTATTGGGTACCTAATACGGCCCAATAAATTTCCAAACCCCTTCCCGTACAAAGGAGGTTATGGCGAAATTTTCGAAAAATAAAGGCATTTGTGAAATATTTGAAGTGAAAACGATATTGAAATCGCAGAATGAACTATATTTATATATATAGAAATATAAATAAAATTGAAACGAATCGAGGCTGTGCAGTTCGTGTTTTTAAATCGTAACTTCAATCGATTAGTACGAGAGATCCGACCATCGGATTTTCCCGAAACCGCAACCATTGGGTTCGCCTTGGAAATATCTTTCCAACGGCACCAACTTTGTAAAGATCCAACGGTTGGATTGTCTGGAATGTTTAATTCAATTCTGAAGAAAAACAGCGCTAGAATCGATTATATTTATATATAAATATAAATATAATTAAATTAAATCGAATAACGACGTTGCAGTTCGTATTTTGAAACCGTAACTTCAAACGACTAGTGCGGAAGATCCGACCGTCGGATTTTCACGAAACTGGAACCGTTAGGTTCTCTTTGGATATATCTTCCCAGGGATATAAACTTTGTAGAAATCCAATGGTTAGATTTCCCGATATGTGTAAAACAAATTTGGGGAAAAATAGCGCCAGTGCCACGACACGACCTGAAATGTCGTTTAATTAAATATGGCCATTTTTAAATAAATAAAAATGGCGAAAAATCATTATAAAATATTATAAGCGACGTGGAATGGAACTAAACCAATTTTACTTGGTTTGCTTGATATTTGATGGTTGAATGTGTTTGACGTGAAAATTATACTAAAGAACTGAAATGTGGATGTCGAATAATTTAATCATAAAAAGAATTGATTTGAATTCTAAATATACGTGAATTATTTGAAAAGGCCGAGCTAATCCTCGTTTCAAATAATTAATCGAACGATTCGAAGTCAAAAATACGAAGATGGTTCAAGAACGACGATCTTCGTATCGGATGGATGAGCGCTGCTGAGGTTCCTGATTGGAGTAGCTACCTTGAAGGGACGGAAGTAGTAGCCGTCTGGACGTATGTGTTGATTGTACGGATATGTGAGGAATATGGTGCCTCCGGTTTCGTTCAGACCCAGAACGGACTTGTAAATGGACTGTGTGTCTGACATTGGATTTTGTTCTGTACTGATTGATATCTGTTAAATATATATCTGTTTGGCGGTGGAGAATTTATTCTCTTGCTTAACGCCCTTCTCTGAGACGTACGAGCTCAGAGGTTATATATCGATAGAAATCAGTCGTATGGAGTTGATTGCCTGTGTGGCATGCCAAGATGCAGTAATCAAGGCTTATGTTGCAAAGCAAAGTCTTGTGATTAATGATCAAAGAACGGCCTACGTGGCTTGGCTTTTTGTATAGCATGGATTCGCGAGCCTCACACCTCGGTATGAGTCAAAAAACGGGATAAGGACCGCTGGGAGAACACGACATTTCATTCTAGTTATGATGGTGTCAGTGCTTAAACTGGCTGACATTTATATTAATTTCATCTTTGTGGTTGTTGGAATGTGAGGCGCCTCGATTTTAGGTCTGTAAGGACCGAGAAACGTGTGTTCAGGAATTGTCAATCCTCAAACATAAGGTTGGACCAGCCCAGCCGATTCCAAGGGTTACCTAGAGTGTGTAGTCCTGAGGCATTTGCTAGAGTGTCTTGAAGCGGAGAGGAGCTTGCCCCTTGCCTCGACTCATGACGGAAATCCAATTTCCAATACGAGATTACAGATTTGATTGTAGAACTAGTATGGCTACATAGTAGACGGTAGATATGCCGCCAATGATTGATATTTATGGTGATATTCGTTTTTGAAACATATATGCACTAGTAATAATATCAAGTGATTTTGCTTTGCACGTATTAAGCATATTTTGGCCATTATAAGGTAAAACTCTATCCTCCGGTTTGCGTTGCATTGTGTGATGGGACTTGAGTCTTATAACGGCTTCATTCTTTTAAAAAGCATTGCGTTGTTTTAAAGAATTTACTTTGTTTTAAATGCACTTGCAATCACTGGAGTAAACCCGTTCCGCGAAAGTGGCGTGGTCCTATGATTTTCCTTATTACTGATGTTTAACCAGTTAAGTAGATTTCTCATACCAGTCCTTATTGTCGGTCCTGAGTAGGCTGGGTACGCATGATAGGGGTTCTCGCTTCACGGTTTGGTGGCGAACGAGAGATTCTTACCCCTACATGTCCCTGTTAAGGGTTGGTTCGGTAGTGCCGGGAGACTCGAGAGGGTCGCCGTAAAACAAGCAGTACGGAGTGCGCTTTTGGCTTGATGGCGAGGATTAGATTTACTTGTATTTTGTCTATTGACTTTCTGCTTTCCTTATCTTATGTATATGATTCCGCCTACGGCGATGTAGATTGATTTACTTCCAGCATGTATTATCTTATGTATATGTACCGCCTCTGGCAATGTAGACTGGTATCTTTATTATGTCTCACTGTATGTATATATTCCGCTTATGCGATGTTGACTGATCATTCACTTTTTATGCACTAAGTTATATCCTACACTGTGCTACTCTGATGTTGTTACATGTTATGATTCCGCTGTCATATCTATGTAAAATTATTCTATTTATTGTTTATGCTATTATTTGTACTCTGCTAATGATGATTAATGAGTTAAATTCCAATGATTATCCTTAACACCACCGTACTGGTTTTGAGATCGTCACACAACCAAACAAGCAAACAAACAAGTCATCCATGGTTTGTGGACAACGGGTGTCGGGTGCTACTAAACACCGTCTACTTCCTAGTATATATTTTAACTAGAAAAGAAAATTCAAAGTGAGAAGTTCTCACCGAGAGTTAAACCAAACGCCGCGACTCTTCATATGTAGGAAATCTTCATCTTGTCTCCAACGAGATTTGTTCACACGATATATGTTAAAAATTATATTTTTAACAATACTACTTCCTATATAAAGATTATATTTTATATCGCTCTTCTTCTAATAAAGGTTATATGTTTATATCGCTACTCATATAAAAATCACATTTTTATATTCTCTAGTATAAAAAATCATAATTTTATTTCACTAAATATATAAAAATTCTAACTTTTCTTATATGAAAATCTCAACTTTCTTACATTAAAAATCTAAACTTTCAAAATATAAAAATCTCGACTTTCCTATATTAAAAATCTAAGATTTCCTTGTCTTAAAAAAATCTAATCTTTGTTTACATAAACATATGTAAAAATCTGATTTTTTTTTACTTCATGAACATATATAGAAAAAAATTAATTTGTTGATGAACAAAAACCATACCTTTAACAATCTAAAAAAAATCAGATTTTTATAAACGAAATATAACGAAAATCTTACATTTTGTGGTTTTAGGCGTCGGAGAAAGGTGTAACGGCGGCTCTCATGGTCGGAGGCGGGTGGCGGGGGGGCACGTCACAGGCAGCGCGGTGAATGGGTTCGGGGTGTAGGGCTTCACAATGAGGTTAACACGAGGGGAGAGAATCGAAGAGGAGAGGGAAGGGAGTCGGAGGGGTTGGAGGTGGCGCGGCCTAGCTGGAGAGGCAGCGCGCGACACGAGGCGGTGGGGCAATGATCATCGACGGCGGCTAGGGCTTGAAGCGCAATTTTTTTTAATTGATCGGGTTTTGACTTTGAGGGGAGAGAGAAGGGTTGGGTTCTATATATTAATATATATTTAATTTAATTATTTTATTTCTCTAAAAAGTTGCTTATCGATTCGAATACCAAATCGGACCCAATGACTGTCGCCCCTAGCTAATTACCCCTATTCCGAACATAATGGGATATGTATCATAGGCTGATTCGACTGTTTCGATCAATTTCCGCCAAAATCAAAATATAAATCTATGTAATGAATTTGAACGCGCATTTCAATTTACTGGGGCCACATACGGACTATAAAAATTCCCGAAAAATATTTTCTAGCTTTGTATTGACGATCCGGTTCTAACAAAACTAATTTCATCAAATTCCGAGACCGTTTGAAAAATGGCCATTTTCAGGTCGATCGAAATTGACTGAAACTGTTAAAGCACGTTTTACTTCGCCACGCTCACATGATTCAAAAAATTACGAATTTTGGAATCTAGCCATAACTTGACATCGCGGATCCAACAAAAGTGGTTTCATCGAAAACTGAGGTCGTTTGCAAAATTTCCATTTTTAAGGGCCAGAATTCCATAGCGACGATTCTTAATTTTCAACTGGACGTAACTTTTGTTTCCCGCTATGAAATTTCAATTTTTCGGATTAGTTGGAAAGATATTCTCAATTAGATTCTAATATTTTTGGTTTCGCCAAAATTCGGTTTATTTTGAATCCTGTACATTCATTTGAAATTTGAAATCAAATTATCGAACTACCGCGCCATTTTCAATTCCTTTTATAATTATAAATAATTATTTATATTTGAACGACGATTCAAATAAATATATACATTCTAATTCTATTCAAAATAAATTTCTCCTCGTTATTATTTAAAATAATTCATTTTAAATATTCAAAATTCATTAAAATTGCCAAAATAAAAATTTTAAATTGGCTCAGAATTTCGGGTTGTTACAATCTCCCCCACATAAAACTTTTCGTCCCCGAAAAGAAACGAAGCTGAAAGTTGTTTAACTAATCAACTCAACTTTCATTATTTTCATTATGGCTTAAGTTCTTCAACTTTTCAGTTTCGAAGAACTTTTCAAATTCTTCAAAAATTTGGCTAACACCCTAAATTTTCGAAAAATTTCGCCATAACCTCCCCTGACCGAGAGCTTCGGGATATTTCAAATAGCCTCCCATGGCCCTCACTAATCCAAAAAGAAAAAGAAACAGCCAAGCGGCTAGCTAATCGGCTCATAAAATCATCAAAAACCCAAGAAATACAATAAACATGTACCTATTTGTCGGGCAAACAATTTTATTCCTCTCCTCTAGCCACCTTGCTTTGACCTGTTCACACATATATATATACATGCATGCATTTGTAATCAATTTTCAATACAGTTCAATATTCGGTTCCATTTAGCATAATGGTTCAAATTTTCAAACCAATAATCAAACAACACAATCATCAATCAATTAGTTGATTAGCTTTTCAAATTCATAATTTTTATACATATACAGAAAATCATGTTTTTTATGTCAATTCACAACAATAGACCCTACCTAGTTTTGGTTCTCACACCAGCCTAATGGAAATATATAGATATCACACTTTCGAAACTCGAACAAAAATTCTGGTGATGCAGCTATAATCATCAGAAACATCTCTGGGTGACTAGGGCATTATTCTATATCTATCCAGTATATTAAAACTTCGAATATACATTCATGACGCGTATATGCAAAATCTTTATATACTCGATTGTCCAAATTCAATATAAATAAAATATTCAAATACGTATAAACTGGTTTAAATTTTCAAAACAATATTGTTCTCATTTGAAAGATATACTCTTCACACTCGTTTTAGGATACTACTGATCCTATCTCTAACGAGTCGTTCTAATTGGATATTACTAATCCAATATCTGATGAATTCTTTCGTATGGTTCTAATGTGCCTTGTTCTCGAGCTATGTAAACCAAAGCTCTGATACCACTGTAGTAACTCGTAACTTCCCTAGTAAGGAAAGCACGGATTGCTTTGAGGACAACATACATCGGAACGCAAACAGAAGAACATTTCATTGCTTATTACAACAATTCCATCAGAATACAAGAATATATAGAGTATGAATAAATATTACACATCTGACAAATATCAGAGATTTAAATACATTGCAGCAGTGGAAAAATAATACAAAACATAATTGAAAGAAATACACGGATACAGATCTTTCTGATTATCACTTAAGCTATAAACCAAGATCCTGTGAATACAAATTTGCAAAACCCAACTACTAGCAACCCGTGCGGAAAATAAGGGTACCCAGAGTTTAGGTTAAAACAATAAACACCAGGTCAGTCATGTGATTGGTGTGAGAACAAAAACAGTTATTAATCTTTATTTTAAAGTTAGGTAAATCAAGGGACCACGCCGTATAACACGGAATGGGTTTCCTCCCAAGAATACCAGTGCATAAAACAAACAGCGCAATTCTAAATAAAGAAAAATGAAGCTATTATAAGACCCAGGTCCCATCACACAATGCAACGCAAGCCGGAGGATAGGGTTTTACCTTATAATAGCCAATGAATGCTTGATACATTTAAAAACAGATTATTTTGATTTTAGTATAAGTATATAGTGTCAAAACAATTTCAAACATAAGTATCAATCATAGGCGGCATGGGTACCATATATCATGTCGCCATACTAGTTCAACAATTAAAACCGCAATGTCACGTATTGGAAATTGGATTCCCTCATGTGTCGAGGCAAGGGGCAAGCTCCTCTCCGTTGAGACACTCTAGCAAATGTCTCAGGACCACACACAACGATCCTTGGAATCGGTTGGGCAGATCCTCTCTTACTTTTGAGGATTAGTTATTCCTGAATACTCGTTTCCCGGTCCTATCAGACCTATATCCGAGGCGCCTCGCATTCCAACAATCACACAGTTAAAAAGTATATAAACGTCAGGGCTGGTCGGTCACTGACATCACCCATAGCTAGAAAGAAACGTCGTGTTTTCCCAACGGTCCTTATCCCGTTTTTGACTCATACCGAGGTGTGAGGCTCGCGAATTAACGCTACACACAAAGCTATGCCATATAGGCCATGCTTTGATCATCAACCACAAGACTTTGCTTTTCAACATAAGCCTTGATCATTTTGCACTCAGGCATGCCACACAGGCAATTCATGCCATGCGATTGATATCCATCAATATATAACCTCTGAGCTCGTACGTCTCAGAGAAGGGCATTAAGCAAGAGAAATTCTCTACCGCCAAACAGATATATATTTAATAGAAATCAATCACACAGAATAAAATCCAATGTCAGACACACTGTCCATTTACAAGTTCGTTCTGGGTCTGAACGAAATCGGAGGAACCTTATTCCTCGCATATCCATCGATCTCCAAGTACGTCTGGACGATCACCAACTGATTCCCTCCTCTTGGGTGTACATCCCAATCAAGATCATCAATAATCATCCAAACGATGTGAAGACCTCCGGTCTTCAGCCAACGTCTTCATCTTCGACTTCGTCGAATCGGTTATTCAGAATGAGTATAAACCCATCCTTTCTGAATAACCCGCGTATATAATAAACAAGTGTTACACAAACACAACATACGCCTCATTCCAATTCAGAATATTCTTTATTCAAATTTTCACATTCTTAGCGAAAGGTTCCCATTAATTTTACCAAAGATAAATTCCTTTAAATTTATTCTTTAATCTTCCTTTGGATATCGTTTCAAACCATGTTAAGGTTTTCCAAACTAGTCGGGATTAGCGAACAACACCGAAGTAATCATTTATTTCATTTCCCAATCCCAACCTATTCATCCCATAGAGAAAAACTGGTAATACTCCATATCTAACACCACGGTGTTATCGGTAAATATTAATTACCATTTCACGTTCAAATCTAATTAAAGATTTAACTATCGCTTTGGAGCGAAACTGGTGATACTCCATGCTCTATCATTTCAATCTAATTAAAGATTCATTAAAACTCCACTTAGTTTTAATCTTCTCAAAAATCAATATCCTCTCATTAACTGGGTTAAAGAATCAATGTCATCTAAAATACGGTTCAAGATAAACCCAAAATCACATTCCATTGTTATTCGGGTTAAAGAACAGGTGTTATTCAAAACACCGCTCACGATAAACCCCAAAAACCAATTCAAATTCAATTCCAATTAAATACTAATTAACTGGAAAATTTCACTAAATCTTAATTAAAAGATTTATTTTTTTCTAAACTGGGTTCAAGAACAGTGTTATTTAAGACACCATTCACGATAAACCCCAAAATCCCATTTGATACAAAATACAAGGCTCGGAATAGAAAATATATCGGCTTATATTCAATATCAAATTCTGAAACCAATAAATATCGTGTTGGAAATAACGATATAAATATATCTTTCAAATTTCCACAACCATATCTGTACAATCACGAAATCCAACATCGAAATATTCCGAAGATAATTTCGATTCAAATCCATTCCAATTCCTATATTGGAAATTCTGATTATTTTTAAAACCACTTAAAATCTAGTTCTAAACTAGTTCATTTCGATAAAAATATATTTTTATCCTTTCAAATGCGGAATTTTTCATCCCAGTTCTTTCCTATTCATGTATTATGATTTTACACAAATTATTAATATTTTTAATAATTTTATGAAGGCTCGTACAGTCGGTTTTCAATAACGGCCACCGAACTGCACTTACAACGACCTTTTCCAAATTTGATTTGGACATAATCCCAAATCCAACCGTTAGATTTCAAATTTATAATATTCATTGGAAAGCTCTTTTCGATACGAACCCAACGGTTCTGGTTTCGGGAGAATCCGACGGTCGGATCTCCTGTAACGTCAACTCGAAGTCAATGGTCGAAATTCACGAACTGCTGCGGCGTGGCGCGTTGTATTCAGGCCATTAATATATATATTATATATATTTCGTCGATTTCAATTCAAAACGTATTTTATAAATCGTTTTAAATTCGTTTTCAAAACAATTTTAACTTCATATTCAATTTCAAATCAAAATTGAATATTTCATATCATTAATATATAAATGATAATATTTTCAAAACGTTATATTTTGAAATCACTTCTTTTTCTATATTCATTATAAAAATGAATATAATCGATATAAATATCGTTCACGTCAAAATGGCGCATCTCTAATCAACACGGCTTTATATATTTCAATAACTTCGTTATTCTATTCAACACATGAATATTTTCTTCAACACATGAATATATATTTTTCTTTCAACACACGAGCATTGTCAACACATGACTATTTATGTTATTTAATATATTTTAGAAAATTATGATTTCTATCATTTAATTCTTAATCAGACTCCAACCGTAAATTAGTAAGAGAACGATTCCCTAAGTATTAACCCCGAAGGCCGAAACCAACATCAGATCAATACCCAGGAGACCACTCATCTTATCTATTTTCCGGTTAGTTTCTAATTTTATATATGATAAAGATGTAAATTATATTGTTAAAATATTTCGTTCAATACATGATAAGTTTCAACACATGAATATTCTCAACACATGAGTATCGTCAACACATGACTGTTTTTTCTATTCAACACATGAATATTTATTTTATAATATTCTTTATTTTCCAAATTGGAATGAGGCCTATTCAATTACCATATAATGTTAATTATGTGGATTCCATACAACACATGTATATAATAGCAATGATAAATAATCAACAATCATCCAAAGTGCACTACACAACTGTCTGTCCACCTATCGATTGACATACAACTAAACAATCAGGATTAGTGTACATCAAATATCATCCCAATACCCATGTGAGGTTCAGTCAACAAACACAGATTTTTATTTGTGATGTTGGGCGATGTGTAAAATTTATCGTCCCAATCAATATCAGTCAAATGGGTGTACATAAACAAATCGTCTGATTTATAAATAGATATTTATTCATATACACATTAAAATTATTATTTTAACGACCAAAATATTTTATTCAACCTTTGAATATTCTATTCAATTCATTTATTCAATAAAATGATATTTATATTTTTCTAACATATTTTAGAAAATTTCGGCGGCTGAATGGCACAATACTAGAAACGGGATAAGGCCTAGCCTTATCCCCAATTTAATATTGGCCTGCGCCATTGACATACCCATCTAATCAATTCCATTTCACCCAAACAACCAAATTCAAACAAATAATCTAACCAACCACCAAACAACCAAACAAACAAACAAACAAGTCGTCCATGGTTTGTGGACGACGGGTGTCGGGTGATACTAAACGCCGTCTGCATCCTAGTATATATTTTAACTAGAAAAGATAATTCAAAGTGAGAAGTTCTCACCGAGAGCTAAACCAAACACCGCGACTCTTCATATGTAGGAAATCTTCATCTTGTCTCCAACGAGATATGTTTCACACGGTATATGTTAAAAATTATATTTTTAACAACGCTACTTCCTATATAAAGATTATATTTTTATATCGCTCTTCTTCTAATAAAGATTATATTTTTATATCGCCACTAATGTAAAAATCACATTTTTATATTCTCTAGTATATAAAAATCATAATTTTATTTCGCTAAATATAAAAAAATTCTAACTTTTCTTATATGAAAATCTCAACTTTCTTATATTAAAAATCTAAACTTTCAAAATATAAAAATCTAGACTTTCCTATATTAAAAATCTAAGCTTTCCTTGTTTAAAAAATCTAATCTTTGTTTACATAAACATATGTAAAAATCCGATTTTTTTTACTTCATGAACATATATAGAAAAATTCTAATTTGTTAATGAACAAAAACCATACCTTTAACAATCTAAAAAAAATCAGTTTTTTATAAACGAAATAAATCAAAAAGCTTACATTTTGTGGTTTTAGGCGTCGGAGAAAGGTGTAGCAGTGGCTCTCATGGTCGGAGGTGGGTGGCTGGGGGGCACGTCACAGGCGGCGCGGCGAATGGGTTCAGGGCCTAGGGCTTCACGATGAGGTTAACATGAGGGGAGAGAATCGAAGAGGAGAGGGAAGGGAGTCGAAGGGGTTGGAGGTGGCGCAGCCTAGCTGGAGAGGTGGTGCGTGGCACGAGGCGGTGGGGCAACGATCATCGATGGCGGCTAGGGCTTGAAGCGCGATTTTTTTTAACTGATCGGGTTTTGACTTTGAGGGGATTGAGAAGGGTTGGGTTCTATATATTAATATATATTTAATTTAATTATTTTATTTCTCTAAAAAGTTGCTTTTCGATTCGAACACCAAATCGGACCCAATGACTGTCGCCACTAGCTAATTACACTTATTCTGAACACAATGGGATATGTATCGTAGGCTGATTCGACTGTTTCGATCAGTTTCCTCCAAAATCAAAATATAAATCTATATAATGAATTTGAACGCGCATTTCAATTTACTGGGGCCACATACTGACCCTAAAAATTCCCGAAAAATATTTTCTAGCTTCGTATTGATGATACAGTTCTAACAAAACTAATTTCATCAAATTCCGAGCCATTTGAAAAATGGCCATTTTCTGGTCGGTCGAAATTGACTAAAATTGTTAAAACACGTTTTACTTCGCCACGCTCACATATTGATTCAAAAAATTACAAATTTTGGAATCTAGCCATAACTTGACATCACGGATCCAATAAAAGTGGTTTCATCGAAAACCGAGGTCGTTTAGAAAATTTCCATTTTTAAGGGCCAGAAATCCATAGCGACTATTCTGAATGTTCAACTGGACGTAACTTTTGGTTCCCACTATGAAATTTCAATTCTTTGGATTCGTTGGAAAGATATTATCAGTTAGATTCTAATATTCTTGGTTTTGCCAAAATCTGGTTTATTTTGAATCCTGTACATTCATTTGAAATTTGAAATCGAATTATCGTACTACCGCGCCATTTTCAATTCCTTTTATAATTATAAATAATTATTTATATTCTAACGACGATTCAAATAAATATATACGTTCTAATTCTATTCAAAGTAAATTTCTCCTCGTTATTATTTAAAATAATTCATTTTAAGTATTCAAAATTCATTAAAATTGCCAAAATAAAAAACTTAAATTGGCTCAGAATTTCCGGGTTATTACAATATCAGTATTTGGTATAAAAAATAGTGGGAATTAGACACTAACAAATGATGGATATAACATATAAGCAGTAAATAAAAAAGAAGGAAATATAGTGTACACAAAGTTGAGATTACAGCTTTTGAGCAGTATTAGAATATAAGAAAGAACACATAATCATATAAAAATGACCATAATACTTAATAATAATGAAGTCCTAAAATAGAAAAGAAAAGAATATCTCAACTACTTTGGAATGGACACAAACGAAGATAAGTACCAATTAATATGAAAATTCAGTACAACTTGGATAAGGTAAGTTTCTTTACCATGGAAAGTAGGAAATTTTCTATGAAATTCGGTAAGAGCTAATGTTTGTAAATTTTTCAAGGATTGTGCATTTCCTTATTTTTGGTAAAGCATCAATTACGTATTGCATAATTAAATGTAACACACTATGTGATGGTATCAATACATAGTAATCGTTAATTACTGACCTTAAAAGACTTGTAGCTTTACCATTGTAAGTTCAGCTTATATGGTAAATATGGTAAACTCGCTAATTTTCACGCAAAATTTCTCCAATAATTCATAAAGAAGATTGTTTCTTTGTAAAACTTCCATCATCTTCTGATATTAAATATGCATCTATCTAATTATATTTCTTTGCTTTTAAAAAGGACATTGACTGCCCTCTTTCAAAGATTCATTGCAGGAATCAAAGTTGATTAAATAGGTGAAAGTATTATACTATATTTTCTGAACCTGAAAATGCGACACATAACCAATTAGAATTGTTTTTTTTTCAGCTCAGGATATGGATATGCATAATGAGAATAAATTACAGGCTTATTATACCAATTTAATTTTATTACTAAATTTAAGACAAACTGCTTAGACTGGATGAAATTTAGTTCATCTATCAAATCAAAATCTATTAAGTTTGTAATTCAAATGACTGAGTTGGATCAGATCAATTGACTTAAGTGACCATAGATCTATATCACAGGAAAATTTATGGAAACTTGTAATCAACACCGATTAAATAATTATTTTTGTGTCACAAAAAAGTAATAAACTATGAATTAAAAGAAAATTAGCATAGCGTGCAAGCAGGACTAATGCAATCACAAAGTTGATATTTAAATTGCATTCTATAAAGGTTAAGAGAAGGCTAGCTAGTTAACCGAGCATGGATGGTGGAGAAATATGTAGTGGTTACAATTTCCATACAAATAAATCAACGTGGTTGTGAAAAAAAATTAGATAATGAAAAGAGTACAAATAGTAGGAATAGACTACAAATTGTGTTTGATGTCAATTTAAAAGAAATACTATTAGAAACACATAATAGCCGTATACTTTATCTTGGTTTTTTGGCAAAGCCGAGTCATATACGTTATTATTTATTGATAAAACATAATTTTAGAAAGAAAAATTTTGTACACCAAAAATATGCTATAAATGTATTAATGTGAATCAAACGTAGAATATTGGAAAACATACAGAAATTTCCATGGAAATATATTTATAATAATGAAAATATAAATAAAATTCACAATTGTAGATGGGTCTAAAGGTAATATTTAGAGAAGAATCATATAAGAATACATAAAAATTTAAACAATAACCGCTTATTAAGATACACTGAAATTACTACCGCTTTTATTATCAATCTCTTTTGTTGTGTTATTTAATTTTCTCATGCTAACATTTCCTTTTTTTAACAACTTTATCCGATTGCGAACAATAAAGGAAACAATAGTGGTAATAAGGGGAAAAGTGTAACAGTAGCAGCCTTAAAGTGAAATCTAAAATAATATAAGATTATATAGTTTTACCATGTAAGTAGCAGTATATACAAATACTTGAATACACCTACTTGTAATAAGAATTCCTATATCTATATCGAATACCAAACAGAGAATGTGTAACGACCCGAAAATTTCGACAATTGGAATATGAGATTTATTGTGGTATTAACTACGAATAATCAATTTTCATATTGATACTGGAGTTAGAAATAAAAGTTTCAAATATATTGTTTTGTGTATGGATGGAATTCGATATTTAATGATCAGTTGAGAATTTAATATGTATTGTTGAATACTTGAATCAAATATATGGTCGCGTGTACGAATTGAACTCGATAATTAATTCAGAATGGTTGTGAATATTATTGCTGAATATTTGAATTGGATTGAAATACGATTGGAAAAAATTATATAGAAACGGTCAGCGTTAAAAATAAAACTGGTAAATTTTATTTGTTTGGATATGTGTGTATTTACGTATATAAAGAAATTGAAGCTTAACCGTTCAAAATTGGAATCAAACGAGATTATTGGTAAACAAACGAAAATAAAATCGATAGACCAATAAATGAGTTAAAAATAAAATAACATTGTATATGAATGGAGTCAGACCATGAGCAGACTAATTTTATTAGATTCAGAATGTCGAGGCGTAACGGTGCGTAAAATTCGATTGGAGCTCGTTGTTGCGGTTCAAAAATAAAACATTAACAAAATTTACAGTAAATAAATAAAATATAGCGTTCAGTTCCTTCCTACGCACACAACCTTTGCCTTGGCCATCACAAAAACGTGATACCCACGGTGTCTTCATTATAAAAAGAAGCAAGCCTCCATTCATTTTCTTCAGACAAATCGTTTTCCCAAATTCAACGGCTGAAGCCCTAAACACTTTCCCCAAATCATGAAATCCGAAAATCCATGGCTGCCTCGATTTACTCAATCGCACCCAAATCATGGCCATCAAGTTTCTAGCCACCGCCGAGTCTAGAGCATAGCCGATGTCTTGAATTCGTACTCCGCAGTTGAACCCTAATTTTTGTTCCTGCCTCCACCTTTTCTTTGAAGATAGTAACCACCGTATCCATAAATCGCCACCCAGTGGACCATTCGTCGAAGCTGTGGAAAATACAGCAGTGGAGGTGAGTTTCTTTGAAACTCACGATTGATTAATTTCAGTTCAAGTATTTTGAATTTTTATATAAACTGAGTATAATATTTTATGCCTTGTTGTGTTTGCATTTGGATTTATTGTTGTGACCCTGGATGTTGCCTACTGCCTTAAGATCGATGTTAATACCGATTGTTTTACATGTTGCTCAACTTTGTTTTGGTTATGGTTTGCTAACCATTCTTGTTTTCTCACTGATTGTACTTGGGTCTGACACATACGCGGTCTAAGAATTTAAGTACCCAACTTGTGATGACTGTAAAATTCTTGGCATTTTGCCAGTATTTGGCTTTGTTCAGTTTTGGAAAACTGTCGAACATGAAACTTAAATCTGTCCTCAGGTATGAGTACCCAAAACTGCCCAAAATCGGTAAACAGGTGTGAGTATCTTTTTACTCACGATTAATATTCAATTCAAGTAAATTAACTTCAGTTTGACTAAAGATTTTGATGGTTTATGGCCTTGTGATTGCTGACTTTCCCTTTGTATGCTTGTTACCTCACTTCGCTGTCCCTATCTATTCAGAAATATGTACATGGGAATGGTATGTCTATACACATGATATGTATTGTTTAAAAACTATGTCTGGGTTGTATGCTACGTGCACTTCGCATATTTTGCTGTTACACCACGTTGGTATTTTAGTTGGGTTTTAATTTGGTAATTGCACATTGTAAATCTCTTGTGTCGGTGTCACCCTGCTTCGCAACCAAAAATGAATGGTGCCAGGACATTTGCCAAAAATTTGCGGGTCATATGACTTGAACAATGAGCATTAGCTGTTCTGAACCCTGACTGTATCTCTACTGGGAGGATGAAATTGATTGTACGAATGATCCGAACACCTATATAAAAAGTAGACATCCTTCTAGTTGTTTTTATTGAAATACTTTGTTTTTTTTCAAAATAAATAAATAAATAAATACACTGTGCTGAAAAAGGTAGGTATGAATACCCAAAAGTCAGTGCTGCATTTTGATAGTTTGAGCATTCACATATGTTCATCATCTGTCTAGAAAGTGAATGTTCATGTATATTTGTGTGCTGCCTTAATTTATAGAAACTGAAATATACATATCATGTGTATACACCTACTGCTTTACTACTCTTGTGCCATGCTACATGCCTAATAAATCATATGCTGCCTTGGAAACATGTCATATTTTTACTATGTATATTCTTAGGATTGACTTCACAGTAAACACTTACTGAACTGTCATATGAACTGTGAATGTTGACATATGAAATCTACTGAAAATAGGAGGAGCACTTGTATAAACGGTCAGTAGTTCATCATGTATTTTCATATGAATCCTAAAACTCGTTGAGGCTTTGTTATGTGGCATACCAAAATCCAATATTTAAGTATGCATGTTGTTGTATCCAGTTCACTTTACTTTAAACCTGGAACCCACCATCTGATACATGACTTATTAATGAAATTTATGTGTACGTAATTGACACCTACAAGTGGACATGAAACACTTATAAGACCTGGAACTATGTTTTGTCCACTTGCATACTAACCGTCGAAATTTGAACAAAGGAGGCATGAATTTGGGTATGTATGTGAAGGCCGATATATGCGTGTGTATATACATTATTGTGTATGTATATACGTATTCCGGCATACGTATATACCCACATGCATATTGAATATTATATTTTAGTCTTTATTATCTAGAAAACTAGATGTCATTATTTTTCTTACATTGACCATACCACAGTATGCTTAGATGGCATGTACCTGTTATGGCATGATAAAATATAGGAATATAATTGCCTGGGAGAAAAAATGGGGAACATGATGTTTATGGGATGCATTTGTGTGCATAATTCTGGATATTATAACTAAATGACATGGAAGATTTCATATGGTATAAAAACACTTGGTCCAATGCTATGGGAAATAGAAATTGCTTATATAAGTGATTAAACTTATTGTCAGTTTGTCTTGAACACATTGTTCTAGGGTTATATCACTTCATTCGTCACTTACAGCTGAATTTGGGCCTGTGTTAATAATTTGCATGGCACCACCCTTTACTTGATTTACGTTTTGCATTGTTTTGGGTCACATTTGCAACCACACACCTGCTATACTCTTCAGTCTTACTTGTACACCTGTAAAGGATTGACTGTCTTGAGCACCCTTGCTGTTTTACTGCTGTCCCCCAAGTTGCATCAGTTCAATATGTGTTGCACTTGTGTAGAATTTGATCCTTACCTGTTGCATTACTTTGAATGCTTTGAGAAAATGTTGGTGCATACTACATGGTCTGTTGCACACCCTATTTGATGGAAATTGAACAAAAATACCCCTGTTCCTTGATCAAATTAAAACCTGCTACTTTAGGTCTGTAAATAACCACTATCTCGGCTAACTTGAAATGTTATAATGTACACCTTATTGGTTATTTGTGGTCATGGGATGCTGGGGCAGTGCACACGTGTACCTGTACACGTGTGTGCATGCAGGCTCCTGTGGTCAGTCGTTCCGGAAATAAAAGCCGATATGCAAAGAGATATACTTGATACTCAGATATTTATGTATTCCGTTGCGCACACACACGCACATATATATGAATCTATATGTTGTACTTTCTTATTTCGTCCCAAGTCGCTATGCTACATCTTGATAGTATTTTTTATGGGTTCGATGAACTCGAGTTTAAAATAATTTGTTAGGATTAACTATTATGTTTCAGTTTATATCGAAATTAATTTACTTGAACTATGATTAATCCTGACTCGAGTATTTTATGTTTTTGCATGGAATGCTCGAGTCAGACCCTGAGCATTTAAGAATTTAAAGATTTCAGTCAGGATTCGAAGATCGACGAAGAAGGGGATTCCAAGCTGGCGCGCTCTGAAGATTTTTACAGTAAAGATTTTCTTGTATTCAAAGTATATTTTATATTCCGCTATAGAAAAATCCTTGTATTCAAAAATCATGTTTTATAAATGAAAGTTTTATTTTTATATCTCATACTGTGTTCTCTGTGTTGATTCTGTTTCTAAACCCTGTAAGCTAAATACGCTCCATCAGTTTGGACGTTTTAAGTTGGTTTAATTACCAATTTGAAGCGGTCAAAAAGGCGGGACGTTACAAGTGGTATCAGAGCTTTTAGGTTTATTCAAGGCTTAGCTTATTGAGTTTAAAAACGGATCTTGAAAATAAACAGATTTTGAAAAATAGTTATTTTTGAAATATCAAATATTTTGAAACTAGTGTTTTGAAATTAATATAGCGGAAATAAAAATTTATTTTGAGATTTGAAAATTTTGTTCGGAATCCCCAGTCTTCGGAAATCTTCGAATCCAGGTATGCAATAACTAATTTTCGGTAAGGCCCTTTTAGATTTGAAATTAGAATCCATCACCGAATGGTATCAAAGGAAGATGAGTGTAATAGAATCGATGATTTAATTTCTTTAATCATGTATTGTAGTAATCAAAGAGAGCTGAAATTTATTGAAATAAGAATTTAATTTGAATAGAAAAGGAAAAATTGAAATCGTTTCAAAGAAGAAACGATGAATTTTATTTTGAAATTAATAATATAAGTTGATGAAAATAAAATAAAAAGGGGTTAAGTAAAGGGAGCTAATAAGTGTCAGCAATTAAGTGGGAATAACGATGTTGTATTTAACATCTGTTGAATCCAAATTTATAAATGTTTTCATGAGAATAAAGTATATTTTCGTCAGAAAATGAAGATGTGTGAATGTATTGGAATGTTTTCCCAATAATAATAAGAGATTTCATAAAAAAATGAATATGATAATTGTAAATGTTTTCCAAAAGATCGGGAGAGACTAACGGGTTTTGATAAATTAGAATGGCAAGGACTGAAGAACAAAAAGCCGCACGTCGAGAACGAAGGGCAGCGGAACGTAAAAGAAGGGAAGAATTAATATTGGAATACGAGGAGAGGATTAAGGAAAAACAGATAGCTGGCCCCTACGACAATGTCGTCTGTTACAGATGTCATAAAAAGGGACATTTCGCGGCTGCGTGCGGAGAGAGAGACAAGGGAAAGAAGAAGGAAGGAAAAATTTACCGATCCAATATTTTCTGTTTTAAATGTAGAGAGAAGGGACATTTTCCCAGTCGGTGTCTCAAAGTGAGGAAGAAGAAGCCTGCCATTGCTGAGATGTCTGACGAACCAACCACTTGCTATCATTGTAAGCAAGTTGGACATATAGCTCGAAATTGTTCCGAGAGACAACAAGGAAGACAGACAATATTGCGCTCCGCAAGTACATAGATAAAGACGGCTCCATCTCGTATTATTGTAAGAACTGCCAGGAGTGGGGTCATGTGGGTAAGGAATGCACATATCTTTTTGTGGAGACTCCAGAACCATGCATATCGTGAAAGTAGTTTACACAAAGATGTGGATCATCGATAGAAAAGCAGAAAATCATCGAAGATTGTGAATCCTAATTAAGTCAGCTCTGTTTCGTAATACTATCATTGTAATTCTAAAATTCCTATGTAGGTATTTTGAATAGATCAAAAAGACTATGTATAATTATTTGAATGGAATGGTTATGAAAGATTTTGAACTCTATGAAGTTGCTATTAATGGTTTAATCTTATTTTTATAAGGTTATTTGAAATCTTGAAAGTGAAATATTTCTGAGTAGAAATTATAATATTGTTATAATAAATGGTTTTCATAAAAGTAGATTCGTAAACTGAATTCGAGAGTTACGTGAGAAATAATTTGATAAGAAAGTGAAGTTAAGAAATTGGAAACTGACCGAAGATTGGTCAAGTTGGATGACTTTCTAAGTGTCGATCTGATGTTGGTTTCGGCCTTCGGGGTTGATACTTAGAGAGTTGTTCGCTTGCTAATTTACGATCAGAGGATGTAAATGTGGAAGAATGAAAATGCATGAGGAGGAATTGGTTATAAGAATTTTGAAATTTTGAAAGTATAAAGATTTGAATTAAGTGAAAAACTTAATAATTGGGGATCTGGAAGAAATTTTGACTTATAACCAATAGATTTAAAAAATCTGAGTTGAAAGGATATCCAATAGCTGAATTGATTAACAAATCAAAACTAAAATTTTGAAATTGGAATTGAATTTGAGGATATCCGATTTCGAATATTGAATATAGAAGTTTTCGGAACTTATATAAAATATATATAAGAATACAACGAATTTGGAGACCATTGATTTGGAAGGTAATCGAGTTGAAATGGAATCTTATATAACATAATTTATATAAGGAGATGTTTGCAAACAAGATTTGAAAGGAAATCTTATGAATTGACATAAGTATGATTTTTGAGGAATATGAAATAAAATACTATATGTATATAGTATAGTATGTTTTTCAAAGTAAAGATAAGGAAAGTACCTTCCTTCTCTTGAATTTTGAGCTTGGTTGAGATATGCTGCTGGTGGAAGTAGGTTGTCCGGACATAAAACTCATGAGTTGCCATTGAGCACGACTGCTAGCGAAATTCGCAGGGCTGTAGATAGCCTACGACGGTCGGATGTTCCCTGAGGGAATCAGGCGTAACCATTGTGATCACTGCGATCTAGAGTCGTTGGAATTCGACCGTGTAGCGTAATTCGTAGGGCTGCAGATAGCCTACGGCGGACGGATGTTTCTTGGGGGAACCAAGCGTAACCATTATGACTGCTGCGATCTACAGTCGAATTGTAAGGGCGTAATCCGCAGAGCTGTGAAAGCTTACGGGTATGGATGTTTCCTGAGGGAATCAGGCATAACCATTGTGTACCTGCGGTCCACTGAGATATCATAGTGATAGTGAGCCACCTGTTTGATGCAGCAGTTAGTCTTCGTGACTTGATTTGTCTTTGTAACTTGATTGGTCCTTATGACCTGAGTTAAATTCATTTGATGATTTGACTTCGTGATCCTAAGATAGAGCAACTAATGCTCAATGACCTCAGATTGTCTTTTGACTCTTATATTGTCTTCCGTTGATCTGTCCACGACGAAACTCGCAGGGAAGTGATTTCCTACGGATACAGATGTTTTCTGGGGGATCCAGACGAAACCATTGTGTATCTGCGATTCATGAACAATCAACATATCAATATCACATTGGTACTTTCCGTATCTGTTTTTAAAAGAAGAATTTTTGAAATATTTTCACTGGGAGTCGAAGCAAGGATATTTAGTACTTGAAGATTTTAGTCGTGCGTCTGGCCAGCGTATGCCTAACATCTGTGAGAACAACAATAAGACTTGTTAGACTTCGAGTTATCAAATATTTTCAAATAAATAATTTAAGATTAGACTCTAATTTAATTAAGTTAAGAATAATAATACAGATATTTTCTGTATAAAGGTTATAAAGGATTTCATATTTTGGAAATTATCAAGCTTTCAATTTATAAAGTGTCAACCTGAAGAGGAGATGTTATTTACACTCATCAAATGAGTGTTTGAAAATTTTTGAGTGGATTGAATTGGTTGAACTGAGGTTGTAAGGAATAAGTGAAATGATGAATACTAAATATTGACAGATGAATTTGTAAAGAAATTTGAAATAAATCGGGATGCGTAAATCCAACTTATGTAGAAATTGAGATTTAAGAAGAGATTAATTCTGAAAGAAAATTTGATTTTCCGAGTAAGCTGAATATGATGGATTAACAAGGAAGATTGTTGACTTAAATACGGATTTTAAATTAGTTATGAATGGAAGAAAATTCATACTAATATGGAATTTGAAGTATACATTGATGTAACTCTAATGGTCTCTCCTTTTCGAGGACGAAAAGTTTTAAAGGGGGGAAGACTGTAACGACCCGGAAATTTCGACAATTGGAATATGAGATTTATTGTGGTATTAACTATGAATAATCAATTTTCATATTGATACTGGAGTTAGAAATATAAGTTTCAAATATATTGTTTTGTGTATGGATAGACCAATAAATGAGTTAAAAATAAAATAACATTGTATATGAATGGAGTCAGACCATGAGCAGACTAATTTTATTAGATTCAGAATGTCGAGGCGTAACGGTGCGTAAAATTCGATTGGAGCTCGTTGTTGCGGTTCAAAAATAAAACATTAACAAAATTTACAGTAAATAAATAAAATATAGCGTTCAGTTCCTTCCTACGCACACAACCTTTGCCTTGGCCATCACGAAAACGTGATACCCACGGTGTCTTCATTATAAAAAGAAGCAAGCCTCCATTCATTTTCTTCAGACAAATCGTTTTCCCAAATTCAACGGCTGAAGCCCTAAACACTTTCCCCAAATCATGAAATCCGAAAATCCATGGCTGCCTCGATTTACTCAATCGCACCCAAATCATAGCCATCAAGTTTCTAGCCACCGCCGAGTCTAGAGCATAGCCGATGTCTTGAATTCGTACTCCGTAGTTGAACCCTAATTTTTGTTCCTGCCTCCACCTTCTTCTTTGAAGATAGTAACCACCGTATCCATAAATCGCCACCCAGTGGACCATTCGTCGAAGCTGTGGAAAATACAGCAGTGGAGGTGAGTTTCTTTGAAACTCACGATTGATTAATTTCAGTTCAAGTATTTTGAATTTTTATATAAACTGAGTATAATATTTTATGCCTTGTTGTGTTTGCATTTGGATTTATTGCCGTGACCCTGGATGTTGCCTACTGCCTTAAGATCGATGTTAATACCGATTGTTTTACATGTTGCTCAACTTTGTTTTGGATATGGTTTGCTAACCATTCTTGTTTTCTCACTGATTGTACTTGGGTCTGACACATACGCGGTCTAAGAATTTAAGTACCCAACTTGTGATGACTGTAAAATTCTTGGCATTTTGCCAGTATTTGGCTTTGTTCAGTTTTGGAAAACTGTCGAACATGAAACTTAAATCTGTCCTCAGGTATGAGTACCCAAAACTGCCCAAAATCGGTAAACAAGTGTGAGTATCTTTTTACTCACGATTAATATTCAATTCAAGTAAATTAACTTCAGTTTGACTAAAGATTTTGATGGTTTATGGCCTTGTGATTGCTGACTTTCCCTTTGTATGCTTGTTACCTCACTTCGCTGTCCCTATCTATTCAGAAATATGTACATGGGAATGGTATGTGTATACACATGATATGTATTGTTTAAAAACTATGTCTGGGTTGTATGCTACGTGCACTTCGCATATTTTGCTGTTACACCACGTTAATATTTTAGTTGGGTTTTAATTTGGTAATTGCACATTGTAAATCTCTTGTGCCGGTGTCACCCTGCTTCGCAACCAAAAATGAAAGGTGCCAGGATATTTGCCAAAAATTTGCGGGTCATATGACTTGAACAATGAGCATTAGCTGTTCTGAACCCTGACTGTATCTCTACTGGGAGGATGAAATTGATTGTACGAATGATCCGAACACCTATATAAAAAGTAGACATCCTTCTAGTTGTTTTTATTGAAATACTTTGTTTTTTCAAAATAAATAAATAAATAAATACACTGTGCTGAAAAAGGTAGGTATGAATACCCAAAAGTCAGTGCTGCATTTTGATAGTTTGAGCATTCACATATGTTCATCATCTGTCTAGAAAGTGAATGTTCATGTATATTTGTGTGCTGCCTTAATTTATAGAAACTGAAATATACATATCATGTGTATACACCTACTGCTTTACTACTCTTGTGCCATGCTACATGCCTAATAAATCATATGCTGCCTTGGAAACATGTCATATTTTTACTATGTATATTTTTAGGATTGACTTCACAGTAAACACTTACTGAACTGTCATATGAACTGTGAATGTTGACATATGAAATCTACTGAAAATAGGAGGAGCACTTGTATAAACGGTTAGTAGTTCATCATGTATTTTCATATGAATCCTAAAACTCGTTGAGGCTTTGTTATGTGGCATACCAAAATCCAATATTTAAGTATGCATGTTGTTGTATCCAGTTCACTTTACTTTAAACCTGGAACCCACCATCTGATACATGACTTATTAATGAAATTTATGTGTATGTAATTGACACCTACAAGTGGACATGAAACACTTATAAGACCTGGAACTATGTTTTGTCCACTTGCATACTAACCGTCGAAATTTGAACAAAGGAGGCATGAATTTGGGTATGTATGTGAAGGCCGATATATGCGTGTGTATATACATTATTGTGTATGTATATACGTATTCCGGCATACGTATATACCCACATGCATATTGAATATTATATTTTAGTCTTTATTATCTAGAAAACTAGATGTCATTATTTTTCTTACATTGACCATACCACAGTATGCTTAGATGGCATGTACATGTTATGGCATGATAAAATATAGGAATATAATTGCCTGGGAGAAAAAAATGGGGAACATGATGTTTATGGGATGCATTTGTGTGCATCATTCTGGATATTATAACTAAATGACATGGTAGATTTCATATGGTATAAAAACACTTGGTCCAATGCTATGGGAAATAGAAATTGCTTATATAAGTGATTAAACTTATTGTCAGTTTGTCTTGAACACATTGTTCTAGGGATATATCACTTCATTCGTCACTTATAGCTGAATTTGGGCCTGTGTTAATAATTTGCATGGCACCACCCTTTACTTGATTTACGTTTTGCATTGTTTTGGGTCACATTTGCAACCACACACCTGCTATACTCTTCAGTCTTACT
This sequence comes from Allium sativum, assembly GCA_030737875.1. Lineage (NCBI taxonomy): Eukaryota > Viridiplantae > Streptophyta > Magnoliopsida > Asparagales > Amaryllidaceae > Allium > Allium sativum. Next base: position 493,606,727 of record CM060920.1, read on the forward strand.
TGTACACCTGTAAAGGATTGACTGTCTTGAGCACCCTTGTTGTTTTACTGCTGTCCCCCAAGTTGCATCAGTTCAATATGTGTTGCACTTGTGTAGAATTTGATCCTTACCTGTTACATTACTTTGAATGCTTTGAGAAAATGTTGGTGCATACTACATGGTCTGTTGCACACCCTATTTGATGGAAATTGAACAAAAATACCCCTGTTCCTTGATCAAATTAAAACCTGCTACTTTAGGTCTGTAAATAACCACTATCTAGGCTAACTTGAAATGTTATAATGTACACCTTATTGGTTATTTGTGGTCATGGGATGCTGGGGCAGTGCACACGTGTACCTGTACACGTGTGTGCATGCAGGCTCCTGTGGTCAGTCGTTCCGGAAATAAAAGCCGATATGCAAAGAGATATACTTGATACTCAGATATTTATGTATTCCATTGCGCACACACACGCACATATATATGAATCTATATGTTGTACTTTCTTATTTCGTCCCAACTCGCTATGCTACATCTTGACAGTATTTTTTTATGGGTTCGATGTACTCGAGTTTAAAATAATTTGTTAGGATTAACTATTATGTTTCAGTTTATATCGAAATTAATTTACTTGAACTATGATTAATCCTGACTCGAGTATTTTATGTTTTTGCATGGAATGCTCGAGTCAGACCCTGAGCATTTCAGAATTTAAAGATTTCAGTCAGGATTCGAAGATCGACGAAGAAGGGGATTCCAAGCTGGCGCGCTCTGAAGATTTTTACAGAAAAGATTTTCTTGTATTCAAAGTATATTTTATATTCCGCTATAGAAAAATCCTTGTATTCAAAAATCATGTTTTATAAATGAAAGTTTTATTTTTATATCTCATACTGTGTTCTCTGTGTTGATTCTGTTTCTAAACCCTGTAAGCTAAATACGCTCCGTCAGTTTGGACGTTTTAAGTTGGTTTAATTACCAATTTGAAGCGGTCAAAAAGGCGGAACGTTACAGATTGTAACAACCCGGAAATCAGAGCCAATTTAAATTTTTATTTTGGCAATTTTAGTGAATTTTGAATATTTAAAATGAATCATTTTAAATAATGACGACGAGAAATTTATTTTGAATAGAATTAGAACGTATATATTTATTTGAATCGACGTTAGAATATAAATATTTTATTATAATTATAAAAGGAATTAGAAAATGCACGGTAGTTCGAAAATTCAATTTCAAATTTCAAATGAATGTATAGGATTCAAAATAAACCGGATTTTAGCGAAACCAAAAAATATTTGAATCTATTTGAGAATATCTTCCCAACGAATCCGAATAATTGAAATTTCATAGCGGGAATCAAAAGTTACGTCCAGTTGAAAATTCAAAATAGTCGCTATGGAATTATGGCCCTTAAAATTGGAAAATTTTCAAACGACCTCGGTTTTCGACGAAACCACTTTTGTTGGATCCGGGATATCGAGTTATTGCTAGATTCCAAAATTCATAATTTTTTGAATCAATATGTGAGCATGGCGAAGTTAAACGTGTTTTAACAGTTTCAATCAATTTCGATCGACCAGAAAATGGCCATTTTTCAAACGGTCTTCAAATTTGACGAAATTAATTTTGTTAGTCCCGTATCATCAAAATGAAGCTAGAAATAATTTTTCTGCAATTTTTAGAATCAGTATGTGACCCCGGTTATTTAAAATGTACGTTCAAATTAAATACATATTAATTTATATGTTAAATTTAACGGAAACTGATCGTAACTGCCGAATTGGATTATTATACATATTCCATTGTACTTAGAATGGGGGTAATTAGCTAGGGGCGACAGTCGTTGGGTTTCGTTTGGAGTTCAAATATAAAGTCAACTTTCATGGAATAAAATATTAATAAATTATAATGTATATATATTTCTTATAAAACCTATCTCCTTTTTCCCTCTCCTCTTCACTGTTGATTTCAGAAAGTAAAAAAAAAAAACATGAGCTCCACATCGCGACAGCCACCACCGTCGCTTCTGCCGGCGTCGCCCCCGCTGTGCCATCTCCCCGCGCCGCCGAGACCCCCCTCTCCTCCCCCCTCAACGTAACCCCACCCCCCCAAAATCCCTAAAGCCCTAAATCAAAATCGTCATCCCCAAACCCGTCAGCCCTAGCGCCTCCCCCTCCTTCCGACACTATGCCACCGCAAAGACCCCACCACCTCAGTGCGCGACAGCACCTCCTCCCCCCTCCTCTAAGCAGTCTCCGGCGAATTGAGGCGGCGTGACAGTGGGTTAGGGTTCGAGCAAGATGGGTTACAACGGCTTGAAGGGTACAAACAACAAGGAAGCATACGAGATGAAGATGGATTACGACTAATTTAAGGTTAATGTTGATTATAGAATAACTTTGTTTTTAAAAGTGTTGTTTTAAAATAAAATTAGCATTATAAAATTCCGTTTTTATATATAAATGAGCATGATAAAAATGCGATTTTTGTATGAATAGGATAGAGATAAAGGTGCTTTTTATTATATGAACATCGCTATAAAGATTTGATTTTTATGATATGATAAAGTGATTAAAAATATGATTTTTACATAATAGAGGACATAAAAATATGATTTTTATGTATGTAGCTAGTGTAAAGATATGTTTTTTTGGAGTATCGAATATAAAGATTTGATTTTTATCATATGAACGAATTCAAAAAGAAGTAATTTTTAATATGAATGGTATTAACGTAAAGATGTGAGTTTTATGTATATGGTTTCAAAATAAAAAGGCGATTTTTAAATATATGAAGCTATAAAAATGTGATTTTTATCGTATATACCATTATATAAAAATGTGATTTTTATAGCGTTGAAATAAAAATACGATTTTCTAATATAAAAATCGTGTGAAACAGATCGTTGGAAACACGGCAAAGATCTTCTACATATAAAGAGTCGCGGCGTTTGGTTTAGCTTATCGGTGAGAACTCCGCACTTTTAATTAGTTTTCTAGTTGAAATATATACTAGGGTGCAGACGGTGCTTAGTAGCACCCGACACCGTCATCCACAGACCATGGATGACTTGTTTAGTTGATTGATGTGTTATGAAAACTGATTGTGTGTAGTGGAATGAAATAAATTATTTTATGGTTAAAAATATATTTTTTAATGTGTATATAAAATAAATATTATAAACAAATCAGACGATTTGTTTATGTGCACACATTTAACTGATACGAATTGGGACGATAAATTTTACACATCGCCCAACTGCACAAATAAAACCTGTGTTTGATTGTTTGAAAACCCCACACGGATATTGGGATGAAATTGGCCATACACTTGTCCCAATAATTAGTTGTATGTCGATCGATTGATTGACATGTTGTTATAAGCGTTAAATATTTATATTTGATGCTTTTGCAGTGTAGAATGCATTTTGGGTGATGGTTGACTGTGTTTGATTATCGTAGTGTACGTGTGTGTATGAAATCCATATAATTAACATTATATGGTAATTGATTGGGCCTCATTCCAAGTTGGAAAATAAATAAAATTCATGTGTTGAATAAAAAGAATATTCATGTGTTGAATAAAAGAAAATTCATGTGTTGAATAAAATATATATTCATGTGTTGAATAAAATATATATTCATGGGTTGAATAAAAGAAAATTCATGTGTTGAATAGAATATATATTCATATGTTGAATAAAAGAAAATACTCATGTGTTGAGAATATTCATGTGTTGAATAAAGTATAAATTCATGTGTTGAATAAAATAAATATTCATTTGTTGAATAGAATAAACATTCATGTGTTGAATAAAAGCCGTGTTGATTAGATATGCGCCATTTTGATGTGAACGATATTCATATCGATTTTATTCATTTTTATAATGAATATCGAAAAGGAAATGATTTCAAAATCTAATATTTTGAAAATATTATCATGTATATATTAATGATATGAAATATTCAATTTTGATTTGAAATTGAATATGAGGTTGAAATTGTTCTTAAAACGAATTTAAAACGAATTATAAAATATGTTTTGAATTGAAATCGACAATATATATATAATATATATTATATATACATAATGGCCTGAATAGAACACGCCGCGCTGCGGCAGTTCGCGAATTTCGACCATTGAATTCGAATGGACATTACGAGAGATCCGACCGTCGGATTCTCCTGAAACCAGAAGCATTGGGTTCATATCGAAAAGAGCTTTCTAAGAATATTAGAGATTTGAAATCTAACGGTTGGATTTGGAATTATGTCCAAATCAAATTTGGAAAAGGTTGTTGTAAGTGCAGTTCGATGGCCGTTGACGGAAATCGACTGTACGGGCCTTGATAAAATTATTAAAAATAGTAATAATTTGTGTAAAATCATAAGAAATGATTTGGAAAGAAGTGCGATGAAAAATTCCATATTTGAAAAGATAAAAATAGATTTTTGTTGAAATGAACTAGTTTTAAACTGGAATTATAATCCATTTATTTTTGAAATAAATAAATTGGATTTGAAAGGGTTTTAAAAGTAACCAGAATTTCCAATAATTGAATTGGAATGGATTTGAATCGAAATTGTCTATGGAATATTTCGATGTTGGATTTCGTGATTATACAGGTATTGTTATGGAAATTTGAAAGATATATTTATATTGTTATTTCCAATACGATTTTTGTTGGTCGTAGAATTTGATATTGAATATAAGCCGATATATTTTCTATTCAGAGCCTTGTATTTAATATCAAATGGGGTTTGGGTTTGTCGTTAATGGTGTCTTCAATAACACTGTTCTTAAACCCAGTTGAGAAAAGATTAAATCTTTTTATTTAGATTTAATGAGGTATACCAATTAAATGGTATTTAATTGGAATTGAATTGATTTTTGGGTTTATCGTAAACGGTGTTTTAAATAACACTTGTTCTTTAGCCCGATAATTAATGGAATGTGATTTTGGGTTGTCGTGAATGGTATCTTTAATAATACTGTTCTTAGACCCAAAGGAGTTAAGAAAATCAGAAACTAACTAGAGATTAGTTAAGTTGAATGGTTTCTTGGGTATTGGCCTTCGGGGTTAATACTTAGGGAATTGTTCACTTGCTAATTTACGGTTAAAGGCTGATACAATGGAATGTGATTTTGGGGTTTATAGTGAACCGTGTTTTAAATGACATTGGTTCGTTAACCCAGTTAAAGGTAGGATATGGCTTCCCGAGTTAAATAATCATTAATAGCGATTTTTGGGAAGATTAAAACCAAGTGTGTTTTAATGAATCTTTAATTAGATTGAAATGATCGAGAATGGAGTATCACAAGTTTTGCTCCAGGCGATAGTTAAATCTTTAATTAGATTTGAACGTGAAATGGTGATTGAATTTACCGATAATACCGTGGTGTTAGATATGAAGTATGACCAGTTTTACTTCATGGGATGAATAGGTTGGGATTGGGAAATTAAAATAAATGATTACTTCGGTAAGGTTCGTTAATCCCGACTAGTCTGGATAAACCATAATTTGGTTTGAATTGATACTCGAAAGAAGATTAAAGAATAAATTTTAAGAATTTATCTTTGATAAAATTAATGGGAACCTTTCCAAAAGTATAAGAATATTTGAATAAAAGAATATTCTGAATTGGAATGAGGCGTATGTTGTGTTTGTGTAACACTTTTTATTATATACGCGAGTTATTCAGAAAGACCGGGTTTATCCCATTCTGAATAATTGATTTGACGATGTGTCGAGGAAGAAGACGGTGGTCGAAGACTAGAGGTCTTCACATCGTTTGGGTGATTACTGATGATCTTGATTGGGCTGTAAACCCAAGAGGAGGGAATCAGTTGGTGATCGTCCAGTCGTACTTGGAGATCGATGGATAGGCGAGGTACAAGGTGCCTCCGGTTTCGTTCAAACCTAGAACGGACTTGTAAATGGACTGTGTGTCTGACCTTGGATATCATTCTGTGTGATTGATGGATATCGTTTGCATGGAGTGGTTTGCCTGTGTGACATGCTAAGATGCAAATGATCAAGGCTTCTTTTGAAAAGCAGAGTCTTGTGGTTGATGATCAAAGCACGGCCTGTGTGGCATAGCTTTGTGTAGCGTTAATTTGTGATCCTCACACCCTGGTTGTGAACCCGAAATGGGAGAGAACATCAGGGAGGGCATGCGTTTCTTTCTAGCTAGGGTGGTGTCAGTGACCTACCATCCCTGACATTTATATTATTTTCACCTGTGTGGTCGTTGGATTGCGAGGCGCCTCAGATATATCGGTGACTATGTGGAGCTGATGGAGTCATTTGGCTCATTTACGCCCCAAAGGGTGGGGAAACGCAGTGTTCAGGCACTTTAATCCACATCAGTGGACCGGCCCTACGATCCAAGGCTTGACTGAGCACTTGCCTAAGGCTCGGGCTAGAGAGTCTCGAATTCGGTAGAGGACTATCTTTTGCCTCGGTTCACAGATGGAAACCCAACTTCCAATACGTGACTTGGCGGTTTTGATTGTAGAGCCTAGTATGTGCGACATGATATATGGTACCCATGCCATCTATGATTGATACTTATGATTGAAATTGTTTTGACACTATACACTTATAGTAATAATAAAAGATGAAATTTAGCGTATCAAGCATTCTTTGGCTATTATAAGGTAAAATCCTATCCACCAGCTTGTGTTGCATTGTGTGATGGGACCTGGGTCTTATAACAGCTTCATTGTTGTTTATTTAGCATTGCGTTGTTGTTTTATTCATTGGTATTCTTGGGTGGAAACCCGTTACGTATTATACGGCGTGGTCCCTTGATTCACCTAACTTTAAAATAAAGATTAATAATTTTTTTAGTTCTCACACCAATCACATGACTGATCTGGAGTTTATTGTTTTAACCTAAACTCTGGGTGCCCTTATTTTCCGCACGGGCAACTAGTAGTTTTGGTTTTGCAGATTTATATTCACAGGATACTGATTTACAGCTGCAACGATGCTCGGAAAGCTCTGTATCCCTGTATAACTTTCAGTTGTGTTTTATATTATTTTTCCGCTGCTATGTAATGTATTGTAATCTATGATTTTTGTCAAATGTATATTATTTGTTTATACTCTGTATATTCTTGTATTCTGATGAATTGTTGTAATTAACAATGAAATGTTCTTCTGTTTGCATTCCAATTTGTCGTGTTCTCAAAACAATCAGGGGTTTCGAACGGTCTTTGTCGGTTTAGCGATCGATTCGGATTGAGCGAAATTCCTTATCGTTTCAGAGATAGTCCTTACAAATAGGACTAATGTAACACCCCACATCCGTTAGTGTCACTCACAAAGGGGATGCACTAAGTTCTATGGAGCATTTAGGGTAAAAGATGCAGATAAATTACAAGACAGACAGAAATTAAACAGCGGAAAATAAAACTTTGCTTTATTGATAAAATAGTTTGTACAAAGATTTCTTTACAATATCAGAGTGTCATCTGTCTTAAAAAATAAAGAAGCATAAAAATACATTTATATTCCCCAATGTAGTAAGAACCAGCCATAGCATCTGAAAAGAGAATCCAAGCAAAACTTCGACAAATCTTCAAGCTGGGAAAGAGTGACAGTCCAACTTAACCTGAGCTATACTACTTCCTCCTCTACTACCTTGGGGGGGGGAACGGAAGAAAAGAAGACGAAAGAAAAACAGAGTCAGACATAAAGCCTGAGTAAGTTCAGTAACTTCTAGCATGTGAACATGGAAAAACAAACGACATGAATTAACTGAATCCAAGATTACACCATGACCATAGGGTCAGCAAGATTAGACAAGATAATCACAAGATATGCTAAGATAAGATAAACTGGATATGCTCTAATACTTTCGCCGCTTCGCTATTTCCTTGTTATACTGGTTTCTATATCTCTGCACCGCCTAACTAGTATCCCAACTAGTAACGATAACGTGATCCCAGTCCCTGTAGTTTCCATTGCCTTCAGGCCTACATTAATTATTTGTTACCTAGATTTACATCTAGGGTTTTCTATCAAGTGCTTTCTAGTTTCAACTAGAGTTTATGCTATCTGTTGAATGCTTCTCGGATTCAGGGTTTATGCCCCCTAGTCCAATCGATGCCCCCAAGTCTAGGACACACTACCTAGAGTGGTATATGTTCCTATACTTCCCCACGCATGTATCGCGAACCGTCATCGCTTGTCTAGATGCACATGTCCTGTAATGTGCAGTCCGAGTCCTGTGTCAGGGCAAGTCAAGGAATACAGAACTCGGTCGGGAGCTTTCAGATATCTGCCGATGCAAATACTAAGGTCTGTTTTTATTCTAGTGGCTATGGTCCCACTTGACCCCTCCCTTAACTAATGAAAGGCACACCTTGAAAAATGAGAACTATACGCCGACCCCCGTTGCCCCACTATCCTATGGCCATCCTCACCCATAACTAGATAGCAAGTATATGGTCTTTTGGTGTTCTCAGCCTTTCCGCTTCACGTATCTCGATTGACTGAAGATGGATGGTAGACGACGAGTCGCTATCACAGGGCTACCGTTTGCTCGTCGAATCACGCCGGTCCATCCTAGTCTTTAGGTTGCCATATATTGCAACCAAGGCATACCCCTGGTTCTTCTACGCAGACCTTAACCTCTGTGAGCCCAGGAGGATCATCTGCAGCCTCACAGAGGGATACTAAGAGTACCCTCACGTCCCCTCAAAGTCTCGGGCTTCGTAACCCAATTCGTTGGAGCCTCCTTTTTACTCAGACGGACATTCGCTCCTTCTCGTGTTTTACTAAGAATTACTACTTAGTTCTCTTTCCCGTAAATCCGGATTGGTTAAGTGTCATCAGTCAATTTTAGCTAACTTAACCCCCTTCATTTATTCTGTTAAACTGGTTAAGTGTTATCAGTAATTCATGTTGACTTAACCCTATCCCAAACCATGTTATATTGGTTAAGTATTTCTTATTACTTAACCATACCCATTCATCCTGTATTGGTTAAGTGTTCCTTGCCCGTCTGTTTTAACTGACATGTTATTATTAATGGTTAGGTATTATCTCTTCATGTTTTGGACTTAACCCTATTCCTTTATCACAATATGATGGTTAAGTGTTCAAGCTTACCTAACCCTATGGTCTAGGCTAGCTAACATATCAAATTGGCTAAGTGTATTTACTTAACCTCAACCTCTAGTCTAGTTAACATGTTAATTTGGCTAAGTGTATTAACCTTACTTAACCCCACCTTCTAGTCCAGTTACCATGTTAATTTGGCTAAGTGTTTTCTTAGTTACTTAACCCCTACAAATCTTGTCTTGTTACGATGTTAAGTTTGGTTAAGTGTCCCTATGGACTTAGCCCTCCCATCCTAGCTTAACTGTGTTAAATTGGTTAAGTGTTTCTATGGACTTAACCCTCCCATTCTAGATTAACTATATGGCCCTAACCCCACCCACCAGTCTGGTTATCATGTTGAATTGGTTAAGTGTCTTAGTGAACTTAACCCTACTATTCTTGTTCTAGCTTTAATTAAATAGATTAAAGCCACGACCACTCACATTAGACAGATATTGTTGCGACCACTGGATGTGCCGGTTGGTTCCGGGCAGATTTACATCACAACTCAGTCTAACCTCGGGTTAGGCGTATTCGTGTTTTCTAGTTCAAAGGGTTTTGACTAATTTTCAAATCAGGTTTTGAAAGTAACTAACCCGTCCGTCGGATCAGTTAGGGATAGCCAGGGAGAGCAGGAAACTTGTATTTTCCAAACCCAAGCCTAGACACTATCCTCTCTGTCACCCTAGAACTTTCTGGTGTACCGTTAAAAGAGATGTCATTAATAAATCTTTAATTTGTCTAAATTTACATTTCCTAATTTAGGCCAGATTCTATAGGTAAATTATTCCTAATTTACTTATTTCCCAATTACTCTTTTAATGTAAATTGTCTACATTTATTTCTATGGCCCATTTCCCTTCCTAAATCATATTTATGCTTTTTGGTATGTAAACTATACCAAACTAAGTGTCACTAACCATGAATTTTCTAAACCTGACAGTTATTCCCAATTATGGCCAATTTCACATTTATGCCAATATACTTACCGTGCCAAATTAGCTAATCCAATTCCGATTCAACATTCTAATTCACGTCAAACTAGACTTATTGCTCTAGTTCACTATTCATGTAAATGCTAGATTTACATGTCAATACTAGATTCAAATTACACGTCTTATAATTCATGTCAAATTTATCCAATTTGCATTTCTATGAACATGCCATAATACATGTTCCCAATTTATGCCAATTTCCAAGTTAAACTACATTTTTAGTAAATTTCATATTTTGCCCAAACCGCATTCCCACCGTTCGTATAATCGTGATTCGGTCTAGATTATAAATAAAGCTAGGTTCGTAGAAAATAGGGAATGAACCAAAGATGCTATGCAAAAGATAGACATACTAACTGGCATAAAAAGGGTTGAATAACGACGTCGGTTCAAGAACATGGGTAGACCTAACTTAATAGGTAAATTCCCAAGGTCTAAAACCAAGGATAGACAAAATAGAGACGCAGATTCAAGAACATGGGTAGACCTAACTTAATAGGTAAATTCCCTTGGTCTAAAACCAAAGAAAACCAAGGACAGGCAGAATAAATAATCGGGTTTAGTCTCATAATCACAGAACTTAAGCAACACTTTCCTAATCATGAATCATAGGTGTTTAATAACTGATGTCCTTGTTATGTCATAGGCAATAGTTTATGCTTTTCCTAATCAAAGGCGTAGTTGGTGTTCACAGTCAAGAAAATCATTCTCATAGTCACAGTCACAGTCATAGGCAAAATTCATTGTCATAGGCAATGTCCATAGTCATGGGCAATGTTCATAGTCATAGGCATATGGTTTGTAACGACCCACAAAATTTGAACCAATTTAAAATTTTTTAAATTGGCTAAAATAATGGATTTTAAATATTTAAAATAAATATTTTAAATAATGGCGATGAAAACTGAGTTTGAATCGACATTTGAAAACGAATATAATTAATTATAATTATAAATAGAATTGAAAATGGCGCGGTAGTTCGATAATTCGATTTCAAACTTCAATTGAATATACCGGGTGCAAAACAATCCGGATTTTAGTGAAACCAAAAACATTAGGATCTAATTGATGATATCTTTCCAACGAATCTGACAAATTGAAATTTGATAGCGGGAATCAAAAGATATGTCCACTTGAAAATTCTGAATGGTTGCTATGGAATTCAGGCCCTTAAAAATGGACATTTTGCAAATGACCTCGGATTTCGACGAAACCACTTTTGTTGGATCCGCAGTGTCAAGTTATTGCTAGGTTTCAAATTTCATAATTTTTCGAATCAATATGTGAGCGTGGCAAAGGAAAACGCGTTTGACCAGTTTCAGTTGATTTTAATCGACTGGAAATTGGCCATTTTTCAAACGGTCTCAGAATTTGACGAAACTAGTTTTAATAGGACCGTATCGTCAATACGAAGCTAGAAAATATTTTTCTGAAATTTTTAGTGTTAGTATGTGACCCCGGTAATTTGAAATGTACGTCTAAAATTCAATATAGTGATTTAAATGAAAATTCAACGGAAACTGATTGTAACAATCAAATCAGCTTGCGATACATATCCCATTGTGTTCGGAATGGGGGTAAAACGCTTTGGACGACAGGCGGTGGGCCTCGTTTAGAGGTCGTACGTAAAAGTCAACTTTTTGCAAAATTAAATAATAATAAAAAAAATTAATTCCCTCCCTTTATCTTTCTTCCTGCCCCCCCCCCCCCCGATTTCATTAAACAGAAACAAAAAAAAAGAAAAAAATCCCTAACTAATCGCGCCCTCCCTCCTCCGTCGATCTGACGCAATCGAACCCCCTCCAGTCCATCGGAGGACCAGCGCCGGCCACCCCACCAAGGATCGATCATCCCCTAGCCCTCGGACGCTCCCTCGTTCCCATCATCCTCTGAATCGAGCATCGCCATCCATCGCTCCTGCTGACGCCGACCTCACCCCACCTCCAGGCAGTGAGCTCCCCCACGCAGCGCCTCCGACCACCACTTCGACGCTGTAGCGAGCCCCTCCCCTTCTATAACGAACGTGAGTTTTTTTTTAACTAGATTTTAATTTCTGTTTTATTATAAGTACATAGTTAATTAAAAACTGTTTTTTTTTTAAAAAAAGGTTTAAAACTGATTTTTGAAAAGTTTAAAACTGATTTTGAAAAGGATTTAAAACTGATTTTAGAAAGGATTTAAAACTGATTTTGAAAAGGTTTTAAAAACTGATTTTATTTTAAGATGTAAAAAGAAAAAGATTTAGATGTAAAAAGAAAAGATTTAGATGTAAAAAGAAAAAGATTTAGATTTTAAAAAGAAAAAGATTTAGATTTTAAATAGAAAAAGATTTAAACTTTAGAATAGAAAAAGATTTAAACTTTAGGATAGGAAAAGATTTAAACTTTAGAATAGAAAAAGATTTAAACTTTAGAATATAAAAAGATTTAAACTTTAAATAGAAAAAGATTAGAACTTTAGAATAGAAAAGATCAGATTTTTAGAATAGAAAAGATCATATTTTTAAAATAGAAAAGATCAGATTTTTAGAATAGAAAAGATCATATTTTTAAAATAGAAAAGACGGAATTTTTATTAAGTAGAAGAAGTAAGATATGATTTTTATATTTTTAAAGTAATAAAAATATAATCTTTACATCATAGGAATATTAAAAATATAATCTTTATTTTTGAAAAGGCGGAATTTATATTTTTGAAATTCGATTTTTATATATTGAATAGCATAATAAAAATTCGATTTTTATATATTGAATAACATAGTAAAAATTCGATTTTTACATATGTAGAGAATACGGGCAACGAAGCGACAAAAGGCGAGATTGGCGAAGATTTCTATAAAGGAAGAGTCGTGGTATTGGATAGCTATAGCTGAGAATTTCTCACTCTTCAATTTCTTTTTCTATAAACATATATGTGTTGAAGTAAAAGTGAATTGCTATATATAAATATATATATATATATATATATATATACGCCCCTCGTCCACAAACCATGGACGATATTTATTGATTGAAATTGTTGTGATAATTGATTGATAGCGAATGATTGTTTGGGATTGTTTGTGATTGATATTGGTTGATTGTGGTTGAAAAATACCCATTTGTGGTTGAGAAATATTTGGTTGAAACCACATAGGATTAGTTTGTGGAAATGAAATAAATATATACATGCCGCCTGCGTGCGAACTAGATGCATGATCCCCATTGTCAAAAACCGCGAGGTTTTAAGGTAGAGCGAGGAGCCGTACTAGGGACGGTCCCGGTTTTAACTACCCTGCAATTATGCTGCCGAAATTTTGAATAATATTCGTGTGTTTGAATTATTTTCATTTGCTTAAACTATATTTATTCATTGAATAGGAAACATTCATGTGTTGAATTGATATTCATTCGTTGATTAGAAATTCATGTGTTGAATGGTGTTCGAATTTTAACATGTAAAAATCACCTTTCATCTATATATAAAAACTATAGAAAACATTCACGTGTTGAATTGATATTCATTCGTTGATTAGAAATTCATGTGTTGAATGATATTCATATTTTGAAATAAATTGTTTGATAATAAAAATCACCTTTTATCGACTATATGGAATGTGTAAAATAATCTCGTTTTGAAAGAAATTGTTTTATGATAAAAATCATATTTTTGTCACCTATATAAACTATATATAAAAATAGTGTTTAGAAATGAATTGTTTTACAATAAAAATCACATTTTTATTGTATGCATAAATCGTTGAAATGTGAAGTGTTAAAAATAGCCACTTGTTCAAAATAAACATATATGAGTTGAAATATTCATTAATTAGCTAATGAAATGATTTGCACCTATTTATGTAACATTAGAATGAATGGTGTTTTTAAACCAAATAGAAATCAAATATGAAGTCGAATAGAAAATGATAAATGATAAGAACTGTGTATATATGTACATACATATTCATTGAACAGGTTACAGCAAAGGGGCTAGAGAAGAGGAATAAAATTTTGTGCCCGACAAATAGGTACACATTTACTGTTTTGTTTGGGTGATGATTTTATGAGCCTGTTGGCTAGCCGCTTGGCTTTTTCTTTTTCTTTTTGAGATTAGAAGGACCGGGAAAGCTATTTGCGATTTCCCGATGCTCCCGGTGCAGGGGAGGTTATGGCGAAATTTTCCAAAATTTTAAGGTGTTAGAAAAATATTTGAAGTGAAAACGATATGGAAATCATTGAATGAACTATATTTATATAAATATTTAAATATAAATAAAATTAAAATGAAACGAAGCCGTGCAATTCGTATTTTGAAACCACGATTTCAAACAACTAGTACGGGAAATCCGACCATTGGATTTTCCCGAAATCTCAACCGTCGGGTTCGCCTTGGAATAATCTTCCCAACGGCACCAACTTTGTAGAAATCCAACGGTTGGATTGTCTGGAATGTTTAATTCAAATCTGAAGAAAAACAGCGCCAGAAACGATTATATTTATTTATATATATAAATATAATTATATGTAATCGAATAACGACGCTGCAGTTCGTATTTTGAAATCGAAAATTCAAACGATTGTACCGGGAGATCCGACTGTCGGATTTTCCCGAAACTGGAACCGTTGGGTTCGTTTTGAAAAGACCTTTCTAATGATGTAAATTTTGTGAAGATCCAACGGTTGGATTTTCAGATATGTGTAACTCAAATCTGAAGAAAAACAGCGCCACGGCCGCTTTATGGCCCGAAGCGTCGTTTTGAATAAATTGGCTATTTTAAAATAAATAAAAATAGTGATAAATCATTATAAAGTACCATAAACAATATGGAGTGGAAATAAACTGAATTTGCTCGATTTATGTTGTATTTGATGGTTGAATGTGTTTGGTATGAAAATTACATTAAAGAACAATATTGGTGTTGTCGAAAAATTTAACCATTGAAATAAATTGATTTGAAATTCTAAATATACGTGAATTATTTGAAAAGGCCGAGTTAATTCTCATTTCGAATAATTGACCAACGATTAAAAGTCGAAGATGAAGACGATGGTCGAAGACCGGAGATCTTCACCTCGTTTGGATGGTAACCGAGGTCCTGATTGGGAGGCATCCCGAAATATGGATAATGAGTGGTGATCGTCCAGACGTACATGGTGATCGATGGGTTTGCGAGGTATTTAGTGCCTCCGGTTTCGTTCAGACCCAGAACGGACTTGTAAATGGACTGTGTGTCCGACATTGGAATTTGTTCTGTGTGATTGATAGCCATCAGTTGCACGGTGTGAATTGCCTGTGTGGCATGCTAAGATGCAGTGATCAGGGCTTCTGTTGAAAAACAAAGTCTTGTGGTGATGAGCAAAGCACCTCCTATGTGGCGTATCTTTGTGTATAACGTGAATTCGTGAGCCTCACACCCCGGTATGAACCTAAAACGGGAGAGGACATCAGGGAGGGCCTGCGTTTCTTCCTAGCTAGGGTGGTGTCAGTGACCTACCAGCCCTGACATTTATATACTTTTCACCTATGTGGTTGTTGCTGTTGCGAGGCGCCTCGGTTTGATCGGACGATCCGGGTCTGGTGGAGTCATTCGTTGGCTCATTTACGCCCCAAAGGGCGGGGAAACGCAGTGTTCAGGCATTTTAATCCACATCGGTGGACCGGCCCTGACGATCCAAGGGTCGATGCGCTCTGACCCTGAGGCTCGGGCTAGGCAGTCTCGAATTCGGTAAGGACTATCTTTTGCCTTGGTTCATGGCGGAAATCCAATTTCCAACTACGTGACTGTGCGGTTTTGATTGTATACCTATATATGGCGACATAGTGGTATGGGGCATTAATGCCGTCTATGATTGATAGTTATGATTTGAAATAGTTTTCAAAACATATAAACACTAGCAATAATATCAAATGCCTTTGTTTTATTCGTATCAAGCATATTTTGGCCATTATAAGGTAAAAACTCTATCCTCCGGTTTGCGTTGCATTGTATGATGGGAACTGAGTCTTATAACGGCTTCATTTTTATAAAAAGCATAGCGATGTTTAAAAGAATGATTTGTTTTAAAGCACTGGCAATCCAATGGAGTAAACCCGTTCCATGAAAGTGGCGTGGTCCTGTGATTAGCCAAACTATATATGTGTTGAATGGATTTCTCATACCAGTCCCATGACTGACTCGTAGTTTGTTTCACTTTCAAATTCGGGTGCCCATTTTTCTACATGGGCAGCCTTGTATTCAGGTTTAGCTGGTTCTTTCTGGATAGCTGGAGCTGAAGATGGATTCTATCATTTATTTCTTTTTATGCTGTTCAGCTCCTACTGTACATATTTTGTTTATTTCCGCTGTAGACATTTATGTATAGCTGAACTGTATTTGTACTAAGTAAGATCCTGTATACTGTGTAACTCTGATGATTACTTTTATCCAGTATATCTTGTTGTTCATTATCTGGTGTATTTATTTAATTTTGTTCTGTTATTATCTGTTTCTGTGTTATATTCCTAAGATAACCCTTGTTTCCGTCTGAACGGGATTTCGGGTCGTCTCAACGTGGTATCGGAGCTTTTGTTAAGCTTAGTTCTGGAATATAACATGTGAACGAACTCGTCAGAAATAGAACCAGTAGTGTTCTAGGACGGGTAACTCAATACAGATAGGATCAGTAATATCCTAGTATGAGTAAAGCAGAATGAAATTACACCTGGATAGACACATTTACATTCAAGTATTTGTCTCTATATTTTGAAATACCTTTTCTGTGACCTGACACTTGATCTGCTATTTGCAGAAGAACTAGAAAATGAGTGCCAGAAACAGAAGAAGTAATACTGACCCGGATATAGAAGCTCTATATATGAAATATAGAAATCTGGGTGGAAAACCCTTTTCGGGCAAAGAATCTATTATGAAGACACAAGCTTGGATTCGTTCGGCTGAGAAAATCTTCGAAGCACTAAAGCTTAGGGATGACCAGAAAAGATTGCTGGCCTCCTGGGCTCTCAAAGATGAAGCTTTGTTCTGGTGGGATTCGGTTATAGAGAATAATCCAGAAGGTGATATCACCTGGGATAGATTCAAAGTGATTTTCTTAGAAAGATTTACTCCTCCCGAAGCAACTGAGCGATTATGCGATGAACTTTCTTATCTAATACAAGGAGACATGACAATTCCCGAATATCATAAGAAATTCAATGAACTTTCTCACTTTGCTCCTCATCTAATTCAAAATCTGAAGAGGAAGAATTTGAGATTTATCAATGGGCTTCAAAGGAAATACCAGAATAAAGTATTGGGGCATGTAAAGCTTCCTTTTTCAGAAATGATTTATATGGCTTATCAATATGAAGATCTTCATAAGAAAGGAATGTTACGCGATGAAGAAGAAGTCTGTTCTAGTGACAAAGAAAAGTCGGAAACTGATATTCCTGAAGCCAGTAAGAAGCCCAGTGCCAAGAGAAAAAGGGCTAGATCTGAAAAAGAACCTGGCACGACTGCCATATGCAAGAACTGCAATCAGAGGGGGCATTTGTCCAGGAAATGTAAATCTTTAAAGAAACCAATAAAGGATAGATATAGAGCCAATCGAAAGCAAAAGAAGAAAAGGTTGGGAAAAGATGGAGAGTTTCAAGAGAATAGGCATTGTAAACAGTGCCGCGAGGCCGGTCATCTTGCAAAGGATTGCCCGCTCTTAAACAAGGCCGAAGCAGTACATGTAAATGAATTGGCAGAAACTTCTGAGCCCTCAGCTAGTCAAGAAAGGGCAGATGTCTTAGAAGGCACACTCAATGTCAAGAACATTCCAGTTAAAGTACTATTTGATACTGGCGCATCACGAAGCTTTATTGCAAAGAGTGCAGTCAAGAAGTTGGATTTGAATTTGAAGAAGCTCAAAGAGCCAATGACTGTCCGAAATCCAGTAGGAGGTTCCATCAATCTCAGTTGGGTTTGTGCAGTACCCGTCTCTTTTTCTTGCTATAAATTCCCTATTATCTCTGTCGTCATGAATTTTGATGAATTCAATCTTATTTTGGGATTGGATTGGTTAACCAAATATGAAGCAGAGGTTAGATGCGCCGAGAGGGTTGTTAGAGCTAAGATTAAATCAGGTGATTATATAACCATTCCCTGTGAAGGTCAGAATGCTAATAGAAAAGACTTCTGGGCAGCTTTGAATGTTTCTCCAACCCAAATAGAAAATGTTCCTGAAGTCACAGAGAATATTCCTGACCTCATCAAAGACATTCCTGTCGTCAAGAATTATGCGGATGTGTTCGAAGAAGTTGTTCGCTTACCTCCGCAGAGAGAAATAGATTTCAAGATTGCTTTGATTCCAAATGCAAGGCCGGTAGTTCACGCTATTCGAAGAATGTCCTTGAAAGAGAAGGAGGGATTAGACAATCAAACACGACAGCTCGTATGGAAAGGTCTGATCAGGCCTAGTTTCTCTGATTGGGGTGCAGCAGTGGTGTTTGTCCCAAAATCTGACGGTACTCTACGGCTATGTGTGGATTATCGTGATTTGAACAAGCAGACCATAAAGAATAAATATCCATTGCCGCGAATAGATGATTTGTTGGATCGATTAAATGGAGCACAAGTATTTTCAAGAATGGACCTAGCTACAGGTTTCCATCAACTTCGAATTGCCGAAGAGTGTGTTCCAATGACAGCGTTCAGAGGTCCCGACCTATTCTACGAGTGGTTAGTAATGCCATTCGGCTTATGTAACGCTCCCGCTTACTTCGTCGATCTGATGAACAGGGTATTCAGAGGAATATTGAATAAATTTGTTCTGGTTTTTATTGACGATATTCTGATCTTCTCTAAATCTAAGGCCGAACATGAAAAGCATCTGGAACAGGTTCTAGAAATTCTGAGACGGAATGTATTAAAGGCCAAATTTTCCAAATGTATCTTCTGGCAAGATGAAGTAAAATTTCTGGGCCACGTTGTATCGAAAGAAGGAATTGCTGTGGATCCAAGCAAAATCACAGCCATTCAAAATTGGAAACAGCCCAGTACCCCAACTGAAGTCCGCAGCTTTCTCGGTTGGCTAGCTATTATCGGAAGTTCGTTAAAGACTTTTCAAAGATATCAGGTCACTTAACGAAGCTTACAAAGAAGCACTCTAAGTTCAAATGGACTTCAGAAAGTGAGGAGGCTTTTGAGGAGCTAAAGTTAAGGTTGACAACTGCTCCAGTGTTAACCATTATCGATGGCAACCAAGATTTAAAAGTCTGGACTGATGCTTCTAGAGAAGGCCTTGGGGCAGTGTTAATGCAAAGGGGTCAAGTGATTGCTTATGCTAGCCGTCAACTGAAACCGCACGAGAAAAACTATGTAACTCATGATCTTGAGTTATTGGCTATCATATTCTCTTTGAAGATCTGGAGACACTATCTTCTGGGCGAGAGATTTGAACTGTTTACAGATCACCAGTCGTTAAAGTATCTGTTCACTCAGAAGGACTTAAATTTGAGGCAGCAGCGTTGGCTGGAGTTTCTTGCAGCATATGACTTTGAAATTATATATACTCCCGGGAAAGCCAATGTCGTGGCCGATGCGCTGAGCCGAAAGAATGTAATGATCGCCAGCTTTATTATCACGACATCCTTGATTGACAAAATATCTATTCTTCAGAAGGAGGATAACTTTATAAAAGATATGATCAAAAGGATTCAGAAAGGCGAACCCTCGTGTTTTCAAATAGATAACGACGAGACCTTGAGGTTGAAAGGAAGGATTTGTGTTCCTGACATCCCAGAGTTAAAAAGGGAAGTGTTAGACGAGTGTCACAAGTCCAAGCTGAGTATCCATCCTGGCGTGGCCAAAATGTATAACGATCTCAAAAGAACATTCTGGTGGAAGGCTATGAAGAGAGACGTTTCAATATACGTTAGCCGATGCCCTACTTGCCAGCTAGTTAAAAGCGACCAACAGAAATTGGCTGGATTGTTACAACCACTAGAAGTTCCTGGTTGGAAGTGGGAGCATATTTCTATGGATTTCATTGATGGTCTGCCCAGAACCAGAAAAGGAAATGACAGTATTTGGGTGATCGTAGATCGCTTCACGAAGACCGCCCATTTCATACCTGTCAGATCAAACAGAACTGCTCAGAGTCTGGCGCAGATATACTTCAGGGAAATAGTTAGACTACATGGAGTGCCGCTCAGTATAGTCAGTGATAGAGATACAATATTCACTAGCAAATTCTGGGAAGCATTTCAAGTTGAGCTGGGAACGAAGTTAAACTTGAGCACCGCATATCATCCTCAGACAGACGGTCAGACTGAGAGGGTGAATCATATTTTAGAAGATCTATTGCGGGCTTGTGTTATAGATTTCGGTGGATCATGGGAAGACCATCTACATTTGGCTGAATTCTCTTATAACAACAGCTACCAGGCGAGTCTGACAATGTCTCCATTCGAAGCATTGTATGGTAGACCGTGCCGATCTCCTGCTTGTTGGGTCGAGCCAGGAAATAGACTTGTGTTGGGTCTGGTATGATTCGAGAAGCTGCCGACAAAGTCGATTTTATTAAGAAGCGATTACTCGCCGCTCAAAGCCGACAAAAGAGCTATGCCGATAGAAGAAGAAGAGATATATCATTTGAAGTTGGCGACTATGTATATTTGAAAGTATCGCCGATGAGAGGAGTTATCCGGTTCGGTAAAACTGGAAAGTTGGCACCCAAATTCATTGGTCCGTTTCCTATTCTGGAATGGATTGGGACTCTCGCTTATAGGGTCAAACTGCCTGACTGGTTGCCTGGAGTGCATGACGTATTTCATATATCTCAACTTCGAAAGCACGTTCATGATCCAGACTTGATCGTGGAAGAAGCAGCTCAACAGGACATTGAAATTACTCCAGAATTATCCGTGAGGCGAGAGCCGCTGAAGATCATCGGCAAAGAAACCAAAGAGCTGAGGAACAAGAAGGTTCACTTAGTCAAAGTGCAATGGATTGGAGATCCGCGAGATTGTACTTGGGAAACTGAGGAGAGCATTCAGAAAGCTTATCCTAGATGCCGAGTGGATATCTCTGATTGACTCCGGTGCCAGGTACATTTACCCTACTTTGCACTACCATTCAATTCTCTACTCTATTGTTATTTTCTTTCCATAGATGTGCACTTTTAATTATATAGTCTGAATGATCTTTAAAGGGTATAGGATTTGATTAGTATATTTTTGAAGGTTAAAAACAATTGGATTGGTTGTTGTGTTGTGTGATTGTAGATTTATCAAACCACTTTCGACTTTGTTCCTTTTCGGGGACGAAAAGTTTTAAGTGGGGGAGATTGTAACGACCCAGAAAATCTGAACCAATTTAAAAAAATTTAATTGGCTAAAATAATGGATTTTAAATATTTAAAATAAATATTTTAAATAATGGCGATGAAAACTGAGTTTGAATCGACATTTGAAAACGAATATAATTAATTATAATTATAAATAGAATTGAAAATGGCGCGGTAGTTCGATAATTCGATTTCAAACTTCAATTGAATATACCGGGTGCAAAACAATCCGGATTTTAGTGAAACCAAAAACATTAGGATCTAATTGATGATATCTTTCCAACGAATCTGACAAATCGAAATTTGATAGCGGGAATCAAAAGATATGTCCAGTTGAAAATTCTGAATGGTCACTATGGAATTCAGGCCCTTAAAAATGGACATTTTGCAAATGACCTCGGATTTAGACGAAACCACTTTTGTTGGATCCGCAGTGTCAAGTTATTGCTAGGTTTCAAATTTCATAATTTTTCGAATCAATATGTGAGCGTGGCAAAGGAAAACGCGTTTGACCAGTTTTAGTTGATTTTAATCGACTGGAAATTGGCCATTTTTCAAACGGTCTCAGAATTTGACGAAACTAGTTTTAATAGGACCGTATCGTCAATACGAAGCTAGAAAATATTTTTCTGAAATTTTTAGTGTTAGTATGTGACCCCGGTAATTTGAAATGTACGTCTAAAATTCAATATAGTGATTTAAATGAAAATTCAACGGAAACTGATTGTAACAATCAAATCGGCTTGCGATACATATCCCATTGTGTTCGGAATGGGGGTAAAACGCTATGGACGACACGCGGTGGGCCTCGTTTAGAGGTCGTATGTAAAAGTCAACTTTTTGCAAAATTAAATAATTAAATAATAAAAAAAAAATTTAATTCCCTCCCTTTATCTTTCTTCCTGGCCCCCCCCCCCCCCCGATTTCATTAAACAGAAACAAAAAAAAAGAAAAAAATCCCTAACTAATCGCGCCCTCCCTCCTCCGTCGATCTGACGCAATCGAACCCCCTCCAGTCCATCGGAGGACCAGCGCCGGCCACCCCACCAAGGATCGATCATCCCCTAGCCCTCGGACGCTCCCTCGTTCCCATCCTCCTTTGAATCGAGCATCCCCATCCATCGCCCCTGCTGACGCCGACCTCACCCCACCTCCAGGCAGCGAGCTCCCCCACGCAGCGCCTCCGACCACCACTTCGACGCTGTAGCGAGCCCCTCCCCTTCTATAACGAACGTGAGTTTTTTTTAACTAGATTTTAATTTCTGTTTTATTATAAGTACATAGTTAATTAAAAACTGTTTTTTTTTAAAAAAAAAAGGTTTAAAACTGATTTTTGAAAAGTTTAAAACTGATTTTGAAAAGGATTTAAAACTGATTTTAGAAAGGATTTAAAACTGATTTTGAAAAGGTTTTAAAAACTGATTTTATTTTAAGATGTAAAAAGAAAAAGATTTAGATGTAAAAAGAAAAGATTTAGATGTAAAAAGAAAAAGATTTAGATTTTAAAAAGAAAAAGATTTAGATTTTAAATAGAAAAAGATTTAAACTTTAGAATAGAAAAAGATTTAAACTTTAGGATAGGAAAAGATTTAAACTTTAGAATAGAAAAAGATTTAAACTTTAGAATAGAAAAAGATTTAAACTTTAAATAGAAAAAGATTAGAACTTTAGAATAGAAAAGATCAGATTTTTAGAATAGAAAAGATCATATTTTTAAAATAGAAAAGATCAGATTTTTAGAATAGAAAAGATCATATTTTTAAAATAGAAAAGACGGAATTTTTATTAAGTAGAAGAAGTAAGATATGATTTTTATATTTTTAAAGTAATAAAAATATAATCTTTACATCATAGGAATATTAAAAATATAATCTTTATTTTTGAAAAGGTGGAATTTATATTTTTGAAATTCGATTTTTATATATTGAATAGCATAATAAAAATTCGATTTTTATATATTGAATAACATAGTAAAAATTCGATTTTTACATATGTAGAGAATACGGGCAACGAAGCGAAAAAAGGCGAGATTGGCGAAGATTTCTATAAAGGAAGAGTCGTGGTATTGGATAGCTATAGGTGAGAATTTCTCACTCTTCAATTTCTTTTTCTATAAACATATATGTGTTGAAGTAAAAGTGAATTGCTATATATAAATATATATATATATATATATATATATATATATACGCCCCTCGTCCACAAACCATGGACGATATTTATTGATTGAAATTGTTGTGATAATTGATTGATAGCGAATGATTGTTTGGGATTGTTTGTGATTGATATTGGTTGATTGTGGTTGAAAAATACCCATTTGTGGTTGAGAAATATTTGGTTGAAACCACATATGATTAGTTTGTGGAAATGAAATAAATATATACATGCCGCCTGCGTGCGAACTAGATGCATGATCCCCATTGTCAAAAACCGCGAGGTTTTAAGGTAGAGCGAGGAGCCGTACTAGGGACGGTCCCGGTTTTAACTACCCTGCCGTTATGCTACCGAAATTTTGAATAATATTCGTGTGTTTGAATTATTTTCATTTGCTTAAACTATATTTATTCATTGAATAGGAAACATTCATGTGTTGAATTAATATTCATTCGTTGATTAGAAATTCATGTGTTGAATGGTGTTCGCATTTTAACATGTAAAAATCACCTTTTATCTATATATAAAAACTATAGAAAACATTCATGTGTTGAATTGATATTCATTCGTTGATTAGAAATTCATGTGTTGAATGATATTCATATTTTGAAATAAATTGTTTGATAATAAAAATCACCTTTTATCGACTATATGGAATGTGTAAAATAATCTCGTTTTGAAAGAAATTGTTTTATGATAAAAATCATATTTTTGTCACCTATATGAACTATATAGAAAAATAGTGTTTAGAAATGAATTGTTTTACAATAAAAATCACATTTTTATTGTATGCATAAATCGTTGAAATGTGAAGTGTTAAAAATAGCCACTTGTTCAAAATAAACATATATGAGTTGAAATATTCATTAATTAGCTAATGAAATGATTTGCACCTATTTATGTAACATTAGAATGAATGGTGTTTTTAAACCAAATAGAAATAAAATATGAAGTCGAATAGAAAATGATAAATGATAAGAACTATGTATATATGTACATACATATTCGTTGAACAGGTTACAGCAAAGGGGCTAGAGAAGAGGAATAAAATTTTGTGCCCGACAAATAGGTACACATTTACTGTTTTGTTTGGGTGATGATTTTATGAGCCTGTTGGCTAGCCGCTTGGCTTTTTCTTTTTCTTTTTGAGATTAGAAGGACCGGGAAAGCTATTTGCGATTTCCCGATGCTCCCGGTGCAGGGGAGGTTATGGCGAAATTTTCCAAAATTTTAAGGTGTTAGAAAAATATTTGAAGTGAAAACGATATGGAAATCATTGAATGAACTATATTTATATAAATATATAAATATAAATAAAATTAAAATGAAACGAAGCCGTGCAATTCGTATTTTGAAACCATGATTTCAAACAACTAGTACGGGAAATCCGACCATTGGATTTTCCCGAAATCTCAACCGTCGGGTTCGCCTTGGAATAATCTTCCCAACGGCACCAACTTTGTAGAAATCCAACGGTTGGATTGTCTGGAATGTTTAATTCAAATCTGAAGAAAAACAGCGCCAGAAACGATTATATTTATTTATATATATAAATATAATTATATGTAATCGAATAACGACGCTGCAGTTCGTATTTTGAAATCGAAAATTCAAACGATTGTACCGGGAGATCCGACCGTCGGATTTTCCCGAAACTGGAACCGTTGGGTTCGTTTTGAAAAGACCTTTCTAATGATGTAAATTTTGTGAAGATCCAACGATTGGATTTTCAGATATGTGTAAATCAAATCTGAAGAAAAACAGCGCCACGGCCGCTTTATGGCCCGAAGCGTCGTTTTGAATAAATTGGCTATTTTAAAATAAATAAAAATAGTGATAAATCATTATAAAGTACCATAAACAATATGGAGTGGAAATAAACTGAATTTGCTCGATTTATGTTGTATTTGATGGTTGAATGTGTTTGGTATGAAAATTACATTAAAGAACAATATTGGTGTTGTCGAAAAATTTAACCATTGAAATAAATTGATTTGAAATTCTAAATATATGTGAATTATTTGAAAAGGCCGAGTTAATTCTCATTTCGAATAGTTGACCGACGATTAAAAGTCGAAGATGAAGACGATGGTCGAAGACCGGAGATCTTCACCTCGTTTGAATGGTAACCGAGGTCCTGATTGGGAGGCATCCCGAAATATGGATAATGAGTGGTGATCGTCCAGACGTACGTGGTGATCGATGGGTTTGCGAGGTATTTAGTGCCTCCGTTTTCGTTCAGACCCAGAACGGACTTGTAAATGGACTGTGTGTCCGACATTGGAATTTGTTCTGTGTGATTGATAGCCATCAGTTGCACGGTGTGAATTGCCTGTGTGGCATGCTAAGATGCAGTGATCAGGGCTTCTGTTGAAAAGCAAAGTCTTGTGGTGATGAGCAAAGCACCGCCTGTGTGGCGTAGCTTTGTGTATAACGTGAATTCGTGAGCCTCACACCCCGGTATGAACCTAAAACGGGAGAGGACATCAGGGAGGGCCTGCGTTTCTTCCTAGCTAGGGTGGTGTCAGTGACCTACCAGCCCTGACATTTATATACTTTTCACCTATGTGGTTGTTGCTGTTGCGAGGCGCCTCGGTTTGATCGGACGATCCGGGTCCGGTGGAGTCATTCGTTGGCTCATTTACGCCCCAAAGGGCGGGGAAACGCAGTGTTCAGGCAATTTAATCCACATCGGTGGACCGGCCCTGACGATCCAAGGGTCGATGCGCTCTGACCCTGAGGCTCGGGCTAGGCAGTCTCGAATTCGGTAAGGACTATCTTTTGCCTTGGTTCATGGCGAAAATCCAATTTCCAACTACGTGACTGTGCGGTTTTGATTGTATACCTATATATGGCGACATAGTGGTATGGGGCATTAATGCCGTCTATGATTGATAGTTATGATTTGAAATAGTTTTCAAAACATACAAACACTAGCAATAATATCAAATGCCTTTGTTTTATTCGTATCAAGCATATTTTGGCCATTATAAGGTAAAAACTCTATCCTCCGGTTTGCGTTGCATTGTATGATGGGAACTGAGTCTTATAACGGCTTCATTTTTATAAAAAGCATAGCGATGTTTAAAAGAAAGATTTGTTTTAAAGCACTGGCAATCCAATGGAGTAAACCCGTTCCACGAAAGTGGCGTGGTCCTGTGATTAGCCAAACTATATATGTGTTGAATGGATTTCTCATACCAGTCCCATGACTGACTCGTAGTTTGTTTCACTTTCAAACTCGGGTGCCCCTTTTTCTACACGGGCAGCCTTGTATTCAGGTTTAGCTGGTTCTTTCTGGATAGCTGGAGCTGAAGATGGATTCTATCATTTATTTCTTTTTATGCTGTTCAGCTCCTACTGTACATATTTTGTTTATTTCCGCTGTAGACATTTATGTATAGCTGAACTGTATTTGTACTAAGTAAGATCCTGTATACTGTGTAACTCTGATGATTACTTTTATCCAGTATATCTTGTTGTTCATTATCTGGTGTATTTATTTAATTTTGTTCTGTTATTATCTGTTTCTGTGTTATATTCCTAAGATAACCCTTGTTTCCGTCTGAACGGGATTTCGGGTCGTCTCATGGTTCTAAGGTCCATAGTTTCATAGTCACGGTCTTATTTGTCCTCGAATCATAACAGTTCTTAATTAGGTTCAAGAGTATAGGCACTGATTCGGAGAGAGAGAGAGATTCGGCATATTCTTTTATTCCTTTAATTTCATGTCACGAACAGAGAAAAATGTTCAAATCTAGAAATAACTGACTTACAGAAATTTAGATTAGAAAAGAAATGTGGCGTTGCTATGATTCGTGCGACGTTAGCCTTTGATCCTTATCTTGAAGCTTTTAATCTTGATTTGAATCTCTTCTTGAAAGTTTTTGAGCAGCATCTCCTCGTCTTGATTTATTTTTTATATATAATTCTATTTATTATTTATTTTAAGTGGAGGAGAAGAAGCCATGTTCACTAAGAATCGTTGCAGCATAAGGGTAGAAAAGAATTGTGAATGAAGAAGGAGACCAGGGCTGTTTATATAGTGTAGAAGTCAATGAATCTGGACAGAAGGGCGTCCGGATACAGAGAAACGAATCAGGTTCAGAAAGCTGGAAAAAGCGGGGGGGGGGGGGGTCGACTACCCAGTCGACCTGGGGGGGGGTCGACTACCCAGTCGACTCCCCAGTCGACCTGGGTCCCTTTTGAGTCTGTTTTGAAATTTGAACTTTGCTGAAACTTCCGGAGGCCATATCTTCCTCATACGGACTCCGATTTACGCAAACTCGGACTCGTTTTCATGTAGAATTCCGAGACGAACGCAATAGCGCTGCCCGTTTCCCTTGATTTTGATTTTAACTTTTAATTCTGCCTTGATTTGTAAATCTTAGTGTTACAGAACTACGGGGTGTTACATTCTCCCCCCCTTAAAAAAATTTCGTCCCCGAAATCTTCAAGTTAGGAAGAATGTGTCCTACCATCCAATCACCCATCTACTAAACCATTCAATCACAGGCATTCATTGTCCTTAGAAAGATTTCTAATGCTTTCATGTTCATATGCGTAGTGTGTATATGTCTTTATCTAATGCAAGATTAGGCGGTCTACTGATTCAGTTGACCTCCTCAATGCAAATCATGTCAGTGCCATGCGTCCAATCATGTATGCAAGCATCCCTAGTTATGTAAATATTATATGCGTGCACGGCCATTCATCCATATGCAACACCCATATGATAACATATCAAGTTCAATTTACAAACAAATACATAACTGTAAATGCAATATGAAAGCGTCTGAACTGATCTAGTGCCTAATACGTATGCATATGTATTCACGAGCAACCATTTGCAACCACTTCAATCATCAACCATAACATGTTTCAAATACATGTTTACATCCAAAAGAGTTTCTACCTAAGGATCGAAGATTCGACCTAGGTGATATACTTCGGAAACAGAGAAACAATTATGTGTAAAGCTCCAACACAAAGAAATCAAGGATGCACCCTTAAGAAAAAGGGTATGACGCAGGTATCTAGCCTTCTTGAGCTTTACTCCACTGTATCTTAACTAAATTTTACTCCACGATTGTGAAGTTTCCGATCTCCATTTCCAAAATAAACAGATGTTAAATCACGGTAGCAAGTGTACATACCAAGATGGCTTGAGGTCTCTCCTCTTAGCTTATCCATCATGCCATAACTATGAGAGTCAAAAGATCACTCCGTACTTTTTGGAGTGCCTGCCATAACTATTCATCTCTCACGCAAACCATCCTAGTCGAACTCGACATTCCTCAAGTACAAGCCTCAAAGGCCTAAACCAATATCAGACAAGCACCCAAGGAATATCTCCTCCGAATTTAGACGATCCTCGTGGGATGATATAAGCAAACTCGATAGCTATCTTCAAATCCCTACTAACCAAAAATAAACTGGTCGGACCACCAATTGGATTTGAGACTCTAGTGGGATCTTTCTACTATACAAGTACTATGGTGCAGAGACTCAACTATGGAAGTGGATATTAACAAATGAGAAGCGCTAAAGCCAAAGGAAATAGTACGAATAGCAAAACTAGACTCTTCCAACAGAACTTTACTACCATTCTCCTAGGTACGCTTGGTGGTGAAAGTATGTACTCGCCCTTTTGAAAATCTTGTTCCTCGTTCTTGCCCTTGTCCTTTTAATTATATGCCCTATCCTACCCTAGTAAAAATACTTCCTCTTGTCTTAGGTTTTATAATTTCTTCCTCCTTCGTGAGCTAAACCTACATCCATGAATTCCTCATCCTAGGGTTGTGCTCCTTAGCCAAACTCCTCATCCCCTTCCGTGTGTAGTCACGTTGACAAATCCCTCGAAAGCTGCTTCCATCGTACAGAAAACCCTATAAGCTTGAAAGAAAACTGGCCGTAAGTGAAACAACCACAGCCCTAGATGGAAGTCGGGTACTACTTTGCCCTTCGATGAGGTTACCTCCCAAAAAGCCAGGAGCCCCAGAGACTCAAGAAAGAAGGAGATAAGAAAACAGAGGAAGAGAAAATAGTGCGTATGGCTTTGGGGAATATGCCTTTAAAACAAAACTTTTCTTTTGAAAATGCTTCTTTTAAAACCGTTTTGAAAAAAAAAATCAAATCCTTTATCTGATCTGGTAACCTTCAGCTCTAATACCACGTGTAACACCCCACATCCGTTAGTGTCACTCACAAAGGGAATGCACTAAGTTCTGTGGAGCATTTAGGGTAAAAGATGCAGATAAATTACAAGACAGACAGAAATTAAATAGCGGAAAATAAAATTGCTTTATTGATAAAATAGTTTGTACAAAGATTTCTTTACAATATCAGAGTGTCATCTGTCTTACAAAATAAAGAAGCATAAAAATACATTTATATTCCCCAATGTAGCAAGAACCAGCCATAGCTTTTAAAAAAAGAATCCAAGCAAAACTTCGACAAATCTTCAAGCTGGGAAAGAGTGACAGTCCAACTTAACCTGAGTTATACTACTCCATCCTCTACTACCTGGGGGGGGGGAACGGAAGAAAAGAAGACGAAAGAAAAACAGAGTCAGACATAAAGCCTGAGTATGTTCAGTAACTTCTAGCATGTGAACAGGAAAAAACAAACGACATGAATTAACTGAATCCAAGATTACACCAAGACCATAGGGTCAGCAAGATTAGACAAGATAACCACAAGATATGCTAAGATAAGATAAACTGGATATGCTCTAATACTTTCGCCGCTTCGCTATTTCCTTGTTATACTGGTTTCTATATCTCTGCACCGCCTAACTAGTGTCCCAACTAGTAACGATAACGTGATCCCAATCCCTGTAGTTTCCATTGCCTTCAGGCCTACATTAATTATTTGTCACCAAGATTTAAATCTATGGTTTTCTATCAAGTGCTTTCTAGTTTCAACTAGAGTTTACGCTATCTGCTGAACGCTTCTCGGATTCAAGGTTTATGCCCTCTAGTCCAATCGATGCCCCAAGTCTAGGACACACTACCTAGAGTGGTATATGTTCCTATACTTCCCCACGCATGTATCGCGAACCGTCATCGCTTGTCTAGATGCACATGTCCTGTAATGTGCAGTCTGAGTCCTGTGTCAGGGCAAGTCAAGGAATACAGAACTCGGTCGGGAGCTTTCAGATATCTGCCGACGCAAATACTAAGGTCTGTTTTTATTCTAGTGGCTATGGTCCCACTTGACTCCTCCCTCAACTAATGAAAGACACACCTTGAAAAATGAGAACTTTACGCCGGCCCCCGTTGCCCCACTATCCTATGGCCATCCTCACCCATAACTAGATAGCAAGTATATGGTCTTTTGGAGTTCTCCGCCTTTCCGCTTCACATATCTCGATTGACTGAAGATGGATGGTAGACGACGAGTCGCTATCACAGGGCTACCGTTTGCTCGCCGAATCACGCCGGTCCATCCTAGTCTTTAGGTTGCCATATATTGCAACCAAGGCATACCCCTAGTTCTTCTACGCAGACCTTAACCTCTGTGAGCCCAGGAGAATCATCTGCAGCCTCACAGAGGGATACCAAGATTACCCTCACGTCCCCTCGAAGCCTTGCGCTTCGTAACCCAATTCGTTGGAGCCTCCTTTTTACTCAGACGGACATTCGCTCCTTCTCGTGTTTTACTAAGAATTACTACTTAGTTCTCTTTCCCGTAAATTCGGATTGGTTAAGTGTCATCAGTCAATTCAAGCTAACTTAACCCCCTTCATTTATTCTGTTAAACTGGTTAAGTGTTATCAGTAATTCATGTTGACTTAACCCCATCCCAAACCAAGTTATATTGGTTAAGTATTTCTTATTACTTAACCCTACCCATTCATCCTGTATTGGTTAAGTGTTCCTTGCCCGTCTGTTTTAACTTACATGTTATTATTAATGGTTAAGTATTATCTCTTCATGTTTTGGGCTTAACCCTATTCCTTTATCACAATCTGATGGTTAAGTGTTCAATCCTACCTAACCCTATGGTCTAGCCTAGCTAACATATCAAATTGGCTAAGTGTATTTACTTAACCTCAACCTCTAGTCTAGTTAACATGTTAATTTGGCTAAGTGTATTAACCTTACTTAACCCCACCTTCTAGTCTAGTTACCATGTTAATTTGGCTAAGTGTTTTCTTAGTTACTTAACCCCTACAAATCTTGTCTTGTTACGATGTTAAGTTTGGTTAAGTGTCCCTATGGACTTAGCCCTCCCATCCTAGCTTAACTGTGTTAAATTGGTTAAGTGTTTCTATGGACTTAACCCTCCCATTCTAGATTAACTGTATGGCCCTAACCCCACCCACCAGTCTGGTTATCATGTTGAATTGGTTAAGTGTCTTAGTGAACTTAACCCTACTATTCTTGTTCTAGCTTTAATTAAATAGATTAAAGCCAAGACCACTCACATTAGACAGATATTGTTGCGACCACTGGATGTGCCGGTTGGTTCCGGGCAGATTTACATCGCAACTCAGTCTAACCTCGGGTTAGGCGTATTCGTGTTTTCTAGTTCAAAGGGTTTTGACTAATTTTCAAATCAGGTTTTGAAAGTAACCATCCCGTCCGTCGGATCAGTTAGGGATAGCCAGGGAGAGCAGGAAACTTGTATTTTCCAAACCCAAGCCTAGACACTATCCTCTCTTTCACCCTAGAACTTTCTGGTGTACCGTTAAAAGAGATGTCGTTAATAAACCTTTAATTTGTCTAAGTTTACATTTCCTAATTTAGGCCAGATTCTATAGGTAAATTATTCCTAATTTACTTATTTCCCAATTACTCTTTTAATGTAAATTGTCTACATTTATTTCTATGGCCCATTTCCCTTCCTAAATAATATTCATGCTTTTTGGTATGTAAACTATACCAAATTAAGTGTCACTAACCATGACTTTTCTAAACCTGACAGTTATTCCCAATTATGGCCAATTTCACATTTATGCCAATATACTTACCGTGCCAAATTAGCTAATCCAATTCCGATTCAACATTCTAATTCACGTCAAACTAGACTTATTACTCTAGTTCACTATTCATGTAAATGCTAGATTTACATGTCAATACTAGATTCAAATTACACATCTTATAATTCATGTCAAATTTATCCAATTTGCATTTCTATGAACATGCCATAATACATGTTCCCAATTTATGCCAATTTCCAAGTTAAACTACGTTTTTAGTAAATTTCATATTTTTCCCAAACCGCATTCCCACCCTTCGTATAATCGTGATTCAGTCTAGATTATAAATAAAGCTAGGTTCGTAGAAAATAGGGAATGAACCAAAGATGCTATGCAAAAGATAGACATACTAACTGGCATAAAAAGGGTTGAATAACGACGTCGGTTCAAGAACATGGGTAGACCTAACTTAATAGGTAAATTCCCAAGGTCTAAAACCAAGGATAGACAGAATAGAGACGTAGATTCAAGAACATGGGTAGACCTAACTTAATAGGTAAATTCCAGTGGTCTAAAACCAAAGAAAACCAAGGACAGGCAGAATAAATAATCGGGTTTAGTCTCATAATCACAGAACTTAAGCAACACTTTCCTAGTCATGAATCATAGGTGTTTAATCACCGATGTCCTTGTTATGTAGTAGGCAATAGTTTATGCTTTTCCTAATCAAAGGCGTAGGTTGGTGTTCACAGTCAAGAAAATCATTCTCATAGTCACAGTCACAGTCATAGGCAATATTCATTGTCATAGGCAATGTCCATAGTCATGGGCAATGTTCATAGTCATAGGCATATGGTTCTAAGGTCCATAGTTTCATAGTCACGGTCTTATTTGTTCTCGAATCATAACAGTTCTTAATTAGGTTCAAGAGTATAGGCACTGATTCGGAGAGAGAGAGAGAGATTCGGCATATTCTTTTATTCCTTTAATTTCATGTCACGAACAGAGAAAAACGTTCAAATCTAGAAATAACTGACTTACAGAAATTTAGATTAGAAAAGAAAGGTGGCGTTGCTATGATTCGTGCGACGTTAACCTTTGATCCTTATCTTGAAGCTTTTAATCTTGATTCGAATCTCTTCTTGAAAGTCTTTGAGCAGCATCTCCTCGTCTTGATTTATTTTATATATATTATTCTATTTATTATTTATTTTAAGTGGAGGAGAAGAAGACGTGTTCACTAAGAATCTTTGCAGCATAAGGGTAGAAAAGAATTGTGAATGAAGAAGGAGACCAGGGCTGTTTATATAGTGTAGAAGTCAACAAATCTGGTCAGAAGGGCGTCCGGATACAGAGAAACGAATCAGGTTCAGAAAGCTGGAAAAAGCGGGGGAGGGGGGTGGGTCGACTACCCAGTCGACCTAGGGGGGTCGACTCCCTAGTCGACCTGGGGGGAGGGGGGTCGACTACCCAATCGACTCCCCAGTCGACCTGGGTCCCTTCTGAGTCTGTTTTGAAATTTGAACTTTGCTGAAACTTCTGGAGGCCATATCTTCCTCATACGGACTCCGATTTACGCAAACTCGGACTCGTTTTCATGTAGAATTCCGAGACGAACGCAATGGCGCAGCCCGTTTCCCTTGATTTTGATTTTAACTTTTAATTCTGCCTTGATTTGTAAATCTTAGTGTTACAGAACTACGGGGTGTTACAACTAAAGTCATTACTATATTTTTTGAGCACCAATTAGGCTCTTCGACTTCAAACACAATTAACCGATTAATTATTGAACACCAAGAGACAATTTTATTTAATACCGAATAGTATTCTTAGTGTTTGTGGGTAATATTGGTGATTCAAATACCTAGGTGGTTTGCTCTATCAAAACCATGATGTTATGATTTTTGACCTTTATCAAAACATGTTAACTATTTTGGGATAGTTATAAAAGTAGCACTTAGTCAAAATAATTCAAACATACAACAAATAAAGTGAAAATTTCTCCTCATTTGTACAAAAAAATGTGTTTATGTATACCAACATTTTATGGTCTATGCTAGATGCAGTGCATTTGAACATATAGATTTCATTAGGTAGAACAATGGAAAATAAGAAAGAAAGTCCAAAAAATCCATAATTACAAAATTTGAATTGATAATTTTGACTACATCGTTAGATACAAATAGTTTCCAAACTATTATTTACAAATGGAAATTTTAGTTATCTCCATAAAGTTTCCTGACGTTCAGAAACTGCTATGCTTGCAATTTAACTTACTTTTTTGAAATGAGTTTTTCGACGATTTAAAGCGGAAAAGGTTTTATAATAATCCTATATACATCCTTAATGAAGACAATTCCAAACACAATGCAAAGAGTTATCAAAAGGAAAAAAAATGCCAATATCCAAATTTAAGTGAACATATATGATTTGCAATTCAGTTTCAGTTGACATTGTAAGAGATTTTTTTTTTATTCAGAAATAAAGCATACCTTATTATGTTTAGTAGTCTTCCTGTAGTTGGTCCCCTTTCCCATCTCATTGAAACCATCATCAACAATCTGCGTTCCTGAGTTAGATTGGTTATGCACAAAATTAATGTTATAAGTAATCAATTCAATGACAGCATAATGGAACAACATTGGTAAATAAGAAAGTAAAATCTACTTATCAATCATTTTACACAAATGGTTCAAAAAATATTTAAAATGCAAGTACAAAGAAGCGCAAATTTTCACGTGCATCAATAAAATCACATTTTTCACTTCATCGCATAGTCAAAAATTTCGGTTGAATCAAAAATAAAATCCTTAGTTGTTTTATCGAGCATTACAATATGACAATCAACTTGAATGTTTATATGCTATGTTGATCTTGTAACTGATCTCATTGTTAGAAACAATATGATATAACTTATATCGTAATCAAATATACATACATGATAATGATACACAAAGTGCTTACATCTAATTATGTGATCGAAACCTTCGGCCAACAGATCCATTGTCATGTTAGCAGTTGAAATAAAGTGTAGTCACATGCAGTCCGAGATAAAGTGTTTGAATATCCAATTGTGTTAGTAGTACATTATTCAATAAATATCGTTATATATTCAGCAAAATGTTGTAGTATGTGATAGTAGATGTTGTAGTATGTGACAGTAAATGTTGTAGTTTTTGATGGTAAATGCTGTGATAAACTAGTAAAGTGTCACCATTGAATGGTAAAAGTGTTAATATAGATAATGTGTGGCCTACTTTTAAGTAGAATTAGTCTTTGTGGCAACATCAGGCAAATGTTCCTTGGATGGTAAAGATGTTGCCTTTGACTCTATGGCTAGGGCAACGCGGCAAAATGCATCACTAGGAAATGTTGCCTTTGATCTTTTTTTGCCTACAACAACATTTTTTAGCACTTACCACATCATATCTTAGGGGTTTCAGTAGGCCATCTATGGCGTAGTGGACTTAGAGTGGACCTAAATTTCCTTTCACCCGAATTCCTTTTCTTAGAGCATAGTTATTCACCCTTCCATTAATCCATTTGAAATTTTTATATCCTTTCATATAAGCATTCAAGCACTTATTTACTAGCCAAACAAATTACTTACTTCAACCTAGTGGTCATATAAAGATATATTCTGTCAATTTGATTCTTATAATTTGGTTTTAATATCCATATAATTTATTTTTCTTCAAACAAAATTTTCGAGATCTTTGTTTCATGCCCAAATGACATAACTTTGATGAGCACAAACTCTCAATCATTGAGCATAAATGATGGTGAAATTCATCCTAGTATCCTATCAAAATTTCCCGGTGTAATTCGAGTTATTTTTTTAAGGTTCTAATTATTATTCTTAGACTTTGTCTTGGTTCTTTAGCATCTTTATAGATCTTACCAAAACATACTACAAAGTATTTCAATAGAAGCTACACATATTCCCAATAGTTCTACCCAAAGAATTCTAATTCCAAAAGCCAATAATTTAATGTCAACTATGCCTTTACTTTTACACTAAGAACCATAAAATTAAAAACCTTCAGGCACTAGAACTTAATTAATCTTTTTTTCTTGAATTCATATTTGTGACAACCTGGAAGAATTTGACGCTCGTATTTCGACAATAATACATTATCCTATATTCGCTTGCCAAAACTCATGTATTGAAAACCCAGATAATTAAAATAAAGACATTAGAGGATGTGAATAAGAAAAAAAGAAATATTAGAACAGAAGAAGAAGAAAACTAAGACCAAATTATAAAATCTGATAAATACAACAAACACACAACAGATATAAATTAACACTAGAAAATACAGGAATATATCTTGACTTCAGCTCCTCTTCTAAAGCTTCGAACGAAAATCAAATCACAAACAACTTGCTTAACTTTAGAAAATCATTTTAAAAGAATAGAGCTCTCGTAAGACACGACCACACATAAACATGGCACGTGTTTTTACATTATGATACTTAAAACACTTTTCATATCAAAATTCAATGATATTATAATAATGCCTATCAGACCACAAATAAAATAGGAACATTGCCGAAAATCTTGCAGCTCACTTTCCAACATAGTTGGAATACATCTAAAAATGTAGGGCTTGTGTTGGAGTTTGTATTTCCAACATGACGAGGTATGGAACCACCTTCCGATCAGTGTTCTCTAGAGAGGAAACACTGGTGATCAATAGGAAAATTTTGCAACCGGGCCACACATGAACGACCACTCATTCAACTTGAGTGTACTGAATACATTATCACCAACTGTTGGGACCAGAAACCGTTTCCTGTAAGCACGTAGAAGTGACAAAGAAGGAATAAATGAATTTTCTCTAGATGGTGATAATACACCATAACAGGAATGACCAATATAGTTATGTTGCCTGCCCGATTTTTCTTATTTTCCAGTTGATGAGGCTTGATGTCATGATTACCTTTTAGATAACATCACATCAAATGTGAATGTTATATTGTCAGATCCATCAAATCACTAATTGAAATCCAAAAAAATATTCTGGGTGTTAAGCTAAAGAAGTTGCCTTCTCCGCCACCAAACTTGGTATATTTGTAAAAATCAGTGTACATGACTTTTAGGAAATACTCTTCCATACATTCGTCCATACAAGTCATTCAGGAACAGGTTGAACCGAAGGCACTCTACTACCACATCCTATATAGGAATCACCCCAAGGATCAGCAACGAGCAGTCCTTGCAATCCGTAGGTTTCAAACACAATAGAATCATAGTCTATCTCTGGGAGCTAACCAGAGATTTTAAGTGGTTCTTCCATTTTATGAAGATCCACGGTCTTTAGTTTTTCCATCTTTGAATCGTATAAGCATCCATGTAAGTTAATTTCAAACGTAAAGTCAGATCGAAGTGGTTTTGGGTTCAGTTCTAATCCCAGCCTCTCTGAACTAACAGTTAAAAGTCAAAACAATAATTATTGATAGTGGGTTTTTTTACTATC
This sequence comes from Allium sativum, assembly GCA_030737875.1. NCBI lineage: Eukaryota > Viridiplantae > Streptophyta > Magnoliopsida > Asparagales > Amaryllidaceae > Allium > Allium sativum. The sequence continues at coordinate 493,644,668 of CM060920.1, forward strand.
AAATAAAAAACAGTATAGATCGGTACATTAGCAACTCATGCCCTTGATATCAAAACCATTCACGAATTTTTTTATTGATTCTTAAAAATTTGTTACATATATTTATTTCAAATTAGATAATTATATTCTCAGATCTCTTCCTATTTTTGTAACTTTTAATACAATAATTATATCTTATCTCTTCTGAATATGTGTATTCACAAAATCCCTTATTTATTTCTTTACTTTGGAAATATCACTATGTTTTCACGAAAACCCCTTTCCATTTGCTTGACCTTAGAAATACTGTTTTATATTCTCAAAACCCCTTTGTATTTCCTTTACTTTGGAAATATCGTGTTATATTCACAAAAGCTCCTTTTATTAAATTATTTATGAAACTTTAAATTTTATTCTAAAATCCTTCCTTAAACCCTTTACTAGATTCAACTAAATCTCATTACCAACTTGATATTTTTCTTAAATGAATTTCAATTAAAAGATAATCACTTTAATTATCATTAATTAAAATAATAGTTAACTTTAATATTAATAAAATAAAAGTATTTATTTCATTATTAACTAAAAATTAGTTGGTTAATCTTTTTAAGTAGTTATTAAAATGGTAATGTGACGATCCCAAAACCCCGTTGCACGGTGTTAAGGATAATCATTGGAATATAACACATTAATCATCATTAGCAGATCACAGATTATAGCATAAACAGAAAATAGAATAATTTACACACATATGATAGGGAAATCATATAGATATCATCACATCAGAGAAGCACAGTACAGGATACAACTTAGTGCATAATGATACATAATCAGTCACCATCGCCTGAGGCGGAATAATACATACAGAGTACACAAAATAAATATCAGTCTACATCGCCAATGGTGGAATCATAATATAGATACAATAATGGCGGAGAAAATCCAAGTCAGCATGGTGTAGTCAAGCCTCGCCATGAGCCAAAAGTGCGTCAGAAACCTGTAACTAGGCTGCCCGTGTGAAAATGAGGTCACCCGAGTTTGCAAGGTGAAACAAACTATGAGTCAATCATGGGACTGGTATGAGAAATCTACATAACTTATTAACAAAAATAATAAGGCAAATCAAAGGACCACGCCACTTTCGCGGAACGGGTTTACTCCAATGAGTGCTAGTGCATGAAATAAAGTAAATGATTAAATCATCGCAATGCTTTTTACAAAATGAAGCCATTATAAGACTCAGGTCCCATCACACAATGCAACGCAAGCCGGAGGATAGAGTTTTTACCTTGTAATGGCCAAAAATGCTTCATACGAATAAAACAAAAGTGTTTGATATTATTACTATATTTCAAAAGCGATTTCAATCATAAATATCAATCATAGGCGGCATAACTGACCCATACCACTATGTCGTCGTACTAGTAATACAATCACGTCCGCATATTTCGTACTGGAAATTGGATTCCTTCATGAGTCGAGGCAAGGGGCAAGCTCCTCTCCGATTTGAGACACTCTAGCAAATATCCCAGGACCCCACTATGATCCTTGGAACTTCAGGGCCGGTCCTCTCTTACTTTTGAGGATTAGTTATTCCTGAACACACGTTTCCCGGTCCTTACAGACCTACATCGAGGCGCCTCGCATTCCAACAACCACACAGGTGAAAAGTATATATAATGTCAGGGCTGGTAGGTCACTGACACCACCTTAGCTAGAAAGAAACGTCGTGCTCTCCCTGCAGTCACTCTCCCGTTTTTGACTCGTACCGAGGTGTGAGGCTCGCGAATTCACGTTATACACAAAGCTACGTCACACAGACCATGCTTTGATCATCAACCACAAGACTTTACTTTGCAACGGAAGCCTTGATCATATGCCACTCAGGCGTGCCACACAGGCAATCCACTCCATGCGACTGATTTCTATCAATATATAACCTCTGAGCTCGTATGTCTCAGAGAAGGGCGTTAAGCAAGAGAATAAATTCTCCGCCGCCAAACAGATATATATTTAACAAAGATCAATTAGCACAGAACAAAATCCAATGTCAGACACACAGTCCATTTACAAGTCCGTTCTGGGTCTGAACGAAGCCGGAGGCACCAATTCCTCGCATATCCGTACAATCAACAGTACGTTTGGACGGCTGCTACTTCAGTTCCTTCATGGTAGCTACTCCAATCACGAGCATCAGTAGCGCCCATCCATCCAATGTGAAGATCGTCGGTCTTCAACCGTCTTCGACTCTTCGACTTCTCAACGTCGATCGATTATTTGAAATGAGATGAACTCGGCCTTTTCAAATAACCCACGTATATTTAGATCTTCAAAACAATTTATCACATGGTTGGACTATTCAACATTCACATTTCAGTTCTTTAGTTATAATTCTCATGTTAAATACATTCAACCATCACATATCAAGCAAACACAACAAAATTGGTTTATTTCCACTCTATATCGTCTATAGTATTTTATAACGATATATCGCCATTTTTATTTAATTAAAAACAGCCATATTTAATTAAACGACGTTTCAGGTCGTGTCGATGCACTGGCGCTGCTTTTCACTAATTTTGTTTTACACGTATCTGGAAATCTAACCGTTGGATCTTCACAAATTTTATATCATTAGGAATGTCATTTCAAAACGAATCCAACGGTTTCAGTTTTGGGAAAATCTGACGGTCGGATCTTCCACACTAGTCATTTGAAGTTACGATTTCAATTTACGAACTGCAGCGTCATTATTCGATTTAATTTAATTATATATAAATATATATATAAATATATAAATATAATCGTTTCTGGAGCTGTTTTTCTTCAGATTTGAATTAAACATTCCAGACAATCCAACCGTCGGATCTTCACAAATTTGGTGCCGTTGGAAAGATATTTCCAAGGCAAACCCAACGGTTGCGGTTTCGGGAAAATCCAATGGTCGGATTTCCCGCACTAGTCGTTTGAAATCACGGTTTCAAAACACGAACTGCACGGCCACGTTTCGTTTTAATTTTATTTATATTTATATATTTATATAAATATAGTTCATTCAAAAATTCCTATATCGTTTTCACTTCAAATATTTCACTAACGCCTTTAAATTTTGGAAAATTTCGCCATAACCTCCTTTGTACGGGAGGGGCTGGGAAAATTCCCAAATAGCCACACGGGCGTCTCATGTCAAAAAGAAAAAGAAAAAGCCAAGCGGCTAGCCAACAGGCTCATAAAATCATCACCCAAACAAAACAGTAAATGTGTACCTATTTGTCGGGCACAAAATTTTATTCCTCTTCTCTAGCCCCTTTGCTATAACCTGTTCAATAAATATGCATGTACATATATACAATTTTTATCACTTATAATTTTCCATTCAACTTCGTATTTGATTTACTTTGGTTTAAAAACACCATTCATTCTAATGTTGCATGCATAGGCTAGAATCACATCATTAGCTAATTAATGTATATTTCCAACTCATGCATATTTTATTTGAACTAGTGGCTATTTTTAACACTTCACATTTCAAAGATGATGATTTCGGCGAACCAAAATAGATTTCAACATATGACTATTTTATTTAGTTCCTATGCATGTTAAAAATAATATTTCATTCACAAATATTTATTTCAATGTCCGCATATCTCTAGCATATCACATATATGATAAAAATGATATTTTTATCATTCGAAATATTTATTCGACAAATGGATGTTTTCGACACTTCATAGTTTCAATAAAAATGTAATTTTTATTGTTCGATCTTTTTATTCAACACATGAACTTTTCCACTACACACACTTCTCAACACATGAGCATTTCCACACATGGATATTTTATTTATGTTGTTTATATAAGAAAGATAGAATTTTTATTGTTGAAACTATTTATATATAAGGCGAATATTTTTCATACTTCATATATATTATAAAAATGTGATTTTTATTGTTTAAACACTTCATCCATTCACAAATGAATTTAATTTTCACACATCATTTTTCAACACATGAACATTTCCACACATGGATATAGTTTCAACATATGACTTTAATTTCAACGCATGAAGATAATTTCAACATATGAAAATAATTCTAACACATGAATATTATTCAAAATTTCGGCAGCATAACGGCAGGGTAGTTAAAACCGGCACCGTCCCAAGTACGGCTCCTCGCTCTACCTTAAAACCTCGCGGTTTTTGACAATGGGGATTCATGCATCTAATTCGCACGCAGGCGGCATGTTTTATTTTTATTTCCACAAATATTTCCAATTCATTTCAATCACCAATGGGTATTTTCCAACCACAACCAATCAATATCAACCACAAACAATTATTCAACCATTCGCATTTTTCATCCAATTTTTCACACCAATTCACAACAATAAATATCGTCCATGGTTTGTGGACGAGGGGAGTATATATATATATATATATATATATATATATATTATAATTGCTATATTTCACTTGCATTTCAACACATATATCAATTATTCTATGCATGTATAATTCATACTTCGCTTATATAGCTTACACTACGCATGTACATAAGGTATACAACAAGTGTGTAATTTATATTTCGCTTATATAATTTATATATGACATTTTCCATTCAAATTCTTTTAATTTAGATTTCTCACTTTGGTTTGCGGAGTGCTAAAAATCGTAGATGACTTAGAAAAATCCGCGGCTTCTTTTATGTGGTAGAGAGCTTCCTTACGGTCCCGATGTTTCCTGTTTCATCGAATTTCGTCAAGACACCAAAAAGATATGATTTTTCAAAGTGCAGACATCAAAAAGGACTCACCTTTCACGATGGTTCGAAACTGGGTTTGAGGTTTTCGTGAAATCCGTGGCACGTGGGGACGATCGTGGGTGCTGACGTGGAAGAGCTTCGAGTGGCAGTCCTGTCGGTGGTGGTTTGGTGGTGCTCGGTGGCAGATCGGAGCGGCGGCGGCGATGGGAAGTGGTGGACTTTGGGCGCTCGATTCAGGCGGAGGAGGCGATAGTTCTGTTCGTGGGTGGGTCGGATATGACGAGGGGAGGGAGGCGCGTCGACGACAGGTGGTGGCGGCGGCGATAGAAGGCTGAGGCGGTCGGAAAAGGGGAGGGAAGTGGCGAACGGGTTTCGCCGTTGAAATCGAGGGTTACGGGGGTTTTTAATTTTTTTTTATGAAAGAAAAATTCTGATTGGCCGATATATATATATTATATTTTTAAATAGTGTTTTCTCCAACGAACTCCTTTTCAAGTCCAACGACTGTCGTCCGTAGCTAAATACCCCCATTCCGGACACAATGGGATTTGTTTCGTTGGCCAATTCGACTATTACAGTCAGTTATTTTTCAAATTAAAGTATAAAACATTTAATTTTTAACTCTGAACGTGCATTTCAATTTTCCAGGGCCATAAACTGATTCGAAAAATTCTAGAAAAATAAATCTAGCTATGTTTTGACCCTACGGTCCCAACAAAACTAGTTTCATCAAATTCTGAGGTCATTTGAAAAATGGCCATTTTCTGGTCGATCCAATTTAACAGAAATTGACCAAACACATTTTCTTTTTCCACGCTCACATACTAGCTTCAAAAATTATGAAATTTGAAACCTAGCAATAGTCTGACATCTCGGACCCAACAGAAGTGGTTTCGTCGAATTCCGAGGTCGTTTGCAAAATATCAATTTTGCAGGGCTATATATTCTATATAGGGACCATTCTGAATATTCATTCGGCCATAACTTTTGATTCCCGTTATGAACCTTCAATTTTCCAGATTCGTTAGAAAGGTATTGATAAACAGATTTAAATATTTTTGGTTTCACTAAAATCCGTTATATTTTCCACCCTACACAGTCAGTCAAAGTTTGAATTCAAATTTTCAAACTGACTCACTATTTCTAATTCACTATTTTATTGAAATATTCTATTTCAATTGTTCAAATTCCTTTGAAATCACCAATTTAAAAATTTTAAATTGGCTCGTATTTTCCGGGTTATTACAGGTAATTAACTTCATTAATGATTAATAATTTGATAATTATCTATAAACATCGTTAATTAAAAGATAATTAATTTTTTAAGGAAACTTACTAAGTTCAAACAACTATTTGTAAAAACTATTTACATTAGATTAATTGTAACCAAACTAATCTAACAATCGATTTTAGTTTAAAAAGTTGACTTAGTCAACTTGAGAACATTAGTTAACTTAGTAACTAATTTTCACTAATCCTTTCTTTTAAATTAATTAATAACTAAATTAAAATATTATCGCTTAATTGTGTCTTAAAAACAATAATCTCAAATCACTAACCCTAGGTTAGTTTCTACTTATAAACTTATATGAACATAAAATTTTGCTATATAAAAGTCATTTTTAATACTTTTGTCAGATATGCTTACAAGTGTTGATTTATTTATAAAACTTCTATATAAAATAGCTTATAAAAACATAGTTGAAAATCTAGCTTCAGTTATAAAAATGTATATTTTTTAATAACTTAAACTTCGTCACTTTGCCTGACGACAAATCGACGTCTTAAAAAATGGGTTTTCGGCCATCTGCTGCCAATTACTTAATCAATACTATCTATTGATTCATAACACATCAACGATGAATCCAATTCAATCATCAATCATCCAAACATGATTCAACATTACTTAGGGTTAAATAGTTCATATATGAATAATTTAAAAACGAGTAACGTACAAAAAATTTAGGAATTCAGTTGGATCTCTCCAACCTATTCTTCCCTGCATCATAGCTCATAATATCATTTTCAAATGAAATAGATAATCCATCTAAATCATTTAATGGTGGAAGTATAAATACGTCAACCAACAATAAACAATTAGAATCCAAGGCATCAAATCATCCAATTTATACTAACAACAATAAATATAATTATATGAATTTAATCACATCATAGAATTCCATAAGGTGTGAGAATTAACTCACAATTTATTTCGATTCAATGATTCTGGTCGATTTATATAATTTTATACGAGCATTTGAAAGTACATAAAATTCTAGTTGGCTCCGAATCATTCCAAACTAGCTTGTATGCGTAGAATCGTCAACACGATCTCAACGCTTCTTGTTTTGTGGAATTATATTTACAGACGAACAAGCTTTAACCATTGCAATTTTTTAACTATATTAAAATACCAATTGGTTAATTGGGGTAATTAAGTAATTAACTGAAACTTGAGTAGCAATTAATCCATTTCTTTTAACCATCGTATTCGTCCTCCAGACACAAACGAAGCTTCCTAGTTCACATCGCCACTGCGGACGCTAGAGCCCACTGGAATCTGGCCGACCACATGCCGATACCGCCCCATCTAGACTTCCCTCCACCTCTAGTCCGACCGTCCCCAGTTCCATGGTTTTCCAGAAAAGAAGGAATGAATGGAAATCGTCAAACTCCAAAATCAATCACCTCAGACAATCGTTCAACACCGCACCACCGCCTGGATTCACTACTCGTTTGCCCTTTAGGGTCCTACACCTAAAACTCCCTCTACCGGCTTCAAATCCACCACAACTGATCGAGACACCCACAGCAAAAAAAACCGAGTTTAACCCTCGATTTATTTTACCATCGACCACTAGAGTTCATAGCACCACCATCGTTACGTCGGCCTCACTCCCTCTACCATGATCTTTAGGGTTGACCACGTGAAATAGACCACATCGCCTTGAAACCACAAAAACACTAAACTACTATTTTGGCTATTTTTGAGGATTCCGGCCACCTCCCTTTATGGAGTGCTTTCAGACTTCAACAGTAGGTCCACCTCTCCATCGTCTATAACTTTGCAGTTGACGACTTTCGCCAATTCATTATGGTTTGAGAGATTTACTAAAAGTTTGGATTGAAAGCAAAAGTTAGGTGGTAGCTAAATTTTACGTTTAGGGTTCGATGAAATTAGGTTTTGGGTAAAGTTTATGATGTTTATATAGTGGAGATATTTCGAAGATACATTATTATTATATTCCATTTTACTGATTATAATATTCTATCACTATTTCGCATTGAACATTTTACGTTCTTTTGACGCATACGAACTTTGATTGCGACGAAAATGGACCTCCTAATATAGTTTGACATTTCGAGCCCAATGAAACTTGTTTCATCGAATTCCAAGTCCATTTGCATAAACCGGGCAAATTTGAATTCAAAATGGTTAATCGACCAAATATACATCAATTTCACGACAAATAAATTCATTGATAATAAATTATTATTGTAACGTCCCGCAAAACCGTAATATCAGAGTTGACACATACACCATACATTCAACCCAAATATCACGAAAATAAGAATCATTTTTTTAGAAGAAAAAGGTAGAAGAAGAACAGAAATAACAACACAGAATCTCACATCACAGTGGAACAAAATATAATATAGCATAACTTTTGAAATACAAAATCTTATCTGTATAACATACAATTATCAGAGTACAACACTTACAACACAGCAGAAATAAAAATACTATATATCTAACACTGAAGCCTCTGCTCCAAGCTCCTTCAGATAAATATGTAAAATCCTGAACTACTTGACTGGCCGTACAAATTTAGGCACCCTAGAGTTTAGGTAAAAAATAATAAACTCTGGGTCAGTCATGGGACTGGCATGAGTAAACAATTTGAAACAGTTTCAGAAAATAAATGATATCTTATAAGACCACGCCGTATAACACAGAACTGGTTTTTCCTTTATGAGAATCCAAACCACTTGATTTAACTTTAAAAATCCTTTTGAAAGAAACGATAATCTTTATATCAAAACTCTTTTGATATTATGATAGTGTCTAAATCAAATAAATAACAATCTAGTGGAACGTTTGCATCTCACCTTCCACATATATAATATACGATCAAAACCACAAGCACTTATTGGGTAATGAATTTCCAATTATAACAAGGTATGGAACCACCTTCCAATAGTGTATCTCTAGAGGAGAATACACTGGGTTCAACAAGAACATCTTGTAACCCGGCCACACATGACTGACCACTCAATTCTCTTAAGTGCATCGAGTGTACATCACCAACGATTGGGATCAGCAACCGTTTCCCGAATGGGACAGCATCGAATATAATAAGGAATTAAATGAATCTCTAGATAGGTAATGATACATCCTAATGGAAGCCACCCACATAGCCATGCTGCCTGCCCGATTTTTGTCATTTCCCGGTTGTTGAGGCCTAAGGCTACGCTTACTTATCATTCATTTATAACACAATCACTTTGAATGTCACATTGTCAGATCCGTTAATCACTAATTTGGTCTAAACAAATATATTTTGGATATTATGCTAAGGGAATAAATCCATTGCCACCATATATATATTTATACATACCAACATATTCGATCATTGGAAATACTTTGTCAGACATTCGTCCATATACGTTCGTTCTGGGATTGAACAAAACCGAAGGCACAATTTCCATTAATAGAAAAAGCCCTTGCACTCTACTTCGTCTTCGATTATCTTCATAGAATCTGATTCGCAACACTACTGCCAATACGGAGTGGTTCTCGGATAATAATCCAACCGGTCTCTCCATATTGACAACGATATTGGCAAACACTTCGATAGTCGGTTATTTAACTATCGAAGAAAACAAACATCCATTCAAAACATCAAACAATCACTGGGCCCCTTAATTAATATTTTATTAATTATATCACTTCTCCATTTCTTTATCAATATTTGTTAACCAAATATTTTCAATTATCATCTCGGTCTCTAACGTTCTTTGGAAAACATTTCCATATACCGCCTTCTTTTATTTCTATATTTAGAAAATATCTTCTACTAATAATTGGAAAATATTCCAATTACTCTCTCTTTCACTACCGTTCATTTCTATATTTAGGAAATATTTATTACTATATTTCAAAACTTTCACTTCTTCGGGTTAAAACGAATGTTATGTAAAACATCGTCACAACAACCCAAAATACCGCATTGGACTAAATCTCTTTAACATTTCTCTTCGAGACTGAATCTTGCTATTTATCAGCTAATAACGAAATCGATCAAGTTGGGGTATAATTACCTCTCAGACCTTGACTGAAAACATCATTAACTTCAAAACAGACAAGACCGCTAACTCGAATAATCAACACCATATTAAACCAATTTTCCATTTCTAAAACACGTATACGCTTCTCTTTCTATTTTTAACTAATCTAATTTACAGATTTCCTTTTTGTTTATAATATCCTATTTTTAAGTTCATTTCCTTATCGAATTCTATATATATATCGATATATTGATTTCTAACTATCAAATTTTCTTAAAAATTTTCCAACTCCTTAAATTTCCGGAAAATTCGCCATAAGCTCCTTTGTACCGGCAAATAGTTCAAACCTCAACTCGGCTTTCTGGGCCCTTTCCATTCAAAAAGAAAATCAAAAAGCCAAGTGGCTTTCCAATTCGGCGTATAAAACCTCATATGGAATTTAAACATGTACCTTTTTGTCGGGCACTAAATTTATAAACTTCATATACTTCATTCCATACCTGTCTAACACATATGTGCCCATTTCTAATTTAATTCAACTCAATCCGGTCATTTTTGACTCAACTCGCTAATTAATCTTTTTATTAGCTCCTTTGTCCATTCCACTTTATATTTGAACATATCATGTTCAATTATCATTTTTATCTTGCTTATGAATTAATTTAATCCCATTTCGACTCAAGTTCCATATTCGATTTCGAATAAAAATTCTCAAATCTCCTTTACTTATTCAAAGTCCATTTTCATATCGAATTTCGATTAACTAATTATTATTCAAATTAGTTAGTTTTATTCAATAACTAAAAATCTGATTTTTGTCTCAAAAATCATTTCACTTGCTTCACTGGAGTTCATATTTATTCTATATCTCCAGTTTGGATTTTTCTAATGGCAATTCGGATTTTATTTCTTTGAAATCCTTTTATTTATTTAAATAAACCATTATGGCTTTATAATGGTTCTGGCGCTGTATTTCTGAAAATTTGATTTTTATATAACTCAAAATCTATAAGACGAAATCCAGAATTTTCTCTTCCACCAGAAAACTATTATCAAATCGGACATGACGATTCTTGTTTCAAAGAATTCTGACTTCAACTGAGTTCTGTATACTCAATTGAATTTCGAAAAGCCAATTTACAAACTGTCGTGCTATGGCGAGTTCGTTTTAATTATATTTATATATATAAATGTTTATACTTCGTTTATAATAAATTCAACTCCATCCTAGTATCTTTTTAATATATATATCAAATCAAATTTTCCAATTCAACATAATATTTCCGATTTTCTAAAATTGTCGATTTTTCCTAAATCGGAAATAAATTTATTTATACTTTGATCTTCTATATTAAATTCCAATTCCTTTTACAAATTATAAATCCTTTGGATTTATTTTATTCTGTTTAAAAATCCGCATTCTGAAATGTATTTCATCGTTCCCATTTCGAAATGATTTCAACTTTCTATTTTCAATTCTATTTGAATTTTCTATATTAAAATTCTCTTTTCAATTCTATTTGAATTTTCTATATTCAAATTCCATTTGAATTCTACTTTTAAATTCATATTTGAATTTAAATATTCAAATTATCTCTTGATAATTAATTCATTATATTTATAAACACCATTTTATAAATTTTTCCTTGTTTTATATTTAAACAAGTCTATTTCGAAATCTATTTTAAACCAAAATCTTGTTTTGGAAATTTCTATTTATAATAATGTTAATGACCCGAACTTCCCCGGTAACGAAAGCCCGGATTGAGTTGAGAACAAGACCAATCAGAACACAAACAGAAGAATATTTTATTGCTTATTACAACAATTCCACCAGAATACAGAAATATACAGAGTATGAATAAATATTACACAGAAAATATCAGAGATTTAAATTACATTTAAATACATCACAGTGGAAAAATAATACAAAACACAACTGAAAGTAATACACGGATACAGAGCTTTCCGAGTATTGTTCCATCTATAAACCAGGATGCTGTGAATATAAATCTGCAAAACCAAAACTACTACCTGTCCTTTCAAATTAGGGCACCCAGAGTTTAGGTTAAAACAATAAACTCCAGGTCAGTCTTGTGACTGGTGTGAGAACTAAAACAGTTATTAATCTTTATTTTAAATTTAGGTAAGTCAAGGGACCATGCCATATAACACGGAACGGGTTTCTTCCCAAGAACACCAATGCATAAAACAACAGCGTAATGCTAAATAAAGGAAAATGAAGCTATTACAAGACCCAGGTCCCGTCACACAATTCAACACAAGCCGGAGGATAGGGTTTTACATTATAATAGCCAAAGAATGCTTGATACACTAAATTTCATCTTTTGTTATTACTATAAGTGTATAGTGTCAAAACAATTTCAATCATGACGACATGGGTACCATATATCATGTCGCCATACTAGGCTGTACAATCAAAACCACAAAGTCACATATTGGAAGTTGGATTTCCATCTGTGAACTGAGGCAAAAGACAGTCCTCACCGATTCGAGACAATCTAGCCCATGTCTCAGGATCAGAGCTCGAGTGACCCTTGGATCTTCAGGGCTGGTCCACCGATGTGGATTAAAATGCCTGAACACTGCGTTTCCCCGCCCTTTGGGGCGTAAATGATCCCAATGGCTCCATCGGCTTCACATAGTCATCGATATATACGAGGCGCCTCGCAACAGCAACAACAACACAGGTGAAAGCAATATAAATGTCGGGGCAGGTAGGTCACTGACACCACCCTAGCTAGAAGGAAACGAATGCCCTCCCTGCAGTCCTCTCCCGTTTCTGGTTCACAACCGGGTGTGAGGCTCACGAATCAACGCTACACAAAGCTATGCCACGCAGGCCGTGCTTTGATCATCAACCACAAGACTTTGCTTTTCAATAGAAGCCTTGATCAATTGCCACTTAGGCATGCCACACAGGCAATTCACGCCATGCAATTGATATCCGTCAATATATTATCCCTGAGCTCGTACGTCTCAGAGAAGGGCGTTAAGCAAGAGAATAAATTATCCTCCGCCAAACAGATATATATTTAATAGAAATCAATCACACAGAATAAAATCCAATGTCAGACACACAGTCCATTTACAAGTTCGTTCTGGGTCTGAACAAAACCGGAGGCACCTTGTACCTGGCATATCCATCGATCTCCAAGTACGTCTGGATGATCACCAACTGATTCCCTCCTCTTGGGTGTACAGCCCAATCAAGATCATCAGTAATCACCCAAACGATGTGAAGATCTCCGGTCTTCGACCACCGTCTTCATCCTCGACACCACGTCGAATCAGTTATTCAGAATGGGATAAACCCGGTCTTTTTGAATAAGTCACGTATATAATAAACAAGTGTTACACAAACACAACATACGACTCTTTCCAATTCAGAATATTCTTTTATTCAAATATTCTGATACTTTGGGAATGGTTCCCATTAATTTTATCAAAGATAAATTCTTTAAATTTATTATTTAATCTTCTTTTGAATATCAATTCAAACAAGTCGGGATTAGCGAACCACACCGAAGTAATCATTTATTTTATTTCCCAATCCCAACCTATTCATCCCATGAAGTAGAACTGGTCATACTTCATATCTAACACCACGGTGTTATCGGTAAATTCAATTACCATCTCACGTTCAAATCTAATTAAAGATTTAACTATCGCCTGGAGCAAAACTGGTGATGCTCCATTCTCGATTATTTCAATCTAATTAAATATTCATTAAAACGCCACTTGGTTTTAATCTTCCCAATAATCACTATCAATTATTATTTAACTTGAGAAATCACATCCTGTCTTTAACTGGGTTAAAGAACCAATGTCATTTAAAACACGGTTCACTATAAACCCAAAATCACATTCCATTCCAATTCAATTATTGAAATTTCTGGTTACTTTAAAACCCTTTCAAATCCAATTTATTTATTTCAAAAGTAAATAAATTATTATTCTAGTTCAAAACTAGTTAATTTTGATAAAAAACTATTTTTATCTTTTCAAATATGGAATTTTTCATCCCAATTCTTCACAAATCATTTCTTATGATTTTACACAAATTATTACTATTTTTAATAATTTTATCAAGGCCGGTACAGTCTATTTCTATCAACGACCATCGAACTGCACTTACAGCAACCTTTTCCATATTTGATTTGGATATAATTCCAAATCCAAAAGCTAGATTTCAAATCTCTAATATCCGTTAGAAAGCTCTTTTCGATACAAACCCAACGATTCCGGTTTTAGGAGAATCCGACGGTTGGATCTCCCGTAATATCCATTCGAAGTCAATGGTCGAAATTCACGAACTGCCGCGGTGCGGCGTGTTCTATTCAGGCCATTATATATATAATATATATATTATATATATTTCGTTGATTTCCTTTCAAAACGTATTTTATAAATCGTTTTAAATTTGTTTTCGAAACGATTTCAACTTCATATTCAATTTCGAATCAAAATTGAATATTTCACATCATCGATATACAAATGATAATATTTTCAAAACGTTATATTTTGAAATCACTTTCTTTTCTATATTCATTATAAAAATGAATAAAATCGATATAAATATCGTTCACGTCTAAATGGCGTCAATCTAGTGAACACGGCTTTTATTCAACACATGAATGTTTATTCTATTCAACACATGAATATTTGTTCTATTCAACACATGAATTTATTTCTATTCAACATATGAATATATTTTCTATTCAACACATGAATATATTTTCTATTCAACACATGAATTTATTTCTATCCAACACATGAATATTTATTTCTATTCAACACATGAATATTTATTTTCCTATTCAACACATGAATTTGTACTTATATTCAACACATGAATATTTATTCTATTCAACACATGAATTTATAATTCTTATTTTCCAAATTGGAATGAGGCCCAACCAATTATCATATAACATTAATTATATGGATTCCCTACAACACATGTATATAACAGCAACGATAAATCATCAATCATCATCCAGAGTGCACCACACCACTCCATAAGCATTAAATATAAATAATTAACGCTTACACAGTCTGTCAACCCATTGATTGACATATAACTAAACAGTCGGGATTAGTGTACGTCAAATATCATCCCAATACTCATGTGGGGTTTCACATCAACAAACACATATTTTTTTATTTGTGTAGTTGGGCGATGTGTAAAATTTATCGTCCCAATCAATATCATTCAAATCGGTGTACATAAACAAATCGTTCGATTTGTAAATGAATATTTATTTTACTTCAACTCATGAATATATATTTTACTTCAACACTTGAATATATATTTTACTTCAACACATGAATATATATTTTATTTCAACACATGAATATATATTGTATTTCAACACATGAATATATATTTAATTTCAACACATGAATATATATTTTATTTCAACACATGAATATATATTTTATTTCACCACATGAATATATATTTTATTTCAACACATGAATATATATTTTATTTCAACACATGAATATATATTTTATTTCAATTCCAATCACACAATCAATTTTCACAACACATCAATCAAACAAACAAGTCATCCATGGTCTGTGGACGACAGGTGTCGGGTGCTGCTAAACACCGTCTGCATCCTAGTATATGTTTTAAACTAGAAATAAATTAAAGGTGAGGAGTTCTCACCTTTGGGTTCCACTACTCCCTTCTTTATTTCTGAACGGGTTGGATTCTGTTCTGCTTTCGGTCAATTCCATCGCACTCTTATTCACACTGTTCATAATAAAAATCACATTTTTATTTCGATGCTATAAAAATCACATTTTCATTATTCAGTTTTATATATAAAAATCATATTTTTATTATCTCTATAATATAAAAATCATATTTTTACATCGCTACTTCGTTATAAAAATCATATTTTTATTACACTACATATATAAAAATCATATTTTTATTATCTCCATAATATAAAAATCCTATTTTTATTCTCTACATTAAATAAGAATTATATTTTTATTATCTCTATAATATAAAAATCATATTTTTATTCTCTCTATAATATAAAAATCATATTTTTATTCTCTACATTATATAAAAATTATATTTTTATTATCTCTATGTATAAAAATCCTATTTCTATTCTCTCTATAATATAAAAATCATATTTTTATTCTCTACATTATATAAAAATTATATTTTTATTATCTCTAAATCTCATCTTTTACAAACTAAAAATCGAATTTTCTTTAAATAAAGATCGTATTTTTCCTCGTAAAAAATCCTAACTTCTAAGCATTACAAATCCATACTTTGAAGCAATAAAATCGGATTTAAAAGCCATACAAAACAAAGAGAAAATAAAACAAAATAAAAACATACATATTATTTCGATTTTCCAGAGGGGAGGAAGATTGTAGTGCGCGCGTTCATTGGAGTGAGCTCCGGTTGGTGGCGTTGCGCCTGGAGTTGACTGGCGGCGGGTGTAGGGGGGAGGCGTTGGCAGATCTCTGGGGTTTTGGTGGCGGTTGGTTGCGATTACAGGGGGCTAGGGCTCTGCGTCGGAGAAGAGGACGGGGGAATCGAAGGGGGAAGGCGCGATGAACCTCTGGTGGGCAACGACGTGGGGAGCGACAGGCTTCAGCGGCTTTTGTTTTTGTTTTTGTTTTTTTATTTCCAACTGTTGAATCGGGGAGAGAGAAGGAGAATAAAGGGGGTAGGTTAGGTTTATATATTTAAAATATCAATATATTATTATTATTTTCAATTTAAGTCGACTTTTTCATACGATCTCCAAATAACACCCAATGGCTGTCGTCCCTAGCTAATTACCCACATTCCGAACACAATGGGTTATGCCACGTAGGCCAATTCGATTGTTACGATCAGTTATCGTTAAATTTAAAATGTAAATCAATATATTTTAATTTCAAACGTACATTTTAATTTACCAGGGCCATATACGGACTCTAATAAAATTTCTAGAAAAATTATTTCTAGCTTCGTATTGACGATTCGGGCCTAACAAAACTAATTTCGTCAAATTCTGAGACCGTTTGAAAAATGACCATTTTCAGGTCGATCGAAATTGACTGAAACTATTAAAACATGTTTAACCTCGCCACGCTCACATATTGATTTAGAAACTTATGAATTTTGATGTAATAACCCGGAAATCCGAGCCAATTTAAAATTTTTATTTTGGCTATTTTAATGAATTTGGAATATTTAAAATGAATTATTTTAAATAATAACGACGAGAAAATTATTTTGAATGGAATTAGAACGTATATATTTATATAGATCGTCGTTAGAATATAAATATTTATTTTAAATTATAAAAGGAATTGAAAATGGCACGGTAGTTCGATAATTCGATTTCAAACTTCAATTGAAGGTACCGGGTGCAAAATAAACCGGATTTTAGCGAAATCAAAAATAATAGAATCTAATTGAGAATATCTTTCCAACGAATCCGAAAAATCGAAATTTCATAGCGGGGATAAAAAGATATGTCCAGTAGAAATTTCAAAATAGTCGCTATGGAATTTCAGCCCTTGAAAATAGCCATTTTGCAAACGACCTCGGTTTTCGACGAAACCACTTTTGTTGGATCCGCGATGTCAAATTATTGCTAGGTTTCAAATTTCATAATTTTTCGAATCAATATGTGAACGTGGCAGAGGAAAACGCGTTTGACCAGTTTAAGTTGCTTTTAATCAACTACAAAATGGCCATTTTTCAAACGATCTCAGAATTCAACGAAATTAGTTTTGTTAGGACCGTATCGTCAATACGAAGCTAGAAAATATTTTTCTGGAATTTTTCGAGTTAGTATGTGGCCCCAGTAAATTGAAGTGTGCGTTCAAATTCAATATATAAAGACTTATAATTTGATTTAAACGAAAACTGATCGAAACAATAAAATTGGCTAACGAAACATATCCCATTGTGTTCGGAATAGGGGTAATTAGCTAGGGACGATAGTCGTTGGGTCCTGTTTCGAGTTCGAATAAAAAGTCAACTTTTTATTAAAAAAAATTATTATTAATTAATAAAAAATTATATAACCCCCTTTTCACTAAAACCGCCCTAGCCTTTTCTTCCCAAATCAGAATTCACGAACAAAAAAAAACCGGCGGATCTCGATGTTCACCCCTCCGCCTCCTCGTACCGCGTGCCACCGCCCCCTCCCTCGCGCCGACGATCTCTAGCTTCCCCCCTCACCTTCGGCGATCGAGCCTCTCACCCTGTCGCGAGTTCCAGAGCCCGCGAGACCATAACCCGCCCTGATCACCATCTCCACCTCGCGCCGGACCCCCCACCTCGAGGCGCACCCCTCCGGCCAAAACCCCCTCCCTCCGATCAACCACCAACCGCCTCTTTCCCCCCTTCTCAGATGCAATGCCTCACACCCCCTCCTTCTCCAATTCAGACCAGTAAATACCCTTCTCCCTTGGATCGATAATGGATACTCCTTGGTTCACCGAATGGGGTTCTCTTCTATGGTCTATGAAGAATGGAAGGTAATAGATCTTAATTTAAATTTAATTATGGTATTAATTAAAAATATAAATAGGTTAAATTAAAAATTAGATTTTTGTTGATTAAAAATTCGATTTTTCAATTATATGTGTATGTGTTAGCTAGATACAAATAAAAATTTGATTTTTAAACTAGTAAAAGATTCGATTTTTAGTAGTGGAAAGATGCTTTTTAGAAATGGGAAGATTCAATTTTTAGAAGTAGAAAGGTTTGATTTTTGAAAAGGAAAAGATTACATTTTCATTAACGAAAAGATTTGAATTCTAAAAATATAAAACTAGGATTTATATATATATAAAGCGGTGATTTTTATATATATGCTAGCAAAATATAATTTTTATATTAACAAAGTAGAGATTTTTATAAACATGAAAAGAAGAGATTTTTATATAAACAAAGTAGAGATTTTTATAAACATGAAAAGAAGAGATTTTTGTATACATGAAAGGTAGAATTTTTATATACGTGAAGTGAAGATAAAAATTCGATTTTTATACATATGCAGTGAAATAAAAATCTGAACTTTATTTTATCGTGAAGTAAAGAGAATATAAAAATGTGATTTTTATATAGGTATATGAAAGGAAATAAATTAATATAAACGAATCGAATGATTTGTTTATATGCACACATTTGACTGATATTGATTGGGACGATAAATTTTACACATCGCCCAATTGCACAAATAAAATCTGTGTTTTATTGATTGAAACCCCACACGGGTATTGGGAGGATATATGACATACACTAATCCCAATAATTAGTTGTATGTCGATCGATTGATTGACAGACTGTTATAAGCGTTAAATATTTATATTTGGTGCTTATACAGTGTAGAATGCACATTGGATGGTGGTTGATTATTTGTCATTGTTGGTATGTACATGCATTGTATGGAAATCCATAGAAATAAAATCTATGGTAATTGATTGGGCCTCATTCCAGTTTTGAATAGAAATATTTGAATAGAAATATTTGAAAAAGAAATATTTGAAATAGAATATTTGAAAATAGAAATATAAGAAGCCGTGTTGATTAGACTGACGACATTTTGACGCAGACGATATTTATATCGATTATATTCGTTTTTATAATGAATATTGAAAAGTGATTTCAAAATCGAATATTTTGAAATGAAATTCGAATTTAAATTGAATAGAATTGAATTCGAATTGAAATTCAATAGAAATGAATTCGAATTGAAATTGAATTGAATTGAAAACGAACTGAAATTGAATTAAAAATCGATTTGAATTGAAATCAGTTTGAAATGAATTTAAAACGAATTTATCAGGAAAAATTCAATTTTGATTTGAATTTGAAATGAAGTTGAAATCGTTTTGAAAACGAATTTAAAACGATTTATATAATACATTTTAAAAGGAAACCGACGAAGTATATATTATATATATAATATAATGGCCTTAATAGAACGCGCCGTGCCGCGGCAGTTCCCGAATTTCGACCATTGACTTCGAATGGATATTGCGGGAGATCCGACCATCGGATTCTCCTAAAACCGGAACCGTTGGGTTCGTATCGAAAAGAGCTTTCTAACGAATATTAGAAAGTAGAAATCTAACGGTTGGATTTGGAATTATGTCCAAATCAAATTTGAAAAAGGTCGATGTAAGTGCAGTTTGATGGCCATTGATGGAAATCGACTGTACGGGCCTTGATAAAATTATTAAAAATAGTAATAATTTGTGTAAAATCATAAGAAATGATTTGTGAAGAATTGGGATGAAAAACTCCATATTTGAAAAGATAAAAATAGATTCTTGTCGAAATGAACTAGTTTTGAACTAGAATTATAATTCTATTTATTTCTAAAATAAATAAATTGATTTTGAAATGGTTTTGAAAATAACCAGAATTTCCAATAATTGAATTGGAATGGATTTGAATCGAAATTGTCTTTGGAATATTTCGATGTTGGATTTCGAGATGATACAAATATTGTTATGGGAATTTGAAAGATATATTAATATCGTTATTTCCAATACGATATTTGTTGGTCGTAGAATTTGATATTGAATATAAGCCGGTATATTTTCTATTCAGAGCCTTGTATTTGATATTAAATGGGATTTGGGTTTGTCGTGAATGGTGTCTTCATTGACACTTTTCTTAAACCCAATTGAGAAAAAGATTAAATATTTTTATTTAGATTTAATGAAGTGAACCAATTAAATAATATTTAATTGGAATTGAATTGGCATTGATTTTTGGGTTTATCGTGAACAGTGTTTTAAATAACACTTGTTCTTTAACCCGAAAATTGATGGAATGTGATTTTGGGTTGTCGTGAACGGTATCTTCAATAATACTATTCTTAGACCCAAAGGATTTAAGAAAATCAGAAACTAACTGGAGATTAGTTAAGTTGAATGGTTTCTGGGGTATTGATCTGATGTTGGTTTCGGCCTTCGGGGTTAATACTTAGGGAATTGCTCACTTGCTAATTCACAGTTAGGGACTGATTGAAATGTGATGTGATTTTGGGTTTAGCGTGAACCGTGTTTTAAATGACACTGGTTCTTTAACCTAGTTAAAGATTAAAACTAAGTGGAGTTTTAATGAATCTTTAATTAGATTGAAAAGAACAAGAATGGAGTATCCCCAGTTTTGCTCCAGGCGATAGTTAAATCTTTAATTAGATTTGAACGTGAAATGGTAATTGAATTTACCGATAACACCATGGTGTTAGATATGACGTATTACCAGTCTTACTTCATGGGATGAATAGATTTGGGTTGGGAAATTGAAACAAACGATTACTTCGGTAAGGTTCGCTAATCCCGACTAGTTTGAATTGATATTCAAAAGAAGATTAAAGAATAAATTTAAAGGGATTTATCTTTGATAAAATTAATGGGAACCTTTCCCTATGAATGTGAAATTTAGAAACTAACTGTAGGTTGGCTAAGATGAATGGTTTCCTGGGTATTGATCTGATGTTGGTTTCGGCCTTCGGGTTTAATATTTGGGGAATTATTCTCTGGAAAATTTACGGTTAGTGACTGATGAATTGGAATGAGGCGTATGTTGTGTTTGCGTAACACTTGTTTATTATATACGCGAGTTATTCGGAAAGACCGGGTTTAGCTCATTCTGAATAACTGATACGACGATAAGTCGAAGATGAAGACGGTGGTTGAAGACCGGAGGTCTTCACGTCGTTTGGATAATTACTGATGATCTTGATTTGGCCGTACACCCAAGAGGAGGGAATCAGTTGGTGATCGTCCAGACGTACTTGGAGATCGATGGATATGCGGGGTACTAGGTGCCTCCGGTTTCGTTCAGACCCAGAATGAACTTGTAAAGGGACTGTGTGTCTGACATTAGATTTTAGTCTGTGTGACTGATTTCTATTAAATATACATCTGTTTGGCGGCGGAGAATTTATTCTCTTGCTTAAAGCCCTTCTCTGAGACGTACGAGCTCAGGGGTTATATATTGATGGATATCAATCGCATTGAGTGAATTGCCTATGTGGCATGCCTAAGTGGCAATTGATCAAGGTTTCTGTTGAAAAGCAAAGTCTTGTGGTTGATGATCAAAGCACCGCTTGTGTGGCATAGCTTTGTGTAACGTTGATTCACGAGCCTCACACCCCGTTGTGAACTAAAAATGGGAGACGGACCTCAGGGAGGGCATGCGTTTCCTTCTAGTTAGAAGTGGCGTCAGTGGTTTTACACGCCCTGACGAGTTTGACTTATGTGGTTGTTGCTGTTGCGAGGCGCCTCGGTTTGATCAGACGATCCGGGTCCGATGGAGTCATTCGTTGGCTCGTTTACGCCCTATAGGGCGGGGAAACGTAGTGTTTAGGCATAATAATCCACATCGGTAGACCGGCCCTAACAATCCAAGGCTTGCCTGCGCGCTTGCCTGAGACATGGGCTAGATTGTCTCGAATCGGTAGAGGAATATCTTTTGCCTCGGTTCACAGACGGAAATCCAATTTCCAAATACGTGACATTTGCGGTTTTGATTGTAGAGCCTAGTATGGCGACATGATATATGGTACCCATGCCGCCTATGATTGATACTTATGATTTGAAGTTGTTTTATACACTACGCACTTATAATAGTATCAAATGATTTGTTTTAACGTACTAAGCATGTTTGGCTATTATAAGGGAAAACCCAATCCCCCGGCTTGCGTTGCATTGTGTGATAGGACCTGGGTCTTACAATAGCTTCATTTTCCTTTATTTAGCATTGCGCTGTTTGTTTTATGCACTGGTATTCTTGGGAGGAATCCCGTTCCGTGTTATACGGTGATGTCCCTTGATTTACCTAACTTTAAAAATAAAGATTAATAACTGTTTTAGTTCTCACACCAGTCCCATGACTGACCTGGAGTTTATTGTTTTAACCTAAACTCTGGGTGCCCTTATTTTGACACGGGCAGCTAGTAGTTTTGGTTTTGTAGATTTATATTCACAGGATCCTGATTTACAGCTGGAACGATACACGGAAAGCTTTGTATCCGCGTATTACTTCTAGTTGTGTAATGTATTATTTTCCGCTGCTATGTAATTTATTGTAATCTCCGATATTTTATAATGTGTAATAGTGATTTATACTCTGTATATTCTTGTAATCTGATGGAATTGTTGTAATAAGCAATGAAATGTTCTTCCGTCTGCGTTCTTTTGTGTGTTGTTCTCGTAGTATCCGCTCTTTCCTTCACCGGGAAGTTACGGGTTCTTACAGTTGGTATCAGAGCCTTGGTTTACAAAGCTCAGAGAACAAGACACGTTAGAACCGAATGAAAGAATTCATCAGAGATTGGATTAGTAATATCCAATGAGAATGACTCGTTAGAGATGGGATCATTAGTATCCTAGAACGAGTGTGAAGAGTATATCTTTGTAAATGAAAACAAATTTTGTTCTGAAATTTAAATCACTTATTCGTATTTGATTATTTATTTTATATTGAGTTGGACTATCCAGTATATAAAGATTTTGCGTATACGTCTGATCCGCGTGTATTCGATGTTTTAATATATTGGGTAGATATAGGATCACACTGTAGTCACCTGGAGATGATTCTGATGATTGACCGATCATCATCAGAATTTATGTTCGAGTGACGAAGGTGGGATGTCTATATTTTTCCTATTGACTGGTGTGAGAACCAAAATTATATAAGGCCTATTGTTATGATTTGGCATCAAAAATCTGATTTTTGACTATGTATCAAAGTTATGAATTTCAAAAGCTAATCAACTAATTGATTGATGGTTGTGTTGTTGATTATTGGTTGATTAATTGAAAATTTGAACCATTTGACCAAATTGTACCAAATAGTGAATTGTATTGAAATTTGGTCACATTTGCTTGCATATACATGTACTTACATTGAACAGGTCATAGCAAAGAGGCTAGAGCAGAAGAATAAAATTGTTTGCCCGACAAATAGGTACATGTTTACCATAATTTACTGCTTTGTTCGGGTGATGATGATTTTATGAGCCGCTTGGCTTTTTCTTTTTCTTTTTGAGATCATAGGGCCTGTATGGCAATTTCGGGATTTTCCCGGTGCTCCCGGTGCAGGGGAGGTTATGGCGAAATTTTTCGAAAATTTAGGGTGTTAGCCAAATTTTTGAAAATTTTGAAAAGTTCTTAGAAACTGAAAAGTTGAAGAACTTAAGCCGTAATGAAAATATTGAAAGTTGAGTTGGTTTGTTAAAAAACTTTCGGCTTCGTTCCTTTCCGGGGACGAAAAGTTTTAAGTGGGGTTGATTGTAATAACCCGGAAATCCGAGCCAATTTAAAATTTTTATTTTGGCTATTTTAATGAATTTGGAAGATTTAAAATGAATTATTTTAAATAATAACGACGAGAAAATTATTTTGAATGGAATTAGAACATATATATTTATATAGATCGTCGTTAGAATATAAATATTTATTTTAAATTATAAAAGGAATTGAAAATGGCGCGGTAGTTGGATAATTCGATTTCAAACTTCAATTGAAGGTACCAGGTGCAAAATAAACCGGATTTTAGCGAAATCAAAAATAATAGAATCTAATTGAGAATATCTTTCCAACGAATCCAAAAAATCGAAATTTCATAGTGGGGATAAAAAGATATGTCCAGTTGAAATTTCAGAATAGTCACTATGGAATTTCGGCCCCTGAAAATAGCCATTTTGCAAACGACCTCGGTTTTCCACGAAACCACTTTTGTTGGATCCGCGATGTCAAATTATTGCTAGATTTCAAATTTCATAATTTTTCGAACCAATATGTGAGCGTGGAAAAGGAAAACGCGTTTGACCAGTTTCAGTTGATTTTAATCGACTGGAAAATGACCATTTTTCAAACAATCTCAGAATTCCACGAAACTAGTTTTGTTAGGACCGTATCGTCAATACGAAGCTAGAAAATATTTTTCTGGAATTTTTCGGGTTAGTATATGGCCCCAGTAAATTGAAGTGTGCGTTCAAATTCAATATATAAAGATTTATAATTTGACTTAAATGAAAATTGATCGAAACGATAAAATTGGCTAACGAAACATATCCCATTACGTTTGGAATGGGGGTAATTAGCTAGGGACGACGGTCGTTGGGTCCCGTTTCGAGTTCGAATAAAAAGTCAACTTTTTATATAAAAAAAATTATTATTAATTAAATAAAAAATTATATAACCCCCTTTTCAGTAAAACCCCCCTAGCCTTTTCTTCCCAAATCAGAATTCAAGAACGAAAAAAAAACCGGCGGATCTCGATGTTCACCCCTCCGCCTCCTCGTACCGCGCGCCACCGCCCCCCTCGCGCCGACGATCTCTAGCTTCCCCCCTCACCTTCGGCGATCGAGCCACTCTCCCTGTCGCGAGTTCCAGAGCCCGCGAAACCACGACCCGTCCTGATCCCCATCTCCACCTCGCGCCGGACGCCCCACCTCGAGGCGCACCCCTCCGGCCAAAACCCCCTCCCTCCGATCAACCACCAACCGCCTCTCTCCCCCCTTCTCAGACGCAATGCCTTGCACCCCCTCCTTCTCCAATTCGGACCAGTAAATACCCTTCTCCCTTGGATCGATAATGGATACTCCTTGGTTCACCGAATGGGGTTCTCTTCTATGGTCTATGAAGAATGGAAGGTAATAGATCTTAATTTAAATTTAATTATGGTATTAATTAAAAATATAAATAGGTTAAATTAAAAATTAGATTTTGTTGATTAAAAATTTGATTTTTCAATTATATGTGTATGCATTAGCTAGATACAAATAAAAATTTGATTTTTAAACTAGTAAAAGATTCGATTTTTAGTAGTGGAAAGATGCAATTTTTAGAAATGGGAAGATTCAATTTTTAGAAGTAGAAAGGTTTGATTTTTGAAAAGGAAAAGATTACATTTTCATTAACGAAAATATTTGATTTCTAAAAATATAAAACTAGGATTTTTATATATATAAAGCGGTGATTTTTATATATATGCTAGCGAAATATAATTTTTATTTTAACAAAGTAGAGATTTTTATAAACATGAAAAGAAGAGATTTTTATATAAACAAAGTAGAGATTTTTATAAACATGAAAAGAAGAGATTTTTTGTATACAAGAAAGGTAGAATTTTTATATACGTGAAGTGAAGATAAAAATTCGATTTTTATACATATGAAGTGAAATAAAAATCTGATCTTTATTTTATCGTGAAGTAAAGAGGATATAAAAATGTGATTTTTATATATGTAGTGAATACGGGCAACAAAAGTGACAAAAGACGAAAAGGTAAAGATTTCCTACATAAGAAGAGTCATGGCATTTGGATTAGCTAGTCGATGATAACTTCTCACTTTTAATTATTTTTCTAGTTAAAATATATATTAGGATGCAGACGGTGTTTAGTAGCACCAGACACCCGTCGTCCACAGACCATGGACGGCTTGTTTGCTTGTTTGTTTGATTTTGTTGTGTAGTTGATTGTGTGCTGTGATGTGAAATGAAATAAAATATTTATATAGTTAAAATATTTTAAAGATGAAAATAAAATTTATAACATGTATATGAAAGGAAATAAATTAATATAAACGAATCGAACGATTTGTTTACATGCACACATTTGACTGATATTGATTGGGACGATAAATTTTACACATCGCCCAATTCCACAAATAAAATCTGTGTTTGATTGCTTGAAACCCCACACGGGTATTAGGAGGATATATGACATACACTAATCCCAATAATTAGTTGTATGTCGATCGATTGATTGACAGACTGTTATAAGCGTTAAATATTTATATTTGGTGCTTATACAGTGTAGAATGCACATTGGATGGTGGTTGATTATTTATCATTGTTGGTATGTACATGCGTTGTATGGAAATCCATAGAAATAAAATATATGGTAATTGATTGGGCCTCATTCCAGTTTTGAATAGAAATATTTGAATAGAAATATTTGAAAAAGAAATATTTGAAATAGAATATTTGAAAATAGAAATATAAGAAGCCGTGTTGATTAGACTGACGCCATTTTGACGCTGATGATATTTATATCGAGTATATTCGTTTTTATAATGAATATTGAAAAGTGATTTCAAAATCGAATATTTTGAAATGAAATTCGAATTTAAATTGAATAGAATTGAATTCGAATTGAAATTCAATAGAAATGAATTCGAATTGAAATTGAATTGAATTGAAAACGAACTGAAATTGAATTAAAAATCGATTTGAATTGAAATCAATTTGAAATGAATTTAAAACGAATTTATAAGGAAAAATTCAATTTTGATTTGAATTTGAAATGAAGTTGAAATCGTTTTGAAAACGAATTTAAAACGATTTATATAATACGTTTTAAAAGGAAACCGACAAAGTATATATTATATATATTATATATATAATATAATGGCCTTAATAGAACGCGCCGTGCCGCGGCAGTTCGCGAATTTCGACCATTGACTTCGAATGGATATTGCAGGAGATCCGACCGTCGGATTCTCCTAAAACCGGAACCGTTGGGTTCGTATCGAAAAGATATTTCTAACGAATATTAGAAATTAGAAATCTAACGGTTGGATTTGGAATTATGTCCAAATCAAATTTGAAAAAGGTCGCTGTAAGTGCAGATTGATGGCCATTGATGGAAATCGACTATACGGGCCTTGATAAAATTATTAAAAATAGTAATAATTTGTGAAAAATCATAACAAATGATTTGTGAAGAATTGGGATGAAAAACTCCATATTTGAAAAGATAAAAATAGATTCTTATCGAAGTGAACTAGTTTTGAACTAGAATTATAATTCTATTTATTTCTAAAATAAATAAATTGGTTTTGAAATGGTTTTGAAAATAACCAGAATTTCCAATAATTGAATTGGAATGGATTTGAATCGAAATTGTCTTTGGAATATTTCGATGTTGGATTTCGAGATGATACAGATATTGTTATGGGAATTTGAAAGATATATTAATATCGTTATTTCCAGTACGAGTGGTCGTAGAATTTGATATTGAATATAAACCGGTATATTTTCTATTCAGAGCCTTGTATTTGATATCAAATGGGATTTGGGTTTGTCGTGAATGGTGTCTTCATTAACACTGTTCTTAAACCTAGTTGAGAAAAAGATTAAATCTTTTTATTTAGATTTAATGAAGTGAACCAATTAAATAATATTTAATTGGAATTGAATTGGCATTGATTTTTGGGTTTATCGTGAACAATGTTTTAAATAACACTTGTTCTTTAACCCGAAAATTGATGGAATGTGATTTTGGGTTGTCGTGAACGGTATCTTCAATAATACTGTTCTTAGACCCAAAGGAGTTAAGAAAATCAGAAACTAACTGGAGATTAGTTAAGTTGAATGGTTTCTGGGGTATTGATCTGATGTTGGTTTCGGCCTTCGGGGTTAATACTTAGGGAATTGCTCACTTGATAATTCACGATTAGGGACTGATTGAAATGTGATGTGATTTAGGGTTTATCGTGAACCGTGTTTTAAATGACATTGATTCTTTAACCCAGTTAAAGATTAAAACTAAGTGGAGTTTTAATGAATCTTTAATTAGATTGAAAAGAACGAGAATGGAGTATCCCCAGTTTTGCTCCAGGCGATAGTTAAATCTTTTATTATATTTGAACGTGAAATGGTAATTGAATTTACCGATAACTCCGTGGTGTTAGATATGAAGTATTACCAGTTTTACTTCATGGGATGAATAGGTTGGGGCTGGGAAATTGAAACAAATGATTACTTCTGTAATGACCCGGGATTTCGACCAACTAATTTTAAATATTTAGAATGGATTTAAATATTTAGTTGATAATATAAATGAATTTTTATATTTATGTTA
Source organism: Allium sativum (assembly GCA_030737875.1). NCBI lineage: Eukaryota > Viridiplantae > Streptophyta > Magnoliopsida > Asparagales > Amaryllidaceae > Allium > Allium sativum. The sequence continues at coordinate 493,673,597 of CM060920.1, forward strand.
TCGATTTAAATATCGATTTCGATTTAATATCGTATATATTAAATTATCAAAACAAGGAATCAACGAATAACTGAATTCGAAGTGAAAACTGATTTGAAAACAGTTCAGATAATCAATACATAATTCTGTTTGAATCAGAATAATAATATTAATTGATTATCGAAGAATGAATTGTTTTAAAATTAATTTAAATCAATTTAAATTAATATCTTCCCTATATGATCGAACTGGACTTCGAAACAGGTCCCAGTGTGTTCAGAGCAGTGGTATAACCTTAGGAATGTCACTTGTTGGGTTCAGAAAGGAGTTCGCAGTCAAGGAGTATCTAAATTTAAGGACACCAGTTTAAATTAGTATTAAATTAAATTAAATCCTTTTGTGGTGGACCAAATCAAAACAACATTTTCTCTTCCTCACCACAGATTACAACAGAACCGTGGCTTCCTTAATCCCATAAAATAAAAACAGAGCCGTGTTCTTCTATTCTCCACAAACTGAAATCCCCTTTTCTACTATAAAATCGCAAACCACCCCAATTCATTTGCTCCTTCCTCAGAAAATCAAAACCGAACAAAGCAGTGTTTCAAAATCAAATTAAAAGGGGGGCCGCGATATTTCCAGTACAGAAAATCAAATCGAGTTCGGTCAAAATACAAACATAAAGAGGAGAAGATTCGAATTCGATTCGAATTCGATGGCATCAGGAAGGGCCGCTGTACCTTGTCTGGTCACGATGGGTGTTAAGGTATTGCGCGATGGATTTGGGATGCAGAGTAGGGTCGCGATTTTTAGGTTTTGGGAGTTTCGAACTGTCAGTAAAGCTGTCGACGTTGAAGCGGAGACTGTCGCATCCTCCTATACTGGTGCGTGAGGTTGTCGGGTCACATCTGTGTAAAGGTGTGTGAGTTAAAGAAGAAGGATGGGTGCAGCTTATGTCGAGGGTATTGGAGATGGGGAGTTTGCAAACGGGTTTGGTGTTGAGCAGAGAGGGTACAGTGGAGTTGAGTGCTGCCAAGATGCTGTTGCAAAAAGGGGTGGCCTCAGTGACAGTGTATGGTGATCAATGGTGGGTCATTGGCTTTTGGCAGAAGGGGCTTGTTCCTTATTTGTTTATAAATGCAGAGAAGAATTAAGGTAACTATTTTTATTTTATTTTATTTTGTAATAAATTTTTAATTAGCTAAAAATATAATGAATATCATATAAAGGTTGTAATTTTCCGTTTTAGATCTAGTCGTGATAACATCAATCATGTTGGACTTATATTGATGTCGAATCCGAATGATAAGGTCTAGAGCTATCGGGGATTTTATTTAAATTCAAGCGCATATATGAATTAGATTAAAATGGCGTGGAATCATCAAATAAAAGCAATGTGAGTAAATCTCACTTTGTTTTATTTAGAATTATTTTTATTGGTTAAAAATAATTGTTTTGTTGATTATTGGATGCTTTAAATATTTATTTATTGTTGTTAAAAATATATTAGTTATCTAGGATTGGTTGACTATTATATATATATTGGGTTGATGATTGGTTGGATTCCCGCAGTCTCATTAGCGGATGCCCGCGGTACCATAGCGGATGATTACCCTATGCGCCCCACGCTATGATTAGTGGATGACCTTCATACCGCGATATCCTGCCTCGAAGCAGGATGGGTATTACTATGTTGACTAACATCTGTGGATGCAGGAAAACAGGTTGGAGGAATCCAACTGGATTCCTCAAAAATATATTATCTGTTTGTTGTTTGTTTGATTTCATATATATTCATATATGATGTGTAGAAAATCAAATGATTGAAAATTGGTTGATTTGATTATTTAAAATATCAATGGGGCTTGAATATTGATTTATAAAAATATCGAAAAGAGTATTTGAGATTTAAAAAGTGAATTCTATTTTTATAAATAGAATTTGAATTTTAAATAAGACTATTGAAAATATTTAACTTGTTCGAAGGTATATAAAAACAAGTAATTGAATTTATAAACTTTGTTTATAAATGAAAGGATGGAATTTGAATCGAATTTATAAAGTTGTTTATAAATGAAAGGATGGAATTTGAATCGAATTTATAAAGTTGTTTATAAATGAAAGGATGGAATTTGAATCGAATTTATAAAGTTGTTTATAAATGAAAGGATGGAATTTGAATCGAATTTATAAAGTTGTTTATAAATGAAAATATGGGATTTGAATTGAAGTTATAAACGTTGTTTATAAATAATGCAGAGAATTCAAATAGAATTTGAATATAGAATTCAAATGGACTTTAACTAATAGATTTGAATATAGAATTCAAATGGACTTTAAACTATATAATTTGAATATAGAATTCAAATGGACTTTAAACTATAGATTTGAATATAGAAATTCAAATGGACTTTAAACTATAGATTTGAATATAGAAATTCAAATGGACTTTAAACTATAGATTTGAATATAGAAATTCAAATGGACTTTAAACTATAGATTTGAATATAGAAATTCAAATGGACTTTAAGCGATTTGAATATAGGATTTAAATGGAATTTAAACAATAGAATTTGAATAGATTTGAATAATAGAATTCAAATGGAGTTTAACTATGGAATTTGAATATAGAATTCAAATGAAGTTTAAATATAGGGATGCAAATAGAATTCAAATGAAGTTTAAATAAAAAGAATTCAAATAGAATTGATTTGGAATTTGAATAAGAAGTCGATAAGGGAACGAGAGTATGAGTATAATTAGAATTTGTTAATATGCAGTTAAAATATATTTGAACATGTCATGTTCAAATATGAAGGTGAAATAGACTGAAAAGTTAAGTAACAGATTTAATTAACAAATTGAGTTAAAACGATTGGTATAGTTAAAATAGATTGGACAGGTATAGACATACAGGAGACAGGTATGGAATAAAGTATAGAAGTGAAATAAATAGAATGGCCGACAAAAAGGTACGTATTTAATTTCCATATGAGATTTTATGCGCCGTATCGGCTAGCCGCTTGGCTTTTTCTTTTTCTTTTTGAGATGAGAAGGACCGGGAAAGCTATTTGAAATTTCCCGATGCTCCCGGTACAAAGGAGGTTATGGCGATTTTTTCCGGGAATTTAAGGAGTTAGAATATTTTTAAGATAATTTGATAGTTAGAAATCAACGTATCAAAATATATAGAAGTCGATAAGAAAACGAATTTAGAAATAGAATAGTATAATCAAAAAGGAAGTATAAGAATAAAATATCGTAAGAATAGAAAGAAGAAGCGTATACGTGTTTTGAAAAGTGAATAATTGGTGTGTAAGGTATTGATTATTCGAGTAAGTAGTCTTATCTGTTTTGACGTTGTAAATGTTATTCAGTCAAGGTCTGAGAGGTAGTTATACCCCAACTTGATTGATTCCATTATTAACAAATAAATAGTAAGATTTCAGGCTCGAAGATCAATGTTGGATAAAAGTTAGTTGAATACAGTATTTGGGTTGTCGTAACGATGTTTTACACAACATCTGTTTTGACCCAAATAAGTGTAAGTATAGGAATAAACGAGATTGGAAAATAGATAAGTAATTGGAATATTTTCCAATTATAACTAGCATATATTTTCTAAAGTTTAGAAAATAAAGGAAGGCGATATATGGAAATGTTTTCCAAATAACGTATAAGGCCAATATGGTTGTTGAAAATATTTGGTTAACAAATATTGATTAAGAAGTAGAGAAGTGATTTAATTAATGAAATATTAATTAAAGGCTCACTGATTGTTGGATGTTTGGATGAACACTTGTTTTATTCGATAGTTAAATCATCGACTATCGAAACACTTGTTTTTATCCGATAGTTAAGTCACAGACTATCGGAGTTTTGACCATCGTTGTCAATATGGAGAGACCGGTTGGATTATTATCTGAAGAACCACTCCGTATTGGCAGTAGCGTGCGAATCAGATTATATAAAGATAATCGAAGAAGGAGTAGAGTGCAAGGATTTTTTCTATTAATAGAAATAGTACCTTCGATTCATCCTGTTCCTGGGTGACTGATATGGATGAATGTCTGACAGAGTATTTTCAGACGATCACGTATATTGATTTCTTCAACTGTACCAAGAGTGGAAGCGGAGAAGGAAACTTCTTTTAGCTAACACGTAATGTATTGTTGTAGACGTCAATTGGTGATTTGATGGATTTGACGATGTGGCATTCGAAGTGAATCTGGTGTGATGATAAAGCGTAGCTTCTAGCCTCATCAACCGGTAAATGACAGAAATCGAGCAAGCAGCATGGCTATGTAGGTCGCACCTATTAGGCTGTATAATCACCTGATCTAGAGTTTCATTTACTTCTAAAAATCTATTGTCGATGCTGTCCCATTCGGGAAACGGTTGCTGATCCCAATCGTTGGTGATATACATTCGATACACTCAAGCGAAATGAGTGGTCGGTCATGTGTGGCTGAGTTGCAAGATGTTCTTGTTGAACTCGGTGTATTCTCCTCTAGAGATATACCAGCGGAAGGTGGTTCCATACCTTGTCATAGTTGGAAACCCATTACCCAATACGTGCTTGCGATTTATGATTTGTATATATATGTGGAACGTGAGATGCAAACGTTCCACTAGATTATATTTACTTGATTTAGACATTATTATAATATCAAAAGAGTTTTGATATAAAGATAAGTCAAGTGTTTGGATTTTCATAAGGGAAAAACCCGTTCCGTGTTATATGGCGTGGTCTTATGAGATATCATTTAGTTTTCTGAAACTGTTTTTAAACTGTTTACTCATACCAGTCCCATGACTGACCCGGAGTTTATTTTGTTTTGTTCTACCTAAACTCTTGGGTGCCTAAATTTGTACGGGCAGTCAAGGAGTTCAGGATTTTTCAGATATATCTAAAGGAGCTTGGAGCAGGAGGCTTCAGCGTTATCTAGTTATAGTGGTTCCGTTGTGTTGTAAGTGATGTACGTTGATATTGATGTATATTCAAGTACAGATTTGTATTTCAAAGTTATGTTATGATATATTATATTTTGTTCCGCTGCGATGTGAGATTCTGTGTTGTTATTTCTGTTCTTCTTCTATCTCTTTCTTCTAAAAAAAAATGTTCCGTATTTTCGTGATATTTGGGTTGGACGTATGATGTATATAGTCAACTCTGATGTTACGGAAATCTGGGTCATTACAGTTGGTATCAGAGCTTAGGTTGAGCGAATACCTAGGCTTGTTGGAATGTGCTCATTAGAGATAGGATCAGCAGTATCCTAGAATGAGTTGAGTGTATATATATACGAGAGAGCGTACTTGTTATTTGATATAAAAACTGTTTTATATTGTGTTGACTAGTCTGTTGAGTGAGTTATGAATTCTGATCGAATCGTGGGACGCCACGATGTCGATAGGAGTTTATGAACACTTGAACAGGAGATTGGACATGATATTGTTTTCAAATAGTTAAGTTGATTGTTAGGATTATAATCAAATTAGAAAATAAAACAGAAATAGATATATAATCAATGGAATTAGTATATGAAATCAAATATACAAATGGGATGAATTAAAATTGAATTCAACATGAATTCAGAATTTAAAATCCTGGGAGTTTGGAAAATGTTTTTCTAAATGGAGTTTGAAAGAAATAAAGCACTGAACACATTCAGTAGCTGGGAAATAATTCTGATGATGATCGCAACCTCATCAGTGTTCATTTTCGAGTTTCTAAGTGATGAATTGCTGCCATAGAAAAAGTTTTGATGGAAATTTGTTTGAAAAGAAACAAGCTGTTTGAAAATTCAAATGTTTTGAATTTGGGATAGATATAAATATATTTATATATTTATATAACTTCAAAGGAATTTTGAAATGGGAATTGGAATATAGATTTCAAATAGAAGTGAAATAGAATTTGAATTCAAAGAAATTCAAATGAGTTTGAATAAAGAAAATTCAAATAGAAATTGTATAAGAAAAATTGAAATGGAATTTGAATTCAAAGGAATTCAAATGGATTTGAATAAAGAAAATTCAAATAGAAATTGTATAAGAAAAATTGAAATGGAATTTGAATTCAAAGGAATTCAAATGGATTTGAATAAAGAAAAATCAAATAGAGATTTGAATATTAGAATTCAAATGGAATTTGGTTAAATAGAATTTCAAAGAGAATATAAAGTGGAGGTTGAATATTAGAATTCAAAGAAAACAAAAGGAGTTAAAATAGAATTTAAATTCAAAGGATTTCAAATAGGAATTTGAATAAGGAATTTAAATAGAAATTGAATAAAGGATTTCAAATGGAATTTGAATAAGGGATTTGAAATGGGTTTTGAATAAAGGATTTCAAATAGGAATTGAAAATAAGAAATTCAAATAGAATTTGAATAGAAGAAATTCAAATAGAAATTGAATAGAAGGAAATTCAAATACAGAGTTTGAATAAAGAAATTCAAATGGAATTTGAATATTGTAGATGTAGAGGACTTGAATATTTGAAGAGAAATAGATCGGGAATATTATGTGAAATGGATTGGATATATATTAAAAATATATCAGAATGGAGTTGAATATATTATAAACAAAGTTAAAACGTTTATATTTATAAATATAATTAAAACGAGCTCGCCATAGTGCGGCAGTTCGTAAATTGGCGATTCAAACTTTAATTTAGTATACAGAACTCAATTGAAGTCGGAATTCTGTGAAACAAGAATCGTCGGGACCGGTTGAACCATAGTTTTCTAATGAAAGAGAAAAATCTGGATTTCGTCGTATAAATTTTGAGTTATGGCAAAATCAAATTTTTAGAAAAGCAGCGCCAGAACCATTATAAAACCATAACGGTTTAATTAAATAAATAAAAGGATTTTTAGGAAATAAAATCCGAATTGGAATTAGAAAAAAATCCAGACTGGAGATATAAAATGAATATGAACTCCAATGAAGTAAGTGAAATGAGTTTTAAGACAAAAATCATATTTTAAATGGTTAAATAGAATTAACTAAATTGGAGAATAATTAGTTAAAGGAAATTTGAATCGAAATTGGTTTTTTTGGATAAGTGAAGAGATTGAGAATTTATATTCGAAATCGAATATATAACCGAGTTGAAAATATAATTAGATTAGTTATAATTAAGTTGACATACATTTGAACAAGTTATATTCAAATAAAAAGGGTGAAATAGGCAAAACGGTTAATTAGCAACTAGTTAATGGAAATTTGAATGATTGAAATTGAATTTAACTTAAGTAAGTTAAATGGATCGAAATGAATAAATTGAGTAAAATCAATGTGAATGAAATATGAATTGGGTGTAAATAAAGTAAATATATTTGTAACACAAATACAAAGGAAGTTATGTGCAAACAAAAAAAGAAGGAGAAATATTTGTAAAAACATTTATAAATAGAATGTTATAAATGAGATATTTATTTGTTAAATAAATAGAATTTAATCAAAGGAATATTTAGAAGATGAATATAAAATGGAAATCTGTTTTAACAGATAAATAGAAAAGATTAATTTATAAATAACAGTTTATAAATTAAATTAAATATTTATCATTCGATAAATGGAATATATAAGTCTGAACTTATATAGAGAAGAGATATTGGTTTTTAGCACCGATAGTTTTAAATAGAAGGGGTACACAACACTTGTATAAGTGAAGTAACGTTATTAAAGAGAACGTTTATAAAGTGAAGAACCGTTACTAAAAGTAAATCTTTATAAATGAATAAATGTTATCCAATAGGAGTTATTCGAATAGGAGAAGTCGATTAGAGTTAGAAATAATCGATTAGAGTTAGAAATAATCGATTAGAGTAAGAATTAACTAGTTAGAGTTAATCAGTTAGGGTTAATCCGTAGATTTAATTGAATATTAGTTATTCAATTAGAATTTATCGAATATTTGTTATTCAAATTAAGAGTTAAATCCAATAGAGTTAATTGAACATAGTTAATCGAATTAGGATTTAATTGAATGTTAGTTATTCAATTAAAGTTGATCGAATATAGTTATTGAGGTAGTGTTAGTCAAACATAGTTACTCAGGATAAGTTGCCATTTCGAACGACTGCTAGCGTAATTCACAGGGGTGCAGATAGCCTTGGGCGGTCGGATGTTTCCTGGGGGAAATCAGGCGTAACCATTGTGATCGCTACGATCTAGAGTCAAGCGAGTGGAGTTAAATCGAATATTAGTTTATTCGAATAGAACTAAAGGAGTTATCGAATATAGTTTATTCGAAAGGAATTATTGAATTTGGTTATTCGAAAGGAGTTATCAATTTTGAGTTAATCGAAGGAGTTATCGATTATTTGTTAATCGAAATGAGTTATCAATTATAGTTTAATCGAAAAGAGCTATCGATTAGTTTAATCGAACTGAGTTATAGAATATTGGTTATTCGGAAGGAGTTAAGTGAAAAGAGCAAATCCAATAGGGTAAATCGATAAGAGTTAAATCCAATAGAGTTAATTGATAAGAGTAAATTGAATAGAGATTATCGAATATAGTTATTCGAAGGGAGGAATTATCGAATAGGGATTTATTCGAAAGAGAGACGTAAGGAAGTTTGAAATGTTGAGTATCAACATAAATAAGTTTTGAAAAAAATAAATGGGTTGATAGCACTTTTCCTACCTTAGCAATTTCGAGGACGAAATTATTTTAAGTGGGGAAGATTGTAATGACCCGGGATTTCGACCAACTAATTTTAAATATTTAGAATGGATTTAAATATTTAGTTGATAATATAAATGAATTTTTATATTTATGTTATCGATTTAAATATCGATTTCGATTTAATATCGTATATATTAAATTATCAAAATAAGGAATCAACGAATAACTGAATTCGAAGTGAAAACTGATTTGAAAACAGTTCAGATAATCAATACATAATTCTGTTTGAATCAGAATAATAATATTAATTGATTATCGAAGAATGAATTGTTTTAAAATTAATTTAAATCAATTTAAATTAATATCTTCCCCATATGATCGAACTGGACTTCGAAACAGGTCCCAGTGTGTTCAGAGCAGTGGTATAACCCTAGGAATGTCACTTGTTGGGTTCAGAAAGGAGTTCGCAGTCAAGGAGTATCTAAATTTAAGGACACCAGTTTAAATTAGTATTAAATTAAATTAAATCCTTTTGTGGTGGACCAAATCAAAACAACATTTGCTCTTCCTCACCACAGATTACAACAGAACCGTGGCTTCCTTAATCCCATAAAATAAAAACAGAGCCGTGTTCTTCTATTCTCCACAAACTGAAATCCCCTTTTCTACTATAAAATCGCAAACCACCCCAATTCATTTGCTCCTTCCTCAGAAAATCAAAACCGAACAAAGCAGTGTTTCAAAATCAAATTAAAAGGGGGGCCGCGATATTTCCAGTACAGAAAATCAAATCGAGTTTGGTCAAAATACAAACATAAAGAGGAGAAGATTCGAATTCGATTCGAATTCGATGGCATCAGGAAGGGCCGCTGTACCTTGTCTGGTCACGATGGGTGTTAAGGTGTTGCGCGATGGATTTGGGATGCAGAGTAGGGTCGCGATTTTTAGGTTTTGGGAGTTTCGAACTGTCAGTAAAGCCGTCGACGTTGAAGCGGAGACTGTCGCATCCTCCTGTACTAGTGCGTGAGGTTGTCGGGTCACATCTGTGTAAAGGTGCGTGAGTTAAAGAAGAAGGATGGGTGCAGCTTATGTCGAGGGTATTGGAGATGGGGAGTTTGCAAATGGGTTTGGTGTTGAGCAGAGAGGGTACAGTGGAGTTGAGTGCTGCCAAGATGCTGTTGCAAAAAGGGGTGGCCTCAGTGACAGTGTATGGTGATCAATGGTGGGTCATTGGCTTTTGGCAGAAGGGGCTTGTTCCTTATTTGTTTATAAATGCAGAGAAGAATTAAGGTAACTATTTTTATTTTATTTTATTTTGTAATAAATTTTTAATTAGCTAAAAATAAAATGAATATCATATAAAGGTTGTAATTTTCCGTTTTAGATCCAGTCGTGATAACATCAATCATGTTGGACTTATATTGATGTCGAATCCGAATGATAAGGTCTAGAGCTATCGGGGATTTTATTTAAATTCAAGCGCATATCTGAATTAGATTAAAATGGCTTGGAATCATCAAATAAAAGCAATGTGAGTAAATCTCACTTTGTTTTATTTAGAATTATTTTTATTGGTTAAAAATAATTGTTTTGTTGATTATTGGATGCTTTAAATATTTATTATTGTTAAAAATATATTAGTTATCTAGGATTGGTTGACTATTATATATATATTGGGTTGATGATTGGTTGGATTCCCGCAGTCTCATTAGCGGATGCCCGCGGTACCATAGCGGATGATTACCCTATGCGCCCCACGCTATGATTAGTGGATGACCTTCATACCGCGATATCCTGCCTCGAAGCAGGATGGGTATTACTATGTTGACTAACATCTGTGGATGCAGGAAAACAGGTTGGAGGAATCCAACTTGATTCCTCAAAAATATATTATCTGTTTGTTGTTTGTTTGATTTCATATATATTCATATATGATTTGTAGAAAATCAAATGATTGAAAATTGGTTGATTTGATTATTTAAAATATCAATGGGGCTTGAATATTGATTTATAAAAATATCGAAAAGAGTATTTGAGATTTAAAAAGTGAATTCTATTTTTATAAATAGAATTTGAATTTTAAATAAGACTATAGAAAATATTTAACTTGTTCGAAGGTATATAAAAAAAAGTAATTGAATTTATAAACTTTGTTTATAAATGAAAGGATGGAATTTGAATCGAATTTATAAAGTTGTTTATAAATGAAAGGATGGAATTTGAATCGAATTTATAAAGTTGTTTATAAATGAAAGGATGGAATTTGAATCGAATTTATAAAGTTGTTTATAAATCAAAATATGGGATTTGAATTGAAGTTATAAACGTTGTTTATAAATAATGCAGAGAATTCAAATAGAATTTGAATATAGAATTCAAATGGACTTTAACTAATAGATTTGAATATAGACTTCAAATGGACTTTAAACTATATAATTTGAATATAGAATTCAAATGGACTTTAAACTATAGATTTGAATATAGAAATTCAAATGGACTTTAAACTATAGATTTGAATATAGAAATTCAAATGGACTTTAAACTATAGATTTGAATATAGAAATTCAAATGGACTTTAAACTATAGATTTGAATATAGAAATTCAAATGGACTTTAAACGATTTGAATATAGGATTTAAATGGAATTTAAACAATAGAATTTGAATAGATTTGAATAATAGAATTCAAATGGAGTTTAACTATGGAATTTGAATATAGAATTCAAATGAAGTTTAAATATAGGGATGCAAATAGAATTCAAATGAAGTTTAAATAAAAAGAATTCAAATAGAATTGATTTGGAATTTGAATAAGAAGTCGATAAGGGAACGAGAGTATGAGTATAATTAGAATTTGTTAATATGCAGTTAAAATATATTTGAACATGTCATGTTCAAATATGAAGGTGAAATAGACTGAAAAGTTAAGTAACAGATTTAATTAACAAATTGAGTTAAAACGATTGGTATAGTTAAAATAGATTGGACAGGTATAGACATACAGGAGGCAGGTATGGAATAAAGTATAGAAGTGAAATAAATAGAATGGCCGACAAAAAGGTACGTATTTAATTTCCATATGAGATTTTATGCGCCGTATCGGCTAGCCGCTTGGCTTTTTCTTTTTCTTTTTGAGATGAGAAGGACCGGGAAAGCTATTTGAAATTTCCCGATGCTCCCGGTACAAAGGAGGTTATGGCGATTTTTTCCGGGAATTTAAGGAGTTAGAATATTTTTAAGATAATTTGATAGTTAGAAATCAACGTATCAAAATATATAGAAGTCGATAAGAAAACGAATTTAGAAATAGAATAGTATAATCAAAAAGGAAGTATAAGAATAAAATATCGTAAGAATAGAAAGAAGAAGCGTATACGTGTTTTGAAAAGTGAATAATTGGTGTGTAAGGTATTGATTATTCGAGTAAGTAGTCTTATCTGTTTTGACGTTGTAAATGTTATTCAGTCAAGGTCTGAGAGGTAGTTATACCCCAACTTGATTGATTCCATTATTAACAAATAAATAGTAAGATTTCAGGCTCGAAGATCAATGTTGGATAAAAGTTAGTTGAATACAGTATTTGGGTTGTCGTAACGATGTTTTACACAACATCTGTTTTGACCCAAATAAGTGTAAGTATAGGAATAAACGAGATTGGAAAATAGATAAGTAATTGGAATATTTTCCAATTATAACTAGCATATATTTTCTAACGTTTAGAAAATAAAGGAAGGCGATATATGGAAATGTTTTCCAAATAACGTATAAGGCCAATATGGTTATTGAAAATATTTGGTTAACAAATATTGATTAAGAAGTAGAGAAGTGATTTAATTAATGAAATATTAATTAAAGGCTCACTGATTGTTGGATGTTTGGATGAACACTTGTTTTATTCGATAGTTAAATCATCGACTATCGAAACACTTGTTTTTATCCGATAGTTAAGTCACAGACTATCGGAGTTTTGACCATCGTTGTCAATATGGAGAGACCGGTTGGATTATTATCCGAAGAACCACTCCGTATTGGCAGTAGCGTGCGAATCAGATTATATAAAGATAATCGAAGACGGAGTAGAGTGCAAGGATTTTTTCTATTAATAGAAATAGTACCTTCGATTCATCCTGTTCCTGGGTGACTGATATGGATGAATGTCTGACAGAGTATTTTCAGACGATCACGTATATTGATTTCTTCAACCATACCAAGAGTGGAAGCGGAGAAGGAAACTTCTTTTAGCTAACACGTAATGTATTGTTGTAGACGTCAATTGGTGATTTGATGGATTTGACGATGTGGCATTCGAAGTGAATCTGGTGTGATGATAAAGCGTAGCTTCTAGCCTCATCAACCGGTAAATGACAGAAATCGGGCAAGCAGCATGGCTATGTAGGTCGCACCTATTAGGCTGTATAATCACTTGATCTAGAGTTTCATTTACTTCTAAAAATCTATTGTCGATGCTGTCCCATTCGGGAAACGGTTGCTGATCCCAATCGTTGGTGATATACATTCGATACACTCAAGCGAAATGAGTGGTCGGTCATGTGTGGCTGAGTTGCAAGATGTTCTTGTTGAACTCGGTGTATTCTCCTCTAGAGATATACCAGCGGAAGGTGGTTCCATACCTTGTCATAGTTGGAAATCCATTACCCAATACGTGCTTGCGGTTTATGATTTGTATATATATGTGGAACGTGAGATGCAAACGTTCCACTAGATTATATTTACTTGATTTAGACATTATTATAATATCAAAAGAGTTTTGATATAAAGATAAGTCAAGTGTTTGGATTTTCATAAGGGAAAAACCCGTTCCGTGTTATACGGCGTGGTCTTATGAGATATCATTTAGTTTTCTGAAACTGTTTTTAAACTGTTTACTCATACCAGTCCCATGACTGACCCGGAGTTTATTTTGTTTTGTTCTACCTAAACTCTTGGGTGCCTAAATTTGTACGGGCAGTCAAGTAGTTCAGGATTTTTCAGATATATCTAAAGGAGCTTGGAGCAGGAGGCTTCAGCGTTATCTAGTTATAGTGGTTCCGTTGTGTTGTAAGTGATGTACGTTGATATTGATGTATATTCAAGTACAGATTTGTATTTCAAAGTTATGTTATGATATATTATATTTTGTTCCGCTGCGATGTGAGATTCTGTGTTGTTATTTCTGTTCTTCTTCTATCTCTTTCTTCTAAAAAAAAATGTTCCGTATTTTCGTGATATTTGGGTTGGACGTATGATGTATATAGTCAACTCTGATGTTACGGAAATCTGGGTCATTACAACTTCGGTAAGGTTCGCTAATCCCGACTAGTTTGAATTGATATTCAAAAGAAGATTAAAGAATAAATTTAAAGGGATTTATCTTTGATAAAATTAATGGGAAGCTTTCCCTATGAATGTGAAATTTAGAAACTAACTGTAGGTTGGCTAAGATGAATGGTTTCCTGGGTATTGATCTGATGTTGGTTTCGGCCTTTGGGGTTAATATTTGGGGAATAATTCTCTGGCAAATTTACGGTTAGTGACTGATGAATTGGAATAAGGCGTATGTTGTGTTTGTGTAACAATTGTTTATTATATACGCGAGTTATTCGGAAAGACCAGGTTTAGCTCATTCTGAATAACTGATACGACGTTAAGTCGAAGATGAAGACGGTGGTTGAAGATTGGAGGTCTTCACGCCGTTTGGATAATTACTGATGATCTTGATTGGGCCGTACACCCAAGAGGAGGGAATCAGTTGGTGATCGTCCAGACGTACTTGGAGATCGATGGATATGCGGGGTACTAGGTGCCTCTGGTTTTGTTCAGACCCAGAACAAACTTGTAAATGGACTGTGTGTCTGACATTGGATTTTAGTCTGTGTGATTGATTTCTATTAAATAAACATCTGTTTGGCGGCGGAGAATTTATTCCCTTTCTTAACGCCCTTCTCTGAGACGTACGAGCTCAGGGGTTATATATTGATGGATATCAATCGCATTGAGTGAATTGCCTGTGTGGCATGCCTAAGTGGCAATTGATCAAGGCTTCTGTTGAAAAGCAAAGTCTTGTGGTTGATGATCAAAGCACCACCTGCGTGGCATAGCTTCGTGTAACGTTGATTCGCGAGCCTCACACTCTGGTTGTGAACTAAAACGGGAGACAGACCTTAGGGAGGGCATGCGTTTCCTTCTAGTTAGAAGTGGCATCAGTGGTTTTACACGCCCTGACGAGTTTGACTTATGTGATTGTTGCTGTTGCGAGGAGCCTCGGTTTGATCGGACGATTCGGGTCCGATGGAGTCATTCGTTGGCTCGTTTACGCCCCAAAGGGCGGGGAAACGTAGTGTTTAGGCATAATAATCCACATCGGTGGACCGGCCCTGACGATCCAAGGCTTGCCTGCCCACTTGCCTGAGACATGGGCTAGATTGTCTCGAATCGGTAGAGGACTATCTTTTGCCTCGGTTCACAGACGGAAATCCAATTTCCAAATACGTGACATTTGCGGTTTTGATTGTAGAGCCTAGTATGGCTACATGATATGTGGTACCCATGCCGCCTATGATTGATACTTATGATTTGAAGTTGTTTTATACACTACGCACTTATAATAGTATCAAATGATTTGTTTTAACGTACTAAGCATTTTTGGCTATTATAAGGGAAAACCCTATCCCCCGGCTTGCGTTGCATTGTGTGATAGGACCTAGGTCTTATAATAGCTTCATTTTCCTTTATTTAGCATTGCGCTGTTTGTTTTATGCACTGGTATTCTTGGGAGGAAACCCGTTCCGTGTTATACGGCGAGGTCCCTTGATTTACCTAACTTTATAAATAAAGATTAATAACTGTTTTAGTTCTCACACCAGTCCCATGACTAACCTGGAGTTTATTGTTTTAACCTAAACTCTGGGTGCCCTTATTTTGACATGGGCAGCTAGTAGTTTTGGTTTGCAGATTTATATTCACAGGATCCTGATTTACAGCTAGAACGATACACGGAAAGCTTTGTGTCCGCGTATTACTTCTAGTTGTGTATTGTATTATTTTCCGCTGCTATGTAATTTATTGTAATCTCTGATATTTTATAATGTGTAATAGTGATTTATACTATGTATATTCTTGTAATCTGATGGAAATGTTGTAATAAGCAATGAAATGTTCTTCCGTCTGCGTTCTTTTGTGTGTTGTTCTCGTAGTATCTGCTCTTTCCTTCACCGGGAAGTTACGGGTTCTTACATTTGAAACCTAGCAATAACTTGACATCATGGATCCAACAAAAGTGGTTTCGTCGAAAATCGAGGTCGTTTGCAAAATTCACATTTTAAGGGCCATAAATCCATAGCGACAATTCTGAATTTTCAACTGGGAATAACTTTTTATCCCCGCTATGAAATTTCAATTTTTCGGATTCATTGGAAAGATATTTTCGATTAGATTCAAATATTTTCAGTTTCGCTAAAATCCGGTTTATTTTAAATCCTGTACATTCATTTGAACTTCTGAAATCGAATTTTCGAACTACCGCGCCATTTTCAATTCCTTGTATAATTATAAATAAATATTTATATTCTAACGACGATCTATATAAATATATACGTTCTAATTCTATTCAAAATAAATTTCTCGTCGTTATTATTTAAAATAATCCATTTTAAATATTCAAAATTCACTAAAATTGCCAAAATAAAAATTTTAAATTGCCTCGGATTTCCGGGTTATTACAATCTCCCCCACTTAAAACTTTTCGTCCCCGAAAAGGAACGAAGCCGAAAGTTGTTTCACAAACCAACTCAACTTTCATTATTTTCTTTACAGCTTAAGTTCTTCAACTTTTCAGTTTCTAAGAACTTTTCAAATTTTTCAAAAATTTGGCTAACACCCTATATTTTCGAAAAAATTCGCCATAACATCCCCTGCACCAGGAGCTTCGGGATATTTCAAATAGCCTCCCATGGCCCTCATCAATCCAAAAAGAATAAGAAACAGCCAATCGGCTCATAAAATCATCCAAACCCAAGAAATTAGTAAACATGTACCTATTTGTCGGACAAACAATTTTGTTCTTCTGCTCTAGTCTCTTTGCTATGACCTGTTCAATGTAAGTACATGTATATGAATGCAAATGCAATAAATTTTCAATACAACTCACTATTTGGTTCAATTTGGCTAAAGGTACCACATTTAATCAATAAAACAATAATCAAACAAAACAACCAGCAATCAATTAGTTGATTAACGTTTCAAATTCATAATTTTGAAACATAGTCAAAAAAATCACATTTTTGGTGCCAAATCACAACAATAAGCCCTATCTAGTTTTGGTTCTCACACCAGTCTAATGGAAATATATAAATATCACCCCTTCGAAACTCGAACATATATACTGATGATGCTATAGTAATCATCAGGAACGTCTCCAGGCGACTACAGTGTGATTCTATATCTATCCAGTATATTAAAACTTCAAATACACGCAGATCAGATGTATATGCAAAATCTTTATATATTGGATTGTCCAAATTCAGTACAAATAAATATTCAAATACGTTGAATAAAGTTTAAATTTTCAAAACAAGATTCTTTTTCATTTTAAAAATATACTCTTCACACTCGTTCTAGGATACTTCTGATCCCATCTCTAACGAGTCATTCTCGTTGGATATTACTAATCCAATCTCTGATGAATTCTTTCGTTTGGTTCTAACGTGTCTTGTTCTCCGAGCTCTGTAAACCAAAGCTCTGATACCAAGCTGTTAACGACCCGAACTTCCTCGGTAAGGAAAGCCCGGATTGAGTTGAGAACACGACCAATCAGAACACAAATAGAAGAACATTTCATTGCTTATTACAACAATTCCATCAGAATACAAGAATATACAAAGTATGAATAAATATTACACAGAAAATATCAGAGATTTAAATTACATTTAAATACATCGCAGCGGAAAAATAATACAAAACACAACTGAAAATAATACACGGATACAGAGCTTTCCGAGTATTGTTCCAGCTATAAACCAGGATCCTGTGAATATAAATCTGCAAAACCAAAACTACTAGCTGCCCGTGTCAAAATAAGGGCACCCAGAGTTTAGGTTAAAACAATAAACTCTAGGTCAGTCATGTGACTGGTGTGAGAACTAAAACAGTTATTAATCTTTATTTTAAAGTTAGGTAAATCAAGGGGCCACGCCGTATAACATGGAACGGGTTTCCTCCCAAGAACACCAGTGCATAAAACAACAGCGCAATGATAAACAAAGGAAAATGAAGCTATTATAAGACCTAGGTCCCATCACACAATGCAACACAAGCCGGAGGATAGAGTTTTACCTTATAATAGCTAAAGAATGCTTGATACACTAAATTTCATCTTTTATTATTACTATAAGTGTATAGTGTCAAAACAATTTCAATCATAAATATCAATCATAGACGGCATGGGTACCATATATCATGTCACCATACTAGGCTCTACAATCAAAACCGCAAAGTCACGTATTGGAAGTTGAGTTTCCATCTGTGAACCGAGGCAAAAGATAGTCCTCACTGATTCGAGACAATCTAGCCCATGTCTCCGGATCAGAGCTCGAGTGACCCTTGGATCTTCAGGACCGGTCCACCGATGTGGATTAAAATGCCTGAACACTGTGTTTCCCCGCCCTTTGGGGCGTAAATGAGCCCAATGGCTCCATCAGCTCAACATAGTCACCGATATATCCGAGGCGCCTCGCAACAGCAACAACCACACAGGTGAAAATAATATAAATGTCAGGGCTGGTAGGTCATTGACACCACCCTAGCTAGAAGGAAACGCATGCCCTCCCTGCAGTCCTCTCCCGTTTCTGGTTCACAACCGGGGTGTGAGGCTCGCGAATCAACGCTACACAAAGCTATGCCACACAGGCCATGCTTTAATCATCAACCACAAGACTTTTCTTTTCAATAGAAGCCTTGATCAATTGCCACTTAGGCATGCCACACAGGCAATTCACGCCACGCGATTGATATCCATCAATATATAACCCCTGTGCTCGTACGTCTCAGAAAAGGGCGTTAAGCAAGAGAATAAATTCTCCGCCGCCAAACAGATATATATTAAATAGAAATCAATCACACAGAATAAAATCCAATGTTAGAAACACAGTCCATTTACAAGTTCGTTCTGGGTCTGAACGAAACCGGAGGCACCTTGTACCTCGCATATCCATCGATCTCTAAGTACGTCTGGATGATCACCAACTCATTCCCTCCTCTTAGGTGTACAGCCCAATCAAGATCATCAGTAATCACCCAGACGATGTGAGACCTCTGGTCTTCACCACCATCTTCATCCTCGACACCACGTCGAATTAGTTATTCAGAATGGGATAAACCCGGTCTTTCTGAATAACTCGCGTATATAATAAACAAGTGTTACAAAAACACAACATACGCCTCATTCCAATTCAGAATATTCTTTTATTCAAATATTCTTATATTTTGGGAAAGGTTCCCATTAATTTTATCAAAGATAAATTCTTTAAATTTATTCTTTAATATTCTTTTGAATATCAATTCAAACTAGTCGGGATTAGCGAACCATATTTCTCAATCCCAACCTATTCATCCCATGAAGTAATATTGGTCATACTTCATATCTAACACCACGGTGTTATCGGTAAATTCAATTACCATCTCACGTTTAAATCTAATTAAAGATTTAACTATCGCCTAGAGCAAAACTGGTGATACTCCATTCTCGATTATTTCAATATAATTAAAGATTCATTAAAACTCCACTTGGTTTTAATCTTCCCAATAATCACTATCTGTAACGACCCGAAAATCCGTACTTACTTGAGCTGATAAATATCCTACACATTCAACTCAAAATGCACGAAAATTCAGATCATTAATAGAAAGAAATAAGAGGATGAGAAAGATGAGATAGAACTAATAGAATAGAAGAAGAAGAACAACAACACAACTGAACAGAATCAGAGTAAACATGAATCTCACAGCGAAACGAATAAAATATATTATATAACATAACTTTGAAATACAAATCTGTATTGCATATACATACCATTATCAGAGTAAAAAACATCATATCACAGCGGAAATAATCTCTAAATACTAACAGTGAAGCCTTCTGCTTTTAGCTCCTCCAAGTGTATCTGTAAAAGCCTGAACACTTGACTGCTTGAACAAATTTGGGCACCCAAGAGTTTAGGGAAAACAAACAAAATAAACTCTGAGTCAGTCATGGGACTGGTGTGAGTAAATTCCAACCATACGGTTTAACTTTGAAAATCCTTTTGAAACAAAAGGATAATAGTAAGACCAACCCACACATAAACATGGACGGCTTTTACCTTACTATAACCCAAAATATTTTGATATCAAAATCCAGTGATATTATAATAATGTCTAATCAAGTAAATAACCAAATAGCAGAATGCTTGCATCTCACGCTCTACATACATATTATAAAATCAAAAACCGTAGGGCACTTATTGGAGATTGGGTTCCAACGATGACAAGGTATGGAACCACCTGCCGATAGTGTATCTCTAGAGGCGAATACACTGGGTTCAACAAGAACGTCTTGAAACTCGGCCCACACATGACCGACCACTCATTTCGCTTGAGTGTATCGAATGTTTATCACCAACGGTTGGACTCAAACCACGTTTCCCGAAAAGGAACAGCATCGAAATAGATCAAAGAATTAAAAGGAATTTCTCTAGATAGGTGATTATACACCCTAATGGGAGCGACCCACATAGCCATGCTGCCTGCCCGATTTTTGTCATTTCCCGGTTGTGAAGCTTGAGGCTACGTCTATCTTTTAGAACATATGGCCACTATACACTTTGAATGCCACATCGTCAAACTCGTCAAATCACTAGTTGATCTTCCCAAAAATATTACGGGTATAAAAGCAAAGAGAAATGAATTTCTCCGCCACCAGACGTAATATCTTGAAAAGATCGCCTTATGTGACCGTTAGGAATACTCTGTTAGACATTTGTCCATACAAGTTGTCCTGGGATTGGACAAACAGAAAACACCGTTCTAGAACAGAATGACCCTTGCATTTCACTTCGTCTTTAATTGTCTTCAGCATAATCAAATTCGCAGCGCTAATGCCTATATGGAGTGGTTTCGGATAATATATCCAACCGGTCTCTCCGTGTTGACAACGAGGGTCAAAACACTTCGATAGTCGGTTATTTAACTATCGAAGTAAAAACAACATTTATAACCTACATCACACAATCACGAGCACTTTTATTTAACGTTCATTTCTATTATTCGAATTCCCATATCTTACCAGATATTTCTCAACCCCGTTTTAGCACTTTCACACTTCGTATAATTCATTTACACTTCTATGGGGAAAACATAATTATTTTCTTATCACTTGAGATGAGTGAATTTCAAACCTTCCTAATGAATAGTGTTATATATAATAATCACGCTTAAGCTTGGTCAACAACACTAATTTATTGTTATAGCTCAAAACTTATCATACGCTGTAATATTCCCTTTTATAACTAATCTCGTCACCTCTTTCCATTACAAAAATCTTGACATCTCTTTCCGTTACAAAAATCTTGACATCTCTTATTCAATAACATTTTAAATGAGGTCCACCTAAGAAACAATTATTTAATTAAAAATAATCAACTAATATTTTACTTTATAAAATGAACTATAAAGTACCAGTTTATAATAGAATTTCTATTATAGTTTACAGCTTTGCTTTAATTATAAAAATCTAATTTTTATAATCAAATTCGTTGATTCGCCTGACGGCCAATCAACTTCTTACAAAACAATGTGTTTATGGTCATCTGCTGTCACTTTCTAAATCGATATCATGTATTGATTAAATCAAAACAAATGTTAAATTTCCATTCAACATCAATATTCCCACGGGGTTTTAACGTCATTTGGGTTCAACAGTGCATATACAAAACAAACAGTACATATAATATTGAGAAATCCGGTTGGATTCCTTTAACCGGTTTCCTGCATCCACCGATGTTAGTCAAACAATTATCACTCATTCCATAATAGAAAATATTTTAATCGATGAAATCAGTATCCAACCAAATGATGTATACATATGCAACGATATATATTTTTCAAACAATTTAATTGAAATCTACCGAAGCGACCATCACAGAGCATTCAACCAATATTATAATATTTTAAAATATATCCGAGTCAGTGAATTTACTCACCTTTGCGCGTTAACCGTTAAATAACGATTTGCGTCAATTGATTATACCCGGTGGTTTAATGTCGCCATAAGTTGAAATGATCTCCCAATCTCTTCAAACCAATTTCAGTACGTAGATATTGTCCATACGATCTCAACGCTTTAGATGGCGTTACATTCTTCATTGTCGGTCCGTTACCCTATTTGAAATCCACGCCCGCCTCATATCCTTTCTTCCCAACATAAGGTTGCCCTTCCCCCTTATCTCCTAACGTTCAAGAATTCTTCCAGACGTGTATTTATATATTTTTTCCCTATTATTCGGCTTAACCAATTATCGGTCCATCTTCTTGGCAAAAGCCCAGACCCAAGTTTTATTCTTCTCGTCTCCATCTAAAATTCTTCCATCTCCAGTATCCTCTTTATAAAAATAAAAACTCCATCACCAGTTCCCATTTCCGCACATTTCTTCTTGCTTTGTCTTCCATTAAACGCGTCAATATGCTTCACGTCAACTAATAAAATACACCCTTACATTCGCCAGTACCTCATGCTTTAACAAACTGTACACCACTTTTTTGAACTAATTACGTTCTTCTCCTGCCATACACACACTGTTTCCATCCCATGCCTCTTTGGTTCGAAACCAACTTACATCATTTGAACCCCACGTTCAGTTCCTCTTCGAAAACTAACTGCTGTTGAGTCCACCGTAACTCCTCGGATCCTTGTTTTAAATCCTTAAACTTAGTTACGGATAACGCACCTCCACTTTTCCTTTGGGTTTTTCTTTCTTCTTCTTCAAATTTATAAAACACGTCCATACTTCTTTGCCAAATGAACATACCAGTAAAGAATGCTTCAGGGACAACACCCCTGTATTTATTTTGTTTTGACACAAGCCCCTTTCCAGTATATTTTGAACAACCCTTCTGTCTGACTGCATATGTTTGAAGCCACCTGTTACTTGCTTCTCGTTCCTTTGGTTTCACTTCTCAGTCCTTACGTCCGCCCCTTGTACACTTGTATTTCATCTATCCCCTGTACTGAAACGTCCCAGTAGCCTTTTTACGTTTTGCTCTCCCATTCGATTGTGCCATTCCAGTAACCGTGTTTCTCCTTGCCAACGTTTTCCTCTTCAACTTTAAAACCTTTAACACCATTTCGAAAGGCAACACCCCATCCTGTCTTGTCTCCAACTCTCGCATATAGCACCTTGTATACTGACCTCATTTTCTTGTGTTCCGCCATTTAAAAATATGGCAAGTTTTTTTTTATTTTGAAGTGAAACAAAAAGGAACGGTATGATGGGTATTTACAACAAGCTCTTCCTTGGGTGCCAAGTAGCAGAGCACATATAGGATGTACATCCCTCCCGCCTTAGGCCTGCAGCTTTCATTTCCTTCATGACTTCATTGTGTTTTCCCATCAAGCCTGTGCCTATTCTATTTTCAAAGGAATCCTGAGATGGTATAGGTTTTAGAGTAGGATTATGGCTAAGGAAAGAAGGGATATGGTGGCGTTAGACTTAAGCATGAAGCTATGCTTCGTAAATGGCTGATGGAGATTTTGGTACGATTTTGGTATGGCCTTTGTATCTTATAGGTCCTACTAGTGTAGCAAGTAGCTTTACATGTTGGTGTTAGTGTTGAAATTTCGAGAGTTTATATCTCAACACATAGGGTGTCGGCTATTTTCATAGCATGTGATGTTTGATAGTCCTTACAATTATGTGTGAATATCTGCTATTGATTTGTCTTGGGTTGCTGGACATGAACATAATCTTTGACAGAGCGTTGCATCACTTCACACTGGCAGATGGAACCATACTAACTTAAGTATGAAGCAATATAGGGTTTAGTTTTCACGTAGCTAGGCTTTACTTTTAGGCTAGGTTGTTTTGTTTTGTCTTCACAGGCATATGCATACACATAGGGGAGTGGGGGTGACTTAATGCATTAACTACATGTGAAATGGCTAGTGTAGGTTATGGTCTTTGTGAGGATATGTCACTTGTATTTCTTTAGTTGGTAAGGTAAAATGTTTTGGTTTTATATGAAATCATCATATATTATGCTTTCCGAAGCCCAAAGGAAATAGATTCGATTCATTTACCTAACCTTTTTAGTGTGCATGAGCGCTTTCAGACCTGAAGATTTCATGTGTACTTTAAAAAGTTTAACGGTACCCACAACAACAAAAAATCCGCTCAGTTACAGACTGCTATTGACAGAAATAACAATACAGTCGTGTCTAACGAGGTGCCACAATCCCAAAAATATAATAATATCAGTAGGTTAACTTATATTGTGAAACCCCAAAATACTGATACAGGGTACAAAATACTCCAAATAAAAAGTTGCGTATTTAATTAATTAAAAATTACAGTAAAATTCTAAAAATTAAATTATCACTACGCCTCAAAAGAACCTTGTCTAAATTCGAAACCGATATCTAGTTATATCGAATAAACCGTTACGGTCGATAAACGATTCTATAGCGACTATTCGAAAATTTGATTTGAATATAACTCGCAATCTATAACGCGAAATCTTGGTTTTTCACTTCCACTAGAAAGATACAGTTCAACCGATTCCAACGTTTCTTATTTCGCAGAAATCCGATTTAAAACGAGTCATGTACACTCAGTTGAAGTTCAGAACGTTAAATTACGAACTACAGCGTCGTTATGAGCTCGATTATATTTAATACATATTTTTATACGTTCAACTGCGTTTTAAGAAATACATGAACCCACTTATATTACGGTTTCAATATTTAATCTGATTTAAATATTCAAATACCAACCGATAAAAATGCGGGACGTTACATTCCTTCCCCCTTATAATAATTTCGTCCTCGAAATTGCTATGAAGTGGAGATGCTCTAGTTCTAACTCCTCACAACCTGCTTTGTAACACCCCATATTTTCTATGATTGTATAAGTAACAAATCAGAGAATAATTAAATTATAAATTAGGAATCAAGGGAAACGGGTTGCGCCATTGCATTCGCCTCGAAATTCTGCTTGGAAACGAGTCCGAGTTTTCGAGAAACGGAATCCGTATGAGGGAGATATGGCCCTCCGAAGTTTCAGAAAATTTCAGAATCGAAAACAGCTCGAAAATTCGAATTCAAATTCGAATTCTAACCCAGAAGCGGGCTGGGTGGGAAATTTCCCGCCCAGGACCCAGGTCGACTGGGTTGTCGACTAGGTAGTCGACCTACCCCTGACCAGGTCGACTGGGTAGTCGACCTCCCCCAGACCAGGTCGACCATAGTGTCAACCTGGGAGTCGACCTGCTCCCGAAAACCAGTTTTTTAACCTAGTTCATTCTGATGTATTCGGTCTCGTTTCTGTCTAGATTCGTCCGCCTAATCCTATATAAACTCACCCCTAGCCTCATTCTCTCCACACCATTTCATTCTGCCTATATTCTTCTCTGTTCTAATTAAAAATAAAAATGGCATCGCTACCCTGCTGGAATCAAAACTTGGACTGATGAATCTTCTTCCAACCTGAATAGAATTAAAAGCTAAATCAAATCTCAAATCCAGGTTTAGAGCTACGACAATTAAAGAGGAACAATTCAGCCTTTATGCATCAACACTAGTTTGTTATCCTGTCTTAAAACCGCGAAAGGCAAGTACAGTTATTTTCCGCTATAAACGTTAATTATGATTGTGACATGAATTCTAAATTTGAATTTGAGGTTATGTCTGTTCTGTTCTGTTTAGATCTATCTTATTCTGTATCTCTTTCTTCTTTCTGTTCTATAGCCGGGCTACCACAAGCCTGAGCCAAATCTCATAAGAGATTAACGCACGAACGCTAAAATGTTTGGGACAAATAATGAATGATGCATAATTGGACAGGACTGATTCGAGGACTTGACATAAAATCTGAGGCATATAATTGGACATGTGACATATTTAACATATGACTTGAGATTGAGGCATAAAATATATTGGACTTATGACTTGGGAATCGGGGCGTAGATTTAACCGTAAACATGAAACTAATTTGAATACATAGTACATGTTGAAATCTGGATCTGTAGTTAATTTGAGAAATAAACATATGTTAGATCTAGATCTGTTCATACTAGGCATGATAATCTGTGATTTGGGAGAAGGGGAATTATAGGACAACTTGAAACTTGGGGGCATAATGCATGTCTTAAATCAAGGTCTGATGTTAGCGCTTAAAGATAATTTACAACATGTTATGCATGAACGATAATGCATGTTGAGGATATACTACATGTTATAGTTTAAAAATCTAGATTTTTGGACATATTCTTTTATGTAAAAATTCATGACTTGAAAAAGGGATATGTGACTTAGGCATAAAGACCTATAAAAAATAGGATAACTATTAAAGTGAATGCGCCTAAAAAATGGTTTTTGGATATCTGGCATTATAGGCTATAATATGGCATAATTCATATTGTTTATCGTAATTTATGGAGAATATTCTGTACTGTGTAATGTTTAACTAAAAATTAGGAGCATATGTGGCAAGTTAGTTTAGGCTAAATTTATGATTAGGCAAGATATGATATATATAATCTGCTAAATCTGTTATCTGCTAAATCTGTTATATTGCCTAATCTGCTAGTTCTGTTATATTGCCTAAACTGCTAATTAGATTGAATTGCCTAATCTGCTAATTATGTTAAAACTGCCTTATCTGCTAGACCTGTAAAACCGCCTAATCTGCAAGATCTGTTATCTGTTTAGTCTGTTGAATGACGTAATCTGTTGGAACTGAAATGCTGAAATTTGAAGTATGTAAATCTGTAGGCTCGACTTAAAATTGAGCAAAACTTGTTAATAGAACCTTGAATAACCTACTGTAACTTGTGCAGAAGTTTAATCTGTTAAATAAACAGAATTAGTCTGATATCTGAAAAACCTGTATTGGAATGAATTGGCTATGACATGAGGTTAGACTTTGTTTGCGGTAAAAGCCTGCCCGGAACAAAACGGCTTAACCAGCGACCGCAAACTGTCAGTCTAATGTGAGAGGTCGTAGGTATAACTAAAATATGCTTCGACACGAGGTTAGGTCTGGCTTGTGGCAGAAGTCTACCCGGAACCGCCCGGCATATCCAGCGGCCATAAGCTACCGACCTAATGTGAGAGGTCTGTGCATTAATATTTAATTAATGCAAATCTGGGATAAATATGATGTCAAAATGTGTTGGGTGGATAGGGTTGAACCAATTGGACTAATGAATTTAACAAACCCGTTCATGAATCTGTAGGCCCAATTACAAAGTTAGACAAATCTGTAAATCTGTTAAATCCGTATATCTGATCTGTTAGTCTGAAAACTTGTCTGATCTATGAACTAGTTGATCTGAGCTCTGTATGTCTGAACTTGTAAACCAATTAATTTGAAATCTGTTAGTCTGGGGACACAAGGTTAGGAGGGGAATTACTTGTGTCATCTGTTGTTTGGGACCCATATTAGTCAGTAATCCTTTCTGGTATCAAAACTTTGATCCAACATTAGGTAGGGTCCGGGAACGCTTACTGAACTAATTATAAGTGGTTCATTCTGATAATGGCGAGGGGTGTTGATGGTGCGTTCCAACCGGATCATGTGCGTGCATGGATCCCGGTCTGCCTCTGAGGATGTAAGACGCCGTGACATCTGTAAATAGGCCTGTGCCAATTGGTTGTCACTTTTGGGGAGTGATACACCCTATTGTGGAGCCGACACAGGGTATTTATGTTTAGGGAGCCGATCGCTTGGGGTAGGGTTTCAGGGTACACTTAGTTCTATCTGTTTCTGTTGGTACCTTCTGTTCTGTTGGGTGGCAACATCTGTCTGCGTGGTACCGTTTGTTCGGGTGGTAAAGGCCCATTTACTAGTGTACACCTAATTCTACACTGTTTCCGTGGGGATTAATCTGTTTCCGTTTCTGTCTGTTTCTGTTCGGGTGGTAAAGACCCATTTACTAGTGTACACCTAATTCTACATTCTGTTTCCGTAGGGATTAATCTGTTTCTGTTTCTGTCTGTTTCTGTTCGTGTGGTAAAGGCCCATTATTAACATTCTGTTTCTGTCTTTTTCTGTTCGGGTGGTAAAGGCCCATTATCAGCATTCTGCTTCTGTCTATTTCTGTTCGGGTGGTAAAGGCCCATTATTTGCGTTCTGTTTCTATGGAAATTATTCTGTTCCTATTTCTGCTTCAGTTTAGACATTAGGGTGACACCTAATCTTGTTATACTAGTATTAGTATAGAGAAATGAAAAGTAATATTATTCTGTTTCTTTTGTTTAACCTAAGTACGTCTCCTGCTCCTGTTACTGTTATCTCTCATCCAGTTTTATTTGCATGCCATGATTATTATTATCTGTTCATATGTTGAAAGTTACTGGACTTGCCAGACTTTATGTCCAACCTTGCTTGTTTTCGCCCCTTTTCTTCTGTTCCCCCCCCCTCAGGTTTTCCAAGGAGGGAATACTTTAGCTTGATCCGGATTTCTTCTATTTGAATTACTTAGAGTGCTTAAAGTATGGCTTGACTCTTTGTAGCAGCTTCTGTCGGGATTATGACTTTAAAGTTTTGTACTCTGATGATTTTCTGAACAAGACTGATATTTTTGTACTTGAGTTTTTGGTAAAGATGTAACCAAACTGATTTCTTTTTTCCGCTATAATAAAGTTATAATTTCTCAAGTATTGTTTATCTTTCTTGTAAATTTCTGTTTTGTCTACTAAAACACTCCACCAAAGTTAAGGCATTCCCTTTGTGAGTGACCTTAATGGAGGTGGGGTGTTACACTTGGTATCAGAGCTGAAGGTTACCAGATTAGATAAAAAGTTTTTGAAAACTATTTTCAAAAAGGATTTAGAAGGAAGTGTTTTCAAAAATAAAGTTTATTTTGAAAAACATAATCCCCAAAAAGCCATATATCTATCTTTTCTGTTCTCCGGTTTAAAACTTTTTCTTTCATTCCAGCATGTCTGGGAATCTTAACTTTCCAGAGGGCGTGCCAATACCTGGCTGGTTCAGGAGGTACTTAGAGGCTAGGGCGAACGATGCAGGCCCAGCCGATATTCCTCCTCCAGCTGCAGCGATTCCTCCTCCTCCGCCCCCTCCTTGTGCAATTGCTTTTTCAAAGATCTGTAAAGATTTTAGAGCCATGGGTGGAAAGGATTTCAAGGGAACTGAATCATTCGTAGATGCAAGGAACTGGATCAAAGAAACAGAGGATCTGTTCGTTATTTTTGAGGTGGACGATAGGCAGAAGGTACAATTGGCGGTATGGTTGCTCAAGGATGAAGCTTCCTACTGGTGGGAAGTCACTAACGCCGAGAGGCCGGTTGAAACATGGATGGATTTCAGAACAAGGTTTGAGGCGAAATTCCTCTCGCAAGCTGAATGAAGTCTACAAGTGGAAAAGTTCTTATCTCTTCAGCAAGGAAGTATGACGGTCAGGGAATACGTCAATCAGTTCAACCAACTGGCCATGTTCGGGCTAGATTTATTCAACACCCAGCATAAAAAGGCTCCCCGCTTTGTTAAAGGATTGAACGAGCCACTGCACAGCCTAGCCATGACCCATGTACCCATGAGAGGGACTTACGAGAGATTGGTGGATATGGCACTACTGCACGAGGAAGACAACGGCAAGAAAGAGGCAAAGAAGGAAGAAACACAGAATAAGAAGGCAGGGCCCAAAAAGGAAACACAAAAGAAGGGTGAAAAGTCTGAAGATAAGAAGGAGAAAAAGTGCTTTACTTGTGGAAGCTCGACTCATCTGAACAAGGATTGCAGAAAAAGAAAGGGCACTTGCTTCAACTGTGGTGAGATGGGACATTTCACTTGGGACTGTCCGAAGAAACGAGGGCAAGGGCAGAGGGCAGGAACAACTTCTGGAAGGCAGGCGAACACTCTCGAGGCTAGTGGATAGGATAGAAATAGGAAAACTTTCTGTAGGAGGTTTAATTTCTTTATCTGATTTCTGAGTTAAAACTCTTTTCTGATTCTGGTATTTCGATTCTGTAATCGATACTCTGCACTTGTATACTAGTATTGTTTCTGATTCCGCTGTAGACTCAGAACCATAAGGGTTATGACTCATCTGTTGGTGATAGGTTGGGGGTATCTGTGTTAGGCATCAAGTCAATTGTAATGCATACATTCTGGGTTTTTGAGGGATATAGTGGGATTTTCCCATGCTTAGTTTTCTAAGAATCATTCGATAGTCTGATCTGTACTAGTAGTCTGTAAGCATCTGGATATTTCTGAAAGGGTTAAGATTTCCAGTTTTGACATTGTCTAAAGAGGGTAATCCTCTGGGCATCAATCTGATGTTGATCTCGGTCTTCGGGGCGGATACTTAGGGAATTTGTCTCTCAACCAAGGTCTAATGGAAACCGAGTTTTTGTTTTATCTGTACTCGCTTCCATCATTCGACTGTATCATATCGATCGAGTCTTCGACCTATAGATAGGAATCCTATGGATGTAAACATGTGTTTGAGACATGTTATGTTTGATGGTTGCAAGTGGATGCAAGTGGTTGCTCGTGGATGACATATACACACACTAGGCACTAGATCGGCTCGAAAACACTCTCATACTGCATATGGATGTGTGAGCATTTTCAATTTTTGTGGATGCAAAATGGTTGACTCATCATATGGATGTTGCATTTGGATGAATGATTGTGCACATATTTAGAAATAATATGCATCAAATAGGGATATTGCATACATGTTGGACTCATGACACTGACATAGATCGCATTAAGGAGGTCAACTGAATCAGTGGACCGCCTGATCTTTGCATTAGATAAAGAACATATACACACAATTTTGCATATGTTCATACAACATTAGAAGTTTTCTAAGGACAATGGATGCTTGTGGATGATGGTTGAGTAGATGGATGACTGGATGGTAGGACACATTCTTCTCAACTTGAAGATTTCGGCGACGAAATCCTTTAAGGAGGGGAGAATGTAACACCCCGTATTTTCTGTGATCGTATAAGTAACAAATCAGAGAATAATTATATTACAAAATAGGAATCCAGGGAAACGGGTTGCGCCATTGCGTTCGTCTCGAAATTCTGCTTGGAAACGAGTCCGAGTTTTCGAGAAACAGAGTCCGTATGAGGGAGATATGGCCCTCCGTAGTTTCAGAAAACTTCAGAATCGAAAACAACTCGAAAATTCGAATTCAAATTCGAATTCAAACCCAGAAGCGGGCTGGGCAGGAAATTACCCGCCCAGGACCCAGGTCGACTGGGTTGTCGACTGGGTAGTCGATCTACTCCTGACCAGGTCGACTGGGTAGTCAACCTCCCCCAGACCAGGTCGACCATAGTGTCGACCTGGGGGTCGACCTGCTCCCAAAAACCAGTTTTTTTAACCTGGTTCATTCTGGTGTATCCGGTCTCTTTTCTATCTAGACTCGTCCGCCTAATCCTATATAAACTCACCCCTAGCCTCATTCTCTCCACAACATTTCATTCTGTCTATATTCTGCCTCTGTTCTAATTAAAAATAAAAATGGCGTCGCTACCCTGCTGGAATCAAAACTTGGACTGATGAATCTTCTTCCAACCTGAATAGAATTAAAAGCTAAATCAAATCTTCTTCCAACCTGAATAGAATTAAAAGCAACGACAATTAAAGTACAGTTATTTTCCGCTATAAACGTTAATTATGATTGTGACATGAATTGTAAATCTGAATTTGAGGTTATGTCTGTTCTGTTCTATTTAGATCTATCTTATTCTGTATCTCTTTCTTCTTTCTGTTCTATAGCCAGGCTACCACGAGCCTGAGCCAAATCTCATAAGAGATTAACGCACGAACTCTAAAATGTTTGGGACAAATAATGAATGATGCATAATTGGATAGGACTGATTCGAGGACATGACATAAAATCTGAGGCATATAATTGGACATGTGACATATTTAACATATGACTTGAGATTGAGGCATAAAATATATTGGACTTATGACTTGGGAATCGGGGCGTAGATTTAACCGTAAACATGAAACTAATTTGGATACATAGTACATGTTGAAATCTGGATCTGTAGTTAATTTGAGAAATAAACATATGTTAGATCTAGATCTGTTCGTACTAGGCATGATAATCTGTGATTTGGGAGAAGGGGAATTATAGGACAACTTGAAACTTGGGGGCATAATGCATGTATTAAATCAAGGTATGATGTTAGAGTTTAAAGATAATTTACAACATGTTATGCATGAATGATAATGCATGTTGAGGACATACTACATGTTATAGTTTAAAAATCTAGATTTTTGGACATATTCTTTTATGTAAAAATTCATGACTTGAAAAAGGGATATGTGACTTAGGCGTAAAGACCTACTCAAAAATAGGATAACTATTAATGTGAATGCGCCTAAATAAGGGTTTTTGGATATCTGGCATTATAGGCTATAATCTGGCATAATTCATATTGTTTATCGTGATTTATATTCTGTACTGTGTAATGTTTAACTAAAAATTAGGAGCATATGTGGCAAGTGAGTTTAGTCTAAATTTATGATTAGGCAAGATATGATATATATAATCTGCTAAATCTGTTATCTGCTAAATCTGTTATATTGCCTAATCTGCTAGTACTGTTATATTGCTTAAACTGCTAATTAGATTGAATTGCCTAATCTGCTTATTATGTTAAAATTGCCTTATCTGCTTGACCTGTTAAATCGCCTAATCTGCAAGATCTGTTATATGTTTAGTCTGTTGAATGACGTAATCTGTTGGAACTGAAATGCTAAAATTTGAAGTAAGTAAATCTGTAGGCTCGACTTAAAATTTAGCAAAACTTGTTAATAGAACCTTGAATAACCTACTGTAACTTGTACAGAAGTTTAATCTGTTAAATAAACAGAATTAGTCTGATATTTGAAAAACCTATATTGGAATGAATTGGCTACGACACGAGGTTAGACTCTATTTGCAGTAGAAGCCTGCCCGGAACCAACCGGCTTAACCAGTGACCCGTAAACTGCCAGTCTAATGTGAGAGGTCGTAGGCATAACTAAAATATGCTTAGACACGAGGTTAGGTCTGGCTTGTGGCAGAATTCTGCCCGGAACCGCCCGGCATATCCAGCGGCCACAAGCTACCGACCTAATGTGAGAGGTCTATGCATTAATATTTAATTAATGCAAATCTGGGATAAATATGATGTCTAAAACGTGTTGTGTGGATAGGGTTGAACCAGTTGGACTAATGTATTTAACAAACCCGTTCGTGAATCTATAGGCCCAATTACAAATTTAGACAAATCTGTAAATCTGTTAAATCCGTATATCTGATCTGTTAGTCTGAAAACTTGTCTGATCTGTGAACTAGTTGATCTGAACTCTGTATGTCTGAACTTGAAAACCAGTTAATCTGAAATCTGTTAGTCTGGGGACACAAGGTTAGGAGGGGAATTACTTGTGTCATCTGTTGTTTGGGACCCATATTAGTCAGTAACCCTTTCTGGTATCAAAATTTTGACCCAACAGTAAGTAGGGTCTGGGCACGCTTACTGAAGTAATTTTAAGAGGTTCATTCTGATATTGGCGAGGGGTGTTGATGGTGCGTTCCAACCGGGTCATGTGCGTGCATGGATCCCGGTCTGCCTTTGAGGATGTAAGACGCCGTGACATCTGTAAATAGGCATGTGCCAATTGGTTGTCACTTTAGGGAGTGATACACCCTATTATGGAGCCGACATAGGGTATTTATGTTTAGGGAGCCGATCGATTGGGGTAAGGTTTCAGGGTACACTTAGATCTGTCTGTTTCTGTTGGTACCATCTGTTCTGTTGGGTGGCAACACCTGTCTGCGTGGTACCGTCTGTTCGGGTGGTAAAGGCCCATTTACTAGTGTACACCTAATTCTACATTCTATTTCCGTAGGGATTAATCTGTTTCTGTTTCTGTCTGTTTCTGTTCGGGTGGTAAAGACCCATTTACTAGTGCACACCTAATTCTACATTCTGTTTCCGTAGGGATTAATCTGTTTCTATTTCTGTCTGTTTCTGTTCGGTTGGTAAAGGCCCATTATTAACATTTTGTTTCTGTCTGTTTCTGTTCGGGTGGTAAAGGCCCATTATCAGCATTCTGCTTCTGTCTGTTTCTGTTCGGGTGGTAAAGGCCCATTATTAGCGTTCTGTTTCTGTGGAAATTATTCTTTTCATGTTTCTGCTTCAGTTTAGACATTAGGGTGACACCTAATCCTGTTATACTAGTATTAGTGCAGAGAAATGAAAAGTAATATTATTCTGTTTCTTCTGTTTAACCTAAGTACATCTGCTGCTTCTGTTACTGTTATCCCTCATCCAGTTTTATTTGCATGCCATGATTATTATTATCTGTTCATATGCTGAAATTCACTGGACTTGCCAGACTTTATGTCTGACCTTACTTGTTTTCGCCCCTTTTCTTCCGTTTCCCCCCAGGTTTTCCAAGGAGGGAATACTTTAGCTTGATCCAGATTTCTTCTGCTTGAAGTACTTAGAGTGCTTAAAGTATGGCTTGACTCTTTGTGGCAGTTTCTGTGGGAATTATGACTTTAAAGTTTTGTACTGATGATTTTCTGAACAAGACTGATATTTATGTACTTGAGTTTTTGATAAAGATGTAACCAAACTGATTTCTGTTTTCCGGTGTAATAAAGTTATAATTTCTCAAGTATTGTTTATCTATCTTGTAAATTTCTGTTTTGTCTACTAAAACGCTCCACCAAAGTTAAGGCATTCCCTTTGTGAGTGACCTTAATGGAGGTGGAGTGTTACACTTGGTATCAGAGCTGAAGGTTAACAGATTAGATAAAAAAAATTTGAAAACTATTTTCAAAAAGGATTTAAAAGGAAGTATTTTCAAAAATAAAGTTTATTTTTAAAAGCATAATCCCCAAAAAGCCATATATCTATCTTTTCCATTCTCTGTTTTAAATCTTTTTCTTTCATTCCAGCATGTCTGGGAATCTTAACTTTCCAGAGGGCGTGCCAATACCTGGCTGGTTCAGGAGGTACTTAGAGGCTAGGGCCAACGATGCAGGCCCAGCGGATATTCCTCCTCCAGCTGCAGCGATTCCTCCTCCTCCGCCCCCTCTTCGTGCAATTGCTTTTTCAAAGATCTGTAAAGATTTTAGGGCCATGGGTGGATAGGATTTCAATGGAACTGAATCATTCGTAGAAGCAAGGAACTGGCTCAAAGAAACTGAAGAACTATTCGTTATTTTCGAGGTGGACGATAGGCAGAAGGAACAATTGGCGGTATGGTTGCTCAAGGACGAAGCTTCCTATTGGTGGGAAGTCACTAACGCTGAGAGGCCGGTTGAAACCTGGATGGATTTCAGAACAAGGTTTGAGGCGAAATTCCTCTCGCAAGCTAAACGAAGTCTACAACTGGAAAAGTTCTTATCTCTTAAGCAAGGAGGTATGACGGTCAGGGAATACGTCAATCAGTTCAACCAACTGGCCAGGTTCGGGCTAGATTTAGTCAACACCCAGCATAAAAAGGCTCTCCGCTTTGTTAAATGATTGAACGAGCCACTGCACAGCCTAGCCATGACCCATGTACCCATGGGAGCGACTTACGAGAGGTTGGTGGATATGGCACTACTGCACGAGGAAGATAACGGCAAGAAAGAGGCAAAGAAGGAAGAAACACAGAACAAGAAGGCAGGGCCCAAAAAGGAAACACAAAAGAAGGGTGAAAAGTCTGATGATAAGAAGGAGAAAAAGTGCTTTACTTGTGGAAGCTCGATTCATCTGAACAAGGATTGCAGAAAAAGAAAGGGCACCTGCTTCAACTGTGGTGAGATGGGACATTTTACTAGGAACTGTCCGAAGAAACGAGGGCAAGGGCAGAGGGCAGGACCAACTTCTGGAAGGCAGGCGAACACTCTCGAGGCTAGTGGATAGGATGGAAATAGGAAAACTTTCTGTAGGAGGTTTAATTTCTTTATCTGATTTCTGAGTTAAAACTCTTTTCTGATTCTGGTATTTCGATTCTGTAATCGATACTCTGCACTTGAATACTAGTATTGTTTCTGATTCCGCTGTAGACTCAGACCCATAAGGGTTATGACTCATCTGTTGGTGATAGGTTGGGGGTATCTGTGTTAGGCATCAAGTCAATTGTAATGCATACATTCTAGGTTTTTGAGGGATATAGTGGGATTTTCCCATGCTTAGTTTTCTAAGAATCATTCGATAGTCTGATCTGTACTAGTAGTCTGTAAGCATCTGGATATTTCTGAAAGGGTTAAGATTTCCAGTTTTGACATTGTCTAAAGAGGGTAATCCTCTGGGCATCAATCTGATGTTGATCTCGGTCTTCGGGGCAGATACTTAGGGAATTTGTCTCTCAACCAAGGTCTAATGGAAACCGAGTTTTTGTTTTATCTGTACTCGCTTCCATCATTCGACTGTATCATATCGATCGAGTCTTCGACCTATAGATAGGAATCCTATGGATGTAAACATGTGTTTGAGACATGTTATGTTTGATGGTTGCAAGTGGATGCAAGTGGTTGCTCGTGGATGACATATACACACACTAGGCACTAGATCGGCTCGAAAACACTCTCATACTGCATATGGATGTGTGAGCATTTTCAATTTTTGTGGATGCAAAATGGTTGACTCATCATATGGATGTTGCATTTGGATGAATGATTGTGCACAGATTTAGAAATAATATGCATCAAATAGGGATATTGCATACATGTTGGACTCATGACACTGACATAGATCGCATTAAGGAGGTCAACTGAATCAGTGGACCGCCTGATCTTTGCATTAGATAAAGAACATATACACACAATTTTGCGTATGTTCATACAACATTAGAAGTTTTCTAAGGACAATGGATGCTTGTGGATGATGGTTGAGTAGATGGATGACTGGATGGTAGGACACATTCTTCTCAACTTGAAGATTTCGGGGACGAAATCCTTTAAGGAGGGGAGAATGTAACACCCCGTATTTTCTATGATCATATAAGTAACAAATCAGAGAATAATTAAATTATAAAATTGGAATCAATGGAAACGGGTTGCGCCATTGCGTTCGTCTCGAAATTCTGCTTGGAAATGAGTCCGAGTTTTCGAGAAACAGAGTCTGTATGAGGGAGACATGGCCCTCCGAAGTTTCAGAAAATTTCAGAATCGAAAACAGCTCGAAAATTCGAATTCAAATTCGAATTCAAACCCAGAAGCAGGCTGGGCGGGAAATTTCCCGCCCCGGACCTAGGTTGATTGGGTGGTCGACTGGGTAGTCGACCTACCCCAAACCAGGTCGACTGGGTAGTCGACCTCCCCCAGACCAGGTCGACCATAGTGTCGACCTGGGGGTCGACCTGCTCCCGAAAACCAGTTTTTTAAACCTGGTTCATTCTGATGTATCCGGTCTCGTTTCTGTCTAGATTCGTCCGCCTAATCCTATATAAACTCACCCCTAGCCTCATTCTCTCCACACCATTTCATTCTGTCTATATTCTGCCTCTGTTCTAATTAAAAATAAAAATGGTGTCGCTACCCTGCTGGAATCAAAACTTGGACTGATGAATCTTCTTCCAACCTGAATAGAATTAAAAGCTAAATCAAAACTCAAATCCAAGTTTAGAGTTACGAAAATTAAAGAGGAACAATTCAGCCTTTCTGCATCAACACTAGTTTGTTATCCTTTCTTAAAACCACGAAAGGCAAGTACAGTTATTTTCCGCTATAAACGTTAATTATAATTGTGACATGAATTGTAAATCTGAATTTGAGGTTATGTCTGTTCTGTTTTGTTTAGATCTATCTTATTCTGTATCTCTTTCTTCTTTCTGTTCTATAGCCAGGCTACCACGAGCCTGAGCAAAATCTCATAAGAGATTAACGCATGAATGCTAAAATGTTTGGTACAAATAATGAATGATGCATAATTGGACAGGACTGATTCGAGGACATGACATAAAATCTGAGGCATATAATTGGATATGTGACATATTTAACATATGACTTGAGATTGTGGCGTAAAATATATTGGACTTATGACTTGGGAATCGAGGCGTAGATTTAACCGTAAACATGAAACTAATTTGGATACATAGTACATGTTGAAATCTGGATCTGTAGTTAATTCCAGAAATAAACATATGTTAGATCTAAATCTGTTCATACTAGGCATGATAATCTGTGATTTGGGAGAAGGGGAATTATAGGACAACTTGAAACTTGAGGGCATAATGCATGTCTTAAATCATGGTCTGATGTTAGAGTATAAAGATAATTTACAACATGTTATGCATGAACGATAATGCATGTTGAGGACATAAAACATGTTATAGTTTAAAAATCTAGATTTTTGGACATATTCTTTTATGTAAAAATTCATGACTTGAAAAAGGGATATGTGACTTAGGCGTAAAGACCTATACAAAAATTGGATAACTATTAATGTGAATGCGCCTAAATAAGGGTTTTTGGATATCTGGCATTATAGGCTATAATCTGGCATAATTCATATTGTTTATCGTGATTTATGGAGAATATTCTGTATTGTGTAATGTTTAACTAAAAATTAGGAGCATATATGGCAAGTGAGTTTAGGCTAAATTTATGATTAGGCAAGATATGATATATATAATCTGCTAAATCTGTTATCTGCTAAATCTGTTATATTGCCTAATCTGCTAGTTCTGTTATATTGCCTAAACTGCTAATTAGATTGAATTGCCTAATCTGCTAATTATGTTAAAATTGCCTTATCTACTAGACCTGTTAAATCGCCTAATCTGCAATATTTTTTATCTGTTTAGTCTGTTGAATGACGTAATTTGTTGGAACTGAAATGCTGAAATTTGAAGTATGTAAATCTGTAGGCTCGACTTAAAATTGAGCAAAACTTGTTAATAGAACCTCGAATAACTTGCTGTAACTTGTACAGAAGTTTAATCTGTTAAATAAACAGAATTAGTCTGATATCTGAAAAACCTGTATTGGAATGAATTGGCTACGACACGAGGTTAGACTCTGTTTGCGGTAGAAGCCTGCCCGGAACCAACCGGCTTAACCAGCGACCCGCAAACTGTCAGTCTAATGTGAGAGGTCGTAGGCATAACTAATATATGCTTAGACATGAGGTTAGGTCTGGCTTGTGGCAGAAGTCTGCCCGGAACCGCCCGACATATCCAGCGGCCACAAGCTACTGACCTAATGTGAGAGGTCTGTGCACTAATATTTAATTAATGCAAATTTGGGATAAATATGATGTCTAAAACGTGTTGGGTGGATAGGGTTGAACCAATTGGACTAATGAATTTAACAAACCCGTTCATGAATCTGTAGGCCCAATTACAAAGTTAGACAAATCTGTAAATCTGTTAAATCTGTATATCTGATCTGTTAGTCTGAAAACTTGTCTGATCTATGAACTAGTTGATCTGAACTCTGTATGTCTGAACTTGTAAACCAATTAATCTGAAATCTGTTAGTCTGGGGACACAAGGTTAGGAGGGGAATTACTTGTGTCATTTGTTGTTTGGGAGCCATATTAGTCAGTAACCCTTTCTGGTATCAAAACTTTGACCCAACAGTAGGTAGGGTCCGGGCACGCTTACTGAACTAATTATAAGTGGTTCATTCTGATAATGGTGAGGGGTGTTGATGGTGCGTTCCAACCAGGTCATGTGCGTGCGTGGATCCCGGTCTGCCTCTGAGGATGTAAGACGCCGTGACATCTGTAAATAGGCCTGTGCCAATTGGTTGTCACTTTAGGGAGTGATACACCCTAT
Source organism: Allium sativum (assembly GCA_030737875.1). NCBI lineage: Eukaryota > Viridiplantae > Streptophyta > Magnoliopsida > Asparagales > Amaryllidaceae > Allium > Allium sativum. Next base: position 493,713,222 of record CM060920.1, read on the forward strand.
TGTGGAGCCGACACAGGGTATTTATATTTAGGGAGCCAATCGCTTGGGGTAGGGTTTCAGGGTACACTTAGTTCTGTCTGTTTCTGTTGGTACCGTCTGTTCTGTTGGGTGGCAACACCCATCTACGTGGTACCGTCTGCTCGGGTTGTAAAGGCACATTTACTAGTGTACACCTAATTCTACATTCTGTTTCCGTAGGGATTAATCTGTTTCTGTTTCTGTCTGTTTCTGTTCGGGTGGTAAAGGCCCATTTACTGGTGTACACCTAATTCTACATTCTGTTTCCGTAGGGATTAATCTGTTTCTGTTTCTGTCTGTTTCTGTTCAGGTGGTAAAGGCCCATTATTAACATTCTGTTTCTGTCTGTTTCTGTTCTGGTGGTAAAGGCCTATTATCAGCATTCTGCTTCTGTCTGTTTCTGTTCGGGTGGTAAAGGCCCATTATTAGCGTTCTGTGTTTCTGCTTCAGTTTAGACATTACGGTGACACCTAATCCTGTTATACTAGTATTAGTGCAGAGAAATGAAAATTAATATTATTCTGTTTCTTCTGTTTAACCTAAGTACATCTGCTGCTCCTGTTACTGTTATCTCACATACAGTTTTATTTGCATGCCATGATTATTATTATCTGTTCATATGCTGAAAGTCACTGGACTTGCCAGACTTTATGTCTGACCTTGCTTGTTTTCGCCCCTTTTCTTCCGTTCCCCCCCCCCCCCCAGGTTTTCCAAGGAGGGAATACTTTAGCTTGATCCAGATTTCTTCTGCTTGAAGTACTTAGAGTGCTTAAAGTATGGCTTGACTCTTTGTGGCAGCTTCTGTGGGGATTATGACTTTAAAGTTTTGTACTCTGATGATTTTCTGAACAAGACTGATATTTATGTACTTTAGTTTTTGGTAAAGATGTAACCAAACTGATTTCTGTTTTCCGCTGTAATAAAGTTATAATTTCTCAAGTATTGTTTATCTGTCTTGTAAATTTCTGTTTTGTCTACTAAAACGCTCCACCAAAGTTAAGGCATTCCCTTTGTGAGTGACCTTAATGGAGGTGGGGTGTTACATGCTTGGTTGAAATTTCATACTTCACGTTCCCATAACTCAATCCTTGCATCGAATATTTTATCCTTATATCAATAATTCTCTTATACTCAAGCCCTATTTCCTTTCAACTTCCAGTTCCATCTCACTTCCAAATTCTTGGTCAACAATCCAATTCCATAACATAACTCGGTTCCAATCCAATATCTCATTTCACAAATTCACTTACTTTACCAAGTTTAATTCAATTCCAATTTTATTCAACTTTGTTAAATTCTATTTATTTATTTCATAAGTAAATTTTAAATTTCAAAATTCAAATTCCTAAGGTTTTTATTTCAAATCAGTTTGAAATAATATATATATTCATAACATAACAATTCAAAATATTTGAATTTCCGAACAACTTATTTCAAAACAAAATCTTTGGTAGTAATCCGTCACTTAGAACTCGAAAATGAACACCGATAATGGTCGACTTCATCATCGGAATTTATTTCCCAGCGATCAAAGTGAGTTCAATACTATATGACTTTCAAAACTCATATTCAAATACTTTTATTTGAAATTTACTTCACAAATATCTTTTCGAAACTTGGATAATATTTCAAAACATCCCCAGGATATTACAATTCCATATATTTAATTCAAATTTCATTTACAAACATTTTCATGTTTCAGAATTTTAATTCCAGTACTGGTTTTTAATTCAGATTTGGTTCATCTGATTTACATGTTATACTCATATGAATTCTTATTGGTTATTTATAACCAATTCAATTATAACCCTATTCGATTATAATTTCAACTGACACATTCAATATACATATTGTAATAACTCCAATATAAATACTTTTTTTTCATATCAAAGTATATTTGGGCAAATTATTTTATTTACCCTTCTTCAAAACAATACTGTGTCGAATTACACTGTTCAAGAGTTTAGAAACACCTGTCGATACAGTTTGCAATCCAGTATCGACCAGAATTCATAAACCACTCGACAAACCAATCAACACGACATAAAACAGTTTTTTATATTGATTTATGAATACGTGCTCATATCTATACACTCAAACTCAATCTAGAGTATTACTAACTCCATCTCTATTGAGTTACGCCACAGAGCCAAGGTAATCCCTTAACCTTCAGCTCTGATACCAAATGTAACGACCTGGATTTCCGTGCTCTTTGAGTCGACTAATAACACCACACGTCCAACCCAAATTTCACAGAAATACGAATCATTATTAGAAAGAAATAAGAGGGTGAAAAAGATGAGATAGAACTAATAGAATAGAAGAAGAAGAACAACACAACTGAGCAGAATCAGAGTAAACACGAATCTCACAGCGGAACGAATGAAATATATTATATAACATAACTTTGAAATACAAATCTGTATTGCATATACATACCATTATCAGAGTAAAATACATCATATCACAGTGGAAATAATCTCGAAATACTAACGGTGAAGCCTTCTTCTTTTAGCTCCTCCAAGTGTATTTGTAAAAGCCTGAACACTTGACTGCCCGTACAAATTTGGGCACCCAAGAGTTTAGGGAAAACAAATGTGAAGGCCCGCCCCACACCAGCCGGCATTTCCTCCTAAAGTGCGCTGTACACATGCCCGACTGGCACGGAACGGTCGCCAAAGAAAGGAAAGAAGAGAATGAACTAATCAAGAACCTGTAGAATGTCTCACAGCGCATGGAATAAAATATAATAATAACATACTTGACATAAAACAGGTGAGACAGTGCATAAGCTGATAATTAAAACCAACATCAACATCAGAGCAGCGGAAATCCAAATACAGCTTATTACAACTTTCCAAATTTACTGTCTCTAAAACAAAAGAAAGCTTAAAGTAGAAGATGCACTACAAATGCCCAAGAAGTGATCTTCAACAACACCGGGAGAATACTATATATATATATTACGTGGAAGCCTCCTGCTCGTCTCCGGATCATCTACCCGCGCATCACCAGCTAACCTATCTCTAGTCTGCTCGTGTGAGCACCCAGAGTAATAAAAAGAGACATAAAACTCTGGGTCAGACATAAAGCCTGGTATGAGCAATAAGCATCTAAACAGAACAATAACAGGTATACTAAACCATACCTGAACCTGGACCTGCAACCAAAGAGTTAGTACCACATACCGTACAATACTCTAAGGTGCCATAATAAATAGTGTAGAGAATACGGGGGTAGGGTGTGCATGTCATAATGATGGCAAACAATCAACCATAGCAACCATCCTCACATCTCTCACTCAGTGCGTAAAGCATACGATGCCCACCACTGTCAATCACTAGACCCATCGAAGTAGTGACGGAGTTCGACTTGTACAACTACTGCTACTACCAAGCTTACCACATGGAGTCATGACCAAATCTCTACAAATGACCCCACTTCAATGGTTTATAGCCCTTTAGTCGTACCTAGGCCACTATGGCCCTGAATCCGTTCACGTACCTCCCATACATAGTGATCCAAAGTCATAGACATCGATAGCCCCTTGGCACACGTCCCGCAGAAAAGCCCAATCATGAAGCTCACTAATTGGTTCCCAGCTGGATCCTGAGTCAAAGCCCCTCATTTGGACTTCCTTTGCATCTCGGGTTTTGATCGAATTGAAGTTGGTCTTCAAAAGAGTCGTTGCATAGAAGTGGTCCTGAATTCGATTCGGTTCGGATACATACGTATGACACGGTTCGGTTCGGTGCAATGCTTTATAGTGTACTCCTGAGTGCGGTTCGGTTCGGTGATTCTCCCCCTTTAGACGTCGGTTCGGTTCGGATGTCACGCTCCGTTCGGTTCGGTTCGTCCCTTCTGCTCCAGCTTGCCTGCTCCGACCCGATCCCCCTCGCTTGCCTCCTCCGACCCGATCCGCCTCGCTTGCCTCCTCCGATCCGATCCTGCTCCATAGCTTACCCCGATCCGATCCTGCTCCCTAGCCTACTCCGATCTGATCCTGCTCCATAGCTCCGATCCGATCCTCCGTCCAACTCCAACTTTAAGCAGTGGCCTTCCTTCTTACCAAATTTCTTTTGTGCCAGATTCCAGTTCGGGTCGGATTCCTTGCCCAGCTCTCCTATCCGATCCGAGCCCATACCCGATCCGATCTGAAACACTGCACAACATTCTGCAACATTTTCCAGCAACTTTTTTACGCCATTCGACGACGTTTTCGACCAGTCTAACTATTCTAATCAACCACAAATCATTCCAAACAGTCATAGCAACATAGCAAACTAACCACAAACACCAAAACAATGAATTTACGTGTCAAAATGGATCAAATATACCCAAAACCCCATATTTTCCCTTAAGCATGTTTAAGCAAAACTAATCACAGGGTTAACAAAACTTAATCAAACTAAACCAAATTTCTACCAGAGGCATAAAATATTATTTTCGAATTTATAGATATTTTTCCAGAATTTATTAGTGTATACATTCGCTAATCTTCACTAATTACCCTTAATTAACTGTAATTAGTATCAAAACAATGCTAATCTCTCACCTTGGCCACAAATAAAATTCTCAGAACTAAAACCTCGCTGATTTGGGTGAATACTGATGTCTAACAACAGCTCTAACCTTGCTTTCATGTTTTCTCTCCTTAATTTGATGTAGATTAAGCCAAAACTTGATTAGAAAGTGATTAGAAGGTGATTTGGGTGTTGGAGGCCATTACTAGGGTTCCAAGAATGAAAGTGGCGGCTGAAAGAAATGTTTTCTAACCCTAATCAGCCCCTATACATCTCCAATCCCGAAATCCCCTTTGGGCCTAGCTGCTAATTACCCGATTAAGCCCAATTAAGCTGTTTTTCACTATCTAAAACTTGTTTCAGCCATATCTCCCAAACGGTGAGTCCGTTTGGCTAATGTGACCACTCTACGGAATTGTAAACCATCATCCGGAGCCAATGGAAGTGGTTTCAGGTCAAAATTCCTTTCCAGTCAAAAGGTATGGCCAAAACAATACCAACTAGGGGTAAAATGGTCATCTAAAAATCGGGAAAAATCATGAACATGGGAAATGACCCCATTAATCGTCTCCCAAAGTTACATGACCATACGACTTCATGCGTGAAAGAAACAAATATTCTACGATCCTATGATGCGTAGAATACGGGTCGTTACAACAAACAAAATAAACTCTGCGTCAGTCATGGGACTGGTGTGAGTAAATTCCAACCATATGGTTTAACTTTGAAAATCCTTTTGAAACAAAAGGATAATAGTAAGACCAACCCACACATAAACATGGACGGTTTTTACCTTACAATAACCCAAAATATTTTGTTATCAAAATCCAGTGATATTATAATAATGTCTAATCAAGTAAAAAACCAAATAGCAGAACGCTTGCATCTCACACTCTACATACATATATAAAATCAAAAACCGCAGGGCGCTTATTGGAGATTGGATTGCAACGATGACAAGGTATGGAACCACCTGCCGATAGTGTATCTCTAGAGGCGAATACACTGGTGTCAAAACACTACGATAGTCGGTTATTTAACTATCGAAGTAAAAACAACATTTATAACCTACATCACACAATCACGAGCACTTTTATTTAACATTCATTTCTATTATTCGAATTCCCATATCTTACCAGATATTTCTCAACCCCGTTTTAGCACTTTCACACTTCGGATAATTCATTTACACTTCTTTGGGGAAACATAATTATTTTCTTATCACTTGAGATGAGTGAATTTCAAACCTTCCTAATGAATAGAGTTATATATAATAATCATGCTAAAGCTTGGTCAATAGCACTAATTTATTGTTATAGTTCAAAACTTGTCATACGCTGTAATATTCCCTTTTATAACTAATCTCGTCACCTCTTTCCGTTACAAAAATCTTGACATCTCTTTCCATTACAAAAATCTTGACATCTCTTATTCAATAACATTTTAAATAAGTTCCACCTAAGAAACAATTATTTAATTAAAAATAATTAACAAATATTTTACTTTATAAAATGAACTATAAAGTACCAGTTTATAATAGAATTTCTAATATAGTTTACAGCTTTGCTTTAATTATAAAAATCTAATTTTTATAATCGAATTCGTTGATTCGGCTGACAGCCAATCAACTTCTTAAAAAACAATGTGTTTATGGTCATCTGCTGTCACTTTCTAAATCGATATCATCTATTGATTAAATAAAAAAAAATGTTAAATTTCCATTCAACATCAATATTCACACGGGGTTCTAACGTCATTTGGGTTCAACAGTGCATATACAATACAAACAGTACATATAATATTGAGAAATCCGGTAGGATTCCTCTAACCGGTTTCCTGCATCCACCGATGTTAGTCAAACAATTATCACTAATTCCATACTAGAAAATATTTGAATCGATGAAATCAGTATCCAACGAAATGATGCATACATTTGCAACGATATATATTTTTCAACCAGTTTAATTGAAATCTACAGAAGCGACCATCACACAACATTCAACCAATATTTTAATATTTTAAAATATATCCGAGTCAGTGAATTTACTCACCTTTGCGCGTTAACAGTTAAATAACGATTTGCGTCAATTGATTATACCCGGTGCCATAAGTTGAAATGATCTCCAAATCTCTTCAAACCAATTTTAGTACGTAGATATTGTCCATACGATCTCAACGCTTCAGACGGCGTTACATTCTTCATTGTCGATCCGTTACCCTATTTGAAATCCACGCCCGCCTCATATCCTTTCTTCCCAACATAAGGCTGCCCTTCCCCCTTATCTCCTAACGTTCAAGAATTCTTCCAGACGTGTATTTATATATATTTTTCTCTATTATTCGGCTTAACCAATTATCGGCCCATCTTCTTGGTAAAAGCCCAGACCCAAGTTTTATTCTTCTCGTTTCCGTCTAAAATTCTTCCATCTCCAGTATCCTCTTTATAAAAATAAAAACTCCATCACCAGTTCCCATTTATGCACATTTCTTCTTGCTTTGTCTTCCCTTAAACGCGTCAATATGCTTCACGTCAACTAATAAAATACACCCTTACATTCGCCAGTACCTCATGCTTTAACAAACTGTACACCACTCTATCGAACCAATTACGTTCTTCTCCTGCCATACACACACTGTTTCCACCCCATGCCTCTTTGGTTCGAAACCAACTAACATCATTTGAACCCCACGTTCAGTTCCTCTTCGAAAACTAACTGCTGTTGAGTCCACCGCAACTCCTCGGATCCCTGTTTTAAATCCTTAAACTTAGTTATGGTTAACGCCCCTCCACTTTTCCTTTGGGTTTTTCTTTCTTCTTCTTAAATTTATAAAACACGTCCACACTTCTTTGCCAAATGAACATACCAGTAAAGAACGCTTCAAGAACAACACCCCTATATTTATTTTGTTTGGACACAAGCCACTTTCCAGTATATTTTGAACAACCCTTCGGTCTGACTGCATATGTTTAAAGCCGCCTGTTACTTGCTTTTCGTTCCTTTGGTTTCACTTCTCAATCCTTAAGTCCACCCCTTGTACACTTGTATTTCATCTCTCCCCTGTACTAAAACGTCCCAGTAGCCTTTTACGTTTTGCTCTCCCATTCGATTATGCCATTCCAGTAACCGTGCTTCTCCTTGCCAACGTTTTCCTCTTCAACTTTAAAACCTTTAACACCATTTCGAAAGGCAATACCCCATCCTGTCTTGTCTCCAACTCTCGCATATAGCACTTGTATACTGACCTCATTTTCTTGTGTTCCGCCATTTAAAAATATGGCAAGTTTGTTTTTATTTTGAAGTGGAACAAAAAGGAACGGTATGATGTGTATTTACAGCAAGCTCTTCCTTGGGTGCCAAGGAGTAGAGCACATATAGGATATACATCCCTCCCGCCTTAGGCCTGCAGCTTTCATTTCCTTCATGACTTCATTGTGTTTTCCCATCAAGCCTGCGCCTATTCTATTTTCAAAGGAATCCTGAGATGGTATAGGTTTTAGGGTAGGATTATTGCTAAGGAAAGAAGGGATATGGTGGCATTAGACTTAAGCATGAAGCTATGCTTCGTAAATGGCTGATGGAGATTTGGGTACGATTTTGGTATGGCCTTTGTATCTTATAAGTCCTACTAGTGTAGCAAGTAGCTTTACATGTTGGTGTTAGTGTTGAAATTTCGAGAGTTTATATCTCAACGCATAGGGTGTCGGCTATTTTCATAGCATGTGATGTTTGATAGTCCTTACAATTATGTGTGAATATCTGCTATTGATTTGTCTTGGGTTGCTGGACATGAACATAATCTTTGACAGAGCATTGCATCACTTCACACTGGCAGATGGAATCATGGATGCATACTAACTTAAGTATGAAGCAATATAGGGTTTAGTTTTCACGTAGCTAGGCTTTACTTTTAGGCTAGGTTGTTTTGTTTTGTCTTCACAGGCATATGCATACACATAGGGGAGTGGGGGTGACTTAATGCATTAACTACATGTGAAATGGCTGGTGTAGGTTATGGTCTTGGTGAGGATATGTCACTTGTATTTCTTTAGTTGGTAAGGTAAAATGTATTGGTTTTATATGAAATCATCATATATTATGCTTTCCGAAGCCCAAAGGAAATAGAGTCGATTCATTTACTTTACCTTTTTAGTGTGCATGAGCGCTTTCAGACCTGAAGATTTCATGTGTACTTTAAAAAGTTTAACGGTACCCACTACAAAAAAAAATCCGCTCAGTTACAGACTGCTATTGACAGAAATAACAATACAGTCGTGTCTAACGAGGTGCCACAATCCCAAAAATATAATAATATCAGTAGGTTAACTTATATTGTGAAACCCCAAAATACCGATACAGGGTACAAAATACTCCAAATAAAAAGTTGTGTATTTAATTAATTAAAAATTACAGTAAAATTCTAAAAATTAAATTATCACTACGCCTCAAAAGAACCTTGTCTAAATTCGAAACCGATATCTAGTTATATCGAATAAACCGTACGTTACGGTCGATAAACGATTCTATAGCGACTATTCGAAAATTTGATTTGAATATAACTCGCAATCTATAACGCGAAATCTTGGTTTTTCACTTCCATTAGAAAGATACAGTTCAACCGATTCCAACGTTTCTTGTTCCGTAGAAATCCGATTTAAAATGAGTCATGTACACTCAGCTGAAGTTCAGAATGTTAAATTACGAACTACAGCGTCGTTATGAGCTCGATTATATTTAATACATATTTTTATACGTTCAATTTCGTTTTAATAAATATATGAACCCACTTATATTACAGTTTCAATATTTAAACTGATTTAAATATTCAAATACCAACCGATAAAAATGCGGGACGTTACATTCCTTCCCCCTTATAATAATTTCGTCCTCGAAATTGCTAAGAAGTGGAGATGCTCTAATTCTAACTCCTCACAACCTGCTTTGTAACACCCCATATTTTCTGTGATCGTATAAGTAACAAATCAGAGAATAATTAAATTATAAAATAGGAATCAAGGGAAACGGGTTGCGCCATTGCGTTCGTCTCGAAATTCTACTTGGAAACGAGTCCGAGTTTTCGAGAAACGAAGTCCGTATGAGGGAGATATGGCCCTCCGAAGTTTCAGAAAATTTCAGAATCGAAAACAGCTCGAAAATTCGAATTCGAATTCTAATCCAGAAGCGGGCTGGGCGGGAAATTTTCCGCCCAGGACCCAGGTCGACTGGGTTGTCGACTAGGTAGTCGACCTATCCCTGACCGGGTCGACTGGGTAGTCGACCTCCCCCAGACCAGGTCGACCATAGTGTCAACCCAGGGGTCGACCTGCTCCTGAAAACCAGTTTTTTTAACCTGGTTCATTCTGACGTATTCGGTCTCATTTCTGTCTAGATTCGTCCGCCTGATCCTATATAAACTCACCCCTAGCCTCATTCTCTCCACACCATTTCATTCTGTCTGTATTCTTCCTCTGTTCTAATTAAAAATAAAAATGGCGTCGCTACCCTGCTGGAATCAAAACTTGGACTGATGAATCTTCTTCCAACCTGAATAGAATTAAAACCTAAATCAAATCTCAAATCCAGGTTTAGAGCTACGACAATTAAAGAGGAACAATTCAGCCTTTATGCATCAACACTAGTTTGTTATCCTTTCTTAAAACCACGAAAGGCAAGTATAGTAATTTTCCGCTATAAATGTTAATTATGATTGTGACATGAATTGTAAATCTGAATTTGAGGTTATGTCTGTTCTGTTCTGTTTAGATCTATCTTATTCTGTATCTCTTTCTTCTTTCTATTCTATAGCCAGGCTACCACAAGCATGAGCCAAATCACATAAGAGATTAACGCACGAACGCTAAAATGTTTGGGAAAAATAATGAATGATGCATAATTGGACAAGACTGATTCGAGGACATGACATAAAATCCGAGGCATATAATTGGACATGTGACATATTTAACATATGACTTGAGATTGAGGCATAAAATATATTGGACTTATGACTTGGGAATCGGGGCGTAGATTTAACCGTAAACATGGAACTAATTTGGATACATAGTACATGTTGAAATCTGGATCTGTAGCTAATTTGAGAAATAAACATATGTTAGATCTAGATCTGTTCGTACTAGGCATGATAATCTGTGATTTGGGAGAAGGGGAATTATAGGACAACTTGAAACTTGGGGGCATAATGCATGTCTTAAATCAAGGTATGATGTTAGAGTTTAAAGATAATTTACAACATGTTATGCATGAACGATAATGCATGTTGAGGACATACTACATGTTATTTTGGACATATTCTTTTATGTAAAAATTCATGACTTGAAAAAGGGATATGTGACTTAGGCATAAAGACCTATAAAAAAATAGGATAACTATTAATGTGAATGCGCCTAAATAAGGGTTTTTGGATATCTGGCATTATAGGCTATAATCTGGCATAATTCATATTGTTTATCGTGATTTATGGAGAATATTCTGTACTGTGTAATGTTTAACTAAAAATTAGGAGCATATGTGGCAAGTGAGTTTAGGCTAAATTTATGATTAGGCAATATATGATATATATAATCTGCTAAATCTGTTATCTGCTAAATCTGTTATATTGCCTAATCTGCTAGTTCTGTTATATTGCCTAAACTGCTAATTAGATTGAATTGCCTAATCTGCTAATTATGTTAAAACTGCCTTATCTGCTAGACCTGTTAAATCGCCTAATTTGCAAGATTTGTAATCTGTTTAGTCTGTTGAATGACGTAATCTGTTGGAACTGAAATGCTGAAATTTGAAGTATGTAAATCTGTAGGCTCGACTTAAAATTGAGCAAAACTTGTTAATAGAACCTTGAATAACCTACTGTAACTTGTGCAGAAGTTTAATCTGTTAAATAAACAGAATTAGTCTGATATCTGAAAAACCTGTATTGGAATGAATTGGCTACGACACGAGGTTAGACTTTGTTTGCGGTAGAAGCCTGCCCGGAACCAACCGGCTTAACCAGTGACCGCAAACTCTCAGTATAATGTGAGAGGTCGTAGGCATAACTAAAATATGCTTAGACATGAGGTTAGGTCTGGCTTGTGGCAGAAGTCTACCCGGAACCGCCCGGCATATCCAGCGGCCATAAGCTACCGACCTAATGTGAGAGGTTTGTGCATTAATATTTAATTAATGCAAATCTAGGATAAATATGATGTCTAAAACGTGTTGGTTGGATAGGGTTGAACCAATTGGACTAATGAATTTAACAATCCCATTCGTGAATCTATAGGCCCAATTACAAAGTTAGAAAAATCTGCAAATCTGTTAAATCCGTATATCTGATCTGTTAGTCTGAAAACTTGTCTGATCTGTGAACTAGTTGATCTGAACTATGTATGTCTGAACTTGTAAACCAATTAATCTGAAATCTGTTAGTCTGGGGACACAAGGTTAGGAGGGGAATTACTTGTGTCATCTATTGTTTGGGACCCATATTAGTCAGTAACCCTTTCTGGTATCAAAACTTTGATCCAACATTAGGTAGGGTCCGGGCACGCTTACTGAACTAATTATAAGTGGTTCATTCTGATAATGGCGAGGGGTGTTGATGGTGCGTTCCAACCGGATCATGTGCGTGCATGGATCCCGGTCTGCCTCTGAGGATGTAAGACGCCGTGACATCTATAAATAGGCCTGTGTCAATTGGTTGTCACTTTTGGGGAGTGATACACCCTATTGTGGAGCCGACACAGGGTATTTATGTTTAGGGAGCCGATCGCTTGGGGTAGGGTTTCAGGGTACACTTAGTTCTATCTGTTCCTGTTGGTACCGTCTGTTCTGTTGGGTGGCAACATCTGTCTGCGTGGTACCGTCTGTTCGGGTGGTAAAGGCCCATTTACTAGTGTACACCTACTTCTACATTCTGTTTCCGTAGGGCTTAATCTGTTTCTGTTTCTGTCTGTTTCTGTTCGGGTGGTAAAGACCCATTTACTAGTGTACACCTAATTCTACATTCTGTTTCCGTAGGGATTAATCTGTTTCTGTTTCTGTCTGTTTCTGTTCGGGTGGTAAAGGCCCATTATTAACATTCTGTTTCTGTCTGTTCCTGTTCGGGTGGTAAAGGCCCATTATCAGCATTCTGCTTCTGTCTGTTTCTGTTCGGGTGGTAAAGGCCCATTATTAGTGTTCTGTTTCTGTGGAAATTATTCTGTTCCTGTTTCTGCTTCAGTTTAGACATTAGGGTGACACCTAATCCTGTTATACTAGTATTAGTGCAGAGAAATGAAAAGTAGTATTATTCTATTTCTTCTGTTTAACCTAAGTACATCTGCTGCTCCTGTTACTGTTATCTCTCATCCAGTATTATTTGCATGCCATGATTATTATTATCTGTTCATATGCTGAAAGTCACTGGACTCGCCAGACTTTATGTCTGACCTTGCTTGTTTTCGCCCCTTTTCTTCTGTTTCCCCCCCAGGTTTTCCAAGGAGGGAATACTTTAGCTTGATCCGGATTTCTTCTGCTTGAAGTACTTAGAGTGCTTAAAGTATGGCTTGACACTCTGTGGCAGCTTCTGTGGGGATTATGACTTTAAAGTTTTGTACTCTGATGATTTTCTGAACAAGACTGATATTTAGTACTTGAGTTTTTGGTAAAGATGTAACCAAACTGATTTCTGTTTTCCGCTGTAATAAAGTTATAATTTCTCAAGTATTGTTTATCTGTCTTGTAAATTTCTTTTTTGTCTACTAAAACACTCCACCAAAGTTAAGGCATTCCCTTTGTGAGTGACCTTAATGGAGGTGGGGTGTTACACTTGGTATCAGAGCTGAAGGTTACCAGATTAGATAAAAAGTTTTTGAAAACTATTTTCAAAAAGGATTTAGAAGGAAGTGTTTTCAAAAATAAAATTTATTTTGAAAAACATAATCCCCAAAAAGACATATATCTATCTTTTCCGTTCTCCGTTTTAAACCTTTTTCTTTCATTCCATCGTGTATGGGAATCTTAACTTTCCAGAGGGCGTGCCAATACCTGGCTGGTTCAGGAGGTACTTAGAGGCTAGGGCCAACGATGCAGGTCCAACGGATATTCCTCCTCCAGCTGCAGCGATTCCTCCTCCTCCGCCCCCTCCTCTTGCAATTGCTTTTTCAAAGATCTGTAAAGATTTTAGGGCCATGGGTGGAGAGGATTTCAAGGGAACTGAATCATTCGTAGATGCAAGGAACTGGCTCAAAGAAACTGAGGATCTGTTTGTTATTTTCGAGATGGACGATAGGCAGAAGGTACAATTGGCGGTATGGTTGCTCAAGGACGAAGCTTCCTATTGGTGGAAAGTCACTAACGCCGAGAGGCCGGTTGAAACATGGATGGATTTCAGAACACGGTTTGAGGCGAAATTCCTCTTGCAAGCTGAACGAAGTCTAAAACTGGAAAAGTTCTTATCTCTTAAGCAAGGAAGTATTACGGTCAGGGAATACGTCAATCAGTTCAACCAACTGGCCATGTTCGGGCTTGATTTAGTCAACACCCAGCATAAAAAAGGCTCTCCGCTTTGTTAAAGGATTGAACGAGCCACTGCACAGCCTAGCCATGACCCAGGTACCCATGGGAGCGACTTACGAGAGATTGGTGGATATGGCACTACTGCACGAGGAAGACAACGGCAAGAAAGAGGCAAAGAAGGAAGAAACACAGAATAAGAAGGCAGGGCCCAAAAAGGAAACACAAAAGAAGGGTGAAAAGTCTGAAGATAAGAAGGAGAAAAAGTTCTTTACTTGTGGAAGCTCGACTCATCTGAACAAGGATTGCAGAAAAAGAAAGGGCACTTGCTTCAACTGTGGTGAGATGGGACATTTCACTTGGGATTGTCCGAAGAAACGAGGGCAAGGGCAGAGGGCAGGACCAACTTCTGGAAGGCAGGCGAACACTCTCAAGGCTAGTGGATAGGATAGAAATAGGAAAACTTTCTGTAGGAGGTTTAATTTCTTTATCTGATTTCTGAGTTAAAACTCTTTTCTGATTCTGGTATTTCGATTCTGTAATCGATACTCTACACTTGAATACTAGTATTGTTTCTTATTCCGCTGTAGACTCAGACCCATAAGGGTTATGACTCATCTGTTGGTGATTGGTTGGGGGTATCTGTGTTAGGCATCAAGTCAATTGTAATGCATACATTCTGGGTTTTTGAGGGATATAGTGGGATTTTCCCAAGCTTAGTTTTCTAAGAATCATTCGATAGTCTTATCTGTACTAGTAGTCTGTAAGCATCTGGATATTTCTGAAAGGGTTAAGATTTCCATTTTTGACATTGTCTAAAGAGGGTAATCCTCTGGGCATCAATCTCATGTTGATCTCGGTCTTCGGGGCGGATACTTAGGGAATTTGTCTCTCAACCAAGGTCTAATGGAAACCGAGTTTTTGTTTTATCTGTACTCGCTTCCATCATTCGACTGTATCCTATCGATCGAGTCTTCGACCTATAGATAGGAATCCTATGGATGTAAACATGTGTTTGAGACATGTTATGTTTGATGGTTGCAAGTGGATTCAAGTGGTTGCTAGTGGTTTCTCGTGGATGACATAAACACACACTAGGCACTAGATCGGCTCGAAAACACTCTCATACTGCATATGGATGTGTGAGCATTTTCAATTTTTGTGGATGCAAAATGGTTGACTCATCACATGGATGTTGCATTTGGATGAATGACTGCGCACACATTTAGAAATAATATGTATCAAATAGGGAGATTGCATACATGTTGGACTCATGGCACTGACATAGTTCGCATTAAGGAGGTCAACTGAATCAATAGACCGCCTGATCTTTGCATTAGATAAGGAACATATACACACAATTTTGCGTATGTTCATACAACATTAGAAGTTTTCTAAGGACAATGGATGCTTGTGGATGATGGTTGAGTAGATGGATGACTAGATGGCAGGACACATTCTTCTCAACTTGAAGATTTCGGCGACGAAATCCTTTAAGGAGGGGAGAATGTAACACCCCGTATTTTCTGTGATCATATAAGTAACAAATCAGAGAATAATTATATTATAAAATAGTAATCAAGGGAAACGGGTTGCGCAATTGCGTTCATCTCGAAATTCTGCTTGGAAACGAGTCCGAGTTTTCGAGAAACGGAGTCCGTATGAGGGAGATATGGCCCTCCGAAGTTTCAGAAAATTTCAGAATCTTAAACAGCTCGAAAATTCGAATTCAAATTCGAATTCAAACCCAGAAGCGGGCTGGGCGGGAAATTACCCGCCCAGGACCCAGGTCGACTGGGTTGTCGACTGGGTAGTCGACCTACCCCTGACCAGGTCAACTGGGTAGTCGACCTCCCCCAGACCAGGTCGACCTGGGGATCGACCTGCTCCCAAAAACCAGTTTTTTTAACCTAGTTCATTCTGATGTATCCAGTCTCGTTTCTGTCAAGATTCGTCCGCCTAATCCTATATAAACTCACCCCTAGCCTAATTCTCTCCACACCATTTCATTCTGTCTATATTTTGCCTCTGTTCTAATTAAAAATAAAAATGGCGTCGCTACCCAGCTGGAATCAAAACTTGGACTGATGAATCTTCTTCCAACCTGAATAGAATTAAAAGCTAAATCAAATCTCAAATCCAAGTTTAGAGCTACGACAATTAAAGAGGAACAATTCAGCCTTTCTGCATCAACACTAGCTTGTTATCCTTTCTTAAAACCACGAAAGGCAAGTACAGTTATTTTCCGCTATAAACGTTAATTATGATTGTGACATGAATTGTAAATCTGAATTTGAGGTTATGTCTGTTCTGTTTTGTTTAGATCTATCTTATTCTGTATCTCTTTCTTCTTTCTGTTCTATAGCCAGGCTACCACGAGCCTGAGCCAAATCTCATAAGAGATTAACGCACAAACGCTAAAATGTTCGGGACAAATAATGAATGATGCATAATTGGACAGGACTGATTCGAGGACATGATATAAAATCTGAGGCATATAATTGGACATGTGACATATTTAACATATGACTTGAGATTGAGGCATAAAATATATTGGACTTATGACTTGGGAATCGGGGCGTAGATTTAACCATAAACATGAAACTAATTTGGATACATAGTACATGTTGAAATCTGGATCTGTAGTTAATTTGAGAAATAAACATATGTTAGATCAAGATCTGTTCGTACTAGGCATGATAATCTAAGATTTGGGAGAAGGGGAATTATAGGACAACTTGAAACTTGGGGGCATAATGCATGTCTTAAATCAAGGTATGATGTAAGAGTTTAAAGATAATTTACAACATGTTATGCATGAACGATAATGCATGTTGAGGACATACTACATGTTATAGTTTAAAAATCTAGATTTATGGACATATTCTTTTATGTAAAAATTGATGACTTGAAAAAGGGATATGTGACTTAGACGTAAAGACCTACACAAAAATAGGATAACTATTAATGTGAATGCGCCTAAATAAGGGTTTTTCGATATGTGGCATTATAGGCTATAATCTGGCATAATTCATATTGTTTATCGTGATTTATGGAAAATATTCTGTACTGTGTAATGTTTAACTAAAAATTAGGAGCATATGTGGCAAGTGAGTTTAGTCTAAATTTATGATTAGGCAAGATATGATATATATAATCTGCTAAATCTGTTATCTGCTAAATCTGTTATACTGCCTTATCTGCTAGTTCTGTTATATTTCCTAAACTGCTAATTAGATTGAATTGCCTAATCTGCTAATTATGTTAAAATTGCCTTATCTGCTTGACCTGTTAAATCGCCTAATCTGCAAGATCTGTTATCTGTTTAGTCTGTTGAATGACGTAATCTGTTGGAACTGAAATGCTGAAATTTGAAGTATGTAAATCTGTAGGCTCGACTTAAAATTGAGCAAAACTTGTTAATAGAACCTTGAATAACCTGCTGTAACTTGTAAAGAAGGTTAATCTGTTAAATAAACAGAATTAGTCTGATATCTGAAAAACCTATATTGGAATGAATTGGCTACGGCACGAGGTTAGACTCTATTTGTGGTAGAAGCCTGCCCGGAACCAACCGGCTTAACCAGCGACCGCAAACTGTCAGTCTAATGTGAGAGGTCGTAGGCATAACTCAAATATGCTTAGACACGAGGTTAGGTCTGGCTTGTTGCAGAAGTCTGCCCGGAACCGCCCGGCATATCCAGCGGCCACAAGCTACCAACCTAATGTGAGAGGTATGTGCATTAATATTTAATTAATGCAAATCTAGGATAAATATGATGTCTAAAACGTGTTGGGTGGATAAGATTGAACCAATTGGACTAATGAATTTAACAAACCCGTTCGTGAATCTATAGGCCCAATTACAAATTTAGACAAATCTGTAAATCTGTTAAATCCGTATATCTGATTTGTTAGTCTGAAAACTTGTCTGATCTGTGGAATAGTTGATCTGAACTCTGTATGTCTGAACTTGTAAACCAATTAATCTGAAATCTGTTAGTCTGGGGACACAAGGTTAGGAGGGAAATTACTTGTGTTATCTATTGTTTGGGACCCATATTAGTCAGTAACCCTTTCTAGTATAAAAATTTTGTCCCAACAGTAGGTAGGGTCTGGGCACGCTTACTGAAGTAATTATAAGTGGTTCATTCTGATAAGGCGAGGGGTGTTGATGGTGCGTTCCAACCGGGTCATGTGCGTGCATGGATCCCGGTCTGCCTCTGAGGTTGTAAGACGCCGTGACATCTGTAAATAGGCCTGTGCCAATTGGTTGTCACTTTAGGGAGTGATACACCCTATTGTGGAGCCGACACAGGGTATTTTTGTTTAGGGAGCCGATCGCTTGGGGTAGGGTTTCAGGGTACACTTAGTTCTGTCTGTTTCTGTTGGTACCATCTGTTCTGTTGGGTGGCAACACCTGTCTGCGTGGTACCGTCTGTTCGGGTGGTAAAGGCCCATTTACCAGTGTACACCTAATTCTACATTCTGCTCCGTAGGGATTAATCTGTTTCTGTTTCTGTCTATTTCTGTTCGGGTGGTAAAGGCCCATTTACTAGTGTACACCTTATTCTACATTCTGTTTCCGTAGGGATTAATCTGTTTCTATTTCTGTTTGTTTCTGTTCGGGTGGTAAAGGCCCATTATTAACATTCTGTTTCTGTCTGTTTCTGTTCGGGTGGTATAGGCCCAATATCAGCATTCTTCTTCGGTCTATTTCCGTTCGGGTGGTAAAGGCCCATTATTAGCATTCTGTTTCTGTGGAAATTATTCTGTTCATGTTTCTGCTTCAGTTTAGACATTAGGGTGACACCTAATCCTGTTATACTAGTATTAGTGCAGAGAAATGAAAAGTAATATTATTCTGTTTCTTCTGTTTAACCTAAGTACATCTGCTGCTTCTGTTACTGTTATCTCTCATCCAGTTTTATTTGCATGCCATGATTATTATTATCTGTTCATATGCTGAAAGTCACTGGACTTGCCAGACTTTATGACTGACCTTGCTTGTTTTCGCCCCTTTTCTTCCGTTTCCCCCCAGGTTTTCCAAGGAGGGAATAGTTTAGCTTGATCCGGATTTCTACTGCTTGAAGTACTTAGAGTGCTTAAAGTATGGCTTGACTCTTTGTGGTAGCTTCTATGGGAATTATGACTTTAAATTTTTGTACTGATGATTTTCTGAACAAGACTGATATTTATGTACTTGAGTTTTTGGTAAAGATGTAACCAAACTGATTACTGTTTTCCGCTGTAATAAAGTTATAATTTCTCAAGTATTGTTTATCTCTCTTGTAAATTTCTGTTTTGTCTACTAAAACGCTCCACCAAAGTTAAGGCATTCCCTTTGTGAGTGACCTTAATGGAGGTGGGGTGTTACACTTGGTATCAGAGCTGAAGGTTACCAGATTAGATAAAAACTTTTTGAAAACTATTTTCAAAAAGGATTTAAAAGGAAGTATTTTCAAAAATAAAGTTTATTTTGAAAAACATAATCCCCAAAAAGCCATATATCTATCTTTTCCGTTCTCTATTTTGAATCTTTTTCTTTTATTCCAGCATGTCTGGGAATCTTAACTTTCCAGAGGGCGTGCCAATACCTGGCTGGTTCAGGAGGTACTTAGAGGCTAGGGCCAACGATGCAGGCCCAGCGGATATTCCTTCTCCAGCTGCAGCGATTCCTCCTCCTCCGCCGCCTCCTCGTGAATTGCTTTTTCAAAGATCTGTAAAGATTTTAGGGCCATGGGTGGATAGGATTTCAATGGAACTGAATCATTCGTAGAAGCAAGGAACTAGCTCAAAGAAACTGAAGATCTGTTCGTTATTTTCGAGGTGAACGATATGCAGAAGGAACAATTGGCGGTATGGTTGCTCAAGGACGAAGCTTCCTATTGGTGGGAAGTCACTAACGCCGAGAGGCCGGTTGAAACATGGATGGATTTCAGAACAAGGTTTGAGGCGAAATTCCTCTCGCAAGCTGAACGAAGTCTACAACTAGAAAAGTTCTTATCTCTTAAGCAAGGAAGTATGACGGTCAGGGAATACGTCAATCAGTTCAACCAACTGGCCAGGTTCGGGCTAGATTTAATCAACACCCAACATAAAAAGGCTCTCCGCTTTGTTAAAGGATTGAACGAGCCACTGCACAGCCTAGCCATGACCCATGTACCCATGGGAGCGACTTACGAGAGATTAGTGGATATGACACTACTGCACGAGGAAGACAATGGCAAGAAAGAGGCAAAGAAGGAAGAAACACAGAACAAGAAGGCAGGGCCCAAAAAGGAAACACAAAAGAAGGGTGAAAAGTCTGAAAATAAGAAGGAGAAAAAGTGCTTTACTTGTGGAAGCTCGACTCATCTGAACAAGGATTGCAGAAAAAGTAAGGGCACCTGCTTCAAATGTGGTGAGATGGGACATTTCACTAGGGGCTGTCCAAAGAAACGAGGGCAAGGGCAGAGGGCAGGACCAACTTCTGGAAGGCAGGCGAACACTCTCGAGGCTAGTGGATAGGATAGAAATAGGAAAACTTTCTGTAGGAGGTTTTATTTCTTTATCTGATTTCTGAGTTAAAACTCTTTTCTGATTCTGGTATTTCGATTCTGTAATCGATACTCTACACTTGAATACTAGTATTGTTTCTGATTCCGCTGTAGACTCAGACCCATAAGGGTTATGACTCATCTGTTGGTGATAGGTTGGGGTTATCTGTGTTAGGCATCAAGTCAATTGTAATGCATGCATTCCGGGTTTTTGAGGGATATAGTGGGATTTTCCCATGCTTAGTTTTCTAAGAATCATTCGATAGTCTTATCTGTACTAGTAGTCTGTAAGCATCTGGATATTTCTGAAAGGGTTAAGATTTCCAGTTTTGACATTGTCTAAAGAGGGTAATCCTCTGGGCATCAATCTCATGTTGATCTCGGTCTTCGGGGCGGATACTTAGGGAATTTGTCTCTCAACCAAGGTCTAATGGAAACCGAGTTTTTGTTTTATCTGTACTCGCTTCCATCATTCGACTGTATCCTATCGATCGAGTCTTCGACCTATAGATAGGAATCCTATGGATGTAAACATGTGTTTGAGACACGTTATGTTTGATGGTTGCATGTGGATGCAAGTGGTTGCTAGTGGTTTCTCGTGGATGACATATACACACACTAGGCACTAGATCGGCTCGTAAACACTCTCATACTGCATATGGATGTGTGAGCATTTTCAATTTTTGTGGATGCAAAATGGTTGACTCATCACATGGATGTTGCATTTGGATGAATGATTGCGCACACATTTAGAAATAATATGCATCAAATAGGGAGATTGCATACATATTGGACTCATAAGAGATTAACGCACGAACGCTAAAATGTTTGGGGAAAATAATGAATGATGCATAATTGGACAGGACTGATTCGAGGACATGACATAAAATCTGAGGCATATAATTGGACACGTGACATATTTAACATATGACTTGAGATTGAGGCATAAAATATATTGGGCTTATGACTTGGGAATCGAGGCGTAGATTTAACCGTAAACATGAAACTAATTTGGATACATAGTACATGTTGAAATCTGGATCTGTAGTTAATTTGAGAAATAAACATATGTTAGATCTAGATCTGTTCATACTAGGCATGATAATCTGTGATTTGGGAGAAGGGGAATTATAGGACAACTTGAAGCTTGGGGGCATAATGCATGTCTTAAATCAAGGTCTGATGTTAGAGTATAAAGATAATTTACAACATGTTATGCATGAACGATAATGCATGTTGAGGACATACTACATGTTATAGTTTAAAAATCTAGATTTTTGGACATATTCTTTTATGTAAAAATTCATGACTTGAAAAAGGGATATGTGACTTAGGCGTAAAGACCTATACAAAAATAGGATAACTATTAATGTGAATGCGCCTAAATAAGGGTTTTTGGATATCTGGCATTATAGGCTATAATCTGGCATAATTCATATTGTTTATCGTGATTTATGGAGAATATTCTGTACTGTGTAATGTTTAACTAAAAATTAGGAGCATATGTGGCAAGTGAGTTTAGGCTAAATTTATGATTAGGCAAGATATGATATATATATAATCTGCTAAATCTGTTATCTGCTAAATCTGTTATATTGCCTAATCTGCTAGTTCTGTTATATTGCCTAAACAGCTAATTAGATTGAATTGCCTAATCTGCTAATTATGTTAAAATTGCCTTGTCTGCTAGACCTGTTAAATCGCCTAATCTGCAAGATTTGTTATCTGTTTAGTCTGTTGAATGACGTAATTTGTTGGAACTGAAATGCTGAAATTTGAAGTATGTAAATCTGTAGGCTCGACTTAAAATTGAGCAAAACTTGTTAATAGAACCTCGAATAACCTGCTGTAACTTGTACAGAAGTTTAATCTGTTAAATAAACAGAATTAGTCTGATATCTGAAAAACCTGTATTGGAATGAATTGGCTACGACACGAGGTTAGACTCTGTTTGCGGTAGAAGCCTGTCCGGAACCAACCGGTTTAACCAGCGACCCGCAAACTGCCAGTCTAATGTGAGAGGTCATAGGCATAACTAATATATGCTTAGACACGAGGTTAGGTCTGGCTTGTGGCAGAAGTCTGCCCGGAACCGCCCAGCATATCCAGCGGCCACAAGCTACCGACCTAATGTGAGAGGTCTGTGCATTAATATTTAATTAATGCAAATCTGGGATAAATATGATGTCTAAAACGTGTTGGGTGGATAGGGTTGAACCAATTGGACTAATGAATTTAACAAACCCGTTCGTGAATCTATAGGCCCAATTACATAGTTAGACAAATCTGTAAATCTGTTAAATCTGTATATCTGATCTGTTAGTCTGAAAACTTGTCTGATCTGTGAACTAGTTGATCTGAACTATGTATGTCTGAACTTGTAAACCAATTAATTTGAAATCTGTTAGTCTGGGGACACAAGGTTAGGAGGGGAATTACTTGTGTCATCTGTTGTTTGGGACCCATATTAGTCAGTAACCCTTTCTGGTATCAAAACTTTGACCCAACTGTAGGTAGGGTCCGGGCACGCTTACTGAAGTAATTATAAGTGGTTCATTCTGATAATGGCGAGGGGTGTTGATGGTGCGTGCATGGATCCCGGTCTGCCTCTGAGGATGTAAGACGCCGTGACATCTGTAAATAGGCCTATGCCAATTGGTTGTCACTTTAGGGAGTGATACACCCTATTGTGGAGCCGACACAGGGTATTTATGTTTAGGGAGCCGATCGCTTGGGGTAGGGTTTCAGGGTACAATTAGTTCTGTCTGTTTCTGTTGGTACCGTCTGTTCTGTTGGGTGGCAACACCTATCTGCGTGGTACCGTCTGCTCGGGTTGTAAAGGCCCATTTACTAGTGTACACCTAGTTCTACATTATGTTTCCGTAGGGATTAATCTGTTTCTGTTTCTGTCTGTTTCTGTTCGGGTGGTAAAGGCCCATTTACTAGTGTACACCTAATTCTACATTCTGTTTCCGTAGGGATTAATCTGTTTCTGTCTGTTTCTGTTCAGGTGGTAAAGGCCCATTATTAACATTCTATTTCTGTCTGTTTCTGTTCGGGTGGTAAAGGCCCATTATCAGCATTCTGCTTCTATCTGTTTCTGTTCGGGTGGTAAAGGCTCATTATTAGCGTTCTGTTTCTGTGGAAATTATTAAGTTCCTGTTTCTGCTTCAGTTTAGACATTAGGGTGACAACTAATCCTGTTATACTAGTATTAGTGCAGAGAAATGAAAAGTAATTTTATTCTGTTTCTTCTGTTTAACCTAAGTACATCTGCTGCTCCTGTTACTGTTATCTCTCATCCAGTTTTATTTGCATGCCATGATTATTATTATCTGTTCATATGCTGAAAGTCACTGGACTTGCCAGACTTTATGTCTGACCTTGCTTGTTTTCGCCCCTTTTCTTCCGTTCCCCCCCCCCCTCAGGTTTTCCAAGGAGGGAATACTTTAGCTTGATCCGGATTTCTTCTGCTTGAAGTACTTAGAGTGCTTAAAGTATGGCTTGACTCTTTGTGGCAGCTTCTGTGGGGATTATGACTTTAAAGTTTTGTACTCTGATGATTTTCTGAACAAGACTGATATTTATGTACTTGAGTTTTTGGTAAAGATGTAACCAAACTGATTTCTGTTTTCCGCTGTAATAAAGATATAATTTCCCAAGTATTGTTTATCTGTCTTGTAAATTTCTGTTTTGTCTACTAAAACGCTCCACCAAAGTTAAGGCATTCCCTTTGTGAGTGACCATAATGGAGGTGGGGTGTTACATGCTTGGTTGAAATTTCATACTTCACGTTCCCATAACTCAATCCTTGCATCGAATCTTTTATCCTTATATCAATAATTCTCTTATACTCAAGCCCTATTTCCTTTCAACTTCCAGTTCCATCTCACTTCCAAATTCTTGGTCAACAATCCAATTCCATAACATAACTCGGTTCCAATCCAATATCTCATTTCACAAATTCACTTACTTTACCAAGTTTAATTCTATTCCAATTTTATTCAACTTTGTTAAATTCTATTTATTTACTTCATAATTAAATTTTAAATTTCAAAATTCCAATTCTTGAGGTTTTTATTTCACATCAATTTGAAATAATATATATATTCATAACATAACAATTCAAAATATTTGAATTTCCGAACAACTTATTTCAAAACAAAATCTTTGGTAGTAATCCGTCACTTAGAACTCGAAAATGAACACCGATAATGGTCGACTTCATCATCGGAATTTATTTCCCAGCGATCAAAGTGAGTTCAATACTATATCACTTTCAAAACTCATATTCAAATACTTTTATTTGAAATTTACTTCACAAATATCTTTTCGAAACTTGGATAATATTTCAAAACTTCCCCAGGATCTTACAATTCCATATATTTAATTCAAATTTCAATTACCAACATTTTCATGTTTCAGAATTTTAATTCCAATACTGGTTTTTAATTCAGATTCAGTTCATCTGATTTACATATTATACTCATATGAATTCTTATTGGTTATTTATAACCAATTCAATTATAACCCTATTCGATTATAATTTCAACCGACACATTCAATATATATATTGTAATAACACCAATATAAATACTTTTTTTTTCATATCAAAATATATTTGGGCAAATTATTTTATTTACCCTTCTTCAAAACAATACTGTGTCGAATTACACTGTTCAAGAGTTTAGAAACACCTGTCGATACAGTTTGCAATTCAGTATCGACCAGAATTCATAAACCACTCGACAAACCAATCAACACGACATAAAACAGTTTTTTATATTGATTTAAAAATACGTGCTCATATCTATACACTCAAACTCAATCTAGAGTATTACTAACTCCATGTCTATTGAGTTACGCCACAGAGCCAAGGTAATCCCTTAACCTTCAGCTCTGATACCAAATGTAACGACCTGAATTTCCGTGCTCTTTGAGTCGACTAATAACACCACACGTCCAACCCAAATTTCACAGAAATATGAATCATTATTAGAAAGAAATAAGAGGGTGAAAAAGATGAGATAGAACTAATAGAATAGAAGAAGAAGAACGACACAACTGAGCAGAATCAGAGTAAACACGAATCTCACAGCGGAACGAATAAAATATATTATATAACATAACTTTGAAATACAAATCTGTATATCATATACATACCATTATCATAGTAAAATACATCATATCACAGTAAATACTAACGGTGAAGCCTTCTGCTTTTAGCTCCTCCAAGTGTATATGTAAAAGCCTGAACACTTGACTGCCCGTACAAATTTGGACACCCAAGAGTTTAGGGAAAACAAATGTGAAGGCCCGCCCCGCACCAGTCGGCATTTCCTTCTAAAGTGCGCTGTACACATGCCCGACTGGCACGGAACGGTCGCCAAAGAAAGGAAAGAAGAGAATGAACTAATCAAGAACCTGTAGAATGTCTCACAGCGCATGGAATAAAATATAATAATAACATACTTGACATAAAACAGGTGAGACAGTGCATAAGCTGATAATTAAAACCAACATCAACATCAGAGCAGCGGAAATCCAAATACAGCTTATTACAACTTTCCAAATTTACTGTCTCTAAAACAAAAGAAAGCTTAAAGTAGAAGATGCACTACAAATGCCCAAGCAACGATCTTCAACAACACAGGGAGAATACTATATATATATATTACGTGGAAGCCTCCTGCTCGTCTCCGGATCATCTACCCGCGCATCACCAGCTAACCTGTCTCTAGTCTGCTCGTGTGAGCACCCAGAGTAATAAGAAGAGACATAAAACTCTGGGTCAGACATAAAGCCTGGTATGAGCGATAAGCATCTAAACAGAACAATAACAGGTATACTAAACCATACCTGAACCTGGACCTGCAACCAAAGAGTTAGTACCACATACCGTACAATACTCTAAGGTGCCATAATAAATAGTTTAGAGAATACAGGGGTGGGGTGTGCATGTCATAATGATGGCAAACAATCAACCATAACAACCATCCTCACATCTCTCACTCAGTGCGTAAAGCATACGATGTCCATCACTGTCAATCACTAGACCCATCGAAGTAGTGACGGAGTTCGACTTGTACAACTACTTCTACTACCAAGCTTACCACATGGAGTCATGACCAAATCTCTACAAATGACCCCACTTCATTGGTTTATAGCCCTTTAGTCGTACCTAGGCCACTGTGGCCCTGAATCCGTTGACGTACCTCCCATACATAGTGATCCAAAGTCATAGACATCGATAGCCCCTTGGCACACGTCCCGCAGCAAAGCCCAATCATGAAGCTCACTCATTGGTTCATAGCTGGATCCTGAGTCAAAGCCCCTTATTTGGACTTACTTTGCATCTTGGGTTTTGATCGAATTGGAGTTGTTCTTCAAAAGAGTCGTCGCATAGAAGTGGTCCAGAATTCGATTCGGTTCAGATACATACGTATGACACGCTTCGGTTCGGTGCAATGCTTTATAGTGTACTCCTGAGTGCGGTTCGGTTCGGTGATTCTCCCCCTTCAGACGTCGGTTCGGTTCGGATGTCACGCTCCGTTCGGTTCGGTTCGTCCCTTCTGCTCCAGTTTGCCTGCTCCGACCCGATCCCCCTCGCTTGCCTCCTCCGACCTTCTCACCCTCGCTTGCCTCCTCCGATCCGATCCTGCTCCATAGCTTACCCCGATCCGATCCTGCTCCCTAGCCTACTCCGATCTGATCTTGCTCCATAGCTCCGATCCGATCCTCCGTCCAACTCCAACTTTAAGCAGTTGCCTTCCTTCTTGCCAAATTTCTTTTGTGCTAGATTCCAGTTCGGGTCGGATTCCTTGCCCAACTCTCCTATCTGATCCGAGCCCATACCCGATCCGATCCGAAACCCTGCACAACATTCTGCAACTTTTTCCAGCAACTTGTTTACGCCATGCGACGACGTTTTCGACCAATCTAACTATTCTAATCAACCACAAATCATTCCAAACAGTCATAGCAACATAGCAAACTAACAACAAACACCAAAACAATGAATTTACGTGTCAAAATGGATCAAATATACCCAAAACCCCATATTTTCCCTTAAGCATGTTTAAGCAAAACTAATCATAGGGTTAAAAAAACTTAATCAAATTAAACCAAATTTCTACCAGAGGCATAAAATATTATTTTCGAATTTATAGATATTTTTCCAGAATTTATTAGTGTATAAATTCGCTAATCTTCACTAATTACCCTTAATTAAGTGTAATTAGTGTCAAAACAATGCTAATCACTCACCTTGGCCACAAATAAAATTCTCAGAACTGAAACCTCGCTGATTTGGGTGAATACTGATGTCTAACAGCAGCTCTAACCTTGCTTTCGTGTTTTCTCTCCTTAATTTGATGTAGATTAAGCCAAAACTTGATTAGAAAGTGATTAGAAGGTGATTTGGGTGTTGGAGGCCATTACTAGGGTTCCAAGAATGAAAGTGGCGGCTGAAAGAAATGTTTTCTAACCCTAATCAGCCCTATACATCTCCAATCCCGAAATCCCCTTTGGGCCTAGCTGCTAATTACCCGATTAAGCCCAATTAAGCTGTTTTTCACTATCTGAAACTTGTTTCAGCCATATCTCCCAAACGGTGAGTCCTTTTGGCTAATGTGACCACTCTACGGAATCGTAAACCATCATCCGGAGCCAATGGAAGTGGTTTTAGGTCAAAATTCCTTTCCAGTCAAAAGTTATGGCCAAAACAGTACCAACTAGGGGTAAAATGGTCATTTAAAAATCGGGAAAAATCATGAATATGGGAAATGACCCCAATAATCGTCTCCCAAAGTTACTTGACCATACGACTTCATGCGTGAAAGAAACAAATATTCTACGATCTCTAATGCGTAGAATACGGGTCGTTACACTCTTCCCCCCTTAAGAAATTTCGTCCCCGAAATTCCTTAACCTAAAACATACAGAGGATCCTGCATGCCTAACAACCACATACAACAATCAAATATGCAAAACAAGCAAACAAGCCTACCCTAGCATGCGGAAAACTAAATCGAAGTTAAAATCTTATCAGGCAAAGAGTTCTGGATATGTCTTCCTAATGTTCTCCTCTATCTCCCAAGTACATTCATTCTCGTTCTCGCCCCACTGAACCTTGACTAGCTTCACCGCCTTCCTTCGAAGTTGCTTCATATCGTGCTCGACAATACGGATTGGCTTGCGGTTCCCAACCGCCTCGGGTTCTACTTCGAAGTCCTCTAACTGATCAGGTGAGATAGTCATATCTGAGTCGTGAACGAACTTCCTTAGTTGGGAAACATGAAATACATTGTGAACTCCCGCCATCTTCTCTAGTAAGTCAACTCTATATGCCAAATTCCCGACTAGTTCAAGAACAGGGAATGGGCCAACAAATCTTGGTGCTAACTTGCCTCTCCTGCCAAATCGTATCATGCTCTTCAACGGAGAAATCTTGACAAACACCAAATCGCCAACGGAGAATTTTAAGTTTCTTCTCCTCCTATCAGCATAACTCTTCTGCCTATCTTGGGCAGCTTTCATTCGTTGTTGAATGATCTTGATCTTATTTGAAGTTTCCCTCACCACATCTGGTCCAAGCATAAACTTCTCGCCAGTCTCTATCCAACATGATGGTGAGTTGCACGGTCTTCCGTACAAAGCTTCATATGGAGCCATACCGATACTGGATTGGTAGCTATTATTGTATGCAAACTCTACTAGATGCAGATGGTCACCCCACGATCCACCAAAATCCAATATACATGCTCTCAAGAGATCTTCCAAAATACGATTCACCCTCTCCGTCTGACCGTCAGTCTGAGGATGATATGCGGTACTGAGATGTAACTCTGACCATAGAGCCTCTTGTAAGCTCTTCCAAAACCCACTAGTGAACAATGGGTCTCGGTCACTCACAATGCTTTTGGGTACTCCATGAATTCTCACTATCCACTTCATATAAAATTCTTCTAACTTAGCTGCCGTTCTGGTCGATTTGACTGGTATAAATCTTGCTATTTTAGTCAATCGATCCACAATTACCCAAATGCTATCATATCCCGACTTAGTCCTTGGTAAACCATCGATGAAATCCATCGAGACTTGCTCCCATTTCCATTCGGGAATTTCTAATGGCTGCAACAACCCACTAGGCTTCTTTTGCTCGGCTTTAACTAGCTGGCAATTCATGCATTTGGATATAAACTTCCCAACGTCTCTTTTCATCCCTTCCCAGTAGTAAGTCTGTCTCATGTCTCGATACATCTTATTACCACTGGGGTGTATAGTCAGTTTTGAGTGATGACACTCTCTAAGCACTTCATCCCTCAATCCATTGACATTGGGTACAACAAGCTTTCCATTCTTTCTAAGCCATCCATCTCGATCAAGCCCGTTCTTGTTCATCTCCTCATCGATACCCATCTCTAACTTGGAGATGATTTCCAATAGGTTAGGATCGTCCCTCTGACTAGAGCCGATCCGCTCAATCAAAGTGGGTCTGATCGTCAAACGTGCTAACATTTCTGGATCTAATTCGCACTTTGGTCTAAAATAATACCCAGCGATGTACTCCAGTTGCTTCCATTCTAGAAACATAGCCCCTAAACTGGCATGTCTCCTACTCAATGCATCAGCCACCGCATTGCCCTTTCCCGGTGTATATGCGATGTCAAAATCATAGGAAGCTAAGAATTCTAACCACCTTTGCTGCCGGAGATTTAGATCCTTCTGAGAGAAAAGATACTTCAACGACTTATGATCTGTAAACAACTCAAATCTTTCTCCCAAGAGATAATGTCTCCACACCTTCATTGCGAACACGATCGCTGCCAATTCCAAATCATGGGTAGGGTATCTTCTCTCATGCGGTTTCAATTGCCGACTTGCATAAGCTACAACCCTACCGCCTTGCATCAATACAGCACCTAGTCCGGTACCACAAGCATCCGTGTATACTGTCATTTCTTCATTCCCTTTAGGAATGACTAACATTGGCGCACTCGTCAACTTTTCTTTTAGACTCTTGAATGCATTCTCGCACCTTTCATCCCAGACAAAAGCTTGATTCTTCTTGGTCAACTGGGTCAATGGTGCTGCTATCTTGGAGAAACCTTGGATAAACTTACGATAATATCCAGCTAATCCCAAGAAACTTCTTATGTCTGTTGCATTCTTGGGTGTAGACCAATCTTGCACCGTAGCCACCTTCGCAGGATCCACGGCGATACCATTCTCTGAAACAACATGGCCCAAGAACCTCAATTCCCTCCTCCAGAAGTGACACTTAGAAAACTTTGCTTTCAATTGGTGTTTTCTCAACACCTCCATCACTATTCTTAAATGTTCCTTGTGTTCTTCCTCTGTCCTCGAGTAGACCAAAATATCATCAACGAACACAAGGAAAAACTTATTCAACTGATCTCTGAATACCCTATTCATAAGATCCACAAAATATGTTGGGGCATTGGTCAGCCCGAATGGCATGACCAACCACTCATAAATTCCAGACGGCGTCCGAAATGCTGTTTTAGCTATACTCTCAGCTTCCACTCTAAGCTGATGAAAACCAGTCGCGAGATCCAACTGAGAAAATACTCTCGCGCCACTCAACTGATCGAACAAATCATCTATCCGCGGTAGAGGATAATTGTTCTTCCTCGTCACTTTATTCAACTCGCGGTAGTCTACACACAAACGAAGGGAACCGTCCACCTTGGTAGAAAACACAACTGGTGCTCCCCATTCAGAAACACTCCTTCTGATAAATCCCTTCTTCAAAAGATCCTGACTTGCACCTCGAGCTCTCGCTGCTCCCTTGGTGCCATACGACGAAGTGGCATCACTATAGGTTTGGCATCTTTCACCAAATCAATACGGAACTCAATCTCTCGATGTGGTGGAAGCCCTGTCACTTCTTCGAAGACATCCGGATACTGGCCAACCACGGGCAAACCTGACAACTCACTATGCAGAATGTCGAGGGAGTTTATAAAACTAGCCAATACCCCCTCACTGGGTAGACCACCAAACACTATCCTCCGCCCATCATCCGCTCTAGCTGTCACCAAAAAGCCCTCACAGTCTACCACCACCCCGTATCTTTGGAGCCAATCTACTCCCAAAATAATGCCAAACCCAGTAAAGCCCAAAACAAAGCAATCACAAACAAACATGCATCCATGACTCGATAAGACCACATTACGACAAATCATGCTAAGGCTAGTCGAACCACCAATCGGGTTCGTCACCACTAAAGGTCTATCGACAATCTCGGGCTCCAATCCCAACCTATCTACCAGGTCACTAGATATGAAAGAACTGGAAGCTCCGGTATTAAACAAAACTCTAACAGGAACATCATAAACAGAAAGCATACCTTGAATGACGACATTCTTTCCTTTCTCTGCCGCAGTTGGGGAATTTGACGAAGAAGGAATAGCATTAAGGGCAAATGCTTTCACCATTTGCTTTTCTTTAGGGGGTTGCGGACACTTGTCCTTGTGATGTCCCATTTGGCCACAGTTGAAGCACTTCCTATCCGCTGGCTTGGCCCGAAAATTACTTGCATAATGGCCCTTCTTACCACAGCTGAAGCACTCAACATCTTGCTTATTCTTTTTCTTCTGACCATCCTTAGTCTGATTCTGGTTTCTCTTAATCTGGGAACAACCCTTGCCTTCACCACTTGCTTGTGGCTTTGGCTCCTCTGCAGATGCAACCTCAGTCTTTGGCTTAGGGTAGAGACTTTCTGATCTCAATGCTTTCCCCACAATCGATTCAAACGTCTCATCGATGTGGTTAATAAGCCTTTCCCCCAAGTACTGATCCAAACCAGTTATGAATTTCTCATTCTTCTTCTCGGCAGTATCAATAAGAGATAACCCATACTTCGACAAAGTGTCGAATTCAGCAATATACTCCGAGACAGCTCTGCCATTCTGCTTGAGCTCCAAAAATTTCTTAAACAACACTGACTTCTGAGCAGCTGGTATGAACTTCTCGCTAAAGCGAACCTTAAACTGCTCCAAAGTAATCTAA
Source organism: Allium sativum (assembly GCA_030737875.1). Classification (NCBI taxonomy): domain Eukaryota; kingdom Viridiplantae; phylum Streptophyta; class Magnoliopsida; order Asparagales; family Amaryllidaceae; genus Allium; species Allium sativum. The sequence goes on from CM060920.1 coordinate 493,745,829, forward strand.
TCTTCAGGAGTAGCTGCCTTTATAGCATTCCACCAATTCATTGCCCGCCCTTGCAGCTGACGGGACGCTAGCTTTCTCTTCATCGCATCCTCGATACCCAAATCCTCGAAGATACGTTCGCAACTATCCAACCAATCCTGAACATCCGTAGCCGACTCCGTTCCGTGGAACGGCTTCCCACCAAGACTAGTATAATCCTTATTCAGCTTGGCGAAGTCGACTCTCGGCGCCTTCACTATTGGACCACCACCATTTCCACCATTGGGAGCTGCCCTCTGCACATCCCTAAGCATATCTCTCATGTGGTCAGTAAACATCGCCCTCATGTCAGCAGCATTCCCATTATTGGCTCCCCTACCAGTACCTCTAGCATATCGGCTCATCGTCAATCTGTAAAAGGAAACGATTAACGACCCCATAGTGGTGCTAGTGCAGTACGGCTTCATCCTTATGCTAGTAATAGTATATATATATAGCTTTTGAAAACCAAAATAATCACAAATACGCTCTCTCGTATACTATCTCTCCCTGATAACTTCCCTAGTTTAACTACGCAACCTAGAGCTCTGATACCAAGTGTGAAGGCCCGCCCCGCACCAGCCGGCATTTCCTCCTAAAGTGCGCTGTACACATGCCCGACTGACACGGAACAGTCGCCAAAGAAAGGAAAGAAGAGAATGAACTAATCAAGAACCTGTAGAATGTCTCACAGCGCATGGAATAAAATATAATAATAACATCCTTGACATAAAACAGGTGAGACAGTGCATAAGCTGATAATTAAAACCAACATCAACATCAGAGCAGCGGAAATCCAAATACAGCTTATTACAACTTTCCAAATTTACTGTCTCTAAAACAAAAGAAAGCTTAAAGTAGAAGATGCATTACAAATGCCCAAGCAGTGATCTTCAACAACACAGGGATAATACTATATATATATATATATATATATATATATATATATATATATTAGGTGGAAGCCTCCTGCTCGTCTCCGGATCATCTACCCGCGCATCACCAGCTAACCTGTCTCTAGTCTGCTCGTGTGAGCACCCAGAGTAATAAGAAGAGACATAAAACTCTGGGTCAGACATAAAGCCTGGTATGAGCGATAAGCATCTAAACAAAACAATAACAGGTATACTAAACCATACCTGAACCTGGACCTACAACCAAAGAGTTAGTACCACATACCATACAATACTCTAAGGTGCCATAATAAATAGTGTAGAGAATACGGGGGTGGGGTGTGCATGTCATAATGATGGCAAACAATCAACCATAGCAACTATCCTCACATCTCTCACTCAGTGCGTAAAGCATACGATGTCCACCACTGTCAATCACTAGACCCATCGAAGTAGTGACGGAGTTCGACTTGTACAACTACTGCTACTACCAAGCTTACCACATGGAGTTATGACCAAATCTCTACAAATGACCCCACTTCATTGGTTTATAGCCCTTTAGCCGTACCTAGGCCACTGTGGCCCTGAATCCGTTCACGTACCTCCCATACATAGTGATCCAAAGTCATAGACATCGATAGCCCCTTAGCACACGTCCCGCAGCAAAGCCCAATCATGATGCTCACTCATTGGTTCCCAGCTGGATCCTGAGTCAAAGCCCCTCATTTGGACTTCCTTTGCATCTCGGGTTTTGATCGAATTGGAGTTGGTCTTCAAAAGAGTCGTCGCATAGAAGTGGTCCTGAATTAGATTCGCTTCAGATACATACATATGACACGGTTCAGTTCGGTGCAATGCTTTATAGTGTACTCCTGAGTGCGGTTCGGTTCGGTGATTCTCCCACTTCAGACGTCGGTTCGGTTCGGATGTCACGCTCCGTTCTTTTCGGTTCGTCCCTTCTGCTCCAGCTTTCCTGCTCCGACCCGATCACCCTCGCTTGCCTCCTCCGACCCGATCCCCCTCGCTTGCCTCCTCCGATCCGATCCTGCTCCATAGCTTACCCCGATCTGATCCTGCTCCCTAACCTACTCCGATCTGATCCTGCTCCATAGCTACGATCCGATCCTCCGTCCAACTCCAACTTTAAGCAGTGGCCTTCCTTCTTGCCAAATTTCTTTTGTGCCAAATTCCAGTTCGGGTCGGATTCCTTGCCCAGCTCTCCTATCTGATCCGAACCCATACCCGATCCGATCCGAAACCCTGCACAACATTCTGCACCTTTTTCCAGTAACTTGTTTACGCCATGCGACGACGTTTTCGACCAATCTAACTATTCTAATCAACCACAAATCATTCCAAACAGTCATAGCAACATAGCAAACTAACCACAAACAACAAAACAATGAATTTACGTGTCAAAATGGATCAAATATACCCAAAACCCCATATTTTCCCTTAAGCATGTTTAAGCAAAACTAATCATAGGGTTAAAAAAAACTTAATCAAATTAAACCAAATTTCTACCAGAGGCATAAAATATTATTTTCGAATTTATAGATATTTTTCCAGAATTTATTAGTGTATAAATTCGCTAATCTTCACTAATTACCCTTAATTAAGTGTAATTAGTGTCAAAACAATGCTAATCACTCACCTTGGCCACAAATAAAATTCTCAGAACTGAAACCTCGCTGATTTGGGTGAATACTGATGTCTAACAGCAGCTCTAACCTTGCTTTCGTGTTTTCTCTCCTTAATTTGATGTAGATTAAGCCAAAACTTGATTAGAAAGTGATTAGAAGGTGATTTGGGTGTTGGAGGCCATTACTAGGGTTCCAAGAATGAAAGTGGCGGCTGAAAGAAATGTTTTCTAACCCTAATCATCCCCTACACATCTCCAATCCCGAAATCCCCTTTGGGCCTAGCTGCTAATTACCCGATTAAGCCCAATTAAGCTGTTTTTCACTATCTGAAACTTGTTTCAGCCATATCTCCCAAACGGTGAGTCCGTTTGGCTAATGTGACCTCTACGGAATTGTAAACCATCATCCGGAGCCAATGGAAGTGGTTTCAAGTCAAAATTCCTTTCCAGTCAAAAGTTATGGCCAAAACAGTACCAACTAGGGGTAAAATGGTCATTTAAAAATCGGGAAAAATCATGAACATGGGAAATGACCCCAATAATCGTCTCCCAAAGTTACATGACCATACGACTTCATGCGCGAAAGAAACAAATATTCTACGATCCTATGATGCGTAGAATACGGGTCGTTACAACAAACAAAATAAACTCTGAGTCAGTCATGGGACTAGTGTGAGTAAATTCCAACCATACGGTTTAACTTTGAAAATCCTTTTGAAACAAAAGGATAATAGTAAGACCAACCCGCACATAAACATGGACGGTTTTTACCTTACTATAACCCAAAATATTTTGATATCAAAATCCAGTGATATTATAATAATGTCTAATCAAGTAAATAACCAAATAGCAGAACTCTTGCATCTCACGCTCTACGTACATATTATAAAATCAAAAACCGCAGGGCGCTTATTGGAGATTGGATTCCAACGATGACAAGGTATGGAACCACCTGCCGATAGTGTATCTCTAGAGGCGAATACACTGGGGTCAAAACACTTCGATAGTCGGTTATTTAACTATCGAAGTAAAAACAACATTTATAACCTACATCACACAATCACGAGCACTTTTATTTAACATTCATTTCTATTATTCGAATTCCCATATCTTACCAGATATTTCTCAACCCCGTTTTAGCACTTTCACACTTCGGATAATTCATTTACACTTCTTCGGGGAAACATAATTATTTTCTTATCACTTGAGATGAGTGAATTTCAAACCTTCCTAATGAATAGAGTTATATATAATAATCATGCTTAAGCTTGGTCAATTGCACTAATTTATTGTTATAGATCAAAACTTGTCATACGCTGTAATATTCCCTTTTATAACTAATCTCGTCACCTCTTTCCGTTACAAAAATCTTGACATCTCTTTCCGTTACAAAAATCTTGACATCTCTTATTCAATAACATTTTAAATAAGGTCCACCTAAGAAACAATTATTTAATTAAAAATAATTAACTAATATTTTACTTTATAAAATGAACTATAAAGTACCAGTTTATAATAGAATTTCTATTATAGTTTACAGCTTTGCTTTAATTATAAAAATCTAACTTTTATAATCGAATTCGTTGATTCGCCTGATGGCCAATCAACTTCTTACAAAACAATGTGTTTATGGTCATCTGCTGTCACTTTCTAAATCGATATCATCTATTGATTAAATCAAAAAAATGTTAAATTTCCATTCAACATCAATATTCACACGGGGTTCTAACGTCATTTGGGTTCAACAGTGCATATACAATACAAACAGTACATATAATATTGAGAAATCCGGTTGGATTCCCCTAACCGGTTTCCTGCATCCACCGATGTTAGTCAAACAATTATCACTGATTCCATACTAGAAAATATTTTAATCGATGAAATCAGTTTCCAACCAAATGATGTATACATATGCAACGATATATATTTTTCAACCAATTTAGTTGAAATCTACCGAAGCGACCATCACACAGCATTCAACCAATATTATAATATTTTAAAATATATCCGAGTCAGTGAATTTACTCACCTTTGCGCGTTAACAGTTAAATAACGATTTGCGTCAATTGATTATACCCGGTGGTTTAATGTCGCCATAAGTTGAAATGATCTCCAAATCTCTTCAAACCAATTTCAGTACGTAGATATTGTCCATACGATCTCAACGCTTCAGATGGCGCTACATTCTTCATTATCGATCCATTACCCTATTTGAAATCCACGCCCGCCTCATATCCTTTCTTCCCAACATAAGGCTGCCCTTCCCCCTTATCTCATAACATTCAAGAATTCTTCCAGACGTGTATTTATATATATTTTTCTCTATTATTCGGCTTAACCAATTATCGGCCCATCTTCTTGGTAAAAGCCCAGACCCAAGTTTTATTCTTCTCGTTTCCGTCTAAAATTCTTCCATCTCCAGTATCCTCTTTATAAAAATAAAAACTCTATCACCAGTTCCCATTTCTGCACATTTCTTCTTGCTTTGTCTTCCCTTAAATGCGTCAATATGCTTCACGTCAACTAATAAAATACACCCTTACATTCGCCAGTACCTCATGCTTTAACAAACTGTACACCACTCTATCGAACCAATTACGTTCTTCTCCTGCCATACACACACTGTTTCCACCCCATGCCTCTTTGGTTCGAAACCAACTAACATCATTTGAACCCCATGTTCAGTTCCTCTTCGAAAACTAACTGCTGTTGAGTCCACCGCAACTCCTCGGATCCCTGTTTTAAATCCTTAAACTTAGTTACGGTTAACGCCCCTCCACTTTTCCTTTGGGTTTTTCTTTCTTCTTCTTCAAATTTATAAAACACGTCCACACTTCTTTGCCAAATGAACATACCAGTAAAGAATGCTTCAGGAACAACACCCTTGCATTTATTTTGTTTGGACACAAGCCCCTTTCCAGTATATTTTGAACAACCCTTCGGTCTGACTGCATATGCTTAAAGCCGCCTGTTACTTGCTTTTCGTTCCTTTGGTTTCACTTCTCAGTCCTTAAGTCCGCCCCTTGTACACTTGTATTTCATCTCTCCCCTGTACTGAAACGTTCCAGTAGCCTTTTTACGTTTTGCTCTCCCATTCGATTGTGCCATTCCAGTAACCATGTTTCTCCTTGCCAACGTTTTCCTCTTAAACTTTAAAACCTTTAACACCATTTCGAAAGGCAATACCCCATCCTGTCTTGTCTCCAACTCTCGCATGCAGCACCTTGTATACTGACCTCATTTTCTTGTGTTCCGCCATTTAAAAATATGGCAAGTTTGTTTTTATTTTGAAGTGAAACAAAAAGGAACTGTATGATGTGTATTTATAGCAAGCTCTTCCTTGGGTGCCAAGGAGTAGAGCACATATAGGATGTACATCCCTCCCGCCTTAGGCCTGCAGCTTTCATTTCCTTCATGACTTCATTGTGTTTTCCCATCAAGCCTGCGCCTATTCTATTTTCAAAGGAATCCTGAGATGCTATAGGTTTTAGGGTAGGATTATGGCTAAGGAAAGAAGGGATATGGTGGCGTTAGACTTAAGCATGAAGCTATGCTTCGTAAATGGCTGATGGAGATTTGGGTATGATTTTGGTATGTCCTTTGTATCTTATAGGTCCTACTAGTGTAGCAAGTAGCTTTACATGTTGGTGTCAGTGTTGAAATTTCGAGAGTTTATACCTCAACGCATAGGGTGTCGGCTATTTTCGTAGCATGTGATGTTCGATAGCCCTTACAATTATGTGCGAATATCTGCTATTGATTTGTCTTGGGTTGCTGAACATGAACATAATCTTTGACAGAGTGTTGCATCACTTCACACTAGCAGATGGAACCATACTAACTTAAGTATGAAGCAATATAGGGTTTAGTTTTCACGTAGCTAGGCTTTGCTTTTAGGCTAGGTTGTTTTGTTTTGTCTTCATAGGCATATGCGTACACATAGGGGAGTGGGGGTGACTTAATGCATTGGGTTAACTACACAGGAAATGGCTAGTGTAGGTTATGGTCTTGGTGAGGCTATGTCACTTGTATTTCTTTAGTTGGTAAGGTAAAATGTTTTGGTTTTATATGAAATCATCATATATTATGCTTTCCGAAGCCCAAAGGAAATAGAGTCGATTCATTTACTTTACTTTTTTAGTGTGCATGAGCGCTTTCAGACCTGAAGATTTCATGTGTACTTTAAAAAGTTTAACGGTACCCACTACAAAAAAAAATCTGCTCAGTTACAGACTGCTATTTATAGAAATAACAATATAGTCGTGTCTAAAGAGGTGCCACAATCCCAAAAATATAATAATATCTGTAGGTTAACTTATATTGTGAAACCCCAAAATATTGATATAGGGTACAAAATACTCCAAATAAAAAGTTGCGTATTTTATTAATTAAAAATTAAAGTAAAATTCTAAAAATTAAATTATCACTACGTCTCAAAAGAACCTTGTCTAAATTCGAAACCGATATCTAGTTATAACGAATAAAGCGTTACGGTCGATAAACGATTCTATAACGACTATTCGAAAATTTGATTTGGATATAACTTGCAATATATAACGCAAAATCTTGGTTTTTCACTTCCATTAGAAAGATACAGTTCAACCGATTCCAACGTTTCTTGTTTCGTAAAAATACGATTTAAAACGAGTCCCGTACACTCAGTTGAAGTTCAGAACATTAAATTACGAACTACAGCATCGTTATGAGCTCGATTATATTTAATACATATTTTTATACGTTCACTTCGTTTTAACAAATATATGAACCCACTTATATTACGGTTTCAACATTTAAACTGATTTAAATATTCAAATACCAACCGATAAAAATGCGGGACGTTACACTATCAATGATTATTTAACTTGAGAAATCACATCCTGTCTTTAACTGGGTTAAAGAACTAATGCCATTTAAAACACGGTTCACTGTAAACCCAAAATCACATTCCATTCCAATTCAATTATTGAAATTTTTGGTTACTTTTAAAACCCTTTCAAATCCAATTTATTTATTTTAAAGTAAATAAATTATTATTCTAGTTCAAAACTAGTTAATTTTGATAAAAATATATTTTTATCTTTTCAAATATGGAATTTTTCATCCCAGTTCTTCACAAATCATTACTTATGATTTTACACAAATTATTACTATTTTTAATAATTTTATCAAGGCCCGTACAGTCGATTTCCATTAACGGCCATCGAACTGCACTTACAAAGACCTTTTCCAAATTTGATTTGGACATAATTCCAAATCCAACCGTTAGATTTCAAATCTCTAATATCCGTTAGAAAGATCTTTTCGATACAAACCCAACGGTTCCCGTTTTAGAAGAATCCGACGATCGGATCTCCCGTAATATCCAATCGGATTCAATGGTCGAAATTCACAAACTACCGCGATGCGACGCGTTCTATTTAGGCCATTATATATATAATATATATATTTTATATTTTTTGTCGATTTCCTTTCAAAACATATTTTATAAATTGTTTTAAATTCGTTTTTGAAACGATTTCAACTTCATATTCAATTTCAAATCAAAATTGAATATTCCACAACATCGATATACAAATGATAATATTTTCAAAACGTTATATTTTGAAATCACTTTCTTTTCTATATTCATTATAAAAATGAATAAAATCGATATAAATATCATTCACGTCAAAATGGCGTCAATCTAGTCAACACGGCTTTTATTCAACACATGAATGTTTATTCTATTCAACACATGAATATTTATTCTATTCAACACATGAATTTATTTCTATTCAACACATGAATATATTTTCTATTCAACACATGAATATATTTTCTATTCAACACATGAATTTATTTCTATCCAACACATGAATATTTATTTCTATTCAACACATGAATATTTATTTTCCTATTCAACACATGAATTTGTACTTCTATTCAACACATGAATATTTATTCTATTCAACGCATGAATTTATAATAATTCTTATTTTCCAAATTGGAATGAGGCCCAACCAATTACCATATAACGTTAATTACATGGATTCCCTACAACACATGTATGTAAAAGCAACGACAAGTCATCAACCATCATCTAGAGTACACCACACCACTCCATAAGCATTAAATATAAATAATTAACGCTTGCACAATCTGTCAACCCATCGATTGACATACAACTAAACAATCGGGATTAGTGTACATCAAATATCATCCCAATTCCCATGTGGTGTTTCACATCAACAAACACAGATTTTTTTTTTATTTGCGGAGTTGGGCGATGTGTAAAATTTATCGTCCCAATCAATATCAGTTAAACCGGTGTACATAAACAAATCGTTCGATTTGTAAATGAATCTTTATTTTACTTCAACTCATGAGTATATATTTTATTTCAACACATGAATATGTATTTTACTTCAACACATGAATATATATTTTATTTCTACACATGAATATATATTTTACTTCAACACATGAATATATATTTTATTTCAACACATGAGTATATATTTTATTTGAACACATAAATATATATTTTATTTCAACACATGAATATATATTTTATTTCAACACATGAATATATATTTTATTTCAACACATGAATATATATTTATTTCAATTCCAATCACACAATCAATTTTCATAACACATCAATCAAACAAACAAGTCATCAATGGTCTGTGGACGACGGGTGTCGGGTGCTGCTAAGCACCGTTTGCGTCCTAGTATATGTTTTAAACTAGAAATAAATTAAAGGTGAGGAGTTCTCACCTTTAGGTTCCACTACTCCCTTCTTTATTTCTGAACGGATTCGATTCCGTTCTGCTTTTGGTTAATTCCATCGCACTCTTATTCACATTGTTCATAATGAAAATCACATTTTTATTTCAACGCTATAAAAATCACTTTTTCATTATTCAGTTTATATATATAAATCATATTTTTATTGTCTCTATAATATAAAAATCATATTTTTACATCGCTACTTCGTTATAAAAATTATATTTTTATTACACTACATATATAAAAATCATATTTTTATTATCTCTATAATATAAAAATCCTATTTTTATTCACTACATTATATAAAAATTATATTTTTATTATCTCTATAATATAAAAATCCTATTTTTATTCTCTCTATAATATAAAAATCATATTTTTATTCTCTACATTATATAAAAATTATATTTTTATTATCTCTATAATATAAAAATCCTATTTTTATTCTCTCTATAATATAAAAATCATATTTTTATTCTCTACATTATATAAAATTTATTTTTTTATTATCTCTAAATCTCATCTTTTATAAAATGAAAATCGTATTTTCTTTAAACCAAGATCATATTTTTCCTCGTTAAAAATCCTAAATTCTAAGCATTACAAATCCATACTTTGAAGTAGTAAAATCGGATTTAAAAGCCATACAAAACAAAGAGAAAATAAAACAAAATAAAAACTTACATCTTATTTCGATTTTCCAGGGGGAAGATTGATGCGCGTGCGTTCATCGGAGTGAGCTCCGGTTGGTGGCGTCGCGCCTGGAGTTGACTGGCGGCGGGTGTAGGAGGGAGGCGTTGGCGGATAACTGGGGTTTTGGTGGCGGTTGGTTGCGATTACAGGGGGCTAGGGCTCTGCATCGGAGAAGAGGAAGGGGGAATTGAAGGGGGGAGGTGCGATGAACATCTGGTGGGCGGCGACGTGGGGAGTGACGGGCTTCAGCGGCGTTTGTTTTGTTTGTTTTTTTATTTCCAACTGTTGAATCGGGGAGAGAGAAGGAGAATAAAGGGGGTAGGTTAGGTTTATATATTTAAAATATTAATATATTATTACTATTTTCGATTTAAGTTGACTTTTTCATACGATCTCCAAACAACACCCAATGACTGTCGCCCCTAGCTAATTACCCCTATTCGGAACACAATGGGATATGTCACATAGGCCAATTCGATCGTTACAATCAGTTTTCGTTAAATTTAAAATGTAAATCAATATATTTTAATTTCAAACGTACATTTTAATTTACCGGGGCCACATACGGACTCTAAAAAAATTCCAAAAAAATTATTTCTAGCTTCGTATTGATGATACGGTCCTAACAAAACTAATTTCGTCAAATTCTGAGACCGTTTGAAAAATGGCCATTTTCTGGTCGATCGAAATTGACTGAAACTGTTAAAACACGTTTAACTTCGCCACGCTCACATATTGATTCAGAAACTTATGAATTTTGAAACCTAGCAATAACTTGACATCACGGATCCAACAAATGTGGTTTCGTCGAAAACGAGGTCGTTTGCAAAATTCCCATTTTTAAGGGCCATAATTCCATAGCGACTGTTCTGAATTTTCAACTTGGCATAACTTTTTATCCCCGCTATGAAATTTCAATTTTTCGGATTCGTTGGAAAGATATTTTCGATTAGATTCAAATATTTTTCGGTTTTGCTAAAATCCGGTTTATTTTAAATCCTGTACATTCATTTGAACTTCTGAAATCGAATTTTTGAACTATCGCGCCATTTTCAATTTCTTGTATAATTATAAATAAATATTTATATTCTAACGACGATCTATATAAATATATACGTTCTAATTCCATTTTAAATATTCAAAATTCACTAAAATTTCCAAAATAAAAATTTTAAATTGCCTCGGATTTCCGGGTTATTACAATCTTATATATCTATAACACCAAATTTATTTCCATATTCAGTTTGTCTTCTATTTAAATAAATTCGAATTAATTGAATTTAAATCCTAAATCCTTACGGATTTATTTTGGTTCAAATTTTGTTCTGAACATCAAAATAAATTCCATCGTTTATTTTTTTAAAACGATTTCTCCATTTCTATTTTGAAATTCACATTTGAATTTAAATATTCAAATTACCCAATGATAATTTTTCCACTTTATTTATAAACATTATTTATTAATTTACTTCAATTCTCTGCATTATTAATTTATAAACACATTTATAAATTCAGTACTTGTTTTACATATATTCAAAGCAAGTTAATATATTTGTAGCCCAATTGAAATTCGATTTCTATTCCATAAAAATAGACTTCTCCCTTTAAATTTCAAGTATCCTTTTCCTTGATATTTATATATCAACATTTTGGCCCTAATGATATTTAAACAATCAAACAACCCAATTTTCAATCAACACATTATATATATGATAATATGTAAAAACAAAAAATTAATAAAGTTTTAAGGAATCCAGTTGGATCCCTCCAACCTGTTCTCCTGCATCCACAGATGTTAGTCAACAGAAATAATACCCATCATGCTTCGTGGCAGGATATCGCGGTATAGAAGGTCATCCACTATCATAGCGTGGGGCATATAGGGTCATTCGCTAATGATATTGCGGGCATCCGCTAATGGTTTTGCGGGAATCCAAACACCAATATATATATATTAGCCACAAACACCAATCCTAAATAACTAATATATATTTAATAATAGCCACACAATAATATTTGCATGCAATCAAACAACAACTAGATTATTTTTAGCGATAAAAATAATTTAAATAAAATTCTTGAGTGAGAATTACTCACCAGGGTTTTTATTTCCCAAACAAATTGATTTAAATTAAAATCAAATGGCATTTGATTTTAACATAAATCTGAACGGGCTCAAAACTCTACCAAACCAATCTAGAATGTAAGTATTACTGCTAGGAGTCCCATGCGATGAACAACGTCAACTTGAACCTATCTTGCATAAGTTATGACCTTTATAAGATTTCTTTTAAATTAAAGCCCTCAACATTTAATTAACTAAATAAATTAAAAATAGTTAAATTTGATTTACAGTAATAGCTTGAACCTGGATTCCATGCTGAAAACCAAACTACAGGTGCTTCTTACTATGGCAAACCCTGTCATCACTTCCCTTTCTGACTACCCAAACTAACAGCAATAAGTTGAGACAAACATTTAAATCTCAAAGCGGCAACACACTTAGACATCATACCATCTCATTCTCACAAATCCGAACTTCCCTTTTCACTGAGAACTCACGTTCCAGTCTTCTCCCATTAACAGTCGCCCTTCTCTCCTCTCTTCCCCTCACCATAGTCTGTCCCAACTTAGAGCTTTCCGAGCTACAGGATGCCATGTCACACCAGTCAAACCAAAACCGGAGGCCACCCAAAATCTAGCAAATAACGCTCCTAATCCCCACGAACCCAACATCGCCCTCTACTTCCGCCCCCATCGCCTAAAACCTCCGCTATCTCTAAACCTAGCCAAGCCGTAATAAAAATCAAGCTCCCATAAAAGCATCGCACCCTTTAAAACTTCATCATCGCCTCCCCCTTTGTATCACGACCTCCCATTTAGCCTAAAATCGCATCGAATCATTGAGGATCCGAAGCCCTAGGATGCCTGTAGAGAAATCGAACTCACATTTATCAGATTTGCTACTCAATCGCGATACCACTAGCAAATGAACTTGGCCCCGCAATGGAATTCAGATCGTGATTCATTAACTTGCGATTGTCTTTAAGTAGTTCCACTACAACAAAAACACCATATTACAACTTTGATTTTACAACGTTGCGTAAAGAACAGTTGTAATAAATGCTTTTTTACAACAGTGCAAAACGCACTGTTGTAATAAATATTTTTTACAACTGTGTCATAATCACTGTTGTAATAAACATATATATTACAACTTTTCATTTACTAGTTGTAATAGAGATGCCTAGTGCAAACTTCATGTTTATAATATCTACATTTAATAACTATTTATATTGATATTTAATAATAATATTTAATAATAGTAATTAATAATAAACTTGGGAATCAATAATATTTGTCAATTATTATTAAATAATTAATAGTTAATAAGTAGTAATTTTTTTAATAGTTAATGTATGTTAACTAGCTACTTTATTAATTTAATAGTAACATAAGCTTTTAATAAGTATTACTCTCGATTATAGTTAACTAAGTAGAAAATAAGTAAAAGTTAATTAATGAATAACTATTATTAATAAGTAATATTTGGTTTGGTAGTAACTATTTCAGCAGTTTTAATAAATATAATTTTGGCAAACTTGTTTGTTCAGTAGTTAACAACGTAACCGCGCTATAGTTTGTGGCGCTTTTGATAGATTTTTTTATTTGCATGTAAACTTAATGTTGTAAGTAGTCCCTGGCATTGCTTTTGATCTGCCGGCTTTTGAAAATTTTAATTACAAAGTAATATTTGGCAATTAAATTATATATTAATTCATAAAAATATTAACAATAAATATAACATTTATAATAATTAATAAATAATATTTTAATAAACAATAAAATTAAATACAAATATATAATAATTAATAACTAAGACTAAATAATAATTATTAATTTGAAATGTGGCACAATTCAAAGCATAATGTTGAAAATGTACTGATTTCACACCCCTACACTTAACAATTTCCATGTTTCAATTATTCTTCCCACTGGTTGAAACGTTGTGCCTTTTCACATCGGTTCACAACATTTCAATCGTATTCCATCGTATGCCTTTTCCATCCATTCACATTTCCTTTTCCATCGGTTCATAGTATTCCTTTTCCATCGTATTCCACCGAAACCCTAATTCCCCTTCTGATAATCAGGCCGCTGCTGCTCAATCGCCGCTACTCGATCGCCGCTCTTGCCTGCGGTCTCTCGCTGGTAAATTTTTATTCGTTGTTCCAATTGCATGTGATTGTAATTTTAATGTTTCCCTCCGCTATTGCATTCGTGTAATTTTACTGTTTTCCTCGCGCTGATAATTCTCCTGTTACTTCATAGGCATGTTAGTTTAGCTATCTAATTCTCCTGTTACTTTGTACCTTTTAATTTTCCGACAACTGTATAAAAAAGTGTTATCTTAACTATTTAGTGATCAAAACTACATTACTGAACTTTATAATAGCTTAGGATTTTAATTTTGATGAATGAACAATATTTTAAATGTTTATTATTGGTGCCTGATTATGTTTAAAACTGCAGCTTAATCAATGGCAACAACTAAAAAAGAAAATAAGTAAATATGAATTTTTCGTGAGGACGATAGTATGAGTGTTGGCATTCTCACTGTAATCTTTTACATTCACTTTCCTGGTTAACTTTGATTGACAAGTTTTGTGGATGTATGTCAAAAGTACACACTTTCTTTCATAACTCACTTGTGGCATCAACCATTAGGTAGAAATATGTCAACATTACTATAATTTTGTCTCTAGACATCTGATATATAAATGTGGACACTATTTGAATTCCACTTCTCTGTAATATGCTAGAAAGTGGAGGGTTGGAGTGTAAAATAGAACGGACACACCACTTCTTTGCAGCTTTATATTCGATTTAAAAGCTGCGTAGATACTTATTACAACTTCATTGCATCAAACCCCCACATTTCTGTTTACTGTACCCCATTTAAGGACCGAAATCCCCCCAGATCCAAACCCATAAGTGGCTACTTAGGAAGTTATGTGATATGCCACCCAAAAAAAATGAAAGAATTTTTGGTTCCACAAAGGTTATTTTGGTGATGGAACTTCTGATTAAATTCCTTCCCATAACCTTCCTTCTAACTTCTAAAGGTTGGTACATCGGTGGTTTGCTGTCTTGCCCATATTGACATCCTCCCTATATTAATGAGTACACTTTGACATTTGCTGAGTTATGTATATATGTAAATATGTGTGTATATATATATATATATATGGGTTGATATATTGGCATTCTGAAATATTAGTATGAGCTGAAAAGAAAAAATTTGAGCATTTGTTACCTTGTGTATTTAGAGACCAGAAGTCATGTATGTGCTTAGTTTTGTCCCCTACATATCAGGCCTGAACCACAACAATGCTGTTGATCAAAGTCGGTTCTGAGTTTTATAATGCCTAGTGCAAAATTTCAACTGATGCCCCTTCCTGTAGAAACTGCTCATGCTATTAAATAAATATTCTTGTTATAATCTTTTGTATTAATAATGAATTAATTATCATATAGTTTGCATATTAGTGAGGAGGTTCTAAACATAACCGTAAATAGACTCCTCTGCCGTGCTTTTGCAACCTAGCTATTTCATCCAAGGTTTCGACGTATACCTAAATCGATATTTTTCTTCTTTCTTCTCATAATATTCTGCTTCATTATTTCTGAAACCGGATCTTCGTTCTGACCAGTATCTTGCTTCATTATTTCTCTGAATTATTGTATTTTGATTGCCTAATTTAACAATGTCATCATCACACTTTTTATTTGTTTGATACTGGCTCCAGTTCCTGCTCATATATAAAAAGCTAAAATTGATAAACAAAATAAATAATAAATATATTAGATAGGCAGTGTGTTGGTTTGTATGCTGATCTGGCGGAGCAGTTTTTGTTTAGTTCCCTTGGAGCTGGTCATCTAGGTGGAGATAGGGTGATCAATGGGTTGGTTGCCATGGAGTTATCTCTAGTATGTGATGTACATTGCGTACACTTTCCAGTAGGTCAGTGGGTTGGTTGACATTGAGTTATCTCTAGTATGTGATGAACTGTTGAACCATATATGATCATTTGATATATAAAATTCTAACTAAGTTAATATTTGTTACATAAGAGGGGTAATCTACCAAGATGGGTGCGTATAACCAAGTTGTACAATACCGTTGAGCATAATTCTTTATAGTAGGTCCGAAAATTAGAGGCGTTGTTTTACCAAGATGGACAAAGCATGGGTCAATCTACCAAGGTTTCATCATTTTGGCTATTACTTCCATAGTTATAAGTAGTGTGATGCTAAGGGCACATCATTTTTCTCTTACTAATACCACGAATAAAAATAATAAGTACAATAAATTTTATATACTTCCTAATACCATTATAAACAAATATAAGTATTTATGAATGAGTTTGGTGTTAGGAAGCATGTAGTATAAAATTTTGGTATTAGCAAGAAGAAAACGAGGTGCCCTAGCATCTCACTATAAGTATTTAAGAATGAGTATTAATACATTTTTTGTTTTGTAGAATGACAAGCGAATATAGGCAAGCTGTGGAAAATTTTGTATATGGGCATGTTGCGAGTGAAGGGAATCCCGAAAAAATTAGATGCCCATGTCGTGATTGTAGGAATCTAATTTGGCAAACATCAAGGGAAGTTGTGTCACACTTGATTTGTTTTGGAATGGACCCAACCTATGATATATGGATTTTTCATGGAGAAAAACGGCCATCACAAATTAAAAGTGAGACAGATACCTGTAGAATGTATGTTGATGCGCAAATCTATGATGAGGAGGTAGAAGCCAATGTTGAAGAAAGACATGGGGAAGGTATTGATGAAATGATGGAGAATGCCGAAATTCCTTTGTATCCCGGTTGTGCAAGCCACACAAAGTTGTTTGCTACAGTACTTCTTTTCAAGCACAAAGCGCGAAATGGTATATCGGACACGACTTTTACAGAGCTTCTTAAACTTCTAAAGGATATGTGGCCTAAAGAAAACATGCTTCCTGATTCTACATATGCAACAAAGAAGTTTCTTAAGTCATTTGGTTTAGGCTATAAGCAGATACATGCATGTGTAAATAATTGTTGTTTATTTAGAAAAGAGCTTGCAAGTAGTGATTTCTGTCCTAAGTGTGGTAAGTCTCGCTGGAAAAAAAACAAGACTACTAAAGATGGGAAGCAAACCAAAAAACATATGAAGGTTTTGACATACTTCCCACTGATACCAAGACTGAAAAGAATGTTTGCATCCCCAGAAACATCAGAACAACTAAGATGGCATAGCAGTCATAAGAGTGAAGATGGTAAATTGCGTCATCCAGTGGATTCTACTCAGTGGGCTACAATTGATAGAATGTATCATTCTTTTGCTTTCGATCCACGAAATTTAAGGCTTGGCATTGCATCTGATGGCTTTAATCATTTTGGTGACTGAAATTGTGGATATAGTTGTTGGCCAGCGTTTCTTGTTGCTTACAACTTTCCTCCGTGGCTTTGTTTGCACAAAGATAATATGATGCTATCTTTGTTAATTCCTGGGCCACGACAACCGGGAAATGACATTGATGTATACTTGCAACCACTTATTGAAGATTTGAAAAAATTGTGGGATAAAGGGGTGAAAGCGTACGACGCTTATAGTCGTAGTGAATTTAGATTACATGCTATTCTTATGTGGACAATCAATGATTTTCCAGCTTACGGAAATTTAGCTGGTTGCCCTATAAAAGGTAAGAGAGCATGTCCAGTTTGTGGTGTCAATACCTGCTCAATATGGCTACCATTTAGTAAAAAGTGTGCATACATGGGTCATAGACGATTCCTTGAACCTAACCATGAGTATCGTCAACGGAAAAACTTATTTGATGGAACTATAGAGAATAGAGAAAGGCCTCAAATACAAACTTGTTCAAATCTTTGATGATGTTCAAGATATTATTAATGATTGGGGGAAAAAATTAAAAAAGGAAGAGAAAGGTAAAAGGAAAACTATGATGAAAAAATGATGTAAAATGTGGAAGAAGAGGTCTATTTTCTTTGACTTGCCTTATTGGAAGGTGAAATTTAACTAGAAACACATTGCTTTTCATTTTCTATTCATGTTTGCTACTTAGTACTTAATTATTTGTGTTTTGTCAATTTTTAGGCACTTCCTTTGCGGCATAATCTAGATGTGATGCATATTGAGAAAAATATTGGTGAAAGTATTATTGGTACATTGCTTGATATCAAAGGAAAATCAAAAGATGGCCTCAATTCACGCCAAGATCTAGAAGCAATGGGCATTAGAAAAAAATTGCATCCTATAGACATTGGAAATAAAGTATTGCTCCCAGCCGCACCGTGCACCTTATCCGATCAAGAAAAGAGATCTTTTATAGTAGAATGAAGAACTTGAAAGTGCCTGATGGATATAGCTCAAATATTGGAAAATGTTTTGCAAAAGAAGACAAGATATAAAACCTTAAGTCTCATGATTATCATGTTTTGATGCAACAACTATTGTCCGTCGCATTAAGAGGACTTCTACCTACAGGGATAAGGAATGCACTACTGCGACTATGTTCATTTTATAATGACATATGCCAAAGAGTGCTTGATAGGGATAAACTAAAATTAATGGAGTATCAAGTTGCATTAACACTATGTGATCTAGAGAGGTTCTTTCCCCCTTCCTTTTTCGATATCATGATTAACTTAACAATACATTTAGGGAGAGAAGAAAGAATTTGTGGGCCGGTCCAATATCGATGGATGTATCCATTTGAGAGGTAATATTTATTATAAATAATTGACGGTTAAAAGTATCTATAGTTATGAAAGTAACTTGTTTATTCATTTTGGTTATAGATATATTAAAATATTAAAAGTGTATGTTAAAAATCAAGCACGGCCTGAAGGGTGCATTGCTGAGCGCTATGTTGTCGAAGAATGTATGAAATATTGCTTTGGATATATTAAAGATGCATTACAAATTGGAGAGAGGAAAAACCGAAATGAAGTGGAACAAAATGATTTTATACTTGAGGGGCGTCCTATTTTCAAAGGAAAACCTACTACAGTCGATGAGGAGGTGATTAATGCTGCTCATCGATATGACTTGTTTAATACGGAAGAAGTAGAGCCGTATATAGAGTAAGTATAAGTCCAACATAACTATGACATACAAAATTAATTAGATCCTTAATTACATTTATGTATGCAGAATGCACAAAGAGGAGCTAAAACGTTTGCATCCTCATCTTGCACAAGATGATTTGGAACTGTCAAAATTGCAATCGAAGACTTTTAGTTTTTGGTTCGGAAAAAAGGTTAATAGTTATATCTTAAAAAACTATTAATGATGAAAGTAATAGATCAACATAAATCTTTATTTAATCTATTGTATTTGTCCAGGATAGAGATGATAGACGTATATCCAATGTCAGCAACATAATAAAATGGCTTTCATACGGACCTCGTTCGCAAATAATTTCTTATTCTGGCTATATTGTTAATGGTCGACGTTTTCATATGAAAGACTTTGAGAAGGCGACACAAAATAGTGGTGTTTCCATTGAGTCAAGTACTGTTTGTGTAGATGGGTCTATTGAAAGTATAATATATTATGGGGTCTTGCGTGAGATTTTCTTGTTGGATTATCGTCAATTTCAAGTTGCCTTGTTTAAATGTGATTGGGCAAATATGTATCGTGGAGTCAAAGTTGAAGATGGATTTACATTGGTCAATTTGCATCAATTTTCAAAATAAGTTTGAAAGCGACCCGTTTATCTTAGCAACACAAGCGGTTCAAGTTTTCTTCTCTAGAGAAGGTAGTTCTTCAAATTGGTATGTTGTGTTGAGTGCGCTCTCTAGAGGGTTTCATGAATTGGAAAAATACGACGAGGATGAAGAATCAACTAGTAAACCATTGGATGAGTCACAACTTGATGATAGAGACGTAGATAATGGGGATGAAAGTTACTTAAGGGAGGGTTGTAACGGTATTTTGGTATGTTATAAGCATATTTTATTGATTTTTTATTTTATGCATGTTCATATATACCATAAAATGTGTTGTTCATATATACCATAAAATGTGTTGTTAGATTGTAAAAAAAAAAAAAAAAAAAAAAAAAAAAAAAATCTGATATAAGATTGACATCTTAGCGTGTATCAAAATAATTTTATTTTCTATTGTACGTTCTTTGCATGTGTATTTTATTTTGTACGTGGTTGTTACAAAGTAGTGCTATATTTAGTGTGATGTTCTAATCCTTTGTAAATTGTTTTGTTTTTTTATAGGTCGACGAGGAAGATTGATATTGTATTATCGACGAGGAAGATGGTGCTAGATGAAGGAGAGGTATTCAAGTTACATATTGCATTTTTTACCACATGCTTTTTTTACTTTAGCCTTATTTTGTTTCTTTTAGTACATTGTGTTGAGGACATTTGCTTCATCATGATTTAACTCCACATATCTGCAACATTGTAACTTTGTTCTGAATCAACCCATTAGTCAGCATTAACCTAAAATTAAGTGATCAAATAATTGCATAAATTTATGCAATTATTCAATAATGTTAGACATTTATGTAATCATATCCAAACAAGTTTTGAACAATAATGTTTGTCGTATTTTAAAATTTAATAGTGACTTTAGTCAAACTGCCGTTAAAATTTAATATACTTTAATCTAAATTTATACAAAAGAACTGCTATAAAAAATATATTGTTTTCTATTTTAGGCCAAAAATCATTTCACTGTATAAAATTACAAATGTTATGTTTGAAGTTTAAAATTTAAATATTTACAGATTTGAATGAATGTTTAGAAAAATAAAAAGAACATTTTGAGGTCACTTTTATTTTGAGTTTAAAATATTAATATATACACTCGTAGAGTGCTCAGTGCAAATTTTATAAATAAAATTGTAGCTTACGCAACAATATATATATAAAAATATATTGGGTGGCGCTATGTTTTGCAATTTTCATTGCAGCTCAAATTTGAACTGAAACTGTATGAATTATGATGAACAACATAGTTCGTCTTGTGATGTTCATGTAGTCGCTTGTATTTTGTGTTTGCATCCCTGCTGCATCTGGAAAATTATATGATAGATATTAATATTTTAGGAGGTTCTCATCCATTATTTGCATTGTGGCTACTGTTTCCCATCCATTATTTAAAGTTCAAAAGTCTTTGAGGTTGAAGGAAATTTAAAGTTTGAACTACATCTGGAAACTTGAATGTGCATGAGATGTACTTATTTTATCTTGTTTAGGCTGCAATATTTATTTAGCTAAAGTTACTGATTCGTATACACGAAATGATTTCGCATCTGTGCATGAGTCATTTGATTCGATGTTGAACTCGAATGTTTAATTTAAACTATAGATTGCGGGGATGTTGTACCAATATAATCTTATATTAACGCCTCATTTTATTTATTATGCAACTTTGACTATGTGTACCAATATAATCTTGTTTCAAAACCAAGCCTTTCATTTTATTATGCAACTTTGACAGTGTTTGAAAAATGATCAGCAATGCATCCAATTTATCATCCAATCCGAGGCCTTTCCTAAATGTCTCCTTGCTTTTTGCTGTTGTAAGAATAGTCAGTACCTCCATCGGCAAAAATAGTTAGTACATCCACTTGAAAAAAAAACTCATTGCGAAGAGAGTAATGGGTAAACTTGTTGTCTTATTCTTACAAAGCTTTTTACCTTAAAAGCCGGCTTCTACATTCAATGTAAATGCTAAATGCAAACATCCAGTTGACAAGTAACTTCTTTTCCTTAACTCGATTTAGACAAACTGGTTCCATCGGAAAAATAGTCAGTACATCCACTTGACAAACTGGTTCCGTTAATATTATGTCTCCTTTTGTATGAAATATACAGAAAAAGGAATATAACAGTTAGCATTTAATTGCATTTTGTATGTTTAGCCATTGAAAGCAAGTTAGTACACTATTACGGTCACATTGTTGTCTTCGCAGCAGACATCTGGGCTTGCACTCCCTGTTAATCCACAGTTTCTACTCTAGCATTTAATTGCATTTTGTATGTTCAGCCATTGAAAAATGACTTAAGATTTTTATTTTTTAGCCACGGTTACAAAGACTTAGAACTCTTTTATCGCTACTTGTCAGTTTTTATCGCTATTGAAAAATGACTTAAGATTTTTATTTTTTAGCGCTCAAAAATTGCAAAGGAAAGAGCAAAAAAGCAAAGTTTAGCTGCACTTGCAACTGTTAGTGCTGCTGATGAAAGACCAGTTGGGATTAGAATCAACGAACACCCAGATGGACCACTTCCGTTGCTTCATGATTTAAATATTGCTATAAGAAGATCTCCTCGAAAGCATGTTGAATACCCAATACGCACTACTCGCAAACCTGGAAGCAACCTTGGCCACACTACAAAAGGGATGCAGCCCCCTCCTCCTTCCAGTAGCATCCCCATCGACACTACAAACCAGATTCAGCCCACTCCTTCCAGTAACAGCCCCTTCAACAATACAAACCCAGTACAGCCCCCTGCCCATGAACTACACTTCCAGGAAACTTCAGCCAACGATGAGTCCAGTCCAAACAAACTTCAACCCGATTCTAGTGAAGGTCAAAGATTGACGCAAGCTAGAAGAAAAAGAGGCAGAACGATGATGAAATCATTAGTTATGATACCAGATGAGAAGCCGGAAGTTGAATTTAATGAACGCGGACAAGCAATAGGTGCTAATTCCAAACATTTGTCGTCATATATTGGTACTCTAGCAAGGGAGATGGTGCCTTTTACCATTAGCACATGGAGGAAAGTTGGTGACGATTTGAGGGATGATCTGTGTACTTGTATAGAGGCACGTACTGATATTTGACTTGTATACCATCTGTTGGCGATAACATGAGCAAGTGAATAATAAATTCTGGCTTTCAGTTGTATTTAATTTTACTGATTCTATGTTATTTATGTTAGAGTACTTATATGTCTCAATATTAAAAGCAACATATTATATACCTGCTGTAGTTCTCTTTATAAAGACATATGCATTATGCACATTGCATTTTGAAATACTGTTACATATTATATATCTCAATATTCAAAGCAACATATTATATACCTGCTGTATATACCAGCTGTGGTACAACATTGCATTTTGCAATACTATTAGAGACTAATCTGCAGTTTTTTTTTGTGCAGTCAAGATTCAAGGTGCATAAGGTGTATAAGGATTACTTGTTAATGAGATGGAAGGAGTCGAAATCAAGGTTAATTGCAGCTATCAAAAAAGCGTCTCAAAATCCTGACTCTACCGATACTTTAGCAGGCCTAAAACCGTTAAATATAAAGAGCGATGACGAGTGGAATGCTTTTGTAACTGAAAAATTGTCAGAAAAGTTTGAGGTGGTTATTTTTGTCTTACTGATTTTAACTGTTAAATGTATTACATTTTCCTATATCATATTTATTGAATTGATCTTATAGGCAACAAGCCAAAGATTCAAAAGTATTAGAGAAAAGAATAAAGTTCCACACACCATGAGTAGAAAAGGTTATGCAAGATTGGAAGAAGAAATGGTAAAAAAATATTGTTAAAGCAATTATTATTTGTTATCACTTGAACATTCTTAAGCTGTTAAGCTATTTTTGCAGAAAAATGAAAAGGCAACATCTAATATCACTAGAGACGAATTGTGGTGCAAAGGCCACACTAGAAAAGATGGAAAACCTCCGAATTCAATTGCTGCCGAATGCATAGTAAGAATAAGTTCAAATATACAATATCAAAAACTGTTACTATTGTTAAAGTAGTTTTAATTTTAATTTCTGAATATTGGTTGTTTTTGAATTTGTAGTCTAAAATAACAGAGCATCATAATGCCGCAAGTCAGGATTCTCAGGGAGCAACATCAGTTACTCAAGATGGCGTGTCGAAGCTTTTTGGTCAGGAGCATGGAGGACGTGAAAGAGGGCTTGGTTTTGGGGTTGCACCATCTCAGCTTCGTATTCAGGGTAGCTCATCAGGTGAAGTACATGCATTGCGAAACCAAGTTAGTGGATTGGAGACCAAAGTACAGGAGCTTACTTCGATGTTGATGGTAAGTGTTAATTAGAAATGTATTTTAACGGCGATTTTTCCTGTTTTCCTGTTAATTAGAAACCAAGTTATTGTCGGCAGCAGGTGTGGCTATTGCCCTCAGTTTGCCGCCAAATTCATTAGTTTTAAGCAAGGTTTGAAATCCCGGTTTCCGGTTCCGTTCCGGATATTTCGGAATTTCTGGTAAATTTCCGGTTTGATAATTCCGGTGCGGTTTTTTATAAATATGCAAATAAACATTACTAATCAAGATTTAAAATTTTGTTTTCTGATTTATTTTCGGTTATACACAAAATATGTGTTTTGATATAAAGATGTACATAACAAAAATGTTTAATAAATACACAAATAAACATGCATTAAAAATTCTGCCTCTCCACCATCTTCCTCTGCCTCGCGATGAACTTTTTTTCTTGGTTTGAACGGATTAGCAGGTCAAATGTCGGCTAGGTTTTATTCTGAAATGCAGAAGCTAAGTGGAAATAATGGGTAATATTACGGGTTATGTGTGTATAGCAGGTCATGTAATATTTTAAAGTATGGAAGGCTTGGCCCATGTTGTACAGTCTTATTGACTGGACAACTTATTGGTATAAACCACAGGCAACCAAAATGAGACTGATGTTTGATTTTAAACCATTGTTACATGAGTGAATATTAATTAAATATGCCAAAGTTATAAAAACAGGGAATTTAGTCCCCTGTAAATCTGCTATTATTCAAAATCTGATGTTGTCATGAGTAGGAAAATATGAATTGAAATTAAATGTTAAATAAAATCTTAAATAATTAAATGTTTGCACAGTTATTTGTATATTTATTAAAAAAGGTACCGGAATTGACAAACCGGAAATAAACCAGAATTACCGGAATTTCCGGACCGGGATCGATATTTTAAATTTTCTACGTGACCGGAACGGAATCGAAAACCGGGATTTCGAACCTTGGCCCAAATTTCATTATTTTATCCAAAATTGATCTCCCTCTCAACAGATTTTTTCTTTCCTGTTTTCTCCTTTATCCAAAATTCATCCTGTTTTATAAATACTCTAATTTATGTGGTTGTATAGCTGTTTTTAGCTGGCAGTCCGACTTTCCCATTAGTTTCATGCGAGCAATATACAATGAACCATACCTGTAGTAAACCATCATCTGAAAGGGAAATGAACTATTCTCAAATTTACAGCTTCCCACTTGTGATAGTTTTATATGACCATAATCATATTTTGTGCTAATTTTATATGACCTATGTATATGCAATCTTTACAGGATCTAAAAGAAAAGCAAGCTAATGCGGGAAATCCAGCAACTCCTGATCCTAATACGCCTCAGGTACCCTTTTTTATTGGTATAATTGATAGAAAGATGTAACATTTCATGATCTACGGGATTGGAATATTGCTGTTAAAATGCGTCAACTTTTTTTTGACAATGCAGGTTTAATTCTTTGGTACAATGTTTGGTGAACATTAAAATGCTTTTAACAGGAACTATGAAATTTTAGGGTGATTTTAAGGACAGTAAATGGAGGGGGGTTGGGTACTGTTAAACTAAATTCCCATGCATTAGAAGCTGAAGAAAATTTTAACGTAAACCAAATTCAATTTGGAATAACCTTTGTGTTTATACTGTCATCTAAAACATGCTAAAATTGGGGTACTTTATTTTTGAAAGTGAGGTGTTCATCTTTTATTATTATTGTATTCATACAACAGTAAAGGAAATTTCTCATTTCTAGATCTTACTTCACATAGTTAATCACTTCTAGTCATATATAAGTGTAGTCAACTAATAATCTATCAAAGTACCCATATCTATACCCACACTAGATTAAATTCAGAGAGTTTGCACATAGTTTATTCACAAAAGATCCATTGTTTTCATATTTCGTTTCCAGTTTTTGACATGAAGAACAATTAGTTACACATACATATTCACAAACATATATGCATATATATATATATATATATATATATGTGTGTGTGTGTGTGTGCGCGCACGCGCCTGCATCATACTATATTCAATCACTAAGGGTTTAAAAAGAAAGAGTTTGCAGATGTATTACTGTGTTTTTCTATTGTGTTCACTATCTTTACAATTCTCAGGTTTTATAATTACATTCGTAGATTAAACAAAAACAAGGAAATTATTTGTAAAATAAATAAAGATAACAATCCATTACACATAAATTTCAAAGATTCAACTTATCCACTCTTTGTTCCCAGCTTAGAAAGATGCTTCTGGAGGTGTTGTTCTATCGTCAAATCTATTGCATTGTTCTCACAAGTACAACTGACAGTAACTGAAACTGCTCCACTCAACAGCCATCAAATTAACTTAAACTTAGTCGTGTGTCTTGTCTAATGGAACCACTCTTTACCCAATGAATATTAAATTATGCTTACCAATTGATTGCTGGTCAATTAGCAGTGTTTCTATAAGGAAAATTTTGGTTAATGTCACTTATTGGTAACTTCGCCTAGTATTTTATTAATAACATTTGTTTAATACTTAGTTAAGCAATCTAGTTTGTTCAACCTCTAACTTAATTAAATTTATTTAGAGGATGGTTGATGATTATACAAAGAGCATGGATTGGTAATTTAAGCCTTTGATGCCTTAATCATATATTCAGCAGCATACAAGGCCTGCTTATTGCCAGTTCTAACCTAGTTACCATGTACTTTTCAATATATTAAGACTTGAGAAAATTTTATACGCTTACATATTCACATACCAAATTTTCTAGTAAGGTTATGAGTTCAATAATGGATCAATCTTGTGGAAACTATTGATATTATCATTTCCCTTGGCTACATATAAGGTTAAGTGGTCACAGTCACCCCTATATCCTGCATTGCTGATTCAAAGACAACTTATGAATCATAAAATATTATTTGTTTACCAACCTCTATTGGATTTACTTACTACTTAATGAATTTTTTTCCTTCACGTTTCAGTTGTTATTTTACTGGTTTGAAAATACCTTGTGCTCTGATTTAATCAGTTTATTCATCCATGGTCTCTAGATTGCTAAAGAATTCTATATTTGAAAAATAATGAATGAACTTGTACATAGAAGTATAACCAAGCATCAAACACACAATACTGTCGTGAAAAATTTACACAACATTTATAAAAGAAAGGGGGTATTCATTCAACATTTACTCAGGTATGGAATGCTCATTCAAGGCTTATAAATAGAAGAAATATTTACTGTATCCAAACAAAAATCGATTTAACTTATAGTAGAATATTACTTCATAGCTAGGATATGGGTGATATACTCACATAAGTGCTTACTGTCTTTGTATTTAGTTCCATGTTTTTATTTGCCTCACTTTCTATTTTTAGTTTCCAGTTCAGATTTTCTAGTTTTTTTTGTTTGCAGTCAAACCGTGGAAGCAATACCTTGGCAGTTCAACTGTCTAAACAAAATGGAAAGCATGCAGCTGAAAATGAAAAGCAAGCAACTGAAAATGAAAAGCATGCATCTGAAATTGAGGGCAGCAAAACAGAAAAACAGTCTAAATTGAAAAATCCAGGCAGAAAAACAACAGTGCAAGCTGATGAAAATGAGGGCAGAAAGTGTAAGATATTGAATTGGGAAAGACAAGTAGTTGCAGAAGCAACATTGGTATCCACTGATCCAGAAGCTTTGGTGCACTTTAAAAAATTTGGATCGCAAGGTTGGAAAGTTTGGATTGATGCGGCGGTGGATCCAGAAGCATTCTTGTGGAAACCGAATTTCGCAATGACTACTATTGGAGAAGCTGTTGGATCAACTGTGGCCTGGAATAAAAATTATGTTGCCTTCAGCTAGAGTGCTTTCGTAGGGTATGCTTTTGTAGACATTCCATCTTTCTTATGTATATATTGGGTTAAATCATGCATGTATTATGAAACGGTTATGTTTTTGGTGACGAGTTAAGTTGGTGATGTACTACGTACTTGTGTTTTATGTTAGTCGAATATTATGTTAAGTAATATATATGAATGATTCCGTATACTAATATTTGTTGCACTGAAATGTGAATCGTATTATCATTAATATATATATGAATTTGTTTTACTAGTCAGGTCTATGTAAATTACAACAGAAAAAAAGTTGTAATAAGTCATGTTACAACGGTGAGAAAATGTTGTAATATAAAGAAATTCACAACCGTGTAAAAATGTTGTAATATCAATGAAATCACAACGGTGTAGACATGTTGTTATATAAATGAACACAACATATTACAATATCTACAACAACGGGGATAAAAGTTGTAATATAGTTTATTACAACGGTGACAAAAGTTGTTATATGTATACTAACTTTACTATAGTATATACAACAACGGAGAATTATAGTTGTAATAAATTTTATTACAACGGTAGATAACTGTTGTTAAATAACCCTATTACAACGGTGATGCAACAGTGCAGAAAAGTTGTAAAAGAAAATAATATATTACCACGTCTGCATACACGACGGTGGAGGCACCGTTGTAAAAGGATATTACAATGGTGTTGCACCTTTGTAATAGGGTGAATTTGTTGTAGTGTTCGAGCCCAGGATTGTATCGCGATTTCATCTGACCTTGTTTTGGTTTGAAGAATTTAATCTCGCTGTTTCTATGTGAACGGAAATGAATGGAGCAAAATAGAGGGGATAATCGCGACTATATAGGGATCGGCCATTTTTGATTTATGCCGAAGCTTGAATCGATTTTAACAGAAGAGATAAGGAGAGGAGACGCGATTTAATAGGAAAGGTGTGTGGTATTAAAATGAACAGCGAGGCCATTATTTTGTCTTTGTTGGAACTTTACTATCCACAGATCGATAAGGAATGCTGTGCGATTTATAACCAAGAGAATATATGTTATAGTATTTTAATTTTAATTGAACCAGTATGATTTTTATTCAATTTAATTTTCTTCAAGATTCCAAATCCCTTTCTGAACCAAACCACTGACATTTTTAGGGTTATTCCCCTATTCTGGACACACTGGGATAGGTTCTGAGGCCTTATTTGATCGTATATAGAAGATATTAATTTAAATCGATTTAAATTAAATTTGAAACAATTAATTCTTCGAAAATCAATTAATATTATTATTCTAATTAAAATAGGAGTTTGAATTGAGTATCTGAACTATTTCCAATTCAGTGTTGACTTTGAATTCAAATAAATTCTATTTCGTATTTCGATAATTATATATATTCGAAATAAATCATATTTCGAATTTTAAATCGATAACTAAATATAAAATTCATTTATATTCTCAAATCAATATTGAAAATAAATATTAAATATTCAAAATAAATCGACTAGAAATCCGGGTCGTTACATTCTTCCCCTCTTAAAAGAATTTCGTCGCCGAAATTAGTAAGGCAGGAAAAATGCTTCAGAACCATTATCTTTTCATAACTCATTTATGTTGAACTCAACTCTTCATATTTCTACATATTTTAGTTCTACCAAAACTTTTGGTTTCCATTTACATTGCACACCATATATGCTCACATTTAATTAATCTGAATGATTTACACTCAATTCATATTCCATTCAAATTGATTCTGATCAATTTATTTACTTCGATTTATTTAACTTTCTTAAGTTAAATTTAATTTCCAAAATTCAAATCCCTGGGTTTTTATTTAAAATCCTTAAGAAATCACATAAATATATATATACTTATTTATTTCCATCTCAAATTCAAAACATTTGAATTTTCAAATCTACTTGTTTTCGTTCAAACAAATTTCCATCAAAACTTTTTTAAGGTAGCAATCCATCACTTAGAAACTCGAAAATGAATATTGATGCTGCTGCAGTCATCATCATAATTATTTCCCAGCCACTGAAGTGAGTTTAGTGCTTTATCGCTTTCAAAATCCATCTCAATATGATTTTATTTAGAATCCTTCAAACATAAGCTATATTGTCTAATATACTTTAAAATGTTTTCTAACTTCCCAGGATTTAAAATTCCAAATTCTGGTTTGAATTCAATTCTAATTCATCTCATTTGTATATATTATTCATATACAAATTATATTTTGGTTATATTTAACCATTTCCATTTTATAATCTTATTCTGATTATAATAATATCAACCAACATATCCATATACTAGAATAATTTAAGAAAATTATTCCTTTTCTATCAAAATAGACTTTCGGGTATAATTATTTCATTTACCCACTTTAAAAAAATATTGTGTCCAATCTTCTATTCAAGTATTTACAAACTCTTATCGACGTCTTGGCGTCCCATGATTCAACCAGAAATCATAAACCACCCAACAGATTAGCCAACACAATATAAAATAGTTTTTATATCAATTAACAAATACGCGGTCTCATATATATACGCTCAACTCATTCTAGGGTCCTACTGACCCTATCTCTAATGAGCCCAATCCCACCAAAGCCTAGGTATTCGCTCAACCTAAGCTCTGATACCAACTATAACATCCCGCAAATCCGTAATATCAGAGTTGACTACATACACCATACATCCAACCCAAATATCACGAAAATACGAATCCTTTTTTTTAGAAGAAAAAGGTAGAAGAAGAACAGAAATAACAACACAGAATCTCACATCGCAGCGGAACAAAATATAATATAGCATAACTTTTGAAATACAAAATCTTATCTGTATAACATACAATTATCAGAGTACAACACTTACAACACAATGGAAATAAAAATACTATATATCTAACACTAAAGCCTCCTGCTCCAAGCTCCTTCAGATAAATATGTAAAATCCTGAACTACTTGACTGCCCGTACAAATTTAGGCACCCAAGAGTTTAGGTAAAACAAAACAAAATAAACTCCGGGTCAGTCATGGGACTGGTATGAGTAAATAATATGAAACAGTTTCAGAAACTAAATGATATCTCATAAGACCACACCGTATAACATGGAATGGGTTTTTCACTTATGAAAATCCAAACCACATGATTTAACTTTAAAAATCCTTTTAAAAGAAACGATAATCTTTATATCAAAACTGTTTTGATATTATGATAGTGTCTAAATCAAATAAATAACAATCTAGTGGAACGTTTGCATCTCACGTTCCACATATATAATATACAATCAAAACAGCAAGCACTTATTGGGTAATGAATTTCCAACTATAACAAGGTATGGAACCACCTTCTGATAGTGTGTCTCTAGAGGAGAATACACTGGGTTCAACAAGAACATCTTGCAACCCGGCCACACATGACTGACCACTCATTTCGCTTAAGTGTATCGAATGTACATCACCAACAGTTGGGATCACCAACCATTTCCCGAATGGGACAACATCGAATAGAATAAGGAATAAAAAGAATCTCTAGATAGGTGATGATACAACCTAATGGAAGCTAGCCACATAGCCATGCTGCCTGCCCGATTTTTTTCATTTCCCGGTTGTTGAGGCCTAAGGCTACGCTTACTTATCATTCATTTATAACACAATCACTTTGAATGTCACATTGTCAAATCCGTTAATCACTAATTTGGTTTACACAAATATATTCTGGATATTATGCTGAGGGATAAATCCGTTGCCACCATATATATTTATACATACCAAAATATTCGATCATTGGAAATACTTTGTCAGACATTCGTCCATATACATTCGTTCTGGGATTGAACGAAACCGAAGGCACAATTTCCATTAATAGAAAAAGCCCTTGCACTCTGCTTCGTCATCGATTATCTTCATATAATCTGATTCGCAACGCTACTGCCAATACAGAGTGGTTCTCGGATAATAATCCTACCGGTCTCTCCATATTGGCAACGATATTGGCAAACACTTCGATAGTCGGTTATTTAACTATCGAAGAAAAACAAACATCCATTCAAAAAATCAAACAATCACTGGGCCCCTTAATTAGTATTTTATTAATTATATCACTTCTCCATTTCCTTGTCAATATTTGTTAACCAAATATTTTCAATTATCGTCTCGGTCTCTTACGTTCTTTGGAAAACATTTCCATATTTCGCCTTCTTTTATTTTCTATATTCAGAAAATATCTTCTATTAATAATTGGAAAATATTCCAATTACTAATCGCTTTCACGACCACTCATTTCTATACTTAGGAAATATTTATTATTATATTTCCAAACTTTCACTTCTTCGGGTTAAAACGAATGTTATGTAAAACATCGTCACAACAACCCAAAATACTGCATTGGACTAAATCTCTTTAACATTTCTCTTCAACACAGAATCTTGCTATTTATCAGCTAATAATGAAATCAATCAAGTTGGGGTATAATTACCTCTCAGACCTTGACTGAAAACATCATTAACTTCAAAACAGACAAGATCGCTAACTCGAATAATCAACACCATATTAAACCAATTTTCCATTTCTAAAACATGTATACACTTCTCTTTCTATTTTTAACAAATCTAATTTATAGATTTCCTTTTTGTTTATAATATTCTATTTTTAAGTTCATTTCCTTATCGAATTCTATATATATCGATACATTGATTTCTAACTATCAAATTTTATTAAAAATATTCTAACTCCTTAAATTTCCAGAAAAATTCGCCATAACCTCCTTTGTACATGCAAATAGTTCAAACCTCAACTCGCCTCTCTGGGCCTTTTCCATTCAAAAAGAAAATCAAAAAGCCATGTGGCTTGCCGATTCGACGCATAAAACCTCATATGGAATTTAAACATGTACCTTTTTGTCGGGCAATAAATCTATAAACTTCATACACTTCATATACTTCATTCCATACCTGTCTAACACATATGTGTCCATTTCTAATTTAATTCAACTCAATCCAGTCATTTTTGACTCAACTCGCTAATTAGTCTTTTTATTAGCTCCTTTGTCCATTCCAATTTATATTTGAACATATCATGTCAATTATCATTTTTATCTTGTTTATGAATTAATTTAATCCCATTTCAACTCAAGTTCCATATTCGATTTCGAATAAAAATTCACAAATCTCCTTTACTTATTCAAAGTCCATTTTCATATCGAATTTCGATTAACTAATTATTATTCAAATTAGTTAGTTTTATTCAATAAATAAAAAATCTGATTTTTGTCTCAAAAATCATTTCACTTACTTTAGTGGAGTTCATATTTATTCTATATCTCCAGTCTAGATTTTTCTAATGGCAATTCAAATTTTATTTCTTTAAAAAAAATTATTTATTTAAATAAACCGTTATGGCTTATAATGGTTCTGGCGTGGTTTTTCTGAAAATTTGATTTTTACATAACTCAAAATCTATAAGACAAAATCCAGAATTTTCTCTTCCATTAGAAAACTATTATCAAATCGGTCCTGCTGATGCTTGTTTCAAAGAATTCCAACTTCAATTGAGTTCTATATACTCAATTGAAGTTCGAAACGCCAATTTACGAACTACCGTGCTACGGCGAGTTCGATTTAATTATATATATATATGTTTATACTTCATTTATAATAAATTCAACTCCATCATAGTATCTTTTTAATATATATATCAAATCAATTTTTCCAATTCAACATAATATTTCCGATTTTCTAAAATTGTCGATTTTTCCTAACTAGGAAATAAATTTATTTATACTTCGATCTCCTATATTAAATTCCAATTCCTTTTACAAATTGTAAATCCTTCGGATTTATCTCTATTCTATTTAAAAATCCGCATTCTGAAATGTATTTCGTCGTTCCCATTTCGAAACGATTTCAACTTTCTATTTTCAAATTCTATTTTCAATTCTATTTGAATTTTCTATATTCAAATTCTATTTTCAATTCTATTTGAATTTTCTATATTCAAATTCCATTTGAACTCTATTTTTAAATTCATATTTGAATTTAAATATTCAAATTATCTCTTGATAATTAATTCATTATATTTATAAACACCATTTTATAAATTTTTCCTTGTTTTATATTTAAACAAGTCTATTTCGAAATCTATTTAAAACCAAAATCTTATTTTGGAAATTTCTATTTATAATAACTTATATATCTATAACACCAAATTTATTTCCATATTTGATTTGACTTCTATTTAAATAAATTCGAATTAATCGAATTTAAATCTGAAATCCTTACGAATTTATTTTAGTTTAATTTTTATTCTGAACATCAGAATAAATTCCATCATTTATTTCCTTAAAACGATTTCTCCATTTCTATTTTGAAATTCACATTTGAATTTAAATATACAAATTATCCAGTGATAATTTTTCCACTTTATTTATAAACATTGTTTATAAGTTTACTTCAATTCTCTGCATTATTAATTTATAAACACATTGATAAATTCACCACTTGTTTTATATATATTCAAAACAAGTTAATATATTTATAGCCCAATTGAAATTCGATTTCTATTTTAGAAAAAATAGATTTCTCCCTTTAAATTTCAAATATCCTTTTCCCTGATAATTATATATCAACATTTTGGCCCCAATGGTATTTTAACAATCAAACAACCCAATTCTCAATCAACACATTATATATATGATAATATGTAAAAACAGACAATTAATAAAGTTTTGAGAAATCCAGTTGGATCCCTCCAACCTGTTCTCCTGCATCCACAGAAGTTAGTCAATAGAAATAATACCCATCCTGCTTCATGGCTGGATATCGTGGTATAGAAGGTCATCCACTATCATAGCGTGGGGCATATAGGGTCATCCGCTAATGATACTGCGGGCATCCGCTAATGATACTGCGGGAATCCCACCACCAATATATATATATATATAATAGCCACAAACGCCAATCCTAAATAACTAATATATATATATAATAATTGCAACACAATAATATTTGCATGCAATCAAACAACAACCAGATTATTTTTAACGAAAATAATAATTTAAATAAAATTCTTGAGTGAGAATTACTCATCAGGGTTTTTATTTGCCAAAATTATTTGACTTAAATTAAAATCAAATGGCATTTGATTTTAACATAAATCTGAACGGGCTCAAAACTCTACGAAACCAATCTAGAATGTAAGTATTACTGCTAGGAGTCCCATGCGATGAACAACGCCAACTTGAACCTATCTTGCATAAGTTATGACCTTTATAAGATTTCTTTTAAATTAATGTCCTCAGCATTTAATTAACTAAATAAATTAAAAATAGTTAAATTTGATTTACAGTAATACCTTGAACCCGGATTCCATGCTGAAAACCAAACTACAGGTGCATCTTACTACGGCAAACCCTGTCGTTACTTCCCTATCTGACTACCCAAACTAACAGCCATAAGTTGAGACAAACATTTAAACATCAAAGCAGCAACACACTTAGACATCATACCATCTCATTCTCACAGATCCAAACTTCCCTTTTCACTGAGAACTCATGTTCTGGTCTTCTCCCATCTACAGTCGCCCTTCTCTCCTCTCTTCCCCTTACCACAGTCTGTCCCGACTTGGAGCTTTCCGAGCTACAGGATGCCATGTCACACCAGTCAAACCAAAACCGGAGGCCACCCAAAATCTAGCAACTATCGCTCCTAATCCCCACGAACCCAACATGGTCCTCTACTTCCGCCCTCATCGCTTAAAACCTCCGCTATCTCTAAACCTAGCCAAGCCGTAATAAAAATCGAGCTCCCACAAAAGCATCGCACCCTTTAAAACTTCATCGTCGCCTCCTCCTTTGTTATGCATCATCGCGACCTCCCATTTAGCCCAAAATCGCATCGAAACACTGAGGAGCCGAAGACCTAAGATGCCTGTAGAGAAATCGAACTCGCGTTTATCAGATTTGCTACTCAATCGCGATACCACCAGCAAATGAACTCGGCCCCGCGATGGAATTCAGATCGCGATTCATTAACTTACGATTGTCTTTAATTAGTTCGGGCTTAGGATTGTATCGCGATTTCATCTGACCTTGTTTTGGTTTGAAGAATTTAATCTCACTGTTTCGATGTGAACGAAAATGAATGGAGCAAAATAGAGGGGATAATCGCGGCTATATAGGGATCGGCCATTTTTGATTTATG
Source organism: Allium sativum (assembly GCA_030737875.1). Lineage (NCBI taxonomy): Eukaryota > Viridiplantae > Streptophyta > Magnoliopsida > Asparagales > Amaryllidaceae > Allium > Allium sativum. Next base: position 493,781,975 of record CM060920.1, read on the forward strand.
CCGAAGCTTAAATCGATTTTAATAGAAGAGATAAGGAGAGGAGACACGATTTAATAGGAAATGGGTGCGATATCAAAATGAACAGCGATGCCATTATTTTGTCTTTATTCGAACTTTAGTATCCACGGATCGATAAGGAATGGTGTGCGATTTATAACCAAGAGAATATATGTTATAGTATTTTAATTTTAATTGAACCAGTATGATTTTTATTCAATTAAAATTTCTCCGAGATTCCGAATCCCTTTCTGAACCAAACCACTGACATTTTTAGGGTTATTCCCCTATTCTGGACACACATGGATAGGTTCTGAGGCCTTATTTGATCGTCTATAGAAGATATTAATTTAAATCGATTTAAATTAAATTTGAAACAATTAATTCTTTGAAAATCAATTAATATTATTATTCTAATTTAAACAGGAGTTTGAATTGATTATCTGAACTATTTCCAATTCAGTGTCGACTTTGAATTCAAATAAATTCAATTTTGTATTTCGATAATTATATATATTCGAATTAAATCATATTTCGATTTTTAAATCGATAACTAAATATAAAAATTCATTTATATTCTCAAATCAATATTTAAAATAAATATTAAATATTCAAAATTAAATTGACCAGAAATCCGGGTCGTCAAAATTATTATCATATATATTTAAATAGAATTTTATATAGCTTTAAAATAAACTAATTTAGATTTTAAACTTAATATATTGAATTTCAAGTTAAATTGATATCTAATCTATTTAAAATCCTTTTATTTATTTATTAAATTGTTATAGTTCATTAACAATTATACAACAATTTTCTAAAAAACTGATTTTGACATAACTCAAAATCTACAAGATGAAATCCCGATTTTTATCTTTTATTAGAAAACTATAATCCAATAGGTTCGAAAGATTCTTGTTTCAAAGAATTCTGACTTATGTTGAATCATATACACCCATCTGAAGTTCAAAATGTAAAACTATGAACTACCACGATGTGGCGAACTCGTTTTTAATTAATTCATATTATTATGTTCAAACTTTGTTTTGTTAATAATTTCCTTATAAAATCCTTTTATGTTTCCAATACAACATTTAAAACAAATTTAAATGTTTGAAACAAAATGATTAAAAATCTAGATCGTTATACAATTTCTTGTAGGGACAATGAATCAACAATCTATGGTTATTTCAGTTTTGAAACTTTCTCATAATAAGTAATATCCCCAAGGCTTAACTGAAAAACTAATGGTAGTTATTCCAAGATAACTAGTCTCATGAGTCCTTTTACTAATGTATAATCATAATTCTTTAAAAAAATAGGTTCCAAATCTGTGTCCATAAAAGCTAAACTCCTCTCGGCTATGTTACGAAAAGCGCGTTTAAGCGATTTTGGCAAATGCATTGTTTGATTTTTAAGAAGCGGAAGGCATTAAGCGACTAGCGCTTAAGCATGCTTTTTCCAGTGCTTAGTAGTGCCTCGCCTTAACTTCAGCATTTATGCATAGTATTATGTGATGAATTACTTATACAATAATTAAGCATCGCTTATGTACTGCTTAGTTGTTGCTTAAGTGCTAATTAGGCGCAATTTAAAAGCCATTAGGCATAGCTAGACTCCAAATGGATTTAATGCTTAAGCAGTGCTTAAGCGTCGCTTAAGAGTCATTAAGCGAAGCAAGGCTTCCATCGCCTCACCTCGCTTAGCGCTTAATATAACATAGCCTCTTGGTAAGGTAGGTCAAGAAATATTGTATCTTGGAAAAACCATCAATAACTTTTCCATAGTAATCAACTAATCCAACAAAATTCCATACCTTCCAAAAAGTGATCCTTAAAGAACTTGGTCTTGGGTCCGTTTGCTTATAAGGTACTGAATTCCTTATCTTAATACCAAATTTACTCCTTTCTTTCATTTGGTCAGACCAACATGTCATCTACACAGACCTTTACCACTTACTCTAAAACCTCACCCAAACACCCTACCACATAAGTCAATAATTAGAACTAGGAACAAGCTAAAAGGTATGACAACCGCTCCTAAAAATCCATTGGATGTTTTATGAGAAACTCTATCTTTAATCATTTCCACTACTATAAACATGGCAGAAATCACTAGGAAAGAAATCTTGCAATGGGAGGATTTAGTTCGCTCTAAATAATGAAAAAGATCATCTACATGTAACACCCCGTATTTCTAACAACAGTGATGTTCATAAATTAATGAATAATTAATCTCAGACGTGAGAATCAAGGGAAACGGGTTTCGCGTTTGCGTTCGTCTCGGAAAAATACGCGAAATAGAGTCCGAAATTTCGTGAATCGGAGTCCGTATGACTGAGATATGGCCTTGAGAAGTTTCACGAAAAATCAGAAAACGAAACAGATTTCAAAAATGCAGAATATGGGCTAGGCGGGAAAATTCCCGCCCAGACCAGGTCGACCTGGGAGTCGACCTGGGGGTCGACCTGCCCACCAGGTCGACATGGGTGTCGACCCTAGTGTCGACCTGGGGGTCGACCTCCCTGGTCGAGCCCAGGTGACCTGGGTGCACTGATTTGGGATTTGGGCTGTGTTTTGGTGGCTAGTGACGACATCTGTCGGCTCTAATCTGATTTAGGGTTAATCTAATGGCCTAAAACACTTAACTAATCTATAAATACACCCTAAGACTACCCTAATTCATACTAAAATTGGAGACAACGTCGTTATGCCGTCAAAATGCAACTAGAAGGAGCCACCAACAAATTAAAGAGGAAGATAGCTTCTCAAATCAACCTCTAATCAACTCTAGCAACTTAATCTTCTTCATAGAAGTGCTAATCAACAAGTTGTGAGTTTCTATGCCTTTAGCAAGCAATTGCTAAACTAATTTTGATAGGATATAATGAGGTTATGGTTATGTATGTGGATCAATGCAAGTTATGTTGTCATATGCTATGTGTTCATGATGTTAGTTATGCAAGTTTTATGCTATATGTTCATGATGCTAGTTATGCAAGTTGTATGCTATGTGTTCATGATGCAAGTTATGCAAGTTTGATGCTATGTGCCCATGAAGCTAGTTATGCAAGTTGGGTGTAATTTATGCTATATGCTCATGATGCTAGTTATGCAAATCACTATGATAAACATTGATCCATTATGACACCATGTTATGCAAGTTTGGTGTTTGATTATATCCAAGTTCATATATGACATGTTATGCAAGTTTGGTGTTTGATTATATGCAAGTTCATATATGACATGTTATGCAAGTTTGGTGTTTGATTATATGCAAGTTCATATATGACATGTTATGCAAGTTTGGTGTTTGATTATATGCAAGTAACATGTGCAAGTTTACACCTTTGTATGATATGCATACATATGCAAGTTAACCCCTTTGTATGTCATACGTACATATGCAAGTTTACCCCTTTGTATGACAAAAGTAACTTATGCAAGTTACCCTCTTTATGACATATGTGATTCATGCAAGTTTGGGTTGGTTATTTATGCTAGTTGGGTTTGATGTTATGGTCATATATGCAAGTTGACACCTTTAAAACCCATGATGATGCTAATGTTATGCTAAGTAGAACCCATTGTATTTGTGATGAATCTTCCCTTTTAAGTATGTCATGTTAGCGTATTACGTGGGGAACGATGGGGTTAATATTCATGTTAACAAAATTGTGGTGAAGTTGGTATGATGTCGCATACCATGAGTGGATGGACATAATTGAGTCAATTATATACATCATTAAATTGGAATTAATTAGGGAAAATTAATTCAAAATATGGGGTGATTAATTAGGTGTAATTAATCGACTAAGACACGAGGTTGGACCCTTTTGTAGCATAAGACTGCCCGAACCCGACCGGCAAATCCAGCGGCTACAAATGATTGGCCCAATGTGAGAGGTCTTAGGCATAAACTAAATACGTGACAAGTGTAAAGACACGAGGTTAGACTCGGTTATGGCGTAAGGCTGCCCGGACCCGACCGGCAAATCCAGCTGCCATAAAAGATAGTCTAATGTGAGAGGTCTTTGCAAAGGTTACGGTCTTAATCAATTAAGAAACACTTAACCAGATAAGCATGTAGTGGGGCATGAGGGGTTAAGTGGGTGCCTTCGGTGGCATGTGGAAATCAAATAAGTGCCTTGGGTGGCATGTGGAAATCTTGTGGGTTGCCTTGGGTGGCAATAGAAAATACGATTAGAATACTTAACCAAGTGGGAAACATGTAATTAAACATGATTAAAGGGTTAAGTGGGATGCACTAGAAAAGGGAGAAGCTTAGGTGGGTAGCTTGTGGGGGCCCATTTCAACCAGTAACCCATATGTATCTTTGTGGGCTCGACCCATGTCGAGGACGGGACACGCATACTGGGCTTGACTATAAGAGGCCAAAAACGGGTTAGCGGTGGCAACGCAAGTCCAACGGGTTTCATATGCGTGTGTGGACCCGGGCTGGTAGGTAAGACGTTGTTGCATCGTGTAGGTATAAGCCGTCCACCATTGGTTGTATCGGGTTGCCACTTTGGGGAGTGATACACCCCACTGTGGGGCCAGCACGGGTATCTACGTTAGGGAGACGATCGCTTGGGGAGTAGTGGGTACACCTAGTGGAGATAGGGGCAGACGGCACCTATGTGGTCAGCTAGGGGTACACGAAACTACTAGTTAAATTTCTAAGTCCTTGGGTGGGATCAACCTTTAAGTAGGAATGACTGGTGTGGTGCAATGTTGTTATTACCCTTGGGGGGCAGATGCGTCTTTACCGATATCTTAGTTCTTCCTATGTCTAGTTGGCTGCTTAGTGTAGTCATTTATCCCCAGTCGTTACCGTGCCAAGTTTATATCATACCCTAATTACTTTAATGATTGTACTGTTAAAGTTATAGGGCTCACTCAGACTTATGTCTGACCCCGTTGTTTTTATCTTTTTCCCAACCCTCAGGTTCTTAGAGTGGGCCTAGTACTAGTGGGCTTTGATCAGATTGCTTTATCTATCTTTTGGAGCTTGGACCGTGATGTAAAGCTCAGCTTATCTTTTCTATTATGGCTATTAGTTATGTAGTGGGATTATGTACTTATGTTTTTATCAGGATGGATATTTAGTACTTGACTCTTGTTTCATGGTTTTGTTATTGTAACCAAACATGTTTACCTTCTGCTGCAATGAAATGATGTTTTAGTTAACAAGTATTATTTATATCTGTCTTGTTGTAATTTTTCTGTTCTATATTCACTTAAAATACTCCACCGAAGTTAAGGCATTCCCTTAGTGAGTGACCTTAGCGGGTGTGGTGTTACACGTGGTATCAGAGCTTAAGGTTACCCTAATAGATAAAACTTTTAGAAAAACTATTTTTCTAAGAATATTTTTGAAGGAGTATTTTCAAAAACATGTCTTTTAAGAGAAAAGTTTTTGAAAAAAAGCATAATCCCCAATAGCTATATCTTTATCTTTCGAATTCTCCGTTTTGAATCTTTCCTCTTTCGTTTCAGCATGGCTGAAGATCTTAACTTTCCGGAGGGTGTAGCGATACCAGTATGGTATAGGAGGTTGATGGAGGCTAGGGCCGCCACTGCGGGTCCAGCAAATGTTCCTCCACCAACAGTAGCACCCGATCTTCCTCCCCTCCTCCTCCTCGCGCGGATACTTTTGCTAAGACTTGCAAGGAATTTAAGGCTATGGGAGGGAAACCTTTTCAAGGATCAGAAACTTTTGTGGAAGCTAGGGATTGGCTTAAGGAGGTGGAAGAATTGATAGATATCTTTGAGATGGGAGAAGGAAAGAAAGTCAAGTTAGCTGCTTGGTTAATGAAGGGAGAGGCCTCGTTCTGGTGGGAGGTCACTAATGGAGAACGCCTAGTTGACTCTTGGGCGGATTTCAGACAAAGGTTTGTCGCAAAATTTCTTTCAAGGGCGGAAGAAAATCTGTATATGGAAAGGTTCTTGACTCTAAAGCAAGGAAACCTATCAGTGAAGGAATATGTCAACAAGTTTAATCAATTGGCAAGGTTTGGCATAGACATGGTGAATACACCGGAGTAGAAGGCTTTGAGGTTCGTTAAGGGCTTGAATGAACCGATGCATGGATTGGCTATGACTCACATCCCTATGGGGGCCACCTTTGAGAAGCTAGTAGACATGGCACTCATGCATGAGGAAGAGAAGGGTCCCAATGATAATAAGGCACCCGAGAAGAACGGAGATCAGAAGAGACCTCAACAGCAACAGCAAAACAAGGGTGGGAAAGGCAACGGTGGCAAGGGAAAGAAGAAGTGCTTCAATTGCGGGACACCAGGCCACCTAAGCAAAGATTGTCAGAAGAAGAAGAAGACTGGCTGCTTCCACTGTGGCGAAGCAGGGCATCTAGTGAAGGACTGCCCTAAGAAGGGGCAGAGGACGGGATCTACCTCAGGGGGACAGGTGCAAGCTCTTATGGCACCAGGTCAGGCAAGGGGGCAAGTTCAGGCTCTCGCGGTTCCACCGATTCAGGAAAGAGGTAGAACTATTTCCGTTGAAAGTCTGGTTTTTTTGTTTGATCATCCTGTCTGTACTTTATTTGACTCTGGCGCATCGCATTCGTTTATCTCATCATCATTAGTTGAGTCACTGCACTTAGACACCAGTCTAGTAGATGATCCCTTGGTTGTCTCAAACCCAATTGGGGGCTCCAATTATTTGTCCATGATATGTTTGGGTTTGAGGATTTCTATACTTAGCGTTGAGTTTAGATGTGATGCTTTTGTTTTGGGCTTCACGGGCTATGGGTTGATTTTGGGCATGGACTGGTTATCCAGTAATGGTGCCATTCTTGATTGTGAAAGTAGAGTTGTTAGGCTCATGACCCGCTTGGGTAACACTCTCGAGATCTCTTGTAATCCCATGGATTCTGTTATGCTAAGTTATCTTGAATCGCTTGACGCTTCGGTCGAGAGTTTGCGATCTGTTAGAGTGGCCCGGGAATACTCGGATGTGTTTGAGGAGGTGAAGGGCTTACCTCCGAAGCGGGAGATTGACTTCCGAATATATCTGGTAGACAATGCTAAACCAGTATCTTTGCCAGTGCGCCACATGGCTCCTCGTGAGAGGAGGGAACTCCATAAGCAAGTAGGGGAGTTGCTTGAGAAGGGGTTCATAAAATGAAGTATATCGGAGTGGGGTGCTCCAGTGGTTTTTGCCACGAAGGCGAATGGGTCCCTCAGACTTTGTGTAGACTATAGAGGACTCAACAAGCTTACAAAGAAGAATAGACACCCATTGCCGAGGATTGATGATCTCTTTGATCAGTTGGTTGGCGCCTCAGTGTTTTCGCAGTTGGACTTAGCCACGGGGTTTCATCAGTTGAGAGTGGCTGAGGATAGCATAGACAAGACTGACTTTAGGACTCCGGATGGCTTCTATGAGTGGCTGGTGATGCCCTTTGGTTTGACGAACGCCCCTGCATATTTTGTTGATTTGATGAGTAGGGTGTTCAGGGAGTACCTTAATAAGTTCGTGGTGGTCTTTGTGGATGACATCTTAGTCTTTTCTAAGAGTGAAGAAGAGCATGCCCTACATTTTAGGGGAGTGTTAGAGACTCTTCGAGCACATAGCCTTAAGGCTAAATTCTCTAAATGTCACTTTTGGAGGAAGGAAGTGCGGTTCTTAGGGCACGTGGTCTCTAAGGAAGGGATAGCTGTGGATCCCGCGAAGGTAGTGTCCATCCAAGATTGGAAAGTTCCGAAGAATGCTACCGAGGTGAGGAGTTTCTTGGGGTTGGCTGGCTACTATAGGAAGTTTATCAAGGACTTCGCGAAGATATCAGCCCCATTAACTCGCTTGACGAAGAAGAATCTAGTCTTCACATGGGACGTAGATTGTGATGATGCATTCCAACGGTTAAAGAGAGCTTTAACCACAGCTCCAGTCTTAGTGTTGCCAGATGGGAGCAAGCCATTTGTTGTTTATACCGATGCTTGTGGGACAGGACTAGGCGCAGTCTTAATGCAAGAGGGAAGGGTAATAGCCTACGAGGGAAGGCAGTTGAGAAAGCATGAGAAAAATTACCCTACCCATGATCTAGAGTTGGCCGCTATTGTTTTTGCGCTTAAGTCTTGGCGCCATTATCTTCTTGGCGAGAGGTTCGAATTGTTCACTGACCACAAATCATTGAAGTACTTGTTTTCTCAAAAGGATTTGAACTTAAGACAGCAAAGGTGGATGGAGTTCTTAGCATCCTATGATTTCGAGATAGCGTATACCCCTGGCAAGGGTAACGTGGTGGCAGACGCCTTGAGCAGAAAAAGGTTGTCCTTGAGTCCATTGTTCGTGGAACAACGAAGCTTGGAATTTATCTAGATGTTTGATTTTAGACCTTCCGTTGACTTTGTACCCGGTTTGCTAGCATCCTTAGAGGTCAGACCTACTCTTTTGGGACGGATTGGCGAGGCACAGCGGGACGACCCACAATTGGTTGAGTTGGTAGAGAGGCTCATAAGGGGGGAGTCGTCCAGCCATTTGAGTAGGCACACCCTAGACGATAAAGGGTGGGTGCGTAGAGACGGTAGACTTTGTGTACCGCAAGATGAGGGTTTAAGGAAGGCTATACTTGATGTGACAATCCGCCTTTTCTGAATAATCCAAGTTGACAATATAACCACACATGTCCAACTCGAACGATTCAAAACTGACAGATAATCAATTTAGGGTGTATAATAGAATCAGATCATAGAATCACATATACAGAATAACACAGAATCTCGCAGCGGAAATGAAATAATATACATAAGCAGTTCATGAAGCTACTTAAACAGTTACAATTTAATTTTTACAATATAGCGACTCATAAAGTTCGCAAATAAAAGGCAAACGGAAATAGGAACTAATACTGGATAGGATGGAGTCTTCGACTAGGTCTTCGGCTCCATATAAAGTGCTCCTCGAGAACACTGCAATACTCAGTCTGACCCGAGCGAAATGGGAAAAACACAAAACACTCGAGTCAGGTCTAAACATTCTAATGTGATTAGATCTAAAGTCAAATGCAAATAACTCAAGAGATGTTGCGGTATTTTCCATCTCTTAAGGATCCGTTAAACTATCTATATATAGTATGATACGCTATTATATGTAATGTCTATCCGTAATATTAAATCTTAAAAATAGCGTTAAGGCTTTACATTGATCCCCCTTAACACGTTTTTAAACAATGTGGTCTATGCAGGTCCTGTAACACAACCAGTAGAACGTCGGTAGCCAGTGAGTCCCCTATAGGCACATGTTAAATAGAAACTCGTAGTGGTCGCGCATAAGGATAAAACATATGACAAGGCACGTGAGGCAATGCCCAAGGTAGGATACTACCAATTTGCCTGATCCGGACTGATGGTAACCCCTAACGGCCCACCGCAACACAACACTTCCAAAATCAAGGGTGATCACCAAATAACAAAAATAAAATAAACGAAGAAGTGTGTTTGCTAGAGGTAGCTAGCCTCAATGGCCCGGCACGGCTCCTGTTTTAGTCATTTCAAATTTGACACAAGTGTCGGTCATCCATAATCGTTCACTTTCTTCAATCCAATAAACGTACACCAAAAACAACCACTTCATTTTGTATCATCACTTCACGAACATAGTTATCAAAGTGGTTCCAGTATCGACAGAGAATGTGTCCATAACTGGTTCCGGTCTCTTTGACAACTAACGTCATTTTTTTTTCCATTGATTTATTTTGAATTGATCAAACCATAATTGTATTTCAACTTCCTTATTCAAACTTGAACTATCAAATATTCCACTTTGAAATATTAACAATATTTTGTCGTTTACAATTTACACTTAACTTTGTGTCTAATTCCAAAGTTCCAAATCAATAAACTAAAGTTGTATTTTTCTTTTGTAAAATTTACAATTTCCAAATATTGAATATTTCACTTAAGATCACTTTCAAATTTCATAATTTTACTTCATTTAACTAAATTGTTTTTCTCAACTAAATTTGTATCCAGAATTTACAATTTTGAAATTTATTTCCTTAAATATATAGGCTAACGTTTTTTTTTCCAATAAAGGTTCAACAATGGTTATTCCAATAAGTTTAAAATAAAATTTAAATCACTTAATATTTCATTTATCAATTTAAATCAAATTTTCATGTATATAATTTAAACCAAAGTTTAATCTTCAAAATTTGAAACAATTCTTTTTTTTTTCATAACGGGAATTTGATATTTGAAATACGTATCGTGAAATGTAGTAGCTGTAAAAATTTCATCGAAAAATTTGAATGTCGTCGGTCGCGCAATTTTCAGTGTAAAGCTGCGCATAACAGTTCAAATTTTAACGATTTTAAAATCTCTTCAAAACAAGTTCAGACAAACATGAAAATTATTCTATTCGTTGACAGTAATCCAACGGTGGAATTTGTTTCGCGAAAATCGGTCGTTTTGACCTTCGTTTCATGTTCGCATTTTTACGTCAAAGGGGTCCGTAACGCGTTTTTGAACGGAGCATGCAGACACTGCAAATTATATACCGTTGTGTCCGTCTCGTCGCGCTGATTACCAAAATATATTCATTTGTCAGTTTCGGTGTTCGGTTTGCGCTGAAAATGTGAAAAAGCTTGCATAGTTCATTTTTGAAAAAGAGCCATTTGAGTTCGACGTGTCCCTTTTACGATTTTACATATTTTTCTAAATGTTTTGGGTCTGCAAAAGATGTCTTTTTATTTTATTAACCTACCTAAATATTTTATTTTCTAAATGTAGGGAATGGAACATGTTTAAGGGATGTGTTAGTTTAAAGGCCATGCACCATACTATACCATGCGTTACCCCTTTTTTTCCGAAACATAAAAAAAAAAAAGGATGAAAGGATGTGTGCACAACATGTACATACTTATATATTTACATACTCACGCACAACATATGCATGGCACGCACTGCATATTTAAACACAACACTGACACAAACCACACAGTACACAAAAGCAAACATTTTTACATATGTATACACATACACTTTTAAACACACCTGCACACATTTAAACACACACCAAAAGCAAATATTTTAACACATGTATACACATATACACTCACGCATGCATTACATTATAGCACACATGCAAACACTACACACATGGAGAGAGTTCCAAAGGAAGATGGGAGAATGGAACTTAAATGGGAAGGTTCTTTTCTGGGAAGAAAATGAAAGTTAAGGGAATAAAGAGGAGAAGCCAAGAAGGCTTACTGTCATGCATGCCCAGGAAGAAGAAAAAAAAAAAATGTGTCCTCCCATTTTCATGGAAGCTCACTTTTTTTCCCCACTTCATGCGCTGGGAACAAGTAAACCCCCTAGCTTGCATGAATGTAAAAATGTGTCTTTGAGTGTTCATCAAATGGAAATATATGAGAAGTTGTATCTTTCTATTTGCATTAAAAATAGAAAGAAGTGACCATAAAAGAAAATAATGAATGCGCCGTCCTGTTACTTGCATGTCCATCCCCAGGGAAGAAATGATTCACTTATGTTTATGCTTCTTTTTTTTTTCTTTTTTTTCTTTTTTTTCTTTTTTGCTGGCACAACATTAAAATGCTCCCCGCATGCATGCATGTGCATTCACTTTCAATACCCCATGTTTGTTCCTTATTTGCCTTGTATTCTCTATCCAATTAGTTTTGTTGCATGCATGCATGGTATGAATTTCCAGAAAAACTTAGGAAAAAAAATGAAGCCCTGCTTGTGTAGGTTTCCAAATGAGAAGAGGAGAAGCTGCTCCTTTTATCCTAGCTTCATTACATTTGTTTTATTTTTCATGCATGTATGCTGAAACATGCATCCAATATGTACACACGCCACACACAGTTCATCACACCCATATATTTAAGCACGCACATATATTTATACACTCACGCATGAACATACATATAAAATACACACACGCAAACACTATAGAAAGTTTAGACGTGAGTAACAACTCACTTTCGGGTTCCGAGAACTACACGACGACGGAAGTTAACGGATATGGAGTTGTCGCGGTTGTTGTCGAAGTTGCCGGAGCTTGGTGGCGTTCGTTGGGTACTGTCGGAGCTTGGTTAGGAGAGAGGGCGGAGCAAAAGAAAAGTGGGATGGTCGCTGCTTCACTTCATGCGTGCTGTCATGTTGTTTTTCTTTTTTCTTTTTTTCTTTCTTCTTTTTCTTTTTTTTTATATGGGACTAATTTCCAGAAGCAAGAAAAATAAATGGAGAAAGAAAATGAAGATTTGAAAGGGAGCGGATGGAGTTGGGAGCTGATATAAGAATAAAGGTGGTAGGTGGATTATGTTGTACAGTGGCAAAATGATGTGCTGCTATCCCCATTTAATGTGAAGACTCCTCATCAATGCAACAAAGAAAAATAACGTGGCCTGCATCCCTCATTAATGCTCAGCACTTTCCTAGATATTATTGGATTTTCAGAGATCATTTATTTTGTTTTGTTTCGTCTCCCGTCGGTTACATTGTAATTTTTTTTCTTTTCAGGGTCACCTGTATGGAAATAACTGTCTATCTCTTTGTCTTTACAGACACCGAAATATCAGTATAAATATACCATTGGAATCAGGACGTCGAGACGAACACAATGGCACACAGTTATCAGTGATTTGAACGTTTTATAAAATTTCTATATTTTCTTTTTATCGCACTGATTTTAATTAACGGTCATTTAAATTTATTCAGTTTAAATTATCAGAATTTAACGGAACGAACCTATAACGTTTTGATTACAAATTTTGTTTTCAAACTATTTGCATACAAATATTTATTTTTATGTTAAATTCAATAAACATTAAATATATTCATTCTAATAACTAAATTTAATCGTTTTATTTTATCTGCTTGTTTGTTTCTTGGAATTTATCGTTAAATAAATTTTATTTTTTCGAATTTGAAAACTCAGGTCGTTACATTCTCCCCTACTCAAGTCTTTTCGTCCTCGAAAAGAACGGAACAAGGGAAAATAAAGAAATAAGCAGAAACGTAAGAATGATTAAAGACGAATTTAGGTACCTTATGCAAACAATTCAGGATTTGAGGCGCGGATACTCTCCTCAGTTTCCCAAGTGCAATCTCGGTCATCTCTACTCCACTGAACTTTGACGAGATTAACTATCTTCTTTCTAAGCTGCTTCGTATCTTTATCGACTATACGAAGTGGTCTTCTTTCGATAGTAAGATTTGGCTCAACATGCATATCTTCAAATAAAGCAGGCTGGACTATAGCTAACGGGTCATATACATATCTACGAATATGTGAAACATGGAATACATTATGCACACCCGATAGTTTCTCCGGTAAATCAACTCTATAAGCCAAACCACCAATCTTTTCTAAGATAGGAAAAGGACCAACAAATCTCGGAGCAAGCTTCCCTTTCTTTCCAAAACGAATCACGTTCTTCAAAGGTGAAATTTTCAGAAATACAAGATCACCAACGACAAATTCCAAATGTCTTCTCTTTCCATCAGCATACTTCTTTTGCCTATCCTGGGCAATCTTCATCCTCCGTCTGATTTCCCCAACTTTTTCAGAAGCTTCCAAAATCATTTCGGGGCCTAGAACAAGTCGATTCCCAGATTCAATCCAACAAGATGGAGATTTACATGGTCGTCCATATAGAGCGTCGAACGGTGCCATTTTAATACTCGCCTGAATTTCAAAGATTTATTCAAGATTTACATTTATTTAAACATGAAATTTAATTTGAATTAAATTACATGATAGCTATTATTATAGGTGAATTCAACGAGATGGAGATGATCTTCCCAAGATCCCCCAAAATCTAAAGCACAAGCACGAAGCAAATCCTCCAGAATCTGATTTACTCTTTCAGTCTGACCGTCTGTCTGAGGATGATAGGCGGTGCTCAGATTCAATTGAGTTCCCAAAGTTATCTGGAAAGCTTTCCAGAATTTGCTAGTGAAAATGGGATCTCTATCACATACTATGCTAGACGGAACACCATGAAGTCGGACTATATCCTTCATATAGAGCTCGGCTAAACTTGAAGCAGTTCGAGTTGTCTTCACAAGAATAAAGTGGGCTGATTTGGTTAGTCTATCAACAATAACCCAAATGCTTTCATTTCCCCTCCTGGTCCTTGGTAATCCATCTATGAATTCCATAGAAATTTGATCTCATTTCCAGTTAGGAATCTCTAAAGGCTGTAATAAACCTGCAGTCTTCTGATGGTCGGCTTTTACTTGCTGGCAAGTGGCACATCTACTGATATGAATAGAAATGTCTCTCTTCATTCCACTCCACCAATAAAGCTTCTTCATATTCTGATACATCTTGGTGATCCCAGGATGAATAGAAAGTTTGGACTGATGATTCTCCCTAAGCACCTCCTGTCTTAGACCATCCACATTCGGAACACAAATACGATTGTTGATCCTCAAAATTCCATCGGTACCAATTTCAGCGCCCCATCCCTTCTGCACGTTTACAACTTCTCTATTGAGAACGCTTTCCTTTATTCGCCTAAGCATTTCATCTTCTTCATGCTTAGCAATAATGCGATCCATAAGGGCTGGAGAAGCAGTAATTTGGAATAACATTGCTTTGTTTCTACTCAAAGCGTCGGCTACCACATTAGCCTTTCCGGGGGTATAGTTTATGTCGAGGTCATATGATGCTAAGAACTCGAGCCATCTGACTTGCCTCTGATTCAGATCCTTCTGAGAAAAGATATACTTCAATGATTTGTGGTCAGTGAAGAGTTCAAATTTAATTCCCAAAAGATGGTGCCTCCACAACTTAAGAGCAAAAACTACAGCAAGTAGTTCTAAGTCATGCGCTGCATAATTAACCTCATGGACTCTGAGTTGTCTACCAGCATAAGCAATAACTTTACCATGCTGCATAAGAACAGCTCCCAAACCTTCTCCGCAAGCATCAGTGTAAACAGTCAAACCTTCACTTCCATCTAGTACAGTAAGAACAGGAGCAGAAGTTAACTTGCGTTTAAGTTCATTAAATGCTTTTATACACTTATCGCTCCAATCAAACTTAACATTCTTTCCAGTCAAAGTTGTGAGTGGTGAAGAAATTCGAGCAAAATTTTCGATGAATCTCCTATAATAGCCAGCTAAGCCGAGGAAACTACGAATATCGGTTGGAGTTTCAGGAGTTTTCCAATCCTATAAGTTAAAGAACTATGAATACCTATATAAGAGAGATAAGATAAATCAAATAAGAATGAATGGATGTTTTAAATAAAGGGCTTACTTTGATTACGGCGATCTTAGCTGGATCGACCAAAATTCCATTCTCCGAAACAGTATGTCCAAGAAACCTAACTTCATCTCTTCAGAAATGACACTTAGAAAACTTGGCCTTCAGTTGATGATCTCTCAAAGTTTTAAGAACAAACTTGAGATGCTCCTCATGTTCTTCTTTAGTCTTAGAAAAGACTAGAATATCATCAATAAAGACAAGGACAAACCTATTCAGAACATCCCGAAATACTCTGTTCATGAGGTCAACAAAGTAAGCTGGGGCATTAGTTAAACCAAATGGCATAACTAACCATTCATAGAAACCGTCTTCTGTTCGAAAAGCTGTTTTGGGAATACTATCTTCAGAAATTCGAAGTTGGTGAAAACCTGTGGCAAGGTCGAGTTGAGAAAATATCTTGGCTCCGTGCAGTTGATCAAATAGGTCATTAATGCGAGGCATTGGATATCGGTTCTTGTGAGTAAGCTTATTCAGTTCTCGATAGTCTACGCACATTCTCAGAGAACCGTCTGACTTAGTAACAAATACAACTGCAGCTCCCCATTCTGAATGACTTCGACGAGTTAGATCTTTAGAGAATAGATCTTCTATTTGCACCTTTAATTCAATCTTCTCCTTAGGTGCCATTCTTCTTGGAGAAAGTATAATAGGTCTAGCTCCTTGAATGAGATCAATACAAAATTTGATTCCACGATGAGGCGGTAAGGAAGTTACTTCTTCCTCGATTTATTTTGAAAAGTCCAGGATGAGATAAGAACAAAATTTGAGAAACTTAAACTGAAGAGAATCCTAATTAAAGAAAATAGGCTAAAGTTTTAAAAAGATTTTGAAAATATGTTTGATTTTAAAACATTTTATACTTTCAAAATACGCTCTCTCGGAAATGATTCTACTCATTCTAGGGTATTTCTAACCCTATCTATAATGAGTTCTACCCCCAGGCTAAGGTGTTTCTAAACCTTAGCTCTGATACCAACTGTGACAACCCGCCTTTTCTGAATAATCCAAGTTGACAATATAACCACACATGTCCAACTCGAACGATTCAAAACTGACAGATAATCAATTTAGGGTGTATAATAGAATCAGATCATAGAATCACATATACAGAATAACACAGAATCTCGCAGCGGAAATGAAATAATATACATAAGCAGTTCATGAAGCTACTTAAACAGTTACAATTTAATTTTTACAATATAGCGACTCATAAAGTTCGCAAATAAAAGGCAAACGGAAATAGGAACTAATACTGGATAGGATGGAGTCTTCGACTAGGTCTTCGGCTCCATATAAAGTGCTCCTCGAGAACACTGCAATACTCAGTCTGACCCGAGCGAAATGGGAAAAACACAAAACACTCGAGTCAGGTCTAAACATTCTAATGTGATTAGATCTAAAGTCAAATGCAAATAACTCAAGAGATGTTGCGGTATTTTCCATCTCTTAAGGATCCGTTAAACTATCTATATATAGTATGATACGCTATTATATGTAATGTCTATCCGTAATATTAAATCTTAAAAATAGCGTTAAGGCTTTACATTGATCCCCCTTAACACGTTTTTAAACAATGTGGTCTATGCAGGTCCTGTAACACAACCAGTAGAACGTCGGTAGCCAGTGAGTCCCCTATAGGCACATGTTAAATAGAAACTCGTAGTGGTCGCGCATAAGGATAAAACATATGACAAGGCACGTAAGGCAATGCCCAAGGTAGGATACTACCAATTTGCCTGATCCGGACTGATGGTAACCCCTAACGGCCCACCGCAACACAACACTTCCAAAATCAAGGGTGATCACCAAATAACAAAAATAAAATAAACGAAGAAGTGTGTTTGCTAGAGGTAGCTAGCCTCAATGGCCCGGCACGGCTCCTGTTTTAGTCATTTCAAATTTGACACAAGTGTCGGTCATCCATAATCGTTCACTTTCTTCAATCCAATAAACGTACACCAAAAACAACCACTTCATTTTGTATCATCACTTCACGAACATAGTTATCAAAGTGGTTCCAGTATCGACAGAGAATGTGTCCATAACTGGTTCCGGTCTCTTTGACAACTAACGTCATTTTTTTTCCATTGATTTATTTTGAATTGATCAAACCATAATTGTATTTCAACTTCCTTATTCAAACTTGAACTATCAAATATTCCACTTTGAAATATTAACAATATTTTGTCGTTTACAATTTACACTTAACTTTGTGTCTAATTCCAAAGTTCCAAATCAATAAACTAAAGTTGTATTTTTCTTTTGTAAAATTTACAATTTCCAAATATTGAATATTTCACTTAAGATCACTTTCAAATTTCATAATTTTACTTCATTTAACTAAATTGTTTTTCTCAACTAAATTTGTATCCAGAATTTACAATTTTGAAATTTATTTCCTTAAATATATAGGCTAACGTTTTTTTTTCCAATAAAGGTTCAACAATGGTTATTCCAATAAGTTTAAAATAAAATTTAAATCACTTAATATTTCATTTATCAATTTAAATCAAATTTTCATGTATATAATTTAAACCAAAGTTTAATCTTCAAAATTTGAAACAATTCTTTTTTTTTCATAACGGGAATTTGATATTTGAAATACGTATCGTGAAATGTAGTAGCTGTAAAAATTTCATCGAAAAATTTGAATGTCGTCGGTCGCGCAATTTTCAGTGTAAAGCTGCGCATAACAGTTCAAATTTTAACGATTTTAAAATCTCTTCAAAACAAGTTCAGACAAACATGAAAATTATTCTATTCGTTGACAGTAATCCAACGGTGGAATTTGTTTCGCGAAAATCGGTCGTTTTGACCTTCGTTTCATGTTCGCATTTTTACGTCAAAGGGGTCCGTAACGCGTTTTTGAACGGAGCATGCAGACGCTGCAAATTATATACCGTTGTGTCCGTCTCGTCGCGCTGATTACCAAAATATATTCATTTGTCAGTTTCGGTGTTCGGTTTGCGCTGAAACTGTGAAAAAGCTTGCATAGTTCATTTTTGAAAAAGAGCCATTTGAGTTCGACGTGTCCCTTTTACGATTTTACATATTTTTCTAAATGTTTTGGGTCTGCAAAAGATGTCTTTTTATTTTATTAACCTACCTAAATATTTTATTTTCTAAATGTAGGGAATGGAACATGTTTAAGGGATGTGTTAGTTTAAAGGCCATGCACCATACTATACCATGCGTTACCCCTTTTTTTCCGAAACATAAAAAAAAAAAAGGATGAAAGGATGTGTGCACAACATGTACATACTTATATATTTACATACTCACGCACAACATATGCATGGCACGCACTGCATATTTAAACACAACACTGACACAAACCACACAGTACACAAAAGCAAACATTTTTACATATGTATACACATACACTTTTAAACACACCTGCACACATTTAAACACACACCAAAAGCAAATATTTTAACACATGTATACACATATACACTCACGCATGCATTACATTATAGCACACATGCAAACACTACACACATGGAGAGAGTTCCAAAGGAAGATGGGAGAATGGAACTTAAATGGGAAGGTTCTTTTCTGGGAAGAAAATGAAAGTTAAGGGAATAAAGAGGAGAAGCCAAGAAGGCTTACTGTCATGCATGCCCAGGAAGAAGAAAAAAAAAAAATGTGTCCTCCCATTTTCATGGAAGCTCACTTTTTTTCCCCACTTCATGCGCTGGGAACAAGTAAACCCCCTAGCTTGCATGAATGTAAAAATGTGTCTTTGAGTGTTCATCAAATGGAAATATATGAGAAGTTGTATCTTTCTATTTGCATTAAAAATAGAAAGAAGTGACCATAAAAGAAAATAATGAATGCGCCGTCCTGTTACTTGCATGTCCATCCCCAGGGAAGAAATGATTCACTTATGTTTATGCTTCTTTTTTTTTTTCTTTTTTTTCTTTTTTTTCTTTTTTGCTGGCACAACATTAAAATGCTCCCCGCATGCATGCATGTGCATTCACTTTCAATACCCCATGTTTGTTCCTTATTTGCCTTGTATTCTCTATCCAATTAGTTTTGTTGCATGCATGCATGGTATGAATTTCCAGAAAAACTTAGGAAAAAAAATGAAGCCCTGCTTGTGTAGGTTTCCAAATGAGAAGAGGAGAAGCTGCTCCTTTTATCCTAGCTTCATTACATTTGTTTTATTTTTCATGCATGTATGCTGAAACATGCATCCAATATGTACACACGCCACACACAGTTCATCACACCCATATATTTAAGCACGCACATATATTTATACACTCACGCATGAACATACATATAAAATACACACACGCAAACACTATAGAAAGTTTAGACGTGAGTAACAACTCACTTTCGGGTTCCGAGAACTACACGACGACGGAAGTTAACGGATATGGAGTTGTCGCGGTTGTTGTCGAAGTTGCCGGAGCTTGGTGGCGTTCGTTGGGTACTGTCGGAGCTTGGTTAGGAGAGAGGGCGGAGCAAAAGAAAAGTGGGATGGTCGCTGCTTCACTTCATGCGTGCTGTCATGTTGTTTTTCTTTTTTCTTTTTTTCTTTCTTTTTTTTCTTTTTTTTTATATGGGACTAATTTCCAGAAGCAAGAAAAATAAATGGAGAAAGAAAATGAAGATTTGAAAGGGAGCGGATGGAGTTGGGAGCTGATATAAGAATAAAGGTGGTAGGTGGATTATGTTGTACAGTGGCAAAATGATGTGCTGCTATCCCCATTTAATGTGAAGACTCCTCATCAATGCAACAAAGAAAAATAACGTGGCCTGCATCCCTCATTAATGCTCAGCACTTTCCTAGATATTATTGGATTTTCAGAGATCATTTATTTTGTTTTGTTTCGTCTCCCGTCGGTTACATTGTAATTTTTTTTCTTTTCAGGGTCACCTGTATGGAAATAACTGTCTATCTCTTTGTCTTTACAGACACCGAAATATCAGTATAAATATACCATTGGAATCAGGACGTCGAGACGAACACAATGGCACACAGTTATCAGTGATTTGAACGTTTTATAAAATTTCTATATTTTCTTTTTATCGCACTGATTTTAATTAACGGTCATTTAAATTTATTCAGTTTAAATTATCAGAATTTAACGGAACGAACCTATAACGTTTTGATTACAAATTTTGTTTTCAAACTATTTGCATACAAATATTTATTTTTATGTTAAATTCAATAAACATTAAATATATTCATTCTAATAACTAAATTTAATCGTTTTATTTTATCTGCTTGTTTGTTTCTTGGAATTTATCGTTAAATAAATTTTATTTTTTCGAATTTGAAAACTCAGGTCGTTACACTTGATGATGCACATCGTTCGAAGATGACCATTCATCCCGGTGGGGACAAGATGTACCAAGACATGAAGCGAGTTTTCTTTTGGGCCGGTATGAAGAAAGATGTGGCCGAGTATGTCGCTAGATGCTTGGTGTGCCAACAAGTGAAAGCAGAGCAAAAGAAACCCGGTGGTCTGCTTCACCCATTGGAGGTTCCGCAATGGAAGTGGGATAGCGTCTCGATGGATTTTATCGATGGATTACCGAGATCGAGGAAGGGTAATACGGGAATTTGGGTTGTGGTAGACAGACTTACTAAGAGCGCCCATTTTATACCCGTGAAGAGTAAGAGTACTGCTCCATGGCTAGCTTCAGTTTACCTTCGAGAGATAGTTCGATTGCATGGTGTACCTTCTAGCATAGTGAGCGATCGAGATCCTATCTTCACTAGCGAGTTTTGGAAGAGTTTGCAAGAGGCGGTAGGGACTCAGTTGTGTTTGAGCACCACATATCATCCTCAGACAGACGGTCAGACCGAGAGGGTGAATCGTGTTCTAGAAGACCTTTTGAGACTATGTATCTTAGATTTTGGAGGTACATGGGAAGAGCATCTTCCATTGGTGGAATTCGCGTATAACAACAGCTTTCAGTCCAGTATTGGTATGGCTCCTTTCGAAGCTCTTTATGGAAGGCCTTGTCGGTCACCTACATGTTGGTGGGAATCTACGGATAAGATCTTGCTTGGGCCTGATATGGTTAGAGAGACTTCGGAAAAGATTGATTTGATTAGAAGAAGGATGAAAGCGGCGCAAGACAGACAGAAATCCTACGCGGATAAGAGGAGAACGGATCTTGAGTTTAATGTTGGGGACATGGTCTTTGTCAAAATATCTCCATTACGGAATGTTGTTCGCTTTGGGTCCATTGGGAAGTTAGCACCAAGGTTTGTAGGACCGTTTCCTATTAAGGAAAGGATTGGACAGATGGCATATAGAGTAGAGTTCCCCGAGAGACTTAGTGGAATACATGATGTATTCCATGTGTCACATTTGAGGAAGTGCCTACATGAGACCACAGAGGTGGTAGAGCCGAGCTTGCTTAGAAAAGTGGAGGTAGAGCGTGATGCGACGATTCGACGAGCTCCTACTCGCATCCTTGGGTCAGAGATTAAGAAGTTGAGAAACAGAGAGGTTCAACTAGTCAAAGTGCAATGGGGAGATGATGAAAGCAACGCTACTTGGGAGACACAAGCGAAGATGCGTTCACTGTACCCATTTCTTTTTGAGGGTATGTCTTTTAACTTCTCCTTTATCGTTTGTCTAGTACTTATCTTATCTTTAGTATGTCCTCTCGTTAGTACCTTTGACCTTTAGATAGGGTGAACCTATGGTTGAAACATGTGTTTGAGACATGTTATGATTGATGGATGTGTGTGGATGCATATACACACAATTTAGACACTAGATCGGCTCAGTCACTTCATGTTGTATATTGCATATAACTGTGTGTAGGTAGCTAAATTAATGGATGTATAATGGTTGTGTTATCATATGGATGATGCATTTTGGTGTATGGTTGTGCACACATGTAGAAATAGTATGTGTCGATAGGGTTCTTTCGCATACATATTGGATGCATGGCACTATCATGGTTTGCATTAAGGAGGTTAACTGAATCAGTAGACCGCCTGATTTTGCATTAGATAGGGAACATATACGCACACTTCTTGCATATGTTCATACAGCATTAGAAACTTTAAGGACAATGGATGCCCGTGTTTGATGGTTTAGTAGATGGTTGTTTGGTTGGTAGGATACGTTCTTCTTGACTTAGAGATTTCGGGGACGAAATTCTTTAAGTAGGGGAGAATGTAACACGTACCCCGTATTTCTAACAACAGTGATGTTCATAAATTAATGAATAATTAATCTCAGACGTGAGAATCAAGGGAAACGGGTTTCGCGTTTGCGTTTGTCTCGGAAAAATACGCGAAATAGAGTCCAAAATTTCGTGAATTGGAGTCCGTATGACTGAGATATGGCCTTGAGAAGTTTCACGAAAAATCAGAAAACGAAACAGATTTCAAAAATGCAGAATATGGGCTAGGCGGGAAAATTCCCGCCCAGACCAGGTCGACCTGGGGGTCGACCTGCCCACCAGGTCGACATGGGTGTCGACCCTAGTGTCGACCTGGGGGTCGACCTCCCTGGTCGAGCCCAGGTGACCTGGGTGCACTGATTTGGGATTTGGGCTGTGTTTTGGTGGCTAGTGACGAGATCTGACGGCTCTAATCTGATTTAGGGTTAATCTAATGGCCTAAAACACTTAACTAATCTATAAATACACCCTAAGACTACCCTAATTCATACTAAAATTGGAGACAACGTCGTTATGCCATCAAAATGCAACTAGAAGGAGCCACCAACAAATTAAAGAGGAAGATAGCTTCTCAAATCAACCTCTAATCAACTCTAGCAACTTAATCTTCTTCATAGAAGTGCTAATCAATAAGTTGTGAGTTTCTATGCCTTTAGCAAGCAATTGCTAAACTAATTATGATAGGATATAATGAGGTTATGGTTATGTATGTGGATCAATGCAAGTTATGTTGTCATATGCTATGTGTTCATGATGTTAGTTATGCAAGTTTTATGCTATATGTTCATGATGCTAGTTATGCAAGTTGTATGCTATGTGTTCATGATGCAAGTTATGCAAGTTTGATGCTATGTGCCCATGAAGCTAGTTATGCAAGTTGGGTGTAATTTATGCTATATGCTCATGATGCTAGTTATGCAAATCACTATGATAAACATTGATCCATTATGACACCATGTTATGCAAGTTTGGTGTTTGATTATATGCAAGTTCATATATGAAATGTTATGCAAGTTTGGTGTTTGATTATATGCAAGTTCATATATGACATGTTATGCAAGTTTGGTGTTTGATTATATGCAAGTTCATATATGACATGTTATGCAAGTTTGGTGTTTGATTATATGCAAGTAACATGTGCAAGTTTACACATTTGTATGATATGCATACATATTCAAGTTAACCCCTTTGTATGTCATACATACATATGCAAGTTTACCCCTTTGTATGACAAAAGTAACTTATGCAATTTACCCTCTTTATGACATATGTGATTCATGCAAGTTTGGGTTGGTTATTTATGCTAGTTGGGTTTGATGTTATGGTCATATATGCAAGTTGACACCTTTAAAACCCATGATGATGCTAATGTTATGCTAAGTAGAACCCATTGTATTTGTGATGAATCTTCCCATTTAAGTATGTCATGTTAGCGTATTACGTGGGGAACGATGGGGTTAATATTCATGTTAATAAAATTGTGGTGAAGTTGGTATGATGTCGCATACCATGAGTGGATGGACATAATTGAGTCAATTATATACATCATTAAATTGGAATTAATTAGGGAAAATTAATTCAAAATATGGGGTGATTAATTAGGTGTAATTAATCGACTAAGACACGAGGTTGGACCATTTTGTAGCATAAGATTGCCCGGACCCGACCGGCAAATCCAGCGGCTACAAATGATTGGCCCAATGTGAGAGGTCGTAGGCATAAACTAAATACGTGACAAGTGTAAAGACACGAGGTTAGACTCGGTTATGGCGTAAGGCTGCCCGGACCCGACCGGCAAATCCAGCTGCCATAAAAGATAGTCTAATGTGAGAGGTCTTTGCAAAGGTTACGGTCTTAATCAATTAAGAAACACTTAACCAGATAAGCATGTAGTGGGGCATGAGGGGTTAAGTGGGTGCCTTGGGTGGCATGTGGAAATCAAATAAGTGCCTTGGGTGGCATGTGGAAATCTAGTGGGTTGCCTTGGGTGGCAATAGAAAATACGTTTAGAATACTTAACCAAGTGGGAAACATGTAATTAAACATGATTAAAGGGTTAAGTGGGATGCACTAGAAAAGGGAGAAGCTTAGGTGGGTAGCTTGTGGGGGCCCATTTCAACCAGTAACCCATATGTATCTTTGTGGGCTCGACCCATGTCGAGGACGGGACACTCATACTAGGCTTGACTATAAGAGGCCAAAAACGGGTTAGCGGTGGCAACGCAAGTCCAACGGGTTTCATATGCGTGTGTGGACCCGGGCTGGTAGGTAAGACGTTGTTGCATCGTGTAGGTATAAGCCGTGCACCATTGGTTGTATCGGGTTGCCACTTTGGGGAGTGATACACCCCACTGTGGGGCCAGCACGGGTATCTACGTTAGGGAGCCGATCGCTTGGGGAGTAGTGGGTGCACCTAGTGGAGATAGGGGCAGACGGCACCTATGTGGTCAGCTAGGGGTACACGAAACTACTAGTTAAATTTCTAAGTCCTTGGGTGGGATCAACTTTAAGTAGGAATGACTGGTGTGGTGCAGTGTAGTTATTACCTTTGGGGGGGCAGATGCGTCTTTACCGATATCTTAGTTCTTCCTATGTCTAGTTGGCTGCTTAGTGTAGTCATTTATCCCCAGTCGTTACCGTGCCAAGTTTATATCATACCCTAATTACTTTAATGATTGTATTGTTAAAGTTATAGGGCTCACTCAGACTTATGTCTGACCCCGTTGTTTTTATCTTTTTCCCAACCCTCAGGTTCTCAGAGTGGGCCTAGCACTAGTGGGCTTTGATCAGATTGCTTTATCTATCTTTTGGATCTTGGACCGTGATGTAAAGCTCAGCTTATCTTTTCTATTATGGCTATTAGTTATGTAGTGGGATTATGTACTTATGTTTTTATCAGGATGGATATTTAGTACTTGACTCTTGTTTCATGGTTTTGTTATTGTAACCAAACATGTTTACCTTCTGCTGCAATGAAATGATGTTTTAGTTAACAAGTATTATTTATATTTGTCTTGTTGTAATTTTTCTGTTCTATATTCACTTAAAATACTCCACCGAAGTTAAGGCATTCCCTTAGTGAGTGACCTTAGCGGGTGTGGTGTTACACTACATGAGGCAAACAGTAATGGTTCTACCGAAACAATTTACTTATAATCTGTAATGACCCGCATTCTGATGGGTTAATTTTAACTATTTAATACAGATTTAAATATTGGGTGGATAATATAAATGGAAATTTTTATATTAGAGTTATCGATTTGATAATCAATTTCGATTTAAAATCGAATATATTAAATTATCAAAAATAGGAATTAGCGAATAATTTAATTCAAAGTCAAAACTGAATTTGAAACAGTTCAGATAATTAATTCAAAACTCCTGTTTGAATTAGAATAATAATATTAAATTATTATTGAAGAATTTAAATAGTTTGAAATTTAAATTGAATCGATTTAAATTAATATCTATTCCAGATGATCGAATTAGACTTCGTGACCTATTCCAGTGTGTTCAGAATAGTGGTATTACCCTAGGATTGACAGTTGTTGGGTTCAGAAAGGAGCTCGGAATCAATGTGATAATTTAAATTAAAGGACACCAGATTTTAATAAATTAAAATAAATTAAAATATACGTTCCTTATTTGTGGGCAGAAGGAAAACAACAAGGGGAAACTAAAAATGGCGTGCTGTTCCATTCAGAAACCATAAGAGCTGAATTGAACGTGGCTTTATAATTATCCACCCATCCCTTTATTTAGCCGATCCTCCCATTCTCAAAACAAAAGCTTCAGCAATAATCAAAAATGGCCATCCTTTGTTAAAAACCCAATCGCGATTCCTTTTTCCTAAGAGCCGAAAATCGACTTCAAGTGCGTGCGAAGGAGGGATGAGTTGGGAAGGTTTCAACATCGATTCAGGTTCGGATTTTGGGGCTTCAGAGGATGTCGCGATTCTGGATTTCGACAGTGGGTATTTTCTGGAACTCGACGAAGACCCTCGCGAAGGCAGGAGGAGACATCGACGTGAGAGAGAAGAAGATGTAGCGATTTTAAATTGGGTTGGGGTGTTGATTTTGGATGAAATCACAGTCTCGATTTATAATCATCGTGATGATCTGGAGTTCGGTGGGTGGAATGAAGATCTGTGGAATTCAACAGTAGCAGGCAGTAAGGCCGTGAGTGTAAGGTGATAAAGTGAAGGGAAAGGAGGATGACTGCGAGGTGTTCGAAGAAATGCCAAGGTGCAGAATTGTCGTTTGAGCTGGTGCTGTTCTTTTGGGACTGTTCTGGGATTAGTTCGTCGACCGGTTGAGTGGATTATGATAGCAGTAAGGTATACGTTTTACTATAATCTAAATTTGCATAGAATAAATTGTTGATTTGTTTTAAATAGTTAGTTTAAAATAAATAGTCATTTAATCGATAATTAGAAATAAATCGTAGGAACCTGATTAATTCAGTTAAGACGATTGAAGACGATTCATGGACACCACGATATGGAAATAAAATGGATATTCGACAAAGGAAAATTCTGGTGAGTAAACCTCACTCACCATTTATTTAGAATTATTTCTAGTTGTTAAAAATAATTGTTGTGCTTGTTTGAATGTTGTCTGATTGGTTTAAATATATATATATATATAGTTATATAGGCTTACTATTATATATATATTGGTTTGGTGATTGGTTGGATTCCCGCAGTTTCATTAGCGGATGCCCGCAGTTTCATAGCGGATGATTACCCTATACGCCCCACGCTATGATTAGTGGATGACCTTCTATACCGCGATATCCTGCCACGAAGCAGGATGGGTATTATTTATGTGCTAACATCTGTGGATGCAGGAGAACAGGTTGGAGGAATCCAACTGGATTCCTCAAAAATATATTATCTATTGTTGTTTGTTTGATTTCATATATATTCATATATGATGTGTTACAAATCAAATGATTGAAAATTGGTTGATTTGATTGTGTAAATATCACTGGGGGCTTGAGATATTGATTCATAAAAACATCAAAAGGGTATTTGATATTTAAAAATGAAATTCTATTTTTATAAATAGAATTTGAATTTTAAAGGAACTATAGAAAATATTTAACTTGTTTTGAAAGTATATAAAACAAGTGAATCGAATTTATAAAGTTGTTTATAAATGAAAATATGGAATTTGAATCGAATTTATAAAGTTGTTTATAAATGAAAATATGGGATTTGAATTGAATTTATAAACGTTGTTTATAAATGGAAAGGTGGGATTTGAATTGAAGTTATAAACGTTGTTTATAAATAATGCCGAGAATTCAAATGGACTTTGAATATAAGGAATTGAAATAGAGATTTGAATAATCGAATTCAAATGGAGTTTAACTATAGAATTTGAATATAGTATTTCAAATGGAATTTGAAAAGAGAATTCAAATAGACTTTAAACGATTTGAATATAGGATTTAAATGGAATTTAAACAATAGAATTTGAATAGATTTGAATAATAGAATTCAAATGGAGTTTAACTATAGATTTGAATAATAGAATTCAAATGGAGTTTAACTATAGAATTTGAAAATAGAATTCAAATGAAGTTTAAATCAAAAGAATTCAAATAGAATTGAATTGGAATTTGAATAGAGAAGTCGATAAGGGAACGAGAGTATTAGTATAATTAGAATGTGTAATATGCAAGTTAAAAATATATTTGAACATGTCATGTTCAAATATGACGGTGAAATAGACTGAGAAGTTAATTAACAGATTTAATTAACAAACTGAGTTAAAACGATTGGTATAGTTAAAATAGATTGGACAGGTATAGACATACAGGAGACAGGTATGGAATAAAGTATAGAAGTGAAATAAATAGAATGCCCGACAAAAGGTACGTATTTAATTTCCATATGAGATTTTATGCGCCGTATCGGCAAGCCGCTTGGCTTTTTCTTTTTTCTTTTTGAGATAAGAAGGACCGGGAAAGCTATTTGAAATTTCCCGATGCTCCCGGTACAAAGGAGGTTATGGCAAATTTTTCCGGGAATTTAAGGAGATAGAATATTTTTAAGATAATTTGATAGTTAGAAATCAACATATCAAATTATATAGAAGTCGATAAGGAAACGAACTTAGAAATAGAATAGTATAATTAAAAAGGGAAGTATAAGAAAAAAATCTCGTAGGAATAGAAAGAGAAAATGTATATGTGTTTGAAGGTGAATAATCAGTTGTATGGTATTGATTATTCGAGTAAGTGGTCTTGTCTGTTTTGACGTTAAATGTTATTCAGTCAAGGTCTGAGAGGTAATTATACCCCAACTTGGTTGATTTCATGATATACCGATAAGTAGCAAGATTCAGGCTCGAAGATCAATGTGGAATAAGGATTAGTTGAATACTGTATTTGGGTTGTCGTAACGATGTTTTACACAACATCTGTTTTAACCCAAATATGTGCAAAGCTTGGAAATAGAATAATGAACGTTTCCTAAGTATAGGAATAAACGAGATTGGAAAAGAGATAAGTAGTTGGAATATTTTCCAATTATAAATAACATATATTTTCTAAAGTTTAGAAAATAAAAGAAGGCGATATATGGAAATGTTTTCCAAATAACGTATAAAGGCCAATATGGTTATCGAAAATATTTGGTTAACAAATATTGATAAGAAATAGAGAAGAGATTTAATTAATGGAATATTAATTAAAGGTTCAGTGATTGTTGGATGTTTGGATGAACACTTGTTTTATTCGATAGTTAAATCATCGACTATCGAAACACTTGTTTTTATTCGATAGTTAAATCACAGACTATCGGAGTTTTGACCATCGTTGTCAATATGGAGAGACCGGTTGGATTATTATCCGAAGAACCACTCCATATTGGCAGTAGCGTGCGAATCATATTATATAAAGATAATCGAAGACGGAGTAGAGTACAAGGACTTTTTCTATTTATAGAAATAGTACCTTCGGTTCATCCTGTTCCTGGGTGACGTGTATGGATGAATGTCTGACAGAGTATTTCCAGAAAGGTCACGTACATTGATTTCTTCAACCGTACCAAGAGTGGAAGCGGAGAAGGAAACTTCTTTTAGCTAACACGTAATGTACTGTTGAGGACGTCAATCGGTGATTTGATGGATTTGACGATGTGGCATTCGAAGTGAATCTGGTGTGATGATAAAGCGTAGCTTCTAGCCTCATCATCCGGTAAATGACAGAAATCGGGCAAGCAGCATGGCTATGTAGGTCGCACCTATTAGGCTGTATAATCACCTGATCTAGAGTTTCATTTACTTCTAAAAATCTATTGTCGATGCTGACCCATTCGGGAAACGGTTGCTGATCCCAATCGTTGGTGATATACATTCGATACACTCAAGCGAAATGAGTGGTCGGTCATGTGTGGCTGAGTTGCAAGATGTTCTTGTTGAACTCGGTGTATTCTCCTCTAGAGATATACCAGCGGAAGGTGATTCCATACCTTGTCATAGTTGGAAATCCATTACCCAATACGTGCTTGCGGTTTTGATTGTATATATATGTGGATCGTGAGATGCAAACATTCCACTAGATTGTTATTTACTTGATTTAGACATTATTATAATATCAAAAGAGTTTTGATATATAGATAAGTCAAGTGTTTGGATTCTCATAAGGAAAAAAACCCGTTCCGTGTTATACGGCGTGGTCTTATGAGGTATCATTTAGTTTTCTGAAACTGTTTTAAACTGTTTACTCATACCAGTCCAATGACTGACCCGGAGTTTATTTGTTTTGTTCTACCTAAACTCTTGGGTGCCTATATTTGTACGGGCAGTCAAGTAGTTCAGGATTTTTCAGATATATCTAAAGGAGCTTGGAGCAGGAGGCTTCAGCGTTATCTAGTTATAGTTTGTTCCGCTATGTTGTAAGTGTTGTACTCTGATAAGTGTATGTTATACAGTTAAGATTTTGTATTTCAAAGATGTGATATATTATATTTTGTTCCGCTGCGATGTGAGATTCTGTGTTGTTAGTTCTGTTCTTCTTCTACCTCTTTCTTCTAAAAAAAAATGTTCCGTATTTTCGTGATATTTGGGTTGGACGTATGATGTATATAGTCAACTCCGATGTTATGGAAATCCGGGTCATTACAGTTGGTATCAGAGCTTAGGTTGAGCGAATACCTAGGCTGTGTGGAAATGTGCTCATTAGAGATAGGATCAGTAGTATCCTAGAATGAGTTGAGTGTATATATATACGAGAGAGCGTATTTGTTATTTGATATAAAAACTGTTTTATATTGTGTTGACTAGTCTGTTGAGTGGATTATAAATTTTGGTCGAATCGTGGGACGCCATGATGTCGATAGGAGTTTATAAACACTTGAACAGGAGATTGGACACGATATTGTTTTCAAATAGTTAAGTTGATTGTTAGGATTATAATCAAATTAGAAAATAAAACTGAAATAGTTATATATATAACCAATGGAATTTGTATATGAAATCAAATATACAAATGTGATAAATTGAAATTGAATTCCAACCAGAATTCAGAATTTAAAATCCTGGGAGTTTGGAAAATATTTTTCTAAATGGATTTTGAAAGAAATATAGCACTGGAACTCATTCAGTAGCTGGGAAATAATTCTGATGATGGTCGCAACATCATCAGTGTTCATTTCCGAGTTTCTAAGTGATGAATTGCTGCCTTAGAAAAAGTTTTGATGGAAATTTGTTTGAAAAGAAACAAGTTGTTTTAAAATTCAAATGTTTTGAATTTGAGATAGATATAAATATATGTATATATTTATATGACTTCAAAGGAATTTTGAAATGTGAAATGAGAATATAGATTTCAAATAGAAGTGAAATGGGAATTGAAATATAGATTTCAAATAGGAGTAAAATAAAGGAATTTGAATATATATATAATTCAAATAGAAGTGAAATAGAATTTGAATTCAAAGGAATTCAAATGAGTTTGAATAAAGGAAATTTCAAATAGAAATTGTATAAGAAATATGAAAATGGAATTTGAATTCAAAGGAATTCAAATGGATTTGAATAAAGAAAAATCAAATAGAGATTTGAATATTAGAATTCAAATGGAATTTGGTTAAATAGA
Organism: Allium sativum; assembly: GCA_030737875.1. Lineage (NCBI taxonomy): Eukaryota > Viridiplantae > Streptophyta > Magnoliopsida > Asparagales > Amaryllidaceae > Allium > Allium sativum. Next base: position 493,813,507 of record CM060920.1, read on the forward strand.
ATTTCAAAGAGAATATAAAGTGGAGGTTGAATATTAGAATTCAAGAAAATATAGAGTTTGAAATAGAATTTAAATTCAAAGGAATTGAAATAGAAATTGAACAAAGGAAATTCAAATAGAAATTGAATAGAAGGAAATTCAAATGAGTTGGAATAAAGAAATTCAAATGGAATTTGAATATTGTAAATATATAGGATTTGAATATTAGAAGTGAAGTAGATCGGGAATATTATGAAATGGGTTGGGTATATATTAAAAATATATCAGAATGGAGTTGAATTTATTATAAACGAAGTTAAAACGTTTATATTTATAAATATAATTAAAACGAGCTCTCCATAGCGCGGCAGTTCGAAAATTGGCAATTCGAACTTCAATTTAGTATACAGAACTCGATTGAAATCGGAATTCTGTGAAACAAGAATCGTCGGGACCGGTTGTGTGACGGCAAGGAATTTCGCTCGGTCCGAACCAGTCGCTAAACCGACCCAGACCGTTCGAAACGCCCTATCGTTTGAGAACAGGACATAACAGAACGCAAACGGAAGAACATTTCATTGTATATTACAACAATGCATCAGATTACAAGAATATACAGAGTATAAATGAATATTACACAGAAATATCAGAGATTTAAATTACATTTAAATACATAGCAGCGGAAAATAATACAATACACAACTAGAAGAGATATACAGATACAAAGCTTTCCGGATATCATTCCAGCTGTAAACCAGGATCCTGTGAATATAAATCTGCAAAACCAAAACTACTAGCTGCCCGTGTCAAAATAAGGGCACCCAGAGTTTAGGTTAAAACAATAAACTCCAGGTCAGTCATGTGACTGATGTGAGAACTAAAACAGTTATTATTCTTTATTTTAAAAGTTAGGTAAATCAAGGGACCACGCCGTATAACACGGAACGGGTTTCCTCCCAAGAATACCAGTGCATATAACAAACAGCGCAATGCTAAATAAAGAAAAATGAAGCTGTTATAAGACCCAGGTCCCATCACACAATGCAACGCAGTCGAGGATAGGGTTTTCCCTTATAACAGCCAAAGTATGCTTGATACGTTTAAAACAAATCATTTGATACTATTATAAGTGCATAGTGTATAAAACAACTTCAAATCATAAGTATCAATCATAGGCGGCATGGGTACCATATATCATGTCGCCATACTAGTTCTACAATTAAAACCGCACATGTCACGTATTTGGAAATTGGGTTTCCATCTATGAACCGAGGCAAAAGATAGTCCTCACCGACTTCGAGACGCTCTAGCCCGTGTCTCAGGCAAGTACTCAGTCAAGCCTTGGATCCTCAGGGCCAGTCCACCGATGTGGATTAAACTTAAACCCTGAACATGCGTCTCCCCACCCTATGGGGTGTAAGTCTGGTCCGTCTGCCGACCAGAATGCATCGGCCGAAACCGATATAACCGAGGCGCCTCGCAACAGCAACAACCACATAAGTCAAACTCGTCAGGGCGTGTAAAACCACTGACGCCACTTCTAGCTAGAAAGAAACGCATGCCCTCCCTGACGTCCTCTCCCGTTTTTGGTTCACAACCGGGGTGTGAGGCTCGCGAATTCACGTTACACAAAGCTGTGCCACACAGGCTGTGCTTTGATCATCACCACGAAACTTTGCTTTTCAACAGAAGCCTCGATCAATTGCCACTTAGGCACGCCACACAGGCAATTCACTCCATGCGTTTGATATCCATCAATATATAACCCCTGAGCTCGTACGTCTCAGAGAAGGGCGTTAAGCAAGAGAATAAATTCTCCGCCGCCAAACAGATATATATTTAATAGAGATCAATCACACAGACTAAAATCCAATGTCAGACACACAGTCCATTTACAAGTCCGTTCTGGGTCTGAACGAAACCGGAGGCACCTAGTACCTCGCATCTCCATCGATCTCCAAGTACGTCTGGACGATCACAAACTGTTTCCATCTTCTTGGGTGTACAGCCCAATCAAGATCATCAGTAATCACCCAAACGACGTGAAGACTTCCGGTCTTCGACCGCCGTCTTCATCTTCGACACCACGTCGAATCAGTTATTCAGAATGGGATAAACCCGGTCTTTCTGAATAACTCGCGTATATATTATAAAAGTGTTACACAAACACAACATACGCCTCATTCCAATTCAGAATATTCTTTTATTCGAATATTCCTATACTTTGGGAAAAGTTCCCATTAATTTTATCCCAGATAAATTCTTTAAATTTATTCTTTAATCTCCTTTGAATATCAATTCAAACTAGTCGGGATTAGCGAACCACACCGAAGTAATCATTTATTTTATTTCCCAATCCCAACCTATTCATCCCATGAAGTAAAACTGGTAATACTTCATATCTAACACCACAGTGTTATCGGTAATTCAATTACCATTTCACGTTCAAATCTAATTAAAGATTTAACTATCGCCTGGAGTAAAACTGGTGATACTCCATTCTCGATTTTTTTCAATCTATTTAAAGATTCATTAAAACTCCACTTAGTTTTAATCGTTAACTGGGTTAAAGAATCAGTGTCATTTAAAAACACAGTTCACGATAAACCCAAAACCACATTCATTAATTATCGGGTTAAAGAACGAGTGTTATTTAAAACACTGTTCACGATAAACCCAAAAATCAATATCAATTCAATTCCAATTAAATATTATTTAATTGGCACACTTCATTAAATCTAAATAAAAAGATTTAATCATTTCTCAACTGGGTTCAAGAACAGTGTTAGTGAAGACACCATTCACGACAAACCCAAATCACATTCGATATTCAATACAAGGCTCTGAATAGAAAATATATCGGCTTATATTCAATATCGAATTCTACGACTAACACATGCCGTATTGGAAATAACGATATAAATATATATCTTTCAAATTTCCATAACAACACCTATATAATCACGAATTCCAACATCGAAATATTCCGAAGACAATTTCGATTCAAATCCACTCCAATGCAATCATTGGAAATTTTGGTTATTTTCAAAACCCCTTTCAAATTCAATTTATTTATTTAAAAATAAATAGAATTATAATTCTAGTTCAAAACTTGTTCATTTCGATAAAAATCCATTTTTATCTTTTCAAACATGAAGTTTTTCATCCCAAATCTTCACAAATCATTTCTTATGATTTTACACAAATTATTACTATTTTTAATAATTTTATCAAGGCCCATACAGTCGATTTCCATCAACGGCCATCGAACTGCACTTACAGCGACCTTTTTCAAATTTGATTTGGACATAATTCCAAATCCAACCGTTAGATTTCAAATTTCTAACATTCGCTAGAAAGCTCTTTTCGATACGAACCCAACGGTTCCGGTTTTAGGAGAATCCGACGGTCGGATCTCCCGTAACGTCCATTTGAAATCAATGGTCGAAATTCGCGAACTGCCGCGGCGCGGCGCGTTCTATTCAGGCCATTATATTATATATATAATATATATAATATATACTTCGTCGATTTCTATTTAAAACGAATTATATAAATAGTTTTAAAATTCGTTTCAAAATCTATTTCAACTTCCATCTCAATTCAAAGCAAAATTGAATTCTTCTCTATAAATTCGTTTTAAAATTCATTTCTATTCAATTCAAATTTCAATTCAATTTGAATTCATTTCAATTTGCTTTCAATTCATTTTGAATTCGTTTTCAATTCAATTCATTTCGAAATCACTTTCAATTCACTTTGAATTCGTTTTCAATTCAATTCATTTCGAAATCACTTTCAATTCAATTCACTTTGAATTCGTTTTCAATTCAATTCATTTCGAAATCACTTTCAATTCAATTCACTTCGAAATCATTTGATTTCAAAATTACTTTTTAATATTCATTTTAAAATGAATAAAATCGATATAAATATCGTTCACGTCAAAATGGCGTCACTCTAATCAACACGGCTTCATATATTGACATTTTCAAATATTCCATTTCGAATATTTCTTTTTCAAAATAGTTGTTATTATCAAAATATTTCGTTCAACACATGACCAATCTCAATGAATGAGTACTGTCAACACATGAACTTTTATTTTATATATATTCTTTATTTTTCAAATTGGAATGAGGCCCAATCAATTACCATATAAAGTTAATTATATGGATTTTCATACAACACATGTATATAATTACATTGAAAAATAATCAACCATCAACCAAAGTGCACTACACTGTATAAGCATCAAATGTAGATATTCAACGCTTATAACAGCCTGTCAATCAATCGATCGACACATTTAATCAATCAGGATGAGTGAACTTCAAATTTCATCCCAACACCCGTGTGGGGTTTCAAACAATCAAACTCAGATTTTGGTTGTGCAGTTGGGCGATGTGTAAAATTTATCGTCCCAATCAATGTCATTCAAATAGGTGTACATAAACAAACCGTCTGGTTTGTAAATGAATATTTATTTATTCACATTCACGTTAAAAATTATATATTTAACGATAAAACAATTTATTCCAACATATGAATTTCTATTTAATTCATTTATTCAATAAAAATGATATTTTTATTTTTCTAACATATTTTAGAAAATTTCGGCGGCATAACGACACGATACTAGAAACGGGACAAGGCCTAGCCTAATCCCCGGTCTAGTGAAGGCCCACGCCATTCACACATCAATCATATCAATTTTATTATGCAAACCACAAAATTTGGAGTAAGAGTCTAACCTAGCCTTACTCCTTCGCCTTATAACGGCGCACGTCTAATCCTAACCAATTTATCGATTCGATCTTTCACACCACAAACCACATTCAAACCAATATCACAATCAATAACCAAACAGCCAAACAAACAAGTCCATGGTCTGTGGACGATTGTGTCGGGTGCTACTAAACACCGTCTGCATCCTAGTATATATATATAACTAGAAAATAAATTTGAAAGGTGAGAAATTCTCACATATAGCTATCCTAGCTCCACGGCTCTTCTTTTGCAGAAGTCTTCGTCGTTTCGCCTTTTTGTCACCTTCGTTGCTGCTTTCACTACATACGTAAAAATCACATTTTTACTTCGCTATTCAATATATAAAAATCGAATTTTTAGTTCGCTATTCAATATATAAAAATCGAATTTTTATATTCTCCATTATATTTTCAAAAGTGATGTCTTTTTATTTTCAAAGGCGAAGTCTTTATATTTTCAAATCAAGATTGCTTGTATTTTTGAATCAATGACAATTTCAGTTTCTTTTCTTTTTAACAATGTAAAAATCAGTTTTTAATCATTTTAAAAATCTCGTTTTAACAAAATAAAAATTCTGGTTTTAACAAAATAAAAATTCTGGTTTTAAACAAAATAAAAATTCTGGTTTCAAACAAAATAAAAATTCTGGTTTCAAACAAAATAAAAATTCTGGTTTTAAACAAAATAAAAATTCTGGTTTCAAACAAAATAAAAATTCTGGTTTTAAACAAAATAAAAATTCTGGTTTCAAACAAAATAAAAATTCTGGTTTCAAACAAAATAAAAATTCTGGTTTTTATTTTTAAAACAAGTAATGGTATTTTATTCTTAAACAAGCTAATCTATATATTTTAAACCTTAATAAATTTTAATTACCTATACAAACCATCAGCTGTTTTCTCCTTCATCCAGGTAACCCCGACGTCGAAGAAACCCACCCATCGTCGGAATAAATCGCCCATGCCTGGACATCGAAGCAGCCGGACGTTGATCCCAGGTGGTCCATCGAAGCGCCCTTTCCTATCCTCCTACAGCTCCGAACAGCTCGAAACTCGAGCTCCAATCCATGCTCGAAATCCCCCTTGAAGCGCGCGACTGGAGGGGAGCCATCGGGAGCGAGCGGCGCATCTAGATCGACGAAGGGAGGGTGGTCCGCCGGCGACTGAGGCAACGAACTAGAACTACGGATTTTTTTTTTCTTCCTTTCCTCAGATCCACGAATGACGGGGGCCTTTGACTGACGTATAGGAGAAGGGGGGGGTTTATTTTATTTTATTTATTATTTAATTATTATTTTAAATTCTTTTGAATCCAATAGTTACATGTTTATCCATATGAAATCTAAATCAAACCCAACGACTGTCGCCCCTAGCTAATTACCTCCATTCCGAACGCAATGGGATATGTATCGTAGGCTGATTCGACTGTTTGAATCAGTTTCCGTTGAATTTACATTTAAATCATTTTATTGAATATTAAACGTACATTTCAAATTACCGGGGTCACATACAAACTAGAAAAATTCTAGAAAAATATTTTCTAGCTTCGTATTGACGATATGGTCCTAACAAAACTAGTTTCGTCGAATTCTGAGACTGTTTGAAAAATGGCCAATTTCCAGTCGATTAAAATCAACTGAAATGGTCAAAACACGTTTTCCTTTGCCACACTCACATATTGATTCGAAAAATTATGAAATCTGAAACCTAGCAATAACTTTACATCACGGACCCAACAAAACTGGTTTCGTCGAAATCCGAGGTTATTTGCAAAATGTCCATTTTTAAGGGCCTGAATTCCATAGCGACTATTCAGAATTTTCAACTGGACATATCTTTTGATACCCGATATGAAATCTTGATTATTTGGATTCGTTGGAAAGATATTATCAAATAGATCCTATCATTTTTGGTTTCACTAAAATCCGGATTGTTTTGCACCCGGTACATTCAATTGAAGTTTGAAATCGAATTATCGAACTACCGCGCCATTTTCAATTCTATTTATAATTATATATAAATATTTATATTCTAACGACGACGTATATAATATATACGTTCGAATTATATTTAAAATAAATTTTCGTCGATATTATTTAAAATAATTCATTTTAAATAATCAAAATTCGATAAAATTGCCAAAATAAAAATTTTAAACTGGCCCAGATTTTCGGGTTGTTACAATCTCCCCCACTTAAAACTTTTCGTCCCCGAAAAGGAACAAAGTCGAAAGTGGTTTGATTAATTCAATTCTACGCTCGACCTGGCTTCCATTCTCCAACTTTTCAGTTTCTGAGAATTTCTAAAATTTCAAAAATTCGGCTAACACCCTAAATTTTTGAAAAATTTCGCCATAACCTCCCCTGCACCGGGAGCATCGGGGAATTTCAAATAGCTTCCCCGGTCCTTCAGATCTCAAAAAGAAAAAGAAAAAGCCAAGCGGCTAGCCAATAGGCTCACAAAATCATCATCACCCAAACAAAACAGGAAATTATGTAGTAAACATGTACCTATTTATCGGGCAAACAAATTTTATTCTCTGGCTCTAGCCTCCTTGCTATGACCTGTTTAATGATATATATGTATATGCAAGCAAATGCAACCAATTTTCAATACAGTTCAATATTTGATCAAATTAGGCATAATGGTTCAAAATTATCAAACAATTAAACAAACAACACAAACATCAATCAATTAGTTGATTAGAGTTTCAAATGCATAACTTTGATACGTATACAAAAAATCATGTTTTTGATGCCAATTCACAACAAAGTGTTCTAGCTATATAAGATTTGGTTCTCACACCAGTCTAATGGAAATATATAGATATCACACCTTCGTAACACGAACATAAATATTGATGATGCGATCGCTATCATCAATATCATCTTCGGGCGCCTAGAATGTGATTCTATATCTATCCAGTATATTAAAACTTCGACTATACGTTCATGACGCGTATACGCGAAATCTACATATACTCGATTGTCCATATTCAATATAAATAATCAAATACGAATAATTGATTTAAATTTTCAAAACAAAATTTGTTTTCATTTGAAAAATATACTCTTCACTCTCGTTCTAGGATACTACTGATCCCATCTCTAACGAGTCATTCCCATTGGATATTACTAATCCAATATCTGATGAATTCTTTCGTAGGGTTCTAACGTGCCTTGTTCTCTGCTTTGTAAACCAAAGCTCTGATACCAACTGCGACGGCAAGGAATTTTGCTCGGTCCGAACCAGTCGCTAAACCGACCCAGACCGTTCGAAACGCCCTATCGTTTGAGAACAGGACATAACAGAACGCAAACGGAAGAACATTTCATTGTATATTACAACAATGCATCAGATTACAAGAATATACAGAGTATAAATGAATATTACACAGAAATATCAGAGATTTAAATTACATTTAAATACATAGCAGCGGAAAATAATACAATACACAACTAGAAGAGATATACGGATACAAAGCTTTCCGGATATCATTCCAGCTGTAAACCAGGATCCTGTGAATATAAATCTGCAAAACCAAAACTACTAGCTGCCCGTGTCAAAATAAGGGCACCCAGAGTTTAGGTTAAAACAATAAACTCCAGGTCAGTCATGTGACTGATGTGAGAACTAAAACAGTTATTATTCTTTATTTTAAAAGTTAGGTAAATCAAGGGACCACGCCGTATAACACGGAACGGGTTTCCTCCCAAGAATACCAGTGCATATAACAAACAGCGCAATGCTAAATAAAGAAAAATGAAGCTGTTATAAGACCCAGGTCCCATCACACAATGCAACGCAGTCGAGGATAGGGTTTTCCCTTATAACAGCCAAAGTATGCTTGATACGTTTAAAACAAATCATTTGATACTATTATAAGTGCATAGTGTATAAAACAACTTCAAATCATAAGTATCAATCATAGGCGGCATGGGTACCATATATCATGTCGCCATACTAGTTCTACAATTAAAACCGCACATGTCACGTATTTGGAAATTGGGTTTCCATCTATGAACCGAGGCAAAAGATAGTCCTCACCGACTTCGAGACGCTCTAGCCCGTGTCTCAGGCAAGTACTCAGTCAAGCCTTGGATCCTCAGGGCCAGTCCACCGATGTGGATTAAACTTAAACCCTGAACATGCGTCTCCCCACCCTATGGGGTGTAAGTCTGGTCCGTCTGCCGACCAGAATGCATCGGCCGAAACCGATATAACCGAGGCGCCTCGCAACAGCAACAACCACATAAGTCAAACTCGTCAGGGCGTGTAAAACCACTGACGCCACTTCTAGCTAGAAAGAAACGCATGCCCTCCCTGACGTCCTCTCCCGTTTTTGGTTCACAACCGGGGTGTGAGGCTCGCGAATTCACGTTACACAAAGCTGTGCCACACAGGCTGTGCTTTGATCATCACCACGAAACTTTGCTTTTCAACAGAAGCCTCGATCAATTGCCACTTAGGCACGCCACACAGGCAATTCACTCCATGCGTTTGATATCCATCAATATATAACCCCTGAGCTCGTACGTCTCAGAGAAGGGCGTTAAGCAAGAGAATAAATTCTCCGCCGCCAAACAGATATATATTTAATAGAGATCAATCACACAGACTAAAATCCAATGTCAGACACACAGTCCATTTACAAGTCCGTTCTGGGTCTGAACGAAACCGGAGGCACCTAGTACCTCGCATCTCCATCGATCTCCAAGTACGTCTGGACGATCACAAACTGTTTCCATCTTCTTGGGTGTACAGCCCAATCAAGATCATCAGTAATCACCCAAACGACGTGAAGACTTCCGGTCTTCGACCGCCGTCTTCATCTTCGACACCACGTCGAATCAGTTATTCAGAATGGGATAAACCCGGTCTTTCTGAATAACTCGCGTATATATTATAAAAGTGTTACACAAACACAACATACGCCTCATTCCAATTCAGAATATTCTTTTATTCGAATATTCCTATACTTTGGGAAAAGTTCCCATTAATTTTATCCCAGATAAATTCTTTAAATTTATTCTTTAATCTCCTTTGAATATCAATTCAAACTAGTCGGGATTAGCGAACCACACCGAAGTAATCATTTATTTTATTTCCCAATCCCAACCTATTCATCCCATGAAGTAAAACTGGTAATACTTCATATCTAACACCACAGTGTTATCGGTAATTCAATTACCATTTCACGTTCAAATCTAATTAAAGATTTAACTATCGCCTGGAGTAAAACTGGTGATACTCCATTCTCGATTTTTTTCAATCTATTTAAAGATTCATTAAAACTCCACTTAGTTTTAATCGTTAACTGGGTTAAAGAATCAGTGTCATTTAAAAACACAGTTCACGATAAACCCAAAACCACATTCATTAATTATCGGGTTAAAGAACGAGTGTTATTTAAAACACTGTTCACGATAAACCCAAAAATCAATATCAATTCAATTCCAATTAAATATTATTTAATTGGCACACTTCATTAAATCTAAATAAAAAGATTTAATCATTTCTCAACTGGGTTCAAGAACAGTGTTAGTGAAGACACCATTCACGACAAACCCAAATCACATTCGATATTCAATACAAGGCTCTGAATAGAAAATATATCGGCTTATATTCAATATCGAATTCTACGACTAACACATGCCGTATTGGAAATAACGATATAAATATATATCTTTCAAATTTCCATAACAACACCTATATAATCACGAATTCCAACATCGAAATATTCCGAAGACAATTTCGATTCAAATCCACTCCAATGCAATCATTGGAAATTTTGGTTATTTTCAAAACCCCTTTCAAATTCAATTTATTTATTTAAAAATAAATAGAATTATAATTCTAGTTCAAAATTAGTTCATTTCGATAAAAATCCATTTTTATCTTTTCAAACATGAAGTTTTTCATCCCAAATCTTCACAAATCATTTCTTATGATTTTACACAAATTATTACTATTTTTAATAATTTTATCAAGGCCCATACAGTCGATTTCCATCAACGGCCATCGAACTGCACTTACAGCGACCTTTTTCAAATTTGATTTGGACATAATTCCAAATCCAACCGTTAGATTTCAAATTTCTAACATTCGCTAGAAAGCTCTTTTCGATACGAACCCAACGGTTCCGGTTTTAGAAGAATCCGACGGTCGGATCTCCCGTAACGTCCATTTGAAATCAATGGTCGAAATTCGCGAACTGCCGCGGCGCGGCGCGTTCTATTCAGGCCATTATATTATATATATAATATATATAATATATACTTCGTCGATTTCTATTTAAAACGAATTATATAAATAGTTTTAAAATTCGTTTCAAAATCTATTTCAACTTCCATCTCAATTCAAAGCAAAATTGAATTCTTCTCTATAAATTCGTTTTAAAATTCATTTCTATTCAATTCAAATTTCAATTCAATTTGAATTCATTTCAATTTGCTTTCAATTCATTTTGAATTCGTTTTCAATTCAATTCATTTCGAAATCACTTTCAATTCACTTTGAATTCGTTTTCAATTCAATTCATTTCGAAATCACTTTCAATTCAATTCACTTTGAATTCGTTTTCAATTCAATTCATTTCGAAATCACTTTCAATTCAATTCACTTCGAAATCATTTGATTTCAAAATTACTTTTTAATATTCATTTTAAAATGAATAAAATCGATATAAATATCGTTCACGTCAAAATGGCGTCACTCTAATCAACACGGCTTCATATATTGACATTTTCAAATATTCCATTTCGAATATTTCTTTTTCAAAATAGTTGTTATTATCAAAATATTTCGTTCAACACATGACCAATCTCAATGAATGAGTACTGTCAACACATGAACTTTTATTTTATATATATTCTTTATTTTTCAAATTGGAATGAGGCCCAATCAATTACCATATAAAGTTAATTATATGGATTTTCATACAACACATGTATATAATTACATTGAAAAATAATCAACCATCAACCAAAGTGCACTACACTGTATAAGCATCAAATGTAGATATTCAACGCTTATAACAGCCTGTCAATCAATCGATCGACACATTTAATCAATCAGGATGAGTGAACTTCAAATTTCATCCCAACACCCGTGTGGGGTATCAAACAATCAAACTCAGATTTTGGTTGTGCAGTTGGGCGATGTGTAAAATTTATCGTCCCAATCAATGTCATTCAAATAGGTGTACATAAACAAACCGTCTGGTTTGTAAATGAATATTTATTTATTCACATTCACGTTAAAAATTATATTTTTAACGATAAAACAATTTATTCCAACATATGAATTTCTATTTAATTCATTTATTCAATAAAAATGATATTTTTATTTTTCTAACATATTTTAGAAAATTTCGGCGGCATAACGGCACGATACTAGAAACGGGACAAGGCCTAGCCTAATCCCCGGTCTAGTGAAGGCCCACGCCATTCACACATCAATCATATCAATTTTATTATGCAAACCACAAAATTTGGAGTAAGAGTCTAACCTAGCCTTACTCCTTCGCCTTATAACGGCGCACGTCTAATCCTAACCAATTTATCGATTCGATCTTTCACACCACAAACCACATTCAAACCAATATCACAATCAATAACCAAACAGCCAAACAAACAAGTCCATGGTCTGTGGACGATTGTGTCGGGTGCTACTAAACACCGTCTGCATCCTAGTATATATATATAACTAGAAAATAAATTTGAAAGGTGAGAAATTCTCACATATAGCTATCCTAGCTCCACGGCTCTTCTTTTGCAGAAGTCTTCGTCGTTTCGCCTTTTTGTCACCTTCGTTGCTGCTTTCACTACATACGTAAAAATCACATTTTTACTTCGCTATTCAATATATAAAAATCGAATTTTTAGTTCGCTATTCAATATATAAAAATCGAATTTTTATATTCTCCATTATATTTTCAAAAGTGATGTCTTTTTATTTTCAAAGGCGAAGTCTTTATATTTTCAAATCAAGATTGCTTGTATTTTTGAATCAATGACAATTTCAGTTTCTTTTCTTTTTAACAATGTAAAAATCAGTTTTTAATCATTTTAAAAATCTCGTTTTAACAAAATAAAAATTCTGGTTTTAACAAAATAAAAATTCTGGTTTTAAACAAAATAAAAATTCTGGTTTCAAACAAAATAAAAATTCTGGTTTCAAACAAAATAAAAATTCTGGTTTCAAACAAAATAAAAATTCTGGTTTTAAACAAAATAAAAATTCTGGTTTCAAACAAAATAAAAATTCTGGTTTTAAACAAAATAAAAATTCTGGTTTCAAACAAAATAAAAATTCTGGTTTCAAACAAAATAAAAATTCTGGTTTTTATTTTTAAAACAAGTAATGGTATTTTATTCTTAAACAAGCTAATCTATATATTTTAAACCTTAATAAATTTTAATTACCTATACAAACCATCAGCTGTTTTCTCCTTCATCCAGGTAACCCCGACGTCGAAGAAACCCACCCATCGTCGGAATAAATCGCCCATGCCTGGACATCGAAGCAGCCGGACGTTGATCCCAGGTGGTCCATCGAAGCGCCCTTTCCTCTCCTCCTACAGCTCCGAACAGCTCGAAACTCGAGCTCCAATCCATGCTCGAAATCCCCCTTGAAGCGCGCGACTGGAGGGGAGCCATCGGGAGCGAGCGGCGCATCTAGATCGACGAAGGGAGGGTGGTCCGCCGGCGACTGAGGCAACGAACTAGAACTACGGATTTTTTTTTTCTTCCTTTCCTCAGATCCACGAATGACGGGGGCCTTTGACTGACGTATAGGAGAAGGGGGGGGGGGTTTATTTTATTTTATTTATTATTTAATTATTATTTTAAATTCTTTTGAATCCAATAGTTACATGTTTATCCATATGAAATCTAAATCAAACCCAACGACTGTCGCCCCTAGCTAATTACCTCCATTCCGAACGCAATGGGATATGTATCGTAGGCTGATTCGACCGTTTGAATCAGTTTCCGTTGAATTTACATTTAAATCATTTTATTGAATATTAAACGTACATTTCAAATTACCGGGGTCACATACAAACTAGAAAAATTCTAGAAAAATATTTTCTAGCTTCGTATTGACGATATGGTCCTAACAAAACTAGTTTCGTCGAATTCTGAGACTGTTTGAAAAATGGCCAATTTCCAGTCGATTAAAATCAACTGAAATGGTCAAAACACGTTTTCCTTTGCCACGCTCACATATTGATTCGAAAAATTATGAAATCTGAAACCTAGCAATAACTTTACATCACGGACCCAACAAAACTGGTTTCGTCGAAATCCGAGGTTATTTGCAAAATGTCCATTTTTAAGGGCCTGAATTCCATAGCGACTATTCAGAATTTTCAACTGGACATATCTTTTGATACCCGATAGAAATCTTGATTATTCGGATTCGTTGGAAAGATATTATCAAATAGATCCTATCATTTTTGGTTTCACTAAAATCCGGATTGTTTTGCACCCGGTACATTCAATTGAAGTTTGAAATCGAATTATCGAACTACCGCGCCATTTTCAATTCTATTTATAATTATATATAAATATTTATATTCTAACGACGACGTATATAATATATACGTTCGAATTATATTTAAAATAAATTTTCGTCGATATTATTTAAAATAATTCATTTTAAATAATCAAAATTCGATAAAATTGCCAAAATAAAAATTTTAAACTGGCCCAGATTTTCGGGTTGTTACAGGTTGAACGATAGTTTTCTAATGAAAGAGAAAAATCTGGATTTCGTCGTATAGATTTTGAGTTATGTCAAAATCAAATTTTTTGAAAAGCAGCGCCAGAACCATTATAAAACCATAACGGTTTAATTAAATAAATAAAAGGATTTTTAGGAAATAAAATCTGAGTTGGCACTAGAAAAATCCAGACTGGAGATATAAAATAAATATGAACTCCAGTGAAGTAAGTGAAATGATTTTTAAGACAAAAATCATATTTTAAATGGTTAAATAGAATTAACTAAATTGGAGGATAATTAGTTAAAAGAAAATTGAATCGAAATTGGGTTTTTGGATAAGTGAAAGGGATTGAGAATTTATATTCGAAATCGAATATATAACTCGAGTTGAAAATATAATTAGATTAGTCTATAATTGAGTTGACATATATTTGAACAAGTTATATTCAAATAAAAAGGGGTGAAATCGGCAAAACGGTTAATTAGCAACTAGCTAATGGGAAGTTGAATGATTGAATTTAAATTTAACTTAAGTAAGTTAAATGGATCGAAATGGATAAATTGGGTAAAATCAATGTGAATGAAATATGAATTGGGAATGAATAAAGGAAAACCAAAAGAGTTAAGAAGAAAATATATTTGTAAATCAAATATAAAGGAAATATATTTGTAACACAAATACAAAGGAAGTTATGTGCAAACAAATAGGAGAAGGAAATATTTCTAAAACATTTACAAATAGATTCAATGGAAATATTTATTTATAGAAAATAAATAGAATGTTATAAATGAGATATTTATTTGTTAAATACATAGAATTTAATCAAAGGAATATTTAGAAGATGAATAGAAAATGGAAATCTGTTTTTAACAGATAAATAGAAAAGATCTATTTATAAATAACAGTTTATAAATTAAATTAAATATTTATCATTCGATAAATGAATATATAAGTCTGAACTTATATAGAGAAGAGATATTGGTTTTTAACACCAATAGTTTTAAATAGAAGGGGTATGCAACACTTGTATAAGTGAAGTAACGTTATTAAAGAGAACATTTATAAAGTGAAGAACCGTTACTAAAAGTAAATCTTTATAAATGAATAAACGTTATCCAATAGGAGTTATTCGAATAGGAGAAGTCGATTAGAGTTAGAAATAATCGATTTGAGTTGGAATAAATCGATTAGAGTAAGAATTAACCAGTTAGAGTTAATCAGTTAGGGTTAATCCGTAGAGTTAATTAAATATTAGTTATTCAATTAGAATTTATCGAATATTTGTTATTAAAATAAAGAGTTAACCAGATAGAGTTAATTGAACATAGTTAATCGAATTTGGATTTAATTGAATGTTAGTTATTCAATTAAAGTTGATCGAATATAGTTATTGAGATAGAGTTAGCCAAATATAGTTACTCAGGATAAGTTGCCATTTCGTACGACTGCCAGCGTAATTTGCAGGGCTGCAGATAGCCTAAGGCGGTCGGATGTTTCCTGGGGGAATCAGGCGTAACCATGGTGATTGCTGCGATCTAGAGTCAAGCAAATGGAGTTAAATCAAATATTAGTTTATTTGAATAGAACTAAAGGAGTTATCGATTAGTTTAATCGAAGTGAGTTATAGAATATGGGTTATTCGAATGGAGGAGTTATCGAATTTAGTTATTCGATGGAGTTAATCGAAAAGAGTTACATCCAATAAAGTAAATTGAATAGAGTAAATCGAATATAGTTTACTCGAAGAAAGTTTTTCAAATCTAGTTATTCAAAAGGGAGATTATCGAATATAGTTATTCGAAGGGAGGAGTTATCGAATAGGGATTTATTCGACAGAGAGTTACGTATTGAAGTTTGAAATGTTGAATATCAACATAAATAAGTTCTGAAAAGTTAATGGGTTTGTAGCACTTTTTCTACCTTAGCAATTTCGAGGACGAAATTATTTTAAGTGGGGAAGATTGTAATGACCCGCATTCTGATGGGTTAATTTTAACTATTTAATACAGATTTAAATATTGGGTGGATAATATAAATGGAAATTTTTATATTAGAGTTATCGATTTGATAATCAATTTCGATTTAAAATCGAATATATTAAATTATCAAAAATAGGAATTAGCGAATAATTTAATTCAAAGTCAAAACTGAATTTGAAACAGTTCAGATAATTAAATCAAAACTCCTGTTTGAATTAGAATAATAATATTAAATTATTATTGAAGAATTTAAATAGTTTGAAATTTAAATTGAATCGATTTAAATTAATATCTATTCCAGATGATCGAATTAGACTTCGTGACCTATCCCAGTGTGTTCAGAATAGTGGTATTACCCTAGGATTGACAGTTGTTGGGTTCAGAAAGGAGCTCGGAATCAATGTGATAATTTAAATTAAAGGACACCAGATTTTAATAAATTAAAATAAATTAAAATATACGTTCCTTATTTGTGGGCAGAAGGAAAACAACAAGGGGAAACTAAAAATGGCGTGCTGTTCCATTCAGAAACCATAAGAGCTGAATTGAACGTGGCTTTATAATTATCCACCCGTCCCTTTATTTAGCCGATCCTCCCATTCTCAAAACAAAAGCTTCAGCAATAATCAAAAATGGCCATCCTTTGTTAAAAACCCAATCGCGATTCCTTTTTCCGAAGAGCCGAAAATCGACTTCAAGTGCGTGCGACAGAGGGATGAGTTGGGAAGGTTTCAGCATCGATTCAGGTTCGGATTTTGGGGCTTCAGAGGATGTCACGATTCTGGATTTCGACAGTGGGTATTTTCTGGAACTCGACGAAGACCCTCGCGAAGGCAGGAGGAGACATCGACGTGAGAGAGAAGAAGATGTAGCGATTTTAAATTGGGTTGGGGTGTTGATTTTGGATGAAATCACAGTCTCGATTTATAATCATCGTGATGATCTGGAGTTCGGTGGGTGGAATGAAGATCTGTGGAATTCAACAGTAGCAGGCAGTAAGGCCGTGAGTGTAAGGTGATAAAGTGAAGTGAAAGGAGGATGACTGCGAGGTGTTCGAAGAAATGCCAAGGTGTAGAATTGTCGTTTGAGCTGGTGCTGTTCTTTTGGGACTGTTCTGGGATTAGTTCGTCGACCGGTTGAGTGGATTATGATAGCAGTAAGGTATACGTTTTACTATAATCTAAATTTGCATAGAATAAATTGTTGATTTGTTTTAAATAGTTAGTTTAAAATAAATAGTCATTTAATCGATAATTAGAAATAAATCGTAGGAACCTGATAAATTCAGTTAAGACGATTGAAGACGATTCATGGACACCACGATATGGAAATAAAATGGATATTCGACAAAGGAAAATTCTGGTGAGTAAACCTCACTCACCATTTATTTAGAATTATTTCTAGTTGTTAAAAATAATTGTTGTGCTTGTTTGAATGTTGTCTGATTGGTTTAAATATATATATATATATATATATAGTTATATAGGCTTACTATTATATATATTGGTTTGGTGATTGGTTGGATTCCCGCAGTTTCATTAGCGGATGCCCGCAGTTTCATAGCGGATGATTACCCTATACGCCCCACGCTATGATTAGTGGATGACCTTCTATACCGCGATATCCTGCCACGAAGCAGGATGGGTATTATTTATGTGCTAACATCTGTGGATGCAGGAGAACAGGTTGGAGGAATCCAACTGGATTCCTCAAAAATATATTATCTATTGTTGTTTGTTTGATTTCATATATATTCATATATGATGTGTTACAAATCAAATGATTGAAAATTGGTTGATTTGATTGTGTAAATATCACTGGGGGCTTGAGATATTGATTCATAAAAACATCAAAAGGGTATTTGATATTTAAAAATGAAATTCTATTTTTATAAATAGAATTTGAATTTTAAAGGAACTATAGAAAATATTTAACTTGTTTTGAAAGTATATAAAACAAGTGAATCGAATTTATAAAGTTGTTTATAAATGAAAATATGGAATTTGAATCGAATTTATAAAGTTGTTTATAAATGAAAATATGGGATTTGAATTGAATTTATAAACGTTGTTTATAAATGGAAAGGTGGGATTTGAATTGAAGTTATAAACGTTGTTTATAAATAATGCCGAGAATTCAAATGGACTTTGAATATAAGGAATTGAAATAGAGATTTGAATAATCGAATTCAAATGGAGTTTAACTATAGAATTTGAATATAGTATTTCAAATGGAATTTGAAAAGAGAATTCAAATAGACTTTAAACGATTTGAATATAGGATTTAAATGGAATTTAAACAATAGAATTTGAATAGATTTGAATAATAGAATTCAAATGGAGTTTAACTATAGATTTGAATAATAGAATTCAAATGGAGTTTAACTATAGAATTTGAAAATAGAATTCAAATGAAGTTTAAATCAAAAGAATTCAAATAGAATTGAATTGGAATTTGAATAGAGAAGTCGATAAGGGAACGAGAGTATTAGTATAATTAGAATGTGTAATATGCAAGTTAAAAATATATTTGAACATGTCATGTTCAAATATGACGGTGAAATAGACTGAGAAGTTAATTAACAGATTTAATTAACAAACTGAGTTAAAACGATTGGTATAGTTAAAATAGATTGGACAGGTATAGACATACAGGAGACAGGTATGGAATAAAGTATAGAAGTGAAATAAATAGAATGCCCGACAAAAGGTACGTATTTAATTTCCATATGAGATTTTATGCGCCGTATCGGCAAGCCGCTTGGCTTTTTCTTTTTTCTTTTTGAGATAAGAAGGACCGGGAAAGCTATTTGAAATTTCCCGATGCTCCCGGTACAAAGGAGGTTATGGCGAATTTTTCCGGGAATTTAAGGAGATAGAATATTTTTAAGATAATTTGATAGTTAGAAATCAACATATCAAATTATATAGAAGTCGATAAGGAAACGAACTTAGAAATAGAATAGTATAATTAAAAAGGGAAGTATAAGAAAAAAATCTCGTAGGAATAGAAAGAGAAAATGTATATGTGTTTGAAGGTGAATAATCAGTTGTATGGTATTGATTATTCGAGTAAGTAGTCTTGTCTGTTTTGACGTTAAATGTTATTCAGTCAAGGTCTGAGAGGTAATTATACCCCAACTTGGTTGATTTCATGATATACCGATAAATAGCAAGATTCAGGCTCGAAGATCAATGTGGAATAAGGATTAGTTGAATACTGTATTTGGGTTGTCGTAACGATGTTTTACACAACATCTGTTTTAACCCAAATATGTGCAAAGCTTGGAAATAGAATAATGAACGTTTCCTAAGTATAGGAATAAACGAGATTGGAAAAGAGATAAGTAGTTGGAATATTTTCCAATTATAAATAACATATATTTTCTAAAGTTTAGAAAATAAAAGAAGGCGATATATGGAATTGTTTTCCAAATAACGTATAAAGGCCAATATGGTTATCGAAAATATTTGGTTAACAAATATTGATAAGAAATAGAGAAGAGATTTAATTAATGGAATATTAATTAAAGGTTCAGTGATTGTTGGATGTTTGGATGAACACTTGTTTTATTCGATAGTTAAATCATCGACTATCGAAACACTTGTTTTTATTCGATAGTTAAATCACAGACTATCGGAGTTTTGACCATCGTTGTCAATATGGAGAGACCGGTTGGATTATTATCCGAAGAACCACTCCATATTGGCAGTAACGTGCGAATCAGATTATATAAAGATAATCGAAGACGGAGTAGAGTACAAGGACTTTTTCTATTTATAGAAATAGTACCTTCGGTTCATCCTGTTCCTGGGTGACGTGTATGGATGAATGTCTGACAGAGTATTTCCAGAAAGGTCACGTACATTGATTTCTTCAACCGTACCAAGAGTGGAAGCGGAGAAGGAAACTTCTTTTAGCTAACACGTAATGTACTGTTGAGGACGTCAATCGGTGATTTGATGGATTTGACGATGTGGCATTCGAAGTGAATCTGGTGTGATGATAAAGCGTAGCTTCTAGCCTCATCATCCGGTAAATGACAGAAATCGGGCAAGCAGCATGGCTATGTAGGTCGCACCTATTAGGCAGTATAATCACCTGATCTAGAGTTTCATTTACTTCTAAAAATCTATTGTCGATGCTGACCCATTCGGGAAACGGTTGCTGATCCCAATCGTTGGTGATATACATTCGATACACTCAAGCGAAATGAGTGGTCAGTCATGTGTGGCTGAGTTGCAAGATGTTCTTGTTGAACTCGGTGTATTCTCCTCTAGAGATATACCAGCGGAAGGTGATTCCATACCTTGTCATAGTTGGAAATCCATTACCCAATACGTGCTTGCGGTTTTGATTGTATATATATGTGGATCGTGAGATGCAAACGTTCCACTAGATTGTTATTTACTTGATTTAGACATTATTATAATATCAAAAGAGTTTTGATATATAGATAAGTCAAGTGTTTGGATTCTCATAAGGAAAAAAACCCGTTCCGTGTTATACGGCGTGGTCTTATGAGGTATCATTTAGTTTTCTGAAACTGTTTTAAACTGTTTACTCATACCAGTCCCATGACTGACCCGGAGTTTATTTGTTTTGTTCTACCTAAACTCTTGGGTGCCTATATTTGTACGGGCAGTCAAGTAGTTCAGGATTTTTCAGATATATCTAAAGGAGCTTGGAGCAGGAGGCTTCAGCGTTATCTAGTTATAGTTTGTTCCGCTATGTTGTAAGTGTTGTACTCTGATAAGTGTATGTTATACAGTTAAGATTTTGTATTTCAAAGATGTGATATATTATATTTTGTTCCGCTGCGATGTGAGATTCTGTGTTGTTAGTTCTGTTCTTCTTCTACCTCTTTCTTCTAAAAAAAAATGTTCCGTATTTTCGTGATATTTGGGTTGGACGTATGATGTATATAGTCAACTCCGATGTTATGGAAATCCGGGTCATTACATAATCACTATAGTGCAAAAGGAACTATCCATCTTTGTAGTAAAGACGAGTGATGTCTCACATCCAAGAATGCATATTCCTACCAATCTTTTCCAAAAGTTCCTTAAATTGTTTTTCCAAAATCTTTCTGCTATGGCTAAAGCCCAGTGATTCCCTTAAAATATATGTAAAAACTACCTATCACAGGTACCAAACTCAATCTAACAAAAGATAGGTCAAAGGAGTAAATAATCTACTTTAGCTGATTCTTCATGGGTCAATCCTAGTGTGTGTCTACCATGCATAACCCCACATAACCATCTTCCTCTCACTATATAAGATGGCTCACCATATAGCTAACCTGTCTAAACTCCAATTCGTACCTAGTAATGCTATAAGCATCACTCCATATCTAGAAAAACTTCCAGCTATATATATGAGAATCAAATCTTTCTTTCTCTTCGAACTATGTTCTTTACACATAAAGCTACAAGTTAGGAATTTTCATAAATATAAATCCTAAACTCATCTTCTTTTCTATTAGGTAACCTTCTAACCTCTTTTAATATTTGGAAAATCTAGCGCAATGGGAACTGAATCGATGTCGCCTAGAGATACACTAAGGAAAGCAGGAAAAATCAACATGACTAACCCCTGAGGTCATAAGAAATCTCAAGAGTCCATCCACTACATATCCTAGCCTAACAATTTTCTTCTTGCTGTCAAAATAGCGTAATACATGGATAACTAACCCATCCTCAAAATTTTCACTCAAAATTTTCATATCTTGAAAATCTTAGAACATACGCATTCAGTCAAACTCTAGTACTAGTATCAAATTCTAAGAAACCCAATTATATGGCTAAACAATCTAGATCCAAAACCAACTCATACTCGGAAATCCCCCAAGCTTCCACTTATATAGAATCTCTATTTTTGAATATCGACCTATTATAAATAACCATGTCAATCCTCCAAAGGGGTCTAAGAAACTAATATTGGTTCTAAAACAAAGCCTAAGTGTAAACAATAAACTAATGCACACTCGACGATTTACTATATCTGTAAAGAAATTCTTCGTTAGGCCTACAATACAAATGTTATAACGACCCGCATTTTACATATCAGAGATCGTAAATTAATTCTATTTTATTCTCTAAAGGACGAATCAATCTTATATTTTAATATGTTGTTCATGGGGCATGAGACATGTCCATGATTTTTTCCGAATGTTTTGTGACCATTTTACCCCTATTAATAATTGTTTTAGCCATAACTTTTTTTGACACTAAATCAGGTGTTGTAACTGGTCTCATTGGAATAGGATTGTAATGACCCGTAACTTCCCCGGTAAGGAAAGAGCGGATACTTTGAGAACAACACACAAAAAAACGCATACAGAAGAACATTTCATTGCTTATTACAACAATACCATCAGATTACAAGAATATATAAAGTATAAATCAATATTACACATTATAAAATATCAGAGATTACAATACATTACATAACAGTGGAAAATAATACAATGCACAACTAGAAGTAATACACGGATACAGAGCTTTCCGAGTATCGTTCCAGCTATAAATCAGGATCATGTGAATAAAAATCTGCAAAACCAAAACTACTAGCTGCCCGTGTCAAAATAAGGGCACCAAGAGTTTAGGTTAAACAATAAACTCCAGGTCAGTCATGTGACTAGTGTGAGAACTAAAACAAATATTTATCTTTATTTTAAAGTTAGGTAAATCAATGGACCACGCCGTATAACACGGAACGGGTTTCCTCCCAAGAATACCGGTGCATAAAACAACAACGCAATGCTAAATAAAGAAAAATGAAGCTATTATAAGACCCATGTCCCATCACACAATGCAACGCAAGCCGAAGGATAGGGTTTTTACCTTATAATAGCCAAGCATGCTTGGTACGTTCAAGACAAATCATTTTGATACTATAATAGTGTAGAGTGTATGAAAACAACTTCAAATATAAATGTATCAATCATAGACGGCATAGTATCCCATGCTACTATGTCACCATACTAGGCTCTACAAATAAAACCGAAATATCACGTATTGGGAATTGGATTTCCATCTGTGAACCGAGGCAAAAGATAGTCCTCTACCGATTCGAGACAATCTAGCCCATGTCTCAGGTCAGAGCTCGAGTGACCTTTGGATCGTCAGGGTCGGTCCACCGATGTGGATTAAATGCCTGAACACTATGTTTCCCCGCCCTTTGGGGCGTAAATGAGCCAACGAATGACTCCATCGGCTTCACATAGTCACCGATATATCCGAGGTGCCTCGCAATAGCAACAACCACATAAGTCAAACTCGTCAGGGCGTGTAAAACCACTGATGCCACTTCTAGCTAGAAAGAAATGCATGCCCTCCCTGAGGTCCTCTCCCGTTTCTGGTTCACAACCGGGGTGTGAGGCTCGCGAATTCACGTTACACAAAGCTATGCCACACAGGCGGTGCTTTGATCATCAATCACAAGACTTTGCTTTTCAACATAAGCCTCGATCAATTGCCACTTAGGCATGCCCCACAGGCAATTCACTCCATGCGTTTGATATCCATCAATATATAACCTCTAAACTCGTATGTCTAAGAGAAGGGCGTTAAGCAAGAGAATAAATTCTCCGCCGCCAAACAGATATGTATTCAATAGAAATCAATCACACAGAATAAAATCCAATGTCAGACACACAGTCCATTTACATGTTCGTTCTGGGTCTGCACGAAACCGGAGGCACCTCGTACCTCGCATATCCATCGATCTCCAAGTGCGTCTGGACGACCACTAACTGATTCCCTCCTCTTGGGTGTACGGACCAATCAAGATCATCAGTAATCACCCAAACGACGTGAAGACCTCCGGTCTTCAACTACCGTCTTCATCTTCGACTTATCGTCGTATCAGTTATTCAGAATGGGATAAAGCCAGTCTTTCCGAATAACTCGCGTATATAATAAACAAGTGTTACACAAACACAACATACGCCTCATTCCAATTCATCAGTCACTAACTGTAAATTAACAAGAGAATAATCCCCCAAACATTAACCCCGAAGGCCGAAACCAACATCAGATCAATACCCAGAAAACCATTCATCTTAACTAATCTTCAATTAGTTGCTAAATTTCACATTCATAGGGATAAGTTCCCATTAATTTTATCAAAGATAAATTCCTTAAATTTATTCTTTAATCTTCTTTTGAATATCAATTCAACTAGTCGGGATTAGCGAACCACACCGAAGTAATCATTTATTTTATTTCCCAATCCCAACCTATTCATCCCATGAAGTAAAACTGGTCATACTTCATATCTAACACCACTGTGTTATCGGTAAATTCAATTACCATTTCATGTTCAAATCTAATTAAAGATTTAACTATCGCCTGGAGCAAAACTGGTGATACTCCATTCTCGATCTTTTCAATCTAATTAAAGATTCATTAAAACTCCACTTAGTTTTAATCTTTAACTGGGTTAAAGAATCAATGTCATTTAAAACACGGTTCACGATAAACCCAAAATCATATTCCATTCTATCAGCCTTTAACCGTAAAATAGCAAGTGAGCAATTCCCTAAGTATTAACCCCGAAGCCCGAAACCAACATCAGATCAATACCCAAGAAACCATTCAACTTAACTAATCTCTAGTTAGTTTCTGATTTTCTTAAATCAGTTGGGTATAAGAACAGTATTATTGAAGATACCGTTCACGACAACCCAAAATCGGATTCCATTAATCATCGGGTTAAAGAACAAGTGTTATTTAAAACACCGTTCACGATAAACCCAAAAATCAATTCAAATTCAATTCCAATTAAATACCATTTAATTGGTACACTTCATTAAATCCAAATAAAAGATTTAATCTTTTTCTCTACTTGGTTTAAGAACAGTGTTAATGAAGATACCATTCACGACAAACCCAAATATCATTTGATATTAAATACAAGGCTCTGAATAGAAAATTTATCGGCTTATATTCAATATCAAATTCTACGACCAACAAATATCGTATTAGAAATAACGATATAAATATCTTTCAAATTTCTATAACAATATCTGTATAATCACGAAATCCAACATCGAAATATTCCAAAGACAATTTCGATTCAAATCCATTCCAATTCAATTATTGGAAATTCTAGTTATTTTCAAAACCATTTCAAATCCAATTTATTTATTTTAAAAATAAATTATTATTCTAATTCAAAGCTAGTTCATTTCGATAAAAATCTATTTTTATCCTTTCAAATATGGAGTTTTTCACCCCAATTTTTCAGAAATCATTTCTTATGATTTAACACAAATTATTACTATTTTTAATAATTTTATCAAGGCCCGTATGGTCGATTTCCATCAATGGCCATCGAACAACACTTACAGCGACCTTTTCCAAATTTGATTTGGACATAATTCCAAATCCAACCGTTAGATTTCTAATTTCTAATATCCGTTAGAAAGCTCTTTTCGATACGAACCCAACGGTTCTGGTTTTAGGAGAATTCGTTGGTCAGATCTCCCG
Organism: Allium sativum; assembly: GCA_030737875.1. Lineage (NCBI taxonomy): Eukaryota > Viridiplantae > Streptophyta > Magnoliopsida > Asparagales > Amaryllidaceae > Allium > Allium sativum. Next base: position 493,839,458 of record CM060920.1, read on the forward strand.
TAATATCCGTTCAAAGTCGATGGTCGAAATTCGCGAACTGCCGCGGCGCGGCGCATTATATTCAGGCCATTATATTACATATATAATATATACTTCGTCGATTTCCTTTTAAAACGTATTTTATAAATCGTTCTAAATTCGTTTTCAAAACGTTTTCAACTTCCATCTCAAATTCAAATCAAAATTGAATCTTTCCAATATAAATTCGTTTTAAATTCATTTCAACTCGATTTCAATTCAAATCCATTTCAGTTCAAATCCGTTTCAATTCAAATCGATTTCAATTCAAATCGATTTCAGTTCAATTTCAATACGTTTTAAATTCAATTCAAAACAATTTCAATGCTATTTCAATTTCAGTTCAATTTCAATACGTTTTAAATTCAATTCAAAACGATTTCAATTCTATTTTAATCTAATTCGAATTTCAATTCTTTTCAATTTAATTCGAATTTCAATTCATTTCAATTTAATTCGAATTTCAATTCATTTCGAAATATCAGATTTTGAAATCACTTTCGATATTCATTATACAATGAATAAAATCGATATAAATATCGTTCACGTCAAAATGGCGTCAATCTAATCAACACGGCTTTTATTTAGCACATGAATTTATTTTCTATTTAACACATGAATTTATTTTCTAAATTGGAATGAGGCCCAATCAATTGCCATATAATGTTCATTATATGGATTCCCTACAATACATGTATATTACAGCAACGATAAATCAACAACCATCATCCAGAGTGCACCACACAACTGCATAAGCATTAAATATAAATAATTAACACTTACACAGTCTGTCAACCAATCGATTGACATACAACTAAACAATCGGGATTAGTGTACGTCAAATATCATCCCAATACCTGTGTGGGGTTTCAAATCAACAAACATACATTTTATTTGTGCAGGTGGGCGACGTGTAAAATTTATCATCCCAATCAATATCCTTCAAATAGGTGTACATAAACAAACCGTCAAGTTTGTAAATGAATATTTATTTATTCACATTCACGTTAAAAATTATATTTTTAATGATAATTAATTTATTTCAACACATGAATATTTTTATTATCTATTTCACATCAACATCACAAACAAACTTCACAACACGTCAAATAAGCATACAAGTCGTCCATGGTCTGTGGACGATGGGTGTCAAGTGCTGCTAAGCACCGTCTCCATCCTAGTATATAATTTTAACTAGAAAACAAGATTTAAAGTGAGAAGTTCTCACCGACTAGCTAAATCAAATGCCACGACTCTTCTTATGCAGAAATCTTCATCGTGCTCGCCTTTTGTCACTTTCGTTGCCCGTATTCACTACGTATATAAAAAATCACATTTTTATATTATTGCTATGTATATAAAAAATCACATTTTTATAACTACGCTACATGGATAAAAATTCTATTTTTATACCGCTACTATATAAATAAAAATTCTATTTTTACACCGCTACTATATAGATAAAAAATTTATTTTGACACCGCTACTATATAGATAAAAATTCTATTTTTACACTGCTACTATATAGATAAAAATTCTATTTTTACACCGCTACTATACAGATAAAATTCTATTTTTATACCGCTAGTAATATAATAAAAATTATATTTTTAACTTCTACATTATATAAAAATCATATTTTTAACTTCTACATTATATAAAAATTATATTTTTATATAATAAAAATCACTTTTTGCTTTGATTAAAAATCACTTCGTTCATAAGGTAAAAATAATATTTTTCATGACATAAAAATCTAATCTTTACCTTAACAAAGATCATCATTTTTCCCTAACGAAGAATCTAATCATTTATATGTATTTTTATAAGTTAAAACTGAATTTAAACAAAGCATTTTATAATTTAAAACTGAATTAAAATAAACTGAAAAGGGAAAGCTTACTGTTTTCGGAGGAGGAGGTGTTGTAGAGGTCGTCGGAGGGGTGGCGCCGGGCGCGGGTAGGCTGGATGTGGCAGTTGTGGTGGGGGAGGACCTCCAGGGGGCGGCGCGATTTGAAGAGAGGGAAGAGGAGGCTGGAGGGAAGGAAAGAGGGGGAAGATGGGGGGTGCGGAGGTGGCGCCCCACCTAGAGGCGGCGACGAACTAATTGGGGGGGGGGGGAGGGGGCGGCGGCGAATCGCGATTCCCCCATTTCTTTCTTTTTTTTCTCACGATTGAAATGTAACGGGGGGTTGACCGTTTTGAAGAGATAAAGGGGCCAGGGGGTTTTATTTAATTTTTTTTATTTATTTAATTATTTAATTTCAAAAAGCAAATTTTTATTTCGAAATCGAAATCGAACCCATCGACTGTCGTCCATAGCTAACTATCCCCATTCCGAACACAATGGGACATGTATACTAAGCTGATTCGATCGTTTCGATCAGTTTTTGTCAAAATCAAAATATAACTCTATATATTGAATTTGAACGCGCATTTCAGTTTACCGGGCCCACATACAGCCTCTAAAAATTCTAAAAATATATTTTCTAGCTTCGTATTGACGATACGGTCCTAACACAACTAATTTCGTCAGATTCTAAGACCGTTTGAAAAATGGCCATTTTCCAGTCGATTAAAATCCGCTAAAACTGGTCAAATGCGTTTTCCTTTGCCACGCTCACATATTGATTCGAAAAATTATGAATTTTGGAATCTAGCAATAACTTGACATCACGGATCCAACAAAAGTGGTTTCGTCGAAAACCGAGGTCGTTTGCAAAATTTCCATTTTTAAGGGCCAGAATTCCATAGCGACTATTCTGAATTTTCAATTGGACGTAACTTTTTATCCCCGCTATGAAATTTCAATTTTTCGGATTCATTGGAAAGACATTCTCAAATAGATTCAAATATTTTTGGTTTCACTATAATCCAGTTTATTTTGCACCCGGTACATTCATTTGAAATTTGAAATCGAATTATCGAACTATCGCGCCGTTTTCAATTCCTTTTATATATATATATAAATAAATATTTATGTTCTAACGACGACGTATATAAATATATACGTTCTAATTCTATTCAAAATAAATTTCTCATCGTTATTATATAAAATAATTCATTTTAAATATTCAAAATTCACCAAATTTGCCAAAATAAAAAAATTTAAATTGGCTCGGATTTCCATGTTATTACAAGGATGGTTTTTGAACATTTCGTAAAGTGGTCACATTAAAGATTTGGCCTAGCAGATTGGGAGAAATAATTGTTTTAAGTTTTTGTTTACACTGGCAAGGTTAATTAGCAGCAAAAGGGATGATTAGTGAGTCCATTAGTCTAATGATCTATGATTATAAATAGGGTATTTGAGGAGAGAATTAGGGTTCTTCTCCTCATTCTATACATTAGGTTAAGCGTCTATAAATCTCCGATTCAGCCTAATTTCCCTAATTCTAATTTCTCTCTCAAATCATTTTATATCACATCTAGAAGCAAGATCTACATTAAGGAAGATCAGATCTCATCGTTTCGCATTGAATTCAAGTGTTTTCTTCTCCATCTCTTCACTTCCTTGATTTGATTTCATTAATATTGCATCAGATCTGGGTTTTAGTGAGTGATAGGGATCTCTCACATGCATACTAACGATTATATGTGTTAATTTTGGTTAAACAAACACCTTATATGCTAATTTCACCTAAAATCGAATCAAACATGTTCAGTTAAAATCAAAATGCCCTAGGATAATCTAATTTGATCGTATATTATGTAATTCACTAGATCCATCATGTTTTATAAGTGTTTATTGTTGAATTATACTACATTTTTTACTATTATAATATGAATTTTGTTTATGCGTTCATAAGATTGTTCATGTTCAAAATTGGATGAATTGTCGTTTGATTGGTTTAATTGTATGTTATGCATGATTTGTTTGTTTAGAATTGTATGTCGTGGAGCTTATAATGGAAGAACAAATCAAATAAGAGATTTAAATGATCATATTAAGGTGAAATTTGTCGGAAGAGCTATGGAGGGCATCGGGATGGTGGTCGAAAATTTTCATCGAAAAATACACACAGTGTATGGATAGATAGTGATCTATAGGCTATGAACCAATAACGATCCAAGATCGATATCGGTCAATCACAGTTGGTCCAGTGGTGATGAAACATCATGCATGGCTTATTAGGGTTAATCTTGGGTCATGCAAAAATTTGGTGATGATTGGATGGATCAAAGTGTACCCTCTCGAATACTCGTCGATGAACTAGCAGATGAAGCTTTAGAAATGTGACTCAAAATTAGGATGGGCTGGAGGGATATATTCGAGGTGGTGAATAAAGTGATCCAACATGTAGCTAAAATTGGCTACGTGTATGGACCGGTATCAACTTATAAAAGATTAACTGATACCGATCCATCACGGTTGATGGTTGGAGCCCGGGGTTCTAAGGTGAGAAGTTACGGTCTTTAGGAGCATAATGGTGGTCTCATATAGTCAATAGCATCTACGAGGTGGAAGTTATTGTCAAAATGGTGTTTATTCTTTGGTTGTGAACTCAAGAGAGAGTAGTCGAAGACATAATTGATGACCAACTCAAAGTTGGATGTTGTTGCGAGATAATGGACTTACTCGAGTGGGTCTTGAGCTAAAAGATGAACTCGTGGATCGCTTATATAATTGGAAGTGCCAAGGAATCATTTAACATCGAAGGATTCAAGCAAGCTCAAATCATGGTTATTATGGGGATGCCTGTTAATATCTAGGACATTAAGTACCTTGGATAGCTTGGGAAGTGATCTAGTTGTCTTAGAAAGACAAACGTACATGGGTGCATGGTAGTCTGGCAAAACCGTGGTTTTCCAATAGCCCTTCATGATGGTAATGGCCAATCATTTAATATCAATGTATTCATGGCTTTAGTTTGAGCTAGGTCATTGTTTTCTATAGATGTTATGGTTGCTTATGTGTTATCTTCTATTCTTCTAGGTAGGCTATTAACACAGGATACAGAAGAGAAGTAGGGAATGGGAATTCTATTCTAACTAGTGTCTACTTCTGTAACAACCCTGTTTTCTCGTCGATATTATACATGTATTTAATCAAGATTAAGGCATGAAAAGTTTGATTTTTGGAGAAATAGTTGGTTGTGTAAACGTATTAATCTAAAAAAATTTGTTTGGCATATTAAATGATTTTATTATATGTATATAATTGAAATAAATGGAAAATATTATTATCAATATTGAATATTAGGCTATTAAATAATAATATTACCATGCATTGTGTTAAAAATAGTCAATTGCAATCAATAAACAAATTATTAAAGTGACGTAAATCAAGTTGTAACGAATATAAAATAATCTCGAAATTGTTAAATAATTTTATGGATACTTCTGATTATACAGAATGTTGAATTAATCAGGCGAGTGCTGAATCAGATAGAAGTGAGATGGTTATCAATATTATAACATGTAACTAAAGCACGAATTTGTTTAAATTATAATGTAATAAGCAAATTAGAATATTTTGCCCAAAATAATTAGAGACCAAAACTACTTTTTCTCTTGTCACTTCCTTTAGAAGCCGCTGCGGCTATCATGAGCGCGCAGGAAAATTCCAGAAATTGGATTCACATTCCACTAGAATAAACGGGAATTCTTACGATCGAGAAAGGGAGAAGAAATTAAAAGAATGGGGTGTCGTTCGCTCATCTCTCTCTCCCCATACGATCAACGTCGATGCATGCGAAGACCAGGCGGAGGCGAGGAGGGAGCGGCATTTAGGGCGGTTTGCTCGCGCTACCGAGACCGCATCACTTCTGGAGCTCATCATGGTAGAGCAGAAATTTGGGATGTTGTTCGTGGTCAGAGCGGCGACGGTGATGCCAGAAGACAAAGACAATGTGAAGGGCTAAATTGCTTTGGAAATTCAGACTTCAATTTAATGAGTTTTCCCCTCACCCACATCTATGTTTACTTCCTTAATATAGTTATTTATGTTTTTATGTTATCATTCGTATTGGATTGAATTGGTTAGATTGATACCGTTGTTCTCTAATTGGTTATGAATCAGAATTATTGATAAATTTTATGTTGGTTTGATGTTCGTATATAGAGAGGAAGTTGTCAATTTTATTTTTGATTTATATTTATATAAATCGTTTGTTTTGACAATTGATTTACTATGTGATTTTAAACAAATTGAGATAGTTCTCAGTGGATAACAACAATAACACAACATTTTATTTTATGAAGTGTAATTATAGTATATAATGTAATTCTAAACATTGAATTGTACAATAAGTTATAAATAAACTTAAACTAACCATGTGTATTTATACCTATGTACAAGAATACACACCAATTTAAGTATATATTAGTGTTTAAATTATATTATTGATCATTATGTAAGTATGAAAATTAATTCGCTCATATGCATTTCTTACATTTATACTTTTGATTAAATAATTTATTCTAGAATAATTCCGTTTAGGTTGTTTGACTACTTAAAATAAGTTTTATCCTTAAGCAGAATAAGTCGATTAAGAGGTTTTCATTTTTATTATATTATTAAATAGCTTTTGATGATATTTTGCATATTATTGGATTTATTTTATCGTACAATATGTTTTATTCTTTGCACAAGTTTGTGAGAAAAGTTTATGTTTTTCATACACTTGAGTTACTTTTGAGAATTTTGTTTGATCTTATTTATTTATAATCGTGTTCGAATTTTATGTTTTTTCCTTTGAATCGTTCTTGAATTTATTCATCAATTGCATAATTGTCGGCTTTCAATCTTGTGTGAATTCTTATATTGTGGATGATTCACTGTTGATCTAATTTGTTTGATGATTTGGATATGATACAGTGATGACATCTTTTATACAACTTATATTATTTATATTCTATGTAACGAGGAATTTGAATAAACGGCTTGGTGAAACCGTCTGGTATGGGACTTTCGGTATCGCCTTTCTGGTTATTCACTAGACTTGTTATATAGAGTATCGAAGGATAAGTGTAGTGTAAACCAATGTCTATACTGGGAAGTCCAGAGCGACTATCTCCTTACCAGTACCAGATAGTCCTGAGCAGCTATTGAGGTAGTCCCGAGCGACTATGCCATATTGGACCTAAGAGTCTAACTTATGGAGATCCGAGTATCTTCCATTATAGGCATCAAAATTGTTAGTACTGGTATATGATATTTTCATTGCACATGCGGCGTTGCTGAGTCTCGCCAATGTTGATATGCGTGCGGTGTTGCTGTGTCTCGCCAATGTTGATATGTGTGCGGTGTTGCTGAGTCTCGCCAAAGTTGATATGGATCCATACGATCTTTTATGATTTTTCTTATATTTTGATGTGATTTACATATATGATTCTCGTTTATGATTTCATCATGTTATTGTATTTTGATGGCCTGTGAGCTAACGTGTGATTGTGATGATTCTTGTTTATGATTTCACCGTTTTATTGTATTTTGATGGCCTGTGAGCTATCGTGTGTTTGTGATATTTTGGCGATTCCATAATGTGTTATAACCCTTGAATGAGATTCATTTAAATAATATCATGTTGTCATTTACATATGTTCTTATATGGTAATTCTTCCATAATATTTTAGCAATGAGGCATGAATCATTAAGGTCGATATTTGAGTGAACCTAATGATTAGGTTTATGACTTGAACGATCATTGTGGATTAGATAATGTTGTACTGCTTTATGTTATTATTCTTGTTTAGATCAACCAAACATTTTATATTAACTATAATGGATTTAAACATACACTGATCCGTTTATTATTTATATAATACTCGAGCTAGACCGAGACATTACAGGTTCAGGGACCTTGAGACCAGCTTGTTCTTACTGGGATTATAAGAGTACAGTAACTTAGTATATCATTTACTATCGTGTAATGGTACGGATTGACGTATACATATTGATGTATAACAAGTAAAAATTTATAAAATGTTAAATCTTATACAATATATTTTATCGATGTGATTTACTCTGTGATCTTTGTATTCATGTATATTCTGTATTGTTCTATCCTGGAGGCACACGTGTAGTTGTTTTGTACCGGCATTGAGTACGTAAGAGTAAGTGAAATTTCAGAAGTTTTAATAGGTACCCATGTTAGTCCAAGAGAAATTGCACGTGTGTGCCCCTATAGCCTCATTCTCCATTTTATCTAACAGTATTACTTAGTAATACTCTTGGATAATATGGGTATAGAGGTGGGGCGTTACAACTTCTGTGTGTTCAAGTAACATATGTAATAAGATTATTAAGTTCTAACTCTTTAGTTGTAGGGATAAGTCAGATGAGCACATTGAGTACAGTGATAGGTTAGTGACGAGAATGTTGTGCGATAATGAGAAGGAGGCTGGCGTATTACTATTTTTACTATATAGCTATTTATATGATTTATGTTCTTTTTGCTTTTACATAATCTAATAATTATGTGGTGAGGCTTGATGTGATCAGATATTATGTTAATGGGATGTTTTATACTTGATATCCTGTGATTTATGGAGATGAGAGTTCTAGCTTTGTTATGCTTTACTACCATATCCTTTTGTATTATTATTATACATTTAATGCGCTGTGAGTTATACAATAGATTCTTTTTCACTTTACTTTTCATGATGATCGTATCATATTGGCCTAGCATGTAATGCAGCACACCTTTCTCATATTTTAGTACAGGATGTATGGGTTATCATCACACTCGGTATCAGAGTTTCAGTTAATCGATTTTACCTAAAGTTCGATAGCGTAAAAGAATTTGAGAGACACACTTGTAATTTTATTTGGATTATAGCTATATTATATGATATATAGTGTAGTAGTTTAATAATCACATGTGCACCATTACAACCTTCCTCTGATGTGAACTGATCATTCCTGTTTCAGACAGAGAATGAGTTGTCAAAGTATGAGGAAGGCTTCTAGGTACGAGCCCGATCTTGGAGGGGTAGGCAAGGGTGGCCAATTGGGAGCAGCTACTACTACACCGATTATCCTTCTATGTTTGAGGCCATGATGGCAGTGATCATGAGGAGGATACCCACTTCAGAGGAAACAGTAGATGGTGGTGCTCCTGTGCAAGCACATAGGGTTGTTGATTTTGGTAAGCTATGTAAGGACTATACTTCTTTGGGTGGCAAGCTGTTCAGTGGGATGGAATGTGTGATCGAAATCCTGAACTGGCTAGATACTTTTGTATGCATCTTTAGAGACTTGTTAATTGATGATGCTTTGAAAAGGAAGCTCGCTTCGAGATAGCTTTAAGGGGAATCATTGAATTAGTGGAACTCCATTACTTTTGAGACTCCAGAGGACCAGAATTCTTGGAATCAGTTTAAGACAAAGTTTGAGGAGAAATTTATTTCTACAGTCCAAAAGCCAATTCTTTTCAAGAGATTGAATTAAAGAAAAATGGGAGACCTATTGCTAATTATATGTTAGAGTTTGAAACGTTGTCGAAGTATACTTATTCTTATATTGAGATGCTATACCAGAAGAACGAGAAGTTCTTTATGGGATTGGATGAGTGTCTTGGAAAAAAATTGGTAGATCATATTGAGGATCCATATGAAAATTGGTTGAGAAAGCTTTAAGGTACGAGAGTTTGTTCCCAGATAAAGGTGGAGTTGTTGTTGAGATTAAAAGGGAGTGGAAGCCACGACAAGGTGGTAGGAATAAGAAAACATGGAATGGAAAGAGGAAATAACAACAGTAATAAGGGAAGAATGGCCAGAAGAAACTCAAGGGTGAGGTTACCTACTTCAATTGCCACGATAAGAGCCCTTATTCTAAGGATTGCAAATCTCCTAAGGTGGAAAGGAAATGTTACAACTGTGATAAGACAGGGCAGTTAAGGAAGATTGTCCATAGACATCAAGGGATATGTAGATTATGAAGGCATCTGCATCGGATGTTGTGCCATCTTCTTTAAGAGCTCCAACTGCAACAAGGAAGGGGAAATGTGTTTTGTATGCTTTTTATCAAAGGTTTTCTGATTCGAGCTTTGTTTGATACTGAAGCATCACATTCTTTTATCCGTAATGAGCTTGTGCAAGTTAGGTTTAGAACCCAAGATTGGTTATAGACCATTGGTTCTGACTAACCCAGTAGAGGCATCTTCTTGCCATTGTATGCTTTGTTATGGTCTAGTTTTATTGATTCATGCTTGCTCTTTTGTGTATGATTGATTTGTTTTGAACTTTGATGCGTTTGGATTATTCTGGGTATGGACTGGCTCACGAGATATGCAACTATAATGGATTGCGAGAAGCTCGAGGTGATAATCGGAAATGTGGAAGTGCGAATGGTTATGATACTTTGCTTGCACGAGGTAAGGGTCTTATTCAGATTCTATATTTTCTTGCAATTCCACAGGATGGATTAACATCAGTGTTAATCGTTTGCGAGTTTTATGATGTCTTTGACGAGATTCAAGGACAACCGCCACAAAATGAAATTGAGTTTCGTATTGATCTAGTAGATGGATCCAGACCTATTGTTATGCCTCTTAGGCAAATGGTGCCTAGGGAATAATGAGAGTTGGAGGTGCATGTGAACAATCTTTTGAGTAAGTGATTTATTCAGAGAAGCGCATCGAAGTGGGGTGCACTGGTTGTGTTTACAACCAAAGCTAATGGATCATTGTGATTATGTGTGGATATCGCGAGCTGAATAAGGTACCCAAGAAGAATAAATTTCCATTGCCGGGTATTGATGACTTGTTTAATTATCTTTATGAAGCCAAGGTGTTTTCCCAGATGGATTTGGCGATGGGATTTCTTCAATGGAGAGTGGCTAGGGACATTGTGCCGAAGACTGCTTGTGGGATACTTTTCGGGTTTTACGGGTGGATGGTGATGTTGTTTGGATTGACCAACGCACCGACCTATTTTGTGGATCTTATGAATCAAGTATTCAAACATCGGTTGAATAATTCTTCCATATGTTCGTGGACGATATATTGGTTTACTCCAAGACTGAGGAGTAACATAAGACGCATTTGAGAATTTTTTTGGAAATCTTGCGAAAGCATCAGCTGAGAGCTAAATATTCGAAATGTCACTTTTGAAAGGAGGAAATGAGATTCTTAGGTCATATCATATCAGGACAAGGAATAGCAGTGGATACCACTAAGGAAGCAGCGATATAGGTTTGGGATCGACCTAAGAGTGCTATGGATGTTAGAAGTTTCCTAGGTTTAGATAGATACTATCGATGACTCATCATGGACTTATTGAAGATAGCTGCACCATTAGCAAGATTAAGGAAGAAGAAATAGGTTTTCGCATGGGATGCGAAGTGCGAACATGCTTTTGTGGTCTTAAAAGTGATAATGACAATTTCTCCTGTATTGGTTATTCTGAGTGGAAACGATGAGATGGTTGTGTACACCAACCCATGTGATACTTGTTGGGAGCAGTGCTAATGCATAGAGATAGAGTTGTGGCTTATGCGAGTCGATAACTGAAGCCGTATGAGAGAAATTGCTCGACTCGCGACTTGGAATTAGCGGAAATAGTCTTTGATCTAGAGATGTGGATGCATTATTTTATTTGTTAGCAGTTAGATTCGAGTTATTCACGGGTCATATGTCGAAGTAACTTTTCTCCTAGAAGGATTTGAATCTTTGGCATCAACGATGTTAAGATTTTCTAGCATCATATGGTTTTGGTATAGCCTATACTCCAGAAAAAGGAAATGCAGTGGTTGATGTATTAAGTAGAAAACATGTGAGTTTTTGAGTTATGTTTACAGAAATAAAGGACCTTGAGTGTTTGGCTAAATTTAATTTTAGGCCTCACTATGAGTTAGAACCTGAAATGTTAGAGAGCATGTCTAATTCTCATCGAAATGATTGACGAGAGCAAGAAGCGAGATGTTAAGCTTATTGAGGTCATACAGAGATAAGAAATGAGATTGGAGTCTAAGGAACTTAAGATCTACGAAGTGGATCGAGATGTTTGACTTCGCAAGGATGGAAAGTTGGTTGTTTGTAACATAGACGGATTAAGAGATTAGGTTCTAAGAGAATGTCATCGTTCTATGTTGACCATTCATCCTAGTGGTAACAAGACGTATCGAGATATAAAGAGACTACCGGGAAGGTATGAAAGGTTGGGAGATTTATCTTGAGTATATGAACTGTCAATTGGTTAAAGCTCAATAGATAAAGCCAAGTAGATTATTGCAGCCATTGGAAGTTCTTACATTGATGTAGGAGCAAGTATCGTTGAATTTTATTGATGGGTTACCGAGGAATAGGACAAGATATGATGGTGTAGGGTTATTATGGATCACTTAACCAAAAGAGCAAGGTTAATTCTTCTCAAATCTACCAGATCGAGATCCCTTATTTAGTAGTGGATTATAGAATAGTTTGCAAGAGGCATTGGGTACTGAAGTACATATGAGTACAGCTTATCATCCCTAAAATGATGGTCAGAAAGAGAGAGTCAATCGAGTATTGGAAGATCTTATAAGAGCTTGCGTATTTGATTTTGGAGGATCATGGGTAGACCATCTACATCCAGTTGAGTTTGTCTACAACAATAGTTATCAATCGAGTATTAGTATGGCACCATATGAGACATTGTGTGCTAGACCATGTAATTTACCTTCTTGGTGGTTAGAGACTAGAGAAAAGTTGGTACTTGGGACAAAAATAATAAAAGAAATCGTAGATAAGACTGAAATCTTTCGATAATGAATGGTCCAAGAACGCTAGAAGAGTTATGCCAATAAGCAGAGACAGGATTTAAAATTACCAGTAGAGGATTTGGTGTTTGTTAAAGTTTCATAGGTTATTCGATTAAGAAAGAAAGGCAAGTTTGCTTTGAGATTCATTAGGCCATTTCCTATTATTGAGCATATTAGGAAGCTTGCTTATAGATTAGATCTACTTGAGAGAATGGTTAATGTGCACAGTGTTTTTCATGTGTCGTAATTACGGAAGTTCGTGCATGACCCAAGTTGGATAGTATCTCCATATCAGGTTAAATACTTATAGCAGGAAGTTCCTATACTTCGTAAGCCCCTTCGCGTCATTGGGAATGTCACAAATAGCTTAGGAGGAAGCTTGTTAAGCTATTTAAGGTACAATGAAGCGAGACGATGACGATTGCACATGGGAAATGGAATGTAGAATGAGGATGACCCATCCAGAACTCTTTGGGTGGTATGTTTCGTATATTGTATCTTACTTGTTTCATTATGTCTTGCACTGTTAGAGTTATATCTACTAGAGAAGGATTTTGGTCGCATGGATTATTAGATGCAAGATTTGTTGGTAGGTTGGCTACTGGTGAATGGTAGGTATGTGTGATATTTTGTTTGCTCGTGCTTGCTTGAAAATTCAGGGGCGAAATTCCTACAGGGAGAGAATATAACAACCAATGCTTTATATATCGGAGGATTGTAAAATAATTCTATTTAGTTCACTTAGGGTTGAATTATTCTCATATCTTAATATGTTGTTAATAGGGTATGAGACATGTCCATGACTTTGGCTAAATCATTTTTATGACTATTTTACCCCTACGACTTACTGTTTTAGTTATAACTTTTGTTTGGTATCAAATCTGGTGTTGTAATCGACCTCATTGAAATAATATGCTGTTGGACAGTGGTTTTATTAAAGAATTGGCCTAGCGGTTTTGGATAAATCGTTGTTTTATGTTTTATATTTTTGTTCCACTGGCCAGGTTACGTAGCAGCTGATGGGCAGATTAGTGAGACCATTAGTCTAATAAACTGAGATTATAAATAACGGATTTGAGGAGAGAATTAGGGTTCTTCTCCTCATTCCACACATTGTGAATCTTTAGTTCAACCTAATTTTTCTAAACTTAATTGCTCTCTCAAATCATTCTATATCGCATCTAGAAGCAAGATCCACATTAAGGGGATTAGATCTTGTTGTTTTGCTTTGAATTCAAGTGTTTTCTTCAGTGTCTCTTCATTTTACATATTTGATTTCATCAATATTGCATCGGATCTAGGTTTTCGTGAATGATAGGTGTATCTTACATGCTCACTACGAATCATATGTGTTAATTAGGTTAATTAAGCACCTCATACGCTAATTTCACCTAAAAACAGATATACGTGTTTAATTCAGATCTTGACGCCCTATGATAACCTATATTCATTATATAATATGTAATTCGCTAGATCCATCATGTTTTACATGTGTTTAATGTTGTATTATGCTAGAATTGTTATTATTAGAATATGAATCATATTTTTATGCATTCATATGATCGTTCATGTCCGAAATTGGTTGAATTTCTATTTGATTAGTTTAATTATATGTTATGCGTGATTTATTTGTTTAGAATTGTGTGCCATAGGGCATAAAATTGAAGAACAGAAAAAATCAGAGGTTCAAATGATCAGATTCAGACAAAACTTAGCGGAGGAGCTGTAGAGGGCATCGGGAAGATGCTTGAAAATTTTCATCAGAAAATACACTAAGTGTGTGGATCAACACTGGTCCATAGGCTATGGACTAGTATTGATCCATAATGGCTGGTCAAGTGGTGATGAAATTTTGTGCATCGTTTATTGCGGTAAATATTAAGTCCTATAAAAAGGATGGTGATGATTGGATGTGTCTAAGTGTACACGCTCGAATACTTGTCGATAGACTGGCAGGTGATGCTTTAGAAAGACGATTCAATATGTGGATTGACCTGAGGGATATATTCGAGGTGGAGAATGAAGTGGTCTAATACTTAGCTAAAATTGTCTAAGTGTATGTACCAGTACTGATCCATAGGGCATTGACCAATATCGGTCCATCACAGTTGATGGATTTTGGCCGGGGGTCCCAGGATGAGAAGTTGTGATCTTCAAGAGCATGATGGTAGTCTCCAATAGTTGATAGCATTGATGGGGTGGAAGTTATCGTCAAAGTGGTTTTTATTCTTCGACTATGAACTCAGGAAAGAGTGGTTGAAGACAAAAGTGATGGAAACTCAAAGTGGGGTGACGTTATGAGATAATGGACTCACTCGAGTGGGACTTGAGCTAAAAGATGGAGTCGTGGATCGCTTATATGATTGGAAGTGTCAAGGAATCATTGATAGTTGAACGATTCTAGCGGACACAAAGTGGGGATATTATGGGGGTGCCTGTTAAGATCTGAGAGATCAAGTATCCTGGATCGCTAAGGAAGTGATCTAGTTGTCTTAGGAATATAAACGTACATGAGACGTATGGTAGTCCAAATAGAACCAGGGTTTTCCATTAGCCCTTAATGGATGGCAACAACCAGTCATTTGATATCAACATATTCATGGATTTAGTTGGTGATAGCTAGTTCATTATTTTGTATGGTTGCTATGGTTGCTTATTTGTTCTTTCTATTCTTCTATGTACACTATCACCATAGGATACATATGAGAAGTGGAGATTGAGAATCCTATTCTCACTGTTGTCTACTTCTGTGTGTTCGAGTAGCATATTTAATAAGATTATTATGTGTTGACTCTTTAGAGGGATAAGTCGGGTGGGGCTTGAACTGGCTACTATCATATTATCCTACGTAGCTATTGATCGTCTTTTATCGTTCATACGAAACTATTATCTGACTCAAGGTTTTATGTTTCCTCTTATTACCTTGGGGTGCTCATCGATGATGCTGATAAGTAGACTGAGTACAGATGACATATTATTTTTCTTACTATATAGCTATTTGGACGATTTCTGCTATTTCTACTTTCATATACTCTGAGAGATGCAGTGAGGCTTGATGTATTCAGATATGAAGTTACTAGGATGTTTTGTACTTGATATTATGATATTTATGGAGATAAGATTTTTTGCTTTGTTATTCTTAACTATTGTATCCTGTTGTATATTTTGTTATTATATATTTTCCATGCGTTGTGATTTATACTGTAGGTTCTGTTTTAGTTTACTTTCCTTTATGATCATCCCATATCGTCCTAGAATGGAATGCATCGCACTTTCTCATAACGGTGCAGTAGGTATGGGATGGTCATCACATATGCCTTACAAGGCTAGTATCGTATCAGCATGGCTATGGCTCCATGCAGCCACCCCAATTAGTGAATTGAAGGTAAAGGAATAGAATACTCCTAAATTAGATAAAAAGAGAATTAGAAATAACAAGATATAGATAACACGTCTCTTACCAATCTTTACTCATTTTCATTTCTCGATCCTTTTGATCAATACATTCTCTATAACACTCTTGGCATGGTGCACATCAACTATTCCCTTTTTAAAACTAGTAATACCTTACCAAATCCTTACGCTAATTCTTATTTAACTCACCTTGAAATCCTTAGCCTCTAAGGTTGCCTTAGTGATAGTAAGCCCTACTTAATATCTGTCAAATAGCAAGTTTATCTCCTAACTCGGGTTCCACTAAGAATTCACTAATAATGAATTAAATTGGTTTATCCATGAGCCAAAAATCAACCTATAAGGATATTGTGACGCCTCATATCCCTTAATGTCACCCATATGAGGATGCATTAAGTTTCGTGAAGTGCAGTAATAATATAAAGACTAATTAAACAAGACAGAATGCAAAATACAGTGGAAAATTTCAACTTTTTATTTCAAATAAAATATGGAATTACATTTTTTTTAAATAAACCATTAATGTCAAAACCGTAAGTATATGTCTCACAAATTATCATCAGAGTACAAAAAACATAAATAATCTCCCTCATATGTCATAAACATAGACAAATAAACTCAAGAAATACATGGAAATGAAAGCAATCTAGGTCAAAGAAGAATAGAATCATGGACACAACTACTATCCACCGTGACTTTGAGAACTTGAGGGAAGGGAAAGGAAGAGAGAGAAGGGAAAACAAAATAGGTCAGATATAAAGTCTAGCGAGTTCCATTGATTTTCAGCAATATGATAAGGTAGAGAGTATCAAGACAGGTAAGTAATATTGAACATGAAAATTCAGTAAATAAACAAGTATGAAGTAAACGAGATAACATGATATTGAGATAACAAGATAACAAGGTAAGGTAAACAGGTAAGTAATATTGAACATGAAAATCCAGTAAATAGACAAGTATGAAGTAAACGAGATAACATGATATTGAGATAACAAGATAACAAGGTAAGGTAAAGTTCATGTACGCTTCTCATTCATATCCCTAGAACAAGTTTCTGCACCAATTACTAGGTTATTATGATGAGCTATTACCTTAATTACTACACATGTGATTGGTCCCCTACTACACAAATATCCTATGCCAGCTACGACATTAGGGGTATCAGTCCCTAACCCATCAATTTATAAGACACAAACCTAGTCGCTGGTGTTACAACATCTTAGTTTCCCTCATCAAACCATGCACACTTATGACTCCACCGGAAAGCTTTCGTACCCACCTTCCACCTTTGAATCTCTTACAATCCAGATTAGTAAAGCGTGTCGTGGCCCCTACCTAGTGTGAGGCTCCTCTCTATAATAACAACAGGGATACTAACTAATACGGGTTCCACACAACAAGATTGACACAAGCACCCCCTAGGCTTGTGCCCCCAAACTAGGATTTTAAGAGTCCCAAAACCAGATACAAATAGCAAGACGTGGGACCTCTCAGCTTATTAGTTAACATCTTAGCAATTTTAAGTTCATTAATAAGCATGGTTGTAAATGGCGTTTCCTATAGATGTTATTTTCTGTATAACCCTTCCCTAAAACAAGCACCTACTTAGATGTATGTATGTCTATATATATACACACATACACACACATATAGATTAAGGTACCTATTTTACTTAATTACACCTGATCCTCACAACATGTTCTACTTAATGTTAAATTAAGTTTAAACTATTTAGATTAACATGTTTTGCATATTATCCCGATTATACAGTCATTGGATTTCATGTTTCAGCATACCTAATTCTCATTTTTTTACTACCATTACAAGTTATTCCGATTTAACCCAATTTTACGCAATTCTAACATGAATAGCCTAGGAATTTGATGGCCTAGGTATAGCGCAAAATAAGAAGGAAAATGAGAAAATGTAAATCCAATTCAAAAATACATAAACTGAATAAATAGGCATATGACTGCAAATAAAACTAAGATAAAAAAGGGACAACAGGGATATACATGTAATAGTAAAGCAACTGAAAACTAAATGGATAATTGGCCATAAAAAAGTAACATAAAAGTTGTATAATTTTAGATTCAGTGTATTTATTATCAGAATACTTTTAATTATCAAATCTAAAAATAACTAGAACTCACAGAGGTTTGATTTAAGATCTAGAGAAACCTTTTAATTGTTGTTGTTGCAGAAAAAATAGAATTATATTTTTAATCTACATTAGGCAGCACCTTAGCATCTTCTTATTTCTATTTAGAAATAGATTGGAGGAAGAAGAGTGAAGAATATTTGTGTGTTTGGAAAATAGTGAAGCTGCTAGCCCACTTATGGATTAACTATGATAATTCTAAACCATTAGATTTTAGGTTTAGAAATCAGACTGTGCACCTCAAGCTCAGTTAGCGTTTGAATATAGTGAAGAAAGTAGTCTAGATATAGGAGTCTGAACCCTGCCTACATGAAGGTGAGACGACCCACCTTAACCTGCGTTAACCCTAAGGTCGTCCTGCCTTATACATGGGTCGACCCGGTCTAGCCGAGTCGCCCAGTGTGACACCCCACGTTTGTTAATGTCGCTCACAAAGGGAATGCATTAAGTTTCGTGAAGCGTCATAGGTAAACAGACACAGAATATTACAAGACAGATATAATTGATATAACAGCGGAAATTCAAATTTTTATTTCAAACACAAATCATACATCGTGGTCCAAAATACCATAGGTCACAAAAACCATTACAACAATATAACTTCTATCATTTACCATCAGAGTAAATAAATACTTAAAAGAAAACATAATTCCCCAAATAAAAGAGACAAAGCCATAGACCATAGTAGAGATAAGAACTTGAGTTATACTTCGAAAGTAGCTCTAGCAAGATGATATCTGAGTCCTGACTAAGCCTGGGTGTTTCCTCCCTGAGAACCTAAGGGAACAGAAGAAAGAATAGGAAACAAAAGGGTTAGACATGAAGTCTAGTTACTTTTAGCAAGTAAATAAATAAAAGTAGCATGATAGGCATATAAATCGAATAAGAGAGATCACTACATAAATGGTAGGTGTGACAAGGTAGGCAGGATAAGGTGTATATGCTTCTCTAATGGTTACTCTGCACTATTAATAGTATAACCAGAATGAGATGATCCCTTCCACTAGGTTTTATTTGGCTATGTATACCACTAGGTGTCTTTAATTACATAACCCTATCATTTCTACAAGTTATGCTTACCCTAAAAGGTGTCTTTAATTACATAACTTTATTATTCTCCCTGATCATGTATACCACTTGGTGTCTTTAATTACCTAACCTTATCGGGTTAAGTTTGTGGGCCTATATGTAAACATAACCTACCCCCTCAGATTTGCTTAACCCATTCACTGTCCAACCAATTTTACGTAACCCTAACTTTAGTTCACAATGATACAATCCTTATGGATTAGATTGAGTTAACTAGTCCAATTTATTACCATGTCCATTTATGGTTTATAATGGGCTAGACCTCCCACATTAGGCCTACAACTTATGGATGCTGGATATGCTGGTCGGGTCCAGGCAGACGTATTCCACAAGTTGGGCCTACCCTCATGTCATAGCCTGTCTCGTATTTGCGCACTTAGACCTCTCACATTAGGTTCAACATTACTGGTTGTTGGATATGCCGGTCGGTTCCGAGAAGACTTCCACCACTAATGCAACCTAACCTCGTGTCATAAGCGCCATTACAATTTCTAATTGTAATCTTAGGCATTCATTATTAATTAATCAATTAATTAAACCTATGCCTTTATAGGTGTTAATGCCCATTTTACCCAATAATTTGAATTATATGTCCAATGATGTTAATATTCAAATTATGCCGATATTAATCTTTTTCCCCCGTTCCTTAACTAGTGCACTCACAAGATTGGTGGCATGCCTAGACTAGATAATAGCCTAGTCATAAACGATAAAAGGGAAAAATAATAGGAATATAACCGAAGTGATTGTTTTAACATAACTTGGCATAAACATAAACTAGCTTGGTGATAAGGTGGACATATGAGCATAAATCTGATGAACTTGTAGCAATTACTAGTTCTAATATAACTATGATGTCATAGTGAGCATAATAAGATCTAAATTAACGATTAGATGTCTAAAACTCCCCACCTCCATCATGGTCACTCACAAAGGGAATACCTTAACTTCGGTGGAGGTTTATACGTAAAAGTCACAGATAAAACACAAGACATATATAAACACACATATATATAAGCAGCGGAAAACAAACAGACTTTCATTTCATAAATACGTGTTCATACAAAACATTTCCATAATTGTTTCACAATAACTTCCAAAACATTACATCATCATTTCTATCTTGATTATTAAATAAAGAAGCATAAAACATAATTAAAGCTGCATAAATCCCCATAGAACGTGTCCAAAAGCCATAGCCAAGGAAAGAGAGTCCAAACCATACATCTACTATCTTGAAGCTTGCAAAGAGTCTGACTAAGCTGGTTTGTTTTCTCCCTGTGGACCTAGGGGGGAGGGGAAATGGAAGAAAATAAGACGAAAGAAAAATGGAGTCAGACATAAAGCCTGGTAAGTCTAGTGACTCTTCATAAACTAAGATAAAGCAGTTTTGGACCGAATATACTATCGCACACCACACTATATCTCTGCACCGACTTGTATTTTTTCCGATTGGCGCCCCATGATCGGGATGAAGTGATCCCCTTTCTAAAGATCGGCTCCTACTCGCAAAATCATATGTGACATACGGCCCCCAATGATTGTAGATACCTATGCTGGTCCCACCATGGGGTGTATCAAGTCCTATGGTGGCGGCCGGACACAATTCTAGAATGCATAAGTTATACTACTGATGCCCAGTGCCCTGTTTGTCTGCTCCAAAGTGTGTGCACGCCCGCACTCCATTAGAACCCACACTGCTGCACCAACCGCTCTCGCTTTTGACCACTTACAATCACCCCAGTAATCGTGCCCCACCCTTCAGGGTACCATGATACCTAATTGGGTTACTGCTAAAATGGGTCCCCGTTACTAGGGTTTTCTAGTCAAACATGTTAAGTGGTTAAGTGTCTGTATTAACCTAACCCCACCCATCAGTTTAGTTAACATGTTAAATTGGTTAAGTGTTTTAGTTAACTTAACCCTACCATCTTTATTCTAGCTTTAATTAATTCATTGAAGCACCGACCACTCACATTAGACAGGTATTGTTGCGGTTACTGGACAGCCGGTCGGTTCCGGGCAGGTTTACAACGCAACTCAGTCTAACCTCAGATCCTTATTGGGCTTAATGCCTTAACCTCCCACATTGGATAGGTACTGTTGTGATTACTGGATAGCCGGGCGGGTCCGGGAAGGTTTACATCACAACTCAATCCAACCTCGGGTTAAGCATATTCGTATTTTCTAAATTTACATATTTGTCTCTTTTACTTGTTATATGTAAATGTTATGGCCCATTTTCCAAGTTCGTTATTATTATTTTTATTTTTTAGGCATGGCAATTCATACCATTTAAATGTCACCAGTTATTGGCATGTGCCAAACATGCCAACACATATATTTTTCATGTTTAATCCCAACGGTATTCCCCCGTTTGTACGTTCGCAAGATTATAATGGATGTTGGGCTAGATATTTTAGCCCAACTTATAAACATAGAAGGGAAAGCCAAGAACATGAAATATTATAAATAACATAAAGGGTTTGTGACATATGAACTTGCAACTTTGTGATCTAATTGACATAAATCATGGGTTTCAACTTGTCATGTGAACTTGCATTCAAATAAGAATCTAATTAAATAGGTGTCATATGAATTGGCGTAATTTAGACTTGCATAAAACATAAGCATAAAAATATTTTTATCTAGGCATAACTTCAAACACAAACTAGCATGTGACAAAGTTATTACATGTCCTTAAAGATGTCTATTTTTGACATTAACCCAAAAGCATGAACTAGATCAAATCATGTATCCTATTATAACATGAAACTTCTAATAATCATGTGAAACTAAATGGTACTTGGCATGGACCCAATTACAAACTTGCAAAGAACATATACATGGGATTTAATCATGTAGGCATAATGGTCTTAACATAGAACATGTGTATATAAGTTTTAACTTGGACTTAGAAAAATGTATACAACCTATGTTAAACATATGAACATATAGGTGTAAATTCTAACATTAACCATATACTTGTATGTGATGTTGCTTTCATTCTAAATGTACAATAGGACCAACACCAAGTCAATTATACCACAAACATCCCAATACCATTCACAATACAATCATTGCAATACACAGATATGAATTAGCATCATCATTATACAATAATTAAATTCCATTTCCACTTTACATTGAATCAAGTCTTAATTTTTATTCTCATCGGAAAAATCACTATACTTACGACAAACGACGATCTTGATTTTCTGGTTTCTGAGTTCTGAATTTGCAATGCTTTCCTTTGGGTAGATAAACGTTGTTTGAATCTCATTTTTACTTTAGTTTTGCTCGTCTCTAATCTTTCTCCAACTGACGGCTACTCTTAGTTTCCTCCCGGCCGCATGACGGCTCTAGCTCTATTTTGTTTGTGTGAATTTAGGTTGAGTATTGGGTTGTATTTATAGAATTTCAGATTGATTTGAGCCGTCAGATGATAATTGAGTGAATCCAGACCATACACACCAAAAGGAGCCAATCAGAAAGTGACAAATCAGCCCTAGTGACACACCAGAACTCAGAAAATCGCTCAGAACCCGACCAGGCCGGCCAAGACCAGACCAGGTCGACCCCCTGGTCAACCTAGGTCCTGGGCGAGAATTTTCCCGTCCAGCCCAGTTTGGGTCTATTTTCGAATTTTGAACTGTTTGAATTTTAAATTGAATTCTAAAACTTCGGAAGGTCATAACTCCTTCATATGTAGTCCGATTTACGCAAACTCGGACTCTATCTCAAGCAGAATTCCGAGATGAGCGCAAAGGTGTAACCCGTTTCCCTTAATTCTTTCATTTTGAATTAAGTTGTAACAACCCACGTCCATTAATGTCACTCACAAAGGGAATGCATTAACTTCCATGGAGGTTTTAAGTGAATATAGAACAGAAAAATTACAACAAGACAGATAATAAGTAGTACTTTGAAATCTAAAACTTTATTTCATTGCAGCGGAAATTAAACATGTTTGTTACATCATAAAACCATAAATCAGAGTCAAGTACAATATCCATCTTGATAAAACAAAATACATAATCCCATTACATAAATAGCCATTAAAGAAGATAACAAGCTGGACTTTACTCCAACGGTCCAAGCTTTCCAAAAGAGAGATAAAGTAATCCAATCAAGCTCCACTAGAGCTGGGCCCACCCGGAGGACCTGGAGGGGGCAAAAGATAGAAATAGAGGGGGTCAGACATAAAGTCTGGCGAGTATGATAATTCTAACAATACTATTATCAAAATAACTAGACTAAGGCATAAGCTGGAAAACAAGGAAATGTCTATGAACTATTAGGTATGGAAGAGCAGATAAAGATAACGTTAAAGGCACACCTAATACTAAGGAATAATTACTACACTGCACCACACCAGTCACCCTAAAGGTTGATCCCACTTGCTTCACTTAGAAATTATATAAATAGCTTTGTGTACCCCTAGTTGACTACATAGGTGCCGCCTGCCCCTGTCTCCGCTAGGTGTACCCCACTACCCACTTGCAATCGGCTCCTTACTCGTAGATACCCGTGTTGGTCCCACAGTGGGGTGTATCACTCCCCTAAAGTGGAAACCCGATACAACTTGAGGATGCACGGCTTATACCTACACGATGCAACAACGTCATACCTACCAGCCCGGGTCCACACACGCATATGAAACCCGTTGGACTTGCGTTGCCACCGCTAACCCGTTTGGCCTCTTATAGTCAAGCCCAGTATGCGTGTCCCGTCCTCGACTTGGGTCGAGCCCACAAAGATACGTTTGGGTTACTGGTTGAAATGGGCCCCCAATTACTTACCACAAGCTTGTCCCCACTAGTATATCCCACTTAAACCTCTTCTTAGTCATGTTCATTTACATGTGTGTTTGGTTAAGTCTTACTAATCGTATTTCAAATGCCACTAAAGGCACTCACTAGATTCCTCATGCCACCCAATGCACCTACTTAACCCCCATGTCCCACCTTACTTGTTTATCTGGTTAAGTATTTCTTAATTCATTCAGGCCATAACCTCATAAAGACCTCTCACATTAGACTGGCATTTATGGCAGCTGGATTTGCCGGGCGGGTCCGGGCAATCTTACACCATAAAAGAGTCTAACCTCGTGTCTTTACAACTGTTATGCTCTAATTTGGGCCTAGGACCTCTCACATTGGGCTGACATTTGTGACTACTGGATTCGCCGGGCGGGTCCGGGCAGTTTTACATCACAAACAAGTCCAACGTTGTGTCCTAAGCATTGATTAACACTTATAATCTTTTACCCCAGTTTTAAATATATCCCTATTCAAATCATTAATTAATTCCAATTTTAATGATGTCCATAATTGACTCAATTATGGCCATCCACTTACGGTATGCAAAATCATATCAATTGCACCCCAATTTCTTAATATTAAATCCTTAATATTACCCCTACCCCACGTTATACGTTCGCTTATTCAACGCAAAATATACATTAGACTCGAATAGTCTAACTCATAGCACAAAGATAAATTATCACAACATATAGACAAATAAAATAGATCTAATCATAATAGGGGTGCAACTTGCATAAAACTACACATGTCATGGATCTAAAGGTGTCAACTTGTTTGGTTAAATGTCACAACTTACATAATATGATCATAACCCAAGTTCATGTATAAACTTGCATATGTGGTTTATGCAACATAATGATGGTGTGAACTAGCATCTAACACATAGAACTCACACATGTCATGGCATAATTCTAGATCTAAATAGATGTCATAATTCTAGATCTAAATAGATGTCATACAATATGTGAGATTATACATACTAATAAATCTAAACTTGCATAGGTACATGTGATTTATCATGTGAATCATCATAACTCAAATATATATAATCAACATCATGATTCATAAGCTAACTACAACATAATAACATCATTGCTTTGTAACATCGCAACTTAGCATAGAAACTTGCAACATATATAATATCATCATAGCATGATTTACAACATATAGGATATCATCATCACATAACATAGGATTTACAACATACATGATAGCATAAGGTTTACAACAACATATATGACAATTCACATCATTTTCTTATGATCCATATCACATCTTAATCTAATTAGTTTGCTAATAATCTTATTAAGATCATCATACTCACAATAAGAAAAGAAAGAGAGTCTTGATTTGCTTTAGAGTTGAGTAGAATTAGAGTTTTGATTAGCTTTCTTCCTTCTTAGTTGGCGACGGCTACACTGAGTTCCATGGCGATGGCATGACGACGGCTATTCTATTTTTCATGTGATTTTAGAGTGAGAGACTACCTAGGTATATATATAGTTTAGGATTTATTTAGACCGTCAGATCAACTCAGAACTAACCTGAACCGTTAAATTAGCCAACTCAGCCCTAAAGACACATCAGCAGCTCAAGATTGGGCTCTGCCAAAACCTGGCCGACTGGACTAGGTAGAAACCCAAGTCGACTGCGCAGTCGACCTGGTCCTGGGGGTGTCGACTGCCCAGTTGACTCCCCAGTCGACCTGGGGTGCTGGGCGGGAAATTTCCCGCATGGCCTGTTTGACTTTGAATTTTGAATTTTCTGAAACTTCCGATGGCCATATCTCCTTCATACGAAGTCCAAATCACGCAAACTCGGACTCTATTTCAACCAGAATTCCGAGACGAACACAATGGCGCAACCCGTTTCCCACAATTCTCACGTCTGAGATTAGTTATTCTTTAATTTGTGAATATTAATATTAACAGAATTACGGGGTGTTACATTCTCCCCTCCTTAAAGGATTTCGACCCCGAAATCTTCAAGTCAAGAAGAATGTATATCCTAATCATACATCTACTCAATCATCAAACACTGGCATCCATTGTCCTTACAAACCTCTAATGCTTTCGTGTTTAAATGCATAGTGTGTGTATATGCCCGTATCTAATGCAAAATCAGGCGGTCCACTGATTCAGTTGACCTCCTTAATGCAAATCATGATAGTGCCATGCGTCCATTATGTATGCAAAAGTTCCTTAATGCTACATATTATCTCTATATGCGTGCACAATCATCATCTGAATGCAGCATCCATATGATAAAAAAATCGACAAACATCCATTTTACTAAATACATCCATATATATGCAATATGTAATATGAAGTGACTGAGCCGATCTAGTGCCTAAAGTGTGTGTATATGCATCCACGAGCAAACACTAGCAAACACTTGCATCCACTTTGCATCCATCATACATAACATGTCTCAAACACATGTTTCAACCGTAGGATTATCCTATCTAAAGGTCAAAGATATTAGCGAGAGGACATACTAAAGATAAGATAAGTACAAGCAAGCGATAAAGGAGAAATTAAAAGACATACCCTCAAAAAGGAAAGGGTACAACGAACGCATCTTCGCTTCTGTCTCCCAAGTAGCGTTGCTCTCATCATCTCCCCATTGCACTTTGACTAGTCTGACCTCTCGATTCTTCAACGTCTTGATCTCCGACCCAAGAATGCGCATAGGAGCTCGTCGAATTGTCGCATCACGCTCTATCTCCACCTCTCTAAGCAAGCTCGGCTCTACCACTTCCGCGGTCTCGTGCAAGCACTTCCTCAAATGTGACACATGGAATACATTGTGTACACCACTAAGTCTCTCAGGCAACTCCACTCTATACACCATCTGTCCAATCTTCTCCTTAATAGGAAACGGCCCTACAAACCTTGGTGCTAATTTCACAAAGGACCCAAAGCGAACAACTTTCCGTAATGGAGACACTTTGATAAAGACCATGTCCCCAACATCAAACTCAAGATCTGTCCGCCTTTTGTCTGCATAAGATTTCTGCCTATCTTGCGCCGTCTTCATCCTCCTTAGAATCAAGTCGATCTTTTCCGAAGTCTCTCTAATCATATCCGGCCCAAGTAAGATCTTATCGGTAGATTCCCACCAACATGTAGGTGAATGACAAAGTCGTCCATAAAGAGCTTCGAAAGGTGCCATGCCAATGCTGGACTGAAAGCTATTATTATATGCGAACTCCACTAATGGAAGATGCTCTTCCCATGTACCCCCAAAGTCTAGGATACATAGCCTCATAAGGTCCTCTAGAATACGATTCACCCTCTCAGTCTGGCCGTCCATCTGAGGATGATACACGGTGCTCAAACATAACTGAGTCCCTACCGCCTCTTGCAAGCTCTTCCAAAATTCGCTAGTAAAGATAGGATCACGGTCGCTTACTATGTTAGAAGGAACACCATGCAAACGAACTATCTCTCGAACGTATACAGAAGCTAACCACGAAGCAGTCCTCTTACTCTTCATGGGAATGAAATGGGCGCTTTTAGTAAGTCGATCTACTATAACCCAAATCCCTGTATTACCCTTCCTTGATCTTGGTAATCCATCCATAAAATCAATCGAGACACTATTGCGAAACCTCCAATGGGTGAAGCAACCCACCGAGTTTCTTTTGCTCCGCTTTTACTTGTTGGCACACCATGCATCTAGCGACATACTCGGCCACATCCCTCTTCATACTGGCCCAAAAGAAAATTTGCTTCATGTCTTTGTACATCTTGTCCCCACCGGGATGAATGGTCATCTTAGAATGATGTGCTTCGTCAAGAATAGCCTTCCTCAAACCTTCGTCTCGAGGTACACAAAGTCTACTATCCCTACGTAACCAACCCTTATCATCCAGGGTATACCTACGGAGATGGCTTGATGACTCCCCTCTTTTGAACTTTTCTACTAACTCAACTGTAACACCCCACCTCCGCCAGGGTGACTCTTGCAAGAACTCTGACTTTGGAGGGGCGTTTGAATCAGGTAAACATGCATAATGATATATCAAGGAAGAACAAGAACATATATATATATGTAAACAGAGTAAATAACATAGATAAAACAGCGGAAGATTTCAAACCATTTCAAAACAAGTCTGGTACAACATAATGTCAACTTTCCAAATAAACAAGTCTAGATAAAAACAACATCAAACTGAAAAACTGAAATACACAAGTACTATCCCCAAAATAAGTGATAACCATAGCTAGCTTCATGTCAAGACCGTACATGAGCTAAAATCCCACAAGCAAGCGATCAGAAATCCAAGCTAAGCTCCAATATTCCCTACCTGAGAACCTGGGGGGGGGAACGGAAGAAAAGAGGCGAAAGAAAACAGGTCAGTCAAAAAGACTGAGTAAGCCCTACTACAATCAATGTAAACTGATAAAGTTAACTGGCATGAGAAGCAGGGATGATCATAAGGATAACAACATACTAGCATGATGATTAACTAACAAGGTAGATAAAGGTGTCATCGCATAATCAGGTTTAAGGTTTTGCACCACAGGTGTACTAGCAAACTAACATGACTTGAATAAACAAGTATTGATCCCTTGGCCCAAGCTTTAGCCCAATAACATGAAGTGACCCTAATACGAGGTCCAACCAAACGGTCTAGTCGATCGGCTCCCTAAGCCTAACTCGTCACGTGTTGGTGTCAATACGGCCCAAACATAATTGTAGTCAGACTGTGCCGGGTCTCCCGTCGGGTGTATCAAGCCCTAGGGTGTCAACCCCTGGACACCATAAACATAAGTGCACAGTCTCGATCTACTGGTACCCGTGCATGTTTTCCCCGGCTTCGGACTATGTGCACGACCATAGTCCGCCCGGAACTACACCGGCGTACCAGTCTGCCGTCGTTTTTGGTCACTTACCTCCAGTCCAGTAATCGTGCCCCCTCCCTAGCCTAGTCCCTAGGGTCTTAATGATACAAACTTGGGATTACTGCTGGAGTGGGCCCCCATGGCTCGGATTTTTCTAGTGGGTTAAGTACGGTTTAACCCTCTTGCTAATCATGGATTAACTTGGTTAAGTGTAACGATGAGTTCACGACTTAACCCTGATTAATCTACCAAGCCCAAATTGGTTAAGTATTAAGTGGACCATGACTTAACCCTAATCATGAGGCATTAATTAATTAATGTGCCTTAACCTCTCACATTAGACTTTGTTGCGGTTATTAGTTAAGCCGGGCGGGTCCGGGTAGCTTTACACCACAACTTGGTCTAACCTCGGGTTCAAGGTACAACATGACCAACTTCTCACATTGGGTCCTATTGTTTGTAGCAACTAGTTAAGCCGGTCGGTTCTGAGTAGTTTAACGCTACAAACTCAACCCAACCTCGAGTTGGTCACACTTATATTTTCTAAGTGTCATGTCCATTATGTTTCCAAAACATATTACAATTTTTCAAGCAATTGGGTAGACCTAACTTAATAGGTAAATTCCCAATGGGTAGACCTAACTTAATAGGTAAATTCCCAATCTTATGTTTTTATGTCTTTTAAGTTTACCCAACCCCAAACGCAATCCCATCGCTTACATATCGCAATAGCGCATAAAGGATAGAAAGAGGGAACTTGGCATAATCATGACATAAAGGTTTTGAAGCCACAAGTTTAACATGGTGGCATATGAAATGTACATATGTTCATATACTTGCATATTACATTTTTAGGCCTCAAAAGCATGCATAAAACCAAACTTAGCATATTGGTGATACATGGTGATAAATGACATGTAGAAATGGCCATAAGTTCGCATTTAGCCTCACATGCAAGTTATCATAAGAGATATGATAACTTACATGTTGCCAAAATGCAACCTTTAGCATAAAGCTTGAAGCTTTATGTTCATATACTCAAGATAAGCTTGCATAACATGATAACATGAACAAAATGATCAACCCAAACTTGCATAACATAACTTGCATATCATATGACAAACTTGCATATCAAACTTGCATAACATAACATGATAAACTTGCATATCATAACATGGCAAACTTGCATAACATAACATGATAAACTTGCATATCATAACATGGCAAACTTGCATAGCATAACATGGTAAACTTGCATATCATAACATGGCGTACTTGCATAACATAACATGATGGACTTGCATTTCATAATGGTCAACCAAACTTGCATCATTCATTTAACTTTAGAGTTTAAATATGAAAGTAGAAAAGGGCTTACAATGCTTATGAAGACACAAAAATATATATAGATTGAGACAAAGCCCTTATGCAATCAAATAAACCCAAAATGCAAGCTCCAATAGAAAAACCCTTGAGCAAAAATGATCAAAACCCTTGCTTTATGATGCAAATATAGAAACTTGACTTGAATGCAAGCTAATGATGCTCATACAAGCTTGGAAACACTTGTATGCATGGAAAATCACTTATAAGAATTTATTTAGGAATTTTATGAAGAGAGTGGAGGCCATGAGAGGAATGATTTTGCCATAGTTTAGTTGTATGAATGAATAATGATGATTTAGGGTTAGGTTAGGGTCTTATTTATAGAGATTAGGACAAGTTTTAGCCTTAGGATTAAACCCTAGTTCCAATCTCAGCCCTTAAAACCGAATCTGGCCCAAAAACCTAACCAAAACCCCAAAATGGTGCACCAGGCAAAACTGCCCGGCTGGACCAAGTCGACAGCCAAGTCGACAGGGCTGTCGACTTGGGTCCAACCAAGTCGACTCCCAAGTCGACAGGGCTGTCGACTTGGGTACTCTGGCGGGAATTTTCCCGCCTGCGCCCAACTGCCCTAATTTCCAAATTCAAACTTGAATTTGAAATCTGTTTTTACTTTGAAATTTTATGAAAACTTCGTTGGGCCTTAATCGGGTCATACGGACTCCGATTTTCGAAAACTCTGACTCTATTTCGCGTATTTTTCCGAGACGAACGAAATGGCATAGCCCGTTTCCCTTGATTCAGATTTATAAATTAAATTCTGCCTCGATTTACGTTATAACAGGTTATTAAAAATACGGGTTGTTACATTCTCCCCTCCTTAAAGGATTTCGTCCCAGAAATCTTCAAGTTAGGAAGAACGTATCCTACCATCCAACATCCATCTACTCAAAACATCATCCACGAGCAATCATTGTCCTTACAAGATTCTAAATGTTGTATGAACATATGCAAAGGTGTGTGTATATGTACTTATCTAATGCAAATATCATCAATGCAAATTATGTTAGTGAAATGAATCCATATGTATGCAATTCCTAACATAATGTATAACATCTATATGCGTGCACATAACATACATCCATATGCAACATCCATGTGATAACACAAAAATTTTCATCCATGAATAAGCGTAAACACTCATGCATATGCAATATGAGGAGTGTGTGAGCCGATCTAGTGCCTAACGTGTATAATGCATCCACGAGTAACCACTTGCAAACACTTGCAACCACTTGCAACCACCAAGCATAACATGTTTCAAACACATGTTTCATCCAAAGGGTTTCTACCTAAGGTTCTCATGACAAGATTAACACGATAAACTAGATAAACATGGATAGCAAAGAGAAAGATATGCTAACAAAGAAAAGAGATTGAGAGTGTACCCTCAAAAAGGAATGGATAAAGCCTACGCATCTTCTCCTCGGTTTCCCAAGTTGTGTCTTCTTCGGCTTCACCCCATTGAACCTTCACCAACTTGACCTCTCGATTCCTTAGCTTCTTGGTCTCCGTCCCCAAGATACGAATCGGAGCTCTCCTCAAGGTAGCCTCTTTCTCCACTTCCACATCTTTCAGAACACTTGACTCAACAACCTCTGCTGATTCATGTAAACACTTCCGGAGATGCGAGACATGAAAAACATCGTGTACTCCAGCAAGCTTCTCGGGCAACTCCACTCTATAAGCCATCTGCCCGATCCTCTCTATAATAGGGAATGGTCCAACAAACCTCGGTGCTAACTTCCCAACGGCTCCAAATTGGACCACATTCCGCAAAGGAGAAACCTTCACGAAAACCATATCCCCAATATCAAACTCCAAATCAGTTCTTCGCTTATCAGCATAGGATTTCTGTCGGTCTTGGGCCGCTTTCATCCGTCTCCGAATCAACTCGACCTTCTCGGATGTATCTCTGATCATATCAGGCCCAAGTATAAGCTTATCTGTAGTCTCCCACCAACATGTAGGCGACTTGCACGGCCTCCCATATAAAGCTTCAAATGGTGCCATCCCTATGCTTGCCTGATAACTGTTATTATATGCAAACTCAACAAGAGGAAGATGGTCTTCCCAAGTACCACCAAAATCCAGAATACAAAGCCTCAACAGATCCTCGAGTACCCTATTCACCCTTTCGGTTTGACCGTCCGTCT
The DNA here is from genome assembly GCA_030737875.1 of Allium sativum. Lineage (NCBI taxonomy): Eukaryota > Viridiplantae > Streptophyta > Magnoliopsida > Asparagales > Amaryllidaceae > Allium > Allium sativum. The sequence continues at coordinate 493,872,043 of CM060920.1, forward strand.
GTGGGTGATAAGCCGTACTTAGATTCAACCTCGTGCCCATAGCTTCTTGCAAGCTATTCCAGAATTGACTTGTAAAGATTGGGTCACGGTCACTGACTATACTAGAAGGGACTCCATGTAGTCTCACAATCTCACGAAGATATACAGACGCTAGCCAAGATGCGGTCCTCTTTCTCTTCACCGGAATGAAATGAGCACTCTTCGTAAGTCTATCCACAATAACCCAAATGCTCGTATTCCCTTTCCTTGACCTTGGTAGCCCATCGATAAAATCCATGGAAATACTCTCCCACTTCCATAGTGGAACGTCTAGAGGATACAATAGCCCACCGGGCTTCTTCGACTCGGCCTTAACTTGCTGGCAAATGATACATCTAGACACAAACTCTGCCACATCCTTCTTCATCCCAGGCCAAAAGAAAATGCGCTTCATATCTTTATACATCTTATCTCCGCCCGGATGTATAGTCAATTTAGAGCGATGTGCTTCCTCAAGAACTTTTCTTACTAAATCTTCTACCATTGGAACACATAACCTTCCGTCTCTCCTCAGCCAACCCTTGTCATCAATAGAATATCGAGCGAGATGACTAGACGCCTCTCCTCGAATCAGCTTATCCATAATCTCAACTATCTGAGGGTCTTCTCTCTGCGAAGCCCCAACTTGATCAAGAAAGGTAGGTCTGAGTTCCAGAGATGCTAAAGAACCGGTCATCGACTCAATCGCCAAAGAGAAATCAAAGGTTGCCACATACTCTAAATTCTTCATCTCAACGAATAGAGGACTCAGAGTCAACCTTTTTCAACTCAATGCATCTGCTACCACATTCCCCTTGCCAGGGGTGTAAGCTATCTCAAAATCGTAGGACGCCAAGAATTCCATCTATCTTTGTTGCCTCAGATTCAGATCCTTCTGAGAAAAGATATACTTCAATGACTTGTGATCGGTATAAAGCTCAAATCTTTCGCCCAGAAGATAATGGCGCCAAGCCTTGAGTGCATATACTATTGCTGCCAACTCTAAGTCATGAGTGGGATAATTCTTCTCATGCACTTTGAGTTGTCTACCGCCAAAGCATATCACTCTTCCTTCTTGCATCAGAACAGCTCCTAACCCCGTGCCACATGCATCGGTGTATACTGAAAACGAAGAAAAAGACAGATTCAGAATAGAGAAAAACGAAGGAATTTTGCTAATGGCTTTTTGGGGAATAGCCTTTAAAATAAACTAGACTTTTCTTTGGACAATACTTTATACTTGGTTTTGAAAATAGTTTTCCAAAAGTTTTAAAAACCTTTTTGTTCCTTCTCGTAAACCATACGCTCTGATACCAAATGTAACACCCCACCTCCGCCAGGGTGACTCTTGCAAGCACTCTGACTTTGGAGGGGCGTTTGAATCAGGTAAACATGCATAATGATATATCAAGGCAGAACAAGAACATATGTATATATGTAAACAGAGTAAATAACATAGATAAAACAGCGGAAGATTTCAAACCATTTCAAAACAAGTCTGGTACAACATAATGTCAACTTTCCAAATAAACAACTCTAGATAAAAACAACATCAAACTGAAAAACTGAAATACACAAGTACTATCCCCAAAATAAGTGATAACCATAGCTAGCTTCATGTCAAGACCGTACATGAGCTAAAATCCCACAAGCAAGCGATCAGAAATCCAAGCTAAGCTCCAATATTCCCTCCCTGAGAACCTGGGGGGGAAACGGAAGAAAAGAGGCGAAAGAAAACAGGTCAGTCAAAAAGACTGAGTAAGCCCTACTACAATCAATGTAAACTGATAAAGTTAACTGGCATGAGAAGCAGGGATGATCATAAGGATAACAACATACTAGCATGATGATTAACTAACAAGGTAGATAAAGGTGTCATCGCATAATCAGGTTTAAGGTTTTGCACCACAGGTGTACTAGCAAACTAACATGACTTGAATAAACAAGTATTGATCCCTTGGCCCAAGCTTTGGCCCAATAACATGAAGTGACCCTAATACGAGGTCCAACCAAACGGTCTAGTCAATCGTCTCCCTAAGCCTAACTCGTCACGAGTTGGTGTCAAAACGGCCCAAACATAATTGTAGTCAGACTGTGCCGGGTCTCCCGTCGGGTGTATCAAGCCCTAGGGTGTCAACCCCTGGACACCATAAACATAAGTGCACAGTCTTGATCTACTGGTACCCATGCATGTTTTCCCCGGCTTCGGACTATGTGCACGACCATAGTCCGCCCGGAACTACACCGGCGTACCAGTCTGCCGTCGTTTTTGGTCACTTACCTCCAGTCCAGTAATCGTGCCCCCTCCCTAGCCTAGTCCCTAGGGTCTTAATGATACAAACTTGGGATTACTGCTGGAGTGGGCCCCCATGGCTAGGATTTTTCTAGTGGGTTAAGTATGGTTTAACCCTCTTGCTAATCATGGATTAACTTGGTTAAATGTAACGATGAGTTCACGACTTAACCCTGATTAATCTACCAAGCCCAAATTGGTTAAGTATTAAGTGGACCATGACTTAACCCTAATCATGAGGCATTAATTAATTAATGTGCCTTAACCTCTCACATTAGACTTTGTTGCGGTTACTAGTTAAGCCGGGCGGGTCCGGGTAGCTTTACACCACAACTTGGTCTAACCTCGGGTTCAAGGTACAACATGACCAACTTCTCACATTGGGTCCTATTGTTTGTAGCAACTAGTTAAGCCGGTCGGTTCCGGGTAGTTTTACGCTACAAACTCAACCCAACCTCGAGTTTGTCACACTTATATTTTCTAAGTGTCATGTCCATTATGTTTCCAAAACATATTACAATTTTTCAAGCAATTGGGTAGACCTAACTTAATAGGTAAATTCCCAATGGGTAGACCTAACTTAATAGGTAAATTCCCAATCTTATGTTTTTATGTCTTTTAAGTTTACCCAACCCCAAACGCAATCCCATCGCTTACATATCGCAATAGCGCATAAAGGATAGAAAGAGGGAACTTGGCATAATCATGACATAAAGGTTTTGTAGCCACAAGTTTAACATGGTGGCATATGAAATGTACATATGTTCATATACTTGCATATTACATTTTTAGGCCTCAAAAGCATGCATAAAACCAAACTTAGCATATTGGTGATACATGGTGATAAATGACATGTAGAAATGGCCATAAGTTCGCATTTAGCCTCACATGCAAGTTATCATAAGAGATATGATAACTTACATGTTGCCAAAATGCAACCTTTAGCATAAAGCTTGAAGCTTTATGTTCATATACTCAAGATAAGCTTGCATAACATGATAACATGAACAAAATGATCAACCCAAACTTGCATAACATAACTTGCATATCATATGACAAACTTGCATATCAAACTTGCATAACATAACATGATAAACTTGCATATCATAACATGGCAAACTTGCATAACATAACATGATAAACTTGCATATCATAACATGGCAAACTTGCATAGCATAACATGGTAAACTTGCATATCATAACATGGCGTACTTGCATAACATAACATGATGGACTTGCATTTCATAATGGTCAACCAAACTTGCATCATTCATTTAACTTTAGAGTTTAAATATGAAAGTAGAAAAGGGCTTACAATGCTTATGAAGACACAAAAATATATATAGATTGAGACAAAGCCCTTATGCAATCAAATAAACCCAAAATGCAAGCTCCAATAGAAAAACCCTTGAGCAAAAATGATCAAAACCCTTGCTTTATGATGCAAATATAGAAACTTGACTTGAATGCAAGCTAATGATGCTCATACAAGCTTGGAAACACTTGTATGCATGGAAAATCACTCATAAGAATTTATTTAGGAATTTTATGAAGAGAGTGGAGGCCATGAGAGGAATGATTTTGCCATAGTTTAGTTGTATGAATGAATAATGATGATTTAGGGTTAGGTTAGGGTCTTATTTATAGAGATTAGGACTAGTTTTAGCCTTAGGATTAAACCCTAGTTCCAATCTCAGCCCTTAAAACAGAATCTGGCCCAAAAACCTAACCAAAACCCCAAAATGGTGCACCAGGCAAAACTGCCCGGCTGGACCAAGTCGACAGGGCTGTCGACTTGGGTCCAACCAAGTCGACAGGGCTGTCGACTTGGGTACTCTGGCGGGAATTTTCCCGCCTGCGCCCAACTGCCCTAATTTCCAAATTCAAACTTGAATTTGAAATCTGTTTTTTACTTTGAAATTTTCTGAAAACTTCGTTGGGCCTTAATCGGGTCTTACGGACTCCGATTTTCGAAAACTCGGACTCTATTTCGCGTATTTTTCCGAGACGAACGAAATGGCATAGCCCGTTTCCCTTGATTCAGATTTATAAATTAAATTCTGCCTCGATTTACGTTATAACAGGTTATTAAAAATACGGGTTGTTACATCAACCAAATGTGGGTCGTCTCGCTGTGCCTCACCAATCCGTCCCAAAAGCGTAGGTCTGACCTCCAAGGATGCTATCAAACCGGGTACAAAGTCAACAGAAGGTCTAAATTCAAACATAGAGATGAATTCTAAGTTTTGCCGTTCAACAAACAACGGACTCAAGGACAGACTTTTCCTACTTAAGGCGTCTGCCACCACGTTACCCTTGCCATAGGTATATGCTATTTCGAAGTCGTAGGACGCTAAGAATTCCATCCACCTTTGCTGCCTTAAGTTCAAGTCCTTCTGAGAGAATAAGTATTTTAAAGATTTGTGGTCAGTGAACAATTCGAATTTCTCGCCAAGAAGGTAATGACGCCAAGACTTAAGCGCGAAAACAATTGCGGATAACTCTAGGTCATGTGTAGGGTAATTTTTCTCATGCACCCTTAACTGCCTTCCACTATAGGCTATTACCCTTCCCTCTTGCATTAAGACTGCGCCTAGACCTGTCCTACAAGCATCAGAATAAACAGTAAATGGCTTACTCCCGTCTGGCAGCACTAAGACTGGAGCTGAGTTCAAAGCTCTCTTTAAACGTTGGAACACATCATCACAATCTACGTCCCACGCGAAGACTAGGTTCTTCATCGTCAGGCATGTCAATGGAGCTGATATTTTTGCGAAGTCTTTGATAAACTTCCTATAGTAGCCAGCCAACCCCAAGAAACTCCTTACTTCGGTAGCATTTTTAGGGACCTTCCAATCTTGGATGGCCACCACCTTCGCGGGATCCACAGCTATCCCTTCTTTGGAAACCACGTGCCCTAAGAATCGCACTTCCTCTCTCCAGAAGTGACACTTAGTAAATTTAGCTTTAAGGTTATGCGCTCGTAGAGTCTCCAACACTTCCCTAAGATGTAGGGCATGCTCTTCTTCATTCTTAGAAAAGATCAAGATGTCGTCTACAAAGACCACCACGAATTTATTAAGGTACTCCCTAAACACCCTACTCATCAAATCAACAAAGTATGCGGGGGCGTTTGTCAAACCGAAGGGCATCACTAGCCATTCATAGAAACCGTCCGGAGTCCTAAAGGCAGTCTTGTCAATGCTATCCTCAGCCACTCTCAACTGATGGAAACCAGTGGCTAAGTCCAACTGTGAAAACACTGAGGCGCCAAATAACTGATCGAAGAGATCGTCAATCCTCGGCAGTGGGTGTCTGTTCTTCTTAGTAAGCTTATTAAGTTCTCTATAGTCCACACAAAGTCTAAGGGACCCATCCTCCTTCGTGGCAAATACTACTGGAGCACCCCACTCCGATATACTTCGTCTTATAAACCCCTTCTCAAGCAACTCCTTCACTTGCTTATTGAGTTCCCTCCTTTCACGAGGATCCATGTGGCGTACTGGCAAAGATACTGGTTTTGCATTATCCACAAGATATATTTGAAAATCTATCTCCCACTTCGGAGGCAAGCCCTTCACCTCCTCAAACACATCCAAGTATTTTTGGACTACTTTAACAGATCGTAGATTTTCCACCGACGCGTCAAGCGATTCTAGATAACTTAGCATAACGGAATTTATGGGATTACAAAAGATTTCGAGAGTGTTGCTATGGCGAGTCATGAGCCTAACTACTCTCCTTTCACAATCAAGAACGGCCCCATTTCTGGATAACCAATCCATTCCTAAAATTAGCCCATAGCCCGTGAAGCCCAAAACATAAGCATCACATCTAAACCCAACGCTAAGTATAGAAATTTTCAAATCCAAACATATCATGGACAAATAAGCTGAGCCCCCAATTGGATTCGAAACAACTAAGGGATCCTCTATTAAACTGGTGTTTAAGTGCAGTGATTCAACTAATGATGTAGAGATAAATGAATTCGATGCGCCCGAATCGAATAAGGTACGGACAGGATGATCAAACAGAAAAACTAAGCTTTCAACAGAAATGGTTCTACCTCGCTCTTGCAGCGGTGGGACCGCGAGAGCCTAAACTTGTCCCCTTGCCTGCCATGGTGCCATAAGAGCCTGCACCCGTCCTCCCGAGGTAGACCCTGGCCTCTGCCCCTTCTTTGGTCAGTCCTTCACTAGATGTCCCGCTTCACCACAGTGAAAACAGCTAGTCTTCTTTTTCTTTCTGCAATCCTTGCTGAGATGGCCTGGTGTCCCACAGTTAAAGCATCTTTTCTTTCCTTTGCCATTATTGTCTTTACCACCCTTCTTGTTTTGCTGTTGTGGTTTCTTCTGATCCTCTTTCTTCTCAGGTGCCTTATTAGCATTAGCGCCTTTCTCCTCGTGCATGAGTGCCATGTCTACTAGCTTCTCAAAGGTGGCCCTAATAGGGATGTGGGTCATGGCTAACCCCTGCAATGGCTCATTCAAGCCTTTAGCGAACCTCAGAGCCTTCTTCTTCGGCGTGTTCACTAAGTCCAAGCCAAACCTTGCTAACTGATTAAATTTGTTGACATATTCTTTAACTAATGAGCTTCCTTGCTTTAATGTCAAGAACCTTTCCATATATAGATTCTCTTCTGCCCTTGAGAGAAACTTTGCCTCAAACCTACGTCTGAAATCCGCCCAAGAATCAACAGGACACTCCCCATTAGTGACCTCCCACCAAAATGAGGCCTCTCCCTTCATTAACCAAGCTGCTAATTTGACTTTCCTCCCTTCTTCTACTTCAAAGATTTCTAGCAATTCTTCCACCTCCTTAAGCCAATCTCTAGCTTCCACAAACGTTTTTGACCCTTGAAAAGGTTTTCCACCCATAGCCTTAAATTCCTTGCATGTCTTTGCAAAAGTATCAGCGCGAGGAGGGGGAGGAGGAGGAGGAGGAGAGGGTGCAACTGGTGGTGGAGGAACATTGGCTGGACCTGCAGCGGCCCTAGCCTCTAATAACCTCCTATATCATCCTGGTATCGTTACACCCTCCGGAAGGTTAAGATCTTCAGCCATGCAGAAACGAAAAAGGAAAGATTCAAAATGGAGAATTCGAAAGATAAAGATATATGGCTATTGGGTATTATGTTGTTCATAGAAACTTTCCTCTTTAAATTACTCATCAAGACATGTTTTTGAAAACACTTCTTCCAAAAATACTTTAGAAAAATAGTTATTCTAAAAATTTTATCTGTTCTTGTAACCTCGCTCTGATACCACGTGTAACACCCCACAGCCATTAATGTCACTCACAAAGGGAATGCATTAACTTCCATGGAGGTTTTAAGTGAATATAGAACAGAAAAATTAAAACAAGACAGAAAATAAGTAGTACTTGGAAATCTAAAACTTTATTTCATTACAGCGGAAATTAAACATGTTTGTTACATCATAAAACCATAAATCAGAGTCAAGTACAATATCCATCTTGATAAAACAAAATACATAATCCCATTACATAAATAGCCATTAAAGAAGATAATAAGCTGGACTTTACTTCAACGGTCCAAGCTTTCCAAAAGAGAGACAAAGTAATCCAATCAAGCTCCACTAGAGCTGGGCCCACCCTGAGGACCTGGAGGGGGAAACAGATAGAAATAGAGGGGGTCAGACATAAAGTCTGGCGAGTATGATAATTCTAACAATACTATTATCAAAATAACTAGACTAAGGCATAAGCTGGAAAACAAGGAAATGTCTATGAACTATTGGGTATGGAAGAGCAGATAAAGATAACGTTAAAGGCACACCTAATACTAACGAATAATTACTACACTGCACCACACCAGTCACCCTAAAGGTTGATCCCACTTGCTTCACTTAGAAATTATATAAATAGCTTTGTGTACCCCTAGCTGACTACATAGGTGCCGCCTGCCCCTATCTCCGCTAGGTGTACCCCACTACGCACTTGCGATCGGCTCCCTACTCGTAGATACCCATGCTGGTCCCACAGTGGGGTGTATCACTCCCCTAAAGTGGCAACCCGATACAACTTGAGGATGCACGGCTTATACCTACACGATGCAACAACGTCTTACCTACCAGCCAGGGTCCACACACGCATATGAAACCCGTTGGACTTGCGTTGCCACCGCTAACCCGTTTGGCCTCTTATAGTCAAGCCCAGTATGCATGTCCCGTCCTCGACCTGGGTCAAGCCCACAAAGATACGTTTGGGTTACTGGTTGAAATAGGCCCCCAATTACTTACCACAAGCTATCTACCTAAGCTTGTCCCCACTAGTATATCCCACTTAACCCTCTTCTTAGTCATGTTCATTTACATGTGTGTTTGGTTAAGTCTTACTAATCGTATTTCAAATGCCACTAAAGGCACTCACTAGATTCCTCATGCCACCTAAGGCACCTACTTAACCCCCATGTCCCACCTTACATGTTTATCTGGTTAAGTATTTCTTAATTCATTCAGGCCATAACCTCATAAAGACCTCTCACATTATACTGCCATTTATGGCAGCTGGATTTGCCGGGGGGGTCCGGGCAGTCTTACACCATAAAAGAGTCTAACCTCGTGTCTTTACAACTGTTATGCTTTAATTTGGGCCTAGGACCTCTCACATTGGGCTGACATTTGTGACTACTGGATTCACCGGGCGGGTCCGGGCAGTTTTACGTCACAAACGAGTCCAACCTCGTGTCCTAAGCATTGATTAACACTTATAATCTTTTACCCCAGTTTTAAATATATCCCTATTCAAATCATTAATTAATTCCAATTTTATTGATGTCCATAATTGACTCAATTATGGCCATCCACTTACGGTATGCAAAATCATATCAATTGCACCCCAATTTCTTAATATTAAATCCTTAATATTACCCCTACCCCACGTTATACGTTCGCTTATTCAACGCAAAATATACGTTAGACTTGAATAGTCTAACTCATAGCACAAAGATAAATTATCACAACATACAGACAAATAAAATAGATCTAATCATAATAGGGGTGAAACTTGCATAAAACTACACATGTCATGGATCTAAAGGTGTCAACTTGTTTGGTTAAATGTCACAACTTACATAATATGATCATAACCCAAGTTCATGTATAAACTTGCATATGTGGTTTATGCAACATAATGATGGTGTGAACTAGCATCTAACACATAGAACTCACACATGTCATAGCATAATTCTAGATATAAATAGATGTCATAATTCTAGATCTAAATAGATGTCATACAGTATGTGAGATTATACATACTAATAAATCTAAACTTGCATAGGTACATGTGATTTATCATGTGAATCATCATAACCCAAATATATATAATCAACATCATGACTCATAAGCTAACTACAACATAATAACATCATGGCTTTGTAACATCGCAACTTAGCATAGAAACTTGCAACATATATAATATCATCATAGCATGATTTACAACATATAGGATATCATCATCACATAACATAGGATTTACAACATACATGATAGCATAAGGTTTACAACAATATATATGACAATTCACATCATTTTCTTATGATCCATATCACATCTTAATCTAATTAGTTTGCTAATAATCTTATTAAGATCATCATACTCACAATTAGAAAAGAAAGAGAGTCTTGATTTGCTTTAGAGTTGAGTAGAATTAGAGTTTTGATTAGCTTTCTTCCTTCTTAGTTGGTGGCGGCTACACTGAGTTCCATGGCGATGGCATGACGGCGGCTATTCTATTTTTCATGTGATTTTAGAGTGAGAGACTACCTAGGTATATATAGAGTGTAGGATTTATTTAGACCGTCAGATCAACTCAGAATTAACCTGAACCGTTAAATTAGCCAACTCAGCCCTAAAGACACATCAACAACTCAAGATTGGGCTCTGCCAAAACCTGTACGACTGGACCAGGTCAACACCCAAGTCGACTGTGCAGTCGACCTGGTCTTGGGGGTGTCGACTGCCCAGTCGACTCCCCAGTCGACCTGGGGTGCTGGGCGGGAAATTTCCCGCCTGGCATGTTTGACTTCGAATTTTGAATTTTGAATTTTCTGAAACTTCCGATGGCCATATCTCCTTCATACGAAGTCCAAATCACGCAAACTCGGACTCTATTTCAACCAGAATTCCGAGACGAACACAATGGCGCAACCCGTTTCCCACAATTCTCACGTTTGAGATTAGTTATTCTTTAATTTGTGAATATTAATATTAACAGAATTACGGGGTGTTACATAAGTATACTTTAATTTGTTAATTTAATGTTAACAGAAAAGTCGGGGTGTTACATTCTCCCCTCCTTAAAGGATTTCGTCCTCGTAATCTTCAAGTCTAGAAGAACGTATATCCTAACATCAAATCGTCCATCTGCTCAACCAACAAACACAGGCGTCCATTGTCCTTAAAAGATTTCTAATGCTTCATAATCATATGCATAGTGTGTGTATATGTCCTTATCTAATGCAAAAATTAGGCGATCTACTGATTCAGTTGACCTCCTTAATGCAAATCATGTAAGTGTCATGAATCCATTATGTATGCAAATTTTTCCCTACTCATAATTCTACATGAGTGCACAACCATTCATACAAATGCGACATCCATATGACAACATATCAAGTTTCAACCACATACAATTATGAATACATATATGCATATGCAATATGGAAGTGACTGGGCCGATCTAATAGCTAGGGTGTGTGTATATGCATCCACGAGCAACCACTAGCAAACACTTGCAATCACTTGCAGCCATCAATCATAACATGTTTCAAATATATGTTTACATCCATTAGTTTCTACCTAAGGAGTTAGGAGAAAATAGAAGACCGAGAAGATACACTAAAAGGTAGATACAAGAATAAACTTATGGAAAAAGAGAGGTCAAAGATGTACCTTCAAAAAAGAAAGGGTAGGCAGCGCGTATTTTGTCTTCAGTTTCCCAAGTCGCATCTTCCTCGGCATCACTCCATTGAACTTTAACAAGCTTGACTTCACGGTTGCATATCTTTTTTATTTCAGTTCCTACGATTCGAGTTGGAACTCTCCTCACAGTTGTTTCTCGTTCTATTTCAACTTCTTCTAGAATGCTTGGCTCCACCACTTCCGCAGACTCATGTAAACATTTCCGGAGATGAGAAACGTGAAAGACATTGTGAATTCCAGCCAACCTTTCAGGAAGCTCTATTCTATAAGCCATCTTCCAAATCTTCTCGATGATGGGGAATGGTCCTACAAATCTTAGTGCTAGCTTTCCTGCGGATCCAAATCGAACGACGTTCGTTAAAGGAGATACCTTAAGGAAAACCCTGTCCCCAACCTCAAACTCAAGGTCGGTCCTTCTTTTGTCTGCGTAGGATTTCTGTCTATCTTGGACAGTCTTCATTCTCCTTCGTATCAAGTCCACTTTTTCTGAAGTCTCTCTAATCATGTCTGGCCCAAGTATAAGCCTGTCTGTAGACTCCCACCAATAAGTTGGTGATCGGCATGGTCTTCTATACAAAGCTTCAAAAGGCGTTATGCCGATGGTGGCTTGGTAGCTGTTGTTGTAGGCGAATTTCAATAAATGAAGATGATCCTCCCATGTCCCTCCAAAGTCAAGAACGCACAGTCTCAAAAGATCTTCTAATACTATGTTCACCCTTTCCGTCTGACCATCAGTTTGGGGGTGATAGGCCGTGCTCAAGCATAACTGTGTGCCTACAGCTTCTTGCAGACTCCGCCAAAACTCGCTTGTAAAGATAGGATCTCGGTCACTCACTATGCTGGAGGGTATTCCATGGAGTCGAACTATTTCCTTGCGATAAAGAGATACTAGAGATGAGGCAGTCCTTCTACTCTTGACAGATATAAAGTGGGCGCTTTTTGTGAGCCTGTCCACTATTACCCAAATGCTAGTATTGCCCCTTCTTGACCTAGGCAACCCATCAATGAAGTCCATTGAAATGTTATCCCACTTCCATTGCGGGACTTCTAGAGGATGAATCAGTTCTCCAGGCTTTTTTTGTTCCGCCTTGACCTGTTGGCATATCATGCACTTAGAAACGAAATCTGCCACATCCTTCTTCATGCCGCTCCAAAAGAAAACTCTCTTTATGTCCTTGTACATCTTGTCTCCACCTAGGTGTATTGTCATCTTGGAATGGTGTGCTTCCTCGAGAACCATCTTTACCAAATCCCTTGCTTGTGGGACGCATAGTCTTCCATCTCGCCTCAGCCAACCCTTATCATCGATGGAGTACCTATTGAGGTGACTGGAAGTTTCACCCCTAATTAGCTTATCAATCACATCAACAAGCTGAGGGTCTTCACGTTGTGCGGCCCCTATTGAGTCTAAAAGCGTGGGCCGTACTTCTAGTGATGCCAACAAACCAGGTACAAAATCAGAGGAGGGCCTAAAGTAAAAACTGGCTATATACTCCAAGCTTTGCCTTTCTACAAAGAGAGGGCTTAAGGTCAGCTTCTTTCTACTCAAGGCGTCTGCTACTACGTTGCCCTTGCCAGGAGTATAGGAAATCTCAAAATCATACGAGGCAAGAAACTCCATCCACCTTTGCAGTCTTAAGTTAAGATCTTTCTACGAGAAAAGATACTTCAATGATTTATGGTCAGTATATAATTCGAACTTCTCGCCTAGGAGATAATGGCGCCAAGACTTAAGCGCAAAGACGATGGTGGCTAAAACAAGATCGTGGGTTGGGTAGTTCTTTTCATGAACTTTCAATTGTCTTCCACCATAAGCTACTACCTTCCCTTCTTGCATTAGAACAGCGCCTAGTCCCGTATCACAAGCATCCGTGTATACTGTAAATATCTTGCTTCCATCTGGCAATGTAAGAACTGGGGCTGTTGTGAGAGCCCTTTTCAATTGCTAGAAAGCAAACTCGCAATCCAAATCCCAAGTGAATGCTAGATTCTTCTTTGTTAGCCTTGTGAGTGGAGCTGAGATTTTCACGAAATCTCTAATGAACTTTCGGTAAAAACTTGCTTGCCCGAGAAAGCTTTGGACTTCAGCTGCATTTTTTGGTGTCTTCCAATCTTGCACCGCCACCACTTTCGTAGGGTCCACAGCTAACCCCTCTTTGGACGCTACATGTCCAAGAAATCTTACTTCTTCTCTCCAAAAGTGGCACTTGGAGAATTTGGCTTTTAGCTGATGTGCACAGAGAGTATCCATGATTTCCTTCAGATGATGAGCATGTTCTTCCTCATTCTTTGAGAAGATCAAAATATCGTCTACGAAGACCACCACGAACTTATTGAGGAATTCTCTGAACACCCTGCTCATTAGGTCTACGAAATAAGCGGGTGCGTTTGCCAAGCCGAAAGGCATGACAAGCCACTCGAAGAAACCATCTGGGGTTCTGAACGCCGTCTTATCAATGTTATCTTCGGCTACCCTTAGCTGATGGAACCCAGTAGCCAGATCAATTTGGGAGAAAACCGACGCATCTACAAGCTGATCAAACAAATCGTCTATTCTGGGAAGCGGGTGTCTATTCTTCTTAGTCAGCTTGTTTAGCTCCCTATAGTCCATACAAAGACGTAGTGAGCCATCTACTTTGGTGGCGAACACCACTGGAGCACCCCATTCCGAGATACTCTGCCTTATAAACCTTTTCTCGAGAAGCTCCTTAACTTGCTTACGAGGCTCCTTTCTCTCTTTTGGAGCCATGTGTCTAACCGGTAATTCTACGGGCTTTGCATTATCAACAAGATATATGCGGAAGTCTATTTCCAGCCTCAGAGGTAAGCCCTTTACCTTTTCAAAGACATCCGGGTATTCACGGACCACTCTAACCGACTGCAAATTCTCAACAGAAGCATCAAGCGACTCTAGATAACTAAGCATAACAGCATTCAAGGGATTACAAGAAATTTCTAGAGTGTTACCGAGCCGAGTCAAGAGTCTAACCACTCTCTTCTCACAATCAAGAATGACACCATTACTGGATAACCAGTCCATGCCTAAGATCAATCCATATCCCGAGAAACCCAAACAGAGGCACTACATCTAAACTCAACACTTAGAATAGAGATTTTCAAATCCAAACAAACCATTGACAAATAAGCTAAGCCCCCAATATGATTTGAAACAACTAAGGGATCTTCTACCATACTAGTGTCTAGGTACAGATATTCTATTAATGCAGATGAAATAAAGGAGTGTGATGCGCCAGAATCAAAGAGAGTGCGAACTGGATGATCATAGAGATAAACTAAGCTTTCTATAGAAATATTTCTACCTCGTTCCTGTGGAGGTGCCACCAACGCGTGAACTTGTCCCCCTAAAGTGGATCCAGTCCTTTGTCCCTGCTCTCGCTTCTTTGGGCAGTCCTTAGCCATGTGTCCAGTCTCACCGCAATGGAAGCAAGTAGCACTCATCTTCCTCTTCTTCTTTCTGCAGTCTCTCTCCAGATATCCAAGAATGCCACAGAAATAACATTTCCTTTTCTCACGTGTCTTGTTATTGTTGTTGTGGTCCTTTCCTCCTTGACTATTATATGTCTTCTTGTTCTGCGATTCTTCTGCTTGCTGTTCACGTAGAGGAGGAGGAGAAGTAAAAGCGTCTGTAGCTGGGGAGTAAGGTCCCCAGACATGCTGAAACGAAAAAGGGAAAGAAAGATTCAAAACAAAAGGATAGAAAGATAGTGCATATGGCTTTGGTGGATTATGCCTTTTAAAAACAACGCTTTTTCTTGAAAAAAAAATGCTTCTTTAAACTTCTTTTTGAAAATAGTTTTAAAACCTTTATCTAATCTGGTAAACCGTGCTCTGATACCAAGTGAAACACCCCACCTCCATCAAGGTCATCACAAAGGGAATGCTTTAAATTCGGTGGAGGTTTATAAGTAAAAGTCACAGATAAAACACAAGACAGATATAAACACATATATATAAGAAGTGGAAAACAAACAGACTTTCATTTCATAAATACATGTTCATACAAAACATTTGCATAATTGTTTCACAATAACTTCCAAAACATTACATCATCATTTCTGTCTTGATTAGTAAATAAAGAAGCATAAAACATAATTAAAGCTGCATAAATCCCCATAGAATGTGTCCAAAAGTCATAGCCAAGGAAAGAGAGTCCAAACCATACATCTACTATCTTGAAGCTTGCAAAGAGTTTGACTAAGCTGGGTTGTTTCCTCCCTGTGGACCTGGGGAGGGGGGGGGGGGGTAACGGAAGGAAAGAAGACGAAAGAAAATTAGAGACAAACATAAAGCCAGGTAAGTCTAGTGACTCTTTAGTATGAGAATAAGAAAAAGGGCATGATAGGTATAAACTGGAAACAGGAAAGTATCATAAACTAAGATAAACCAGTTTTGAACCGAATATACTATCGCACCCCACACTATATCTCTGCACCTACTTGTATTTGTTCCGATTGGCGCCCCATGATCGGGGTGAAGTGATCCCCTTTCTAAAGATAGGCTCCTACTCGCAAAATCATATGTGTCGTAAGGCCCCCAATGATTGTAGATACCAATGTTGGTCCCACCATGGGGTGTATCAAGTCCCATGGTGGCGACCCGACACAATTCTAGAATGCATAGGTTATAGTACTGATGCCAAGTGCCCTGTTTGTCTGCTCCGAAGTGTGCGCACGCCTGCACTCCGTTAGAACCCACACTGTTGCACCAACCGCCATCGCTTTTGACCGCTTACAATCAGCCCAGTAATCGTGCCTCACCCTGCCTAGTTTCAGGGTACCATGATACCTAATTTGGTTACTGCTGAAATGGGTCCCCGTTACTAGGTTTTCTAGTCAAACATGTTAAATGGTTAAGTGTCTGTATTAAACTAACCCCACCCATCAGTTTAGTTAACATGTTGAATTGGTTAAGTGTTTTAGTTAACTTAACCCTACCGTCTTTATTCTAGCTTTAATTTATTCATTAAAGCACCAACCACTCACATTAGACAGGTATTGTTGCGGTTACTAGACAGCCGGTCGGTTTCGGGCAGGTTTACACCGTAACTCAGTCTAACCTCGGGTCCTTATTGGGCTTAATGCCTTAACCTCCCATATTGGATAGGTATTGTTGTGATTACTGGACAGCCGGGCGGGTTCGGGCAGGTTTACATCACAACTCAATCCAACCTCGGGTTAAGCATATTCGTATTTTCTAAATTTACATATTTGTCACTTTTACTTGTTATATGTAAATGTTATAGCCCATTTTCCAAGTTCGTTATTATTATTATTATTATTATTTAGGCATGGAAAATCATACCGTTTAAATGTCAGCAGTTATTGGCATGTGCCAAACATGCCAACACATATATTTTTCATGTTTAATCCCAACGATATTCCCCCGTTTGTACGTTCGCAAGATTATAATGGATGTTGGGCTAGATATTTCAGCCCAACTTATAAACATAGAAGGGAAATCCAAGAACATGAAACATTCTAAATAACATAAAGGGTGTGTGATATATGAACTTGCAACTTTGCGATCTAATTGACATAAATCATGGGTTTCAACTTGTCATGTGAACTTGCATTCAAATAAGAATCTAATTAAATAGGTGTCACATGAAATGGCATAATTTAGACTTTCATAAAACATAAGCCTAAACATATTTTTATCTAGGCATAACTTCAAACACAAACTAGCATGTGACAAAGTTATTACATGTCCATAAAGATGTCCATTGTTGACATTAACCCAAAAGCATGAACTAGATCAAATCATGTATCTTATTATAACATGAAACTTGTAATAATCGTGTGAAACTAAATGGTACTTGGCATGGACCCAATTACAAACTTGCAAAGAACATGAGAACATATACATGGGATTTAATCATGTAGGCATAATGGTCTTAACATAGAACATGTGTATATAAGTCTTAACTTGGACTTAGAAACATGTATACAACCTATGTTAAACATATAAACATATAGGTGTAAATTCTATCATTAACCATATACTTGTATGTGATGTTGCTTTCATTCTAAATGTACAATAGGACCAACATCAAGTCAATTAAGCCACAAACATCCCAATACCATTCACAATACAATCATTGCAATACACAGATATGAATTAGCATCATCCTTATACAATAGTAAAATTCCATTTCCACTTTACATCGAATCAAGTCTTAATTTTTATTCTCATTGGAAAAATCACTAAACTTACAATAAACGACGATCTTGATTTTCTTGTTTTTGAGTTCTGAATTTGCAATGCTTTCCTTTGGGTAGATAAACGTTGTTTGAATCTTGTTTTTACTTTAGTTTTGCTCATCTCTATGCTTTCTCCAACTGACGGCTACTCTTAGTTTCCTCCCGACAGCATGACGGCTCTAGCTCTAATTTATTTGTGTGAATTTAGGTTGAGTGTTGGCTTGTATTTATAGAATTTCAGATTGATATGAGCCATCAGATGATCATAGAGTGAATCCAGACCATACACACCAAGAGGAGACAATCAGAAAGTGACAAATCAGCCCTAGTGACACACCAGAACTCAAAAAATCGCTCAGAACCCGACCAGGCCAGCCAAAACCAAACCAGGTTGACTGGGTAGGTCGACCCCCTGGTCGACCTGGGTCCTGGGCGGGATTTTTCCCGCCCAGCCCAATTTGCGTCTATTTTCGAATTTTGAACTGTTTGAATTTTAAATTGAATTCTGAAACTTTGGAAGGTCATAGCTCCTTCGTACGTAGTCCGATTTACGCAAACTCGGAATCTGTCTCAAGCAGAATTCCGAAACGAGCACAATGGTGTAACCCGTTTCCCTTAATTCTTTCATTTTGAATTAAGTATACTTTAATTTGTTAATTTAATGTTAACAGGAAATTCGGGGTGTTACAATGTCCAACTATTCAGATCTAACATAATAGGCACTAGATGATAATCTAGATCTGATTAACAAATTAAATGTCCACATAATTTAGATCCAATAGTTTAAAAGTAGATCTACACAATTAAGTTTTAAGATTCACATCATGGCATGTCATAGAAGTTACAATAGATCCGTCTGGATAGAGGTTTAGATCCAAATTCTAACCAATTCAGAATGTCATATAATCACAATTTACAATGGATCTGATATAGACTAGGTATTCGAACAAATCCAACTCATAGTCCTATCATATTTACTTTTAAATATTTAAATTTAAAAGCAACCAGGGACTCACAAAGTTTGGATAAGAAGATAGAACTAGAAAAGATTAGATCTTGAATCTCCAATTGATTTGCTTTAGTTGAAGAAGATAAAGGATCTAGATTAGTTCAGATACCGGCAGAGTTTGGCCACCATGAATTCTCAATGAAGAAAACAAGAGAAATGAACACGTATATATTGCTGCCATACCCTCTGAAATCGATTGTCACGTCAGCCCTAGGGGTGTCGATACCCCTGTGGGTGGGTCGACCCCGGTGTCGACACCCCTTTAGGGGGTTGACCCCCCAGAGTGGGAAAATTGCCGCCACTTTTTCTTTTTCAAGTTCGAACAATTCTGGATTAAATTATGACTAATCCCTGACTCATGCGTATATGTATAATTCTTCTATGCGCATACAAACTTAAAACCCTCATAACTTCTTCATACGGTGTCCGTTTTACAAAAACCAAATGTCTATCTTGACCATAATTTCGAGACGGATGCAATGACGCAGTCCATTTTCCTTAATTCTAAATATTAAATTAATTATAATTTAATTTATCCTCTTTCAGTATAGTTAAAAATACGGGGTGTTACATTCTCCTCTACTCAAAGGATTTCGTCCTAGAAATCTATAAGTTGAGAAGAATGCACATCCTACCATCCATCATCCATCTACTCATCCATCAATCATTGGTATCCATTCTCCTTAAAGACTTCTAATGCTTATATGAATATATGCAAGGGGGTGTGTGTGTGTATGTCCCAACACTAATGCGGAAATCAGGCGGTCTACTAATTCAGTTGACCTCATTAATGCAATGTATGTTAGTGCCATGAATCCATTATGTATGCAGATAATCCTATTATAACATGTGAGTTATATATGTGTGCACTTTCATTCGTCTAAATGCAACATCCATATGGTAATACATCCATTTCCATCCATAAAAGAAAAGAAAATGCACACACATCCATATGCAGTATGAGAGAGATTGAGCCAGTCTAGTGCCTAATGTGTGTGTATATGCATCCATAGGCAGCCACTAGCAAACACTTGCATCCACTTGCATCCATCAAACATAACATGTCTCAAACAGATGTTTACGTCCATAGGATTCCTATCTAAAGGTCGAGAATACTATGGATAATATATATTCAAATGATAGAAACAAGACAGATAAAACTTTGAAAAAAGTAGTTAAGAACATACCCTCGAAAAGAAATGGGTATGAAGCACGAATCTTGGCTTTGGCCTCCCAAGTCGCATCCTCTGGGTTATCTCCCCATTGAACCTTTAGTAACTTGATCTCTTTATTGCGTAGCTTCTTAACTTCTTATCCAAGAATATGGGTAGGGACTCGCCTGACTATTGCCTCCCGTTCCATTTCTACCTCTTCCAATATACTCAGTTCAATGATTTCGGCGGTGTCATGCAAACACTTTCGCAGATGAGAAATGTAGAAAACATCATGAATACCAGATAGATTTTCTGGGAGCTTTACTCTATAGGCCATTTGACCAATCCTCTTGATTATGGGAAATGGTCCCACAAGCCTAGGTGCCAACATCCTTACTGATCCGAAGCGAACCACATTCCTCAGAGGTGATACTTTGATAAAAACTAAGTCTCCCACTTTAAATTCGATGTTAGTCCATCTATTGTCTGCATAGGACTTCTGCCTATCTTGAGTTGTATTCATCCGCTATCAAATAAGGTCAATCTTTTCGAACGTTTCCCTAACCATATCTGGTCCAAGTAATAATCTTTCTGTAGATTTGTAACAACCCGAAAATCTGGGCTAGTTTAAAATTTTAATATATTGGATATACGCCTTGCAAACGTATATTCAAAGTTTTAATATATTGGATAGATATAGCATCACACTCTAGTCGCCCGAAGATGATATTGATGATAGCGATCGCATCATCAACATTTATGTTCGAGTTTCGAAGGTGTGATTTTCTATATATTTCCATTAGACTGGTGTGAGAACCAAAACTAATATAGCTAGAATACATTGTTGTGGTTTGGCATCAAAACATGATTTTTTTGAATATATATCAAATTATGTATTTGAGACTCTAATTCACTAATTGATTGATGTTTGTGTTGTTTGTTTATTTGTTTGCTAATTTTTAGCCATTTAGCCAAATCGAATCAAATATTGAATTATATTGAAAATTGGTCGCATTTGCTTGCATATACATATACTTACATTGAACAGGTCATAGCAAGGAGGCTAGAGCAGAGAATAAAATTTGTTTGCCCGACAAATAGGTACATGTTTACTACATAATTTACTGTTTTGTTTGGGTGATGATGAATTTATGAGCCTATTGGCTAGCCGCTTGGCTTTTTCTTTTTCTTTTTGAGATTAGAAGGACCGGGGAAGCTATTTGAAATTCCTCGATGCTCCCGGTGCAGGGGAGGTTATGGCGAAATTTTTCGAAAATTTAGGGTGTTAGCCAAATTTTTGAAAATTTGAAAATTCTCAGAAACTGAAAAGTTGGAGAATGAAAGCCAGATCGAAAGTAGAGTTGATTAATCAAACCACTTTCGACTTTGTTCCTTTCCGGGGACGAAAAGTTTTAAGTGGGGGAGATTGTAACAACCCGAAAATCTGGGCCAGTTTAAAATTTTTATTTTGGCAATTTTAGCGAATTTTGATTATTTAAAATGAATTATTTTAAATAATATCGACGAGAAATTTATTTTGAATATAATTAGAACGTATATATTTATACGCGTCGTCGTTAGAATATAAATATTTATATATAATTATAAATGGAATTGAAAATGGCGCGGTAGTTAGATAATTCGATTTCAAACTTCAATTGAATGTACCGGGTGCAAAACAATCCGGATTTTAGTGAAACCAAAAACATTAGGATCTAATTGATAATATCTTTCCAACGGATCCGAATAATCGAAATTTCATAGCGGGAATCAAAAGATATGTCCAGTTGAAAATTCTGAATAGTCGCTATGGAATTCAGGCCCTTAAAAATGGACATTTTGCAAACGACCTCGGATTTCGACGAAACCAGTTTTGTTGGGTCCGTGATGTTAAATTATTGTTAGGTTCCAAATTTCATAATTTTTCGAATCAATATGTGAGCGTGGCGAAGGAAAACGCGTTTGACCAGTTTTAGTTGATTTTAATCGACTGGAAAATGGCCATTTTTCAAACGGTCTCAGAATTCGATGAAACTAGTTTTGTTAGGACCGTATCGTCAATACGAAGCTAGAAAATATTTTTCTGGAATTTATTGGGTCCGTATGTGGCCCCGGTAAATGGAAATGCGCGTTCAAATTCAATATATAGATTTATATGTTGATTTTGACAAAAACAGATCGAAATGATCGAACCAGCCTGCGATACATATCCCATTGTGTTCGGAATGGGGGTGAAACGCTAGGGACGACAGGCGGTGGGTCTCGTTTCGAGGTCGAAAATAAAAGTTGCTTTTTAGAATTAAAATAATAAAAAAAATAATAAAAAATTAATTAAAACTCCCTCTCTCTATATCATCAGACCCCCCCCCCCCCCCCCGTTTACTTTTGAAATCGATTTTAAATAAAAAAAGAAGGAAAGAAGACGGAGCAGCCGCCACCACCCATCGTCGTGGGTCCCTCCGCCTCCTCACGCCACCCGCCTCCATAACCATCGCCGAACACCCCCCCCCCAACCCTAGCGCCCATCGCCGAACACCACCCCCCCTCGATTCAGCGCCGCTCCACCCCACCGAAGCCACCTCCGACGAACCCTGCCCCTGCGCCTCCTTCCAGTCGCCCACCCCTCTTTCCCCTTTCCAGATCGAGAGACCCCAAGCCCTTCGCCCCAAAACCGCCATCCTCACCATCGCTACTCCGGTCGAGCCACCACACCGCGAGCGCTCCGATGCTGAATTCGGCAAATCAAAACCCTAGGAAAAAGAAATCGAACTAAAGGTGCGTTTTTATTTGTCTTATGTATTTAGTTTCTATATAAAAAAACCAGTTTTAATTTATATGAAGAATTAAATTAGTAAAGATAGGATTTTTAAATAGTAAAGATAGGATTTTTAAATAGTAAAGATAGGATTTTTAAATTAGAAAAGATAGGATTTTTTAAATAGTAAATATAGGATTTTTAAATTAGAAAAGATAGGATTTTTAAATTAGAAAAGATAGAATTTTTTTAAATAGTAAAGATAGGATTTTTAAATTAGAAAAGATAGGATTTTTAAATAGTAAAGATAGGATTTTTAAATAGTAAAGATAGGATTTTTAAATTAGAAATGATAGGATTTTTTAAATAGTAAAGATAGGATTTTTAAATTAGAAAAGATAGGATTTTTAAATCAGAAAAGATAGGATTTTTAAATCAGAAAAGATAGGATTTTTAAATAGTAAAGATAGGATTTTTAAATCAGAAAAGATAGGATTTTTAAATAGTAAAGATAGGATTTTTAAATCAGTAAAAATAGGATTTTTGCTTTCGTGAAGTTCGGATTTTTAATACCTAAAAGTTCGGATTTTTAAATATTAGAAAAGGCGAAACTATATTTTCGAAAAGGCGAAACTATATTTTAGAAAAGGCGGAACCTTTATATAGAGAATAACATAGCATAGTAAAAATATGATTTTTATATATTGAACATCGAAGTAAAAATATGATTTTTATATATTGAACATCGAAGTAAAAATATGATTTTTATATATTGAACATCGAAGTAAAAATATGATTTTTATATATTGAACATCGAAGTAAAAATATGATTTTTATATATTGAACATCGAAGTAAAAATATGATTTTTATATATTGAATAACATAGTAAAAATTCGATTTTTATATATAGTGGCTACGGGCGAAGAAAGTGATAAGAGACGAGAACAGCGAAGACTTCTACATTAGAAGAGTCGTGGCATTGGATTAGCAATTCTGTGAGAACTTCTCACCTTTCAATTTAAATTTTCTAGTTATATATATATACTAGGATGCAGACGGTGCTTAGTAGCACCCGACACAATCGTTCACAGACCATGGACTTGTTTGTTTGATTGCAAAAAAAATTAGTTAGATCATTTGATTGAAATTGAATTGTGTGGTGAAATGAATGGATTTGATTGATGTGTGAATGGCGTGGGCCTTCACTAGACCGGGGATAAGGCTAGGCCTCGTCCCGTTTCTAGTATCGTGCCGTTATGTCGCCGAAATTTTCTAAAATATGTTAGAAAAATAAAAATATCATTTTATTTAAAGAATGAACTGAATAGAAATTCATATGTTAAAATAAAATGTTTTATCGTTAAAAATATAATTTTAACGTGAATATGAATATAGTGAATGTGAATAAATAAATATTCATTTACAAACCGGACGGTTTGTTTATGTACACTGATTTGACTGACATTGATTGGGTCGATAAATTTTACACATCGCCCAACTGCACAAATAAAATCTGTGTTTGATTGTTTGAAATCCCACACGGGTGTTGGGATGAAATTTGAAGTTCACTCATCCTGATTGATTAAATGTGTCGATCGATTGATTGACAGGTTGTTATAAGCGTTAGATATCTATATTTGATGCTTATACAGTGTAGTGCACTTTGGTTGATGGTTGATTATCTTTCAATGCTATTATATACTTGTGATGTATGAAAATCCATATAATTAACATTATATGGTGATTGGTTGGGCCTCATTCCAATTTAGAAAATAAAGAATATTATAAAATAAAGGTTCATGTGTTGACTGTACTCATCCGTTGAGATTAGTCATGTGTTGAACAAAATAATTTAACAAAAATAGTCACACGTGGACAGTACTCATTCGTTGAGATTAGTCGTGTGTTGACAAAAATAAATATTCATTTGTTGAATAAAATAAAGGAATATATGAAGCCGTGTTGATTAGATTGACGCCATTTTGACGTGAACGATATTTATATCGATTTTATACGATTTCGAAATGAATTGAATTGAAAACGATTTCGAAATGAATTGAATTGAAAACGATTTCGAAATGAATTGAATTGAAAACGATTTCGAAATGAGTTGAATTGAAAACGATTTCGAAATGAATTGAAAACGATTTCGAAATGAATTGAAAACGAATTCAAATTGAATTAAAAGCGAATTGAAATGAATTCAAATTGAATTGAAATTCGAATTGAATAGAAATGAATTTTAAAACGAATTTATAAAGAAGAATTCAATTTTGCTTTGAATTAAAATGGAAGTTGAAATAGATTTTGAAACGAATTTAAAAACTATTTATATAATTCGTTTTGAATAGAAATCGACGAAATATATATTATATATATTATATATATTATATATATAATATAATGGCCTGAATAGAACGCGCCGCGCCGTGGCAGTTCGTGAATTTCGACCATTTATTTCAAACGGACATTACGGGAGATCCGATCGTCGGATTCTCCTGAAACCGGAACCGTTGGGTTCGTATCGAAAAGAGCTTTCTGACGAATATTAGAAATTTGAAACCTAACGGTTGGATTTGGAATTATGTCCAAATCAAATTTGAAAAAGGTCGCTATAAGTGCAGTTCGATGACCGTTGGTGGAAATCGACTGTATGGGCCTTGATAAAATTATTAAAAATAGTAATAATTTGTGTAAAATCATAAGAAATGATTTAGAAAGTATTGGGATGAAAAACTCCATATTTGAAAAGATAAAAATAGATTTTTATCGAAATGAACTAGTTTTGAACTAGAAATATAATTCTATTTATTTTTAAATAAATAAATTGAATTTGAAAAGGATTTTAAAAATAACCAGAATTTCCAATGATTGCATTGGAATGGATTTGAATCGAAATTGTCTTCGGAATATTTCGATGTTGGATTTCGTGATTATACAAATGTTGTTATGGAAATTTGAAAGATGTAGATATATATATCGTTATTTCCAATACGACATTTGTTAATCGTAGAATTTGATATTGAATATAAGCCGATATATTTTCTATTCAGAGCCTCGTATTGAATATCAAATGTGATTTGGGTTTGTCGTGAATGGTGTCTTCACTAACACTGTTCTTGAATCCAGTTGAGAAAAGATTAAATCTTTTTATTTAGATTTAATGAAGTGTACCAATTAAATAATATTTAATTGGAATTGAATTGATATTGATTTTTGGGTTTATCGTGAACAGTGTTTTAAATAACACTCGTTCTTTAACCCGGTAATTAATGGAATGTGATTTTGGGTTCATCGTGAACTATGTTTTAAATGACACTGATTCTTTAACCCAGTTAAAGATTAAAACTAAGTAGAGTTTTGATGAATCTTTAATTAGATTGAAAAGATCGAGAATGGAGTATCACCAGTTTTACTCCAGGCGATAGTTAAATCTTTAATTAGATTTGAACGTGAAATGGTAATTGAATTTACCGATAACACCGTGGTGTTAGATATGAAGTATAACCAGTTTTACTTCATGGGATGAATAGGTTGGGATTGGGAAATTAAAACAAATGATTACTTCGGTAAGGTTCGTTAATCCCGACTAGTTGAATCGAAATTCAAAAGGATAGATTAAAGAATAAATTTAAAGGATTTATCTTTGATAAAATTAATGGGAACCTTTCCCTATGAATGTGAAATTTAGAAACTAACTGTCGGTTAGCTAAGCAGAATGGTTTTCTGGATATTGATCTGATGTTGGTTTCGGCCTTCGGGGTTAATATTTGGGAAATTATTCTCTTGATTAATTTACGGTTAGTGACTGATGAATTGGAATGAGGCGTATGTTGTGTTTGTGTAACACTTATTTAAAATATACGCGAGTTATTTGGAAAGACCGGGTTTATCCCATTCTGAATAACTGATACGACGATAAGTCGAAGATGAAGACGGTGGTCGAAGACCGGAGGTCTTCACGTCGTTTGGGTGATTACTGATGGTCTTGATTGGGCTGTAAACCCAAGAAGATGGAAACAGTTAGTGATCGTCCAGACATACTTGGAGATCGATGGATATGCGGGGTACTAGATGCCTCCGGTTTCGTTCAGACCCAGAGCGAACTTGTAAATGGACTGTGTGTCTGACATTGGATTTTAGTTCGTGTGATTGATCTCTATTAAATATATATCTGTTTGGCGGCGGAGAATTTATTCTCTTGCTTAACGCCCTTCTCTGAGACGTACAAGCTCAGGGGTTATATATCGATGGATATCAAACGCATGGAGTGAATTGCCTGTGTGGCATGCCTAAGTGGAAATATGATCAAGGCTTCTGTTGAAAAGCGGAGTCTTGTGGTTGATGATCAAAGCACGGCCTTTGTGGCGTAGCTTTGTGTAACGTTTACTTCGCGAGTTTCACACCCGGTATGAACCAAAAACGGGAGATGGACCTCAGGGAGGACTTGCGTTTCTTTCTAGCTAAAAGTGGCGTCAGTGGTTTTACACGCCCTGACGAGTTTTACTTATGTGGTTGTTGCTGTTGCGAGGCGCCTCGGATTGATCGGTCGTTCTCGAACCGATGGAGTCCTTTGATGGCTCATTTGCGCCCCAAAGGGCGGGGAAACGTAGTGTTCAGGCATTTTAATCCACATCGGTGGACCGGCCCTGACGATCCAAGGGTCACTCGAGCTCTGATCCTGAGACATGGTAGGCTAGATTGTCTCGAATCGGTGAGGATCTTGCCCCTAGCCTCGGTTCATACCATAAATGATAACCCAACTTCCAATACGACGTCTTGCGGTTTTGATTGTAAACTTATATATGGCGACATAGTGGTATGGGGCATTCATGCCGCCTATGATTGATACTTATGATTTGAAGTTGTTTTATACACTATACACTTATAATAGTATCAAATGATTTCTTTTAAACGTATCAAGCATTCTTGGCTATTATAAGGTAAAAACCCTATCCCCCGGCTTGCGTTGCATTGTGTGATAGGACCTGGGTCTTATAATAGCTTCATTTTTCTTTATTTAGCATTGTGCTATTCGTTTTATGCACTGGTATTCTTGGGAGGAAACCCGTTCCGTGTTATACGGCGTGGTCCCTTGATTTACCGAACTTTAAAATAAAGATTAATAACTGTTTTAGTTCTCACACCAGTCACATGACTGACCTGGAGTTTATTGTTTTGACCTAAACTCTGGGTGCCCCTATTTTGACACGGGCAGCTAGTAGTTTTGGTTTTGCAGATTTATATTCATAGGATCCTGGTTTATAGCTGGAATGGTATCCGGAAAGCTTTGTATCCGTATATCTCTTCTAGTTGTGTATTGTATTATTTTCCGCTGCTATGTATTTAAATGTTATTTAAATCTATGATATTTCTGTGTAATATTCATTTATACTCTGTATATTCTTGTAATCTGATGCATTGTTGTAATATACAATGAAATGTTCTTTTATATGCGTTTTGTTGTGGCTTGTTCTCGAACTATCCGCCACTTTCCCAACCGGGGAAGTTACGGGTCTTCACAGTTGGTATCAGAGCTTTGGTTTACAGAGTCAGAGAACAAGACACATTAGAACCGTACGAAAGAATTCATCAGATATTGGATTAGTAATATCCAATGAGAATGACTCGTTAGAGATGGGATCGGTGGTATCCTAGAACGAGAGTGGAGAGTATATTTTTCAAATGAAAACAATTATGTTTTGAAATTTAGATCGTTTTACACGTATTTGAATAATTAATTTATATTGATTTTGGACAATTCAGTATATAAAGAATTTGCATATACGCCTTGCAAACGTATATTCAAAGTTTTAATATATTGGATAGATATAGCATCACACTCTAGTCGCCCGAAGATGATATTGATGATAGCGATCGCATCATCAACATTTATGTTCGAGTTTCGAAGGTGTGATTTTCTATATATTTCCATTAGACTAGTGTGAGAACCAAAACTAATATAGCTAGAATACATTGTTGTGGTTTGGCATCAAAACATGATTTTTTGTATATATATCAAATTATGTATTTGAGACTCTAATTCACTAATTGATTGATGTTTGTGTTGTTTGTTTATTTGTTTGCTAATTTTTAGCCATTTAGCCAAATCGAATCAAATATTGAATTATATTGAAAATTGGTCGCATTTGCTTGCATATACATATACTTACATTGAACAGGTCATAGCAAGGAGGCTAGAGCAGAGAATAAAATTTGTTTGCCCGACAAATAGGTACATGTTTACTACATAATTTACTGTTTTGTTTGGGTGATGATGATTTTATGAGCCTATTGGCTAGCCGCTTGGCTTTTTCTTTTTCTTTTTGAGATTAGAAGGACCGGGGAAGCTATTTGAAATTCCTCGATGCTCCCGGTGTAGGGGAGGTTATGGCGAAATTTTTCGAAAATTTAGGGTGTTAGCCAAATTTTTGAAAATTTGAAAATTCTCAGAAACTGAAAAGTTCGAGAATGAAAGCCAGATCGAAAGTAGAGTTGATTAATCAAACCACTTTCGACTTTGTTCCTTTTCGGGGACGAAAAGTTTTAAGTGGGGGAGATTGTAACAACCCGAAAATCTGGGCCAGTTTAAAATTTTTATTTTGGCAATTTTAGCGAATTTTGATTATTTAAAATGAATTATTTTAAATAATATCGACGAGAAATTTATTTTGAATATAATTAGAACGTGTATATTTATACGCGTCGTCGTTAGAATATAAATATTTATATATAATTATAAATGGAATTGAAAATGGCGCGGTAGTTCGATAATTCGATTTCAAACTTCAATTGAATGTACCGGGTGCAAAACAATCCGGATTTTAGTGAAACCAAAAACATTAGGATCTAATTGATAATATCTTTCCAACGGATCCGAATAATCGAAATTTCATAGCGGGAATCAAAAGATATGTCCAGTTGAAAATTCTGAATAGTCGCTATGGAATTCAAGCCCTTAAAAATGGACATTTTGCAAACGACCTCGGATTTCGACGAAACCAGTTTTGTTGGGTCCGTGATGTTAAATTATTGCTAGGTTCCAAATTTCATAATTTTTCGAATCAATATGTGAGCGTGGCGAAGGAAAACGCGTTTGACCAGTTTTAGTTGATTTTAATCGACTGGAAAATGGCCATTTTTCAAACGGTCTCAGAATTCGATGAAACTCGTTTTGTTAGGACCGTATCGTCAATACGAAGCTAGAAAATATTTTTCTGGAATTTATTGGGTCCGTATGTGGCCCCGGTAAATGGAAATGCGCGTTCAAATTCAATATATAGATTTATATGTTGATTTTGACAAAAACAGATCGAAATGATCGAACCAGCCTGCGATACATATCCCATTGTGTTCGGAATGGGGGTGAAACGCTAGGGACGACAGGCGGTGGGTCTCGTTTCGAGGTCGAAAATAAAAGTTGCTTTTTAGAATTAAAATAATAAAAAAAAAATAAAAAAAATAATAATTAAAACTCCCTCTCTCTATATCATCAGACCCCCCCCCCCCCCCGTTTACTTTTGAAATCGATTTTAAATAAAAAAAAATAAAAAAAAAGAAGGAAAGAAGACGGAGCAGCCGCCACCACCCATCGTCGTGGGTCCCTCCGCCTCCTCACGCCACCCGCCTCCGTACCCATCGCCGAACACCCCCCCAACCCTAGCGCCCATCGCCGAACACCACCCCCACCCCTCGATTCAGCACCGCTCCACCCCACCGAAGCCACCTCCGACGAACCCTGCCCCTGCGCCTCCTTCCAGTCGCCCACCCCTCTTTCCCCTTTCCAGATCGAGAGACCCCAAGCCCTTCGCCCCAAAACCGCCATCCTCACCATCGCTGCTCCGGTCGAGCCACCACACCGCGAGCGCTCCGATGTTGAATTCGGCAAATCAAAACCCTAGGAAAAAGAAATCGAACTAAAGGTGCGTTTTTATTTGTCTTATGTATTTTGTTTCTATATAAAAAAACCAGTTTTAATTTATATGAAGAATTAAATTAGTAAAGATAGGATTTTTAAATAGTAAAGATAGGATTTTTAAATAGTAAAGATAGGATTTTTAAATTAGAAAAGATAGGATTTTTTAAATAGTAAAGATAGGATTTTTAAATTAGAAAAGATAGGATTTTTAAATTAGAAAAGATAGAATTTTTTTAAATAGTAAAGATAGGATTTTTAAATTAGAAAAGATAGGATTTTTAAATAGTAAAGATAGGATTTTTAAATAGTAAAGATAGGATTTTTAAATTAGAAAAGATAGGATTTTTTAAATAGTAAAGATAGGATTTTTAAATTAGAAAAGATAGGATTTTTAAATCAGAAAAGATAGGATTTTTAAATCAGAAAAGATAGGATTTTTAAATAGTAAAGATAGGATTTTTAAATCAGAAAAGATAGGATTTTTAAATAGTAAAGATAGGATTTTTAAATCAGTAAAAATAGGATTTTTGCTTTCGTGAAGTTCGGATTTTTAATACCTAAAAGTTCGGATTTTTAAATATTAGAAAAGGCGAAACTATATTTTCGAAAAGGCGAAACTATATTTTCGAAAAGGCGAAACTATATTTTAGAAAAGGCGAAATCTTTATTTTTGAAAAGGCGGAACCTTTATATAGAGAATAACATAGCATAGTAAAAATATGATTTTTATATATTGAACAACGAAGTAAAAATATGATTTTTATATATTGAACATCGAAGTAAAAATATGATTTTTATATATTGAACATCGAAGTAAAAATATGATTTTTATATATTGAACATCGAAGTAAAAATATGATTTTTATATATTGAACATCGAAGTAAAAATATGATTTTTATATATTGAACATCGAAGTAAAAAATATGATTTTTATATATTGAACATCGAAGTAAAAATATGATTTTTATATATTGAATAGCATAGTAAAAATTCGATTTTTATATATGTAGTGGCTACGGGCGAAGAAAGTGATAAGAGACGAGAACAGTGAAGACTTCTACATTAGAAGAGTCGTGGCATTGGATTAGCAATTCTGTGAGAACTTCTCACCTTTCAATTTAAATTTTCTAGTTATATATATATACTAGGATGCAGACGGTGCTTAGTAGCACCCGACACAATCGTCCACAGACCATGGACTTGTTTGTTTGATTGCAAAAAAAATTAGTTAGATCATTTGATTGAAATTGAACTGTGTGGTGAAATGAATGGATTTGATTGATGTGTGAATGG
Organism: Allium sativum; assembly: GCA_030737875.1. Taxonomy (NCBI): domain Eukaryota; kingdom Viridiplantae; phylum Streptophyta; class Magnoliopsida; order Asparagales; family Amaryllidaceae; genus Allium; species Allium sativum. Next base: position 493,903,648 of record CM060920.1, read on the forward strand.
CGTGGGCCTTCACTAGACCGGGGATAAGGCTAGGCCTCGTCCCGTTTCTAGTATCGTGCCGTTATGTCGCCGAAATTTTCTAAAATATGTTAGAAAAATAAAAATATCATTTTATTTAAAGAATGAACTGAATAGAAATTCATATGTTAAAATAAAATGTTTTATCGTTAAAAATATAATTTTAACGTGAATATGAATATAGTGAATGTGAATAAATAAATTTTCATTTACAAACCGGACGGTTTGTTTATGTACACTGATTTGACTGACATTGATTGGGTCGATAAATTTTACACATCGCCCAACTGCACAAATAAAATCTGTGTTTGATTGTTTGAAATCCCACACGGGTGTTGGGATGAAATTTGAAGTTCACTCATCCTGATTGATTAAATGTGTCGATCGATTGATTGATAGGCTGTTATAAGCGTTAGATATCTATATTTGATGCTTATACAGTGTAGTGCACTTTGGTTGATGGTTGATTATCTTTCAATGCTATTATATACTTGTGATGTATGAAAATCCATATAATTAACATTATATGGTGATTGGTTGGGCCTCATTCCAATTTAGAAAATAAAGAATATTATAAAATAAAGGTTCATGTGTTGACTGTACACATCCGTTGAGATTAGTCATGTGTTGAACAAAATAATTTAACAAAAATAGTCACACGTGGACAGTACTCATTCGTTGAGATTAGTCGTGTGTTGACAAAAATAAATATTCATTTATTGAATAGAATAAAGGAATATATGAAGCCGTGTTGACTAGATTGACGCCATTTTGACGTGAACGATATTTATATCGATTTTATACGATTTCGAAATGAATTGAAAACGATTTCGAAATGAATTGAATTGAAAACGATTTCGAAATGAATTGAATTGAAAACGATTTCGAAATGAGTTGAATTGAAAACGATTTCGAAATGAATTGAATTGAAAACGATTTCGAAATGAATTGAAAACGAATTCAAATTGAATTAAAAGCGAATTGAAATGAATTCAAATTGAATTGAAATTCGAATTGAATAGAAATGAATTTTAAAACGAATTTATAAAGAAGAATTCAATTTTTCTTTGAATTGAAATGGAAGTTGAAATAGATTTTGAAACGAATTTAAAAACTATTTATATAATTCGTTTTGAATAGAAATCGACGAAATATATATTATACATATTATATATATAATATAATGGCCTGAATAGAACGCGCCGCGCCGCGGCAGTTCGTGAATTTCGACCATTTATTTCAAACGGACATTACGGGAGATCCGACCGTCGGATTCTCCTGAAACCGGAACCGTTGGGTTCGTATCGAAAAGAGCTTTCTGACGAATATTAGAAATTTGAAACCTAACGGTTGGATTTGGAATTATGTCCAAATCAAATTTGAAAAAGGTCGCTGTAAGTGCAGTTCGATGACTGTTGGTGGAAATCGACTGTATGGGCCTTGATAAAATTATTAAAAATAGTAATAATTTGTGTAAAATCATAAGAAATGATTTAGAAAGTATTGGGATGAAAAACTCCATATTTGAAAAGATAAAAATAGATTTTTATCGAAATGAACTAGTTTTGAACTAGAAATATAATTCTATTTATTTTTAAATAAATAAATTGAATTTGAAAAGGATTTTAAAAATAACCAGAATTTCCAATGATTGCATTGGAATGGATTTGAATCGAAATTGTCTTCGGAATATTTCGATGTTGGATTTCGTGATTATACAGATGTTGTTATGGAAATTTGAAAGATGTAGATATATATATCGTTATTTCCAATACGACATTTGTTAATCGTAGAATTTGATATTGAATATAAGCCGATATATTTTCTATTCAGAGCCTCGTATTGAATATCAAATGTGATTTGGGTTTGTCGTGAATGGTGTCTTCACTAACACTGTTCTTGAATCCAGTTGAGAAAAGATTAAATCTTTTTATTTAGATTTAATGAAGTGTACCAATTAAATAATATTTAATTGGAATTGAATTGATATTGATTTTTGGGTTTATCGTGAACAGTGTTTTAAATAACACTCGTTCTTTAACCCGATAATTAATGGAATGTGACTTTGGGTTCATCGTGAACTGTGTTTTAAATGACACTGATTCTTTAACCCAGTTAAAGATTAAAACTAAGTAGAGTTTTGATGAATCTTTAATTAGATTGAAAAGATCGAGAATGGAGTATCACCAGTTTTACTCCAGGCGATAGTTAAATCTTTAATTAGATTTGAACGTGAAATGGTAATTGAATTTACCGATAACACCGTGGTGTTAGATATGAAGTATAACCAGTTTTACTTCATGGGATGAATAGGTTGGGATTGGGAAATTAAAACAAATGATTACTTCGGTAAGGTTCGTTAATCCCGACTAGTTGAATCGAAATTCAAAAGGATAGATTAAAGAATAAATTTAAAGGATTTATCTTTGATAAAATTAATGGGAACCTTTCCCTATGAATGTGAAATTTAGAAACTAACTGTCGGTTAGCTAAGCAGAATGGTTTTCTGGATATTGATCTGATGTTGGTTTCGGCCTTCGGGGTTAATATTTGGGAAATTATTCTCTTGATTAATTTACGGTTAGTGACTGATGAATTGGAATGAGGCGTATGTTGTGTTTGTGTAACACTTATTTAAAATATACGCGAGTTATTTGGAAAGACCGGGTTTATCCCATTCTGAATAACTGATACGACGATAAGTCGAAGATGAAGACGATGGTCGAAGACCGGAGGTCTTCACGTCGTTTGGGTGATTACTGATGATCTTGATTGGGCTGTACACCCAAGAAGATGGAAACAGTTAGTGATCGTCCAGACGTACTTGGAGATCGATGGATATGCGGGGTACTAGATGCCTCCGGTTTCGTTCAGACCCAGAGCGAACTTGTAAATGGACTGTGTGTCTGACATTGGATTTTAGTCCGTGTGATTGATCTCTATTAAATATATATCTGTTTGGCGGCGGAGAATTTATTCTCTTGCTTAACGCCCTTCTCTGAGACGTACGAGCTCAGGGGTTATATATCGATGGATATCAAACGCATGGAGTGAATTGCCTGTGTGGCATGCCTAAGTGGCAATATGATCAAGGCTTCTGTTGAAAAGCGGAGTCTTGTGGTTGATGATCAAAGCACGGCCTTTGTGGCATAGCTTTGTGTAACGTTTACTTCGCGAGTTTCACACCCGGTATGAACCAAAAACGGGAGATGGACCTCGGGGAGGACTTGCGTTTCTTTCTAGCTAAAAGTGGCGTCAGTGGTTTTACACGCCCTGACGAGTTTGACTTATGTGGTTGTTGCTGTTGCGAGGCGCCTCGGATTGATCGGTCGTTCTCGAACCGATGGAGTCATTTGATGGCTCATTTGCGCCCCAAAGGACGGGGAAACGTAGTGTTCAGGCATTTTAATCCACATCGGTGGACCGGCCCTGACGATCCAAGGGTCACTCGAGCTCTGATCCTGAGACATGGTAGGCTAGATTGTCTCGAATCGGTGAGGATCTTGCCCCTAGCCTCGGTTCATACCATAAATGATAACCCAACTTCCAATACGACGTCTTGCGGTTTTGATTGTAAACTTATATATGGCGACATAGTGGTATGGGGCATTCATGCCGCCTATGATTGATACTTATGATTTGAAGTTGTTTTATACACTATACACTTATAATAGTATCAAATGATTTCTTTTAAACGTATCAAGCATTCTTGGCTATTATAAGGTAAAAACCCTATCCCCCGGCTTGCGTTGCATTGTGTGATAGGACATGGGTCTTATAATAGCTTCATTTTTCTTTATTTAGCATTGCGCTGTTCGTTTTATGCACTGGTATTCTTGGGAGGAAACCCGTTCCGTGTTATACGGCGTGGTCCCTTGATTTACCGAACTTTAAAATAAAGATTAATAACTGTTTTAGTTCTCACACCAGTCACATGACTGACCTGGAGTTTATTGTTTTGACCTAAACTCTGGGTGCCCCTATTTTGACACGGGCAGCTAGTAGTTTTGGTTTTGCAGATTTATATTCACAGGATCCTGGTTTATAGCTGGAATGGTATCCGGAAAGCTTTGTATCCGTATATCTCTTCTAGTTGTGTATTGTATTATTCTCCGCTGCTATGTATTTAAATGTAATTTAAATCTCTGATATTTCTGTGTAATATTCATTTATACTCTGTATATTCTTGTAATCTGATGCATTGTTGTAATATACAATGAAATGTTCTTTTATATGCGTTCTGTTGTGGCTTGTTCTCGAACTATCCGCCACTTTCCCAACCGGGGAAGTTACGGGTTTTCACAAGATTCCCATAAACAAGTTGGTGATCTACAGGGTCGTCCATACAATGCTTCGAATGTGCCATGCCGATGCTTGATTGATAGCTGTTATTATAAGCAAACTATACTAAAGTAAGGTGATGTTCTCAAGTTCCTCCAAAATCTAGGATACACAGCCTCAAAAGATCCTCTAGAACTATGTTTACCCTCTCCGTCGTCTCATCGGTCTGAGGATGATAAGCGGTGCTCAAACACAACTGTGTACCTGACGCTTCTTGCAAGCTCCTCCAAAATTGACTGGTAAAGATGGGGTCATGATCGCTCACGATGTTGGAAGGTACTCCATGGAGACAAACTATCTCACGAACATAAATTACTGCCAACCATGATGTCGTCCTCTTACTCTTGACTGGAATAAAATGAGCGTTCTTAGTCAATCAGTCCACTACCACCCAAATACTTGTGTTGCCTTTCTTTGATCTAGGTAAACCATCTATGAAATCCATAGACGCTCTCCCATTTCCACTGAGGAATCTCCAAAGGATGAAGCAAACCACCGGGTTTCTTTTGCTCAGCTTTAACTTGCTGGCAAACTAGACATTGGGAAACAATTTCGGCCATATCTTTCTTCATCCCAGCCCAAAAGAAAACCCTTTTCATGTCTCTGTACATCTTATCACCGTCTGGATGAATTGTCATCTTAGAATGGTGGGTTTCTTCTAGGACTGCCTTTATCAAGCTTCCAGTTTGAGGAACACAAAGCCTTCCATCTTGTCACAATCACCCCTTTTCATCTATGGCATATTTACTGAGGTGACTAGAAGTCTCCCCTTTTTTGAGCTTTTCCATGATGTCTAAAATCTGTAGGTCACCTTGTTGCGAAGCTCCCATCTGATCCATAAGAGTAGGTCATATCTCCAAGGATGCAAATAAATCAGGCAAAATCTCGATGGAGGATCTAAAATCAAAAGTTGATATGAACTCCAAGCTCTTCCTCTCCACAAACGGAGGACTCAAGGCCATCCTCTGCCTACTTTGCGCGTCTGCCACCACGTTACCCTTGTCAGGGGTATAAACAATCTCAAAATCATAAGAAGCTAGGAGCTCCATCCACCATTGTTGTGTTAAATTGAGATCCTTCTACGAGAACAAGTACTTGAGAGATTTATGATCGGTGTATAACTCAAACTTCTCTCCAAGTAAATAATGGCGCCACGTCTTTAGCACGATTACTATGGCAGCTAGCTCTAGATATGGGTGGGGTAGTTATTCTCATGAACTCTCAACTATCTACCCCCATAACACACTACTTTTCCTTCTTGCATCAAAATCGCACCAAGCCCTGTACCACACACATAAGTGCAAACTGTAAGCACTTTATTCCCATTGGGCAAAGTCAAGACTGGGGCTGTTGTAAGAGCCCTCTTCAAACGTTGGAAAGCAACATCACAATCTACATCCCATGAAAATGCCAAGTTCTTCTTTGTCAGCCTGGTGAGTGGGGCTGATATCTTCGTGAAGTCCTTAATGAATTTCCTATAATAACCTGCTAACCCAAGAAAGCTTCTCACTTTTGTTGCATTCTTAGGAATCTGCCAATCTTGCACCGCAACTACTTTCGCAGGATCCACAGCTATCCCTTCTTTGGAGACTACAAGCCCTAAGAATCTTGTCTCCTTTCTCCAAAAATGACATTTGAAGAACTTTGCCTTAAGCTGATGGTCGCGGAGAGTTTTCAAAACTTCTCTCAAATGTTGGGCATGCTCTTCTTTGCTCTTGGAGAAGATCAAAATATCGTCAACAAAGACCACGACAAATTTGTTTAGAAACTCCTGAAACACCCTACTCATCAGATCAACAAAATAGGCGGGTGCATTCGTCAACCCAAAAGGCATAACTAGCCATTCAAAGAAACCATCCGGAGTTATAAAAGTGGTCTTATCTATGGTGTCCTCAGCCACCCTCAACTGATGAAACCCCATGTCCAAGTTTAACTGGGAAATACCAAGGTCCTGACAAGCTGGTCAAATAAGTCGTCTATCCTTGGAAGTAGGTGCATATTCTTCTTTGTGAGTTTATTCAACTCTCTATAGTCAACACACAGATGAAGCGAACCATCCGCTTTAGTTGCGAATACAACTGTAGCACCCCATTTAGATATGCTTCGTCTAATAAATCCTTTCTCAAATAGCTCCCCTACTTGCTTAATCAGCTCCCTTTTTTCCCCTGGAGCCATATGGTGCACTAGTAATGCAACTGGCTTTGCATTGTCCACCAGATATATACGAAAATCGATCTCGCGCCTTGGAGGTAAACCCCGTACCTCATCAAAAACATTGGAATAATCTCGGACTATTGGAACATATTGCAGATCAACGATAGATGCATCAAGATACTCAAGGAAACTAAGCATAACTGACCCTTGGGGTCACAAGAAATCTCAAGGGTCCTCCATGACAAGTCAGAAGCCTAACGACCCTCCTTTTGCAATCCCGAATGGCACCATGCATGGTAAGCCAATCCATTCCTAGAATCAACCCATAGCCCATAAACCCGAGCACATATGCGTCGCATTCAAACTCGATGCCTAACACAGATATTTTCAAACCCTAACAAATCATAGATAAATGAGCTGAACCACCAATGAGGTTTGAAACAACTACGGGATTTACTACCGTACTAGTAATTAGGTGCAGAGATTCAACCACAGAACTAGATACAAATGAATGTGAAGCGCCAGCATCAAAAAGTGTTATAATAGGGTGGTTAGAAAGAGAAATTAAGCCTTCCACGGAAATTTTTCTACCTCTATTAGGAGCACTGATAGCGAAAGCATGCACCTTCCCTCCCGAGATTCTTGCCTTTTGAACTTGTCCCTGTGATCCCTGTTTCTTCGGGCACTCCCTAGCAAAGTGTCTGACCTCTCCACAACGGTAGCAAGAGTTCTTCCTTCTCTTATAGTCTTTGACCAAGTGACCCTCTTTCCCACAATTGTGACATTTTCTCTTATCCTTGCCTTTGTCATTCTTTCCATCTTTCTTATGTTGTTGTTGTTGCCCCTTCTTGGGCCACACCTTCTTATTTTGCGATGTTTCCTCAGCCTTTACTTCCTTTTCTCCCTTGTCTTCCTCATGCATTAGGGCAATATCGACAAGCTTTTCAAAAGTGGCTCCCATTGTAATATGGGACAAGGCTAACCTATGAAGGGGTTCATTTAGCCCTTTAGTAAACCGCAATGCCTTCTTGTGCGGAGTATCCACCTAACCTGAACCTTGCTAGTTGGTTGAATTTGTTCATATATTCTTTCACCGTCAAGTTCCCTTGCCTGAGTGCCAAGAACCTCTCCATCTGCATGCTTTTCTCAGCTTGGTAAAGAAACTTTTTTTCAAATATTTGTCTAAAATCTTCCCAAGATTCCATCGGACGTTCAGCTTGGGTAACTTGCCACCAAAATGAGGCTTCGTATTTCAGTAGTCGGGCGGCTAACTGAACCTTCCTTCTATCCTCTACTTCAAAGATTATGAATAAGTCCTTGGTCTCCTTGGGCCAATTCCGTGCTTCTACGAATTTCTCATTCCCATGGAATGGCTTCCTTCTCATAGCACGGAAGTCTATGCAGATCTTACCAAAATTATCTTCTCTTGGAGGGGGAGGAGGAGGAATGATTGGTGCAGCTGGGGGAGGAACGTGTCCTCGCTCCCCGGCAGGTGTCGTGGCCTTCAGATACCTACGGAACCATCCGGGTATTGTAATGCCCTCCAGAATATTAGGAATGTTTGGTTACCCAGACATGCTGAAAAGAAAAAGGGAAGAGATTTAGACAAAGTACCGAAGGATATTACATACGGCTTCTTGGGGAATGTCTTTCAAAACAGACTTTTCTTTTTTTTGGAAAATGCTTTCTTTTAAAGCCTTTTCAAAAATAATTTTCAAAAACTTTTATCTAATCTGGTAACCTTCGGCTCTGATACCAAGTGTGACACCCCACGTTCGTTAATGTCACTCACAAAGGGAATGAATTAAGTTTCGTGAAGCGTCATAGGTAAATAGACACAGAATATTACAAGACAGATATAATTAAGATAGTAGCGGAAATTCAAATTTTTATTTCGAATACAAATCATACATTGTGGTCCAAAATACCATAGGTCACAAAAACTATTACAACAATATTACTTCTGTCTTTTACCATCAGAGTACATAAATAATTAAAAGAAAACATAATTCCCCAAATAAAAGGGACAAGCCATAGTAGAGATAAGAACTTGAGCCATACTTCGAAAGCAACTCTAGCAAGATGGTATCTGAGTCCTGAATAAGCCTGAATGTTTCCTCCGTAAGAACCTGGGGGGAAACAGATGAAAGAAGAGGAAACAAGAGGGTCAGACATGAAGTCTGGTGAGTCTAGTTACTTTTAGCAAGTAAATAGATAAAAGTAGCATGACAGGCATATAAAGCGGATAGGAGAGATCACTACATAAATGGTAGGTGTGACAAGGTAGACAGGATAAGGTGTATATGCTTCTCTGATGGTTACTCTGCACTATTAATAGTATAACCAAAATGAGATGATCCCTTCCACTATAAAGTGGTAAACTTAAGCATACATCCAAATGTATCCTACTACTACCCTGGTCGATCGGCTCCCTACTCTGTAGATACTATATGCTGGCCCCACAGTAGGATGTATCACGTCCTAAAGTGGCAACCCCTCGCTGATATGCACAGCCCCATATCTATAGGTGTCACGGTTGTTTTATCCCCTTCTGCCCGGCTCATGCACGCACATGGCTCGATCGGTTTGCGCCACCCACACCGTTCTCCATGTTTGGATCTCTTACAATCAGTCCAGTAAGCATGCCGCTTCTCCGACGTAGTATGGAGTACATGTTTTGATACCTACTCCGGGTTACTGGATGAAACGGATCCCACATAGTATGATACAAGATCTCCCCTTTGTCTTGTATCTCCCACTAGGTTTTCTTTGGCTATGTATACCACTAGGTGTCTTTAATTACATAACCCTATCATTTCTACAAGTTATGCTTACCCTAAAAGGTGTCTTTAATTACATAACTTTATTATTCTCTCCGATCATGTATACCACTTGGTGTCTTTAATTACATAACCTTATCGGGTTAAGTTTGTGGGCCTATATGTAAATATTACCCACCCCCTTAGATTTGCTTAACCCATCCACTGTCCAACCAATTTTACTTAACCCTAACTTTAGTTCACAATCATACAATCCCTATGGATTAGATTTGGTTAAGTAGTCCAATTTATTACCACTTCCACTTATGTTTTATAATGGGCTATACCTCACACATTAGGCCTACAACTTGTGGATGCTGGATATGCCAGTTGGGTCCGGGCAAACTTATTCCACAAGTTGGACCTAACCTCGTGTCATAGCCCGTCTCGTATTTGCCCACTTAGACCTCTCACATTAGGTTCAACATTAGTGGCTGCTGGATATGCCGGTCTGGTCCAGGCAGACTTCCACCACTAATGCAACCTAACCTCGTGTCATAAGCGCTATTACAATTTCTAATTGTAATCCTAGGCATTCATTATTAATTAATCAATTAATTAAACTTATGCCTTTATAGGTGTTAATGCCCATTTTACCCAATAATTTGAATTATATGTCCAGTGATGTTTATATTCTGCCAATATTAACCTTTTTCCTCCACTCCTTAACTAGCGCACTCGCAAGATTGGCGGCATGCCTAGGCTAGATAATAGCCTAGTCATAAACGATAAAAGGAAAAACAATAGGAATATAAGCAAAGTGATTGTTTTAACATAACTTGGCATAAACATAAAATAACATGGTGATAAGGTGGACTTATGAGCATAAATCAGATGAACTTGTAGCAATTACAAGTTCTAACATAACTATGATGTCATAGCGAGCATAATAAGATCTAAATTAACCATTTAGATGTCCAACTATTCAGATCTAACATAATAGGTATAAGTTGATAATCTAGATCTGATTAACAAATTAAATGTCCATATAATTTAGATCCAATAGTTTAAAAGTAGATCTACACAATTAAGATTTAAGACTCACATCAGGCATGTCATAGAAGTTACAATAGATCCACCTAAATGGAGGTTTAGATCCAAATTCTAACCAATTCAGAATGTCGTATAATCACAATTTACATTGGATCTGATATAATCTAGGCATATGAACAAATCCAAGTCATAGTCATGTCATATTTACTTTTAAATATTCAAATCTAAAAGCAACTAGGGACTCACAGAGTTTGGATAAGAAGTTTGAATTAGAAAAGATTGGATCTTGAATCTCCAATTGATTTGCTTTAGTTGAAGAAGATAACGAGTCCAGATGAGTTCAAATACCGGTAGAGTTTGGCCACCATGAATTCTCAATGAAGAAAACAAGAAAAATGACCACGTATATGTAGCTGCCATACCCTCTGAAACCGTCTGCCATGTCAGCCCTAGGGGTTTCGACACCCCTGTGGGTGGGTCGACCCCCATGTCGACACCCCTTAAGGGGGGTCGACCCCCGTGTTGACACCCCTCTAGGGGGGTCGACTCCCTAGAGCAGGAAAACCATCAATACTTTTTCATTTTCAAATTCCAACGGTTTGGATAAAATTCTGACTCATCCCTGACTCATGTGTATATATATAATTCTTCCGCATGTGTGCAAACTGAAATCCCACATAACTTCTTCATACGGTGTCCGTTTTAGCAAACCAAATGTCTATCTTGACCAGAATTTCGAGACGGACACAATGGCGCAGTCCCTTTTTCTTAATTCTGAATATTAAATTAATTATAATTTAATTTATCCTCTTTTAGTAAAAAATACGGGATGTTACACCTAGTGACCGTTGCTTTCTGCGCTGTTTATTTTATTTAATATATTTTTCTGAAAATGAGTTCAGTTTTGTTAAAGGAATTTTACAGCCTCAAATCGTATGCGTGTCGGCAATATTTCGACAGCGCAATATTTACAAATCGTGTTAAATAAATACATTAACAGCTTAACCCTTCATTTCCTCATACAAATCGCTCTTCCCCAAATTAGAAATGGATAAACAACAAAGCCTCCTGGGAATCTTTCATGATAGCCCTTGGATTTCAGCTCTTGTCTGTGATTCCATCAAATCCGGTCGATCCTTTCCTCCAGTACGAGCTAGTAATTCTACTCTTGGTGACGTAAGCTTTCTTCCTCTTGTCTTCAAAGTTAGGTTTACTTCAATTTCAATTAATTTGATAATTTCATGCACTGATCTCTTCTTGTTGTGAAAAACACGTCTATTACTTTCTTTCCATAACCACCAACATGCAGTAATTAAGCAAATGTCGTGTATTTTAACTTTTGCATCTATTCTCGTCTAGTTCAAAGTCAAGTAAGTAATCAATCCCTGTAATTTGTCGCATTGCTTTCCAAAATTGTTGCTTTGTTGAATGCAATCTAGAATTTCATTTAAGAAATTACATCGAAAGAATAGATAAGATTCAACATGAATATCATGAAGAGGACTGATATTATTAGGAATAATTCCCTACTTAAACAATTTGTCTTTAGTTGGGATTACAAAAATGATTGCTTTGTATGTTGTGTGTGATATTTTTGGTGGAAAAACTCTGTCCCAAATCACACAATGTCGGTCAACTTTGGCCTCAGAATTTCTGCAAACATTCCATGGTTCTTTAATTATAAATTCATTACTTGATGACCATTTCCAATTGTCAAATTTTCTGTCTTTGAAGGGGCATAAATTAAATTTCCCTTTTTTGTTCATTAGTGCAAAGCAATCTATCACAATGCCAGTTACCGTATTGAACAATCTGATTAACATAACAATTAGGGAACCCATATGCAAAAAATGTGTCCCATCCCAATTTGTCTATCATAGATTTACCCTTAATCCATGGGTCTCTCCATAAGTCTGTTTAATTTCCATTTGCAAACACATATTCATAGTTCACAGCAAGTTTGTTCCTTATTCTAAGTATTTCTTTCCATGTAGCTGAAGCATTATTGCCAATTGTCATTGTTCAAAAATTTTCTTTTTGGGTCTACACAAGTCATCATATCAAATTTTATGTAATCCTCCTTTCCAAATGAAATCAGCACATAACTTTCAATCTTGCCAATAGATGCTTTTGGAATTTGAAAGGTCTAAGCCAAAAGTTGACTTTAGCATGGATCACAGTGTGCACCAATTCAATTCTGCCTCAAAAGATAGAAGTCTAGAGTTCCATCCTTGTAATCTTTCTCTAATATTAGTAACTAGCTCTGCACATTCTCTGTCAGTAATTTTGTTTGAAGATAAGGGAATACCCAAATATTTCACAGGTAATTCACCTTCTCTCACATTCAAAGCATGAAGAATGTTCCTTTATTTTAGCCAAAATTTGTTGAAATAACATTTAGATTTCTATTCATTCATCTTAAGACCAAAAAACTTTCTCAAATTGTCAAATAAATTAGTGACCTTTAGCACAGCTTTAACATTTGATTTGACACAAATTATCAGGTTATCAGCATGCAACAAATGGCTTATGGAATGTTGGAAATTATGAATCAGTTGTACCTCTTTCTCTCACTCTGCTAACTCCATTTTAAAAGTAAAATACTCCTTTGCAATTGCAAACAGATAGGGGAGAGAGGATCCCCTAGTCTAATACCTCTATTACTGGTAATGAAACCTTTTGGCACCCCGTTAATTAAGATAGAAAAGATAGGGGATTGAATGCATAAAGAAATCAATGTAGTAATTTTCTTAGGGAATCCTATAGCCATTAACATATGAATAACGAAATAACGATTTGTTTTATTATATGCTTTATGTAAATCTACTTTCAAGCAAAACTTATCAACACCTTTTTTGTTAAAATTCCGGATTAATTCATGTACTAATAAAGAGTTTTCTAATATGTTTCTTCCTTTGATAAACGCACTTTGACATTCAGCAATCATATATGGCAAAAAAATTCATTTTATTTCATAAAATATTGCTCAGGATTTTGTGGAGAACATTACGACATGCTATAGGCCTATAATCAGAAATTCTGGTAGGTTTTTGTATATATTTTCGTTCAATCTTCATAAGCTCATATCTTCTTCATACTTAATCTAATTTACACAAACCAAGGGTATATCTAAACCAGAATTTCGTAAAGGACATAATGGGTCATTCTATTTTACCTAGTTCTGAATATTTAATTGATTAATCTTCATTTTCTTATCTTTTTAGTATAATTACTGTGTATTAAAATATGGGGTGTTATAGATCTAAAGCCTTAATATACGTAGGTAAGCTTTGTTAGGATGTTCTATTGATAACAAAAAAAGTGAGAGAATAAGAAAAGGAGATGGACTCGAGGAGATTTTTGTAGAACTTTTATTTTCAAAAATACTTTTGCTTTGAAATTCTACTTTCTTTTGAAGAATGTTCTCTTTTGAAAACAATTTTTTACAAATCCTGTAACCTCGCTCTGATACCAAATGAACCACCCTGCATCCTTTAGTATTCCTAATTAATGTCATAATAAGGAATATAGTGCACTGTAGGTACAAAGAAACATTCGCAGAAACTATGATTCACATAACATAAACGAAAACAACAAAAGCATTTATTTTTCAGTAACAGTTTATGATAGAATAATAACTTACACAAGATAACTTTAATAACATAACATATGTTTTACATAATCTCATCTCAAGTCAGGGTATAATAAAACATTTTTCCTCTCAAGTACAAATCCAAGCCATGACAAATAAGATGTCACCAAATAGAAAGAAAACAGGATCTTGGACACTAATCTTTTAAAGCTGCTAGTATGAATCAATTCTTTGGCCTTTGCCTACTTGGGGGGATAAAAAGGAAGAAAGAGTAGGTCAGACATAAAGCTTGGTGAGTGATGTAACTACTAGCACGATTGAGTAACATAGAAAATAGACTCAATAACAGTTCTAGTATTAGATAGGGTAAGTGTCCACGCACAACTATGAATATGAACAGACTGGAATAATATATAAAGAAATATACTAAACTACACGCATATAGATTTATTCGCTATTGGTCTAACTCAACTAGTCATAATTGCTTGCACTTACTAAATGGAATAAATATGATTATGATATATTCCTAATACTACCCATTAATCGGCTACTAATCTACCTTTTTACATGGGTTGCGTTAGTCGCTATAGATCTCGGGCTTTATCCCACATGGCTCATCAATAAAGACATAACCTAAATGCGGTTAGACATAGCAGTGGCATATTTTCCCTCGTTGGTGCACATGCGTACCCATTGCACCATTGGACCGCACCCGCACACGGCCTCATCTTTATTGATCCTTTATTTTCCCCAATCGTCATAAGTGTATATAACCTCCACTATCATCCATCATTCGTGAGATAACCAGTGAAAAATTGAAAGGAAATATTGTTGATACGGTCCTAGCAAACAAATATACTAATTTACGCACCTTCCCAGATTTCCCATGATCTAGGGATTACTCTTCGGCATTCTCCACAATCAGCCTCATGCTATCAAAACGGACCATAATTAATATATGCTTACTAACTTAAGTCACTTATTTTCCCAAATCATCCTACAACTACTAGAATATATCATAACAAGCCCATATATTTTAAACCTAACCTCAGTTTTAAGTTTATGTCAATAATAAACATGCCCATCATCTCGTTCAGCTATAACCTACGTGTTATAATTATATTTGTAATTTAGTCCAACCTTTCAATTATGATTATCATATGTGTTTGTACAAATTATCATAATAATACTTTGCAAATATGTTCAATCTTTTCAATTATAACCTTTTTTAATTAAATAGCAAACCTTACTTAAGTTTTATAATTTCAATCAAAACCTTTTTTAATTCAGTTATATATTTTATGTTTATTATCTATAAATTTATATTTAATTCTTTAAACCAAAATTGCACATTTATCTTGATTATACTTCTCTATGTGCGCAAAATAAAAGAATTATAATCAATCGTAGGCTTAAATTAGTTGCATAAATCAATCGTTCAATATGCTAATATTTACAGATTCGGACGTGTTTTGGGCATAACAAAAAATAACCATATAAACTATAGAATTAACTATTTAAAATAAAAAGAGGGGAGAAGACTGAGAAGATATCTTACAATACTTCTAGATGAATTAGATAAAACTGTAAGAAAAAGACAGAAAACAGTAGAAAATAACTTTACATAAAAAGATTAATATTAACTTATAGAAAACTAATAAAAGTTGTGAGAAAAACAATAAGGAAAAAGTTATAAAGAAAGACTATAGAAAATTCTACAACTATTGAAAACTATATTTTTCCTAAATTATCAAAAAATCCAAATAATTACAAAACTTAGTATGGTCAAAGCGTTCCTCCGTGGTCACAGTACATCCCAACTCCAAAAAGGATGTATGTGTGTGTGTGTGTGTATGTGTGTGTGTATAGAGAGAGAGAGAGATGAAATTATTTATTCTAATAAATCTTTTGTCCTAAAAATTTAGGTCAAGTCTGTCTCAAAAAGCGGGAACTCGACATCAAAGAGATTTGCGTTGCGAGGAATGAGTGTGGTTTAGAGGTCTATTTATAGGTTAAGCTAGGAATCTTAGGCCATTGGATTTATGGTAAATCTAGGCATGCCACACCACGCGACCAATAGGAATTTTCCACATCAGCATAAAATTCAAAATAAGCAAATCAAATTAAGCCATATCAGATCGCTAACGCAAAGATAAGGTCTTGACTCGCTACGCTCGCATCTAGGCATAAGTTGTTCCCAAACAATAGGGTGGGTCGAACCTATAAAAACCCAGGTTGAACTAGCTATGGGTCGGTTCAACCCGATCCATATGTTAGTTTTTTGTTCTATTTTGATTTTCGTTCGGTGATAGCTCCTTCATACATACTCCAATTTTGATTAGTTACACATGAAATGAACCAGAAATCATAACGGACGCAATGGAAAAGGTTCTGTAGTCAAATTCTATCATTTGCAAAAAATATCATTTTAATTTCTTTTATTGATTTCCGAATTATACTTATAACTTGTCTATTTTATAACTATCTCATAGTATTTCTAATTTTTATCGACTTTATATGTATATTGATTAGAAAATTGCCACGGTCATAATAGTGCAACCTTCGCAGCTAAATTCTGAAAGTGTTGCTACCTTATTATTTTATTAATTAATTATTTAATTAATCATTATGGCTTAATAACTCGGATTGTTATAATCACCAGTGTAAATTATGATATGAGATATATTATTTGTTAATTTCTAACTGTTGATTATATAAATATATGTCTATTTATGTAAACACCGGCATTATGATTGAAAAATGAATTGAAGTGGTAGCTTGTTTAAGTATCATTGTGATATTTGATGCTTATTTAATAATGTTTTAAAGTCATAAATTAATATTATTTTTCTAAACATTATAGATCACTGGGAAATATAACAACATAAATCATAGGGTGTTTACCAATAGTTACTTATATTTTCTCTGGTATAGAGATGTAACCATCGTGTAACTGTGATCCATCTAGTTGTTATCAGATAACGTAATTCGGAGGGAAGAGAATGCCTATAGACTACATATATTTTCTCTGTGATAGCAGCACAATCATCGTGTAGCTATAATCTTTTATGTGTTCATAGCATAAATCTTAGTGATTCAATTCTAGAATTTCAGTTAAATTATGTATTAACTCAAATATCTTATTCATATGGGTGATTTGATGTGTACATCTCATACTGAGATGTAGGGTGGTAGTTTTCAATTATAAAGAATAATGATATCTTTCCAACGATTTTGGCAAATTGGAAATTTCGGGTCATATTGGGAAAAGTTAGATGTTGAGAAAACATAAGAATAACAAGTTTCTAACTTATAAATATTATTAAGTTTGGAAACATAAATTCTAGGAGAGCTCGTCGCATAGAAGTAGTTCATATTTTCTAACCTGAAAGGTTAAATCAATGTAAGATTCAATATAAACAGGAGTTATTTGAAACAAGAGTTTTCAGGACCCATTTGGATATAGTTTACAAATGAAAGTGAAATTTTGAATTTTATTTTGTATATTTTTATATATGTTCAATCAAATTTTCAAAACTTCCATGTTTCAGTAGTTTATTAAAATATGGCTTTCAACCTTTAAAAAGAGTTGGATAATAAACATAAGTATGTTTGTTAATGTGTGCAAATAAATTTAAGTATGAGATACCTAACCTTTAGGAAATACTTATGAGATAGTCGGCAATAAAATGGATAGAATAAGGATGTTAGGAGTAAAATTTAATAAGAAATTGAGTTTTAAAGTGGTAAAAATATTCTAAGTATTTGTACAAGATTTTGGTCTTAGTAATGGTTTGTTAGAAATAAGTTGACACTAATTTTAGTATAAAAATAAATTTACTATATATGTGATTGAATGAGATAAAAGAAATTGGTATAGTAATGAACCAATTATAGTAAGAACATATAATGTATGTATATCGTTTTATTCATATTTCTGTTTAATCCAGAATAGCGTACACGATTTCAAGGTGATTAGCACTGACCCAAGTTAGTATTTTTCACTCTATTCTCAATGGAGAATGTTGGATATGGATTTTTAACAAGATTCGATAATTTTCCATCATAGTTTATGACTATGCAAGAAGAGTGATTGTTTTTTATCAAGGAACCTAATTGGCATCCACACAAGTGGTCGAGTTAACAATCTAGTTCAAAAGAGAAGAAGTGTGATCGAGCGAGCAATCAGTTGGATATTATGTATGAGGGACATATGATACATCAATCGTACGTATTTTAACATGATATGCTATTGTCTTGTGCCGAATCTAGGAAATGAATATTAAAATTATTTAAGGTAGCACGAATGATCGACAAAGTGATAACTTGAGGCTGTTGAGCACAAGGCGACACTTAGTGGATTGTTTGTGATCCTTGTGTGATGATGACGTTTTAAAACCTGAATGAATCATGGATTATGATTTTTACTTATTACAGCATTATATTATATTGCTTTGACGGTTGCTTTGGGTTGCATATAGTGTTACATCACATTTGTAATTTCATCGTGATTATCAGTTGCATCATATTTCCTTATTGCATTAATTGCTATGTATTATGAATGTTTACGCATATAATATTTGTTATCATGTTACCTATTTATTTGCTTGGTTCTCTTTGGGTTTTGTAATTGAATACAGGTACATGGTACCCCAAACGTGCTTTTGGCTTTGGTTTCAATAATGAAGATTTTTTGTCATATAAAGTGGTACTAATGCGTGCATGTGACATACACACTATACAAGTATAAAATGTGTATATATGTTGTTGTTGTTGTTTGTCCTTAGATATGAGAGGCCATGGAAATGATCGCGCATTCATATTGAGATTTTTCTGGAACTAGCCATGCAAAGGAGATTCTACCGAAATTCTAGACTTAGAAAATTTAACGATAATTTTTTAATAATTGACTTTGAAAAAATATGTTTAAAAGCATTTTTTACTGTATGAATTTTGGAGATGAAATCCTTTTGAAGGGAAAAGAATTTAAGAAATCATATTTTTATTGGTTAAATATTTAATTAACTTTAAATATAAAACTATTAATTTAATAAACTAAATAACATGAATTAAAATTATATAAGTAAATATATCAATCTGAATGGCAACTTAAATTATGGAATTTCGCAAATTAATGGAGTTTGGAATCTAATATGAATTAGAATAGTTTTAAATGGTTTAACCAAGTTCTGATTGAATTAGAAGGATAACATAAAATTACTTTCGTTGAATTTAAGTGATTAAAATCGTTAAGTAATCAATTGTTTTAATTAACATGTGAAATTAGAAATTTTACAAACTATCTTCGATTTCAATAAAACCTTTTTTATTGGATTCAAAATAGTGAATTATTATAAGATGTGAAGTTTCGTGATTATCAGACTTATTGTGTGATCATTTATGCTAGAAACGCATAGCATTCGACGATTAGAAATAGTATTATAATTTGTTTTTATGGTTAAATAACTATGTCTTTGCGATTTTTCAAAATCCAATGACTAGTCATATTGTTATTGTTTTCGAGTTACGTCGATATTTTGAGTGCGACTTTGTTTTTGTTTTATTGATCGTAGTCCATTTACGAGTAAAAATCAATGAAGGGTAACATCGAGAATTTGAAAAAAAATATAATTAAGGATATATATTCTCTGCTCTAGCCATACTCCTCCAAACATGTTTCATCTTTTATCATAATGTATAAAAATTAAAGAAAAAAAAATAACTTTACTTTGCAAGCTAGACAACAAGTACACTCATCATAGCTTTTTGTCTGCCTTTACAACGTTATAGATGCATGAAGACCTCCACCCACTTCTCTTATCTTAGTTGTAACGAACATCATAATGGTTGATATTTATATAAAAAGAAAAAAAACCATTCTACCTTCAAAAATCACAAACAATCTACATAAAATCCAGAAAATTCAACAACTCTTGTTTTGAAGTCTAGATGAGTATATATTCATTTTGGTTTATTATGCATGTGTGTAATGGACAGAGAGTGCCAATAGCGGATACATGGATATAATGCTACTACAGTTTGAGATTGTTTAATGCATAGGAATTGATTTGTAACACCCCGTAATTTTAACAACACTTAAGATGATAAATTAAAGAATAATTTAACAAATATTCAGAATTAAGTGAAAGGGACTGTCCCATTGCGTTCGTCTCGTAATTTTGGTCAAAATAGACACTTGGTTTGCGTAAAATGGACATCGTATGAAGAAGTTATTAAGGTTTGAAGTTTGTATACACATAAGAAGAATATATATGTGTGTGTGTGTGTGTGCGTGTGTGTGTGTCTATATATATATATATATATATATATATATATATATATATATATATATATATATATATATATATAATCAACCCAGATTTCAAAACACTTAAAAAGTCACGTAGAAAAGGGGAGCGGGAAAATTCCCGCCCAGTTGTGTCGACCCTTGGGTCGACACACCAAGGGGAGTGTCGACCCCCTTACGGCAAATCTGGGCAGAATTCTTCTAGCTAAATGTGGACTCCTTTCTTAACCAAATTTGTTGATTCTAGGCTATAAATAAGGCCCTATACCCATTGTTTTATTCATTCTAAATCAATGGAGAACTATATGTTGCCTCTGCCCAGATTAAAACAAGTCTTATCTTCTCCAGCAATCAACTAGAGTTATTCAAGTTTAGAGATCTGTGATTCAACATCTTCAGTCCCTCTTCTATTTCTTAGATCCAATCACAGTGAGTCTTTGTTAATTTTAGATCTAAATACTTAAAAGTTAATCTTGACATGACTATTACTTGGATCTAAGCCGATGACTATTTGAATCATATCAGATCTGTTATAATTTGTGTATTTAAGTTATTCTGACTTGACTATGATCTAGATCTTAGCCTACACCTATTATCATGTCAGATCTGCCATTGTTAGTTGATCTAATTCATTACTTAGATCTCATCATGCCTGTTTATGATGTCCTTATTATGTTAGAATCAGTTCTACTATCACATGTTCATCAGATTTACTCCTATATGTCTATCTTGTCATTATGCCCAACTTTGTCACTGTATGTTTATTAGTTGCTATGCCTATTTCTACCATTATGTCAATCTTATTATTATGATCATTTCTGTCTTCTTCCCTTCTTCTTTTCCCTTATATTTTTTTATATAGCCAGGCTACCTTCGAGCTTAGGCATGTCGCTGAAATATGCGAACACGAAAAATTGGGAATGAGGGGAAACGTTAAAATTGGGGCATAACTTGTATTGGGAAATTTGGGCATAAATTGAATACATGAATGTGGATTTGGGGCATAAACTGCAATTGTGATTAAAGACCTTAATTTGGGGCATATGTTTCATTATGAACACGACTTAAGAAATGGGCATGAAAACCTATAATGACACAGGAATAATTGGTTAACAATTGAAATGCCTGGAATTATAATAATTAGAAACTGCAACCACGCTTAAACACGGGGTTAGGTTACACTTGTGGTGGAAGTCTTCCCGGAACCAACCGGCATATCTAGCGACCACAAGTGGTGAATCTAATGTGAGGGGTCTAAATGCATAAACACGTGACGCGCTAAGACACGAGGTTAGGCCCGACTTGTGGAAGAAGTCTGCCCGGAACCGCCCAGCATATCCAGTATCCATAAGTTGTACGCTTAATGTGGGAGGTCTTGTACATTATAATCATAAATGAATATGGTAATAAACTTGAATACTTAACCTAGTTGAATCCATAAGGATTGAATATGTTAAATGGAGTAGGGGTTAAGTAAAACTGTATGAAACAGTAGGAGGGTTAAGTATATCTTGGGTTGGTGGGTAATTTCTATATATATGCCCACAAACTAAACCTGTGGGGTTATGCAATCTTTTACTCTAGTATGGCATAACCTATGGAAAACCTAGTGGGGATACAAGTGTAAGGGGAAGCTTGTATCATTTTGTGTGTGGGACCCATTTCAGTTAGTAACCCATATATAGGTATTAAACGAGTACTCCGAACTAAGTCGGTGTGATGGCCCGAAAATCCGTACCGATTTGAGCTGACAAATATCCTACGCATTCAACTCAAAGTGCATGAAAATTCAGATAATTAATAGAATGAATTAAGAGGATGAGAAAGTTAAGATAGAACTAATAGAATAGAAGAAGAAGGTGAACATCAGAATCAGAGTAAACACGAATCTCACAGTGGAACAAAATAAAATGTATTATATAATATAACTTCGAATACAAAACTGTATTATATATACATACCATTACCAGAGTACAATACATCATGTCACAGCGGAAATGATCTCTAAACACTAACGGTGGAGTCTTCGGCTTCGAGCTCCTCCAAGTGAATCTGCAAAATCCTGAAACACTTGACTGCCCGTATAACACCCAAGAGTTTAGGGAAAACACAAACAAAATAAACTCTGGGTCAGTCATGGGACTGGTGTGAGTAAATTCCAACCATACCGTTTAACTTTTGAAAATCCTTTTGAAACAAAAGAATAATAGTAAGACCAGCCCACACATAAACATGGATGGTTTTTACTTTACTATAATCCAAATTTCTTTGATATCAAAATCCAATGATATTACAATAATGTCTAAACAGATAAATATCCAAGTAGCAGAATGCTTGCATCTCACGCTCCACATATATATAATATAAAATCATAAATCATATGACGCTTATTGGAGAATGGATTCCAACAGATAAGGTATGGAAGCACCTACCGATCAGTGTACTCTAGAGGGTATACACCTAGGTTCAACAAGAATGTCTTGTAACCCGGCCACACATGACCGACCAATCATTTAGCTTGAGTGTACCGAATATATTGCCACCACGGTTGTAGGCCATCCAATCGTCATCCGAAGACATAGAATCGAAAAGAAGACAAATATGAATTTTCTCTAGATCGGTGACAGTACACCCTGCTTGGGGATGACCCAACTAGCCATGCTGCCTAGCCCAACTTTTGTTACTTCTTGGTTGTGAGGCTAGAGGCTACGTCTATCTTCAGAACATATGATCACCATTCACTTTGAATTCCACATCGTCAAACCCGTCAACTCACTAATCGATTTCCAAAATTATCACGGGTATACAAAGCCAAGAGGAACGAATTCCTCCGCCACCAAACGTAATACCTATAAGAGATCAACTGTACGTGATTTATCGGGTATACTCTGTCAGACACTCGTCCATACAAGTTGTCCTGGGACTGGACAAACAGAAAGCACCATTCTGGAACTGGATGACCCATGCATTTCACTCCGTCTTCAATTATCTTCATCATAATCTAATTCGCAATGCTTATGCCTATACGGAGTGGTTTTCAGATAATATATCCAACCGGTCTCTCGGTATTGACAACGATGGTCAAAACACTTCGATAGTCGGTTATTTAACTATCGAAGTAAGAACAACATTCATTCAAATGTTCAACTAACATCACACAATCACAGGCACTTTTATTTAAGATTCATTTCTTTATTATTCAAATTCCCATATTGTACCAGATATTTCTCAAACCCAGTTTTAGCCTTTCCACACTTCTTGGAAAACTTTCCCATTTATTTAAACTCTTAACCTCCCATGTTCCAGGAAATATACGTTATTAATGTTTGAAACATTTCCATTCTTTATTTTCTACACTTGGATAATATACTCTATCTACGTTGGAAAATATTTCCAATTTCATTATAAACATTTTAATCTACCAAACGTTCATTTTTAAAACATTATTCATTTTAAAATGTGAATATCATCTCTATTATAAAAATCTGAACACCTTTATCAAATTACTCCTTATTCACGTAATAATTACTCTTATCTCGTCTACCGAAGTTTCTTTCCTAATTTATATTCCCATTCCACTTTATAAACTCGGTTTCTAAGTCAACTTCTTGTTAAATCAATATCAAGTTTATGACTAGATATTGTTTACGTATCCTATTATAATTTATTGGTTTAAAACTAAAGATTGGTTATCATATCAGATTATAATTCCAAAAATAATTTACTACATTCGACACCGTCAAATTTTATTTCTAATTCCTAATAATGTTATATATAAAATTCACGCTTAAGTTTGGCCCACAACATTAATTTATCGTTACAGTTCAAAAACTTGTCATACGCTGTAATATTTCCCTTTATAACTAATCTTGACATAACAGTCACGCTTAAGCCTAGTCAACAACGTTATTTTATCGTTATAGTTCAAAGACCTGCAATACGCTGCTATATTCCACTTTATAACTAATCTCGACGTCTCTTTCCGTTACAACTAATACCATCCCTCGATAATAGTGAAGCCGTTCAAGTTGGGGTATTTTATTTACCTCTCAGACCTTGATCGACAACGTTCTTATCTTAGAACAGATATAAGCTCGCAACTCTAACCCCTTATTATTTCTAATCTTAATCAAACTTTATTTCTTGTTTTATTTTACAATATAGTTTCATAACGCCATATACTTATTTTTAAATCCCTGCTGTTCATGGCTATTTATATTAAATATTAACCCTTCACTTCAATCTCGTTATACAACTCCATTTATATCTCCTTACCCAAAACTCTCCAACGCTCTTTGTCTTTTGATCATTCTCTTTTCAATCGAATTATTTAATTCAATTTAAACATCTCATTACAATCTTAATACCATTTTAAATGAATCTCGTTTTAGAAAACACTAACTGACTAATAATTATTCATCTCTGAAGTAAAACAGTTTACTTCATTTTTAATCTAAAATGGATGAATTGTCTACTTTATAAAAATGAACTACAAATTACCAGTTTATAATAGAGCTTCTATTACAGTTTAAAACATTGCTTTAATTATAAAAATATAATTTTTATAATTAACTTCATTGATTTACCTGACGGCCAAACAATTTTTTAATAAAAGATGAGCTTATAGTCGATTGTTGCCACTTTTTAACTCGGTATCGTTTACTGATTAAATCAAAATAAATGTTGAACCTCCATTCAACATCAATATCCACACAGGGTTTCAATATCATTTAGGTTCAAATAGTGCATATAAAACAAACAGAATATATATAAATATTGAGGAATCCGGTTGGATTCCTCCAAATGGTTTCCGCATCCACAGATGCTAGTCAAATAATTAACACTGATTCCATACAAGGGAATATTATAATCGATGGAATCAGTATTCAACCAATCATGTGTACATATGCAATGATATAAAATATTTAACCAATTTAATTTGTAATCTATCTAATCGACCATCACACAGCATTCAAACAACATTAAAATATAATTATAATAATTTAAAACAGATCAGAGTTAGTGAATTTACTCACCTTTGCGCGTTAACCGTTAAATAACGATTTACGTCAGTCGATCCAATCAGCATGTAAATTTGCATAAATCTAAACCAGCTGAAGATGGTTCCAAACCGGCTTCATCATGTAGTCGGCGAACATGTGATTCTAACTCAATCTTGTTTCACCGAATTCTGTGACCGTATGGACGAGTTGTAGATTTTATAAGATTCTATAATTAAATAACTTATAACTTAAATTATTCAATATATTTAACTATCTTATCTTAAATCTTAATTGCCGTGTAGTTTAAATACCCTAGCTTGATCTCACTGCTTAAATATCTTCCATCCCGATTATTTCATATAGGCGAAACATGCAGATTTTCAACCATACCTCTTCTCCCCACCAAAACCGGCAAGCTCCAATACATACTTCGAACATCATTTCCTTTTTGTACGCACAATAAATTTCAAAAACCCTACCATGCCTTCAGGTCCCTTATTATTTGTATATTTTAATGGGCTTACCTCTTTACCCACTCGGCCCAAATCGAAAGCTAACCCCTTTTGAAACAGTGCGCATCTTCTTCTCTAACTTGCTACACTACTCATTTTCTTTAATCGAACACAACTGCTGTCACATCATACCACATATACTTTTCTTCACACGTCCCTTTGTTTCCCAGTTTCATTCAATAAATGAATTCTTCCAGAACACAAAAACTTCACACCATGTAGTACGTACTACTCCACCGCCTTCCAGGACCACCCAAATCTCACTGCAACTTCTCGTTCTTCAACGTATTTCTTCCATGTATACAAACATTCCCCTTCTGAACTCATCTTTCCTTTGTTTGCCTATACCAAACTTCGCCCATAGCCTTCTTTTTCCTGTTGCACAAAAATACAACCCCCTCCATTTACACAAACCAATCACCTTCTGTACTCCTTTGTCTCATTAATCCATGCATGTTCTTCATCTTTCCACCACCCTCTCTCCTAATTTCCACTCACTTTTTAGTGTTTCCATTCACGTCCGTATGTATACCACCATTTCGAAAGTCTTCCTATGCATTCATATACACCATTTCATTCGCAGGTTTTTACCATAGAAAACATGCAAACAAAGCTTTGTCACTCGCTCCTCTACTCCAGTATCACATAACCCAAATCCCGATCTCCTAGCTAACCCTCCTCTGTCCGTGCTTGCGCCTACTACTCCCTTACACGCAATACACAGAAAAAGCACCAAACATCTCACCAACCCTTTGTCTTCTTCATGGGTACACTAACCGTTACTCACGCAAGACCTTCCAGTCAGTACCCTAACCCGCCTCAAACAGAAGTCTTTATCCCCGCTTCGCTTAACTTCGACTGCTCCACTGATGTGTTTGATTTTATTAACAAACAGCTTGCGGATCCATAGGTGAAATGTGAAAGAGGTCCAGTGCGAAATAATAATGTAAATATAATAGTAGAGAAGACCGAAAATCTATTATAGCTTATGAAGGGGAGGTAAGGGATCGGAAAGCCAGAAGAAGAGGTGAGACGATGGGAGTGTTAACGAGTTGAAGAGGATGGTATTCTATTCAATGTCTTGCTGGTGTTCTCCCTTTATTGTAAGTTAACAATTTTGTTGTTATTTAAACAGATCAAGGATAAGGACGTCGGGGTCTTTTCCATACGTAGGAGCATGGACATATCTTAGGGTATGGGCTATGAAGTGAAATCTGCATCGTTACTTTGCTGTTTAGGTAGCATATGTATTTGTTTAATGATCTCTTCGCCCTGAAGTATTAGGCATATAGAGTTATGACTGTACAAATAAAATAGGTTTTCGCTTCATAGCTGTCGTCCTTTTCTTGGTTGCTTTGGAAAATAAAACATACATTTTCTTTTAGAACCATGGAAACATGCTGACAATGCGTTGTTCCTGGACTTTACTCTTAATTTTAATGAGAAAAGAAGTCGTGTATATATGGTTGGATACTTCACCCTTAAGGATGAAGTACATCAGTAGCATGTTCACAGCTAGTAGGTTTGCACATCTCTATGATTTAACTAGTCAAGTTTAGGCAAGGGCAATGTCTTTTCTTAGGAAAAAAAAGATGTACGATGCTTCACGGGTAAGGTAAGAACATGTATATATTATCCCATTTGATTTTATTATGATTTGTTTTTAGCGTATCCATTACGGAAAAATTCCATTTATGTCTGAGCTGCTACAGACAGAGCTAAGAATACGGTTGTGCTCAACGAGGTGTCACGATCCCAAAAATATAATAATATCGGTAGATTAGCTCCTATTTTGAAACCTCATAATATTGATACAGGGTGCAAAATACTTCAAATAAAAGGTTGCGTATTTAATTAATCAAAAATTACAGTAAAATTCTAAAAATTAAATTATCACTACGTCTCAAAAGAACCTTGTCTAAATTCGAATCCAATATGCAGTTATTTCAAATAAACAGTTATGGTTGATGAACGATTCTGTGGCGACTATTTGAAAATTTGATTTGCACATAACTCACAATCTGTAACACGAAATCTTGGTTTTTCACTTTCATTAGAAATATACAGTTCAACGATTCCAACGTTTCTTGTTTCCAAGAAATCCGGTTTATAACGAGTCCTGTATACTCAGTTGAAGTTCAGAATGTTAAATTTCGAACTGCAGCGATATTACGGGCTCGATTATATTTAATATATATTTTTATACGTTCAACTTCGCTTTAACTAATATATAAATCCACTTATATTAAGAATTCAATATTTAAACTGATTTAAATATTCAAATACAAACCGATAAAAATGCGGGACGTTACATTCCTTCCCCCTTAAAAAAATTTTGTCCCCGAAATTACTAAGGTAGGAAAAATGTTATAATTCATATTATAACCATATTAAAAATCCTTTATTTAATTTCTTAAATTCAGTTTCAATAGAACCGATTAATTCTAGTTAAAAATTAATTCCTTCTTATTAACAAACACTTCCAGGAGTTATGAAAAATTTCCTAACAGCTTAAATATTCGGAGAATTTTGTCAGCATTTCTTCTGCACAGCTCATTCGGTGCTACTTCACCTCGCCGCTCTGGGCCTTTTCCAAATCCAAAAGAAAATCAAACAGTCCAACAACTTGCCAAACAGGCTTATAAATCTCATTCTCAATATAATTTAAACATGTACCTTTTTGTTGGCATTCATCTCTATCTCTGCGATTTTGCCACCACTTCAGCATATACAAATGCATTTCCAATTCATCTCCAATCAACTTATCTTCACATCCAGTCGTCATTCGCTTATATCCAAATCTAATTCCGTTTCAAACTTGATTTCACATTCTAACTCAACAATCCAATTCCATTCCAGATAATCTCTAATCCAATCCAATTTTTATTCAAATTAGATTAAGTTAAATTTTAATTTATTTATTCACTTTCGCCATTTTATACTGTTTAACTTTATTAGTTAAATCTTAAATTTCAAAATTCAAATTCATGGGGTTTTTATTTCAATCCGTTTGAAATCATATATATATTCATAACATAACAATTCAAAACATTTGGATTTCCAAACAACTTATTTCAAAACAAAATCTTTTCTCGAAACAATTCAAAAATAAAAACTTCGGTAGTAATTCGCCACTTAGAACTCGAAAATGACACTGATGATGCAGCCGTCATCATCAGAATTATTTCCTAGTGATCACAGTGAGTTCAATACTATATCATTTCAAAACTTATTCTTAATCACTTTCATTTTGAAATCAATTCAAAATATCATTCAGAATGTTAAGAAAACATTTCCAAAATCTCTCCCATATATTCAATTCAAATTCATTTACCACACCTTTCGAAGTTTTTAGAGTTTTATTTCAATTCTAGCTTTAAATTCAGATTTAGTTCATCTGATTTTGCATATTATACTTATCTAATATTTTGACTGGTTATTTATATAAACAACTCAATTATAATCCTTATTTGATCATAATAACGATCAACACATCCAATATACTATAATAATCTCAAAATATATACTCCTTTTATATCAAAATACATTTTCAAGTAAAATTATTTCATTTACCCTCTTTTCAAAACATACTGTGTCGAATTACTCTGTTCAAGAGTTTAGAAACACCTATCGTCACAGTTTGCATTACTATTTCGACCAGAATTCATAAACCACTCGACTGACCAGTCAACACTATATAAAACGGTTTTTATATTAATTACAAATACGCACTCATATATATACAGTCATACTCAATCTAGAGTATTACTAACTCCATGTTTATTGAGTTACGACACAGAGCCAAGGTAATAACTTAACCTTCAGCTCTGATACCAACTGTGATGGCCCGGAAATCCATACCAATTTGAGCTGACTAATATCCTACGCATTCAACTCAAAGTGCATGAAAATTCAGATTATTAATAGAATGAATTAAGAGGATGACAAAGATAAGATAGAACTAATAGAATAGAAGAACATCAGAATAAGAGTAAACACGAATCCCACAGCAGAACAAAATAAAATGTATTATATAACATAACTTTGAATACAAAACTGTATTGTATATACATACCATTATCAGAGTACTATACATCATGTCACAGTGGAAATAATCTCTAAATACTAACGGTGGAATCTTCTGCTTCGAGCTCCTCCAAGTGAATCTGCAAAATCCTGAAACACTTGACTGCCCGTACAAATTTGCTCACCCAAGAGTTTAGGGAAAACACAAACAAAATAAACTCTGGGTCAGTCATGGGACTGGTGTGAGTAAATTCCAACCATACTGTTTAACTTTTGAAAATCCTTTTGAAACAAAAGAATAATAGTAAGACCAGCCCACACATAAACATGGACGGTTTTTACCTTACTGTAATCCAAATATCTTTGATATCAAAATCCAGCGATATTATAATAATGTCTAAACAAATAAATATCCAAGTAGCAGAACGCTTGCATCTCATGCTCCACATATATATATAATATAAAATCATAAATCGCATTGTGCTTATTGGAGAATGGATTCCAATAGACAAGGTATGGGAGCACCTTCCGATCAGTGTACTCCAGAGGGTATACACCTGGGTTTAACAAGAACGTCTTGTAACCCGGCCATACTTGACCGACCACTCATTTAGCTTGAGTGTATCGAATATATTGCCACCACGGTTGTAGGCCATCCAACCATCATCCGAAGATATAGAATTTAAAAGAAGACAAATATGAATTTTCTCTAGATCAGTGACAATACACCCTGCTTGGGGATGACCCAACTAGCCATGCTGCCTAGCCCAACTTTTGTTACTTCCTGGTTGTGAGGCTAGAGGCTACGTCTATCTTCAGAACATATGATCACCATTCACTTTGAATGCCACATCGTCAAACCCGTCAACTCACTAATCGATTTCCGAAAATATCACGTGTATACAAAGCTAAGAGGAAATAATTCCACCGCCACCAGACGTAATACCTTTAAGAGATCAATTGTACGTGATTTATTAGGTATACTCTGTCAGACACTCACCCATACAAGTTGTCCTGGGACTGGACAAACAGAAAGCACCATTTTGGAACTGGACGACCCTTGCATTTCACTTCGTCTTCAATTATCTTCATCATAATCTAATTCGCAATGCTTATGCCTATACGGAGTGGTTTTCAGATAATATATCCAACCGGTCTCTAGGTATTGACAACGATGGTCAAAACACTTCGATAGTCGGTTATTTAACTATCGAAGTAAAAATAACATTCATTCAAATGTTCAACTAACATCACACAATCACGGG
The DNA here is from genome assembly GCA_030737875.1 of Allium sativum. Taxonomy (NCBI): domain Eukaryota; kingdom Viridiplantae; phylum Streptophyta; class Magnoliopsida; order Asparagales; family Amaryllidaceae; genus Allium; species Allium sativum. Next base: position 493,934,678 of record CM060920.1, read on the forward strand.
CACCTTATTTCAGATTCATTTTTTTATTATTCAAATTCCCATATCGTACCAGATATTTCTCAAACCCCGTTTTAGCCTTTCCACACTTCTTGGAAAACTTTCCCAGTTATTTAAACTCTTACCCTCCCATGTTCCGGGAAATATACGTTATTAATGTTCGAAACATTTCCATTCTTTATTATCTACACTTGGATAATATACTCTATCCACGTTGGAAAATATTTCCAATTTCATTATGAACATTTTAATCTGCCAAACGTTCACTTTTAAAACATTATTTACTTTAAAATGTGAATATCATCTCTATTATATAAATCTGAACACCTTTATCAAATTACTCCTTATTCAAGTAATAATTACTCTTATCTTGTCTACCAAAGTCTCTTTCCTAATTTATATTCCCATTCCACTTTATAAAATCAGTTTCTAAGTCAACTTCTTGTTAAATCAATATAAAGTTTATAACTAGATATTGATTACATATCCTGTTGTAATTTATTGGTTTAAAACTAAAGATTAATTATCATATCAGATTATAATTCCTAAAATAATTTACTTTACTACATTCGACATCGTCGAATTTTAGTTCTAATTCCTAATAATTTTATATATAAAATTCACGCTTATGTTTGGTCCACAGCGTTAATTTATTATTACAGTTCAAAAACTTGTCATACGCTGTAATATTTCCCTTTATAACTAATCTTGACATAACAGTCACGCTTAAGCCTAGTCAACAACGTTATTTTATCGTTATAGTTCAAAGACATGCAATACTCTGCTATATTCCACTTTATAACTAATCTCGACGTCTCTTTCCGTTACAACTAATAACATCCCTCGATAATAACGAAGTCATTCAAGTTGGGGTATTTTATTTACCTCTCAGACCTTGATTGAAGCGACCCGAAACTTCCCCGGTCTCCGAAGAGATGAGAAAGAACGAATTACTGTGAGGACAAGACAAATCAGAACGCAGACGAAAGAACATTTCACTATTATTACAACAATTCCATCAGATACAAGAATATACAGAGTAAAAATGAATATTACACAGAAATATCAGAGATTTAAATTACATTTAAATACATAGCAGCGAAAAATAATACGATACACAACTGAAGGAGATATACGGATACAAAGCTTTCCGGATATCGTTCCAGTTGTAAACCAGGATCCTGTGAATATTAATCTGCAAAACCAAAACTACTAGCTGCCCGTGTCGAAAATAAGGGCACCCAGAGTTTAGGTTAAAACAATAAACTCCAGGTCAGTCATGTGACTGGTGTGAGAACTAAAACAGTTATTAATCTTTATTTTTAAAGTTAGGTAAATCAAGGGACCACGCCGCATAACACGGAACGGGTTTCCTCCTAAGAGCACCAGTGCATAAAACTACAGCGCAATGCTAAATAAAGAAAAATGAAGCTATTATAAGACCCAGGTCCCATCACACAATGCAACGCAAGCCGGAGGATAGGGTTTTTACCTTATAATAGCCAAGAATGCTTGATACGTTTATAACAAATCATTTGATACTATTATAAGTGCATATTGTATAAAATATCTTCAAATCATAAGTATCAATCATAGACGGCATAAGTGCCCCATCCCACTATGTCGCCATACTAGGCTCTACAAATAAAACCGAAATACACGTATTGGAAATTGGATTTCCATCATGGTGGCTCCTGATTCGAAAGATCGATCGCGTAATGCAATTCACCATGGCTTACGTCCCAACAAGAGAAAACACCGTCTGCACATCCGCACATTTGGGACCAGAGTACCACCCCGGCTTACGTCCCAGCGAGAGAAAACACCGCCTATGTAACGACCCAAAAATTCGGTAGAATTTGAGCTGACCAAAACACAAGTCCAACCCCAAATAACACAGAAATTCGAACCATTAATAGAAAGAAGTTAGAGGGTGAGGAAAGATAAGATAGAAACTTAGAATAGAAGAAGAAGAACACAACATCAGAGTAACACGAATCTCACAGCGGAACGAATAACATATAATATATATAACATAACTTGAAATATACATCTGTACTTGAATATACATTAATATCAAGGTACATCACTGTAACGAACCGGGATTTTCGACTCCGAAAATCAACATCAAACTATCATGTTGACCATTCAGACATCGAACATTCCAGATCATTAATAGAAAGAAGTTAGAGGGTGAGAATAGATAAGATAGAAATATTAGAATAGAAGAAGAAGAAACACCACAACACAGTCTCTCATCGCAGCGGGACAAAATATAATACAGAAATAACCTTTATTGAAAGCTTTTGAAATACTTACAATATCAGAGTACACATCTGGACAGTGATACTAATCTGTCCTCATATAACACACAGCGGAATACTAGTAATATCATACGTCTGGACTCTTCCAGCTCGTCTCTTCACAGCAGTCGATAACCTGAACCTGTACAACCCGGTCTAACCCGAGCATTTACAAAACACCGGGTCAGTCTGGTGAACCAGAGTGAGATAAACTCGCACAGTAATAAGGGTGAACCATCCAATCATGATTTTAGAGTTCAAAAATCCTTTCAAAAGAAAAGGATAATCGTAAGACCAAATCCACACATAAACACGGACGGTTTTTACCTTACGATAACCCAAAACAGTTTGAAACCAATATCTTGTCTGATATTATGATAATGTCTAAACACAAGTAAATAGAATCTAGTGGAACGCTTGCATCTCACGCTCCACATATATAGTATACAATCAAAACCCGCAGGCGCTTATTGGATATTGGATTCCGACCTTGACAAGGTATGGGTCCACCTTCCGATCGTGTATCTCTAGAGACGAATACACTGGGTTCAACAAGAACTTCTTGCAACCCGGCCCTCACATGACCGACCACTCATTTCGCTTGAGTGTATCGAATGTATATCACCGACGGTTGGGATCAGCAACCGTCTCCCGACAAGGGACAGCATCGAAACATAGATTTAAGAAACAAATAGGACTTCCTCTAGATAGGTGATTCTACACCCTAATGGGAGCGACCCACATAGCCATGCTGCCTGCCCGATTTTTGTCATTTCCCGGTTGATGAGGCTTGAGGCCAGAACTAACTCTTGATATCTGGTCGCCATTACTTTGAATGCCACATCGTCAAATCCATCAGATATCACTAATTGATATCCACAAAAATACTCTAGCTGAAAGCTAGAGAATGGCAATTCCCTGCCAACAACTATCGTACGTTTGAAGAAATCAACGTATGTGACCCTTTGGAAATACTCTGTCAGACATCCGTCCATACAAGTCATCCAGGAACAGGATGAACCGAAAGCACTCTCCTACCGCATCCATATAGGAATCACCCCATGGATCAGTAGCGAGAAGTCCTTGCACTCGTGGATCCCAACCACGACCAAACCACAGTTTATCTCTGGCCGCTAAACCAGAGATTCTTAGCAGTTCCTCCGCTTATGAAGATCCACGGTCTTCAATGCTCCATCTCGACCGTCTTCAAATATCTTCACGTATTTGTTGGTCGGAATGGTTTTCGAATATACATTCGATCCCGGTCTTTCCATACCAACAATCGTATTGGACAGGTTTGATAGTCGGTGTTTTAACTATCAAAATATACAGTGTTTCAAACATGACACTCCAATGAGTTCACTGGTTCAGCATTCAACATTACCTGGCCTTTTAACACTTGATTTACTTTGTTAAATCAAAACTTCTAACTCTGTTAATATTTAAAAATACAATATTAGAATAACTCTAATTCGATTTAACTCTAATCGATTAACTCTAATTGATCAACTAATACTCGACTTACATCCATTCGCTTGACCCTAGATCGCATCGATCACAATGGTTACGCCTGATTTCCCCAGGAAACATCCGACCGCCGTAGGCTATCTGCAGCCCTGCGAATTACGCTAGCAGTCGTACGAAATGGCAACTTAGCCGAATAATTATGTTTGGCTAATCCTATCTCGAATAACTATATTCAATTTCCCATTTTGAAATCTCATTTAAAATTCTCTTTTTTACTTGATCTCGTTTTCAAATAACGTTAATGTAAAATTAACGTCTTAACACTTTGAATCTCACTTAAAGCCTCTGGTTTATAATAAACCCTTTTTATCGTAATCTCCTTTCACTTAATTCATATAATTGAGTACGTTTATTTCCTTTCACCATTCAATTGGCTTGCATCTCACATTCGGTAACCTTTTTAAATGAATTCCCATTTAAAGATATATTCCTAAATTCATCATTAATTAAAATAATAACTCATTTCAACATTAACTACTTTAGTAGTAAATCCCTTTATTAACTAAATTAAATATTAAATCCCTTTTAAATCCTTATTTAAATTCAAACAATATTCGTTTAACTATTTTAGTCAAAACACATTAACTTGATAAACAATTCTAATTTCAAACGGTCGATTTAATTAACTCAAAAACTTGATTATCTCATTAACCGATTTCAACAATCCTCGTTTTAAATTAATTAAAAATATAATTAATTTAGATAGATTCTAATTATTTGTTTCCTTTACAAAACAATGATCAAAGTTTAACCCTTTTAATTCATTTCTTATCTTCATACTTGAAAATCTGATTAACATCAGCATCTACTTTATAAAATAAACCAACCATAAATCAAGATCTTTAATAAATAAAATATTTATTTAATTCCCTTTTATACTTTATTCAAATAATATATTTCAAGATCTGAGTCCAGTTATAAAATAAACTTTATAACTTCACTTTTATCGACTCACCTAACGGTGAATCCATATCTATAAACCGATTGATTTTTAAAGGCCATACTCTGCCAAACACTTAACCAATATCACCTATTGGTTCAAACCAAACAGAGGTTGAATATTCAATTAATAATCAACCATCAAATCAATCACACAAACAGATCAGTTCATATATGATAATATGAAAATAAATAATACATTTGAGGAATCCGGTTGGATCCCTCCAACCTGTTCTTCCCTGTATTCAAAACGGTTATCACAAACCAGGTCAAACAATCCCATTTAACGGATATATCATAGCAATTAGCAACCATTTTATATCAACTAACCAATAAAACATTTTCATCAGTTCCTCCAGTTCAACCGAAAACACGTTTATTTTATAAACGTGACCAACCAAGGTGAGTTACCTTTATTGGAACCAGTCGTTAAAAATAACGATTTGGTAATTTCACTGAAATTAAACCCAGTTTAATTTCGTCAGTTCAATCAACAAACCAATGTATAACTAGCAAATAGGCAACCATCAGCAAGCAGAGCACACAAAATAAAAACACCCAATTTATATAAAATATAAAAAGGGTAACTGAGTGAGTTTAACTCACCTTGAGTTGATTCGCTGTTTAGACAGCTCGTTTCAGTTAAATTAAACAAGCGTTTAATTTAACTGAAATATCAGTTGATTCTGATCGCGTCTATTTCTGTTCCATGACGTAGATCTCGTCGAGTTCAACGCGTCATGTTTCATCGAGTTATTTGTTAAGAATAACCAGGGCTGCATCCTGTATTTTTGTTCATCGCACCGCTTCCTTGTTCAACCATAGCTTTTGTTTATCTCAGAAAACATCGGACCAAAATTTTGCGGTTCCCTTAACAGCGTTGCCCCTTCTCGTTTTGTTTCTGCATCAATTCACATTTCACTATTAGTTAAGAAGACTAATTCCTTAAACAAATGATAACCTAGTTTAGTTAGTTAATCAACCTTTATTTACGGTGGAATATGTTGGCCGATACTAGTTTACACCCTTCCAGGTTTCTTCGTTGCCCAACTCCTCATCCCGCTGGACCGACTTTGCCACCTGCCTTTCACGCCCCACGTTATATTCTGTACCGTCCCCTTCTTCTCCATTTGCCACTCCTCTTGCCACCCACAAAAAAAAAAAAAAAGTAGCGACTTCATGGGCTGATTGCCGCCACCGACTCATGCTGAGGACCCCCTCCTAACACTCTCCTTCTTCACTTCATTTTACGTCCGTCCTATTTCTTTTTCTTTTTTTCTGCTGCTGCTCCTGGAACCGCTCGTGTACAGTGTACACGCAACCATGCCGCACCCTCTCTCGTGAACCAAGCTGCTGTCTTTGTTTATCATCATATATATATATGTCATTATCAGAGGACGCTGTCTCACCATTGCTGAGACGAGATGGAGAAAACGAATGGAGCAAGGTATATATATAGGGGAGAAGATGACTTGATGGCCACGGTTTTAATTTAATATATTGTATAAAACATAGGTTTGCAGAAAGAGAAATAGACTAGCTGTATGATGGTGAGTGTCTCCAAACGTGGTCGGCAAGGGATGTGGTTGTTTGGGATGCAAGTAATTGAGAAATGTGGGGCGCAAGCTACTGGAAGTACGTAAGCAAAAGAATGAAGAAAAGTGGAGTGGTGGGATAGAAATATTCATATTATAATGTATAAAACTTTGATGCGGAGAAATCTTATTAGAAACCACTACATACGATTTCTGTCTACTGATAAAAAGGCTGTTCTTGATGTAAAACGATATTCCGGATCCAATGGAACAAGTTTCGTCGCAATCCGAGGTCGCATGAAAAAATTTCCTTTATGAAACCAGAAATGAACACACGTTTAATTTTTCCACGGTCACCAGATAAATCAAATCCACTTGAAACTGCGAACATCGACAATAACTTTTCGATACGAACCCAACGGCACTAGTTTCGTCGCATTCTGAGACTGTTGCCCCGGTAGGCTGTTTTTACCCCGAACCGCAATACCCTTTTTAACGCCAAATTTCTCGATCTCTAAAAATAGCAAACTATATACCTATCCTGACTCTAATCGACGATACGAACTCAACGGAACTGGTTTCGTTGAAAACAGAGTCCGTTTGCAAAACGGCTACTTTAAAGGCCTATAATTTAATAACGATTTTCCATAGCGACTATTTCAAATTTTGATTTGGCCATAACTATCAAACTATAACACGAAATCTAGATTTTTCTCTTTCATATGAAAATTATCGTCAACACGCTCCCAACGTTTCTTGTTTCACAGAAATCCGACTTATATCGAATCCTGTATTCTCAGTTGAAGTTCAAAACTCTAATTTACGAACTGCACGCCATTTTCAAGCTCGAATTTATATTATATATAAATTATAACGTTCAACTTCGTTTCAATAACGAATTAAATATCAAATTCCATTAATATTCCCAACATAATATTTAAAACTAATTTAAATATTCATATTCAAATGGTCGAAAAACATGGGTCGTTACATTCTTCCCCCCTTAAAATAATTTCGTCCTCGAAATTGCTAAGTTAAGAAAGAACGTTATAAATTCATTATCTTTCGAATCCAATTTTGTTTAAATCAAAATCAATTCAATATTGTAAATAAAAATATTTCTAACACCTTAAATTTCCGAAAAATTTCGCCAGCACCTCCTTTGTACGGCTCAATCGGTACAACTCCAACTCGCCTTTCTAGGCCTTCTCCAATCCAAAAGAAAATGAAACAGCCAATTGGCTTGCCAAATCGGCTCACAAATCACCAAACCCATATAAAAATAAACGTGTACCTTTTTGTCGGGTATATCATCATATCCTTCCCGTCTGCCACCCTGTCAGCTTATACAAATGCATTCCCAAAATTCCAACTTTATCCTCAGAACCAAATTCTTCACATATCCAAGCCAAATTCCATTCTTAACTCAATCATCATCCATCATCAATTCCAACCAACACTATTTCAGATTCTTGTCTCACAAATTTCAAAATCTGATTCTACTCGATATATTATCTCCTGATTCAATTTCCAGTTAATCGGTTTCAATTCAATCCATATTTGCTTTCACAAACTTTTATTTAATTTTGTTTTTGTTCAAACACTTTCCCTGGGAGTTTTAAAACAGTTTAGCTCTTTCAAGAAAATCAAATATTTCTTTTTCAGGATTCAAAGCAATTCAAAACAAAATCTTTGGTAATAATCCGTCACTTGCAAACTCGAAAATGAACACCGATAATGGCGCGCACATCATCGGAATCTATTTTCCAGCTATCGAAGTGAGTTCAATACCATGTCACTTTCAAAACCATTTCTAAACACTTTCATTTTGAAATTCATTTCAAAATATCCTTTCCAAGGCTTGTAAAACAATTTTAAAAAAAACCTCCCAGGATTTTGAAATTCAGATATATTTATTCCATATTCATTTACACATACTTTTTACATTTCCACCATTTTGATTTCATTTCTGATTTAAATTCAGATTTAATTCATCTGATTTCATATATAATACGAATTCTAATGGGTTATTTATATAACCATCTCAATTATAATCTTATTCGATTATAATAACAAACAACACATCACATATATTATGATATTTCCAACATATATATTTCCTTTATATCAAAATATAATTTGGGTAAAATTATTTCATTTACCCCCTTTCAAAAACATACTGTGTCGAATTATTCTGTTCAAGAGTTTAGAAACACTTATCGACACAGTTTGCATTACTGTATCGACCAGAATTCATAAACTACTCGACAAACCAATCAACACAATATAAGACAGTTTTTATAACAATTTACAAATACGCGCTCATATATATACACTCGAACTCAATCTAGGGTATTACTAACCCCATCTCTACTGAGTCACGCCACAGAGCCAAGGAAATCATTTAACCTTCAGCTCTGATACCACTGTAACGAACCGGGATTTTCGACTCCGAAAATCAACATCAAACTATCATGTTGACCATTCAGACATCGAACATTCCAGATCATTAATAGAAAGAAGTTAGAGGGTGAGAATAGATAAGATAGAAATATTAGAATAGAAGAAGAAGAAACACCACAACACAGTCTCTCATCGCAGCGGGACAAAATATAATACAGAAATAACCTTTATTGAAAGCTTTTGAAATACTTACAATATCAGAGTACACATCTGGACAGTGATACTAATCTGTCCTCATATAACACACAGCGGAATACTAGTAATATCATACGTCTGGACTCTTCCAGCTCGTCTCTTCACAGCAGTCGATAACCTGAACCTGTACAACCCGGTCTAACCCGAGCATTTACAAAACACCGGGTCAGTCTGGTGAACCAGAGTGAGATAAACTCGCACAGTAATAAGGGTGAACCATCCAATCATGATTTTAGAGTTCAAAAATCCTTTCAAAAGAAAAGGATAATCGTAAGACCAAATCCACACATAAACACGGACGGTTTTTACCTTACGATAACCCAAAACAGTTTGAAACCAATATCTTGTCTGATATTATGATAATGTCTAAACACAAGTAAATAGAATCTAGTGGAACGCTTGCATCTCACGCTCCACATATATAGTATACAATCAAAACCCGCAGGCGCTTATTGGATATTGGATTCCGACCTTGACAAGGTATGGGTCCACCTTCCGATCGTGTATCTCTAGAGACGAATACACTGGGTTCAACAAGAACTTCTTGCAACCCGGCCCTCACATGACCGACCACTCATTTCGCTTGAGTGTATCGAATGTATATCACCGACGGTTGGGATCAGCAACCGTCTCCCGACAAGGGACAGCATCGAAACATAGATTTAAGAAACAAATAGGACTTCCTCTAGATAGGTGATTCTACACCCTAATGGGAGCGACCCACATAGCCATGCTGCCTGCCCGATTTTTGTCATTTCCCGGTTGATGAGGCTTGAGGCCAGAACTAACTCTTGATATCTGGTCGCCATTACTTTGAATGCCACATCGTCAAATCCATCAGATATCACTAATTGATATCCACAAAAATACTCTAGCTGAAAGCTAGAGAATGGCAATTCCCTGCCAACAACTATCGTACGTTTGAAGAAATCAACGTATGTGACCCTTTGGAAATACTCTGTCAGACATCCGTCCATACAAGTCATCCAGGAACAGGATGAACCGAAAGCACTCTCCTACCGCATCCATATAGGAATCACCCCATGGATCAGTAGCGAGAAGTCCTTGCACTCGTGGATCCCAACCACGACCGAACCACAGTTTATCTCTGGCCGCTAAACCAGAGATTCTTAGCAGTTCCTCCGCTTATGAAGATCCACGGTCTTCAATGCTCCATCTCGACCGTCTTCAAATATCTTCACGTATTTGTTGGTCGGAATGGTTTTCGAATATACATTCGATCCCGGTCTTTCCATACCAACAATCGTATTGGACAGGTTTGATAGTCGGTGTTTTAACTATCAAAATATACAGTGTTTCAAACATGACACTCCAATGAGTTCACTGGTTCAGCATTCAACATTACCTGGCCTTTTAACACTTGATTTACTTTGTTAAATCAAAACTTCTAACTCTGTTAATATTTAAAAATACAATATTAGAATAACTCTAATTCGATTTAACTCTAATCGATTAACTCTAATTGATCAACTAATACTCGACTTACATCCATTCGCTTGACCCTAGATCGCAGCGATCACAATGGTTACGCCTGATTTCCCCAGGAAACATCCGACCGCCGTAGGCTATCTGCAGCCCTGCGAATTACGCTAGCAGTCGTACGAAATGGCAACTTAGCCGAATAATTATGTTTGGCTAATCCTATCTCGAATAACTATATTCAATTTCCCATTTTGAAATCTCATTTAAAATTCTCTTTTTTACTTGATCTCGTTTTCAAATAACGTTAATGTAAAATTAACGTCTTAACACTTTGAATCTCACTTAAAGCCTCTGGTTTATAATAAACCCTTTTTATCGTAATCTCCTTTCACTTAATTCATATAATTGAGTACGTTTATTTCCTTTCACCATTCAATTGGCTTGCATCTCACATTCGGTAACCTTTTTAAATGAATTCCCATTTAAAGATATATTCCTAAATTCATCATTAATTAAAATAATAACTCATTTCAACATTAACTACTTTAGTAGTAAATCCCTTTATTAACTAAATTAAATATTAAATCCCTTTTAAATCCTTATTTAAATTCAAACAATATTCGTTTAACTATTTTAGTCAAAACACATTAACTTGATAAACAATTCTAATTTCAAACGGTCGATTTAATTAACTCAAAAACTTGATTATCTCATTAACCGATTTCAACAATCCTCGTTTTAAATTAATTAAAAATATAATTAATTTAGATAGATTCTAATTATTTGTTTCCTTTACAAAACAATGATCAAAGTTTAACCCTTTTAATTCATTTCTTATCTTCATACTTGAAAATCTGATTAACATCAGCATCTACTTTATAAAATAAACCAACCATAAATCAAGATCTTTAATAAATAAAATATTTATTTAATTCCCTTTTATACTTTATTCAAATAATATATTTCAAGATCTGAGTCCAGTTATAAAATAAACTTTATAACTTCACTTTTATCGACTCACCTAACGGTGAATCCATATCTATAAACCGATTGATTTTTAAAGGCCATACTCTGCCAAACACTTAACCAATATCACCTATTGGTTCAAACCAAACAGAGGTTGAATATTCAATTAATAATCAACCATCAAATCAATCACACAAACAGATCAGTTCATATATGATAATATGAAAATAAATAATACATTTGAGGAATCCGGTTGGATCCCTCCAACCTGTTCTTCCCTGTATTCAAAACGGTTATCACAAACCAGGTCAAACAATCCCATTTAACGGATATATCATAGCAATTAGCAACCATTTTATATCAACTAACCAATAAAACATTTTCATCAGTTCCTCCAGTTCAACCGAAAACACGTTTATTTTATAAACGTGACCAACCAAGGTGAGTTACCTTTATTGGAACCAGTCGTTAAAAATAACGATTTGGTAATTTCACTGAAATTAAACCCAGTTTAATTTCGTCAGTTCAATCAACAAACCAATGTATAACTAGCAAATAGGCAACCATCAGCAAGCAGAGCACACAAAATAAAAACACCCAATTTATATAAAATATAAAAAGGGTAACTGAGTGAGTTTAACTCACCTTGAGTTAATTCGCTGTTTAGACAGCTCGTTTCAGTTAAATTAAACAAGCGTTTAATTTAACTGAAATATCAGTTGATTCTGATCGCGTCTATTTCTGTTCCATGACGTAGATCTCGTCGAGTTCAACGCGTCATGTTTCATCGAGTTATTTGTTAAGAATAACCAGGGCTGCATCCTGTATTTTTGTTCATCGCACCGCTTCCTTGTTCAACCATAGCTTTTGTTTATCTCAGAAAACATCGGACCAAAATTTTGCGGTTCCCTTAACAGCGTTGCCCCTTCTCGTTTTGTTTCTGCATCAATTCACATTTCACTATTAGTTAAGAAGACTAATTCCTTAAACAAATGATAACCTAGTTTAGTTAGTTAATCAACCTTTATTTACGGTGGAATATGTTGGCCGATACTAGTTTACACCCTTCCAGGTTTCTTCGTTGCCCAACTCCTCATCCCGCTGGACCGACTTTGCCACCTGCCTTTCACGCCCCACGTTATATTCTGTACCGTCCCCTTCTTCTCCATTTGCCACTCCTCTTGCCACCCACAAAAAAAAAAAAAGTAGCGACTTCATGGGCTGATTGCCGCCACCGACTCATGCTGAGGACCCCCTCCTAACACTCTCCTTCTTCACTTCATTTTACGTCCGTCCTATTTCTTTTTTTTTTTCTGCTGCTGCTCCTGGAACCGCTCGTGTACAGTGTACACGCAACCATGCCGCACCCTCTCTCGTGAACCAAGCTGCTGTCTTTGTTTATCATCATATATATATATATGTCATTATCAGAGGACGCTGTCTCACCATTGCTGAGACGAGATGGAGAAAACGAATGGAGCAAGGTATATATATAGGGGAGAAGATGACTTGATGGCCACGGTTTTAATTTAATATATTGTATAAAACATAGGTTTGCAGAAAGAGAAATAGACTAGCTGTATGATGGTGAGTGTCTCCAAACGTGGTCGGCAAGGGATGTGGTTGTTTGGGATGCAAGTAATTGAGAAATGTGGGGCGCAAGCTACTGGAAGTACGTAAGCAAAAGAATGAAGAAAAGTGGAGTGGTGGGATAGAAATATTCATATTATAATGTATAAAACTTTGATGCGGAGAAATCTTATTAGAAACCACTACATACGATTTCTGTCTACTGATAAAAAGGCTGTTCTTGATGTAAAACGATATTCCGGATCCAATGGAACAAGTTTCGTCGCAATCCGAGGTCGCATGAAAAAATTTCCTTTATGAAACCAGAAATGAACACACGTTTAATTTTTCCACGGTCACCAGATAAATCAAATCCACTTGAAACTGCGAACATCGACAATAACTTTTCGATACGAACCCAACGGCACTAGTTTCGTCGCATTCTGAGACTGTTGCCCCGGTAGGCTGTTTTTACCCCGAACCGCAATACCCTTTTTAACGCCAAATTTCTCGATCTCTAAAAATAGCAAACTATATACCTATCCTGACTCTAATCGACGATACGAACTCAACGGAACTGGTTTCGTTGAAAACAGAGTCCGTTTGCAAAACGGCTACTTTAAAGGCCTATAATTTAATAACGATTTTCCATAGCGACTATTTCAAATTTTGATTTGGCCATAACTATCAAACTATAACACGAAATCTAGATTTTTCTCTTTCATATGAAAATTATCGTCAACACGCTCCCAACGTTTCTTGTTTCACAGAAATCCGACTTATATCGAATCCTGTATTCTCAGTTGAAGTTCAAAACTCTAATTTACGAACTGCACGCCATTTTCAAGCTCGAATTTATATTATATATAAATTATAACGTTCAACTTCGTTTCAATAACGAATTAAATATCAAATTCCATTAATATTCCCAACATAATATTTAAAACTAATTTAAATATTCATATTCAAATGGTCGAAAAACATGGGTCGTTACAATCACTTACAACACAGCAGAAATAACTAGAGCTATATGATCCTGAAGCCTCCTGCTCCAAGCTCTTCCAGTATATCTGTAAATTCCCGAACTACTTGACTGCCCGTATAAATTTAGGCACCCAAGAGTTTAGGTAGAACAAAACAAAATAAACTCCGGGTCAGTCATGGGACTGGTATGAGTAAACAGTTTAAAACAGTTTCAGAAAACTAAATGATATCTCATAAGACCACGCCGTATAACACGGAACGGGTTTTTCCCTTATGAGAATCCAAACACTTGATTTATCTTTATATCAAAACTCTTTTGATATTATAATAATGTCTAAATCAAGTAGATAACAATCTAGTGGAACGTTTGCATCTCACGTTCCACATATATAATATACAATCATAAACCGCAAGCACGTATTGGGTATTTGATTTCCAACTATGACAAGGTATGGAACCACCTTCCGCTGGTATATCTCTAGAGGAGAATACACCGAGTTCAACAAGAACATCTTGCAACTCAGCCACACATGACCGACCACTCATTTCGCTTGAGTGTATCGAATGTATATCACCAACGGTTGGGATCAGCAACCGTTTCCCGAATGGGACAGCGTCGACAATAGATTTTTAGAAGTAAATGAAACTCTAGATCAGGTGATTATACACCCTAATAGGTGCGACCTACATAGCCATGCTGCTTGCCCGATTTCTGTCATTTACCGGTTGATGAGGCTAGAAGCTACGCTTTATCATCACACCAGATTCACTTCGAATGTCACATCGTCAGATCCATCGAAAATCACTAATTGACGTCTACAACAGTACATTACGTGTCAGCTAAAAGAAGTTTCCTCCTCCGCTTCCACTCTTGGTACAGTTGAAGAAATCAATGTACGTGACCTTTCTGGAAATACTCTGTCAGACATTCATCCATACAAGTCACCCAGGAACAGGATGAACTGAAGGCACTATTTCTATTAATAGAAAAAGTCCTTGCACTCTACTCCGTCTTCGATTATCTTTATATAATCTGATTCGCACGCTACTGCCGATATGGAGTGGTTCTTCGGATAATAATCCAACCGGTCTCTCCATATTGACAACGATGGTCAAAACTTCGATAGTCTGTGATTTAACTATCGAATAAAAACAAGTGTTTCGATAGTCGATGATTTGACTATCGAATAAAACAAGTGTTCATCCAAACATCCAACAATCACTGAACCTTTAATTAATATTCCATTAATTAAATCTCTTTTCTATTTCTTTATCAATATTTGTAAATCAAATATTTCAATAACCATATTGCCCTTTTACGTTCTTTGGAAAACATTTCCATATATCGCCTTCTTTTTATTTTCTAAACTTTAGAAAATATATGTTATTTATAATTGGAAAATATTACAATTACTTATCTCTTTTCCAATCTCGTTTATTCCTATACTTAGGAAATATTTAACATCTATTTCCAAGCTTACATTTCATTTGGGTTAAAACGGATGTTGTGTAAAACATCGTTACGACAACCCAAATACTACATTCAACTGAATCTTATTCAACATTGATCTTCGAGCCTGAAATCTTACTATTCATTTGTTAATAATGAAATCAATCAAGTTGGGGTATAACTACCTCTCAGACCTTGACTGAATAACATTTATAACGTCAAAACAGATATGACTACTTACTCGAACAATCAATAACATACAACTACTTCTTTACCTTTAAACACGTATACACTTTTTCTTTCTATTCTTACTAGATTTTATTCTTATACTTCCTTTTTGATTATACTATTCTATTTCTAAGTTCGTTTTCTTATCGACTTCTATATATCTTGATATGTTAATTTCTAACTATCAAAGTATCTTAAAAATATTCTATCTCCTTAAATTCCCGGAAAAATTCGCCATAACCTCCTTTGTACCGGGAGCATCGGGAAATTTCAAATAGCTTTCCCGGTCCTTCTCATCTCAAAAAGAAAAAGAAAAAGCCAAGCGGCTAGCCGATACGGCGCATAAAATCTCATATATGAATTAACTACGTACCTTTTTGTCGGGCAATCTATATATATACCTTCTAACACTTTATTCCAAACCTGTCTCCTGTATATTTATGCATGTCCAATCTATTTTAACTATACCAATCGTTTTAACTCAATTTGTTAATTAAATCTGTTAATTAACTTCTTAGTCTAATCCACTTCTATTTATCCAAATCTATTTATTTAAAATCCCATTTGAATTTCTATATTCAAATTCCATTTGAAATACTATGTTCAAATTCTATAGTTAAACTCCATTTGAATTCTATTATTCAAATTCTATTTCAATTCCTTATATTCAAAGTCCATTTGAATTCTCTGCATTATTTATAAACAACGTTTATAACTTCAATTCAAATCCCACCTTTGCATTTATAGACAACGTTTATAAATTCAATTCAAATCCCATATTTTCATTTATAAACAAAGTTTATAAATTCGATTCAAAACCCACCTTTCATTTATAAACAAAGTTTATAAATTCGATCACTTGTTTTATATACCTTCAAAACAAGTTAATATTTTCTATAGTTTTAAAGTCCATTTGAATTCTATATTCAAAGTCTATTTGAATTCTATATTCAAATTCTATCGTCAAAGTCTATTTGAATTCTATATTCAAATTCTATCGTTTAAAGTCCATTTGAATTCTATATTCAAATTCTATCGTTTAAAGTCCATTTGAATTCTATATTCAAATTCTATCGTTTAAAGTCCATTTGAATTCTATATTCAAATACTATCGTTTAAAGTCCATTTGAATTCTATATTCAAATACTATCGTTTAAATTCCATTTGAATTCTATATTCAAATACTATCGTTTAAAGTCCATTTGAATATCTCTGCATTATTTATAAACAACGTTTATAACTTCAATTCAAATCTCATCTTTTCATTTATAAACAAAGTTTATAAATTCAATATTCGTTCATATATATTCAAAACAAGTTAATGTTTTCTATAGTTCATTTAAAATTCAAATTCTATTTGTAAAAATAGAATTCACTTTTTAAATCTCAAATACTCTTTTCGATATTTTTATAAATCAATATTCAAGCCCCATTGATATTTTAAATAATCAAATCAACCAATTTTCAATCATTTGATTTTCAATACATCATATATGAATATATATGAAATCAAACAAACAACAACAGATAATATATTTTTGAGGAATCCAGTTGGATTCCTCCAACCTGTTTTCCTGCATCCACAGACGTTAGTCAACATAGTAATACCCATACTGCTTCGAGGCAGGATATCGCGGTATAAAGGTCATCCACTAATCATAGCGTGGGGCGTATAGGGTAATCATCCGCTATGAAACTGCGGGCATCCGCTAATGAAACTGCGGGAATCCAACCAATCATCAACCCAATATATATATAATAGTCAACCAATCCTAAATAACTATATATATTTTTAAAGCAATCAGACAGCATTCAAACAAGCACAGACAATTATTTTTAACACTAAAAATAATTCTAATTAAATGGTGAGTTAGATTTACTCACATTAATTCATTTGCTGGATATCCAATGAATCTCCATTGCCTTGCCTTTCCATCTTCTTGAATAAATTAATTTTGTACCTACCATTAATTTAATTCAATAGTTAAATGATTTTTAATTTAAACTAACTTATCCTATAAATTAATTTATGTATTTTCAAACACTTAACCATATATATTTTCAATGCTTACTTAAAATAAAGAAACAACAACTTTAATTACTTTTCCATTTTCTTTTAAATAAATTAAATCTCCAACTATATAAACTAATTCCTATATATTAAATTAATTATCACATTAACTATTTATTTCATTGATTCACTAAATAAATTAAACGAAGTTTAAATTATTTAATCAAAATTAGTTAAAGCTTATTACCTTATATCCCATTTGCAAATGCCAAATTCGACTCAGCAACCACCATCAAAAGTGCGAACCCTTCTGCACCATTCTCTTGACTTCCAGGCTTGCAAAAACCCGATCCCACTTCCCCATGTTGACCGTTGGTGTTACCAGTATTCATGTACCCACCTCAGATGCCTTCGGCAATCAGTGAAACTCCATCTCCATACAGCAGGTCCCCCCTTCCGCCTATGTCTCCTTCCAGACATCGTACCTTCCAGCACTTCACCAAGCTACATCTTCAAAGACCAATACCCACATCGACCCTTTTTAGTACATCGCACTCCACTCAGTAAACCGCATCACCCAGTTTTTATTATCGTCGGCGTCGGCCCCTTCTGAAACTGCAGTCACCAATACCCTTGTCGGCTTCGCCTCTGCAAATCCGCTCAACCTAGACCTCGACAACCCTACATCGCACCCTAACCTTCATGAACCTATCGCGCTCACACTGGCATTGGATTGGAGACTCGCGATCTCTATTCAATCGCGATTGGGGCTCCTGCTGTCGTGACCTGCGACGTCGCGCTCCAGATCGATGGTCAGAACCCTGCCCTAGCCTTGTTCGAGCTTCCGTCTTCAATTGCGATCTCTGATTACAAATGAAAGAGGTGAATTTGTTTGAGAGTAGGCAGCGGTTTTCTTTTGATTTGTGGTTTTACTGGAGTGAACAAATGAAGGAAGAAATTAAGAGGGGATGCGGTTTTATAAGGTGAATGGATAGACTAAGGGAGGCCACGGTTGTTTTTTATTCAGTGGTGAGGAGAGGGAGATGTGTTCAATTCACTATCTTATGAAATGGTTATTTATATTTTAATTTAAACCGATATCCTTAAATTAAAATATCTTATGGTCCTGAACTCCTTTTTGAACCCAACGATTGTCAATTCTAGGGTTTAACCACCATTTCGGACACACTGGGATAGGTCACGAAGTCCAATTCGATCATCCGGAACAGATATTAATTTAAACTGATATAAATTAAATTCAAAACCATTAATTTCTTCGATAATAATTTAATATTATTATTCTCATTTAAACAGGATTCTGAACTGTATTTAAATTCAGCTTTAAACCTCGAACTGAATTATATTTTCGCATTACGATGATTTAATATATTCGATATTAAATCGAAATTGATTATTAAATTAATAACTTAATATAAATATTTATTTATATTATCAACTCGATATTTAAATTCGTATTAAATATTTTTAATTAACCCATAAGAATCTGGGTCATTACATTCTTCCCCACTTAAAATAATTTCATCCTCGAAATTGCTAAGGTAGAAAAAGTGCTACAACCCATTAACTTTTCAGAACTTATTTATGTTGATACTCAACATTTCAAACTTCAATACGTAACTCTCTGTCGAATAAATCCCTATTCGATAACTCCTCCCTTCGAATAACTATATTCGATAATCTATCTTTCGAATAACTAGATTCGAAAACCTTTCTTCGAATAAATTATATTCGATTTACTCCATTCAATTTACTCTTATCAATTAACTCTATTGGATTTACTCTTATCAATTAACTCCATCGAATAACTAAATTCGATAACTCCTTCGAATAACCAATATTCTATAACTCACTTCGATTAAACTAATCGATAACTCTTTTCGATTAAACTATAATCGATAGCTCATTTCGATTAACAAATAATCGATAACTCCTTCGATTTACTACTAATCGATAACTTCTTTCGAATAAACTATATTCGATCAACTTTAATTGAATAACTAACATTCAATTAAATCCTAATTCGATAAACTATGTTCAATTTACTCTATCTGGTTAACTCTTTCTCTAATCGATTTATTCTAACTCCAGTCGATTATTTCTAACTCCAGTCGACTTCTCCTATTCGAATAACTCCTATTCGATAGCGTTTATTCATTTATAAAGATTTACTTTTAGTAACGGTTCTTCACTTTATAAATGTTCTCTTTAATAACGTTACTTCACTTATATAAGTGTTGTGTACCCCTTTTATTTAAAACTATCGGTGTTAAAAACCAATATCTCTTCTCTATATAAGTTCAGACTTATATATTCATTTATCGAATGATAAATATTTAATTTAATTTATAAACTGTTATTTATAAATTAATCTTTCTATTTATCTGTTAAAACAGATTTCCATTTTCTATTCATCTTCTAAATATTCCTTTGATTAAATCTATTTATTTAACAAATAATTATCTCATCTATAACATTCTATTTATTTTCTATAAATAAATATTTCCATTGAATCTATTTGTAAATGTTTTACAAATATTCTCTTCTAAATTCTATTTGTAAATGTTTTTACAAATATTTCTCCTTATATTTGTTTACACATAACATCCTTTGTATTTGTGTTACAAATATATTTCCTTTAACTCTTTTGGTTTCTCCTTTATTCAAACCCAACTCATATTTCATTCACATGATTTTACTCAATTTATTCGTTTCGATCCATTTAACTTACTTAAGTTAAATTTAATTTCAACCATCCAAATTCCCATTAACTAGTTGCTAATTAACCGTTTTGCCTATTTCACCATTTTTATTCGAATATCACTTGTTCAAATGTATGTCAACTTAATTATAAACTAATCTAATTATAATTTCAACTCGAGTTATATATTCGATTTCGAATATAAATTCTCAATCCCTTTCACTTATCCAAAAACCCAATTTCGATTCAATTTTCCTTTAACTAATTATTTTCCCATTTAGTTAATTCTATTTAACCATTTAAAATATGATTTTTGTCTTAAAAATCATTTCACTTACTTCACTGGAGTTCATATTTACTTTGTATCTCCAGTCTGGATTTTTCTAATGCCAATTCGGATTTTATTTCCTAAAAATCCTTCTGTTTATTTAGTTAAACCGTTATGGTTTTATAATGGTTCTGGCGCTGCTTTTCTAAAAATTTGATTTTGACATAACTCAAAATTTATACGACGAAATCCAGATTTTTCTCTTTCAATAGAAAACTATCGTTCAACCGGTCCCGACGATTCTTGTTTCAAAGAATTCCGACTTCAATTGAGTTCTGTATACTAAATTGAAGTTCGAATCGCCAATTTTCGAACTGTCGCGCTACGGCTAGCTCGTTTTAATTATATTTATAAATATAAACGTTTTAACTTTGTTTATAATAAATTCAATCTCCATTCTGATATATTTTTAATATATATCCAATTCATTCCAACATAATATTCCCGATCTATTTCTCTTCAAATATTTAAGTCCTCTACATCTACAATATTCAAATTCCATTTGAATTTCTTTATTCAAACTCTATATTTGAATTTCCTTCTATTCAATTTCTATTTGAAATCCTCGATTCAAATTCTAATTAAATTTCTATCTTCAAATTCTATTTGAATTCCTTATCTTCAATTTATATTTGAAATCCTTATATTCAATTTCTATTTAAATTCCTTTGTTAAATTTCTATTTGAAATCCTTTGAATTTAAATTCTATTTTAAACTTTATATTTTCTTTGAATTCTATTTAACCATTCTCCATTTGAATTCTAATATTCAAATTTCTATTTGAATTTTCTTTATTCAAATCCATTTGAATTCCTTTGAATTCAAATTCAATAACAACAACAACAAAGCCATATATTTCTATTTGAATTCCTTTGAATTCCTTTTGAATTCAAATTCCATTTCAATTTTTCTTATACAATTTCTATTTGAATTTTCTTTATTCAAACTCATTTGAATTCCTTTGAATTCAAATTCTATTTCACTTCTATTTGAATTATATATATATATATTCAAATTCCTTTATTTTACTTCTATTTGAATTATATATATATATATATTCAAATTCCTTTATTTTACTTCTATTTGAAATCTATATTCCAATTCCTATTTCAAAATTCCTTTGAAGTAATATAAATATATACATATATTTATATCTATCACAAATTCAAAACATTTGAATTTTCAAACAACTTGTTTCTTTTCAAACAAATTTCCATCAAAACTTTTCTAAGGCAGCAATTCGTCACTTAGAAACTCGAAAATGAACACTGATGATGTTGCGACCATCATCAGAATTATTTTCCAGCTACTGAATGAGTCATGTGCTATATTTCTTTCAAAATCCATTTAGAAAAATATTTTCCAAACTCCCAGGATTTTAAATTCTGAATTCTGGTTGGAATTCAAATTTCAATTTATCTCATTTGTATATTTGATTTCATATACAAATTCCATTGGTTATATATATAACTATTTCTGTTTTATAATCTAATTCGATTATAATCCTAACAATCAACTTAACTATTTAAAAACAATATCGTGTCCAATCTTCTATTCAAGTGTTTATAAACTCCTATCGACATCGTGGCGTCCCACGATTCGACCAAAATTTATAATCCACTCAACAGACTAGTCAACACAATATAAAACGGTTTTTATATCAAATAACAAATACGCTCTCTCGTATATATATACACTCAACTCATTCTAGGATACTACTGATCCTATCTCTAATGAGCACATTCCAACAAGCCTAGGTATTCGCTCAACCTAAGCTGCGATACCAACTGTAACGACCCAAAAATCCGGTAGAATATGAGCTGACCAAAACACAAGTCCAACCCCAAATAACACAGAAATTCGAACCATTAATAGAAAGAAGTTAGAAGGTGAGGAAAGATAAGATAGAAACCTAGAATAGAAGAAGAAGAACACAACATCAGAGTAACACGAATCTCACAGCGGAACGAATAAGATATAATATATATAACATAACTTGAAATATACATCTGTACTTGAATATACATCAATATCAAGGTACATCACTTACAACACAGCAGAAATAACTAGAGCTATATGATCCTGAAGCCTCCTGCTCCAAGCTCTTCCAGTATATCTGTAAATTCCCGAACTACTTGACTGCCCGTATAAATTTAGGCACCCAAGAGTTTAGGTAGAACAAAACAAAATAAACTCCGGGTCAGTCATGGGACTGGTATGAGTAAACAGTTTAAAACAGTTTCAGAAAACTAAATGATATCTCATAAGACCACGCCGTATAACACGGAACGGGTTTTTCCCTTATGAGAATCCAAACACTTGATTTATCTTTATATCAAAACTCTTTTGATATTATAATAATGTCTAAATCAAGTAGATAACAATCTAGTGGAACGTTTGCATCTCACGTTCCACATATATAATATACAATCATAAACCGCAAGCACGTATTGGGTATTTGATTTCCAACTATGACAAGGTATGGAACCACCTTCCGCTGGTATATCTCTAGAGGAGAATACACCGAGTTCAACAAGAACATCTTGCAAATCAGCCACACATGACCGACCACTCATTTCGCTTGAGTGTATCGAATGTATATCACCAACGGTTGGGATCAGCAACCGTTTCCCGAATGGGACAGCATCGACAATAGATTTTTAGAAGTAAATGAAACTCTAGATCAGGTGATTATACACCCTAATAGGTGCGACCTACATAGCCATGCGGCTTGCCCGATTTCTGTCATTTACCGGTTGATGAGGCTAGAAGCTACGCTTTATCATCACACCAGATTCACTTCGAATGTCACATCGTCAGATCCATCGAAAATCACTAATTGACGTCTACAACAGTACATTACGTGTCAGCTAAAAGAAGTTTCCTCCTCCGCTTCCACTCTTGGTACAGTTGAAGAAATCAATGTACGTGACCATTCTGGAAATACTCTGTCAGACATTCATCCATACAAGTCACCCAGGAACAGGATGAACTGAAGGCACTATTTCTATTAATAGAAAAAGTCCTTGCACTCTACTCCGTCTTCGATTATCTTTATATAATCTGATTCGCACGCTACTGCCGATATGGAGTGGTTCTTCGGATAATAATCCAACCGGTCTCTCCATATTGACAACGATGGTCAAAACTTCGATAGTCTGTGATTTAACTATCGAATAAAAACAAGTGTTTCGATAGTCGATGATTTGACTATCGAATAAAACAAGTGTTCATCCAAACATCCAACAATCACTGAACCTTTAATTAATATTCCATTAATTAAATCTCTTTTCTATTTCTTTATCAATATTTGTAAATCAAATATTTCAATAACCATATTGCCCTTTTACGTTCTTTGGAAAACATTTCCATATATCGCCTTTTTTTATTTTCTAAACTTTAGAAAATATATGTTATTTATAATTGGAAAATATTCCAATTACTTATCTCTTTTCCAATCTCGTTTATTCCTATACTTAGGAAATATTTAACATCTATTTCCAAGCTTACATTTCATTTGGGTTAAAACTGATGTTGTGTAAAACATCGTTACGACAACCCAAATACTACATTCAACTGAATCTTATTCAACATTGATCTTCGAGCCTGAAATCTTACTATTCATTTGTTAATAATGAAATCAATCAAGTTGGGGTATAACTACCTCTCAGACCTTGACTGAATAACATTTATAACGTCAAAACAGATATGACTACTTACTCGAACAATCAATAACATACAACTACTTCTTTACCTTTAAACACGTATACACTTTTTCTTTCTATTCTTACTAGATTTTATTCTTATACTTCCTTTTTGATTATACTATTCTATTTCTAAGTTCGTTTTCTTATCGACTTCTATATATCTTGATATGTTAATTTCTAACTATCAAAGTATCTTAAAAAAATTCTATCTCCTTAAATTCCCAGAAAAATTCGCCATAACCTCCTTTGTACCGGGAGCATCGGGAAATTTCAAATAGCTTTCCCAGTCCTTCTCATCTCAAAAAGAAAAAGAAAAAGCCAAGCGGCTAGCCGATACGGCGCATAAAATCACATATATGAATTAACTACGTACCTTTTTGTCGGGCAATCTATATATATACCTTCTAACACTTTATTCCAAACCTGTCTCCTGTATATTTATGCATGTCCAATCTATTTTAACTATACCAATCGTTTTAACTCAATTTGTTAATTAAATCTGTTAATTAACTTCTTAGTCTAATCCACTTCTATTTATCCAAATCTATTTATTTAAAATCCCATTTGAATTTCTATATTCAAATTCCATTTGAAATACTATGTTCAAATTCTATAGTTAAATTCCATTTGAATTCTATTATTCAAATTCTATTTCAATTCCTTATATTCAAAGTCCATTTGAATTCTCTGCATTATTTATAAACAACGTTTATAACTTCAATTCAAATCCCTCCTTTGCATTTATAGACAACGTTTATAAATTCAATTCAAATCCCATATTTTCATTTATAAACAAAGTTTATAAATTCGATTCAAAACCCACCTTTCATTTATAAACAAAGTTTATAAATTCGATCACTTGTTTTATATACCTTCAAAACAAGTTAATATTTTCTATAGTTTTAAAGTCCATTTGAATTCTATATTCAAAGTCTATTTCAATTCTATATTCAAATTCTATCGTCAAAGTCTATTTGAATTCTATATTCAAATTCTATCGTTTAAAGTCCATTTGAATTCTATATTCAAATTCTATCGTTTAAAGTCCATTTGAATTCTATATTCAAATTCTATCGTTTAAAGTCCATTTGAATTCTATATTCAAATACTATCGTTTAAAGTCCATTTGAATTCTATATTCAAATACTATCGTTTAAAGTCCATTTGAATTCTATATTCAAATACTATCGTTTAAAGTCCATTTGAATATCTCTGCATTATTTATAAACAACGTTTATAACTTCAATTCAAATCTCATCTTTTCATTTATAAACAAAGTTTATAAATTCAATATTCGTTCATATATATTCAAAACAAGTTAATGTTTTCTATAGTTCATTTAAAATTCAAATTCTATTTGTAAAAATAGAATTCACTTTTTAAATCTCAAATACTCTTTTCGATATTTTTATAAATCAATATTCAAGCCCCATTGATATTTTAAATAATCAAATCAACCAATTTTCAATCATTTGATTTTCAACACATCATATATGAATATATATGAAATCAAACAAACAACAACAGATAATATATTTTTGAGGAATCCAGTTGGATTCCTCCAACCTGTTTTCCTGCATCCACAGACGTTAGTCAACATAGTAATACCCATCCTGCTTCGAGGCAGGATATCGCGGTATGAAGGTCATCCACTAATCATAGCGTGGGGCGTATAGGGTAATCATCCGCTATGAAACTACGGGCATCCGCTAATGAAACTGCGGGAATCCAACCAATCATCAACCCAATATATATATAATAGTCAACCAATCCTAAATAACTATATATATTTTTAAAGCAATCAGACAGCATTCAAACAAGCACAGACAATTATTTTTAACACTAAAAATAATTCTAATTAAATGGTGAGTGAGATTTACTCACATTAATTCATTTGCTGGATATCCAATGAATCTCCATTGCCTTGCCTTTCCATCTTCTTGAATAAATTAATTTTGTACCTACCATTAATTTAATTCAACAGTTAAATGATTTTTAATTTAAACTAACTTATCCTATAAATTAATTTATGTATTTTCAAACACTTAACCATATATATTTTCAATGCTCACTTAAAATAAATAAACAACAACTTTAATTACTTTTCCATTTTCTTTTAAATAAATTAAATCTCCAACTATATAAACTAATTCCTATATATTAAATTAATTATCACATTAACTATTTATTTCATTGATTCACTAAATAAATTAAACGAAGTTTAAATTATTTAATCAAAATTAGTTAAAGCTTATTACCTTATATCCCATTTGCAAATGCCAAATTCGACTCAGCAACCACCATCAAAAGTGCGAACCCTTCTGCACCATTCTCTTGACTTCCAGGCTTGCAAAAACCCGATCCCACTTCCCCATGTTGACCGTTGGTGTTACCAGTATTCATGTACCCACCTCAGATGCCTTCGGCAATCAGTGAAACTCCATCTCCATACAGCAGGTCCCCCCTTCCGCCTATGTCTCCTTCCAGACATCGTACCTTCCAGCACTTCACCAAGCTACAGCTTCAAAGACCAATACCCACATCGACCCTTTTCAGTACATCGCACTCCACTCAGTAAACCGCATCACCCAGTTTTTATTATCGTCGGCGTCGGCCCCTTCTGAAATAGCGGTCACCAATACCCCTGTCGGCTTCGCCTCTGCAAATCCGCTCAACCTAGACCTCGACAACCCTACATCGCACCCTAACCTTCATGAACCTATCGCGCTCACACTAGCATTGGATTGGAGACTCGCGATCTCTATTCAATCGCGATTGGGGCTCCTGCTGTCGTGACCTGCGACGTCGCGCTCCAGATCGATGGTCAGAACCCTGCCCTAGCCTTGTTCGAGCTTCCGTCTTCAATTGCGATCTCTGATTACAAATGAAAGAGGTGAATTTTTTTGAGAGTAGGCAGCGGTTTTCTTTTGATTTGTGGTTTTACTGGAGTGAACAAATGAAGGAAGAAATTAAGAGAGGATGCGGTTTTATAAGGTGAGTGGATAGACTAAGGGAGGCCACGGTTGTTTTTATTTAGTGGTGAGGAGAGGGAGATGTGTTCAATTCTCTATCTTATGAAATGGTTATTTATATTTTAATTTAAACCGATATCC
The DNA here is from genome assembly GCA_030737875.1 of Allium sativum. NCBI lineage: Eukaryota > Viridiplantae > Streptophyta > Magnoliopsida > Asparagales > Amaryllidaceae > Allium > Allium sativum. The sequence goes on from CM060920.1 coordinate 493,962,156, forward strand.
TTAAATTAGAATATCTTATGGTCCTGAACTCCTTTTTGAACCCAACGACTGTCAATTCTAGGGTTTAACCACCATTTCGGACACACTGGGATAGGTCACGAAGTCCAATTCGATCATCCGGAACAGATATTAATTTAAACTGATATAAATTAAATTCAAAACCATTAATTTCTTCGATAATAATTTAATATTATTATTCTCATTTAAACAGGATTCTGAACTGCATTTAAATTCAGCTTTAAACCTCGAACTGAATTATATTTTCGCATTACGATGATTTAATATATTCGATATTAAATCGAAATTGATTATTAAATTAATAACTTAATATAAATATTTATTTATATTATCAACTCGATATTTAAATTCGTATTAAATATTTAAAATTAACCCATAAGAATCCGGGTCATTACAGCCTACTCTATATATCCCTGAGCACTAGGCTCATCACAGTCGACCGAATCCACGACACCACTAAGGTGCCCATCCACTAAAAAGCATACTGATCAAACCACCAGTTTACCACCATACCGGGGTATGAGGCTCGCGGATCAACGCTATACACAAAGCCATGCTATATCATCTGCGCTTTGATCATCAACCACCAAACTTTGCTTTTCAACAAAAGTCTGGATCACTGCATCTCAGCATGCCACACTATCAATCCATATCATACCACTGATTTCTGCCAATATATAACCTCTGAGCTCATATGTCTCAGAGAAGGGCGTTAAGCAAGAAAATAAATTCTCCGCCGCCAAGCAGATATATATTTAGCAGAGATCAACAAATACAATATAAAGGAATACAATGTCAGACACACCATCCATTTACAAGTCCGTTCTAGGTCTGAACGAAACCGGAGGCACTTTCCTCGCATATCCATCCATCTCCAAGTACGTCTGGATGACCACCAACTATTTCCATCCTCTTGGGTGTACAGCCCAATCAGGATCGTCAGTAATTATCCAAACGATGTGAAGACTTCCGGCCTTCAACCACCTTCTTCATCTTCGACATATCGTCGAATCGGTTATTCAGAATGGGAATAAACCCGGCCTTTCCAAACAACCCGCGTATATTAAAAATAAATGTTACACAAACACAACATACGCCTCATTCCAATTCATTAGTTACTAACCGTAAATAAGTAAGAGAGCAATTCCCCAAATATTAACCCCGAAGGCCGAAACCAACATCAGATCAATATACAGGAAACCATTCTTCTTAACTAACCTTCAGCTAGTCTCTAAATTTCAATTCTTAGGGAAAGGTTCCCATTAATTTTATCCAAGATAAATTCTTTAAAATTTATCCTTTAATCTTCCTTTGGATGTCATTTCAAACCAAATTATGGTTTTCCAAACTAGTCGAGATTAGCGAACCATACCGAAGTAATTATTTAATTTATTTCCCAATCCCAACCTATTCATCCCATGAAGCAAAACTGGTAATACTCCATATTTAACATCACAGTGTTCGGTAAAATTAATTACCATTTCACATTCAAATCTGATTAAAGATTTAACTATCGCTTTGGAGCAAAACTGGTGATACTCCATTCTCGCTTATTTTCTAAAGTTGATAATTTAAATTATCAATTTAATTGAAGATTCATCAAAACTCTTTTTACTGGGTTAAAGAACTTGTGTCATTTAAAACACAGTTCACGATAAACCCAAATCACATTCTATTTATTATCGGGTTAAAGAACTAGTGTTATTTAAAACACAGTTCATGATAAACCCATGAATCAATTCTGTTTTAAACCCATTTCAAATCCAATTTATTTATTTAAAAATAATTAGGTTTTAATTTCAGTTCAAAACTAGTTCATTTCGATAAAAATCTATTTTTATCTTTTCAAATATGGAGTTTTTCATCCCAATTTTTCCCAAATCATTTCTTATGATTTTACACTAATTATTACTATTTTTAATAATTTTATCAAGGCCCGTACAGTCGATTTCCATCAACGGCCATCGAACTGCACTTACAACGACCTTTTCCAAATTTTATTTGGACGTATCTCCAAATCCAACCGTTAGATTTCAAATTTCTAATAATCGTTAGAAAGCTCTTTTCGATACGAACCCAACGGTTCCGGTTTTAGGAGAATCCGACGGTCGGATCTCCCGTAATGTCCGTTTGAAATAAATGGTCGAAATTCACGAACTGCCGCGGCGCGGCGTGTTCTATTCAGGCCATTATATATATAATATATATATATATATTATATATATATCGTCGATTACCTTTTTAAAATGAATTTTATAAATCATTTCAAATTTGTTTTAAAAACAATTTCAACCTTTAATTCAAATTCAAATTAAAATTGAATTTTCCCTTATAAATTCTTTCTACATTCACTTCTATTCGATTTCAATTCAAATCGATTTCAATTCTATTTCAATTCATTTTCAATTCAAATTCGTTTTCTATTCAATTCAATTCGAATTCGTTTTCTATTCAATTCAATTCGAATTCGTTTTCTATTCAATTCAATTCAAATTCGTTTTCTATTCAATTCAATTCGAATTCGTTTTCTATTCAATTCAATTCGAATTCGTTTTCTATTCAATTCAATTTGAATTCGTTTTCTAATCGATTCAATTTGAATTCGTTTTCTAATCGATTCAAATCAAATTCGTTTTCTAATCGATTCAAATCAAATTCGTTTTCTAATCGATTCAAATCAAATTCGGTTTATATTCGTTTCAATTCAAATTCGTTTTATATTCGTTTCAATTCAAATTCGTTTTCGATTCAATTCGATTCAAATTCGTTTTCTATTCGATTCAAATTCAATTCTAAATATTCGATTTCGAAATCACTTTTCAATATTCATTTTAAAATGAATAAAATCGATATAAATATCGTTCACGTCAAAATGGCGTCAATCTAATCAACACGGCTTCATATATTTCTATTTTCAAATATTCTATTTCAAATATTTCTATTTCAAAATATTTCTATTTCAAATATTCTATTTCAAAATGTTTCGTTCAACACATGACTAATCTCAACGGATGAGTACTGTCAACACATGAACCTTTATTTTATATTCATAAAGATGTAAATTTTATTATTAAAATATTTCGTTCAACACATGACTAATCTCAACGGATGAGTACGGTCAACACATGAACCTTTATCTTATATTGATAAAGATGTAAATTTTATTATTAAAATATTTCGTTCAACACATGACTAATCTCAATGGATGAGTATGGTCAACACATGAACCTTTATCTTATAATATTCTTTATTTTTCCGATTGGAATGAGGCCCAATCAATTACCATATAAAGTTAATTATATGGATTCCATACAACAAATGTATATAATAGCAACGATAAATAATCAACCATCATATAAAGTGCACTACACTGTATAGGCATCAAATATAGAAATCTAACGCTTATAACAGCCTGTCGATCCATCGACCGACATATTTATTCAATCAGGATCAGTGAACTTCAAATTTCATCCCAACACCCGTGTGGGGTTTCAAACAATCAAACACAGATTTTATTTGTGCAGTTGGGCGATGTGTAAAATTTATCGTCCCAATCAATGTCAGTCAAATCGGTGTGCATAAACAAACCGTCCGGTTTGTGAATGAATATTTTATTTTATTCGCTTCTACGTCAAAAATTATATTTTTAACGATCAAAATATTTATTCAAACTATGAATATTCTATTCGGTTCATTTATTCAATAAAATGATATTTTTATTTTTCTAACATATTTTAGAAAATTTCGGCGGCATAACGGCACGATACTAGAAACGGGACAAGGCCTAGCCTTATCCCCGGTCTAGTGAAGGCCCACGCCATTCACACATCAATCAAATCAATTTCATTTCACCAAACAATTCAATTCAAACTAAATAATCTAACCAACTACACAACCAAACAATTTAACAAACAAGCCATCTATGGTCTGTGGATGACGGGTGTCGGGTGCTACTAAGCACCGTCTGCATCCTAGTATATATATATATAACTAGAAAAAGAAATTGAAAGGTGAGAAATTCTCACTGTAACACCCCGAATTTTAGTTAATACTAATATTCACTAATTACAGAGTAAATCATATCAGATGTGAGAGTTGGGGGAAACGGGCTGCGTCGTTGCGTTCGTCTCGAAAAAATACGCGAAATAGAGTCCGAGTTTTCGAGAATCGGAGTCCGTATGGCCCAGTTATGGCCTAATGAAGTTTTCAGAAAATTCAAAGTTTTAAAACAGATTTAAAATTCAGGTTCAAATTTCGAAATTGGGGCCATTGGGCGCAGGTGGGAAAATTCCCGCCTAGCTACCCAAGTCGACAGCCCTGTCGACTGGGCAGTCGACTTGGCTAGGACCAAGTCGACAGCACTGTCGACTTGGGTGTCGACAGGGGTGCTCGGCCAGTTTCCTGGTGCACCATTTTAGGGTTTGACTGTGTTTCGGGGCTGTTTTCTGGAAGCTTCCGAGATCTGATGGTCCTAATCTAATTTAGGGTTAATCTAATCGCCTAAAACACTTGCCTAATCTATAAATACACCCTAAGCCTACCCTAATTCATACTAAAAATAGATCCAAGGGCCTCATGCCGTCAAATTAAAACTAGAAGGAGCCTCCACCAAAGTTGAGAGGAAGTTAGCATCTCAAATCAACTCTAATCAAGTTCTAATCCACTCTAGCAACTTAATCTTCCTCATTGGAGTGCTAATTAGTTATTTGTGAGTTCCTATGCTTTTAGCAAGCAATTGCTAAACTAATTAGGATAGGATATTATGAGGCTATGGTTGTAAATGTGGATCTATGCAAGTTGTGGTTGTCATATGCTATATGTGCATGATGATTAGTTTGCAAGTTTATGCTATTTGTTAGTTATGCAAGTTTGCCTCTATGTATGTCATGTTATGCAAGTTCATATGCAAGTTTATATGCAAGTTCATATGCAAGTTTGTCTCTTTTTATGATATGCACAACATATGCAAGTTTGCCTATATGTATGACATGTTATGAAAGTTCATATGCAAGTTCATATGCAAGTTCATATGCAAGTTTGTCTCTTTTTATGATATGCACAACATATGCAAGTTTGCCTCTATGTATGACATATTATGCAAGTTCATATGCAAGTTTGTCTCTTTTTATGATATGCATAATATATGCAAGTTTGGGTTAATGATTTATGCTAGTTGGGTTTAATGTTATGATGCAAGTTGACACCTTTTAAACCCATGTTAATGCCAATGTTATGATAAGTGGAACCCATTATAATTATGATGAATCTTCCCATTTATATGTCATGTTGTGTGAACGAATTACGTGGGGAACGATGGGGTTAATATGCATGTTAACAAAATTGTGTGAAGTTGGTATGATTAAGCATGCCATAAAATAAAATGGACATAATTGGGAATTTACCTATTAAGTTAGGTCTACCCATATTATGGAGTTGGGAATTTACCTATTGAGTTAGGTCTACCCATATTCTTAAAAAGTTGTAATTAATTAGGGATAATTAATACAAATTATGGGGGGATTAATTAGGTGTAATTAATCGACTAAGACACGAGGTTGGACCCTTTTTGTAGCGGAAGTCTGCCCGGAACCAACCGGCAAATCCAGCAGCTACAAATGATTGGCCCAATGTGAGAGGTCTTAGGCATAAATTAAATACGTGATAGTTGTAAAGACACGAGGTTAGACTCTTTTATGGTGTAAAACTGCCCGGAACCGACCGGCATATCCAGTTGCCATAAATGTCAGTCTAATGTGAGGGGTCTTTATAAGATCACAGACTTAATTAATTAAGAAACACTTAACCAAATTAGCATGTAGTGGGGCATGAGGGGTTAAGTGGGTGCCTTGGGTGGCATGAGGAAAACTAGTGGGTTGCCTTGGGTGGCAATAGAAAATACGATTAGTATACTTAACCAAAATTATAACATGTAAGTGAACATGGTTAAAGGGTTAAGTGGGATTCACTAGTGGGGGCCAAGCTTAGGTGGATAGCTTGTGCCAAGTGATGGGGGCCCATCTCAGCCAATATCCCAAACGTATCTTTGTGGGCTCGACCCAAGTCGAGGACGGGACACGCATATTGGGCTTGACTATAAGAGGCCAAAACGGGTTAGCGGTGGCAACGCAAGTCCAACGGGTTTCATATGCGTGTGTGGACCCGGGCTGGTAGGTAAGACGTTGTTGCATCGTGTAGGTATAAGCCGTGCACCGTTGACATTGTCGGGTTGCCACTTTAGGGGATGATACACCCCACTGTGGAACCAGCACGGGTATCTACGTTAGGGAGCCGATCGAATGGGGGGTAGTGGGTACACCTAGTGGAGATAGGGGCAGACGGCACCTATGTAGTCAGCTAGGGGTACACGAAACTACCGTTAAGTTTTACTAAGTACTCTTAGTGGGATCAACCTTTAAGTTAGTAATGACTGGTGTGGTGCAGTGTAGTAATTTTCCTTGGGTGGGTAAATGCGTCTTTATCGTTATCTTAGTTCATTCTAAGTCTGATTGGCTACTGAGTGTAGTCATTTATCCCCAGTCACACCGTACCAAGTTATATCATACCCTAATTACTTTAATGATTGTATTGTTAAAGTTATAGGACTCGCTCAGACTTATGTCTGACCCCGTTGTTTTTATCTTTTTCCCAACCCTCAGGTTCTCAGAGTGGGCCCAGCACGAGTGGGCTTTGATCAGGCTGCTTTATTACTCTTTTGGAGCTTGGACCATAGATGTAAAGCTCAGCTTACCCTTTCTTTTATGGCTATCAGTTCATGTATTGGGATTATGTACTTTTATTTATCAGGATGGATATTTTGTACTTGACTCTTATTATGGTTTTGTGATGTAACCAAACATGTTTTACTTTCCACTGCAATGAAATGATGTTTTAAAATTTTCAAGTATTACTTATATCTGTCTTGTTGTAATTTTTCTGTTCTATATTCACTTAAAATACTCCACCAATGTTATGGCATTCCCTTAGCGAGTGACCATAGCGGGTGTGGGGTGTTACACGTGGTATCAGAGCTGAAGGTTACCAGAACAGATATTTTTTTTTTTAGAAAAACTATTTTTCTAAAATATTTTGGAAGAAGTATTTTCAAAAACATGTTTTTAAGAGAAAAAGTTTTTGAAAGAAAAGCATAATCCCCAATAGCCATATCTTTATCTTTCGAATTCTCCGTTTTGAATCTTTCCTTTTCCGTTTCAGCATGGCTGAAGATCTTAACATTCCGGGTGTGACGATACCAGTATGGTATAGGAGATTGATGGAGGCTAGGGCCGCCGCTACGGGGTCAGCAAATGTTACTCCACCACCCGTTGCACCCAATCTTCCTCCTCCTCCTCCTCGCACGGATACATTTGCTAAGACTTGCAAGGAATTTAAGGCTATGGGAGGGAAATCTTTTCAAGGATCAGAAACATTCGTGGAAGCTAGAGATTGGCTTAAGGAGACGGAAGAGTTGATAGACATCTTTGAGATGGAAGAAGGAAAGAAAGCTAAGTTAGCTGCTTGGTTAATGAAGGGAGAGGGCTCGTTCTGGTGGGAGGTCACTAATGGAGAACGCCTTGTTGACTCTTGGGCAGATTTCAGGCAAAGGTTTGGGGCTAAGTTTCTCTCAAGAGCGGAAGAAAATCTGTACATGGAAAGGTTCTTGACTCTAAAGCAAGGAAACTTATCGGTGAAGGAATATGTCAACAAATTTAATCAATTGGCAAGGTTTGGCATGGACATGGTGAATACTCCGGAGAAGAAAGCTTTGAGGTTCGTTAAAGGCTTGAACGAACCGATGCATGGAGTGGCTATGTCTCACATCCCTATGGGGGCCACTTTTGAGAAGCTAGTAGACATGGCACTTATGCATGAGGAAGAGAAGGGTCCCAATGCTAATAAGGAACCCGAAAAGAAAGGAGATCAGAAGAAACCTCAACAACAGCAAAGCAAGGGAGGGAAAGGCAACGGTGGCAAGGGAAAGAAGAAGTGCTTCAATTGCGGGACACCAGGCCACCTAAGCAAAGATTGTCGGAAGAAGAAGAAGACTGGCTGCTTCCACTGTGGCGAAGCAGGGCATCTAGTGAAGGACTGCCCTAAGAAGGGACAGAGGATGGGATCTACCTCTAGAGGACAGGTGCAAGCTCTTATGGCACCAAGTCAGGCAAGGGGAAAGTTCAGGCTCTCGCAGTTCCACCGATTCAGGAGAGAGGTAGAATTATTTCCATTGAAAGTCTAGCCTTTCTGTTTGATCATCCTGTCCGTACTTTATTCGACTCTGGCGCATCGCATTCGTTTATCTCATCATCATTAGTTGAGTCACTGCACTTAGACACCAGTTTAGTAGATGATCCCTTGGTTGTTTCAAACCCAATTGGGGGCTCCACTTATTTGTCCATGATGTGTTTGGGTTTGAAGATTTCCATACTTAGCGTTGAGTTTAGATGTGATGCTTTTGTTTTGGGCTTCACGGGCTATGGGTTGATTTTGGGCATGGACTGGTTATCCAGTAATGGTGCCGTTCTTGATTGTGAAAGGAGAGTTGTTAGGCTTATGACCCGCTTGGGTAACACTCTCGAGATCTCTTGTAATCCCATGGAATCTGTTATGCTAAGTTATCTTGAGTCACTTGACGCGTCGGTCGAAAGTTTGCGATCTGTTAGAGTGGTCCGGGAGTACTCGGATGTGTTTGAGGAGGTGAAGGGCTTACCTCCGAAGCGGGAGATAGACTTCCGAATATATCTGGTAGACAATGCTAAACCAGTATCTTTGCCAGTGCGCCACATGGCTCCTCATGAGAGGAGGGAACTCCATAAGCAAGTGGGTGAGTTGCTTGAGAAGGGGTTCATAAGATGAAGTATATCGGAGTGGGGTGCTCCAGTAGTTTTTTCCACGAAGGCGGATGGGTCCCTCAGACTTTGTGTAGACTATAGAGAACTCAATAAGCTTACAAAGAAGAATAGACACCCATTGCCGAGGATTGATGATCTCTTTGATCAGTTAGTTGGCGCCTCAGTGTTTTCGCAGTTGGACTTAGCCACGGGGTTTCATCAGTTGAGAGTGGCTGAGGATAGTATAGAGAAGACTGCCTTTAGGACGCCGGATGGTTTCTATGAGTGGCTTGTGATGCCATTTGGTTTGACGAACGCCCCTGCATACTTTGTTGATTTGATGAGTAGGGTGTTCAGGGAGTACCTTAATAAGTTCGTGGTGATCTTTGTAGATGACATCTTGGTCTTTTCCAAGAGTGAAGAAGAGCATGCCCTACATCTTAGGGAAGTGTTGGAGACTCTTCGAGTGCATAGCCTTAAGGCTAAATTCTCTAAATGTCACTTTTGGAGGAAGGAAGTGCGATTCTTAGGGCACGTGGTCTCTAAGGAAGGGATAGCTGTGGATCCCGCGAAGGTAGTGTCCATCCAAGATTGGAAGGTTCCGAAGAATGCTACCGAAGTAAGAAGTTTCTTAGGGTTGGCGGGCTACTATAGGAAGTTTATCAAAGACTTCGCGAAGATATCAGCTCCATTAACCCGCTTGACAAAGAAGAATCTTGTTTTCGCATGGGACGTAGATTGTGAGGATGCGTTCCGACGGTTAAAGAGAGCTTTAACCACTGCTCCAGTTTTAGTGTTGCCAGATGGGAGTAAGCCATTTGTTGTCTATACCGATGCTTGTGGGACAGGACTGGGCGCAGTCTTAATGCAAGAGGGAAGGGTAATAGCCTATGGTGGAAGGCAGTTGAGGGCACATGAGAAAAATTACCCTACCCATGATTTAGAGTTGGCCGCTATTGTTTTTGCGCTTAAGATTTGGCGCCATTATCTTCTTGGTGAGAGATTCGAATTGTTCACTGACCACAAATCATTGAAGTACTTGTTTTCTCAAAAGGATTTGAATTTGAGACAGCAAAGGTGGATTGAGTTCTTAGCATCCTATGATTTCGAGATAGCGTATACCCCTGGCAAGGGTAACGTGGTGGCGGACGCCTTGAGCAGAAAAAGGTTGTCCTTGAGTCCATTGTTCGTGGAACAACGTAGCTTGGAATTTATCTCGATGTTTGATTTCAGACCTTCCATTGACTATATACCCGGTTTGCTAGCATCCTTGGAGGTCAGACCTACTCTTTTGGGGCGGATTGGAGAAGCACAGAGGGACGACCCACAGTTGGTTGAGTTGGTAGAGAAGCTCATAAGGGGGGAGTCGTCCAGTCATTTGAGTAGGTACACCCTAGACGATAGGGGGTGCTTGCGTAGAGACGGTAGACTTTGTGTACCGCAAGACGAGGGTTTGAGGAAGGCTATTCTTGATGATGCACACCGTTCTAGGATGACCATTCATCCCGGTGGGGACAAGATGTACCAAGACATGAAGCGGGTTTTCTTCTGGGCCGGTATGAAGAAAGATGTGGCCGAGTATGTCGCTCGATGCTTGGTGTGCCAACAGGTGAAAGCGGGGCAAAAGAAACCAGGTGGGTTGCTTCACCCATTGGATGTTCCGCAATGGAAGTGGGATAGCGTCTCGATGGATTTTATTGACGGGTTACCCAGATCGAGAAAGGGTAATACGGGAATTTGGGTTGTGGTAGACAGACTTACTAAAAGCACCCATTTCATACCTGTGAAGAGCAAGAGGACTGCTCCATGGCTAGCTTCAGTATATCTTCGAGAGATAGTTCGATTGCATGGGGTACCCTCTAGCATAGTGAGTGTTCGAGATCCTATCTTTACTAGCGAGTTCTGGAAAAGTTTGCAAGAAGCAGTGGGGACTCAATTGTGTCTGAGCACCGCATATCATCCTCAGACGGACGGCCAGACTGAGAGGGTGAATCGTGTTCTAGAAGACCTTTTGAGGCTTTGTATCTTAGATTTTGGAGGTACATGGGAAGAGCATCTTCCATTGGTGGAGTTCGCATATAATAACAGCTTTCAGTCCAGTATTGGTATGGCTCCTTTCGAAGCTCTTTATGGAAGGCCTTGTCGATCACCTACATGTTGGTGGGAATCTACGGATAAGATCTTGCTTGGGCCTGATATGATTAGGGAGACTTATGAGAAGATTGACTTGATTCGAAGAAGGATGAAAGCAGCGCAGGATAGGCAAAAATCTTATGCGGACAAGAGGAGGACGGATCTGGAGTTTGAGGTTGGGGACATGGTCTTTGTCAAAGTATCTCCATTACGGAATGTAGTTCGCTTTGGGTCCGTTGGGAAGTTAGCTCCAAGATTTGTTGGGCCGTTTCCTATTAAGGAAAGGATTGGACGGATGGCATATAGAGTGGAGTTGCCCGACAGACTTAGTGGTGTACATGATGTATTCCATGTGTCACATTTGAGGAAGTGCCTACATGAGACCGCTGAGGTGGTAGAGCCGAGCTTGCTTAGAGAAGTGGAGGTAGAGCGTGATGCAACTATTCGACGAGCTCCTACTCGCATCCTTGGGTCTGAGACTAGGAAGTTGAGGAATCGAGAGGTTCAGCTAGTCAAAGTGCAATGGGGAGAAGATGAGAGCAACGCTACTTGGGAGACGGAAGCGAAGATGCGTTCACTATACCCATTCCTTTTTGAGGGTATGTCTTTTAACTTCTCCTTTATCGTTTGTCTAGTACTTATCTATCTTTAGTATGTCCTCTCGTTAGTACTTTTGACCTTTAGATAGGGTAAACCTATGGTTGAAACATGTGTTTGAGACATGTTATGATTGATGGATGCATGTGGATGCAAGTGTTTGCTAGTGGTTGCTCGTGGATGCATATACACACACTCTAGACACTAGATCGGCTCAATCACTTCATATTGCATATTGCATATAATTGGGTGTGTAGGTAGCTATATTTATGGATGTATAATGGTTGTGTTATCATATGGATGATGCATTTTGGTGAATGATTGTGCACTCATGTAGATATAGTATGTGTCGATAGGGTTCTCTCGCATACATATTGGATGCATGGCACTATCATGGTTTGCATATGTTCATACATTAGATAGGGAACATATACACACACTTTTTGCATATGCTCATACATCATTAGAAATTGTTTTAAGGACAATGGATGCCCGTGTTTGATGGATTTAGTAGATGGTTGTTTGGATGGTAGGATATGCATTCTCCTAAGCTTAGAGATTTCGGGGACGAAATCCTTTAAGGAGGGGAGAATGTAACACCCCGAATTTTAGTTAATACTAATATTCACTAATTACAGAGTAAATAATCTCAGATGTGAGAATTGGGGGGAAACGGGCTGCGTCATTGCGTTCGTCTCGAAAAAATACGCGAAATAGAGTCCGAGTTTTCGAGAATCGGAGTCCGTATGGCCCAGTTATGGCCTAATGAAGTTTTCAGAAAATTCAAAGTTTTAAAACAGATTTAAAATTCAGGTTCAAATTTCGAAATTGGGGCCATTGGGGGCAGGTGGGAAAATTCCCGCCTAGCTACCCAAGTCGACAGCCCTGTCGACTGGGCAGTCGACTTGGCTAGGACCAAGTCGACACCACTGTCGACTTGGGTGTCGACAGGGGTGCTCGGCCAGTTTGGCCTGGTGCACCATTTTAGGGTTTGGCTGTGTTTTGGGGCTGTTTTCTGGAAGCTTCCGAGATCTGATGGTCCTAATCTAATTTAGGGTTAATCTAATGGCCTAAAACACTTGCCTAATCTATAAATACACCCTAAGCCTACCCTAATTCATACTAAAAATAGATCCAAGGGCCTCATGCCGTCAAATTAAAACTAGAAGGAGCCTCCACCAAAGTTGAGAGGAAGTTAGCATCTCAAATCAACTCTAATCAAGATCTAATCCACTCTAGCAACTTAATCTTCCTCATTGGAGTGCTAATTAGTTATTTGTGAGTTCCTATGCCTTTAGCAAGCAATTGCTAAACTAATTAGAATAGGATATTATGAGGCTATGGTTGTAAATGTGGATCTATGCAAGTTGTGGTTGTCATATGCTATATGTGCATGATGATTAGTTTGCAAGTTTATGCTATTTGTTAGTTATGCAAGTTTGCCTCTATGTATGTCATGTTATGCAAGTTCATATGCAAGTTTATATGCAAGTTCATATGCAAGTTTGTCTCTTTTTATGATATGCACAACATATGCAAGTTTGCCTATATGTATGACATGTTATGCAAGTTCATATGCAAGTTTATATGCAAGTTCATATGCAAGTTTGTCTCTTTTTATGATATGCACAACATATGCAAGTTTGCCTCTATGTATGACATATTATGCAAGTTCATATGCAAGTTTGTCTCTTTTTATGATATGCATAATATATGCAAGTTTGGGTTAATGATTTATGCTAGTTGGGTTTAATGTTATGATGCAAGTTGACACCTTTTAAACCCATGTTAATGCCAATGTTATGATAAGTGGAACCCATTATAATTATGATGAATCTTCCCATTTATATGTCATGTTGTGTGAACGAATTACGTGGGGAACGATGGGGTTAATATGCATGTTAACAAAATTGTGTGAAGTTGGTATGATTAAGCATGCCATAAAATAAAATGGACATAATTGGGAATTTACCAATTAAGTTAGGTCTACCCATATTATGGAGTTGGGAATTTACCTATTGAGTTAGGTCTACCCATATTCTTAAAAAGTTGTAATTAATTAGGGATAATTAATACAAATTATGGGGGATTAATTAGGTGTAATTAATCGACTAAGACACGAGGTTGGACCCTTTTTGTAGCGGAAGTCTGCCCGGAACCAACCGGCAAATCCAGCAGCTACAAATGATTGGCCCAATGTGAGAGGTCTTAGGCATAAATTAAATACGTGATAGTTGTAAAGACACGAGGTTAGACTCTTTTATGGTGTAAAACTGCCCGGAACCGACCGACATATCCAGTTGCCATAAATGTCAGTCTAATGTGAGGGGTCTTTATAAGATCACGGACTTAATTAATTAAGAAACACTTAACCAAATTAGCATGTAGTGGGGCATGAGGGGTTAAGTGGGTGCCTTGGGTGGCATGAGGAAAACTAGTGGGTTGCCTTGGGTGGCAATAGAAAATACGATTAGTATACTTAACCAAAATTATAACATGTAAGTGAACATGGTTAAAGGGTTAAGTGGGATTCACTAGTGGGGGCCAAGCTTAGGTGGATAGCTTGTGCCAAGTGATGGGGGCCCATCTCAGCCAATATCCCAAACGTATCTTTGTGGGCTCGACCCAAGTCGAGGACGGGACACGCATATTGGGCTTGACTATAAGTGGCCAAAACGGGTTAGCGGTGGCAACGCAAGTCCAACGGGTTTCATATGCGTGTGTGGACCCGGGCTGGTAGGTAAGACATTGTTGCATCGTGTAGGTATAAGCCGTGCACTGTTGACATTGTCGGGTTGCCACTTTAGGGGATGATACACCCCACTGTGGAACCAGCACGGGTATCTACGTTAGGGAGCCGATCGAATGGGGGGTAGTGGGTACACCTAGTGGAGATAGGGGCAGACGGCACCTATGTAGTCAGCTAGGGGTACACGAAACTACCGTTAAGTTTTACTAAGTACTCTTAGTGTGATCAACCTTTAAGTTAGTAATGACTGGTGTGGTGCAGTGTAGTAATTTTCCTTGGGTGGGTAAATGCGTCTTTATCGTTATCTTAGTTCATTCTAAGTCTGATTGGCTACTGAGTGTAGTCATTTATCCCCAGTCACACCGTACCAAGTTATATCATACCCTAATTACTTTAATGATTGTATTGTTAAAGTTATAGGACTCGCTCAGACTTATGTCTGACCCCGTTGTTTTTATCTTTTTCCCAACCCTCAGGTTCTCAGAGTGGGCCCAGCACGAGTGGGCTTTGATCAGGCTGCTTTATTACTCTTTTGGAGCTTGGACCATAGATGTAAAGCTCAGCTTACCCTTTCTTTTATGGCTATCAGTTCATGTATTGGGATTATGTACTTTTATTTATCAGGATGGATATTTTGTACTTGACTCTTATTATGGTTTTGTGATGTAACCAAACATGTTTTACTTTCCGCTGCAATGAAATGATGTTTTAAAATTTTCAAGTATTACTTATATCTGTCTTATTGTAATTTTTCTGTTCTGTATTCACTTAAAATACTCCACCAATGTTATGGCATTCCCTTAGCGAGTGACCAAAGCGGGTGTGGGGTGTTACACTCACCCTTTCGCTAAACTGAATGACGCAATTCTTCATGGGTAGGAAATCTTCACCGTGCTTTTCTTTTGTCTATTTCGTTGCCCGTATCCACTACCTATATAAAAATCACATTTTTACTTTGCTATTCAATATATAAAAATCGAATTTTTATTTCGTTGTTCAATATATAAAAATCGAATTTTTACTATGCTATTCAATATATAAAAATCGAATTTTTACTTCGTTATTCAATATATAAAAATCGAATTTTTACTATGCTATTCAATATATAAAAATCGAATTTTTACTATGCTATTCAATATATAAAAATCGAATTTTTACTTCGTTATTCAATATATAAAAATTGAATTTTTACCACGGTGTTTATATTTTCAAAGTCAAATTCTAGTCTTCTAGTTTATATATAAAAACAAAGCATGTTCATATTTTCAAAAACAAAACATTTTCATATTTTCAAAAACAAAGCAGGTTATATTTTTGAACATGAAGCATATTACATTCTCGAACATGAAGCATATTACATTTTCGAACATTTTCCAACTTAGAGACTACATCTTTAATGTTTTCAGTTTTAAATTCAATGTAAGTTTTCAGTTTTAAACTCAAAGTTTTCAATTCTAAAAACAATGTATATTTTCAGATCTAAAAGACAATGTATAGTTTCAGATTTAAAAGACAATGGATAATTAGAATAAAGGTGCTCACTGTTTTTTCACCCGAACCCGAAGTCGCTGGAGGTCTCCGGTGGGTGCGCGCTCGACAGGACGTGGGGGTTCGCGATGGTTTCTGCTGGCGTAGCACTCGAGGTGGAGGCGTTGGACTGGTGGCGCCATCGTGCTCCGATGGCTCGATTTGGGGCTCGTGCAGGAGGAAGGCGGATGGGGTCTGGACGTCGCTGGCGGGGTCGAGGAGAGGCGAAGCTCGGTTGGGGTGTGTCGGAGGGAACGGCGGCGGATCATCCTCGGTGGCGTGGAGCAAAACGAGATCGCGTGGAGAGTTTTTTTTTTATTTGTTATTTTCTCAGATCTGAAATAACGTGGGAGGGAGGGAGATAAAGTAGGGGGCTAATATATAAAATTTAATTTAATTATTATTTTATTATTTTCTTCTTTAAAAGGTTGACTTTTCATTTGAACTCGAAATCAAGTCCAACGACTATGGTCCCGAGCGTTTTACCCCCATTTCGAACACAATGGGATACGCTGCGTAAGCCAATTCGGCCGTTACGACCAGTTTTCGTCAAAATCAACATATAACTCTATATATTGAATTTGAACGCACATTTCAATTTACTGGGGTCACATACGAACTCTAAAAATTCCCGAAAGATATTTTCTAGCTTCGTATTGACGATACGGTCCTAACAAAACTAGTTTCATCAAATTCTGAGACCGTTTGAAAAATGGCCATTTTCCAGTCGATTAAAATCAACTGAAACTGGTCAAACGCGTTTTCCTTTGCCACGCTCACATATTGATTCGAAAAATTATGAAATTTGGAATCTAGCAATAATTTAACATCACGGATCCAAGAAAAGTGGTTTCGTCGAAATCCGAGGTTGTTTGCAAAATTCCCATTTTTAAGGGCCTGAATTCCATAGCGACTATACAGAATTTTCAACTGGACATATCTTTTGATTCCCGCTATGAAATTTCAATTCTCCAGATTCGTTGGAAAGATATTCACAATTAGATCCTAATGTTTTTGGTTTCACTAAAATCCAGATTGTTTTGCTCCCGGTACATTCAAGTGAAGTTTGAAATCGAATTATCGAACTACCGCGCCATTTTCAATTCCATTTATAATTATATATAATTATTTATATTCTAACGACGACGTATATAATATATACGTCGAATTCTATTCAAAATAAATTTCTTATCGATATTATTTAAAATAATTCATTTTAAATAATCCAAATTCGCTAAAATTGCCGAAATAAAAATTTTAAACTGGCCCAGATTTTCGGGTTGTTACAATCTCCCCCACTTAAAACTTTTCGTCCCCGAAAAGGAACAAAGTCGAAAGTGGTTTAATCAATCAACTCTACATTTGATCTGGCTTCATTCTCCAACTTTTCAGTTTCTGAGAATTTTCAAATTTTTCAAAAATTTGGCTAACACCCGGAATTTTCGAAAAATTTCGCCATAACCTCCCCTGCACCGGGAGCCACGGGAAAATCCCGAAATTGCCATATAGGCCTTCTGATCTCAAAAAGAAAAAGAAAAAGCCAAGCGGCTAGCCAATAGGCTCATAAAATCATCATCACCCAAACAAAACAGTAAATTATGATAAACATGTACCTATTTGTCGGGCAAACAAATTTTATTCTCTGCTCTAGCCTCCTTGCTATGACCTGTTCAATGTAAGTACATGTATATGCAAGCAAATGCGACTAATTTCCAATACCACTCATTATTTGATCAAATTGGCTATATGGTTAAAATTTCAATTAATCAAAACAGTAATCAAACAACACAACCATCAATCAATTAGTTGATTAGCTTTTCAAATTCATAACTTTGATATATAGTCAAAATCACATTTTTGATGCCAAATCACAACAATAAGACCTATCTAATTTTGGTTCTCACACCAGTCAACAGGAAATATATAGAAATCTCACTTTCGTCACTCGAACATAAATTCTGATGATGATGCATCAATCATCAGAATTCTCTCCGGGCGACTAGAAGGTGATTCTATATCTACCCAATATATCAAAACTTCGAATACACGCGGATCAGACGTATACGCAAAATCTATATATACTGGATTGTCTACATCAATATAAATAAATAACCAAATACGAATAATTGATTTATATTTCAAAACAAGATTTGTTTTCACTTTCAAAAATATACTCTTCACACTCTTTCTAGGATACTACTGATCCCATCTCTAACGAGTCATTCTCGTTGGATATTACTAATCCAATTACTGATGAATTCTTTCGTATGGTTCTAATGTGTCTTGTTCTCTAGCTTTGTAAACCAAAGCTCTGATACCAAATGAAGCGACCCGAAACTTCCCCGGTCTCCGAAGAGATGAGAAAGAACGAATTACTGTGAGGACAAGACAAATCAGAACGCAGACGAAAGAACATTTCACTGTTATTACAACAATTCCATCAGATACAAGAATATACAGAGTAAAAATGAATATTACACAGAAATATCAGAGATTTAAATTACATTTAAATACATAGCAGCGGAAAATAATACGATACACAACTGAAGGAGATATACGGATACAAAGCTTTCCGGATATTGTTCCAGCTGTAAACCAGGATCCTGTGAATATAAATCTGCAAAACCAAAACTACTAGCTGCCCGTGTCGAAAATAAGGGCACCCAGAGTTTAGGTTAAAACAATAAACTCCAGGTCAGTCATGTGACTGGTGTGAGAACTAAAACAGTTATTAATCTTTATTTTTAAAGTTAGGTAAATCAAGGGACCACGCCGCATAACACGGAACGGGTTTCCTCCCAAGAGCACCAGTGCATAAAACAACAGCGCAATGCTAAATAAAGAAAAATGAAGCTATTATAAGACCCAGGTCCCATCACACAATGCAACGCAAGCCGGAGGATAGGGTTTTTACCTTATAATAGCCAAGAATGCTTGATACGTTTAAAACAAATCATTTGATACTATTATAAGTGCATATTGTATAAAATATCTTCAAATCATAAGTATCAATCATAGACGGCATAAGTGCCCCCATCCCACTATGTCGCCATACTAGGCTCTACAAATAAAACCGAAATACACGTATTGGAAATTGGATTTCCATCATGGTGGCTCCTGATTCGAAAGATCGATCGCGTAATGCAATTCACCACGGCTTACGTCCCAACAAGAGAAAACACCGTCTGCACATCCGCACATTTGGGACCAGAGTACCACCGCGGCTTACGTCCCAGCGAGAGAAAACACTGCTTACTCTATATATCCCTGAGCACTAGGCTCATCTCGGTCGACCGAATCCACGACACCACTAAGGTGCCCATCCACTAAAAAGCATACTGATTAAACCACCAGTTTACCACCATACCGGGGTGTGAGGCTCGCGGATCAATGCTATACACAAAACCATGCTATATCAGCTGCGCTTTGATCATCAACCACCAAACTTTGCTTTTCAACAAAAGTCTGGATCACTGCATCTCAGCATGCCACACTATCAATCCATATCGTACCACTGATTTCTGCCAATATATAACCTCTGAGCTCATATGTCTCAGAGAAGGGCGTTAAGCAAGAGAATAAATTCTCCGCCGCCAAACAGATATATATTTAGCAGAGATCAACAAATACAATATAAAGGAATACAATGTCAGACACACCATCCATTTACAAGTCCGTTCTAGGTCTGAACGAAACCGGAGGCACTTTCCTCGCATATCCATCCATCTCCAAGTACGTCTGGACGACCACCAACTATTTCCATCCTCTTGGGTGTACAGCCCAATCAGGATCGTCAGTAATTATCCAAACGATGTGAAGACTTCCGGCCTTCAACCACTGTCTTCATCTTCGACATATCGTCGAATCGGTTATTCAGAATGGGAATAAACCCGTCCTTTCCGAACAACCCGCGTATATTAAAAATAAATGTTACACAAACACAACATACGCCTCATTCCAATTCATTAGTTACTAACCGTAAATCAGTAAGAGAGCAATTCCCCAAATATTAACCTCGAAGGCCGAAACCATCATCAGATCAATATCCAGGAAACCATTCTTCTTAACTAACCTTCAGCTAGTCTCTAAATTTCAATTCTTAGGGAAAGGTTCCCATTAATTTTATCCAAGATAAATTCTTTAAAATTTATCCTTTAATCTTCCTTTGGATGTCATTTCAAACCAAATTATGGTTTTCCAAACTAGTCGAGATTAGCGAACCATACAGAAGTAATTATTTAATTTATTTCCCAATCCCAACCTATTCATCCCATGAAGCAAAACTGGTAATACTCCATATTTAACATCACAGTGTTCGGTAAAATTAATTACCATTTCACATTCAAATCTGATTAAAGATTTAACTATCGCTTTGGAGCAAAACTGGTGATACTCCATTCTCGCTTATTTTCTAAAGTTGATAATTTAAATTATCAATTTAATTGAAGATTCATCAAAACTCTTTTTACTGGGTTAAAGAACTTGTGTCATTTAAAACACAGTTCACGATAAACCCAAATCACATTCTATTTATTATCGGGTTAAAGAACTAGTGTTATTTAAAACACAGTTCATGATAAACCCATGAATCAATTCTGTTTTAAACCCATTTCAAATCCAATTTATTTATTTAAAAATAAATGGGTTTTAATTTCAGTTCAAAACTAGTTCATTTCGATAAAAATCTATTTTTATCTTTTCAAATATGGAGTTTTTCATCCCAATTTTTCCCAAATCATTTCTTATGATTTTACACTAATTATTACTATTTTTAATAATATTATCAAGGCCCGTACAGTCGATTTCCATCAACGGCCATCGAACTGCACTTACAGCGACCTTTTCCAAATTTGATTTGGACATATCTCCAAATCCAACCGTTAGATTTCAAATTTCTAATATTCGTTAGAAAGCTCTTTTCGATACGAACCCAACGGTTCCGGTTTTAGGAGAATCCGACGGTCGGATCTCCCGTAATGTCCGTTTGAAATAAATGGTCGATATTCACGAACTGCTGCGGCGCGGCGCGTTCTATTCAGGCCATTATATATATAATATATATATATATATATATATATATATATTATATATATATATATCGTCGATTACCTTTTTAAAACGAATTTTATAAATCATTTCAAATTTGTTTTAAAAACAATTTCAACCTTTAATTCAAATTCAAATTAAAATTGAATTTTCCCTTATAAATTCTTTCTACATTCACTTCTATTCGATTTCAATTCAAATCGATTTCAATTCTATTTCAATTCATTTTCAATTCAAATTCGTTTTCTATTCAATTCAATTCGAATTCGTTTTCTATTCAATTCGAATTCGTTTTCTATTCAATTCAATTCGAATTCGTTTTCTATTCAATTCAATTCGAATTCGTTTTCTATTCAATTCAATTCAAATTCGTTTTCTAATCGATTCAAATCAAATTCGTTTTCTAATCGATTCAAATCAAATTCGTTTTCTAATCGATTCAAATCAAATTCGTTTTATATTCGTTTCAATTCAAATTCATTTTATATTCGTTTCAATTCAAATTCGTTTTCGATTCAATTCGATTCAAATTCGTTTTCTATTCGAATCAAATTCAATTCTAAATATTCGATTTCGAAATCACTTTTCAATATTCATTTTAAAATGAATAAAATCGATATAAATATCGTTCACGTCAAAATGGTGTCAATCTAATCAACACGGCTTCATATATTTCTATTTTCAAATATTCTATATCAAATATTTCTATTTCAGAATATTTCTATTTCAAATATTCTATTTCAAAATGTTTCGTTCAACACATGACTAATCTCAACGGATGAGTACTGTCAACACATGAACCTTTATTTTATATTCATAAAGATGTAAATTTTATTATTAAAATATTTCGTTCAACACATGACTAATCTCAACGGATGAGTACGGTCAACACATGAACCTTTATCTTATATTGATAAAGATGTAAATTTTATTATTAAAATATTTCGTTCAACACATGACTAATCTCAACGGATGAGTATGGTCAACACATGAACCTTTATCTTATAATATTCTTTATTTTTCCGATTGGAATGAGGCCCAATCAATTACCATATAAAGTTAATTATATGGATTCCATACAACAAATGTATATAATAGCAACGATAAATAATCAACCATCATCTAAAGTGCACTACACTGTATAGGCATCAAATATAGATATCTAACGCTTATAACAGCCTGTCGATCCATCGACCGACATATTTAATCAATCAGGATGAGTGAACTTCAAATTCCATCCCAACACCCGTGTGGGGTTTCAAACAATCAAACACAGATTTTATTTGTGCAGTTGGGCGATGTGTAAAATTTATCGTCCCAATCAATGTCAGTCAAATCGGTGTGCATAAACAAACCGTCCGGTTTGTGAATGAATATTTTATTTTATTCGCTTCTACGTCAAAAATTATATTTTTAACGATCAAAATATTTTATTCAAACTAGGAATATTCTATTCGGTTCATTTATTCAATAAAATGATATTTTTATTTTTCTAACATATTTTAGAAATTTTCGGCGGCATAACGGCACGATACTAGAAACGGGACAAGGCCTAGCCTTATTCCCGGTCTAGTGAAGGCCCACGCCATTCACACATCAATCAAATCAATTTCATTTCACCAAACAATTCAATTCAAACCAAATAATCTAACCAACTACACAACCAAACAATTTAACAAACAAGCCATCCATGGTCTGTGGATGACGGGTGTCGGGTGCTACCAAGCACCGTCTGCATCCTAGTATATATATATATAACTAGAAAAAGAAATTGAAAGGTGAGAAATTCTCACCCTTTCGCTAAACTGAATGACTCAATTCTTCATGGGTAGGAAATCTTCACCGTGCTTTTCTTTTGTCTATTTCGTTGCCCGTATCCACTACCTATATAAAAATCACATTTTTACTTTGCTATTCAATATATAAAAATCGAATTTTTATTTCGTTGTTCAATATATAAAAATCGAATGTTTACTATGCTATTCAATATATAAAAATCGAATTTTTACTTCGTTATTCAATATATAAAAATCGAATTTTTACTATGCTATTCAATATATAAAAATCGAATTTTTACTATGCTATTCAATATATAAAAATCGAATTTTTACTTCGTTATTCAATATATAAAAATTGAATTTTTACCATGGTGTTTATATTTTCAAAGTCAAATTCTAGTCTTCTAGTTTATATATAAAAACAAAGCATGTTCATATTTTCAAAAACAAAACATTTTCATATTTTCAAAAACAAAGCAGGTTATATTTTTGAACATGAAGCATATTACATTCTCGAACATGAAGCATATTACATTTTCGAACATTTTCCAACTTAGAGACTACATCTTTAATGTTTTCAGTTTTAAATTCAATGTAAGTTTTCAGTTTTAAACTCAAAGTTTTCAATTCTAAAAACAATGTATATTTTCAGATCTAAAAGACGATGTATAGTTTCAGATTTAAAAGACAATGGATAATTAGAAAAAAGGTGCTCACTGTTTTTTCACCCGAACCCGAAGTCGCTGGAGGTCTTCGGTGGGTGCGCGCTCGACTGGACGTGGGGGTTCGCGATGGTTTCTGCTGGCGTAGCACTCGAGGTGGCGGCGTTGGACTGGTGGCGCCATCGTGCTCCGATGGCTCGATTTGGGGCTCGCGCAGGAGGAAGGCGGATGGGGTCTGGACGTCGCTGGCGGGGTCGAGGAGAGGCGAAGCTCGGTTGGGGTGTGTCGGAGGGAACGGCGGCGGATCATCCTCGGTGGCGTGGAGCAAATCGAGATCGCGTGGAGAGTTTTTTTTTTAATTTATTTGTTATTTTCTCAGATCTGAAATAACGTGGGAGGGAGGGAGATAAAGTAGGGGGCTAATATATAAAATTTAATTTAATTATTATTTTATTATTTTCTTCTTTAAAAGGTTGACTTTTCATTTGAACTCGAAATCAAGTCCAACGACTGTCGTCCCCAGCGTTTTACCCCCATTTCAAACACAATGGGATATGCTGCGTAAGCCAATTCGGCCGTTACGACCAGTTTTCGTCAAAATCAACATATAACTCTATATATTGAATTTGAACGCACATTTCAATTTACTGGGGTCACATACGAACTCTAAAAATTCCCGAAAGATATTTTCTAGCTTCGTATTGACGATACGGTCCTAACAAAACTAGTTTCATCAAATTCTGAGACGTTTGAAAAATGGCCATTTTCCAGTCGATTAAAATCAACTAAAACTGGTCAAACGCGTTTTCCTTTGCCACGCTCACATATTGATTCGAAAAATTATGAAATTTGGAATCTAGCAATAATTTAACATCACGGATCCAACAAAAGTGGTTTCGTCGAAATCCGAGGTCGTTTGCAAAATTCCCATTTTTAAGGGCCTGAATTCCATAGCGACTATTCAGAATTTTCAACTGGACATATCTTTTGATTCCCGCTATGAAATTTCAATTCTCCAGATTCGTTGGAAATATATTCACAATTAGATCCTAATGTTTTTGGTTTCACTAAAATCCGGATTGTTTTGCACCCGGTACAATCAAGTGAAGTTTGAAATCGAATTATCGAACTACCGCGCCATTTTCAATTCCATTTATAATTATATATAATTATTTATATTCTAACGACGACGTATATAATATATACGTCGAATTCTATTCAAAATAAATTTCTTATCGATATTATTTAAAATAATTCATTTTAAATATTCAAAATTCGCTAAAATTGCCGAAATAAAAATTTTAAACTGGCCCAGATTTTCGGGTTGTTACATTGATCGACAACGTTCTTATCATAGAACAGGTATAAGCTCGCAACTCTAACCCCTTATTATTTTTAATCTTAAGCAAACTGTATTTCTTGTTTTATTTTACAATATAGTTTCATAACGCCATATACTTATTTTGAAATCCCTGTTGTTCATGGCTATTTATATTAAATATTAATCCTTCACTTCAATCTTGTTATACAACTCCGTTTATATCTCCTTACCCAAGAGTCTCTAACGCTCTTTGTCTTTTGACCATTCTCTTTTCAATCGAATTATTTAACTCAATTTAAACATCTCATTACAATCTTAATACCATTTTAATTGAATCTCATTTTAGAAAACACTAACTAATAATTATTCATCTTTGAAGTAAAACAGTTTACTTCATTTTTAATCTAAAATAGATAAATTGTCTACTTTATAAAAATGAACTATAAATTACCAGTTTATAATAGAGCTTCTATTACAGTTTAAAACATTGCTTTAATTATAAAAATAAAATTTTTATAACTAACTTCGTTGATTTACCTGACGGCCAAACAACTTCTTAACAAAAATGTGCTTATAGTCGATTGTTGCCACTTTCTAACTCGGTATCGTTTATTGATTAAATCAAAATAAATGTTGAATCTCTATTCAACATCAATATCCACATAGGGTTTCAATATCATTTGGGTTCAAACAATGCTTATAAAACAAATAGTATATATAAATATTGAGGAATCCGGTTGGATTCCTCCAAACGGTTTCCGCATCCACAAATGTTAGTCAAACAATTAACATTGATTCCATACTAGGGAATATTATAATCGATGGAATCAGTATCCAACCGATGATGTGTACATATGCAACGATAAAAAATATTTAACCAATTTAATTTGTAATCTATCTAATCGACCATCACACAACATTCAAACAACATTAAAATATAATTATAATAATTTAAAATAGATCAGAGTTAGTGAATTTACTCACCTTTGTGCGTTAACCGTTAAATAACGATTTAAGTTAGTCAATCCAATTAGCGTGTTGATTTGCCATAAATCCAAACTAGCTGCAGATGGTTCCAAACCAGCTTCATCACGTAGTCGGCGAACATACGATTCTAACTCAATCTTGTTTCACTGAATTCTGTAACCGTATGGACGAGTTGTAGATTTTATAAGATTGTATAATTAAATAACTTATAACTTAAATTATTCAATATATTTAACTATGTTATATTAAATCTTAATTACCGTGTAGTTTAAATACCCCAGCTTGATCTCACTGCTTAATGTCTTCCATCCCGATTATTTCTTATAGGCGAAACATGCAGATTTTCACCATACCTCTTCTCACCACCAAACTGGCAAGCTCCAATTCATACTTCGAACATCATTTCCTTTTTGTACGCACAACAAATTTCAAATACCCACCATGCCTTCAGGTCCCTTATTATTTGTATATTTTAATGGGCTTACTTCTTTACCCACTCGGCCCAAATCCAAAGCTAACCCCTTTTGAAGCAGTGCGCATCTTCTTCTCTAACTTTCTACACTCCTCATTTTCTTTAACCGAACACAACTGCTGTCACAACATACCATTTGCACTTCGCTTCACACGTCTCTTTGTTTCCCAGTTTCATTCAATAAATGAATTCTTCCAAAACACAAAAACTTCACACCACGTAGTACGTACTACTCCACCGCCTTCCAGGACCACCCAAATCTCACCGTGACTTCTCGTTCTTCAACGTATTTCTTCAATGTATAAAAACGTTCCCCTTCTGAACTCATCTTTCCTTTGTATCCCTGTACCATATATTGCCTATAGCATTCTTTCTCCTGTTGCATAAAAATACAACCCCTTCCATTTACACAAATTAATCACCTTCTGTACTCCTTTGTCTCACTAATCCATGCACGTTCTTCATCTTTCCGCCACCCTCTCTCCAAATTTCCGCTCACTCTTCAATGTTCCCATTCACGTCCGTATGTATACCACCATTTCGAAAGTCTTCCTATGCACTCATATACACCATTTCATTCGTAAGATTTTACCATAGAAAACATGCAAACAAAGCTTTGTCACTCGCTCCGTTACTCCAGTATCACATAACCCAAACGCCGTACACTACACCATCGCAATCCTGATCTCCTAGCTGACCCTCCTCTGTCCGTGCTTGCGCCTACTACTCCCTTACACGCAATACACAGAAAAAGCACCAAACATCTCACCAACCCTTTGTCTTCTTCACGGGTACACTGACCGTTACTCACGCAAGACCTTCCAGTCAGTACCTTGACCCTCCTCAAACAGAAGTCTTTCTCCCCGCTGCACTTAACTACAACTGCTCCACTGATGTGTTTGATTTTATTAACAAATAGCTTGCAGATCCATAAGTTAAATGTGAAAGAGGTCCAGTGTGAAATAATATTGTAAATATAATAGTAGAGAAGACCGAAAATCTATTATAGCTTATGAAGGGGAGGTGAGGGATCGGAAAGCCAGAAGAAGAGGTGAGACGATGGGAGTGTTAATGAGTTGAAGCGGACGGTATTCTATTCAATGTCTTGCTAGTATTCTTCCTTTACTGGAAGTTAACAATTTTGTTGGTATTTAAACAGATCAAGGATAAGGACGTCGGGGTCTTTTCCATACGTAGGAGCATGGACATATCTTATGGCATGGCTATGAAGTGAAATCTGCATCGTTACCTTGCTGTTAAGGTAGCATATATATTTTTTTAATGGTCTCTTCGCCATGAAGTATTAGGCGTATAGAGTTATGGCTGTGCAAATAGAATAGATTTTCACTTCATAGCTGCCATCCTTTTCTTGGTTGCTTTGGAAAAGAAAACATACATTTTCTTTTAGAACCATGGAAACATGCTGACAATGCGTTGTTCCTGGACTTTACTCTTAATTTTAATGAGAAAAGAAGTCGTGTATATATGGTTGGATACTTCACCCTTATGGATGAAGTAATCAGTAGCACGTTCACAACTAGTAGGTTTGCACATCTCTATGATTTAACTAGTCAAGTTTAGGCAAGGGCAATGTCTTTGCTTGGGAAAAAAAGATGTACGATGCTTCACGGGTAAGGTAAGAACATGTATATATTATCCCATTTGATTTTATTATGATTTGTTTTTAGCGTATCCATTACGTAAAAATTCCATTTATGTTTGAGCTGCTCTAGACAGAGTTAAGAATACGATTGTTCTCAACGAGGTGTCACGATCCCAAAAATATAATAACATCGGTAGATTAGCTCTTATTTTGAAACCCCAAAATATTGATACAGGGTGCAAAATACTTCAAATAAAAAGTTGTGTATTTAATTAATTAAAAAATACAGTAAAATTCTAAAAATTTAATTATCACTACGTCTCAAAAGAACCTTGTCTAAATTCGAATCTAGTATGCAGTTATTTCAAATGAACTGTTACGGTCGATGAACGATTCTCTAGCGACTATTTGAAAATTTGATTTGCACATAACTCACAATCTATAACACGAAATCTTGGTTTTTCACTATCATTAGAAAAATATAGTTCAACGATTCCAAGATTTCTTGTTTCGAAGAAATCCGATTTATAACGAGTCCTGTATACTCAGTTGAAGTTCAGAACGTTAAATTTCAAACTGTCGCGATATTACGGGCTCGATTATATTTAATATATATTTTTATACATTCAACTTCACTTTAATTAATATATAAATCCACTTATATTAAGAATTCAATATTTAAACTGATTTAAATATTCAAATACAAACCAATAAAAATGCGGGACGTTACAGTCGGAGTCGGGGCACGCTTACTAGGCTAATTGTAAGAGATCCAAACGAAGGGGTGGTGTGGGCGGTGCGTTCCGACTGGGTCATGTGCATGCATGGGTCCGGCAGAGGAGGTTTAGACGCCATGACATTAGTAGATATGGTTGTGCACATCTTGAAAATGAAGGGTTGCCACTTTAGGAAGTGATACATCCTACTGTGGGACCAACATAGGGCATCAATTCAGTAGGGAGACGATCGATTGGGGTTGTAATTAGGGTACTTCTAGACTCTGGTATGTTTAGGAGCCCGTTATTATCCTTAGGGGTAACTCCGGTATATTGGGCTGCCTGTTGATTGTATGGGGCTAAAACCTCTCATTAGAAGTACGCCTAAGTCTACCATCTTATAGTTATTGGGATCATCTTATTCTGGTTATACTAGTATTGGCGCAGAGGGAAAGATAAAGTACTAGAGAAGCCAAATATACTCTATCATTTTTATCCTGTTTACCTAGTCATACCTGCCTTTTATGATGTTATCTCTCTTATCCACTTTATATGCCTGTCATGACACTTTTACTTATTATATGATAAAAGTAACTAGACTCGTCAGACTTTATGTCTGACCTATTTTGTTTCCTCTTCATTCTATGTCGTTCCCCCCCCCCCCCTCCAAGATTCTCAGGGTGGGAATACTCAAGCTTGATTAGGACTCTGCTTTCATCTTGCTTGGAGTTGTTTTAGATGTACGGCTTGATTTCATATCTCTCTACTATGGCTATGTTTTGGGGATAATGCTTCTTTCATTGTACTCTGATGTTTTAAGTACAAGACAGAAATTTTAATGATGTACTGGGTTTTAAGCATTTCAGACATATGATGTAACCATGTTTTGAACTACGATGTTTTCTGCTTACTAAAATTTTAAATTCCGCTGCTATTTATTATCTATCTTGTAATGTTTCTATTTCTGTTTACCTATAACACTTCACAAAACTTAATGCATTCTCTTAATGAGTGACATTAACGGATGTAGGGTGTCACACTTGGTATCAGAGCTGAAGTTTACCAGATCGGATAAATGATTTTGAAAATTGTTTTCAAAAAATGTTTTAAAAGAAAGCATTTTCAAAAGAAAATTCTGTTTCGAAATACATATTCCCCAAAGTCGTATGTAATATCTTTCGATTCTCTGTTTAAATCCCATTTCTTTTCTTTTTAGCATGTCTGGGGAACCTAATATTCCTGAGGGTGTTACGATACCACGCTGTATCTAGAGGCCACGGTGCCTGTCGGTGGTCCAGCAAACGTTCCTCCCGGAGCTGCACCTGCTATTCCTCATCCTCATTCTCCGCGAGCAGATAATTTCTCAGAGATCTGCAAAGATTTTTGTGCTATGGGTAGAAAGCCATTCCGAGGAACTGAAACTTTCGTAGAGGTAAGGAATTGGCTTAAAGAGATGGAGGACTTGTTTGGAATTTTTGAAGTTGACGATCGTAGAAAGATTCAGTTCGCCACTTGGCTACTGAAAGACGAGGCTTCATTCTGGTGGGAAGTGACGCAAGTAAGTGTCCAGTGGAGACTTGGGTTGCTTTTCGATAGAGGTTTGAGATGAAGTTTCTTTCTTAAGCTGAGAAAAGTATGCAAATGGAAAGGTTTTTGTCACTCAAGTAGAGAGGCACGACGGTCAAAGAGTATGTTAACAAATTCAATCAACTTGTGAGGTTTGGGTTGGAGCTAGTGGAAGCTCCGCATAAGAAAGCTTTGTGGTTTCCTAGAGGATTGAATGAACCCCTCCATGGGTTAGCTTTATCTCATGTTCCGATGGGAGCAACTTTTGGGAGGCTCGTTGATATGGCATTGATGCATGAGGAAGACAAGGGTGACAAGAAAGAAATTAAGGTGGGAAAAACACAAAATAAGAAAGTGTGGCCAAAGAAGGGACAATAACAAAAGAAGGGCGGAAAGAGCGACAAGGCTAAGGATAAGAGGAATTGCCATAATTGTGGACACGAGTGTCATTTGATCAAGGACTGCAAAAGAAGGAAAAATGCTTGTTTTAGTTGTGGAGAGGTAGGACACTTTTCTGAGGAGTGCCCAAAGAAGCAAGGACAAGGTTAAAGGGCAAGAGCTTCTGGAGGGCAGGCGAATGCTCTCGCGACCAGTGGTCCAGATCGAGGTAGGAAAGTTTCCGTTGAAGGTTTGATTTCTCTTTCCAATCATCCTATTAGCACTCTTTTTGATTCGGGAGCTTCACATTCTTTTATATCTGATTCTATGGTTGAGTCTCTGCACCTTGGTACTAGTATGGTAGTGGATCCCGTTGTTGTCTCAAACCCCATTGGTGGTACGGCTCATTTATCTATGATTTGTCAGGGTTTGAGAATGTCAATGTTAGGAGTTTAATTCGAATGTGATGCATATGTGCTTGGTTTCATGGGCTATGGATTGATTCTAGGGATGGATTTGCTAGCCATGTATGGTGCCATATTGGATTGTGAGAGGAGGGTCGTTAGACTTTTGACTTGCCATAGAAGGACCCTCGAGATTTCTTGTGTCCCAAAGTGGTCTCTCATGCTTAGTTTCCTAGAGTCACTTAATGTATCTATCATTGATTGAAGATCTGCGCCAGTGGTCCGTGAGCATCCTGATGTTTTTGATGAGGTTCGGAGATTACCTCTGAGGCGCGAGATTGATTTTCGTATATACCTGGTGGACAATGCAAAGCCAGTTGCATTGCTTGTGCGCCATATGGCTCCATGGGAAAGGAGGGAACATAGCAAGCAAGTAGGGGAGCTACTTGAGAAAGGGTTTATTAGGCGAAGCATATCTGAATAGAGTACTCCGGTGGTATTCGCAACTAAGGCGGATGGTTCGCTTTGCTTATGTGTAGATTATATAGAGTTAAATAAACTCACCAAGAAGAACAGGCACCCACTCCCGAAGATAGATGATCTGTTTGACCAGCTTGTTGGTGCATCAGTTTTCGCTTAGGTAGACTTGGCCATGGGGTTTCATCAGTTGAGAGTGGCCGAGGACAGTATAGACAAGACCGCTTTTAGGACTCCAGGTGGCTTCTTTGAATGGCTTGTTATGCCTTTTGGGTCACTACAACAAAAACACCATATTACAACTTTAATTTTATAACTGTGTGTAAAGCACATGTGACACTCCACATCCGTTAATGTCACTTACAAAGGGAATGCATTAAGTTTCGTTAAGCATTTAGGTAAACAGACACAGAATATTACAAGATAGATATAAAAAATTTTGCAGCGGAAATAAAAAACTTTATTAATCATCGAAATACCGTGGTCCAAAGCATCATTTGTCTAAAATATAAAAACCCATTACAACATAAAAACCACTGTCTCGTACATCAGAAATATCAGAATACATAAAAGAAATAAAATTCCCCAATAACCAAATATAGCCATTGCAACGAAAATAGGAGCTTGATCCATACATATCAGCAGCTCTAGCAATCAAGCAAAATCATGGTCAAGCCTGAGTGTTTCCTCCCTGAGAACCGGGGGAGGAGGAAAATGGAAGAGAGAAGGAAAAACAAAAAGGGTCAGACATAAAGTCTTGCGAGTCTAGTTACTTTTAGCCAGTAAATGAATAAAAGTAATCATGACAGGCATAAAGTGGATAAGAGAGATCACTAAACAAATCGCAAGTGTAACAAGGCAGATAAGGTAAGGTGTATACATGCTTCACTAATGACTACTCTGCACTACAAGCAGTATAATCTAAATGAGATGATCCCTTCCACTATAGGTTGGTAGACTTAGGGCATACATCCGAGCGTACCCTAACTACTACCCTAATTGATCGGCTCCCTACTCTGTAGATACCCTGTGCTGGTCCCACAGTAGGGGTATCACTTCCCTAAAGTAGCAACCCAAGATGTGCATAGACATATCTACTGGTGTCACGGTCGTCTTGTCCCCTCTCCCCGGCCTATGCACGCACATGTCCCTGGTTGGTTTACGCCGTCTACACCACCCGTCATGTATTGTATCTCTTATAATCAACCAGTAAGCGTGCCCCTTCTCCACCTAGTATGGAGTTCACTACTTTGATACCAAATACGAGTTACTGACTGAAATGGGTCCCACACAATATGATACAAGCTCTCCCCTTTTGTCTTGTATCCCCACTAGGTTTTCCACTGACTATGTATACCCTTAAAGGGTGATATTTAATTACATAGCGCTACACCAGTTATGCTTACCATAAAAAGGTGATCTTTGACTACATAACTTTACCGGGTTAAGTTTGTGGGCTTATATATATATATATATTACCCACCCCCTTCAGTTATACTTAACCCACCCACTATCCACTCCATTTTACTTAACCCTAACTTATGTTCATAATCATACAGTTCTTATGGATTAAATTAGGTTAAGTAGTCCTTTATCATTACCATGTCCAATTATGATTATATTGGGCTAGACTTCCCACATTAGGCCTACAACGTGTGGATGCTGGATATGCCAGTCGGGTCCGGGCAATCATATTCCATAGTTGGGCCTAACCTCATGTCTTAGCTCGAGTCGTATTTACAGATTTAGACCTCTCACATTAGGCTCAACATTAGTGGCTATTGGATATGTCGGTCGGGTCCGGGCACACTTCCACCACTAATGTAACCTAACCTCGTGTCATAAGTGTTAATATAATTCCCAATTGTAATTGCTAAACATTCCATTTATTAATTAATTAACCAATTAATTAATCTTACCTTCTTGGGTGTTATTGCCCATTCTATCAACAATTTGAATTACTAGTCCAAAAATGTTTATTTACCAATTATGCCAATATTAACTTTTTCCCCCGTTTCTAACTAACGTCCTCACAAAATTGATGGCATGCCTAGGCCAAAAAAGTAGCCTAGCCATAAGCGATGTAACACAAGTGATCATTGAATATGTTTTGGCATAACATAGATTAATATAGTCATAAGGTTGTCATATGAACTTGTTACAATTTCTATGATGTCAAAGTAGACAAAAATTAGATCTAAACTAATCATTTAAATATCCAGCACTTCAGATCTAGCATATTAAGGGTGACATAGTAGCATGTTTAGATATAAGGATAAATTCACATGTCCAATTTATAATGTATCCAAATTTATCACAATATGACAGGTGAAAGGTGATTTACATAATGAACCAGATCTAATCAATGTCATAACTTGTCCCAAATTAACGTATTCACCTTTTCCATAATACAATTACATGTCAAGATCTACATGGGCAATATCATAGAATAACCACAATTATATCAGATCTAGAGAAATAGATCTATCAAGATCTACATAGGCAACATCATAGAATAAACACAATTATATCAGATCTAGAGAAATAGATCTATCAAGATCTACATAGTATAAGGTTTAATACTGGCACAGATTCATACTTTACAACATATCCAATTCATAGTCTTTAACAATTTACTGTTATTTATTTAAACCTAAAAGTGACAAGAAACTCATATCATTAGGTTTAGAGAATTGAGAGAGAATAGATATGAATTATGAATTTGATTAGCTAAACCGTTGTTGTAGAATTTGATTCTATTTAAGTTTGCAACCCGTCAGCATATGGCCTCTATGATCTCCAATGAAGAAAATAGGAGAATAGGGGACCATATTTATAGCCTAGAACCAATGGATCAGACCCAGAATCAAGTCCAGGTACATAAAACGAATTCTGCCCAGAACTGCCCGGAGGGGTCGACACCCCCGGGGGGGTCGACACCCGTGTCGACACCCACGAGCGGGAATTTTCCCGTTCAGATCGCTTTGGTCAGATTTTGATTTTTGAACTGTTTTGAAGGTTATGGAATTATTTTATATATATATTCTTCCTTGTGCGTATACAAACTTCTAAGGCTTATAACTTCTCCATACGATATCCAATTTACGCAAACCCAGACTCTATTCCTAGCAGAATTCTGAGACGAACGCAATGGCGCATCCCGTTTCCCTTAGTTCTTCATCTAAAAATTAAGTATTATTTAATTTGTTAATTTTAATATTTTAAAATTACGGGGTGTTACATTCTCCCCTCCTTAAAGGATTTCGTCCCCCAATTCTTCAAGTTAAGAAGAATGTAGCCTACCATCCATCATCCATCTACTCATCCATCATCCACAAGCATCCATTGTCCTTAAAAGATTTCTAATGCTTATATTAGTATATGCAGAGGTGTGTGTATATGTTCCAATACTAATGCGAAAATCGGGATGTCTACTGATTCAGTTGACCTCCTTAATGCAATGTATGATTAGTGCCATGAATCCAATATGTATGCAAATAATCTTATTATAACATATAAGTTCTATATGTGTGCACGTCCATTTGTCCAAGTGTAACATCCATATGCTAACTCATCCATTTTCATCCATAAAAGAAAAGAAAATGCATATGCATCCATATGCAGTATGGGAGAGTGATTGAGCCGATCTAGTGCCTAATGTGTGTGTATGCATCCACAGGCAACCACTAGCAAACACTTGCATCCACTAGCATCCATCAAACATAACATGTTTCAAACACATGTTTTCATCCATAGGACTCCTATCTAAAGGTCGAAAACACTAGGGATAAGATATGATCGATTGACAAAAACAGGCACAGATAAAGCTTTGAAAAATGAGTTAAGAACATACCCTCAAAAAGGAAAGGGTACGAAGCATAAATTCTATCTTCGGTTTCCCAAGTTGCGTCTTCTAGGTTGTCTCTCCATTGAAGCATCACCAACTTGATTTCTTTGTTGCGCAGCTTCTTAAATTCTGATCCAAGAATACGGGTAGGGACTCGTCTGACTGTCGCCTCCCGTTCCACCTCCACTTATTCTAACATACTCGGCTCAACGACTTCTGTAGTGTCATAAAGGCACTTCCATAGATGAGAAACATGAAAAACATTATGAACACCGGACAAATTCTCTGGGAGTTTTACTTTATAGGTCATTTTCCCACTTCTCTCGGTTATGGGAAAGGGTCCCACAAACCTAGGTGCCAACTTACCTACTAAACCGAAGTGGACCACATTTCTTAGAGACGATACTTTAATGAGTACGGAGTCTCCCACTTCAAACTCGATGTCGGTTCTCCTCTTGTCTGCATAGGACTTCTGCCTATCTTAAGCTGTTTTCATTTGCCGTCAAATAAGGTCATCTTCTCAGGCATCTCCCTAACCATATCAGTCCCAAGTAACAATCTTTCTGTAGATTCCTACCAACAAGTTGGAGACCTACAGGGTCGCCCGTACAATGCTTCGAAGGGTTCCATACCGATGCTGGTTTGATAGCTACTATTATAGGCAAACTCTACTAAAAGAAGATGCTCTTCCCAAGTCCCTCAAAAGTCTAGGATACACAGCCTCAGAAGATCTTCTAGAACTTTGTTCACCCTCTCCGTCTGGCCATCGATCCGAGGATGATAAGTGGTACTCAAACACAATTTTGTACCCAATGCTTCTTGCAAACTCCTCCAAGATTCGCCGGTAAAGACAGGGTCACGATTGCTTACGATGCTAGAAGGCTCTCCATGAAGACGAACTACCTCATGAACATAAATCGTTGCCAACCATGATGTCGTCCTCTTACTCTAACCAGAACAAAGTGAGCGATCTTTGTGAGTGTATCAACTATCGCCCGAATGACGGTATTTCCTTTCTTTGATCTAGGCAAACCATCTATGAAATCCATAGAGATGCTCTCCCATTTCTATTGAGGAACCTCCGAAGGATGAAGTAGATCACCGGGCTTCTTTTGCTCAGCTTTAACTTGCTGGCAAACTAAACAATGAGAAACAAATTTGGCTGCATCTTTCTTCATCCCAGCCCAAATGAAAACACTTTTCATGTCTCTGTACATCTTGTCGCCGCCCGGATGAATAGTCATCTTAGAATGGTGGGCTTCTTCTAGGACTGCCTTTATCAAGCTTCCAGTTTGAGGAACACAAAGACTTCCATCTCGTCCCAACCACCCCTTTTCATCTATGGAATATCTACTGAGGTGATTAGAAGTCTCCCCTCCTTTAAGTTGTTCCATGATGTCCAAAATCTATAGGTCACTTTGTTGTGCAGCTCCTATCTGATCCATAAGAGTTGGCCGTATCTCCAAGGATGCAAACAGTTCAGGAAAAATCTCACTGGAGGGTCTTAAATCAAAAGCCGATATGAACTCTAAGTTCTTTCTTTCCACAAACAGAGGACTTAGGGCCACCTTTTCCTACTTAGTGCATCTGCCACCACATTACCCTTGCCAGGGGTATAAGTAATCTCAAAATCATATGAAGCTAAGAACTCCATCCACCGCTTTTGCCTTAAGTTGAGATAAATCTGTGAGAATAAATACTTGAGAGACTTATGGTCCGTGTATAGCTCGAACCTTTCTCCAAGCAAATGATGATGCCATGTCTTTAACTCGAATACCATGGCAGCTAGCTCTAGATCATGGGTGGGGTAGTTCTTTTCATGAACTCGCAACTGCCTACCCCCATAGAATCTTCCCCTCTTGCATTAGAACCGCACCAAGCCCTGTACCACATGCATCAATGTAAATGGTAAATTCCTTGCTTCCATCGGGCAAGGTCAAGACTGGGGCTGTTGTCAAAGCCCTCTTCAATCGTTGGAAATCAATATCACGGTCTATATCCCATGAAAACACCAAATTCTTCCTTGTTAGCCTGGTGAGAGGGGCTGATATCTTCGCGATGTCCTTAATGAACTTCCTATAGTAACTAGCCAACCCAAGGAAGCTTCTCACCTCAGTTGCATTTTTAGGGATCTGCCAATCTTACACTGCAACTACCTTCGTGGGATCTACAGTTATCCCTTCTTTGGAGACTATATACCCCAAGAATCTCACTTCCTTTCTACAAAAGTGGCATTTGGAGAACTTTGCTTTAAGCTGATGGTCACGGAGAGTTTTCAAGACTTCTCTCAGAGGTTGGCCATGCTCTTCTTTGTTCTTGGAAAAGATCAAAATATCATCAACTAAGACTACAACAAATTTGTTTAGGAATTCCCGAAACACCCTACTCATTAAATCAACAAAATAGGCAGGTGCATTTGTCAGCCCAAAAGGCATCACTAGCCATTCAAAGAAATTGTCCAGGGTTCTAAAAGCAGTTTTAACTATGCTGTCTTCAGCCAGCCTCAGCTGGTGGAACCCCATAGCCAAATCTAACTGAGAAAACACCGAGGTACCAATAAGCTGATCAAATAAATCATCAATCCTTGGAAGCGGGTGTCTATTCTTCTTGGTGTGTTTATTCAACTCTCTATAGTCAACACACAAACGAAGTGAACCATCTTCCTTAGTTGCGTATACTACTGGAGCACCCCATTCAGATATGCTTCGTCTGATAAACCCTTTCTCAAGCAGCTCCTCTACTTACTTACTCAACTCCCTCTTTCCCTTGGAGCCATGTGGCTCACAGGTAATGCACCTAGTTTTGCATTATCCACCAGATATATACGAAAGTCAATCTCGCACCTCGAAGGTAAACCCCGTACCTCATCAAAAACATAAGAAAATTCTCGGACTACTGGGACAGATTGCAGATCCTCTATAGATGCATCAAGAGATTCTAAGAAACTATGCATAACAGACCCTTGTGGGTCACAAGAAACTTCGAGGGTCCTCCCACGACAAGTCAGGAGCCTAACAACCCTCCTCTTACAATCCAGAATGGCCCCATAAATAGTAAGCCAGTCCATTCCTAGAATCAACCCATAGCTCATAAACCCGAGCACATAAGTGTCACATTCAAATTTGACGCCTAACACAGATAATTTCAAACCCCGACAAAT
Organism: Allium sativum; assembly: GCA_030737875.1. NCBI lineage: Eukaryota > Viridiplantae > Streptophyta > Magnoliopsida > Asparagales > Amaryllidaceae > Allium > Allium sativum. The sequence continues at coordinate 494,000,422 of CM060920.1, forward strand.
CATCGATAAATGAGCCGAACCACCAATGGGGTTTGAAACGACTACGGGATCTACTACCATATTAGTAATTAAGTGCAGAGATTCAACTACCGAACTAGATATAAACGAGTGTGAAACACCAGAATCAAAAAGTGTTCTAACTGGACGATTTGAAAGAGAAACTAAAATTTCTATGGAAATCTTTCTACCTATTTCAGGAGCACTGATCGCGAGAGCATGCACCTGCCCTCCAGAAGTTCCAACTCTTTGACCTTGTCCCTACGGTCCCTGTTTCTTTGGGCACTCTTTAGAGTAGTGTCCAAGCTCTCCACAATTAAAGCAACTGATCTTCCTTTTCTTACAATCTTCAACCAAGTGACCATCCTTCCCACAATGGTGACATTTTCTCTTGTCCCTACCTTTGTCATTATTCCCTCCTTTCTTATACTGTTGTTGTTGTTGTTGTTGCTGCCATTGATGATGTTGCTGCCCCTTCTAGGACCATACCTTCTTATTCCACGATGACTCCTCAGCTTTCACTTCCTTCTTTTCTCCCTTGTCCTCCTCATGCATTAGGGCCATATTAACAAGCTTTTCAAATGTGGCCCCCATTGGAACATGGACCATCGCTAGCCCATGCAGAGGCTCATTCAGCCCTTTAACAAACCGAAAAGCCCTTTTGTGCAGCGTATCTACCAACTCTAAACCGAACCTTGCTAGTTGATTGAACTTGTTCACATACTCTTTCACCGTCAAGTTTCCTTGTTTGAGTGCCAAGAACCTCTCCATATGTATGCTTCTCTCAGCTTGGGAAATAAATATCATTTCAAACCTCTGCCTAAAATCTCCCCAAGTTTCTACCGGTCGTCTGGCTTGGGTAATTTCCCACCAAAAAGAGCCTTCGTCCTTCAATAGCCAAGCGGAGGAGTAATGATTGGCGCAGCTGGGGGATGAACGTCTCTTTGGCCTTCGGCAGGTGCCATGGCCTCCAAGTACCCACAGAACCATCCGGGTATCGTAACACCCTCTGGGATATTAGGATTGTTTTGATCTCCAGATATGCTGGAAAAAAAAGAGGAACGGATTTAGATAAAGGACCGAAGGATATTTCATATGGCTTTTTGGGGAATATTTCCAAAACATCCTTTTCTTTTTTAAAATACTTTCTTTTAAAACTCATTTTGAAAATATTTTTCAAAAACTCTTATCTAATCTGGTAACCTTCAGCTCTGATACCAAGTTTGACACCCCACGTCCGTTAATGTCACTCATGAAGGGAATGCATTAACTTTCGTGAAGTGTTTAGGTAAACAGACATAGAATATTACAAGATAGATATAACAAATTTTGCAGCGGAAATAAACAACTTTATTAATCATCAAAATACCATGGTCCAAAGCATCATTTGTCTGAAATATAAAAACCCATTACAATATAAAAACCACTGTCTTGTACTTCAGGAATATCAGAGTACATAAATGAAAGAAAATTCCCTAATAACGAAATATAGCCATTGTAACGAGAATAGAAGCTTGATCCATACGTATCAGCAGCTCCAGCAATCAAGCAAAATCATGGTCAAGCCTGAGTGTTTCCTCCCTGAGAACCTTGGGGAGGGGGAAACAGAAGAGAGACGGAAATACAAAAAGGGTCAGACATAAAGTTTGGCGAGTCTAGTTACTTTTAGCCAGTAAATAAATAAAAGTAATCATGACAGGCATAAAGTGGACAAGAGATATCACTAAACAAATGGCAGGTGTGACAAGGCAGATAAGGTAAGGTGTATACATGCTTCACTAATGACTACTCTGCATTATTACTAGTATAATCTAAAATGAGATGATCCCTTCCACTATAGGTTGGTAGACTTAGGGCATACATCCGAGCGTACCCTAACTACTACCCTAATTGATCGGCTCCCTACTCTGTAGATACCATGTGCTAGTCCCACAGTAAGGGGTATCACTTCCCTAAAGTGGCAACCCAAAATGTGCACAGTCATATCTACTCGTGTCACGGTCGTCTTGTCCCCCTCTACCCGGCCCATGCACGCACATGTCCCCGCTCGGTTTGTGCCGTCTACACCACCCGTCACGTTTTGGATCTCTTATAATCAATCAGTAAGCGTGCCCCTTCTCCGCCTAGTATGGAGTTCACTACTCTGATACCGAATATGGGTTACTGACTGAAATGGGTCCCACACAATACAATATAAGCTCTCCCCTTTTGTCTTGTATCCCCACTAGGTTTTCCACTGACTATGTATACCCTTAAAGGGTGATCATTAATTACATAGCCCTATACCAGTTATGCTTACCGTAAAAGGGTGATCTTTAATTACATAACTTTACCGAGTTAAGTTTGTGGGCCTATATATATAAATATTACCACCCCCTTCATTTATACTTAACCCACCCACAATCCAATCCATTTTACTTAACCCTAACTTATGTTCATAATCATACAGTTCTTATGGATTAAATTAGGTTAAGTAGTCCTTTCTCATTACCATGTCCAATTATGATTATATACTGCTAGACCTCCCACATTAGGCCTTCCACATGTGGATGCTGGATATGCCGGTCGGGTCTGGGCAGTCTTATACCATAGTTGGGCCTAACCTCGTGTCTTAGCCCGAGTCGTATTTACACACTTAGACCTCTCACATTAGGTTCAACATTAGTGGCTGCTGGATATACCGGTCGGGTCCGGGCAGACTTCCACCACTAATATAACCTAACCTCGTGTCATAAGTGTTAATATAATTCCTAATTGTAATTGCTAAACATTCCATTTATTAAATAATTTACCAATTAATTAATCTTACCTTCTTGGGTGTTATTGCCCATTCTATCAACAATTTGAATTACTAGTCCAAAAATGTTTATTTACCAATTATGCCAATATTTAATTTTTCTCCCGTTTCTGACTAGCATCCTCACAAAATTGATGGCATGCCTAGGCTAAATAATTAGCATAGCCATAAGCGATGTGACACAAGTGATCAGTGAATATGATTTCGCATAACATAGATTAACATAGTCATAAGGTTGTCATATGAACTTGTGACAATTTCTATGATGTCAAAGTGAACAAAAATGGGGTCTAAAGTAATCATTTAAATATCCATCAATTCAGATCTAGCATAGTAAGGGTGACATAGTAGCATGTTTAGATCTAAGGATAAATTCACATGTCCAATTTATAACATATCCAAATTTATCACAATATGACAGGTCAAGGGTGATTTACATAAAGAACCAGATCTAATCAATGTCATAACTTGTCCCAAATTAACGTATTCACCTTTTCCATAATACAATTACAAGTCAAGGCCTACATAGGCAACATCATGGAATAAGCACAATTATATCAGATCTAGAGAAATAGATCCATCAAGATCTAAATAGGCAACATCATAGATTAACCACAATTATATCAGATCTAGAGAAATAGATCTATCAAGATCTACATAGTTTAAGGTTTAATACTGGCATAGATATATACTTTACAACATATCCAATTCATAGTCTTTCACAATTCACTGTTATTTATTTAAACCTAAAAGTGACTAGAAACTGACAACGTTAGGTTTAGAGAATTGAAAGAGAATAGATCTGAATTCTGAATTTGATTAGCTAAATCGCTGTTGTATAATTTGATTTTGTTTCAGTTTGCAACCCGTCAGCATATGGCCTCCATGATGTTCAATGAAGAAAATAGGAGAATAAGGACTATATTTATAGCCTAGAACCAATGAATCAGACCCAGAATCAAGTCCAGGTACATAAAACGTATTATGCCCAGATCTGCCCGGGGGGGAGGGGGTTGATACCCCAATAGGAGGGTCGACACCCATGCCGACACCTCCTTGGGGGGTCGACACCCACGAGCGAGAGTTTTCCCGCTCAGCCTGCTTTGGTCGGATTTTGATTTTTGAACTGTCTTGAAGGTTCCGGAATTATTTTATAGATATATATATATATATTCTTCCTTATGCGTATACACTTATAATGCTTATAACTTCTCCATACGATATCTGATTTATGCAAATCCAGACTCTATCCCCAGCAGAGTTCCGAGACGAACGCAATGGCGCAGCCCGTTTCCCTTAATTCTTCTTCTAAAAATTAAATATTCATTAGTTTGTTAATTTTATTATTTTAAATTATGGGGTGTTACAGCACAGTTGTAATAAATGGTTTTTTCACGACAACAAATATACCATATTACGATGGTGCAAAAATGTTGTAAAAAGTTTTTACAACGGCGGAGCCACCGTCGTGTATTAAGAAGTTGTAATATACTTATATATTTTACAACGTTTCTGCACCTTTGCGACACCGTTGTGATATGTATATTTTACAACTGTTTTCCACCGTTGTAATAAACTTTATTACAACAATTATGCACGGTTGTAATAATATCAACTACAACTTTTATGCACCGTTGTCATTGACAGTTGCATTTTAAAAAAAATAGACATCTTGCAACTGAAATGAACATTACACTAAATATAGCAATACTCCATAAGCAAAACAAACATTACAGTTATTTGCAAACTAATTTATTAGAATACTCAAATTTTCAATATTACAAACAATAAGTTTTAGAAAACATTACGAGCATTATTACATACTTGACCGTTACAAAGCAACTTAGTACAACCTCATACTCGACGCTCGGGTCTTCATCCAAAGCCATCATGCTGCTTGGAAGCATTTCTTCTCTGCGATCACTACCCAATTTTGAATCTGAAAGCAATGGCACATTCAATTCATCCACTCTACTTGCATCATTGTGATTTTCATCATTGTCAAAATCAATTTCTTCTGGATTTATTTCCAGCGCGATATCCCTTGCTTCTTTTCTCAAGAATTTCTCCAAACTATCAACCAAAAGCTGCTCGAAAGATGGATGCTCCTCTTTGATCACATCATTGTATCTGTACCTTGCAATGCAGCGGAACATGTGGAAATCTTTCTGACAAACCCTTATAAATATGAATCTTCCACTTTGAGGAACAATGGAAACTGGAACATAATTGATGCATACAAAATTAATGGTGGAATGAATTGCCGGAAGAGTGAGAAGGAATTGGCCGAAAATGGAAGGAATCTCTTGTGCTAGTTCATTGTACACTAACCCAATTCCAGGTACCCTAACTGTACCTAATGTGGAACCCAGGTCGGCAATGAAGTCCATTGAGATCTTTTAACGCATCTCGCTTTGGTATTTAAGTGCACTGCCGTAGTTCCATGTGTACATTATGCAGAGAAAACCCATGGAAAATGCAAGCGGTAGCCAGCCACCTTCAAATAGTTTTGTTATGACTGCAGAGAGGTAGATGAGTTCTATTGTATTGAATATGGCAGGGAAACATATAGCTAGAAAGAGATTGGTTTGCCATATCAAAAGCATCACTAGTGTTACCAATGCACTACTCGCTATCATCACACCAACTTCAGCAATTCCATATGCATTAGCTATATCATTGGTGCTCCTAAAAGTCGCAACGACAGCAATGCACATGAACATTAGAAACCAGTTGACCACAGGGTTGTAAATCTGACCTGTAAATCTACACCACCTGCACAATCACCAAACATGCACATATATAAACATAACCTTAAACTGGCTGAAGCAAGGACGACAATGTTATTGAATGATGTCAAAGTGTTTGTTAATAAGATCATGTCTAACTTCACGGCAACGAAAGAAGTATGCAAGTAATTGACCATGCTGATCTTTTATACAAGATTAAGGTTTTATAAAATACATTTTAGGACAAATTTTACACCGTATATTGTCAGGTTTTACATGATCACATTTAACCTTAGCTCGTCTAAATTTTATGAGCATGCATGTTGTTCGAATTCTATTTAAAATTAGTGTTTCATGCCAATGTGATGACCAACGTAAAACACACATACAAATACTACGCCATAGTTTTTTAGTAGAATATATATACATATGATCCTGACTTGATTATTATATTCTTCTAGCATGACTAATTTAACCAAAATGAATAATATATGGTCAATTAATTGGATTCAGTATGACAACTGCAGACATCATCAAAAGTGCTGAACTCTAGCGGTCAAAATATATGGACTAGCCATGTCAATTGTGATAGCTTGCAGTATACAACAATCATGGTAGAGAACATCATGCATAATAATTTCTGTATTGATGGTGTACTGTTACATCACAATCTGGTGGGAAGAAGTACAAGAGCCATGCTCAAAACAAACTATAACAGGCAAAACAAGGACGTGAACCTATTAGGCAACTCAATCTACAACATCTAATAAGGCAATTTCAAACCAGAATCAAAATATAGTCTGGCAGTGATCAATCAAGGAAGGAAGATGGTAAAGGGTTCATGATATCAAGTTAAAAAGCAGTGGGAATAATAATTCAACTATAAATAAAAAACTGTACAATCTCATATTAAGATCAAAAATCGAACTAAAAGATGAAATCATATTTTTTACTGAATTAAAATATTTTCAAGCACATATATTTCGATATATTCAACCTAGTCAAAAATACATGCAGCATATATATCAGAATCGCTCAAGTACAAGTAAATAGCTGAAGTGTATAAATTAAAAATAAGATAGTATATGAAAATGTAGCTGAAGTGTATAATTTTTTGCTTTCATAGGGAAGTGTAAGCATTAGAGTCCTAGAAGGATGCCGTGCTAGTGAGATATGAACATATATGCTAACAGGTGAATTGTTTACCTTCAATTTTTATTACTGTAATTTTGTTTATAAATTAAGATGTACAAATATAAAGTAAAAGACTAAATTATCCCAAATGAAATTTGATCAAATCAGATGATATAGGCTAAGGGATTAGTTTGCTATCGCATATGTTTCAACAACAAAAAATGCAAAGAAGTAGTATCAAAATACACTTAAAGTACAACTTAGGTGAACCTAACATTTATGACTTTGAAATCAAAAGGTTGAAGGCTGAGTTAGAACTCAAGCGCAAGTTCTAGTATATTTTTAAAATTTTGTATTCATAGATTCATAATTGTTTGAAAAGTACATGTAAATCGAGTTTGAAAACTCAATTAGAATTGGAAATTTTGTAAATACAAACCAAGTTTGCAAGTGTTTTTCAAACTGAGAATTTCAAGATGAATGTGAATGTTCATTGATCTATGAAAAAAAGAGACTTCTGGAAGCTGAATCCAGGCAAAAATGGGGAAGATAGGGGTTTAGAGAGCTCAAGATGGATGAGAAGCCAGATGTTTAAGAAAGGCAGAGCAGTAAGAAAATCCCTACCAGTTTTCATAAATAAAGAGAGCTCTATTGTAATTATCAAATTTCTACCAAAAACAGAGGACCTACCTCAAATATATGATCAAGCAACCTTTATCTCTTGATTGGACTTCAAAACTTTTGACAGGTTTCCATACTCTTTTACAGTACCCTTCGAAAACCTTGAAAAGGTTCTAATGTCAATGATATACAAGAGGAGGCATATTCTAGTTACCCTCCGCCTCACAGATAACTTCACCCAAAATCGTCTCCTTCTTTTACCATTTTCAAGGAAAGGTTCGACAAAATTCAAACAAGGAGAATTAGAAATTATGTCTCCTTTGACTGCTTCGGAGTTCGTCGTTTATTAACCAACTAATAAAATATAAGCTTGGTTTTAAACCAATAAACATTATACTGACATTATACTGTTTTAAATAGTCGGTTGTCCCACAACTATGCATGAAATTTGCTGAATTCAAAGCTCAAGTCGGAAGTTTAGTATGTAATTTCTTAAATAGAGGCATGTAATTTTCCCTTAAAATTAGGGCACATAAGAACATGGAATATAATTCGAACATCAACTTATTATGAATTTTCATACGAAAGTATCATTATGAAGCAAAAATTGAACGAACCTGCTCTGAAAATGACTCAAGATCGATGAATAGTGCCACGCAAAGCAGAGTTGATGGGAAGGCGAAAGACGACTACGAGCAACTTTGGCAAATTTGGCAGTGGTGAGTCAATTAATATCGAGGACGAGCTATATTTTCAGATTCGATGTGGCTGTGTAGCATCGTTGGTCCTTCCATGAAAGCGAAGGCGGAAAGTGACCAAGTCCAAAAAATTAGGCGATGATAGTCTATCAGCATCGAGGCGGAGCCGTATTTTCGGATTCGATGGGGCGGTGATTAAATCGGCATGGGGACGGAGCCATATTTCCAGATTCATGTGGCTTGGCAGGATTGTTGATTTTTCCACACGACGAGAATGGCGAGCAAATCTTAGATTAGGGTTACGATGACAATTTAGGAATAGGAGAGCAATTAGAAAATGAGGATGGAAGGAATAAACAAGAACCGAGGGAATGAATATGCTGGACGGTCGATACAAATTGGGGGTGGTACATCAAAAGTTCAACAAAACAAACCCACTAATTACCCAATATTATCCAGTATAATAAATAAAATTCTGACTTGCAATTAGTCAGAAAACACTTTAAAAAATACATTTATTGCAACTGATAGAAAAACAAAGTTTATAAAAATATGTTTATTCAATATTAAATTGTAATCTTAATTATTATGTAATTACTAATAATCAATTATTTAGTAATAATTATTAAAAAGATAGTTATTAAAAATATATTTTAATAACACTTAGTTATTAGTTGTTTTACTTTTCAATTGTAATTGAATATTAATTACTAAAAAATTAATTTATATTAGTTAACAATTATATACATCTTATATTAAAACCAAAAATTACTTTGGAAAAAATATATTTAAAGGTACTTTTTTGCAAGTAGCTTTACCCGTTGCAAAAAAATTACAGTTATCGTAACGAATAAAATGAAGTTTGTACTAGGCATCTCTATTATAACGAATAAAATGAAAAGTTGTGATATATATGTTTATTACAACAGTGATTATTTCACAGTTGTGAAAAACGTTTATTACAACAGTGCGTTCTGCACAGTTGTAAAAAAGCATTTATTACAATTGTGCTTTTTGCATAGTTGTAAAATTAAAGTTGTAATATGGTGTTTTTGTTGTAGTGTTTACAAGTGTGCAAAACGCATTGTTGTAATAAATGTTTTTTACGACTATGAAAAAATCACTATTGTAATAAACATATATATCACAACTTTTCATTTTATTCATTGTAATAGAGATGCCTAGTACAAACTTGATGTTTATAATATCTATATTTAATAATTAATTGATATTTAATAATAATATTTAATAATAATAATTAACAATATACTTAGGAATCAATAATATTTGTCAATTATTATTAAATAATTAATAGTTAATAAGTAGTAACTTATTTTTAATAGTTAATGTATGTTAATTAGCTACTTATTAATTAATAGTAACATAAGCTTTTAATAAGTATTACTCTCGATTATAATTAACTAAGTAGAAAATAAGTAAAAGTTAATTAATAACTATTATTAATAAGTAATATTTGATTTGGTAGTAACTATTTCAGCGGTTTTAATAAATATAATTTTGGCAAACTTGTTTGTTCAGCAGTTAACAGCCGCGCTAGTTTGTGCGCTTTTGATAGATTTTTTTTTATTTGCGTGTAAACTTAATGTTGTAAGTAGTCCCTAGCATTGCTTTTGATCTGCCGGTTTTTGACTATTTTAATTACAAAGTAATATTTAATATTTAGCAATTAAATTATATAATAATTCTTGAAAATATTAATAATAAATATAACATTTATAATAATTAATAAATAAGATTTTAATAAGCAATAATAATTAAATACAAATATATAATAATTAATAAGTAAGACTAAATAATAATTATTAATTTGAAATGTGGGACAATTCAAAGCATAATGTTGAAAATGTTTTTCGGGAACATAACTCAGCTTCAAACTGATTTCTCACCGCTGACACTTAACAATTTCCATTGGTTCAATTAATCTTCCCACTGTTGACGAAACGTTGTGCCTTTTGACATCGGCTCACAATATTTCAACTTAATCTTTATTCCTTTTCCATCGGTTCAGAACATTTCTAGCCTTTTCCATCGTATTCCACCATAAGCCCTAATTCCCCTTTCGATAATCACGCCGGCATAGAGATCTCCTCCACTTCACAATGCCACTGCTCGATAACTACTGCTCAATCGCCATTGCTCTCTATTTCCATCATCCACTACTTCTTAATCGCCTACATATCTTGCTTATGTTCTCTCGCTAGTAAATTTTTGTTCGTTGTTCCAATTGCATGTGCTTTTAATTTTACCGTTTCCCTCCGCTATTGTATTTGTGTAATTTTACTGTAATTTTAATGTTTCCCTCTCGCTAATAATCATGAGAGCGCTCCCCATTTACTCCAATTTTCTTCACCTATGTCATTTATCAGCTATGTTTTTTAATCAGCTATTTATGAGCCAGATAGTTCAAAGACTACTAGCAATATGCCATTTATCACCTATGTTTCTTATCATTATTTTTGACCTTGAAATATTATCTAACGATAAAAATATTAAATTTAATTAACTGTAATCTTTATTAAATAGTAATATTGTAGTTAAAACTGGAAGAATAGAGGAAAAAAGGCAAATCTGGTGCAAAAAGACTACAATGAAATATATCTTTGAATAAAGACTATAGGGTTTGTAGTAAGGGGAATTTTATTTAAATCCACTTAACCTATTAGTTAAACCACCCTTGAATTCAGGTGTACTAACTACTTTTATGGTCTCTCTAATTATTTAAAACCTATTAGTTAATCCACACAACTTATATCTTTCTTTCTTCCATTGCCTGACATGTATACATCACATATTTTTATCTTTCATTCTTTCTTTCTTCAAATAGAAGGATTACTAAATTCCTATCCACATTTAGAATTAAATAATATAAGGAACTACCTAGATAGATATGCTAGTTAACTAATAGGTAGATAGATGAGAGCCATGAAGTAAGATTATATGTATAAAAAATGAAATGAAAACACAATATCTATGTAAACAAAGCATCAAATTAAAAATTAAAAAAATATCTAGGGGCAGGAATTTTAAATGATAACCTTGTCAACGTTATATCTTGTCCACTCTTTTCCTTTGTTGTTAACTGAAAGGCATTTTTTTTACATAGATATATAAATAATAGTCCTATACTGTCCAGTGCATGAGTGTTGGTAACGAGGCAAATTTTATGTTCGATGAATGCAATTTTAAACACATTTGAGACTAATTAGGGTATTAGTTATAATTATTTTTTCAAATCCCTAAAGTTAATAACTTGCGCAAACACAAATGAAATTTGTTCAATATGTTGTTATTGAGTTGCAATCATACTAATGTGTTCTACATTATGAAAAAGTTTGAACTAAATTCAAATAATTTATAATTTATTTATTTTTGTAAAATATTAACACATATTATTCGTAAGAAATAAACATTAATATAAGTTAATTTTATTTTAAACATACGTTCAAATTGCTTTTCTAAAATTCTTCGTTCGCAGCACAAAAACGATTTCCCGTCACTCAACTCTTTCATTAAATGATTGGCTGAAATTCATGTTTATCATAAATGCACCCTCTTAATGCAAGACACTTCACACATCAGTATCTAATTATTCCAAATTTCATAGTATATTATATTATAAACAACTTATTATAAACAAATTTTGTAACATACATACGTCGGCTTTCATTACAAAAACTATTGCTCAAAATGCACAATAATGACAAAATAATTCTTACTTTTTAGTATCAGCCACTTGCACAAACTGTTACTGGAAATGTAATATAATGGAAGAATAATTCATGACCAAGATTGGTTTTGAGGTTGATGTGCACCACAATGTTACAAAGATATGTGATGATCAAGACTGGCTCAGAAGACAGTCCACCGACTGGACCAGTAACAAATTAATTTAAATTTTTATAGCATATTAAATTATAAACAAATAATTAAAATTTTACAGTATAGTAAATGTTTACATTATTTATGAGGTGTGTTTGTTTATTTCTAGATTTAAATCAGCACCTATGCAAGTTCTATTAACTGAGAAAATTTCCAGTTTTCTATGAAAATTAGTGGGTTGTCTGATTCTCATAAGGCATCATTGTAGGAGTTTTTAGAAGCGCAGACTAATAGTACCGAAGGCCAAGTAAACCACTTGCAAGAAATTTGTTATATTATTACATGTTATATTTCATCTGGACTTGAACATCATTTGATGCACTTATTGGTAATGTTTTATTTCACACAATGGTAGTTGCATGAGTTTTAATTTCAGTTTAATGGATTTATTTTCATCCATGCCCACTCAATGCAACTAAATATGCATATGTGAGAATGGGCGTTATACTGTCTACTCATCTTTCTTGAAATGTGTGCATCCTATAATTCTTGTTATGGTCGAATCATTTGATTAGGGTTTATCAGTCCACAAAGATTGGCTGAAAGACAAAAGTAGGTGATGTATACGCGCCAGACAATGAAAAAAAATGAAAGATATAAGTTGTGTGGATTAACTAATCGATTTTAAATAATTAGAAAGATAATAAAAGCAGGTATTACTCCTAAAATCTTGGGTGGATTAACTAATAGGTTAAGTGGATGTAAATAAAATTTCCCTTGTAGTAATAGCGAAAGTGATTACTACAATTCCCACATCAACTCACTACTACAACCATAAACCAAAAATATGCTACTCGCTCCCACAACCTAAGCAAAGCCATGTTTCATCTCCTTGCCACCATAACCAATCCCTACCTGAAATAATGACTGCATACTTCTTTGTATTTTTTTTATCCCTACTAGTTTTAACATACAGTACATACTAAAAAGAAATTAAAAAGATCGACAATGCTTTGGAATCTTCTCTAAATTATCGTATTTTGATCGCCAAATTTAACTACTTCATCATCACTCTTTTTATTTGTTTGGTACTGGCTCCAGTCCCTACTCATATATAAAAATTTAAAATTGATAAACAAAAGAAAGAAAAGAAATAATAAATTTTGAATTTTCGAGTAGAACACTCATCAACTCACTGCCACACTCATCAACCCATTGATCGCCCTATCTGCTATTTTTCAACATTATGGTCCCTTATCGTTTTAGTTGGATTCTGAGTTGCCAAGTTTTAGATCCATGTCAGAGTTTTTGTATGCTATTATTTTGTATCATGCTATCATTGTGTTGCTTTGTATGCTGATCTGGCAGAGTAGTTTTGGTTTAGTTCCCTTGGAGCTGGTCATCTAGGCGCAGATAGGGTGATCAATGGGTTGGTTGCAATGGTACGTGATGTACATTGCATACACTTTCCAGTTATGTTAGCTATGGTCTGCTAACAGGAGCTAGAATGATAATGAAAGAAATATAAATAAACATAAACCATGGAAAAAATAGCACAGCAGTAAATAAGAAACTAAATATTGGGTTTTTATAGCTGACGTCTATTCATTTGCAAAAAAATGTAGTGATGAAGGTGAAGTATAGAGATATAGCAGCAATTCAGTTTCCAGCAAAAAAAACACTTTATTTCCCGATGGTGTCATTTTTAAGTCATAGTTCATAACTAAGATTCTTGTGTTCAGAAGTTATCGAGGCTTACGTCTGAATTGTCGCTGATTGCTAAAGCTTTTGTCAATAAATAGCAAATATAATGATTTTTTATGGTAAAATGTTACTTAATAAATGCTATCATAATTCACATAACATTCCAATAGTATATTTCAAAAATAGCAGAATTCTGTTGTAAAGTTAAGTATAATTTTGTGGAATATTGACATATGTCCTTATAATAATATAAACTAAATGAGATATGCATCCTTACAACCGTTATTAAATTTGTAAATGAGACATGAAAGAGAGAGAGAACAAGGAAATGAATGTATAAAATTATCAACTTTGTTACTAAAATTAACCAATTCATTAATGAACCGTTGAACCATATATGATCATTTGAGATATAAAATTCTATCAAATATATAAATTAATATTTGTTACATAAGAGGGGTAATCTACCAAAATGGCTGCATATAATCAAGTTGTACAATAATTTTGAGCATAATCCTTTCCAGTAGGTCCGAACGTTAGAGGCGTTGTTTTACCAAGATGGACAAAGCATGGGTCAATCTACCAAGGTTTCATCATTTTGGCTATTACTTCCATAGTTATAAGTAGTGTGATGCTAAGGGCACATCATTTTCCTCTTACTAATACCACGAATAAAATCATAAGCACAATAAATTTTATGTACTTCCTAATACCATTATAAATAAATTTAAATATTTATAAATGATTTTGGTGTTAGGAAGCATGTAGTATAAATTTTTGGTATTAGCAAGAAGAAAACGAGGTGCCCTAGCATCACACTATAAGTATTTAAGAATGATTATTAGTACATTTTTTGTTTTGTAGAATGACAAGCAAATATAGGCAAGCTATTGAAAATTTTGTATATAGGCATGCTGCGAGTGAATGGAATCCTGAAAAAATTAGATGCCCATGTCGTAATTGTAGGAATATAATTTGGCAAATATCAAGGGAAGTTGTGCCAGACTTGATTTGTTTTGGAATGGACCCAACTTATGATATATGGATTTTTCATGGAGAAAAACGGCCATCACAAAATAAAAGTGAGACTGATACTTATAGAATGTATGTTGATGCGCAAATCTATGCTGAGGAGGTAGAAGCCAATGTTGAAGAAAGACATGGGGAAGGTATTAAGGAAATAATGGAGAATGCCGAAATTTCTTTGTATCACATTTGTGCAAGCCACACAAATTTGTCTGCTACAGTACTTATTTTCAAGCACAAAGCGTGAAATGTTATATCAGACATGGCTTTTACAGAGCTTCTTAAACTTCTAAAGGATATGTTGCCTAAAGAAAACATGCTTCCTGATTCTACATATGCAACAAAGAAGTTGCTTAAGTCATTTGTTTTAGGCTATAAGCAGATACATACATGTGTAAATGATTGTTGTTTATTTAGAAAAGAGCTTGCAAATAGTGATTCCTATCCTAAGTGTGGTAAGTCTTACTGGAAAAAAAAGAAGACTACTAAAGATGTGAAGCAAACCAAAATACCTATGAAGTTTTGAGATACTTCCCACTGATACCAAGACTGAAAAGAATGTTTTCATCCACAGAAACATCAGAACAACTAAGATGGCATAGCAGTCATAAGAGTGAAGATGGTAAATTGCGTCATCCAGTGGATTCTACTCAGTGGGCTACGATTGATAGAATGTGTCATTCTTTTGCTTCCGATCCACTAAATTTAAGGCTTGGCTTTGCATCTGATGGCTTTAATCCTTTTGGTGATTGGAATTATGGATATAGTTATTGTCCAATGTTTCTTGTTTCTTACAACTTTCCTCCGTGGCTTTATATGCAAAAAGATATATGATGCTATCTTTGTTAATTCCTAGGCCACGACAACTGGGAAATGACATTGATGTATACTTGCAACCACTTAATGAAGATTTGAAAAAATTGTGGGATAAAGGGGTGAAAGTGTACGATGCTTACAGTCATAGTGAATTTAGATTACATGCTATTCTTATGTGGACAATCAATGATTTGACAGCTTACGGAGATTTAGCTGGTTGCACTGTAAAAGGTAAGAGAGCATGTCCTGTTTATGGTGTCAATACCTACTCAATATGGCTACCAATTTGTGAAAAGTGTGCATACATGGGTCATAGACGGTTCCTTGAACCTAACCATGAGTTTCGTCAATGGAAAAATGTATTTGTTGGAACTATAGAGAATAGACAAAGGCCTCAGATACAAATTGGTGTTCAAATCTTTGACGATGTTCAAGATATTATTAATGATTGGGGGAAAAAATTAAAAAAGGAAGAGAAAGGGTAAAGGAAAAGGAAAACTATGATGAAAAAAGGATGTAAAATATGGAGGAAGAGGTCCATTTTCTTTGACTTGCCTTATTGGAAGGTGAAATTTAACCAGAAACACATTGCTTTTCGTTTTCTACTCATGTTTGCTACTTAGTACTTAATTATTTGTGTTTTGACAATTTTTAGGTACTTCCTTTGCGGCATAATCTAGATGTGATGCATATTGAGAAAAATATTGGTGAAAGTATTATTGGCACATTGCTTGATATTAAAGGAAAATCAAAAGATGGCCTCAAATCACGCCAAGATCTAGAAGCAATGGGCATTAGAAAAAAAATTGTATCCTATAGACATTTGAAATAAAGTATTGCTCCCAGCCGCACCATGCACCTTATCCGATCAAGAAAAAGAGATCTTTTATAGTAGAATGAAGAACTTGAAAGTGCCTGATGGATATAGCTCTAATATTGGAAAATGTTTTCAAAAAAAGACAAGATATCAAACCTCAAGTCTCATGATTATCATGTTTTGATACAACAACTATTGTCCGTTGCATTAAGAGGACTTCTACCTATAGGGATAAGGAATGCACTACTATGACTATGTTTATTTTATAATGACATATGCCAAAGAGTGCTTGATAGGGATAAACTAGAATTGATGGAGTATCAAGTTGCATTAAAACTATGTGATCTAGACAAGTTCTTTCCCACTTCCTTTTTCGATATCATGATTCAATTAACTATACATTTAGGGAGAGAAGCAAGAATTTGTGGGCCGATCCAATATCGATGGATGTATCCATTTGAGAGGTAATATTTAAATAAATAATTAACAGTTAAAAGTATGTATAGTTATGAAAGTAACTTGTTTATTCATTTTGGTTATGAATATATGAAAATATTAAAAGGGTATGTTAAAAATCAAGCACGGTCTGAAGGGTACATTGTTGAGCACTATGTTGCCGAAGAATGTATGAAATATTGCTCTGGATATATTAAAGATGCATTACAAATTGAAGAGAGGAAAAAATGAAATGAAGTGGAACAAAATGATTTTATACTTGAGGGGCGTCCTATTTCCATAGGAAAACCTACCACAGTCGATGAGGAAGTGATCAATGCTTCTTATCGATACGTTTTGTTTAATACGGAAGAAGTAGAGCCATATATAGAGTAAGTATAAGTATAACTTAACTATGACATACAAAATAAATTAGATCCTTAATTAAATTTATCTCTGCAGAATGCACAAAGAGGAGCTAAAATGTTTGCATCCTTATCTTACACAAGACGATTTGGAAATGTCAAAATTGCAATCGAAGACTTTTAGTTTTTGGTTTGTTAAAAGGGTTGATAATTATATCCTAAAAAACTATTAATGATGAAAGTAATAGATCAACCTAAATCTTTATTTAATATATTGTATTTGTCTAGGTTAGAGATGATAAACGTATATCCAATGTCAGCAACATAATAAAATGGATTTCATACAGACCTCGTTTGCAAATAATTTCTTATTCTGGCTATATTATTAGTGGTCGACGTTTTCATACAAAAGACTTTGAGAAGGCCACACAAAATAGTGGTGTTTCCATTAAGGCAAGTATTGTTTGTGTAGATGGGTCTATTGAAAAAGTAATATATTGTGGGGTCTTACGTGAGATTTCCTTGTTGGATTATCTCCAATTTCGAGTTGTCTTGTTTAAATGTGATTGGGAAAATATGTATTGTGGATTTACATTGGCTAATTTGCATTAATTTCAAAATCAGTTTGCAAGCGACTCGTTTATCTTAGCAACACAAGAGGTTCAAGTTTTCTTCTCTAGAGAAGGTAGTTTTTCAAATTGGTATGTTGTGTTAAGAGCTCCCTCTAGAGGGTTTCATGAATTGGAAAAATACGAGGATGAAGAATCAACTAGTAAATCATTGGATGAGTCACAACTTGATGATAGAGACATAGATAATGGGGATGAAAGTTACATAAGGGAGGGTTGTAACGGTATTTTGGTATGTTATATGCATATTTTATTGATTTTTTATTTCATGCATGTTCATGTATACCATAAAATGTGTTGTTCATATATACCATAAAATGTGTTGTTAGTTGGTTTTTAAAAAAATCTGATATAAGATTGACATCTTAGTGTGTATCAAAATAATTTTATTTTCTATTGTACGTATTCTTTGCATGTGTATTTTATTTTGTACATGGTTGTTACAAAGTAGTGCTATATTTAGTGTGATGTTTTAATCCTTTGTAAATCGTTATGTTTTTTTGTAGGTCGACGAGGAAGATTGATCTTGTATTATCGACGAGGAAGATGGTGCTACACGAAGTAGAGGTATTCGAGTTAGATATGCATTTTTTACCACATGCTTTTTTTTTACTTCAGCCTTATTTTGTTTCTTTTGGTACATGTACATGTAGTTCTATATCGTGACTAATGGTTATACTTAACAAATAAGAAGATATACCTCCAAATTGAACACTAACTTGGCAAATACCACCATTTTTTTTAATTCAAATTACAGTATTTTTTTCATACTACCTCTGAATCAAGCGATATTTGGAAACAAACTTAAATCAGTGTCGATCCAAATCAACTACATTTACTGCTCACATTTTGAAGGGAAAAAGCATAAGCTTGCTTTTCTTTACTCAAGTGCGAATGTCAACCTTTCTTGTTTCTTTATTGATCAAGAAAACCACAAATGAGGTTCTATAGGACCAAAACATTAAAATTAGCTATTTACCATTAAAAGGAAATGGAAACATAATTAATTTACATTAAGGAGCATACTTCCATTTTCCCTCATAAAGCGCCTATCTAATCTATTGTTTAGCTTTAAATATGTTATTGCTGATGATAATGGGTGGATCTCTTCATAAATACAATGTAGAAGTATTCCCTGCAAATCAAAAGATGGTACTGTAAAAATTACTAAAAAAAATAATTAGATTTTTATTATTTAGGTGACAACCAAAATTAAAACATAAATTTGGTTAGAAAAGAAATAAAAGCATGCAGTAAATAGAGAATTTATATTTAAATAAAAATTAATCTATTGTGTTTCTCTAGTGCAGCTAAAAAGGATAGCTTAAGCGTAATGGCTTAAATATCTTATTTTAAAAAATAGACAACCTATGAACTTTGAGGTAATATATCTACATGTTTGGAGACCCACATATATTAACAAAGTTTGCAATTTTATTTTTGTTACAAAAATGGCTTGTAATCTTATGTAAACAAGGTAAGTTTACAAAAAAATAATAATCAGATAGTCATTGATAAATAGTTATGACACAAAATTTGTTATGTGCGATGTGTCAGGCAGATGACACAAAATTTGTTATGTGCGATGTGTATTTCTTAGGTAACTTTCTCGATTTTATTAGTTTTTCAGTTTTTAGCTATTCTTTCCTTTTCTTTCTCTACTCCTATAGTTTTCTTGTGCATTTCAAAATATCCCTTTTGACCTTTTTTCAATGACAGAAACCAGTCATAGTTAGAAATGGAGTCTTTTAAAATTTGGGTGCTACTATTCACACCCCGATTTACACTTCCGATCACCTTTATAAATTTAATACAAATGAATATTTTTTATATTCTTTTGGCAACCAAATCTTAATTCTTTCACTCAGTTATTCACCACCGCACTTATCCTAAAAAATACGTACTTCTCTACAATTTCAAACCCCAACAAAAACAGATATTCTTCTGTGCCTATTAGAGCTGGAAGATGAAGACAAAAAAGAGGTTAAAATTGCTTGATTTTTATTATTTTCTATTATGATATAGAACATGTTATTAGGGTTTTGTTAATGGTTTCGGTTTTCTATTGCATTTCAAGATATTTTTTCCGCTCCATTGGAAATTTCAAGCTTGGAGGACATTAAATTTGATGACGTTGTAATAGAGAATGATAATGTAAGTTTTGGCTTGCAGGGTTTTTATCCGTATAACTTACATATCTTCTTTTACAAATTGTTACATTAATTTTTATTTTATTTTTTTGTCGTTTGATAGATAGAGTATTTGAATGATGATAAATTGGACGATAAACCTGATAGTTGTGATAATATGATGCAATATGTTCGTTCAAATGAACTAAAAGATATAAATGTTGATTTATGAATCATTTCACAACCAACAAAGTAAGTACTCATTCATAAAAATTAAAATTGCTAATGTGGTTTTGAAATTGTATTATGTCATTTTTTTCTTAAATTATTTGCATGCGTTTAGTTGAAGGTGTTGGTGGCCTCATTTTTCCGTTATTAATTAAATGGTAGCCAGAAGAGAAAATTGTAAATGTCAGGGTGCTTTTAGTATTGGTGGCCAGAAGAGTAAAACGGGGTGCGATTAGTAGCACCCTAAAGTTTTTGTCAAAAAGATTCATTGTGTGTTAGATGTTTCAAATTCAGTAGCTTGTAAAATGTTTCTTCATATTTAGTATTCACTCTCACTAGCTTCTTTTTTAATTTGTACATGGACTTGGCTTCACGAATATGTGAATTAGCTTTAAGTACATACTTCTTTAATTCTCTCATAAATTGCATAGTCTAGGATTATCCCTTAAGTATTCAGGATGGATCAACGAATCAAAATACGTGGATGGGTTGACCAAAATCAATAGCTTATATCAAAATTAAAAACGTATATCAAAACACAGGGATGGGTTTAATATAAAATCAAGGATGATATACTAAATAATAATAATAGGTTACTAAGTAGCTAAGAATGAGTGGGTGGTTTGTAGTTTCTGTTTTTGGCAATAAAGAAAAATAGCAGAGAGATCGAATTCTGATGTTTCTTAAATTGGCAATGGATCAGTATTGGCTAGAACTGATGTTGCTATTGTGGATTTGGTACAAATGTTTTTTCTATTATCGAATTCCTAATTATTTGTGTATTTTGTTTAAAGTTGCTTACAGTTTGTGTATTTTCTTTCTAATTATATTTCAAAATGTAAGCGTATGAATATTATATTTTAAAGAATATCCGTAAAAAAAATATTATCATCATATTTGTTAATTTTTGATAATTTAATAAATAGTTTTTTGATAACTTAATAAACAGTAGAATGAAACAAAATTCATTTAAATCAAATTGCTTATTTTTAGAACTCGAACTTTCCTCTTTTTTTAAAAATGGCGTCATCAAACCCGCCTAATCTAAATTCTATTCCAAATCAAGATCCAAATCCAAATCTGAATTCAAATCCAATTAATAATCAGGACTATCAAGATGCGATCGATTCAGATCTATCCTCTCTTCATTTTGTGAACCATTCGGAAGAATTTATTTTCATTTCGGAAGAATTATATAATCATTCAGAGGTTTCATGGAAGAATATAATTGATATTCATCCAGTTGATTGCAAGCTGACGATTGTCAAATTAAAGGAGTATATTGGCAAAGTGTGGAAGCGTGGAGGTAATTTCTTAATTCATATTGCGCCCGGATTCCATTATACAGTACAGTTTGAGGATGAAGCTGATTGTGTTCGCGTGCTTAAAACCTTAACGTATTCGTATTTTGGTAAACTGTTAATGGTGTTTAAGTGGTCGTCGGGCTATGATTTTGAGGGCTTTGTTGCTGATAAGGTCCAGATCTAGGTTAAATTGTGTAATCCAGATATGGGGCTATGGTCTAATAGGGCGTTCTCTAAGATGGGTAGCTTTATTGGCATTCTTATTAGTGCAGATGATAATACAGTAAGGAAGAAAGTAACAAAGTTTGCTAGAATTGTAGTGGAAATAAATATGGAAGCTAAGCTAGTTGATAAAATTCCTCTTTGAATGCATAGTTGAATAGTGAAGGAAGTTTTGGTGCAATATGAGTATGTTCCTTTTCAGTGTGAAAAGTGTAATCGATTTTGTCATCGAGCTACTATTCGTGAAGCATTTTCAAACTCTGCATGGAATTCAAATTAGGAGGAAGCTAGCTCTTCAAATGTTGAAGCTCAAGAGGTTGGTAATGACAACAGAGAGGTTAACAACGGTGAAGTTGAGGGCGAAAAAGGGAGTCTAGATTTTTTGGATTTAGAACTTCCTTGTAATATTTTACCAAGTGGTTTGAATCATATAGCAGAAAATTTGAATGATAATGCTATAGCTGAAGAAAATGTGGATGTTTCAGAGGGTGTCAATGTTAATACGAATTATTTGGCTCAAATAAATGGTAAAGGTAAATGCTCTGTTATAATTCCTCCTCCTAAAAGGTCTTTGAGGAGTAATGTTGTTATTAAATGATGTTTATATCTTTGAATGTCAGGGGGATGAACTCACCCAAACTTATGGATGATGTTTTATCTCTACTGTATAAATTCAAGCCAACTTTTGTTGGTTTGATAGAGAACAAGTTTAATAATAACAGTATTAGGAAATTTAGTAGATTATTGCCGAGATCATGGGAATTTTTACCACAACAACAAGAAAGTTTTTCTAGAAATTTTTTAGTTTTATGGAATGCTGAAATTTGGAGGGTAAATGTTTTTTCAACTTCAAGTCAACATATCACAGTTCATGCTCTAAATGCTGGGAGTTTTTCTTTATATTTGTCGATAGTATATGCTAGTAATATCTTCCAAGAAAGACAAGTAATATGGCAACACATAGTTCGGGAATCAGATATCATTAATGAAGAATGGGTGTTGATGGGGGATTTTAATAATACGACATCTCATTTAGATAGAAGAGGTGGATTGGCTGCTCCATTTCAACATATAAGAGCCATTAATAATTGTATTGCTCAATCTGGATTATTAGAAATAAAAGCTCTGGGGTTTAATTTCACTTGGAGGAGGAGAGGAATGGCTTCTAACATAGATAAAATCTTCATTAATCATTTGTATCTGCAAAAGTTTGTTGAGCTTAAAGCTTTGTCGGTATCGCAACTTTCTAGCGATCATAATCCACTTCTTTTGGAGTTAATTCCTAGCCTTCCTTCCAGGTATTATAATGATTGGCATTTGAAACAAGGGTACTCTGATTATATACAGAAAGGATTAAGTTTGACGATGGGAGTATTTGGTAGTTATAATTTCATGAAGAAGTTGAGCTTTTGTAAGGTAGAGCTTAAAAATTGGAATAAATTGAGACCAAAGGAGAATGAATCTCTCATAACAGCTGAAAACAATTTTAAAGAGAGGGAAGTCGAAGCTGAAGCAAACCCTGAAAACTTAGAGCTGTATGAGAGAATGTTAGAAGCCAAAAGTTTTTATCATATGCAAAGGCAGATTCAATCTTTGAGCTACAAGCAAAAAGCAAAAATCTTCTGTTTGTAAGATGGAGACACCAACTCTAAAAACAATTATTCGAAGATGTCAATGAGGAAACATACAAATTATGTGAAGGCTTTATTGAATGCTAAAGGGGAATTGTTGTTTAAAGCAGATGAAATAGCAGAAGAAGCTATATTGTATTATAATGATTTGTTCAATGGTGAAGTGATAACTGAGTTTCCTGAATTTCAATCTTTGTCTATTGTAAATGAACATGGTGCTCAGTCTTTGTTACAGCCGATTGCTTATGAAGAAATTAAAAAGGCAATTGATTCAATTCAAGAAGATACACGTCCTAGACCAAATGGTTTTAATTCAAAATTTTATAAAGTGCATTGGGAGGAAATAAAGGTTGATCTTCGAGCAGCATTGCAAGACATTTTGGAATCTCGGAAGCTACCAAAAGGTATGAATCATACTTTTGTGACTTTAATTCCAAAAGTTGAGAGACCATCAGACATTTCGCACTACAGACCGATTGCATGTTGCAATCTCTACTATAGAATTTTTAGCAAGATTTTGTGCATTAAAATGAAGTGGTTTCTAGCTTTTTTAGTTTCTCCAAACCAATGTGCTTTTATTCCAACTAGATATATTGATGACAATATTTTATTGGTTCATGAGATGTTAAAGGACTTCAAGAAACTAGGGGTTAATAAATGGTGTGTTAAAGTGGATCTTCATAAGGCCTACGACAAGATTTCTAGAGAATTTATATGTCATATAATGAGATTAATGGGGTTTCCTATTCACATCATTAATATCATTTATGAGTGCATATCTATGCTTCTTTTTCATTTATAATCCAAGGGGTTCCGAGAGGGTTTATCTCTTCAAATAGAGGTATACGACAAAGAGATCCCTTATCTACATATTTGTTTTCTTTGGCTATGGATTTTTTTTTACATATTTTATGAATGTGGAGACTGCAGAGAATAGGTTTTTTCCTGTACATAAGAATGCTCCAGTTGTGACTCATCTTTTGTATGCGGACGATCTTATGGTTTTTGGGAGAAATTACCCAATTTGTGCTAATTCTTTGAAGTCTAATTTTAATAAGTTGTAGTATTATAGTGGACTGACAGTGAGTGAAATGAAAACTCATGTATACTTTAGTCAATATGCGAGGAACACTGGAGAAATATTGGAGATCCTTGGTTTCAGAGTGATCAATTGCATGTTAAGTACCTCGTGTTCCAATTTCATCTAACTACATTCATTATAATGAGTGCCAGAGTTTACTTCACCGTGTGCAGGGTAAGTTGCAGTCATGGGATGTTAAATTTCTCAGCTATGCAGGGAGAGCCGAGCTTATCTTATCAGTTACTACTCCAATCATCCTATATTGGTTATTTGTGTATCAATTGCCGGAGCATGTGCTTGATAAACTTAACAGTATGTGTGCGGATTTCTTTTGGGGAGGTTCAGCCCATAAAATCAGTCGGAGGAAGTTACGTGTTCCTAAAGAGGAAGGAGGTATTGGATTGAAATTATTTTCTGATTTGAAAAAAATATGCATGTATTAAACTGCTGTGGAGATTTCTATCTTCTCCTTCATTATGGAGTAAGTGGATGAAATCAAAATACTGTTTGGAGAAGAATTTCTGGAGTATGGGGTTTGATAATAATGCATCAAGTACTATAAAGGCATTACTGAGATTAAGGAATTCAAATGAACAGCTTTTTAATAGAGTATTGCATTTAGGAACCAAGACTTCTCTTTGGTTTGATCCTTGGATTAATTCCAAATGCTTGGTTGATCTGATTGGTTGCTCCAGAGTTGATGCATTGGGTAATCCTAAGGAATTGGTGTCTTGCATTGTGGAAGGTGATAAAATTAATGGGATGAAGCATCCTGCAACCAGAGAGATTTAGCATCTTTTACATGAAGTGCTGGTTAATGTTTCAGCGAAGGTAGATTTTTATGAGTGGGTAGATGGGGGTTCATTTACGTTCAAAAAAGCATGGGAAAAGATAAGAAGTAGAGATTCAGTTAATTCTTTATATAGAGTGATCTGGCATTCGAAAAATTCAAAAATAATGTCTTTTGTTACATATTTAGCATTCAAGAATAGATTGTATACGAGAGATAGAATGGTGAGTTTTGGCATGAATGTTGAAAATGTTTGTTGTCTATGTGCTTACAGTGAAGAGACAGTCCATCACTTATTCTTTGAATGTTCATATTCTGGTTTCATTTGGAGAAATATTGTGATGAAACTTGGATTGGCGATGGAAGGTTTGATTAGGGAATGAAACAGTTAAAATAATAAATAGGTTTAAAGTAAAGGATCAAACATTGGATATAGCATGTGCTGCATTTACAGTTTCTATTTACCAAATATGGATGGAAAGAATTTCTCGGATCTTTAGTAATAAAAGCATTGTGAAAGAAATGAGACTGCAAATGATTGTTAAAGAAGTGGGGTGGTTAGTGAATAACAATTGCAGCAAAACGAAAAGGGAATTGGAAAAGGTGGAATTTTGAGAAGATGGGGCGTGGAGGTGGTAGACACAGGCTGATGTAGTGAGTTTGTGTTTGTGCAGGGCTTGTTGTAAGTTTGTTTTGTTACGTGGTTAGTTTTGATGTAATTTTGGTATTAGTGAGTTTGTGTTTGTGCAGGGCTTGTTATAAGTTTGTTTGTTTTTCGTATAGTTTTGATGTAATTTGGTATATGCAATAAAGTTTACCAATTTTTAAAAAAAAAAACTTATTTTTGTTTATTGATTTATTATAATTAGCGTGCATCCATTTGTATCTATTAATGTAGATGTCTGATATCTAAAAATAACTTTTGATGTTGCCTATTTCATACTTCGAGTTGTCTATTTCATACTTCGAGTTAGATCAACCTCTTTTATCACTACTTGTCTGTTTTTAAACACCACAGTCACAAAACTACTAAAAACTGACTTAAGATTTTTATTTTTTAGAGCTCAAAAATAGCAAAGAAAAGAGCAAAAAAGCAAAGTTTAGCTGCATTAGAAGTTGTTCATGTTGTTGATGAGAGGATGGTTGGGGTTAGAATCAGCGAACACCCAGGTGGACCAATTCCGTTGCTTCGTGATTTAAATATTGCTATAAGAAGATCTCCTCGAAAGCATGTTGAATACCCAATACGCACTCCTCGCAAAACTAGAAGCAACCTTGGCCACACTACAAAATGGATGGAGCCCCCTCGTCCTTCCAGTAGCATCCCCATCCACACTACAAACCCTATTCAGCCCCCTCCTTCCAGTAATAGCCCCGTTGACACTACAAACCAGATTCCGCCTCCTCCTTCCAATAACAGCCACTTCGACAATACAAACCCGGTAAAAAACTCTGTCTGTCAACTACACTTCCAGCAAACTTCAGTCGCGTCAGATTCCAGTCCAAATGAACTTCATCCGAATTCTAGTGAAGGTCATAGATTGACGCAACCTAGAAAAAAGAGAGGCAGAATGATGTTGAAATCATTAGCTATGATACCGGATGAGAAGCCAGAAGTTGAATTTAATGAATTCGGACAAGCAATAGCTAATAATTCCAAACATTTGTCATCATATATTGGTACTCTAGCAAGGGATATGGTGCCTTTTACCATTAGCTCATGGAGGAAAGTCGATGACGATTTGAGGGATGATCTATGGACTTGTATACAAGTACTGATATATGACTTCTATACCGGCTTTTGGCGATAACATCAGCAAGTGAATAATAAAATCTGGCTTTCAATTCTTTTTAATTTTACTGATTCTATGTTATTTATGTTAGGGTACCTATATGTCTCAATATTCAAAGAAACATATTATATACCTATTGTAGTTCTCTCTATGTGCAATATGCATTATGCACATGCCTATGGTACCATATTGCACTTTGCAATACTATTAGAGACTAATCTGTGTTTTTTTTTTGGTGTAGTCAAGATTCAAGGTGGATATAATGTATAAGGATTACTTATTAATGATAATAGGACATCGATGGAAGGAGTCGAAATCAAGGTTAGTTGCAGCAATCAAAAAAGCGTCTCAAAATCCCGACTCTACCAATACTTTAGCAGGCCTAAAACCGTTAAATATAAAGAGCGCTGAAGAGTGGAATGCTTTTGTAAATGAAAATTTGTCAGAAAAGTTTGAGTTGGTTATTTTTGTCTGATTGATTTTAACTATTAAATATATTACATTTTCGTATATCATATTTATTGAATTGATCTTATAGGCAACAAGCCAGAGATTCAAAAGTATTAGAGAAAAGAATAAACTTCCACACACCATGAGCAGAAAAGGTTATGCAAGATTGGAAGAAGAAATGGTAAAAATATATTTTTAAAGCAATTATTATTTGTTATCACTTGAACATTTTTAAGCCGTTAAGCTATTTTTGCAGGAAAAGGAAAAGGCAACATCTAATATCACTAGAGACGAATTGTGGTGCAAAGGCCACACTAGAAAAGATGGAAAACCTTCGAATTCAGTTATTGCCAAATGCATAGTAAGAATAAGTTCAAATATACAATATCAGAAACTGTTGCTACTGTTAATATAGTTTTAATTTTAATTTCTAAATATTGTTTATTTTTGAATTTGTAGTCTAAGATAACAGAGCATCAAAATGCTGCAAGTCGGGATTCTCAAGGAGCAACATCAGTTACTCAAGATGGCATGTCGAAGCTTTTTGGTCAGGAGCATGGAGGACATGTAAGAGGGCTTGGTTTTGGGGTTGTACCATCTCAGCTTCGTATTCGGGGTAACTCATCAGGTGAAGTGCATGCATTGCAAAACCAAATTAGTGGCTTGGACACCAAAGTACAGGAGCTTACTTCAATGTTGATGGTAAGTGTTAATTAGATATTTATTTTAACGGTGATTTTTCCTGTTTTCCTGTTAATTAGAAACCAAGTTATTGTCGGCAGCAGGTGTGGCTATTGCCTCAGTTTGCTGCCGAATTCATTAGTTTTAAGATTATACTCTAATTTATGTGGTTGTATTGTTGTTTTTAGCTGGCAGTCCGACTTTCCCATTAGTTTCTTGCAAGCAATATACAATGAAACATACCTGTAGTAAACCATCATCTGAAAGGGAAATGAACTATTCTCAAATTTACGGCTTCTCATTTATGCTAGTTTTATACGACCATAATCATATTTATTTTGTGCTAATTTTATATGACCTATGTATATAAAATGAACCATACCTGTATATAGCCTATATATTTTGGATCCTCCTTGCTCATTCAATCATTTTAAAATCCCTTATGAACTTTTTCATATTTATATACCTCATAGAGGCAATATGTTTAAAATCAAAGGAGTGATAAGAAATTTCCAGCCCTTTCAGAGACAATGGTCAAAAAGAGCCTTTTCGATGATTTGCATTAACTTGTGATTTTGAAGGATTCAAATTTTTGAAATAAACTAAACCATTTATAAAAATTCAAAAGAACCGGTAAACTGTTTAAAATAGCGTTGATGCCAGGACACACACGAAGTCAATTATGAGGTGACGTAGCGGATGTGTATTCCTTATGGGTTCATTTGAATTTATCTAACATGATATATTTGATATTTTAAGTTTACAATTATTAATATTTGATTTGAAGGTAGAATCCAATGTTATGATGCTTGTTGTGAACCAACGGCAAACCATCCATTTCATAAG
The DNA here is from genome assembly GCA_030737875.1 of Allium sativum. Lineage (NCBI taxonomy): Eukaryota > Viridiplantae > Streptophyta > Magnoliopsida > Asparagales > Amaryllidaceae > Allium > Allium sativum. The sequence goes on from CM060920.1 coordinate 494,029,185, forward strand.
TGTCATTGTCAGTAGATGACGCTTATGTGATGGGAGAAAAATATATAGAATGGAGTAATTTATAGTTAAGGGGAACTTTTTTTTATAATTGAACTGATATATGTATTTATAGTTGAGTATAGTTTTCAGTCCATGCAATCATTGTAGGAGCTAAAAGAAAAGCAAGCAAGTAATGCGGGAAATCCAGCAACTCCTGATCCTAATATGCCTCAGGTACCCTTTTTTATTGGTATAATTAATAGAAAGATGTAACATTTCATGATCTACGGGATTGGAATATTGCTATTAAAATGCGTCAACTTTTTTTTGACAATGCAAGTTTAATTCTTTGGTACAATGTTTGGTGAACATTGAAATGCTTTTAACCGGAGCTGTGAAATTTTAGGGTGATTTTAAGGACAGTAAATGGAGGGGGTTGGGTACTGTTAAAATGGTTACTTTGATAGAAATTGGTAATGTTAAGGGCTTGGGTAAATTAAATGGGTAAAAATGAGCCCCTAATGTGGCACTGTCTTTCATGGATACCAGGTCTCCCTTAAATCTGCAATGTTTGGAAAGAATTTCAAACTTTATTTTTATAGATTCAGAAATGCCAAGAAAGCACAAAAAATTCAAGTTTATTCATCCTCTTCTCCTTGCTTATGTCTTTCAACACTATTTCGTTTTGAGATTAAAAATTCAATGCTCTTAACTTTGCGGCCAATTTAAGAGATGGTTTGAATCGGTCTCTACAGTGTTACCACAATTAATTAAGAAGAGTAATCCTCTTGACTTCATAGTAATTTGAAAATCAATTTTCTTTAACTCATAGCACCAATTTGTTTGTTCAAATGATTAGTGAAATAAAATAACGTGTTATGAAAAATATTGTCGCTTTGCCACTTCATCATATATCTGGAGTCCACACCAACATATATGCGTTATATAATGATCCAGAATTGGACTGGCTTAGATAAATTTAAAAAAAAGGAAATAGAGTAATTACACTGCAAGCAGGTTTTTATTTTTATTTTTATGGAAAAAGGGGAGAGAGGGATACAACACGCTAATTGTACAAAATGGAAAAGATGTCATTGAGGTTTCTCTCAGACTTGATTATACAATGATAGTAACCATGATCATACATCGATAATGGCGCCCAAGTATTCCAAAACTGTAGGAATTAGCTGATCAGAACTGTACATGCACACAGTGCATTCCCAATTTTATCAAGCCTGTATATCTTGGCCTTCTATTGATCATTGAATTGACCTCTTATGGTTTTTAGGAGAATATATAAGACCTGAATCGCTTCTGTCTGCTTCTCCTCCTTTTGAATTCACTTGTCTTCAGTGATTTTGTTAGTGAGTTACATCGCTGAGTCCCAGCACTAGGTAAATAATGGAATGCAAATACATTTCATTTACCTGTGAAGTAAATATGTTTTGCTTTTTTAGGCTTAACGGAAGCCAAGATTGGTCATCAAATGCAGGTTTCTTTGAAGAATAAGGTGCATTTGAATCAATGTGATCTTTTTTTTGTAGTCACACCGTGGAAGCAATAACTTGACATTTCAATAGTCTAAAAAAAATGGAAAGCAAGCAGTTGAAAATGAAAAGCAAGCAACTAAAAATGAAAAGCAAGTAGCTGAAAATGAGGGTAGGAAAATAGTTCAATAGTCTAAACAAATTGGAAAGAAAGATGAAAATGATCAGGGCAGAAAAATAGTTCAACAGTCTAAACAAATTGGAAAGAAAGATGAAAACGATCAGGGCAGAAAAACAGTGCAAGCTGAAGAAAATAAGGGTAGAAAATGTAAAATATTAAATTGGGACAGACAAGTAGTTGCATAAGTAACATAGGTATCCACTGATCCAGAAGCTTTGGTGCACTTTAAAAAATTTGGATTGCAAGGTTAGAAAGTTTGGATTGATGCAGCGGTGGATCCGGAAGCTTTCTTGTGGAAGCTGATTCCGCAATGACTACTATTGGAGAAGCTGTTGGATCAACTGTGGTTTGGAATAAAAATCACGTTGCCTTCAGCTAGAGTGCTTTCGTAGGGTATGCAACCTTTTGTAGACAAAACTTCCATCTTTCTTATGTATATTTTAGGTTAGATCATGTATGTATTTTGAAACGGTTATGTTTTAGGTGACGGGTTAAGTTGGTGATGTACTACATACGTGTGTTTTATGTTGACCGATTATTATGTTAACTAATATATATGAATGATTCCGTGTAGTAATATTTGTTGCATTGAAATGTGAATCATATTATTATTAATATATATGAATTCTTTTTACTAGTCAGGTCAATGTACTACAATAGAAAAAAAGTTGTAATACATCATATTACAATGGTGAGAAAATGTTGTAATATCAAGGAAATCACAACGTGTGAAAATATTGTAATATCAAGGAACTCCCAACGGTGTGGAAATGTTGTTATATCTGTGATCTCACGATATTAAAATATCTACAACAACGGGGATAAAAGTTGTAATACAGTTTATTACAACGGTGACAAAAGTTGTTATACGTATGCTCTTACTTTACTATAATATATACAACAACGGAGAACTAGAGTTGTTATAAAATTTATTACAATGGTGTATAACTGTTGTTAAATAACCTAATTACAACGGTGTTGCAATGGTGCAAAAAAGTTGTAAAAGATTTTAATATATTGCAACTTCTGCATACACAACGGTGGATGCACCGTTGTAAAATGATATTACAACAGTTTTACACCATTGTAATAGGGTCAATTTGTTGTAGTGGGTTGACAAATGCACCGGCCTATTTTGTTGACCTGATGAGTAGGGTGTTTCGAGTGTTCTAAATAAATTTGTTGTGGTCTTTGTTGATGACATCTTAATTTTCTCGAAGAGCGATGAAGAGCCTGCCTTACATATAAGGGAGGTTTTAAAAACTCTACGTGCGCAACAGCTTAAGGCGAAATTCTCCAAATGCCATTTTTGGAGAAAAGAGGTGATATTTCTAGGGCATGTAGTCTCCAAAGATGGGATAGCAGTAGATCCCGCAAAGGTAGTTGCAGTTCAAGATTGGCAAATCCCAAAGAATGCAACGGAGGTGAGAATTTTTCTTGGATTAGTAGGCCAATATAGGAAGTTCATTAAGGACTTCGCAAAGATATCAACTCCACTCGCTAGGATGTCGAAGAAGAATCTGAAGTTTTCTTGGGATATAGATTGTGATGTCACTTTCCAGCGATTGAAGAGTGCTCTGACAACATCCCTAGTCTTGACCTTGTCTGATGGAAACAAAGTGTTTACAACATACACTGATGCATGTGGTACAGGGCTTGATGCGGTTCTGATGCAAGAGAGAAGGGTAGTATGTTATGGGTGTAGACAGTTAAGGATTCATGAGAAGAACTACCCTACCCATGACTTAGAGCTAGTTGCCATAGTATTCGCACTTAAGACTTGGCACCATTATTTGCTTAGAGAGAAGTTCGAGTTGTACACTGATCATAAATCTCTCACGTACTTGTTCTCGTAGAGGGATCTTAATTTAAGGTAACAAGTGGATGGAGTTCCTAGCATCTTATAACTTCGAGATTGCTTATACCCTTGGCAGGGGTAATGTGGTGGAAGACGCACTGAGTAGGCACATGATGGCCTTAAGTCCTCTGTTTGTGGAGAGGAAAGGCTTGGAGTTTATATCAACTTTTGACTTTAGACCCTCCACCGAGTTTTTTCCTGGCCTATGTGCATCCCTGGAGGTGCGACCTACTCTTATGGATCAGATAAGAGCTTCGCAGCGAGAGGATCCATAGATTTTAGACATCTTGTATAGACTCAGTAAAGGGAAGACTTCTGGTCACCTTAGTAGATATTCCACAGACGATAGGGGCTTGTTACGACAAGATGGAAGGCTTTGTGTTCCCCTAGTTGGGAGTTTTTTTGAAGACAACTCTAGAGGAAGCCCATCATTCTAAGAAGACTATTCATCCAGGCGGTGATAACATGTATAGAGATATGAAGAGGGTTTTCTTTTGGGTTGGGATGAAGAAAGATGTGGCAGAGTTTGTTTCCCAATGTTTGATTTGCAGCAAGTCAAAGCTGAGCAGAAGAATCCCAGTGGTTTACTTCATCCTTTGGAGGTCCCACAGTGGAAGTGGGAGAGCATCTCTATAGACTTCATAGATGGTTTGCCTAGATTGAAAAAAGCAACACCTGTATTTGGGTTGTGGTAAACAGACTTACTAAGAGTGCTCATTTCATTCCAGTTAAGAGTAAGAGGACGGAGCATGGTTGGCAACAATTTACATTGGTGAGATAGTCCGTCTTCATAGAGTACCTTCCAGTATCATAAGCGATCGAGACCCCATTTTCACCAGTGAATTTTGGAGGAGCTTGCAAGAAGCATTAGGTACACAGTTATGTTTAAGCACCGCTTATCACCCTCAGACCGATGGATAGACAGAAAGGGTGAATAGAGTTCTTGATGATCTTTTAAGACTGTGTATCCTAGACTTCGGAGGGACTTGGGAAGAGCATCTACCTTTAGTAGAGTTCGCCTACAACAATAGTTATCAAACTAGTATTGGCATGTCACCCTTCGAAGCATCGTACGGACGACTATGTAGATCACCGACTTGTTGGTGGGAGTCTACAGAAAGACTTCTACTTGGACCGGATATAGTTAGAGAAACTTTCGAAAAGGTTGATCTTATTAGACGGAAAATGAAGACAGCTTAGGACAGGCAGAAATCCTACGCAGATAGGTGAAGGACCGACATTGAGTTTGAGGTGGGAGACATGGTTTTCATTAAGGTATCACCATTAAGAAATGTGGTTCGCTTTGGATCTGTAGGGAAATTAGCACCAAGATTTGTAGGGCCATTTCCCATAACAGAAAGGAACAGTCAAATGGCCTATAGAGTATAGCTCCAGAAAGACTATCTGGTGTTCATAATGTTTTCCATGTTTCTAATTTGCGGAAGTGCTTACATAATACCGTAGAAGTAGTTGAGCCGAGTATATTGAAGAAAGTAGAGGTGGAACAGGAGGTGATAGTTAGACGAGTTCCTACCCGTATTCTTGGATCAGAAGTTAAGAAGCTACGCAAGAGAGAAGTCAATTTGATGAACGTTCAATGGGGAGACAACCAAGATAATGCAATTTGGGAGACCAGAGACAAGATTCGCTCTTCGTACCCTTTTCTTTTCAAGGGTATGTTCTTAACTTCCTTTCCAAAGCATTTATTCATGCCCGTTTCTATCATTTAAGTATATCCTATTGATCGAATCTTCGAACTTTAGCTAGGAATCCCATGGATGTAAATATGTGTTTGAGACATGTTATGATTGATGGATGCAAGTGTTTGCTAGTGGTTGCTCGTGGATGCGTATGCACACATTAGGCACTAGATCGACTCAATCACTCTCATACTGTATATGGATGTATGTGCATTTTTTTAAACTTTTTATGGATTGAATTGGATGTAACATCATATGGATGTTGCATTTGGACGAATGATTGTACACACATATAGAACTTACATGTTATAATAGGATTATCTGCATACATATTGGATTCATGGCACGAACATACATTGCATTAAGGAAGTCAACTGAATCAGTTTACTGCCTGATCTTTTGCAATAGTGTAAGGACACATACACACACCTTTTCATACGTTCATATAAGCATTATAAATATTTTAAGGACAATGGAAGCCTCTAATTGGTGGATGAGCAGATGGATGTGGATGTTAGGATATACATTCTTCTTAACTTGGAGATTTCGGGGAATATGAGAGAATGTAACACTCTATAATTTTAACAACAATTAAGATGATAAATTAAAGAATAATTAAATAAATATTTAGAATTAAGTGAAATGGACTACGCCATTGCATTTATCTCGGAATTCTGGTCAAAATAGACACCTGGTTTGTGTAAAACGGACACTGTATGAAGAGGTTATTAAGGTTTGAAGTTTGTATACGCATATGAAGAATATATGTGTGTGTGTGTGTATAATTAACCCACAATACAAAACAGTTCAAAATTCACGTAGAAAAGGGAAGCGGGAAAATTCCCGCCCAGGGGTGTCGACCCCGTCAATGAGGTGTCGACCCCTGGGTCGACACACCAAGGGAGGGGTCGACCCCCTTACAGCAGATATGGGTAAAATTCTTCTAGCTGAATGTGGAATCCTTTCTTGACCAAATTCATTGATTCTAGGATATAAATAAGACCTTATACCGATTGTTTTATTCATTCTAAATCAATGGAGAACTAGATGTTGCCTCTGCCCAGATTAGTACAAGTCTTCTCTTCTTTAACAATCAACTAGAGTTATTCAAGTTTAGAGATATGTGATTCAACATCTGCAATCCCTCTTCTATTTCTTAGATCCAATCACAGTGAGTCTACGTTAATTTCAGATCTAAATACTTAAAAGTTAATCTTGACATGACTATAACTTGGTCTTAAGCCTATCACTTATTGAATCATGTCAGATCTGCTATAATCTGTGTATTTAAGTTATTCTGACATGACTATGATTTAGATCTAAGCCTATGCCTATTATCATGTTAGATCAGCCATTGTAAGTTGATCTAATTCATTACTTAGATCTCATCATGCCTATTTATGATGTCCCTATTATGCTAGAATCAGTTCTACTATCACGTGTTCATCAGATCTATTCCTATATGCCTATCTTGTCATTATGCCCAACTTTGTCACTGTATGTTTATTAGTTGTTATGACTATTTCTGCCATTATGTAAATCTTGTTATTTATGATCATTTTTTCCTCTTTCCTTCTTTTTTTCCATTTTTATTTTTTTATTTAGCCAGGCTACCTTCGAGCCTAGGCATGCCGCTGAAATATGCGAACACAAAAAATTGGGAGCAAGGGGGAAACGTTAAAATTGGGGCATAACTTGTATTGAGAAATTTGGGCATAAATTGAATACATGAATGTGGATTTGGGGTATAAACTGCAATTGTGATTAAAGAACTTAATTTGGGGTATATGGTTCATTATGAACATGATTTGGGAAAAGGGCATGAAAACCTATAATGACATCGGAATAATTGGTTAATAATTGAAATGCCTAGAATTACTGTAATTAGAAGCTGTACTCGCGCTTAGACACGAGGTTAGATTACACTTATGGTGGAAGTCTGCCGGGAGCCAACCGACATATCCAGCAACCAAAAGTGGTGAATCTAATGTGAGGGATCTATATGCATAAACACGTGGCGTGCTAAGACACGAGGTTAGGCCCAACTTGTGGAAGAAATCTGCCCGGAACCGCCTGGCATATCCACCATCCATAAGTTGTAGGCTTAATGTGGAAGGTCTTGTACGTTATAACCATAAATGGATATGGTAATAAACTTGAATACTTAACCTATTTGAATCCATAAGGATTGAATATGTTAATTGGAGTAGGGGTTAAGTAAAGCTGTATGAAACAGTGGGAGGGTTAAGTATATATTGGGTTGGTGGGTAATATGTATATATAGGTCCACAAACTTAACTTGAGGGGTTATGCAATCTTTTACTCTGGTATGGCATAGCCTGTGGAAAACCTAGTGGGGATACAAGCACAGGGGGAAGCTTGTATCATCTTGTGTGTGGGACCTGTTTCAGTCAGTAACCCATATATAGGTATCAAACGATTACTCCAAACTAGGTCGGAGTCCTGGCACGCTTACTAGGCTGATTGTAAGAGATCCAAACGAAGGGATGGTGTGGGCGGCACGTTCCGATGGGGTCATGTGCGTGCATGGGTCCGGTAGTGGAGGTTTAGACGCTGTGACATCAGTAGATATAGTTATGCACATCCTGAAAACGAAGGGTTGCCACTTTAGGAATTGATACATCCTACTATGGGGCCAGCACAGGTATCTACGGAGTAGGGAGCCGATCGATTGGGGTAATAATTTGGGTACATCTAGACTTTGGTATGTTTAGGAGACCATTATTATCCTTAGGGGTAACTCCGGTATGTTGGGCTGCCTGTTGATTGTACGGGGTTAAAACCTCTCACTAGAAGTACGCCTAAGTCTACTACCCTATAGCTGTTGGGATCATCTCATTCTGGTTATACTATTATTGGTGCAGAGAGAAAGAGAAAGTACTAGAGAAGCGCAATATACTCTATCATGTTTATCCTATTTACCTTGTCATACCTGCCTTTTATGATGTTATTCTCTCTTATCCACTTTATATGTCTGTCATGACACTTTTACTTATTTATATCCTAAAAGTAACTAGACTCGTCAGACTTTATGTCTGTTCTATTTTGTTTCCCCTTCTTTCTCTTTCGACCCCCCCCCCCCCAAGGTTCTCTGGGGGGGAATACTCAAGCTTAATCAGGAATTTTCTTTCATCTTGCTTGGAGCTATTTTAGACGTATGACTTGATTTCCTATCTCTGTACTATGGCTATGTTTTAGGGATTTTGCTTCTTTTATTGTACTCTGATGTTTTAAGTACAAGACATAAATTTTAATGATGTACTGGATTTTATGCGTTTCATACATATGATGTAACCATGTTTTGAACTACGATGTTTTTTGCTTAATAAAATTTTAAATTCCGCTGCTATTTATTATCTGTCTTGTAATGTTTCTATTTCTGTTTACCTATAATGCTTCATGAAACTTAATGCATTCTCTTAATGAGTGACATTAACGGACGTGGGGGTGTTACATTATTTGCAAATTCGGTATTGTATTTGGATTTAGGGCATCTAATATCATCTTATACCGAAAACCAAGGTGGTGCGACACAAATTAGATCGGTGCGGTCCTATCATGATCGACGTGATGAGATAATAGGTCACATTCTTCAATTGGGGTCGGCTTGAGAATGTGCATTATGAGAGGGGATAGCTTACCTAGAGGAAGGTAGTGGCAGTGTCGAATTGTGTTTTCACTTGGAGATGTGGAAGAGAGGGAGGGAGAATGACATGGCCGGCAAGAGAGAGTATGGGAAGATCATTTGCGAAGATCATTAAATTAACATGGGTAATTTGCATTAATTATGAAATTATTGTGTTAAATTCAAAAATTACAAATTGATAACATTAAAACTTTATAATTTCTTCATACGAGGCTCAAATCCAACAAGGGTAGTCGCGTTCGATTCATAATGACGCATGCTACACCATGGAATTGGATGTTTCATTAGAAGCTAGTGAGTCTTTTAGCTAATTTCTAAGGTCATTTGAAATTAATCACAACCTAAATGCGATAATGACCATTGGAACAGAAGCAAGTAAAACTCACCTTTCTATATAAGCCGCATAGTATAAAGTATATTAATTTTGTTGTTGTCAGTTCGGTTGTTAAAAAATTCTAGTTGATTGTTATTTATTGTTTTCTTGGTACTGATACTGCTAGCTATTGTGTAATTGAATTATAATTAGTAAAATTGCTAATAATTGAAAGGATTAATCTTATTGGTTTAGATAGTTTACGTTCTTACATTACAACATAATTAACTGAAGTAAATACTTGGTGTCATCTGTTTTCTCAAATAAACACCTTCAAAATAAAATTGGATGAATTTGCCTAATAGCATCTATTTGATAAAGCAAAATCCTTATCTACCATATTATTAACGTGGATTATCAGTAGTGATATGAGGTATGTTTGCTGTTAATTTCTAATTAATGATTTGTTTACATGTATGCATTCTTATGTAAATATAAGTGTTATGACTGAAATTAAACTGAATTTGATAGCTTATTTAAGTATCATTGTGATTTCTAAGCATTATTTAAATAATGTTAAAAAATCATAAATTATTTTTATTTCTTATAAACATTATAAACCATTGGAATTCAACGGTAAATGGTGAGGTGTTATAGCTACAGTTACTTATGGTTTCATTGGAAGTGTGATGAAATCAACATGTAACAACGATCCATATGGTTGTTGTTAAGATTGCATAATTCGGATGGTAAAGATCGTCTATGGATTGTTTATAGTTTCGCTGGGATATCAATATAACTATCATGTAGTTGTGATCTATTATGTTTTCGAGGTGTAAATCAAAGGATTGATACCTACTACCCATAGACTATGATCAATCAGGTTTCCATATATTACATATTGGGTTTTGATGCCTACAATTTCTTGTGTTTATCTGTGAATAGAGACGCAACCATTGGATGACTACAATTATTGAGCTAATGAGCTTAGATAAGAAAGCCCATTAGTCTAATCACCTCATTTATAAATAGGGACTTAAGGGAGAGATTAGAAGGTTTCTCCCTCATTTCAAAATTAGGTTGGGTTATGATCTACTACAGTTCATCATGTTTCTCTCAAATCAATCTCTATTTTGCTTCAAATCATCGTTATTAAAATTCTAGAGGCTAGATATACACCAAGATGATTAGATCTCATCATTTTATCATCGAATTTTGCATATAATTTGCTATCTTGATTAGATCTACATTAAATTTCATTGAGTTAAAGGTTTTGGTGAGTGATAATGACCATTCATATGTCTATATGAGATCATATCTTGTAATTATTATTTTAATCACCATACATATTAACATAACCATAAAAAGCTAAATATATATATATGTATATGTATATATATATGTTAATTTCAATTCTAGTAACCACTAGGGTAACATAATTATGAATATGCTAATCAGTTTGTTTGATCCAATGTAATTAGTGAGAAATTAGCCTTAACTTGCAACAAATCTATTATTGTTATCGACTATTCAAGATTATGGGTGATGTTAAGTTTGAATATGATTGAAATTGGTTGTAATTAATGTTTAATGATTGAAATTTGAATGTTATACTATATTTCTGTGTTAGAATTGTTTAAATAGGACTTAGGATGAGGATCAAGGCATATGGGATTCGTCAGAATTGCATGAAACTTGGAAGATAGGCTCTAGAGGACGTCACGGAGTGCCTAAAAATTTCAAAGAAGAATATATGCTACGGACGGGGATTAGTACCAATCCATAGGGCATGGATTGGCTCTGATCCATGTAGCTTATTCAGGGGAGGTTCAACTTGTTTAACTGGATGATGGAACCATTTGAAAGCTATGGTGAAAGTTTGGTAAGGATTGGATATATGTCACATATAAAATATTTGATCGATCAAATAGTAGATGAATGGAGGGTCAGATTTGCACATGGATTCATGCGACTTGACCAAGAGGCACTAGAAGGCAATATGAAGTGGCCCAGTAGAAGACTAAGCCAAATCTCATTAAATGCATGGACCTGAGCCATCCATTAGGTATGGATCGTTATCGATCCATATGGGTGAGTTAGATTGTGGTGTGATCCATATTAGTGAAAGAGGAATTATTCAGGATCTCGTTGGAACTTATGGTTCATTGATTGCTTCTATAGGATGGAAGTATGGCATGTCGAAGTTATGGCTCTCCGATTGTGAACTCGGAAGGAAGTGGTCAAAGGAGATCGATAGGCAGCTCGGGGTGGTATGACACTATAGGGCTATCAATCGGTTTAGGTGGGATTTAGACCTAAAAATGGAGTTGTGGATGGATCTTATGGTTGGGAGTGCCAAGGATTAATTCATTTATATCTTGGAGTGTTTTAGGTGCGGACATAAAGCAGGAGTATCATGTGAACACCCATTAGGAATGGAAGCGATGGTCGTGTAGCGTGGATCCCTTGGAAAGTTGCCTAGTTGTCTTGTAAAGTGAAATGTACTTGGGAAGCATGGAAGTCCAACTAGAATCAGGTTCTTCCAAATTTCTGTTGCATATGCGAGGTTGGTCATATCGATTATCAATGTATTTAAGGCTTTAGAAGGTGGTAGCTACAATATTTTTGGTGAATTTTATGTCACTATGGATGTTCTCTTTTTCTTTCTTTAGGCACACTATCTCCTTAGGATATATAAGTGAAGTGGGGAACTGGGGAATAGAGAGCTGAAAGAGGATGCTTAGATTCTTTTTTCCTACTTTGTATAGTATTTGTCCTTATTGTGGTGTTATTTGAGTAGCTTATTTATTTAGTTACTATGTGCTAAACTCATTGGTTGTAGGGATAGATTAGGTAAGAATTGAACTATCTAGTACCATAGTTTGCAAAATAGCCATTGACGGTTATTTACGTTTCCTCTTATTACCTTAAGATTCTCATCAACGACGTTACTAAGTAGAATGAGTAGCAGGATTTTGACGAGTATGTTAATTAACACTGACTTGGAGGTTCGGGCATTATTCTTTTATACATCTATTTGTTTTTTGCTATTTTGATCCATATACTCTTAGAGATTGTATTAAGGCTTGATGTACATAAAGATTTCTTACATTTTGTATCGATTCTATGACCATACTGTATAATTCATGTCGAGATACAATTTCTACTTTTTCACGCTTCACTAATATTATGTTTTATATTTACTTATTATATATTATCCATGTGTTGTGAGATATATAACATGTTCTATTTAGGTTTGTTTTCCTTGAAGATCATCAAATAGGAGCCTGGTATAGTGTCTAGCGTATCTTTCTCATCATTTGGTTTAGGAGGCATAGGGCGATCATCACAACTAGTATCAGAACTTTGTATAGTCGATTTACCTAAAGCTTTTGAGAGTATAAGTGTAACAGAGACATATTTGTAATTGACTTGGATGGTAATTATATAATATATAACATAGTACATTAGCATGCTTTGCATCTAGAATGGACTAAATTGTTGTTTTGAATAAATAATGAGTAGGCATATAATGAACGTTGTTGGGAACAATTTCGCTTTTGGAGTGAGTGGTAAGGGAGGTGGATCAGGCTTCACTATACTAGATTACCCAGCTATGGGCGAGGCCATGTTGGCATTGATTATGAGGAAAATGCCTACTCCAGAAGTGGCAGTAGAAGGTGATGCTCATGTCAGAGCTTATAAGGTTGATGTTGCAAAGTTGTGCAAGGACTTCTCTTCTCTATGTGGCAAGCCGTTTGTTGGGATAGAATAATATTGAGATTCAAAATTAGTTGGATAACTTTACTTGCATCTTTGGAGATCTTGGATTAGATAATGTGATCAAGGGAAAGCTTGCTTCGAGACAACTTCAGGGGAGACCTATGAATTAGTGGAATGCTATCACCATCGAGACTCTAGACAATCATATTTCTCGGGAGCAGTTCAAGACTAAGTTTAAGGATAAATTCATTTCTATGGTTCTGAAGTACATTCTCTTCAAGAGATTTAAAGAGTTAAAGCAACGTGATAAGTCTGTTGCTGGGTATGGTATGGAGTTCGTGTCTTTGTCTAAGTATGGAATATTGTTCATTGATACTCCCTTAAGGAAGAATAAGAAGTTTTCATCATTGGTCTAGATGATTATCTTGGGGAGAAGCTTGTAGATCACATTGAGTTTTCATTTGAAAATTTCATTGAAAAAGCTTTTAGGAATGACAACATGTTTCTAAAGAAGATTTATATTATTGATGGAACTAGTGAAAAGATAATCATAGCCACAACAAGATGGTGGAAATAAGAAAAAGTCGAATGGGAAGAGGAATTGACAATATCAGGGCAAGGATGGCCAGAAAAAAGTTAAGGTGAAGTCGCTTGCTTTGATTGTCATGAGAAAGTCCATTTTACTACATACTGCAAATCTTATAAGGTTGATAAGAAGTTCTTTAACTGTGATAAGAATGATACTCAGAGAAGAATTGTGCAAAGCAGCCAAAGGGTAAGCAGATTGTTAACGCTTACGCACTAGATGTTGTGCCAAACACTTCTAGTGCTCCACTGATGCGAAAAAAGGGAAAGGTGTTATGGTTCAAGGTATTCTTTTCATTAGAGATGTTTTTACTAAAATTTTGTTTGATACTAGAGCTTCGCGTTTTTTTCGTCTGTAATAAGCTTGTTTGCAAGTTAGGTTTAAAACCTGAGATAGTCCATAGACTGTTGATCGTGACTAATCTTATAGGGGATCCTTTAGTCTTTGTATGATTTGTCTTGATCTAGTTTTATCAAGTTATGGTTGCTCTTTTCTGTGTGATTGTTTTTTTTTTTTTTGAACGTCACTGAATTTGGGATTATTTTGAGAATGTGAAACATCCCACATCTCTTAGTATTCCCTAAATAGGTCATATTAAGGGATATAGAGTGTTGTAGATATAAAGGAATTAGTCATAGAGAATAAGATTTGCAAGACGTAAAACAGTAATAGTGGAAACATTTATTTTTCAATAACTTATTATTCCAAAATAGTACTTGACACAAAATAAGATTTAATATAAAACATATATCTTACATAATCTCGGCTCAAATCAATGTATACAATAAAACATTATACCCTCTCAAGTACACATCGAACCATTACAAATAAGATGTCATAAAATAGAATTTAGTACACCAAATATAAAGAAAATAAGGTCCCTGACATTAATTCTCCGAAGCTACTAGTGCCCACTAATCCCTTACCTGTGAGCCTAATAAGGAAAAGAAAAACGAAGAAAAAGGAGTGGATCAGACATAAAGTTAGGTGAATGATGTAGTTACTAGCATGATTGAGTAATAAGAGCAATAAACTCAATAATAGTTCTAGTGTCAGATTAGGCATGTGTCTGTGCACAACTACGGAAGGTAAATACACTTGGAAAGATGTATGAGGAAATATACTTAAGCTATAAACGTAATGATTATTCGATTGTTTGCACTTTCTCAATTATTGAACTTAGTAAACATGATTAAGATAATCTCCTAATACTACTCATCTATTGGTTTTATACTACCAGTGTACATCTCACATGGTAAATATATTACTATGGATCTAAGGCTTTATCCAAACCAACAAAACATTAGTAAATACATAATTAAACGATTTTGGACGTAGTACTGGGTTATTTTCTCTCATTGATGCCACCGCACGCTTAGACGCCGTCGGAACACAACAGCACATTCCCCTACTCTGCTGACCCCTTATTTACCTAAATCAACATAAGCGTGCGCAACATCCACCTTTACCTATTGTGAAACCAACAGTGATAAACTTGAAAGGAAAAGCCGCTGGTATAGATCCTAGCCAAAAAAATATTCCAATTTGTGTTGCTGCCCAATCCCCTTTAATTAGGGTCTTATTTATCAGTAACTTATTTTCCGTAATCTAAGTTTATAATTATAATAAACCATTTCATTAACTTTTCAATTATAACCCTAATGTTTTAATTCTATTTGCAAACATGTCCAATTTGCCTATTATGATTTAGTTTGTCTGTATAGTTATCATAATATCATTCTCATTTTTTTTATCTCTGTTCTTTTCCAATTAAAACTCATGCTATAATTTTATCTCAAATCCACATTAATTTTCCTATTTCAGACTAATTTCTTCGTAATTACATATCTGTAGTTTCTGCACACTTTTTTGTCAATTTTTTACTTTTTCTTGTAATCCTTATTCACATAAATATTATTTTATTTCTATTTTCTGTGCGCAAATTAGAAGATTAAATCATTCGTTAATAACCTAACATTTATAGTTCTAAGCATTTTTTAGACATAAACTAAAATAAGTGCAGAAACTGAAAAATAACTGATAGACATAAATATTGAAAAAGGGAAGTGGACTTAAAGACCATCTTATTGAACTTGGATGAAAGTAAAACAGTAAGAAGAGACTGAGAAATTTTATAAAAAATAATTTACAGAAAAATATGTAAGAACTATAAGAAAAACTACATAAAAATCTACAACAATTACAAATACTATTTTCCTAAATTATCAAAAGTCTAAATAACCACATACTTACTCGTGGTCCTAAATTTTCCTGCGTAGCCTCTATAAATCTTGTCTCTTATAGGACTATATTAATATATTTTTATAAACCCTTTCCCAAGATAAATTTAGGCCAGGTCTGTCTCAAAAAGAGAGAACCTAGAGTGAAAAAGATTGTGTTTTGAAGAATTAGCTAGGTCTAGGGGTCTATTTATAGTGTAGCCTGGAGATATCAGACCGTTGAATTCATAAAATAAATCTAAACCAGCCACATCACTGAACCAATTAGAATGCACAATGTCAGCTAAAGACTCAAAAACAATAAACAGGAAAAGGCCATATAAAACCTAGAAATAAAGCTCCCATCATCGTTCTTACTAGACATAATTTGCGCCTAGGAAAGTGCATGGTCAACCCACCCCCGACATAGGTTGACCGATGGGTCAAACCCCCAATATATATATATATATATATGTTTGACCAAAAATGGCGCAAACACCCAAAGACTAGAATTTGTAGAGAAAAATGAAGAAATATCAAATGAAAACGAAGGAAAAAAACAAACACATACAATTTATAGTAGTTCAGCGTTAACAAGCCTAAATCCACTTTATAATTTCTTGATTCAATAATAAATTACAATTACAATGAGTATAATCTTCAAATACTCATAATACAACACTATTTCTCTCAAAATTCTATGATAGAGTTCAAAATGTTGCTTAAATTGATGTTGTTGAATGCTGGTTGAAGCACACATGAAGTATATGAGTGCTAAAAGTCCATAAAATATCCTTAAAGTCGCGTATTCATAGGCATGGCGGCAGGATGGTCTGTATCGAACACGTGGCATCTGAGCTATGTTTATCGGAGGTAGTGGCGACAGTTGGAAAACGGTTGCAGGAAGGCAGGCCATCGGTTCGAGATACGTGGATTCGAACATGGACACGTGGAAGCATCTCCATTCCATTAGGAGATAGTAGGGAGAGTGGAGTAACTAGTAGTACCAGCCATTTCCGGATCGAAGGATATGGTCTTGGGCTTTGTTCGATCTGGGGCTTTCGTACCTAGGACTGTTTCGTTTGATCCAAACAGTTCGAACCGATATCATTCGAAATGGGGTTTGGAGTTAGACAAACCTTACTTATCGATCCAACCTTTCTCGAGCCGAGACCTACTCTGTATCTAGGCATGTATTTGAGGCTCTAGGGCTCTTGGTCATGAGTATCTAGAACTTGGATGGCCTTGCTAAAAGGCAGGTCAACATTTTTCCCTCCAAAGTACATCTTATTGCAGATAAGATGTGTTTAACTCATTGAGTCGTCCTTTTCCATGTGAACAACGATTAACAATTGTGACCCTTTATACGGTCATGACTCTTAATTTCCTTCAATATGTATAAATAACAGATCATGTTCCGAATTTTCTTTGTTGTACTCAGCAAGCAAAGTCTTTGACTGGAGTGGTGATAGGAACATAGGAAAATCCTACAAACCCTTGTCGAATCAAAAGGTTAGATTTACCTATTTCGAATTAGGTTGAGTCGTTGGCTCTTTATACATGAATATAAACATACAAGTCGTTTCAATTAACTTTTCTAATGAACGTTGAGATTAAGTCAAACTTTCTATGTCATATATGTCCATCATGTTGCTAAAAACCTGAGAGGGTAAGTGGGAATGTCCCTTGCTCTTCTTTGATTTCTTTCTATATTCCGGTCTCTGAATCGAAAATTTCAGTTTCCCTTCGGATCGAGTCATTCGATTTGGGGATTGTTTGACGCAGTGCCACCTCGCATTTGTCGATTCTTAACCAAAGACAAAGTCAAACCATCACTTCGGTGGGGAGCTGAATATTTTCTCTTATACACCATATAAATCGGCCTGTCTTCCCCTTTAATATTTTTACTTTCCACCCTTTGCTCCCATTAATTTGGAACCGAAGAAACTCAAATCCGTAATTTGCTAATTCAACTTTGAATTCTATCTCATATCATTCAAGGTGGGTTCCAATTCATGCAATTCATACTTTTTTTAACATTTTATATGAATTGCACCACGAATCCATGTTATTCAACTTCGATTTACCATGGCATTGATGTTTTGAACATCAGGGGTCAACGCCACTATTGGTGGCGCCTGAGCTATCACTGGCTCGTTGGCGACGTCCATGGCATTGCCTTGGTGGCACGACACTCGTCTTTGTGGTTTGGAGTAACAATTTTGAAGAAATCGAGCTCTGTGTTGCCACGGAAGATTGGAGGCACGAAGGGTGTTCAACGGGGAAGAAGATGAGAAGGGTTGAAGGGCTTTGGTTTGGAAAAATTTAGAGGTGAAGAGACTTATTGGGTTCGTAGAATTTAGGAAGAAGGAGTTACAAGGCCAGAAGCGGGTCATGCAGGTTCGGATCGAAAATTTTCGATCCGGAGTGGTCAAACCTAGGATTCTCAAACCAAAGTATTTTTTGAACTAGATGTCATTCGACCCGGTGCTTCTTCAATCTGGGTGATTCTTCGGTCTAGGACAACATACGATCCGGATCCTGGATTCTGGATACATGTCCCTCTAACTCCTTCATTTAAGAGAATGATCACAATGACTCTGCATGATATGTAACTGACGAACAATCTAACATCGAACCAGATGGACATACATAAGGACAGTTAGAGTCGAGCCTTCCAGGACCTGAATCAAAATAGCATAACATAACACCTTTGGGTAACCTTGACATAAAGACATAACTTTTTGCAACACTACGACACATATTAAACAATTGTATGCATTCTAGCTTCCTTTATTTACTCTTTCAACACACTTGCACTACACACACTACCACACATACATGAAAGGGGGCACAAGTTAGTTTACTCTAACCACCAATGTTTCTTAGATAGTACATCAAGCATGTCTAGAAGATACCCTATAAGATAATCTGGAGCTGAGAAAGGCAAGGCTCCGAAGACTGAGACTAATCCAAACATTCCTTCCTCGGACTCTAATTCAAACGGTGATGATCCAGAATTCAAAGTCGACTTTATGAGGAAGTAGAACCTTCCGGAGTGGGAACTTCTTTGGATGAAAAGGTAAGAGGAGTATGAGATATAGGGCTCTTGATACATTTTGCAATGTTATCCTTCTAGAAGAACCTAATGATTCTTGGGTGTCTAGCACAGATGAATCGAGACTAAGACGACTATGTTTGAAACATGGAATTCCATGGGATGACGTCTGGGCCCCTGATATCTTAGAGACCTCATAATCCTCTAAAAGGTACATGCAATAACCCCTTTTCCATCCTTTTTCATTGATTTCCTTCGACGAGTGAATATAGCATCCATGCAGCTTCATCCAATGGCATAATCATACCTGTACACCTTATTCATAGCATATGTAGAGATCCTGGGTGTTGAACCCACCTTTAAAGATATCATTTTTTCCATAACTTCAAGCATCGCCAACAAGTGACTCCTTCGTTTCTTTATTTCAATTTTGTGCCCAAAAGGAAGATTATTACTGAATGATACAATAACGTGGGCGACATAAGGCAAAATTGGTTTTACGTCCGTCATCAAGCGGGGTGTACTAGGAGATGACTTCAATCTAGTAAGCTTCGAGTTGTGGTCTCTCCCTTTTAACTTTATGCACAAGATTTCTAACATTTCTTTTCATTGTCATTTCCGAACCTGAAGAAGCCGCAAGGTCAAATATACCAGGATCGCTTGACTGTGTTACTAAATTCTCCACCGGCCTCATTAAGCATCAAGAGTTGCCTTATGGATGAACTTCTTCATCGATACAACTTTCTCAGTCCACAACGGAGTATGGGAATTGGTGGAGATTGTCCTCCTATACATGTCCCCCCAGCCGATAATCCTCTGGCATCAGCAGGGACAAAAGGTGTTCCCCGAGTCGGGGGCTGGCAGCAGCTTCATACGCAGCTAAAGGGACTCGAAGAGCAAAGACATTGCATCTTCCAGTCAAGAACCTCAGCCGTGGGAAAAGGAGAAATTCCCCAAGAAAATGAGGATCTCTTAAAAAAGACCATCAAGGAGGAGCCTAAGGATCTTTCTCCAAAAGATACATCTATTATAAAGAAGCAGTCCTCTCCCAAGATTCCACCTCTAGCTAAATCTCCAATTCATGATTCTTGCCAAGAGAAATCAATGTCTCCATTCTGAGGCTTTAGCGATCTGCCCTTGCTGGAGACTATATATTCTTCTCAAGATCTTAGCTTTGGAACCTTCTTTCTGACTTTCGAAGAGGAAATTATACCCACAAAGGCGGGCCAGACAACTCCAATTAGCCAAACTCCAGGCTCCGGCCTGTCGGGGGTCACTAGGACACACACGACATGGGCACTGCACATCACATCACATATGTGTTGTATTAATTCTTGATTCTAATACAAGCTTACTTTGATTTGCAAGAGACATGTCTCATCGAGGGTATAACCCCAGAAAGCTCCATAGGAGTCTCTTAAAGTCCTATTCCGATCCGCAGCGTGACTATAGAGATGACTTTGACAGAGAGGAGAGAAGACTTCACCAACAAAGGTATTTTCCCTCCTCACGCTCCCGATCTTCGGTTTGCTCCGATATCGACAAGCATAAGAGTTGTTAGGGCCAATCGCGAAGGGAGTAGACAAACTACTAAACCCCACTTCATCCAAAAGAGTCGTTACCACAAGAAAAACTTCCTAAGACACACTCTGACCCTAAGGATAAGGACGATGCAATGATAGTTCCATCCAAACGCAAATCCACTGATATCTCAAACTCAAAGCCCATTGTGCTTGACGCCTCTACCGCTGAGAGAATAAGAGTTTTGAAAGAGAAATTTCCTATGTATAACTTCGAGAATTTGCACTTTGTACCCAATCTTCAGCCAGTTCTTGAAAATTGGTCCGATAACATAAAAAAGGTGATTAACTTCATCAACAAGCAATACAAGGAAGTATTTGCAAGTATGCTCATAAGGTATCTGAAATCATACAAAGACTCCCACTAGACTTGGACAATCAAAGGCATTTGTGGGAATGCGACAGGTCATGTGTCAAGGCTATTGAGGAAGAATTAATAAAAGCTGAAGACAAATTAAAACTAACTACGGAGGAAGCAGAAAATACAAGAAACTGCATGTTGAATTACAGCAGCATTTCCATAATGAACTTGATGTTTCTAGCAAGGAATACACAGCCCTTAAGGAGAAGTGTCAGAATGTTACAGCTGAAAACACTAACCTAAAGTTGTTTTGTACACGCATCCAACATGAGATAACTAAGCTTGAGAAGGAAAATTCTAATCTAAGAGCCAAGGTGGCCGAAGCGGAGGAGAGGGAAAAGAGGGACGAGGAATATGCTAACACTGCTCCTGAATTTGCCTTTAATCATAAGGCTCAATTTGAAGTTGACAAGGCTAGGCTGGAGAAACAACTTGTTGAAGCCAAATAATAACTGGATAGTATGGGACCTCTCGTTCTTTCTTTCTTTGCGCAAGTTCTTTGACGTCGCAATATATCATGGGTAGAAGACTATCCCACTACTCTTGTTGATGCATGGAGGGAGCTAGTCAAGAATGAGAGGCGTAGACTGAAAGTCGAGACTGTGGATGAGAAGGAATTGATTAGAACATTCTTGAGGGGCGATGAGCCTGAACGTCTAGCTGAGGGAAGGATACTGCTAAAAGAAGCGAAGGATGTTGCGAAGGGTCAGGATAAGCGAAAAGATCTCTCTGAGGGTGGTCCTGATTCTTCCATTACAGCATCCAAGCCTGGAGAGGTAAAGGAGTACAATCCTGAGGATCAAGGACATATCACACTCAAATCCCTCTCTCCGATCATTGAGGCTAAAACCCTCGCAACCGCCGGAGACCATTCTGCCAAAGGTATTTGCACATCCTTTCCTCGATTTTCTAAAGTTGTGATGGTGTACCGTCATGCCATAGGGTCTCCAACTGAGATTCTATTTGTTTCTCCGAAGCTAACACCCACTGATCTCCCTACTTTAGATACTAAGCCTACTGATATTGTCGTATAGCAAGGAGCTAAGCCAACCGATTAGTATACATTGCCGCTTGGTGATGATGCATTAAAGGAAGGAGAGATGATATTAACATTGAAGTATCTTGATGGGAAAGAAGGAGATGACAATATCATCTATAACGAGAGATGGTAAGACTGGGGAGGTGATGCATGCAGAGATGAAGGCAAGGAATGAGGATAAACTTCTACAAGTCAAATTCGAGGTTTTTTCCAATCCTTTTCTTACTGATCCTATCAGTATGATTCTCCCTTCCAGTACAGAGGTCTCTACTGAGCTTCCTAAGTTTCCTCTAAAGGATACAAGCTCCAAATCTACTCCTGAACCTGAAGAGTCTTCTATCGAGAAAATTAAAAAAAAAGTATTGCCTACTCACTGGGATTGAAAAGGAGGAGAAGAAGAAGCTCGGGGATCTTAAGAAGTTCAAAGCATCCAAGTCCTAGATGTTTTCTAACTTGTTTTTTTAGCTTTTCGCTGGCTTGCTATGGTTGTGGCGAGTGCGGCCCTCGCCTTTTGCTTTATAAATCTATACAAAACATCTAATTTATAAAATTGTTTGTTTCATTTATTCGCTTTCCATTCAATGTACTTGTGATTTAATTATTTTAGACCCATGTTTAAATCATAAGTTATCTTGCTCTAAAAGAGCCAATTGAGTTAGGGTCAATCAAGTCAAGTCATTATTAGTTCAGAGGTATAGTGTATATTCCCCGAATTAACCTTGAATTATTTGCCAAGTCTATGGCATATTCGAGGTTAATTTGTAAGCCTATGTCAATGCCCCCAGCACCAGCGGGGACCTCAAGCAAAGTCTACACTGATGCCCCGAAGCATTCCATGAGGTATAAGCCAAGTCTTTTGGATGTTTTTGATCCAAATGTTTTTATACTCTCCCATCGTGAATTTAGGTTAGAGTCACGGGTTATAGCGGTCTAAAGTCATGATGGACCATTTCACGCTCACTCTGATGATTTATACTTGCTCTCAAGTCGTGAGAGTTAGAGTCAATCGTGTGAGTGGTTGTTTCATTCACTTCGGCATCAACTCTGCACTTTAAGTCTTAATATGGGATTTTCCTATTCGACGATCGATATCAAACTTGAATTTAGTCAATACTCCATTTGTAACACCCCACCTCCGCCAGGGTAACTCTTGCAAGCACACTAGCTTTGGAGGGGCGTTAAACAAGGTAAATATGCATGCAGATATCACAAGACAGAACATATAAGTAAAACAGAGTAAATAAAGCAGCGGATCAAACTAGCATTTCAAAACCATAGTCATGTTACAACAAAGTACTTGATCATTATTTTCCAACAAAACAAAGTCTAGCATAAACTGAAAAACTGAAATACATAAAGTACTATCCCCAAAGTGAAGTGATAAACCATAGCTAGCTCAATGTCCAAAACCGTACATGAGCAAATCCAGTAAGCGAGCTATAAAGATCCAAGCTAAGCTCCAATGTTCCCACCCTGAGAACCTGAGGGGGGGGGGAAACGGAAGAAAAGAGGCGAAAGAAAACAGGTCAGTCAAAAAGACTGGTAAGCCCTAACTACCATCTGTCCATGAACTAGTAAAGTTAACTGGCATGAGAAGCTGAGATGAACATAAGGATAACAACATACTAGCATGATGATTAACTAACAAGATAGATAAAGGTGTCATCGCATAATCAAGGTTAAGTTTTGCACCACGGGTGTACTAGCATTCTAACATGTCAAGTAAAAACAAGAATTGATCCCTTGGCCCAAGCTTGGCCCAACATCATGAGGTGACCTAAATCAAGGTCCAACTACACGGTCTAGTTGATCGGCTCCCTATAAGCCTAACTCGTCAAGTGTCGGTGTCATACGACCCAAACATGCAATGTAGTTAAACTGCGCTAGGTACACCCTAGGGTGTATCAAGTCCTAGGGTGTCAACCTCGGACACCAATCAAGTATGCACAGTCTAGATCTACTGGTACCCGTGCCTGATTCTCCAACTCCGGACTATGTGCACGACCATAGTCCGCCTGGACCTACACCGGCGTACCTACTCAGCCGTCGTTTTGGTCGCTTACATGTCAGCCCAGTAATCGTGCCCCACCCTAGCCTAGTCCTAGGGTCTTATGATACTATCAAGAGGGTTACTGCTGCAAAGGACCACGCAACTAGGGTTTCTTAACGGGTTAAATGTGGTTAACCCGATCCAAACGTGGATTAAATTGGTTAAGTGTACCCAAGGTTCATGACTTAACCCCGATTAACCCATCAAGCCCAAATTGGTTAAGTATTAAGTGGACCATGACTTAACCCTAATCAGGAGGCATTAATTAACTTAATGTGCTTTAACCTCTCACATTAGACCTTGTTGTGGTTACTAGATAAGTCGGGCGGGTCCGGGTAGCTTTACACCACAACTTGGTCTAACCTCGGGTTCGAGCACAACATGACCAACTTCTCACATTGGGTCCTATTGTTTGTAGCCACTAGTTAAGCCGGGCGGGTCCGGGTAGATTTATGCTACAAACTCAACCCAACCTCGAGTTGGCCACACTCATATTTTCTAAGTGTCATGTCCATTATGTTTCCAAAACATAATTACAAGTTAACATATCACGTCATGTTATAAAAACCATGTTTATGTCATAATGTTACCCAACCCCAACGTAATCCCATCGTTTACATAATCGCATCAACGCATAAAGGATAAAATAGGGAACTTGGCATAATCATGACAAAAAGATGTTGAAGCCACAAGTTTATCATGGTGGCATATGAAATGTACATATGTTCATATACTTGCATATTGCATTATTAGGCTTCAAAAGCATGCATAAAACCAAACTTAGCATATGAGTGATACATGGTGATAAATGACATGTAGAAGTTGCTAGAAGTTCGCATTTAGCCTCACATGCAAGTTATCATAAGGGATATGATAACTTCCATGTTGCCAAAATGCAACCTTTAACATAAAGCTTGAAGCTTTAAGCTCACAATCTCAAGTTTAACTTGCATAACATGATAACATGTGTATAATGATCAACCCAAACTTGCATAACATAGCAACATGTGTCATACATAATGATTGAACCAACTTGCATAACATAATGATCAACCAAACTTGCATTTCATAATGATCAACCCAAACTTGCATCATTCATTTAACTTTAGAGTTCAATAAAAAGGAAGTAGAAAAGGGCTTACAATGCTATGAAGACACAAATGAATATTTATTATAAAGATTGAGACGAAGCCCTTATGCAATCACCAAAAAAACCCAAATATGCAAGCTCCAAATGAAAAACCCTTGAGCCAAATCAATAAAAATCCTTGCTTTGTAATAGAAATGTTGCAACTTGACTTGAATGCAAACTAAGAACACTCATACAAGCTTGAAAACACTTGTATGCACTCAAAATCTTTCATATAAATAAATTTAGAAATTTTAGCATGAGAGTGGAGGCCATGAGAGGAACAAATTTGACATAGTTTAGTTGTAGGATTGAATAATGGTGATTTAGGCTAGGTTTAGGGGTTGTTTTATAGAAGATTAGGATAGTATTAGCCATAGGATTAACCCTAGATTCAATCCAAGCCATCAGATCACGTCACAAGCCAACAAAACAGGTCAAAACAGCCAAAATGGTGCACCAGGTTGCCTGGGTCCGACCAGGCAGGTCGACCCCCAGGTCGACCCTGGGGTCGACTCCCCAGTCGACCTGGTCCCACCCAGGTCGACACCCAGGTCGACCCCCAGGTCGACCTGGTCTGGGCGGGATTTTTCCCGCCTACCCCGATTTTCTGAAATTTGAATCTGTTTTGAATTTTGAATTTTTCGTGAAACTTCGCGAGGCCATATCTCGGTCATACGGACTCCAATTTTCGAAAACTCGGACTCTATTTCGCGTATTTTTCCGAGACAAACGCAATGGCACAGCCCGTTTCCCTTGATTCAGATTTTACAATTTAATTCTGCCTTGATTTATGTTATAACATGTTATTCAAAAATACGGGTTGTTACCCTCCTTAAAGGATTTCGTCCCCGAAATCTCCAAGTTAGGAAGAACGTATCCTACCATCCATCATCCATCTACTCAAAACATCATCCACGTGCATTCATTGTCCTTAAAGGATTCTAAATGTTGTATGATCATATGCAAAGGTGTGTGTATATGTACTTATCTAATGCAAAAATCAGGCGGTTACTGATACAGAAAACCTCCTTAATGCAAAGCATGTTAGTGAAATGAGTCCATATGTATGAAAATTCCTAACATAACTCATAGTCTCTACATGAGTGCACATAACATTCGTCCATATGCAACATCCACGTGATAGCATAACAAGTTTCATCCATGAATAAGTATAAGCACTCATGCATATGCAACATGAAAGTGTGTGAGCCGATCTTAGTGCCTAATGTGTATCATGCATCCACGAGTATCCACGTGCAAACACTTGCAACCACTTGCAACCATCAAGCATAACATGTTTCAAATACATGTTTCATCCAAAGGGTTTCTACCTAAGGTCCTCATGACAAGATTAACGAGATAACAAGATAAACAGGATAAACATGGATAGCAAAAAGGAAGATATGCTAATTAGGAAAGGAGATTGAGAATGTACCCTCAAAAAGGAATGGATAAAGCCCACGCATCTTCTCCTCGGTTTCCCAAGTTGCGTCTTCATCGGCTTCACTCCACTGAACCTTCACCAATTTGACTTCTCGATTCCTTAGCTTCTTGATCTCCGTTCCCAAGATACGAATCGGTGCTCTTCTCAAGGTTGCCTCTTTCTCTACCTCCATGTCTTCAAGGATGCTTGGTTCAACCACCTCAGCGGACTCATGTAGGCACTTTCGGAGATGCGAGACATGGAAGACATTATGCACTCCGGCTAGCTTCTCGGGCAATTCCACCTTATAGGCCATCTTTCCAATTCTCTCTATGATAGGGAAGGGTCCTACGAACCTTGGTGCCAGCTTCCCAACTGCTCCAAAACGTACCACATTACGCAAAGAGAAACCTTCACGAAAACCATGTCTCCCACTTCGAATTCCAACTCTGCCCTTCGCTTGTTAGCATAGGATTTCTGTCTATCTTGGGCCGCTTTCATCCTTCTTCTCACTAATTCAACTTTCTCGGATGTATCCCGTATCATATCAGGCCCAAGTATAATTCTATCTGTTGTCTCCCACCAACAAGATGGTGACCTACACGGCCTCCCATACAAAGCTTCAAATGGTGTCATCCCTATGCTGGCTTGATAGCTATTATTATAAGCAAACTCTACAAGAGGAAGGTGGTCTTCCCAAGTACCACCGAAGTCGAGAACACAAAGCCTCAAGAGATCTTCTAGCACTCTATTCACCCTTTCGGTTTGGCCATCCGTCTGGTGGTGATAGGCTGTACTTAGATTCAATCGCGTACCCATCGCTTCTTGCAAACTATTCCAGAACTGGCTAGTGAAAATTGGGTCACGATCGCTAACTATGCTAGAAGGAACTCCATGCAACCGTACTATCTCTCGAAGATAAATAGATGCTAGCCATGATGCGGTCCTCTTGCTCTTTACTAGGATGAAGTGAGCACTCTTCGTAAGTCTGTCAACTATGACCCATATGCTCGTGTTCCCTCTCCTTGACCTAGGCAATCCATCCAAAAAATCCATAGAAATAATCTCCCACTTCCATTGCGGGACCTCCAATGGATGTAATAGCCCACCTGGTTTCTTTGACTCGGCTTTCACTTGTTGGCATACCATGCACTTTGAAACATACTCTGCCGCATCTTTCTTCATTCCGGCCCAAAAGAAAATGCGCTTCATATCTCTATACATCTTATCTCCTCCTGGATGTATAGTCATCTTCGAGTGATGTGATTCTTCAAGAACTTTATGCACCAAGTCTCCTACTTGTGGAACGCATAGCCTTCCATCACGCCTTAGCCAACCTTTATCATCAATAGTATATCTAGCAAGGTGACTAGACGTCTCACCACGAATCAACTTGTCCATGACCTGACTATCTGTGGATCTTCCTTCTGCGAAGCCCCAACTTGATCAAGAAGTGTGGGTCTAAGCTCAAGGGATGCTAATGAACCCGTCGTCGACTCAACAGCCATCGTGAAATCAAAGGTTGCCAAGAATTCTAAGTTCTTCATCTCAATGAACAAGGGGCTCAAAGTCAACCTCCTTCTGCTTAGTGCATCTGCCACAACATTACCCTTGCCAGGGGTATAAGCTATCTCGAAGTCATAAGATGCCAAGAATTCCATCCACCTTTGCTGCCTTACATTCAGATCTTTTTGCGAGAAGAGGTATTTGAGTGACTTGTGATCAGTATACAACTCAAACCTTTCGCCTAGAAGATAGTGGCGCCAGGATTTGAGTGCAAAGACGATCGCCGCTAACTCCAAATCATGAGTGGGATAGTTCTTCTCATGAACTTTAAGTTGCCTACCCCCATAACATATCACTCTTCCCTCTTGCATCAGAACAGCACCTAACCCCGTGCCACATGCATCTGTGTACACGGTAAACATCTTACCACTATCGGGTAATGCCAAAACTGGAGCTGAGGTAAGGGCTCTTTTGAGCTTTTGAAAAGAAAGCTCACACTCCAAGTCCCATGCAAAGACTAAGTTCTTCTTCGTAAACTTAGTAAGAGGGGCCGAAATCTTAGCGAAGTCCCTGATGAACTTCCTATAGTAGCCCGCCAGACCGAGAAAGCTTCTTACTTCGGTTGCATTCCTCGGAGTCTTCCAGTCTTGAACCACGACCACTTTCGCGGGATCCACCGCTATGCCTTGCTTAGAAACTATATGTCCAAGAAACCAAACTTCCTTTCTCCAGAAATGACATTTGGAGAACTTGGCTTTCAACTGATGCGCTCTAAGCGTATCCATCACTTCCTTGAGATGCCTAGCATGTTCTTCCTCATCCTTTGAGAAGATCAGAATATCATCCACGAAGACAACAACAAACTTGTTAAGGAACTCCCTGAACACCCTACTCATCAAATCTACGAAGTAGGCGGGTGCATTAGTCAAACCGAATGGCATGACAAGCCATTCAAAGAATCCATCTGGAGTCCTAAACGCAGTCTTATCAATACTATCCTCAGCCACTCTAAGCTGATGGAATCCGGTGGCTAGATCGAGTTGAGAGAAAACAGAAGCACCTACAAGCTGGTCGAAGAGATCATCAATCCTCGGTAACGGGTGCCTATTCTTCTTTGTCAGCTTGTTCAACTCTCGATAATCAACACATAGACGAAGCGAACCATCCGCCTTAGTAGCGAATACCACCGGAGCACCCCATTCAGAAATGCTTCGCCTAATAAAAATTTTCTCGAGCAGCTCCTTGATTTGCTTACTGAGCTCCCTTCTTTCACGTGGGGCCATGTGCCTAACGGGCAATGATACTAGCTTGGCATTATCAACTAGATAAATGCGGAAATCTATCTCTCGTTTAGGGGGTAACCCCTTAACTTCTTCAAAGACATCAGGATAGTCTCGGACCACCCTTACAGATTGCAGATCATCGATGGACGAGTCGAGAGATTCAAGATAACATAACATGACGGGACCTCTAGGATTACAAGAAATTTCTGGGGTATTACCGAGGCGAGTCATGAGCCTCACCACCCTATGTTCACAATCGAGAATGGCTCCATAACTGGACAACCAATCCATGCCCAAGATCAACCCATATCCCGTGAACCCGAGAACATAAGCATTACACGTGAATTCTACGGTCAAGATAGAAATCTTCAAATCCACACAAATCATAGATAGATGGGCGGAACCCCCAATTGGATTTGAAACACAAACGGGATCCTCAACTAGGCTAGTACTTAGGTGCAAACTTTCAACAATGTCAGAAGAGATAAAACTATGCGATGCGCCAGAATCAAATAAGGTGCGAACAGGATAATCAGAAATATAAACAAGACTTTCTACAGAAATACTACCTCGATCCTGAGCTGGAGCAGTGTTGAGAGCATGCACTTGCCCTCCAGAAGGTCCTGCACGCTGATTCTGCCCTTGCTTCTTGGGGCAATCCTTGCTAAAATGTCCGATCTCTCCACAATGAAAGCATTCGCCCGACTTCCTCTTCCTCTTCTTACAGTCTTTAGCTATGTGCCCCACATTCCCACAGTAGTGGCATTTTCTTGGATCCTTGGCCTTGTTGCCCTTGTTGTTCTTGTTGTTTTTGTTGTTTTTGTTGTTCTGATTGCTCTGATTTCCTCCCCACTTGGAGTCTGTCTTCTTGGCTTGAGTCTCAGTAGCCTTGACTTCCTTCTTGCCATTCTTATCGTCTCCTTGAAGTAATGCCATGTCTACTAGTCCTTCAAAAGTGGCCCCCATGGGTATATGAGATAGGGCTAAACCTTGTAATGGCTCGTTCAACCCTCGTGCAAAGCGCAAAGCCTTCTTCTGGGGAGTATTAACCATGTCCAAAGCGAATCGGGCGAGCTTGTTAAACTCATTCACATACTCCCTCACTGTCATGTCCCCTTGCTTCAAAGATATAAACTTCTCCAATTGCAAATTCGCCTCAGCTGATGATAGAAACTTAAGCCCAAATCTTGTCCTAAAGTCGGCCCAAGTCTCTATAGGCCTCGTAGCATTGGTGACCTCCCACCAATAAGCAGCTTCTTCTTTTAATAACCATGCTGCCAATAAAACCTTCCTATGATCTTGTACATCAAAGATGGCGAAGAGATCTTCAGTTTCTTTCAACCAATTTCTTGCCTCCACAAAAGTCTCCGTCCCAATAAAGTTCTTGCCACCCATCGCCTTAAAGTCTTTGCAAATCTTAGCGAAATCTGCTTGCGGATTCTGAGGAGGAGGAGGAGGAGGAACCTCAGTTATATTGGGGGTATTTGCTGGGCCCACATCGTTGGCCCTAGCTTCCAAGTACATCCGGAACCATCCGGGAATGGTCACTCCCTCGGGAAGGTTAAGATCGGCCATACTGAAACGAAGAAAAAGATAGATAGATTCAGAATGAAGAAACGAAGGATAGTGCAATGGCTTTTGGGGAATAGCCTTTTTTTAAATAACTAGACTTTTCTTGGAAAATACTTAATTGGTTTTGAAAATAGTTTTTCAAAAGGTAAGTTTCAAAAACCTTTTGCTCAAATCTTGTAAACCTTAGGCTCTGATACCAAATGTAACACCCCACCTCCGCCAGGGTAACTCTTGCAAGCACACTGGCTTTGGAGGGGCGTTAAACAAGGTAAACATGCATGCAGATATCACAAGACAGAACATATAAGTAAAACAGAGTAAATAAAGCAGCGGATCAAACTAGCATTTCAAAACCATAGTCATGTTACAACAAAGTACTTGATCATTATTTTCCAACAAAACAAAGTCTAGCATAAACTGAAAAACTGAAATACATAAAGTACTATCCCCAAAGTGAAGTGATAAACCATAGCTAGCTCAATGTCCAAAACCGTACATGAGCAAATCCAGTAAGCGAGCTATAAAGATCCAAGCTAAGCTCCAATGTTCCCACCCTGAGAACCTGAGGGGGGGGGGGAAACGGAAGAAAAGAGGCAAAAGAAAACAGGTCAGTCAAAAAGACTGGTAAGCCCTAACTACTATCTGTCCATGAACTAGTAAAGTTAACTGGCATGAGAAGCTGAGATGAACATAAGGATAACAACATACTAGCATGATGATTAACTAACAAGATAGATAAAGGTGTCATCGCATAATCAAGGTTAAGTTTTGCACCACGGGTGTACTAGCATTCTAACATGTCAAGTAAAAACAAGAATTGATCCCTTGGCCCAAGCTTGACCCAACATCATGAGGTGACCTAAATCAAGGTCCAACTACACGGTCTAGTTGATCGGCTCCCTATAAGCCTAACTCGTCAAGTGTCGGTGTCATACGGCCCAAACATGCAATGTAGTTAAACTGCGCTAGGTACACCCTAGGGTGTATCAAGTCCTAGGGTGTCAACCTCGAACACCAATCAAGTATGCACAGTGTAGATCTACTGGTACCCGTGCCTGATTCTCCAACTCCGGACTATGTGCACGACCAAAGTCCGCCTGGACCTACACCGGCGTACCTACTCAGCCATCGTTTTGGTCGCTTACATGTCAGCCCAGTAATCGTGCCCCACCCTAGCCTAGTCCTAGGGTCTTATGATACTATCAAGAGGGTTACTGCTGCAAAGGACCACGCAACTAGGGTTTCTTAACGGGTTAAATGTGGTTAACCCGATCCAAACGTGGATTAAATTGGTTAAGTGTACCCAAGGTTCATGACTTAACCCCGATTAACCCATCAAGCCCAAATTGGTTAAGTATTAAGTGGACCATGACTTAACCCTAATCAGGAGGCATTAATTAACTTAATGTGCTTTAACCTCTCACATTAGACCTTGTTGTGGTTACTAGTTAAGCCGGCCGGGTCCGGGTAGCTTTACACCACAACTTGGTCTAACCTCGGGTTCGAGCACAACATGACCAACTTCTCACATTGGGTCCTATTGTTTGTAGCCACTAGTTAAGCCGGGCGGGTCCGGGTAGATTTATGCTACAAACTCAACCCAACCTCGAGTTGGCCACACTCATATTTTCTAAGTGTCATGTCCATTATGTTTCCAAAACATAATTACAAGTTAACATATCACGTCATGTTATAAAAACCATGTTTATGTCATAATGTTACCCAACCCCAACGTAATCCCATCGTTTACATAATCGCATCAACACATAAAGGATAAAATAGGGAACTTGGCATAATCATGACAAAAAGATGTTGAAGCCACAAGTTTATCATGGTGGCATATGAAATGTACATATGTTCATATACTTGCATATTGCATTATTAGGCTTCAAAAGCATGCATAAAACCAAACTTAGCATATGAGTGATACATGTTGATAAATGACATGTAGAAGTTGCTAGAAGTTCGCATTTAGCCTCACATGCAAGTTATCATAAGGGATATGATAACTTCCATGTTGCCAAAATGCAACCTTTAACATAAAGCTTGAAGCTTTAAGCTCACTATCTCAAGTTTAACTTGCATAACATGATAACATGTGTATAATGATCAACCCAAACTTGCATAACATAGCAACATGTGTCATACATAATGATTGAACCAACTTGCATAACATAATGATCAACCAAACTTACATATCATAATGATCAACCCAAACTTGCATCATTCATTTAACTTTAGAGTTCAATAAAAAGGAAGTAGAAAAGGGCTTACAATGCTATGAAGACACAAATGAATATTTATTATAAAGATTGAGACGAAGCCCTTATGCAATCACCAAAAAAACCCAAATATGCAAGCTCCAAATGAAAAACCCTTGAGCCAAATCAATAAAAATCCTTGCTTTGTAATAGAAATGTTGCAACTTGACTTGAATGCAAACTAAGAACACTCATACAAGCTTGAAAACACTTGTATGCACTCAAAATCTCTCATATAAATAAACTTAGAAATTTTAGCATGAGAGTGGAGGCCATGAGAGGAACAAATTTGACATAGTTTAGTTGTAGGATTGAATAATGGTGATTTAGGCTAGGTTTAGGGGTCCTTTTATAGAAGACTAGGATAGTATTAGCCATAGGATTAACCCTAGATTCAATCCAAGCCATCAGATCACGTCACAAGCCAACAAAACAGGTCAAAACAGCCAAAAGGGTGCACCAGGTTGCCTGGGTCCGACCAGGCAGGTCGACCCCCAGGTCGACCCTGGGGTCGACTCCCCAGTCCACCTGGTCCCACCCAGGTCGACTCCCCAGTCGACCTGGTCCCACCCAGGTCGACACCCAGGTCGACCCCCAGGTCGACCTGGTCTGGGCGGGATTTTTCCCGCCTACCCCGATTTTCTGAAATTTGAATCTGTTTTGAATTTTGAATTTTTCGTGAAACTTCGCGAGGCCATATCTCGGTCATACGGACTCCGATTTTCGAAAACTCGGATCTCTTTCGCATATTTTTCCGAGACGAACGCAATGGCACAGCCTGTTTCCCTTGATTCAGATTTTATAGTTTAATTCTGCCTTGATTTATGTTATAACATGTTATAACATGTTATTCAAAAATACGGGTTGTTACACCATTCCAATCTCTGAGGAATGGAGTTAGTAGGACAAGTCATTGGGTCACACTTGTTCGGGCTTTTTCCCTCATGTCAAGGGAAAAGGTGGCCATTTTGGATGGTCAGATTACACCCCTTTCATTTATACACATCCCATGAGATGCAGGGAAGATTTGAATGCGTAATTCGAGCATCGTTCCCTTGCTTTAGTTTGCAAAGTGGGGATTGCTATGTCGAGCATTGATGTTGAGCTTGAAATCGGTTAGCCCAAGTTCGATTAGTTATGGAATTGGGTTAGCTCATTGAAACGTGAGCGAGTGAACATCATTGGGGATATAATCACTCCCTTCGTTTATGTTTGGGACATGCCAATCGAATCATAATACTTAACCAAATCAATACAAACACTTATAAAGCATGGAAAGAGCGTTTACTTATAAACAATAACTTCAAGAAAATCTTACCATATTGCATAATCTGGGAATAAACAAAAAAAAAGCTTAGGTCAAATAGTTTCATAGATTTTGGGCATTCTATGCTATCAGAAGATGATCACCATCAACGGTCGTTAGCCTGAAAGCTCCATTATCAAGCTTTCGATGAATAATGTGCAGTCCTTCCCACTTCGGGACCATGTATATGGGGCTCGGGATTACATGCTTTAGAGCAAGGTTGCCAAGCTCGAAGGTCCTAGGTCGGATTTTCCGATTATAGTATCGGGCGACTAGATGCCTATGCTCTGAAGCACGCATGTCCGCCTCCTCTCTCTTCTCATCGTTCATATCTAGTGACTCAAGGAAAAGAGCCTTATCTGTTAAAGGGTTGTAATAATCATTTTATGAAAGGGAACTTCAAGCTCTATTGGGAAAACTGCCTCTGAGCCATAGGACAATGCGAAAGGAGAATTCCAGTTACTGACTTGTGAGTAGTTTGATACACTTAAAGGGCTAATGCAATTCACCAACCCATTTGGCCTTTTCCTGCTTCATTTGCTTTTCCAAAATGGACTTAATGATCTTGTTCACGACTTCTACTTGTCTATTCGATTGTGGGTGCACAACCGTTGTGTATCTCTTCTCAATGTGATTTTGACAGAAATCTTTGAACTTCGTGCTATCAAATCAGGTTATATTATCAGTAATGATGGTTCTGGGGATCCCAAATCGACATATGATGTTTCTGACGTTAAAATTGATCACCTATTTGGTCGTGATTGTGTTCAATGGTTCTGCCTCAGCCCACTTCGTAAAGTAATCCACTTCCATGATTGCATATTTCACTCCGCCCTTGAAAATTGGTTGACTTCCAATAATTTCCACTCCCCATACTACAAATGGATAAAGACTCGCTATCTAGGTGAGTTGGTTAGGCGAAGCTCTAGGAATCTTAGATAAACTATGGCATTTGTCGCAGCATCATGAATAATCAACCGCATCTCGATTTACCATAGGCGAAAAATAGTCATACCGTAGTAACTTCTTCGCCAAAGTCTGCCCTCCGGTGTGGTCGCCGCAATCGCCTTCGTGCACTTCTTGTAATACAATCTTGACATCGTCATTGGCGATGCACCGAAGCAAAGGAACTAAGAATCCTCTTTAGTAAAGCATACCGCGCTTCATAATATATCTTGAACCTTTGCCGACAATGGTGTGCTTTTCGTTTTTCCTTTTTGGAAGGATCCAATGTTATAGGAAATTCTTTATAGGGGTCATCCATGACTCCCTCTTAGGTTCGGCCTCCAAAATTTGATCAACCTCCATCTAATCAATGCTCGACGTATTCAGCACTTCAATTGGGACTATTTCTGTATCTTCTGGACTATCAGAGCTGGGCATTTTGGCTAACTTGCCAGCCTTTTGATTCTTCTCTCATGGAATGTAAGAAATTCTATGATAATCCAGTCCATCTAACAGTTCTTCCACTCGTTCCAGGTAGGCGGTAAGTCTTTGTCCCTTTGTTTGATAATCTTTCTGAACCTGAAATACAACAATTTGAGAGTCACAGAAAATATCCAATGCAACTACTCCCATTCCTTCGTGAATTTCAGTCTAATAATCAAGGCTTCATACTCGAAATCATTGTTAATAGCGGGAAAATTAGCCTCAAGGCATAATATATCGATCGTCCCTCGGGAGTTACCAAGACAACTCTGATGTCGGAACGTCGATCGTTATGAGCATCATCCTTCTATATCTTCTAAATGCTTGATTCTGACTTGACCT
Source organism: Allium sativum (assembly GCA_030737875.1). Classification (NCBI taxonomy): domain Eukaryota; kingdom Viridiplantae; phylum Streptophyta; class Magnoliopsida; order Asparagales; family Amaryllidaceae; genus Allium; species Allium sativum. The sequence continues at coordinate 494,065,239 of CM060920.1, forward strand.
CAGTAGGGCCTGCTTCATCATCCAAGATATCTTCCTCAGGACATGTCCTTGGGTTGTTTAAGGACATGTCGTAGCAGCTGGTCGGTGTATATTAAGATCGGGTGGGACTGGAGATAGCGGCGGTGTTTCCTTGAAGCAATCACCAAGTTGTAAGTGAGATTTTCAATTTTTGGATAGTTGTGTTCCTTTCTCGTTAACTTCTTACTTATGTAGTACATCGGTCCTTGGACCATGTCCTCATTAAGGATGAGTGTTGAGCTGATAGCATACAATGATACCGCCAAGTATACAAACAAGTTCTCATGATCTACGGGCTTGGATAATATTTGGGGTCTCTCTAATAGACTTAACAGACTTTGAAAGGCTTTGACATAATTTTGGGTCCAAACAAAGTTGCGCTTACCTTGCTTTATTAGGTCAAAGAAGGTAATACACTTTTTAGTTGCTCCAAAGATGAATCTGCTGAAAGCTGCCACTTTTCCTGCCAAACTCTGTACATCCTTGATCTTTCAGGGTTCTTGAATGTTTTTTATTGCTGAAATCTATCTGGGTTGATTTCAATCCCACGAGAACTAAGGATAAATCCCAGAAACTTCCCTGAAGCAATGCCGAAAGAGCATTTCAAAGGGTTGAGTTTCATCCTGTAATGCTGGAGGATACTGAACCCCTCTGCTAGGTCTTTGACATGATTGGTCGACTGTTTCGACTTCACAAGCATGTCATCCACGTAAACTTCCATCAACTTTCCAATTAGGTTATGGAACATGCGATTAACCAAACGTTGGTACATCTCCCTGGCATTCTTAATCCAAAAGGCATCACTACCTAGTTATATAACCCAAGGTCCGTGATAAAGCTAGTATTCTCCTGGTCTGGAACATGCATTGGAATATGGTTATATTCGGTGTACACATCAATATATGATAGAAGCTCAAGTCTGGTTGTCGAATATACTAGCTGGTCAATTCGACAAGTGGAAAGCTATCTTTCGGGAGCGCCTTTTCTAGATCTGAGAAATCAATGCAAGTACTACATTTCACATTATCTTTCTTCAAAGGACCGAATGTGATATCAGCTCATGGTACACTACATATCAAATAAATTTGTTACCTTCACCCTTTTAACCTCTTCCTTTAGAGCCGTTGACCTCTACGGGTCAAGCATGCGCCTTTTCTTCTTAATTGGGACGTAGTTTGGATCGATGCTCAATGAATGGCTCATGGTCGATGGAGATATCCCACACAAATCAGTAACCAAGAAAACATATCAAGGTTTTTCTTAATAAAATCAACCAATTCCCTCGTTTAGAGGGATCCAAATGAGATCTGATATTCAAGACCCTAGTCGGGTCGTCCTTATGGATCAGAACTTCTACTGCAGCCTTGGTAGGTGTCGCCCTCCTACATCCCAACTTCCCGTCTTCTTTGGGATCAATATCCTCAAGTTTTTGGATGGAATCCTGGTTGGGATGTGTTGATTACTTGTTATGCTATCTCCTCCTTAGTAGGAGAGGAGGCATCTTGTAGTTCTTCTCCTTCTCTATTCCAGATTTTCTTCCACTTCACTAAATAGCTTGCCCTTCCTATTACCTATTCTCCCCTGACCATTCCCACTCCATCTGAGCAAACACCAAGAGCTATACATGCGTGGAATTCTACAAAGGTCGATTGACCCAGAAAGACATTATAAGGAGAGTTAATATCCACCACAAGAAATGGGAAGATTCATACTCTCCAATGATCTCCTTCACCTAACTCAATTGGTAATTCAACTAAACCAAATTGGTTCAATGGTTAAACCATTGAAACCACATATCCATCTTGTACCTGGCTTTAAGTACCTTGCTTTCAACTTCATTTGATCAAAAGCTTTCTTGAATAAGATATTAAAGGAACCCCCACAATCAACCAGAGCCTCCTGTACAGTTGCAGGGCCATTAATGGCCGATATCACCAATGGGCCTATACTTGGGTTCTACACTCCCAAACTTACTCTATCGCAGAAAATGATATCATCCATCATTGTTTTCTGTTATTTGATCGAAACATTGTATTTAGGGTGATGCATTCCCCTAACTTCCATATGCTTTGTGGTATTCACATATCGTTCCATCGCTCTTGCAATAATCCTGCCAAATGTGTTCCTTTGTGAAAATGTATGTGTGTACTTGCTAGTATATTATACTCACAAGGATCGTGTAAATGACGAACAATATTCAAGTATGAAGTAATAGCTAATCACAAAACTATATAATAGCAAATGCAGTAAAAATAGAAAAATCACACTAGAGATTTTTATACTGGTTCGGAGCACCGTCCTACATCCAGTCTCAGACTTCTATCTGCATTTCACCCAGAGGAATAGGTTTACAACACCCCAGCAACCGAAAGGGAATTTCACGCCTCTAACAACACGAGGACTTCAACACTTGCCTCTTACAACATGGAGGACTTCACTACTTGCCTCTTACAACACGGAGGACTTTAACAAAGATGAATATACTCTGTAGTTAACAACGTGTTTTCTTGATAACACGAATTTGTCAATTCTTGTACAACCTTCCTATAATCTTATCCTAAAGTAGTATTTGTGTTTATGAAGATTTTGGAAGATGATATCATATTGAATCAAAAGAATAATATATAAATTCTAGGATTCAAGAATGATATTGTGAAGAATATGAGCATTTGAGTACTTGAGAGTTCAAGAATGAAATCAATAGTTTAGAGATTAGATAGAAAGAATTGGTGAATTGAAATGATGATTTCAAGCTGTTTATATAGAAGATAAACAGTTGTAACCATTAGTAAATAGTTACAAACAATGGATATGACCATTGGTGAAAAGGAAAAGAAGCAACTCTTGAAGAAATGGAAGTGACTATTCAAATAGTTGCTTCTGTTTAAAAACAATCAACAGGTCAAAATGGACCAGTAGACAGGAATTTAAATATATATACGTTATGTGTATATGTGTGCACGTTTATTGTGCAAACTGGGTAAAAACGGTCGACTCGTCTGATTTGGGTGGTCGACCAGTTATGCCCAGTTTGCACAATTAATGTGCATATATATATATATACACATATCTATATATATATTTAAATATTGATTATTTGAGGATAGATTTTAACATTAATGGACACAATTATCATACTAAATAATCAACCACTTATTGAATAATACCACATGTAGCTCCTTATATCCTTAACCAATGAAAATTGCCTTTTTGTCGATCATCGCATATCTCATTGGCATAAATCAAAACTCCTTGACTCAACATTCTCCCTCTTTTTGATTGATGACAACATATCTCTAAATCTCCCACTGTATATAGTCTCCCCCTGAATTTGTGCCTGTATAAATTAACTATATTTCCTGCATATATGATATTAGTACATCTTTCCCCTGCATATACAATGTTAGTGCCATATTTCTCCCCCTTTGTCATCGACAAAAAGGATATTGTAAGTATATAAATAAGAAACAATGAAAGCGATAGTAGCAGAGGTTAAAGCAACACATAGCAAATAGCATAAATTATAAGAGTCATAGAGTACGAGCAAACATAAATTTTACTACAAATAAAAGTACGACACCATTTAGATACAAGTTCCATAATAAGTCTTAAAAAACATAAAAGCATAAGTTCATAACACGAATGAAGAAACAATCTACTCGGATTCCGTTTCCTCTCCTTTTTCTTCCTCATCTTCTTCATCAATCATTTTAGATTTACCTCGACCCCATCCATAAATAGTGCCAGAATTAGTACCCTCCTCCGAAGATGTACAAGAAAAAGATGGAGGAGCTGGACGTTTGTCAGGGTCTTGTGCTTGCATAGAAGAAGAAGATGCGCCACAAGATATTACTTCCCATATAGACCCGAAGAATGACTTAAGTTTGTTAAAGCGTTTATCCATTTTAGTTTCCATACGCTTAAGTCGAGCTTCGAGAAGAAATTGGTTTTGTGCAATACTTTCAAGACTTTCTTTTGTTGAGAAAGTCGAGCATAAAAGTTTTACTTCCTCTGGTTTTGGATGGGATGGTTGAGAATAAGTTCCTTGATGGCCTTGTTCCTTCCATTATTCAAAAGGAATGATATTAAAACATCGTTCAGGAAGTTTCATCCACTTAATCGAAGCTTTGTTTATGCACTTGAGCCTTGAAATAGTGGATTGAGGAGGATTGATGCCACAATCAAGTAAGAGTCGCATAATATATTCATTATAGAAGAGATGCGGCCTAGTTAACTCATTTACTTGTAAAATCTCGTAGAAGATCATTTCAATCCAATTAATGTGAATGCCCCCATAAATTGCATATAAAGCTTTGAAATTTTCCTTGTAAACGGCATCAAAATTTCCAATTCGTGGCAAAAGAGAATGCATGATGGTATAATGAAGAACTCTTACCGTAGGACGTAAATTAATTGATTTTGTACTGTCCTTGTCGTCTTCAATAAATTCGTGACTTATTTGATTACGGATGTGGATATTACAAAAGTTACTTGAGAATTTTTGTCCTATAAGATTAGAATCAAGGACATTTGTCATCCGTTCACATGAGATAAAGACTTGTTGGCCACACATAACCGACCAAAGACATTGAGCAGGATTCTCCGGTTTGTATTTGTCCACATTTAGATTAGCATAGAAAAGCTTGATCATAACATGATTAGTCTCAATATTATTGTGATCAAAATCAAGTAGGGATTCGATATGAGCATTTCTAGCTAATCGTTGAACACGATAATTTGATAAATTAGGAAATTTAATAAACGAACCCGGATGTATGGTGAAATACTTTATCTCATTCCATCTCTTGATAGTTATTGGATCGACAAGCCATTTCTTCATAGAATTATCTATGGGTTGAAGTTAGGAAGAAGATGCTTTCTTCGATTTCTTTTGCGGAGGAGCCACTAAAAAGTTTTTGGAGAAGAAAAATCGAGATTTAGGGTTTGAGGATTTTTGGAGGTAGAAAAAAGATGGAGTAAAAATGAAAGGATGGGGTTAAAATAATGACCGTATAGGACTTAAAAAAAAACAATTCTGGGCGAGATCGGTCGACTGGTTCATATTTACCGGTCGACCGTTTTCATCCCGAGACCAAAACGTCGACTCGTGGCATATGACCAGTCGACTGGTTTTGAAAAGAGCGTGTGTATTTTAAAAAACAAAATTGAACGTTACCAGTCGACCGCTAGGGAATCACCGGTCGACTGTTTTCAACCCAAGAGCAAAAACGGTCGACTGGTTGATTTTGACCGGTCTACTGGTTGTTCTGGAAATTGTTTTCATGTCTTTTCATGCTCTTTTTCTGTTTTTGCATTGGTCCAAACATTATTGAATTCATTCAAAACAGAGATACAAATATTTTATAACATAGAAAAAAAATACATAAATATAATCATAACATATTTAAAAGAAATCTAATGAGAGGTAGACGAATTATGCTCGGTTGACTCTTCCTTGGCCTCGTTAATTCGTGGTGTCCATGGTGACCATTTTGCACATTCATTACGATTATAGTTTTGATCCCAAGAGTTTGGACTCCTAGAGGATGAAGGAGCATGCGGCATTGGTTCATAAACGACATGTTTGTTTGTGCTATAAAAGAATGAAGCCATTCTTTGTAAAAGTGATAAACGTTCGGAAGTAAGTCGTTGCTTATAATGAAGTTGTCTTTAAAGATCCATTTGATGCTTTTGATAGTGATGAATCTCATTGATCTTCTCTCTATTTGAGGTGAACAAAACAGTGCTTTCTTTGCACGTTTAGATGTCGACGTATTACCAGGGGTATGAGTGCATTTTGATTTTTTTTTCGAAGTGTCCGGAGAGTAATACTCATCGGGTTCAGAACTAGTAACCGAAATGTGAGACCTTTGTGCGCACTCATCACAAATATGAGCCATAAAGAAGTATATAAACTTATAAAATATAGACTCGGAATGGAGGAGATGACAAAGAGAGAATAAATAACGAGCTTATATATAGAGATTTGTATATTTAAATTTGTGGTTGAGAAATGTTAAGGGGGTATTTGCCGTACAAAACAATGAATAGCTCATATTCATTTTCTAAAAATAGAATAGCTAAAAAAGTAGCTAAGGATTTGAAAGTGAATGAACCGAATATAGAAATGAACTTAGTGATATATAACTTCAGTGTTTACGTATCAAGTTCATTACTAGAAATTAAGCCAAGCTCTCTACGCAATGTAAAAAAACTTGATTCAAGTAGAGGCTTAGCAAAAATGTCCGCTAGTTGACGATCAGTTTGGATATATTCGAGACATACGTATCCTTTTTCAATATTGTCTCTTAAGAAATGATGACGGATATCAATATGCTTGGTTGGAGAATGATACTGGATTCTTTGATAAATTTATAGCACTGGTGTTATCACATTATATAATAGAATTTGATAAATGAATATCAAAATCTCAAAGTGTTTGTTGCATGTATATTACTTGAGCACAAGCAAGAGCTACCTATATATATTCAGCTTCACATGTTGTTAGTGAAACACAATTCTGTTTCTTACTAAACCAAGAGACAAGTGATTTTCCAATAAAATGGCACGTACCACTTGTACTCTTTCTATCCGTTTGAGAACCTTCGAAATCAGCATCACTATGATACTAATTCGAATGGACATTCTTTTGGGTAGAAAAGACCGAAATCTTTGGTATTGTTAAGATAACGAATTATACGTTTTACTGCTCGTAAATGTGATTCCTTTGGATTTGCTTGAAATCGTGCACATAGACAAACACTCATCATTATATCTGGACGAATTTCTGTAAGATAAAGAAGAGAACCAATCATGCTTCGATATAATTTCTAGTTAACACTCTTATAATTTTCATCTTTTTCAAGATGTGTAGTTGTACTCATAGGAGTAGGTTTACCAGATGTATTTTCTAATCCGAAGCATTTGATAAGATTTCCGCAGTATTTTTCTTGATTAATAAAAATACCATTCGAAAGTTGTTTGATTTGAAGACTAAGAAAGTATGATAGTTCTCCCATATGAGACATTTCAAACTCTTTGGTCATAATAACCGCAAATTCTTTGCAGAGTGTATTGTTTGTCGAACCAAAGATAATATCGTCTACATATATCTGGATAACCAATATATCTTTTCGAGAATGTTTAGTAAACAAAGTTTGATCGACTTTGCCAATTTGAAATCCTGAATCAGTAAGATAGCTGTGTAATCATTCATACCAAGCACGAGGTGCTTGTTTTAAACCATACAAAGCCTTCTTGAGTTTGTACACGTAGTCAGGATGTTTTCATGTACGACCAAGGGAGGTTGTTCGAGATATACATTCTCTTTGATAAATCCATTTAGAAAAGCACTTTTGAGATCCATCTGATAAAGTTTGAAATTATGGTGACAAGCAAAGGATAATAAGATTCTGATAGCTTCTAATCGAGCCACAAGTGCAAATGTTTCTTCATAATCAGTACCTTCTTTCTGATTATATCCTTGTGCTACTAATCTTCCTTTATTTCTAGTGATATTTCCTTGTTCATCGGCCTTATTTTTATAGGCCCATTTAGTACCAATAACTGACTGATCAGTTGGTCTTGGAACAAGTTCCCAAACTTCATTGCACTCGAACTGATTTTGTTCTTCCTGCATGTCAATGATCCAGTAATCATCAGTAACAGCTTCTTTTGGATTCTTAGGTTTGATATTCGAAAGAAACGCAACATGACCCATTTGATTGAGTTGACTCCTTGTTTTAATTTGTAATGATACTTCTCCAATTATATTTTGAACCGGATGATCTCTTAATATCCTTAGAGGAAATCATAATCTTGGTGGAGAATGTACCACACATGGTTGAGGAATATTCTCAATTATTTCAGAGTCAGAATCAACATTTGTGATGATCAGATTATCAGTGACTATAGTTTCGTCATCATCTGATATATTATAACAGGATTGATAGAATTCATCGAATGAAACATGAAGTGATTCTTTAATTGTTTTGGTTCTTTTATTAAATATACGATAGGCCTTGCTCCGTTCCGAATAACCGACAAATATACCTTCATCGGACTTTGGATCAAATTTTCCGAGATGGTCTTTCGTATTTAAAATAGAACACTTAGAACCAAAAACTTTGAAGTATGAAATATTTGGCTTTCTTTGATTAAATAATTCATAAGATGTATTCTTGGTGAGAGGTCGAATGGATACATGATTCAAAACATAACACGCAGTTGCAACATCCTCTGCCCAAAAATGTTTTAGTAAAGTGGTTCCATTTAATAATGTTCTTGCACATTCTTGTAAAGTTCAGTTTTTCCGTTCTACAACTCCGTTTTGGTGTAGACTTCTAGGGAACGAAAAGTTATGATATATACCTTTCTTTGTACAAAAATGTTCAAATTCATTATTTTCGAATTCTCCGCCATGATCACTTCTTATATTTCTAACTTTAAGCCCTTTCAATTTATGAATTCTCTTGACGAAAGATTTGAAATGATCGAAAGTGTCACTTTTGTTTTTCAAGAAAATCGTCTAAGTGTAACGAGAGTAATCATCAACAATTACAAAACACATATCGACTATGGTTTATTGACTGAACCTGTGTTGGTCCAAATAAATCCATATGTAGTAGCTCAAGTGTTTGTAGTGTTGATATGACTTTCTTGGATTTAAAAGATGATTTAGTTAATTTTCCTTATTGACATGCATCACAAAAGTTATCAACTGTAAAGCTCATTTTGGGTAGTCCTCTAACTAGCTCATTTTTGGCTAACTTGTCAATAGTTCTGAAGTTTATATGACAGAATCATTTGTGCAATAGCATGGATCATTATCATTTGATATAAGACACATATCTGAATTATGACTGATATCATATTCAGAATATATATATTTCTGTCTCTATATCCTTCGAAAACTAACTTATGGTCTTTATCTAAGATATTGCACTTATTATCAGAAAAGGAAATTGTAAAACACTTGTCGCATAACTGATAATACTGAGTGAATTGTGTTTCAAATTTCTAACTAGCATGACATTTGTAATAAGAGGTAAGTTAGATGTACCGCAATTGCTCACATCGCCTTTGCCGATGATATAGTCCAGTATCCCCTTTATATACATAATTAGAATTATAGTGCATAGTATTCATAAAATGCTGAATACATTTGTTCCTAATCAAATTATTATTTGTTTTAGGTACCCATATCTTGATAGTCTTGACATTTTTTCTTTTGAAACTACACAACTGGTTTTGGTTTGGAATATAACAAACTAATATTTTTCTTAGCTTTATTTTATTTTTTATTTTTCTTTTTGAAACCAAGATGTTTCTGGGTTTCTTGTTTTTTATATCCCAAACCTTGTTTATTTGAAGCAGATTGTGAACTTTCAATGAATTTTGTCAAATTTTCTCGACCTTTATTGAAGTTAGAAACATTTCAAGTAATATTATCTAACTTGGTTTATAAACTAGATTTTTCTAGGTCCAGAATTTTGACTTTTGCCTTAAGCTCATGATTTTCAGTAGTGAGAGCATCATTTTTCTCTTTTTGAGTTTCAATTTCTTGACTCAAAAGAGATAATTGAGAATCAATATTAGATGATGTTTCTTGAACTTGTTCAAGTTCTTCTTCTAATATTTTCTTCTCGTCTTTTAACATATCTCGTTCAAACTCTGCTCTACTTAAATCTGCTTTGGCTTCTTTCCGTTGTCATTTCATATTTTTAAATTTAACTATTAATTCGGCATTAATATCAAGAACTTATTCAAATGTAGGAATTTGTACCTCATCTTATGTTGCCATGAAACAAACATTTTCTTGTCCATTTTTTGAATCACTTTCACTTTCTGATGAAGACGAGTCTGAATCATCCCATGTGACTGAGAAAGCATGTTTCTTTGATTTATCCTTCTTGTATTTGAACTTGTCATTTTTTGACTTCTTCTTTTCCTCCGGACAATCTTTGTGCATGTGCGCCTTTTTATGGTAGTTAAAACATTCTATAACTGGTGATGATGGTTTATTTGAACCAGATTTCCTTTTGTTATATCGACTAGCTTTTCGTTGTTTCAGGAATTTTTTGAAACCTTTTTCCAAAAAGCTAATTCTTCATCTTCATATTCTGATTCATCTTCATCTTTTCCAACATGAAATGCTACATTTTTATTTTCTTCTTTTTATTCTTTTCTAGCCTGCAAATTAGCTTCATAGGACATTAGATTTCCTATCAATTCATCTGGTTTCATGACGGAAAGGTCATTAGCTTCTTCAATCACTAATCCTTTTCCTTCCCATTCACTAGTCAAAGAATGTAGGACTATCGAGACAACATCAAAATTTGAATATTTTTGTCCTAAGCCAATAAGTGCATGATGAATAGTTTGAAACCGTGAATACATATCATTGATTGTTTCATTTGGTTTCATTTTGAAATTTTGAAACTTACTTTTCAGCATGGCTATTTTGGCTTGTTTAACCATGTTAGTACCTTCATGAGTGGTTTTTAGCGTTTGCCAAATTTGATATGTAGTGGTACAGATACTAATACGGTTATATTCATTTTGGTTTAATTCACAAAACAACATATTTATTGCTTTTGCATTTACGGCTGCTGCCGTTTTCTCAGCCTGTGTCCATTCTGAATATTCAGTTGTTGGATTCACTATTTCTTTTTGTGCAGCATTCCAGGCATCATAGTTATTTGACTACATGTAAAATGACATATGTGTTGCCCAATAGCTATAATTAAGGCCAACGAAGAATGGAGGTCTTTGTGTTGATTGACCTTCCGTGTAAGTGTTGTTTTGAGTGCTAGAACTTGGGTTATTTTCCATATTACTAGAATATATCAAATAACTGCGTTACGGTTATATGATGACTGTGCTTTGATACCAAATGAAAATGTATGTGTGTACTTGCTAGTATAGTATACCCACAAGGATCGTGTAAATGACGAAAAATATTCAAGTGTGACGTAATAGCTAATCACAGAACTATATAATAGTAAATGCAGTAAAAATAGAAAAAATCACACCAGAGATTTTTATACTGGTACGGAACACTGTCCAATGTCCAGTCCCAGACTTCTATCTGGATTTTCACTAACAACAACCTCACTTCACCCGGAGGAATAGGTTTACAACACCCGAGCAGCCGAACGGGAATTTCACGCCTCTAACAACTCGAGGACTTCAACACTTGCCTCTTACAACACGGAGGACTTCACTACTTGCCTCTTACAACATGGAGGACTTCAGCAAAGATGAATGTACTTCGTAGTTGACAATGTGTGTCCTTGATAACACGAATTTGTCAATTCTTGTACAACCTTCCTATAATCTTATCCTCAAATAGTATTTGTGTTTATGAAGATTTTGGAAGATGATATCGTATTGAATCAAAAGAATAATATATAAATTCTAGGATTCAAGAACGATATTGTGAAGAATATGAGCGTTTGAGTACTTGAGAGTTCAAGAATGAAATCAATAGTATAGAGATTAGATAGAAAGAATTGGTGAATTGAAATGATGATTTCAAGATGTTTATATAGAAGACAAACAGTTGTAACCATTAGTAAAGAGTTACAAACAATGGATATGGTCATTGGTGAAAAGGAAAAGAAGCAACTCTTGAAGAAATGGAAGTGACTATTCGAATAGTTGCTTCTGTTTAAAAACGGTCCACATGTCAAAATGGACCAGTAGACAGGAATTTAAATATATATACGTTATGAGTATATGTGTGCACGTTTATTGTGCAAACTGGGTAAAAACAGTCGATTGGTCTGATTTGGGAGGTCGGTCGGTTATGCGCAGTTTGCACAATTAATGTGCATATATATACCTGTCTGTATATATATATAAATATTGATTATTTGAGGATAGATTTTAACATTAATGAGCACTATTATCATACCAAATAATCAACCACTTATTGAATAACACCATATGTAGCTCCTTATTTCCTTAACCAATGAAAATTGCCTTTTTGTTAATCATCGTGTATCTCTTTGGCATAAATCAAAACTCCTTAACTCAACACTCTGAGGGCCGTGTTGATGACAATTTCTTTCGTATTCTACTAGGTAGTGGCTTTGGGATCCCCTTGATCTTGATTCGGGGATGGAGCTCCATGTCTCCTATCCTTTGGGGCCACCTTATATTCGTCAAGCTTCCCTTCTCGCGGTAACTTCTCAATCACATCCCTCAAATGACGACATTCATTCGTCGAATGACCATAAGTTTCGTGGAACAAACAGAACTTTCCCATTTCACGTTCCTTTTCTGTAGAATCCCATAGAGGCGGCTTCCTATACTATATCACATTGCACGTATTGAGGTATATATTTTCCAAACCCGAGTCCTTGTCCACACCATTGACCATTGCCATTAAGACGGTCTCTAAGTTAAGGTTACTTACTTTGGTGATAACCATCCTAAATGGTTGAGATATCCGCATAAAGTTTCTACAGGGGATTGCTTAACCATAGAAAGCTCCATCACATGACTAAACTTTGAAGCATGCAATCAAAACCGAGTTAAGAACTTCTCGCTCAGTTCTTTGAAGTTGGGAACTGATATAGGAGGAAGCCTGGTAAACCATATTAGTGAAATTCCCTCAAGATATATTGGGAAATACTTACACATGATGGCATCAGGAGCTGCAACTGCATTTATATACCATGAATAGCGCATTAAGTGCTATCATGGATCCGCCCTACCTGAGTAATGACCCATCGTTGGCAGATTAAATCATATAGGGAAATGTGCCTCCAAAATGTCATCAGTAAAAGGAGTGTAGCTACGATCCAAGTCCCAATTCTGATTAGTATAAGTTATGCTATCATTCATTATCTACCTTATCAGTGCTTCTTCCTCTGCATTGTTTAAGACATGTTCTGGTTCAACACTTTTGGCTCTTTGATTTCCCCATGCTCTCGCTTCCAGAAATGACACCCAAGTCGTCGTTCGGTTGGTACTTCCCTTCCTTCTGTGGTCCTACTCAATTATAGGACGAGTGGGAGGAAGTACAGGTACGCGAGTAGTCCGGGAAATGTCACGTTCCCTGGTAGGAGCTTGAGATTGGGTTGGCAAAGAATGGGTTTAGCCAAACTAGGATCATTAGGGTCGAGCCGAATCACTACATCCTCTTGGGAAGGCAGTGTACCAAACCAGAGTTGATGAAGATTCTCTAGCCTTTCATAAGGTGTCCTCTGACACAGTGGATGTTCACCCTCTTTAGACGAGGATGAGCCTTCTACTATTTAGCGATGTGGTGGAGATGGTGTCCTTTACCCTCGGAACTATTCCCATTGCCTATCCATTGTATCCACATCATTTCTCAACATCGCATTATCTCGCCTTTAGGCATCTAGGGCAGTAGTAGTCTCTTCTAACTTGTTGATCAAACGTGAAAAATCATCTCGTGTAACAAATGCCGAATAAGGGGCTTGATTGTTTGTTGTAACAGCAGATTCAGTCACTGGTTTGGATCAGATCGAACTCGATCCGAGGGAGGGGGTTCGAACCAGACTCATTTGATCTGGGATTCTGTGCTAGCACAATCTATGAAGCAAGCTGTTGTGAATCGCTGACCGACGCTTCGTGGGAAGCTTGCTGAGTTCTATCTCTCTTGGAAACCATGATGATTGAAAGTGTTGAAAGTAATGAAAATATGGACTATTCCCTCGGACTTGGAGATCTGACCGCTATATATACAATCCAAAAAGGATAAGAATTCAAAACCTTCTCAATGAAAGCACCAAAATATTTAACCAAAAACGGCTCAAATACCCAAAGACTAGAATTTATAGATAAACTTGAAGAAATATCAAATAAAAATGAAGGAAAAACAGTAAACACACACAATTTGTAGTGGTTTGGCGTTAACAAGCCTGCGCCCATTTTATTAGTTCTTGATTCAATAAAAAAATTACAATTACAATGAGTATAATCTACAAATACTCACAATACAGCACTATTTCTCTCAAAATTATATGATAGAGTTCGAATTGTTGCTTGAATTGATGTTGTTGATGGCTGGTTGAAGCACGCTTGAAGTATATGAGTAACAAAAGTCCTCATAATCTCCTCAAAGTTGTTTGTTTATAGGCATGGCAACAGGCCGGTTTGGATTAAACACATAGTATCCAAGCCATGTTTCTCAGAGGTAGTGGCGGCAGTTGAAAAATGATTACAAGAAGGCAGGCCATCCGGTTCGAGATACATAGGTTCGGACATGGACACGTCGCAGCATCTCCCGATCGTGAGTAGAGTGGAGGAATTGGTAGTACCGACCTTGCCCAGATCGAATAGGGTTCGGATCAAAGTATCCGATTGGGGGATTCGTTCGATCCAGGGCCTTCGTACCTAGGACTGTTTTCATTTAATCTAATAAGTTCAAACCGAGGGCATTCGAACCGAGGTTGGGAGTTGCATAAACCATACTTATCGATCCAATCTACCTCGAGTCGCGTCCTGCTCTGTATCTAGGCGCGTATTTGAGGCTCTGGGACTCTTGGTCGTAAGTATATGAACCTTAGACGACCTTGTTAAAAGGCAGGTCAATAATATACATGCATATACATACATATATAATTCTGATTTATTTATTTAAATTAATTCTCTCATATTTCCTACATACGAGCTCAAATTCTGACAAGTTATATATGAAAATAGTCTAGAAAATTGCTACGAGCACAGTGGAAAAGGTTCTGTAACTAAAATTGGATATCTATAAAAAAATTCCCTTTTTAACCTCTTTCTATTTTAGTTGATCCCTTTCTAGTAAATTCATAACTCTTTCCCCTTTATTAATATTATTTAACTTTAAATAAATTCAAATGATGTCTGACTTAGTTCCTGTTTTAATACATGTGTTACTCTTTTAAATTCAAATGCACATGCTAACATTTGTGAATTAATTCTTTTATATTATCTTTTAATGTTACGGTTATAACGTTATTTTTTAGTTCTACCATTTATTCTTTTATAATGCTACTATGAATGTTTCCATTAATTCTATTTATTAACTTATAACATTGTATTTTCATAACATTATCTTTTAAATATTCAAATGTCTTAATTAATTATTCTTAAATTTTCGGTTGTTACATTCCCTATAATCTCCAAGGATTAAAGAATCAAATATGTAATTAAAACCAAAAATACATCCACCCACTCAATCATCAACCATTACATCCATTGTCCTTAAATTTCCTAATGCAATTTATGTTATTATGCAATAGTGCGGTGTATATGTCACTAAATAATGCAAAATTTAGGAAGTCTATTGAATCAATTGACCACCTTTTTAATAAAAAATATTGTGTCATGCACTCAAATGTATCCAAATATCCTAATGATAACAAATACATCTATATGCGCGTTATAGTCATCATCTATATGCAATAATCATACGGTAACATCCATTTATTACAACCGTGGTAATAAAGTAAAAATATGCATGCATCCATATGCATATGCTTGGTGTCCTAGTTATCCAATCTTGAATAGTGCCTAGTGTGTGTTATGAGTCCATTGCATCCACTAGAAAGCACTTACAACCACTTGCGTACATCATCTATAACATGTTCTAATAACATGTTTACAATTGATCCTACCATCCATAGATTTAATCCTAAGATCTACCCTCCCCAAGAATACTAAAAGAAGTAAGATCCTATTTAAAGGAAAAAGTAAATGATATAACACTTAAGAAATTTCTATCAAAAAACGCGGGTAAGAAAGTGGGATTTTCCTAAGACACCCATGTTGCTATATTTGAAAGTTCTCTGTATGAGATGGAAGATCTTATGGTTGAGTTTATTAATGCATCATCACATTATGACTCACTAGTGACTTGCATTTTTTCTCCAAACTACCAACCTGAATGATTTCTTTTACAATTCTGAGTAATTCTAACCAAGTCCATTGGAGAGCTTTATGTCTTACCCATCCTAAATACATTAAAAAAAATCTTTCAAGGAAGTTAATCCGCTTATATCCAAAGTTTTCAGTTTTCTTTCTTTTTTTTCTTTACCCTTTTAAATATACTCTAAACTAGTTTAATATGTATAAGTTGTTGCTATAGCTTGGTTTAAAATTGTAGAGTCTACTATACCCTCCAAGTAGAGTCATTTTTACCATCTTCGCATTCCAATTTCAAGTCTTTACCTTTATAGTCTTATATTCCTCTATTTGTTCCACTTATATTGTCTAAGCCCATAAGGATGTACTTTTTTTAAAATTTGATATTAATCCTTTCAAGTCTTATTTGAAAAAAATATCAGCAAGAAAGATTATTATTTATAGAGTTACAAAACAATTTATTTTTGAAATATAAATAGTAGTTTTGTGAAAATTTCAGAAATACTAATTTCATTCCAAAGCATACTAGCTGTTAAAGAAACTTCTATTTCTAATATCACATAAATAGATATGTTGGGTTAAACTCAAAGTGGGTCTAGAAATTTCCATTTTCCTCAAAATACCCTTCTTTAAAATTCTTTTCTTGGAGCATAATTATTCACCATGGCATTGATTTATTTGAAATATTATATCCCTTTTATATAAACATTTAGTTATTTATCTCCTAGCCAAACTTATTGTTTACTTCAAATCGATGGTCATATAAAGATCTATTCTATCAATTAGATTCTTATGATTAAGTATCAACTTCAAACAAAATTTCTAGGATTCTGGTCTCATGCCCAAATGGCATAACCTTGATGAACACTGAATCCTCTATTGCTAAACATAACTAATGGTGAAATTCATCCTCATATCCTATCAAAATTCCAAGGCATACTTCTGAGTTAAATCATTTAAGGTTCTAATCCTTACGCATAGTTTTAATCTTAGTTCTTCCTCGTTCTTAGAGATCTTACCACAACACATTACAAGGTATTTCCATAGAAGTTACATATATTATCAATACTTGCATTCTAAGTATTCTTGTAACCAAAGCCAAAAAAATAACGTCCACTACATTCTTACTTTTACAGAGAGTACAAGAAAAACTAAAAACCATCAGACACTCAAACTTAATTAATCTTTATTGTCTTAAGTTAAAATTTCTAGTAAAGGACAAACTAACCAACAATCTACGGTCCAACCTTTATTTTAATAGGTAACGCCCACGTGAACTAACTGAAAATTTGATTGTAGTACTTCTAAGGTAGCTAATCTCGTGGGTCATCTTACTAATGCTACTAAGAAAAACTGATACTAAAGCATTAATGTAATCTCTTTAAAAATATTCCTCCATTTGTGTCCATAAAAGCTAAGCTTCTATCAGTGAGGTAGGTCAAGAAAATCTGTATTTTCGAAAAAGTTTCAATAACTTTTTTATAACAATCCGCTAATCCACGAAAATTCCTTACCTTCCTTAAGTGATCCTTAGTGAACTTGACCTTGGTTCTATATACTTATAGGGTACAGAATTCCTTTACTAAATGCCAAATTTATCCCTTGCAATCCTTTAATTATACCAACATGTCATCTATACATGCCCCTACAACCTTACTCCAAAATCTCACCAAACACCTTACCACCTAAGTCAATAATTAGGCTTAGGCACAAGCTAGTCCAAAAGGTATGTCAATTACTTTTAAAATCCAACAGAATTTTGACGAGCTACTTTGCCTCTACTCCTTTCCATTAATCACAAATGGTGGAAATCACCAACGAAGAAATCTAATTACAGGAAAACCTTAGCTCCTACTAAATAACCAGAAAGACCATCCGCATGACAAAAAGAATAATGTTTCTTGTTAAGAAACTTATCATGATTACTTATAGAGCCAAAGGAACTATCTTCCTTGTAGCAAAGACTTGAGGTCCCCCAATCCAAAAATGCTAAATTTTACCAATCTTTTCCCAAAGTTCCTTAATTTGTTTATCCTAAAATCATTCCACTATGGTTGATGTCAAATGGCTTCTCAAAATATATCTGGAAAGCTCATGTTATAGGTACGGGACTTAATCCACCAAAAAAATATCTAAGGAGTAAAATAATCCATCTCAACTGATCCTACATAGGCCAATCCTGGGGTGCGGCTACTATGCACACCCTAAGTAACTACCTGCATCTCAACATCTGGATGGCTCATCATATAGTTAACCTATTTGAATTACAAATCAATCCATACCTAGTAATGCTATAAACATTACTTTATATCTAGAAAATCTTTTAGCAATAGATATGAAGCTAACCTCTCTTCTTTACCTTAGAACTATGTGCTTTTCTAGAAATTATACAGGTTTAGTGTTGTCATAAATATTAATCTGAAAATCATTCTCTCTCATCGAAGGTAAGCTTTTAACCTCTTCCAATATCCGGAAAATCTAGCATAATGGGAAGTGAATCAATATCGCCTATAGATGTACTAAGGGAAATAGGAAACTCAATATGATTGACCCTTTAGGTTGCAGGTAATATGAAGAGTTTGTCCGCTACATATCATATCCTGAAAAACTCTTCTCATGTAGTCAAAATGGCCTACAAGTGGATAATTAATATATTCCTCATATTTTACTATCCCGAAATTCTCAAAACATAAGCATCTAGATTAAACTCTACTAGTGTCAGAATCCAAGAACCAATTATAGGCTAACCTATCTAGATCCAAACCAACTCATACACGGAAATTCTCCAAGCATCCCCCATATTTAAATCTCTAGTCGCTAACCCCGGCTCATCATAAATAACTATGTCGATCCGCCTATGGCATTTAGAAACTACTATTGGACCTAGAAAAGAGTCTAAGTGCAAACGATTAACTAGTTTCACCAATGCACGTACTATATGAATGGAGAATTTACTATATCTATAACGGACAACTTTGACAGGCCTACAATACAGATGCCCTACATGATCTGTCTCATGTCAACATGCTAGGTCCCTATGTAGCCACCTCTCAACTAGTGAATTAAAGATAAAGGAACATAATGTTCCCAAATCGTATAGGAAAGCTAGAAAGAACATGAGATAGTTAACACCTTTTTCACCAATCCGTTACCCATTTCTATTTCTTGATCCTTTATTGATTAACACCTTCCCTATAAGACTCTCAGCATAATACCCACATCAACTATTTTCTTTTTAGAACTAATAATATGTTCCCAAATCCTTATGGTAATATTTCTTAAATCATCTCAAAATCATTGACCTTTAAGATTTCCATATCTATACCAGGCCTTACTCATTATCTGTCAAGTAGCAAGTTTATATCCTAACTCTAGTTCCACAAAGAAATCACAAATATTGAACCAAATGGGTTTATCCACAATCTAAAAGGATTTAAGGTCTTAATATAGATAGGTCGTTCTACAGATAACTCAATGAAAAAAGAAGAGAATATGACAAGGAAAGGAGATGGACTTAAGTGGATTTTTTGTAGAACTATTATTTCAAAAGTACTTTTTTGTTTTGAAAAATTATCTTTCTTTGGAAAAATACTTTACTTTAAAACATATTTTTAGAAATCTTATAACCATAGGATTCTGTCTAATCTTGTTTTGGTTGTGGCTTTGGTTGAACTTATCATTTATATTATTTCATCTTGTTGTTGTGTATATTATAAATGTTTGATTAGTTTAAGTATTATACACTCTGATTTTTCGCAGTTCGGATTTGAAATATTCGAGCACCATATTGGTTTTATCATACTGATAGTATGTGCATATATATGCTTCCATCTCTATATTCACATATCGTATACTATTACCTAATTCTGAACTGGGATTCATTTCTGATCTTGAATCACTTTGAATTTGCATTTCTCAAGTTAGTTTTAGCCTGAATTGCTTTGATTCGTATATAATTGCTACACTCGGTCTTGATTGATCATGTACATGCATTTGCATTGTTTTCTTGCTCTTATCTTATCTGCTTAAACCTGTGTACACGTGCACTTGAGTTAAATTCAACATTGCTTGAGTTTGGTCTCATGCTTACTTGCACCAAGTTAAGCCACCTGACTAGACCTTTGCATTTGTCTGTGAGGGTAATACCATGTTTGGCCTTGTGGTATTTACAATGTATCATTATAAATACTATAAGCCATCTGAGCACGTATATATGCGCATTTGTCCTTATCTAAAAGAATTAAGAGAAATTGATCCAAACACTAAGGCAAACAAAATTCAAATTTATATTTGTGATTATGTTTCTTTTTCCAATCTACTGCGTTGTTTTATTTGACAGACATAAAGAATTATTGAATATAACATATGATTTTTGTTTGATGATAAAATCATATATTATTCTACAAATGTGTTTGTAATTGTACCATTCTGTATTTCATCACATATTGAAATAAACATTTGTTTTTATATAAAATACTATTACACAAAATTTAATATTCAAAAAATGTTTTTATTCAAATAAATATTTTATTTCAACATTTGAAATAGTACAAACTTCTGACTCCACTCTTGTACATCTCAGTATGATATAATACATTCAATAACATTTACATTCATTACATCGATTTCATGTAGAGACTCATATACATTCATATGAACATACCTAGTCTTTAACTGCTTCGGATCCAGTTCAATCACCTGCAAACCTGTCATAGAAACGCACACAGTAAACTAGAACAAAATAGATTTAAATTCTAGTAAATATACATTTATTTTAAAATTTATTTGCCTCAGTATTTCGGTGTGTTTCTCATCATATTTCTCGACTTGGTCTAACATATATATATATATATATATATATATGAGTTTATACTACTTGTGATATTTACAGTGATTCACCGTGAATACCACAAGGTAAACTGATTTTCTAGTGTTCTTAAACCAGCCACAACACAGTTACAGTGGTCTGCAGATCAAGACTAGCCTCAACTCACATATATGATCTGCTGATCTTGACCATCCTCAACACAACCATAACTTGTTTGCTGGATTAGAAATAATAAATATATAAATATGCACAAAGGCAAAATTTTCTGGTGTATAGGGGCAATTGGGCTAAACATGTAGTGCGCAAGACAAAGTACACAATGACGAGACAAATATTTTGAACCAGACTCAACATGACATGCATATACACATATAAATGTGTATATATATCTGTGCAACAATAGGAAAGTGCACAAACACTGATCAGAGAAGGATTGATGCAATAAAGAAGCATGGGTGCATATGCAACTAGTGAAGCAATATCATCTAAATCATTCTCGAATTAAAGTCATATCTGCTCATATCATAAATATACAAGAAGGTGGAACTCAAGTACAAGTGATGGCAACATGAGCAGTAAGCACAATGAAGTGCACAGGAGTATCAAAGTGCATGGGTAGCAACACAAGAACAAGACAGGTCAGACCAGCCAAGGTCAAAGGCATGGCTTAGCAAAAATCACAAAGTGAAGCAACATACACTTGAACGCACTCACACACATACACGTGTGCATGGTTAAGTATACACAGCATGAAAAAGTCACAAGGCAATGAACAATGACAAGGCAACAAACAAGAAAACCAGTTTCAAGTGACAATGGTGAAGTTAAGCTTGCACCAGCAAAAGGCAAATCTAGTAGCAACATGAGCGTGGTGCACAAGCCAATACCATGAACAAAGTGAATGGCAATAATGCATAGCATATGTGTAGGCATGGCACAGTTAAACAAACACATAGCAGTGAAGTATAAAATACACAAACAGGTCAAATGACAAGCATGCAACATGTAAATTAACATGAATTGTTATGATCAAGAGACATAGCACCAGTTTCAAGACAGTAAAATGTACACAACAACACTGATGAGCAATAGGGAAGTATAATGTACACAAGCAACAAATATGCAAACATGCATATCAACATTGCTCAACATAGTGCAATAGTAGCTTGTGCATGATGGCATGGGATAGACGCTTTGGAGTGTGAAGCAACACAATATACATATGCAAATACAAAGTGCAAATATAACCAAGCCAGGGTGCATAGAGTAAACATAAATGGAGGAAGCTCATGGAACCAGTTGTAACGACCCGACTTTTTTCCTGGTTTTCGCCGGTAATTATAATCACAAAATGTAACTTAACCTTAATCATTTGGTTAATTATCCAGGTTATAATTAACCATATACTTTCAAAATATATTTTTTCCTGAAATACAACTTTTCAAAACTCATTTCATATTTTCAAATACACTCTCTCGAATATCATACTCCAAAATCTCATTCTAGGGCATTATTAACCCTATCTCTAATGAGATATCATCACTCTGATGAGTCCTTTCCTTTTGTAATATGTTGTACCCCATAGCTTTGTATAAACCAAAGCTCTGATACCAAATGTAACAATCCGTCTTTATGAACGGTTTAAGTTGGTTTAATTACCGATGAAAACCAAGCAAAAAGTTGGGTCGTTACACCAGTGAAGCAATATAATACACATAAATGTGTGTATATATATAAATATGTGTGCGTATACAAAAATGGACACAAAAGTGCATGCATAAGAAATGTACAAGGTCAAAACATGAATGGTCAAGAACTCAAGCAGGTCACAACAAGAAGTAATGGAGTAATGTGGGTCCCAAAAGGAAATAAGATGTGCTTGGTTAAATTTAAACAAATTTGGGTTCCTAAAGATACATTGGTAAATGCAAATGGATTGCTATATAAACGGATTTGAGTACCAAAACATTCAAATGAAGCTATGAGTGGTAAAATAACCTTTGTTAAACAACTAGATCCTATAAACAGCTAGGTATCGAAGACAGCTAAGGAGTAACTTCAAGAGAGATTGAATTGAAGTTGTTCCATATCATTGAATCATTCAGAGTTCGTAAGACATGATTGACGAGTTAGAGAATCCACATCATTAATGGTAAATCAGGTATGATCTCTAAACTCACATTTTTTTTTTCTATTTTTCTTTTTTATTCTTCCTTTTATTTCTTCTTTCTGTTAATGTTGATTCACTATTAACGCTGCCACAGTATTGTTGATGTAGCTTGAGCTTATTAACTTCAAATTGCAAAATTCTTGATTTTTTGGAAATTAGATTCATTTATCTAAAACTTTCATTTTTTGATGATTTCCATATTTTGAACTTAAAATTGTAAATATCTGCAATTCTTTTGAAGTTTGATTTTTTGATAGTTCCCTGAATTACTAACAATGCTAAAGTTTTTTGTACATATCTTAGACACTGTTACTTGGAATTCAAAAAAATTTGAAGTTCTGGAAAGCTCTTGAAATGTCACACATCTTTGCAATTTTGAGTTTCTTCCAATTCATCCCGAGAAGTCTTGAAAAACTACACTCATTACAGCACATTACTTGAAAATTGCTTTTGATAAGTTGTGATAATTTCATAACTTTTGGTTTCGCTTGAATATTTTGATTTGAAAATCATTTAATCCGAGTAGTTGATAAGTTGATCTCAAATCATGATCTTGACCTGGATATTTTTTTGAAATCATTTGTGATTAATGGTAGTTTGAATCTCATGGATTCTAGTTAAAGGATTTGATTTCTGGATATAAATTACAACAAATGATTTCAAATAACTTGCTTTTGATTTGGATCATAGATTGTCTCTTAGGCTTGTTGTAAATATTGTAAAAAAAATCTCTTGTGAATCTTGCTTTGAAACTGAATTTTTTCTGCTGCAATGATAAAGGAAATTGAATTGTTAGATTTGTCTGCTTGGGCTTGGATACATTGTAATTATGGGTGTTAGGACCTAAAAGTGATATCAATCTTAGAAGTATTGAAATCTTCACATTGAACTAATCAATTTTAGAAACTGATTTTTTAACTTGCATTATTCTTTCCGAATCCCTCTTGAAATTGATAATTTCAAACTTAAAATCTTTTTTGGTTACTTATTCAAAGATTGAAATTATTGACCAAATTGAACTATATTTGGAACTCATCAAATTATTATTAGATTTGTAAAATTGCGTTGAGCTATAACTATAGTATATTTCATAGCAAGAGTTGATATTATTTAAATTCCCATAATGATTGGACATATTTTATAATATCTTAGAATTGGTGCTTATTTTACGATCATCTTCTTTTTCTACCATCTTTCTGTCATTCATCATGGTTTTATATAATGTGGAGAGTTTTTTTGGATATCATTAAGGAAAGTACATTTTTAAGAAATTTTTTATGGTAATGTGACTATACTATTTTTCAAAATAAGAGAGAACTGGAAATTTTCAAAAATCCTGATACGGATGAACATATTTCATAATATGATTAATATAGAGATTTATTTCACGATCACCTCAATCCCAGCATATTTCTATCGTTCATTATGGTTTTATATAATGAGGAGATTTTTATATAATAGGTGTTACTATAATCTCATTTAAAAAACTTAGATATGGTCATGCATGTTTAAAGAATGCTTATAATTTAAGTTGCGACTGACCTCATCTAAAAGTCCTTATTATTATGCGTGGTTAGTGCGCTCTTAAAAGAAAACAAAATAAAAAAGGAAATGAAAAAAAAATTGAAATCCTCCTCATTATGAAAAGACGACTTATTTACGATATTTGATTTTGTATTTTGACTTGAATTTATAATTCTAGTCCAAATCCTTCATTATTTTGTGCTTAATTTTTATTTGAAAATTCATATTCGTATAGTTTTATAACTCTCAATTTTATAAAGTCCATCGTAAATCCATCATTCTAAAATGTGAAATTTGCTTCTAGTTTAAAGAATATTATGATATTTTTTATTAAATGAGGTTTATGATATATATCCTTTCTCTTAATTTGAATTTATCTTTCTAGTCTATATTTATCACTATTTTGATTACCCTTTTGATGATAACAAAAAAGGGAGAATGGTTAATATTTTGATTGATGAGTGAATAATTCATGAATATTTTTAATATTGGAAATTTAATTGTTTTTAAACCCACTCATATACACATATACATATGTAGGGGAGTTTAGTTGTAGAGGTAGCATATAAATAGAGGGAGTTCTATACTTAACACTAAAACACATTTATCACATTAAAAATCTTATATGTATGTTTGTCATCATCGAAAGAGGGAGATTGTTGAATATAACAATATGATTTTTGTTTGATAACAAAATATATTATTCTATAAATGTGTTTGTAATTTTACTATTTTATATTTCATCACAAACAAAAATAAATATTTATTTTTAAATAAAATACTATTGCATAGAATTTAATATTCAAAAAGTGTTTTTATGTAAATAAATGTTTTATTTCAACATTTGGAATAGTACAAACTTTTGACTCCACTATTGTACACCACGCTGTGATATAATACATTTAATAACATTTACATTCATTACATTGATTCCTCATTACAACACTCATTTCACTCAGGTACATATTCAATTTCATGTACAGACTCACATATATTCATACTGACACACTGAGTCTTTAAGTGCTTCAGATCTAGTTCAGCCACCTGCATACCTGTCACAGAACACACAATAAACTGGAACAAAATAGATTTAAAGAAAATACAGATTTATTATAAATTTTATTTGCCTTAGAATTTTGGTGTGTTTCTCATCATATGTCTAGACTTGGTCTGATATATATATATAGGTAAACTCTATTTGGACACAAAATGATGACACAAAACTGGACACAACAAATCTCAACCACTTGATCTTCCCATGAATTTCACTTTCCACATAAAGACAATGAATCCAATGATTCAAGCTTTGTGTCTCTAGCTTTGTGTTTAATTTTGTGTCTCAATATCCTCTCTCTCATATATATATATATATATATATATATATATATGTGTGTGTGTGTGTGTGTGTGTGTGTGTGTGTGTGTGCGTATGTAAGTCTATACTGCTTGTGATATTTACAGTGATTCACTATAAATACCACAAGGTAGACTGATTTTCTAGTTCTCGTAAACCAGCCATAACATAGTTACAATGGTTTGCTGATCAAGATCAGCCTCAACTCACATATGTGGTCTGCTGATCTTAACCAACCTCAATACAACCATAGCTAGTTTACTAGATTAGAAATAATAAATATATTAATATGAACAAAGGCAAATTTTTTAGGTGTCCAAGGGCAACTGGGTTAAACATGCAGTGCATAAGACAAAGTACACAATGATCAGACAAAGCTTTCAAACCAGACTCAACGTGATATGCAAATACACACATAAATGTGTACATACATATTTGTGCATGATGATGGCATGGCTGATTTAGCAATATGAAAGTGCACAAACACTGATCAGAGAAGGATTGATGCAACAAAGAAGCATGAGTGCATATGCAACCAGTGAAGCAGTATCGTCTACAACATTCTTAAATCAAAATTGTATCTACTCATATCAGAAATATACAAGGAGGTAGAACTCAAATTCAAGTGATAGCAACATTAGCAGCAAGCACAATGAAGCGCACATCAGTATCAAAGTGCATGGGTAGCAACACATAAACAAGATAGGCCAGACCAGCCAAGGTCAAAGCCATGGCTCAACACAAATCACAACAGTGAAGTAACATACACATGTACACACTCACACACATACACGTGTGCATGGTCAAGTATACACAACATGAACAAGTCACTATGCAATGAACAATGGCAAGACAGCAAACAAGAAAACCAGTTTCAAGTGACAATGGTGAAGTTATGCTTGAACCAGCAAAAGGCAAATCTAGTAGTAGCATGAGCATGGTGCACAAGCCAATACTGTGAACAAAGTGAATGGCAACAATGCACATCATATGTACAACCATGGCACAGTGAACAAAACACATGGCAGTAACGGATAGAATACAAAACAGGTCAAATAACAAGCAGACAACATGGAAATTCACATGAATCAGCATGATCAAGAGACATAGCACCAGTTTCGAGACACAAAAAGGTACACAACAACACTGATGAGCAATAGGGCAGTATAATGTACACAAGAAACAAATATACAAACATGCATATCAACATTGCTCAGCACAGTGCAATAGGTGCAGCAACAGCATGTACATGATGGCATCGGACATGGGCTTTCGAGTGTGAAGCAACATAATATACATGTGCAAATACAAATTGTGAATACAACCAAGCCAGGGTGCGTAGTAGTAAACATAAATGGAGCAATCTCATGGAACCAGTGAAGCAATATAATACACACATATGTATATACACACACATAAATGTGCCAATACACACACACACACACACATAAATGTGAGAATATATATATATGTGTGTGTGTGTGTATGCGTGTGTGTGTATGGAAGTGGACACAATAGTTCATGCGTAAGAAATGTACAAGGTCAAAACATGAATGGTCAAGAACTCAAGCAAGTAACAATACGAAGTAGTGAGCGAAGAACTGTTTTTCAAGTTCAAATGGTTATAAAAGAAAAGGCTTTTTTCTTTAGAAATGCACTGGTTTAAGAATTAGAAAGATTTTAATTTGCATTCTAGAAAAATGTAAGTTGGGCAAGAAAATATTTGGGCAAAACATTTCAATCATGCATGTGTTTCATAACTGCCTTAAATCACTGTAGTTTGCAATTAGCAATTTATTCTCAAAATGCACAGTGGGCAAATACTCAGCTAAATACATCAATGAAAATCAGGCATGATTTTAGCCAATGTAATCGAAGACTATGTTTTGGGTAAATATGATTTTTCAAGTTCCAGACATTCCAAAAATTCACGAAAGCATTATTTTTTGGCAAGAATTTTAATCAAAAGTTTCCGAAAGTCAATCACGGAATCACGACAAGTCATGGGGAGAAATCATAGAATACAAGGGTCTCTAAAACCCTATAAATACATCGATCATCACAGCCAAGAACCCATCGAAAACCAAGAAACAATTTCAAGTGCATGAGAAATTAAAATCAGAATTACTCAAGAGTGTTTTCGATCAGCAGTAAGCAAAAATCGGAGCGAAAAGGAGTATCACATAATCAAAGCTATCAGAGAATATTTTTCCAGATTTTAGAGTCGCAATTTGGGTGTAGAGAAAACTGTAATCTTTGTTTAAGAGACATAGAAGAAAATAAAAGAACCCGACATTTTTCTTTTAAGTGATAAAGCAAGGGACGACTTTCTTTTATTTAATTTTGTTTTTTAAAAAGGGGGTTTGGTTTGTACTTTGTTTTAAGTGTTATTCATTTGTAATTGATCTATTGTTTTCTAGTTTATTTTAAACTAAGGTTCTAGACATAGGGTTTATAGTTAGGGAAAAACAAATCTAATCTCGAGGTTTGAGATCAGTGCAGGGTTTTGAGCGTAGGATTAGAATGATAGCGAGGACTCGCTAATGTACATGTGTTATATGCAGGATATTTTTTTAGTTTTTAGTAAGAAACCTTGGGGAATGCAGCAGTAGGGGGTTTTGCCGAAGCTGGGTAAATTCTGTGTTGTTTATTTTCTACATATATTCACTTTATTGTGATATGTGCTGTGATAATCTTTATATCTCGCAAAACTGCAATAAACCCTATTCACCCCCCTCTAGGGTTAATTTAGATCCTATAGGAACGACTTAGAAATAACCAGAGCAAGCAAATTAAGATTTAAATCGGCTATAAGTGAGTGAGCATCTAGTAGGGATATGTATGTGAGAATTTGAGTGTTTGTATAGTGATTATGAATTTAAAATAGTAGTAATTGAAATGTGTACAATTAAAGTATGAAATAAGATATCCTTTCAAGAACAATAGTGTGATTGATTATTTTATTTTGCAAATATTCATATATTTTTTGTGGAAAATAGAATAGCACAATACCAAAAACATTTATCGAATATATATAATTGACAAACAAAAATCATATCAATATACTCTGCAATCTCCCCCTTTTAATGATGATAAACATATATTAAGATTTTGAAGTTCAAATAAATGTGTTTGACATGATATGACCTTGCTCCCCCTATTCAGATTCTCCTTCTATAACTGAACTCCCCATACACAGATGCCTATAATTGAAAATGGGAAATTGACAATCGAAATAATTTTCAAAAATTTTAATTTTGAATTATAAAAACAGTCTAAATATTTACTGATCCATCAAAATTCAATCCTTTTTATGACTTTTATTATCATTAAAATAATAATAGGAACCTAAATAGTTAGGAATTTTGAATAAAAAAATAAAAATTCAAATCAAATGGGAAAATGTATATTGCATACTCCAATTAATCAAATATTCATGATATTTCTTTAGTTATAAGCAAATTCCACTTTTCAAAAGAATAGCAAGATATTGTAAATTTTATATAATGATAACAATTTATTAATTTCAAATGAAGAAATGAGAATTCCAAAATTTTCACTTAAATATTATACACAATTCAAGAATTTATTAAAATAATTAAGCACTTTCTAACCATGCATAGATGTTGGGACTATTAAATAAGCTAACAGTATTTAAAAATTATCATGTACTTTTAACCATGCATAGCCATTAGGACTATTAATGAGATTAAAAACATACTTAGACTTTTATCATTCTCTTATACGAGTTCCATCCATGCATACCCATGAGGACTTTAAATGAGAGTGAAAGCATATATACATATACTAAGGTAATTCACACATGTATAACCGTTAGTATTTTTAACTGAGAGTGAATACCTTAAGATAAAATTATATTATTCAAGAACATTTCCTTACGTCTGAAAAAACTATTCTCATTGTATAAAACTGTGGTATATGAAAGAATGATTATAGGGAAAGAAATGGTCATGAAATAAGTGCTAATTAAAAAATATTGTAAGGTTTATTCAATGTTCATGAAATTTTAGGTAATATTTCCTCTTATTATGAAATACAATGTAATCACTACTCATCACAATTTCAAAATCTATAAATAATTTTGACATATTCCAAAATGATTCAATTAGTCAATAATTTTTTTAAGTAAACAAATATATTTTTAAAATTGAAAATAAGCATAGAACAATTTCTATAAGAGGGGTTTTATTAAAACATGTGCAAGTTGTAGTTTAGTTTTGAAGATAAATCAATTGAATGCAATGAAATGATATCAAGTACTTGTACTTTGATTGCTTCCTATGTTATGCAATGATACCTCAAGTACTGATTTTTCTTTCAATTAACTGTATAGTCCTCATCCTCGGTCAACTTTTGTCATGGTCGGGAATTTCGCTCGATCCGAATCAGTCGTTAAACCGATCTAGACCGTTCGAAACCCCTGATCGTTTGAGAACAGGACAAATCAGAACACAAACAGAAGAACATTTCATTGCTATTACAACAATTCCATCAGGTACAAGAATATATAGAGTATAATGAATAAATTACATTCGATAAATATCAGAGATTACAATAAATTACATGGCAGCGGAAAAATAATACAAAGCACAACTGAAGGTGATATACGGATAGAGAGCTTTCCGGATATCATTCCAGCTGTAAACCAGGATCCTGTGAATATAAATCTGCAAAACCAAAACTACTAGCTGCCCGTGCGGAAAATAGGGGCACCCAGAGTTTAGGTTAAAACAATAAACTCCAGGTCAGTCATGTGACTGGTGTGAGAACTAAAACAGTTATTTAAAACTTTACTTTAAAAGAGAGTAATTCAAGGGACCACGCCGTATAACACGGAACGGGTTTCCTCCCAAGAATACCAGTGCATAGAAAAGACAACGCAATGCTTTTTCGAAAAATGAAGCTATTATAAGACCTAGGTCCCATCACACAATGCAACACAAGCCGGAGGATAGGGTTTTCCCTTATAATAGCCAAACATGCTTGGTACGTTTAAAACAAATCATTTGATACTATAATAAGTGTATAGTGTCAAAACAATTTCAATCATAAATATCAATCATAGGCGGCATAGCTACCATCTACTATGTCGCCATACTAGTTCTACAATTAAAACCGCAATACACGTATTGGAAATTGGATTTCCGTCATGAGTCGAGGCAAGGGGCAAGCTCCTCTCCGCGTTCGAGACACTCTACCAAATGCCTCAGGACTACACACTCTGGGCAATCCTGGATTCGGCTGGGCCGGTCCTCATTTACGTTAGAGGATTAGTTATGCCTGAACACACGTTTCCCGGTCCTTACAGACCTATAATCGAGGCGCCTCGCATTCCAACAACCACAAAGGTGAAAAGTATATAAATGTCAGGGCTGGTAAGTCACTGACACCACCAAAGCTAGAAAGAAACGTCGTGCTCTCCCAGCGGTCCGTATCCCGTTTTTGACTCATACCGAGGTGTGAGGCTCGCGAATCCACGCTATACACAAAGCTGCCACGTAGGTCGTGCTTTGATCATCAACCACAAGACTTTGCTTTTCAACAGAAGCCTTGATCCATGCAACTCAGCGTGCCACACAGGCAATTCATGCCATGCGATTGATATCTATCGATATATAACCTCTAAGCTCGTACGTCTCAGAGAAGGGCGTTAAGAAAGAGAATAAATTCTCCGCCGCCAAACAGATATATATTTAACAGAAATCAATCAACACAGAATAAAATCCAATGTCGGACACACAATCCATTTACAAGTTCGTTCTGGGTCTGAACGAAATCGGAGGCACTTTCCTCGCATATCCATCGATCTCTAGGTACGTCTGGACGACCACCAACTATTTCCGTCCTCTTGGGTGTACAGCCCAATCAGGATCGTCAGTAATTATCCAAACGATGTGAAGACTTCCGGTCTTCGACCACCGTCTTCATCTTCGACATATCGTCGAATCGGTTATTCAGAATGGGTATAAACCCGGCCTTTCCGAACAACCCGCGTATACTAAAAACAAATGTTGCACAAACACAACGAATGCCTCATTCCAATCCAGAATATTCTTTTATTCCCAAAATCACATTCCTTGGGGAAAGGTTCCCATTAATTTTATCCAAGATAAATTCTTTAAAATTTATCCTTTAATCTTCCTTTGGATGTCATTTCAAACCAAATTATGATTTTCTAAACTAGTCGAGATTAGCGAACCACACCGAAGTAATTATTTATTTTATTTCCCAATCCCAACCTATTCATCCCATGAAGCAAAACTGGTAATACTCCATATCTAACACCGTGGTGTTATCGGTAAAATTAATTACCATTTCACGTTCAAATCTAATTAAAGATTTAACTATCGCTTTGGAGCAAAACTGGTAGTACTCCATTCTCGCTCATTTGCCAAATTTGATAATTTAGGTTATCAATTCACGTTTCAATCTAATTGCAGATTCATTAAAACTCCTTTTACTGGGTTACAGAAATAATGTCTTTTAAAACACAGTTCACGATAAACCCAAATCACATTCTCTTTATTATCGGGTTAAAGAACAAGTGCTATTTAAAACACTGTTCACGATAAACCCACAAGTCAATTCTATTTAAAACTCGTTTCAAATCCAATTTATTTATTTAAAAATAAACGGGTTTAATTTTAGTTCAAAACTAGTTCATTTCGATAAAAACTATTTTTATCTTTTCAAATATGGAATTTTTCATCCCAATTTTTCCCAAATCATTTCTTATGATTTTACACAAATTATTGATATTTTTAATAATTTTATCAAGGCCCGTACAGTCGATTTCCATCAACGGCCATCGAACTGCACTTACAGCGACCTTTTTCGAATTTGATTTGGACATAACTCCAAATCCAACCGTTAGATTTCAAATTTCTAATATTCGTTAGAAAGCTCTTTTCGATACGAACCCAACGGTTCCGGTTTTAGGAGAATCCGACGGTCGGATCTCCCGTAATGTCCGTTTGAAATAAATGGTCGAAATTCACGAACTGCCGCGGCGCGGCGCGTTCTATTCAGGCCATTATATTATATATATATATATATATAATATATAATATATATTTCTTCGATTTCTATTTAAAACGAATTATATAAATAGTTTTTAAGTTCGTTTCAAAAACAATTTCAACTTCCATTTCAATTCAAATCAAAATTAAATTTTGCTTTATAAATTCGTTTTAAAATTCATTTCTATTCAATTCAAATTTCAATTCGATTTGAATTCATTTCAATTCATTTTCAATTCAATTCGAATTCGTTTTCTATTTGATTCAATCCAAATTGGTTTTCTATTTGATTCAATTCAAATTTGTTTTCCATTCGATTCAATTCAAATTTGTTTTCTATTCGATTCAATTCAAATTTGTTTTCTATTCGATTCAATTCAAATTTGTTTTCTATTCGATTCAATTCAAATTTGGTTTTCTATTCAATTTGAATTCAATTTGGTTTTCTATTCAATTCAAATCAAATTTGTTATATATTCAATTGAAATCAAATTCGTTATATATTCAATTGAAATCAAATTCGTTTTCTATTCAATTTAAATTCAATTCGTTTTCTATTCAATTTGAATTCAATTCGTTTTCTATTCAATTCAAATCAAATTCGTTTTCTAATCAATTTAATTCAAATTTCATTTCAAAATATTCGATTTCGAAATCACTTTTCAATATTCATTTTAAAATGAATAAAATCGATATAAATATCGTTCACGTCAAAATGGCATCAATCTAATCAACACGGCTTCATATATTTCTATTTTCAAATATTCTATTTCAAATATTTATTTTTCAAATATTTCCTATTCAAATATTTCTATTTCAAATATTTCTATTTTTAAAATATTTCCTATTCAACACATGACTAATCTCAACGTATGAGTACTGTCAACACATGAACCTTTATTTTATATTGATAAAGATGTAAATTTTATTATTAAAATATTTCGTTCAACACATGACTAATCTCAATGGATGAGTACGGTCAACACATGAACCTTTATTTTATAATATTCTTTATTTTCTAAATTGGAATGAGGCCCAATCAATCACCATATAATATTAATTATATGGATTTTCATACATCACACGTATATAATAGCGTTGAAAAATAATCAACCATCAACCAAAGTGCACTACACTGTATAAGCATCAAATATAGATATCTAATGCTTATAACAGCCTGTCAATCAATCGATCAACATATTTGATCAATCAGGATGAGTGAACTTCAAATTTCATCCCAACACCCGTGTGGGGTTTCAAACAATCAAACACAGATTTTATTTGTGCAGTTGGGCGATGTGTAAAATTTATCGTCCCAATCAATGTCCTTCAAATAGGTGTACATAAACAAACCGTCCGGTTTATAAATGAATATTTATTTATTCACTTTCATGTTAAAAATTATATTTTTAACGATAAAATATTTTATTTTAACACATGAATTTTTATTCAGTTCATTTACAAAATAAAAATGATATTTTATTTTTCTAACTTATTTTTAGGAAATTTCGGCGGCATAACGGCACGATACTAGAAACGGGACAAGGCCTAGCCTTATCCCCGGTCTAGTGAAGGCCCACGCCATTCACACATCAATCAAATCCATTCCATTCAACAAACAATTCAATTCAAACCAAATAAACTAACCAACTACACAACCAAACAATTTAACAAACAAGCCATACATGGTCAGTGGATGACGGGTGTCGGGTGCTACTAAACACCGTCTACATCCTAGTATATATATATAACTAGAAAAAGAAATTTAAGAGTGAGAAGTTCTCACCGATAGCTATCCCAACTTCACGACACTTCTATTGTAGAAAATCTTGTCGTTCTCGCCTTTTGCCACTTTCGTTGCTCGTAGCCACTACATATATAAAAATCGAATTTTTACTTCGCTATTCAATATATAAAAATCGAATTTTTACTTCGCTATTCAATATATAAAAATCATATTTTTAACCCTTCTACATTATAAAAATTATATTTTCCTCGAAGTAAAAATCATATTTTTAATTCACTACTCATCTCAAAATATCGTCTTTTCATATCTAAAAATATCGTCTTTTCATATTTAAAAATATCGTCTTTTCATATTTAAAAATATCGTCTTTTCATATTTAAAAATCTGATTTTTAACACTTTAAAAATCTCGTTCTTAACCGATGGATAATTAAATTGATTTTTAAATTAAAAATGAAGGACAGTAAAACTTACATTGCATTTCAGGGGGGGTTCGTCAGAAGCAGGGCGAGGTCAGGGCGTGGGGGGAGATGCGCGCGACGTCGAGGTGGCTCGCCTGCGGTGGATGGTGGCGTTCGTGGCTGGAGAGGGACTCAGGGGGGAAGCTTGGGCTCGCGTGCTAGTTCGCGATGGAGGAGAGAGAAGGGGGAGGGGTCGGAGGTGGCGCGGCCTAGCTGGAGAGGCGGCGCGCGGTGCGAGGCGGTGGAGCAGCCATCGTCGACGGTGGCTAGGGCTTGAAGCGTGATTCCCCTTTTCTTTTTCCTTTTTTTTATTGATTTAGAATGAACGTTGACTCAGAGAAAGGTAGGGATATATATAAATATATTTATTTAATTAATTTTAATTTTCAAAAAGCAACTTTTTATTTCAAACTCGAAATCGAACCCACCGCCTGTCGTCTATAGCGTTTTACCCCCATTCCGAACACAATGGGATATGTATCGCAAGCTAATTTGACCGTTTCGATCAGTTTCCGTCAAAATCAACATATAACTCTATATATTGAATTTGAACGCGTATTTCAATTTACCGGAGTCACGTACTAACTTTAAAAATTCCCGAAAAATATTTTCTAGCTTCGTATTGACGATACGGTCCTAACCAAACTAGTTTCGTCGAATTCTGAGACCATTGGAAAAATGGCCATTTTCCAGTCGATTAAAATCAACTAAAACTGGTCAAACACGTTTTCCTATGCCACGCTCACATACTGATTCGAAAAATTATGATATTTGGAATCTAGCAATAATTTAACACTACGGATCCAACAAAAGTGGTTTCGTCGAAATCCGAGGTCGTTTGCAAAATTCCCATTTTTAAGGGCCTGAATTCCATAGCGACTATTCAGAATTTTCAACTGGACATATCTTTTGATTCTCGCTATGAAAATTTGATTATTCGGATTCGTTGGAAAGATATTCCCAATTAGATCCTAATGTTTTTGGTTTCACTAAAATCCGGATTGTTTTGCACCCGATACATTCAATTGAAGTTTGAAATCGAATTATCGAACTACCGCGCCATTTTCAATCCCATTTATAATTATATATAATTATTTATATTCTAACGACGACGTATATAATATATACGTTCGAATTATATTCAAATTAAATTTCTCGTCGATATTATTTAAAATAATATATTTTAAATATTCAAAATTCACTAAAATTGCAAAAATAAAAATTTTAAACTGGCCCAGATTTTCGGGTTGTTACAATCTCCCCCACTTAAAACTTTTCGTCCCCGAAAAGGAACGAAGTCGAAAGTGGTTTGATTAATCAGCTCTACGTTCGATCTGGCTTCTATTCTCCAACTTTTCAGTTTCTGAGAATTTTCAAGTTTTCAAAAATTTGGCTAACACCCGGAATTTTCGAAAAATTTCGCCATAACCTCCCCTGCACCGGGAGCCACGGGAAAATCCCGAAATTGCCATATAGGCCTTCTGATCTCAAAAAGAAAAAGAAAAAGCCAAGCGGCTAGCCAATAGTCTCATAGAATCATCATCACCCAAACAAAACAGTAAATTATAGTAAACATGTACCTATTTGTCGGGCAAACAAATTTTATTCTCTGCTCTAGCCTCCTTGTTATGACCTGTTCAATGTAAGTATATGTATATGCAAGCAAATGCGACCAATTTTCTATACAGTTCAATATTTGATTAAATTAGGCGTAATGGTTCAAAATTATCAAACAAATAAACAAACAACACAAACATCAATCAATTAGTGGATTAACGTTTCAAATTCATAATTTTGATACATATACAAAAAGTCATGGCTTTGATGCCAAATCACAACAAATAAATCTATCTATATAGGTTTTGGTTCTCACACCAGTCTAATGGAAATATATAGGTATCACACCTTCGAAACTCGAACACACACTACTTATGCTATACAGTCATCAGTAGAATCATCTCCGGGCGACTAGAGTGTGATTCTATATCTATCTAATATATTAAAACTTCGAATATACGTTCATGACGCGTATATGCAAAACTTTATATACTAGATTGTCCAAATTCAAAATAAATAACCAAATACGTGTAAAGCGATTTAAATTTTCTAAACAAAATTGTTTTCATTTGAAAAATATACTCTTCACACCCGTTCTAGGATACTACTGATCCTATCTCTAACGAGTCATTCTAATTGGATATTACT
This sequence comes from Allium sativum, assembly GCA_030737875.1. Taxonomy (NCBI): domain Eukaryota; kingdom Viridiplantae; phylum Streptophyta; class Magnoliopsida; order Asparagales; family Amaryllidaceae; genus Allium; species Allium sativum. The sequence continues at coordinate 494,102,454 of CM060920.1, forward strand.
AATCCAATATCTGATGAATTCTTTTGTATGGTTCTAATGTGTCTCTTTCTCGAGCTCTGTAAACCAAAGCTCTGATACCAAATGCCACGGTCGGGAATTTCGCTCGATCCGAATCAGTCGTTAAACCGATCTAGACCGTTCGAAACCCCTGATCGTTTGAGAACAGGACAAATCAGAACACAAACAGAAGAACATTTCATTGCTATTACAACAATTCCATCAGATACAAGAATATATAGAGTATAATGAATAAATTACATTCGATAAATATCAGAGATTACAATAAATTACATGGCAGCGGAAAAATAATACAAAGCACAACTGAAGGTGATATACGGATAGAGAGCTTTCCGGATATCATTCCAGCTGTAAACCAGGATCCTGTGAATATAAATCTGCAAAACCAAAACTACTAGCTGCCCGTGCGGAAAATAGGGGCACCCAGAGTTTAGGTTAAAACAATAAACTCCAGGTCAGTCATGTGACTGGTGTGAGAACTAAAACAGTTATTTAAAACTTTACTTTAAAAGAGAGTAATTCAAGGGACCACGCCGTATAACATGGAACGGGTTTCCTCCCAAGAATACCAGTGCATAGAAAAGACAACGCAATGCTTTTTCGAAAAATGAAGTTATTATAAGACCCAGGTCCCATCACACAATGCAACGCAAGCCGAGGATAGGGTTTTCCCTTATAATAGCCAAACATGCTTGGTATGTTTAAAACAAATCATTTGATACTATAATAAGTGTATAGTGTCAAAACAATTTCGATCATAAATATAAATCATAGGCGGCATAGCTACCATCTACTATGTCGCCATAATAGTTCTACAATTAAAACCGCAATACACGTATTGGAAATTGGATTTCCGTCATGAGTCGAGGCAAGGGGCAAGCTCCTCTCCGCGTTCGAGACACTCTAGCAAATGCCTCAGGACTACACACTCTGGGCAATCCTGGATTCGGCTGGGCCGGTCCTCACTTGCGTTAGAGGATTAGTTATGCTTGAACACACGTTTCCCGGTCCTTACAGACCTATAATCGAGGCGCCTCGCATTCCAACAACCACAAAGGTGAAAAGTATATAAATGTCAGGGCTGGTAGGTCACTGACACCACCAAAGCTAGAAAGAAAGGTCGTGCTCTCCCAGCGGTCCGTATCCCGTTTTTCACTCATACCGAGGTGTGAGGCTCGCGAATCCACGCTATACACAAAGCTGCCACGTAGGCCGTGCTTTGATCATCAACCACAAGACTTTGCTTTTCAACAGAAGCCTTGATCCATGCAACTCAGCGTGCCACACAGGCAATTCATGCCATGCGATTGATATCTATCGATATATAACCTCTAAGCTCGTACGTCTCAGAGAAGGGCGTTAAGAAAGAGAATAAATTCTCCGCCGCCAAACAGATATATATTTAACAGAAATCAATCAACACAGAATAAAATCCAATGTCGGACACACAATCCATTTACAAGCTCGTTCTGGGTCTGAACGAAACCGGAGGCACTTTCCTCGCATATCCATCGATCTCTAGGTACGTCTGGACGACCACCAACTATTTCCGTCCTCTTGGGTGTACAGCCCAATCAGGATCGTCAGTAATTATCCAAACGATGTGAAGACTTCCGGTCTTCGACCACCGTCTTCATCTTCGACATATTGTCGAATCGGTTATTCAGAAAGGGTATAAACCCGGCCTTTCCGAACAACCCGCGTATATTAAAAACAAATGTTGCACAAACACAACGAACGCCTCATTCCAATCCAGAATATTCTTTTATTCCCAAAATCACATTCCTAGGGGAAAGGTTCCCATTAATTTTATCCAAGATAAATTCTTTAAAATTTATCCTTTAATCTTCCTTTGGATGTCATTTCAAACCAAATTATGGTTTTCTAAACTAGTCAAGATTAGCGAACCACACCGAAGTAATTATTTATTTTATTTCCCAATCCCAACCTATTCATCCCATGAAGCAAAACTGGTAATACTCCACATCTAACACCGTGGTGTTATCGGTAAAATTAATTACCATTTCACGTTCAAATCTAATTAAAGATTTAACTATCGCTTTGGAGCAAAACTGGTAGTACTCCATTCTCGCTCATTTGCCAAATTTGATAATTTAGGTTATCAATTCATGTTTCAATCTAATTGCAGATTCATTAAAACTCCTTTTACTGGGTTACAGAACTAATGTCTTTTAAAACACAGTTCACAATAAACCCAAATCACATTCTCTTTATTATCGGGTTAAAGAACAAGTGTTATTTAAAACACTGTTCACGATAAACCCACAAGTCAATTCTATTTAAAACTCGTTTCAAATCCAATTTATTTATTTAAAAATAAACGGGTTTAATTTTAGTTCAAAACTAGTTCATTTCGATAAAAACTATTTTTATCTTTTCAAATATGGAATTTTCATCCCAATTTTTCCCAAATCATTTCTTATGATTTTACACAAATTAATGATATTTTTAATAATTTTATCAAGGCCCGTACAGTCGATTTCCATCAACGGCCATTGAACTGCACTTACAGCGACCTTTTTCGAATTTGATTTGGACATAACTCCAAATCCAACCGTTAGATTTCAAATTTCTAATATTCGTTAGAAAGCTCTTTTCGATACGAACTCAACAGTTCCGGTTTTAGGAGAATCCGACGGTCGGATCTCCCGTAATGTCCGTTTGAAATAAATGGTCGAAATTCACGAACTGCCGCGGCGCGGCGCGTTCTATTCAGGCCATTATATTATATATATAATATATATTTCGTCGATTTCTATTTAAAACGAATTATATAAATAGTTTTTAAATTCGTTTCAAAAACAATTTCAACTTCCATTTCAATTCAAATCAAAATTAAATTTTGCTTTATAAATTCGTTTTAAAATTCATTTCTATTCAATTCAAATTTCAATTCGATTTGAATTCATTTCAATTCATTTTCAATTCAATTCGAATTCGTTTTCTATTTGATTCAATCCAAATTGTTTTTCTATTCGATTCAATTCAAATTTGTTTTCCATTCGATTCAATTCAAATTTGTTTTCTATTCGATTCAATTCAAATTTGTTTTCTATTCGATTCAATTCAAATTTGTTTTCTATTCGATTCAATTCAAATTTGGTTTTCTATTCAATTTGAATTCAATTTGGTTTTCTATTCAATTCAAATCAAATTTTTTATATATTCAATTGAAATCAAATTCGTTATATATTCAATTGAAATCAACTTCGTTTTCTATTCAATTTAAATTCAATTCGTTTTCTATTCAATTTGAATTCAATTCGTTTTCTATTCAATTCAAATCAAATTCGTTTTCTAATCAATTTAACTCAAATTTCGTTTCAAAATATTCGATTTCGAAATCACTTTTCAATATTCATTTTAAAATGAATAAAATCGATATAAATATCGTTCACGTCAAAATGGCGTCAATCTAATCAACACGGCATCATATATTTCTATTTTCAAATATTCTATTTCAAATATTTCTTTTTTAAATATTTCCTATTCAAATATTTCTATTTCAAATATTTCTATTTTTAAAATATTTCCTATTCAACACATGACTAATCTCAACGGATGAGTACTGTCAACACATGAACCTTTATTTTATATTGATAAAGATGTAAATTTTATTATTAAAATATTTCGTTCAACACATGACTAATCTCAACGGATGAGTACGGTCAACACATGAACCTTTATTTTATAATATTCTTTATTTTCTAAATTGGAATGAGGCCCAATCAATCACCATATAATATTAATTATATGGATTTTCATACATCACACGTATATAATAGCGTTGAAAAATAATCAACCATCAACCAAAGTGCACTACACTGTATAAGCATCAAATATAGATATCTAACGCTTATAACAGCCTGTCAATCAATCGATCGACATATTTGATCAATCAGGATGAGTGAACTTCAAATTTCATCCCAACACCCGTGTGGGGTTTCAAACAATCAAACACAGATTTTATTTGTGCAGTTGGGCGATGTGTAAAATTTATCGTCCCAATCAATGTCCTTCAAATAGGTGTACATAAACAAACCGTCCGGTTTATAAATGAATATTTATTTATTCACTTTCACGTTAAAAATTATATTTTTAACGATAAAATATTGTATTTTAGCACATGAATTTTTATTCAGTTCATTTACAAAATAAAAATGATATTTTATTTTTCTAACTTATTTTTAGGAAATTTCGGCGGCATAACGGCACGATACTAGAAACGGGACAAGGCCTAGCCTTATCCCCGGTCTAGTGAAGGCCCACGCCATTCACACATCAATCAAATCCATTCCATTCAACAAACAATTCAATTCAAACCAAATAAACTAACCAACTACACAACCAAATAATTTAACAAACAAGCCATCCATGGTCTGTGGATGACGGGTGTCGGGTACTACTAAACACCGTCTACATCCTAGTATATATATATATAACTAGAAAAAGAAATTTAAGAGTGAGAAGTTCTCACCGATAGCTATCCCAACTTCACGACACTTCTATTGTAGAAAATCTTGTCGTTCTCGCCTTTTGCCACTTTCGTTGCTCGTAGCCACTACATATATAAAAATCGAATTTTTACTTCACTATTCAATATATAAAAATCGAATTTTTACTTCGCTATTCAATATATAAAAATCATATTTTTAACCCTTCTACATTATAAAAATTATATTTTCCTCGAAGTAAAAATCATATTTTTACTTCACTACTCATCTCAAAATATCGTCTTTTCATATTTAAAAATATCGTCTTTTCATATTTAAAAATATCGTCTTTTCATATTTAAAAATATCGTCTTTTCATATTTAAAAATATCATCTTTTCATATTTAAAAATCTGATTTTTAACACTTTAAAAATCTCGTTCTTAACCGATGGATAATTAAATTGATTTTTAAATTAAAAATGAAGGACAGTAAAACATACATTGCATTTCAGGGGGGGTTCGTCAGAAGCAGGGCGAGGTCAGGGCGTGGGGGGAGATGCGTGCGACGTCGAGGTGGCTCGCCTGCGGTGGATGGTGGCGTTCGTGGCTGGAGAGGGACTCAGGGGGGAAGCTTGGGCTCGCGTGCTAGTTCGCGATGGAGGAGAGAGAAGGAGGAGGGGTCGGAGGTGGCGCGGCCTAGCTGGAGAGGCGGCGCGCGGTGCGAGGCGGTGGAGCAGCCGTCGTCGACGGTGGCTAGGGCTTGAAGCGCGATTCCCCTTTTCTTTTTCCCTTTTTTTTATTTATTTAGAATGAACGTTGACTCAGAGAAAGGTAGGGATATATATAAATATATTTATTTAATTAATTTTAATTTTCAAAAAGCAACTTTTTATTTCAAACTCGAAATCAAACCCACCGCCTGTCGTCTATAGCGTTTTACCCCCATTCCGAACACAATGGGATATGTATTGCAAGCTAATTCGACGGTTTCGATCAGTTTCCGTCAAAATCAACATATAACTCTATATATTGAATTTGAACGCGTATTTCAATTTACCGGAGTCACGTACTAACTTTAAAAATTCCCGAAAAATATTTTCTAGCTTTGTATTGACGATACGGTCCTAACCAAACTAGTTTCGTCGAATTCTGACACCGTTGGAAAAATGGCCATTTTCCAGTCGATTAAAATCAACTAAAACTGCTCAAACACGTTTTCCTGTGCCACGCTCACATACTGATTCGAAAAATTATGATATTTGGAATCTAGCAATAATTTAACACTACGGATCCAACAAAAGTGGTTTCGTCGAAATCCGAGGTCGTTTGCAAAATTCCCATTTTTAAGGGCCTGAATTCCATAGCGACTATTCAGAATTTTCAACTGGACATATCTTTTGATTCCCGCTATGAAAATTTGATTATTCGGATTCGTTGGAAAGATATTCCCAATTAGATCCTAATGTTTTTGGTTTCACTAAAATCCGGATTGTTTTGCACCCGGTACATTCAATTGAAGTTTGAAATCGAATTATCGAACTACCGCGCCATTTTCAATCCCTTTTATAATTATATATAATTATTTATATTCTAACGACGACGTATATAATATATACGTTCGAATTATATTCAAATTAAATTTCTCGTCGATATTATTTAAAATAATCTATTTTAAATATTCAAAATTCACTAAAATTGCAAAAATAAAAATTTTAAACTGGCCCAGATTTTCGGGTTGTTACAACTTTTTTAACCAGTCCAGTTATATCGAGCAAGAAAAGATTACCTATGTTAGATTAAAGCATAGAATAGAATTTCACTGTCACTTTCTTAATCATAAGGATGTAAACGAGTGCTGAAAGAAATTTCAAGACAATTTTCTAAATTAGTTCATTAGAAACCATCATTTGAAAGTTTAAATCTCAGAATTCGGATTGAGTCAAAACGTGAAAGTTCTCGATATTTAAACATGTCAATAATTAAAAATGATTTCGATTCAAACTTACTAAGGTAATCAAAAGCTATATGAGATTACCACAATTTTTAATGTAAACAGAGATGGTTTTTGAGCAATATGTTGAATTTAATGCTGATTTTTAGGACTTTCCAAAAATGAATTAGCAAAAACTCAAAATCGTAAGATATGGAATAATTCTTAATCTTTTCATAACATCAAGAATTTTAAAATTTGGAATAGCAATGTCCAATATATGCTTAAAACTCTACAACAATGTCAAAAGTTCTCATAAATGTTTTTAAAAATACTTCATATATATTGCAAATTTTCACTTGCTAGAGTTCAGATTCTGGAAGTACACAATACATAACTCATAGAGATTTCAATATATTTCCTAGAACATCTTGAGTTTTTCAAATCAAATTTAGAAAGCTTAAGATATGAAAAAAATCATTATAATTGTGTTAAAATGGAACGATATCAACAAGTAAATATAATATAGAGTTTAGAGATTATATTGGACTTACCATCAATATTGTGAATTTCTAGATCTCTAAATCAACATTCTGGGCTAAGAAACAGTGATAAGTTGCTTCAACAATGATATAGATAGCTTGAACTTTATCTCTTTCGAAGTTCTTCCTTAGCCACCTTTGGTGGTCTAAAAAAAGATATTGAACCACTCTTAAATTCTTTTGTACATTTTGGCATTCAAATTTCTTTATACAACATTCCTTTAACATTTACAAAAGTATCTTTAGAAATACAAACTCATTTAAACTTAATAAGATTCATCTTTTTACTTTTTGGGAGCCACATTCATTTTATTGTATTGTTTTTATCTCCAAATAAGCACTTATCTTGTTTATGCCCAAATTTTCCATAAAAAACAAGACACTTGAAAAATCTTTGGAATTATCAAAATTTTCCTTTTCAATTTGTTCAACTCTACGAAAACCAAGTCCAATTTTGTTTTTAAAAAAATAGTTTTTCAACAATGTATTCATGAATTTTTCTCCATTTGAAAATTTAGGTAATGTTGATTCAAGTTGTTGAAATTAAATCTAAGGAAAATATTCTTATTTAATAATGAGGTGCATTTTTTATAGAATTTTCTCTTTTTGTGTCTTCGTTTTTCATCAAAATCAAAAGCTCATTTTCAAATGTATCAAGATTAATCTTACATCCAATCAACTCATTATTCAAAGATTGACATTTCACATTCAAGGTTTTGAATATTTTTGACTTTTTTTAGTTTGTTTTCTAACTTATCTTTTATAAAAAGTAACTCGATTTTTCAAATTTCAATTTTTCATTTTTCAGACTAAGACTATCATTAGTTGTGATGAGTTCATGACAAAATAATAGTAATTCTTTAAAAGTATACCTTATTGTTTCATCATCATTAGAACTATTTGAGTACTTGACCAGCTTTGACTTTAAATACTTCCGTTTTACGATTAAATTTTCACTTTCAAACCTTTTTATTTTTGTTTGAGGTTAAAAAGTTTGTGTTTGTAAAATTTTAGTTTTTCAAAATCCTTAATTTCATCGATCACCTTTTCAAATTCATGATTTTTTTGAACTGTTTTAGTTTCTCTATTATTCAAAATCACGATTTCATTTTCAAGGGTTTTGAATTGTAATGACCCGGAAAATCTGAACCAATTTAAAATTTTTAAATTGGCTAAAATAGTGGATTTTAAATATTGAAAATAAATATTGAAAATAAATATTTTAAATAATAATGATGAAAAGTAAGTTTGAATCGAAGTTGAAAAATAAATATAATTACTTTGAATTATAAACAAGGCCTGAAATGGCGCGGTAGTTTCAAAATTTGAATTCAAACTTCGACTGACTGTACCGGGTGCAAAACAAAACGGATTTGAGTGAAACCAAAAATATTTAAATCTGTTAGTGAATACCTTTCTAACGAATCTGAAAAATCAAAGTTTCATAGCGGGATGCAAAAGTTATGGCCAAATGAATTTTCTGAAAGGTCGCTATGGAGTTTATATAGCCCGTGAAAATGGCCATTTTGCAAACGACCTCGGAATTCGACGAAACCACTTTTGTTGGATCCAGGATGTTAAACTATTGCTAAGTTTCAAATTTCATAATTTTTGAAGTTAATATGTGAGCGCGACAAAGGAAAATGTGTTTTGGCCAATTACAGTTAAATTGGATCGACCAGAAATGGGCCATTTTTCAAACGATCTCAGAATTCGACGAAACTAGTTTTGTTGGGACCGTATCGTCAAAACATAGCTGGATTTATTTTTCTGGAATTTTTCGAATCAGTTTGTGGCCCTGGCAAATTGAAATGTACATTCAAATCAAATATTGAATGTTTTATATTTTAATCTGAATGAAAACTGACTGAAACAGTCGAATGGGCCTGCGAAACATATCCCATTGTGTTAGGAATGGGGGTATTTAGCTAGGGACGACAGTCGTTGGGGTTGGATTGGAGTTAGTATGAGAAAAGGGGTATTTTTGGGATTTTAAATATATATAAATAAAAAAAATAGCGGGCCAATAGGATTCATTTCTCTTTCTTCTGCCTAACCCGCTTCTTCCCCAAATCGACGGCGATAGAAGCTTCAAACCTTCCCTCCTCTTTATCTCCTTCCGCACGCATCAAAACAAGGTGCTCCTTTGGAGAATTTTGTCGTGCTCTCCACCACCTTTAAATCTGTACTAGCCTTGCCCTATATCGTCGTGTCTCCATCGAGAATCGACGCTGTGAACGTCGATTGTTTGGACTGCCGCCGTGACCTCTGGGGTCCATCGATCCAAGCCCCACCACCGGCGCCGAGAAGCCTGTTCCTCCCTCTTCGACGCTATATCCTCCGATCTAGCTGCAACTTCACGGATTCGACCAAAATTGTAACACCCCACGTCCATTAATGTCACTCACAAAGGGAATGCATTAACTTCCATGGAGGTTTTAAGTGAATATAGAACAGTAAAATTACAACAAGACAGATATAAAATAGTACTTGGAAATTCAAAAACTTTATTTCATTGTAGCAGAAGTCAAAACATGTTTGATTACATCATAACACCATATTCAATGTCAAGTACAATATCTATCTTGATAAAACAAGTACATAATCCCATTACATGAATAGCCATTAAAAAGAAAGATAACAAGCTGGACTTTACTTCAGCAGTCCAAGCTTTCCAGAAGATAAGCGATCCAACTAGACTCCACTAGAACTTGGCCCAACCTGCGGACCTGAAGGGAGAAAAAGGATGGAAAAGAGGGGGTCAGACATAAAGTCTGGTGAATATGATAATTCTACAATACTATTACCAAAATAACTGGACTAAGGCATAAGCTGGAAAACAAGAAAATGTCTATGAAGAGCAGATTAAGGACATAGACAATCGCTAAAGGCAACGTTATAGGCGCTCCTAAATACTAAAGGATAAACACTATACTGCACCACACCAGTCACCCTAATGATTCATCCCACTTAGCTTCACTTAGAAACTTTCCCAATGGCTTTACGTACCCCTAGCTGACTACATAGGTGCCGCCTGCCCCTATCTCCACTAGGTGTACCCTACTTCCCATTATTCGATCGGCTCCCTAACTCGTAGATACCCGTGCTGGCCCCACAGTGGGGTGTATCACTCCCCTAAAGTGGCAACCTGATACAACGGACATGCACGGCTTATACCTACACGATGCAACAACGTCTTACCTACCAGCCCGGGTCCACACACGCATATGAAACCCGTTGGACTTGCGTTGCCACCGCTCCCTGTTTTGGCCTCTTATAGTCAAACCCAGTATGCGTGTCCCGTCCTCGACTTGGGTCGAGCCCACAAAGATACGTTTTGGGATACTGGTTGAAATGGGCCCCCACTATTTACCACAAGCATTCCACCTAAGCTTGTCCCCATTAGTCCATCCCACTTAACCCACTTAGTCATGTTCATTTACATGTGTGTTTGGTTAAGTCTAATCGTATTTCAAATGCCTCTAAAGGCAACCACCAGATTCCTCATGCCACCCAAGGCACCTACTTAACCCCCATGTCCCACCTTACATGATTATCTGGTTAAGTATTTCTTAGTTCATTAAGGCCATAACCTCATAAAGACCTCTCACATTAGACTGGCATTTATGGCAGCTGGATTTGCCGGGCGGGTCCGGGCAGTCTTACACCATAAAAGAGTCTAACCTCGTGTCTTTACAACTGTTATGCTTTAGTTTGGGCCTAGGACCTCTCACATTGGGCCGACATTTGTGACTACTGGATATGCCGGGCGGGTCCGGGCAGGTTTACATCACAAACGGGTCCAACCTCGTGTCCTAAGCATTGATTATTAATAATAATCCACTTTCCCCCAATTTTAATAATTCCCTACTTGAATTATTAATTACTTCCAATTTTTAACAATGTCCATAATTGACTCAATTATGGACATCCATTCATGGTATGCAAAATCTTACAAAATTGCACCCAATTTATTAATTCCTAATATTACCCCTACCCCACGTTTGAACGTTTATTCGCAAAATATATGTTAGACTCGAATAGCCTAACTCATAGCATAAAAGAGATTATCATAATAACAACATGTATATGTGACCAAATGAATCATAATAAGGGGTGAAACTTGCATATGTCCAACTTGCATAGATTATACATGTCATGGACCTAAAGGTGTCAACTTGTTCCAAATTCACCTAATATAATCTCAATCAATTTTCATAAACTTACATATGAACATGTGTGAATCAACATCATCTAATTTTTTAACAACATGGTTTTATATGGGTACACCTAACTCAATAGGCAAATTCCCATAATCAAGTTTTATTTAATTATAGTTTCAAGTTTATGGGTACACCTAACCTAATAGGCAAATTCCCATAAACAAGATCCATTTAAATTAAGAAAAAAAAACATAACTTTAAGCATGATCCAACAACATCATGATTTTTCAACATAATATAGCATGATTTATAACATGGCATAGTATGATAGTATAACATAGCTTGACATGATTCTCAACATAGCACGACATAGCATAAGAGAATTTACAACATAGCATGACATAGCATATATAATTTACATCATACGACAACATAATAACATAATAAGAGATCCACAATATATAGAATTTACAATTACAAATCACATCACTTTCTTGTGATCCATTCATAACTGAGTCAAATTAGTTTGTAATAGTCTTGTGAGAATTATCATACTCACCAACAAAAGAAGAGAATTAGAGAGAGAGTTCTTTGGTTTGATTTGTTTTGTTGAGTAGAATTTAGTTGTAGTAGATTAGGCTTCCTCTTCTTAGTTTGTGACGGCTACGCTGAACTCCATGGCAGCAGCATGACGGTAGCTTCTCTAATTTTACAAGTGATTTAGGTTTAGGGTCTACCCACTTATTTATAGATTTTAGAATGCATTTAGGCCATTAGATTTAACCTAGAAATAACCGCAGCCGTTCAGACAAGATGGGGTTTATCTTGTTGACTCAGCAATGAGTCAGAAGTGACTCAGCAAACACTCAGCATATTAATAAACTTCTATTCATGTCATAAATATATATATATTTTCTACAATGTACATATTAGATACATCCCCTCTCTCACATACTTATTAATATTTTTATATTCATATTAGATACATCCCCTCTCTTACACACTTATTAATATTTTTATATTCATATTAGATACATCCCCTCTCTTACACACTTATTAATATTTTTATATTCATATTAGATACATCCCCTCTCTTACATACTTATTAATATTTTAGCAACTTTAGTGTTAATAGAAAATTCGGGGTGTTACATTCTCCCCTCCTTTTAGGATTTCGTCCCCGAAATCTTCAAGTCTGGAAGAATGTATATCCTACCATCCAAACGTCCATCTACTCATCCATCATACACAGGCATCCATTGTCCTTACAGACTTCTAATGCTTTCATGTTTAAATGCACAGTGTGTGTATATGTCCGTATCTAATGCAAAATCAGGCGGTCCACTGATTCAGTTGACCTCCTTAATGCAACTATGATCGTGCCATGCATCCATTATGTATGCAAAAGATTCTTAATGCTACATAATACTTCTATATGCGTGCACAACCATCATCTGAATGCAGCATCCACATGATAATACAACCATCGTTCATCCATTTTACTAAATACATCCATATATATGCAATATGCAATATGTAGTGACTGAGCCGATCTAGTGCCTAAAGTGTGTGTATATATGCATCCACGAGCAACCACTAGCAAACACTTGCATCCATTTTGCATCCATCATACATAACATGTCTCAAACACATGTTTCAACCATAGGATTATCCTAACTAAAGGTCAAAGATACTAATGAGAGGACATACTAAAGATAAGATAAGATAAGCTAAGCGATAAAGGAGAAATTAAAAGACATACCCTCAAAAAGAAAAGGGTACAACGAACGCATCTTCTCTTCTGTCTCCCAAGTTGCGTTGCTCTCATCATCTCCCCATTGCACTTTAACCAGTCTGACCTCTCGATTCCTCAACTTTTTGATCTCCGACCCAAGAATGCATGTAGGAGCTCGTCTAATTGTTGCATCACTCTCTATTTCCACCTCTTTAAGCAAGCTCGGCTCTGCCACCTCCGCGGTCTTGTGCAAACACTTCCTCAAATGTGATACATGGAATACATCGTGTACTCCACTAAGTTTCTCAGGCAACTCCACCCTATATGCCATCTTCCCAACCCTGTCTTTTACAGGAAACGGCCCTACAAACCTTGGTGCTAATTTCCCCACGGACCCAAAGCGAACAACATTCTGTAACGGAGATACTTTGATAAAAACCATGTCCCCAATGTCAAACTCAAGATCTGTCCTCCTCTTATCAGCATACGATTTTTTCCTATCTTGTGCTGCTTTCATCCTCCTTCGAATCAACTCAATCTTCTCCGAGGTTTCCCTAACCATATCGGGCCCAAGTAGGATTTTATCGGTAGATTCCCACCAACATGTAGGCGAACGGCAAGGCCTTCCATAAAGAGCTTCGAAAGGTGCCATGCCAATACTAGACTGAAAGCTATTGTTATATGCGAATTCTACTAACGGAAGGTGCTCTTCCCATGTACCCCCAAAGTCTAGGATACAAAGCCTTAAAAGATCCTCTAGAATGCGATTCACCCTCTCGGTCTGGCCGTCTGTCTGAGGATGATATGCGGTGCTCAAACATAGCTGAGTCCCTACCGCCTCTTGTAAACTCTTCCAAAATTCGCTAGTAAAGATGGGGTCACGGTCGCTTACTATACTAGAAGGAATACCGTGCAAACGAACTATCTCCTTAATGTATACAGAAGCCTACCACGGAGCAGTCCTCTTACTTTTCACGGGAATAAAATGGGCGCTTTTAGTAAGTCTATCTACTATAACCCAAATCCCCGTGTTACCCTTCCTTGATCTTGGTAATCCATCCACAAAATCCATTGAGATGCTTTCCCATTTCCATAGTGGAACTTCTAATGGGTGAAGCAACCCACCGGGTTTCTTTTGTTCTGCTTTAACTCGTTGGCACACCAAGCATCTAGCGACGTACTCGGCCACCTCCTTTTCCATACCGGCCCAAAAGAAAACCCGCTTCATATCTTTGTACATCTTATCCCCGCCGGGATGAATGGTCATTTTTGAGCGATGAGCATCATCAAGAATGGCCTTTCTTAAGTCTTCGTCTTATGGTACACAAAGTCTATTATCCCTTCGTAACCAACCCTTATCGTCTAGGGTATACCTACGAAGATGGCTTGACGACTCCCCCCCTTTGAGCTTTTCTACTATCTCAACCAACTGTGGGTCGTCTCGCTGCGCCTCACCAATCTGTCCTAAAAGTGTAGGTCTAACCTCCAAGGATGCTAACAGACCGGGTACTAGGTCAACGGAGGGTCTAAAGTCAAACATAGAGATGAATTCTAAACTTCGCCGCTCAACAAACAATGGACTCAAGGACAGCCTTTTCCTACTTAAGGCGTCTGCAACTACGTTACCCTTGCCCGGGGTATATGCTATTTCAAAATCGTAGGAGGCTAAGAATTCCATCCACCGTTGCTGCCTTAAATTCAAATCCTTCTGAGAGAATAAGTATTTTAATGATTTGTGGTCAGTGAACAGTTCGAATTTCTCACCAAGAAGATAGTGACGCCAAGACTTAAGCGCGAAAACAATTGCGGCTAGCTCTAAGTCATGCGTGGGGTAATTCTTTTCATGAACCCTCAACTGCCTTCCACCATAGGCTATTACTCTTCCCTCTTGCATGAGGACCGCGCCAAGTCCCGTCCCACAAGCATCAGTATAGATGGTAAACGGTTTATTCCCGTCTGGCAGCACTAAGACTGGGGCTGAAGTTAAGGCTCTCTTTAAACGTTGGAATGCATCATCGCAATCTTTGTCCCATGTAAAAACCAGGTTCTTCTTCGTTAACCGTGTTAATGGAGCTGATATTTTTGCGAAGTCTTTGATAAACTTCCTATAATAGCCAGCCAACCCCAAGAAACTTCTTACTTCGGTTGAATTTTTAGGGACCTTCCAATCTTGGATGGCCACCACCTTTGCGGGATCCACTGCTATCCCTTCTTTGGAAACCACGTGCCCTAAGAACCGTACTTCCTTCCTCCAGAAGTGACACTTAGAAAATTTTGCCTTAAGGTTATGCGCTCGAAGGGTTTCCAACACTTCCCTAAGATGTAGGGAGTGCTCTTCTTTATTCTTAGAAAAGACTAAGATGTCATCCACAAAGACTACCACGAATTTGTTAAGGTATTCCCTAAACACCCTACTCATCAAATCAACAAAATATGCAGGGGCGTTTGTCAAACCAAAGGGCATCACTAGCCATTCATAGAATCCGTCAGGAGTCCTAAAAGCAGTCTTATCTATACTATCCTCAGCCACTCTCAGTTGATGAAAGCCAGTGGCTAAGTCCAACTGCGAAAACACTGAGGCGCCAACTAACTGATCAAAGAGATCGTCAATCCTCGGCAGTGGGTGTCGGTTCTTTTTAGTAAGCTTGTTTAGTTCTCTATAGTCCATACAAAGTCTAAGAGACCCATCCGCCTTTGTGGCAAAAACTACTGGAGCACCCCACTCCGATATACTACGTCTTATGAACCCCTTCTCAAGCAACTCCTTTACTTGCTTATTGAGTTCCCTCCTTTCACGAGGAGCCATGTGGCGCACTGGCAAAGATACGGGTTTAGCATTATCCACAAGATAAATTCGAAAGTCTATCTCCCGCTTTGGAGGTAAGCCCATCACCTCCTCAAACACATCCGGATATTCCCGGACCACTTCTACCGATCGCAGGTTCTCTACAGATGCGTCAAGCGATTCAAGATAACTTAGCATAACGGAATTTATGGGATTACAAAAGATGTCGAGAGCATTACCAAGGCGAGTCACAAGCCTAACTACTCTCCTTTCACAATCAAGAATGGCCCTATTTCTAGACAACCAATCCATTCCTAAAATTAGCCCATAGCCCGTGAAGCCCAATACATAAGCATCACATCTAAATTCAACGCTAAGTATAGAGATTTTCAAATCCAAACATATCATGGTCAAATGAGCCGAACCCCCAATTGGATTTGAAACGACCAAGGGATCCTCTACTAAACTGGTGTTCAAGTGCAGTGATTCAACTAATGATGCAGAGATAAACGAATGAGATGCGCCAGAATCGAATAAGGTACGGACAGGATGATCAAACAGAAAAACTAAGCTTTCAACAGAAATTGTTCTACCTCTTTCTTGCAGCGGTGGGGCCGCAATAGCCTGAACTTGCCTCCTTGCCTGCCCTGGTGCCATAAGAGCCTGCACCTGTCCTCCCGAGGTAGACCCTGCCCTCTGCCCCTTCTTTGGACAGTCCTTCACTAAATGTCCCGCATCTCCACAATGAAAACATCCAGTCTTCTTTTTCTTTCTACAATCTTTGCTGAGATGGCCAGGCGTCCCACAATTGAAGCATTTCTTCTTCCCTTTGCCATTATTGTTTTTACCACCCTTCTTATTTTGCTGTTGGGGTTTCTTCTGATCCCCTTTCTTTTCAACTGCCTTATCCTCATGCATAAGTGCCATTTCTACTAGCTTTTCAAAGGTGGCTCCCATAGGGATGTGGGTCATAGCCAACCCTTGCAACGGTTCATTCAAGCCTCTAACGAACCTCAAAGCTTTCTTCTCTGGCGTGTTCACCAACTCCAAGCCAAACCTTGCTAACTGATTAAATTTATTGACATATTCCTTTACTGATGAGCTCCCTTGCTTTAGTGCCAGGAATTTTTCCATATTTAAGTTCTCCTCTGCCTTTGAAAGAAACTTTGCCTCAAACCTTCGTCTGAAATCCGCCCATGAATCAACTGGACGTTCCCCGTTAGTGACCTCCCACCAAAACGAGGCCTCTCCCTTCATTAACCAAGCAGCTAAACGGACTTTCCTCCCATCTTCCACTTCAAAGATATCCAACAATTCCTCAGTCTCCTTAAGCCAATCTCTGGCCTCCACAAACGTCTCAGTCCCTTGAAAAGTTTTTCCTCCCATAGCCTTGAATTCCTTGCACGTCTTTGCAAAAGTGTCAACACGAGGAGGAGGAGGAATAGGTGCAACTAGGGGTGGAGGAGTATCCGCTGGGCCTGCAGTGGTGGCCCTAGCCTCCAAGTATCTCCTAAACCACCCTGGAATCGTCACACCTTCTGGGAGATTAAGATCTTCAGCCATGCTGAAACGAAAAAGGAAAGATTCAAAATGGAGAATTCGAAAGATAAAGATAAGGATGTGGCTATTTGGGATTATGTTTTTCATAAAAACTCTCTTTAAATAACATGTTTTTTTTGAAAGCACTTCTTCCAAAAATACTTTAGAAAAAAAAATATTTTTCTAAAATTTTTTTTTATCTGTTCTGGTAACCTTATGCTCTGATACCACGTGTAACACCCCACGTCCATTAATGTCACTCACAAAGGGAATGCATTAACTTCCATGGAGGTTTTAAGTGAATATAGAACAGTAAAATTACAACAAGACAGATATAAAATAGTACTTGGAAATTCAAAAACTTTATTTCATTGTAGCAGAAGTCAAAACATGTTTGATTACATCATAACACCATATTCAATGTCAAGTACAATATCTATCTTGATAAAACAAGTACATAATCCCATTACATGAATAGCCATTAAAAAGAAAGATAACAAGCTGGACTTTACTTCAGCAGTCCAAGCTTTCCAGAAGATAAGCGATCCAACTAGACTCCACTAGAACTTGGCTCAACCTGCGGACCTGAAGGGAGAAAAAGGATGGAAAAGAGGGGATCAGACATAAAGTCTGGTGAATATGATAATTCTACAATACTATTACCAAAATAACTGGACTAAGGCATAAGCTGGAAAACAAGAAAATGTCTATGAAGAGCAGATTAAGGACATACACAATCGCTAAAGGCAACGTTATAGGCGCTCCTAAATACTAAAGGATAAACACTATACTGCACCACACCAGTCACCCTAAAGATTCATCCCACTTAGCTTCACTTAGAAACTTCCCCAATGGCTTTACGTACCCCTAGCTGACTACATAGGTGCCGCCTGCCCCTATCTCCACTAGGTGCACCCTACTTCCCATTATTCGATCGGCTCCCTAACTCGTAGATACCCGTGCTGGCCCCACAGTGGGGTGTATCACTCCCCTAAAGTGGCAACCTGATACAACGGACATGCACGGCTTATACCTACACGATGCAACAACGTCTTACCTACCAGCCCGGGTCCACACACGCATATGAAACCCGTTGGACTTGCGTTGCCACCGCTCCCTGTTTTGGCCTCTTATAGTCAAACCCAGTATGCGTGTCCCGTCCTCGACTTGGGTCGAGCCCACAAAGATACGTTTTGGGATACTGGTTGAAATGGGCCCCCACTATTTACCACAAGCATTCCACCTAAGCTTGTCCCCATTAGTCCATCCCACTTAACCCACTTAGTCATGTTCATTTACATGTGTGTTTGGTTAAGTCTAATCGTATTTCAAATGCCTCTAAAGGCAACCACCAGATTCCTCATGCCACCCAAGGCACCTACTTAACCCCCATGTCCCACCTTACATGATTATCTGGTTAAGTATTTCTTAGTTCATTAAGGCCATAACCTCATAAAGACCTCTCACATTAGACTGGCATTTATGGCAGCTGGATTTGCCGGGCGGGTCCGGGCAGTCTTACACCATAAAAGAGTCTAACCTCGTGTCTTTACAACTGTTATGCTTTAGTTTGGGCCTAGGACCTCTCACATTGGGCCGACATTTGTGACTACTGGATTTGCCGGGCGGGTCCGGGCAGGTTTACATCACAAACGGGTCCAACCTCGTGTCCTAAGCATTGATTATTAATAATAATCCACTTTCCCCCAATTTTAATAATTCCCTACTTGAATTATTAATTACTTCCAATTTTTAACAATGTCCATAATTGACTCAATTATGGACATCCATTCATGGTATGCAAAATCTTACAAAATTGCACCCAATTTATTAATTCCTAATATTACCCATACCCCACGTTTGAACGTTTATTCGCAAAATATATGTTAGACTCGAATAGCCTAACTCATAGCATAAAAGAGATTATCATAATAACAACATGTATATGTGACCAAATGAATCATAATAAGGGGTGAAACTTGCATATGTCCAACTTGCATAGATTATACATGTCATGGACCTAAAGGTGTCAACTTGTTCCAAATTCACCTAATATAATCTCAATCAATTTTCATAAACTTACATATGAACATGTGTGAATCAACATCATCTAATTTTTTAACAACATGGTTTTATATGGGTACACCTAACTCAATAGGCAAATTCCCATAATCAAGTTTTATTTAATTATAGTTGAAGTTTATGGGTACACCTAACCTAATAGGCAAATTCCCATAAACAAGATCCATTTAAATTAAGAAAAAAAAACATAACTTTAAGCATGATCCAACAACATCATGATTTTTCAACATAATATAGCATGATTTATAACATGGCATAGTATGATAGTATAACATAGCTTGACATGATTCTCAACATAGCACGACATAGCATAAGAGAATTTACAACATAGCATGACATAGCATATATAATTTACATCATACGACAACATAATAACATAATAAGAGATCCACAATATATAGAATTTACAATTACAAATCACATCACTTTCTTGTGATCCATTCATAACTGAGTCAAATTAGTTTGTAATAGTCTTGTGAGAATTATCATACTCACCAACAAAAGAAGAGAATTAGAGAGAGAGTTCTTTGGTTTGATTTGTTTTGTTGAGTAGAATTTAGTTGTAGTAGATTAGGCTTCCTCTTCTTAGTTTGTGACGGCTACGCTGAACTCCATGGCAGCAGCATGATGGTAGCTTCTCTAATTTTACAAGTGATTTAGGTTTAGGGTCTACCCACTTATTTATAGATTTTAGAATGCATTTAGGCCATTAGATTTAACCTAGAAATAACCGCAGCCGTTCAGACAAGATGGGGTTTATCTTGTTGACTCAGCAATGAGTCAGAAGTGACTCAGCAAACACTCAGCATATTAATAAACTTCTATTCATGTCATAAATATATATATATTTTCTACAATGTACATATTAGATACATCCCCTCTCTCACACACTTATTAATATTTTTATATTCATATTAGATACATCCCCTCTCTTACACACTTATTAATATTTTTATATTCATATTAGATACATCCCCTCTCTTACACACTTATTAATATTTTTATATTCATATTAGATACATCCCCTCTCTTACATACTTATTAATATTTTAGCAACTTTAGTGTTAATAGAAAATTCGGGGTGTTACAAAAATCGATGACCAAGTTTTGAACGAATTTTGAAGGTATACGGTTTATTTTATTTAAAATATTTTATAGCACTTTAAAGCGCTATGGTTTATGATTTCACTGTAAAAATCATATCTTTTTGCTATGTTGACGAAATCCAGTGAAACAAGAGACAGTGGACTCGTGCGGATGTCTTCTACATTCTAGAAGAGACCGGATATTTTTCTGAGCCTTCTACAATTTTTGGAGGAGTGGAGCCCAATGTGAGATTTCTAATTTATAAACGATATGGAAAACGATGATGTATAAATTATATAATCAATGTATGAGTTATATAAGCATTGTACACCTCTTGTATAAGCGTTGTATAAGTTGTACGTTCGATGTATAAGTTATATATGCGTTGTAAAAATTATATATATGTTGAAATAGAAGTGAAATGCTTATATACATATACGCCCCTCGTCCACAAACCATGGACGATATTTATTGGTTGTGATTGGTGTGAAAATTGATTGATAGCGAATGGCTGATTGAAATTGTTTGTGGTTGGAATTGATTGATTGTGGTTGAAAAATACCCGTTTGTGGTCGAGAAATATTTGGTTGAAACCACATAGGATTAGTTTGTGGAAATGAAAAAAATATACATGCCGCCTGCGTGCGAACTAGATGCATGATTCCCCATTGTCAAAAGCTGTGAGGCTTTAAGGTAGAGCGAGGAGCCGTACTAGGGACGGTCCCGGTTTTAACTACCCTGCCGTTATGCTGCCGAAATTTTGAATAATATTCATGTGTTAGAATTATTTTCATTTGTTGAAACTATATTTATTCGTTGAATAGAAAACCTTCATGTGTTGAATTGAAACTCATTCGCTGAATTGAAATTCATGTGTTGAATGGTATTCGTGTTTTAAATATAAAAATCACCTTTTTATCTATATATATAAACTATAGGAAACCTTCATGTGTTGAATTGTAATTCATTCGTTGAATAGAAATTCATGTGTTGAATGGTATTCGTATTTTAAATAAATTGCTTTAACAATAAAAATCACTTTTGTACTCTATATATATAAACTGTAGAAAACCTTCATGTGTTGAATCGATATTCATTCATTGGATAGAAATTCATGTGTTGAATGGTATTCATGTTTAAATATAAAAATCACCTTTTTATCTATATATATAAACTATAGAAAACCTTCATGTGTTGAATCGAAATTCATTCGTTGAATTGAAATTCATGTGTTGAATGGTATTCATATTTTGAAAGAAATTGTTTTATAATAAAAATCCTATTTTTATCATCAATATGAACTATATAAAATAATCTTGTTTTGAAATAAATTGTTTTATAATAAAAATCCTATTTTTATCACCTATATTAACTATATAAAATAGTCGAGTTTTGAAATAAATTGTTTTACATTAAAAATCACATTTTTATTATATACATGAATTGTTTAAAATAGTGAAGTGTTGAAATAGAAAACAGTTAGATAAAAAATAACATTTTTATCAAATGTATGAAAATAGTATAGTTTTGAAATCGAAGAATCGATATATATATATATATAAATAGAATTGAAATATATCGAATAACGAAGCTGCAGTTCGTATTTTGAAACCATGATTTCAAACAATTAGTGCGGGAGATCCGACCATCGGATTTTCCCGAAACCGAAACCGTTGGGTTCGCTTTGGAAATACCTTTCCAACGACACCAACTTTGTAAAGATCCAACGGTTGGATTGTCTGGAATGTTTAATTCAAATCTGAAGAAAAACAGCACCAGAATTGATTATATTTTTATATATATATAAATATAATTATATTAAATCGAATAACGACGCTGCAGTTCGTATTTTGAAATCGAAACTTCAAACGATTATACCGGGAGATCCGACCGTCGGATTTTCCCGAAACTGGAACCGTTGGATTCGTTTTGAAAAGATCTTTCTAATGATGTAAATTTTGTGAAGATCCAACGGTTAGATTTTCAGATATGTGTAAATCAAATTTGAAGAAAAACAGCGCCACGGCCGCGTTATGGCCCGAAGCGTCGTTTGAATAGATTGGCTATTTTAAAATAAATAAAAATGGCGATAAATCATTATAAAATATTATAAACGATATGGATGTGAAATTGAGAAACTAACTGAAGGTTGGCTAAGTCGAATGGTTTCCTAGGTGTTGATCTGATGTTGGTTTCGGCCTTCGGGGTTAATATTTGGGAAATCGTTCTCTTACTGATTTACGGTTAGCGACTAATGAATTGAAATGATGCGTATGTGTGTTTGTGTTGCACTTTTTTATTAAATACGCGAGTTGCTAAGAAAGACCGGGTTTATCCCATTCTGAATAACTGAATCGACGATAAGAAATCGAAGATGAAGACGGTGGTCGAAGACCGGAGATCTTCACCTCGTTTGGATGGTAACTGATGTCCTGATTGGGAGGCATCCCGAAATATGGATAATGAGTGGTGATCGTCCAGGCGTACGTGGAGATTGAAGGGTTTGCGAGGTATATAGTGCCTCCGGTTTCGTTCAGACCCAGAACGGACTTGTAAATGGATTGTGTGTCTGACAATGGAATTTATTATGTGTGATTGATAGCCATCAGTTACACGGTGTGAATTGCCTGTGTGGCATGCTAAGATGCAGTGGTCAAGGCTTCTGTTGAAAAGCAAAGTCTTGTGGTGATGATCAAAGCACCACCTGTGTGGCGTAGCTTTGTGTATAACATGAAATCGCGAGCCTCACACCCCGGTATGAACCAGAAACGGGAGAGGACATCAGGGAGGGCATGCGTTTCCTTCTAGTTAGAAGTGGCGTCAGTGGTTTTACACGCCCTGACGAGTTTGACTTATGTGGTTGTTATTGTTGCGAGGCGCCTCGGTTAGATCGGACGATCCAGGTCCGATGGAGTCATTCGTTGGCTCATTTACGCCCCATAGGGCGGGGAAACGCAGTGTTCAGGAATTTTAATTCACATCGGTGGACCGGCACTGACGATCCAAAGGCTTGACTGAGTACTTGCCTGAGACATGGGCTAGATTGTCTCGAAGTCGGTAAGGACTACCTTTTTCCTTGGTTCATGACGGAAATCCAATTTCCAAATACGTGACTGTGCGGTTTTGACTGTATACCTATATATGGCGACATAGTGGTATGGGGCATTAATGTCGTCTATGATTGATACTTATGATTAGAAATTGTTTTCGAAACATATAAACACTAGTAATAATATCAAATGCTTTTGTTTTATTCGTATCAAGCATATTTTGGCCATTATAAGGTAAAACTCTATCCTCCGGTTTGCGTTGCATTATGTGATGGGAACTGGGTCTTATAATGGCTTCATTTTTATAAAAAGCATTGCGATGTTTAAAAGAATTATCTGTTTTAAAGCACTGGCAATCCAATGGAGTAAACCCGTTCCACGAAAGTGGTGTGGTCCTATGATTAGCCATATTTTAATTGTGTTGAGTAGATTTCTCATACCAGTCCCATGACTGCCTCGTAGTTTGTTTCACTTTCAAACTCGGGTGCCCCTTTTTCTACACGGGCAGCCTTGTATTCAGGTTTAGCTGGCTTTATCCGGATAGCTGGAGCTGAAGATGGATTCTATCATTTATCTCTTTTTATGTTGTTCAGCTCCTATTGTACATATTATGTTTGTTTCCACTGTAGACATTTATGTATAGCTGAACTGTACTTGTACTAAGTATGATCATGTATACTGTGTAACACTGATGATTACGTTTATCCAATATATTCTATTGTTCATTATCTGGTGTATTTATTTAATTTTGTTCTGCTGTTATCTGTTTATGTGTTATATTCCAAAGATTACCCTTGCCACCGTCAGTACGGGGTTTGGGGTCGTCTCATTGGAAAAAAAAAATTAACCTTATTTACTTCTCTTTCAAAAATCACACCTTTGGATTTTATGTCTTTCTGAAACTTCCACTTGCTTTTGTAAAATGTCTTTTTTGCAAATCTAAACAGTTTCATTTTTCTTTAAAATTTTAGTTTCCTTATCTAATTCTTATAATTTTCATGAGAACAAGTAAATTCCCTTTTTATAGTTCAAGCATGTGGTTTCTAAGCTTTGAATTTCCAACCATCTTTCTATCATTATTCAAATTTTCCTTTGCAAATCTTGACATGCACAATTCTTTAACTAAGTTGATTTCTGGGGATTTCACACGATGTTGTTGACTTTTCATCTATATATTGCATAGAGAGTGTCCTAGGTTTCTTAAGTTTGTAAGCAATGAGAAATATGGTTAAATTAATCTCTATTAATTTAAGAATATAAAATATACATAGTAAGAGCATTAACTGAAATGTTTTCCTTATCTACCATATTACACATATTTTCAATAATACCCTAAAATTTAAAATTAATGGATTTTAGATATAGTTCTATTTTAATTTCAAATTTATAATATCTTCCCCATCAAAAATAGTCGGAGTATTACTGGACTGACTCTCGCTAGATCTACAACTATGATTATATATTTATGCTATTAACTTGCTCTGATATCACTTATATAATCAAAATTAACCCTAGAAGGGGAAAGTGAATAAGGTTTACTATAATTTTCACAAAATAATAATAATAATATTTCCAATATAGATTTCAACAAAATAATTGCAAAAAATAAATCACATTCACATAATATACCCATCTTTAAAAAAAACCTAGTTGTTGTTTCCCGTTAGGATTTCTACTAGAAATTAAACAAAACAATGCTTATAGACACTATAAACTCATGATCCTTGCTCACTTGATAATATTAATCCTGCTGTCAAAACCCTGTCACAACCAAGCTACTGAGTTGTGATTTTTCAAACTACCCCTCATAGTTTGTAGCTTAGAAAATTCTAGAGTTTGTAAAATAAAAATTTCAATTTGAATTAAACAAAAGGAACCCTAATTAAACAACATGCTCAAAATAAAATCAAACTAAAAAGCTCCCAAACCAAATTATAAATTAAAAATGATATCCCTTTTTAGTTTGTTTCAGACCAAACCCTTAAATCTTTTGCCCGAACACTTTATCCCTTTGAAACTAGGGTTTCCTTTTGTAATAAAATGATGTCCGCTTCCTTTTACTTTAATTAAATGATGTTTAAATCTGCTTGATCACCTCGTTGATCGATCTATTTTCTGATTAGTCGTGATTGCTTTTGTTATAGAGTTCGATTGTTTAAAAAATGGTATGATTTTTGGGTTTCATTTTGATTTTAATTTGCTCGACTTATTCATTTATTGTCAATGAGATTTAATGTTTAAATAGATGTTTGATTCCTATTATTAACTGAATTTTAACGTCAATGTCTTTCGTTTATTTTTTACTTTTTAGAGTTGAAAATGCATTTAATATACTCATATATTTCTCTGATCATATATTCGAAAATACTAATTTGGATATTTGACTTGTTCTCAAGTTTAATTACTTGCTGGAAATTCTTAACTTTAGTTTTGATATTTACCGTAAATTTTTAACTTGTTCAACTTGAATTTGGTTTTGGAATGTTAAACACTTTGAGCTCGTGACCTTATATTGATGAATACTTTGGCTGTTGTATTGATCACTTCGGTCTAGTTGTTCACCTTGTTAATCTTATTATCATAATGTTAATGATCATGCCGTATTGGTGATGTACTTGATAAGGATTGACATAATTTGAGGAATAAATATTATTAATGATATGCCATAATATGAGGGAATAGTATAAATATCATTAATGATATTATTCAAATATCATTAATGATATTATTCCATAATTGTAGCTGCATGTATAAATATCATTAATGAAAAGTTGAAGAGAAGGATACATCTTTTCCATTCAGTAATCACAAATATATAAAGTTACAAGATTCATACACCTATAACTATGGAATAATATCATTAATGATATTTGAATAATATCATTAATGATATTTATACATGCGCCTACAATTATGGAATAATATCATTAATGATATTTGAATAATATCATTAATGATATTTGAATAATATCATTAATGATATTTATACATACAGCTACAATTATGGAATAATATCATTAATGATATTTATACTATTCCCTCATATTATGGCATATCATTAATGATATTTATTCCTCAAATTATGTCAATCCTTATCACGCCCCCTCAAAACAGAAGGCCAAGATGAGAGACTAATTTTGCTAACTAATTTTGTGAAGGAGGTACGTGGTAGTGGCTTGGTGAGGGCATCCACAAGCTGATCATTAGTGGATATGTAAGAGACACTCAAGTTTCCACTCTGCACATTCTCTCTAACAAAATGGTAATCCAATCCTAGATGCTTCAATTTAGAATGAAAAACTGGATTAGCACTCACATATGTAGCTCCAGCATTATCATAATAGATGACTGGTGCGAGAGTGAGGTTATGACCAAGCTCCTTGAATAAGTTTCCTACCCAAAGAATTTCAGCAGCAGCATTTGTCACTGCCCTATACTCGGCCTCGGTAGATGATCTAGCTCTTGTAAGCTGCTTCTTTGATGTCCAATAGATAGGATTCTTGCCCAAATAGACTATTTATGATGTAGAAATGTAGTCGTCTTTGTTGAGCCCAATCCGCATCAGAGTAAGCATGGAGAGTGAGAGGTGAATTTTTGTTTATAATTAAACCTATATTAGATGTACCACTTACATACCGAAGAAGACGATGTAAAGATTGCGCGTGTTCCTCAGTTGGACACTGCATGTATTGAGCTAGCTCGTTCACTGTGAATGCCACATCAGGCCTTGTGATACTTAAATATTGTAAACAACCTATCAAAGTACAATACTCAGTAGGATCTTTGAGAAGATTTCCATGTATAGTTAACGAAGGATGAGTTGCTAATGGTGTTGCAACTGGTTTTGCATTGTTCATATTAGCTTTGCACAAAATATCAGCAATATACCTCTTTTGACTCAAGAAAATACCCATTGGATGAGGCACTACTTCCACTCCTAGGAAGTAAGACAATTCTCAAAGGTCTTTGAGTGAGAAACATGCTACCAATTTTTTATAAAAGCTTCCAGAGCATGAGTTGCATTACTTGTAACATAATATCATCCACATAAACCAACAGATAAATGATGCCACCATTTTTGTGTAATGTGAACAAGGATGAATCAGAGACCGTACTCTTAAATCCCAACTCAATTAAATATTACCGTAATTCTTTATACCAGTCTCTTGGAGCTTATTTTAACCCATATAGTGCCTTATTTAATTTACATACATATGTTGGATGTATATGATCTATGTAGCCAGGAGGTTGTATGGTGTATACGTCATCAGTGAGTGTGACCTGCAGAAAAGAATTGTTTATGTCAAGTTAGCGCAATAACCAACCTTGACTAACCGCAAGTGAGAGCACAAGCCGAACCCTGGCGGGTTTAACTACGGGGCGAAAAGTGTCACCATAGTCGATGCCAGCTATAACGACCCGGATTTTTGGTCGATATATTTTATATATTTAATATGGTTATAAATATTGAGTTGATAATATAGATCAATTTTTTATATTGATTTACCGATTTAATAAATTGAAATACAATTTATTTCGAAGATATTAAATTATAGTAATACGAAAACAATAAATAAATCCGAAGTTAGAACTGAATCAAGATGATTCAGATGATCTGTATACATTCTAATTCAAATATAAACGATATTAATAATAAAAGGAATAATTTTTTTTGAATCTAAATTATATTATACCGACTTAAATTAATATCTTCTCCATATGATTGAATAAGGCTTTGGAACCTGTCTTAGTGGATTATGGTGGTTTAACCCCAGAAAGGCCTGATGTTGGGCTCAAATAGGAGTTGAAATCAACATGATAATTTAAAATTAAAGGATACCGGTTTTGATTAAAATTAAAATAAAATAAAATAATTATAAAATATAACTTCCTTCCATCCTAAGCAGTAAGAGCACACTGTAACCCTCTCCATCACTGCAAGCCAAATTCCTAAATGCCTAAGTTTCCCTCTTTATAAATACGCGACGACCTTTCTTTCTATTCCGACTTTGAATCGAAAATATAATTCATTAAAAAGAGAACTAAAAATGGAGCTTCTTCAATTCAGTAAATCAATATTCAGCAGCCACTCCACAAAACCGATGTTCCCTGTTATCTCTTCTCTTCCTCTAATCAATTCGATTGCCTTATTGCCTTCCCTTTCCTCCACCGGAATTCATACCCGCTTTCATTAATAAAAAAAGGGGAATTCAAATTCTAATTCAGATCTTAAACTGGGCATGATACTAATGGCTACGCAATGAAGGGGAAGTCATTCGAATCGATTTCAAAATTTGGGTTCGAACTCTGAGTTTTTGGAGCGACGTGAAGACAATGTCAAGCTAGGGTTATCACGCTCGAGGTTGAGGATTTGTGACTTCTGGAGTCATGCGATGTCGTTGAGGGTTCGACGAGGTTGATTTCAAGTTAAGTTTGGCAATGGTTTAGCACATACGAAGGAATGATGGTGGGTTTTCAGTGGAGTTTGTGTCGCACGACACCAAGGAGTGGCGGCAGACACGATTTGTAGTAGGAGCTCGAGTATGGCCAAGTGGTGCAGCGAGATAGAGAAATGAATGGCAAATTGATGGTGGTCCTGGTTGCTGAATTTGTAACGTAAAGGGGTGATTGTAATGTCCCGGATTTTTCGACCATTTAAAATAGAATATTTAATCAGTTTATATATTTTATTTGAAATATATTGGATTCTAATCGTATTTATTTAATTTAAATAGAATTCGAATATATATATATATATATATATATATATTATTTAAAAACCAGAATGTTAATGTCGAGTTTGAATTCTACCATTAGAAGTTGAAAACGTTTAAATAAATACGTTGATATTAATCTATCGTTAGATTTAGTCGTTCAAAATATAATTTATATTAAATAAAGAATATTAGACGTAACGTATGGTCTAGTTAGGCATTTATAAACTAAAGAAGGCGTTATAAGATTCTGTTGATATCCTGGTATAACAAGTCAAAGGCTAATCCATACTAACGTTCTTAATATGTAATATAATCAGGACTAGGTAATATAACTAGGATTAGACAATCACATATATTTGTTCGTACAAGTGCTGAATCAAATGGACAAAATAGTTCATTAAAATTTTCAGATACACATGCCTCATTCACTTTAGAAACGTAATACACCAGAAAACAAAACCCTATTCATATGATTATTGTTTTTGTACAAATGCAAAACACTCCAACTAAACAAACTCATTCCTCTTCACCAGCATTTGCTCAACTCGAAACTACCCAGTTCGCCAAAACGAACTTGAAATCTTGTGGGATAGTGAATCCAAAATCGTCTAAATCAGTTTTGATCCTGCGAAATGGAAAACCCATTAAAAAGGGAAAGATCATGAACAAGACAATTCATAAGAAAAGAAAAGAAAAGAAAAAAGAAAAAGAAAAAAAAATGATATCATCAAATCTATACGGCTAGAAAAGACAAGGCAATACATAATTAAAGGAAACAGCAAAGGAATGTATCCTTTTCAATTGTAGGTACAACATGCTTTGTCCATCCAAGAAAACCATAAATGAACAGTTGATGGACAAAGTAGGCATAGCTACTATATTCATATAAGAAGCCAAAAACATATCAACATGGACAGCTAGATCAAATCTATACAAAAGCTGCTACCGTATATATGGAAATCAAATGCAGGATCTACTGCAAATCTCTACATTGAATAAATAATTCAGTAAGCCTCACCAAATCCATGTACTTCAGATTTTATAATGGACAGTGAAAAATAAAATAAACAGCTAAAAAGGAGAATGAGCAGCTATAAATAAATAAATAGATTACAGCTAAAGAAATAAATCTGTGAACAGCTTAGAGATGAACAATGTACTGGAAACAGATATGCATATCTTTAAATATCAGATCCATATACACAATAGGACAGCTTATATATGTATTCATATATAGAATAAAAATTTTGAAATGAAAATCTAGTTCAGAATTGACAGTTTCAGAAAATCTCATTGAAAATCCATGCAAGAAATTCAATATACAGTTCAGAAATCTCTGAATCAAATCATATACCAAATCGGAACAAAACAGTGATAGATTCATATATCAAAATCGAATAAGTTATATATCCATATATGCAGAAGTTTCCCATATTTTCATTGTTGCTATGTGCTTCAAAATCTGAACATAAAATCTACAAGACACAGGTTCAAATCTCTGAATTTAATTAACAACTCAGCAATATTCGAACAGACCAATAGTACCCTAAAATTCTATACCAAAAATCCGAACTAAAATCTAAGTTATAGATTTGGATTCGATTGACATAACAATTCAAGACAAGGTTCTCATCCAGTTTCAAACCGCTACTATAAATAAGGGTCACGGAATGGTGTTTCATACATCCTAAACCACACAAACGAACACAGTAAACCAAAGGAAAAATCCCAGAATAATTAAGTAATATAAGAATAGAGTAAGAAAACTTAGCTTTCTTACTAATCATTGTTGAAGCTATAATCTGCTACGGTGGAGTTCGTCTGGCTGCTCGTCATGGTGCTGGAAGACTCACGAGATGGCGAGGATCGCAAAGCCGTACGAGTGGTTGATGAGGAGAGGGTCGCGACGCCATGATTTGGGGTAGGAGGTTGAAAAGGAATTAGGGTTTTCTTTTTGAACGATGAAATTGGGGGCGGCGGGTTAAATGGAAATAAGGGTTACGAGCAAGGGTTTTAAGGAGATAGTGGAACGGGTTGGGCCGGCTGCTATAAGGTAAAGGCCCAAATTTTTTTAATTCTATTTTTAGGTTTAAATAATTTAATTTCTTCGTTCGATTGTTTATACGATATCTCACGCATACAGTGTCGGATTTACGCACGGTTAGTTGCGTTGGGACCGTGGAGACGAGTACTTCGAGATGGATTGGGTCTAGTCTGGATCAGAAGTGACTAGAATTTTTATTCGAATTAAATGTCAGTTTAATTTGACTAAACCAGATGTTTATCGACGGATTTAAATCCAGGTGAGTAAAACTCACTCAGCCTTCCCGTTTATATTTTATATAAACTGGGTATTTTTATTTTATGTGTTCTGATTGTTAGTGGTTGAATGTTATGTATATATATTGTTGATTCATCGATCGTTTAATTTTAGAAGATACCCACTGTTTTGGGTTGACCCACACAAAGTAATTCCCTTGACTAATCATATTTATTGCTTGAATTGTTTGGATTGTTTTGAATTGGCTGTTGATGGATTGATGATTGTCATAGAAATTTAGCAATCAAATGGTTGATTATTATTTTTGAACCTTATTTCGAAAATTGTTCTGATAATAACCAATGGATGATATGGGTTGAGTAATTGGCATCACCTGGCTTATAAATCAATCGATTTATAAAATATGGGTTTTATCGACAGTGAATCGATAATATTTAAGTTATAAATATATTT
The DNA here is from genome assembly GCA_030737875.1 of Allium sativum. Classification (NCBI taxonomy): domain Eukaryota; kingdom Viridiplantae; phylum Streptophyta; class Magnoliopsida; order Asparagales; family Amaryllidaceae; genus Allium; species Allium sativum. Next base: position 494,134,290 of record CM060920.1, read on the forward strand.
TATAACGAAAATAGGGTTTGAAAGATTATTACATTGAAAGGTTATTCAAAAAAAGAAAATAAATATTTAATTATTTATTTATTTAAAGTTTACAAGGAATTATGGAATTGTTTATATAAACCAAATTCTTATGTTGATAAGAATGATAAATAAACGAGCAAGAAATAACCTAGGAGTCAAGTATTTCGTCAAGTGAACGATTAAATGAAGTTATTCAAATTAATTATATTTTAATTAATTTAAAGAAGGAATTACCTGGAGTTGGTTAAAGAGATAATCATGTTTTGAATCGAACGAGTCGACCATTATAACAAAGTTAGAAACTATTTATGAGTTTGTTGTTAATAAACTAAAATAGATGACCTAACGAAAAAATTGGTTAATTTAAAGAAGATTTAAAAGAGATTTTTATTATTTATCTTTGTAAATAAAACTGATTTTTTACAATCATAAATGCAAAAGTAAATTATTTGTTTAGTTTGATTAATTACTTCTTAAATGAGATATATTTAAGTAAGTGATTGATCCAGAGATATAAAAGGGTTTATATTAAACCTGGAAAACTATAAACAAGGTTTATAAGTGGAATATGAGTTTAAACGTCGTTTAAATTGGAAATACTTAATAGTAGTATTAAGTAAAATCCATGGATTTAAAAAGGGAATTTCCCGAAAGAAAGGGGATTGGCAAAAAGGGGTTTGATTCAAGCTGAGTAAACAAAGTTGAAAATAGGATTTGAAATAATAATTCAGTTTGTGAAATGAAGTATTTGAAAAAGCCAAGAGTGAATAAAGGTGATGTTAGAAATAAGCGATATTTATTTTATTTAAAAAGAGAAACTTCCAAAGGATGAGAAGCACGGTAAAGCGATATTTTAAATTGTGGGATGTGTTTAATATCGATTCTTGAATTACAACTCGTATCTATCTGAAGATAAGAACGTTGTTGATCAAGGTCTGAGAGGTAATTAAAATACCCCAACTTGGACGACTGCAGGATTATCCAAGGACGATACTAGATAGTAATGTCAAGAATGGGTAATAAGATTTCCCAAAGTAACGGGAATGATATGAGATGATATTTCCCTTGTAACGAAATTAAAAGGAGATTTGGCGATAAATTTTAAAAGCTGAGTGATGCCAAATACTAGACCAGTGGATCTATTTTTATGATTTCATGGATGTTTACTTGATAGTTAAATAACCGACTATCAAGTCTGACCTTTACGATTGTTGATATGGAAAGTCCGGGATCGAATATATATTCGAAAACCATTCCAACCAACAAATACGAAAATATATAGAAGAGATCAAGTGACGATCGAGATGGAGAATGTGAAGACCATAGATCTTCATAAAGCGGAAGAACCACTTACAATCTCTGATTCGACCCAGAGATATACTGGGGTTCTGACGTGGTTAGGATCTGTGGAATGCAAGGACTACTCGCTACTGATCCATGGGGTGATTCCTATATTAGATGCAGTAGGAGAGTACCTTCGGTTCATCCTGTTCCTGGATGACTTGTATGGACGGATGTCTGATAGAGTATTTCCAAAGGAATTACATGAGTTGATTTCTCCAAATGTACCTTAGTTGATGGCGTAGAAATGGTTATTCTCTAGCCCAATAAACTAGAGTATTTTTGTGGACGTCAACCAGTGTGAGCTGGCGGACCTGACGATGTGGCATTCAAAGTGTATGGTGACTAGGCATGTTCTGACCTCAAGCCTCATCAACCAGGAGATGACAAAAATCGGGCAGGCAGCATGGCTATGTGGGTCGCTCACATTAGGATGTATAATCACCTATCTAGAGAAATTCCTTTTATTTCTTACTTTATCGATTCTGCCCATTCGGGAAACGGTGGTTTGAGTCCAACCGTTGGTGATATACATTCGATACACTCAAGCGAAATGAGTGGTCGGTCATGTGAGGGCCGAGTTGCAAGACGTTCTTGTTGAACCCAGTGTATTCGCCTCTAGAGATACACGAGCGGCAGGTGGTCCCATACTGTAATGACCCGCACTGTCAGGGGTATTATAGTTAATTTATTTAATTATATATATCGTGATGTGGTGAATAAAATAGAGGTTTAATTTAATAATAAGGAATATTTAATTAAATTAAATAATATATTTAATTCAGAAATAATCAAGAATATTGGAAATCACAATATTCTGTGAACGGGGTCGTCCCTTAGATTTAATTCAGCTTAGAGTTGAATTATATTGACGAATATATTCAATCGACGACAGTTTGAACGTATAATTATATTATAATTAAAATCGAGCTCGAAATGGCGCTGCAGTTCGTGAATTGGCGATTCGAACTTCAACTGAATGTACAGGATTCGTTTTAAGCCGGATTTCTGTGAAACAAGAAACATGTGGAGCTGGTGGAGTATATCTTTCTAGTGGAAGAGAAAAAATCGGGATTTCGTCGTGTAGATTTTGATTCACGTCCAAATCAAATTTCAGAAAAGTCGCTGTAGAATTCCTTTATAATTTGCAACGCTTTATATACGTTATAAAAGAGATTTTTCGATATAAACTGAATATCGATAAATCTAAAATCTGAAATAGCAAACTGTAAATTCTGATATGATATTCTGGATCTGTACGATATCATATATGAAGATATACGATAATATTAATTTATTAATATTTAATTTAATAATATTTAAATATATTTATATATTTAAATGGGTCATTCAGAGCGTTAAAAATAGCCACTTTTGCAAACGAAGCCGGAATTCGACGAAACTAGTTTTGTTGGATCCGCAATGTCAAATAGTTGTTAGATTTCCAGTTTCGTGATTTTTAGGGTCAGTGTGTGACCGTGGGGATTTTTAGAGTGAAAAACAGTCAGTATTTTGACGGTTAAAAATACACTGTGTGAGCATACGGAGTCGGAATTCGACGAAACCAGTTTCGTTGGGACCGAAATGTCGAACTCTAGCTACATGTCCAGTTTCGTGATTTTTAGATGGCGTGTGTGATCATAGGAATTTTAGAGGACATATGAAAATAGCGTATGCTTAGAAATAAATAAAATGCATGGGCTATCCTGTTTACAGAATAGTGCTTTCGGTTTGTCCAGTCCCAGGACAACTTGTATGGACGAAGGTCTGACAGAGTATATCCAATGGATCGCATAAGTTGATCTGTTCAAACGTATTCACGTTTGGTGGCGGAGGAATTCGTTTCTCTTAGCTGTATACCCGTGTTATTTTTGGATAAGTCAATTTGTGATTTGGCGGGTATGACGATGTGACATTTCTAAGTGAATGAAGATGGGTGTCTGACATAGTATTTCCAGAAGGGCCACGTACATTGATTTCTTCAACCGTACGAAGAGTGGAAGCGGAGAAGGAAACTTCTTTTAGCTGACACGTAATGTATTGTTGTAGACGTCAATTAGTGATTTTCGATGGATCTGACAATGTGGCATTCGAAGTGAATCTATTATGATGATAAAGCGTAGCTTCTAGCCTCATCAACCGGTAAATGACAGAAATCGGGCAGGCAGCATGGCTAAGTCGGTCGCACCGAAGTAGGGTGTATAATCACCTATCTAGTGAATATTCATTTGTTTCTTAAATCTATCAATGCTGTCCCATATATATACGGGAACGGTTGCTGATCCCAACCGTTGGTGATGTACATTCGATACACTCAAGCGAAATGAGTGGTCGGTCATGTGTGGCTGAGTTACAAGATGTTCTTGTTGAACTCCAGTGTATCGTTCCTAGAGTACACTGATCGGAAGGTGATTCCATACCTTGTCATAGTTGGAAACCCAATCATCCAATACGTGCTTGCGATTTTGATTGTATACTATATATGTAGAACGTGAGATGCAAGCGTTTCTACTAGACTGATATTTATTTGTACTTAGACATTATTATAATATCAGAATGATATTGCTTTGCAAAGATGTTTGGATTCTCATAAGGGAAAAACCCGTTCCGTATTCACGGCGTGGTCTTATGAGATATCATATACCTGTTTAAATGATTTGAGTTTATTCACACCAGTCCCATGACTGACCCGGAGTTTACTTTGTTGTTTTCCCTAAACTCTTGGGTGCCTAAATTTGTACGGGCAGTCAAGTAGTCGGGTTTTACAGATATACTGGAAGAGCGTGGAGCAGGAGGCTTCAAGATCATATAGCTATAGTTATTTCCGCCGTGTTGTAAGTGCTGTACTCTGATAAGTGTTATTGTATACATAACTGTTATATTTCAAAGTTATGTTATCTATTATATGTTATTCGTTCCGCTGTGAGGTTCGTGTTACTCTGATGTTGTGTTCTTCTTCTTCTTCTATTCTAAGTTTCTATATTATCTATTCTCACCTTCTAATTTCTTTCATTAACTATTCGGTTATTTTCGATCCTTGGATGTTCGATATGTGTTGTATATCGGATAACCAAGATCGCATTTTTCCGGGTCGTTACACATACCTTGTCAAGATCGGAATCCAATCTCCAATAAGTGTCCACGGTTTTGATTGTATACTATATATGTGGAACGTGAGATGCAAGCATTCCACTAGATTGATATTTACTTGTATTTAGACACTAGTATAATATCAGAAAAGATATTGATTTCGAAAACTGTTTTGGGTTATCGTATGGTACAAACTGTTCGTGTTTATGTGTGGATCGGTCTTATGATTATCTTTTTCTTTCGAAAAAATTTTAAACTTAAAATCAAGTTATGTGATACCCTAAATGCTGTGCGAGTTTTTCTCAATTTGGTCCACCAGACTGACCCGGTGTTTTGTAAATGCTCGGGTTAGACCGAGGTGTACAGGTTCAGGTCATTAGGTACTGCGAAGTCCAGAGACGAGCTGAAGATGTTCAGACGAATGATATTCCACTGTGTGATTTTATATATGAGGACAGATTATCAAAACTGTCCAGATGTGTGTTGTACTCTGATATTGTAAGTATTTTCAAAAGCTCTCAATAAAGATTATTTCTGTATTATATTTTGTTCTGCTGCGATGTGAGACTCTGTGTTGGTTCTTCTTCTTCTTCTTCTATTCTAACTTTCTTTCTTTCTTACCTCATCCTCTAATTTCTTTCTAATAACTATCCAGTATTTTCGGTGCTTGGAGTATCGGCATAAGTCATGGTAAGGGTATTTATGTCGATTTTCAAGGCCGGAAACCGCTGGGTCGTTACCGTGGTATCAGAGCTATTGGTTGAGTAGTAACCTTGGCTCTGTGGCATAACTCGATAGAGATTGGGTTAGTAACACCCTAGATTGAGTTGAGTGTGTGTATATATATATGAGAGTGTATTTGTAAGTTTTATACACAAATGTTTTGTATTTTGTTATCTGACTGGTTCAAGTGTTGATAAGCTTTGAGCTAGTAAATGGATACGATATTGTTTTATAAAGTGGGTAAATGAAATAATTTTACCCAATGTATATTTTTATATAGAAAAAAGGAATTTATTTTCTATATTATAGTAATGGGAGTTATTTGTTTGTTCTGATTGATTTGATTTGAAATCAAATTTTAATTATGAAATAAAATTGAATTGATTAGAAAATCAATTCGTCGATTGAATCAAATATGAAAGTAAAACTAAACCTGGTTAAGTAAAATCAAGTTAAGAATGAATTCGAATTGAGTAAACTTGAATAAATTGTGATTTGAAAATTTAATAAGAATTAATTTGATATTTATCAATTGATATTAATAAATGTCAAACCAAGGCGCATGCAAACCAGATATTTATTGATTTCAATTTGGCCAGTTGAGGTTAATGAGAAACTGTATGAATGGAAAATAAGGAGATAAATCCCGGTAGGGTGGATTGGAAATAAGATTGGGTGGTGAAGTGGAAACAGAATTGTCTAACCTAGATTATTGTTTGCATTATAAGTGGAATAAATGCAGAATCCTGGAGGTTGTGGAGATAATTTGGTTATAAAGATTGGGAATTCAGGCGATAAGCAGTTGCTTGATACGCTTTGAAAGTTGGGATTTGAGTTGAAATGCTCGATCAAAAGGTAAACCTTATATTATGGGTTAAGAAAATTATTTATACCCTGAGTGGGTTGCCATTTGGATTTTGAATTTTCTTTCCGAAGGAGTTGAGGCCCAGAGTGGCAGTTATAGTCGTATCAATCGAGCCATGCAGAAAGGATACTGGCAAAATTTTAGAAGTTCGAATTTATTTTGAATTTAATTCAAAAGAAATAATTTTAAAAATAATTCGATTCGGAATATTCTTCGTACTTTGCAATTTCGAGGACGAAATTTTTCTAAGAGCGGAAGAATGTAATGTCCCGGATTTTTCGACCATTTAAAATAGAATATTTAATCAGTTTATATATTTTATTTGAAATATATTGGATTCTAATCGTATTTATTTAATTTAAATAGAATTCGAATATATATATTTATATATTATTTAAAAACCAGAATGTTAATGTCGAGTTTGAATTCTACCATTAGAAGTTGAAAACGTTTAAATAAATATGTTGATATTAATCTATCGTTAGATTTAGTCGTTCAAAATATAATTTATATTAAATAAAGAATAATAGACGTAACGTACGGTCTAGTTAGGCATTTATAAACTAAAGAAGGCGTTATATGATTCTGTTGATATCCTAGTATAACAAGTCAAAGGCCAATCCATACTAACGTTCTTAATATGTAATATAACCAGGACTAGGTAATATAACTAGGATTAGACAATCACATATATTTGTTTGTACAAGTGCTGAATCAAATGGACAAAACAGTTCATTAAAATTTTCAGATACACATGCCTCGTTCACTTTAGAAACGTAATACACCAGAAAACAAAACCCTATTCATATGATTATTGTTTTTGTACAAATGCAAAACACTCCAACTAAACAAACTCATTCCTCTTCACCAGCATTTGCTCGACTCGAAACTACCCAGTTCGCCAAAACGAACTTGAAATCTTGTGGGATAGTGAATCCAAAATCGTCTAAATCAGTTTTGATCCTGCGAAATAGAAAACCCATTAAAAAGGGAAAGATCATGAACAAGACAATTCATAAGAAAAGAAAAGAAAAAAGAAAAAGAAAAAAAATGATATCATCAAATCTATACGGCTAGAAAAGACAAGGCAATACATAATTAAAGGAAACAGCAAAGGAATTTATCCTTTTCAATTGTAGGTACAACATGCTTTGTCCATCCAAGAAAACCATAAATGAACAGTTGATGGACAGAGTAGGCACAACTACTATATTCATATAAACAGCTAAAAACATATCAACATGGATAGCTAGATCAAATCTATACAAAAGCTGCTACTGTATATATGGAAATCAAATGCAGGATCTACTGCAAATCTCTACATTGAATAAATATTCAGTAAGCCTCACCAAATCCATGTACTTCAGATTTTATAATGGACAGTGAAAAATAAAATAAACAGCCAAAAAGGAGAATGAGCAGCTATAAATAAATAGATTATAGCTAAAGAAATAAATCTGTGAACAGCTAAGAGATGAACAATGTACTGGAAACAGATATGCATATCTTTAAATATCAGATCCATATAGACAATAGGACAGCTTATATATGTATTTATATATACAATCAAATTTTTGATACGAAAATCCAGTTCAGAATTGACAGTTTCAGAAAATCTCATTGAAAATCCAAGCAAGAAATTCAATATAGAGTTCAGAAATCTCTGAATCAAATCATATACCAAATCGGAACAAAACAGTGATAGATTCATATATCAAAATCGAATAAGTTATATATCCATATATGCAGAAGTTTCCCATATTTTCGCTGTTGCCATGTGCTTCAAAATCTGAACATAAAATCTACAAGATACAGGTTCAAATCTCTGAATTTAATTAACAACTCAGCAATATTCGAACAGACCAATAGTACCCTAAAATTCTATACTAAAAATCCGAACTAAAATCTAAGTTACAGATTTGGATTCGATTGACATAAAAATTCAAGACAAGGTTCTCATCCAGTTTCAAATCGCTACTATAAATAAGGGTCATGGAATGGTGTTTAATACATCCCAAACCACACAAACGAACACAGTAAACCAAAGGAAAAATCCCAAAATAATTAAGTAATATAAGAATAGAGTAAGAAAACTTAGCTTTCTTACTAATCCCTGTTGAAGCCGTAATCTGCTACGGTGGAGTTCGTCTGGCTGCTCGCCATGGTGCTAGAAGACTCACGAGATGGCGAGGATCGCGAAGCCGTACGAATGGTTGATGAGGAGAGGGTCGCGACGCCATGATTTGGGGTTGGAGGTTGAAAAGGAATTAGGGTTTTCTTTTTGAATGATGAAATTGGGGGCGGCGGATTAAATGGAAATAAGGGTTACGAGCAAGGGTTTTAAGGAGATAGTGGAACGGGTTGGGCCGGCTGCTATAAGGTAAAGGCCCAAATTTTTTTTATTCTATTTTTAGGTTTAAATAATTTAATTTCTTCGTCCGATTGTTTATACGATATCTCACGCATACAGTGTCAGATTTATGCACGGTCAGTTGCGTTGGGACCGTGGAGACGAGTACTTCGAGATGGAGCGGGTCTAGTCTGGATCAGAAGTGACTGGAATTTTTATTCGAATTAAATGTTAGTTTAATTTGACCAAACCAGATGTTTATCGACGGATTTAAATCCAGGTGAGTAAAACTCACTCAGCCTTCCCGTTTATATTTTATATAAATTGGGTATTTTTATTTTGCGTGTTCTGATTATTAGCAGTTGACTGTTATGTATATATACTGTTGATTCATCAGTTGTTTAATTTCAAAAGATACCCACTGTTTTGGGTTGACCCACACAAAGTAATTCCCTTGACTGATCATATTTATTGCTTGAATTTTTTGGATTGCTTTGAATTGGCTATTGATGGATTGATGATTGTCATAGAAATTTAGTAATCAAATGGTTGATTATTATTTTTGAACCTTATTTCAAAAATTGTTCTGATAATAACCAATGGATGATATGGGTTGAGGAATTGGCATCACCTGGCTTATAAATCAATCGATTTATAAAATATGGGTTTTATCGACAGTGAATCGATAATATTTAAGTTATAAATATATTTTATAACGAAAATAGGGTTTGAAATATTATTACATTGAAAGGTTATTCACAAAAATAAAATAAATATTTAATTATTTATTTATTCAAAGTTTACAAGGAATTATGGAATTGTTTGTATAAACCAAATTCTTATGTTGATAAGAATGATAAATAAACGAGCAAGAAATAACCTAGGAGTCAAGTATTTCGTCAAGTGAACGATTAAATGAAGTTATTCAAATTAATTATATTTTAATTAATTTAAAGAAGGAATTAACTGGAGTTGGTTAAAGAGATAATCATGTTTTGAATCGACCGAGTCGACCATTATAACAAAGTTAGAAACTTTTTATGAGTTTGTTGTTAATAAACTAAAATAGATGACCTAACGAAAAAATTGGTTAATTTAAAGAAGATTTAAAAGAGATTTTTATTATTTATCTTTGTAAATAAAATTGATTTTTTACAATCATAAATGCAAAAGTAAATTATTTGTTTAGTTTGATTAATTACTTCTTAAATGAGATATATTTAAGTAAGTGATTGATCTGGATATAAAAGGGTTTATATTAAACCTGGAAAACTATAAACATGGTTTATAAGTGGAATATGAGTTTAAACGTCATTTAAATTAGAAATACTTAATTGTAGTATTAAGTTAAATCCATGGATTTAAAAAGGGAATTTCCCGAAAGAAAGGGGATTGGCAAAAAGGGGTTTAATTCAAGCTGGGTAAACAAAGTTGAAAATAGGATTTGAAATAATAATTCAGTTTGTGAAACGAAGTATTTGAATAAACCAAGAGTGAATAAAGGTGATGTTAGAAATAAGCGATATTAATTTTATTTAAAAAGAGAAACTTCCAAAGGATGAGAAGTACTGTAAAGCGATATTTTAAATAGTGGGATGTGTTTAATATCGATTCTTGAATTACAACTCGTATCTATCTGAAGATAAGAACGTTGTTGATCAAGGTCTGAGAGGTAATTAAAATACCCCAACTTGGACGACTGCGGGATTATCCAAGGACGATACTAGTTGGTAATGTCAAGAATGGGTGATAAGATTTCCCAAAGTAACGGGAATGATACGAGATGATATTTCCCTAGTAACGAAATTAAAAGGAGATTTGGTGATAAATTTTAAAAGCTGAGTGATGCCAAATACTAGACCAGTGGATCTATTATTATGATTTCATGGATGTTTACTTGATAGTTAAATAACCGACTATCAAGTCTGGCCTTTACGATTGTTGATATGGAAAGTCCGGGACCGAATATATATTCGAAAACCATTCCAACCAACAAATACGAAAATATATAGAAGAGATCAAGTGACGATCGAGATAGAGCATGTGAAGACCATAGATCTTCATAAAGCGGAAGAACCACTTACAATCTCTGATTCGACCCAGAGATATACTGGGGTTCTGTCGTGGTTGGGATCTGTGGAATGCAAGGACTACTCGCTACTGATCCATGGGGTGATTCCTTTATTGGATGCAGTAGGAGAGTACCTTCGGATCATCCTGTTCCTGGATGACTTGTATAGACGGATGTCTGACAGAGTATTTCCAAAGGAATTACATGAGTTGATTTCTCCAAACGTACGATAGTTGATGGCGGAGAAATGGTTATTCTCTAGCCAAATAAACTAGAGTATTTTTGTGGACGTCAACCAGTGTGAGCTGGCGAACCTGACGATGTGGCATTCAAAGTGTATGATGACTAGGCATGTTCTGACCTCAAGCCTCATCAACCGGGAGATGACAAAAATCGGGCAGGCAGCATGGCTATGTGGGTCGCTCCCATTAGGATGTATATTCACCTATCTAGAGAAATTCCTTTTGTTTCTTACTTTATCGATTCTGCCCATTCGGGAAACGGTGGTTTGAGTCCAACCGTTGGTGATATGATTTCGATACACTCAAGCGAAATGAGTGGTCGGTCATGTGAGGGCCGGGTTGCAAGACGTTCTTGTTGAACCCAGTGTATTCGCCTCTAGAGATACACGAGCGGCAGGTGATCCCATACCTTGTCAAGGTCGGAATCCAATCTATAATAAGTGTCTACGGTTTTGATTGTATACTATATATGTGGAGCGTGAGATGCAAGCGTTCCAGTAGAATTATATTTACTTGTATTTAGACACTAGTATAATATCAGAAAAGATATTGATTTCGAAAACTGTTTTGGGTTATCGTAAGGTAAAAACCATCCATGTTTATGTGTGGATCGGTCTTACGATTATCCTTTTCTTTCGAAAGAATTTTAACCTTAAAATCAAGTTGTGTGATACCCTAAATGCTGTGCGGGTTTTTCTCACTCTGGTCCACCAGACTGACCCGGAGTTTTGTAAATGCTCGGGTTAGACCGAGGTGTACAGGTTCAGGTCATCAGGTACTGCGAAGTCCAGAGACGAGCTGAAGATGTTCAGACGAATGTATTCCGCTGTGTGATTTTATATATGAGGACAGATTATCAAAACTGTCCAGATGTGTGTTGTACTCTGATATTGTAAGTATTTTCAAAAGCTCTCAATAAAGATTATTTCTGTATTATATTTTGTTCCGCTGCGATGTGAGACTCTGTGTTGGTTCTTCTTCTTCTTCTATTCTAACTTTCTTTCTTTCTTACCTCATCCTCTAATATCTTTCTAATTACTATCCAGTATTTTTGGTGCTTGGAGTATCGGCATAAGTCATGGTAAGGGTATCTATGTCGATTTTCAAGGCCGGAAACTGCTGGGTCGTTACAGTGATTGATTTCAGGTGCATGGAAAATGTAGTATTGATGGGCAAGTGAGAATTTGGGAGGAAGAATGCTGCTGTGTTGCGCAAATCAGTTTAAGGAAGTGGAAAGATTTTAAAGCTATTAAGGTAAACAAATCTTTGTTGATTAAATTAATTTGTTTATAATCTTATAATTAGCAAATGAAATAATTAAGTTGTAAACGCAACAATTTACATAAATTAGGTTAAAATCATACGAGATCGGCGATGGATGACTTGTGAGAACATAAGCTTCGCACTGGAATTAATTTGGAAGTGTTCGGGACCAGACATGAATTTTAAATTTAACCGAACCTTACTCGATTTAATTTAAAATTTGGAGCAGATTGCAATGAAATAACTGTAAGTAAATCTCACTCGGATTTTATATCAAAATTTATTTTTATTGTTAAAAATATATATTGGTTGTTTGGTTGCGTTAAATATTATTGTGGTTGTTTTAAATATATTAGTTATTTAGGTTTGATGTTTGTGGCTGTTATATATACATATACTATTGGTGGTTGGATATTTCCCGTAGTACCATTAGCGGATGCCTGCAGTATCATTAGTGGATGATCCTATACGCCCCAGAATATGATAGTGGATGACCTTCTATACCGCGATATCCTGCCTCAAAGCAGGATAGGTATTATTTATGTTGGCTAATGTCTGTGGATGTAGGAAAACAGGTTGGAGGGATCCAACTGGATTCCTCAAAATTTATTATTGTTTGTTTTCATATATATATATATATATATATATATATATATATATATATATTATCACATGTGATGCATTGATTGATAATTGGGTGGTTTGATTGTTTAAATATCATTAGGACCTAAAATGTTGATTTACAAAAAAAAAGTGAAAATGATATTTCAAGATTAAAATGGAAAAAATCTATTTTTAAAAATAGAATTTTAATTTCGAATGGGATATAAAGATATAAACTTGTTTTAAATAAAGCAAGTATTGAATTTATAAACGATGTTTATAAACTAAATAATACAGGAAATTGAAGTATTGAATTTATAAACGACATTATAAATTAAATAATGCAGGAATTGAAATAAATTTATAAATGGTGTTTTTAAATGAAATGATAATTACAATTGGATAATTGGAGAGTTTAAATTCGAATGTGAATTTAAAATAAGAATTAGAAATCGTTTTAGATAGAAAACAATGAAATCTATTCCGATGTTTGGAATATAAATTTAATTGGAAAATTTAATTAGATTATGTTGAAATTATAAAATAAACTATATCCAGAAAGGATATTAGAATTGTATTAATTAGAAACTCGGATTTAGAATGAAATATTTAAAATAGATTCTATGTTGTGTATAGATAAGTTAAAATATATAGAATATTCCAAAAATAAGATTTTGGTTTTTAAATAGACTTTGAAATGGAACTTGTTGAATATATATAACAAGAAAGTTTATAAATGATGTTTATAAATGTACTGAATTAATTATCAAGAGATAATTTATCATTTTAAATTCAAGTATAAAGTTAAAATATAATTTGGAATCATTTCGAAAAAGGAAATGATAGTTTATATTCCGGAGTTCAGAATATAAAACGAATTGAGTTTAAATAGATTTGAAATGAAACTTGTTTAATATATAAATAAGGAAGTTGGATTTATAAACGATGATTATAAATCTACAAAAATAAATTATCATTTGATAATTTAGATGTTTAAATTCAAGTATGAATTTAAAAGTGAATTGGAAAATGGTTTGAAATAGAATGGTAAATTTTATTCTGGAATTCAGAATATAAATTGAAGTGAGAATAAATCCAACAGATTTATAACTAGAATTCGATTATATCGAGTTTTATAAATAAATTTATTTAAAAAAGGAATTGAAATTTAATATAGCAAATTGAGTATAGATAAATTCATAACCGAATTAATGAAAAATCGACGATTTATAAATAATCGTAATATTATGTTGAATAGGGAAAATTGGTTTAATATATATTAAAATATATTAGGATGAAGCTGAAATTTGTTATAAACGAAGTTTAAATGTTAATATTTATAAATATAATTAGAACGAACTCGCCGCAGCGTGGTAGTTCGTAAATTGGTGTTTCAAACTTCAATTGAGTATATAGAAGTCAATTTAAGTTGGAATTCTTTGAAACAAGAATCGTCGGGATCGGTTGAATAATAGCTTTCTAATGGAAGGGAAAATTTTGGATTTCATCTTGTAGATTTTAAATTATGTAAAAATCCGAACTTTCATTAGAAAAATCCAGACTTGAGATATAAAATAAATATGAACTCAAACGGAGTAAGTAAACTGATTTTTTTAGGATAAAAATTAGATTTTTTATTTATTTGATAGAATTAACTAATTTAAATAATTATTAGTTAATTGAAATTTGATACGAAATTGGGATTTGAATAAATTAAGTGATTTGGGAATTTATATTCGAAATCGAAAAGGAAACTTGAATTGAAAATGGAATTCAATTTGTTATAAGCAAGTTAATATTATATTTGAACATGTTATGTTCAAACAAAAAGGTGGAATAGGCAAAATAGCTAATTAGAAAATAAATTTGCGAATTGGGTTATGACGAATGGATTGAGTTGAAACAAGGTGGGAATATTTGGATATGTGTTAAGCACGTTTGGAATAAAGTGTATGAAGAGATATAAATTGAAATGCCCGACAAAAGGTGCATACTTAATTTAATATAGGATTTTATGCACTGAATCGGCAAGCCGCTTGGCTTTTTGATTTTCTTTATGAATGGAAAGGGCCCAGAAAGGCATTTCATAGTTATACTGAGTGACCCGTACAAAGGAGGTTATGGCAAAATTTCCGAAAATTTATGGAGTTAGAATATATTCAAGAAAAATTGATAGTTAAAAATATGGAGTTAGAATATATTCAAGAAAAATTGATAGTTAAAAATTAGTGTATCGATATATATAGAATTCGACAAGGAAACGAACTTAAAATAGAATATTTTAAACAAAAAGGAAATTTATAATTAAATGTAGTAAATATAGAAAGAGAAACGTATATACATTTTAAAAATGAATAATTGGTTTATATGATGTTGATTATTCGAGATAAGTAGTCTTGTCCGTTTTGAAGTTAAGAATGCTATTCAGTCAAGGTCTGAGAGGTAGTTATACACCAACTTGATTGATTTCATTATTAACCGATAAATAGCAAGATTCAGGCTTGAAGATAAATAATTGAATGAGATTTAGTAGAATGTAATATTTTTGTTTGTTGTAACGATGTTTTAGACAACATTCGTTTTAACCCAAGTAAGTTGTAACAACCCGGAAAATCAGAACCAATTTAAAACTTTTATTTTGGCAATTTTAATGAATTTTTAATATTTAAAATGAATTATTTTAAATAATAACGACGAGAAATTTATTTTGAATAGAATTAGAACGTATATATTTATTTAAATCAAAGTTGGAATATAAATATTTATTTCAATTATAAAAGGAATTGAAAATGGCGCGGTAGTTTGAAAATTCGATTTCAAATTTCAAATGTATGTACAGGATTCAAAATAAACCGGATTTTAGTGAAACCAAAAATATTAGAATCTATTTGAAAATATCTTTCCAACAAATCCGAAAAATCCAAATTTCATAGCGGGAATAAAAAGTTATATCCAGTTGAAAATTCAGAATAGTCGCTTTGGAAATATAGCCCTTACAAATGGCGATTTTGCAAACGACCTCCGTTTTCGACGAAACCATTTTTTGTTGGATCCGGGAGTCAAATTATTGCTAGATTCCAAAATTCATAATTTTTGGGATTAATATGTGAGCGTGGCGAAGGAAAACATGTTTTGACAGTTTTAGTCAATTTGGATCGACCAGAAAATGACCAATTTTCAAACGGTCTTCAAATTCGATGAAATTAGTTTTGTTAGGGCCGTATCGTCAAAACATAGCCAGATTTATTTTTCTGGAATTTTTGGAGTCCGTATGTGGCCCCAATAAATTGAAATGTACATTTGAATTGAATATATATAGATTTATATTTTAATTTAAACGGAAACTGATCGAAACGTTAGAATTGGGTTACGAAACATATCCCATTGTTTTCGGAATGGGAGTAATTAGTTAAGGGTGACAGTCGTTGGGTCTCGATTGGAGATAGAATTTAAAAGTTGCTTTTTAGAATTAATTAAATAATTAAATATATATTATTATATAATCCCTCTCCCCATACCTCTCCTTTCAGAACACGATAGAAAAAAGAGAAAATCAAAAGGGGGAATGCGACGTCGCAACCGCCCGCCACCACTGCGTCGGAGGCGTGTCTCACCAGTCGCCACTCCGATCTGGACCCCCTCCCACCCTCACGCTTCTATCTCCCCTCCTCTATCACGAAGATCGAACCCCCTTTTCCCGTCGCTCTGCCCATTCGACGTCGTAGGAGGCGGCGCCCTACCCCAGTCACCGTCGATCGGTGGCCCCCCCCTGGACCTCCACCTCCGACGTAAACCGCCCTCTCCTCCACCAAACGATAAAAACAGTAAGCTCCTCCTTTTTATTTTATTTTAGATTCAGTTTTTATATAGATACGTAGATTAAATTCAGTTTTTATTTAGATACATTGTTTAAATTCGGATTTTAGCTTTATAAAAAACATATATAAAAATCTGATTTTTATATATGATAACATAGAGAAAAGGTATGATTTTTATTATATGTGAAGCGTTGAAAAGATTAGAATTTTAACGATAATAAAAATATGATTTTTATATTATAGAGATAATAAAAATATGATTTTTATATTATAGAGTGAATAAAAATATGATTTCTATATGAAGAGATATGAAATAAAAATATGATTTTTATTGTATGAACATCGAAATAAAAATATTATCTTTATAATGTAAACATCGTGTTAAAGATGTGATTTTTACACATATGGTTTTGAAGTAAAAATATAATTTTTAGAATTGAAATAAAAATGTGATTTTTTTCTATGAACGGCATGGAAAGATGGAGTTGGAATGTCCGGAAAATCCAACCCATCGTTCGCTAAAGAATGACGAAGTGGAACCCCAAGGTGAGAACTCCTCACTATAATTTTTTATGCAGTTATTTATTTTATAACTGCATATATGAACTGCTCCCGGTTGTCCAAAGACCATGGACGACTTGTGTAACGACCCAGGGATTTCCGGTCCCGAAAATCAACATAAATACCTTTACCGTACTGATGTCGACCTCCCAACACCGAAAAACACTGGAACGTTTATAGAAAGAAATTAGAGGGTGAGATAAGAAAGAAAGAAAGTTAGAATAGAAGAAGAAGAATTACCAACACAGAGTCTCACATCGCAGCGGGACAAAATATAATATTGAAATAAATCTTTATTCAGAGCTTTTAAAAATACTTACAGTATCAGAGTACAACATACATCTAGACAGTTTTAATAGCCTGTCTCATATACAACACATAGCGGAATAGTAATCATATTATACATCTGAACACCTTCAGCTTGTCCCTGGACTTCACGGTACCTGATAATCTGAACCTGTATACTCCGAGCTAACCCGAGCATTTACAAAACACCGGGTCAGTCGGGTGAACCAGAGTGAGAAAAAAGTCACACAGTATTAAGATATCACACAACTTGATTTTAAATTTTAAATCCTTTCGAAAGAAAAGGAAAATCGTAACACCAAATCCCCACATAAACACGGACGGTTTTTACCTTACGATAACCCAAAACACTTATTTTTTAAATCAATATCTTTTCTGATATTATACTAGTGTCTAAATACAAGTAAATATCAATCTAGTGGAACGCTTGCATCTCACGCTCCACGTATATATATAAAAACAAAACCGTAGGCACTTATTGGAAATTGGATTCCGACCATGACAAGGTATGGGACCACCTGCCGATCGTGTATCTCTAGAGGCGAATACACTGGATTCAACAAGAACGTCTTGCAACCCGGCCCTCACCTGACCGACCACTCATTTCGCTTAAGTGTATCGAATGTATATCACCAACGGTTGGACTCAAACCACCGTTTCCCGATAAGGGACAACATCGAATAGATTAAAGAATGAAATGGATTTTCTCTAGATAGGTAATTATACACCCTAATGGGAGCGACCCCATAGCCATGCTGCCTGCCCGATTTCTATCATTTCCTGGTTGATGAGGCTTGAGGTCAGAACACATCTGATCATCATACACTTTGTATGCCACATCGTCAGATACGTCAAATCACTAATTGACGTTCACGAATATACTCTGGGTTTTCAAGAAGGGCCATTCTTCGCCACCAACTCGGTATATTTGTAAAAATCAACGTATGTGGTTTTAAGGAAATACTCCGTCAGACATTCGTCCATAAAAGTCATCCAGGGACAGGAGGAACTGATGGTACTCTCCTACTGCATCCAATATAGGAATCACCCCATGGATCAATAGCGATCATCCTTGCAACCCACAGTTTCAACCACGACAGAAGCCCAGTATATCTCCAGGTCGAATCAGAGACTGTAAGTGGTCCTTTCGCTTTATGAAGATCTATGGTCTTCACATGCTCCATCTCGATCGTCGCTTTATCTCTTCTTTATATTCGTATATGTTGGTTGGAATTGTTTTCGAATATATATTCGATCCCGGTCTTTCCATACCAACAATCGTAAGGGTCAGACTTGATAGTCGATTTTTTAACTATCAAGTAAACATCCATGAAATCACAAAAATAGATTTACTGGTCTGGTACTTAGCATCACTTGGCTTTTAAAATTATTGCCCAATCTTCTTTTATTTCCATTACTAGGTAAAATATCATCTCATATCATTTCCACTACTTTGGAAATCTTAACATACATTCTTGCCATTACCAACTAATATTACCCTTGGATAATCCCGAAACCGTTCAAGTTGGGGTATTTTAATTACCTCTCAGACCTTGATCAACAATGTTCTTATCTTCAGATAAATACGAGTTGAAATTCAAGAACCAATATTGAATTTAATATCAAAACACCTCCCACGTATCTTGTTTATTTAAAATTTAGCCTTATAGTTCTTCTTACCCTCTTTGGAAGTTTCTCTTGCCAAACATTTCTTTTATTATCCTTGACTTAAAATAACTTGGATTTAAACTGGATTATCATTACAAATCCTATTTCAACTTTATTTACCAAACTCAAAACAAATCCCTTTTCACCAATCCCTTTTCCTTTGGGAAATCTCTTTTCAATTCTATTGGTTTAACTTAATTCCATCATTAAGTATCTCCAATTCAAAACAATGCTTTAATCTCACATTTCCTTTATAACTATGTTTATACATCTTAGGTTTAACCTAAACCCCTATGTATCTCCAAAACAATTACTTACTTAAATATATCTCATTTAAGAAGTAATTAATCAAACTAAGCTAACAATTTACTTTTACATTTATTTTTATAAAATCAGTTTTATTTACAAAGATAAACAATAAAAATCTCTTTTAAAAACTTCTTTACCTTAACCAATTATTCGTCAGGTCATTTATTTCAGTTCATTAACAACAAACAAATAAAAAGGTTTAACTTTGTTAAAATGGTCGACTCTGTCAACCCAAGCCATGATTATTTCTTTAACCAACTCCAGTTAATTCCTTCTTTAAATTAATTAAAATATAATTAATTTAAATAACTTCATTTAATTATTCACTTGATGTGATTAATGAAATACTAATTCCCTAGGTTATTACTTGCTTGTTTGTTTATCGTTCTTATCAACGTAAGAAATTTGTTTTATAAAAACCCTTTCATAATTTCTATATAAACTTTAAATAAATAAATAATAATAAATATTTATTTCCCTTTTTAAATAACCATTCAATGTAATAACCTTCAAAATCTATTTTTGTTATAAAATATATTTATAACTCAAAAATTATCGATTCACTATCGATAAAGCCCATATTTTATAAATCGATTGATTTATAACCCAGGTGATGTCACTTACCCAACCACACTACCCATTGGTTATTATCAGAACAAATGTTGAAATAAGGTTCAACAATCAACAATAATCGGTCATTTCTTTTTATATGACTGAGAATTTCTATAACGATCATCAATCAATCAACAGATCATTCAAACAACTCAACCAATTTCAAACACATTTATAAACGTGACCAATCAAGGGAAAACACTTTATTTGGGTCAAATTAACACGATTGGTGTTTTTTTCTGAAATTAAACGACTGTTTAATTTCATTTATTGAATCAATAATAAATATATATACTAACAAATGGTCAACCACTAGCAATCAGGACACGCAAAATAAAAACCCAATTTATATAAAATATAAATGGGAAGAGTTGAGTGAGTTTAACTCACCTTGGTTTGAATTTATCGATAAACAGTCTGTTTTAATCGAATTAAACTGATGTTTAATTCGACTAAAATTTCCAGTTACTTCAGATCCGGACTAGACCTGCTCCATCTCGAAGTTCTCCTCTCCACGGTCCCAACGCAACTGATCGTGCGTAAATCTGACATTGTACGTACGAGATATCATACAAACAATTTAATAAAATACTTAAATTATTTAAACATGGGGTTTTAATTTTAAATGGCTCCTTACCTTATATTTTCGGCCCAAAACCCACTAACCTGTTGCTCCCTTTTAAACCCTAACACCATCGTTCCCTTTTCATTTCAATCGACCGCCACAAAATTCTCAAGACCGAAGTCACAAAAACCCTAACCCCCCTTTTGCTCGATGGCGTCGCAACCTTCTCCTCACGCCCCTCCACTTCCATCGATCGGTCAGCCACCATCAACACACCCTTTGACCCCTTATCGAAACACGATGGAACCCTTAACGCCCAGATCCAAGACGAGGCCTCCAACATGAACGGTTTCAACACAAATCAGTCCAACATCGAAAGCTAAGTATCCATTTTACTTGATTCTATATTTGCTGTAATGTTTTTATTTGATTTTCTTCTGGTTTCGAATAGGGTTGTTTCTTCTTTGGTTTACTGTGGTTTGAACGGGTGATAAAACACACTGTGTAATAGCGTATTTATAGTTGCGGTTTCGATGGCAGTGGTTAGAATTGTTATTTCAATCAAATCCGAATCTGTAATTTAGATTTTGGTTCGGATTTTTGGTATGGAATTTCCAGCATATTTTGATCTGTTCGAAATGGGTTCTGATGAATATTGGATAGGTTTTAGGTAGCTATGTTATGTATTGTTCATTTAATACAGATGTTAGGATATGCCTTTAGATTTTGTTTGGATTTAAAAATATACGAAAAACAGTGATCCTCTTTACTGTTCATACATGTGACTTTACTGGTTCGATAAGGAGATATATATATTGATTTTAGCAGTATGTTCTTCTTTGAGTTGTTTTTAATCAAATCCAGTGATTTGAAAAACGCATGTTAGATCTTGAGTTCAGATTTTAAAATATACGAAAACAGTAAATTAGATTTTCTGTATATATATAAATTAGTTGTTCTTAGCTGTTTTGATTTGTCTGTAGGTTTGCTATAAAAATATACATATACTTATTTAAATTCTTAGCTGTGAAATGTCCATCCCTAGCTGTATATGTCTATAAAGATTTGATATATACATATACTTCTGCTCATATATTTCTGTCCAAGTTTGATGCATATATATATATATATATTCCCTTCTTCTTGATGTATGAATATACATATTTTTATTTGCTTAGCTGCTATTGCTTAGCTAATCATAGTCTAGTCTTAAGCTATTCATTGTAAGGCTCAGATTTACATATACATTGCTGTTTATTACTTTATGTTGTAGATATCTTATTTCTCTCTTTATTTTCTTTTTTCTTTTTCTTTTTCTTTTTCTTCTTTTTTTCCCTTTGCTGTTCAAATGATGTCATGAAATTTCCCTCTTAATGGGTTTTCTTCTTTTTCTTTCACAGATCTCACTTGATCGAGATGGATTCGCTGGTTCGGCAAAACCTGAAGAAGCTGATTTACAAATATTGATTTTTTTCTTTGTGTTTTATATTCGAGACCTGTATTGTATACATTTATTCATTTTTCATCTGGAAATAATTCTTCTGACTTGACTTCAGTCTTTGATTTTTAACTTAAATTGTTTATCAATAAATAATGTAGTGTTCCAAGTTGGAGAATTAATCCCTCTCAAGCCTTAGACCAATCACACTCTTTGTCCTTTAATACCAGATCAATTTAGAAAAAGCAGAAGCTCAGAATTTTGGAGATGAAGCAACAAACTAAGAGGATAGATGTAAAAAAACGAGGCCTTCAAGCTTTTTCTCAGATGCACTCCGGTCTTAAAGTATTGTACCAATGGATTTTGGGCACATGAATGAGTATTGTGTCTACATATGTGCACACTTTTGATGCAAAAGATTTTGAAATACATATGCCAAGACTCCTGTATGTGAAACCACCTAAAGAGCAGCAGTATGTAATCAAGGTTTTAAATAATAAAAGATTTTGAACTTAACCAATAAAGAATGCATTTTTATATCTCTGATTCTAAACATGCACAACTTATTTGAAAATATATGAGCCTTAAACATATATGTTTGTTTTTACATGCTATGAACTTTAGGAGTACAAGGATTTGCACGAATATCAAACTTCTACTCCAAGCGTATAAGTTCCAGAAGATATTGTTTTCTAAGAAAGAGTGAATCAAATTCTTGAATCTATTATGCTTTTTGGTTTTCAAATGACATTCCATTTGTATAAAAATCCATTTATAATTTTACATATAAATTATACTTCCATATGTATTAAATAAACGGATTATATATTGTAAACTTATTTGGAAATTCCAAATCGATATTCAAATAGTAAAATATACTAAATATTTAATAACCAAAAATATGGGTCGTTACAACTTGTTTGCTTGTTTGGTTTGGTTGATTTGTTTGTTTAAACTGATTGTAATATGTAATGGACTGTAAATTTTCACGTATTGAAATAAAATATTTTATCGTTAAAAATATAATTTTTAACGTGTATATGAATAAAATAAATATTCATAAACAAATCGGACGATTTGTTTATGTACACACATTTGACTGACATTGATTGGGACGATAAATTTATCACATCGCCCAACAACACAAATAAAATTCATTATTTGTTGATTGAAACCCCATACGGGTATTGGGATGATATTGGACATACACTAATCCCAATATTTAGTTGTATGTCAATCGGTTGGTTGACAAGCTGTGTAAGAGTTGAATATTTATATTTAATGCTTATGCAGTGTAGAATGCACTCAAGATGATGGTTGACTGTGTTTGGTTGTTGTTGTGTACATGTGTTGTATGAAATCCATATAATAATATTATATGGTAATTGACTATGTCTGATTCCAGTACAGAAAGAACAAATATTTTAAAAATAACGAATATTTTAAAATAATGAATATTTTAAAATAATATTCAGTAAAAGATCAAAATCTGATTTTGATGTCCGATTTGGGATGGACACACAAATATTTAAATATATAAAGCCGTGTTGATTAGATTGACGCCACTTTGACGTGAACGATATTTATATCGATTTTATTCATTTTTATAATGAATATCGAAAAGGAAGAGATTTCAAAATCTAATGTTTTGAAAATACTATTATTTATATATCGATGATATGGAATATTCAATTTTGATTTGAAATTGAATATGAAGTTGAAATCATTTTGAAAATGAATTTAAAATTATTTATAAAATATGTTTTAAATGGAAATCGATGAAATATACATAATATATTATATATATATAATGTCCTGAATAGAACGCACCACGCCGCGGCAGTTCGCGAATTTCGACCATTGACTTCGAACGCACATTATGGGAGATCCGACCGTCAGATTCTCGTAAAACAGGAACCATTGGGTTTGTATCGAAAAGATATTTCCAATGAATATGATAGATTTGAAATCTAACAGTTGGATTTGGAATTATGTCCGAATCAAATTTGGAAAAGGTCGCTGTAAGTGCAGTTCGGTGGCCGTTATTGGAAACCGACTATACAGGCCTTGTAAAATTATTAAAAATATCAATAATTTGTGTAAAATCATAATAAATGATTTGGAAAGAATTAGGATGAAAAAAAATCCATATTTGAAAAGATAAAAATATATTTTTATCGAAATGAACAAGTTATGAACTATAATTATAATCCAATATTTTTAAATAAATGAATTGGATTTGAAATGGTTTTAAAAAAATAACGGGAAATTCCAATATATGAATTGGAATGGATTTTAATCGAAATTATCTTCGAAATATTTCGATATTGGATTCCGTGATTATACGGACATTGTGGAGGAATTTGGAAGATATATATCGTTATTCCAATACGATATTTGTTGATTACAGAATTTGATATTGAATATAAGCTGATATATTTTAAATTCGTAGCCTTGTATTTAATATCAAATGGATTTTTGGATTTGTCGTGAACGGTGTTTTAAATAACACTTGTTCTTTAACCCGATTAACAATGGAATGCGAATTGGGTTTATCGTGAACGGTGTTTTAAATAACACTTGTTCTTTTACCCGATTTACAGTGAAATGAGATTTGGAATTTATAAATCTTTTTATTTAGATTTAACGGGAATTTTCCGAAGTAAAGTTTTCCAATTTAATATATTTAATTGAAATTGAATGGAATTTGATTGATAATAATTGAAGTGAACTTCTATGGAGGAAGACTGTTAATACATATGGAATTTAAAAGGCTTTACCGTTATTTCATTTATATTATTAGTCGGATACAGAAATTGAAATCGATTATATTTTGATTTGTTTTTCCGTGAAGAATCCATAATTATGGAATGTGATTTTGGTTTATCATGAACTTTGTTTTAAATGACATTAGTTATTTAACCCAGTTAAAGGCAGGATTACATGTCTGTCATTGTATTTCGAACTGTATGGTTGATTTCTGCTAAATATATATTTGTTTGGTGGCGAAGAATTTATTCTCTTGCTTAACACCCTTCTCTGAGACGTACGAGCTTAGAGGTTATATATCAGCAGAAATCAATAGTACGATGTAGATTGTCGAGGCGACATGTTTGTGTTTCCAAAGTTAAATAATCATTAACATTGATTTTTAGGAAGATTAAAACTAAGCGGAGTTTTAATGAATCTTTAATTAGATTGAAATGTGAATTGATAATTAAAATTATCAAATTTGGGAAATGATCGAGAGTGGAGCATCACTAGTTTTGCTCCTAGCGATAGTTAAATCTTTAATTAGATTTTGAATGTGAAATGGTAATTAAATTTACCGATAACATCGTGGAGTTAGATATAGGTCATGACCAGTTTTTCTCCATGGGATGAATAGGTTGGGATTGGGAAATTAATCAAATGATTCCTTTGGTAAGATGCGCTAATCCGACTAGTTTCGAAAACCTTAACATGGTTTGAATTGACATCCAAAGGAAGATTAAAGAATAAATTTAAAAGAATTTATCTTTGATAAAATTAATGGCAACCTTTCCCTAAAGATATGAATATTTGAATAAAAGAATATTCTGGATTGGAATGAGGCGTATGTTGTGTTTGTGTAGCACTTGTTTATTATATACGCGAGTTATTCGGAAAGGCCGGGTTTATACCCATTCTGAATAACTGTTTCAACGATAAGTCGAAGATGAAGACGGTGGTTGAAGACCGGAGGTCTTCACATCGTTTGGATGATTACTGATGTCTCGATTGAGCTGTATGCCTAAGACAAGGTAATAAGTGGTGATCGTCCAGACGTACTTGGAGATCGACAGATATGCAACGACCTCTCTCCTGTATTGGACATATGGGACGAGGAATAAGGTGACTCCGGTTTCGTTCAGACCCAGAACAAACTTGTAAATGGATTGTGTGTCTGACATTGGATTTTATTCTGTGTTGATTAATTTCAATTTAATATATATCTGTTTGGCGGCGGAGAATTTATTCTCTTACTTAACGCCCTTCTCTGAGACGTACGAGCTCAGAGGTTAGATATCGATAGATATCAGTCGCATGGCATGAATTGCCTGTGTGGCATGCTGAGATGCAAATGGTCAAGGCTTCTGTTGAAAAGCAGAGTCTTGTGGTTGTTGATCAAAGCACGGCTTTAATATAGCATAGCTTTGTGTAATAGCGTTAATTCGCGAGCCTCACACCTCGGTGTGAGTTAAAAACGGGATAAGGGACCCAAGGAGAACATGACGTTTCTTTCTAGCTATGGGTCGTGCTAGGGTTTTACATGCACTGACATTTATATTATTTTCTCCTATGTGGTTGTTGGAATGCGAGGTGCCTCGGTTATATCGGTCTCTACGGAGCCGATGGATAGGTACTATAGGACCGGGAAACGTGTGTTCAGGAATAATTAATCCTCAAACGTAAGGCAGGACCGGCCTTGGAGGATCCAGGGGTTACCTAGAGTGTGTTGTCCCGGGGAATTTACTGGAGTGTCTCGAAGTGGAAAGGAGTACATCCCTTGTCCAGATTCATGACGGAAATCCAATTTCCAATACGTGACATTCGGTTTTATTTATAGAGCCTAGTATGGCGACATAGTGGGATGGTGCACTATGTCGTCTATGATTGATACATTTATATTTGTAGTTTTTTTCATACACTTTACACTATAATAGTATCAAAATGATTTATTTTAAACGTACCAAGCATGTTTGGCTATTATAAGGTAAAACTCTATCCTCCGGCTTGCGTTTCATTGTGTGATGGGACCTGAGTCTTATAATAGCTTCATTTTTCCAAAAAGCATTGTGTTGTTTGTTTTATGCACTGGTATTCTTGGGAGGAAACCCGTTCCGTGTTAAACGGCACTGTAACACCCCGTAATTCTGTTAATATTAATATTCACAAATTAAAGAATAATTAATCTCAGATGTGAGAATTGTGGGAAATGGGTTGCGCCATTGTGTCCGTCTAAGAATTCTGGTTGAAATAGAGTCCGAGTTTGCATGAATTGGACTTCGTATGAAGAAGTTATGGCCATCGGAAGTTTCAGAAAATTCAAAACAGCTCGCAGGAAATTTAAAATTCAAACAGAAAAGTGCAGAAGCGGGCTGGGCGGGAAAAATTCCCGCCCAGGCAGGTCGACTGGGGGGTCGACACTAGTGTCGACCTGCCCCCCCCCCCCCCCCCGAGGTCGACTATGGTGTCGACCTGGGTCTGGCGGCTAGGGTTTTTGATGGAGCCTGTTTTTGACTGAGTGATGACCCATTAGGGTTTTGACCTAATCTGGTTGGCTGGGATTAGTCCTGAATTGATCTGACGGTCTAAATAAACTCTGTAAATACCTAGGTAGTCTCTCACCCTAATTCATAAGAAAAATAGAATAGCTACCGTCATACCGCCGCCATGGAACTCAGTGGAGCCGCCGCCAACTAGGAAGGGAGAAAAGCTAATCAATCCTAATTCTACTCAACTCTAAAGCAAAGCAAAACTCTCTTTTCTTCTCTAATTGTGAGTATGATAGTCTTAACAAGATTATTATTATTTTAATTAGGTTAAGCCATGAATGGATTATGAGTAGATGATGTGAATTGTCATATATGTTGTTGTAAACCTTATGCTATCATGTATGTTATAAATTTTATGCTATGTGGTGATGATATCCTATATGTTGTAAATCATGCTATGATGATGTTATGTATATTGAAAGTTTCAATGCTAAGTTATACATGTTAAAAAACCATGATGTTACTATCTATGCTAGTTAGTTCATATTAATTAAATCATCATGTTTGGGCTATGTTGATCTATATGACAAGTCACAAATGCAAGTTAGATTGATTAGAAACGTTATGAACATATGCCATGACATCTATTATGACATCTAGAATTATGCTATGACATATGTGATATCCTATGCTAGTTCACACCATCATTATGTTTCCTAAAAACCCCATATGCAAGTTTATGTATAGATTTGGGCTATGATCATATCATGTAAATTGTGACATTTAACAAGTTGACACCTTTTTATCCTTAACATGTGTAGTTTATGCAAGTTTCACCCCTATTATGATTAGATTTATTTTAATTGTCTATATGTTGTGATAATTTATCTTTGTGCTATGTGTTAGACTATTCAAGTCTAGCCTATATTGTGCGTTGAATAAGCAAACGTATAAACGTGGGGTAGGGGTAATATTAAGGATTTAATAATAAGAAGTTGGGGTGAAATTGATATGATTTTGCATGCCATGAGTGGATGACCATAATTGAGTCAATTATGGACATCAATAAAAGTGGACTTAATTAATAATTTGGATAGGGAATTATTAAAACTGGGGTAAAAGATTATAAGTGATAATCAATGCTTAGGACACGAGGTTGGACTCGTTTGTGACGTAAACCTGCCCGGAATCGCCCGGCAAATCCAGTGGTCACAAATGTCAGCCCAATGTGAGAGGTCCTAGGTCTAAACTAAAGCATAACAGTTGTAAAGACACGAGGTTAGACTCTTTTATGGTTTAAGACTGCCCGGACCCGCCCGGCAAATCCAGCTGCCATAAATGCCAGTCTAATGTGAGAGGTCTTTATGAGGTTATGGCCTGAATGAATTAAGAAATACTTAACCAGATAAACATGTAAGGTGGGACATGGGGGTTAAGTAGGTGCCTTGGGTGGCATGAGGAATCTAGTGGGTGCCCTTAGTGGCATGTGAAATACGATTAGTAAGACTAACCAAACACACATGTAAATGAACATGACTAAGAGGGTTAAGTGGGATATACTAGTGGACAAGCTTAGGTGGGTAGCTTGTGGGGGCCCATTTCAACCAGTATCCCAAACGTATCTTTGTGGGCTCGACCCAAGTCGAGGACGGGACACGCATACTGGGTTTGATTATAAGAGGCCAAAACGGGGATCAGTGGCAACGCAAGTCCAACGGGTTTCATATGCGTGTGTGTACCCGGGCTGGTAGGTAAGACGTTGTTGCATCGTGTAGGTATAAGCCGTGCATTCTCAAGTTGTATCGGGTTGCCACTTTAGGGGAGTGATACACCCCACTGTGGGGCCAGCACGGGTATCTACGAGCAGGGAGCCGATCGAAAGTGGGTAGTGGGGTACACCTAGTGGAGATAGGGGCAGACGGCACCTATGTAGTCAGCTAGGGGTACGTAAGGCTATTTATACAGTTTCTGTGTGAAGCTAGTGGGATCAACCTTTAGGGTGACTAGTGCGGTGCAGTGTAGTAATGTGCGGTGCAGTGTAGTAATGTGCGGTGCAATATAGTAATTATTCATTAGTAATTAGGTATGCCTTTAACGTTATCTTTCACGTTATCTTTATCTGCTCATTCCATACCTTAGGGTTCATAGACATTTACTTGTCTTCCAGCTTATGCCTTAGTCTAGTTATTTTGATAATAGTATTGTTAGAATTATCATACTCGCCAGACTTTATGTCTGACCCCCTCCATTTCTATCCTTTTTCCCCCTCCAGCTCCTCAGGTTGGGCCCAGCTCTAGTGGAGTTTGATTGGATTGCTTCATATCTCTTTGGAAAGCTTGGACCATTGAAGTAAAGTCCAGCTTGTTATCTCTTTTTAATGGCTATTTATGTAATGGGATTATGTATTTTATTTGATCAAGATGGATATTGTACTTGACTCTGATTTATGGTTTTTAAGGTGTAATAAACATGTTTAATTTCCGCTGCAATAAAATGAAGTTTTAGATTTCCAAGTACTACTTATTATCTGTCTTGTTGTAATTTTTCTGTTCTATATTCACTTATAACCTCCATGGAAGTTAATGCATTCCCTTTGTGAGTGACATTAATGAACGTGGGGTGTTACAGGCACGGTCCCTTGATTTACTTTATTTTTAAAGTAAAGATTTAATAACTGTTTTAGTTCTCACACCAGTCACATGACTGACCTAGAATTTATTGTTTTAACCTAAACTCTGGGTGCCCTTATTTTCTACATGGACAGCTAGTAGTTTTGGTTTTCCAGAGTTATATTCACAGGATCCTGGTTTACAGCTGGAACGATATTCGGAAAGCTCTGTATCCGTTTATCTCTTTCAGTTGTGTTTTGTATTATTTTCCCCTGCTATGTAATGTATTGAAATCTCTGATATTTATCACATATATTTTACTTATTCATACTCTGTATATTCTTGTATTCTGATGGAATTGTTGTAATAAGAAATGAAATGTTCTACTATTTGTGTCCCGATGTGGCTTGTTCTCAACTCAATCTGGGCTTTCCTTTACGGGGAAGTTCGGGTCGTTACAGTTGGTATCAGAGCTTTGGTTTACAGAGCTCGAGAACAAGGCACATTAGAACCAAATGAAAGAACTTGTCAAAGATTGGATTAGTAATATCCAATGAGACTTACTCGTTAGAGATAGGATCAGTAGTATCCTAGAACGAGTGTGAAGAGTAGTGTTTTGAAAATAAAAATGTAAACAAATATTGTTTTGAAAATTTAAACCTTACTCAACGTATTTGAATATTTTATTTGTATTGAATTTGGATAATCCAATATATAAAGATTTTGCATATATGCCTTGCAAACGTGTATTCGAAGTTTTAATATACTTTATAGATATAGAATCACAATCTAATCGCCCGGAGATGGTTCTGATGATTGATCGATCATCATCAGAATTTGTGTTCGAGCTTCGAAAGTGGGATATCTATATGATTCCAATTGACTGGTGTGAGAACCAAAACTAGATAGGTTATATTGTTGTGAATTGGCATCAAAAACATGATTTTCTGTATATATATCAAAGCTATAAATTTGAAACGTTAATCCACTAATTGATTGTTGATTGTGTTGTATGATTATTGGTTTGATTAATTAAAATTTTGAACCATTAGCCAAATTTTATCAAATATTAAGCTAGATTGAAATTTTGTTAGAGTTTCCTGTATATGCATGCATATACATTGAGAAGGTAAATGGATTTGCGGTTGAGTAAAGAATTTAATTGTGTGCCTGACAAATAGGTAAACCTTAATGAGTTGGTTGCGCGATTTTATTTATATATAAACTCCTGTGAATGCCATTGGATGCGGAGTGCTGGTTGTTCTGTGTGAGATTATAAATGTCACCATAGGATAGTAACAATTAATTTTGAACTACACTACATGGCATACTTCGTGAAGATAGCATACTCTATCCTATACCACATAAGCATTTGGAGCTTATGTGATGAGGTTGAAGATTTACCATACAAGCGAGAGGTTTGTATGGCGATGACTATATTTCAGGTTGAACCGAAGACTGATATGGACTATATAAACTATAATTGTAAAATTGCCAGAATAATAAAAAAACCACATGGGTCTGGAGTTGACAATAATCACGTCTCTCTAGTCATTAAGGCACAAAACTATTTATAGGGTGACGAGAATTTACTCTCTGGAGTTATGATCTATACACACTCCCTTGTGGACACCGGAACATATTACTATAAATATGTGTATGCTTTTTAGGATTTTTTTGGGTGCTTAATACGACCCAAAAAATTTCCAAACCCCTCCACGTACAAAGGAGGTTATGGTGAATTTTTTTGAAAATTTAGGGTGTTAGCCAAATTTTTTGAAAAATTAGAAATTCTTAGAAACTGAAAAGTTGAAGAATGAAAGGCAAACAGAAAGTTGAATTGATTAGTAGAATAACTTTTAGCTCCGTTCCTTTTCGAGGATGAAAAGATTTTAAGTGGGGAGATTGTAACAACCCGGAAAATCAGAACCAACTTAAAATTTTTATTTTGGCAATTTTAATGAATTTTGAACATTTAAAATGAATTATTTTAAATAATAACAACGAGAAATTTATTTTGAATAGAATTAGAACGTATATATTTGTTTAAATCGAAGTTGGAATATAAATAAGTATTTTAATTATAAAAGAATTGAAAATGGCGCAGTAGTTTGAAAATTCGATTTCAAATTTCAACTGAATGTACAGGATTCAAAATAAACCGGATTTTAGTGAAACCAAAAATATTAGAATCTATTTGAAAATATCTTTCCAACGAATCCGAAAAATCCAAATTTCATAACGGGAATAAAACGTTATGTCCAGTTGAAAATTCAGAATAGTCGCTATAGAAATATAGCCCTTAAAAAGGGTGATTTTGCAAATGACCTCTGTTTTCGAAGAAACCACTTTTGTTGGATCCGAAATGTAAAATTATTGCTAGATTCCAAAATTCATAATTTTTGTGATTAATATGTGAGTGTGGCGAAGGAAAACATGTTTTGATAGTTTCAGTCAATTTGGATAGACTAGAAAATGGTCATTTTTCAAACGGTCTTCAAATTCGACGAAATTACATTTGTTACGACTGTATCATCAAAACATAGCCAGATTTATTTTTCTGTAATTTTTGGCGTCCATATGTGGCCCCAGTAAATTGAAATGTATGTTTGAATTGAATATATATATTTATATTTTAATTTTAACGGAAACTGATCGAAACGTTAGAATTGGGTTACGAAACATATCCCACTGTGTTCGGAATGGGGGCAATTAGTTATGGGTGACAGTCGTTGGGTCTCGATTGGAGATCGAAATTAAAAGTTGCTTTTTAGAATTAATTAAATATATATTATTATATAACCCCTCTCCCCATACCTCTCCTTTCAGAACACGCAGAAAAAAAAGAGAAAATCAAAAGGGGGAACACGACGTCGCAGCCGCCCACCACCACCACGTCGGGGGCGCACTTCACCCGCCACCGCTCCGATCAGGACCCCTCTCTCCCTCGCGCTTCTCTCTCCCCTTCTCCATCACGAAGATCGAACCCCCCTTTTCCCGTCTCTCTACCCATCTGATGCCGCAGGAGGCGGCGCCCTACCCCAGCCACCGTCGATCGGTGGCGCCCCCCTCTGGACCCCCACCTCCGACGTAAACCGTCCTCTCCTCCTCCGAATGATAATAACAGTACGCTCCTCCTTTCTATTTTATTTTAGATTCAGTTTTTATATAAATACATAGATTAAATTCAGTTTTAATTTAGATACATTGTTTAAATTCGATTTTTAGTTTTATAAATAACATAGTATAAAAATCTGATTTTATATATGATAACATAGAGAAAAGGTATGATTTTTATTGTATGTGAAGCGTTGAAAAGATTATATTTTTAACGATAATAAA
The DNA here is from genome assembly GCA_030737875.1 of Allium sativum. NCBI lineage: Eukaryota > Viridiplantae > Streptophyta > Magnoliopsida > Asparagales > Amaryllidaceae > Allium > Allium sativum. The sequence continues at coordinate 494,167,324 of CM060920.1, forward strand.
TTATGAATTTTATATTATCGAGATAATAAAAATATGACTTTTATACTATAGAGATAATAAAAATATGATTTATTATTACAGAGATGATAAAAATATGATTTTTATATTATAGAGTGAATAAAAATATGATTTCTATATGAAGAGATATGAAATAAAAATATGATTTTTATTGTATGAACATCGAAATAAAAATATTATCTTTATAATGTAAACATCGTGTTAAAGATGTGATTTTTACACATATGGTTTTGAAGTAAAAATATAATTTTTAGAATTAAAATAAAAATGTGATTTTTTTTCTATGAACAGCGTGGAAAGATGGAGTTGGAATGTCGGGTAAATCCAAACCATCGTCCGCTAAAGAATGACAGAGTGGAACCCCAAGGTGAGAACTCCTCACTATAATTTTTTATACAGTTATTTATTTTATAACTGCATATATGAACTACTTCCCGTCGTCCACAGACCATGGACGACTTGTTTGATTTTTTGGTTTGGTTGATTTGTTTGTTTGAACAGATTGTAATGTGTAATGGAATATAAATATTCACATGTTGAAATAAAATATTTTATCGTTAAAAATATAATTTTTAACGTGTATATGAATAAAATAAATATTCATAAGCAAATCGGACGACTTGTTTATGTACACACATTTGACTGATATTGATTGGGACGATAAATTTTACACATCACCCAACTGCACAAATAAAATTCATTATTTGTTGATTGAAACCCCACACGGGTATTGGGATGATATTGGACATACACTAATCCCAATATTTAGTTGTATATCAATCAATTGGTTGACAAGCTGTGTAAGCGTTGAATATTTATATTTGATGCTTATGCAGCGTAGAATGCACTCTGGATGATGGTTGACTGTGTTTGGTTGTTATTGTTGTGTACATGTGTTGTATGAAATCCATATAATAACATTATATGATAATTGATTGTGTCTGATTCCAGTTCAGAATGAATGAATATTTTAAAAATAACGAATATTTTAAAATAATATTCAGTAAAAGATCAAAATCTGATTTTGATGTCCGATTTGGGATGGACACGCAAATATTTAAATATATAAAGTTGTGTTGATTAGATTGACGCCATTTTGACGTGAACGATATTTATATCGATTTTATTCATTTTTATAATGAATATCGAAATGGAAGGGATTTCAAAATCTAAAGTTTTGAAGATACTATCATTTATATATCGATGATATGGAATATTCAATTTTGATTTGAAATTGAATTTGAAGTTGAAATCATTTTGAAAACGAATTTAAAATGATTTATAAAATATGTTTTAAATGGAAATCGACGAAATATATATATTATATATATAATGGCCTGAATAGAAAGCGCCACGCCGCGGCAGTTCGCAAATTTCGACCATTGACTTCGAACGGACATTACGGGGGATCCGATCATTAGATTCTCCTAAAATCAGAACCATTGGGTTCGTATCGAAAAGAGCTTTCCAACGAATATGAGAGATTTGAAATCTAATAGCTGGATTTGGAATTATGTCCAAATCAAATTTGGAAAAGGTCGTTGTAAGTGCAGTTCGGTGGCCATTATTGGAAACCGACTGTACGTGCCTTGATAAAATTATTAAAAATATCAATAATTTGTGTAAAATCATAATAAATGATTTGGAAAGAATTAGGATGAAAAATTCCATATTTGAAAAGATGAAGATATATTTTTATCGAAATGAACTAGTTATGAACTATAATTATAATCCAATATTTTTAAATAAATGAATTGGATTTGAAATGGTTTTAAAAAAATAACGGGAAATTCCAATATATGAATTGGATTGGATTTGAATCGAAATTATCTTCGGAATACTTTGATATTGGATTCTTGATTATACGGACATTGTAGAGGAATTTGGAATATATATATATCATTAATCCAATATGATCCTTGTTGATTTCAGAATTTGATATTGAATATATGCCGATATATTTTCTATTCAAAGCCTTGTATTTAATATCAAATGGATTTTTGGGTTTGTCGTGAATGGTGTTTTAAATAACACTTGTTCTTTAACCCGATTAACAATGGAATGTGAATTAGGTTTATCGTGAAGGGTGTTTTAAATAAAACTTGTTCTTTAACTTGATTTATAGTGAAATGAGATTTGGAATTTATAAATCTTTTTATTTAGATTTAACGGGAATTTTCCAAAGTAAAATTTTCCAATTTAGTATATTAAATTGGAATTGAATGGAATTCGATTGATAATAATCGAAGTGAACTTCTGTGGAGGAAGACTGTTAATACATATGGAATTTAAAAGGCTTTGTCGTTATTTCATTTATATTATTAGTCGGCTACGGAAATTGATATCGATTATATATTGATTTGTTTTTCCGTGAAAATTCCATAATTAATGGAATGTGATTTGGGTTTATCATGAACTATGTTTTAAATGACATTAGTTCTTTAACCCAGTTAAAGGTAGGATTACATGTCTGTCATTGTATTTCGAACTGTATGGTTGATCTCTACTAAATATATATCTGTTTGGTGGTGGAGAATTTATTCTCTTGCTTAACACCCTTCTCTGAGACGTACAAGCTTAGAGGTTATATATCGGCAGAAATCAATAGTACGGTGCAGATTGTCGATGCGACATGTTTGTGTTCCCAAATTTAAATAATCATTAACATTGATTTTTGGGAAGATTAAAGCTAAGTGGAGTTTTAATGAATCTTTAATTAGATTGAAATGTAATTGATAATTTAAATTATCAAATTTGGGAAATAATCGAGAGTGAAGTATCACTAGATTTGCTCCTAGCGATAGTTAAATCTTTATTAGATTTGAACGTGAAATGGAAATTAAATTTACCGATAACACCTGGTGTTAGATATGGGGCCTGACCAGTTTTGCTCCATGGGATGAACAGGTTGAGATTGGGAAATTAAACAAATTATTACTTCGGTAAGGTGCGCTAATCCCGACTAGTTTGGAAAACCTTAACATGGTTTGAATTGACATCCAGAGGAAGATTAAAGAATAAATTTAAAAGAATTTATCTTTGTTAAAATTAATGGGAACCTTTCCCTAAAGATATAAATATTTGAATAAAAGAATATTTTGGATTGGAATGAAGCATATGTTATGTTTGTGTAGCACTTGTTTATTATAACACGAGTTATTTGGAAAGGCCGGGTTTATACCCATTCTGAATAACTGTTTCGTCGATAAGTCGACGATGAAGACGGTGTTGAAGACCAGAGGTCTTCACATTGTTTGGATGATTACTGATGTCTTGATTTTGCTGTATACCCAAGACAAGGTAATAAGTGGCGATCGTCCAGACGTACTTGGAGATCGACATATATGCGAGGGCCTCTCTCCTGTATTGGACATATGGGACGAGGAATAAGGTGCCTCCGGTTTCGTTCAGACCTAGAACGAACTCGTAAATGGATTGTGTGTCTGACATTGGATTTTATTCTGTGTTGATTGATTTCTACTAAATATATATCTGTTTGGCAGCGGAGAATTTATTCTCTTGCTTAATGCCCTTCTCTGAGACATATGAGCTCAGAGGTTATATATCGATAGATATTAGTCGCATGGCATGAATTGCCTGTGTGGCATGCTGAGATGCAAATGGTCAAGGCTTCTGTTGAAAAGCAGAGTCTTGTGGTTGATGATCAATGCACGGCTTTAATATAGCATAGCTTTGTGTAATAGCATTAATTCGTGAGCCTCGCACCTTGGTATGAGTTAAAAACGGGATAAGGGACCCAAGGAGAACATGACGTTTCTTTCTAGCTATGGGTCATGCCAGGGTTTTACATGCCCTGACATTTATATTATTTTACCTATGTGGTTGTTGGAATGCAAGGTGCCTCCTTTATATCGGTCTCTACGGAGCCGATGGATAGGTCCTATAAGACCGGGAAATGTATGTTCATGAATAATTAATCCTCAAACGTAAGGGAGGACCGGCCTTGGAGGATGCAGGGGTTACCCAGAGTTTGTAGTCCAGAGGCATTTGCTAGAGTGTCTCGAAGTGGAAAGGAGTACATCCCTTTCCTAGATTCATGTCGGAAATCCAATTTCCAATACGTGACATTCAGTTTTATTTGTAGAGCCTAGTGTGGTGACATAGTGGGATGGGGCACTATGCCATCTATGATTGTTACATTTATATTTGAAGTTGTTTCATACACTATACACTATAATAGTATCAAAATGATTTGTTTTAAACGTACCAAGCATGTTTGGTTATTATAAGGTAAAACTCTATCCTCCAGCTTGCGTTGCATTGTGAGATGGGACCTGAGTCTTATAATAGCTTCATTTTTCCAAAATGCATTGCGCTGTTTGTTTTATGCACTGGTATTCTTGGGAGGAAACCCGTTCCATGTTATACGGCGTAGTCCCTTGATTTACTTAATTTTTAAAGTAAAGATTTAATAACTGTTTTATTTCTCACACCAGTCAGATGACTGAACTGGAGTTTATTGTTTTAACCTAAACTCTAGGTGCCCTTATTTTCCACACGGGCAGCTAGTAGTTTTGGTTTTGCAGATTTATGTTCACAGGATGCTGGTATACGGCTGGAACGATATTCGGAAAGCTCTGTATCCATTTATCTCTTTCAGTTGTGTTTTTATTATTTTCCGCTGCTATGTAATGTATTGAAATCTTTGATTTTAACCCATAAAAAGACCAAGCCTGGGATGGAATTGGGAAACAAGCACTCGCAACAACTCATGTGACTGCATCTCCAATCAAAGTTGGACACGAATCATGACCCAGGTGCGGGAGCCAAGGTCGATCGTTCATATTGGGAGGAAACCGCTCAAACATGGAAACAAAACAAGTCGCCCATTCAACGCAGGCGGGAGCGACCTTGTGGCACAGCCATAGGGACAGACAGCGCCATACAAAGGCAGCAAGAGAACGAGCGCCCTAAAACCAAAAAGGACGGTCACACAAGGAACAAAGGAGAATTGGTTCCAGTCCCATGTTCTACTCTTATAAGGTCTCTCAAAGCGGTCATGCTCGCCGGGATGCCCGCTCCTACGAGCTCGCACGACTACTCAAGACGCTCGCTCCATTGAGTCGCTCGCACATGGTAACTGAATACAGCCATGGATAGCTGGCTACAGCTAGCTGATGGCATGGTTGTAATTAATTAAATTAGCGATCTGTAGCTGGCATAAACAGACTTCAGGTCATTTCCCAAGTGGAGCTCACCTATAAATACACGATGGCTACCAACATTAAGGGATTCGATCTTTGAAACCAGAAAGTGCTGCCAAATTCTATCCTCAACCACTGATTCGGTCATGGCATCAAGAACAATTTTATGATCATAGAAGACGGCGCCATCCTCTTTCTCAATCATCCATCCATTCTCCTTCTCCTCAAATTTTACCATTCTCTTGTGTGATTCTAAGATTGAAGTATATAAACGAGGGTATATTGAGTAAATGAAAGATGTATGAAATGAGAGAATTGCTGTATTTTGTAATCCTTGTTATAAGATTGAAACTCACCATCACAGTGGATGTAGGCCTAATTAACGGCTGAACCACTCTAAATCTCGCCTCTACTTTACTTTTCTTGCATTTTTCATTTTAAATTGTTGATTAAACACGGTTCCATTTAGATCTTTCCAAGTCGATGAAGTACAACTTAGTACTTTGGGTGTTTAGACCATTTTTGGTGTAAACATTTTGGCGCCCACCATGGGGCCGTGTTCATAATTCCCTTTCGTATTTCAAAAAAATCCCAAAAAAAGCTTTCACTTTTAAAACCAGGGTTGGATCGAAGAAAGGCGGCAAACCAACTAAAGTTACTACGATCAGTTGGTGTGCTAATGCTGACGAAGCTGCACCTCAGATCTCGAATCAAGGGGCAGGAGGTACTCCTAGGCCATCTATAAAGCGAGATGAATTGAATGTGGTTGTAACCGGCCCGAACGAAAGAATGGATAATACAACGAAGATGATAATGGATAGTTTGATGTCCTATCCAATGTTCAAGCCAATTTGTTACCGCCAAACACTGTGGTTAATAATGGAAAAAAAGAAGACTCATCGGCCTCAGACCCTGAACGACCTCACACCCTAGTGGGAGACAGGGGAGAGGCCGACATTGAGAATTCTAAGGCCAGATCTCCACAGCGCAAAGAAGAACGTATGGATTGGGCCGCCGCGAGCCCACCAATTAACAACCCTCAAAAAGGACGTACGGTGTCGAAGATTAAACAGGGGTCACACCGATAAAAACGTGAGTGCCAATTCCAATGAACAAGCAGGTGGCGAGAGGCACATCAAAGACATGATCCAGCGAATAATGAAGGAGAAGGAGACCCGAGAAGATGAGGAGAAAGAGTGGGAGTTTTCCCCCAGTAGAAATCTATTCACAGAGGAAATCCGTCAAGCGAAATTCCCGAAGAAATTTACACCCCCAGCAATAGCACCTTATAGCGGAATCGGAGATCCAACCATTTTTCTGTTTAAGTACAACAGCACATGAATGGAGCTAGGGCCACTGATGAAACCAAGTGTCTGCACTTTCCTGTGTGCCTGGAGGGTGTGGCCTCATTATGGTTCACCAGACTTCCACCTAAATGTATCGACCAATTTGCTGACCTGGCAAGGAGATTTCAAGATCAATTCCGATTGCAAATCACCAAAGCAAGGGACATGATGTCACTTAGCGAGATGGAACAAATTCCCAGAGAAACCATCAGAGCCTTCCTTACACACTTCCATGCTGCAATGGCAGAAGTTATAGAGCCGGAGCCTTGGTACTTATTGGCAGTCCTGAAAGGGGCTATCGATAAGAAGTCAGAATTCGGAAAGTGGCTCAATATGAAGAAACCAAAGACTCTAAAAAAGTTCTATAAGAAGGCCGACGAGCGCATGAGCGTGGAAACCAATACCCTAGACATCCAGAAGAACACGAAGAACAGTACTATTAAGGAAGGGAAGAGCGATGAATCTCCCCAGATAATTCAGAAGGATGATTCTGGGCATAAGAGAGGGTTGGATGGGAGAGATAGTAAAATACATAAGAATTCAAAATTCTTTAAGCAAACAGAACTGACACCCTTGAATGAAACTCCAGACAAAATCTACTCTGCCACGAAGGACTCAGGTATATTTCCTCGGGTAAAACCGTAAAGAATCACGGAATAGCAGGCAAATTCCAGAAGGTTTTGTTAGTTTCATAATCAACTTGGGCACAATACGAATGAATGTCGACACTTGAGAAATTTAATTGAAGAGCTCATCCGGGAAAATCAGTTGCAGCAATATGTCAAGAGTCCTCAAAAACGCATCAGAAAGCCAAAGGCAAAGTAAGGTTGTCGATCAGGCCGGGTCGCATGAGATAACCCAAGCTCCCGAAGACCTACGGCTGATCATAGACTAGCGGCCACTGGGTGCAACCCAGTATCCAGAACTGGAAATGCGCGACCCCCATTTTCTCTAAATTTTTACTATTTTTACAGTCCTTTTCTTTTCCAGCTGTATTTCCATGAAATGACCTGTGATTCACCTTTATTGTGTTAAGCAAAAACTCCGCATGATAAAAGATGTTCGTTCACGAATAATAATCTCATGAAAAACAAAAATATTTCTGAACTAATGCTCAGAATTGGTCTCTAATGTAGGGAAAATCGTGCATCATGCACCAAAAGCATTGGTCAAACCGGGCAGGATAGTCAAACCCACAATCTTGTAGAACTCAAGGGAAAGAGTCATTCCCTAGCAATTCATGGAGGGCACACCAAAATCTGGAGGCTACACTCTTTGTTTTCTTTTAAAAAAACCTAGGCTGGATAACACCAGTTCTAGGATCGGAAGGTCCCATAAACATGCTGGAAAGACCTGCGCAAAAATAGAAACCCTAGCCGAAAGGGGGTGTCCATTCTTGTTCTTTCTTGTTAACCAAGTCAAACAAAGCCGAGATTGGATTACAAAATCAGATATCCTAGCCGAAAGGGGGTATCTTAGCCGTATGGGGGTATCCAACGAGGCCTTTCAGTCCTAGAAAAATCAGGACTAATAAAGCCGAATTGGGTCGAAATTGGAACCCAAGACCTCCCATGGGGGCACCCAAACGAAAACACATAATAACCATGCGTTGTTTTAAAAAAAATCATAAGTTGATCAAATGAAATTATGATTCAGATAAACAGAATCTACGAAATTGAAAAGAGCTTTGGCATGGGGACTTCACCATTGTGAAAAAATCACCAATGCCCGCTCAAAACATACCACAAGCTAGTTACTACTTCATTGTGTGAACTATTCGAATGATAAGATTCGCGCGAACAACAAACTAAAGGTGCAACCACTCATAAGAATGAAAATAATAAAACTATGATAACACCTAAACGATACAAACGTAAACATAAAATATTAAGCAAGGGCCGACACTCGTACAAACAACCGGTCTGAATACGTAACAGGTGAAGGAAAATAAGATGGAATCAGACCATAAAGGTCACAAATGCTATTTCTTATGCATAGGAAGATGAACCGGCTATTCTGGCATTTGCTGGTCTATCCATACAGAAGGGACGAAAAGGAAACTTATGATCCTTAACTATTAACTAGCTAGCTTTCTTTTGCGTTTCAGGGTAGACACAGCCTTGGTATTCCAAATCTCATCTTCATCATCTGGATCGGGCACATATGGAAAAGATGGGTCATCTAGCGAAGGCGCGATGAGAGGATTAGCGCTGGTAGATACTAAGACGGCAGCGATGGCGGCAGGCTGAGCAGTGGCGCCGCAAGCAGATAAGGAAGATGGCGAAAGCACACCTGATGCAAATGGGTAACAAGCGCTAAACTCAGCAATCTCGGGAAAAGTAATAAGAAAATCCAAATCCGGGGTAGATTGATAGATATCAATTTTACCTGAAGTTGCTGGGTATACAATGTCAGCCCCACAATCGTTTGCATCTGAAGAAGTATTGTCGTAGCTCGTGTACAGTGTAACAACATTGTCCTGATCTGGGCATTCAGTAATGGGTCGAACTCTAGCGACCCCTAAGGCAGAGCGATCTACAGGGCAAACAAGGGAGCTCGAAGTATCAATTCCGACAGAGTAAGGTGGGGCACAAGAAAAGATAGCATTTGAACGTCCCCACCTAAATGATTGAACTCGCTCATTTGCAAATATCCTCCCACCTTCAACCAGAGCCTTGCGGTCTTTGTCTTATAAAAGCCGTTCTTGAAGGAACTCATCATCAAAATCATCGGAATACGAAAGTATTTGCTCCCAAACAAGAGCCAGAGTTCGCGGAAAATCCTTGTTCAAATAACTCAAGCTTCCGCGACTCATAATGTTGCAAACATAGAATTGAAACAGAGTATTATTGATCCCGATCTTGACTTCGTCAAGATCTTTTTGCAACCTGATTTTACCCCCCTCAAAGGTCCTAAGGGTTTCATACTGAGAAGCAATTTGACCTTCGAGAGTTGTGTTTTCCTATTTTAAAGAAAGTAAAGCTTGCTTTTCTAAAGCCAAGTGGTGCTCAGCAAGCTCTTGAGCAGATTGAGCTTCTAAAAGCTGCGCTCGCACACACTCTAGCTCCCCCCTGAGCTCGACATTGTTGGCCTCTAAACCACTCACTTTAACACTTCCGTTCTTCAAAGAAGTAATCTCAGATTCTTGGGATCTAATCAAGTGGATCAGGCCAGCTTTGTCGTTTTCCAAGGTTTCAATATGGTCAAATTTGGCGTTCAATTTCTGGAATTCATAACCAAATTTGGCCCAATGTTCCTGTCGCCTATCAACGTCCTTCATGACCAAATTCAATTGTGTCTCAAATTGATTCTTAACAACATTCAGCTGATGGGTCATGCTACTTCTTATGGTATCCAAACTTTTCATAGTATCTTGCCTATCATTGGGATGTAAATCCAGGTCAAAATGCATTCCCCTTAAGTCCCAACCGCTAAAGCGATCCTTAAGCGTTAAGTTCCCAGGAGAAACCCTATAAGGTGGACGATCGCGTATTATCTTGACTTGAGCAGAGCTCGGGACAATGGACCTTACAGAAGGTTTTGTCGATGCAAGCACCTTAGCCTGGTCAAGTCCCTTACGCCTTAAAGATTCAACCATTGGAGCTTCAGGGGTATGTTGGACCTGAGAACTTGAAAACAAATGGGGACGCTTCAAATAACAGGGAAGATGAGACCGTAAGAGGATTCATGGATCAGTAAGATCTGCCTGTTAAGAGAAGCTGTCCGATTACGAGTAGTTCGCATTGACACCTGAAAAATAAATAAAGAATGAATTCAGCAAGCGTTCGAAGATTATAAGGTTTATGAGAAATTATGCCACAAGTAAGATGATATCAAAACCAGTTCCAGGGGAAGTTATGAAAGCGGAAGCTTTGCCATGACGCTGAGCAGGCCCTCGGATTCCTCCCATATTAGATACAACGGGGTCAGACATCACAACATCACCCTGGCTCAAGTATTTGGCAAAGTCCGAGTCCCCCATGTCTCCAAAAGTCCCTGAGGAACCATTCGCCTAAGTAACATGGCAAGCATAACCTTTGACGGTCTCTCCAAAAATTACATCGACCCCTGAACCGTCCACATCCTCATCGGCTCTTCGGTCACTCCCTTCGATAATCGACAATGAAGGCTGGCCACTTACATCGAGGAGTAGATGCTTCTTTTTAAAAGGCTTACCATCAGAACATGGAGAGTGAACCATGGTCTTTCCAGGAGATCTTGTTGAGTGAATTAGCTGGTACTTGCAGAGATTTTCCTATGAAAGCAGCACCTCTCTTCTCCTTTCCTTTTTGTCAATAGAAATTAAAGAATTAAGGAGGGCTTAATCCAAAGTAAGACCCACAACGGAAGGAATCACTACAAGAATCAAAGAGAAAGCCAGATGAGAAAGTGGAAAAAAGGGTAAGAACCTGGAGATCAAAGGCATAGTTACCTCCTTCCGCCCATCGTCCATAGAATTTTCAAAGACACCGGACGAAGAAATACTGATCCGGGAACCCCTTAGCACCGTCCGTCAGGCCAGTGATGATTCTATCATGCATAGTTTCCATAAAAAAGAAAGAATTACCGTTTATCTCCCTCCTCTTTAAAGTATATAAAGAACAAATATCTGCAAACATGGGTTCCTACTGCCGAACTCTCATGAAAAGTATGTATAACCAAAGCAGAATTTGATATCCACTAGGATGCAGCTGATATAGGGCAATGGCCAGTTACCGCAAAATGGATTCTAGATAGGGGTTAAAGGGGGAATCACCCCACCAGACAGCATGTGATAATTGACCGCTACATACCCAGAGGGTGGACAATCTGCTAATTCTTCCTTTCTGGGAAATCTGGTTTCTCCTTTGAAAACCCAAAGCGATCGCACATTTGTAAATACTGATCAAAGGAAAGCATTGATTTATGGCAACTGATCGCCACCCTATCAAAAAAGAGAGGTTGAGGATGAGTCTAACTAACTGTCGAGTCAGAGCCAGTAGCCGGGGCAACATCAAGTTCCTGATCCAGACCCTCTCATTCCCCAGACATGATGGATTAACTAGGATTAAGATGAATTACCAGTTAGCTACATGTCAGCACAAATAAGCATGCTTAAAAAGAAATTACAAATTGAATTGTTTGAAGTTAAAGAAAGCAATTCAAGATAGATACATCCTCCAAACCAGATTATCAGCCCTATCCGATAAAAAGGGTTTACTATCGCATAAAGGAAGGATTATAAATTCAAAAGTATGAGAAACGCAGGTTCTGATTTGGTCGGTCACGACTGTTAATCGCGCCTACCAAGAGAATAATGAGAAGGGAAGAGCGGAAGTCCTGCTATGACATAAGTATTCCATTAAACATCCGATGAAGACATGATGAATTAGGAAATGTCGTTTCATAGGCATTTCAGTGAATAATTTGCCAGCATAAAAAGGCTAAAGTTTATCACATAAGTCAGAACCGCCAGAGAATTCCGTGGAAAGTTCAAGTAGACACCAAGTCAAATCAACACTTCTCAAATATCACAACCATGTGCTCCAGCGATTCGATGTCGCCAATTGAGAATGTCTTTAAAAAACCAAGAGAATTAACCTAGAATCAGAGGTAAAAGAAAGGAATTCACTTACGAGCAAAATTCAATTTGGAGAAAAGAGCGTTGTAGTTGGAAACAAAGATGAGGAAAATCGTCAACCGAAGCAGGGTTAGGCAAGACAATCAATCAGAATAAAGAAAATCGGAGCTCCAAGAAGCAACAACGAGGTCTTCTACGATGAAGGCGCCATTGGAATAAGTTCATCAAAGAAATATAAAAGCGGGAAAATGAAGAGACAATGTATAAAAGGACTAGAAACCCCTTTTTATGATATGACAGCTCAATTAAAATCTAGTGATCCGGTTTGACATACCTGGGAAATATCCCGCCAAATGTCTAAAGACATGCAATTGTCGAAATGTCCAAATTTTGAAAGTGCAAGCTATTTGTGAGGATGCCTATTTTGTAGTTCCTTCCAATGGCATTTCATCTCATTACTTCGAAGCTCGTAGTTCTTAATGTCTTAAAAACTACGAACTTCGAAGGGCAAATGTTAACCCGTCAAGAGACCAAGCCTGAGATGGAATTGCGAAACAAGCACTTGCAACATCTCATGTGACCACATCTCCAATCAAAGTTGGACACGAATCGTGACCCAGGTGCTGGAGCCAAGGTAGATCATTCATATTGGGGGAAAACCGCTCAAACATGGAAACAAAACAAGTCGCCCATTCAACACAGGTGGGAGCGACCTTGTGGCACAGCCATAGGGACAGACAGCGCCATACAAAGGCAGTAAGAGAACGAGCGCCCTAAAACCAAAAAGGTCGGTTGCACAAGGAACAAAGGAGAATTGGTTCCAGTCCCACGTTCTGCTCTTATAAGGTCTCTCAAAGCGTTTATGCTCGCCTGGATGCCCACTCCTACGGGCTCGCACGATTACTCAAGATGCTTGCTCCATTGAGTCGCTCGCACATGGTAACTGAATATAGCCACGGACAGTTGGCTACAGCTAGCTGATTTCATGGTTGTAATTAATAAAATGAGCGACCCGTAGATGGCATATACAGACTTCAGGTCATTTCCCAAGGGAAGCTCACCTATGAATACACGATGGCTACCAACATAAAGAGGATCCGATCTTTGAAGCCAGAAAGTGCTGCCAAATTCTATCCTCAACCACTGATTCGGTCATGGGGTCAAGAACTATTTTATGATCATAGAAGACGGCGCCATCCTCTTTCTCAATCATCCATCCATTCTCCTTCTCCTCAAATTTTACCATTCTCTCGTGTGATTCTAAGATTGAAGTATATAAACGAGGGTACATTGCGTAAATGCAAAGATGTATGAAAAGAGAGAATTGATGTATTTTGTAATCCTCGTTATAAGATTGAAACTCACCTTCACAGTGGACGTAGGCCTAATTAACGGCTGAACCACTCTAAATCTCGCCTCTACTTTACTTTTCTTGCATTTTTCATTTTTAATTGCTGATTAAATACGGTTCCATTTAAATCTTTCCAAGTTGGTGAAGTACAACTTAGTACCTTGGGTGTTTGGACCATTTTTGGTGTAAACATCTGATATTTATCACATGTATTTTATTTATTCATACTCTGTATATTCTTGTATTCTAATGTAATTGTTGTAATAAGCAATGAAATGTTCTTCTGTTTGTGTCCCGATGTGCCTTGTTCTCAACTCAATCCGGGATTTCCTTTACGTGGAAGTTCGGGTCGTTACATAAGTGGAATTTTGGAAAAATAATAAATAAATATTTCCTCAGTGTAGAAATGAATGGTCGTGTAAAGAGATAAATAATTAGAATGGTTCCAACTATGAATAAAAGATATTTTCTAAGTATAGAAAATAAATGAAGGTGATATTCAGAAATGTTTTCTAAACAACATAAGAGGCTAAGATGACTGTTGAAATATTGGATTAACAAATATTGATAAGGAACGGGAGAAGTGGTTTAAATTAATTAAATATTAATTAAGAGGCCCAGTGATTGTTTGATGTTGTGGATGAATGTTTTGTTTGTTTTTCTTCGATAGTTAAATAACCGACTATCGAAGTATTTGCCAATATCGTTGTCAATATGGAGAGACCAGTTGGATTATTATCCGAGAACCACTTCGTGTTGTCAATAGCGTTGCGAATCAGATTATATGAAGATAATCCAAGATGGAGTAAAGTGCAAGGGCTTTTTCGGTAAATCCTATGTAGAAATTGGCTTAGATGGATTTATGGAAATTGTGCCTTCGTTTTCGTTCAGTCCTAGAACAAACATATATGGACGAGTGTCTGATAGAGTATTTCCAATGATCGCATATGTTAGTCTGTATAAATATATATGGTGGCGGAGAATTTATTCTCTTAGCATAATATCTAGAATATATTTATGCAAATCAATTAAAGATTAACGGATCTGACAATGTGGCATTCAAAGTGATTGTGTTATCAATGAATGGTAAGTAATCATAGCCTCAGGCCTCAACAACCGGGAAATGACAAAAATCGGGCAGACAACATGGCTAAGTGGGCAGCTCCCAATCATGGTGTATTATCACCTATCTAGAGAAATTCATTTCATTCTTTATTTTATACGATGCTGCCCCATTCAGGAAAACGATTGCTGATCCCAACCGTTGGTGATATACATTCGATACACTCAAGCAAAATGAGTGGTCGGTCATGTGTAGCCGGGTTACAAGATGTTCTTGTTGAACCCAGTGTATTCCTCTCTAGAGATACACTATCGCAAGGTGGTTCCATACGTTGTCATAGTTGGAAATTCATTACCCAATATGTGCCCACAGTTTTGATTGTATATTATGTATGTGGAGAGTGAGATGCAAGAGTTCCACTAGATTTCTATTTATTTGATTTAGACAATATTATAATATCAAAGAGTTTTGATATAAAGATTATTGTTTTCTTTCAAAAGGATTTGAAAGTTAAATCAACTATTTCGGATTCTCATAAAGGAAAACCCATTCCGTGTTATACGGCGTGGTCTTATGAGATATCGTTTTATTTTCTCAAACTATTTTAAATTGTTTACTCATACCTGTCCCATGACTGACCCAGAGTTTGTTTTGTTTTGTTTTACCGAAACTCTTTGGTGCCCAAATTTGTACGGGCATTCAAGTAGTTCAGGATTATACATATTTATCTAAAGGAGCTTGGAGCATGAGGCTTAAGCGTTGTCTAGTTATTGTTTTTCCGCTGTGTTATAAGTGTTGTACTCTGATGATGATATGTATATACAAAAAAAATTGTACTCCAAAGCTGATATATATATATATGTATATTATATTTTATTCTGCTGTGATGTGAGATTCTGTATTGTTATTTTGGTTCTTCTTCTTCTTTTTTCTTCTTTATTAATAATGATTCATATTTCTGTGATATTTGGATTGGACGTGTTGTGTATTTAGTCAACTCAGACAGTACGGATTTGCGGGCCACTACAGTTGGTATCAGAGCTTAGGTTGAGCGAACACCTAGGCTTTGGTGGGGATTACTCATTAGAGATAGGGTCAGCAGTACCCTAGAATGAGTTGAGTGTATATACGAGAGCGTGTACTTTTTATTTGATATAAAAATTATTTTATATTGTGTTGGCTAGTCTGTTGAGTGGCTTATGTATTCTGATCGAATCGTGGGATACCACGAAGTTGATAGGAATTTCTAAACACTTGAATAGAGAAATTCGACACAGTATTGTTTTAAATTGAGTAAATGTAATAATTATACCCAAAATTATATTTTGATAGAAAGGAATAATTTTTTGAAATTGTTATATTATATGGATGTGTTGGTTGTTATTATAATCAAATGAGATTATAAAAATTGGAATAGTTATATATAACCAAGTATAATTTGTATACAAATAAAAAAAATACAAATGTGATGAATTAAAGTTGAATTCAAACCAGAATCCAGAATTTAATCCTGAGAAGTTGGAAAATATTTTACGAAGTATATTAAAAGTAATATATCTTGTTTTAGAAAAGATTTTTGAATGAAAACCATTTTTAAATGGATTTTGAAAGCAATAAAGCACTGAACTCACTTCAATCGCTGGGAAATAATTCTGATGATGACTGCGACATCATCAGTGTTCATTTTTGAGTTCTAAGTGATGGATTGCTACCTTAGAAAAGATTTTAATGGAAATTTGTTTGAAAGAAAACAAGTTGGTTTGAAAAATCAAATATTTTGAATTTGAGATGATTATAAATATATGTATATAATTATGTGATTTCTAAAGGATTTGAAATGAAAATCCAGGAATTTGAATTCTGGAATTTAAATTTAACTTAAGCAAGTTAAATGGGTCGAAGTAAATAAATTGAATATAATCAATTTGGATAAATTGGTGTTGAACCAATATGAATGGAATATGAATTGGATGTGAATACATTGTTCATAAATCGTTTAGATTAAATGAATGTGAGTATACATGATGTGCAATATAAACGGAAGCCAAAAGTTTTGGTAGAACTAAATTGTAGAAACTGAAATGTTGAGTTTTAATATAGATCAGTTTTGAAAAGTAAACAGGTTTGTAGCATTTTTCATGCCTTAATAATTTCGGGGATAAAATTCTTTTAAGGGGGGGGGAGAATGTAGCGACCTGTAAAACCAAAAGTTTTGGTACAACTAAAATTGTAGAAATTGAAATGTTGAGTTTTAACATAGATGAATTTTGAAAAGTAAACGGGTTTGTAGCATTTTTCCTGCCTTAATAATTTCAAGGACAAAACTCTTTTAAGGGGGGAAGAATGTAGCGACTTGTATTTTTGATCGATTAATTTTAAATATTTAATATCGTTTTAAATATTGAGTTGATAATATAAATGAATTTTTATATTAAGTTATCGATTTAAAAATCGATTTCGATTTAATACCAAATATATTAAATTATCATAATACGAAAAATAATTCAATTCGAATTCAAAACGGAATCAAAATAATTCAGATGATCAAATTATATTATATTTGAATATAGATGATAATAATAATAAATTATTATCAAGGAATTAATTGTTTTGAATTTAATTTATATTGATTTAAATTAATATCTCCTTCATACGATTAAATGGAGCTTCGAATCATGTTCCAATGTGTTCAGAATAGTGGTTAAATCCTAGAAATGTCAGTTGTTGTGTTTCGATTGGAGTTCAGGACCCCGAAATATATTATTTTAAAATTAAATGGATAAGATCAATTTCAAATCGAATTAAATCAAATCAAATTAATAACCTACCCTATTATATGTACTTAAGCTATCTCCTAAAAATGTACCTTACGCAGACCATTCCTTAATACTTAAGTAATCATCATCTATAAATTGCGACTTCCTCCTTGTTAATTCTTCTGTTGAAAACGAAAACCCAGAGAGCTTCGAACAAAATAGAAATGACCATTGCCTAACTTTAAAACCTTCATAGCCGATCTTTCTCGTTTCATTTTCTTTATAGAGAAGGAAAAAAATCAAAGCTTCAGAAATCAAATTAACGGCAAAGAAATTTCTTCCTTCGTCCGCATTGGACCCTCATCCAGGTCCCCTTCACATCGCGCTTATTCGATACCCACCAAATTTCAACTGAACCCCAAAACCAAAGTCCACTGCTTCCTCGATAAAACATGAGATGAATATTTCCCAAACCAGTTAGTTCGAACCTTTTGAAATCGAAAATAAAATCTAGATCACGGTCTTAGGGCTCGTGAGTTTTCGAAGTTCGTGATGTGAGTTAGGGAGGCGAAGACATTGTGCGATGCTTAACATCGAGGTGGTTTAGGGCACAAAGTCGCACGTTCATCTAGGTGATCGATCCTACATTTCTATTGTCAGAGAGCGTCGATGGGAGAGTAAAGCAAGCGCTGCCTGCTGTCAAGATTTGGAAGTTGGAATTCACCACAGGTGATCTTGAGGTTCATTCAATAATTGGGGTTAGTGTTGAGCTTACCTGTGTTGGGATTTTTGAGGGATTGAGCGGCCTAATCCACTAGCATTAGTTTTGTGATTAAGGTAATTAACGAATTTGAAATTTTAGTTATCATTAACTAATTTTATGTTTATTAGGACTCTTATAAATTTTATAACTTATTCATTCAAGATCCCATCGAGACGCCGTAAATTGCTTTGAGATCATATGGACTTATACTTTGTGACGAAATTGGGGTATTCGACAATTAAAATTTAATGTGAGTAATCTCACCCATATTTTTATTTAGAATTATTTTATTCGTTAAAATAATTGTTTATTGGATGTTTGCATGCACTAAAATATTATTGTGACTATTTAATATATATTAGTTATTTAGGATTGGTTTTTGTTCTTATTATGTATATATATATATATACATATATATTTGGGTTTGGATATTTCCCGCGGTACCATTAGCAGATGCCCGCAGTATTATTAGCAGATGACACTATAGGCCCCGCAATATGATAGTGGATGACCTTCTATACTGCGATATTCTGCTTCGAAGTAGGATGGGTATTATTTATGTTGGCTAACGCATGTGGATGCAAGGAAACAGGTTGGAGGGATCCAACTGGATTCCTCAAAATTTATTATTGTTTGTTTTCATATATAAGATGTGTTGATTGATAATTGGGTGGTTTGATTGTTTAAATATCACTGGGTCTAAAATGTTGATTTATAAAAATATCGTGAAAAAAGATAATTTGTGATTTAAAGGAGAAATATATTTCTAAAAATAGAATTTTAGTTTCGAATGGGCTATAAAGATATGAACTTGTTTTAAATAAAATAAGTATTGAATTTATAAACGATGTTTATAAACTAAATAATACAGGAAATTGAAGTATTGAACTTATAAACGATATTATAAATTGAATAATGCAGGAATTGAAATAAATTTATAAACGGTGTTTTTAAATGAAATGGATAATAACAATTGGACAATTGGAGAGTTTAAAAGAAAATGTGAATTTAAAATAAGAATTAGAATTCGTTTTAGATAGAAATCGATGAAATCTATTCCGATGTTTGGAATATAAATTTAATTGGAAAATTTAATTAGATTATGTTGAAATTATAAAATAAACTATATCCAGAAAGGATATGAATTATATTAATTAGAAACTAGGATTTAAAATGAAATATTTAAAATATATTCTATGTTGTGTATAGATAAGTTAAAATAAATAGAATATTCCAAAAATAAGATTTTGTTTTTAATAGACTTTGAAATAGAACTTATTGAATATATATAACAGGCAAGTTTATAAATAATGTTTATAAATGTGGTGAATTAATTATCAAGAGATAATTTATCATTTTAAATTCAAGTATGAATTTAAAATATAATTTGGAATCATTTCGAAAAAGGAAATGATAGTTCTTATTCTGGAATTCGGAATATAAAACAAATTGAATTTAAATAGATTCAAAATGAAACTTGTTTAATATATAAACAAGGAAGTCGGATTTATAAGTGATGATTATAATTCTAGTAAAATAAATTATCATTTGATAATTTAGACGTTTAAATTCAAGTATGAATTTAAAGGTGAATTGGAAAACAATTTGAAATAGAATGGTAAATTTTGTTTCGGAATTCGTAATATAAATTGAAGTGAGAATAAATCCAACGGATTTATAACTAGAATTCGATTATATCGAATTTTATAAATAAATTTATTTAAAAAGGGAATTGAAATTTAATACAGCAAATTGAGTATAAATAAATTTACAACCGAGTAAATGAAAAATCGACGATTTATAAATAATCATAATATTAAGTTGAATTGGGAAAATGGTTTAATATATATTAAAATATTTTAGGATGAAGCTGAAATTTGTTATAAACGAAGTTTAACCGTTAATATTTATAAATATAATTAAACGAACTCGCCGTAGCGTGGTAGTTCGTAAATCGGTGTTACGAACTTCAATAGAGTATATAGAACTCAATTTAAATCGGAATTCTTTGAAACAAGAATCGTCGAGACCGGTTGAATAATAGTTTTCTAATGGAAGAGAAAATTTTGGATTTCGTCTTGTAGATTTTGAATTATGTCAAAATCAAATTTTCAGAAAAACAGCGCCTGAACCATTACAAAACCATAACTATTTATTTAAATTAATAAAAGGATTTTAAGTAAATAAAATCCGAGCATCCATTAAAAAAATCCAGAATTGAGATATAAAATAAATATGAACTCAAGTGGAGTAAGTAAATGATTTTTTTGAGACAAAAATCAGATTTTTTTTTTTAATTATTAGTGTTGGCTAGCTTTTTGACCAAGCCACCAAGGTTCGTACTCACGAGGAAAATATGAAACTTCACGCCTTTAGCTCTCGAACAGCCGATCGGATCTCCCTACCTTCCATGGATCGCGCTCGCCCCTATGTCTCGCGATCCGATCCGTCCCTTTCATCTCGACCCGTCCTCATCAGAGCTTCGAGACCCGATCCGTCCATAGCAGAGCGATCCGACCTGTACCCTCTGCCTCTTCACGATCCAAGCCCCAGAAGTTAAGATGGAGATTACGACTAAGTCTACGACGATCCGAGAATGCAGGATCTCACAACATCTGTCCATAACTGCCATTTTGACTAATTTTTCATCAAGCCACGAACTAGTCCGAGATCTTTGGGATGTGCGCCACGTATGACCGCGATCCGCCTGCAAGTATCAGCTATAAATAGCCCCGGACTTGACATTTTTCAGGATCTTTTTGGCAATTCTGAGTTCTAGCTCCACCATTATTACATCTCTTTTATTATTATTCAGAGTTGCCCCGAATTTATTGAGTGAATCAACATTGTAAAAGTGAGGTTGAGGGATAAATCATCGATTGTACTTGAAATTTAAGTATAGTCATAGATATAAAGTGGACGTAGGCTCGTTAACGCCGAACCACTATAAATCTCGTGTCTTTCTTGTTTTTTCTTGCATTCTTTCTGATATTAATTTCTCCACAATTGAACAACTTAGGTGTTGGAGCCAATTTTGGATCTAACATTTTGGTGCTTTCACTGAGAACAAAGTCTCAGCATATCGGATTGTATTCCTATTATTCGGACAATCAAGTTCGAAGAAAACAGTCCAAAACTCAACTGTTTCGATTTTTGAAAGATTTTAGTAAAGCTCAGATATCATGGCTGGAAAGAAGTCTAAGGAAGTACGAGATTCCCAAGCGACTGAAGCTACGAACAAAGCGGTTAAAGAGAGCGTTCAGGAGCTGATCGAAGTCCTATACCCGGATCGTGGTGAAGAGGGGGCGATCCGACCCGATGAAGGTACGGCGATCCTACCAACTGAGGGTATCACGACCCGATCCCAAGGTAACATCGCTATCCCCCCTACTGACCCTCCTGCGATCCGATCCCAGGGAACTACCACGAGCCACCAGCCTAGGAAGACCACGATTCGGACTGATAATCAGACTACTACCTAACCCGGGAAGGAAATTATGGCTCGTTCTTCTCGTGCCGGAACTTCTGCTCAACCTGATTCAAGTTCCTTGCGTATCAGAGAAGATGAATATAACCAGTTCGACCCTTCCGCCCCATTTACCGAAGGACATCTGACTCGAGTACTTGAAGCATTAGACAGGAAAACTGATGAACTGGTTGATCAAAGGCAGGAGAGCTCGTTGCTGCGTCAAAACATTACTGCCTTAGGCAGAAGAATTGACGATATTCAAAGGCAGGTTTCACCACCTCCAGCTTACCCTTTCTCTCCGGAACATACGTCGTCGTCTGAAGAGCCCCGAAGGAACCAACGATGGCCCCCGTTAGAAAGGCCCGAGAATATAGAGCAGCTTCGATTTGGGTCACTTCCATCTCGTGAAGAAGAGGCGCTTAACCAGGGAACTAATAACCATAACTTAAATGAGCCCGCTCTACCACCAAGAAACGGCGTGCCTCCCACTCGTCGCATGATCGACCGCGGCAATAGGGGCCAGGGGAGTTCTGCTCAGGGACCAGATTTTGTAGCAGCGCGTCAAAGAAATGCCAGAGGAGGCCGTCGGGCAAGAAGTGATTATCCCGAATCTACCTTGACCCATGCAGTGGTTGAAGCAATGATTAGGCAAGTCATGGTAGATAGTCGTGGACAGAGGAATGAAGATTGGGGCATAGATCGTAGTCACACGCCTTTTATTGACAACATACTGGATGTTACATTCCCGAGGCGCTTCAACATGCCAACCATGAATCGCTATACGGGCAGGACGGACCCCATCCAGCATTTAATGCGATACTCTTGGTCGATGAATGCCGCTGCAGCTACAGACGCGGTAAAATCTAAAGCATTCCCTATATTCTTGGAAGATGTAGCGTTATTGTGGTTTACCCGCCTACCAGCACGTTCAATATCCAGCTTTAGGGAATTGAGTGAGAAATTCGTGAACCAATTCTGACTTCATGCCCAGAGGTCTAAGAATGTGATCGAACTATCCCTTATTAAACAACGATCGGACGAAAGCCTATGGTCATATTTGGATCATTTTAACTTGGTTGTCACAGAAGTCAAAGACCCGCATGAGCAAACTGTGTTGATGGCCTTGATTGATGGCATCGATAAAGATACCGAGTTTGGAAGATATCTGGCCGGCAAACCATCCCCGGCCAGAGAAATATTTTATGAAAAAGCCTATGTTCGCCTGCATCGGGAGGAGATATATGCTAATCGAGAAAGAAAGACTATTGATAAGGAAGATATCCAAAGCAACGTGTCCATCAAGTAAACGGGAGATAGCTTAGGAAAAGTTGAAGTTAATGGTTGAAACAAAAATCAAGGTAGTGGTCGCCAATCAGGGAATAATAACAATAATCGAAAAAGAAATCGAGGAAATGACTCTCAGAGGAGATCCCGGCCTAGACCGCTTGAGAGCTTCACACCGTTAAACGACACGTTGGAAAACGTCTTCCTGGATACATATAATGTCCTCCAATATAAAAGTCCTCCTCCGAGAGATTCTACAGAGAAAGAGCGTGAAACTGGAAAATTCTGTCTTTTCCATCAGATCCATGGTCATTCCACAAACGAATGTCGTCACTTAAGAGACGTGGTTGAAAGGCTTCTCCGAGAAGGGAAGCTCGATGAGTATAGGGTAACTCCTAGTGACAGGGGGCAAGCCGTACAAGCGCCGAACCAAAGCCAACCTGCTGCCAAACCGACGGCTCAGCAAAAATGGAAAAAATATCGTTATCAATACCATAATGGTGGGCTTCACCTGGCAGGGCACAGTTTCAGAGCTATGGATCAATACATAAATGTAGCAAAACAATATTTCGAAGTGGGGAAATGTATTAACCCCGAGGACAACGCTCCGATTAAGCAACAAAAGATGATGTCCGATGACGTCATATTTCGCGAGTGAGAGAGTATTGGAGTACACTCCCCAAGTGAAGATCCGTTGATGATCACCGTCACCAGTGGCCCAGCTATGGTTCATAAAGTCTTGGTAGATAACGGGAGTTCAGTTAACATTTTGTTCAAGAAAATGTTCGACCAAATGAAACTCGAGCCGAAGGATTTGAAGCCATGTGAAGGTTGGATACGTGGATTTAATGGGGCCTCGACCGCTCCGATAGGATACGTGGAATTATCAGTAACCCTTTGGGAAGGAGAACACCAGAGAGTGAGGATCCTCCCCTTCGTGGTCCTAGATATTGAATCGCCATACATTGCCTTCTTAGGTCAACAAGCCCTAGCCAAATTCAGGGCATGTATTGCACCCTGGTGCTTATTGTTGAAATTCCCAACGGATTCCGATATGGGTGTTGTGAGAGGAGATCAAGTCATTGCACAAGCATTCTACATTGCAGAATTAAAATTGCTCCGTAAAGGAAGAGATGTAGAGGCAAAAGGTGGTTCCTCCCCTCCAAGGGAGGAATCGTCATAGTAACTAAAGGAAATACCTTTGGGAGGGTCGCCCAGAGAGTTGCTCGAGGACATAGATCCCAGAGAGGATGAAGAGCCTGGGAGCAGAATGGAGACTCCCAATGAAGCAACTGTGGATGTACCAATCGATGATAGTGACCTAGAGAAGGTCCTGAAGATTGGATCCCCGTTGGATCCCGTTCAAGCCAAGGAGTTAACAAATTTTTTGGAAGCTACCTTGGATGTATTTGCCTAGACCCATGCGGACATGTATGGGATATCTCCCTCGATTATGAGTCATTCGCTAAGCATTAACCCAAAACATCTTCCTGTCAAGCAGAAAAGGCGAATGCTGGGTCCAGAAAGGTCTGCCGTTTTGAAAGAAGAAGTCGAAAAACTGAAGAGTAATGGATTTATTAAAAATTCGACGTACCCTGACTGGATTTCAAACCCGGTTTTGGTAAAAAAAAAGGCCAATGGAAAGTGGCGTACGTGCATCGATTTCTCTGATCTAAACATGGCATGTCCGAAGGATAGCTTCCCATTGCCTAGAATCGATCAATTAGTAGATTCAACCGCAGGTCATGAACTTCTTTCTTTTATGGATGCCTATTCAGGGTATAATCAAATCCCCATGCATGTCCCAGACCAAGAGCATACTAGCTTCATCGCAGATTTGGGATTATACTGCTATATGGTGATGCCTTTCGGTCTGAAAAATGCCGGCGCTACATATCAGTGGTTGGTAAATAGGATGTTCTACAACCAAATCGGGAAAACGATGGAGTTATACATCGACGATATGTTGGTATAAAGTCCAGACAGTCGTCCGATCATACCAACGATTTAGCAGAGATGTTTCAAATTCTCCGAAAATATGGGATGAAATTGAATCCTTTGAAATGCTCATTTGGGGTAGCATCTGGAAAATTCCTAAGGTTCATTGTAAGCTCGTGCGAAATTGAGATCAATCCAGACCAAATTACAGCAATCCAAAATATCCAAGAACCAAAGCAGATTAAAGATGTGCAAAACCTTGCGGGAAAAGTGGCAGCGCTCAGCAGATTTATCTCAAAAGCTACAGATAAATGCATCCCGTTTTTCGAGCTAATAAACCGAGGCAAGCACAACTTTAAATGGACTCCTGATTGTATAAAAGCATTCCAGAACCTGTTGGACCATCTAGAAAGACCTTCGATACTGTCTAAGCCCATGGATCACGAGGATTTATTTGTGTACTTGGCAGTGTCACCCCATGAAATCAGTTCGGCTTTGGTAAGAGAAGAGGATAAGGTGCAAAGACCAGTGTACTATGTGAGTAAGAAATTGGCAGCTATAGAACGAAATTACCTAAAGATAGAAAAGCTTGCATACAGTTTGTCGATTGCATCTAGGAAACTTCGTCACTATTTCCAGGCTCATCCCATCACTATTTATACTGATCACCCACTTAAGCAAGTCCTACAAAGTCCAGAAGCATCGGGAAGGTTGCTCAAATGGAACATTGAGCTGAGTCAATTAGACCTGAACTTCCAACCCCGGAGATCGATAAGAGGGCAGGCACTTGCAGATTTTATAGCAGAATTTACCATCCCAGAAGATGATGCGGTAACCGAGGAAGACGATCCGCCAAAGCTACTCCTCGACCCTAATACCTGGAAACTATACACTGATGGAGCTAAAAATGACAGGCGATCAGGTGCCGGAGTGGTTCTTGAGACTCCAGAGAAACGGCTAATATAATACGCTCTTAGATTGGATTTCCACGCAACTAATAATGATTCCGAGTATGAAGCTCTAATTGCCGGGTTGAAGCTTGCAAAGGAACTAGGCATAACAAAGCTGGACATCTTTTGTGACTCCAATTTAGTCGTGAACCAAGTTAATGATAAGTTTCAGGCTAAGATTCCAAGGTTGATATCATATTTGGAAAAAGTGAAGAAGTTGCTGGATGGTTTTGATTACCACAGTATATCTCACATTCCTCTAACAGAGAATCAAAGAGCAGACAAGTTAGCGAAGATGGCTAGTTCCGATAATCCAGAACATACGGAGCTAGTTCCGATTGAAGAATTACAGTTCCCAAACGTGGATCAGATGGAAGTTGATCCAGTACTAGAGATTGAACCTGAAAGGGAGTCATGGATGACCCCTAAATAATTTTTTGATAAATGGAACGCTCCCATCAAAGAAAAGTGAGAGGCGTGTAGTTATACGGAAGGCTTCCCGATATGTGCTGCAGGGCAATGTCCTATACAGACAAGGCTTCTCGATAACCCTCCTCCGGTGCATCGCTCACGAAGACATCAAGCATGTGTTGAAAGAGGTCCATGAAGGCGAATGCGGCGATCACACCGGGGGGCAAACACTGGCAAAGAAGATATTGCGATACGGCTATTTTTGGCCCACCATAAACAAGGACGCAGCCAAGTATGCACGGCGTTGCGACGCTTGCCAGAAATTCTCCAGGATTCCTAGGGCGCCACCTAGTCAGTTGAAGACAATGACAAGCCCGTGGCCTTTCTCCACGTGGGGAATTGACATTATTGGGAGCATTCCCCTAGCAAAAGGTGGAGCAAAGTTCGCTATTGTGGCCGTGGATTATTTAACTAAATGGGTAGAAGCGGAGCCTTTGACCACGATCACAACCAAGCGAGTGATCACCTTTGTCGTTAATAACATCATTTGTCGATTCGGGATTCCAAAAGTCATCATAACTGATAATGGGACCCAATTCAACAGCACGGAATTTCAAGATTTCTGTCGGAAGTATCACATCGAGAAAAGATACACCTCTGTGGCACATCCGCAATCGAACGGACAAGTTGAAGCGGCAAACAAGGTGATCAAGTCCATTCTAAAGAAAAGATTGAAGAGGGCCAAAGCTATGTGGGTTGATGAATTACCCCTAGCACTATGGGCCTATAGAACAACGTACAAGTCGGTGAGGGTCACACCCCATTTTCCCTTGCTTTCGGAGCTGAAGCAGTTATTCCGGTCGAGTTAGAAGCACCATCTCATCGAACTATTTATTACGATCCGATGACCAACAATGAGTTGCTCCTTGAATCCCTGGACATGGTTGAGGAAAAAAGGGACGAAACTGACTTACGTGCCCTGAGACACAAACAACAAATAGCTCGGTACTGCAATAGAAGAGTCTAAGCTCGGACATTCGAACCCGGAGACTTGGTTCTGAAGTGCGTCTTTCCGCCCCCAGTACATATGGGCCTGAAATGGGAAGGACCGTACTCCATTTTACGAAGGCTTGATAATGGAACCTTCAAGTTTGCGACCGTAGATGGAAACGAAATCCCCAGAGTGTGGAATGCCCAGTATTTGCGGCTTTATCTGACATAAAAGTGTCAATTTTACTCTTTTGTTTTTAGAACCATGTAAAAAGGCTCGACTTGCCTAGAACAGTCCGGTTATTTGAACAAAAGATTATAAAGTGGACGTAGGTCATGATTCGACCGAACCACTATAAAAATATTGTGTGTCATTTACCTTCACTGCACCATTTCTTATCTGCTCTTTTATGTTTGGTTCATATATACCGTTACCGCTTCGAGCTTTGTTTTAAATTTACGCAGTAATCTCAAAACAGCTAATTCAAAACGCCGTCCAGCAAATCGGAAGGCTCGCGGTAATTAAAGTTCCAAAAGGTGACGCGAGGTAAATCACACTACAGATTGCACTCTAACTCCCGAGATCAGGGAGAGAGTATAAAGGACGCGAAGATAACGTCCCCAAGGCGTGAAGGTGCACCATGATAAAACCGCCTTGACAACACTCTAACCTGCTGAAGGATCGGGAGAGTATAAAGGCGCTAGAGACTTAGCGCCCCCAGAACTCCTGGCTCGCTGAAGGATCGGTGAGCAGACCAAAAAATCGAGCTCGAACTCTAACCCGCTGAAGGATCGGGAGAGTATAAAGGTGCTAGAGACTTAGCACCACATGAACTCTAACCCGCTGAAGGATTGGGAGAGTATAAAGTCGCTAGAGACTTAGCGCCGCAAGAACCATTACCCCACTGAAAGATCGGGATAGTACGGATATAACCCTAATCGATCGCCAATAAGCCCTAGCCAGGCACTATAATGATGATTAATTAGGTGTATATATGTGTATCACTACACATTTACTTAGCACGTGTATTTCCCGACGATTGTCTTCGTTATGATTAATGATCGTTACTTAATATTTAACTATGAAAGTTTCATTTATGATTATTTAAACTCTGCTAACATGATGAAGTTGCAGGAACACAATGGTGCAAAAGGAATGGATCTTTATTTACTGGAAGCAGATTTAAAAAAAATGAAAAATTAAACAAAAAGTGAGGACCACTCTCACGACTACATCTTTTGGCCAAAGGAAATCCTAAAACTAACATATAAGCTAATAACTTCATTCAATTTACGCTTGGGAGATGGCTTTGATTTCTTCTCCCTCTTCTGTTTTTCCAACTCCTCTTTACAAGTACCGGAGCGGTCGCTTTTCTTCCTCTTCCTCTTATCGACAAGAGGCTCCGGAGAAGGGCTGGAAGGTTCGGAGGCAAGCTGTGAAGTTATCGATTTAGAAGAGAATCTTATGACCAACCCAGTTTTGGGGTCGATTTCAGAAATAGGGGTCACAAACACAGGATTCTGTTCCTCCCTCCTAAGAGCCAACTGCTTCTCTTTCCTGCTTGTATGTCGTCTCCGTGACCGCCATCCATGTCATGCAAAGCAGCGATAATCTCAGCATCTACAGGAGCGCCGGTGCCAGATTCCGTAGGTGATACTGCAACTATATCACTCGTTGTGCCCTCGGTTTGCTTCGGAATCTCAGAAACTTCAACACTAGAACCCGGAGGAACGTCAACTTTCTCCACCACTATTTTCTCCAGTGCATCCTTTACGGCTGCTTTGATACCTACACCATGAGAAGCAAAGGTTAGTTGATCAGGAGGAGATATGGCCACGTCGGTTATCTGTCCCGTGAGACGACGACAGGTTACGATTGCTTTAATGAACTGTGGAGACGATATGGAGATACCTTCAGCTGGCTCATCTCCCAGGTTTGTACTGGTGGTCCCGACAATCGGAGGAGTAGGTGCCAAGGGGATCAATGGATCATCAGGGTTATATCCCTCAACTTCAAAGGTTTTGGGCTCTACCACCGAGCTCGATCTCTCGCCGACCTTATCCTTGCCCTTAAGCCTGCTCTTCTCCCTCTCCATTTCCTCATGGATCAGGCATCTACCTTCCTCCAGAGCCTCAGGTTCTTCACCTCTAAGAAAGGTCTGCATCAGCTGGCTTTCGTCAATCTCGTCGACCCCCAGTCGCCGCTTCTTGCCCTCGACAGTTGCGTCCCATACATTGGCCAAGGTAACATAGTAGTCTGGAATCCAAGAGATGTCTCGATTCTTGATGACTTGACCAAATAAATCGAACAATAGTTCCTCAAAACTATCTATGTCTTTCTCTCTTTCGGCGAGCTTATCCGTCGCATCAGCTGCTGACTCAAGAGGGCTACAGTAATAACCGGAAATCCGAGCCAATTTATTTATTTTTTGGCAATTTCGAGGAATTTTGAATATTTAAAATGAATTATTTTAAATAATAATGACGAGAAATTAATTTGAATAGAATTAGAACGTATATATTTATATAGGTCGTCATTAGAATATAAATGTTTATTTTAAATTATAAAAGGAATTGAAAATGGCGCGGTAGTTTGAAAATTCCATTTCTAATGTCAAATGAATGTACAAGATTCAAAATAAACCAGATTTTGATGAAACCAAAAATATTAGAATCTATTTGGGAATATCTTTCCAACGAATCCGAAAAATTGAAATTTCATAGCGGGAATAAAAAGTTATGACCAGTTGAAAATTCAGAATAGTCGCTATAGAATTCTGACCCTTAAAAATGGAAATTTTGCAAACGACCTCGGTTTTCGACGAAACCACTTTTGTTGGATCCGTGATGTCTAGTTATTGCTAGATTCCAAAATTCGTAATTTTTCGAATCAATATGTGAGGGTGGCAAAGGAAAACGCGTTTGACCAGGTTTAGTTGAATTTAATCGACTGGAAAATGGCCATTTTGCAAACGTTCTCAGAATTTGACAAAATTAGTTTTGTTAGAACTGTACCGACAATACAAAGCTAAAAAATATTTTTCAGGAATTTTTAGAGTTCGTATGTGGCCCCGGTAAATTGAAAGGTGCGTTCAAATTCAATATATAGAGTTATATTTTGATTTTGGCGAAAACTGATCAAAACGGTCGAATTAACTTATGATACATATCCCATTGTGTTCGGAATGGGGGTAATTAGCTAGGGATAATAGTCGGTGGGTTCGATTTCGAGTTCGAAATAAAAGGTTGCTTTTTGAAATTTAAATATAATAAAATATATAAATTTTATAAAACCCCCCACCTCTCCTCTCTATAAAGTCAACCCCCCCCCCCCCCACATTTGGATCGTTTACGAGAAAGAATTAAAAGAAGAAGAAAAACCTAACTACCCGTCGCTCCACCGATCGAGCTCCCCCCTCATCGCACGCCGCCCCTCAGCCGCCGCCGTTCACCGTTCCCACCCCCTCATCTCCGACCCTCCTCCTTCCCTTCCCCCTCTCGCTTCGCTTCCTCATTCGATTAACATCCAAACCCCCCACTCCTAAATGGAAACTGCACCGCCAAGTGGACCCCCCAATCACTGCCAACGCCACACCCCGCCTGTCCACCTCCGCCGCCCATCTCGCCCCCTCCTCCGACTGTAAGTTTTTATTATTTATTTATAGTTTTATTTAATGTAATAAGTGTTTTTTTATTAGTTTTTATAAAAAACATATTTGAAAATCAGATTTTTTATGATAAGAGATGAAATAAAGAAGTGATTTCTTTTTTTTTATGTGAACTACTTTTAATATTAAAAGACATGATTTTTAATTATAAAAGATATGATCTTTAATGGTGTAAAAATATAATTTATAGCGATGATAAAATTTGATTTTTATTTATATATATTATAAATAAAAGTATGATTTTTATTTAAATGTATAGCATATAAAAAAATAAAAAAATATGATTTTAATAACATATGTAGCGTTAGGTTAAAAATGTGTTCTTTTGTATATATTTTCGAAGACAAAAATAGTGATTTTTATTTAGAAAAATATATGATTTTTAAAACTAGAAATATATGATTTCCATAAATAGAAAAGATTTGATTTTGAAATATGAAAACATTAGATTTTGGCAAGATTATATTTTGAAATACGAAGAGAATATACTTTTATAGTAGAAAAGATTAGATCTTTGAAGTAGAAAAGTTCGTATCTTTATAGTAGAAAAGATTAGCTCTTTAAAGTAGAAAAGATTTGATTTTTATCATTAAGTAGCGTATACAAAGATTCTATTTTTATTTTTGAAATGACAAAGTAAAAATATAATTTTTAGCTATGTAAAAATTTGATTTTTATATATATGGGGTAACGATAAAAATTCGATTTTTATTATCTATGAAGCGAAATAAAAATTCGATCTTTATATAAGAAGTAGAAATATAAAAATATAATTTTTATATAGAAAGAAGCGTTGTAAAAATATATGAAGAAGAAATAAAAACATGATTTTTATTTTGGGATAAAGCGATAAAAATATGATTTTTACTATGAACAGCGTGAAAAGAATTACGATGGGACGGGTGGAAAACAAATCTAAATCTGGACCGCTCAGAATTAAAGAATGACGGAGTGGAAACCCAAGGTGAGAACTCCTCACTTTTATTTTAAATTCTAGTTGAAATATATACTAGGATGCAGACGGTGCTTAGCAACACCCGACACCCGTCGTCCACAGACCATGGATGACTTGTTTGTTCGGTTGCTATGTTGTGAAGTTTAATTGTGTGATGTGAAATGAAATAAAATATTTTATAGTGGAAAATATTTTATAGTTAAAAATATGATTTTTAACGTGTATATAAATTAAATATTTATAAACAAATCGGACGATTTGTTTATATACACTGATTTGACTGATATTGATTGGGACGATAAATTTTACACATCGCCCAACTGCGCAAATAAAATCTGTGTTTGTTGTTTTGAAACCCCACACGGGTATTGGGATGAGATTTGACGTACACTAATCCCGATTGTTTAGTTGTATGTCAACCGATGGATTGACAGACTGTGTAAGCGTTAATTATTTATATTTAATACTTATGCAGTTGTGTGGTGCACTCTGGATGATGGTTGATGATTTATCATTACTGCTATATACATGTGTTGTAGGGAATCCATATAATTAACGTTATATGGTAACTGATTAGGCCTCATTCCAATTTGGAAAATAAGAAATATTAATTCATGTGTTGAATACAATAAATATTCATGTGTTGAATTGAAAAATAAATTCATGTGTTGAATTGAAAATAAATTCATGTGTTGAATAGAAAATAAATTAATGTGTTGAATTGAAATCATTCATGTGTTGAATAAAAGCCGTGTTGATTAGACTGACGCCATTTTGACGTGAACGATATTTATATCGATTTTATTCATTTTTATAATGAATGTAGAAAAGAAAGTGATTTCAAAATATAACGTTTTGAAAATATTATCATTTTTATATCGATGATGTGGAATATTCAATTTTGATTAGAAATTGAATATGAAGTTGAAATCGTTTCGAAAATGAATTTAAAACGATTTATAAATTACGTTTTAAAAAGGAAATACACGAAATATAATATATATATATATAGAATGGCCTGAATAGAACGCGCCGCGCCGCGACAGTTCGCGAATTTCGACCATTGACTTCGAATGGACATTGCGGGAGATCCGGCCGTCGGATTCTCCTAAAACCGGAACCGTTGGGTTCGTATCGAAAAGGGTTTTCTAATGAATATTAGAGATTATAAATCTAACCGTTGGATTTGGAATTATGTCCAAATCAAATTTGGAAAAGGTCGTTGTAAGTGTAGTTCGATGGCCGTTGATGGAAATCGACTGTATGGGCCTTGATAAAATTATTAAAAATATCAATAATTTGTGTAAAATCATAAGAAATGATTTGTGAAGAATTGGGATAAAAAATTCCATATTTGAAAAGATAAAAGTAGATTTTTATCGAAATGAACTAGTTTTGAACTAGAATTATAATCCCATTTATTTTTAAAATAAATATAGTGGATTTGAAATGGTTTTGAAAATAACCAGAATTTCCAATATATAAGGTGGAAATGGATTTGAATCGAAATTGACTTTGGAATATTTTGATGTTGGATTTCGTGATTATACAGATATTGTTCTGGAAATTTGAAAGATATATTTATATCATTATTTCCAATACGATATTTGTTGGTCGTAGAATTTGATATTGAATATAAGCCGATATATTTTCTATTCAGAACCTTGTATTTAATATCAAATGGGATTTGGGTTTGTCATGAATGGTGTCTTCATTAACATTATTCTTAAACCCAGTTGAGAAAAAGATTAAATCTTTTATTTGGATTTAATGAAGTATAACAATTAAATAATATTTAATTGGAATTGAATTGAAATTGACTTTTGGGTTTATCGTGAACGGTGTTTTAAATAACATTTGTTCTTTAACCCGAAAATTAATGGAATGTGATTTGGGTTGTCGTGAACGGTATCTTTAATAATATTGTTCTTAGACCAAACGAAGTTAAGAAAATCAGAAACTAACTAGAGATTAGTTAAGTTGAATGGTTTCCTGGGTATTGATCTGATGTTGGTTTCGGCCTTCGGGGTTATTACTTAGGGAATTGTTCACTTGCTAATTTACGGTTAAAGGCTGATGGAAATGAAAAGTGAATTTGATAATTAAAATTATCAAATTCAAGAAATGATCGAGAATGGAGTACCACCAGTTTTACTCCAGACCATAGTTAAATCTTTAATTAGATTTGAACGTGAAATGGTAATTGAATTTATCGATAACACCTGGTGTTAGATATGAAGTATTACCAGTTTTATTTCATGGGATGAATAGGTTGGGGTTGGGAAATTAAAACAAATGATTACTTTGGTAAGGTTCGTTAATCCCGGCTAGTTTGGATAAACCATAATTTGGTTTGAATTGATATTCAAAAGAAGATTAAAGAATAAATTTAAGGAATTTATCTTTGATAAAATTAATGGGAACCTATCCCTAAGAATGTGAAATTTAGCAACTAACTGAAGATTAGTTAAGATGAATGGTTTCATTGGTATTGATCCGATGTTGGTTTCGGCCTTCGGGGTTAATATTTGGGGAATTGTTCCCTTACTAATTTACGGTTAGTGACTGATGAATTGGAATGAGGCGTATGTAGTGCTTGTGTAACACTTGTTTATTATATATGCGAGTGTAACACCTCACATTTTTAATATAATTAAAAATGAAATAAAATTTATGAAAATATGCTTAGATAGGTAAATAATGGTGATGTATAATGAGAATTAATTAATACATGGAAGAGAAGAAAAATTAATTCGATAATAGTGTGTGTAATAGAGAAGATAGTAAAATAAGGATATTTAATTTAAATATCAGGAATTAAATAAAATGGACATCACCATTGCGTTCCTCTCGAAATTTTGCATCAAATAGAGTCCAAGTTTTCGAAAATCGGAGTCCGTATGAAGGAGTTATGACCTTTTGAAGTTTCAGCGAAAAATCAGAAAACAGCCCAGCCCAGAACAGAAAAAAAATGACTAGGTCGACCCCCAGATCGATCATAGGGTCAACCTCCCAGGGGGGAGGTCGACCATAGTGTCGACCCCTCCTTGGGGAGGTCGACCTGTAGCGACCTGGAGCGGGAATTTTGGTCCAGAAACGGGAAATTCGCCCCAGAAGCTGTCCAGGTTCATTTTTGAGCACCTGGATGAGTTTTTGGGCCTGGTACGTTGGTCTAACACCTATATAAACATCCTAGGCTCATTGTAAACTCCACAACAATTCATTGCAAGGCCATGGCTCTCTTCTAATTTGATTTCTTCTTCCTCCTCAAGCTATTGATCTAAATAAATCTTAGATCTATTCTTCTCTCTTTTCTCTACAACATCTATTCTTAAAATTAAAAAGAATGAGATCTAGAATTACTACAACCATGAATAAAAAGAAAAGAGGCTTAGATCTAAATCACTGCGCAAAGAGAAGGAATTCAGATCTGCAACCTACGCCACATATGAAATCAAAGATAAATTGAATTGGACATGAAATCAATCAAAGATGAATCAAAAGCAACAAAAAGGGGGAAATCAGTTCGAAGATTAATCTCGTTACTATTTTGAAGATGACAAACACTGTGAGTGGAGTTATAATGCACTTTTTGTGTAAAATTATTATTTATCGTTCAAACATTCCCTATGTAAACGTGAAATGAAATTATTGAATCCATAATGTTTAATATTATCATGTGCTCGATTTTAATTATTATGCCTACGATTATGTGCCTCCTTTTATTCTTTCCCTTTTTGATTTTTAATAGCTAGGCTATCTTGAGCCTAGATCTATCATAAAATAAATACGATTGAATGATTATTGCAAGCGAAAAAGGGAAACGCTCGGTTTTGGGCTATGACACGAACTGGAGGGTTTGGTTATAAATTACAAAGAGGGTTGGGCGTAATATAACACTGACAAAACCTGAATGCGTAAACCAAATTTAGAATTATACGCATGAACATGATTTGGGGTTTGGCGTAGAATTGACATCATTGATTTAAGCATGAAATTGACTTATGGATTTGTTAATGGGCACATGTCTCTAGAATAAAACCTGTATTATAACTTGAATTTGGATAAGAACACAAACTTGATATGAATTGACATCTAGAATTTGACATGAAGTTTACATCTAGAACTTGAACATGAAATTGACATGAATATGAATTATGAATTTAATGATAGACGTAACCTGTTAATGGGATTACAAGCATGAATATAAATTGGGGTAAAGCTTGGATTTGGAAAATTGACACTTGACATCTAAATTGAACTTGATACTTGAATTATGGCACTATTGAAATGCATTGAACATGAACATGGTTGAGTAATTTGTGTAATGTAAATATGGACAAGATTATGAAACTTGAAATATGACATTTAGAATATGCTTATGAACTTGACATCTAAAACGAACGCGAACATGGCATGAATTGGTAGTTGACATTTATAAGAACATGCTTGTAAGTTGGGTAATTGGCATAACATGAACTTAATATTTTTTTGACATGATTATGAACTTGACATATGCCAATTAGAATAGACATGAACCAAACATGAAACGTGGCTAACTCGAGGTTAGGATGAGTTTGCGATGTAATCCTGCCCGGAACCGCCCGGCCTAACCAGTGGTAGCAAACAATAGGTCCTAATGTGAGAAGTTAGTCATATCGCGCTTGAAACCCGAGGTTAGACTGAGTTGTGGTGTAATTCTGCCTGGAACCGCCCGGCATAACCAGTGACCACAACAACAGGTCTAATGTGAGAAGTTGTGGTGCATTAATAATTAATTAATGGCACATGATTCGTAGGGTTAAGTCATGAATTCAAAGACAACACTTAACCAAATTTGTGAATGAACGTTATAAGGAGATGGGGTTAAGTCGACACGAAAATATGAACAAAACATAACCAAAAACGGAAATAGGGAATGTTAACTACCTATTATAAATTGAAGTTGAAATAGTCGAAGGGTTAATTAGGGGGTAAACCTGTCCTAGGGACAGAGAAAGACTATGACTTAAGATGTAATGTAAGACCTGAAGGGTGGGATAACCTATAATATGGGATAAGCTAACCAAGAACTGTGGGAAAACACCCATGCGCTATCACCGAATAAAAGAGAACTTAAGTTATGCTTGAATTCATGGGAAAACCTTAGACAACAAGTTGAATTATAAAGCGAGAATATGTGGCTGATGTCTAAAGTAACGAGAATTGACTAAGTAAAACAACGAGAATGATAACTAAGTAACAAGCCTTAGTTAATAGGAACTAAGCAGTAAACCTTAGTTAAGAAAACGGTCGAGAACGGGAACTAAGTTGTAATCCTTAGTTAAGGGGACTAAGTTGTAAACCATAGTTAACAAGATTAATGGGAAAGGAAACTAAGTGGTAAACCATAGTTAAGAACAACTAAGTAATAATTCTTAGTCAAGGAAACTAAGCCAGTCCATAAATAGATGGATAACCCGATACGGTAGGTCATCGCTTAACAAACACACAAGGAGGAGTGAACGTCTATCTGATTTCATAAAAGGCTCCAGCAGACTGGGTTACGAAGCACGTAGCTTCAGGGGACGCGAGGGTACTCTTGGTATCCCTCTGTGAGATTGCAGATGATCCGCCTGGACTCACAGAGGTTAAGGTCTGCGGTAGAAGAACCAAGGGTATGCCTTGGTTGCAGTATAGGCAACCTAAAGACTAGGGTGGACCAGCGTGAGTCGTCGATACTTAGTTTAGCCCTGTGATAGCACGTCGTCGACTACCTACCATCTTTAGTCAATCGTAGTACATATACGGAAAGGCAAAGAACTCCCAACAGACCATATACTTGCTATCTAGTTATGGGTGAGGCTGGCCAATAGGAAAGTGGGGCATAGGTGGCAGGAGTACAGTTCTCGTGCTTGATTTTCTTGGATTTCCTTTCATTAGTTGAGGGAGGGGTCACGTGGGACCATAACCACTGGTAGAAAAATAGACCTTAGCATCTGCATCGGCAGATAACTTAAAGCTCCCGACCGAGTTCCGTATTTCTTGATTTAGCCATGTCACGGGACTCGGGCCGCACATATAGTGTACATGTGCACCTAGACATCGGAAACGATTCGCGATACATACGTGGGAAAAGGGCGCTGTTCGACAGGTAGCATAATCCCTAGTAGTCCTAGGTGGCATAAAACCTAATCGAATCTAGAAAACGTTCAATAGGTAGCATAATCCCAAGTGGTCCTAGGTGGCATAAATCCTAGTTGAACACTCGATAGTTCATGATAAGGAAACCTAGCCAGATCAAGGGTGGCAGTCCAAACGATTTCAAGAATGGTGGCACTACGTTTAAGTAGTATAGAATTACGTGATACAGCCCGTACGATATACGGCAAGGGACTGTACGTATACATGGAAAGGATTATACGAGCTGGGGGAAAATTACATATACGATGTATTAGGTTAAGTCTACTAGTAAGTGGACGAGAATGATATGGGTTTGGCCTTGGGTGCTAATATTGTGAATAACCTAATAAACAAGAAATTATAACTGAACGGTATATGTAGGGTTACACAAGAGTTTATTATAGTCCAGTCACACAGAACTTATGTTCTGACCCCCTCCTCACAACATGCGCAGGTTAGGTTCATGACAGAGATAGTATTGCTTGACTACTGGCTTGGCAGTATTATTATTAAGGTAATGCTATTTTGAATAAATTATATTTTATTCCTTCCGCTGTGAGCTGCTTTTCGAACTCTGACATGTTTCTTTCTCTCTGTCTTTTCTGCAGGATACCAGAGCACCCAACTCGGGGTCCGATGGATTGGATTTTGAAAAATTCGGTCTGTCGAAACCCGGGTTGTTACATCTGGTATCAGAGCTTCGGTTTAGTGGTCTCAGGGCGATTATGAGTGAACGCATTTGTATTTTCTAAAATATAAATATATTATATATATAAACCTAAATCCATATAGTAGCCCACTAGACATGTAAAGAGTTGGGATATTGGTTTGTACACTAAAGGCATGGACATAGAAATTTTGGAAACAATTAGGTGGTTGGGAAAGTGTACAATATGACCTGGAGCTAGAAAGTATCCCATAGAATGGAACTGAAATATTAGTATTTCAGAGTAGTGGGTCTAGAAGTAAAACCTTAGAAATTAGAAAAAAAAGGTTAAAGTGTGAAAATGGATTAGGAATATATATAGTCGAGAAAATTGAATTTGTGAAAGTACC
Organism: Allium sativum; assembly: GCA_030737875.1. Taxonomy (NCBI): domain Eukaryota; kingdom Viridiplantae; phylum Streptophyta; class Magnoliopsida; order Asparagales; family Amaryllidaceae; genus Allium; species Allium sativum. The sequence goes on from CM060920.1 coordinate 494,206,229, forward strand.
TAGGAAAGCCTAGTTGAGTGGAAAACCCGCTTTGAGTCTGACCCAATAATAAACTTTTAAGAACTTGAATTTGTAAAAAAAAAAAAAAAAATTGTGGTATTTTCTGAGTTTTGATCTTAAAAGTATCTTGATGTTTAAAAAGTGCATATTGGGTTTTAAAATAAAGTGGGGTATATTATGTAAAACAACGATTTCTTGTTTTGAAAGAATTCTCTCATGAAAAGGAACATATATATATATAGCTCACTAGTTCTCATATATGAAAATCTTGAAAGGAAAATGTTGTATTTTGTAAAAGGAGTTTTTGAAATCTCTATTCTATTAAATTTTGATTATTAGTAAAAAAAAAATGGGTAAACAAATTTCCCATAGAATGCATAAGCATTGTGTAACGACCCGCAAATTCGTGCTATCTGAGTTGACTAAAAACACCACACGTCCAACCCAAATTGCACAGAAATACGAATCATTTTTAGAAAGAAGTTAGAGGATGAGAAATAGAAAGAAAGAAATATTAGAATAGAAGAAAAAACGAAGATCACACACTCACAGCGGAACGAATAAAATATATTATATAACATAACTTTTGAAACACAAATCAGTAACTTTATATACATACCATCATCAGAGCACAACAGTCATTTCTGGGACAGTTATAAACACCTGTTTCCAGATACAACATAGTACACAGCGGAAATACGATAATCTACAACTAACTGGTGAAGCCTCCTGCTTTGTGAAAACCCGTAACTTCCCCGTAAAGGAAAGCGGCGGATAGTTCGAGAACAAACCACAACATAACACATACAGAAGAACATTTCACTGTATATTACAACAATGCATCAGATTACAAGAATATACAGAGTATAAAAGAATATTACACAGAAATATCAGAGAATTAAATTACATTTAAATACATCACAGCGGAAAATAATAAAATACACAACTAGAAGGGATATACGGATACAAAGCTTTCCGGATATCATTCCAGCTGTAAACCAGGATCCTGTGAATATAAATCTGCAAAACCAAAACTACTAGCTGCCCGTGTCAAAATAAGGGCACCCAGAGTTTAGGTTAAAACAATAAACTCCAGGTCAGTCATGTGACTGGTGTGAGAACTAAAACAGTTATTAATCTTTATTTTCAAAGTTAGGTAAATCAAGGGACCACGCCGTATAACACGGAACGGGTTTCCTCCCAAGAATACCAGTGCATAAAACAAACAGCGCAGTGCTAAATAAAGAAAAATGAAGCTGTTATAAGACCCAGGTCCCATCACACAATGCAACGCAGCCGAGGATAGGGTTTTCCCTTATAACAGCCAAAGAATGCTTAGTACGTTTAAAACAAATCATTTGATACTACTATAAGTGCATAGTGTATAAAACAACTTCAAATCATAAGTATCAATCATAGGCGGCATAAGCGCCCCATCCCACTATGTCACCATACTAGGTTCTACAAATAAAACCGCAAATGTCACGTATTTGGAAATTGGATTTCCGTCTATGAACCGAGGCAAAAGATAGTCCTCAACCGATTCGAGACGCTCTAGCCCGTGTCTCAGGAACAGCCGCAACTGCCCCCTGGATCCTCAGGGCCGGTCCACCGATGTGGATTATTATGCCTGAACACTACGTTCCCCCACCCTATGGGGTGTAAGTCTGGTCCGTCAGCCGACCAGAATGCATCGACCGAAACCGATATAACCGAGGCGCCTCGCAACAGCAACAACCACAAAAGTCAAACTCGTCAGGGCGTGTAAAACCACTGACGCCACTTCTAGCTAGAAAGAAACGCATGCCCTCCCTGACGTCCGTCTCCCGTTTTGGTTCACAACCGGGGTGTGAGGCTCGCGAATTCACGTTACACAAAGCTGTGCCACACAGGCTGTGCTTTGATCATCACCACGAGACTTTGCTTTTCAACAGAAGCCTCGATCAATTGCCACTCAGGCATGCCACACAGGCAATTCACTCCATGCGTTTGATATCCATCAATATATAACCCCTGAGCTCGTACGTCTCAGAGAAGGGCGTTAAGCAAGAGAATAAATTCTCCGCCGCCAAACAGATATATATTTAATAGAGATCAATCACACAGACTAAAATCCAATGTCAGACACACAGTCCATTTACAAGTCCGTTCTGGGTCTGAACGAAACCGGAGGCACCTAGTACCTCGCATATCCATCGATCTCCAAGTACGTCTGGACGATCACAAACTGTTTCCATCTTCTTGGGTGTACAGCCCAATCAAGATCATCAGTAATCACCCAAACGACGTGAAGACCTCCGGTCTTCGACCATCGTCTTCATCTTCGACTTATCGTCGCATCAGTTATTCAGAATGGGATAAACCCGGTCTTTCCGAATAACTCGCGTATATTTTAAATAAGTGTTACACAAACACAACATACGCCTCATTCCAATTCATTAGTCACTAACCGTAAATTAATCAAGAGAATAATTCCCCAAATATTAACCCCGAAGGCCGAAACCAACATCATATCAATATCCAGAAAACCATTCTGTTTGGCTAACCGACAGTCAATTTCTAAATTTCACATTCATAGGGAAAGGTTCCCATTAATTTTATCCAAGATAAATTTCTTGAATTTATTCTATAATCTATTTTTGAATATCAATTCAAACTAGTCGGGATTAACGAACCTTACCGAAGTAATCATTTGTTTTAATTTCCCAATCCCAACCTATTCATCCCATGAAGTAAAACTGGTTATACTTCATATCTAACACCACGGTGTTATCGGTAAATTCAATTACCATTTCACGTTCAAATCTAATTAAAGATTTAACTATCGCCTGGAGCAAAACTGGTGATACTCCATTTCGATTATTTCAATCTAATTAAAGATTCATTAAAACTCCACTTAGTTTTAATCTGTGACTGGGTTAAAGAATCAGTGTCATTTAAAAACACGGTTCACGATAAACCCAAAATCACATTCATTAATCATCGGGTTAAAGAACAAGTGTTATTTAAAACACTGTTCACTATAAACCCAAATATCAATTCAATTCCAATTAAATATTATTTAATTGGTACACTTCATTAAATCTAAATAAAAAGATTTAATCTTTTCTCAAATGGGTTCAAGAACAGTGTTAGTGAAGACACCATTCACGACAAACCCAAATCACATTCGATATTCAATACAAGGCTCTGAATAGAAAATATATCGGCTTATATTCAATATCCAATTCTACGACTAACAAATGTCGTATTGGAAATAACGATATAAATATATCTTTCAAATTTCCATAACAACACCTGTATAATCACGAATTCCAACATCGAAATATTCCGAAGACAATTTCGATTCAAACCCCCTCCAATGCAATCATTGGATATTCTGGTTATTTTCAAAACCCTTTTCAAATTCAATTTATTTATTTAAAAATAAATAGAATTATAATTCTATTTCAAAACTAGTTCATTTCGATAAAAAAAACTATTTTTATCTTTTCAAATATGGAGTTTTTCATCCCAATTCTTCTCAAATCATTTCTTATGATTTTACACAAATTCTTACTATTTTTAATAATTTTATCAAGGCCCGTACAGTCGATTTCCATCAATGGCCATCGAACTGCACTTACAGCGACCTTTTTCAAATTTGATTTGGACATAATCCCAAATCCAATCGTTAGATTTCTAATTTCTCACATTCGTTAGAAAGCTCTCTTCGATACGAACCCAACGGTTCCGGTTTTAGGAGAATCCGACGGTCGGATCTCCCGTAATGTCCGTTTGAAATAAATGGTCGAAATTCACGAACTGCCGCGGCGCGGCGCGTTCAATTCAGGCCATTATATTATATATATAATATATATAATATACACTTCGTCGATTTCTATTTAAAACGAATTATATAAATAGTTTTAAAATTCGTTTCAAAATCTATTTCAACTTCCATCTCAATTCAAAGCAAAATTGAATTCTTCTCTATAAATTCGTTTTAAAATTCATTTCTATTCAATTCAAATTTCAATTCAATTTGAATTCATTTCAATTTGCTTTCAATTCAATTTGAATTCGTTTTCAATTCAATTCATTTCGAAATCGTTTTCAATTCAATTCACTTTGAATTCGTTTTCAATTCAATTCATTTCGAAATCACTTTCAATTCAATTCATTTCGAAATCACTTTCAATTCAATTCATTTCGAAATCACTTTCAATTCAATTCATTTCGAAATCACTTTCAATTCAATTCATTTCGAAATATTCGATTTCAAAATTACTTTTTAATGTTCATTTTAAAATGAATAAAATCGATATAAATATCGTTCACGTCAAAATGGCGTCAATCTAATCAACACGGCTTCATATATTGATATTTTCAAATATTCCATTTCGAATATTTCTATTTCAAATATTTCTATTTTAAAACTGGAATGAGACCCAATCAATTACCATATAATGTTAATTATATGGATTTTCTACAACACATGTGTTTATCAACAACGATGAATAATCAACCATCATCCAAAGTGCACTCTACACTGTATAAGCATCAAATATAAATATTCAACGCTTATAACAGCCTGTCAATCGATCGATCGACATATAACTAAACAATCGGGATTAGTGTACGTCAAATATCATCCCAATACCCGTGTGGGGTTTCAAGCAATCAAACACATATTTTATTTGTGCAGTTGGGCGATGTGTAAAATTTATCGACCCAATCAATGTCCTTCAAATAGGTGTACATAAACAAACCGTCTGGTTTGTAAATGAATATTTATTTATTCACATTCACGTTAAAATTTATATTTTTAACGACAAAACATTTTATTCCAACATATGAATTTCTATTCAGTTCATTCTTTAAATAAAATGATATTTTTATTTTCTAACTTATTTTAGAAAATTTCGGCGGCATAACGGCACGATACTAGAAACGGGACAAGGCCTAGCCTTATCCCCGGTCTAGTGAAGGCCCACGCCATTCACACATCAATCAAATCAATTTCAATTCACCACACAATTCAATTTCAATCAAATAATCTAACTAAATTTTTGCAATCAAACAAACAAGTCCATGGTCTGTGGACGATTGTGTCGGGTGCTACTAAGCACCGTCTGCATCCTAGTATATATATATAACTAGAAAAAGAAATTGAAAGGTGAGAAATTCTCACTTATAGCTATCCTAGCTCCACGGCACTTCATTGATAGAAATCTTCATTGCTATCGCATCTTCGTCATCTTTATTGCCCGTAGCCACTACATATATAAAAATCACATTTTTATATTTTGATGTCTTTAAAATAAAAATCACATTTTTATTTATTCACTTTCAATTTAAAAATCATATTTTTATAATCACTTCATATATTTAAAAATCGAATTTTCACTACGATGTTCAATATATAAAAATCATATTTTTACTATGCTATTCAATATATAAAAATCGAATTTTTACTATTATGTTATATAGATAAAAATTATATTTTTATCACGCTATTTTCCATATAAAGATTTCGCCTTTATAAAAATCTCATTTTTATTTTTCTACACATATAAAGATGATATTTTTAATATCCCGATCATGTAAAAATTATATTTTTAACTCTCTACATAAACAAAAATCATATTTTTACATCATATATATAGTAAAGATTATATTTTTAATACTTTAAAAATATAAAAATCATATTTTTAATCCTTTAAAAATCTAAAAATCATATCTTTTCAATTTTAAAATCTTAAAATAAAATCAGTTTTAATAACTATGTAAAATCAGTTTTAACAAGCAAATAAAAATCAGTTTTTAATTAGCAAATAAAAATCAGAAAACTTACTGTATAAATCGATGGAGGGGGGTGGGGCTCGCTGAGGGGAGGGAGGAGCTTCGGCACAGCGGTGGGACCCTGGTGCGGCGGCGGGCCCTCTGACAGTCGGAGGCGGCGGTTTTGAAGAGTAGGAGGAGAGAGAATCGAGCAGAGGAGCGGGGGTATGGAACAACGGCGAGGGGGAGGGGGTGCGGTGGTCGTTGGGGGCCAGGCGGAGGACGTGGGGGGGGGTGCGAGGCTCGGCGGTGGCTCGAGCGGCGATCCCGCTGGCGGAGCGATTTGTTTTGTTTTTTTTTTTGTTTTTTTTGTTTTTTGATCGATTGAAAATATGAGGGGGGGGCCAGAACGGTTAAAGGGGGAGAGGGTTTTTCTTTTCTTTTTTATTTCTTTTTTTATTTTTTTATTATTTTATTATTTTTAAAAGTTGACTTTTACATACGTCATCTAAACGAGGCCCACTACCTGTCGTCCATAGCGTTTAACCCCCATTCCGAACACAATGGGATATGTATCGCAAGCTGATTCGATCACTTTGATCAGTTTCTGTTGAATTTACATTTAAATCATTATATTGAATTTTAAACGTACATTTCAAATTACCGGGGCCACATACTAACTAGAAAAATTCCCGAAAAATATTTTCTAGCTTCGTATTGACGATACGGTCCTAACAAAACTAGTTTCGCCGAATTCTGAGACCGTTGGAAAAATGGCCAATTTCCAGTCGATTAAAATCAACTGAAATGGTCAAACGCGTTTTCCTTTGCCACGCTCACATATAGATTCGAAAAATTATGAAATTTGGAATCTAGCAATAACTTAACATCACGGACCCAACAAAACTGGTTTCGTCAAAATCCGAGGTCATTTGCAAAATGTCCATTTTTATGGGCCTGAATTCCATAGCGACTATTCAGAATTTTCAACTGGACATACCTTTTGATTCCTGCTATGAAATCTTGATTTTTCGGATTCGTTGGAAAGATATTATCAATTAGATCCTAATGTTTTTGGTTTCACTAAAATCCGGATTGTTTTGCACCCGGTACATTCAATTGAAGTTTGAAATCGAATTATCGAACTACCGCGCCATTTTCAATTCTATTTATAATTATATATAAATATTTATATTCTAACGACGACGTATATAATATATACGTTCGAATTCTATTCAAAATAAATTTCACGTCGATATTATTTAAAATAATTCATTTTAAATAATCAAAATTCGATAAAATTGCCAAAAATAAAAATTTTAAACTGGCCCAGATTTTACGGGTTGTTACAATCTCCCCCACTTAAAACTTTTCGTCCCCGAAAAGGAACAAAGTCGAAAGTGGTTTGATTAATTCAACTCTACGCTCGATCTGGCTTCCATTTTCCAACTTTTCAGTTTCTGAGAATTTTCAAAATCTCAAAAATTTGGCTAACACCCTAAATTTTTGAAAAATTTCGCCATAACCTCCCCTGCACCGGGAGCATCGGGGAATTTCAAATAGCTTCCCCGGTCCTTCAGATCTCAAAAAGAAAAAGAAAAAGCCAAGCGGCTAGCCAATAGGCTCACAAAATCATCATCACCCAAACAAAATAGGAAATTATGTAGTAAACATGTACCTATTTGTCGGGCAAACAAATTTTATTCTCTGGCTCTAGCCTCCTTGCTATGACCTGTTCAATATAAGTACAAGTATATGCAAGCAAATGCGACCAATTTTCTATATAGTTCAATATTTGATCAAATTAGGCATAATGGTTCAAAATTATCAACCAAATAAACAAACAACACAATCATCAATCAATTAGTGAATTATCATTTCAAATTCATAATTTTGATACATATACAAAAATCAGATTTTTGATGCCAAATCACAACAATAAGCCCTATCAAATTTTGGTTCTCACACCAGTCAATGCAAATATATAGAAAACACACCTTCGAAACACGAACGTAAATACTGATGATGCACGTGCTATCATCAGTACCATCTCCGGGCGACTAGAGTGTGATTCTATATCTATCCAATATATTAAAACTTCGAATACACGCGGATCAGACGTATACGCAAAATCTATATATATCGGATTGTCCACATCAATATAAATAATCAGATACGAATGATTGATTTAAATTTTCACAACAAAAATTGTTTTCACTTTCAAAAATATACTCTTCACACTCGTTCTAGGATACTACTGATCCCATCTCTAACGAGTCATTCCTATTGGATATTACTAATCCAATATCTGATGAATTCTTTCGTATGGTTCTAATGTGCCTTGTTCTCGAGCTCTGTAAACCAAAGCTCTGATACCAACTGTGAAAACCCGTAACTTCCCCGTAAAGGAAAGCGGCGGATAGTTCGAGAACAAACCACAACATAACACATACAGAAGAACATTTCACTGTATATTACAACAATGCATCAGATTACAAGAATATACAGAGTATAAAAGAATATTACACAGAAATATCAGAGAATTAAATTACATTTAAATACATCGCAGCGGAAAATAATAAAATACACAACTAGAAGGGATATACGGATACAAAGCTTTCCGGATATCATTCCAGCTGTAAACCAGGATCCTGTGAATATAAATCTGCAAAACCAAAACTACTAGCTGCCCGTGTCAAAATAAGGGCACCCAGAGTTTAGGTTAAAACAATAAACTCCAGGTCAGTCATGTGACTGGTGTGAGAACTAAAACAGTTATTAATCTTTATTTTCAAAGTTAGGTAAATCAAGGGACCACGCCGTATAACACGGAACAGGTTTCCTCCCAAGAATACCAGTGCATAAAACAAACAGCGCAGTGCTAAATAAAGAAAAATGAAGCTGTTATAAGACCCAGGTCCCATCACACAATGCAACGCAGCCGAGGATAGGGTTTTCCCTTATAACAGCCAAAGAATGCTTAGTACGTTTAAAACAAATCATTTGATACTACTATAAGTGCATAGTGTATAAAACAACTTCAAATCATAAGTATCAATCATAGGCGGCATAAGCGCCCCATCCCACTATGTCACCATACTAGGTTCTACAAATAAAACCGCAAATGTCACGTATTTGGAAATTGGATTTCCGTCTATGAACCGAGGCAAAAGATAGTCCTCAACCGATTCGAGACGCTCTAGCCCGTGTCTCAGGAACAGCCGCAACTGCCCCCTGGATCCTCAGGGCCGGTCCACCGATGTGGATTATTATGCCTGAACACTATGCTCCCCCACCCTATGGGGTGTAAGTCTGGTCCGTCAGCCGACCAGAATGCATCGGCCGAAACCGATATAACCGAGGCGCCTCGCAACAGCAACAACCACAAAAGTCAAACTCGTCAGGGCGTGTAAAACCACTGACGCCACTTCTAGCTAGAAAGAAACGCATGCCCTCCCTGACGTCCGTCTCCCGTTTTGGTTCACAACCGGGGTGTGAGGCTCGCGAATTCACGTTACACAAAGCTGTGCCACACAGGCTGTGCTTTGATCAACACCACGAGACTTTGCTTTTCAACAGAAGCCTCGATCAATTGCCACTCAGGCATGCCACACAGGCAATTCACTCCATGCGTTTGATATCCATCAATATATAACCCCTGAGCTCGTACGTCTCAGAGAAGGGCGTTAAGCAAGAGAATAAATTCTCCGCCGCCAAACAGATATATATTTAATAGAGATCAATCACACAGACTAAAATCCAATGTCAGACACACAGTCCATTTACAAGTCCGTTCTGGGTCTGAACGAAACCGGAGGCACCTAGTACCTCGCATATCCATCGATCTCCAAGTACGTCTGGACGATCACAAACTGTTTCCATCTTCTTGGGTGTACAGCCCAATCAAGATCATCAGTAATCACCCAAACGACGTGAAGACCTCCGGTCTTCGACCATCGTCTTCATCTTCGACTTATCGTCGCATCAGTTATTCAGAATGGGATAAACCCGGTCTTTCCGAATAACTCGCGTATATTTTAAATAAGTGTTACACAAACACAACATACGCCTCATTCCAATTCATTAGTCACTAACCGTAAATTAATCAAGAGAATAATTCCCCAAATATTAACCCCGAAGGCCGAAACCAACATCAGATCAATATCCAGAAAACCATTCTGTTTGGCTAACCGACAGTCAATTTCTAAATTTCACATTCATTGTGAAAGGTTCCCATTAATTTTATCCAAGATAAATTTCTTGAATTTATTCTATAATCTATTTTTGAATATCAATTCAAACTAGTCGGGATTAACGAACCTTACCGAAGTAATCATTTGTTTTAATTTCCCAATCCCAACCTATTCATCCCATGAAGTAAAACTGGTTATACTTCATATCTAACACCACGGTGTTATCGGTAAATTCAATTACCATTTCACGTTCAAATCTAATTAAAAATTTAACTATCGCCTGGAGCAAAACTGGTGATACTCCATTTCGATTATTTCAATCTAATTAAAGATTCATTAAAACTCCACTTAGTTTTAATCTGTGACTGGGTTAAAGAATCAGTGTCATTTAAAAACACGGTTCACGATAAACCCAAAATCACATTCATTAATCATCGGGTTAAAGAACAAGTGTTATTTAAAACACTGTTCACTATAAACCCAAAAATCAATATCAATTCAATTCCAATTAAATATTATTTAATTGGTACACTTCATTAAATCTAAATAAAAAGATTTAATCTTTTCTCAAATGGGTTCAAGAACAGTGTTAGTGAAGACACCATTCATGACAAACCCAAATCACATTCGATATTCAATACAAGGCTCTGAATAGAAAATATATCGGCTTATATTCAATATCCAATTCTACGACTAACAAATGTCGTATTGGAAATAACGATATAAATATATCTTTCAAATTTCCATAACAACACCTGTATAATCACGAATTCCAACATCGAAATATTCCGAAGACAATTTCGATTCAAACCCCCTCCAATGCAATCATTGGATATTCTGGTTATTTTCAAAACCCTTTTCAAATTCAATTTATTTATTTAAAAATAAATAGAATTATAATTCTATTTCAAAACTAGTTCATTTCGATAAAAAAATCTATTTTTATCTTTTCAAATATGGAGTTTTTCATCCCAATTCTTCTCAAATCATTTCTTATGATTTTACACAAATTCTTACTATTTTTAATAATTTTATCAAGGCCCGTACAGTTGATTTCCATCAATGGCCATCGAACTGCACTTACAGCGACCTTTTTCAAATTTGATTTGGACATAATCCCAAATCCAACCGTTAGATTTCTAATTTCTCACATTCGTTAGAAAGCTCTCTTCGATACGAACCCAACCGTTCCGGTTTTAGGAGAATCCGACGGTCGGATCTCCCGTAATGTCCGTTTGAAATAAATGGTCGAAATTCACGAACTGCCGCGACGCGGCGCGTTCTATTCAGGCCATTATATTATATATATAATATATATAATATACACTTCGTCGATTTCTATTTAAAACGAATTATATAAATAGTTTTAAAATTCGTTTCAAAATCTATTTCAACTTCCATCTCAATTCAAAGCAAAATTGAATTCTTCTCTATAAATTCGTTTTAAAATTCATTTCTATTCAATTCAAATTTCAATTCAATTTCAATTCATTTCAATTTGCTTTCAATTCAATTTGAATTCGTTTTCAATTCAATTCATTTCGAAATCGTTTTCAATTCAATTCACTTTGAATTCGTTTTCAATTCAATTCATTTCGAAATCACTTTCAATTCATTTCGAAATCACTTTCAATTCAATTCATTTCGAAATCACTTTCAATTCAATTCATTTCGAAATCACTTTCAATTCAATTCATTTCGAAATATTCGATTTCAAAATTACTTTTTAATGTTCATTTTAAAATGAATAAAATCGATATAAATATCGTTCACGTCAAAATGGCGTCAATCTAATCAACACGGCTTCATATATTGATATTCTCAAATATTCCATTTCGAATATTTCTATTTCAAATATTTCTATTTTAAAACTGGAATGAGACCCAATCAATTACCATATAATGTTAATTATATGGATTTTCTACAACACATGTGTTTATCAACAACGATGAATAATCAACCATCATCCAAAGTGCACTCTACACTGTATAAGCATCAAATATAAATATTCAACGCTTATAACAGCCTGTCAATCGATCGATCGACATATAACTAAACAATCGGGATTAGTGTACGTCAAATATCATCCCAATACCCGTGTGGGGTTTCAAGCAATCAAACACATATTTTATTTGTGCAGTTGGGCGATGTGTAAAATTTATCGACCCAATTAATGTCCTTCAAATAGGTGTACATAAACAAACCGTCTGGTTTGTAAATGAATATTTATTTATTCACATTCACGTTAAAATTTATATTTTTAACGACAAAACATTTTATTCCAACATATGAATTTCTATTCAGTTCATTCTTTAAATAAAATGATATTTTTATTTTCTAACTTATTTTAGAAAATTTCGGCGGCATAACGGCACGATACTAGAAACGGGACAAGGCCTAGCCTTATCCCTGGTCTAGTGAAGGCCCACGCCATTCACACATCAATCAAATCAATTTCAATTCACCACACAATTCAATTTCAATCAAATAATCTAACTAAATTTTTGCAATCAAACAAACAAGTCCATGGTCTGTGGACGATTGTGTCGGGTGCTACTAAGCACCGTCTGCATCCTAGTATATATATATAACTAGAAAAAGAAATTGAAAGGTGAGAAATTCTCACTTATAGCTATCCTAGCTCCACGGCACTTCATTGATAGAAATCTTCATTGCTATCGCATCTTCGTCATCTTTATTGCCCGTAGCCACTACATATATAAAAATCACATTTTTATATTTTGATGTCTTTAAAATAAAAATCACATTTTTATTTATTCACTTTCAATTTAAAAATCATATTTTTATAATCACTTCATATATTTAAAAATCGAATTTTCACTACGATGTTCAATATATAAAAATCATATTTTTACTATGCTATTCAATATATAAAAATCGAATTTTTACTATTATGTTATATAGATAAAAATTATATTTTTATCACGCTATTTTCCATATAAAGATTTCGCCTTTATAAAAATCTCATTTTTATTTTTCTACACATATAAAGATGATATTTTTAATATCCCGATCATGTAAAAATTATATTTTTAACTCTCTACATAAACAAAAATCATATTTTTACATCATATATATAGTAAAGATTATATTTTTAATACTTTAAAAATATAAAAATCATATTTTTAATCCTTTAAAAATCTAAAAATCATATCTTTTCAATTTTAAAATCTTAAAATAAAATCAGTTTTAATAACTATGTAAAATCAGTTTTAACAAGCAAATAAAAATCAGTTTTTAATTAGCAAATAAAAATCAGAAAACTTACTGTATAAATCGATGGAGGGGGGTGGGGCTCGCTGAGGGGAGGGAGGAGCTTCGGCACGGCGGTGGGACCCTGGTGCGGCGGCGGGCCCTCTGACAGTCGGAGGCGGCGGTTTTGAAGAGTAGGAGGAGAGAGAATCGAGCAGAGGAGCGGGGGTATGGAACAACGGCGAGGGGGAGGGGGGTGCGGTGGTCGTTGGGGGCCAGGCGGAGGACGTAGGGGGGGGGGTGCGAGGCTCGGCGGTGGCTCGAGCGGCGATCCCGCTGGCGGAGCGATTTGTTTTGTTTTTTTTTTTGTTTTTTTTTTCTTTTTTGATCGATTGAAAATATGAGGGGGGGGGGCCAGAACGGTTAAAGGGGGAGAGGGTTTTTCTTTTCTTTTCTTTTTTTTTATTTATTTTTTTATTATTTTATTATTTTTAAAAGTTGACTTTTACATACGTCATCTAAACGAGGCCCACTACCTGTCGTCCATAGCGTTTAACCCCCATTCCGAACACAATGGGATATGTATCGCAAGCTGATTCGATCACTTTGATCAGTTTCTGTTGAATTTACATTTAAATCATTATATTGAATTTTAAACGTACATTTCAAATTACCGGGGCCACATACTAACTAGAAAAATTCCCGAAAAATATTTTCTAGCTTCGTATTGACGATACGGTCCTAACAAAACTAGTTTCGCCGAATTCTGAGACCGTTGGAAAAATGGCCAATTTCCAGTCGATTAAAATCAACTGAAATGGTCAAACGCGTTTTCCTTTGCCACGCTCACATATAGATTCGAAAAATTATGAAATTTGGAATCTAGCAATAACTTAACATCACGGACCCAACAAAACTAGTTTCGTCGAAATCCGAGGTCATTTGCAAAATGTCCATTTTTAAGGGCCTGAATTCCATAGCGACTATTCAGAATTTTCAACTGGACATACCTTTTGATTCCTGCTATGAAATCTTGATTTTTCGGATTCGTTGGAAAGATATTATCAATTAGATCCTAATGTTTTTGGTTTCACTAAAATCCGGATTGTTTTGCACCCGGTACATTCAATTGAAGTTTGAAATCGAATTATCGAACTACCGCGCCATTTTCAATTCTATTTATAATTATATATAAATATTTATATTCTAACGACGACGTATATAATATATACGTTCGAATTCTATTCAAAATAAATTTCACGTCGATATTATTTAAAATAATTCATTTTAAATAATCAAAATTCGATAAAATTGCCAAAAATAAAAAATTTAAACTGGCCCAGATTTTACGGGTTGTTACATGCTTCCAGCTCCTCCAATTGAATCTGAAAAATCCCGACTACTTGACTGCCCGTACAAATTTGGGCACCCAAGAGTTTAGGGAAAACAAAACAAAATAAACTCTGGGTCAGTCATGGGACTGGTGTGAGTAAACTCCAACCACTTGTTTAACTTTAAAAATCCTTTCAAAAGAAAAGATAATAGTAAGACCAGCCCACACATAAACATGGACGGTTTTTACCTTACTATAACCCAAATCACTTTGATACGAAAATCTAGTGATATTATAATAATGTCTACATCAAGTAAATAACCAAATAGCAGAACGCTTGCATCTCACGCTCCACATACATAGTATAAAATCAAAAACCGCATGGCGCTTATTGGAGATTGGATTTCCAACATGACAAGGTATGGAACCACCTTCCGCTAGTGTATCTCTAGAGAGGAATACACTGGGTTCAACAAGAACATCTTGTAACCCGGCCCACA
The DNA here is from genome assembly GCA_030737875.1 of Allium sativum. NCBI lineage: Eukaryota > Viridiplantae > Streptophyta > Magnoliopsida > Asparagales > Amaryllidaceae > Allium > Allium sativum. The sequence goes on from CM060920.1 coordinate 494,221,231, forward strand.
CATGACCGACCACTCATTTCGCTTGAGTGTATCGAATGTATATCACCAACGGTTGGGATCAGCAACCGCCTCCCGACTGGGACAGCATCGAATAGAATAAGAAATTAAATGAACCTCTAGATAGGTGATTATACATCCTAATGGGAGCGACCCACATAGCCATGCTGCCTGCCCGATTTTTGTCCTTTCCCGGTTGTTGAGGCCTGAGGCTACAAATACTTACCATTCATTGATAGCCCAATCACTTTGAATGCCACATCGTCAGATCCGTTGATCACTAGTTGAGTTTGCACAAATATTCTGGATATTATGCTAAGGGAATAAATCCGTTGCAACCATATATAGTCGTACAGACCAACCCATTTGATCATTGGAAATATTCTGTCAGACATTCGTCCATATACGTTCGTTCTGGGACTGAACGAAACCGAAGGCACTATTTCTATTTAATAGAAAGAGTCCTTGCACTTTACTCTGTCTTCAATATATTCAGCATACTTGGTTCGCAACGCTTATGCCGATACGGAGTGGTTCTTCGGATAATAATCCAACCGGTCTCTCCATATTGACAACGATGGTCAAAACTTCGATAGTCTGTGATTTAACTATCGAATAAAAACAAGTGTTCATCCAAACATATCAAACAAATCATTGGGCTCTTTAATTAATATTTCGTTAATTAAATCTCTTTTCCATTTCCTTATCAATATTTGTTAACCAAATATTTTCAATAACCATATTGGTCCTTTACGCTATTTGGAAAGCATTTCCCAATATCAACTTCTTTTATTTTCTATATATTAGAAAATATCTCTATTTGCAATTGGAAACAATTCCAATCACTTATCTCTATCCCGACTATTTTAATTATACTCAGGAAATATTTACTTGTTATATTTCCAAAATTCCATCACTTGGGTTTAAAATGAATGTTGTGTAAAACATCGTTACAACAACCCAAAATATTTTATTCAACTAACTCTTTTTCAAACACTTCTCTTCGAGACTGGATCTTGCTATTTATCCATTAAAAATGAAATCAATCAAGTTGGGGTAAAATTACCTCTCAGACCTTGACTGAAAACATACTCAATTTCAAAACGGCAAAACCACTTACCTCGAATAAACACAATATAAAACCCAATTATTCATTTTTAAAATATGTACATATGTTCGCTTTCTATTTCCACTTTATAGATTTCCCTTTTAGTTTACAAAAATCCTATTTTGATTCCGCTTCCTTATCGAATTCTACATATAACGATACATTGATTTATAACTATCAAATTATCTTAAAAATATCCTAACTCCTTGGATTTTTGGAAAAATTCGCCATAACCTCCCCTGCACCGGGAGCATCGGGAAATTTCAAATAGCTTTCCCGGTCCTTCTTATCTCAAAAAGAAAAAGAAAAAGCCAAGTGGCTTGCCGATACGGCGCACAAAATCTCATATATGAATTAAACATGTACCTTATTGTCGAGCACACTAATTATATACCTTCATCACTTTATCCCATAACTGTCTCCGGTATATCTATACCTGTACAATTCATTTCAACTTCATACACTCGTTTTGACTCAATTCGTTAAAGTAGTTCTTTAACTAACTCTTTGCCCATTTCGCTTGTATATATGAATATAACACGTTTCAAATATATTTCAACTTACTTATCAACTAGTTGAATTCAAATTTTAATTTAAGTTCTATATTCGATTTCAAATATATGTTACAATTCAAAAATTCAATTTTCAAAGTTCGACTTCAATTCACCACTCGATTAACTAATTCTTCTTTGACTTAGTTAATTCTATTCAATAATCAAAATATGATTATTGTTTCAAAAATCACTTTTCTTACTTCACTTGAGTTCACCTTTATGTTCTAACTCAAGACCAGGTTTTTAAATGGAAATTCGGATTTTTATTTGCTTAAAAATCCCTATATTTATTATATAAAATCCATTATGGTTTTAATGGTTTCTGGTGCTGCACTTGTAAAAAATTGATTTTGACATAACTCAAAATCTATTCGACGAAATCTAGATTTTTCTCTTCCATTAGAAAACTATTATTCAACCGGTCCTGACGATTCTTGTTTCAAAGAATTCCGACTTCAATTGAGTCCTGTATACTCAATTGAAGTTCGAGTCGCCAATTTACGAACTGCAGCGCTGCGGCGAATTCGTTTTAATTATATTTATATATATAAACTTTTAAACTTTCGTTAAAATGAATCCAACTCCATTCTGATATATTTTAATATATTCAAATCCATAGTTTCAATTCCATTTGAATTCAATATTCAAATCCCATAGTTTAAATTCTATTTGAATTCAATTTGAATCTCCTATATTCAAATTTCATTTTCCATCTCCATTTGAATTCTAATATTCAAATTCATTTTTAACACCATTTGAATTCTAATATTCAAACTCATTTTTAACACCATTTGAATTCTAATATTCAAATTTAATTCTCCTGAATTCACATACCATATTTTATTTCCTTGATTTCAAATGCCACCTTAATTTCAATAATCAACTCCCTTTTGAATTGTTATATTTGAAATTTCATACTTGAATTTAAATAATCAAACTCCATTTTGAATTTCTATTTTAAATTCAAATATCCAAAACTCCATTCTAATACTATTTGAATTCTTATATTTGAATCCTCTTTATTTAAAACCCATTATTTAAATCCCATTTGAATTTCTTCACTCAAATCCATTTGAATTCCCTTGAATTCAAATTCCATTTCGAAACCATTTGGATTTCCTATTTTGAAATCCTATTTTGAAATTCTATTTCCAATTCTACTTTGAAAATCCTATTTTCAAAGTTTACTTCAAATTCTATTTTGAAATTCTACATTCAAATCTCTATTTGAAATTCTTTATTCAAATTTTATATCAAAGTCTCTATTTGAATTTTCTTCATTTGAATTCCTTTGAATTCAAATTTTATTTTAATTCCTTTGAATTCAAATATTCAAATTTCATTCTAATTTCTCATATTCAAATTCTATTTGTATTATTTAATTTATAAACAACGTTTATAACTTCCCTTAAATTTTCACATTTATAAACTTATAAATAAAGTTTATAAATCCAATTCAAATCCCGTATTTTAATTTATAAACCAAGTTTATAAATTCACTTGTTTTATATATTTAAAACAGTTAATATTTTCTATACTTCATTAAAAATTCAAATTCTATTTATAAAAATAGAATTCCATTTTCAATTCTCTATTATCCTTTTCCGATATTTTTATAAATCAATATTCGAGCACCAGTGATATTTAAACACCCCAAAACAATCAGTTATCAATCACGGGATTTTTAACACATCATATATGAGAATATATATGAAACCAACAAACAAACAGATAATATATTTTTGAGGAATCCAGTTGGATTCCTCCAACCTGTTTACCTGCATCCACAGATGTTAGCACATAAATAATACCCATTCTGCTTCGTGGCAGAATATCGTGGTATAGAAGGTCATCCACTAATCATAGCGTGGGGCGTATAGGGTAATCATCCGCTATGGTACCGCGGGCATCCGCTAATGAGACTGCGGGAATCCAACCAATCAATCAACCCAATATATATATAATAGCCTAAATAACTAATATATATAAAACAAGCAGAAAAATCCAAACAAGCAACAACAATTATTTTTACGAAGTAAAAATAATTATAAATAAAAGGTGAGTGAGATTTACTCACCGTGATTTTGATTCGCTGAATATCCTGTTAATTTCCACGTCGTCTCGGCTTGTTTCAATTGAATTCATTTTGTACCTATGACGATTTATTATTTACCGATTAAACTATTGTTCATTTTAATTATTAACACAAATAAATTATTTTATGTGAATAAAAATTTGGTAAAACATATACCTCTCTCTCCGCAACTAACTATGTAGTGAACTCCACAAACGTTGGTCCATTCCACCGGAAATCAGCCTCAAAACAGTTGCACCCCACTCTGGAATTTTAACAAACATGTCTCAGACATTGCATTGTCATAGTTGCACCATCTTACTGGCCTTACCGACCGGCCAAACCGTTGTCCAGACCCTGCGCCTTCTCCTACACACTATGACTATCGAACTGCCATCCAACATCCCATAGTCAACAGGCCGGACTCCTCATCATTATCTCACATCCATCATCGCGTTCACCCTCAAAATCAAAGATCGAATTCCACAAAATCACCTCAGTTCGTCACCTGCATCCTCACAGTGTCGAAGTCAACCTTGATGAATTCCGCCTCCCTCTTCTTCCAGTAAAAACCGCGACACTCCAGGTGCCAAAATCAATTTCGTAACGGCCCCGTCCTTCCCCAATTTCCTACTGTATAACCTAGCATCTCTCAGTCTTGAATCAAGTCGCGAACCCCCTTTTGAACTGAGTAAAATCCTGCGAAGACATCCCCTTTCCCATCGATTTTACCACCTCCGAACCCTGCTGCATATCTTCGAACGAACTCATCATCGCGAGCGTCTTCTGGTCGATGTCCAGCTTCAAGTCTCCTGCAAATTTCAAGTCGTGATGTTTTTTTTTCTTTCTAATTAACAGAAGAACTGATTTTTGACTGGAGATAAAGAAATGAAGAGGACTTGATTTATTTTCTGATTTGAGAATGAAGGCTCGACCTCATTTATATAGTTGCGAAGGGAAACAAGGAGTACGCACTGTTAATTTTTCTGTCTCCTTGATATCAAAGCTGGGAGGCCATTTTTACTGCTCGAGGAAGAACAGTGACTGGGTTTTCATATTTAGGTCGGCTTGTGTTTATAGTATAGGTCAGCTGTTATTTTTTTTTATTATTTTAAATAGATAAATATCTCCCGGTCCCTTAACTTGAGATCCCGAACTGCTATTTTAACGTAACGACTTACGTTAACATATTATGGCGTTATTCTGAACTCCACGGAACTGATTCTGGAATTCATTTCAATTGTATAAAAGAGATAACAATTTTAAATAAACGATTTAAATTAAATTTGATTTAAATATATAAATCATTTTCACACAGTTAAATTCTTCGATAATAAATTACCATTATCGTTCTAATTTAATATAAAATTTATATGAATTAACTGAACTGTTTCTATTCAGTTTTAAATTTGAATTCAAGTATTATCGTTATGCTCGATATTGAATCGTATACCGATTATTAACCCGATAAATTCCAAAAAAAAAATCCATTTATATTCGAATCAATATTTAAAATAATTTAAATATTTAATATTCAACGATCAAAAATCCGGGACGTTACATTCCTTCCCCCTTAAAAGAATTTCGTCCCCGAAATTACTAAGGCAGAAGAAATGCTATAGACGCGTTAACTTTTTCAAAAGCCAACTTTTTTTCTATAACTCAGTATTTCAAATTCTATAACTCAAGTTCCATTCAATTTTAAGTCCTCATGGGAATATTTAATTTCAGTTTATTTAACTGGTTCCCATTATTTCGTATTATTTAACTTGCTTAAGTTAAGTTTCAGAATTTACATTCCCGGGTTCTTATTTCAAATCCTTTTTGAAATCATATAAATATACATACATATATTTATTTCTACCTCCAATTCAAAATATTTGAAATTTCCAAAATAACTTATTTTTCTCAAAAAAAATTCCTTTGAAAATCTCACTATGGTAGTAATCCATCACTTAGAAGCTCAAAAATGAACACTGATGGTGCTGCAGTCATCATCAGAGTTATTTTCCAGCCACTGAAGTGAGTTCAGTGCTTAATCACTGTCAAAATCCATACAATATGATTTTATTCAAAAATCTTCCTAAAACAAATCTATAGGATTTTAATATACTTTGAAAAATAATTTTCAACTTCCCAGGATTTAAATTCCAACTTCTGGTTTGAATTTAATTTTAATTCATCTCATTTGTATATTTAATTCATATACAAATTCTATTTTGGTTATAAATAACCATTCAAATTTTATAATCTCGTTTGATTACAATCCTAACAATCAACACATCCATATATTATAATAATTTCAGAAAATTATTCCTTCTATATCAAAATAGAATTTCGGGTAAAATTATTTCATCTACCCACCTTAAAACATTATTATGTTGAATTTCTCTGTCAAGTGTTTAGAAATTCCTATCGACTTCGTGGCGTCCCACGATTCGATCAGAATCCATAAACCACCCAACAGACTAACCAACAGAATATAAAACAATTTTTTTTTCTTTTCAACTTACAAATACGTTCTCTCATATATATACACTCAACTCATTCTAGGGTGCCACTGACCCTATCTCTAATGAGCACATCCCACCAAAGCCTAGGTGTTCGCTCAACCTAAGCTCTAATACCAACTGTAACGACCCGCAAATTCGTGCTATCTGAGTTGACTAAAAACACCACACGTCCAACCCAAATTGCACAGAAATACGAATTATTTTTAGAAAGAAGTTAGAGGATGAGAAATAGAAAGAAAGAAATATTAGAATAGAAGAAAAAACGAAGATCACACACTCACAGCGGAACGAATAAAATATATTATATAACATAACTTTTGAAATACAAATCAGTAACTTTATATACATACCATCATCAGAGCACAACAGTCATTTCTGGGACAGTTATAAACACCTGTTTCCAGATACAACATAGTACACAGCGGAAATACGATAATCTACAACTAACTGGTGAAGCCTCCTGCTTCCAGCTCCTCCAATTGAATCTGAAAAATCCCGACTACTTGACTGCCCGTACAAATTTGGGCACCCAAGAGTTTAGGGAAAACAAAACAAAATAAACTCTGGGTCAGTCATGGGACTGGTGTGAGTAAACTCCAACCACTTGTTTAACTTTAAAAATCCTTTCAAAAGAAAAGATAATAGTAAGACCAGCCCACACATAAACATGGACGGTTTTTACCTTACTATAACCCAAATCACTTTGATACGAAAATCTAGTGATATTATAATAATGTCTACATCAAGTAAATAACCAAATAGCAGAACGCTTGCATCTCACGCTCCACATACATAGTATAAAATCAAAAACCGCATGGCGCTTATTGGAGATTGGATTTCCAACATGACAAGGTATGGAACCACCTTCCGCTAGTGTATCTCTAGAGAGGAATACACTGGGTTCAACAAGAACATCTTGTAACTCGGCCCACACATGACCGACCACTCATTTCGCTTGAGTGTATCGAATGTATATCACCAACGGTTGGGATCAGCAACCGCCTCCCGACTGGGACAGCATCGAATAGAATAAGAAATTAAATGAACCTCTAGATAGGTGATTATACATCCTAATGGGAGCGACCCACATAGCCATGCTGCCTGCCCGATTTTTGTCCTTTCCCGGTTGTTGAGGCCTGAGGCTACAAATACTTACCATTCATTGATAGCCCAATCACTTTGAATGCCACATCGTCAGATCCGTTGATCACTAGTTGAGTTTGCACAAATATTCTGGATATTATGCTAAGGGAATAAATCCGTTGCAACCATATATAGTCGTACAGACCAACCCATTTGATCATTGGAAATATTCTGTCAGACATTCGTCCATATACGTTCGTTCTGGGACTGAACGAAACCGAAGGCACTATTTCTATTTAATAGAAAGAGTCCTTGCACTTTACTCTGTCTTCAATATATTCAGCATACTTGGTTCGCAACGCTTATGCCGATACGGAGTGGTTCTTCGGATAATAATCCAACCGGTCTCTCCATATTGACAACGATGGTCAAAACTTCGATAGTCTGTGATTTAACTATCGAATAAAAACAAGTGTTCATCCAAACATATCAAACAAATCACTGGGCTCTTTAATTAATATTTCGTTAATTAAATCTCTTTTCCATTTCCTTATCAATATTTGTTAACCAAATATTTTCAATAACCATATTGGTCCTTTACGCTATTTGGAAAGCATTTCCCAATATCAACTTCTTTTATTTTCTATATATTAGAAAATATCTCTATTTGCAATTGGAAACAATTCCAATCACTTATCTCTATCCCGACTATTTTAATTATACTCAGGAAATATTTACTTGTTATATTTCCAAAATTCCATCACTTGGGTTTAAAATGAATGTTGTGTAAAACATCGTTACAACAACCCAAAATATTTTATTCAACTAACTCTTTTTCAAACACTTCTCTTCGAGACTGGATCTTGCTATTTATCCATTAAAAATGAAATCAATCAAGTTGGGGTAAAATTACCTCTCAGACCTTGACTGAAAACATACTCAATTTCAAAACGGCAAAACCACTTACCTCGAATAAACACAATATAAAACCCAATTATTCATTTTTAAAATATGTACATATGTTCGCTTTCTATTTCCACTTTATAGATTTCCCTTTTAGTTTACAAAAATCCTATTTTGATTCCGCTTCCTTATCGAATTCTACATATAACGATACATTGATTTATAACTATCAAATTATCTTAAAAATATCCTAACTCCTTGGATTTTTGGAAAAATTCGCCATAACCTCCCCTGCACCGGGAGCATCGGGAAATTTCAAATAGCTTTCCCGGTCCTTCTTATCTCAAAAAGAAAAAGAAAAAGCCAAGTGGCTTGCCGATACGGCGCACAAAATCTCATATATGAATTAAACATGTACCTTATTGTCGAGCACACTAATTATATACCTTCATCACTTTATCCCATAACTGTCTCCGGTATATCTATACCTGTACAATTCATTTCAACTTCATACACTCGTTTTGACTCAATTCGTTAAAGTAGTTCTTTAACTAACTCTTTGCCCATTTCGCTTGTATATATGAATATAACACGTTTCAAATATATTTCAACTTACTTATCAACTAGTTGAATTCAAATTTTAATTTAAGTTCTATATTCGATTTCAAATATATGTTACAATTCAAAAATTCAATTTTCAAAGTTCGACTTCAATTCACCACTCGATTAACTAATTCTTCTTTGACTTAGTTAATTCTATTCAATAATCAAAATATGATTATTGTTTCAAAAATCACTTTTCTTACTTCACTTGAGTTCACCTTTATGTTCTAACTCAAGACCAGGTTTTTAAATGGAAATTCGGATTTTTATTTGCTTAAAAATCCCTATATTTATTATATAAAATCCATTATGGTTTTAATGGTTTCTGGTGCTGCACTTGTAAAAAATTGATTTTGACATAACTCAAAATCTATTCGACGAAATCTAGATTTTTCTCTTCCATTAGAAAACTATTATTCAACCGGTCCTGACGATTCTTGTTTCAAAGAATTCCGACTTCAATTGAGTCCTGTATACTCAATTGAAGTTCGAGTCGCCAATTTACGAACTGCAGCGCTGCGGCGAATTCGTTTTAATTATATTTATATATATAAACTTTTAAACTTTCGTTAAAATGAATCCAACTCCATTCTGATATATTTTAATATATTCAAATCCATAGTTTCAATTCCATTTGAATTCAATATTCAAATCCCATAGTTTAAATTCTATTTGAATTCAATTTGAATCTCCTATATTCAAATTTCATTTTCCATCTCCATTTGAATTCTAATATTCAAATTCATTTTTAACACCATTTGAATTCTAATATTCAAACTCATTTTTAACACCATTTGAATTCTAATATTCAAATTTAATTCTCCTGAATTCACATACCATATTTTATTTCCTTGATTTCAAATGCCACCTTAATTTCAATAATCAACTCCCTTTTGAATTGTTATATTTGAAATTTCATACTTGAATTTAAATAATCAAACTCCATTTTGAATTTCTATTTTAAATTCAAATATCCAAAACTCCATTCTAATACTATTTGAATTCTTATATTTGAATCCTCTTTATTTAAAACCCATTATTTAAATCCCATTTGAATTTCTTCACTCAAATCCATTTGAATTCCCTTGAATTCAAATTCCATTTCGAAACCATTTGGATTTCCTATTTTGAAATTCTATTTCCAATTCTACTTTGAAAATCCTATTTTCAAAGTTTACTTCAAATTCTATTTTGAAATTCTACATTCAAATCTCTATTTGAAATTCTTTATTCAAATTTTATATCAAAGTCTCTATTTGAATTTTCTTCATTTGAATTCCTTTGAATTCAAATTTTATTTTAATTCCTTTGAATTCAAATATTCAAATTTCATTCTAATTTCTCATATTCAAATTCTATTTGTATTATTTAATTTATAAACAACGTTTATAACTTCCCTTAAATTTTCACATTTATAAACTTATAAATAAAGTTTATAAATCCAATTCAAATCCCGTATTTTAATTTATAAACAAAGTTTATAAATTCACTTGTTTTATATATTTAAAACAGTTAATATTTTCTATACTTCATTAAAAATTCAAATTCTATTTATAAAAATAGAATTCCATTTTCAATTCTCTATTATCCTTTTCCGATATTTTTATAAATCAATATTCGAGCACCAGTGATATTTAAACACCCCAAAACAATCAGTTATCAATCACGGGATTTTTAACACATCATATATGAGAATATATATGAAACCAACAAACAAACAGATAATATATTTTTGAGGAATCCAGTTGGATTCCTCCAACCTGTTTACCTGCATCCACAGATGTTAGCACATAAATAATACCCATTCTGCTTCGTGGCAGAATATCGTGGTATAGAAGGTCATCCACTAATCATAGCGTGGGGCGTATAGGGTAATCATCCGCTATGGTACCGCGGGCATCCGCTAATGAGACTGCGGGAATCCAACCAATCAATCAACCCAATATATATATAATAGCCTAAATAACTAATATATATAAAACAAGCAGAAAAATCCAAACAAGCAACAACAATTATTTTTACGAAGTAAAAATAATTATAAATAAAAGGTGAGTGAGATTTACTCACCGTGATTTTGATTCGCTGAATATCCTGTTAATTTCCACGTCGTCTCGGCTTGTTTCAATTGAATTCATTTTGTACCTATGACGATTTATTATTTACCGATTAAACTATTGTTCATTTTAATTATTAACACAAATAAATTATTTTATGTGAATAAAAATTTGGTAAAACATATACCTCTCTCTCCGCAACTAACTATGTAGTGAACTCCACAAACGTTGGTCCATTCCACCGGAAATCAGCCTCAAAACAGTTGCACCCCACTCTGGAATTTTAACAAACATGTCTCAGACATTGCATTGTCATAGTTGCACCATCTTACTGGCCTTACCGACCGGCCAAACCGTTGTCCAGACCCTGCGCCTTCTCCTACACACTATGACTATCGAACTGCCATCCAACATCCCATAGTCAACAGGCCGGACTCCTCATCATTATCTCACATCCATCATCGCGTTCACCCTCAAAATCAAAGATCGAATTCCACAAAATCACCTCAGTTCGTCACCTGCATCCTCACAGTGTCGAAGTCAACCTTGATGAATTCCGCCTCCCTCTTCTTCCAGTAAAAACCGCGACACTCCAGGTGCCAAAATCAATTTCGTAACGGCCCCGTCCTTCCCCAATTTCTTACTGTATAACCTAGCATCTCTCAGTCTTGAATCAAGTCGCGAACCCCCTTTTGAACTGAGTAAAATCCTGCGAAGACATCCCCTTTCCCATCGATTTTACCACCTCCGAACCCTGCTGCATATCTTCGAACGAACTCATCATCGCGAGCGTCTTCTGGTCGATGTCCAGCTTCAAGTCTCCTGCAAATTTCAAGTCGTGATGTTTTTTTTTCTTTCTAATTAACAGAAGAACTGATTTTTGACTGGAGATAAAGAAATGAAGAGGACTTGATTTATTTTCTGATTTGAGAATGAAGGCTCGACCTCATTTATATAGTTGCGAAGGGAAACAAGGAGTACGCACTGTTAATTTTTCTGTCTCCTTGATATCAAAGTTGGGAGGCCATTTTTACTGCTCGAGGAAGAACAGTGACTGGGTTTTCAGATTTAGGTCGTCTTGTGTTTATAGTATAGGTCAGCTGTTATTTTTTTTATTTATTTTAAATAGATAAATATCTCCCGGTCCCTTAACTCGAGATCCCGAACTGCTATTTTAACGTAACGACTTACGTTAACAGATTATGGCGTTATTCTGAACTCCACGGAACTGATTCTGGAATTCATTTCAATTGTATAAAAGAGATAACAATTTTAAATAAACGATTTAAATTAAATTTGATTTAAATATATAAATCATTTTCACACAGTTAAATTCTTCGATAATAAATTACCATTATCGTTCTAATTTAATATAAAATTTATATGAATTAACTGAACTGTTTCTATTCAGATTTAAATTTGAATTCAAGTATTATCGTTATACTCGATATTGAATCGTATACCGATTATTAACCCGATAAATTCCAAAAAAGAAAATCCATTTATATTCGAATCAATATTTAAAATAATTTAAATATTTAATATTCAACGATCAAAAATCCGGGACGTTACACATTGAGACCTAGAATTGTTGCTTGAGAAAAAGAAAAGGATAGGCTAGTAATACACAGCATGGACTAGTAGTGACTACTAGGTGATGAAGGGCAAGCAATTATATAGACCCTGTTAGGTGGACTCGCGATTGTCAGAGGTAATAAAGTCGTAAGATCCTTGGCCCATAGTTGTAGCTGTGTAGGATACTGTTTGACTAGAAAACGGAAAAGCTTATTTGAAAAGATAAATAAATAATATAAACATGAGAAACTGGACTAAGACAAATAAGCTAAAGAATAGCCTAACTAACAAGAAAACAATAAATTCAGTAAAGCAACAAAACAAGATAGGGGAAAGAAAATGAAAATCTCAAGAAAAAGATGAATAAATATGAAATTATTTCAAGATAAAGTCGTAAATACGAGAAAGAAATTTTCTTATATGGTTGTGCTTGAATAAGAAAATAGAAATTATAATAGAATAGTTATATAAAAATCCAAGTACAATTAGAAAAGAAAACAGAGGATGTGAATTTTTCCAGTTTATACCTTTTCGTAACATAAGAAATCGAATTTGGAAAATTAGATTTTTCTAAATCTCGAATTAAAAGATGGTTGGTAGGGTTTTGGATGTGAAAATTGGATGAACTATGCTCTTATTCTATAAGAGTATAGGAAAATTTGAATGGAAAATGTTTTGATTTTTCAAAAATATTGCATCCATATAGAACTGCAAGTATATTTAGGATGTGAGCATCATGTTTTGAAAAGTTTTTTAAAGTTTGCATACATATAGGTGGATCCAAATTAGGCATACATGTTTTACTATAATGTATTTCACTTTGCACATGTGCACAATGTTGCAACAATTGGATGAACACTAATTGGATGTTGCGAGGGATTATCTATTTTACTCTTATCGAATTTCGGGGACGAAATTCTTTAAAGGTGGGAGAATGTAACACCCCGCATTTTTAATATAATTAAAAATGAAATAAAATTTATGAAAATATGCTTAGATAGGTAAATAATGGTGATGTATAATGAGAATTAATTAATACATGGAAGAGAAGAAAAATTAATTCGATAATAGTGTGTGTAATGGAGAAGATAGTAAAATAAGGATATTTAATTTAAATATCAGGAATTAAGTAAAATGGACATCACCATTGCGTTCCTCTCGAAATTTTTCATGAAATAGAGTCCAAGTTTTCGAAAATCGGAGTCCGTATGAAGGAGTTATGACCTTCTGAAGTTTCAGCGAAAAATCATAAAACAGTCCAGTCCAGAACAGAAAAAAAAATTACCAGGTCGACCATAGGGTCGACAGCGACCTGGAGCGGGAATTTTGGTCCAGAAGCGGGAAATTCACCCCAGAAGCTGTCCAGGTTCATTTTTGAGCACCTGGATGAGTTTTTGGGCCTGGTACGTTGGTCTAACACCTATATAAACATCCTAGGCTCATTGTAAACTCCACAACAATTCATGGCAAGGCCATGCCTCTCTTCTAACTTAATTTCTTCTTCCTCCTCAAGCTATTGATCTAAATAAATCTTAGATCTATTCTTCTCTCTTTTCTCTACAACATATATTCTTAAAATTAAAAAGAATGAGATCCCGAATTACTACAACCATGAATAAAAAGAAAATAGGCTTAGATCTAAATCATTGCGCAAAGAGAAGGAATTCAGATCTGCAACCTACGCCGCATACGAAATCAAAGATAAATTGAATTGGACATGAAATCAATCAAAGATGAATCAAAAGCAACAAAAAGGGGGAAATCAGTTCGAAGATTAATCTCATTCCTATTTTGAAGATGACAAACACTGTGAGTGGAGTTATAATGCACTTTTTGTGTAAAATTATTATTTATCGTTCAAACATTCCCTATGTAAACATGAAATGAAATTATTTAATCCTTAATATTTAATATTATCATGTGCTCGATTTTAATTATTATGCCTACGATTATGTGCCTCCTTTTATTCTTTCCCTTTTTTATTTTTAATAGCTAGGCTATCTCGAGCCTAGATCTATCATAAAATAAATACGATTGAATGATTATTGCAAGCGAAAAAGGGAAACGCTCGGTTTTGGGCTATGACATGAACTGGAGGGTTTGGTTATAAATTACAAAGAGGGTTGGGCGTAATATAACACTGACAAAACCTGAATGCGTAAACCAAATTTAGAATTATACGCATGAGCATGATTTGGGGTTTGGCGTAGAATTAACATCATTGATTTAAGCATGAAATTGACTTATGGTTTGTTAATGGGCACATGTCTCTAGAATAAAACTTGTATTATAACTTGAATTTGGATAAGAACACAAACTTGATATGAATTGACACCTGGAATTTGACATGAAGTTTACATCTAGAACTTGAACATGAAATTGACATGAATATGAATTATGAATTTAATGATAGACGTAACCTATTAATGGGATTACAAGCATGAATATAAATTGGGGTAAAGCTTGGATTTGGAAAATTGACACTTGACATCTAGATTGAACTTGATACTTGAATTATGGCACTATTGAAATGCATTGAACATGAACATGGTTGAGTAATTTGCGTAATGTAAATATGGACAAGATTATGAAACTTGAAATATGACATTTAGAATATGCTTATGAACTTGACATCTAAAACGAACGCGAACATGGCATGAATTGGTAGTTGACATTTATAAGAACATACTTGTAAGTTGGGTAATTGGCATATCATGAACTTAATATTTTTTTGACATGATTATGAACTTGACATATGCCAATTAGAATAGACATGAACCAAACATGAAACGTGGCTAACTCGAGGTTAGGATGAGTTTGCGATGTAATCCTGCCCGAAACCGCCCGGCCTAACTAGTGGTATCAAACAATAGGTCCTAATGTGAGAAGTTAGTCATATCGCGCTTGAAACCCGAGCTTAGACTCAGTTGTGGTGTAATTCTGCCCGGAACCTCCCGGCATAACCGGTGACCACAACAACAGGTCTAATGTGAGAGGTTGTGGTGCATTAATAATTAATTAATGGCACATGATTCATAGGGTTAAGTCATGAATTCAAAGACAACACTTAACCAAATTTGTGAATGAACGTTATAAGGAGATGGGGTTAAGTCGACACGAACATATGAACAAAACTTAACCAAAAACGGAAATAGGGAATGTTAACTACCTATTATAAACCGAAGTTGGAATAGTCGAAGGGTTAATTAGGGGGTAAACCTGTCCTAGGGACAGAGAAAAACTATGACTTAAGATGTAATGTAAGACCTGAAGGGTGGGATAACCTATAATATGGGGTAAGCTAAGCAAGAACTGTGGGAAACACCCATGCGCTATCACCGAATAAAAGAGAACTTAAGTTATGCTTGAATTCATAGGAAAACCTTAGTCAACAAGTTGAATTATAAAGCGAGAATATGGGGTCTGATGTCTAAGGTAACGAGAATTGACTAAGTAAAACAACGAGAATAATAACTAAGTAACAAGCCTTAGTTAATAGGAACTAAGCAGTAAACCTTAGTTAAGAAAACGGTCAAGAACAGGAACTAAGTTGTAATCCTTAGTTAAGGGGACTAAGTGGTAAACCTTAGTTAACAAGATTAACGGGAAAGGAAACTAAGTGGTAAACCTTAGTTAAGAACAACTAAGTAATAATTCTTAGTCAAGGAAACTGAGCCAGTCCATAAATAGATGAATAACCCGATACGGTAGATCATCGCTTAACAAACACACGAGGAGGAGCGAACGTCTATCTGATTTCGTAAAAGGCTCCAACGGACTGGGTTACGAAGCACGTAGCTTCAGGGTACGTGAGGGTACTCTTGGTATCCCTTTGTGAGGTTGCAGATGATCCGCCTAGACTCACAGAGGTTAAGGTCTTCGGTATAAGAACCAAGGGTATGCCTTGGTTGTAGTATAGGCAACCTAAAGACTAGGGTGGACCAGCGTGAGTCGTCGATACTTAGTTTAGCCCTGTGATAGCACGTCGTCGACTACCTACCATCTTTAGTCAATCGTAGTACGTATACGGAAAGGCAGAGAACTCCCAACATACCATATACTTGCTATCTAGTTATGGGTGAGGCTGGCCAACAGGAAAGTGGGGCATAGGTGGCAGGAGTACAGTTCTCGTGCTTGATTTTCTTGGATTGCCTTTCATTAGTTGAGGGAGGGGTCACATACGAACTCTATAAATCCTAGAAAAATATTTTCTAGCTTCGTATTGACGATACGGTCCTAACAAAACTAGTTTCGTCGAATTCTGAGACCGTTTGAAAAATGGCTATTTTCCAGTCGATTAAAATCAACTGAAATGGTCAAAACGCATTTTCCATTGCCACACTCACATATTGATTCAGAAAATTATGAAATTTGAAAGCTAGCAATAATTTAACATCACGGATCCAACAAAAGTGGTTTCGTCGAAATCCGAGGTCGTTTGCAAAATGGCTATTTTTAAGGGCCTGAATTCCATAGCGACTATTCAGAATTTTCAACTGGACATATCTTTTGATTCCCGCTATGAAATTTCGATTTTTCGGATTCGTTGGAAAGATATTATCAAATAGATCCCATTATTTTTAGGTTCGCCAAAATCTGGATTGTTTTGCACCCGGTACATTCAATTGAAGTTTGAAATCGAATTATCGAACTACCGCGCCATTTTCAATTCTATTTATAATTATATATAATTATTTATATTCTAACGACAACGTATATAATATATACGTTCGAATTATATTCAAAATAAATTTCTCGTCGGTTTTATTTAAAATAATTCATTTTAAATATTCAAAATTCGTTAAAATTGCCAAAATAAAAATTTTAAACTGGCTCAGATTTTCGGGCTGTTACAGACTGTGTGTCTAGCATTGGATATCATTCTGTGTAATTGATGGATATTGGTTGCATGGAGTGGTTTCCCTATGTGGCATGCTAAGATGCAAATGATCAAGGCTTCTGTTGAAAAGCAGAGTCTTGTGGTTGATGATCAAAGCACAGCCTAAGTGGCACAGCTTTGTGTAGCGTTAATTCGCGAGCCTCACACCCCGGTTGTGAACCAGAAACGGGAGAGGACATCAGGGAGGGCATGCGTTTCATTCTAGCTAGAAGTGGCGTCAGTGGTTTTACACGCCCTGACGAGTTTGACTTATGTGGTTGTTGCTGTTACGAGGCGCCTCGGATATATTGGTGACTGTGTGGAGCCGATGGAGTCATTCGTTGGCTCATTTATGCCCCATAGGGCGGGGAAACGTATTGTCCAGGGTTTAAGTTTAATCCACATCGAGTGGACCGGCCCTGACGATCCAAGGCTTGACTGAGTACTTGCCTGAGACATGGTAGGCAAGATTGTCTCGAAGCGGTAGAGGACGATCCCTTGCCTCGGTTCACAGATGGAAATCCAACTTCCAATACGTGACTTTGCGGTTTTGATTGTAGAGCCTAGTATGGCGACATAGTGGGATGGGGCACTTATGTCGTCTATGATTGATACTTATGATTGAAATTGTTTTTGACACTATACACTTATAGTAATAATATAAGATGAAATTTAGCATATCAAGCGTTCTTTGGCTATTATAAGGTAAAAGCCTATCCTCCAGCTTGTGTTGCATTGTGTGATGGGACCTAGGTCTTATAATAGCTTCATTATTCTTTATTTAGCATTGCGCTGTTGTTTTATGCACTGGTATTCTTGGGAGTAAACCCGTTCCGCGTTATACGGCGTGGTCCCTTGATTTACCTAACTTTAAAATAAAGATTAATAACTGTTTTAGTTCTCACACCAGTCACATGACTGACCTGGAGTTTAATGTTTTAACCTAAACTCTGGGTGCCCTTATTTTGACACGGGCAGCTAGTAGTTTTGGTTTTGCATATTTATATTCACTGGATCCTGATTTACAGCTGGAACGATACTCGAAAAGCTCTGTATCCGTGTATTACTTCTAGTTGTGTATTGTATTATTTTCCGCTGCTATGTAATGTATTGTAATCTCTGATATTTTATAATGTGTAATATTTATTCATACTCTGTATATTCTTGTAATCTGATGAAATTGTTGTAATATACAATGAAATGTTCTTCTGTTTGCGTCCCAATGTGGCTTGTTCTCAACTCAATCCGTGATTTCCCGTAAGGGGGATTTCGGGACGTTTCATTGGCGTTGCTCTCGGCGAGAGCTGCACGCTCCTCAGCTTGAGCAAGTTGATCATTTAAAACCTCCTTCTCCTTCTTGGCGAGGGCAAGGTCATCTTTTAATCTCGCCCTCTCTTTCTCCTAGTCCTCTTTCTCAGCAGAAAAGCGATCCTATACTGTCTTCAGTTCGGTGTTAACCGCCCTGAGATCTTCTACTTCCTTCCTCAAGGCCACCCGCTCCTGGCTATTTAAGTCGAGCTCGTAGCGAAAGCACTCCCTAGCACTCTCCAACTCAGATCTGTAATTCTCTGCGTCTCGCCGAGCTAAAGCCAGTTGGGCATGTGCATCCTCTAGTTCTTTTTCCATTTTGCACCAAGCCCTAGCATCATTATCAATCTTTACTCTGGCTCTGGCCGCGTCCGTCTCCATCTGGCGGATGATAGTAGAGAGTGTAGCAGCATGCTTCTTCATTACCCCGTATTGTTTAGTTGCATGGCATACATACCCTATCACCTCTATGTCCCAATCCTCGGGGACAGGCTCAAGATCTGGGACGAACACCATTCTCTCAAAGTAAATATCAGGAAATTGTTTTTGTAAGCGCTCTAGTCTGGCCATGATCTTAGAATTGGGGGCAACATCTTTTACAGCAGTAGTATCCAAGCCACGCTCACTAGAGGAAGCAGGAACTGTCTTCCCCTTTTCCGTAATCCTGCCCTCATCTTTGTTTTTGTCCTCTAGCTCGGGGTGTCTTTTGGAAGATTGGGCGTGAGAAGGAGTGCTTTTTGGAGGGGTTAAATCTCTGGGAAGTTGCTTTCCCCCAGCTGGTGGCAATGGACGATTATGTGGCTTTTCATAACCTTGCCTTGGAGGGGATCGAGGTCGTGCAGAATAAGATTGATGAGAATCCCGAGGCCGACACTATCCCTTTTCCCGACTATCGCTACGATTGTGCTCAGGATCTGGAAGGAGGCTTGGTGTGCCCTCGCGAAGGGAACGGTAAGAATAAGACCGTTTACGAGACATTTTTCCTGCAAAGGAAACAAGTGCGTATTAGAACTATTAACCATAGTAGCAAAAAGGTGTTATGATAAATAGTGCATGTGATTTGTGCATCCCGTGAAATCCCCTTTTTAAACGGACCCGGGCCCGGAGTTAGGCTAGTTTGAGCGACTTCTTTTTCTCTAACTGGGGCACCCGTCTCTTCAGAGATAGGAAAAATTGGTTCCCCTTCGAAGTCTTCTTGAGTACAAATATCGTCTGGTAAAGGAATTTTATTTAATTCCCCGAGAATTTGTTCCTCCGTCAATTCGTCTTGGGTGACAGACTCAACTGGTGATGAAGTTCCTAAGTTCCTAAGGGAGATTGCCCCTTGGAGGATGGAACCTCCTTTGATTCATCGTGTCGTTCTTCATCTCCTTTGTATACGTTTAAATCCTCGTCATCCTGATTAATCATCGGCGAAGGACTCTTGCGAAGAGTGGTTGTCTTTACAGCTTGAGAAGTTCCTTCTCCTTCAGTCGGAGGTATATATTTGCAAGGTTTACCGCCCGCTCCAAGTTCGAACCTAATGTCTAAAAGACGGTGTTTATGAAGGTTTTCGTCGGTGATACATTTCTTAATCCTTAAGAAATCTGAGTTACTCTTGAGGAGGCGGGACATTCGATCTTCGTATATCGATCCTTCTGTTCTCTCAAAGTTGTGATCTGAGTGGAACAAAATGATTCGGTAGCACTAAAGTTATGCTTTCGAATTAAACGCGGAAAAGTTGGAAATGTACTCGCTTGTAACCACCTCCTCGTGCATCCGGCCTGGTGTTTTATATAGAACCAGTCAGATTTGACATCCCCTATATTGCTATAACCCTCTATCACAACTTTTCTATTAGCGACCGATTCGAAGAAAGTGAAATTGGGTGCCCTTGCGGAACGATGTTTGAAATGGTAATAGAACTTCAAATCTTTAAGAGTAAGTTCGGCCCGCAGGATCTCCATATAAGCAATGTACAGAGTATACAAAGCCGCATAAGCATTCGGGTGGAGCTGCATGAGGGCAATTCGTAACTGTCTCAAAAGATCAACGACAAATGGAGGAAAAGGAGGAATGGCCTCTACCCAGCACATGAGTCGACTAATGGTCATGTACCCCTCTGGGGCAGAATGAGGTCTATCTTTGTTTTCTGGAACTTTCATGTCGTCCCAGGGAATTCCGTGTCTTAAACATATCTTCTTAAGTTTTATATCGTCTAGCTTAGAGGGTAAGGAATCTGTGAATTTTTCTATCTCCTTAGCACCCGGAATTTCATCGGGAGCTCGATCATCCTCATCTTCAAGGGACCTGCTTTCAGAGGTTGTTGATTCTATATCGGTCTCTGTTTCGTAATCAGGATCGGATTTTTCCTCACTTGAATCTGAGGAAAGCACATCAGGATTATGATGTATTAATGTCTCTGATTCGGTACTTTCACTCGATGTCTCGGTCACTCGTTTATCCGACATAGCTGTGTTGGCAAGCATAAATTAGAACATACTTACCCGTTCCCCTGTGTGTAAGTGTAAGTGTGTGCATGTGCATACATTAAGAAAAACATGAAGTTAATCAGATAAGCAAGATATTGACAATGATCCGCTGTTGAGTTATGTTGTTGCCCATTCCAAAAAGTTCATCTCGAGAGCTCTAACCTAACTGTCCATTGGTATATCAGAATTACATTGTATTTTTTTAGTCAACATGTGTATCGGATCGTTGGTCAAGCTGGCTCAAGAGACAAGGTTCAACTCGTGATGCCAAATTGATTCGTGGAGCAGGATCCGACCCGTGGGAAAGCATCAGCTCGTGGAAAGGTATCGGATCGTGGGACATTCAAGCCCCTGATCCATTACCTTAACGTATCGTGACAGTATCCCCACGATCCACTTTACTTCTTGTTTCTCACGACCCGATCCACTATCCAATTTAACACTCTGTTTCCATCCTTAATCCTTCTACCTCGCTATCACCACGAACCGATGCTCCCCTAATACCACGATCTGATCCACTCGTTAGATTAACACTTCATCCTCATTCCCTCTCTCATTGTCTCGCCATCACCACGAAGCGAGCCATGTCGATTGTCCCATACACGAACCATGCTGACGATACTATCCTCCCTCCTCTCCATCACTCTTCTTCCGCTACATGTTCGTCACCGCCGTCGCCATACCCAAGCCCTTATCGTCGCCATTTCCATACAGGCGAAAAGAGAAGTAAAAAGAAGCGAAAAAGAAAATAACACAAGGTAGGAATCTACCCTACCACCATTACCTATAGATTGTGGAGTAATCTCGATTGTCAGTAAAACCTAGATTAGGGTTTCGATTCAAAGACTGGACGGTGGCTGCAAAGTCAAAAGAAAGGAAGAAGGGAAAGAGAGAGAAGGAACCGGTATATATAACTAAAGAGGAAACCTTTGGCCTCCCCCTTTTTGTCTTATACGACTCGTGAGGCCTGATGGGCCGTGAACGCGGAAGGAGCCCACCATGGTTCGCGCATGGGCCACCCAAGGCGACGATCCATGATATATCCAACTGCTCTACCCAACCGTGTTGAATAGTATACCACGATCCGAGCCTAAATGTGACGGATGGATCGGAAAGGCGGACTTGTGTAGTCGTAGAAATACAAAAAATTGTGAAATACTACTTCATACAGGGAATTTTGAGACTTACTCGGGGATTTGATAGTAATATCCCCAGGAATTCAAGAGATGAAAATTACCCAATGAACAAGATAATGGAAGATTTAACTGGATATTTATACAAATCGAGAGACGCAACTTCCTGGAACCGTACGATGTTTCAAGTAGATACGACCTTTGATTTGCATCACTTCATGAAAAGATATCTTAGTAATTTCAAAGCATATTCCATCTCTGATGAAACAGTTCGAGGGGGCAAAATGTTGGCTAGCTTTTTGACCAAGCCACCAAGATTCGTACTCACGAGGAAAATATGAAACTTCACGCCTTTAGCTCTTGAACACTCGATCGGATCGCCCTACCTTCCATGGATCGCGCTCGCCCCTATGTCTCGCGATCCGATCCGTCCCTTTCATCTCGACCCGTCCTCGTCAGAGCTTCGAGACCCGATCCGTCCATAGCAGAGCGATCTGACCCGTACCCTCTGCCTCTTCACGATCCAAGCCCCAGAAGTTAAGATGGAGGTTACGACTAAGTCTATGATGATACGAGAATGCAGGATCTTACGACATCTATCCGTAACTGCCATTTTGACCAATTATTCATCAAGCCACGAACCAGTCCGAGTTCTTTGGGATGTGCGCCACGTATGACCGCGATCCGCCTGCAAGTATCAGCTATAAATAGCCCCGGACTTGGCATTTTTCAGGATCTTTTTGGCAATTCTGAGTTCTGGCTCCACCATTATTACATCTCTTTTATTATTATTCAGAGTTGCCCCGAATTTATTGAGTGAATCAACATTGTAAAAGTGAGGTTGAGGGATAAATCATCGATTGTACTTGAAATTTAAATATAGTCATAGATATAAAGTGGACGTAGGCTCGTTAATACCGAACCACTATAAATCTCGTGTCTTTCTTGTTTTTTCTTGCATTCTTTCTGATATTAATTTCTCCACAATTGAACAACTTGGGTGTTGGAGCCAATTTTGGATCTAACAATTAGATAGAATTAACCAATTTAAATAATAATTAGTTAATTGAAATTTGATACGAAAATGAGATTTGAATAAGTGAAGGTAATTTGAGAATTTATATTTGAAATCGAAAAGGAAACTAGAATTGAAAATGGAATTCAATTTGTTATAAGAAAGTTAATATAATATTTGAACATGTTATGTCCAAACAAAAAGGTGGAATAGGTAAAATAGCTAATTATAAAATAAATTAGCGAATTGGGTTAAGACGAATGGATTAAGTTGAAACAAAGTTGGAATATTTGGGTATGTGTTAAGCAGGTTTGGAATGAAGTGTATGAAGAGATATAAATTGAAATGCCTGACAAAAAGGTACATATTTAATTTAGTATGGGATTTTATGCGCCGAATCGGCAAGCCGCTTGGCTTCTTGATTTTCTTTTTGAATGGAAAGGGCCTAGAGAGGCGTTCTGTAGTTGTACCAAGTGACCTGTACAAAGGAGGTTATGACGAAATTTTATGGAAATTTAAGGAGTTTGAATATATTTAAGAAAATTTGACAGTTTGAAATTAGTGTATCGATATATGTAGAATTCAGTAAGGAAACGAACTTAAAATAGAATATTTTTAACAAAAAGGAAATCTATAATTAAATCTAGTAAATATAGAAAGAGAAACGTATACACATTTTAAAAATGAATAATTAGTTTATATGATATTTATTATTAAAGATAAGTAGTCTTGTCCGTTTTGAAGTTGAGAATGCAATTCAGTCAAGGTCTGAGAGGTAGTTATACCCCAACTTGATTGATTTCATTATTAACCGATAAATAGCAAGATTCAGGCTCGAAGATAAATGTTGAATGTAATGTTTTGGGTTGTTGTAATGATGTTTTATACAACATTCGTTTTAACCCGGGTAAGTGGAATTTTGGAAATATAATAAATAAATAAAACCTGAGTGTAGAAATGAACGGTCGTGTAAGGAGATAAATAATTAGAATGTTTCCAACTATTAATAAAGGATATTTTCTAAGTATAGAAAATAAAATGAAGGTGATATTTGGAAATGTTTTCCAAATAGCATAAGAGGTCAAGATGATTGTTGAAATATTGCGTTAACAAATATTGATAAGGAAATAGAGAAGTGGTTTAAATTAATTAAATATTAATTAAGGGGCCCGGTGATTGTTTGATGTTATGGATGAAGGTTTTGCTTGTTTTTCTCCGATAGTTAAATAACCGACTATCGGAGTATTTGCCAATTTCGTTGTCAATATGGAGAGGCCATTTGGATTATTATACGAGAACCACTCCGTGTTGGCGGTAGCGTTGCGAATCAGATTATATGAAGGTGATCGAAGACGGAGCAAAGTGCAAGGGCTTTTTCTGTAAATCCTAGGTAGAAATTGCCTAAGATGGATTTATGGAAATTACGCCTTCAGTTTCGTTCAGCCCCAGAACGAACGTGTATGGACGAGTGTCTGACAGAGTATTTCCAATGATTGCATATATTGGTATGTATAAATATATATGGTGGCGGAGAATTTATTCTCTTAGCATAATATCCAGAATGTATTTATGCGAATTAATTAATGATTAATGGATTTGACAATGTGGCATTCAAAGTGATTGTGTTATCAATGAATGGTAAGTAATCATAGCCTCAGGCCTCAACAACCGGGAAATGACAAAAATCGGGCAGGCAATATGGCTAAGTGGGTAGCTCCCAATTAGGGTGTATTATCACCTATCTAGAGAAATACATTTCATTCTTTATTATATTCGATGTTGTCCCATTCGGGAAAATGGTTGCTGATCCCAACCGTTGGTGATATACATTCGATACACTCATGTGAAATGAGTAGTCGGTCATGTGTGGTCGGGTTACAAGATGTTCTTGTTGAACCCAGTGTATTCCTCTCTAGAGATACCCTATCGGAAGGTGGTTCCATACCTTGTCACAGTTGGAAATTCATTACCCAATAAGTGCCCGCGGTTTTGATTGTATATTATGTATGTGAAGCGTGAGATGAAAGCGTTCCACTATATTTCTATTTATTTGATTTAGACACTATTATAATATCAAAGAATTTTGGTATAAAGATTATCATTTTCTTTCAAAAAGATTTGAAAGTTAAATCAACTGTTTTGGATTTTCATAAGGGAAAAACTCATTCCGTGTTATACGGCATGGTCTTATGAGATATCGTTTTATTTTCTCTAACTGTTTTAAATTGTTTACTCATACCAGTCTCATGACTGACCCAGAGTTTATTTTGTTTTGTTATACATAAACTCTTGAGTGCCCAAATTTGTACGGGCAGTCAAGTAGTTCAGGATTTTACAGATTTATCTAAAGGAGCTTGAAGTAGGAGGCTTAAGCGTTATCTTGTTATTATTTTTCTGCTGTGTTGTAAGTGTTGTACTCTGATGATGATATGTATATACAAAAAATAAAATAAAAATTGTACTCCAAAAGATGATATATATATATATATTATATTTTTTTCCACTGCGATGTGAGATTCTGTATTGTTATTTTTGTTCTTCTTCTACCTTTTCTTCTTTATTAATAATGATTCGTATTTCTTTGATATCTGGGTTAGCCGTGCAGTGTATTTAGTCAACTCAAATAGTATGGATTTGCGGGCCACTACATCTAAGTGATGGATTGCTACCTTAGAAAAGTTTTTGATGGAAATTTGTTTGGAAAAAAACAAGTTGTTTTGGAAAATTCAAATGTTTTGAATTTGAAATGGTTATAAATATACGGATATATTTATATGATTTCTAAAGGATTTGAAATGAAAACCCAGGAATTAGAATTCTGGAATTTAAATTTAACTTAAACAAGTTAAATGGATCGAAGTGAATAAATTGATTAAAATCAATTTGAATGAATTTGGAATGAATTTGTTCACATATAAATGGAATATGAATTGGATGTGAATATATTAATTGTAGATCATTCATACAAAATGAATATAAACATATATGGGGTGCCATGTGAATGAAAACCAAATGTTTTGGTAGAATAAAATTTGCAGAAATATAAAATGTTGAGTTTTAACACAAATGGATTTTGAAAAGTAAACTGGTTTGTAGCATTTTTCCTATCTTAGAAATTTTGGGGATGAAATTTTTTTAAGAGGGAAAGAATGCAACAAACCAGATTTTTGGTCAATGTATTTTATATATTTAATATGGTTATAAATATTGAGTTGAAAATATAAATCAATTTTGTTGGATTCTCATAAGGGAAAAACCCGTTCTGTGTTATACGATGTGGTCTTATGAGGTATCGTTTATTTTCTCAAACTATTTTAAATTGTTTACTCATACCAGTCCCATGACTGACCCGGAGTTTATTTTGGTTTGTTTACCTTAAATCATGGGTGCCTAAATTTGTATTGGTAGTCAAGTAGTTCAGGATTTTACAGATTTATCTGAAAGAGCTTAGAGCAGGAGGCTTCAGTGTTAGATATATAAAGTTCATTCCGCTGTATTGTATTTTGTACTTTGATGATGATATGTATATGTATACAGAAAAATTTTGTGTTTCAAAAGTTATGATATATTATATTTTGTTCCGTTGTGATGTGAGATTCTATGTTGTTGTTTTTGTTCTTCATCTACCTTTTTCTTCTTTATTAATAATGATTCGTATTTATGTGATAATTGGGATAGACGTGTGGTGTATTTAGTCAACTCAGATAGTACGGATTTGCGGGTTGTTACACCAGCTCTCTGATTAAAACCTCTTGCAACATAGCGAGCCTTGTACTGAATAATATTACCACCCTTATTCCTTTTAATTTGGAAAATCCTTTTGCACCCCACTACATTTTGTGACATAGATGATGGTACAAGATACCAAGTTCTATTTTTCACCAATTCATTAATCTCTTCATCCATAGCTTTACGCCAAACGGGGCTTTTTAATGCTTGGGTGATATTTTTTGGGATCTTCATTTCATGGACCTTCGCATTTAAAATCAGTTTACTAATTGGTTTCCTAATGCCATGTTGTAGTCTTACGGTCATTTGAGGAGAATGTACAGGACTGTTGGATGTTGAATTTGTAGATGTGGATATATCAAGGTCTGACTGAGAAAAAGTAGAGGAAAGCTCAACAGTGGTATTAGGAGGTTGAGATGAGTTTGTGGTGGATATATGAGATGAAAGGGGTGAAGTGGCGAATAAGGTAGGAGGTGTGCTAGAAGATGAGTTAGTTTATAATGAATAAGAAGAGGAAGATTGAGTATTTGATAATATAGATAATGTGAGAAGTGCCCATTGTTTCACTAGGTCAGAAAAGGAGGTAGTTGAATTATTAAGTTCAGAAAAAGGAAAAATGTTCTCTTTGAAATGAATATGACGAGAAACATAGACACAGTTAGCGTTTAATTCGAGACAATAATATGCACTTTGAGTTGGTGAATAACCAAAAAAAATACATGGTTGAGATTTGAGTTCAAGTTTGTGAGAATTGTAGGGTTTAAGCCACAGGCAGCAAAGACACCCAAAACTTCGAAGCTTGGAATAATTAGGATGTTGGCTGAATAATATAAAGTAGGGTGACACATTGTGTAGAGTTGGCATGGGAAGTCGATTAATCAAGTAAACAGCCAGTGAGCAAGCATTTGTCCAATATTCAATGGGCATTTTAACATGAGTCAAGAGTGATAGAAATGTCTCAACAATGTGTCGATGTCGTCACTCTGAATAGCCATTATGTTGAGGGGTGTGGGGTGGAGTTGTGAGATGCGAAATTTCATCGACGGACAGGTAGTTACGTAAGCTTTCATACTCACCACCGTTGTCCGAGTAGAGAGTTTTGAGAGGCATTTGAAATTATTTTTCAATTAGAGCTTTATAGCGAATGACTACATGTTTTGCATCTGATTTTCTTTTCAAATTATACAACCAAATTTATTTAGAAAAATGATCAACAAAAATAAGATAATATTTAAAGCCATCATGAGAGTAATTGGTGATGTCCAAAGATCAGAGTAAACATACTCAAGTGGGGCAGTAGACACAATAGTGGAAGTATAAAAAGGAAGTTTATGACTTTTATTGCAAGCACATGAATTACAATCTAAAGCGGAGATACTAGGAACATGAAGTTTATTTTTGGAAACAATTTGCCTAAAAAAATTACCAGACGGATGCCCTAAACAATGATGCTAATCAAGTGAACTAGTTGTGCTTGCATAGACCGCAGAGGTTGTGGATTTGAGTTGATAAATGCCTGCTGCAACCAGCCCTTCGAATAGAGATTTCCCCATTTTGAGATCCTTCATATGAAAAGAGGTGGAAGAAAAGACAATTGAGATATTGTTATCATGACAAAGTTGAGAAACGGAAATTATATTTTTAGACATGGCAGGAACAACTAAGACATTATTTAGTTTGAGTGATGATAAAAAACAAGAACTGACATGAGTGATTTTAAGGCCTTTGCAATCACCGACGATCAACTCTTTGGTTCCATCATAAGGAGCATGGAGGGATAGATTGTTCAGATCTGTCGTGACATGGTGGGAAGTACCACTGTCGAGAAGCCATGTTGAAGAAGATGAAGAGGCAGAGGGATTTGTGATGTTTGCTTGAGGTTTTGGTGTGAATCGGTTTGACGAAGGTTGGGAATTTGAAGAAGGTGGAAGGACATTAGGAAACTTTTTCTTAAATAAGGACAATGAGCAATCACATGTCCTTGTTCTCGGCACCATTGACCTTTTCCTAGAAAGGTGTAGGGCTTTGCGGGATCACTGCCATTAAGAATCTGATAGGATGAAGTTTGGTTGATGAGAGTCATTTAAGAAGAGGAAGTTGAATCGTTTTGGATCATGGCTCTAATACCATGATGAAGAGTTGAAGAGAAGGATACATATTTTCCATTCAAAAATCACAAATATATAAAGTTACAAGATTCATGCACCTACAATTATTCCATAATATCATTAATGATACTATTCAAATATCATTAATGATATTTATACATGCGCCTACAATTATGGAATAATATCACTAATGATATTTATATATGCAGCTACAATTATGGAATAATATCATTAATGATATCTGAATAATATCATTAATGATATTTATATATGTAGCTACAATTATGGAATAATATCATTAATGATATTTGAATAATATTATTAATGATATTTTTACTATTCCCTCATATTATGGCATATCATTAGTGATATTTATTCCTCAAATTATGTCAATCCTTATCAGTACTAACTTGATTATTTGAGTGGATTTGATGTTGCCTCATAAACTATTTAGTTGGTCTGATCATTTTGCACCGATATGTACATAGCTATATATTTGGTTGAACTTGTGTGTGCACCTTGCTGCCTTTTTTTCATGAGTGCTTACTTTCTTTCAGCCTTGCACTTGTGCAATTTCATTAATATGGCCATGAAACTAATGCAAAATTTAGTTTGTCGATACTTTTTCATTATGCTACTGAATGCCTTTGTTGTAGTTTTGTTGTTGCATTTGGTCTCAATGCACCTGTGCAGTTTGTTCACTTCTTATCTGAAACTGAAACGGCCCAAACTTTCCCGTAAAGGAAGGCCCGGATTGAGTTGAGAACGTGACAAATTAGAACACAAACAAAAGAACATTTCATTGCTTATTACAACAATTTACACTAGAGTACAAGAATATAACAGAGTAAGAATAAATAATATACATCTGAAAAATATCAGAGATTTAAATTACATTTTGAATACATAGCAGCGGAAAAATAATACATAACACAACTGAAAGAAATACACGGATACAGAGCGTTCTGAATATAGCTCTAGCTGTAAACCAAGATTTGTGAATATAATATCTGCAAAAACCAAAACTACTAGCTGCCCATGTGGAAAATATGGGCACCCAGAGTTTAGGTTAAAACAATAAACTTCAGGTCAGTCATGGGACTGGTGTGAGAACTAAAAAAGTTATTAACTTTTTACTTTAAAAGTTGGGAAATCATGGGACCATGCCGTATAACACCAAACGGGTTTACTCCACATGAATCTTAATTTAAAATAAAACAATGCAATGCTTTTTGAAAAATGAAGCTATTATAAGACTCAGGTCCCATCACACAATGCAAGTCGGAGGATAGAGTTTTCCCTTATGATCGCCAAACATGCTTGGTACGTTTAAAACAAATTATTTTGACATTACAATAAGTGTATAGTGTCAAAAACAACTTCAAATATAAATGTATTAATCATAGACGACATGAGTTCCATATATCTTGTCGCCATTCTAGTTCTACAATCAAAATCGCGTAATATCGTATTGGAAGTTGGACTTCCATCTATGAACCAAGGCAAGGGATCGTCCTTACCAAATTCAAGACAATCTAGCCCATGTCTCAGGCTCAGAGCTCGAGTGAGCCTTGGATCTTTAGGGCTGGCCCACAAATACTTTAGTGGATTAGTAATTACTGAACAATACGTTTCCCTGCCCTATGAGGCATAAAATCTGAGCCACTAGGGACCCAATATCTGAGGCGCCTCATTCCATCATCCACATAAGTAAAATGCCTGGGCTCCATACCATGATATCACTCCTACCTTGAAAGAAACGTATGTTCTCCCTGCAGTCCTCTCCCGTTTCTGGTCCATACCGGGGTGTGAGGAAGTATCGCTATACACAAAGCTATGCTAACTAAAGCTGTGCTTTGATCATCAACCACAAGACTCTGCTTTTCAACAAAAGCCTTGATCATTTGCATCTTGGAATGCCACACTGACAATTCACGCCATGCGACTGATGTCTATCAATGTATAACCTCTAAGCTTGTACGTCTCAGAGAAGGGTGTTAAGCAAGAGAATAAATTCTCCGCCACCAAATAGATATATATTTAATAGAGATCAATCAACACATAATAAATTCCAATGTCACGCACACATCCATTTACAAGTCCGTTCTGGGTCTGAACAAAACCGAAGGCACCTTATTCCTCGTCCCATATGTCCAATACAGGAGAGAGGCCCTCGCATATTCATCGATCTCCAAGTACGTCTGAACGATCACCAGTTATTACCTTGTCTTGGGTGTACAGCCCAATCAAGACATCAGTAATCATCAAAACGATGTGAAGAACTTCGGTCTTCAACCACCGTCTTCATAGTCGACTTTTAATCGTCGTAGTAATTATTCAGAATGGGTTAAACCCGATCTTTCCGAATAACTCGCGTATTTTATAATCAATAATCAAGTGCTATAAAAACACATCATATGCCTCATTCCAATTCAGAATATTCTTTTAATAAAACATTCATTAGGGAAAGGTTCCCATTAATTTTATCAAAGATAAATTCAATTAAATTTATTCTTAAATCTTCCTTTTAATATCAATTCAAAAGATTTTATTAACTAGTCGGGATTATCGAACCTTACCGCAGTAATCATTTATTTATTAATCCCAACCTATTCTTCCCATGGGGCAAATCTGGTAGCACTCCATATCTAACACCCATGATGTTATCGATAAATTTAATTACCATTTCACGCTCAAATCTAATTAAATATTTAACTATCGCCTAGAGTAAAACTGGTGGTACTCCACTCTCGATTATTTCAAGAATTCGATAAATTTAATTATCTCACTCCCATTTCAATCTAATTAAAGATTCATCAAAAATCTAGTTCAGTTTTAGTCTCAAAAATCATAATTTAATGATTATCCAATTTTTTAGGAAATAAATCCTGTCTTTAACTGGGTTAAAGAACTTATGTCGTTTAAAACAAAGTTCATGACATACCCAAAATCATCTTCCATTAAATATGGAATCCTCACAGAAATCAGAACAATATATAATCGATATAAATTTACGTATTAGACTAATAATATAAATGGAATAATGACAAAGCCTTTTAAATTCCATATATAGTAACGGTCTTCATTCATAGAAGCTCATCCCAATTATTACCAAATCGAATTCCATTCAATTCCAATTTATTCAATTAAATTGGAAAACTTTACTTTGGAAAATTTTCATTTAAATCTTAATAAAAAAATTATAAATTCCAAATTATATTTTTAGCTGTTAATTGGGTTAAAGAACAAATGTCGTTTAAAACACAGTTCACAATAAACCCAATTCACATTTAATTTTATTCCAATTACTAAATGTAATTGGAAACTTTAATAATCTTAATTAAAAGATTTATTCTTTTCACATGGGGTTTAATAATAGTGTTATTTAAGACACCATTCACGACAAACCCAAAATTCAATTTAATATTAAATACAAGACTCTAAATAGCAATTATATCGGCTTATATTCAATATCAAATTCTGAAATCAACAAATATCGTATTGGGAATAATAGTATATATATCTTCCAAATTCCTCAACAATATCTGTATAATCACGGAATCCAATATTGAAATATTCCGAAGATTATTTCTATTCAAATCCATTCCAATTCATGCATTGGAAAATTCTGGTTATGTTAAAACCGTTTACAAATCCAATTTATTTATTTAGGATATTGGATTATTATTCTAGTTAATAACTAGTTCATTTCAATAAAAATATATTTTAATCTTTTTAAACTTGGAATTCTTCATCCAAAATCTTTCCAAATCATTTATTATGATTTTACATAATTTTTCCATATTTTTAATAATTTTATTAAGGCGCTTACAGTCGGTTTCCAATAACGGTCACCGACTGCATTTACAATGACCTTTTCCAAAATTGATTTGGGCATATTTCCAAATCCAGCTGTTAGATTTCAAATCTCTTATATTCATTGTAAAGCTCTTTTCGATACGAACCCAACGGTTCTGGTTTTAGGAGAATCTGAGGGTTGGATCTCCCGTTACATCAAATTGAAGTTAATGGTCGAAATTCGTGAACGGTCGCTGCGCGGTGCGTTCTATTTAGACCATTAAATATATATATATATATATATATATATATATATATATATATATATATACTTCATCGATTTCCTTATAAAATGTATTTTATAAATCGTCTGTATATTCATTTTAAAACGATTCCAACTTTATTTTCAATTTTAAATCAAAATTGAATATTCTATATCTTTATCATATTAAAATGATAAAATTTTCAAAGTAATAAATTTTGAAATCACTTCTTTTCGATATTTATTATAAAATGAATAAAACCGATATAAAAATCCGTTCCAGTAAACAATGGCGTCTTAGCTCGGCTTCATATTTTTATATTTTTCTGTCCATCCGAAATCGGACATCAAAATCATCATTTTATTCTTCACTAACTAATAACTACTCCATAGCATGTAAACTTTATTCATTCCATAAATACGTTAAAATTTTATTTTTAACAAACAAACATTTATTTCATTTCATGTAAATTTTGTACACTTCATATTTATGTTAAAAATAATATTTTTAATGAACAAACATCTTTAATGAACAAACATATATTTCATTTCATGTAAATTTTGTACACTTCATATTTATATTAAAAATAATATTTTTAATGAACAAACATATATTTCATTTCATGTAAATTTTAATGGTTCTTACATATACATGTTGAAAGTGTTATTTTTAATGAACAAAAATACTTTTAAAGACATGTAAATTTTATTCACTTCACATACATGTTAAAAATAATATTTTTAACTAACAAAATTGTATTTTAACATATACTTATTTTTATTCTTAATTAACATGTTAAAAAGATGACATTTTTTATTTCATCTAACGAAAATGTATTTTAACACATGATTCTTTATTAACATGTTAAAGATGACATTTTTTTTATCTAACAAAAATGTATTTTAACACATGATTCTTTATTAACATGTTAAAGATGACATTTTCTTTTTATCTAACAAAAATGTATTTTAACACATGATTCTTTATTAACATGTTAAAGATGACATTTTCTTTTTATCTAACAAAAATGTATTTTTATTGTTAAAACATTTTATTTTAAAAATATTATTTATTTTAAAATATCCTTTATTTTAAAAGATTCTTTGTTTCTGAATCGGAATGCGAATCAATCAATTACCATATAATTTCAGTTATATGAGTTTCATACATCGCATGTATGCAACGATAATGATAAATAATCATCAAATAGTCCAATCACATCCAGAGTGAAATTTACAACTGTGTGAGCATTAAAATAAATAAATAACGCTCATCACAGTCTGTCAATCCATCGATTGACATATAACTAAATAATGGGACTAGTGTATGTCAAATATCATCCCAATACCTGTGTGGGATTTTCAAACAACAACAGTGAATTTAAATAAATTATTGGTTAACAAATTTAACCAATTCTAATTCAGATTGAATTATTTTTAAACTTAACCAATTTTCACTGTTTTAAATTATAAATAGATATTTATAATTTAATTTCAACTACCACATTAATGTTAACATTTTTTTTGTTAAACATTTCAACATCACAAACAACACACAATACAGTCAATTTAAATCGTCCATGGTCTGTGGACGAGGGAGGTGATCTCACAGGTACTGTGTATAACTTATAAAGATTAAACTAATAAAAATCTACACTGGCAATTCTATATATTTTTCAGTTATGAAAATAAATAAATAATTATGCATAATTTTTAGTGAGGAGTTCTCACCTTGGGTTTCCACACCATCATTTTTTATGCAAAAGAATGTAACCTTTTCGGCTCCACGGTCCACATACGACATCCAAATCACTCCAAGTCAGTTTTATTGCGAAGCTCTCGTCGATACGGCTCCAACGCATCTTGTTTCGCTGAATTCCGAGTTCGTATGAAAAGGTTATGCTTTTTTCAATTTTCATGTACATATAAGTAATTAACACAGTAATTAACTAATTACCTTAATCCTTACTAATTATATCCTCTAATCTCTTCTCCCTCTCCCAAAACTCATGTATACCATAGCCCCTCCCATGTTCCTCTTCATGCAACCTTCATGACATCCATTCTTACGCATTTCTCAACGAAATCACAAACCGTAAACACCATTCTCCTTCTTTTCTTCTCCTCTTCAATTTCAACACCATGAATCTCAAAATCAAGCTCCAAAAATTTTGGCCGATTTCTCACAGGAAAACTCATGGACAATGCAAACATCCCGACACTTTTTGTCACCAAATCTATCCAAACTCTGCATACAACCTTCGTTTCTTGCCACAAACTCAAAAACAATAACCAAATCTTGCATCGTTGCTTTTATCTCATGAATTCTTCAAACCTAGGCCGCGTAAAAATAAAAAAACGCACGCTGGAAAAATAGACAGCGGAAAAGATTGATATGAACACCTGAAATTTGGTATGAGATTGAAGAGGAGCTCGCTACGAACTCACATATATTTATTCCATGATTTTTAGGATTTGATTTCATTCGATTTTGATTTTTGGAAGGGGGAGACTCACGTTGGAATGTTGGAAGGAAAAGAAGGGAGGCAACGTGATTTTTAGAAATGGGACTAGGTTAAGAAAGTGAAAAGGATATTATACAGTGGAGGAATTTATTTATTTTATTGATTTTATATTTTATTATACTTAAATATCGCTCATTTTTATAGTTCAAAAATCCGTGTGGTCACCTACTGATTCCGTTTTCGATGAAAATTGACGTGCAGCTACTCTCTGACATTACGGACCTAAAAAACTAATTTCGTTGAATTCCGAGCCCGTATGCACAAACAGCAAATTTTTAAAGTCAAAATATTGTCTGTTTTTCACTTTGAAAATCACTCCCGGTCACATACTGATTTTAAAAATCATGAAATTTGGAATCTTACCATTATTCGACGCTAAGGATTCAATAAAAAAAAGTTTCATCGAATTCCGAGGTCGTCTCAATAATTTTCCTTTGTAAAATTGCTAAAATTAGCTTCAGAAATGCGATTTTAGCATACCTTTTCTTCTTGTACGCCCAAACGCCAACTTCAAAAATTATGGCCTTTTGGATTTAACCATTATTTGATGATACGAATCCAAAAAAAATGGAATTGAATTCTGAGATCGTCTCAACAATGTTCCTTTGTAAACTTATCACCTGTTTTTGAACAAATGGTTTTGCCTCTCACGACTACATACTAACTCCGTTCGACGCGCATTTTGGAACTCAACAATGATTTTTCATTATGAATCCAACAAAATTAGTCTCTCGAATTCTGAGCTCATATGAAAATTTTCACTTATTAAGGGTTATGCGATGATTTTTAAAAAAATCGAATTTTTAAAATTTTCAAAACAAGGCTTATAAATCAATTTAATAATTATATTGAGTTTGTTCTAATTCAAATAAAATATGAAAACTAATTTTATATTTATTCATAAATTTTATTTAGCAAAAATAATCAATTTATATTTGCATATTCCTTAAAATAGCTTAAATTAAAATTTTAAATTGGTTCCGAAATTCCGGGTTGTTACAGAAACTATCGTATGATATGTGATCTCTTTGTACTTGACCATTGCTTGTACATGTTCATTGTGCCTTGTACTGACCATATGCATTGACCCTATGGTGTACACTCCTAAATTGTTACTCCTTGCTACCTTGAGTTAATCTGAGCTACTGCACCATGTACTTTTGGTGTTGTACAACTTTGTGTAATTATGTATGTTTAGTTCATATACATGTTTCAACTTCCATCTCATCTTGTTTTGGTTGCACATGTTTGATCAATTTGAGAGTTGTATACCTTTAAGTTGCTGCAGGTTGGATCTTAAACGTTCGCGCACCATATTAGTATTATTGCCTTGTCGGTTTGTGCATGTGTGTGCTTGCATCTCTATTTTCACATGCCATATACTGCTACCTATGTAAATCTGAATTAGATTGATTTCTGATCTTCAATCAGTTTGAGTTTGCGTTTCTTATGTCAGTTTTGGCCAGAATAGATTTGACTTGAATTTGATTATTAGATGTCGTGACTAAATATGTACATGCACTTACATCGCTTTCTTGCTCTTTTTGATTTACCTTAAACTTGTTTACATTTGCACTTGAGTTGAATTCAACTTTGCTTGAGTTTGACCTTGTGCTCAGTTGCACTGAGTTAAGCCACTTGGCTTGAACTTTGTAGTTGTTTGTGAGGTTGATATTATGCTTGGCCTTGTGGTATTTACATTGTATCACTATAAATATCAGAAGCTACTCAAGCACATATATATGTATATTTGTCCCTGTCTAAAAAAATAGAGAAATAAATCGAAATACCAAGTAGAAATTTAATTTTAGATTTATATTTGCAATTTAGAATTGCTTTTTTTCTAGTTTACAGCATTGTTTTATTTGAGGGGTATAACAGATGACTGGACAATTATTGGAATAAGAAAATGATTATTTAAATTAAGTATGAGTAAGTAAGCATGTATGAGTGTGTAGTGAGGATATGTATGTTAGAATATGAGTGTTTGTACAGTGATTGTGAATTGTAAAATAGTGGAAACCGAAAAGTGCACTATTCAAGTATGTAACAAAATATTTGTTTAAATAAAATATCTATTCAAAATAAAATTCTGAATTTGATAAATTTATTCTATAAAAATTTATTTATTTCGATGGAAAATAGAATAGTACAATAACAAAAAGTATATCATATATATATATATATATTAATTATCATCAAGCAAAAAGTCACATCGATATACTCAACAATCATGTCTTTAATGTACAATTTTTATAGCAAGTATAAAGGCAGAATTTATAACTGCTTAATCTGTTAATTACAGTAATTTCGTGTAATACTACTATAATTTGTATTTTTAAATGAAGTTTGACTATTTTTGTTATATTATATCTTGTCATTCTAAACATGAGATTTGGTTTCTTTATTCTTGTTTTCATCCCATGACATTTTGTCTTTCAAACACTTGGATAACAACACATTAACACTAAACATGTGCTAAGTGTCATTCCTAGGGTTTGAAAAGGTAGGTTTCACGAAAATTCCTCACTTAGAACTTGAAATGAACACTAATGATGCTCCAACCATTATCAAATTACTTTCCACTAATCGAGGTGATTTAGGAATCCGTTAGAAGTCATTTACACTCATAAATACTATCAAATAATTTTACTATTTCATTCAAAACTCGTAAATCCATTTCAAAACAGCGAGATTTAGACTTTCAACTTTCCTACTTAAACTCTTCTATTAATAGATAACCTTTCAATGAAACCCTTTTATTAATAGATAACCTTTCAATTTATACTCATATAAATTCTATTTCTTATATAAGACAATTTCACCAATGTATGTCATTGTTTTAAATTTATTTTAAATGATTCTTATTGAAAACTAAATTCCAACCCAACAATATTGCCAAACACCTTATAGTAAATCTGTGAAACTTAATTCACAAGGTGTTTGTTGTTAATGTTCCTGCAATTACTATTCAGCTAACCCATGTAGTGAAGAAGAAGAAACTGCTCCTAACTTAACATAATAGTCGATATCCATAAACTGATTGGATATAACTACTTAATCAACAAATAATATAAGTATGGCCAGTTCTCCTACCTGGTAAACATGGAAAAACATCCAATAAATTATAATAATTGAATATTATCATTCTCTAACATCCAACACATCAATAATAATTATACTTAGTCATGGAGATCTCATTTTATGTACACAAAATATAAAATATTTGTAAAATTATTTCATTCACTAAATTTTTAAAACAATATTGCATTCTTTATACTTGTTCAAAGAATTTTGAAATCCTTATCG
Organism: Allium sativum; assembly: GCA_030737875.1. Classification (NCBI taxonomy): domain Eukaryota; kingdom Viridiplantae; phylum Streptophyta; class Magnoliopsida; order Asparagales; family Amaryllidaceae; genus Allium; species Allium sativum. Next base: position 494,260,232 of record CM060920.1, read on the forward strand.
ACAACACTAGCCAATCGTATTTGTCACAATCCAAAAATCGAACTTAACAAATCAGACAATATAATGAAAAACATTTTTATATACTAATAAATAATCGCTCGTACAGACACAAAAAACTCATCCTAGTGGCTCGCTTACCCTATCCCTAATAACTAAACCCTATCAAAGCATAGGCGTCACTCAACATATGCTCTAATACCAAGTGTAACGACTCACCTTTTCAATCCTCAAAAGTTGACAGTAAAACATCCATGGTATTGACATGCTGAACATTCAAGTATTAGAAAAAAATCAGAGAAAGGAAAAGATAAAATATAATCTCATAGAAAAATGATTGACTAGATTTGAGGTTAAATCGATCAATTGGGAATGCATAGATATGCTAAAGTGATAGCAAATGGAAGAGACAGAGTTGAATGCCCGACAAAAACGTACAAGTTTATATTTTATATGGACATGAGAATTTTATGAGCCTATTTGACAAGCCTCTTAGCTATTTGATTTTCTTGGAGAGGACCTAAAGAGGCGAGTTATAGTTGTACTGGTTGGTCCGTGCAAAGGAGACGTTGGCGAAAATTTTCAAAATTTTTAATTGTTAGAAAAGTTCCAATTTTTTTGAATTTATCGTTAATAGGAACGAATTAATATTTTAATTGTAATTAATTGGTTCAGTTGAAACTAAAGTTAAGAAGTAAAATAAAAGATTTTTAACCTAGTTAATAGGGTTCATTGCATTTTTCGCATCTTAGTAATTTCGAGGACGAAATTGTTTTAAGAGGAAAGGAATGTAATGACCCGGTTTTTTAGAATTTTATTTCGAATATTTAAATTTGTTTTAAATATTGAATAAGTAATATAAATGGATTTTAATAAAGAATTTATTAAATAAACAACTTTTGAACGTATAAATTATAATTTAATTATAATCGAGCTTGTAATGTCGCGGTAGTTCGTAATATTACATTTTTGCCTTTAAATGAATATACACGATCCATTTGAAGTCAGATTTCTTTAAAACAAGAAACGTTTGAATCTAATTAACTGTATTTTTCTAATGGAAGTGAGAATTCAGATTTTGTCTTATAGATTGTTAGTTATATCTGAATCAAAATTTCAAAAGGTCACTATGGAATCGTTTATAAACCATAATGATTTATTTAATTATAATAAAATATTCATTTCCAATTTGGATAATATTTTTAAGATGTATTTTTAATTTATAGAATTTTTCTGTAAATTTTATTTTGGAAAATAAGCAACTTGTCGTTTGACGTATTTTACACCCTATATCAGCATTTTTGGGATTTCACAGAGTAAGTTATCTTGTCTATTTTATTATACAATGAGTGCCAAAACCATTTTTAACTAAGAAAAATATATATACTTCACACATGAACATCAGATCAGATGGACATGCATGTTTCATTCATTTGGTCCACAAAATGAAAACAAAACCATTTTTTTCTCAAGAAGCACACAGGTAGCCTACACTTTTCTTTTCCAATGCGTCCATCTTCCCCCCACATAGGGATTCCTTCTCTTCTAAGGCAACATATGCATTAGGGTAGCTGACCTATTTCCTTTCATGCCTTGTACTCGATCTAATTCTACTGCTCTTTCATTTAATACCCATACCTTCACTGGTATAACTATTGCACCTCACGTCCCCTCTTGCTTAATGCTCAATATCTTCCCTGTGCAAATTCACCTAGGGTGGTAATATAGGCATGCGCACGTTTACTTGGCTAGGAAGGATTTTATTTTTAAATATTGTATTTTACTTAGCAATGAAGCATAGCCTTATACCTGAGTAGACAAGAGTACTCCATTCGCACTGCACCTCCGTTCTATAGCATTGTAGCTGGGTAGACAAGAGTACCTAAGTAGACAAGTATAAATAATATTATATAAGTGAAGTAATGCCAATACCTTTTTATATTATACGAGGTAGGCTACAACTCTTCAATTTGCAAAATTTCGAAACCAAGTTTTTCCCCATGGTGTTCAACCCCATTTTAAACGGATTCGATCTCTTAAAAAAACTACAAAAAACGTACGCTTCCATTGAAGAAACTAAACCGCAAGTTTCAGTATTCTAAAGCAAAACAAATTAAATGGGCGGGCAAAACAATGGCCACACGTTCGCATGGAAGCTTATGTAGGAAGCTGTTGGATGGGTCACATACACGTTAGGAGGTGCCACTGTAGGGGAAGAAAGACACACGAATGAGTCTTGTGCATGCGAAAAGCTTGCATGGGTGCAAGTTGAAGAATTTGGGGTTTTGGCAAATATTAAGCGTCGATGTAGAGACTGTATTGCGTGTGTACAATCTGAAGACGTGGAGAGATATAGGGGCATGATTTGGTGGAGGTACATGGAATAATAGATATTTTAAGGCGAAGCTGAATGTTTGTCTATCCATAAGTTTTCGCGAAGATATATGCAAGGTGGAGGCTATGGAGAAAGAAGAATATTCAGCCATGGAAGAAAATAGGAGTAGGTTACGTATTGACACGCTTTTTAGTCAAAGTTGTCACATATCAAGTATCTGGTTAGCAACGCGCTCAAGCATGAAGAACGTCGTCGGGAAACATGAAGCGATTTGGTTGAAGTCGCATCACAAACATAAGAAGGCCAGAAGCTCCTATCAGATGACCTCTTTTAGGCCCGAGAATGTGTACTACAAGGCTTTGCACTATGATTTTTAGGCGAACCGTCAGCCGAGCCGAAGGCGAGCCGTGATCCGAGCTGAAGGCGAGCCGTCAACGGGTCCGAACGCAGCGCCGGTAGGGGTCCAGGGCCCAACAGTCTCGGCGGCGATCGACCTAACCGGTTAGGTAAAACAAGCGGGCACTGCCCGATTCATTCGATTTCCATTAAAAAGAGCAGAGATTTTCGTTCCTTTTCAGCTTCTTGGATCCCTCCAGAGCCTCTCCTCTAAGCATTTTTGGATCCCGGCCTTTCTTCCTTTTTGTATCCCTTAGAGGGATACGAAATTTCGTATCCCTCATAGGGTTATGTAATTTCGTATCCCCTGGGGGGATACGAAATTTGTATCCATCAGGGGATACGATTTTTGTATCCCCTGAGGGTTACGAATTTCGTAACCCTCACTAAGGGGTATGAAATCCCTGCTATTTGGCACTCCAGGGATCCAAAATCATGGATTGTGGTCCCCATTTCCTACCTACTCCCACCTAACCTCCTTCCTATAAATACCCCAACCCTTGGCCTTCATTTGGGGCCTTCTTCCTTGGAATTTTTGGATTCTAGAGCTCCAAATACACATTAATAGCAGCCACCTCCTTCTTCTTGGCCATTAGACGTGGCAAGGATAATTAAAATGTGGCATACACGTTTTCCATCAACACTTAGACATTCACAAGTATAATTATGCTACATTTGGGCTATTTTGGACTTCTTGGACATTAAGGATAAATTTGGACTTAGTTGGCCAAGTCAATTCATCTCGAGGAGGAAGAATAAGGCCATTGTTATTATATACTTTGTACTCGAAAAGAGTATACGACATTGTAATCGGATATCATATGATGAATGATTATTATAAAGTGGACGTAGGACTCAGTGCCGAACCACTATAAAAGTTGTCTCCCCGCATATACTTACTTTATTGTTTATTTGGATTTGCATACTCATTAGGTGTTGGCGTGCGACATTTTTCCTCGTTAACATTACGTAAGTTATTATTTTGGGAAGAAGGGAAAAAAGGGGCGGGTCAAATCTGAGAAGAAGTGGGCTAGTTTCAAAAAAAAAAATGGCGTGTAAAAGAAAAATGTCTGGAGTGGAATTCATTTGGAGGAGATGAATTACCATGGAGAGTGGGCCGAAATGGGTGGGCCGATATAACGTAAGGCCCATATTTAAATTGAAGGTATAATTTAATTTTAAATTTATATCTTAACTTTTAAACTAAATATCTCGTGCATGAGACGTTAGAAATTCGAATGCTTTGCCATGTTGAAATCGAAGGATCGTAGCTACACAATGGAACCAGTCTGGTGCGATTTGGAGGTCGTTAAACACCTGGTTAAATCAACTGACGTTAATCGTGGGTTTACTATTAACGACCAAGGTGAGTAAACTCACTTACTTTATCCAGTTTTAAAATATTATAAACATTATTTAATATTGATAAATAATGATTGAATGTTGTGTGATGGTTGTTTGGATGATTTGCTAATTAATTGGTTGAAATTACAGATATAGTTATATATACATAAACTGTTAATTAAATATTGATTCTATTTATCATGATATCTCATATTGAAATAAAATTGATGTTATTTATGTCGATTAACATCTGTGGATGTAGGAAAACAGGTTGGAGGGATCCAATTAGATTCCTCAACAATTACATTGTTGTTTTTCATATACTGCATTTTATTATATGACAAATAATTTGGTGTTGATTATTGTATGTTTGGGATTTTTGAATAACATTGACCCTGAAATAATTGGTATTTAAATACCGTAAAAATATATGGGACAAGAATTCAAGTTGTTAAAAGGAAAAATCTTTTTTTAAATAGAAATTGAATTTCAATTGGACCAGATATAATAACTTGTTTAGTTTGATTTATAAACGATGTTTATAAATAAAATAATTACCATTGAATATAATTCAAGAAGGAATTTCAAAAGGGAAATGGGAAATCCTTTTTAAAAGGAAACGATGAAATTATTTCGATGTTTGAAATGTAAAGTAGAATTGAAATAAATGCATAAGACTTTATAATTAGAATTTGACTATATCGGATGTTATAAGAATAATTTATTTTTAGAAATTATATATTATATAATTCAGAATTTGTCAAGATAGTTAATATTTGGTTTGAAACCAATAATATATAATTGAATATGAAATCGAGATTAAGTTATAAACTTACTATATAATTTACAAGAAGTTGACTGATAAATAGAGTTTTAAGAAATGGAGATAAGAAAATTAGAAACTAACGGGAGATTAGTTAAGTTGAATGGCTTTCTGAGTATTGATCTGATGTTGGTTTTGTCCTTCGGGGTTGATTCTTGGGGAGTTGTTCTCTTACTAGTTTGCGGTTAGGAACTGATGGATTTGGAAGAATAGTGATGCGGGAATAAGAATTGGGAATGTTTTCCAATATTAATAACATATGTTTTCTAGATATAGAAAATAAGAAGTTGAGGATATATGGAAATGTTTTCTGAGAATCATGCGAGGCTAAATGAGTTGGAGAAATATGTAGGTAGAGATATTGAAAGGAAATTGCGAAGTGAATAAAATGTTGATAAACTAATTTAAAGGGGCTCAGTGTTAATTGATGGTTGACCGATATAATTTTCATTTGGAATTAAGATTGTTGTTTGTATGGATGTTTTCCTTTGATAGTTAAATAACTGACTATCAAAGTTTTGAGCCATTTTCCGTTGTCAATATGGAGAGATCGGGATCAGATTTATTATCTGGAAACCACTATGTATGGGCATTAGCGTTGCAAATCAAATATGATGAAGATAATTGAAGAAAGAGTTTATGCAAGGGTTGTTCTAGCGATCCTAGGTAGAAATTGCCTAAGATGTATTTACATAATAGTGCCTTCGGTTTGTCAGGTCTCAGGATAACTTGTATTGGCGAATGTCTGACAAAGTATACCTAATAGATCGCGTAAGTTGATCTATTCAAACGTATTTACGTTTGGTGACGGAGGAATTCGTTTCTCCTAGCTTTATACCTATGGTATTTTTTGGGAAATCAATTTGTGATTTGGAAGGTTTGATGATTTGTCATTCAGAGTAAATGGAAGGTGTTATCTGGCAAAAGATATATTACAACCTCAAGCCTTATCAATCGGGAAATGACAAAAATCGGGTAGGCAGCATGGCTAAGTGGGTCGCTACCAATTAGGGTATATTGTCACCATCTAGAGAATATTTATTTTTGTTCTTCTTTCGCTTTTGTATCTCCGGGGAACGGTTATGTTGATATAACAGCCATAAGGTGATAATATATTCAGAATATTCAAGCGAAATGAGTTGTCGGTCATGTGTAGTTGAATTACAAGATGTTCTTGTTGAACTCTAGTTATTCCCTCTAGAGTACAGTGATCGTAAGGTGGTTCTATACTTAGTCATAGTTGGAAATCCATTCTCCAATAAGAGCCCGCGGTTTTGATTGCATATTATATATGTAGAGCGTGAGATGCAAGTGTTCTGCTGGATTGCTATTTACTTATATTATACACTATTATAATATCAGAATAATGTTGTTTTAAAGAATGTTTTGGGTTATTGTAAGATAAAAACTATCCGTATTTATGTGTGGATCGGTCTTACGATTATCATTTCTTTGAAAAGAAATTTGAAAAGTTAAACCGAACGGTTGAAGTTTACTCACACCAGTTCCATGACTGGCCTGGAGTTTATTTTGTTTTTGTTTTATCCTAAACTCTTGGGTGCCCAAATTTGTATGGGTAGTCAAGTAGTCGGGAATTTACAGATATACTTAGAAAAGCTTGGAGCAGGAGGCTTCAATCTTAGAAAACTACTGTTTATTTCGCTGTGATGTTATATGTTGTACTCTGAAACGGTATGTATATACAATTATAAGTTTGTATTTCAAAAGTTATGTTATATAATATATTTTATTTGTTCCGTTGTAAGATTCATGTTTACTCCGATTCTGTTTTGTTATGATCTTCTTCTTCTATTCTAACTTTCTTTCTATTTCTCACCCTTTAACTTCTTTCTAACAATGATCTGGTATTTCCGATGCTTGAACAATCAATATGGTGTTTTATGTTGATTTTTGGGATCGAAAATCCTTGGCTAGTTACAATTTCATAAATAATATTCTACAAACATGAACATAATCCTTCAAACTAGGCATGTCATAATTTTTTTGATGTGGTTGACAAACAGTATGTTGAATTTTTTATCTGGGGATTTCACTATGTCATTCTTACCAGTCACTTACTAGTATAACCTCACAATGGTTGGAAAACTAATCGTTAATGAAAATGAAACTGAAATAAGCTCAAAAGATATCGATGTATCAACGAATATTTAATTGTAATTAAATAAATGGAAGATCTGATGTAATAAATAAATCACAAGTTATCGAACTAGTTTATTTACATAAATAACTTAAATAAGTACCATTGTTATTTGAAAATTTGAAATTGCTAAAATAAAAATACTAAAGATAAAGCTAAATGTTGGACTTTCCATCAATAAGTTTAATTCGACTGAATAATCGATGGTTGATTGCGATATAATGATGAACTTTGTTTTTTTTCGTTTATGAATTCAATGGGGCCAACACCAATCCTAAAAAGATGAGAGAACCATAACAACTAATTTCGCTATTAGTTCAATTGATATGGTCAAAGTTGAAATAAATTTTGTTCTAAATGTTTGCATATATGCAATCCCTCGTTTTTGGCCTGCTAAATTTATGAAAATGGCTAAACATACTCTTTAATTAATATGAATGTAAGTATACATGAGATTTACTCCAAGTTTTGCCTTACGCTACAGCTAGAAGAGAAGTTTAAAGTTTAGATGTTCATTATTTATTAATTAGATTTAGAAACAACTACATATTTTATTGATCTCTTAAGATAAAGAACATAATGAAAGAAATAGTGGTTATAACTGCACCGATAGCTCCTATTTCTAAAGAATAATCTAGTACGTGCAGTAGCAAAATTGATGACAAATTACCAATCCATGCACAAACATTGAGCAATTGTGAAATATAATATTTAAAATGGTAATATTGTGATAGTTTATTAGCGTTTTTAAATGGTAATACTTATATTAACCTAAAGTAAATATCCTCCGGTAAAGGAACAACATGTTTAAGAATGATCCAAATAATCTCCCAAATGAAAACACTGGTTATAAAGTAATGAGAAATAGTATTTATAAACATAATATGTCAAATTTCATGGATAACCTTAAGGGAAGACCAAATTTCACCAACTCTTTTATCTATTACATTATTACAAAATTTGATAAGGAAGAGTTGTATACAAATTGTTTTCTGCATTATCCATATGATATGGTAAAGTGTAAACAAAAAAAAACTTGAATGTTAATTATAATTTTATAAATAGATATTTACTGGCATGTAATCATATCAAGCCATGCATAACCATCATGAGCATGGGTATCGCCTATTGAACCCGTAACATGTAAAGGTTCAATTGGTAAAGCATTTTTTATCCCTGGATATTTGGATCAAAATATTATATTAGCTAGAAAGTTTTGCACGCTACAAAATTAGGAGAAGGTTACAATCCTCAAACACAGGAAGCTCCCATAATAAATCAGGCTGAAACTCAAAAAGGGAATATGAATTTATAATCTGGAATAGCATAATGCACATCTTTATTTCTAATAGATGGCAGTGCTACAACATGTGCACCTGCAGATTTTGAAGCTCTAACGCCAACTTTGTTTCCTGATGTTAATCAGAAACATATAGCTCAAACTTTAAAGATATTGAATAATATAAGTTACTTATTTAAGTACTTATGAAGAATACTAAATCAAAAGACAGTTTGAAGTATCCATTCTTAATCTCTTAGTTGCTCCAATAAATCTACAAAACATATAATATCATAATTTTTTATTTATTATAATAATGATTTTTTGTTGTTGGTTCAATGGACAATTTGCTTACACGTCAGGAGAAGGTTTTCCATTTGCAACTTCATCTCTGTGTAGAATTACTAAACATTTCTTCCCAGGCTATAGTTCAATTTTTTTGCAATGTAAATCAACTTAAGATTAAGAATATTCAACCAATGTATTTACACAAATCAAGCACATACATATATTTATATAATATATCAAGAAGAATTAATGTACTCTTAATGTAAGAAAATTTCTGTACACGAAGCTCAAAGTCCATAATATCTGTATGTGAACATATTTACTTCCTTTATTAAGAATAGTAGAATCAGATACAAGGACATCACAACATGATATGGCCTTTTTAGCCTCAAAACATAGATAAGAAATGAGGAAGGTGTTGATGTTGGTTCTATATTCCATGGACATACCCTTGTGGGTCAACTAGTTAAAGATTTTTCGTCCCATTGTACCTAGATTTCAAAAGAAAGATAAATAAATCATAAAAAGATGTAGTATTATAAGAGAGTTTAATTCAAGTCTAAGAAATCTTGGAATAACAAATATTTTTTTGACAACTAGATTTAGAAGCTGACATATTACAATTAAGCATCACCATTCATATTAATTAATGCTGTTAAAAAATCACATGCAAAATAAATAAAATCAATAAAACGAATTCAGTTGAAACAGACTGGATTCGTACTATTCAAACCCTTTGTTGAATTTGTTGATTCAAATATTTTATAAAGAGGATGTAATCAATTGATTGGTTTGATTGATTGATCAATTAATTGGTTTAATTGATTTGATTGATTAATTGATGTAATTGATTTGATTGATTGATTGGTTAGTTGATTCGATTGATTGATTGGTTGATTTTATCATAGAAGGAAAGAAATTAAAAATTATATTCTCGAGATATTTTGAAGGGTCAATTTGGAAATTTGCATAGGTCTTCTATTCTCCTATATATACAGCCTTCTTGGTTAGATCAAAATAAATATAAAGCATGTGAAAACATTTGGAAAGGTTGTGTGCCTCTAGGGCTTGCGCCCTGGAGAGGAAGATGTAGGAATTAGGGTTGAGAGAAGTTATTCTTATTTACTACTGATATATGCAGTTGGTGCCTCCAGGTTGATTCAAGGGTTTGTCATCGGTCTTCATTGCTCTTCTTCTCCAACAATATTTGTAGTCATCTTGATATTTTTTCCTTTCTCAATAAGGTTATTGATTCAATTGTAGTTTGTTTACTTTTGATTTTTGATCCATTAAGTGTAAACAAAATTTATTTTTGTGAATCAATAAAAAGGGCGTTGGGTGGAATATCTTGTGTTTGTGTATGTGTATGTGATTCCATATCTATGTTGTTTTCCCATTAAATAATCTTTAAGTAATTGGGCGAAAAAGATCCATTTTTTCTGGTGTTTTGTCTTTTTCGCTACGCACAAAGCCTCAAAAGATTGGTATCATTGCTCAGATCATCGCATAGCTTGGAGTGATTTTGGATTGAAGATTGTAGATGTTGGAAATGATTTTGCTTTCATAGATGACTATTTTTGATGGTAGATATTGGGGGATTTGGAAGCCTACGATGGTTAATGTTCCATGCCCCAATGGTCTGATTGATGGACATGAGAAGAATCCCTCTGATATGGATGAGGAAAGATGGAAGAAGATGAAGAAAAGGTGTAGTGGTAGCTCGATCAAATCTTCTAGGATTGATTGTAGCTCGAAAATCAATTGATCTCATTGTACTCCAAAAATAGGAGGGGTGTACCTCATGGCCTTAAGATCGAGGGTTGTAATTTTGGAGATGAGAAAGAACTAGTAATGACTTGTTTCGTGACTGTTGGAGATATGCGATATTTGACTCAAGGTGGCGTGTTGAATTTGTTGATTCGAATATTTTGTCAAAAGGTTGTAATCGATTAAATGATTTGAGTGATTGACCAATTAATTGATTTGATTGATTGATTGGTTGATTTTATCATAGAAGAAAAGAAATTAAAGATTATATTCTAGAGATATTTTGAAGGGGTAAATTTGGATATTTTCCTAGGTCTTCTATTCTTCTATATATGCAGCCTTCTTGTTTAGATCAGGATAATCAAAAACCATGTGAGAACATATGAAGAGGTTGTGTGCCTCCAGGGCTTGCGCCCTGGAGAGGAAGATGTAGGAATTAGGGCCGAGAGAAGTTATTCCTATTTATTGCTGATAGATGTAGTTGGCGCCTCCAAGTTGATTCAAGGGTTTGTTGTCGTTCTTTATTATTCTTCTTCTCCAACAATATTTATAGTCATGTAGACATTCTTTTCCTTTCTCAATAAGGTTATTGATTCAGTTGTAGTTTGTTTACTTTTGGTTTTTGTTCCATTGAGTGTAAACAAAATTTGTTTTTGTGAATCAACAAAGAGGTGGTTGGGTGGAATATCTTGTATTTGTTTTGTAATTTCATATCTGTGTTGTTTTTCCATTGAATCATCTTTAAGTAATTGGATGAATAAGATCCAGGTCGCTTCCGCAAATGCGCAATTTTCCTAACACCCTCCACATACATAATATTGAAGGCCAAGTAGGAGATGAATTCTAGATAAACTTTTGCGGTTTGAATACAGCTAGGTAAATATAATTTTATAGAGGGATTCCTAAATAAGTTTTTTCTTTTTAGAAATAGCTATGTAAATTTAATTTAAAATTTTCATTGATTGAATTACTGGTGGTTACCTTATTTAAATAACATTGTCTGAAAGGGAGGAGTTAATGCTAGCTTGAATGTCCATTCTAGGATATATATACAAGCAAAAAAATTGGTTTTGCAATTATTTTCTTCTTCTTTACTTACTCAGTTCCCATAAGAAAAGCCTTATGTAATCTAGGTGGATATTAATAAAAATTAGTAACTAGAAGATGCAAAAGAAAATGATATTTGATTTTCATTAATATTGAATTTTATTCGAATAAATTCTCTAATTTTTACCTAATATATTATTGCTCAAATTTAACATTATTTTACTTCTCCACATGTACAGATTATGCTTAAATATTGAATAAAATGCGGCGACGGATATATTGTGGCTCAAATATCGACGACTCCTCAAATTCATAATGATGGGCCTCAAACTCATCCAAAGAATAATTATGATGGTATGATGTCAGTCATCTTTTATTTATGTTACTGAAACCTGTACTTCTAATATATTGTGAGTACTGGTGTAGCTATTCCACAATTCAGTTTATATTGCCACTTTATTTCAAAACATATCGAAAATTTATATAGAAAACGTTATTAAATATATTAATAAACGTTATCGTGTATTAACGATTTACATAGCTACTATTTTAAAATTTGAATTGGACATATCTGACAACCTATAAATTGAAATCCCGATTTTTCTTTTGTTATTAGAAAATTATAATCAATGCGGTTCCAACGTTTCTTGTTTCACGAAATTCCGACTTATATCGGATCCTGTATCTTCAATTGAAATTCAAATCGAAAATTACGAACTACCTCGTCGTTTTCGAGTTCGTTTAAAATTAAATATAAATTATGAAGTTTAAACTTCGTTTTTAAATAACAAATAAAATATTAATATTCCAATTAAAATATTTAAAACATAAAAAAATAAAAGGCCACCCATTATATTTTCTCAAATTCGATTTATTTCAAATCAAAAACCTATTCGATGTCGTAATTTCCAAATTGATTTTTCAAACATCTCTCTTTATAATTCAAATTCTGATTTTAAATTCAAACACCATTATTCTAATTTATTCCATTTTAACTTGTCTTAAATTCTAAATTTCAACTTCATACTGAAATTCTCATTCACAATTACATATATGAACCTTTGGTTATATTAACCATTCAAATTCAAATCTCCATTTGAATTCCACTCAAGTAAATCAATCAAACCACCATATCTCAATAAATTAAGATTATTTTCTTTATAAATAAAAATATATCTTGGGCAAAATTATTTCATTTACCCTATTTACCAAACCATATTATGTATATTTCCAGTCCAATGCTTTTCAACACTTGAACCAATCAATAACACAATACAAAACATTTTCTTATAAAATCTACAAATACGCTCTCATATATATACACTCAGCTCGATCTAGGGTATTACTAACTCCATCTCTATCGAGTCACGCCAAAGAGCCAAGGTTATTACTAAACCAATAGCTCTGATACCAACTGTAACGACCTAGGCTTTTCAACCATTGGTCACTGGGCTAACCTCCCAGCGTAGCTTACAGGGATACCTCAGAACTGCTTTTACGGCCAGCCTCGCGACTCGACCAACCCACATTGTCGGGAGATGTAGGGGTAAGAGTCTCCCGTTTTCCACCTAACGCGAAGCGAGAACCCCCTATCATCCGTACTAATTAAGCAACCAGCTCTGATACCAACTGTAACGACCCGGTAGGAATTCGACGCCTGAATTCTGACAAAAATACATAATCCCGCATTACTTGCCAAAAAATCAAGTATCGAACCCACCAGATTGTTATTAGAAAGAATGTAGAGGGTGAGATAAGAAAGAAAGAAATATTAGAATAGGAGAAGAAGAAGATCCAACACAACATAGAGTCTCACATCGCAGCGGAACAAAATATAATACAGAAATAATTCTTTATTGAGAGCTTTAAAAATATACTTACAATCATCAGAGTACATCACACATCTGGACAGTGATAATAATCTGTCCACATGTACCACACACAACGGAATAATATAACACCATACGCTTGAACTTCTCCAACACGTCTTTGGGCTTCATTCTATAACCTGAACCTGCAGACCCGGGCTAACCCGAGCATTACAAACACCGGGTCAGTCTGGTGAACCAGAGTGTGAAAACCCCTTCAGTTTTAAAGTATCACACAACTTGATTTTAACATTAAAAATCCTTTTTGAAAGAAAAGGATAATCGTAAGACCAATCCACACATAAATACGGACGGTTTTTACCTTACAATAACCCAAAACAGTTTTTGAAAACCAATATAACTCTGATATTATAATAGTGTCTAAATACAAGTAAATATCAATCTAGTGGAACGCTTGCATCTCACGCTCCACGTATATATATATATATATATATATATATATATACATACATACAAACAAAACCGCGGGTGCTTATTGGAGATTGGATTCTAACTATGACAAGGTATGGGACTACCTGCCGATCATGTATCTCTAGAGACGAATACACTGGGTTCAACAAGAACGTCTTGCAACCCGACCCTCACATGACCGACCACTCATTTCGCTTGAGTGTATCGAATGTATATCACCAACGGTTGGGCTTAAACCACCGTTTCCCGAAAAGGGACAGTGTCGATAGATTAAAGAAGCAAAAGGAATTTCTCTAGATATGTGATCATACACCCTAATGGGAGCGACCCACATAGCCATGCCGCATGCCTGATTTTTGTCATTTCCCGGTTGATGAGGCTTGAGGTTTGAATTTCCTTTTATCACCTCTGAACACCATTCACTTTGAATGCCACATCGTCAAATCCATCAGATATCACTAATTGACGTCCACAAAAATACTCTAGCTAGGAGCTAACCAACTAGGATACGTTTGAAGAAGTCAACGTACGTGGTCCTTTGGAAATACTTTGTCAGACACTCGTCCATACAAGTCATCCAGGAACGGGATGAACCGAAGGTACCCTCCTACCGCATCCTTATATAGGAATCACCCCAAGGATCAGTAGCGAGTAGTCCTTGCAATCCGCAAAATCTCAACCACGACCGAATCACATCAGAATATCTCTGTGTTGCAACACAGAGAATATTCGTCAAGTAATCCTTTCGCTTATGAAGATCCACGGTCTTCACTTGCTCCATCTTCAATCGACGTCTTCACGTATTCACAGGTCGGAATGGTTTTCGAATATGAATTCGATCCTGGTCTTTCCGTACCAACGGTCGTATTGGTCATGTTTTGATAGTCGGTTATTTAACTATCAAAATAAACAATCATAAAACAAAATAAATATATTGGTTTATTGCACAGCATCACTTGGCCATAAAAATATTCTCAAATTATTTTATTGAAAATACTTCAATAAATACTTTAAAATCCTATCCAATTTTCCTTTATTATCCTTCAAAACATTTGTCACCACAATATTTACCCTTATATGATTACGAGATCAATTCACTTACTATCGTAGAATCATAGTTATGAAATTCCCTTTTCATTCTGTTATTATGGAAAAATCATTTCATATTCTCACGCCCCACTTTATTTCCTTGATTTTGGAATCTCTCCATATATCCAAAACCTTCAAATAATGTTACACCAATACTTACCCAAAATAATTTACTTTAACAACTCCACTATCACGACTCATACCATCCTTCGACAATCCTGAAGTCGTTCAAGTTGGGGTATTTTAATTACCTCTCAGACCTTGATTAACAACGTTCTTATCGTAAGATAAATATGAATCGTAACTCAAACTCTCATATTCATTTTAACACCACTTCACTATTGTATAAAAATACGGTTTTATAAATCTGTCTTGCTTTTTGAAACCACGTCTTTTAAATATATAGTTATTACTAAATTCCTTGATCACATATTAACTTTTAAATTTTAACTTCTTTAAAACTCTTTGTCCATCATCTGTACTTTTCTTCAAATCATATTACAAAACATTTTACCAAATTATAGAAATCCTTTTCCTAATTCTTTAAATCATTTTCCTTGGGAAATCGCATTTCAATCTCATCTATTACACTCAACGTTAAGTTACAACTTAACGATTAACTCTCCGTCTTCTTATCCACCACTTATTTACACATCTCTGGCTGAATACAAAGTTTTTTTTTCGACTCCCTTTACTCCAAGTAGTAAGAAACTTTTAAATTTAAGCTTACCATATTCGCTTAAAGACACTTTATAACTTCATTTACCCATTTTGGTTTAAACATAAACCTTTTCATAAACTTCCTTTGAAACTAAACCATAATTTATTTCTAACTTCCATTTCTTATGTAAATGATATTTAAGAAACAGTCCCTTAAATTTAATAAACTTTTATTTATCCCATAATTAAATTTCATTTTTAAAACTTTATTTTAAAAAATATACATTTTTAAAATCTACGTTCAGTTATAAACTGAATTTCATTATTATCGATCCACCTGACGGTAAATCGAACTAAATAAAACAGTTTGTACTTTGGCCATCCGCTATGAATTTCCCAACCCACATCACACTTGGTTAGTAACCAAACAAGGGTTGAATTTGGGTTTCACAATCAACAATCAATTCCATAAGCCAATCATATGGGTTCCACAGTTTAATATCAGATAAATAATCAATTTAACTGATACTGGTCAACCAATAGTAATCCAAGCACCCAGTTTAATTTAAATACGTTTATTTTATGATAAACGTAACCAACAAGGTAAGTTACCTTGTTTGGAAATCATCGTTAAAAATAACGACGTTCTTTTATTTAAATTAAACAACCGTTTAATTTAAATAATTGATGAAAATATTTAACACACATCAAACAACCATCAACAACCAATAATTAACACCCATAACAGACAAACGAGAAACCCAACTTATAATTATTTATAAGCGGGAAACAGAGTGAGGTCAACTCACCATGATTTGCGTTGTAAACACAACTCGTTTCAGATGAATTCCAACTCGTTCTATCCAACTCCGTTCCATGTCGTCCTGCTCATGAATACAGTTCCAGTCTATCGTGTATCGACCAGTTCTGATAAAACATGATTACGTTATTAATATTATATTTTATAATAACTAATTAATTTAAATTAATTAAATTAACGAACTAATGACTTTGTTTTAAAATAATGCCGCTTGACTTCTTTGTTCACCGCTTCATCTGTTCCTGCCTAGTTGCAAATTGTGACCGTCAATTCCAGGATCTTAGCCTCACTTGTTTTAAATCCTGTTGTGATTTAAAATACGATGTAATTATTAACAAATTATAAAAAGTAATTAACTTCTAATTTCAAATAATTTGAACTAATTACTTATTAATAAACCTTAACCGGAACATTTTCTTTCATTACATCCTTTGTATGATAATCCCAAAACCTTGAAGTCCACTACTACACTTCATACCCTCAAAGCCCAACCATTAACCAGCCCACTTCAAACCCTCTCCATCATAAAGGAACGCAGCCGCCTCTCATCTGCTTCTCATTTTTCATACCATCCAAATAAAAAAAACGCTTATGCCATCGATCGAAAATCCAGGCGCCGCCTACTCCCTCGTTGACCGGAGTTTCCTCCAATGACCCCCAAACCGAGCGCCCTCCTTCAGCATGAGCTTCGTCCCCCAAGTACTCCCGTCCGCGCACAGTTTTTTTTCCACAAAGTCATGGCTTCCAAACGAGATCTGGTGACCAACGCCACTTCGAATTCAACCAAAATAGGTTAGCGCAGATCTCATTATCATTTAATTATTTTTGCTGTATAGAATTTTGTGAACGAATGTAAATTTCCGTGACTTGTTTGGGTTGTTTGTGGTCACGAATTGAAATCAGTTGTGAAGCGGAAAAAAAATAAAATGAACGAAGTGAACTGTTCTCGTTTTGGGGTAAACCAGTGGTATTTATAGGCTTAAATTCCTTGGCACCCAAGGTTTCTAGCTTGGTAGGTCTGTAAGACTATGTATGTTCATTTCATGTAGTAGCTGTTGCATTGGTTTGCTGAAGTGAGAGGATTTGAAGGGAAAACACTCTATGTTGATGGATTTTAGGGTTTCAGACATGAGTTGTTCTTTCAAATAGGGATGATGTGATACTGGGAGTATAGGTTAGGCATGTTGCCTTCTACAAGTGTTGTCATTCCTTAACAACAGTGATGGAAAAAGAAAAGAAGAAATCTACCGAAGTACATATATTTCAATTGATGTTCACATCAGTAAGTGATTTGTTATAGGTTTGGCAAAAGATTTTGCGCATGAATGTGAAAAGACTGTTCTTATTTTATTGCATTTTCTCTATTCTTCTTTATTTATTGTTGTTGGATGTCATGTTAAAGTTGTAATCCGTATTGGCCAAAAGATCTTGTACTGGAAAACATGCATGTGAATAAACAGTTCTTGCCTTATCTAAATTTCCCATTTTCCTCCTTTATATGATTTTTTTCTTCTTTGTTTGATTCTCTGTTTTTATTTTACTGTTCATGATCTGTTTAGCTACTTAGCTATGTATTGTTTATTTCATAGCTTATTGCCTGTTTTGTCCCATTGATTTTGTATCATCATCTATGATACAAGCTGTACTTGAATCAAAAAGAGTTGGTTTTGTTGAATCATTCCACTTTTCTGTTGCATTTTTTATGTGTGTACCACTTGTTGACATGAATTCAGTCTCGTATATGTATGCTATATTTAAATAGTTGTAGCTAAATATTGATTAGTACTGTACGTGTCTTGCTGGAACATCATAATTATGTAGATCTATAGTGTAGTGTTAATATTTGTTAATCTTGGCATGAACATGAAGAAGCTGCCCCTCGCTTATGTTATATTTTCTTCATTTTCTTTATACAATTGATGCTTATCTTAGTTAGTGGTTTGATTGGATTTCTTTTCTCTATGTTTCAGCACTTTATATACTTACATTTTCTGATATCAGTTACTTCGAATGATTTTAGGTTTCCAGCTACATGCTAATTATTTCTTTGCAAAATCATGTATGTTGATTATTATATTTAGCATAGGCTTTGTCTATATGACCGATTTCGCGTACATGTGGGAATTCAATATTTACCACAGGACGATTATACACCACATCGTATGTTATATCGTCTATTATTATACATGAAGGCCCAAGTGTTATGAATTTGCAAATATTCGTACAAGTGAGAAAATATTTATAAACAGTTTATAAAATAGTATCGATAAATTACGTAATAAATCTGGAAATTATTAAACTCAAAAATAAATAAATTATTATCGATAGATATGCCCGAATAGTATAACACTTCGGATTTGGTTAATATCGAATTATAATTCCGCATCCTAAGGTTCGAATCAACTGATATCGAAAATTTATATAGAAAACGTTATTAAATATATTAATAAACGTTATTGTGTATTAACGATTTACATAGCGACTATTTTAAAATTTGAATTGGACATATCTGACAACCTATAAATTGAAATCCCGATTTTTCTTTTTTTATTAAAAAATTATAATCAATGCGGTTCCAACGTTTCTTGTTTCACGAAATTCCGACTTATATCAGTTCCTGTATCTTCAATTGAAATTCAAATCGAAAATTACGAACTACCGCGTCTTTTTCGAGTTCGTTTAAAATTAAATATAAATTATAATGTGTAAACTTCGTTTTTAAATAACGAATAAAATATTAATATTCCAATTAAAATATTTAAAACATAAAAAAATAAAAGGGCCAAAAATCTGGGTTGTTACACTCTTCTCCCCTTAAAATAATTTCGTCCTCAAAATTGCTAAGGTACGAAAAGTGCCACAACCCATTATATTTCCTCAAATTCGATTTATTTCAAATCAAAAACCTATTTGATGTCGTAATTTCCAAATTGATTTTTCAAACATCTCTCTTTATAATTAAAATTTTGATTTTAAATTCAAACACCATTATTCTAATTTATTCCATTTTAACTTGTCTTAAATTCTGAATCTCAACTTCATACTGAAATTCTCATTCACAATTACATATATGAACCTTTGGTTATATTAACCATTCAAATTCAAATCTCCATTTGAATTCCACTCAAGTAAATCAATCAAACCACCATATCTCAATAATTTAATAAGATTATTTTCTTTATAAATAAAAATATATCTTGGGAAAAATTATTTCATTTACCCTATTTACCAAACCATATTGTGTATATTTCCAGTCCAATGCTTTTCAACACTTGAACCAATCAATAACACAATACAAAACATTTTCTTATAAAATCTACAAATACGCTCTCATATATATACACCCAGCTCGATCTAGGGTATTACTAACCCCATCTCTATCGAGTCACGCCAAAGAGCCAAGGTTATTACTAAACCAATAGCTCTGATACCAACTGTAACGACCAAGGCTTTTCAACCATCAGTCACTGGGCTAACCTCCCAGCGTGGCTTACAGGGGTACCTCAGAACTACTTTTACGGCCAGCCTCGCGGCTCGACCAACCCACATTGTCGGGAGATGTAGGGGTAAGAGTCTCCCGTTCGCCACCTAACGCGAAGCGAGAACCCCCTATCATCCGTACTAATTAAGCAACCAGCTCTGATACCAACTGTAACGACCCGGTAGGAATTCGATGCCTAAATCCAGACAAAAATACATAATCCCGCATTACTTGCCAAAAACTCAAGTATCGAACCCACCAGATTGTTATTAGAAAGAATGTATATGGTGAGATAAAATAGAAAGAAATATTAGAATAGGAGAAGAAGAAGATCCAACACAACACAGAGTCTCACATCGCAGCGGAACAAAATATAATACAGAAATAATTCTTTATTGAGAGCTTTAAAAATATACTTACAATCATCAAAGTACATCACACCTCTGGACAGTGATAATAATCTGTCCACATGTACCACACACAGCGGAATAATATAACACCATACGCCTGAACTTCTCCAACACGTCTTTGGGCTTCATTCTATAACCTGAACCTGCAGACCTGGGCTAACCCGAGCATTACAAACACCGGGTCAGTCTGGTGAACCAGAGTGAGAAAACCCCTTCAGTTTTAAAGTATCACACAACTTGATTTTAACGTTAAAAATCCTTTCTGAAAGAAAAGGATAATCGTAAGACCAATCCACACATAAATACGGACGATTTTTACCTTACGATAACCCAAAACAGTTTTTGAAAACCAATATTACTCTGATATTATAATAGTGTCTAAATAAAAGTAAATATCAATCTAGTTGAACGCTTGCATCTCACGCTCCACGTATATATATATATATATATATATATATATATATATACAAACAAAACCGTGGGTGCTTATTGGAGATTGGATTCCAACTATGACAAGGTATGGGACTACCTGCCGATCGTGTATCTCTAGAGACGAATACACTTGGTTCAACAAGAACGTCTTGCAACCCGGCCCTCACATGACCGACCACTCATTTCGCTTGAGTGCATCGAATGTATATCACCAACGGTTGGGATCAAACCACCGTTTCCCGAAAAGGGACAGTATCGATAGATTAAAGAAGCAAAAGGAATTTCTCTAGATATGTGATCATACACCCTAATGGGAGCGACCCACATAGCCATGCTGCCTGCCTGATTTTTGTCATTTCCCGGTTGATGAGGCTTGAGGTTTGAATTTCCTTTTATCACCTCTGAACACCATTCACTTTGAATGCCACATCGTCGGATCCATCAGATATCACTAATTGACGTCCACAAAAATACTCTAGCTAGGAGCTAACCAACTAGGATACGTTTGAAGAAATCAACGTACGTGGTCCTTTGGAAATACTTTGTCAGACACTCGTCCATACAAGTCATCCAGGAACAGGATGAACCGAAGGTACCCTCCTACCGCATCCTTATATAGGAATCACCCCAAGGATCAGTAGCGAGTAGTCCTTGCAATCCGCAAAATCTCAACCACGACCGAATCACGTCAGAATATCTCTGCGTTGCAACACAGAGAATATTCGTCAAGTAATCCTTCCGCTTATGAAGATCCAAGGTCTTCACTTGCTCTGTCTTCAATCGACGTCTTCACTTATTCACTGGTCGGAATGATTTTCGAATATGAATTCGATCCCGGTCTTTCCCTACCAACGGTCGTATTGGTCATGTTTTGATAGTCGGTTATTTAACT
Source organism: Allium sativum (assembly GCA_030737875.1). Classification (NCBI taxonomy): domain Eukaryota; kingdom Viridiplantae; phylum Streptophyta; class Magnoliopsida; order Asparagales; family Amaryllidaceae; genus Allium; species Allium sativum. The sequence continues at coordinate 494,281,750 of CM060920.1, forward strand.
ATCAAAATAAACAATCATAAAACAAAATAAATATATTGGTTTATTGCACAGCATCACTTGGCCATAAAAATATTCTCAAATTATTTTATTGAAAATACTTCAATGAATACTTTAAAATACTATCCAATTTTCCTTTATTATCCTTCAAAACATTTGTCACCACAATATTTACCCTTATATGATTACGAGATTAATTCACTTACTATCGTAGAATCATAGTTATGAAATTCCCTTTTCATTCTGTTATTATGGAAAAATCATTTCATATTCTCACGCCCCTCTTTATTTCCTTGATTTTGGAATCTCTCCATATATCCAAAACCTTCAAATAATGTTACACCAATACTTACCCAAAATAATTTACTTTAACATCTTCACTATCACGACTCATACCATCCTTCGACAATCCTGAAGTCATTCAAGTTGGGGTATTTTAATTACCTCTCAGACCTTGATTAACAACGTTCTTATCGTAAGATAAATATGAATCGTAACTCAAACTCCCATAAACATTTTAACACCCCTTCACTATTGTATAAAAATACGATTTTATAAATCTGTCTTGCTTTTTGAAACCACATCTTTTAAATATATAGTTATTACTAAATTCCTTGATCACATATTAACTTTTAAATTTTAACTTCTTTAAAACTCTTTGTCCATCATCTGTACTTTTCTTCAAATCATATTACAAAACATTTTACCAAATTATAGAAATCCTTTTCCTAATTCTTTAAATCATTTTCCTTGGGAAATCGCATTTCAATCTCATCTATTACACTCAACTTTAAGTTACAACTTAACGCTTAACTCTCCATCTTCTTATCCACCACTTATTTACACATCTCTGGCTGAATACAAAGTTTTTTTTTCGACTCCCTTTACTCCAAGTAGTAAGAAACTTTTAAATTTAAGCTTACCATATTCTCTTAAAGACACTTTATAACTTCATTTACCCATTTTGGTTTAAACATAAACCTTTTCATAAACTTCCTTTGAAACTAAACCATAATTTATTTCTAACTTCCATTTCTTATTTAAATGATATTTAAGAAACAGTCCCTTAAATTAAATAAACTTTAATTTATCCCAGAATTAAATTTCATTTTTAAAACTTTATTTTAAAAAATATACATTTTTAAAATCTACGTTCAGTTATAAACTGAATTTCATTATTATCGATTCACCTGACGGTAAATCGAACTAAATAAAACAGTTTGTACTTTGGCCATCCGCTATGAATTTCCCAACCCACATCACACTTGGTTAGTAACCAAGCAAAGGTTGAATTGGGGTTTCACAATCAACAATCAATTCCATAAGCCAATCATATGGGCTCCATAGTTTCATATCAGATAAATAATCAATTTAACTGATACCGGTCAACCAATAGTAATCCAAGCACCCAGTTTAATTTAAATACTTTTATGTTATGATAAACGTAACCAACAAGGTAAGTTACCTTGTTTGGAAGTCATCGTTAAAAATAACGACTTTCTTTTATTTAAATTAAACAACCGTTTAATTTAAATAATTGATAAAAATATTTAACACACATCAAACAACCATCAACAACCAATAATTAACGGCCATAACAGACAACCGAGAAACCCGACTTATAATTATTTATAAGTGGGAAACTGAGTGAGGTTAACTCACCTTGATTTGCGTTGTAAACACAACTCGTTTCAGATGAATTCCAACTCGTTCTATCCAACTCCATTCCGTGTCGTCCTACTCATGAATACAGTTCCAATCTATCGTGTATCGACCAGTTCTGATAAAACATGATTACGTTATTAATATTATATTTTATCATAATAACTAATTAATTTAAATCAATTTAAATTAATTAAATTAATGAACTAATGACTTTGTTTCAAAATAATACCGCTTTACTTCTTTGTTCACCGCTTCATCTGTTCCTGCCTAGTTGCAAATTGTGACCGTCAATTCCAGGATCTTAACCTCACTTGTTATAAATCCTGTTGTGATTTAAAATATGATGTAATTATTAACAAATTATAAAAATTAATTAACTTCTAATTTTAAATAATTTGAACTAATTACTTATAAATAACCCTTAACCGGAACATTTTCTTTCATTACCTCCTTTGTATGATAAGCCCAAAACCTTGAAGTCCACTACTACACTTCATACCCTCAAAGGCCAACCATTAACCAGCCCACTTCAAACCCTCTCCATCATAAAGGAACGCAGCCGCCTCTCATCTGCTTCTCATTTTTCATACCGTCCAAATCAAAAAAAAAAACACTTCTGCCATCGATCGAAAATCAAGGCGCCGCCTACTCCCTCGTTGACCGGAGTTTCCTCCAATGACCCCCAAACCGAGCGCCCTCCTTCAGCATGAGCTTCGTCCCCCAAGTACTCCCGTCCGCGCACAGTTTTTTTCCCCCACAAAGTCATGGCTTCCAAACGAGATCTGGTGACCAACGCCACTTCGAATTCAACCAAAATAGGTTAGCGCAGATCTCATTATCATTTAATTATTTTTGCTGTATAGATTTTTGTGAACGATTGTAAATTTCCGTGACTTGTTTGGGTTGTTTGTGGTCACGAATTGAAATCAGTTGTGAAGTGGAAAAAAAATAAAATGAACGAAGTGAACTGTTCTCGTTTTGGGGTAAATCAGTGGTATTTATAGGCTTAAATTCCTTGGCACCCAAGGTTTCTAGCTTGGTAGGTCTGTAAGACTATGTATGTTCATTTCATGTAGTAGCTGTTGCATTGGTTTGCTGAAGTGAGAGGATTTGAAGGGAAAACACTTTGTGTTGATGGATTTTAAGGTTTCAGACATGAGTTGTTCTTTCAAATAGGGATGATGTGATACTGGGAGTATAGGCTAGGCATGCTGCCTTCTACAAGTGTTGTCATTCCTTAACAACAGTGATGGAAAAAGAAAAGAAGAAATCTACCGAAGTACATATATTTCAATTGATGTTCACATCAGTAGGTGATTTGTTATAGGCTTAGCAAAAGATTTTGCGCATGAATGTGAAAAAACTATTCTTATTTTATTGCATTTTCTCTATTCTTCTTTATTTATTGTTGTTGGATGTCATGTTAAAGTTGTAATCCGTATTGGCCAAAAGATCTTGTACTGGAAAACATGCATGTGAATAAACAGTTATTGCCTTATCTAAATTTCCCTTTTTCCTCCTTTATTTGATTTTTTTCTTCTTTGTTTTATTCTCTGTTTTTATTTTATTGTTCATGATCTTTTTAGCTACTTAGCTATGTATTGTTTATTTCATAGCTTATTGCCTGTTTTGTCCCATTGATTTTGTATCATCATCTACGATACAAGCTGTACTTGAATCGAAAAGAGTTGGTTTTGTTGAATCATTCCACTTTTCTGTTGCCTTTTTTATGTGTGTACCACTTGTTGACATGAATTCAGTCTCGTATATGTATGCTATATTTAAATAGTTGTAGCTAAATATTGATTAGTACTGTACGTGTCTTGCTGGAACATCATAATTATGTAGATCTATAGTGTAGTGTTAATATTTGTTAATCTTGGCATGAACATGAAGAAGCTGCCCCTCTCTTATGTTATATTTTCTTCATTTTCTTTATACAATTGATGCTTATCTTAGTTAGTGGTTTGATTGGATTTCTTTTCTCTATGTTTCAGCACTTTATATACTTACATTTTCTGATATCAGTTACTTCGAATGATTTTAGGTTTCCAGCTACATGCTAATCATTTCTTTGCAAATTCATGTATGTTGATTATTATATTTAGCATAGGCTTTGTCTATATGACCGATTTCGCGTACATGTGGGAATTCAATATTTACCATAGGACGATTATACACCGCATCGTATGTTATATCGTCTATTATTATACATAAAGGCCCAAGCGTTATGAATTTGCAAATATTCGTACAAGTGAGAAAATATTTATAAACAGTTTATAAAATAGTATCAATAAATTACGTAATAAATCTGGAAATTATTAAATTCAAAAATAAATAAATTATTATCGATAGATATGCCCGAATAGTATAACACTCGGATTTGGTCAATATCGAATTATAATTCCGCATCCTAAGGTTCGAATCAACTGATATCGAAAATTTATATAGAAAACGTTATTAAATATATTAATAAACGTTATCGTGTATTAACGATTTCCATATCGACTATTTTAAAATTTGAATTGGACATATCTGACAACCTATAAATTGAAATCCCGATTTTTCTTTTTTTATTAGAAAATTATAATCAATGCGGTTCCAACGTTTCTTGTTTCATGAAATTCCGACTTATATCAGATCCTGTATCTTCAATTGAAATTCAAATCGAAAATTACGAACTACCGCGTCGTTTTCGAGTTCGTTTAAAATTAAATATAAATTATAACGTTTAAACTTCGTTTTTAAATAACGAATAAAATATTAATATTCCAATTAAAATATTTAAAACATAAAAAAATAAAAGGGCCAAAAATCTGGGTTGTTACAGTTTTCTAGCTGAATCTCTTAGATGTATTTTTTTTCCTTGGTTAAATTATTTACTGATCATATTTTTCATGAGTGTCCTAAATCTAGTGTTTGATATTTTAGATGCATCACGTTTGAATTTTATTCACGGTACGTGATAAGCATTAAAAAAAAATATAAACAAAGCTTTTATAATATATATATATATATATATATATATGAAATCCTATTTAAAGACAAAATGATGGCACATTGGATCTCCGCCATTGGATTGCCCTTTTTAATTTCATCTTTCTATATAAAGACAAAATGATCCAACGACGGAGATCGTGTCTCTCAATTTGTGTCAAATTTCGTGTCTAAATAGTTGCCCTTATGTGTGTGTGTGTGTGTGTGTGTGTATAGCCTCTATGTTCATTAATAGAAGATGAATTTACTCGTATCCACAACATAACTTACCCACATAGTGTGTGTTTGTGCATATGATCCTTTGATTATGCAATGCATTTTTTGTTTCTTGGATATTGGAAATTTTAGAGGACATGCGGAGAAGTATAAAAATTGGTTTAGAGAAGAAATAGTCAAACAGATAGAAATAGGGCTACAATGAGAAGACATTATCGAAGAAAGAGGCGTTTTATTTGGGTAACTCTAGACACAAAATTCGAACACAATCGGTCATACAATTAATTTTCACTATTGGATCGTCCCATGAATTCCACCCTTACCTATAAGGACAAAAGATCCAACAACTGAGACTTTGTGTCTCTTAATTTATGTCGAATTTTGTGTTCAAATAGTCGTCCCCTTTTATTTTGGTTTTTGAAAAATAATTTGGCTAAGTAACAGTAAGCAAACCTTCTAACGAAACATATTTAAAGATTTTAGCTTTATGTTGTATTTGCAGAAAATAAATAATATTTTAGATAAATCCACAATAAGGCTAACATATCAATTGCATATATGCATCCAACCTATTAAAACACTACATACAAATTACAACATATATACCACAGATGATCACATACCATATCCAATGTAACCCATCAAGCAGAACATGCAAATTGCATCAAAACAACCCCAACATGTTTTTGCATAAGTTAATGGACATTTTTCATTGTGGCATCTTTTGCATCAACCTACCAATCATTCTCGCATGGGTTAGTGTACTCTTTCCATTATGCTATATTTGTATTAACTTTCTTACTTTTTTTTTGGTTGGAAATTTGGGTATTTATATACAAATTTTTGTATAGTAAACCACACTATCTTGACAAAGGGGTCCGACGAAATCGAACCCAAAGCCTCTTGCATCCTGCTCCTATGCTATAACCAGCCGAGACAAGGATGTTCGTCTTTGTATTAACTTTATATTTCAATAACTTGCTACATGTAGATATTAATTGTCCATACTAAAAAAAGTTATGTGTTCATTGTCCCGTTAAAATCCAATCCTTTATTCTTGAATCTCAATTTTTATTTTTTAAAACAAATAATAAAACATTGTGATCTAATGTGTACATGAACAACGTAGAATTTGGGATTATAGGAATAGACATGCTCAATATCATGCTTTGAAACGTTGTTCGATCCGTTTACACACCAAGCTAGAAAGATAAGAATTGTTGTTAGCTAAAGTAGATAAAATATTCATCTCTAGTAAGTTTTAAACGAATGCAGTCGAATATGGATAGTGTTGTATCCGTATTTGAAAATGAAAATCTATATTTATATCCGATATCCACGGATAGCAATGTAATAATATCCATATCCATGGATCTGTATACGCCTTAGTGAATACATATATCTGAACATATCTATATCCGAAACTTAAAAATGCACATCCGATGCGGTTATCCGAAAATATCTGAAAATAAACCAATAAAAATTTACGAATACATTATTAAAATTTGACTTACAAAATATTTTTTAAAAAGATGATTACATCTAATTAAAAATTACAACGAGAAAATCAATTTGATAAATTTCACAAAATATGAAAAGCACAATCTTAAGACTAAAACAAAACAAAACTCATAGAAGCATATATATAATCATGTCCTAATTGTAGCCATCCCACAAAACAAAATGACCACATGACTAAAAATGTTGTATAATACCAAATACAAATGTAACATTCGCTTTTTGTGGTATGGGTATATAAGCAATAGTTGAGATTAGTTTAGCTATTTTAAGAAAATTTATATATTAACTTAAGCTTAAGTGCGTGCGTGCGTGTGTGTGTGTCTCTCTCTCTCTCTCTCTCTCTCTCTCTCTATATATATATATATATATATATATATATATGTGTGTGTGTGTGTATATATATATATATAAGCGTTCCAGGGCACCCTTGTTTTGTAGCATCCCTACCAATCCAAATCCAACAATAATTTGTAGATGTTCAATCCATATATATATATATATATATATATAATCATCTATCCAAAATATGAGCTCGTTTCGACATTCGTATAATTATATGTTTGATGTTTAAATTTAACGGTTCGAATAAATGTCTAAATGGTGAATGATTGAGCTAATATTTTTAAAATGTTATGAATGTCCGAACGATCTCAAATGGATAGATGGTAATATAAACGTGGATTGAACATATACAAATTCTTGTTGAATTTGGATTGGTATATCTCACGAATGGATAAGGGTGCTACAAAACAGAGGTGCCTCGACACACACACACACACACACACACACACATATATATATATATATATATATATGGGATATGATCAAAAGCACCCCAAACAGTGCAGCACACCTTTAGCCTCATGATTTCCACCACACATTCCCTATTCTCTCTCCTCCCATTAGCTCTCTCTCCCTCCACTAACTTATATTACTATAAATGAGCGGATAATATTCGGATGCAAACGGGATGCTAGAAAATTGTGGTGTGTGTGTATGTGTGTTGGGGGGGGAGGGGGAGAGGAGGGCTATTAGGGCACAAATACACAAGAGTAGAGATGCAAATTGTGAACCATTAGATTCATTTGCGTTTTTGTGGTGAGTGGAATTCAAGGGGATATATCTAACGGTTGAGATTGTTTGTGTTTAATTTTGTGTCTCACTAGACTTTCCATATATGTGTGTATATATATATATGTGTGTGTGTGTGTGCGCACGCGCGGGCACGATATATATATATATATATATATATATATATATGTGTGTGTGTGTGTGTGTGTGTGTGTGTGTGTGTGTGTGAGGTAGGATAAGAGCACCCCTAAATAGTGCAACACTCCTATAGCTCCCTGATTTTCACCATACATTCCTGTTTCTTTCTCTTTCCACTAATTGTCTCTCCTCCCACTATCTTATTTAATTATAAATGGGCAGCTACAGTTGGGGTGCAAAATGGGTGCCATGAAAGGGAGGTGCCATTTATCACATACACGCGCGCGAATACATACACATAAACAAATCAGAATATCGAATGGATATTTTTCGAATACAGATACCTTTATAACCATATTCGCAGCTACATCTCGAATAACAGATATATTAATACAGATGCGGATGGATATCAAAATTTTCGGGTATTCGTTGCTAGTCCTAATCTCTAGTAATACAAGGCAACAACCACGTTACATAAATAACAGTTCATATCTAGTACACGCATAATAATAATTTTTGGTGTTTAGGCAAATTCTTATAAATAAACAATTTCTTACCATATAAAAAGGGCTCCGCCTATTCGCACCCCACTAAATGCTCTTCTCCTCCGGTTAGCATTTTAAAAACTCAACGCAATTACCTAGCGTGGAATAATGATAAACCACGCCACTTAGGGGTGTTGAAATTTAAATATAAACGCTACAATCCATGATGAAATGCACTAAACCACGTACGTTTGAATGATGATGAATATAAACAGCAACTTAACGCGTGGAAAAATGTAAAACTGCGCCATGGTCGCGCGTGGAAACATTTTAATCAATGTCATCATAAGACATTGAAATTAAAAGAAAGGCTTTGCTCCAGCATTGAAATTTCAAAAACAGAGTGAGAAGAGGGAACGAACATAGTTTGGATGACTATACTTTTTCGTTGATGAAAAGATAAGGATAGTTTGAGAACAAACGGGGTGAGAAGAGTAAAAAATTAGAAGAGATATTTTTGTTTAAATTAACCACCCGGGGGGGAGGGAGGAGCAATTAATGGCTGCGAATTAGGGATGGAAATGTGGGGGTGATAATATGCAGGGAACGTGTAACACCCCACATCCGTTAGTGTCACTCACAAAGGGAATGCACTAAGTTCTGTGGAGCATTTAGGGTAAAAGATGCAGATAAATTACAAGACAGACAGAAATTAAACAGCGGAAAATAAAACTTTGCTTTATTGATAAAATAGTTTGTACAATGATTTCTTTACAATATCAGAGTATCATCTGTCTTACAAAATAAAGAAGCATAAAACAACATTTATATTCCCCAATTTTAGCAAGAGCCAGCCATAGCATCTGTTAAGAGAATCCAAGCAAACTTCGACAAATCTTCAAGCTGGGAAAGAGTGACAGTCCAACTTAACCTGAGCTATACTACTCCCTCCTCTACTACCTGGGGGGGAGACGGAAGAAAAGAAGACGAAAGAAAAACAGAGTCAGACATAAAGCCTGAGTAAGTTCAGTAACTTCTAGCATGTGAACATGGAAAAACAAACGACATGAATTAACTGAATCCAAGATTACACCATGACCATAGGGTCAGCAAGATTAGACAAGATAATCACAAGATATGCTAAGATAAGATAAACTGGATATGCTCTAATACTTTCGCCGCTTCGCTATTTCCTTGTTATACTGGTTTCTATATCTCTGCACCACCTAACCATTGTTCCAACTAGTAACGATAACGTGATCCCAACCCCTGTAGTTTCCATTGCCTTCAGGCATACATTTATTATTTATTACCTAGATCTAATCTAAGGTTTTCTATCAAGTGCTTTCTAGATTTAGCTAGAGTTTACGCTATCTGCTGAACGCTTCTCGAGTTCAGGGTTTATGCCACCTAGTCCAACTAGGGATTACGCTACCTGTCGAACGATGCCCCCAAGTCTAGGACACACTACATAGCGTGGTATATGTTCCTATACTTCCCCACGCATGTATCGCGAATCGTTATCGCTTGTCTAGATGCACATGTCCTGTAATGTGCGGTCCGAGTCCTGTGATGGGGTAAATCAAGGAATACAGAACTCGGTCGGGAGCTTTCAGATATCTGCCGATGCAGATGCTAAGGTCTGTTTTTATTCCAGTGGCTATTGTTAGATCGAAATTTGGACCTAACACCCAAATTGTTATGAACAGTAAAGAATTTCGAATGAAGAACAAGGAAAAAGAAAATAACACTCAGAATTTATAGTGGTTCGGCGTTAACGAGCCTACGTCCACTTTATATGTTATTAATTATGCTTTAGAAGCTAATACAACAATGATTTCCCTCAATATTTCAGTGGTTTGACAGCAATGGCGGATTCAGTACTCACTATTGCCAAAAGATCCCGAAAAATGCCAAGCTCTGGGCTATTTATAGCTGATTTTGTCAGGCGGATCGCGGACACGTGGCACGAATCCCGAGATTTTCGGATCGCATCGCCACCATTGAAGAAACAGTCAAACTAGCCGTTGTGAACAGGTGTCGTCAGATCCGTGCGATTCGGATCGCTGAAGACCAGCTCGTGGTTGAACGGGTCAGAGGGTTCGGTTCGTTACAAGGGATCAGATCGCCTGGAGGTGTCGTTCGTCGACGAGATGGGAGCGATCCGTTCCTGGGCGAGTCGATAGAGCGCGATCTAGTCCTGGGCGAGACGATGGCGTGCGATCCGTTCCTGGGCGAGACGATGGCGTGCGATCCGTTCCTGGGCGAGACGATGGCGTGCGATCCGTTCCTCCAATTTCTTGGGGGACTTGGTTTCCTGGTTTCCTTTTATGAATGATCCTGGATGGCTTGGTCAAAAAGCGAGCCAACATTTTGCCCCCTCGAAGTATGTTTTATTGATGATGAAACATGCTTCGAAGATGCTTATTTACTCTCTCCTGAAGGGATGTAAGTTAACAGTCGCATTGGTTCAAATTGACACATGCATGAGTCGGATCGCCATAGGACGACACGGTCCGATTTGGTCATCTGCTCGTCTCGTGCTGAGTTCCTAGGGTCTTGTGCGATACGGGGCGCATCTTCCTTCGAGTCTTGTCGGGCTTTGAGTTTTATGGGCCATCATTTCAAAGCGGTCTGTGGGCTTCTTTGCGATTCCATCTTTGGATCGTGGCCTGTGGGGCGCTTCGTGGACCGAATAAGACAAAGGAGGGGAGACAAACGGTCACCTTCTTTGCCTATATAAGCCGACGCTCCCCTCTTCATTCTCCTTCTTCTTTCTCTCTGCCGAATCGTTTCGCGTGAGCCATTGAAAAACGAACCCAACCTTTTAAGTTTTCGAAAATCCAAGTATTCTCTCCGTTTTTAGAAAGGTAACTTTATAGAAAGCACTCTCATATTACTTTCCTGAATTCCTACGGCTGATTCGAGGGAGAAACAATATAAATCCGCGACTTTCTGAACAAATTACCAAGCCGCCATGGCCATCGAGCGTGGAGCTCAGAATTTGAGGATGGGAAGGAGACGAGGATGAAGAAGGATGCAGAGGGGGAAGGAAGGCCGACTCGGATCGTGGTCAAGGGTTGATGACGAAAGCAAGTGGCGAGACGAAAGATGGCGGTGGCAACAAAAGGTCATATCGTGGCAGTCGCAACGGTTCGTGAGGGAGCCTTCCCTTCGTCCGGCGATTCGATGAGGGGCGATCTCTTTGCTCTGCGATCCGGAAAGGGGCGATCCCTCTGTCATGCGAGTCGAAGGGGGCGATCCCTCTGTCATGCGAGTCGAAGGGGGCGATCCCTCTGTTATGCGATCCGTCTCACGGCTGGTGATACGAAGAAATTTCAGTCTTTAATCAGCGCCTTGTCGCTACAAAACTCTGGACAGTTAGGATAGAGCCTTGATGTTGATCTTTCTGGACTAAATGACCTCATGATTTGACTGCATATGACGACTAACGACCTTTAATAACCTTGACTGCTTTCACGTTTTATTATTGTTTTTAATAATGCGCACACACAAGCACGCACAGCAGCACTTGCACACACGGGGGACGGGTAGTGTTGATCTTATCGTTCATATTTTCTCGTCCTAGCAGCAATGTCGAACGACCACTCTTCCTCAAGATCTGTAGCCGAAACGGAATCCGAGACTCCTGAACAGCATAATCCTCAAATTCCTCCAATCAATCCAGAAGGTGAAGATTCTGGGTCTGAATATGAAGCCACAGAATCAGATCCGACAGAAAGTACGTCATCCAGCAACAACTCCGAGTCTGACGAGCGAGCTCCGGATGAAGTCCCAGGCGCAATCGGGATAGATAAATTCTCTGATTCTTTAGCGTCCAAGCTTGACGAGGTAAAACTCAAGAGAATCTGCTTAAGACATGGCATTCCTTGGGACGATGTCTTGACACCTGGAAGCGAAGACAGACCCCATCTAGCACCGGAAGGGTACATGTCGATCAGTCGAACAATGTGTCTAGTGGGAGCCATTCCTCCGTTCCCTCCAATTGCCATTGAAACTCTGAGACGACTATGCATTGCTCCGATGCAGCTTCATCCAAACGCCTACGCCTCTCTATACTCTTTATATGTTGCTTATGCAGAGATCTTGCATGCCGAACTTAAATTCAGAGATCTGGTGTTCTTCTTTCTCTTCAAGCACCGTTCTTCTGCGACTCCAAACTTTTCCTTTTTTGAATCAGTGGCGAACAGGAAAGTTCTGTACGACGGATACAGCAACATCGGGGATCCCAAGTCTGACTGGTTTTACATAAGAAGACAGGCTGGATGCTCACGGAGATGGCTCAAATCAAGTAAACTTTGATCGCCTAGCTGAATATCCTGCTTAAGGAGTCTAAGTAATAACATTCTTCCGCTTTTTCCTTTGTCTTAAACAGATCATGTCTTCCCGAAAACAGAGGGTGCATTATACAACAACCGGTTGTCCATTCTTTTGCAAAGCAGATCCGACTTTTTAAGGATTAAAAAATGCATTACGGATGAAAACCTTCACAAGCATCGCCTCTTGGATAGGAAATTTGGACTTGGAACCGGCGGCAAACCTTATAAATATGTGCCCCCAACGGAAGGAGAGGGAACTTCACAAGCGGTGGAAACAACCAAATTTCACAAAAGTCCTTCTCCGATAGTCATCCAAGACGACGAAGACTTGAATGTATACAGAGGGGATGAGTCCCGCGATGATGCGTCCAAGGAAATCCCTACCTCTGCTCCAATGGAAACTGTTGGTGATGACGACTTGACAGAAGAACAATTATTCGACGAGCTGAATAAAATCCCTCTGCCCGACACTGAATACACGGAAAAAGACTTCGGCGAGGAGCCTTTCTTTTCTGCTCCCGAAGAGGCGACTGATTCAACAAGGGGACGTGAAACGGGCCAGATGAGCCTGTCTCCAGGCCCGGGTCTGTTAGGGGGAATTATATGGGATGCACACCTCACACACACTGCCTGACCGTGCACTATTATGTTGTGGATATTCAATGTGATAATATGCTCTTCTTTTCTTTTTACAGGAGCGATGTCTCGCAGGAAATCTTATTCGTACCGTTCTCTTCGCGAAGGCACCCCCAGCCTTCGTCCGGGTACCGAGCGTCCTCGCGGTCCTCCTCATAGGCCGAGCTCTTCGCAACCTCGATCTCCACCCAAATCAACTTCTACCAGGCCTTCGAGTCATCCGACAATTCCGACCGGGGGGAAGACACTTCCAAAAGAGTTGACTCCTCCAAAGAGTGCGCCTTCCCACAGTCGGTCGTCCAAAAGGCGTCACGAATCCAAGGATGGGGACAGAGATTCTTCCAAAGAAACTGAGCAAGAGAGAAGTAACATTGTCCCCACCAGCTAACCAGAATTAGCTGCCTCCGGTTCACGGGACTACGTTCACGGTCCTGAAATCCAAGGTAGGCTGGAAAAGCTACGGGAACAATTTCCAGGAATGTTCTTCGATAGGATGGCCTTTGTTCCTGCCTTGGAACCAGTTCCTAAAAACTGGGATAAAGAAGTCATCGGGCATATCCGTCACGTGGCCAAGCAGTACGAGACGATGAAAAAGCACGCACTTAATCTTTCGGAGGTCATCCGAACACTCGAAATAGAAGCTCACAGGTCTAAAGCAAAACTCGAAAATAATGAAAGGGCTAGGACAAAATTAGAGAAGGACCTGGAAGACGCTCAAGCCCAGCTCGCTTTGGCACAGAGAGACGCCGCAAACTATAAAACTGAATTAGAAAATGCCAAGCAGCGCTTTCATTCAGAACTGGATTCCAATAGCCAGGAAAAAATGGCCTTAAAAAAGGAAGTTGAAGACCTCAGAATGGCCAACATCGAATTGGTAACGGCACAAGGCCATTTTTTGACGGAGAAGGCTGCTTGGGAGGCGGAAAAAGCGAGCCTAAAGGAAAGGTTGGCTCTGGCAGAGGCGGAAAAAGTGATTTTGAATGATCAGGTGGCAGATGCGGAGAGACGGGCAGCTCTTGCCGAAAAGAACGTTGATAGCGCCATTGAAATGGCCACTGCCTCCAACAACAAACTCCTTGAAAGAGAGAAAGAAATCGAGGGGTTTGAGGAGATGATTTTTGATTTCCTTGGCCAGGTTCTCAAAACTCGCAATATCTCATGGATCCCGGATTATCATGTTACTTTGGCCAACTTATGGGATGCCATCGTGGAGGGCGAAAAGCATAGACTGGGGGTCGAAGAGATCAACGAAGATGAATTGATGAAGAACATCCTAAGGGACAACGAGCCTGAGGATCTGGCAGAGGGTCGTCGCTTAATCCTGGCGGAAATGGAGAAGGAGAGAACCATGGCTAAAGGCAAAAGCAAAATTGACGAAGGTTCCAGCTCCGCTGCAAAGTCTAAAACCTCCGAAGTTGAGGAATATCATCCTGACGATCCGCTAATCCCCTTAGGTCTAACTCCCGTGGTTGTTGGAGCATCCGGATCTACTCAAGAGAGAGTATCTGCTGAAGGTATCTCTCTCTTTTCCCCGCAATTTGCTAAAGCGATTGCGAATTGTCGTCGTCTAACAGGACAACCCATTGAATTAGTAATGTGTGTCTCTCGTAATGCAGGTGGCGAGCCCGTCGACAAGGGTGTTGGAAAGGAGAGAGAAGTGGAGGAGGAGACCGTCTTGCCGGGTGCTGGTCCCAATGTACTCAAGGATGCCGAGACTATCGAAGCTTTAAAAGACATGGATGGTTGCCATGTGGATGACGAAGAGGATGCTACCGGCACCAAAGAGGCCGACGATGATGATGATGATGAGGAACCCCTGGCCAGCCGAAAAGCCAGACAAGAGAAAGAGTTGGCTTTAAAGAAGGTGGGGGATGAGGCTTTGGATGTGGTCCCTCTTGCAGAGTTCGATCCCAAAACTGGGATGATTATGAAAATCCAGTCCAAGTCCATCAGCCGGCGACTTCACTTTGCAAACCCTGATGACTTCCCGGCTTCCCTCTCCAGCAGAAGCAAGGGAAAAGAAGGGGGAGAGGAGACCTCAGAGGAGTCAGATGCTCCCCTCGTGGACAAGCGGAAAAGGAAGAAGGAGGATCCATCTGAAGCCGACAAGGAGAGGCTGGAGAGGCAGAAGCGAGAGAAGAAATCAAAGCATACATAGGATGTTTGTTGATATTTTGTATTTCGGTTTCCCACTGGCCAGAAAGTGTAGTTGTGAGACTGGCCCTCACTTTTGTTTCTAGCTTGTTTTTCCATTCTGCTGACTTATGGTACATAAACAAGGATTTGTTTCTTCTTACATCATTGTGTACCTGTATTCATAGAAACTTTCCACGTTTAGTCGTTAGCCAACTATTAATAATTATAAGTCAGTCATTCAACAGGAAGAAGAATGTTCATGCTATGTTACACTGTTATATCAAAGTTTAGTGTATGCATAGGAGCGCGTGATGCCCCCTAATCAATTGTTAGAGTTTTACGCTAGGCGATTTGTTCGTTCCCCGATCCTTCAGCGGGGGAGGAGCTATTTCTCAGCGCTCAATCGGCGACGCCTTTATACTCTCTCTCTCTCTGGAGAGTTAGAGTTCGAGCTTAGCGATTCATTCGCTCCCCGATCCTTCAGCGGGAAAGGAGCTCTTTCTCAGCGCTCAATCGGAGACGCTTTTATACTCTCTCTCTCTCTGGAGAGTTAGAGTTCGAGCTCAGCGATTCATTCGCTCCCCGATCCTTCAGCGGGAAAGGAGCTCTTTCTCAGCGCTCAATCGGAGACGCCTTTATACTCTCTCTCTCTCTGGAGAGTTAGAGTTCATGCTTAGGCAGCTCCGATCATGGCACACCGTCGTTATTCGTAGATGTCGATTTTTGTGTCTTTTATACTCTCTCTCTTCTCTGGAGAGTTAGAGTCACGGATTAAGCAGTCTGCAATCATGCATTCTTCATCAAACTCATCCTTGGGGTATACTTTAACCCATACTCTGTGGATTAGAGCTAGTCGGACAAGCAGTTAGAGCTTTTACTAAAAACTTTGGGTCCCTCCGATTAGTCTACGGGATGAACTGTTGGCACCAGACTTCGGGTACCTGGATTATTCACATTGATTTTTAATAAGAATAAACAGGCAAATAAATAAAGGTGCAGTAAAGGTAAATAACACACAGTATTTTTATAGTGGTTCGGTCGAATCATGACCTACGTCCACTTTATAATCTCTTGCTTTAAGAAATCAGACTATTCTAGGCAAGTCATGCCTTGTACATAGTTTTTTAACAAAGCAAAAGAATAGATTTGAAACTCTCATGTCAAATATGGCCGTAAATGTTGGGCATTCCACACTCTGGGGATTTCCTGTCCATCTACGGTTGCTAGCTTGAAGGTTCCATTATCAAGCTTGCTCAAAATAGAGTACGGTCCTTCCCACTTCGCTCCCATATGAGTTGGGGGTGGGAAGACACGTTTCAGAACCAAGTCTCCGGGTTCCCAGGTCCGGACTCGGACCTTTTTGTTGTAATATTTGGCGACCTGTTGCTTGCATCTCAGAGCACGCAGGTCGGCTTCATCCCTCTTTTCTTCGATCATATCCAGGGACTCAAGGAGCAATTCATTATTGGTCATTGGATCATAATAGGTCACCCGATGAGAAGGTACCTTTATCTCAATCGGGATGACTGCTTCTGTTCCAAAAGCGAGGGAGAACGGGGTATGTCCGGTCGCCGATTTATATGTCGTTCTGTGAGCCCATAGTGCCAAGGGCAATTCATCAGCCCACATGGCTCTAGCCCGCTTCATTCTTCTTTTCAGAATGGACTTAATTACTTTATTTGCAGCTTCGACTTGCCCGTTTGATTGTGGGTGTGCCACGGAGGTGTATCGATTATCGATGTGATATTTTTGGCAGAAGTTTCTGAATTCAGCACTATCAAATTGAGTTCCGTTGTCCGTTATCACAATCTTTGGAATTCCAAATCGGCAAATGATGTTTCTCACAATGAAGTTGATCACTCGTTTAGTTGTGATTGTAGTTAGTGGTTCTGCCTCGACCCACTTAGTGAAATAATCTATGGCCACAATAGCAAACTTTGCTCCGCCCCTTGCTATGGGGAGACTTCCTATGATATCAATTCCCCACATAGCAAATGGCCATGGACTCATCATTGTTTTTAACTGGCTTGGAGGCGCTCTAGGTATCTTTGAAAATCTCTGGCATGCATCACATCGTCGTGCATATCTTACTGCATCCTTGTTTATGGTAGGCCAGAAGTAACCATGCCGCAATATCTTTTTCGCCAAAGTTTGCCCTCCAGTGTGATCGCCACATTCGCCCTCGTGGACTTCTTGCAGCACACGTTTGATGTCATCGTGGGCTATACATCGAAGGAGGGGCATTGAAAACCCTTGCCTATAAAGAACTCCGCCTTGCAATACGTATCGGGCGGCTTTACGAATTACTTTACGCCTCTCGCTTTTCCTGGTTGGAAGCGTTCCTCCCATTAGGAAATTCTTTATAGGGGTCATCCAGGATTCCCTTTCTGGTTCCGTCTCTAGTACTAGGTCGATTTCCATCTGGTCAATGCTGGGGGACCGAAGTACTTCAACGGGGGCTAGCCCTATCGTTTTAGGATCGTTAGAACTAGCCACCTTTGCCAACTTGTCTGCCTGCTGATTTTCTGACCGCGGAATATGAGATATGCTGTAGTGATCAAACTCATTGAGCAGCTCTTTCACTTTCTTTAAGTATAGAATCAATCTTGCACTTTTAGCTTGGAATCTCCCAGTAACTTGGTTTACAACTAACTTGGAATCGCAGAAGATGTTCAATTTTGTGACTTCTAGCATCTTTGCAATCTTTAATCCGGCTATCAAAGCTTCGTATTCAGAATCGTTGTTAGTGGCCTGAAACTCCATTCGGATGGCATAAGTTATCAATCGTTTCTCGGGGGTTTCAAGCACTATTCCAGCGCCGGATCTTTCATTGTTTCTAGCACCATCAGTATATAATTTCCAGGCATCAGGATCGAAAAGTAACTTCGAGGGTTCCACTTCTTCGTTTGCTATATCTTCTTCAGGGACAGTGAATTCTGCTATGAAGTCGGCTATCACTTGCCCCCGAATTGACCGTCTAGGCTGAAAGTTCAAGTCAAATTGACTTAACTCTATGTTCCATTTGAGTAACCTTCCAGATGCCTCCGGTCTCTGTAAAACTTGTTTGAGTGGATGGTCAGTGTATATGGTGATCGGATGTGCCTGAAAGTAGTGCCGAAGTTTTCTGGAGGCAGTTAGTAAACTATACGCCAGTTTCTCTACCCGCGGATAATTACGCTCTGCTGCTGTCAATTTTTTGCTCACATAATACACGGGTCTTTGGATCTTATCCTCTTCCCTTACCAACACTGAGCTGATCGCATGGGATGACACGGCCAAATACATGAATAAATCCTCGTGATCTATTGGTTTAGATAGGATGGGAGGTTTCTCCAAGTGGCTGAGCAAATTCTGAAACGCTTCTACGCAGTCAGGAGTCCATTTAAAGTGGCGTTTTCCTCGCTTTATTAAGTCGAAGAATGGAATGCACTTATCCGTAGCCCTGGAGATAAATCTGCTTAGTGCGGCCACTTTTCCGGCAAGGCTTTGCACATCTCTAATTTGCCTAGGTTCCTGAATGTTCCTGATTGCCGTGATCTGGTCCGGATTAATCTCGATACCGCGCGAACTGACAATGAATCCTAAGAATTTTCCAGAAGCAACACCGAATGAACATTTGGTGGGATTGAGTTTCATCCCATACTTTCGAAGAATGCCGAACATCTCTGCCAAGTCAGTAGTGTGTTGAAAGGATTGCTTGGATTTAACCAACATATCGTCAACGTATACTTCCATTGTTTTCCCGATTTGGTTATAAAACATTCTGTTGACCAGACGTTGGTACGTAGCGCCTGCATTCTTCAAACCAAAGGGCATTACTACGTAACAATATAATCCCAGATCAGTGATAAAGCTAGTATGCTCTTGGTCCGGAACGTGCATCGGAATTTGGTTGTATCCTGAATAAGCATCCATGAATGAGAGAAGCTCATGACTTACCGTCGAGTCTACCAACTGGTCAATTCGAGGTAATGGGAAACTATCCTTTGGACAAGCTTTGTTCAGATCCGAGAAGTCGATACACGTTCGCCACTTTCCGTTGGCCTTCTTTACCAGGACTGGATTCTAAATCCAGTCTGGGTAAGTGGAATCTCTGATAAACCCATTACTCTTTAGCTTTCCGACCTCTTCTTTCAAGGCAGCGGACCTCTCTGGGCCCAGCATTCGCCTTTTTTGCTTTACTGGAGGATGTTTGGGGTTAATGCTCAAAGAATGGCTCATGATTGATGGGGATATCCCGCACATGTCTGCATGGGTCCAAGCAAATACATCCAAATTGTTCTTTAAGAAATTCGTCAATTCTTCAGCAAGATTTGGACTTAACTGGGATCCAATCTTAAGGACCTTCTCCGGGTCACTGTCATCGATTGGTACATCCACAGTTGCCTCGTTGGGAGTCGCCGTTCTGCCCCCGGGTTCTTGATCCTCTCTGGGATCTATATCCTCGGGCACCACTTTAGGCAACTCTCCAACAATTGTCCTCTTTGGTTGCTATAAGGTCCCCACCCCCGAAGGAGGAGAAGTGCCTTTAGTTTCGATATCCCCTCCATTGCGAAGTAACTTTAGTTCGGCGACATAACATGCTCGCGCAGCAACTTCATCCCCTCTGACGATACCAATGCCAGCTTCTGTGGGGAATTTCAATAACAAGCACCAAGGGGCTATACAGGCTCTGAACTTTGTGAGGGCCGGTCGGCCCAAGAAGGCATTGTATGGTGATTCAACATCCAAAACCACGAAGGGAAGGATTCTCACTCTCTGGCGTTCTCCTTCCCCAAGTGTAACTGGCAACTCTACATAACCCATTGGAGCGGTGGATGCTCCGTTGAATCCACGGATCCACCCCTGGCAGGGCTTCAAGTCTTTTATTTCAAGATTCATCTGGTCAAAGGCCTTTTTGAAGAGAATATTAACGGAACTCCCGTTGTCCACCAGGACCTTATGAACAGTGGCTGGCCCAATGGGTATTGTGATTACAAGTGGATCTTCAGTTGGAGCATGGACTCCGACGCTTTCCCGTTCTCGAAAAACAACATCATCAGTCATCATCTTCTGCTGCTTCACCGGGATACTGTCCTCGGGATTGCTACATTCCCCCACTTCGAGGTGTTGTTTGGCTGCATTGACGTATTGATCTAACGCTTTGGAACTATGCCCAGCAAGATAGAGTCCTCCAATCACGGTATTGATAACAATATTCTTTCCTTTTTGCTGAGCAGTCGGCCTAGCAGCAAGTTGATTTTGATTCTGATTTGGGGTCTGCACTGCTTGCCCCCTGTCCCTAGGCGCTATTCTGTATTCATCTAGCTTCCCCTCTCGAAGCAGCCTTTCGACCACGTCCCTAAGGTGACGACATTCATTCGTCGAATGACCGTGAATTTGATGAAAGAGACAAAACTTTCCTGTCTCACGCTCTTTTTCTGTCGATTCTCTAGGAGGTGGCCTCTTATTTTGGAGGACTTCGTACGCATCCATGAAAATATTCTCCAAAGTATCATTGATGGGTGTATAACTTTCAAAGGCCCTGGGACGAGTCCTCCTCTGGGAATCGTTCCCTCGGCCCCTCTTCCGGTTGTTGCTGTTACCATTGTTATTGTTGTTACCCGGCTGACGGCCACCCTGATTCTGATTTCCGACGTTAACTTCAACTTTCCCTGAGCTGTCTCCAGTCTGTTTGATGGCGACATTGCTCTGAATTTCCTCCTTATCAGTTGTTTTAGCCTTTCGGTTCGCGTATACCTCTTCCCGGCGCAGATGTACATTGGCTTTCTCATAGAATAACTCTCTGGTGTGGGGTGGTTTGCCTGCCAAGTACCTCCCGAATTCAGTGTCCTTATCCACTCCGTCAATCAATGCTGCGACGATGGTCGGCTCATGAGGATCTTTAACCTCAGTGGCGGCCAAATTGAAACGATCCAGGTACATCTTTAGACTTTCGCCTGGTCGCTGTTTGACAAGGAATAAATCGATCACGCTTTTCGTCTTCTGTGCGTAAATACGGAATTGTTCTACGAACTTCTCGCTTAGTTCCCTGAAGCTAGAAATCGATCTCGCCGGCAGGCGAGTAAACCATAGCAAAGCCACGTCTTCCAGGAATATGGGAAACGCTTTACACTTAACCGCGTCAGAAGCGGCAGCAGCTGTCATCGACCAAGAGTATCTCATTAGGTGCTGAACAGGATCAGATCTTCCTGCATACCGGTTCATTTGTGGCATGTTGAAACGCCTTGGAAAGGTTGCATCCAAAATATCGTCAGTAAAAGGGGTATGACTGCGGTCAATCCCCCAATCTTCGTTCCGCTGTCCGCGGCTGTCGGCCAAAATCTGGTGAACCATGGCTGCAACGTTTGCACTAGTCAAAGGAGGTTCAGGGTCAGTGCCTCTGGCCCGACGAGGTTCTCTGATCTCTCTTCGGGGAGTAGCCACAAAGTCTGGGGCTCGGACGGGGCTTCGCTGCCCCCTGATATCATGAGTATGCGTACGGCGACGGGGCTGAGGTGGTCTGTCGTGCACAGGACTGTTCACATCTCGAGTCCTGTGAGCCGTTGCTTGACCATTCATATTACGGTTCGTGGGTCCTGCCCCTAGTTCTTCTTCTTCCTGTGAGGGCAGGGTCCCGAACCGAAGCTGTTCTATGTTTTCGGCTCTCTCATACGGTCGCCGCGGAGGTCTCGGCGATTCTTCAGATGAAGAGGAATATGCTGGGGTGAGTGGACGAACTGGCGATGTTCTTTGCCTTGTTAGCTCATCAAGTCTTCTATCCATAGCCGTCAGGTTTTGCCGTAGGATAGAACTTTCCTGCCTTTGGGCGGCCAACTCATCAAATAACCTATCCCACATTTCGACAAAGCGGGAAAGATCCCCCTCAGTGACAGGAGCAGCAGGATCATAATGGTCATCATCACCCTCTCTCATGGGCGAAGTGCTCGGACCGGGTCGAGCAGAGGTTCCAGGACGATAGGAGTGGGTCATAGGTTCTTTTCCAGGTCGAGTTGTGTTCTGACCATCAGTTCGGGTAGCTGCGGTTCGTGGAGGGCGGTTCGCTGCGCCCCCCTGAGATCGACTCGTGGTCGTAGTACGCAGAGGTTGCGAGGTGTTGCCTCGGGATCGAGTGACAACACCGTCGGTAGCACGGATCGTCTCGTTCCCATCGACTCGGAACGAGGTGTCTTCGTCGGATCGGATCGCCCCCTACGCTCCGCGATCCAGAATTTCTTCGTTGACCAGTTCGTGCACACTCTCCTCGATCGTTTCGTTGGTCTGCGAAACTTTAGATCTTTTTCCAGCCATGATATCCGAATCGCTGGAATCTTCAAGAAAACGAATGACGAAACTTTAAGACTGAGTTTCTCAGTGAAAGCACCAAAAATGTTAGATCGAAATTTGGACCTAACACCCAAATTGTTATGAACAGTAAAGAATTTCGAATGAAGAACAAGGAAAAAGAAAATAACACTCAGAATTTATAGTGGTTCGGCATTAACGAGCCTACGTCCACTTTATATGTTATTAATTATGCTTTAGAAGCTAATACAACAATGATTTCCCTCAATATTTCAGTGGTTTGACAGCAATGGCGGATTCAGTACTCACTATTGCCAAAAGATCCCGAAAAATGCCAAGCTCTGGGCTATTTATAGCTGATTTTGTCAGGCGGATCGCGGACACGTGGCACGAATCCCGAGATTTTCGGATCGCATCGCCACCATTGAAGAAACAGTCAAACTAGCCGTTGTGAACAGGTGTCGTCAGATCCGTGCGATTCGGATCGCTGAAGACCAGCTCGTGGTTGAACGGGTCAGAGGGTTCGGTTCGTTACAAGGGATCGGATCGCCTGGAGGTGTCGTTCGTCGACGAGATGGGAGCGATCCGTTCCTGGGCGAGTCGATAGAGCGCGATCTAGTCCTGGGCGAGACGATGGCGTGCGATCCGTTCCTGGGCGAGACGATGGCGTGCGATCCGTTCCTCCAATTTCTTGGGGGACTTGGTTTCCTGGTTTCCTTTTATGAATGATCCTGGATGGCTTGGTCAAAAAGCGAGCCAACAGCTATGGTCCCACTTGACCCCTCCCTCAACTAATGAAAGGCACACCTTGTAAAATGAGAACTATACGCCGGCCCCCGGTGCCCCACTATCCTATGGCCATCCTCACCCATAACTAGATAGAAAGTATATGGTCTTTTGGAGTTCTCCGCCTTTCCGCTTCACGTATCTCGATTGACTCAAGATGGATGGTAGACGACGAGTCGCTATCACAGGGCTACCGTTTGCTCACCGAATCACGCCGGTCCATCCTGGTCTTTAGGTTGCCATGTATTGCAACCAAGGCATACCCCTGGTTCTTCTACGCTGACCTTAACCTCTGTGGGCCTAGGCGGATCATCTGCAGCCTCAAAGAGGGATACCAAGAGTACCCTCACGTCCCCTCGAAGCCTCGGGCTTCGTAACCCAATTCGTTGGAGCCTTTTTTTTAATCAGACGGACGTTCACCCCTCCTCGTGTTATACTAAGAATTACTACTTAGTTTTGTCAACTAAGGTTTACCACTTAGTTTCCAGAATCGTTGTTTTCTTAACTAAGGTTTACTACTTAGCTCCTTTTAACTAAGGTTTACTACTTAGTTCTCTTTCCTGTCAATTTGGATTGGTTAAGTGTCATTAGTCAATTCAAGCTAACTTAACCCTCTTCATTTATCCTGTTAAGCTGGTTAAGTGTCATTAGCAATTCACGTTGACTTAACCCTACCACAAACCAAGTTATATTGGTTAAATATTTCTTATTACTTAACCCTACCCCTTCATCCTGTATTGGTTAAGTGTTCCTTTTTAACTTAACCTTACCCGTCTGTTTTAACTAACATGTTATTAATGGTTAAGTATTATCCCTTCATGTTTTAGACTTAACCTCATTCCTTTATCACAACCTGATGGTTAAGTGTTCAGGTTTACTTAACCCTACGGTCTAGCCCAGCTAATATATCAAAATTGGCTAAGTGTATTAGATTTTACTTAACCCCAACCTATAGTCTAGTTAACATATTAATTTGGCTAAGTGTATTAACTTTACTTAACCCCTACAAGTCTCGTTTTGCTACCTTGAGTTTGGTTAAGTGTCTCTATGGACTTAGCCCTCCCATTCTAGCTTAACTGTGTTAAGTTGGTTAAGTGTTCCTATGGACTTAACCCTCCCATTCTAGCTTAACTGTGTTAAGTTGGTTAAGTGTTCCTATGGACTTAACCCTCCCATTCTAGCTCAACTGTGTTAAGTGTCAGTGTGAACCTAACCCCACCCATCAGTCTAGTTATCATGTTGAACTGGTTAAGTGTCTTAGTTAACTTAACCCTACCATTCTTGTTCTAGCTTTAACTAAATAAATTAAAGCCGCTACCACTCACATTAGACAGGTATTGTTGTGATTATTGGATGTGCCGGTTGGTTCCGGGCAGGTTTATATCGCAACTCAGTCTAACCTCGGGCTAGGCATATTCGTGTTTTCTAAGTTCAAAGGGTTTCAATTTATTTTCAAATCAAGTTTTGAAAGTAACCATCCCATTCGTCGGATCAGTTAGGGAAAGCCAGGGAGAGCAGGAAACTTGTATTTTCCAAACCCAAGCCTAGACACTATCCTCTCTGTCACCCTAGAACTTTCTGGTGTGTCATTAAAAGAGATGTCGTTAAGAAACCTTTAATTTGTCTAAATTTATATTTTCTCATTCAGGCCAAATTCTATAAGTAAATTATTTCTAATTTACTTATTTCCTAATTACTCTTTTAATGTAAATTGTCTACATTCATTCTTATGGCCCATTTCCCCTTCTAAATCATATTTATGCTTTTTGGTATATGGACTATACCAAATTAGGTGTCACTAACCATGATTTTGCTAAACCTGCCAATTACTCCCAATTATGGCCAATTTCACATTTATGCCAATATACTTACCGTGCCAAATTAGCTAATCCAATTCCGATTCAACATTCTAATTCTAGACTTATTACTCTAGTTCACTATTCATGTAAATGCTAGATTTACACGTCAATATTAGATTCAAATTACACATCTTATAATTCATGTCAAATTTATCCAACTTGCATTTCTATGAACATGCCATAATACATGTTCCCAATTTATGCCAATTTCCAAGTTAAACTACGTTTTTAGTAAATTTCATATTTTGCCCAAACCGCATTCCCACCGTTCGTATAATCGTGATTCAGTCTAGATTATAAATAAAGCTAGGTTTGTAGAAAATAGGGAATGAACCAAAGATGCTATGCAAAAGATAGACATACTAACTGGCATAAAAAGGGTTGAATAACGACGTCGGTTCAAGAACATGGGTAGACCTAACTAAATAGGTAAATTCCCAAGGTCTAAAACCAAAGATAACCAAGAATAGACAGAATAGATGATCGGGTTTAGACCCAATTTCATAGTCACAAAACATAAGCAACACTTTCCTGGTCATGAATCACAGGTGTTTAATCACAGATGTCCTTGTTATGTCATAGGCAATAGTTTATATTTCCTAATCAAAGGCATAGGCTTAGTCAAGAAAATAATCCTCATAGTCACAGTCATAGGCAATGTTCATAGTCATAGGCAATGTCCATAGTCATAGGCATATGGTTTTAAGGTCCATAGTTTCATAGTCATGGTCTTATTTGTCCTCGAATCATAACAGTTCTTAATTAGGTTCAAGAGTATAGGCACTGATTCGAATAGAGAGAGAGAGAGATTTGGCATATTCTTTTATTCCTTTAATTTCATGTCACGAAAAGAGAAAAACGTTCAAATCTAGAAATAACCGACTTACAGAAATTTAGATTAGAAAAGAAAGATGGCGTTGCTATGATTCGTGCGACGTTAGCCTTTGATCCTTATCTTGAAGCTTTAATCTTGATTCGGATCTCTTCTTGAAAGTATTTGAGCAGCATCCCCTCGTCTTGATTTATTTTATATATATTATTCTATTTATTATTTATTTTAAGTGGAGGAGAAGAAGCCATGTTCACTAAGAATCTTTGCAGCATAAGGGTAGAGAAGAATTGTGAATAGAGAAGGAGACTAGGGCTGTTTATATAGTGTAGAAGTCAACGAATCTGGTCAGAAGGGCGTCCAAATACAGAGAAACGAATCTGGTTCAGGAAGCTGAAAAAAGCAGGGGGGTCGACACCCAGGTCGACTCCCCAGTCGACCTGGGGGGGGGGGGGGTCGACACCCAGGTCGACTCCCCAGTCGACCTGGGGGGGTCGACACCCAGGTCGACTCCCCAGTCGACCTGGAGGGGGTCGACACCCAGGTCGACTCCCCAGTCGACCTGGGGTCCTGGGCGGGAAATTTCCCGCTCAGCCCGCTTCTGAGTCTGTTTTGAAATTTGAACCTTGCTGAAACTTCCGGAGGCCATATCTTCCTCATACGAACTCCGATTCACGCAAACTCGGACTCGTTTTCATGCAGAATTCCGAGACGAACGCAATGGCGCAGCCCATTTCCCTTGATTTTGATTTTAACTTTTAATTCTGCCTTGATTTGTGAATCTTAGCGTTACAGAATCACGGGGTGTTACATTCTCCCCCACTTAAAAGGATTTCGTCCCCGAAATCTTCAAGTTAGGAAGAATGTGTCCTACCATCCAATCACCCATCTACTCAACCATTCAATCAAAGGCATTCATTGTCCTTAAAAGATTTCTAATGCTTTCATGTTTATATGCATAGTGTGTGTATATGTCTTTATCCAATGCAAAATCAGGCGGTCTACTGATTCAGTTGACCTCCTAAATGCAAATCATGTCAGTGCCATGCGTCCAATCATGTATGCAAGCATCCCTAGTTATGTAAATACTACATGTGTGCATAGCCATTCATCCGTATGCAACATCCATATTATAACATATCAGGCTCAACTTACAAACAAATACATTCCTGTAAATGCAATATGAAAGCGTCCGAACTGATCTAGTGCATATGCATTCACGAGCAACCATTAGCAACCACTTGCAACCATCAACCATAACATGTTTCAAACACATGTTTACATCCATTGGCTTCTTCCTAAGGATCGAAGATACGACCTAGAGGATATACTTTGGAAAGAGAGAAACAATTATGCGTAAAGCTCCTACAAATAAAGAAATCAAGGATGCACCCTTAAGGAAAAAGGGTTTGATGCTAGTATCAAGCCTTCTTGAGCTTTACTCCACTGTATCTTAACTAATTTAACTTCACAATTGTGAAGTTTCTGACCTCCATTTCCAAAGTAAACAGATTTCAACTATGATACCAAGTGTACATACCAAGATGGTTCGAGGTCCCTCCTTCGAATTTAGACGATCTATGTGAGACGATATAAGCAAACTCGATAGCTATTCTCAAATCCCTACTAACCAAAAATAAACTGGTCGGACCACCAATTGGATTCGAGACTCTAGTGGGATCTTTCTACTATACAAGTACTATGGTGCAGAGACTCAACTATGGAAGTGGATATGAACAAATGCGAAGCGCTAAAACGAACAACAAAACTAGACTCTTCCAACAGAACTTTACTACCTTTCTCCTAGGTACGCTTGGTGGTGAAAGTATGTACTTGCCCTTCTGAAAATCTTGTTCCTCGTTCTTGCCCTTGTCCTTAATTATATGCCCTATCCTACCCTAGTAAAAATACTTCCTCTTGTCTTAGGTTTTATAATTTCTTCCTCCTTCGTGAGCTAAACCTACATCCATGAATTTCTCATACTAGGGTTATGCTCCTTAGCCAAACTCCTCATCCTCTTCCGTATGTTGACAAATCTCTCGAAAACTGCTTCCATCGTACGGAAAACCCTATAAGCTTGAAGGAAAATTGGCCGTAGGTGAGACAACTACGACTATGGATGGAAGCCGGGGCACTACTTCGCCCATCGATGAGGTTACCTCCCAGAAAGCCAGGAGCCCCAGAGACTCAAGAAAGAAGGAGACAAAAATTCAAATAGAGGAAGAGAAGATAGTGCGTATGGCTTTGGGGAATATGCCTTTAAAACAAATCTTTTCTTTTGAAAATGCTTCTTTAAAAACCGTTTTGAAAATAATTTTTCAAATCTTTTATCTGATCCGGTAACCTTCAGCTCTGATACCACGTGTAACACCCCACATCCGTTAGTGTCACTCACAAACGGAATGCACTAAGTTCTGTGGAACATTTAGGGTAAAAGATGCAGATAAATTACAAGACAGACAGAAATTAAACAGCGGAAAATAAAACTTTGCTTTATTGATAAAATAGTTTGTACAATGATTTCTTTACAATACCAGAGTATCATCTGTCTTACAAAATAAAGAAGCATAAAACAACATTTATATTCCCCAATTTTAGCAAGAGCCAGCCATAGCATCTGTTAAGAGAATCCAAGCAAACTTCGACAAATCTTCAAGCTGGGAAAGAGTGACAGTCCAACTTAACCTGAGCTATACTACTCCCTCCTCTACTACCTGGGGGGGGGAACGGAAGAAAAGAAGACGAAAGAAAAACAGAGTCAGACATAAAGCCTGAGTAAGTTCAGTAACTTCTAGCATGTGAACATGGAAAAACAAACGACATGAATTAACTGAATCCAAGATTACACCATGACCATAGGGTCAGCAAGATTAGATAAGATAATCACAAGATATGCTAAGATAAGATAAACTGGATATGCTCTAATACTTTCGCCGCTTCGCTATTTCCTTGTTATACTGGTTTCTATATCTCTGCACCACCTAACTAGTGTTCCAACTAGTAACGATAACGTGATCCCAACCCCTGTAGTTTCCATTGCCTTCAGACATACATTTATTATTTATTACCTAGATCTAATCTAGGGTTTTCTATCAAGTGCTTTCTAGATTTAGCTAGAGTTTACGCTATCTGCTGAACGCTTCTCGAGTTCAGGGTTTATGCCACCTAGTCCAACTAGGGATTACGCTACCTGTCGAACGATGCCCCCAAGTCTAGGACACACTACCTAGAGTGGTATATGTTCCTATACTTCCCCACGCATGTATCGCGAATCGTTATCGCTTGTCTAGATGCACATGTCTTGTAATGTGCGGTCCGAGTCCTGTGACAGGGTAAATCAAGGAATACAGAACTCGGTCGGGAGCTTTCAGATATCTGCCGATGCAGATGCTAAGGTCTGTTTTTATTCCCGTGGCTATGGTCCCACTTGACCCCTCCCTCAACAAATGAAAGGCACACCTTGTAAAATGAGAACTATACGCCGGCCCCCGGTGCCCCACTATCCTATGGCCATCCTCACCCATAACTAGATAGCAAGTATATGGTCTTTTGGAGTTCTCCGCCTTTCCGCTTCACGTATCTCGATTGACTCAAGGTGGATGGTAGACGACGAGTCGCTATCACAGGGCTACCGTTTGCTCGCCGAATCACGTCGGTCCATCCTGGTCTTTAGGTTGCCATGTATTGCAACCAAGGCATACCCCTGGTTCTTCTACGCAGACCTTAACCTCTGTGGGCCCAGGCGGATCATCTGCAGCCTCACAGAGGGATACCAAGAGTACCCTCACGTCCCCTCGAAGCCTCGGGCTTCGTAACCCAATTCGTTGGAGCCTTCTTTTTAATCAGACGGACGTTCACCCCTCCTCGTGTTATACTAAGAATTACTACTTAGTTTTGTCAACTAAGGTTTACCACTTAGTTTCCAGAATCTTTGTTTTCTTAACTAAGGTTTACTACTTAGCTCCTTTTAACTAAGGTTTACTACTTAGTTCTTGTAACAACCCGTAAAATGCGAGCCAGTTTGAAATTTTTATTTTGGAAATTTTAACGAATTTTGATTATTTAAAATGAATTATTTTAAATAATATCGGCGAGAAATTTATTTTGAATATAATTCGAACGTATATATTATACTCGTCGTCGTTAGAATATAAATATTTATATATAATTATAAATAGAATTGAAAATGGCGCGGTAGTTCGATAATTCGATTTCAAACTTCAATTGAATGTACCGGGTGCAAAACAATCCGGATTTTAATGAAACCAAAAATAATGGAATCTAATAGTGAATATCTTTCCAACGAATCGGGAAAATCAAGATTTCATATCAGGAATCAAAAGAAATGTCCAGTTGAAAATTCTGAATAGTCGCTATGGAATTCAGGCCCTTAAAAATGGACATTTTGCAAACGAGCTCGGATTTCGACGAAACCACTTTTGTTGGGTCCGTGATGTTAAATTATTGCTAGATTCCAAGTTTCATAATTTTTCGAATCAATATGTGAGCGTGGCAAAAGAAAACGCGTTTGACCAGTTTCAGTTGATTTTAATCGACTGGAAATTGGCCATTTTTCTAACGGTCTCAGAATTCAACGAAACTAGTTTTGTTAGGACCGTATCGTCAATACGAAGCTAGAAAATATTTTTCTGCCATTTTTAGAATTCGTATGTGGCCCCGGTAATTTGAAATGTACGTTTAAAATTCAATATAGTGATTTAAATGTAAATTAAAAGGAAACTGATCGAAACGGTCGATTCAGCTTGCGGTACATATCCCATTGTGTTCGGAATGGGGGTGAAACGCTATGGGCGACAGGCGGTGGGCCTCGTTTCGAGGTCGTATGGGAAAGTCAACTTTTAGAAATTAAATAATATAAAAAAATAAATAAAAAAAAAATATTCCCTCCTCCCCTTTAACCCTCCTGGCCCCCCCCCCCCCCGTTCGTTTAAATCAAAATCAAAAAGAAAGAAAAAAAAAAAACCTAAATCGCACAGGCGATTAACGCCGATCGCCACCCCCCCCCCTCAAGACCAGACGTCGACGAACATCATCGCGCCGCCCTCACCTCGAAGACCCGAAGCCATCGCCCCCGTCGAATCCCATCGCGACGCCACCCTCGAGAGCTCCTGCCGCCGACGAAGACGAGCCGCGTTTTCCCCCCCTTTTCCGCAGCTTCGGTGAGCATCTTCCTTTTTGTTTTATTTTTTTTTATTTTTTTTTATTTTCTTTTTTTTTTATTTCTGTAATACTGTTTTGAATTAAAAAGATAAAAAAAAAAAAGAGATTTTAAAACTGAAATGTTTTAAAGGTAAAAAAAACTGATTTTTTTAAAAGTATAAAACCTGATTTTTATAAAAGAATAAAACTGATTTTATGAAAGAATTAAAAACTGATTTTTATTTTTAAAAAAAAATTTAGAAACTGAAATTGTTTTAAAAATAAAAACCGAAACTGTTTTTTTAAAATATTTAAAAACTGGTTTTCTTGAAAAGTTAAAAACTGGAATTTTAAAGAATATAAAAACTGATTTTTAAAATGATTTAAAACTGTTTTTTTTTAAAAGAAAAAGGGTTTAACTTTAAAAGGAAAAAGATTTGATCTTTAAACATAGTAAAAGATTTGTTTTTTTTTATTATTATGAAAAGTATAGATTTTTATTTAAATAAAAATATGAATTTTCAGGACAATGAGGTTATAATTTTTATCATGCATAACGAGTTATAAAGATTCGGGTTTTATTTATATGAAGTTAGCGGAAATAAAAATAGGATTTTTATATGTTGAACTTCGAAATAAAAATAGGATTTTTATATATTGAATAGCGAAGTAAAAATTCGATTTTTATATATTGAATAGCATAGTAAAAATGTGATTTTTATATATTGAATAGCGAAGTAAAAATTCGATTTTTATATATTGAATAGCGAAGTAAAAATTCGATTTTTATATATTGAACATTGAAGTAAAAATTCGATTTTTATATATTGAATAGCATAGTAAAAATGTGATTTTTATATATTGAATAACGAAGTAAAAATTCGATTTTTATATATTGAATAGCGAAGTAAAAATTCGATTTTTATATATTGAACATTGAAGTAAAAATTCGATTTTTATATATTGAATAGCATAGTAAAAATGTGATTTTTATATATTGAATAGCGAAGTAAAAATTCGATTTTTATATATTGAACATCGAACTAAAAATTCGATTTTTATATATTGAATAGTACAGTAAAAATTCGATTTTTATATATTGAATAGCATACTAAAAATTCGATTTTTATATATTGAATAGCGAAGTAAAAATATGATTTTTATATATTGAACATCGAACTAAAAATTCGATTTTTATATATTGAATAGCACAGTAAAAATTCGATTTTTATATATTGAATAGCATACTAAAAATTCGATTTTTATATATTGAATAGCGAAGTAAAAATTCGATTTTTATATATTGAATAGCGAAGTAAAAATTCGATTTTTATATATTGAACATTGAAGTAAAAATTCGATTTTTATATATTGAATAGCATAGTAAAAATGTGATTTTTATATATTGAATAACGAAGTAAAAATTCGATTTTTATATATTGAATAGCGAAGTAAAAATTCGATTTTTATATATTGAACATTGAAGTAAAAATTCGATTTTTATATATTGAATAGCATAGTAAAAATGTGATTTTTATATATTGAATAGCGAAGTAAAAATTCGATTTTTATATATTGAACATCAAACTAAAAATTCGATTTTTATATATTGAATAGTACAGTAAAAATTCGATTTTTATATATTGAATAGCATACTAAAAATTCGATTTTTATATATTGAATAGCGAAGTAAAAATATGATTTTTATATATTGAACATCGAACTAAAAATTCGATTTTTATATATTGAATAGCACAGTAAAAATTCGATTTTTATATATTGAATAGCATACTAAAAATTCGATTTTTATATATTGAATAGCACACTAAAAATATGATTTTTATATATTGAACATCGTAGTAAAAATATGATTTTTATATATTGAATAGCGAAGTAAAAATTCGATTTTTACATAGGTAGTGAAAGCGGGCAACGAAGGTAACCAAAAGGCGAGAACGAAGGAGGTTTATATCAAAGAAGAGCCAGATGATTGGATAGCTATCGGTGAGAATTTCTCACCTTTCAATTTCTTTTCTAATTATATATATATACTAGGATGCAGACGGTGCTTAGTAGCACCCGACACAATCGTCCACAGACCATGGACTTGTTTGTTTGGTTGCATAGATTAGTTGAATTATTTGTTTGAATTGAATTGTTTGGTGAGATGAAATTGATTTGATTGATGAGTGAATGGCGTGGGCCTTCACTAGACCGGGGATAAGGCTAGGCCTCGTCCCGTTTCTAGTATCGTGCCGTTATGCCGCCGAAATTTTCTAAAATATGTTAGAAAAATAAAAATATCATTTTATTTAAAGAATGAATTGAATAGGAATTCATATGTTGAAATAAAATGTTTTGTCGTTAAAAATATAATTTTTAACGTGAAGTGAATAAAATAAAATATTCATTTATAAACCGGACGGTTTGTTTATGTACACCTATTTGAATGACATTGATTGGGACGATAAATTTTACACATCGCCCAACAGCACAAATAAAATAGGTGTTTGATTGTTTGAAACCCCACACGGGTGTTGGGATGAAATTTGAAGTTCACTCATCCTGATTGATTAAAAATGTCGATCGATCGATTGACAGGCTGTTATAAGCGTTGAATATCTATATTTGATGCTTATACAGTGTAGTGCACTTTGGTTGATGATTGATTATTTTTCAATGCTATGATATACATGTGTTGTATGAAAATCCATATAATTAACTTTATATGGTAATTGATTGGGCCTCATTCCAATTTGAAAAATAAATAATATTATAAAATAAAAGTTCATGTGTTGACAGTACTCATTCATTGAGATTGGTCATGTGTTGAACGAAATATTTTGATAATAACAACTATTTTGAAAATAGAAATTTATGAAGCCGTGTTGATTAGATTGACGCCATTTTGACGTGAACGATATTTATATCGATTTTATTGAATTCAAAATGAATTGAAAACGATTTCGAAATGAATTGAATTGAAAACGATTTCGAAATGAATTGAATTGAAAACGATTTCGAAATGAATTGAATTGAAAACGATTTCGAAATGAATTGAATTGAAAACGATTTCGAAATGAATTGAATTGAAAACGATTTCGAAATGAATTGAATTGAAAATGATTTCGAAATGAATTGAATTGAAAACGATTTCGAAATGAATTGAATTGAAAACGATTTCGAAATGAATTGAATTGAAAACGATTTCGAAATGAATTGAATTGAAAACGATTTCGAAAGGAATTGAATTGAAAACGATTTCGAAATGAATTGAATTGAAAATGATTTCGAAATGAATTGAATTGAATATGAATTCAAATTGAATTGAAATTTGAATTGAATAGAAATGAATTTTAAAACGAATTTATAAAGAAGAATTCAATTTTGATTTGAATTGAAAAGGAAGTTGAAATGGCTTTTGAAACGAATTTAAAACTATTTATATAATTCGTTTTAAATAGAAATCGACGAAATATATATTATATATATTATATATAATATAATGGCCTGAATAGAACGCGCCACGCCGCGGCAGTTCGCGAATTTCGACCATTTATTTCAAACGGACATTACGGGAGATCCGACCGTCGGATTCTCCTAAAACCGGAACCGTTGGGTTCGTATCGAAAAGAGCTTTCTATCGAATATTAGAAATTAGAAATCTAACGGTTGGATTTGGAATTATGTCCAAATCAAATTCGAAAAAGGTCGCTGTAAGTGCAGTTCGATGGCCATTGATGGAAATCGACTGTACGGGCCTTGATAAAATTATTAAAAATAGTAATAATTTGTGTAAAATCATAAGAAATGATTTAGAAAGAATTGGGATGAAAAACTCCCTATTTGAAAAGATAAAAATAGATTTTTATCGAATTGAACTAGTTTTGAACTAGAATTATAATTCTATTTATTTTTAAATAAATAAATTGAATTCGAAAAGGGTTTTAAAAATAACCAAAATTTCCAATGATTGCATTGGAATGGATTTGAATCGAAATTGTCTTCGGAATATTTCGATGTTGGATTTCGTGATTATACAGGTGTTGTTATGGAAATTTGAAAGATATATATATTTATATCGTTATTTCCAATACGACATTTGTTAGTCGTAGAATTCGATATTGAATATAAGCTGATATATTTTCTATTCAGAGCCTTGTATTGAATATCGAATGTGATTTGGGTTTGTCGTGAATGGTGTCTTCACTAACACTGTTCTTGAACCCAGTTGAGAAAAGATTAAATCTTTTTATTTAGATTTAATGAAGTGTACCAATTAAATAATATTTAATTGGAATTGAATTGATATTGATTTTTGGGTTTATCGTGAACAGTGTTTTAAATAACACTTGTTCTTTAACCCGATAATTAATGAATGTGATTTGGGTTTGTCGTGAATGGTGTCTTCACTAACACTGTTCTTGAACCCAGTTGAGAAAAGATTAAATCTTTTTATTTAGATTTAATGAAGTGTACCAATTAAATAATATTTAATTGGAATTGAATGGATATTGATTTTTGGGTTTATCGTGAACAGTGTTTTAAATAACACTTGTTCTTTAACCCGATAATTAATGGGATGTGACTTTGGGTTTATCGTGAACCGTGTTTTAAATGACACTGATTCTTTAACCCAGTCACAGATTAAAACTAAGTGGAGTTTTAATGAATCTTTAATTAGATTGAAAAGATCGAGAATGGAGTATCACCAGTTTTGCTCCAGGCGATAGTTAAATCTTTAATTAGATTTGAACGTGAAATTTAGAAACTAACTGTCGGTTAGCTAAGTAGAATGGTTTTCTGGATATTGATCTGATGTTGGTTTCGGCCTTCGGGGTTAATATTTGGGGAATTATTCTCTTGATTAATTTACGGTTAGTGACTAATGAATTGGAATGAGGCGTATGTTGTGTTTGTGTAACACTTATTTAAAATATACGCGAGTTATTCGGAAAGACCGGGTTTATCCCATTCTGAATAACTGATACGACGATAAGTCGAAGATGAAGACGATGGTCGAAGACCGGAGGTCTTCACGTCGTTTGGGTGATAACTGATGATCTTGATTGGGCTGTACACCCAAGAAGATGGAAACAGTTGGTGATCGTCCAGACGTACTTGGAGATCGAAGGAGATGCGGGGTACTAGGTGCCTCCGGTTTCGTTCAGACCCAGAACGGACTTGTAAATGGACTGTGTGTCTGACATCGGATTTCATTCTGTGTGACTGATATCGGTTGCATAGGATGGCTTGCCTGTGTGGCATGCTAAGATGCAAATGATCAAGGCTTCTGTTGAAAAGCAAAGTCTTGTGGTTGATGATCAAAGTACGGCCTTTGTGGCGTAGCTTTGTGTAACGTTTACCTCGCGTGTTTCACACCCGGTATGAACCAAAAACGGGAGAGGACATCAGGGAGGACTTGCGTTTCTTTCTAGCTAGAAGTGGCGTCAGTGGTTTTACACGCCATGACGAGTTTGACTTATGTGGTTGTTGCGGTTGCGAGGCGCCTCGGTTATATCGGTTTCGGCCGAATGCATTCTGGTCGGCTGACGGACCAGACTTACGCCCCATAGGGCGGAGAGACGTATTGTTCAGGCATAATAATCCACATCGGTGGACCGGCCCTGACGATCTAAAGGGTTGATGCGTTCGGATCCTGAGACATGGGCTAGATTGTCTCGAATCGGTTGAGGACTATCTTTTGCCTCGGTTCATAGACGGAAATCCAATTTCCAAATACGTGACCTTGCGGTTTTATATGTAAACCTATATATGGCGACATAGTGGCATGGGACGCTCATGCCGCCTATGATTGATACTTATGATTTGAAGTTGTTTTATACACTATACACTTATAGTAGTATCAAATGATTTGTTTTAAAACGTATCAAGCATTCTTTGGCTGTTATAAGGGAAAACCCTATCCTCGACTGCGTTGCATTGTGTGATGGGACCTGGGTCTTATAACAGCTTCATTTTTCTTTATTTAGCATTGCGCTGTTTGTTTTATGCACTGGTATTCTTGGAAGGAAACCCGTTCCGTGTTATACGGCGTGGTCCCTTGATTTACCTAATGATTTAAAATAAAGATTAATAACTGTTTTAGTTCTCACACCAGTCACATGACTGACCTGGAGTTTATTGTTTTAACCTAAACTCTGGGTGCCCTTATTTTCGACACGGGCAGCTAGTAGTTTTGGTTTTGCAGATTTATATTCACAGGATCCTGGTTTACAGCTGGAACGATATCCGGAAAGCTTTGTATCCGTATATCTTCTTCTAGTTTGTGTATTGTATTATTTTCCGCTGCTATGTATTTAAATGTAATTTAAATCTCTGATATTTCTGTGTAATATTTATTCATTAATACTCTGTATATTCTTGTAATCTGATGCATTGTTGTAATATACAATGAGATGTTCTTCTGTATGCGTTCTGTTGTGGCTTGTTCTCGAACTATCCGACGCTTTCCTTTACGGGGAAGTTACGGGTCTTCACAGTTGGTATCAGAGCTTTGGTTTACAAAGCTAGAGAACAAGACACATTAGAACCCTACGAAAGAATTCATCAGATATTGGATTAGTAATATCCAATTAGAATGACTCGTTAGAGATAGGATCAGTAGTATCCTAGAACGAGTGTGAAGAGTATATTTTTAAAATGAAAGTCAAATTTGTTTTGAAAATTTAAAATCCATTATTCGTAGTTGATTGTCTATTTATATTGATGTGGACAATCCAGTATATATAGATTTTGCGTATACGTCTGATCCGCGTATATTCGAAGTTTTAATATATTGGATAGATATAGAATCACACTCTAGTCGCCCGGAGATAATTTTGGTAATGCGGCCGCATTATCAATATTTATATTCGTGTTTCGAAGGTGTGATATCTATATATTTCCTATTGACTGGTGTGAGAACCAAAATTAGATAAGGCCTATTGTTGTGATTTGGCATCAAAAACATGATTTTTGAATATGTATTAAAATTATGAATTTGAAAAGCTAAATCAACTAATTGATTGATGTTTGGGTTGTTTGTTTATTTGTTTGCTAATTTTTAGCCAATTATGCCTAATTGAATCACATATTGAATTATATTGAAAATTGGTCGCATTTGCTTGCATATATGTACTTACCTTGAACAGGTCATAGCAAGGAGGCTAGAGCAGAGAATAAAATTTGTTTGCCCGACAAATAGGTACATGTTTACTACATAATTTCCTGTTTTGTTTGGGTGATGATGATTTTGTGAGCCTATTGGCTAGCCGCTTGGCTTTTTCTTTTTCTTTTTGAGATCTGAAGGACCGGGGAAGCTATTTGAAATTCCCCGATGCTCCCGGTGCAGGGGAGGTTATGGCGAAATTTTTCAAAAATTTAGGGAGTTAGCCAAATTTTTGAAAATTTGAAAATTCTCAGAAACTAAAGAGTTGGAGAATGGAAGCCAGATCGAGCGTAGAGTTGAATGATCAAACCACTTTCGACTTTGTTCCTTTTCGGGGACGAAAAGTTTTAAGTGGGGGAGATTGTAACAACCCGTAAAATGCGAGCCAGTTTGAAATTTTTATTTTGGCAATTTTAACGAATTTTGATTATTTAAAATGAATTATTTTAAATAATATTGGCGAGAAATTTATTTTGAATATAATTCGAACGTATATATTATACGCGTCGTCGTTAGAATATAAATATTTATATATAATTATAAATAGAATTGAAAATGGCGCGGTAGTTCGATAATTCGATTTCAAACTTCAATTGAATGTACCGGGTGCAAAACAATCCGGATTTTAATGAAACCAAAAATAATGGAATCTAATAGTGAATATCTTTCCAACGAATCGGGAAAATCAAGATTTCATATCAGGAATCAAAAGAAATGTCCAGTTGAAAATTCTGAATAGTCGCTATGGAATTCAGGCCCTTAAAAATGGACATTTTGCAAACGAGCTCGGATTTCGACGAAACCACTTTTGTTGGGTCCGTGATGTAAAATTATTGCTAGATTCCAAGTTTCATAATTTTTCGAATCAATATGTGAGCGTGGCAAAAGAAAACGCGTTTGACCAGTTTCAGTTGATTTTAATCGACTGGAAATTGGCCATTTTTCTAACGGTCTCAGAATTCAACGAAACTAGTTTTGTTAGGACCGTATCGTCAATTCGAAGCTAGAAAATATTTTTCTGCCATTTTTAGAATTCGTATGTGGCCCCGGTAATTTGAAATGTACGTTTAAAATTCAATATAGTGATTTAAATGTAAATTAAAAGGAAACTGATCGAAACGGTCGATTCAGCTTGCGGTACATATCCCATTGTGTTCGGAATGGGGGTGAAACGCTATGGGCGACAGGCGGTGGGCCTCGTTTCGAGGTCGTATGGGAAAGTCAACTTTTAGAAATTAAATAATATAAAAAAAAAAAAAAAAATATTCCCTCCTCCCCTTTAACCCTCCTGCCCCCCCCCCCCCCCGTTCGTTTAAATCAAAATCAAAAAGAAAGAAAAAAAAAAAAAACCTAAATCGCACAGGCGATTAACGCCGATCGCCACCCCCCCCCCCCCCTCAAGACCAGACGTCGACGAACATCATCGCGCCGCCCTCACCTCGAAGACCCGAAGCCATCGCCCCCGTCGAATCCCATCGCGACGCCACCCTCGAGAGCTCCTGCCGCCGACGAAGACGAGCCGCGTTTTCCCCCCCCTTTTCCGCAGCTTCGGTGAGCATCT
Organism: Allium sativum; assembly: GCA_030737875.1. Taxonomy (NCBI): domain Eukaryota; kingdom Viridiplantae; phylum Streptophyta; class Magnoliopsida; order Asparagales; family Amaryllidaceae; genus Allium; species Allium sativum. Next base: position 494,321,602 of record CM060920.1, read on the forward strand.
TCCTTTTTGTTTTATTTTTTTTTATTTTTTTTTATTTTCTTTTTTTTTTATTTCTGTAATACTGTTTTGAATTAAAAAGATAAAAAAAAAAAGAGATTTTAAAACTGAAATGTTTTAAAGGTAAAAAAAACTGATTTTTTTAAAAGTATAAAACCTGATTTTTATAAAAGAATAAAACTGATTTTATGAAAGAATTAAAAACTGATTTTTATTTTTAAAAAAAAATTTAGAAACTGAAATTGTTTTAAAAATAAAAACCGAAACTGTTTTTTTAAAATATTTAAAAACTGGTTTTCTTGAAAAGTTAAAAACTGAAATTTTAAAGAATATAAAAACTGATTTTTAAAATGATTTAAAACTGTTTTTTTTAAAAGAAAAAGGGTTTAACTTTAAAAGGAAAAAGATTTGATCTTTAAACATAGTAAAAGATTTGTTTTTTTTTATTATTATGAAAAGTATAGATTTTTATTTAAATAAAAATATGAATTTTCAGGACAATGAGGTTATAATTTTTATCATGCATAACGAGTTATAAAGATTCGGGTTTTATTTATATGAAGTTAGCGGAAATAAAAATAGGATTTTTATATGTTGAACTTCGAAATAAAAATAGGATTTTTATATATTGAATAGCGAAGTAAAAATTCGATTTTTATATATTGAATAGCATAGTAAAAATGTGATTTTTATATATTGAATAGCGAAGTAAAAATTCGATTTTTATATATTGAATAGCGAAGTAAAAATTCGATTTTTATATATTGAACATTGAAGTAAAAATTCGATTTTTATATATTGAATAGCATAGTAAAAATGTGATTTTTATATATTGAATAACGAAGTAAAAATTCGATTTTTATATATTGAATAGCGAAGTAAAAATTCGATTTTTATATATTGAACATTGAAGTAAAATTTCGATTTTTATATATTGAATAGCATAGTAAAAATGTGATTTTTATATATTGAATAGCGAAGTAAAAATTCGATTTTTATATATTGAACATCGAACTAAAAATTCGATTTTTATATATTGAATAGTACAGTAAAAATTCGATTTTTATATATTGAATAGCATACTAAAAATTCGATTTTTATATATTGAATAGCGAAGTAAAAATATGATTTTTATATATTGAACATCGAACTAAAAATTCGATTTTTATATATTGAATAGCACAGTAAAAATTCGATTTTTATATATTGAATAGCATACTAAAAATTCGATTTTTATATATTGAATAGCGAAGTAAAAATTCGATTTTTATATATTGAATAGCGAAGTAAAAATTCGATTTTTATATATTGAACATTGAAGTAAAAATTCGATTTTTATATATTGAATAGCATAGTAAAAATGTGATTTTTATATATTGAATAACGAAGTAAAAATTCGATTTTTATATATTGAATAGCGAAGTAAAAATTCGATTTTTATATATTGAACATTGAAGTAAAAATTCGATTTTTATATATTGAATAGCATAGTAAAAATGTGATTTTTATATATTGAATAGCGAAGTAAAAATTCGATTTTTATATATTGAACATCGAACTAAAAATTCGATTTTTATATATTGAATAGTACAGTAAAAATTCGATTTTTATATATTGAATAGCATACTAAAAATTCGATTTTTATATATTGAATAGCGAAGTAAAAATATGATTTTTATATATTGAACATCGAACTAAAAATTCGATTTTTATATATTGAATAGCACAGTAAAAATTCGATTTTTATATATTGAATAGCATACTAAAAATTCGATTTTTATATATTGAATAGCACACTAAAAATATGATTTTTATATATTGAACATCGTAGTAAAAATATGATTTTTATATATTGAATAGCGAAGTAAAAATTCGATTTTTACATAGGTAGTGAAAGCGGGCAACGAAGGTAACCAAAAGGCGAGAACGAAGGAGGTTTATATCAAAGAAGAGCCAGATGATTGGATAGCTATCGGTGAGAATTTCTCACCTTTCAATTTCTTTTCTAATTATATATATATACTAGGATGCAGACGGTGCTTAGTAGCACCCGACACAATCGTCCACAGACCATGGACTTGTTTGTTTGGTTGCATAGATTAGTTGAATTATTTGTTTGAATTGAATTGTTTGGTGAGATGAAATTGATTTGATTGATGAGTGAATGGCGTGGGCCTTCACTAGACCGGGGATAAGGCTAGGCCTCGTCCCGTTTCTAGTATCGTGCCGTTATGCCGCCGAAATTTTCTAAAATATGTTAGAAAAATAAAAATATCATTTTATTTAAAGAATGAATTGAATAGGAATTCATATGTTGAAATAAAATGTTTTGTCGTTAAAAATATAATTTTTAACGTGAAGTGAATAAAATAAAATATTCATTTATAAACCGGACGGTTTGTTTATGTACACCTATTTGAATGACATTGATTGGGACGATAAATTTTACACATCGCCCAACAGCACAAATAAAATAGGTGTTTGATTGTTTGAAACCCCACACGGGTGTTGGGATGAAATTTGAAGTTCACTCATCCTGATTGATTAAAAATGTCGATCGATCGATTGACAGGCTGTTATAAGCGTTGAATATCTATATTTGATGCTTATACAGTGTAGTGCACTTTGGTTGATGATTGATTATTTTTCAATGCTATGATACACATGTGTTGTATGAAAATCCATATAATTAACTTTATATGGTAATTGATTGGGCCTCATTCCAATTTGAAAAATAAATAATATTATAAAATAAAAGTTCATGTGTTGACAGTACTCATTCATTGAGATTGGTCATGTGTTGAACGAAATATTTTGATAATAACAACTATTTTGAAAATAGAAATTTATGAAGCCGTGTTGATTAGATTGACGCCATTTTGACGTGAACGATATTTATATCGATTTTATTGAATTCAAAATGAATTGAAAACGATTTCGAAATGAATTGAATTGAAAACGATTTCGAAATGAATTGAATTGAAAACGATTTCGAAATGAATTGAATTGAAAACGATTTCGAAATGAATTGAATTGAAAACGATTTCGAAATGAATTGAATTGAAAACGATTTCGAAATGAATTGAATTGAAAACGATTTCGAAATGAATTGAATTGAAAACGATTTCGAAATGAATTGAATAGAAAACGATTTCGAAATGAATTGAATTGAAAACGATTTCGAAAGGAATTGAATTGAAAACGATTTCGAAATGAATTGAATTGAAAATGATTTCGAAATGAATTGAATTGAATATGAATTCAAATTGAATTGAAATTTGAATTGAATAGAAATGAATTTTAAAACGAATTTATAAAGAAGAATTCAATTTTGATTTGAATTGAAAAGGAAGTTGAAATGGCTTTTGAAACGAATTTAAAACTAATTATATAATTCGTTTTAAATAGAAATCGACGAAATATATATTATATATATTATATATAATATAATGGCCTGAATAGAACGCGCCACGCCGCGGCAGTTCGCGAATTTCGACCATTTATTTCAAACGGACATTACGGGAGATCCGACCGTCGGATTCTCCTAAAACCGGAACCGTTGGGTTCGTATCGAAAAGAGCTTTCTATCGAATATTAGAAATTAGAAATCTAACGGTTGGATTTGGAATTATGTCCAAATCAAATTCGAAAAAGGTCGCTGTAAGTGCAGTTCGATGGCCATTGATGGAAATCGACTGTACGGGCCTTGATAAAATTATTAAAAATAGTAATAATTTGTGTAAAATCATAAGAAATGATTTAGAAAGAATTGGGATGAAAAACTCCCTATTTGAAAAGATAAAAATAGATTTTTATCGAATTGAACTAGTTTTGAACTAGAATTATAATTCTATTTATTTTTAAATAAATAAATTGAATTCGAAAAGGGTTTTAAAAATAACCAAAATTTCCAATGATTGCATTGGAATGGATTTGAATCGAAATTGTCTTCGGAATATTTCGATGTTGGATTTCGTGATTATACAGGTGTTGTTATGGAAATTTGAAAGATATATATATTTATATCGTTATTTCCAATACGACATTTGTTAGTCGTAGAATTCGATATTGAATATAAGCTGATATATTTTCTATTCAGAGCCTTGTATTGAATATCGAATGTGATTTGGGTTTGTCGTGAATGGTGTCTTCACTAACACTGTTCTTGAACCCAGTTGAGAAAAGATTAAATCTTTTTATTTAGATTTAATGAAGTGTACCAATTAAATAATATTTAATTGGAATTGAATTGATATTGATTTTTGGGTTTATCGTGAACAGTGTTTTAAATAACACTTGTTCTTTAACCCGATAATTAATGAATGTGATTTGGGTTTGTCGTGAATGGTGTCTTCACTAACACTGTTCTTGAACCCAGTTGAGAAAAGATTAAATCTTTTTATTTAGATTTAATGAAGTGTACCAATTAAATAATATTTAATTGGAATTGAATGGATATTGATTTTTGGGTTTATCGTGAACAGTGTTTTAAATAACACTTGTTCTTTAACCCGATAATTAATGGGATGTGACTTTGGGTTTATCGTGAACCGTGTTTTAAATGACACTGATTCTTTAACCCAGTCACAGATTAAAACTAAGTGGAGTTTTAATGAATCTTTAATTAGATTGAAAAGATCGAGAATGGAGTATCACCAGTTTTGCTCCAGGCGATAGTTAAATCTTTAATTAGATTTGAACGTGAAATTTAGAAACTAACTGTCGGTTAGCTAAGTAGAATGGTTTTCTGGATATTGATCTGATGTTGGTTTCGGCCTTCGGGGTTAATATTTGGGGAATTATTCTCTTGATTAATTTACGGTTAGTGACTAATGAATTGGAATGAGGCGTATGTTGTGTTTGTGTAACACTTATTTAAAATATACGCGAGTTATTCGGAAAGACCGGGTTTATCCCATTCTGAATAACTGATACGACGATAAGTCGAAGATGAAGACGATGGTCGAAGACCGGAGGTCTTCACGTCGTTTGGGTGATAACTGATGATCTTGATTGGGCTGTACACCCAAGAAGATGGAAACAGTTGGTGATCGTCCAGACGTACTTGGAGATCGAAGGAGATGCGGGGTACTAGGTGCCTCCGGTTTCGTTCAGACCCAGAACGGACTTGTAAATGGACTGTGTGTCTGACATTGGATTTCATTCTGTGTGACTGATATCGGTTGCATAGGATGGCTTGCCTGTGTGGCATGCTAAGATGCAAATGATCAAGGCTTCTGTTGAAAAGCAAAGTCTTGTGGTTGATGATCAAAGTACGACCTTTGTGGCGTAGCTTTGTGTAACGTTTACCTCGCGTGTTTCACACCCGGTATGAACCAAAAACGGGAGAGGACATCAGGGAGGACTTGCGTTTCTTTCTAGCTAGAAGTGGCGTCAGTGGTTTTACACGCCCTGACGAGTTTGACTTATGTGGTTGTTGCGGTTGCGAGGCGCCTCGGTTATATCGGTTTCGGCCGAATGCATTCTGGTCGGCTGACGGACCAGACTTACGCCCCATAGGGCGGAGAGACGTATTGTTCAGGCATAATAATCCACATCGGTGGACCGGCCCTGACGATCTAAAGGGTTGATGCGTTCGGATCCTGAGACATGGGCTAGATTGTCTCGAATCGGTTGAGGACTATCTTTTGCCTCGGTTCATAGACGGAAATCCAATTTCCAAATACGTGACCTTGCGGTTTTATATGTAAACCTATATATGGCGACATAGTGGCATGGGACGCTCATGCCGCCTATGATTGATACTTATGATTTGAAGTTGTTTTATACACTATACACTTATAGTAGTATCAAATGATTTGTTTTAAAACGTATCAAGCATTCTTTGGCTGTTATAAGGGAAAACCCTATCCTCGACTGCGTTGCATTGTGTGATGGGACCTGGGTCTTATAACAGCTTCATTTTTCTTTATTTAGCATTGCGCTGTTTGTTTTATGCACTGGTATTCTTGGAAGGAAACCCGTTCCGTGTTATACGGCGTGGTCCCTTGATTTACCTAATGATTTAAAATAAAGATTAATAACTGTTTTAGTTCTCACACCAGTCACATGACTGACCTGGAGTTTATTGTTTTAACCTAAACTCTGGGTGCCCTTATTTTCGACACGGGCAGCTAGTAGTTTTGGTTTTGCAGATTTATATTCACAGGATCCTGGTTTACAGCAGGAACGATATCCGGAAAGCTTTGTATCCGTATATCTTCTTCTAGTTTGTGTATTGTATTATTTTCCGCTGCTATGTATTTAAATGTAATTTAAATCTCTGATATTTCTGTGTAATATTTATTCATTAATACTCTGTATATTCTTGTAATCTGATGCATTGTTGTAATATACAATGAGATGTTCTTCTGTATGCGTTCTGTTGTGGCTTGTTCTCGAACTATCCGACGCTTTCCTTTACGGGGAAGTTACGGGTCTTCACAGTTCTCTTTCCCGTCAATTTGGATTGGTTAAGTGTCATTAGTCAATTCAAGCTAACTTATCCCTCTTCATTTATCCTGTTAAGCTGGTTAAGTGTCATTAGCAATTCACGTTGACTTAACCCTACCACAAACCAAGTTATATTGGTTAAATATTTCTTATTACTTAACCCTACCCCTTCATCCTGTATTGGTTAAGTGTTCCTTTTTAACTTAACCTTGCCCGTCTGTTTTAACTAACATGTTATTAATGGTTAAGAATTATCCCTTCATGTTTTAGACTTAACCTCATTCCTTTATCACAACCTGATGGTTAAGTGTTCAGGTTTACTTAACCCTACGGTCTAGCCCAGCTAACATATCAAAATTGGCTAAGTGTATTAGATTTTACTTAACCCCAACCTCTAGTCTAGTTAACATATTAATTTGGCTAAGTGTATTAACTTTACTTAACCCCTACAAGTCTCGTTTTGCTACCTTGAGTTTGGTTAAGTGTCTCTATGGACTTAGCCCTCCCATTCTAGCTTAACTGTGTTAAGTTGGTTAAGTGTTCCTATGGACTTAACCCTCCCATTCTAGCTTAACTGTGTTAAGTTGGTTAAGTGTTCCTATGGACTTAACCCTCCCATTCTAGCTCAACTGTGTTAAGTGTCAGTGTGAACCTAACCCCACCCATCAGTCTAGTTATCATGTTGAACTGGTTAAGTGTCTTAGTTAACTTAACCCTACCATTCTTGTTCTAGCTTTAACTAAATAAATTAAAGCCGCTACCACTCACATTAGACAGGTATTGTTGCGACTACTGGATGTGCCGGTTGGTTCCGGGCAGGTTTATATCGCAACTCAGTCTAACCTCGGGCTAGGCATATTCGTGTTTTCTAAGTTCAAAGGGTTTCAATTTATTTTCAAATCAAGTTTTGAAAGTAACCATCCCGTTCGTCAGATCAGTTAGGGATAGCCAGGGAGAGCAGGAAACTTGTATTTTCCAAACCCAAGCCTAAACACTATCCTCTCTGTCACCCTAGAACTTTCTGGTGTGTCATTAAAAGAGATTTCGTTAAGAAACCTTTAATTTGTCTAAATTTATATTTCCTCATTCAGGCCAAATTCTATAAGTAAATTATTTCTAATTTACTTATTTCCTAATTACTCTTTTAATGTAAATTGTCTACATTCATTCTTATGGCCCATTTCCCCTTCTAAATCATATTTATGCTTTTTGGTATGTGGACTATACCAAATTAGGTGTCACTAACCATGATTTTGCTAAACCTTCCAATTACTCCCAATTATGGCCAATTTCACATTTATGCCAATATACTTACCGTGCCAAATTAGCTAATCCAATTCCGATTCAACATTCTAATTCTAGACTTATTACTCTAGTTCACTATTCATGTAAATGCTAGATTTACACGTCAATATTAGATTCAAATTACACATCTTATAATTCATGTCAAATTTATCCAACTTGCATTTCTATGAACATGCCATAATACATGTTCCCAATTTATGCCAATTTCCAAGTTAAACTACGTTTTTAGTAAATTTCATATTTTGCCCAAACCGCATTCCCACCGTTCGTATAATCGTGATTCAGTCTAGATTATAAATAAAGCTAGATTCGTAGAAAATAGGGAATGAACCAAAGATGCTATGCAAAAGATAGACATACTAACTGGCATAAAAAGGGTTGAATAACGACGTCGGTTCAAGAACATGGGTAGACCTAACTAAATAGGTAAATTCCCAAGGTCTAAAACCAAGAATAGACAGAATAGAGACATAGGTTCAAGAACATGGGTAGACCTAACTTAATAGGTAAATTCCCAAGGTCTAAAACCAAAGATAACCAAGAATAGACAGAATAGATGATCGGGTTTAGACCCAATTTCATAGTCACAAAACTTAAGCAACACTTTTCTAATCATGAATCACATGTGTTTAATCACAGATGTCCTTGTTATGTCATAGGCAATAGTTTATATTTCCTAATCAAAGGCATAGGCTTAGTCAAGAAAATAATCCTCATAGTCACAGTCACAGTCATAGGCAATGTTCATAGTCATAGGCAATGTCCATAGTCATAGGCATATGGTTTTAAGGTCCATAGTTTCATAGTCATGGTCTTATTTGTCCTCGAATCATAACAGTTCTTAATTAGGTTCAAGAGTATAGGCACTGATTCGAATAGAGAGAGAGAGATTTGGCATATTCTTTTATTCCTTTAATTTCATGTCACGAAAAGAGAAAAACGTTCAAATCTAGAAATAACTGACTTACAGAAATTTAGATTAGAAAAGAAAGATGGCGTTGCTATGATTCGTGCGACGTTAGCCTTTGATCCTTATCTTGAAGCTTTAATCTTGATTCGAATCTCTTCTTGAAAGTCTTTGAGCAGCATCCCCTCGTCTTGATTTATTTTATATATATTATTCTATTTATTATTTATTTTAAGTGGAGGAGAAGAAGCCATGTTCACTAAGAATCTTTGCAGCATAAGGGTAGAGAAGAATTGTGAATAGAGAAGGAGACTAGGGCTGTTTATATAGTGTAGAAGTCAACGAATCTGGTCAGAAGGGCGTCCAAATACAGAGAAACGAATCTGGTTCAGGAAGATGGAAAAAGCGGGGGGGGGGGGGGGGGGGTCGACACCCAGGTCGACTCCCCAGTCGACCTGGGGTCCTGGGCGGGAAATTTCCCGCCCAGCCCGCTTCTGAGTCTGTTTTGAAATTTGAACCTTGCTGAAACTTCCGGAGGCCATATCTTCCTCATACGGACTCCGATTCACGCAAACTCGGACTCGTTTTCATGCAGAATTCCGAGACGAACGCAATGGCGCAGCCCGTTTCCCTTGATTTTGATTTTAACTTTTAATTCTGCCTTGATTTGTGAATCTTAGTGTTACAGAATCACGGGGTGTTACAGAACGTATCCTCCGCCTCCGTCGCTGCTACCCATTTATGATCTCCATCCCCGTCTCGTCCCCGTTTAATATCCATCAGATTCGTGTAGGGAAATACCCATAGGTTATGGGAAATCCATTGGTACCGATTAAGGCAAAACAAAAAAAAATGATAATAAATAAAAATAAAAGGTAAAATAAAAAAATTTTAAATTTAGATTAAACAAATATTAATTATATTTCATAATTAATATTCAGCCAAGCAATACCCGACACATCAATAATGTTAGTTAAATTTTCTAATCGAACGTAATAAACGAAAATAAATGATCAATAGAATCAATACATAATACACCAACTGATATTTTTTTCTTAGTATGTATGTACACATTATAAATAGAAAAAGAAACTATATATGTTATATACGCTTTGCAAAAAAAACTATATGTACTGGGTCGGATATGAGGCGAATGATATCTCCATATCCGTCTCATATCCGTTTCGGGTATTATCCTTCGCGACCCTCTCATTAACCGCTATCCGATTAGAGTCGGATCTCTATGGGTACCCATTGTCTCTGTGGTACGGATTCCCACCGAATAAATTTCCATCACTGCTGCGAATAGAAGGGCCGTATATAAAGAAAAAGTTATGTTTTTCTTGTAGACGCAGAATAATGAATCATTATCAAGCCGCACGTTAGCCGTGATAATTAAGGCGGTAAATAGGGATAGTTAGGGCGGTAAATTACGTTAACACTAATGTCATTAACGTTAATTAGAAAATGATACGCAATCTTCTCTTGATATCCATCTTCCACCATCCCTCTCTTGATTCAATATTAGCCCCCTCAGATCAAATAGTGCAAAACTTAACCTCACTCGGATCTTTACGTCCAATGCAAATACATTGAGATCCAGGGTCCGACCCACAAAATAACGAGGCAAAAAGCTTTAGAGATTCTAGAGAAGGATGAGAAAGAAGAGATACCAATGACTGGAGGGTCATTGGGAGTTCGATCTTCGTTGAGCTATGGATCACTGCAGTTATACAACAATCCACCCGCACTATTACCGAATAATTCGACGCAAGTATCTACGACACCAAGTAATCGGAAGGTCAACTCGAAAATGCCGTTCGTTGGATCGAGAGAAAAGGAGAGGCGGTTGAATTTGGTGGGGAAGGTTGGAAGCAGGAGGAAGATTGGGATGCTTTTGCTTTTTGTTGCTTCTGCTGCTGTTTTACTCTCCTTCTTCTTCGCGCTTAGTAGAGGTATTAATTTTGAATCTTAATTTCATGTATTTGTAGATTTGTGAACACCTAAAGTAAAGCAGGTGGCAACACATCCTCAAGTATAACTGTAACATATTACACTATAAAACTGAATTTTGCCGTGAAGTGATCAAAAGCATTTTTGAAGTTACTTGACTGTTAGTATTACGAGATAGAATATGATTTTCATTCAATATTGCATTTAATTTTCCTTTGACTACGTGGTGTAGCTACAAAAGGAGAATATAGCAGGAACCCAATAATCATATGACCAAAAGTTTGGGAATTTGATACTGAACAGGCCATGACATCTGGACTAGAAATACACTTTTGGAATAACTTTGCTTTGAATTTTATACTAGGCAAAGCTTGATGTTTGGTTTGATAAAACTAGGTGTATCGATAATATAATCCATGAACCGCATTATTCATCACGCTGTGGAAAACACCAAGATGTTTGCAACACACTTAAAGGATCAATTTTGTTTAAAGATCCGTATAAGTCAAAGCTATATTGTTTTATTTTATAACATCAGGTGGGTGTATCAAAAACATAAATGAGGAATGTAAAGTAATTACCGCAGAATGTAATGAAGTTCAAAGTCCCGAAAATATTGGAAATTGTGATATAAGTAAGCGGATTTGGCAGGTATTGCTCGATTCTTTATGCTGGTGTTAAATATCTGTATGGAATTGTGTTGACATACTAGAAAACATGCTGGCTTTACTAATAAAGGTTGACCTGAACATTATTGCGCAATCTAGTAAAATAAAATAAAATTTATGAGTGTATTTTGATTATTGTACGCAAATTTATGATATGCCACCCCCATACAAATGACATACTTGTAAAGCAATGTACCGAAACGATCTAATTTTTTAAGTGCAACCTTTAAATTGCTATAACATGCTTGAGAAAGGATTTGAGTTTTCCTTTTCCATTATAGTTTAGGGCTAATTTGCTTAACCATCATGATACTTTTTTTTTTGAAATTAGATACTTATATACAGTCTTGGTAATATGCAACATACTACATGTCAATATACATTTGAAACACGCTTAGCAAGTTTCAAACTTGCGTCAAAGTCGAAGTCCCTAACCATTGGGACAAAGATGCTGGTCAAACCATCATAATACTTTTTTCTTGATAATATGCTTAACCATCATGGTACTTTTTTCTTGATACTCATTAACATTGTGGAGATGTAAATTACCCATAACTTGCTGTACACTTACACAATTTTTGGCTTTTTTTAGTGCATGTGCATCTTCATAGGATTTGAAAACCGATGTTGTATTTCACCTTGCACATCACACTACCTCCTTTTTGTCTAACTAGTACAGATTATTTTGTTTCAATTTGTACAGATGTAGAACAATCAGTAGATCCTGAGGCTGTTGTAGGTTATTCAGATCACATTTGGAATCTTGTACATCGTGGTATCTCATCAAATAATATTAGCCCACCCTCAAAATTTTCAGAGGCTGTAATAAATAAAACTACAATAGTTCCCAATACACAGAACCACAATATCAATAAGGATGCAGTACTTATTCCAATTGTACATTCAATAAAGGTTCCATCTCAGCACCCTTGTCAGAACTTCTCACTTCCTCCTCCAATAGTTGATCCTAAGCGCACAGGTCCCCGTCGTAAGTTTTTTTTTCCTCCTTAATGAATATTTATGTTTATTTTAATTTGAAAGAGATACATAAACACAAATGCTTGCGTGAACAATGCATGCACATGCACTTATGCCTCCATGCTTGTGGGTGTGCATGTGCTTGCACACACCTACACACACATATTTATGCTAGTGCTCTCCATATATCCTTCACTCGATATACTTATTTCTTTCCTAAAGGTTTCTAAATGTCTGGAGGTTTCAGGTTGAGCTATTTTTTTAATTTTTTTTTTTTGATTTATGTGTAGAACCTAAGACTTCACTCAAACCATTGCTTGTCGGTCTTAGTAAACCCCACGGATAGTGATATACCCCGATATTTCAACACCTTCACACTACCTAGGTAGTCACCCCTAGAAATTGGCAGAGGTGACCCTCGAACCTGAGACCTATGTCTCATCCCAATTCGCCCACCTCTAACCAACTGAGCTAGGAGTTTCGGGTTATTTTTTTAATATTTGATCTTGTAGCATCTCGACAAAATATTGTATTGTTCCCAAAAAAAAAACTTATTTAAATTCACCGGTCAATTTAATTCAACACTTTTTATTTAAAATGTTGATTTGGAGTCAACTCCGAAGAGAATAGAAGCTCTGAAGTGTATTAAACTTTGTGGAGATGATCTTTATACATCACGAAGTTGAATACATAAAATAATTGTAGCTCAATCTGAAATTTCTGAAAACGAAAAAGTTGATGATGGATGGTTCGAAGATTATCAATGACAATCGTTAATACCAAAATTCTGACCATTCCGGTTCAGCTACGACCAAAACCTTAAACATTTGATTTTAGTGGTGGAGTTTTGAAAAGTAATAATAGGTTAAAAGTGGTTAAATTTGAATAATCCAAATAGCTGTTGATCAATTTGGACTATAATTAACTTTTAGTTCAATCAGCTTTATTAGACAGAACAACTGGAACCATAAAATCTAGACAGTTGAATCACTTTTTGATCTTTATGAAAAAAAGAGAAAACGAACATGAAGTAAATCAGTTGGTTTTAGTTGCACCAAAGGTTAGATAAATCCTGATTTGCAAAATTGAACCTAATATGTTATTCTTTATTCATCAGCGATTGTTTGAACTAACACCTACGCCCACAAGCCCTAGTCAAATAAACCCTTTTTTTTTCTTTTTGTTGTGAGTTGTGGTGCATGAAAGCGAAATGACAATGACTTTTATTTTATATAATTATGGTTATAGTATTTGGGTTCAGTTTGATATTATATCTGACCACTAAAGTCATTAGTTAGGGTCAATTATTTTAGTTCAATTGTTATCCTTATATCTTGTTTTGTTTATTTAATTCAATTTATATTGCTATTCTTTTATTTCTTCATAAATGTATGATTATATATTTTTATAAGAGAGCCTATGTTTTTTATGTTGGCTGGCCAAGTCTATCACAACCCTCCTCCTTTATCCTTAGCTTGGGACAGGCTAAAACTATGCAGAGTTATTATTATTTTCACTTTATTTATTATTATTTGTTTAATTCTTTTACTTTATTTTATTTTTATCTTTATTTCTATTTCACTTTTAAATCTATTATTGTTATTATTACTTTTAAATTGATTTTGTCGTTTGGTTTTGGGTTCAATCTTTAGCTAATCCTAGCTTGTGGCTTAGTTGTTATTGTTGGATGATTATGTTGTTATAAGCATTTCATAATTATATTAGTTACATATACAGGTTTGCAACATTTATGAGTTTTTATATAAAGAGTATCTGAATTCATATCCGTAACCGTTAGTTCCAAAATTTTCAAAATTGATCCAAATTTGTATATCTTGGATGACCTTATATATGATGTGTGTATTAAATTCAGCCAACTGGCAGGACGAACCCAAAGTATGCTTTCTGTAACAGTATAAGATTCTTGATGAAATCTAAACCTACATGTCTTATTGTTTTAACTTTGAATGTAATTATCTTTTTCATTTTTCATTTTTTTTTACATCCACCATTATCAGTAAAAAAAAAAAAAAAAAAATACTGAGAAATTTGTGAAACTTAAGGCGGTTAACAGATTTATTGTTATTATTATTTGTGTATCCTGTAATCGTGTGACAGGGGTGTAAGTCTATATAATATTTCAAGTCTAAGACAGAATTTTTTAGAATATTTGTTTTGTTTCAAAGAGATGAGTTTCCAAGGTGATTACTCTTAAACCCTTGCACATTGAGGGTATTATGCAACATATTTTCTGTTTTATACGGTGAAAATGTTTAACTATATTTCAACCATCTGCATTCTTGTTTTGTTTGATCAAATTTTCAAGCTCTCTCATTTTATGTTTGGTCTTATGTTTGTAGCATGTGATGTTTGTTATGTTCCTGAGGATTTAGCCATGGGATATATGCCTGCTTTTCCATCAATATCACCCATTTTGAGGAACTTGGATTTTATCGCAGAGGAGAACTTATTGGCAAATGAGTCAAATGGAGGCTCTAGTTTTGGAGGGCATCCATCTTTGGTACAGCGGGAGAAGTCTTATGACATAAAAGAGTCGATGACTGTGTACTGTGGGTATGAGCTTATAATATGATTCCTTAATGGTCTCTGTGCTTTCGACATTATGCAGATTTTTGTACACTAAGTCATCTATATATAGCCCCTAATAGTTAGTGGAGTTGGTTAAACTCTAAATTCTAGCATCTTCGTATGGAAATTCAATGAATTTAATTCCTTCTAACTACATTTCTGTGTTATTTGCCTTACTGTCGTGGGGGTATTTGCATTCCTAGATCACACTGTTAAAAGAACAATTAATTGTTGTTTATGCAATGATCACTGCTTCAGTATTTCTTTTGTATTTTTGAGCGTAAAATATGAATTGGTGCCACTTAATTGTAAGACAAATGGTAATTTTTTTGTTAAGGTGAAATGAATCATTTTTTTGATTGTACTATTCTTATTCAACCTATAAAAGGTTCTTGATTGTGGCTAGCTTTTGCTTAATAAAAAAAAGTCGGATCATATGATAAAAATGCATGGTGTTTTAATTAAGTCATAACATGTACTATAAAATGTAAACTCCGATGTTGTAAATTTGTGGTTCTTCATTACATCCAACTGTGTTTCATTCCTTAATGTTATTTTTGATGCATAGAATGTTTTATCAATTATAAGTTGAAATCATGTATATAGAAATTTGCATATAAGTATTTATGGATGAGGATAGAATATTAATGTTTAAAGTCAAGCTTAACGATGTAAGCTTGCTAAGTCAAGCATTAGGTCCTCGTTTTTCGTCTAATATAACATAGTTTTTAGGGAAGTCGTCAAGCGGGCATGTCCTGGGTTGTTGAAAGCAGAAATACATAAATTTATAAGTTGACGTTATTATTTGAGTTTAATAATTCACTATTTTTGTATATGTACAGATTTGCTAACGGAAAGAAACCTGGTTTAGGGACCGGCTTTGACATGGAGGAGGCCGATCTCTTTGAGATGGAGCAATGTCGTGGTGTGGTTGTAGCATCAGCGATTTTTGGTACTAAACAAGTCATAGCCTTGATCTTGAATTCCATTGGTGTAACTTCATATTATTGTTCGATGATCTTGTTTGAAGTGTGTCTATCATGGCAGGCAACTATGATATTATGCAGCAACCAAAAAATATCAGTGCAATTTCAAGAAGTACCGTCTGCTTTTATATGTTTGTGGACCAAGAAACAGAAGCTTCCATAAAGAACTCCAGTGTCATTGAGAGCGCAAACAAAGTTGGCTTGTGGAGAGTAATAGTTGTTCGAAATCTTCCTTATGCTGATGCAAGACGCAATGGCAAGGTGCTGTTTTTAATTTCCAAAAATATTTCTGCTTTGTGCTGACAATATTGTGGTGTTTGTTATGTACTTTATTATTTCTAAATCAGTCCATATTTCTGAAGCATGTCTTGAATCATATCTGTATCATAAGGCTGGATTTGACACTGGAATGCACCTATGTTATCTTGATATTGTATAATGTGAGGCTGATAACAATTGTGTGTCAAATCTATGTGCTATTACACCTGAATAGCAACCTAACTGGGAGGCAAATAATTCATTTGTTATTATTATATTTTTTGATATTAGGATTTATGATGTGAATTCGACAATTAGAAGTAACAGTAACATAAAAGAACCAACAAAAAAGAATTTCACTAGTAACATTGTGACCCTTATATGTGTAGAGTATCCAGGTCTCCTACCTTTCTCTTTAATGATTAAAACTACAATTTGGGTTAACAAAGGAGGCTTATGGGCTTTGTTTTGGCGTATTACTAACATATTGATTCTTTTGGAGCAATAACGGCTTTATGCTGCTTGGGAACAGACACCGGTTCAAATATTATGCATAAATCGATACTTAAGTTCTGTGTATTTAGTATTCATCGTCTCTTCGCTTTTGATTTTGAGTGAAGGCATTGACTCAAAAGCAGTGTATCTAAAGCTAAAATGCTGTTTCATGTCACCTATTCTAGGGCTAGGCATGTGGAAAGTTTTGTAAGAATTTTAGATTTCACATTCCTCTATGGTAGATTCCATGTAGCGAGAGTGTTCGCTTGTATTTTCTCCTTTCTCTCATAATTCAATATCAAACGGGATCGAAGTGCAGGTACCATGCCTCCTCCCCAAGATATTAAGATTGCTTACTTAAGGAGAGAAGTGCAACAACTAATGGATGTACGTCGGGATCGAAATTCCGACCAAGGACCCGGGAGTCTCCGGTTGTTCTGGTTCATTTTCAGTTTGTAAATCAGGGCATAATTTGGTTTGAACTTCAATTCAGCTTTTCAACAAGTCTTAAATAAAAAGAGTGATGTAACATAGAACGTAATAAAATGCAGCAAATATGGAGAGAAAAAAAAACAAAAGAGGAAACAAGGCAGTATAGTATAGTACGTATATTATTTTTGTGAAAAAGTACAACAGCTCTTGATATATCTTGGAAATTTGGTCCCGTCCCTTATCTTTAGATTTCATACGTGAAAAACTCTTCCCAAAAACAAGTTTTAAATTACCTCTATTTTTTATTTCAATAAAAAATTCAATTTTTGGGAAATTTAAATCTAAACATTAACCTAATGTTTCTACGACCAAAACTATTTTTTATGATTTTTTTTTTTAGAATATAAATATTTGCTGAGTTTTCCACAAATATTCTAAAACTTAATATTTTTTTTTTTTTTAAATACTGTTTTTGAGGAGGAGTGGATGGTTTTGAAACTTGAGAAGGTCTCTTTGTGAAAGTTGTAAGTTCTCAAATCGAAAGTGGTTTTCACAAATCTTGAATGAATAAAACAATATCAAATTTGAAATCTTGAACCTTAAGTATAACCTTTTGAATTAATGAAAATTAATGCATGAGTGAAAATTAATCTTTTTGATTTTTAATCCTTCAAATCGAATATTCTAGTTAAATATTTTTGGATGAATAAATTGCGATAAGGCAACAATATAAAATTAGCGATTCTTGCTTAATTGAAAGACTGATATGTAAGTGAGCATTTCTGATATCAAACTTGTTGGAATTACCAGAACAATCGTCAAAAGACCCAACTTTTTATTCTGATGTTTTTTTTATATATTATAAAATAATAGTAATCATAATAATTAAACCAAGCCAATTTTTTCTTACTGTGCAAAACAAAGAACGATTTACTTTTTGTCGTTTGAGAAAATGCATGGCGCTCGTTAGTGAATGAGTATTGAATGTTATGTAGACTAGCCAATACGTTTCATATATTATTATTTTTACCCTATGCCGAATTAAATTCATACCCGGATTAAATCAGATCTACTATTCATCCTTCCTGCGAATATAAAACCTTGAGAAGATGTGAGTCTAGAACATCATGGTGGGTTATGTGCTGCGTAGCAACAGTATATCTGTTTTAAGCACAGAGGTAACAAGCTAGGGAGATATACAACGATGCAAAACATAAGGTAAGATGTCATTTGAATTGCACTTGGGAAGGAATCTATCTTTGATGTTTGGAGCGAATACGTTGCATTTTAATGTGGTGGTGTCCGTAATCCTCACTGTTTGCTAAATATAATGGATTTAGTCCCCTTCTTTCTCATTTTTCACGATAACACTTTCCAGTTGTGGATAGATTTTGCTAAAATGATTAAAAAAAGTGTTTGTTCCTTGTAACAAAACTATGTATCTTTCTCATGTGGCAGATAAACATTAAACTTCATGGTTTTCTAATACAGTAACTTTCAACGTAATTTAAATTTTGTAGGATAGTTTGGCTTGCATTTATGCCTGGAAGGTCAACCACTGAGGCTATTTTCTTGGTTAGACAACTTATGAAGAGATACAGGGAGCAGAAGAAAGATCTCCACATGGTTTTTATTGACTTGGAGAAAATTTATGACAGAGTGCCAAGGAGGGTTATGTGATGGACACTAGAAAGGAAGAGAGTGCCATCAAAGAATATTACCCTTATCAAGGATATGTACGAGGGGGTTGTGACTAGTGTCAGAGCATGCGATGGTGAGACCAGAGACTTTCCAATTAACATAGGATTACATCAAGGTTCGGCTTTGAGCCCCTATATTTTTGCATTAGTGATGGACGAAATCACAAAAGATATACAAAGGGAGATCCCTTGGTGTATGCTCTTTGCCGATGATGTTGTGCTGATTGATGAGAGTAGAATAAGTGTTAATCGACAACTGGAGTTGTGGAGGGAGACCTTAGAATAAAAGGGTTTCAGGCTTAGTAGAACTAAAACAGAGTATATGAAGTGTGAGTTTAGTGGTGTCAGGTCAGATGACGGAGAGGTCACCCTGGCCGATAGAGTAGTACCCAAGAAGGAGTCATTTCGATACTTAGGATCTATGTTGCAGTTTGATGGGGAGACTGATAAGGATGTTAGTTTTAGAATTCAAGCAGGATAGATGAAATGGCGACTAGCATCTGAAATTCTCTGTGATAGGAAAATTTCTCAGAAACTTAAAGGAAAGTTCTATAGGACAGCAATCAGACCCGCAATGTTATATGGTGCAGAATGTTGGTGCTAAGAGGCAACACGTCCAGAAGATAAGTGTAGCAGAGATGCGGATGCTGCGCTGGAGTTATGGGCATACCAGACGAGATCGGACTAGAAATGAGGATATTCGGGAAAAACTTGGAGTTGCACCTATTGAAGTGAAGTTGGTCCAACACCGCTTGAGATGGTTTGGACATATCCAACGTAGACCATACAATGGAGCTGTGCGCGTTGGAATTATAGGCCGCACAGAAGGCCCAAAGAGAGGTAGAGGTCGACCTAAAATGACATGGGAGGAGATAATAAAGAGAGATTTACGTAATTGGAGTATATCTGAAGAGCTGGTAGTGGATAGGAGGACATAGAAGTTGACAATCCATGTACCAGAACCTTATATTTTTTGTTTTTTTAGACTTTATTTCACTTTTGTTGAACCTTTTTACTTTTTTTCATTACTATTTTAGACTTTATTTTACTTTTATTGAACCTTTTATCTGTTTGGTTATTTTAAACCCTTATATATATATTATTATCATTATTATTTCTTTTATTTTTATTTTATTTTTGGGTTCCATATCTAGCCAACCTTAACTTGTTTGTGATATATGGCTTTGTTGTTGTTGTTGTTGTTGTTGTTGTAGTTTGACATGCATTTGAAAGGAAGCTTCATTTTAGCCCCATTTACCTTTCCGAAGCACTGGTCAAACAAATAGGACTAGTTGAAGCTTAGATAATCTTGGGGAAGCTTTGTGGTGGCTATATTCAAAAGTCAGATCTTGCTCTGGCGTATGCCAAGTTTGTAATATGTCACTGAATCAAACGTCCGAGTTTAAGTCTTTAGTCCTTTTAAAGTAGCATATGGGGAAAAAGTTCAGTCTACTAGGCCTGATCCTTCAACTCAATCAATGCATCAGTCTAGCCAATGCACTTTGGAAGAAAAGCTTACATCTGTTTTGGTGAACCTTCGTTCAGGAATCTCCAAATGGATAGTTTGTCTTGGAGGAAGCCTTATATCCAGCTTAATATCGTTTAAGCTGGATATATGATTGTGTATTTTAGTTTTCTACATACAAAATCAATTAAATTAATTCAGTTAATTAAAAAAAATAACATGAGCTTACATGTCATCTTAATTCTAACTCTCAGAATGTCAAAGAACATAGATTTAATTACCCGCGGTTCAGTGAAGACGTTGAAATGCAAGACATGGAGATAAATATACTATATTTGTCAAGTATGGAACAAAACACTGAACACTGAGCTTTCTAAATACTTCATGCGTCTTAACGAAACTATACGCAAAGCAGGATAGAGCCACTAGATGGTTGAGCGTCAAGGCTTTAAAATAAACCTTAAATGGAAAGTGATGAAGCTCAATCAAAGCCTTTGACAACATAGGAACAAAGATGCATGACCAACAAGTTCTTAAAACAAAAACCATTAAAAATCAAACACATAAACTTTAAAATTATGTCATATTCAAGGAGGGTGACATGGTGTGGATTCATCTTAGAGAAGGACAATTCAATAGTGGATACCATGGAAAAGCTAAGCCTAGAGCCAATAACTTTTTCTCTCTTTCAGACAAGCCCTATTGAAGAAACTCCAACAATTACCAAGGAGGTTTTTTGTCAAATTTCGATGGGGATGGGGTATCAGGTATGATGTTTGCATAAATTTTGTGATGGAAAGTCGTTATTTCAAGTGCAAAAATAAATTAAAATAATTTTTACAGGGACAATGAGTTACAAAATCCATATCTATTCAATCCGCATGCCGCACACAAACATATATGCCCCTCAAGAAATTAGAAGTCCGTTTAATACATCTTTTCACAATAATCAACAAATCAAGGAATATTTTCCCTCGACACATTTAGGAGTTCTTACAATACATCCTTTTATGAAAGTTGTTAGGAAACAATGGCGGAGTTACGTAATTCGTCGCTCTCTTTAAGACGATTTGGCGATCTGGTCAAAGGTGGAAACCAGTCATTCTCAATCACCGACGCCTCTAGGATAAAACAGTCTTAAACAATAATAACTGGTTTGCTTGCACAACAAATCAGTGCAGATTTGTACTTTCAAACAAAAGGACTAACCGCTCGTAATTTTTTCTGTGAAGAATAAAAAATGGCGGGAGATAGGTAGAGAAATGTTGTTCGGTTATAATTTTTTATTCTCGTCTGCAGTGTATATTGTATAGACGAAAACATGTGCCGATCTATTACCGGGTAGTGGGAGAAAGCCGGGTCCAAAGCAGAAAAATAGGATCAAAGTTTTACCGTCTCAAACAAAATTCGGTTCAGAAATTTCACCGTCTTAAAAAAAAAACGGTTTGAAAAATGCAATATTTTTTGGTTCAAAAATACAAGTGTCTACACCATCAAGTCAAGGCCCAAGCCCGAACCGAGCCGGGTCGAGTCGAGTCGGTCGGTCGTGCGCGTGTGTGTGGTGGTCATGATCATGCATGGTCTCCCTCCTCACAACAAAGCATGTATTGGGAGCCCCAAGGCCCCAACATAGTTTCTAAGAAACAAATATAAATATTTTACTTATTTCATATAGTCTCATGATGTGAGACTATTCACATATAGGAGCCATCTAACACTTATTCAATTTTTAATAATTCACTAAATGTTTTTCAAAACCATTTTCATCAATCCCCCACTTGAATTTTCAAAAATATTTTCGAGCAGTTTCTAAAAACATAAGATTGTACATAAATAAAGGTGTCTTCCGACTTGAATCTTTGCATAGTGGATAAGATTCAGTTTTTTACTAGAGTGACACGTGGTCTTAAACTCTATTCCTGACATCAGACCACACAACTTTTTCTGTAATGCAATCAAATAAGCCCAACCATGCACGTCTATCTCAGTTTAGTGAATGCTCTAAAATTTTGCCCAAAACTTTATAGGAAACGACCACATTTTCACATTCACATAGGTGACTCTATTAAGAATACATGCTTCTTGGTATATTAAATAACATGTTCAACTACTATCACTACACAACTTGTTTTTACCCATTTAACCTAGTTCTTGAGATCTCTAGTCATTAGGTCGGGTTGCCATTGTGCGTGACTCAATAATCTAAGGGCAATAGTCTCGTTCTTTTAGAAGTATTAAGGACTCTCTTTAGACAATCCATTCGTCAAAAGATCTGCCAAATTTTCAACACTGTATGTTATCCACTCTAACAGTGCCTGAAGAGAGTAGCTCTCTAACAGTATTAAGCTTATGACGTATCCGTCGTCTCTTATCGTTATAATAACGGTTCTCAACTTTTGCAATAGACGCCTTACTATTGCAATGGATCAACACAGCTGTTATCGGTTTTTCCCCATAAGGGGTCTCAAGTAGCAAATTTCTCAAATACTCTGCTTCTTCACTAGTTGTGGTTAGTGCTATCATCTCAGACTCCAAAGTAGACTGAGCCAAAATAGTCTGTTTCTTGGATTTTCAAGAAACAACTCCTCTAGCAATGCTAAATATATAGGTACTGGTCGCTTTAGAATCATCAGATATATTATTCTAGTCTGCATCGGAATATCCTTCAAGTACAATTGGAAACTTTTCATAATGTAATCCAAGGTTCATAGTTCGGTTAAGGTATCTCATGACCATTTCAATAGCATGCCAATGCTCTATACTAGGTCTACTGGTAAACTTGCATAATAATCCCATGACATATACAATGTCGGGTCTAACACAGTCAGTGGCATACCCAAGGCTTCCAATGATGCTCGCATAATCAGACTGTCTTACACCTTCATCAGTGTTCTTAAATAACTTTACATTGGGATCATATGGTGTACATGCATGTTTACAGTCAAAGTAATTGTATTTAGTATCTTCTCAATGTAATGAGATTGATCCAAAGAAAGTCCCTTTTCTAACCTAGTAATTTTAATACCAAGGACTACACTCGCCTCACATACGTCTTTCATATCAAAATCGGCACTTAAAAATGATTTGACTGAGTTTATGGCATGAATATTTGATCCAAAAATGTGTAGGTTATCTCACAAAGATATAATAGTACAAACGTCATTCTTAGATTTGTAATAAATGCATTTGTCACTTTCATTAACTTTAAAATTATGTGAAATGATTAAGTTATCAAAATTTTTATGTCATTGTTTAGGTGTTTGTTTTAAACCATATAATAATTTATCTAATTTGCATACTTTATGTTCTTGACCATGTACTACAAATCCTTCAGACTGGTCCATATAAATTTCTTCATCTAATTCACCGTTTAAAAATGCGGTTTTAACATCCATTTGGTGTATTAATGAATTATGAATAGAAGCAAGTGAGATTAATAACTGAATGAATGTAATTCTAGTTACAGGTGAAAAAGTGATGAAGAAATCTATCTTTTCTCTTTGTTTAAAACCTTTAGCTACTAGACGGGCTTTATATCTATCGACGGTGCCATCAGGTTTTAATTTTTGTTTCAGCACCTATTTACAACCTATAGATTTACAACTGGGGGTAAATCTACCAAGTGCCAAGTCCTATTGGATTCCAAAGAATTCATTTCATCATTTATAGTCTCTTGCCAAAAGTCGATATCTAAAGAAGATGAGGTCTCCTGGAGGTTTGAAGGATCATCCTCTATAGTAAAAGCACAAAAATCTAAACCAAAATCTTTTACGGTTTTTGCTCTTTTACTTATTCTAGGTTCAGCTTTAGAATTTTCATTAAGTTCTGTTCTAATAGGCATACTTGAAGTGCCTCCACTATTCCTTAATTTAAAAGGAAATTTTACTTCATAAAAATCAGCATCATTTGATTCAATTATATTATGTGTATTTAGGTCGTAAAATATGTATGCTTTTTTATTGATAGCATAGCCTATAAATACACATTCATATGCTCTAACATTGTTTTTAAAAAACCCGTCTCGATACTCGCCTCAAAGTTCACCTCGAAGAAATAAGAGATAAAACACCTTGAGGCTTATTCCAAAAGGTTTTTTTTACCTCTAAAGGTTACGCTTCAAAATTCTAAGGCATATAAAGCGTATAAAGCTTACGATTCGCACGCCTCAAGCATTGAGGCATATGACTTAAAAACCTGTTTATCTTTAGTTGCAGATATTGACACAGATAAATGTCATTAAACTCTAATTAATTAATCGAAATAAAAAAGATTGTATAATATGTGTAGACAAACATTTTGAATTAATGTAGGCTTACCTGAAAAGCCCTTGTTTAGTTGATTCCTAATTTCTATTGTTAGCTAAGTTAATTTAAAATGAACAAATGGAATGTTGCATGGAAATGGTTAAAAATTAAGTATATGTATCGCGCTTTTTCTCTACCCGAAAGGCATACGCCTCAGCGCTTCGAGGCTTACGCCTCGCCTCACGGACCCGAAAATGCCTCTCGTACGCCTTTTGCGTTTTAAATATTGTACTCTACTTGCCGATTTTATTCTCTTAGGGTCTGGAATGCGAATATATGCTAAACACCTCCAAGTTCTAAAATATGACACATTGGGTTTATAATTCTTTAAAATTTCATAAGGTGAAATTTTATTCTTAGATTTAGGGATTTTATTCAAAACATAGCATACAGTTAATAATATATCCCCCACCAATGTTTTGCTGCACCAGAATTTAATAAAATGACAACTGCTAATTTGGTAAAGGTCCTATTTTTCTTTCAGTTTTACCATTTATTTTAGGTGAATAGGGTGCAGTTCTTTCATGTATAATACAATGTAGTTTATAAAAATCCAGAATTGAAGTATATTCATATTCTGTTCCTCTATCACTATGAAGTCTCTTAATTTTCTTATTTGCTTCATTCTCAATTTCAATTTTGAATGTTTTAAACATGTCAAATGCACCACTTTTATTTTTTATAAGGTATACATAGGTGAAATCAGAACAATCATCAATAAAAGTGATAAAATGACGATGTCCATCTAGTCAAAGTGTCATCAAGCTCACATATATCAGAATGAAGATTTGTGAGGTTTCTTTGTGATTTTAGCTTGAGTATAGTATTCACATTTATCAAGTTCAGATTATGACATTTTAAGAATCATATCTAAGGTGCTCATGTTATGAATTATTCATTTGTTAACATGGCATAATCTAGAGTGCCAAATGCTAAAATCACACAACATATAAGCAGAATTAGTCACTTTATTAGATTCAACATTCAACTTAAACATCCCCTCACAAACATAACCCTTTCCCACAAAAGTTCCCTTATAAGTTAAGGTATACAAATCAGCCCCAATAACTTGAGTAAAGCCAGCCTTATTAAGGAGAAAGCCAGAAAACAGATTCTTCCTTATCTCTGGAGTATGCATCACATCTTTCAGAATCACTATCTTTCCATAGGTAAACTTTATTTTCACATTACCAATCCCTACAACTTCAGTAGTGTGAGAATCTCCCAACAATACTTTCTGATCATCATCAGCCGTGTATGTAGTGAACATATCATGATCATAGTAGACATGGCGAGAAGCACCAGTGTCTACCCACCAACTCTTTGATCCACCAACAAGGTGAATCTCAGTCATTATAGCCGTAAGAGACTCCTTAGTCAAGTTAGTATGCGGTGCAGAGCTTGACCTGTTCCGACACTTTCATATCATACGGCCTTGTAACATAAAAACAACTGTCAATGTTTTTTTTTGGGTTGGTCGCTGCTGTTTTTTCTGGTTTCCTTCCGGATTCCCATTCTGTTTGTTGCGTGGGTTCTGATTCTTAAAAGATTTCTGGTTCGGTTTTAGAACTATAGGTTTGGTCTTTTTAGTGCTGTTGTTATTGACAACCAGTACTTCTTCTTTCTGGTCCTGCTTGCGAGCCTCCTCCTTAATACGGAGGCACGTGATCAAGTCCTCTAAGGAAAATTTCTTAGTCTTATGCCTTAAGACATTCTTAAATTCTTTCCATTCTGGGGTAATTTGTCAATAATCACAGTAACTTGGAACTGTTCGTCTAACGTCATACCTTCGAAGATGATATCATGAGTTATTTTCTAAAGCTCATGAGACTGCATCTTTACTGACCTGTCTTCTGTCATCTGGTACTTGAGGTAGCGGCTAACTGCATACTTCTTTGCTCCTGCTTCCTCTGTGTCGTACTTCTTCAGTGTTTCCCGGATCTTCTTCGTTGTATTGCCATCCGAATTGTAGTAGCCGTACAAGTCATCGCTGAGGCCGTTGAGTATGAAATTTTTGCACAGATAGTCATGTTCAGTCCAAGTCTAAGCTGTTTTGATTATTCAGTCCAGGAAGCCAACTGTGCTGCATCAGCCTCATCAGGTCTGTCTGGTAGTTGCAGTTTGTCAGTGGTCAGCGCAGCAACCACTTTTCTCATCGTCAGATAAAATTCCTTCTGACGTCACCGCTTGAAGTGCAGGCCTTCAAATCTGAATGGGGCAGCAGTTACCAACGAGATTTGGAAGGCAGAGAAAGCAGCGTCATCTAGGGTTGAAGTAGAAGCCATTGTTTCAGATCGTCTTCAAATTATTGAAAAACAATGACTGAGTCACGTACTGTGTTGCTCTTTTGAAGACGATTCGACGATCTGGTCAACGGTGCAAACTAGTCGTTTTCAATCATCGACACCTCTAGGATAAAACAGTCCCGAACAGTAATAACTGAGTTGATTGCACAACAAATCAGTGCATATTTGCACTTTCGAACAAAAGGAATAACTGCTCGTAATTTTTTTTTGTGAAGAATAAAAAACGGCGGAGCTAGGTAGAGAAATGTTGTTCAGTTATAATTTTATTCTCGTCTACACTATATATCGTATAGACGAAAACGTGTGCCGAACTATTACTGGGTAGTGGGAGAAAGCCGAGTCTAAAGCAGAAAAATAGGATCAAAATTTTACCATCTCAAATAAAATTCGGTTCACAAAATTTTACCGTCTTAAAAAAAAGTGGTTCGAAAAATGCAATGTTTTTCGGTTCAAAAAAATAAGTGTCTACACAACCAACTCAAGGTCCATGTTTTTCGGTCCAAAAATATAATTGTTTACACCACCTAGTCAAGGTCCATGTTTTTCGATCCAAAAATATAAGTGTTCACACCACCAAGCCAAGGCCTAAGCCCGAACCAAGCCGGTCACGCGCGCATGTGTGGTGGTCTTGATCGTGCATAGTCTCCCTCCTCATAACAAAGCATGTATTGGAATCCCTAAGGCTTCAACATAGCTTCTAAGAAACAAATATAAATACTTTGCTTCTTTCATATAGTCTCATTATATGGGACTATTCACATATAGGAGCCATCTAACATTTGTTCAATTTTTAATAATTCACTTAATGTTTTTCAAAACTATTTCCAACA
This sequence comes from Allium sativum, assembly GCA_030737875.1. Classification (NCBI taxonomy): domain Eukaryota; kingdom Viridiplantae; phylum Streptophyta; class Magnoliopsida; order Asparagales; family Amaryllidaceae; genus Allium; species Allium sativum. The sequence continues at coordinate 494,349,228 of CM060920.1, forward strand.
AAAGTTGACAAATCAAAGAAAATAGTTATAAAACTGAATTTGCAAATGAGCATGGGACTTAGACCACCTGCAAAATTTCCCCCTTATTGTGATGCAGACAATCAAGATTCATGGACAAAACATTTTCAACCGGGTGATTGGTGCCAATTCAACTATTGAAAGTATTATTAATACCAGTCATTCATGATGTGCACAAGCATATACATCAACTTTTTTTATTTGGAGTATGCTTTCATTTATGATCTTTGGAAACGACATTTTGGAATGTCCTTGCTCTCTTTCCCCCTCTTGTCCCTCTCTTTCGCTCTTGTTTTCTCTTTCCATAAAACAAGTTCACTGACGCTCTAATACTTGGATGCTCTAACTATATATGCCAACATATATCACTCTCACTGCTACTCACTTTCTCTCCTAATTATAACAGTCTCTAAATAGAGTTCTTACTCATTTTCCTTATTTTACTTCGCTACAATCTTTAGTTCCACTATCCTCTCCCAAATCTTCGCTTTACATTCTTAAACATTGTTATAACGAAGGCATAACTTAAAGGTAGCATGTCACCCAGTGTTCCTCTGCTCTTTCAAAACTCCACTATCAAATACCAGAAACAAAATCCCCTTGAGTTACACTATGGTACAAACCAAAATTACTACATATGTGGGCAAGTAGATAATTAAACTAATATTGCTTAAAATAGACGACTTTGCATTGATGCCTTACTTAGGCACTATACATGAATTCAGTTTGAAAAGTTTCCCTGATTTCAACAGGTTTCAGTTTCCTGCACTTCAGCTATGAGCCACCTTAATTTCCCATCACATGCGCGCATCCTCATTTGCCACCAATTATCAATTCAGTCGTGAGGATTAACTCACAGTGCCTGCACATGAACATTGTTCAACATCTGTAACACTTATACTGCTGCACACATTCAAATCACATTATAGTTTCAAGCATGAGAAAAGGGTAAAGCTTCATGTATGAAACAACGACGGCCGAAACGACGGTTAAATTTTTATCTAATCAATTTCCTTTATTAGTAGTAGAGATAGGTAGTATAATCATGTTAAATCGATTGAAGCAATGACGGTTTTCTTGTATTTTTGCACTTTCTGTCATAATCCGGTATCGGTTTTGTATACCCTTCCTAGATGCCATGAACATGTGTGTATTTTAAAGGTTTTGACTTTTGACACATTTAATTACCGTATCTAACTTTATTCAGTTAGCTATTCTATATCTTGAGCAAGCTTGTGATTGTCACCTTATCCTAAAATGCCTTAGCTTTTCCAGTCCTGGTTTATAAATTAATTATAAAGGTTTGTCCTCAAAACAATGGCCATTCGGCAGGTTCCAAAATTATTACTTCATAGAATATTCCCCAATGCTCGATACTCTCTTTGGATTGATGGAAAGCTGGAGCTTGTGGTGGATCCATATCAAATTTTGGAGAGGTATTAAGTGTTATGTAACTAAGAATTATCGTCTTGCTGAATCTGATTGTATGTTGCAATTTTCTTTATGATACACACACATGCATGCATGCATAAATATATACATGTGCTTGTCGAGAGAGTCATATCCTCTTTTTAGCCCTTTTGTATTGGCCCTTGATTTCATAAATCAATGGATGGATTTGATGAGAATATTCAACACTCGTTCTCATACTTTATTATATTACCATCTATTACATTATCATCCAATCAGTCTACTAATTTGTTAAATCCAATGGATGATACGAAGGGACTGAAAATAAATGAATTGTGATTTTTGGTTGTGTGTGTATGCAGTCTTTCATAGTCTCTTTCTCATTTTTGTGGCAAAAAGTTCATAAATGAAACAAAACTTTACATGTATAATCCGGTTGGCATCAAGGTCGTCTATATAATAATTTAGATCATTTTGCAGCTTTTATCTAATTCAAACCGTGAAAAAAGTTATGAAACAAAACAAAATTTTGTATGTATTATCCATTTGGCACCAAGGTCATCTACATAATAATTAGATCGTTTCACAGCTTTTATCTAATTCAAATCGTGAATTGATACAAACCATCAAATGCGTGTATTTTAGCCATCAGTTGGAAATGTAATCTTGAAGTTGGGAAAATTTCAAAACAACCCGATTTTTTGTAACCAATCATTATATCAAATATTATATGCACAAAAAGTTATTTCAGAACTTTTTGTCACATGACAAGAAAGGCTATGGTTTCCTCTCCTCTCTTTGTATCAACATGTATGTATGCTCATATTTCTGTATGTTGCAACATTTATAGCAAAACTATCATTTACGGTAATGGTAAATTTACCGTTATCGTACCAATTTCCGATAATTGGTGAATAACACCGAACCATGTCGGTAATGTCATCAATACGGCAATGGTAAATTTGTTATTATAACATTAAGTGTAATGATGAAGAAATATCAGAAGCAATGGTAATGGTAATTTAACTAATTATGCTAAAAAAATTATTAAGTTAATTTTGTTTTTTTACTACCTTAACCGAGGACGCTTTCGAAGATATATATCAGATCTCCTGATGTTTGAAGTACTATTTATGTTGATATTCCTTTTTCAGTTTTTATTTAACTTTAAAATCTGAGATAAGTGAAGTTATCACTTCATATTGTTGTAAGTTGTGCCGGTAAATTTTCTGTATAACTAAAATAAATCAAAATGTTGATATTAGTATCAATGAAGCCAGAATCAACAGCATAATATTTCCGTTTTTATCCTTACCAAAATCTTAATACAACAAAAAATTAGTATTTTTTTGTGTTGATAAATTTACCATAATCAGTCACGATTTATCAATTTACCGTTAGCTATATCAGCAATCATTTTACCAACGATAATGGTAGAGTATAAATAGCAATTTTTAACTTGTCAAATTGCATCCTTATGGTAACAGTTTTCTTGTATAGCTAACTGTCACATTACATTAACAGTTCTATATGCCAGCATGCACCAGTATCATCATCTTTTATCGAATTACCAACCCTGTAAAATCTTCAGGTTCTTGTGGCGCAATAATTCCACTTTTGCGATTTCAAGGCACTATAGACGTTTTGATGTTTTTGAAGAAGCTGAAGCCAATAAAGCTGCTGGGAAATATGACAATGCATCTATTGATAACCAAATTGATTTCTACAGAAAGGAAGGCCTAACTCATTTTTCTCCAGCCAAATACCCTATTACAAGTGGTGAGTGACAGGGTAATTCCATACCTTCCAATCTGCTAGTGATGTATGCTATAAATCTTATCTGCTGACCTTTATATATGAACTACCAGATGTGCCTGAAGGTTGTGTTATTGTCAGAGAACATATCCCTATCACAAATCTCTTCACGTGTCTCTGGTTTAATGAAGTTGATAGATTTACCTCCAGGGATCAACTCAGTTTCAGCACTGTAAGGGACAAAATTATGTCCAGAGTAAATTGGACAGTCAGCATGTTTCTGGACTGTGAAAGGCGAAATTTCGTGGTTCAGGTATATGTATTTTCTATATTCTGATCTGTATTCTGTTCATGTACAGTTATCATGTCAGTGCCTTGTAATCTTATTTGAGGTGAAAAATTGTTACTCTATATATCCAAAACCCCCTCGTTATAAGCAGAAAAAGAATATATGCTCATAGCTTTTTATCGAGATTGCTGTTGAGCAGGGATACCATAGAGACGTTCTTGAGCAAAAACTGGCATCGCAAAAGATCCGTCCAGGTAAAGCATCATCCCAAAGTAAGCCAAGAACTGGTATAGTGTTAAACCCATCTAAAGAAAACTCAAATGAACGGAGAAAATCGATGTTTGATGCGATGGCTGATGTTTCAACAACAAAGCCAAGTCAGTCTAGAAGGCAGTCATCAAAGCGTGGAAAAGACAAGAAGTCAGGTTCAAGAAGACACCGGCTAAAAGGGGCTGCTGCAATTGCAAGAGATATCAACCTGTTCTAGTTTTGATTTAACAAAAAGGGAGGGGGAAAACATTTGCTTTTTATATCCCACTTATGTGTGAAAACTGCTTCAATTAAATTAAATCCAGGGCGAATATATTATTATTACATTGGAAAACAGTCTTTGATTTTTTTTTATTTTTTTTGTACCACTTTTTTATAGTTTTATTCATTTTTGTTGTGTATATCACCAATTTGTAATAATGGTGTAGAGCTGTTGTATTTTAACCTAGGACTTAAATCTGATTTATCGGAACTAAACGAGACATGTTCATTAATTTTGTTTATTATCGTCGCCGTTGTCATCATTTTGTGAAATTTTGTTGTATATAATAGAACTGATGCAGAGCGTTGATGCGGTGGACTATATTATGGGACTATATTATGTCTAAAACCGTGTTTTATTGTTGATTGAGATAATGAAAAGATGCTCTTAGTTTAAAGTGAAAAATTACTCTAGAGTTATGCAAAGAGCTGGGATCCTGATTCCCGAGACCGTCGCGATGAAGACAAGCTCCTGTTCATGATTGAAAAGGAGGAAACATCTGTAGTGATTATGTAAATCAGGTCCGTGCGCATGCATTTCTTTTTTAAGTAGCTATTCTCACTTTTATTTAAAATCCACACATATTATAATCAATCTTAAAAGCCAAATGACTTTTTATAGAAGCATAAGGCTAACAAAATTTCCTTAACTTTCTAATGTCATCAATCGTGAATATGTAAAAATTAAAATTTCAAAACTCATCTAGAATTCGAATTTTAAGAAATTTGCATTATAGTGATGCAGTTTTTAACTGCATATCACATATGCAGTTAACCACATACATATCACTTTACAATTTTTAATTGTAGAAGAATATGCAATTAAAAACTGTAATACTTGAAGGGTCCCAGTTAACTGCATATCACATATTCTGTTAACCGCAACAATTTATTTTAGGTGGAGCAGTTTAAATGCTACAGCAGTTTAAATGCTACAGCAGTTTAAATGCTACAGTTTATATGCAATTAACTACATATCACATATGCAGTTAACAACACATAAAAGTGTTGCTACTACAGCGCCTTAAGTTCTGCAATTGCAACATTTGCAGTTATGCAGTTAAATACTTAACATTTAAGTGTTGTTTTTAACTGTATTTTGTATATGCAGTTAATAGTAGCTGTTCATAACTGCATTACTAAAAAAAAATTGTTATAAAGATTTTGAATCTTAAAATTTTATTTTTAGATATCAACTATGGATATTGTTTAGAAGTTTGTTAAATTTATGATTCAACAGTGGAAATGATTACTAAATATGGTAAATCTACAAAAAGTTGTCATATTTGAAAGACTGAAATAATTGAGTTAGTATGTGATGTTAAAGAGCAGAGACCTAATTTATATAATTAATGAGGTAAAGATCTGCTTTAGAATTTAATTATGATATTGGGACTTGGATCAATATTCAGCTATAAAGCAAGAAGAGAGAATACAAAATATTTCAAAAAATTAGAGCTCGTCATCGTGATGATTACATATGCAATGAGAACCTATGCAATCCAATGACAAGTACACCATTCGATCTATGCAACAACAAATCGATCGCTAAGCAAGTTCGGAATGTACTAGGTGTTGGGGAATTGTGCGGTTTGAGACTATTGGAGGAAGATGATTGTCGTACTTCAGAATTAAGGATATATATAATGGATTCTTTCAGACAATAGTTCAACCCAACAAATACAAACAGGTTATCGAACAAACGACTTTCAGGATTTAATAAAGCCTTGGAATAGCGTAATTGGATTCAAAGTTTGTACGACTTTGTTCCAACCAAAAACACTCTGATTTTTATTCTGATGATGCAAGAATAGAATTAGAACGAAGAGGAGAAGAAGAAAATAATTCTGCAAGCACAAATTTTTAGAATTAGAACGAAGAGGAGAAGAAGAAAGCAAAAATGTGGGAGCCTCAAGGCCCCAACACCTTCATGAGAAAGCCACTTACGTACCTTGAAATATTTTTTCACTTTCATGATGTGGGGCTAATCCCCACACCCTTTCTTCTTCCTTTCTTGCTTCCCTCTTCAAAACAAAACCCCAAGCCCAAGTTGTTTTGAAAATTTTACAACAATCTCCCGCAATTTTCAAAATAAGAAAATAAATATAGTAGATGGTAGAATCACTAGTGTGACTTCCTACATACCCAAGTGAGATCAAGCCTATGTAGTTATTGTAACGACCTGCATTTTTCAGCGATATAATTAATTAGTTTAATTATTTAATTAGTGATTTAGAGAATTAAATGGTCATTGGATTTAATTATATGGATTTATTTAATTAAAATAAATAATAGGATAGTATTGAGACGACCCCAAACCCCGTACTGACGGCGGCAAGGGTAATCCTTGGAATATAACACATAAACAGATATAACAGAACAGAATTAAATAAATACACCAGATAATGCACAAATAATACACTGGATAAAAGTAATCATCAGAGTTACACAGTATACAGGATCATACTTAGAACAAATACAGTTCAGCTATACATAAATGTCCACAGCGGAAACAAACATAATATGTACAACAGGAGCTGAACAGCATAAAAAGAGATAAATAATAGAATACATCTTCAGCTCCAGCTATCCAGAAAGAGCCAGCTAAAACCTGAATACAAGGCTGCCCGTGTAGAAAAAACCACGAGTCATTCATGGGACTGGTATGAGAAATCCACTCAACTCATTTGAAATATGGCTAATCACAGGACCACGCCACCTTCGTGGAACGGGTTTACTCCATCGGATCGCCAGTGCTTCAAAACAAATAAATCTTTTAAACATCGCAATGCTTTTTATAAAAATGAAGCCATTATAAGACTCAGTTCCCATCACACAATGCAACGCAAACCGGAGGATAGAGTTTTACCTTATAATGGCCAAAATATGCTTGATACGAATAAAACAAAAGCATTTGATATTACTACTAGTGTTTATATATTTCATAAACAATTTCAAATCATAACTATCAATCATAGACGGCATGGGTATCATATATCATGTCGCCATACATATATACAATCAAAACCGCACAGTCACGTATTTGGAAATTGGATTTCCGTCATGAACCAAGGCAAAAGATAGTCCTTACCGAATTCGAGACAATCTAGCCCATGTCTCAGGATCAGAGCTCGAGTGACCCTTTGGAGCGACTGGGCCGGTCCACCGATGTGGATTAAAATTCCTGAACACTACGTTTCCACGCCCTATGGGGCGTAAATGTGCCAACGAATGACTCCATCGGTCCCGGATCGACCGATATATCCGAGGCGCCTCGCTATCCATCATCCACATAAGTAAAATGTCAGGCCGTGTAAAAACACCGACACAACTCCTAGCTAGAAAGAAACGCATGCCCTCCCTGAGCTCCTTCTCCCGTTTCTGGTTCATACCGGGGTGTGAGGTTCGCGAATTCACGTTATACTCAAAGCTACGCCACACAGGCGGTGCTTTGATCATCAATCACAAGGCTTTGCTTTTCAACAGAAGTCCTAATCACTGCATCTTAGCATGTCACACAGGCATTTCACCCCATGCAACTGATGGCTATCAATCACATAGAATAAATTCCAATGTCAGACACACAATCCATTTACAAGTCCGTTCTGGGTCGGAACGAAACCGGAGGCACTATATACCTCGCATATCCATCGATCTCCACGTACGTCCGGACGATCACCACTCATTATCCATATTTCGGGATGCCTCCCAATCAGGACATCGGTTACCATCCAAACGAGGTGAAGATCGGTCTTCGACCACCGTCTTCACCTTCGATTAATCATCGTCGATTCAGTTATTCAGAATGGGATAAACCCGGTCTTTCTGAGCAACTCGCGTATATAATAAACAAGTGCCACACAAACACACATACGCATCATTTCAATTCATTAGTCGCTAACCGTAAATCAGTAAGAGAACGATTTCCAAAATATTAACCCCGAAGGCCGAAACCAACATCAGATCAACACCCAGGAAACCATTCGACTTAGCCAACCTTCAGTTAGTTTCTAAATTTCACATCCATATCGTTTATAATATTTTATAACGATTTATCGCTATTTTTATTTATTTTAAAATAGCCAATTTATTCAAAACGACGCTTCGGGCCATAACGCGGCCGTGGCGCTGTTTTTCTTCAGATTTGATTTACACATATCTGAAAATCTAACCGTTGGATCTTCACAAAATTTACATCATTAGAAAGATCTTTTCAAAACAAATCCAACGGTTCCAGTTTCGGGAAAATCCGACGGTCGGATCTCTCGGTATAATCGTTCGAAGTTTCGATTTCAAAATACGAACTGCAGTGTCGTTATTCGATTTAATATAATTATATATATATATAAATATAATCGATTCTGGCGCTGTTTTTCTTCAGATTTGAATTAAACATTCCAGACAATCCAACCGTTGGATTTTTACAAAGTTGGTGCCGTTGGAAAGATATTTCCAAAGCGAACCCAACGGTTGCGGTTTCGGTAAAATCCGATGGTCGGATCTCCCGCACTAATCGTTTGAAATCACGGTTTCAAAATATGAACTGCAACTTCTTTATTCGATATATTTCAATTCGATATATATATATATATATATATATATATATATCGATTCTTCGATTTCAAAACTATATGATTTTCATACATTTGATAAAAATGATATTTTTATCTAACTGTCTTCTATTTCAACACTTCACTATTTTTAACAATTCATGTATATAGTAAAAATGTGATTTTTATTATAAAACGATTTATTTCAAAACACGACTATTTTATATAGTTAATATATGTGATAAAAATGAGATTTTTATTATAAAACAATTTATTTCAAAACACGACTATTTTATATAGTTAATATAGGTGATAAAAATAGGATTTTTATTATAAAACAATTTCTTTCATGAATACCATTCAACACATGAATTTCAATTCAACGAATGAATTTCAATTCAACGATTGAATTTCAATTCAACGAATGAATTTCAATTCAATACATGAAGGTTTTCTATTCAACATACGAATATAATTTCAACACAGGAAAATAATTCTAACACATGAATATTATTCAAAATTTCGGCAGCATAACGGCAGGGTAGTTAAAACCGGGACCGTCCCTAGTACGGCTCATCGCTCTACCTTAAAGCCACGCAGCTTTTGACAATGGGGAATCATGCATCTAGTTCGCACGCAGGCGGCATGTATATTTTTTTTCATTTCCACAAACTAATCCTATGTGGTTTCAACTAAATATTTCTCAACCACAAACGGGTTTTTTTCAACCACAATCAATCAATTTTAACCACAAATAATTTCAATCAACCATTCGTAATCAACCAATTTCCACACCAATCACAACCAATAAATATCGTCCATGGTTTGTGGACGAGGGGCGTGTATATATATATATATATATATATAGCATTTCACTTCTATTTCAACACATATATAATTTTTACAACGCATATATAACTTATACATCGAACGTACAACTTATACAACGCTTATACATGAGGTGTACAACGCTTATATAATCCATACATCGACTATATAATTTATACATCATCGTTTTCCATATCGTTTATAAATTAGAAATCTCACATTGGGTTCCACTCCACCAAAAATAGCAGAAGGCTCAGAAAAATATGCGGTCTCTTCTAGAAGGTAGAAGACGTCCACACGAGTCCACTGTCTCTTGTTTCACTGAATTTCGTAAAGAAACGAAAAAGATATGATTTTTACAAGTTTGCAACGGTTTAAAAGTGTTAAAATAGTTGAAAATAAACAGAGCCGTATACCTCGTTTTGATGTTCAAAACTAGGTTTTGAATTTTCGCTCGATCCGCGAAGTGTTGTCTCGATCAGGTGCTACAGCGTCGAAGAGCTACGAACGGTGCTCAGATCGGTAGTAGGCACGGCCAGTTCGGTGGTCGGAGGTGGGAGATCGACGGTGATGTACGGCGACTCTTCCCAGGCGCGATTCTCGAGGTAGACGAGGCGAGGGTGGTCGAGGTAGGTATGGATTTGGAGCTGGGATCGAGGGCTCCAAAAGCTTCAACTGGCGGGGGCGCTGAAATGTCGTGGATCGATCAGAAATTGGTCGGGAAGCGGCGAACTTCGAGCGCCGTTCAGATCGGGAGAGAGAAAGAGATTTTCCTTTTTTTTTATAAAAAAATCTGATTGGCCGGGAGGTTTTAAAAAGGGGTTTTCTGACACGACCTCCAATCCAAACCCAACGGCTATCGTCCCTAGCGTTTTACCCCCATTCCGAACACAATGGGATATGTTTCGTAGGCCCATTCAACTATTTCAGTCAGTTTTCATTCAATTTAAAATATATAACATTCAATATTCGATTTGAACGTACATTTCAATTTGCCAGGGCCACAAACTGATTCGAAAAATTCCAGAAAAATAAATCTGGCTATGTTTTGACGATACGGTCCCAAGAAAACTAGTTTCATCGAATTCTGAGACCGTTTGAAAAATGGCCCATTTCTGGTCGATCCAATTTAACTGTAATTGACCAAAACACGTTTTCCTTTGCCACGCTCACATACTAGCTTCAAAAATTATGAAATTTGAAATCTAGCAATGGCTTCACATCCCGGATCCAACAAAAGCGGTTTCGTCGAATTCTGAGGTCATTTGCAAAATGGCCAATTTCACGGGCTATATAAATTCCATAGCGACCTTTCTGAAAATTCATTTGGCCATAACTTTTGCTTTCCGCTACGAAACTTCGATTTTTCAGATTCGTTAGAAAGGTATTCACTAACAGAATTAAATATTTTTGGTTTCGCTCAAATCCGTTTTGTTTAGCACCCGGTACAGTCAGTCAAAGTTTGAATTCAAATTTTGAAACTACCGCGCCATTTCAGGCCTTGTTTATAATTCAAAGTAACTATATTTATTTTCAAACGTCGATTCAAACTCACTTTTCATTGCTATTATTTAAAATATTTATTTTAAATATTTAAAATCCACTATTTTAGCCAATTTAAATTTTTTAAATTGATTCAGATTTTCCGGTTCGTTACAAATATAATTAATTCAGAAATAATCAAAAGTAGTGGAATTCACAATATAATGTTTGTTGGATTATTTAAAATATATATTTCGGTTTAGAGTTGAATTATATTGGCGAACATATTGTTTAATCGACGTTAGAACGCATAAATTATAATTTAATTATAATCGAGCTCGAAATGGCGCAGCAGTTCGCTATTTGGCGATTTGAACTTCAACTGAATATACAGGGCCCGTTTTAAATCAGATTTCTGTGAAACAAGAAATGTTAGGAGCTGGTGGAGTATATCTTTCTAGTTGAAGAGAAAAATCGGGATTTCGTCGTATAGATTTTGTGTTATGTCCAAATCAAAATTTCAAAAAACAGCGCCCTAAAACCATAATGGTTTATTTAATTATTTCTATTTTTAATTGAATATCGATTTAATCAGGATTTGAAATATTGAGTTGTAAATCCACATATATTTTTCTGGAGCTGTATGGATATATATTGGGGATATATACGATAATATATATTTATTTATATTTAATTTAATTATTTTTAAATATATTTATATATTTAAAAGGGTTATTTAGGGCTTTAAAAATAGACACTTTTGCAAACGAAGTCGGAATTCGACGAAACTAATTTTGTTAGATCCACAATATTAAATTATTGTTAGATTCCAAGTTTGGTGATTTTTAGAGTCACTGGGTGGCCGTACGGATTTTTAGAATGAAAAACAGTTGATACTCTAACGGTTAAAAATACGCTGTGTGGGAAAACGGAGTCGGAATTCGACGAAACCAGTTTCGTTGGGACCGCAATGTCAAACTCTAGCTGCATGTCCAGTTTCGTGATTTTTGGATATCGTATGTAATTATACGAATTTTTAGATAATGAATTCGAACTATGATAACTTATTTTATTTAAGAAAATCGAATATAAAAATATTAAAACCTACCTATAAATACAGGACCATTCTTTTAACCCTAGACAAAATTCTCTCTTGGTCAAAGTTCACGCCGCCATCATTTTTCCACAGCAAACCCCTTTTCGCCACTTTCAAAAAATCAAAAGAAATCACAAAAAAATCCATAAATGTTGAGATAAGTATTTTTGTGTTGCTAAGGAGTTCTTCTTCGTTTTCATGTCAGTATTGTTGGATTCGATGGAACAGTTGGTCGCTGGTTTGTGAACAGCATAAGCTAGGGATATCAAAATCCGGAGATGGAGGCACTAATTCACGGATTCGAGTGGAGATTAGAGTTTGTGGTAATGAGTGGTGCTTGCCATGAATTTTTGGTGAAATTAGGTGATAAAAAATGTCGATCATATACTGTACTGGCGGAAGAAAAGGCTGTGAACGAATTTCAACGTCGAGCTCGAGTTGAGAGGGAAGGACCTAGTCGGGTAGAGGGCGTGAAGGAGATGAAGTTGGGGGAATCGGAATGAAGAATCGTGGGGAAATGAGTTTGCGATGGAGCTTGGGAGAATCGAAAATGGCTGTGAAGAGGTTTCTGTAAATCGCAAAATGTAAAGGAGAGGAAGACGGGGTAGCCGGGGGCTGTAGGTTGTGGAGTTGGGCCATGGGCCAGGTTCAAGAGTAAGGCCTAGAATTTGGAAATATATTTAAGTTTCTATTAAATTCAATAATATATAAACTTGTAGAAGCTATAACTTTGTCACACGATACCAGTTTTCAGCAAAACAAGATCCGTTGGGATCGTATGGACGGTGGCTACACCACGGAACTGAGCGAAAGTGAATTTGAGCTTGTTTGGATTTATGGTGGAATAAAACGCCTGACTGAATCTATTGAATAGTTATCGCTATCTAATGATTTCCGACCAATGTGAGTAAATCTCACTAACTCTGCTAAATTTACATTTTTATAAAATATTTTTAGAATTGATAAATGATGATCGTTTGCTGTGTGTTGGCTGTTTGGTTGAATTGCTAGTAAATTGGTTAAAAATATCGATAACGATATATATATAAATCGTTAACCGAATATTGATTCAGTTTAACAGAATATTCATACTCATGTTATTTATGTTGATTAACATATGTGGATGCAGGGAAACAGGTCGGAGGGACCCAACTGGGTTCCTCAACATTTATTTTACTGTTTTTCATATATTGTGATATATGATGTGATTTATAATCAATTGTTGATTATGAGTGTTGGATCATTGTTGTTGTTAGTTTTATTTACCAAAGGAAATACTGGAATTTATAAAAGGGAAATTTCAAACTATAAATTTGAAAATAAAATATTTATATAAAATCAAAGGATTTTGTAAATAGGAATTTGTGAAACAGATATTGAATTCAAGGATTTTATAAAGATCAATAGAATTTTAAAAAGGGAATATTTGGAAATAAATAAGAAATTTCTGGAGAAAAATCATAAATGGTTAGATTGAAGATGTAGAAGCCGTTTGTGTGAAGATACTTGAATAAGAGTAATAAGAAGGAAATAAATAATTATATGTAATAAATGGGATATTTGGGGAAATGTTATAATGTTAAAAGGAAATTACCAATTATAAAGGAATTATGGGAAAATGGATTTTAAAATAAATATTTAATAGAAATCTGTTTTTAACAGATAAATTGAGTTGGATAATTTATAAATGATGTTCATAAATTAAGGAAATATTTATCATTTAATAAATTGAATATATAAACCTGAATTTATATAGAGAAGTAGAAATCGGCTTTAACACCGACATGTTTACTAGAATTTGAACCTAGCATTTTTTAAAAAGGGATTATAAATGAGATTTAAGTATTGGAAGTAAATAGGAGATTTCGTGTGAAAATCCTATAAATGGAACTACTAATAGAAATTGAAAAATGGAATATTACTGTTAAATATGAAATCAAAACTGAATAGATTATATAAGGGAAACGTTATTCACATTCAATGTGAATAATGAAAATAAGCAAAGATTTGGTGAATAAAAACATTTGAAAAGGGAATTGGGTTTTTGAAATAGGAAATTAAACAGTAATGAAATTCCGAATGGTTAAGGAATAAATAACTTGTTTAATAATGAAACAAGTGTTGTGATTTATAAACAAAGTTTATAAATGAATTAAAATATAATTATCAGTGGATAATTGAGATTTGCAAATTTGATAGTGAATTTGGAAAAAGGGGAATTTGGAGTTGTTTTAAAAGGAACGATGAAATCCATTTCGGTATTCGAAATGTAAAAAGATTAAGAAAAATCCGTAAAGATTTGTAATTGGAATTTAACTGAGCCAATGTTTTAAAGATGATTTATTTGAAGAAATTGTATATTGAATTAATCAGGATTTAATAAGGTAATTAGTATTCGATTGGAAACCGATAACTAATAATCGAATATAAGTTATTCGACGAAGATAATTAATCGAATATAAGTTATTCGAAGAATATAACTAATCGAATATAAGTTATTCGAAGAGAATTAATCGAATATTGGTTATTCAAACAGAGTTAAATCGAATATAGTTATTCGAAAGAAAAAGTAATCGAATATGGTTTATTCGAAAGAGAGTTATCGAATAGTGATTTTTCGAGAGTGGATTATACATTGGGATTCGATTATATCGAATGGGGGTAAGTACAATTTCTTTTCGGGTCTTTTAAAGCAATATTTGTTTATCTAATAAAGTAATTATTATTTATTTAAACTATTAGAGAAAGTTATATTTAAATATTTTATTTCAGAAGTATAGGATTATAACACTATTGTTATAATCAAATGATTTTGGTAAAAGAAGTGGATTCGTAAATAGAATCCAAGAGTTTCGTAAGGAAGTTTGTTAAAGATTTGAAAGGTGAACTTTGTCTATTTAGAGGTTAGAAATGTTGGTCAGTTAAGGTCTGAGAGGTAATTATACCCCAACTTGATTGACTTTGTTTTTAACTAAGGGATTGTTAAGGTTCGATTGTGAAGGTTGGTTAAGTGAATCTAGTTAATGAGTGAAATGGTTCGAGTTCGCATAAGCGACGTTATATTTAAACAACTATTTACATGAGAGAATTTTGGAAATGTTTTCCAATAATTTAAAAGGTATATTTTCTAAAGTTAGAAAATGAGAATTTACGAATATATAGAAAGGGAAAATGGATAAATTAATGATAATTAAAAGAAATAAACCTTTGAATGATGATTGGTCGATAGAATTTCCATCTGGAAATAATATCGTTGTTTGCACACCTATTTTTCTTTGATAGTTAAATCACTGACTATCGAAGTTTTTGACCATTTTTACGTTGTTAATACGGAGAGACCGGGATCAGATTCATTATCTAAAAACCACTCTGTATGGACGTTAGAGTTGCGATCAAATATGATGGAGATAATGAAGATGGAGTTATGCAAGGACTATCCTGTTTACAGAATAGTGCCTTCGGTTTGCCCAGTTCCAGGACAAACGTGAATGGACGAATGTCTGACAAAGTATATCTAACGGATCGCGTAAGTTGATCTCTTCAAACGTACTTACGTTTGGTGGCGCAGGAATTCGTTTCTCTTAGCTTATACCCGTGGTACTTTTGGGGAAATCAATTTGTGATTTGACGGGTATGACGATGTGGCATTCAAAGTGAATTGTGGTCAGATATTCCAAAAGATACGTTTTGACCTCAACCCTCATCAACCGGGAAATGACAGAAATCGGGCAGGCATCATGGCTAAGTGGGTCGCTCCCATTAGGGTGTATATAACCTATCTAGGGAAAATCCATTTCATTCTTTTAACTATTATCGATGTTGTCCCTTTTCGGGAAATGGTGGGTAGCTCCCAACCGTTGGTGGTATACATTCGATACACTCAAGCGAAATGAGTGGTCGGTCCATGTGTGGGTCGGGTTGCAAGACGTTCTTGTTGAACCCAGTGTATTCGCCTCTAGAGATACACTATCGACAGGTGGTCCCATACCTTGTCATAGTTGGAATCCAATCTCCAATAAGAGCCTACGGTTTTTGTTTGTATACTATATATATGTGGAACGTGAGATGCAAGCGTTCTGCTAGATTCTAATTACTTGTGATTAGACATTATTATAATATCAGAAAAGTACCGATTTCCAAAAATGTTTTGGTTTATCGTAAGGTAAAAACCGTCCGTGTTTATGTGTGGATTGGTCTTACGATTATCTTTTCTTTTGAAAAGGATTTTGAAAAGTTAAGCCAAATGATTTGAGTTTACTCACACCAGTCCCATGACTGACCCCGAGTTTATTTTGTTTTTGTTTTCCCTAAACTCTTGGGTGCCCAAATTTGTACGGGCAGTCAAGTAGTTCAGGTCTTTACAGATATACTTGGAGGAGCTTGAAGCAGGAGGCTTCAGGATTATATAGCTATTGTTATTTCCGCTGTGTGTAAGTGTTGTACTCTGATAATGTTGTTTCATATATATACCATTTTATTTCAAAGTTATGTTATATATTATATTTTATTCGTTCCGCTGTGAGATTCGTATTACTCTGATTCTGTTCTGTGGTGATCTTCTTCTTCTTCTGTTCTAATTTTCTATCTTATCTATTCTCACCCTCTAACTTCTTTCTATTAATGATCAGGTATTTCCGATGTCTGAATAGTCAACATGGTAGTTTTGTGTTGATTTTCGGAGTCGAAAACCCCTGGGTTGTTACAGTGGTATCAGAGCTGAAGGTTAAGTGATTACCTTGGCTCTGTGGCGTGAATCAATAGAGATGGGGTTAGTAATACGCTAGATTGAGTTTGAGTGTATACATATGAGTGAGCGTATTTGTAGATTTTATAAAAATTGTTTATATTGTGAAGATTTATTGGTTGACTTGTTTATGAATTTTGGTCGATCAGTTTGATCCACTGTATCGATAGGAGTTTCTAAACACTCAAGTACGATAAACCGACACAGTATGTTTTGAAAGAGGGTAAATGAAATAATTTTACCCAAAATAAATTTTGATATAAAAGAAAGGTATGTCTTGGAATTATTATCATATATTGGATGTGTTGGTTGATTATAATTGAAATGGTTATATAAATAACCAATTTGAGTTCGTATAATTTAAAAGCAGATTAATTAAATCTGAATTAAATTAGAATTGGAATTCAAATTTCTGAAAACTGGGAGAATTGTTTGTAAATGGATTTGATTTAAATATAAGAAAATTTTAAGATCCTGGGAGATTTTAAATTGTTTACAAGTATCGTGCATGATATTTTGAAAAAGATTTCAAAATGAAAATGTTTAAATATGTGTTTTGAAAAGTGGTATAGTATTGAAATCACTTCGATCTCTGGGAAATAACTCTGATGATGGTGGCCACATCATCAGTGTTCATTTTGGAGTTGTAAGTGACGGATTACTACCAAAAATTTGTGTTGGATTGTTTGAGGAAAACAAGTTGTTTGAAATATAAAAAGGGACATTTGATTTTTGAAAGAGCTAAGTTGTTTAAAAATTCCTAGGAAAATTTCTTGAATTAAAAACAAATTTACAGTAATTTGGCGAAAGCAAACTGGAATTGAGCTAAAACCAGTATGGGAAAATTTAATTGAAATAGAACGATATCGAATAAATTTGGATTTGAGAGTTATGAATTTGTTTAAGTATATTGGATGGGTAACTAAGAGTTGAAATTGGTAATGAAATTTGAGATCGAGAATGAGATTTGGTTTGAAATTGGATGATTGGATTTGCGAACAGATGATAGGAGATTGATTGGGATGACTTAGGTATATGCTGACAGAATGAAAGGATTTAATGATATTCCCGACAAAAAGGTACACGTTTATTTATATATGAGTTTGGTGATTTTCTGAGCCAATTTGGCTGTTTGATTTTCTTTTGGGTTGGTGAAGGCCTAGAGAGGCGAGTTGGAGTTTGACCTATTGACCGGTACAAAGGAGTTGCTGGCGAAATTTTCCAAAAATTTAAGGTGTTAGAATTTTTTTAACATTCTTGAAATTTTTCGTTAGAAGGAATAAATGACTAATTTAATTGGAAGAAATTAATTCAGTTGAAACTGAAGTTAAGAAGTAAACGTATAATTTTTAACCCCGTTAATAAGGGTCGTCTTCTACCTTAGCAATTTCGAGGACGAAATAATTTTAAGTGGGGAAGAATGTAACGACCCGCATTTTTCAGCGATATAATTAATTAATTTAATTATTTAATTAGTGATTTAGAGAATTAAATGGTCGTTGGATTTAATTATATGGATTTAATTAATTAAAATAAATAATAGGATAATATATTTAATTCAGAAATAATCAAAACTAGTGGAATTCACTATATAATGTTTATTGGATTATTTAAAATATATATTTCAGTTTAGAGTTGAATTATATTGGCGAACATATTGTTTAATCGATGTTAGAACTTATAAATTATAATTTAACTATAATCGAGCTCGAAATGGCGCGACAGTTCGCTATTTGGCGATTTGAACTTCAATTGAATATACAGGGTCCGTTTTAAATCGGATTTCTGTGAAATAAGAAACGTTAGGAGCTGGTGGAGTATATCTTTCTAGTGGAAGAGAAAAATCGGGATTTCATCGTACAGATTTTGTGTTATGTCCAAATCAAATTTTCAGAAAAACAATGCCCTAAAACCATAATGTTTTATTTAATTATTTCTATTTTTAATTGAATATCGATTTAATCAGGATTTGAAATATTGAGTTGTAAATCCACATATATTTTTATGGAGCTGTATGGATATATACGATAATATATATTTATTTATATTTAATTTAATTATTTTAAAATTTATTTATATATTTAAAAGGGTTATTTAAGGCTTTAAAAATAGCCACTTTTGCAAACAAAGTTGGAATTCGACGAAACTAATTTTGTTAGATCCAAAATATTAAATTATTGTTAGATTCCAAGTTTGGTGATCTTTAGAGTCACTGGGTGGCCGTACGGATTTTTAGAATGAAAAACAGTTGATATTCTAACGGTTAAAAATACGCTGTGTGGGCAAACGGAGTCGGAATTCGACGAAACCAGTTTCGTTGGTACAGCAATGTCAAACTCTAGCAACATGTCTTGTTTCGTGATTTTTGGGTATCGTATGTAATTATGCGAATTTTTGGATAATGAATTCTAACTACGATAGCTTATTTTATTTAAGAAAATCGAATATAAAAATATTAAAACCTACCTATGAATACAGGACCATTCTTTTAACCCTAGACAAAATTCTCCCCTGGTCAAAATTCACTCCGCCATCATTTTTCCACAGCAAACCCCTTTTCGCCACCTTCAAAAAATCAAAATAAATCACATAAAAATCCATAAATGTTGAGATAAGTATTTTTGTGTTGCTGAGGAGTTCTTCTTCATTTTCATGTCAGTATTGTTGGATTCGACGGAACAGTTGGTCGCTGGTTTGTGAACAGTGTAAGCTAGGGTTATCAAAATCTGGAGATGGAGGCACTAATTCACGGATTCGAGTGGAGATTAGAGTTTGTGGTAATGAGTGGTGCTTGCCATGAATTTTTGGTGAAATTAGGCGATAAAAACTGTCGATCATATACTGTACTGGCGGAAGAAAAGGCTGTGAACGCAATTTCAACATCGAGCTCGAGTTGAAAGGGAAGGACCTAGTCGGGTAGAGGGCGTGAAGGAGATGAAGTTAGGGGAATCGGATTGACGAATCGTGGGGAAATGAGTTTGCGATGGAGCTTCGGAGAATCGAAAATGGCTGTGAAGAGGTTTCTGTAAATTGCAAAATGTAAAGGAGAGGAAGAAGGGGTAGCAGCGGGCCATAGGTTGTGGAGTTGGGCCATGGGCCGGGTTCAAGAGTAAGGGCTAGAATTTGGAAATATATTTAAGTTTCTATCAAATTCAATAGTATATAAACTTGTAGAACCAATAACTTTGTCATACGATACCAGTTTTTAGCAAAACAAGATCCGTTGGGATCGTATGGACGGTGGCTACACCATGGAACCAACCCAAAGTGAATTTGAGCTTGTTTGGATTTATGGTGGAATAAAACGCCTGACTGAATCTATTAAACAGTTATTGCTATCTAATGATTTCCGACCAATGTGAGTAAATCTCATTAACTCTACTAAATTTATATTTTTATAAAATATTTTTAGAATTGATAAATGATGATCGTTTGCTGTGTGTTGGCTGTTTGGTTGAATTGCTAGTAAATTGGTTAAAAATATCGATAACGATATATATATAAATCGTTAATCGAATATTGATTCAGTCTATCAGAATATTCATACTCGTGTTATTTATGTTGATTAACATCTGTGGATGCAGGGAAACAGGTCGGAGGGACCCAACTGGGTTCCTCAATATTTATTTTACTGTTTTTCATATATTGTGATATATGATGTGATTTATAATCAATTGTTGATTATGAGTGTTAGATCATTGTTGTTGGTACTTTTAATTACCAAAGGAAATACTGGAATTTATAAAAGGGTAATTTCAAACTATAAATTTGAAAATAAATTATTTATATAAAATCAAAGGATTTTGTAAATAGGAATTTGTGAAACAGATATTGAATTCAAGGATTTTATAAAGATCAATAGAATTTTAAAAAGGGAGTATTTGGAAATAAATAAGAAATTTCTGGAGAAAAATCATAAATGGTTAGATGGAAGATGTAGAAGCCGTTTGTGTGAAGAAACTTGAATAAGAGTAATAAGAAGGAAATAAATAATCATATGTAATAAATGGGATATTTGGGGAAATGTTATAATGTTAAAAGGAAATTACCAATTATAAAGAAATTATGGGAAAATGGATTTTAAAATAAATATTTAATAGAAATCTGTTTTTAACAGATAAATTGAGTTGGATAATTTATAAATGATGTTCATAAATTAAGGAAATATTTATCATTTAATAAATTGAATATATAAACCTGAATTTATATAGAGAAGTAGAAATCGGCTTTAACACCGACATGTTTACTAGAATTTGATCCTAGCATTTTTTAAAAAGGGATTATAAATGAGATTTAAGTATTGGAAGTAAAAAGGAGATTTCGTGTGAAAATCCTATAAATGGAACTACTAATAGAAATTGAAAAATGGAATATTACTGTTAAATATGAAATCAAAACTGAATAGATTATATAAGGGAAACGTTATTCACATTCGATGTGAATAATGAAAATAAGCTAAGATTTGGTGAATAAAAACATTTGAAAAGGGAATTGGGTTTTTGAAACAGGAAATTAAACAGTAATGAAATTCCGAATGGTTAAGGAATAAATAACTTGTTTAATAATGAAACAAGTGTTGTGATTTATAAACAAAGTTTATAAATGAATTAAAATATAATTATCAGTGGATAATTGAGATTTGCAAATTCGATAGTGAATTTGGAAAAAGGGGAATTTGGAGTTGTTTTAAAAGGAACAATGAAATCCATTTCGGTATTCGAAATGTAAAAAGATTAAGAAAAATCCATAAAGATATGTAATTGGAATTTAACTGAGCCAATCTTTTAAAGATGATTTATTTGAAGAAATTGTATTAATCAGGATTTATTAAGGTAATTAGTATTCGATTGGAAACCGATAACTGATAAACGAATATAAGTTATTCGAAGAAGATAATTAATCGAATATAAGTTATTCGAAGAAGATAACTAATCGAATATAAGTTATTCAAAGAGAATTAATCGAATATTGGTTATTCGAACAGAGTTAAATCGAATATAGTTATTCGAAAGAAAAAGTAATCGAATACGGTTTATTCGAAAGAGATTTATCGAATAATGATTATTCGAGAGTGAATTATACATTGGGATTCGATTATATCGAATGGGGGGAAGTACTATTTCTTTCCGGGTTTTTTAAGCAAGATTTGTTTATCTAATAAAGTAATTATTATTTATTTAAACTAGTAGAGAAAGTTATATTTAAATATTTTATTTCAGAAGTATAGGATTATAACACTATTGTTATAATCAAATGATTTTTGTAAAAGAAGTGGATTCGTAAATAGAATCCAAGAGTTTCGTAAGGAAGTTTGTTAAAGATTTGAAAGGTGAACTTTGTCTATTTAGAGGTTAGAAATGTTGTTCAGTTAAGGTCTGAGAGGTAATTATACCCCAACTTGATTGACTTTGTTTTTAACTAAGGGATGGTTATGGTTCGATGATGAAGGTTAGTTAAGTGAATCTAGTTAATGAGTGAAATGGTTCGAGTTCGCATAAGCGACGTTATATTTAAACAACTGTTTAAATGAGAGAATTTTGGAAATGTTTTCCAATAATTTAAAAGGTATATTTTCTAAAGTTAGAAAATGAGAATTTACGAATATATAGAAAGGGAAAATGGATAAATTAATGATAATTAAAAGAGATAAACCTTTGAATGATGATTGGTCGATAGAATTTCCATCTGGAAATAATATCGTTGTTTGCACACCTATTTTTCTTTGATAGTTAAATCACCGACTATCGAAGTTTTTGACCATTTTTACGTCGTCCATACGGAGAGACTGGGATCAGATTCATTATCTGAAAACCACTCTGTATGGACCTTAGCGTTGCGATCAAATATGATGGAGATAATGAAGACGGAGTTATGCAAGGACTATCTTGTTTACAGAATAGTGCCTTAGGTTTGCCCAGTCCCAGGACAAACGTGAATGGACGAATATCTGACAAAGTATATCTAACGGATCACGTAAGTTGATCTCTTCAAACGTACATACGTTTGGTGGCGGAGGAATTCGTTTCTCTTAGCTTATACCCATGGTATTTTTGGGGAAATCAATTTGTGATTTGACGGGTATGACGATGTGGAATTCAAAGTGAATTGTGGCCAGATATTCCAAAAGATACGTTTTGACCTCAAGCGTCATCAACCGGGAAATGACAGAAATCGGGCAAGCAGCATGGCTATCGCTCCCATTAGGTTGTATATCACCTATCTAGAGAAAATCCATTTCATTCTTTTAACTATTATCGATGCTGTCCCTTTTCGGGAAACGGTGGGTAGCTCCTAATCGTTGGTGGTATACATTCGATACACTCAAGCGAAATGAGTGGTCGGTCATGTGTGTTCCGGGTTGCAAGACGTTCTTGTTGAACCCAATATATTCGCCTCTAGAGATACACTATTGACAGGTGGTCCCATACCTTGTCATAGTTGGAATCCAATCTCCAATAAGAGCCCGCGGTTTTTGTTTGTATACTATATATATGTGGAACGTGAGATGCAAGCGTTCTGCTAGATTCTAATTTGTAGAAACCCGTAACTTCCCCGGATAAGGAAAGCTCGGATACTTTGAGAACAACACACAAAAGAACGCAAACAGAAGAACATTTCATTGTTAATTACAACAATTCCATCAGAATACAAGAATAAACAGAGTATGAATAAATATTACACAGAAAATATTAGAGATTTAAATTACATTACATAGCAGCGGAAAAATAATACAATACACAACTGAAAGAGATATACGGATACAGAGCTTTCCGGATATCGTTCCAGTTGTAAACCAGGATCCTGTGAATATAAATATGAAAAACTAAAACTACTAGCTACCCGTGTCAAAATAAGGACACCTAGAGTTTAGGTTAAAACAATAAATTCCAGGTCAGTCATGTGACTGGTGTGAGAACTAAAACAGTCATTAATCTTTATTTTAAAATTAGGTAATTCAAGGGACCACGCCGTATAACACGAAACGGGTTTCCTCCCAAGGATACCAGTGCATAAAACAACAGCGCAATGCTAAATAAAGAACAATGAAGCTATTATAAAACCCAGATCCCATCACACAATGCAACACAAACCGGAGGATAGGGTTTTCCCTTATAATAGCCAAAGCATGCTTGATACGTTTAAAACAAGTCATTTGATACTATAATAAGTGTATAGTGTTTAAAACAATTTCAATCATAAGTATTAATCATAGACGGCATAGGTACCATATATCATGTCGCCATACTAGGCTCTACAATCAAAACCGCAAAATGTCGTATTGGAAGTTGGATTTCATTTATGATATGAACCGAGGCTAGGGATCGTCCTCACCGATTCGAGAGCCTCTAGTCCGCCCCTCAGGAACAGAACGCATCATCCCTTGGACTCAGGGCCGGTCCGCCGATGTGGATTATAATTCCTGAACACTGCATTTCCCCACCCTATGGGGCGTAAGTCTGGTCCGTCTGCCGACCAGAATGCATCGGCCGAAACCGATATAACCGAGGTGCCTCAAATTCCATCATCCACATAAGCAATGTCAGCCGGTTCAAGCACTGGCACCACTTCTAACTAGAAAGAAATGCATGTCCCCCCTGGTATCCGTCTCCCGTTTTTGGTTCATACCTGGGTGTGAGGCTCGCGAATTAACGCTACACAAAGCTATGCCACACAAGCCGTGCTTTGATCATCAACCACAAGACTTTGCTTTTCAACAGAAGCCTTGATCATTTGCATCTTAGCATGTCACACAGGCAAACCACTCCTGTAATAACCCGAAAATCTGGGCCAGTTTAAAAATTTTAATTTGGCAATTTTAGCGAATTTTGATTATTTAAAATGAATTATTTTAAATAAAATCGACGAGAAAATTTATTTTGAATATAATTCGAACGAATATATTATACGCGTCGTCGTTAGAATATAAATAATTATATATAATTATAAATAGAATTGAAAATGGCGCGGTAGTTCGATAATTCGATTTCAAACTTCAATTGAACGTACCGGGTGCAAAACAATCCGGATTTTAGTGAAACCAAAACATTATGATCTAATTGATAATATCTTTCCAACGAATCCGAAAAACCAAGATTTCATAGCGGGAATCAAAAGATATGTCCAGTTGAAAATTCTGAATAGTCGCTATGGAATTCAGGCCCTTAAAAATGGACATTTTGCAAACGACCTCGGATTTCGACGAAACCAGTTTTGTTGGGTCCGGGATGTAAAGTTATTGCTAGATTCCAAATTTCATAATTTTTCGAATCAATATGTGAGCGTGGCAAAGGAAAACGCGTTTGACCAGTTTCAGTTGATTTTAATCGACTGGAAATTGGCCATTTTTCAAACGGTCTCAGAATTCGACGAAACTAGTTTTGTTAGGACCGTATCGTCAATACGAAGCTAGAAAATATTTTTCGAGAATTTTTAGAGTTAATATGTGACCCCGGTAATTTGAAATGTACGTTTAAAATTCAATATAGCGATTTAAATGTAAATTAAACGGAAACTGATTCAAATGATCGAATCAACCTACGAAACATATACCATTGTGTTTGGAATGGGGGTATTTAGCTATAGGCGACAGTCGTTGGGTATGGTTTGGGATTAGTATCAACGAACAATTATTTTTCGAGTTAAAGGAATAAAAAACTAATGAAATATTTATTATAACCCCCCCCCCATTCTAAAACCCTAGCCACATCAGAAATGCGCCGCCGACAATGCGATTGAGGGTTAGGATATTCCGATTTTCTTCCATAAATTAAACACAAATTATTCAATGATTTCGAAAGCTCATGGGGGGAAATCGAAGAGCTCTTAGAGCTCTAGAAGCTCAACGGCTATGATATGAAATCGTCGCTCGAGGAGACCGGAATATCTGTCAGAAGAGGCGCCGTTCGCATTGTTTCTGGTGGCGCTAGGGCCCACCGAGCTGCACCACTTTCGAGCTGAAGGAAGGCGGGGCAAGGCTCTCCGATGTGGCGTGGTTTGATCTTGGTCACGGCAAACGATAAGCGTGCGGTTTTGAACCCTAATTTGGAATGATGGGTTAAAGGGTTCGACTGTTTTACCAATGAAGAAGATGAAGGTAACATGCCGATTTTCTTAATGTAATTAACTTGTTAAACTAGTGATTGAGAAAGGTAATTAAAAATAAAACATTTAGTTTAAATTCATATTGTTGCATAAGTAAATATTGTTTTAAATTCAGATTTTTATATGAAGTTGTTTAAATTAAAATATATACGAAGCTGTTTTTATAAAAATATAAATATACCTTTGTTTTGAAAAAGTTGTTTTTAAAATAAAAATAGAAGAAGGCTTTGTTTTTAAAATAAAAATAGAAGAAGGCTTTTTTTTTAAAATAAAATTAGCCTGGGTTTAAAAAATCGATTTTTATATATTGAATAGCATAGTAAAAATTCGATTTTTATATATTGAATAGCATAGTAAAAATTCGATTTTTATATATTGAATAGCATAGTAAAAATTCGATTTTTATATATTGAATAGCATAGTAAAAATATGATTTTTATATATTGAACTTCGGAAAAAAATTCGATTTTTATATATGGAATAACGAAGTAAAAATTCGATTTTTACATATGTAGAGGATCCGGGCAACGAAGATGACAAAGATGCGATAACGATGAAGATTTCTATCAATGAAGAGCCGTGGAGCTAGGATAGCTATTGGTGAGAACTTCTCACCTTTCAATTTAAATTTTCTAGTTATATATATATATATACTAGGATGCAGACGGTGCTTAGTAGCACCCGACACAATCGTCCACAGACCATGGACTTGTTTGTTTGATTGCAAAAATTAGTTAGATTATTTGATTGAAATTGAATTGTTGGGTGAAATGAAATTGATTTGATTGATGTGTGAATGGCGTGGGCCTTCACTAGACCGGGGATAAGGCTAGGCCTTGTCCCGTTTCTAGTATCGTGCCGTTATGCCGCCGAAATTTTCTAAAATATGTTAGAAAAATAAAAATATCATTTTATTTAAAGAATGAACTGAATAGAAATTCATATGTTAGAATAAAATGTTTTATCGTTAAAAATATAATTTTTAACGTGAATGTGAATAAATAAATATTCATTTACAAACCGGACGATTTGTTTATGTACACCTATTTGAATGACATTGATTGGGACGATAAATTTTACACATCGCCCAACAGCACAAATAAAATATGTGTTTGATTGTTTGAAACCCCACACGGGTGTTGGGATGAAATTTGAAGTTCACTCATCCTGATTGATTAAATATGTCGATCGATTGATTGACAGGCTGTTATAAGCGTTGAATATCTATATTTGATGCTTATACAGTGTAGTGCACTTTGGTTGATGGTTGATTATTTTTCAATGCTATTATATGTGTGTAATGTATGAAAATCCATATAATTAACTTTATATGGTAATTGATTGGGCCTCATTCCAATTTGAAAAATAAAGAATATTATAAAATAAAAGTTCATGTGTTGACAGTACTCATCCATTGAGATTGGTCATGTGTTGAACGAAATATTTTAGTAATAAAATTTACATCTTTATCAATATAAAATAAAGGTTCATGTGTTGACAGTACTCATCCATTGAGATTGGTCATGTGTTGAACGAAATATTTTAGTAATAAAATTTACATCTTTATCAATATAAAATAAAAGTTCATGTGTTGACAGTACTCATCCATTGAGATAGGTCATGTGTTGAACGAAATATTTTGATAATAACAACTATTTTGAAAAAGAAATATTTGAAATAGTATATTTGAAAATAGAAATTTATGAAGCCGTGTTGATAAGATTGACGCCATTTTGACGTGAACGATATTTTTATCGATTTTATCGATTTCGAAATGAATTGAATATATAACGATTTCGAAATAAATTGAATATATAACGATTTCGAAATGAATTGAATATAAAACGATTTCGAAATGAATTGAATATATAACGATTTCGAAATGAATTGAATATATAACGATTTCGAAATGAATTGAATATAAAACGATTTCGAAATAAATTGAATATAAAATGATTTCGAAATGAATTGAATATATAACGATTTCGAAATGAATTGAATTGAAAACGATTTCGAAATGAATTGAATTGAAAACGATTTCGAAATGAATTGAATTGAAAACGATTTCGAAATGAATTGAATTGAAAACGATTTCGAAATGAATTGAATTGAAAACGATTTCGAAAATGAATTGAATTGAAAACGAATTCAAATGGAATTGAAAGCGGATTGAAATGAATTCAAATTGAATTGAAATTTGAATTGAATAGAAAGGAATTTTAAAATGAATTTATAAAGAAGAATTCAATTCTGATTTGAATTGAAAAGGAAGTTGAAATTACTTTTGAAACGAATTTAAAACTATTTATATAATTAGTTTTAAATAGAAATCGACGATATATATATTATATATATTATATATATAATATAATGGCCTGAATAGAACGCGCCGCGCCGCGGCAGTTCGTGAATTTCGACCATTCATTTCAAACGGACATTATGGGAGATCCGACCGTCGGATTCTCCTAAAACCGGAACCGTTGGGTTCGTATCGAAAAGTGCTTTCTAACGAATATTAGAAATTCAAAATCTAACGGTTGGATTTGGAGTTACGTCCAAATCAAATTTGAAAAAGGTCGTTGTAAGTGCAGTTCGATGGCCATTGATGGAAATCGACTGTACGGGCCTTGATAAAATTATTAAAAATAGTAATAATTTGTGTAAAATCATAAGAAATGATTTAGAAAGGATTGGGATGAAAAACTCCATATTTGAAAAGATAAAAATAGATTTTTATCGAAATGAACTAGTTTTGAACTAGAAATATAATTCTATTTATTTTTAAATAAATAAATTGAATTTGAAAAGGGTAATAAAAATAACCAGAATTTCCAATGATTGCATTGGAGTGGATTTGAAACGAAATTGTCTTCGGAATATTTCGATGTTGGAATTCGTGATTATACAGATGTTGTTATGGAAATTTGAAAGATATATATTTATATCGTTATTTCCAATACGACATCTGTTAATCGTAGAATTTGATATTGAATATAAGCCGATATATTTTCTATTCAGAGCCTTATATTGAATATCAAATGTGATTTGGGTTTGTCGTGAATGGTGTCTTCACTAACACTGTTCTTGAACCCAGTTGAGAAAAGATTAAATCTTTTTATTTAGATTTAATGAAGTGTACCAATTAAATAATATTTAATTGGAATTGAATTGATATTGATTTTTGGGTTTATCGTGAACAGTGTTTTAAATAACACTTGTTCTTTAACCCGATAATTAATGAATGTGATTTTGGGTTTACCGTGAACCGTGTTTTAAATAACACTGATTCTTTAACCCAGTCACAGATTAAAACTAAGTGGAGTTTTAATGAATCTTTAATTAGATTGAAATAATCGAAATGGAGTATCACCAGTTTTGCTCCAGGCGATAGTTAAATCTTTAATTAGATTTGAACGTGAAATGGTAATTGAATTTACCGATAACACTGTGGTGTTAGATATGAAGTATTACCAGTTTTACTTCATGGGATAAATAGGTTGGGATTGGGAAATTAAAACAAATGATTACTTCGGTAAGTTTCGTTAATCCCGGCTAGTTGAATCGAAATTCAAAAGAATAGAATAAAGAATAAATTCAAGAAATTTATCTTGGATAAAATTAATGGGAACCTTTCCCTATGAATGTGAAATTTAGAAACTAACTGTCGGGTAGCCAAGAAGAATGGTTTTCTGGATATTGATCTGATGTTGGTTTCGGCCTTCGGGGTTAATATTTGGGGAATTATTCTCTTGATTAATTTACGGTTAGTGACTGATGAATTGGAATGAGGCGTATGTTGTGTTTGCGTAACACTTATTTAAATATACGTGAGTTATTTGGAAAGACCGGGTTTATCCCATTCTGAATAACTGATACGACGATAAGTCGAAGATGAAGACGATGGTCGAAGACCGGAGGTCTTCACGTCGTTTGGGTAATTACTGATGATCTTGATTGGGCTGTACACCCAAGAAGATCGAAACAGTTGGTGATCGTCCAGACGTACTTGGAGATCGATGGATATGCGGGGTACTAGGTGCCTCCGGTTTCGTTCAGACCCAGAACGGACTTGTAAATGGACTGTGTGTCTGACATTGGATTTTAGTCCGTGTGATTGATCTCTATTAAATATATATCTGTTTGGCGGCGGAGAATTTATTCTCTTGCTTAACGCCCTTCTCTGAGACGTACGAGCTCAGGGGTTATATATTGATGGATATCAATCGCATGGAGTGAATTGCCTGTGTGGCATGCAAAGATGCAAATGATCAAGGCTTCTGTTGAAAAGCAAATTCTTGTGGTTGATGATCGAAGCACGACCTTTGTGGCGTAGCTTTGTGTAACGTTGATTCGCGAGTATCACACCCGGTATGAATCAAAAACGGGAGACGGACATCAGGGAGGACATGCGTTTCTTTCTAGTTAGGAGTGGCGTCAGTGCTTGAACTGGCTGACGAGTTTGACTCATGTGGATGTTGCTTATTATTACTTGCTGAAAAGCGAGGCGCCTCGTGATATCGGTTTCAGCCGATGCTTCTGGTCGGCTGACGGGCCAGGCTTACGCCCCAAAGGGCGGGGAAACGCAGTGTTCAGGAATTTTAATCCACATCGGTGGACCGGCCCTGACGATCCAAAGGCTTGACTGAGTACTTGCCTGAGGGGCGGACTAGAGCGTCTCGAATCGGAGAGGATCTTGCCCCTAGCCTCGGTTCATACCATAAATGATAACCCAACTTCCAATACGACATTGCGGTTTTGATTGTAAACTTATATATGGCGACATAGTGTTATGGGGCATTCATGCCGCCTATGATTGATACTTATGATTTGAAGTTGTTTTATACACTATGCACTTATAATAGTATCAAATGATTTGTTTTAAACGTATCAAGCATTCTTTGGCTGTTATAAGGTAAAAACCCTATCCCCCGGCTTGCGTTGCATTGTGTGATAGGACCTGGGTCTTATAACAGCTTCATTTTTCTTTATTTAGCATTGCGCTATTTGTTTTATGCACTGGTATTCTTGGGAGGAAACCCGTTCCGTGTTATATGGCGTGGTCCCTTGATTTACCTAACTTTTAAAATAAAGAATAATAATTGTTTTAGTTCTCACACCAGTCACATGACTGACCTGGAATTTATTGTTTTAACCTAAACTCTGGGTGCCCTTATTTTGACACGGGCAGCTAGTAGTTTTGGTTTTGCAGATTTATATTCACAGGATCCTGGTTTACAGCTGGAACGATATCCGGAAAGCTTTGTATCCGTACATCTCATTCTAGTTGTGTATTGTATTATTTTCCGCTGCGATGTATTTAAATGTAATTTAAATCTCTGATATTTCTATGTAATATTTATTCATACTCTGTATATTCTTGTAATCTGATGCATTGTTGTAATATACAATGAAACGTTCTTCTGTTTGTGTTCTATTGTGGCTTGTTCTCGAACTATCCGTCGCTTTCCTTTACGGGGAAGTTACGGGTTTTCACAGTTGGTATCAGAGCTTTGGTTTACAAAGCTAGAGAACAAGACACATTAGAACCATACGAAAGAATTCATCAGATATTGGATTAGCAATATCCAATGGGAATGACTCGTTAGAGATAGGATCAGTAGTATCCTAGAACGAGTGTGAAGAGTATATTTTTCAAATGAAAACAAAATTTGTTTTGAAAATTTAAATCAACTATTCGTATTTGATTATTTATTTTAATGAATTCGGACAATCCAGTATATATAGATTTTGCGTATACGTCTGATCCGCGTGTATTCGAAGTTTTAATATACTGGATAGATATAGAATTACCCTCTAATCGCCCGGAGATGATTTTGATAATGGAGCTCCATCATTAGAATTTATATTCGAGTGACGAACGTGTAATATCTATATATCTCCTATTGACTGGTGTGAGAACCAAAATTAGATAGGGCCTATTGTTGTGATTTGGTATCAAAAACATGATTTTTGTATATGTATCAAAATTATGAATTTGAAACTCTAATTCACTAATTGATTGATGTTTGGGTTGTTTGTTTATTTGTTTGCTAATTTTTAGCCATTTAGCCTAATTGAATCAAATATTGAATTATATTGAAAATTGGTCGCGTTTGCTTGCATATACTTGTACCTACATTGAACAGGTCATAGCAAGGAGGCTAGAGCAGAGAATAAAATTTGTTTGCCCGACAAATAGGTACATGTTTACTACATAATTTCCTGTTTTGTTTGGGTGATGATGATTTTATGAGCCTATTGGCTAGCCGCTTGGCTTTTTCTTTTTCTTTTTGAGATCGGAAGGACCGGGGAAGCTAATTGAAATTCCCCGATGCTCCCGGTGCAGGGGAGGTTATGGCGAAATTTTTCGAAAATTCCGGGTGTTAGCCAAATTTTTGAAGTTTTTGAAAATTCTCAGAAACTGAAAAGTTGGAGAATGCAAGCCAGATCGAACGTAGAGTTGAATAATCAAACCACTTTCGACTTTGTTCCTTTTCGGGGACGAAAAGTTTTAAGTGGGGGAGATTGTAATAACCCGAAAATCTGGGCCAGTTTAAAATTTTTAATTTGGCAATTTTAGCGAATTTTGATTATTTAAAATGAATTATTTTAAATAAAATCGACGAGAAAATTTATTTTGAATATAATTCGAACGAATATATTATACGCGTCGTCGTTAGAATATAAATAATTATATATAATTATAAATAGAATTGAAAATGGCGCGGTAGTTCGATAATTCGATTTCAAACTTCAATTGAACGTACCGGGTGCAAAACAATCCAGATTTTAGTGAAACCAAAACATTAGGATCTAATTGATAATATCTTTCCAACGAATCCGAAAAACCAAGATTTCATAGCGGGAATCAAAAGATATGTCCAGTTGAAAATTCTGAATAGTCGCTATGGAATTCAGGCCCTTAAAAATGGACATTTTGCAAACGACCTCGGATTTCGACGAAACCAGTTTTGTTGGGTCCGGGATGTAAAGTTATTGCTAGATTCCAAATTTCATAATTTTTCGAATCAATATGTGAGCGTGGCAAAGGAAAACGCGTTTGACCAGTTTCAGTTGATTTTAATCGACTGGAAATTGGCCATTTTTCAAACGGTCTCAGAATTCGACGAAACTAGTTTTGTTAGGACCGTATCGTCAATACGAAGCTAGAAAATATTTTTCGAGAACTTTTAGAGTTAATATGTGACCCCGGTAATTTGAAATGTACGTTTAAAATTCAATATAGCGATTTAAATGTAAATTAAACGGAAACTGATTCAAATGATCGAATCAACCTACGAAACATATACCACTGTGTTCGGAATGGGGGTATTTAGCTATAGGCGACAGTCGTTGGGTATGGTTTGGGATTAGTATCAACGAACAATTATTTTTCGAGTTAAAGGAATAAAAAAATAATGAAATATTTTTTATAACCCCCCCCCATTCTAAAACCCTAGCCACATCAGAAATGCACCGCCGACAATGCGATTGAGGGTTAGGATATTCCGATTTTCTTCCATAAATTAAACACAAATTATTCAATGATTTCGAAAGCTCATGGGGGGAAATCGAAGAGCTCTTAGAGCTCTAGAAGCTCAACGGCTATGATATGAAATCGTCGCTCGAGGAGACCGGAATATCTGTCAGAAGAGGCGCCGTTCGCATTGTTTCTGGTGGCGCTAGGGCCCACCGAGCTGCACCACTTTCGAGCTGAAGGAAGGCGGGGCAAGGCTCTCCGATGTGGCGTGGTTTGATCTTGGTCACGGCAAACGATAAGCGTGCGGTTTTGAACCCTAATTTGGAATGATGGGTTAAAGGGTTCGACTGTTTTACCAATGAAGAAGATGAAGGTAACATGCCGATTTTCTTAATGTAATTAACTTGTTAAACTAGTGATTGAGAAAGGTAATTAAAAATAAAACAGTTAGTTTAAATTCATATTGTTGCATAAGTAAATATTGTTTTAAATTCAGATTTTTATATGAAGTTGTTTAAATTAAAATATATACGAAGCTGTTTTTATAAAAATATAAATATACCTTTGTTTTGAAAAAGTTGTTTTTAAAATAAAAATAGAAGAAGGCTTTGTTTTTAAAATAAAAATAGAAGAAGGCTTTTTTTTTAAAATAAAAATAGCCTGGGTTTAAAAATTCGATTTTTATATATGGAATAACGAAGTAAAAATTCGATTTTTACATATGTAGAGGATCCGGGCAACGAAGATGACAAAGATGCGATAACGATGAAGATTTCTATCAATGAAGAGCCGTGGAGCTAGGATAGCTATTGGTGAGAACTTCTCACCTTTCAATTTAAATTTTCTAGTTATATATATATATACTAGGATGCAGACGGTGCTTAGTAGCACCCGACACAATCGTCCACAGACCATGGACTTATTTGTTTGATTGCAAAAATTAGTTAGATTATTTGATTGAAATTGAATTGTTGGGTGAAATGAAATTGATTTGATTGATGTGTGAATGGCGTGGGCCTTCACTAGACCGGGGATAAGGCTAGGCCTTGTCCCGTTTCTAGTATCGTGCCGTTATGCCACCGAAATTTTCTAAAATATGTTAGAAAAATAAAAATATCATTTTATTTAAAGAATGAACTGAATAGAAATTCATATGTTAGAATAAAATGTTTTATCGTTAAAAATATAATTTTTAACGTGAATGTGAATAAATAAATATTCATTTACAAACCGGACGGTTTGTTTATGTACACCTATTTGAATGACATTGATTGGGACGATAAATTTTACACATCGCCCAACAGCACAAATAAAATATGTGTTTGATTGTTTGAAACCCCACACGGGTGTTGGGATGAAATTTGAAGTTCACTCAT
This sequence comes from Allium sativum, assembly GCA_030737875.1. Taxonomy (NCBI): domain Eukaryota; kingdom Viridiplantae; phylum Streptophyta; class Magnoliopsida; order Asparagales; family Amaryllidaceae; genus Allium; species Allium sativum. The sequence continues at coordinate 494,383,889 of CM060920.1, forward strand.
CCTGATTGATTAAATATGTCGATCGATTGATTGACAGGCTGTTATAAGCGTTGAATATCTATATTTGATGCTTATACAGTGTAGTGCACTTTGGTTGATGGTTGATTATTTTTCAATGCTATTATATGTGTGTAATGTATGAAAATCCATATAATTAACTTTATATGGTAATTGATTGGGCCTCATTCCAATTTGAAAAATAAAGAATATTATAAAATAAAAGTTCATGTGTTGACAGTACTCATCCATTGAGATTGGTCATGTGTTGAACGAAATATTTTAGTAATAAAATTTACATCTTTATCAATATAAAATAAAGGTTCATGTGTTGACAGTACTCATCCATTGAGATTGGTCATGTGTTGAACGAAATATTTTAGTAATAAAATTTACATCTTTATCAATATAAAATAAAAGTTCATGTGTTGACAGTACTCATCCATTGAGATTGGTCATGTGTTGAACGAAATATTTTGATAATAACAACTATTTTGAAAAAGAAATATTTGAAATAGTATATTTGAAAATAGAAATTTATGAAGCCGTGTTGATAAGATTGACGCCATTTTGACGTGAACGATATTTATATCGATTTTATCGATTTCGAAATGAATTGAATATATAACGATTTCGAAATGAATTGAATATAAAACGATTTCGAAATGAATTGAATATATAACGATTTCGAAATGAATTGAATATATAACGATTTCGAAATGAATTGAATATAAAACGATTTCGAAATAAATTGAATATAAAACGATTTCGAAATGAATTGAATATATAACGATTTCGAAATGAATTGAATTGAAAACGATTTCGAAATGAATTGAATTGAAAACGATTTCGAAATGAATTGAATTGAAAACGATTTCGAAATGAATTGAATTGAAAACGATTTCGAAATGAATTGAATTGAAAACGATTTCGAAATGAATTGAATTGAAAACGATTTCGAAATGAATTGAATTGAAAACGATTTCGAAAATGAATTGAATTGAAAACGAATTCAAATGGAATTGAAAGCGGATTGAAATGAATTCAAATTGAATTGAAATTTGAATTGAATAGAAAGGAATTTTAAAACGAATTTATAAAGAAGAATTCAATTCTGATTTGAATTGAAAAGGAAGTTGAAATTACTTTTGAAACGAATTTAAAACTATTTATATAATTAGTTTTAAATAGAAATCGACGATATATATATATTATATATATTATATATATAATATAATGGCCTGAATAGAACGCGCCGCGCCGCGGCAGTTCGTGAATTTCGACCATTCATTTCAAACGGACATTACGGGAGATCCGACCGTCGGATTCTCCTAAAACTGGAACCATTGGGTTCGTATCGAAAAGAGATTTCTAACGAATATTAGAAATTCAAAATCTAACGGTTGGATTTGGAGTTACGTCCAAATCAAATTTGAAAAAGGTCGCTGTAAGTGCAGTTCGATGGCCATTGATGGAAATCGACTGTACGGGCCTTGATAAAATTATTAAAAATAGTAATAATTTGTGTAAAATCATAAGAAATGATTTAGAAAGGATTGGGATGAAAAACTCCATATTTGAAAAGATAAAAATAGATTTTTATCGAAATGAACTAGTTTTGAACTAGAAATATAATTCTATTTATTTTTAAATAAATAAATTGAATTTGAAAAGGGTAATAAAAATAACTAGAATTTCCAATGATTGCATTGGAGTGGATTTGAATCGAAATTGTCTTCGGAATATTTCGATGTTGGAATTCGTGATTATACAGATGTTGTTATGGAAATTTGAAAGATATATATTTATATCGTTATTTCCAATACGACATTTGTTAATCGTAGAATTTGATATTGAATATAAGCCGATATATTTTCTATTCAGAGCCTTATATTGAATATCAAATGTGATTTGGGTTTGTCGTGAATGGTGTCTTCACTAACACTGTTCTTGAACCCAGTTGAGAAAAGATTAAATCTTTTTATTTAGATTTAATGAAGTGTACCAATTAAATAATATTTAATTGGAATTGAATTGATATTGATTTTTTGGTTTATCGTGAACAGTGTTTTAAATAACACTTGTTCTTTAACCCGATAATTAATGAATGTGATTTTGGGTTTACCGTGAACCGTGTTTTAAATAACACTGATTCTTTAACCCAGTCACAGATTAAAACTAAGTGGAGTTTTAATGAATCTTTAATTAGATTGAAATAATCGAAATGGAGTATCACCAGTTTTGCTTCAGGCGATAGTTAAATCTTTAATTAGATTTGAACGTGAAATGGTAATTGAATTTACCGATAACACTGTGGTGTTAGATATGAAGTATTACCAGTTTTACTTCATGGGATAAATAGGTTGGGATTGGGAAATTAAAACAAATGATTACTTCGGTAAGTTTCGTTAATCCCGGCTAGTTGAATCGAAATTCAAAAGAATGGAATAAAGAATAAATTCAAGAAATTTATCTTGGATAAAATTAATGGGAACCTTTCCCTATGAATGTGAAATTTAGAAACTAACTGTCGGGTAGCCAAGCAGAATGGTTTTCTGGATATTGATCTGATGTTGGTTTCGGCCTTCGGGGTTAATATTTGGGGAATTATTCTCTTGATTAATTTACGGTTAGTGACTGATGAATTGGAATGAGGCGTATGTTGTGTTTGTGTAACACTTATTTAAATATACGTGAGTTATTTGGAAAGACCGGGTTTATCCCATTCTGAATAACTGATACGACGATAAGTCGAAGATGAAGACGATGGTCGAAGACCGGAGGTCTTCACGTCGTTTGGGTAATTACTGATGATCTTGATTGGGCTGTACACCCAAGAAGATGGAAACAGTTGGTGATCGTCCAGACGTACTTGGAGATCGATGGATATGCGGGGTACTAGGTGCCTCCGGTTTCGTTCAGACCCAGAACGGACTTGTAAATGGACTGTGTGTCTGACATTGGATTTTAGTCCGTGTGATTGATCTCTATTAAATATATATCTGTTTGGCGGCGGACAATTTATTCTCTTGCTTAACGCCCTTCTCTGAGACGTACGAGCTCAGGGGTTATATATTGATGGATATCAATCGCATGGAGTGAATTGCCTGTGTGGCATGAAAAGATGCAAATGATCAAGGCTTCTGTTGAAAAGCAAAGTCTTGTGGTTGATGATCGAAGCACGGCCTTTGTGGCGTAGCTTTGTGTAACGTTGATTCGCGAGTATCACACCCGGTATGAATCAAAAACGGGAGACGGACATCAGGGAGGACATGCGTTTCTTTCTAGTTAGGAGTGGCGTCAGTGCTTGAACTGGCTGACGAGTTTGACTCATGTGGATGTTGCTTATTATTACTTGCTGAAAAGCGAGGCGCCTCGTGATATCGGTTTCGGCCGATGCTTCTGGTCGGCTGACGGGCTAGGCTTACGCCCCAAAGGGCGGGGAAACGCAGTGTTCAGGAATTTTAATCCACATCGGTGGACCGGCCCTGACGATCCAAAGGCTTGACTGAGTACTTGCCTGAGGGGCGGACTAGAGCGTCTCGAATCGGAGAGGATCTTGCCCCTAGCCTCGGTTCATACCATAAATGATAACCCAACTTCCAATACGACATTGCGGTTTTGATTGTAAACTTATATATGGCGACATAGTGTTATGGGGCATTCATGCCGCCTATGATTGATACTTATGATTTGAAGTTGTTTTATACACTATGCACTTATAATAGTATCAAATGATTTGTTTTAAACGTATCAAGCATTCTTTGGCTGTTATAAGGTAAAAACCCTATCCCCCGGCTTGCGTTGCATTGTGTGATAGGACCTGGGTCTTATAACAGCTTCATTTTTCTTTATTTAGCATTGCGCTGTTTGTTTTATGCACTGGTATTCTTGGGAGGAAACCCGTTCCGTGTTATACGGCGTGGTCCCTTGATTTACCTAACTTTTAAAATAAAGAATAATAATTGTTTTAGTTCTCACACCAGTCACATGACTGACCTGGAATTTATTGTTTTAACCTAAACTCTGGGTGCCCTTATTTTGACACGGGCAGCTAGTAGTTTTGGTTTTGCAGATTTATATTCACAGGATCCTGGTTTACAGCTGGAACGATATCCGGAAAGCTTTGTATCCGTACATCTCATTCTAGTTGTGTATTGTATTATTTTCCGCTGCGATGTATTTAAATGTAATTTAAATCTCTGATATTTCTGTGTAATATTTATTCATACTCTGTATATTCTTGTAATCTGATGCATTGTTGTAATATACAATGAAACGTTCTTCTGTTTGTGTTATGTTGTGGCTTGTTCTCGAACTATCCGTCGCTTTCCTTTACTGGGAAGTTACGGGTTTTCACAACTCCATGCAACTGATATCCATCAATCACACAGAATGATATCCAATGTCAGACACACAGTCCATTTACAAGTCCGTTCTGGGTCTGAACGAAACCGGAGGCACCTTGTACCTCGCATATCCATCGATCTCCAAGTACATCTGGACGATCACCAACTGTTTCCCTCCTCTTGGGTGTACAGCCCAATTAAGATCATCAGTAATCACCCAAACGACATGAAGACCTCCGGTCTTCAACCACCGTCTTCATCTTCGACTCATCATCGAATCAGTTATTCAAAATGGGTTAAACCCAGTCTTTCTGAATAACTCGCGTATATAATAAACAAGTGTTACACAAACACAACATACGCCTCATTCCAATTCATCAGTCACTAACCGTAAATTAGTAAGGGAACAATTCCCCAAATATTAACCCCGAAGGCCGAAACCAACATCAGATCAATACCCAGGAAACCATTCTTCTTAGATAACCTATAGTTAGTTTCTAAATTTCACATTCTTAGGGAAAGGTTCCCATTAATTTTATCAAAGATAAATTCTTTTAAATTTATTCTTTAATCTTCCTTTGAATATCACTTCAAACTAGTCGAGATTAGCGAACCACACCGAAGTAATTATTTATTTTATTTCCCAATCCCAACCTATTCATCCCAAGGACCAAAACTGGTAATACTCCATATCTAACACCACGGTGTTATCAGTAAAGTTAGTTACCATTTCACGTTCAAATCTAGTTAAAGATTTAACTATCGCTTGGAGCAAAACTGGTGACACTCCATTCTCGATCATTTCAATCTAATTAAAGATTCATTAAAACTCAACTTAGTTTTAATCTTTAACTGGGTTAAAGAAGCAATGTCATTTAAAATACGGTTCACTATAAACCCAAAATCACATTACATTAATTATCGGGTTAAAGAACCAGTGTTATTTAAAACACCGTTCACGATAAACCCAAAATTCAATTCAAATTCAATTCCAATTAAATACCACTTAATTGGTACACTTCATTAAATCTAAATAAAAAGATTTAATCTTTTTCTCAACTGGGTTTGAGAACAGTGTTAACGAAGACACCATTCACGGCAAACCAAAATCACATTTGATATTAAATACAAGGCTCTGAATAGAAAATATATCGGCTTATATTCAATATCAAATTCTACGACCAACAAATATCGTATTGGAAATAACGATATAAATATATCTTTCAAATTCCCATAACAATATCTGTATCATCATGAAATCCAACATCGAAATATTCCAAAGACAATTTCGATTCAAATCCATTCCAATTCAATTATTGGAAATTCTAGTTATTTTCAAAACCATTTCAAATCCACTTTATTTATTTCAAAAATAAATGTTTTTTGATTCTAGTTCAAAACCAGTTCATTTCGATAAAACCTATTTTTATCTTTTCAAATTTGGAATTTTTCATTCCAATTCTTCACAAATCATTTCTTATGATTTTATAGAAATTATTATTATTTTTAATAATTTTATCAAGGCCCGTACAGTCGATTTCCACCAACGGCCATCGAACTGCACTTACAGCGACCTTTTCCAAATTTGATTTGGACATAATTCCAAATCCAACCGTTAGATTTCAAATTTCCAATATTCGTTAGAAAGCTCTTTTCGATACGAACCCAACGGTTCCTGTTTTAGGAGAATCCAATGGTCGGATCTCCTGCATCGTCAATTCGAAGTCAATGGTTGAAATCCGCGAACTGCCGCGGCGCGGCACATTCTATTCAGGCCATTATATATATATATATTATATATATTTCGTCGATTTACTTTTAAAACGTATTTTGTAAATCGTTTTAAATTCGTTTTCAAAACGATTTCAACTTCATACTCAATTTCAAATCAAAATTGAATATTCCATATCATCGATATACAAATGATAATATTTTCAAAACATTATATTTTGAAGTCACTTTCTTTTCTATATTCATTATAAAAATGAATAAAATCGATATAAATATCGTTCACGTCAAAATGGCGCATATCTAACCAACACGGCTTTTATTCTATTCAACACATGAATATATATTTCTATTCAACACATGAATATTTATTTTTATTTAACCCATGAATATATATTTCATTTCAACACATGAATATTTATATTTTCAATTCAACACATGAATTTATTTTCTATTCAACACATGAATTTATTTTCTAAATTGGAATGAGGCCTAGTCAATTACCATATAATGTTAATTATATAGATTTTCTACAACACATGTATATAATAGCAACGATAAATAATCAACCATCATCCAGAGTGCACCACACCACTGCATAAACATTAAATATAAATAATTAACGCTTACACAGTCTGTCAACCCACCGATTGACATACAACTAAACAATCGGGATTAGTGTACGCCAAATATCATCCCAATACCCGTGTGGGGTTTCAAATCAACAAACACATATTTTTATTTGTGTAGTTGGGTGATGCGTAAAATTTATCATCCCAATCAATATCCGTCAAATCAGTGTATATAAACAAATCGTCTGATTTGTTTATTACTATTTATTTTATATACACGTTAAAAATTATATTTTTAACTATAAAATATTTTTCACTATAAAATATTTTATTATTCATTCACCATCACACAATCAAATTTCACTACACGACAATCAAACAAACAGTCATCCATGGTCTGTGGACGACGGGTGGTAGGTGCTGCTAAGCACCGTCTGCATCCTAGTATATATTTCAAACTAGAAATAAATTAAAAGTGAGAAGTTCTCACCTTCGGGTTCCACTCCGCCATTTCATTTCTAAACGGTTCGGATTCGCTTGATATTCTAACTCAAACCTTTCCACGCTGTTCACAGTAAAAATCACACCTTTAATAACGCTTTCCATACATAAAAATCATATTTTTATGTTCTCTACATATATAAAAATCATATTTTTTATTCTCTACATTATATAAAAATTAAATTTTTATATCACTTTCTTCATGATAAAAAATTCGGTCTTTTTATAATTGAAGATCTAACCTTTTAAACACTTGAAAATCATATTTCTAAATACTCGAAAATCTAATCTTTTAACACTTGAAAATCGTACTTCTAAACACTTGAAAATCTAATCTCATCTTTTCATAAAAATTCAGTTTTGCTTTTGCTATGATATATATATATATAAATTTAGTTTTGCTTTTGCTATGATATATATATATATATATTCAGTTTTTATATCACTCTTCATATAGTAAAGATTATATTTTTATATGGCTATTCCTGTAGTAAAGATTATATTTTTATATGGTTATTCCTATAACAAAATAATGGTATTTTTATTTTCAAAAACATATACTATTTCTATTTTTACAACCAATGTTATTTTTATTTTAAAACAAAGTATATTTAATTCTAAAACAAATTTATAAGCTATATTCTTAACAATGTTATTTATATATTAATTAAGGTTTTTAAACAATTAATATAGTAAGTAAGTAAATAAATAAAACTACCTATCCTCTACAAAGAACCCACTCTAGTCTTCATCAAGGAACGCCGCTCCTGCTCGCGCCTCAGGTCACCGGGACCACGATCCATGACCCCCGTCCAACTCCCCCCATCGCCGCCTCCAACCGCCTAGAACGGCACAGCGTTCGAACCCCACTGGCCCACGGAAAACCCCACGAACCACCTAGGGTTTGTGCCCAAAATTTGAGCAGATTTCTTCCCTAGCGTCGATCATACTCAGTAGATAGGTGGGTCTCGTGAAGATGAAGAAGATTGCCTTTATTAGCTTCTGATTTCAATTCCTGGATTTCACGAATTTTTGAGGCAAAGGTTTTAAAAACTATCGGCTCTTGATCGTGGAACGGGCGGCTGAAAGAACGGGGGTTGACCACAGAAAGGGGAAAAGAGGGGTTTGACCAATTTTGAACTGATAAAGGTGTATATATATTATTTTATATTTATTTAATTCCAAAAATGCTCGTTTATCAGTTCGAACTCCAATTCAAACCCAACGACTGTCGCTCCTAGCTAAATACCCCCATCCCGAACATAATGGGATAGGTTTCGAAAGCCAATTTTATCATTTCGATCAGTTTCCGTTCAAATTAAAATATAAATCAGTATATATTCAACTTGAACGTACATTTTAAATTACCGGGGTCACATACAGACTCTAAAAATTCCCGAAAAATTATTTCTTGCTATGTTGGGATGATACGGTCCCAACAAAACTGATTTCGTCGAATTCCGAGACCATTTGAAAAATGGCCCTTTTCTGGTCGATCCGGATTGACTAAAACTGTTCAAACACGTTTAACTTCTCCACGCTCACATATTAATCCCAAAAACTCTGAATTTTGGAATCCAGCAATAATTTGACATACCGGATCCAACAAAAGTGGTTTCGTCGAAAACCGAAGTCGTTTGCAAAATGGCTATTTTCAAGGCCTTTATATATATATTAAAATATATATAAATTCCACAGCGACTTTTTTGAATTTTAAAATGGACGTAACTTACACTGAAACCTCAGTTTCTTACATCCGTTAGAACGATATGACCAAACAGATTCAAATATTTCTTATTTCGTCTAATTCCGACTTAAAACGAATTCTATATATTCATTTGAAATTTGAAATCGAATTTTTGAACTGCCGCGCCATTTCAGGCTCGTTATATAATTAAAATAAATTTCTTCGTTCTAACTTCGTCGAAAATAATTTTTCCATCGTTATTATTTAAAATAATTCATTTTAAATACTCAGAATTCACTAAAATTGCCAAAATAAAAATTTTAAATTGGCTAGGATTTCCGGGTTATTACATAATTACTTGTGATTAGACATTATTATAATCTTAGAAAAGTATCGATTTCCAAAAATGTTTTGCGTTATCGCAAGGTAAAAACCGTCCGTGTTTATCTGTGGATTGGTCTTACGATTATCTTTTCTTTTGAAAAGGATTTTGAAAAGTTAAGCCAAATGATTTGAGTTTACTCACACCAGTCCCATGACTGATCCAGAGTTTATTTTGTTTTTGTTTTCCCTAAACTCTGCCCAAATTTGTACGGGCAGTCAAGTAGTTCAGGTCTTTACAGATATACTTGGAGGAGCTTGAAGCAGGAGGCTTCAGGATTATATAGCTATTATTATTTCCGCTGTGTGTAAGTGTTGTACTCTGATAATGTTGTTTCATATATATACCATTTTATTTCAAAGTTATGTTATATATTATATTTTATTCGTTCCGCTGTGAGATTCGTATTACTCTGATTCTGTTCTGTGGTGATCTTCTTCTTCTTCTATTCTAATTTTCTATCTTATCTATTCTCACCCTCTAACTTCTTTCTATTAATGATCAGGTATTTCCGATGTCTGAATAGTCAACATGGTAGTTTTGAGTTGATTTTCGGAGTCGAAAACCCCTAGGTTGTTACAGTGGTATCAGAGCTGAAGGTTAAGTGATTACCTTGGCTCTGTGGCGTGAATCAATAGAGATGGGGTTAGTAATACGCTAGATTGAGTTTGAGTGTATACATACGAGTGAGCGTATTTGTAGATTTTATAAAAATTGTTTATATTGTGAAGATTTATTGGTTGACTTGTTTATGAATTTTGGTCGATCAGTTTGATCCACTGTATCGATAGGAGTTTCTAAACACTCAAGTACGATAAACCAACACAGTATGTTTTGAAAGAGGGTAAATGAAATAATTTTACCCAAAATAAATTTTGATATAACAGAAAGGTATGTCTTGGAATTATTATCATATATTGGATATGTTGGTTGATTATAATTGAAATGGTTATATAAATAACCAATTTGAGTTCGTATAATTTAAAAGCAGATTAATTAAATCTGAATTAAATTAGAATTGGAATTCAAATTTCTGAAAACTAGGAGAATTGTTTGTAAATGGATTTGAATTAAATATAAGAAAATTTTAAGATCCTGGGAGATTTTAAATTGTTTACAAGTATCGTGAATGCTATTTTGAAAAAGATTTCAAAATGAAAATGTTTAAATATGTGTTTTGAAAAGTGGTATAGTATTGAACTCACTTCGATCACTGGGAAATAACTCTGATGATGCTGGCCACATCATCAATGTTCATTTTCGAGTTGTAAGTGACGGATTACTACCAAAAATTTGTGTTGGATTGTTTGAGGAAAACAAGTTGCTTGAAATATGAAAAGGGTTATTTGATTTTTGAAAGAGCTAAGCTATTTAAAAATTCCTAGGAAAATTGTTTGAATTAAAAACAAATTTAAAGAAATTTGGCGAAAGCAAACTGGAATTGAGCTAAAACCAGTAACGGAAAATTTAACTGAAATAGAATGATATCAAATAAAGTTGGATTTGAGAGTTATGAATTTGTTTAAGTATATTGGACGGGTAACTAAGAGTTGAAATTGGTAATGAAATTTGAGATCGAGAATGAGATTTGGTTTGAAATTGGATGATTGGATTTGAGAACAGATGATTGGAGATTGATTGGGATGACTTTGGTATATGCTGACAGAATGAAAGGATTTAATGATATTCCCGACAAAAAGGAACACGTTTATTTATATATGAGTTTGGTGATTTTCTGAGCCAATTTGGCAAGCCGCTTGGCTGTTTGATTTTCTTTTGGGTTGGTGAAGGCCTAGAGAGGCGAGTTGGAGTTTGACCTATTGACCGGTACAAAGAAGTTGCTGGCGAAATTTTCCGAAAATTTAAGGTGTTAGAAAATTTTCAACATTTTTGAAATTTTTCGTTAGAAGGAATAAATGACTAATTTAATTGGAAGAAATTAATTCAGTTGAAACTGAAGTTAAGAAGTAAACGTATAATTTTTAACCCCGTTAATAAGGGTCGTCTTCTACCTTAGCAATTTCGAGGACGAAATTATTTTAAGGGGGGAAGAATGTAACGACCCGCATTTTTTAGCGATATAATTAATTAATTTAATTATTTAATTAGTGATTTAGAGAATTAAATGGTCGTTGGATTTAATTATATGGATTTATTTAATTAAAATAAATAATAGGATAATATATTCAATTCAGAAATAATCAAAATAGTGGAGTTCACAATATAATGTTCATTGGATTATTTAAAATATATATTGTAAGTGTTGTACTCTGATAATGTTGTAAGTGTTGTACTCTGATAATGTTGTTGCATATATATACCGTTTTATTTCAAAGTTATGTTATATATTATATTTTATTCGTTCCGCTGTGAGATTCGTATTACTCTGATTCTGTTCTGTGGTGATCTTCTTCTTCTTCTATTCTAATTTTCTATCTTATCTATTCTCACCCTCTAACTTCCTTCTATTAATGATCAGGTATTTCCGATGTCTGAATAGTCAACATGGTAGTTTTGTGTTGATTTTCGGAGTCGAAAACTCCTGGGTCGTTACAGTTATAATATCAAATTTTGCACCATCATGGAAACAAAACATAAACTAAAGGTATCTTTTGGATTTGAACCTTTACTTAGTGTACCCAAGTGGGATCAAGTCTATGTAGTTCTATCGAGATCCTATGCTGAACTAATCTTGAAACAAGTTTCCTTTAACGATAAAACTGAGATAATCACACGTGTTGATTTCCTTAGAGTGTTCTGTAATGCTCAGCACGTCAATAACCATGTGCTTTTAATCCTAGTTCATGAGTCTACTTTAGAAAGTGGTCTTACTTTTCTAGGAAGCGACTTGATTTACATACTCATATTGGTAAGTTTCTTAAGGTTTTTCTGCCATACACCTTTTAAGGTTTCTAGACTCATTAAGGACATTTATCCATCCTTTGTTCTTGTAGAATCCAACACTAAATATTATGGGATTATTGATTTAGTGTTCCATAATCATTCTCTTAACTTGTTGGTACCCATTGAACTTTCTCTATCCTTTTCAAGACATAAGTTAGGTTTCTGTTAAGAATGATCAATCCTCATTCACAGACCTTAGTTCCATTTCTTTTGACTTTATAGAAACCATTGCCTTTGGAAAACCTTTTGTAAGTGGGTCAACCAAGTTTTTCTTTATTTCTATGTACTCAATAGTTATAGCTCCATTTTTGAGTAACTGTCTTACCATTTGATGTCTTAAACTCACATGTCTAGACTTTTCATTATATACCTAATTAAAGATATTATATATTATTGCTTGATTATCATATCTAATCAACACTGCCGAAGATGGCTTCTTCCACAATGGATTTTCCATTAAAAAATTTCTAAGCCATTCCGTTTCCTTACATGCATCTGCTAATGCAATCAATTCTGACAAAATAGTTAAGTCATATACAGGTCTGCTTCTTGGAATCTCAAGACACAACAACGCCTTCTGATCTAAATATCTATCCAGTCGTAGACTTGGATTTGGATTTGTGATGACCGCCCATAATCCCTACACTAAACAAGAGGAATAATGCGCTGAAAGGTATGCCAGACAACTATGGACGATCATCAAGGTATGATAACACACACGGAACTTATCGTATAACTCACAGGGCAAGGATAAAATATAATAGAATATATACAACATGTCATAATAGTGAACCATATTTGATCATAAACTTGAACCCTTATAACAATTAGAGAAAAAATATCCATACAACTGGAAATTATCACATAAGTATCTGTACAAATTTGTCTCACTACAACGCTCAGAGATAAAAACCACACAACGGAAATAAAGATACTATGTAATAGCAAAGATAATATGCCACCCTCTTGCTCGTAACCGAATTGCAACATCATCCTCACCAAGATATCACCTGTCACCTGCTACCTAGTCTGCCCATCCAAACAACCGGATGAACAGCCTAAGGTAATAAGAGGGAAACATAAAACCTTGAGTCAGACAACAGTCTTAGTGAGTGATAAAACAGCTAACAAACTTTATCAATAAAATATATGAGAATGGGTAAATAAACAAACTAGTCTACCCACAACACCAGAGAAGAACTCAAATCTCATCTTCCTCACATCGGAAAATGAGAGCCTTTACAACAAACATTTCAACCATACAACTAAGGTAATCCAAGCAACCATTCAATTATGGCAACCAGAAGTAATCCATAGCAACACTCATAACATCCAGATTATATATCTCATGTAAACCATCTTAATCGTGCTCAACATCTCTCAAGCACAAGTCCCAAAGGCCTAAACCAATATTAGACAGGCACCCAAGAAAAATATCCTTCAATGTCGGACAATCTATGTAAGACAGTACAAGTAAGACAAACAATCATACAAGATAGACTCTGGCTGTCACCGTCAATCCTGCTTCGAAACCATAGTTGACCGTATGACTGGGAATATCATAATGCCATCTATCAAGGGCTAATGATAACCCCCGCTCTAGCAAAAATCCAGTATGCCTTTCAACGATACGTACCTAGGCCTTTCAACGATACGCAGGGTACTCGACATACGACCAGTCTTTGAACGTACCCCTGGTTTAAGCCTGCTAGAACCTACGACAACGATAATTCATCGGCCTTCGGCATCTCTAGTCATCATTGATGACGACCATCCAACCATTATCACCCAACTCGGAACATCTTTGAGTTGTCACCACACTCGTTGTATTACGACTAACAATGAACACATCACATCACTTCGACATTTCCCATTGAAATCACTTCGAAGTTATCCTCGCTCTTGAACCAAAGAGAATCATCAACATAAGGTTCAACATCAATCCATACATAACATTCAACAAATCGCTATGAAAACAAGACACAACGTTTCTCCCATCAACCCTTGCATTTGAAAGCACACTGCGCTGCGACACGGGTTCAGAGGCATCGCCCTCGAAATTATTTTTTCAAGGATCTTTTGCTCAAAATCTGGGTCGTATAGGAAAAATATATTATTTCAGAAATGACCATGTGCGACCGACCCCATGGTGCGACCGACCCTTGGTGCGACCGACCCTTTCAACATCACGACCAACCCAAAGCCCTTCCAAACCAGCCAAAAATCACGGCCGACCAACCACCATCATCTCACAACCTACCGAACAGCCTCCGACCGACCGACCAGAATCCCCACACACTGACGGACCGACCCAGCCCTAGTGCTCGACCGACCCGAACCCTAGTCGCTCTAAGACATGACCGACCCGATCCTCTTGCATGGCATCACCGACCCCATTGCTTCAAGACCGACCTACCAGAAGTGTAACGACCCAGGAATTTCGGCCTTAGAAATCGACATAAACACCTTTACTGTAACTCATGTCGATCCTCCAAGCACCGAAAACACTGGATAGTTATTAGAAAGAAATTAGAGGGTGAGATAAGAAAGAAAGAAATATTAGAATAGAAGAAGAAGAAACAACACAACAGAGTCTTACATCGCAGCGGAACAAAATATAATACTGAAATAAATCTTTACTAAGAACTTTTGAAATACTTACATATCAGAGTACATCACATATCTGGACAGTTATAATAACCTGTCCTCAGATACAACACACAATGGAATAGTAGCTATATAATATCATACGTCTGAACATCTCCAGCTCATCTCTGGACTTCACAGCATTCGATAACCTGAACCTGTACATCCCGGGCTAACCCGAGCATTTACAAAACACCGAGTCAGTCTGGTGAACCAGAGTGAGATAAATTCGCATAGCACTAAGGGTAAATCATCCAATCATGATTTTAAAGTTCGAAAATCTTTTTAAAAGAAAAGGATAATCGTAAGACCAAATCCACACATAAACACGGACGGTTTTTACCTTACGGTAACCCAAAACATTTTTGAAAACTAATATCTTTTCTGGTATTATAATAATGTCTAAATATAAGTAAATAACAATCTAGTGGAACGCTTGCATCTCACGCTCCACATATGTAGTATACAATCAAAACCGCGGGCGCTTATTGGAGATTGGATTCCAACTATGACAAGGTATGGGACCACCTGCCGATAGTGTATCTCTAGAGACGAATACACTGGGTTCAACAAGAACGTCTTGCAACCCGGCCCTCACATGACCGACCACTCATTTCGCTTGAGTGTATCGAATGTATATCACCGACGGTTGGGATCAGCAACCGCCTCCCGAAAAGGGACAACATCGAAACATAGATTTAAGAAGCAAATAGGATTTTCTCTAGATAGGTGATTATACACACTAATGGGAGCGACCCACATAGCCATGCTGCCTGCCCGATTTTTGTCATTTCCCGGTTGATGAGGCTTGAGGCCAGAGTTTATTTTTGAAACAACTGATCATCATTCACTTTGAATGCCACATCGTCAGATCCATCAGATATCACTAATTGACGTCCACAAAAATACTCTAGCCGGAAGCTAAGAGAATGACAATTCTCCGCCAACAACTATAGCACGTTTGAAGAAACCAACGTACGTGATCCTTTGGAAATACTCTGTCAGACACTCGTCCATACAAGTCATCCAGGAACAGGATGAACCGAAGGCACTCTCCTACCGCATCCATATAGGAATCACCCCATGGATCAGTAACGAGTAGTCCTTGCAACCCGTAGATTCCAACGACCACAGAATCACAGCTTATCTCTACTTGCCAGGCAGAGAATATTAGTGGTTCTTCCGTTTACGAAAATCCATGGTCTTCAATGCTCCATCTCGATCATCTTCTGATCTCTTCACGTATTTGTTGGTCGGAATGGTTTTCGAATATAAATTCGATCCCGGTCATTCCATACCAAAAATCGTATTGGACAGATTTGATAGTCGGTGTTTTAACTATCAAAATAAACAGTGTTTCAATCATGACAACAAATGAGTACACTGGTTCAGTATTCAACATCACTTGGCCTTTAACAACTGATTTACTTTTGTTAAATTAAAACTACTAATTCTTCTGATATTCAAAATATACGATATTTGAATTCTGACTTGATAGACTAAGGTTCTCAAAACCATAGTGAAATAACGTACAATCATAATTAAATTCCCACTTCAATCTCCTTTCAAACCTTTGTTATATTATCATGAACCTCTTTTACGTTTACCAACTAATATTACCTTCAGATAATCCCGATGTTGTTCAAGTTGGGGTATTTTAATTACCTCTCAGACCTTGATCAAACAACGTTCTTATCCTCAGATAAATAGAAGTTGTAACCAAAACCCAATAAACAATTTCCACCATAACTTGAATTTGGTTATACAACCCTATAACCCATTTCTTTAACTAGATTAACTTATTTCCAATCTCCTTCCAAATTTATTCGACCATTTCCCCCTTGGAAATCTTATTTCAAATTCCCCTTTTTACTTGATCTTATTTTCAAGTAACGTTAACTTAAGATTAACGCTTTTCCCCTTTGTAAATCCCATTTATATCCCTGGTTTATCATAAAACCTTTTTGATCTAAATTTCCCTTCACTTAACTCGAATAATCAAGTAACACTTATATCAAGCTACTCTATTCGCTTGGAATTCCTTCCATAACTTCGTTATAATAAATTTTGGGTTTTAAATATAAAATCTCGTACATAAACTCCTTTCACCGTTCCATCTGATTTCATTTCACTTCAATCACCTTTGAAAAGTAATCATCTACATTATTATTAATTAAATAATAATTTACTTCGATTGTCAACTAATGCAGTAGTTAAATCTTTATTAACTAAAATGAATAGTAAACCCTTTTAAAACCCTTATCTAAATTTAAACAATATTTGTTAACTATTTTAAATCAAAACACATTAATTCGATAATCACTTCCAATTCAAAACGGTAGATTAAATTCACTTAAAACGCGGTTATTCCACTAACCGATTCCAATTAATTCTCACTTTAAATTAATTAAAAATATAATTAATTTAAATAAATTCCATTAATTGTTTCCTTTACATAACAATGATCAAAGTTTAACCATTCGGTCCATTTCTCAGTAAATCTGGTTTACATCAGAATTTATTTTATAAATAAATTATTTACAAATCAAAGTCTTAAATAAATAAAATACTTATTTCTCTTTAATAACTTTTATTCAAAAATAATATATTTCAAATCTAACTTCAGTTATAAAACAAATTTTATAACCTTCACTCTATCGATTCACCTGACGGTGAATCAATTTCCATAACCCGATTGATTTTTAAAGGCCATACTCTGCCAAACACTTAACCAACACCGCCCATTGGTTCAACCCAAACAGATGTTGAATATTCAGCCAATAAACAACAATCAAATGAATCAGCCAAACATATCAGTTCATATATAATAACATGAAAATAAATAATACATTTGAGGGATCCGGTTGGGTCCCTCCAACCTGTTCTTCCCTGTATTCAAAGCGGTTATCACAAACCAGATCATTCAGTTTTGTTTAACTGATAACACTAAATAGCAACCATTCAACATCCACCACAAATAATTCAAATAGTTCAACAATTTAAAACACATTTATAAATAAACGTGACCAACCAAGGTAAGTTACCTTTATTGGCACCAACCGTTAAAAATAACGATTTGGTATTTCACTGAAATTAAACACAGTTCAATTTCATCAGTTAAATCAACAAACAAATGTGTAACTAGCAAACAGGCAACCATCAGCAAGCAGAGCACACAAAATAAAAACCCAATTTATATAAAATATAAACGGGAAACTGAGTGAGTTTAACTCACCTTGAGTTGGTTCGCTGCTTAAACAGCTCATTTCAGTTAAATCAAACAGATGTTAATTTAACTGAAAAATCCAGTTTATCCCAATCACTTCCATTTCTATTCCATGCTGGAGTACTTGTCAAGGCGATTCAACGATATATTGTTTGTCCGATTCTGTGAAAATATGAGCAAAATATAATTATTTTCGGTTAACGCAAATTTAATTATATAATTATTATGTAAATTTTACTTAACTAAGTTAATCCTCCTATTGTTATTTTAATGGCTGATCCACACTCATTTCTCCCTTCCATGGTTCCTTCACCTAGAAAAAAATCAGCAAAATTATTAATTGAGTAACGTTTTTAATTAACGTCCTTACCCTAATTATATTAATTTAAAAACTTAATTACGTTGTTTATTAAAATATGGCCGTCATCAGAGGAATACAACTTCAAGCCGTCCTCGTTAATCACTTTAGAAGCCGAGCCAATTCCTTGCATTTTGTTCCTTCAATATGTTTTCACCCAACCAACGGTTTTCTCCCCTGGTAGTTTTGGCATAAAACAATACGTTCGTTTCAGCATGGAGTTCAAATCAAATTCCTTAATAAACAGCAAATTTAAAGTAGTAATTACGTTTAGTATTTACAGGCGGACAACCCTTCATTCATACCCGATACCCCGCTGCTTCTTCGAACCCACTACCAAACCCCTGCTGCCACCAAACCTTCAACCGTCGAGACCCTTCCTAACCGTCGAACGATGATCAGTTGCCACCCGTACTTGCCTCTTTCCATCCTCGACCAAGGCCAGAAGTTTCAACCCCCCTAGCTCCTCCATTCAGCTGCAAGTCGGCCTCAACTGCAGTGCCTATAGGGTGCGATTCTGGACACCACATTGCAAAACAATCGATCATCACCGTTTGAATGAAAGATCTCGTTCAGGCGAACGATTTCGTACGTTGGAGATTTTAAACGGGTGCGTGGATTTAGAGAAAAATAAGAAGATAGATTGAGAGCTTAAGACCGTTGATAATGGCTGTGGAGGCGCAAGAAACAATTGACCACAGAAAGTGGGTTTGACGTTGGGTATATATATAAAGGTGGGATTAATATTATATTAGTTAACGAAACTTCACCGCGAAGTAGTTGATAAAAACCACCACAATTGATTTCTGTCTTCTGATAAAAATGCTAATCTTAGTGTAAAAACGTATTCCGGACCCAATGGGACAAGTTTCATCGAAATCCGAGGTCGTTCGGAAAAATTTCCTTTATAAAACCAGAAATAAACACGCGTTTAATTTTTCTCCGGTCACCAGATAAATCGAATCAACTTGAAACTTGTATATCTTACAATAACTTTCAATACGAACCCAACGGCACTAGTTTCGTCGCATTCTGAGACTGTTTCCCCGATAGGCTATTTTTACCGCGCACCGCCATACCCTTTTTAATGCCAAATTATCCGGTCTCTAAAAATAACAAACTATATGCCTATCCTGACTCTAATCGACGATACGAACTCAACGGGACTGGTTTCGCGGCTTAATTCGATCGTCTGCTCAAGTTACACTCAAAAACCCTTTATTAAATTAAATACGCGCTATAGGAAATGAACGTGCGTTTACGGTTACCGTGGTCACATACGACATCGGTTTGCCACGCAGTTTGATTTTCTGACTATAATTTGACGATACGGTTCCAATGAAACTAATTTCATCGGAAACAGAGTTCGTTTGCAAAATGGCCATTTTAAAGGTCGATATTTAAATAACGATTTCCATAGCGTTTTTTCCAAATTGTGATTTGGCCATAACTTACAATCTATAACACGAAATCTGGATTTTTCTCTTTCATATGAAAATTATCGTCAATACGGTTCCAACGTGTCTTGTTTCACAGAAATCCGACTTATATCGAACCCTGTATTCTCAATTGAAGTTTAAAACTCCATATTACGAACTGCACGCCATTTTCATGCTCGATTTATAATTATATAAATATATAACGTTCGAACTTCGTTTTAAATAACGAATTCAATATTAAATTCCATCGATATTCCAAATCTAATATTTAAAACTAATTTAAATATTCAGATTCAAATGGTCGAAAAACACGGGTCGTTACATTCTTCCCCCCTTAAAATAATTTCGTCCTCGAAATCGCTAAGGTAAGAAAGAACGTTATAAACCTATTTATTTTCAAATCTAATTTATTTTAAATTAGAAACCAATTCAAAACTGTAAATATATATTTTCAAAAATATTGAAAATTTTCTAACACCTTAAATTTTCGAAAAATTTCGCCAGCACCTCCTCTGTACGGCTCAATCGGTACAACCACAACTCGCCTTTCTAGGCCTTTACCAATCCAAAAGAAAATAAAACAGCTAAGCGGCTTGCCAAATAGGCTCATAAATCACCAATCCCATATAAAAATAAACGTGTACCTTTTTATCGGGCATATCATTATATCCTTTTTGTCTGCTACCCTGTCAGCATATACAAATGCATTTCCAACAAAATTCCAACTTTATCCTCAAAACCAAATGCTTCACGTGTCCAAGCCAAATCCCATTCTTAACTTAATTTCCATCCATTATCAATTTCAATCCTTAACTTACCAGTCCAACACCATTTCAGATTCATGTGTCACGATTCAAAATCTGATTCTACTTGATATATTATATCTCGATTTATTTCCAGTTAATTGGTTTCAATTCAATTCATATTTGTTTTCCCAATTTCTAATTAATTTTGCCTTTGTTCTAACAATTTCCCTGGGAGTTTTTAAACAGTTTAGCTCTTTCAAAAATCGAATATTCCTTTTCAAGATTCAAAACAACTTGTTTCTCTCAAAGCAATTTAAAAACAAGATTTTTGGTAGTAATCCGTCACTTAGAACTCAGAAATGAACACTGATGATGTGGCCAGCATCATCAGAGTTATTTCCCAGCTATCAAGTGAGTTCAATACTATAACATTTCAAAACTCCAATTTTAAACAATTTCATTTTGAAATCTATTTCAAAATAAAATTCACGATGCTTGTAAACAATTTAAAATCTCCCAGGATTTTAAAATTCTCATATATTCAATCCAAGTTTATTTGCAAACTCATTTCCCACTTTTTGGGAATTTTAAATCCAATACTGATTTTTAATTCAGATTTAATAAATCTGCTTTTATATTATACGAATCCCAATCGGTTATTTATATAACCATTTCAATTATAATCAACCAACACATCCAATATACTATAATACTTCAAATATTAATCATTCTTTATATCAAAATATAATTTGGGTAAATTATTTCATTTACCCTCTTTCAAAACATACTGTGTCGGTTTATCGTACTTGAGTGTTTAGAAACTCCTATCGATATAGTGGATCAAACTGATCGACCAGAACTCATAAACAACTCAACCAATAAATCTCCACAATATAAAACAATTTTTTTTATAAAATCTACAAATACGTTCACTCGTATATATATACTCAACTCAATCTAGGGTATTGCTAACCCCATCTCTACTGAGTCACGCCACAGAGCCAAGGTAATCACTTAACCTTCAGATCTGATACCACTGTAACGACCCAGGAATTTCGGCCTCAGAAATCGACATAAACACCTTTACTGTAACTCATGTCGATCCTTCAAGCACCGAAAACACTGGATAGTTATTATTAAGATATTAAAGGGTGAGATACGAAAGAAAGAAATATTAGAATATAAGAAGAAGAAACAACACAATAGAGTCTCACATCGCAGCGGAACAAAATATAATACTGAAATAAATCTTTACTAAGAACTTTTGAAATACTTACATATCAGAGTACATCACATATCTGGACAGTTATAATAACCTATCCTCAGATACAACACACAGCGGAATAGTAGCTATATAATATCATACGTCTGAACATCTCCAGCTCGTCTCTGGACTTAATAGCATTCGATAACCTGAACCTGTACATCCCGGGATAACCCGAGCATTTACAAAACACCGGGTCAGTCTGGTGAACCAGAGTGAGATAAATTCGCACAACACTAAGGGTAAATCATCCAATCATGATTTTAAAGTTCGAAAATCTTTTCAAAAGAAAAGGATAGTCGTAAGACCAAATCCACACATAAACACGGACGGTTTTTACCTTGCGATAACCCAAAACATTTTGGAAAACCAATATCTTTTCTGATATTATAATAATGTCTAAATACAAGTAAATAACAATCTAGTGGAAAGCTTGCATCTTACGCTCCACATATATAGTATACAATCAAAACCGCGGGCGCTTATTGGAGATTGGATTCCAACTATGACAAGGTATGGGACCACCTACCGATAGTGTATCTCTAGAGACGAATACACTGGGTTCAACAAGAACGTCTTGCAACCCGGCCCTCACATGACCGACCACTCATTTCGCTTGAGTGTATCGAATGTATATCACCGACGGTTGGGATCAGCAACTGCCTCCCGAAAAGGGACAGCATCGAAACATGGATTTAAGAAGCAAATAGGATTTTCTCTAGATAGGTGATTATACACCCTAATGGGAGCGACCCACATAGCCATGCTACCTGCCCGATTTTTGTCATTTCCCGGTTGATGAGGCTTGAGGCCAGAGTTTATTTTTGAAACAACTGATCATCATTCACTTTGAATGCCACATCGTCAGATCCGTCAGATATCACTAATTGACGTCCACAAAAATACTCTAGCCGGAAGCTAAGAGAACAACAATTCTCCGCCAACAACTATAGCATGTTTGAAGAAACCAACGTACGTGACCCTTTGGAAATACTCTATCATACACTCGTCTATACAAGTCATCCAGGAACAGGATGAAACGAAGGCACTCTCCTACCGCATCCATATAGGAATCACCCCATGGATCAGTAACGAGTAGTCCTTGCAACCCGTAGATTCCAACCATGACAGAATCACAGCTTATCTCTACTTGCCAGGCAGAGAATATTAGTGGTTCTTCCGTTTACGAAAATCCACGGTCTTCAATGCTCCATCTCGATCATCTTCTGATCTCTTCACGTATTTGTTGGTCGGAATGGTTTTCGAATATAAATTCGATCTCGGTCTTTCCATACCAACAATCGTATTGGACAGATTTGATAGTCGGTGTTTTAACTATCAAAATAAACAGTGTTTCAATCATGACAACAAATGAGTACACTGGTTCAGTATTCAGCATCACTTGGCCTTTAACAACTGATTTACTTTTGTTAAATTAAAACTTCTAATTCTTTTGATATTCAAAATATACGATATTTGAATTCTGACTTGATAGACTAAGGTTCTCAAAACCATAGTGAAATAACGTACAATCATAATTAAATTCCCACTTCAATCTCCTTTCAAACCTTTGTTATATTATCACGAACCTCTTTTACGATTACCAACTAATATTACCTTCAGATAATCCCGATGTTGTTCAAGTTGGGGTATTTTAATTACCTCTCAGACCTTGATCAAACAACGTTCTTATCCTCAGATAAATAGAAGTTGTAACCAAAACCCAATAAACAATTTCCACCATAACTTGAATTTGGTTATACAACCCTATAACCCATTTCTTTAACTAGATTTACTTATTTCCAATCTACTTCCAAATTTATTCCATTTCCTCCTTGGAAATCTTATTTCAAATTCCCCTTTTTACTTGATCTCATTTTCAAGTAACGTTAACTTAAGATTAACGCTTTTCCCCTTTGTAAATCCCATTTATATCCCTGGTTTATCATAAAACCTTTTTGATATAAATTTCCCTTCACTTAATTCAAATAATCAAGTAACACTTATATCAAGCTATTCTATTCGATTGGAGTTCCTTCCATAACTTTGTTATAATAAATTTTGGGTTGTAAATATAAAATCTCGTACATAAACTCCTTTCACCATTACATCTGATTTCATTTCACTTTGATCACCTTTGAAAAGTAATCTTCTACATTATTATTAATTAAATAATAATTTACTTCGATTGTCAACTACTGCAGTAGTTAAATCTTTATTAACAAAAATGAATAGTAAACGCTTTTAAAACCCTTATCTAAATTTAAACAATATTTGTTAACTATTTTAAATCAAAACACATTAATTCGATAATCACTTCCAATTCAAAACGGTAGATTAAATTCACTTAAAACGCGGTTATTCCACTAACCGATTCCAATTAATTCTCACTTTAAATTAATTAAAAATATATTTAATTTAAATAAATTCCATTAATTATTTCCTTTACAAAACAATGATCAAAGTTTAACCATTCGGTCCATTTCTCACTAAATCTGGTTTACATCAGAATTTATTTTATAAATAAATTATTTACAAATCAAAGTCTTAAATAAATAAAATACTTATTTCTCTTTAATAACTTTTATTCAAAAATAATATATTTCAAATCTAACTTCAGTTATAAAACAAATTTTATAACTTTCACTCTATCGATTCACCTGACGGTGAATCAATATCTATAACCCGATTGATTTTAAAGGCCATACTCTGCCAAACACTTAACCAACACTGTGACGGCCCGCCCCGCACCAGCCTACATTTCCTCCGAAAGTGCGCTGTACACCTGCCCGACTAGCACGGGACGGTCGTCAGGAGAAAGGAAAGAAGGGAACGAACTGATCAAGAACCTGTAGAATGTCTCACAGCGCATGGAGTAAAATATAATAATAATAACATACTTGACATAAAATAGGTGAGACAGTGCATAAGCTAATAACAAAAATCAACATCAACATCAGAGCAGCGGAAATCCAAATACAGCTTATTACAACTTTCCAAATTTACTGTCTCTAAACAAAAGAGAGCTAAAGTAGAAGATGCACCGCTAATGCCCAAGCAGTGATCTTCAACAACACAGGGAGAATACTATATATATTACGTGGAAGCATCCTGCTCGTCTCTGGATCATCTACCCGTGCATCACCAGCTAACCTGTCTCTAGTCTGCTCGTGTGAGCACCCAGAGTAATAAGAGGAGACATAAAACTCTGGGTCAGACATAAAGCATGGTATGAGCGATAAGCATCTAAATAGAACAATAACAGGTATACTAAACCATACCTGAACCTGGACCTGCAACCAAAGAGTTAGTACCACATACCGTACAGTACTCTAAGGTGCCATAATAAATAGTGTAAAGAATACGGGGGTGGGGTGTGCATGTCATAATGATAGCAAACAAATCATCCATAGCAACCATCCTCACATCTCTCACTCAGTGCGTAAAGCATACGATGTCCACCACTGTCAATCACTAGACCCATCGAAGTAGTGACGGAGTTCAACTTGTACAACTACTGCTACTACCAAGCTTACCACATGGAGTCATGACCAAATCTTTACAAATGACCCCACTTCATTGGTTTATAGCCCTTTAGTCGTACCTAGGCCATTGCATCCCTGAATCCGTTCACGTACTTCCCATACATAGTGATCCAAAGTCATAAACATCGACTGCCCCTTGGCACACGTCCCGCAGCAAAGCCCAATCATGAAGTGAACTCATCGGTTCCCAACTGGATCCTGAGCTCTAACTTCCCATATTGGACTACCTTTGCATCTCGGGTTATTGGTCAATACTGGGTCGGGTCGGGTTTCCCTCCTAGCCATCGGTTCGGGTCGGGTGTCCATTCTGAGTCGGGTCGGTGTGTTGTCCTCCCCTGTAGCGGTTCGGTTCGGGTTTCCAGCATTGTATTGGTTCGGGTCGGGTGTCCTCCTCCGGGTCGGGTCGGGTGCCATCTCCCTTCCAGTTTGTGCTTCCGCTCCAATCCGCTCCCTCGTTCTTCACGTGCTCCGATCCGATCCCTCCTTCATCCGATCCGATCCCAGTTCAATTAGCGTGACCTTCCTTCTTGCCAGTTCTCCCAAGTGTCAAGTTCCGATCCGAGCCCTTCGTCCCTAAGTCGATCCGATCCCCAGCTTAACCAACATGGCCTTCCTTTTTGCCAAGCCTCTTTTGTGCCAGACTCCAGTTCGGGTCGGGTTTCTTGCCCAGGTCTCCAATCCGATCCGAGCCCATATCCGATCCGATCCGAAACCCTGCACAACTTTCTGCAACTTTTTCCAGCAACTTGTTTACGCCATTCGACGACGTTTTCGACAAATCTAACTATACTAATCAATCACAAATCATGTCAAACAGTCATAGCAACATAGAAAACTAACCACGAACACCAAAACAATGAATTTACATGTCAAAATGGATCAAATATACCCAAAACCCCTTATTTTCCCTTAAGCATGTTTAAGTAAAACTAATCATATGGTTAACAGAACTTAACCAAATTAAACCAAATTTCTACCAGAGGCATAAAATATTATTTTCGAATTTATAGATATTTTTACAGAATTTATCAGTGTATAAATTCGCTAATCTTCACTAATTACCCTTAATTAACTGTAATTAGTGTCAAAACGATGCTAATCACTCACCTTGGCCACAAACGAAATTCTCAGAACTGAAACCTTGCTGATTTGGGCGAATACTGATGTCTAACAGCAGCTCTAGCCTTGCTTTCGTGTTTCCTCTCCTTAATTTGATGTAGATTAAGCCAAAACTTGATTAGAAAGTGATTAGAAGGTGATTTGGGTGTTGGAGGCCATTGCTAGGGTTGCAAGAAAGAAAGCGGCGGTTGGGAAATGAGGATAAGATCGTTCTCTAACTGATTTCAGCCTCCTCCTTACCCAAATCCCGAAATCCCCCATTGGGCCTAGCTGTTAATCACCCGATTAAGCCCAATTAAGTTGTTTTTCAACATCTGAAACTTGTTTCAGCCATATCTCCCAAACGGTGAGTCCGTTTGGCTAATGTGACCACTCTACGGAATTGTAAACCATCATCCGGAGCCAATGGAAGTAGTTTCAGGTCAAAATTCCTTTCTAGTCAAAAGTTATGGCCAAAACAGTACCAACTAGGGGTAAAATGGTCATTTAAAAATCGGTAAAAATCATGAACATTGGAAATGACCCCAATAGTCGTCTCCCAAAGTTACATGACCATATGACTTCATATGTGAAAGAAATAAATATTCTACGGTCCTATGATGCGTAGAATACGGGTCGTTACACTCTCCCCCCCTTAAGAAATTTTGTCCCCGAAATTCCTTAACCCAAAACATACAAAAGATCCCGCATGCCTAACAGTCACATACAACAATCAAACATGCAAAACAAGCAAACAAGCCTATCCTAGCATGCGGAAAACTAAATCGAAGTCAAAATCTTACCAGGCAAAGAGTTCTGAGTATGTCTTCCTAATGTTCTCCTCTATCTCCCAAGTGCAATCATTCTCGTCCTCGCTCCACTATACCTTTACTAGCTTCACCGCCTTCCTTCGAAGTTGCTTCATGTCATGCTCGACAATATGGGCCGGCTTGCGGTTCCCAACCGCCTCGGGTTCTACTTCGAAGTCCTCTAACTGATCAGGTGAAATAGTCATATCTGAGTCGTGGACGAACTTCCTTAGTTGGGAAACATGAAATACATTGTGAACTCCCGCCATCTTCTCTGGTAAGTCAACTCTATATGCCAAATTCCCGACTGGTTCAAGAACAGGGAATGGGCCAACAAATCTTGGTGCCAACTTGCCTCAACTGCCAAATCGTATCACGCTCTTCAACGGTGAAATCTTGACAAACACCAAGTCACCAATGGAGAATTTTAGGTCTCTTCTCCTCTTATCAGCATAACTCTTCTGCCTATGTTGGGCAGCCTTCATTCGTTGTTGAATGATCTTGATCTTATCTGAAGTTTCCCTCACCACATCTGGTCCAAGCATAAACTTCTCGCCAGTCTCTATCCAACATGATGGTGAGTTGCACGGTCTTCCGTACAAAGCTTCAAACAGAGCCATACCGATACTGGATTGGTAGCTATTATTATATGCAAACTCTACTAGATGTAAATGGTCATCCCATGATCCACCAAAATCCAATATACATGCTCTCAAGAGATCTTCCAAAATACGATTCACCCTCTCCGTTTGACCGTCGGTCTGAGGATGATATGCGGTACTGAGATGTAACTCTGACCCTAGAGCCTCTTGTAAGCTCTTCCAAAACCCACTAGTGAACAACGGGTCTCGATCACTCACAATGCTTTTAGGTACTCCATGAAATCTCACTACCCACTTCATATACAGTTCTGCCAACTTGGCTGCCGTTCTGGTCGATTTGACTGGTATAAATCTTGCACTTTTAGTCAATCGGTCCACAATCACCCAAATGCTATCATGTCCCGATCTAGTCCTTGGTAAACCATCGATGAAATCCATCGAGACTTGCTCCCATTTCCATTCGGGAATTTCTAATGGCTGTAACAACCCACTAGGCTTCTTTTTCTCGACTTTAACTAGCTGGCAATTCATGCATTTGGATATAAACCTCCCAATGTCTCTTTTCATCCCTTCCCAGTAGTAGGTCTGCTTCATGTCTCGATACATCTTATTACCACCGGGGTGTATAGTCAGTCTTGAGTGATGACACTCTCTAAGCACTTCATCCCTCAATCCATTGACATTGGGTACAACAAGCTTTCCATTCTTTCTAAGCCATCCTTCTCGATCAAGCCCATACTTGTTCATCTCCTCATCGATACCCATCTCTAACTTGGAGATGATTTCCAATAGGTTAGGATCGTCCCTCTGACTAGAGCCGATCCGCTCAATCAAAGTGGGTCTGATCGTCAAACTTGCTAACATTTCTGGATCCAATTCGAACTTTGGTCTGAAATCATACCCAGCGATGTACTCTAGTTGCTTCCATTCTAGAAACATAGCCCCTAAGCTGGCATGTCTCCTACTCAATGCATCAACCACCGCATTGCCCTTTCCCGGTGTATATGCGATGTCAAAATCATAGGAAGCCAAGAATTCTAACCACCTTTGTTGCCGGAGATTTAGATCCTTCTGGGAGAAGAGATACTTCAACGACTTATGATCTGTAAACATCTCAAATGTTTCTCCCAAGAGATAGTGTCTCCACATCTTTAACGCGAACACGATCGCTGCCAATTCCAAATCATGGGTAGGGTATCTTCTCTCGTGCGGTTTCAATTGCCGACTTGCATAAGCTACAACCCTACCACCTTGCATCAATACAGCACCCAGTCCGGTACCACATGCATCCGTGTATACCGTCATCTCTTCATTCCCCTTAGGAATGACTAACACTGGTGCGCATGTCAACTTGTCCTTTAGACTCTTGAATGCATTCTCGCACCTTTCATCCCAGACAAAAGCTTGATTCTTCTTGGTCAACTGGGTCAACGGTGCTGCTATCTTGGGGAAACCTTGGATAAACTTACGATAATATCCAGCTAACCCCAAGAAACTTCTTACATCTGTTGCATTCTTGGGCGTAGGCCAATCCTGTACCGTAGCCACCTTCGCCGGGTCCACGGCAATACCATTCTCTGATACAACATGGCCCAAGAACCTCACTTCCCCCCTCTAGAAGTGACACTTAGAAAACTTTGCTTTCAATTGGTGTTTTCTCAACACCTCCATCACTATTTTTAATTGTTCCTTGTGTTCTTCCTCTGTCCTCGAATAGACCAAAATATTATCAACGAACACAAGGACAAACCTATTCAACTGATCTCTGAATACCCTATTCATAAGATCCACAAAATATGCTGGGGCATTGGTCAATCCGAATGGCATGACCAACCACTCATAAAATCCAGACGGCGTTCGAAATGTCGTTTTAGCTATACTCTCAGCTTCCACTCTAAGCTGATGAAAACCTGTCGCGAGATCCAACTGAGAAAATACTCTCGCGCCACTCAACTGATCGAACAAATCATCTATCCGCGGTAGAGGATACTTGTTCTTCCTCGTCACTTTATTCAACTCGCGGTAGTCTACACACAAACGAAGGGAACCATCCACCTTGGTAGCAAACACAACTGGTGCTCCCCATTCAGAAACACTCCTTCTGATAAATCCCTTCTTCAAAAGATCGCTGACTTGCACCTCGAGCTCTCGCTGCTCCCTTGGTGCCATACGACGAAGTGGCATCACTATAGGTCTGGCATCTTTTACCAAATCAATACGGAACTCAATCTCTCGGTGTGGTGGAAGCCCGGTCACTTCTTCGAAAACATCTAGATACTGGCCAACCACGGGCAAACCTGACAACTCACTATGCGGAATGTCGAGGGAGTTTAGAAAACTAGCCAATACCCCCTCACTGGGTAGACCACCAAACACTATCCTCCGCCCATCATCCGCTCTAGCTGTCACCAAAAAGTCCTCACAGTCTACCACCACCTCGTATCTTCGGAGCCAATCTACTCCCAAAATAATGCCAAACCCAGTAAAGCCCAAAACAAAGCAATCACAAACAAACATGCATCCATGACTCGATAAGACCACATTACGACAAATCATGCTAAGGCTAGTCGAACCACCAATCGGGTTCGTCACTACTAAAGGTCTATCGACAATCTTGGGCTCCAATCCCAACCTATCTACCAGGTCACTAGATATGAAAGAATTGGAAGCTCCGGTATCAAACAAAACTCTAACAGGAACATCATAAACAGAAAGCATACCTTGAATGATGACATTCTTTCCCTTCTCCGCCGCAGTTGGGGCATTCGACGAAGAAGGAATAGCATTAAGGGCGTAGGCTTTCACCATTTGCTTTTCTTTAGGGGGTTGCGGACACTTGTCCTTGTGATGTCCCATTTGGCCACAGTTGAAGCACTTCCTGTCCGCTGGCTTGGCCCGACAATTACTAGCATAATGGCCCTTCTTACCACAGCTGAAGCACTCAACATCTTGCTTATTCTTTTTCTTCTGGCCATCCTTAGTCTGATTCTGCTTTCTCTTATTCTGGGAACCACCCTTGCCTCCACCACTTGCTTGTGGCTTTGGCTCATCTGTGGATGCAACCTCAGTCTTCAGCTTAGGGTAGAGACTTTCTGATCTCAATGCTTTCCCCACAATCGATTCAAACGTCTCATCGATGTGGTTAATAAGCCTTTCCCCCAAGTACTGATCCAAACCAGTTATGAATTTCTCATTCTTCTTCTCGGCAGTATCAATAAGAGATAACCCATATTTTGACAAAGTGTCGAATTCAACAATATACTCCGAGACAGCTCTGCCATTCTGCTTGAGCTCCAAGAATTTCTTAAACAGCACTGACTTCTGAGCAGCTTGAATGAACTTCTCGCTAAAGCGAGCCTTAAACTGCTCCCAAGTAATCTGATCTTCGTGAGTAGCTGCCTTAATAGCATTCCACCAATTCATTGCCCGCCCTTGCAGCTGACGGGACGCTAGCTTTCTCTTCATCGCATCCTCGATGCCCAAATCCTCGAAGATACGTTCGCAACTATCCAACCAATCCTGAACATCCGTGGTCGACTCCGTTCCGTGGAACGGCTTCCCACCAAGACTAGTATAATCCTTACTCAACTTGGCAAAGTCGACCCTCGGCGCCTGCACTATTGGACCACCACCATTTCCACCATTGGGAGCGGCCCTCTGCACGTCCCTAAGCATCTCTATCACGAGGTCAGTAAACATCGTCCTCATGTCAGCAGCATTCCCATTATTGGCCCCTCTACCGGTACCTCTAACATATCGGCTCATCGTCAGTCTGAAAAAGGAAACGATTAACGACCCCATAGTGGTGCTAGTGCGGTACGACTTCATTCTTATACTACTAATAGTATATATATATAGCTTTTAAAAACCAAAATAATCACAAATACGCTCTCTTGTATACGTATATTATCTCTCCCTGATAACTTCCCTAGGTTAACTACGCAACCTAGAGCTCTGATACCAAGTGTGACGGCCCGCCCCGCACCAGCCTACATTTCATCCGAAAGTGTGCTGTACACCTGCCCGACTAGCACGGGACGGTCATCAGGAGAAAGGAAAGAAGGGAACGAACTGATCAAGAACCTGTAGAATGTCTCACAGCGCATAGAGTAAAATATAATAATAATAACATACTTGACATAAAACAGGTGAGACAGTGCATAAGCTGATAACTAAAATCAACATCAACATCAGAGCAGCGGAAATCCAAATACAGCTTATTACAACTTTCCAAATTTACTGTCTCTAAACAAAAGAAATCTAAAGTAGAAGATGCACCACTAATGCCCAAGCAGTGATCTTCAACAACACAGGGAGAATACTATATATATATTACGTGGAAGCCTCCTGCTCGTCTCCGGATCATCTACCCGTGCATCACCAGCTAACCTGTCTCTAGTCTGCTCGTGTGAGCACCCAGAGTAATAAGAGGAGACATAAAACTCTGGATCAGACATAAAGCCTGGTATGAGCGATAAGCATCTAAACAGAACAATAACAGGTATACTAAACCATACCTGAACCTGGACCTGCAACCAAAGAGTTAGTACCACATACCGTACAGTACTCTAAGGTGCCATAATAAATAGTGTAAAGAATACGGGGGTGGGGTGTGCATGTCATAATGATAGCAAACAAATCATCCATAGCAACCATCCTCACATCTCTCACTCAGTGCGTAAAGCATACGATGTCCACCACTGTCAATCACTAGACCCATCGAAGTAGTGACGGAGTTCAACTTGTACAACTACTGCTACTACCAAGCTTACCACATGGAGTCATGACCAAATCTTTACAAATGACCCCACTTCATTGGTTTATAGCCCTTTAGTCGTACCTAGGCCATTGCAGCCCTGAATCCGTTCACGTACTTCCCATACATAGTGATCCAAAGTCATAAACATCGACTGCCCCTTGGCACACGTCCCGCAGCAAAGCCCAATTATGAAGTGAACTCATCGGTTCCCAACTGGATCCTGAGCTCTAACTTCCCATATTGGACTACCTTTGCATCTCGGGTTATTAGTCGATACTGGGTCGGGTCGGGTTTCCCTCCTAGCCATCGGTTCGGGTCGAGTGTCCATTCTGAGTCGGGTCGGTGTGTTGTCCTCCCCTGTAGCGGTTCGGTTCGGGTTTCCAACATTGTATCGGTTCGGGTCGGGTGTCCTCCTCCGGGTCGGGTCGGGTGCCATCTCCCTTCCAGTTCGTGCTTCCGCTCCAATCCGCTCCCTCATTCTTCACGTGCTCCGATCCGATCCCTCCTTCTTCATCCGATCTGATCCCAGTTCAATTAGCGTGGCCTTCCTTCTTGCTAGTTCTCCCAAGTGTCAAGTTCTGATCCGAGCCCTTCGTCCCTAAGTCGATCCGATCCCCAGCTTAACCAACATGGCCTTCCTTTTTGCCAAGCCTCTTTTGTGCCAGAATCCAGTTCGGGTCGGGTTCCTTGCCCAGGTCTCCAATCCGATCCGAGCCCATATCCGATCCGATCCGAAACCCTGCACAACTTTCTGCAACTTTTTCCAGCAACTTGTTTACGCCATTCGACGATGTTTTCGACAAATCTAACTATACTAATCAATCACAAATCATGTCAAACAGTCATAGCAACATAGCAAACTAACCACTAACACCAAAACAATGAATTTACATGTCAAAATGGATCAAATATACCCAAAACCCCTTATTTTCCCTTAAGCATGTTTAAGTAAAACTAATCATAGGGTTAACAGAACTTAACCAAATTAAACCAAATTTCTACCAGAGGCATAAAATATTATTTTCGAATTTATAGATATTTTTCCAGAATTTATCAGTGTATAAATTCGCTAATCTTCACTAATTACCCTTAATTAACTGTAATTAGTGTCAAAACGATGCTAATCACTCACCTTGGCCACAAACGAAATTCTCAGAACTGAAACCTTGCTGATTTGGGCGAATACTGATGTCTAACAGCAGCTCTAGCCTTGCTTTCGTGTTTCCTCTCCTTAATTTGATGTAGATTAAGCCAAAACTTGATTAGAAAGTGATTAGAAGGTGATTTGGGTGTTGGAGGCCATTGCTAGGGTTGCAAGAAAGAAAGTGGCAGCTGGGAAATGAGGATAAGATCGTTCTCTAACTGATTTCAGCCTCCTCCTTACCCTAATCCCGAAATCCCCCATTGGGCCTAGCTGTTAATCACCCGGTTAAGCCCAATTAAGCTGTTTTTCACCATCTGAAACTTGTTTCAGCCATATCTCCCAAACAGTGAGTCCGTTTGGCTAATGTGACCACTCTACTGAATTGTAAACCATCATCCGGAGCCAATGGAAGTGGTTTCAGGTCAAAATTCCTTTCCAGTCAAAAGTTATGGCCAAAACAGTACCAACTATGGGTAAAATGGTCATTTAAAAATCGGGAAAAATCATGAGCATGGGAAATGACCCCAATAGTCGTCTCCCAAAGTTACATGACCATACGACTTCATATGTGAAAGAAATAAATATTCTACGGTCCTATGATGCGTAGAATACGGGTCGTTACAAACACCGCCCATTGGTTCAACCCAAACAGATGTTGAATATTCAGTCAATAAACAACAATCAAATGAATCAGCCAAACATATCAGTTCGTATATAATAACATGAAAATAAATAATACATTTGAGGGATCCGGTTGGGTCCCTCCAACCTGTTCTTCCTTGTATTCAAAGTGGTTATCACAAACCAGATCATTCAGTTTTGTTTAACTGATAACACTAAATAGCAACCATTCAACATCCACCACAAACAATTCAAACAGTTCAACAATTTAAAACACGTTTATAAATAAACGTGACCAACCAAGGTAAGTTACCTTTATTGGCACCAATCGTTAAAAATAACGATTTGGTATTTCACTGAAATTAAACACAGTTCAATTTCATTAGTTAAATCAACAAACAAATGTGTAACTAGCAAACAGGCAACCATCAGCAAGCAGAGCACACAAAATAAAAACCCAATTTATATAAAATATAAACGGGAAACTGAGTGAGTTTAACTCACCTTGAGTTGGTTCGCTGCTTAAACAGCTCATTTCAGTTAAATCAAACAAATGTTAATTTAACTGAAAAATCCAGTTTATCCCAATCACTTCCATTTCTATTCCATGCTGGAGTACTTGTCAAGGCGATTCAACGATATATTGTTTGTCCGATTCTGTGAAAATATGAGCAGAATATAAATATTTTCGGTTAACACAAATTTAGTTATATAATTATTATGTAAAGTTTACCTAACTAAGTTAATCCTCCTATTATTATTTTAATGGCTGATCCACACTCATTTCTCCCTTCCATGGTTCCTTCACCAGGAAAAAAATCAGCAAAATTATTAATTGAGTAACGTTTTTAATTAACGTCCTAACCTTAATTATATTAATTTAAAAACTTAATTACGTTGTTTATTACAATATGGCCGTCATCAGAGGAATACAACTTCAAGCCATCCTCGTTAATCACTTTAGAAGCCGAGCCAATTCCTTCCCGTCTGTTCCTTCAATATGTTTTCACCCAACCAATGGTTTTCTCCCCTGGTAGTTTTGGCATAAAACAATACGTTCGTTTCAGCATGGAGTTCAAATCAAATTCCTTAATAAACAACAAATTTAAAGTAGTAATTACATTTAGTATTTATAGGCGGACAACCCTTCGTTCATACCCGATACCCCGCTGCTTCTTCGAACCCACTACCAAACCCCTGCTGCCACCAAACCTTCAACCGCCGAGACCCTTCCTAACCGTCGAACGATGATCAGTTGCCACCCGTACTTGCCCCTTTCCATCCTTGACCAAGGCCAGAAGTTTCAAACCCACTAGCTCCTCCATTCAGCTGCAAGTTGGCCTCAACTGCAGCGCCTATAGGGTGCAATTCTGGCCACCACATTGCAAAACAATCGATCATCATCGTTTGAATGAAAGATCTCGTTCAGGCGAACGATTTCGTACTTTGGAGATATTAAATGGGTGCGTGGATTTAGAGAAAAATATGAAGATAGATTGAGAGCTTAAGACCGTTGATAATGGCTGTGGAGGCGCAAGAAAAATTGACCACAGAAAGTGGGTTTGACGTTGGGTATATATATAAAGGTGGGATTAATATTATATTAGTTTACGAAACTTCACCGCGAAGTAGTTGATAAAAACCACCACAATTGATTTCTATCTTCTGATAAAAATGCTAATCTTAGTGTAAAAACGTATTCCGGACCCAATGGGACAAGTTTCATCGAAATCCGAGGTCGTTCGGAAAAATTTCCTTTATAAAACCAGAAATAAACACCCGTTTAATTTTTCTCCAGTCACCAGATAAATCGAATTAACTTGAAACTTGTATATCTACAATAACTTTTCAATACGAACCCAACGGCACCAGTTTCGTCGCATTCTGAGACTGTTTCCCCGGTAGGCTATTTTTACCGCGCGAACCTTTTTAATGCCAAATTATCCTGTCTCTAAAAATAACAAACTATATGCCTATCCTGACTCTAATCGACGATACGAACTCAACGGGACTGGTTTCGCGGCTTAATTCGATCGTCTGCTCAAGTTACACTCAAAAACCCTTTATTAAATTAAATACACGCTATAGAAAATGAACGGGCGTTTACGGTTACCGTGGTCACATACGGCATCGGTTTACCACGCGGTTTGACTTTCTGACAATAATTTGACGATACGGTTCCAATGAAACTAATTTCATCGGAAACAGAGTTCGTTTGCAAAATGGCCATTTTAAAGGTCGATATTTAAATAACGATTTCCACAGCGTTTTTTCCAAATTGTGATTTGGCCATAACTTACAATCTATAACACGAAATCTGGATTTTTCTCTTTCATATGAAAATTATCGTCAATACGGTTCCAACGTGTCTTGTTTCACAGAAATCCGACTTATATCGAACCATGTATTCTCAATTGAAGTTTAAAACTCCATATTACGAACTGCACGCCATTTTCATGCTCGATTTATAATTATATAAATATATAACGTTCGAACTTCATTTTAAATAACGAATTCAATATTAAATTCCATCGATATTCCAAATCTAATATTTAAAACTAATTTAAATATTCAGATTCAAATGGTCGAAAAACACGGGTCGTTACATTCTTCCCCCCTTAAGATAATTTCGTCCTCGAAATCGCTAAGATAAGAAAGAACGTTATAAACTTATTTATTTTCAAATCTAATTTATTTTAAATTAGAAACCAATTCAAAACTGTAAATATATATTTTCAAAAATATTGAAAATTTTCTAACACCTTAAATTTTCGAAAAATTTCGCCAGCACCTCCTCTGTACGGCTCAATCGGTACAACCACAACTCGCCTTTCTAGGCCTTTTCCAATCCAAAAGAAAATAAAACAGCCAAGCGGCTTGCCAAATAGGCTCATAAATCACCAATCCCATATAAAAATAAACGTGTACCTTTTTGTCGGGCATATCATTATATCCTTTCTGTCTGCTACCCTGTCAGCATATACAAATGCATTTCCAACAAAATTCCAACTTTATCCTCAAAACCAAATGCTTCAAGCGTCCAAGCCAAATCCCATTCTTAACTCAATTTCCATCCATTATCAATTTCAATCCTTAACTTACCAGTCCAACACCATTTCAGATTCCTGTGTCACAATTCAAAATCTAATTCTACTTGATATATTATATCTCGAATTATTTCCAGTTAATTGGTTTCAATTCAATTCATATTTGTTTTCCCAATTTCTAATTAATATTGCCTTTGTTCAAATAATTTCCTTGGGAGTTTTTAAACAGTTTAGCTCTTTCAAAAATCGAATATTCCTTTTCAAGATTCAAAACAACTTGTTTCTCTCAAAGCAATTCAAAAACAAGATTTTTGGTAGTAATCCGTCACTTAGAACTCGGAAATGAACACTGATGATGTGACCAACATCATCAGAGTTATTTCCCAGCTATCAAGTGAGTTTAATACTATAACATTTCAAAACTCCAATTTTAAACACTTTCATTTTGAAATCTATTTCAAAATAAAATTCACGATGCTTGTAAACAATTTAAAATCTCCCAGGATTTTAAAATTCTCATATATTCAATCCAAGTTTATTTGCAAACTCATTTCCCGCTTTTTGGGAATTTTAATTCCAATTCTGATTTTTATTTCAGATTTAATAAATCTACTTTTATATTATACGAATTCCAATCGGTTATTTATATAACCATTTCAATTATAATCAACCAACACATCCAATATACTATAATACATCAAATATTAATCATTCTTTATATCAAAATATAATTTGGGTAAATTATTTCATTTACCCTCTTTCAAAACATACTGTGTCGGTTTATCGTACTTGAGTGTTTAGAAACTCCTATCGATACAGTAGATCAAACCGATCGACCAGAACTCATAAACAACTCAACCAATAAATCTCCATAATATAAAACAATTTTTTTTATAAAATCTACAAATACGTTTACTCGTATATATATACTCAACTCAATCTAGGGTATTGCTAACCCCATCTCTATTGAGTCACGCCACAGAGCCAAGGTAATCACTTAACCTTCACCTCTGATACCACTGTAACGACCCAGGAATTTCGGCCTCAGAAATCAACATAAACACCTTTACTGTAACTCATGTCGATCCTCCAAGCACCGAAAACACTGGATAGTTATTAGAAAGAAATTAGAGGGTGAGATATGAAAGAAAGAAATATTAGAATATAAGAAGAAGAAACAACACAATAGAGTCTCACATCGCAGCGGAACAAAATATAATACTGAAATAAATCTTTACTAAGAACTTTTGAAATACTTACATATCAGAGTACATCACATATCTGGATAGTTATAATAACCTGTCCTCAGATACTACACACAGCGGAATAGTAGCTATATAATATCATACGTCTGAACATCTCCCGCTCGTCTCTGGACTTCACAGCATTCGATAACCTGAACCTGTACATCCCGGGCTAACCCGAGCATTTACAAAACACCGGGTCAGTCTGGTGAACCAGAGTGAGATAAATTCGCACAACACTAAGGGTAAATCATCCAATCATGATTTTAAAGTTCGAAAATGTTTTCGAAAGAAAAGGATAATCGTAAGACCAAATCCACACATAAACACGGATGATTTTTACCTTACGATAACCCAAAACATTTTTGAAAACCAATATCTTTTCTAATATTATAATAATGTTTAAATACAAGTAAATAACAATCTAGTGGAACGCTTGCATCTCACGCACCACATATATAGTATACAATCAAAACCGCGGGCGCTTATTGGAGATTGGATTCCAACTATGACAAGGTATGGGACCACCTGCCGATAGTGTATCTCTAGAGACGAATACACTGGGTTCAACAAGAACGTCTTGCAACCCGGCCCTCACATGACCGACCACTCATTTCGCTTGAGTGTATCGAATGTATATCACCGACGGTTGGGATCAGCAACCGCCTCCCGAAAAGGGACAGCATCGAAACATAGAT
This sequence comes from Allium sativum, assembly GCA_030737875.1. Lineage (NCBI taxonomy): Eukaryota > Viridiplantae > Streptophyta > Magnoliopsida > Asparagales > Amaryllidaceae > Allium > Allium sativum. The sequence goes on from CM060920.1 coordinate 494,423,255, forward strand.
TTAAGAAGCAAATAGGATTTTCTCTAGATAGGCGATTATACACCCTAATGGGAGCGACCCACATAGCCATGCTGCCTACCCGATTTTTGTCATTTCCCGGTTGATGAGGCTTGAGGCCAGAGTTTATTTTTGAAACAACTGATCATCATTCACTTTGAATGCCACATCGTCAAATCCGTCAGATATCACAAATTGACGTCCACAAAAATACTCTAGCCGAAAGCTAAGAGAACGACAATTCTCCGCCAACAACTATAGCACGTTTGAAGAAACCAACGTACTTGACCCTTTGGAAATACTCTGTCAGACACTCGTCCATACAAGTCATCCAGGAACAGGATGAACGGAAGGCACTCTCCTACCGCATCCATATAGGAATCACCCCATGGATCAGTAACGAGTAGTCCTTGCAACCCGTAGATTCCAACCACGACAAAATCACAACTTATCTCTACTTGCCAGGCAGAGAATATTAGTGGTTCTTCCGTTTACGAAAATCCACGGTCTTCAATGCTCCATCTCGATCATCTTCTGATCTCTTCACGTATTTGTTGGTCGGAATGGTTTTCGAATATAAATTCGATCCCGGTCTTTCCATACCAACAATCGTATTGGACAGATTTTATAGTCGGTGTTTTAACTATCAAAATAAACAATGTTTCAATCATGACAACAAATGAGTACACTGGTTCAGTATTCAGCATCACTTGGCCTTTAACAACTGATTTACTTTTGTTAAATTAAAACTTCTAATTCTTTTGAAATTCAAAATATACGATATTTGAATTCTGACTTGATAGACTAAGGTTCTCAAAACCATAGTGAAATAACGTACAATCATAATTAAATTCCCACTTCAATCTCCTTTCAAACCTTTGTTATATTATCACGAAACTCTTTTACGATTACCAACTAATATTACCTTCAGATAATCCCGATGTTGTTCAAGTTGGGGTATTTTAATTACCTCTCTGACCTTGATCAAACAACGTTCCTATCCTCAGATAAATAGAAGTTGTAACCAAAACCCAATGAACAATTTCCACCATAACTTGAATTTGGTTATAAAACCTTTTAACCCATTTATTTAACTAGATTTACTTATTTCCAATCTCCTTCCAAATTTATTCGACCATTTCCCCCTTAGAAATCTTATTTCAAATTCCCCTTTTTACTTGATCTCATTTTCAAGTAACATTAACTTAAGATTAACGCTTTTCCCCTTTGTAAATCCCATTTATATCCCTGATTTATCATAAAACCTTTTTGATCTAAATTTCCTTTCACCTAATTCGAATAATCAAGTAACACTTATATCAAGCTATTCTATTCGCTTGGAATTCCTTCCATAACTTCGTTATAATAAATTTTGGGTTTTAAATATAAAATCTCGTACATAAACTCCTTTCACCATTCCATCTGATTTCATTTCACTTCGATCACCTTTGAAAAGTAATCTTCTACATTATTATTAATTAAATAATAATTTACTTCGATTGTCAACTACTGCAGTAGTTAAATCTTTATTAACTAAAATGAATAGTAAAACCTTTTAAAACCCTTATCTAAATTTAAACAATATTTGTTAACTATTTTAAATCAAAACACATTAATTCGATAATCACTTCCAATTCAAAACGGTAGATTAAATTCACTTAAAACGCGGTTATTCCACTAACCGATTCCAATTAATTCTCACTTTAAACTAATTAAAAATATATTTAATTTAAATAAATTCCATTAATTGTTTCCTTTACAAAACAATGATCAAAGTTTAACCATTCGGTCCATTTCTCAGTAGATCTGGTTTACATCAGAATTTATTTTATAAATAAATTATTTACAAATCAAAGTCTTAAATAAATAAAATACTTATTTCTCTTTAATAACTTTTATTCAAAAATAATATATTTCAAATCTAACTTCAGTTATAAAACAAATTTTATAACTTTCACTCTATCGATTCACCTGACGGTAAATCAATATCTATAACCAGATTGATTTTTAAAGGCCATACTCTGCCAAACACTTGACCAACACCGCCCATTGGTTCAACCCAAACAGATGTTGAATATTCAGTCAATAAACAACAATAAAATGAATCAGCCAAACATATCAGTTCATATATAATAACATGAAAATAAATAATACATTTGAGGGATCCGGTTGGGTCCCTCCAACCTGTTCTTCCCTGTATTCAAAGCGGTTATCACAAACCAGATCATTCAGTTTTGTTTAACTGATAACACTAAATAGCAACCATTCAACATCCACAACAAACAATTCAAACAGTTCAACAATTTAAAACACATTTATAAATAAATGTGACCAACCAAGGTAAGTTACCTTTATTGGCACCAATCGTTAAAAATAACGATTTTGTATTTCACTGAAATTAAACACAGTTCAATTTCATCAGTTAAATCAACAAACAAATGTGTAACTAGCAAACAGGCAACCATCAGCAAGTAGAGCACACAAAATAAAAACCCAATTTATATAAAATATAAATGGGAAACTAAGTGAGTTTAACTCACCTTGAGTTGGTTCGCTGCTTAAACAGCTCATTTCAGTTAAATCAAACAGTTCAATCTTCAATTTTACTTAACTAAGTTAATCCTCCTATTGTTATTTTAATGGCTGATCCACACTCATTTCTCCCTTCCATGGTTCCTTCACCTGGAAAAAAATTAGCAAAATTATTAATTGAGTAACGTTTTTAATTAACGTCCTAACCCTAATTATATTAATTTAAAAACTTAATTACGTTGTTTATTAAAATATGGCCGACATCAGAGGATTACAACTTCAAGACGTCCTCGTTAATCACTTTAGAAGCCAAGCCAATTCCTTCCCGTCTGTTCCTTCAATATGTTTTCACCCAACCAACGGTTTTCTCCCCTGGTAGTTTTGGCATAAAATAATACGTTCGTTTCAGCATGGAGTTCAAATCAAATTCCTTAATAAACAACAAATATAAAGTAGTAATTACGTTTAGTATTTACAGGCGGACAACCCTTCGTTCATACCCGATACCCCGCTGCTTCTTCGAACCCACTACCCAACCCCTGCTGCCACCAAACCTTCAACCGCCGAGACCCTTACTGACCGTCGAACGATGATCAGTTGCCACCCGTACTTGCCCCTTTCCACCCTCGACCAAGGCCAGAAGTTTCAAAACCCCTAGCTCCTCCATTCAGCTGCAAGTCGGCCTCAACTACAGCGCCTATAGGGTGCGATTCTGGCCACCACATTGCAAAACAATCGATCATCACCGTTTGAATGAAAGATCTCGTTCAGGCGAACGATTTCGTACTTTGGAGATTTAAAAAGGGTGCGTGGATTTAGAGAAAAATAAGAAGATAGATTGAGAGCTTAAGACCGTTGATAATGGCTATGGAGACGCAAGAAACAATTGACCACAGAAAGTGGGTTTGACGTTGGGTATATATATAAAGGTGGGATTAATATTATATTAGTTTACGAAACTTCACCGCGAAGTAGTTGATAAAAACCACCACAATTGATTTCTGTCTTCTGATAAAAATGCTAATCTTAGTGTAAAAACGTATTCCGGACCCAATGGGACAAGTTTCATCGAAATCCGAGGTCGTTCGGAAAAATTTCCTTTATAAAACCAGAAATAAACACGCGTTTAATTTTTCTCCGGTCACCAGATAAATCGAATCAACTTGAAACTTGTATATCTTACAATAACTTTTCAATACGAACCCAACGACACCAGTTTCGTCGCATTCTGAGACTGTTTCCCCGGTAGGCTATTTTTACCGCGCGACCCTTTTTAATGCCAAATTATCCGGTCTCTAAAAATAACAAACTATATGCCTATCCTGACTCTAATCGACGATATGAACTCAACGGGACTGGTTTCGCGGCTTAATTCGATCGTCTACTCAAGTTACACTCAAAAACCCTTTATTAAATTAAATACACGCTATAGAAAATAAACGGGCGTTTACGGTTACCGTGGTCACATACGACATCGGTTTGCCACGCGGTTTGATTTTCTGACAATAATTTGACGATATGGTTTCAATGAAACTAATTTCATCGGAAACAGAGTTCGTTTGCAAAATGGCCATTTTAAAGGTTGATATTTAAATAACGATTTCCACAGCGTTTTTTCCAAATTGTGATTTGGCCATAACTTACAATCTATAACACGAAATCTGGATTTTTCTCTTTCATATGAAAATTATCGTCAATACGGTTCCAACGTGTCTTGTTTCACAGAAATCCGACTTATATCGAACCCTGTATTCTCAATTGAAGTTTAAAACTCCATATTACGAACTGCACGCCATTTTCATGCTCGATTTATAATTATATAAATATATAACGTTCGAACTTCGTTTTAAATAACGAATTCAATATTAAATTCCATCGATATTCCAAATCTAATATTTAAAACTAATTTAAATATTCAGATTCAAATGGTCGAAAAACACGGGTCGTTACAAGAAGTGTGACCGAACGACCCACTATTAAGGCAGAGACCGACCGACCAACTCTTGGAGCATGACCGACCACCTGCTCGAACCTATACACTGCTCGACCGACCAGCACTATTCCAGATCCGACCCATCATGATTTCCACCAGAAATTCGTCCAAAACTCCACTAAACGACAGCATCGACAAAGCTGATTCATACAATTCATCCATAATCATATTATGAAGTTGCGAACAACATAAAAATGACAATTTACTGACAATTATGTAAAACTCACCAAAATCATGATAAATGAACATATGAACATAATTATGGATCTAACCTGCATAAACATATGAAATAGCATAGAAATTATAGATTTTAAGTTGCTAAATTAGATCCCATGGTGATTCATATGAAATTGAACTTATCATGATGTAGATCTAAGGAAAATGACTTGGATTTGATGAAAAACAAGATCAAACACTTATATACTTGATTGAATCCATGTAAGAGATGCATATCACTCACCAATTCTTCAAAACAATCCAAAAACACCTAGATCTAGATCCGAACAGCGAAGAATTTGATGCAAACTCTTTAATTCGATGAACTCCCGCTTTGATTTGAGTAAATCTAGCCCTAAATAATGTAGATCTTCAAATTCCCTAAGCTTTAATGGTGGAAAGATGAAGAGAATGGAGAAATGGAGGAGCTCTCACTCTTTCAAATGAGAGAATGGAGAAAGTAAACTATTCTCCATGCCTCATACCCCCTATTTGTAGCCTCCACCAGCCCATTAATGGGCCTATCCAAATCAACCCATTATGGCTTACCAAACCTGAACAACAAACTGTTAAACCTTAAAACAGCGATTTCTCCCAATCCACTAAGCCAAATCTTTAATGTGACCACTCTACGGAAAGGGAATCATCATTTCCTTTCCAATGGCATAGGTCTCAACACCTGATTCGATCCGAGTCAAAAGTTCTTCCCTGTACAAGATTGACAGGCGCAAAAAAGTCACAAACAAAATTGGTAAAAATTATGGACATGTCTCACATCCCCATAAGGAACATATTAAAATATGAGAATGATCCAATCCTTAGAAAATAAAATATAAATATTTTACGATCTTCCGATACGTAAAATGCGGGCTGTTACATGATTCTACATTGTTCCAGGTTGCACCACTATATCCTTCTATTACAGCAGAATGTCCTTTATAAGATAAACCATAGTTGATGGTTCCTTTCAAATAAGCTAAAACTCTGGAAATAGCTTTCCAGTGTTCGAAACCTAGATCGCTCGTAAATCAACACAATATACATATAACATGTGCGATGTCTAGTCTAGTGAAATGCATAACATACATAAGACTCCCAATAACACTAGAATAATCTAATTGAGAAATGGTACATCTAGAGTTATTTTCTAATTTGATACTTGGATCTAATGGAGTTGGTGTTGGTTTGTCATTATAATGACCATACTTCTTTAGGAACTTCTCAGTGCAATGAGATTAAGTTAATAATAACTACCCCGCTTTCCTAATGATTTTACTTCCCATAATTACATCAGCCTCTCCAAGATCTTTCATATCAAATTTAGAAGATAGAAACTTCTTAGTTTCATTCACACAAGATATATTGGAACCAAATATTAGCATGCCATCAATGTATAAACATATTATAACATAACCGTTGTTATCTGATTTGCAATAAATACGTTTATCAGCATCATTAACAATGAATCCATATGATAATGTAATTTTATAAAACTTCTCATGCCATTGCATGGGAGCTTGCTTCAAGCCATAAAGAGATTTTATTAAATTACAAACTTTCTTTTTTTAGCTTGGAGTTATGAAACCTTCAGGTTGTTCCATATATATCTCTTCTTCTAAATCTCCGTTTAGAAAAGCCATTTTTACATCCATTGTATGACTAAATTATGAATTGATGCAAGCATTATTAAATAGCGTATACAAGATATGCAAGCAACCGGAGCATATGAAATAATCTACTCCTTTTCTTTGCTTATATCCCTTAGCAATTAATCTGGCTTTGAATTTATCAATGAATCCGTTTGTATTCAACTTTTTCTTGAATATCCATTTACATCCTATAGGTTTAGCACCAGGAGGTAAATCAGTTAAAACCGAAGTTTGATTTAACATTATGAAATTCATTTCATCATTGATAGCTTCTTTCCAGAAATTAGAATCTCTGGAGCTCATAGCTTCAAAATAAGTTCTGGGATCATCATCGACGTTCATTTCATATCTTGTCACATTAAGGACTTCGTCCTTATTACCTTCTACGAGATATGTTATAAAGTCAGGACCATAGTCCTTCTCTATTCACGCTATTTTACTTCTCCTGTATATTGGAGAACGTAATTTTGATGACAACAACCTTGTTTCAATTATTTACATTATTGATTATAAAATATACTAACATATGTGTCTAGAATATATATATATATATATATATATATATATATATATATATATATATATATATGTGCATGATATATATGTAGGAAATAAAAATTGAAGATTGAACAATTTTTAGAGATTCAAGATATTAAGGAATTCAAGACTCGTAAGTATCAAGATAATCAAGATTTATAGAGCTTAAGATTATCAATTAATAGAGTCAAGTTTATATGTAAAACTCCAGTTAGCACTTTCAAATTGTGTTTTCAAATTCCTTTTCAAATTGATTTCAAAATTATTTCTAACTCCTTTTCTAAAATGATTTCAAATTATTAAGATTATACGTATGATTTCAAATAAATATATATATATTTATAATTTATAAAGTTTTATAATATATATGTTTATAATACATGTTTTATAGTTTTATATTATATAATTTTTTATATATATGTTTATTTCATATATTACTATGTTTTTATATGTTATTACATTTTAGAAAATTCATTTTGAAACATTAGTTTTGATTCAAGAATTTCCAGAATATATTGGTTTTAACACTTGAAAAATGATTTTAAAAATTCGAAAAACATGTATATGTCGACATGTGCAATTTGGTATGTCGACATATAACTATCACTTTTTCAAATTTCAAAGGAAATTCTTTTCATATTTTGAAACGCTTCAGAAACGTTGCAACCTTTCAAACTCTATAAATAGGGGTTAAATTCGATTTTTTTAATCACTTCTTCTTCTCCATCTTTATCCTATCTCTAACCAAAATTATTATACTTAAATTTTTTGATTTCTACACTTATACTATACCGATTTATACTCAAATTGTATCAAACTTCTTCTCTTCTCAATCTCTATCAAATACTCTCTGATTGGAAGTGCTATTCAAGAGTTCTAGGGCTATTGTAATCATTTGCGAATTGTTTGGGAAAGGGTGTGTTCCTTGTAGCCAAGAAATCAAGGAAAGGGAGCGGTGTGAACCTTGTAGCCGTGAAATCAAGGGTGGTGGAATCGGTGTTAACCTTGTAGCCGTGAAATCAATAGTATTGTAAGATTGATACTAGTATTAATAAAACTCTGCACAATCCAACGTTGTGTTGGACTGGACATAGGTGTAATCCGAACCGGTATAAAATTCTATGTATTCTTTCCATTTCTGCATTTTATATTTACTTGTATATGTGTCTGTGATTGTTTTTGTGTTTGTGATCATTTCTGGTGTGATAATCGTTGTGTGATTCATATAGTAATTCAAGATTGTTTAAATTTTCCGTAATCTCTTTAAAACACTATTCACCCCCCCTCTAGTGATAGCTTTGCCTTAAGATTCTTAATTCATATTTTTTAACAATTGGTATCAGAGCATAGGTTTTCAAAAGTTCATTATTTGAATTTTGGAAATATTAAATGGCAAATTTTGAAAAAGATTTATAACTCTAGTCTTATTTCATGCATTGCATCAATATTAGATGTGTTTGCATTATATTCCGTCGAAAAATCAAGTTATCATAATCTGGTTTTTGAAAAGTTTAACTGGCAATTTTTTTTTTAAAATAATTTTTGAAAATATATGTCCTAGTGTCATCATGTTGTTATTACTTAAATTGCAATTAATTATTTTGAAAAGTCACTTGATCCTTTGAAAAGTTGTGCTAAGGAAAGAAGTTATGACTATTGGTCAAAGGACACCAAGATGTTCATTCATTAACCAAGAAGAAAAAGAAGAAAGACACCAAGGAGTTCATTTATCAATCAAGAAGAAAAAGAAGAATATTGGCAATCTACAATAAAATGGGTACCTGATCTACAAAACTATTTTTCTTCTTCACTATGACTCAATACTGTACTTCTCTTCAAACTCTCCGCAATGCCTCTAGTTTCATGTGAATCCATCACAAAATGGCCAAGTTATGATCCAATGAAGTTTTGATGCACAAAGGGAAAAAGAAACCAAAACTGTCCCTGGTATTTCTCATATGTTTCCAAAATATTTTTATTTTTTTCATTCCAACTCTTTTGCCAGATTGTAGTCCTTATTCTTACGGTCGTTTTGATGGGTAGATCATAAAATTCCAATCAAAATTAAGTGAGATATGGCATTTTGAAGTTGTCTGTTCAAAATAAAAAAAATTATATATGGGATTTTTTGTTTTCCTCTCACTGATTCGTCCTTCTGCACCACAATACCATTCAAATTCTTCACCAAATTGTTATTCAATCATAGCCCTTGCATTACTCTTCGATTTGCCACTGGTTTCAATCAATTCCGTTAAAAAATAAAGAAGTTATTCCCTCCAGAAGATTGATTGTAAGTGGAAAAACGGGAAGAAGAAGAGAAAATGTTGTGAAGAAACATGATTTTGGGCCTATATATAGTTGTTGAAGTGTCCATTCACTCAAATTCAAATTTTTGGCGCCAAGGTGATTAAACTCCTAAATCATCAATATCTTTCTTATACGATCTTCAAATTTAGTAAATGAATATACTATGTTGATCAGAAAAACAAGCCCTTCACAATAAATCGAATCTCATCATCAAATTTTGAAAGATATAAATGTATGGTTCATGACAATGGAAGAACAACAAAATGGAAAAAGAGCTACGCTTTACAATATTTTCCTAATTATCATTATATTTAGGAATATACATCTATGCACATAGTTAGGTATAGAAATTTATCTCTTTTATAATTTTAGACATTTTAGTTCATATGTCGATACACCATAATATACATATCAATATACCAATCTAATTAAAATATTTTCTTATTCTAAATTTAAATTTCCTTACTCTTTGATTTGGTCTTAAAAAATTGAAAGGACATCTTTTCAATATGAAAATGTTAGTTTCAAGTCTAATTATCAATCTTTTTTATCTACCTATGTTCCATATATTCTGTTTCAAAAATATATATTGAAATTATAGTACATAGATATGTTAATATGTTTGAAATAATTAATTTTTTGACATTTGATATTGTTATGAAATATTAATTTATATATCTTTTATATGAAGTTTAAACGTACATAGTTTAACTTATATATATATATCACATATAATTGCATAATAGTTTTTGGTTGCATTATCACAAATACTATTTGTAACTTAAAACTAGTTTTGATTTCTTATTTTATTAAGATTTATTAAACTTGTATATTTAAACTTAATATTTTGGTATATAAAACATATTTTATATCTTAAATATATAGTTTAATAAATAAGTTATTCAGGATCTGAGTGAATCAGAGAGCGGGAACGTGAGGATCGAGGGTATCTAGATTGATAATGCCTTCTTTCATCCCTCCTGCAGTCCTCTCTATAATTAGATTTAGCATCATAATGATATTTGGGAAGACTGTAGAGAAATTTCTTGGGATCGTAGACTCGGTGAGACATCTTCCCTACAAATTAACAAGAACCAGTATTAAAATTAGGAAGTAGCATATAACCTAGGTGTTGTGATGTGCAATGCTAGTATGACGTGTGTCCTAGGTGATCCCCTAGACGGACTAGAGCCTGGAGTTTGGCTCGTATGTGTTGTCTTCTCAGTCTTTGTAGGTGTAACTTATTCTTCAAAAAGAGGAAAGAAAGAGCCAGAACCGATGTCTTGGGAAGAATATATATCATCAGGTAAAGGGAGATCAACCTAGCCTTTAAATATAGACTCCTCTTGGCGAGAGTCATGAGCTGGAGACTTGGCCGGGGATGTGGTCTTCGGAAAAGCCTGCCTCTCGGAAGCAGTTGCATCTTTTAGAGAGCTACCCCAGGGGTTCTTTCTAGAAGTTCCTTGGTACGAATAATTATTGGAGAAGGAATCTGGGGAATTTTGATAGGCTCTTTTTCAGGAGTTTTCTCTTTTGCTCCCGATTGAGGTTCTTGACTTGAACCCATGTGATCTTTACTCTTCGAGCCTTCTCTAACTTCATGTGTTGTCGTTGCTTGCCCCTCGACTGAGGGCATGATTCCAGTCCCCGTTGGTACAGGAGGAACCTGAACTGGGGCACGTATACCTAAGCACGACCTTCGCCATGTCCTATACTTCGTCGCTGACTAAGTAGATGATGCCGATGAAGAAACTCATCCACAAAGCACTTTCCGACGCTTAAGAAATCTAGATTAGCATTCAGTAAGTCGTTCAGGCTATCTTGATATATTTGGCCCGTAGTTTGTTTGGATTTGGAATTGGAAATAAGAAAGAAAAGTTATTTATCCTGCAAGCGAAGTTGGAGTAAGTAAGCTAAGATTTAAAACTCACTAGATTGGAGCTACCTCATGGCGCCCCAGGCTGGTGTCGAATGTAGAACCAGTTAGGCCAGATGTCGCCCACATTGTTGAACCCATCAACAATAATTTTCCTTTTTGGAACATATTCAAAATAAAGGGAAGAAGGAGTCTCAAACTTCCAATGCTTGAAGTGGTAGAAAAAATTTACATCCTCGAAGGTGGGCTCAACACCTAAGACCTCCATATATGTGATGTACAGAGTATACAAGTATACCTTTCTAGAGATACATGGGAGCTACCTGTAACCGTCTTAGAAAATCGACAATAAACAGAGAAAATGGAGGAATAGCCCTAACTGAGCACATCTGTCGGCTTATTGTCATAGACTCTTCTAGAGGATTGTGAGGTCTATCCAAGATTCCTTCAACAACCCGAACCTTACCCCAAGATATCATATGCCTTAGGCATATCCGTCGAAGTCTCATTTCGTCAGCACTAGATACCCATAAGTCGTGGGGCTCCTGTAGGAAAAACCACATCGCTAAAATATCGCGATCTTGATCATATCCCACTCCTAATTCTTCTTCCATAGACGTTCCTTCATTTGATGATTCCATATCTTTGTGGAGAATGATTTCAAACTCTAGGTCTGAATTGTCCAAGTTAGAATTTGATGGAAGATTGTCAGGATTAGTGGATGACTCTGGACCATTGCCTTTTCAGACTAGGAATATCTCGTGGGATATATCCTAGACGTGCTTGTTGTGATATCCAAGAAACATCGAAGATTGGAGTAAAGTAACTTGTACCTCCTTGTGGTATGTACTGGTGTGTGCAGTGCAAATGTGATAAATGGCATAACGATAAGAAGCGGAGAAGTAAAAGCATGCAGTTGTTCGTTGTGTTTCATAATGATGAAGAAGCTATTGTTCCTATGTCAAGAATTCTCGAATAAATATGCATTGCTATTTTAAAGTCCAGATCCTGAAGGGATCTATCCTAACTATTCATGAGATGGTGTGATACGTTAGCTTTGATCAAGTTATACGTAAGTATACACGATAGATTGCAACTACTATAGTCTTCTTGTTTGCTAAGTTAAATACATGCAAAAGTATACAAGAATTATATCAATTGCATGTGGAATGGGTCGAAAATCCGAGTTCGCATGCCCCGAGTCGAAATAGGTCCAGGTAGAAATAACTCGACTCGATCCCACTGTGCATGTGAAGCTCATAACGCTTCAAGCCCTTCGCTTCAACCGCCAGTTCAACCCGAACCTTGTGTTCACCTTTCTCTTCTTCCTTCACAATATCGAAGCCATGTTGCCTTCTCTTATCTCCTTTAGCACATCGAAATGAGAACTAAGCCCATACACAAATGCCTTCGACATCGCCGGCGAATTGGAGGCACGGTGAACGCCACCAGTGACGATTCTGACGTCGCTGGTGATGGTGGCAAACCCAGACTTTAAAGCGTTAGCATCCTAATGGAAAATGAAGAAAATCAATGGGTTTATGGACCAAATTCATACAAAAGTTCGAATCAAAGAATGAATTCAATGGTCGAAAACCTACTTACGTGTTGAATTTGGGTATTGAGCCGGATCTCGAAGAATGAGAAACTAGGGTTCGTGAGCCTTGGTTGACATAATTTAACAGTAGAAATAAAGAAAGGAAAAGGAATAATTGGAGTTATATATTGTATTATGTGACTATTCGTATCCCCTGAAAAGATGGCTCGAACGCGGTCCACTAGTTAAGAATGAGAGGCCCTAAATGCCATTTTGGTTGAAAAACCCTTGGTTCTAACTGTTTCGAACCAAGATACAATTTGCCATCTGATCCGACCCAAAAATTTTTAATGTGTTGAAAAGTCAAAAGAAAATAGAGGTTTCTCTCAGTGGCTACTCAGCATACGTAGCAGAATATTATGTTTGTATGAAGTTTTGATAAACATAAATAATCGTTTGGAATGACACGTATGTGTGACTGTGTATAGGATCTGATGGAATGGTACAATGAATGTGGTTTACCGTGACTTGTTGATTCATCAAAAGTTAAAAGTTTTACCTATAAGTTTGCATGTGATCCAACGTAAGATCCTGAATTGCTGGATGCAACAAACACGAATAAGGATGTGGTCATATATTTATATGAGAAACATAGAGATCAAGAGAAATGACTTCACAAAAGACGCGATTGTTGACAAATTGTCCACTTGAGAATGGATGGATTACTGAATTAAACGCATGCCTCATCTACGATGAGACGTACTATATAGGGAAAAATGTTATCCTGTCTTGCGACAAGGCCACTCGACATTCGAGTGATCGCGATCACATGCATCAAATTCTCAAGAGTCATATTATTTCAAGAGAAAAGGATCAGCCTTCGGGTCGAACACTTAATAAGGGCTGTAACAACCCTCCCGAAGTGGGCCTAAATTTCGACCCAGAAAAGGCCTATCGAAACTTAGAGCCATCCTAAATGGGTTGTTGGTTCCTGTAAGGATTACATTTGCACAGATAATAATAACATATACTTCGAATGGAAATCTTACACAGTGGAAAGAGAAAATATAATACCAAAAATAAGATGTACCATTTATTTCAAATCACAGAAATACACAATCGCAGTTACGTACATTGGTTCAACAGGTACATCAAATAGTTCATTCTCATAAGATTCCAAAAGAAGTAAAGCAATAACTACTAATAATATCATAATAACTTCATGTTTTTCATCAGCTTCTGTCACAACTTCATCCATGGCTTTACCACATCTACTGACCTATTGGATGTCAAGAAAATGGGGTCAAAACATAAAGTTCTATGTGACCAAAATATAGTGTTACTTAATATCCATACCCTATATTTTTAGCAGGTTGCATATGTCAAGGTATGTCAACGCAGCACATAACAAATATCAAGTTTCTAACCAATGGGGTGGATATCCAAGTTAATCACCCATTAGTGTCTTTAGGGTAAAGACCCAACGAGGTGGCATTCTTGGTCACTTATAGCCCTATTAAGGGAGGATTCTTACTATCCCTTATAACCCTGAGGTGGACCCCTAACCCTTTTAGACCTTGTCCTAGTACGTCAACGTTCTTAAGTCTATTCTTCCATTTATAATACGAGAATTAGTATTGCGAACGTTACTACTTAACTGATATTACCAGGTAGGACACCTATGTCGGTTAAGACTTCCCTTAGACGGTTGGTGAGCATGCAATGACCACATATCCTTTCAATTACCAACCTGTCCCTAGTTAATCCTTTACAAGCTTCTAGAGGAAGTGGATATCCCCGTGAACTACCCTACTCCGTTACCGTTTTATGCTTAAACACTTTTAAAGAAGGAGAACCCAAAAAACCTACCTTTATACTAATAAGGGTGGGTCCCATGACTTTGGTTCCTCTCCAAGGAATAAACCTTCAAAGGGATCTAGTCCTAACCACTTAAGACCCAAATTAGATAAAAAGGTAAGTCAACTACTTAAGACCTTCTTAAGGCGTAGTAAACCTATTTTTTTTCACATATCATACTTATATATACACACCCACAATACCTCTCACATTAAACCGTATACATGTAGATGCCGGATATGTCAGTCGGTTCCAGGCAGGCTTCTACTACAAGTCGGTTTAACCTCGTTTCTAGTGTATTATGTTTATGAATGCCCCATGGCACCAATACATCTCACATTAGTTGGGCCTACTTTTGGTTGCGGGATATGCTAGTCGGTTCCGGGTAGGCTACTACCATAAATGGAAACTAACCTCGTGTCTATGTGTCACTTATTTATATATATTTAAGTCATTCTATATATACGCACACACAAGCAAACAAATATATATATATATTTGTTAAGGGGACGTTTCAAATTCAAACTCTAACTTAATCGCATTTATTACGCTAGTATAACATTAATTACGTTTATATAAGTAATGTAATAATAGTGCCTAATTAAGGTAACATTCGTGTAAACGGGGAAACGTTCTAACGAGGTGGCAATTGTCATTTTATCCAAATTAAGGCATGAAAATTGGGTTTTCCATACTTTTACCGCTACAACATAGGCCTAATAACCATATGATAACATAACAAGGAGTAGTGGATGGAAAACCATATATAGACATACAATTTTAAACTTGCATCCTGGGCATGTGGAAATGATTTCAATATTAAATTAAAAGCAGAGTGTTACATACATTCACACATGTTTGTTTACAATCCATATTTCATCTAATTCATCCTTTTTGTGGTGTTATAAACCCAAAAATGTTTACTTTTGACTTATTCTAATTTATGAATGCGTTTACACCCAAATAGGATCGAAACCCAATTCAAACTACGGAACAATCAAATCCAAACCTTTTTAGGCTAAATCAAATGAAAATAATGGTGAATCGCATAAAATATAAATAATAGTACAACACTCATATTTACCTTTAATCCAATACAAAAACCACAATCCCACAAAATCAATTCAACATGACAATTTCCTACGTAATTACAAAATAGAAGATTTGGGGATTTTCATGTTTATATTATCACATATCCAAATCTTCATAGGCATATCAATTCATATGACAAACTATTAAAAACATGAATATGCCTTTAAGAAAAACTAGTTTCCACTCACAAATTAGGCGGAGATGTGGTAGAATTTCAAGATCTGCAACGGCTCTTAACGTTCAAGCGAGCTCCGATTGCTCTCCTAACAATATACATATAAAAAACATACAATTAGTGTCTTATACATATATGTTCACGCTAAATTCCAAAATCCTAAACTTAGATACTGAAACAGAGAGATATAGAATAGAGTAAGAGAAGTAGTAGAAACCTTCACCCTATTCTCTTTATTTTTCTATGGAATATAGCAGCATGGAGGCAGAGAGGTAGAAGATTAGGGTTTCTAGTGTGGGGTTTGAGGGGTTATTTATACTTGCTCATGTCAGCATGAGCCGTCAGATTAATAAAATTTAATCCGAGCCTTTCATATAAATATAACCTCTTAGAAAACCCTTATCAAATAAGGAGGAGCTGTCGACCCCTTCGGGCTGGAATGCCTAATTTTGTTGCGTTGCCGAGCTGTTAATTTTATTAATTACGTTCTTAATTTGTTTCATTATTTTCCATATATCCAATATACGTTGCCCCCTAGATCTTATCTCAAAATTCAAAATTTCTTTCTTTTATTTTAAATTATTATTTGGACAATATATATAATATTCACATAATTATATATATATATATTCTGCGCACACTATCCAAATTCATTTGTTCATAACTTCTTCATACATTAAACGTTTTCAACATATTATATATAAAAACAATTCAAATTTTGCCATGAATCCAAATAAAAGAGTTTTGTAGCCAAATCCCTAAAGCTGCAAAATCTCATTTTCCATCCATGTCATTTAATTGCTTGTTTTTAATTATTTATTTATCTATTTATTAATACATATGAATTTTACAGGCGTTACATTCTTCCCCCCTTAAAATAGATTTCGTCCTGAAATCTATTTAAGGGGCAAAAAATACAACTCGCACAAAACATCCGTGTTGTACACCCATGTTATTTATACTTCATCCATAAGCATCCATGACTCGCAGTGATTATGAACCACAGACTCGCTGAAGCGACCCGAACTTCCCCGGTCTCCGAAGAGATGAGAAAGAACGAATTACTGTGAGGACAAGACAAATCAGAACGCAGACGGAAGAACATTTCATTGTTATTACAACAATTCCATCAGATACAAGAATATACATAGTATAAATAAATAAATTACATTCGATAAATATCAGAGATTTAAATACAGTACTGCAGCGGAAAAATAATACAAAACACAATTGAAAGTAATACACAGATACAGAGCTTTCCGAGCATCGTTCCAGCTGTAAATCAGGATCCTGTGAATATAAATCTGCAAAACCAAAACTACTAGCTGCCCGTGTCGAAAATAGGGGCACCTAGAGTTTAGGTTAAAACAATAACCTCCAAGTCAGTCATGTGACTGGTGTGAGAACTAAAACAGTTATTTAAAACTTTACTTTAAAAGAGAGTAATTCAAGGGACCACGCCGTATAACAGGAACGGGTTTCCTCCCAAGAATACCAGTGCATATCAATAAACAACGCAATGCTTTTTCGAAAAATGAAACTATTATAAGACCCATGTCCCATCACACAATGCAACGCAAGCCGGAGGATAGGGTTTTCCTTTATAATAGCCAAACATGCTTGGTACGTTTAAAACAAATCATTTGATACTATTATAAGTGTATAGTGTCAAAACAATTTCAATCATAAATATCAATCCTAGGCGGCATGGGTACCATCTATCATGTCGCCATACTAGGCTCTGCAAATAAAATCGAAATATCTCGTGTTGGAAATTGGATTTCCGTCATGAGTCGAGGCAAGGGGCAAGCTCCTCCCCGCTTCGAGACACTCTAGCAAATGCCTTGGGACTACACACTCTGGGTAACCCCTGGATGCTTCAGGGCCGGTCCTCTCTTACGTTTGAGGATTAATTATTCCTGAACACACGTTTCCCGGTCCTAACAGACCTAAAATCGAGGCGCCTCATCCAACAACCACACAGGTGAAAAGTATATAAATGTCAGGGCTGGTAAATCACTGACACCACCAAAGCTAGAAAGAAACGTCGTGCTCTCCCTGCAGTCCTTATCCCGTTTTTGACTCATACCGAGGTGTGAGGCTCGCGAATTCACGTTATACACAAAGCTACGCCACAAAGGCCGTGCTTTGATCATCAACCACAAGACTTTGCTTTTCAACAGAAGCCTTGATCCATGCAACTCATCGTGCCACACAGGCAATTCATGCCATGCGATTGATATCTATCGATATATAACCTCTTAGCTCGTACGTCTCAGAGAAGGGCGTTAAGCAAGAGAATAAATTCTCCGCCGCCAAACAGATATATATTTAACAGAAATTAATCAACACAGAATAAAATCCAATGTCAGACACACAATCCATTTACAAGTTCGTTCTGGGTCTGAACGAAACCGGAGGCACTTTCCTCGCATATCTATCGATCTCCAAGTACGTCTGGACAACCACCAACTATTTCCATCCTCTTGGTTGTACAGCCCAATCAGGATCGTCAGTAATTATCCAAACGATGTGAAGACTTCCGGTCTTCCACCACCGTCATCTTTGACTTATCGTCGAATCGGTTATTCAGAATGGGTATAAACCCGGACTTTCCGAACAACCCGCGTATATAGTAAACAAATGTTACACAAACACAACATACGCCTCATTCCAATTCAGCAGTCACTAGCCGCAAATTAGCAAGAGAACAATTTCCCAAATATTAACCCCGAAGGCCGAAACCAACATCAGATCAATATCCAGGAAACCATTCTTCTTAACTAACCTACAGCTAGTTTCTAAATTTCATATTCTTAGGGAAAGGTTCCCATTAATTTTATCCAAGATAAATTCTTTAAAATTTATCCTTTAATCTTCCTTTGGATATCATTTCAAACCAGATTATGGTTTTCCAAACTAGTCGAGATTAGCGAACCACTCCGAAGTAATTATTTATTTTATTTCCCAATCCCAACCTATTCATCCCATGAAGAAAAACTGGTAATACTCCATATCTAACACCACGGTGTTATCGGTAAAATTAATTACCATTTCACGTTCAAATCTAATTAAAAATTTAACTATCGCTTTGGAGCAAAACTGGTGATACTCCATTCTCGCTCAATTTCTAAATTTGATAATTTAGATTATCAATTCACATTTCAATCTAATTACAGATTCATTAAAACTCCTTTTACTGGGTTAAGGAACTAATGTCATTTAAAACACAGTTCACGACAAACCCAAATCACATTCTATTTATTTATCGGGTTAAAGAACAAGTGTCATTTAAAACACCCTTCGCAATAAACCCACAAATCAATTCTATTTACAACCCATTTCAAATCCAATTTATTTATTTGAAAATAAATGGGTTTTAATATTAGTTCAAAACTAGTTCATTTCGATAAAAATCTATTTTTATCTTTTCAAATATGGAGTTTTTCATCCCAATTTTTCCCAAATCATTTCTTATGATTTTACACAAATTATTACTATTTTTAATAATTTTATCAAGGCCCGTACAGTCGATTTCCATCAACAGCCATCGAACTGCACTTACAGCGACCTTTTCCAAATTTGATTTGGACGTATCTCCAAATCCAACCGTTAGATTTCAAATTTCTAATATTCGTTAGAAAGCTCTTTTCGATACAAACCCAACGGTTCCGGTTTTAGGAGAATCAGACGGTCGGATCTCCCGTAATGTCCGTTCGAAGTCAATGGTCGAAATTTACGAACTGCCGCGGCACGACGCGTTCTATTCAGGCCATTATATATATATA
Source organism: Allium sativum (assembly GCA_030737875.1). NCBI lineage: Eukaryota > Viridiplantae > Streptophyta > Magnoliopsida > Asparagales > Amaryllidaceae > Allium > Allium sativum. The sequence continues at coordinate 494,442,811 of CM060920.1, forward strand.
TATATATTAAATATATTTCGTCGATTTCTATTTAAAACGAATTTTATAAATCGTTTCAAATTTGTTTCAAAAACAATTTCGACATTCATTTCAAATTCAAATCGATTTCAATTCTATTTCAAATTCGTTTCCTATTCGATTCAATCCAAATTCGTTTTCTATTCAATTCAAACTCAAATTCGTTTTCTATTCAATTCAATTTCAATTTGTTTTCTATTCAATTCAAATCCAATTCGTTTTCTATTCAATTCAAATTCAATTCGTTTTCTATTCAATTCAAATTCAATTCGTTTTCTATTCAATTAAAATTCAATTCGTTTTCTATTCAATTCAAATTCAATTCGTTTTCTATTCAATTCAAATTCAAATTCGTTTTCTATTCAATTCAAATCAAATTCGTTTTCTATTCAATTCAGTTCGAATTCGTTTTCTATTCAATTTAGTTTGAATTCGTTTTCTATTTATTCGATTTTTAAATCTCTTTTCAATATTCATTCTAAAATGAATATAATCGATATAAATATTGTTCGCGTCAAAATAGCGCATCTCTAATCAACATGGCTTTATATATTTCAATAATTCCGTTATTCTATTCAACAAATGAATATTTATTTTATTCAATACGTGAATCTATATTTTTGTCAACACATGACTAATCTCAACGAATGTGTACTGTCCACGTGTGACTATTCTTGTTATTTAGTATATTTTATAAAAGTTATGGTATCTATCTTTTGATTTCAAATCAGACTCCAACCGTAAATTATTTGAGAACGATTCCCTGAATATTAACCCCGAAGGCCGAAACCAACATTAGATCAATACCCAGGAGACCACTCATCTTATCTATTTTCCAGTTAGTTTCTAATTTTCTATATGATAAAGATGTAAATTTTATTGTTAAAATATTTCGTTCAACACATGACTAATCTCAACGGATGAGTACGGTCAACACATGAACCTTTATTTTATAATGTTCTTTATTTTCTAAATTGGAATGAGGCCCAATCAATTATTATATAAAGTTAATTATATGGATTCCATACGACAAATGTATATAATAGCAACGATAAATAATCAACCATCATCCAAAGTGCACTACACTGTATAAGCATCAAATATAGATATCTAATGCTTATAACAGCCTGTCAATCAATCGATCGACATACAACTAATTACTGGGATTAGTGTATGTCATATATTATCCCAATACCCGTGTGGGGTTTCAAATCAACAAACACTGATTTTTATTTGTGCAGTTGGGCGATGTGTAAAATTTATCGTCCCAATCAATATCAGTCAAATGTGTGTATATAAACCAATCGTTCGATTAGTTTATATTTATTTATTTCATTTCATATACACGTTAAAAATTCCATTTTTAACTATACAATATTTATTTTCTATATAAATATTTTATTTCATTTCACATCACACAATGAACTACACATCAAAATCAATCAAACAAACAAGCCGTCCATGGTCTGTGGACGACGGGTGTCGGGTGCTACTAAACACCGTCTGCATCCTAGTATATATATAGAACTAGAAAAAGAAATTGAAGAGTGAGAAATTCTCACAGATAGCTATCCCAACTCCACGACACTTCAAAAAGTAGGAAATCATCACTGTTCCCGTCTTTTGTCACTTTCGTTGCCCGTAGCCACTACATATATAAAAATCACATTTTTATGTTGTTGCTATGTATATAAAAATCATATTTTTATAATCACTCCTTATGGATAAAAATTCTATTTTTACATCGCTACTATATAGATAGAAATTCTATTTTTACACCGCTACTATATAGATAAAAATTCTATTTTTACATCGCTACTATATAGATAAAAATTCTATTTTTACATCACTACTATATAGTCAAAAAATTCTATTTTTACATCGCTACTATATAGATAAAAATTCTATTTTTACATCGCTACTATATAGATAAAAATTCTATTTTTACACCGCTATTATATAGATAAAAATTCTATTTTTATCACGCTTTTCTCTATATAAAGATTTCACCTTTTCTATTTCATCACTATAAAAATCACATCTTTATTACTCTACAATATAAAAATCGCATCTTTATGATTTCTACTATATTAAAATCATATTTTTAACCTTCTACCATAATAAAGGTTATACCTTTAATATAAATACTATATAAATCCCAATTTTTCCCAAATCATTTATTCAAAACTGCACTCACACATTAAAATTGGTTTTATAAATGAATAAACAAATAAAAATCACCTTGGTTCGCTCGTTGGAGGGCTTGGCGGAGGCGCTGTCGGTTGAGGAACGAGGGGAAGGAGAAGAAGAGGAGGGCGGAGAGGAGGGGAAGAAGGGGGTGAGCGGCGTCGGTCAGGGGAGGGAAGCGAGGTCGCGGTGGAGGGGATCGGTAGGGGAGAAGGGAAGGAGGAAGAAGAAGAGAGGGAGGCGGCGGCAGGTGGTGGCGACCCACCTGGGGCGGCGACGACTCATCGGGGGGGGGGGGGGGTCGCGATCCCCCCTTCTCTCCCTTTTTTTTCTTTTTTTTCTTTTCATTTTCTAATGAATCGATTTTCAAAAAAGGGGGGGGGGGCTGAGATAAAGGAATAAGGGAAGAGAGAGGAAAGATTTTATTTATTTTATTAAATTATTTAATTCAAAAAGTTGACTTTTTATTTCGACCTCGAAACGAGGCCCACCGCCTGTCGTCTGTAGCATTTCACCCCCATTCCGAACACAATGGGATATGTACCGTAAGCTGATTCGATCATTACGATCAGTTTTCGTCAAAATCAACATATAACTCTATATATTGATTTTGAACGCGCATTTCAATTTACCGGGGTCACATACTAACTCTATAAATCCCCGAAAAATATTTTCTAGCTTCATATTGACGATACGGTGCTAACAAAACTAGTTTCGTCGAATTCTGAGACTGTTGGAAAAATGGTCATTTTCCAGTCGATTAAAATCAACTAAAACTGGTCAAACGCGTTTTCCTTTGCCACACTCACATATTGATTCGAAAAATTACGAAATTTGAAACCTAGCAATAATTTGACATCACGGATCCAACAAAAGTGGTTTCGTCGAAATCCGAGGTCGTTTGCAAAATTCCCATTTTTAAGGGCCTGAATTCCATAGCGACTATTCAGAATTTTCAACTGGACATATCTTTTGATTCCCGCTATGAAATTTTGATTTTTCGGATTCGTTCGAAAGATATTCTCAATTAGATTCCGATATTTTTGGTTTCACTAAAATCCGGATTGTTTTGCACCCGGTACATTCAATTGAAGTTTGAAATCGAATTATGGAACTACCGCGCCATTTCCAATTCTATTTATAATTATATATAATTATTTATATTCTAACGACGACGTATATAATATATACGTTCGAATTCTATTCAAATTAAATTTCTCGTCGAATTTATTTAAAATAATCTATTTTAAATGTTCAAACTTCGCTAAAATTGCCAAAACAAAAATTTCAAACTGGCCCAGATTTTCGGGTTGTTACACTCGCTAAAGTGAGATCTACCCTAGCATGTAAGTGTAATAAGTGATGAAATATGTATGTAAACAACCTAAATATGCATATATTTCTATATGACTGCACCGTGCAACGGTGTTGCATCCATTTCCTAACATCCAATCTAGCAATCACGATGCATCCATAAACGATATTTTGAGGAAAATTTTACCCATGAAAAGCACTGGGTAAGTCTATCTCATCTTATCCTTGGTCTCCCATGTGCTTTCCGCAGGGTCATTCACCTGTTGTACTCGGACGAGGCAAAGGTTTTATTGCGGAGTCTCTTGATTCTATGCTCTACAGTGCTTGCATTGGCATGGGGCACCCTGGACTCCAACTAGAGTTTCTCTATGTCCCCAATTTTATCAAGCTCGAGTCCGATAGTAGAATTATGAAGGCATTTCCTTAGATAAGATACATAAAAAACATTATGGATTCCCTATAGACACTCTGAGATATCCACTCGAAAGGCCAAAAATCCTATCTTCTCGATGACGCTAAAAGGCCCAATAAACCTGGAAGCCAACTTTCCAGTTTTTCCAAACCGAATAGTTTTCTTAAGAGGGGATACTTTCACGAACACCAAGTCTCCAACATTAAATTCTAGTTCCCTCCTACGCTTATCAGCATACGATTTCTGGTGGTCTTGGTTGCCTTCGTTCTCTGCCTAATCAAAGATATCTTCTCCGTTGATTCACGGACGAAGTCTGGTCTAAGTATAACCTTGTCGATAGTTTCCCACCAATAAGTTGCCGATTTGCATGGCCTCCAGTATAGAGCTTCGAAAGGGATCATACCAATCGTCGCTTGAAAACTATTATTATACGTCAACTCTACAAGGGGTAGGTGCTGCTTCCAAACTCCTCCAAAGTCGATGATACAAGCTCTGAGCAAGTCTTATAAGATTCTGTTTACTCTCTCTATATCCGTCCATCAGTCTACGGATGATAAGTCGTGCTTAAGTTAAGGGTCATCTCCAAAGCTGCTTGCAGGCCTCTCCAAAATTCGCTTGTGAATAAGGGATCTCTATCAGTCACGATACTTGATGGAATACCATGGAGTCTGACTATCTCTATGACATATAATTCGGCTAATGAGGCTGTTGTCCTTGTCTTCTTGATTGGTATGAAATGGGCGCTTTTGGTTAAACGATTTACCATAACCCAAATGGCCTCATTACCCTTTTGGCTTCTAGGAAGTCTATCTATAAAGTTCATGGAAATATGATTCCACTTCCACGTGGGGATCTTTAAAGGTAACAATAGTCCTCTGGGCTTCCCTTGCTCCACCTTGACTTTTTTGTATGTTAAACATTTGGCCACGAACTTGGCTATGTCTCTCTTCATTCCTTCCCAATGGATAACCCTTTTCATATCCCTGTACATCTTATCCCTACCGGGGGGTATGGTCAAATTTGACCTATGAAACTCCTTTAGAATTTCTCTTATCAACCCTTCATTCTTAGAGACGTAAAGTCGTCCATCCCAAAGTAAATTATCATCGTTGCTGATCGAATACCTAACGGAGTGAGGAAATTTCTCTTTCCCACTTTCTCCTTTATGCCTCTTAAGTCCTCGTCTAGGTCTTGTGCACTATGGATTCTTTCTCTTAGGGTAGGTCTAATTACCATAGCCCTAAGAAAACCATTGGAAGTGGTTTGTGAGGGTTGCAAATTAAAATTAGCGAGGAACTCTAATTGTTTCCATTCCGTTATCACATTTAATGTCGCATGTTTCCTACTTAAAGCATCCACCACAACATTCCCCTTGCCCGGGTATACTGAATCGTAAAGTCAAATGAGGCAATATACTCCGTCCACCTTTGTTGTCTCAAGTTAAGTCATGTTGAGAAAATAAATACTTAAGGGATCTATGCTCGATAAATAATTCAAACCTCTCCCCTAAGAGATAATGCCTCCACATCTTAAGGGTGAACACTATTACGGCTAACTCAAGGTCATGCACTGGATATCTTTTCTCTGGTTCCTTAAGTTGTCTACTAGCATAGGCAAATACTCTTCCTTCTTGCGTAAGAACTGCTCCTAAACCGGTACCACATACGTCAATGTAAACGGTAATTTTTTTTTTAACCGTCGGGTATAACCAGGATTGGTGCGCAAGTGTAACAGCCCGACTTTCGACGACCTCGGAAGTCATGTCGTTAATAAAGAAATAGAGATAGATAGAGAATACAACTAAACAAGAACATCAGAAATCTCACAGCGGAATTTAACAAAATATAATATCACTTAATATATTACTTATCAGAGTCTGTTACATCATATAATACTTCATCATAATACATTATACATGATTATGGGCCCAATACAACGTATAAACTTGGTACTTAGATATAGATATAACTAATAAGCTAATTCCATGATTTCCAGTCCAAAATACTCCATAAGATTTCCATTGACTACCTGGATCACTTGGTACTCATAACAAGTTTATTTTTCCAATGTTAATCAACCTATGATTTATTGACTTTGTTGTTGTATTTTATCTTCACTGGTTCGATTGTTTTAGCATGAGAAAGATGTAGGTTTAGGGCTGTGAAGACCCACTATTTTTAAAGGTCCAAAATCAATTATAAACGTCATCAAACATGCTTACAACTAATTTTAGATATTAAAAATAGCGGACCTTAAGTATATAAAATTAAAAATACTAGAGACGATTAATAATACGGAAGATTTCAGGATGGAATAAAAATAAACAATTACATGACTAAAACACCATAATCTATTTTATTACATTAAACATCCACATAACAAAACAACAGCGATACAATAAGAAGTGAATTTAAATAAACAACCTCTAGATCCAACATGCAGGCTAGGCTCCTTTCTTCTTCATTATTTTTCTTTTGCCATCTTGTATCTTCCAACTATACAAATTCGGTTCAAAGAGGAAAAAGATTTTCAACTATGTTTGGACTGCGTCTAACCCTATACACCCCGACCCAATCAAAGGGTTCCAGTGGCTATTACATAGGAAAAGACTGCCTACATACCTGTAGTGTCCCAAAATCCCAGTACCATTTGAGATGACCAAATAACACAAGTCCAACCCAAATTGCACTGGAAACCAGAAAACTAATAGAAAGAAAACAAAGGGTGAGAATAGACAAGATAGAAACTTAGAATAGGAGAAGAAGAACATACAACATAAGAGTAAACACGAATCTCACAGAGGAATGAACAATATATAATAGATACATATCTTTGAAATAAAATCAGTATATGTATACAGTAACATTATCAGAGTATAACACTTACAACACAGTGGAAATAACTATAGTTATATAATCTTGAAGCCTCCTTCTCCAAGCTCTCCAAATATCTGAAAAATCCTGACTACTTGACTGTCCGTACAAAATTGGACACCTAAGAGTTTAGGGAAAACAAAACAAAACAAACTCTGGGTCAGTTATGAGACTGGTGTGAGTAAAACAATTTAAAACAGTTTGAGCAATAAAACGATATCTCATAAGACCACGCCGTATAACGGAACGGGTTTTTCCCTTATGAATATCCAAAACATTTGATTCAACTTTCAAAATCCTTTTGGAAGAAACTATAATCTTTATACTCTTTTGATATTATAATAATGTCTATCAACCATAACTAAATAATCATCTAGCATAAACGCTTTCATCTCACATTCTACATATATAATATATAACCAAAACTGTGACGATCCCAAAACCCCGTAACACGGTATTAAGGATAATCATTGGAATATAACACATTAATTATCATTAGCAGATCACAGATAATAGCATAAATAGAAAATAGAATAATTTACACACATATGACAGCGGAATCATATAAATATCATCACATCAGAGAAGCACAGTACAGGATACAACTTAGTGCATAATGTTACATAATCAGTCACCATCGCCTGAGACGGAATCATACATAAAGAGTACACAAAATAAATATCAGTCTACATCGCCAATGGCGGAATCATAATATAGATACAATAATGGCGGAGAAAATCCAAGTCAGCACGGTGTAGTCAAGCCTTACCATGAGCCAAAAGGTGCGTCAGAAACTTGTAACTAGGCTGCCCGTGTGAAAATGGGGGCACCCGAGTTTGCAAGGTGAAACAAACTACGAGTCAGTCATGGGACTGGTATGAGAAATCTACATAACTTATTAACAACAATAATAAGGCAAATCAAAGGACCATGCCACTTTCGCGGAACGGGTTTACTCCAATGAGTGCTAGTGCATGAAATAAAGTAAATGATTAAATCATCGCAATGCTTTTTATAAAATGAAGCCATTATAAGACTCAGGTCCCATCACACAATGCAACGCAAGCCGGAGGATAGAGTTTTTTTCCTTATAATGGCCAAAAATGCTTCATACGAATTAAACAAAAGTGTTTGAGATTATTACTAGTGTATATATATTTCAAAAGTGATTTCAATCATAAATATCAATCACAGGCGGCATAAATGACCCATACCACTATGTCGCCGTACTAGTAATACAATCACATTTGCATATTTTGTATTGGAAATTGGATTCCTTCATGAGTCGAGGCAAGGGGCAAGCTCCTCTCCGATTCGAGACACTCTAGCAAATGTCCCAGGACCCCACTATGATCCTTGGATCTTCAAGGCCGGTCCTCTCTTACTTTTGAGGATTAGTTATTCCTGAACACACGTTTCCCGGTCCTTACAGACCTATATCGAGGCGCCTCGCATTCCAACAACCACACAGGTGAAAAGTATATATATTGTCAGGGCTGGTAGGTCACTGACACCACCTTAGCTAGAAAGAAACGTCGTGCTCTCCCTGCAGTCACTCTCCCGTTTTTGACTCATACCGAGGTGTGAGGCTCGCGAATTCACGTTATACACAAAGCTACGTCACACAGACCATGCTTTGATCATCAACCACAAGACTTAGCTTTGCAGCAGAAGCCTTGATCATATGCCACTCAGGCGTGCCACACAGGCAATCCACTCCGTGCGACTGATTTCTATCAATACATAACCTCTGAGCTTGTACGTCTCAGAGAAGGGCATTAAGCAAGAGAATAAATTCTCTGCCGCCAAACAGATATATACTTAACAGAGATCAATCAGCACAGAACAAAATCCAATGTCAGACACACAGTCCATTTACAAGTCCGTTCTGGGTCTGAACGAAACCGGAGGCACCAATTCCTCGCATATCCGTACAATCAACAATATGTTTGGACGGCTACTACTTCAGTTCCTTCATGGTAGCTACTCCAATCACGAGCATCAGTAGCGCCCATCCATCCAATGTGATGATCGTCGGTCTTCAACCGTCTTCGACTCTTCGATTTCTCAACGTCGATCGATTATTTGAAATGAGATGAACTCGGCCTTTTCAAATAATCCACGTATATTTATATTTTCAAATCAATTAATCACATGGTTGGACTATTCAACATTCACATTTCAGTTCGTTAGTTATAATTCTCACGTTAAATACATTCAACCATCACATATCAAGAAAACACAATGAAATTGGTTTATTTCCACTTTATATCGTCTATAGTATTTTATAACGATATATCGCCATTTTTATTTATTTTAAAACGGCCATATTTAATTAAACGACGTTTCAGGTCGTGTCGATGCACTGGCGCTGCTTTTCACTAATTTTGTTTTACACATATCTGAAAATCTAACCGTTGGATCTTCACAAATTTTATATCATTAGGAAGGTCATTTCAAAACGAATCCAACGGTTTCAGTTTTGGGAAGATCCGACGGTCGGATCTTCCACACTAGCTATTTGATGTTACGATTTCAATTTACGAACTGCAGCGTCGTTATTCGATTTAATTTAATTGTATATATATATATATAATCGTTTCTGGCGCTGTTTTTCTTCAGATTTGAATTAAACATTCCAGACAATCCAACCGTCGGATCTTCACAAATTTGGTGCCATTGGAAAGATATTTCCAAGGCGAACCCAACGGTTGCGGTTACGGGAAAATCCAATGGTCGGATTTCCCGCACTAGTCGTTTGATATCACGGTTTCAAAACACGAACTGCACGACCACGTTTCGTTTTAATTTTAATTTTATTTATATATTTATATAATTATAGTTCATTCAAAAATTCCTATATCGTTTCCACTTCAATTATTTCACTAACGCCTTTAAATTTTGGAAAATTTCGCCATAACCTCCTTTGTACGGGAGGGGCTGGGAAAATTCCCAAATAGCCACACGGGCGTCTCATGTCAAAAAGAAAAAGAAAAAGCCAAGCGGCTAGCCAACAGGCTCATAAAATCATCACCCAAACAAAACAGTAAATGTGTACCTATTTGTCGGGCACAAAATTTTATTCCTCTTCTCTAGCCCCTTTGCTATAACCTGTTCAATAAATATGCATGTACATATATACAATTTTTATCACTTATCATTTTCCATTCAACTTCATATTCGATTTACTTTGGTTTAGAAACACCATTCATTCTAATGTTGCATGCATAGGCTAAAATCATATCATTAGCTAATTAATGTATATTTCAACTCATGCACATTTATTTGAACAAGTGACTATTTTTAACGCTTCACATTTCAAAGATGATAATTTTGGCGAACTAAAATACATTTCAACACATGACTATTTTATTTAGTTCCTATGCATGTTAAATATAATATTTCTTCACAAATATTTATTTCAGCGTCCGCATATCTCTAGCATATCACATATATGATAAAAATGATATTTTTACCATTTAAAATATTTATTCAACAAATGAATGTTTTCAACACTTCATAGTTTCAATAAAAATGTAATTTTTATTGCTCGATCTTTTTATTCAACACATGAACTTTTCCACTACACACACTTCTCAACACATGAGCATTTCCACACATGGATATTTTATTTATGTTGTTTATATAAGAAAGATAGAATTTTTATTGTTTGAAACTATTTATATATAAGGCGAATATTTTTCATACTTCATATATATTATAAAAAGGTGATTTTATTGTTTAAACACTTCATTCATTCACAAATGAATTTAATTTTCACACATCACTTTTCAACACATGAACATTTCCACACATGGATATAGTTTCAACATATGACTTTAATTTCAATGCATGAAAATAATTTCAACATATGAAAATTATTCTAACACATAAAGATTATTCAAAATTTCGGCAACATAACGGCAGTGTAGTTAAAACCGGCACCGTCCCTAGTACGGCTCCTCGCTCTACCTTAAAACCTCGCGGTTTTTGACAATGGGGATTCATGCATCTAATTCGCACGCAGGCGGCATGTTTTATTTTTATTTCCACAAATATTTCCATTTCATTTCAATCACCAATGGGTATTTTTCAACCACAACCAAACAATATCAACCACAAACACTTATTCAACCATTCGTATTTTTCATCCAATATTTCACACCAATTCACAACAATAAATATCGTCCATGGTTTGTGGACGAGGGGAGTATATATATATATATATATTATTGCTATATTTCACTTGCATTTCAACACATATATCAATTATTCTATGCATGTATAATTCATACTTCGCTCATATAGCTTTACACCACACATGCACATGAGGTACACAACACGTGTGTAATTTATATTTCACTTATATAATTTATCCACGACATTTTCCATTCAAATTCTTTTAATTTAGATTTCTCACATTGGTTTTCGGAGTGCTAAAAATCGTAGATGACTCAGAAAAATCCGCGGCTTCTTCTATGTGGTAGAGAGCTTCCTTGCGGTCCCGATGTTTCCTGTTTCATCGAATTTCGTCAACACACCAAAAAGATATGATTTTTCAAAGTGCAGACATAAAAAAGGACTCACCTTTCTATTTGGTTCGAAACTAGGTTTGAGGTTTTCGCGAAATTCATGGCACATGGGGACGATCGGGGTGCTGACGTGGAAGAGCTTCGAGCAGGCTTCCTGTCGGTGGTGGTTTGGTCGTGGATGGTGGCAGATCGGAGCGGCGGCGGCGCTGGAAAGAGGCCGACTTCGTAGCTTCGATTCAGGCGATGGCGGCGAGGGTTCTGGTCGTGGGTGGGTCGGATCTGACGAGGGGAGGGAGGCGCGTCGACGGAGGTAGGTGGCGCTGGCTGGAAGTGCCTGTAGCGGCGGCGGCGGAGGAGAGAAGGGTTGAACGGGTTTTCGCCGTTCGTTCGTGGGTTACGAGGGTTTTTTATTTTATTTTTTATTTTTTTAATAATGAATGGAATTTTCTGATTCGCCGGAATATATGTATTTCAGAAAATTAGGGTTGTCACCAACGAACTCCTTTTCAAGCCCAACGACTGTCGCCCCTAGCTAAATACCCCCATCCCGGACACAATGGGATATGTTTCGTTGGCCAATTCGACTGTTACAGTCAGTTATTTTTCAAATTAAAGTATAAAACATTTAATTTTTAACTTAGAACGTACATTTCAATTTGCCAGGGCCACAAGCTGATTCGAAAAATTCCAGAAAAATAAATCTAGCTATGTTTTGACGCTACAGTCCCAACAAAACTAGTTTCGTCGAATTCTGAGATCGTTTGAAAAATGGCCATTTTCTGGTCGATCCAATTTAACAGAAATTGACCAAACGCATTTTCTTTTGCCACGCTCACATACTAGCTTCAAAAATTATGAAATTTGAAACCTAGCAATAGTTTGACATCCCGGACCCAACAAAAGTGGTTTCGTCGAATTCCGAGGTCGTTTGCAAAATATCAATTTTCCAGGGCTATATATTCTATATAGCGACCTTTCTGAAAATTCATTCGGCCATAATTTTTGATTCCCGTTATGAAATTTCGATTTTTCAGATTCGTTAGAAAGGTATTGACTAACAGATTTAAATATTTTTGGTTTCACTAAAATCCGTTATATTTTCCACCCTGCACAGTCAGTCAAAGTTTGAATTCAAATTTTCAAACTGACTCACTATTTCTACTTCACTATTTTATTGAAATATTCTATTTCAATTGTTCAAATTCCTTTGAAATCACCAAATTAAAATTTTTAAATTGGCTCGTATTTTCCTGGTTATTACAAAAACTGTGAGCACTTATTGGATAATGGATTACCAACTATCACAAGGTATGGAACCACCTTCCGATAGTGTACCTCTAGAGAGGAATACACTGGGTTCAACAAGAACATCTTGCAACCCAGCCACACATAACCGACTACTCATTTTTCTTGAGTGTATTGAATGTATATCACCAACGGTTGGGATCAGCAACCGTTTCCCGAATGGGACAACATCAAATAGATTAAAGAATGAAATGAATATCTCTAGATAGGTAATAATACAACCTAATTGGCAGCCACCACTTATCCATGCTGCCTGCCCGATTTTTGTTATTACCCGGTTGTGAGGCTAGAGGCCACGCTTATCTCTGACAGATCACACATTTATTCACTTTGAAGGTCACATCGCCATACCCGCCAAATCACAAATTGATTTCCCAAAAAATACAACGGGTATACAGCTAAGAGAAACGAATTCCTCCACCACCAAACATATATACGTTTGAAGAGATCAACTTATGTGATCTATTAAATATGCTCTGTCAGACATTCTTCCATACAGGTCGTCCTAAGGCTGGACAAACCGAAGGCACTATTCTGTAAATCCATCTTAGGCAATTTCTACCTAGGATCGCCAGAACAACCCTTGCATAACTCCGTCTTCAATTATCATCATCATATTTGATTCGCAACGCTAATGCCGATACGGAGTGGTTTTCAAATAATATATATGATCCCGGTATCTCCGTATTGACAACGAAAAACTGGTCAAAAACTTCGATAGTCGGTGAGTTCACTATCAAAGAAAATATGTGTGCAAACAACGATATTATTTTCAGATGGAAATTATATCGATCAATCATCATTTAACATTTATCTCTTTAGTTCATCAATTTATTTATTTCCTATTTCCATATATTCAACATTTCTTATTTTCTAAATTTAGAAAATATATGTTATTAACATTGGAAAACATTTCCGTTTCTTGTTTTCTATATTAGAAAACATTTCTGATTCTTATTTGGAAAACATTTCCATTTCTCCTACATTTGGATTTAAACAGATGTTTAAATAAAACATCGCTATGTGAGACGACCCAAAATCCCGTTCCGACGGAGACAAGGGTTATCTTTGGAATATAACACAGAAACAGATAATAGCAGAACAAAATTTAATAAATACACCAGATAATGAACAATAGAATATACTGGATAAAAGTAATCATCAGAGTTACACAGTATACAGGATCTTACTTAGTACAAATACAGTTCAGCTATACATAAATGTCTACAGCGGAAAACAAACAAAATATGTACAATAGGAGCTGAACAACATAAAAAGAGATAAATGATAGAATCCATCTTCAGCTCCAGCTATCCAGAAAGAACCAGCTAAACCTGAACACAAGGCTGCCCGTGTAGAAAAAGGGGCACCCGAGTTTGAAAGTGAAACAAACTACGAGTCAGTCATGGGACTGGTATGAGAAATCTACTCAACACATATATAATTTGGCAAATCACAGGACCACGCCACTTTTGTGGAACGGGTTTACTCCATTGGATTGCCAGTGCTTTAAAACAAATCTTTCTTTTAAAACAACGCAATGCATTTTATAAAAATGAAGCCATTATAAGACTCAGTTCCCATCACACAATGCAACGCAAACCGGAGGATAGAATTTTACCTTATAATGGCCAAAATATGATTGATACGAATAAAACAAAAGCATTTGATATTATTGCTAGTGTTTATATGTTTTGAAAACAATTTCAAATCATAACTATCAATCATAGACGGCATTAATGCCCCATACCACTATGTCGCCATATATAGGTATACAATCAAAACCGCACTGTCACGTATTTGGAAATTTGATTTCCGTCATGAACCAAGGCAAAAGATAGTCCTTACCGAATTCGTGACTCTCTAGCCCGAGCCACAGGACCCAGACTCAGGTGGACCCTTGGATCGTCAGGGCCGGTCCACCGATGTGGATTAAAATGCCTGAACAATACGTTTCCCCGCCCTTTGGGGCGTAAACGAGCCAACGAATGACTCCATCGGACCCGGATCGTCCGATCAAACCGAGGCGCCTCGCAACAGCAACAACCACATAGGTGAAAAGTATATAAATGTCAGGGCTGGTAGGTCACTGACACCACCCTAGCTAGAAAGAAACGCATGCCCTCCCTGAGGTCCTTCTCCCGTTTTAGGTTCATACCGGGGTGTGAGGCTCGCGAATTCACGTTATACACAAAGCTACGCCACACAGGCGGTGCTTTGATCATCACCACAAGACTTTGCTTTTCAACAGAAGCCCTGATCACTGCATCTTAGCATGCCACACAGGCAATTCATGCCATGTGACTGATGTCCATCGATATACAACCTCTGAGCTCGTGCGTCTCAGAGAAGGGCGTTAAGCAAAAGAATAAATTCTCTGCCGCCAAATAGATGTATATTTAACAGAAATCAATCGACACAGAATAAAATCCAATGTCAGACACACAGTCCATTTACAAGTCCGTTCTGGGTCTGAACGAAACCGGAGGCACTAAATACCTCGCAAACCCATCGATCACCACGTACGTCTGGACGATCACCACTCATTATCCATATTTCGGGATGCCTCCCAATCAGGACCTCGGTTACCATCCAAACGAGGTGAAGATCTCCGGTCTTCGACCGTCGTCTTCATCTTCGAATTTCAATCGTCGGTCAATCATTTGAAATGAGAATTAACTCGGCCTTTCCAAATAATTCACGTATATTTAGAATTTCAAATCAATTTATTTCAATGGTTAAATTATTCGGCAACACCAATTGTGTTCTTTAATGTAATTTTCACACCAAACACATTCAACCATCAAAAGCCACATAAATCAAGCAAATTCAGTTTATTTCCATTCCATATCGTTTATGATATTTTATAATGATTTATCGCTATTTTTATTTATTTTAAAATAGCACATTTATTCAAAACGACGCTTCGGGCCATAAAGCGGCCGTGGCGCTGTTTTTCTTCAGATTTGATTTACACATATCTGAAAATATAACAGTTGGATCTTCACAAAATTTACATCATTAGAAAGGTCTTTTCAAAACGAATCCAACGGTTCCAGTTTCGGGAAAATCCGAAGGTCGGATCTCCCGGTACAATCGTTTGAATTTTCGATTTCAAAATACGAACTGCAGCGTCGTTATTCGATTAAATATATATAATTATTTATATATATATATATAAATATAATCGCTTCTGGCGCTGTTTTTCTTCAGATTTGAATTAAACATTCCAGACAATCCAACCGTTGGATTTTTACAAAGTTGGTGCCGTTGGGAAGATATTTCCAAGGCGAACCCGACGGTTGAGGTTTCGGGAAAATCCAATGGTCGGATTTCCCGCACTAGTTGTTTGAAATCACGGTTTCAAAATACTAACTGCATGGCCTCGTTTCGTTTTAATTTATTTATATTTATATAAATATAGTTCATTCAATGATTTCAATATCGCTTTCACTTCAAATATTTCACTAACGCCTTAAAATTTTGGAAAATTTCGCCATAACCTCCCCTGCACCGGGAGCATCGGGAAATCGCAAATAGCTTTCCCGGTCCTTCTAATCTCAAAAAGAAAAAGAAAAAGCCAAGCGGCTAGCCAACAGGCTCATAAAATCATCACCCAAACAAAACAGTAAATGTGTACCTATTTGTCGGGCCCAAAATTTTATTCCTCTTCTCTAGCCCCTTTGCTATAACCTGTTCAATGAATATGCATGTACATATATATACAGTTCTTATCATTTTTCATTTTCTATTCAACTTCATATTTGATTTCTATTTGGTTTAAAAACACCATTCATTCTAATGTTACATACATAGGTGCAAATCATTTCATTAGCTAATTAATGGATATTTCAACTCATATATGTTTATTTTGAACAAGTGGCTATTTTTAACACTTCACATTTCAACGATTTATGCATACAATAAAAATGTGCTTTTTGTTGTAGAACAACTCATTTCAAAACACTATTGTTTTGATATATTTCATATTGGTGATAAAAATAGGATTTTTATCATAAAACAATTTCTTTTAAAACGAGATTATTTTACACAGTTCATATAGTCGATAAAAGGTGATTTTTATTATCAAACAATTTATTTCAAAATATGAATACCATTCAACACATGAATTTCTAATCAACGAATAAATATAGTTTAAGCAAATGAAAATAATTCAAACACATGAATATTATTCAAAATTTCGGCAGCATAACGGCAGGGTAGTTAAAACCGGGACAGTCCCTAGTACGGCTCCTCGCTCTACCTTAAAACCTCGCGGTTTTTGACAATGGGGATCATGCATCTAGTTCGCACGCAGGCGGCATGTATATATTTATTTCATTTCCACAAACTAATCCTATGTGGTTTCAACCAAATATTTCTCAACCACAAATGGGTATTTTTCAACCACAATCAACCAATATCAATCACAAACAATCCCAAACAACCATTCGCTATCAATCAATTTTCACAACAATTTCAACCAATAAATATCGTCCATGGTTTGTGGACGAGGGGCGTATATATATATATATTATATATAGAAATTCACTTTTATTTCAACACATATATATATATATATAGAAAAAAAGAAATTGAAGAGTGAGAAATTCTCACCAATAGCTATCCAACTTCACGACACTTCACTTAGAGAAATCTTCGCCTTTCTCGCCTTTTTTTTCGCTTTCGCCCGTAGCCACTACCTATATAAAAACCCGAATTTTTACTATGCTATTTAATATATAAAACTCATATTTTTACTTCGATGTTCAACATATAAAAATCATATTTTTACTTCGATGTTCAATATATAAAAATCATATTTTTACTTTGATGTTCAATATATAAAAATCATATTTTTACTTCGCTATTCATAAATAAAAATCCCATTTCTATCCTGCTATTCTTCATATAAAGATTTCATCTTTTCAAAAATATAGATTTCATCTTTTCAAATATATCATTATAAAAATCACATTTGATATTTTCCTACACACATAAAGGTGCTATTCTTAATATTCCTATCTTGTAAAAATTATATTTTTACTTTTCTACTTAAACAAAATCATATTTTTACACCTCCTATATAGTAAAGATTATATTTTTAATACTTTAAAAATATAAAAATCATATTTTTCCTATGCTAAAAATTATATTTTTACACGAATAAAAGTCCTATATTTTCAGTTTTTAAAATCGTATATTTTATCATATAAAAATCCTCACTTTTTATTTTTAAAAATCATTGCTTTTTAATACTATAATATTTATAAAAACTGATTTTAAATTTATGCTAAAAAAAATCAAGTACTTTATATAAAAATGAATAAAAAATAAAATACAGAAACTTACAGTATTTAAATGGGAAAAAGGGGGGGGACTGCTGCTGTGCTTGGCGGCGTCGGGGAGGTCGCGGTTGGAGGACGTCAGGGCGGTGGCTTCAGCGGTCTCGGACTGGGGGCTCGCGAATCGGGCGTCGCGATGGCTTCAGGGGGGCGGCGATGTCACTGGCGGGATCGAGGTTCAACTAGAGAAGGGGAGAGAGAAGATCGAAGAGAGGGAAGGGGGGTCGTCAGGGCGGAGGCGCCATCGTCGATTGTTTTAGGGTTTTTTTTTCTTTTATTCGTTTGACTGTCGGTTGACCAAGAAGGAAAGGGTAGGGAGAGAATATAGGGGGATTTAATTATTTATTTTATTTAATTTCTATTTAAAAGTTGACTTTTTTATTCGAAGTCGAAATGGGACCCACTGACTGTCGTCCCTAGCGTTCTACCCCCATTTCGAACACAATGGGATATGTATCGTAAGCTGATTCGAACGTTTTGATCAGTTTCCGTTGAGTTTACATTTAAATCACTATATTGAATTTTAAACGTACATTTAAAATTACCGGGGTCACATACTAACTAGAAAAATTCCAGAAAAATATTTTCTAGCTTCGTATTGACCATACGGTCCTAACAAAACTAGTTTCGTCGAATTCTGAGACCGTTTGAAAAATGGCCATTTTCCAGTCGATTAAAATCAACTGAAACTGGTCAAACGCGTTTTCCTTTGCCACGCTCACATATTGATTCGAAAAATTATGAAATTTGAAACCTAGCAATAACTTCACATCCCGGACCCAACAAAAGTGGTTTCGTCGAAATCCGAGGTCGTTTGCAAAATGTCCATTTTTAAGGGCCTGAATTCCATTGCGACTATTCAGAATTTTCAACTGGACATATCTTTTGATTCCCGCTATGAAATTTCGATTTTTCAGATTCGTTAGAAAGGTATTCACTAACAGATTTAAATATTTTTGGTTTCACTAAAATCCGGATTGTTCTGCACCCGGTACAGTCCGACAAAGTTTGAATTCAATTTTTGAAACTGCAGCGCCATTTCAGGCCTTGTTTATAATTATAATTAATTATATTTGTTTTCAATTGTCGATTCAAACCCAGTTTTCATCGCCATTATAAAAAATATTTATTTTAAATATTTAAAATCCATTATTTTAGCCAATTTAAAAATTTTAAATTGGTTCAGATTTTCTAGGTCGTTACACTATGCCAACTCAAACCATTACACTGAGTAACTAATTTCACTTAACCAACCTTCACTATCGAACCTTAACAATTCCTTTGTTAAAAACGATGTCAAACAAGTTGGGGTATAACTACCTCTCAGACCTTAACTGAACAACATTTCTAAACTCAAAATAGACAAAGTTCACTTTAAATCTTTAATAAACTTCCTTACGTATCTCTCGGATTCTATTTACGAATCCACTTCTTTTACAGAATATCATTTGATTTTAACAATAGGGTTATAATCCCATGCTTCTGAAATATAATAACTTCAATATAACTTTTATTTATTAATTTGAATAAATAAACAAACAATTAATTTATTAATGAATAAATAAATCTTGATTAAAAACGGAAAGTAAATAGTATTTTCCCGAATTCGATATAATCGAATTCAACGTATAATTCTCTTCCGAATAATCTCTATTCGATAACTCCTTTCTTTGAATAAACTATACTCGATTAACTCTCTTCTAATAACTAGTATTCGATAATATCTCTTTCGAATAACTAATATTCGATAATCTCTATTTTGAATAAACTATATTCTATAATCTTCTTTCGAATAAACTATATTCGACTAACTCCTTTCGAACAAACTCTATTCAATTAACTCCTTTCTTCGAATAAACTGTATTCGATAATCTTCTTTCGAATAAACTATATTCGATTAACTCTTTTCGAATAATTATATTCGATAACACTTTTAAATCTATTCGAATAAACTATATTCGATAATCTTCTTTCGAATAAAATATATTCGATCAACTCCTTTCGAATAACTATATTCGATAACTCTTTTAATTCTATTCGAATAAACTATATTCGATAATCTTCTTTCGAATAAACTATATTCGATTAAACTCCTTTCGAATAACTATATTCGATAACTCTTTTAACTCTATTCGAATAAACTATATTCAATAATCTTCTTTCGAATAAACTATATTCGATTAACTCCTTTCGAATAACTATATTCGA
The DNA here is from genome assembly GCA_030737875.1 of Allium sativum. NCBI lineage: Eukaryota > Viridiplantae > Streptophyta > Magnoliopsida > Asparagales > Amaryllidaceae > Allium > Allium sativum. The sequence continues at coordinate 494,463,005 of CM060920.1, forward strand.
TAACTCTTTTAACTCTATTCGAATAAACTATATTCGATGATCTTCTTTCGAATAAACCATATTCAATTAACTCCTCTCGAATAACTATATTCAATAACTCTATTCGAATAAACTATATTCGATTAACTCCTTTAACTCTACTCAATTAACTCTAACTCGATTAACTCTATTTGATTAACTTCTTTCCGAATAACTAATATTCGGTAACTCCCTTCGAATAACTAATATTCGATAACTCCTTTCGAATAACTAATATTCGATAACTCCTTTCGAATAAACTCTATTCGATAACCTTTCTTCGAATAAACTATATTTGATTAACTTCTTTAACTCATTTAAATAAACCATATTCGATTAACTCCTTTACTCTATTTGAATAAACCATATTCGATTAACTCCTTTACTCTATTTATTTTCTACATATTTCCTTTTCAATTCTATTTGTAAATGTTTTACAAATATTTCCCTTTCTATTTTATTTGTAAATGTTTTACAAATATTTCTCTTTATATTTTATTTGTAAATGTTTTACAAATATTTCTCTTTCTATTTTATTTGTAAATGTTTTACAAATATTTCTCTTTCTATTTTATTGTTTATAGGCCTCACCTTACCATTTCGGCCTAACTCCAATTGAATACCCACCCCGTTGTTTTCTGGCCCGCCTCCCTCTTCTTCTTCCTGCGATGTCCAACTCCTTCAACTGGCCATTGCGGCTCCTTTAACTCCCTACCGCTCCACCTTTACTTCACCATTTTCAGAACCAACACCAACTGTATTCTCCTTATTCAAATCTCCTTCTTCCTACTCCCTCCACGTGAAGCTCTATGCTATCTCCTGGAACCCATCAAACAGCTCTTCTCGTGGAGGTACAGCGAACGGCGACACCAATTTCCATCGAATAGACCCAAAACCCTGTTGCTTGCTCCCCTCAATCCCAGGAACAAGAATCTAGCCTCAAGTTCGACAAACACATGCTAGTTTTCTCGCAATTCCCAATCCAAAATCTACTGCCTAAAACCCCATCGACAATATCCTACGTCGAACCCTTTAAAATGGGTACTGGTATGAAGATAAATGCCCAAGGATCACAAATATCTATCTGTAACGATTTATAGATTTTGATTTCATTTCTAATGATTTTCGAAGACCCATGAAATGTTCTGAGGGAGAATAGAACAACGACGGTAATGTTTGACCAGATGAAAGAGTGAATTAGGTTTAAAATGTTAGGATGGTATATATAGGAAAAAATATATTATTTTATTTGATTTTATATTCGATTTTAACTAATTACTATTTGTACTTACCATTTAAAAAATCTTGTGATCACATACAATATCCAAAAATCATGGAAATGGACATATTGGCTGTTTTTCACATTAAAAATCCGTACGACCACATACTGACTCCAAAAATCACAAAACATGAAATCTAACAATAATTTAATGTTACAGATCCAACAAAATTAGTTTTGTCGAAAACAGAGCTCGTTTGCAAAACTGGCTATTTTTAAAGCTCTAAATAACCCATTTAAATACATAAATATATTTAAAAATAATTAAATTAAATATAAATAAATTTATATTATCATATATGTTCGCTATAGAATATCATATAGCTCCAGCATATTCCTATATGAATTTCTAACTCTGATATTTCAAATCCCGATTAAATCGATATTCGATTTATAATGAAATTCCGTTTATATATCGTTATAAATTATAAAGGAATTCCATAACGACTTTTCTAAAATTTGATTTGGACATTAATCCAAATTTACACGACGAAATCCTGATTTTTCTCTTCTATTAGAAAAATATATTTCACCAGTTCCGAACGTTTCTTGTTTCACAGAAATCCAGGTTAAAACGGATTCTATATATTAAATTGAAGTTCGAATAGCCAAATAACGAACTACAGCGCCATTTCGAGCTCGATTTTAATTATATTATAATTATACATTCAAACTTCATTTAAATAATATACTCGTTATTCGAATTCAATTCCAAACTGAATTATATATATTTTGAATTGTCCAATTCACACAATATTGTGAATTCCACTATTTCTGACTATTTCATAAATTAAATATATTATTCTATTATTTAATTTAATTTAATATTCAATATTATTTAATTAAATGACCATATAAATCTCTGAACCATTATTTAAATAATTAAGTAAATTTATTATTACACTGTAAAAGTACGGCACATTACATTCTTCCCCTCTTAAAATAATTTTGTCCTCGAAATTGCTAAGGTAGAAAAGTAACCCTATTACCTGGGATAAAAATTATTTGTTTACTTCTTAAATTTCAATTTCCACTGAACAGATAAAATTCAATTAAACTATTAATTAATTCTTATCAACGAAAATTTTGAAAAATCCTGAAAATTTTCTAACACCCGAAATTTTCGAAAAATTTCGCCAGCACCTCCTTTGTATTGGTCTATCGGTACAACTACAACTCGCCTCTCTAGGCCTTTTCCATCCCAAAAGGAAATCAAATAGCCAAGCGGCTTGCCAATTCGGCTCATCAAAATCTCATACCCAATTAAAATATAAACTTGTACCTTGTTGTCGGACATATCATTATATCATTTCAATTTGCTGCCTATTCAGCATATGTAACGACCCGAAAATTTGACGACCTTGATTATCCGATATACAACACATATCGAACATCAAAATTCGAAAACACCGGATGGTTAATGAAAGAAATTAGAGGGTGAGAATAGATAAGATAGAAACTTAGAATAGAAGAAATAGAAGAACACAACATCAGAGTAACATGAACCTCACAGCGGAACGAATAACATATAATAGATAACATATTCTTGAAATAAAATCAGTATATGTATACAATAACATTATCAGAGTACAACACTTACAACACATCGGAAATAAACTACAGCTATATGATATCCTGAAGCCTCCTACTCCAGCTCTTCAAGTATCTGTAAATCCCGACTACTTGACTGCCCGTACAAAATTGGACACCCAAGAGTTTAGGGGAAACAAAACAAAATAAACTCCGGGTCAGTCATGGGACTGGTATGAGTAAAACAGTTTAAAATAGTTTGAACAACTAAATGATATCTCATAAGACCACGCCGTATAACGGAACGGGTTTTTCCCTTATGAGAATCCAAAATATCTTTATATCAAAAACCTTTTGATATTATAATAATGTCTATCAACCACAATATAATAATCATCTAGCAGAAACGCTTTCATCTCACGTTCTACATATACAGTATACAATCAAAACCACAAGCACGTATTGGGTAATGGATTTCCAACTATGACAAGGTATGGAACCCCCTTTCGCTAGTGTACCTCTAGAGAGGAATACACTAGGTTCAACAAGAACATCTTGCAACCCGGCCACACATGACCGACCACTCATTTCGCTTGAGTGTATCGAATGTATATCACCAACGGTTGGGATTAGCAACCGTTTCCCGAATGGTACAACATCAACAATAGAATTTTAGAAGTAAATGAAACTCTAGATAAGGTGATTATACAACCTAATAGGTGCGACCTACATAGCCATGCTGCCTGCCCGATTTTTGTCATTTTCCGGTTGATGAGGCTTGAGGTTACGCTTTATCATCACATCGGATTCACTTCGAATGCCACATTGTCAGATCCATCGAAAATCACTAATTTGACGTCTACAACAGTATATTACGTGTTAGCTAAAGAAGTTTCCTTCTCCGCTTCCGCTCTTGGTACGATTGAAAAATCAATGTACGTGACCTTTCTGGAAATACCCTGTCAGACATTCATCCATACAAGTCATCCAGGAACAGGATGAACCGAAGGCACTATTCAGTACATCCATCTTAGGCCTTGTTATCTAAGACTTATACAATAGCCCTTGCTCTTTACTCCATCTTCAATTATCTTTGGCATATATGATTCGCAACGCTTATGTCAATACAGAGTGGTTCTTTGGATAATAATCCAACCGGTCTCTCCATATTAACAACGTTAAAATGGTCAAAACTTCGATAGTCTGTGATTTAACCATCAAAGAAAAATAGGTGTGCAAACAACGATATTATTTCCAAGAGGAAATTATATCGATCAATCATCATTCAACATTTATCTCTTTATTTAATTAATTTACTTATCTCCTGTTCCCATATATTCTAAATTCTTATTTTCTATTATCAGAAAACATTTCTGATTCTCGTTTGGAAAACATTTCCAAAACTTCTTAATTGGGATTTAAACAGATGTTTAAAACTATATTGCGATGACGACTAAAACCACTATACTAAATTACTAAATCCACTTAACCACTTCACCCTCGAACTGTAACCATTTCTTAATTAAAACGCAGTCAATCAAGTTGGGGTATAGCTACCTCTCAGACCTTAACTGAACCAACTTTCAAATCTCGAAATAGATAAGATTCACCCTTTTAACTCTTTAACACTTCCTTACGAACCCTCGGATTCTATTTACGAACCCCCTTCTTTTACAAGTTTTACATGATTATAACAATGGTGTTAAAATCTCCTGCATCCTAAATATATTATCTTTAATATGACTTTTATTTCCTAACTCGAATAATATAACGAACAACTAATTTATTAACTCTTATTCGGTTAATTCTAATCTATAATTCTTACTCGAATAACTCTAGTCTTGTAACTCTTATTCGATTAACTCTTGTTCTAATAACTCATATTCGAATAACCTATGTTTGATTTACTTTACGCAAATAACTAATATTCGATAAACCTCTTCTTTGAATAAACTATATTTGATTTAACCTCTGTCGAATAACTAATTCGATCAACTCCTTCCGAATAACTAAATTCGATTAACTCCCTCGAATATCTCTGATTCGATTAACTCACTTCGAATATCTCCATATTCGTTTAACTTCTCTTTTCGAATAGACTAATATTCGATAACTTCTTTCTTCGAATAAACCAATATTCGATAACTTCTTTCTTCGAATAAACTAATATTCAATAACTTCTTTATTGATTAACTCAACTTATTTGACTCGACTTATTTACCTCAACTTATTTAACTCAACTTATTTAACTCAACTTATTAATTCTAACTGATTAACTCTAACTGATTAATTCTAACTGATTAATTCTAATTGATTAACTCTACCTGATTAACTCTAACTGATTAACTCTAACTGATTAACTCTAACTGATTAACTCTTCTGATTTACTTTTTTGATTTACTCTTCGCCCTTATTCAGTTTCACATATCGATGTTGAAATCGATTCTTACTTCTCTATATAAGTCCTGACTTATATATCATATTTATTCAAATGATAAATATTTAAATGAATTTATAAATATCATTTATAAATCAATCTGCTCCTTTTATCTGTTTACTTCTTCATATATAAGTTCAGACTTATATATATATATTTATCCAGAGATAAATATTTCCTTTATAATCTATTTGTAAATGTTTTACACATATTTCTCTTTCTATTTTATTTATAAATGATTTCCAAATATTTCTTTATTCATTCTCTAAATTAATAATCCCTTTTTATAACTTATTTATTTCCTACTGAATGTCCTTTTAATAAGTTATTTATTTTCTAAGTCAATATCTCTTTATCTTATCCTATTTATTTAACAAATAAATAATCCATCTAAATATCTAATTTATTTATTATAAATAAATAACTCACTTTATAAATATTCTCTTTATAAATATTCTCTTTATAAATATTCTCTTTCATAAAATCCTCTGATTTTATAAATATTCTCTTTTCAATATCCCGATATATTAGGGTGTTTAACATATCAAGTTACGATGTCCAATATCGTCCATACACATATAATCAACAACAGATTATAAATCACGTCATATATTACAATGTATGAAAACAATAAAATAACTGTTGAGGAATCCAGTCGGATTCCTCTAACCTGTTTCCCTGCATCCGCAGATGTTACACAATAAAATCAACTTCACTTTCAGTTCCATATGATATATTCTGTTATACAGAATCAATATAGAAATTCAACTAACTGACTAGCAGTTCAATCAAACAGTCAACACACTGTCAATCAGCCAATATTAACAGTTCTAAAAATACAACATGAAATTATAAACTGTTCAGAGTTAGTGAGATTTACTCACTTTGGCAGTTCATCGTTAAAGAACGATAAACTGTTGTTTGATTTGAATCAAACAATTTATTTTGCTATAAATTCAAACGAGCTCCAATCCACTTCCAGTTAGTTCCATTGGGTAATGTCTGTCCATACAATCCTAACGGATCTTGTTTCGTCCAATTCTGATACCGTATGGAAGAGTTATACCATTTTGAAATTTATATACTTTGAAATAAAATAAAAACTCGGGTTTAAAATAAAATGGGCTAAACCCTTTCAATCCTCGGCACATTAACTTCATAGCCCAACCCGCTTGTTTTGTGGACACCCTTCTTCCCCGACTCCTGCTTCAGCAACACCTAAACCATTTCCAAACTTTGAACTCCCACAGCACCCTCCAATATACCATGAATTCAAAAACCGAGAGCACCACTCTCTTCTCCGTTGAAATCTCCACACACTGATACCCTTTTTGTTCAACTCGAGCTGCTCCTCCCCAGGGCGTCGTAACCCCTGTCGCACACAGGTACCGAACTGGATTTTCACCAAAACCCTCGAAAAATGCTCATAAGCTTTCAAACTTCACAACAAATCCAACAATGGACTCGAATCCGGCTGTTACTCCCTAAATCGAACGAACCGTGGAACCCTAGGTTCTCTGACCAAACTTTCGAACGCCAAGACAAGGATCGAACACAACAAATGTTACACCATTTCAAAGTTCTTTACTCAGGGATTCCAACAATATATATCTTGTAATTTAAAATCTTTTATTTGAATTATGGAGGATTTTAATTAGAAGCCACCGTATTAAGGTCTTAGAAGAAAATTGGAGGCGCCAAAAATTTATTGACCGTAATGAAGAAAGTCTAGGGTTTAGAAATGGTAAGGGCATTATATAGGTTAGTTATAATATTTTTATATTCAAATATTTTATTCAATTTTAATCCAACGATGTTTGTATTCGTCCTCTAAAATTTCTATGATCACATGTGATACCCAAAAATCACGAAACTGGACATACTGCTAGAGTTCGACATTACGGTCCCAGCAAAACTGGTTTCGTCGAATTCCGACTCCGTATGCCCGCACAGCGTATTTTTAAAGGTCAAAAGACTAACTATTTCTCACATTAAAAATCCGTACGGCAACATACTGACTTCAAAAATCACGAAAATTGACATATAACAATAATATAATGTTGCGGATCCAACAAAATTAGTTTCGTCGAATTCCGACTTCGTTTGCAAAAGTGGCTATTTTTAAAGCTCTAAATAACCCATTTAAATATATAAATATAATTAAATATAATTAAATTAAATATAAATAAATTTATATTATCGTATATATTCACAGTGGAATACCATACAGCTCCAGAATAATCCTATACAGATTTCTAACTCGATATTTCAAATCTGGGTCAACCCGATGTTCGATTTATATTGAAATTCCTTTTAAAAATATAAATAATTCCTTTATAAATTATAAAGGAATTCCACAGCGACTTTTCCAAAATTTGATTTGGACGTAAATCAAAATCTACACGACGAAATCCCGATTTTTCTCTTCCACTAGAAAAATATACTTCCCCAGCTCCTAACGTTTCTTGTTTCACAGAAATCCAATTTAAAACGAACCCTGTATATTCAGTTGAAGTTCAAATCGCCAAATAGAGAACTGCCGCGCCATTTCAAGCTCGATTTTTAATTATTATATAATTATACATTCAAACTGTCGTTTATATAATATATTCGTTAATATAATTCAACTCTAAACTGAATTATATATTTTGAATATCCCAATTCACACCATATCGCCATTTCAGCCCATTCTGTTTATCTCAGAATTAAATATATTATTTAATTTATTATTTTAATTAAATATTCACCATTATTTAATTCAATGACCATTAAATCCCTTTTAATCACCTTTTAAATAATTAAATAAATTAATTATTATATCGCTAAAATGCGGGTCATTACAGCATATACCCACTTAAAATAATTTCGTCCTCGAAATTGCTAAGGTAGAAAACAAACCCTATTGACTGGTTAGGACTTATTTGTTCACTTCTCAACTTCAGCTTCCACTGGACTAATTTAATTTTAATTAAATTATTAATTCTATTCTATTAACGAATATTTTCAAAAATCCTGAAATTTTTCTTACATCCGAAATTTCTGAAAATTTTCGCCAACACCTCCTTTGTACTGGTCAATAGGTCAAACTCCAACTCGCCACTCTGGGCCATCTCCAACCCAAAAGAAAATCAAACAGCCAAGCGGCTTGCCAATTCGGCCCATGAATCTCATGCTTATATCAAATATAAACTTGTACCTTTTTGTCGGGCATATCAACTCTGTCACTTTCACCTGTTATCAGTCCACATATGCCAACGTCGTCTCAACCAATTTCCAATCAAACTCCCAGCTATTTTTATCCACAAATCCAACCATTCGCTTATACCTAAGTCGAATTTCATTTCAAACTAGAGTTCCATTCTCGATTTTCTTATTTCCATTCAATTTCCACTTCCGGGTTTCAATTCAATTTCAAATTCTATTTGCTTTCACAAATTCACATTTAATTTGTTTTAAATTAAACCATCTATTTCTGGGAGTTTTTAAACATCTTTGTTTTCCCCAAAATTCAAACTTCCCTTTCGAAGTTCAAAACAAGTTGTTTTTCTAAACAATTTCAAAAGTAATCTCTTTGGTAGTAATCCGTCACATTACAACTTGAAAATGAACACTGATGATGTCGCGATTCATCATCAGGGTTATCTCCCAGCTGTAATGACCCGCATTGGCAGAGGTATTATAATTAATTTATTTAATTATATAAATAGTGAGATAGTGAATTAAATGGTGGTTTAATTAAATTATGGTAAATATTTAATTAAAATAATAAATTAAATAATATATTTAATTCTGAAATAATCATAATTGGCTGAAATGGCGATATGGTGTGAACTGGATCATCTGTGATATTTAATTCAGTTTAGAATTGAATTAGAATAACGAATATACTATTTGAATGACAGTTTGAATGTATAATTATATTATAATTAAAATCGAGCCCGAAATGGCGCTGCAGTTCGTAAATTGGCGATTCGAACTTCAACTCAATGTACAGGGTTCGTTTTAAATCGGATTTCTATGAAACAAGAAACGTGTGGAGCTGGTGGAGTATATCTTCCTAGTGGAAGAGAAAAATCAGGATTTCGTCGTATAGATTTTGAGGTACGTCCAAATCAAATTTTAAAATAGTCGCCATAGAATCGTTTATCGACCGTATTGGTTTATTCGATATAACTAGAGATGGGGTTTGAATTTAGACAAGGTTCTTTTGGGACATAGTGATAATTTAATTTTTAGAATTTTACTGTAATTTTTAATTAATTTAATAAGAAACTTTTTATTTGAAGTATTTTGCACCCTGAAATCAAGATTTTGAAGTTTCAAAATATGAGTCAACCTACCGGTATTATTACATTTGTGGGATCGTGGAACCAAGCTCGATACAATGGTATCTTTATTTCTGTCCGTAGCGTTACGTAAGTATGTAAATTAATAAATTAGATAATGGATTAAATGATTTTTCTAAAGATATAGTAATAAACATATCCTAACTTGTATTTGATAAAAATGAAGGCCACGTTCAAGACTCTCAGCCATGTACAAAAGGAAGACGTGGAAAGCATTTCATCCACTAACTCTAAAATATTAACTCCTATATAAATATGCAGCTAACCCCTTAAAAACCTAATTCACGAAAGCATTTTCTCCAACCAAAAGAACGGCCGCCATCTCCTTAATCGAAACGAGAGAACCCAAAACGAAATTAAAACAAAACGAGTTCAACTCGTGTTTAAAGGGGGGGGGGGGCTCGGGTGTTTCTGTTCGTTTTGAGTTGAGTAGTCTCGGTTACGGTCGCGTGAAGAGAGGGAGGCTAACAAAAGATGGAGGGTGAGCATGTAGTAAGTGGTACGGTGCTCGAGTTTGGTGCGAAGGGCGGTGGTCTTGTTGAAGTCAATGAAGTGGGAAGGTGTGGTGTAGTTGCAGATGGAGTGCGGTTTCAGGATTTTTACTGTGCGTTTGGAAAGTGGAGAGGGTTTGTGTTGAAGGAGCAGGCATGTAAGGGGATAAGGGAATGGTGCAAAGCGGAATTGTTTTGGGGTGTAAGTTGGGTTTTTGTTGGCAAGAATTGGAGTGTTGTGAAGGGCTTGACGTTGTTCAGTTGGTGGAGTTTTTCGCAGATGTTGGAGTGGACTGTTGAAGGAAGAAGCACCTGAGATGTTGAGGTGGTGGTCGGCAAGTGGGATTTGAGGAGTGCATCAAGTCGGTGAAGATGGAAGTGGTTTTCGTTGAGGAACTTGGCTGGGAGGAGGAGCGAAAGTCGGATGTATATCTGTTGTTTTTACTGAAAGGAGAATACGCAAGATCAGGAAGAAGAAGTAGTGGAGGAAATGGTATACAAGTGAACAAATATTGGGTTGGATTGTCATTGGACCGGGAAAGGAGGGTGAGGCCCAATGTAAGAAAATTCAAATAGAATTTTAGTTAAATTTTATTTTAAATACTATATTAACTTGTGAACTGAATATCTCATGCATACGAAATCAGAATTGGACGAAACAAGATCCGTTAGGATCGTATAGACGGACACTATCCAATGGAACAGACTGGGAGTGGAGTGGAGCTCGTTTGAATTTATGGCGAAATAAACTGTTTGATTCGAATCAAACAATAGTTTATCGTTCTTTAACGATGAACTGCCAATGTGAGTAAATCTCACTGACTCTGAACAGTTTATAATTTCATGTTGTATTTTTAGAACTATTAGATGTTGGCTGATTGACTGTGTGTTGACTGTTTGATTGAACTGCTAGTCAGTTAGTTAAATTTATATATTGATTCTGTTTAACAAAATGTATCATATAGAACTGAAAGTGATGTTACCTATATTGTTTAACATCTGTGGCGCAGGGAAACAGGTTGGAGGAATCCGACTGGATTCCTCAACATTTATTTTACTGTTTTTTTTCTTCATATATTGTGATATATGATGTGTTATATAATCCGTTATGGATTATGTGTGTTGAAATGATGTTGATCATTTTTATTCGATATTTTAAATATCATAAAGACCCTGGGAGGAAAAAAGAATTTATTTCAATATATATTGAAATAAAGAGATTTTATAAAATCAACAGATTTTATAAAAGGAAATATTTCGAAAGTAAATAAAAAGGGAAAAATGCTTTAAAACGAATAGAGTTTTATAAAAAGGGAAATCATTTGTAAAGTGAAGAACTGTTACTAAAAGTAAATCTTTATAAATGAATAGTTTATTCGAATAGAATAAAAGGAACTAATCGATGTTAGTTAATCGATTAGTGTTAAAGCAAAGGAGTTAATCGATGTTAGTTTAATCGATTAGTGTTAAAGCAAAGGAGTTAATCGATGTTAGTTTAATCGATTAGTGTTAAAGCAAAGGAGTTAATCGATGTTAGTTAATCGATTAGTGATAAAGTTAAAAGGAGTTAATCGATGTTAGTTAATCGATTAGTGATAAAGTTAAAAGGAGTTAATCGATGTTAGTTAATCGATTAGTGATAAAGTAAAAGGAGTTAATCGATGTTAGTTAATCGATTAGTGATAAAGTTAAAAGGAGTTAATCGATGTTAGTTAATCGATTAGTGTTAAAGTTAAAACGAGTTAATCGATGTTAGTTAATCGATTAGTGATAAAGTAAAAGGAGTTAATCGATGTTAGTTAATCGATTAGAGTTAAAGTAAAAGGAGTTAATCGATGTTAGTTAATCGATTAGTGATAAAGCAAAGGAGTTAATCGATGTTAGTTTAATCGATTAGAGTTAAAGTTAAAAGGAGTTAATCGATGTTAGTTTAATCGATTAGAGTTAAAGTTAAAAGGAGTTAATCGATGTTAGTTAATCGATTAGTGATAAAGTTAAAAGGAGTTAATCGATGTTAGTTAATCGATTAGTGTTAAAGTAAAAGGAGTTAATCGATGTTAGTTAATCGATTAGAGTTAAATTAAAAGGAGTTAATCGATGTTAGTTAATCGATTAGTGATAAAGTAAATGGAGTTAATCGATGTTAGTTAATCGATTAGTTATAAAGTTAAAAGGAGTTAATCGATGTTAGTTAATCGATTAGTGTTAAAGTTAAAAGGAGTTAATCGATGTTAGTTAATCGATTAGTGATAAAGTAAAAGGAGTTAATCGATGTTAGTTAATCGATTAGAGTTAAAGTAAAAGGAGTTAATCGATGTTAGTTAATCGATTAGTGATAAAGCAAAAGAGTTAATCGATGTTAGTTTAATCGATTAGAGTTAAAGTTAAAAGGAGTTAATCGATGTTAGTTAATCGATTAGTGATAAAGTTAAAAGGAGTTAATCGATGTTAGTTAATCGATTAGTGTTAAAGTAAAAGGAGTTAATCGATGTTAGTTAATCGATTAGAGTTAAAGTAAAAGGAGTTAATCGATGTTAGTTTAATCGATTAGAGTTAAAGTAAAAGGAGTTAATAGAATATAGTTTATTCGAATAAAGTTAGTAAATCGAATATAGTTTATTCGAAAGGGGTTAAGTGAATAGAGTAAATCAAATAGAGTAAATCAAATAGAATAAATCGAATAGAGATTTATTCGAACGAGAGTTAAGTAAGGAAGTTAGTTAAAGAAATATAAAGTGAACTTTGCCAAATTCAAAGTTAGAAATGTTGTTCAGTTAAGGTCTGAGAGGTAGTTCTACCCCAACTTGATTGGCTTCGTTTTTAACTAAGGAATAGTTAAGGTTTGGCAGTAAAGGAAATGGTTTGAGTTGGCATCGCGATGGTTTGTTTAAACATCTGTCTAAGTCCAATGAAGAAGCTTTGGAAATGTTTTCCAAATAAGAAACCAGAAATGTTTTCTAATAAAGAAAACAAGAAATGGAAATGTTTTCCATTGTTAATAACGTATAGTTTCCAAATTTAGAAAATAAGAAATATTGAATATAGGGAAACATGAGATAAGTAAATTAATGAAATAAAGAGATAAAAGTTGAATGATGTTTGATCGATATAAATTTCCATTTGGAAATAATATCGTTGTTTGCACACCTGTTTTTATTCGATAGTTAAATCACAGACTATCGAAGTTTTGACCATTTTAACGTTGTTAATATGGAGAGACCGGTTGGATTATTATCCAAAGAACCACTCTATATTGGCATAAGCGTTGCGAATCATATATGCCAAAGGAAATTGAAGACGGAGTTATGCAAGGGCTATCCTGTTTACAGAATAGTGCCTTCGGTTCATCCTGTTCCTGGGTGACTTGTATGGACGGATGTCTGACAGAGTATTTCCAGACGATCACATATATTGATTTCTCCAACCGTACCAAGAGTGGAAGCGGAGAAGGAAACTTCTTTTAGCTAACACATAATGTATTGTTGAGGACGTCAATCGGTGATTGGATGGATTTGATGATGTGGCATTCAAAGTGAATCTGATGTGATGATAAAGCGTAGCTTCTAGCCTCACATCCGGTAAATGACAGAAATCGGGCAGGCAGCATGGCTAAGTCGGTCGCACCGAAGTAGGGTGTATAATCACCTGATCTAGAGTTTCATTTACTTCTAAAAATCTATTGTTGATGCTGTCCCATTCGGGAAACGGTTGCTGATCCCAACTGTTGGTGATATACATTCGATACACTCAAGCGAAATGAGTGGTCGGTCATGTGTGGCCGGGTTGCAAGATGTTCTTGTTGAACCCAGTGTATTCCTTTCTAGAGGTACACTAGCGAAAGGTGGTTCCATACCTTGTCATAGTTGGAAATCCATTACCCAATACGTGCTTGCGGTTTTGATTGTATACTATATATGTAGAACGTGAGATGAAAGCGTTTCTGCTAGATGATTATATATATACTGTGGTTGATAGACATTATTATAATATCAAAAGGGTTTTGATATAAAGTTATCTTGGATTCTCATAAGGGAAAAACCCGTTCTGTTATGCGGCGTGGTCTTATGAGATATCGTTTACTTGTTCGAACTATTTTTAAACTATTTTACTCATACCAGTCCCATGACTGACCCGGAGTTTATTTTGTGTTGTTTTCCCTAAACTCTTGGGTGCCTAAATTTGTACCGGCAGTCAAGTAGTCGGGAATTTATAGATACATTGAAGAGCTGGAGCAGGAGGCTTCAGGATCATATAGCTATTATTATTCCGCTATGTTGTAAGTGCTGTACTTTGATAATGATATGTATATGCAAGTACAGATGCATATTTCAAGTTATGATATATATATTATATGTTATTCGTTCCACTGTGAGGTTCGTGTTACTCTGATGTTGTGTTCTTCTTCTTCTTCTTCTATTCTAAGTTTCTATCTTATCTTTTCTCACCCTCTAATTTCTTTCACTAATTACCAGGATTTTTCGATGTTTTGGTTATCGACATCGTGTTTATGTCGATAACCAAAGTTCGTTGAAAATCCGGGTCGTTACAGTTGGTATCAGAGCTTAAGTTAAGAATTACTTGGCTCTGTGGCGTGACTCGGTAGAGATAGGGTTAGTAATACCCTAGATTGAGTTTGAGTGTATATATACGAGTGAACGTATTTGTTATTGATATAAAAATTTGTTTTATATTGTGGGGATTCATTGGTTAAGTCGTTTATGAGTTCTGGTCGATCAGTTTGATCCACTGTATCGGTAGGAGTTACTAAACACTCGAATACGATGGGTCGACACTATATGTTTTGAAAAGAGGGTAAATTGAAATGAGTTTACCCAAGGTATATCTTGATATAGAGAAGATATATATACCAAAATTATAATATATTGGATATATTGGTTGTTATTATAATCGAGTAAGATTATAAATTAAATGGTTATGTAAATAACCAATCAGAATTCATATAAGTGAAATACGTGAAATCAGATGAGTTAAATCTGAAATTTAAACCAGAAATTGAAGTAAAAACTCTGGAGAATTGGATAAGTGTTTGTAAATGAATTTGGATTAAAAATAAGGAAAATTTAAGATCCTGGGAGATTTTAAATTTGTTTTACAAGCAGTGTGAATTATATTTTGAAATGAATTTCAAAGTGGAAATGTTTAGAAATAGTTTTATAGTATTGAACTCACTTCGATCGCTGGAAAATAGATTCTGATGATGACAGATGCATCATCAGTATTCATTTTCGAGTTGTAAGTGACGAATTACTACCAAAGATACTGTTTTGAATTTGTTTTGGGAAAGACAAGTTGTGTAGAATTTCAAATGGGGTTTCAAATATAGAATTTGAATTTTTAAACAGATTTGAAATATTAACTTGTTTAAAAGAAATAAAACGAGAAGTTCCTTTATAAACGAAGTTTATAAATAGTTCTTTTATAAAAGAAGTTTATAAATGAAGTGAAAAGAATTATCATTGGATAATTCAGAAATAAAAATACAAGTGTGAAATTTAAAGGGAAATCTATTTTCCAAAGGTAGAAATATCGATTTCAAAAGGAATTGAAATCGAGACTTATTTAAAGGAATTTGAATAAAGGAAGTTCAAACATAGAATTTAAACAAGGATATTCAAAGGGGATTTGAATATAGAAATTCAAATGAAATTTGAATAAAGAAGATTCAAATAGAATTGAAATTGAAATTTGAATATAGAAGATTCAAAGGGAATTGAAATGAAATAAAGAGAATTCAAATAGATTTGAATATAGAAATTCAAATGGAGTTTGGAAATAGATTTGAATAATGAAATTCAAATATGGAATTTGAATAAGAAAATTGAAACGAAATTCAAATATAGAATTTTAATAAGAGATTTGAAATAAAATTCAAATATAGAATTTGAATAAGGGAATTGAAATGGAATTTGAATATAGGAAATTCAAATAAAATTGAAATGGAATTCAATTAGTTGATAAACAAGTTAAACCTATATTTGAACATGTATATTCAAATAAAAAGGTGAAATGGGCAAACCAGTAATTTGAAAATCACTTAACGAACTAAGTTAAAATGATTGGATTAAGTTGAAATGAATTAGAAATGTATAAATATACATAAGATATGTATGGATAAGGTATGAAGGTATATAAATATAATGCTCGACGAAAAGGTATGTATTTAATTCATATGATTTTATGCGCCGTATCGGGTAGCCGCTTGGCTTTTTCTTTTTCTTTCGGATTGGTGAGGGGCATGGGAGGCTATTTGAAATATCCCGATGCTCCCGGTACAAAGGAGGTTATGGCGAATTTTTCCGGAAATTTAAGGAGTTAGAATATTTTTAAGATAATTTGATAGTTAGAAATCAACGTATCGATATATATAGAAGTCGATAAGGAAACGAACTTAGAAATAGAATAGTAAAATCAAAAAGGAAGACCGGGAATAAGATCTAGTAAGAATAGAAAGTATATATGTGTTTAAAAGTGAATAAGTAGTTGTATGGTATTGATTATTCGAGTAAGTAGTCATATCTGTTTTAACGTTATAAATGTTATTCAGTCAAGGTCTGAGAGGTAATTATACCCCAGCTTGATTGATTTCATTATTAACAAATAAATAGTAAGATTTCAGGCTCGAAGATCAATGTTGAATAAGAGTTAGTTGAATATAGTAATTGGGTTGTCGTAACGATGTTTTACACAATATCCGTTTTAACCCAAATAAGTGTAAGCTTGGAAATATAATAAAGAATATTTCCTAAAGTATAGAAATAAACGAGATCGGAAAAGAGATAAGTAATTGGAATATTTTCCAATTATAAATAGCATATATTTTCTAAAGTTTAGAAAATAAAGGAAGGCGATATTTGGAAATGTTTTCCAAATAACATAAAAGGCCAATATGGTTATTGAAATTATTTGGTTAACAAATATTAATAAAGAAATAGAGAAGTGATTTAACTAATGGAATATTGATTAAGGGCTCAGTTGAATTTCAAAAAGGAAAATTTGATTTTTGGAAAGAGTAAACTGTTTAAAAACTCCCAGGGAAAGACTGTTTAAATTAAAAACCAATTTAACAGAAATTTGTGAAAGCAGATTTGAATTAAAGTAAAGTCAGTTAATTCGTAACTGAAGTTGAATTGAAATCGAATAAGATTGAATTTGTGAAATTAGAATCCGAAATGGTATTGGATTGAGGAGTTAAGGAATTGAAAATAAAGAATTGAACTTGAGTTGAAATGGGATTTGGCTTGGATATAAGCGAATGGTTGTGTTGGAGATAAAACTGATTTGGAGTTTGATTGGCATGACATTGGTATATGCTGAATTGATAGCAGATGTGAGGGATATAACGATATGCCCGACAAAAAGGTACCAGTTTATATTTGATATAAGATTTTTTGAGCCGAATTGGCAAGCCGCTTGGCTGTTTGATTTTCTTTTGGGTTGGAGATGGCCCAGAGAGGCAAGTTGGAGTTTGAGATATTAACCAGTACGAAGGAGGTGCTGGCGAAATTTTTCGAAGAGTTAAGGCATTAGAAATTTTTCAGGATTTTTGAAAATATTCGTTGATAAGAATTAATTAATAATTTAATTGAAATTAAATTTGGTTCAGTTGAAACTGAAGTTAAGAAGTGAACAAATGTGTTCTAACCAGTCGATAGGGTCGTCCTCTACCTTTTAGCAATTTCGAGGACGAAATTATTTTAAGTGGGGAAGATTGTAATGACCCGCATTGGCAGAGGTATTATAATTAATTTATTTAATTATATAAATAGTGATATAGTGAATTAAATGGTGGTTTAATTAAATAATGGTAAATATTTAATTTAAATAATAAATTAAATAATATATTTAATTCTGAAATAATCAGAATTGGCTGAAATGGCGATATGGTGTGAACTGGATCATCTGTGATATTTAATTCAGTTTAGAATTGAATTAGAATAACGAATATACTATTTGAATGACAGTTTGAACGTATAATTATATTATAATTAAAATCGAGCCCGAAATGGCGCTGTAGTTCGTAAATTGGCGATTCGAACTTCAACTGAATGTACAGGGTTCGTTTTAAATCGGATTTCTATGAAACAAGAAACGTGTGGAGCTGGTGGAGTATATCTTCCTAGTGGAAGAGAAAAATCAGGATTTCGTCGTATAGATTTTGAGGTACGTCCAAATCAAATTTTAAAATAGTCGCTATAGAATCGTTTATCGACCGTATCGGTTTATTCGATATAACTAGAGATGGGGTTTGAATTTAGACAAGGTTCTTTTGGGACATAGTGATAATTTAATTTTTAGAATTTTACTGTAATTTTTATTTAATTTAATAAGCGACTTTTTATTTGAAGTATTTCGCACCATGAAATCAAGATTTTGAAGTTTCAAAATATGAGTCAACCTACCGGTATTATTACATTTGTGGGATCGTGGAACCGAGCTCGATACAATGGTATCTTTATTTCTGTCCGTAGCGTTACATAAGTATGTAAATTAATAAATTAGATAATGGATTAAATGATTTTTCTAAAGATATAGTAATAAACATATCCTAACTTGTATTTGATAAAAATGAAGGCCACGTTCAAGACTCTCAGCTATGTACAAAAGGAAGACGTGGAAAGCATTTCATCCACTAACTCTAAAATATTAACTCCTATATAAATATGCAACTAACCCCTTAAAAACCTAATTCACGAAAGCATTTTCTCCAACCAAAAGAACGGCCGCAATCTCCTTAATCGAAACGAGAGAACCCAAAACCAAATTAAAACAAAACGAGTTCAACTCGTGTTTAAAGGGGGGGCTCGGGTGTTTCTGTTCGTTTTGAGCTGAGTAGTCTCGGTTACGGTCGCGTGAAGAGAGGGAGGCTAACAAAATATGGAGGGTGAGCATGTAGTAAGTGGTATGGTGCTCGAGTTTGGTGCGAAGGGCGGTGGTCTTGTTGAAGTCAATGAAGTGGGAAGGTGTGGTGTAGTTGCAGATGGAGTGCGGGTTCAGGATTTTTGCTGTGCGTTTGGAAAGTGGAGAGGGTTTGTGTTGAAGGAGCAGGCAGGTAAGGGGATAAGGGAATGGTGCAAAGCGGAATTGTTTTGGGGTGTAAGTTGGGTTTTTGTTGGCAAGAATTGGAGTGTTGTGAAGGGCTTGACGTTGGTCAGTTGGTGGAGTTTTTCGCAGATGCTGGAGTGGACTGTTGAAGGAAGAAGCGCCTGAGATGTTGAGGTGGTGGTCGGCAAGTGGGATTTGAGGAGTGCATCAAGTCGGTGAAGATGGAAGTGGTTTTCGTTGAGGAACTTGGCTGGGAGGAGGAGCGAAAGTCGGATGTATATCTGTTGTTTTTACTGAAAGGAGAATACGCAAGATCAGGAAGAAGAAGTAGTGGAGGAAAGGGTATACAATTGAACAAATATTGGGTTGGATTGTCATTGGGCCGGGAAAGGAGGGTGAGGCCCAATGTAAGAAAATTCAAATAGAATTTTAGTTAAATTTTATTTTAAATACTATATTAACTTGTGAACTGAATATCTCATGCATACGAAATCAGAATTGGACGAAACAAGATCCGTTAGGATCGTATGGACGGACACTATCCAATGGAACAGACTGGGAGTGGAGTGGAGCTCGTTTGAATTTATGGTGAAATAAACAGTTTGATTCAAATCAAACAATAGTTTATCGTTCTTTAATGATGAACTGCCAATGTGAGTAAATCTCACTAACTCTGAACAGTTTATAATTTCATGTTGTATTTTTAGAACTGTTAGATGTTGGCTGATTGACTGTGTGTTGACTGTTTGATTGAACTGCTAGTCAGTTAGTTAAATTTCTATATTGATTCTGTTTAACAGAATGTATCATATAGAACTGAAAGTGATGTTATCTATATTGTTTAACATCTGTGATGCAGGGAAACAGGTTGGAGGAATCCGACTGGATTCCTCAACATTTATTTTACTATTTTTTTTCATATATTGTGATATATGATGTGTTATATAATCCGTTATGGATTATGTGTGTTGAAATGATGTTGATCATTTTTATTCGATATTTTAAATATCATAAAGACCCTGGGAGGTAAAAAGAATTTATTTCAATGTATATTGAAATAAAGAGATTTTATAAAATCAACAGATTTTATAAAAGGAAATATTTCGAAAGTAAATAAAAAGGGAAAAATGTTTTAAAACGAATAGAGTTTTATAAAAAGGGAAATCATTTGTAAAGTGAAGAACTGTTACTAAAAGTAAATCTTTATAAATGAATAGTTTATTCGAATAGAATAAAAGGAACTAATCGATGTTAGTTAATCGATTAGTGTTAAAGCAAAGGAGTTAATCGATGTTAGTTTAATCGATTAGTGTTAAAGCAAAGGAGTTAATCGATGTTAGTTTAATCGATTAGTGTTAAAGCAAAGGAGTTAATCGATGTTAGTTAATCGATTAGTGATAAAGTTAAAAGGAGTTAATCGATGTTAGTTAATCGATTAGTGATAAAGTTAAAAGGAGTTAATCGATGTTAGTTAATCGATTAGTGATAAAGTAAAAGGAGTTAATCGATGTTAGTTAATCGATTAGTGATAAAGTTAAAAGGAGTTAATCGATGTTAGTTAATCGATTAGTGTTAAAGTTAAAAGAAGTTAATCGATGTTAGTTAATCGATTAGTGATAAAGTAAAAGGAGTTAATCGATGTTAGTTAATCGATTAGAGTTAAAGTAAAATGAGTTAATCAATGTTAGTTAATAGATTAGTGATAAAGCAAAGGAGTTAATCGATGTTAGTTTAATCGATTAGAGTTAAAGTTAAAAGGAGTTAATCGATGTTAGTTTAATCGATTAGAGTTAAAGTTAAAAGGAGTTAATCGATGTTAGTTAATCGATTAGTGATAAAGTTAAAAGGAGTTAATCGATGTTAGTTAATCGATTAGTGTTAAAGTAAAAGGAGTTAATCGATGTTAGTTAATCGATTAGAGTTAAAGTAAAAGGAGTTAATCGATGTTAGTTAATCGATTAGTGATAAAGTAAAAGGAGTTAATCGATGTTAGTTAATCGATTAGTGATAAAGTTAAAAGGAGTTAATCGATGTTAGTTAATCGATTAGTGTTAAAGTTAAAAGGAGTTAATCGATGTTAGTTAATCGATTAGCGATAAAGTAAAAGGAGTTAATCGATGTTAGTTAATCGATTAGAGTTAAAGTAAAAGGAGTTAATCGATGTTAGTTAATCGATTAGTGATAAAGCAAAGGAGCTAATCGATGTTATTTTAATCGATTAGAGTTAAAGTTAAAAGGAGTTAATCGATGTTAGTTTAATCGATTAGAGTTAAAGTTAAAAGGAGTTAATCGATGTTAGTTAATCAATTAGTGATAAAGTTAAAAGGTGTTAATCGATGTTAGTTAATCGATTAGTGTTAAAGTAAAAGGAGTTAATCGATGTTAGTTAACCGATTAGAGTTAAAGTAAAAGGAGTTAATCGATGTTAGTTTAATCGATTAGAGTTAAAGTAAAAGGAGTTAATAGAATATAGTTTATTCGAATAAAGTTAGTAAATCGAATATAGTTTATTCGAAAGGGGTTAAGTGAATAGAGTAAAACAAATAGAGTAAATCAAATAGAATAAATCGAATAGAGATTTATTCGAACGAGAGTTAAGTAAGGAAGTTAGTTAAAGAAATATAAAGTGAACTTTGCCAAATTCAAAGTTCGAAATGTTGTTCAGTTAAGGTCTGAGAGGTAGTTCTACCCCAACTTGATTGGCTTCGTTTTTAACTAAGGAATAGTTAAGGTTTGGTAGTAAAGGAAATGGTTTGAGTTGGCATCGCGATGGTTTGTTTAAACATCTGTCTAAGTCCAATGAAGAAGCTTTGGAAATGTTTTCCAAATAAGAAACCAGAAATGTTTTCTAATAAAGAAAACAAGAAATGGAAATGTTTTCCATTGTTAATAACGTATAGTTTCCAAATTAATAAAATAAGAAATATTGAATATAGGGAAACAGGAGATAAGTAAATTAATGAAATAAAGAGATAAAAGTTGAATGATGTTTGATCGATATAAATTTCCATTTGGAAATAATATCGTTGTTTGCACACCTGTTTTTATTCGATAGTTAAATCACAGACTATCGAAGTTTTGACCATTTTAACGTTGTTAATATGGAGAGACCGGTTGGATTATTATCCAAAGAACCACTCTATATTGGCATAAGCGTTGCGAATCATATATGCCAAAGGAAATTGAAGATGGAGTTATGCAAGGGCTATCCTGTTTATAGAATAGTGCCTTCGGTTCATCCTGTTCCTGGGTGACTTGTATGGACGGATATCTGACAGAGTATTTCCAGACGATCACATATATTGATTTCTCCAACCGTACCAAGAGTGGAAGCGGAGAAGGAAACTTCTTTTAGCTAACACATAATGTATTGTTGAGGACGTCAATCGGCGATTGGATGGATTTGATGATGTGGCATTCAAAGTGAATCTGATGTGATGATAAAGCGTAGCTTCTAGCCTCACATCCGGTAAATGACAGAAATCGGGCAGGCAGCATGGCTAAGTCGGTCGCACCGAAGTAGGGTGTATAATCACCTGATCTAGAGTTTCATTTACTTCTAAAAATCTATTGTTGATGCTGTCCCATTCGGGAAACGGTTGCTGATCCCAACTGTTGGTGATATATATTCGATACACTCAAGCGAAATGAGTGGTCGGTTATGTGTGGCCGGGTTGCAAGATGTTCTTGTTGAACCCAGTGTATTCCTTTCTAGAGGTACACTAGCGAAAGGTGGTTCCATACCTTGTCATAGTTGGAAATCCATTACCCAATACGTGCTTGCGGTTTTGATTGTATACTATATATGTAGAACGTGAGATGAAAGCGTTTCTGCTAGATGATTATATATATACTGTGGTTGATAGACATTATTATAATATCAAAAGGGTTTTGATATAAAGTTATCTTGGATTCTCATAAGGGAAAAACCCGTTCCGTTATGCGGCGTGGTCTTATGAGATATTGATCGACGCTAGTCTATGAATTAGAAAAGCGCGACATTTGTAATAAATTCTGCAAGCATACAGGTGTGTAGCATACAGGTCGAACACAGGGAGGAAAGTTAAATTTTATTATTTATATGTTTCGTGGGCGTGTTAGACAGAACTTTGGGGGTTGTTTTCAATGTTGTTGAAATAATGTTATTGAAACTGCTACAAATCTGAATCTAATCAGACGTATATCAAATTCAACAACAGGAAAGAAAATAACAAGTACTAGCAAAAACAACAAAAGTAAATAATAACTGGAACAATAACAGAGAATTAAAAATAGAGTTGCTGTTGAAACTAATCAAACAGTCAACACTAGTACGCAGTAACAAAGACAATAACAATATGTGTTCTACCGAATCTAATCGTGTAGATACACAAATTGTTTTAAAAGAAAAGTAAATAACTAGAACAAGAAAATTTTATTAAACTAATGGCAGTACAGAATTATGAGATGCTTTTTACAATGGTTACAATCACATATTTATAGATGAGAAGGGGAAAACCCTAACTAGGTCTATGAATAAATGGCCCTCCTCATTCATGAATATTTCTTGCCTTCCTTGACTACCTGATTGGAGAAAATCTGGGCATATCATGGTAAATATTTTCCATATCTTTCAATTTTCCCATGTGGCTTGATTGATAGAAGATTGCATCTAATTTAATTCTTCCAAACAAGGACGCTTATCAGACTCCAAAGGCAATATAAGATAAAATCTTCAAAATTGATTTTTCTCTTGGCAATAATTCAATCAGCAAATCTTCTAATTGAAATTGAATGATTCGAATTTAATTCCATGATAAGAATATGGCTATTGCTGAAATGTTAATTGGTGCACATCATAAATACATACACATGAATATGTGTATGTATATATATAACATAACACTAATCCAGATATTTCTCAAAGCAAAGGGCCAGTGTGAACACGCTCCGTTTCTTTGGCAAAAAGTGAGCTTGACGGGGTTCGAACTTAGGTCTCTCAGCACCAATTCCTATGCCTTTACCAGTGAGCTACTACTTCTTTTGCAATTGAAATGAATTTGATGTGAGGAAGTAGCTCTTTCTTGCAGTTGGCCTTTGATTTGAATTGAAGGAGGCATTTCTTGACACCCTGTAAAAAACATACAAAAGTAACCAAAGTACCATTTATTTATTTACAAAAGATAAAGCATAAGAGTAATAAAATAAACACTTTTCAGTGTCAATCAGATATCGTTTACTTGTTCGAACCGTTTTTAAACTGTTTTACTCATACCAGTCCTATGACTGACCCGGAGTTTATTTTGTGTTGTTTTCCCTAAACTCTTGGGTGCCTAAATTTGTACGGGCAGTCAAGTAGTCGGGAATTTACAGATACATTGAAGAGCTAGAGCAGGAGGCTTCAGGATCATATAGCTATTATTATTCCGCTGTGTTGTAAGTGTTATACTTTGATAATGATATGTATATGCAAGTACAGATGTATATTTCAAGTTATGTTATATATATTATATGTTATTCGTTCCGCTGTGAGGTTCGTGTTACTCTGATGTTGTGTTCTTCTTCTTCTATTCTAAGTTTCTATCTTATCTTTTCTCACCCTCTAATTTCTTTCACTAATTACCAGGATTTTTCGATGTTTTGGTTATCGACATCGTGTTTATGTCGATAACCAAAGTTCGTTGAAAATCCGGGTCGTTACACCAGCTATCAAAGTGAGTTCAATACAATATCACTTTCAAAATCATTCTTAAACACTTTTAAATTTGAAATCAGTTCAACATATCATTCACAAATGTTTGGAATACAATTTAAAATCTCCCAGGACTTAAAATTTACATATATTTAATCCAAATCTATTTACAAACTCTGTTCCAAATTTCCAGGGTTTTAATTTCAATTCTGATTTAAATTTCAGATTTAATCCACTTCGTAACACCTATACGAATTCTGATTGGTTATTTACATAACTGTTTCAATTTTAATCTTATTCGATTATAATGACAACCAATATATCCAATATATTATAATCATTCCAATATAAAACCTCTATATCAATAATATAATTTGCGTAAAATTATATCATTTACCCTCTTTTTAAAACATACCATGACGGTTCATCGTATTCGAGTGTTTACAAAATCCCTACCGATACAGTGGATCAAACTGATCGACCAGAACTCATAAACGACTCAACCAATAAATCTCCACAATATAAAACAAATTTTTATATCAATAAAAAATACGTTCACTCGTATATATACACTCAACTCAATCTAGGGTGTTACTAATCCCATCTCTACCGAGTCACGCCACAGAGCCAAGTTAATCAATTAACCTTCAGCTCTGATACCAACTGTGACGACCCGGAAATTTGACGACCTTGATTATCCGATATACAACACATATCGAACATCAAGAGTCGAAAACACCGGATGGTTAATGAAAGAAATTAGAGGGTGAGAATAGATAAGATAGAAACTTAGAATAGAAGAAGAAGAAGAACACAACATCAGAGTAACATGAACCTCACAGCGGAATGAATAACATATAATAGATAACATATTCTTGAAATAAAATCAGTATATGTAGACAATAACATTATCAGAGTACAACACTTACAACACAGCGTAAATAAACTATAGCTATATGATATCCTGAAGCCTCCTGCTCCAGCTCTTCAAGTATCTGTAAATCCTGACTACTTGACTGCCCGTACAAAATTGGGCACCCAAGAGTTTAGGGGAAACAAAACAAAATAAACTTCGGGTCAGTCATGGGACTGAAATGAGTAAAACAGTTTAAAACAGTTTGAACAACTAAATGATATCTCATAAGAACACGCTGTATAACGGAACGGGTTTTTCCCTTATGTGAATCCAAAATATCTTTATATCAAAAACCTTTTGATTTTATAATAATGTCTATCAACCACAATATAATAATCATCTAGCAGAAACACTTTCATCTCACATTCTATATATATAGTATACAATCAAAACCACAAGCACGTATTGGGTAATGGATTTCCAACTATGACAAGGTATGGAACCACCTTTCGCTAGTGTACCTCTAGAGAGGAATACACTGGGTTCAAAAAGAACATCTTGCAACCCGGCCACACATGACCGACCACTCATTTCGCTTGAGTGTATCGAATGTATATCACCAACGGTTGGGTTCAGCAACCGTTTCCCGAATGGGACAGCATCAACAATAGATTTTTAGAAGTAAATGAAACTCTGGATCAGGTGATTTTACACCCTAATAGGTGCGACCTACATAGCCATGCTTCCTGCCTGATTTTTGTCATTTCCCCGTTGATGAGGCTTGAGGTTACGCTTTATCATCACATCAGATTCACTTCGAATGCCATATTGTCAGATCCATCGAAAATCACTAATTTGACGTCTACAACAGTATATTACGTGTTAGCTAAAGAAGTTTCCTTCTCCGCTTCCGCTCTTGGTACGATTGAAAAATCAATGTACGTGACCTTTCTGGAAATACCCTGTCAGACATTCATCCATACAAGTCATCCAGGAACAGGATGAACCGAAGGCACTATTCAGTACATCCATCTTAGGCCTTGTTATCTAAGACTTATACAATAGCCCTTGCTCTTTACTCCATCTTCAATTATCTTTGGCATATATGATTCGCAACGCTTATGTCAATACAGAGTGGTTCTTTGGATAATAATCCAATCGGTCTCTCCATATTAACAACGTTAAAATGGTCAAAACTTCGATAGTCTGCGATTTAACCATCAAAGAAAAACACGTGTGCAAACAACGATATTATTTCCAGGAGGAAATTATATCGATCAATCATCATTCAACATTTATCTCTTTATTTCATTAATTTACTTATCTCCTGTTCCCATATATTCTAAATTCTTATTTTCTATTATCAGAAAACATTTCTGATTCTCGTTTGGAAAACATTTCCAAAATTTCTTAATTGGGATTTAAACAGATGTTTAAAACTATATTGCGATGACGACTCAAACCACTATAATAAATTACTAAATCCACTTAACCACTTCACCCTCGAACCGTAACCATTTCTTAATTATAACGTAGTCAATCAAGTTGGGATATAGCTACCTCTCAGACCTTAACTGAACCGCCTTTCAAATCTCGAAATAGAAAAGATTCACCCTTTTAACTCTTTAACACTTCCTTATGAACCCTCGGATTCTTTTTATGAACCCCCTTCTTTTACAAGTTTTACGTGATTATAACAATGGTGTTAAAATCTCCTGCGTCCGAAATATATTATCTTTAATATGACTTTTATTTCCTAACTCGAATAATATAACGAACAACTAATTTATTAACTCTTATTCGTTAATTCTAATCTATAATTCTTATTCGAATAAATCTAATCTAGTAAATCTTATTCGATTAACTCTTGTTCTAATAACTTATATTCAAATAACCTATGTTTGATTTACTTTACGCAAATAACTAATATTCGATAAACCTCTTCTTTGAATAAACTATATTTGATTTAACCTCTGTCGAATAACTAATTCGATCAACTCCTTCCGAATAACTAAATTCGATTAACTCCCTCGAATATCTCTGATTCGATTAACTCACTTCGAATATCTCTATATTCGTTTAACTTCTCTCTTCGAATAGACTAATATTCGATAACTTCTTTCTTCGAATAAACTAATATTTGATAACTTCTTTCTTCGAATAAACTAATATTCGAAAACTTCTTTCTTGATTAACTCAACTTAATTGACTCGACTTATTTACCTCAACTTATTTAACTTAACTTATTTAACTCAACTTATTAATTCTAACTGATTAACTCTAACTAATTAATTCTAACTGATTAATTTTAACTGATTAACTCTAACTGATTAACTCTAACTGATTAACTCTTCTGATTTACTCTTCGCCCTTATTCAGTTTCACATATCGATGTTGAAATCGATTCTTAGTTCTCTATATAAGTCCTGACTTATATATTATATTTATCCAAATGATAAATATTTAACTTAATTTATAAATCTCGTTTATAAATCAACCTGCTCCTTTTATCTGTTTGCTTCTTCATATATAAGTTTAGACTTATATATATATATATATATATATATATCTATTTATCCAAAGATAAATATTTCCTTTATAATCTATTTGTAAATGTTTTACACATATTTCTCTTTCTATTTTATTTGTAAATGGTTTACAAATATTTCTTTATTCATTCTCTAAATAAATAATCCCTTTTTATAACTTATTTATTTCCTACTGAATGTCCTTTTGATAAATTATTTATTTTCTAAGTCAATATCTCTTTATCTTATCCTATTTATTTAACAAATAAATAATCCATCTAAATATCTAATTTATTTCTTCTAAATAAATAATTCTCTTTATAGATATTACATTTATAAAGATTTCCCTTCTTATAAAATTCCACATTAAAAAGATTTCCTATTTATAAATATTCCCATTTATAAAATCTTATGATTTTATATTCTATTTATAAATATTCTCTTTTATAAAATCCTCCGATTTTATAAATATTCTCTTTTCAATATCCCGGTATGTTATGGTGTTTAACATATCTAGTTACGATGTCCAATATCTTCCATACACATATAATCAACAAAAGATTATAAATCATGTCATATATCACAATATATGAAAATAATAAAATAACTGTTGAGGAATCCAGTCGGATACCTCCAACCTATTTCCCTGCATCCACATATGTTACACAATAAAATCAACATCATTTTCAGTTCCATATGATATATTTTGTTAAACATAATCAATATAGAAACTCAACTAACTGACTAGCAGTTCAATCAAACAGTCAACACACAGTCAATCAGCCAATATTTAATAGTTCTAAAAATACAACACGAAATTATAAACTGTTCAGAGTTAGTAAGATTTACTCACTTTGGCAGTTGATCGTTAAAGAACGATAAACTGTTTATTTGATTTGAATAAAAAATTTATTTTGCCATAAATTCAAACGAGCTCCAATCCACTTCCAGTCAGTTCCATTGGGTAGTGTCTTTCCATACGATCCAAACGGATCTTGTTTCGTCCAATTCTGATACCGTATGGAAGAGTCATACCATTTCGAAATTTATATACTTTGAAATAAAATAAAAACTTGGGTTTAAAATTAAATGGGCTAAACCCTTTCAAACCACGACCCCCTAAATTCAAAGCCCAACCCGCTTATTTTATGGACAACCTTCTTCCCCAACTCCTGTTTCAGCAACACCTATACCATTTGTGACGATCCCAAAACCTCGTGACATGGTGTTAAGGATAATCATTGGAATATAACACATTAATCATCATTAGCAGATCACAGATAATAGCATAAACAGAAAATAGAATAATTTACACATATATGACAACGGAATCATATAGATATCATCACATCAGAGAAGCACAGTACATGATACAACTTAGTGCATAATGATACATAATCAGTCACCATCGCCAGAGGCGGAATCATACATAAAGAGTACACAAAAGGAATATCAGTCTACATCGCCAGTGGCGGAATCATAATATAGATACAATAATGGCAGAGAAAATCCAAGTCAGCACGGTGTAGTCAAGCCTCACCATGAGCCAAAAGGTGCGTCAGAAACCTGTAACTAGGCTGCCCGTGTGAAAATGAGGGCACCCGAGTTTGCAAGGTGAAACAAACTACGAGTCAGTCTTGGGACTGGTATGAGAAATCTACTCAACTTATTAACAACAATAATAAGGCAAATCAAAGGACCACGCCGCTTTCGCGGAACGGGTTTACTCCAATGAGTGCTAGTGCATGAAATAAAGTAAATGATTAAATCAACGCAATGCTTTTTATAAAATGAAGCCATTATAAGACTCAGGTCCCATCACACAATGCAACGCAAGCCGGAGGATAGAGTTTTTACCTTATAATGGCCAAAAGATGCTTCATACGAATAAAACAAAAGTGCTTGATATTATTACTAGTGCATATATGTTTAAAAAACAAATTCAATCATAAATATCAATCCTAGGCGGCATAGCTACCATCTACTATGTCGCCATACTAGTAATACAATCACATCCGCATATTTCGTATTGGAAATTGGATTCCTTCATGAGTCGAGGCAAGGGGCAAGCTCCTCTCCGATTCGAGACACTCTAGCAAATGTCCCAGGACCCCACTATGATCCTTGGATCTTCAGGGCCGGTCCTCTCTTACTTTTGAGGATTAGTTATTCCTGAACACACGTTTCCCGGTCCTTACAGACCTATATCGAGGCGCCTCGCATTCCAACAACCACACAGGTGAAAAGTATATATAATGTCAGGGCTGGTAGGTCACTGACACCACCTTAGCTAGAAAGAAACATCGTGCTCTCCCTGCAGTCACTCTCCCGTTTTTGACTCATACCGAGGTGTGAGGCTCGCGAATTCACGTTATACACAAAGCTACGTCACACAGACCATGCTTTGATCATCAATCCCAAGACTTTGCTTTGCAACAGAAGCCTTGATCTTATGCCACTTAGGCGTGCCACATAGGCAATCCACTCCATGCGACTGATTTCTGTCAATGTATAACCTCTGAGCTCGTACGTCTCAGAGAAGGGCGTTAAGCAAGAGAATAAATTCTCCGCCGCCAAACAGATATATATTTAACAGAGATCAATCAACACAGAACAAAATCTAATGTCAGACACACAGTCCATTTACAAGTCCGTTCTGGGTCTGAACGAAACCGGAGGCACCAATTCCTCGCATATCCGTACAATCAACAGTATGTTTGGACGACCACTACTTCAATTCCTTCATGGTAGCTACTCCAATCACGAGCATCAGTAGAGCCCATCCATCCAATGTGGAGATCGTCGGTCTTCAGCCGTCTTCGACTCTTCGACTTCTCAACGTCGATCGATTATTTGAAATGAGAAAAACTCGGCCTTTTCAAATAACCCACGTATATTTATATTTTCAAATCAATTAATCACATGGTTGGACTATTCAACATTCACATTTCAGTTATTTAGTTATAATTTTCATGTCAAATACATTCAACCATCACATCTCAAGAAAACACAACAAAATTGGTTTATTTCCACTCTATATCGTCTATAGTATTTTATAACGATATATCGCCATTTTTATTTAATTTAAAACGGCCATATTTAATTAAACGACGTTTCAGGTCGTGTCGATGCACTGGCGCTGCTTTTCACTAATTTTGTTTTACACATATATGAAAATCTAACTGTTGGATCTTCACAAATTTGGTATCATTGGGAAGGTCATTTCAAAACGAATCCAACGGTTTCAGTTTTGTGAAAATCCGACGGTCGGATCTTCCATACTAGCCATTTGAAGTTACGATTTCAATTTACGAACTGCAGCGTCGTTATTCGATTTAATTTAATTATATTTATATATATATATAAATATAATCGTTTCTGGCGCTGTTTTTCTTCAATTTTGAATTAAACATTCCAGACAATCCAACCGTCGGATCTTCCCAAAGTTGGTGCCGTTGGAAAGATATTTCCAAGGCGAACCCAACGGTTGCGGTTTCGGGAAAATCCAATGGTCGGATTTCCCGCACTAGCAGTTTGAAATCACGGTTTCAAAACACGAACTGCACGGCCACGTTTCGTTTTAATTCTATTTATATTTATATATTTATATAAATATAGTTCATTCAAAAATTCCTATATCGTTTCCATTTCAATTATTTCACTAACGCCTTTAAATTTCGGAAAATTTCGCCATAACCTCCTTTGTACGGGAGGGTCTGGGAAAATTCCCAAATAGCCACACGGGCGTCTCATATCAAAAAGAAAAAGAAAAAGCCAAGCGGCTAGCCAACAGGCTCATAAAATCATCACCCAAACAAAGCGGTAAATGTGTACCTATTTGTCGGGCACAAAATTTTATTTCTCTTCTCTAGCCCCTTTCCTTTAACCTGTTCAATAGATATGCATGTACATATATACAATTTCTATCACTTATCATTTTCCATTCAATTTCATATTTGATTTGCTTTGGTTTAAAAACACCATTCATTCTAATGTTGCATGCATAGGGTAAAATCATATCATTAGCTAATTAATGTATATTTCAACTCATGCACGTTTATTTGAACAAGTGGCTATTTTTAACACTTCACATTTCAAAGATGATAATTTTGGCGAATTAAAATATATTTCAACACATGACTATTTTATTTAGTTCCTATGCATGTTAAAAATAATATTTCTTTCACAAATATTTATTTCAACGTCCGCATATCTTTAGCATATCACAAATATGATAAAAATGATATTTTTATCATTCAAAATATTTATTCGACAAATGGATGTTTCAACACTTCATAGTTTCAATAAAAATGTAGTTTTTATTGTTCGATCTTTTTATTCAACACATGAACTTTTCCACTACACACACTTCTCAACAAATGAGCATTTCCACACATAGACGTTTTATTTATGTTGTTCGTATTAGAAAAATGGAATTTTTGTTGTTGAAACTATTTATATAAGGCGAATATTTTTCATACTTCATATATATATATAAAATGTGATTTTTTTGTTTAAACACTTCATTCATTCACAAATGAATCTGATTTTCACACAACACTTTTCAACACACAAACTTTTCCACACATGGATATAGTTTCAACATATGGCTTTAATTTCTATGCATGA
Organism: Allium sativum; assembly: GCA_030737875.1. Classification (NCBI taxonomy): domain Eukaryota; kingdom Viridiplantae; phylum Streptophyta; class Magnoliopsida; order Asparagales; family Amaryllidaceae; genus Allium; species Allium sativum. The sequence continues at coordinate 494,495,853 of CM060920.1, forward strand.
AAATAATTTCAACATATGAAAATCATTCTAACACACAAAGATTATTCAAAATTTCGGCAGCAAAACGGCAGGGTAGTTAAAACCGGCACCGTCCCTAGTACGGCTCCTCGCTCTACCTTAAAACCTCGCGGTTTTTGACAATGGGGATTCATGCATCTAATTCGCACGCAGGCGGCATGTTTATTTTTATTTCCACAAATATTTCCAATTCATTTCAATCACCAATGGGTATTTTTCAACCACAACCAAACAATATCAACCACAAACAATTATTCAACCATTCGTATTTTTCATCCAATATTTCACACCAAATCACAAAAATAAATATCGTCCATGGTTTGTGGACGAGGGGAGTATATATATATAAATATATATTTCACTAGCATTTCAACACATATATCAATTATTCTATGCATGTAAAATTCATACTTCGCTTATATAGCTTACACTACGTATGTACATGAGGTGTACAACACGTGTGTAATTTATATTTCGCTTATATAAATTATACATGACATTTTCCATTCAATTTCACGTTAATATTGATTTCTCACATTGGTTTTCGGAGCACTAAAAATCGATACGATGTCAAAAAAAATCTGCGGCTTCTTCTATTGGGTAGAGAGCTTCCTTGCGGTCCCGATGTTTCCTGTTTCATCGAATTTCGTCAACACATCAAAAAGATATGATTTTTCAAAGTATAAAGATCAAAGAAAAACTCACTTTCACGAAGCTTCAAAACTAGGTTTACAGTTTTCGCGAAATCAGTGGCTCGAGGGGATGATCGGCGAGTTGGACATGGAAGAGGGAAGAGAGGGCTTCAAGGTGCTGGTGGTTTGAGGGGGTGCGGTGGCAGATCGGAGCGGCGGTGGCGCTGGGAAGGTCGGGACTTCTTGGCATCGATTCCGGCGGCACAGGCGACGAGGGTGGCGAGGCTGGGGTCGGATCTGACGAGGGGGCTGAGACGCGTCGAATGGTGGCGGGGCCGAAGTCTGGAAGCGACTGTGGCGGCGGCGGCGGAGGAGAGAAGGTCAGGAGCGGTTTCGCCGTTGATCGGGGGGGTTTTTCTTTTTTTTTCTTTTTTAAAATTTATGAAAGGAAAATTCTGATTGGCCGAGGACTATATTAAATTTTTAAATAGTGTTTTCTCAAACGAACTCCTTTTTAAACCCAACGACTGTCGCCCCTAGCTAAATACCCCCATTCCGGACACAATGGGATATGTTTCGTAGGCCAATTCGACTGTTACAGTCAGTTATTTTTCAAATTAAAGTATAAAACATTTAATTTTTAACTCTGAACACACATTTCAATTTGCCAGGGCCACAAACTGATTCGAAAAATTCCAGAAAAATAAATCTAGCTATGTTTTGACGCTACGGTCCCAACAAAACTAGTTTCGTCGAATTCTGAGGTCGTTTGAAAAATGGCCATTTTCTGGTCGATCCAATTTAACAGAAATTGACCAAACACATTTTCTTTTGCCACGCTCACATACGAGCTTCAAAAATTCTGAAATTTGAAACCTAGCAATAATTTGACATCCCGGACCCAACAAAAGTGGTTTCGTCGAATTTCGAGGTCGTATGCAAAATATCAATTTTCCAGGGCTATATATTCCATATACCGACCCTTCTGAAAATTCATTCGGCCATAACTTTTGATTCCCGTTATGAAACTTCGATTTTCCAGATTCGTTAGAAAGGTATTGAATAACAAATTTAAATATTTTTGGTTTCGCTAAAATCCGTTATATTTTCCACCCTGCACAGTCAGTCAAAGTTTGAATTCAAATTTTCAAACCGACTCACTATTTCTAATTCACTAATTTTATTGAAATATTCTATTTCAGTTGTTCAAATTCCTTTGAAATCACCATTTTAAAATTTTTAAATTGGCTCGTATTTTTCGGGTTATTACAATCTCCCCCACTTAAAACTTTTCGTCCTCGAAAAGGAAACAATAGTAAAGCAGGAAATAAAATTTAAATGCAAAGTATTGTAAAGGTACCTTGCACCGGAGTTAGTCAGAGATATCCACTCTGCATTTGGGGTAAGCTTGCTTAATGCTTTCCTCAGTTTCCCAAGTATAGTCTCTAGGATCACTGCTCCACTGCACTTTAACTAAATGAACCTTTTTGCTTCTTAGTTCTCTAGTTTCTTTGCCAACAATCTTTAATGGCTCTCTTCTGAGTGCTAATTCTGGAGTTATCTCCACATCCCGTTGCGCTGCTTCTTCTACAACAAGATCCGGATCATGCACATTTCTTCTAAGTTAGGATACGTGAAATACATTGTGCACTCCAGGCAACCAATCTGGCAATTGAACCCTATAAGCAAGAGTTCCAATTCGCTCAAGTATAGGATAGGGACCAATAAATCTCGGTGCCAACTTCCCAGTCTTGCCAAATCTGATTACTCCTCTCATCGGAGAAACCTTCAAATAAACATGATCACCAACAGCAAATGTCAAATCTCTCCTTCTGGAGTCTGCATAACTTTTCTGTCGGCTTTGGGCGGTTTTCAAACGCTTCTTGATGAAGTCGACTTTATCAGATGTTTCTCTAATCATATCGGGTCCTAGTACAAGTCTGTTGCCAGGTTCTACCCAACATGGTGGAGATCTGCAGGGTCTGCCATATAATGCTTCAAATGGCGACATTCTCAAACTTGCTTGATAGCTATTGTTATATGAGAACTCTGCCAAATGCAAATGATCTTCCCATGACCCACCAAAATCAATTACTGATTCTATTTTGATGAAGTGTTTAATGTGTTAGACTCCATAACTAAGGTTAACCAAAGCTCTGATACCAGCTGTCACGATCCCAAAACCCCGTGACACGGTGTTAAGGATAATCATTGGAATATAACACATTAATCATCATTAGCAGATCACAGATAATAGCAAAAACAGAAAATAGAATAATTTACACACATATGACAGCGGAATCATATAGATATCATCACATCAGAGAAGCACAGTACAGGATACAACTTAGTGCATAATGATACATAATCAGTCACCATCGCCAGAGGCGGAATCATACATAAAGAGTACACAAAAGGAATATCAGTCTACATCGCCAGTGGCGGAATCATAATATAGATACAATAATGGCGGAGAAAATCCAAGTCAGCACGGTGTAGTCAAGCCTCGCCATGAGCCAAAAGGTGCGTCAGAAACCTGTAACTAGGCTGCCCGTGTGAAAATGAGGGCACCCGAGTTTGCAAGGTGAAACAAACTACGAGTCAGTCATGGGACTGGTATGAGAAATCTACTCAACTTATTAACAACAATAATAAGGCAAATCAAAGGACCACGCCGCTTTCGCGGAACGGGTTTACTCCAATGAGTGCTAGTGCATGAAATAAAGTAAATGATTAAATCAACGCAATGCTTTTTATAAAATGAAGCCATTATAAGACTCAGGTCCCATCACACAATGCAACGCAAGCCGGAGGATAGAGTTTTTACCTTATAATGGCCAAAAGATGCTTCATACGAATAAAACAAAAGTGCTTGATATTATTACTAGTGCATATATGTTTAAAAAACAAATTCAATCATAAATATCAATCCTAGGCGGCATAGCTACCATCTACTATGTCGCCATACTAGTAATACAATCACATCCGCATATTTCGTATTTGAAATTGGATTCCTTCATGAGTCGAGGCAAGGGGCAAGCTCCTCTCCGATTCGAGACACTCTAGCAAATGTCCCAGGACCCCACTATGATCCTTGGATCTTCAGGGCCGGTCCTCTCTTACTTTTGAGGATTAGTTATTCCTGAACACACGTTTCCCGGTCCTTACAGACCTATATCGAGGCGCCTCACATTCCAACAACCACACAGGTGAAAAGTATATATAATGTCAGGGCTGGTAGGTCACTGACACCACCTTAGCTAGAAAGAAACGTCGTGCTCTCCCTGCAGTCACTCTCCCGTTTTTGACTCATACCGAGGTGTGAGGCTCGCGAATTCACGTTATACACAAAGCTACGTCACACAGACCATGCTTTGATCATCAATCTCAAGACTTTGCTTTGCAACAGAAGCCTTGATCTTATGCCACTTAGGCGTGCCACACAGGCAATCCACTCCATGCGACTGATTTCTGTCAATGTATAACCTCTGAGCTCGTACGTCTCAGAGAAGGGCGTTAAGCAAGAGAATAAATTATCCGCCGCCAAACAGATATATATTTAACAGAGATCAATCAACACAGAACAAAATCCAATGTCAGACACACAGTCCATTTACAACTCCGTTCTGGGTCTGAACGAAACCGGAGGCACCAATTCCTCGCATATCCGTACAATCAACAGTATGTTTGGACGACCACTACTTCAATTCCTTCATGGTAGCTACTCCAATCACGAGCATCAGTAGCGCTCATCCATCCAATGTGGAGATCATCGGTCTTCAGCCGTCTTCGACTCTTCGACTTCTCAACGTCGATCGATTATTTGAAATGAGATAAACTCGGCCTTTTCAAATAACCCACGTATATTTAGATTTTCAAATCAATTATTCACATGGTTGGACTATTCAACATTCACATTTCAGTTATTTAGTTATAATTTTCATGTCAAATACATTCAACCATCACATCTCAAGCAAACACAACAAAATTGGTTTATTTTCACTCTATATCATCTATAGTATTTTATAACGATATGTCGCCATTTTTATTTTATTTAAAACGGCCATATTTAATTAAACGACGTTTCAGGTCGTGTCGATGCACTGGCGCTGCTTTTCACTAATTTTGTTTTACACATATCTGAAAATCTAACCGTTGGATCTTCACAAATTTGGTATCATTGGGAAGGTCATTTCAAAACGAATCCAACGGTTTCAGTTTTGTGAAAATCCGACGGTCGGATCTTCCACACTAGCCATTTGAAGTTACGATTTCAATTTACGAACTGCAGCGCCGTTATTCGATTTAATTTAATTATATTTATATATATATATATAAATATAATCGTTTCTGGCGCTGTTTTTCTTCAATTTTGAATTAAACATTCCAGACAATCCAACTGTCGGATCTTCCCAAAGTTGGTGCCGTTGGAAAGATATTTCCAAGGCGAACCCAACGGTTGCGGTTTCGGGAAAATCCAATGGTCGGATTTCCCGCACTAGTCGTTTGAAATCACGGTTTCAAAACACGAACTGCACGTCCACGTTTCGTTTTAATTCTATTTATATCTATATATTTATATAAATATAGTTCATTCAAAAATTCCTATATCGTTTCCATTTCAATTATTTCACTAACGCCTTTAAATTTCGGAAAATTTCGCCATAACCTCCTTTGTACGGGAGGGTTTGGGAAAATTCCCAAATAGCCACACGGGCGTCTCATATCAAAAAGAAAAAGAAAAAGCCAACAGGCTCATAAAATCATCACCCAAACAAAGCGGTAAATGTGTACCTATTTGTCGGGCACAAAATTTTATTTCTCTTCTCTAGCACCTTTCCTTTAACCTGTTCAATAGATATGCATGTACATATATACAATTTCTATCACTTATCATTTTCCATTCAATTTCATATTTGATTTGCTTTGGTTTAAAAACACCATTCATTCTAATGTTGTATGCATAGGGTAAAATCATATCATTAGCTAATTAATGTATATTTCAACTCATGCACGTTTATTTGAACAAGTGGCTATTTTTAACACTTCACATTTCAAAGATGATAATTTTGGCGAACTAAAATATATTTCAACACATGACTATTTTATTTAGTTCCTATGCATGTTAAAAATAATATTTCTTTCACAAATATTTATTTCAACGTCCGCATATCTTTAGCATATCACAAATATGATAAAAATGATATTTTTATCATTCAAAATATTTATTCGACAAATGGATGTTTCAACACTTCATAGTTTCAATAAAAATGTAGTTTTTATTGTTCGATCTTTTTATTCAACACATGAACTTTTCCACTACACACACTTCTCAACAAATGAGCATTTTCACACATAGACGTTTTATTTATGTTGTTCGTATTAGAAAAATGGAATTTTTGTTGTTGAAACTATTTATATAAGGCGAATATTTTTCATACTTCATATATATATAAAAAATGTGATTTTTATTGTTTAAACACTTCATTCATTCACAAATGAATCTAATTTTCACGCAACACTTTTCAACACACAAACTTTTCCACACATGGATATAGTTTCAACATATGGCTTTAATTTCTATGCATGAAAATAATTTCAACATATGAAAATCATTCTAACACACAAAGATTATCCAAAATTTCGGCAGCATAACGGCAGGGTAGTTAAAACCGGCACCGTCCCTAGTACGGCTACTCGCTCTACCTTAAAACCTCGCGGGTTTTGACAATGGGGATTCATGCATCTAATTCGCACGCAGGCGGCATGTTTATTTTTATTTCCACAAATATTTCCAATTCATTTCAATCACCAATGGGTATTTTTCAACCACAACCAAACAATATCAACCACAAACAATTATTCAACCATTCGTATTTTTCATCCAATATTTCACACCAAATCACAAAAATAAATATCGTCCATGGTTTGTGGACGAGGGGAGTATATATATAAATATAAATATATATTTCACTAGCATTTCAACACATATATCAATTATTCTATGCATGTAAAATTCATACTTCGCTTATATAGCTTACACTACGTATGTACATGAGGTATACAACACGTGTGTAATTTATATTTCGCTTATATAAATTATACACGACATTTTCCATTCAATTTCACGTTAATTTAGATTTCTCACATTGGTTTTTGGAGCACTAAAAATCGATACGATGTCAGAAAAATCCGCGGCTTCTTCTATTGGGTAGAGAGCTTCCTTGCGGTCCCGATGTTTCCTGTTTCATCGAATTTCGTCAACACATCAAAAAGATATGATTTTTCAAAGTGTAAAGATCAAAGAAAAACTCACTTTCACGAAGCTTCAAAACTAGGTTTACAGTTTTCGCGAAATCAGTGGCTCGAGGGGATGATCGGCGAGTTGGACGTGGAAGAGGGAAGAGAGGGCTTCACGGCGCTGGGGGTTTGAGGGGGTGCGGTGGCAGATCGGAGCGGCGGCGGCGCTGGGAAGGTCGGGACTTCCTGGCTTCGATTCTGGCGGCACAGGCGACGAGGGTGGCGAGGCTGGGGTCGGATCTGACGAGGGGGCTGAGACGCGTCGAATGGTGGCGGGGGCGAAGTCTGGAAGCGACTGTGGCGGCGGCGGCGGAGGAGAGAAGGTCAGGAGCGGTTTCGCCGTTGATCGGGGGGGGGGGGGTTTCTTTTTTTTTTATTTTTAAAATTTATGAAAGGAAAATTCTGATTGGCCGAGGACTATATTAAATTTTTAAATAGTGTTTTCTCAAACGAACTCCTTTTTAAACCCAACGACTATCGCCCCTAGCTAAATACCCCCATTCCGGACACAATGGGATATGTTTCGTAGGCCAATTCGACTGTTACAGTCAGTTATTTTTCAAATTAAAGCATAAAACATTTAATTTTTAACTCTGAACGCACATTTCAATTTGCCAGGGCCACAAACTGATTTGAAAAATTCCAGAAAAATAAATCTGGCTATGTTTTGACGCTACGGTCCCAACAAAACTAGTTTCGTCGAATTCTGAGGTCGTTTGAAAAATGGCCATTTTCTGGTCGATCCAATTTAACAGAAATTGACCAAACACATTTTCTTTTGCCACGCTCACATACGAGCTTCAAAAATTATGAAATTTGAAACCTAGCAATAATTTGACATCCTAGACCCAACAAAAGTGGTTTCGTCGAATTCCGAGGTCGTATGCAAAATATCAATTTTCCAGGGCTATATATTCCATATACCGACCCTTCTGAAAATTCATTCGGCCATAACTTTTGATTCCCGTTATGAAACTTGGATTTTTCAGATTCGTTAGAAAGGTATTGAATAACAGATTTAAATATTTTTTGTTTCGCTAAAATCCGTTATATTTTCCACCCTGCACAGTCAGTCAAAGTTTGAATTCAAATTTTCAAACCGACTCACTATTTCTAATTCACTAATTTTATTGAAATATTCTATTTCAATTGTTCAAATTCCTTTGAAATCATCATTTTAAAAATTTTAAATTGGCTCGTATTTTCCGGGTTATTACACCATTTCCAAACTTTGAACTCCCACCGCACCCTCCAATATCCCATGAATTCAAAAACCGAGAGCACCACTCTCTTCTCCGTTAAAATCTCCACACACTGATACCCTTTTTGTTCAACTCGAGCTGCTCCTCCCCAGGGCGTCGTAACCCCTGTCGCACACAGGTACCGAACTGGATTTTCACCAAAACCCTCGAAAAATGCTCATAAGCTTTCAAACTTCACAACAAATCCGACAATGGACTCGAATCCGGCTGTTACTCCCTAAATCGAACGAACCGTGGAACCCTAGGTTCTCTGACCAAACTTTCGAATGCCAAGGCAAGGATCGAACACAATAAATGTTACGCCATTTCGAAGTTCATTACTTAGGGATTCCAACAATATATATCTTGTAATTTTAAATCTTTTATTTGAATTATGGAGGATTTTAGAAGCCATCGTATTAAGGCCTTAGAAGAAAATTGGAGGCGCCAGAAATTTATTGACCGTAATGAGGAAAGTCTAAGGTTTAGAAATGGTACGTGCATTATATAGGTTAGTTATAATATTTTTATATTAAAATAGTTTATTCAATTTTAATCCAATGCTGTTTGTATTCGTCCTCTAAAATTCCTATGATCACATGTGATACCCAAAAATCACGAAACTGGACATACTGCTAGAGTTCGACATTATGGTCCCAACGAAACCGGTTTCTTCGAATTCCGACTCCGTATGCCCACACAGCTTATTTTTAAATGTCAAAATACTAACTGTTTCTCACATTAAAAATCCGTACGGCCACATACTGACTTCAAAAATCACGAAACTTGACATCTAACAATAATTTAATGTTGCGGATCCAACAAAATTAGTTTCGTCGAATTCCGACTTCATTTGCAAAAGTGGCTATTTTTAAAGCTTTAAATAACCCATTCAAATATATAAATATATTTAAATATAATTAAATTAAATATAAATAAATTTATATTATCATATATATTCACAGTGGAATGCCATACAACTCCAGAATAATCCTATACGGATTTCTAACTCGATATTTCAAATCTGGGTCAACCCGATATTCGATTTATATTGAAATTCCTTTTTAAAATATAAATAATTCCTTTATAAATTATAAAGGAATTCCACAGAGACTTTTCCAAAATTTGATTTGGACGTAAATCAAAATCTACACGATGGAATCCCCATTTTTCTCTTCCACTAGAAAAATATACTTCCCCAGCTCCTAACGTTTCTTATTTCACAGAAATCCGATTTAAAACGAACCCTGTATATTCAGTTGAAGTTCAAATCACCATTTTCGAGCTCGATTTTTAATTATAATATAATTATACATTCAAACTGTCATTTATATAATATATTCTTTAATATAATTCAACTCTAAACTGAATTATAAATTTTGAATTTCCCAATTCACACCATATTGCCATTTCAACCCATCCTGATTATTTCAGAATTAAATATATTATTTAATTTATTATTTTATTAAATATTCAACATTATTTAATTCAACGACCATTAAATCCTTTTAATCACCTTTTAAATAATTAAATAAATTAATTATTATATCGCTGAAAATGCGGGTCATTACAGCATATACCCATGTCATCTCAATCAATTTCCAATCTGTTTTTATCCACAAATCCAAACATTTGCTTATACCTAAGTCGAATTTCATTTCAAACCAAAGTTCCATTCTCGATTTTCAATTTCTTAACTCACCAGTCCAATATAATTCCAAATCCCTATCTCCCAATCAAACCATTCTATTTTAATTCAATTTCAGTTACCACTTAGCTGGGTTTACCTTAATTCCAACTTGCTTTCACAAGTATTATAAAACTTGTTTTTAATTCATCAATCTCTTCTTAGGAGTTTTAAACAGCTTCGCTTCTCTCAAAAATCAAACAATCCTTTTCTAAATTCAGACAACTTGTTTTCGCAAAACATTTCCAAAAACAAAACTTTTGGTAGTAATCCGTCACTTAAAACTCGAAAATGAATACTGATGATGCTGCAATCATTATCAGAATCTATTTTCCAGCGATCGAAGTGAATTCAATACCATATCACATTTCAAAATCCATATTTAAATACTTTCATTTTGAAATCTATTTCAAAATACCCTTCACAATGTTCGTAAAACAATTTAAAATCTCTCAGGATTTTTAAATCTCCATATACTTAACTCAAATTCATTTGCAAATACCATCCCGAGTTTCCAGGGTTTAATTCCAATTCTGATTTATTCAGATGCAATTCAATTCATAACACTCATACGAATTTTACTTGTTTATATATATAACCATTTGATTTATAATCTTACTCGATTATAATAATAACCAATATATCCAATATATTATAATTGTAACAACCCGTAAAATCTGAACCAATTCAAAAATTTTAAATTGGCTATTTTAGTGGATTTTAAATATTTAAAATAAATATTTTAAATAATAACGACGAAAAGTAAGTTTGAATCGACATTTGAAAATAAATATAATTAATTCTAATTATAAACAAGGCCTGAAATGGCGTGGTAGTTTCAAAATTTGAATTCGTACTTTGACTGGCTGTACCGGGTGCAAAACAAAACGGATTTTAGTGAAACCAAAAATATTTAAATCTGTTAGTGAATATCTTTCTAACGAATCTGAAAAATCGAAGTTTCTTAGCTAGAAGCAAAAGTTATGGCTAAATGAATTTTCAGAAAGGTCGCTATAGAATTTATCTAGCCCGTGAAAATGGCCATTTTGCAAACGACCTCAGACTTCGACGAAACCACTTTTGTTGGATCCGGGATGTCAAATTATTGCTAGGTTTCAAATTTCATAATTTTTGAAGCTAATATGTGAGCGTGGCAAAGGAAAATGTGTTTGGTTTATTTCTATTAAATTGGATCGACCATGAAAGGGCTATTTTTCAGACGGTCTCAGAATTCAATGAAACTAGTTTTGTTGGGACCGTATCGTCAAAACATAGCTAGATTTACTTTTCGGGATTTTTTAGAATCGGTATGTGGCCCCGACAAATTGAAATGTACGTTCAAATTAAATATTGAATGTTTTATATTTTAATTTGATGGAAAACTGACTGAAACAGTCGAATGGGCCTACGAAACATATCCCATTGTGTTCGGAATGGGGATATTTGGCTAGGGATGACAGTCATTGGGTTTGGATTGGAGTTCGTATGAGAGAAGGGGTATTTTTGGATTTTTAAAATTTATAAATAAAATAAAAAATCTGATTGGATGATTCATTTCTCTCTCCCCGCTTATCTTCAGAAACGATCGGCAAAAGTACATTCTTCCCTTCTCTCCTCCATTCCTCTCAATCCGCTCAAAATTAGACCTCCATCCTGTTGGGGATTTTGTAGAGCTCGTCAAGATCTTCAAATCCATAGCAAGTTTGGATTTTTTTCATCAAGAAATTGGAGAGATTCGTCGCCTGGAAGTTTCGAGCTTCAACCCGCCGCCGCACCCTCCTCTGGCCGTCGAACTGGCCAACTCCTCCAGGAGCAGGTGCGCCGCTCCTCCCCCTCCGACAACGCAAAGGACGATCGATGAATAGCTACCCGGATTCGAAGAAAAATCGAAACCTAGTTTCGAACCCTTCAGCTGAGGTATGACCAAAATTAATTTAAACTATTCTATAGCACTTTAAAGCGCTACGGTTTTTGATTTCACTGTAAAAATCAAATCTTTTTCGTTTCTTGACGAAATTCAGTGAAACAAGAGACAGTGGACTCGCGTGGACTACATTCTAGTAGAGACTGCATATTTTTCTGAGCTTTCTGCTATTTTTGGTGGAGTGGAACCCAATGTGAGATTTCTGAATTATAAATGATATGGAAACCGACGATGTATAAATTATATAGTCGATGTATGAGTTATATAAGCGGTGTACACCTCATATATTAGCATTGTATAAGTTGTACGTTCAATGTATAAGTTATATATGCGTTGTAAAAATTATATATGTGTTGAATGGAAGTGAAATATACTTATATATATATACACACGCCCCTTGTCCACAAACCATGGACGATATTTATTGGTTGTGATTGGTGTGAAAATTGATTGATAGCGAATGGTTGATTAGAATTGTTTGTGGTTGAAATTGATTGATTGTGGTTGAAAAATACCCGTTTTTGGTTGAGAATTATTTGGTTGAAACCACATAGGATTAGTTTGTGGAAAAGAAATAAAAATAAACATGCCGCCTGCGTGCGAACTAGATGCATGAAATCCCCATTGTCAAAAGCTGCGAGGCTTTAAGGTAGAGTGAGGAGCCATACTAGGGACGGCCCTGGTTTTAACTACCTGCCGTTATGCTGCCGAAATTTTGAATAATATTCATGTGTTAGAATTATTTTCATGTGTTGAAACTATATTCGTGTGTTGAATGGAAAACATTCATGTGTTGAATAGAAATTCATTCGTTGAATAGAAATTCATGTGTTGAATGGTATTCGTGTTTTAAATAAATTGTTTTAACAATAAAAATCACATTTTTATTTTATACATACGAACTATAGAAAACATTCATGTGTTGAATAGAATTCATTCGTTGAATAGAAATTCATGTGTTGAATGGTATTCGTGTTTTAAATAAATTGTTGTAACAATAAAAATCACATTTTTATTTTATATATATGAACTATAGAAAACGTTCATGTGTTGAATAGAAATTCATTCGTTGAATAGAAATTCATGTGTTGAATGGTATTCATGTTTTAAATAAATTATTTTGCAATAAAAATCACATTTTTATTTTATATATACGAACTATAGAAAACATTCATGTGTTGAATAGAAATTCATTCGTTGAATAGAAATTCATGTGTTGAATGGTATTCGTGTTTGAAATAAATTGTTTTATAATAAAAATCATATTTTTATCATCTATATGAACTATATAAAATAGTCGTGTTTTGAGATAAATTGTTTTATGATAAAAATCATATTTTTATCATCTATATGAACTATATAAAATAGTCGCGTTTTGAAATAAATTGTTTTATAATAAAAATCATATTTTTATCATCTATATGAACTATATAAAATAGTCGTGTTTTGAAATAAATTGTTTTGCAATAAAAATCACATTTTTATTATATACATGAATTGTTAAAAATAGTGAAGTGTCGAAATAAATGTCGTTGGATAAAAATATCATTTTTATCAAATGTATGAAAAGAAAATAGTTTTGAAATCGAAGAATCGATTATATTTATACATATATATAAATATAATTGAAATATATCGAATAACGAAGCTGTAGTTCGTGTTTTGAAACCATGATTTCAAACGATTAGTGCGGGAGATCCGACCATCGGATTTTCCCGAAACCGAAACCGTTGGTTCGCCTTGGAAATATCTTTCCAACGACACCCACTTTGTGAAGATCCAACGGTTGGATTGTCTAGAATGTTTAATTCAAATCTGAAGAAAAACAGCACTAGAATCGATTATATTTTTTTATATATAAATATAATTAAATTAAATCGAATAACGACGCTGCAGTTCGTATTCTGAAATCGAAACTTCAAACGAGTGTACCGGGAGATCTGACTGTCGGATTTTCCCAAAACTGGAACCGTTGGATTCGTTTTGAAAAGATCTTTCTAATGATATGAAAATTTTGAAGATCCAACGGTTAGATTTTCAGATATATGTAAATCAAATCTGAAGAAAAATAGCGCCATGGCCGCGTTATGGCCTGAAGCATCATTTGAATGAATTGGCTATTTTTAAATAAATAAAAATAGCGATAAATCAGAATAACATATTATAAACGATATGGAATGTGAAATTTAGAAACTAACTGAAGGTTAGCTAAGTCGAATGGTTTCCTGGGTTTTGATCTGATGCTGGTTTCGGCCTTACGGGTTAATATTTGGGAAATCGTTCTCTTACTGATTTACGGTTAGTGACTGATGAATTGAAATGAGGCGTATGTTGTGTTTGTGTAGCACTTTTTATTATATATGCGAGTTGCTCAGAAAAACTGGGTTTATCCCATTCTGAATAACTGAATCGACGATAAGAAGTCGAAGATGAAGACGGTGGTTAAAGACCGGAAATCTTCACCTCGGTTGGATGATAACTGATGTCCTGATTGGGAGGCATCCCGAAATATGGATAATGAGTGGTGATCATCCAGACGTACGTGGAGATCGATGGGTATGCGAGGTATATAGTGCCTCCGGTTTCATTCCGACCCAGAACAAACTTGTAAAAGGACTGTGTGTCTGACATGGGAATTCATTCTGTGTGATTGATAGCCATCAGTTGCATGGTGTAAATTGCCTGTGTGGCATGCTAAGATGTAGTGATCAAGGCTTCTATTGAAAAGCAAAGTCTTGTGGTCGATGATCAAAGCACCGCCTGTGTGGCGTAGCTTTGTGTATAACGTGAATTCGTGAACCTCACACCCCGGTATGAACCAGAAACAGGAGAGGACCTTAGGGAGGGCATGCGTTTCCTTCTAGCTAGAGGTGGTGTCAGTGCTTAAACTGGCTGATATTTATACTATTTTTCACCTATGTGGTTGTTGTTGTTGCGAGACGCCTCGAATATATCAGTCGATCCGGGACCGATGGAGTCATTCCTTGGCTCATTTACGCCCCAAAAGGCGGGGAAACATAGTGTTCAGGCATAATAATCCACATCGGTGGACCGGCCCTGACGATCCAAAGGGTTGATGCATTCTGTTCCTGAGACTCGGGCTAGACAGTCTCGAATTCGGTAAGGACTATCTTTTGCCTTGGTTCATGACGGAAACCCAATTTCCAAATACGACATCGTGCGGTTTTGATTGTATATATATATATGGCGACATGATATATGGTACCCATGCCGTCTATGATTGATAGTTATGATTCGAAATTGTTTTTGAAACATATAAACACTATCTTTAATATCAAATTCTTTTGTTTTATTCGTATCAAGCATATTTTGGCCATTATAAGGTAAAACTCTATCTTCCGGTTTGTGTTGCATTGTGTGATGGGAACCGAGTCATATAATGGCTTCATTTTTATAAAAAGCATTGCGATGTTTAAAAGATTTACTTGTTTTGAGCACTGGCAATCCAATGGAGTAAACCCGTTTCGCGAAAGTAGCGTGGTCCTGTGATTAGCCATATTGTAAAATGTGTTAAGTAGATTTCTCATACCAGTCCCATGACTGACTCGTAGTTTGTTTCACTTGCAAACTCGGGTGCCTCTCTTTCTACACGGGCAGCCTTGTATTCAGGTTTTAGCAGGCTCTTTCTGGATAGCTAGTGCTGAAGATGGATTCTATCATTTATCTATTTTTATGCTGTTCAGCTCCTATTGTACATATTATGTTGTTTTCTGCTGTAGACATTTATGTATAGCTGAACTGTATTTGTACTAAGTATGATCCTGTATACTATATAACTCTGATGATTATGTTTATCCAGTGTATTATTTGTACATTATCTGATGTATTTATTTATTTCTGTTCCGCTGTTATCTGTTTATGTGTTATATTCCAAAGATTACCCTTGCCACCGTCAGTACGGGGTTTCTGGTCGTCACAATAATCATTCCAATATAAATCCTTTATATCAAAAATATAATTTGGGTTAATTTTTTTACATTTACCCTCTTTTCAAAACATACTGTGTTGGTTCATCGTATTCGAGCGTTTATAAACCCCTACCGATACAGTGGATCAAAATGATCGACCAGAACCAATAAACAATTCAACTAATAAATCTCCGCAATATAAATCATTTTTATATCAAATAACAAATACGTTCACTCGTATATATACACTCAACTCAATCTAGGGCATTACTAACCCTATCTCTACTGAGTCACACCACAGAGCCAAGGTAATTACTTAACCTTATGCTCTGATACCAACTGTAGTGTCCCGAAATCCCAGTACCATTTGAGCTGACCAAATAACACAAGTCCAAACCAAATTGCACTGGAAACCAGAAAACTAATAGAAAGAAAAAAGAGAGTGAGAATAGATAAGATAGAAAATTAGAATAGAAGGAGAAGAAGAAGAACATACAACATCAGAGTAAACACGAATCTCACAGTGGAACGAACAATATATAATAGATACATGTCTTTGAAATAAAATCAGTATATGTGTACAGTAACATTATCAGAGTATAACACTTACAACACAGCGGAAATAACTGTAGCTATATAATCCTGAAGCCTTCTGCTCCAAGCTCTCCAAGTATTTGAAAAATCCTGACTACTTGATTGCCCGTGCAAAATTGGGTACCCAAGAGTTTAGGGAAAACAAAACAAACTCTAGGTCAGTCATGGGACTGGTGTGAGTAAAACAATTTAAAACAGTTTGAGCAATAAAACGATATCTCATAAGGCCACGCCGTATAACGAAATGGGTTTTTCCCTTATGAATATCCAAAACATTTGATTTAACTTTCAAAATCCTTTTGGAAGAAACGATAATCTTTATATCAAAACTGTTTTGATATTTTAATAATGTCTATCAACCACAACTAAATAATCATCTAGCAGAAACGCTTTCATCTCACGTTCTACATATATTATACAATCAAAACCGCGAACAATTATTGGATAATGGATTACCAACTATGACAAGGTATGGAACCACCTTCCGATAGTGTAACTCTAGAGAGGAATACACTGGGTTCAGCAAGAACATCTTGCAATCCGGCCACACATGACCGACCACTCATTTTGCTTGAGTGTATCGAATGTATATCACCAATGGTTGGGATCAACAACCGTTTCCCGAATGGGACAACATCGAATAGATTAAAGAATGAAATGAATATCTCTAGATAGGTGATAATACACCCTAATTGGCAGCCAATCACTTAGCCATGCTGCCTTCCCGATTTTTGTCATTTCTCGGTTGTGAGGCTAGAGGCCACACTTATCTCTGACGGATCACACATTTGTTCACTTTGAATGTCATATTGCCATACCACCAAATTACAAATTGATTTCCCAAAAAATACAACGGGTATACAACTAAGAGAAACGAATTCCTCCTACACCAAATGCATATACGTTTGAAGAGATCAACTTACGCGATCTGTTAAATATACTCTGTCAGACATTCTTCCATACAGGTCGTCCTAGGACTGGACAAACCGAAGGCACTATTCTATAAATCCATCTTAGGAAATTTCTACCTAGGATCGCCAAAACAGCCCTTGCATAACTCCGTCTTCAGTTATCTTCATCATATCTGATTCACAATGCTAATGCCGATACGGAGTGGTTTTCAGATAATGTATATGATCCCGGTCTCTCCGTATTGACAACGGAAAACTGGTCAAAAACTTTGATGGTCGGTGAGTTAACTATCAAAGAAATCACGGGTGCAAACAACGATATTATTTTCAGATGGAAATTATATCGATCAATCATCATTTAACATTTATCTCTTTAGTTCATCAATTTATTTATTTCCTATTTCCATATATTCAACATTTCTTATTTTCTAAATTTAGAAATTATACGTTATTAACATTGGAAAACATTATCGTTTCTTGTTTTCTATATTAGAAAACATTTTTGATTCTTATTTGGAAAGCATTTCCATTTCTCCTACATTTGGATTTAAACATATGTTGAAATAAAACATCGCTATGCCAACTCAAACCATTACACTGATTAACTAATTTCACTTAACCAACCTTCACTATCGAACCTTAACCATTCCTTAGTTAAAAACAAAGGCAATCAAGATGGGGTATAACTAACTATCAGGCCTTAACTGAACAACATTTCTAACTTCAAAATAGACAAAGTTCACCTTTAAATCTTTAACAAACTTCCTTACGTAACTCTCGGATTCTATTTACGAATCCACTTCTTTTACAGAATATCATTTGATTTTAACAATAGGGTTATAATCCCATGCTTCAGAAATATAATAACTTCAATATAACTTTTATTTATTAATTTGGATAAATAAACAAACAATTACTTTATTAATGAATAAATAAATTTTGATTAAAAAGGAAAGTGAATAGTACTTTCCTGAATTCGATATAATCGAATTCAACGTATAGTTCTCTTTCGAATAATCTCTATTCGATAACTCCTTTCTTCGAATAAACTATATTCAATTAACTCTCTTTTAATAACTAATATTCAATAATATCTCATTCAAATAACTAATATTCGATAATGTCTCTCTTGAATAAACTATATTCAATAATCTTATTTCGAATAAACTATATTCGACTAACACCTTTCGAACAAACTCTATTCGATCAACTCCTTTCTTCCCATAAACTATATTCGATAATCTTATTTCGAATAAACTATATTCGATTAACTCCTTTCGAATAACTATATTCGATAACTCTTTTAACTCTATTCGAATAAACTATATTCGATAATCTTCTTTCGAATAAACTATATTCGATTAACTCCTTTCGAATAACTGTATTCGATAACTCTTTTTACTCATATTCGATAATCTTCTTTCGAATAAACTATATTCGATTAACTCCTTTTGAATAACTATATTTGATATCTCTTTTAACTTTATTCGAATAAACTATATTCGATAATCTTCTTTCGAATAAACTATATTCGATTAACTCCTTTCTAATAACTATATTCGATAAATCTTTTAACTCTATTCGAATAAACTATATTCTATAATCTTCTTTCGAATAAACTATATTCGATTAACTTCTTTCGAATAACTATATTCGATAACTCTTTTAACTCTATTCGAATGAACTATATTCGATTAACTCCTTTAACTCTATTAAATTAACTCTAACTCGATTAACTCTATTTGATTAACTTCTTTCCGAATAACTAATATTCGATAACTCCTTTTGAATAACTAATATTCAATAACTCCTTTTGAATAACTAATATTCGATAACTCCTTTCGAATAAACTCTATTCGATAACCTTTCTTCAAATAAACTATATTCGATTAACTTCTTTAACTCATTTGAATAAACCATATTCGATTAACTCCTTTACTCTATTGGAATAAACCATATTCGATTAACTCCTTTACTCTATTTATTTTCTACATATTTCCTTTTCAATTATATTTGTAAATGTTTTACAAATATTTCCCTTTCTATTTTATTTGTAAATGTTTTACAAATATTTCTCTTTCTATTTTATTTGTAAATGTTTTACAAATATTTCTCTTTCTATTTAATTATTTATAGGCCTCACCTTACCATTTCGGCCCAACTCCAATTGAATACCCACACCGCTGTTTTCTGGCCTGCCTCCCTCTTCTTCTTCCTGCGATGTCCAACTCCTTCAACTGGCCATTGCGGGTCCTTTTACTCCCTACCGCTCCACCTTTACTTCATCATTTTCAGAACCAACCCCAACCGCATTCTCCTCATTCAAATCTCCTTCTTTCTACTCCCTCCACGTGAAGCTCGATGCTATCTCCTGGAACCTGTCGAACAGCTCTTCTCGCGGAGGTACAGTGAACGGCGACACCAATTTCCATTGAATAGACCCAAAACCATTCTGCTCGCTCGCCTCAATCCCAGGAACAAGAATCTAGACTCAAGTTCACCAAACACTTGCTAGTTTTCTCGCAATTCCCAATCTTAAATCTACTGCCCAAAACCCCATCGACAATATCCCGCGTCGAACCCTTTAAAATGGGTATTGGTATGAAGATAAATGCCCAACGATCACAAATATACATCTGTAACGATTTATAGATTTTGATTTCATTTCTAATGATTTTCGAAGTCCCACGAAATTGTCTGAGGGAGAATAGAACAGCGGTGGTAATATTTGACCAGATGAAAGAGTGAATTAGGTTTAAAATGTTAGATGGTATTTATAGGAAAAAAATATATTATTTTATTTGATTTTTATATTCGATTTTAACTTTGTACTTACCATTTAAAAAATCCTGTGATCACATACAATATCCAAAAACATGGAAATGGACATACAACTAGAGTTTGACATTATGGACCCAATGAAACTGGTTTCGTCGAATTCCGACTCCGTTTGCTCACACAGTGTATTTATAATTGTCAAAATATCGACTGTTTTTCACATTAAAAATCTGTACGGCCCCATACTAACCCCAAAAATCACGAAACTTGAAATCTAACAATAATTTAATGTTATGGATCCAACAAAATTAGTTTTTTCGAAAACAGAGCTTGTTTGCAAAACTGGCTATTTTTAAAGCTCTAAATAACCCATTTAAATATATAAATATATTTAAAAATAGTTAAATTAAATATAAATAAATTTATATTATCGTATATGTTCACAGTAGAATATCATACAGCTCCAGCATATTCCTATATGAATTTCTAACTCGATATTTCAAATCCCAATTAAATCGATATTCGATTTATAATGAGATTCCTTTTATATATTGTTATAAATTATAACGGAATTCCATAACGTCTTTTCTAAAATTTGATTTGGACATAAATCCAAATCTACACGACGAAATCCTGATTTTTCTCTTCCATTAGAGAAATATACTTCATCAGCTCCGAACGTTTCTTGTTTCATAGAAATCCGGGTTAAAACGGATTCTGTATATTCAATTGAAGTTCGAATCGCCAAATGACGAACTGCTGCGCCATTTCGAGCTCGATTTTAATTATATTATAATTATACCTTCAAACTTCATTTAAATAATATACTCGTTATTCGAATTCAATTCCAAACTGAATTATATATATTTTGAATTGTCCAATTAACACAATATTGTGAATTCCACTATTTCCAATTATTTCAGAAATTAAATATATTATTCTATTATTTAATTTAATTAAATATTCAATATTATTTAATTAAACGACGATATAAATCTCTACCATTATTTAAATAATTAAATAAATTTATTATTACACAGTAAAAATATAGGACATTACAGTACCCCTTTTGAGGGATCAAGCCCACGTTGTTCTATTTCCTGTCCTTCTCCTGCATCCAAATACTCATTAGTACATTAAAACCATTTCTTCCATTCAACCATTGCAATCAATGTAATTCAATACAACCATTATAAACATTATAATCAACATAATTTATGCCATCACTGTAATAACACAATCAAATAAGAGCAGAAGTATTGTCCAGGCATATCACCAACAAAATAAAATTAACATGTAGTCTTTAAAAAGCAACCACATCCAATGGCAATTCCAACTTATAAAAGAAGGTAACAATATCAATATACTTACACAATTATTATTTATCAATCAATAATTGTACACCATCAATGTAAGCATAAACCATTTTGTGTATACTAATCAGTCCAAACTAGTAACACAGTCATTAAGGCATGGTAATCCAATCAATATTAGTAACACAACATCCATTTAATAACCATTATTGACTACACATCAAATTGTAGTAATCAATGGTGAGACAACGCATAAACATTCTTATTACGGTCCATTATCAAGAGACAACACATAAAATAAATAAAATCAGTTACTAATCATATATTTCAATCATTCAATCATACTTAAATTATTAAATTTCTTATTTCGTTACTTATCACATATCTACACCGTAAATTTCTTCATAGGAAGAATTGGTTGTATGGCATTTGTAACTGCAAGTAATAATTTTTCTTCCCTTTTCTTTTTATGTGAATTCCTTGTTATTCCTAACATTAAACGTTTATTTATTTTCATCTTAACAATATGCAAGATTTGTAATATTTCATGTTCTAATACATTGAAATATCAGAGAACTCACAAATCTACAAAAATTCTCAATTTCACTTTATTTATTGCATTAAATAAAAAACATTTTTTTAATCATTATGCGATTACAAGACAATTAATTATAGATACATATGCACGAATGACATTCTCCATTATTTTACATATGTAAAAAAAATATAACCATCCATTTTAAACAAATTTAAGATATTTAGATATAAGAGTGCATACATCAAATCAATCAGCTTGCATGTTTGATGATATTTATTTCTAAGAATAAATTTAGGTGTAAGAGGGTATATATCCAACTAATCAATTTTTAAAGGTTCAACATGTTTTAGATCTAAGATAGGAACCTAGAACTTATTTGCAAAAATGCATAATAATATAATTTTATGAATAAAAAGGGTTCCAACAAGTTTTAAATAATTTTTTAGGAGAGATCATTGACTTACAAAAATGAGAAATTGTCACTTGCATTCCCCTACAATTACAGATGCAAGAGATATTTCCACACCTGAAATGGAACGATAAAAATGGATTCCTTCATCCCAAAATTTGTAGTTCTTCCTCTCTAGGATAAGATTGAATTATCTTTTTTTAAATATATATATATAGAAGTTGAGAATTGTATTTGAAGAATTTTTCTACAGGAAGAAGAAATAGATGGTTGCCCCTTATCAGTTAGTTTAGCTTGCTTATATAGAATTTAGGGATTGATTTAGTCCATTAGATTAACCCCAAAAATTGTTAAATTACATCACAAACGCTCTTCTAATTACTTCATAATGAAGTAATATCTTTACACGCATCTATATGTCTATTAGTATTTTCTTCATGCAACACAAGATAAAAAGAAATTTGAATACCATTTAAAAAGGGTAATAAATGAATAGGCTTTAAAACCTATTAAGAAATTACCGTTTATATAAGAGAATTAATTCCATTCTTTATGAAATATATCTCTAATAATACAAAATGCGTGTCAATCAATGCCTACTAAATCTTGACATGTGCAATGATTCAGTTATTGCTCCATAATAAAATTACCGCATTTACATATTTATACATGTATAGTGAAATTTAGATTTATACTAATTAATGTCTAACATTTGCAAGAATATGCAATAAATCCCGTCCATACATCAACAATTAATGTACAATTGATTGTTAACATATCTTCAAAAGTGGAAATAAGCATATATTTTAATTTCTTTTTTTTTCTACTTTCCCATACAAATTAATTCATAATCAAATTATATACATGCATATATATATACACACACACACACACACACATACGCACAAGATTTGAATAACATGTAATGTACAATTGATTCACAACCTATGAAATTAATATATTATAATTTGGAAACAACATACGCCCTATATATATACACATTACATATAAAATCATTACTTATATGCAACTTTTAAATCCTATATGTCTCTCATTTTTAAATGCCTCCATACACACATACTTCTTACTTGAAACAAATATTTTTTTTTCCGTTGTTTGGTTTACTTAAAATTCAAAAATATGTCAATGATAAGAATCGAACTCATGACCTCATGTATCAAAGTCCACTAACTTAACAACTACACCAAACACATTCTAAAAAAAGATTTATTTTATAAATGATAATTTCAAATATATTAAAATTATATATCAAAATGATCTTCTCGGAAAGACCTTCGTAATGGTAATAAATACGACATCCGATTTATCTTCAAGTAATAATTAATTCTTAATTGCTTAACTTTTAGAACCGTAAAAGTTGTTGGATGTTACATTCTTCTCCCTTTAAAAGAATTGCGCCCTCGCAATTCCTCGAATGAAGCGACCCGTAACTTCCTCGGTGAGGAAAGCGCGGATAGTTCGAGAACAACACAAAAAGGAACGCAGACGGAAGAACATTTCATTGTATATTTACAACAATTCCATCAGATACAAGAATATACAGAGTATAAATGAATATTATACATTCGATAAATATCAGAGATTACAATACATTACATAGCAGCGGAAAATAATACACTACACAACTAGAAGAGATATGCGGATACAAAGCTTTCCGGATATCGTTCCAGCTGTAAACGCCATATAACACGGATCCTGTGAATATAAATCTGCTAAACCAAAACTACTAGCTGCCCGTGTCAAATAAGGGCACCCAGAGTTTAGATTAAAACAATAAACTCCAGGTCAGTCATGTGACTGGTGTGAGAACTAAAACAATTATTAATCTTTATTTTTAAAGTTAGGTAAATCAAGGGACCACGCCATATAACACGGAACGGGTTTCCTCCCAAGAATACCAGTGCATAAAACAAACAACGCAATGCTAAATAAAGAAAAATGAAGCTATTATAAGACCAAGTTCCCATCACACAATGCAACGCAAGCCGGAGGATAGGGTTTTTACCTTATAATAGCCAAGAATGCTTGATACATTTAAAACAAATCATTTGATACTATTATAAGTGCATAGTGTATAAAACAACTTCAAATCATAAGTATCAATCATAGACAGCATAAGTGCCCCATCCCACTATGTCGCCATACTAGGTTCTACAATTAAAACCGCAAAGTCACATATTTGGAAATTGGATTTCCATCTGCGAACTGAGGCTAGGGACCGTCCTCAACCGATTAGAGACAATCTAGCCCATGTCTCAGGACCCAGAGTCAGGTGGGCCCTTGGAGCGACAGGGCCGGTCCACCGATGTGGATTAAAATGCCTGAACACTGCGTTTCCCTACCCTTTGGGGGCGTAAATGAGCCAACGAATGGCTCCATCGGACCCGGATCATCCGATCTAACCGAGGCGCCTCGCAACAGAAACAACCACATAAGTCAAACTCGTCAGGGCATGTAAAACCACTGACGCCACTTCTAACTAGAAGGAAATGCATGCCCTCCCTGAGGTCCTCTCCCGTTTCTGGTTCACAACCGGGGTGTGAGGCTCGCGAATTCACATTACACAAAGCTATACCACACAGGCGGTGCTTTGATCATCAACCACAAGACTTTGCTTTTCAACAGAAGCCTCGATCAATTGCCACTTAGGCGTGCCACACAGGCAATTCATTCCATGTGATGGATATCCATCAATATATAACCCCTGAGCTCGTACATCTCAGAGAAGGGCGTTAAGCAAGAGAATAAATTCTCCGCCGCCAAACAGATATATATTTAATAGAAATCAATCACACAGACTGAAATCCAATGTCAGACACATAGTCCATTTACAAGTTCGTTCTGGGTCTGAACGAAACCGAAGGCACCTAGTACCCCGCATATCCATCGATCTCCAAGTACGTCTGGACGACCACTAACTGATTCCCTCCTGTTGGGTGTACGACCCAATTAAGATCATCAGTAATCACCCAAACGACGGGAAGACCTCCGCTCTTCAACCATTGTGACGGCATGGAATTTCGCTCGGTCCGAACCAGTCGCTAAACCGATCCAGGCCGTTCGAAACGCCCTATCGTTTGAGAACAGGACAAAACAGAACGCATACAGAAGAACATTTCACTGTATATTACAACAATGCATCAGATTACAAGAATATACAGAGTATAAATGAATATTACACAGAAATATCAGAGATTTAAATTACATTTAAATACATAGCAGCGGAAAATAATACAATACACAACTAGAAGGAGATATACGGATACAAAGCTTTCCGGATATCGTTCCAGCTGTAAACCAGGATCCTGTGAATATAAATCTGCAAAACCCAAACTACTAGCTGCCCGTGTCAAAATAAGGGCACCCAGAGTTTAGGTTAAAACAATAAACTCCAGGTCAGTCATGGGACTGGTGTGAGAACTAAAACAGTTATTAATCTTTATTTTAAATCATTAGGTAAATCAAGGGACCACGCCGTATAACACGGAACGGGTTTCCTCCCAAGAATACCAGTGCATAAAACAAACAGCGCAATGCTAAATAAAGAAAAATGAAGCTGTTATAAGACCCAGGTCCCATCACACAATGCAACGCAGTCGAGGATAGGGTTTTCCCTTATAACAGCCAAAGAATGCTTGATACGGTTAAAACAAATCGTTTGATACTATTATAAGTGCATAGTGTATAAAACAACTTCAAATCATAAGTATCAATCATAGGCGGCATGAGCGTCCCATGCCACTATGTCGCCATATATAGGTTTACAAATAAAACCGCAAATGTCACGTATTTGGAAATTGGATTTCCGTCTATGAACCGAGGCCAGGGATCGTCCTCCACCGATTCGTGACTCTCTAGCCCGAGCCACCGGAACAGCCGCAACTGCCCCTTGGAGCGACAGGGCCGGTCCACCGATGTGGATTATAGTGCCTGAACAATACGTTTCCCCGCCCTTTGGGGCGTAAACGAGCCAACGAATGACTCCATCGGACCCGGATCGTCCGATCAAACCGAGGCGCCTCGCAACAGCAACAACCACACAGGTGAAAAGTATATAAATGTCAGGGCTGGTAGGTCACTGACACCACCCTAGCTAGAAAGAAACGCATGCCCTCCCTGAGGTCCTCTCCCGTTTTTGGTTCACAACCGGGGTGCGAGACTCGCGAATTCACGTTACACAAAGCTGTGCCACACAGGCTGTGCTTTGATCATCACCACAAGACTTTGCTTTTCAACAGAAGCCTCGATCAATTGCCACTTAGGCATGCCACACAGGCCGTTCACTCCATGCGTTTGATATCCATCAATATATAACCCCTGAGCTCGTACGTCTCAGAGAAGGACGTTAAGCAAGAGAATAAATTCTCTGCCGCCAAACAGATATATATTTAATAGAGATCAATCACACGGACTAAAATCCAATGTCAGACACACAGTCCATTTACAAGTCCGTTCTGGGTCTGAACGAAACCGGAGGCACCTAGTACCCCGCATATCCATCGATCTCCAAGTACGTCTGGACGATCACCAACTGTTTCCATCTTCTTGGGTGTACAGCCCAATCAAGATCATCAGTTATCACCCAAACGACGTGAAGACTTCCGGTCTTCGACCACCGTCTTCATCTTCGACACCACGTCGAATCAGTTATTCAGAATGGGATAAACCCGGTCTTTCTGAATAACTCGCGTATATATTATAAAAGTGTTACACAAACACAACATACGCCTCATTCCAATTCAGAATATTCTTTTATTCAAATATTCCTATACTTTGGGAAAAGTTCCCATTAATTTTATCCAAGATAAATTCTTTAAATTTATTCTTTAATCTCCTTTGAATATCAATTCAAACTAGTCGGGATTATCGAACCACACCGAAGTAATCATTTATTTTATTTTTCCCAATCCCAACCTATTCATCCCATGAAGTCAAACTGGTAGTACTTCATATCTAACACCACAGTGTTATCGGTAATTCAATTACCATTTCACGTTCAAATCTAATTAAAGATTTAACTATCGCCTGGAGCAAAACTGGTGATACTCCATTTTCGATCATTTCAATCTAATTAAAGATTCATTAAAACTCCACTTAGTTTTAATCCCCGACTGGGTTAAAGAATCAGTGTCATTTAAAACACGGTTCACGGTAAACCCAAAATCACATTCCATTAATTATCGGGTTAAAGAACAAGTGTTATTTAAAACACTGTTCACGATAAACCCAAAAATCAATACCAATTCAATTCCAATTAAATATCATTTAATTGGTACACTTCATTAAATCTAAATAAAAAGATTTAATCTTTTCTCAACTGGGTTCAAGAACGGTGTTAGTGAAGACACCATTCACGACAAACCCAAATCACATTCGATATTCAATACAAGGCTCTGAATAGAAAATATATCGGCTTATATTCAATATCAAATTCTACGACTAACAAATGTCGTATTGGAAATAACGATATACATATATATCTTTCAAATTTCCATGACAACACCTGTATAATCACGAATTCCAACACCGAAATATTCCGAAGACAATTTCGATTCAAATCCACTCCAATGCAATCATTGGAAATTCTGGTTATTTTTAAAACCCCTTTCAAATTCAATTTATTTATTTAAAAATAAATAGAATTATAATTCTAGTTCAAAACTAGCTCATTTCGATAAAAATCTATTTTTATCTTTTCAAATATGGAGTTTTTCATCCCAAATCTTCACAAATCATTTCTTATGATTTTACACAAATTATTACTATTTTTAATAATTTTATCAAGGCCCGTACAGTCGATTTCCATCAATGGCCATCGAACTGCACTTACATCGACCTTTTTCGAATTTGATTTGGACATAATTCCAAATCCAACCGTTAGATTTCAAATTTCTAACATTCGCTAGAAAGCTCTTTTCGATACGAACCCAACGGTTCCGGTTTTAGGAGAATCCGACGGTCGGATCTCCCGTAACGTCCATTTGAAATCAATGGTCGAAATTCGCGAACTGCCGCGGCGCGGCGCGTTCTATTCAGGCCATTATATTATATATATAATATATATAATATATACTTCGTCGATTTCTATTTAAAACGAATTATATAAATAGTTTAAAATTCGTTTCAAAATCTATTTCAACTTCCATCTCAATTCAAAGCAAAATTGAATTCTTCTCTATAAATTTGTTTTAAAATTCATTTCTATTCAATTCAAATTTCAATTCAATTTGAATTCATTTCAATTTGCTTTCAATTCATTTTGAATTCGTTTTCAATTCAATTCATTTCGAAATCGTTTTCAATTCAATTCACTTTGAATTCGTTTTCAATTCAATTCATTTCGAAATCACTTTCAATTCAATTCACTTTGAATTCGTTTTCAATTCAATTCATTTCGAAATCACTTTCAATTCAATTCACTTTGAATTCGTTTTCAATTCAATTCATTTCGAAATCACTTTCAATTCAATTCACTTTGAATTCGTTTTCAATTCAATTTATTTCGAAATCACTTTCAATTCAATTCACTTTGAATTCGTTTTCAATTCAATTCATTTCGAAATCACTTTCAATTCAATTCACTTTGAATTCGTTTTCAATTCAATTCATTTCGAAATCACTTTCAATTCAATTCACTTTGAATTCGTTTTCAATTCAATTCATTTCGAAATCACTTTCAATTCAATTCACTTTGAATTCGTTTTCAATTCAATTCATTTCGAAATCACTTTCAATTCAATTCACTTCGAAATCGTTTTCAATTCAATTTATTTCGAAATCACTTTAAAATTGATATAAATATCGTTCACGTCAAAATGGCGTCAATCTAATCAACACGGCTTCATAAATTTCTATTTTCAAATATTCTATTTCAAATATTTCTTTTTCAAATATTTCTTTTTCAAAACTGGAATGAGGCCCAATCAATTACCATATAAAATTAATTATATGGATTTGCATACAACACATGTATATAATAGCATTGAAAATAATCAACCATCAACCAAAGTGCACTACACTGTATAAGCATCAAATATAGATATTCAACGCTTATAACAGCCTGTCAATCAATCGATCGACATATTTAATCAATCAGGATGAGTGAACTTCAAATTTCATCCCAACACCCGTGTGGGGTTTCAAACAATCAAACACAGATTTTATTTGTGCAATTGGGCGATGTGTAAAATTTATCGACCCAATCAATATCAGTCAAATCAGTGTATATACAAACAAATCGGCCGATTTGTTTATAACTATTCATTTATTCACATTCACGTTAAAAATTATATTTTTAACGATACAACATTTTATTTCAACCTATGAATTTCTATTCAATTCATTTACACAATAAAATGATATTTTTATTTTCTAACCTATTTTAGAAAATTTCGGCGGCATAACGGCACGATACTAGAAACGGGACAAGGCCTAGCCTTATCCCCGGTCTAGTGAAGGCCCACGCCATTCACACATCAATCATATCAATTTCATCTCACCAAACAATTCAATTTCAACAAATAATCCAACTAATCTATGCAACCAAACAAACAAGTCCATGGTCTGTGGACGATTGTGTCGGGTGCTACTAAGCACCGTCTGCATCCTAGTATATATACATAACTAGAAAAGAATTGAAAGGTGAGAAATTCTCACGTATAGCTATCCTAGCTCCACGGCTCTTCTTTTGCAGAAGTCTTCGTCGTTTCGCCTTTTTGTCACCTTCGTTGCTGCTTTCACTACACACGTAAAAATCACATTTTTACTACGCTATTCAATATATAAAAATCGAATTTTTACTTCGATGTTCAATATATAAAAATCGAATTTTTATTTCAAAGTTCAATATATAAAAATCGAATTTTTTAGTTCAAAGTTCAATATATAAAAATCGAATTTTTAGTTCGCTATTCAATATATAAAAATCGAATTTTTATTTCAAAGTTAAATATATAAAAATCGAATTTTTAGTTCGCTATTCAATATATAAAAATCGAATTTTTATTTCAAAGTTCAATATATAAAAATCGAATTTTTATTTTGCTTTTCAACAGATAAAAATCGAATTTTTATTACTATGTTATATAGATAAAAATTATATTTTTATCACGCTATTTTCCACCTAAAGATTTTGCCTTTTCTAAAATAAAGATTTCGCCTTTTCACTTTCAAAGAACACGCCCTTTCATTCTTAAAGAACTCGCCTTTTCATTTTTAAAGTTCATATCTTTTGTTTAAAAAAACAAAGTTGTTATCTTTTTTTTATTTTCTTATTAAAAGATTAAACCTTTTAAAATAAAATCAGTTTTTAAAATCATTAAAAATTCAGTTTTAAAAATCAAATAAAAAAACAGTTTTCAAAATAAATAAAAAAACAGGTTTCAAGTAAAAAAAAACAGTTTAAGTAAAATTAAAAAAAACAGTTAAAGTAAATAAAAAAAACAGTTTTCAAGCAAAAAAAAAAAAAAAAAAAAAAAAAAAACAGTATCAGGGAACTTACAGAAGATCGGTTGAATGGGGGGGGGGGGTCTTCTGCTTCGTCGGAGGATGGGGGGGGGGGATTCTCCACATCGGCGGCGGCGCTCACAGGATTGGGGGGGGGCGATAGGGCTGCAGCGGGTTTTGGGGGAGGGGTGCGTCGATCGGAGACGATGAAGGAGGAAGGAGAAGAAGTGGCGGGTGCGACGGTGGCTCCGTCGAGCCATCTAGGGCTCCGCCCTCTTTTTCTTTTTTTTTTTTTTTTTATATTCTGAATTCATTTTTTTGAACGGGGGGGGGGGGGGGGGGCAGGAGGGTTAAAGGGGAGGAGGGAATATTTTTATTTTTTATTTTTTTTATATTATTTAATTTCTAAAAGTTGACTTTCCCATACGACCTCGAAACGAGGCCCACCGCCTGTCGCCCATAGCGTTTCACCCCCATTCCGAACACAATGGGATATGTACCGCAAGCTGAATCGACCGTTTCGATCAGTTTCCTTTTAATTTACATTTAAATCACTATATTGAATTTTAAACGTACATTTCAAATTACCGGGGCCACATACGAATTCTAAAAATGGCAGAAAAATATTTTCTAGCTTCGTATTGACGATACGGTCCTAACAAAACTAGTTTCGTCGAATTCTGAGACCGTATGAAAAATGGCCAATTTCCAGTCGATTAAAATCAACTGAAACTGGTCAAACGCGTTTTCCTTTGCCACGCTCACATATTGATTCGAAAAATTATGAAATTTAAAACCTAGCAATAACTTGACACTGCGGATCCAACAAAACTGGTTTTGTCGAAATCCGAGGTCGTTTGCAAAATGTCCATTTTTAAGGGCCTGAATTCCATAGCGACTATTCAGAATTTTCAACTGGACATATCTTTTGATTCCCGCTACGAACTTTTGATTTTTCGGATTCGTTGGAGAGATATTCACTATTAGATTCCATTATTTTTTGTTTCACTAAAATCCGGATTGTTTTGCACCCGGTACATTCAATTGAAGTTTGAAATCGAATTATCGAACTACCGCGCCATTTTCAATTCCTTTTATAATTATATATAATTATTTATATTCTAACGACGACGCGTATAATATATACGTTCGAATTATATTCAAAATAAATTTCTCGTCGATATTATTTAAAATAATTCATTTTAAATAATTAAAATTCGCCAAAATTGCCAAAATAAAAATTTTAAACTGGCCCAGATTTTCCGGGTTGTTACAATCTCCCCCACTTAAAACTTTTCGTCCCCGAAAAGGAACAAAGTCGAAAGTGGTTTGATTATTCAACTCTACGTTTGATCTGGCTTCCATTCTCCAACTCTTTAGTTTCTGAGAATTTTCAAAATTTCAAAAATTTGGCTAAAACCCTAAATTTTCGAAAAATTTCGCCATAACCTCCCCTGCACCGGGAGCATCGGGGAATTTCAAATAGCTTCCCCGGTCCTTCAGATCTCAAAAAGAAAAAGAAAAAGCCAAGCGGCTAGCCAATAGGCTCACAAAATCATCATCACCCAAACAAAACAGGAAATTATGTAGTAAACATGTACCTATTTGTCGGGCAAACAAATTTTATTCTCTGGCTCTAGCCTCCTTGCTATGACCTGCTCAATGATATATATGTATATGCAAGCAAATGCGACCTATTTTCAATACAGTTCAATATTTGATCAAATTAGGCATAATGGTTCAAAATTATCAAACAATTAAACAAACAACACAATCATCAATCAATTAGTTGATTAGCTTTTCAAATGCATAACTTTGATATATAGTCAAAAATCAGATTTTTGATGCCAAATCACAACAATGTATTCTAGCTATATAAGATTTGGTTCTCACACCAGTCTAATGGAAATATATAGAAAATCACACCTTTGAAACTCGAATACCAATTCTGATGATGTCTAGACTATCATCAGAATCGTCTCCGGGCGACTAGAGTGTGACTCTATATCTATCCAGTATATTACACGCGGATCAGACGTATACGCAAAATCTATATATACTGGACTGTCCACATCAATATAGATAGATAATCAAATACGAATAATTGATTTAGATTTTCAAAACAAAATTGTTTTCATTTTAAAAATATACTCTTCACACTCGTTCTAGGATACTACTGATCCCATCTCTAACGAGTCATTCTCGTTGGATATTACTAATCCAATATCTGATGAATTCTTTCGTACGGTTCTAATGTGTCTTGTTCTCTAGCTTTGTAAACCAAAGCTCTGATACCAACTGTGACGGCATGGAATTTCGCTCGGTCCGAACCAGTCGCTAAACCGATCCAGGCCGTTCGAAACGCCCTATCGTTTGAGAACAGGACAAAACAGAACGCATACAGAAGAACATTTCACTGTATATTACAACAATGCATCAGATTACAAGAATATACAGAGTATAAATGAATATTACACAGAAATATCAGAGATTTAAATTACATTTAAATACATAGCAGCGGAAAATAATACAATACACAACTAGAAGGAGATATACGGATACAAAGCTTTCCGGATATCGTTCCAGCTGTAAACCAGGATCCTGTGAATATAAATCTGCAAAACCCAAACTACTAGCTGCCCGTGTCAAAATAAGGGCACCCAGAGTTTAGGTTAAAACAATAAACTCCAGGTCAGTCATGGGACTGGTGTGAGAACTAAAACAGTTATTAATCTTTATTTTAAATCATTAGGTAAATCAAGGGACCACGCCGTATAACACGGAACGGGTTTCCTCCCAAGAATACCAGTGCATAAAACAAACAGCGCAATGCTAAATAAAGAAAAATGAAGCTGTTATAAGACCCAGGTCCCATCACACAATGCAACGCAGTCGAGGATAGGGTTTTCCCTTATAACAGCCAAAGAATGCTTGATACGGTTAAAACAAATCGTTTGATACTATTATAAGTGCATAGTGTATAAAACAACTTCAAATCATAAGTATCAATCATAGGCGGCATGAGCGTCCCATGCCACTATGTCGCCATATATAGGTTTACAAATAAAACCGCAAATGTCACGTATTTAGAAATTGGATTTCCGTCTATGAACCGAGGCCAGGGATCGTCCTCCACCGATTCGTGACTCTCTAGCCCGAGCCACCGGAACAGCCGCAACTGCCCCTTGGAGCGACAGGGCCGGTCCACCGATGTGGATTATAGTGCCTGAACAATACGTTTCCCCGCCCTTTGGGGCGTAAACGAGCCAACGAATGACTCCATCGGACCCGGATCGTACGATCAAACCGAGGCGCCTCGCAACAGCAACAACCACACAGGTGAAAAGTATATAAATGTCAGGGCTGGTAGGTCACTGACACCACCCTAGCTAGAAAGAAACGCATGCCCTCCCTGAGGTCCTCTCCCGTTTTTGGTTCACAACCGGGGTGCGAGACTCGCGAATTCACGTTACACAAAGCTGTGCCACACAGGCTGTGCTTTGATCATCACCACAAGACTTTGCTTTTCAACAGAAGCCTCGATCAATTGCCACTTAGGCATGCCACACAGGCCGTTCACTCCATGCGTTTGATATCCATCAATATATAACCCCTGAGCTCGTACGTCTCAGAGAAGGACGTTAAGCAAGAGAATAAATTCTCTGCCGCCAAACAGATATATATTTAATAGAGATCAATCACACGGACTAAAATCCAATGTCAGACACACAGTCCATTTACAAGTCCGTTCTGGGTCTGAACGAAACCGGAGGCACCTAGTACCCCGCATATCCATCGATCTCCAAGTACGTCTGGACGATCACCAACTGTTTCCATCTTCTTGGGTGTACAGCCCAATCAAGATCATCAGTTATCACCCAAACGACGTGAAGACTTCCGGTCTTCGACCACCGTCTTCATCTTCGACACCACGTCGAATCAGTTATTCAGAATGGGATAAACCCGGTCTTTCTGAATAACTCGCGTATATATTATAAAAGTGTTACACAAACACAACATACGCCTCATTCCAATTCAGAATATTCTTTTATTCAAATATTCCTATACTTTGGGAAAAGTTCCCATTAATTTTATCCAAGATAAATTCTTTAAATTTATTCTTTAATCTCCTTTGAATATCAATTCAAACTAGTCGGGATTATCGAACCACACCGAAGTAATCATTTATTTTATTTTTCCCAATCCCAACCTATTCATCCCATGAAGTCAAACTGGTAGTACTTCATATCTAACACCACAGTGTTATCGGTAATTCAATTACCATTTCACGTTCAAATCTAATTAAAGATTTAACTATCGCCTGGAGCAAAACTGGTGATACTCCATTTTCGATCATTTCAATCTAATTAAAGATTCATTAAAACTCCACTTAGTTTTAATCCCCGACTGGGTTAAAGAATCAGTGTCATTTAAAACACGGTTCACGGTAAACCCAAAATCACATTCCATTAATTATCGGGTTAAAGAACAAGTGTTATTTAAAACACTGTTCACGATAAACCCAAAAATCAATACCAATTCAATTCCAATTAAATATCATTTAATTGGTACACTTCATTAAATCTAAATAAAAAGATTTAATCTTTTCTCAACTGGGTTCAAGAACGGTGTTAGTGAAGACACCATTCACGACAAACCCAAATCACATTCGATATTCAATACAAGGCTCTGAATAGAAAATATATCGGCTTATATTCAATATCAAATTCTACGACTAACAAATGTCGTATTGGAAATAACGATATACATATATATCTTTCAAATTTCCATGACAACACCTGTATAATCACGAATTCCAACACCGAAATATTCCGAAGACAATTTCGATTCAAATCCACTCCAATGCAATCATTGGAAATTCTGGTTATTTTTAAAACCCCTTTCAAATTCAATTTATTTATTTAAAAATAAATAGAATTATAATTCTAGTTCAAAACTAGCTCATTTCGATAAAAATCTATTTTTATCTTTTCAAATATGGAGTTTTTCATCCCAAATCTTCACAAATCATTTCTTATGATTTTACACAAATTATTACTATTTTTAATAATTTTATCAAGGCCCGTACAGTCGATTTCCATCAATGGCCATCGAACTGCACTTACAGCGACCTTTTTCGAATTTGATTTGGACATAATTCCAAATCCAACCGTTAGATTTCAAATTTCTAACATTCGCTAGAAAGCTCTTTTCGATACGAACCCAACGGTTCCGGTTTTAGGAGAATCCGACGGTCGGATCTCCCGTAACGTCCATTTGAAATCAATGGTCGAAATTCGCGAACTGCCGCGGCGCGGCGCGTTCTATTCAGGCCATTATATTATATATATAATATATATAATATATACTTCGTCGATTTCTATTTAAAACGAATTATATAAATAGTTTAAAATTCGTTTCAAAATCTATTTCAACTTCCATCTCAATTCAAAGCAAAATTGAATTCTTCTCTATAAATTTGTTTTAAAATTCATTTCTATTCAATTCAAATTTCAATTCAATTTGAATTCATTTCAATTTGCTTTCAATTCATTTTGAATTCGTTTTCAATTCAATTCATTTCGAAATCGTTTTCAATTCAATTCACTTTGAATTCGTTTTCAATTCAATTCATTTCGAAATCACTTTCAATTCAATTCACTTTGAATTCGTTTTCAATTCAATTCATTTCGAAATCACTTTCAATTCAATTCACTTTGAATTCGTTTTCAATTCAATTCATTTCGAAATCACTTTCAATTCAATTCACTTTGAATTCGTTTTCAATTCAATTTATTTCGAAATCACTTTCAATTCAATTCACTTTGAATTCGTTTTCAATTCAATTCATTTCGAAATCACTTTCAATTCAATTCACTTTGAATTCGTTTTCAATTCAATTCATTTCGAAATCACTTTCAATTCAATTCACTTTGAATTCGTTTTCAATTCAATTCATTTCGAAATCACTTTCAATTCAATTCACTTTGAATTCGTTTTCAATTCAATTCATTTCGAAATCACTTTCAATTCAATTCACTTCGAAATCGTTTTCAATTCAATTTATTACGAAATCACTTTAAAATTGATATAAATATCGTTCACGTCAAAATGGCGTCAATCTAATCAACACGGCTTCATAAATTTCTATTTTCAAATATTCTATTTCAAATATTTCTTTTTCAAATATTTCTTTTTCAAAACTGGAATGAGGCCCAATCAATTACCATATAAAATTAATTATATGGATTTGCATACAACACATGTATATAATAGCATTGAAAATAATCAACCATCAACCAAAGTGCACTACACTGTATAAGCATCAAATATAGATATTCAACGCTTATAACAGCCTGTCAATCAATCGATCGACATATTTAATCAATCAGGATG
The DNA here is from genome assembly GCA_030737875.1 of Allium sativum. NCBI lineage: Eukaryota > Viridiplantae > Streptophyta > Magnoliopsida > Asparagales > Amaryllidaceae > Allium > Allium sativum. The sequence continues at coordinate 494,532,989 of CM060920.1, forward strand.
AGTGAACTTCAAATTTCATCCCAACACCCGTGTGGGGTTTCAAACAATCAAACACAGATTTTATTTGTGCAATTGGGCGATGTGTAAAATTTATCGACCCAATCAATATCAGTCAAATCAGTGTATATACAAACAAATCGACCGATTTGTTTATAACTATTCATTTATTCACATTCACGTTAAAAATTATATTTTTAACGATACAACATTTTATTTCAACCTATGAATTTCTATTCAATTCATTTACACAATAAAATGATATTTTTATTTTCTAACCTATTTTAGAAAATTTCGGCGGCATAACGGCACGATACTAGAAACGGGACAAGGCCTAGCCTTATCCCCGGTCTAGTGAAGGCCCACGCCATTCACACATCAATCATATCAATTTCATCTCACCAAACAATTCAATTTCAACAAATAATCCAACTAATCTATGCAACCAAACAAACAAGTCCATGGTCTGTGGACGATTGTGTCGGGTGCTACTAAGCACCGTCTGCATCCTAGTATATATACATAACTAGAAAAGAATTGAAAGGTGAGAAATTCTCACGTATAGCTATCCTAGCTCCACGGCTCTTCTTTTGCAGAAGTCTTCGTCGTTTCGCCTTTTTGTCACCTTCGTTGCTGCTTTCACTACACACGTAAAAATCACATTTTTACTACGCTATTCAATATATAAAAATCGAATTTTTACTTCGATGTTCAATATATAAAAATCGAATTTTTATTTCAAAGTTCAATATATAAAAATCGAATTTTTTAGTTCAAAGTTCAATATATAAAAATCGAATTTTTAGTTCGCTATTCAATATATAAAAATCGAATTTTTATTTCAAAGTTAAATATATAAAAATCGAATTTTTAGTTCGCTATTCAATATATAAAAATCGAATTTTTATTTCAAAGTTCAATATATAAAAATCGAATTTTTATTTTGCTTTTCAACAGATAAAAATCGAATTTTTATTACTATGTTATATAGATAAAAATTATATTTTTATCACGCTATTTTCCACCTAAAGATTTTGCCTTTTCTAAAATAAAGATTTCGCCTTTTCACTTTCAAAGAACACGCCCTTTCATTCTTAAAGAACTCGCCTTTTCATTTTTAAAGTTCATATCTTTTGTTTAAAAAAACAAAGTTGTTATCTTTTTTTTATTTTCTTATTAAAAGATTAAACCTTTTAAAATAAAATCAGTTTTTAAAATCATTAAAAATTCAGTTTTAAAAATCAAATAAAAAAACAGTTTTCAAAATAAATAAAAAAACAGGTTTCAAGTAAAAAAAAACAGTTTAAGTAAAATTAAAAAAAACAGTTAAAGTAAATAAAAAAAACAGTTTTCAAGCAAAAAAAAAAAAAAAATAAAAAAAAAAAAACAGTATCAGGGAACTTACAGAAGATCGGTTGAATGGGGGGGGGGGGGGTCTTCTGCTTCGTCGGAGGATGGGGGGGGGGGGGGGGGATTCTCCACATCGGCGGCGGCGCTCACAGGATTGGGGGGGGGGCGATAGGGCTGCAGCGGGTTTTGGGGGAGGGGTGCGTCGATCGGAGACGATGAAGGAGGAAGGAGAAGAGGTGGCGGGTGCGACGGTGGCTCCGTCGAGCCATCTAGGGCTCCGCCCTCTTTTTCTTCTTTTTTTTTTTTTTTTATTCTGAATTCATTTTTTTGAACGGGGGGGGGGGGGGGCAGGAGGGTTAAAGGGGAGGAGGGAATATTTTTATTTTTTATTTTTTTTTATATTATTTAATTTCTAAAAGTTGACTTTCCCATACGACCTCGAAACGAGGCCCACCGCCTGTCGCCCATAGCGTTTCACCCCCATTCCGAACACAATGGGATATGTACCGCAAGCTGAATCGACCGTTTCGATCAGTTTCCTTTTAATTTACATTTAAATCACTATATTGAATTTTAAACGTACATTTCAAATTACCGGGGCCACATACGAATTCTAAAAATGGCAGAAAAATATTTTCTAGCTTCGTATTGACGATACGGTCCTAACAAAACTAGTTTCGTCGAATTCTGAGACCGTATGAAAAATGGCCAATTTCCAGTCGATTAAAATCAACTGAAACTGGTCAAACGCGTTTTCCTTTGCCACGCTCACATATTGATTCGAAAAATTATGAAATTTAAAACCTAGCAATAACTTGACACTGCGGATCCAACAAAACTGGTTTCGTCGAAATCCGAGGTCGTTTGCAAAATGTCCATTTTTAAGGGCCTGAATTCCATAGCGACTATTCAGAATTTTCAACTGGACATATCTTTTGATTCCCGCTACGAACTTTTGATTTTTCGGATTCGTTGGAGAGATATTCACTATTAGATTCCATTATTTTTTGTTTCACTAAAATCCGGATTGTTTTGCACCCGGTACATTCAATTGAAGTTTGAAATCGAATTATCGAACTACCGCGCCATTTTCAATTCCTTTTATAATTATATATAATTATTTATATTCTGACGACGACGCGTATAATATATACGTTCGAATTATATTCAAAATAAATTTCTCGTCGATATTATTTAAAATAATTCATTTTAAATAATTAAAATTCGCCAAAATTGCCAAAATAAAAATTTTAAACTGGCCCAGATTTTCCGGGTTGTTACAACCATCGTCTCCATCTTCGACTAATCGCCGAATCAGTTATTCAGAATGGGATAAACCCGGTCTTTCCGAAAAACTCGCGTATATAATAAACAAGTGTTACACAAACACAACATACGCCTCATTCCGATTCATCAGTCACTAACCGTAAATTAACCAGAGAATAATTCCCCCAAATATTAACCCCGAAGGCCGAAACCAACATCAGATCAATACCCAGGAAACCGTTCTGCTTAGCTAACCTACAGTTAGTGTCTAAGTTTCAAATTCTTAGGGAAAGGTTCCCATTAATTTTATCAAAGATAAATTCCTTTAAATTTACTCTTTAATCTTCCTTTGAATATCACTTCAAACTAGTCGGGATTAGCGAACCTTACCGAAGTAATCATTTATTTTTAATTTCCCAATCCCAACCTATTCATCCCATGAAGTAAAACTGGTTATACTTCATATCTAACACCACAGTGTTATCGGTAAATTCAATTACCTTTTCACGTTCAAATCTAATTAAAGATTTAACTATCGCCTGGAGCAAAACTGGTGATACTCCATTCTCGATCTTTTCAATCTAATTAAAGATTCATTGAAACTCCATTTAGTTTTAATCTTTGACTGGGTTAAAGAATCAGTGTCATTTAAATCACGGTTCACGATAAACCCAAAATTACATCACATTTCAATCAGTCCCTAACCATAAATTAGCAAGTGAGCAGTTCCCTAAGTATTAACCCCGAAGGCCGAAACCAACATCAGATCAATACCTCAGAAATCATTCAAATTAATTAATCTCCAGTTAGTTTCTGATTTTCTTAACTCTTTTGGGTCTAAGAACAGTATTATTGAAGATAACGTTCACGACAACCCAAAATCACATTTCCATTAATTATCGGGTTAAAGAACAAGTGTTATTTAAAACACTGTTCACGATAAACCCAAAAATCAATAACAATTCAATTCCAATTAAATATTGTTCAATTGGCTCACTTCATTAAATCTAAATAAAAAAGATTTAATCTTTTTCTCAACTGGGTTCAAGAACAGGGTTAATGAAGACACCATTCACAAAAAACCCAAATCACATTTGATATTAAATACAAGGCTCTGAATAGAAAATATATCGGCTTATATTCAATATCAAATTCTACGACCAACAAATATCGTATTGGAAATAACGATATTAATATATCTTTCAAATTCCCATAACGATATCTATGTCATCACGAAATCCAACATCGAAATATTCCGGAGACAATTTCGATTCAAATCTCTTCCAATTCAATTATTGGAAATTTTGGTTATATTTCAAAACCATTTCAAATCCACTTTATTTATTTTAAAAATAAATAAATTATTATTCTAGTTCAAAACTAGTTCATTTCGATAAAAAAAAGCTATTTTTATCTTTTCAAATATGGAGTTTTTCATCCCAACAAATCATTTCTTATGATATTACACAAATTATTACTATTTTTAATAATTTTATTAAGGCCCGTACAGTCGATTTCCATCAACGGCCATCGAACTGCACTTACAACGACCTTTTCCAAATTTGATTTGGACATAATTCCAAATCCAACCATTAGATTTCTAATTTCTAATATTCGTTAGAAATCTCTTTTCGATACGAACCCAACGGTTCTGGTTTCAGGAGAATCCGACGGTCGGATCTCTTGCAATATCCATTCGAAGTCAATGGTCGAAATTCATGAACTGCCGCGGCGCGGCACGTTCTATTCAGGCCATTATATATATTTATATAATACATATTATATATATTTCATCGATTTCCTTTTAAAGCGTATTTTAAAAATCGTTTTAACTTCGTTTTCGAAACGATTTCAACTTCATTTTCAACTTCAAATCAAAATTGAATTTTTCCAATATAAATTCGTTTTAAATTCATTTCAAATCGATTTCAATTCAAATTGATTTCTAATTCAATTTCAGTTCTAATTCAATTCAATTCAATTTCAATTCGAATTCATTTCTATTCAATTTCAATTCGAATTCATTTCTATTCAATTTCAATTCAAATTCATTTCTATTCAATTTAATTCGAATTTCAGTTCTTTTCAAAATATCAGATTTTGAAATCACTTTCGATATTCATTATAAAATGAATAAAATCGATATAAATATCGTTCATGTCAAAATGGCGTCAATCTAATCAACACGGCTTCATATATTTCCATTTTCAAATATTTCTTTTTCAAATATTTCTCTTTCAAATATTTCTCTTTCAAATATTTTTATTTCAAATATTTCTTTTTAAAAACTGGAATGAGGCCCAATCAATTACCATAGATTTTATTTCTATGGATTTCCATACAACGCATGTATATATCAACAATGACAAATAATCAACCATCATCGAAAGTGCATTCTACACTGTATAAGCATCAAATATAAATATTCAACGCTCATAACAGCCTGTCAATCAATTGATCGACATACAACTAATTATTGGGATTAGTGTATGTCATATATCAACCCAATACCCGTGTGGGGTTTCAAACAATCAAACACAGATTTTATTTGTGCAGTTGGGCGATGTGTAAAATTTATCGTCCCAATCAATATCAGTCAAATGTGTGTATATAAACAAATCGTCCAATTTGTTTATTTTTATTTCATTTCATATACACGTTAAAAATTCTATTTTTAACTATAAAATATTTTCCACTATAAAATATTTTATTTCAACTATATAAATATTTTATTTCATTTCACATCACATCACACAATCAACTACACATCAAAATCAAACAAACAAGCATACAAGTCGTCCATGGTCTGTGGACGACGGGTGTCGGGTGCTACTAAACACCGTGTACATCCTAGTATATATTTTAGCTAGAAATAAATTAAAAGTGAGAAGTTCTCACCGAATTAGCTAAACCAAACTTCTCGACTCTTCATATGTAGAAAATCTCCGCTGTTTCTTCTTTCATCACTTTCGTCATCCGTACTTACTACATATATAAAAATCGAATTTTTACTTCCCTATTCAATATATAAAAACCGAATTTTTACTTCGCTATTCAATATATAAAAATCGAATTTTTCTTCGCTATTCTATATATAAAAATCGAATTTTTACTTCGCTATTCAATATATAAAAATCGAATTTTTACTTCGCTATTCAATATATAAAAATCGAACTTTTACTTCGCTATTCAATATATAAAAACCGAATTTTTACTTCGCTATTCAATATATAAAAATTGAATTTTTTCTTCGCTATTCTATATATAAAAATCGATTTTTTTCTTCGCTATTCAATATATAAAAATCTAATATTTTTCTTCGCTATTCTATATATAAAAATCGAATTTTTTACTTCACTATTCAATATATAAAAATCGAATTTTTACTTCGCTATTCAATATATAAAAATCGAATTTTTACTTCGCTATTCTATATATAAAAATCGAATTTTTAAAACGCTGCAAATACATGAAAGATTATATTGTCATATAATTAAAAACCACCCCTTTCCTACATTAAAATTTCGATCTTTCATACATTAAAAAAACTATCGCCTTTACAATATCAAAAATCCCTTCTTTGTCAATAAAAATCGAATCTTTATACGTTATAAAAATCAAATCTTTTCACATGCTCGACAATGTATTTTCTTATTCATAAAAGGTCAGATTTTCCTATTGGTTAAACTAAACTAAATAAATGAAATAAATTAAACAATGAAAAAAAAAGAAAAAAAAACTTACAGCGAAGGAAAAAAAGGGAGGCCGGAAGTTGCTCGCTAGGTGAAGGAACGAGGGTCGGAGGTGGCAGCTGGGGTCCTCGGCGGTTGCGCAGTGGGGTGGCGGGGTTTCCAAGCGCGCGTCGTTCTGGAGCGGGGGGTTTCTCGAATTGGGAGGGACGTGAATGAGGGAGATGGAGGCGGGGGGGGGGGGGGGGGGGGGGGGGGGATCGGAGATCCGACGAGCGACGGCGGCTTCGGGGGGGGGGGGGGGTGGAAAGCAGCGCGATTCGATTAGGGTTTTTTTCTTCCTTTTTTTTCCTTTTTCTCTTTTGAAAAGTAACGGCTGAGAGTAAAAGGAGATGGGGGGAGAGAGAACTATAATAATATATTTTTATTTTAATTAATTTAGTTTTCAAAAAGTAACTTTTGATTTCGAACTCGAAACGAGACCCACCGCCTGTCGTCCATAGCTAATTACCCCCATTCCGAACACAATGGGATATGTACCGTAGGCTGATTCGATTGTTTCGATTAGTTTTCGTCAAAATCAACATAATTCTGTATATTGAATTTAAACGCGCATTTCAATTTACCGAGGCCACATACTAACTTCTAAAATTACAGAAAAATTATTTCTAGCTTCGCATTGACGATACGGTCCTAACAAAACTAATTTCGTCAAATTTCGAGACCGTTTGAAAAATGGCCTTTTTTGGTCGATCGAAATTAACTGAAACTATCAAAACACGTTTTCCTTTACCACGTTCACATATTTATTCGAAAAATTACGAATTTTGGAATCTAGCAATTACTCAACATACGGGATCCAACAAAAGTGGTTTCGTCGAAATCCGAGGTCGTTTGCAAAATTCCCATTTTTAAGGGCCTGAATTCCATAGCGACTATTCAGAATTTTCAACTGGACATATCTTTTGATCCCCGCTATGAAATTTCAATTTTTCGGATTCGTTGGAAAGATATTCCCAATTAGATTCAAATATTTTTGGTTTCACTAAAATCCGGTTTATTTTGCACCCAGTACATTCATTTGAATTTTGAAATCGAATTATCGAACTACCGCACCATTTTCAGTTCCTTTTGTAATTATATATAAATATTTATATTCTAACGACGATCTATATAATATATACGTTTGAATTTTATTCAAAATAAATTTCTCGTCGATATTATTTAAAATAATTCATTTTAAATAATCAAAATTAACTAAAATTGCCAAAATAAATTTTTTTAAATTGGCTCGGATTTCCGGGTTATTACAATGAATATAAAACCCATTCAAAATAATAAATCCTTCATTAGGGTAAAATCATCCATCATAAGTTAACTTCCCACATGTAATAAGCATATTTTCTTACCAATCTCAACACACAACACACTTATAATAAAATATGTACTTTCTTGTCATTCTATGGAACATGTGGTGTGTAAAAATAATAATCCATTATCAAAGTGTAAGACAATGAAAATCACTACTTGACAACATGGCATTTCAATGTTAACTGACTATAATTGAAATCCATAGCAAACAATAGTTATTACTACATCCTCATACAAATAGAAGAACACTCATAAATTAACAATCAATGTGGTTCACAAGAAGAAAGCATATGTAAACCAAGAGAACATCATCAAACTAACAATGAACACGTGTATGTTCACTAATGTGCTAACTATATAATCATCCTAATATGTGCACTCTATAAAAAATGTGATGAAATTCCTTAAAGCCTCACATTTGTAGTAATGATGTTCCCTTTCTTTCTTTTCTCTTTAATAAATTTATAACCTTACATGGTGGAGTCCCCTACCTTCCCTGTACCAACCTCTCAAGGATGCACCGAAGTCTTGAAACCCCAAACACCCCTTCGCAAACGTCCTGCAGCAAATATCAAATTTGGAAGTTGACACATTGGTTCCTACTCAAACCCTTGATTCCTACTTGAACCCTTGATTCCATCATGAATCCCTTGGTCCCCACTTGGACCTTTTAAGACAACTTCCTTTTTGAGCTACCTTTGCATCTTGGATTTTAATCGATTGGAGTGTATCTTCAAAAGAGTTCTTCGTCGTTGTATTGGAGTTGTGGTAATTCATATATAGAAAGTTCCTTCATTTGGTGATAAAGTTAAACCGTCCAAAATACCAAAGAGGGATCCACTAAATAGGAGTGAGTCATATGCCTTTTAAAAAAAATTAAGATTTTGCTTTCAAATCAAAACTTCCGTCTATGTTTAAAATAAAATAAAAAATCCTTTGGCAAAATTCTCAAGTTCATAAAACTTCCTTTTTTTTAAAGCTAAGGAAGCTGGTAATTATTTGAAAAACATTAAATATGCATTTTGAATCACTCCAACTTTCATACATATTCCTAGGTGGTAAACATTAAGTCTTTAATCATTAAAATTCTGCATTTTACCCTTTTCACCTTCAAGGAACATCTTCAAAACTTTTAGTCATCCCAAATACTAATCTTCCTTAGTTTAGGAAACAACATATTCACACTATGCCTAAATTAACCATGTTCCCCTTTTAATCCTTTTGTTTCTCAAGTGTAAATTCAATCAATATTCAACACTAGCTTACTATCTAATCATATAATTAATATAAACAACAAACAAACAAATAACATACAAGCACACTAAACATATCAAATAATAAAACAATAATCAATTTAATTAAAAGAATTAATCCAAATAATCATGACATGAACTAATAAGCAAAAATCAAACATAGCAATCATCCTCACATCTCTCACTCAGTGCGTAAAGCATACAATATCCACCACTTTGAGCACCAGAACTATTTGGGGCCATGACAGAGATCAGCTCCATCTAAACCTTACTACAACCACTTTGCCCTTGGGGTCCTGATGGAGTTCGACTCCATACAACTTTGACCCCACCGCACTGGTCCATAGTCAATGTCCCTCCCATCAATAGTGAAACAAAGTCATAAATATTGATAACCCCATTGTAGGGATGGCAATGGGGCGGGTCTAGGGTCCAAATCCACTTGACCAGCCCCTGTTTTGACCCATTTAGACCCGCCCCATAGGGTCTTCGGGGCGGGTAGACCCGCGACCTGCTTTTGGAGGTCCGGGTCTAGGGTCGGGTCTGGGGCATGGCTAACCCGCTCCAACCCGACCCGCATGATTGAAACATCATTTAAACACTTTATAACTATAATGATTACTTGTCAATCTTCTTAGGTATACATGGTTATAACTTGAATATTATATTCTGTCAATCAACAAACTATAAAATTTTCATAATATTAAGTTGCATCAATGATAATTATACAATAAACAAATGCATACATTTTGAACTATTATCTTACAACTCATTTTATTATATTCTCTTATCATTGTCAACACATTATAACATTTATATAATTTATCATTTATTGATAAAAAATGTAAGTATATAAATTTGTGTACATTAGAACACAATATCACCGGGTCGCGGGGCGGGTCGGGTCTACCCTGACCCGTACGGGTTTCGGGTACGGGGAGAAATTACAGACCCACACCGGGTCTACGGGGCGGGTCTGAGGCGGAGTTTAAAAAATCCGGGTCAGGTCTGGGGCATGAGAAACCTGCCCCAACCCGCCACATTGCCATTCCTACCCCTTTGCACACGTCCTGCAGCAAAGTCCAACCCTTGAAGTTTACTCGTTGGTTCCCAACTAGATCCTAAGTAATAACCTCCCATTTGGACTTCCTTTGCATCTCGGGTTTTTGGTCATCATCTAGTTCGGTTCGGTCTCCACCGGTTCTGTTCGGGTATATGGTGTTCAAGTCCTCCGTTCGAGTCGGTTTGGCTATGTCGTATCAATCCCATTCGATCCGGTTGCTCCAGCTCCTCTCATCCGCTCAGATGCTTCAGCTCGCTCTACTCCAGTTCGATCTGATCTCTACTCGAACTCCAACATGATACAAGTGCCTTCCTTGTTGCCATACTTCCTTATGCTTAGGTCCCAGTTCGGTTCATCCCATCCGGACTCCCATCCCGGCTCGGTTCGTCTACCAATCTGATCCGCCTTGGTCGAACCGAACCCGGTCCTTCCAACAAGCTTGTTTCGTTCATTCTCGCCATGCGACGGCGATTTCAACCATTCTAACTTTACTAAACAATCATAAAACATTCCAAACAACAGTAACAACATATAGGTTAAATCAAAAAGATCAAAACATCAATCACATAGGCTATATTAGATTAAACATACCCAAATCCATGATTTTCCCCTTAATCCCCTAAATTCCTGTATTAGCAAACTTAATCCAAATTAACCCAAATTCATATATGTGACATAAAATAGGATTCTAGAATTTTTCACGTAAAAAAATTATTTCTATCATGTCACCTTGCTTCTTAGATAAAAACATACTTAGTTTCCCATGGTTTTATTGTATTACTTTCATATACTTCTTTTAAGAAAATAGTTATTCTAAAAACAAAGTCTTAAAATATTCTTTGGCGAAGAATGTTCCAATAAAACATTCCTTTCTTTAAAGCAAAGGTTTTCATTAGATTTTCTCAACCAAGTTATCTTCTTTATAAAAACATTGTAAATTTTGTATTATTCTCAATACTGTTTTAAAATAAATAATCCTACATTATATCTTTTTAAAATGCCTTTTAATGAACTTACTTCGTTTATAAAAATGTTTCAAAAACAATCAAATTTAGGTACTTCATCATAAATCAAGCTTACCTAATTTTTTCATTTTTCACTTTACCTTTTGAAAATACAGTCATGAAAAGTATCAATTTATTTTCAAATGTAGTACTTCGTTCTCATCAAAAGGTAAACAAATCACTCAAAAATGACCATTTTCAACTTACTAATGAAATAGCTTTTTGAAATAAGGGATATATATATATACAATAATAATTCCAAACCATTATTGTTCTATTAAAGTCAAAATGGTTCCATCTTTATAAAAGTTGGGTTTCAGTTGCAATCTAATAATCGTGTATAAGTTATTTAGGCTATAACCAAACACATAACTCACCCCATGATTGTTCATCTTGTCTCACTGTTCTTTTCTTTATCCTCCACAAAAGGTTTCTCATAAATGAACAACGTTGTAGAGTGAGGTAATAATGACCAAACAAATAGTACACACACTTCACGCATGCAATTATAAATCAAAACATTTTCTCTCATATTTAAACCAACCTTAATGTGCAAATCATTATACCTAAGGCTGTAGTAATCGCTAAACCCAAGCTCTGATACCAAATGTGAAGACGCAATATTTTTAAATGTCCAAAATCAATTATAAACGTCATCAAACATGCTTATAACTAATTTTAGATATTAAAAATAGCGGACCTTAAGTATATAAGATTAAAAATACTAGAGACGATTAATAATATGGAAGTTCTCATGATGGAATAAAAATAAACAATTACATGACTAAAACATCATAGTCTATTTTATTACATTAAACATCCACATAACAAAACAACAACGATACAATAAGAAGTGAATTTAAATAAACAACCTCTAGATCCAACATGTAGGCTAGGCTCCTTTCTTCTTCATTATTTTTCTTTTGCCATCTCGTATCTTCCAACTATACAAATTCGGTTCAAAGAGGAAAAGATTTTCAACCATGTTTGGATTGCGTCTAACCCTATACACCCCGGCCCAATCTAAGGGTTCCGGTGGCTATTGCATGGGAAAAGACTGCCTACGTACCCCCTTTGAGGGATCAAGCCCACATAGTTCTATTTCCTGCCCTTCTCCTGCATCTAAATACTCATTAGTACATTAAAACCATTTCATCCATTCAACCATTGCAATCAATGTAATTCAATACAACCAATATAAACATTACAATCAACATAATTTATGCCATCGCTGTAATAACACAATCAAATAAGAGCAGAAAATATTGTCCAGACATATCACTATATGAAGTAAACAAAATAAAATTAACATGTAGTCTTTAAAAACCAACCACATCCAATGACAATTCCAACTTATAAAAGAAGGTAACAATATCAATATAGTTACACAGTTATTATTTATCAATCAGTAATTGTACACCATCAATGTAAGCATAATCCATTTTGTGTGTACTAATCACTCCAAACTAGTAACACAGTCATTAAGGCATGGTAATCCAATCAATATTAGTAACAAAACATCCATTTAATAACAATTATTGACTACACATCAAATTGTAGTAATCAATGGTGAGACAACGCATAAACATTCTTATTGCGGTCCATTATCAAGAGACAACATATAAAATAAATAAAATTAGTTACTAATAATATATTTCAATTGTTCAATCTTACTTTAATTATTAAATTTCTTATTTCGTTAATTATCACATATCTACACTGTAAATGATTTCTTCATAGGAAGAATTGGTTGCATGGTATTTGTAACTACAAGGAATTATTTTTCTTTCCTTTTCTTTTTATGTGAATTCCTTGTTATTCCTAGCATTAAACATTTATTTATTTTCATCTTGACAATATGCGAGATTTGTAAGATTTCATGTTCTAATACATTGAAATATCAGAAAACCCACAAATCTACAAAATTTCTCAATTTCACTTTATATATTGCATTAAATAAAAAAACATTTTTTTTAATCATTATGCAATTACAAGACATTTAATTATAGATACATATGCACGAATGACATTATCCATTATTTTACATATATAAAAGAATATAACCATCCATTTTAAACAAATTTAAGATATTTAGATATAAGAGTGCATACATTAAATCAATCATCTTGCATGTTTGATGATATTTATATCTAAGAATAAATTGAGGCGTAAGAGAGCATATATCCAACTAGTCAATTTTTACAGGTATAATATGTTTTAGATCTAAGATAGGAACCTAGAACTTATTTGCAAAAATGCATAATAATATAATTTTATGAATAAAATGGGTTCTAACAAGTTTTAAATAAATTTTTAGGAGGGATCATTGACTTACAAAAATGAGAAATTTTCACTTTCATTCTCCTACAATTACAGATCTGAGAGATATTTCCACACTTGAAATGCAACAATCAAAATGGTTTCCTTCATCCCAAAAGTTGTAGTTATTCCTCCCTAGGATAGGATTGAATTATCTTTTTTTCTAATATATATAGAAGTTGAGAATTGTATTTGAAGAATTTTTCTATAGGAAGAAAAAGAGAGAAAAATAAATGGCTGCCCCTCATCGATTAGTTTAGCTTGCTTATATAGAAGTTAGGGATTGATTTAGTCCATTAGATTAACCCTAAAAATTGTTAAATTACATCACAACCGCTCTTCTAATTACTTCATAATGAAGTAATATCTTTACACGCATCTATATGTCTATTAGTATTTTCTTCATGCAACACAAGACAAAAAGAAAATTGAATACCATTTAGAAAGGGTAATAAATGAATAAACTTTAAAACCTATTAAGAAACTACCATTTATATAAGAGAATTAATTCCATTCTTTAAGAAATAAATCTCTAATAAAACAAAATGCATGCCAATCAATGCCTACTAAATCTTTACATGTGCAATTATTTAGTTCTTGCTCCATAATAAAATTACCGCATTTACATATTTATACATGTATAGTGAAATTTAGATTTATACTAATTAATGTCTAACATTTGCAAGAATATGCAATAAACCCTATCCATACATCAACAATTAATGTACAATTGATTGTTAACATATCTTAAAAAGTGGAAATAAGCATATATTTTAATTCCTTTTTTTTTACTTTCCCATACAAATTTAATTCAAAATCGACTTATATACATGCATATATATATATTTATACACACACATACATACGCATAGGATTTGAATAACATGTAATGTGCAATTGATTCACAACCTATGAAATTAATATATTATAATTTGGAAACAACATATGCCCTATATATATATATACACACACACACATTACATATCTTCAAAAGTGGAAATAAGCATATATTTTAATTTTTCTTTTTTTCTCTCTTTTGTTTTACTTAAAATTCAAAAATATGTCAACGACAGGAATCGAACTCATGACCTCATGTTTCAAAGTCCACTAACTTAACAACTACACCAAACACATTTCTTGTTCTTAAAATAGGAACATTGAGAATTAATGGTTTCATATGTGTATTTTTCATTCTAAAAAAAGAAATATCTTGTAAATGATAATTTCAAATATATCAAAATTATATATAAAACTGATCGTCTCGAAAAGACCTTCGTAATGGTAATAAATACGACATCCGGTTTATCTTCAAGTAATAATTAATTCTTAATTGCTTAACTTTTAGAACCGTAAAAGTTGCGGGATGTTACAAGGGCTATATTTAGGTATATTTGTGTATTAAAATATTTAGATTCATTAAATGGCTGTAGGCTGTTTACCCTCATATTAAAACATGTTTGATATTACAATACATTTTGATTTGAGAGTAGCCGAAATGTTCCAGGCATGTTTCGTCTTTGTTGAAAATATACAGTAGGCTATTGTTTGTTTATATTCTAGATGCAATATGTTTAATCTTATTTAGGTTAAGCTAGGTAGAATTCATTAGTATTTTCAACATGATCTGTAAATGAGACTTGCATAACATATCACATAAATAATTGTACTCTTGTGTTTAGAAAACAGCTTACAATATGTGCTACCCTGTCTCCCTTTTATTTTCTCCCTTTTCAAATGTTTAATTACATTAAAAAGGTTGACTCTTGTTTGTTATTTGATGAGCAATATGCTTTATTTTTAGTTTTGGCATTTTATCATACAGTTTATGTTCATCAAAATACCATGGATTTTATATGCTATAGTGATGACTTCTTGTATATGTTTTAACCTATTTACTCACTTCCTAGCAAGCACAGATTTCCAAATAAAGGATGATCTTAATTCTTAAGTAATAAATGATCATTTTATACATATTAACATATGCATACTTATGCAAGTTATTTTGTCATATGTTTTAGTTATAAATGTTTGTGTACATTTTTAGTGCATAGGATTTTGGTTAGAGGATTGTATTAAGCATCTTTGAATCAATGTTAAGATATTAGCTATAATATATGTATATTTTCATACACATACATTTATATACCCTTATATATATATATTTACACACAAGTTTTTAGTTATTTAAGTTTGTTTCTAATTAAATTTTACTTTAATTATCACATTTTAATTAGTGTTTATCATTAAACAAAGTCGGTTAAAAACCGGGACATTACAGCTAGTTAATGTTTCTTTCAATTTTTTAAAGGTTGTATAACTTTTATTACTCCAAGTGAACACCAAATTCTTTCTTGTCAATTGGGTTAATTGAGTAGCAATCTTTGTGAAATCTTTAATGAATTTCCTATAATATCCGGCCATTCTAAGGAAACTCATTACCTTTGTAACATGTCGGGGTCTACGGCCAAGCCTTTATTCGACACAATATGTCTTAAAAATATTACTTCTTCTCTCCAGAAATGGCATTTCGAGAATTTTGCCTCCAATTGGTTCTTTCTTAATATCCTGAACACTTGTCTCAAGTGTTTCTCATGCTTTTCACGATCTTTTGAAAGTATAAGGATATCATCTACAAAGACTACTAAATTTTGTTTAGAATGCCCCTAAACACTCTATTCATGAGGTCAAGAAAGAAAGCGGGTGCATTCGTTAATCCAAAGGGCATAACTTCCCATTGGAACAATTCGTCTAGCGTCCTAAACGCATTTTTATCCTTGTTGTCCTCGACAATCCTTAACTGGTTAAATCCGGTAGCAAGGTCTAGTTGGGAAAATACTAGAGCTCCTCCCGAGTGGTCAAAAAGGTCATTGATTCTTGGTAAAGGGTACCTGTTCTTTTTGGTCAATTCATTAAGTTCTCTACAGTTCACACAAAGTCTCAAAGATCCATCTGCTTTGGTGGCAAATACAACATGTGCACCCCTATTATAAGGTACTTTGATGAATAAAACCTTTTTGCAATAACTCGAGAATTTGTTTATCTAACTCTCTTCTTTCCTTGGGTTCCATATGCCTCAAGGGCAGTGTTACAGGTCTAGCGTCCTTCTCTAGGTCAATAAAAAAGGATATTTCTCTATGGGGTGGAAGTCTCGTGACTTCCTCAAAGACATCCAAAAACTCACAGACTATAGGGATCGAAGATGGTCCTTCAGAACTAGGAGATAATGAATATAATAAGTCTTTGTCCTTGTTTTTAACATTACAAGGAATGTTTAGACTGCGTCCTCCTCGGCTCATAAGACGAACGAGTCTCTTATCGCAATCTGGGATGGCCTCATAAAGTGATAGTCAGTTCATACTAAGATAAGGTCATACCCCATAAAATCCAACGCATACGCTTCACAATGGAACTCGATATTGTCGACCTCCAATACTAGGTCTTTACACAACATCTCAAGATACTTAGATCCTCCTATAGGGTTGGCCACCTCTATCGGATGATCTGAGATAGGAAAGGTTCAACTGATTTACTAGTCGCTTGGATATAAAACAATGGGTTGCTCCAGAATCAAGCAAGGTGTATGCTGGATTTCCTAAAATAGAGATTATACCTTCGAGTGCGGGTTGCCCTTGGTCTTTCGGGGGTCGGTTTTGAATTGGGGTTGCTTCAATTGCATAGTTTTGGCCACTCTTAGCAACTTTGGGGAGTCCTTGGAAAAGTGTCCTTCGTGGCAGTTGTAACATTTCCCCTTAAACTCCTTTTTCTCCAACGAGGTCCTACAATCCTTAGCCTCATAGCCCTTGCAGTTGCACCTCATACAAGTCTTTGCGTCCTTTTTGAGTTTGTTCTTTTTCTTGTTCTTCCCCCACTCCTTCTTATTTTTACTGGAGCCTTCTCCTTTCCCTCCCTCCCTCCTTATCTTTTTGGAGCTTTCGGCCGCATAGAGGGTAGTAGTCTCAACTAGAGTCTCGAAGGTTGCCCCAAACATTACTTGGGCTCCTTCAACAGGGAGTTCAGTCCTTTGACAAACCCAAGGTCTTTGTTCATGGGAGTGTCTACCAAACCTCCCAAACTTACATGACTCAATGAATTTGGATACATATTCTTGCAGACTCAAGCTTCCTTGCTTGAGGTGTATGAATTTCTCTAGCTAAATAATCATTTCGGCCCGAGGTAAAAACTTTGCTTCAAACCGGGTCTTGAACTCAGCCCACATAAAGATTCAGCCTCCGTTCTCCATTGATATTAAGTTCCACCATTCTAGGGATTCATCCTTCAAATGTCAGGCCGCTATCCTTCTTTTTACTTCGTCAGGCCAGTCTGTAGCCTCAAAGATTCTTTCACAATCCATAACCCAAGATTGTGCACTAGCAAAACCTTCTTTTCCAGAAAACGATTTCACAGCGAGAAATGTCGAAAACCACTTCAGTGGTAGGAGCTAAGGGAGACGCTGGGGCAGGATTTGCAACAGGGACCTGTTCCACAGTACGGAGGTACTGTTGGAACCATTCAGGCAAGTATCTGGGCCTTGCCCGGTTACCCTGCTCATTTTGATTTTCAACCATTCTACTATCTGAAAAGAAAAGGAAGAATCCCTTCGTGGGTACTCCTGATAAAGTATTTAATGCTGAAAACTATAAAAATGCTTAGTATAAATGCATATACTTATGGGGGTAGATATATATATATATATATATATATATATTATTTATATAGTTTGAAAAATCTTTTTCAAATCACAATTACACCTCTCATATGTATGTTTTCCTTATAGTCGAGTAACCCATGCTCTGATACCAAATGTAACAACCCTTCCGGAATGGGCCTAAATTTTGACCCAGAAAAGGCCAATCGAAACTTAGAGCCATCCTAAATGGGTCGATGGTGCCTGTAAGGATTACATTTTCACAGATAATAATAATATATACTTCGAATGGAAATATCACGCAGCGAAAAGAGAGAATATAATACCAAAAATAAGATGTACCATTTATTTCAAAATCACATAATTACACAATTGTAGTTACATTGGTTCAATAGGTACATCAAATAGTTCATTCTCATAAGAATCCAAAAGAATTAAAACAATAACTGCTAATAATATCATAATAACTTCGTCTTCTTCATCGGTTTCAATCACGACTTCATCCATGGCTTTAACCCGTCTACTGAACTGTTGGATGTTAAGAAGAGGGGTTCAGAACATAAAGTTCTATGTGACTGGAATATAGTGTTACTTAATATCCATACCCTATATTTTTAGCAAGTTACATATGTCAAGGTATGTCTACGTAGCACACAACAAATATCAAGTTTTAACCAATGGAATGGATATCCAAGTCAATCACCCATTAGTGTCTTTAGGGTAAAGACCCAACGAGGTGGCATTCTCGTTCACTTATGGCCCTCTTAAGGGCGGATTCTTACTATCCCTTATAACCCTGAGGCGGACCCCTAGCCCTTTCAGACCCCATCCTAGTACGTCAACGTTCTTAAGTCTATTCTCTCATTTGTAATATGAGAAGTAGTATTGCGAACGTTACTACTTAACTTATATTACCCGGTAGGACACCTATGTCGCTTAAGACTTCCCTTAGACGGTTCCTGAGCATGCAATGGCCACATATCCTTTCAATTACCAATTTGTCCCTAGTTAAGTCCTTACAAGCTTCTAGAGGAAGTGGACATCCCTGTAACTACCCTACTCCGTTATCATTTTATGCCTAACCACTTCTAAAGAAGGATGGCCCAAAAAATCTACCTTAATAATAATAAGGTTGGGCCCTATGATTTTGGTTCCACCCCAAGCGATAAACCTTTGGAGGGATCCTAGTCCTAACCACTTAGGACCCAAATTAGATAAAAAGTTGAGTCAGCCACTTAAGGCCTTCCTAAGGCGTAGTAAACCTATCTATTTTCATAGATCAGACTTGTATATATATACACATATATATATAGTTATAGTTATGTATATACACACTAGACCTCTCACATTAAACCGTATACTTGTAGATGCTGGATATGCCGGTCGGTTCCGGGCAGGCTTCTACTACAAGTCGTTTAACCTCGTGTCTAGTGTACTAAGTTTATGAATGCCCATGGAACCTAGACATCTCACGTTAGTTGGGCCTACTTGTGGTTGCTGGATATGCCGGTCGGTTCCGGGCAGACTTGTACCACATATGGCAACTAACCTTGTGTTTATGTGTCACTTATTTATATATATTTAAGCCAGTCTATATATACGCACAAATAAGCAAACAAATATATATATATATATATATATATATATGTTAAGGGGACATTTCAAATTCAAACTCTAACCTAATCTCATTTATCATATTAATATAATGTTAATTACGTTGATTATGTTTATATAAGTAATGTAATAATAGCGCCTAATTAACGTAACATTCGTATAAACGGGAAAATGTTCTAATGAGGTGGCAATTGTCATTTTATCCAAATTAAGGCATGCAAATTGGGTTTTCCGTACTTTTACCGCTACAACATAGGCATAATAAATATGTGATAACATAATAAGTAGCATGGAAAAACATATATACATACAATTTTAACCTTACATCCTAGGCATGTGGAAATGATTTCAATATTAAATTAAAAGTAGAGTGTTACATACATTCACACATGTATGTTTACAATCCACATTTCGCCCAATTCACCCTTTTTGTTGTGTTATTTACCAAAAAAATGATTACTTTTGACTTATTCCAATTTATGAATGCATTTACATCTAAAATAGGCTCCAAACTCAATTCAAACTATGAAACAATCAAATCCAAACCTTTTTAGGATAAATCAAATGAAAATAACGGTGAATCACATAAAATATAAATAATAGTACAACACTCATATTTATCTTTAATCCAATACAAAAACCATAATCCCAATAAACCAGTTCAACATGACAATTTCCTGTGTAATTACAAAATAGAAGATTTGGGGATTTTCATGTTTATATTATCGCATATCCAAATCTTCATAGGCATATCAATTCATATGGAAAACTATTAAAAACATGAATATGCCTTTAAGAAAAACTGGATTCCACTCACAAATTAGGCGGAGATGTGGAAGAATTTCAAGATCTGCAATGGTTTTGAACGTTCAAGCGAGCTCTGATTGTTCTCCTAACAATATACATATAAGAAACACACAATTAGTGACTTATACATATATGTTTATGCTAAATTCCAAAATCCTAAACTTAGATATATTGAAATAGAGAGATATAGAATAGAGTTAGAGAAGTAGAAGAAACCTTCACCCTA
The DNA here is from genome assembly GCA_030737875.1 of Allium sativum. Taxonomy (NCBI): domain Eukaryota; kingdom Viridiplantae; phylum Streptophyta; class Magnoliopsida; order Asparagales; family Amaryllidaceae; genus Allium; species Allium sativum. Next base: position 494,553,593 of record CM060920.1, read on the forward strand.
TTCTCTTTATTTTTCTATGGAATTTTACAGCATGGAGGCAGTAATGTAGAAGATTAGGGTTTCTAGTGTGGGGTTTAAGGGGTTATTTATACTTGCTCATGTCAGCATGAGCCGTCGGATTAATCAAATTTAATCCGAGCCTTTCATATAAATATAACCTCTTAGAAAACCCTTATCCACATAAGCAGAATTGGGCTTCCCAGCTGCCTAGCGGTCGATCCCCCCTAAGGGGGAGTGGTTGACCCCTTCGGGCTGGAATGCCCAATTTTGCAGCGTTGCTGAGTGATTAATTTTATTAATAACGTTCTTAATTTTTTTCATTCTTTTCCATATATCCAATATACGTTATCCCCTAAATCTTATCTCAAAAATCAAATTTTGACTTTCCCTCTTTTATTTTAAATTATTATTTGGATAGTATATATAATATTCACATAATTATATATATTTTCTGCGTACACTGTTCAAATTCATTTTTTCATAACTTATTCATACATTAACCGGTCTCAGCATATTGTATATGAAAACGATTCAGAATTTCACCACGAATCAAAATAAAAGTGTTTCGTAGCCAAATTCCTAAAGCTGAAAAATATATTTTTCCAGGTATATCATTTAATTGTTTGTTTGTTTGTTTTTATTTATTTATTTACTTATTCATACTTATGAATTTTGCGGGGTTTGAAGCGAAGTTTTTACCTAGGGCCGAAATGACTATTCAGCTAGAGAAATTCATACACCTCAAGCAAGGAAGCTTGAGTCTGCAAGAATATGTATCCAAATCATTGAGTTATATAAGTTTGGGAGAGGGTTGGTAGACAATCGCATGAACAAAACCCTTAGTTTTGTCAAAGAACTGAGCTCCCCATTGAAGGAGACCTTATTAGCCCAAGTAACGTTTAGGGGCAACCTTCGAGACTCTAGTTGAGATAGCTACCCTCTGTGTGGCTAAAAGCTCTAAAGAAGATAAAGAGGGAGAGAAAATAGAAGGCTCCAGTAAAAATAAGAAGAAGCAGTGGTGGAAGAACAAGAAAAGGAACAAATTCAAAAAGGACGCAAAGACTTGTACGAGGTGTAACCGCAAGGTTCGTGAGGCCAAGGATTGTAGGACCTCGTTGGCGAAAAAGGAGTTTAAGGTATAATGTTACATTTGGTAATAGTGCATTGAATCGAACAAGAAGTGAACACCGGATCGAATGGGAACGACTCGACCCAGTCACAGCTTTGATTCAGCATGCAGCGGTTCCTATATCATCTCCCATACCTCCTACACAACTTTGATCACTGCCACGTAGCCATGAACCTCGACCCACGATCCACATGAACCCATTACTGTTCGTGGCCTACAAAATCGGGGCTGATGCCACATGGGTGTAACCACTCCCGCCTAAATTTCCTAGCCAACTCCTATGTATACTCAACCCGGCCAAAGCAAAGGGATCTTTTTGACACTTGAATTTCTGAAACCATATATTGCTATCGCCATTAAACTTCGACCTATAAGCAGTTTATTGAGTTTTCGAGTGAATTTCAATATTTGAGAGAAGTAATTGATTGTAGTTCAGGTGTTGAGGGTTTCTAAGCATTGTACTTGTAATTCCTTGTCGAATATAAGGACTATAAATTGGATGTAGGCTTGTTAACGCTGAACCACTATAAATCTCGTGTGTTTGTTTTCCTTTTCTTGTTTTTAGTTTATATTTCTTCATTGTTCTCTTTAAATCTAATCTATTGGGCGTCAGTGCCATTTTTTGGTCTAACGGATGTTAGTGTGTATTACATCTTTCATCCCTAAAAATATTTCGAGGACGAAATTCATTTTAAGGGTATGGGAGGAAATGTAACAACACGTAAACCAAGCCTAATTAAATAAGTAAATTAAGAACAAATAAGTAAAGATAAAAATTGAGATTTTTAGAAGTTAGGAACTTTCACCATGTTTATGCTGAAATTCTTATTAATTTCCCTATATAATTTGCTTAAAATGGAAGTCGAACGAATAAGTTATGAGCGATTGACGGTTTCAGGATCAATATAATATAATTCAATTCGAATTCATGTTCAATTAGTAGTTAAATTTAAAATTTGAAAAATTAAACAAGCTTAAACTTGGGGAATAGTGAAATGTCAATTTAAAAAAGAAATTAAAATAAATTACATAAAGTATTGTATAAAAAACAATTTCCTTCCCATAATACATGGAGGATTCGACTACTGGCCTTACATGTATCGAGATACTATTAGCGGTCAACGATGGGGTAGTTGAGCGGTACATATATGCAGTATAGCGCTCTGTTTGATTATGGTAAGGGTTTTTTAATAACAACCCGAGTTATTAGGTACCTAGGTAAACAGATATTTATGAGATTTGTAATATAAGATTTGATAAAATAAAACATGAGTTCATAAAGAAGAACTCGTTTAGTCTAACTAAGTTGAATAAAAAAAGAATTTGAGAACTTTGTGAATAGTTTTGTTGAAATGAGGATAATTGGATTTAGTTTAAAAGATAAGAGAAAAATTTGACATGTGTTGATGAATAAATATAAAGAAAATAAAGCCTGAAAAACTTTATATTGTGTAATTAGGGTCAAAACATGTGTTAAAAGATTTATTTGTGATAAATGCATTATTCTTTTAAGTTACTCCTAACGGTGAATTTCATTGTAAAATAATACTTTTATTTTTAAATAAGATGAAAATTAAATAAAAAGAAGTGAAACATTGATTCGAAATAAATATTTCAGTGTTTAAATGTTTTAATGTGATTTATGTGTTTGTTTGGATAAGTGAATTCTTGTGTAATTTCAATATTAAAAATATAAGTTTCAAATAAATAAAAATGTAAGTTTTTATAAGTTCACATTTTGAATTTCATGTTAAAAATAGTTAGGATGATTTTTAAACGTAACGTTACAATTTTATAGAACTAAAACAAGTAAGATTGTAGATATTCTTGTGTTAAAATAGGTCAAACATGTGTTAATTTGGTGTTACATAATATAATTAGGCCTAGATTAAACATACATAGGTCAACAAAGGAAATTTAGGCCTGATTTGATACCATTAACATTTTAAGCTAGTAGGGGAAATTGTGGAAGGAGAATCTTTTATTTCTACAGTCTTCTTCCTTCATCATTATTACTTCTCCGTAGAAGAATCTTAGAAGAGCGAAATGCAAATATTCTTCTTATTGTCAAGTGAAGGCTTAACTTTCAATTGAAGTAAGAGAAAAAAAATTAATCTTCTATCTAACATATAAATTAATTTCAATAAGAAATCTAATTCTCAATTTCTTAGATTTTTGGAGGAGGAAACATTATAAGTTCTCCTTTTTGTCTACATGTTGGTTTCTTGCAATTTAAAGATTATGAAAGCTTAGCTTAAGCCATTTCAGAACTAAAGCTTCACCTTTTGTGCTAAATCTTGCTATAATCACCTAAGGTGAGTTAATCTCATATCTTCTAGCTTAATCATAATGTGTATGTGTTGAATCTGAGTATATTTCAATAAATTCGTAGTTTACTGTAACAAGTTTGCAACTTTCCGAGTTTACAGTAAATCAATGTATGAGTTGATCTTTATGGTTGTGTATCTTCTTCGACTCATGCTAGATTCAGGTTAAATCTTTTCCAGATGATAGTAGTGGTGTAATACCATTTGCATGTAAAATTACAAGTCATATTGAGTTCATTAAGCTGATCAAAATATATGTCAAAGTTAAGTACAAAGCAGGAATTCATTCTATATAAATTTTCGTGTTAAGGGTCGACCCAAGACCCCTTCTGGTAGATCTAAGGATCGACCCAAGCCATAGTTAGGTTGACCTAAGATAGGCAATAGTCGACATATGCATTGTTTCATGAACATGTCTTTTTATGTGTGTTTCTGGCTTTTATTCTCTTGATTTCTGAATGATCTCTAAGTGATTTTAAGCAATTTCTGAGCCGATATTCTAAATGATTTTAATAGGCTTGTTCCTAAATTAGGAAAGCCAACATTGTAGCTGATTCGCACTCCGAATGGATGAGTTTTCATGTGATTCTTTATGTGTTAATTCTATGAACAGTCCATGATTTTGTCTACATGATGCATGTATTTTATAAACTGTTTTCAAATGAATTTTAAATTCAAAATTTGATTTCAAAATAGACAGTTTTCAAAGCAATTTATAAAATATACATATAAGATTTCAAAATATACACACACACACACTTTCCAATATTTAGAGTTTTTTGAAGAACAAATTCTAAGTTATTTCCAAAAATTGTTTTAAGTACCCGTTTTTTTCAAAGTATATTTTCAATATAAAAATAGCGCCTTTTTGCATTCTTCTAGAAAACAAGAATGTGACTTAGACAAGCAGTAAACCATACGGTATTGAACATATTAGTTTATTATATCGATAATTCTATACTTATTCAGCCAAAGCTGACTTATAGTAAGCTGACCAGTGATAACATGTGGTATAGTACACACTGTTGTCATTGTTTAGGTTCCTGTTGGGAAGTCCACAAAAAAAAATATTAGTGATGCTAATGCTAGGCCGTTGGGCCATATGTTAGGTTGGTTGGACGATCATTAGATTAGTGGGTCTCCCACTGGCAGGTCTTTCATTATCTAGCACTTGGCAAAGCTTCTGATGTTCGCTGATTATTCATGTGTGGCGTACCAGTAGCGCACCAACGGTGATATAGATCCATTTTGATGTTAGTATAATATATATATATATATATATATATATATCCATTTTTGGTGTTTTGGATGATAATTATAGATTTCATTATCTTCATTTCTAGATTGGCGCTTTTCAATGTTTTAACCATATTATGCGGTGTTGGTGTTATATACATAGCCTTAAAGCTATGCAGCGGTTCAGTGGTTTCTGTTTGGATGTTTCATGGCATTTGAGATTTTTTATCGCTTTACCTCAGAGTTAAAGCGAATTGGTACCGACGAAAATATGTGAGTCTGTCGTTATCATTTATGAATGTGACTTTACTGGTTGATTTGGAATAACCTATCTCATGTATATTAAACAATGTAAAGCTATGTTGCAACTTCTCTTTTGAGAAGTATTACTATCTATATGTCCCTTTACTTCATATATCATGATCTAATCACTTTTTAAGCCAGAATGACCCTTATATTTTATGTACTTGGGTCAGGCCAAGATATTACAGATTAGTACCTTCTACTAATACCTTCTCATCATGTTTTAGCTTTGGCCTGTCTATCATCTTTTTAGATGCTTAGGCATATTTTAGGCTAGGCGTCTATTTTTTATTTGCGTACTCTGATATGTACATATTTTTTATGGGATATGTTGTATATATATATGTATATGTCTTATATAACCACACACCTATGTATTTCTGTGACGGCAAGGAATTTCGCTCGATCCGAATCAGCCGTTAAACCGATCTAGACCGTTCGAAACCCCTGATCGTTTTGAGAACATGACAAATTGGAACGCAGACGGAAGAACATTTCATTGCTATTACAACAATTCCATCAGATACAAGAATATATAGAGTATAAATGAATAAATTACATTCGATAAATATTAGAGATTACAATAAATTACACAGCAGCGGAAAATAATACAAAGCACAACTGAAGGTGATATACGGATACAGAGCTTTCCGGATATCATTCCAGCTGTAAACCAGGTTCCTGTGAATATAAATCTGCAAAACCAAAACTACTAGCTGCCCGTGTGGAAAATAGGGGCACCCAGAGTTTAGGTTAAAACAATAAACTCCAGGTCAGTCATGTGACTGGTGTGAGAACTAAAACAATTATTTAAAACTTTACTTTAAAAGAGAGTAATTCAAGGGACCACGCCGTATAACATGGAACGGGTTTCCTCCCAAGAATACCAGTGCATAGAAAAGACAACGCAATGCTTTTTCGAAAAAAGAAGCTATTATAAGACCCAGGTCCCATCACACAATGCAACGCAAGCCGGAGGATAGAGTTTTCCCTTATAATAGCCAAATATGCTTGGTACGTTTAAAACAAATCATTTGATACTATAATAAGTGTATAGTGTCAAAACAATTTCAATCATAAATATCAATCATAGACGACATGGGTACCATATATCATTTCGCCATACTAGTTCTACAATTAAAACCGCAATATCACGTATTGGAAATTGGATTTCCGTCATGAGTCGAGGCAAGGGGCAAGCTCCTCTCCACTTTGAGACACTCTAGCAAATGCCTCAGGACTAAGCACTCTAGGCAACCCTTGGATCTTCAGGGTCGGTCCACACTTACGTTAGTGGATTAGTATTCCTGAACACACGTTTCCCGGTCCTTGCAGACCTAAAAATCGAGGCGCCTCGTCCAACAACCACATAGGTGAAAAGTATATAAATGTCAGGGCTGGTAGGTCACTGACACCACCATAGCTAGAAAGAAACGTCGTGCTCTCCCCGCAGTCACTATCCCGTTTTTGACTCATACCGAGGTATGAGGCTCGCGAATTCACGTTATACACAAAGCTATGCCACGTAGGCCGTGCTTTGATCATCAACCACAAGACTTTGCTTTTCAACAGAAGCCTTGATCAATTGCCACTTAGGCGTGCCACACAGGCAATTTATGCCATGCGACTGATGTCCATCGATATACAACCTCTGAGCTCGTACATCTCAGAGAAGGGCGTTAAGCAAGAGAATAAATTCTCCGCCGCCAAACAGATGTATATTTAATAGAGATCAATCAGCACAGAATAAAATCCAATGTCAGACACACAGTCCATTTACAATTTCTTTCTGGGTCTGAACGAAACCAGAGGCACTTTCCTCGCATATCCATCGATCTCCAAGTACGTCTGGACGATCACCAACTGATTCCCTCATCTTGGGTGTATAGCCCAATCAAGATCATCAGTAATCACCCAAACGATGTGAAGACTTCCGGTCTTCGACCACCGTCTTCATCTTCGACTTATCGTCGAATCGGTTATTCAGAATGGGTATAAACCCGGCCTTTCCGAACAACCCGCGTAAATAGTAAACAAATGCTACATAAACACAACATACGCCTCATTCCAATTCATCAGCCACTAACCGTAAATCATTAAGAGAATAATTTCCCAAATATTAACCCCGAAGGCCGAAACCAACATCAGATCAATACCCAGGAAACCATTCTTCTTAACTAACCTACAGCTAGTTTCTAAATTTCACATCCTTAGGGAAAGGTTCCCATTAATTTTATCAAAGATAAATTCTTTAAATTTATTCTTTAATCTTCCTTTGGATGTCATTTCAAACCAAATTATGGTTTTCCAAACTAGTCGAGATTAGCGAACCACACCGAAGTAATTATTTATTTTATTTCCCAATCCCAACCTATTCATCCCATGAAGCAAAACTGGTAATACTCCATATCTAACACCACGGTGTTATCGGTAAAATTAATTACCATTTCACGTTCAAATCTAATTAAAGATTTAACTATCGCTTTGGAGCTAAACTGGTGATACTCCATTCTCGCTCACTTTCCAAATTTGATAATTTAAATTATCAATTCACACTTCAATCTAATTACAGATTCATTAAAACTCCCTTTTACTGGGTTAAAGAACTAATGTCATTTTAAACACAGTTCACGATAAACCCAAATCACATTCTATTTAGTATCGGGTTAAAGAACAAGTGTTATTTAAAACACCCTTCACGATAAACCCACAAATCAATTCCATTTAAAACCCATTTCAAATCCAATTTATTTATTTAAAAATAAATGGGTTTTAATTTCAGTTCAAAACTAGTTCATTTCGATAAAAATCTATTTTTATCTTTTCAAACATGGAGTTTTTCATCCCAATTTTTCCCAAATCAATTCTTATGATTTTACACGAATTATTACTATTTTTAATAATTTTATCAAGGCCCGTACAGTCGATTTCCATCAACGGCCATCGAACTGCATTTACAGCGACCTTTTCCAAATTTGATTTGGACGTATCTCCAAATCCAACCGTTAGATTTCAAATTTCTAATATTCGTTAGAAAGCTCTTTTCGATACGAACCCAACTCCGGTTTTAGGAGAATCCGACGGACGGATCTCCCGTAATATCCGTTCGAAATCAATGATCGAAATTCGCGAGCTGCCGCGGCGCGGCGCGTTCTATTCAGGCCATTATATTATATATATAATATATATAATATATATTTCATCGATTTCTATTTAAAACAAATTTTATAAACAGTTTTAAATTCGTTTCAAAAACAATTTCAACTTCCATTTCAAATTCAAATCAAAATAAAATTCTTCCTTATAAATTCGTTTTAAATTCATTTCAATTTAATTCAAATTTCGATTCAATTTGAATTCATTTCAAATCGATTTTTATTCTATTTCAATTCGTTTTCAATTCAGTTCGAATTCATTTTATATTCAATTCAATTCGAATTCGTTTTATATTCAATTCGATTCGAATTCATTATATATTCAATTCAATTCGAATTCGTTATATATTCAATTCAATTCGAATTTCTTTTATATTCAATTCAATTATAAAAACGAATATAATCGATATAAATATCGTTCGCGTCAAAATAACGCATCTTTAATCAACACGGCTTTATATATTTCAATAATTCCGTTATTTTATTCAACAAATGAATATTTATCCTATTCAATACATGAATCTATATTTTTGTCAACACATGACTAATCTCAACGAATGAGTACTGTCCACGTGTGACTATTTTTGTTATTTAATATATTTTATAAAAATTATGGTATCTATCGTTTGATTTCAAATCAGACCCCAACCATAAATTAGTAAGAGAACGATTCCCTAAATATTTACCCCGAAGGCCGAAACCAACATCAGATCAATATCCAGGAGACCACTCATCTTATCTATTTTCCAGTTAGTTTCTAATTTTATATATGATAAAGATGTAAATCTTATTGTTAAAATATTTCGTTCAACACATGACTAATCTCAACGGATGAGTACGGTCAACACATGAACCTTTATTTTAAAATATTCTTTATTTTCTAAATTGGAATGAGGCCCAATCAATCACCATATAAAATTAATTATATGGATTCCATACAACACATGTATATAATAGCAACGATAAATAATCAATCATCATCCAAAGTGCACTACTCTGTATTAGCATCAAATATAGATATCTAACGCTTATAACAGCCTGTCAATCAATCGATCGACATACAACTAATTACTGGGATTGGTGTATGCCGTATTTTATCCCAATACCCATATGGGGTTTCAAACAATCAAACACAGATTTTATTTGTGCAGTTGGGCGATGTGTAAAATTTATCGTCCCAATCAATATCAGTCAAATGTGTTTATATAAACCAATCGTCCGATTTGTTTATATTTATTTATTTCATTCCGTATACATGTTAAAAATTCCATTTTTTAACTATACAATATTTATTTTCTATATAATATTTTATTTCATTTCACATCACACAATCAACTACACATCAAAATCAATCAAACAAACAAGCCATCCATGGTCTGTGGACGACGGGTGTCGGGTGCTACTAAACACCGTCTGCATCCTAGTATATATCATAAACAAGGAAAAAAATTAAAAGGGTGAGAAGTTCTCACAGAGGGTTCCACTCCGCCGTGCTTTGCTGTTGAACTGCTGAATCGCCTGAATTTATTTGTAATTCCAATAGTCTTTTCACGCTGTTTATAATAAAAATTATATTTTTATCACTTCATTCTAATAAATAAAAATCATATTTTTATTTCTTCTTCATATATATTTTCGACGCTTCATTCTATATAAAAATTATATTTTTATATTTCTACCTCATATATAAAGATCGAATTCTTATTTCATCGCTATAAAAATCACATTTTTATTTCAACATATATATAATAAAAAAAATCAGATTTTTATTTCGCCACATATATAAAGACAATATTTTTAAATTCTCTGTTATATAAAAATCATATTTTTAATACTTCTACTTTATAAAAATTGTATTTTTATATTTCACATATGATAAAAATCATATTTTTTATTATTATTTTAATAATATAAAAATCATATCTGTCCTACTTCAAAAATATAATCTTTTCGCTATATCATCATAAAAATCGTATTTTTATATTCTCCATCTTATAAAAATCATATTTTTATAATCTCTACTGTATAAAAATCATATTTTTATCGTCTCTACAATATAAAATTCATATTTTTATTGTTCCATTTATATAATAAAATTCATGCTTCCATATGGCTATCATACAAATAAAAATCAAATCTTTGTCGCCACTTCGTGTATAATAAAAATATAATCTTACATGAGTGAAAAATATAATCTTTCATGGATGAAAAATAAATCGTATTTTGAATAGCATAAAAATCTTATTTTTAAAAACTGAAAAAAATCCTATTTCAAAGCTGAAAATCCTATTTAAAAAAAATAAAAATCATAGCCTTTTAAATAAATCAAAATCAAAATTTTAAACTATATAAAATTCAGAAATTTAGACTACAGTATTACATACAAAAATCGAAAATTTTCACATGACTAAATAAAATAAAAAATGGAAAAACAGTAAAAACTTACTTTGGCTTTCGGATGGGGGGAAAAGGAGAGGCGTACGGCGGATGCTGGTGATGGAGTGCGGTCGGGTGGGGGTGTGTGGCGTCGAGGTGGCCGGCGTGGTCTGAATTGGGTTCAGATTGGGGGGTTTTCGGGTTTCAACAGTGGAGGGGGGGCTGACGTCGCGGAGGGGGCCAAGGGCGGAGGGGAGGTCATGACCTAGTGGGAGGGGGACGGCGGCGCCTGGCCAGGGCGGCGCGATGACCTACGGAGGGGGGGTCGCGATTTCCTGAGCAGCGATACTTTTTTTTATTTGTTCTGTTTCGATCTGAAGGAGGGAACGTGAGGAGGGGGTAAGGAGAGAGAAAAGGAGTTGACCAAGATGTTATTTATTTATTTATTTAATCTTTAAAAGTTATATTTTCCATTTGAACCCCAAATCGAACCCACCGACTGTCGTCCCTAGCGTATTACCCCCATTCCGAGCATAATGGGATATGTATCGTAAGCCAGTTCGGATGTTTCGATCAGTTTCCATCAAATTTAAAATATAAATATACATATTCAATTTTAAACGTACATTTCAATTTACTGGGGCCACATACGAACTCTAAAAATTTCAAAAAAATTATTTCTAGCTTCATATTGACGATACGGTTCTAACAAAACTAGTTTCATCAAATTCTGAGACCGTTTGAAAAATGGTCATTTTCCAGTCGATTAAAATCAACTTAAACTGGTCAAACGCGTTTTCCTTTACCATGCTCACATATTAACTTCAAAAATTATGAAATTTGAAATCTAGCAATAATTTGAAGTCATGGATCCAACAAAAGTGATTTCATCGAAATCCGAGGTCGTTTGCAAAATGGCTATTTTTAAGGGCCAGAATTCCATAGCGACTATTCTGAAAATTCATTTGGCCATATCTTTTGATTCCCGCCATGAAATTTCAATTTTTTAGGTTCGTTGGAAAGATATTCCCAATTAGATCCTAATATTTTTGGCTTCACTAAAATCCGGTTTATTTTGCACCCGGTACATTCAATTGAAGTTTGAAATCGAATTATCGAACTACCGCGCCATTTTCAATTCCTTTTATAACTATAAATAATTATTTATATTCTATCGACGATCTATATAACTATATACGTTCTAATTCTATTCGAAATAAATTTTTCGTCGATATTATTTAAAATAATTCATTTTAAATATTCAAAATTCACTAAAATTGCCTAAAATGAAAATTTTAAACTGGCTCGCATTTCCTGGTTATTACAATTTCACTATGTATTGTACTTGTTGTATCTATATATATAGTTGTGTTTACTGTTCAATGATCCGTGATATTTATTATTATTCTGTTTTGTTCTGAATAGATCCTTATCCATCATAGTTCTATATTGGACATTAATTGAGTACGTCAATCCACTGAATGTAAAAGGAAAAATTTTATGCATCCAAACAAGTTATTTGATGCTTGTTTAATGCAAGACTTATGATGATTGTTCCTAACTAGCCCTACGTGATAGGGGTTCACACCTTGTGATCTATGGCAAAGAATTGACTCTTACCCACACACGACCAGTTTAGGGTTAGTCAGGCAGTTGGGGGGACTGGACTAAAAGTCGAGATTCTAGCCATAAAACTTGGGTTTGGGTACAGTCAGTGGCCATATAGCGATAGACACCGGTCATAGCATGGTATCGGATCAAGGTTCAAGCTAAAGTATAATAAACATAGAACTATAACAAAATAGTACATATGTTATAGTAACAATGGATAACATTCGTGTCTATCATAGTCCTCTTTCATGGATATCCTTAATCGTCTACCCATAGGCTTTAGTGTCCTTGGCAAATATTAAACCTGGAATACATCTAGGAATGTGTTTAATTCTATAGTATTCCAATGATTGAGTCTTATTATCGATATTCCACACTTTTGGAAAACTTCCATCATATCAAACCCTTATAGTGTACTATATCTTGGGTTTAAAATTTGGTGGAACTTGGCATCCTGTCCCTTAGTGTGTGGCTGATAATTGAGTTAATTATACAAAAGAGGATAATAAATGAATTAAATACTAAGATAATAAAAGTTGAAACTCATATTGGGATAATAAGTGTAATTAATTTGGAGTTAATCAGAGTTGCACAAAGGAAACAAGTAAATTCTTTCGACTTAGCATATAATTTAAATAATTACACATGGGTTTAGTGGGATGTTGTATAAATAATTAATTGTTGTGAGAATTAAATGCATGGTTGTATTTATTAAAAAGTTAAATAAGTAAATACTCAGGGTAATAAAATAAATTAACTAAGTAAAATCTACGATTACGTATCGTATTGACGTAATAACCCGGAATTTCAGAACTAACTGAAATTTATTTTTAATTGATTTTAATAGAAATTAAATATTTTGAATGATTTATTTTGAGAATTAACGACATAAAATTAATTTAAAACGAAGTTTGAATGTATATATTTATATTAATTATAAAATGAACTCGTAATGGCGCGGTAATTTGAAATTTTGGTTTTGAACTTTAAATGAATGTACAGAACTCAAAATAAATCGGATCCAGTAAAACCAGAAACGTTAGAATCTATTTAATTATATCACTCTAATAAATGTGAAAATTTTAGATTTCATTTTTTAAATTGTAAATTATGTCCAAATTAAAATTTTAAATAGTCTCTATGGACATTTATTAATGTTTTAGTATTATTTAAGCCCTTAAAAATAGCCATTTTGCAAATGACATCCGTTTTCGATAAAACTAATTCTGTTGGATCCAGAACATCAAATTATTGTCAAGTACTAAATTTCAGGTCAATTGGAATTAGTATGTAAGCGTAACAAATTTAAATTCCTGTTGAATTTCAGTTGTAAATTAAATAAGTTAGTTAAAAGGCTATTTTACAAATGGTCTCCAAATTTGACGAAATTAGATTTGTTAGAACCGTTAACGACCCGAAACCCCCCTTATGGGAAAGCTCGGATTGCTTTGACAATACGACGCATCAGAACAAAAACAACAGAATATTTCATTGCTATTACAACAATTTACATCAGAGTACAAGAATATATCAGAGTTTAAATAAATAATATTACACAGCGGGAAATAAATATCAGAGATTTACAAATTACCAAACAACGGAAGATACATCAACTAACACAACTGAGTGAAATAAACGGATACAAAGCTTTCCGAATATAGCACCAGCTATAATCCAGGATCCTGGAAAAAGAAATATCAGCGAAAACCAAAACTACTAGCTGCTCATGTGGAAAATATGGGGACCCAGAGTTTAGGTTAAAACAATAAACTCCGAGTCAATCATGGAACTGGTGTGAGAACTAAAACAGTTATTAGCTTTTATTTTATAGTTACGTAAATCATGGGACCATGCCATATAACACGGAACCCGTGAATACCAGTTCATAAAAATAAAAAGCACAATGCTAAAGAGAAAAATGAAGCTATTATAAGAATTAGGTCCCATCAAACAATAAACGCAGTTGAGGATAGAGTTTTCCCTTATAATAGCTAAATATGCTTGATATGCAAAATTTCATCTTTTATTATTACTATAAGTGAAGAAATCAACTTCAAATATAAATTTATCAATCATAGGCGGTGTAGGTACCATTATATTACATCACCATATAGGTTTATAACTAAAACCGTAAAATCACGTATTGGAAATTGGGTTTCTATATATGAAATGAGGCAAGGGATCTTCCTCACCGATTTCGAGACATTCTAGCAAATGCCTCTGCATCCCCTACAGTGAACCCTTTGGATCTTCATGGCCGGTCATCCGTCGATGATTGGCATTACCATAAACTATATGTTAGTCGGTTCTATCAAACCTCCAAAATGGGTCAGTATGTCGACCACTCTAGAGCACCTAGGGGCTAAAATCATATCTGAGCATTTCAATCGGCCTGAATTCCGAGATATCTTGTTTTCCATCAAATAATATGCAACATCCACATAAGTAAATAGTCTGGGCTCCATACCATGACGTTACTCGTAGCTAGAACTAACATTGACTATCCCGTTTTTGGTTCATACCTGGGTGTGAAGCTTGCGAATTAACGCTACACAAAGCTATGCTAATTAAAGCTATGCTTTAATCATCAACCACAAGACTCTGCTTTTCAACAAAAGCCTTGATCCATGCAACTCAGCATGCCACACTGTCGATCCATACAGAACCACTGATTTCCGCCAATATATAACCTCTAAGCTCGTAAGTCTCAGAGAAGGGTGTTAAGCAAGAGAATAAATTCTCCACCACCAAAAAAAAATTATTTAGCATAGATCAACGAATACAGTATAAAGGAATACAATGTTAGACACACTATCCATTTTCAAGTCCATTCTGGGTCTGAACGAAACCGTAGGCACCTTATTCTTCGTCCTATATGTCCAATACAGGAGAAAGGTCCTCGCATATCCGGTCGATCTCCAAGTACGTCTGGACGATCACCACTTATTACCTTGTCTTGGGTGTACATCCCAATAAAGACATCAGTAATCATCCAAACGATGTGAAGGTCTCCAGTCTTCAACCACCGTCTTCATCGTCGTCTTTTAATTGTCGTATCAATTATTCAGAATGGGTTAAACCTGGTCTTTCTGAATAACTCGTATATCTTATAATCAAGAGCTATAAAAACACATCATACACCTCATTCCAATTCAGAATATTATTTTGTTCAAATATTCACATTTTTAGTGAAAGGTTCCCATTAATTTTATCAAAGACAAATTCTTGTAAATTTACTCTTTAATCTTTCCTTTGATATCTTTTTCAAAAGATTTTATTTTATCTTTCTACAATTCTAAACCAAATTAAGGTTTATAAAACCAGTCAAGATTATGGGCTATACCGAAGTAATCATTTATTTATTAATCCCAATCCTAACCTATTCATCCCATGAAGCAAAACTGGTAGTACGCCATATCTAACACCCACGGTGTTATCGGTAAATTTATTTACCATTCCACATTCAAATCTAATTAAAGATTTAACTATCGCCTGGAGTAAAACTGGTGGTACTCCATTATCAATCATTTCTCGAATTTGGAAAATTTAATTACCACATTAACTTTTCAATCTAATTAAAGATTTATTAAAACTCCACATAGTTTTAATATCCAAAAATCATTATTTTATGATTATTCAACTTTAAGAAATTAATCTTGTCTTTAACTGAGTTAAAAAACTGATGTTATTAAAAACACAGTTCACAATAAACCCAAATCATCTTTTATAAAAATGGAATCTTTATGGAAATCCAACAGTGTATAATCAATATAAATTTACGTATCAAACTAATACTATAAACAAAATAACGGCTTGGCCTTTTAAATTCCATATATAATAACGATCCTCCTTCACAGAAGCTTATCTCAATTAGTACCAAATCGAATTCCATTCAATTCCAATTTAATATATTGAATTGGAAAACTTTCCTTTGGAAAATTCCATTAATCTTATTTAAAAGATTATATATTCCAAATCAGATCTTCACTATTAATTGGGTTAAAGAACAAGTGTTATTTAAAACACTATTCACGATAAACCCAAAAATCCAATTTTAATTCAATTCCAATTAAATATTAATTAATTGGTTAACTTCTCTAAATCTTATTTAAAAGATTTATTTTTTTCTTGACTGGGTTAAGAACAGTGTTATTAAAGGCACCATTCATGCCAAACCCAAAATCCCATTTTTGATATTAAATACAAGGCTCTAAATAGAAATTATTTCAACTTATATTCAATATCAAATTCTGAAACCAACAAATATCGTATTGGGAATAACAATATATATATATCTTCCAAATTCCTCAACAATATTCATATAATCATGGAATCCAATACCTAAATATTCCGATGACTATTTCCATTCAAAACCATTCCAATTCATACGTTGGAAAAATTCTGGTTATTTAAAAACCCATTTTCAATCCAATTTATTATTTCTAAAAATAATTGGATTATTATTCTAGTTAATAACTAGTTCATTTTGATAAAAATATCTTTTACCTTTTCAAAACTTAAAATTATTCATCCAAATTCTTTCCAAATCATTTATTATGATCTTACACAATTTTCCACATTTTTAATAATTTTATTAAGGCCCGTGCAGTCAACTTCCATAAACGGCCATCGAACTGCATTTACAGCGACCTTTTCCAAAATTTATTTGGACATATTTTAAAATATAACCGTTAGATTTCAAATATCTTATTATCATTGAAAATCTCTTTTCGATACGAACCCAACGGTTCCGGTTTTAGGAGAATCCGACGGTCGGTTCTCCCGTTACGTCCATTTGAAGTTAATGGTCGAAATTCGTGAACGGTTGCCACATGGCGCGTTCTATTGAGGCTATTATATATATATATATATATATATATATATATATATGTATATCGTCGATTTCCATTTAAAACGCATTTTACAAACTGTTTACAAATTTGTTTTAAAACGATTTCAACTTCATTTTCAATTTTAAACCAAAATTGAATATTCCATATCATTATATCATTAAAATGATAATATTTTCAAAATACCAGATTTTGAAATCAATTCTTTTTGTTATTATTGTAAAATAAATTAATATATTCGATCGATAACCCATTCGGATTAAAAATATCGTTTACTACTTAAATCAGCTTCATATATTTCAATATTTTCATGTCCATCCAAAATCGGACATCAATATCATATTTTGATTATTCACTGAATATTATTTTAAAATATTCCTTATTTTAAAATATTCCTTATTTCAAAATATTCTTTATTTTCTGAATCGGAATGCGACTCAATCAATTACCATATAATCCTAGTTATGTGGATTTCATACATCGCATGTATACAACAATAATGATAAATAATCATTCAACATTCAAACATCATCCAGAGTGCAATTTACAACTGTCTAAGCATTAAAATAAATAAATAATGCTCATCACAGCCTGTCAACCCATCGATTGACATATGACTAAATATCGAGATTAGTGTATGTCAAATATCATCTCAATACCCGTTTGGGGTTTTCAAACAACAAATACTCATTATTATTTGTGCAGTTGGGCGATGTGTGAAAATTATCGTCCCAATCAATATCAGTTAAATAGATGTACAAAAACAAGCCGTCCGACTTCTAAATGAATATTTATTCCAATTTCATTTCATGATAATTTTATATATCGTATATATT
Source organism: Allium sativum (assembly GCA_030737875.1). Classification (NCBI taxonomy): domain Eukaryota; kingdom Viridiplantae; phylum Streptophyta; class Magnoliopsida; order Asparagales; family Amaryllidaceae; genus Allium; species Allium sativum. The sequence goes on from CM060920.1 coordinate 494,571,416, forward strand.
TGTTAAAAATAATATTTTTGCCCAATAATTAATTATTCCATAGAATGACAATTTCATATACTAAATATATGCGATAAAATTTTTATTTTTATCGAACTAATGATATTTCCATATCATGACTATTTTATATATAGCATATATATGTTTTATACAACGCATATAAATTTTTATACATCGTCGATTTCAATCCAACAATTTTACCACAACACAGTCATATTACACCAACATTCATGGTTTAACAAAAAAAAATAGTGTCAGGAGCTACTAAGCCCTGTTTGCAACCTATGATATAATTACATAACAAAAATAGTTGAGTGAGAAAGAGTTCTCACATTCGTTTCCCCTCCACTAGTTTTTTTATTTATGAATTTCTGAATAGTTTGGGTTGAAATTTGCCTGTATTTCTAATGTGCTCTGTTTTCGTTCTGGTCAGTTTTGAAATGTAGTGTTCGTCATTGCGAACCCAACGCAACTTGAATCGTCCGATTTGGACCTTGTATGAAAAGTCACGAATTTTACAAATATTGAATAATTAATTAAATCATTAACTAAATTAATTAAATAATTAACTAAAAAAATTACATCTTCCTCTACATATAAATTTTTCAGTCCGTCTTATTTCAATTCCGTCGCTCCAACTAGGGCTCCTCCTTGCCGCAGCCATACTCAACCGGAACCCCATCTGACGATGCCACCTCGTGTGTGTTAACCGGTGCCACCACCTCCCTCAAATCTGTCACACTCGGTGTCCCTATGTGCCCAGAAACCGATGACAAATGGCAATGGTTTGAGCTCGAATTACGAGCAAATCCAACCATAAAACTTCATCACCACCGTTGATTGTAAATATCAAAAGGTGGTCTTCGATTTTCCCTTTGGAACACTCCTAAATCATTGAACGGGTTTGGATATTAAGGGGGATTAAAATCGGATTGTTCTGGCCTTTGATTCAAGGGAGTGGCGGCTGCAGCATTGGAATGGGAGATTAGGGTTAGGGTTAGCCTGTTATAGCTTTTTATTTTATTTTGTTAATATTTATTTTCAAATTTACTTGTTTAATGTTATGAATTCCAAATGAGACCCAATGATTGTCGCCCCTAGCTAACTACCCCCATTTCGGACACAATGGAATATGTTTCGTAAGCCAATTCGACTGTTCGGTCGGTTTTTCTATAAATTAAAATATAGATCAATATATGCTGAATTTAAACATACATTTTAATTTACCAGGCCCATATATTGACTCCAAAAATTACTGAAAAATAAATCTAGCTATGTTTTGACGATAAGGTCCTAACAAAACTAATTTCGTTGAATTTGGAGACTGTTTGAAAAATGGCCATTTTCTGGTTGATCCAATTCAAACTGAAATTACCAAATACACTTAAATTCACTGCGCTCACATATTAATTCCAAAAATCATGAAATTTGAAATCTAGAAATAATTTGACTTTCCGGATCCAACACAAGTGGTTTCGTCGAAAACGGAGGTCGTTTGCAAAATGGCTATTTTTAAGGGTTATATATACTATTAAAATATATATAAATTCCATAACGACTATTTTAAATTTAAACTGGACACAACTTTCAATTTATATTATGAAATTGCAATTTCTCATATTTATTAGAAAGATATAGTTAATAGATTCTAGCATTTCTGGTTTGACTAAAATCCGATTTATTTTGAATCCTATACATTCAATTGAAAATTAAAATCGAATTTTCAAACTACCACGCCATTTCGAGCTCTATTTATAATTAAAATAAATTTATACATTCTAACTCTGATTTAAATAAATTATAAATCGTTATTATTTAAAATAAACCATTTTAAATATTCAAAATCCATTAAAATAGCTAAAATAAAAATTTTAAATTGGTTCAGAAATTCTGGGTTGTTACAATCTCCCCCACTTAAAATCTTTTCGTCCTCGAAAAGAAACGGAGCTCAAAGTTGTTTAACTAACTAACTCAACTTTCATTTTGGCTTACATTCTTCAACTTTTCAGTTTCTTAGAATTTTCAAATTTCTCAAAAATTTGGCTAACACCCTGAGCTTTTGAAAAATTTCACCATAACCTCCTTTGTACAGACCTATCGGTAAAACCACAATTTGCCTCACTTGGCCCTCATCAATACAAAAGAAAATACTAATCGGCTCATAAAATCATCAAACCCCAATAAATACAGTAAATATGTACCTATTTGTCGGGCATACAATTTTATTCCTCTTCTTAGCTTCCTTGCTATGACCTGTTCAACATATATACATGTGTATGCATGCAATTTCATTCAATTTTCAATTTAGTTCAAAATTAAAACCATTTGGCTAAATTTATCATTCATTCTCATACTGGTTAAATTAATTATCGTTCCAATATTTTTATTAGTTAAACTTATAATCAAACATCACAACCAGCAATCCATTAGTTGATTAAATTTTCAAACATATAATTTTGATATACTCAAAAATCATATTTCAATGCCAAATCACAAACAATAAATCCTATCTAAGTTTTGGTTCTCACACCAGTCAATTGGAAATATATAGATATCCCACTTTCGAAACTCGAACATAAATACCGATGATGGTGCACCATCACCAGAATTATCCCCGGGCGACTAGAGTGTGATTCTATATCTACCCAGTATATTTGAGACTTCAAATACACGTGGATCAGACTTATATTAAAATCTCATTATACCCCATAGTCCAAAATCAATTTAAAATAAAATATTCTAATACATATAGTAAGATATGATTTTCAAAATTAAATTTGTTTTTTTATAATACTCTTCAAACTCATTCTAGGATGCTAAAGATCCTATCTCTAACGAGCTACTCTTATAGGACGTTATTAATCCTATCTCTGGTGAATTCTTTTGTTTGGTTCTAGTGTGCCTTGTTCTTGAGCTCTGTAAATCAAAGCTCTGATACCAAACTGAAATGATCTGAAATCCCCCTTACGGGAAAGCCCGGATTGCTTTGAGAACATGACGCATCAGAACACAAACAACATAATATTTCATTGCTTTTACAATAATTTACATTAGAGTACAGGAATATATCAGAGTCTGAATGAATAATGTTACATAATGGGAAATAAATGTCAAAGATTTACAAATTACAAAACAACGGAAGATACATCAACTAACACAACCGAGTGAAATACACGGATACAAAGATTTCCGAATATAGCTCCAGTTGTAATCCAGAATCTTGGAAAAAGAAATATAGGCGAAAACCAAAACTACTAGCGGCCCGTGTGAAAAATATGAGCACCCAGAGTTTAGGTTAAAACAATAAACTCTGAGTCAGTCATGGGACTAGTGTGAGAACTAAAACAGTTATTAACTTTTATTTTAAAGTTAGGTAAATCACAGGACCATGTCGTATAATACGGAATGGTTTATCCCCCATGAATACCAGTGCATAAAAATAAACATCGCAATGATAAAGAGAAAAATGAAGCTATTATAAGACTCAGGTCCCATCACACAATGAACGCAGTCGAGGATAGAGTTTTCCCTTATAATAGCTAAATATGCTTGATATGCGAAATTTAATGTTTTATTATTATAATAAGTGAATAAATCAACTTCAAATATAAATGTATCAGTCATTGGCGGTGTAGGTACCATTATATAACGTCGCCATATAGGTTTACAACTAAAACCGTAAAATCGCGTATTGGAAATTGGGTTTCCATCTATGAACCGAGGCAAGGGATCTTCCTCACCGATTTTGAGACATTCTAGGAAATGCCTCAGTATCCCCCGTAGTGAACCCCTTAGATCTTCATGGTCGGTCATCCTTCGAAGATTGGCAATACCATAAACTATATGTTAGCCGGTTCTATCGAACCTCCAAAATGGGTCAGTATGTCGACCACTTTAGAGCCACTAGGGACTCAAATCATATCCGAGCCTTTCAGTAGGCCCGAATTCCGGGGTACCTCACTTTCCATCAAATAATATGCAACATCCATATAAGTAAACTGTCTGGGCTCCATACCATGACGTTACTCGTAGCTAGAACTAACATATGTCCATTTCCATGCAGTGACTATCCCTTTGTGGTTCATACTTGGATGTGAAGCTCGCGAATTAACGCTACACAAAGCTATGCTAATTTAATCTATGCTTTGATCATCAACCACAAGACTCTGCTTTTCAATAAAATCCTTGATCTGTGCAACTCAGCATGCCACACTGTTAATCCATACAGTACCACTGATTGTCCGCCAATACATAACCTCTAAGCTCGTACGTCTCAGAGAAGGGTGTTAAGCAAGAGAATAAATTCTCAGACACCAAACAGATATATATTTAGCAGAGATCAACGAATACAGTATAAAGGAATACAATGTCAGACACACTATCCGTTTACAAGTCCGTTATGGGTCTGAACGAAACCGGAGGCACCTTATTCCTCATCCCATATGTCCAATACAATATATAACCTCTAAGCTCGTACGTCTCAGAGAAGGGTGTTAAGCAATAGAATAAATTCTCAGCCACCAAACAGATTTATATTTAGCAGAGATCAACGAATACAATATAAAGGAATACAATGTCAGACACACTATCCATTTTCAAGTCCGTTCTGGGTCTAAACGAAACTGGAGGCTGTAACGACCCAGAAAATCTGAACCAATTTAAATTTTTTAAATTGGCTAAAATAATGGATTTTAAATATTTAAAATAAATATTTTAAATAATGGCGATGAAAAGTGGTTTGAATCGACAATTGAAAACGAATATAATTAATTCTAATTATAAACAAGGCCTGAAATGGCGCTGTAGTTTCAAAAATTGAATTCAAATTTTGTCGGACTGTACCGGGTGCAAAACAAAACAGATTTGAGTGAAACCAAAAATATTTAAATCTATTAGTGAATACCTTTCTAACGAATCTGAAAAATCGAATTTTCATAGCGGAAAGCAAATGTTATGGCCAAATGAATTTTCAGAAAGGTCGCTATGTAATTTATATAGCCCGTGAAATTGGCCATTTTGCAGACGACCTCGGAATTCGACGAAACCACTTTTGTTGGATCCGGGATGTGAAGTTATTGCTAGGTTTCAAATTTCATAATTTTTGAAGCTAGTATGTGAGCGTGGCAAAGGAAAACGTGTTTTGATCAATTACAGTTAAATTGGATCGACTAGAAATGGGCCTTTTTGCAAACGGTCTCAAAATTCGACGAAACTAGTTTTATTGGGACCGTATCGTCAAAACATAGCCAGATTTATTTTTCTGGAATTTTTCGAATCAGTTTGTGGCCCTGGCAAATTGAAATGTGCGTTCAAATCGAATATTGAATGTTATATATTTTAGATTGAATGGAAACTGACTGAAACAGTCGAATGGGCCTACGAAACATATCCCATTGTGTTCGAAATAGGGGTTAAACGCTAAGGACGATAGTCGTTGGGTTTAGATTGGTGGTCGTGTCAGAAAACCCCTTTAAAACTTCCCCGGCCAATCATATTTTTTTAAAATAAAAAAAAAGAAAAACCTAACTTTCTCTCTCCCCGATCGAAGGCGGAAGAGGCTCCAAAACTTCCCAGGCCGATCACCGCCGCCATAGGCGTTTTCGCCACCCCCTCCAGTTGAACTTTTTGAAGGTCTCGATCCCCTCTCCACATCCATACCTGGAACATCCCCTATCGCTGTGCCATCGTCGAGTTTCGAGCCCAGGAAGTTGTCGACTTCCAGCCGCCGCCGTGACTAGTGGGGACCACCGAGCTGGGCGAGACAACCTGGTGCGGGGAGCTGGTTCCAAGCCCTTTCGAGTGGCGAAGGCCGATCGGCGTATCGTTGCACGGATTTCGCGAAAAATCCAAACCTAGTTTTGAACGATTTCTGAAAGGTACGGCTGTGTATATTTTAAATCAGTTTCAATAGTTTAAAACCGTTGCAAACTTTGAAAAATCATATCTTTTTCGTTTCTTGACGAAATTCGATGAAACAGGAAACATCGTGACCGTGTGGACGTCTTCTACATTTTAGAAGAGACCGCATATTTTTCTGAGCCTTCTGCTATTTTTGGTGGAGTGGAACCCAATGTGATATTTCTAATTTATAAATGATATGGAAAACGACAATGTATAAATTATATAGTCGATGTATGAGTTATATAAGCGTTGTACACCTCTTGTATAAGCGTTGTATAAGTTGTACGTTCGATGTATAAGTTATATATGCATTGTAAAAATTAAATATGTGTTGAAATAGAAGTGAATTGCTATATATATATATATATATATACATACGCCACTCGTCCACAAACCATGGACGATATTTATTGGTTGTGATTGGTGTGAAAATTGATTGATATCAAATGGTTGATTGGAATTGTTTGTGGTTGATATTGATTGATTGTGGTTGAAAAATACCCATTTGTGGTTGAGAAATATTTGGTTGAAACCACATAGGATTAGTTTGTGGACATGAAATAAATATACATGCCGCCTGCGTGCGAACTAGATGCATGATCCCCATTGTCAAAAACCGCGAGGTTTAAAGGTAGAGCGAGGAGCCGTACTAGGGACATTCCCGGTTTTAACTACCCTGCCGTTATGCTGCCGAAATTTTGAATAATATTCATGTGTTTGAATCATTTTCATTTGCTGAAACTATATTTATTCGTTCAATAGAAAACCTTCAAGTGTTGAATCGATATTCATTCGTTGAATAGAAATTCATGTGTTGAATGGTGTTCGTGTTTTAAATATAAAAATCACATTTTTATCTATATATACAAACTATAGAAAACCTTCATGTGTTGAATCGATATTCATTCGTTGAATAGAAATTCATGTGTTGAATGGTGTTCGTGTTTTAAATAAAAAAATCGCATTTTTATCTATATATATAAACTATAGAAAACCTTCATGTGTTGAATCGATATTCATTCATTGAATAGAAATTCATGTGTTGAATGGTGTTCGTGTTTTAAATATAAAAATCACATTTTTATCTATATATATATAAACTATATTTATTCATTGAATAGAAAACCTTCATGTGTTGAATCGATATTCATTCGTTGATTAGAAATTCATGTGTTGAATGGTGTTCGTGTTTTAAATATAAAAATCACATTTTTATCTATATATATAAACTATAGAAAACCTTCATGTGTTGAATCGATATTCATTCGTTGAATAGAAATTCATGTGTTGAATGGTATTCTAATTTTGAAATAAATTGTTTTATAATAAAAATCACCTTTTTATCATCTATATGAACTATGTAAAATGACCCTGTTTTAAAAGAAATTGTTTTATAATAAAAATCCTATTTTTATCACCTATATAAACTATATAAAATAATAGTGTTTTGAAATGAATTGTTTTTACAATAAAAATCACATTTTTATTAAATACATGAATTGCTAAATATAGTGAAGTGTTGAAATAGAAGACAGTTAGATAAAAATATCATTTTTATCAAATGTATGAAAAGAATATAGCTTTGAAATCGAAGAATCGATATATATATATATATAAATAGAATTAAAATATATCGAATAACGACGCTGCAGTTCGTATTTTGAAACCGTGATTTCAAACGATTATACCAGGAGATCCGACCATCGGATTTTCCTGAAATCGCAACCGTTGGGTTCGCCTTGGAAATATCTTTCCAACGGCACCAACTTTGTAAAAATCCAATGGTTGGATTGTCTGGAATGTTTAATTCAAATCTGAAGAAAAACAGCGCTAGAAACGATTATATATATATATATATAAATATAATTATATTTAATCGAATAACGACGCTGCAATTCGTATTTTGAAATCGAAACTTCAAACGATGATACCGGGAGATCCGACCGTCGGAATTTCCCGAAACTGGAACCGTTGGATTCGTTTTGAAAAGATCTTTCTAATGATGTAAGTTTTGTGAAGATCCAACGGTTAGATTTTCATATATGTGTAAATCAAATCTGAAGAAAAAAAGCGCCACGGTCGCGCTATGGCCCGAAGCGTCGTTTTGAATATATTGGCTATTTTAAAATAAATAAAAATAGCGATAAATCGTTATAAAATGTTATAAACGATATGGATGTGATTTAGAAATTAACTGAAGGTTGGCTAAGTCGAATGGTTTCCTGGGTGTTAATCTGATGTTGGTTTCGGCCTTCGGGGTTAATAATTGGGAAATCGTTCTCTTACTGATTGACGGTTAGTGACTGATGAATTGAAATGATGTGTGTGTATATTAGTGTTGCACTTGTTTATTATATACACGAGTTGCTCAGAAAGACCGGGTTTATCCCATTCTGAATAACTGAATCGACGATAAGAAATCGAAGATGAATACGGTGGTCGAAGACCGGAGATCTTCACCTCGTTTGGATGGTAACCGAGGTCCTGATTGGGAGGCATCCCAAAAGATAATGAGTGGTGATCGTCCAGATGTACGTGGTGATCGATGGGTTTGCGAGGTATTTAGTGCCTCAGGTTTCATTCAGACCCAGAATGAACTTGTAAATGGACTGTGTGTCTGACATTGGATTTCATTCCGTGTTGATTGATCTCTGTTAAATATACATCTGTTTGGCAGCGGAGAATTTACTCTTTTAATTAACGCCCTTCTCTGAAACGCACGAGCTCAGAGGTTGTATATCGATGGACATCAGTTGCATGGCATGAATTGCTAGTGTGGCATGCCCAAGAGGCAAATGATCAAGGCTTCTGTTGAAAAGCAAAGTCTTGTGGTGATGATCAAAGCACCGCCTGTGTGGCATAGCTTTGTGTATAACGTGAAATCGCGAGCCTCACACCCGGTATGAACCAGAAACGGGAGAAAGGACCTCAGGGAGGACATGCGTTTCTTTCTAGTTAGAAGTGGCGTCAGTGGTTTTATACGCCCTGACGAGTTTGATTTATGTGGTTGTTGCTGTTGCGAGGCGCCTCGGTTAGATCAGACGATCCGGGTCCGATGGAGTCATTCGTTGGCTCATTTACGCCCCATAGGGCGGGGAAACGCATTGTTCAGGAATTTTAATCCACATCGGTGGACCAGCCCTGGCGATCCAAGGGTCACTCGAGCTCTGATCCTTAGGGGCGGGCTAGAGTGTCTCGAATTCGGTAAGGACTATCTTTTGCCTTGGTTCATGACGGAAATCCAATTTCCAAATACGTGCCTGTGCGATATTGATTGTATACCTATATATGGCGACATAGTGGTATGGGGCACTAATGTCGTCTATGATTGATAGTTATGATTTGAAATTGTTTTCAAAACATATAACACTAGGAATAATATCAAATGCCTTTGTTTTATTCGTATCAAGCATATTTTGGCCGTTATAAGGTAAAAACTCTATCCTCCGGTTTGCATTGCATTGTGTGATGGGAACTGAGTCTTATAATGGCGTCATTTTGATAAAAAGCATTGCGTTGTTTAAAAGAAAGATTTGTTTTAAAGCACTGGTAATCCAATGGAGTAAACCCGTTCCACGAAAGTGGCGTGGTCCTGTGATTAGCCATATTATGAATGTGTTGAGTAGATTTCTCATACTAGTCCCATGACTGACTCGTAGTTTGTTTCACTTTCAAACTCGGGTGCCCCTTTTTCTACACGGGCAGCCTTGTATTAAGGTTTAGCTGGTTCTTTCTGGATAGCTGGAGCTGAAGATGGATTCTATCATTTATCTCTTTTTATGCTGTTCAGCTCCTATTGTACATATTTTGTTTGTTTTCCGCTGTAGACATTTATGTATAGCTGAACTGTATTTGTACTAAGTAAGATCCTGTATACTGTGTAACTCTGATGATTACTCTTATCTAGTATATTCTATTGTTCATTATCTGGTGTATTTATTTATTTCTGTTCTGCTATTATCTGTTTATGTGTTATATTCCAAAGATTACCCTTGTCTCCGTCTGTACGGGAAATGGGGTCGTCATAACGTGGTATCAGAGCTTTGGTTAAGCTTAGTTCTGGAATATAACATTTGAACGAACTCGTAAAAAATTAAACCAGTAGTGTTCTAGGATGGGTAACTCTATACAGATAGGATCAGCAATATCCTAGTATGAGTAAAGCAGAATGAAATTACACCTCGATAGACACATTTACATTTGAAGTATATGTTTCTATGTTTTAAAATACCTTTTCTATAACCTGACACTTGATCTTCCATTTGCAGAAGTACTAGAAAAATGAGTGTCAGAAACAGGAGAAATGAAGAACCCGATCTAGAGGCTCAATTAAAGAGATATCGAAATCTGAACGGAGCCCAGTTCTCGGGCAATGAATCTTTAATTCAGACTCAAGCTTGGATGAGTTCTGTCGAAAGAATTTTTGAGCGTATCCAGCTGAGAGATGATCAGAAAAGATTAGTAGCCTCTTGGGCGCTCAAAGAAGAAGCTTTAATCTGGTGGGAAACAATCATCAAAGATAACCCCGAAGGTGATATCACCTGGGACAGATTCAAAGAGATCTTCCTAGAAAGATTTACTCCTCCTGAAGCGACGGAGCGATTTTGTGATGAATTTTCTTATCTAATACAAGGTGATATGACCATCCCAGAATATCATAAGAAATTCAACGAACTTGATCACTTTTCTCCTCATCTGATTCAAGATCCAAAGAGGAAGAATTTGAGATTTATTCATGGCCTGCAAAGGAGATCGACGAGATTGTACTTGGGAAACTGAGGAGAGCATTCAGAAAGCCTATCCCAGATGCCGAGTAGATATCTCTGATTGACTCCGGTGCAAGGTACATTTACCATACTTTGCATTACCAATTAGTTCTCTATTCTGTTGTTATTTTCTTTCCATGGATGTGCACTTTTAATTCTATAGTCTGAATGATTTTAAAAGAATATAGAAATTGATTTGTATGATTTTGAAAAATTAAAAACAATTTGATTGTTGTTTGAGTTGTGTGATAGTAGATTTGATTAATTAAATTATTAAAACGATAGTTAATTTAATTAATAAGAGAATAATGGTAGAATTTATTCGATTATATCACACATTGAACTAATTAGAAAATAGATAGAAATATATACATGTTCATTTTATATATTTGAACAGGTAAATGGATTAGCTGTTGGGTAAAGATTTTATTTGCATGCCCGACAAATAGGTAAACCTTAATGAGTTGGATGCAAAATATTATTATATCAACTCCTGTGAATGCCATTGGATGCGGAGTGCTGGTTTTTCTGTGTGAAATAATAAATGTCGCCATAGGATAGTAACAATTAATTTTGAACTACATTACATGGCATACTTCTGAAGATAGGCATACTTCATCATATACCACATAAGCATTTGGAGCTTGTGTGACGAGGTGGAAGATTTACCATACGAGCGAGAGGCTTGTATGGCGATGGCTATATTTTACAGGTTGAACTGATGACTGATATGGACTATTTAAATTGTAACGATAAAATTGCCAGATTAATAAAAACCCCACACGGGTCTAGAGTTGACAATAATCACGTCTCTCTAGTTATTAGATACGGCACATGGACTATTTATTTCCCACACGGGACGAGGTGATGAGGATTTATCCTCTAGAGCATTTAAAATACACACTCCCCCAGGCTTTGACAGGGTGGCGATAATTTATTCTCTAGAGTTATTATCAATACACGCTCCCTTGTAAACACCAGAATATATCACTATAAATATGTGTATGCTTATTAGGATTTATTGGGTACCTAATACGGCCCAATAAATTTCCAAACCTCTCCCCATACAAAGGAGGTTATGGCGAAATTTTTCGAAAATTCCGGGTGTTAGCCAAATTTTTGAAGAATTTGAAAATTCTCAAAAACTGAAAAGTTGGAGAATGGAAGCCAGATCGAACATAGAGTTGATTAATCAAACCACTTTCGACTTTGTTCCTTTTCGGGGACGAAAAGTTTTAAGTGGGGGAGATTGTAACGACCCAGAAAATCTGAACCAATTAAATTTTTTTAAATTGGCTAAAATAATGGATTTTAAATATTTAAAATAAATATTTTAAATAGTGGCAATGAAAAGTGGTTTGAATCGACAATTGAAAACGAATATAATTAATTCTAATTATAAACAAGGCCTGAAATGGCGCTGCAGTTTCAAAAATTGAATTCAAACTTTGTCGGACTGTACCGGGTGCAAAACAAAACGGATTTGAGTGAAACCAAAAATATTTAAATCTGTTAGTGAATACCTTTCTAACGAATCTGAAAAATCGAATTTTCATTGCGGAAAGCAAAAGTTATAGCCAAATGAATTTTCAGAAAGGTCGCTATGGAATTTATATAGCCCGTGAAATTGGCCATTTTGCAGACGACCTCGGAATTCGACGAAACCACTTTTGTTGGATCCGAGATGTGAAGTTATTGCTAGGTTTCAAATTTCATAATTTTTGAAGCTAGTATGTGAGCGTGGCAAAGGAAAACGTGTTTTGATCAATTATAGTTAAATTGGATCGACCAGAAATGGGCCTTTTTGCAAACGGTCTCAGAATTCGACGAAACTAGTTTTGTTGGGACCGTATCGTCAAAACATAGCCAGATTTATTTTTCTGGAATTTTTCGAATCATTTTGTTGCCCTGGCAAATTGAAATGTGCATTCAAATCGAATATTGAATGTTATATATTTTAAATTGAATGGAAACTGACTGAAATAGTCGAATGGGCCTACGAAACATATCCCATTGTGTTCGGAATGGGGGTTAAACGCTAGGGACGATAGTCGTTGGGTTTAGATTGGTGGTCGTGTCAGAAAACCCCTTTAAAACTTCCTCGGCCAATCATATTTTTTTAAATTAAAAAAAAAGAAAAACCTAACTTTCTCTCTCCCCGATCGAAGGCGGAAGAGGCTCCAAAACATCCCAGGCCGATCGCCGCCGCCGCAGGCGTTTTCGCCACCCCCTCCAGTTGAACTTTTTGAAGGTCTCGATCCCCTCTCCACATCCATACCTGGAACATCCCCTATCGCTGCGCCATCGTCGAGTTTCGAGCCCAGGAAGTTGTCGACTTCCAGCCGCTGCCGTGACTAGTGGTGACCACCGAGCTGGGCCAGACAACCTGGCGCGGGGAGCTGCTTCCAAGCCCTTTCGAGTGGCGAAGGCCGATCGGCGTATCGTTGCACGGATTTCGCAAAAAATCCAAACCTAGTTTTGAACGATTTCTGAAAGGTACGGCTGTGTATATTTTAAATCAGTTTCAACAGTTTAAAACCGTTGCAAACTTTGAAAAATCATATCTTTTTCGTTTCTTGACGAAATTCGATGAAACAGGAAACATCGTGACCGTGTGGACGTCTTCTACATTTTAGAAGAGACCGCATATTTTTCTGAGCCTTCTGCTATTTTTGGTGGAGTGGAACCCAATGTGAGATTTCTAATTTATAAACGATATGGAAAACGACGATGTATAAATTATATAGTCGATGTATGAGTTATATAAGCGTTGTACACCTCTTGTATAAGCGTTGTATAAGTTGTACATTCGATGTATAAGTTATATATGCGTTGTAAAAATTAAATATGTGTTGAAATAGAAGTGAATTGCTATATATATATATATATATATATATATATATATATATATATATATATATATATATATACGCCACTCGTCCACAAACCATGGATGATATTTATTGGTTGTGATTGGTGTGAAAATTGATTGATAGCGAATGGTTGATTGGATTTGTTTGTGGTTGATATTGATTGATTGTGGTTGAAAAATACCCATTTGTGGTTGAGAAATATTTGGTTGAAACCACATAGGATTAGTTTGTGGAAATGAAATAAATATACATGCCGCCTGCGTGCGAACTAGATGCATGATCCCCATTGTCAAAAACCGCGAGGTTTTAAGGTAGAGCGAGGAGCCGTACTAGGGACGGTCCCGGTTTTAACTACCCTGCCGTTATGCTGCCGAAATTTTGAATAATATTCATGTGTTTGAATCATTTTCATTTGCTGAAACTATATTTGTTCGTTCAATACAAAATCTTCATGTGTTGAATCGATATTCATTCGTTGAATAGAAATTCATGTGTTGAATGGTGTTCGTGTTTTAAATATAAAAATCACATTTTTATCAATATATACAAACTATAGAAAACCTTCATGTGTTGAATCGATATTCATTCGTTGAATAGAAATTCATGTGTTGAATGGTGTTCGTGTTTTAAATATAAAAATCACATTCTTATCTATACATATAAACTATAGAAAACCTTCATGTGTTGAATCGATATTCATTCGTTGAATAAAAATTCATGTGTTGAATGGTGTTCGTGTTTTAAATATAAAAATCACATTTTTATCTATATATATAAACTATATTTATTCGTTGAATAGAAAGCCTTCATGTGTTGAATCGATATTCATTCGTTGATTAGAAATTCATGTGTTGAATGGTGTTTGTGTTTTAAATATAAAAATCACATTTTTATCTATATATATAAACTATAGAAAACCTTCATGGGTTGAATCGATATTCATTCGTTGAATAGAAATTCATGTGTTGAATGGTATTCATATTTTGAAATAAATTGTTTTATAATAAAAATCACCTTTTTATCATCTATATAAACTATGTAAAATGATCCTGTTTTAAAAGAAATTGTTTTATAATAAAAATCCTATTTTCATCACCTATATAAACTATATAAAATAATAGTGTTTTGAAATGAATTGTTTTTACAATAAAAATCACATTTTTATTAAATACATGAATTGCTAAATATAGTGAAGTGTTGAAATAGAAGACAGTTAGATAAAAATATCATTTTTATCAAATGTATAAAAAGAATATAGCTTTGAAATCGAAGAATCGATATATATATATATATAAATAGAATTAAAATATATCGAATAACGACGCTGCAGTTCGTATTTTGAAACCGTGATTTCAAACGATTATACCGGGAGATCCGACCATCGGATTTCCCTGAAATCGCAACTGTTGGGTTCGCCTTGGAAATATCTTTCCAACGGCACCAACTTTGTAAAAATCCAACGGTTGGATTGTCTGGAATGTTTAATTCAAATCTGAAGAAAAACAGCACCAGAAACGATTATATTTTTATATATATAAATATAATTATATTTAATCGAATAACGACGCTGCAGTTCATATTTTGAAATCAAAACTTCAAACGATGATACCGGGAAATCCGACCGTCGGAATTTCCCGAAACTGGAACCGTTGGATTTTTTTTGAAAAGATCTTTCTAATGATGTAAATTTTGTGAAGATCCAACGGTTAGATTTTCATATATGTGTAAATCAAATCTGAAGAAAAACAGCGCCACGGTCGCGCTATTGCCCGAAGCGTCGTTTTGAATATATTGGCTATTTTAAAATAAATAAAAATAGAGATAAATCATTATAAAATATTACAAACGATATGGATGTGATTTAGAAATTAACTGAAGGTTGGCTAAGTCGAATGGTTTCCTGGGTGTTGATCTGATGTTGGTTTCGGCCTTTGGGGTTAATATTTGGGAAATCGTTCTCTTACTGATTGACGGTTAGTGACTGATGAATTGAAATGATGCGTGTGTATGTTAGTGTTGCACTTGTTTATTATATACGCGAGTTGCTCAGAAAGACCGGGTTTATCCCATTCTGAATAACTGAATCGACGATAAGAAATCGAAGATGAAGACGGTGGTCGAAGACCGGAGATCTTCACCTCGTTTGGATGGTAACCGAGGTCCTGATTGGGAGGCATCCCGAAATATGGATAATGAGTGGTGATCGTCCAGATGTACGTGGTGATCGATGGGTTTGCGAGGTATTTAGTGCCTCCGGTTTCGTTCAGACCCAGAACGGACTTGTAAATGGACTGTGTGTCTGACATTGGATTTCATTCTGTGTTGATTGATCTCTGTTAAATATACATCTGTTTGGCGGCGGAGAATTTATTCTTTTGCTTAACGCCCTTCTCTGAAACGCACGAGCTCAGAGGTTGTATATCGATGGACATCAGTCGCATGGCATGAATTGCTAGTGTGGCATGCCCAAGAGGCAAATGATCAGGGCTTCTGTTGAAAAGCAAAGTCTTGTGGTGATGATCAAAGCACCTCCTGTGTGGCATAGCTTTGTGTATAACGTGAAATCGCGAGCCTCACACCCGGTATGAACCAGAAACGGGAGAAAGGACCTCAGGGAGGACATGCGTTTCTTTCTAGTTAGAAGTAGCGTCAGTGGTTTTACACGCCCTGACGAGTTTGACTTATGTGGTTGTTGCTGTTGTGAGGCGCCTCGGTTAGATCGGACGATCCGGGTCCGATGGAGTCATTCGTTGGCTCATTTACGCCCCATAGGGCGGGGAAACGCATTGTTCAGGAATTTTAATCCATATCGGTGGACCGACCCTGACCATCCAAGGGTCACTCGAGCTCTGATCCTGAGGGGCGGGCTAGAGCGTCTCGAATTCGGTAAGGACTATCTTTTGCCTTGGTTCATGACGGAAATCCAATTTCCAAATACGTGCCTGTGCGATATTGATTGTATACCTATATATGGCGACATAGTGGTATGGGGCACTAATGCCGTCTATGATTGATAGTTATGATTTGAAATTGTTTTCAAAACATATAACACTAGGAATAATATCAAATGCCTTTGTTTTATTCGTATCAAGCATATTTTGGCCGTTATAAGGTAAAAACTCTATCCTCCGGTTTGCGTTGCATTGTGTGATGGGAACTGAGTGTTATAATGGCTTCATTTTGATAAAAAGCATTGCGTTGTTTAAAAGAAAGATTTGTTTTAAAGCACTGGTAATCTAATGGAGTAAACCCGTTCCACGAAAGTGGCGTGGTCCTGTGATTAGCCATATTATGAATGTGTTGAGTAGATTTCTCATACCAGTCCCATGACTGACTCGTAGTTTGTTTCACTTTCAAACTCGGGTGCCCCTTTTTCTACACGGGCAGCCTTGTATTCAGGTTTAGCTGGTTCTTTCTGGATAGCTGGAGCTGAAGATGGATTCTATCATTTATCTCTTTTTATGTTGTTCAGCTCCAATTGTACATATTTTGTTTGTTTTCCGCTGTAGACATTTATGTATAGCTGAACTGTATTTGTACTAAATAAGATCCTGTATACTATGTAACTCTGATGATTACTCTTATCCAATATATTCTATTGTTCATTATCTGGTGTATTTATTTATTTCTGTTCTGCTATTATCTGTTTATGTGTTATATTCCAAAGATTACCCTTGTCTCCGTCTGTACGGGAAATGGGATCGTCATAGAGGCACTTTATTCCTCGTCCCATATGTCCAATACAGGAGAGAGGCCCTCGCATATCCGGTCGATCTCCATGTATGTCTGGACTATAACGATCTAGATTTTTCGGCTATTTGATTCAAATATTTTAATTTATTTTAAATATTTTATTTGGAATTTAATATCGAAATCGTTAATTAAACAATGACTGAGCGTTTATATTTATATTTAATTTAAAACGAACTCGAAATAGCGCGGTATTTCATAAAATTGAATTTCAAATTCAATTGATTATACAGAATTCGTTTTAAGTCAGATTTCATCAAAACAAGAAGCGTTTGAATCGAATTGATAATATTTTTCTAATGGAAGAGAAAAATCATGTTTTCGTATTATAGGTTTTATTTTATGTCCAAAAATTTTTTTTAAATAGTCGTTGTAGAATCGTTTATACGCCATAACGATTTATTTAAATATAATTAAATATTGGCTTTGAATTTGGACAAGTCCTTTGAGGCGTACTTATAATTTACTTTTTAGAATTTTACTGTAATTTTTAATTCATAAAATAAACAACTTTTTATTTGGAGTATTTTGTACCCTGTATCAGCACTTTGGGGTTTCATGAAACACGATAACCAGTCTATTTTATTATATTTTTGGTATTGTAACACATCGCTCAACACAATGGCATTTTGACTTTGGTTTTTGGCAACTCTTATATTTATACATGAAGTACACTATAGTGGGATATCTATATTTTATCACTTAAAAGTATTCATACCATTCCTTATCTTTTACTTGTTGGCACCCAAATTTTTTTCACAGTCACCGCCCATTCCCGAAAATGTTATATCTGTCAACATTCAATACATGTTGTGTCGTCATTTAAAACTCAAGTAGGGCAACCCATACCTCACAGTACAAATCACGTCCATACCCTAAAATGTCAACCCTATTATATTGCGCCACTCCCCTATTTCTGAAATCGGATACCTTATCTTTGTGACTCGATTAATCATACTGACTACTGAGCCGTGCACCTATATTACTTTTTCAAGAAGCCTATGTTGATGGGAATATATAGTATGCAATCACCTCAAGACACAGTAGAAACCAAAAGGGAGCAACCTACACTCCTACACACAGCTATGACAATACAATACGAATGCACATGTTAAATCCAAGGACACTGCAGCTACCGTCTTGCCATCTTCTGAAATCCAATGTTGAAGCAACTTAACCTCTAAAAAAAGATACGCAACTAGCTATGTATCTTCAAATCACGTCTAACCCCTTCTCCATTCTGCGCATGAATTGAGAAGTGAAAACTCAATAGAAACCTGATCTACCCCTAAGAATCCTACCTGTACCATTGGATTTAACATCGTTCCTTCAACCCCAAGTCTCCCCTTCTATATATAGTGTGCCTCTCGTTTCACTTCTGCCCTTCCTAGCTGAAGGAATTTTCTCATTTCCACCGTTTAAAAAAAAAATTAAAACAATAAAGGAGGAAGGGTGGGACATTTGGCTACAGGGAGTTGCAAGGTGTACGTGTTTAAACAGAGGAGAGGTGGCTGTGGGGGATGAGCTGTAGCGTAGGTTTTCCGTTCTGAAGTGGAAAGGAGGGGGAGATTACGTGGAGTTACCGTTGGAGGGAGAACAACATGTCGAAGATGACTTGGATGAGTTTAAGTGCAGGCGCTGAAGCCTAGAAAGAAGCAGAACGTGTGACTAAAGAACTGTGTTTGGCCATTGGGTCAGTAGAGGAGTGTAGCGATGGGAGCATGGGATGTTACTGTGGTATGGGCATGAAAAACAGGGGAGCTTGTGGTCTCCTGGTGGACTGGAAAGAGTGGAAACTTTGTTTCCTCACGACATGTTTAAACGAGAAGAAGGATCTGATGCTGAAATTGGTCAATTGAAGAAACGCGTATGGTAAACAATAACAGTTGATTAAGGTAAGTGATGTGGCGATAATACAATGATTGTTTAAGTTAATTAATTAAATTATTAATCTAAGTTAAATTATAATTCATATTTAAAGGTGGCAGGAGTAAAATGGCATGGGTTCAAGTGTAGTTGGGAGATGCAAAGGGCTTGTTAATGGGTGAGGGTAGGGGTTAATGGCATGGAAAAGGCAAGTTTCAGGAACCATGTTTTGCTTTTATACAAGTAAGGGAAGTAAGTTTTGGGTATGGGGATATACAAGAGGACCACGTTTTCATATATGGAAGAAAGGGCGGAATACTTTCTGGGTAAGCATGGGAGGTGGCATCATTTGAAAGTCTGAAGGGGGCGGTGTACGTGGCCAGACTTTTTAAGGTAAACATTAGTTAAGGTTAGAATTGTTTAGTTTAATTATCTTAATAACATAACAATATACGGCAACACAGTTTAATTGTGTGAAGGGGAATAGTAAAGCAAGTTTTTAAACCCGAAGACGAAAATAAATACACTGGGAAGATGATCAAGAATTATCGATGTAAACATGAGAAATCGTGGACGTTAATTTAGCGGCTGACGTGGATAATTCATATGTAAAGGTAATTATTTATGTTAATATTTAATTATTTTAATTTTAATTAGTTTATATTATGATGTTCAATCTTATAAAATCGATAATTCGTTCATACGTTAACGAAATTCAACGAAACTAGGTCCGTTGGGATCGTAGCGTCGAAGACTACGCATGCAGACCGTTTTGGTCAGAACCGAAGATAATTGGAATTTCATGTAATTTTAAATGCTTTTTAAAATTATATGAAACGACGCAGAAATCAGTCATCGAAATAAGGTGAGTTAATTCTCACACATTTTTGAAATACTAGGATGTGCTAAATTCGTATAATTAAATTTAATTGGTTGATTGGATGCCTTGGGTGCCTATGGTTGATTTAATGGTTGACGTTAATTATATTATCATCGTTTAAAATATTTCTATATGCTGATGTGAAATATTTTAATGATCTGTGTGGCAGGGAAAAACAGGTAGGAGGAATCAAACTGGTTCCTCAAATATTTAATATGCTGTTATTTCATATTTTATGTACTGTTCAAAACCCGTTGACTTTAAACCCTGTTGATTGTTGAATGTGGTTGTGTTTTAAATCAATAAACAGCATGGTTAATAAATAAATAGCAGATGGCCCAAATAAACACCGTTTTATAAAGATCGATTCGCCGTAAGGTGAATCGCTAAAAATAAAGTTATGAAATTTATTTAATCGAATATAGATTTTTAAATATATTATTTTAAGTAAAGTTTTAAAATGAGAATAAACCAACCACATCTATACATTGATTGGTTTAACCAAAATCTACCGTGCGCGAAGCACGTGCTTATATAAAGGATTATTTAGCGATTTATTTAACTAATCCGATTGGCCAAATTTAATGTAACATGTAAAATGGGTTTATATTGATATTGATTTAAGGAAAATCAAGGTGAATAGAATTATTTAGATTAATTAATTATTAATTTACTTAATGGAAATGATAAATTGATTTTGAAGAAGAAATTATTCAGGATGGAACTAAAATGGGATTTGTTGCGATAAAGAGAATGAGTGTCGGTCATCGAAAGGCGTCATTGTAACGTCCATTTCTCCATCTCTCTTCCTTGAATCCTTTCTACTTTTTTCCGTCTTAATTTCGATTCTCCAAAGCGAAAATGAGGGAATGCATATCGATTCACATCGGACAAGCTGGTATTCAGGTCGGAAATGCTTGCTGGGAGCTTTATTGCCTCGAACATGGGATTCAGCCTGATGGCCAGATGCCAAGCGACAAGACTGTAGGTGGAGGTGACGATGCTTTCAACACGTTCTTCAGTGAAACCGGCGCTGGAAAGCATGTTCCTCGTGCCATCTTTGTCGATCTGGAACCCACTGTCATCGACGAAGTCCGAACTGGTGCTTACCGCCAGCTCTTCCACCCTGAGCAGCTCATCAGCGGCAAAGAGGATGCTGCAAACAACTTCGCCCGTGGCCATTATACCATTGGGAAAGAGATTGTTGACCTCTGCCTTGACCGCATCCGTAAGCTAGCAGATAACTGCACTGGCCTTCAAGGCTTCCTCGTCTTCAACGCTGTTGGTGGAGGCACGGGTTCAGGTTTAGGATCTCTTCTTCTAGAACGTCTATCAGTTGACTATGGAAAGAAATCCAAGCTTGGCTTCACTGTCTACCCTTCTCCTCAAGTCTCCACCTCGGTGGTTGAACCATACAACAGTGTGCTCTCCACCCACTCCCTCCTGGAACACACCGATGTCTCTGTGCTCCTCGACAACGAAGCGATCTATGACATCTGCAGGCGATCCTTAGACATCGAGCGCCCCACCTACACCAACCTCAACCGCCTTGTCTCTCAAGTCATCTCCTCCTTAACTGCTTCTTTACGGTTTGATGGAGCGTTGAACGTGGATGTCACAGAGTTCCAAACCAACTTAGTCCCATACCCCAGGATCCACTTCATGCTGTCTTCGTATGCTCCAGTCATATCTGCCGAGAAGGCCTACCATGAACAGCTCTCAGTCGCTGAAATCACAAACTTGGCCTTTGAACCAGCGTCCATGATGGCGAAGTGCGATCCACGCCATGGTAAGTACATGGCATGCTGCCTCATGTACAGAGGAGATGTTGTACCCAAAGACGTGAACGCTGTTGTTGCTACTATAAAGACGAAGAGGACGATCCAGTTTGTGGACTGGTGTCCTATGGGGTTCAAGTGCGGTATTAACTACCAGCCTCCAACTGTGGTGCCTGGGGGCGATTTGGCGAAGGTGCAGAGGGCTGTTTGCATGATATCAAACAGTACGAGCGTAGCTGAGGTGTTTGGCAGGATCGATCATAAATTTGATTTGATGTATGCGAAGAGGGCTTTTGTGCATTGGTATGTGGGGGAGGGGATGGAAGAAGGGGAGTTTAGTGAGGCGAGGGAGGATCTGGCAGCGCTTGAGAAGGATTATGAGGAGGTTGGGGCCGAGTCCGCGGAAGGTGACGAGGGAGATGAGGGTGATGACTATTGATTGATAGAGAAGTGCTTTGTTGGTTTGTTTGCATGTGTTGGTTTTATTACGTTCTTTGTTGCTGTGTTGTGCTGTTGTGGGATGTATGATGTTTGTTGCCTTTCTTGTTTGGTTATGAATTTGTCTTTGTTTTTAGGTACCAGGTGAATGTCAGTATTAAAACTGGAATATTACCATTTAATCTGAAAAAAAAAAAAAAAAAAGAGAATGAGTGTCGGTCTTTGTATTACAACTGATATTTATCTTGAGATAAGAACGTTGTTGATCAAGGTCTGAGAGGTAATTAAAATACCCCAACTTGAACAACTTCAGGATTATCAAAAGATGATATCAGTCGTAAATGGTGAAGGTGTTAGAGTAAACAATTTTGGGAAAATAACAGTGTAACGCCATTGAAGATTTGGGAATATAAGATTCCAAAATAAACGGATACTAATGGGGAATTGCTGGTATGAAGTGATATTCCTATAATGAAAGAAATAAAAAGGGAGATTGGTGAAAGTATAATGAAATTTTCAAAGTATTGAAATGATATTTAAATGGGTTTGTTCTAAAGCAATGAGTGGTGATTTTGGTGTTCAAATAATGAAGCCAAAGAAGATGTCGTTATGATAAGTTAATCGATAGGATAATAAGAAACGTTATAGCAAGGTTTTGCAATGTTATTTGAAAGTTAAGTTAGACATGATTTTAAGATATTTTCTAGATATATATAGATAAAAGAATTATAGCATGTTTTAAACCAATATGTTATAAGGGCCAACTGATGCTGTGTATAAACCAATGGCTTTGTTTTATTTTATGGTTGTTTATTTTGATAGTTAAATAACCGACTATCAAAATCTGGCCCAACGTTATTGGTACGGGAAGACCGGGATCAAATTTATATTCGAAAACCATTCCGACCAATAAATACGATTACGTCGAAGACGCTGATCGAGATGGAGCAATTGAAGACCGTAAGTCTCCATGAGCAAAAGAACTATTGTTAAATACCTCTGGCTGATCCCCAGAGTTAACAATGATTCTGTCGTGATTGGAATCTGTGGATTTGCAAGGACTTCTCGCTGCTGATCCATTGGGTGATTCCTATATTGGATGCAGTAGGAGAGTACCTTCGGTTCATCCTGTTCCTGGATGACGTATATAGATGATGTGAATGGTGGCCAGATGTTTCAAAAGTCGATTATAGCCTCAAGCCTCATCAACCGGGAAATGACAAAAATCGGGCAGGCAGCATGGCTATGTGGGTCGCACCCATTAGGGTGTATTGTCACCATCTAGAGAATATTCATATTTGTTACTTCTTTTCATTTCTGTATCTCCTGGGAACTACGGTGGTCGTGACAAAAAGCCGTAAGTGACAATACATTCAACACACTCAAGAGAAATGAGTGGTCGGTCATGTGTGGGCCGGGTTGCAAGACTTTCTTGTTGAACCCGGTGTATTCGTCTCTAGAGATACACTATTGGCAGGTGGTCCCATACCTTGTCATAGTTGGAAATCCAATTCCCAATAAGCGCCCACAGTTTTAATTGTATACTACATATGTGGAGCGTGAGATGCAAGCGTTCTGCTAGATTCTATTTACTTGTAAGTAGACACAATTCTAATATCAGAACAAGATATTGATTTCAAAATGTTTTGGGTTATAATAAGGTAAAAACCATCCGTGTTTATGTGTGGGTTGGTCTTACTATTATCCTTTTCTTTCAAAAAGTATTTCAAAGTTAAACAAGTTGGTTGCTGTATGAATTTATCACTGAAAGAATTTCAGACTGATCCGGGTGAATTTTGCTTTTCTTCAAATGTGCTCGGGTCAGACCGAGTATATTATCAGGTTAGACATCGCTTGGAGCTTCGGAAAAGGAGTTGAAGTCGAGACGTATTCCATACATATACCGGTACTAGTTTATTTCCGCTGTGTGTTATACTGATCTGAATGTATGCTCTAGTGTTGTAATCATATATTCAGTTCTTTCTATATAAAGTATTATTGATTATTATATTTTGTCCATTCCGCTGTGAGATTCTGATCTTCTTATTCTTCTATTCTAATATTTCTTTCTTTCTTTTCTCACCCTATAATTTCTTTCTATTAGCTTTCTGGATTTTAGATACTTGAGTTTGGACATGGGACGTGTTAGTGTCTGGATTCGAGCGTCGAAATTCCCGGGTCGCTACAGTTGGTATCAGAGCAATGGTTTAGGAATAACCTTGGCTCTGTGGTGTGACTCGATAGAGATTGGGCTAGTAATACCCTAGATTGAGTTGAGTGTGTGTATATACGAGAGTGCGTATCTGTAATTTTAATATAAAATTATTTTTTATTTTATTTCGACCAAAAATATGGTATAAAATGGTAAAATTTATAATTTTCTCAAATAATTATTTGATTCCAAACTTGTATGAAGTAAGAAACGTTTCAAATATGAATTGGAAATTTAATTTTAACTTGTATGAGTTAGGATGAATCCTTTGAATTGGAATTGAGACAAGTCAGCAAGGATTTGACTTATGTTTGGGAAAAATGTCACTGAATAAATCCCAAATGAAATATTTGGAAATAAGTTGAATTGCTTGATTTGAGTTGATTGTATAGACTTGATTTGAACAAACCTGAATGAGATGGAATTGATTTAGGTAATTGAATCGGAATGAGATATAAGGAATTAGTTGATATATCTAAATGGATTGCTAAAAATAGTTATGGCTATGAATTGAAAGGTATGTAGAATGTGTTAGGAATGAGTAATATGGATTTGAATTGGAATTAGAACCAATGAACGAGTTAAGCCCATTAAAATGAATTCAAGTATAATGAATTTGAATGATATCCAAAGTGGAGCTAAGTACAGGTTTCAGAAGGCTGTGGTATTGGTTATAAAGACTAGAAGCCCAGATTGAAAGACGAAGGGCAGTTACTTGGTTTTATTCGGAATTGAGATTGAGTTGCCCGACAAAAAGGTAAACCTTATTATTGATTGGGCGTTTGAATTTATACCCGAGATGGGTAGCCGCTTGACTTTTATTTTCTTTGGATCAACATGAGAGGCCCAGAGTGGCGTTTATAGTTGTTTCGAACGAACCGTGCAGAGGAGGTGCTGCCGAATTTTTCAAAATTTTTATAACTTGGTGATATTTTTGATAATATTTCGAATTGATTATTTTGCAAATAATTGCGGTTGGAGCATTCTTTTTACCTAACAATTTCGAGGACGAAATTTATTTAAGGGCGGAAGAATGTAACGATCTAGATTTTTCGGCTATTTGATTCAAATATTTAAATTTATTTTAAATATTTTATTTGGAATTTAATATCGAAATCGTTAATTAAACAACGACTGAGCGTTTATATTTATATATAATTTAAAACGAACTCGAAACAGCGCGGTAGTTCGTAAAATTGAATTTCAAATTCAATTGATTATACAGAATTCGCTTTAAGTCAGATTTCATCAAAACAAGAAGCGTTTGAATCGAATTGATAATATTTTTCTAATGGAAGAGAAAAATCGTGTTTTCGTATTATAGATTTTATTTTATGTCCAATTTTTTTTTCAAATAGTCGCTGTAGAATCGTTTATACGCCATAACGATTTATTTAAATATAATTAAATATTGGCTTTGAATTTGGACAAGTCCTTTGAGGCGTAGTTTTAATTTAATTTTTAGAATTTTACTGTAATTTTTAATTCGTAAAATAAGCAACTTTTTATTTGGACCCTGTATCAGCACTTTGGGGTTTCACGAAACACGATAATCAGTCTATTTTACTATATTTCTGGTATCGTAACACATCGCTCAACACAATGGCATTTTGACTTTGGTTGTTGGCAACTCGTATATTTATACTTGAAGTACACTGTAGTGGGATATCTATATTTTATCACTTAAAAGTATTCGTACCGTTCCTTATCTTTTACTTGTTGGCACCCAAATTTTTTTCACAGTCACCGCCCATTCCCGAAAATGTTATATCTTGTCAACATTCAATACACGCTGTGTCCTCATTTAAAACTCAAGCAGGGCAACCCATACCTCACAGTACAAATCACGTCCATACCCTAAAATGTCAACCCCTATTATATTGCGCCACTCCCCTATTTCTGAAATCGGATACCTTATCTTTGTGACTCGATTAATCATACTGACTACTGAGCCGTGCACCTATATTACTTTTTCAAGAAGCCTATGTTGATGGGAATATATAGTATGGAATCACCTCAAGACACAGTAGAAACCAAAAGGGAGCAACCTACACTCCTACACACAGCTATGACAATACAATAAGAATGCACATGTTAAATCCAGTGACACTGCAGCTACCGTCGTGCCATCTTCTGAAATCCAATGTTGAAGCAACTTAACCTCTAAAAAAAGATACGCAACTAGCTATGTATCTTCAAATCACGTCTAACCCCTTCTCCATTCTGCGCATGAATTGAGAAGTGAAAACTCAATAGAAACCTGATCTACCCCTAAGAATCCTACCTGTACCATTGGATTTAACATCGTTCCTTCAACCCCAAGTCTCCCCTTCTATATATAGTGTGCCTCGCGTTTCACTTCTGTCCTTCCTAGCTGAAGCAATTTTCTCATTTCCACCATTTAAAAAAAATAAAAAATAAAAACAATAAAGGAGGAAGGGTGGGACGTTTGGCTACAGGGAGTTGCAAGGTGTACGTGTTTAAACAGAGGAGAGGTGGCTGTGGGGGATGAGCTGTAGCGTAGGTTTTCCGTTCTGAAGTGGAAAGGAGGGGGAGATGACATGGAGTTACCGTTGGAGGGAGAACAACATGTCGAAGATGACTTGGATGAGTTTAAGTGCAGGCGCTGAAGCCTAGAAAGAAGCAGGACGTGTGACTAAAGAACTGTGTTTGGCCATTGGGTCAGTAGAGGAGTGTAGCGATGGGAGCATGGGATGTTACGGTGGTATGGGCATGAAAAATTGGGGAGCTCGTGGTCTCCTGGTGGACTGAAAAGAGTGGAAACTTTGTTTCCTCATGGCATGATTAAACGAGAAGAAGGATCCGATGCTGAAATTGGTGAATTGAAGAAACGCGTATGGTAAACAATAACAGTTGATTAAGGTAAGTGATGTGGCGATAATACAATGATTGTTTAAGTTAATTAATTAAATTATTAATCTAAGTTAAAATATAATTC
Organism: Allium sativum; assembly: GCA_030737875.1. Lineage (NCBI taxonomy): Eukaryota > Viridiplantae > Streptophyta > Magnoliopsida > Asparagales > Amaryllidaceae > Allium > Allium sativum. The sequence goes on from CM060920.1 coordinate 494,598,839, forward strand.
ATATTTAAAGGTGGCAGGAGTAAAATGGCGTGGGTTCAAGTGTAGTTGGGAGACGCAAAGGGCTTGTTAATGGGTGAGGGTAGGGGTTAATGGCATGGAAAAGGCAAGTTTCAGGAACCATGTTTTGCTTTTATACAAGTGAGGGAAGTAAGTTTTGGGTATGGGGATATACAAGAGGACCACGTTTTCATATATGGAAGAAAGTGCGGAATACTTTCTGGGTAAGCATAGGAGGTGGCATCATGTGAAAGTCTGAAGGGGGCGGTGTACGTGGCCAGAGTTTTTAAGGTAAACATTAGTTAAGGTTAGCGTTGTTTAGTTTAATTATCTTAATAACATAACAATATGAGGCAACACAGTTTAATTGTGTGAAGGGGAATAGTAAAGCAAGTTTTTAAACCCGGAGACGAAAATAAATACATTGGGAAGAAGATTAAGAATTATCGATGTAAACATGAGAAATCGTGGACGTTAATTTAGCGGCTGACGTGGATAATTCATATGTAAAGGTAATTATTTATGATAATATTTAATTATTTTAATTTTAATTAGTTTATATTATGATGGTCAATCTTATAAAATCGATAATTCGTTCATACGTTAACGAAATTCAACGAAACTAGGTCGTAGCGTCGAAGACTACGCATGCAGACTGTTTTGGTCAGAACCGAAGATAATTGGAATTTCATGTAATTTTAAACGATGTTTAAAATTATATGAAACGACGCAGAAATCAGTCATCGAAATAAGGTGAGTTAATTCTCACACATTTCTGAAATACTAGGATGTGCTAAATTCGTATAATTAAATGTAATTGGTTGATTGGATGCCTTGGATGCCTATGGTTGATTTAATGGTTGACGTTAATTATATTATCGTCGCTTAAAATATTTCTATATGTTGATGAGAAATATTTTAATGATCTGTGTTGCAGGGAAGAACAGGTAGGAGGAATCAAACCGGTTCCTCAAATACTTAATATGCTGTTATTTCATATTTTATGAACTGTTCAAAACCCGTTGACTTTAAACCCTGTTGATTGTTGAATGTGGTTGTGTTTTAAATCAATAAACAGCATGGTTGATAAAAAATAGTAGATGGCCCAAATAAACACCGTTTTATAAAGATCGATTCACCGTCAGGTGAATCGCTAAAAATAAAGTAATGAAATTTATTTAATCGAATATAGATTTTTAAATATATTATTTTAAGTAAAGTTTTAGAACGAGAATAAACCAACCACATCTATACGTTGATTGGTTTAACCAAAATCTACCATGCACGAAGCACGTGCTTATATAAAGGATTATTTAGCGATTTTATTTAACTAATCCGAGTGGCCAAATTTAATGTAACATGTAAAATGGGTTTATATTGATATTGATTTAAGGAAAATCAAGGTGAATAGAATTATTTAGATTAATTAATTATTAATTTATTTAATGGAAATGATAAATTGATTTTGAAGAAGAAATGATATTCCATCAGGATGGAACTAAAATGGGATTTGTTGCGATAAAGAGAATGAGTGTCGGTCTTTGTATTAAAACTGATATTTATCTTAAGATAAGAACAATGTTGATCAAGGTCTGAGAGGTAATTAAAATACCCCAACTTGAACAACTTCAGGATTATCAAAAGATGATATCAGTCGTAAATGGTGATGGTGTTAGAGTAAACAATTTTGGGAAAATAACAGTGTAACACCATTGAAGATTTGGGAATATAAGATTCCAAAATAAACGGATACTAAAGGGGAATTGCTGGAATGAAGTGATATTCCTATAATGAAAGAAATAAAAAGGGAGATTGGTGAAAGTATAACGAAATTTTCAAAGTATTGAAATGATATTTAAATGGGTTTGTTCTAAAGCAATGAGTGGTGATTTTGGTGTTCAAATAACGAAGCCAAAGAAGATGTCGTTATGATAAGTTACTCGATAGGATAATAAGAAACGTTATAGCAATGTTTTGCAATGTTATTTGAAAGTTAAGTTAGACATGATTTTAAGATATTTTCTAGATATATATAGATAAAATAATTATAACATGTTTTAAAACAATATGTTATAAGGGCCAAGTGATGCTGTGCATAAACCAATGGCTTTGTTTTATTTTATGGTTGTTTATTTTGATAGTTAAATAACCGACTATCAAAATCTGGCCCAACGTTATTGGTACGGAAAGAACGGGATCAAATTTATATTCGAAAACCATTCCGACTAATAAATACGATTACGTCGAAGACGCTGATCGGGATGGAGAAATTGAAGACCGTAAGTCTCCATGAGCGGAAGAACTATTGTTAAATACCTCTGGCTGATCCCTAGAGTTAACGATGATTCTGTCGTGATTGGAATCTGTGGATTTACAAGGACTCCTCGCTGCTGGTCCATGGGGTGATTCCTATATTGGATGCAGTAGGAGAGTACCTTCGGTTCATCCTGTTCCTGGATGACGTATATAGATGATGTGAATGGTGGCCAGATGTTTCAAAAGTCGATTATAGCCTCAAGCCTCATCAACCGGGAAATGACAAAAATTGGGCAGGCAGCATGGCTATGTAGGTCGCACCCATTAGGGTGTATTGTCACCATCTAGAGAATAATCATATTTGTTACTTCTTTTCATTTCTGTATCTATCGGGAACTACGATGGTCGCGACAAAAAGCCGTAAGGTGACAATACATTCGATACACTCAAGAGAAATGAGTGGTCGGTCATGTGTGGGCCGGGTTGCAAGACTTTCTTGTTGAACCCGGTGTATTCGTCTCTAGAGATACACTATTGGCAGGTGGTCCCATACCTTGTCATAGTTGGAAATCCAATTCCCAATAAGCGCCCACGGTTTTAATTGTATACTACATATGTGGAGCATGAGATGCAAGCGTTCTGCTCGATTCTATTTACTTGTAAGTAGACACAATTCTAATATCAGAACAAGATATTGATTTCAAAATGTTTTGGGTTATAATAAGGTAAAAACCATCCTTGTTTATGTGTGGGCTTGTCTTACTATTATCCTTTTCTTTCAAAAAGTATTTCAAAGTTAAACAAGTTGGTTGCTATATGAATTTATCACTGAAAGTATTTCAGACTGATCCAGGTGAATTTGGCTTTGCTTCAAATGTGCTCGGGTCAGACCGAGTATATTATCAGGTTAGGCATCGCTTGGAGCTTCGGAAAAGGATTTGAAGTCGAGACGTATTCCATACATATACCGGTACTTGTTTATTTCCACTGTGTGTTGGATTCGAGCATCGAAATTCCCGGGTCGCTACATGGACGATCACCACTTATTACCTTGTCTTGGGTGTACATCCCAATCAAGACATCAGTAATCATCCAAACGATGTGAAGGTCTCCGGTCTTCAACCACCGTCTTCATCGTCGACTTTTAATTATCGTATCAATTATTCAGAATGGGTTAAACCCGGTCTTTTCGATTAACTTGCGTATCTTATAATCAAGTGCTATAAAAAGCACATCATACACCTCATTCCAATTCAGAATATTATTTTGTTCAAATGTTCACATTTTTAGGGAAAGGTTCCCATTAATTTAATCAAAAATAAATTCTTGTAAATTTACTCTTTAATCTTCCTTTTGATATTGTTTTCAAAAGATTTTATTCTATCTTTCCATAATTCTAAACCAAATTAAGGTTTATAAAACCAGTCGAGATTATCGAGCCATACCGAAGTAATCATTTATTTATTAATCCCAATTCCAACCTATTCATCCCATGAAACAAAACTGGTAGTATCCCATATCTAACACTAACACCCACGGTGTTATCGGTAAATTTAATTACCATTCTACGTTCAAATCTAATTAAAGATTTAACTGTCTCTTGGAGTAAGACTGGTGGTACTCTATTCTCGATCATTTCTCGAATTTGGAAAATTTAATTACTACATTAACTTTTCAATCTAATTAAAGCTTTATTAAAACTCCGCATAGTTTTAATATCCAAAAATCATTTTTTTATGATTATTTAACTTTAAAAAATTAATCTTGTCTTTAACTGGGTTAAAGAACCGATGTTATTAAAAACACAGTTCACAATAAACCCAAATCATCTTTCATAAAGACGGAATCTTCACGGAAATCCAATAGTATATAATCAATATAAATTTCCGTATCGAACTAATACTGTAAACAGAATAATGGCTTGGCCTTTTAAATTCCATATGTAGTAACAGTCTTCGTTCACAGAAGCTCATCTCGATTAGTACCAAACCGAATTCCATTCAATTCCAATTTAATATATTAAATTGGAAAACTTTCCTTTGGAAAATTCCATTAATCCTATTTAAAAGATTGTATATTCTAAATCATATCTTCACTGTTAATTGGGTTAAAGAACAAGTGTTATTTAAAACACCATTCACGATAAACCCAAAAATCCAATTTTAATTCAATTCCAATTAAATATTGATTAATTGGTAAACTTCTCTAAATCTTATTTAAAAGATTTATTCTTTTATCGACTGGGTTAAGAACAGTGTTATTAAAGACACCATTCACGCCAAACCCAAAATCCCATTTTTGATATTAAATACAAGGCTCTAAAAAGAAATTATATTGCCTTATATTCAATATCAAATTTTGAAACCAACAAATATTGTACTGGGAATAACGATATATATATCTTCCAAATTCCCCAACAATATATGTATAGTCACGGAATCCAATATCGAAGTATTCTGAAGATTATTTCCATTCAAAACCATTCCAATTCATATGTTAGAAAAATTCTTGTTATTTTAAAACTCATTTTCAATCCAATTTATTATTTCTAAAAATAATTGGATTATTATCTAGTTAATTACTAGTTCATTTTGATAAAAATATCTTTTATCTTTTCAAAACTTGGAATTTTTCTTCCAAAATCTTTCCAAATCATTTATTATGATTTTACACAATTTTTCCATATTTTTAATAATTTTGTTAAGGCTCGTACAGTCGATTTCCTTAAACGACCATTGAACTGCATTTACAATGACCTTTTCCAAAACTAATTTGGACATATTTTAAAATCTAACCGTTAGATTTCAAATCTCCTATTATCACTGGAAAGCTCTTTTCGATACGAACCCAACGGTTCCGGTTTTAGGAGAATCCGTGGTCGGATCTCCCATTACATCCATTTGAAGTTAATGGCCTAAATTCATGAACGGTCGCTGCGCGGCGCGTTTTATTCGGGCCATTATATATATATATATATATATATATATATATATATCGTCGATTTCCATTTAAAATGTACTTTATAAATCGTTTATAAATTCGTTTTAAAATGATTTCAACTTCATTTTCAATTTTAAATCAAAATTGAATATTCCATATCATTTTAATATTAAAATGATAATATTTTCAAAATATCAGATTTTGAAATCAATTTTTTCGATATTATTATAAAATAAATAAATAAATTCGATCGATAACCCATTCGGATTAAAAATAGCGTTTACTACTTAAATCGATTTCATATATTTCAATATTTTTGTGTCCATCCAAAATCGGACATCAATATTATATTTTGATTATTCACTGAATATTATTTTAAAATATTCGTTATTTTAAAATAATCATTATTTTAAAATATTCCTTATTTTAAAATATTCTTTATTTTCTGAATTGGAATGCAACTTAATCAATTACCATATAATCCTAGTTATATGGATTTCATACATCACATGTATACAAAAATAATGATAAATAATCATTCAACATTCAAACATCATCCAGAGTGCAATTTACAACTGTCTAAGCATTAAAATAAATAAATAAATAACGCTCATCACAGCCTGTTAACCCATCGATTGACATATAACTAAATATCGGGATTAGTGTATGTCAAATATCATCCCAATATGTGACAACCCCAAACCCCGTACTGATGGTGGAAAGGGTAATCTTTGGAATAAAACACATAAACAGATAACAACAGAACATAAATAAATAAATACACCAGATAACGTACAAATAATGCACTGGATAAACATAATCATCAGAGTTACGCAGTATACAGGGTCGTACTTAGTACAAATACAGTTCAGCTATACATAAATGTCTACAGCGGAAAACAAACATAATATGTACAATAGGAGCTGAACAGTATAAAAAGAGGTAAATGATAGAATCCATCTTCAGCTCCAGCTATCTAGAAAGAGCCTGCTAAACCCTGAATACAAGGCTGCCTGTGTAGAAAGAGGGGCACCCGAGTTTGCAAGTGAAACAAACTACGAGTCAGTCATGGGGCTGGTATGAGAAATCTACTTAACACATTTAAAATATGGCTAATCACAGTACCACGCCACTTTCGCGGAACGGGTTTACTCCATTCGATTGCCAGTGCTTTAAAACAAGTAAATCTTTTAAACATCGCAATGCCTTTTACAAAAATGAAGCCATTATAAGACTCAGTTACCATCACACAATGCAACGCAAACCGGAGGATAGAGTTTTACCTTATAATGGCCAAAATATGCTTGATACGAATAAAACAAAAGCATTTGATATTATTACTAGTGTTTATAGGTTTCAAAAACAATTTCAATCATAACTATCAATCATAGACGGCATGGGTACCATATATCATGTCGCCATATATATGTATACAATCAAAACCGCACGGTGTCGTATTTGGAAATTGGATTTCCGTCATGAACCAAGGCAAAAGATAGTCCTTACCGAATTTGAGACGCTCTAGCCCGCCCCTCAGGCAAGTACTCAGTCAAGCCTCTGGAGCGACAGGGCCGGTCCACTGATGTGGATTAAAATTCCTGAACACTGCGTTTCCCTGCCCTTTGGGGCGGAAGTGATCCAATGAATGAATCCATCGGTCCCGGATCGACCGATATTTCCAAGGCGCCTCGCAACAGCAACAACCACATAGGTGAAAAATAGTATAAATGGCAGCCAGTTTAAGCACTGACACCACCTCTAGCTAGAAAGAAAAACATGTCCCCCCTGAGGTCCTCTCCCATTTCTGGTTCATACCGGGGTGTGAGGCTCGCGAATTCACGTTATACACAAAGTTATGCCACACAGGCCGTGCTTTGATCATCAATCACAAGACTTTGCTTTTCAACAGAAGCCTTGATCACTGCATCTTAGCATGCCACACAGGCAATTCACACCATGTAACTGATGGCTACCAATCACACAGAATGAATTCCAATGTCAGACACACAATCCTTTTACAAGTCCGTTCTGGGTCTGAACGAAACCGAAGGCACTATATACCTCGCATACCCATCGATCTCCACATACGTCTAGATGATCACCACTCATTATCCATATTTCGGGATGCCTCCCAATCAGGACATCAGTTATCATCCAACCGAGGTGAAGTTCTCTGGTCTTCAACCACCGTCTTCATCTTTAACTTCTTATCGTCGATTTAGTTATTCAGAATGGGATAAACCCGGTTTTTCTCAGCAACTTGCGTATATGATAAACAAGTGCTACACAAACACAACATACGCTTCATTCCAATTCATTATTCACTAACCGTAAATTAGTAAGAGAAAGATTTCCCAAATATTAACCCCGAAGGACGAAATCAACATCAGATCAAAACCTAGGAAACCATTCGACTTAGCTAACCTTCAGTTAGTTTATAAATTTCACATTCAACCATCAAATACCCAATAAACCGGGTAAATTCAGTTTATTTCCATTCCATATCATTTATAATATTTTATAACGATTTATCGCTATTTTTATTTATTTAGAAATAGCCATTTCATTAAAATGACGTTTCAGGCCATAACGCGGCCGTGGCGCTGTTTTTCTTCAGATTTGATTTACACATATCTGAAAATCTAACCGTTGGATCTTCAAAAATTTTATATCATTAGAAAGATCTTTTCAAAACGAATCCAATGGTTCCAGTTTTGGGGAAATCCGACGGCCGGATCTCCCGGTACACTCGTTTGAAGTTTCGATTTCAAAATATGAACTGCAGCGTCGTTATTCGATTTAATTATATATATATATAATCGATTCTGGTGCTGTTTTTCTTCAGATTTGAATTAAATATTCCAGACAATCTAACCGTTGGATCTTCACAAAGTTGGTGTCGTTGGAAAGATATTTCCAAAGCGAACCCCCAACGGTTTCGGTTTCGGGAAAATCCAATGGTCGGATCTCCCGCACTAATCGTTTGAAATCACAGTTTCAAAACACGAACTGCAGCTTCGTTATTCGATTTATTTTAATTAGATTTATATATATATAATCTATTCTACGATTTCAAAACAAAATTCTTTTCATACATTTGATAAAAATGATATTTTTATCCAACAGACATTTATTTCAACACTTCACTATTTTTAACAATTCATGTATATAATAAAAATGTGATTTTTAATGTAAACAATTTATTTCAAAACACGACTATTTTATATAGTTTATATAGACGATAAAAATATGATTTTTATTGTAAAACAATTTATTTCAAACACGAATACCATTCAACACATGAATTTCTATTCAACGAATGAATTTCTATTCAACACATGAATGTTTTCTATAGTTCGTATATATATAAAATAAAAATGCGATTTTTATTGTTAAAACAGTTTATTTAAAACACGAATACCATTCAACACATGAATTTCTATTCAACGAATGAATTTCTATTCAACACATGAATGTTTTCTATAGTTCATATACATAAAATAAAAATGTGATTTTTATTGTTAAAACAATTTATTTAAAACACGAATACCATTCAACACATGAATTTCTATTCAACGAATGAATTTCTATTCAACACATGAATGTTTCTATAGTTCGTATATATAAAATACAAATGTGATTTTTATTGTTAAAATAATTTATTTAAAACACGAATACCATTCAACACATGAATTTCTATTCAACGAATGAATTTCTATTTAACACATAAATGTTTTCTATTCAACACACGAATATAGTTTCAACACATGAAAATAATTCTAACACATGAATATTATTGAAAATTTCGACTGCATAACGGCAGGGTAGTTAAAACCGGGGCCGTCCCTAGTACGGCTCCTCGATCTACCTTAAAGCCTCGCATCTTTTGACAAGGGGGATTTCATGCATCTAGTTCGCACGCGGGCGGCATGTATATTTTTTTTCTTTCTTTTCCACAAATTAATCCTATGTGGTTTCAACCAAATAATTTTCAACCACAAACATGTATTTTTCAACCACAATCAATCGATTACAACCACAAACAATTCTAATCAACCATTCGCTATCAACCAATTTTCACACCAATCACAACCAATAAATATCGTCCATGGTTTGTGGACGAGGGGCGTGTGTATATATATATATTTATATAAGTAAATTTCACTTCTATTTCAACACATATATAATTTTTACAACGCATATATAACTTATACATCGAACGTACAACTTATACAATGCTTATACATGAGGTGTACAATGCTTATATAACTCATACATCGACTATATAATTTATACATCGTCGTTTTTCCAGATCGTTTATAATTCAGAAATCTCACATTGGGTTCCACTCCACCATAAATAGCAGAAGGCTCAGAAAAGGATGCGGTCTCTTCTAGAATGTAGAAGACGTCCACACGAGTCCACTGTCTCTTGTTTCATTGAATTTCGTCAAGAAACGAAAAAGATATGATTTTTACAGTGAAATCATAAACCGTAGCACTTTAAAGTGCTATAATATAGTTTAATATAATTAAAGCCATACCTCCACTGTTTTGTTCGAAACTAGGTCACGCGATTTCGTGAAATCTGTGAAGCGAGATAAAGATCATAGTGCACCACGATGTCGGGCTTCGAAAACTGCTCCAGGGGGTGCCAACCGCCGCCAGTTCGATCGCCGTGGGGAGTAGAATTTTGGCCTGAGGCGGCGCAACTTTGTGAGGGTAATTCTCCCAAAACACTCGACGATGGCAGGCAAATCCGATATGGATTCGAAGCTCTCTTGATGCTCTAAAAAAAACTCCAAAGGAGGGGTGAGTTTCGTTGAGTGTGGGAGGAGAAAACGAGGGAGGAAGGATTGAAGAACAGCCACCGTCGGTTTGGGGGGTTTCGAAGAAGAAGACGGGGAGAGAGAAGTGAGCTGGACCAATCAGATTTTTTATTTTATTTATAAATTTTAAAAATCCAAAAATACCCCTTCTCTCATACGAACACCAATCCAAACCCAATGATTGTCGTCCCTAGCTAAATACCCCCATTCCGAACACAATTGGATATGTTTCGTAGGCCTATTCGACTGTTTCAGTCAGTTTTTCTTCAAATTAAAATATAAAACATTCAATATTTGATTTGAACATACATTTCAATTTGCCGGGGCCACATACTGATTCTAAAAATTCCAAAAAAATAAATCTAGCTATGTTTTGACGATACGGTCGCAAAAAAACTAGTTTCATCGAATTCTGAGACCGTTTGAAAAATGGCCCTTTTCTGATCGATCCAATTTAATAGAAATCAACCAAACACATTTTCCTTTGCCACGCTCACATACTAGCTTCAAAAATTATGAAATTTGAAATCTAGCAATAATTTGTCATCCCGGATCCAACAAAAGTGGTTTCGTCGAATTCCGAGGTCGTTTGCAAAATGGCCATTTTCACAGGCTATATAAACTCTATGGCGACCATTCTGAAAATTCATTTAGCCATAACTTTTGCTTCCCGCTATGAAACTTCGATTTTTCAGACTCGTTAGAAAGATATTCATGAACATATTTAAATATTTTTGGTTTCAATAAAATTCGTTTTAATTTGCACCCGGTGCAGTCAGTCAAAGTTTGAATTCAAAATTTGAAACTACCGCGCCATTTCAGGCCTTGTTTATAATTAAAATTAATTATATTAATTTTCAAACGTCGATTCAAACTTACTTTTCGTCGTTATTATTTAAAATATTTTAAATTCACTAAAATAGCCAAATTAAAATTTTCAAACTGGTTCAGATTTTCCGGGTTGTTACAATCTCCCCCACTTAAAACTTTTCGTCCCTGAAAAGGAACAAAGTCGAAAGTGGTTTGATTAATCAACTCTACTTTAAATCTGGCTTTCATTCTCTAACTTTTCAGTTTCTGAGAATTTTCAAATTCTTCAAAAATTTGGCTAACACCTTAAATTTTCGAAAATTTTCGCCATAACCTCTTTTGTACGGGGAGGGGTTTGGAAATTTATTGGGCCGTATTAGGTACCCAATAAATCCTAATAAGCATGCACATATTTATAGTGATATATTCCGGTGTCCACAGGGGAGTGTGTATAGATCATAACTCAAGAGAATAAATTCTCGTCACCATATAATTGGTTTTTATGCCTTAATGACCAGAGAGACGTGTTTATTGTCATCTCCAGACCCGTGTGGGGTTTTTATTAATCTGGAAATTTACATTACATTTTACATGGTCCATATCAGTCATCAGTTCAACCTGTAATATATAGTCATCGCCACGCAAGCCTCTCGCTCGTATGGTAAATCTTCAACCTCGTCACACAAGCTCCAAATGCTTATGTGGTATATGATGAAGTATGCCCATCTTCAAGAAGTATGCCATGTAGTGTAGTTCAAAATTAATTGTTACTATCCTATGGCGAAGTTTATTATTACACACAGAACAACCAGCACTCTGCATCCAATGGCATTCACAGGAGTTGATATAATAATAAAATTGTGCATCCAACTCATTAAGGTTTACCTATTTGTCGGGCACGCAAATAAATTCTTTACTCAACAGCTAATCCATTTACCTGTTCAAACATATATAATGCACATGTATATACTTCTATCTATTTTTAACTCAGTTCAATGTGTGATTTAATCGAATAAATTCTACCATTCATTCTCTTTTTGATTAAATTAACTATCGTTTTAATAATTTAATTAATCAAATCCACTATCACACAACACAAACAACGATCAAATTTATTTTTAACTTTTCAAAATCATACTAATTAATTCAAACACTCTTTTGAAAACATTCAGACTATACAATTAAAAAGTTTACATCAATGTAAAGAAAACAACAGCAAAGTAAAGAACAGAATGGAAATGCAAAATATGGTAGATGTACCTTGCACCAGAGTCAATCAGAGATATCCACCCTGCACTTAGGATAGGCTTTCTTAATGCTTTCCTCTGTTTCCCATGTACAATCTCGTGGATCTCCACTCCATTGCACTTTGACTAAGTAAACTTTCTTGTTCCTCAGTTCTTCGGTTTCTTTGCCGATAATCTTTAGCGGCTCTCTTCTCATAGCCAATTTTAGAGTAATTTCAATATCCTGTTGTGCGGCCTCTTCCACGATCAAGTCTGGATCATGAACGTGCTTTCGAAGTTGAGATATGTGAAATACATCATGCACTCCAGGCGACCAATCCGGCAATTGAACTCTATAAGCGAGGGTTCCAATCCGTTCAAGTATAGGGAATGGACCAATAAATCTGGGCGTCAACTTCCCAGTTTTTCCAAATCAAATCACTCCTCTCATCGGAGAAACCCTTGGATACATATAATCACCAACAGAAAAAGCCAAATCTCTTCTTCTCGAATCAGCATAGCTCTTCTGTCGGCTTTGAGTGACGAGTAATCGTTTCTTAATGAAATCGACCTTGTCGGTAGCTTCACGGATCATATCAGGTCCCAATACAAGCCTATTGCCAGGACTACCCAACAAGCAGGAGATCGGCACGGTCTACCATACAATGCTTCGAATGGTGACATTGTCAGGCTCGCTTGGTAGTTGTTGTTGTATGAGAACTCAGCCAAATGTAAATGGTCTTCCCATGATCCACCAAAATCAAGAACACAAGCCCGCAATAAATCTTCTAGTATACGATTCACTCTCTCAGTTTGACCATCTGTCTAAGGATGATAAGCGGTGCTTAGATTCAGCTTCGTTCCCAGTTCTACTTGAAATGCCTCCCAGAATTTGCTAGTAAATATTGGATCTCTATCACTAACTATACTGAGCGGCACTCCATGTAGCGTAACAATTTCCTTGAAATATATCTGCGTCAGACTCTGAGCAGTTCTGTTCGATTTGACAGGTATGAAATGGGCGGTCTTCGTGAAGCGATCTACGATCACCCAAATACTGTCATTTCCTTTCCTGTTTCTGGACAAACCATCTATGAAGTCCATGAAATATATTCCCACTTCCAACCTGGCACGTCCAACGGTTGCAACAATCCAGCAAGTTTCTGTTGGTCGCTTTTGACCAGTTGGCAAGTAGGGCATCAGCTAACATATAAAGAAATGTCTCTCTTCATCGACCTCCACCAGAAAGTGCATTTGATGTCATTATACATTTTGCTTACTCCTGGATGGATACTAAGTTTTGACTTGTGGCATTCATCCAGTACTTCCTTTCGGAGCTCAGAAATGTTAGGAACACAGATTCGACCTTTTAGCCTTAGAATCCCATCATTATCAACCTGAAAACTCGAGGGCTCACCTTTCTGAATTATCTCCCTGATCTTCTGAATGAAGTGATCATCCTTCTGAAGAGAAGATATTTTATCTATCAATGAAGTCGTAATAACAAAACTGGCGATCATTACATTCTTTCTACTTAGCGCATCGGCCACAACATTGGCTTTCCCTGGAGTGTACAGAATCTCAAAATCGTATGCTGCAAGGAATTCTAGCCAACGTTGCTGCCTCAGATTCAAGTCTTTCTAGGTGAACAGATACTTTAGCGACTGGTGATCTGTAAATAGTTCCAATTTCTCACCCAGAAGATAGTGCCTCCAGATTTTCAAAGCGAATACGATAGCCAACAACTCAAGATCATGAGTAACGTAGTTCTTTTCATGTGGCTTCAGCTGACGGCTAGCATAAGCAACAACTTGACCTCTTTGCATTAATACTGCACCAAGGCCTTCTCTAGAGGCATCTGTCCAGACTTTCAAGTCCTGATTGCCATCGATTATCGTTAACACTGGAGTTGTTGTTAACCTTAACTTTAGCTCCCCAAAAGCCTCCTCACATTCTGGAGTCCACTTGATTTTTGAGTGCTTCTTTGTAAGCTTCGTTAAGTGACTAGATATCTTCCAAAAATCTTTAACGAACTTCCGGTAATAACTATCCAATCCAAGAAAACTTCGGACTTCTGTGGGAGTACTAGGCTGTTTCCAATTTTGAATAGCGGTGATTTTACTTGGATCCACAGCAATTCCCTATTTTGATACGATGTGGCTAAGAAACTTTACTTCATCTTGCCAGAATATACATTTGGACAGTTTGGCTTTCAATACATTCCTTCTGAGAATTTCTAGAACCTGCTCTAAATGTTTTTCATGTTCGGCCTTTGACTTGGAGAAGATTAGATATCATCAATAAAGACCAGAACAAACTTATTCAAGACTCCTCTGAACACTCTATTCATTAAATCGACGAAGTAAGCTGGAGCATTACATAAGCCGAACGACATTACTAACCACTCATAGAATAAGTCTGGACCTCTGAATGATGTCATAGGAACACACTCTTCGGCAATACGAAGCTGATGGAAATCTGTAGCTAGGTCCATCCTTGAAAATACTTGTGCTCCATTCAGACGATCCAATAAATCATCGATTCGCAACAATGGATATTTATTCTTTATTGTCTGCTTATTCAAGTAACGATAATCCACACATAGTCGCAGAGTACCATCTGACTTTGGGACAAACACCACTGCTGCTCCCTAGTAAGAGAAACTAGGCCTGATCAGACCCTTCCATACAAGCTGTCTTGTTTGATTGTCTAGTTCTTCTTCTTTCTCCTTTAAAGTCATTCTCCGAATAGAGTGCACTACTGGCCTTGCGTTCGGAATTAAAGTGATCTTGAAATCAATTTCTCTCTGCGGAGGTAAGCTAACAACTTCTTCGAACACATCCGCATAATTCTTTACGACAGGAATATCTTTTATGAGGTCTTGTATATTCTCTGTGACTACAGGGATATTTTCTATTTGAGCAGGAGAAACATTAATATAAGACCAAAAATCTTTTCTATTTGAATTCAGTCCTTCACATGGTATGGTTATATAATTCCCTGATTGGGCCTTTGCCTTAACCACTCTCTCGGCACATTAAACCTCTGCTTCATATTTGGTTAACCAATCCAATCCCAAAATAAGATCGAATTCGGTAAAATTCATGATGATCGAGATGGTAGGAAACTTATAAAAGGAAAAAGAGACAGGCACCCCACAAATCCAACTAAGATCAAGGGAACTCCCAACCGGATTATGTACAGTGATGGGTTCTTTGAGCTTTTTCATTTTCAAATCCAACTTCTTAACTGCATTTTTTGCAATAAAGCTTCGCGATGCGCCTGTATCAAATAGTACTTTAACTGGTATGTTTTTGACATTAAGCGTGCCTTCCAAAACATCAGACCTTCCCTGACTAGCTGAGGGTGTTGAAGTTTCTGCCACTTCATTCACTTGTACTATTTCAATTTCCTTTGATAACTGGCACTCCCTTGCAACATGACCTGCTTGTGACACTTATGGCATTTCCTTTCCCCATGTGGGTTCTTTTGCTTCTTAGTGGGTTTAGATCCATTCTTTCTTCGTTTGTTCCAAGATTTGCAACTTATCGCCAAATGTCCTTGCCTATTGCAGCTTGAGCACGTGGCAGTCGTTACTGGTTCTTTCCCAGATCTGGCCCTTTTCCGATTGACTTTTGGCTTCTTACTGACCTCAGACATCGTACTGGCCTCAGGACGATCAGTTTCAGACTCACCTTTATTACTAGAACAGACTTCCTCTTCGTAGCGCAACATACCTTTCTTGTCGAGATCCTCATACTGGTAAGCCATGTATATCATTTCAGAAAAAGGAAGCTTCACATTCCTCATTACACTATTCTGGTATTTTCTTTGCAGGCCATGAATAAACCTCAGATTCTTCCTCTTTGGATCTTGAATCAGATGCAGGGGAAAATGAGAAAGTTCATCGAATCTCTTATGATATTCTGGAATGGTCAAATCTCCTTGTATCAGATAAGAGAATTCATCACATAACCGTTTAGTTGCTTCAGGAGGAATAAATCTTTCTAGGAAAATCACTTTAAATCTATCCTAGGTAATATTACCTTCTGGATTATCTTTAACAATCGAATCCCACCAAAACAAAGCTTCTTCTTTGAGTGCCCAAGACGCCAGTAATCTTTTCTGATCATCTCTCATCTTTAAACCTTCAATGATTTTCTTGGCAGAACGAATCCAAGTTTGTGCTTCCATAATGGATTCTTTGCCCGAGAATGGTGATCCACCCAGATTTCGATATCTCTTGAATAGAACTTCTATATCTGATTCTGGCTGCGGGAGCACAACTGGCTCATTAGCTTGTCGAGCCATAAGATTATTACTTCTGTTTCTGTCACTCATTTTCTAGTACGTCTGCAAATGGCAGACAAAGTGTCAGGTCAATAGAAAGGATATTTCAAAACATGGAAACATATACTTGAATGCAAATGTGTCTACTGGGGTGTATTTCATTCTGCTATACTCATACTAGGATATTACTAATCCTATCTATAATGAGTTACTCGTCCTAGAACATTACTAGTTCTATTTCTGACAAGTTCGTTAATATGTTATATTCCAGCACTAAGCTTAACCAAAGCTCTGATACCACGGTGTGACGACCCCAAACCCCGTACTGACTGTGGCAAGGGTAATCTTTGGAATATAACACATAAACAGATAACAACAGAATATAAATAAATAAATACACCAGATAATGTACAAATAATGCACTAGATAAACATAATCATCAGAGTTACGCAGTGTACAGGGTCATACTTAGTACAAATACAGTTCAGTTATACATAAATGTCTACAGCGGAAAATAAACATAATATGTACAATAGGAGCTGAACAGTATAAAAAGAGATAAATGATAGAATCCATCTTCAGCTCCAGCTATCCAGAAAGAGCCTGCTAAAACCGGAATACAAGGCTGCCTATATAGAAAGAGGGGCATCCGAGTTTGCAAGTGAAACAAACTACGAGTCAGTCATGGGACTAGTATGAGAAATCTACTTAACACATTTAAAATATGGCTAATCACAGGACCACGCCACTTTCGCGGAACAGGTTTGCTCCATTGGATTGCCAGTGCTTTAAAACAAGTAAATCTTTTAAACATCGCAATGCTTTTTACAAAAATGAAGCCATTTTAAGACTCAGTTCCCATCACACAATGCAACGCAAACCGGAGGATAGAGTTTTACCTTATAATGGCCAAAATATGCTTGATATGAATAAAACAAAAGCATTTGATATTATTACTAGTGTTTATAGGTTTCAAAAACAATTTCAATCATAACTATCATTCATAGACGACATGGGTACCATATATCACGTTGCCATATATAGGTATACAATCAAAACCGCACGGTGTCGTATTTGGAAATTGGATTTCCATCATGAACCAAGGCAAAAGATAGTCCTTACCGAATTTGAGACGTTCTAGCCCGCCCCTCAGGCAAGTACTCAGTTAAGCCTCTAGAGCGATAGGGCCGGTCCACCAATGTGGATTAAAATTCCTGAGCACTGCGTTTCCCCGCCCTTTGGGGCGTAAGTGAGCCAACGAATGACTTCATCGGTCCCGGATTGACCGATATATCCGAGGCGCCTCGCAACAACAACAACCACATAGGTGAAAAATAGTATAAATGCCAGCTAGTTTAAGCACTGACACCACCTCTAGCTAGAAAGAAACGCATGTCCTCCCTGAGGTCCTCTCCCGTTTCTGGTTCATACCGGGGTGTGAGGCTCGCGAATTCACGTTATACACAAAGCTATGCCACACAGGCCGTGTTTTGATCATCAATCACAAGACTTTGCTTTTCAACAGAAGCTTTGATCACTGCATCTTAGCATGCCACACAGGCAATTCACACCATGTAACTGATGGCTGCCAATCACACAGAATGAATTCCAATGTCAGACACACAGTCCTTTTACAAGTCCGTTCTGGGTCTGAACGAAACCAGAGGCACCATATACCTCGCATACCCATTGATCTCCACGTACGTTTGGACGATCACCACTCATTATCCATATTTCGGGATGCCTCCCAATCAGGACATCATTTATCATCCAACTGAGGTGAAGATCTCCGGTCTTCAACCACTGTCTTCATCTTCGACTTCTTATCGTCGATTCAGTTATTCAGAATGGGATAAACCTGGTCTTTCTGAGCAACTCGCGTATATAATAAACAAGTGCTACACAAACACAACACATGCTTCATTCCAATTCATTATTCACTAAGCGTAAATTAGTAAGAGAACGATTTCCCAAATATTAACCCCGAAGGCTGAAACCAACATCAGATCAAAACCCAGGAAACCATTCGACTTAGATAACCTTCAGTTAGTTTATAAATTTCACATTCAACCATCAAATACCCAATAAACCGGGTAAATTCGGTTTATTTCCATTCCATATCGTTTATAATATTTTATAACGATTTATCGCTATTTTTATTTATTTAAAAATAGCCATTTAATTAAAACGATGCTTCAGGCCATAACGCGCTCGTGGCGCTGTTTTTCTTCAGATCTGATTTACACATATCTGAAAATCTAACCGTTGGATCTTCACAAATTTTATATCATTAGAAAGATCTTTTCAAAACGAATCCAACGGTTCCAGTTTTGGGAAAATCCGACGGTCAGATCTCCCGGTACACTCGTTTGAAGTTTCGATTTCAAAATACAAACTACAGCGTCGTTATTCGATTTAATTTAATTATATTTATATATATATATAAATATAATCGATTCTGGCGCTGTTTTTCTTTTGATTTGAATTAAACATTCCAGACAATCCAACCGTTGGATCTCCACATGGTGTCGTTGGAAATTTATTTCCAAAGCGAACCCAACGGTTTCGGTTTCGGGAAAATCCGATGGTCGGATCTCCCGCACTAATCGTTTGAAATCACGGTTTCAAAACACGAACTGCAGCTTCGTTATTCGATTTATTTTAATTATATATATATATAATCTATTCTTTGGTTTCAAAACCATATTCTTTTCATGCATTTGATAAAAATGATATTTTTATCCAACAGACATTTATTTCAATACTTCACTATTTCTAACAATTCATGTATATAATAAAAATGTGATTTTTAATGTAAACAATTTATATCAAAACACGACAATTTTATATAGTTTATATAGACGATAAAAATATGATTTTTATTATAAAACAATTTATTTCAAACACGAATACCATTCAACACATGAATTTCTATTCAATGAATGAATTTCTATTCAACACATGAAAGTTTTCTATAGTTCGTATATATATAAAATAAAAATGTGATTTTTATTGTTAAAACAATTTATTTAAAACAGAATACCATTCAACACATGAATTTCTATTCAACGAATGAATTTCTATTCAACACATGAATGTTTTCTATAGTTCGTATATATAAAATAAAAATGTGATTTTTATTGTTAAAACAATTTATTTAAAACACGAATACCATTCAACACATGAATTTCTATTCAACACAAGAATGTTTTCTATAGTTCGTATATATAAAATACAAATGTGATTTTTATTGTTAAAACAATTTATTTAAAACACAAATACCATTCAACACATGAATTTCTATTCAACGAATAAATTTCTATTCAACACATGAATGTTTTCTATTCAACACACGAATATAGTTTCAACACATGAAAATAATTCTAACACATGAATATTATTGAAAATTTCGGCAGCATAACGGCAGGGTAGTTAAAACCGGGGCCGTCCCTAGTACGGCTCCTCGCTCTACCTTAAAGCCTCGCAGCTTTTGACAATGGGAATTTCATGCATCTAGTTCGCACGCAGGCGGCATGTATATTTTTTTTCTTTCTTTTCCACAAACTAATCCTATGTGGTTTCAACCAAATAATTCTCACCCACAAACGGGTATTTTTCAACCACAATCAATCAATTACAACCACAAACAATTCTAATCAGCCATTCGCTATCAACCAATTTTTACACCAATCACAACCAATAAATATCGTCCATGGTTTGTGGACGAGGGGCGTGTATATATATATATATATATATATAAGTAAATTTCACTTCTATTTCAACACATATATAATTTTTACAACGCATATATAACTTATACATCGAACGTACAACCTATACAACGCTTATACATGAGGTGTACAACGCTTATACAACTCATACATCGACTATATAATTTATACATCATCGTTTTTCCATATCGTTTATAATTCAGAAATCTCACATCGGGTTCCACTCCACCAAAAATAGCAGAAGGCTCAGAAAAATATGCAATCTCTTCTAGAATGTAGAAGACGTCCACACGAGTCCATTGTCTCTTGTTTCACTGAATTTCATCAAGAAACGAAAAAAGATATGATTTCTACAGTGAAATCATAAACCGTAGCGCTTTAAAGTGCTATAATATAGTTTAATATAATTAAAGCCGTACCTCCACTTTTTTGTTCGAAACTAGGTCACGCGATTTCGTGAAATCCGTGAAGCGAGATGAAGATCAGAGTGCACCATGATGTCGGGCTTCGAAAACCGCTCCAGGTGGTGCCAACCGCTGCCAGTTCGATCGCCGTGGGGAGGAGGATTTTGGCCTGAGGCGACGCAACTTCGTGAGGGTGATTCTCCCAAAACACTCGACGATGGTAGGCAAATCCGATATGGATTCGAAGCTCTCTTGATGCTCTAAAAAAAATCCAAAGGAGGGGTGGGTTTCGTTGAGTGTAGGAGGAGAAAACGAGGGAGGAAGGATTGAAGAACAGCCGCCATCGTTTTGGGGGGTTTCGGAGAAGAAGACGGGGAGAGAGAAGTGAGCTGGACCAATCAGATTTTTTATTTTATTTATAAATTTTAAAAATCCAAAAATACCCCTTCTCTCATACGAACACCAATCCAAACCCAACGACTGTCGTCCCTAGCTAAATACCCCCATTCCGAACACAATGGGATATGTTTCGTAGGCCCATTCAACTGTTTCAGTCAGTTTTTCTTCAAATTAAAATATAAAAAATTCAATATTTGATTTGAACGTACATTCCAATTTGCCGAGGCCACATACTGATTCTAAAAATTCCAAAAAAATAAATCTAGCTATTTTTGACGATATGGTCCCAACAAAACTAGTTTCATCGAATTCTGAGACCGTTTGAAAAATGGCCCTTTTCTGGTCGATCCAATTTAATAGAAATCGACAAAACACATTTTCCTTTGCCACACTCACATACTAGCTTCAAAAGTTATGAAATTTGAAACCTAGCAATAATTTGACATCCCGGATCCAACAAAAGTGGTTTCGTTGAAATCTGAGGTCATTTGCAAAATGGCCATTTTCACGGGCTATATAAACTCTATTGCGACCTTTCTGAAAATTCATTTAGCCATAACTTTTGCTTCCCGCTATGAAACTTCAATTTTTCAGACTTGTTAGATAGATATTCATGAACAGATTTAAATATTTTTAGTTTCACTAAAATCCGTTTTAATTTGCACCCGGTATAGTCAGTCAAAGTTTGAATTCAAAATTTGAAACTACCGCGCCATTTCAGGCCTTGTTTATAATTAAAATTAATTATATTAATTTTCAAACGTCAATTCAAACTTACTTTTCATCGTTATTATTTAAAATATTTATTTTAAATATTTTAAATTCACTAAAATAGCCAAATTAAAATTTTCAAACTGGTTCAGATTTTCCGGGTTGTTACACAATACCCGTGTGGGGGTTTCTGACAACAAATACTCATTATCATTTGTGCATTTGGGCGATGTGTAAAAATTATCATTCCAATCAATATCAGTTAAATAGATGTACATAAACAAGCCGTCCGACTTGTAAATGAATGTTTATTCCAATTTCATTTCATGATAATTTTATGTATCATATAAGTTTGTTAAAAATAATATCTTTACCCAATAATTAATTATTCCATAGAATGACAATTTTATATACTGAGTATATGTGATAAAAATTATATTTTATCGAACTAATAATATTTCCATATCATGACTATTTTATATATAGCATATATATGTTTTATTCAACGCGTATATAATTTCATATATTATCGATTTCAATCCAACAATTTTACCACAACACAATCATATCACACCAATCATCCATGGTTTAACAAAAAAATAGTGTCAGGAGCTACAAAGCCCCGTCTATAACCTATGATATAATTACATAACAAAAATAGTTGAGTGAGAAAGAGTTCTCACATTCATTTCCACTCTGCTAGTTTTTTTATCTCTGAATTTTAGAATAGTTGGGTTGAAATTTGCCTGTATTTCTAACATGCTCCGTTTTCGTTCTGGTCAGTTCTAAAATGTAGTGTTCGTCGCTGCAAATCCAACGCAACTTGAATCGTCCGATTTGGACCTCATATGAAAAGTTACGAATTTTACAAACATTGAATAATTAATTAAATCATTAACTAAATTAATTAACTAAAAAAGTTACATCTTCCTCTTTATATAAATTTACCAGGCCGTCCTATTTCAATTCCGTCGCTCCAACTAGGGATCCTCCTTGCCGTAGACATGCTCAACCGGAACCTCATCTGACGATGCCACCCTGTGCGCGTTGACCGGCGCCACCACCTCCCTCAAACCCGCTACGCTCAATGGCTCTATGTGACAAGAAACGGACGATGAACAGCAATGGTTTGAGCTCGAATTACGAGCAAATCCTAACATAAAACTTCATCACCACCGTTGATTGTAAAGATCTAAAGGTGGTCTTCGATTTTCCCTTTTGAACTCTCCTAAATCATTGAACGGGTTTGGATATTAAGGGGGATTAAAATCAAATTGTTCTGGCCTTTGATTCAAGAGAGTGGAGGTTGCAGCGTTGGAATGGGAGATTAAGGTTAGTGTTGGCCTTTTATAGCGTTTTTAATTTTATTTTATTAATATTTATTTCCAAATTTACTTGTTTAATGTTACGAATTTCAAACGAGACCCAACGACTATCGCCCCTAGCTAATTACCCCTATTCCGAACACAATGGAATATGTTTCGTAAGCCAATTCGACTGTTTCGATCAGTTTTTCTTTAAATTAAAATATAAATCAATATATATTGAATTTAAACGTACATTTTAATTTACCAGGGCCACATACTGACTCCAAAAATTACAGAAAAATAAATCTAGCTATGTTTTGACGATACGGTCCTAATTAAACTGATTTCGTCGAATTTGGAGACTGTGTGAAAAATGGCCATTTTCTAGTCGATCCAATTCAAATTGAAATTACCTAACACATTTAAATTCACTGCACTCACATTTTAATTCCAAAAATGATGAAATTTGGAATCTAGCAATAATTTGACTTTCTGGATCCAACAAAAGTGATTTCATCGAAAACGGAGGTCATTTGGAAAATGGCTATTTTTAAGGGCTATAAATAATATTAAAATATATAAAAATTCCTTAGAAACTATTTTAAATTTTTAACTGGACATAACTTTCGATTTGTATTATGAAATCTCAAATTTTCACATTCATTAGAAATATATAATTAAACAGATTCTAACGTTTCTGGTTTTACTGAAATCCAATTTATTTTGAATCCTATACATTCAATTGAAATTTAAAATCAAATTTTCAAACTACTGCGCCATTTCAAACTCTATTTATAATTAAAATAAATTTATACATTCTAACTTTGATTTAAATAAATTTTAAATCGTATTATTTAAAATAAACCATTTTAAATATTCAAAATTCATTAAAATAGCTAAAATAAAAAATTTAAACTGGTTTAGAAATTTTGGGTTGTTACAATTGTATTTGCAAAACATAGGTAAATGTCAAATTTCATAATTTTTGGAGTCAGTATGTGGTCGTGGAAAATTAAAATGTACGTTGACAATCAATTTTGAATGTTATATTGATTTCTATTTTAATTTTGATGAAAACTGATCAAAACGATCGAACCAGCTTACAAAACATCTTCCATTGTGTTTGGAATAGGGATATTTGGCAAGAGATGATAGTCGTTGGGATTCGTTTGGAGTTCAGAGAGTTAAACCAGTAATTCACGAATTAAATATTAATAAAATATGTATATAAATTTTTTTTCCACCAAAACCCTAATCTCTCTCCACTACTTACTTTCGTGTGCCGCCATTTCGATTTTGATGGCCGAAATCATCAGAAAATCATGCCTTAAAATATCTTAGTCCACATATTAATTTGCATAATTCATAACTGCAATATTGTTAAGCTTGGTAAGATCTACAAGTTGAACGGTTGAGATCGAAATAGATAGAATAAATTTCGTGAAATTGAACTTCAAACAGTTGTCGTTTTTAGGGACCCATAACTTCCCCATGAAGGAAAGAGCGGATACTTTGAGAACAACACACAAAAGAACGCAGACAGAAGAACATTTCATTGTATATTACAACAATTCCATCAGAATACAAGAATATCCAGAGTATAAACAAATAAAATACAATCGATAAATATAAGAGATTACAATAAATTACATAGCAGCGGAAAATAATACAATACACAACTAGAAGTAATACACGGATATAGAGCTTTCTGAGTATCGTTCCAGCTGTAAATCAGGATCCTGTGAATATAAATCTGCAAAATCAAAACTACTAGCTGCCCGTGTCAAAATAAGGGCACCCAGAGTTTAGGTTAAAACAATAAACTCCAGGTCAGTCATGTGACTGGTGTGAGAACTAAAACAGTTATTAATCTTTATTTTAAAGTTAGATAAATCAAGGGACCACGCCAATAACATGGAACGGGTTTCCTTCCAAGAATACCAGTGCATAAAACAATAGCGCAATGCTAAATAAAGAACAATGAAGCCATTATAAGACACAGTTCCCGTCACACAATGCAACACAAGCCAGAAGATAGGGTTTTACCTTATAATAGCCAAAGCATGCTTGATACGCTAAATTTCAACTTTTATTACTATAAGTGTATAGTGTCAAAACAATTTCAATCATAAGTATCAATCATAGGCGGCATAAGTGCCCCATCCCACTATGTCGCCATATATAGGCTCTACAATCAAAACTGCAAAGTCACGTATTGGAAGTTGGGTTTCCATCTATGAACCGAGGCAAGGGATCGTCCTCCACCGATTCGAGACTGTCTAGCCCGAGCCTCAGGAACAGAATGCATCATCCCTTAGATCGTCAGGGCCGGTCCACCGATGTGGATTAAAATCCCTGAACACTGTGTTTTCCCGCCCTTTGGGGCGTAAATGAGCCAACGAATGACTCCATCGGACCCGGATCGTCCGATCAAACCGAGGCGCCTCGCAACAGCAACAACCACACAGGTGAAAATAATATAAATGTCAGCCAGTTTAAGCACTGACACCGCCTCTAGCTAGAAAGAAACGCATGCCCTCTCTGATGTCCTCTCCCGTTTCTGGTTCACAACCGGGGTGTGAGGCTCGCGAATCAACGCTACACAAAGCTATGCCACACAGGCCGTGTTTTGATCATCAACCACAAGACTTTGCTTTTCAATAGAAGCATTGATCAATTGCCACTTAGGCATGCCACATAGGCAATTCACTCTATGTGATTGATATCCATCAATATATAACCCCTGAGCTCCTACGTCTCAGAGAAGGGCGTTAAGCAAGAGAATAAATTCTCCGCCACCAAACAGATATATATTTAATAGAAATCAATCACACAGAATAAAATCCAATGTCAGACACACAGTCCATTTACAAGTCCGTTCTGGGTCTGAACGAAACCGGAGGCACCTTGTACCTCGCATATCCATCGATCTCCAAGTACGTCTGGATGATCACCGACTGATTCCTTCCTCTTAGGTGTACAGCCCAATCAAGATCATCAGTAATCACCCACATGATGTGAAGACCTCCGGTCTTTGACCACCGTCTTCATCCTCGACACCACGTCGAATCAGTTATTCAGAATGGGATAAACCCGGTCTTTCTGAATAACTCGCGTATATAATAAACAAGTGTTACACAAACACAACATATGCCTCATTCCAATTCAGAATATTCTTTTATTCAAATGTTCTTATACTTTGGGAAAGGTTCCCATTAATTTTATCAAAGATAAATTCTTTAAATTTATTCTTTAATCTTCTTTGAATATCAATTCAAACTAGTCCGGATTAGCGAACCACACCGAAGTAATCATTTATTTTATTTCCTAATCCCAACTTATTCATCCCATGAAGTAAAACTGGTCATACTTCATATCTAACACCACGGTGTTATCGGTAAATTCAATTACCATTTCACGTTCAAATCTAATTAAAGATTTAACTATTGCCTGGAGCAAAACTGGTGATACTCCATTCTCGACTATTTCAATCTAATTAAAGATTCATTAAAACCCCACTTAGTTTTAATCTTCACAGAAATCGATATCCTGTCTTTAACTGGGTTAAAGAACTAATGTCATCTAAAACACGGTTCACGAAAAACCCAAAATCACATTCATTAATTATCGGGTTAAAGAACAAGTGTTATTTAAAACAATGTTCATGATAAACCCAAAAATCAATTCAAATTCAATTCCAATTAAATATCATTTAATTGGTACACTTCATTAAATCTAAATAAAAAGATTTAATCTTTTACTCAACTGGGTTTAAGGACAGTGTTAATGAAGACACCATTCACGACAAACCCAAATCACATTTGATATTAAATACAAGGCTCTGAATAGAAAATATATCGGTTTATATTCAATATCAAATTCTACGACCAACATATATCGTATTGGAAATTATGATATAAATATATCTTTCAAATTCCCATAACAATATATGTTTCATCACGAAATCCAACATCGAAATATTCCAAATACAATTTCGATTCAAATCCATTCCAATTCAATTATTGGAAATTCTGGTTACTTTTAAAACCCTTTTTAAATTCAATTCATTTATTTTAAAACTAAATTGATTTTAATTCTAGTTCAAAACTAGTTCGTTTCGATAAAAATATATTTTTATCTTTTCAAATATGGAGTTTTTCATCCCAATTCTTCACAAATCATTTCTTATGATTTTACACTAATTATTAATATTTTGAATAATTTTATCAAGGCCCGCACAGTCGATTTACATCAACGGCCATCGAACTGCACTTACAGCGACCTTTTCCAAATTTGATTTGGACAAAATTTCAAATCCAACCGTTAGATTTCAAATCTCTAATATTCATTAGAAATCTCTTTTCGATACAAACCCAACGGTTCCGGTTTTAGGAGAATCCGAAGGTCGGATCTCCCGTAATATCCATTCGAAGTCAATGGTCGAAATTCACGAACTGCCGCAGCGCGGCGCGTTCTATTCAGGCCATTATATTATATATATATATATATATATATATATAATATATACTTCGTCGATTTCCTTTTAAAACGTATTTTATAAATCGTTTTAAATTCATTTTTCAAAACGATTTTAACTTCGTTTTCAAATTCAAATCAAGATTGAATTTTTTAATATAAATTCTTTTTAATTTCATTTCAAATCGATTTCAATTTAATTCGAATTTTGATTCATTTCAATTTAATTTGAATTTCAATTCATTTCAATTTAACTCGAATTTCAATTCATTTCAATTTAATTCGAATTTCAATTTAATTCGAATTTCAAATCTATTCAATTTAATTCGAATTTCAAAATCACTTTCAATATTCATTGAAAAATGAATAAAATCGATATAAATATTGTTCACGTCAAAATGGCGTCAATCTAATCCACAGGTCTTTTATTCAACACATGAATGTTTGTTCTATTCAACACATGAATATATATTTCTATTCAACACATGAATATATATTTTCAATTCAAACATGAATTTATTTTCTAAATTGGAATGAGGCCCAATCAATTACCATATAATGTTAATTATATGGATTTTCTACAACACGTATATAATAGCAACGATAAATAATCAATCATCATCCAGAGTGCACCACACAACTGCATAAGCATTAAATATAAATAATTAATGCTTACACAGTCTGTCAATCCATCGATTGATATACAACTAAACAATCGGGATTAGTGTAAGTCAAATCTCATCCCAATACCCGTGTGGGGTTTCAAATCAACAAACACAGATTTTATTTGTGCAGTTGCGCGATGTGTAAAATTTATCGTCCCAATCAATATCAGTCAAATCAGTGTATATAAATAAATCATCCGATTTTTTTATAAATATTTATTTTATATACACGTTAAAAATCATATTTTTAACTATAAAATATTTTCCATTATAATTTTTTTTATTTCATTTCACATCACACAATCAAATTTCGCGACATAGCAACCAAACAAACAAGTCATCCATGGTCTGTGGACGACGGGTGTCGGGTGCTACTAAACACCGTCTGCATTCTAGTATATATTTCAACTAGAAGATAAATTAAAAGTGAGGAGTTCTCACCGATAAGCTAAACCAAACACCACGACTCTTCATATGTAGAAATCTTCGTCGTGCTCGCCTTTTGTCCCTTTCGTTTCCCATATTCACTACATATATAAAAATCACATTTTTATATACTCTCTACTTCGCGATAAAAAAAGTTTATATTTTTATTTCATATATTGTAAAGATTATATTTTTATAACGCTAACTTCATAATAAAAATTATATTTTTATCACTTCTTTTCAATAAATAAAAATCATATTTTTATTATCTTGCCATCTTCTAATTAAAACCATATCTTTATCGCTACTCTTCAAAGATAAAAGTCATACTCTTATCGTCACTTCACATAGATAAAAAAATCTAATTTTTATCTTGTTAAAAATACGATCTTTTTAAAGTTAAAAATACAATCTTTTTATGTATAAAAATTTCGCCTTTTTCTATATAAAGTTCATGCCTTTTTAAATATAAAAATCCTATCCTTTTATTTTCAAAGCTCTTGTCTTTTTACAAATTTAAAACTGATTTAAATATGTTAAAAACAAATTTCTATAAACGACTAAAACTGATTTATAAATAAGCTAAACAAAATAAATTAAAACTCACTTTGAATGGCTTGGACATCGATTGGAAGAAGGGGGGCTGCTCGATTCTCGCGCTCAGGCGGTCGGAGCTGGGGAGGTCGGGGTAGCGTCGGTCGGTTGATTTGAGGGGTGGTGGTCTTTAATTAGGTGAAGAGAGAGAGAGAGGGGAGGAGGTGCGACGGTCATCAGGAAAAAGGGGGGCTAGGTTTCGCGACCTTGGGGGGAAGCGGAAAGGTGAAGAGGAGAAGAGGGGGGCTCGCAGGTGTACGTGGAGGCGGTGGGTCTGCCTGGAGGGCGATGCGGTGGGGGATCGCCCCCCTCCGTCGGGCGATTCAATTATTTTTTTCTTTTTTTTCCTGAAGTGAAATCAGTTTAAATGGAAACGAAGGGGGGGTAATCGGTTAAGGAGAATAAAAGGGGTGATTATTATATAATATATTTTACTATTTTTAATTTCAAAAAGGTATCTTTTTATTTTGAACTCGAAATCGAACCCACCGACTGTCGCCCCTAGCTAATTAGCCCCATTCTGAACACAATGGGATATGTATCGTAAGCTGATTCGATGGTTTCGATCAGATTTCGTCAAAATCAAAATATAAATCCATATATTGAATTTAAACGCACATTTCAATTTGCTGGGGCCACACACGGACTCTAAAAATTCCCGAAAAATATTTTCTAGCTTCATATTAACGATACGATCCTAACCAAACTAATTTCATCGAATTCTGAGACCGTTTGAAAAATGAACATTTTCCAGTCGATTAAAATCAACTAAAACTGGTCAAACGCATTTTCCTTTGCCACGCTCACATATTGATTCGAAAAATTACGAATTTGAAACCTAGCAATAACTAGACATCAATGATCCAACAAAAGTGGTTTCGTCGAAAACCGAGGTCGTTTGCAAAATTTCCATTTTTAAGGGCCAGAATTCCATAACGACTATTCTGAAATTTCAACTAGACACATCTTTCGATCCTCGCTATGAAATTTCAATTTTTCGGATTTGCTGGAAAGATATTCTCAATTAGATTCAAATATTTTTGGTTTCACTAAAATCCGGTTTATTTTGAATCCTGTACATTTATTTGAAATTTTGAAATCAAATTTTCAAACTATCGCTCCATTTTGAATTCCTTTTATAAATAGAAATAAATATTTATATTCTAACGACGATCTATATAAATATATACATTATGTTTCTATTCAAAATGAATTTCTCATCGTTATTATTTAAAATAATTCATTTTAAATATTCAAAATTCACTATAATTGCCAAAATAAAAAATTTAAATTAGCTCGGATTTCCGGGTTATTACATCGTTCGTATGGGTTTTCAGGGCGTACGGGGTCCTCAATACGGCCATCGTGGCCGGCGTTGGAGGAGCTCGGCACGACGGTCGAGGGGGGGCTCCGATCAAGTTTCGGCGGCTTCTAGAGGCGGCGCAATGGAGCTAGAGCGTCCATGCGATGGGTTCCGTAAATTTGAATGAGGAAGGAAGTAATTAATAAAATGACTAAGTTAATTACGTTTTAATTAATATAATTATGTGATTAAAGTTTAAAAGCTTCTAACTTTTGCATACGGCATTAGACTTCGACAAAACTGGATGTGTTGGAATCTTAACGACGGATTTACAATATGAAACTGGCCAAAACGGAAAAGGAGCAAGTTGCATTTTTGGTTCAAATCAAATCCAAGTTTAATTTGATTTAAAAATAAATCGACAATCCGAGTCGATCAAAGTGAGAACTTTCTCAGCCAAATATTGTGTTATGTTATTAGATCATATTTAAATATATATTGATTATCTATGTTGGTTTTTATCTGTTTAATTATCATAATATGTTATACGGTGCCTCGTAGCTCACATCACAGTTGTTTGCAAACCCATGGATGAATTATTGATTTCTTGTTTTATGATGTGATGTGAATTTGAGATATTTTACATATTAAAATAATGTTATTATATTTGTGGTAGTTGGAATTGGATATAAATATCCATGTATAAATGAACAGTGATTTAATTATTACTTGCTTAAGTAAAATTAGTTAGTTAGAAAAGTGATTCGAGTTGAATTAGAAGTGATTAAATTCATGAATCAGAAATGAATTTAAAATTGATTGATGTTGGTTGAAAATGCCACACAGGTCTCGGGATGATATTTTATTTACATATCTCCCTTGTATATAGTTCGTATGTTTATCGATTGATTAAAAAAACTAAATAAGTGTCAATAAATCCTTTGAAGCTTGTATGAAAATAAAACGCACACTGGATGTCATTTTGGATGTTGATAGTTGTTTGCAACTATTGTTGGATGTTAATGATGAATGTAATCCATATAAATTTATTTATACAAATATTGGTTGAAATTTTATTCCAGTCTGGAATAAATATGAATATTTTAATAATACAATATTCAATGAAATTTGGAATTGATTTCAATGTCCGATTTTGGATGGACACAAAAATAATAAAATACTGATGAATACTTGTAATGGAAATGAATTGATTTGAATTAATTTCCATATAATTATGTTTTGTTTAAGTTTATTGTGAAATGAATGGTGTTAAAATATAAAGCCGAGTTAAGGAAATAAACGCTATCTTAACTCAAATAGATTTATATATTAATTTTATTCATTTTTATAATGAATATCAAGAAGACTAGATTTTTGAAATCTGACATTTTAGAAATATTATTATTTTGAAATTATAATAATGCAGAAGATTCAATTTTTATTTAAAATTGAAACAGAGGTGAAATCGTTATTAGACGAATTTATAAATATTTTATAAAATACGTTTTGAATGGAAATCGACAAAATATATTATACATATTTAAATGGCTTAAACGGAACATGTCGCACAGCGAATGTTCGTGAATTTCGACCATTAACTTCGAATTGACGTAATGGGAAATCCGATCGTCGGATTCTCCTAAAACCGGAACTGTTGGGTTCATATCTAAATGATCTTCAAACGAATATAAGAGGTTTAATTTTAAATGGTTAAATTTTAATTTAAGCCTAGATCATTTTTGAAAAAGGTCGCTATGGATGCTATTCGGTGGTCGATATTGAAAACCGACTGTAAGGACCTTAATAAAATCATTAAAAATAAAAATAAATTATGTAAAATTGTAATAAATGATTGGGAAATATTTTGGATGAAACATTCCAAGTTTTGAGAAGATAAAAGATATTTTTATCTAAATGAACTAGTTAACAACTAGAGTAATAATCCAATGATTTTTAAAATAATAAATTGGATTTGTGAACAGGTTTGTCAAAATCATAAGTTTCCAACATATAAATTGGAATGGATTTGAATGAAAAATAACTTACGATATTTTCGATAATGGATTCCGTGATTATACAGATATCGTTGAGGAATTTGGAAGATATTGATATCGGTATTCCAAAACGATATCTATTGGTTTCAGGATTTGATAATGAATGAAAGTCGATATGATTTCCATTTAAGACCTTATATTTAATATCAAATTGGATATGGGTTTGTTGTGGATGGTGGCTTAAATACTACTGTTCTTAAACCGTGTTGAAATGTTAGTGGAAGAATTCTTTCAATTAATATTTGATGAAGTTTTCTAGTTTATTTAATTAAATTGGAATTGAATGGAATTTGATTTCATAATAACCGAAATGAGCTTCTATTAAGGAAGGCCTTTACTATTCATGGAATTTAAAAGGTTTCGCCATTATTTCATTTATAGTATTAGTTCGATATGATATATCTATTATACATTGATTTGATTTCCGTAAAAAAAATCCATTTCAATGGAAGACGATTTTGGGTCCATTATGAATGATGTTTTTCCATGACATGTGTTCTTTATCCCAAGTAAAGAAAAGATTAATTTACAAAGGTTGAACAATCATTATATAATGATTTTTGAGATTAAAATTGAACTAGAGTTTTAATAAATCTTTAATTAGATTGAAATGAGAAGGGGATAATTAAATTCATCAAATTAGAGAAGCGTTCGAGACTGGAGTACCACCAGTTTTACTCCATGCGATAGTTGAATCTTTAATTAGATTAGAAACATTAAATGGTAATTAAATTTATCGATAACACGATGGGTGTTAAATGTGGAGTACCACCAGTTTTGCTCCATGAGATGAATAGGGTGGGAATGGGATAATAAAATGAATGATTACTTCAGTAAGGCTCGATAATATCGAATAGTTTTGTAAACCTTAATTTTATTTAAGTTGTGAAAAGATAAAATTAAATCTTTTGAAATGATATCCAAAGGAAGATTAAACAATAAGTTTAAAAGAATTTATCTTTGATAAAATTAATGGGAACCTTTCCCCAAAGATATGAACATTTGAATAAAAGAATATTATAGATTGAAATGAGATGTGTGCTGTCTTTGTGTATTTATCACACGATTATAAAGATACAATAGTTATTCGGAAAGATCGGGTTTAACCCATTCTGAATAACTATTACAATGATTAAAAGTCAAAGAATGAAGACGATGGTTGAAGACGAGAGATCTTCACATCGATTGGGCGATTTCTGATGTCTCTCCTGGAAAGTACACTCAGGTGGAGGTTATGTAACACCCCGTAATTTTAAAGAATACTATATGGATAAACTAAAGAATAATTAATTAAATATCGAGAATTAACTAAAATGGACTACACCATTGCGTTCGTCTCGGAATTCTGCTTAAGATAGACACCCAGTTTGCATAAAACAGACATCGTATGAGGAAGTTATTAAGCTTAGAAGTTTGTATGTGTATAAGAGAATTATATATAAACAAATCAAGTTCATAATTCAAAATAGTTCGGAAATCAGAGTGGGAAATCGAAGCAGGAATCTGTCCCGTTGGGGGTCGATCTGCATCCCATGTGGGTCGACCCACACAAGGGGTGTCTACCTATCCCAGACCCGGGGCAGATTCCTACCCTGCACTTGGACGCGTTTCTAAACGAGATTATTTGGTGGTAGGCTATAAATAGGACAGCATTTCTATTGTTTTATTCGCCTAAAACGATGGAGACAGCGAGATACTGCCCCCGCTTGGATTGAACTATCCTATTTCTCTTAAACGACAACTTATACGCATACAAGAATTTCTTCAACAACTTCAGCCTAATTATTCTCTGTTCCTTAGATCCAATCTCTGTGAGTTCATGCTACTTTTAGATATAAACATTTAAAATGTAATCCTGACATGTTTATAAATACGGATCTAAATTTATGCCTATTAAGAATCTGATTCATACCTAAAACAGATCTGCTATCACATGTACACCTAATCTACTGTTCAGTCCTCATATGCCTATTTCTGCTATGCCTATTTCTATCATCATATGCCTATTATGTTATTATGTCTATTTCTGTTCTCTTTTCTCCCTCTTTCCCTTTTTATTTTTATAGCCTAGGATACCTTCGAGCCTAGGCCTATAGCTAAAATAAGTGAACGGATGAAATTGGGAATGGCAGGAAAGATAAGCTGGGGAATAACTTGTATTATCAATCATGACTGGGGTTTTTGGGGCATAACATATACTATACAATTTTACTAAAACTTGGGGTAAATGTTATATTGTGAATTATGACCGTAATTTAGGGCATATAAATCTGCAGGTTTAATTTAAGATTAAGCGGAACATGTTAATGAAACAGTAAGTAACCTGCTGTAGCTTTCGGAGATGTTTAATCTATTAAAATGACTAATCTATTGAAATCTATTGAAACTGAGTACTTTAATTGAAAAACCTATGATGAGCATGAGTAATTCCTGAATAGGATTATTAGACCAAAATATTGTTAACACAATTATCGCAATTAAGAAATGGTAGCCACACTTAGACACGAGGTTAAATTCAACTTGTGGTAGATGTCTACCTGGAACCACCTGGCAAATCCAGCATCCACAAGTTGTTAATTTAATGTGAGAGGTCTAGTGCGTAAATATACATGTAACAATGCTAAGACACGAGGTTAAGTCCAACTTGTGGTAGAAGTCTACTCGGAACCGCCCGGCATATCCAGCATCCACAAGTGGTCAACTTAATGTGAGAGGTCTGGTACACTAACATACATGAACGGGGAATGATAATAACCTGTTAACCTGTAATACTTAACCTGTTTGATCCGTGGTGGTTATATAAACTATTAAATGGTAAATTGTTTAATCTGTGGGGTTTAGTAAATTTGTCTAATCTGTGGGGGTTATATGAACCTGTTAGTATGTAAGACTTAACCTGTTATATCTGTTGGGGTTATATGAACCTGTTAACCTGTAATCTTAACCTGTTTAAATTTGTGGGGTTATATGAACTTGTTAAATTATGGGGTGTTAAGTAAACCATTTTAAATCTTTGGGGTTATATGAACCTATCAAATTGTGTAAGGGTTACGTTAACTTGTTGGAATCAATGAGGGGTTAAGTAAATCTGTGGGGGTTATATAAACCCGATAAACTTAACATGTTTTATATGTTGGGGTTCTGCGTGCTTGTTAAACTATTAGGCATAACCTGTCAAAATCCTAGTAGTTGGGGATACAAGACTATGGTGTGATTTGTGTCATCTGTTGTGTGGGACCCGTATCAGTCAGTGGCCCATAAAGGTATCCGAAGGTGGACCCCGAACTAGGTAGGGGTTAGGGGGACGCTTACTGAGCTATTTATAAGAGGTTCATATGGGTGGAGGTGTTGACAGGGCATTCCAATGGAGTCATGTGCGTGCATGGGTCGAATTGATCGGGAAAATAAGACGTCGTGACACTAGTAGATATGGTTGTGTCTATCATTGGTTGCCACTTTAGTAAGTGATACATCCTACTGTAGGCCTGGCACAAGGTATTTACAGGACAGGGAGCCGATCAATTGGGGTAGTAATCAAGGTACATCTAGTCCTACATATTTAGGTGCCCATTATTATCGTTTTGGGTAATACCCTTTATTTTTGTTGGGGTGTCTGTTATTATCGTTTGGGGGTAAAGCCCATCACTAGAAGTACACCAAAGTTTACCATTCTATTTCTGTTATACTAGTATTGGTGCAGAGGAAAGTATTTGAGAAGCGTAATTTGTTATGTTCATCCTGCTTATCCTATTCAGTTTGTTTTATCTATCATATGATACTTTTATACCTCATCCATTTTATATGCCTATCATGATGCTTTTACTTATTTATATGCTAAAAATCACTGGACTCGCCAGACTTTATGTCTGACCCGTTTTGTTTCCTTTTCTCTCTCTTCCTTTCCCCTCAGGTTCTCGAGGTGGGAATACTAAGACTTGATTAGGATTCTCTCTTCTGTTTCTGCTTGGAGATGCTTGGATATACCACTTTGATTTCCTATCTACCTTGCTATGGCTATTTTTGGGGACTATGATTTTATATTACTGTACCCTAATGGTTTTAGTATAAGGCAGGTATTTTAATTCAATGTAATGGATTTCAGTATTTTAGTCTTACATTGTAACTGGGTTTTTAGGCCACGATGTTTTCTATTTGAAAAAAAAAAGTTTTAAATTCTGCTGCTATTTTATATCTATCTTGTGATGTTTATGTTTCTGTTTACCTATAACACTTCATGGAACTTAATGCATTTTGTTAAAGAGTGACATTAACGGACGTGGGGTGTCACAGGTTATATGTGGTGGTTGTCCAAATGTACTTGGAAATCGATCGGATATGCGAGGACCTCTCTCTTGTATTGGACATATGGGATTAGGAATAAGGTGCCTTCGGTTTCGTTCATACCTAGAATGAACTTGTAATTGGATTGTATGTCTGACATTGTACTGTATTCAGTTATATCTGTTAATTGTATTTCTTTTTGGTGGTGGAGAATTTATTCTCTTGCTTAGCACCCTTCTCTGAGACGTACGAGCTTAGAGGTTATGCATTAATGGAAATTAATGGTATGGTATGAGTTGATAATGTGGCATGCTAAGATGCAATGATCAAGGCTTTTATTAAAAAGTAGATCTTTATGGATGATGATCAAAGCATGGCTTTAATATAGCGTAGCTTTGTGTATAACGTTGATTCGCGAGCCTCACACCTCGGTATGAGTCAAAAAGGGGATTTGTGACTACAGAGAGTGCATGCGTTTCTTTCTAGCTAAATGTAGTGTCATAGTATGGAGCCTAGATAGACATTTTTACTTTTGTGGATGATGGATTGTGAGGTGGCTTGTATATGATTGGTCGACACACTGACCATGTGATAGGTCCGATAGGACCGGGAAATGTATTGTTCGAGAATAACTAATCCACAAAAGTAAGACTGGACCGGTCCTAAAGATCCAAGGGTTATTAAGGGTGTGATCCTGAGGCAAGTGCTAGAGTGTCTCGAAACAAGTGAGGAAGATCCCTTCCCTTGACTCATAAATGGAATCCAATTTCCCATATTCGGTTTTAGTTGTAAACCTATATGGAGACATAATATACGGTACCTATGTCGTTTGTGATTAATACATTTATATTTGAAGTCGTTTTCTACACTATGCACTTATAATAATATCAAAATTATTTATTTTAAAGCGTATCAAGAATTTTATAAGGTAAAAATCTATCCTCCATCTTGCGTTGCATTGTGTGATGAGACTTGAGTCTTATAATAGCTTCATTTTAAAAAAAAAATCATTGCATTGTTTTATTTTTAAACTGATATTCATATGGAATAAACCTATTTCATGTCATACGGAGTGGTCCCATGATTTTTCACCCTTTTAAAATAAAGTATAATAACTGTTTTAGTTCTCACCCTTGTCACATGACTGACATGGAGTTTATTGTTTTTACCTAAACTCTGGGTGCCCATATTTTCCACACGAGCAGCTAGTAGTTTTGGTTTTGCTGATTTCTATTTAACATGATCCTGGTTTACAGCTGAAATATATTCGGTAGCTTTGTATCCATATATTTCTTTCAGTTGTGTTAGTTGATGTATTTCTGCTACGCATTGTATTCATACATTTTAATTTCCCCTGTTATGTAATTTATTCTCTGATATTATTTTTCCGCTATATATTATTTATTTTTACTCTGATATTCTTGTACTATGATGTAAATTTTTGTAATAATAATGAACTGTTGTTTTGCATTCCAATGTGTCGTGTTCTCAAACAATCTGCGCTCTCGTTCGGTTTAGGTCGGGCGGGGATTTCAGGCCGTACTAATTGAATTGTGACGGCCCGCCCCGCACCAGCCGAAATTTCCAATGAAAGTGCATTGTGCCTATGTCCAACCAGCACGGGACGGTCGCCAAAGAAAGGAAAAGAAGGGAATTTGAACTAGCAAGGAACTTGTAGAATGTCTCACAGCGCATGAATAAAATATAATAATAACGTACTTGACATAAAACAGGCGAGACAGTGCATAAGCTGAAAACTAAACCATGATAGCAGCGGAAAATTCAAAATACAGCTTATGTTCCATATCATCATTTTTAAAACTTTCAAACTGTCTATAAAGCAAAGTAAGAAAGGTACACTACTAAAGCCCAAAGTAGTGACCAGCAGTGACACAGGGAGAATATCTATATATATCATATGTGGAAGCCTCCTGCTCGTCTCCGGTACGGCTACTCGTGCATACCACCTAACCTGTCTCTAGTCTGCCCGTATAAGAGCACCCAGAGTAATAAGAAGAGACATAAAACTCTGGGTCAGACAAAAGTCTAGTATGAGCGATAAGCAGCAAAAACATAACAATAACAGGTATACTAAACCATACCTGAACATGGACCTGCAACCAAAGAGTTAGCACAACAAGATGTACAATACTTTAAGGTAACACTAACATATGGTGTAAAGATAACGAGGATGGGGGTGTGCATGTCATAGTGATGTCAAACAATCAAGCATAGCAACCATCCTCACATCTCTCACTCAGTGCGTAAAGCATACGGTATCCACCTCTTTGATCACCCAAATCCTTGCTATGATCACTCTGCCCCATGGAGTCATGGCGACTCCACTGCATTGATCCATAGCCACTAGTCCTTGCTATGTCCACTCTGCCCCCATGAAGTCATGAAGATTCCACTGCACTGGCTCATAGCCATGCTACGATCACTTTGCCCCCATGGAGTAGTAACTACCCCACTGCACTGATCCGCAGCCTAACACTTGTCTTTTCGTGTGGATCAAAGCTATGGACGTCGACAACTCCTTAGCACACGTCCCCAGCAAATCCCAACTCATGAAGTTAACCCATTGGTTCCTATATGGATCCTGAGTTCTACTTCCTATTTGGACTTCCTTTGCATCTCGGGTTTTGGTCGAATTGGAGTTGGTCTTCAGAAGAGTCATCGCGTAGTAGAGGTAGAGGTTCAAACTCGGTTCGGTTCAGTATGTGGTGCTCAGGCTCCTCGTTCATTTCAGTTTAAATCCCCCTCCTTCGGTTCGGTTCGGGTTCTGTTCGGGTTCACTTCCTCCATGCGGTTTGATTCGGTGCTTTGCTTCTTGGTTCCGTTCGTCCCTCCTGCTTCAGCTTGCTTACTCCGATCTGATCCCACGTTCCATTCCGACGCGATCCGATCCTCAACCCAACTCCAACTCTTTGCAAGTGGCCTTCCTTCTCGCCAAGCCTTCCCTGGTGCTAAGTTCCGATCCAAATCAAATCCCTTGCCCGGTCCTCCTA
Organism: Allium sativum; assembly: GCA_030737875.1. Taxonomy (NCBI): domain Eukaryota; kingdom Viridiplantae; phylum Streptophyta; class Magnoliopsida; order Asparagales; family Amaryllidaceae; genus Allium; species Allium sativum. The sequence goes on from CM060920.1 coordinate 494,638,548, forward strand.
TCCGACCCGAGCCCTATATCTGATCCGATCCGAAACCCTGCACATTTCCTGCAACTTTTCCAACGACTGTTTTATGCCATACGACGACGTTTTGGACCATTCTAACTCTTCTAATTAACCACAAAGCATACCATATAGTCATAGCAACATAGAGAATCAACCATAAGCACTAAAACAACAACTTAACATGTCAATATGGACCAAACATACCCAAAACCTATGTTTTCCCCTTAATCCCCCTTAATCATGTTTAAGCATACAATTAGCAAAACTTATCCAAATTAACCCAAATTTCTATCAGAGCCCTAAAATAATAGTTTAGAATTTTACAAATTTTTCCAGATTTTTCTGAGCCAAAATTTCACTAATTAACACTAATTATCCCTAATCCACCGTAATTAGTGAGAAACTATGCAAATCACTCACCTTAGCCGCAAATAAAACTTGGATCTGAAAATATCTCTGATTTGGATTGAATCTCTGTACAACACAGCAGCTCTATTCCTAATTTGATGCTAATTTGCCTTAATTAGATGTAGATTAGGCTAAAGCTTGATTAAATGGTGATTTGGGTGTTGGAGGCCATTGTTAGGGTTAGGGAAATGTCTTAGGCGGCTGAGAAAATAAAAATAGATCGTTTTCCTACTATTCTCAGCCTCCCTATAACCCTAATTCCGAAATGGGTTATGGGCCCTCTTGCTAATCATCCTAATTAGGCTCGGTTAAGCTGTTTTTACCTTCTAAACCTTGTTTCAGCCATATCTCCCAAATAGTGAGTCCGTTTGGCTAGCGTGCCCACTCAACGGAAAGGTAGACCATCATCCGGATATAGTGGAAGTGGTTTCAGTCAAAATTCCTTACTAATCAAAAGTTATGGCCGAAACAAGATCAATAGGGGCAAAACGGTCATTTAAAAATCGACAAAAATCATGAACATGGGAAATGACCCCAATAGTCGTCTCCCAAAGTTACATGGCTATACGACTTTACATGAGAAAGAAATAAATATTCTACGATCCCTTGATGCGTAGAAGGCGGGTCGTTACATGAATCGTTCGTTGAGTACTTTAAGAGTTCTGGTCGATATGCCTTATCAACATTATTGATATAATTTCTTACACTAGTATAAGACATGTAAGCACAGTATTTTGAGTAATAAAATAAATTACTAAAGAAAATTTTATGAGTCAAGGTCATGTTAAGCTATTGAATAGATTATGAAAGATAGTAGTGCATGATGAGGCAATATCGATACTATATCGATTTGCAGCTAAGTGTTGAAACTAATAATTAAAAATTTAGTGTCTTAGTATTATTTTAAGACAATATAAAGAATTATTTAAAGTAAAAAATTGTTTTGCAAAACAAGAGAATAAAAATAATTTTTCATTTGTGTATAAATAAACATTTTATAGTGTAAAACCGTTAATATAAGTAATATTATAGAAATACACCAACCTATTTTAGATGACATATGCAGCTATTCTACCTTGTTAATAATGGAGAAAAGAAAATGGCGAGGTTGTTCTAATTTCATAATCAAAATCATAGCCATTTATTCTGGTGATTACTTACAAATAAATGTTGAGGCATTGCCAATAACTTATTGAGAATTTAAAAGATGAATATGTATTTTTGAAATGTATGTTATATAAAAGATAAGATGTAATAATTCTAATCTATTATGTATACTAGTTGGGATGGATGTTTAAAATTTTGGAAACTGTGTATGTATATATTTGAACTATATTCTTCTAAGGAAGAAAAATTGGAAAGAGTGATAAGGGCTTGAAAGTATAAATGTATTGTCATAAAAGAAATTGCAAGGATTTAATTTCTATAATGGGGAGTCTATAACAAACTTGGTTTTGGGTACATGTGTTCACATATTTTTATGAGATTTGTAATTTAAGATTTGATAAAATAAAACACTAGTTCAAATGGAAGAACTCATATAAGCATTCAAGTTAAATCAACAAAGGTTTTGGGAATATTATGAATAACTGCGTTGAATTAAGGATAAATTGGATTTGGATTAAAAGATAGATGAATAAATAAGTATGTGTTGATAGACAAAGATAAAGAAAATAAAGTTTAAAAAACTTTATAATGTGTAGTTGGAGTCAAAACATGTGTTAAAAGATATTATTTGTGGTAAATGCAATAATTTTATAAATTATTGCTAATGATGAATATCATTGTAAAAGAATATTTTTTATATTTAAACAAGTTGGAAATGAAATGTAAAGAAGTGAAATAAAAAATCAATATTTAAGTGTTTAAAATATTTTATTACAATTTGTGGGTTTGTTTGGATAAGCGAGTTCTTGTGTAATTTTAGTATTAAAAATGTAAGTTTCAAATAAAAGAATTTAATTTTTTGTTAGTTTACATTTAGAAATTTGTGTTAAAGATAGTTAAAATGATTTTTGAACATAATGTTATAATTTTGTAGAACTAAAACAAGTAAGATTATAGACAATCATGTGTTAAAATGGGTTAAACATGTGTTAATTTGGTGTTATATGATACAATTAGGCCTAGATTAAACATACATAGGTTAATGAAGGTAATTTGGGCCTAATTTGAATCCATTAACAAATTAAGTTAGAAGGGAAAAATCTAGAAGGGGAGATATATGTATCCATTATTTTTACAGTCTTCTTTCATCCCTATTATTACTTCATTGTAAAAGAATCTGACAAGAGAAAAATGCAAATCCTCTTCTTCCTCTTGTTAAAATAAGGCCAAACGTTCAATTAAATAAGAAACGTCGTGCTAATTTACTACATAATAGCTAGGTATACTTTAACTAGAATTCCAATTCTTATTTTGGGAGGTGGAATTCACTACAAGTTCTCCTTTTTGTCCGCATGTTGTTTTTTGTGATTTACAGAGTACAAAAGCTTTTCTCAAGCTATTTCAGAACCAAAGCTTCAACCTCTCATGCAAAATGTAGCTGTAATCCCTAAGGTGAGTTAATCTCACAACTTCTAGTTTAATCATAATGTCTATGTGCTGAATCTTTGTATACTTGTAACAACCCGGAAAATGCGAGCCAATTTAAAATTTTTATTTTGGTGAATTTAGCGAATTTTGAATATTTAAAATGATTATTTTACATATTAACGATGAGAAATTTATTTTGAATAGAAATAGAATGTATGTATTTATACAGATCGTCGTTAGAATATAATTATTTTATTTTAATTATAAAAGGAATTGAAAATGGCGCGGTAGTTCGATAATTCGATTTCAAACTTCAATTGAATGTACCGGGTGCAAAATAAACCGGGTTTTAGTGAAACCAAAAATCTTTGAATCTATTTAAGAATATCTTTCCAACGAATCCGAAAAATTTAAATTTCATAGCGGGAATCAAAAGATACGCCCAGTTGAAAATTCAGAATAGTCGTTACGGAATTCAGGCCCTTAAAAATGGAAATTTTGCAAACGACCTCGGTTTTCGACGAAACCACTTTTGTTGGATCCGTGATGTCAAGTTATTGCTAGGTTTCAAATATCGTAATTTTTCGAATCAATATGTGAGCGTGGCAAAGGAAAACGCGTTTGACCAGTTTCAGTTGATTTTAATCGACTGGAAAATGACTCGAAATTAGTTTTGTTAGGATCGTATCGTCAATACGAAGCTAGAAAATATTTTTTGGGAATTTTTAGAGCCTGCATGTGGCCCCGGTAAATTGAAATGCACGTTCAAATTCAATATATAGAGTTATATTTTGATTTTGATGAAAACTGATCGAACCGATCGAATCAGCCTACGATACATATCCCATTGTGTTCGGAATGGGGGTAATTAGCTATGGACGACAGGCGATGGGTCTCGTTTCGAGGTTAGAATAAAAAATTGCTTTTTGAAATTAATTAAATAATAAAAAAAATATAATTACCCTTCTCCTCATAACCCCTCAGCCCCCCTTTATCGTTCATTAAAAATCAAAATAAAAAAATAAAAACAAAAGAAAAAGGGAACGAGCGACCGGGGGGGAACCGCCGCCGACCATCGCGCCCCCCTAGGTGGTGTGCCGACCACCGATTCTCCCCCCTACTCCCTTCCCCCTTTCTTCTCCAGTGCTCCAATGTGCGCCCCCCTGACCAAATCGCCATCGCCCAGAAGCCCTAACCCGCCACGGAAGCCACCGCACCCCCCTTAAACCCGCCACGGAAGCCACCGCACCCCGCTTAAACCCTCCTCCTGCCTGAACCGCCGCCTGAAGACCACCACCCTCCGACGCAGTAGCAGCGCCCCCTTCTTCGAGCGCACCCCTCCCCTTTTCCACTTCCAGTCGATGGAAACGACAGTCCTTTCTCTCGCTCCTCCTTCTAAGACCCTAGCCAATGTGAGTTTCCTCCTTTATCCTTCTTCGATTTAAAACTGACTTTTAATATAAGGAAAGTTTGAATTTTTATATGATAGGAAGATTAAAAATATAATTTTTATATGATAGGAAGATTAAAAATATAATTTTTTTATGATAGAAAGATTAAAAATATAATTTTTATATGACAGAAAGATTAAAAATATAATTTTTATATGATAGGAAGATTAAAAATATGATTTTTATACTATAGAAAGAATAAAAATGTAATTTTTATAAAGTAAAAGAATAAAAATATGATTTTTATAAAGTGGAGATTATAAAAATACGATCTTTATATGTGTTGTAGCGAATTAACAATATAAAGAAGTGATTTTGTTTAAAATATAAATTGATATTTTTATATGGAATGAAGCGGTGTAAAAATAGAATTTTTATCTATATAGTAGCGGTGTAAAAATAGAATTTTTATCTATATAAAAGCGGTGTAAAAATAGAATTTTTATATACATAGCAACAATATAAAAATGTGATTTTTATATATGTAGTGAATACGGACAACGAAAGTGACAGAAAGCAAGCACGGTAAAGATGTTCTACATATGAAGAGTCGTGGAGTTTGGTTTAGCTTTTGGTGAGAACTCCTCACTTTTAAATTTATTTCTAGTTAAAATATATACTAGGATGCAGACGGTGTTTAGTAGCACCCGACACCCGTCGTCCACAGACCATGGACGGCTTGTATGCTTGTTTGTTTGATTTTGATGTGTAGTTGATTGTGTGATGTGATGTGAAATGAAATAAAATATTTATATAGTTGAAATAAAATATTTTATAGTAGAAAATATTTTATAGTTAAAAATAGAATTTGTAACGTGTATATGAAATGAAATAAAAATAAAAATAAACAAATCGGATGATTTGTTTATATACACATTTGACTGATATTGATTGGGACGATAAATTTTACACATCGCCCAACTGCACAAATAAAATCTTTGTTTGATTGTTTAAAACCCCACATGGGTATTGGGATGATATATGACGTACACTAATCCCAATAATTAGTTGTATGTCGATCGATTGATTGACAGACTGTTATAAGCGTTGAATATTTATATTTGATGCTTATACAGTTTAGAATGCACTTTGGATGATGGTTGGTAATTTGTCGTTGTTGATATATACATGCGTTGTATGGAAGTCCATAGAAATAAAATCTATGGTAATTGATTGGGCCTCATTCCAGTTTTGAATAGAATATTTGAAGATAACTATTTGAATAAAATATTTGAAAAAGAAATATTTGAAATAGAATATTTGAAAATAGAAATATATGAAGCCGTGTTGATTAGATTGACGCCATTTTGACGTGAACGATATTTATATCGATTTTATTCATTTTATAATGAATATCGAAAGTGATTTCAAAAATTGATATTTTGAAAAGAATTGAAATTCGAATTGAAATTGAATAGAAATGAATTCAAATTGAAATTGAATAGAAATGAATTCAAATTGAAATTGAATAGAAATGAATTCGAATTGAAAATGAATTGAATTGAAAATGAACTGAAATTGAATTAGAAATCAATTTGAATTGAAATCAATTTGAAGTGAATTTAAAACGAATTTATAAGGAAAAAATTCAATTTTGATATGAAATTGAAAAGAATTTGAAATGTTTTGAAAAGGAATTTAAAATGATTTATATAATACGTTTTAAAAAGAGAATCGACGAAATATATATATAATGGCCTGAATAGAACGCACCGCGCCGCGACAGTTCGCGGAAATCGACCATTGACTTCGAATGGATATTGCGGGAGATCGACCGTCGGATTCTCCTAAAACTGGAACCGTTGGGTTCGTATCGAAAAGAGCTTTCTAACGAATATTAGAAATCTAACAGTTGGATTTGGAATTATGTCCAAATCAAATTTAGAAAAGGTCGCGGTAAGTGCAGTTCGATGTCCGTTGATGGAAATCGACTGTACGGGCCTTAATAAAATTATTAAAAATAGTAATAATTTGGGTAAAATCATAAGAAATGATTTGGGAAGGATGGGGATGAAAAACTCCATACTTGAAAAGATAAAAATAGATTTTTATCGAAATGAACTAGTTTTGAACTAGAATAATAATTTATTTATTTTTAAAATAAATAAATTGGATTTGAAATGGTTTTGAAAATAACCAGAATTTCCAATAATTGAATTTGAATGGATTTGAATCGAAATTGTCTGTGGAATATTTTGATGTTGGATTTCGTGGTTATACAGATATTGTTATGGAAATTTGAAAGATGTGTTTATATCGTTATTTCCAATACGATATTTGATGGTCGTAGAATTTGATATTGAAATTAAGCCGATATATTTTCTATTTAGAGCCTTGTATTTAATATCAAATGTGATTTGGGTTTGTCGTGAATGGTGTCTTCATTAACACTGTCCTTAAGCCCAGTTGAGAAAAAGATTAAATCTTTTTATTTAGATTTAATGAAGTGTACCAATTAAATAATATTTAATTGGAATTGAATTGGTATTGATTTTTGGGTTTATCGTAAACAGTGTTTTAAATAACACTTGTTCTTTAACCAGATAATTAATGGAATGTGATTGTGGGTTTATCGTGAACCATGTTTTAAATGACACTGATTCTTTAACCCAGTTAAAGATTAAAACTAAGTGGAGTTTTAATGAATCTTTAATTAGATTGAAAAGGTTGAGAATGGAGTATCACCAGTTTTACTCCAGGCGATAGTTAAATCTTTAATTAGATTTAAACGTGAAATGGTAATTGAATTTACCGATAACACCGTAGTGTTAGATATGAAGTATGACCAGTTTTACTTCATGGGATGAATAGGTTGGGATTGGGAAATAAAACAAATGATAACTTCGGTGTGGTTCGCTAATCCCGACTAGTTTGAATTGATATTCAAAAGAGGATTAAAGAATAAATTTAAAGAATTTATCTTTGATAAAATTAATGGGAACCTTTCCCTAAGAATGTGAAATTTAGAAACTAACTGTATGTGAGTTAAGAAGAATGGTTTCCTGTGTATTGATCTGATTTTGGTTTCAGCCTTCGGGGTTAATATTTAGGGAATTGTTCTCTTACTTATTTACGGTTAGCGACTGATGAATTGGAATGAGGCATATGTTGTGTTTGTGTAACACTTGTTTATTATATACGCGAGTTATTCGGAAAGACCGGGTTTATCCCATTCTGAATAATTTATATGACGATAAGTCGAAGATGAAGACGATGGTCGAAGACCAGAGGTCTTCACGTCATTCGGGTTATTACTGATGATCTTGGTTGGCCCGTACACCCAAGAGGAGGGAATCAGTTGGTGATCGTCCAGACGTACTTGGAGATCGATGGATATGCGGGGTACTAGGTGCCTTCGGTTTCGTTCAGACCCAGAACAGACTTGTAAATGGACTGTGTGTCTAACATCGGATTTCATTCTGTGTGACTGATATCGGTTGCATAGAGTGGTTTGCCTGTGTGGCATGCTAAGATGCAAATGATCAAGGCTTCTGTTGAAAAGCAGCGTCTTGTGGTTGATGATCAAAGCACGGCCTGTGTGGCGAAGCTTTGTGTAGCGTTGATTCGCGAGCCTCACACCCCGGTTGTGAACCAGAAACGGGAGAAGGACCTCAAGGAGGACAAGCGTTTCTTTCTAGCTAGAAGTGGTGTCAATGGTTTTACACGCCTTGACGAGTTTGACTTATGTGGTTGTTTCTGTTGCGAGGCGCCTCGGTTTGATCGGATGATCCGGGTCCGATGGAGTCATTAGTTGGCTCATTTTTGCCCCAAAGGGCGGGGAAACGCAGTGTTCAGCCATTTTAATCCACATCGATGGACCGGCCCTGACGATCCAACGGACGATGCGTTCTGTTCCTGAGACTCGGGCTAGACAGTCTCGAATCGGCAGAGGACTATCTTTTGCCTCGGTTCCCAGATGGAAATCCAACTTCCAATACGTGACATGTGCGATTTTGATTGTAGAGCCTAGTATGGCGACATAGTGGGATGGGGCGCTTATGCCGTCTATGATTGATACTTATGATTTGAAATTGTTTTGACACTATACACTTATAGTAATAATAAAAATGAAATTTCACGCACCAAGCATTCTTGGCTATTATAAGGTAAAAACCCTATCCTCCGGCTTGCGTTGCATTGTGTGATGGGAACTGGGTCTTATAATTGCTTCATTGTTCTTTATTTAGCATTGCGCTGTTGTTTTATGCACTAGTATTCTTGGGAGGAAACCCGTTCCATGTTATACGGCGTGGTCCCTTGATTTACCTAACTTTAAAAATAAAGATTAATAACTGTTTTAGTTCTCACACCAGTCCCATGACTGACCTGAAGTTTATTGTTTTAACCTAAACTCTGGGTGCCCCTATTTTCCGCACGGGCAGCTTGTAGTTTTGGTTTTGCAGATTTATATTCACAGGATCCTGGTTTACAGCTGGAATGATATCAGGAAAGCTTTGTATCTGTATATCTCCTTCAGTTGTGTATTGTATTATTATCCGCTGCTATGTAATGTATTGTAATCTCTGATATTTTATAATGTGTAATATTAATTCATACTCTGTATATTCTTGTAATCTGATGGAATTGTTGTAATATACAATGAAATGTTCTTCTGTATGCGTTCTAATTTGTCGTGTTCTCAAGATCATCCGGGCTTTCCTAACCGCGGAAGTTACGGGTCTTCTCAGTTGGTATCAGAGCTTTGGTTTACAGAGCTCGAGAACAAGACACATTAGAACCGAACGAAAGAATTCACCAAATATTGGATTAGTAATATCCAATTAGAATGAATTGTTAGAGATGGGATCAGCAGTATCCTAGAACGAGTGTGAAGAGTATATTTTTCAAATGAAAACAATATTGTTTTGAAAGTTAAATTGAAATATACGTATTTGGATATTTTTATTTGTATTGAATTTGGACAATCCAATATATAAAGATTTTGCATATACGCCTTGCAAACGTGTATTCGAAGTTTTAATGTACTAGATAGTTATAGAATCACACTCTAGTTGTCCAGGGATAATTCTGGTGATAGGACACCATCGCCAGTATTTATTTTCGAGTGACGAAAGTGAGATTTCTATATATTTCCAATTGACTGGTGTGAGAACCGAAACTAGATAGGGCTTATTGTTGTGATTTGGCATCAAAAATGTGATTTTTGACTATATATCAAAATTATGAGTTTGAAACGATAATCAACTAATTGATTGCTGGTTGTGTTGTTTGATTATTGTTTGTTTAATTGAAATTTTGAACCATATAGCCAAATTGTATCAAATAATGAATTGTATTGAAAATTAGTCGCATTTGCATGCATGTACATGTACTTACATTGAACAGGTCATAGCAAGGAGGCTAGAGCAGAAGAATAAAATTGTTTGCCCGACAAATAGGTACATGTTTACCATAATTTACTGTTTTGTTTGGGTGATGATGATTTTATGAGCCGATTGGCCAGCCGCTTGGCTTTTTCTTTTTCTTTTTGATTGAAGAAGGCCATGGGAGGCTATATGAAATATCCCGAAGTCCCTGGTGCAGGGGAGGTTATGGCGAAATTTTTCGAAAATTTAGGGTGTTAGCCAAATTTTTGAAAAATTTGAAAAGTTCTTAGAAACAGAAAAGTTGAAAAACTTAAGCCGTAGTGAAAATAATGGAAGTTGAGTTGATTAGTTAAACAACTTTTGGCTTCGTTCCTTTTCGGGGACGAAAAGTTTTAAGTGGGGGAGATTGTAATAACCCGGAAAATGCGAGCCAATTTAAAAATTTTATTTTGGCGAATTTAGCAAATTTTGAATATTTAAAATGATTATTTTACATAATAACGACCAGAAATTTATTTTGAATAGAAATAGAACGTATGTATTTATATAGATCGTCGTTAGAATATAATTATTTTATTTTAATTATAAAAGGAATTGAAAATGGCGCGGTAGTTCGATAATTCAATTTCAAACTTCAATTGAATGTACCGGGTGCAAAATAAACCGGATTTTAGTGAAACCAAAAATCTTTGAATCTATTTAAGAATATCTTTCCAATGAATCCGAAAAATTGAAATTTCATACCGGGAATCAAAAGATACGCCCAGTTGAAAATTTGGAATAGTCGCTATGAAATTCAGGCCCTCAAAAATGGAAATTTTGCAAACGACCCCGGTTTTCGACGAAACCACTTTTGTTGGATCCGTGATGTCAAGTTATTGCTATGTTTCAAATTTCATAATTTTTCGAATCAATATGTGAGCGTGGCAAAGGAAAACGCGTTTGACCAGTTTCAGTTGATTTTAATCGACTGGAAAATGGCCATTTTTCAAACGGTCTCAAAATTTGATGAAATTAGTTTTGTTAGGACCGTATCGTCAATACGAAGCTAGAAAATATTTTTTAGGAGTTTTTAGAGCCCGCATGTGGCCCCGGTAAATTGAAATGCGCGTTCAAATTCAATATATAGAGTTATATTTTGATTTTGACGGAAACTGATCGAAACGATCGAATCAGCCTACGATACATATTCCATTGTGTTCGAAATGGGGGTAATTAGCTATGGACGACAGGCGGTGGGTCTCGTTTCGAGGTCAGAATAAAAAGTTGCTTTTTGAAATTAATTAAATAATAAAAAAATATAATTACCCTTCTCCTCATAACCCCTCAGCCCCCCCTTTATCGTTCATTAAAAATCAAAAAAAAATCAAAAAAGGGAACGAGCGACCGGGGGGGGGGGTGTAACAAACTGTATTTTCAATAACCTGTAATAATGTAAATCGAGGCAGAATTTAATTCTAAAATCTGAATCAAGGGAAACGGGCTATGCCATTGCGTTCGTCTCGGAAAAATACGCGAAATAGAGTCCGAGTTTTCGAAAATCGGAGTCCGTATGACCCGATTAAGGCCCAACGAAGTTTTCAGAAAATTTCTAAGTAAAAACAGATTTCAAATTCAAGTTTGAAATTGGAAATTTGGGCCAGTTTGGGCCAGGCGGGAAAATTCCCGCCAGAGCACCCAAGTCGACAGCCCTGTCGACTTGGTTGGACCCAAGTCGACAGCCCTGTCGACTTGGCTGTCGACTTGGTCCAGCCGGGCTGTTTAGCCTGGTGCACCATTTTGAGATTGTGTTGAGCTTGGGGGCCAGATTCGGTTTTAAGGGCTGAGATTGCAACTAGGGTTTAATCCTATGGCCTAAAACACTTGCCTAATCTATAAATAAGACCCTAACCTACCCTAAATCATCATTATTCATTCTAGTAACTAAACTATGGCAAAATCATCCCTCTCATGGCCTCCACTCTCTTCATAAATTTCCTAAATAAATTTCTAAGTGATTTTCCATGCATACAAGTGTTTTTAAACTTGTATGAGCATCATTAGCTTGCATTCAAGTCAAGTTTCTATATTTGCATCATAAAGGAATAGTTTTGATCATTTTGGCTCAAGGGTTTTGCTTGCATTTTGGGTTTAATTGATTTCATAAGGGCTTTGTCATATTTTTGTGGCTTCTTAAGCATTGTAAGCCCTATTCTACTTTCATACTTAAACTCTAAAGTTAAATGTATGATATGCAAGTTTGCCATGATATGCAAGTTTACTATGATGTGTTATGCAAGTTTACTATGATGTGTTATGCATGTTCACCAAGTTATGTTATGCAAGTTCACCAAGTTATGTTATGCAAGTTTGATATGCAAGTTGTCATAAGATATGCAAGTTATGTTATGCAAGTTTGCCATATGATATGCAAGTTATGTTATGCAAGTTTGGGTTGATCATTTGGCTCATGTTATCATGTTATGCAAGCTTATCTTGGGTTTATGAACATAAAGCTTCAAGCTTTATGCCAAAGGTTGCATTTTGGCAACATGTAAGTTATCATATCCCTTATGATAACTTGCATGTGAGGCTAAATGCGAACTTATGGCCATTTCTACATGTCATTTAGCACCATGTATCACCAATATGCCAAGTTTGGTTTTATGCATGCTTTTGGGGCCTAAAAATGTAATATGCAAGTGTATGAACACATGACCACTTCATATGCCACCCTGTTAAACTTGTGGCTTCAACACCTTTATGTCATGATTATGCCAAGTTCCCTCTTTCTATCCTTTATGCGCTATTGCGATATGTAAGCGATGGGATTGCGTTTGGGGTTGGGTAAACTTAAAAGACATAAAACATAAGCTTGGGAATTTACCTATTAAATTAGGTCTACCCATTGGGAATTTACCTATTAAGTTAGGTCTACCCAATTGCTTGAAAACTTGTAACATGTTTTGGAAACATGATGGACATGACACTTAGAAAATATAAGTGTGACCAACTCGAGGTTGGGTTGAGTTTGTAGCGTAAACCTACCCGGAACCGACCGGCCTAACTAGTTGCTACAAACAATAGGACCCAATGTGAGAAGTTGGCCATGTTGTACCTTGGACCCGAGGTTAGACCAAGTTGTGGTGTAAAGCTACCCGGACCCGCCCGGCTTAACTAGTAACCACAACAAAGTCTAATGTGAGAGGTTAAGGCGCATTAAATTAATTAATGCCTCATGATTAGGGTTAAGTCATGGTCCACTTAATACTTAACCAATTTGGGCTCGGTAGATTAATCGGGGTTAAGACGTGAACTCATCGTTACACTTAACCAAGTTAATCCATGATTAGCAAGAGGGTTAAACCGTACTTAACCCACTAGAAAAATCCTAGCAATGGGGGTCCACTCCAGCAGTAATACCAAGTTAGTATCATCATGACCCTAGGGACTAGGCTAGGGAGGGGGCACGATTACTGGGATGGAGGTAAGCGACCAAAAGCGACAGCAGAGGGTACGCCGGTGTAGTTCCGGGCGGACCAAGGTCGTGCACATTGTCCGAAGCCGGGGAAAGCATGCACGGGTACCAGTAGATCGAGACTGTGCACTCATGTTTATGGTGTCCAGGGGTTGCCACCCTAGGGCTTGATACACCCGACGGAAGACCCTGCACAGTCTGACTACAATTATGATTGGGCCGTATTGACACCAACACGTGACGAGTTAGGCTTAGGGAGCCGATCGACTAGACCGTTTGGTTGGACCTTGTATTAGGGTCACTTCATGTTATTGGGCCAAAGCTTGGGCCAAGGGATCAATACTTGTTTATTCAAGTAATGTTAGTTTGCTAGTACACCTGTGGTGCAAAACTTTAAACCTGATTATGCGATGACACCTTTATCTACCTTGTTAGTTAATCATCATGCTAGTATGTTGTTATCCTTTTGTTCATCCCTGCTGCTCATGCCAGTTAACTTTATCAGTTTACATTGATTGTAGTAGGGCTTACTCAGTCTTTTTGACTGACCTGTTTTCTTTCGCCTCTTTTCTTCCGTTTCCCCCCCAGGTTCTCAGGGTGGGAACGTTGGAGCTTAGCTTGGATTTCGGACTGCTTGCTTGTGGGATTTAGCTCATGTACGGTCTTGACATGAAGCTAGCTATGGTTATCACTTATTTTGGGGATAGTACTTATGTATTTCAGTTTTTCAGTGATGTTGTTTTATCTAGACTTGTTTATTTGGAAAATTGACATTATGTTGTACCAGACTTGTTTTGAAATGGTTTAAAATCTTCCGCTGTTTTATCTATGTTATTTACTCTGTTTACATATATACATAAGTTCTTGTTCTGCCTTGATATATCATTATGCATGTTTACCTGATTCAAACGCACCTCCAAAGTCAGAGTGCTTGCAAGAGACACCCTGGCGGAGGCGGGGTGTTACATTTGGTATCAGAGCATATGGTTTACGAGAAGGAACAAAAAGGTTTTTAGAAAACTTTTGGAAAACTATTTTCAAAACAAAGTATAAAGTATTTTCCAAAGGAAAGTCTAGTTTATTTTAAAGGCTATTCCCCAAAAGCCATTAGCAAAATTCCTTCGTTTTTCTCCATTCTTAATCTATCTTTTTCTTCATTTTCAGTATGGCCGATCACTTTGCTATTCCGGAGGGAGTACACGTACCTGTTTGGTATAGGAGACTTTTGGAGGCTAGGGCGACCGAAGCCGGCCCCGCGGACGTTCCTCCTCCTCCTCCTCCAGTAGTCAATGCTCCTCCTCCTTCGGTAGTTAATGTTCCTCCTCCTCCTGTCGCTGAGGTTCCTCTTCCTCCTCCCCCTCAGCATCCTCAAGCTGACTTCGCAAAGACTTGCAAAGATTTCAAAGCAATGGGTGGAAAGAACTTTCAAGGCACTGAGACTTTTGTAGAGGCCAGAAATTGGTTGAAAGAGACCGAGGATTTGTTTGCTATCTTTGGGTTAGACGATCAGAGGAAGATCTTGTTGGCGGTTTGGCTTATGAAGGATGAAGCCGCTTATTGGTGGGAAGTCACCAATGGTACTAGGCCTGTTGAGACTTGGGCCGATTTCAGGGCAAGGTTCGTGCTTAAGTTTCTATCTTCTGCTGAGGAGAATCTGCAAATGGAGAGGTTCATAACTTTGAAACAAGGAGATATGTCTGTCAAAGAATATGTGAACAAGTTCAATCAGTTAGCTCGTTTTGGCTTGGATATGGTTAATACTCCTCAGAAGAAGGCTCTTCGTTTTGCTAGAGGGTTGAATGAGCCGTTGCAGGGATTGGCTATGTCACATATTCCCCATGGGGCCACGTTTGAGAGCTTGGTTGATATGGCATTACTTCAGGGAGATGTCAAGAAAGAGATCAAGATAAATGATACTCAAGCCAAGAAGATTGATTCCCAGGGGAAAGGAAATCAGGGTAATCCAAGTGGTCAGAGCAGTCAAGGCAATCAGAACAAGAACAAGAGTCAAGGCAATAAGGGGAACAACAACAAGGGCAAGAACAACAAGGGGAAGTGCCATTATTGCGGTTCAGTTGGGCATCTTATTAAGGATTGTAAGAAGAGGAAAAGGAAGAATGGTGAATGCTTTTTCTGCGGTGAGACTGGACATTTCAGTAAGGATTGCCCGAAGAAGCGAGGGCAAGGCCAGGGTCAGACTCAGCGTATTGGACCTTCAGTAGGGCAAGTTCATGCTCTCAATGTCGCTCCAGTTCCCGATCGAGGTAGTATTTCTGTTGAGAGCCTTGTATATATTTCTAATTTTCCAGTTTGTACCTTGTTTGATTTTGGTGCATCGCATAGCTTTATCTCATCTGATCTTGTTGATAGTTTGCACCTTAGTACTAGCTTGGTAGATGATCCCGTCTGTGTCTCAAATCCTATTGGGGGTTCCGCCCATTTGTCTATGATATGTGGGGATTTGAGGATCTCTATACTGAGTGTAGAGTTCTTGTGCAGTGCTTATGTTCTTGGTTTCAGGGGATACGGATTGATATTGGGCATGGATTGGTTGTCCAGATATGGAGCCATCCTTGATTGTGAGCATAGGGTTGTGAGGCTCGTGACTCGCCTCGGAAACACCCTAGAAATTTCTTGTGATCCGAGAGGTCCCGTCATGTTGTGCTATCTTGAATCACTCGACTCGTCAATGGAAACTCTTCAGTCTGTGAGAGTGGTTCGAGAGTATCCGGATGTTTTTGATGAAGTTAGGGGGTTGCCCCCTAAGCGAGAGATTGATTTCCGCATTTATCTGGTGGATAATGCAAAGCCGGTTTCTTTGCCCGTTCGGCACATGGCTCTGCGTGAAAGGCGGGAGCTAAGTAAGCAAGTGAAGGAGTTGCTTGAAAAGAACTTCATTAGACGAAGCATATCTGAATGGGGAGCGCCTGTGGTATTTGCTACCAAGGCAGATGGTTCTCTCCGACTTTGTGTTGACTATCGAGAGTTGAATAAGCTCACTAAGAAGAACAGACACCCGTTACCGAGGATTGATGATCTCTTTGACCAGCTTGTCGGTGCTTCTGTTTTCTCTCAACTTGATCTTGCTACTGGATTCCATCAGCTCAGGGTAGCTGAAGATAGTATAGACAAGACTGCGTTCAGGACGCCAGATGGATTCTTCGAATGGCTTGTCATGCCGTTCGGCTTGACTAATGCACCCGCATATTTCGTGGACTTGATGAGTAGGGTGTTCAGGGAGTTCTTGAACAAGTTTGTCGTGGTCTTCGTAGATGATATTCTGATCTTCTCTAAGGATGAGGAAGAGCACGCAAGGCATCTCGTGGAGGTGATGGATACGCTTAGAGCGCATCAGTTGAAGGCCAAGTTCTCCAAGTGTCACTTTTGGAGAAGGGAAGTTAGATTTCTTGGGCATATAGTATCCAAGCAAGGCTTAGCGGTAGATCCCGCTAAGGTAGTGGCAGTTCAGGATTGGAAGACTCAAAGGAATGCAACCGAAGTGAGAAGTTTTCTAGGTCTTGCGGGTTTTTACCGGAAGTTCATCAAGGACTTCGCGAAGATTTCCGCTCCTCTCACTAAATTGACGAAGAAGAATTTAGTTTTTGCTTGGAGCATAGAATGCGAGCTTGCTTTTCAGAAGCCCAAGAGAGCTCTCACATCAGCACTTGTTCTAGCTTTGCCCGATGGAGGGAAGTTATTTACAGTATACACCGATGCATGTGGCACGGGGTTAGGAGCTGTTTTGATGCAGGAAGGAAGGGTGATATGCTTTGGCTGTAGACAACTCAAAGTGCATGAGAAGAATTATCCCACTCATGACTTAGAGTTGGCAGCAATAGTATATGCACTCAAGGCTTGGCGCCATTATCTTCTGGGGGAAAGATTTGAGCTTTATACCGATCACAAGTCATTGAAGTATCTCTTTTCTCAGAAGGATCTGAATCTGAGGCAACAAAGATGGATGGAATTCTTGGCGTCCTACGATTTTGAGATAGCTTATACTCCTGGCAAGGGGAATGTGGTAGCAGATGCATTGAGTAGAAAAAGGTTGACTCTAAGTCCTCTATTCGTTGAGATGAAGAATTTAGAGTATGTGGCAACCTTTGATTTCTCTTTGGCGATTGAGTCGATGACCGGTTCTTTAGCATCTCTGGAACTCAGACCTACCCTTCTTGATCAAGTTGGGGCTTCGCAGAGAGAAGACCCTCAGATAGTTGAGATTATGGATAAGCTGATTCGAGGAGAGACGTCTAGTCATCTCGCTCGATATTCTATTGATGATAAGGGTTGGCTGAGGAGAGACGGAAGGTTATGTGTTCCCATGGTAGAAGATTTAGTAAGAAAAGTTCTTGAGGAAGCGCATCGCTCTAAGTTGACTATACATCCAGGCGGAGATAAGATGTATAAAGATATGAAGCGCATTTTCTTTTGGCCTGGGATGAAGAAGGATGTGGCAGAGTTTGTCTCTAGATGCATCATTTGCCAGCAAGTTAAGGCCGAGTCGAAGAAGCCCGGTGGGCTATTGCATCCTCTAGACGTTCCACTATGGAAGTGGGAGAGTATTTCCATGGACTTTATCGATGGGCTACCAAGGCCAAGGAAAGGGAATACGAGCATTTGGGTTATTGTGGATAGACTTACGAAGAGTGCTCATTTCATTCCGGTGAAGAGCAAGAGGACCGCATCTTGGCTAGCGTCTGTATATCTTCGTGAGATCGTGAGACTACATGGAGTCCCTTCTAGTATAGTCAGTGACCGTGACCCAATCTTTACAAGTCAATTCTGGAATAGCTTGCAAGAAGCCATGGGCACGAGGTTGAATCTAAGTACGGCTTATCACCCACAGACGGACGGTCAAACCGAAAGGGTGAATAGGGTACTCGAGGATCTTTTGAGGCTTTGTATTCTGGATTTTGGTGTTACTTGGGAAGACCATCTTCCTCTTGTTGAGTTTGCATATAATAACAGTTATCAGGCAAGCATAGGGATGGCACCATTTGAAGCTTTATATGGGAGGCCGTGCAAGTCGCCTACATGTTGGTGGGAGACTACAGATGAGCTTATACTTGGGCCTGATATGATCAGAGATACATCCGAGAAGGTCGAGTTGATTCGGAGACGGATGAAAGCGGCCCAAGACCGACAGAAATCCTATGCTGATAAGCGAAGAACTGATTTGGAGTTTGATGTTGGGGATATGGTTTTCGTGAAGGTTTCTCCTTTGCGGAATGTGGTCCGATTTGGAGCCGTTGGAAAGTTAGCACCGAGGTTTGTTGGACCATTCCCTATTATAGAGAGGATCGGGCAGATGGCTTATAGAGTGGAGTTGCCCGAGAAGCTTGCCGGAGTACACGATGTTTTTCATGTCTCGCATCTCTGGAAGTGTTTACATGAATCAGCAGAGGTTGTTGAGCCAAGTGTTCTGAAAGATGTGGAAGTGGAGAAAGAGGCTACCGTGAGGAGAGCTCCGATTCGTATCTTGGGGACAGAGACCAAGAAGCTAAGGAATCGAGAGGTCAAGTTGGTGAAGGTTCAATGGGGTGAAGCCGAAGAAGACGCAACTTGGGAAACCGAGGAGAAGATGCGTGGGCTTTATCCATTCCTTTTTGAGGGTACACTCTCAATCTCTTTTCTTAGTTAGCATATCTTTCTCTTTGCTATCCATGTTTATCTAGTTTATCGTGTTAATCTTGTCATGAGAACCGTAGGTAGAAACCCTTTGGATGAAACATGTGTTTGAAACATGTTATGCTTGATGGTTGCAAGTGGTTGCAAGTGTTTGCAAGTGGTTACTCGTGGATGCATTATACACGATTATGCACTAGATCGGCTCACACACTCCTCATATTGCATATGCATGAGTGTTTATGCTTATTCATGGATGAAAATTTTTGTGTTATCACATGGATGTTGCATATGGATGTATGTGATGTGCACACATATAGATGTTATACATTATGTTAGGAATTGCATACATATGGATTCATTTCACTAACATAATTTGCATTGATGATATTTGCATTAGATAAGTACATATACACACACCTCTGCATATGTTCATACAACATTTAGAATCTTGTAAGGACAATGATTGCTCGTGGATGATGTTTTGAGTAGATGGATGTTGGATGGTAGGATACGTTCTTCCTAACTTGAAGATTTCGGGGACGAAATCCTTTAAGGAGGGGAGAATGTAACAACCCGTATTTTCAATAAACTATAATAATGTAAATCGAGGCAGAATTTAATTCTAAAATCTGAATCAAGGGAAACGGGCTATGCCATTGCGTTCATCTCGGAAAAATACACGAAATAGAGTCCGAGTTTTCGAAAATCGGAGTCCGTATGACCCGATTAAGGCCCAACGAAGTTTTCAGAAAATTTCTAAGTAAAAACAGATTTCAAATTCAAGTTTGAAATTGGAAATTTGGGCCAGTTTGGGCCAGGCGGGAAAATTCCCGCCAGAGCACCCAAGTCGACAGCCCTGTCGACTTGGGAGTCGACTTGGTTGGACCCAAGTCGACAGCCCTGTCGACTTGGCTGTCGACTTGGTCCAGCCGGGCTGTTTAGCCTGGTGCACCATTTTGAGATTGTGTTGAGCTTGGGGGCCAGATTCGGTTTTAAGGGCTGAGATTGCAACTAGGGTTTAATCCTATGGCCTAAAACACTTGCCTAATCTATAAATAAGACCCTAACCTAC
This sequence comes from Allium sativum, assembly GCA_030737875.1. Taxonomy (NCBI): domain Eukaryota; kingdom Viridiplantae; phylum Streptophyta; class Magnoliopsida; order Asparagales; family Amaryllidaceae; genus Allium; species Allium sativum. The sequence goes on from CM060920.1 coordinate 494,658,432, forward strand.
CCTAAATCATCATTATTCATTCTAGTAACTAAACTATGGCAAAATCATCCCTCTCATGGCCTCCACTCTCTTCATAAATTTCCTAAATAAATTTCTAAGTGATTTTCCATGCATACAAGTGTTTTCAAACTTGTATGAGCATCATTAGCTTGCATTCAAGTCAAGTTTCTATATTTGCATCATAAAGGAAGAGTTTTGATCATTTTGGCTCAAGGGTTTTGCTTGCATTTTGGGTTTAATTGATTTCATAAGGGCTTTGTCATATTTTTGTGGCTTCTTAAGCATTGTAAGCCCTATTCTACTTTCATACTTAAACTCTAAAGTTAAATGTATGATATGCAAGTTTGCCATGATATGCAAGTTTACTATGATGTGTTATGCAAGTTTACTATGATGTGTTATGCAAGTTCACCAAGTTATGTTATGCAAGTTCACCAAGTTATGTTATGCAAGTTTGATATGCAAGTTGTCATAAGATATGCAAGTTATGTTATGCAAGTTTGCCATATGATATGCAAGTTATGTTATGCAAGTTTGGGTTGATCATTTGGCTCATGTTATCATGTTATGCAAGCTTATCTTGGGTTTATGAACATAAAGCTTCAAGCTTTATGCCAAAGGTTGCATTTTGGCAACATGTAAGTTATCATATCCCTTATGATAACTTGCATGTGAGGCTAAATGCGAACTTATGGCCATTTCTACATGTCATTTAGCACCATGTATCACCAATATGCCAAGTTTGGTTTTATGCATGCTTTTGGGGCCTAAAAATGTAATATGAAAGTGTATGAACACATGACCACTTCATATGCCACCCTGTTAAACTTGTGGCTTCAACACCTTTATGTCATGATTATGCCAAGTTCCCTCTTTCTATCCTTTATGCGCTATTGCGATATGTAAGCGATGGGATTGCGTTTGGGGTTGGGTAAACTTAAAAGACATAAAACATAAGCTTGGGAATTTACCTATTAAGTTAGGTCTACCCATTGGGAATTTACCTATTAAGTTAGGTCTACCCAATTGCTTGAAAACTTGTAACATGTTTTGGAAACATGATGGACATGACACTTAGAAAATATAAGTGTGACCAACTCGAGGTTGGGTTGAGTTTGTAGCGTAAACCTACCCGGAACCGACCGGCCTAACTAGTTGCTACAAACAATAGGACCCAATGTGAGAAGTTGGCCATGTTGTACCTTGGACCCGAGGTTAGACCAAGTTGTGGTGTAAAGCTACCTGGACCCGCCCGGCTTAACTAGTAACCACAACAAAGTCTAATGTGAGAGGTTAAGGCGCATTAAATTCATTAATGCCTCATGATTAGGTGTAACAACCCGAAAATCTGGGCCAGTTTAAAATTTTTATTTTAGCAATTTTAGCGAATTTTGATTATTTAAAATGAATTGTTTTAAATAATATCGACGAGAAATTTATTTTGAATATATTTCGAACGTATATAGTTATATAGTTCGTCGTTAGAATATAAATATTTATATATAATTATAAATAGGAATTGAAAATGGCGCGGTAGTTCGATAATTCGATTTCAAACTTCAATTGAATGTACCGGGTGCAAAACAATCCGGATTTTAGTGAAACCAAAAATGATAGGATCTAATTGATGATATCTTTCCAACGAATCTGAAAAATCAAGATTTCATATCAGGAATCAAAAGATTTGTCCAGTTGAAAATTCTGAATAGTCGCTATGGAATTCAGGCCCTTAAAAATGGACATTTTGCAAATGACCTCGGATTTCGACGAAACCACTTTTGTTGGATCCGCAGTGTCAAGTTATTGCTAGGTTTCAAATTTCATAATTTTTCGAATCAATATGTGAGCGTGGCAAAGGAAAACGCGTTTGACCAGTTTCAGTTGATTTTAATCGACTGGAAATTGGCCATTTTTCAAACGGTCTCAGAATTCGACGAAACTAGTTTTGTTAGGACCGTATCGTCAATACGAAGCTAGAAAATATTTTTTCTGGAATTTTTAGTGTTAGTATGTGACCCCGGTAATTTGAAATGTACGTTTAAAATTCAATATAGTGATTTAAATGTAAATTCAACGGAAACTGATTGTAACGATCAAATCAGCTTACGATTCATATCCCATTGTGTTCGGAATGGGGGTAAAACGCTATGGACGACAGGCGGTGGACCTCGTTTCGAGGTCATAAGTAAAAGTCAACCCTTTGGCAAAAATTTAATAATAAAATAATAAAATAAAATAAAAATAGAATCCCTCCTTTTCTTCTTCAACTGGCCCCCCCCCCGATTCAGTTATTCATAAAACGAAAAAAAAGAAAGAAAGAGAAAACCCTAATCTAAATTGCCGCCGCCCCCTGACCTGGAAGCCACCGCCGATACCGCCGACAGTCGAAGAAGCAGCGCCCCGAAGCCTCGCGACCACCTCCCTCCAGACGCCGCCGACATCGAATCGAAGCAACCCCCGAAGCCTCGCCGACACCTTCGAGCGCGACGCCACGAACCACCGCCGACTCCTCCTCCTCCCCTTAGAAACCTCGGTGAGCCTGTACATTATTTTGTTTTGTTTTATTTTGTTTTACAGTGATTAAAAACTGTTTTTTTATATGATTTGAAAACTGTTTTTTTTTGTTTTACAAACTGAAATTATAAAAGAAAAAAAAACTGATTTTTGTTTTAGGTTTTTAAAACAGAATTTTTTTAAAAGAAAATAAAAACTGAATTTTTATTTTAAGTTATAAAAACTGTTTTTTTTATAAAGTTTTAAAACTGTTTTTTTTATATATAAAAGAGTTTTAAAAACAGAAATTTAAAATTGAAAACTGTTTGTTTTAAAAGGAAAATAAAAACAGAATTTTTAAAGAATAAAAACTGCATTTTTAAAAGAATAGAAAAAAACTGCATTTTTAATAAAAGAATAAAAAGCTGCATATTTTAAAAAGGAAAAAAAAACTGCATTTTTAATAAAAGAAAAACTGCATTTATTTTAAAGATAAAAACTGCATTTATTTAAAAGGAAAAAAACTGCATTTATTTTAAAGATAAAAACTGCATTTATTTAAAAGGAAAAAACTGCATTTTTGAAAGAAGAAAAAAACTGCATTTTGAAAAAGATATAAAAACTGCATTTTCAAAAAGATAAAAGAAAAAGGGTAGATCTCTTAATAGAAAAAGATTTGAACTTAAAAATAAAGATCATATTTTTAAAAACAGAAAAGATGGAATTTTTGTTAAGTAGAAAGAGCAAGGTATGATTCTTATATTTTTAAAGCAATAAAAATATAATTTTTACATCATGGGAATAATAAAAATATAATCTTTATACATTGAATAGCAAAGGCAAAATGCAATCTTTATATATTGAATAACCTAGTAAAAATTCGATTTTTGCCTATGTAGAGGATACAGTCAACGAAAGCAACAAGAAGGCGAAGTTTCTATTAAGGAAGAATCGTGTGAGTGGATAGCTATTGGTGAGGATTTCTCACTCTTCAATTTCTTTTTATAATTTTATATATGTGTTGAAAATGGAAGTGAATTGCTATATATAAATATCTATATATATATATACGCCCCTCGTCCACAAACCATGGACAATATTTATTGGTTGAAATTGTTGTGAAAATTGATTGATAGCGAAGTGAAATATCGAATATATGAAAAGTGAAATTTATATATATATAGCGAAGTGAAATTACATATATATGAAAAGTGAAATTTATATATATATAGCGAAGTGAAATAACATATATATGAAGAGTGAAATTTAAATATATTGAAAGTGAAAATATCGAATATATTGAAAGTGAAAATATCGAATATATTGAAAATGAATATATCGTATGTATTGAAAATGAAAATATCGTATATATTGAAAAGTGAATATATATATGAAATGAAAACGATGTATATGAAATATTCGAAATGAATGAATAGAAAATATATTCGAATTGAAATGAATAGAAAATATATTCGAATTGAATTGAATAGAAAACGAATTCGAATTGAATTGAATTGAAAACGAATTCGAATTGAATTGAATAGAAAACGAATTCGAATTGAATTGAATAGAAAACGAATTCGAATTGAATTGAATAGAAAACGAATTCGTAATAAATTGAATAGAAAACGAATTCGAATTGAATTGAATAGAAAACGAATTCGAATTGAATAAAATAGAAAATGAATTCGAATTGAAGTGAAACCGAATTGAAATGAATTCAAATTGAATTGAAATTTGAATTGAATAGAAATGAATTTTAAAACGAATTTATAAGGAAGAATTCAATTTTGATTTGAATTGAAATGGAAGTTGAAATTGTTTTTGAAACGAATTTAAAACTATTTATAAACTTCGTTTTAAATAGAAATCGATGAAATATATATTATATATATTATATATATAATATAATGGCCTGAATAGAACGCGCCGCGCTGCGGCAGTTCGCGAATTTCGACCATTGACTTCGAACGGACATTACGGGAGATCCGACTGTCGGATTCTCCTGAAATCAGAACCGTTGGGTTCGTATCGAAAAGAGCTTTCTAAGGAATATTAGAAATTTGAAATCTAACAGTTGGATTTGGAATTACGTCCAAATCAAATTCGAAAAAGGTCGCTGTAAGTGCAGTTCGATGGCCGTTGATGGAAATCGACTGTACGGGCCTTGATAAAATTATTAAAAATAGTAATAATTTGTGTAAAATCATAAGAAATGATTTGTGAAGATTTGGGATGAAAAACTCCATATTTGAAAAGATAAAAATAGATTTTTATCGAAATGAACTAGTTATTAACTAGAAAAATAATCCAATGGTTATAAATAAATAAATTGGATTAGATTTGAATTGAAATTATCTTTGGATATTTTCGATATTGGATTCCGTGATTACACAGATATCGTGATGGGAATTTGGAAGATATCGATATCGTTATTCCCGATATGATATCTGTTGGTTTCAGGATTTGATGTTGAATATAAGTCAATACTCTCTCTATTTAAAACCTTATATTTAATGTCAAATTTGATTGATTGATGGTTTGGATTGTGCTCGACCAGTTTATGAGCAAAATATGCTTTTACATTTAGCATTGGGTTAGGTTGAAAATATCTGTGTGCTAACGCCTTGTGAAACACTTCACGATTTGACGATAAGGTGTTTAGCGATGTTGTGTTCATTTCAAATTTAACGAATGATTGTGAAATGATATTTTTCTTAAGTGAAAAGAAATGTATTCCCGATTTTGGACAGGGAATGTTTTATAAAAATGTTTTATAAAATAGAAAGGATTTCGAGGCCCAAAACCTGATGATTTCTAAAATGATTTAGAAATGTATTATATGTTACATTGTGGTTCATCGCGTATTCGATTAGTTGCTATTGATGATGTATCTGTTTGGTGGCGGAGAATTTATTCTTTTGCTTAACACCTTTCTTTGAGACGTACGAGCTCAAAGGTTATGTGATTAATAGTGACTGATCATATGCGTGAATTACTGATGTGAAGTACTATATTTTGAAAGTACTTGTGATTATTATGTTGTGAAATGATTTTCCCTACTTCGGGATATGAAATGATTTAGTATATGGCTAAAGATTCGGGTAACCCTGAGACTAAAAGTATGGGTGAGAGGGCGGTGTATGCTCTCCATGAGTGGGAGGTGCATCGTCGGTGTAGCCTACTCCTATGTGGGGTAGGTGCACATATATATATCGAGTTGCGAGGTGCGTACCCTTTGCCTTGTCGATGGGGAGCACGATATTTGGTTGCATACTTGTTTGTATGCATTGTTATGTTTTGGAATTCACATTTCCAAATGATTTGATTTGAGATCCCGAAGTGAAATCTACTTTAATATAGAAAGTTAGATATGTATTTCAAATGATTTGAAATAAGAAATCGGGAATAAAATCCAAAGGAATAATTTCTGTAAATTGAATTGGATTTAGAAAATCTGAGTGTAGTGATTAATCTAAATGGGTAGATTGGGATATTGCATGTTGATTGATGCATAGTAGATCCATATATCTATATTGATTGTTGTTTATACACTGGCTTTCACGGGGGTAAACCCGTTCCGCGAAAGTGGCATGGTCCCGTGATTTGCCTTATTTTTAAACAAGTTTAACAACTGTTTTTGAGTTCTCACACCAGTCCCATGACTGACCTGTAGTTTGCTTTTCCCTTGCGAACTCGGGTGCCCCTATTTTCCACACGGGCAGTCGAGTAGTTTTATTTTGCAGATGTATTGAGCAGGATTCTGGATTGAAGCTTTAAGCTGTGTCCAGACATTTACAGTCTTCCGCTGTGTAGTTTATATTTCCGCTGTGCATTGTATTACATTTATGTAAATTTATCTTCCGCTGTGTATTATTATCGATATACTCTGATATTCTGTACTCTGATGTAACATTATTATGATGTTTATTGAAGTCTTCTGTTATTTGTTCTGATGTGTTGTATACCCAAAGTTAGCGTATACGGGATTCGAACGGTCTTGGTCGGTTTAGCGATCGATTAGGTCCGGGCGAAATCCGTGTCGTTACAACGTGGTATCAGAGCTTTGGTTAAACTCAAATCTTTGGGGTACAACTCGTTAGAACAGAATAAAAGACTCATCAGAGGTAGGATTAGTAATGTCCTATAAAAGAATCCTCATTAGAGATAGAATCAGTAGCATTCTAGAATGAGTGACTCATTAGAGATGGGGTTAGAAATGCCCTAGAATGAGTCGAGAGTTATTTGTTTATAAATAACGTATTTGTGATTATATATATAATCTGGTTTTAGAGAATATGATTTTAAATATATAAAATTATATATTTGAAAATATAATCAATTAATTGATTGATGTTTGTGTTGTTTGTTTATTTGTTTGCTAATTATGAACCATTTAGCCTAATTGAATCAAATATTGAAAATTGGTCGCATTTGCTTGTATATACATATACTTTCATTGAACAGGTCATAGCAAGGAGGCTAGAGCCAGAGAATAAAATTTGTTTGCCCGACAAATAGGTACGTGTTTACTACATAATTTCCTGTTTTGTTTGGGTGATGATGATTTTGTGAGCCTATTGGCTAGCCGCTTGGCTTTTTCTTTTTCTTTTTGAGATCTGAAGGACCGGGGAAGCTATTTGAAATTCCCCGATGCTCCCGGTGCAGGGGAGGTTATGGCGAAATTTTTCAAAAATTTAGGGTGTTAGCCAAATTTTTGAATTTTTAGAAAATTCTCAGAAACTGAAAAGTTAGAGAATGGAAGCCAGATCGAGCGTAGAGTTGATTAATCAAACCACTTTCGACTTTGTTCCTTTTCGGGGACGAAAAGTTTTAAGTGGGGGAGATTGTAACAACCCGAAAATCTGGGCCAGTTTAAAATTTTTATTTTAGCAATTTTAGCGAATTTTGATTATTTAAAATGAATTATTTTAAATAATATCGACGAGAAATTTATTTTGAATATATTTCGAACGTATATAGTTATATAGTTCGTCGTTAGAATATAAATATTTATATATAATTATAAATAGGAATTGAAAATGGCGCGGTAGTTCGATAATTCGATTTCAAACTTCAATTGAATGTACCGGGTGCAAAACAATCCGGATTTTAGTGAAACCAAAAATGATAGGATCTAATTGATGATATCTTTCCAACGAATCTGAAAAATCAAGATTTCATATCAGGAATCAAAAGATTTGTCCAGTTGAAAATTCTGAATAGTCGCTATGGAATTCAGGCCCTTAAAAATGGACATTTTGCAAATGACCTCGGATTTCGACGAAACCACTTTTGTTGGATCCGCAGTGTCAAGTTATTGCTAGGTTTCAAATTTCATAATTTTTCGAATCAATATGTGAGCGTGGCAAAGGAAAACGCGTTTGACCAGTTTCAGTTGATTTTAATCGACTGGAAATTGGCCATTTTTCAAACGGTCTCAGAATTCGACGAAACTAGTTTTGTTAGGACCGTATCGTCAATACGAAGCTAGAAAATATTTTTTCTGGAATTTTTAGTGTTAGTATGTGACCCCGGTAATTTGAAATGTACGTTTAAAATTCAATATAGTGATTTAAATGTAAATTCAACGGAAACTGATTGTAACGATCAAATCAGCTTACGATTCATATCCCATTGTGTTCGGAATGGGGGTAAAACGCTATGGACGACAGGCGGTGGACCTCGTTTCGAGGTCATAAGTAAAAGTCAACCCTTTGGCAAAAATTTAATAATTAAATAATAAAATAAAATAAAAAAAAATAGAATCCCTCCTTTTCTTCTTCAACTGGCCCCCCCCCCGATTCAGTTATTCATAAAACGAAAAAAAAAGAAGAGAAAACCCTAATCTAAATCGCCGCCGCCCCCTGACCTGGAAGCCACCGCCGATACCGCCGACAGTCGAAGAAGCAGCGCCCCGAAGCCTCGCGACCACCTCCCTCCAGACGCCGCCGACATCGAATCGAAGCAACCCCCGAAGCCTCGCCGACACCTTCGAGCGCGACGCCACGAACCACCGCCGACTCCTCCTCCTCCCCTTAGAAACCTCGGTGAGCCTGTACATTATTTTGTTTTGTTTTATTTTGTTTTACAGTGATTAAAAACTGTTTTTTTATATGATTTGAAAACTGTTTTTTTTTGTTTTACAAACTGAAATTATAAAAGAAAAAAAACTGATTTTTGTTTTAGGTTTTTAAAACAGAATTTTTTTAAAAGAAAATAAAAACTGAATTTTTATTTTAAGTTATAAAAACTGTTTTTTTTATAAAGTTTTAAAACTGTTTTTTTATATATAAAAGAGTTTTAAAAACAGAAATTTAAAATTGAAAACTGTTTGTTTTAAAAGGAAAATAAAAACAGAATTTTTAAAGAATAAAAACTGCATTTTTAAAAGAATAGAAAAAAACTGCATTTTTAATAAAAGAATAAAAAACTGCATATTTTAAAAAGGAAAAAAAAAACTGCATTTTTAATAAAAGAAAAACTGCATTTATTTTAAAGATAAAAACTGCATTTATTTAAAAGGAAAAAAACTGCATTTATTTTAAAGATAAAAACTGCATTTATTTAAAAGGAAAAAACTGCATTTTTGAAAGAAGAAAAAAACTGCATTTTGAAAAAGATATAAAAACTGCATTTTCAAAAAGATAAAAGAAAAAGGGTAGATCTCTTAATAGAAAAAGATTTGAACTTAAAAATAAAGATCATATTTTTAAAAACAGAAAAGATGGAATTTTTGTTAAGTAGAAAGAGCAAGGTATGATTCTTATATTTTTAAAGCAATAAAAATATAATTTTTACATCATGGGAATAATAAAAATATAATCTTTATACATTGAATAGCAAAGGCAAAATGCAATCTTTATATATTGAATAACCTAGTAAAAATTCGATTTTTGCCTATGTAGAGGATACAGTCAACGAAAGCAACAAGAAGGCGAAGTTTCTATTAAGGAAGAATCGTGTGAGTGGATAGCTATTGGTGAGGATTTCTCACTCTTCAATTTCTTTTTATAATTTTATATATGTGTTGAAAATGGAAGTGAATTGCTATATATAAATATCTATATATATATATATATATATACGCCCCTCGTCCACAAACCATGGACGATATTTATTGGTTGAAATTGTTGTGAAAATTGATTGATAGCGAAGTGAAATATCGAATATATGAAAAGTGAAATTTATATATATATAGCGAAGTGAAATTACATATATATGAAAAGTGAAATTTATATATATATAGCGAAGTGAAATAACATATATATGAAGAGTGAAATTTAAATATATTGAAAGTGAAAATATCGAATATATTGAAAGTGAAAATATCGAATATATTGAAAATGAATATATCGTATGTATTGAAAATGAAAATATCGTATATATTGAAAAGTGAATATATATATGAAATGAAAACGATGTATATGAAATATTCGAAATGAATGAATAGAAAATATATTCGAATTGAAATGAATAGAAAATATATTCGAATTGAATTGAATAGAAAACGAATTCGAATTGAATTGAATTGAAAACGAATTCGAATTGAATTGAATAGAAAACGAATTCGAATTGAATTGAATAGAAAACGAATTCGAATTGAATTGAATAGAAAACGAATTCGTAATAAATTGAATAGAAAACGAATTCGAATTGAATTGAATAGAAAACGAATTCGAATTGAATAAAATAGAAAATGAATTCGAATTGAAGTGAAACCGAATTGAAATGAATTCAAATTGAATTGAAATTTGAATTGAATAGAAATGAATTTTAAAACGAATTTATAAGGAAGAATTCAATTTTGATTTGAATTGAAATGGAAGTTGAAATTGTTTTTGAAACGAATTTAAAACTATTTATAAACTTCGTTTTAAATAGAAATCGACGAAATATATATTATATATATTATATATATAATATAATGGCCTGAATAGAACGCGCCGCGCTGCGGCAGTTCGCGAATTTCGACCATTGACTTCGAACGGACATTACGGGAGATCCGACCGTCGGATTCTCCTGAAATCAGAACCGTTGGGTTCGTATCGAAAAGAGCTTTCTAAGGAATATTAGAAATTTGAAATCTAACGGTTGGATTTGGAATTACGTCCAAATCAAATTCGAAAAAGGTCGCTGTAAGTGCAGTTCGATGGCCGTTGATGGAAATCGACTGTACGGGCCTTGATAAAATTATTAAAAATAGTAATAATTTGTGTAAAATCATAAGAAATGATTTGTGAAGATTTGGGATGAAAAACTCCATATTTGAAAAGATAAAAATAGATTTTTATCGAAATGAACTAGTTATTAACTAGAAAAATAATCCAATGGTTATAAATAAATAAATTGGATTAGATTTGAATTGAAATTATCTTTGGATATTTTCGATATTGGATTCCGTGATTACACAGATATCGTGATGGGAATGTGGAAGATATCGATATCGTTATTCCCGATATGATATCTGTTGGTTTCAGGATTTGATGTTGAATATAAGTCAATACTCTCTCTATTTAAAACCTTATATTTAATGTCAAATTTGATTGATTGATGGTTTGGATTGTGCTCGACCAGTTTATGAGCAAAATATGCTTTTACATTTAGCATTGGGTTGGGTTGAAAATATCTGTGTGCTAACGCCTTGTGAAACACTTCACGATTTGACGATAAGGTGTTTAGCGATGTTGTGTTCATTTCAAATTTAACGAATGATTGTGAAATGATATTTTTCTTAAGTGAAAAGAAATGTATTCCCGATTTTGGACAGGGAATGTTTTATAAAAATGTTTTATAAAACAGAAAGGATTTCGAGGCCCAAAACCCGATGATTTCTAAAATGATTTAGAAATGTATTATATGTTACATTGTGGTTCATCGCGTATTCGATCAGTTGCTATTAATGATGTATCTGTTTGGTGGCGGAGAATTTATTCTCTTGCTTAACACCCTTCTTTGAGACGTACGAGCTCAAAGGTTATGTGATTAATAGTGACTGATCATATGCGTGAATTACAGATGTGAAGTACTATATTTTGAAAGTACTTGTGATTATTATGTTGTGAAATGATTTTCCCTACTTCGGGATATGAAATGATTTAGTATGTGGCTAAAGATTCGGGTAACCCTGAGACTAAAAGTATGGGTGAGAGGGCGGTGTATGCTCTCCATGAGTGGGAGGTGCACCGTCGGTGTAGCCTACTCCTATGTGGGGTAGGTGCACATATATATATCGAGTTGCGAGGTGCGTACCCTTTGCCTTGTCGATGGGGAGCACGATATTTGGTTGCATACTTGTTTGTATGCATTGTTATGTTTTGGAATTCACATTTCCAAATGATTTGATTTGAGATCCCGAAGTGAAATCTACTTTAATATAGAAAGTTAGATATGTATTTCAAATGATTTGAAATAAGAAATCGGGAATAAAATCCAAAGGAATAATTTCTGTAAATTGAATTGGATTTAGAAAATCTGAGTGTAGTGATTAATCTAAATGGGTAGATTGGGATATTGCATGTTGATTGATGCATAGTAGATCCATATATCTATATTGATTGTTGTTTATACACTGGCTTTCACGGGGGTAAACCCGTTCCGCGAAAGTGGCGTGGTCCCGTGATTTGCCTTATTTTTAAACAAGTTTAACAACTGTTTTTGAGTTCTCACACCAGTCCCATGACTGACCTGTAGTTTGCTTTTCCCTTGCGAACTCGGGTGCCCCTATTTTCCACACGGGCAGTCGAGTAGTTTTATTTTGCAGATGTATTGAGCAGGATTCTGGATTGAAGCTTTAAGCTGTGTCCAGACATTTACAGTATTCCGCTGTGTAGTTTATATTTCCGCTGTGCATTGTATTACATTTATGTAAATTTATCTTCCGCTGTGTATTATTATCGATATACTCTGATATTCTGTACTCTGATGTAACATTATTATGATGTTTATTGAAGTCTTCTATTATTTGTTCTGATGTGTTGTATACCCAAAGTTAGCGTATACGGGATTCGAACGGTCTTGGTCGGTTTAGCGATCGATTAGGTCCGGGCGAAATCCGTGTCGTTACATTAGGGTTAAGTCATGGTCCACTTAGTACTTAACCAATTTGGGCTCGGTAGATTAATCGGGGTTAAGTCGTGAACTCATCGTTACACTTAACCAAGTTAATCCATGATTAGCAAGAGGGTTAAACCGTACTTAACCCACTAGAAAAATCCTAGCAATGGGGGTCCATTCCAGCAGTAATCCCAAGTTAGTATCATCATGACCCTAGGGACTAGGCTAGGGAGGGGGCACGATTACTGGGCTGGAGGTAAGCGACCAAAAGCGACGGCAGAGGGTACGCCGGTGTAGTTCCGGGCGGACCATGGTCGTGCACATAGTCCGAAGCCGGGGAAAGCATGCACGGGTACCAGTAGATCGAGACTGTGCACTCATGTTTATGGTGTCCAGGGGTTGCCACCCTAGGGCTTGATACACCCGACGGGAGACCCTGCACAGTCTGACTACAATTATGATTGGGCCGTATTGACACCAACACGTGACGAGTTAGGCTTAGGGAGCCGATCGACTAGACCGTTTGGTTGGACCTTGTATTAGGGTCACTTCATGTTATTGGGCCAAAGCTTGGGCCAAGGGATCAATACTTGTTTATTCAAGTCATGTTAGTTTGCTAGTACACCTGTGGTGCAAAACCTTAAACCTGATTATGCGATGACACCTTTATCTACCTTGTTAGTTAATCATCATGCTAGTATGTTGTTATCCTTTTGTTCATCCCTGCTGCTCATGCCAGTTAACTTTATCAGTTTACATTGATTGTAGTAGGGCTTACTCAGTCTTTTTGACTGACCTGTTTTCTTTCGCCTCTTTTCTTCCGTTTCCCCCCCAGGTTCTCAGGGTGGGAACGTTGGAGCTTAGCTTGGATTTCGGACTGCTTGCTTGTGGGATTTAGCTCATATACAGTCTTGACATGAAGCTAGCTATGGTTATCACTTATTTTGGGGATAGTACTTATGTATTTCAGTTTTTCAGTGATGTTGTTTTATCTAGACTTGTTTATTTGGAAAATTGACATTATGTTGTACCAGACTTGTTTTGAAATGGTTTAAAATCTTCCGCTGTTTTATCTATGTTATTTACTCTGTTTACATATATACATATGTTCTTGTTCTGCCTTGATATATCATTATGCATGTTTACCTGATTCAAACGCCCCTCCAAAGTCAGAGTGCTTGCAAGAGACACCCTGGCGGAGGCGGGGTGTTACGGGGGGGGGGACCGCCGACCATCACGCCCCCCCCCCCAGGTGGCGTGCCGACCACCGATTCTCCCCCTTGCTCCCTTCCCCCTTTCTTCTCCAATGCTCCGATGAGCGCCCCCCTGACCAAATCGCCCTCGCCCAGAAGCCCTAACCCGCCACGGAAGCCACCGCACCCCCCTTAAACCCTCCTTCTGCCTGAGCCGCCGCCCGAAGGCCACCACCCTCCGACGCAGTAGCAGCGCCCCCTTCTTCAAGCGCACCCCTCCCCTTTTCCACTTCTAGTCGATGGCAACGGCAGTCCTTTCTCTCGCTCCTCCTTCTAAGACCCTAGCCAATGTGAGTTTCCTCCTTTATCCTTCTTCGATTTAAAACTGACTTTTAATATAAGGAAAGTTTGAATTTTTATATGATAGGAAGATTAAAAATATAATTTTTATATGATAGGAAGATTAAAAGTATAATTTTTTTTATGATAGGAAGATTAAAAATATAATTTTTATATTATAGGAAGATTAAAAATATAATTTTTATATGATAGAAAGATTAAAAATATGATTTTTATACTATAGAAAGAATAAAAATGTAATTTTTATAAAGTAGAAGAATAAAAATATGATTTTTATAAAGTGAAGATTATAAAAATACGATCTTTATATGTGTTGTAGCGAATTAACAATATAAAGATGTGATTTTGTTTAAAATATAAATTGATATTTTTATATAGAATGAAGCGATGTAAAAATAGAATTTTTATCTATATAGTAGCGGTGTAAAAATAGAATTTTTATCTAATAATAGTTGGGTAAAAATAGAATTTTTATATACATAGCAACAATATAAAAATGTGATTTTTATATATGTAGTGAATACGGACAACGAAAGTGACAGAAAGCAAGCACGGTGAAGATGTTCTACATATGAAGAGTCGTGGACTTTGGTTTAGCTTTTGGTGAGAACTCCCCACTTTTAAATTTATTTCTAGTTAAAATATATACTAGGATGCAGACGGTGTTTAGTAGCACCCGACACCCGTCGTTCACAGACCATGGACGGCTTGTATGCTTGTTTGTTTGATTTTGATGTGTAGTAGATTGTGTGATGTGATGTGAAATGAAATGAAATATTTATATAGTTGAAATAAAATATTTTATAGTGGAAAATATTTTATAGTTAAAAATAGAATTTGTAACGTGTATATGAAATGAAATAAAAATAAAAATAAACAAATCGGACGATTTGTTTATATACACACATTTGACTGATATTGATTGGGACGATAAATTTTACACATCGCCCAACTACACAAATAAAATCTGTGTTTGATTGTTTAAAACCACACACGGGTATTGGGATGATATATGACGTACACTAATCCCAATAATTAGTTGTATGTCGATTGATTGATTGACAGACTATTATAAGCATTGAATATTTATATCTGATGCTTATACAGTGTAGAATGCACTTTGGATGATGGTTGATTATTTGTCGTTGTTGATATATACATGCGTTGTATGGAAGTCCATAAAAATAAAATCTATGGTAATTGATTGGGCCTCATTCCAGTTTTGAATAGAATATTTGAAGAGAACTATTTGAATAAAATATTTGAAAAAGAAATATTTGAAATAGAATATTTGAAAATAGAAATATATGAAGCCGTGTTGATTAGATTGACGCCATTTTGACGTGAACGATATTTATATCGATTTTATTCATTTTATAATGAATATCGAAAGTGATTTCAAAATCTGATATTTTGAAAAGAATTGAAATTCGAATTGAAATTGAATAGAAACGAATTCGAATTGAAATTGAATAGAAATGAATTCGAATTGAAAATGAATTGAATTGAAAACAAACTGAAATTGAATTAGAAATCAATTTGAATTGAAATCAATTTGAAATGAATTTAAAACGAATTTATAAGGAAAAAAAATCAATTTTGATTTGAATTTGAAAAGAAGTTGAAATCGTTTTGAAAACGAATTTAAAACGATTTATATAATACGTTTTAAAAAGGGAATCGACGAAATATATATAATACATATATATTATATATATAATGGCCTGAATAGAACGCGCCGCGCCTCGGCAGTTCGCAAAATTCGACCATTGACTTCGAATGGATATTGCGGGAGATCCGATCGTCGGATTCTCCTAAAACCGAAACCGTTGGGTTCGTATCAAAAAGAGCTTTCTAATTAATATTAGAAATTAGAAATCTAACGGTTGGATATGGAATTATGTCCAAATCAAATTTAGAAAAGGTCGATGTAAGTGCAGTTCGATGGCCGTTGATGGAAATCGACTGTACGGGCCTTGATAAAATTATTAAAAATAATAATAATTTGGGTAAAATCATAAGAAATGATTTGGGAAGGATTGGGATGAAAAACTCCATATTTGAAAAGATAAAAATAGATTTTTATCGAAATGAACTAGTTTTGAACTAGAATAATAATTTATTTATTTTTAAAATAAATAAATTGGATTTGAAGTGGTTTAGAAAATAACCTGAATTTCCAATAATTGAATTGGAATGGATTTGAATCGAAATTGTCTGTGGAATATTTCGATGTTGGATTTCGTGATTATACAGATATTGTTATGGAAATTTGGAAGATATATTTATATCGTTATTTCCAATACGATATTTGTTGGTTGTAGAATTTGATATTGAAAATAAGCCGATATATTTTCTATTTAGAGCCTTGTATTTAATATCAAATGTGATTTGGGTTTGTCGTGAATGGTGTCTTCATCAACACTGTCCTTAAGCCCAATTGAGAAAAAGATTAAATCTTTTTATTTAGATTTAATGAAGTGTACCAATTAAATAATATTTAATTGGAATTTAATTGGTATTGATTTTTGGGTTTATCGTGAACAGTGTTTTAAATAACACTTGTTCTTTAACCTGATAATTAATGGAATGTGATTGTGGGTTTATCGTGAACCGTGTTTTAAATGACACTGATTCTTTAACCCAGTTAAAGATTAAAACTAAGTGGAGTTTTAATGAATCTTTAATTAGATTGAAAAGGTCGAGAATGGAGTATCACCAATTTTACTCCAGGCGATAGTTAAATCTTTAATTAGATTTGAACGTGAAATGGTAATTGAATTACCAATAACACCGTGGTGTTAGATATGAAGTATGACCAGTTTTACTTCATGAGATGAATAGGTTGGGATTGGGAAATAAAACAAATGATTACTTCGGTGTGGTTCGCTAATCCCGACTAGTTAGAATTGGTATTTAAAAGAAGATGAAAGAATAAATTTAAAGAATTTACCTTTGATAAAATTAATGGGAACCTTTCCCTAAGAATGTGAAATTTAGAAACTAACTATAGGTTAGTTAAGAAGAATGGTTTCCTGTTTATTGATCTGATGTTGGTTTCGGCCTTCGGCGTTAATATTTGGGGAATTGTTCTCTTACTAATTTACGGTTAGCGACTGATGAATTGGAATGAGGCGTATGTTGTGTTTGTGTAACAATTGTTTATTATATACGCGAGTTATTCGGAAAGACCGGGTTTATCCCATTCTGAATAATTGATACGACGATAAGTCGAAGATGAAGACGATGGTCGAAGACCGGATGTCTTCACGTCGTTCGGGTGATTACTGATGATCTTGATTGGGCCGTACACCCAAGAGGAGGGAATCAGTTGGTGATCGTCCAGACGTACTTGGAGATCGATGGATATGCGGGGTACTAGGTGCCTCCGGTTTCGTTCAGACCCAGAACGGACTTGTAAATGGACTGTGTGTCTGACATCGGATTTCATTCTGTGTGACTGATATCGGTTGCATAGAGTGGTTTGCCAGTGTGGCATGCTAAGATGCAAATGATCAAGGCTTCTGTTGAAAAGCAGTGTCTTGTGGTTAATGATCAAGCACGGCCTGTGTGGCGAAGCTTTATGTAGCGTTGATTCGTGAGCCTCACACACCGATTGTGAACCAGAAACGGGAGAAGGACCTCAGGGAGGACATGTGTTTCTTTCTAGCTAGAAGTGGCATCATTGGTTTTACACGCCCTGACGAGTTTGACTTATGTGGTTGTTGCTGTTGCGAGGCGCCTCGGTTTGATCAGACGATCCGGGTCCGATGGAGTCATTAGTTGGCTCATTTACGCCCCAAAGGGCAGGGAAACGCAGTGTTCAGGAATTTTAATCCACATCGGTGGACCGGCCCTGACGATCCAAGGGACGATGCGTTCTGTTCCTGAGACTCGGGCTAGACAGTATCGAATCGGTAGAGGACTATCTTTTGCCTCGGTTCCCAGATGGAAATCCAACTTCCAATATGTGACATGTGCGGTTTTGATTGTAGAGCCTAGTATGGCGACATAGTGGGATGGGGCGCTTATGCCGTCTATGATTGATACTTATGATTTGAAATTGTTTTGACACTATACACTTATAGTAATAATAAAAGATGAAATTTCACGTACCAAGCATTCTTGGCTATTATAAGGTAAAAACCCTATCCTCCGACTTGTGTTGCATTGTGTGATGAGAACTGAGTCTTATAATAGTTCATTGTTCTTTATTTAGCATTCGCTGTTGTTTTATGCACTGGTATTCTTGGGAGGAAACCCGTTCCATGTTATACGGCGTGGTCCCTTAAATTACCTAACTTTAAAAATAAAGATTAATAACTGTTTTAGTTCTCACACCAGTCCCATGATTGACCTGAAATTTATTGTTTTAACCTAAACTCTGGGTGCCCCTATTTTCCGCATGGGCAGCTAGTAGTTTTGGTTTTGCAGATTTATATTCACAGGATCCTGGTTTACAGCTGGAATGATATCCAGAAAGCTTTGTATCCGTATATCTCCTTCAGTTGTGTATTGTATTATTTTCCGCTGCTATGTAATGTATTGTAATCACTGATATTTTATAATGTGTAATATTAATTCATACTCTGTATATTCTTGTAATCTGATGGAATTATTGTAATATACAATGAAATGTTCTTCTGTCTGCGTTCTAATTTGTCGTGTTCTCAAGGACATCCGGGCTTTCCTAACTGGGGAAGTTACGAGTCTTCTCAACACTTATGTGAATTCCTAGTTAACTGTAACAAGTTTGCAACTTTCTGGTTTTGTAGTAAAAAATGTCTGCATTGATCTTTGTAGTTGTGTACCTTCTTCGATTTATGCTGAAATCATGTGAAACCTTTTCTGATTAATAGTAGTGCAAATATATGATCTACATGAAATTTATGATCATATTGAGTTATTTAAGCTCATCAAATCTGAGTCAAAGTTGAGTATGAAGCAGGAATTCATCCTGTACAAATTCGCGTGTTAAGGATCTACCCATTATCCCCTCAGGTTGACTAAAATGTCGACCCGAGCCATAGTTAAGTCGGCCGACCTAAGTTAGGCAATGGTCGACATATGCATTGTTCGATGAGCATGTCTTTCTCTGTGTGTTTTTAGCTTTAGTTTTCTTGATTTTTAAATGATTTTGAGCAATTTTTCAACCAATACTCTAAGTGGTTTTAATTGGATTATTTATAAATTAGGAAAGACAACAATATAGTCGATTGGCACCCTAGATCAACGAGTTTTCATATGATTCTTTGTTTGCTAATTCTATGAACTATTCGTGATTTTTCCTACACAATGCAAGTATTTTATAAAATGTTTTCAAATTAGTTTTAAAAATCAGAATTTGATTCAAAATAAATAATTTGCAAATCAATTTATACAATTCACATATAAGGTTTCGAAAATTATCTATATATATATATATATATATATATATATATATATATTCTTCAATGTATAGATATCCAACTGATTTTCGAAAAATCATTTTAAGAACCCATTTTCTCAAAGTATATTTTCTGTATAAAAATATTAAGTTTTTGCACTCTTTGAGAAAACGAGAATGCGACTTGAACGATGTAGTAAATTGTATGATATGGGGCACAATAAATTATTATTATGGTTAATTCCAGACTTGTTCATTCGAAGATATTTCCAATCGGAATTGATTGACTTACAATAAACTAATAAGTGAGAATGTGTGGTATAGGACACATTGTTGTCAGTGTTTAGGTTAATGTTGGGAAGTCTATGACGTATTATATTGGTGATTCTAATACTAGGCATGTGAGCTATATATTAGGTTGGTGGATCGATAATTAGACTGGTGGGTCTTTATAGAGAATGGTGGTTCTCTTGTTCATTATTTAGACTGGCGGGTCTTTCATTATATAGTACTTGGCACAGCTTCAGCTATTTGGTTATTATAAACGTGCAATGTAGTGTTAGCACACGAGCAGTGATGTGGACCCATTTTGGTGTTACCATACACCCTTTTTTTTGTTTTTTGTTTTATTTCTAGATTTCACTATTTTGATTTCTAGATTGCTGCTTTTATATGTTTTCACCATTTTATGCAGTGTTGGTGTTATATACATAGCCTTAAAGCTATGCAATGGTTATATATATGGTGATTTTATATATTTTCTTTGAACTTCCAACACGAGTTCTAAATGGTGTTATATTTTGGTGATTTTCATCTTGGCGTTTCATGGTGTTCAGATTGGCTTATAGCTTAACCTTAGAGTTAAAGAGAATTGGTGTTGAGACTTTACTAGTTAATTTGGAAGAACCTGTCTCATGTATATTAAACCATGTGAAGCTATGTTGCAGCCTCTCGATTAAGAATTATTATTATCTATATGTCCCTTTATTTCTCCTACCTGTGTATTTTATGTACTTGGGTCAGACAAAGCTGTTACAGGTTAGTACATGTTGTTGATACTTGCTCATCCTGTTTCCGTTATATTCTATGTACTTTTTAGACACTTAAGCATATTATCGGCTAGTCATATAGTTGTTTTATTTACGTACTCTGATATGTGCATACTCTTTTATAAGACATGTTGTATATATATGTGGCTTATATAATCACACATTTATGTATGTCACTATGTATTGTACTTGACGTATATGTGTATATAGCTATGCTTGATTTTCTATGATCTATGAAATTTACTATTATTGTGATTTGTTCTGAACAGATCATTAGCCACCGTAGTATTATATTAGACATGAATCAGGTACATCGATCCACTTAAGGTAAACTAGAAAATTTTATGCAGCCAATCGACATATTAGATACTCGTTTATTGTAAGACATATGGATGATCGCTCCTAACCAACCCTATTCTCAACAATAGTAGACAAAATTACTTGTTAATGCTCTTTGCTAGTGTGGATTTCAGAGCGGGTCATCATGATTTCCGCTTTTAAAAGCTCTAGATTGATCCATTTTTAATCTAATCTCATCATATGACTCTGATACACTTCAGTCCCCATAAATATAACCCAATCCCTCTATTTTTATTTTCAAAAATATTTGGAAATCCAACAAACCTTATCATTTTTATCTTCAATTAGATTCATAAATTCAATTAAGAAACTGGGTAAGGATTCAAATTCTTTTCCAGTTATTATTTTGACCTGTTATGTTCTCTTATAACCTCTCTATATCTAAATATACACACACACACACTAATCCCTTGCTGGGTGTGTATACTAAAAAAGGCCGATCTAGAAAAAAGTGCTTTAGTCATGCAAAACCATACAAAAAAGCTAAGAATAGCCTATGAGTAAAAACCTTAGTATTTTTCTTGTAGTAAATTTCTAGAGTGTGTGTGTTTATATATATTTGAATATATATTTAAATGCTTTTGCTATAAAAAAACAAAAAAGTAAAAAATAATACAGGAAAATATCCTGAAGGACAAAATGAACAAAAAGTTGTTCCGTAAGGGCAAAGGGCTAAAATTTTATTATAAGGACAAATTTTAGTGTAAAGGGAGGAATTATAGTGGGCCCCTGAATTCCTCCCTTTACGCTAAAATTTGTCCTTATGGATAAAATTTTGCCCCCTTGTCCTTATGCAATAATTTTTTGTTCATTTTGTCCTTGAGTGTGACGGCAAGGAATTTCGCTCGGTCCGAACCAGTCGCTAAACCGACCCAGACCGTTCGAAACGCCCTATCGTTTGAGAACACGACAAAATAGAACGCATACAGAAGAACATTTCATTGTATATTACAACAATGCATCAGATTACCAGAATATACAGAGTATAAATGAATATTACACAGAAATATCAGAGATTTAAATTACATTTAAATACATAGCAGCGGAAAATAATACAATATACAACTAGAAGAGATATACGGATACAAAGCTTTCCGGATATCATTCCAGCTGTAAACCAGGATCCTGTGAATATAAATCTGCAAAACCCAAAACTACTAGCTGCCCGTGTCAAAATAGGGGCACCCAGAGTTTAGGTTAAAACAATAAACTCCAGGTCAGTCATGTGACTGGTGTGAGAACTAAAACAGTTATTAATCTTTATTTTAAATCATTAGGTAAATCAAGGGACCACGCCGTATAACACGGAACGGGTTTCCTCCCAAGAATACCAGTGCATCAAACAAACAGCGCAATGCTAAATAAAGAAAAATGAAGCTGTTATAAGACCCAGGTCCCATCACACAATGCAACGCAGCCGAGGATAGGGTTTTCCCTTATAACAGCCAAAGAATGCTTGATACGTTTAAAACAAATCATTTGATACTATTATAAGTGCATAGTGTATAAAACAACTTCAAATCATAAGTATCAATCATAGGCGGCATAAGCGCCCCATCCCACTATGTCGCCATATATAGGATTACAACTAAAACCGCAAATGTCACGTATTTGGAAATTGGATTTCCATCTATGAACCGAGGCAAAAGATAGTCCTCAACCGATTCGAGACGCTCTAGCCCGTGTCTCAGGAACAGCCGCAACTGCCCCTTGGATCCTCAGGGCCGGTCCACTGATGTGGATTATAATGCCTGAACAATGCGTTTCTCCGCCCTTTGGGGCGTAAATGAGCCAACGAATGACTCCATCGGTTCGAGAACGACCGATCAATCCGAGGCGCCTCGCAACAGCAACAACCACATAAGTCAAACTCGTCAGGGCGTGTAAAACCACTGACGCCACTTCTAGCTAGAAAGAAAACGCAGGTCCCCCCTGACGTCCGTCTCCCGTTTTTGGTTCATACCGGGTGTGAAACACGCGAGGTAAACGTTACACAAAGCTACGCCACAAAGGCCGTGCTTTGATCATCACCACAAGACTTTGCTTTTCAACAGAAGCCTTGATCATTTGCATATTAGCATGCCACACAGGCAAACCATCCTATGCAACCGATATCAGTCACACAGAATGAAATCCGATGTCAGACACACAGTCCATTTACAAGTCCGTTCTGGGTCTGAACGAAACCGGAGGCACCTAGTACCCCGCATATCCATCGATCTCCAAGTACGTCTGGACGATCACTAACTGTTTCCATCTTCTTGGGTGTACAGCCCAATCAAGATCATCAGTTATCACCCAAACGACGTGAAGACCTCCGGTCTTCGACCATCGTCTTCATCTTCGACTTATCGTCGTATCAGTTATTCAGAATGGGATAAACCCGGTCTTTCCGAATAACTCGCGTATATTTTAAATAAGTGTTACACAAACACAACATACGCCTCATTCCAATTCATCAGTCACTAACCGTAAATTAATCAAGAGAATAATTCCCCAAATATTAACCCCGAAGGCCGAAACCAACATCAGATCAATATCCATAAAATCATTCTGCTTAGCTAACCGACAGTTAGTTTCTAAATTTCACATTCATAGGGAAAGGTTCCCATTAATTTTATCAAAGATAAATTCTTGAATTTACTCTTTAATCTACTTTTGAATATCAATTCAAACTAGTCGGGATTAGCGAACCTTACCGAAGTAATCATTTGTTTTAATTTCCCAATCCCAACCTATTCATCCCATGAAGTAAAACTGGTTATACTTCATATCTAACACCACGGTGTTATCGGTAAATTCAATTACCATTTCACGTTCAAATCTAATTAAAGATTTAACTATCGCCTGGAGCAAAACTGGTGATACCCCATCTCCGATCATTTCAATCTAATTAAAGATTCATTAAAACTCCACTTAGTTTTAATCGTTAACTGGGTTAAAGAATCAGTGTCATTTAAAACACGGTTCACGATAAACCCAAAATCACATTCATCAATTATCGGGTTAAAGAATAAGTGTTATTTAAAACACTGTTCACGATAAACCCAAAAATCAATATCAATTCAATTCCAATTAAATATTATTTAATTGGTACCCTTCATTAAATCTAAATAAAAAGATCTAATCTTTTCTCAACTGGGTTCAAGAACAGTGTTAGTGAAGACACCATTCACGACAAACCCAAATCCCATTTGATATTCAATATAAGGCTCTGAATAGAAAATATATCGGCTTATATTCAATATCAAATTCTACGATTAACAAATGTCGTATTGGAAATAACGATATAAATATATATCTTTCAAATTTCCGTAACAACATCCGTATAATCACAAATTCCAACATCGAAATATTCCGAAGACAATTTCGATTCAAATCCACTCCAATGCAATCATTGGAAATTTTGGTTATTTTCAAAACCCTTTTCAAATTCAATTTATTTATTTAAAAATAAATAGAATTATAATTCTAGTTCAAAACTAGTTCATTTCGATAAAAATCTATTTTTATCTTTTCAAATAGGGAGTTTTTCATCCCAATTCTTTCTAAATCATTTCTTATGATTTTACACAAATTATTACTATTTTTAATAATTTTATCAAGGCCCGTACAGTCGATTTCCATCAATGGCCATCGAACTGCACTTACAGCGACCTTTTTCGAATTTGATTTGGACATAATTCCAAATCCAACCGTTAGATTTCAAATTTCTAATTTTCATTAGAAAGCTCTTTTCGATACGAACCCAACGGTTCCGGTTTTAGGAGAATCCGACAGTCGGATCTCCCGCAATGTCCGTTTGAAATAAATGGTCGAAATTCGCGAACTACCGCGGCGCGGCGCGTTCTATTCAGGCCATTATATTATATATATAATATATATAATATATATTTCGTCGATTCCTATTTAAAACGGATTATATAAATAGTTTTAAATTCGTTTCAAATTCTATTTCAACTTCTATTTCAATTCAAAGCAAAAATTGAATTCTTCTTTATAAATTCGTTTTAAAATTCATTTCTATTCAATTCGAATTTCAATTCAATTTGAATTCATTTCAATTCGCTTTCAATTCCATTTGAATTCGTTTTCAATTCAATTCATTTCGAAATCGTTTTCAATTCAATTCATTTCGAAATCGTTTTCAATTCATTTTGAATTCGTTTTCAATTCAATTCATTTCGAAATCGTTTTCAATTCAATTCATTTCGAAATCGTTTTCAATTCAATTCATTTCGAAATCGTTTTCGATTCATTTTGAATTCGTTTTCAATTCAATTCATTTCGAAATCGTTTTCAATTCATTTTGAATTCGTTTTCAATTCATTTTGAATTCGTTTTCAATTCAATTCATTTCGAAATCGTTTTCAATTCATTTTGAATTCGTTTTCAATTCAATTCATTTCGAAATCGTTTTCAATTCATTTTGAATTCGTTTTCAATTCAATTCATTTCGAAATCGTTTTTTAAAATCGATATAAATATCGTTCACGTCAAAATGGCGTCAATCTAATCAACACGGCTTCATATATTCCTTTATTTTCAAATATTCTATTTCAAATATTTCTTTTTCAAATATTTCTTTTTCAAAACTGGAATGAGGCCCAATCAATTACCATATAAAATTAATTATATGGATTTTCATACAACACATGTATATAATAGCATTGAAAATAATCAACCATCAACCAAAGTGCACTACACTGTATAAGCATCAAATATAGATATTCAACGCTTATAACAGCCTGTCAATCAATCGATCGACATATTTAATCAATCAGGATGAGTGAACTTCAAATTTCATCCTAACACCCGTGTGGGGTTTCAAACAATCAAACACATATTTTATTTGTGCAGTTAGGCGATGTGTAAAATTTATCGACCCAATCAACGTCATTCAAATAGGTGTACATAAACAAACCGTCTGGTTTGTAAATGAATATTTATTTATTCACATTCACGTTAAAAATTAAATTTTAACGATAACACATTTTATTTTAACATATGAATTTCTATTCAGTTCATTCTTTAAATAAAATGCTATTTTTATTTTTCTAACTTATTTTAGAAAATTTCGGCGGCATAACGGCACGATACTAGAAACGGGACAAGGCCTAGCCTTATCCCCGGTCTAGTGAAGGCCCACGCCATTCACACATCAATCAAATTCACTTTCGTTATGCAAACCACAAAATTTGGAGTAAGGGTCTAACCTAGCCTTACTCCTTCGCCTTATAACGGCGCACGTCTAATCCTAACCAATTTATCGATTCGATTTTTCACACCACAAACCACATTCAAACCAATATCACAATCAATAACCAAACAGCCAAACAAACAAGTTCATGGTCTGTGGACGATTGTGTCGGGTGCTACTAAACACCGTCTGCATCCTAGTATATATATATAACTAGAAAAGTAAATTGAAAGGTGAGAAATTCTCACATTTAGCTATCCAACCATCTCGACTCTTCTTTTGCAGAAGTCTTCGTCGTTTCGCCTTTTTGTCACCTTCGTTGCCCAAGGCCACTATATATATAAAAATTGAATTTTTATTTCAAAGTTCAATATATAAAAATCGAATTTTTATTTCAAAGTTCAATATATAAAAATCGAATTTTTATTTCAAAGTTCAATATATAAAAATCGAATTTTTACTTTTGCTTTCAACATATAAAAATATGATTTTTACTTTTGCTTTCAACATATAAAAATATGATTTTTACTTTATAAATAAATCAGTTTTATTCTTTTTTTTTCAAAAATCTCAGTTTTAACATTTTTAAAAGTCTGTTCTTTAATATTTTAAAAATCTCTTCTCTGGTTTTAACATTAAATAAAATTCTGGTTTTAAACAAAATAAAATTCTGGTTTTAAACTATATATAAAATTCTGGTTTTAAACAAAATAAAAAAAATTCTGGTTTTAAACAAAATAAAATTCTGGTTTTAAACTATATATAAAATTCTGGTTTTAAACAAAATAAAATTCTGGTTTTAAACTATATATAAAATTCTGGTTTTAAACAAAATAAAAAAAAATTCTGGTTTTAAACAAAATAAAAAAAAATTCTGGTTTTAAACTATTTTCTGTTTTTATGATTTAAGAATTCAGTTTTTAACTATTTAAAAAAAACAACTGTTTTTAATCTTTTTAAAAAAAATCAATTCAGTTTTAAAGTAAAACAAGAAAATCAGTTTTCATATTCTAAATAAAAATCAGCGAATAAATGAAAATAAATAAAAAAAAAAAACTTACAGGGGGCTCGTCGAGTGGTCGGGGGGCTTCATCGAGGTTTGCAGATCGGAGGGGGGGGTCTAGAAGTGGGCGGCGCTCGGTTGTTTTCACGAGGGGGGGGGGGGTTTTGGGGATGGTCGCACAGCAGAGGAGGGAGGCGCGATAGGAGGCGGGTGGCGGTCGGAGACGATGAAGGAGGAAGGAGAAGAGGTGGCGGGTGCGACGGTGGCTCCGTCGAGCCATCTAGGGCTCCGCCCTCTTTTTCTTCTTTTTTTTTTATTCTGAATTCATTTTTTTTTGAACGGGGGGGGGGGGGGGGGGGGGCAGGAGGGTTAAAGGGGAGGAGGGAATATTTTTTTTTTATTTTTTATATTATTTAATTTCTAAAAGTTGACTTTCCCATACGACCTCGAAACGAGGCCCACCGCCTGTCGCCCATAGCGTTTCACCCCCATTCCGAACACAATAGGATATGTACCGCAAGCTGAATCGACCGTTTCGATCAGTTTCCTTTTAATTTACATTTAAATCACTATATTGAATTTTAAACGTACATTTCAAATTACCGGGGCCACATACGAATTCTAAAAATGGCAGAAAAATATTTTCTAGCTTCGTATTGACGATACGGTCCTAACAAAACTAGTTTCGTTGAATTCTGAGACCGTTAGAAAAATGGCCAATTTCCAGTCGATTAAAATCAACTGAAACTGGTCAAACGCGTTTTCTTTTGCCACGCTCACACATTGATTCGAAAAATTATGAAATTTGGAATCTAGCAATAATTTTACATCCCGGACCCAACAAAACTGGTTTCGTCGAAATCCGAGGTCATTTGCAAAATGTCCATTTTTAAGGGCCTGAATTCCATAGCGACTATTCAGAATTTTCAACTGGACATATCTTTTGATTCCCGCTATCAAATTTTGATTTTTCGGATTCGTTGGAAAGATATTCACTATTAGATTCCATTATTTTTGGTTTCACTAAAATCCGGATTGTTTTGCACCCGGTACATTCAATTGAAGTTTGAAATCGAATTATCGAACTACCGCGCCATTTTCAATTCTATTTATAATTATATATAATTATTATATATTCTAACGACGACGTATATAATATATACGTCGAATTATATTCAAATTAAATTTCTCGCCGATATTATTTAAAATAATTTCATTTTAAATAATCAAAATTCGCTAAAATTGCCAAAATAAAAATTTCAAACTGGCCCAGATTTTCCGGGTTGTTACAATCTCCCCCACTTAAAACTTTTCGTCCCCGAAAAGGAACAAAGTTGAAAGTGGTTTGATTAATCAGTTCTACGATCGATCAGGCTTCCATTCTCCAACTCTTCAGTTTCTGAGAATTTTCAAAATTTCAAAAATTTGGCTAACACCCTAAATTTTCGAAAAATTTCGCCATAACCTCCCCTGCACCGGGAGCATCGGGGAATTTCAAATAGCTTCCCCGGTCCTTCAGATCTCAAAAAGAAAAAGAAAAAGCCAAGCGGCTAGCCAATAGGCTCACAAAATCATCATCACCCAAACAAAACAGGAAATTATGTAGTAAACATGTACCTATTTGTCGGGCAAACAAATTTTATTCTCTGCTCTAGCCTCCTTGCTATGACCTGTTCAATGATATATATGCATATGCAAGCAAATGCGACCAATTTTCAATATAATTCAATATTGGATTCAATTAGGCCAAATGGTTAAAAATTAGCAAACAAATAAACAAACAACACAAACATCAATCAATTAGTGAATTATCATTTGAAATTCATAACTTTGATATATAGCCAAAAATCAGATTTTTGATGCCAAATCACAACAATAAGCCCTATCTAGTTTTGGTTCTCACACCAGTCAATAGGAAATATATAGAAAGCCCACTTTCGTCACTCGAACATAAATTCTAATGATGGAGCTCCATCATCAAAATCATCTCCGGGCGATTAGAGTGTGATGCTATATCTATCCAATATATTAAAATTTCAAATACACGTTTGCAAGGCGTATATGCAAAATCTTTATATACTGGACTGTCCAAATCAATATAAAAAAACTAATCAAATACGAATAATTGATTTTAAATTTTCAAAACAAAAATTTGTTTTCATTAGAAAAATATACTCTTCACACTCGTTCTAGGATACTACTGATCCTATCTCTAACGAGTCATTCTCATTGGATATTACTAATCCAATATCTGATGAATTCTTTAGTATGGTTCTAATGTGCCTTGTTCTCTGAGCTTTGTAAACCAAAGCTCTGATACCAAATGTGACGGCAAGGAATTTCGCTCGGTCCGAACCAGTCGCTAAACCGACCCAGACCGTTCGAAACGCCCTATCGTTTGAGAACACGACAAAATAGAACGCATACAGAAGAACATTTCATTGTATATTACAACAATGCATCAGATTACCAGAATATACAGAGTATAAATGAATATTACACAGAAATATCAGAGATTTAAATTACATTTAAATACATAGCAGCGGAAAATAATACAATATACAACTAGAAGAGATATACGGATACAAAGCTTTCCGGATATCATTCCAGCTGTAAACCAGGATCCTGTGAATATAAATCTGCAAAACCCAAAACTACTAGCTGCCCGTGTCAAAATAGGGGCACCCAGAGTTTAGGTTAAAACAATAAACTCCAGGTCAGTCATGTGACTGGTGTGAGAACTAAAACAGTTATTAATCTTTATTTTAAATCATTAGGTAAATCAAGGGACCACGCCGTATAACACGGAACGGGTTTCCTCCCAAGAATACCAGTGCATCAAACAAACAGCGCAATGCTAAATAAAGAAAAATGAAGCTGTTATAAGACCCAGGTCCCATCACACAATGCAACGCAGCCGAGGATAGGGTTTTCCCTTATAACAGCCAAAGAATGCTTGATACGTTTAAAACAAATCATTTGATACTATTATAAGTGCATAGTGTATAAAACAACTTCAAATCATAAGTATCAATCATAGGCGGCATAAGCGCCCCATCCCACTATGTCGCCATATATAGGATTACAACTAAAACCGCAAATGTCACGTATTTGGAAATTGGATTTCCATCTATGAACCGAGGCAAAAGATAGTCCTCAACCGATTCGAGACGCTCTAGCCCGTGTCTCAGGAACAGCCGCAACTGCCCCTTGGATCCTCAGGGCCGGTCCACTGATGTGGATTATAATGCCTGAACAATGCGTTTCTCCGCCCTTTGGGGCGTAAATGAGCCAACGAATGACTCCATCGGTTCGAGAACGACCGATCAATCCGAGGCGCCTCGCAACAGCAACAACCACATAAGTCAAACTCGTCAGGGCGTGTAAAACCACTGACGCCACTTCTAGCTAGAAAGAAAACGCAGGTCCCCCCTGACGTCCGTCTCCCGTTTTTGGTTCATACCGGGTGTGAAACACGCGAGGTAAACGTTACACAAAGCTACGCCACAAAGGCCGTGCTTTGATCATCACCACAAGACTTTGCTTTTCAACAGAAGCCTTGATCATTTGCATATTAGCATGCCACACAGGCAAACCATCCTATGCAACCGATATCAGTCACACAGAATGAAATCCGATGTCAGACACACAGTCCATTTACAAGTCCGTTCTGGGTCTGAACGAAACCGGAGGCACCTAGTACCCCGCATATCCATCGATCTCCAAGTACGTCTGGACGATCACTAACTGTTTCCATCTTCTTGGGTGTACAGCCCAATCAAGATCATCAGTTATCACCCAAACGACGTGAAGACCTCCGGTCTTCGACCATCGTCTTCATCTTCGACTTATCGTCGTATCAGTTATTCAGAATGGGATAAACCCGGTCTTTCCGAATAACTCGCGTATATTTTAAATAAGTGTTACACAAACACAACATACGCCTCATTCCAATTCATCAGTCACTAACCGTAAATTAATCAAGAGAATAATTCCCCAAATATTAACCCCGAAGGCCGAAACCAACATCAGATCAATATCCATAAAATCATTCTGCTTAGCTAACCGACAGTTAGTTTCTAAATTTCACATTCATAGGGAAAGGTTCCCATTAATTTTATCAAAGATAAATTCTTGAATTTACTCTTTAATCTACTTTTGAATATCAATTCAAACTAGTCGGGATTAGCGAACCTTACCGAAGTAATCATTTGTTTTAATTTCCCAATCCCAACCTATTCATCCCATGAAGTAAAACTGGTTATACTTCATATCTAACACCACGGTGTTATCGGTAAATTCAATTACCATTTCACGTTCAAATCTAATTAAAGATTTAACTATCGCCTGGAGCAAAACTGGTGATACCCCATCTCCGATCATTTCAATCTAATTAAAGATTCATTAAAACTCCACTTAGTTTTAATCGTTAACTGGGTTAAAGAATCAGTGTCATTTAAAACACGGTTCACGATAAACCCAAAATCACATTCATCAATTATCGGGTTAAAGAATAAGTGTTATTTAAAACACTGTTCACGATAAACCCAAAAATCAATATCAATTCAATTCCAATTAAATATTATTTAATTGGTACCCTTCATTAAATCTAAATAAAAAGATCTAATCTTTTCTCAACTGGGTTCAAGAACAGTGTTAGTGAAGACACCATTCACGACAAACCCAAATCCCATTTGATATTCAATATAAGGCTCTGAATAGAAAATATATCGGCTTATATTCAATATCAAATTCTACGATTAACAAATGTCGTATTGGAAATAACGATATAAATATATATCTTTCAAATTTCCGTAACAACATCCGTATAATCACAAATTCCAACATCGAAATATTCCGAAGACAATTTCGATTCAAATCCACTCCAATGCAATCATTGGAAATTTTGGTTATTTTCAAAACCCTTTTCAAATTCAATTTATTTATTTAAAAATAAATAGAATTATAATTCTAGTTCAAAACTAGTTCATTTCGATAAAAATCTATTTTTATCTTTTCAAATAGGGAGTTTTTCATCCCAATTCTTTCTAAATCATTTCTTATGATTTTACACAAATTATTACTATTTTTAATAATTTTATCAAGGCCCGTACAGTCGATTTCCATCAATGGCCATCGAACTGCACTTACAGCGACCTTTTTCGAATTTGATTTGGACATAATTCCAAATCCAACCGTTAGATTTCAAATTTCTAATTTTCATTAGAAAGCTCTTTTCGATACGAACCCAACGGTTCCGGTTTTAGGAGAATCCGACGGTCGGATCTCCCGCAATGTCCGTTTGAAATAAATGGTCGAAATTCGCGAACTACCGCGGCGCGGCGCGTTCTATTCAGGCCATTATATTATATATATAATATATATAATATATATTTCGTCGATTCCTATTTAAAACGGATTATATAAATAGTTTTAAATTCGTTTCAAATTCTATTTCAACTTCTATTTCAATTCAAAGCAAAAATTGAATTCTTCTTTATAAATTCGTTTTAAAATTCATTTCTATTCAATTCGAATTTCAATTCAATTTGAATTCATTTCAATTCGCTTTCAATTCCATTTGAATTC
Source organism: Allium sativum (assembly GCA_030737875.1). NCBI lineage: Eukaryota > Viridiplantae > Streptophyta > Magnoliopsida > Asparagales > Amaryllidaceae > Allium > Allium sativum. Next base: position 494,691,121 of record CM060920.1, read on the forward strand.
GTTTTCAATTCAATTCATTTCGAAATCGTTTTCAATTCAATTCATTTCGAAATCGTTTTCAATTCATTTTGAATTCGTTTTCAATTCAATTCATTTCGAAATCGTTTTCAATTCAATTCATTTCGAAATCGTTTTCAATTCAATTCATTTCGAAATCGTTTTCGATTCATTTTGAATTCGTTTTCAATTCAATTCATTTCGAAATCGTTTTCAATTCATTTTGAATTCGTTTTCAATTCATTTTGAATTCGTTTTCAATTCAATTCATTTCGAAATCGTTTTCAATTCATTTTGAATTCGTTTTCAATTCAATTCATTTCGAAATCGTTTTCAATTCATTTTGAATTCGTTTTCAATTCAATTCATTTCGAAATCGTTTTTAAAATCGATATAAATATCGTTCACGTCAAAATGGCGTCAATCTAATCAACACGGCTTCATATATTCCTTTATTTTCAAATATTCTATTTCAAATATTTCTTTTTCAAATATTTCTTTTTCAAAACTGGAATGAGGCCCAATCAATTACCATATAAAATTAATTATATGGATTTTCATACAACACATGTATATAATAGCATTGAAAATAATCAACCATCAACCAAAGTGCACTACACTGTATAAGCATCAAATATAGATATTCAACGCTTATAACAGCCTGTCAATCAATCGATCGACATATTTAATCAATCAGGATGAGTGAACTTCAAATTTCATCCTAACACCCGTGTGGGGTTTCAAACAATCAAACACATATTTTATTTGTGCAGTTAGGCGATGTGTAAAATTTATCGACCCAATCAACGTCATTCAAATAGGTGTACATAAACAAACCGTCTGGTTTGTAAATGAATATTTATTTATTCACATTCACGTTAAAAATTAAATTTTAACGATAACACATTTTATTTTAACATATGAATTTCTATTCAGTTCATTCTTTAAATAAAATGCTATTTTTATTTTTCTAACTTATTTTAGAAAATTTCGGCGGCATAACGGCACGATACTAGAAACGGGACAAGGCCTAGCCTTATCCCCGGTCTAGTGAAGGCCCACGCCATTCACACATCAATCAAATTCACTTTCGTTATGCAAACCACAAAATTTGGAGTAAGGGTCTAACCTAGCCTTACTCCTTCGCCTTATAACGGCGCACGTCTAATCCTAACCAATTTATCGATTCGATTTTTCACACCACAAACCACATTCAAACCAATATCACAATCAATAACCAAACAGCCAAACAAACAAGTTCATGGTCTGTGGACGATTGTGTCGGGTGCTACTAAACACCGTCTGCATCCTAGTATATATATATAACTAGAAAAGTAAATTGAAAGGTGAGAAATTCTCACATTTAGCTATCCAACCATCTCGACTCTTCTTTTGCAGAAGTCTTCGTCGTTTCGCCTTTTTGTCACCTTCGTTGCCCAAGGCCACTATATATATAAAAATTGAATTTTTATTTCAAAGTTCAATATATAAAAATCGAATTTTTATTTCAAAGTTCAATATATAAAAATCGAATTTTTATTTCAAAGTTCAATATATAAAAATCGAATTTTTACTTTTGCTTTCAACATATAAAAATATGATTTTTACTTTTGCTTTCAACATATAAAAATATGATTTTTACTTTATAAATAAATCAGTTTTATTCTTTTTTTTTCAAAAATCTCAGTTTTAACATTTTTAAAAGTCTGTTCTTTAATATTTTAAAAATCTCTTCTCTGGTTTTAACATTAAATAAAATTCTGGTTTTAAACAAAATAAAATTCTGGTTTTAAACTATATATAAAATTCTGGTTTTAAACAAAATAAAAAAAATTCTGGTTTTAAACAAAATAAAATTCTGGTTTTAAACTATATATAAAATTCTGGTTTTAAACAAAATAAAATTCTGGTTTTAAACTATATATAAAATTCTGGTTTTAAACAAAATAAAAAAAAATTCTGGTTTTAAACAAAATAAAAAAAAATTCTGGTTTTAAACTATTTTCTGTTTTTATGATTTAAGAATTCAGTTTTTAACTATTTAAAAAAAACAACTGTTTTTAATCTTTTTAAAAAAAATCAATTCAGTTTTAAAGTAAAACAAGAAAATCAGTTTTCATATTCTAAATAAAAATCAGCGAATAAATGAAAATAAATAAAAAAAAAAACTTACAGGGGGCTCGTCGAGTGGTCGGGGGGCTTCATCGAGGTTTGCAGATCGGAGGGGGGGGTCTAGAAGTGGGCGGCGCTCGGTTGTTTTCACGAGGGGGGGGGGGTTTTGGGGATGGTCGCACAGCAGAGGAGGGAGGCGCGATAGGAGGCGGGTGGCGGTCGGAGACGATGAAGGAGGAAGGAGAAGAGGTGGCGGGTGCGACGGTGGCTCCGTCGAGCCATCTAGGGCTCCGCCCTCTTTTTCTTCTTTTTTTTTTATTCTGAATTCATTTTTTTTTGAACGGGGGGGGGGGGGGGGGGGGGGCAGGAGGGTTAAAGGGGAGGAGGGAATATTTTTTTTTTATTTTTTATATTATTTAATTTCTAAAAGTTGACTTTCCCATACGACCTCGAAACGAGGCCCACCGCCTGTCGCCCATAGCGTTTCACCCCCATTCCGAACACAATAGGATATGTACCGCAAGCTGAATCGACCGTTTCGATCAGTTTCCTTTTAATTTACATTTAAATCACTATATTGAATTTTAAACGTACATTTCAAATTACCGGGGCCACATACGAATTCTAAAAATGGCAGAAAAATATTTTCTAGCTTTGTATTGACGATACGGTCCTAACAAAACTAGTTTCGTTGAATTCTGAGACCGTTAGAAAAATGGCCAATTTCCAGTCGATTAAAATCAACTGAAACTGGTCAAACGCGTTTTCTTTTGCCACGCTCACACATTGATTCGAAAAATTATGAAATTTGGAATCTAGCAATAATTTTACATCCCGGACCCAACAAAACTGGTTTCGTCGAAATCCGAGGTCATTTGCAAAATGTCCATTTTTAAGGGCCTGAATTCCATAGCGACTATTCAGAATTTTCAACTGGACATATCTTTTGATTCCCGCTATCAAAATTTGATTTTTCGGATTCGTTGGAAAGATATTCACTATTAGATTCCATTATTTTTGGTTTCACTAAAATCCGGATTGTTTTGCACCCGGTACATTCAATTGAAGTTTGAAATCGAATTATCGAACTACCGCGCCATTTTCAATTCTATTTATAATTATATATAATTATTATATATTCTAACGACGACGTATATAATATATACGTCGAATTATATTCAAATTAAATTTCTCGCCGATATTATTTAAAATAATTTCATTTTAAATAATCAAAATTCGCTAAAATTGCCAAAATAAAAATTTCAAACTGGCCCAGATTTTCCGGGTTGTTACATTGAGGCTAAAAACCGCAAAATAATAAACTAAAAATTCAATTACATAAAGTATTAGTTCTTGGTGAAAATTTCAGTTAGTTAAATTAAATTAATTGGAATGGTGTAGTTTTGCACTTTTTGTGATTTCAATTTTTTCTCTACTCCCTCCCTTTCTAATTTGACTATGAGGTTCTATTCAGGAATATGCTGGAAAGTATGAACTTATTTGCAGTTTACACTTTTTATTCCATATGTAAATAAAATATCAATTTCGCAATTATTCTATAGTATTAGCAACAACGGAGCTATGGAATATAAGTTGAAACAAGGAATTCAATTTTTGTGTTATAAGACTATTTCCAATGATATGACGTGATATGTTGAGTTGAAATTTTATTACATGTAAGTCTGCTAACTGCTATCTTGTTAAATATGAACGTTAAATTTATTACTTAGGATATTGAAATCCTTTATTATGGATATCATAAAATTTGGTACTATCAGTATTATGAAAAAGAAAGACTTATACTACTATTCTGGTTAAAGGAATTGACGTTTAATCTTAGTCTAGGTCATCTGCATCACACATTTATATTTTGAGTTAGGCACACATATATATATATACACACATACACACATACATATAATTATAATGTACACTTATATAGTTAATTAGGTAATAATTATTATTAAATCTCCCTTAGGAAAGTAATTAGTATTTGAGGCATAATATGGAAGATTCCTTATAAAGCCTTAACTGTAAATCAGTGATATGTGCATAAAGTGGAATTTAAATTATGGCTAAGTCATAGTGAAGCAAGGTTAGTCAAAGAACATGAAAAATGTGCCCAATTATCTTGATGTCAAAAATATGACCTTGGGGTTAATATGGGACATCGTTTATGATAAGTAACTACGATGACATGCAGTTAGTTCCAGTTCTATAGGAGTAAATCTGTAAACATGCACCCACAAATAACCAAGTTAATGTAATACATCATCGTGTGTACTTACAAATAGTTTTCCTTTTCATTAAGAATTATTAAGTGGCTCGAAGAGATGTCATGAAACGTCATCTTGATAAGTACTTGTGAGGAGTCTAGCTGGGGGATACATAATAAATGATTGAGGCCTACATCAATTGGGATCTTAAATGATTAGGATCTGCTTATTTTCAGAAGAAAAAAGGTACTAAGTGATTTGGGTATTATCTCTAACATTGCTAGATATTTATGACATTCGGTTATAGGATAAGGGAACTTGCTTCAGAAATTAAAGGTGTTAAGTGGTTATTTTAAGGATCGACCTCCTTTTCTAATATGAGTACTAAATGGTTTCAATTATATATGGAAGACATATTCCTATTTAACATATACTGCCTTAGTACTGAAATAAGACATTCAAAATTTTTATTTGCCAAATACTTCTTATTCTGACTCCCTCCTCTTTACCACATAAGTTCAGGAAGGAGTGATATTGAGGATGATGTTGAAGATATAGTTAATGAAGCTAGAAATTATTTATATTATTCTTGTTATGATGTATTTATTTGTACAATGGAAATGCACTTTTGGAAAACTAATGTAACAATGATTGACACGATGTTATGTTAATTTTGACAATTAAATTTGGATTTGAATAAATGCGTATAATTTTCTATTATACTTTGTTCCTTCTGCTTAGAGCTTCAAAAGCATAGTTGGTGACCTACATTATTCTTTCACAACCAATAACTGGCCCTGGAGTGGGCCTAAATTTTGAAAGGGCTTTTCTAGATTGGATTTTAGGCTTATTTTAGGGAAAGTTGTTACAAAATGTTGGCTACTAAACTTAGGGTTTGGCAAATGATGGCAATAGGCCTTGTCATTTGTATGCTTGGGTCGATGTTTTCAATAAAACAAATCAACTATGTTTTATTCGTGTAATGACCCGACTTTTCCATACCATTTGAGTTGACATTTAACTACACATGTCCAACTTAAAAGCACAGAAAAGAGGATAGGTAATAGAAAGAAATTAGAGTGAGAAGAGAAAAGAAGAAATGTTAGAATAGAAGAAGAAGGAGAAAAACATCAACAACACTACAGAATCAGAGTAGAATAGAACCTCACAGCGGAATGAATAAAATATAATATTTCAGTACTCTTTACACCAAGAGAAAACTGTATATATATATATATATGATTTCACAATAAGAGTACACATCAAGATCATACTATAAAATCCGACAAATACAACATATAATGGAAATAAATTTATACCAGAAAATACGGGAATACGTCTTGACTCCAGCTTCACTCCTGAAGCTCCAAGAAAATCCTAGTGCAACCTGATAAATGAACTCGGCCTGACCGAGCCCATTTCGTGAAAGCAAGATGACACGAATTGTCAGTCTGGAAGACTTTCAGTGATAAAACTCATAACATAAACAACTTTCTTAACTTTGGAAAATCATTTGAAATAATGGAACTCTCATAAGACATGACCACACAGAAACATGACATGTGTATTTACCTTACGATAAAGAAAACACTTTTTATATCAAATCCAATAATATTATAATAATGTCTATCAGACCACAAATAAATAGGCATATAGCCGGAAAGCTTGCATCTCACTTTCAAACATAGTTGGTATAGAGCTAAAAACGTACGGCTCGTATTGGAGTTTGGATTTCTAACATGACAAGATATGGGACCATCCCCCGATCAGTGTTATTTAAAGAGGAAACACTGGGTTCATCAAGAACATCTTGCAACCCGGACACACATGACTGGCCACTCATTCAACCTGAGTTTAGCGAGTATAGTGTCACCTACGATTGTGATTGGCCACCGTTTCCCGTAAGCATACATAAACGATAGAAAAAGAAATAAATGAACTTTCTTTAGATGATGACAAATCACCTTAATGGAAATGACCAACATAGCCATGTTGCCTTCTCGATTTCTGTCATTTCCTGGTTGATGAAGCTTGAGGTCACGGTTACCTTTTCAGAACAACACATCAAAATTTAAATGCCATATAGTCAGATATCAAATCACTAGTTATTTTGCACAAACATACTCTGGGTGTTAAGCTAAATAAGTTTCCTTCTTCACCAACAAAATTGGTATATTTGCAAAAACCAATGTACGTGATTCTTAGGAAATACATTGTTAAACATTCAGTCCATACAAGTTCGTTCTGGGATTGAATGAAACTGAAAATACCTTAGAATAAGAGGTTTACTGCCATGAGCTTAATCTCGGTAATTAACCAGAGACATCAGCGAGCAACCTACTCGCTCCTAAGATATATGTCTTTAAATCGTTTCATAAGGATCCCTGTAATGTTAGTTCTCCAACGCACAGTTGGTTCGAAGTGGTTTTGGGTCTAGTTCCCATCCTGGTCTCTTCGAACTAATACATCAAATGCCAAAATCAATATTCGTTGATATTCCATTTTTTAACTATCAATCGAACACAATATGTATCAGTACATTGGTAGCTCAGACCCTTTTTAAAATCATTCATTAAAGTCATTTCATTAATTCTTAAAATCGAATGCATATACTTATCTCAGCTAATCTCTTTGGTTTTCGTTACTTTGAAAACAATAACAAACTCTTATATTTCCATAATATACGTATTCATAGGATTTCCTCTATATTTTCTTTAATTTGAAAATATCACTATATATACTAAAAATCTCTTCAATTTCCTTTACTTTGGAAATATTGCTATATATACTTAAAACAATGGTATATGTCTAATTATCAATGCTTATATGGGTCAACACAATGTCAAGTGACATATTCAATATTTCATAACCCCAACGATCTTTATTTAACTTCAACTTTACAGATTAAAGTTTATAATAGCAATTCAAGAAATAATAATTTAATTTTTAGTTTTCATTTACGATTCCAAATCCGTCTAACCTCTCATTTACATTTCCTTAAAACCAAAACCCTTTACTTATTTCCTTAAATAAGTGTATTCACAACCTGTACTTTTTTCATTACTTAGATAATAGTTTCATTTACTTAATCAAGTGGTATAATAAAAATCACACTTCATATTTGGGTCAAATAATGTCAAATAATACATTGTTTAATAAAAACCCAATAGTTTCATTATATGTCAAAATCTTGCAAATAACGTTGCAATATTAATTTTCTTATAGAAATAATAAATTATTCCCAACATCTTTACCATTACAAACTAATGCCATCCTCAGATAAAGTCGCTCAAGTTGGAGTACTATATTTACCTCTCAGACCTTGATCGACAACATTCTTATCTTAAGATAAATAAAAGGTTGTAATCTCGAAACTGATATTAATTATAATATCATCTAAAATGTCATTTACTATTTCATTTAAATACGGTTTTGAATATCGTGTCTTACATTTGGAAAATCAGTTTCTAATTCCATCTCCTTTACTTAATTCGTTTATTAAGTAAAAATTGTACCAAAATGTCCTTTTAACGTTAACCCGTTTTAATATAATTTATTTACAATCTCAGATTTATTTCATAAATCATTTATCCGATTTCTTTACATCAATCCATTAAATCACCCTACGATCATCTTTGAACTTCTCTTTCCAATTGAAATCATTTTACTTGATTTCATTGCTAAGTAACACTTGTTTAAAATCAGCGCTTTAGCTTCACACCCTTTTTTATTACTGTTTTTACAAACAAGGCTTAATATAAAACCCTTTTAACATATCCCCTTGCATTCTTGATTTTTTTTTTGATTCTTTTTCCTTAGTTCAAATATTAAGTAAAACATTTATTCTAAACTATTGCATTAGCTTAAGATTTCTTTTTGAACTACATTAAAAAAACTTGGATTTTATTATAATATCCATTAATAAACCGCTTTCAAAATTCAACTAAATTTCATTATAAGCTCGATTACTTTCTTAAATGAATTTAAAAAGCAATCACTTCAATTATTATTAATAAAACAATAATTAGCCTCATCATTTACTAATGTAAAAGTAGTTTACTTCATTATTAACTAGAATAAATAATAAATCTCTTTTAAAATCTTATTAAAACAATAATTAATTTGTTAATAACAGACACCTCAATATTTATCCTTATCACAAATTAAAAGATTAATTAGCCCTTTAAGGTATTTTATTAAATTTTTAAACAACTAATTGTCAAATCATTCCATTAGATTAATTGAAACAGATTAATCTACTAACTAATTTCAATTAAACGTTTGACTTAGTCAACCTAAAAACATCATTTGACTTGTTAACTGATTTTCACTAATACTTCCTCTTAAATTAATTAATAACTTAACTAATTTAATAACATCACTTAAATTTTTCACAAAAACAATTATTCCAAATTATTAACCTTTCAGTTAATTTTGGACTTCATTGCTTATAAAAATTATTTAAAATACAAAAATTTGCTATATAGAATATTTATAATTACTTTATAAGAACAAAGTATAAAACATCAATTTATATACAAAACTTCTATCGTATAAAATATAATTTAAAATCCTGCTTACGTTATAAAAATAAATTTAATAACTTGAAATTACGTTAATTCTCCTAACAGCAAATCAAGATCTTAAAAGATGGATTTTTGGTCATCTGCTGCCAATCTTTTAACTAATATTGTTCATTGATTAATATCACATCAACGTTGAATTTCAATTCAACAATCAATATCCAATTTAACCAACAACATCCAAATATGATTTAACATTACTTGAGATAAACAATTCATATATAAATAATTTGAAAACGAGTAACAAACAATTATTTGAGAAATCCAATTTGATCCCTTCAACTTATTTTTCCCTACGTCACAACTCATAAAAACATTTGATAATTTCATATGAAATAGATAAACTAATCTAATCATTTTAAATAACGGAAACATAAATAACATCGATTATCAACCAAGTAACCATTTTCAACCAAACAACATTCATTCAAACATCCAATTTATGCTAATAACGATAAATTATGATCATATGAATTTTATCTCATCATAGAATTCGAGAAAGAGTAAGTAACTCACATTTCTTTCCAATTCGACGATTTCAGGTCGATTTATATAGTTTCAAACAATGTTTGAAATTACATAAAATTCCAATTAGCTCTAAATCGCTCCAAACTGGCTTGATAGCTCAATATTCTCCGATATGATTCCAACGGACCATAATTTGTTGAATTTTGATAACGTATGAATGAGTTATGACTATTACAAGATTTAAACATCCATATAAAATAATTTTTGTACTAATTATTATTTGAAAACTAATTATGCGCTTAATAACTAATTACCCGCTTAATAACTAATTAGCCACCTTAATTACTTTTGATAAACCTTCTCCCTCGTTAAACAAATTCGAACCACATAGCAGCATCTCTGCACCATGCCCGTGCTTTTAATCCTTCCACCTCCTCCATTTTCTCAATGAAAAATTAATTCGAGACCACTTGTAGACTTCTCATCGCGTGCTCCACCTGCTAATCACTGTTGCTCCAACTCCGGTCAGCACCTTTTTTTCCGTTCATTAGGCCATCCCCCCAGGATGCGACTCAAAATTCCACAAATCACCACCCAAAATGGTCAAAGCCTGCGCCTCGCTCCCATATACACCACTCCATCGTCTGTTTCACCACTCTTTGCTACTGTCGCCATCAAACCCAAGCCCCAGGGATGCTGCCAAAAACCCATTTGCTAGAAAACTGATCGCACCCATTAAATTTGACATCAAATTGAAGATCTCGCTTGCGCAATCCCAACGAATCTGAGTTAATTCAATTCCATCATATATCCGATTTTTAATTGATTTTCAAATAACACTATTTCATTGTGAATTCATGAAAAACGATGTGGTTGTTATAAAGAACGAGGAGGAGTTGGGGATTAGGGATTTGGAATTGGGCGAATATATAGATATTCTTATTATTATTTTATTAAATTTATTTAATTCGTGCCTATCGCCATTTCCGTTCAATGTTTGTTTATTCGCATGGTCACATAAAAATTTGATAGAACAAAAATAGACATACTATTATAGTTTGACATTCCGAACCCAACAAAACTTGTTTCATCAAAATCCAAGTCCGTTTGCAAAAATAGCACTATTTCGAATATTTAAACTATTAATTGATTCACGTTTATTTTTCGCATGCTAATATAACAACTCTGATTGGCTCGAAACTTGAAATCTTACTGTAACTTAGTATTTCAGATACAATGGAACTAGTTTTGTTGAACTCTAAGTTCATTTGGGAAAACTCCCTTTTTTGTTCATAACGTAAATCGATAAGTATTTATATCGCACACGGTCACAAAATAACTCCATTTGACTTAAAAATGGAAATCTTACATTAATTAACCATTACGGATTTTATAAAATAGGTTTCGTTGAAATCCAAGGTTGTTTGAAAATTGGTTATTTTTGGGTTCCATATTAAATCGATAAAATATATCAATTCCAAAATAAACAAATCTATTGATAATAAATTGTCATTATTATATATATTCAAACATAATTATACATAACTTCCACATAAACTAACTTGGATTTTAAACTTGATTTTTCCATTTTTGAGTTAAAACAATATGTTATTCATTCCAAAACCTATTATTTAATTTAAATAAATTGTTATAGTTTATGAGACTTTCTGAAAATTTGATTTGGACATAAATCAAAATCTACAAGATGAAATCTCAAATTTTCTCTTCCATTAGAAATCTATAATCCAATGGATCTGGAAGATTCTTGTTTCAAAGAATTCTGACTTATATTGGATTCTGTACATCCATTTAAAGTTCAATATGTAAACCACGAACTACAGTGACGTTACAAGCCCGTTTTTAAATTAATAATAATTTATACGTTCAAACCTCGTTAAATAAATTTCTTGTAAAAATCCTTTTATATTTCCAATACAATATTTTAAACAAATTTAAATGTTCAAAATTAACGGCTAAGAATCTGTGTCGTTACATTCCTTCCCCTTAAAAGAATTTCGTCCTCGAAATTATATGGTAGGATAAATGCTTCAAATCCGTTAATTTCTCACACCATTTACTTAAGATCTTACATTCCACTTCCTAAATTTTTAATTCCAAATGATCAAATTAGTTTTATTTGTAAACCAATTTATTTCTATTAACATAAAAGTTCAAAAATTCTGAAAATTTTCTAACACCTTAAATCTTCGAAAAATTCCGACAGAGACTCTCATGTGTGGAGAGACTTTTGCAATATCACAAGGGAAATAAATATATGTGCATCAACCCACATGGTTGGAAAACCCAATTCGTAAACCAAATTTTGTATTTTTGCGTAGGTGTGCCTTATATGTGCGTTATTAAGCGAACTCGCTTAATATTTTGTACAGTTAAATGAACCAAACCCGAGCCAATGGCTCTAGGTACCTATACTTCCTCAATTCAACAAATGAGTTTCAATATACGAAGTTTAGTAACATTCAATCCTTTAATGTGAATAAATCACATAATTTTGAATTAATATCTTTGCATTCAAGCCATATTCCACACACATACATTCACATTCATCCAATTGATTTATATCAATTTATTCTCTTATAATTATAATATGCTCAATTTTATTTTGCAAAATCATCCCATTTTATTCAACTAAACTTAAGTTAATTTTTAATCCATTCGATTCACTTATATTATTTCTGAGATGACCTGAACTTCCCCGGTCTCCGAAGAGATGAGAAAGAATGAATTACTGTGAGGACACGACAAATCAGAACGCAGACGGAAGAACATTTCATTGCTATTACAACAATTCCATCAGAATACAAGAATATACAGAGTATAAATGAATAAATTACATTCGATAAATATCAGAGATTACAATAAATTACATAGCAGCGGAAAATAATACAAAGCACAACTGAAGGTGATATACGGATACAGAGCTTTCCGGATATCATTCCAGTTGTAAACCAGGATCATGTGAATATAAATCTGCAAAACCAAAACTACTAGCTGCCCGTGTCGAAAATAGGGGCACCTAGAGTTTAGGTTAAAACAATAAACTCCAGGTCAGTCATGTGACTGGTGTGAGAACTAAAACAGTTATTTAAAGCTTTACTTTAAAAGAGAGTAATTCAAGGGACCACGCCGTATAACACGGAACGGGTTTCCTCCCAAGAATACCAGTGCATTTAATAAACAGCGCAATGCTTTTTCGAAAAATGAAGCTATTATAAGACCCAGGTCCCATCACACAATGCAACGCAAGCCAGAGGATAGGGTTTTACCTTATAACAGCCAAACATGCTTGGTACGTTTAAAACGAATCATTTGATACTATTGTAAGTGTATAGTGTCAAAACAATTTCCATCATAAATATAAATCATAGACGGCATAAGTGCCCCATACCACTATGTCGCCATACTAGGCTCTACAAATAAAGCCGAAATACACGTATTGGAAATTGGATTTCCGTCATGAGTCGAGGTAAGGGGCAAGCTCCTCTCCGCTTCGAGACACTCTAGCAAATGCCTCGGGACTACACACTCTGGGCAACCCCGGATTCGGCTGGGCCGGTCCTCTCTTACGTTTGAGGATTGGCAATTCCTGAACACACGTTTCCCGATCCTTACAGACCTAATATCGAGGCGCCTCATTCCAACAACCACAAAGGTGAAAAGTATATAAATGTCAGTGCTGGTAAGTCACTGACACCACCAAAGCTAGAAAGAAACGTCGTGCTCTCCCAGCGGTCTGTATCCCGTTTTTAACTCATACCGAGATGTGAGGCTCGCGAATTCACGTTATACACAAAGCTGCCACGTAGGCCGTGCTTTGATCATCAACCACAAGACTTTGCTTTTCAACAGAAGCCTTGATCCATGCAACTCAGCGTGCCACACAGGCAATTCATGCCATGCGATTGATATCTATCGATATATAACCTCTAAGCTCATACGTCTCAGAGAAGGGCGTTAAGCAAGAGAATAAATTCTCCGCCGCCAACAGATATATATTTAACAGAAATCAATCAACACAGAATAAAATCCAATGTCAGACACACAATCCATTTACAAGTTCGTTCTGGGTCTGAACGAAACCGGAGGCACTTTCCTCGCATATCCATCCATCTCCAAGTACGTCTGGACGACAACCAACTGATTCCCTCATCTTGGGTGTACAACCCAATCAAGATCATCAGTAATCATCTAAACGATGTGAAGACTTCCGGTCTTCAACCACCGTCTTCATCTTCGACATATCGTCGAATTGGTTATTCAGAATGGGTATAAACCCGGCCTTTCCGAAAAACCCGCGTATATTAAAAACAAATGTTACACAAACACAACATATGCCTCATTCCAATTCATTAGTCACTAACCGTAAATCAGCAAGAGAACAATTTCCCAAATATTAACCCCGAAGGCCGAAACCAACATCAGATCAATACCCAGGAAACCATTCTTCTTAACTAACCTACAGCTAGTTTCTAAATTTCAATTCTTAGGGAAAGGTTCCCATTAATTTTATCCAAGATAAATTATTTAAAATTTATCCTTTAATCTTCCTTTGGATGTCATTTCAAACCAAACTATGGTTTTCCAAACTAGTCGAGATTAGCGAACCACACCGAAGTAATTATTTATTTAATTCCCAATCCCAAACTATTCATCCCATGAAGAAAAACTGGTAATACTCCATATCTAACACCGTGGTGTTATTGGTAAAATTAATTACCATTTCACATTCAAATCTAATTAAAGATTTAACTATCGCTTTGGAGCAAAACTCGTGATACTCCATTCTCGCTCATTTTCAAATTTGATAATTTAAATTATCAATTCACATTTCAATCTAATTGCAGATTTATTAAAACTCCTTTTACTGGGTTAAAGAACTAATGTCATTTAAAACACAGTTCACGACAAACCCAAATCACATTCTATTTAAAACCCATTTCAAATCCAATTTATTTATTTAAAAACAAATGGGTTGTTATTTTAGTTCTAAACTAGTTCATTTCGATAAAAATCTATTTTTATCTTTTCAAATATGGAGTTTTTCATCCCAATTATTCCCAAATCATTTCTTATGATTTTACACAAATTATTACTATTTTTAATAATTTTATCAAGGCTCGTACAGTCGATTTCCATCAACGGCCATCGAACTGCACTTACGGCGACCTTTTCCAAACTTGATTTGGACGTATCTCCAAATCCAACCGTTAGATTTCAAATTTCTAATATTCGTTAAAAAGCTCTTTTCGATACGAACCCAATGGTTCTGGTTTTAGGAGAATCTGACGGTCGGATCTGTCGTAATGTCCGTTCGAAATCAATGGTCGAAATTAGTGAACTGCCGCGGCGCGACGCGTTCTATTCAGGCCATTATATTATATATATAATATATAATATATATTTTGTCGATTTCTATTTAAAACGAATTTTATAAATAGTTTTGAATTCTTTTCAAAAACAATTTCAACCTTTATTTCAAATTTAAATCAAAAATGAATTTTCTATTATAAATCCTTTTTACTTTCATTTCTATTTGATTTTAATTCAAATCGATTTTAATTCGATTCGAATTCATTTTCTTTTCAATTCAATTTGATTCGAATTCGTTTTCCATTCCATTTAAATTCAATTCGTTTTCTATTCAATTCGAATTCAATTCATTTCCTATTCAATTTAAATTCATTTCGTTTTCTATTCACTTTGAATTCATTTCGTTTTCTATTCAATTTGAATTCATTTCATTTTCTATTCAATTTAAATTCAACTCGAATTCGTTTTCTTTTCAATTCACTTCGAATTCGTTTTCTTCTCAATTCAAATCAAATTCGTTTTCTATATATTCGATTTTTAAATCTCTTTTGAATATTCATTATAAAACGAATATAATCGAACCAAATAAAAATAAAATGGCGGCTGATTTTTTTCTTTCTTCATCGTTGAACGGTTTCAATCCGTTGATTAATCGTTCTTTTCCTGGAAATTCTCGATTGTATGGTGAGACGTCGTTTAGCAAATTCAATCCGTTGAACTATCGTTCTCTTCTTGGCAATTCTCGTCTGTATGGTGAGGAGATTCCATTTCAGTCAGATCTGAATACATCAAGTTTACAGAAACGTGGTCGTTGTTATAGATGTGGAGATCTAAATCATCTGGTGAAAAATTGCAATAATCGATTAAAATGTTTCAACTGTGGTAAAGATGGGCACAAAAGATTCAACTGCGCGGAAATAACTGCTAGTAAGGTGGGGGCTATGGAGATAAATCACATAATTTTGAGCTCGGGTATGATCTTGCTCAAGAATTACTTAAGTATCAATGATCAGATTAACATCATTGAGAAATGTCAAATTCTTGGTAATGGTAAAGGAAGCTTTTATAGACCGTGTTTTGATAATGGAGCAAAACTTAATCTTTTTTTGATGTGTCTTGGCATGAGTTGGAATCCAACGAATAGAAAATATGAAGACAGGCGATCTTGTGATGGAGAGATTCCTCCTGTAATTCCAGAGGATTTCAAATTACTGGTTGGGGAATCTATTGAAACAGCCCAAAATGAAATAGTTATGAAAGGAGGTAATGCCGCAGATATTCCATTCATGAAACCAGATGTATGTATTGTCAATTTCTATAATAACGATGGGAAATTGGGTATTCATCAGGACAAAGATGAGGACATAGACAGTCTCATGGCTGGATTACCTGTAGTGTCGTTCTCCATCGGTGATTCGGTTGAGTTTGTATACAAGGATGAGAAGGAAAATGTGTTCAAGAAAGTGCTACTTGAATCAGGAGATGTGTTGATATTTGGCGGAAAATCCAGGAATATCCTACATGGTATTATGCGAATTTTCAGAAATACAGCCCCTGCTCGAATCAGGGATCAGACAAATCTTAAATCAGGCAGGATGAATCTTACGTTTAGGCAGAGATCAACACTGAGATTACAAGAGGTAAACCCTTTGACTGATGCTACTTTCTGTTCTGCTTCGTCGGTGACTAATTTTTCTCAGTTCCATCAATTTGATTCTCAAAGAACCTATGCGGATGTAATTAAGAGCTCAAAACCATTTAATATTTGGAATACTGGTTCAAGTGATAGACTTTGTCAGGCGAAAAGTGTTAGAAATAAAAGTTGTTTGAAATGTGGGGATTCGGATCATTACGCGAAGGATTGTAGAAATGGTCTGCGCTGTTTTAAGTGCAGAGGAATTGGGCATCGTTCTGCTAGCTGTCCAGATTCTTATAGTGGAAAAACAGTTTTTGATCTCATGCACTATAATTGTTCGAGTTTATGCCTGAAACTGATAGAGCTGATTGAAATGTTTGGCAGTGATTTTTATTATCAGGATAATGGAGGGGCATACTTGTTGTTGAAGATGGGTTGGCATTTAGAAGGGCTTGTTGAAGGTTTATTGTGGAGTAAGGAATTATCGGCAGACTTTTTTTTTCCACCATTGCCGAGGTCACTGAATCGGAAGGAACATGCGCATCAGTTTAGTTTGAATATTTTGTTGTTGAGGAGAATAAATACAGAATCGATTGTGAAGAATAAGGCAAGAGCCTTAATGTTGTTGAATGAAATCTTGTTTCATTTTGACACGATAAATACTGCAGTAAATTGCGAGCGCTGTGTTCCTGAATTTCATATGTCATGCAAAGGTGACAAGGTGGCAAATGTGAGTAATATAATGAAATTGAAGCCTGTGGTGCCTGAATTAAATGAGATCGATATGGTGGGTAATGTTGGGACTGACTCGATGGGTTCAAAAATAGATTCAATGAGGTTTGATCCTTGTGTCTTGTATTGTTATGGTATGGGATGTGATGTCTGTTCGAACATTAGTAAAGAGGAGAGCAATAGCAAAGGCAAGGAGGTGATGACGGGAGATGATGCGATTGACATGAATGGTTATAATGAGGTCTCCTCGAGCTGTATGCATTCATTTGATTTGGAAGAGAATAACTGGGGGGTGGCTGAGGAGGTGGTATTACCGAATAGTTTTGAAGTTCTGTCGGAGTTTGTGGATGAAGGAGTTGTTGTGGAAAAGGAGATGGAGTCGATGCATTTGGCTATGAAGCTCAAAAAGGGATATAGAGTTGGAAAAGTTAAAATAGTAAAGAGGTGCAAGTCAAGGTCAGAGAATGGGGTGACTGGGGATCAAAATGACGTTGACTGTGTTGGTATGGTTGTGGCGGAGAACCTGACAAACAAAAATGATCTTACTTCATGTGACAGGTTCGATTGGGATGAAAGTGTGGGTGGGCGGATAAGTAAGTTAGATGGGTGTAAAATATCTGATGCGGGCGATGGAGGGAACAGGAAGTTCAATGTGGATTTGCTTGGTTGTAGCAGCTTTAATGGTTGGACGGTCAGGTTGGTTTCGTCAGGATGTTTGTGCTGTTTACACGTATCCATGGGTAGAGGTATCTCTTTAGTCTGTTGCCCAAATTTATGTGAACTACAATTGGAGGGTTCGTTGCCGTATACGGAAGAAAAGGTGGAAGATCAGTCCAGTACATTGAGTTTGGTTGGGGTGTCTGAAATCAGTGGAGGATCAACTCAATTCCGTGATTTTTCTCCTTCATCTAGCAGGGGGAGGAGGAAGAAAGTAGAGCGCAGTTCTGGATTGGTTAGACGAAGTGCTAGGTTAAGACACAGATCTACATCATCTCATGGTAGGTCCTCGAGCTCGATTACTAGTAGTAGTAATTCGAGCTTGGGCTCAGGTATGGTTACTGTTTATGGTAGTGACTATTCTCCATTTGCATTAGGTAGTCTTACGACCAGTCAGTTATTTCGGCTTGCTAGCGATACGGCTTTTGTTTTTTCGGACATAGAGTTAGATGCTGATACCATTAGGAGTAGGGAATTAGAGAGAGTTACTTCTTTAGATAGATGAGGATTGTTAGTTGGAACATTAGAGGTCTGAATGAGCCTAAAAAATGTGCTAAAGTTAGGTCTTTTTTTAAAGAATTTCAACTTGATATTGTAATGCTTCAGGAAACTAAAATTGATAACCCTGATTATAATTTTTTTGGTAGATTAGGGGGGGTCTCTTTTTAGAATCTGGTCTTGTGTTCCGGCAATAGGTAGCGCGGGTGGACTAATGATTGGGTGGAAAGACAATCAATATAGACTTGTTCAAGAGTTTCCTATGTTACACTCCTTACACATTATATTAGCTTCGACGGTAAATAATTCGTTTTTGGGCATTTCGAATGTGTATGGCCCACACACGAAAATTGAGAGGAGAAGTTTGTGGTCAGAATGTACGGTCTTTAGAAATAACACTTTCAATCAATGGGTAGTTGGGGGCGATTTCAACGTTACTAGATTTTTTGGTGAGAGATCGCCTAGGGAAGGAGATTTCTCTGATATGGAGGAATTTAACGATTTCATTTTAGATAATAATTTGATAGAGATTCCAATCAATAATAGAATGTTCACCTGGTCAAATAATAGAGATTGTCCTTCGTTTGATCTTTTAGATAGATTTTTTATTAATACTGAGATGGAGGATAGATTTTCCATATGTAGAGTAAAGGGCTTACCATTTTTATTGTCTGATCACTGCCCTATTATTCTTTCGTGTGACTCGAATTTATCTATAAGTAGCAATTTTAAATTTGAAAAGATGTGGTTATTGAATAGTAGTTTCAGTAATTTGGTTACTGTTAAATGGAATTCTTTATTTTACTTTAATAGTCTGTATAAAAATAATTCAGCAAAGATTTTTGTAGCCAAGCTTGGTAAGCTAAGATTTTTTCTTAAACGTTGGAACAAGTTCATCTTTGGAAATGTTAGGATTAGAAAAGATAAGATTTTATGTGAAATGTTGGACTTAGATAAAGTTAGTGAAATCAGAATTCTTAATATGAACGAGAGAGATAGACTTAGCAACCTTAGAAATGATCTTAAATTGATTTTAGAAAAAGAAGAAATCATGTGGAGACAAAGATCTCGAGTCCAATGGATCAAGGAAGGTGATAATAACACGAAATTTTTTCATAGCATAGCTAATAAGAGAAGACACGATAATTTTATTCATTCTATTTTTATAATGAAGTAGAGGTGTATATTCGGAAGGATTTAAATGATGCCTTTACAAGTTATTATAAACAGATATTAGGTACTAGGATTAATAGAAGAATTAATATTAGATGGAAGGATATTTATCCTTCTGAATCTAGGACTGAATTAGCTGATCTAGATAGTCCTTTCACAGAAAGTGAGATTTGGAAGGCAATCTCTGATATGCCTAGTGACAAAGCTCCAGAACCTGATGGTTTTTCTGTTCTTTTTTACAAACAATTTTGGGAGGTTTTAAAGATGGATATTATTAACCTTTTTAATGATTTTTATAGTGGTGATCTACGGTTAGGTAGCTTTAATCTTGCTAACGTTATTCTTATACATAAGAAAGTAGGTGCGAACTCACTTAAGGACTTCAGGCCTATTTCTTTAATTAACGTTTCGGTAAAGCTTATCTCAAAAGTCCTTACTAATAGACTTAGTTCTAAGATGAATGATCTAATAGATATTTCACAAACAGCATTCATCAAGGGAAGAAATATAGTAGATGGAGTTGCCGTAGTATAGGAATACATTAACGTATGTGTTAAAAATAATTTTTCATGTGCCATTCTGAAGTTAGATTTCGAGAAGGCATTTGATTCGATAGATTGGGATTTCATTTGTGAACTATGTCTCGCTAGGGGGTTTAGTGTTAGATGGACCAATTGGATCATGCTATTACTAAGGTCTGGTTGCTCCAGTATTGTTGTTAATGGAGTAATTGGTAAGAGGATTCAGTCCAAGAGAGGACTAAGGCAAGGTGATCCTCTTTCACCTTTTTTGTTTAATCTAGCGATTGATGTTTTCTCTAGAATCATTAAGAGGGCTGGGAGTTTAGGGGTCTTAGGTAGAGTGGGCAACGGGGAGTTTCATAATGAACTCTCTATACTCCAATTTGCAGATGACACAATATTATTCTCTTCTCACCTACCTAAACATGTTATTTCCCTTAAATTCATTCTATATTGTTTTGAGATGTTGTCCGGTCTTCGTATTAATTTTGATAAGAGTGCTGTCATGGTACTCAATGATATTAGTAACGTGGAGTCTTTAGTGGCTAGCACATTAAACTGTTCAATAATGAAATTTCCATTTGAATACTTAGGTTTTAAAATCAGACCTTCGAAACTAAGGAAGGATGAGTGGTTAGTTATCATAGATAGGATCAACAATAGATTATCAAGTTGGAATAATAGATTTCTCTCTAGAGCAGGTAGATTAATTTTAGTTAATTCGGTTCTATCAGCCATTCCCACTTACTGGATGATGGTTCATAGATTTCCAGGTTGGGTTATTGAGAAAATAGATAGAATTCGAAGGAATTTTCTTTGGAATGGTAATTCTAATTGTAGTGGTTATAAATGTCTAGTTAATTGGGAAGTGTGTTGCAAGCCCAAGGAAGATGGGGGGTTAGGTATTATTAATCTACTTAATTTTAATTCTTCATTATTAGTTAAATGGTTATGGAAATTTAGAAGTCCTGATATAGTTTCTACTTGGAAAAATATAGTTTCTAAATTTTATTATTCTGGGGGGGAATACTTTGTTGGGTCGGGATTTAGTTGGTCCAATAGATTATCTTATTTTTGGAAATCAGTATTACATTGTTTTGATTTTTTCAGGATAGGATGTAAGATGACAGTACATTCGGGTAATTCTACTTTCTTTTGGCATGATGCTTGGATTTCTAGTGTACCTCTTAAAATTGAATTTATTGAACTATTTAATATTTGTGATTTTAAGAATGCCTTAATTGCTGATGTTTATAGAAGGAACCTAGATCCCCCGTGGGAGTTTTCATTCTTTAATATTTTAGAGGGGAGATTATTAAGACAATTGGCTTTACTAAAAACTAAATTAACTTTATATCACTTGGATGAGTGTAGAGATATCATTAGTTGGGGATTGGATAAGAGTTCAGTTTATTCTGTTAATTCAATGTATAAACTTATTAATTTTTCTGGTATTTCTTTACCCCCATTTAAGTTTATTTGGAAATCAAATTCTCCTCCAAAAGCTAAGTTTCTTATGTGGCTGATTGTTCATAAGAAGCTTAATAAAGTGGAGCTTTTAAAGAAGAAGAATATTTTGTTAGATGTTAAATGTTGTTTCTGTAGTAATACGGAGGAAGATGTGGATCATATATTTTTTTTCTTGTAATACTACTAATTATATTTTAAACACGGTTTTAAGAATTTTTGTTATGGGTAGTTTGAATTCATTCAGTAATTGTGTCAAATATTGGAATCAGCATAGACTTGTTTATATATCAAAGCATAGGTATGTATTGGATTCTTTAGTTATCATCATCAGTTGGTTTATTTGGCTGGAAAGGAACCAGAGAATTTTTCAATCAAATTCAGTGTCTCCTGACAAATTAATAATAAAGATAGTTTATTTTTGTCTAGATTGGATGACTACTTCTTGTAACAAGTATTTTAGGGAAGCGAGAATAGATAATTTTGTGCAAAAGGATAGGTTAAATGTGTGTTTATTTATGAGATTTATTAGCTATTTTAGATGCAATAGTCTTCGTATTGGTGTTTAAAATCTCAAGTTTATATTATGATAATTCGTCTTTTTTTAGTATCTTATTTTTTCCTTATATCACATATATTTATGGATATATAATACAAATAAATTCATACATATATGTGATGGTCACTAATGGTGGTTGTCAAGTAATTCTCAGGTTGTTCAGGTATTAGGATAAAGCTTGGTATTTATTTGGACTGAAGATTGGCTTGGTGCTTGGCTCAGCTTGGGGAGTTCTCTTGTTATTGGATTGAGAGAGTTTTGTTTTTAGTTGGTACTTATTCATTATATTGTTTGGGGTATATGATTTATAGTTTTGGAGTAGATATACTTCTTTATCGGATGGTGGCTTTGCCGGAACTCGATAATGGAGTAGATGGGCGGTGGTTTATCCGGAGCTCATCTATCTACAATCCTTTACTATCTTAGAATCGTTGTTGTTGATTTGAGTTTTCGTTTGTCGGTTACCCCTATTGTGATTGGACTTTGTATATTGTTATTTTAGTATATATGTGTGCTCTCTTCTTTTCAGAAGATCACACATTTTTGTTTTTTTCAAAAAAAAAACGAATATAATCGATATAAATATCGTTCGCGTCAAAATAGCGCATCTCTAATCAACACGGCTTTATATTTCAATAATTCTGTTATCCTATTCAACAAATGAATATTTACTCTATTCAATACGTGAATCTATATTTTTGTCAACACACGACTAATCTCAACGAATGAGTACTGTCCACATGAACCTTTATTGTATAATGATAAAGATGTAGATTTTATTGTTAAAATACTTCGTTCAACACATGACTAATCTCAACGGATGAGTACAGTCAACACATGAACCTTTACTTTATAATATTCTTTATTTTCTAAATTGGAATGAGGCCCAATCAATTACCATATAAAGTTAATTATATGGATTCCATACAACACATGTATATAATAGCAACGATAAATAATCAACCATCATCCAAAGTGCACTACACTGTATAAGCATCAAATATAGATATCTAATGCTTACAACAGCCTATCAATCAATCGATCGACATACAACTAATTATTGGGATTAGTGTATGCCGTATTTTATCCCAATACCCGTGTGGGGTTTCAAACAATCAAACACAGATTTTTATTTGTGCAGTTGGGCGATGTGTAAAATTTATCGTCCCAATCAATGTCCTTCAAATAGGTGTACATAAACAAACCGTCCGGTTTGTAAATGAATATTTATTTATTCACATTCACGTTAAAAATTATATTTTTAACGATAGAACATTTTATTCAACCTATGAAAATATTCTATTCAGTTCATTTATTAAATAAAAATGATGTTTTTAATTTTCTAACTTATTTTAGAAAATTTCGGCGGCATAACGGCACGATACCAGAAACGGGACGTGGCCTAGCCTTATCCCCGATCTAGTGAAGGCCCACGCCATTCACACATCAATCAAATCCATTCCATTTCACCAAACAACTCAATTCAAACCAAATAATCTAACCAACTACACAAACAAACAAACAAGTCCATGGTCTGTGGACGATTGTGTCGGGTGCTACTAAGCACCGTCTGCATCCTAGTATACATATATAACTAGAAAAGAAACTGAAGAGTGAGAAATTCTCACCAACTAGCTAATCCAATCATCTCGACTCTTCTTTTGTAGAAAATCTTGTCGTTCTCGCCTTTTGTCACTTTCGTTGCCCGTAGCCACTACATGTATAAAAATCACATTTTTACTTCGCTATTCAATATATAAAAATCACATTTTTACTTTGCTTCATATATAAAGATCAAATCTTTAATACTTCTATAATGTAAAAATCATATTTTTAATCTTCTACTAATATAAAAATCATATTTTTATTAACTTCATATGTCAAAAACTGTAGAAGCTTTAAAACGGAGAAAACTCACTTTTTTTTCTAACGCCCGGATTCGCTGTTCTGGTTCCAAAATTTGCAAACGAGCTTCAATCTTCACACCACCTTTTTTTTAGCCTAAACGCGCCATTCCGGACAACTTTCGCCTAAGAGACTTTTTGCCGAAAATGCTCCAATTCGCCAGAATTTGCGAAAGTACACGAATTTTTCAGCTTTTGAACAGCAGACTTCGAACGCGATTTCCGAGCAGCTCCGAACTCCAAAACACGACTTCCATATAGCCAAATCGAAGAGAATTTCGTGCTCTACAACTTTGTCTAGAGGAACTTTGGCCAAAAACGCACCGTTTGGGAGTTATTCGCGAAATGGTGATAGGGTGTTATTTGCAAAACGGGATTTTTGGTGAAAATGAATTTTTGGGTGTAGCGGGGCCCACGACCGGAGTTGGTTGGTGCTGAGGGCGGCGCCGGCCTAACTGACGTGGGGGAGGGGCTGAGGTGCGGCGGTGGGGTCCACGGAGGCGGGTGGTGGTGATTTGGGGCTTAGGGTTTGCAAATGGAGAGAGGAGAGAGAGGAGGAGGAAGAGGAGGAGGAGGGGAGGAGGAGGGGGTGCGGCGGCTCGCCGGAGGCCGGTGGTGGCGCTGGTGGAGGAGGGCAGCGGCGGTGGGAGGAGGAGACCACTAATGAGTTTTTTTGAAGAAAGAGGAAGAGGAAGAAAGTGAAGAAGAAAAGGAAGTAAAAGTGTTTATATGCTAGTTTCTCGCGTATCGCATGAACGCTAGCGATTTCCGATGGCCGCGCATTTCGGACACGAGATAGTAGACATGAAGACGAGTCCAACGAAACAAGTTTCGTTGAATTCCGAGTTCGTTTGACCATTCAAAAAAAATCACAAAAATGCTCAGATAAGCTCTAAAAATGCGATTCTGGCGCATCTTTTCTTCTCGCACGCTCACATGCTAACTCAAAAAATCAAGCCCTCTTGGATTTAACATTATTAGATGATACGAATCCATAAAAAAAACGAAATCGAATTCTGAGGTCGTATCAATAATGTTCCTTTGTAAAATGACTGCTCGCTTTACCCGGAACTGTTTCAGGTCGCACGGCCACATACTAACTCCGTTCGACGCGCCATTTGGAACTCAACAATGATTTGTCATTATGAATCCATAAAAATTTATCTCGTCGAATTCTGAGCTCGTATGCAAAATTTCACTTTTTAAGGGCTATGTTATGTTAACCGAACAACTCCAGCCCATAGCCACTATTCCGGATATCGGAATATATCGAAGCTTATACTTTTCGGAGTTCTAAATGGCATTTTGAACTCAATGGAAGTGGTTTCGAGTCCAAATTCATTCATATGCAAAATTTGACTTTTTGGGCCATGTATAATTTACACAACGACTATTCTGAATTTTCAACTGGGCATAACTTTTGATTCCCGCTATGAAATTTCGATTTTTCAGATTCGTTGGAAAGATATTATCAATTAGATCCTATTATTTTTGGTTTCACTAAAATCCGGATTGTTTTGCACCCGGTACATTCAATTGAAGTTTGAAATCGAATTATCGAACTGCAGGGCCATTTTCAGTTCCTTCTATAATTTAAAATAAATATTTACATTCTAACGACGATGTATGTAAATATATACGTTCGAATTATAATCAAAATAAATTTCTCGTTGTTATTATTTAAAATACTTCATTTTAAATATTCAAAATTCATTAAAATTGCCCAAATAAAAATTTTAAACTGGCTCAGATTTTCGGGTTGTTACAATTTCAATCCATTTAACTTGTACAAGTTAAATTTAAATTTGGAATTTGAATTCTCGACTTTTATTTCAAATACCTTTAAAATAATATAGATATATGTATAAATGAAAATATTATTACTATTCGCAAATTTAAAATATTTGAACTTTCAAAACTTGTTTCCTCAAACAAATTTCTATTAAAAGTTTCACTATAGTAGCAGTTTATTGCTTAGAAACTCAAAAATGAATACCAATAATGTTGTAGTCCATTATTAGAATTACTTCCCAAAGATTGAAGTGAGTTCAGTGCTTAACCATTTTCAAAACCTATTAAAATTAATTTTTATTCAGAAATACATTAAAATAATGCTATATTACTACAAAATACTTTAGAAAATATTTCTAAACATCCTGGATTTAAATTCTTCATCCTGGGTCTGAATCCAATTTTAATTGGGTACGTTTTTTACTGGTCCCTATTAACGTTTTAAATTAGGCTCAGGTCCGGTCATAAACTTATTGTAAATTTAGTCCCTATTTTTCAAAAAATCAACAAAAAAATAAAAATAAAATATAAAAAATCACTTAAATTTGTAATTAATTAAAACAATTAATCGTAAAAAAACCAGATCAGAAAAACATCAAAAACAACGTAAAAATCAAAAATTACAAAAAAAACAACGAAATGCAGTAAAATGCATCAGAAGATGTGTGACGAAAAGGAATTTCGCTCGATCCGAACCAGTCGCTAAACCGACCCAGACCGCTCGAAACGCCCTATCGTTTGAGAACATGACAAATCAGAACGCACACGGAAGAACATTTCATTGTATATTACAACAATGCATCAGATTACAAGAATATACAGAGTATAAATGAATATTACACAGAAATACCAGAGATTTAAATTACATAGCAGCGGAAAATAATTCAATACACAACTAGAAGAGATATACGGATACAAAGCTTTCCGGATATCGTTCCAGCTGTAATCCAGGATCCTGTGAATATAAATCTGCAAAACCAAAACTACTAGCTGCCCGTGTCAAAATAAGGGCACCCAGAGTTTAGGTTAAAACAATAAACTCCAGGTCAGTCATGTGACTGGTGTGAGAACTAAAACAGTTATTAATCTTTATTTTTAAAGTTAGGTAAATCAAGGGACCATGCCGTATAACACGGAACGGGCTTCCTCCCAAGAATACCAGTGCATAAAACAAACAACGCAATGCTAAATAATGAAAAATGAAGCTGTTATAAGACCCAGGTCCTATCACACAATGCGACGCAAACCGGGGGATAGGGTTTTCCCTTATAACAACCAAAGAATGCTTGATACGTTTTAAAACAAATCATTTGATACTATTATCAGTGTATAGTGTATAAAACAATCTTCGAATCATAAGTATCAATCATAGGCGGCATGGGTACCATATATCATGTCGCCATACTAGTTTTACAATTAAAACCGCAAAATCACGTATTTGGAATTGGATTTCCGTCTATGAACCGAGGCCAGGGATCGTCCTCTACCGATTCGAGACAATCTAGCCCATGTCTCCGGAACACCCGCAACTGCCCCTTGGAGCGACAGGGCCGGTCCACCGATGTGGATTATAGTGCCTGAACAATACGTTTCCCCGCCCTTTGGGACGTAAATGAGCCAACGAATGGCTCCATCGGACCCGGATCGTCCGATCTAACCGAGGCGCCTCGCAACAGCAACAACCACACAGGTGAAAAGTATATAAATGTCAGGGCTGGTAGGTCACTGGCACCACCCTAGCTAGAAGGAAACGCATGCCCTCCCTGAGGTCCTCTCCCGTTTTTGGTTCACAACCGGGGTGTGAGGCTCGCGAATTCACGTTACACAAAGCAATGCCACACAGGCGGTGCTTTGATCATCAACCACAAGACTTTGCTTTTCAACAGAAACCTTGATCATTTGCCACTTAGGCATGCCACACAGGCAATTCACTCTATGCGTTTGATATCCATCAATATATAACCCCTGAGCTCGTACGTCTCAGAGAAGGGCGTTAAGCAAGAGAATAAATTCTCCGCCGCCAAACAGATATATATTTAATATAGATCAATCACACGGACTAAAATCCAATGTCAGACACACAGTCCATTTACAAGTCCGTTCTGGGTCTGAATGAAACCGGAGGCACCTAGTACCCCGCATATCCATCGATCTCCAAGTACGTCTGGACGATCACCAACTGTTTCCATCTTCTTGGGTGTACAGCCCAATCAAGATCATCATTAATCACCCAAACGACGTGAAGACCTCCGGTCTTCGACCATCGTCTTCATCTTCGACTTATCGTCGTATCAGTTATTCAGAATGGGATAAACCCGGTCTTTCCGAATAACTCGCGTATATTTTAAATAAGTGTTACACAAACACAACATACGCCTCATTCCAATTCATCAGTCACTAACCGTAAATTAATCAAGAGAATAATTTCCCAAATATTAACCCCGAAGGCCGAAACCAACATCAGATCAATATCCAGAAAACCATTCTTCTTAGCTAACCGACAGTTAGTTTCTAAATTTCACATTCATAGGGAAAGGTTCCCATTAATTTTATCAAAGATAAATCCTTTAAATTTATTCTTTATTCTATTTTTGAATATAAATTCAAACTAGTCGGGATTAACGAACTTTAGCGAAGTAATCATTTATTTTAATTTCCCAATCCCAACCTATTCTGTAACAACCCGAAAATCTGGGCCAGTTTAAAATTTTTATTTTGGCAATTTTAGCGAATTTTGATTATTTAAAATAGATTATTTTAAATAAAATCGACGAGAAATTTATTTTGAAAATAATTCGAACGTATATATTATATACGCCGTCGTTAGAATATAAATATTTATATATAATTATAAATAGAATTGAAAATGGCGCGGTAGTTCGATAATTCGATTTCAAACTTCAATTGAAAGTACCGGGTGCAAAACAATCCGGATTTTAGTGAAACCAGAAACATTAGGATCTAATTGATAATATCTTTCCAACGAATCCGAAAAATCAAATTTTCATAGCTTAATCAAAAGATATGTCCAGTTGAAAATTCTGAATAGTCGCTATGGAATTCAGGCCCTTAAAAATAGACATTTTGCAAATGACCTCGGATTTCGACGAAACCACTTTTGTTGGATCCGTGATGTCAAATTATTGCTAGGTTTCAAATTTCATAATTTTCTGAATCAATATGTGAGCGTGGCAAAGGAAAACGCATTTGACCAATTTCAGTTGATTTTAATCGACTGGAAAATGGCCATTTTTCAAACGGTCTCAGAATTCGACGAAATTAGTTTTGTTAGGACCGTATCGTCAATACGAAGCTAGAAAATATTTTTATGGAATTTTTAGAGTTCGTATGTGACCCCGGTAATTTGAAATGTGCGTTTAAATTGAATATATAAAGAATTATACTTTAAATTTAACGGAAACTGATTCAAACGATCGAATCAGCTTGCGATACATATCCCATTGTGTTCGGAATGGGAGTATTTAGCTAGGGGCGGCATTCGTTGGGTTCGATTTGGAGTTAGTATCAACGAGCAAATATTTTTCGAATTAAAGAAATTAAAATAATAATATAATATAATATATATACTAATTCTTGGCCCAAACCCTAACATCTCGTTCAGTTTCAATAGCCGCCACCTACAAATCAAAGGGCCAAATCGCTCGATGGTTCCCCACCAAAAATCTCTCCATCCACTCATCGTTAACGAAATCCGAGGCTGCGAAATGAAAGAGAGTCTTGAGATCAATGAATTGAACGGGGGTGATGGCGCCTGGTGTTTTCTGGTGGCCGGATTTGTCCCCTAAAGTCGTCGACATCGTGGGCATTTTTAGAGGCGGGGGGGGACCTCGAATTAATCGAGACTCGTGGGGGACGTCGGCGCTGTGAAGCGCTTCCTCGTGATGACCTCTGATCGGTCTCCGGCTATGGGGGGTGGCGCGCGCAAGTCAGTTTGGGGGTTGAGGGTTTTCCGTCGATAATAGCAGAAGAGAACGGGGGTGAAGAAGAAGACGGGTCCGATAATTTGGCAAGTAATTAGCACTAATTAATTTAATTAATTATATATTAAAATGTTCAAATATATAATTGGCTATATATTTTTTTTTTACGGACACAGAATTTAGCAGACTTGGACCCGTTGGAACCGTAATTTCGAGCACTACGTAGTGCAACAGACTGGAATGGAAATGGAGCTAATTATAATTTCAGACAAATTCAAATCTGAACAGAACAGAAATTAAAACTGATGGATTGGAAACGAATGTGAGAATTCTCTCACTTTAAATTTTCTGTTCAGTTATTTATTTCATAACTACATATATGAACTGTTCCCCGTCGTCCACAGACCATGGACGCTTGTTTGATTGTATTCTGTGTGAAAATTTATCGTGATGTGAAATGATATATATATTGAAAGTGAAAATATCGAATATATATTGAAGTGAAAATATCTAATATATATTGAAAGTGAAAATATCGAATATATATTGAAAGTGAAAATATCGAATATATTGAAAGTGAAAATATCGAATATATTGAAAGTGAAAATATCGAATATATTGAAAGTGAAAATATCGAATATATTGAAAGTGAAAATATTATATATAGTGAAAGTGAAAATATCGAATATATTGAAAGTGAAAATATCGAATATATTGAAAGTGAAAATATCGAATATATATTGAAAGTGAAAATATCGAATATATATTGAAAGTGAAAATATCGAATATATTGAAAGTGAAAATATCGAATATATTGAAAGTGAAAATATCGAATATATTGAAAGTGAAAATATCGGATATATTGAAAGTGAAAATATCGAATATATTGAAAGTGAAAATATCGAATATATTGAAAGTGAAAATATTATATATAGTGAAAGTGAAAATATCGAATATATTGAAAGTGAAAATATCGTATATAGTGAAAGTGAAAATATCGTATATAAGAAAAGTGAAAATATCGTATATATGAAAAGTGAAAACGATATATATATGAAATGTGAAAACGATGTGTGTATATATATATATATATATATATGAAACGTGAAAATGATTTGATTGTTAAAAATATAATTTTTAACATATATATATACACTGTATAAAATTGTCATGTATATGAAATATTCGATTTTGATAGTAAATAGAAAACGAATTCGAATTGAATTGAATAGAAAATGAATTCGAATTGAATTGAATAGAAAACGAATTGGAATTGAATTGAATAGAAAATGAATTGGAATTGAATTGAATAGAAAACGAATTCGAATTGATATAAAGTAGAAAATGAATTCGAATTGAATAGAATAGAAAATGAATTCGAATTGAATTGAATAGAAAATGAATCTGAAATGAATTGAATAGAAAATGAATCCGAATTGAATGGAAAAGAAAATGAATTCGAATCGAATTAAAATCGATTTGAATTGAAATCAAATAGAAATGAAAGTAAAAAGGATTTATAATAGAAAATTCAATTTTGATTTGAATTTGAAATAAGAAGTTGAAATCGATTTGAAAAGGAATTTAAAACGATTTATAAAATACGTTTAAAAAGGAAATCGACGAAATATATATTATATATATTATATATATAATATAATGGCCTGAATAGAACGCGCCGCGGCAGTTCGTGAATTTCGACCATTTACTTCGAATGGACATTACGGGAGATCCGACCGTCGGATTCTCCTGAAACCGGAACCGTTGGGTTCGTATCGAAAAGAGCTTTCTAAGGAATATTAGAAATTTGAAATCTAACGGTTGGATTTGGAATTATGTCCAAATTAAAATTGGAAAAGGTCGCTATAAGTGCAGTTCGATGGCCGTTGCTGGAAATCGACTGTACGGGCCTTGATAAAATTATTAAAAATAGTAATAATTTGTGTAAAATCATAATATGTGAATTGGAAAGAACTGGGATGAAAAACTCCAAATTTGAAAAGATAAAAATAGTTTTTTATCGAAACGAACTAGTTATTAACTAGAAAAATAATCCAATGGTTATAAATAAATAAATTGGATTGGATTTGAATTGAAATTACCTTTGGATATTTTCGATATTGGATTTCATGATTATACAGATATCGTGATGGGAATTTGGAAGATATCGATATCGTTATTCCCGATATGATATCTGTTGGTTTCAGGATTTGATGTTGAATATAAGTCAATACTATCTCTATTAAAAACCTTATATTTAATGTCAAATTTGATTGATTGATTGTATGGATTGTGCTCGACCAGTTTATGAGCAGAGTATGCTTTTACATTTAGCATTGGGTTGGGTTGAAAATATCTATGTGCTAACTCCTTGTGAAACACTTCACGATTTGACGATAAGGTGTTTAGCGATGTTGTGTTCATTTCAAATTTAACGAATGATTGTGAAATGATATTTTTCTTAAGTGAAAAGAAATGTATTCCCGATTTTGGATAGGGAATGTTTTATAAAAATGTTTTATAAAATAGAAAGGATTTCGAGGCCCAAAACCTGATGATTTCTAAAATGATTTAGAAATGTATTATATGTTACATTGTGGTTCATCGCGTATTCGATTAGTTGCTATTGATGATGTATCTGTTTGGTGGCGGAGAATTTATTCTTTTGCTTAACACCCTTCTTTGAGACGTACGAGCTCAAAGGTTATGTGATTAATAGTGACTGATCATATGCGTGAATTACTGATGTGAAGTACTATATTTTGAAAGTACTTGTGATTATTATGTTGTGAAATGATTTTCCCTACTTCGGGATATGAAATGATTTAGTATGTGGCTAAAGATTTGGGTAACCCTGAGACTAAAAGTATGGGTGAGAGGGCGGTGTATGCTCTCCATGTGTGGGTGGTGCATCGTCAGTGTAGCCTACTCCTATGTGGGGTAGGTGCACATATATATATCGAGTTGCGAGGTGCGTACCCTTTGCCTTGTCGATGGGGAGCACGATATTTGGTTGCATACTTGTTTGTATGCATTGTTATGTTTTGGAATTCATATTTCCAAACGATTTGATTTGAGATCCCGAAGTGAAATCTACTTTAATATAGAAAGTTAGATATGTATTTCAAATGATTTGAAATAAGAAATCGGGAATAAAATCCAAAGGAATAATTTCTGTAAATTGAATTGGATTTAGAAAATCTAAGTGTAGTGATTAATCTAGGTGGGTAGATTGGGATATTGCATGTTGATTGATGCATAGTAGATCCATATATCTATATTGATTGTTGTTTATACACTGGTATTCATGGGGGTAAACCCGTTCCGCGTCAGCGGCGTGGTCCCGTAATATACCATATTATCAAATAAGTTAATTGTAACTGTTAGAGTTTCTCACACCAGTCCCATGACTGACCTGTAGTTTGTTTTTCCCTTGCGAACTCGGGTGCCCCTATTTTCCATACGGGCAGTCGAGTAGTTTTATTTTGCAGATGTATTGAGCAGGATTCTGGATTGAAGCTTTAAGTTGTGTCCAGACATTTACAGTCTTCCGCTGTGTAGTTTATATTTCCGCTGTGCACTGTTTTACATTTATGTAAATTTAGCTTCCGCTGTGTATTATATTTCGATATACTCTGATATTCTGTACTCTGATGTAACATTATTATGATGTTTATTGAAGTCTTCTGTTATTTGTTCTGATGTGTTGTATACCCAGAGTTAGCGTATGCGGGATTCGAACGGTCTTGGTCGGTTTAGCGATCGATTAGGTCCGGGCGAAATCCGTGTCGTTACACGTGGTATCAGAGCTTTGGTTAACTCAAATCTTTGGGGTACAACTCGTTAGAATTGAACAAAAGACTCATCAGAGGTAGGATTAGTAATATCCTATAAAAGAATCCTCATTAGAGATAGAATCAGTAGCATTCTAGAATGAGTGACTCGTTAGAGATGGGGTTAGAAATGCCCTAGAATGAGTCGAGAGTTATTTTTTTATAAATAACGTATTTGTGATTATATATATAATCTGGTTTTAGAAAATATGATTTTAAATATATAAAGTTATATATTTGAAAAATCTAATCAATTAATTGATTGATGTTTGTATTGTTGGTTTATTTGTTTGATAATTTTGAACCATTATGCCTAATTGAATCAAATATTGAACTGTATTGAAAATCGGTTGCATTTGCTTGCATATACATATACTTACATTGAACAGGTCATAGCAAGGAGGCTAGAGCCGAAGAATAAAATTTGTTTGCCCGACAAATAGGTACATGTTTACTACATAATTTACTGTTTTGCTTGGGTGATGATGATTTTATGAGCCTATTGGCTAGCCGCTTGGCTTTTTCTTTTTCTTTTTGAGATCTGAAGGACCGGGGAAGCTATTTGAGATTTCCCGATGCTCCCATTGCAGGGGAGGTTATGGAGAAATTTTTCGAAAATTTAGGGTGTTAGCCAAATTTTTGAAGAATTTGAAAATTCTCAGAAACTGAAAAGTTGGAGAATGGAAGCCAGATCGAACGTAGAGTTGATTAATCAAACTACTTTCGACTTTGTTCCTTTTCGGGGACGAAAAGTTTTAAGTGGGGGAGATTGTAACAACCCGAAAATCTGGGCCAGTTTAAAATTTTTATTTTGGCAATTTTAGCGAATTTTGATTATTTAAAATAGATTATTTTAAATAAAATCGACGAGAAATTTATTTTGAATATAATTCGAACGTATATATTATATACGCCGTCGTTAGAATATAAATATTTATATATAATTATAAATAGAATTGAAAATGGCGCGGTAGTTCAATAATTCGATTTCAAACTTCAATTGAAAGTACCGGGTGCAAAACAATCCGGATTTTAGTGAAACCAGAAACATTAGGATCTAATTGATAATATCTTTCCAACGAATCCGAAAAATCAAATTTTCATAGCTTAATCAAAAGATATGTCCAGTTGAAAATTCTGAATAGTCGCTATGGAATTCGGGCCCTTAAAAATAGACATTTTGCAAATGACCTCGGATTTCGACGAAACCACTTTTGTTGGATCAGTGATGTCAAATTATTTCTAGGTTTCAAATTTCATAATTTTCTGAATCAATATGTGAGCGTGGGAAAGGAAAACGCGTTTGACCAATTTCAGTTGATTTTAATCGACTGGAAAATGGCCATTTTTCAAACGGTCTCAGAATTCGACGAAATTAGTTTTGTTAGGACCGTATCGTCAATACGAAGCTAGAAAATATTTTTATGGAATTTTTAGAGTTCGTATGTGACCCCGGTAATTTGAAATGTGCGTTTAAATTGAATATATAAAGAATTATACTTTAAATTTAACGGAAACTGATTCAAACGATCGAATCAGCTTGCGATACATATCCCATTGTGTTCGGAATGGGAGTATTTAGCTAGGGGCGGCATTCGTTGGGTTCGATTTGGAGTTAGTATCAACGAGCAAATATTTTTCGAATTAAAGAAATTAAAATAATAATATAATATAATATATATACTAATTCTTGGCCCAAACCCTAACATCTCGTTCAGTTTCAATAGCCGCCACCTACAAATCAAAGGGCCAAATCGCTCGATGGTTCCCCACCCAAAATCTCTCCATCCACTCATCGTTAACGAAATCCGAGACTGCGAAATGAAAGAGAGTCTTGAGATCAATGAATTGAACGGGGGTGATGGCGCCTGGTGTTTTCTGGTGGCCGGATTTGTCCCTTAAAGTCGTCGACATCGTGGGCGTTTTTAGAGGCGGGGGGGGGGGACCTCGAATTAATCGAGACTCGTGGGGGACGTCGGCGCTGTGAAGCGCTTCCTCGTGATGACCTCTGATCGGTCTCCGGCTATGGGGGGTGGCGCGCGCAAGTCAGTTTGGGGGTTGAGGGTTTTCCGTCGGTAATAGCAGAAGAGAACGGGGGTGAAGAAGAAGACGGGCCCGATAATTTGGCAAGTAATTAGCACTAATTAATTTAATTAATTATGTATTAAAATGTTCAAATATATAATTGGCTATATTTTTTTTTACGGACACAGAATTTAGCAGACTTGGACCCGTTGGAACCGTAATTTCGAGCACTACGTAGTGCAACAGACTGGAATGGAAATGGAGCTAATTATAATTTCAGACAAATTCAAATCTGAACAGAACAGAAATTAAAACTCATGGAGTGGAAACGAATGTGAGAATTCTCTCACTTTAAATTTTCTGTTCAGTTATTTATTTCATAACTGCATATATGAACTGTTCCCCGTCGTCCACAGACCATGGACGACTTGTTTGATTGTATTCTGTGTGAAAATTTATCGTGATGTGAAATGATATATATATATTGAAAGTGAAAATATCGAATATATATTGAAAGTGAAAATATCAAATATATATTGAAAGTGAAAATATCGAATATATTGAAAGTGAAAATATCGAATATATTGAAAGTGAAAATATCGAATATATTGAAAGTGAAAATATCGAATATATTGAAAGTGAAAATATCAAATATATTGAAAGTGAAAATATTATATATAGTGAAAGTGAAAATATCGAATATATTGAAAGTGAAAATATCGAATATATTGAAAGTGAAAATATTGAATATATATTGAAAGTGAAAATATCGAATATATATTGAAAGTGAAAATATCGAATATATATTGAAAGTGAAAATATCGAATATATTGAAAGTGAAAATATCGAATATATTGAAAGTGAAAATATCGAATATATTGAAAGTGAAAATATCGAATATATATTGAAAGTGAAAATATCGAATATATTGAAAGTGAAAATATCGAATATATTGAAAGTGAAAATATCGAATATATTGAAAGTGAAAATATTATATATAGTGAAAGTGAAAATATCGAATATATTGAAAGTGAAAATATCGTATATAGTGAAAGTGAAAATATCGTATATAAGAAAAGTGAAAATATCGTATATATGAAAAGTGAAAACGATATATATATGAAATGTGAAAACGATGTGTGTGTGTGTATATATATATATATGAAACGTGAAAATGATTTGATTGTTAAAAATATAATTTTTAACATATATATATACACTGTATAAAATTGTCATGTATATGAAATATTCGATTTTGATAGTAAATAGAAAACGAATTCGAATTGAATTGAATAGAAAACGAATTGGAATTGAATTGAATAGAAAACGAATTGGAATTGAATTGAATAGAAAACGAATTCGAATTGATATAAAGTAGAAAATGAATTCGAATTGAATAGAATAGAAAATGAATTCGAATTGAATTGAATAGAAAATGAATCTGAATTGAATTGAATAGAAAATGAATCCGAATTGAATGGAAAAGAAAATGAATTCGAATCGAATTAAAATCGATTTGAATTGAAATCAAATAGAAATGAAAGTAAAAAGGATTTATAATAGAAAATTCAATTTTGATTTGAATTTGAAATAAGAAGTTGAAATCGATTTGAAAAGGAATTTAAAACGATTTATAAAATACGTTTAAAAAGGAAATCGACGAAATATATATTATATATATTATATATATAATATAATGGCCTGAATAGAACGCGCCGCGGCAGTTCGTGAATTTCGACCATTTACTTCGAACGGACATTACGGGAGATCCGACCGTCGGATTCTCCTGAAACCGGAACCGTTGGGTTCGTATCGAAAAGAGCTTTCTAAGGAATATTAGAAATTTGAAATCTAACGGTTGGATTTGGAATTATGTCCAAATTAAAATTGGAAAAGGTCGCTATAAGTGCAGTTCGATGGCCGTTGCTGGAAATCGACTGTACGGGCCTTGATAAAATTATTAAAAATAGTAATAATTTGTGTAAAATCATAATATGTGAATTGGAAAGAACTGGGATGAAAAACTCCACATTTGAAAAGATAAAAATAGATTTTTATCGAAACGAACTAGTTGTTAACTAGAAAAATAATCCAATGGTTATAAATAAATAAATTGGATTGGATTTGAATTGAAATTACCTTTGGATATTTTCGATATTGGATTTCGTGATTATACAGATATCGTGATGGGAATTTGGAAGATATCGATATCGTTATTCCCGATATGATATCTGTTGGTTTCAGGATTTGATGTTGAATATAAGTCAATACTATCTCTATTCAAAACCTTATATTTAATGTCAAATTTGATTGATTGATTGTATGGATTGTGCTCGACCAGTTTATGAGCAGAGTATGCTTTTACATTTAGCATTGGGTTGGGTTGAAAATATCTATGTGCTAACTCCTTGTGAAACACTTCACGATTTGACGATAAGGTGTTTAGCGATGTTGTGTTCATTTCAAATTTAACGAATGATTGTGAAATGATATTTTTCTTAAGTGAAAAGAAATGTATTCCCGATTTTGGATAGGGAATGTTTTATAAAAATGTTTTATAAAATAGAAAGGATTTCGAGGCCCAAAACCTGATGATTTCTAAAATGATTTAGAAATGTATTATATGTTACATTGTGGTTCATCGCGTATTCGATTAGTTGCTATTGATGATGTATCTGTTTGGTGGCGGAGAATTTATTCTTTTGCTTAACACCCTTCTTTGAGACGTACGAGCTCAAAGGTTATGTGATTAATAGTGACTGATCATATGCGTGAATTACTGATGTGAAGTACTATATTTTGAAAGTACTTGTGATTATTATGTTGTGAAATGATTTTCCCTACTTCGGGATATGAAATGATTTAGTATGTGGCTAACGATTCGGGTAACCCTGAGACTAAAAGTATGGGTGAGAGGGCGGTGTATGCTCTCCATGTGTGGGAGGTGCATCGTCGGTGTAGCCTACTCCTATGTGGGGTAGGTGCACATATATATATCGAGTTGCGAGGTGCGTACCCTTTGCCTTGTCGATGGGGAGCACGATATTTGGTTGCATACTTGTTTGTATGCATTGTTATGTTTTGGAATTCATATTTCCAAACGATTTGATTTGAGATCCCGAAGTGAAATCTACTTTAATATAGAAAGTTAGATATGTATTTCAAATGATTTGAAATAAGAAATCGGGAATAAAATCCAAAGGAATAATTTCTGTAAATTGAATTGGATTTAGAAAATCTAAGTGTAGTGATTAATCTAGGTGGGTAGATTGGGATATTGCATGTTGATTGATGCATAGTAGATCCATATATCTATATTGATTGTTGTTTATACACTGGTATTCATGGGGGTAAACCCGTTCCGCGTCAGCGGCGTGGTCCCGTGATATACCATATTATCAAATAAGTTAATTGTAACTGTTAGAGTTTCTCACACCAGTCCCATGACTGACCTGTAGTTTGCTTTTCCCTTGCGAACTCGGGTGCCCCTATTTTCCACACGGGCAGTCGAGTAGTTTTATTTTGCAGATGTATTGAGCAGGATTCTGGATTGAAGCTTTAAGCTGTGTCCAGACATTTACAGTCTTCCGCTGTGTAGTTTATATTTCCGCTGTGCACTGTTTTACATTTATGTAAATTTAGCTTCCGCTGTGTATTATATTTCGATATACTCTGATATTCTGTACTCTGATGTAACATTATTATGATGTTTATTGAAGTCTTCTGTTATTTGTTCTGATGTGTTGTATACCCAGAGTTAGCGTATGCGGGATTCGAACGGTCTTGGTCGGTTTAGCGATCGATTAGGTCCGGGCGAAATCCGTGTCGTTACATATTCATCCCATGAAGTAAAACTGGTTATACTTCATATCTAACACCACGGTGTTATCGGTAAGTTCAATTACCATTTCACGTTCAAATCTAATTAAAGATTTAACTAACGCCTAGAGCAAAACTGGTGATACTCCGTTCTCGATTATTTCAATCTAATAAAAGATTCATTAAAGCTCCACTTAGTTTTAATATGTGACCGGGTTAAAGAATCAGTGTCATTTAAAACACGGTTCACGATAAACCCATAATCACATCACATTAATTATCGGGTTAAAGAACAAGTGTTATTTAAAAACACTGTTCACGATAAACCCAAAAATCAATATCAATTCAATTCCAATCAAATATTGTTTAATTGGTACACTTCATTAAATCTAAATAAAAAGATTTAATCTTTTCTCAACTGGGTTCAAGAACAGTGTTAGTGAAGACACCATTCACGACAAACCCAAATCACATTTGATATTAAACACAAGGCTCTGAATAGAAAATATATCGGCTTATATTCAATATCAAATTCTACGACCAACAAATATCGTATTGGAAATAACGATATATATATCTTTCAAATTTCCATAACAATATCTGTATAATCACGAAATCCAACATCGAAATATTTCGAAGACAATTTCGATTCAAATCCATTCCCATGCAATCATTGGAAATTCTGGTTATTTTCAAAACCATTCAAATTCAATTTATTTATTTTAAAAATAAATAGAATTATAATTCTAGTTCAAAATTAGTTCATTTCGATAAAAATCTATTTTTATCTTTTCAAATATAGAGTTTTTTCATCCCA
This sequence comes from Allium sativum, assembly GCA_030737875.1. Classification (NCBI taxonomy): domain Eukaryota; kingdom Viridiplantae; phylum Streptophyta; class Magnoliopsida; order Asparagales; family Amaryllidaceae; genus Allium; species Allium sativum. The sequence goes on from CM060920.1 coordinate 494,731,261, forward strand.
ATTCTTTCTAAATCATTTCTTATGATTTCACACAAATTATTACTATTTTTAATAATTTTATCAAGGCCAGTACAGTCGATTTCCATTAACGGCCATCGAACTGCACTTACAACGACCTTTTCCAAATTTGATTTGGACATAATTCCAAATCCAACCATTAGATTTCAAATTTCTAATATTCTTTGGAAAGCTCTTTTCGATACGAACCCAACGGTTCCGGTTTTAGGAGAATCCGACGGCCGGATCTCCCGCAATATCCGTTCGAAGTCAATGGTCGAAATTCGCGAACTGCCGCGGCGCGGCGCGTTCTATTCAGGCCATTATATTATATATATAATATATACTTCGTCGATTTCCTTTTTAAAACGTGCTTTATAAATCGTTTTAAATTCATTTTCAAAACGGTTTCAACTTCATATTCAATTTCAAATCAAAATTGAATATTCCAATATAAATTCGTTTTAAATTCATTTCAAATCGATTTCAATTCAAATTCAATTCGTTTTAAATTCAATTTAAAACGATTTCAATTCTATTTCAATTTTATTCGAACTCATTTCAAATCGATTTCAATTCTATTTCGATTCTATTCGAATTCCTTTCAAAACGATTTCAATTCTATTTCGGTTCTATTCGACTTCCTTTCAAAACGATTTCCATTCTATTTCGATTCTATTCAATTCCCATTCGAATTCATTTCTATACAGTTTAAGTTCGAATTCATTTCTATTTAATTTCAATTCGAATTCGTTTCTATTCAAATTTCAATTCATTTTCGTTTCTATTCAAATTCAATTCGAATTCATTTCTATTCAATTTCAATTCGAATTCGTTTCTATTCAAATTTCAATTCATTTCAGTGTATTTCGAATTTCAAATCAATTCAGTTTAATTCGAATTACAATTCACTTTAAATATAATTCGAATTTCAATTAATTTCAATATAGTTCGAATTTCAAATATTTCTATTCAAATATTTCTATTTCAAATATTTCTATTTCAAATATTTTTATTTTAAATATTTCTCTTTCGAAACTGGAATGAGGCCAATCAACTACCATATAATGTTAATTATATGGGTTTTTACACCACAGGTATACCATAACAACGATGAATAATCAACCATCATCCAAAGTGCATTCTACACTGTATAAGCATCAAATATAAATATTTAACGCTCATAACAGTCTGTCAATCAATCGATCGACATGCAACTAATTATTGGGATTAGTGTATGTCATATATCATCCCAATACCTGTGTGGGGTTTCAAGCAATCAAACACATATTTTTATTTGTGCAGTTGGGCGATGTGTAAAATTTATCGTCCCAATCAATGTCCTTCAAATAGGTGTACATAAACAAACCGTCCGGTTTGTAAATGAATATTTATTTAAACACATTCACGTTAAAAATTATTTTTTTAACGATCAAACTATTTTATTCAACCTATGAATATTCTATTCGGTTCATTTATTAAATAAAATATTATCTCTATTTTTCTAACTTATTTTTAGAAAAATTCGGCGGCATAACGGCACGATACTAGAAACGGGACAAGGCCTAGCCTTATCCCCGGTCTAGTGAAGGCCCACGTCATTCACACATCAATCAAATCAATTTCATTTCACCAAACAATTCAATTCAAACCAAATAATCTAAACAACTTCACAACCAAACAATTAAACAAACAAGCCATCCATGGTCTGTGGATGACGGGTTTCGGGTGCTGCTAAGCACCGTCTGCATCCTAGTATATATATAACTAGAAAAAGAAATTGAAGAGTGAGAAGTTCTCACCGAATGGCTAATCCAACGCCACGACTCTTCTTAGGTAGAAATCTTCGTCGTTCTCGCCTCTTGTCACTTTCTTTGCCCGTATTATCTACATATGTAAAAATCACATTTTTACTTTGCTATTCAATACATAAAAATCGAATTTTTACTTCGCTCTATAAAAAATCATATTCTTATTTCTACTTCATATATTTAGATAGGCGCTTTATTCTATATAAAATTATATTTTTATATTTCTACTTAATTTATAAAGATCGAATTTTTATCATCATAACTATATAAAAGATTATATTTTTATACTTCTACTTCTAAAAATCTCTTCTTTGTCAATAAAAATCGAATCTTTATACGTTATAAAAATCAAATCTTTTTGTGTATAAAAATCTTAACTTTATATATTAAAACCATATTTTTATATTGTTTTAAATATATAAAATCACTTCGCTCAAAATGATATTTTTATCTACAACCTAGATGATAAAAATCATATTTTGCCTTTCATAAAAAATCATGCTCACATTAAAAATCCTATTTAAATCGGATTTTTTTCCTATAAGTAAAAAGAGAAAAGAAAGAAAAAATAAATAAAAGAAAAATACTAAATAGAAAAACAAATAAAGAAGCTTACATTAATTGGAGAGGAGGAGGGAGAAACGTGGTCGAGGTCTCGCCGAAGAGGAGGTGGGTGGTGAAGAAGGAGAAGCGGCAGCAGCAATCGGTGGCACGGCTGTGGATTGGCTGCGTCAGTCTTGGGATGTACTAGAGGAAGAGAGGGCGGAGGACCATCGAACAAAAGGAGGGGGGTCGTGGCTCTCGGGTGGCGCGCCAGGGTGGAGCGGTTGGAGGATGTGTTCGATTGGAAGAAGGAAGGGGCTCGCGATACGTGAGGAGGAGAGAGGGAGGGCGCGAGGGGAGGAGAAGTATGCCGGCGATGGCACTGGCCAGGGGGGAGGCGCGCTAGCCGTCGACGTGGGGGGGGGGGGGCGATTTAGGGCACGGGGGTTTTATTATATATTTTTTTATTCTGAAATGAAGGAGAGAGAATTAGAGAGGGAGGGAGTGTGGTTATAGATTTTATAATTTAATTTATTTTATACTTTCAAAAAGCAACTTTAAATTTCGGACTCGAAATCGAACCCACCGACTGTCGTCCTTAGCTAATTGCCCCCATTCCGAACACAATGAGATATGCCACGTAGGCCAATTCGATCGTTTCGATCAGTTTTCGTCAAATTTACATTTAAATCATTATATTGAATTTTAAACGTACATTTCAATTTACCGGGGCCACATACTAACCCTAAAAATTCCCGAAAAATATTTTCCAGCTTCGTATTGACGATACGGTCCTAACAAAACTAATTTCATCGAATTCTGAGACCGTTTGAAAAATGGCCATTTTCCAGTCGATTAAAATCAACTAAAACTGGTAAAACGCGTTTTCCCTTGCCACGCTCACATATTGATTCGAAAAATTATGAAATTTGAAACCTAGCAATTACTTTACATCACAGATCCAACAAAAGTGGTTTCGTCGAAATCCGAGGTCGTTTGCAAAATTTCCATTTTTAAGGGCCTGAATTCCATAGCGACTATTCTGAAATTTCAACTGGACATATCTTTTGATTCCCGCTATGAAATTTTGATTTCCCGGATTCGTTGGAAAGATATTCACAATTAGATTCCATTATTTCTGGTTTCCCTAAAATCCGGATTGTTTTGCACCCGATACATTCAATTGAAGTTTGAAATCGAATTATCGAACTACCGCGCCATTTTCAATTCCTTTTATAATTATATATAATTATTTATATTCTTACGACGACGTATATAATATATACGTTCGAATTCTATTCAAAATAAATTTCTCGACGATATTATTTAAAATAATTCATTTTAAATAATCAAAATTCTCTAAAATTGCCAAAATAAAAATTTTAAACTTGCCCAGATTTTCGGGTTGTTACAAGATGCATATAATTTAATTAGTTGCATACATGTATGCATTTATTTCAATTCTACGTCACAACTGCAGTGTAAATGCATGCATGTATGCACATATTGTAAATATGTAAAGACCCGGAATTTTGGGGAAAATTTACAATTTTTACTTTTATTAATTTAATGGATTTAGTATATTTAAAATAATTTATTTTAAATATTAACAAAGAATTTTTTTATTTAAATCGAAGTTAGAACGAATAATTTATATTAATTATATTTCAAGCCTGAAATGTCGCGGTAATTTCAAATTCGATTTCAAACTTTGGAAAATTATATAAAATTAATTTTAAGTTGGAATGGGACGAAACAAGAAACGCTAGGATCGTATTGACGATATCATTCTAATGAATTTTAGAAATTAAGATTTCAGTTTATAATTTGTAAGTTATGACAAAATTAAATTTCCAGAAAAATGCTATGGAATTTATATAATATATAAGACCCAAAATGCTACTTTTTACATACAAATGAATTGGGACTCGAAACCACTTCCACTGAGTTCAAAATGATGTTTTTGCATTGAAAAGGTATAAACATTGATATATTTCGATATTCAGAATTTATTTATTTATATATATATATTTATATTTATATAATATACATATGCCTTAAAATAGCCATTTTCAAACGGTCTTCAAATTCAATGAAATTAGTTTCGTTAGGACCGTATCGTCAAATCAAAGCTAGAAATAATTTTTCTGTAATTTTTGGGGTCAGTATGTGGGCGTTATTAATTTTTCATTGTTACGGTCAATTTTTAGACTTTAATTTTTTTTTAATAATTCATACGGACTCAGAATTGAACGAAACCAGTTCCATTTGATTCGTATTGTTGAGAAATAGTTATGTTCCATTTTTCAGCAAAATTTAATAACGTATGTATTCGTACGGATTTTAAAACATTGAAAAGGACTTAAAATATAAAATAATAGAACATATGGGTTATATTACACATGGACTTAATTAAAAATTAACAACCTCTATATAATATCTCATAATCCTACACTAACCATTTCTCTAAACCTAATTCTAGTCTTCTTCTTCATCTCTCTCATGGCGGCTCACTTCTCCACTAAAATTTCTTTGCACAAAAGACCCTGAAACTTCAATAATTTAAATCTCTCAATCAGAACAAAATTAAACCAAACCCTTTCTGGGTTTTGTTTATCTCAATAACCACTACCTACCACGAAAAATTCAGGACTTATCGTCGCATGAATTCGCCGGAATCGATGGTAAGGAAGAAAATGACTTTTGGATTTTGGCGAATTCTGATCAAACCGTGAAGAATTAGTTGATGGCGCAATTGGAGAAATTGTAGAGGAGAGAGTGCTCTACAACTTTGTTGCATGTTGTTCTACCTGAAAGTGATCGGATTGGCAGAAAAATCGAGATGATCAGGGAACTGCAAAATCAAAAAGCTGAAAACCTATATCATCAAATTCTGGCCACTGGAGTCGAGGTTGGTCAGAGGTGACTACTGGGCGATGGTAGAGGGTGGCAAGGCGAGGAGAACGGCGGTGGTGCAGGGTCGGATGGCAGCGCGAGGCGGCAGAAATCGAGGTCGAGGCGGATGTCAGTGTTTCTCCGATTCCGGCGAGCTGGTGGCAAATTGGAGGGGGGTGCTTCAGGCACAGCGGCGCCATGGACCAGTGAAGCGGCGGCGATGGTCAAGCGGCATCCACATGGGCCCAGGTGGCGGCGGCAGGTGATGGCAGAGGGTGAGCAACGTGAAAAATGTGATTTTGAAGGTGATGGGTTAAATTAATTGATTAATTAATTAATTAATTAATTAATTTAGTAATCAATGTTCGTAACGCGATATCTCACACATACGAGGTCGGAAGTTAAAGATTTCAGATCCGCTGCAATCGTGGACTCGAGAGCTTCGCAATGACACTAACTACATTCAATTCTGAGCAAGTTGAAAATTTAGGTAATTTTCATAATTTAAATTAATTATTTAAATTATTCAGACTTTGAAAATTCATATCTTTTTGATACGAACTCGAAATCGCGCAAAACAGGATTTGCCATGATCGTTGAGTCATAAGCTTCGCGTAGACACCAAATTCATCAATTTTAGAGCATGTTGGATTTTGGGCTGAAATTGGGCCCGAACCGTCAATTAGAGCCCGGCAAAGGTGAGAACTTTTATCTCACTCATGTTTTTGAACAGTTAATTATTTTTATTATTAAATATTAATTAACTATCTGTGTTGGAATTATTGTTTGTTGGATAAATGTTGATTTGGATGACTGTTGTGAATTGTTTGAAATTTGAAATATGTAATATGTTGTTATGACATTTATGATATTTAAAACATGTTTACACTGCCATTTACAAGTTGCCTGACTTGTTTATGTTGATTGGACGATAAATTTTCACACATCATCCAAAAGCACAATTAATAATATATTATTTGAATTTGTGTTGGTTGAAATCCCACACGGGTCTTGGGTTGATATTCTGACTACACATCGCCTTTGAGATTAGTTTAAAATGCACTTTGGTTGTTATTGAATGTTTTATCATTAATGTGATGTTTGAAATCCATATAATTAAAATTATATGGTAATGGATTGGGTCTCATTCCAATTTTGAATTAAAGGAATATTTTAATTTAATATTCAGTTAATGGAATTAATTGACGTATAAATTAGAAAGATTATTGTTTAGAAGTTATAATAAAAAGGATTCAACTAATAAGATTACATCTTTACGGTCAGTATGTTAAGATAATAAGTTTTGATTTCAAAATTTAAACATTTTGAAAAGATTATTATTATTATAACATAATAATATAGAAAGTCCAATTTTTCATTAATAATTGAAATGTCAGTTAGGATATTCGGAAACAAAGAGTTTTATGAAATTAGTAACAATTTAATGTAAAGATCATATCTTTATTTTAAACGAATATTTTAAAATAATATTTTCAATGAATTAATTATAACTATTAATTAGAATTGTACTTGGACACGAGGTTAGATTATATTTGTGGTATAAGTCTGCCCGGACCTGCCCGGCATATCCAGCAACCACAAATGTTGAACCTAATGTGAGAGGTCCAAGTGCCCAAGTACGAATTGGGTCAGGACACGAGGTTAAGCCCAACTTGTGGGATAAGTCTGCCCGGAACCAACCGACATATCTAGCATCCATAAGTCACAGGCTTAATGTGGGAGGTCTGGCCCAGTATAAAATGTAAATATTACATTTTTCAATGTAATAAAGATTGAAATGTAAATATTACATTTTTCAATGTAATAAAGATTAAAATGTAAATATTACATTTTTTCAATGTAATAAAGATTGAAATGTAAATATTACATTTTTCAATGTAATAAAGATTGAAATGAAAATATTACATTTTTTTCCAATGTAATAAAGGTTGAATTAAAAATACTACATTTTTCAATGTAATAAAGGTGAAATTAAAAAGATTACATTTAAAAGATTTCATTTTTATTTAAGATTGATTACTTTAGAAAGAATACATTTTTATAGCTAATTTGTTTCATTAGAAAGATTAGATAATAAGAATCACTTTCACTCATTTTGTTGAAATAGAATTGTCAACACAATATAAGAATCATATATATGTAAAAGAATCATATTTATGTAAAAGAAACATTTTTATGTAAAGAGCATTTTTATGTAAAATAATATATTTCAAAGATAATAATATTTTAAAATAAACCATATTTTAAAATAATATAAGGTGAAGAATAAGATTATGATTTTGATGCCCGTCATTGATCGGACACACAAATATAAATATGAAGCCGTGTTAAGTAGCAAACGCCATCTTAACCCGAACGGGTTTATCGATCGATTTTAAATTCATTTTATAATGAATGTTGTAAAGAATTGATTTCCAAATATAATATTTTGAAAATATTATTATTTTAATATGATAAAGATATAGAATATTCAATTTTGATTTAAGATTGAAATTAAAGTTAAAATCGTTTTGAAATGAATTTATAAATGAATTTATAAAATACGTTTTAAATGGAAATCAACGAAATATATAATATATATATATATATTATATATATAATGGCCTGAATAGAACGCGCCGCGCAGCAACCGTTCGCGAATTTCGACCATTAACTTCAAATGGATGTAATGGGAGATCCGACCGTCGGATTCTCCTAAAACCAGAACCGTTGGGTTCGTGTCGAAAAGAGATTTCCAATGAATATAAGAGATTTGAAATCTAATGGTTAGATTTGGAGATATGTCCAAATCAATTTCAGAAAAGGTCGCTATGGACGCAGTTCGGTGGCCATTATCGAAAACCGACTGTACGAGCAATAATAAAATTATTAAAAATATGGAAAAATTATGTAAAATCATAATAAATGATTTAAAAGGGTTTTTGATGAAAAATTCCAATTTTTTAAAGATAAAAGATATCTTTATCAGAATTAGTGATTTATTTATAAATTAATTAATTAAAATAAATAAAAGGATTTAAATGGTTTAATTAAAACCAAGATTTTCCAATACATATATTGGAAAATATTTAAATGGAAATAATCTTTGGATTATTTCAGTATTAGATTCTGTGAGTATACGGATATTATTGTGGGAATTTGGAAGATATTAATATCGTTATTCCCGATTTGGTATACGTTAGTTTTCAGAATTTGTTATTGAACATAAATCGATAAAATCTCTATTCAAAGCATGGTATTTAATATCTGATTAGAATTTGGGTTTGTCATGAATAGTGTCTTAAATAACAGTGTTCTTAAACCCATTTGAGAAAATAAATAAATCATTTAACTAAGATTTAAATAGGATTTCCAATTATTGAACATAATTGAAAATTAAGTGAAGCTGACTTTTGGGTTGATTATGAATAATGTTTTTAAATGACATTAGTTCTTAAAACCCGATTGACAGTGAAATTTACATTGGTAATTCGTAAATCTTTTAATTAAGATTTAACGAAATATTCTAAAGAGAAGTTTTCAATTTAATACGTTAAATTGGAATATGACTTGGGTTTATTGTGAACGATGTTTTAAGCGACATTTGTTCTATAATCTAGGTAAAGGCAAGATTATTTCTTGAAAGTTAAATAATCATTAAATAATGATTCTTGAAGATTAAAACTAAATATAGTTTTAATAAATCTTTAATTGGATTGAATGAGGATAAAAGTAATTAAATTTACTTAATTCAAGAAACGAACGATAATGGAGCACCACCAGTTTTACTCCAAGCGATTATTAAATCTTTAGTTAGATTTGAACAATAAAACGGTAATTAAGTTTACCGTAATACATTGGGTGTTAAATACGGAGTACCACCAGTGTTACTCCATGGGTTGTATTGGTTGGGAATGGGATATTAATAAATGATTACTTCGGTAAGGTGTTAATCCCGACTAGTTGAATAAACATTAATTTGGTTTAAATTAAAATCAAAGAATATTCTTGACTGGAATAAGGCGTTGGTTGTGTTTTAAAACACATGATTTTAAATTGCGCAAATTATTCAGGAAGACCGGGTTTAACCCATTCTTAATAATTCATACGACGATTGAAGATCGATGATGAAGATAGTTATTGAAGACCGAGAAATTTCCATATTGAACGGATGATTATTGATATCTTGATTGGACCGTACACCCAAGATGAGGGAAAAATTGGTATATGTATTTGGAGATCTATCGGATATGGTTTCGTTTAGACCCAGAACGGACTTGTAAATGGATGGTATGTCTAACGTTGTATTTATTTATATTGTATTCGTTGATCTCTGCTAAATATATATCTGTTTGGTGTCGGAGAATTTATTCTCTTAGTTAACACCCTTCTCTGAGACGCACGAGCTTAAAGATTATATATTGGCAGAAATCAATGGTATAGTATGGACTGACAATGTGGCATGCTAAGATGCAAATGATCAAGGCTTTTCTTGAAAAGCAGAGCCTTGTGGTTGATGATCAAAGCATAGCTTTGATTAGCATAGCTTTGTGTATAGCGTTAATTCACGAGCCTCACACCCCGGTATGAACCAAAAACGGGAAAGGACAGCAGGGAGGGAATTGTGTTTCTTTCTAGCTAGGAGTGGTGTCAGCATTTTGCAAGCCCTGGCATTTTACTCCTGTGGATGTTGCTTATTATTACTTGATGGATAGAGAGGCGCCTCAGATATATCCGGCTACTGCGGGAGCCGATGGAGTCATTTGGCTCATTTACGCCCCATAGGGCGGGGAAACGCATGCTTAAGAATTATGAATTCACCATTGCACTTAGTGTGGACCGGCCCTACATGTTAGCTAGGTACAGTTGCGGCTGAAGCCAGAGGCATGGGCTAGAGTGTCTCGAAACGGAAGGATTGCTCCTTGCCTTGGTTCATAGATGGAAATCCAACTTCCAATACCACCCATGCGGTTTTGATTGTATTACTAGTACGGCGACATGATATATGGTACCCATGCCGTCTATGATTGATACATTTATATTTGAAGTTGTTTTTGACACTATACACTTATAGTAATAGTAAAAGATGAAATTTCGCATATCAAGCATATTTGGCTATTATAAGGGAAAACTCTATCCTTCGGCTTGTGTTGCATTGTGTGATAGGACCTGAGTCTTATAATAGCTTCATTTTTTCCAAAAAGCATTGCGTTGTTTATCTATGCACTGGTATTCTTGGGGGTAAACCCGTTCCGTCTTAACGGCGTGGTCCGTTGAATTACCTAACTTTAAAATCAATTTAAAATAACTGTTTTTTAGTTCTCACACCAGTCCCATGACTGACCTGGAGTTTATTGTTTTAACCTAAACTCTGGGTACCCATATTTTCCACACGGGCAGCTAGTATTTTTGGTTTTGCAGATATTATATTCACAGGATCCTGGTCTACAACTAAAGCGATATTCGGAAGGCTCTATATCCGTGTATTTCTTTCAGTTGTGTTTTGTATTATTTTTCCGCTGCTATTTAAAGGTAATTTAAACTCTGATATTGTATTTCCAGTGTATATTATTCTTTCATACTCTAGAATATTCTTGTACTCTGATGTAATTGTTGTAATAGCAATAAAATGTTCTTCTGTTTATGTTTTGATGTGTGTTGTTCTCAAAACAATCCGGGCTTTCCTTTACTGGGAAGTTTGGGTCGTCACAAAATACATGCATATTCTGATGCACTGATTTAAACCCTGCATACATACGTTCAATTTTTTCACTTTTGCATATATTTTGACATATCTGCATACACCTATGCATTTATACAGAAAAACTACATACATGTATGCAATAATTCAATAGTCGTGTACAAATATATGCATTTGTATTCAAATAGTTGCATATATGTAAGCAACTATTCATAATAGCTGCATACATGTATGTAACTTTTTTTTTTGGTCGCGAGCTTCTGATAATATTTCCAGATTTTAGATTTTTTTTTTAATTAGGGCCGCATTTTTTTCTGCGAGAAATTGAAGAAGGCGGAAGTGAATAATGGATGGGAGAGGAAGTCCCTGAAATGAAGGAGGGGGAGACAAAAATAGGGGGCGGGTTCTAATTTGAATCATGACAATGATGTGAGCCTAATTAAGTTTGCTTTTAGGGATGTGAGCCTAATATTCACATTTATTTTAATTTAGCTCATTTGTATATTCCATTCTTATACAAACTATATTCGGTTATATATAAAAATCTTAATATTATAATCTCGTTTGTTCAGGAAATTATTCTTTTATATCGAAATAGCTTTAGGCAAAATTATTGCGTTTCCCATTTAAAAACAATATTATGTCGACTTGCCTTGTTTAAGTGTTTAGAAATCCTTATCAACCACGTCAGCTAAACATGTCAAACTGGAATTTATATACCACTCAACAAATCAATCAACATAATATAAAACCATTTTTTATAACACTAACAAATATAATCTCTCATATATATGCACTCAAACTCAATCTAGGGTATTACTAGCCCCATCTCTATTGAGTTACGCCACAGAGCCAAGGTTATTACTTAATCTTCAGCTCTAATACCAAATGTAACTACCCAACTTTTCAGTATTGTTCAAGTCGACTTTTAACTACACATGCCCAACTCAAAAGCACAGAAAAGGGGATAGTTAATATAAAGAAATTAGAGGGTGAGAAGAGAAAGGAATAAATGTAAGAATAGAAGAAAAAGAATATCAGCAACACTATAGAATAAGAGTAGAATAGAACCTCGAAGCGGAATGAATAAAGTATAATATTTCAATACTTTTTACATAAAGAGAAAACTACACATATACATATACATATATATATATATATATATATATGATTATACAATTAGAGTATACATCAAGATCATACTATAAATTCTGATCAACAACACATACAGCGAAAATAAATTTTTACCAAAAAATACGGGAATACGTCTTGATTCCAGCTCCACTCCTGCATCTCCAAGCAAATCCTAATGCAACCTGGAAAATGCACTCAGCCTAACCGAGTCCATTTTGCAAAAGAAAATCACACGGACTGTCATCCTGGAAAACTTTCAGCCATAAAACTCATAACATAAACAACTTACTTAACTTTGGAATATCCTTTAAAAGAATGGAACTCTCGTAAGACACGACCACACATAGACATGGAACTGTTTCTACATTAAGATAACCAAAACACTTTTTATATCAAAATCCAATGATATTATAATAATGTCTATCAAAACATAAATAAATAGAAATATGGTCAAAAAGCTTGCATCTCACTTTCCAACATAGTTGGTATACAACTAAAAACGTACGACTCACATTGGAGTTTGGATTTCCAACATGGCAGGGTATGGGACCACCTCCCGATCAGTGTTCTCTAGAGAGGAAACACTAGGGTTTAACAAGTACATCTTGCAACCCGACCACAAATGACCGGCCGCTCATTCAACTTGAGTGTACCGAATATATTGTCACCCACGGTTGTGATCGACAACTATTTCCTGTAAGCATACAGAAACGAAGAAGAAGAAACAAATTAATTTTCTTTACATAGTGACAATACCCTCTAACAAGAATGACCCACATAGGCATGTTGTCAGCCCGATTGAGGTCATGATTACTATTTCACGGCAGCACATCAAACTTTGAATGCCACATTTTCAGATCCATCAAATCACTAATTGATTTGCACAAACATACTTTGGGTGTTAAGATAAAGAAGTTTCTTTTTCGCCACCAAACTTGGTATATTTATAAAAACCAACGTATATGATTCTTAGGAAGTACTCTTCAGACATTCGTCCATACAAGTTCATTTTGGGACTGAACGAAACCGAAAATAATTCAGAATAAGAGGTTTACTACCACGTGTTTAATCATGGTAATTAACCAAAGACATCAACGAGAAATCCTCTCGCTCCGAAGATCTATTTCTTCAAATCATTTCATAAGAATCTCTGTAATGCTAGTTCTCGAATACATAGTTGGTTCGAAGTGGTTTTGGGTCTAGTTCCCATCTCTCTCTCTTCGAGCTAACACATCAAATGTCAAAATCAATATTCATTGATATTCCGGTTTTTAACTATCAATCAAACACAATATGTATCGGTACATTGGTAGCTCGAACCCTTATTAAAATCATTCATTAAAGTCATTTCATCGATTCTTGAAAATCGAATACATATACTTATCTCAACTTATCTCTTTTGTTTTTATTACTTTGAAAACAATAACTCACTCCTATCTTTTCATGATACACATATTCATAAAACCGCCTCTTTATTTCCTTTACTTTGTAAATATCACTATATATACTCAAAATATCTTTAATTTTTTTATTTTGGAAATATCGCTATATACCTAATACAATGGTATACATCTAATTATCAATGTTTATATGGGTAAAAACAGTTTCAAGCGACATATTCTTTATTATATAACCCCAATGGTCTTTATTTAACTTCAACTTTGCAGATTAAAGTTTACAATAGCGATTCTAGAAATAATAGTTTAATTTCCAATTTTCACTTACGATTCCAAATTCGTATATTTACATTTACTTGAAACTAAAGCTATTTACTTATTTCTTTAAATAAGTGTATTCACCACCTGTACTATTTTCATTATTTAGAAAATAGAGTCATTTACTTAACTAAATGGTATAAGAAAAATCACAGTTCATATTTGGGCCAAACAATGTCAAATAATACATTGTTTAATAAAAATCCAATAGTTTCATTATATTTCAAAATCTTGCACATAACGTTGCAATATTATTTCTCTTGTGGAAATAATAAATTATTCCCAACATCTTTACCATTACAAATGAATATCATCCTCAGATAATTCTGAACTCGTTCAAGTTGGGTATTTTATTTACCTCTCAGGCTTTGATCAACAACGTTCTTATCTTAAGATAAATAAAAGGTTGTAATCTCAAAACTGATATTAATTATAATATCATCTAAAATCTCTTTTACTATTCCATTTAAATATGATATTAATTATCATGTCTTACAATTGAAAAATCTATTTCCAATTCCATCTCCTTTACTTAATTTGTTTATTAAGTAAAAACTTTACCAAAACGCCCTTGTAACCTTTACCCGTTTCAATATAATTTAATTTCAGTCTTGGATTTATTTCACAATCCTTTGTCTAATTTCTTTACATCAATCCATTAAATCACTTTCTGATCATCTTTGAACTTCTCTTTCCAATAGAGCTCATTTTACTTAATTTCATTATTAAGTAAAACTTTTTTTAAAATCAACGCTTTAGCTTCACGCCCTTTTCTTTAAACCTTATTTATAAACTTGGGCTTAATATAAAACCTTTTAAGATATCCCCTTGCATTCTTGAAATTTTTTTATCTCAATTTTTTTTACTTAATTTGAATATTAATATTAAGCAAAACATTTATTCTAAAGTATCGCATTAGCTTAAGATCTCTTTTAGAAATTTCTTTTATAAAACTTGGATTTTATTATAAAATCAGTTCATAAACTCCTTTCAAAATTCAAGTACAAACTTGATTACTTTCTTGAATGAATTTCATTTAAAAAGCAATCAGCTCAATTATTATTAATTAAAATAATAATTAACTTCATCATTAACTAAAGTAAAAGTAGTTTACTTCATTATTAACTAGAATAATTTGTAAATCTCCTTTCAAATTTTATTAAAATAATAATTAACTTTTTAATAATAACAACTCAATAATTATCTTTAAATATTGTAAATCAAAAGATAAATTAGCCCTTTAAGGAATCTTATCAAATTTTTAAACAACCAATTGTCAAATCATTTCCATTAGATTAATTGAAACAAATCAATCTAATGACTAATTTCAATTAAACGGTTGACTTAGTCAACGTGAAAACATCAACTAACTTATTAACTGATTTTCACTAATGCTTCATCTTAAATTAATTATTAACTTAATTAATTTTATAACATCACTTAAATTGTTCTATAAAAACAATTATTCAAAATTATTAACCTTTCGGTTAATTGAGGACTTCATTGCTTATAAAATTCATTTAAAATACAGAAATTTGCTATAGAATATTTATAATTACTTTATAAGTACAAGGTATAAAACATCGATTTATATACAAAACTTCTATTTCATATAAAATATAATTTAAAATCTTACTTCAATTATAAAGATAAATTTTGTAACTTCATATTATGTCAATTCGCCTGATGGGAAATCAACGTATTAAAAGAAAGATTTTTGGACATCTACTGCTAATCACTTAATCAGTACTGTCCATGGGTTAATATCGCATCAACGTTGAATTTCAATTCCACAATCAATATCAAATATAACCATCAACATTCAAATACGATTTAATGTTATTTGAGATAAATAATTCATATAAAATAATATGAAAACAAGTAACATGCAATAATTTGAGGAATCCAGTTGGATCCCTCTAAAATGTTTTCATTAGAAATAGATAATGTAATCTAATCAATTTAAATGACAGAAATATAGATAACATCTACTATTAACCAAACAACCATTTTCAACCAAACAGCAATCATTCATACATCCAATTTATGTTAATAGTGATAAATTATAATCATATGAATTTTATCATATCATAGAATTCCAGAAAGAGTGAGTTAACTCGCATTTTTTCCGATTTGACAATTTTAGGTCGATTTAAATAGTTTTAAACACGCATTTGAAACTACATAAAATTCTAGTTAGCTCTGAATCTCTCCAACTTGATAGTGTAGTATTCTCCGATACGATTCCAACATACCTTGTTTTGTTGAATTTTGGTAATGTATGAACGAGTTATGGTTATTACCAGAATTCAATATCGATTTAGAATAGTTTATCTACTAATTATTATTTAAAAACTAATAACCCCTTTAATAACTGATTAGCCGCCTTAATTACATCTGATAAACTTTCTTCCCCATTAAATAAATTCGAACCATTCAACAACATCACCTTACCGTGGTCATGCTTTTGATCCTTCCACCTCCTCCATTTTCTCAATGAAAACTTATTTCGAGACCATCAATGGGCTTCTCATCGCGAGCTCCACCTGCTAATCACTGTTGCTCCAACTCTGGTTGGCACTTTGTTTTCCTGTTCATCAGGCCAACCCCGAGGTTGCGACACAAAATTCCACAAATCGCTACCAAAAATTGCCAAAGCCTACACCTTGCTTCCATATACACCACATCATCATCTTTGTCACCCCTCTTTGCCACTATCGCCATCAAATCCCAGCCTTAGGGCTGCTTCCACAAACTCATTCGCCAGAAAAATGATTATACCGATTAAATTTAACATCAAATTAAAGCTCTCGCTTGTGCAATCCCAACGAATCTGAGTTCATTCAATTCGATCGCATATTTTATTTTTAATTGATTTTTAAAGAACACGGTTACTTTGTTAGTTCGTGAAAAATGATGTGGTTGTTATAAAGAGTAGGGAGGAATCAGGGATTAAGGATTTTGAATTGGGGTGAATATATAGATAGTTTTAGTATTATATTATTGAAATATTTTATTGAATTTATTTAATTAATGTCTATCAACATTTCCGTTCGATGCTTATTTATTCGTACAATCACATACGAAATCCGATTGTAATGAAAACTAACATGCTACCATAGTTTGACATTCCGGACCCAACGAAACTTGTTCATCGAAATCCGAGTCCATTTGCAAAAATAGCACAATTTTGAATATTTAAATTACTAATTGATTCACATTTATTTTTCGCATGCTCACATAACAACTTTGATTGGCTTGAAACTTGAAATCTTACAAAAACTTAATATTTTGGACATGATGGAGCTGGTTTCGTCAAATTCCGAGTTCGTTTCAGAAAACTTCCTTTTTAATTCACAACGTAAATTGATATGCGTTTATATCGTGCACGATTACAAAATAACTCCAATTGACTTGAAACTAGAAATATTACAATAATTAACCATTACAGATTTTATAAAATTGTTTTCATTGAAATTCAAGGTCGTTTGAAATTTGGTTATTCTCAATTTCCATATTAAATCGATAAAATATATATTGATTCCAAAATTAAAAAACCTATTAATAACAAATTATCATTAATATATATATATATATTCAAACATAATTCTATATAACTTCCAAATAAACTATGTTGGATTTTAAACTTGACATTTCCATTTTCAAGTTAACTTGATATTTAGTTTATTCAAAACCCTTTTATTTAATTTAAATAAATCGTTATATTTTATAAACGATTCCATAGCGACTTTCTGAAAATTTGATTTGGACATAACTCAAAATCTACAAGATGAAATCTCGAATTTTCTCTTTTATTAGAAAACTATAATCCAACAGATCTAGAAGGTTCTTATTTCAAAGAATTCCAACTTATATTGGATTTTATACATCCATTTAAAGTTAAAAATGTAAAACTACGAACTAATGCTATGTTGCAAGCTTGTTTTCAAATTAATTATAAATTATACATTTAAACATCATTAAATAAATAATTTTCTTATAAAAATTCCTCCATATTTCTGATACAACATTTAAAAAAAATTCAAATATTCAAAATTAACAACTAAAAATTCAGGTCATTACAATTCGGGTAACAATGCTTGGGATGGCTAGAATAATAAAGACTAAGAATTAATTTGTTAAAGCATATAGTTTTCACCAAAAATAGTCCAAAAATACAAGAATTATATATAATTTGTTGATATGAAGAAATTCATAGAAACAAAGCAAAAATAAAGAGAAAACAATAGAAAGCAGTACATAGTAGATTAGTAGTGATTTGGCGATTGTATCTTACGTCCAATTAAATAATTTAATGATTTTGTTGCCTATTTGAGGTTACAATCTTAAGATCAGTACGAACCCGGAGAGTTCACAAAACTTAGTGAAACGTAGAGCCAAAAGATCTCTTTTTTCAATGGCACACTGGGTATTTATAGGCAAAGGTGAATATGGGTCTTCTCGAAATTACACTAGGAGAAGCTCGATCTAGAGAAGAGGTCATCCTAAAATTTGGACCAGTAATTCATAAATAAATCAGATAGATGTTAATACCTATAGGGGGATCAGCATTGATTCCTCAAATTGTGGAATTGGGTACTATAATTTCTTTAGGATGATCCTCTAGTTTTCACATCTTGAATCCATAATTTGGTTAAATAAAGTGTTTTCTCGGGATATCAGGTGATTTTTCACTAAACTACACTATTGTGGACAAGTCATCTAATTAGTGCCAATTCCTTGCCTAAGAGGAGTATCAATCCATAATTAGAATATTCTGGGTTGTTATTATGTTGAGTTCACTTGACCATCTTCTTATAATCTTGTTTGTGCTTATTATCTAGACCTTCGGATCATCACTTTGAGCTATCTTCCTTAGTATTTATCAAGTTGCACTTGCCTAGATAGTCAGATATATCTAGGCCAAAAGATCATATAACACACATATATAGACACACACACACATGCACACACACACACACACATATATATATATACATATATAAGTAATTTAATTTGAAATAGTTTCTACTATTTTATATAAATCTTAAATAATATATAAATAATTAAATTGCCATATCAAATCTGCATATATTTATACATAATAAATGTGAGAATGCATAACAACCCATCTTTAAACATGAATCTAAATTAGAAAAAGTTCATTGAAACTTGAAGGCATGCCTAAGCTGGTTGTTGCTTCGTAAAAGTAAAGACAATATAGGACCATATCCATTTTTTGAAAACTTATAGTAGAAGGAATAAAATATAATAACAATATTAGTATCTTTAAATCAAATATCATAAAAATAAATAAAATCAACATAAATTATTAACAATTTTGTTTTTAAATACATATCTTTTGAATGGGTATAATAGAAAATATCAAGAATAAATAAATCAACGCTGCCACATGCTCTACTGTCGACATCTTCAATATCACCATCATTAACTTCTTCTCTAACCTGTGTTGTAATAAGGAGGGAGATAGCTTAACAAGTTCTAATGAATAAAAGCCTCAAGAATTCTTATTCTAGTATTTGAGAAGTATGTTCAAAATTAAGAATAAATCTTACGGAAAAAAATCAAAAATCATGTAATAATTCATATAAGGAAAGGAGGTAGATTAATACCATTTAAGACCTCAATAGATGTAAGCCATACATTATTTAGGACCATTAATGTAAAGACCCACAACTTCCCCGTAAAGGAAAGCGTCGGATAGTTCGAGAACAAACCACAACAGAACGCATACAGAAGAACGTTTCACTGTATATTACAACAATGCATCAGATTACAAGAATATACAGAGTATAAATGAATAATACACAGAAATATCAGAGATTTAAATTACATTTAAATACATAGCAGCGGAAAATAATACAATACACAACTAGAAGAAGATATACGGATACAAAGCTTTCCGGATATCGTTCCAGCTGTAAACCAGGATCCTGTGAATATAAATCTGCAAAACCAAAACTACTAGCTGCCCGTGTCAAAATAGGGGCACCCAGAGTTTAGGTTAAAAACAATAAACTCCAGGTCAGTCATGTGACTGGTGTGAGAACTAAAACAGTTATTAATCTTTATTTTTAAAGTTAGGTAAATCAAGGGACCACGCCGTATAACACGGAACGGGTTTCCTCCCAAGAATACCAGTGCATAAAACAACAGCGCAATGCTAGATAAAGGAAAATGAAGCTGTTATAAGACCCAGGTCCTATCACACAATGCAACGCAAGCCGGGGGATAGGGTTTTCCCTTATAACAGCCAAAGAATGCTTGATACGTTTAAAACAAATCATTTGATACTATTATAAGTGCATAGTGTATAAAACAACTTCAAATCATAAGTATCAATCATAGGCGACATGAGCGTCCCATGCCACTATGTCACCATATATAGGTTTACAAATAAAACCGCAAAGTCACGTATTTGGAAATTGGATTTCCGTCTATGAACCGAGGCTAGGGGCAAGATCCTCAACCGATTTGTGACTCTCTAGCCCGAGCCACAGGACCCAGACTCAGGTGGGCCCTTGGAGCGACAGGGCCGGTCCACCGATGTGGATTAAAATGCCTGAACACTACGTTTCCCCACCCTATGGGGTGTAAGTCTGGTCCGTCAGCCGACCAGAAGCATCGGCCGAAACCGATATAACCGAGGCGCCTCGCAACAACAACAACCACATAAGTCAAACTCGTCAGGGCGTGAAAAACCACTGACGCCACTTCTAGCTAGAAAGAAACGCAAGTCCTCCCTGAGGTCCGTCTCCCGTTTTTGGTTCATACCGGGTGTGAAACACGCGAGGTAAACGTTACACAAAGCTACGCCACAAAGGCCGTGCTTTGATCATCACCACAAGACTTTGCTTTTCAACAGAAGCCTTGATCATTTGCATCTTCGCATGCCACACAGGCAAACCATCCTATGCAACCGATATCAGTCACACAGAATGAAATCCGATGTCAGACACACAGTCCATTTACAAGTCCGTCCTGGGTCTGAACGAAACCGGAGGCACCTAGTACCCCGCATATCCATCGATCTCCAAGTACGTCTGGACGATCACTAACTGTTTCCATCTTCTTGGGTGTACAGCCCAATCAAGATCATCAGTTATCACCCAAACGACGTGAAGACCTCCGGTCTTCGACCATCGTCTTCATCTTCGACTTATCGTCGTATCAGTTATTCAGAATGGGATAAACCCGGTCTTTCCGAATAACTCGCGTATATTTTAAATAAGTGTTACACAAACACAACATACGCCTCATTCCAATTCATTAGTCACTAACCGTAAATTAATCAAGAGAATAATTCCCCAAATATTAACCCCGAAGGCCGAAACCAACATCAGATCAATATCCAGAAAACCGTTCTGCTTGGCCAACCGACAGTTAGTTTCTAAATTTCACATTGATAGGGAAAAGTTCCCATTAATTTTATCCAAGATAAATTTCTTGAATTTATTCTTGAATCTCAATTCGAACTAGTCGGGATTAGCGAACCTTACCGAAGTAATCATTTGTTTTAATTTCCCAATCCCAACCTATTCATCCCATGAAGTAAAACTGGTTATACTTCATATCTAACACCACAGTGTTATCGGTAAATTCAATTACCATTTCACGTTCAAATCTAATTAAAGATTTAACTATCGCCTGGAGTAAAACTGGTGATACTCCATTCTCGATCTTTTCAATCTAATTAAAGATTCATTAAAACTCCACTTAGTTTTAATCTTCGGCTGGGTTAAAGAATCAGTGTCATTTAAAACACGGTTCACGATAGACCCAAAATCACATTCCATTAATTATCGGATTAAAGAACGAGTGTTATTTAAAACACGGTTCACGATAAACCCAAAAATCAATATCACTCCCATTCCAATTAAATATCATTCAATTGGTACACTTCATTAAATCTAACTAAAAAGATTTAATCTTTTCTCAACTGGGTTCAAGAACAGTGTTAGTGAAGACACCATTCACGACAAACCCAAATCACATTCGATATTCAATACAAGGCTCTGAATAGAAAATATATCAACTTATATTCAATATCAAACTCTACGACTAACAAATGTCGTATTGGAAATAACGATATAAATATATATCTTTCAAATTTCCATAACAACACCTGTATAATCACGAATTCCAACATCGAAATATTCCGAAGACAATTTCGATTCAAATCCACTCCAATGCAATCATTGGAAATTTTGGTTATTTTCAAAACCCCTTTCAAATTCAATTTATTTATTTAAAAATAAATAGAATTATAATTCTAGTTCAAAGCTAGCTCATTTCGATAAAAATCTATTTTTATCTTTTCAAACATGCAGTTTTTCATCCCAAATCTTCACAAATCATTTCTTATGATTTTACACAAATTATTACTATTTTTAATAATTTTATCAAGGCCCGTACAGTCGATTTCCACCAATGGCCATCGAACTGCACGTATAGCGACCTTTTTCCAATTTGATTTGGACATAATTCCAAATCCAACCGTTAGATTTCTAATTTATCACATTCGCTAGAAAGCTCTTTTCGATACGAACCCAACGGTTCCGGTTTTAGGAGAATCCGACGGTCGGATCTCCCGTAACGTCCATTTGAAATCAATGGTCGAAATTCGCGAACTGCCGCGGCGCGGCGCGTTCTATTCAGGCCATTATATTATATATATAATATATATAATATATACTTCGTCGATTTCTATTTAAAACGAATTATATAAATAGTTTTAAAATTCGTTTCAAAATCTATTTCAACTTCCATCTCAATTCAAAGCAAAATTGAATTCTTCTCTATAAATTCGTTTTAAAATTCATTTCTATTCAATTCAAATTTCAATTCAATTTGAATTCATTTCAATTTGCTTTCAATTCATTTTGAATTCGTTTTCAATTCAATTCATTTCGAAATTACTTTCAATTCACTTTGAATTCGTTTTCAATTCAATTCATTTCGAAATCACTTTCAATTCAATTCACTTTGAATTCGTTTTCAATTCAATTCACTTTGAATTCGTTTTCAATTCAATTCACTTTGAATTCGTTTTCAATTCAATTCACTTTGAATTCGTTTTCAATTCAATTCACTTTGAATTCGTTTTCAATTCAATTCACTTTGAATTCGTTTTCAATTCAATTCATTTCGAAATATTTGATTTCCAAAATTACTTTTTAATATTCATTTTAAAATGAATAAAATCGATATAAATATCGTTCACGTCAAAATGGCGTCACTCTAATCAACACGGCTTCATATATTGGCATTTTCAAATATTCCATTTCGAATATTTCTATTTTAAATATTTCTATTTTAAAACTGGAATGAGGCCCAATCAATTACCATATAAAGTTAATTATATGGATTTTCATACAACACATGTATAATAGCCTTGAAAAATAATCAACCATCAACCAAAGTGCACTACACTGTATAAGCATCAAATATAGATATCTAACGCTTATAACAGCCTGTCAATCAATCGATCGACATATTTAATCAATCAGGATGAGTGAACTTCAAATTTCATCCCAACACCCGTGTGGGGTTTCAAACAATCAAACACAGATTTTATTCGTGCAGTTGGGCGATGTGTAAAATTTATCGACCCAATCAATATCAGTCAAATCAGTGTATATACAAACAAATCGGCCGATTTGTTTATAACTATTCATTTATTCACATTCACGTTAAAAATTATATTTTTAACGACAAAACATTTTATTTCAACCTATGAATTTCTATTCAATTCATTTACACAATAAAATGATATTTTTATTTTCTAACACATTTTAGAAAATTTCGGCGGCATAACGGCACGATACTAGAAACGGGACAAGGCCTAGCCTTATCCCCGGTCTAGTGAAGGCCCACGCCATTCACACATCAATCATATCAATTTCATTTCACCAAACAATTTCCATTCAATCAAATATTCTAACTAACTACTCAACCAATCAAACAAGTCCATGGTCTGTGGACGGGTGTCGGGTGCTTCTAATAAGCACCGTCTGCATCCTAGTATATATATATATAACTAGAAATAAAATTGAAAGGTGAGAAATTCTCACTTATAGCTATCCTAGCTCCACGGCACTTCATTGATAGAAATCTTCGTTGTTTTCGCATCTTCGTCAGCTTCGTCGCCCGTAGCCACTACATTCATAAAAATCGAATTTTTACTTCGCTATTCAGTATATAAAAATCGAATTTTTATTTCAAAGTTCAATATATAAAAATCGAATTTTTAGTTCGCTATTCAATATATAAAAATCTCTTCTCTGGTTTTAACATTAAATAAAATTCTGGTTTTAAACTAAATAAAAATTCTGGTTTTAAACTAAATAAAAATTCTGGTTTTAAACTAAATAAAAAATCTGGTTTTAAACTAAATAAAAATTCTGGTTTTAAACTAAATAAAAATTCTGTTTTAAACTTTTTATAAAATTCAGTTTTTTTTAAAACAAAATAATATTCAGATTTTAAACAAAATCAAATTCAGTTTTTTTTTTCCTTTTAAACAAAAATCAGTTTTCAAAATTAATAAAATCAGTTCTCAATCCTTAATAAAACAGTTTTCAATCTTTAATAAAATCAGTTTTCAATCCTTAATAAAACCAGTTTTCAAAATTAATAAAATCAGTTTTCAATCCTTAATAAAACAGTTTTTAAAAAAAATAAAAGTAAACAGTTAAAATAAAAGTAAAATAAATAAATTTAAAAACTTACGGGGGAGGCCTGTGCTTGTTTGTCAGTGGAAGGGGGGGGTTTCAGAGGGCGGCGTCGGGTTGGTGGAGCGCAAGCGGAGGCGGGCTAGGGTGGGTTGCGTCGGTGGGTTTTTCGAGGAGGGGGAAGGTGCGGTGGGCTCGTCGAGGGAGGGGGAAGGTGCGGTGGGCTCGTCGAGGGAGGGGGAAGGTGCGGTGGGCTCGTCGAGGGAGGGGGGAGGTGCGGTGATGGGCGGCGGCGCCTCAGGGGGGGGGCGGCTGTCGATAACTAGGTTTTTTTTTTTTTTTTTTTTTTCTGAAAACCGATTTGAAAAATAACAGAGGGGGGGGGCCAGGGTAATAAAGGGAAGGAGGGAATATTAAATTATTATTTTATTATTTTTTTTTCTTTTTTTTCAATTTACGTTGACTTTTACATACGAACACCGAACCGGGTCCAACGACTGTCATCCCTAACGTAATACCCCCATTCCGAACACAATGGGATATGTATCGCAGGCTGATTCGACTGTTTGAATCAGTTTCCGTTAAATTTACATTTAAATCACTATATTGAATTTTAAACGTACATTTCAAATTACCGGGGCCACACACTAACTAGAAAAATTCTATAAAAATATTTTCTAGCTTCGTATTGACGATACGGTCCTAACAAAACTAGTTTCGCCGAATTCTGAGACCGTTAGAAAAATGGCCAATTTCCAGTCGATTAAAATCAACTGAAATGGTCAAAACACGTTTTCCTTTGCCACGCTCACATATTGATTCGAAAAATTATGAAATTTGGAATCTAGCAATAACTTAACATCACGGACCCAACAAAACTGGTTTCGTCGAAATCCGAGGTCGTTTGCAAAATTGCTATTTTTAAGGGCCTTATATATATAAAAATATATATAAATTCCACAGCGACTATTTCTAATTTTAAACTGGACATATCTTATTATTTCTAAGATGAAATCTCAGTTTGTTAACTTCGCTACAAAGATATAGTTATACAGATTCAAATATTTCTTGTTTCGTTCAATTCTGACTTATATTGAATTCTGTATATTCATTTGAAATTAGAAATCGAATTTTCGAACTACCGCGCCATTTTCAATTCCTTTTATAATTATATATAATTATTTATATTCTAACGACGACGTATATAATATAAACGTTCGAATTATATTCAAAACAGATTTCTCGTCGATATTATTTAAAATAATTCATTTTAAATAATAAAAATTCGCTAAAATTGCCAAAATAAAAATTTCAAACTGGCTCGCATTTTACGGGTTGTTACAATCTCCCCCACTTAAAACTTTTCGTCCCCGAAAAGGAACAAAGTCGAAAGTGGTTTGATTATTCAGCTCTACATTCGATTTGGCTTCCATTCTCCAACTTTTAAGTTTCTGAGAATTTTCAAAATTTCAAAAATTTGGCTAACACCCTAAATTTTCGAAAAATTTCGCCATAACCTCCCCTGCAATGGGAGCATCGGGAAATTGCAAATAGCGTTCCCGGTCCTTCAGATCTCAAAAAGAAAAAGAAAAAGCCAAGCGGCTAGCCAATAGGCTCACAAAATCATCATCACCCAAACAAAACAGGAAATTATGTAGTAAACATGTACCTATTTGTCGGGCAAACAAATTTTATTCTCGGCTCTAGCCTCCTTGCTATGACCTGTTCAATGATATACATGTATATGCAAGCAAATGCGACCAAATTTCAATACAAGTCAATATTTGATTCAGTTAGGCATAATGGTTCAAAATTATCAAACAACCTAAACAAACAACACAAACATCAATCAATTAGTGAATAAGAGTTTCAAATTCATAATTTGATACATATACAAAAATCATGTTTTTAATGCCAATTCACAACAATGTGTTCTAACTATATTAGTTTTGGTTCTCACACCAGTCTAATGGAAATATATAGAAAATCACACCTTCGAAACTCGAACATAAATGTTGATGATGCGATCGCTATCATCAATATCACCTTCGGGCGACTAGAGTGTAATGCTATATCTATCCAATATATTAAAATTTCAAATACACGTGGATCAGACGTATACTTAAAATCTATATATACTGGATTGTCCACATCAATATAAATAATCAAATACGAATAATTGATTTAAATTTTCAAAACCAAAATTGTTTTCATTTTAAAAATTTACTCTTCACACTCGTTCTAGGATACTACTGACCCCATCTCTAACGAGTCATTCTCGTTGGATATTACTAATCCAATATCTGATGAATTCTTTCGTATGGTTCTAATGTGTCTTGTTCTCTAGCTTTGTAAACCAAAGCTCTGATACCACGTGTAAAGACCCACAACTTCCCCGTAAAGGAAAGCGTCGGATAGTTCGAGAACAAACCACAACAGAACGCATACAGAAGAACGTTTCACTGTATATTACAACAATGCATCAGATTACAAGAATATACAGAGTATAAATGAATAATACACAGAAATATCAGAGATTTAAATTACATTTAAATACATAGCAGCGGAAAATAATACAATACACAACTAGAAGAAGATATACGGATACAAAGCTTTCCGGATATCGTTCCAGCTGTAAACCAGGATCCTGTGAATATAAATCTGCAAAACCAAAACTACTAGCTGCCCGTGTCAAAATAGGGGCACCCAGAGTTTAGGTTAAAAACAATAAACTCCAGGTCAGTCATGTGACTGGTGTGAGAACTAAAACAGTTATTAATCTTTATTTTTAAAGTTAGGTAAATCAAGGGACCACGCCGTATAACACGGAACGGGTTTCCTCCCAAGAATACCAGTGCATAAAACAACAGCGCAATGCTAGATAAAGGAAAATGAAGCTGTTATAAGACCCAGGTCCTATCACACAATGCAACGCAAGCCGGGGGATAGGGTTTTCCCTTATAACAGCCAAAGAATGCTTGATACGTTTAAAACAAATCATTTGATACTATTATAAGTGCATAGTGTATAAAACAACTTCAAATCATAAGTATCAATCATAGGCGACATGAGCGTCCCATGCCACTATGTCACCATATATAGGTTTACAAATAAAACCGCAAAGTCACGTATTTGGAAATTGGATTTCCGTCTATGAACCGAGGCTAGGGGCAAGATCCTCAACCGATTTGTGACTCTCTAGCCCGAGCCACAGGACCCAGACTCAGGTGGGCCCTTGGAGCGACAGGGCCGGTCCACCGATGTGGATTAAAATGCCTGAACACTACGTTTCCCCACCCTATGGGGTGTAAGTCTGGTCCGTCAGCCGACCAGAAGCATCGGCCGAAACCGATATAACCGAGGCGCCTCGCAACAACAACAACCACATAAGTCAAACTCGTCAGGGCGTGAAAAACCACTGACGCCACTTCTAGCTAGAAAGAAACGCAAGTCCTCCCTGAGGTCCGTCTCCCGTTTTTGGTTCATACCGGGTGTGAAACACGCGAGGTAAACGTTACACAAAGCTACGCCACAAAGGCCGTGCTTTGATCATCACCACAAGACTTTGCTTTTCAACAGAAGCCTTGATCATTTGCATCTTAGCATGCCACACAGGCAAACCATCCTATGCAACCGTTATCAGTCACACAGAATGAAATCCGATGTCAGACACACAGTCCATTTACAAGTCCGTCCTGGGTCTGAACGAAACCGGAGGCACCTAGTACCCCGCATATCCATCGATCTCCAAGTACGTCTGGACGATCACTAACTGTTTCCATCTTCTTGGGTGTACAGCCCAATCAAGATCATCAGTTATCACCCAAACGACGTGAAGACCTCCGGTCTTCGACCATCGTCTTCATCTTCGACTTATCGTCGTATCAGTTATTCAGAATGGGATAAACCCGGTCTTTCCGAATAACTCGCGTATATTTTAAATAAGTGTTACACAAACACAACATACGCCTCATTCCAATTCATTAGTCACTAACCGTAAATTAATCAAGAGAATAATTCCCCAAATATTAACCCCGAAGGCCGAAACCAACATCAGATCAATATCCAGAAAACCGTTCTGCTTGGCCAACCGACAGTTAGTTTCTAAATTTCACATTCATAGGGAAAAGTTCCCATTAATTTTATCCAAGATAAATTTCTTGAATTTATTCTTGAATCTCAATTCGAACTAGTCGGGATTAGCGAACCTTACCGAAGTAATCATTTGTTTTAATTTCCCAATCCCAACCTATTCATCCCATGAAGTAAAACTGGTTATACTTCATATCTAACACCACAGTGTTATCGGTAAATTCAATTACCATTTCACGTTCAAATCTAATTAAAGATTTAACTATCGCCTGGAGTAAAACTGGTGATACTCCATTCTCGATCTTTTCAATCTAATTAAAGATTCATTAAAACTCCACTTAGTTTTAATCTTCGGCTGGGTTAAAGAATCAGTGTCATTTAAAACACGGTTCACGATAGACCCAAAATCACATTCCATTAATTATCGGATTAAAGAACGAGTGTTATTTAAAACACGGTTCACGATAAACCCAAAAATCAATATCACTCCCATTCCAATTAAATATCATTCAATTGGTACACTTCATTAAATCTAACTAAAAAGATTTAATCTTTTCTCAACTGGGTTCAAGAACAGTGTTAGTGAAGACACCATTCACGACAAACCCAAATCACATTCGATATTCAATACAAGGCTCTGAATAGAAAATATATCAGCTTATATTCAATATCAAACTCTACGACTAACAAATGTCGTATTGGAAATAACGATATAAATATATATCTTTCAAATTTCCATAACAACACCTGTATAATCACGAATTCCAACATCGAAATATTCCGAAGACAATTTCGATTCAAATCCACTCCAATGCAATCATTGGAAATTTTGGTTATTTTCAAAACCCCTTTCAAATTCAATTTATTTATTTAAAAATAAATAGAATTATAATTCTAGTTCAAAGCTAGCTCATTTCGATAAAAATCTATTTTTATCTTTTCAAACATGCAGTTTTTCATCCCAAATCTTCACAAATCATTTCTTATGATTTTACACAAATTATTACTATTTTTAATAATTTTATCAAGGCCCGTACAGTCGATTTCCACCAATGGCCATCGAACTGCACGTATAGCGACCTTTTTCCAATTTGATTTGGACATAATTCCAAATCCAACCGTTAGATTTCTAATTTATCACATTCGCTAGAAAGCTCTTTTCGATACGAACCCAACGGTTCCGGTTTTAGGAGAATCCGACGGTCGGATCTCCCGTAACGTCCATTTGAAATCAATGGTCGAAATTCGCGAACTGCCGCGGCGCGGCGCGTTCTATTCAGGCCATTATATTATATATATAATATATATAATATATACTTCGTCGATTTCTATTTAAAACGAATTATATAAATAGTTTTAAAATTCGTTTCAAAATCTATTTCAACTTCCATCTCAATTCAAAGCAAAATTGAATTCTTCTCTATAAATTCGTTTTAAAATTCATTTCTATTCAATTCAAATTTCAATTCAATTTGAATTCATTTCAATTTGCTTTCAATTCATTTTGAATTCGTTTTCAATTCAATTCATTTCGAAATTACTTTCAATTCACTTTGAATTCGTTTTCAATTCAATTCATTTCGAAATCACTTTCAATTCAATTCACTTTGAATTCGTTTTCAATTCAATTCACTTTGAATTCGTTTTCAATTCAATTCACTTTGAATTCGTTTTCAATTCAATTCACTTTGAATTCGTTTTCAATTCAATTCACTTTGAATTCGTTTTCAATTCAATTCATTTCGAAATATTTGATTTCCAAAATTACTTTTTAATATTCATTTTAAAATGAATAAAATCGATATAAATATCGTTCACGTCAAAATGGCGTCACTCTAATCAACACGGCTTCATATATTGGCATTTTCAAATATTCCATTTCGAATATTTCTATTTTAAATATTTCTATTTTAAAACTGGAATGAGGCCCAATCAATTACCATATAAAGTTAATTATATGGATTTTCATACAACACATGTATAATAGCCTTGAAAAATAATCAACCATCAACCAAAGTGCACTACACTGTATAAGCATCAAATATAGATATCTAACGCTTATAACAGCCTGTCAATCAATCGATCGACATATTTAATCAATCAGGATGAGTGAACTTCAAATTTCATCCCAACACCCGTGTGGGGTTTCAAACAATCAAACACAGATTTTATTCGTGCAGTTGGGCGATGTGTAAAATTTATCGACCCAATCAATATCAGTCAAATCAGTGTATATACAAACAAATCGGCCGATTTGTTTATAACTATTCATTTATTCACATTCACGTTAAAAATTATATTTTTAACGACAAAACATTTTATTTCAACCTATGAATTTCTATTCAATTCATTTACACAATAAAATGATATTTTTATTTTCTAACACATTTTAGAAAATTTCGGCGGCATAACGGCACGATACTAGAAACGGGACAAGGCCTAGCCTTATCCCCGGTCTAGTGAAGGCCCACGCCATTCACACATCAATCATATCAATTTCATTTCACCAAACAATTTCCATTCAATCAAATATTCTAACTAACTACTCAACCAATCAAACAAGTCCATGGTCTGTGGACGGGTGTCGGGTGCTTCTAATAAGCACCGTCTGCATCCTAGTATATATATATATAACTAGAAATAAAATTGAAAGGTGAGAAATTCTCACTTATAGCTATCCTAGCTCCACGGCACTTCATTGATAGAAATCTTCGTTGTTTTCGCATCTTCGTCAGCTTCGTCGCCCGTAGCCACTACATTCATAAAAATCGAATTTTTACTTCGCTATTCAGTATATAAAAATCGAATTTTTATTTCAAAGTTCAATATATAAAAATCGAATTTTTAGTTCGCTATTCAATATATAAAAATCTCTTCTCTGGTTTTAACATTAAATAAAATTCTGGTTTTAAACTAAATAAAAATTCTGGTTTTAAACTAAATAAAAATTCTGGTTTTAAACTAAATAAAAAATCTGGTTTTAAACTAAATAAAAATTCTGGTTTTAAACTAAATAAAAATTCTGTTTTAAACTTTTTATAAAATTCAGTTTTTTTTAAAACAAAATAATATTCAGATTTTAAACAAAATCAAATTCAGTTTTTTTTTTTCCTTTTAAACAAAAATCAGTTTTCAAAATTAATAAAATCAGTTCTCAATCCTTAATAAAACAGTTTTCAATCTTTAATAAAATCAGTTTTCAATCCTTAATAAAACCAGTTTTCAAAATTAATAAAATCAGTTTTCAATCCTTAATAAAACAGTTTTTAAAAAAAATAAAAGTAAACAGTTAAAATAAAAGTAAAATAAATAAATTTAAAAACTTACGGGGGAGGCCTGTGCTTGTTTGTCAGTGGAAGGGGGGGGTTTCAGAGGGCGGCGTCGGGTTGGTGGAGCGCAAGCGGAGGCGGGCTAGGGTGGGTTGCGTCGGTGGGTTTTTCGAGGAGGGGGAAGGTGCGGTGGGCTCGTCGAGGGAGGGGGAAGGTGCGGTGGGCTCGTCGAGGGAGGGGGAAGGTGCGGTGGGCTCGTCGAGGGAGGGGGGAGGTGCGGTGATGGGCGGCGGCGCCTCAGGGGGGGGGGGGCGGCTGTCGATAACTAGGTTTTTTTTTTTTTTTTTTTTTTCTGAAAACCGATTTGAAAAATAACAGAGGGGGGGCCAGGGTAATAAAGGGAAGGAGGGAATATTAAATTATTATTTTATTATTTTTTTTTCTTTTTTTTCAATTTACGTTGACTTTTACATACGAACACCGAACCGGGTCCAACGACTGTCATCCCTAACGTAATACCCCCATTCCGAACACAATGGGATATGTATCGCAGGCTGATTCGACTGTTTGAATCAGTTTCCGTTAAATTTACATTTAAATCACTATATTGAATTTTAAACGTACATTTCAAATTACCGGGGCCACACACTAACTAGAAAAATTCTATAAAAATATTTTCTAGCTTCGTATTGACGATACGGTCCTAACAAAACTAGTTTCGCCGAATTCTGAGACCGTTAGAAAAATGGCCAATTTCCAGTCGATTAAAATCAACTGAAATGGTCAAAACACGTTTTCCTTTGCCACGCTCACATATTGATTCGAAAAATTATGAAATTTGGAATCTAGCAATAACTTAACATCACGGACCCAACAAAACTGGTTTCGTCGAAATCCGAGGTCGTTTGCAAAATTGCTATTTTTAAGGGCCTTATATATATAAAAATATATATAAATTCCACAGCGACTATTTCTAATTTTAAACTGGACATATCTTATTATTTCTAAGATGAAATCTCAGTTTGTTAACTTCGCTACAAAGATATAGTTATACAGATTCAAATATTTCTTGTTTCGTTCAATTCTGACTTATATTGAATTCTGTATATTCATTTGAAATTAGAAATCGAATTTTCGAACTACCGCGCCATTTTCAATTCCTTTTATAATTATATATAATTATTTATATTCTAACGACGACGTATATAATATAAACGTTCGAATTATATTCAAAACAGATTTCTCGTCGATATTATTTAAAATAATTCATTTTAAATAATAAAAATTCGCTAAAATTGCCAAAATAAAAATTTCAAACTGGCTCGCATTTTACGGGTTGTTACAATTCCTTGCCTAAGAGGAGTATCAATCCATAATTAGAATATTCTGGGTTGTTATTATGTTGAGTTCACTTGACCATCTTCTTATAATCTTGTTTGTGCTTATTATCTAGACCTTCGGATCATCACTTTGAGCTATCTTCCTTAGTATTTATCAAGTTGCACTTGCCTAGATAGTCAGATATATCTAGGCCAAAAGATCATATAACACACATATATAGACACACACACACATGCACACACACACACACACACATATATATATATATACATATATAAGTAATTTAATTTGAAATAGTTTCTACTATTTTATATAAATCTTAAATAATATATAAATAATTAAATTGCCATATCAAATCTGCATATATTTATACATAATAAATGTGAGAATGCATAACAACCCATCTTTAAACATGAATCTAAATTAGAAAAAGTTCATTGAAACTTGAAGGCATGCCTAAGCTGGTTGTTGCTTCGTAAAAGTAAAGACAATATAGGACCATATCCATTTTTTGAAAACTTATAGTAGAAGGAATAAAATATAATAACAATATTAGTATCTTTAAATCAAATATCATAAAAATAAATAAAATCAACATAAATTATTAACAATTTTGTTTTTAAATACATATCTTTTGAATGGGTATAATAGAAAATATCAAGAATAAATAAATCAACGCTGCCACATGCTCTACTGTCGACATCTTCAATATCACCATCATTAACTTCTTCTCTAACCTGTGTTGTAATAAGGAGGGAGATAGCTTAACAAGTTCTAATGAATAAAAGCCTCAAGAATTCTTATTCTAGTATTTGAGAAGTATGTTCAAAATTAAGAATAAATCTTACGGAAAAAAATCAAAAATCATGTAATAATTCATATAAGGAAAGGAGGTAGATTAATACCATTTAAGACCTCAATAGATGTAAGCCATACATTATTTAGGACCATTAATTACTGAAGCAAAATTTCCCAATTCCGTAATTCTAACTAAAAATAAATATCCAT
Source organism: Allium sativum (assembly GCA_030737875.1). Lineage (NCBI taxonomy): Eukaryota > Viridiplantae > Streptophyta > Magnoliopsida > Asparagales > Amaryllidaceae > Allium > Allium sativum. The sequence continues at coordinate 494,765,461 of CM060920.1, forward strand.
CAATGCCATAAATAGCACCATTAGACCACTTAATACTTTTGAAGTAGGCAAACATTGACCATTTAATACTTTAATCAAGGTAGTCCCTACATCTTCAATCCTTATGTGGACCCTAACAGTTGGCTATCTAGCTACCATTGCATGGAAATATTTCCATTCACTTAATTCATCTTACTATGAAGGTATGCCCTCAATCGGCCATTTAATACCTTAACCCGAGGAAGACCTTACAAGGAACTGATTTCTATCATAATCCTATCTATTTAATACTTTAAGTGAGGTTGAACCTTGAATAGTCACTTAATACCTTAGTAACCCCGAAGCAGGTCTATTATAACAACCCAGATTTTTGGGTACATAGGGTAAACAAGTTATAACTTATTCTGTCAATTATAAAAAACTAAGAAGAATAAAATACTAGTTTGAGATTCGAACTCGTATAATAATATAATATCTTTATTAATAATTCTCTTGGAAGCGTAAAGTTTTGGTCCAACCATGAACTTCCCAAAATGCCCTTATGTATGAATTTTAAAATATACTAAATTGTTATTTAACCTAATCTCCCCAATAAATTAGACATTTAATGTCATTTAAATTAGGATGTAATAAACTTTTTCAACAAATTCAAATTACCCTGCTAATATCGCTCAAAAAGAGGAGCTGTAAATAGGATTTCATTACAAATTTTAACCGCTTCCCTATATGTATTATCAAAACTTAATAGTAGATAGAATATTTAAAAAAAATTAAAATCCTAAAAGTTTGTTCGTTTGAAATTTTCAACCATAAATTGTAGTCGCAAAACAATTGATTATTTGATTAATGTTTGTTAACAAAGAAATTAATGCACGTTAATTAATAAATATTGTATTTACAAAGATAGAAAAGAAGGAAATATTGTATTTACAAACTAATAGGAATATTGTCAATTCCCTAAAATTTCGCTGAACCCAAAAAAATAGCATTTATCTAACCATGTTTTATTCAAAGCAAAAAAAGGCATCTTCCGTATTTGACTGGTTCTGGAATACTCTCAACCTCTACCTACAAATGTGACATTTCTAGAATAAACCATACACCCCTTTAAATATCGTTCAAAATCTCCATTCATATTCACATTTCTCCCCTCATTCTCACTGCTCTTTGTTCATCATTAATGTTTTCTCTTCATTCACCCTTCCCTTTCTATTTTTAGGAAACGCTTAAAAAGGGAACGATCGCTACACAATCAATTCGTATTTTTTTTGTATTTTTTTTAAATTTGATGTGAAAATTACCTCCAGAGCAGCTTCAATGTCGGTCTCGAAGGAACTGAAGAGTCTAGTAGAGCCGTCATCACTTGAGACATTAGGATTGGCGCGATGCTTTTCAACATTGTATTTTAGTATTTGTGGCAGATCGCTAAAAGCCCCAGGTTAGTCATTTATTTTTAGTTCTTTTTTATTGTTTAGTTGTTAAACTTTGAGAATATTTCAAAGCTTCAGGCTCCTCAGTTTTAATTTTCTCGGTGGTTTGTAATTTGCGAGTTTCGATGACACCTAGGGTTTGTAAATAGGAATAGGAAGCATTATGATTTGAAGTTCTTCTCCACTTCGACCTTTCCAGGCATATTTACCAGTTTAAACAATTTTATATATGAACTACCTCTACCACATCTATAAATTGTAAGTTTACTCTTTACTCTCTGCAATGTTGTTTTTTTAGCATATCTTTACTCTAAAAAACTGTTTTTTTAGCATACTAGAAAGAACATATCGTGCCATAGTCACACGCGAAGCGCGTGCTGTAACACCCCACGCCCGCTATGGTCACTCTCTAAGGGAATGCCATAACATCGGTGGAGTATTTTGAGTGAATATAGAACAGAGTAATTACAGCAAGACAGATATAAGTAATACTTGAAAATTTAAAACATCATTTCAACTTGCAGCGGAAAATAGAACATGTCTGGTTACATCACAAAGCCATAATAGGAGTCAAGTACAAATATCCATCATGATAAATAAAAATACATAATCCCAATACATGAACTGATAGCCATAAAAGAAAAGGGTAAGCTGAGCTCTAAATCTAGGGTCCAAGCTCCAAGAGAGTAATAAAAGCAGCCTGATCAAAGCCCACTCGTGCTGGGCCCACTCTGAGAACCTGAGGGTTGGGAAAAAAGATAAAAACAACGGGGTCAGACATAAGTATGAGCGAGTCCTATAACTTTAACAATGTAATCATTAAAGTAATAAGGATATGATATAACTTGGTACGGTGTGACTGGGGATAAATGACTACACTCAGTAGCCAATCAGACTTAGAGTGAACTAAGATAACGATAAAGACGCATTTACCCTCCCAAGGATAATTACTACACTGCACCACACCAGTCATTCCTACTTAAAGGTTGATCCCTCCCAAGGACTTAGAAAATTTACCCAGTAGTTTCGTATACCCCTAGCTGACTACATAGGTGCCGTCTGCCCCTATCTCCACTAGGTGTACCCACTACTCCCAAGCGATCGGCTCCCTACCGTAGATACCCGTGCCGGCCCCACAGTGGGGTGTATCACTCCCCAAAGTGGCAACCCGATATAATTAACGGTGCACGGCTTATATCTACACGATGCAACAACGTCTTACCTACCAGCCCGGGTCCACACACGCATATGAGACCCGTTGGACTTGCGTTGCCACCGCTAACCCGTTTTGGCCTCTTATAGTCAAGCCCAGTACGCGTGTCCCGTCCTCGACATGGGTCGAGCCCAATAAGATACATATGGGTTACTGGTTGAAATGGGCCCCCACAAGCTACCCACCTAAGCTTGTCCCTTTTTCTAGTGCATCCCACTTAACCCTTTAATCATGTTTAATTACATGTTTTCACTTGGTTAAGTATTCTAATCGTATTTTCTATTGCCACCCAAGGCAACCCACTAAATTTCCACATGCCACCCAAGGCACCCACTTAACCCCTCATGTCCCTCTACATGCTAATATGGTTAAGTGTTTCTTAATTAATTAATTAAGATCATGACCTCATAAAGATCCTTCACATTAGACCGTCTTTTATGACTGCTGGATATGCCGGTTGGTTCCGGGCAGACTTCTGTCATCAAAAGGGTCTAACCTCGTGTCTTTACTTTAATCACGTATTTAATTTATGACTAAGACCTCTCACATTGGGCCAATCATTTGTAGCCGCTGGATGGCCGGTCGGTTCCGGGCAGACTTCCGCTACAAAAGGGTCCAACCTCGTGTCTTAGTTGATTAATTACACCTAATTAATCACCCCCATAATTAATTATCCCTAATTAATTACACATCTTTAAGAATATGGGTAGACCTAACTCAATAGGTAAATTCCCAATTCCATAGTGTGGGTAGACCTAACTTAATAGGTAAATTCCCAACTCCATAATGTGGGTAGACCTAACTTAATAGGTAAATTCCCAATTATGTCCATTCATTTTATGTTATGCTTAATCATAACAACTTTACACCTTTTTATAATCATGCATATTAACCCCATCGTTTCCCATGTAATTCGTTTACATAACATGTCATACATAGGGACAACCTTGCATATGTTATGCACATCATAAAAAGAGACAAACTTGCATATGAACTTGCATATAAAACTTGCATATGAACTTGCATATGAACTTGCATAAAACTTGCATATGAACTTGCATATCATGTCATATCACAAAGGCAAACTTGCATATGTTATGCATATCATAAAAAGAGACTAACTTGCACATGAATCATGTCATATCACAAAGGCAAACTCGCATATGTTATGCATATCATAAAAAGAGACTAACTTGCACATGAATCATGTCATATAACAAAGGCAAACTCGCATATGTTATGCATATCATAAAAAGAGACTAACTTGCACATGAATCATGTCATATCACAAAGGCAAACTCGCATATGTTATGCATATCATAAAAAGAGACTAACTTGCACATGAATCATGTCATATCACAAAGGCAAACTCGCATATGTTATGCATATCGTAAAAAGAGACTAACTTGCACATGAATCATGTCATATCACAAAGGCAAACTCGCATATGTTATGCATATCGTAAAAAGAGACTAACTTGCATATGAATCATGTCATATCACAAAGGCAAACTCGCATATGTTATGCATATCATAAAAAGAGACTAACTTGCATATGATCTTACATATAAACTTGCATAAAACTTGCATATGAACTTACATGACACATCATATCATAAAAGAGGCAAGTTTACATATGAACTTATAACATATGACAACCACAACTTGCATAATCCACATTTACATCCATAGCCTCCTAATATCCTATCCTAATTAGTTTAGCAATTACTTGCTAAAGACATAGGAACTCACCAAAACCAAGATTAGCAAACTTATGAAGTAGAACTAGTTGCTAAATATGAAGAAGATGATGATTAGAGGTTGATTAGCTTGCAACTTCCTTCATAAATTAGTGGAGGCTCCTCTTAAGTTTGATTTTGGCGGCATGAGGCCATCATTTCTATTTTTAGTATGGATTAGGCTTGCATTATGGTGTATTTATAGGATTAGGGTGTGTTTTAGACCATAGGATTAACCCTAGGTTAGATTAGGTCCGTCAGATTTAGGAAACCTCTAGAACACAGCCCAGCCCTAGCCAGAAAACCAGATCTGGTGCACCCAAGCCAACTGGCTCGACACCCTGTGTCGACAGGCAAGTCGACAGGGCAGTCGACTCCCCAGTCGACAGGCCTGTCGACAGCCCTGTCGACATGGGTAGGGCGGGAAGTTTCCCGCCTGGCCCCCTGCTGGCTCCAATTTCGAAATCTGATTTTTAATTTTTTTAAATCTGTTTTTAACTTTGAATTTTCTGCAAACTTCATTGGGCCATACCTGGGCCATACGGACTCCGATTTACAAAATTTTGGACCCTATTCTGTGTATTTTTCCGAGACGAACGCAATGACGCAGCCCGTTTCCCCCAATTCTCACATTTGAGATTATTTATTCTTCAATTAGTGAATTTTAGCATTAACCGAAATTCGGGGTGTTACATTCTCCCCTCCTTAAAGGATTTCGTCCCCGAAATCTCTAAGCTAAGGAGAATGCATATCCTACCATCCAAACAACCATCTACTCAATCCATCAACCACGGGCACCCATTGTCCTTAGAACAATTTCTAATGATGTATGAGCATATGCAAAAAGTGTGTGTATATGTTCCCTATCTAATGTATGAACATATGCAAACCGTGATAGTGCCATGCATCCATTATGTATGTGAAAGAACCCTATCGACACATACAATATCTACATGAGTGCACAATCATTCACTAAAATGCATCATCCATATGATAACACAATCATTATACATCCATAAATATAGCTTCCTACACACAATTTTATGCAATATGCAATATGAAGTGATTGAGCCGATCTAGTGCCTAGAGTGTGTGTATATGCATCCACGAGCAACCACTAGCAACCACTTGCATCCACATGCATCCATCAAACATAACATGTCTCAAACACATGTTTCAACCATAGGTTTACCCTATCTAAAGGTCAAAGGTACAAATGAGAGGACATACTAAAGATAAGATAAGTACTAGACAAACGATAAAGGAGAAGTTAAAAGACATACCCTCAAAAAGGAACGGGTACAATGAACGCATCTTCGCTTCCGTTTCCCACGTTGCGTTGCTCTCGTCTTCTCCCCATTGTACTTTGACTAGTTGAAACTCTCGATTCCTCAATTTCCTAGTCTCTGACCCAAGGATGCGGGTAGGAGCTCGTCGAATAGTCGTATCACGCTCTACTTCCACTTCTTTAAGCAAGCTCGGCTCTACCACCTCTGCGGTCTCATGTAAGCACTTCCTCAAATGGGACACATGGAATACATCATGTACACCACTAAGTCTGTCGGGCAACTCCACTCTATATGCCATCCGTCCAATCCTTTCCTTAATAGGAAATGGCCCTACGAACCTTGGCGCTAACTTCCCAATAGATCCAAAGCGAACCACATTTCGTAACGGAGACACTTTGACAAAGACCATGTCCCCAACTTCAAACTCAAGATCCGTCCTTCTCTTGTCCGCATAAGATTTTTGCCTATCCTGCGCTGCTTTCATCCTTCTTCGAATCAAGTCAATCTTCTCAGAAGTCTCCCTAACCATATCAGGCCCAAGCAAGATCTTATCTGTAGATTCCCACCAACATGCAGGTGATCGACAAGGCCTTCCATAGAGAGCTTCGAAAGGAGCCATACCAATACTGGACTGAAAGCTGTTATTATATGCGAACTCCACCAATGGAAGATGCTCTTCCCATGTACCTCCAAAATCTAAGATACAAAGCCTCAAAAGGTCTTCTAGAACACGATTCACCCTCTCAGTCTGGCCGTCCGTCTGAGGGTGGTATGCGGTGCTCAGACATAATTGAGTCCCCACTGCTTCTTGCAAACTTCTCCAGAACTCGCTAGTGAAGATAGGGTCTCGATCACTCACTATGCTAGAGGGTACCCCATGCAATCGAACTATCTCTCGAAGATATACTGAAGCTAGCCATGGAGCCGTCCTCTTGCTCTTTACAGGTATGAAATGGGCGCTTTTAGTAAGTCTGTCTACCACCACCCAAATTCCTGTATTACCCTTTCTCGATCTGGGTAACCCGTCAATAAAATCCATCGAGACGCTATCCCACTTCCATTGCGGAACTTCCAATGGGTGAAGCAACCCACCTGGTTTCTTTTGCTCCGCCTTCACTTGTTGGCATACCAAGCATCGAGCGACATACTCGGCCACATCTTTCTTCATACCGGCCCAGAAGAAAACCCGCTTCATATCTTGGTACATCTTGTCCCCACCGGGATGAATGGTCATCCTAGAACGGTGTGCATCATCAAGAATAGCCTTCCTCAAACCCTCGTCGTGCGGTACGCAAAGTCTACTGTCTCTATGCAAGCACCCCCTATCATCTAGGGTGTACCTACTCAAATGGCTGGACGACTCCCCCCTTATGAGCTTCTCTATCAACTCAACCAACTGTGGGTCGTCCTTCTGGGCTTCTCCAATCCGCCCCAAAAGAGTAGGTCTGACCTCCAAGGATGCTAGCAAACCGGGTATATAGTCAATGGAAGGTGTGAAATCAAACATCGAGATAAATTCCAAGCTTCGTCGTTCCACGAACAAAGGACTCAAGGACAACCTCTTTCTGCTCAAGGCGTCCGCCACCACGTTACCCTTGCCAGGGGTATACGCTATCTCGAAATCATAGGATGCTAAGAACTCCATCCACCTTTGCTGTCTCAAATTCAAATCCTTCTGAGAAAACAAGTACTTCAATGATTTGTGGTCAGTGAACAATTCGAACCTCTCACCAAGCAGATAATGGCGCCAAATCTTAAGCGCAAAAACAATAGCGGCCAACTCTAAATCATGGGTAGGGTAATTTTTCTCATGCACTCTCAACTGCCTTCCACCATAGGCTATTACCCTTCCCTCTTGCATTAAGACTGCGCCTAGTCCTGTCCCACAAGCATCGGTATAGACAACAAATGGCTTGCTCCCATCTGGCAACACTAAAACTGGAGCAGTGGTTAAAGCTCTCTTTAACCGTCGGAACGCATCATCACAATCTACGTCCCATGTGAAAACAAGATTCTTCTTCGTTAAGCGGGTTAATGGGGCTGATGTCTTCGCGAAGTCTTGGATAAACTTCCTATAGTAACCCGCCAACCCCAAGAAACTTCTTACTTCGGTAGCATTCTTCGGAACCTTCCAATCCTGAATTGATACTACCTTCGCGAGATCCATAGCTATCCCTTCCTTGGAGACCACGTGCCCCAAGAACCGCACTTCCTTCCTCCAAAAGTGACATTTAGAGAATTTCGCCTTAAGGCTATGTGCTCGAAGAGTCTTCAACACCTCCCCAAGATGTAGGGCATGCTCTTCTTCACTCTTAGAAAATACTAAGATATCATCCACAAAGACCACCACGAACTTATTAAGGAACTCCCTGAACACCCTACTCATCAAATCAACAAAGTATGCAGGGGCGTTCGTCAACCCAAATGGCATTACCAGCCACTCATAGAAACCATCCGGAGTCCTAAAGGCAGTCTTGTCTATGCTATCCTCAGCCACCCTCAACTGATGAAACCCCGTGGCTAAGTCCAACTGAGAAAATACTGAAGCGCCAACCAACTGATCGAAAAGATCATCAATCCTCGGCAATGGGTGTCTATTCTTCTTTGTGAGCTTATTGAGTTCTCTATAGTCTACACAAAGTCTGAGGGACCCATCCGCCTTCGTAGCAAAAACTACTGGAGCACCCCACTCCGATATACTTCGTCTTATGAACCCCTTCTCAAGCAACTCCCCTACTTGCTTATGGAGTTCCCTCCTCTCACGAGGAGCCATGTGGCGCACTGGTAAAGATACAGGTTTAGCATTATCCACCAGATATATTCGGAAGTCAATCTCCCGTTTCGGAGGTAAGCCCTTCACCTCCTCAAACACATCCGAGTATTCCCGGACCACTCTTACAGATTGCAAACTCTCGACCGAAGCGTCAAGCGATTCAAGATAACTTAGCATAACAGAATCCATGGGATTACAAGAGATCTCGAGAGTGTTACCCAAGCGGGTCATGAGCTTAACAACTCTCCTTTCGCAATCAAGAACGGCACCATTACTGGATAACCAGTCCATGCCCAAAATCAACCCATAGCCCGAGAAGCCCAACACAAAAGCATCACATCTAAACTCAATGCTAAGTATAGAAATCTTCAAACCCAAACATATCATGGACAAATAAGTGGAGCCCCCAATTGGGTTTGAAACAACCAAGGGATCATCTACCAGACTGGTGTCTAAGTGCAGTGACTCAACTAATAATGATGAGATAAACGAATGCGATGCGCCTGAATCAAACAATGTACGGACAGGATGATCAAATAGAAAAACCAGACTTTCAATGGAAATAGTTCTACCTCTTTCCTGAATCGGTGGAACCGCGAGAGCCTGTACTTGCCCCCTAGCCTGACCCGGTGCCATAAGAGCTTGCACCTGTCCTCCTGAGGTAGATCCCGTCCTTTGCCCCTTCTTAGGGCAATCCTTCACTAGATGCCCTGCATCGCCACAATGAAAGCAACCGGTTTTCTTCTTCTTTCTACAATCTTTGCTTATGTGGCCTGGTATCCCACAATTGAAGCACTTTTTCTTCCCCTTGCCACCGTTGCCTTTCCCACCTTTGTTTTGTTGTTGTTGTTGAGGTCTCTTTTGATCTCCCTTCTTCTCGGGTGCCTTATTAGCATTGGGACCCTTATCTTCTTCATGCATGAGTGCCATGTCAACTAGCTTCTCAAAGGTGGCCCCCATAGGGATATGAGTCATAGCCAACCCATGCATCGGTTCATTCAAGCCTTTCACGAACCTCAAAGCCTTCTTCTCCGGTGTATTCACCATGTCTAGGCCAAACCTTGCCAATTGATTAAACTTGTTGACATATTCCTTCACTGAGAGATTTCCTTGCTTTAGAGTCAAGAACCTTTCCATAAACAAGTTTTCCTCCGCCCTTGAGAGAAACTTTGCCACAAATCTTTGCCTAAAATCCGCCCAAGAGTCAACGGGGCGTTCTCCATTAGTGACCTCCCACCAGAATGAGGCCTCTCCCTTCATTAACCAAGCAGCTAACTTGACTTTCTTTCCTTCTTCCATCTCAAAGATATCTATCAACTCTTCCACCTCCTTAAGCCAATCTCTAGCCTCCACAAAAGTTTCAGATCCTTGAAAAGGTTTCCCTCCCATAGCTTTGAATTCCTTGCAAGTCTTAGAAAAAGTATCCGTGCGAGGAGGAGGGGAGGAGGAAGATCGGGTGCTACGGTTGGTGGAGGAACATTCGCTGGACCCGCAGTGGTGGCCCTAGCCTCCATCAATCTCCTATACCATACTGGTATCGTCACACCCTCCGGAAAGTTAAGATCCTCAGCCATGCTGAAACGAAAAAGGAAAGATTCAAAACGGAGAATTCGAAGGATAAAGATATGGCTATTGGGGATTATGCTTTTCTTTCAAAAACTTTTCTCTTTAAAGACATGTTTTTGAAAATATCTCTTCCAAAAATGTTTTTAGAAAAATAGTTTTCTAAAAATTTTATCTGTTCCGGTAACCTTTGCTCTGATACCACGTGTAACACCCCACGCCCGCTATGGTCACTCTCTAAGGGAATGCCATAACATCGGTGGAGTATTTTGAGTGAATATAGAACAGAGTAATTACAGCAAGACAGATATAAGTAATACTTGAAAATTTAAAACATCATTTCAACTTGCAGCGGAAAATAGAACATGTCTGGTTACATCACAAAGCCATAATAGGAGTCAAGTACAAATATCCATCATGATAAATAAAAATACATAATCCCAATACATGAACTGATAGCCATAAAAGAAAAGGGTAAGCTGAGCTCTACATCTAGGGTCCAAGCTCCAAGAGAGTAATAAAAGCAGCCTGATCAAAGCCCACTCATGCTGGGCCCACTCTGAGAACCTGAGGGTTGGGAAAAAAGATAAAAACAATGGGGTCAGACATAAGTCTGAGCGAGTCCTATAACTTTAACAATGTAATCATTAAAGTAATAAGGATATGATATAACTTGGTACGGTGTGACTGGGGATAAATGACTACACTCAGTAGCCAATCAGACTTAGAGTGAACTAAGATAACGATAAAGACGCATTTACCCTCCCAAGGATAATTACTACACTGCACCACACCAGTCATTCCTACTTAAAGGTTGATCCCTCCCAAGGACTTAGAAAATTTACCCAGTAGTTTCGTATACCCCTAGCTGACTACATAGGTGCCGTCTGCCCCTATCTCCACTAGGTGTACCCACTACTCCCAAGCGATCGGCTCCCTACCGTAGATACCCGTGCCGGCCCCACAGTGGGGTGTATCACTCCCCAAAGTGGCAACCCGATATAATTAACGGTGCACGGCTTATATCTACACGATGCAACAACGTCTTACCTACCAGCCCGGGTCCACACACGCATATGAGACCCGTTGGACTTGCGTTGCCACCGCTAACCCGTTTTGGCCTCTTATAGTCAAGCCCAGTACGCGTGTCCCGTCCTCGACATGGGTCGAGCCCAATAAGATACATATGGGTTACTGGTTGAAATGGGCCCCCACAAGCTACCCACCTAAGCTTGTCCCTTTTTCTAGTGCATCCCACTTAACCCTTTAATCATGTTTAATTACATGTTTTCACTTGGTTAAGTATTCTAATCGTATTTTCTATTGCCACCCAAGGCAACCCACTAGATTTCCACATGCCACCCAAGGCACCCACTTAACCCCTCATGTCCCTCTACATGCTAATATGGTTAAGTGTTTCTTAATTAATTAATTAAGATCATGACCTCATAAAGACCCCTCACATTAGACCGTCTTTTATGACTGCTGGATATGCCGGTTGGTTCCGGGCAGACTTCTGTCATCAAAAGGGTCTAACCTCGTGTCTTTACTTTAATCACGTATTTAATTTATGACTAAGACCTCTCACATTGGGCCAATCATTTGTAGCCGCTGGATGGCCGGTCGGTTCCGGGCAGACTTCCGCTACAAAAGGGTCCAACCTCGTGTCTTAGTTGATTAATTACACCTAATTAATCACCCCCATAATTAATTATCCCTAATTAATTACACATCTTTAAGAATATGGGTAGACCTAACTCAATAGGTAAATTCCCAATTCCATAGTGTGGGTAGACCTAACTTAATAGGTAAATTCCCAACTCCATAATGTGGGTAGACCTAACTTAATAGGTAAATTCCCAATTATGTCCATTCATTTTATGTTATGCTTAATCGTAACAACTTTACACCTTTTTATAATCATGCATATTAACCCTATCGTTTCCCACGTAATTCGTTTACATAACATGTCATACATAGGGACAACCTTGCATATGTTATGCACATCATAAAAAGAGACAAACTTGCATATGAACTTGCATATAAAACTTGCATATGAACTTGCATATGAACTTGCATAAAACTTGCATATGAACTTGCATATCATGTCATATCACAAAGGCAAACTTGCATATGTTATGCATATCATAAAAAGAGACTAACTTGCACATGAATCATGTCATATCACAAAGGCAAACTCGCATATGTTATGCATATCATAAAAAGAGACTAACTTGCACATGAATCATGTCATATCACAAAGGCAAACTCGCATATGTTATGCATATCATAAAAAGAGACTAACTTGCACATGAATCATGTCATATCACAAAGGCAAACTCGCATATGTTATGCATATCATAAAAAGAGACTAACTTGCACATGAATCATGTCATATCACAAAGGCAAACTCGCATATGTTATGCATATCATAAAAAGAGACTAACTTGCACATGAATCATGTCATATCACAAAGGCAAACTCGCATATGTTATGCATATCTTAAAAAGAGACTAACTTGCACATGAATCATGTCATATCACAAAGGCAAACTCGCATATGTTATGCATATCATAAAAAGAGACTAACTTGCATATGATCTTACATATAAACTTGCATATGAACTTACATGACACATCATATCATAAAAGAGGCAAGTTTACATATGAACTTATAACATATGACAACCACAACTTGCATAATCCACATTTACATCCATAGCCTCCTAATATCCTATCCTAATTAGTTTAGCAATTACTTGCTAAAGGCATAGGAACTCACCAAAACCAAGATTAGCAAACTTATGAAGTAGAACTAGTTGCTAAATATGAAGAAGATGATGATTAGAGGTTGATTAGCTTGCAACTTCCTTCATAAATTAGTGGAGGCTCCTCTTAAGTTTGATTTTGGCGGCATGAGGCCATCATTTCTATTTTTAGTATGGATTAGGCTTGCATTAGGGTGTATTTATAGGATTAGGGTGTGTTTTAGACCATAGGATTAACCCTAGGTTAGATTAGGTCCGTCAGATTTAGGAAACCTCTAGAACACAGCCCAGCCCTAGCCAGAAAACCAGATCTGGTGCACCCAAGCCAACTGGCTCGACACCCTGTGTCGACAGGCAAGTCGACAGGGCAGTCGACTCCCCAGTCGACAGGCCTGTCGACAGCCCTGTCGACATGGGTAGGGCGGGAAGTTTCCCGCCTGGCCCCCTGCTGGCTCCAATTTCGAAATCTGATTTTTAATTTTTTTAAATCTGTTTTTAACTTTGAATTTTCTGCAAACTTCATTGGGCCATAACTGGGCCATACGGACTCCGATTTACAAAATTTTGGACCCTATTCTGTGTATTTTTCCGAGACGAACGCAATGACGCAGCCCGTTTCCCCTATTTCTCACATTTTAGATTATTTATTCTTCAATTAGTGAATTTTAGCATTAACCGAAATTCGGGGTGTTACACGTGCCATGACCTAGCACGAAGCGCGTGCCTATAAGTCTCGTGAGAAATAAAGAATTTGTGATTTAAAATAATTTGTTTGTATTGGAATCAATCAAATTCATTTAACATAATAAGAAATTTTATTCCAATTCATGTTTGCGAATTATTTTGGAGGTTCAAACGAATAGTGAAAATATAAAATATTGATTAGCAATCAATATTTAAGTTAAAATATATTTACAATATGAAGTGTTAAGTTGTTTAATAAGATAATTAATAATTTTTAAATTTGTATATAGGAGGTGAAAGTTGTCGAAATTATAAAATGAAATAAGAAATGTGTTGAAAACCATGTTTGGAAGTAGTTAAATAAATTTATATGTAGTAATAATATAACATTGGATTGGATTAAGATGAAATAATTATAATTTTTTTATTAAGGTGAATTTTTGGTGGAAAATAGTGTTTTTTTAATTAAATCTTTTTTTGGCAAGGTTGTTTGTTGAATTAAATCAAGTATGAATAAAAATATAAAAATATGAATATTGATTGGAAATTAATATTTTAGTGTGTTTGTAATATTTTAAATAAGTTTTAGGGTTTATTTTCTCAAGAAACTAAAATTCTTATGAATTAAAACTTATGAATGTTGCTTTAGCAATTGAAGTGAAAAATGTGTGTGTAACGGCCTGGTTTTTAACTAACATTGTTAGACAATAATTTGTCGATCAATAACTAATTAATTTATACAATTAGATTTAATACTTGAAATAAATCTAATCAAAATTCCTATATATATACATGTATTAGTTTACTTTTAACATCTCTAACCTATGCGTGTGTTAATTTAGGATATAGTAAGTGTTATTCTTATCTCACATTTGGTTTAACCAATATAAAATGTATTATGTAAAGATAACTATATACTTCATACACAAGAGATTGGACAAGAGAGATACACCAGCTAAGGTCTAGAACTAGATAGGAATATTTATGCATTTGCCGCAATATACATAGGAGATTGAAGATTTCAGATTTTCTGAGAAATTTGGAAGTACAGTAAGATTTTAAAACCAATTGTTTAAGCCCAATACCCATGTGTTTCACCTGAAACTATCAGCCGTGAGGAGTAGCATCTAACTTAGAATAAGCTAGAAATTGAACCATTTCTTTTCCACATCAAAACAGAAAGCAGGAGATATTTGCTTGACAAAACAACTGGTACACAAGGTAATAAATGTTGATATTACTCCAGCAGCCAAGAGATTACATTTTTGTGTGTAATTCGTACAAAATCAATACCCACTTGCATGTTTCAACCTAAACGCAACATTTCAGCTTGTAGAAAATAGGATTTTTACATCAAAACAGCTAGTAGAAATCTAGCTTTATCTTTTCAATCATCTAAGCAGGTCCGGAGAAAACATTCTTCTCATGGATCCTTTCCAATGCATTCATTTAATGCACCATTATTTCAAGATTTCATATTACCTATAAATAGGAGCACATACACACACTTCCTCATCACAAAGCATTCGAACAAACTGATACTAGGAGAAACTCAAGTCAGAGAACATTCTTTCAAAGCTTAGCACAAGTGAGTAAACACCACTTTTATTCTTCATACCCTGGCCATAAGTATATACTTAACAAATTATGATTATATGCATGCTGCACCTATGTTTTGAATGCATTACAGACTACATTGCTGAACCAAAGTGTGTATCAAAACTCCTGAGACTATGTTTGTTGAAATTTATGTTTATACTATTAAAAACCATACACCCTGTTTCACCTGCTAAAATCATGCCTTTGTTCTAGTATATATTAAACATGGAATTCCTTAATGGAAATTTAGTCATTCAGATCGGTGGTTTATAAAAAAAAATAAGCCACTCCAAAGTAAATATGTATATGCCAGCTGAAAGTTAAACCATAAGAATGAATGTAAGAATCAAGTTTTTAACTAGCTTAGTTGTTAGTCTCAGGTGTATAAACATCTTAGTTGTGTTGAAATACCATTTTCGAAATAAATATTAGATTTTTTAATGATTGGGGGAGTGAGATATAAGGGTTTGGCTGGAAATGGTGATCGTGGCCATTTTGACGATCCAAGTGATCGTTGAAGCTGGAATTTTGTCTAAAGCGGCGTGATAGCCTAGAAAGCAAGGAAAAATCTTAAAATATTTTTCAAACAAACAGATTTGGAGATTTCGCTCGACATAGGTTTCAGGGTTTGCATTTTTACTGTGTAGTTTAAAATGAACTGCGGTGGATGTTGATGATCGAGTGGTGAAATTTTTAGGGGAGAGGACGACCATGGTGTCAGCTCCACATGGCCGAAATCTGGAGGTGATCGATTGGTTGTGGGATAGCTATAGGCCATGTTTTGATCAGCAGTTTGTGCATGTTTTTTTGCAGTTCGGTGGCATAAGGATTTTCCTATTAAGTTGATCGAAAGTTGGTCGAATGGGTTGAGGCGACTCCAGCACGGTTTGTACGTATGTTGGATGGGTGGAGATACTTGGCTAGGGTTAGATACATGTGTGCATGTGCACACCATAACATGCACATCAATCTCCTGGAAATAGGATGATAAAGGTATTATAATAGTAGTAAAGGGAAAACGGGGGAGAAGGAGGCTTGTCATTATAGTTTGCAAAACATTGTATGGGTGGAGAACTCGATAGTTCGCCAAAGGTTGAAAACATGGTGGAAGAACAATAATTCACGATAGTAAGGAGGTGGAAGTAACAGGATGTAAACGGGAAAATGGGGAAGACATCATGAAGTGGAAAGGAAGGATAGTGGGGAGCAGCAGGTTTCGCAAAGAAATAAAGATAGGCGAGGGTTCCTTTTTTTATGTGGGTTTTATGGTGGGCCACTAGCAATGTTGGGAATAAAACAAAAGAAGTGTGGGTTAAGTTTTCACAAGTCAGCCAAAAAGGAAGTAAATTAATAAAAAAAGGAATGTTTGCATTGTTAAATTTGAAACATTGCATAGTTATAAAGGATAGTTTAAACCAATCATTTTATTTAAAATAAAAAATAATAGGTGCCTACACACATAGGCATAGAATTATAGTAAGCTGGTAGATAGAAATGAAGGAAGCAAATGCGAAGTTAATTATATTCACTTATGTACATATATATAAAATTAATGTTGTTTTTATATTATTAAAATTTAAATTATTTCCCTGAATTGTTTAAACAACTTAAAGAAAGGATTTATCCAATCTTATTTAACTGAGGGGTTGATAAAAATTGATGGATTAAGTTGAAATAATATTTTACCGCGAAGGAAGGTGGTTGACTATAGATGATAAATGTAATTATTTTTGAAAAATCATTTGAAATCTTATTAAATATACTTTGGTCGATGACCATTTCAAAATCAAAAAATGATTTCAAAATCTAATTAACAAAAAATAAATATGAATGCTGGAAATTCATTTTTGTATATAATAATTTGTTCCATCTAAGATATCAACGTTGATCTTTCAAAGAGTCTGGAATCTATATTCCACTTCGATTCGGTTTTGCCTCGCAAAGCAAAGATTATCGAAGATAAAAGAAGATGGAGTATGCTAGGACTATTCTGTAAATCCTAGGTAGAAATTGACTATGATGGATTTATAAATTAGTGCCTTCGGTTTATCCAGTTCTAGGACAACTTGTATGGACGAATGTTTGATAGAATATTCCTAATTGATCACATACGTTGATTTCGTCAAACGTATTTATGTGGTGGTAGAGAAATTCATTTCTTTTTCTTTATACCCATAATATATTTTTGGGGAAGTCAATCAGTGGTTGGCGGGTTTTAACGATGTGTCATTGAAAGCAAATATAGAAGGAGTTTATCAAAGGTATGTTTAGCCTCAAGCTTTACAGCTAGGAAATGACAAAAATCGGGCAGGCAGCATGGCTATGTGGATCGCTCCCATTATGGTATAGCATCATCTATCTAGAGAAATTCCTTTTGTTTCTTATTCTATCGATTTTCTCCCTTACGAGAAATGGTTATCATACACAACCATTGGTGACATACATTCATTCGATCGACTCAAGAGAAAGAGTGGTCGGTCAAGTGTGGTCGGGTTGCAAGATGTTCTTGTTAAACCAGTGTATTCCCCTCTAGAGGTACACTATCGGAAGGTGGTTCCATACCTTGTTATAGTTGGAAATCCATTATCTATGAGCGCCAAGCGGTTTTGTTTGTATACTACATAGCAGAATGTGAGATGTAAGAATTATTTTCGATTCTGAATTATTTGTGGGAAGCCCTAGACATTATTATAATATCTGATTTAAATTTATAAAAATGTTTTGTTCTCATAAGTTGTAAAACCCATTCTGTACTTACGGCGTTGTCTTATGAGATAATTTTATTTCCTTAACTTGTTTTAAAAACCGTTTACTTATACCAGTTCCTTGACTGACTCGGAGTTTAATTTTCTGTGTTTTCCCTAAACTCTTGGGTACTCATAACACTTGTTATGAGTAGATGCAAAACTAGGTAATGACTTAACTTTGGAATAGTTGGATGGAAAATTTCTGCATGCTGGTCTATTTATTATATCTACGTATAATTATAAAATTTGTAAGTTGGGTTATCCATGGTGTTTATGTATAATTAAAAAGTCCGTTATTTGGAATGGTAAATATACCTATACATGATATACTCTAATGTACTATGTTTCTGATGTATAATATTATGTGGTATTATATTTTGTTCAAGTTCGGTTGTGAGATTTTGATGTTTTCTTTAGTTCTATCTTCTATCTATTTCTTATTATTATATAATGACATGACTTCCAAGGTGTTTGAAAGTTGGGTCGTTACAGTTGGTATCAGAGCTTAGGTTATTGAATGCCTAGGCTTTGGGTGTATATTGAGAGAGTGTATTTGTAATTTTATATTATAATATATATATATATATATATATACTTAGGAGGGATCAACTTGAGTTAGCTACTTAAGTCAATTTTATCTTCCAATTAAATTTTGATTATCAGCAAGTTATAATAAAATGATTATGTATGAGTAGCCGGGGATGAAGAGGTCGAGCTAGTGGAACCACCACTACCAATGGTCATACCACCACCTAGGATCCAGTAGAAATTATGGAAGGAGTTGCACCAGTTCAGCATAGCTCAAGTTTTGCAACTATCTATAAGGAGTATATTACTCTAGATGGGAAAGTTTTCAAAGGAACTGAATCTTTCATTAAAGTTAAAGCATGGCTGAGATCCTGTGAGAGGAACTTTAAAGGACTAAAATTGAATGATGAGCATAATTGACTCTTAGCTTCATGGCAACTACAAGGAGATGCAATAATCTGCTGGGATTCACATACTGCAAATGTTCCTTAAGACGATTTTACTTAGGAAAAATTCAAAGAGGAATTCGAAGCACAATTTCTTCTTGCCGCAGGCAAATCTAGAATGTATCGGGATTTCATAGATCTCAAATAAGGGAGCATGTCAATAGTTGAATACGAGAATAAGTTTAATGCACTTTCCTATTTTGGGCCGGAACTGATCAACACTTCACTCAAGGAAAACGAGATGTTTATAGCAGGTTTGAAGGATAGTTTGTAAGTTACAATGATTTGGAATCTGATGATTCCATTTGTTGACCTAGTGGATATGGTAGTTCGATATGAAGCACTAAATGCAAAGAAGCCAGTAGCAAAGGCACAAACGGGAGATCCCAGTGGGGAAAAATCCCATACAAGGAAATTTATTCCGTAGTGGAAGAACAAGAGAAAAGCAAACATGGGGTAGAAGTCTAAAGAGCGTTATAAGGATATGGAATGCCATAACTGCAAGCAGAAAGGACATATTGCTAGGTTTTGTAAGAAACCAACAGGGAAAAAGACACAACAACCTCAACACCAACAGCAACAACAAGGACCTGGTAATGCCATAATCATGAAGCTTTATGCTTTAATTGCCATCAGCCTAGACACATGGTTAAAGATTGTCTCCTTATAAGAAAGCAAAACAACCAAAGGTTTATGCTATTAAGAAGAAACTGTCAACCTATGAGGACGTGGAAGGAAAAGGAGTTCTAGAAGGTACCTTACTTTTAAATGGAATTGATATTCGTGTTTTATCGATATCGGCACCTCGCATAGTTTCATTTCTTCTAGAACAGTAGAAAAATTCCATCTTATCCCAAAAATTTCACCAAATCGATTTGCGTATCAAATCACACTAGCGGAAAAACTAAATTAAAAATGTATTGCGATAATGTGGCTATCTTGTACCTTTCACATTTCTTCCTTTTTGAAATCTATGTTTTGGATTTTAAAGGATTTAATTTTATTCTTGGGTTAGACTGGTTAAGGAAGTTCCAAGCTAAGATTAAATGCGACAAAGAAATCGTAACTCTAATAACTACTATTGGAAGAAAAACTTGGATACCGTTTGGGAAACCCAGCATTCACACTTGTAGTTTCTTGTATGCCTTGGAAGCACCACAAGAAAATCTTGAGACGTTAGAAATAGTCAGAGATTTCTCTGACATATTTGAGGAAGTTAAAAGTTTACCCCCACATCGTGAGATAAAGTTCTGAATCGATATAATCCTGAGAGCAAGACCGTAAGTTCAACCTAAAGACGAATGGCACCAAAAGAAGTCATTGAACTCAAAAAGCAGACTCAAGATTTGTTGGCTAAAGGATTGACAAGATAAGGTTTTTCAAGCTGGGGTTCAGTAGTAGTTTCTGTGGTTAAGTCTGATGGATCGCTAAGATTATGTGTTGACTATAGTGAGTTAAATAAAGTGACCATTAGGAATAAGTATCCTTTACCCCGAACTGATGGATTTTTTGACCAATTGAATGGAGCTACGGTATTTTCGCAAATGGATCTAGCAACGGTTTTCCGCCAGTTAAGGATTGCCGAGGATAATATTCCTTTAAATGCTTTCAGAGGCTCGGATTTCTTTTACGAATGGTTAGTTATGACAATTGGACTAACCAACGAACCCGCATATTTGGTTGACTTGATGAGCCGTGTCTTTAGGAAGATTCTGAACAAGTTTGTCCTAGTTTTTGTTAGCGATATTCTAATCTTTTCGAAGACAGAAGAAGAACACCGATATCATCTTAAAATAGTATTGGAAATTCTAAGGAAGCATTTATTGAAGGCGAAGTTTTCCAAATGTCATTTCTGGCAATCTGAAGTTAGATCCTTGGGGAATATTGTGAATGGAGATGGTATCTCTGTGGATCCAATCAAGGTAGAAACAGTGCAACAATGGAAGCAGCCACGAATGCCGATGAAAGTCCGTAGTATCCTAGGATTGGCAGGATACTAAAGAAGATTTATCCAATATTATTCTAAGATATCTTCTCATCTAACTAAGCTGACTAAGAAGGGTGAGAAATTTGTATGGACTTCAAAATATGAAGAGGCTTTCAAGGAATTAAAGCAGAAGTTAACGGGAGGAATGGTTCTAGCTGTTCGCAATGGAAAGAGTGGATTCGCAGTATATACTGATGCTTATGGAATCGGACTTGGTGCAGTATTAATGCAAAATGGACGTGTGATTGCATATGCTGGTAGACAATTGAAACTCCACGAGAAGAATTATGCTACACACGATTTAGAATTATTAGCAGTTGTCTTTGCTATGAAGATGTGGATACATTACCTGTTAGGAGAAAATATTGAGCTTTTCACCAACCATAAACCGCTGAAATATTTGTTTACTCAGAAAGATGTCAATCTAAGGAAACAAAGGTGGTTAGAATTCCTTGCATCACACGACCTGGATATTATCTATATGCCAGGAAAAGCTAATGTCATAGCAGACGCTCTGAGCAGAAATGCAATCTTATCTCTTCTAGAAGTTACTACAGCACTCCGAGAAAGAATAATGGAAAATCAAAGAAGAGATACTAATCTGGAAAGGCTAATCTAAGGAGTTACAAGAGGAGGGTAGTCAGATTTTGAATTTGATAGCCAAGGTATTCTCATAATAAATGGAGTATTGTGTGTTCATGACATTGATGAGCTAAGGCAAGAAGTTTTAACGGAATGCCATAAATCAAAGCTAAGTATTCACCCAGGAGTTCACAAAATGTATAAAGACGTGAGATAAGTATTTTGGGGGCCCGGAAAGAAGAGAGATATTTTGTCCTATATAAATAAATGTCTATGCTGCCAACAAATAAAAGGTGACCATCTGAAAGCAGCAGGATTACTACAACCTTTGGAGATTCCCAACTGGAAGTGGGAAATGATATTAATGGATTTCATCGATGGTTTATGTAACACCCCGTAATTTTAAAGAATATTCTAATGATAAGCTAAAGAATATTTAAGTAAATATTTAGAATTAAGTAAAATGGACTACACGATTGCGTTCGTCTTAGAATTTTGCTTAAGATAGACTCCAAATTTGCGGAAACGGACATCGTATGAAGAAGTTACTAAGGTTTAAAGTTTGTATACATATACGCAATATATATATATATAAACTAGTCTAGAAATCGAAATCGAAGAGCAGGAAAAAGGAGGGGAATTCAGCCCGTTAGGGGTCGACCCCTGCACGGGGGTGTCAACCCCAGGGTCGACCCCACCTAGATCTGGGCCAGATCCATTCTGTGAACCGGGACATGTTTATTGACCAGATTCGTTGACCGTATGCTATAAATAGGATCTCATTTCTATTGTTTTATTCACCCAAAACAATGGAGACAACGTGTGAAATAGCCTAATCTTCTGCAACAACAACTTATACGTATTCAAGAATCTCTTCTACAACATCTACAGTCATTTCTTTGTTCTTTAGATCTAGTCCCTATGAGTTTATGTTGCTTTTAGGTGTAAACATTTAATAAGTAATCTTGACATGTTTATAAGTTTGGATCTAAGCCTATGCATGTTAGTAACCTGAATTATGACTAAACAGATCTACCACTACTTGTACACCTAATTTGTTGTTTGGTTCTCATATGCCTATTCCTGATATGCCTATTCTGTCATTATGCTTGGTAGTGTCACCATATGCCTATTCTGTTAGTTTGTCTAATCATGTCACCATATGCCTTTTATGTTAGTTTTCCAATTTCTCTCATCATATACATGTCCTGTTATCATGCCTATTTTTGTTCTCTTCTCTCCCTCTTTCCCTTTTTATTTTTATAGCCAAGTTGCCTTCGAGCTAAGGCCTATCACTGAAATATGCGAGCGCATGAAATTGGGAACGGTTGGGAATGATAAATTGGGGTGTAACTTATGTTGTAAAACATGATTGAGATTTGGGGGCATAATCTACACCTTGATCTAAAACTTTAATTTGGGGCATAACTTGTATTGTGAATCAGACTGGGATTTGGGGCATAACCTTTGATAAACATGATAAATTGTTTAGTAATGAACATGCCTAAATTTACAGTAAATTAAAACTGTAATCGCACTTAGACATGAGGTTAGACTACACTTGTGGTAGAAGTCTGCCCGGAACCGCCCGGAAAATCCAGCATCCATAAGCGGTGAATCTAATGTTAGGGGTCTAGTGCAAACGTAACGATGCTAAGACATGAGGTTATGTCCGACTTATGGTAGAAGTTTGCCCAGACCCACCTGGCATATCCAGCATCCACAAGTGGTAGACTTAATGTGAGAGGTCTAGTGCATTAACTACCATAACTGGAAAATGATAATAACTTGTTAACATGTAACACTTAACCTGTTTAAATCTGTGGGGGTTACATGAACCTATCAAATTAAGTAGGGATTAAGTAAACTTGCTTGAATCATTGGGGGTTAAGTAAATCTTGTTAAATATGTGGGGGCGGGTTATATATATAAACCCGATAAACTTAACCTGTTTTATATGTTGGGGTTATGCAACCATGTTAAACTGTTAGGAATAACCTATCAAAATCGTAGTAGTGGGGATGCAAGTCTAGGGGGTAACTTGTATCATCTATTGTGTGGGAACCGTATTAGTCAGAAATCCATCTTGGTATCAAATGGGGACCCCGAACTAGGTTGGGGCACACTTACTGAGTTGATTGTAAGAGGTTCATTTAAGTGGGGATGTTGACGGCGCACTCTGTCGGATTCATGTGTGTGCATGAATCTACTTGCGTTGGAATAATAAGACGTTGTGACATCAGTAGATGGTTGTGCTTCCCGAAAATAAAGGGGTTGCCACTTTATGAAGTGATACATCGTACTATGGGGCCAGCACATGGTATCTATGGGATAGGGAGCCGTTCGATTGGGTAGCAATGAGGGTACATCTAGTCTTGATTGTTTAGGAGCCCATTATTATCGTTGAGGGTAACACCTATCATTTCTGTTTGGCTACCTGTTATTATTGTACGGGGTGAAACCCCTCACTAGAAGTACACCTAAGTATATCATTCTATTTCTGTTGGGATCATCTTGTTTCTGTTATACTAGTATTGGTGCATAAAAAGTACTTGAGAAGCACAATATATTCTGTTCTATTTATTATGCTTATCCTACTCAGTCTGTTATACCTATCTTATGATACGGTTATCTCTCTTATCCAGTTTATATGCTTGTCATGATGCTTTGCTTATTTATATGCTAAAATTAAATGGATTCACTAGACTTTATGTCTGACCCGTTTTGTTTCCTTTTCTCTCTCTTCCTTTCCCCCCTCCCCCAGTTTCTCAAGGTGGGAATACTCAGGCATGATTAGGATTCTCTCTTCTGTTTCTGCTTGGAGCTGCTTAGATGTACCTCTTTGATTACCTATCTATCTTGATATGGCTATTTTTGGGGACTATGCTTTTTATATGTTACTGTACTTTGATGATTTTAGTATAAGACAAAAATTTTAAGTTGATGTAATGGGTTTTCTGTATTTCAGACTTATGATGTAACTATGTTTTGGACCACGATGTTTTCTATTTAATAAAGTTTTAAATTCCACTATTATTTTATATTTGTCTTGTGATATTTCTGTTTCTATTTACCTATAACGCTTCACGAAACTTAATGCATTCTATTAAAAGGGACATTAACGGACATGGGGTGTCACAGTTTACCCAAGACTAGAAGAGGATATGAAGGAGTTTGGGTTATAGTAGATCGACAGATGAAGAGTGCGCATTTTATTGGTGAAATCAACTTGGAACACAATTTCGTTAGCCAAGATTTTTATAAGGGAGAATGTGCGATTACATGGAGTTCCATTTAGCATTGTAAGTGATGAAGATCCCATTTTACTAGTAAATTTTTGGAAGCTCTTCAAACAATTTTGAGGACCAAGCTAATTCTAAGCATGGCTTACCATCCTCAGACAGACGACCAAACAGAGAGAGTGAACAGAATATTAGAAGACCTGTTGAGAGCTTGTATTCTTGATTTTGGAGGATCATGGGAAGATCACCTACATTTAGTTGAATTCTCCTATAACAACAGCTACCAAGCTAGTATAGGTATGGCACTATATGAAGCTCTCTATGGAAGACGGTTCAGATCGCCAACTTGTTGGGTGAAGTCAGGAAATTAACTTGTTATCGGTCCGGATACGATCCAAGAAGCAACAAAGAAGGTTGAGTTAGTCAAGAGAAGGATGAAAGAGGCCTAGGATCGCCAGAAGAGCTACATAGACAAAAGACGAAGAGATCTTAATTTTTCTACTGGAGATTTTGTGTTTGTAAATATTTTACTAATTAAAGGAGCGGTCAGATTTGGAATAACTGGAAAGTTACTTCCACGATATGTGGGACCTTTGAAGCGACCCGAACTTCCCCGGCCTCCGAAGAGATGAGAAAGAACGAATTACTGTGAGGACAAGACAAATCAGAACGCAGACGGAAGAACATTTCATTGCTATTACAACAATTCCATCAGATACAAGAATATACAGAGTATAAATGAATAAATTACATTCGATAAATATCAGAGATTACAATAAATTACATAGCAGCGGAAAATAATACAAAGCACAACTGAAGGTGATATACGGATACAGAGCTTTCCGGATATCATTCCAGCTGTAAACCAGGATCCTGTGAATATAAATCTGCAAAACCGAAACTACTAGCTGCCCGTGCGGAAAATAGGGGCACCCATAGTTTAGGTTAAAACAATAAACTCCAGGTCAGTCATGTGACTGGTGTAAGAACTAAAACAGTTATTTAAAGTTTTATCTTAAAAGATAGTAATTCAAGGGACCACGCCGTTTAACACGGAACGGGTTTCCTCCCAAGAATACCGGTGCATAGGAAAGACAACGCAATGCTTTTTCGAAAAATGAAGCTGTTATAAGACCCAGGTCCCATCACACAATGCAACGCAAGCCGGAGGATAGGGTTTTACCTTATAACAGCCAAACATGCTTGGTACGTTTAAAACAAATCATTTGATATTATAATAAGTGTATAGTGTCAAAACATTTCAATCATAAATATAAATCATAGACGGCATGAGTGCCCCATCCCACTATGTCGCCATACTAGGCTCTACAAATAAAACCGAAATACACGTATTGGAAATTGGATTTCCGTCATGAGTCGAGGCAAGGGGCAAGCTCCTCTCCGCTTCGAAATTTTGATTTTTCGGATTCGTTGGAAAGATATCATCAATTAGATCCTAATATTTTTGGTTTCACTAAAATCCGGTTCGTTTTGCATCCGGTACATTCAATTGAAGTTTGAAATCGAATTATCGAACTACCGCGCCATTTTCAATTCCATTTATAATTATATATAATTATTTATACTCTAACGGCGACGTATATAATATATACGTTCTAATTATATTCAAAATAAATTTCTTGTCGATATTATTTAAAATAATCCATTTTAAATATTCAAAATTCGCTAAAATTGTCAAAATAAAAATTTTAAACTGGCCCGGATTTTCCGGGTTATTACAACCTTTCTGGGTTCTTGAGAAGGTTGGATCTCTTGCTTATAGGGTGGAACTACCAGAAAGAATTGCGGGGATTCACAATGTTTTTCATGTATCTCATCTTCGGAAATGTGTTCACGATCCATCTTTGATTTTTGAACCATCCATTCAGGAAGATCTTGACATTGAGTTAGACCTGACTGTGATTCGATATCCAGTCTATGTTATGGATAGGGAAGAGAAGCGACTCCGAAACAAGATTGTGAAGCTACTCAAGATTCAATGGAGTGAGAATCCAAATGACTATTCTTGAAAAACAGAGAAGCACATCAAGGAATTCTATACAGACTTTATTATGAACTAGGTGTTAGCTTAGCATATGTTTGATTTGGATGTTATCATATATAATATGTGTCTTGTATTAGATGTTACCCTATGTTTGAAAATGAAATTTTGGATTTTTCATTTCTGCGGATTATCGATATAAGAGGATATTATCACTCGTTCTGAGATCTGTCCTTTATTTATTTACTAAATGGCACCTATTTTCAAGAGGACTTCTAGGAAGAGGTTGACACCCCTATAGATACTTAGGCTTCAAGCAAGTATCAGTACACCCAAGGTGGTAGACTCCATGGATAGGATTGAGCTGGCACAACTTCAAGATGATGAGGGACGATATGTTATCTCAGAGGAGCCTAACATTTACCATGGAGAGCCTATAGTTGAGGAGGTCAGTATGGACTTTTTGCAGGAGCCAGATGATTACGAGGAAGAACCAAGATAGGAAGAAGGTTATGTTGGTGATGGTAATGATGACGACAATAGTGACGACTTCGACGAGGAGGACATTGAAAAGGATGATATCGAGGAGGATATTGTAACAACCCGAAAATCTGGGCCAGTTTAAATTTTTTATTTTGGCAATTTTAGCGAATTTTAATTATTTAAAAAGGATTATTTTAAATAATATCGACGAGAAATTTATTTTGAATATAATTCGAACGTATATATTATATACGTCGTCGTTAGAATATAAATATTTATATATAATTATAAATAGAATTGAAAATGGCGCGGTAGTTTGATAATTTGATTTCAAACTTCAATTGAATGTACCGGGTGCAAAACAATCCGGATTTTAGTAAAACCAAAAACATTAGGATCTAATTGACGATATCTTTCCAACGAAGTTAACAAACTGAGATTTCACTTTATAAATGATAAGATATGTCCAGTTGAAAATTCTGAATAGTCGCTATGGAATTCAGGCCCTTAAAAATAGATATTTTGCAAACGACCTCGGATTTCGACGAAACCAGTTTTGTTGGGTCCGGGATGTAAAGTTATTGCTAGGTTTCAAATTTCATAATTTTTCGAATCAATATGTGAGCGTGGCAAAGGAGAACGCGTTTGACCAGTTTCAGTTGATTTTAATCGACTGGAAATTGGCCATTTTTCAAACGGTCTCAGAATTCGACGAAACTAGTTTTGTTAGGACCGTATCGTCAATAAGAAGCTAGAAAATATTTTTCTGGAATTTTTAGAGTTCGTATGTGACCCCGGTAAATTGAAATGCGCATTCAAATTCAATATATAGAGTTATATGTTGGTTTTAACGGAAACTGATCGAAACGATCGAATTGGCTTGCGAAACATATCCCATTGTGTTCGGAATGGGGGTAATTAGCTAGGGATGATAGTCGGTAGGCCTCGTTTCGAGGTCGAAATAAAAAGTCAACTCTTGAAGAATAAAATAAATAAATAAATAAATATATAATCCTCACCTTACCCTCTCCCTCTCTTCCACCTCTCCTCAGATAAAAAAAATGAAAAAAAAAAAAAACAACAGCGATGCACTCAAAACCCCCGACGCCCTGCCCTCCCGCCGCCGCCCAAGGCGGCGCCGATCGTGCCGAACCCCTCCCGCCTCGCACCGCCCTCCCCACACGGCCTTCCTCTCTCCTCCTCACGTATCGCGACCTCCCCTTCGTTCTTCGAGCCCCACGCTTCCCAAAACCACCGCAACCTGAACCCGCCCTGAAACCCTAGCTGAAGCCGCCACAGCTCCAAGCTCGCCCTCCACCGCCAGTCGCTACCGTGCGCCCCCCCCCTTCCGTGCTGCTGATCTGAAGCGAAACCCCCCCCCCCCCCCTGTAAGTTTTTCTGCTCTGTAAACTGATTTTTATTTTCTTTTCTAAAATAAAACCGATTTTATTTTATATTTTAAAACTGAACATTTATTTTCATTTTAAAATTGAAATAAATGTTTTAAGAGAATAAAGAAAAAGATCGAATTTTTATAAAGAAAAAGATCGAATTTTTATAAAGAAAAAGATTGAATTTCTATCATAAGAAGATTAGGTTTTTCTTCGCTTAAAGAATAGATATTTCTTTGAATGAAAATAAATTCTCTTTAATTTCGAATATAGATTTTCTTTGATTTTGAAAATAAATTTTCCCTAGAATTGAAAAAGAGACTTTCTTTGAAATGAAAGGTTAGATTTTCTTGGAATTGAAATATTTTTATGAGGATAAAAATATGATTTTTAACTAATATGTTATGAAAATATTTTTAGAAATTTAAAAATATAATTTACGTCGTATATACGTTATTAATAAAATAGCTACAATGGGTTTTAGAAAAAAATAGTAAAATAGCAAAGTGATAATAGCATGGTTTCAAAATAGAATTTTTATATATTGAACTTCGATAGAAAAATAGAATTTTTATATATTGAACTTCGATAGAAAAATAGAATTTTTATATATTGAACTTCGATAGAAAAATAGAATTTTTATATATTGAACTTCGATAGAAAAATAGAATTTTTATATATTGAACTTCGATAGAAAAATATGATTTTTATATATTGAACTTCGAAGTTAAAATTCGATTTTTATATATTGAATAGCGAAGTAAAAATGTGATTTTTACGTATGTAGTGAAAGCAGCAACGAAGGTGACAAAAAGGCCAAACGACGAAGACTTCTGCAAATGAAGAGCCGTGGAGCTAGGATAGCTATAGGTGAGAATTTCTCACCTTTCAATTTATTTTTCTAGTTATATATATATATACTAGGATGCAGACGGTGCTTAGTAGCACCCGACACAATCGTCCACAGACCATGGACTTGTTTGTTTGGTTGTTTGGTAATTGATTGCGATATTGGTTTGAATGTGGTTTGTGGTGTGAAAAATCGAATCGATAAATTGGTTAGGATTAGATGTGCGCCGTTATAAGGCGAAGGAGTAAAGCTAGGTTAGACGCTTACTCCAAACTTTGTGGTTTGCATAATGGAATTGACTTGATTGATGTGTGAATGGCGTGGGCCTTCACTAGACCGGGGATAAGGCTAGGCCTTGTCCCGTTTCTAGTATCGTGCCGTTATGCCGCCGAAATTTTCTAAAATGTGTTAGAAAATAAAAATATCATTTTATTGTGTAAATGAATTGAATAGAAATTCATAGGTTGAAATAAAATGTTTTGTCGTTAAAAATATAATTTTTAACGTGAATGTGAGTAAATAAATATTCATTTACAAACCAGACGGTTTGTTTATGTACACTTATTTGAATGACATTGATTGGGACGATAAATTTTACACATCGCCCAACTGCACAACTAAAATCAGTGTTTGATTGTTTGAAACCCCACACGGGTGTTGGGATGAAATTTGAAGTTCACTCATCCCGATTGATTGAATATGTCGATCGGTTGATTGACAGGCTGTTTTAAGCGTTGGATATCTATATTTGGTGCTTATACAGAGTAGTGCACTTTGGTTGATGGTTGATTATTTTTCCATGCTATTATATACATGTGTTGTATGAAAACCCATATAATTAACTTTATATGGTAATTGATTGGGCCTCATTCCAGTTTTAAAAAGAAATATTTGAAAATGAAATATTTGAAATAGAATATTTGAAAATAAAGGAATATAAGAAGCCGTGTTGATTAGATTGACGCCATTTTGACGTGAACGATATTTATATCGATTTTATTCATTTTGAAATGAATTGAATTGAAAGTGATTTCGAAATGAATTGAATTGAAAGTGATTTCGAAATGAATTGAATTGAAAGCGATTTCGAAATGAATTGAATTGAAAGCGATTTCGAAATGAATTGAATTGAAAGCGATTTCGAAATGAATTGAATTGAAAGTGATTTCGAAATGAATTGAATTGAAAGCGATTTCGAAATGAATTGAATTGAAAGCGATTTCGAAATGAATTGAATTGAAAGCGATTTCGAAATGAATTGAATTGAAAGCGATTTCGAAATGAATTGAATTGAAAGCGATTTCGAAATGAATTGAATTGAAAGCGATTTCGAAATGAATTGAATTGAAAGCGATTTCGAAATGAATTGAATTGAAAGCGATTTCGAAATGAATTGAATTGAAAACGAATTCGAAATGAAGTGAATTGAAATGAATTCAAATTGAATTGAAATTTGAATTGAATAGAAATGAATTTTAAAACGAATTTATAAAGAAGAATTCAATTTTGATTTGAATTGAAAAGAAAGTTGAAATAGCTTTTGAAACAATTTTAAAACTATTTATAAAGTTCGTTTTAAATAGAAATCGACGAAATATATATTATATATATTATATATATAATATAATGGCCTGAATAGAACGTGCCGCGCCGCGGCAGTTCGTGAATTTCGACCATATATTTCAAACGGACATTACGGGAGATCCGACCATCGGATTCTCCTAAAACCGGAACCGTTGGGTTCGTATCGAAAAGAGCTTTCTAACGAATATTAGAAATTTGAAATCTAACGGTTGGATTTGGAATTATGTCCAAATCAAATTCGAAAAAGGTCGCTGTAAGTGCAGTTCGATGGCCGTTGATGGAAATCGACTGTACGGGCCTTGATAAAATTATTAAAAATAGTAATAATTTGTGTAAAATCATAAGAAATGATTTGTGAAGATTTGGGATGAAAAACTTCATGTTTGAAAAGATAAAAATAGATTTTTATCGAAATGAACTGGTTTTGAACTAGAATTATAATTCTATTTATTTTTAAATAAATAAATTGAATTTAAGAAGGGTTTTAAAAATAACCAGAATATCCAATGATTGCATTGGAGTGGATTTGAATCGAAATTGTCTTCGGAATATTTCGATGTTGGAATTCGTGATTATACGGATGTTGTCACGGAAATTTGAAAGATATATTTATATCGTTATTTCCAATACGATATTTGTTAGTCGTGGAATTTGATATTGAATATAAGCCGGTATATTTTCTATTCAGAGCCTTGTATTGAATATCAAATGTGATTTGGGTTTGTCGTGAACTGTGTTTTAAATGACACTGATTCTTTAACCCAGTTAAAGATTAAAACTAAGTGGAGTTTTAATGAATCTTTAAATAGATTGAGATGATCGAAAATGGAGTATCACCAGTTTTGCTCCAGGCGATAGTTAAATCTTTAATTAGATTTGAACGTGAAATGGTAATTGAATTTACCGATAACACTGTGGTGTTAGATATGAAGTATTACCAGTTTTACTTCATGGGATGAATAGGTTGGGATTGGGAAATAAAATAAATGATTACTTCGGTGTGGTTCGCTAATCCCGACTAGTTTGAATTGATATTCAAAGGAGATTAAAGAATAAATTTAAAGAATTTATCTTGGATAAAATTAATGGGAACTTTTCCCAAAATATAGGAATATTTGAATAAAGGAATATTCTGAATTGGAATGAGGCGTATGTTGTGTTTGTGTAACACTTTTATAATATATACGCGAGTTATTCAGAAAGACCGGGTTTATCCCATTCTGAATAACTGATTCGACGTGGTGTCAAAGATGAAGACGGTGGTCGAAGACCGGAAGTCTTCACGTCGTTTGGGTGATAACTGATGATCTTGATTGGGCTGTACACCCAAGAAGATGGAAACAGTTGGTGATCGTCCAGACGTACTTGGAGATCGATGGATATGCGGGGTACTAGGTGCCTCCGGTTTCGTTCAGACCCAGAACGGACTTGTAAATGGACTGTGTGTCTGACATTGGATTTTAGTCTGTGTGATTGATCTCTATTAAATATATATCTGTTTGGCGGCGGAGAATTTATTCTCTTGCTTAACGCCCTTCTCTGAGACGTACGAGCTCAGGGGTTATATATTGATGGATATCAAACGCATGGAGTGAATTGCCTGTGTGGCATGCCTAAGTGGCAATTGATCGAGGCTTCTGTTGAAAAGCAAAGTCTTGTGGTGATGATCAAAGCACAGCCTGTGTGGCACAGCTTTGTGTAACGTGAATTCGCGAGCCTCGCACCCCGGTTGTGAACCAAAAACGGGAGAGGACCTCAGGGAGGGCATGCGTTTCTTTCTAGCTAGGGTGGTGTCAGTGACCTACCAGCCCTGACATTTATATACTTTTCACCTGTGTGGTTGTTGCTGTTGCGAGGCGCCTCGGTTTGATCGGACGATCCGGGTCCGATGGAGTCATTCGTTGGCTCGTTTACGCCCCAAAGGGCGGAGAAACGTATTGTTCAGGCACTATAATCCACATCGGTGGACCGGCCCTGTCGCTCCAAGGGGCAGTTGCGGCTGCTCCGGAGACATGGGCTAGATTGTCTCGAATCGGTAGAGGACGATCCCTGGCCTCGGTTCATAGACGGAAATCCAATTTCCAAATACGTGACTTTGCGGTTTTATTTGTAAACCTATATATGGTGACATAGTGGGATGGGGCGCTCATGCCGCCTATGATTGATACTTATGATTTGAAGTTGTTTTATACACTATGCACTTATAATAGTATCAAACGATTTGTTTTAACCGTATCAAGCATTCTTTGGCTGTTATAAGGGAAAACCCTATCCTCGGCTGCGTTGCATTGTGTGATGGGACCTGGGTCTTATAACAGCTTCATTTTTCTTTATTTAGCATTGCGCTGTTTGTTTTATGCACTGGTATTCTTGGGAGGAAACCCGTTCCGTGTTATACGGCGTGGTCCCTTGATTTACCTAACTTTAAAAATAAAGACTAATAACTGTTTTAGTTCTCACACCAGTCACATGACTGACCTGGAGTTTATTGTTTTAACCTAAACTCTGGGTGCCCCTATTTTGACACGGGCAGCTAGTAGTTTTGGTTTTTGCAGATTTATATTCACAGGATCCTGGTTTACAGCTGGAACGATATCCGGAAAGCTTTGTATCCGTATATCTCTTCTAGTTGTTTATTGTATTATTTTCCGCTGCTATGTATTTAAATGTAATTTAAATCTCTGATATTTCTGTGTAATATTTATTTGTTTATACTCTGTATATTCTTGTAATCTGGTGCATTGTTGTAATATACAATGAAATGTTCTTTTAAACGCGTTCTGTTTTGTCCTGTTCTCAAACGATAGGGCGTTTCGAACGGCCTGGATCGGTTTAGCGACTGGTTCGGACCGAGCGAAATTCCTTTTCGTCACAGTTGGTATCAGAGCTTTGGTTTACAGAGCTCGAGAACAAGGCACATTAGAACCATACAAAAGAATTCATCAGATATTGGATTAGTAATATCCAATAGGAATGACTCGTTAGTGATAGGATCAGTAGTATCCTAGAACGAGTGTGAAGAGTATAATTTTGAAAGTGAAAACAAATTTTTGTTTTGAAAATTTAAATCAACTATTCGTATTTGATTAGTTATTATGTTTGAATTTGGACAGTCCAGTATATATAGACTTTGCGTATACGTCTGATCCACGTGTATTTGAAGTTTTAATATATTGGATGGATATAGAGTCACACTCTAGTCGCCCGGAGACGATTCTGATGATAGTCTAGACATCATCAGAATTGGTATTCGAGTTTCGAAGGTGTGATTTTCTATATATTTCCATTAGACTGGTGTGAGAACCAAAACTTATATAGTTAGGAACACATTGTTGTGAATTGGCATCAAGAACATGATTTTCAGTATATATATCAAAATTATGAATTTGAAACTCTAATTCACTAATTGATTGATGTTTGTGTTGTTTGTTTATTTGTTTGCTGATTTTTAGCCATTTAGCCTAACTGAATCACATATTGAATTATATTGAAAATTGGTCGCATTTGCTTGCATACATATATATCATTGAACAGGTCATAGCAAGGAGGCTAGAGCAGAGAATAAAATTTGTTTGCCCGACAAATAGGTACATGTTTACTACATAATTTACTGTTTTGTTTGGGTGATGATGATTTTATGAGCCTATTGGCTAGCCGCTTGGCTTTTTCTTTTTCTTTTTGAGATCTGAAGGACCGGGGAAGCTATTTGAAATTCCCCGATGCTCCCGGTGCAGGGGAGGTTATGGCGAAATTTTTCGAAAATTTAGGGTGTTAGCCAAATTTTTGAAATTTTGAAAATTCTCAGAAACTGAAAAGTTGGAGAAGGGAAGCCAGATAGAATGTAGAGCTGATTAATCAAACCACTTTCGACTTAGTTCCTTTTCGGGGACGAAAAGTTTTAAGTGGGGGAGATTGTAACAACCCTAAAATCTGGGCCAGTTTAAATTTTTTATTTTGGCAATTTTAGCGAATTTTAATTATTTAAAAAGGATTATTTTAAATAATATCGACGAGAAATTTATTTTGAATATAATTCAAACGTATATATTATATACGTCGTCGTTAGAATATAAATATTTATATATAATTATAAATAGAATTGAAAATGGCGCGGTAGTTCGATAATTTGATTTCAAACTTCAATTGAAAGTACCGGGTGCAAAACAATCCGGATTTTAGTAAAACCAAAAACATTAGGATCTAATTGACGATATCTTTCCAACGAAGTTAACAAACTGAGATTTCACTTTATAAATGATAAGATATGTCCAGTTGAAAATTCTGAATAGTCGCTATGGAATTCAGGCCCTTAAAAATAGATATTTTGCAAACGACCTCGGATTTCGACGAAACCAGTTTTGTTGGGTCTGGGATGTAAAGTTATTGCTAGGTTTCAAATTTCATAATTTTTCGAATCAATATGTGAGCGTGGCAAAGGAGAACGCGTTTGACCAGTTTCAGTTGATTTTAATCGACTGGAAATTGGCCATTTTTCAAACGGTCTCAGAATTCGACGAAACTAGTTTTGTTAGGACCGTATCGTCAATAAGAAGCTAGAAAATATTTTTCTGGAATTTTTAGAGTTCGTATGTGACCCCGGTAAATTGAAATGCGCATTCAAATTCAATATATAGAGTTATATGTTGGTTTTAACGGAAACTGATCGAAACGATCGAATTGGCTTGCGAAACATATCCCATTGTGTTCGGAATGGGGGTAATTAGCTAGGGATGATAGTCGGTAGGCCTCGTTTCGAGGTCGAAATAAAAAGTCAACTCTTGAAGAATAAAATAAATAAATAAATATATATATAATCCTCACCTTACCCTCTCCCTCTCTTCCACCTCTCCTCAGATAAAAAAAAATGAAAAGAAAAAAAAAACAACAGCGATGCACTCAAAACCCCCGACGCCCTGCCCTCCCGCCGCCGCCCAAGGCGGCGCCGATCGTGCCGAACCCCTCCCGCCTCGCACCGCCCTCCCCACACGGCCTTCCTCTCTCCTCCTCACGTATCGCGACCTCCCCTTCGTTCTTCGAGCCCCACGCTTCCCAAAACCACCGCAACCTGAACCCGCCCTGAAACCCTAGCTGAAGCCGCCACAGCTCCAAGCTCGCCCTCCACCGCCAGTCGCTACCGTGCGCCCCCCCCTTCCGTGCTGCTGATCTGAAGCGAAACCCCCCCCCCTGTAAGTTTTTCTGCTCTGTAAACTGATTTTTATTTTCTTTTCTAAAATAAAACCGATTTTATTTTATATTTTAAAACTGAACATTTATTTTCATTTTAAAATTGAAATAAATGTTTTAAGAGAATAAAGAAAAAGATCGAATTTTTATAAAGAAAAAGATCGAATTTTTATAAAGAAAAAGATTGAATTTCTATCATAAGAAGATTAGGTTTTTCTTCGCTTAAAGAATAGATATTTCTTTGAATGAAAATAAATTCTCTTTAATTTCGAATATAGATTTTCTTTGATTTTGAAAATAGATTTTCCCTAGAATTGAAAAAGAGACTTTCTTTGAAATGAAAGGTTAGATTTTCTTGGAATTGAAATATTTTTATGAGGATAAAAATATGATTTTTAACTAATATGTTATGAAAATATTTTTAGAAATTTAAAAATATAATTTACGTCGTATATACGTTATTAATAAAATAGCTACAATGGGTTTTAGAAAAAAATAGTAAAATAGCAAAGTGATAATAGCATGGTTTCAAAATAGAATTTTTATATATTGAACTTCGATAGAAAAATAGAATTTTTATATATTGAACTTCGATAGAAAAATAGAATTTTTATATATTGAACTTCGATAGAAAAATAGAATTTTTATATATTGAACTTCGATAGAAAAATAGAATTTTTATATATTGAACTTCGATAGAAAAATATGATTTTTATATATTGAACTTCGAAGTTAAAATTCGATTTTTATATATTGAATAGCGAAGTAAAAATGTGATTTTTACGTATGTAGTGAAACCAGCAACGAAGGTGACAAAAAGGCCAAACGACGAAGACTTCTGCAAATGAAGAGCCGTGGAGCTAGGATAGCTATAGGTGAGAATTTCTCACCTTTCAATTTATTTTTCTAGTTATATATATATATACTAGGATGCAGACGGTGCTTAGTAGCACCCGACACAATCGTCCACAGACCATGGACTTGTTTGTTTGGTTGTTTGGTAATTGATTGCGATATTGGTTTGAATGTGGTTTGTGGTGTGAAAAATCGAATCGATAAATTGGTTAGGATTAGACGTGCGCCGTTATAAGGCGAAGGAGTAAAGCTAGGTTAGACACTTACTCCAAACTTTTTGGTTTGCATAATGGAATTGACTTGATTGATGTGTGAATGGCGTGGGCCTTCACTAGACCGGGGATAAGGCTAGGCCTTGTCCCGTTTCTAGTATCGTGCCGTTATGCCGCCGAAATTTTCTAAAATGTGTTAGAAAATAAAAATATCATTTTATTGTGTAAATGAATTGAATAGAAATTCATAGGTTGAAATAAAATGTTTTGTCGTTAAAAATATAATTTTTAACGTGAATGTGAGTAAATAAATATTCATTTACAAACCAGACGGTTTGTTTATGTACACTTATTTGAATGACATTGATTGGGACGATAAATTTTACACATCGCCCAACTGCACAACTAAAATCAGTGTTTGATTGTTTGAAACCCCACACGGGTGTTGGGATGAAATTTGAAGTTCACTCATCCCGATTGATTGAATATGTCGATCGGTTGATTGACAGGCTGTTTTAAGCGTTGGATATCTATATTTGGTGCTTATACAGAGTAGTGCACTTTGGTTGATGGTTGATTATTTTTCCATGCTATTATATACATGTGTTGTATGAAAACCCATATAATTAACTTTATATGGTAATTGATTGGGCCTCATTCCAGTTTTAAAAAGAAATATTTGAAAATGAAATATTTGAAATAGAATATTTGAAAATAAAGGAATATATGAAGCCGTGTTGATTAGATTGACGCCATTTTGACGTGAACGATATTTATATCGATTTTATTCATTTTGAAATGAATTGAATTGAAAGTGATTTCGAAATGAATTGAATTGAAAGTGATTTCGAAATGAATTGAATTGAAAGCGATTTCGAAATGAATTGAATTGAAAGCGATTTCGAAATGAATTGAATTGAAAGTGATTTCGAAATGAATTGAATTGAAAGCGATTTCGAAATGAATTGAATTGAAAGCGATTTCGAAATGAATTGAATTGAAAGCGATTTCGAAATGAATTGAATTGAAAGCGATTTCGAAATGAATTGAATTGAAAGCGATTTCGAAATGAATTGAATTGAAAGCGATTTCGAAATGAATTGAATTGAAAGCGATTTCGAAATGAATTGAATTGAAAGTGATTTCGAAATGAATTGAATTGAAAGCGATTTCGAAATGAATTGAATTGAAAACGAATTCGAAATGAAGTGAATTGAAATGAATTCAAATTGAATTGAAATTTGAATTGAATAGAAATGAATTTTAAAACGAATTTATAAAGAAGAATTCAATTTTGATTTGAATTGAAAAGAAAGTTGAAATAGCTTTTGAAACAATTTTAAAACTATTTATAAAGTTCGTTTTAAATAGAAATCGACGAAATATATATTATATATATTATATATATAATATAATGGCCTGAATAGAACGTGCCGCGCCGCGGCAGTTCGTGAATTTCGACCATATATTTCAAACGGACATTACGGGAGATCCGACCGTCGGATTCTCCTAAAACCGGAACCGTTGGGTTCGTATCGAAAAGAGCTTTCTAACGAATATTAGAAATTTGAAATCTAACGGTTGGATTTGGAATTATGTCCAAATCAAATTCGAAAAAGGTCGTTGTAAGTGCAGTTCGATGGCCGTTGATGGAAATCGACTGTACGGGCCTTGATAAAATTATTAAAAATAGTAATAATTTGTGTAAAATCATAAGAAATGATTTGTGAAGA
This sequence comes from Allium sativum, assembly GCA_030737875.1. Lineage (NCBI taxonomy): Eukaryota > Viridiplantae > Streptophyta > Magnoliopsida > Asparagales > Amaryllidaceae > Allium > Allium sativum. The sequence goes on from CM060920.1 coordinate 494,804,322, forward strand.
TTTGGGATGAAAAACTTCATGTTTGAAAAGATAAAAATAGATTTTTATCGAAATGAACTGGTTTTGAACTAGAATTATAATTCTATTTATTTTTAAATAAATAAATTGAATTTAAGAAGGGTTTTAAAAATAACCAGAATATCCAATGATTGCATTGGAGTGGATTTGAATCGAAATTGTCTTCGGAATATTTCGATGTTGGAATTCGTGATTATACGGATGTTGTCACGGAAATTTGAAAGATATATTTATATCGTTATTTCCAATACGATATTTGTTAGTCGTGGAATTTGATATTGAATATAAGCCGGTATATTTTCTATTCAGAGCCTTGTATTGAATATCAAATGTGATTTGGGTTTGTCGTGAACTGTGTTTTAAATGACACTGATTCTTTAACCCAGTTAAAGATTAAAACTAAGTGGAGTTTTAATGAATCTTTAAATAGATTGAGATGATCGAAAATGGAGTATCACCAGTTTTGCTCCAGGCGATAGTTAAATCTTTAATTAGATTTGAACGTGAAATGGTAATTGAATTTACCGATAACACTGTGGTGTTAGATATGAAGTATTACCAGTTTTACTTCATGGGATGAATAGGTTGGGATTGGGAAATAAAATAAATGATTACTTCGGTGTGGTTCGCTAATCCCGACTAGTTTGAATTGATATTCAAAGGAGATTAAAGAATAAATTTAAAGAATTTATCTTGGATAAAATTAATGGGAACTTTTCCCAAAGTATAGGAATATTTGAATAAAGGAATATTCTGAATTGGAATGAGGCGTATGTTGTGTTTGTGTAACACTTTTATAATATATACGCGAGTTATTCAGAAAGACCGGGTTTATCCCATTCTGAATAACTGATTCGACGTGGTGTCAAAGATGAAGACGGTGGTCGAAGACCGGAAGTCTTCACGTCGTTTGGGTGATAACTGATGATCTTGATTGGGCTGTACACCCAAGAAGATGGAAACAGTTGGTGATCGTCCAGACGTACTTGGAGATCGATGGATATGCGGGGTACTAGGTGCCTCCGGTTTCGTTCAGACCCAGAACGGACTTGTAAATGGACTGTGTGTCTGACATTGGATTTTAGTCTGTGTGATTGATCTCTATTAAATATATATCTGTTTGGCGGCGGAGAATTTATTCTCTTGCTTAACGCCCTTCTCTGAGACGTACGAGCTCAGGGGTTATATATTGATGGATATCAAACGCATGGAGTGAATTGCCTGTGTGGCATGCCTAAGTGGCAATTGATCGAGGCTTCTGTTGAAAAGCAAAGTCTTGTGGTGATGATCAAAGCACAGCCTGTGTGGCACAGCTTTGTGTAACGTGAATTCGCGAGCCTCGCACCCCGGTTGTGAACCAAAAACGGGAGAGGACCTCAGGGAGGGCATGCGTTTCTTTCTAGCTAGGGTGGTGTCAGTGACCTACCAGCCCTGACATTTATATACTTTTCACCTGTGTGGTTGTTGCTGTTGCGAGGCGCCTCGGTTTGATCGGACGATCCGGGTCCGATGGAGTCATTCGTTGGCTCGTTTACGCCCCAAAGGGCGGAGAAACGTATTGTTCAGGCACTATAATCCACATCGGTGGACCGGCCATGTCGCTCCAAGGGGCAGTTGCGGCTGCTCCGGAGACATGGGCTAGATTGTCTCGAATCGGTAGAGGACGATCCCTGGCCTCGGTTCATAGACGGAAATCCAATTTCCAAATACGTGACTTTGCGGTTTTATTTGTAAACCTATATATGGTGACATAGTGGGATGGGGCGCTCATGCCGCCTATGATTGATACTTATGATTTGAAGTTGTTTTATACACTATGCACTTATAATAGTATCAAACGATTTGTTTTAACCGTATCAAGCATTCTTTGGCTGTTATAAGGGAAAACCCTATCCTCGGCTGCGTTGCATTGTGTGATGGGACCTGGGTCTTATAACAGCTTCATTTTTCTTTATTTAGCATTGCGCTGTTTGTTTTATGCACTGGTATTCTTGGGAGGAAACCCGTTCCGTGTTATACGGCGTGGTCCCTTGATTTACCTAACTTTAAAAATAAAGACTAATAACTGTTTTAGTTCTCACACCAGTCACATGACTGACCTGGAGTTTATTGTTTTAACCTAAACTCTGGGTGCCCCTATTTTGACACGGGCAGCTAGTAGTTTTGGTTTTTGCAGATTTATATTCACAGGATCCTGGTTTACAGCTGGAACGATATCCGGAAAGCTTTGTATCCGTATATCTCTTCTAGTTGTTTATTGTATTATTTTCCGCTGCTATGTATTTAAATGTAATTTAAATCTCTGATATTTCTGTGTAATATTTATTTGTTTATACTCTGTATATTCTTGTAATCTGGTGCATTGTTGTAATATACAATGAAATGTTCTTTTGTACGCGTTCTGTTTTGTCCTGTTCTCAAACGATAGGGCGTTTCGAACGGCCTGGATCGGTTTAGCGACTGGTTCGGACCGAGCGAAATTCCTTTTCGTCACAGATGAGGAGATAGAGGAAGAAGAAGAGCCTAAGGAGGAGTATAATGTCATACCAGAGAAAATGCAGGATGACGCTTTGATTGAGACTCCATAGGTGGCACATGACGAACAATCAGCCGCTTTATGGGAGCAGATTGTGCAGGATTTGTTAGAGTTCCAGGCAGCAGGGTGTCATCTCGAGATCCGATGGATTTTGTATACCCAGAAATGATGCTTTATCCACCTTCTCCAGTGGAGATTATACACATTTCTGAGGATGAGGACATTGAGGAAGATGATGATGTGATGGAAGTGATAAATATTTCAGACGATGAAATGGAAGATGTGATAGAGATCAGCAGCAGTGGCTCGGAGTAGTATAGTAGGTCGGTTTAGGTTGTGATTGTACATATAGCTTGTATTAGTCTATAACTTGAGCTAGTCGAGTATAGTACTTATTATCGTGTTATTTAATGTAGCTAGTTTGATGGGATATGACATATTATCTTTTGCCTATATATATGTGTTGTTCACAAATTTCGAGGACGAAATTTTTATAAAGGGGTAGATTGTAACGACTTAGTTTGTAACTAACATTTGGTTTTAACCAATATAAAATGTATTAAGTAAAGATATTTATATACTTCATGCACAAGAGATTAGACAAGAGAGATACAACAGCTAAGGAAAAGGACTTGATAGGAATATTTATGCATGTGTCACAATATACATAGGAGATTGGAGATTTCAGATTTTCTGAGAGACTTGGAAGAAAAGTAAGATTTTAAAATCAATTGTTTAAGCCAAATACCCATGTATTTCACCTAAAACTATCATCCGTGAGGAGTAGCATCTAGCTTAGTATAAGAAAGAAATTGAACCATTTCTTTTCCACATCAAAATAGAAAGAAGGAGATATTTGCTTGACAAAACAAGTGGTACACAAGGTAATAAATGTTGATATTACTCCAGCAGCTAAGAGATTACATTTTAGTTTATAATTCATACAAAATCAGTACTTACTTACATGTTTAAACCTAATTGCAACATTTTGGCTAGTAAAAAACTAAGATTTTTACATCAAAACAACCAGTAGAAATCTAGCTTTCTCTTTTCAGTCATCTAAGCAGGTCTGAAGAAAACATTCTGCTTATGGATCCTTTCCAATGCATTCATTTACTTCCCGGTTATTTTAAGATTTTAGAGCACCTATAAATAGGAGCACACACACAAACTTCCTCATCACAAAGCTTTTAAACAAATTGATAGTATGAGAAACTCAAGCTACAGAACCTTCTTTCAAAGCTTAGCACAAGTGAGTAAACACCACTGTTATTCTTCATACCCTGTCCATAAGTATATACTTGACATTTGATGATTATATACATGTTGCACCTATGTTTTAAATGCATTACAAACTATATTGCTGAACCAAAGTGTGTATCAAAACTCCTGAGACTATGTTTGCTGAAATTTGAGTTTATATCGTTAAAAACCATACACCTTGTTTCACCTGTTAAACTCATGCCTTTTGTAATGATCCAGATTTCCATAACATCAGAGTTGACTATATACATCATACGTCCAACCCAAATATCACGAAAATACGAGACAATTTTTTTTTTAGAAGAAAGAGGTAGAAGAAGAACAGAAATAACAACACAGAATCTCACATCGCAGCGGAACAAAATATAATATATCACATCTTTGAAATACAAAATCTTAACTGTATAACATACACTTATCAGAGTACAACACTTACAACATAGCGGAACAAACTATAACTAGATAACGCTGAAGCCTCCAGCTCCAAGCTCCTTTAGATATATCTGAAAAATCCTGAACTACTTGACTGCCCGTACAAATTTAGGCACCCAAGAGTTTAGGTAGAACAAAACAAATAAACTCCGGGTCAGTCATGGGACTGGTATGAGTAAACAGTTTAAAACAGTTTCAGAAAACTAAATGATATCTCATAAGACCACGCTGTATAACACGGAACGGGTTTTTCCCTTATGAAAATCCAAACACTTGACTTATCTTTATATCAAAACTCTTTTGATATTATAATAATGTCTAAATCAAGTAAATAACAATCTAGTGGAACGTTTGCATCTCACGTTCCACATATATATTTTAATCAAAACCGCAAGCACGTATTGAGTAATGGATTTCCAACTATGACAAGGTATGGAATCACCTTCCGCTGGTATATCTCTAGAGGAGAATACACCGAGTTCAACAAGAACATCTTGCAACTCAGCCACACATGACCGACCACTTATTTCGCTTGAGTGTATCGAATGTATATCACCAACGATTGGGATCAGCAACCGTTTCCCGAATGGGTCAGCATCGACAATAGATTTTTAGAAGTAAATGAAACTCTAGATCAGGTGATTATACAACCTAATAGGTGCGACCTACATAGCCATGCTGCTTGCCCGATTTCTGTCATTTACCGGTTGATGAGGCTAGAAGCTACGCTTTATCATCACACCAGATTCACTTCGAATGCCACATCGTCAAATCCATCAAATCACCGATTGACGTCCTCAACAGTACATTACGTGTTAGCTAAAAGAAGTTTCCTTCTCCGCTTTCACTCTTGGTACAGTTGAAGAAATCAATGTACGTGACTTTTCTGAAAATACTCTGTCAGACATTCATCCATATAAGTCACCCAGGAACAGGATGAACTGAAGGCACTATTTCTATTAATAGAAAAAGTCCTTGCACTCTACTCCGTCTTCGATTATCTTTATATAATCTGATTCGCACGCTACTGCCGATATGGAGTGGTTCTTCGGATAATAATCCAACCGGTTTCTCCATATTGACAACGATGGTCAAAACTTCGATAGTCTGTGATTTAACTATCGAATAAAAACAAGTGTTTCGATAGTCGATGATTTAACTATCGAATAAAACAAGTGTTCAACCAAACATCCAACAATCACTGAACCTTTAATTAATATTCCATTAATTAAATCTCTTCTCTATTTCTTATCAATATTTGTTAACCAAATATTTTCAATAACCATATTGGCCTTATACGTTATTTGGAAAACATTTCCATATATCGCCTTCTTTTATTTTCTAAACTTTAGAAAATATTCATTATTCTATTTCCAAGCTTTGCACATATTTGGGTTAAAACAGATGTTGTGTAAAACATCGTTACGACAACCCAAATACAGTATTTAACGAATTCTTATTCCACATTGATCTTCGAGCCTAAATCTTGCTACTTATCGGTATATCATGAAATCAACCAAGTTGGGGTATAATTACCTCTCAGACCTTGACTGAATAACATTTAACGTCAAAACAGACAAGACTACTTACTCGAACAAATCAATTCCATACAACTACTGATTTACTTTTTAACACGTATACACTTCCCTTTTCTATTCTTACTAGATTTTATTCTTATACTTCCTTTTTGATTATACTATTCTATTTCTAAGTTCGTTTTCTTATCGACTTCTATATATATCGATACGTTGATTTCTAACTATCAAATTATCTTAAAAATATTCTATCTCCTTAAATTCCCGGAAAAATTCGCCATAACCTCCTTTGTACCGGGAGCATCGGGAAATTTCAGATAGCTTTCCCGGTCCTTCTTATCTCAAAAAGAAAAAAAAAGAAAAAGCCAAGCGGCTTGCCGATACGGCGCATAAAATCTCATATGGAAATTAAATACGTACCTTTTTGTCGGGCATTCTATTTATTTCACTTCTATACTTTATTCCATACCTGTCTCCTGTATGTCTATACCTGTCCAATCTATTTTAACTATACCAATCGTTTTAACTCAGTTTGTTAATTAAATCTGTTAATTAACTTCTCAGTCTATTTCACCGTCATATTTGAACATGACATGTTCAAATATATTTTTAACTTGCATATTACACATTCTAATTATACTAATACTCTCGTTCCCTTATCGACTTCTCTATTCAAATTCCAATTCAATTCCATTTGAATTCTTTTGATTTAAACTTCATTTGAATTCTATTTTCAAATTCTATAGTTAAACTCCATTTGAATTCTATTATTCAAATCTATAGTTAAACTCCATTTGAATTCTATTATTCAAATCTATAGTTAAACTCCATTTGAATTCTATTATTCAAATCTATTCAAATTCTATTGTTTAAATTCCATTTAAATCCTATATTCAAATCGTTTAAAGTCTATTTGAATTCTCTTTTCAAATTCCATTTGAAATACTATATTCAAATTCTATAGTTAAACTCCATTTGAATTCGATTATTCAAATCTCTATTTCAATTCCTTATATTCAAAGTCCATTTGAATTCTCGGCATTATTTATAAACAACGTTTATAACTTCAATTCAAATCCCACCTTTCCATTTATAAACAACGTTTATAAATTCAATTCAAATCCCATATTTTCATTTATAAACAACTTTATAAATTCGATTCAAATTCCATATTTTCATTTATAAACAACTTTATAAATTCGATTCACTTGTTTTATATACTTTCAAAACAAGTTAAATATTTTCTATAGTTCCTTAAAAATTCAAATTCTATTTATAAAAATAGAATTTCATTTTTAAATATCAAATACCCTTTTGATGTTTTTATGAATCAATATCTCAAGCCCCCAGTGATATTTACACAATCAAATCAACCAATTTTCAATCATTTGATTTGTAACACATCATATATGAATATATATGAAATCAAACAAACAACAATAGATAATATATTTTTGAGGAATCCAGTTGGATTCCTCTAACCTGTTCTCCTGCATCCACAGATGTTAGCACATAAATAATACCCATCCTGCTTCGTGGCAGGATATCGCGGTATAGAAGGTCATCCACTAATCATAGCGTGGGGCGTATAGGGTAATCATCCGCTATGAAACTGCGGGCATCCGCTAATGAAACTGCGGGAATCCAACCAATCACCAAACCAATATATATATAATAGTAAGCCTATATAACTATATATATATATATATATAAACCAATCAGACAACATTCAAACAAGCACAACAATTATTTTTAACAACTAGAAATAATTCAAAATAAATGGTGAGTGAGGTTTACTCACCAGAATTTTCCTTTGTCGAATATCCATTTTATTTCCATATCGTGGTGTCCATGAATCGTCTTCAATCGTCTTAACTGAATTTATCAGGTTCCTACGATTTATTTCTAATTATCGATTAAATGACTATTTATTTTTAACTAACTATTTAAAACAAATCAACAATTTATTCTATGCAAATTTAGATTATAGTAAAACGTATACCTTACTGCTATCATAATCCACTCAACCGGTCGACGAACTAATCCCAGAACAGTCCCAAAAGAACAGCACCAGCTCAAACGACAATTCTGCACCTTGGCATTTCTTCGAACACCTCGCAGTCATCCTCCTTTCGCTTCACTTTATCACCTTACACTCACGGCCTTACTGCCTGCTACTGTTGAATTCCACAGATCTTCATTCCACCCACCGAACTCCAGATCATCACGATGATTATAAATCGAGACTGTGATTTCATCCAAAATCAACACCCCAACCCAATTTAAAATCGCTACATCTTCTTCTCTCTCACGTCGATGTCTCCTCCTGCCTTCGCGAGGGTCTTCGTTGAGTTCCAGAAAATACCCACTGTCGAAATCCAGAATCGCGACATCCTCTGAAGCCCCAAAATCCGAACCTGAATCGATGCTGAAACCTTCCCAACTCATCCCTCCTTCGCACGCACTTGAAGTCGATTTTCGGCTCTTCGGATAAAGGAATCGCGATTGGGTTTTTAACAAAGGATGGCCATTTTTGATTATTGCTGAAGCTTTTGTTTTGAGAATGGGAGGATCGGCTAAATAAAGGGACGGGTGGATAATTATAAAGCCACGTTCAATTCAGCTCTTATGGTTTCTGAATGGAACAGCACGCCATTTTTAGTTTCCCCTTGTTGTTTTCCTTCTGCCCACAAACAAGGAACGTATATTTTAATTTATTTTAATTTATTAAAATCTGGTGTCCTTTAATTTAAATTATCACATTGATTCCGAGCTCCTTTCTGAACCCAACAACTGTCAATCCTAGGGTAATACCACTATTCTGAACACACTGGGATAGGTCACGAAGTCTAATTCGATCATCTGGAATAGATATTAATTTAAATCGATTCAATTTAAATTTCAAACTATTTAAATTCTTCAATAATAATTTAATATTATTATTCTAATTCAAACAGGAGTTTTGAATTAATTATCTGAACTGTTTCAAATTCAGTTTTGACTTTGAATTAAATTATTCGCTAATTCCTATTTTTGATAATTTAATATATTCGATTTTAAATCGAAATTGATTATCAAATCGATAACTCTAATATAAAAATTTCCATTTATATTATCCACCCAATATTTAAATCTGTATTAAATAGTTAAAATTAACCCATCAGAATGCGGGTCATTACAATCTTCCCCACTTAAAATAATTTCGTCCTCGAAATTGCTAAGGTAGAAAAAGTGCTACAAACCCATTAACTTTTCAGAACTTATTTATGTTGATATTCAACATTTCAAACTTCAATACGTAACTCTCTGTCGAATAAATCCCTATTCGATAACTCCTCCCTTCGAATAACTATATTCGATAATCTCCCTTTCGAATAACTAGATTCGAAAAACTTTCTTCGAATAAACTATATTCGATTTACTCTATTCAATTTACTTTATTGGATTTAACTCTTTTCGATTAACTCCATCGAATAACTAAATTCGATAACTCCTCCCTTCGAATAACCCATATTCTATAACTCACTTCGATTAAACTAATCGATAACTCTTTTCGATTAAACTATAATCGATAACTCAATTCGATTAACAAATAATCGATAACTCCTTCGATTTACTAATAATCGATAACTCCTTCGATTAACTAATAATCGATAACTCCTTTCGAATAAACTATATTTGATAACTCCTTTCGAATAAACTATATTTGATAACTCCTTTAATTCTATCCGAATAAACTAATATTCGATTTAACTCCACTCGCTTGACTCTAGATCGCAGCGATCACAATGGTTACGCCTGATTCCCTCAGGAAACATCCGACCGTCCTAGGCTATCTACAGCCCTGCGAATTACGCTATCAGTCATATGAAATGGTAACTTATCCTGAGTAACTATTTTTGGCCAACTCTATCTCAATAACTATATTCGATCAACTTTAATTGAACAACTAACATTCAGTTCAATCCTAATTCGATTAACCATGTTAAATTAACTCTATCTGGTTAACTCTTAATTTGAATAACAAATATTCAATAAATTCTAATTGAATAACTAATATTCAATTTACTCTACGGATTAACCCTAACTGATTAACTCTAACTGGTTAATTCTTACTCTAATCGATTTTATTCTAACACTAATCGACTTCTCCTATTCGAATAACTCCTATTGGATAACGTTTATTCATTTATAAAGATTTACTTTTAGTAACGGTTCTTCACTTTATAAATGTTCTTTTTAATAACGTTACTTCACTTACACAAGTGTTGTGTACCCCTTCTATTTAAAACTATCGGTGTTAAAAACCAATATCTCTTCTCTATATAAGTTCAGACTTATATATTCCATTTGTCGAATGATAAATATTTAATTTAATTTATAAGCTGTTATTTATAAATTAATCTTTTCTATTTATCTGTTAAAAACAGGTTTCCATTTTCTATTCATCTTCTGAATATTCCTTTGATTAAATTCTATTTATTTAACAAATAAATATCTCATGTATAACATTCTATTTATTTTCTATAAATAAATATTTCCATTGAATCTATTTGTAAATCTTTTACACATATTTCTCTTCTAAATTCTATTTGCACATAACTTCCTTCGTATTTGCTTTTACAAATATATTTCCTTTTTTAACTCTTTTGGTTTTTCCTTTATTCATTCCCAATTCATATTTCATTCACATTGATTTTACTTAATTTATCCATTTCGATCCATTTAACTTACTTAAGTTAAATTTAATTCCAATCATTCAAATTCCCATTACTAGTTGCTAATTAATCGTTTTGCCTAGTTCACCCTTTTATTTGAATATAACTTGTTCAAATATATGTCAACTTAATTATAACTAATCAAATAATATTTTCAACCCGAGTTATATATTCGATTTCGAACACAAACTCTCAATCTCTTTCACTTATCCAAAAACCCAATTTCGATTTAACTTTGATTAACTAATTTCTCTTTTACTTAGTTAATTCTACTCAATAATCAGAAATATGATCATTGTTTCCCAAATCATTTTAACTACTTCACTTGAGTTCACATTCATTTTATAACTCAAGTCTATATTTTTCTCATGGCCATTCGGATTTTATTTACTTTAAAAATCCTTTTACTTATACATATATAAACCATTGTGGTTTTAAATGGTTTCTGGCGCTGCACTTTTTGAAATTTGATTTTGACCTATCTCAAAATCTATTTGACGAAACCCAGATTTTTCTCTTCTATTAGAAAACTATTATTTATCTGGTCCTGACGGTTCTTGTTTCAAAGAATTTCGACTTAATTTGAGTCATGTATACTCGATTGAAGTTCGAGTCGCAAATTTACGAACTGCCGCACTATGGCGAGCTCGTTTTAATTATATTTATAAATATAAACTTTTTAACTTTGTTTATAATAAATTCAACTCCATTTTGATATATTTTTAATATATATCAAATCCATTTCATAATATTCCCGATTTATTTCACTTCTAATATTCGAATCATACATATTTACAATATTCAAATTCCATTTGAATCTCTTTATTCAAACTCTATATTTGAATTTCCTTCTATTCAATTTCTATTTGAATTTTCTTATCTTCAATTCCTATTTGAAATCCTTTATTCAAAACCTATTTCAAATCCTTTATTCAATTTCTATTTAAATTCCTTTGGATTTAAATTCTATTTGAAATCCTTTGAATTTAAATTTTATTTCAAACTCTATATTTTCTTGAATTCCAATATTCAACCTCCACTTTATATTCTCTTTGAAATTCTACTTAACCAAATTCCATTTGAATTCTAATATTCAAACCACTATTTGACTTTTCTTTATTCAAATCCATTTGAATTCCTTTGAATTCAAATTCCATTTCAATTTTTCTTACAAAATTTCTGTTTGATTTTTCTTTATTCAAACTCATTTGAATTCCTTTGAATTCAAATTCTATTTCACTTCTATTTGAATTATATATATATATATATATATTCAAATTCCTTTATTTTACTTCTATTTGAAATCTATATTCCAATTCTCATTTCAAAATTCCTTTGAAGTTATATAAATATATACATATATTTATACCTATCTCAAATTCAAAACATTTGAATTTTCAAACAACTCGTTTATTTTAAAACAAATTTCCATCAAAACTTCTCTAAGGCAGCAATTCGTCACTTAGAAACTCGAAAATGAACACTGGTGATGTTGCGATCATCATCAGAATTATTTCCCAGCTACTGAATGAGTTCAGTGCTTTATTTCTTTCAAACTCCATTTAGAAAAGTATTTTCCAAACTCCCAGGATTTTAAATTCTTAATTCTGGTTGGAATTCAATTTTAATTTATCTCATTTGTATATTTGATTTCATATACAAATTCCATTGGTTATATATATAACTATTTCATTTCTTATAATCTTATTCGATTATAATCCTAACAATCAATTCAACGATTTAAAAACAATATCGTGTCCAATCTTCTGTTCAAGTGTTTATAAACTCCTATCGACTTCGTGGCGTCCCACGATTCGACCAAAATTTATAATCTACTCAACAGACTAGTCAACACAATATAAAACAGTTTTTATATCAAATAACAAATACGCTCTCTCGTATATATATACGCTCAACTCATTCTAGGATACTGCTGATCCTATCTCTAATGAGCACATTTCCACACAGCCTAGGTATTCGCTCAACCTAAGCTCTGATACCAACTGTAATGACCCAGATTTCCATAACATCAGAGTTGACTATATACATCATACGTCCAACCCAAATATCACGAAAATACAAGACATTTTTTTTTTAGAAGAAAGAGGTAGAAGAAGAACAGAAATAACAACACAGAATCTCACATCGCAGCGGAACAAAATATAATATATCACATCTTTGAAATACAAAATCTTAACTGTATAACATACACTTATCAGAGTACAACACTTACAACATAGCGGAACAAACTATAACTAGATAACGCTGAAGCCTCCTGCTCCAAGCTCCTTTAGATATATCTGAAAAATCCTGAACTACTTGACTGCCCGTACAAATTTAGGCACCCAAGAGTTTAGGTAGAACAAAACAAATAAACTCCGGGTCAGTCATGGGACTGGTATGAGTAAACAGTTTAAAACAGTTTCAGAAAACTAAATGATATCTCATAAGACCACGCCGTATAACACGGAACGGATTTTTCCCTTATGAAAATCCAAACACTTGACTTATCTTTATATCAAAACTCTTTTGATATTATAATAATGTCTAAATTAAGTAAATAACAATCTAGTGGAACGTTTGCATCTCACGTTCCACATATATATTTTAATCAAAACCGCAAGCACGTATTGGGTAATGGATTTCCAACTATGACAAGGTATGGAATCACCTTCCGCTGGTATATCTCTAGAGGAGAATACACCGAGTTCAACAAGAACATCTTGCAACTCAGCCACACATGACCGACCACTCATTTCGCTTGAGTGTATCGAATGTATATCACCAACGATTGGGATCAGCAACCGTTTCCCGAATGGGTTAGCATCGACAATAGATTTTTAGAAGTAAATGAAACTCTAGATCAGGTGATTATACACCCTAATAGGTGCGACCTACATAGCCATGCTGCTTGCCCGATTTCTGTCATTTACCGGTTGATGAGGCTAGAAGCTACGCTTTATCATCACACCAGATTCACTTCGAATGCCACATCATCAAATCCATCAAATCACCGATTGACGTACTCAACAGTACATTACGTGTTAGCTAAAAGAAGTTTCCTTCTCCGCTTTCACTCTTGGTACAGTTGAAGAAATCAATGTACGTGACTTTTCTGAAAATACTCTGTCAGACATTCATCCATATAAGTCACCCAGGAACAGGATGAACTGAAGGCACTATTTCTATTAATAGAAAAAGTCCTTGCACTCTACTCCGTCTTCGATTATCTTTATATAATCTGATTCGCACGCTACTGCCGATATGGAGTGGTTCTTCGGATAATAATCCAACCGGTCTCTCCATATTGACAACGATGGTCAAAACTTCGATAGTCTGTGATTTAACCATCGAATAAAAACAAGTGTTTCGATAGTCGATGATTTAACTATCGAATAAAACAAGTGTTCAACCAAACATCCAACAATCACTGAACCTTTAATTAATATTCCATTAATTAAATCTCTTCTCTATTTCTTATCAATATTTGTTAACCAAATATTTTCAATAACCATATTGGCCTTATACGTTATTTGGAAAACATTTCCATATATCGCCTTCTTTTATTTTCTAAACTTTAGAAAATATTCATTATTCTATTTCCAAGCTTTGCACATATTTGGGTTAAAACAGATGTTGTGTAAAACATCGTTACGACAACCTAAATACAGTATTTAACGAATTCTTATTCCACATTGATCTTCGAGCCTGAATCTTGCTACTTATCGGTATATCATGAAATCAACCAAGTTGGGGTATAATTACCTCTCAGACCTTGACTGAATAACATTTAACGTCAAAACAGACAAGACTACTTACTCGAACAAATCAATTCCATACAACTACTGATTTACTTTTTAACACGTATACACTTCCCTTTTTTATTCATACTAGATTTTATTCTTATACTTCCTTTTTGATTATACTATTCTATTTCTAAGTTCGTTTTCTTATCGACTTCTATATATATCGATACGTTGATTTCTAACTATCAAATTATCTTAAAAATATTCTATCTCCTTAAATTCCCGGAAAATTCGCCATAACCTCCTTTGTACCGGGAGCATCGGGAAATTTCAGATAGCTTTCCCGGTCCTTCTTATCTCAAAAAGAAAAAAAAGAAAAAGCCAAGCGGCTTGCCGATACGGCGCATAAAATCTCATATGGAAATTAAATACGTACCTTTTTGTCGGGCATTCTATTTATTTCACTTCTATACTTTATTCCATACCTGTCTCCTGTATGTCTATACCTGTCCAATCTATTTTAACTATACCAATCGTTTTAACTCAGTTTGTTAATTAAATCTGTTAATTAACTTCTCAGTCTATTTCACCGTCATATTTGAACATGACATGTTCAAATATATTTTTAACTTGCATATTACACATTCTAATTATACTAATACTCTCGTTCCCTTATCGACTTCTCTATTCAAATTCCAATTCAATTCTATTTGAATTCTTTTGATTTAAACTTCATTTGAATTTTATTTTCAAATTCTATAGTTAAACTCCATTTGAATTCTATTATTCAAATCTATAGTTAAACTCCATTTGAATTCTATTATTCAAATCTATTCAAATTCTATTGTTTAAATTCCATTTAAATCCTATATTCAAATCGTTTAAAGTCTATTTGAATTCTCTTTTCAAATTCCATTTGAAATACTATATTCAAATTCTATAGTTAAACTCCATTTGAATTCGATTATTCAAATCTCTATTTCAATTCCTTATATTCAAAGTCCATTTGAATTCTCGGCATTATTTATAAACAACGTTTATAACTTCAATTCAAATCCCACCTTTCCATTTATAAACAACGTTTATAAATTCAATTCAAATCCCATATTTTCATTTATAAACAACTTTATAAATTCGATTCAAATTCCATATTTTCATTTATAAACAACTTTATAAATTCGATTCACTTGTTTTATATACTTTCAAAACAAGTTAAATATTTTCTATAGTTCCTTAAAAATTCAAATTCTATTTATAAAAATAGAATTTCATTTTTAAATATCAAATACCCTTTTGATGTTTTTATGAATCAATATCTCAAGCCCCCAGTGATATTTACACAATCAAATCAACCAATTTTCAATCATTTGATTTGTAACACATCATATATGAATATATATGAAATCAAACAAACAACAATAGATAATATATTTTTGAGGAATCCAGTTGGATTCCTCTAACCTGTTCTCCTGCATCCACAGATGTTAGCACATAAATAATACCCATCCTGCTTCGTGGCAGGATATCGCGGTATAGAAGGTCATCCACTAATCATAGCGTGGGGCGTATAGGGTAATCATCCGCTATGAAACTGCGGGCATCCGCTAATGAAACTGCGGGAATCCAACCAATCACCAAACCAATATATATATAATAGTAAGCCTATATAACTATATATATATATATATATTTAAACCAATCAGACAACATTCAAACAAGCACAACAATTATTTTTAACAACTAGAAATAATTCTAAATAAATGGTGAGTGAGGTTTACTCACCAGAATTTTCCTTTGTCGAATATCCTTTTTATTTCCATATCGTGGTGTCCATGAATCGTCTTCAATCGTCTTAACTGAATTTATCAGGTTCCTACGATTTATTTCTAATTATCGATTAAATGACTATTTATTTTAAACTAACTATTTAAAACAAATCAACAATTTATTCTATGCAAATTTAGATTATAGTAAAACGTATACCTTACTGCTATCATAATCCACTCAACCGGTCGACGAACTAATCCCAGAACAGTCCCAAAAGAACAGCACCAGCTCAAACGACAATTCTGCACCTTGGCATTTCTTCGAACACCTCGCAGTCATCCTCCTTTCCCTTCACTTTATCACCTTACACTCACGGCCTTACTGCCTGCTACTGTTGAATTCCACAGATCTTCATTCCACCCACCGAACTCCAGATCATCACGATGATTATAAATCGAGACTGTGATTTCATCCAAAATCAACACCCCAACCCAATTTAAAATCGCTACATCTTCTTCTCTCTCACGTCGATGTCTCCTCCTGCCTTCGCGAGGGTCTTCGTCGAGTTCCAGAAAATACCCACTGTCGAAATCCAGAATCACGACATCCTCTGAAGCCCCAAAATCCGAACCTGAATCGATGCTGAAACCTTCCCAACTCATCCCTCCTTCGCACGCACTTGAAGTCGATTTTCGGCTCTTCGGAAAAAGGAATCGCGATTGGGTTTTTAACAAAGGATGGCCATTTTTGATTATTGCTGAAGCTTTTGTTTTGAGAATGGGAGGATCGGCTAAATAAAGGGACGGGTGGATAATTATAAAGCCACGTTCAATTCAGCTCTTATGGTTTCTGAATGGAACAGCACGCCATTTTTAGTTTCCCCTTGTTGTTTTCCTTCTGCCCACAAACAAGGAACGTATATTTTAATTTATTTTAATTTATTAAAATCTGGTGTCCTTTAATTTAAATTATCACATTGATTCCGAGCTCCTTTCTGAACCCAACAACTGTCAATCCTAGGGTAATACCACTATTCTGAACACACTGGGATAGGTCACGAAGTCTAATTCGATCATCTGGAATAGATATTAATTTAAATCGATTCAATTTAAATTTCAAACTATTTAAATTCTTCAATAATAATTTAATATTATTATTCTAATTCAAACAGGAGTTTTGAATTAATTATCTGAACTGTTTCAAATTCAGTTTTGACTTTGAATTAAATTATTCGCTAATTCCTATTTTTGATAATTTAATATATTCGATTTTAAATCGAAATTGATTATCAAATCGACAACTCTAATATAAAAATTTCCATTTATATTATCCACCCAATATTTAAATCTGTATTAAATAGTTAAAATTAACCCATCAGAATGCGGGTCATTACACCTTTGTACAAGTGTATATTAAACATGGAATTCCTTTATGAAAATTTAGTCATTCAGATCACTGGTTTATAAAAAAATAAGCCACTCCAAAGTAAATATGTATATACCAGCTGAAAGTTATACCGTAAGAATGAATGTAAGAACCAAGTTTTTAGCTAGCCTAGTTGTTAATCTCTGGCTTATAAACATCTTAGTGATTTTGAAATATGATTTTTGAAATAAATATTATAATTTTTAATGATTGGGGGAGTGAGAATAAGGGTTTGATCGGAAATGGTGATCGTGGCCATTTCTGATGATCCAAGTGATCGTTGATGCTGGAATTTTGTCTAGAACGACATGATAGCCTAGGAAAGCAAGGAAAAATCTTAAAATGTTTTTCAAACAAATAGATTTTGGAGATTTGGTTCGACATAGGTTTTGGGGTTTGCATTTTTACTATGTATTTCAAGATGTACTTCGGTGGAATGTGATGATCAAGTGGTGAGAATTTTGGGGGAGAGGACAACCATGGGCTCAGCTCAATGTGGCTGAAATCTGGAGGTGATCGGTTGATTATGGGGATGGCTGCAGGATATGTTTTGATTAGTAGTTTGTGCATGTTTTGTTTGCAGTTCGGTGGCATAAGGATTTTCCAATCAAGTTGATCGGAGGTTGGTCGAATGGGTTGAGGCGACTCCAGCATAGTTTGTACGTATGTTGGAAGGGTGGAGATACTTGGCTAGGGTTGAATATGTGTGTACAAGTGATGACCCAAACTTCCGTAGAATGAAAGTAAGGATGATCATAGGAGTATAACATAATTAAAACAATAGAAGATCACAGTTACATAGCAGAACATATAAATCATTGCAGCGGAAATGAAATGTCATCACAAACATCATCACAGGACATCAGAGTACGCAGTACAGGATACATTAGCAATACAAATGTCTCAAACAGGGAAAGAAATAAAGTCTCAATCTCCCAAAATACATCAATATTCAATACTGTCTCAAATCTCAAGAAGAAAATAAAAGATAAAAAGAAAAGATCTTCCAACATCTTCAGCAGCAAGCTTGAGTCCAGAAAACATCCCTACCTGAAACCTATCAATTGGCTGCCCATGTGGAAAAAAGGGCACCCGAGTTTGCAAAGTGAAACAAACTACGAGTCAGTCATGGGACTGGTGTGAGAAATCTTACTAAACTGATAATATGGCTAATCACTGGACCACGCGGCTATCGCGGAACGAGTTTAATTCCATTGGATTGCCAGTGCGTATGGATTTATAAATTTTAAGGTCAAAAACAACATAATGCTTTTTAGAAAATGAAATCATTATAAGACTTAGGTCCCATCAAACAATGCAATGCAAACGGAGGATAGAGTTTTACTTATAATGATCAAAGATGCTTGATATGTAGGAAAATAATATTTTTAATATTATTATTAGTCTAATATGTTTCAAAAATACTTCAAAGTAAATGTATCAATCCTAGACAGCATAGTACCCCATCCTACTATGTCGCCCTATATAGGTTTACAATCAATACCGTAATGTCTTATTGGAGGTTGGTTTGCATCATGAGTAAAGGCTAAGGACGATCTCCTAACCGATTCGAGACACTCTAGCAATGTCCCAGGATTCCCCTCAGTGAACCCTTGGATACAGCAGGGATGGTCCACAAATAACGCTAGCGGATTGGCAATTCCTGAACACACGCTTCCCGATCCTATTGGACCTATAAATTGGCTATTGGCAACCAATAAAAATATCTGAGGCGCCTCAATCCATCAACCACATAAGTAAAAATGTCGGGCCTTGTAAAAACCCAAACACCACTTCTAGCTAGAAAGAAACGTGTGCACTCCTTACGTTCCCTTGTCCCGTTATTGACTCTACCGGGGTATGAGGCTCGCGAGGTAAGGAAATACACAAAGCTATGCCTAAATAGACTATGCTTTGATCATCATCCATAGGGCTCTGCTTTTCAACAAAAGCCCCGATCAATTGCATCTTGGCATGCCACATTGATAGTCCATACCATGCGATCGATAACTAGCAATATATAACCTTCGAGCTCGTACGTCTCAAAGAAGGGTGTTTAGCAAGAGGATAAATCCTTCACCACCTCAAAAATATATTAATAGATATCAATTAATTTACATGGCATGAAATTCAAAGTCAGACACGCATCCATTTACAAGTCCGTTCTAGGTCTGAACGAAACCGGAGTCACCTAGGTGCTCGCGTATCCGGACGATCAACAAGTGTGTCTGGACAACTACCACTTTAACCCTTTCTTGGTAGCTAGCCAATGCCAGACATCAGTAGTTATCCTTTCGACGTGAAGATCGTCGGTCTTCAATCGCCGTCTTTGGTATCTTCAATTTTAAATCGCCGTAAAATTATTTGAAATGAGTTGAACTCGGTCTTTTCAAATAATTTCTCGAATTATTATCATTTAAACCATTAATATCATTAATATTAATTTATACCGATTTATCGCTATTTTTTATTTATTTAAAAATAGCGAAATATAATTAAACGACGCTTCGGGTCAATGAGCTGCCTTGGCGTTGTTTTTACCAAAATTTGTTTTACCCATATCTTAAAATCTAACCATTGGATTTTGATAAAGTTTATATTATCGGAAAGATCTTCCCAAAACGGTCTTAACGGTTCCAATTTTGAGAAAATCCGACGGTTAGATCTTACGGTATAATCGTTTGAAGTTATGATTGCCGAAATGCAAACTACCGCGCGTGATTCGTTTAAAATTTTAATTTATATTTATATATAAATATAAATATAAATAATTTGGTGATTCCTACTATTTTTAATGTATATCAAGTAACAATAAACAATTTAACATTTAAATCAATTCTTTTATTTCACATGAAATATCGATAAAAATGTGACTCTTAAAATACTAGCTTTTATTTATATCTAAAATGTAAATAAAAATGCGACACTATAATCTATTCTTTTATTTACATCTAGAATGTAAATTAAAAAAAGACTTTCATTTCTATGCTTTTCATTTGTATCAAAATTTCAAATAAAAATGTAACCATTTAATTCATGTCTTTATTTACATCTAAAGTGTAAACAAAATGTAACTTTTATTATAATGTTTTGTTTACAACTACATTTGCAAATATAAATGCAACTTCTTCCTAAGGTGCTTATTTGCATCTAAATATGTAAATATAAATATAATCTTTTAACTACGATGTTTATTTGCATCTAAATATGCAAATAAAAATATAATCTTTAACTATGGTGTTTATATGCATCTAAATATGCAATTAAAAATGTAATCTTTTACTATGGTGTTTATTTGCATCTAAATATGCAAATAAAAATATGATATTTTACTATGGTGTTTATTTTCATCTAAATATGCAAATAAAAATGTTATCTTTTAACTACGATGTTTATTTGCATCTAAATATGCAAATAAAAATGTGATCTTTTAACTACGATGTTTATTTGCATCTAGATATGCAAATAAAAATATGATCTTTTACTTTAGTGTTCTTGTTTGCATCTAAAATTGCAAACAAAAATGTGATCTTTTATTCCAATGTTTTGTTTGCATCTAAAATTGCAAACAAAAATATGATTTTAATTCAAATATTTTGTTTGCATCTAATGTTGCAAACAAAAATATGATTTTAATTCTAATGTTATGTTTGCATCTAAAGTTGCAAACAAAAATATGATTTTAATTCTAATGTTTTGTTTGCATCTAAAGTTGATATAAGAACCCGTAACTTCCTCGTGAAGGAAAGAGCGAATACTATGAGAACAACACACAAAGGAACGCAGATAGAAGAACATTTCATTGTTAATTACAACAATTCCATCAGAATACAAGAATATACAGAGTATAAATCAATACTACACATTTACCAAATATCAGAGATTATAATAAATTACATAGCAGCGGAAATAATATAAAACACAACTGAAAGAGATATACGGATACAGAGCTTTCCGGTTATCATTCCAGCTGTAAACCAGGTTCCTGTGAATATAAATCTGGAAAACCAAAACTACTAGCTGCCCGTGTCGAAAATAAGGGCACCCAGTGTTTAGGTTAAAACAATAAACTCCAGGTCAGTCATGGGACTGGTGTGAGAACTAAAACAGTTATTTATCTTTATTTTAAATTTAGGTAAATCAAGGGACCACGCCGTATAACATGGAATGGGTTTCCTCCCAAGAATACCAATGCATAAAACAAACAGCGCAATGCTAAATAAAGAACAATGAAGCTATTATAAGACCCAGGTCCCATCACACAATGCAACACAAGCCGGAGGATAGGGTTTAACCTTATAATAGCCAAAGCATGCTTGATACGCTAAATTTCATCTTTTATTATTACTATAAGTGTACAGTGTCAAAACAATTTCAAATCATAACTATCAATCATAGACGGCATAAGCGCCCCATCCCACTATGTCGCCATACTAGGCTCTACAAATAAAACCGCAAAGTCACGTATTGGAAGTTCGATTTCCATCTGTGAACCAAGGCAAGGGATCGTCCTTACCGCTTCGAGACACTCTAGCCCGCCCCTTAGGAACAGGACGCATCGTCCCTTGGATCGTCAGGGCCGGTCCACCGATGTGGATTAAAATGCCTGAACACTGCGTTTTCCCACCCTATGGTGTGTCAATGAGCCAACGAATGACTCCATTGGCTCCACATAGTCACTGATATATCCTAGGCGCCTCGAAACAGCAAAAACCACATAAGTCAAACTCGTCAGGGCATGTAAAACCAATGACGCCACTTCTAGCTAGAAGGAAATGCATGCCCTCCCTGAACTCCTCTCCCGTTTCTGGTTCATAGCCGGGGTGTGAGGCTCGCGAATTAACGCTACACAAAGTTGTGCCACACAGGCTGTGCTTTGATCATCAACCACAAGACTGCTTTTCAACAGAAGACTTGATCATTTGCATCTTAGCATGCCACACAGGCAAACCACTCCATGCAACCGATATCCATCAATCACACAGAATGATATCCAATGTCAGACACACAGTCCATTTACAAGTCCATTTTGGGTCTGAACGAAACCGGAGGCACCTTGTACCTCACATATCCATCAATCTCCAAGTACATCTAGACGATCACCAACTGATTCCCTCCTCTAGGGTGTACAGCCCAATCAAGGTCATCAGTTGTGACGATCCCAAAATCCAAGGGGCGGTATTAAGGATAATCATTGGAATATAACACATTAACATCATAGCAGAGTACAGATAATGGCAAAAACAATAAATAGGATAATTTTACATGGATATGACAGCGGAATCACAACATGTAATAACATCAGAATAGCTCAGCGTAGGATATAACTTAGTAAATAAAAGGGGAGTGATCAGTCATCATCGCCAGAGGCGGAATACATACATGCAGTGAGACATAATAAGGGTATCAGTCTACATCGCCGAAGGCGGTACATATACATACAATAAGAAGTACTGAAAGTAAAGCAGTCTGCATCGCCAGTGGCAGAATCATAATATAAGTACAATAATGGCGGAAAATGTCAAAGTCATCTCTGTGAAGTCAGCCTCGCCATGAGCCAAAATGCACTCTATGCAACAGTGCAGAGCCAAAAACAACCTATCACCTGTGAACTAGGCTGCCCGTGTGAAAATAAGGGCACCCGCGTTTGCAAAGTGGAACAAACAGCGAGTCAGTCATGGGGACTGGTATGAGGAATCTATTTAACAGTTTAAACAACAGTAATAGGCAAATCATAGGACCACGCCACTTTCACGGAACGGGTTTACTCCAGTGATTGCTAGTGCATTTAAAATAAAGTAACTTCTTTAAAACAACGCAATGCTTTTAAAAAGAATGAAGCCATTATAAGACTCAGGTCCCATCATACAATGCAACGCAAGCCGGAGGATAGAGTTTTACCTTATAATGGCCAAATATGCTTGATACGTATAAAGCAAAATCAATTGATATTATTACTAGTGCATATATGTTTCAAAAATGAATAGCATCATAAATATCAATCATAGGCGGCATAGCTACCATCTACTATGTCGCCATACTAGTTCTACAATCGAGTCCGTTATTTCGTATTGGAAATTGGATTTCCGTCATGAGTCGAGGCAAGGGGCAAGCTCCTCTCCGCTTCGAGACATTCTAGCAAATGCCTCAGGACTACACACTCTGGGTAACCCCTCGATCTTCAGGGTCGGTCCTCTCTTACGTTTGAGGATTAATTATGCCTGAACACACGTTTCCCGGTCCTTACAGACCTATAATCGAGGCGCCTCGCATTCCAACAACCACATAGGTGAAAAATAGATATATATATGTCAGGGCTGGTAAGTCACTGACACCACCATTGCTAGAAAGAAACGTCGTGCTCTCCCTGCAGTCCGTATCCCGTTTTTAACTCATACCGGGGTGTGAGGCTCGCGAATCCACGCTATACACAAAGCCAGGCCACATAGACCGTGCTTTGATCATCATCCACAAGACTTTACTTTGCAACAGAAGCCTTGATCACAGCATCTTGGCATGCCACATAGGCAATCCACTCCATACGATTGATTTCCATCGATATATAACCTCTGAGCTCGTACGTCTCAGAGAAGGGCGTTAAGCAAAAGAATAAATTCTCCGCCGCCAAACAGATATATATTTAACAGAGATCAATCAGTATAGAACAAAATCCAATGTCAGACACACAGTCCATTTACAAGTCCGTTCTGGGTCTGAACGAAACCGGAGGCGTCAAATTCCTCGTATATCCGTACAATCAACACATACGTTCAGATGGCTACTACCTCCGTTCCTTCATGGTAGCTTCTCCGGTCAGGAACCTCAGCAGCGCCCATCCAACCGATACGAAGATCGTCGGTCTTGAATCGTCTTTGCATTTTCCCAACTCGAATCGCTCGATAAATTATTTGAAATGAGGGTTAGCTCGGCCTTTTCAAATAATTCACGTAATTAGAATTTAAATCAATTATTTCCATGGTTATATTATTCGACATCCATATTTCAGTTCTTTAGTGTTATTTTCGTGTCAAACACATACAACCATCAAATATCAAACAGATCAAGCCAAATTGGTTTATTTCCAATCTATGTTGCTTATAATATTTTATAACGATTTTTCGCCATTTTTATTTATTTTAAAAATGGCCATATTTAGTTAAATGACGTTTCAGGTCGTGCCGTGGCACTGGCGCTGTTTTTCCCCTAATTTGTTTTACACATATCGGCGAATCTAACCGTTGGATTTCTACAAAGTCTATATCAGTGGGAAGATATTCCCAAAGCGAACCCAATGGTTCCAGTTTCGTGAAAATCCGACGATCGGATCTTCCACACTAGTCGTTTGAAGTTACGGTTTCAAAATTCGAACTGCAGCATCGTTATTCGATTTAATTTAATTATATTTATATATAAATATAAACGATTCTGGCACTGTTTTTCTTCAGATTTGAATTAAACATTCCGGACAATCCAACCGTTGGATTTTTACAAGGTTGGTGCCGTTGGGAAGATATTTCCACGGCGAACCCAGCGGTTGCGGTTTCGGGAAAATCCGATGGTCGGATTTCTCGTACTAATTGTTTCAAATTACGATTCCGAAACACGAACTACACGGCTTCGATTCCTTTTAATTATATTTATATATATAAATATAGTTCATTCTATAATTCCAACTATAGTTCATTCTATATTTTCAACTTCGTTTTCACTTCAAATATTTCACTAACGCCTTAATATTTTGAAAAATTTCGCCATAACCTCCTTTGTACGGGGAGGGGTTTGGAAATTTATTGGGTCGTGTTAGGTACCCAATAAATCCTAAAAAGCATCCACATATTTATAGTGATATATTCTGGTGTTTACGGGGGAGCATGTATAGATAATCACTCCAGAGAATAAATTCTCGTCACCCCGTTTCCGTATGGAAATAAATAGTCCATGTGCCGTATCTAATAACTAGAGAGACGTGATTATTGTCAACTCCAGACCCGTGTGCGGTTTTTATTAATCTGGCAATTTATCGTTATATTTTATATAGTCCATATCAGTCATCAGTTCAACCTGTAGTATATAGTCATCGCCATACAAGCCTCTCGCTCGTATGGTAAATCTTCCACCTCGTCACACAAGCTCCAATTGCTTATGTGGAATATGATGAAGTATGCCTATCGTCAAGAAGTATGCCATGTAGTGTAGTTCAAAATTAATTATTACTATCCTATGGCGATATTTATTATTTCACACAGAATAACTAGCACTCCGCATCCAATGACATTCACAGGAGTTGATATAAAAATAAAATTGCGCAGCCAACTCATCAAGGTTTACCTATTTGTCGGGCACGCAAATAATTTCTTTACTCTATAACTAATTCATTTTTCCAGTTCAACACATGTATATATATGCAGAACAAAGCTAATAATAATATTTCTAGCAAACTATTATTTATTTCAACACGTGTGTATTTTTATCAAAGTGTATACATGATAAAAGAAATATTTTTATCATCAAAAATATTTATTCAACACGTGAATGCTTTAACACTTCATATTCACAATAAAAATGTAGTTTTTATTGTCGCTTCATTTTTATTTTAACATACGATAATATTCAACACATGAATTTCAACTCAACGAATGAATTGCAACTCAACACATGAATATTCGCTATAGTTTGTATATATAGAAAAACGTGATTTTTTTTTATCGCTAAAGCTATTTGTTTAAATTCAAATAATATTCAACACATGAATTTCAACTCAACGAATGAACTGCAACTCAACACATGAATATTCGCTATAGTTTGTATATATATAAAAATGTGATTTTTATCGCTAAAGCTATTTGTTTAAATTCAAATAATATTCAACACATGAATTTCAACTCAACGAATGAATTGCAACTCAACACATGAATATTCGCTATAGTTTGTATATATATATAAATGTGATTTTTATCGCTAAAGCTATTTGTTTAAATTCAAATAATATTCAACACATGAATTTCAACTCAACGAATGAATTGCAACTCAACACATGAATATTCGCTATAGTTTGTATATATATATATAAAAATGTGATTTATCGTTAAAGCTATTTGTTTAAATTCAAATAATATTCAACACATGAATTTCAACTCAACGAATGAATTGCAACTCAACACATGAATATTCGCTATAGTTTGTATATATATAAAAATGTGATTTTTATCGCTAAAGCTATTTGTTTAAATTCAAATAATATTCAACACATGAATTTTGGTTTCAACATATGTGATTTATTTCAACGAATGAAAATTATTCTAACACATGTATTTTTCAGAAAATTTCGGCAGCATAACGGCAGGGTAGTTAAAACCGGGACCGTCCCTAGTACGGCTCCTCGCTCTACCTTAAAACCTCGCGGTTTTTGACAATGGGGATCATGCATCTAGATCGCACGCAGGCGGCATGTTTTATTTTCAATTCCACAATCCTATTCTAATTTGTTTCAACCATAAGAGGGTATTTTTCAACCACAAAGGTATTTTTCAACCACAATATCAACCACAAACAATTATTTCCAACCATTCGTCATACCATATAATATCACGTCAATCACAAGCAATAAATATCGTTCATGGTCTGTGGACGAGGGGAGTATATATATATATATATATATATATATTATAATTCACTTGCATTTCATCACAATTCAAAGCATATATGTTCATACAACGCTTGTATAATTTATACATATCGCTTATATAACTTATACAACACATGTACATGAGGTATACAATGCGTATATAATTTACACTTCGCTTATATAATTTATACAACGCGATTCCATTCACACAATTCAGTTTAGATTCCTCACATTGGTTATTGCAGTGCTAAAAATCGTAGGAAGATCAGAAAAATCCGCGGCTTCTTCTAGATGGTAGAGAGCCTCCTTGCGGTCACGGTGTCTCCTTTTTCATCGAATTTCGTTAACGAACGAAAAAGATATTATTTTTCAAAGTTTTGCAACGCTTTATAGTGTTATTTTCATTTCAGAATAATAAAGGTCGTACCTTTATTTGTGATTCAAAACTAGGATCGAAAAATTCGTGAAATCTATCGATCGTTGCTTCGATCAGGTGGTGCCATGTGGAAGAGCTACGAACCAGCTCTCTATCGGTGGTGGTGCGGTCTCCTTCGGTGGTCGGAGGAAGGCGGCGTGGCGTCAGAAAGGCGGCGACTTCGTGGGGGTGGTTCAGGCGATACAGGCGATGGTGGCGGGTGAGGTTTGGTCGGATGTGGAGAGGGGAGGAAGGACTGTCGAACGGCGGCGGTGGCGCGGCCTATAGGTGGCGGCGGAAAAGTCGAAGGGAAATTTCGAGCTTCCTGGATCGTCGATTTCGTCTGAGGCGGCTAGGGTTTTTGAGATATTTAATTTTTTTTTAAGGAAAAATCCTATTGGTCGAGGCTTTATAGGAAATTTTAAATAGTGTTTTTACAAACGAACTCGAAATCAAACCCAACGACTGTCGCCCTTAGCTAAATACCCCCATTCCGGACATAATGGGATATGTTTCGTTGGCCAATTCGACTGTTACAGTTAGTTATTTTTCAAATTAAAATATAAAACATTCAATATATAATTTGAACGTACATTTCAATTTGCTAGGGCCACAAACTGAATCGAAATATTCCAGAAAAATAAATCTAGCTTTGTTTTGACGATACGGTCCTAACAAAACTAGTTTTGTCAAATTCTGAGCTCGTTTGAAAAATGGCCATTTTTAGATCGACCCATTTTAACAGAAATTGACCAATCACATTTTCTTTTTCCCCGCTCACATACTAGCTTCAAAAATTATGAAATTTGAAACCTAGCAATAGTTTGACATCCCGGACCCAACAAAAGTGGTTTCGTCGAATTCCGAGGTCGTATGCAAAATATCAATTTTCAGGGGCTATACATGCTATATAGCGACCTTTCTGAAAATTCATTTGGCCATAAATTTTGATTCCCGCTATGAAACTTCGATTTTTCAGATTCGTTAGAAAGGTGTTCTTAAACAGATTTAAATATTTTCAGTTTCGCTAAAATCCGTTATATTTTCCACCCAGTACAGTCAGACAAAGTTTGTATTCAAAATATCAAACTGCCTTACTATACCCAATTCTTTATTTTATTGAAATATGTTATTTCAATTATTCAAATTCTTTGGTAATAACCAAATTTTAAAAATTTTAAATTGGTTCACATTTTCCGGGTTATTACATCAGTAATCACCCGAATGACGTGAAGACCTCCGGTCTTCAACTACCGTCTTCTTCTTCAACACCACGTCGAATCAGTTATTCAGAATGGGATAAACCCGGTCTTTCAGAACAACTCGCGTATATAATAAATAAGTGTTACACAAACACAACATACGCCTCATTCCAATTCATCAGTCACTAACCGTAAATTAGCAAGAGAGTAATTCCCCAAATATTAACCCCGAAGGCCGAAACCAACATCAGATCAATATCCAAGAAACCATTCAACTTAGCTAACCTACAGTTAGTTTCTAAATTTCACACTCTTAGGGAAAGGTTCCCATTAATTTTGTCAAAGATAAATTCTTTTAAATTTATTCTTTAATCTTCCTTTGAATATCAATTCAAACTAGTCGGGATTAGCGAACCACACCGAAGTAATCATTTATTTTATTTCCCAATCCCCACCTATTCATCCCATGAAGTAAAACTGGTCATGCTTCATATCTAACACCACGGTGTTATCGGTAAATTAAATTACCATTTCACGTTCAAATCTAATTAAAGATTTAACTGTCGCTTGGTGCAGAACTGGTGATACTCCATTCTCGATCATTCAATCTAATTAAAGATTCATTAAAAATCCACTGGGTTTTAATCTTTAACTGGGTTAAAGAACCAATGTCATTTAAAACACGGTTCACGATAAACCCCAAAATCACATCACATTTCAATCAGTCCCTAACCGTAAATTAGCAAGTAAGCAATTCCCTAAGTATTAACCCCGAAGGTCGAAACCAACATCAGATCAATACCCAAGAAACCATTCAACTTAACTAATCTCCAGTTAGTTTCTGATTTTCTTAACTCCGTTGGGTCTAAGAACAGTATTATTGAAGATACCATTCACGAAAACCCGAAATCACATTCCATTAATTATCGGCTTAAAGAACAAGTGTTATTTAAAACACTGTTGACGATAAACCCAAAAATCAATTCAAATTCAATTCCAATTAAATACCATCTAATTGGTACACTTCATTAAATCTAAATAAAAAGATTTAATCTTTTTCTCAACTGGGTTTACGAACAGTGTTAATGAAGACACCATTCATGACAAACCCAAATCCCATTTGATATTTAAATACAAGGCTCTGAATAGAAAATATATCGGCTTATATTCAATATCAAATTCTACGACCAACAAATATCGTATTGGAAATAACGATATAAATATATCTTTCAAATTTCCATAACAATATATGTATAATCACGAAATCCAACATCGAAATATTCCAAAGACAATTTCGATTCAAATCCATTCCAATTCAATTATTGGAAATTCTGGTTATTTTCAAAACCATTTCAAATCCAATTTATTTATTTTAAAAATAAATAAATTATTATTCTAGTTCAAATCCAGTTCATTTCGGTAAAAGTCTACTTTTATCTTTTCAAATATGGAGTTTTTCATCCCAATTCTTCAAAAATCATTTCTTATGATTTTACACTAATTATTAATATTTTTAATAATTTTATCAAGGCCCGTACAGTCGATTTCCATCAACGGCCGTCGAACTGCACTTACAACGACCTTTTCCAAATTTGATTTGGACATAATTCCAAATCCAACCTTTAGATTTCTAATTTCTAATATTCATTAGAAAGCTCTTTTCGATACGAACCGGTTTTAGGAGAATCCGACGGTCGAATCTCCCGCAACGTCAATTCGAAGTCAATGGTCGAAATTCACGAACTACCGCAGCGCGGCGCGTTCTATTCAGGCCATTATATAATATATATATATATTATACATATTTTGTCGATTTCCTTTCAAAACGTATTTTATAAATCGTTTTAAATTCGTTTTCAAAACAGTTTCAACTTCATATTCAATTTTAAATCAAAATTGAAATTTTCCTTATAAATTCGTTTTAAATTCATTTCGGATCAATTCAAATTTCAAATTCATTTCAATTCGAATTCATTTTCTATTCAATTCAATTCAAATTCATTTTCTATTCAATTCAATTTGAATTCATTTTCTATTCCATTTCAATTCGAATTCATTTCTATTCAATTTCAATTCGAATTCATTTTCTATTCAATTTCAATTCGAATTCATTTCTATTCAATTTCAATTCGAATTCATTTCAATTCAATTTCAATTCGAATTCATTTCTATTCAATTTCAATTCGAATTCATTTCTATTCAATTTCAATTCGAAATCATTTTCTATTCAATTTCAATTTGAATTCATTTCTATTCAATTTCAATTCGAATTCATTTCAAAATATTCGATTCTGAAATCACTTCTCGATATTCATTATAAAATCGACAAAATTTCACATTCGCATTGAAATGGCGTTTAACTACTTAACACGGCTTCCCAATTCAATTTTCATTGAATATTATTTTAAATTATTCGATAATTTTGAACTGGAATTAGACACAGTCAATTACCATATAATTTCAGTTATATGGATTTCATCCAATTCATATATATACAACAATGACGATAAACAATCAACCATCATCCAAAGTGTGTTCTACACTGTATAAGCATCAAATATAACTATTCAACGCTTATAACAGTCTGTCAATCAATCGATCGACATACAGCTAATTATTGGGATTAACGTATGTCATATATCTTCCCAATACCCATGTGGGGTTTCAAACAATCAAACACAGATTTAAATTGTGTAGTTGGGCGATGTGTAAAATTTATCATCCCAATCAATATCAGCCAAATGTGTGTATATAAACAAATCATCCGATTTGTTTATAATTATTTATTTCCTTTTATATACACGTTAAAATTTTTATTTTTAACTATAAAATATTTTTAACTATATAAATATTTTATTCCATTCCACATCACACAATCAACTACACATCAAAATCAAACCAACAAATAAGTCGTCCATGGCCTGTGGACGAGGGGTGTCGGGTGCTACTAAACACCGTCTGCATCCTAGTACATATTTTAACTAGAAATCAATTAAAGGTGAGGAGTTCTCACCGACTAGCTAAACCAAACGTCACGATTCTTCATATGTAGGAAATCTTCATCGTGCTCGCCTTTTATCACTTTTGTTGTCCGTGGCCACTACATATATAAAAATCACATTTTTAACTTGCTACTACATAGATAAAAATTATATTTTTATACCACTACTACATAGATAAAAAATCTATTTTTACACCGCTACTATATAGATAAAAATTATATTTTCATACCACTACTAATATAATAAAAAACATGTTTTTATTCCTAACCATATATAAAAATCTAGTCTTTATTATCATAAACATCTTATCTTTATATGTTTAAAAATCTAAACATTTCATATATAAAAATTAAAGCTTTCTATAAATCAAAAATCACATTTTTATTTTGTTGAAAATATTTTCATTCATGAATAAAAAACCAAACCTTTCCACAAATAAAATCTCAACTTCATGTTATATTTTTATAAACTAAAGATCGTATCTTTATTGGACTAAAGATCATACCTTTAACAAACTAAACTAGTTATTTAATAATAAGTGGGAATAAACACTTACAGCAAAAATCGAAGGAAGGGGGGTTCAGTCAACCGGCGGTGGCCAGGGGGTCCACGGCGACGGAAAGGGGGTTGGCGGTGTCTGTCTTGGCTGCTCTAGGGTTTTGGGTAAGAGGAGATTCGGATTGGAGACAAACGAGGGGGGAGAGGGTAGAGGAGGGGGCGCGGTCGGGGAAGTGCGGCAGTCAGTCGACCGGAGGTGGAGTGGGGGAGGGCGGCGCGACGCGATGCGCTAGGACTCCAGCGGTTCGACTTTTTTTTTTCTTTTTTCTTTCGAAACCAACGGGGGGGTCTGAGGGAAGGGAGATGTGACGGCCTGGAATTTCGCTCGATCCGAATCAGTCGTTAAACCGATCTAGACCGTTCGAAACCCCTGATCGTTTTGAGAACAAGACAAATTTGAACGCAGACGGAAGAACATTTCACTGCTATTACAACAATTCCATCAGATACAAGAATACACAGAGTATAAATGAATAAATTACATTCGATAAATATCAGAGATTACAATAAATTACATAGCAGCGGAAAAACAATATAAAACACAACTGAAAGTAATGCACGGATACAGAGCTTTCCGAGCATCGTTCCAGCCGTAAATCAGGATCCTGTTAATATAAATCTGCAAAACCAAAACTACTAGCTGCCCGTGTAGAAAATAAGGGCACCCAGAGTTTAGGTTAAAACAATAAACTCCAGGTCAGTCATGTGACTGGTGTGAGAACTAAAACAGGTATTTAAAACTTTACTTTAGAAGAGAGTAATTCAAGGGACCACGCCGTATAACACGGAACGGGTTTCCTCCCAAGAATACCAGTGCATAGAATAAACAGCGCAATGCTTTTTCGAAAAATGAAGCTATTATAAGACCCAGGCCCCATCACACAATGCAACGCAAGCCAGAGGATAGGGTT
This sequence comes from Allium sativum, assembly GCA_030737875.1. Taxonomy (NCBI): domain Eukaryota; kingdom Viridiplantae; phylum Streptophyta; class Magnoliopsida; order Asparagales; family Amaryllidaceae; genus Allium; species Allium sativum. The sequence continues at coordinate 494,837,475 of CM060920.1, forward strand.
TTCCCTTATAATAGCCAAACATGCTTGGTACGTTTTAAAAACAAATCATTTGATACTATAATAAGTGTATAGTGTCAAAACAATTTCAATCATAAATATCAATCCTAGGCGGCATGGGTACCATCTATCATGTCGCCATACTAGGCTCTACAAATAAAACCGAGATACACGTATTGGAAATTGGATTTCCGTCATGAGTCGAGGCAAGGGGCAAGCTCCTCTCTGCTTCGAGACACTCTAGCAAATGCCTCGGGACTACACACTCTGGGTAACCCCTGGATGCATCAGGGCCGGTCCTCTCTTACGTTTGAGGATTATTTATTCCTGAACACACGTTTCCCGGTCCTTACAGACCTAAAATCGAGGCGCCTCATCCAACAACCACATAGGTGAAAAGTATATAAATGTCAGGGCTGGTAAGTCACTGACACCACCAAAGCTAGAAAGAAACGTCGTGCTCTCTCTGCAGTCCTTATCCCGTTTTTAACTCATACCGAGGGGTGAGGCTCGCGAATCCACGCTATACACAAAGCTGCCATGTAGGCCGTGCTTTGATCATCAACCACAAGACTTTGCTTTTCAACAGAAGCCTTGATCCATGCAACTCAGCATGCCACACAGGCAATTCATGCCATGCGACTGATGTCCATCGATATACAACCTCTGAGCTCGTACGTCTCAGAGAAGGGCGTTAAGCAAGAGAACAAATTCTCCGCCGCCAAACAGATGTATATTTAATAGAGATCAATCAACACAGAATAAAGTCCAATGTCAAACACACAATCCATTTACAAGTTCGTTCTGGGTCTGAACGAAACCGGAGGCACTTTCCTCGCATATCCATCGATCTCCAAGTACATCTGGATGACCACCAACTATTTCCATCCTCTTGGGTGTACAGCCCAATCAGGATCATCAGTAATTATCCAAACAATGTGAAGACTTCCGGTCTTCGACCATCGTCATCATCTTCGACTGATCGTCGAATCGGTTATTCAGAATGGGTATAAACCCACCCTTTCCGAACAACCCGCGTATATTAAAAACAAATGTTACACAAACACAACATACGCCTCATTCCAATTCATCAGTCACTAACCGTAAATCAGTAAGAGAGTAATTCCCCAAATATTAACCCCGAAGGCCGAAACCAACATCAGATCAATACCCAGGAAATCATTCTTCTTAACTAACCTACAACTAGTTTCCAAATTTCACATTCTTAGGGAAAAGTTCCCATTAATTTTATCCAAGATAAATTCTTTGAATTTATTCTTTAATCTTCCTTTGGATGTCATTTCAAACCAAATTATGGTTTTCCAAACTAGTCGAGATTAGCGAATCACACCGAAGTAATTATTTATTTTATTTCCCAATCCCAACCTATTCATCCTATGAAGAAAAACTGGTAATACTCCATATCTAACACCGTGGTGTTATCGGTAAAATTAATTACCATTTCACGTTCAAATATAATTAAGGATTAAACTATCGCTTTGGAGCAAAACTGGTAATACTCCATCCTCACTCATTTTCCAAATTTGATAATTTAGATTATCAATTCACATTTCAATCTAATTGCAGATTCATTAAAACTCCTTTTACTGGGTTAAAGAACTAGTGTTATTTAAAACACAGTTCACGATAAACCCAAATCACATTCTATTTATTATCGGGTTAAAGAACAAGTGTTGTTTAATACACTGTTCACGATAAACCCACAAATCAATTCTATTTACAACCCATTTCAAATCCAATTTATTTATTTAAAAATAAATGGGTTTTAATTTTAGTTCAAAACTAGTTCATTTCGATAAAAATCTATTTTTATCTTTTCAAATATGGAGTTTTTCATCCCAATTTTTCCCAAATCATTTCTTATGATTCTACACCAATTATTACTATTTTTAATAATTTTATCAAGGCCTGTACAGTCGATTTCCATCAACGGTCATCGAACTGCACTTACAGCGACCTTTTCCAAATTTGATTTGGACGTATCACCAAATCCAACCGTTAGATTTCAAATTTCTAATATTCGTTAGAAAGCTCTTTTCGATACGAACCCAACAGTTCCGGTTTTAGGAGAATCCGACGGTTAGATCTCCCGTAATATCCGTTCGAAGTCAATAGTCAAAATTCGCGAACCGCCGCGGCGCGGCGCGTTCTATTCAGGCCATTATATTATATATATAATATATATCTCGTCAATTTCTATTTAAAACGAATTTTATAAATAGTTTTAAATTCATTCAAAAACATTTCAACTTCCATTTCAAATTCAAATCAAAATTGAATTTTTTCTTATAAATTCGTTTTAAATTCATTTCAATTCAATTCAAATTCGTTTTATATTCAGTTCAATTCAATTCGAATTCGTTATATATTCAATTCAATTCGAATTCGTTATATATTCAATTCAATTCGAATTCGTTATATATTCAATTCAATTTTTATCTCTTTTCAATATTCATTATAAAAACGAATATAATCGATATAAATATCGTTCGCGTCAAATTAGCGCATCTCTAATCAACACGGCTTTAAATATTTCAATAATCCCGTTATTCTATTCAACAAATGAATATTTATTCTATTCAATACGTGAATCTATATTTTTGTCAACACATGACTAATCTCAACGAATGAGTACTGTCCACGTGTGACTATTTTTGTTATTTATAATATATTTTGTAAAAACTATGGTATCTATCGTTTAATTTCAAATCAGACTCCAACCGTAAATTAGTAAGAGAACGATTCCCTAAATGTTAACCCCGAAGGCCTAAACCAACATCAGATCAATATCCAGGAGACCACTCATCTTATCTATTTTCCAGTTAGTTTCTAATTTTATATATGATAAAGATGTAAATTTGATTGTTAAAATATTTCGTTCAACACATGACTAATCTCAACGGATGAGTACTGTCAACACATAAACCTTTATTTTATAATGATAAAGATGTAAATTTTATTGTTAAAATATTTCGTTCAACACATGACTAATCTCAACGGATGAGTACTGTCAACACATGAACCTTTATTTTATAATGATAAAGATGTAAATTTTATTGTTAAAATATTTCGTTCAACACATGACTAATCTCAACGGATGAGTACGGTCAACACATGAACCTTTATTTTATAATATTCTTTATTTTCTAAATTGGAATGAGGCCCAATCAATTACCATATAAAGTTAATTATACGGATTCCATACAACACATGTATATAATAGCTACGATAAATAATCAACCATCATCCAAAGTGCACTACACTGTATAAGCATCAAATATAGATATCTAACGCTTATAACAGCCTGTCAATCAATCGATTGACATACAACTAATTATTGGGATTAGTGTATACTGTATTTTATCCCAATACCCGTGTGGGGTTTCAAATCAACAAACATAGATTTTTATTTGTGCAGTTGGGCGATGTGTAAAATTTATCGTCCTAATCAATGTCCTTCAAATAGGTGTACATAAATAAACTGTCCGGTTTGTAAATGAATATTTATTTATTCACATTCACGTTAAAAATTATATTTTTAACGATAATTAATTTATATCAACCATTTATAATTTATTATCGATTTCACATCAACATCACAAACAATTTTCACCACACATCAATCAAACAAACAAGCCATCCATGGTCTGTGGATGACGGGTGTCGGGTGCTACTAAACACCGTCTGCATCCTAGCATATATTATAATATAACTAGAAAAAGGAATTTTAAAAGGTGAGAAGTTCTCACCAATAGTGTAACGACCCAGAAAATCTGAACCAATTTAAATTTTTTAAATTGGCTAAAATAATGGATTTTAAATATTTAAAATAAATATTTTAAATAATGGCGATGAAAACTGAGTTTGAATCGACAATTGAAAACGAATATAATTAATTATAATTATAAACAAGGCCTGAAATGGCGTGGCAGTTTCAAAAATTGAATTCAAACTTTGTCGGACTGTACCGGGTGCAAAACAATCCGGATTTTAGTGAAACCAAAAACATTAGGATCTAATTAATGATATCTTTCCAACGAATCTGACGAATCGAAATTTGATAACGGGAATCAAAAGATATGTCCAGTTGAAAATTCTGAATAGTCCCTATGGAATTCAGGCCCTTAAAAATGGACATTTTGCAAACGACCTCGGATTTCGACGAAACCACTTTTGTTGGGTCCGGGATGTGAAGTTATTGCTAGGTTTCAAATTTCATAATTTTTTGAATCAATATGTGAGCGTGGCAAAGGAAAACGCGTTTGACTAGTTTCAGTTGATCTTAATCGACTGGAAATTGGCCATTTTTCAAACGGTCTCAGAATTCGACGAAACTAGTTTTGTTAGGACCATATCATCAATACGAAGCTAGAAAATATTTTTCTGGAATTTTTCTAGTTAGTATGTGACCCCGGTAATTTGAAATGTACGTTTAAAATTCAATATAGTGATTTAAATGTAAATTCAACGGGAACTGATTGTAACGATCAAATCAGCTTGCGATACATATCCCATTGTGTCCGGAATGGGGGTAAAACGCTATGGACGACAGTCGGTGGGTCCCATTTCGACTTCGAATAAAAAGTCAACTTTTAAATAGAAATTTAATAATAATAATAATTTATATAAACCCTTTTCTCTCTCTCTCTCCTCACTTTCTTTCTACCGTTCGAAATAAAAAAAAATAAAAAAAAGAAAACCCTAAAACAATCGACGATGGCGCCACCGCTCTGACGACCCACGACCGCCGTGCCCCGCTCCACCCTCCGATCCCGATCCTCTCCACCTCGACGCACCCGAACCCTCCCTGCCCAATTCGCGAGCCCCCCCCCCCCCTGAAGCATCGCGACGCCCAATTCGCGAGCCCCCCCTCGAAGTCAGCTCCGCCCTGACGACCTCCTGCCGCCGACCTTGACGACCCCCCCTTCTTCGCAGATTAAAGTAAGTTGTTTTTATTTTATTTTATTTTTATTTTACTTCTGAAAATTTCGATTTTTATGTATTTAAATACTGATTTTTAAAGGATTTAAATACTGATTTTTAAAGGGTTTAAAAACTGATTTTTAAAAAAAAAAGTTTAAAACTGATTTTAATTTTAAGATATAAATAGAAAAAGATTTGAACTTTAAATAGAAAAAGATTTGAACTTTAAATAGAGAAAGATTTGAACTTGGATAGAAAAGATCATATTTTTAAAATAGAAAAGACGGAATTTTTATTAAGTAGAAGAAGTAAGATATGATTTTTATATTTTTAAAGTAATAAAAATATAATTTTTACATCATAGGAATATTAAAAATATAATCTTTATTTTTGAAAAGGCGGAATCTATATTTTTGAAATGCAATTTTTATATATTGAATAACGAAGTAAAAATTTGATTTTTACATATGTAGAGAATACGGGCAACGAAAGCGACAAAAGGCGAGATTGGCGAAGATTTCTATAAAGGAAGAGTCGTGGTATTGGATAGCTATCGGTGAGAATTTCTCACTCTTCAATTTCTTTTTCTAGCCATATATATATGTGTGTGAAATAAAAGTGAATTGCTATATATAAATATATATATATATATATACGCCCCTCGTCCACAAACCATGGACGATATTTATTGGTTGAAATTGTTGTGAAAATTGATTGATAGCGAATGATTGTTTGGGATTGTTTGTGGTTGATATTGGTTGATTGTGGTTGAAAAATACCCATTTGTGGTTGAGAGATATTTGGTTGAAACCACATAGGATTAGTTTGTGGAAATGAAATAAATATATACATGCCGCCTGCATGCGAACTAGATGCATGATCCCCATTGTCAAAAACCGCGAGGTTTTAAGGTAGAGCGAGGAGCCGTACTAGGGACGGTCCCGGTTTTAACTACCCTGCCGTTATGCTGCCGAAATTTTGAATAATATTCGTGTGTTTGAATTATTTTCATTTGCTTAAACTATATTTATTCATTGAATAGAAAACCTTCATGTGTTGAATTGATATTCATTCGTTGATTAGAAATTCATGTGTTGAATGGTATTCGCGTTTTAAATATAAAAATCACATTTTTTATCTATATATAGAAACTATAGAAAACCTTCATGTGTTGAATTGATATTCATTCGTTGATTAGAAATTCATGTGTTGAATGGTATTCGCGTTTTAAATATAAAAATCACATTTTTTTATCTATATATAGAAACTATAGAAAACCTTCATGTGTTGAATGGATATTCATTCGTTGATTAGAAATTCATGTGTTGAATGGTATTCGCGTTTTAAATATAAAAATCACATTTTTTATCTATATATAGAAACTATAGAAAACCTTCATGTGTTGAATCGATATTCATTCGTTGATTAGAAATTCATGTGTTGAATGGTATTCGCGTTTTAAATATAAAAATCACATTTTTATCTATATATAGAAACTATAGAAAACCTTCATGTGTTGAATTGATATTCATTCGTTGATTAGAAATTCATGTGTTGAATGGTATTCGCGTTTTAAATATAAAAATCACATTTTTTTATCTATATATAGAAACTATAGAAAACCTTCATGTGTTGAATCGATATTCATTCATTGATTAGAAATTCATGTGTTGAATGGTATTCGAGTTTTAAATATAAAAATCACATTTTTTATCTATATATAGAAACTATAGAAAACCTTCATGTGTTGAATCGATATTCATTCGTTGATTAGAAATTCATGTGTTGAATGGTATTCGCGTTTTAAATATAAAAATCACATTTTTTATCTATATATAGAAACTATAGAAAACCTTCATGTGTTGAATCGATATTCATTCGTTGATTAGAAATTCATGTGTTGAATGGTATTCGCGTTTTAAATATAAAAATCACATTTTTATCTATATATAGAAACTATAGAAAACCTTCATGTGTTGAATCGATATTCATGTGTTGAATGGTATTCATATTTTGAAATAAATTGTTTGATAATAAAAATCACCTTTTATCGACTATATGAAATATATAAAATAATAGTGTTTTGAAATGAATTGTTTTACAATAAAAATCACATTTTTATTGTATGCATGAATCGTTGAAATGTGAAGTGTTAAAAATAGCCACTTGTTCAAAATAAACATATATGAGTTGAAATATTCATTAATTAGCTAATGAAATGATTTGCACCTATGTATGTAACATTAGAATGAATGGTGTTTTTAAACCAAATAGAAATCAAATATGAAGTTGGATAGAAAACGATAAATGATAAGAACTGTATATATATGTACATGCATATTCATTGAACAGGTTATAGCAAAGGGGCTAGAGAAGAGGAATAAAATTTTGTGCCCGACAAATAGGTACACATTTACTGTTTTGTTTGGGTGATGATTTTATGAGCCTGTTGGCTAGCCGCTTGGCTTTTTCTTTTTCTTTTTGAGATTAGAAGGACCGGGAAAGCTATTTGCGATTTCCCGATGCTCCCGGTGCAGGGGAGGTTATGGCGAAATTTTCCAAAATTTTAAGGCGTTAGTGAAATATTTGAAGTGAAAACGATATTGAAATCATTGAATGAACTATATTTATATAACTATATAAATATAAATAAAATTAAAACGAAACGTGGCCGTGCAGTTCGCATTTTGAAACCGTGATTTCAAACAACTAGTACGTGGAATCCGACCATTGGATTTTCCCGAAACCGCAACCGTCGGGTTCGACTTTGAAATATCTTCCCAACGGCACCAACCTTGCAAAAATCCAACGGTTGGATTTTCTGGAATGTTTAATTCAAATCTGATGAAAAACAGCGCCAGAAGCGATTATATTTATATATATATATAAATATAATTTTATATTTAATCGAATAACGACGCTGCAGTTCGTATTTTGAAATCGAAAATTCAAACGATTGTACCGGGAGATCCGACCGTCGGATTTTCCCGAAACTGGAACCGTTGGATTCGTTTTGAAAAGACCTTTCTAATGATGTAAATTTTGTGAAGATCCAACGGTTAGATTTTCAGATATGTGTAAATCAAATCTGAAGAAAAACAGCGCCACGGCCGCTTTATGGCCCGAAGCGTCGTTTTGAATAAATTAGCTATTTTAAAATAAATAAAAATAGCGATAAATAGTTATAAAATATCATAAGCGATATGGAATGGAAATAAACTGAATTTGCTTGATTTATGTGGCTTTTGATGGTTGAATGTGTTTGGTGTAAAAATTACATTAAAGAACACAATTGGTGTTGTCGAATAATTTAACCATTGAAATAAATTGATTTGAAATTCTAAATATACATGAATTATTTGAAAAGGCCGAGTTAATTCCCATTTCAAATAATTGACCGACGATTGAAATTCGAAGATGAAGACGACGGTCGAAGACCGGAGATCTTCACCTCGTTTGGATGGTAACCGAGGTCCTGATTGGGAGGCATCCCGAAATATGGATGATGAGTGGTGATCGTCCAGACGTACGTGGTGATCGATGGGTTTGCGAGGTATTTAGTGCCTCCGGTTTCGTTCAGACCCAGAACGGACTTGTAAATGGACTGTGTGTCTGACATTGGAGTTTATTCTGTGTTGATTGATTTCTGTTAAATATACATCTGTTTGGCGGCGAAGAATTTATTCTTTCGCTTAACGCCCTTCTCTGAGACGCACGAGCTCAGAGGTTGTATATCGATGGACATCAGTCGCATGGCATGAATTGCCTGTGTGGCATGCTAAGATGCAGTGATCAGGGCCTCTGTTGAAAAGCAAAGTCTTGTGGTGATGATCAAAGCACCGCCTGTGTGGCGTAGCTTTGTGTATAACGTGAATTCGCGCGCCTCACACCCCGGTATGAACCAGAAACGGGAGGAAGGACCTCAGGGAGGACATGCGTTTCTTCCTAGCTAGGGTGGTTTCAGTGACCTACCAGCCCTGACATTTATATACTTTTCACCTAAGTGGTTGTTGCTGTTGCGAGGCGCCTCGGTTTGATCGGACGATCCGGGTCCGATGGAGTCATTCGTTGGCTCGTTTACGCCCCAAAGGGCGGGGAAACGCATTGTTCAGGAATTTTAATCCACATCGGTGGACCGGCCCTGTCGCTCCTAGGGTCACTCGAGCTCTGATCCTGAGACTCGGGCTAGGCAGTCTCGAATTCGGTAAGGACTATCTTTTGCCTTGGTTCATGACGGAAATCCAATTTCCAAATACGACATCGTGCGGTTTTGATTGTATATATATACGGCGACATGATATATGGTACCCATGCCATCTATGATTGATAGTTATGATTTGAAATTGTTTTCAAAACATATAAACACTAGCAATAATATCAAATGCCTTTGTTTTTATTCGTATCAAGCATATTTTGGCCGTTATAAGGTAAAACTCTATCCTCCGGTTTGCGTTGCATTGTGTGATGGGAACTGAGTCTTATAACGGCTTCATTTTTATAAAAGCATAGCGATGTTTAAAGGAATGATTTGTTTTAAAGCACTGGCAATCCAATGGAGTAAACCCGTTCCACGAAAGTGGCGTGGTCCTGTGATTGGCCATATTATATATGTGTTGAATGGATTTCTCATACCAGTCCCATGACTGACTCGTAGTTTGTTTCACTCTCAAACTCGGGTGCCCCTTTTTCTACACGGGTAGCCTTGTATTCAGGTTTAGCTGGTTCTTTCTGGATAGCTGGAGCTGAAGATGGATTCTATCATTTATCTCTTTTTATGTTGTTCAGCTCCTATTGTACATATTTTGTTTGTTTTCCGCTGTAGACATTTATGTATAGCTGAACTGTATTTGTACTAAGTAAGATCCTGTATACTGTGTAACTCTGATGATTACTTTTATCCAGTATATTCTATTGTTCATTATCTGGTGTATTTATTTATTTCTGTTTCTGCTATTATCTGTTTCTATGTTATATTCCAAAGATAACCCTGGTCTCCGTCTGAACGGGATTTCGGGTCGTCTCAACGTGGTATCAGAGCTTTGGTTAAGCTTAGTTCTGGAATATAACATTTGAACGAACTCGTCAGAAATAGAACCAGTAGTGTTCTAGGACGGGTAACTCTATACAGATAGGATCAGCAATATCCTAGTATGAGTAAAGCAGAATGAAATTACACCTCGATAGACACATTTACATTCAAGTATTTGTCTCTATATTTTGAAATATCTTTCCTGTTGACCTGACACTTGATCTGCTATTTGCAGAGGAACTAGAAAATGAGTGCCAGAAACAGAAGAAGTAATACTGACCCGGATATAGAAGCTCTATTCATGAAGTATAGAAATCTGGGTGGAAAACCCTTTACGGGTGAAGAAGCAATTATGAAAACACAAGCTTGGATTCGTTCGGCTGAGAAAATCTTCGAAGCATTAAAGCTGAGGGATAACCAGAAAAGATTACTGGCCTCCTGGGCTCTCAAAGATGAGGCTTTGTTCTGGTGGGATTCTGTTGTTAAGGATAATCCAGAAGGTGATATCACCTGGGATAGATTCAAAGTGATTTTCTTGGAAAGATTTACTCCTCCCGAAGCGACCGAACGACTATGTGATGAATTTTCTTATCTGATACAAGGAGATATGACCATTCCCGAATATCATAAGAAATTCAATGAACTTTCTCACTTTGCCCCTCATCTAATTCAAAATCCAAAAGGAAAAATATGAGATTTATTCACGGGCTTCAAAGGAAATACCAGAATAAAGTATTGGGGCATGTGAAGCTTCCTTTTTCAGAAATGATTTATATGGCTTATCAATATGAAGATCTAGATAAGAAAGGTATGCTACAGTACGAAGAGGAAGTCAGCTCTAGTAATAAATTTGAGTCAGAAACTGATCGTCCTGAGGCCAGTACGATGTCTGAAGTCAGTAAGGAGCCCAAAGTAAATCGAAAAAGGGCCAGATCCGGAAAAGGACCAGTAACGACATCTGTATGCGGTAACTGCCATAAACAGGGGCATTTGACTAGGAGTTGTAAACCCTCGAAGAAGCTAAGGAAAGATGAAATAAAATCCGGTAAGAAGTTCCAGGAGAATAGAAAGTGCAGTCAATGCCATCAGTCCGGTCATCTTTCAAAGGCCTGCCCGCTATTCAGAAAACCTAAAGCAGTACATGTAAATGAAGTGGTAGAAGTACCTGCACCCTTGTCTGCTCAGGAAAGGTCTGATGTTTTAGAAGGCAGGCTCAATGTCAAAAACATTCCAGTTAAAGTACTATTTGACACAGGCGCGTCACGAAGCTTTATTGCAAAGAGTGCAGTCAAGAAACTGGATTTGAATTTGAAGAAGCTCAAAGAGCCAATGACTGTCCGGAATCCGGTTGGGGGTTCCATCGATCTCAGTTGGGTTTGTGCAGTACCTGTCTCTTTTTCTTGCTATAAATTCCCTATTATCTCTATCGTCATGTATTTTAATGAATTCGATCTTATTCTGGGATTGGATTGGCTAACTAGATATGTAGCTGAAGTTAAATGCGCCGAGAGAGTGGTTAAAGCAAAGGCCCAATCGGGGAATTATATAACCATACCATGTGAAGGCCCGACTTCAAATAGAAAAGATTTCTGGTTAGCTCTCGATGTTTCTCCAGCTCAAATAGAAAATATCCCTGAGGTCACAGAGAATATTCCTGACCTCATCAAAGACATTCCAATCGTCAAAAACTATGCGGATGTGTTCGAGGAAGTTGTTCGCTTACCTCCGCAGAGAGAGATAGATTTCAAAATTGTTTAAATCCAAATGCAAGGCCGGTAGTTCACGCTATTCGAAGAATGTCCTTGAAAGAGAAGGAGAAATTAGACAATCAAACAAGACAACTAGTATGGAATGGTCTGATCAGGCCTAGTTTCTCTGACTGGGGTGCAGCAGTGGTGTTTGTCCCAAAATTTGACGGTACTCTATGGCTATGTGTGGATTATCGTGATTTAAACAAGCAGACCATAAAGAACAAATATCCATTGCCGCGGATTGATGATTTGTTGGATCGATTAAATGGAGCACAAGTATTTTCACGAATGGACCTAGCTACAGGCTTCCATCAACTTCGAATTGCCGAAGAGTGTGTTCCAATGACAGCATTCAGAGGCCCCGACTTATTCTACGAGTGGTTAGTAATGTCGTTCGGCTTATGTAACGCTCCAGCTTACTTCGTCGATCTGATGAACAGAGTGTTCAGAGGAGTATTGAATAAATTTGTTCTGGTTTTTATTGACGATATTCTAATCTTCTCTAAATCAAAAGCCGAACATGAAAAGCATCTGGAACAGGTTTTGGAAATTCTCAGACGGAATGTATTAAAAGCCAAATTTTCCAAATGTATCTTCTGGCAAGATGAAGTAAAATTTTTGGGCCACGTTGTATCGAAAGAAGGAATCGCTGTGGATCCAAGTAAAATCACAGCTATTCAGAATTGGAAACAGCCTAGTACCCCCACTGAAGTCCGTAGTTTTCTCGGATTGGCTAGCTATTACCGGAAGTTCGTTAAAGACTTTTCGAAGATATCTGGCCATTTAACGAAGCTTACCAAGAAGCACTCTAAATTTAAGTGGACTCCAGAAAGTGAGGAGGCTTTTGAAGAGCTAAAGTTGAGATTAACAACTGCTCCAGTGTTAACCATCATCGATGGCAACCAGGATTTAAAAGTCTGGACTGATGCTTCTAGAGAAGGCCTTGGCGCAGTGTTAATGCAAAGGGGCCAAGTGATTGCTTATGCTAGCCGTCAACTGAAGCCGCACGAGAAGAACTACGTAACTCATGATCTTGAGTTATTGGCTATTGTGTTCGCTTTGAAAATCTGGAGACACTATCTTCTGGGCGAGAGATTTGAACTGTTTACAGATCACCAGTCGTTAAAGTATCTGTTCACTCAGAAGGACTTGAATTTGAGGCAGCAACGTTGGCTGGAGTTTCTTGCAGCATATGACTTTGAAATTATATATACTCCAGGAAAAGCCAATGTCGTGGCTGATGCGTTAAGCAGAAAGAATGAGATGATCGCCAGTTTTATTATCACGACTTCATTGCTAGATAAGATATCTGCTCTTCAGGAGGATGATCACTTCATTCAGAAGATCAAAGGGATAATTCAACAAGGCGAACCCTCGAGTTTTCAAGTAGACAATGATGGGATTTTAAGGCTCAAAGGTCGAATCTGTGTCCCTAACATTCCTGAGCTTCGAAAAGAAGTTCTGGATGAATGCCACAAGTCAAAACTCAGTATCCATCCTGGAGTAAGCAAAATGTATAATGACATCAAACGCACTTTCTGGTGGAAGTCGATGAAGAGGGACATTTCTTTATATGTCAGTCGATGCCCTACTTGCCAGCTAGTCAAAAGCGACCAGCAGAAATTGGCTGGATTATTACAACCACTAGAAGTTCCTGGTTGGAAGTGGGAACATATTTCTATGGATTTCATTGATGGTCTGCCCAGGACCAGAAAAGGAAATGACAGTATCTGGGTGATCGTAGATCGCTTCGCGAAGACCGCCCATTTCATACCTGTCAGATCAAACAGGACTGCTCAGAGCCTGGCGCAGATATACTTCAGGGAAATAGTTAGACTACATGGAGTGCCGCTCAGTATAGTCAGTGATAGAGATACAATATTCACTAGCAAATTCTGGGAAGCATTTCAAGTCGAGCTGGGAACGAAGTTAAACCTAAGCACCGCTTATCATCCTCAGACAGACGGTCAGACTGAGAGGGTGAATCGCATTTTAGAAGATCTATTGCGGGCTTGTGTTCTAGATTTCGGTGGATCATGGGAAGACCATCTGCATTTGACTGAATTCTCTTATAATAACAGCTACCAGGCGAGTCTGACAATGTCGCCATTCGAAGCATTGTATGGTAGACCTTGCCGATCTCCTGCTTGTTGGGTCGAGCCTGGAAATAGACTTGTGTTAGGGCCTGATATGATTCGCGAAGCTGCCGACAAAGTCGATTTTATTAAAAAGCGATTACTCGCCGCTCAAAGCCGACAAAAGAGCTATGCCAATAGAAGAAGAAGAGATATATCCTTTGAAGTTGGCGACTATGTGTATTTGAAAGTATCACCGATGAGAGGAGTTATCTGGTTCGGTAAAACTGGAAAGTTGTCACCCAAATTCATTGGTCCGTTTCCTATTCTGGAACGGATTGGAACTCTCGCTTATAAAGTCAAACTGCCTAATTGGTTGCCTGAAATTCATGATGTATTTCACATATCTCAACTTCGAAAGCACGTTCATGACCCAGACTTGATCGTGGAAGAAGCAGCTCAACATGACATTGAAATAACCCCAGAACTAGCTGTGAGAAGAGAGCCGCTAAAGATAATAGGCAAAGAAACCAAAGAGCTGAGGAACAAGAAGGTTCGCTTAGTCAAAGTGCAATGGAGTGGAGATCCGCGAGATTGTACTTGGGAAACTGAGGAGAGCATTCAGAAAGCTTAACCTAGATGCCGAGTAGATATCTTTGATTGACTCCGGTGCAAGGTACATTTGCCATACTTTGCATTACCATTTAATTCTCTATTCTATTGCTATTTTCTTCCCATGGATGTGCACTATTTATTCTATACTATGAATGATTTTTAAAGGAATATAGGATTTGATTAGTATATTTTTGAAGGTTAAAACAATTGGATTGGTTGTTGTGTTGTGTGATTGTAGATTTATCAAACCACTTGCGACTTTGTTCCTTTTCGGGGACGAAAAGTTTTAAGTGGGGGAGATTGTAACGACCCAGAAAATCTGAACCAATTTAAAATTTTTAAATTGGCTAAAATAATGGATTTTAAATATTTAAAATAAATATTTTAAATAATGGCGATGAAAACTAAGTTTGAATCGACAATTGAAAACGAATATAATTAATTATAATTATAAACAAGGCCTGAAATGGCGTGGCAGTTTCAAAAATTGAATTCAAACTTTGTCGGACTGTACCGGGTGCAAAAAATCCGGATTTTAGTGAAACCAAAAACATTAGGATCTAATTGATGATATCTTTCCAACGAATCTGACGAATCGAAATTTGATAACGGGAATCAAAAGATATGTCCAGTTGAAAATTCTGAATAGTCGCTATGGAATTCAGGCCCTTAAAAATGGACATTTTGCAAACGACCTCGGATTTCGACGAAACCACTTTTGTTGGGTCCGGGATGTGAAGTTATTGCTAGGTTTCAAATTTCATAATTTTTCGAATCAATATGTGAGTGTGGCAAAGGAAAACGCGCTTAACCAGTTTCAGTTGATCTTAATCGACTGGAAATTGGCCATTTTTCAAACGGTCTCAGAATTCGACGAAACTAGTTTTGTTAGGACCGTATCGTCAATACGAAGCTAGAAAATATTTTTCTGGAATTTTTCTAGTTAGTATGTGACCCCGGTAATTTGAAATGTACGTTTAAAATTCAATATAGTGATTTAAATGTAAATTCAACGGGAACTGATTGTAACGATCAAATCAGCTTGCGATACATATCCCATTGTGTCCGGAATGGGGGTAAAACGCTATGGACGACAGTCGGTGGGTCCCATTTCGACTTCGAATAAAAAGTCAACTTTTAAATAGAAATTTAATAATAATAATAATTTATATAAACCCTTTTCTCTCTCTCTCCTCACTTTCTTTCTACCGTTCGAAATTAAAAAAAAAACCTAAAACAATCGACGATGGCGCCACCGCTCTGACGACCCACGACCGTCGTGCCCCGCTCCACCCTCCGATCCCGATCCTCTCCACCTCGACGCACCCGAACCCTCCCTGCCCAATTCGCGAGCCCCCCCCCTGAAGCATCGCGACGCCCAATTCGCGAGCCCCCCCTCGAAGCCAGCTCCGCCCTGACGACCTCCTGCCGCCGACCTTGACGACCCCCCTTCTTCGCAGATTAAAGTAAGTTGTTTTTATTTTATTTTATTTTTATTTTACTTCTAAAAATTTCGATTTTTATGTATTTAAATACTGATTTTTAAAGGATTTAAATACTGATTTTTAAAGGGTTTAAAAACTGATTTTTTAAAAAAAAGTTTAAAACTGATTTTAATTTTAAGATATAAATAGAAAAAGATTTGATCTTTAAATAGAAAAAGATTTGAACTTTAAATAGAGAAAGATTTGAACTTGGATAGAAAATATCATATTTTTAAAATAGAAAAGACGGAATTTTTATTAAGTAGAAGAAGTAAGATATGATTTTTATATTTTTAAATAATAAAAATATAATTTTTACATCATAGGAATATTAAAAATATAATCTTTATTTTTGAAAAGGCGGAATCTATATTTTTGAAATGCAATTTTTATATATTGAATAACGAAGTAAAAATTCGATTTTTACATATGTAGAGAATACGGGCAACGAAAGCGACAAAAGGCGAGATTTGCGAAGATTTCTATATAGGAAGAGTCGTGGTATTGGATAGCTATCGATGAGAATTTCTCACTCTTCAATTTCTTTTTCTAGCCATATATATATGTGTGAAATAAAAGTGAATTGCTATATATAAATATATATATATATACGCCCCTCGTCCACAAACCATGGACGATATTTATTGGTTGAAATTGTTGTGAAAATTGATTGATAGCGAATGATTGTTTGGGATTGTTTGTGGTTGATATTGGTTGATTGTGGTTGAAAAATACCCATTTGTGGTTGAGAGATATTTGGTTGAAACCACATAGGATTAGTTTGTGGAAATGAAATAAATATATACATGCCGCCTGCGTGCGAACTAGATGCATGATCCCCATTGTCAAAAACCGCGAGGTTTTAAGGTAGAGCGAGGAGCCGTACTAGGGACGGTCCCGGTTTTAACTACCCTGCCGTTATGCTGCCGAAATTTTGAATAATATTCGTGTGTTTGAATTATTTTCATTTGCTTAAACTATATTTATTCATTGAATAGAAAACCTTCATGTGTTGAATTGATATTCATTCGTTGATTAGAAATTCATGTGTTGAATGGTATTCGCGTTTTAAATATAAAAATCACATTTTTTATCTATATATAGAAACTATAGAAAACCTTCATGTGTTGAATTGATATTCATTCGTTGATTAGAAATTCATGTGTTGAATGGTATTCGCGTTTTAAATATAAAAATCACATTTTTTTATCTATATATAGAAACTATAGAAAACCTTCATGTGTTGAATTGATATTCATTCGTTGATTAGAAATTCATGTGTTGAATGGTCTTCGCGTTTTAAATATAAAAATCACATTTTTTATCTATATATAGAAACTATAGAAAACCTTCATGTGTTGAATCGATATTCATTCGTTGATTAGAAATTCATGTGTTGAATGGTATTCGCGTTTTAAATATAAAAATCACATTTTTATCTATATATAGAAACTATAGAAAACCTTCATGTGTTGAATTGATATTCATTCGTTGATTAGAAATTCATGTGTTGAATGGTATTCGCGTTTTAAATATAAAAATCACATTTTTTTATCTATATATAGAAACTATAGAAAACCTTCATGTGTTGAATCGATATTCATTCGTTGATTAGAAATTCATGTGTTGAATGGTATTCGCGTTTTAAATATAAAAATCACATTTTTTATCTATATATAGAAACTATAGAAAACCTTCATGTGTTGAATCGATATTCATTCGTTGATTAGAAATTCATGTGTTGAATGGTATTCGTGTTTTAAATATAAAAATCACATTTTTTATCTATATATAGAAACTATAGAAAACCTTCATGTGTTGAATCGATATTCATTCGTTGATTAGAAATTCATGTGTTGAATGGTATTCGCGTTTTAAATATAAAAATCACATTTTTATCTATATATAGAAACTATAGAAAACCTTCATGTGTTGAATCGATATTCATGTGTTGAATGGTATTCATATTTTGAAATAAATTGTTTGATAATAAAAATCACCTTTTATCGACTATATGAAATATATAAAATAATAGTGTTTTGAAATGAATTTTTTTACAATAAAAATCACATTTTTATTGTATGCGTGAATCGTTGAAATGTGAAGTGTTAAAAATAGCCACTTGTTCAAAATAAACATATATGAGTTGAAATATTCATTAATTAGCTAATGAAATGATTTGCACCTATGTATGTAACATTAGAATGAATGGTGTTTTTAAACCAAATAGAAATCAAATATGAAGTTGGATAGAAAACGATAAATGATAAGAACTGTATATATATGTACATGCATATTCATTGAACAGGTTATAGCAAAGGGGCTAGAGAAGAGGAATAAAATTTTGTGCCCGACAAATAGGTACACATTTACTGTTTTGTTTGGGTGATGATTTTATGAGCCTGTTGGCTAGCCGCTTGGCTTTTTCTTTTTCTTTTTGAGATTAGAAGGACCGGGAAAGCTATTTGCGATTTCCCGATGCTCCCGGTGCAGGGGAGGTTATGGCGAAATTTTCCAAAATTTTAAGGCATTAGTGAAATATTTGAAGTGAAAACGATATTGAAATCATTGAATGAACTATATTTATATAACTATATAAATATAAATAAAATTAAAACGAAACGTGGCCGTGCAGTTCGCATTTTGAAACCGTGATTTCAAACAACTAGTACGTGGAATCCGACCATGGGATTTTCCCGAAACCGCAACCGTCGGGTTCGCCTTGGAAATATCTTCCCAACGGCACCAACCTTGCAAAAATCCAACGGTTGGATTGTCTGGAATGTTTAATTCAAATCTGATGAAAAACAGCGCCAGAAGCGATTATATTTATATATATATATAAATATAATTATATATTTAATCGAATAACGACGCTGCAGTTCGTATTTTGAAATCGAAAATTCAAACGTTTGTACCGGGAGATCCGACCGTCGGATTTTCCCGAAACTGGAACCGTTGGATTCGTTTTGAAAAGACCTTTCTAATGATGTAAATTTTGTGACGATCCAACGGTTAGATTTTCAGATATGTGTAAATCAAATCTGAAGAAAAACAGCGCCACGGCCGCTTTATGGCCCGAAGCGTCGTTTTGAATAAATTAGCTATTTTAAAATAAATAAAAATAGCGATAAATAGTTATAAAATATCATAAGCGATATGGAATGGAAATAAACCGAATTTGCTTGATTTATGTGGCTTTTGATGGTTGAATGTGTTTGGTGTAAAAATTACATTAAAGAACACAATTGGTGTTGTCGAATAATTTAACCATTGAAATAAATTGATTTGAAATTCTAAATATACGTGAATTATTTGAAAAGGCCGAGTTAATTCTCATTTCAAATAATTGACCGACGATTGAAATTCGAAGATGAAGATGACGGTCGAAGACCGGAGATCTTCACCTCGTTTGGATGGTAACCGAGGTCCTGATTGGGAGGCATCCCGAAATATGGATGATGAGTGGTGATCGTCCAGACGTACGTGGTGATCGATGGGTTTGCGAGGTATTTAGTGCCTCCGGTTTCGTTCAGACCCAGAACGGACTTGTAAATGGACTGTGTGTCTGACATTGGAGTTTATTCTGTGTTGATTGATTTATGTTAAATATACATCTGTTTGGTGGCCAAGAATTTATTCTTTCACTTAACGCCCTTCTCTGAGACGCACGAGCTCAGAGGTTGTGTATCGATGGACATCAGTCGCATGGCATGAATTGCCTGTGTGGCATGCTAAGATGCAGTGATCAGGGCTTCTGTTGAAAAGCAAAGTCTTGTGGTGATGATCAAAGCACCGCCTGTGTGGCGTAGCTTTGTGTATAACGTGAATTCGCGAGCCTCACACCCCGGTATGAACCAGAAACGGGAGGAAGGACCTCAGGGAGGACATGCGTTTCTTCCTAGCTAGGGTGGTGTCAGTGACCTACCAGCCCTGACATTTATATACTTTTCACCTAAGTGGTTGTTGTTGTTGCGAGGCGCCTCGGTTTGATCGGACGATCCGGGTCCGATGGAGTCATTCGTTGGCTCGTTTACGCCCCAAAGGGCGGGGAAACGCATTGTTCAGGAATTTTAATCCACATCGGTGGACCGGCCCTGTCGCTCCTAGGGTCACTCAGCTCTGATCCTGAGACTCGGGCTAGGCAGTCTCGAATTCGGTAAGGACTATCTTTTGCCTTGGTTCATGACGGAAATCCAATTTCCAAATACGACATCGTGCGGTTTTGATTGTATATATATACGGCGACATGATATATGGTACCCATGCCGTCTATGATTGATAGTTATGATTTGAAATTGTTTTCAAAACATATAAACACTAGCAATAATATCAAATGCCTTTGTTTTTATTCGTATCAAGCATATTTTGGCCGTTATAAGGTAAAACTCTATCCTCCGGTTTGCGTTGCATTGTGTGATGGGAACTGAGTCTTATAACGGCTTCATTTTAATAAAAGCACAGCGATGTTTAAAGGAATGATTTGTTTTAAAGCACTGGCAATCCAATGGAGTAAACCCGTTCCACGAAAGTGGCGTGGTCCTGTGATTGGCCATATTATATATGTGTTGAATGGATTTCTCATACCAGTCCCATGACTGACTCGTAGTTTGTTTCACTCTCAAACTCGGGTGCCCCTTTTTCTACACGGGCAGCCTTGTATTCAGGTTTAGCTGGTTCTTTCTGGATAGCTGGAGCTGAAGATGGATTCTATCATTTATCTCTTTTTATGCTGTTCAGCTCCTATTGTACATATTTTGTTTGTTTTCCGCTGTAGACATTTATGTATAGCTGAACTGTATTTGTACTAAGTAAGATCCTGTATACTGTGTAACTCTGATGATTACTTTTATCCAGTATATTCTATTGTTCATTATCTGGTGTATTTATTTATTTCTGTTTCTGCTATTATCTGTTTCTATGTTATATTCCAAAGATAACCCTGGTCTCCGTCTGAACGGGATTTCGGGTCGTCTCAAATAGCTATCCCAACTCCACGACACTTCTATGTAGAAAATCTTGTCGTTCTCACCTTTTGTCACTTTCGTTGCCCGTAGCCACTACATATATAAAAATCGAATTTTTTTACTTCGCTATTCAATATATAAAATTTCCATTTTTACACTGCTACTATATAGATAAAAATTCTATTTTTACATTTCTTTTATATAGATAAAAATTCTATTTTTACATCGCTACTATATAGATAAAAATTCTATTTTTACATCTCTTTTATATAGATAAAAATTCTATTTTTACATCGCTACTATATAGATAAAAGTTCTATTGTTACATCGCTACTATATAGATAAAAATTCTATTTTTATCACGCTATTCTCTATATAAAGATTTTGCCTTTTTAATTCACTACATACATAAAGGTGATATTTTTACTACCTTACCTATATAAAAATTATATTTTTATACTTCTATTTTATAAAAATTATATTTTTATATTCCACATATGATAAAAATCATTTCTTTTTATAACTAGAAACCACTCCTTTTTGTAATCAAAAATCACATTTTTTTTCTAAGCTAGAAATCCTAACTTTTTGAATTTAAAAATCATAATTTTGATACCATTAAACAAAATCACTTCTTTTTATATTGTTGTCAACATAAATAAAGATCCACCCTTTATACGTTAAGAATATAAATAAAAATCATATTTTTATTTGTATAACCTCATTTTTATTTATAAAAATCAAATCCTTCTATTTATAAAAATCAGAATTTTCATGAACAACATTCATTTTCTTTTCGTAAGAAAATCATAACATTTTATATATAAAAAAACAAAATAAACGGGGAGTAAGAACTTACAGCAGGGGGGAGGATTTCCGATCATCGGAGGGTGCTGGAGCTACGGGAGGCGCGGTTCACCGTCGGTGGAAGGCGCAACAGGTGGTGGCAGTGGTGGGGGAATCGAAGTCGTGGGCGGTTTCGATCAGAGGGGAGAAGAGAAGCGTGGCGGAGGGGGAAGGGAAGGAGGAGGATCGGAGAAGAGGGGGTGGAAGCGGTGAACAGCGGCGACGACAGGCCTGGGGGTGGAGGAACGACGGCGACGGGTCTGGGTAGGGCACGATTTTTTTTTATTTCTTTTAATCGGTTTGACCAGAGAAAGAGAGAGTGAGGGGAGGGAGGTTAGGGAGATATATATATTTTACATAATTTAATATTATTATATTTCCATGAAGGTTGACTTTTTATTCGACCACCAATCGAGACCCAACGACTGTCGCCCCTAGCTAATTACCCATATTCCGAACGCAATGGGATATGTATCGTAGGCTGATTCGATCGTTTTGATCAGTTTTCATCAAAATCAAAATATAACTCTATATATTTGTTTTGAACGCGTATTTCGATTTACCGGGGCCACATACTAACTAAAAAAATTCCAGAAAAATATTTTCTAGCTTCATATTGACGATACGGTCCTAACAAAACTAATTTCGTCGAATTCTGAGACCATTGGAAAAATGGCCATTTTCCAGTCGATTAAAATCAACTAAAACTGGTCAAACACGTTTTCCTCTGCCACGCTCACATATTGATTCGAAAAATTATGAAATTTGAAATCTAACAATAATTTGACATCATGGATCCAACAAAAGTGGTTTCGTCGAAATCCGAGGTCGTTTGCAAAATTCCCATTTTTAAGGGCCTGAATTCCATAGCGACTATTCAGAATTTTCAACTGGACGTATCTTTTGATTCCCGCTATGAAATCTCAATTTTTCGGATTCGTTGGAAAGATATTCTAAAATAGATCCTATTATTTTTGGTTTCGCTAAAATCCGGTTTGTTTTGCACCCGATACATTCGATTGAAGTTTGAAATCGAATTATCGAACTACCGCGCCATTTTCAATTCTATTATAATTTAAAATAAATATTTATATTCTAACGACGACGTATATAATATGTACGTCGAATTCTATTCAAAATAAATTTCTCTTCGATATTTTTTTAAAATAATCTATTTTAAATGTGCAAAATTGACTAAAATTGCCAAAATAAAAATTTTAAACTTGCCCAGATTTTCGGGTTGTTACAGGAGAAAAGGGGGGCCTTTTATAAATAAATATATATATTATTTAATTAAATTCCAAAAAGGTACTTTTTATTTCGAACTCGAAATCGAACCCACCGACTGTCGTCCATAGCTAATTAACCCCATTCTGAACACAATGGGATATGTACCGTAGGATGATTCGACTATTTCGATCAATTTTTGTCAAAATTAAAATATAATTCTATATATTGAATTTAAACGCACATTTCAATTTACTGGGGCCACGTACTAACTAGAAAAATCCCAGAAAAATATTTTCTAGCTTCGTATTGACAATACGGTCCTAACAAAACCAGTTTCGTCAAATTCTGAGACCGTTTGAAAAATGGTCATTTTCTAGTCGATTAAAATCAATTGAAACTGGTCAAACGCGTTTTACTTCGCCATGCTCACATATTGATTTGAAAAATTACGAGTTTTGGAGTCTAGCAATAACTTGACATCACAGATCCAACAAAGGTGGTTTTGTCAAAAACCGAGGTCGTTTGCAAAATTCCCATTTTTAAGGGCCAGAATTCCATAGCGACTATTCTGAATTTTTAACTGGACATATCTTTTGATTCCCACAATGAAATTTCGATTTTTCGGATTCGTTGGAAAGATATTGTCAAATGGATTCAAATATTTTTGGTTTCACTAAAATCCGGTTTATTTTGCACCCGGTACATTCATTTGAATTTTGAAATCGAATTATCGAACTACCGCGCCATTTTCAATTCCTTTTATATATATAAATAAATATTTATATTCTAACGATGATTCGAATAAATATATACGTTCGAATTCCATTCAAAATAAATTTCTCATCGTTATTATTTAAAATAATTCATTTTAAATATTCAAAATTCGCTAAAACTGCCAAAATAAAAATTTTAAATTGGCTCGAATTTCCGGGTTATTACAGTTGCAAACAAAAATATGATTTTAATTCTAATGTTTTGTTTGCATCTAAAGTTGCAAACAAAAATATGATTTTAATTCTAATATTTTGTTTCAATGGAGAAGGCAAATAAAGAACAGTTTTTTATTTCGATGCATATTTGCATTGGAGAATGCAAATAAAAGAACAATTTTATATTTCTAAATATATTTGCATTAGAGAATGCAAATAAAAGAACATTTTTATTTTGCAATGTATATTTGCATTAGTGAATGCAAATAAAAGAACAATTTTAATTTCAATGTATATTTGCAACTCTATCTCAATTCAATGACATATTTTCAATTGTATTAACCATTCTTTTAAATCCAATAAAATGACAAATTGGTGAAATAATGTTTTATATGGAATTTACAATCCTATTTCAATTCAACAAAATAATCCAAATAATGTTTTTTTTTGAATTGACAATCTAATTCAATTCAACAAAATGGTCAAAACAATGCTTTTAATATTTATTGCCAATCTAATGTAATTCATCAAATAACCAAAATAATGCTTTAATGTTGAATTGACAATCTAGTTCAATTCAACAAAACAGTCAAAATAATGTTTTTACTATTGAATTGGAATTTTTTAATCCAAATCAATAACATAACAGAATGATTATATTTATCGATTTGAAAATTCTAATCCAAATCAATAATCTAATGAAATGATTATTTTTATCGATTTGGAAATTCTAATCCAAATCAATAATCTAACAAAATGATTATTTTTATCGATTTGGAAATTCTAATCCAAATCAGTAATCTAACAAAATGATTATTTTAATCGATTTGGAAATTCTAATCAAAATCAATAAATAAACAATAATGTTTTATTTAATGGAACACAAACAAATCTGTGTTTACACATCACCAACAAACAAATAAAACATCCACAATATCATCACATAACAGATCTGAATTATACACATTCCATCATCACATAACAATTAAATTAAATAACTAATTAACTATATAGAATAAGAAATCTCACAGTCATAACGCAAGTTGGTCCAAAATTTGAACTGCTTGGAATTGGATCTAGTCTGGACAGCAGCGTAGATCTCAGTTTCACGATTTAATAGGATCTGAAATTGTTCAAGATATCGTATGTATTTGTAACGAACTGGGTTTTCGACTCCGAAAATCAACATAAAACCCATGTTAATTATTTAGGTATCGAACATTCCAGATCATTAATAGAAAGAAGTTAGAGGATGAGAATAGATAAAATAGAAAATTAGAATAGAAGAAGAAGAACACAATCAGAGTAAACACGAATCTCACAGCGGAGCGAATAAAATATATTATAACATAACTTTGAAATGAAACAATATATATATATACAATAACATTATCAGAGTACAACACTTACACACAGCGGAAATAACAATAGATATATCATCCTGAAGCCTCCTGCTTCAAGCTCCTCCTAGTATATCTGTAAAGACCTGAACCACTTGACTGCCCATACAAATTTGGGCACCCAAGAGTTTAGGGAAAACAAAACAAAATAAACTCTGGGTCAGTCATGGAACTGGTGTGAGTAAACTCAAATCATTTGGTTTAACTTTTCAAAATCCTTTATGAAAGAAATGATAATCGTAAGACTGATCCACACATAAACACGGATGGTTTTTACCTTACGATAACCCAAAACAGTTTTGGAAATCAATACTTCTCTGATATTATAATAATGTCTAATCGCAAGTAATTAACAATCTAGCAGAACGCTTGCATCTCACGTTCCACATATATAGTATACAATCAAAATCGCAGGCTCTTATTGGAGATTGGATTCCGACTATGACAAGGTATGGGACCACCTGCCGATAGTGTATCTCTAGAGGCGAATACACTGGGTTCAATAAGAACATCTTGCAACCTGGCCCACGCATGACTGACTACTCATTTCGATTGAGTGTATTGAATGTATATCACCAATGGTTGGGAGCTACCCACCATTTAGGTGATTAAATTGGATTTCCTCTAGATAGGTGATATACACCCTAATGGGAGCGACCCACTTAGCCATGCTGCCTGCCCGATTTCTATCATTTCCCGGTTGATGAGGCTTGAGGTCATAGCGTATCTTTGACAAATCATACATTCATTTACTTTGAATGCCACATCGTCATACCCGTCAAATCAATGATTGATTTCTCCAAAAATACCACGGGTATAAAGCTAATAGAAACGAATTCCTCCGCCATCTAACATAAGTACGTTTGAAGAGATCAACTTACACGATCCTTTAGATATACTCTGTCAGACATTTGTCCATTCACGTTTGTCCTGGGACTGGACAAAACGAAGGCACTATTCTGTAAACAGGATAGCCCTTGCATAAATCCGTCTTCAATATTTGATCGCAAAGATAACGTCCATATAGAGTGGTTTTCAGATGTGTGCAACCAACGATATTATTTCCAGATGGAAATTCTATCGATCAATCATCAATCCACATTTATCTCTTTCTATAAAATTATCTTTAATTTATCCATTTCCCCATTTCTATCTATTTGTAAATTCTTATTTTCTAAATTTAGAAAATATACATCATCAGCCATTGGAAAACATTTCCATCTCTGTTTCACGTATCACTGTCATTCCAGTATTCTTTCTCATTAACTTTTCATTTTCTATGATTAGAAAATATCTCTTGTTATATTTGGAAAATGTTTCCAAAATTTATTCAACAGATGTTTAAATAAAACATCACTAAGCCAATTTAAACCATTACACTCATTAACTAAATTCACTAAATCAATCTTCACTATCGAACCTTACCCATCTCTTAGTTAAAAACGAAGTCAATCAAGTTGGGGTATAATTACCTCTCAGACCTTAACTGAACAACCTTTCTAACCTCGAAATAGACAAAGTTCACCTTTTAAACCTTTAACAACTTCCTTACGTAACTCGGATTCTGTTTATGAATCTACTTCTTTTACCAAATCATTTGATTATAACGATGGTGTTATAATCCCATGCTTTCGAAATAAAATAACTTAACTAAAATTCTTATTCCATATTTTGAATGAATACCAAATAACTAATTGAATAATAATATACATCTTGATTTAAAGACGGAAAGTAAATAGAACTTTCCCTAATTCGATATAATCGAATTCAACGTATAATTTTCTTTTTCGAATAATCTCCATTCGATAACTCCTTTTCGAATAAACTATATTCGATAACTCTTTCTTCGCATAACTATATTCTGTAATCTCTCTTCGAATGATTTACATTCATTCAAATTTCTACGAATGATTTACATTCGATAAATCTCCTTTCGAATAAACTATATTCGATTAACTCCTTTAACTCTATTCGAATAAACTATTTCGAATAACTCCTTTGGATTAACTCATTTGGATTAACTCGGTTTGGTTAACTCATCTTGACTAACTCAACTCGATTAACTCAACCTAATTAACTTATTTGATTAACTCAACTTATTTAATTCCTATCGAATATGTGATGACCCCAAACCCCGTACTGACGGTGGCAAGGGTAATCTTTGGAATATAACATATAAACAGATAATAGCAGAATAGAAATAAATAAATACACCAGATAAAGAACAAACAATCGACTGGATAAAGATAATCATCAGAGTTACACGGTATACAGGATCATACTTAGTACAAATACAGTTCAGCTATACATAAATGTCTACAGCGAAAAACAAACATAATATGTACAATAGGAGCTGAATAGCATAAAAAGAGATAAATGATAGAATCCATCTTCAGCTCCAGCTATCCAGAAAGAGCCTGCTAACCTGAACACAAGGCTGCCCATGTAGAAATAGGGGCACCCGAGTTTGAAAGTGAAACAAACTACGAGTCAGTCATGGGACTGGTATGAGAAATCTACTTAACACATTATATAATTTGGCTAATCACAGGACCACACCACTCTCGGGAACGGGTTTACTTTATTGGATTGCCAGTGCTTTACAACAAGTAAATCTTTTAAACATTACAATGCTTTTTATAAAAATGAAGCCATTATAAGACCCAGTTCCCATCACACAATGCAACGCAAACCGGAGGATAGAGTTTTACCTTATAATGGCCAAAATATGCTTGATACGAATAAAACAAAAGAATTTGATATTATTACTAGTGTTTATATGCTTCAAAAACAATTTCAAATCATAAGTATCAATCATAGACGGCATGGGTACCATATATCATGTCGCCATATATAGGTATAGAATCAAAACCGCACAGTCACGTATTTGGAAATTGGATTTCCGTCATGAACCAAGGCAAAAGATAGTCCTTACCGACTTCGAGAGTCTCTAGCCCGAGCCTCAGGATCAGAGCTCGAGTGACCCTTGGATCGTCAGCGCCGGTCCACCGATGTGGATTAAAATGCCTGAACATTGCGTTTCCCCACCCTTTGGGGCGTAAATGAGCCAACGAATGACACAATCGGTCCCGGATCGACCGATATAACCTAGGCGCCTCGTAACAGCAACAACCACATAGTTGAAAAATAGTATAAATGTCAGCCAGTTTTAAGCACTGACACCAACTCTAACTAGAAGGAAACGCATGCCCACCCTGAGGTCCTCTCCCGTTTCTGGTTCATACCGGGGTTTGAGGCTCGCGAATTCACGTTATACACAAAGCTACGCCACATAGGCGGTGCTTTGATCATCACCACAAGACTTTGCTTTTCAACAGAAGCCTTGATCACTGCATCTTAGCATGCCACATAGGCAATTCACACCATGCAACTGATGGCTATCAATCACACAGAATGAATTCTAATGTCAGACACACAGTCCATTTACAAGTCCGTTCTAGGTCTGAACGAAACCAGAGGCACTATATACCTCGCATGCCCATCGATCTCCACGTATGTCTGGACGATCACCACTAATTATCCTTATTTCGGGATGCCTCCCAATCAGGACATCAGTTACCATCCAACCGAGGTGAAGATCTCCAGTGTTCAACCACAGTCTTCATCTTCGACTTCTTATCGTCGATTCAGTTATTCAGAATGGGATAAACCCGGTCTTTCTGAGCAACTCACGTATATAATTAACAAGTGCTACACAAACACTACATACGCTTCATTCCAATTCATTATTCACTAACCGTAAATTAGTAAGAGAACGATTTCCCAAATATTAACCCCGAAGGCAGAAACCAACATCAGATCAAAACCCAGGAAACCATTCGACTTAGCTAACCTCCAGTTAGTTTCTAAATTTCACATTCCATATCGTTTATAATATTTTATAACGATTTATTGATATTTTTATTTATTTAAAAATAGCCAATTTATTCAAACGACGCTTCAGGCCATAACGCGGCCGTGGCGCTGTTTTTCTTTAGATTTGATTTACACATATCTAAAAATCTAACCGTTCACAAATTTTATATCATTAGAAAGATCTTTTCAAAACGAAAATCCAAGGTACCAGTTTTGGGAAAATCCGACGGTCGGATCTCCCGGTATACTTGTTTGAAGTTTCGATTTCAAAATACGAACTGCAGCGTCGTCATTCGATTTAATTTAATTATATATATATAATCGATTCTGGCGCTATTTTTCTTCAGATTTGAATTAAACATTCTAGACAATCCAACCGTTGGATCTTCACAAAGTGGGTGTCATTGGAAAGATATTTCCAAGGCAAACCAAACGATTTCGGTTTCGGGAAAATCCGATGGTCGGATCTCCCGCACTAATCGTTCGAAATCATGGTTTCAAAACACGAACTGCAGCTTCGTTATTCGATATATTTCAATTCTATTTATATATATATAAATATAATCGATTCTTCGATTTCAAAACCATTTTCTTTTCATACATTTGATAAAAATGATATTTTTATCCAACCGACATTTATTTTGACACTTCACTATTTTTAACAATTCATGTATATAATAAAAATGTGATTTTTATTGCAAAACAAATTATTTCAAAACACGACTATTTTATATAGTTCATATAGATGATAAAAATATGGTTTTTTATTATACAACAATTTATTTCAAAACAAGACTATTTTATATAGTTCATATAGATGATAAAAATATGATTTTTATTATAAAATAATTTATTTCAAACACGAATACCATCCAACACATGAATTTCTATTCAACGAATGAATTTCTATTCAACACATGAAGGTTTTCTATAGTTCGTGTATATAATAAAAATGTCATTTTTATTATTAAAGCAATTTATTTAAAACACGAATACCATTCAACACATGAATTTCTATTCAACGAATGAATTTCTATTCAACACATGAAGGTTTTCTATAGTTCGTATATATAATAAAAATGTGATTTTTATTGTTAAAGCAATTTATTTAAAACACGAATACCATTCAACACATGAATTTCTATTCAACGAATGAATTTTTATTCAACACATGAAGGTTTTCTATAGTTCGTATATATAATAAAAATGTGATTTTTATTGTTAAAGCAATTTATTTAAAACACGAATACCATTCAACATGTGAATTTATATTCAACGAATAAATTTCTATTCAACACATGAAGGTTTTCTATTCAACACACAAATATAGTTTCAACACATGAAAATAATTCTAACACAAGAATATTATTCAAAATTAGGTAGCATAATGGCAGGGTAGTTAAAACCGGGGTCGTCCCTAGTACGGGTCCTCTCTCTACCTTAAAGCCTCGCAGCTTTTGACAATAGGGATTTCATGCATCTAGTTCGCACGCAGGCGGCATGTTTATTTTTATTTCTTTTCCACAAACTAATCCTATGTGGTTTCAATCAAATAATTTTCAACTACAAACGGGTATTTTTCAACCACAATCAATCAATTTCAACCACAAACAATTCTAATCAACCATTCGCTATCAACCAATTTTTCACACCAATCACAACAAATAAATATCGTCCATGGTTTGTGGACGAGGGGCGTGTATATATATATATATATATATATATATAAGTATGTCACTTTTATTTCAACACATATATAATTTTTACAACGCATATATAACTTATACATTGAATGTACAACTTATACAACGCTTATACATGAGGTGTACAATGCTTATATAACTCATACATCGACAATATAATTTATACATCGTCGTTTTCCATATCGTTTATAATTCAGAAATCTCACATTGGGTTCCACTCCACCAAAAATAGCAGAAGGCTCATAAAAATATCCGGTCTCTTCTAGAATGTAGAAGACGTCCACACGAGTCCACTGTCTCTTGTTTCCCTGAATTTCGTCAAGAAACGAAAAAGATATGATTTTTACAGTGAAATCAAAAACTGTAGCGCTTTAAAGTGCTATAGAATAGTTTAAATTATTTTCAGCCGTTACTTCCACGAAACCTTCAAAACTAGGTTTAGATTTTTCTCGTAATCCGCGCAATGGGGTGACGATCGGAGGGTACCACTGTGGATAGTTTGGAAGGGCGCACGGATCGAGGTAGGTGGCGCTCAACTCGGTGGCTTTTGGCATCGTCGGCGGCGGTTCCAAGCGCTGGAGTTCGTGGCTGTGGATCTCGATGTACGGGCGACGAGGGGTGGTGTGGTTAGGTCAGATTTGAAGAGGAAGGAGAGGGCTACGAAAAGTTCAATAGGGCCAGGGGCTATCGACGATCATGGCAGTCGAAAAATGATCTGGAAGCTTTTGAAGTGTTTCCGTCGTCGATCAGGGGGGAGAGAGAATTTTCTTTTTTTTATATATAAAATTCTGATTGGCCGGGAGCTTTTAAAAGAGGGTTTTCTAACACGACCTCCAATCCAAACCCAACGAATGTCGTCCCCAGCTAAATACCCCCATTCTGAACACAATGGGATATGTTTTGTGGGCCCATTCGACTATTTCAGTCAGTTTTTCTTCAAATTAAAATATAAAACATTCAATATTTAATTTGAACGTACATTTCAATTTGCCGGGGCCACATACAGATTCTTAAAATTCCCGAAAAATAAATCTAGCTATGCTTTAACGATATGGTCCCAACAAAACCAGTTTCGTCGAATTCTGAGACCGTTTGAAAAATGGCCCTTTTCTAGTCGATCCAATTTAATAGAAATCGACCAAACACATTTTCCTTTGCCACGCTCACATACTAGCTTCAAAAATTATGAAATTTGAAACCTAGCAATAATTTAACATCCCGGATCCAAAAAAAAGTCGTTTCGTCGAATTCTGAGGTCGTTTGCAAAATGGCCATTTTCACAGGCTATATAAACTCTATAGCGACCTTTCTAAAAATTCGTTTAGCCATAACTTTTGCTTCCCGCTATGAAACTTCGATTTTTCAGATTCGTTAGAAAGATATTGACTAACAGATTTAAATATTTTTGGTTTCACTAAAATCCGTTTTGTTTTGCACCCGGTACAGCCAGTCAAAGTTTGAATTCAAATTTTGAAACTACCGCGCCATTTCAGGCCTTGTTTATAATTAGAATTAATTATAATTATTTTCAAACGTCGATTCAAACTTACTTTACGTCGTTATTATTTAAAATATTTATTTTAAATATTTTAAATTCACTAAAATAGCCAAATTAAAATTTTCAAACTGGTTCAGATTTTCCAGGTTGTTACAATCTCCCCCACTAAAAACTTTTCATCCCCGAAAAGGAACAAAGTCTAAAGTGGTTTGATTTATCAACTCTACTTTCAATCTGGCTTCCATTCTTCAACTTCTCAGTTTCTAAGAATTTTCAAATTCTTCAAAAATTTGGCTAACACCCTAAATTTTCGAAAAATTTCGCCATAACCTCCCTTGTACGGGGAGGGGTTTGGAAATTTATTGGGCCGTATTAGGTTCTCAATAAATCCTAATAAGCATGCACATATTTATAGTGATATATTCCGGTGTCCACCGGGGAGTGTGTATAGATCATAACTCCAGAGAATAAATTCTCGTCACCCTATAAATGGTTTTTGTGCCTTAATGACCAGAGAGACATGTTTATTGTCATCTCCAGACCCATGTGGGGTTTTTATTATTCTTGCAATTTACCATTACATTTTATATGGTCCACATTGGTCATCAGTTCAACCTGTAATATATAGTCATCGCCATACAAGCCTCTCGCTCGTATGGTAAATCTTTAACCTCGTCACAAAAGCTCCAAATGCTTATGTGCTATATGATGAAGTATGCCTATCTTCAAGAAATATGCCATGTAGCGTAGTTCAAAATTAATTGTTACTATCCTATGGAG
This sequence comes from Allium sativum, assembly GCA_030737875.1. Taxonomy (NCBI): domain Eukaryota; kingdom Viridiplantae; phylum Streptophyta; class Magnoliopsida; order Asparagales; family Amaryllidaceae; genus Allium; species Allium sativum. Next base: position 494,870,599 of record CM060920.1, read on the forward strand.
ACATTTATTATTACACACAGAACAACCAGCACTCCGCATCCAATGGCATTCACAGGAGTTGATATAATAATATTTCACATCCAACACATTAAGGTTTACCTATTTATCCGGCACGCAAATAAATTCTTTACTCAACATCTAATCCATTTACCTATTGAAACATATATAATGCACATGTATATATTTCTATCTATTTTTAACTCAGTTCAATGTGTGATTTAATCGAATAAATTCTACCATTCGTTCTCTTATTGATTAAATTAACTATCGTTCTAATAATTTAATTAATCAAATCCACTATCACACAACACAAACAACAATCAATTTTATTTTTAACTTTTCAAAAATCATACAAATTAATTCAAACACTCTTTTGAAATTAATCAGACTATAGAATTAAAAGTTCACGTCCATGAAAAGAAAATAACAACAAAGTAGAGAACATAATGGAAATTTCAAAATATGGTAAATGTACCTTGCACCAGAGTCAATCAGAGATATCCACCCTACACTTAGGATAGGCTTTCTTAATGCTTTCCTCTGTTTCCCAAGTACAATCTCGCGGATCTCCACTCCATTGCACTTTGACTAAGTGAACCTTATTGTTCCTCGGCTCTTTGGTTTCTTTTCCAATGATCTTTAGCGGCTCTCTTCTCACAGCTAATTCTGGAGTAATTTCAATATCCTGTTGTGCAGCTTCTTCCACGATCAGGTCTAGATCATGAACGTGCTTTCGAAGTTTAGATATGTGAAATACATCACGCACTCCAGGCAACCAATCAGGCAATTGAATTCTATAAGCGAGAGCCCCAATCCATTCAAGAATAGGGAATGGTCCAATAAATCTGGGTGCCAACTTCCCAGTTTTGCCAAATCGAATCACTCCTCTCATCGGAGAAACCCTTAGATACACATAATCACCAACAGAAAAAGCCAAATCCCTTCTTCTTGAATCAGCATAGCTCTTCTGTCAGCTTTGAGCGGCGAGTAATCATTTCTTAACGAAATCGACTTTGTCTACAGCTTCACAGATCATATCAGGTCCCAATACAAGTCTATTACTAGGTTCGACCCAACAAGCAGGGGATCGGCACGGTCTACCATACAATGCTTCGAATGGTGACATCGTCAGGCTCGCTTGGTAGTTGTTGTTATATGAGAACTCAGCCAAATGCAAATGGTCTTCCCATGTTCAACCAAAGTAAAGAACGCAAGCCCGCAATAGATCTTCTAGTATACGATTCACCCTCTCAAGCTGACCATCTGTCTGAGGATGATAGGCGGTGCTTAAATTCAGCTTCGTTCCCAGTTCTACTTGAAACGCCTCCCAAAATTTGCTAGTAAATATTGGATCTCTATCACTAACTATACTGAGCGGCACTCCATGTAGCCTAACAATTTCCTTGAAATAAATTTGCGCCAGACTCTGAGCAGTTCGGTTCCATCTGATAGGTATGAAATGGGCGCTCTTCGTGAAGCGATCTACGATCACCCAAATACTGTCATTTCCTTTCCTGGTTCTAGGCAAACCATCTATGAAGTCCATGAAAATATGTTCCCACTTCCAACCTGGAATGTCCAGCGGTTGCAACAATCCAGCCAGTTTCTGTTGGTCGTTCTTGACTAGTTGGCAAGTAGGGCATCGGCTAACATATAAAGAAATGTCTCTCTTCATCGACCTCCACCAGAAAGTGCGTTTGATGTCATTATACATTTTTCTTACTCCTGGATGGATACTAAGTTTTGACTTGTGGCATTCATCCAGTACTTCCTTTCGGAGCTCAGAAATGTTAGGAACACAGAATTGACCTTTTAGCCTTAGAATCCCATCATTATCAACCTGAAAACTCGAGGGCTCACCTTTCTGAATTATCTCTCTGATCTTCTGAATGAAGTGATCATCCTTCTTAAGAGCAGATATTTTATCAATCAATCAAGTTGTAATAATAAAACTGGCGATCATTACATTCTTTCTACTTAGTGCATCGGCCACGACATTTGCTTTCCCTGGAATCTCAAAATCGTATGCTGCAAGGAACTCTAGCCAACGTTGCTGCCTCAGATTCAAGTCTTTCTGGGTGAACAGATACTTTAGCGACTGATGATCTGTAAACAGTTCGAATTTCTCACCCAAAAGATAATGTCTCCAGATTTTCAAAGCAAATATGATAGCCAACAACTCAAGATCATGAGTAACGTATTTCTTTTCATGTGGCTTCAGCTGACGGCTAGCATAAGCAACAACTTGACCTCTTTGCACTAATACTGCACCAAGGACTTCTCTAGAGGCATCTGTCCAGACTTTCAAGTCCTGATTGCCGTCGATAATCGTTAACACTGGAGTCGTTGTTAATCTTAACTTTAGCTCCTCAAAAGCCTCTTCACATTCTGGAGTCCACTTGAATTTTGAGTGCTTCTTTGTAAGCTTTGTTAAGTGACTAGATATCTTCGAAAAATCTTTAACGAACTTCCGGTAATAACTAGCCATTCCAAGAAAACTTCGGACTTCTGTAGGAGTACTAGGTTGTTTCCAATTTTGAATAGCGGTGATTTTACTTAGATCCACAGCAATTCCCTCTTTCGATACGATGTGGCCAAGAAACTTCACTTCATCTTGCCAGAATATACATTTGGACAGTTTGGCTTTCAATACATTCCTTCTCAGAATATCTAGAACTTGTTCCAAATGTTTTTCATGTTCGGCCTTTGACTTAGAGAAGATTATAATATCATCAATAAAGACCAGAACAAACTTATTCAAGACTCCTCTAAACACTCTATTCGTTAAATCGACGAAGTATGCAGGAGCGTTACATAAGCCGAACGGCATTACTAACGACTCATAGAATAAGTCTGGACCTCTGAATGCTGTCATAGGAACAAACTCTTAGGCAATACGAAGCCAATGGAAGCCTGTAGCTAGGTCCATCATTGAAAATACTTGTGCTCCATTCAGACGATCCAATAAATCATTGATTCGCGACAATGGATATTTATTCTTTATTGTCTGCTTATTCAAGTCACGATAATCCACACATAGTTGCACAGTACCGTTAGACTTTGGGACAAACACCACTGCTGCTCCCCAATCAGAGAAACTAGGCCTGATCAGACCCTTCCATACAAGCTGTCTTGTTTGATTGTCTAATTCCTCTTTCTCTTTCAAGGTCATTCTTCGAATAGTGTGCACTACTGGCCTTGCATTCGGGATTAAATCAATTTTGAAATCAATTTCTCTCTGCAGAGGTAAACTAACGACTTCTTCGAACACATCCGCATAATTCTTGACGACAGGAATATCTTTTATGAGGTTGGGAACATTCTCTGTGACTACAGGGATATTTTCTATTTGAGCAGGAGAAACATCCAAAGCTGCCCAGAAGTCTTTTCTATTAGAATTCTGACCTTCACAGGGAATGGTTATATAATCACCTGATTTAATCTTCTCCTTAACGACTCTATCGGCGCATTTAACCTCAGCTTCATATTTGGTCAACCAGTCTAACCCCAAGATAAGATCAAATTCTGTAAAATTCATGACGACCGCGATGGTAGGGAACCGATAACGAGAAAAAGACACCGGCATCCCACAAACCCAACTGAGATCGAGGGAACCCCCAACCGGATTATGGACAGTTATTGGTTCTTTGAGCTTCTTCAAATTCAAATCCAGTTTCTTAACCGCATTCTTTGCAACAAAGCTTCGCGATGCGCCGGTGTCAAACAGTACTTCAACTGGAATATCTTTGACAGTTAGTGTGCCTTCTAAAACATCTGGCCTTTCCTGAGCAGACGAGGATGCAGGCACTTCTGCCACTTCATTTACATGTACTGCTTCGGTTTTCTGAGTAGCGGGCAGGCCTTTAAAAGATGACCAGTCTGATGACATCGATTACACTTTCTGTTCTCTTAAAACTTCTCATGTTTCTTTAAAGCTCTGCATCTTATCGAGAAATGTCCTTGCTTATTGCAATTAGAGCATACAGTTGTCCTTACTGGTTCCTTCTCAGATTTAGCCATTTTCCTCTTCACACTGGGCTTCTTACTGACCTCAGACATCCTACTGGCCTCAGGACGATCAGTTTCAGACTCACCTTTATTACTAGGACTGACTTCCTCTTTGTGACGCAACATACCTTTCTTGTCGAGACTTATACTGGTAAGCCTTGTATATCATTTCTGAAAAAGGAAGCTTCACATTTCTCATTACACTATTCTACTATTTCCTTTGCAAGCCATGAATAAACCTCAGATTCTTCCTCTTCGGATCTTTAATCAGATGCGGGGCAAAATGAGAAAGTTCATTGAATCTCTTATGATATTCTGGAATGGTCATATCTCCTTGTATCAGATAAGAGAATTCATCACATAACCGCTCAGTTGCTTCAAGAGGAGTAAATCTTTCTAGGAAAATTACTTTAAATCTATCCCAGGTGATATCACCTTCACGATTATCCTCAATAATAGAATCCCACCAGAACAAGGCTTCGTCTTTGAGTGCCCAAGACGCCAGTAATCTTCTCTGGTCATCCCGTAGCTTTAAACCGTCAAAGATTTTCTCAGCAGAATGAATCCAAGCTTGTGTTTTCATAATAGATTCTTCGCCCGAGAATGGTATTCCACCCTTATTTCGATAATTAATTAATAGAGCCTCAATACCTGGTTATGCATTCCTTCTGTTTCTGACACTCATTTTCCAGTACTTCTGCAAATAGAAGATTAAGTGTCAGGTCACAGAAAAGATATTTTAAAGCATAGAGACACATACTTGAATGTAAATGTATCTATCGAGGTGTATTTCATTTTGCTATACTCATACTAGGATATTACCGATCCTATCTGTAATGAGTTATCTATCCTAGAACTCTACTGGTTCTATTTCTGACGAGTTCGTTAATATGTTATATTCCAGCACCAAGCTTAACCAAAGCTCTGATACCAGCTGTGATGACCCCAAACCCCGTACTAACGGTGGCAAGGGTAATCTTTGGAATATAACACATAAACAGATAATAGCATAACAGAAATAAATAAATAAACCAGATAAAGAACAAACAATCGACTGGATAAAGATAATCATCAGAGTTACACAGTATACAGGATCATACTTAGTACAAATACAGTTCAGCTATACATAAATGTCCACAGCAGAAAATAAACATAATATGTACAATAGGAGCTGAACAACATAAAAAGAGATAAATGATAGAATCCATCTTTAGCTCCAGCTATCCAGAAAGAGCCTGCTAACCTGAACACAAGGCTGCCCGTGTAAAAATAGGGGCACCCGAGTTTGCAAGTGAAACAAACTACGAGTCAGTCATGGGACTGGTATGAGAAATATTCTTAACACATTATATAATTTGGCTAATCACAGGACCACACCACTCTCGCGGAACGGGTTTACTCTATTGAATTGCCAGTGCTTTACAACAAGTAAATCTTTTAAACATTACAATGCTTTTTATAAAAATGAAGCCATTATAAGACCTAGTTCCCATCACACAATGCAACGCAAACCGGAGGATAGAGTTTTACCTTATAATGGCCAAAATATGCTTGATACGAATAAAACAAAAGAATTTGATATTATTACTAGTGTTTATATGTTTCAAAAACAATTTCAAATCATAAGTATCAATCATAGACGGCATGGGTACCATATATCATGTCGCCATATATAGGTATAGAATCAAAACCGCACAGTCACGTATTTGGAAATTGGATTTCCGTCATGAACCAAGGCAAAAGATAGTCCTTACCGACTTCGAGACTCTCTAGCCCGAGCCTCAGGATCAGAGCTCGAGTGACCCTTGGATCGTCAGGGTCGGTCCACCGATGTGGATTAAAATGCCTGAACAATGTGTTTCCCCACCCTTTGGGGCATAAATGAGCCAACGAATGACTCCATCGGTCCCGGATCGATCGATATGACCGAGGTGCCTCGTAGCAGCAACAACCACATAGGTGAAAAATAGTATAAATGTCAGCCGGTTTTAAGCACTGACACCACCTCTAGCTAGAAGGAAACGCATGCCTTCCTTGAGGTCCTCTCCCGTTTCTGTTTCATACCAGGGTGTGAGGCTCACGAATTCACGTTATACACAAAGCTATGCCACACAGGCGGTGCTTTGATCATCACCACAAGACTTTGCTTTTCAAAAGAAGCCTTGATCACTGCATCTTAGCATGCCACACAGGAAATTCACACCATGCAACTGATGGCTATCAATCACACAGAATGAATTCCAATGTGAGACACACAGTCCATTTACAAGTTCATTTCGGATCTCCACGTACGTCTGGACGATCACCACTCATTATCCATATTTCGGGATGCCTCCCAATCAGGACATCAGTTACCATCCAACCGAGGTGAAGATCTCCGGTCTTCAACCACCGTCTTCATCTTCGAATTCTTATCGTCGATACAGTTATTCAGAATGGGATAAACGCGATCTTTCTGAGCAACTCGCGTATATAATTAAATAGTGCTACACAAACACTACATACGCTTCATTCCAATTCATTATTCACTAACCGTAAATTAGTAAGAGAACGATTTCCCAAATATTAACCCCGAAGGCCTAAACCAACATCAGATCAAAACCCAGGAAACCTGTAATAACCCGGAAATCTGGGCCAATTTAAAATTGTTATTTTGGCAATTTTAGCGAATTTTAATTATTTAAAATGAATTATTTTAAATAATATCGACGAGAAATTTATTTTGAATATAATTCGAACGTATATATTCATTTGAATCGACGATAGAATATAAATATTTTTTTATATTTATAAAAGGAATTGAAAATGGCGTGGTAGTTCGATAATTCGATTTCAAACTTCAAATGGATGTACAGGATTCAAAATAAACCGGATTTTAGTGAAACCAAAAATATTTGAATCTAATTGAAAATATCTTTCCAACGAATATGAAAATTTGAAATTTCGTAGCGGGAATCAAAAGATATATCCAGTTGAAAATTCAGAATAGTCGCTATGGAATTCAAGCCCTTAAAAATAGCCATTTTGCAAATGACCTCGGATTTTGACGAAACCACTTTTGTTGGATCCGGGATGTCTAGTTATTGCTAGGTTTCAAATTTCATAATTTTTCGAATCAATATGTGAGCGTGGAAAAGGAAAACGTGTTTGACCAGTTTTAGTTGATTTTAATCGACTGGAAAATGGCCATTTTTCAAACGGTCTCAGAATTCAGCGAAACTAGTTTTGTTAGGACCGTATCGTCAATACGAAGTTAGAAAATATTTTTTAGACATTTTTAGAGTTCGTATGTGGCCCCAGTAAATTGAAATGCGCGTTCAAATTCAATATATAGAGTTATATGTTGATTTTGACGAAAACTGATCGTAACGATCGAATCAGCCTATGATACATATCCCATTGTGTTCGGAATGGGGGTAATTAGCTGGGGATGACAGTCGGTGGGCTTGATTTCGAGTTCGTATTATAAAGTACCTTTTTGAAATTAAAAACAATAAAATATATTATATAATAAACCCCCCCTTTATTCTCCTTAACCGGTTACCCCCCTGGAAGTCAACGCACAAATCGATTTAAAGAAGAAAAAAACGTCGCCGCCCAGTCACAAGACGCCCCCCCACCCCCGCGAGATCGTCCGCCGCCCAGTCACAAGGCGTCGCCCCCTCCACTTCAACACCTCGGAGCCCCCCTCGATCGAAGTCCGACCCTCTTCCTTCTCGCCGACAAGCACCTCCCCCCTGCCTCCGTACGATCAGCGAACCCCCCCCCCCCCCACCGTAGACCGACGCTCCCCTCTCGCAGCAGCCCTCCGCCCAAAGCACCACCCTCCGACAAACTGCGATCCCCCGGTCCTCCTTCTTCGAAGTGAAGTAAGTTTTAATTTCTGATTATAGTTAAAGCTTAGATTTTTATATGAAATTAAAGCTAGGATTTTTATTTTATTTATTTAAATCAAGTATGGATTTTGATTATGTAAAAGTTAAGATAATTTTTATATAAGTCAAATTTAGATTTTTATTTAAAATAGAAAAGGTAGGATTTTAAAATAGAAAAGAAGCGATCTTTAGTCTAGTAAAGAAGTGATTTGTTTAGGCATGAAGTTCATATTTTCATATAAGAAAGTTATGGTTTTGGTTATCATAAAGATTCGATTTTTATTTATATAAAAGATGAGATCTTTATTTCTAGAAAGATACGATCTTTATATGTATGTGAGCGATGTAGAAATTTGATTTTTACATGATAGAAAGATTAAAAATATAATTTTTATAATATAGAAAGATTAAAAAATATGATTTTTACATGATAGAAAGATTAAAAATATAATTTTTATAATGTAGAAAGATTAAAAATATAATTTTTATACTAGTGGCATATTAAAAATATGATTTTTATTCATGTAGAGTAGTAAATATATATACATTATTAGGAGAAGAGCAATATAAAAATATACTTTTTATAACGAAGTGAAGATAAAAATTCGATTTTTATATATTGAATAGCGAAGTAAAAATGTGATTTTTATATAGGTAGTGATTACGGATGATGAAAGTGAGGAAAGAAGGAACGGCGAAGACTTCTACATTTGAAGAGTCGTGGCGTTTGGATTTGCTAATCGGTGAGAACTCCTCACCTTTTATTTAATTTTCTAGTTAAATATATAATAGGATGCAGACGGTGTTTAGTAGCACCCGACACCCGTCGTCCACAGACCATGGACGGCTTGTATGCTTGTTTGTTTGATTTTGATATGTAGTTGATTGTGTGATGTTATGTGAAATGAAATAAAATAAAATATTTTATAGTGGAAAATATTTTATAGTTAAAAACAGAATTTTTAACGTGCATATGAAATGAAATAAAAATAAACAAATCGGACGATTTGTTTATATACACACATTTGACTGATATTGATTGGGACGATAAATTTTACACATCGCCCAACTGCACAAATAAAATCTGTGTTTGATTGTTTGAAAACCCCACACGGGTATTGGGATGATATACGACATACACTAGTCCCAATAATTAGCGGTATGTCGATCGATTGATGGACAGACTATTATGAGCGTTAAATATTTATATTTGATGCTTATACAGTGTAGAATGCACTTTGGATGATGGTTGATTATTCATCGTTGTTATTGTATACATGCGTTGTAGAAAATCCATATAATTAACATTATATGGTAATTGATTGGGCCTCATTCCAGTTTTGAAAAAGAAATATTTGAATAGAATATTTGAAATAGAAATATTTGAATAGAATATTTGAAAATAGAAATATATGAAGCCGTGTTGATTAGATTGACGCCATTTTGACGTGAACGATATTTATATCGATTCTATTCATTTTATAATGGATATCGAAAGTGATTTCAAAATCTGATATTTTGAAAAGAATTGAAATTCGAATCAAACTGAATAGAAATGAATTCGAATTGAAATTGAATATAAATGAATTCGAATTGTAATTGAATTGAATTGAATTGAAAATGAACTGAAATTGAATTAGAAATCAATTTGAATGGAAACCAATTTGAATTGAATTTAAAAGGAATTTATAAGGCAAAATTCAATTTTGATTTAAAATTGAATATAAAGTTAAAACTGTTTTGGAAACGAATTTAAAACGATTTATAAAATACGTTTTGAAAGGAAATCGACGAAATATATATAATATATATATAGAATGGCCTGAATAGAACGCGCCGCGCCGCGGCAGTTCGCGAATTTCGACCAATGACTTCGAACGGATATTACGGGAGATCCGACCGTCGGATCCTCCTAAAACCGGAACCGTTAGGTTCGTATCGAAAAGAGCTTTCTAACGAATATGAGAAATTAGAAATCTAACGGTTGGATTTGGAATTATGTCCAAATCAAATTTGGAAAAGGTCGCTGTAAGTGCAGTTCGATGGCCGTTGATGGAAATCGACTGTACGGGCCTTGATAAAATTTTTAAAAATTGTAATAATTTGTGTAAAATCATAAGAAATGATTTGTGAAGAATTGGGATTAAAAACTCCATATTTGAAAAGATAAAAATAGATTTTTATCGAAATGAACTAGTTTTGAACTAGAATTATAATTCTATTAATTTTTAAATAAATAAATTGGATTTGAAAAGGGTTTTAAAAGTAACCAGAATTTCCAATAATTGAATTGGAATGGATTTGAATCGAAATTGTCTTTGGATTATTTCGATGTTGGATTTCGAGATTATACAGATATTGTTATGGAAATTTGAAAGATATATTTATATCGCTTTTTCCAATACGATATTTGTTGGTCGTAGAATTTGATATTGAATATAAGCCGATATATTTTCTATTCAGAGCCTTGTATTTAACGTTAAATGTGATTTGGGTTTGTCGTGAATGGTGTCTTCATTAACACTGTTCTTGAACCCAGTTGAGAAAAAGATTAAATCTTTTTATTTAGATTTAATGATGTGTACCAATTAAATAATATTTAATTGGAATTGAATTGGTATTGATTTTTGGGTTTATCGTGAACAGTGTTTTAAATAACACTTGCTCTTTAACCCGATAATTAATGAAATGTGATTTTGGGTTGTCGTGAACGGTATCTTCAATAATACTGTTCTTAGACCCAAAGGAGTTAAGAAAATCAGAAACTAAATGGAGATTAGTTAAGTTGAATGGTTTCTGGGGTATTGATCTGATGTTGGTTTCGGCCTTCGGGGTTAATACTTAGGGAATTGCTCACTTGCTAATTTACGGTTAGGGACTGATTGAAATTTGATGTGATTTTGGGTTTATCGTGAACCGTGTTTTAAATGACACTGATTCTTTAACCCAGTCAAAAATTAAAACTAAGTGGAGTTTTAATGAATCTTTAATTAGATTGAAATGATCGAGAATTGAGTATCACCAGTTTTGCTCCGGGCGATGGTTAAATCTTTAATTAGATTTAAACGTGAAATGGTAATTGAATTTACCGATAACACCGTGGTGTTAGATATGAAGTATGACCAGTTTTACTTCATGGGATGAATAGGTTGGGATTGGGAAATAAAATAAATGATTACTTCGGTAAGGTTCGCTAATCCCGACTAGTTTGAAGTGATATTCAAAAGGAAGATTAAAGAATAAATTTGAAAGAATTTATCTTTGATAAAATTAATGGGAACCTTTCCCTAAGAATGTGAAATTTAGAAACTAACTGTAGGTTGGCTAAGCAGAGTGATTTCCTGGGTATTGATCTGATGTTGGTTTCGGCCTTCGGGGTTAATATTTGGGGGATTATTCTCTTGATTAATTTACGGTTAGTGACTGATGAATTGGAATGAGGCGTATGTTGTGTTTGTGTAACACATATTTATTATATACGCGAGTTATTCAGAAAGACCGGGTTTATCCCATTCTGAATAACTGATATGACGATAAGTCGAAGATGAAGACGGTGGTCGAAGACCGGAGGTCTTCACGTTGTTTGGGTGATTACTGACGATCTTGATTGGGATGTACACCCAAGAAGATGGAAACAGTTGGTGATTGTCCAGACGTACTTGGAGATCGATGGATATGCGGGGTACTAGGTGCCTCCGGTTTCGTTCAGACCCAGAACGAACTTGTAAATGGACTATGTGTCTGACATTGGATTTCAGTCTGTGTGATTGATTTCTATTAAATATATATCTTTTTGGCGGCGGAGAATTTATTCTCTTGCTTAACGCCCTTCTCTGAGACTTACGAGCTCAGGGGTTATATACTGATGGATATCAAACGCATAGAGTGAATTGCCTGTATGGCATGCCTAAGTGGCGAATGATCAAGGCTTCTGTTGAAAACCAAAGTCTTGTGGTGGATGATCGAAGCACGGCCTTTGTGGCGTAGCTTTGTGTAACGTTTACTTCGCGAGTTTCACACCCGGTATGAACCAAAAACGGGAGACGGACCTCAGGGAGGGCATGCATTTCCTTCTAGCTAAAAAGTGGCGTCAGTGGTTTTACACGCCCTGACGAGTTTGACTTATGTGGTTGTTGCTGTTGCGAGGCGCCTCGGTTTGATCGGACGATCCGGGACCGATGGAGTCATTTAGTTGGCTCACCTACGCCCCAAAGGGCGGGGAAACGCAGTGTTCAGGATTTCGTCTAATCCACATCGGTGGACCGGCCCTGTCGCTCCAAGGGCCCACCTGAGTCTGGGTCCTGGGACACGGGATAGAGCGTCTCGAATCGGTAGAGGACGATCCCTGGCCTCAGTTCATAGATGGAAATCCAATTTCCAAATACGTGACATTTGCGGTTTTATTTGTAAACCTATATATGGCGACATAGTGGCATGGGACGCTCATGTCGCCTATGATTGATACTTATGATTTGAAGTTGTTTTATACAATATGTATTTATAATTGTATCAAATGATTTGTTTTAAACGTATCAAGCATTCTTGGCTATTATAAGGTAAAAACCTATCCTCCGGCTTGCGTTGCATTGTGTGATGGAACCTGGGTCTTATAATAGCTTCATTTTTCTTTATTTAGCATTGCGCTGTTTGTTTTATGCACTGGTATTCTTGGGAGGAAACCCGTTCTGTGTTATACGGCGTGGTCCCTTGATTTACCTAACTTTAAAAATAAAGATTAATAACTGTTTTAGTTCTCATACCAGTCCCATGACTGACCTGGAGTTTATTGTTTTAACCTAAACTCTGGGTGCCCTTATTTTCGACACGGGCAGCTAGTAGTTTTGTTTTTGCAGATTTATATTCACAGGATCCTGGTTTACAGCTGGAACGATATCCGGAAAGCTTTGTATCCGTATATCTCCTTCAGTTGTGTATTGTATTATTTTCCGCTGCTATGTAATTTATTGTAATCTCTGATATTTTCTGTCGAATAATATTTGTTTATACTCTGTATATTCATGTATTCTGATGGAATTGTTGTAATAAACAATGAAATATTCTCCCGTCTGCGTTCTTCTGTGGCTTGTCCTCGAACTATCCGCTCTTCCCTTACTGGGGAAGTTACGGGTCTTTACATTTTGGTATCAGAGCTTTGGTTTACAAAGCTAGAGAACAAGACACATTAGAACCAAACGAAAGAATTCATCAGATATTGGATAAGTAATATCCAATTAGAATGACTCGTTAGAGATGGGATCAGTAGTATCCTAGAACGTGTGTGAAGAGTATATTTTTAAAAATGAAAACAATTTTTGTTTTGAAAATTTAAATCAATTATTCGTATTTGATTATTTATTTTAAATTGATTGGGACAATCCAATATATAAAGATTTTGCATATATGTCTTGCAAACGTGTATTCAAAGTTTTAATGTACTGGATAGGTATAGAATCACACTCTAGTGCCCGGGGATAATTCTGGTAACGGGGCACCATCGCCAGTATTTATTTTCGAGTTTCGAATGTGAGATTTCTATATATTTCCAATTGACTGGTGTGAGAACCGAAACTAAATAGGGCCTATTGTTGTGATTTGGCATCAAAAATCTGATTTTTTGACTATGTATCAAAGTTATGAATTTCAAAAGCTAATCAACTAATTGATTGATGGTTGTGGTGTTGATTATTGGTTGTTTAATTAAAATTTATACCCTATAGCCAAAATGATCAAAAGGTGAATTGTATTGAAAATTTGTTGCATTTGCATGCATATACATGTACTTACATTGAACAGGTCATAGCAAGGAGGCTAGAGCAGAAGAATAAAATTGTTTGCCCGACAAATAGGTACATGTTTACCATAATTTACTGATTTGTTTGGGTGATGATGATTTTATGAGACGATTGGCTAGCCGCTTGGCTTTTTCTTTTTCTTTTTGAGATCAGAGGGCCTATATGGCAATTTAGGGATTTTCCCGGTGCTTCCGGTGTAGGGGAGGTTATGGCGAAATTTTTCGAAAATTTAGGGTGTTAGCCAAATTTTTGAAAAGTTCTTAGAAACTGAAAAGTTGAAGAACTTAGGCCATAATAAAAATGATGAAAGTTGAGTTGGTATTTAAAACAATTTTCGGCTTCGTTCCTTTTCGGGGACGAAAAGTTTTAAGTGGAGGAGATTGTAATAACCCGGAAATCTGGGCTAATTTAAAATTTTTATTTTGGCAATTTTAGCGAATTTTAATTATTCAAAATGAATTATTTTAAATAATATCGACGAGAAATTTATTTTGAATATAATTTGAACGTATATATTCGTTTGAATCGACGATAGAATATAAATATTTATTTATATTTATAAAAGGAATTGAAAATGGCGCGGTAGTTCGATAATTCGATTTCAAACTTCAAATGGATGTACAGGATTCAAAATAAACCGGATTTTAGTGAAACCAAAAATATTTGAATCTAATTGAAAATATCTTTCCACGAATCTGAAAAATTGAAATTTCATAGCGGGAATCAAAAGATATGTCCAGTTGAAAATTCAGAATAGTCGCTTTGGAATTCAGACCCTTAAAAATAGCCATTTTGGAAACGACCTTGGAATTCGACGAAACCACTTTTGTTGGATCCGGGATGTCTAGTTATTGCTAGGTTTCAAATTTCATAATTTTTCGAATCAATATGTGAGCGTGGCAAAGGAAAACGTGTGTGACCAGTTTCAGTTGATTTTAATCGACTGGAAAATGGCCATTTTTCAAACGGTCTCAGAATTCAGCGAAACTAGTTTTGTTAGGACCGTATCATCAATACGAAGTTAGAAAATATTTTTCGGAAATTTTTAGAGTTCGTATGTGGCCCTAGTAAATTGAAATGCGCGTTCAAATTCAATATATAGAGTTATATGTTGATTTTGACGAAAAATGATCGTAACGATCGAATTAGCCTATGATACATATCCCATTGTGTTCGGAATGGGGGTAATTAGCTAGGGACGACAGTCGGTGGGCTTGATTTCGAGTTCGTATTATAAAGTACCTTTTTGAAATTAAAAACAATAAAATATATTATATAATAAACCCCCCCCCCAGCCCTTTATTCTCCTTAACCGGTTACCCCCCCTTGAAGTTAACGCACAAATTGATTTAAAGAAGAAGAAAAAACGTCGCCGCCCAGTCACCAGAGCCCCCCCCCCCCCCCCCCGCGAGATCGTCCGCTGCACAGTCACAAGGCGCCGCCCCCTCCACTTCAGCACCTCGGAGCCCCCCCCCCCCTCGATCGAAGTCCGACCCTCTTCCTTCTCGCCGACAAGCACCTCCCCCTGCCTCCGTACGATCAGCGAAACCCCCCCCCCCCACCGTAGACCGACGCTCCCCTCTCGCAGCAGCCCTCCGCCCAAAGCACCACCCTCCGACGAACTGCGATCCCCTGGTCCTCCTTCTTCGAAGAGCAGTAAGTTTTAATTTCTGATTATAGTTAAAGCTTAGATTTTTATATGAAATTAAAGCTAGGATTTTTATTTTATTTATTTAAATCAAGTATGGATTTTGATTATGTAAAAGTTAAGATAATTTTTATATAAGTCAAATTTAGACTTTTTATTTAAAATAGAAAAGGTAGGATTTTAAAATAGAAAAGAAGCGATCTTTAGTCTAGTAAAGAAGTGATTTGTTTAGGCATGAAGTTCATATTTTCATATAAGAAAGTTATGGTTTTGGTTATCATAAAGATTCGATTTTTATTTATATAAAAGATGAGATCTTTATTTCTAGACAGATACGATCTTTATATGTATGTGAGCGATGTAAAAATATGATTTTTACATGATAGAAAGATTAAAAATATAATTTTTATAATATAGAAAGATTAAAAATATGATTTTTACATGATAGAAAGATTAAAAATATAATTTTTATAATATAGAAAGATTAAAATTATAATTTTTATACTAGTGGCATATTAAAAATATGATTTTTATTCATGTAGAGTAGTAAAAATATAATCTTTATTAGGAGAAGAGCAGTATAAAAATATACTTTTTATAACGAAGTGAAGATAAAAATTTGATTTTTATATATTGAATAGCGAAGTAAAAATGTGATTTTTATATAGGCAGTGATTACGGATGATGAAAGTGAGGAAAGAAGGAACGGCGAAGACTTCTACATTTGAAGAGTCGTGGCGTTTGGATTAGCTAATCGGTGAGAACTCCTCACCTTTTATTTAATTTTCTTGTTAAATATATACTAGGATGCAGACGGTGTTTAGTAGCACCCGACACCCGTCGTCCACAGACCATGGACAGCTTGTATGCTTGTTTGTTTGATTTTGATTTGTAGTTGATTGGGTGACGTTATGTGAAATGAAATAAAATAAAATATTTTATAGTGGAAAATATTTTATAGTTAAAAACAGAATTTTTAACGTGTATATGAAATGAAATAAAAATAAACAAATCGGACGATTTGTTTATATACACACATTTGACTGATATTGATTGGGACGATAAATTTTACACATCGCCCAACTGCACAAATAAAATCTGTGTTTGATTGTTTGAAAACCCCACACGGGTATTGGGATGATATATGACATACACTAGTCCCAATAATTAGCTGTATGTCGATCGATTGATGGACAGACTATTATAAGCGTTAAATATTTATATTTGATGCTTATACAGTGTAGAATGCACTTTGGATGATGGTTGATTATTCATCGTTGTTATTGTATACATGCGTTGTAGAAAATCCATATAATTAACATTATATAGTAATTGATTGGGCCTCATTCCAGTTTTGAAAAAGAAATATTTGAATAGAATATTTGAAATAGAAATATTTGAATAGAATATTTGAAAATAGAAATATATGAAGCCTTGTTGATTAGATGGATGCCATTTTGACGTGAACGATATTTATATCGATTCTATTCATTTTATAATGGATATCGAAAGTGATTTCAAAATCTGATATTTTGAAAAGAATTGAAATTCGAATTAAACTGAATAGAAATGAATTCGAATTGAAATTGAAAATAAATGAATTCGAATTGAAATTGAATTGAATTGAATTGAAAATGAACTGAAATTGAATTAGAAATCAATTTGAATGGAAATCAATTTGAAATGAATTTAAAAGGAATTTATAAGGCAAAATTCAATTTTGATTTAAAATTGAATATAAAGTTGAAACTGTTTTGAAAACGAATTTAAAACGATTTATATAATACGTTTTGAAAGGAAATCGACGAAATATATATAATATATATATTATATATATAGAATGGCCTGAATAGAACGCGCCGCGCCGCGGCAGTTTGCGAATTTCGACCATTGACTTCGAACGGATATTACGGGAGATCCGACCGTCGGATCCTCCTAAAACCGGAATCGTTGGGTTCGTATCGAAAAGTGCTTTCTAACGAATATGAGAAATTAGAAATCTAACGGTTGGACTTGGAATTATGTCCAAATCAAATTTGGAAAAGGTCGTTGTAAGTGCAGTTCGATGGCCGTTGATGGAAATCGACTGTACGGGCCTTGATAAAATTATTAAAAATAGTAATAATTTGTGTAAAATCATAATAAATGATTTGTGAAAAATTGGGATGAAAAACTCCATATTTGAAAAGATAAAAATAGATTTTTATCGAAATGAACTAGTTTTGAACTAGAATTATAATTCTATTTATTTTTAAATAAATGAATTGGATTTGAAAAGGGTTTTAAAAGTAACCAGAATTTCCAATAATTGAATTGGAATGGATTTGAATCGAAATTGTCTTTGGATTATTTCGATGTTGGATTTCGAGATTATACAGATATTGTTATGGAAATTTGAAAGGTATATTTATATCGTTATTTCCAATACGATATTTGTTGGTCGTGGAATTTGATATTGAATATAAGCCGATATATTTTCTATTCAGAGCCTTGTATTTAATATCAAATGTGATTTGGGTTTGTCGTGAATGGTGTCTTCATTAACACTGTTCTTGAACCCAGTTGAGAAAAAGATTAAATCTTTTTATTTAGATTTAATGAAGTGTACCAATTAAATAATATTTAATTGGAATTGAATTGGTATTGACTTTTGGGTTTATCGTGAACAGTGTTTTAAATAACACTTGCTCTTTAACCCGACAATTAATGAAATGTGATTTTGGGTTGTTGTGAACGGTATCTTCAATAATACTGTTCTTAGACCCAAAGGAGTTAAGAAAATCAGAAACTAACTGGAGATTAGTTGAGTTGAATGGTTTCTGGGGTATTGATCTGATGTTGGTTTCGGCCTTCGGGGTTAATACTTAGGGAATTGCTCACTTGCTAATTTACGGTTAGGGACTGATTGAAATTTGATGTGATTTTGGGTTTATCGTGAACCGTGTTTTAAATGACACTGATTCTTTAACCCAGTCAAAGATTAAAACTAAGTGGAGTTTTAATGAATCTTTAATTAGATTGAAATGATCGAGAATGGAGTATCACCAGTTTTGCTCCGGGCGATAGTTAAATCTTTAAATAGATGTAAACGTGAAATGCTAATTGAATTTACCGATAACACCGTGGTGTTAGACATGAAGTATGACCAGTTTTACTTTATGGGATGAATAGGTTGGGATTGGGAAATAAAATAAATGATTACTTCGGTAAGGTTCGCTAATTCCGACTAATTTGTAGTGATATTCAAAAGGAAGATTAAAGAATAAATTTGAAAGAATTTATCTTTGATAAAATAAATGGGAACCTTTCCCTAAGAATGTGAAATTTAGAAACTAACTGTAGGTTGGCTAAGCAGAGTGATTTCCTGGGTATTGATCTGATGTTGGTTTCGGCCTTCGGGGTTAATATTTGGGGGATTATTCTCTTGATTAATTTACGGTTAGTGACTGATGAATTGGAATGAGGCGTATGTTGTGTTTGTGTAACACGTATTTATTATATACGCGAGTTATTCAGAAAGACCGGGTTTATCCCATTCTGAATAAATGATACGACGATAAGTCGAAGATGAAGACGGTGGTCAAAGACCGGAGGTCTTCACGTCGTTTGGGTGATTACTGACGATCTTGATTGGGATGTACACCCAAGAAGATGGAAACAGTTGGTGATTGTCCAGACGTACTTGGAGATCGATGGATATGCGGGGTACTAGGTGCCTCCGGTTTCGTTCAGACCCAGAACGAACTTGTAAATGGACTGTGTGTCTGACATTGGATTTCAGTCTGTGTGATTGATTTCTATTAAGTATATATTTGTTTGGCGGCGGAGAATTTATTCTCTTGCTTAACGCCCTTCTCTGAGACGTACGAGCTCAGGGGTTATATACTGATGGATATCAAACGCATAGAGTGAATTGCCTGTGTGGCATGCCTAAGTGGCAAATGATCAAGGCTTCTGTTGAAAAGCAAAGTCTTGTGGTGGATGATCGAAGCACGGCCTTTGTGGTGTAGCTTTGTGTAACGTTTACTTCGCGAGTTTCACACCCGGTATGAACCAAAAACGGGAGACGGACCTCAGAGAGGGCATGCGTTTCCTTCTAGCTAAAAAGTGGCGTCAGTAGTTTTACACGCCCTAGCGAGTTTGACTTATGTGGTTGTTGCTATTGTGAGGCGCCTCGGCTTGATCGGACGATCCGGGTCCGATGGAGTCATTTAGTTGGCTCACCTACGCCCCAAAGGGCGGAGAAACGCAGTGTTCAGGATTTCGTCTAATCCACATCTGTGGACCGGCCCTGTCGCTCCAAGGGCCCACCTGAGTCTGGGTCCTGAGACACGGGCTAGAGCGTCTCGAATCAGTAGAGGACGATCCCTGGCCTCGGTTCATAGATGGAAATCCAATTTCCAAATACGTAACATTTGCGGTTTTATTTGTAAACCTATATATGGCGACATAGTGGCATGGGACGCACATGTCGCCTATGATTGATACTTATGATTTGAAGTTGTTTTATACACTATGTACTTATAATAGTATCAAATGATTTATTTTAAACATATCAAGCATTCTTGGCTATTATAAGGTAAAAACCCTATCCTCCGGCTTGCGTTGCATTGTGTGATGGGACCTAGGTCTTATAATAGCTTCATTTTTCTTTATTTAACATTGCGCTGTTTGTTTTATGCACTGGTATTCTTGGGAGGAAACCCGTTCCGTGTTATACGGCGTGGTCCCTTGATTTACCTAACTTTAAAAATAAAGATTAATAACTGTTTTAGTTCTCACACCAGTCCCATGACTGACCTGGAGTTTATTGTTTTAACCTAAACTCTGGGTGCCCTTATTTTCGACACGGGCAGCTAGTAGTTTTGGTTTTGCAGATTTATATTCACAGGATCCTGGTTTAAAGCTGGAACGATATCCGGAAAGCTTTGTATCCGTATATCTCCTTCAGTTGTTTATTGTATTATTTTCCACTACTATGTAATTTATTGTAATCTATGATATTTTCTGTTGAATAATATTTGTTTATACTTTGTAAATTCTTGTATTCTGATGGAATTTTTGTAATAAACAATGAAATGTTCTCCCGTCTGCGTTCTTCTGTGGCATGTCCTCGAACTATCCGCTCTTCCCTCACCGAGGAAGTTACGGGTCTTTACAAAACCATTCGACTTAGCTAACCTCCAGTTAGTTTCTAAATTTCACATTCCATATTGTTTATAATATTTTATAATGATTTATTGCTATTTTTATTTATTTAAAAATAGCCAATTTATTCAAACGACGTTTCAGGCCATAACGCGGCCGTGGCACTGTTTTTCTTCAGGTTTGATTTACACATATCTGTAAATCTAACCGTTGGATCATCACAAATTTTATATCAGTAGAAAGATCTTTTCAAAACGAATCCAATGGTTCCAGTTTTGGGAAAATCCGACGGTCGGATCTCCTGGTATACTCGTTTGGAGTTTCAATTTCAAAATACGAACTGTAGCGTCGTTATTCGATTTAATTTAATTATATTTATATTTATATGTATATATATAATCGATTCTGGCGCTATTTTTATTCACATTTGAATTAAACATTCCAGACAATCCAACCGTTGGATCTTCACAAAGTGGGTGTCGTTGGAAAGATATTTCCAAGGCGAACCCAACGGTTTCGGTTTCGGGAAAATCCGATGGTCGGATCTCCCGCACTAATCGTTTGAAATCACGATTTCAAAACACGAACTGCAGCTTCGTTATACGATATATTTCTATTCTATTTATATATATGTATATATATATAATCGATTCTTCGATTTCAAAACCGTTTTCTTTTCATACATTTGATAAAAATGATATTTTTATCCAACCGACATTTATTTCGACACTTCACTATTTTTAACAATTCATGTATATAATAAAAATGTGATTTTTATTGCAAAACAATTTATTTCAAAACATGACTTTTTATATAGTTCATATAAATAATAAAAATATGGTTTTTTATTATACAACAATTTATTTCAAAACACGACTATTTTATATAGTTCATATAGATGATAAAAATATGATTTTTATTATAAAATAATTTATTTCAAACACGAATACCATCCAACACATGAATTTCTATTCAACGAATGAATTTCTATTCAATACATGAAGGTTTTCTATAGTTCGTATATATAATAAAAATGTGATTTTTATTGTTAAAGCAATTTACTTAAAACACGAATACCATCCAACACATGAATTTCTATTCAACGAATGAATTTCTATTCAACACATGAAGGTTTTCTATAGTTCGTTTATATAATAAAAATGTGATTTTTATTGTTAAAGCAATTTAATTAAAACACGAATACCATTCAACACATGAATTTCTATTTAACGAATGAATTTCTATTCAACACATGAAGGTTTTCTATAGTTCGTATATATAATAAAAATGTGATTTTTATTGTTAAAGCAATTTATTTAAAATACGAATACCATTCAACACATGAATTTCTATTCAACGAATGAATTTCTATTCAATACAGGAAGGTTTTCTATAGTTCGTATATATAATAAAAATATGATTTTTATTGTTAACGCAATTTATTTAAAATACGAATACCATTCAACACATGAATTTCTATTCAACGAATGAATTTCTATTCAACACATGAAGGTTTTCCATTCAACACACGAATATAGTTTCAACACATGAAAATAATTATAACACATGAATATTATTCAAAAATTCGGTAGCATAACGGCATGGTAGTTAAAACCGGGGTCGTCCATAGTACGGGTCCTCGCTCTACCTTAAAGCCTCGCAGCTTTTGACAATGGGGATTTCATGCATCTAGTTCGCACGTAGGCGGCATGTTTATTTTTATTTCTTTTCCACAAACTAATCCTATGTGGTTTCAACCAAATAATTCTCAACCACAAACGGGTATTTTTCAACCACAATCAATCAATTTCAACCACAAACAATTCTAATCAACCATTCGCTATCAACCAATTTTTCACACCAATCACAACCAATAAATATCGTCCATGGTTTGTGGACGAGGGGCGTATATATATATATATATATATATATATATATATATATATATATACACACACACACAAGTATATCACTTCTATTTCAACACATATATAATTTTTACAACGCATATATAACTTATACATCGAACGTACAACTTATACAACGCTTATACATGAGGTGTACAACGCTTATATAACTCATACATCGACTATATAATTTATACATCGTCGTTTTCCATATCGTTTATAATTCAGAAATCTCACATTGGGTTCCACTCCAACAAAAATAGCAGAAAGCTCAAAAAAATATCCGGTCTCTTCTAGAATGTAGAAGACGTCCGCATGAGTCCACTGTCTCTTGTTTCACTGAATTTCGTCAAGAAACGAAAAAGATATGATTTTTACAAGAAAATCAAAAACCGTAGCGCTTTAAAGTGCTATATAATAGTTTAAATTAATTTCAGCCGTTACCTCCACGAAACCTTCAAAACTTGGTTTAGATTTTTCTCGTAAACCGCGCAACGGGGTGAAGATCGGAGGGTACCACTGTGGAGAGCTTGGAAGGGCACACGGATCGAGGTAGGTGGCTCTCAACTCGGTGGCTTCTGGCGTCGTCGACGACGGTTCCAAGCGGCGGAGTTCGTGGACGTGGATCTCGATGTACGGGCGACGAAGGGTGGTGTGGTTAGGTCGGGTTTGAAGAGGAAGGAGAGGGCTACAAAAAGTTCAACAGGGCCAGGGGCTATCGACGATCGTGGAGGTCGGAAAATGATCGGGAAGCTTTTGAAGTGTTTCAGTCGTCGATCGGAGGGGGAGAGAGAGAGTTTTTTTATTATATAAAATTCTGATTGGTCGGGAGCTTTTAAAAGAGGGTTTTCTAACACGACCTCCAATCCAAACCCAACGACTGTCGTCCCTAGCTAAATACCCCCATTCCAAACACAATGGGGTATGTTTTGTAGGCCCATTCGTCTGTTTCAGTCAGTTTTTCTTCAAATTAAAATATAAAACATTCAATATTTAATTTGAACGTACATTTCAATTTGTCGGGGCCACATACTGATTCTAAAAATTCCCAAAAAATAAATCTAGCTATGTTTTGACAATACGGTCCCAACAAAACTAGTTTCGTCGAATTCTGAGACCGTTTGAAAAATGGCCCTTTTCTGGTCGATCCAATTTAATAAAAATCGACCAAATACATTTTCCTTTGCCACGCTCACATACTAGCTTCAAGAATTATGAAATTTGAAACCTAGCAATAATTTAACATCCCGGATCCAACAAAAGTGGTTTCGTCGAATTCTGAGGTCGTTTGCAAAATGGCCATTTTCACAGGCTATATAAACTCTATAGCGACCTTTCTGAAAATTCGTTTAGCCATAACTTTTGCTTCCCGCTATGAAACTTCAATTTTTCAATTTCGTTAGAAAGATATTCACTAATAGATTTAAATATTTTTGATTTCACTAAAATCCGTTTTGTTTTGCACCTGGTACAGCCAGTCAAAGTTTGAATTCAAATTTTGAAACTACCGCGCCATTTCAGGCCTTGTTTATAATTAGAATTAATTATATTTATTTTCAAACGTCGATTCAAACTTACTTTTCGTCGTTATTATTTAAAATATTTATTTTAAATATTTTAAATTCACTAAAATAGCCAAATTAAAATTTTCAAACTGGTTCAGATTTTCCTGGTTGTTGCAGAATAACTAATATTCGATTAACTTATATTCGAATAACTATGTCCATTTTAACTTTATTTCGAATGGCTAATCTTCGATCTAACTCCATTCGCTTGACTCTAGATCGCAGCGATCACAATGGTTACGCCTGATTCCCTCAGGAAACATCCGACCACCGAAGGCTATCTGCAGCCCTGCGAATTACGCTGGTAGTCGTACGAAATGGCAACTCATCCTGAATAACTATGTTTGACTAACTCTATCTCAAATAATTATATTCGATCCACTCTAATTGAATAACTAATATTCAATAAATTCTAATTCGATTAACTCTATCTAATTAACTCTAACTGATTAACTCCTGATCGACTAACTCTTTGTCCATATCCGGATTCAAATATCGATGTTGAAATCGACATTTACTTCTTTATATAAGTCCTGACTTATATATATATTCTATTTATCCGATGAGAAACATTTCATTTGATTTATAAAATATTATTTATAAATTTATCTTCTTACTTTATCTGTTAAAACAGATTCTATTTAAAATCTTATACTTTAAATCCATAACAAGTTATTCCCGTGTGCGAAGCACGGGTCTAAACCTTTCAAATGTAAAATTCTTCTTTATACTATTCTATTCACTTTTTCAAGTATTCCCTTTTATAATCTATTTATTCACCAAATAAATCCCTTTTTCTTAATTCTATTTATTTATAAATTATTTTCTTTTTATATAAAATCTATTGATTTTATAAGTAATTCCATTGATAATCTAATTATTCCCTTTCTATTTGTTTCACATATTTCCTCTTTCTATTCTATTTATTTTTCAAATTAATATTCCTTTCAACTCTATTTGTAAAATGTTTACAAATATTTCTTTTTCAATTCTATTTGTAAATGTTTTACAAATATTTCCCTTCAATTCTATCTATTTGCTTAACCAATAAATATTCCTTTTTAATCTATTTATTTTCTAAATAAATAGTTTTCTTTTTATAAAATCTTTTGATTTTATAAATAATTCTTTTTCAATATAACATTTAAAATTTCCTTTTTAACATTCCAGTATTACTTATGGTATTTACCGTACCATATAACAATGATCAGTATCATTCCAACATATAAAATCAACAACAGATTTCATATCACATCATAAAACACAATATATGAAAAAACAGTAAAATAGATGTTGAGGAACCCAATTGGGTCCCTCCGACCTGTTTCCCTGCATCCACAGATGTTAAACAATAAAATTGACATCATATTTCATTTTATTATGAAATATTCTGCTAAACAGAATCAATATTTGATTAACGTTTTATATCTATATCGTTATCTATATTTTCAATCAACTGACTAGCAGTTCAACGAACAATCAATACACCGCAAACAACCATCATCTATCAGTTATAAAAAAATACGTTATAAAAATATAACTGAGAAGAGTTAGTGAGTTTTAATCACATTGGACGGTTATTGTTAAATAACGATAATTGGTCATTGATTTGATTCAGGCATTAAATTCCACCATAAATCCAAACGAGCTCCAATTCACTCCTGGTCAGTTCTGTTGTGTAGCCGCCGTCCGTATGATCCCATCGGATCCTGTTTTGCCAAATTCCGATACCGTATGATAAAATTATGAATTTTATAAACTAGCACGCTCATTTAAATTAAAATAGAATAAATTTTAATTTGGCTTAACTTTCTTTTCCGGCCCATCTAACTTGTAAATACCCAAGACCAACTAAACCTCTTCTTCCTCCAAGACTAAACGACACAGCCTCTCCAGTTGAACACACCATTAGCCGACCATTACCTGCTCCTATCTCCTCGTCCTTTCACCATTAACCCAAACTGAATACACCATTCTCACCCATGTGGAAATCTCCTTAAACTCGTACCAATCTTCTACAGTTCGCACTCACCAGGAAATTTTCATTCATCGACCCAAAACCGTACTGGTGTGAGAAGTCGCGAGCCCTTTGATTTCAGAAAATTCCCAGCAAATAAAACTCGAAGCGATTTAACCTCCTGAATTCAAATCCGATATTTATATGAGCTAAAACTTCCTGTAATTCATGCCATGTCGAGCCCTAGCTCGCAATGTTTCAGATATCGAACAGAAGATTTGTTCGAACCATTCAAAATTGACATTAGCATGAAGAGGACTCAGGGATTTCAACTATGAGTGGTTTGAAATTTATTGGATTTTCTTTGATTTTGTTTGAGGATTTTTTTCCACTCCCGATTTGTTTTTGTTGTGAAGAACTGGCGGCGGGTTTAGTGATTGACCAGAGGAAGTAAATTAGGGTTGGGAGGGTTTGTTAAGGGTATTTATAGAATTTTTTTATTAATTTTTTATTTGAATGTTATATTAAATTATAAGCAAACGCTATTTTTCTTTGTCCTCTAAAATTCTTGTAATCATATATGACACCAAAAAACCACGAAACTGGACATGCACCTTCAGTTCGACATTACGGTCCCAACGAAACTAGTTTCGTCGAATTCCGACTTCGTTTGCTCACACAGCGTATTTTTAAAGGTCAATTTATCGACTGTATTTCACATTAAAATCTCATACAGCCACATACTAACTTCAAAAATCACGGGAATTGAAATCTAGCAATAATTTAATATTGCGGATCCAACAATATTAGTTTTGTTGAATTCTGAGGTCGTTTGCAAAACTGGTTATTTTTAAAGCTCTAAATAACCCATTTAAATATATAAATATATTTAAAAACAATTAAATTTAATACTTAAAAATAAATATTATCGTATATATTCACAACAGAATATAATACTGCTACACTGTGATTTATAACTCGATATTTCAAATCCAGTGTTACAACGATATTCGATTTATATTTAAAAATCCATTTTAAAATATAAATAAATCGATATAAAATATAAAGGAATTCCATAGCGACTTTTCTAAAATTTGATTTGGACATAAATCAAAATCTACATGACGAAATCCCAATTTTTCCTTCCACTAGAAAAATATGCTTCACCAGCTCCTAACGTTTCTTGTTTCACAGAAATCCAGCTTAAAACGAATCATGTATATTCAGTTGAAGTTCAAATTGCCAAATAGCGAACTGCAACGCCATTTCGAGCTCGATTTTAATTATAATATAATTATACGTTCAAACTGTCGTTCAAATAATATATTCGTTATTCTAATTCAATTCTAAACTGAATTAAATATCACAGATGATCCCATTCACACTATTTTGTGAATTCCACTATTTCTGACTATTTCAGAAATTAAATATATTATTATATTATTGATTTTAATTAAATATTCAATATTATTTAATTCTGGTCATTTTAAATAACCAAACCATTATTTAAATAATTAAATAAATTATTTGTAATAACCCGGAAAATCTGGGCCAGTTTAAAATTTTTATTTTGGCAATTATGGCGAATTTTGATTATTTAAAATGGATTATTTTAAATAATATCGACGAGAAATTTATTTTGAATAGAATTAGAACGTATATATTTTACGCGTCGTCGTTAGAATATAAATATTTATATATAATTATAAATAGAATTGAAATGGCGTGGTAGTTCGATAATTCGATTTCAAACTTCAATTGAATATACCGGATGCAAAATAATCCGGATTTTAGTGAAACCAAAAACATTAGGATCTAATTGTGAATATCTTTCTATCGAATCCGAAAAACCCAAATTTCATAGCGGGAATCAAAAGATATGTCCAGTTGAAAATCCTGAATAGTCGCTATGGAATTCAGGCCCTTAAAAAATGGACATTTTGCAAATGACCTCGGATTTCGACGAAACCAGTTTTGTTGGGTCCGTGATGTCAAATTATAGCTAGGTTCCAAATTTCATAATTTTCTGAATCAATATGTGAGCGTGGCAAAGGAAAACGCGTTTGACCAGTTTTAGTTGATTTTAATCGACTGGAAAATGGCCATTTTTCAGACGGTCTCAGAATTCGACGAAACTAGTTTTGTTAGGACCGTATCGTCAACACGATGTCAGAAATATTTTTTCTAGAATTTTTCGAATCAGTATGTGACCCCGGTAATTTGAAATGTACGTTTAAAATTCAATATAATGATTTAAATGTAAATCTAACGGAAACTGATTCAAACAGTCGAATCAGCCTACGATACATATCCCATTGTGTTCGGAATGGGGGTAAAATGCTAAGGACGACAGGCGGTGGGCCTCGTTTCGAGGTCGTATGAAAAGTCAACTTAGGAGAGAAAAAATTAAATAATTAAATAATAAAAAAAAAATATTAAAATTTCTTTTCCCTCTTCCCTTAAATCCTCCTGGCCCCCCCCCCTATATTCTTAAACCTAAATCGACAGATAAAAATAAGAAAGAAAAAAAAAACAATCAATCGAAGTCGATGTCGGAGGGGACGCCGCCCCTCCCCTGAACGCGCCGTAGTGGCGACAGCCACCAGCCCTCCTCCTTCGATCGTTGCTCCGACGAAGACCGCGAGAGTGCGATGGAGCCATCGCGAATCCCAACGCGAACCCGATAGCAGACCCTCCCCCCCGTCCTACCACGCCTGCTCCACCTCGACAACGCCGCGATGGTGCCTCCCCTCCAGCGCTCCTCGCGACGACCAGAAGACCCCCCCCCCCCTCCCCGCTGATAAGTGAAAACGTGAGTCTTCCTATTTGTTTATTTTTATTTATTCTATTGTCTTTAGATCCGATTTATTTTCAATTTTTTTTATATGAAAAACATTTATTCAACAATGTAAGAAACATTGTTTTAAAATGTAATTTTTTATATATATATATAAATAGATTAGAAAAATATGATTTTTATTATTCAAAATTATGATTTTTATTGTCATAAAAATATAGATTTGTTTTTTTTAGAGAAGAAAGATTTGATTTTTCCTATATGAACATTAGCGAAAAGATTATATTTTTGAAATCGAAAAGTTTTGATTTTCGAAAATAAAAAGATTGAATCTTGTTAATCAAAAGGAAGAGATTTTTCTTAAGTAAAAGAAGAGATTTTTCTAAAGTGAAAGAATAGATTTTTAGCGATATAAAAGAATGGTTTTTAGATTATAAAAAGGAGATTTTTAGTTATGAAAAAAAATCCGATTTTTAACATATAAAATGTGATTTTATTTATATGGGAGGCGAGGTAAAAATATAAGTTTTATAAAGTAGAGATATTAAAAATATGGTTTTCATATTTGTAGAGAAGTAAAAATACAATCTTTGTTTACCAAAAAGATATGATTTTTATACAAATGAAATTGGTATAAAAAAATGTGATTTTTAAAATGAACATCATATTAAAAATATGATTTTTAATGTGAACAGCGTGGCAAAGAATATGATGGATGTACGGGCAAATTCAGATGTTCAGAAATTCAGAGATAAAACTGGAGGAGTGGATCCCTCGGTGAGAACTTCTCACTTTAAATTTCTTTTCTTAGTTAGAAATATATACTAGGATGCAGACGGTGTTTAGTAGCACCCGACACACTGTCCACAGACCATGGACTTGTTTGTTTGGTTGCATAAATTGATTAGATTAGTTGATGTGAATTTGGTTTGGTGTGACAAATGAAATTTAATTGATTTGATTGATATGTGATTGGCGTGGGCCTTCACTAGACCGGGGATAAGGCTAGGCCTTGTCCCGTTTCTAGTATCGTGCCGTTATGCCGCCGAAATTTTCTAAAATAAGTTAGAAAATAAAAATATCATTCTATTTAAAGAATGAACTGAATAGAAATTCATATGTTAAAATAAAATGTTTTATCGTCAAAAATATAATTTTTAACGTGAATATGAATATAGTGAATGTGAATAAAATAAAATATTCATTTACAAACCGGACGGTTTGTTTGTGTACACCTATTTGAAAGACATTGATTGGGACGATAAATTTCACACATCGCCCAACTGCACAACTAAAATCTGTGTTTGATTGTTTGAAAACCCCACACGGGTGTTGGGATGAAATATGAATCTCACTCATCCTGATTGATTAAATATGTCGATCGATTGATTGACAGGCTGTTATAAGCGTTAGATATCTATATTTGATGCTTATACAGTGTAGTGCACTTTGGTTGATGGTTGATTATCTATCGTTGCTATTATATACATTTGTTGTATGGAATCCATATAATTAACTTTATATGGTTATTGATTGGGCCTCATTCCAATTTGAAAAATAAAGAATATTATAAAATAAAGGTTCATGTGTTGACAGTACTCATCCATTGAGATTGGTCATGTGTTGAACGAAATATTTTGATAATAACAACTATTTTGAAAAAGAAATATTTGAAATAGAATATTTGAAAATAGAAATTTATGAATCCGTGTTGATTAGATTGACGCCATTTTGGACGTGAACGATATTTATATCGATTTTATTCATTTTAAAATGAAGATTGAAAAGTGATTTCGAAATCGAATATTTTGAAATGAATTGAATTGAAAACGATTTCGAAATGAATTGAATTGAAAACGATTTTGAAATGAATTGAATTGAAAACGATTTCGAAATGAATTGAATTGAAAACGATTTCGAAATGAATTGAATTGAAAACGATTTCGAAATGAATTGAATTGAAAACGATTTCGAAATGAATTGAATTGAAAACGATTTCGAAATGAATTGAATTGAAAACGATTTCGAAATGAATTGAATTAAAAACGATTTCGAAATGAATTGAATTGAAAACGATTTCGAAATGAATTGAATTGAAAACGAATTCAAATTGAATTGAAAGTGAATTGAAATGAATTCAAATTGAAATAAAATTTGAATTGAATAGAAATGAATTTTAAAACGAATTTATAAAGAAGAATTCAATTTTGATTTGAATTGAAAAGAAAGTTGAAATTGCTTTTGAAACGATTTTAAAACTATTTATATAATTCGTTTTAAATAGAAATCGACGAAGTATATATTATATATATTATATATATAATATAATGGCCTGAATAGAACGCGCCGCGCCGCGGCAGTTCGTGAATTTCGACCATTTATTTCAAACGGACATTACGGGAGATCCGACCGTCGGATTCTCCTAAAACCGGAACCGTTGGGTTCGTATCGAAAAGAGCTTTCTAACGAATGTTAGAAATTTGAATTCTAACGGTTGGATTTGGAGATACGTCCAAATCAAATTTGAAAAAGGTCGATGGAAGTGCAGTTCGATGGCCGTTGTTGGAAATCGACTGTACGGGCCTTGATAAAATTATTAAAAATAGTAATAATTTGTGTAAAATCATAAGATATGATTTGAGAAGAATTGGGATGAAAAACTCCATATTTGAAAAGATAAAAATAGATTTTTATCGAAGTAAACTAGTTTTGAACTAGAATTATAATTCTATTTATTTTTAAATAAATAAATTGAATTTAAAAAGGGTTTTAAAAATAACCAGAATTTCCAATGATTGCATTGGAGTGGATTTGAATCGAAATTGTCTTCGGAATATTTCGATGTTGGAATTCGTGATTATGCAGATGTTGTTATGGAAATTTGAAAGATATATATCTATATCGTTATTTCCAGCACGACATTTGTTAATCGTAGAATTTGATATTGAATATAAGCCGATATATTTTCTATTCAGAGCCTTATATTGAATATCAAATGTGATTTGGGTTTGTCGTGAATGGTGTCTTCACTAACACTGTTCTTGAACCCAGTTGAGAAAAGATCAAATCTTTTTACTTAGATTTAATGAAGTGTACCAATTAAACGATATTTAATTGGAATTGAATTGGTATTGATTTTTGGGTTTATCGTGAACAGTGTTTTAAATAACACTTGTTCTTTAACCCAATAATTAATGGAATGTGATTTTGGGTTTATCGTGAACCGTGTTTTAAATGACACTGATTCTTTAACCCAGTTAAAGATTAAAACTAAGTGGAGTTTTAATGAATCTTTAATTAGATTGAAATGATCGAAAATGGAGTATCACCAGTTTTGCTCCAGGCGATGGTTAAATCTTTAATTAGATTTGAACGTGAAATGGTAATTGAATTTACCGATAACACTGTGGTGTTAGATATGAAGTATTACCTGTTTTACTTCATGGGATGAATAGGTTGGGATTGGGAAATAAAATAAATGATTACTTCGGTGTGGTTCGCTAATCCCGACTAGTTTGAATTGATATTCAAAGGAGATTAAAGAATAAATTTAAAGAATTTATCTTGGATAAAATTAATGGGAACTTTTCCCAAAGTATAGGAATATTTGAATAAAAGAATATTCTGAATTGGAATGAGGCGTGTGTTGTGTTTGTGTAACACTTTTATTATATATACGCGAGTTATTCAGAAAGACCGGGTTTATCCCATTCTGAATAACTGATTCGACGTGGTGTCGAAGATGAAGACGGTGGTCGAAGACCAGAAGTCTTCACGTCGTTTGGGTAATTACTGATGATCTTGATTGGGCTGTACACCCAAGAAGATGGAAACAGTTAGTGATCGTCCAGACGTACTTGGAGATCGATGGATATGCGGGGTACTAGGTGCCTCCGGTTTCGTTTAGACCCAGAACGGACTTATAAATGGACTGTGTGTCTGACATTGGATTTTAGTCCGTGTGATTGATCTCTATTAAATATATATCTGTTTGGCGGCGGAGAATTTATTCTCCTGCTTAACGCCCTTCTCTGAGACGTACGAGCTCAGGGGTTATATATTGATGGATATCAAACGCATGGAGTGAATTGCCTGTGTGGCATGCCTAAGTGGCAATTGATCGAGGCTTCTGTTGAAAAGCAAAGTCTTGTGGTGATGATCAAAGCAAGGCCTTTGTGGCGTAGCTTTTTGTAACGTTTACCTCGCGTGTTTCACACCCGGTATGAACCAAAAACGGGAGAGGACCTCAGGGAGGGCATGCGTTTCCTTCTAGCTAAAAAGTGGCGTCAGTGGTTTTACACGCCCTGACGAGTTTGACTTATGTGGTTGTTGTTGTTGCGAGGCGCCTCGGATATATCGGTCGTTCTCGAACCGATGGAGTCATTTTGTAACGACCCGGGATTTTCGACTCCGAAAATCAACACAAACTGCCATGTTGACTATTCAGACATCAAAAATACCTGATCATTAATAGAAAGAAATTAGAGGATGAGATAGAAAAGATAGAACTAATAGAATAGAAGAAGAAGAAGGAGAACACAACTGAGCAGAATCAGAGTAAACACGAATCTCACAGCGGAACGAATAAAATATATTATATAACATAACTTTGGAATACAAATCTGTTTTAGGTATACATACCATATCAGAGTACAACATAACATTTGATGCAGCGGAAATAACTCTAAATAATCAATAGTGGAAACTTCGTCTTCAAGCTCCTCCAAGTGTATCTGTAAAGCCTGAAACACTTGACTGCCCGTACAAATTTGGGCACCCAAGAGTTTAGGGAAAACAAAACAAACTCTGGGTCAGTCATGGGACTGGTGTGAGTAAACTCCAACCATATGGTTTAACTTTGAAAATCCTTTGAAAGAAAAGATAATAGTAAGACCGGTCCACACATAAACACGGACGGCTTTTACCTTACTATAACCCAAAGATATTTTGATATCAAAATCCAGTGATATTATAGTAATGTCTAATCAAGTAAATAACCAAATAGCAGAACGCTTGCATCTCACGCTCTACATACATAGTATAAAATCAAAAACCGCAGGGCTCTTATTGGATATTGGATTCCAACTATGACCAGGTATGGGACCACCTTCCGATGATGTATCTCTAGAGGCGAATACACTGGGTTCAACAAGAACGTCTTGCAACCCGGCCCACACATGACCGACCACTCATTTCGCTTGAGTGTATCGAATGTATATCACCAACGGTTGGACTCAAACCACCGTTCCCGAATGGGCAGAATCGATAGATTTAGAAACAAAAGGAATTTCTCTAGATAGGTGATTATACACCCTAATGGGAGCGACCCACATAGCCATGCTGCCTGCCCGATTTTTGTCATTTCCCGGTTGTGAAGCTTGAGGCTACGTCTACCTTTTAGAACATCTGGCCACCATACACTTTGAATGCCACATCGTCAAACCCGTCAAATCACTAGTTGATCTTCCCAAAACTATTACGGGTATAAAAGCTAAGAGAAACGAATTCCTCTGCCACCAGACGTAATACCTTGAAAAGATCGCCTTATGTGACCGTTAGGAATACTCTGTCAGACATTCGTCCATACAAGTTGTCCTGGGTCTGGACAAACAGAAAACACCATTCGGGAACCTGACGACCCTTGCATTTCACTCCGTCTTCAATTTTCTTCAGCATAATCGAATACGCAGCGTTTATGCCTATACGGAGTGGTTCTCGGATAATATATCCAACCGGTCTCCCCGTATTGACAACGATGGTCAAAACACTTCGATAGTCGGTTATTTAACTATCGAAGTAAAAACAACATCCATTCAAATGTATAACTAAATATCATACAATCGCACTTAAGTTTGGTCAACAGCGCTAATTTATCGTTATAGTTCAAAAACTGGTCATACGCAGTAATACTCCCCTTTATAACTAATCTCGACACAATAGTCACGCTTAAGCCTAGTCAACAGCGTTATTTTATCGCTATAGTAGTATGCTACTATATTCCACTTTATATTTAATCTCAACACCTCTTTCCGTTACAAAAATCTTGATATCTTTTTCCGTTACAAAAT
This sequence comes from Allium sativum, assembly GCA_030737875.1. Lineage (NCBI taxonomy): Eukaryota > Viridiplantae > Streptophyta > Magnoliopsida > Asparagales > Amaryllidaceae > Allium > Allium sativum. The sequence goes on from CM060920.1 coordinate 494,905,364, forward strand.
CTTGGCATCTCTTTTCGTTACAAACCGTATGGCTTGCTTTTCATTTCGAATATGGTTTTACAACATCATAACCTTATTTTGAAATCTCTGTTGTTCATAGCTATTTATTTCAGACATTTACTCTTTGCTTTATCTGTATTATATAATTCCCCTTATAACATCTTTACCAAGTCCATTAACATTCTTCATCTTTGACATCTTCCTTTCCTTTCGAATTAGTATACATAATTCAAGTAATCATCTCCTTATGAGTTCAATATTATCTTAAATGAAATCCATTAATTTAATTAAGATGGTTAAATGGTAATTAACTCCATCATCTCTGAAGTAAAACAATGTTCATTCTTTTTCACTTAAAATAGGTTAGTTGCTTGATTTAATAAATCACAACTAATTATCTTGGTTCAATAATTCTTTTAAACTCCATTAATTTCAAAGGTAATTGATAAGAAGGCTTATTACTTTTGATCAATTTATTTCTAAGTTGTTATCATTAGATTAATTAAAGACCAATTAATCAAAAATCAATTTCCAATAAGACAGTTGATTAAATCAACTTTAAGCCATCAGTTAATTCATTAACTAATTTTTAATTACTTTTCCTCGTTTGATTAATATAATTAATCCAATAATTTTTTCTAACCTATTTGTATTAAAATAATTATTCAATATTTACTCGACGAATAATTACAGTTTCATAATGTATCAAATAATCGTTTTTATTTATTTTATAAAAACGAATCATAAAATATCAGTTTATAATAGAACGTCTATTATAATTTAAAACTTTTCTTTAATTATAAAAATATAATTCTTATAACTGACTTAATCGATCCGCTAATCGGCAAATCGATTTCTTAACCAAATGATGGATTTATGTCGGTTGTTGCCGCTTCCTTAATCGATATCCTCTATTAATTAAATCAAAATAACGTTTGAATTTCCATTCAACGCTAATATCAACACAAGGTTTCAAAAGTCATTTGGGTTCAAACAGTTCATCTATATAAAACAAATAGTACATATAATATTGAGTAATCCGGTTGGATTCCTTCAACCGGTTTCCTGCATCCACCGATGTTAGTCAACAATTAACACTGATTTCATACCAGGATATATTATAATCGATGGAATCAGTCCAACCAATGATGTGTATATATGCAACGAGGTATAATTCAACCAATTTAATTTCAATCTACCGAGGTGACCATCACACAACATTCAACCAAGATTATAATATTTAAAAATAGATCAAAGTCAGTGAATTTACTCACCTTGGCGCGTTAACCGTTTAATAACGATTTGCGTTGGCTGGTTAAACAGACGGTTCATGCTAGCCACTGCAAGGCTTGCTGTCACCACCCCATTACATGCGAAACAGTGAACAATTTCCACTCCATATTCAAACTCATGGTCCCTCTTCTACTTTGAATTGCCCGCAAACGTTTTGCCCTGTGTATGCAACCATCATTTCCACCCCTTTAAATTTTCACCAACACCTCCCTTTTAACACACAGTCCCTTCCATACAAGAAAAACGCCCCAGGTTTATTTACTCTCATTCTCCACGTCATGTCTTGCACGCCTTGGCCTCCCACTAAGTATACCCTTCACGTGTACTAACTCTCCAGGGACCCAACGTTTTCAATAATTTTCTACCATAAACACGCAGGGATCCATCTCCTTCCATGCAACGTGAAAACCACTACATCACCGTAACTTCCCCCTTACTTCCTTTCCCCATAACCACCAACCGCCCTTCTCAAAACATCAGTACCAAATGACCTTTTGCCTTGAATCCCCTCTCATCCACTTCCGTTCTCTTTTCCAACGCATGAACCCTGCATATATGAGCTCCACCATTTTAAACGCATGGTCCCAGTACTTCATCCATGCGCCATTATTCTCCAGATCCTTCATATGAGTCACGCACACAACAATCCCACCCTCAACGCCCTCACTGATCTCGGATCCACGCACTTACACGCCCAGTACACCATTTTCCCCATAATTCAAAACTAAATTCTCCTTTATGAACTACTCCGGTCCTCAAAATGGTCTCACGGCTTCACTCTCCGGTGACCAAGCTGCCATCTTGCGCCCTCTTTTCTAAACATATTATTGTATTATTATTTTATCGGATGTAATATCAGAAAGAAGAGGGGGAACGAAAAACGTGGGTTCGAAATGGAAGAAGAGAAAATGATCTGATATTGGTCTTGGATTTCCGCAAACAGAGTAGGAATCGGCTGTGTATTTATAATGTTATAAACCTTGGCCATCACGTATTAGAGTGATAGGCTAGGTCTGCTACCGCATGTTCCTTTGTCTCCACGGGTTGAAGAATAGGGAACACCGTACATACATTATTTTAGAGTGAAGTAACAAGGAGTTTGCTGTGATGGGTACCATGCATGTAGTGGTTTTAGTGTTGTACAATTATGTTTTCTTATCTCAGTGTAGTGTAAGCGTCCGTCACAGGCCATGTTATATGGTACTTCCATGACCATCAAATTTATAATTTACATATTTTATGGTACGTTCTCTAGGTAGGCTCATGTCTCTTTGGGGTAGGCAACAGACAATACAGATGGGATAGGGTACGGGACTTGAGAATTAAGAAATACAGCTTATTGTTGGATAATCAAAGTATATTGAAAAGTTCTGTTTTTGTTTGGTCTCATCATTCCTTCGCTATTCATTGGTTACACCTCGGTATCATGTATGATTATGTTCATATGTGAGCGCTGCAGACTGAAATAAAAATACAGTTGTGTTTAATGAGGTGCCGCGATTCCGAAAATATAATAATATCGGTAGGTGAACTCATATTTTGAAAACCCAAAATATCGATATAGGTTGCAAAATACTCCAAATAAAAAGTTGCATATTTAATTAATTAAAAATTACAGTAAAATTCTAAAAATTAAATTATCACTGCGCCCCAAAAGAACCTTGTCTAAATTCGAAACCGATAAGAAGTTATTTCAAATAAACCGTTATGGTCGATATACGATTTCATAGCGACTTTCTGAATATTTGATTTTGACATATCTTGCAATCTATACGACGAAATCTCAATATTTCACTTCTATTAGACAGATACTATTCAACAGATTCCAACGTTTCTTGTTTTGCAGAAATCTGATTTAAAACGAGTCTTGTATACTCAGTTGAAGTTCAGAACGTTAAATTACGAACTGCAACGTCGTTATGAGCTCGATTATATTGAATATATATTTTTATACGTTCAACTTCGTTTTAATTAATATATAAATCAACTTATATTAAGAATTCAATATTTAAACTGATTTAAATATCCAAATATAAACCGATAAAAATGCGGGACATTACATTCCTTCCCCCTTAAAATAATTTCGTCCTCGAAATTGCTAAGATAGGGAAAAATGCTACATTTTCTGTTGTAAACATGTTAAAAATCTTTTTGGTTTACTTCATAATTTCAGTTTTCAACTAAACTGATCAAAATATTAATTCTCTTCTTTGTAACGAAAATTTTCAAAATTCTGAAAATTTTCCTAACACTTTAATTTTCGGAGAATTTCATCAATCTCTCCGCTGCACTGTTCATTCGGTACAACTACAATACGCCACTCTGGCCTTCTCCCTTTATCGGGAACCCAACTTTCTCGTTTCCATTTGCAATCCATTCAGCATACCCAAATGCATCTCCAACTGATCTCCAGTCAGTTTATTCTCAATCAATAATTCTCTTACATCCCAACTCAAATTTCTTTTTCAAACTCCAGTTCAATTCCAATTCCAAATAATCAAATTTCCAAACCAAGTTCGGTTCCATTCCTAATCTCAATTCACAACTCAACTATTTTGCCAAGTCAAATCCTTATTCCAGTACGATTTCCACTTACTTGGCTTCAATTCAACTTCAAATTTTATTTGACTTACTTAAATCCTCTGTTTATTTACTTCACAAGTAAATTTTAATTTCAGAATTCAAATTCCTGGGGTTTTCATTTCAAATGAGTTTGAAATCATATACACAGCAATTCAAAACATTTGAATTTCCAAACAACTTATTTCAAAACAAAACTTTGGTAGTAATCCGTCACTTAGAACTCGAAAACGAACACTGATAATGCGGCCGTCATCATCAGAATTTATTTCCCAGTGACCAAAGTGAGTTCAATACTGTATTTTTCAAAATTCATTCTAAAACACTTTCATTTTGAATTTTTTACTTCAAAATACCTTTCACAACACTTGGAAAATATTTTCAAATCTCCCAGGATTTTAAAATCCTCATATGTTTAATTCAAATCCATTTACGACGACTTCTCAAATTTCTAGAGTTTTAACTCCATTTCTGGTTTATCATCAGATTCAATTTATCTGATTTATATATTATATTCATATAATATTTCGATTGGTTATTTATATAACCAACTCACTTATATATCTTTATCTGATCATAATAATGATCAATACATCTAATATAATCTCAAGATATATACTTCTCTTTATATCAAAATATATTTCGAGTAAAATTATTTCATTTACCCCTTTTTCAAAACAATATTATGTCGAAATTCTCTATCCAAGCGTTTATAAATCCCTATCGACCTCGTCAGCTAAACGCGTCGATCTGGAATTCATATACCACTCACCAGATCAATCAACACAATATAAAATGTTTTTTTATATAAATTTACAAATACGCGCTCATATATATACACTCAAACTCAATCTAAGGTACTGCTAACCTTATCTCTATTGAGTCACGCCACAGAGCCAAGGTAATCACTTAACCTTCAGCTCTGATACCACTGTAACGACCCGGGATTTTCGTCTCCGAAAATCAACACAAACTGCCATGTTGACTATTCAGACATCAAAAATACCTGATCATTAATAGAAAGAAATTAGAGGATGAGATAGAAAAGATAGAACTAATAGAATAGAAGAAGAAGAAGGAGAACACAACTGAGCAGAATCAGAGTAAACACGAATCTCACAGCGGAACGAATAAAATATATTATATAACATAACTTTGGAATACAAATCTGTTTTAGGTATACATACCATATCAGAGTACAACATAACATTTGATGCAGCGGAAATAACTCTAAATAATCAATAGTGGAAACTTCGTCTTCAAGCTCCTCCAAGTGTATCTGTAAAGCCTGAAACACTTGACTGCCCGTACAAATTTGGGCACCCAAGAGTTTAGGGAAAACAAAACAAACTCTGGGTCAGTCATGGGACTGGTGTGAGTAAACTCCAACCATATGGTTTAACTTTGAAAATCCTTTGAAAGAAAAGATAATAGTAAGACCGGTCCACACATAAACACGGACGGCTTTTACCTTACTATAACCCAAAGATATTTTGATATCAAAATCCAGTGATATTATAGTAATGTCTAATCAAGTAAATAACCAAATAGCAGAACGCTTGCATCTCACGCTCTACATACATAGTATAAAATCAAAAACCGCAGGGCTCTTATTGGATATTGGATTCCAACTATGACCAGGTATGGGACCACCTTCCGATGATGTATCTCTAGAGGCGAATACACTGGGTTCAACAAGAACGTCTTGCAACCCGGCCCACACATGACCGACCACTCATTTCGCTTGAGTGTATCGAATGTATATCACCAACGGTTGGACTCAAACCACCGTTCCCGAATGGGCAGAATCGATAGATTTAGAAACAAAAGGAATTTCTCTAGATAGGTGATTATACACCCTAATGGGAGCGACCCACATAGCCATGCTGCCTGCCCGATTTTTGTCATTTCCCGGTTGTGAAGCTTGAGGCTACGTCTACCTTTTAGAACATCTGGCCACCATACACTTTGAATGCCACATCGTCAAACCCGTCAAATCACTAGTTGATCTTCCCAAAACTATTACGGGTATAAAAGCTAAGAGAAACGAATTCCTCTGCCACCAGACGTAATACCTTGAAAAGATCGCCTTATGTGACCGTTAGGAATACTCTGTCAGACATTCGTCCATACAAGTTGTCCTGGGTCTGGACAAACAGAAAACACCATTCGGGAACCTGACGACCCTTGCATTTCACTCCGTCTTCAATTTTCTTCAGCATAATCGAATACGCAGCGTTTATGCCTATACGGAGTGGTTCTCGGATAATATATCCAACCGGTCTCCCCGTATTGACAACGATGGTCAAAACACTTCGATAGTCGGTTATTTAACTATCGAAGTAAAAACAACATCCATTCAAATGTATAACTAAATATCATACAATCGCACTTAAGTTTGGTCAACAGCGCTAATTTATCGTTATAGTTCAAAAACTGGTCATACGCAGTAATACTCCCCTTTATAACTAATCTCGACACAATAGTCACGCTTAAGCCTAGTCAACAGCGTTATTTTATCGCTATAGTAGTATGCTACTATATTCCACTTTATATTTAATCTCAACACCTCTTTCCGTTACAAAAATCTTGATATCTTTTTCCGTTACAAAATCTTGGCATCTCTTTTCGTTACAAACCGTATGGCTTGCTTTTCATTTCGAATATGGTTTTACAACATCATAACCTTATTTTGAAATCTCTGTTGTTCATAGCTATTTATTTCAGACATTTACTCTTTGCTTTATCTGTATTATATAATTCCCCTTATAACATCTTTACCAAGTCCATTAACATTCTTCATCTTTGACATCTTCCTTTCCTTTCGAATTAGTATACATAATTCAAGTAATCATCTCCTTATGAGTTCAATATTATCTTAAATGAAATCCATTAATTTAATTAAGATGGTTAAATGGTAATTAACTCCATCATCTCTGAAGTAAAACAATGTTCATTCTTTTTCACTTAAAATAGGTTAGTTGCTTGATTTAATAAATCACAACTAATTATCTTGGTTCAATAATTCTTTTAAACTCCATTAATTTCAAAGGTAATTGATAAGAAGGCTTATTACTTTTGATCAATTTATTTCTAAGTTGTTATCATTAGATTAATTAAAGACCAATTAATCAAAAATCAATTTCCAATAAGACAGTTGATTAAATCAACTTTAAGCCATCAGTTAATTCATTAACTAATTTTTAATTACTTTTCCTCGTTTGATTAATATAATTAATCCAATAATTTTTTCTAACCTATTTGTATTAAAATAATTATTCAATATTTACTCGACGAATAATTACAGTTTCATAATGTATCAAATAATCGTTTTTATTTATTTTATAAAAACGAATCATAAAATATCAGTTTATAATAGAACGTCTATTATAATTTAAAACTTTTCTTTAATTATAAAAATATAATTCTTATAACTGACTTAATCGATCCGCTAATCGGCAAATCGATTTCTTAACCAAATGATGGATTTATGTCGGTTGTTGCCGCTTCCTTAATCGATATCCTCTATTAATTAAATCAAAATAACGTTTGAATTTCCATTCAACGCTAATATCAACACAAGGTTTCAAAAGTCATTTGGGTTCAAACAGTTCATCTATATAAAACAAATAGTACATATAATATTGAGTAATCCGGTTGGATTCCTTCAACCGGTTTCCTGCATCCACCGATGTTAGTCAACAATTAACACTGATTTCATACCAGGATATATTATAATCGATGGAATCAGTCCAACCAATGATGTGTATATATGCAACGAGGTATAATTCAACCAATTTAATTTCAATCTACCGAGGTGACCATCACACAACATTCAACCAAGATTATAATATTTAAAAATAGATCAAAGTCAGTGAATTTACTCACCTTGGCGCGTTAACCGTTTAATAACGATTTGCGTTGGCTGGTTAAACAGACGGTTCATGCTAGCCACTGCAAGGCTTGCTGTCACCACCCCATTACATGCGAAACAGTGAACAATTTCCACTCCATATTCAAACTCATGGTCCCTCTTCTACTTTGAATTGCCCGCAAACGTTTTGCCCTGTGTATGCAACCATCATTTCCACCCCTTTAAATTTTCACCAACACCTCCCTTTTAACACACAGTCCCTTCCATACAAGAAAAACGCCCCAGGTTTATTTACTCTCATTCTCCACGTCATGTCTTGCACGCCTTGGCCTCCCACTAAGTATACCCTTCACGTGTACTAACTCTCCAGGGACCCAACGTTTTCAATAATTTTCTACCATAAACACGCAGGGATCCATCTCCTTCCATGCAACGTGAAAACCACTACATCACCGTAACTTCCCCCTTACTTCCTTTCCCCATAACCACCAACCGCCCTTCTCAAAACATCAGTACCAAATGACCTTTTGCCTTGAATCCCCTCTCATCCACTTCCGTTCTCTTTTCCAACGCATGAACCCTGCATATATGAGCTCCACCATTTTAAACGCATGGTCCCAGTACTTCATCCATGCGCCATTATTCTCCAGATCCTTCATATGAGTCACGCACACAACAATCCCACCCTCAACGCCCTCACTGATCTCGGATCCACGCACTTACACGCCCAGTACACCATTTTCCCCATAATTCAAAACTAAATTCTCCTTTATGAACTACTCCGGTCCTCAAAATGGTCTCACGGCTTCACTCTCCGGTGACCAAGCTGCCATCTTGCGCCCTCTTTTCTAAACATATTATTGTATTATTATTTTATCGGATGTAATATCAGAAAGAAGAGGGGGAACGAAAAACGTGGGTTCGAAATGGAAGAAGAGAAAATGATCTGATATTGGTCTTGGATTTCCGCAAACAGAGTAGGAATCGGCTGTGTATTTATAATGTTATAAACCTTGGCCATCACGTATTAGAGTGATAGGCTAGGTCTGCTACCGCATGTTCCTTTGTCTCCACGGGTTGAAGAATAGGGAACACCGTACATACATTATTTTAGAGTGAAGTAACAAGGAGTTTGCTGTGATGGGTACCATGCATGTAGTGGTTTTAGTGTTGTACAATTATGTTTTCTTATCTCAGTGTAGTGTAAGCGTCCGTCACAGGCCATGTTATATGGTACTTCCATGACCATCAAATTTATAATTTACATATTTTATGGTACGTTCTCTAGGTAGGCTCATGTCTCTTTGGGGTAGGCAACAGACAATACAGATGGGATAGGGTACGGGACTTGAGAATTAAGAAATACAGCTTATTGTTGGATAATCAAAGTATATTGAAAAGTTCTGTTTTTGTTTGGTCTCATCATTCCTTCGCTATTCATTGGTTACACCTCGGTATCATGTATGATTATGTTCATATGTGAGCGCTGCAGACTGAAATAAAAATACAGTTGTGTTTAATGAGGTGCCGCGATTCCGAAAATATAATAATATCGGTAGGTGAACTCATATTTTGAAAACCCAAAATATCGATATAGGTTGCAAAATACTCCAAATAAAAAGTTGCATATTTAATTAATTAAAAATTACAGTAAAATTCTAAAAATTAAATTATCACTGCGCCCCAAAAGAACCTTGTCTAAATTCGAAACCGATAAGAAGTTATTTCAAATAAACCGTTATGGTCGATATACGATTTCATAGCGACTTTCTGAATATTTGATTTTGACATATCTTGCAATCTATACGACGAAATCTCAATATTTCACTTCTATTAGACAGATACTATTCAACAGATTCCAACGTTTCTTGTTTTGCAGAAATCTGATTTAAAACGAGTCTTGTATACTCAGTTGAAGTTCAGAACGTTAAATTACGAACTGCAACGTCGTTATGAGCTCGATTATATTGAATATATATTTTTATACGTTCAACTTCGTTTTAATTAATATATAAATCAACTTATATTAAGAATTCAATATTTAAACTGATTTAAATATCCAAATATAAACCGATAAAAATGCGGGACATTACACATTTGTTGGCTCATTGACACCCCAAAGGGTGGGGAAACGCAGTGTTCAGGCATTTTAATCCACATCGGTGGACCGGCCCTGTCGCTCCAAGGGTCACTCGAGCTCTGATCCTGAGACACGGGCTAGAGCGTCTCGAATCGGTTGAGGACTATCTTTTGCCTCGGTTCATAGATGGAAATCCAATTTCCAAATACGTGACATTTGCGGTTTTATTTGTAAACCTATATATGGCGACATGATATATGGTACCCATGCCGCCTATGATTGATACTTATGATTTGAAGTTGTTCTATACACTATGCACTTATAATAGTATCAAATGATTTGTTTAAACGTATCAAGCATTCTTTGGCTGTTATAAGGGAAAACCCTATCCCCCGGCTTGCGTTGCATTGTGTGATAGGACCTGGGTCTTATAACAGCTTCATTTTTCTTTATTTAGCATTGCGCTGTTGTTTTATGCACTGGTATTCTTGGGAGGAAACCCGTTCCGTGTTATACGGCGTGGTCCCTTGATTTACCTAACTTTAAAAATAAAGATTAATAACTGTTTTAGTTCTCACACCAGTCACATGACTGACCTGGAGTTTATTGTTTTAACCTAAACTCTGGGTGCCCTTATTTTGACACGGGCAGCTAGTAGTTTTGGTTTTGCAGATTTATATTCACAGGATCCTGGTTTACAGCTGGAACGATATCCGGAAAGCTTTGTATCCGTATATCTCTTCTAGTTGTGTATTGTATTATTTTCCGCTGCTATGTATTTAAATGTAATTTAAATCTCTGATATTTCTGTGTAATATTCATTTGTACTCTGTATATTCTTGTAATCTGATGCATTGTTGTCATATACAGTGAAATGTTCTTCTGTATGCGTTCTGTTTTGTCCTGTTCTCAAACGATAGGGCGTTTCGAACGGCCTGGATCGATTTAGCGACTGGTTCGGACCGAGCGAAATTCCTTCTCGTCACATTATTTATATACCGTAAAAATACGGGTCGTTACATTCTTCCCCCCTTAAAATAATTTCGTCCTCGAAATTGCTAAGGTAGAAGACAGACCCTATTAACTGGTTTAAAAACTATTCGTTCAATTTTAACTTCAGTTTCAACTGAACCAATTTATTTCAATTAAAATATTAATTTATTCTTACTAACAAAAATTTTCAAAAATCCTGAAATTTTCTAACACCTTAAATTTTCGAAAAATTTCTCCAGCACCTCCTTTGTACCGGTCAATAGTTCAAACCCCAACTCGCCTCTCTAGGCCTCTTCCAATCCGAAAGAAAATCAAACAGCCAAGCGGCTTGCCAAATCGGCCCATAAATCACCAAATCCATAAAAATAAACGTGTACCTTTTTGTCGGGCATATCATTATATCCTTGCACTTGCTTCTACTCAATACCTGCTGATCATATATCCATCTATACCAATTGATTTCCAATCAATTTCAATCAATCAAATCTCAACACAATTATTCGCTCATCCAAAGCCATATTTCATTTCAAACTCGAGTTCCATTCTCGATTTCAAATTCCTAACTCACCAATCCAATATCATTTCAGATTCTATTTCACAATTCAAAATTTGATTTTACTTGATATATCATATTCCAATTAAATTTTCAGTTAATTAGTTCCAATTCATATTTGCTTTCAGAAATTTCTACTTTAATTTGTTTTTATTCAAACAATACTTCCTGGGAGTTTTAAACAGTTTAGTTTTTCTAAAATAAATTATTCCCTTTCGGGATTCAAAACAACTTCCTTTTCCCAAAATAATTTGAAAACAAAATCTTTGCTAGTAATATGTCACTTACAACTCGAAAATGAACACTGATCATGTGGCCAGTATCATCAGAGTTATTTCCCAGTGATCGAAGTGAGTTCAATACTATATCACTTTTCAAAACTCATATCTTAAACACTTTCATTTTGAAATCTTTTTCAAAATATCATTCACGATATTTGTAAACAATTTAAAACCTCCCAGGATTTTAAAATTTTCTTATACTTAATCAAATCCACTTACAAACACTTCTCCCAGTTTTCAAAATTTTAATTCCAATTCTGATTTAATTCATAATCAACCAACACATCCAATATACTATAATAATTCGAATATAAATATTTTCTTTATATCGAAATATACTTTGGGTAAAACTATCTCATTTACCCTCTTTCAAAACATACTGTGTCGGTTTATCGTATTCAAGTGTTTGGTAATCCCTATCGATACAGTGGATCAAACTGATCGACTAGAATTGACAAACAACTCAACCAATAAATCTCCACAATATAAAACAATTTTTATTCAATCTACACATACGTTCACTCGTATATATGCACTCAAACTCAATCTAGGGTATTACTAACCCCATCTCTACTGAGTCATGCCACAGAGCCAAGGTAATCACTTAACCTTCAGCTCTGATACCACTGTAACGAACTGGGTTTTAACACCGAAAATCAACATAAAACCCATGTTAATTATTCAGGTATCGAACATTCTAGATCATTAATAGAAAGAAGTTAGAGGATGACAATAGATAAAATAGAAAATTAGAATAGAAGAAGAAGAAGAAGATAATCAGAGTAAACACGAATCTGACAGCGGAGCGAATAAAATATATTATAACATAACTTTGAAATGAAATAGTATATATATACAATAATATTATCAGAGTACAACACTTACACACAGCGGAAATAACAATAGATATATCATCCTGAAGCCTCCTACTTCAAGCTCCTCCAAGTATATCTGTAAAGACCTGAACCACTTGACTGCCAGTACAAATTTGGGCACCCAAGAGTTTAGGGAAAACAAAACAAAATAAACTCTGGGTCAATCATGGTACTGGTGTGAGTAAACTCAAATCATTTGGTTTAACTTTTCAAAATCCTTTTCGAAAGAAATGATAATCGTAAGACCAATCCACACATAAACACGGATGGTTTTTACCTTACGATAACCCAAAACAGTTTTGGAAATCAATACTTCTCTGATATTATAATAATGTTGTGACGACCCGCAACCTCCCCGTAAAGGAAAGCGTCGGATAGTTCGAGAACAAACCACAGCAGAACGCATACAGAAGAACGTTTCATTGTATATTACAACAATGCATCAGATTACAAGAATATACAGAGTATAAATGAATATTACACAGAAATATCAGAGATTTAAATTACATTTAAATACATAGCAGCGGAAAATAATACAATACACAACTAGAATGAGATATACGGATACAAAGCTTTCCGGATATCGTTCCAGCTGTAAACCAGGATCCTGTGAATATAAATCTGCAAAACCAAAACTACTAGCTGCCCGTGTCGAAAATAGGGGCACCCAGAGTTTAGGTTAAAACAATAAACTCCAGGTCAGTCATGTGACTGGTGTGAGAACTAAAACAGTTATTAATCTTTATTTCAAATCATTAGGTAAATCAAGGGACCACGCCGTATAACACGGAACGGGTTTCCTCCCAAGAATACCAGTGCATAAAACCAACAGCGCAATGCTAAATAAAGAAAAATGAAGCTGTTATAAGACCCAGGTCCCATCACACAATGCAACGCAGTCGAGGATAGGGTTTTCCCTTATAACAGCCAAAGAATGCTTGATACGTTTAAAACAAATCATTTGATACTATTATAAGTGCATAGTATATAAAACACTTCAAATCATAAGTATCAATCATAGGCGGCATGAGCGCCCCATCCCACTATGTCGCCATATATAGGATATACAATCAAAACCGCAAAGTCTCGTATTTGGAAATTGGGTTTCCATCTATGAACCGAGGCAAAAGATAGTCCTCAACCGATTCGAGACAATCTAGCCCATGTCTCAGGCAAGCGCGCAGGCAAGCCTTGGATCGTCAGGGCCGGTCCACACGGAGTGGATTATTATGCCTGAACAATACGTCTCCCCACCCTATGGGGTGTAAGTCTGGTCCGTCAGCCGACCAGAATGCATTCGGCCGAAACCGATATAACCGAGGCGCCTCGCAACAGCAACAACCACATAAGTCAAACTCGTCAGGGCGTGTAAAACCACTGACGCCACTTCTAGCTAGAAAGAAACGCATGCCCTCCCTGAGGTCCGTCTCCCGTTTTTGGTTCATACCGGGTGTGAAACACGCGAGGTAAACGTTACACAAAGCTACGCCACAAAGGCCGTGCTTTGATCATCACCACAAGACTTTGCTTTTCAACAGAAGCCTCGATCATTTGCATCTTAGCATGCCACACAGGCAAGCCATCCTATGCAACCGATATCAGTCACACAGAATGAAATCCGATGTCAGACACACAGTCCATTTACAAGTCCGTTCTGGGTCTGAACGAAACCGGAGGCACCTAGTACCCCGCATATCCATCGATCTCCAAGTACGTCTGGACGATCACTAACTGTTTCCATCTTCTTGGGTGTACAGCCCAATCAAGATCATCAGTTATCACCCAAACGACGTGAAGACTTCCGGTCTTCGACCATCGTCTTCATCTTCGACTTATCGTCGTATCAGTTATTCAGAATGGGATAAACCCGGTCTTTCCGAATAACTCGCGTATATATTATAAAAGTGTTACACAAACACAACATACGCCTCATTCCAATTCATTAGTCACTAACCGTAAATTAATCAAGAGAATAATTCCCCAAATATTAACCCCGAAGGCCGAAACCAACATCAGATCAATATCCAGAAAACCATTCTGCTTGGCTAACCGCCAGTTAGTTTCTAAATTTCACATTCAAATCTAATTAAAGATTTAACTATCGCCTGGAGCAAAACTGGTGATACTCCATTCTCGATCTTTTCAATCTAATTAAAGATTCATTAAAACTCCACTTAGTTTTAATCTGTGACTGGGTTAAAGAATCAGTGTCATTTAAAACACGGTTCACGATAAACCCAAAGTCACATCCCATTAATTATCGGGTTAAAGAACAAGTGTTATTTAAAACACTGTTCACGATAAACCCAAAAATCAATATCAATTCAATTCCAATTAAATATCATTTAATTGGTACACTTCATTAAATCTAAATAAAAAGATTTAATCTTTTCTCAACTGGGTTCAAGAACAGTGTTAGTGAAGACACCATTCACGACAAACCCAAATCACATTCGATATTCAATACAAGGCTCTGAATAGAAACTATATCGGCCTATATTCAATATCAAATTCTACGATTAACAAATGTCGTATTGGAAATAACGATATACATATATATCTTTCAAATTTCCATAACAACACCTGTAATATCACGAATTCCAACATCGAAATATTCCGAAGACAATTTCGATTCAAATCCACTCCAATGCAATCATTGGAAATTTTGGTTATTTTCAAAACCATTTCAAATTCAATTTATTTATTTAAAAATAAATAGAATTATAATTCTAGTTCAAAACTAGTTCATTTCGATAAAAATCTATTTTTATCTTTTCAAATATGGAGTTTTTCATCCCAAACTTTCACAAATCATTTCTTATGATTTTACACAAATTATTACTATTTTTAATAATTTTATCAAGGCCCGTACGGTCGATTTCCATTAACGGCCATCGAACTGCACTTACAGCGACCTTTTTCGAATTTGATTTGGACGTATCTCCAAATCCAACCGTTAGATTTCAAATTTCTAACATTCATTAGAAAGCTCTTTTCGATACGAACCCAACGGTTCCGGTTTTAGGAGAATCCGACGGTCGGATCTCCCGTAATGTCCGTTTGAAACAAATGATCGAAATTCGCGAACTGCCGCAGCGCGGCGCGTTCTATTCAGGCCATTATATTATATATATAATATATATAATATATATTTCGTCGATTACTATTTAAAACGAATTATATAAATGGTTTTAAATTCGTTTCAAAAGCAATTTCAACTTCCTTTTCAATTCAAATCAAAATTGAATTCTTCTTTATAAATTCGTTTCAAAATTCATTTCTATTCAATTCAAATTTCAATTCAATTTGAATTCATTTCAATTCGCTTTCAATTCCATTTGAATTCGTTTTCAATTCAATTCATTTCGAAATCGTTTTAAAATTCAATTCATTTCGAAATCGTTTTCAATTCAATTCATTTCGAAATCGTTTTCAATTCAATTCATTTCGAAATCGTTTTCAATTCAATTCATTTCGAAATCGTTTTCAATTCAATTTATTTCGAAATCGTTTTCAATTCAATTCATTTCGAAATCGTTTTCAATTCAATTCATTTCGAAATCGTTTTCAATTCAATTCATTTCGAAATCGTTTTCAATTCAATTCATTTCGAAATCGTTTTCAATTCAATTCATTTCGAAATCGTTTTCAATTCAATTCATTTCAAAATATTCGATTTCGAAATCACGTTTCAATATTCATTTTAAAATGAATAAAATCGATATAAATATCGTTCACGTCAAAATGGCGTCAATCTAATCCTCACGGCTTCACATATTTCTATTTTCAAATATTCTATTTCAAATATTTCTATTTCAAATATTTCTATTTCAAATATTTCTATTTCAAATATTTCTATTTCAAATATTTCTATTTCAAATATTTCTATTTCAAATATTTCTATTTCAAATATTTCTATTTTTCTCGAAACTGGAATGAGGCCCAATCAATTACCATATAATGTTAATTATATGGATTTTCTACAACACATGTATATATCAACAACGATGAATAATCAACCATCAACCAAAGTGCACTACACTGTATAAGCATCAAATATAGACATTTAACGCTTATAGCAGCTTGTCAATCAATCGATCGACATATTTAATAAATCAGGATGAGTGAACTTCAAATTTCATCCTAACACCCGTGTGGGGTTTCAAACAATCAAACACATATTTTATTTGTGCAGTTAGGCGATGTGTAAAATTTATCGACCCAATCAACGTCATTCAAATAGGTGTACATAAACAAACCGTCTGGTTTGTAAATGAATATTTATTTATTCACATTCACGTTAAAAATTATATTTTTAACGATAACACATTTTATTTTAACATATGAATTTATATTCAGTTCATTCGTTAAATAAAATGCTAATTTTATTTTTCTAACTTATTTTAGAAAATTTCGGCGGCATAACGGCACGATACTAGAAACGGGACAAGGCCTAGCCTTATCCCCGGTCTAGTGAAGGCCCACGCCATTCACACATCAATCAAATCAATTCGTTATGCAAACCACAAACTTTGGAGTAAGGGTCTAACCTAGCCTTACTCCTTCGCCTTATAACGGCGCACGTCTAATCCTAACCAATTTATCGATTCGATTTTTCACACCACAAACCACATTCAAACCAATATCACAATCAATCACCAAACAGTCAAACAAACAAGTCCATGGTCTGTGGACGGGTGTCGGGTGCTACTAAGCACCGTCTGCATCCTAGTATATATATAACTAGAAAAATAAATTGAAAGGTGAGAAATTCTCACATATAGCTATCCTAGCTCCACGGCTCTTCATTTGCAGAAGTCTTCGTCGTTTCGCCTCTTTGTCACCTTCGTTGCTGCTTTCACTACATACGTAAAAATCGAATTTTTACTATGTTATTCAATATATAAAAATTGAATTTTGACGTCGCTATTCAATATATAAAAATCGAATTTTGACTTCGCTTTCAATATATAAAAATCGAATTTTGACTTCGCTTTCAATATATAAAAATATGATTTTGACTTCGCTTTCAATATATAAAAATATGATTTTGACTTCGCTTTCAATATATAAAAATATGATTTTTACTTTTGCTTTCAACATATAAAAATATGATTTTTCAACATATAAAAATATGATTTTTATTTCGACTTTCAACATATAAAAATATGATTTTTATTTGTGCAAGTTCAAATCTTTTTCTACTAAAAGATTAAACCTTTTTCCTATTTTAAAGTTCAAAATAAAATCAGTTTTTTTCTTTTTTTTCCCTAATAAGAAAACCCAGTTTTAATTTCATATAAAAATCAGTTTTTATTATGCTTTTAAAATCAGTTTATTATTTGCTTATAAAATCAGTTTTCTATTTTTTTATTTCAAAAACAGTTTTATTCTTTTAGAAAATGCAGTTTTATTCTTTTAGAAAATGCAGTTTTATTCTTTTAGAAAATTCAGTTCAGTTTTAAAATACTTTTAAAAATTCAGTTTTAAAGTTCTTTTATAAAAACAGTTTAAAAATCATTTTCAAAATCAGTTCTTAAATGTTTTAAAATCAAAATTTAAAACAAAAATAAACTAAAAAAATAAAATGAAAGAAAACGTACCGAGGGGGGGGGGTTTCTCGCAGATCGGCGGCGGCAAGGCTTCTCGAGGGCGGCGGCTTCAGCGTCGAACTGGGAGGCGATGCTTCGAGCGATGGAGGCGGCTTGGGTCTTCGATCGGTGGTGCGGTCTTGAGGGGGGCGGCGGCGCTCCAGGGGGGGCTTCGTCGGAGTTCGTGCGCGGGGGGGGGCTGGCGATTTAGGTTTTGTTGTTTTTTTTTTTTTTCTTTTCTCTTGTCTGAATAGAAATAAAAAAAAAGGGGGGGCCAAGCGGGAGATAAGGAGGGAAGGGAAGAGTTTCTTTTCTTTTTTTTTTTTTTTTATTTATTATTTAATTATTATATTTAGCAAAGAGTTGACCTTTTACGTACGACCCCTAAACGAGGCCCACCGCCTGTCGTCCATAGCGTTTAACCCCCATTCCGAACACAATGGGATATGTATCGCAAGCTGGTTTGATCGTTACAATCGGTTTCCTTTTGAATTTTCATTTAAATCACTATATTGAATTTTAAACGTACATTTCAAATTACCGGGGTCACATGCGAACTAGAAAAATTCCGGAAAAATATTTTCTAGCTTCGTATTGACGATACGGTCCTAACAAAACTAGTTTCGTCGAATTCTGAGACCGTTAGAAAAATGGCCAATTTCCAGTCGATTAAAATCAACTGAAACTGGTCAAACGCGTTTTCCTTTGCCACGCTCACATATTGATTCGAAAAATTACGAAATTTGAAACCTAGCAATAACTTGACACTGCGGACCCAACAAAACTGGTTTCGTCGAAATCCGAGGTCGTTTGCAAAATGTCCATTTTTAAGGGCCTGAATTCCATAGCGACTATTCAGAATTTTCAACTGGACATATCTTTTGCTTCCCGATATGAAATCTTGATTTTTCGGATTCGTTGGAAAGATATTCACTATTAGATTCCATTATTTTTTGTTTCACTAAAATCCGGATTGTTTTGCACCCGGTACATTCAATTGAAGTTTGAAATCGAATTATCGAACTACCGCGCCATTTTCAATTCTATTTATAATTATATATAATTATTTATATTCTAACGACGACGTATATAATATATGCGATCGATTTATATTCAAAATAAATTTCTCGTCGTTTTTATTTAAAATAATTCATTTTAAATAATCTAAATTCGCTAAAATTGCCAAAATAAAAATTTTAAACTGGCCCAGATTTTCCGGGTTGTTACAATCTCCCCCACTTAAAACTTTTCGTCCCCGAAAAGGAACAAAGTCGAAAGTGGTTTGATAATTCAACTCTACGCTCGATCTGGCTTCCATTCTCCAACTTTTCAGTTTCTGAGAATTTTCAAAATTTCAAAAATTTGGCTAACACCCTAAATTTTTGAAAAATTTCGCCATAACCTCCCCTGCACCGGGAGCATCGGGGAATTTCAAATAGCTTCCCCGGTCCTTCAGATCTCAAAAAGAAAAAGAAAAAGCCAAACGGCTAGCCAATAGGCTCACAAAATCATCATCACCCAAACAAAACAGGAAATTATGTAGTAAACATGTACCTATTTGTCGGGCAAACAAATTTTATTCTCTGGCTCTAGCCTCCTTGCTATGACCTGTTCAATGATATACATGTATATGCAAGTAGATGCGACCAAATTCCAATACAATTCAATATTTGGTTGAATTAGGCAAAATGGTTAAAATTTAGCAACCAAATAAACAAACAACCCAAACATCAATCAATTAGTGAATTAGATTATCAAATTCATAATTTTGATACATATACAAAAATCAGATTTTTGATGCCAAATCACAACAATAAGCCCTATCTAATTTTGGTTCTCACACCAGTCCAATGGAAATATATAGAAAATCACACATTCGAAACACGAATATAAATACGGATGATGTCATGACAATCATCAGTACCATCTCCGGGCGACTAGAATGTGATTCCATATCTATCCAGTATATTAAAACTTTGAATATACGTTTGCAAGGCGTATATGCAAATTCTTTATATACTGAATTGCCCAAAATCAATATAAACAAATAATCAAATACGAATAGTTGATTTAAATTTTCAAAACAAAATGTTTTCATTTGAAAAATATACTCTTCACACCCGTTCTAGGATACTACTGATCCTATCTCTAACGAGTCATTCCATTGGATATTGCTAATCCAATATCTGATGAATTCTTTCGTATGGTTCTAATGTGCCTTGTTCTCTGAGCTTTGTAAACCAAAGCTCTGATACCAAATGTGACGGCAAGGAACTTCGCTCGGTCCGAACCAGTCGCTAAACCGACCCAGACCGTTCGAAACGCCCTATCGTTTGAGAACACGACAAAACAGAACGCATACAGAAGAACATTTCATTGTATATTACAACAATGCATCAGATTACAAGAATATACAGAGTATAAATGAATATTACACAGAAATATCAGAGATTTAAATTACATTTAAATACATAGCAGCGGAAAATAATACAATACACAACTAGAATGAGATATACGGATACAAAGCTTTCCGGATATCGTTCCAGCTGTAAACCAGGATCCTGTGAATATAAATCTGCAAAACCAAAACTACTAGCTGCCCGTGTCGAAAATAGGGGCACCCAGAGTTTAGGTTAAAACAATAAACTCCAGGTCAGTCATGTGACTGGTGTGAGAACTAAAACAGTTATTAATCTTTATTTCAAATCATTAGGTAAATCAAGGGACCACGCCGTATAACACGGAACGGGTTTCCTCCCAAGAATACCAGTGCATAAAACCAACAGCGCAATGCTAAATAAAGAAAAATGAAGCTGTTATAAGACCCAGGTCCCATCACACAATGCAACGCAGTCGAGGATAGGGTTTTCCCTTATAACAGCCAAAGAATGCTTGATACGTTTAAAACAAATCATTTGATACTATTATAAGTGCATAGTATATAAAACACTTCAAATCATAAGTATCAATCATAGGCGGCATGAGCGCCCCATCCCACTATGTCGCCATATATAGGATATACAATCAAAACCGCAAAGTCTCGTATTTGGAAATTGGGTTTCCATCTATGAACCGAGGCAAAAGATAGTCCTCAACCGATTCGAGACAATCTAGCCCATGTCTCAGGCAAGCGCGCAGGCAAGCCTTGGATCGTCAGGGCCGGTCCACACGGAGTGGATTATTATGCCTGAACAATACGTCTCCCCACCCTATGGGGTGTAAGTCTGGTCCGTCAGCCGACCAGAATGCATTCGGCCGAAACCGATATAACCGAGGCGCCTCGCAACAGCAACAACCACATAAGTCAAACTCGTCAGGGCGTGTAAAACCACTGACGCCACTTCTAGCTAGAAAGAAACGCATGCCCTCCCTGAGGTCCGTCTCCCGTTTTTGGTTCATACCGGGTGTGAAACACGCGAGGTAAACGTTACACAAAGCTACGCCACAAAGGCCGTGCTTTGATCATCACCACAAGACTTTGCTTTTCAACAGAAGCCTCGATCATTTGCATCTTAGCATGCCACACAGGCAAGCCATCCTATGCAACCGATATCAGTCACACAGAATGAAATCCGATGTCAGACACACAGTCCATTTACAAGTCCGTTCTGGGTCTGAACGAAACCGGAGGCACCTAGTACCCCGCATATCCATCGATCTCCAAGTACGTCTGGACGATCACTAACTGTTTCCATCTTCTTGGGTGTACAGCCCAATCAAGATCATCAGTTATCACCCAAACGACGTGAAGACTTCCGGTCTTCGACCATCGTCTTCATCTTCGACTTATCGTCGTATCAGTTATTCAGAATGGGATAAACCCGGTCTTTCCGAATAACTCGCGTATATATTATAAAAGTGTTACACAAACACAACATACGCCTCATTCCAATTCATTAGTCACTAACCGTAAATTAATCAAGAGAATAATTCCCCAAATATTAACCCCGAAGGCCGAAACCAACATCAGATCAATATCCAGAAAACCATTCTGCTTGGCTAACCGCCAGTTAGTTTCTAAATTTCACATTCAAATCTAATTAAAGATTTAACTATCGCCTGGAGCAAAACTGGTGATACTCCATTCTCGATCTTTTCAATCTAATTAAAGATTCATTAAAACTCCACTTAGTTTTAATCTGTGACTGGGTTAAAGAATCAGTGTCATTTAAAACACGGTTCACGATAAACCCAAAGTCACATCCCATTAATTATCGGGTTAAAGAACAAGTGTTATTTAAAACACTGTTCACGATAAACCCAAAAATCAATATCAATTCAATTCCAATTAAATATCATTTAATTGGTACACTTCATTAAATCTAAATAAAAAGATTTAATCTTTTCTCAACTGGGTTCAAGAACAGTGTTAGTGAAGACACCATTCACGACAAACCCAAATCACATTCGATATTCAATACAAGGCTCTGAATAGAAACTATATCGGCCTATATTCAATATCAAATTCTACGATTAACAAATGTCGTATTGGAAATAACGATATACATATATATCTTTCAAATTTCCATAACAACACCTGTAATATCACGAATTCCAACATCGAAATATTCCGAAGACAATTTCGATTCAAATCCACTCCAATGCAATCATTGGAAATTTTGGTTATTTTCAAAACCATTTCAAATTCAATTTATTTATTTAAAAATAAATAGAATTATAATTCTAGTTCAAAACTAGTTCATTTCGATAAAAATCTATTTTTATCTTTTCAAATATGGAGTTTTTCATCCCAAACTTTCACAAATCATTTCTTATGATTTTACACAAATTATTACTATTTTTAATAATTTTATCAAGGCCCGTACGGTCGATTTCCATTAACGGCCATCGAACTGCACTTACAGCGACCTTTTTCGAATTTGATTTGGACGTATCTCCAAATCCAACCGTTAGATTTCAAATTTCTAACATTCATTAGAAAGCTCTTTTCGATACGAACCCAACGGTTCCGGTTTTAGGAGAATCCGACGGTCGGATCTCCCGTAATGTCCGTTTGAAACAAATGATCGAAATTCGCGAACTGCCGCAGCGCGGCGCGTTCTATTCAGGCCATTATATTATATATATAATATATATAATATATATTTCGTCGATTACTATTTAAAACGAATTATATAAATGGTTTTAAATTCGTTTCAAAAGCAATTTCAACTTCCTTTTCAATTCAAATCAAAATTGAATTCTTCTTTATAAATTCGTTTCAAAATTCATTTCTATTCAATTCAAATTTCAATTCAATTTGAATTCATTTCAATTCGCTTTCAATTCCATTTGAATTCGTTTTCAATTCAATTCATTTCGAAATCGTTTTAAAATTCAATTCATTTCGAAATCGTTTTCAATTCAATTCATTTCGAAATCGTTTTCAATTCAATTCATTTCGAAATCGTTTTCAATTCAATTCATTTCGAAATCGTTTTCAATTCAATTTATTTCGAAATCGTTTTCAATTCAATTCATTTCGAAATCGTTTTCAATTCAATTCATTTCGAAATCGTTTTCAATTCAATTCATTTCGAAATCGTTTTCAATTCAATTCATTTCGAAATCGTTTTCAATTCAATTCATTTCGAAATCGTTTTCAATTCAATTCATTTCAAAATATTCGATTTCGAAATCACGTTTCAATATTCATTTTAAAATGAATAAAATCGATATAAATATCGTTCACGTCAAAATGGCGTCAATCTAATCCTCACGGCTTCACATATTTCTATTTTCAAATATTCTATTTCAAATATTTCTATTTCAAATATTTCTATTTCAAATATTTCTATTTCAAATATTTCTATTTCAAATATTTCTATTTCAAATATTTCTATTTCAAATATTTCTATTTCAAATATTTCTATTTTTCTCGAAACTGGAATGAGGCCCAATCAATTACCATATAATGTTAATTATATGGATTTTCTACAACACATGTATATATCAACAACGATGAATAATCAACCATCAACCAAAGTGCACTACACTGTATAAGCATCAAATATAGACATTTAACGCTTATAGCAGCTTGTCAATCAATCGATCGACATATTTAATAAATCAGGATGAGTGAACTTCAAATTTCATCCTAACACCCGTGTGGGGTTTCAAACAATCAAACACATATTTTATTTGTGCAGTTAGGCGATGTGTAAAATTTATCGACCCAATCAACGTCATTCAAATAGGTGTACATAAACAAACCGTCTGGTTTGTAAATGAATATTTATTTATTCACATTCACGTTAAAAATTATATTTTTAACGATAACACATTTTATTTTAACATATGAATTTATATTCAGTTCATTCGTTAAATAAAATGCTAATTTTATTTTTCTAACTTATTTTAGAAAATTTCGGCGGCATAACGGCACGATACTAGAAACGGGACAAGGCCTAGCCTTATCCCCGGTCTAGTGAAGGCCCACGCCATTCACACATCAATCAAATCAATTCGTTATGCAAACCACAAACTTTGGAGTAAGGGTCTAACCTAGCCTTACTCCTTCGCCTTATAACGGCGCACGTCTAATCCTAACCAATTTATCGATTCGATTTTTCACACCACAAACCACATTCAAACCAATATCACAATCAATCACCAAACAGTCAAACAAACAAGTCCATGGTCTGTGGACGGGTGTCGGGTGCTACTAAGCACCGTCTGCATCCTAGTATATATATAACTAGAAAAATAAATTGAAAGGTGAGAAATTCTCACATATAGCTATCCTAGCTCCACGGCTCTTCATTTGCAGAAGTCTTCGTCGTTTCGCCTCTTTGTCACCTTCGTTGCTGCTTTCACTACATACGTAAAAATCGAATTTTTACTATGTTATTCAATATATAAAAATTGAATTTTGACGTCGCTATTCAATATATAAAAATCGAATTTTGACTTCGCTTTCAATATATAAAAATCGAATTTTGACTTCGCTTTCAATATATAAAAATATGATTTTGACTTCGCTTTCAATATATAAAAATATGATTTTGACTTCGCTTTCAATATATAAAAATATGATTTTTACTTTTGCTTTCAACATATAAAAATATGATTTTTCAACATATAAAAATATGATTTTTATTTCGACTTTCAACATATAAAAATATGATTTTTATTTGTGCAAGTTCAAATCTTTTTCTACTAAAAGATTAAACCTTTTTCCTATTTTAAAGTTCAAAATAAAATCAGTTTTTTTCTTTTTTTTCCCTAATAAGAAAACCCAGTTTTAATTTCATATAAAAATCAGTTTTTATTATGCTTTTAAAATCAGTTTATTATTTGCTTATAAAATCAGTTTTCTATTTTTTTATTTCAAAAACAGTTTTATTCTTTTAGAAAATGCAGTTTTATTCTTTTAGAAAATGCAGTTTTATTCTTTTAGAAAATTCAGTTCAGTTTTAAAATACTTTTAAAAATTCAGTTTTAAAGTTCTTTTATAAAAACAGTTTAAAAATCATTTTCAAAATCAGTTCTTAAATGTTTTAAAATCAAAATTTAAAACAAAAATAAACTAAAAAAATAAAATGAAAGAAAACGTACCGAGGGGGGGGGGTTTCTCGCAGATCGGCGGCGGCAAGGCTTCTCGAGGGCGGCGGCTTCAGCGTCGAACTGGGAGGCGATGCTTCGAGCGATGGAGGCGGCTTGGGTCTTCGATCGGTGGTGCGGTCTTGAGGGGGGCGGCGGCGCTCCAGGGGGGGCTTCGTCGGAGTTCGTGCGCGGGGGGGGGCTGGCGATTTAGGTTTTGTTGTTTTTTTTTTTTTTCTTTTCTCTTGTCTGAATAGAAATAAAAAAAAAGGGGGGGCCAAGCGGGAGATAAGGAGGGAAGGGAAGAGTTTCTTTTCTTTTTTTTTTTTTTTTATTTATTATTTAATTATTATATTTAGCAAAGAGTTGACCTTTTACGTACGACCCCTAAACGAGGCCCACCGCCTGTCGTCCATAGCGTTTAACCCCCATTCCGAACACAATGGGATATGTATCGCAAGCTGGTTTGATCGTTACAATCGGTTTCCTTTTGAATTTTCATTTAAATCACTATATTGAATTTTAAACGTACATTTCAAATTACCGGGGTCACATGCGAACTAGAAAAATTCCGGAAAAATATTTTCTAGCTTCGTATTGACGATACGGTCCTAACAAAACTAGTTTCGTCGAATTCTGAGACCGTTAGAAAAATGGCCAATTTCCAGTCGATTAAAATCAACTGAAACTGGTCAAACGCGTTTTCCTTTGCCACGCTCACATATTGATTCGAAAAATTACGAAATTTGAAACCTAGCAATAACTTGACACTGCGGACCCAACAAAACTGGTTTCGTCGAAATCCGAGGTCGTTTGCAAAATGTCCATTTTTAAGGGCCTGAATTCCATAGCGACTATTCAGAATTTTCAACTGGACATATCTTTTGCTTCCCGATATGAAATCTTGATTTTTCGGATTCGTTGGAAAGATATTCACTATTAGATTCCATTATTTTTTGTTTCACTAAAATCCGGATTGTTTTGCACCCGGTACATTCAATTGAAGTTTGAAATCGAATTATCGAACTACCGCGCCATTTTCAATTCTATTTATAATTATATATAATTATTTATATTCTAACGACGACGTATATAATATATGCGATCGATTTATATTCAAAATAAATTTCTCGTCGTTTTTATTTAAAATAATTCATTTTAAATAATCTAAATTCGCTAAAATTGCCAAAATAAAAATTTTAAACTGGCCCAGATTTTCCGGGTTGTTACAAATGTCTAATCGTAAGTAATTAACAATCTAACAGAACGCTTGCATCTCACGTTCCACATATATAGTATACAATCAAAATCGCAGGCTCTTATTGGAGATTGGATTCTGACTATGACAAGGTATGGGACCACCTGCCGATAGTGTATCTCTAGAGGCGAATACACTGGGTTCAACAAGAACATCTTGCAACCCGGCCCACACATGACCGACCACTCATTTCGCTTGAGTGTATCGAATGTATATCACCAACGGTTGGGAGCTACCCACCGTTTCCCGAAAAGGGACAGCATCGATAATAGATAAAAGAATAAATTGGATTTCCTCTAGATAGGTGATATACACCCTAATGGGAGCGACCAACTTAGCCATGTTGCCTGCCCGATTTCTGTCATTTCTCGGTTGTTGAGGCTTGAGGTCATAGCGTATCTTTGACAGATCATACATTCATTTACTTTGAATGTCACATCGTCATACATGTCAAATCACAAATTGATTTCTACAAAAATACCACGGGTATAAAGCTAAGAGAAACGAATTCCTCCACCACCAAACGTAAGTACGTTTGAAGAGATCAACTTACGTGATCCTTTAAATATACTCTGTCAGACATTCGTCCATTCACGTTTGTCTTGGGACTGGACAAACCGAAGGCACTATTCTGTAAACAGGATAGCCCTTGCATTACTCCGTCTTCTATATTTGATCGCAACGCTAACATCCATACCGTGTGGTTTTCAGATAATATATCTGATCCCGGCCTCTCCATATTGACGATGATAAAATGGTCAAAACTTCGATACTCGGTGATTTAACTATCAAAGAAAAACAGGTGTGCAACCAACGATATTATTTCCAGATGGAAATTCTATCGATCAATCATCAATCCACATTTATCTCTTTCTATAAAATTATCTTTAGTTCATCCATTTCCCCATTTCTATCTATTTGTAAATTCTTATTTTCTAAATTTAGAAAATATACATCATCAATCATTGGAAAACATTTCCATCTCTGTTTCACGTATCACTGTCATTCCAGTATTTTTTTCTCATTAACTTTTCGTTTTCTATGATTAGAAAATATCTCTGGTTATATTTGGAAAATGTTTCCAAAATTTATTCAATAGATGTTTAAATAAAATATCACTAAGCCAATTTAAACCATTACACTCATTAACTAAATTCACTAAATCAATCTTCACTATCGAACCTTACCCATCTCTTAGTTAAAAACGAAATCAATCAAGTTGGGGTATAATTACCTCTTAGACCTTAACTGAACAACCTTTCTAACCTAGAAATAGACAAAGTTCACCTTTTAAACCTTTAACAACTTCCTTACGTAAATCGGATTCTATTTATGAATCTACTTCTTTTACCAAATCATTTGATTATAACGATGGTGGTATAATCCCATGCTTTCGAAATAAAATAACTTTAATAAAATTCTTATTTTTTATTTTGAATAAATAGCTAATTGAATAATAATATACATCTTGATTTAAAGACGGAAAGTAAATACAACTTTCCCTAATTCGATATAATCGAATTCAACGTATAATTCTCTTTTTCGAATAATCTCTATTTGATAACTCCTTTTCGAATAAACTATATTCGATAACTCTTTCTTTGCATAACTATATTCTATAATCTCCCTTCGAATGATTTACATTTGATCAACTTTCTACGAATGATTTACATTCGATAAATCTACTTTCGAATAAACTATATTCGATTAAATCCTTTAACTCTATTCGAATAAACTATTTCGAATAACTCATTTGGATTAACTCGGTTTGGTTAACTCATCTTGACTAAGTCAACTCGATTAAATCAACCTAATTAACTTATTTGATTAACTCAACTAATTCAATTCCTATCGAATAACTTATATTCGAATAACTATGTCCATTTTAACTTTATTTCGAATGGCTAATCTTCGATTTAACTCCATTCGCTTGACTCTAGATCGCAGCGATCACAATGGTTACGCCTGATTCCCTCAGGAAACATCCGACCACCGTAGGCTATCTGCGACCCTGCGAATTACGCTACAAGTCGTACGAAATGGCAACTCTTCCTGAATAACTATGTTTGACTAACTCTATCTCAAATAATTATATTCGATCCACTCTAATTGAATAACTAATATTCAATAAATTCTAATTCGATTAACTCTATCTAATTAACTCTAACTGATTAACTCCTAATTGACTAACTCTTTGTCCTATCCGGATTCAAATATCGATGTTGAAATCGACATTTACTTCTCTATATAAGTCCTGACTTATATATTCTATTTATCCAATGATAAACATTTCATTTGATTTATAAAATATTATTTATAAATTTATCTTCTTACTTTATCTGTTAAAACAGATTCTATTTAAAATCTTTGCTTTAAATCCATAACATGTTATTCCCGTGTGCGAAACACGGGTCTAAACCTTTCAAATGCAAAATTCTCCTTTATACTATTCTATTCACTTTTTCAAGTATTCCCTTTTATAATCTATTTATTCACCAAATAAATACCTTTTTCTTAATTCTATTTATTTATAAATTATTTTCTTTTTATATAAAATCTATTGATTTTATAAGTAATTCCTTTGATAATCCAATTATTCCCTTTCTATTTGTTTCACATATTTCCTCTTTCTATTCTATTTATTTTTCAAATAAATATTCCTTTCAACTCTATTTGTAAAAAGTTTACAAATATTTCTTTTTCAATTTTATTTGTAAATGTTTTACAAATATTTCCCTTCAATTCTATCTATTTGCTTAACCAATAAATATTCCTTTTTAATCTATTTATTTTCTAAATAAATAGTTTTCTTTTTATAAAATCTTTTGATTTTATAAATAATTCTTTTTCAATATAACATTGAAAAATTCCTTTTTAACATTCCAGTATTCCTTATGGTATTTAACGTACCATATAACAATGATTAGTATCATTCCAACATATAAAATCAACAACGGATTTCATATCACATCATAAAACACAATATATGAAAAAACAGTAAAATAAATGTTGAGGAACCCAGTTGGGTCCCTCCGACCTGTTTCCCTGCATCCACAGATGTTAAACAATAAAATTAACATCAGATTTCATTTTATTATGAAATATTCTGCTAAACAAAATCAATATTTGATTAACGTTTTATATCTATATCGTTATCTATATTTTCAATCAACTGACTAGCAGTTCAACCAACAATCAATACACAGCAAACAACCATCATCTATCAGTTATAAAAAAATACGTTATAAAAATATAACTGAGAAGAGTTAGTGAGTTTTAATCACATTGGATGGTTATTGTTAAATAACGATAATTGGTCATTGATTTGATTCAGGCATTATATTCCACCATAAATCCAAACGAGCTCCAATTCACTCCTGGTCAGTTCTGTTGTGTAGCCGCCGTCCATACGATCCCATCGGATCCTATTTTGCCTAATTCCGATATCGTATGATAAAGTTATGAATTTTATAAACTAGCACACTCATTTAAATTAAAATAGAATAAATTTTAATTTGGCTTAACTTTATTTTCCGGCTCATCTAACTTGTAAATACCCAGACCCAACTAAACCTCTTCTTCCTCCAGGACTAAACGATGCGGCCTCTCCAGTTGAACACACCATTAGCCGACCGTTACCTGATCCTATCTCCTCGTCCTTTCACCATTAACCCAAACTGAATACACCATTCTCATCCTCGTGGAAATCTCCTTAAACTCATACCAATCTTCTCCAGTTCACACTCACCAGGAAATTTCCGTTCATCGACCCAAAACCGTACTGATGTGAGAAGTTGCGGCCCCTTTGATTTCAGAAAATTCCCAGCAAATAAAACTCGATGCGATTTAACCTCCTGAATTCAAATCCGATGTTTATACGAGCTAAAACTTCCTGTAATTCATGCCATGTCGGGCCCTAGCTCGCAATGTTTCAGACATCGAACAGAAGATTTGTTCGAACCATTCAAAATTGATATTAGCATGAAGAGGACTCAGGGATTTCAACTATGAGTGGTTTGAAATTTATTGGATTCTCTTTGATTTTGTTTGAGGATTTTTTTCCACTCCCGATTTGTTTTTGCTGTAAAGAACCGGCGGCGGGGTTAGTGATTGACCAGAGGAAGTAAATTAGGGTTGGGAGGGTTTGTTAAGGGTATTTATAGAATTTTTTTATTAATTTTTTATTTGAATGTTATATTAAATTATAAGCAAACACTATTTTTCTTTGTCCTCTAAAATTCCTGTTATCATATATGACATCCAAAAATCACGAAACTGGACATGCACCTTCAGTTCGACATTACGGTCCCAACGAAACTGGTTTCGTCGAATTCCGACTTCGTTTGCTCACACAACATATTTTTAAAGGTCAATTTATCTACTGTATTTCACATTAAAATCCCGTACGACCACATACTGACTTCAAAAATCACGGGAATTGAAATCTAGCAATAATTTAATATTGCGGATCCAACAAAATTAGTTTCGTCGAATTCTGAGGTCGTTTGCAAAACTGGTTATTTTTAAAGCTCTAAATAACCCATTTAAATATATAAATATATTTAAAAACAATTAAATTTAATATTTAAAAATAAATATTATCGTATATATTCACAATAGAATATCATACTGCTACACTGGGACTTATAACTCGATATTTCAAATCCAGTGTTACATCGATATTCGATTTATATTTAAAAATCCATTTAAAATATAAATAAATCGATATAAAATATAAAGGAATTCCATAGCGACTTTTCTAAAATTTGATTTGGACACAAAACAAAATCTACACGACGAAATCCCAATTTTTTCCTTCCATAAGAAAATATGCTTCACCAGCTCCTAACGTTTCTTGTTTCTCAGAAATCCGGCTTAAAACGAATCCTGTATATTCAGTTGAAGTTCAAATCGCCAAATAGCGAACTACAGCGCCATTTCGAGCTCGATTTTAATTATAATATAATTATATGTTCAAACTGTCGTTCAAATAATATATTCGTTATTCTAATTCAATTCTAAACTGAATTAAATATCACAGATGATCCCATTCACACTATTTTGTGAATTCCACTATTTCTGACTATTTCAGAAATTAAATATATTATTATATTATTTATTTTAATTAAATATTCAATATTATTTAATTCTGGTCATTTTAAATAACCAAACCATTATTTAAATAATTAAATAAATTATTTATATACCGTAAAAATACGGGTCGTTACAGTATTAGTTACGATTTACTTTATATTGTAACAATTTAAATTAAGAAAATAAAAAAATAAAGAAATTCCACATTCTTCCTTTTTTCTGGACCAGGTCGCTATTTCAACTAATTAGTTAGATCCTAGGTTTGATTTTTTCGAACACCTCAAGCAATCGGACAATGATCAGGAGATGGCACCTCGACTGGCTAGGGGAGGCACACAAACGGCGGCAAGGGGGCCCACTCAATGGTGGCCTTGGACCACGGCGGCGGTGCGAATACCTGGCGTTTGGGGTGTTGAAACTCGTCGAAGACTTAATTGTTTTACGATCCAACCGTACAGAATCAAAGAGAAGGAAAATCTCTTCGAAAGTTTGAACTGGAGTGAGGGGTTTTACTGAGAGGATTGGTGGATATTAGTGGTTGAAGACGGGAAGTTTTCAGCCATTGGAAATATGGTGGCGGCGGCATAGAGAAAATGAATAGTGAATTAGGGTTTTCATTTGCATTATTTATAATATTTAATTGAAATTTTTACAAATAAATCCTTACATCATAAACTAATCCGATTTCAGTCCGACTGGAGTTCAACCTACCCGATAGCCCCTGTTCTGGATCCAATGGGCTAGGTCTCATCCGCCCAAACGACTGTCTATGGCCTGAAATCTTTAATTTTATATTTAAATTATTTAAATAATTAATTTGATCGTATATTTAAATTCACCGGGGCCACATACGAACTCAGAAAAATCCAAAAAAATATATTTCTGGCTTTGTCTTGATGATACAGTCCTAACAAAATTAATTTCATCGAATCTGAGACTGTTCGAAAAATGGCTATTTTTAAGTCAATCAAATTTGACTGAAATCGACAAAACACATTTTCGTTTGCCACGCTCACATATTAATTCGAAAAATTATGAAAATTGAAACCAAGCAATAATTTGACATTCCGAATCCAACAAAAGTAGTTTCGTCGAAAATGGAGGTCGTTTGAAAAATGGCCTTTTATACGGGCTATAAATTATACTATAGCGACCATTTTGAATATTCAACTGACCACTACTTTTGATTCCCGCTATGAAATTTCGATTCTTCGGATACGGTGGAAAGATAATTTCGAACAGATTTAGATATTTTTGGTTTCACTAAAATCCGTTAAATTTTGAATCTGGTACATTCGATCAAAGTACACGTTTGACTTTTCAAACTACCATACTATTTCTAATTTCTTTAGAAATCAAAATGAATACTTTTGCTCTAACTTCGATTAAAATAAATTTTTAATCGTTATTTTTTAAAATAAATTATTTTAACTATTCAAAATTTACTAAAATAGCCAAAATAAAAAAATTAAATTGGTCCGGATTTTTCCGGGTTGTTACAATCTCCCCCGCTTAAAAGCTTTTTGTCCTCGAAAAGGAAATAAAAGTAAGTAGGAAAAAAAACGAAAAAATCAAGGTATTCTAAATGTACCTCAACATAAGAGTCACTCGGAGATATCCACTCTGCACTTAGGATTGGCCTGTTTGATGTTGTCCTCAGTCTCCCATGTACAGTCTCTAGGATCCCCGCTCCACTGCACCTTGACTAAGTGGATCCTCTTGTTTCTCAGCACTTGGGTTTCTTTACCCACAATCTTCACTGGCTCCCTTCTCACTGCTAGGGCTGGGGTAATCTCCAAATCTCGTTGTGTTGCTTCCTCCATAACTAAATCTGGATCGTGAACATGCTTCCGGAGTTGGGACACATGAAATACATTGTGGACCCCTGGCAACCAGTCAGGTAGCTAAACTCTATAGGCGAGAGTTCCAATCCTTTTAAGAATAGGAAATGGACCAATGAATCTCGGCACCAATTTCCTAGTCTTCCCAAATCGAACTACACCTCTCAGTGGGGAAACCTTCAAGTATACAAGATCACCGATAGAGAATTTTAAATCCCTTCTTCGAGTGTCTACATAGCTCTTTTGTCGGCTTTTGGCAGCAAGCAAACGCTTCTT
This sequence comes from Allium sativum, assembly GCA_030737875.1. NCBI lineage: Eukaryota > Viridiplantae > Streptophyta > Magnoliopsida > Asparagales > Amaryllidaceae > Allium > Allium sativum. The sequence continues at coordinate 494,939,495 of CM060920.1, forward strand.
AATAAGGTCAACTGTCTCCGAGGCTTCGCGAATCATGTCGGGACCCAATACCAATCGATTTTCGGGTTCTACCCAACATGCTGGAGATCTGCATGGCCTACCATATAATGCTTCAAATGGCGACATCTGCAGGCTTGCTTGGTAGCTGTTTTATAAGAGAATTCGACTAAGTGCAAATGATCTTCCCATGACCCACCAAAATCTAAGATGCATGCTCGCAACAAGTCCTCCAATATACGGTTCACCCTCTCAGTCTGGCCATCTGTCTGAGGGTGGTAAGCAGTGCTCATATTCAGCTTAGTCCCTAGCTCTTCTTGGAAAACCTCCCATAACTTGCTAGCAAATATCAGACCGCGGCCACTGACAATGCTGCTGGGAACTCCATGCCGTCTGACAATCTCTCTAAAATAAAGTTGTGCCAAACTCCGAGCTGTTCTATTAGATTTGATAGGAATGAAATGGGAAGTCTTTGTGATTCAATCTACGATCACCCATATACTGTCATTGCCTTTCCTAGTCCGGGGCAAGGCATCAATAAAGTCCATAGAAACTTCGTCCCATTTCAAACCTGGAACGCTTAGCGGTAGCAATAGACCTGCTAGCTTTTGCTGATCACTTTTAACTTGCTGGCAGGTGGTACATCTAGAAACATAAATAGAGATGTCTCTCTTCATCGCCTTCCACCAAAAAGTACGCTTAAGATCGCGGTACATCTTGCTTACTCCAGGATGGATGTTGGGCTTAGACTTGTGGCATTCGTCCATAACTTCTCTTTTTAGCTCGGGAATATCTGGCACACATATTCGCCCTTTCATCCTGAGGGTTCCCTTGCTGTCTATTTGGAAGCTTGGCGCTTCGTCCTTTCGAACCCACTCACTGATCAACTGAATAAATCTATCACCTTTCTCGAGAGTAGAGATCTTATCGATTAAGGTAGGGGTAATAATGAGATTTGCAAGGATAAGGTTAGTGCTGGCCATATTTTTTCTGCTAAGAGCATCTGCCACTACATTGGCTTTCCCTGGAGTATACAAGATGTCCAGGTCATAGGGTGCAAGGAATTCAACCCAACGCTGTTGCCTCAAGTTCAAATCTCTTTGGGTGAATAGATATTTTAATGATTTGTGGTTAGTATACAGCTCAAATTTCTCGCCCAAGAGATAGTGCCTCCATATCTTTAAAGCAAATACTATGACCATTAGCTCAAGATCACGAGTGGCATAATTCTTCTCATGTAGTTTTAATTGGCAGCTAGCATATGCGACAACCCTTCTCTTTGCATTAGCACTGCACCAATACCTTAAATAAAGAAAAGAATAACATGTTAAAAAAAGATTTGAAATTATAAAAATGTCATTTCTCATATTTATTTAGATGAAAAGGATAACCTTTACTAGAGGCGTCTGTCCAGACTTTCAGATCCTGATTTCCATCAATAATGGTCAACATAGGAGCAGTGATCAATTTCTGTTTCAGCTCTTGGAAAGCTGCCTCACACTCAGGTGTCCTATTAAACTTGGTATGCTTCTTAGTCAGCTTTGTCAATGGATAAGATAATCTCGAGAAATCCTTAACGAATTTCCGATAGTTACAAGCCAGACCTAAGAAACTTCTGACTTCAGTAGGCACAGTAGGCTGCTTCCTGCCTTTGATGGCCGAGGTCTTTCCTGGATCTACAGAGATGCCTTCCTTAGATACAACATGGCCGAGGAATTTCACCTCTTCTTGCCATAATATGCACTTGGAGAATTTGGCTTTCAGTACATTTCTACGCAAAATCTCCAAGACTTCTTTCAGATGTTTTTCGTGTTCGGCAGTGGATTTAGAAAAGAAGGATATCGTCGATGAACACTAGCACAAATTTATTTAGAACATCGCGGAAGACTCTATTCATCAAATCAACGAAGTATGCTGGAGCATTGCATAGGCCGAAGGGCATCACTAGCCATTCATAAAATATATCTGGTCCTCTGAAAGCTGTCAAAGGCACGCATTCTTCGGCAATGCATAGTTGGTCGAAACCTGTAGCTAGGTCCATCCTAGAAAATACTCGTGCTCCGTTCAAGCGGTCTAGCAGATCATCAATGCGGGGCAGTGGGTATTTATTTTTCAGAGTCTGCTTATTTAGATCACGGTAGTCCACACATAACCTGAGGGTACCGTCTGACTTAGGGACGAAAACCACTGCTGCACCCTAGCTTTAGAAACTAGGTCTGGTCAGACCCTTCCACAAAAGCTGCTTTGTTTGATTGCTCAACTCCTCTTTTTCTTTCAGTGACATCCTTCGAATAGGGTGTAGAACTGGCCTAGCATTAGGAGCTAAGTCAATTATGAAATCGATTTCTCTGCGCAGAGGTAAGCTATCTACTTCTTTGAACACATCCGCATAGTCTCTAACGATAGAATATCCTCAATAGAAGCAGGAATGACTTCTAGAGAAGACCAAAATTCTCTCCTATCTTTGGCTGAGCCGTGGCATGGTATAGTCATCATATTTCCGAATTTGGTTTTAATTCTGACTACTCTTTCAGCGCATATTAACTCAACCTCATATTTTGTTAGCCAGTCTAGCCGAAGTATGATATCGTATCCAGAAAAACTCATAATGATCAAGTCAAAAGGGAATTGGAAGTGAGAGTAAGAAACAGGCACTCTACAATATTGATCGAGAATAAGCGAACCTCCTATCGGACTGTGGGCTCTAATTAGTTCTTTGAGTTTTCTGGGTTTCAATTTAAGCTTTTTAATTGTGTCAACAGATATAAAACTTCTTGATGCACCCATGTCAAACAAAACGGTGATAGGAATGTTTTTAATGTTAAGTGTACCTCATAAAACGTCAAGCGTACCTGCTTCGGAAGAAGCTGGTGCAGCCGCTCTGTCATAGACATGTGCCACCTGAGAACTCTTTAGCAGCGGGCAGTTAGGCTTGATGTGACCCCTCTGGTGGCAATTATAGCACTCCCTCCTATCCTGAGAATTTTGGCTAGGTCCCAAGTCATTCCTCTTTGGTCTCTTGGGAGCTCAGCATTCATAGTCGAAGTGCCCCATTTTCTGGCAGTTGAAGCATTTGACCTTTGATTTATCGCTTTTCTTTTTTTTTCTCTTGGGCCTTGGCGATAGAAGAGCTAACCGCCTCAGGTTCCTTGTCCGCCTCCTTCTTTTTGTTGTTGGCTTGATTCTTTTCTTTCGCTTGTAGGGAACCCTTCTGATCAATCTCTTCAAATCTGCAGGCCATCTTGATTACCTTAACAAATGGGCGCTCGATGTGTGCAGTCACCCTGTTATGGTACCTCCTCGCCAGACCATTGATAAACTTTTATTTTTCTGTAGCGGGTCTTGGACTGATTCTGGGGCGTATCTGGAAAGCTCATCAAATTTCTTAACATACTCTGAAATAGTCATGCTCCCTTGTTGGAGGTGGGCAAACTCATCGTGGAGGCGCTCAACTTCGTGGGGTGGAATGAATTTCTCGTTGAATAGCTCCTTGAATTTTACCCAAGTCACATCGGCCTCATTACCCCCAACCATAGCAGTTTCCCACCAAATTTGGGCCTGGTCTTTCAGAAAGAAAGTTGCCATAAATCGCTTTCTGTGGTCCTCGAGCTCTAATCCTCCCAAAATCTTTTCCATCGTCTTAAGCCATGCTTGCGACTCCGTCACCGTCTCTTGGCCTATATAATGCACGCCCCCTAGATTCTTTATTTTCTTAGCCACTTTGTCAAGATCGAAAGCACGAGGGGGAGGTGCTGGTGGCGTCTCAACTTCTGGGGTGACCTGTTCCTGTTCTTGGGCTGTAGGAGTCTCGTCTCAGCCGGGTCCTCGTTCCCCACCTCTGCCTCTTCGTGCTCTTATACGTGCTTCGGTACTCATTTCTCAAGTAGTCTGTATCATCAAGGGAAGAGCCAAACCAAGAGAAATGGTAATTTTCAAAGGAAAGATTTTTAAAATAGAGACATGTGATGACATGATAATGTTGTAATGACTGATTAATAATTGCTACTCTGTTGTGCTCATTCTAGGACATTGCTAGCCCTATCTCTAATGAGCCACACGTCTTAGAATACTACTGATTCTATTTAGACGTATTGTTCTAAAAATGTTATACTCCGAATGCTAAGGTTAACCTCGCTCTGATACCAAATGTGACGACCCAAACTTCTATAGAACGAAAGTAGGGATGATCATAGGAGTATAACATAAATAAAACAATAACATATCACAGTAACATAGCAGAACATATAAATCACTGCAGTGGAAATGAAATGTCATCACAAACATCATCACAGAACATCAGAGTACGCAGTACAGGATACACTTAGCAATATAGATGTCTCAAACAGGGAAAGAAATAAAGTCTCAGTCTCCCAAAATACATCAATATCCAATACTGTCTCAAATATCAAGAAGAAAATAAAAGATAAAAAGAAAAGATCTTCCAACATCTTTAGCAACAAGCTTGAGTCCAGACAACATCCCTACCTAAAACCTGTCAATTGGCTGTGTGACGGCCGGGAATTTCGCTCGATCCGAATCAGTCGTTAAACCGATCTAGACCGTTCGAAATCCCTGATCGTTTGAGAACAGGACAAATCAGAACGCAGACGGAAGAACATTTCATTGTTAATACAACAATTCCATCAGATACAAGAATACACAGAGTATAAATGAATAAATTACATTCGATAAATATCAGAGGTTACAATAAATTACATAGCAGCGGAAAATAATATAAAGCACAACTGAAGGTGATATACGGATACAGAGCTTTCCGGATATCATTCCAGCTGTAAACCAGGATCATGTGAATATAAATCTGCAAAACCAAAACTACTAGCTGCCAGTGCGGAAATAAGGGCACCCAGAGTTTAGGTTAAAACAATAAACTCCAGGTCAGTCATGTGACTGATGTGAGAACTAAAACAGTTATTTAAAACTTTACTTTAAAAGAGAGTAATTCAAGGGACCACGCCGTATAACACGGAACGGGTTTCCTCCCAAGAATACCAGTGCATAGAGAAAACAACGCAATGCTTTTTCGAAAAATGAAGCTATTATAAGACCAAGGTCCCATCACACAATGCAACGCAAGCCGGAGGATAGGGTTTTACCTTATAACAGCCAAACATGCTTGGTACGTTTAAAACAAATCATTTGATACTATAATAAGTGTATAGTGTCAAAACAATTTCAATCATAAATATAAATCATAGACGGCATAAGTGCCCTATACCACTATGTCGCCATACTAGTTCTACAATTAAAACCGAAATACACATATTGGAAATTGGATTTCCGTCATGAGTCGAGGCAAGGGGCAAGCTCCTCTCCGCTTTGAGACACTCTAGCAAATGCCTCGGGACTACACACTCTGGGTAACCCCTGGATGCTTCAGGGCCGGTCCTCTCTTACGTTTGAGGATTATTTATTCCTGAACACACGTTTCCCGGTCCTTACAGACCTAAAATCGAGGCGCCTCATCCAACAACCACATAGGTGAAAAGTATATAAATGTCAGGGCTGGTAAGTCACTGACACCACCAAAGCTAGAAAGAAACGTCGTGCTCTCCCTGCAGTCCTTATCCCGTTTTTAACTCATACCGAGGTGTGAGGCTCGCGAATTCACGTTATACACAAAGCTGCCACGTAGGTCGTGCTTTGATCATCAACCACAAGACTTTTCTTTTCAACAAAAGCCTTGATCCATGCAACTCAGCGTGCCACACAGGCAATTCGTGCCATGCGATTGATATCTATCGATATATAACCTCTAAGCTCGTACGTCTCAGAGAAGGGCGTTAAGCAAGAGAATAAATTCTCCGCCGCCAAACAGATATATATTTAATAGAAAGCAATCAACACAGAATAAAATCCAATGTCAGACACACAATCCATTTACAAGTTCGTTCTGGGTCTGAACGAAACCGGAGGCACTTTCCTCGCATATCCATCGATCTCCAAGTACGTCTGGACGACCACCAACTATTTCCATCCTCTTGGGCGTACAGCCCAATCAGGATCATCAGTAATTATCCAAACGATGTGAAGACTTCCGGTCTTCGACCACCGTCATCATCTTCGACTTATCGTCGAATCGGTTATTCAGAATGGGTATAAACCCGGACTTTCCGAACAACCCGCGTATATTAAAAACAAATGTTACACAAACACAACATACGCCTCATTCCAATTCAGCAGCCACTAACCGCAAATTAGCAAGAGAACAATTTCCCAAATATTAACCTCGAAGGCCGAAACCAACATCAGATCAATATCCAGGAGACCACTCTTCTTAACTAACCTACAGCTAGTTTCTAAATTCCACATTCTTAGGGAAAGGTTCCCATTAATTTTATCCAAGATAAATTCTTTAAAATTTATCCTTTAATCTTCCTTTGGGTGTCGTTTCAAATCAAATTATGGTTTTCTAAACTAGTCGAGATTAGCGAACCACACCGAAGTAATTATTTGTTTTATTTCCCAATCCCAACCCATTCATCCCATGAAGCAAAACTGGTAATACTCCATATCTAACACCACGATGTTATCGGTAAACTTAATTACCATTTCACGTTCAAATCTAATTAAAGATTTAACTATCGCTTTGGAGCAAAACTGGTGATACTCCATTCTCGCTTATTTTCCAAATTTGATAATTTAAATTATCAATTCACATTTAATCTAATTGCAGATTCATTAAAACTTCTTTTACTGGGTTAAAGAACTAGTGTCATTTAAAACACAGTTCACGATAAACCCAAATCACATTCTATTTACAACCCATTTCAAATCCAATTTATTTATTTAAAAATAAATGGGTTTTAATTTCAGTTCAAAACTAGTTCATTTCGATAAAAATCTATTTTTATCTTTTCAAATATGGAGTTTTTCATCCCAATTTTTCCCAAATCATTTCTTATGATTTTACACAAATTATTACTATTTTTAAATATTTTTTTATCAAGGCCCGTACAGTCGATTTCCATCAACGGCCATCGAACTGCACTTACAGCGACCTTTTCCAAATTTGATTTGGACGTATCTCCAAATCCAACCGTTAGATTTCAAATTTCTAATATTCGTTAGAAAGCTCTTTTCGATACGAACCCAACGGTTCCATTTTTAGGAGAATCCGACGGTCGGATCTCCCGTAATGTCCGTTTGAAATAAATGGTCGAAATTCACGAACTGCCGCGGCGCGGCGCGTTCTATTCAGGCCATTATATTATATATATATAATATATTTCGTCGATTTCTATTTAAAACGAATTATATAAATAGTTTTGAATTTGTTTCAAAAACATTTTCAACTTCCATTTCAATTCAAATCAAAATTAAATTTTTCCTTATAAATTCGTTTTAAAATTCATTTCTATTCAATTCAAATTTCAATTTGAATTCATTTCAAATTGATTTTACTTCTATTTCAATTCGTTTTCAATTCAATTTAATTCGAATTCATTTTCTATTCGATTCAATTCAAATTGGTTTTCTATTCAAATCAATTCAAATTGGTTTTCTATTCAAATCAAATTCGTTTTATATTCAATTCGATTCAAATCACATTGGTTTTCTATTCGATTCAATTCAAATTGGTTTTCTATTCGATTCAATTCAAATTAGTTTTCTATTCGATTCAATTCAAATTGGTTTTCTATTCGATTCAATTCAAATTGGTTTTCTATTCGATTCGATTCAAATTTCATTTCAAAATATTCGATTTCGAAATCACTTTTCAATATTCATTTTAAAATGAATAAAATCGATATAAATATCGTTCACGTCAAAATGGCGTCAATCTAATCAACACGGCTTCATATATTTCTATTTTCAAATATTCTATTTCAAATATTTCTTATTATCAAAATATTTCTATTTCAAATATTTCTATTTCAAATATTTCTATTTCAAATATTTCTATTATCAAAATATTTCTATTTCAAATATTTCTATTATCAAAATATTTCTATTTCAAATATTTCTATTATCAAAATATTTCTATTTCAAATATTTCTATTTCAAATATTTCTATTTCAAATATTTCTATTATCAAAATATTTCTATTTCAAATATTTCTATTATCAAAATATTTCTATTTCAAATATTTCGTTCAACACATGACTAATCTCAACGGATGAGTATTGTCAACAAATGAACCTTTATTTTATATTGATAAAGATGTAAATTTTATTATTAAAATATTTCGTTCAACACATGACTAATCTCAACGGATGAGTACGGTCAACACATGAACCTTGATTTTATAATATTCTTTATTTTCCCGATTGGAATGAGGCCCAATCAATTACCGTATAAAGTTAATTATATGGATTCCATACAACAAATGTATATAATAGCAACGATAAATAATCAACCATCATCCAAAGTGCACTACACTGTATAAGCATCAAATATAGATATCTAACGCTTATAACAGCCTGTCAATCAATCGATCGACATACAACTAATTATTGGGATTAGTGTATACCGTATTTTATCCCAATACCCGTGTGGGGTTTCCAACAATCAAACACAGATTTTTATTTGTGCAGTTGGGCGATGTGTAAAATTTATCGTCCCAATCAATGTCAGTCAAATCAGTGTACATAAACAAACCGTCCGGTTTGTAAATGAATATTTATTTATTCACATTCACTATATTCATATTCACGTTAAAAAATTTATTTTTAATGATAAAAACATTTTATTTTTCTAACTTACTTTAGAAAATTTCGGCGGCATAACGGCACGATACTAGAAACGGGACAAGGCCTAGCCTTATCCCCGGTCTAGTGAAGGCCCACGCCATTCACACATCAATCAAATCCATTCCATTTCACCAACCAACTCAATTCAAACCAAATAATCTAACCAACTACACAACCAAACAAACAAGTCCATGGTCTGTGGACGATTGTGTCGGGTGCTACTAAGCACCGTCTGCATCCTAGTATATGTATATAACTAGAAAAGAAATTGAAGAGTGAGAAATTCTCACCAATAGCTATCCAATACCACGACTCTTCATTGATAGAAATCTTCATCGTTCTCGCATTTTTGTCACCTTCGTTGTCCGTAGCCACTACATATATAAAAATCACACATTTTTATATTGCTGTCTTTTTTTAAAATAAAAATCACATTTTTATTTGTTTACTTTCAATTTTAAAAATCATATTTTTATAATCACTTCATATATTTAAAAATCAAATTTTTACTTCGCTATTCAATATATAAAAATCGAATTTTTACTTCGCTATTCAATATATAGGTAAAAAATCTATTTTTATCACGCCATTCTCTATATAAAGTTTCCGCCTTTTCTAAAATAAAGATTTCGCCTTTTAAAAATATAGATTTCGCCTTTTCAAAAATAAAGATTTCGCCTTTTCAAAAATAAAGATTTCGCCTTTTCTAAAATATAGATTTCGCCTTTTCAAAAATAAAAATCTAATCTTTTCTACTATAAAAATCTAATTTTTTCTACTTTAAAAATCTAATTTTTTCAGCTTTTTAAGAAAAACATATCATTCTTATTCTAAGTAAATATTAAAAAATCAAATTTTTGTCTTTAAAAACAAAACCTCTTATATTCAAAGATCAGATTTTTATCGTACTATAAACTGAAAATTAAATTAAAATTGAATTTACTTACTTTTCTTTGGTGGAGGGGGTCCACTATGGGCGGTGGTTGGCTGAGAGGTCGGGGCTTCCTCTGGTGGTCGACGAAGGAGCGGTCAGGGCCTAAGGCGGCGGTCGGTGGAGGGTTTGGGCGTTGAGGCGGCTGTCAGGGGGAGGGGAGGGGTGTCGCGTCGATTGCGGCATAGGATAGGGGGGGTTCGTCTTCGGTCGGCAGCTGGGTAGGGGGGCTTCGACGCGTTGATCGAGGAAGGGGGGTCTGCCGTCGTCAGTGGATGAGGGGGGGGCTGTGTCGCGAGAGGAAAGGGGGGGTTTCGGAGGTGGCGCCCCACCTCTGAGGCGGCGGCAGCGATCGATCGGGGGGGGGGGGCGCTCCTCCGATCTTCGTTCCTCTTCTCCTTTTTTTTCTTTTTTCGTTTTCGATTTTGACTGAAGGAAGGGGGGCCAGCTAAAGGAATAAGGAGAGGAAAGAAAGGAAGGTTTTTTTTTATTTTTTTTATTTTAATTATTTAATTTCTCAGCAAAAAGCAACTTTTATTTTCGACCTCAAAACGAGGCCCACTGCCTATCGTCCATAGCTAATTACCCCCATTCTGAACACAATGGAATATGTATCGCAAGCTGATTTGATCGTTTCGATCAGTTTCCGTTGAAATCAACATATAACTCTATATATTGAATTTGAACGCGTATTTCAATTTACCGGGGTCACATACGAACTCTAAAAATTCCATAAAAATATTTTCTAGCTTCGTATTGACGATACGGTCCTAACAAAACTAATTTCGTCGAATTCTGAGACCGTTTGAAAAATGGCCAATTTCCAGTCGATTAAATTCAACTAAAACTGGTCAAACGCGTTTTCCTTTGCCACGCTCACATATTGATTCGAAAAATTATGAAATTTGGAATCTAGCAATAATTTGACATCACAGATCCAAAAAAAGTGATTTCGTCGAAATCCGAGGTCGTTTGCAAAATGTCCATTTTTAAGGGCCTGAATTCCATAGCGACTATTCAGAATTTTCAACTGGACATATCTTTTGATTTCCGCTATGAAATCTTGATTTTCCGGATTCGTTGGAAAGATATCATCAATTAGATCCTATTATTTTTGGTTTCACTAAAATCCGGATTGTTTTGCACCCGGTACATTCAATTGAAGTTTGAAATCGAATTATCGAACTACCGCGCCATTTTCAATTCCTTTTATAATTATATATAATCATTTATATTCTAACGACGACGTATATAATATATACGTTCGAATTCCATTCAAATAAATTTTCCGTCGATATTATTTAAAATAATTCATTTGAAATATTCAAAATTCGCTAAAATTGCCAAAAGAAAAATTTTAAACTGGCTCATATTTTCCGGGTTATTACAATCTCCCCCACTTAAAACTTTTCGTCCCCGAAAAGGAACAAAGCCGAAAGTGGTTTGATTAATTAGCTCTACGTTCGATCCGGCTTCCATTCTCCAACTTTTCAGTTTCTGAGAATTTTCAAATTCTTCAAAAATTTGGCTAACACCCTAAATTTTCGAAAAATTTCGCCATAACCTCCCCTGCACCGGGAGCCACGGGAAAATCCCGAAATTGCCATATAGGCCTTCTGATCTCAAAAAGAAAAAGAAAAAGGCAAGCGGCTAGCCAATAGGCTCATAAAATCATCATCACCTGAACAAAACAGTAAATTATAGTAAATATGTACCTATTTGTCGGGCAAACAAATTTTATTCTTCGGCTCTAGCCTCCTTGCTATGACCTGTTCAATGTAAGTACATGTATATGCAAGCAAATGCAACTAATTTTCAATACAATTCAATGTTTGATTCAATTAGGCTAAATGGTTCAAAATTGTTAAACAAATAACCAAACAACACAAACATCAATCAATTAGTGATTTAGCGTTTCAAATTCATAATCTTGATATATATAGTCAAAAATCATGTTTTTGGTGCCAATTCACAATAATGTGTTCTAGCTATATAAGTTTTGGTTCTCACACCAGTCTAATGGAAATATATAGATATCACACCTTCGAAACATGAACACAAATTCTGATGATGATATATCAATCATCAGAATCATCTCCGGGTGTCTAGAATGTAATTCTATATCTATCCAGTATATTAAAACTTCGAATATACGTTCATGACGCGTATATGCAAAACCTTTATATATTGGATTGTCCAAATTCAATATAAATAAATATTCAAATACGTTTAAAATGGTTTAAATTTCAAAACACAATTGTTTTTTATTTGAAAAATATACTCTTCACACTCGTTCTAGGATACTACTGATCCCATCTCTAACGAGTCATTCTAATTGGATATTACTAATCCAATATCTGATGAATTCTTTCGTATGGTTCTAATGTGTCTTGTTCTCGAGCTCTGTAAACCAAAGCTCTGATACCAAATGTGACGGCCGGGAATTTCGCTCGATCCGAATCAGTCGTTAAACCGATCTAGACCGTTCGAAATCCCTGATCGTTTGAGAACAGGACAAATCAGAACGCAGACGGAAGAACATTTCATTGTTATTTCAACAATTCCATCAGATACAAGAATATAAAGAGTATAAATGAATAAATTACATTCGATAAATATCAGAGGTTACAATAAATTACATAGCAGCGGAAAATAATATAAAGCACAAGTGAAGGTGATATACGGATACAGAGCTTTCCGGATATCATTCCAGCTGTAAACCAGGATCCTGTGAATATAAATCTGCAAAACCAAAACTACTAGCTGCCCGTGCGGAAATAAGGGCACCCAGAGTTTAGGTTAAAACAATAAAATCCAAGTCAGTCATGTGACTGGTTGTAACAACCCGAAAATCTGGGCCAGTTTAAAATTTTTATTTTGGCCATTTTAGCGAATTTTGATCATTTAAAATAGTTTATTTTAAATAATATCGACGTGAAATTTATTTTGAATATAAATCGAACGTATATATTATACGCGTCGTCGTTAGAATATAAATAATTATATATAATTATAAATAGAATTGAAAATGGCGCGGTAGTTCGATAATTCGATTTCAAACTTCAATTGAATGTAACGGGTGCAAAACAATCCGGATTTTAATGAAACCAAAAATAATGGAATCTTATAGTGAATATCTTTCCAACGAATCAGGGAAATCGAGATTTCATAGCGGGAATCAAAAGATATGTCCAGTTGAAAATTCTGAATAGTCGCTATGGAATTCAGGCCCTTAAAAATGGACATTTTGCAAACGACCTCGGATTTCGACGAAACCAGTTTTGTTGGGTCCGTGATGTCAAGTTATTGCTAGATTCCAAATTTCATAATTTTTCGAATCAATATGTGAGCGTGGCAAAGGAAAATGCGTTTGACCATTTTCAGTTGATTTTAATCGACTGGAAATTGGCCATTTTTCAAACGGCCTCAGAATTTGACGAAACTAGTTTTGTTAGGACCGTATCGTCAATACAAAGCTAGAAAATATTTTTCCGCAATTTATAGGGTTAGTATGTGACCCCAGTAATTTGAAAAGTACGTTTAAAATTCAATATAGCGATTTAAGTGTAAATTTAACAGAAACGGATTCAAATAGTCGAATCAGCCTACGTGGCATATCCCATTGTGTTCGGAATGGGGGTTAAACGCTATGGACGGCAGGCGGTAGGCCTCGTTTAGAGGTCGTATGTAAAAGTCAACCTTTTTAGAAATTAAAATAATTAAATAAAATAATAAAAATTAAAATTCTTTCATATACCCCCCCCCCCCGATTTCATTTCAGAACCAAAACAAAAAAAAAAAAAAAGGGGCGGAGCCCTTTCGATTTCGCCAGCCGCCACCTGGGGGGCGACGCCGCTCCTCCACCACCAGCCATGGCTTCGACCTCCTCTCCGCCTCCCACTGATAGACGAACGCGAGACCCCCCTCCCTCGACGAAGCCGCCGAACCCCCCCTCCCTCGATGAAGCCGCCGAACCCCCACATCGCGAAGCCCAAGACCTCAGCGCCGGCCACCAGCGGCCTCCACCCGCCTCCGACTCCTCTGGCCTTCACCAACCCCGACGGCAGTTTCCCCCTGTAAGTTACTTTTAATTTATTTATTTTATTTTTTTTATTTTTATAAAGCAGAATTTAAAACAGAAAATGTTTAAAAGAAAGAAAAATAAAAAAACTGATTTTGGTTTTAGGAGTTAAAAATGATTTTTATTTAAGTTCTTAAAACTGATTTTTATTTAAGTTTTTAAAACTGATTTCAAAAAGGTTTTAACTTTAAATTGAAAAAGGTTTTAACTTTAAATTGAAAAAGGTTTTAACTTTAAATTGAAAAAGGTTTTAACTTTAAATTGAAAAAGGTTTTAACTTTAAATTGAAAAAGGTTTTAACTTTAAATTGAAAAAGGTTTTAACTTTAAATTGAAAAAGGTTTTAACTTTAAATTGAAAACGGTTTGAACTTTAAAAAGAAAACGGTTTGAACTTTAAAATGTAAATGGTTTGAAATAGAAAAATATACTTTGTTTAGAAAATAAATATAAAAAAAAAAAGCATTGTGTTTAAAAATAAAATTTCGCTTTGTCTACAAATAAAATAGCTTTGTTATTGAAAAGAAATTTGCTTTGTTTTTGAAAGATAAAATAGAATAGACTCTAAAAATAAAAGTAGGATGCTTAGAAAAATAGATTTTAGAAAAATAAAAGAAATCTGATTTTATATATATATATATATATATATATATATATATATATATAAAGCGAGTTAAAAATGGGATTTTTATATATTGAACTTCGAGTCAAAAATGGAATTGAAATGGAAAAGGCGCGATTTTTACATATTGAACTTTGAAATAAAAATTCGATTTTTATATATTGAACTTTGAAATAAAAATTCGATTTTTATATATTGAACTTTGAAGTAAAAATATGATTCTTATATATGGGACTTCGAAATAAAAATATGATTTTTATATATAGAACTTCGAACTAAAAATTCGATTTTTATATATTGAATAGCGAACTAAAAATTCGATTTTTATATATTGAATAGCGAAGTAAAAATGTGATTTTTACGTATGTAGTGAAAGCAGCAACGAAGGTGACAAAAAGGCGAAACGACGAAGACTTCTGCAAAAGGAAGAGCCGTGGAGCTAGGATAGCTATATGTGAGAATTTCTCACCTTTCTATTTCTTTTCTAGTTATATATATATACTAGGATGCAGACGGTGCTTAGTAGCACCCGACACAATCGTCCACAGACCATGGACTTGTTTGTTTGGCTGTTTGGTTATTGATTGCGATATTGGTTTGAATGTGGTTTGTGGTGTGAAAAATCGAATCGATAAATTGGTTAGGATTAGACGTGCGCCGTTATAAGGCGAAGGAGTAAGGCTAGGTTAGACTCTTACTCCAAATTTTGTGGTTTGCATAACGAAAGTGATTTGATTGATGTGTGAATGGCGTGGGCCTTCACTAGACCGGGGATAAGGCTAGGCCTTGTCCCGTTTCTAGTATCGTGCCGTTATACCGCCGAAATTTTCTAAAATATGTTAGAAAAATAAAAATATCATTTTATAGAATAAATGAATTGAATAGAAATTCATAGATTGAAATAAAATGTTTTATCGTTAAAAATATAATTTTTAACGTGAAGTGAATAAAATAAAATATTCATTTATAAACCGGACGGTTTGTTTATGTACACCTATTTGAATGACATTGATTGGGACGATAAATTTTACACATCGCCCAACAGCACAAATAAAATAGGTGTTTGATTGTTTGAAACCCCACACGGGTGTTGGGATGAAATTTGAAGTTCACTCATCCTGATTGATTAAATATGTCGATCGATTGATTGACATGCTGTTGTAAGCGTTAGATATCTATATTTGATGCTTATACAGTGTAGTGCACTTTGGTTGATGATTGATTATTTTTCAATGCTATGATATACATGTGTTGTATGAAAATCCATATAATTAACTTTATATGGTAATTGATTGGGCCTCATTCCAATTTGAAAAATAAATAATATTATAAAATAAAAGTTCATGTGTTGACAGTACTCATTCATTGAGATTGGTTATGTGTTGAACGAAATATTTTGATAATAACAACTATTTTGAAAATAGAAATTTATGAAGCCGTGTTGATTAGATTGACGCCATTTTAACGTGAACGATATTTATATCGATTTTATTGAATTCAAAATGAATTGAAAACGATTTCGAAATGAATTGAATTGAAAACGAATTCAAAATGAATTGAATTGAAAACGATTTCGAAATGAATTGAATTGAAAACGATTTCGAAATGAAATGAATTGAAAACGATTTCGAAATGAATTGAATTGAAAACGAATTCAAAATGAATTGAATTGAAAACGATTTCGAAATGAATTGAATTGAAAACGATTTCGAAATGAATTGAATTGAAAACGATTTCGAAATGAATTGAATTGAAAACGAATTCAAAATGAATTGAAAACGATTTCGAAATGAATTGAATTGAAAACGAATTCAAAATGAATTGAAAACGATTTCGAAATGAATTGAATTGAAAACGAATTCAAAATGAATTGAAAACGATTTCGAAATGAATTGAATTGAAATGAATTCAAATTGAATTGAAATTCGAATTGAATAGAAATGAATTTTAAAACGAATTTATAAAGAAGAATTCAATTTTGATTTGAATTGAAAAGAAAGTTGAAATAGCTTTTGAAACGATTTTAAAACTATTTATATAATTCGTTTTAAATAGAAATCGACGAAATATATATTATATATATTATATATATAATATAATGGCCTGAATAGAACGCGCCGCGCCGCGGCAGTTCGTGAATTTCGACCATTTATTTCAAACGGACATTGCGGGAGATCCGACCGTCGGATTCTCCTAAAACCGGAACCGTTGGGTTCGTATCGAAAAGAGCTTTCTAATGAATATTAGAAATTAGAAATCTAACGGTTGGATTTGGAATTATGTCCAAATCAAATTCGAAAAAAGGTCGCTGTAAGTGCAGTTCGATGGCCATTGATGGAAATCGACTGTACGGGCCTAGATAAAATTATTAAAAATAGTAATAATTTGTGAAAAATCATAAGAAATGATTTGTGAAAGTTTGGGATGAAAAACTCCATATTTGAAAAGATAAAAATGGATTTTTATCGAAATGAACTAGTTTTGAACTAGAAATATAATTCTATTTATTTTTAAATAAATAAATTGAATTTAAAAAGGGTTTTAAAAATAACCAAAATTTCCAATGATTGCATTGGAGTGGATTTGAATCGAAATTGTCTTCGGAATATTTCGATGTTGGAATTCGTGATTATACAGGTGTTGTTATGGAAATTTGAAAGATATATATATTTATATCGTTATTTCCAATACGACATTTGTTAGTCGTAGAATTCGATATTGAATATAAGCCGATATATTTTCTATTCAGAGCCTTGTATTGAATATCGAATGTGATTTGGGTTTGTCGTGAATGGTGTCTTTACTAACACTGTTCTTGAACCCAGTTGAGAAAAGATTAAATCTTTTTATTTAGATTTAATGAAGTGTACCAATTAAATAATATTTAATTGGAATTGAATTGATATTGATTTTTGGGTTTATCGTGAACAGTGTTTTAAATAACACTTGTTCTTTAACCCTATAATTAATGAATGTGATTTGGGTTTGTCGTGAATGGTGTCTTCACTAACACTGTTCTTGAACCCAGTTGAGAAAAGATTAAATCTTTTGATTTAGATTTAATGAAGTGCACCAATTAAATGATATTTAATTGGAATTGAATTGATATTGATTTTTGGGTTTATCGTGAACAGTGTTTTAAATAACACTTGTTCTTTAACCCGATAATTAATGGGATGTGACTTTGGGTTTATCGTGAACCGTGTTTTAAATGACACTGATTCTTTAACCCAGTCACAGATTAAAACTAAGTGGAGATTTAATGAATCTTTAATTAGATTGAAAAGATCGAGAATGGAGTATCACCAGTTTTGCTCCAGGCGATAGTTAAATCTTTAATTAGATTTGAATGTGAAATTTAGAAACTAACTGGCGGTTAGCCAAGCAGAATGGTTTTCTGGATATTGATCTGATGTTGGTTTCGGCCTTCGGGGTTAATATTTGGGGAATTATTCTCTTGATTAATTTACGGTTAGTGACTAATGAATTGGAATGAGGCGTATGTTGTGTTTGTGTAACACTTATTTAAAATATACGCGAGTTATTCGGAAAGACCGGGTTTAACCCATTCTGAGTAACTGATACGACGATAAGTCGAAGATGAAGACGATGGTCGAAGACCGGAGGTCTTCGCGTCGTTTGGGTAATTACTGATGATCTTGATTGGGCTGTACACCCAAGAAGATGGAAACAGTTAGTGATCGTCCAGACGTACTTGGAGATCGATGGATATGCGGGGTACTAGGTGCCTCCGGTTTCGTTCAGACCCAGGACGGACTTGTAAATGGACTGTGTGTCTGACATCGGATTTCATTCTGTGTGACTGATATCGGTTGCATAGGATGGTTTGCCTGTGTGGCATGCTAAGATGCAAATGATCAAGGCTTCTGTTGAAAAGCAAAGTCTTGTGGTGATGATCAAAGCACGGCCTTTGTGGCGTAGCTTTGTGTAACGTTTACCTCGCGTGTTTCACACCAGGTATGAACCAAAACGGGAGACGGACCTCAGGGAGGACTTGCGTTTCTTTCTAGCTAGAAGTGGCGTCAGTGGTTTTACACGCCCTGACGAGTTTGACTTATGTGGTTGTTGCTGTTGCGAGGCGCCTCGGATTGATCGGTCGTTCTCGAACCGATGGAGTCATTTAGTGGCTCATTTACGCCCCAAAGGGTGGGGAGACGTATTGTTCAGGCATAATAATCCACTCCGTGTGGACCGGCCCTGACGATCCAAGGCTTGCCTGCGCGCTTGCCTGAGACATGGGCTAGATTGTCTCGAATCGGTTGAGGATCTTGCCCCTAGCCTCGGTTCATAGATGGAAACCCAATTTCCAAATACGTGACTTTGCGATTTCGATTGTATAACCTATATATGGCGACATAGTGGTATGGGGCATTCATGCCGCCTATGATTGATACTTATGATTTGAAGTGTTTTATACACTATGCACTTATAATAGTATCAAATGATTTGTTTTAAACGTATCAAGCATTCTTTGGCTGTTATAAGGGAAAACCCTATCCTCGACTGCGTTGCATTGTGTGATGGGACCTGGGTCTTATAACAGCTTCATTTTTCTTTATTTAGCATTGCGCTGTTTGTTTTATGCACTGGTATTCTTGGGAGGAAACCCGTTCCGTGTTATACGGCGTGGTCCCTTGATTTACCTAGCCTTTAAAATAAAGATTAACTGTTTTAGTTCTCACACCAGTCACATGACTGACCTGGAGTTTATTGTTTTAACCTAAACTCTGGGTGCCCCTATTTTGACACGGGCAGCTAGTAGTTTTGGTTTTGCAGATTTATATTCACAGGATCCTGGTTTACAACTGGAACGATATCCGGAAAGCTTTGTATCCGTATATCTCCTCTAGTTGTGTATTATATTATTTTCCGCTGCTATGTATTTAAATGTAATTTAAATCTCTGATATTTCTGTGTAATATTTATTCGTTTTTACTCTGTATATTCTTGTAATCTGATGCATTGTTGTAATATACAATGAAACGTTCTTCTGTATAAGTTCTGCTGTGGCTTGTTCTCGAACTATCCGACGCTTTCCTTTACGGGGAAGTTACGGGTCTTTACATTTGGTATCAGAGCTTTGGTTTACAAAGCAGAGAACAAGGCACATTAGAACCATACGAAAGAATTCATCAGATATTGGATTAGTAATATCCAATTAGAATGACTCGTTAGAGATAGGATCAGTAGTATCCTAGAACGAGTGTGAAGAGTATATTTTTGAAAATGAAAACAAATTTTGTTTTGAAAATTTAAATCAATTATTCGTAGTTGATTATCTATTTATATTGATGTGGACAATCCAGTATATATAGATTTTACGTATACGTCTGATCCGCGTGTATTCGAAATTTTAATATACTGGATAGATATAGAGTCACACTCTAGTCGCCCGGACATGATTCTGATGATGGCGCGCCATCACCAGTATTTATTTTCGTGTTTCGAAGGTGTGATTTCTATATGTTTCCATTAGACTGGTGTGAGAACCAAAACTAATATAGTTAGAACACATGGTTGTAAAGTGGCACCAAAACATGATTTTCTGTATATGTATCAAAATTATGAATTTGAAACTCTAATTCACTAATTGATTGATGTTTGTGTGGTTTGTTTATTTGTTTGCTAAATTTTAACCATTTTGCCTAATTCAACCAAATATTGAATTGTATTGGAATTTGGTCGCATCTGCTTGCATATACATATATATCATTGAACAGGTCATAGCAAGGAGGCTAGAGCCAGAGAATAAGATTTGTTTGCCCGACAAATAGGTACATGTTTATTACATAATTTCCTGTTTTGTTTGGGTGATGATGATTTTGTGAGCCTATTGGCTAGCCGCTTGGCTTTTTCTTTTTCTTTTTGAGATCTGAAGGACCGGGGAAGCTATTTGAAATTCCCCGATGCTCCCATTGCAGGGGAGGTTATGGCGAAATTTTTCGAAAATTTAGGGTGTTAGCCAAATTTTTGAAATCTTGAAAATTCTCAGAAACTAAAGAGTTGGAGAATGAAAGCCAGATCGAACGTAGAGTTGAATAATCAAACCACTTTCGACTTTGTTCCTTTTCGGGGACGAAAAGTTTTAAGTGGGGGAGATTGTAACAACCCGAAAATCTGGGCCAGTTTAAAATTTTTATTTTGGCCATTTTAGCGAATTTTGATCATTTAAAATAGTTTATTTTAAATAATATCGACGTGAAATTTATTTTGAATATAAATCGAACGTATATATTATACGCGTCGTCGTTAGAATATAAATAATTATATATAATTATAAATAGAATTGAAAATGGCGCGGTAGTTCGATAATTCGATTTCAAACTTCAATTGAATGTACCGGGTGCAAAACAATCCGGATTTTAATGAAACCAAAAATAATGGAATCTTATAGTGAATATCTTTCCACCGAATCAGGGAAATCGAGATTTCATAGCGGGAATCAAAAGATATGTCCAGTTGAAAATTCTGAATAGTCGCTATGGAATTCAGGCCCTTAAAAATGGACATTTTGCAAACGACCTCGGATTTCGACGAAACCAGTTTTGTTGGGTCCGTGATGTCAAGTTATTGCTAGATTCCAAATTTCATAATTTTTCGAATCAATATGTGAGCGTGGCAAAGGAAAATGCGTTTGACCATTTTCAGTTGATTTTAATCGACTGGAAATTGGCCATTTTTCAAACGGCCTCAGAATTTGACGAAACTAGTTTTGTTAGGACCGTATCGTCAATACAAAGCTAGAAAATATTTTTCCGCAATTTATAGGGTTAGTATGTGACCCCGGTAATTTGAAAAGTACGTTTAAAATTCAATATAGCGATTTAAGTGTAAATTTAACAGAAACGGATTCAAATAGTCGAATCAGCCTACGTGGCATATCCCATTGTGTTCGGAATGGGGGTTAAACGCTATGGACGGCAGGCGGTAGGCCTCGTTTAGAGGTCGTATGTAAAAGTCAACCTTTTTAGAAATTAAAATAATTAAATAAAATAATAAAAATTAAAATTCTTTCATATACCCCCCCCCCCCCCGATTTCATTTCAGAACCAAAACAAAAAAAAAAAAAAAAAGGGGCGGAGCCCTTTCGATTTCGCCAGCCGCCACCTGGGGGGCGACGCCGCTCCTCCACCACCAGCCATGGCTTCGACCTCCTCTCCGCCTCCCACTGATAGACGAACGCGAGACCCCCCTCCCTCGACGAAGCCGCCGAACCCCCCCTCCCTCGATGAAGCCGCCGAACCCCCACATCGCGAAGCCCAAGACCTCAGCGCCGGCCACCAGCGGCCTCCACCCGCCTCCGACTCCTCTGGCCTTCACCAACCCCGACGGCAGTTTCCCCCTGTAAGTTACTTTTAATTTATTTTTTTTATTTTTTTTATTTTTATAAAGCAGAATTTAAAACAGAAAATGTTTAAAAGAAAGAAAAATAAAAAAACTGATTTTGGTTTTAGGAGTTAAAAATGATTTTTATTTAAGTTCTTAAAACTGATTTTTATTTAAGTTTTTAAAACTGATTTCAAAAAGGTTTTAACTTTAAATTGAAAAAGGTTTTAACTTTAAATTGAAAAAGGTTTTAACTTTAAATTGAAAAAGGTTTTAACTTTAAATTGAAAAAGGTTTTAACTTTAAATTGAAAAAGGTTTTAACTTTAAATTGAAAAAGGTTTTAACTTTAAATTGAAAAAGGTTTTAACTTTAAATTGAAAAAGGTTTTAACTTTAAATTGAAAAAGGTTTTAACTTTAAATTGAAAAAGGTTTTAACTTTAAATTGAAAACGGTTTGAACTTTAAAAAGAAAACGGTTTGAACTTTAAAATGTAAATGGTTTGAAATAGAAAAATATACTTTGTTTAGAAAATAAATATAAAAAAAAAAGCATTGTGTTTAAAAATAAAATTTCGCTTTGTCTACAAATAAAATAGCTTTGTTATTGAAAAGAAATTTGCTTTGTTTTTGAAAGATAAAATAGAATAGACTCTAAAAATAAAAGTAGGATGCTTAGAAAAATAGATTTTAGAAAAATAAAAGAAATCTGATTTTATATATATATATATATATATATATAAAGCGAGTTAAAAATGGGATTTTTATATATTGAACTTCGAGTCAAAAATGGAATTGAAATGGAAAAGGCGCGATTTTTACATATTGAACTTTGAAATAAAAATTCGATTTTTATATATTGAACTTTGAAATAAAAATTCGATTTTTATATATTGAACTTTGAAGTAAAAATATGATTCTTATATATGGGACTTCGAAATAAAAATATGATTTTTATATATAGAACTTCGAACTAAAAATTCGATTTTTATATATTGAATAGCGAACTAAAAATTCGATTTTTATATATTGAATAGCGAAGTAAAAATGTGATTTTTACGTATGTAGTGAAAGCAGCAACGAAGGTGACAAAAAGGCGAAACGACGAAGACTTCTGCAAAAGGAAGAGCCGTGGAGCTAGGATAGCTATATGTGAGAATTTCTCACCTTTCTATTTCTTTTCTAGTTATATATATATACTAGGATGCAGACGGTGCTTAGTAGCACCCGACACAATCGTCCACAGACCATGGACTTGTTTGTTTGGCTGTTTGGTTATTGATTGCGATATTGGTTTGAATGTGGTTTGTGGTGTGAAAAATCGAATCGATAAATTGGTTAGGATTAGACGTGCGCCGTTATAAGGCGAAGGAGTAAGGCTAGGTTAGACTCTTACTCCAAATTTTGTGGTTTGCATAACGAAAGTGATTTGATTGATGTGTGAATGGCGTGGGCCTTCACTAGACCGGGGATAAGGCTAGGCCTTGTCCCGTTTCTAGTATCGTGCCGTTATGCCGCCGAAATTTTCTAAAATATGTTAGAAAAATAAAAATATCATTTTATAGAATAAATGAATTGAATAGAAATTCATAGATTGAAATAAAATGTTTTATCGTTAAAAATATAATTTTTAACGTGAAGTGAATAAAATAAAATATTCATTTATAAACCGGACGGTTTGTTTATGTACACCTATTTGAATGACATTGATTGGGACGATAAATTTTACACATCGCCCAACAGCACAAATAAAATAGGTGTTTGATTGTTTGAAACCCCACACGGGTGTTGGGATGAAATTTGAAGTTCACTCATCCTGATTGATTAAATATGTCGATCGATTGATTGACATGCTGTTGTAAGCGTTAGATATCTATATTTGATGCTTATACAGTGTAGTGCACTTTGGTTGATGATTGATTATTTTTCAATGCTATGATATACATGTGTTGTATGAAAATCCATATAATTAACTTTATATGGTAATTGATTGGGCCTCATTCCAATTTGAAAAATAAATAATATTATAAAATAAAAGTTCATGTGTTGACAGTACTCATTCATTGAGATTGGTTATGTGTTGAACGAAATATTTTGATAATAACAACTATTTTGAAAATAGAAATTTATGAAGCCGTGTTGATTAGATTGACGCCATTTTAACGTGAACGATATTTATATCGATTTTATTGAATTCAAAATGAATTGAAAACGATTTCGAAATGAATTGAATTGAAAACGAATTCAAAATGAATTGAATTGAAAACGATTTCGAAATGAATTGAATTGAAAACGATTTCGAAATGAAATGAATTGAAAACGATTTCGAAATGAATTGAATTGAAAACGAATTCAAAATGAATTGAATTGAAAACGATTTCGAAATGAATTGAATTGAAAACGATTTCGAAATGAATTGAATTGAAAACGATTTCGAAATGAATTGAATTGAAAACGAATTCAAAATGAATTGAAAACGATTTCGAAATGAATTGAATTGAAAACGAATTCAAAATGAATTGAAAACGATTTCGAAATGAATTGAATTGAAAACGAATTCAAAATGAATTGAAAACGATTTCGAAATGAATTGAATTGAAATGAATTCAAATTGAATTGAAATTCGAATTGAATAGAAATGAATTTTAAAACGAATTTATAAAGAAGAATTCAATTTTGATTTGAATTGAAAAGAAAGTTGAAATAGCTTTTGAAACGATTTTAAAACTATTTATATAATTCGTTTTAAATAGAAATCGACGAAATATATATTATATATATTATATATATAATATAATGGCCTGAATAGAACGCGCCGCGCCGCGGCAGTTCGTGAATTTCGACCATTTATTTCAAACGGACATTGCGGGAGATCCGACCGTCGGATTCTCCTAAAACCGGAACCGTTGGGTTCGTATCGAAAAGAGCTTTCTAATGAATATTAGAAATTAGAAATCTAACGGTTGGATTTGGAATTATGTCCAAATCAAATTCGAAAAAAGGTCGCTGTAAGTGCAGTTCGATGGCCATTGATGGAAATCGACTGTACGGGCCTAGATAAAATTATTAAAAATAGTAATAATTTGTGAAAAATCATAAGAAATGATTTGTGAAAGTTTGGGATGAAAAACTCCATATTTGAAAAGATAAAAATGGATTTTTATCGAAATGAACTAGTTTTGAACTAGAAATATAATTCTATTTATTTTTAAATAAATAAATTGAATTTAAAAAGGGTTTTAAAAATAACCAAAATTTCCAATGATTGCATTGGAGTGGATTTGAATCGAAATTGTCTTCGGAATATTTCGATGTTGGAATTCGTGATTATACAGGTGTTGTTATGGAAATTTGAAAGATATATATATTTATATCGTTATTTCCAATACGACATTTGTTAGTCGTAGAATTCGATATTGAATATAAGCCGATATATTTTCTATTCAGAGCCTTGTATTGAATATCGAATGTGATTTGGGTTTGTCGTGAATGGTGTCTTTACTAACACTGTTCTTGAACCCAGTTGAGAAAAGATTAAATCTTTTTATTTAGATTTAATGAAGTGTACCAATTAAATAATATTTAATTGGAATTGAATTGATATTGATTTTTGGGTTTATCGTGAACAGTGTTTTAAATAACACTTGTTCTTTAACCCTATAATTAATGAATGTGATTTGGGTTTGTCGTGAATGGTGTCTTCACTAACACTGTTCTTGAACCCAGTTGAGAAAAGATTAAATCTTTTGATTTAGATTTAATGAAGTGCACCAATTAAATGATATTTAATTGGAATTGAATTGATATTGATTTTTGGGTTTATCGTGAACAGTGTTTTAAATAACACTTGTTCTTTAACCCGATAATTAATGGGATGTGACTTTGGGTTTATCGTGAACCGTGTTTTAAATGACACTGATTCTTTAACCCAGTCACAGATTAAAACTAAGTGGAGATTTAATGAATCTTTAATTAGATTGAAAAGATCGAGAATGGAGTATCACCAGTTTTGCTCCAGGCGATAGTTAAATCTTTAATTAGATTTGAATGTGAAATTTAGAAACTAACTGGCGGTTAGCCAAGCAGAATGGTTTTCTGGATATTGATCTGATGTTGGTTTCGGCCTTCGGGGTTAATATTTGGGGAATTATTCTCTTGATTAATTTACGGTTAGTGACTAATGAATTGGAATGAGGCGTATGTTGTGTTTGTGTAACACTTATTTAAAATATACGCGAGTTATTCGGAAAGACCGGGTTTAACCCATTCTGAGTAACTGATACGACGATAAGTCGAAGATGAAGACGATGGTCGAAGACCGGAGGTCTTCGCGTCGTTTGGGTAATTACTGATGATCTTGATTGGGCTGTACACCCAAGAAGATGGAAACAGTTAGTGATCGTCCAGACGTACTTGGAGATCGATGGATATGCGGGGTACTAGGTGCCTCCGGTTTCGTTCAGACCCAGGACGGACTTGTAAATGGACTGTGTGTCTGACATCGGATTTCATTCTGTGTGACTGATATCGGTTGCATAGGATGGTTTGCCTGTGTGGCATGCTAAGATGCAAATGATCAAGGCTTCTGTTGAAAAGCAAAGTCTTGTGGTGATGATCAAAGCACGGCCTTTGTGGCGTAGCTTTGTGTAACGTTTACCTCGCGTGTTTCACACCAGGTATGAACCAAAACGGGAGACGGACCTCAGGGAGGACTTGCGTTTCTTTCTAGCTAGAAGTGGCGTCAGTGGTTTTACACGCCCTAACGAGTTTGACTTATGTGGTTGTTGCTGTTGCGAGGCGCCTCGGATTGATCGGTCGTTCTCGAACCGATGGAGTCATTTAGTGGCTCATTTACGCCCCAAAGGGTGGGGAGACGTATTGTTCAGGCATAATAATCCACTCCGTGTGGACCGGCCCTGACGATCCAAGGCTTGCCTGCGCGCTTGCCTGAGACATGGGCTAGATTGTCTCGAATCGGTTGAGGATCTTGCCCCTAGCCTCGGTTCATAGATGGAAACCCAATTTCCAAATACGTGACTTTGCGATTTCGATTGTATAACCTATATATGGCGACATAGTGGTATGGGGCATTCATGCCGCCTATGATTGATACTTATGATTTGAAGTGTTTTATACACTATGCACTTATAATAGTATCAAATGATTTGTTTTAAACGTATCAAGCATTCTTTGGCTGTTATAAGGGAAAACCCTATCCTCGACTGCGTTGCATTGTGTGATGGGACCTGGGTCTTATAACAGCTTCATTTTTCTTTATTTAGCATTGCGCTGTTTGTTTTATGCACTGGTATTCTTGGGAGGAAACCCGTTCCGTGTTATACGGCGTGGTCCCTTGATTTACCTAGCCTTTAAAATAAAGATTAGCTGTTTTAGTTCTCACACCAGTCACATGACTGACCTGGAGTTTATTGTTTTAACCTAAACTCTGGGTGCCCCTATTTTGACACGGGCAGCTAGTAGTTTTGGTTTTGCAGATTTATATTCACAGGATCCTGGTTTACAGCTGGAACGATATCCGGAAAGCTTTGTATCCGTATATCTCCTCTAGTTGTGTATTGTATTATTTTCCGCTGCTATGTATTTAAATGTAATTTAAATCTCTGATATTTCTGTGTAATATTTATTCGTTTTTACTCTGTATATTCTTGTAATCTGATGCATTGTTGTAATATACAATGAAACGTTCTTCTGTATAAGTTCTGCTGTGGCTTGTTCTCGAACTATCCGACGCTTTCCTTTACGGGGAAGTTACGGGTCTTTACACTGGTGTGAGAACTAAAACAGTTATTTAAAACTTTACTTTAAAAGAGAGTAATTCAAGGGACCACGCCGTATAACACGGAACGGGTTTCCTCCCAAGAATACCAGTGCATAGAGAAAACAACGCAATGCTTTTTCGGAAAATGAAGCTATTATAAGACCCAGGTCCCATCACACAATGCAACGCAAGCCGGAGGATAGGGTTTTACCTTATAACAGCCAAACATGCTTGGTACGTTTAAAACAAATCATTTGATACTATAATAAGTGTATAGTGTCAAAACAATTTCAATCATAAATATAAATCATAGACGGCATAAGTGCCCCATACCACTATGTCGCCATATTAGTTCTACAATTAAAGCCGAAATACACGTATTGGAAATTGGATTTCCGTCATGAGTCGAGGCAAGGGGCAAGCTCCTCTCCGCTTCGAGACACTCTAGCAAATGCCTCGGGACTACACACTCTGGGTAACCCCTGGATGCTTCAGGGCCGGTCCTCTCTTACGTTTGAGGATTATTTATTCCTGAACACACGTTTCCCGGTCCTTACAGACCTAAAATCGAGGCGCCTCATCCAACAACCACATTGGTGAAAAGTATATAAATGTCAGGGCTGGTAAGTCACTGACACCACCAAAGCTAGAAAGTAACGTCATGCTCTCCCTGCAGTCCTTATCCCGTTTTTAACTCATACCGAGGTGTGAGGCTCGCGAATTCACGTTATACACAAAGCTGCCACGTAGGTCGTGCTTTGATCATCAACCACAAGACTTTACTTTTCAACAGAAGCCTTGATCCATGCAACTCAGCGTGCCACACAGGCAATTCATGCCATGCGATTGATATCTATCGATATATAACCTCTTAGCTCGTACGTCTCAGAGAAGGGCGTTAAGCAAGAGAATAAATTCTCCGCCGCCAAATAGATATATATTTAATAGAAAGCAATCAACACAGAATAAAATCCAATGTCAGACACACAATCCATTTACAAGTTCGTTCTGGGTCTGAACGAAACCGGAGGCACTTTCCTCGCATATCCATCGATCTCCAAGTACGTCTGGACGACCACCAACTATTTCCATCCTCTTGGGTGTACAGGGCAATCAGGATCATCAGTAATTATCCAAACGATGTGAAGACTTCCGGTCTTCGACCACCGTCATCATCTTCGACTTATCGTCGAATCGGTTATTCAGAATGGGTATAAACCCGGACTTTCCGAACAACCCGCGTATGTTAAAAACAAATGTTACACAAACACAACATACGCCTCATTTCAATTCAGCAGCCACTAACCGCAAATTAGCAAGAGAACAATTTCCCAAATATTAACCCCGAAGGACGAAACCAACATCAGATCAATATCCAGGAGACCACTCTTCTTAACTAACCTACAGCTAGTTTCTAAATTCCACATTCTTAGGGAAAGGTTCCCATTAATTTTATCCAAGATAAATTCTTTAAAATTTATCCTTTAATCTTCCTTTGGGTGTCGTTTCAAATCAAATTATGGTTTTCTAAACTAGTCGAGATTAGCGAACCACACCGAAGTAATTATTTGTTTTATTTCCCAATCCCAACCTATTCATCCCATGAAGCAAAACTGGTAATACTCCATATCTAAAACGACGATGTTATCGGTAAAATTAATTACCATTTCACTTTCAAATCTAATTAAAGATTTAACTATCGCTTTGGAGAAAAACTGGTGATACTCCATTCTCGCTCATTTTCCAAATTTGATAATTTAAATTATCAATTCACATTTAATCTAATTGCAGATTCATTAAAACTCCTTTTACTGGGTTAAAGAACTAGTGTCATTTAAAACACAGTTCACGATAAACCCAAATCACATTCTATTTACAACCCATTTCAAATCCAATTTATTTATTTAAAAATAAATGGGTTTTAATTTCAGTTCAAAACTAGTTCATTTCGATAAAAATCTATTTTTATCTTTTCAAATATGGAGTTTTTCATCCCAATTTTTCCCAAATCATTTCTTATGATTTTACACAAATTATTACTATTTTTAATTTTTTTTATCAAGGCCCGTACAGTCGATTTCCATCAACGGCCATCGAACTGCACTTACAGCGACCTTTTCCAAATTTAATTTGGACGTATCTCCAAATCCAACTGTTAGATTTCAAATTTCTAATATTCGTTAGAAAGCTCTTTTCGATACGAACCCAACGGTTCCGTTTTTAGGAGAATCCGACGGTCGGATCTCCCGTAATGACCGTTTGAAATAAATGGTCGAAATTCACGAACTGCCGCGGCGCGGCGCGTTCTATTCAGGCCATTATATTATATATATATATAATATATTTCGTCGATTTCTATTTAAAACGAATTATATAAATAGTTTTGAATTCGTTTCAAAAACATTTTCAACTTCCATTTCAATTCAAAATTAAATTTTTCCTTATAAATTCGTTTTAAAATTCATTTCTATTCAATTCAAATTTCAATTCAATTTGAATTCATTTCAAATTGATTTTACTTCTATTTCAATTCGGTTTCAATTCAATTTAATTCGAATTCGTTTTCTATTCGATTCAATTCAAATTGGTTTTCTATTCAAATCAATTCAAATTGGTTTTCTATTCAAATCAAATTCGTTTTATATTCAATTCGATTCAAATCAAATTGGTTTTCTATTCGATTCAATTCAAATTGGTTTTCTATTCGATTCAATTCAAATTGGTTTTCTATTCGATTCAATTCAAATTGGTTTTCTATTCGATTCAATTCAAATTGGTTTTCTATTCGATTCGATTCAAATTTCATTTCAAAATATTCGATTTCGAAATCACTTTTCAATATTCATTTTAAAATGAATAAAATCGATATAAATATCGTTCACGTCAAAATGGCGTCAATCTAATCAACACGGCTTCATATATTTCTATTTTCAAATATTCTATTTCAAATATTTCTTATTATCAAAATATTTCTATTTCAAATATTTCTATTTCGAATATTTCCAAAATATTTCTATTTCAAATATTTCTATTATCAAAATATTTCTATTTCAAATATTTCTATTATCAAAATATTTCTATTTCAAACATTTCTATTATCAAAATATTTCTATTTCAAATATTTCTATTTCAAATATTTCTATTATCAAAATATTTCTATTTCAAATATTTCTATTATCAAAATATTTCTATTTCAAATATTTCATTCAACACATGACTAATCTCAACGGATGAGTACTGTCAACACATGAACCTTTATTTTATATTGATAAAGATGTAAATTTTATTATTTCGTTCAACACATGACTAATCTCAACGGATGAGTACGGTCAACACATGAACCTTGATTTTATAATATTCTTTATTTTCCCGATTGGAATGAGGCCCAATCAATTACCGTATAAAATTAATTATATGGATTCCATACAACAAATGTATATAATAGCAACGATAAATAATCAACCATCATCCAAAGTGCACTACACTGTATAAGCATCAAATATAGATATCTAACGCTTATAACAGCCTGTCAATCAATCGATCGACATACAACTAATTATTGGGATTAGTGTATACCGTATTTTATCCCAATACCCGTGTGGGGTTTCCAACAATCAAACACAGATTTTTATTTGTGCAGTTGGGCGATGTGTAAAATTTATCGTCCCAATCAATGTCAGTCAAATCAGTGTACATAAACAAACCGTCCGGTTTGTAAATGAATATTTATTTATTCACATTCACTATATTCATATTCACGTTAAAATTTTTATTTTTAACGATAAAAACGTTTTATTTTTCTAACTTACTTTAGAAAATTTCGGCGGCATAACGGCACGATACTAGAAACGGGTGTTGTATATAACGGTGTTGTATACACAATTATATGATTTTTGTTTGATGATAACAACCAAATATATTTTTATTATAAATGTGTTTGGTACTGTACTGTTATATATATACATCACAGCAATGAATATAATATTTATATTTAAATAAAATACGACTGTACAGAAATTCAAATATTAACACAGTATTTTATTTAAATAGAATATTTTATTTCAATATTCAAACAGTACAACTATTTGTAACTCCACTATTTATACATTCACAGAATATTTGTACTTGTATAAACAGAATAAAATAGACAAGTTCGTTTGACAACAATAAAATGATATTTTATTTCAATCAAACTTGTTTATTACAGACATCAGTACATTTCATATATACACAGCTCCTCACTGCAACACTCATATATTCATTCAGTTTACATTTCATATATATCCATTTTCACTTGTATATACAGACACACTGACACTCTGTCCTTGTCTTCTATCTTCTGTCTTCACAAGCTTTCTCTGTCAGTCTAGTCATCTACACCTGTCATACACAGAAACACACACACAGTACACTGCAATAGAAATAAAAATTGAATACATGCAGATTTGAATTTTAGTTTTTGAAATTTTATTTGCCTCAGTTTTCTGGTGTGTTTCTCATCACTTTTCTGACTTGATCTGATTTGTATCAGCCTCAACATACTACACTGGTTTGCTGATCAGAACCAGTTGATTCTGATCAGCCACAACACAGTGCAGTAGTCTGCTGATAAAATTCACGTATATACACACATGTATACACACACATACGTGCATATATACACATATGTATACGTAAAAGAAAATACATGTCAAACAGCAAAAGTGAACTGTCAAAAATAATCAAAGCTGCTCAAAACTTCAAAACTGGTTCAAGCATGTGAACAAGCAAGAGGCAACAGTAAAGTATATGGATGCACAAGTATATATGGTGAAACAGAACAGGCCAAAGTGGTGCAACATGCACAAGTCAGCGCAGTGCAAGCATGGTGGTGCATGGTTCAACACAGTACATAATGCCAGCAAACACAAGTGGCCAGATCAGCATGGAACTTAGTGATAATTACATGCAATAAACATAATGGCAACAGCCTGGACAGCAAGGAGCAATACAGATGCACAATGTGTCTCAAGAGTGCAAATGAATTCATATAAACAAATATGGATGCAATATACAATGGTGCAAAGAAATCTGGATATGCCTAGAGCATGTGTGCATGTATAACAGTTCAGAATTGCATGTTTCAGCAAGTACACATTTCACAAATGGCCGAGAACATATGCAATCTGATTTGCACAAATAACATGTATGAAAGGCAAATACACAGCAAATGGAGCATGTATACAGTTCATAATTCAAGGGGTCAAAACAGTGATGATCAAGTTCACAAACCAGTGCTCGAATACAAGTCTGGACTGCACAATTATTGGTGAATCAACAGGTTCATTTGGTCTGAATGCACAAGTAAAGGAAGTGGTCGAGCTCAAAAGTGCAGCAGTTTACTACAGTTAGCAAAGTGTTCAGGTTTCAGATATGTTAGTGGATCACATGTGCACTAATGCATGGTGCATCTAGCTGAAGTGCACAAACCAGAACTCAAGAAAAAGCCAGCATTATACACAAGTATGACAAAATAACATGGTGATGCAAATTGCAGGCATGAATGATCACAGTCGAGTGAGGATGGTGTTCAAGTGAGCACAACAATGAGTGTATCAGCATTTTCAAGTTGCTGTAAATAGAATGTCCAGAAAGATGCAGTGAAGTTCTGAGCATAAATCATAAAAGGGTTTCTATCATGCAAACAGATGATCAAATTTTTGGCAAGAAATTCTTATTTACTGAAACCCAAATTCAATCAGGAGCATATGTGGAAAGAGGAGCAAATATATTTCCAGAGAATCAAATGCAGAATAAAACACGGCAAGTATTCAGGGATTAATTCAATCAAGCTTTTCAAAACAGTTTTCACAAAATACTCGGCAAGAATTTCCTCAATGAACAATATTTTTTTTGGCAAGATTCATTTCCAGATATACAATATGCAGTTATTCACGCAAGGGAATCAATCATGGATCAATTCAATATCACAAAACCAAACAAGGCAAGTAATCGAAATTCACAAGGGACAGTTCATCAATAAATCACGCAAGTTTTTTTTTACCAAGATTTAAAAAATTCATGAGTCAATTTTAAACCGAGACAGTCACAAGAGGAAACATCACAAAATCATCTCAAAGCCGATTCAACACAAAAGGCAACAGTTTTTTTTATTGGCAAGAATCAATCACGCAAGTAAATAAAAGGAGCAAAAATCACACCACAAATCAGACGAGTCAACACGTGAAATCAGAGGGTTTCTAGGGTTTTCTAAATCCCTATTTAATCACCATTTTTCATCATTGGCAAATAAATCGAATACACACGCAACAGTCAAGAAGTCGAAACCCCAAGCAAACAATCTCAAGCAAGAATTAAAATTCGATTTCAGAAAACTCACATTTTTTTTATCCATCGTTCGATAGTCCGAAAGCACCAAAATTCGATCAAGCGAAATAGAAGAAGCCACGGAGTAATCAAAGACAAGAAGAACAAATTCCAGAAGCTATCGATTTGATTTGGGGAAGAACAAGGAAACCCTAGCTCGGATTCTTTTTCAAGCCGCCTCCATTTTTTTTTGAGAACAAAGGGATCAGAAACAAATGAATGGGCCGGCTTTCTTTAAAGGGCTTAAGTTTTTTTTAGAAGAGGATAACCCCTTTTTAACTCCTTTATATTACTAAGGGTTTTTTATTGTACTTTAATTTTCTTTGTAAAAATCATCTGAACAGTTTTCTAGTGTCTGTATAAACTAGAGTGAATTAGTCAAGGAGTTGACTGTCAGTTTCAGAGTCTGTAAATCTGAGTCACGAGTTACAGGGTTTGTAATTCGGGAAATCTGATCTAGAGGTTTAGATCAGTCTAGGGGTTTGAGCGTAGGGTTAGAATAGGAGCA
The DNA here is from genome assembly GCA_030737875.1 of Allium sativum. Classification (NCBI taxonomy): domain Eukaryota; kingdom Viridiplantae; phylum Streptophyta; class Magnoliopsida; order Asparagales; family Amaryllidaceae; genus Allium; species Allium sativum. Next base: position 494,973,834 of record CM060920.1, read on the forward strand.
GGGGTTTGCGAGTGTACATGGTCTTGTATGCGGGATCTGTTCTATCACCTAGTAGAAACCTTAGAAATGCAGCAGTAGGCAGGGTTTTGCCGAAGCTGGGTATATCTGTGTGTGATTTATTTTCTGCATTTCAGTTTCTGCTATTTTCTGTGATCAGTTTATTATTATATATCTCGTTAAGTTTTTTTTTCAGTTAAAAACTGTGAAAAACCCTATTCACCCCCCCTCTAGGGTTATTCTAGATCCAACAAGTGGTATCAGAGCAGGTTATTTCACTAACTCTAGAGTCATGGGTCATCCTAGTTGTCAGTCGATAGAGAGTCAGTCCAGCTCATCTCCAACTATTTTTACTGGAACAGATTTTTTAAATTGGAAATCCAAAATGGAATTTTATTTAAAATCTGTTGATATTAAATGTTGGGATGTTGTTATCAATGGTTTTGACATGGTAGATAAAGTTTTTAATTCTCGTGCTACACATATTCTATATTCTTATCTTGATGATGATCAATACAGTCTGATCTCACATTGTTTAACTGCGCAGGAAATTTGGATAGCTCTTAATACGAAGTATGGTCAAATTGACAACTCCAGCTCAAAACCCCAGATTGTCAATTCAGACTCAGAATTCTGTTTAACAGGATTTACAAATGAGAATTCAGAAGGATCAGATGATGGAGAATCAACGGTTACTGAAATTGAAAATTTCTCATACGAAGATTTGGTTTATATGTGTGTTGATTTAACTAAATCTGTTGATAAACTCAAATCTAAAAACAAAACTCTAAAATCTAGGAATTCTGAGTTGAACAGCAAAATTGATGATTTGGAATCACGGCTTGAATATTTTAAAAATCTTTCAGATTCAGATTGTAAAAATTGTTTGAAATCGAAAACCAATCTTGTTCATCTCAATAAAAATATTCAAAAGTTTGAAGATGAAATTTTGGTCTTAAAAGCAAACAAGATTGAGTTATCAAATTTGAACAATCATCTGCAAAAGGAATTTGAAATTTTTAAAACTAATATTCATTCCAAACTTGAAATTGCAGAAAAGGAAAATCTGTTGAAATCGAATTCGATTTTGAAAGAACTTGAAAACAAGATTGAAAATTTCAAGAAATTTGAGTCTGAAAGTCGAAAACATTTTGAGGCTGAGATTGTTGAATCCCAAACCAAAATAAAGTTACTCAAAGATGAAAATTTGGTTTTGAAATCTGATTTTAAAAGATGTGAGATCACTAAAAATCGTTGTTCAGATTTATTGAAAGAAAATGATAATCTTAAAACTGAAATTCAACAACTTGAAACAATCTTGTCTAATTTTTCAAACGGTGAAAAATCTTTGAATATGTTGTTGAAAAACCAATTTTCTGTTCAAAATAAACATGGACTTGGGTTTGAGAAAAATAATGTTTTTGAAAGACAAATTACAAATGATTTGAAAAATTCTTCAAACAATATTGAAAAGAATCAATTTGAAAATTTGAACTCTTATAATTTCAAAGGTTTTTTGAGTCAAAATCAAAATGAGAAATTGTTTTATAATAATCCTTCTAAACAATCCTGGATCCCAAAAGGAAATAAACCAAACTTCGTGAAATTCAAACAGATTTGGGTTGCTAAGGGTACAAAGGTTTATTCTGATGGTTTGTTATATAAACAGGTTTGGGTACCAAAACGAACAAATACAACTGTGAGTGGTTTTACTGCATTTGTTAGACCACTCAATCCTCTAAACAGTTAGCTACCAAAGGAGGCTGAGGAACAATTGTGCTGAAAAGAGAAACTGATTCAAACTACTTCACATCATTGAATCATCTACTGTTCCTTAGCAAAGTCTGACGAGTTAGAGATCCACAACGTTTTCTGTGAATCAGGTATGATCTCTGACCTCAACCTTGTAAATATTTTTTATTTTTTTTTCCTACTTCTTCTACCCCTTTCTATTTTATTTTCTTCTATTTGTCTTTATTTGATTTGTCACTGCCATATCTTTGTTTATTCTGTGCTCCATTAACTTCCAATTGCAAAACTCATATTTATCTGGAAATTCATTTTATTTGTAGAAAACTCTCGTGTTTGTAATTATTTCCAGATCTTGAATTTATTTGTGTAAATATCTGCAATTGTTTTGAAGTTTTTTTTCTGATTTATGAATTCATAACAGTGTTGATGTATTCTTGTCAAATCTTGAACACTGTTAATTAGAATTCTAAATTTTGAAGATCTGAAAATTTGATGAAGTTTCACACACCACTGCTGTTTTGAGTTTCTTCTAATTCATTTTAGAAAAGCTTGAAATATTACAGCACACCAATATTTATCAGTTGTGATAATTTCATTATTTTTCAGATTGGCTTGGATATTTTGAATTGTATTGAATCTGTGATACATCTTGGAATTCATCTTATATTTATGATCATTTTACTTGGAATTTGTTTGTTTGAAATCAACTGAAATTCATGATATTTTGAATTTCACACACTTCTTAAAATTAAAATTATCAATATTGTGTGATTGATTCATTATATCTCAAACTTTGACATCGATTCAATTGATTTCAAATAAACTATTGTTTAATTGTGTAGATCATGAATATCTCTCATTTCTGATATAAATGATCTGAAATAACTCTTCTGTTTGTCAGAAATATTTGTGTAAATTCTTTGAGAATTGGGATTTGAATGTCATTGGTATCTCATGAATATTTGACTTGAATACTAGTTTGTTTAAAATCATTTGAATTTATTGATTTATTGAATCACACACATATTCTGAATCCAAAAATTTATAAACCGTGTGATTGATTCATTGAATCCGGATATCTTCACAATTCGTTCAAATGATTTAAAATAAACTATATTTAATCCTGGATCATGAACCATTCTTTAACTGTTTGAAATATCTTTGGAACATCTCCTTGACAAGTCTGTTGTGATACTGATTTCTCTGTGCTGCTCTGATACTGCTTTTGAAAAATGTTTGTTTTTGGAATCATGCTGCTCTGATTATAAGAAATTGATTTGTAAATTTTTTTTTGGACTGCTTGATTTGGTATCAAAGATTTATCGTGTTCTGATAAATGAAGTTTGTGTGCTTGAGTTGCTTGCTTTGTAATTAAGTATTTGTTTTGTTGACTGAGGTACCATTTGTTTGCCACCGGGGTGTCATTAAAACCCTCGAGAAAGCGAGAACATTTGATATCAGAAGCGCCTTATATTTGTCTCATCCATCTGTTCTGATTTTTCACTTTGTAGAGACACCATGTGGTATCAGTTTAAAAGTGCTGCATATTTTTTTGCTGTATATATGTATTTTTTTCCCTCTTGTCATGCATAGATCAGCATATTCCTCTTGTAATTGATTTTCAATTTTAAAATTATTTATTGATTATTCTTTCAGAAATTGAAATCAATATCCAAATTAAACTGTATTTATAATTCATCAAAATTATAACCAGATTTAGAAATTGTGATGAATTGTGACTGCAGTATATTTCACAACAAGAGGAGAATTTTATTTAGATTTTCATGATGGTTGAATATTTATTATAATATCTTTGAACTGGCAATTATTTCACTGCCATCTTCATTACTTATCATCCTTCTGCCATCCGTTATGATTTTATATAAATGTGGAGAGTTTAATTTTTTTTTCTTAAAATCATTTTAAATAAACAGTGAAAATATTTGTGATGGAATTATGGTTATATTATTATTCAGAATTAGTGATAATTGAAAATTTTCAATAATCCCGGTACAGTTGGTCATATTTCATAATATAATTAATTTAGAAATTTATTTCACAGTCCATTTCTGTACCTACCACATTTTCTATCATCCATATATTGGTTTTATTCCAAGGAGTGTTTCTTTTTAAAAGATGAAATGATAAATATATATATAACAAATATATAAGTGTGTCTCTAACCTCATTTAAAAATCCAAGCTCTGGTCATGCATGGTTAAGAGACGACTTATAATTTAAGCTGCGACTGACTTCATTTAAAAATCCAAGCTCTGGTTATGCGTGGTCAGTGTGCTCTTAAATAAAAAAAAAAGGAAAAAGGAAAATTGTGCTATAAATTGAAATTAATTTGAAATTCTCCTTTGTGTATATAAAAACTAGCCTATCAATCCATATTCTAATCTGTGAAATGTGTTGAAATATTATGACGTATTATGATTTGTTGATTGATAGATATTGAGATTTGAGATTATTCGATTTTCTCACTTAAATTGAATTTTTAATTATAATCCAAATCCATCACCATTTTTGGTGCTTTAATTTTTTCTTTTGAAAATAATTGGGAAATATTCATATTTTTTATAACTCTCCTCATTTTTATAAAATTCATCGTATATCCGTCATTTTCTACAATGTGAAATATGCCACCTGTTCTTAGAATATTATGATTTTTGTTTGACTGATTGAGATTTATGATGACTGTTCTTCCTCTTAAGCTGATATAGTATTTGTTAGTCATTTTTCATCTATATTTTAAAATCTGTATCCTTTTGATGATAACAAAAGGGGGAGAATGGATTAGATTTTGATTTATGAGTGGAATATTTTATAAATATTTTTAATTTAGAAAATTTAATTATTCATACATTTCACTCATGCATAGTTATAGGGGGAGTTTCTGTTGTAGGGGGAGCATTTAAATAGGGGGAGTTCAAATATCCACGAACAAACACATTTATTATACTCAAAATCTTTTATTTGTTTGTTTGTCATCATCAAAAGGGGGAGATTGTTGTATATAACGGTGTTGTATACACAATTATATGATTTTTGTTTGATGATAACAACCAAATATATTTTTATTATAAATGTGTTTGGTACTGTACTGTTATATATATACATCACAGCAATGAATATAATATTTATATTTAAATAAAATACGACTGTACAAAAATTCAAATATTAACACAGTATTTTATTTAAATAGAATATTTTATTTCAATATTCAAACAGTACAACTATTTGTAACTCCACTATTTATACATTCACAGAATATTTGTACTTGTATAAACAGAATAAAATAGACAAGTTCGTTTGACAACAATAAAATGATATTTTATTTCAATCAAACTTGTTTATTACAGACATCAGTACATTTCATATATACACAGCTCCTCACTGCAACACTCATATATTCATTCAGTTTACATTTCATATATATCCATTTTCACTTGTATATACAGACACACTGACACTCTGTCCTTGTCTTCTATCTTCTGTCTTCACAAGCTTTCTCTGTCAGTCTAGTCATCTACACCTGTCATACACAGAAACACACACACAGTACACTGCAATAGAAATAAAAATTGAATACATGCAGATTTGAATTTTAGTTTTTGAAATTTTATTTGCCTCAGTTTTCTGGTGTGTTTCTCATCACTTTTCTGACTTGATCTGATTTGTATCAGCCTCAACATACTACACTGGTTTGCTGATCAGAACCAGTTGATTCTGATCAGCCACAACACAGTGCAGTAGTCTGCTGATAAAATTCACGTATATACACACATGTATACACACACATACGTGCATATATACACATATGTATACGTAAAAGAAAATACATGTCAAACAGCAAAAGTGAACTGTCAAAAATAATCAAAGCTGCTCAAAACTTCAAAACTGGTTCAAGCATGTGAACAAGCAAGAGGCAACAGTAAAGTATATGGATGCACAAGTATATATGGTGAAACAAAACAGGCCAAAGTGGTGCAACATGCACAAGTCAGCGCAGTGCAAGCATGGTGGTGCATGGTTCAACACAGTACATAATGCCAGCAAACACAAGTGGCCAGATCAGCATGGAACTTAGTGATAATTACATGCAATAAACATAATGGCAACAGCCTGGACAGCAAGGAGCAATACAGATGCACAATGTGTCTCAAGAGTGCAAATGAATTCATATAAACAAATATGGATGCAATATACAATGGTGCAAAGAAATCTGGATATGCCTAGAGCATGTGTGCATGTATAACAGTTCAGAATTGCATGTTTCAGCAAGTACACATTTCACAAATGGCCGAGAACATATGCAATCTGATTTGCACAAATAACATGTATGAAAGGCAAATACACAGCAAATGGAGCATGTATACAGTTCATAATTCAAGGGGTCAAAACAGTGATGATCAAGTTCACAAACCAGTGCTCGAATACAAGTCTGGACTGCACAATTATTGGTGAATCAACAGGTTCATTTGGTCTGAATGCACAAGTAAAGGAAGTGGTCGAGCTCAAAAGTGCAGCAGTTTACTACAGTTAGCAAAGTGTTCAGGTTTCAGATATGTTAGTGGATCACATGTGCACTAATGCATGGTGCATCTAGCTGAAGTGCACAAACCAGAACTCAAGAAAAAGCCAGCATGATACACAAGTATGACAAAATAACATGGTGATGCAAATTGCAGGCATGAATGATCACAGTCGAGTGAGGATGGTGTTCAAGTGAGCACAACAATGAGTGTATCAGCATTTTCAAGTTGCTGTAAACAGAATGTCCAGAAAGATGCAGTGAAGTTCTGAGCATAAATCATAAAAGGGTTTCTATCATGCAAACAGATGATCAAATTTTTGGCAAGAAATTCTTATTTACTGAAACCCAAATTCAATCAGGAGCATATGTGGAAAGAGGAGCAAATATATTTCCAGAGAATCAAATGCAGAATAAAACACGACAAGTATTCAGGGATTAATTCAATCAAGCTTTTCAAAACAGTTTTCACAAAATACTCGGCAAGAATTTCCTCAATGAACAATATTTTTTTTGGCAAGATTCATTTCCAGATATACAATATGCAGTTATTCACGCAAGGGAATCAATCTTGGATCAATTCAATATCACAAAACCAAACAAGGCAAGTAATCGAAATTCACAAGGGACAGTTCATCAATAAATCACGCAAGTTTTTTTTTACCAAGATTTAAAAAATTCATGAGTCAATTTTAAACCGAGACAGTCACAAGAGGAAACATCACAAAATCATCTCAAAGCCGATTCAACACAAAAGGCAACAGTTTTTTTTATTGGCAAGAATCAATCACGCAAGTAAATAAAAGGAGCAAAAATCACACCACAAATCAGACGAGTCAACACGTGAAATCAGAGGGTTTCTAGGGTTTTCTAAATCCCTATTTAATCACCATTTTTCATCATTGGCAAATAAATCGAATACACACGCAACAGTCAAGAAGTCGAAACCCCAAGCAAACAATCTCAAGCAAGAATTAAAATTCGATTTCAGAAAACTCACATTTTTTTTATCCATCGTTCGATAGTCCGAAAGCACCAAAATTCGATCAAGCGAAATAGAAGAAGCCACGGAGTAATCAAAGACAAGAAGAACAAATTCCAGAAGCTATCGATTTGATTTGGGGAAGAACAAGGAAACCCTAGCTCGGATTCTTTTTCAAGCCGCCTCCATTTTTTTTTGAGAACAAAGGGATCAGAAACAAATGAATGGGCCGGCTTTCTTTAAAGGGCTTAAGTTTTTTTTAGAAGAGGATAACCCCTTTTTAACTCCTTTATATTACTAAGGGTTTTTTATTGTACTTTAATTTTCTTTGTAAAAATCATCTGAACAGTTTTCTAGTGTCTGTATAAACTAGAGTGAATTAGTCAAGGAGTTGACTGTCAGTTTCAGAGTCTGTAAATCTGAGTCACGAGTTACAGGGTTTGTAATTCGGGAAATCTGATCTAGAGGTTTAGATCAGTCTAGGGGTTTGAGCGTAGGGTTAGAATAGGAGCAGGGGTTTGCGAGTGTACATGGTCTTGTATGCGGGATCTGTTCTATCACCTAGTAGAAACCTTAGAAATGCAGCAGTAGGCAGGGTTTTGCCGAAGCTGGGTATATCTGTGTGTGATTTATTTTCTGCATTTCAGTTTCTGCTATTTTCTGTGATCAGTTTATTATTATATATCTCGTTAAGTTTTTTTTTTCAGTTAAAAACTGTGAAAAACCCTATTCACCCCCCCTCTAGGGTTATTCTAGATCCAACAACGGGACAAGGCCTAGCCTTATCCCCGGTCTAGTGAAGGCCCACGCCATTCACACATCAATCAAATCCATTCCATTTCACCAAACAACTCAATTCAAACCAAATAATCTAACCAACTACACAACCAAACAAACAAGTCCATGGTCTGTGGACGATTGTGTCGGGTGCTACTAAGCACCGTCTGCATCCTAGTATATATATATAACTAGAAAAGAAATTGAAGAGTGAGAAATTCTCACCAATAGCTATCCAATACCACGACTCTTCATTGATAGAAATCTTCATCGTTCTCGCATTTTTGTCACCTTCGTTGCCCGTAGCCACAACATATATAAAAATCACACATTTTTATATTGCTGTCTTTTTTTAAAATAAAAATCACATTTTTATTTGTTTACTTTCAATTTTAAAAATCATATTTTTATAACCACTTCATATATTTAAAAATCGAATTTTTACATCACTATTCAATATATAAAAATCGAATTTTTACTTCGCTATTTAATATATAAAAATCGAATTTTTACTTCGCTATTCAATATATAAAAATCGAATTTTTACTTCGTTACTATATAGGTAAAAATTCTATTTTTATCACGCCATTCTCTATATAAAGTTTCCGCCTTTTCTAAAATAAAGATTTCGCCTTTTCAAAAATATAGATTTCGCCTTTTCAAAAATAAAGATTTCACCTTTTCAAAAGTAAAGATTTCGCCTTTTCTAAAATATAGATTTCGCCTTTTCAAAAATAAAAATCTAATCTTTTCTACTATAAAAATCTAATTTTTTTCTACTTTAAAAATCTAATTTTTTCTACTTTTAAAAAAAACATATCATTCTTATTCTAAGTAAATATTAAAAAATCAAATTTTTGTCTTTAAAAACACAACCTCTTATATTCAAAGATCAGATTTTTATCGTACTATAAACTGAAAATTAAATTAAAATTGAATTTACTTACTTTTCTTTGGTAGAGGGGGTCCACTGTGGGCGGTGGTTGGCTGAGAGGTCGGGGCTTCCTCTGGTGGTCGACGAAGGAGCGGTCAGGGCCTAAGGCGGCGGTCGGTGGAGGGTTTGGGCATTGAGGCGGCTGTTAGGGGGAGGGGAGGGGTGTCGCGTCGATCGGGGCAGAGGATAGGGGGGTTCGTCTTCAGTCGGCAGCTGGGTAGGGGGGCTTCGACGCGTCGATCGAGGAAGGGGGGTCTGCCGTCCGTCAGTGGATGAGGGTGGGGCTGTGTCGTGAGAGGAAAGGGGGGGTTTCGGGGGTGGCGCCCCTCCTCTGAGGCGGCGGCGGCGATCGATCGGGAGGGGGGGCGCTCCTCCGATCTTCGTTCCTCTTCTCCTTTTTTTTCTTTTTTCGTTTTCGATTTTGACTGAAGGAAGGGGGGCCAGCTAAAGGAATAAGGAGAGGAAAGAAAGGAAGGTTTTTTTTAAATTATTTAATTTCTCAGCAAAAAGCAACTTTTATTTTCGACCTCAAAATGAGGCCCACCGCCTGTCGTCCATAGCTAATTACCCCCATTCCAAACACAATGGAATATGTATCGCAAGCTGATTCGATCGTTTCGATCAGTTTCCGTTGAAATCAACATATAACTCTATATATTGAATTTGAACGCGTATTTCAATTTACCGGGGTCACATACGAACTCTAAAAATTCCATAAAAATATTTTCTAGCTTCGTATTGACGATACGGTCCTAACAAAACAAATTTCGTCGAATTCTGAGACCGTTTGAAAAATGGCCAATTTCCGGTCGATTAAATTCAACTGAAACTGGTCAAACGCGTTTTCCTTTGCCACGCTCACATATTGATTCGGAAAATTATGAAATTTGGAATCTAGAAATAATTTGACATCACGGATCCAACAAAAGTGGTTTCGTCGAAATCCGAGGTCGTTTGCAAAATGTCCATTTTTAAGGGCCTGAATTCCATAGCGACTATTCAGAATTTTCAACTGGACATATCTTTTGATTTCCGCTATGAAATCTTGATTTTCCGGATTCGTTGGAAAGATATCATCAATTAGATCCTATTATTTTTGGTTTCACTAAAATCCGGATTGTTTTGCACCCGGTACATTCAATTGAAGTTTGAAATCGAATTATCGAACTACCGCGCCATTTTCGATTCCTTTTATAATTATATATAATTATTTATATTCTAACGACGATGTATATAATATATACGTTCGAATTCCATTCAAATAAATTTTCCGTCGATATTATTTAAAATAATTCATTTGAAATATTCAAAATTCGCTAAAATTGCCAAAAGAAAATTTTTAAACTGGCTCAGATTTTCCGGGTTATTACAGGCTGCCCGTATGGAAAGAGGGCACCCGAGTTTGCAAAGTGAAACAAATTACGAGTCAGTCATGGGACTGGTGTGAGAAATCTTACTAAACTAATAATATGGCTAATCACTAGACCACGTCGCTATCGCGGAACGGGTTTAATTCATTGGATTGCCAGTGCATATGGTTTTATAAATTTTAAGGTAAAAAACAACGCAATGCTTTTTAGAAAATGAAATCATTATAAGACTCAGGTCCCATCACACAATGCAACGCAAACGGAGGATAGAGTTTTACCTTATAATGATCAAAAATGCTTGATACGTAGGAAAATAATATATTTGATATTATTATTAGTGTTTAATATATTTCAAAAATACTTCAAAGTAAATGTATCAATCCTAAACGGCATAGTACCCCATCCTACTATGTCGCCCTATATAGGTTTACAATCAAGACCGTAATGTCGTATTAGAGGTTGGTTTCCATCATGAGTCAAGGATAGGGACGATATCCTTATCGATTCGAGACACTCTAGCAATGTCTCAGGATTCCCCGTAGTGAGCCCTTGGATACAGCAGGGCCGGTCCACAAATAACGCTAGCGGATTGGCAGTTCCTGAACACACGCTTCCCGATCCTATTGGACCTATAAATTGGCCATTAGCGACCAATAAAAATATCTGAGGTGCCTCAATGCATCAACCACATAAGTAAAAATGTCGGGCCTTGTAAAAACCAAAACACCACTTCTAGCTAGAAAGAAACTTGTGCACTCCCTGCGTTCCCTTGTCTCGTTTTTGACTCTACTGGGGTGTGCGGCTCGCGAGGTAACAAAATACACAAAGATATACCTAAATAGACTATGCTTTGATCATCATCCATAGGGCTATGCTTTTCAACAAAAGCCACGATCAATTGCATCTCGACATGCCACATTGACAGTCCATACCATGCGATCGATAACTACCAATATATAACCTTCGAGCTCGTACGTCTCAAAGAAAGTGTTTAGCAAGAGGATAAATCCTCTACCACCTCAGAAATATATTAATAGATATCAATTAATTTACATGGCACGAAATACAATGTCGGACACGCATCCATTTGCAAGTCCGTTCTGGGTCTAAACGAAACCGGAGTCACCTAGGTGCTCGCGTATCCGGACGATCACCAAGTGCGTCCGGACAACTACCACTTTAACCCTTTATTGGTAGCTAGCCAATGCCAGGCATCAGTAGTTATCCTTTCGACGTGAAGATCGCCGATCTTCAATCGCCGTCTTTGGTATCTTCAATTTTAAATCGCCGTAAAATTATTTGAAATGAGTTGAACTCGGTCTTTTCAAATAATTTCTCAAATTATTATCATTTAAACCATTAATATCGTTAATACTAATTTATAACGATTTATTGCTATTTTTATTTATTTAAAAATAGCTCAATATAATTAAACAACACTTCAGGTCAATGGGCGGACCTGGCGCTGTTTTTACCAAAATTTGTTTTACACATATCATAAAATCTAACCTTTGGATTTTGATAAAGTTTATATCATCAGAAAGATCTTCCCAAAACGGTCCTAACGGATCCAGTTTTTGGAAAATCTGATGGTTGGATCTTACGGTATAATCGTTTGAAGTTACGATTGCCGAAACGCGAAATACCGTGCGCGATTCGTTTAAAATTTTAATTTATATTTATATATAAATATAAATATAAATCATTTGGCGATTCCTACTATTTTTAATGTATATCAAGTAACAGTAAACAATTTAACATCTAAATCAATTCTTTTATTTCACATGAAATGTCGATAAAAATGTGACTCTTAAAATACTAGCTTTTATTTACATCAAAATTGTAAATAAAAATGCGACAACATAATCTATTCTTTTATTTACATCTAGAATGTAAATAAAAATATGACTTTTATTTCTATGCTTTTCATTTATATCAAAATTTCAAATAAAAATGTAACCATTTAATTCATGTCTTTATTTACGTCTAAAGTGTAAACAAAATGTATCTTTTATTATAATGTTTTGTTTATAACTAAATTTGCAAACAAAAATGCAAATTCTTCCTAGGGTATTTATTTGCATCTAAATATGCAAATAAAAATATATTCTTTTAACTATGATGTTTATTTGCATCTAAATATGCAAATAAAAATATAATCTTTAACTACGGTGTTTATATGCATCTAAATATGCAAATAGAAATATGATCTTTTACTACGGTGTTTATTTGCATCTAAATATGCAAATAAAAGTATGATCTTTAAACTACGATGTTTATTTGCATCTAAATATGCAAATAAAAATGTGATCTGTTAACTACGATGTTTATTTGCATCCAAATGTGCAAATAAAAATGTGATCTTTTAACTACGATGTTTATTTGCATCTAAATGTGCAAATAAAAATGTGATCTCTTAACTACGATGTTTATTTGCATCTAAATATGCAAATAAAAATATGATCTTTTAACTACGATGTTTATTTGCATCTAAATATGCAAATAAAAATGTGATCTTTTACTTTAGTGTTTTTGTTTGCATCTAAAACTGCAAAAAAATGTGATCTTTTATTCCAATGTTTTGTTTGCATCTAAAATTGCAAACAAAAATATGATTTTAATTCTAATGTTTTGTTTGCATCTAAAGTTGCAAATTAAAATATGATTTTAATTCTAATGTTTTGTTTGCATCTAAAGTTGCAAACAAAAATATGATTTTAATTCTAATGTTTTATTTGCATCTAAAGTTGCAAACAAAAATATGATTTTAATTTTAATGTTTTGTTTGCATCTAAAGTTGCAAACAAAAATATTATTTTAATTCTAATGTTTTGCTTCAACGGTGAAGGAAAATAAAGAACATTTTTTTATTTCGATGCATATTTGCATTGGAGAATGCAAATAAAAGAACAGTTTTATATTTCTAAATATATTTTCATTAGAGAATGCAAATAAAAGTACATTTTTATTTTGCAATGTATATTTGCATTAGCGAATGCCAATAAAAGAACAATTTTTTTTTCAATGTATATTTGCAACTCTATCTTAATTTGACATATTTTCAATTGTATTAATCATTCTATTAAATCCAATAAAATGACAAAATGGTGAAATAATGTTTTATATGGAATTGACAATCCTATTTCAATTAAACAAAATAATCCAAATAATGTTTTTTTGTTTATTTTGAATTGACAATCTAATTCAATTCAACAAAATGGTCAAAATAATGTTTTTAATATTTAATTTCCAATCTAATGCAATTCATCAAATAACCAAAATAATGCTTTAATGTTGAATTGACAATCTAGTTCAATTCAACAAAACAGTCAAAATAATGTTTTTACTATTGAATTGGAAATTTTTAATCCAAATCAGTAACACAACAAAATGATTATTTTTATCGATTTGGAAATTCTAATCCAAATCAATAATCTAACGAAATGATTATTTTTATCGATTTGGAAATTCTAATCCAAATCAATAATCTAACAAAATGATTATTTTTATCGATTTGGAAATTCTAACCCAAATCAATAATCTAACAAAATGATTATTTTTATCGATTTGGAAATTCTAATCCAAATCAATAAATAAACAATAATGATTTATTTAATGGAACACAAACAAATATGTGTTTACACATCACCAACAAATAGATAAAACATCCCCAATATCATCACATAACAGATCTGAATTATACACATTCCATCGTCACATAACAATTAAATTAAATAATTAATTAATTATATAGAAGAAGAAATCTCACAGTCGTAACGCAAATTGGTCCAAAATTTAAACTGCTCGGAATTGGATCTAGTCTGGACAGCAGCGTTGATCTCAGTTTCACGATTGAATAGGATCTGAAATTGTTCAGTTTCGATATCGTATGTATTAGTTACGATTTACTTTAGATTGTAACAATTTATATTAATAAAGTAATAAAAAAATAAAGAAATTCCACCTTCTTCCTTGTTTCGAAACCAGGCCGCTATTTCAACTAATTAGTTCGATCCTAGGTTTGATTTTTCCGAACACCTCAAGCAATCAAACAACGATCAGGAGATGGCACATCGACCGGCTAGGGGAGGCGCACAAACGGCGGCAAGGGGGGCCCACTCGATGGTGGCCTTGGACCACGGCGGCGGCGCGAATACCCGGCGTTTGGGGTGTTGAAACTCATCGAAGACTTAATGGTTTTACGATCCAACCATACAGAATCAAAGAGGAGGAAAATCTCTTCGAAAGTTTGAACTGGAGTGAGGAGTTTTACTGAGAGGATTGGTGGATATTAGTGGTTGAAGTCGGGAAGTTTTCAGCCATTGGAAACATGGTGGCGGCGGCACAAAGAAAATGAATAGTGGATTAGGGTTTTCATTTGCATTATTTATAATATTTAATTGTAATTTTTACAAATAAATCCTTACATCATAAACTAATCTGATTTCAGTCCAACCGGAGTTGACCCCACCCGATAGCCCCTGTTCTGGATCCAATGGGCTAGGTCTCGTCAGCCCAAACGACTATCTATGGCCTGAAATCTTTAATTTAATATTTAAACTATTTAAATAATTAATTTGATCGTATATTTAAATTCACTGGGGCCACGTACGAACTCAGAAAAACCCCAAAAAAATATTTCTGGCTTTGTCTTGATGATACGGTCCTAACAAAATTAATTTCGTTTAATTCTGAGACTGTTCGAAAAATGGCTATTTTCAAGTCGATCAGATTTGACAGGAATCGACAAAACACATTTTCGTTTGCCATGCTCACATATTAATTCGAAAAATTATGAAAATGAAACCTAGCAATAATTTGACATTCCGAATCCAACAGAAGTGGTTTCATAGAAAACGGAGGTCGTTTGAAAAATGGCCTTTTATACGGGCTATAAATTATACTATAGTGACCATTCTGAATATTCAACTGACCATAACTTTTGATTCCCGCTATGAAATTTTGATTTTTCTGATTCGTTGAAAAGATAATTTCAAACAGATTTAGGTATTTTTGGTTTCACTAAAATCTGTTAAATTTTGAATCCGGTACATTCGTTCAAAGCACAGGTTTGACTTTTCAAACTACCGTACTATTTCTAATTTCTTTAGAAATCAAAATGAATACTTTTGCTCTAACTTCGATTAAAATAAATTTTTAATCATTATTATTTAAAATAAATTTTTAATCATTATTATTTAAAATAAATTATTTTAACTATTCAAAATTTACTGAAATAGCCAAAATAAAAATTTTAAATTGGTTCGGATTTTCCGGGTTGTTACAGTACATGTGCACATCATAACATGCACAACAAAGCTCTCAGACATAGGATGATAAAAGTTTTGTAATAGTAGTCAAGAAAAAATGGGGGAGAAGGAGGCTTGTGATTGTAGTTTTCAAAACGTTGTATGGGTGGAGAACTCGACAGTTCTCCAGAGGTTGAAAACGTGGTGGAGGAATAGTAATTTACGGCAGTAAGGTGATGGAAGTAATAGGATGTAAACTAGAAAATGGGGAAGACATCAGGAAGTGGAAAGGAAGGATAGTGGGGAGTAGCAGGTTTCGCAAGGAAAGAAATAAAGATAGGCATGGGTTCCTTTTTTTACATGGGCTTTATGGTAGGACACGTGGCAACGTTGTGAATTAAACAAAAGTAGTGTGGGTTGAGTTTTTCACAGGCTGGCCAAAAAGGAAGTGAAGTAATAGAAAAATAGAACGTTTGCCCTGTTGAATTTAAAACATTGTGTAATTAGAAAGGATAGTTTAAACCAATCATTTTATTTAAAATAAAAAATAATAGGTTTCTACACACATAGGCATAGAATCATAGTAAGCCGGTAGGTAGAAATGAAGGAAGCAAATGCGAAGTTAATTATATTCACTTATGTACATATATATATATATAATCATAGTTGTTTTTATATTCTTAAAATTTAAATTATTTCTTTGAATATTTTACACAAGTAAATAAAGAAAGGATTTATCCAATCTTATTTAACTGAGGGGTTGATAAAAATTTATGGATTAAGTTCAAATAAAAATTTTACCGCGACTATAGGAAGGTGGTTGACTGTAGATGATAAATTTAATTATTTTTGAATAATCATTTGAAATCTTATTAAATTTACTTGGGTCGATGACCATTTCAAAATCAAGAAATAATTTCAAAATCAAACTAACGACAAATAAATATGAATGCTGGAAATTCATTTTTGTATATAATAATCTATTCCATCTACGATATTAACGTCGATCATTTTGAAGAGTCCAGAATCTATATTCCACTTCGATTCGGTTTTACGTCTCAAAGCAAAGATTATCTATGATAATAGAGTACATAGTATATAAGGACTATTCTGTAAATCCTAGGTAGAAAGTGACTAAGATGGATTTATAAAATAGTGCCTTTGGTTTGTATAATCCCAAGACAACTTGTGTGGATGAATGTATGATAGAATATTCCTAACTGATCACGTACATTGAGCTCTTCAAATGTATTTATGTGGTGGTGGAGAAATTCATTTCTTTTTCTTTATACCTGAAATATATTTTTGGGGAAGTCAATTAGTGGTTGGCAGGTTTTAACGATGTGGCACTCAAAGCAAATAAAGAAGTTGTTTGTCAATGGTAAATTTAGCCTCAAGCTTCACAGCCAGGAAATGACAAAAATCAAATAGGCGACATGGCTATGTGGGTAGCTTCCATTAGGTTATAGCATTACCTATCTAGAGAAATTCCTTTTGTTTCTTATTCTATCGATTCTGTCCCTTACGGGAAATGGTTGTCGTATACAACCATTGGTGATATACATTCGATACACTCAAGACAAATGAGTGGTCAATCATGCATGGCCGGGTTGCAAGATGTTCTTTTTGAACCCAGTGCATTCCCCTCTAGAGATACACTATCGGAAGGTGGCTCCATACCTTGTCAAAGATGGAAATCCATTATCCATAAGTGCCAAGTGGTTTTGTTTGTGTAAATATAGTAGAATGTGAGATGCTAGCATTCTTCTAGATTCTAAATTATTTATGGGAAACCAAAGACATTATTATAATATCTGATTTTAAATTTATAAAAATGTTTTGTTCTCATAAGTTAAAAAACCTGTTCCGTACTTACGTCATGGTCTTATGAGATATTTTTATTTCCTTAACTTGTTTTAAAAATTGTTTACTCATACCAGTCCCCTGACTGGCACAGAGTTTATTTTTCTGTATTTCCCTAAACTCTTGAGTACTCATAACACTTATTATGAGTAGACAAGTGAACCAGGTAATGACTTAACTTTAGAATAGCTCAATGGAAAAGTTCTGCATATTGGTCTATCTATTATATCTATGTATAATTATGAAGTCTGCAAGTTGGGTTATCCATGATGTTTATATGAAACTAAAAAGTCTGTAATTTGGAATGGCATGTATCCCTATGCATGATATACTCTGATGTAATTTGTTTTTGATGTATAATATTATGTGATATTATATTTTGTTCAAGTTCCGGTGTGAGATTCTGATGTTTTATTTAGTTCTATCTTCTATATATTTCTTATTCTTACATAATGACACGACTTCCGAGGTGTTCGAAAGTTAGGTCGTTACAGTGTGTTTTTGGTAAAATATGAATTTAAACGTGTGTTACATTTAAATTATGTTTAAAATATTTTAAAAAAATTATTTGTTTATGTTAGTATATGTTTTTAGATTACATAAACAATGTTAGTTGTGTTGTATGTTGTCAAAATGTTTTAATACAGTGTCGAAGCTAGAATTAGGTTGTTGTCTTCCTCTCTTTAGTTGCATATCGCTATAAAGGGACTTCGCAGGTATCTGAAGTCTTGTAATAGCCAAATCTTCTTCCTTCTTTGCAAAGTCTGTTGTAAATCGCTACAAATAATAAAGTGAGTTTTCAGATTCAGATTTTCTGGCTTAATCCTATTTGCAAGTTTTTTGTTTTGTGATTAAAATGGGCTTTGTTAAATAAACTCAAAAAATATCATTTCTGTGAAAATTTTCAGTCCTGAATAACTTTTTCAATTTATGCTCATTTTGTGAAATTTTTGTTTTGTTGAGTTGTCTGTGTTTTATAATTCATAGTTATGCTATTTATGTTTTATACTTCATAGTTATGCAATCGTGTAACTTGAAATTACCTGAATGCGGTCATAGAACTAGCTCTAAGTTGGAAGCGAACCAAGAAAAATTACCTAGGCAATTTGCGTGCAATATGTCGACATAAGGGTTTTCCTATGTCAGCATAGGAAATAGAATTTATGCAGGCAACTCTGATATCACTTTGTGTCCCTGTATCCAATTCTAAATATTATTTTTGAGCATTCTTGGGTTGTTTTGGTGAAATTTTGAAGTGAATTCGATTATGTTGTTAAGGCTTAGATATATTTTTGGACAAGTCAAAAGTATACAAAATTCGTACTGTGGATTGTGAATTTTATGTTGATTCCTAGTGTTGATTCCTTAAGTATTTTGTGAATTTGATGACGCTGTACACGTTTTTATAAATTGAATTTTAAAAGATTTCTTATACATATATATAAGTAACACTTTGAGATATATTTTTCTAATCATTTTGTTATACGAATAAAATTATCTCAAAGTTATAACAGATATATTTTCTTAATAATTTCTTTTTAAGAAAAAAAATCCAAATGGTTTTCAAAGAGGATTTATGAGCTTATTTCATAAACCAAGTATTTTATTATATAAAACTACATTTTTTTAGCACTCTTCGAGGGAATGAGGAAGTAAATTAAACAATGTAAACCACCTCGTAGTATGGGCCATGAAGGAATATTTTATCGGTTAATTTTAGACTTGTTTGTTTGAAGCTTCATTGTGGAATGGGCTAACTTCGAGTAAACCATTAACTAGGAACACGCGGTATCGGACGTATCATTACCACTGTTTGGGTTACTGATGGAAATTCTATGACACATATTGGGGGACTTTGTGGGACCTTCAGGTCATTTGCGGGTATCTTAGTGTTACCAGTACTAGGACGTTAAGGCCATATACGTAGGTCGAGAGTCTACATTTATCTAAGCTGCGTAGAGCGCAAGTGATAAGTAACTATATGGAGCACTAATGCTAGTTAACTATGTGAGGTGCCAAACTATGTGGAAAATTGTGTAGTTAGTGCAGTACGGCTTTGGCTGAATGTGTTAAAGTTATATTGGTCCTTCAAAGTAATTAGTTCATAAATAATTAGAACTAGCATTTAATGTGTTTCGGAAGAAGTCAGCACATGTATCCTAATTGTGTGGTAGAAGTGGTCGGGTTCTTATCTTACTAGCTTAAGTTTAGGAGGTAGTTTGATATTTTTATCTTTTCTATTTAAAGCTTTGTATTTCCCATCTTTCAGTAAGAAGAATAACAATGTAGTCATTCAATAATTCTACGTTTAATCTTTCTCCTCCTCTCTCTATATCAAAATTCTAACATGGTATCAGAGCTAGGTTGATGAGAGGGGATAGAGAGATCTCTAGAGAGAAAAAAAAGTTTTTTTTTTAAAACAATTCAAAACCGGACCAGCTGAAGCACAAGAAGAGCAAGAGAACATGGCATAAGTGCCTGTGGAAGAGAATTTATTTTAGAATTGTGGGTGAGAAGTGCACCATGGAGAGAAGTGCTCCAATATTCAAAGAGTAGAGTTGATGAGACGTGCTTCAACAATTAAAGGTGATGAGAAGTGCATCACAAATCGAAGAGAAGTGCTTCGCTTATTGTCTCAACAACTTTGAAGCAAGGGGGCGTGTTAAAGTTATATTGGTGGTTCAAAGTAATTAGTTCATGAATAATTAGAACTAGCGTTTAATGTGTTTAGGAAGAAGTCAGCACATGTATCCTAATTGTCTGGTAGAAGTTGTAGTGTTCTTATCTTACTAGCTTAAGTTTAGGAGGTAGTTTGATATTTTTATCTTTTCTATTTAAAGCTTTGTATTTCCCATCTTTCAGTAAGAAGAATAACAATGTAGTCATTCAATTATTCTACGTTTAATCTTTCTCCTCTCTATATTAAATTCTAACAGACTGTGTGGAATTTATGCAAATGTAGCTCAGTCTCGCCGTATTGGATCCAAATTATGAGGATTTTTTATTCTTCCCGAGACTATGTGGTATGGAAACTGTGTGGCATTGTGATTTCTAGATATCAATTGGGCTATGAATTCTAGAATATTTATGGTGTTTATGATGATTCATCCTCTTATGGAGATTGTGTCTCATACCTGATTTTGGTGTTATTTGATGATTTTTATTTGGTGGCGTGTGGAGAACACCAAATTAAGTTTGATATGTTGTGTTGACGTGATTTCCATCATATTCTTTGATTTATGTGAAGACCATCATGGCTTTTCGCTTTGGTCACATATATGATGGAAATAGTTGCTTTGTATTGTGTTTACACAAGATCCATATGTACGAGTTAGTGAACTTTTCTCATGTATCCTACGATTATCGTGCACATGTTGTGGTTCTTCTTCCTTGAAGGATGTTATTCATTGCTTCATATCACTTTGTACTCATCATCTTATTACCGATATATTTAAGCTTGACTGACCTGTGTATTTATATTCAGGTCAGATTGAGTTGTTTCAGGTTATAACTCGCTTTTGATTCGGGTTTAGTGGTTTCATCTTGGGCTATATCTCTCGAAGTGTTTCCTTAGTTATGTAGTTGTGTGTCATTTGTGTATTTATTATCTTGAGACTTGTTGTATGTATATAGTTCATATGTCACCGTTCGAGTCTGTAGCATATGTATCCATTGTATTCTATTATTGTGCATGTATGTATCATGTTTTGTGATCTGTTGTCTATGATATGTGTGACTTGTTCTGAATACAATCCTAAGTCATCGAAAATTCATATTAGATAAATTGATCATGTCAATCCACTCGAGGTAAGAAAAGATATTTTTACATTCAGTTGATGTATTCAATACTCGTCTAATATAAGAATACATATGGTCGCTTTAACCAGTCCTATTCTCTTCTCTAGTAGATGATATTACTCATTAATGCTCTTTATCAGGGTGGGTCTCAGGTGCTTACATTTTGGTATCAAAGCAAGGTTCAATCATAATAAATAAAGAACAGAACCGAAATAGTACATGTGTTACAATACAAAAGGATAACAAATGTATCTACCTTTATCGCTTCCATTGTTATCATTAGTCGTGTTCCCTATTAGTTGAGTCATGTGGAAATCTTTATTTTGGGAAAATGTTTAGGTATGTATTTCATTTCATATTATTCCGTGAGTTGAAGGTTATCATTTATAGTTTGTTTTTATAGAAAATTCCATCCTTTTAAATCCTTTCGGTGTTTAAATCTTAGGTTTAAAAAATTTCTAAGGAAAATTAAGTCACGCCTTCTTGTGTCTTATTGATTGTTTAATCAAATAAAATAAGTTGGGATCGGTAAACGAGTTGAATCCAAGAAAAAAGATAAATAAGTGGAATTTACAGTGGGGTAAAAGAGTGCTAAAGTGAGACAAATCAGAGTTGCGCACCGAATACAAGTGGATTATTTTGGCTGTGCTAAAATTAATAAATCTATAAGTGGGATGAAGGGATGCAAATATTGATGACTAAGTATTTGTTAAGAGTTAGTTCGACTTGTGAATATAAATCAAGTGAATATCTAGTGAAACCTGATGCTGGGTTGTTTTATTTGAAATAAAACAAGAATGTCGGTGATAATGAATAATGAAAGACAACCATGTGGGTGAAATAAAATATATGATTATTTGTTGTGTTGAATTGAATTGTCCATTGGGCATTTTACGGGTTTTGATCGATACATCTGTTTAACAATATCGATAAGAATTTCCTAAACACTTAAACGAGACGATCGAGCATATTATATTATGTAATAAATTAAATTTTGTAAAAGAATAGTGAAAAATATCTATGTGAGAATAGTGTTAAATCATTGTTTGAGACGAGAATTACAGTAAAGTTGGCAAGGAAATAACGATGTTATAGCGATTTTGCAGCCAAATAATAAGGAAAATTGTTATAATATTGATGGTTTAGTATTAATCAAAACAAATTAAAGGGCTATCAAGTGAAAAAATGTGTTTTGAGAAAGGCTCAAGTGGACAAATATAAGATGTTTGAGTCTAAAAATCGTTTTAGATGAGTAACTATCTTGAACATGAGCAATATATTTTAAACATACACTCTCGTACTTGGGTTTAAAAGGTGATTGCAGCCATCAAGTTAGCGATAATAAATGATAAATGACGAGGTTGTTTAATATTATAGTCAAAGCATCAGCCATTTGTTGGGAAACTAGAAAAAAAATTGATTGTGATGCAACGTCAATTATTTATTGGAGTTAGCAAAAGGTGAGTGTGTATTTTAAAGATATGCATTGTGAAGGATAAGTTACAACAACTAAGATCATATTAATTAAGACAAAGATTAAAACCTGCATGAAATAAGTATTCTGAATTTCTACCTTTGTTGTTCCATGTGTGATAAATTGGTAATAGAGATTGAAGTCTTGAGTGTTATGTGTTTAATAGCTTAAATTAAAATTTTCCAAGTGAAAAAAAATGGGATGAGTTATTAGAAATGAAAGACATAAATGCATTGTCATAAGCAAATTTTGATGATGCAATTTCTTTACTGGGAAGTCCAAAACAACCGGGGATTTGGGATAACTAGGGTAAACATATTATAACTTGTTTTGTCAATTGTACAAAACTATGAAGAATAAAATATGAGTTTGAGAGTCTGACTCGTATAATAATTTAAGATGAGAAATAAAGAATTCGTTATCTATAAGAAATTGTGTGTATTAGGATAGATTAAATTCATTTAATATAATAAGAAAATTTATTCCAATCCATGTTTGTTAATTATATTGGAGGTTCAAATGAATATTGAAAATATAAAATGCTGATTAGAAATCAATATTTAAGTGAAAATATATTTTCAATATGAAGTGTTAGCTGTTTAACGAGATAATTAATAATTTGTAAGTTTGTATAAGGAGGATGTAAGTTGTTGAAATTATAAAATTAAATAAGAATCGTGTTTGAAAATCATGTTTGTAAATAGTTAAATAAATTAATAGAGTAATAATGTAACATCGGTTGTGTTAAGATTAAATAAATGTAAATTTGTTATTAAAGTGGATTTTATTTAAAAATAGTGTTTGTTGAATTAAATTAAGTATGACTAAAAATATAAAAAATGTGAACAATGATTATGAATTAATATTTTAGTGTGTTTGTAATATTTTCAATATTAAACATACATTATATACCAACGGAAGGCGGCAACGGCCACCAACGACAACATGACAACGGTTTCCAATGGTAGTTACTTTTTGGATTCTTTAACCGAAATAAAAAAGTATACGTTGGCAGTCGCTGGAAACCGTTGTTTTATACCCGTTGACGGCTGTCGGAAGTCATTGCTAAGTCGAGAAGATATGCCAGAACTACTTTTTCCTCGTTATGGCTTTTCTCCCTAAATTCCTCCAAAACCCTCCTCTTTTCTCATATTTCACCTCCCACTACCTCACCGTCCGCCCCTATCCTCTCGAACACCTAGAAGCCTCCCTCTTTCCTCTCTAGCCTCCAAATCCCCTCCAAACATGGTGTAAGCCCTAATTCCTTTTTAATTACATTTGCTAATATAGGGTTAGTTTGTTGAATTACGTGTTTGTATTGCATTATTGTATGTATAGTGTAGTTTTTTGAGGCCTGGTTCTTGTTATTAATCTATGTATTGCAAGTTTATGTAGTTTGTATCACAATATAATTATGTGTATATAGGTTGAATATTTAAGAGACTTTAGGTTGTTTGGAGACGTTTAGTGGGAACAGGCGTAATTAAGCTTATGTTTTCTAGAAATTTATCGAACGCGATATTTAACTTTACAACATACGGTTAGTTTGATTGAGTTTTGAAAATATATGTATATGTGATAAACTCCATATACATACAGTTAGGGATTGGAATTAAGTCGTTCAAGGCTTATTTGGTTTAAAATTTTCTGCTTCACACATATGATGGATAATAAGAGCACCAATTGTATAAGTTAATTTTTAGTACACACATCCTTATTATTAAATTACAAGAAACTACAGAACTAGATATATTTTTTAACATGAAATTTCCATGATTTCACATATATTATACGCTAATTTTTTTAATAAGTTTGAAATACGTAATTTATTATATTCATAAACCCTTAGAGTGTTTTTCGGCCTCGTCTGATAAGTATTATATATGATTGTTGTAACACCCCGCATTTTTAATTAAGTACAATAAAATAAAATTTGAAGAGCTTCCAGAGTTTGGTCACGGGAATAGCGTCACTACGTCTGTGGCAATTTTCTGGTCAATTTAGACATATGGATTGTAGAAAACAAATTTAAGATGAAAGAGATACCTTTAAATAAAATATTGTAACAAACATGAAATGAAGATACAGGGAAATAACAGTGACCATCATTGTTTCTAGACTTGTTAACAAAATACTATGTAGTCTGGTTGGTAAGAGCATGTGGCTTTCAAGAGAGAGGTGCAAGTTCGATTCCCGCGGGCGCCATATTTTTATTTTAGAGAAACGGCTAAAATAACACATGTTCTTAAGGGAAAATATGTATAAACGCACATATAAGGAAAATTATCATATAAGGAAGTATAAAAATGTATGTATATATGTGTATATATGTGCAAAAATATATATGTACAAGAGAAAAGTTCAAATTAAGCATGCATTCAAAGACAGTTGGTAAGAATTTAATGACAACATAAGCAACGTTTGAATTTTGAAAACGAAATAAAAGATGTGCATATATATACGTGTAAAATGGGCATTAGAAATTTTGTATACATATAAAGAGTTTATATGTGAATAAATTAAAGGAGGTATAATAAGAAATTAACCAACGTTTAATCCATAAACGTTAAAAAATAAACATTGCGCCCCATTTCTACTCGTTGGAGCCAAGTGGGTCGACCCACACCTGCCTTAGTCGACCCATGGGTCGACACAAGGGGGATGGGTCAACCTACCCCTGATCCGTGCAGATTCATTGATGGATATGGACTATTTTTCTAAACACGCTCGTTGCTGACTCAGCGTTGGGTGTACGATAAGATCCTGAACACCTATAAATAGGCTAGTAGAGCCTAGCCTAAATCTCATATTTTCTGAGGGGATGTCTACACTCTTCCATTCCTCTTCCTCCTCAAATCTCTTCAGAAAATAGAATAATTATTCTAAGAAAATTCTAATTCAAGATCTGGAGGAAAAGAATGTATATCTGCAAATGGATGTTAAGAATTCTATTCGAAGTAAGGTAAATTCTTGCATTTGGTCAATTTAAATTTCTCCTCTTTCTTTCCTTTTTCTTTTTGTTGAGAATTGCGGGTCCACAGTTATTTAGGTTCTAAAATCAGTTAGGGGAGCCATGGAATGCTAGGTCTAAACCAGATTCATGAATTGGAAACTATTAGGTGAGTGGATTTAAGTTATACCTTTTTGATAATGGTATATTTATCGTTTGACATTCCCCATTAGTATGTATAATAAATCTACTGAAATGTATAAACCCGTTAAAATATGTGGAAAGGATTAATGCTGTATGTATACATGTTCAAATAACTTGTTAATAGGATACTTTAAGTTAAGTTATAGTGAAACTGGGAATAATTGTAATGTTGTATAAGACCTGTTTTCCATTAGTCATCTGTTTGAGTTGGAATTTACTGTAAATGCTGTAATTATGGAATTTACAATGAACATGAATACTTGTTAAGAATATTATTATGCCAAAGTGTTGTAAATAAGAATTACAGTGAAATTTGGAAGAACGAATATGCCAAAATTTACAGTAAATAGAAAATTGTAAATATACCTAGACATGAGGTTAAATTTAACTTGTGGTAGAAGTCTGCCCATAACCGCCCAGTAAATCCAGCATCCACAAGTGGTTAATTTATTGTGAGAGGTCTGGTAATAAACACACATATAACGGTGCTAAGACACGAGGTTAGGTCCAACTTGTGGTAGAAGTCTGTCCGGAACCGCCCGACAAATCCAGCATCCACAAGTGGTTGGCTTAATGTGAGAGGTCTGGGTGCATAGAGATATATATGAATAGGTGCATATAACAGGACAGAAATAGATGGCACTATTGTAATTAATGGAAATGAATGAAAGTTACAATAGTAAAAGAATTGGAATGAACGGGGAATGATAATAACCTATTATGAATAAACCTGAAAGGGAAAAGGGAAAGATAATAGGTAGTCTTATCCTAGGGACAAGTGGAAATTATAACTTAGGTTATAATAAATGATAGAGGGAATGTAATAACTTATGCAATGAAATAAGTTATACTTAATTATAAATTAAGTAATCTGTAAATTTGGAAACCTGAAACCTGTTGTTTGTAATAAGTAGAGAAAAAACGGAAAAACTTATGAAATGCAATAAGTTGTACTTAATTATAAAATAAGTAATCTGTAAGCTTGAGAATCTGAATCCTACTGATAAGAAGAACATTTTAACTGTAAACTTGAGAACCTGAAATCTGCTGATAAGAATAACATGTTAAAGGCTTATTAATGAACTTAAATGGGTTAAGTTATATAACTGAAATTAATAAGCAAGAGGAACCTGGTAACTCTAATAAGAAGTCAATATGGCTAGAAATAACCAAGTTAAATGGAAATCTAAAAAGGTAGAGCAAGCGCGTAATTAAATGATTAGACATAGGGTTTAATAACACATTAACCGAAGGCGCTTGGACCAGTCCGTACGTTTGAAGGTGAATAACCTAATGGGGTAGACCATCGTGGTGTTATAAGGCATGAGGGAAGCACACGTCCAACTGATTATTCTGCCTATTCTGCTGGCTCCGAAGGACTGCAAGGGGAAGCACGCGGCTTCCTGGGACGTGGAGGGTACTCCTGGTAGTCCACTGTGCGGTGACAGGGTTTAGGCTATGCTCGCAGAGGTTAAGTCTGCACGTTACTACCCGGTGAGTATAACTTAGTTGCCACAATAGGGAGGAGTCAGAAGGCTGTAGGGTGCATAGGTGATTTGACGATCCAATTGCCTTATGACTAGGTGGGTTGCGACCATTTTATCTGTTTGCCTTTGGCGAGTCTAACCGTCTGTTTGATAGCAGTCGTCGGGTACCAACCATCAACAGTCAGCGTGATGCGTGATGCGTGATATGAAAAGATGGAGAGCATAACCTATAGATCGTCAACCTTTCGCTATCAAGGCTTTGGTTGCGGGATAGGCTAATTAGGATGTTCTTTGGTTTTTTTCTGGGCCACGTCATTAGCTCTCAATTTTATTTGTCTTTCACTAGTAGAGGGAGGGGTCAGGTGGGACCATAGCCACTGAAAATGAGACCATAGTAACCGTGTACACAGATATATGAAAAGGCTCCCGATCGAGTTCTTTGTATCTGATATAGCTCTGTTACGGAACTCGGTACACAGTATATAGTAGATAATACGTGCGGATACATGCATACCGTTTCCGGATGGTGTATCATCAAGGTCGAGGCATCGAGTATGATTAACGATACGCATGTGAGAAAGTCTAGATACATGCATGTCTGCTCCGGGTGGTGTATCGTAGACTCTAGGGCATTACTCTGTGATGGAATCTGATTCTATTGAATGGTTCGAAGGTGGTAGTCTGTATGCTTACGTAGCATGGCGAGGGCAGTTCAATGCAGATCGTAGTGTTGTTATATAGAGATCTGTACGTCGCTCCGGCGTAGGATGAGGGATTGCGTATATTTCTATGGCGTTACGGCGGAGACTGTGCGAGTGGGTACCATGGGGTGTACCTTAATTTGGGGTAGCTACATATATACTGCATTAGGTTAATCTGCTGGGGAGTAGATAGGTACGACATGTGTGTAAGCCTTGAGTGTTGTTAACCAAAGTAATCTAATAAATAAGAAAATGTAACTGAATGGTATATGTAGGGTTATCCAAAATGTGTAGTTTAAATCCAGTCACTAGAACTTGTGTTTTGAACCCCTCCTCATAACATGCTCATAGGTTAGATTTGGGGCAGAGATATGATAGCTTTGGATACTGGTTAGGCAGTATTATTATCTGGGTAAGGCTATATGTTGATTATATGATATTTTATTCTATTCCACTGGGAGATGTTCTCTTAGCTCTGATATGTTTGTTATCTTTGTCTTTTCTGCAGGATATCAGACAGACCAACACGGGTTTCAATAGATTAGAATTAAAAAAAAGTAGGTCTGTCGGTATTTAGGTTGTTATAATTGTTATATGGATATTCATTTCGTTAACAAAACATATATTTATATTCATCATATATAATATTTTTTGGATTTATCCTTGTATTAGACAAGTTATGAACACGATAACAAAGTAAAATCTCATAAATAAATTCATTTTAAATAATTCTCAAAATTTCAAAAGTGCTTCATGTATGTTCTTTGTTTACACGCAATTTGTACTGTTTAGGGAACTAAAGCGAAGTGTTGCCGAAATTTTGTTAAGTCTTTAAATTAAAAAGATTTAGGTGATTTAATTACGTTATTGTATTTGTAATGGGAGGTAAGATGACTAATCAACAAAGTGGAAATGATCAATTAACATAACATTCACTAACAAAATTACTTTAATAAAACATCAATCCAAATTTAATCATACTTTTTAATTATCTACTTAGGATAAATGGACAATTATTTTACTGATCGTAGCAAGATGTACAAATGAAGGGAAATCACAGGCTCAATAAGTGAACATTTTATTAATGATGTTCGCATGTTTATTGATTTCGCTTTAAGTAATAATAGAAACGACGAAGAAATCTTTTGTCCATGTAGTAGATGCAAATTATTAAAGCATTTGATACCATAAATGGTTAGAGTAAATTTGCGTCAGTACAGTTTTGTGCCAAATTATTTGGTTCGGGATCGTTTTGGAGAACAGATAGTGTGTACTTCTATACAAGTTAAGGAGGTAGTGAATAATGAAATTGCTACGACGAATCTCGAAGAACATATTGTTGAAGATGTTGCACGTTCAATATTCCATATTCCACAATTTATTGATGATGATGGTAATGCTAAGGAAGAACCAAATAGCATAGACAAAAAAATATGATTTATTAGATGCCGTAGAAAAACCTTTTTGGGAAGGTTGTACAAGCAAAACCCAATGATCGATAACTGTTAAATACATTGCGATAAAATCTAAACACAACCTCATGGAAGATGGAATTACAGTTGTTGTTCAAGCTATGAAGCGGCATATGTGTAACAACCCGAATTTTTATAACATGTTAAAAGAAGAAATCAGGGAAGAATTAAATTTTAAAATAAGAATCAAGAGAAACGGGTTGTGCCATTGCGATCGTCTCGGAATTCTGGTTGGAAACGAGTCCGAAATTTCGTAAATCGGAGTCCATATGACCGAGATATGGCCTCTAGAAGTTTCACGAAAAATCAGAAAACGAAAATAGACTTTCAAAATTCGAATTTAGCCCCAAACGGACTGGCCCAGGTCGACTGGGGAGTCGACCCCCCAGGGACCAGGTCGACTGCACAGTCGACCTGGGTGTCGACCTGGGAGTCGGCTTCCCTGGTCGGACCAGGTTGGCCTGTGTGCACCTGCAGGGTCTTGTGGTCTGGTTTGTTGGCCTGTGACGATTTTGACAGTTCAGATCTAAACTAGGGTTAATCTAAGGGCCTAAACTAGTCCTAACTTCTATAAAAACACCCTAAGACCTAACCTAAATCACTAAAAATCATCCTAGCAACAAAGTGCTGCCCAAATCTCTCTTGATCATGGCCTCCATCTCCAACTTCAAAGGCTTGAGCATTCAAACTAGATCCATGTCAAAGGAGCAAGCTTTCTACATCAAATCAAGGGAGTAGAGCATCATTCCTACATCGTTCTATGACAAACGCTTGTTCATAAATCTCTAGCCACGCTATGTAAGTTCTAGCTACTTTTAGATCTAAATGGTAGTTCTAATGTTGACATGGAATAAAATGAGATGAAACCTAAGTATGCTAGTCTATGTGAATCTAGTCTTGCCTCTCTCTTGAACCTATGACTTTGGGCTATTTCTTAGTGATTAAATCATGCCACTCATGCTGTGTTTGACTTAGTTTATCATGCAAGATTTAATCTTGACTTGTGGAAATGTTGGCATGAATCCTTAGAACAATTTGGCTTGTGGAATATTCATATGAACTTGACTAGGGGCTTATGCATGTAAAAGAACTTAAACCCCTCATGACCATTTACATGCCTATGATGATGAACCTAGTGTTATGCTATCATACATGCTTGAGGCCAATCCTTTTATGCTATCATACATGCTTGAGGCCAATCCTTTTATGCTATCATACATGCTTGAGGCCAATCCTTTTATGCTATCATACATGATTTGAAGCCAATCCCTTTATGCTATCATACATGATTTGAGGCCAATATGTTGTCATATTATTCCTACTATGTTGACTCGCTTTCACTTGCATTGGGAATACGCCTTGGGTAGTTTAGGCAAACGTGAGATAGGCTATGAAATTTAACATGAATTAAGTAATGGGACAATGGGCACAAGTGTAAAACGTGGACTTTGTCGTAGCCTAAATTTGACATGAACATGATAAGTAGGAAAACATGAAAGTGGCCAACTCGAGGTTGGGTTGAGTTTGTAGCATAAATCTGCCCGGAACCGCCCGGCAAATACAGTAGCTACAGACAATAGGACCCAATGTGAGAAGTTGGTCATATCGCGCTCAAAACCCGAGGTTAGACTAGGTTGTGGTGTAAAGCTGCCCGGACCCGCACGGCGTAACCAGTAACCACAACAAAGTCTAATGTGAGAGGTTGGGGTGCATTAATTTACTTAATGCCACATGATAAGGTTAAGTTAGTTTGACTAATGGCACTTAACCGATATGACATGAATGGGCAGGTTAAGTAAGACCGGACTGGATTACTTAAAGACACTTAACCATATAACAGGATTAGCGGATGGGTTAGTTTAACCTAAATGGGTTGATAACACCCGACTGGGATAACGCGATGCGTGGTAGAGTTAAGTAAACCCGCAAGAATGATACTTAACCAATTATAAATACGACTAGTGGACGGGGTTAGGTTAACCTACACTTAACCAGTCCAACTCGGTAATTTGATGGGGTTAAGTTAACTTACACTTAACCAATCTGACTTGATAATTTGATAGGGTTAAGTCATGAACCTCTTAAATATACTTAACCAATCCGACTCGGTAATTTGATGGGGTTAAGTTAACTTACACTTAACCAATCTGACTTGATAATTTGATAGGGTTAAGTCATGAACTTCTTGATATACTTAACCAACTTGATACATGGTTTGTAGGGCTAAGTCTTGAACTTGAATACTTAGCCAATTTTGACATGATTCGTAGGCGGGGTAAGTCATGAAATCGAAGGACAACACTTAACCCATTAGACAAAACCCTTGTTCAGGGGACTAAGTGGAAAATCGTAGTTAATAAGGATAAAGGGAAGGGAAACTAAGTGATAAACCTTAGTTAAGGATAACTATGTAATAATTCTTAGTCAAGAGAATTGGACCAGTTCACAAATAGATGAGTAACCTGATACGGTAGGTCATCGTTTAAACAAACACGCGAGGAGGAGCGAATGTCTATTTGACTTAGATAAAGGCTCCAGCGAACTGGGTGACGTAGCGGTAGCTTCGGGGGACGTGAGGGTACTCTTGGTATCCCTCTGTGAGGTTGCAGATGATCCGCCTGGGCTCACAGAGGTTAAGGTCTGCGGTAGAAGAACCAAGGGTATGCCTTGGTTGTTGTGCGAGCAACCTAAAGACTGGGGTGGATTAGCGTGGAGTCGGCGATATCTAGTTTAGCCCTGTGATAGCACGTCATCGACTACCTACCATCTTTAGTCAATCGTGTTCGTATGCGGAAAGGCAGAGAACTCCCAACAGACCATATACTTGCTATCTAGTTATGGGTGAGGTTGGCCAATAGGAAAGTGGGGCATGGATGGCCGGAGTATAGTTCTCGTGCATGATTTTCTTGGATTGCCTTTCAGTAGTTGAGGGAGGGGTCACGTGGGACCATAACCACCGGTAGAAAAACAGACCTTAATATCTGCATCGGCAGATTACCTAAAGCTCCCGACCGAGTCCTGTATTTCTTGATTAGCCCTGGCACGGGACTCGGATGGCACATTGAGATACATGTGCATCTAGACATGGAAAAACGATTCACGATACATACGTGGGGAAAAGGACGTGGTTGATGGCTAGCGTAATCCCTAGCGGTCCAAGGTGGCTAAAACCCAAACCGAGTTACGAAAACGTCTAGTAGGTAGCGTAATCCCTAGTGGTCCTAGGTGGCATAAATCCTAGCCGAACATTCAAGAATTCATGGTAAGAAAATACAGCTAGATCAAGGGTGACAGTCCAAAATGATTTCAAGGATAATGGAACTACTTTTAAAGTAGTATAGAACTACGTGAGGAAGCCCGTAGGATTTACGGCAAAGGACTAAACATATACATGGAAAGAAACATACGAGTTGGGAAAACCTACATTAGGTTGACATGGACCATTTCATGACATTGGGAAAGGGACATTTTGTAGCTAACACATGACACGGGTTGGGATACTAGTACGGAAGGTGCATGGCAAATATACTTGATAGAACCTTGGGGTGTATTACTCGATAGAACCTTGGGAGGTTATACTCGATAGAACCTTGGGATTTTATACTTGACGCATAGTGACCGTAGTTTATCTCTATACAGTAGTTCATCCTGTTACCTTAGTTTAGCTTGTCTATCTTGTCATCATCCTTATGTTTACTTTCAGTTTATGCATGTCATGTTACCTTTACCTGTTTTTATGCTGGAAGTAGACAGGACTTACCAGTCTTTATGACTGACCCCGTTTCTTTCACCTCTTTGTCTTCCATCCCCCCCCCCCCCCAGGTTTTCAGGGAGGAAATACTGTTATTTAGCTCGGACTTCTTCTGCTTCAAGGTCATCATGTATGGCTTGGATTTTTCTTGGCTATGGCTACTTTACCGTTTTACTTGGGGAATATTTTATGACTGTGGTTTTATGCTTCTTTAACTATTGCAAGACAGGTTTCCAATGTAATGGCTTTTAAAGGCATTTTGATGTAAAAGGCTTTAGACCTTGTAATTTTATGAGGTAATGAAATTTGGTTTTTCCTTCTGATGTTTTATATGTTCTGTCTTGTAATATTTCTGTGCATGTTTACCTTGACGACGCCCCTCCAAAGCTAGTGCATTCTCTTGTGAGTGACCCTGGCGGAGGTGGGGTGTTACATTTGGTATCAGAGCAGAAGGTTACCAGACTGGGCAAAAGTTTTAAAACCTTCTGAAAACTATTTGAAAACCGTATTACAAAGAAGCATTTTTCAAGGAAAGTTT
The DNA here is from genome assembly GCA_030737875.1 of Allium sativum. Lineage (NCBI taxonomy): Eukaryota > Viridiplantae > Streptophyta > Magnoliopsida > Asparagales > Amaryllidaceae > Allium > Allium sativum. The sequence continues at coordinate 495,007,670 of CM060920.1, forward strand.
TATTTTTAAAGGCTATTCCCCAAAGGCCATTAGCATTATCCTTTGTTTCCTTGATTGAATCTCTTTTCCTTTCTTTCCTCCACCTGTAGTCACAGTGGTTCGAACTGCGACTAATCCTTTTCTAACTACGTTAGTGTTTTCGGTACGATGGAGGAAGTTCTCGAGAGACTTGTTACCGCGTTATAAGAAAGGATAGTAAGAACAAGGATAAAGGATACAAGCTTAAGGACAAGCAACTTGTTGGTATGGCTTAATTCACAAAGAAGGAAAAAAAATGAATGATAAAACCCATGACAAGAGAGAGTATCTCTAGTAGGGTAAAAAGGGAAAGATAGTCAAGTATTATGAGACGAGGACAAGATCATCGAGAGGGCAATTGTATGCTCTCACTGTTAGCGTACCTAAGAAGGGTGGTAACGTTTCTGTGAAAGGTTTAGCTTTTCTTCTCTATCATCCCGTCAGGACTTTGCTTTGATCACCGCATCATTTAAGTCTGCTTCGATAGTTGAGTCTCTGCACCTTCGTACTAGCATAGTAGAGGATCCCATTTTTGTCTCAAATCTTGTTGAGGAATCGGTCCATTTATTCATGACTTGTTTGGATTTGAGGACGCCTATGACTTTTGGGAATAATGCTTATGCTTTTAAGCTATGGGTTGAATTCTAGGAATGGAGTGGTTATCCAGTAAGGGTGTCATTCTCGGTTCTGAAAGGAGGGTAGTTAGGCTCTTGACCTGCCTCGGTAATACCCTCGAAGTCTCGTGTAACCTTTAGGGTTCTGTCATGATTGGTTACCTAGAATCTCTTAATGCATTTGTTGGTAATCCGTTCGAGTAGAGTTCGCCACTAAGGCGGATGGTTCATTTCGCTTGTGCATGAGTTATGGAAATCACTCTAGTAAGTACACTTGGTAACATGGTTGGCATCTGTTTGTTTTCAAGAGACAAGTTCTTCTGCGTGGAATGCCATAGAGCGAGTAAACGAGATCCATGATTCACTAGTGAATTTTGGAGAGCTTACATGAAACCATGAGTACACGGATATGGTTGAGCCAAGTATACTAGGGGGAGAATAAGTAAAAGTGGAACGAGAGGCGACAATGAAGTAAGTTCCAGCTCATATTTGGAAATAGGAGTTAAGAGGCCACGAAATCATGAAGTTAAAGATGGTCAAAGCACAATGGAATTACGCTCAAGGAAATGCGACTTAGAAGATTGAAGACAAGATACGCGCCTCATATCTCTTTTTAAGAGTATATTCTTGATCCCTGTTTTCCTGTAGAGCTTACCCGCATGCTATCTTTTATGCATATCCTCTCGATCCTATTCTCGATCTTATTTCTGTTGCAAACTCCATAGGAGGTATGGCTCATCGGTTAATAATACATGTCAAGGTTTGAAGGTGTCCGTTAGGTTGACTAAACCTTTTGGACTTTATACGACATGGGTTGGGTTTAGAATGGGATTTCTTGTAATCCAAAAGGAGTTTATCTTGCTTATCTTCTCGGTCCTATCTTGAGGACCTTAGGTAGAACCCTGTGGATGTAAACATGTATTTGAAAACATGTTATGATTGATATGGTTGCAAGTGGTTGCAAGTGGTTGCTCGTAGATGCACGAATACACACTAGGCACTAGATCGGCTCAGTCACATTTCATATTTCATATGTATACGTGTTTATACTTGTTTATGAATGAATTTGAATGTGTTATCATGTGAATATTGCGTATGGATGAATGCTTGTGCACACATATAGTGTTTATGTGACTAGGACTATTTGCATACATGTGGATTCAGGGCACTAAACATATTTTGCATTTAGAAGATCAATCAGGCATGATCATTTGCATTAGATAAGGAACATATACACACACTTTCTGCATATGTTCATACAGCATTAGAAAATCTCTTAAGGACAATGTTTGCTTGTGGATGATGTTTTGAGTAGATGGATGATGGATGGTAGGATACGTTCTTCCTAATTTGGAGATTTCGGGGACGAAATCCTTTAAGGTGGGGAGAATGTAACAACCCGAATTTTTATAACATGTTAAAACAAGAAATCAGGGAAGAATTAAATTTTAAAATAAGAATCAAGAGAAACGGGTTGCGCCATTGCATTCGTCTCGGAATTCTGGTTGGAAACGAGTCCGAAATTTCGTAAATCGGAGTCCGTATGACCGAGATATGGCCTCTAGAAGTTTCACGAAAAATCAGAAAACGAAAACAGACTTTCAAAATTCGAATTTAACCCCAAACGGACTGGCCCAGGTCGACAAGGGAGTCGACTGGGGAGTCGACCCCCCAGGGACCAGGTCGACTGCCCAGTCGACCTGGGTGTCAACCTGGGAGTCGACTTCCCTGGTCGGACCAGGTTGGCCTGTGTGCACCTACAGGGTCTTGTGGTCTGGTTTGTTGGCCTGTGACGATTTTGACGGTTCAGATCTAAACTAGGGTTAATCTAAGGGCCTAAACTAGTCCTAACTTCTATAAAAACACCCTAAGACCTAACCTAAATCACTAAAAATCATCCTAGCAACAAAGTGCTGCCCAAATCTCTCTTGATCATGGCCTCCATCTCCAACTTCAAAGGCTTGAGCATTCAAACTAGATCCATGTCAAAGGAACAAGCTTTCTACATCAAATCAAGGGAGTAGAGCATCATTCCTACATCGTTATATGACAAATGCTTGTTCATAAATCTCTAGCCACGTTATGTAAGTTCTAGGTACTTTTAGATCTAAACGGTAGTTCTAATGTTGACATGGAATAAAATGAGATGAAACCTGAGTATGCTAGTCTATGTGAATCTAGTCTTGCCTCTCTCTTGAACCTATGACTTTGGGCTATTTCTAAGTGATTAAATCATGCCACTCATGTTGTGTTTGACTTAGTTTATCATGCAAGATTTAATCTTGACTTGTGGAAATGTTGGCATGAATCCTTAGAACAATTTGGCTTGTGGAATATTCATATGAACTTGACTTGGGGCTTATGCATGTAAAAGAACTTAAACCCCTCATGACCATTTACATGCCTATGATGATGAACCAAGTGTTATGTTATCATACATGCTTGAGGCCAATCCTTTTATGCTATCATACATGATTTGAGGCCAATCCCTTTATGCTATCATACATGATTTGAGGCCAATATGTTGTCATATTATTCCTACTATGTTGACTCGCTTTCACTTGTGTTGGGAATGCGCCTTGGGTAGTTTAGGCAAACGTGAGATGGGCTATGAAATTTAACATGAATTAAGTAATGGGACAATGGGCACAAGTGTCAAACGTGGACTTTGTCTTGGCCTAAATTTGACATGAACATGATAAGTAGGAAAACATGAAAGTGGCCAACTCGAGGTTGGGTTGAGTTTGTAGCATAAATCTGCCCGGAACCGCCCGGCAAATCCAGTAGCTACAGACAATAGGACCCAATGTGAGAAGTTGGTCATATCGCGCTCAAAACCCGAGGTTAGACTAGGTTGTGGTGTAAAGCTGCCCGGACCCGCCCGGCGTAACCAGTAACCACAACAAAGTCTAATGTGAGAGGTTGGGGTGCATTAATTTACTTAATGCCACATGATAAGGTTAAGTTAGTTTGACTAATGGCACTTAACCGATATGACATGAATGGGTAGGTTAAGCAAGACCGGACTTGATTACTTAAAGACACTTAACCATATAACAGGATTAGCGGATGGGTTAGTTTAACCTAAATGGGTTGATAACACCCGACTGGGATAACGCGATGCGTGGTAGAGTTAAGTAAACCCGCAAGAATGATACTTAACCAATTATAAATACGACTAGTGGACGGGGTTAAGTTAACCTACGCTTAACCAATCAAACTCGGTAATTTGATGGGGTTAAGTTAACTTACACTTAACCAATCTGACTTGATAATTTGATAGGGTTAAGTCATGAACCTCTTAAATATACTTAACCAATCTGACTCGGTAATTTGATGGGGTTAAGTTAACTTACACTTAACCAATCTGACTTGATAATTTGATAGGGTTAATTCATGAACTTCTTGATATACTTAACCAACTTGATACATGGTTTGTAGGGCTAAGTCTTGAACTTGAATACTTAGCCAATTTTGACATGATTCGTAGGCGGGGTAAGTCATGAACTCGAAGGACAACACTTAACCCATTAGACAAAACCCTAGTTCAGGGGACTAAGTGGAAAATCGTAGTTAATAAGGATAACGGGAAGGGAAACTAAGTGATAAACCTTAGTTAAGGATAGCTAAGTAATAATTCTTAGTCAAGAGAATTGGACCAGTTCACAAATAGTTGAGTAACCTGATACGGTATGTCATCGTTTAAACAAACACGCGAGGAGGAGCGAATGTCTATTTGACTTAGATAAAGGCTCCAGCGAACTGGGTGACGAAGCGGTAGCTTCGGGGGACGTGAGAGTACTCTTGGTATCCCTCTGTGAGGTTGCAGATGATCCGCCTGGGCTCACAGAGGTTATGGTCTGCGGTAGAAGAACTAAGGGTATGCCTTGGTTGTTGTGTGAGCAACCTAAAGACTGGGGTGGATTAGCGTGGAGTCGGCGATATCTAGTTTAGCCCTATGATAGCATGTCGTCGACTACCTACCATCTTTAGTCAATCGTGTACGTATGCGGAAAGGCAGAGAACTCCCAACAGACCATATACTTTCTACCTAGTTATGGGTGAGGTTGGCCAATAGGAAAGTGGGGCATGGATGGCCGGAGTATAGTTCTCGTGCATGATTTTCTTGGATTGCCTTTCAGTAGTTGAGGGAGGGGTCACGTGGGACCATAACCACCGGTAGAAAAACAGACCTTAATATCTGCATCGGCAGATAACCTAAAGCTCCCGACCGAGTCCTGTATTTCTTGATTAGCCCTGGCATGGGACTCGGATGGCATATTGAGATACATGTGCATCTAGACATGGAAAAATGGTTCACGATACATACGTGGGGAAAAGGGCGTGGTTGATGGCTAGCGTATTCCCTAGCGGTCCAAGGTGGCTAAAACCAAAACCGAGTTACGAAAACGTCTAGTAGATAGCGTAATCCCTAGTGGTCCTAGGTGGCATAAATCCTAGCCGAACATTCAAGAATTCATGGTAAGAAAATACAGCTAGATCAAGGGTGACAGTCCAAAACGATTTCAAGGATAATGGAACTACTTTTAAAGTAGTATAGAACTACGTGAGGAAGCCCGTAGGATTTACGGCAAAGGACTAAACATATACATGGAAAGAAACATACGAGTTGGGAAAACCTACATTAGGTTGACATGGACCATTTCATGATATTGGGCGAGGGACATTTTGTAGCTAACACATGACACGGGTTGGGATACTTGTACGGAAGGTGCAGGGAAAATATACTTGATAGAACCTTGGGGTGTATTACTCGATAGAACCTTGGCAGGTTATACTCGATAGAACCTTGGGATGTTATACTTGACGCATAGTGACCGTAGTTTATCTCTATTCAGTAGTTCATCATGTTACCTTAGTTTAGCTTGTCTATCTTGTCATCATCCTTATGTTTACTTTCAGTTTATGCATGTCATGTTACCTTTACCTGTTTTTATGCTGGAAGTAGATAGGACTTACCAGTCTTTATGACTGACCCCGTTTCTTTCGCCTCTTTGTCTTCCGTTTCCCCCCCAGGTTTTCAGGGAGGAAATACTGTTATTTAGCTCGGACTTCTTCTGCTTCAAGGTCATCATGTATGGCTTGGATTTTTCTTGGCTATGGCTACTTTACCGTTTTACTTGGGGAATATTTTATGACTGTGGTTTTATGCTTCTTTAACTATTGCAAGACAGGTTTCCAATGTAATGGCTTTTAAAGGCATTTTGATGTAAAAGGCTTTAGACCTTGTAATTTTATGAGGTAATGAAATTTTGTTTTTCCTTCAGCTGTTTTATATGTTCTGTCTTGTAATATTTCTGTGCATGTTTACCTTGACGACGCCCCTCCAAAGCTAGTGCATTCTCTTGTGAGTGACCCTGGCGGAGGTGGGGTGTTACAATATGCCTCCAAATAATTTAATGTGTAAAAATCATTATTAATAAAAAATATGATGTCGACTTTTGGTTTACCGTATGATAAAATTAGATACATATCTAAATGGTTGCATGATGTTTTGGAAGGAAGATATTAGTCTTAAGAATTGTAAAATATGTGATCAGGAAAGATATAAACCAAGAAAGAAAAAGGGAAAGGAAGTCCCATATAAACGTATGCACTATTTACCTATTACTCCTAGACTTTAAAGGTTATATGCATCTTCTATAACTGCGCAACATATGACATGGCGCAACGCGAGAACATAGGAAAAAGGTACGTTAACACACCCAGCTAATGGGGAAGTACGGAAGCATTTTGACCATAAATATCCTCATTTTGCATCAGATAGTCGTATCGTTAGACTTGGTTAATGCATGGATAGATTTTCACCATTTTCTCAAATTGTTGCTAAATATTCGTCCTAGCCTATAATTGTCACACCTTATAATTTACCTCTGTGGATATGTATAAAAACTCCTTATATGTTTCTCACAGTTGTCTCCGTGTTTCTTATGATTCGACACAAGGAATCGATGTTTATTTACAACCATTGATTGAAAAATTAAAACATTGTGGTAGAAGGAGTAAAAACATGTGATATTTCAGACAAAAAAACTTTGGCATGTATGCTTCTTTATCGTGGACAATCAACGATTTTCCAATGTATGCAATGCTTTCAGGTTGGAGCATGGCTGGTCGTCTGGCTTGTCCTTACTGCATGGAAGAAGCACAAGCATTTTCACTACCTCATGGAAAGAAAATTTCATCATTTGACTGTCATCGACGTTTTCTTCATATTAATCATCTTTTTAGAAGTGACAAGAAATTTTTTATAGCTAATAGACATGAAATTTTGAGACCACTTACGGTTTGGTTAAGCAAAGATATTCATGAACTTGTAAAGGATTATCCAAAGATGCATGAAACCAGAGAATAAATTGAAATGCAAGGTAAATCATCAATTCATAATTGGTGCAAACAACGCATATGTTGGGAGTTGCTTTATTGGAAAAATCTCCTGATTCATCATAATATTGGCATGATGCATAATGAGAAAAACATGTTTGACAGTGTGATTAATACAATTTTGAATGTCAAGGGGAAGACAAAAGATGATTGAAATCAAGGCGTGATATCGATGCACTATGTAATCGTCCCGAGTTTCATATAAACCCAGATGACACAAAAAAACCAAAAGCATATTATGAGCTACACAATAATCAAGTTAAAATAAATTTAAAATGGGTGGAAGGATTAAGGTTCATGGATGATGTATCTTCTAATATTCGTAGATATGTCGACTGTAAGAACAATAAATTTAGCATGATGAAATTCCATGTTTTAATGTTATGATGGAAAATTTGTTACCTGTTGTTTTCAAAGAACTGTTACCCGTAAAAGTTTCGATTGACGTAACATAACTTAGTCTATTTTGTAAAGATCTTGGTTCTACTGCATTAAAAATGGATCGTCTACGTAAACTTGAAGAATAAATCCTTGTATTTCTCTACAAACTAGAAAAAAAATCCTCTAGGTTTTTTCAATGTTATGGAGCATTTACATGTTCATCTTCCATTATAAGCACATCTTCGTGGATGGATTATACATTTGAAAGATATATTAATATTTAGTTCATTAAATATAGGTTAATTAAATATATAAAAAAATTAAATTAATTCTTAATAGGTACTTAAATCATCCAAAGAAAAAAGTGAGACAGAAAACTCTAAATGAAGGTTCGACTTGCAAACCATATATAAAAACGAGAAGCTTCATTTTTCTCTCATAATTTTAGTGACCATGTGAACATATCATTTGAAAGTGCTAACATAACGATGAAGGCATTGATCAAGATGATTATCAAATTACTTTATCTATTTAAAAAAACCAAGTCAGCCTTCTTGTAAATGTGTGGAAGTATAGATGAATGATAGAAATTATTATGCAGCACACACATATATTCTTCTCAACTATTTTGAAGTTGCACCTTTTGCTAGATAATATACTTATATTCGTTGTAATACATTTATATCATCTATACATGTATATGTACAAATACGCACATGTATATCTTAATCATAATGTAACATTTGTTCTATAATTGCAGCATTTACGAACCACAACATCCAACTGGTGATATCGGCAAAGAATTCGCTATTTGGTTTTCTAAGTATGTTTTTGATACAACAAATTGTGTTGTAGATGAAGGGTTGAAATGTGACGGCCCGCCCCGGACCAGCTGACATTTCATCCGAAACGCGTTGTACCGATGCCCAACTAGCACAGGACAGTCGTCAAAAGAAATGGTTGAAACGATGAACTAACCAAGAACCTGTAGTATATCTCACAGCGCATGGAATAAATATATTAATAACATAACTTGACATAAACAGGAGAGACAGTGCATAAGCTGAAAAATAAATCATCATAGCAGAGGAAATCCATAATACAGCTTATCATCCACATCATTATTACAACTTTAAAATACTGTCTCTAAAGCAAAAAAGGAAAGGTGCACTACTAATGCCCAAAGCAGTGACCAGCAACAACACAGGGAGAATATATGGAAATGATATATGTAAGTCTCTTACTTGTCTCCGGAAAGCTACTCATGCATAACTAGCTAACATGTCTCTAGTCTACTTGTTTAGGAGCACCCAGAGTAATAAGAAGAGACATAAAACTCTGGGTCAGACAAAAGTCTGGTATGAGCGATAAGTAGCAAAAACAGAACAATAATAGGTATACATAACCATACCTGAACCTGGACTTGCAACCAAAGAGTTAGCACAATAGGATATACAACACTCTGAGGTGACACTAACACATGGTGTGAAAATAATGGGGAGGGGGTGTGCATGTCATAGTGATAACAAACATCAAACATAACAATCATCCTCACATCTCTCTCTCAATGCGTAAAGTAAACGATATCTACCACTTTGTTCACTAAATCCTTTGCTACGATCACTTTCCGTTGGGAATCATAATGATCCCATTGCTCTGATCCATAGCCTCTAGTCCTTTGCTATGTCCACTCTTCCCCATGGAGTCATGACAACTCCACTACATTGGCTCATAGTCTTGCGATGATCACTTTGCCCCATGGAGTCATGACAACTCCACTGCACTTATCCATAGAAAATAATCTGTCTCTTAGTGGTGAGTCAATCTATAGACATCAATAATCCCTTTGCACACGTCCCGCAGCAAAGTCCAACTCATGAAGTTAACTCGTTGGTTCCCATCTAGATCCTGAGTTTTAACTTCCTATTTGGACTACCTTTGTATCTCGGGTTTTGGTCATCACTTGGGTTCGGGTCGTGGATACCCCTCTGGTTCGTGGGTCCTCCATCAGGTCCTCGTTGTTCGGACTCCAAGCTCCTCTATTTAGTTCGATTTGTGGTCACCGACCCGGTTCGGACCGGGTTGCATCCATCCACTAGTTCATGGCTCCTCCAAGCATCGGGTCGGTTCAGATATGCAATCATAGTTCGTAAATGGCACTCCAGTCGGGTCGAGACCCTCGGTTCGGGATCACCAAGCGGCTCGGGGTTGTGGTCTTCAAGTGAAAGCGGATCAGTTCGTAGAACGCGGGTCAGCTTGTGAGACCTTGTCCGGTTCGGATCGTGGCGCTTTGGTCACGAATGGATGTCACGATCGGGTTGGTTCGGAGAAGATGGGGAGGATAGTGAGGTGCTCCACGAGCGGGATCGAGACCTGATCCGGTCCCCTTTTCCTGCACTGTTTCCTGCAACTTTTCCAACGAACTATGTACGCCACACGATGGTGTTTTTGACCATTTTAACTGTTCTATGCAATCACAAATCATACCAAACCGTCATAGCAACATGTATAATCAATCATAAACACCAAAACGATGAATAATCATATCAATATGGATCAAACATACCCAAAACCCGTGTTTTCCCCTTAATCATGTTTAGTTAAACCTAACATTAGGATTAGAAAAATATGTCCAAATTAACCCAAATTTCTAAAAGAGGCATAAAATAATATTTTGGAATTTCTACATATTTTTCCAAATTTTTATAATGCATAATTTCATTAATTAACACTAATCACCCCTAATTAGCTTAGTGAAAAACAATGCAAATCACTCACCTTAGCCACCAATAAAACCTTAGATCTAAAACTCTACTAATATGGCATGAATCCCAATGCGTAGCAGCAGGTCCAACTCTGATTTGGTGCTAATTTCCTTTGACTTGACGTAGATTTGCTTAATATACGATTAGGAAGAGATTAAGGGTGGATTTAGAAGGTGAAGGCCATGGCTAGGATTTGAGAAATGTTTTACGCGGCTGAGAAAATGAAATGAGATCATTTCCTAACTGATCTCAGTCTCCCTATAACCGTAATCCCGAAATGGGTTATGGGCATATCCGCTAATTACCCTACTAAGCCCGCTTAAGCAGTTTTTCAACTTCCGAACCTTGTTTCAGCCATATCTCCCAAACGATAAGCCCGTTTGACCAATGTGATCACTCTACGGAAAGGTAAACCATCATCTGAATCCAATGGAGGTGGTATCAGGTCGAAAATCCTTACCAATCAAAAGTTATAGACGAAACAAAATTCTTTAGGGGCAAAATGGTCATTTAAAACTGGGCAAAAATCGTGAACATTGGAAATGACCCCAATAGTCGTTCCCAAAAGTTACATGACCATATGACTTCATATGAAAATGAAATAAATATTCTACGATCCTCCGATGCGTAGTATGCGGATTGTTACATTCTTCCCCCCTTAAGAAATTTCGTCTACGAAATTCCTTAACCAAAACATACAAAGGTGTCCCGCATGCCTATAAATCATTTGCAAGCAACCAAATATACATAACACAACAAGCCTATCCTAGCATGCGGTTTACTAACAAGGGAATAACTATCACTATTTAAAATCTTACTAGGCAAAGAGTTCTGGATACAACCTCCTTGTGTTCTCCTCTGTTTCCCAAGTACAGTCATTCTCATTATCACGCCACTGGACCTTGACCAGTTTCACTGTCTTCCTTCGAAGTTGCTTCGTATCGTACTTGATAATACGAATCGGCCTGCGGTTTCCAACCGCCTCGGGTTCTACGTCGATATCATCTAACTGATCAGGTGAAATAGTCATATCTGGGTCATGCACGAACTTCCTTAACTGGAAACATGAAATACGTTGTGAACTCCCGCCATCTTGTCAGGTAATCCAACTTTATATGCTAGATTCCCAACTTTCTCGAGAACTGGAAACGGACCAACAAATCTTGGCGTTAACTTACCTCTCCTATCAAAGCAAATCACACTTTTCAATGGAGAGATCTTGATAAATACTAAGTCGCCAATAGAGAACTTCAAATCTCTCTGTCTCTTGTCAGCATAACTCTTCTGCCTATCTTGGGCAGTCTTCATTCTCTATTGAATAATTTTGATCTTATCTGAAGTTTCTCTTACTACTTCTGGTCCAAGCACAAATTTCTCACCGGTCGATCATCCCATGATCCACCAAAATCCAATATACAAACTCGCAAGAGATCCTCTAATAGACTATTCACCCTCTCTGTTTGGTCGTCGGTTTGAGGATGTATGCGGTACTAAGATATAATTCTGACTCGATAGCCTCTTGTAAGCTCTTCCAAAATCCACTAGTAAATAATGGATCTCGGTCACTCACAATACCTTTGGGTACTCCATGAAATCTCACTATCCACTTCATATACAGTTCTTCTAACTTAGCTGTTGTTCTGTTTGACTTGACTAGTATAAACCTTGCACTTTTAGTCAATCGATTCACAACCACCCAAATTCTATCATACCCCGATCTAGTCCTTGGTAAACCATCAATGAAATCCATTGAGACTTGTTCCCATTTCCACTGGGGAATTTCCAATGGTCGTAACAAACCACTGGGCTTCTTTTGCTCGGCTTTAAATAGCGAGCAAGCCATGCACTTGGATATAAACTTTCCAATGTCTCTCTTCATTCCTTCCCAGTAGTAGGCATGCTTCATATCTCGATACATCTTGTTACCACCGGGATGTATAGTTAATTTTGAGTGATGACATTCTCTAAGCACTTCATCCTTCAATCCATTAACATTGGGTACAACTAATCTCCCATTCTTTCGAAGCCAACCTTCTCGGTCCAGTCCATACTTGTTCATCTCCTCACTGTCGATGCCCATCCCTAACTTGGAGATGATTTCTTATAAGTTAGGATTGTCTGTCTGACTGGATCCAATCCGCTCAATCAAAGTGGGTTTGAACGTCAAAGTTGCTAACATTTCTGGATCCAATCCGCACTTAGGTCTGAAATCATATCCTGCAATATACTCCAGTTGCTTCCATTCAAGAAACATAGCCCCTAAACTGACATGTCTCCTACTCGATGCATCGACCACCACATTGCCCTTCTCGGGTGTATATGCGATATCAAAATCATACGAAGCCAAGAACTCTAACCATCTCTGCTGACGGAGATTTAAATCTTTCCGGGAGAAAAGGTAATTTAACGACTTATGATCAGTAAACAACTCGAATCTTTCTCCTAAAAGATAATGTCTCCACATTTTCAATGTGATTATGATCGCTACCAATTCCAGATCATGGGTAGGATATCTTCTCTCATGCGGTTTCAACTGCCTACTAGCATAAGCTACAACCCTACCTCCTTGCATCAGTACAACACCTAGTCTGGTACCACAGGCATCCGTGTATACCATAATCTCTTTGTTTCCTTTAGGAATAACCAATACTGGTGCAAACGTTAACTTCTCCTTTAGGCTCTTAAATGCATTTTCACACCTTTCGTCCCAGACAAAAGCATGATTTTTCTTGGTCAACTAAGTCAACGGTGCTGCTATCTTGGAGAAGTCTTGGATAAACTTACGATAATATCCAGCTAATCCCAAGAAACTTCTCACGTCTATTACATTCTTGGGCGTAGACCAATCTTTAACTGTAGCCACTTTCGTAGGATCCATAGCAATACCATTCTCTGAAACAGCATGGCCCAAGAACCTCACTTCCCTCCTCCAGAAGTGACACTTAGAAAACTTCGCTTTCAATTGGTGTTTCCTCAACATCTCCATCACTATCCGCAAATGTTCCTTGTGTTCTTCCTCTGTCCTCGAGTAAAACAAGATATCATCTACGAACACAAGAACAAACTTATTCAATATATCCCAGAATACCCTATTCATAAGATCCACAAAATATGCTGGTGCATTGGTCAACCCAAATGGCATGACCAACCAATCATAAAATCCAGAGGGAGTTCGGAAAGTCGTTTTAGCTATACTCTCTATTGCTACTCGGAGCTGATGAAAACCTATCGCAAGATCTAACTGGAAGAACACTCTTGCTCCTTCTAGTTGATCAAACAAATCATCTTACCGTGGAAGAGGATACTTATTCTTCCTAGTAACTTTATTCAACTCGCGATAGTCCACACACAAACGAAGGGAACCATCTGCCTTAGTGGCAAATACAACTGGTGCTCCCCACTCGAAAACACTCCTTCGGATAAATCTCTTCTTCAAAAGATCGCTTACTTGCACCTCAAGCTCTCGCTGCTCCCTTGGTGCCATACGACGAAGTGGCATCACTATAGGTCTGGCATCTTCCACTAAATCAATTAGAAACTCGATATCTCGGTGTGGTGGAAGTCCGGTCACTTCCCCGAAGATGTCTGGATACTAGCAAGCAATAGGCATATCTGACAACTCATCATGCAGGATGTTGAGGGAGTTTTAGAAAACAAGCCATCGCCCTATCACTAGGTAGGAATCTAAACAGTACCCTCCGCCCATCGTCCGCACTAATGGTTACCGAAGACCCTTCTGTAATGACCCGCACTATCAGAGGTATTATAATTAATTTATTTAATTAAATAAATAGTGATTTAGGGAATTAAATCATCGTTAATTAAATTATAAGTGATTATTTAATTAATTTAAATAATAGAATAATATATTTAATTCAGAAATAATCAAAAATATTGGAAATCACGATATTCTATGAACGTGGTCGTCCCTCAGATTTAATTCAGCTTAGAGTTGAATTATATTGACGAATATATTCAATCGATGACAGTTTGAATGTAGAATTGTAATATAATTAAAATAGAGCTCGAAATGGCGCTGCAGTTCATAAATTGGCGATTCGAACTTCAACTTAATGTACAGGATTCGTTTTAAGCCGGATTTTTGTGAAACAAGAAACGTGTGGAGCTGGTGGAGTATATCTTTCTAGTGGAAGAGAAAAATCGGGATTTCGTCGTGTAGATTGTAAGTTATGTCCAAATCAAATTTCAGAAAAGTCGCTGTGGAATTCCTTTATAATTTATAAAGGAATTATTTATATTTTAAAAAAAGGAATTTCAATATAAATAGAATATCGGGTTGATGCAGAAGTGAATATCGAGTTAGAAATTCATATAGGAATATTCTAGAGCTGTATGGTATTCCACTGTGAATATAGACGATAATATTTAATTTTAAATATTAAATTTAATTTAATTTAAATATATTTATATATTTAAATGGGTCATCCAGAGCTTTAAAAATAGCTAGTTTTGCAAACGGAGTCGGAATTTGACGAAACAAATTTTGTTAGATCCGCAATGTCAAATAGTTGTTAGATTTCCAGTTTCGTAATTTTTGAAGTCAGTATGTGGCCGTACGGATTTTTAGAGTGAAAAAGTAGTTATCGAATATAGTTTATTCAAATAGAGTTAGAGTAGTTATCGAATATAGTTTATTCGAATAGAGTTAGAGTAGTTATCGAATATAGTTTATTCGAATAGAGTTAGAGAGGAGTTATGGAATATAGTTTATTCGACAGGAGTTAAGTGAACAGAGTTAAGCAACTAGAGTTAGTCCAAAGGAGTTAATCGAATAGAGTTAAGTGAAAAGAGTCAATCGAATATAGTTATTCAAAAGAAAGGTTAAGTAAGCAAGTTAGTTAAAGAAATATAAAGTGAACTTTGCCTATTTCAAGGTTAGAAGTGTTTTTCAGTTAAGGTCTAAGAGGTAGTTATACCCCAACTTGATTGACTGCGGTTTTAATTAAGAAATGGTTACGGTTCGAGAGTGAAGTGGTTAAGTGGATTTAGTTAATAAGTATAATGGTTTAAGTTGGCATCACGATGGTTTGTTTAACCATCTGTCTAAGTCCAATGTTTGAGTTTTGGAAATGTTTTCCAAAGAAGTATCAGAAATGTTTTCTAATATAGAAAACAAGGAAATGGAAATGTTTTCCAATGGTAATAACATATATTTTCTAAATCTAGAAAATAAGAAATGTTGAATATAGGGAAACAGGAGATGAAAAATGAACTAAAGAGATTAATGTTAAATGATGTTTGTTCGATATAATTTCCATCTAGAAATAATATCATTGTTTGCACACTTGCTTTCTTTGATAGTTAACTCACAGACTATCGAAGTTTTTGACCATTTTAACGTTGTTAATATGGAGAGACCGGTTGGATTATTATCCAAAGAACCACTCTGTATTGGCATAAGCGTTGCGAATCATTTATGCCAAAGATAATTGAAGACGGAGCAAAGTGCAAGGGCTATTGTATAAGTCTTAGATAACAGTGACTAAGATGGATATACTGAATAGTGCCTTCGGTTTGTCCAGTCCCAGGACAACTTGTATGGACGAAGGTCTGACAGAGTATATCCAATAGATCGCGTAAGTTGATCTGTTCAAACGTATTCACGTTTGGTGGCGGAGGAATTCGTTTCTCTTAGCTGTATACCCGTGTTATTTTTGGATAAGTCAATTTGTTATTTGGCGGGTATGACGATGTGACATTTTAAGTGAATGAAGATGGATGTCTGACAGAGTATTTCCAGAAAGGTCACGTACATTGATTTCTTCAACCGTACCAAGAGTGGAAGCGGAGAAGGAAACTTCTTTTAGCTGACACGTAATGTACTGTTGTAAACGTCAATTAGTGATTTCGATGGATTTGACAATGTAGCATTCGAAGTGAATCTGATGTGAAGATAAGCGTAGCTTTTAGCCTCACATCCGGTAAATGACATAAATCGGGCAGGTAGCATGGCTATGTAGGTCGCACCTATTAGGGTGTATAATCACCTGATCTAGAGTTTCATTTACTTCTAAAAAATCTATTGTTGATGCTGTCCCATTCGGGAAATGGTTGTTGATCCCAACCGTTGGTGATATACATTCGATACACTCAAGCAAAATGAGTGTTCGGTCATGTGTGGCCGGGTTGCAAGATGTTCTTGTTGAACCCAGTGTATTCCTCTCTAGAGGTACACTAGCAAAAGGTGGTTCCATACCTTGTCATAGTTGGAAACCCATTACCCAATACGTGCTTGCGGTTTTGATTGTATACTATATATGTAGAACGTGAGATGAAAGCATTTCTGCTAGATGATTATTATACTGTGGTTGATAGACATTATTATAATATCAAAAGGTTTTTGGATATAAAGATATTTTGGATTCTCATAAGGGAAAAATCCATTCCGTTATACGGCGTGGTCTTATGAGATTTCGTTTACTTGTTCAAACTGCTTTAAACTGTTTTACTCATACCAGTCCCATGACTGACCCGGAGTTTATTTTGTTTTGTTTTCCCTAAACTCTTGGGTGCCCAATTTTGTACGAGCAGTCAAGTAGTCAGGAATTTGCAGATACTTGAAGAGTTGGAGCAGGAGGCTTCAGGATTATATAGCTTTAGTATTTCCGCTGTGTTGTAAGTGTTGTACTCTGATAAGTGCTATTGTATACATAACTGTTATATTTCAAAGTTATGTTATATATTATATGTTATTCGTTCCGCTGTGAGATTCGTGTTACTCTGATGATGTAAGTTTTTCTTTTCTTCTTCTATTCTAAGTTTCTATCTTATCTATCCTCACCCTCTAATTTCTTTCATTAACTACCAGGATTTTTCGATGTTTGGTTACCGACATCGAGTTTATGTTGATAACCAAAGTCGCTAAAAATTCGGGTCATTACAGTTGGTATCAGAGCCAGGCTAAGTGAATTACCTTGGCTCTGTGGCGTGACTCGGTAGAGATAGGATTAGTATTACTCTAGATTGAGTTGAGTGTATATATACGAGTGAACGTATTTGTATTTGATATAAAAATTTGTTTTATATTGTGGAGATTTATTGGTTAAGTTGTTTATGGATTCTGGTCGAGCAGTTTGATCCACTGTATCGGTAGGAGTTACTAAACACTTGAATACGATGGGTCGACACGATATGTTTTGAAAAGAGAGTAAATTAAAATAAGTTTACCCAAGGTATATCTTGATATAGAAAAGATATATATATATCAAAATTATAATATATTGGATATATTGGTTGTTATTATAATCGAGTAAGATTATAAAAGTAAAATGGTTATATATATAACCAATCAAAATTCGTATAGGTGTTATGAAATGAATTTAATCTGAATTTGAACCAGAAATTGAATTAAAATTCTGGAAATAGGAATAAGTGTTTGAAGTGGATTTGAATTAAGATATGAGAATTTTAAAATCCTGGGAGATTTTTAAATGTGTTTAAAGCATTGCATACGGTATTTTGAACTAATTTCAAAATAGAAGTGTTTAGAAATGGTTTTGAAAGTAATATAGTATTGAACTCACTTGATAACTGGGAAATAACCCTGATGATGAATCGCGACATCATCAGTGCTCATTTTCAAGTTGCTAAGTGACGGATTGCTACCAAAGATTTTGCTTTCGAATTTGTTTTGGAAAAGACAAATTGTGTTGAATTTCAAAATGGGATTTGAATATAAATAGAAATTCAAATGGGATTTATAATATAGAATTTGAATAATAGAAGTGAAATAGATTTGGATAAATAGAAGTGAAATAGACTAAAGAGTTAATTAACAAATTAATTAAAGAATTGAGTTAAAACGATCAGGTATAGTTAAAATAGATTGGGCAGATATAAATATACATGAGATAGGTATGGATAAGGTATGAAGGTATATAAATAGATTGCTCGACGGAAAGGTACGTATTTAATTCATATATGAGATTTTATGCGCCGTATCAGCTAACCGCTTGGCTTTTTCTTTTTCTTTTGGATTGGTGAGGGCCATGGGAGGCTATTTGAAATATCCCGATGCTCCTGGTACAAAGGAGGTTATGGCGAATTTTTTCCGAAAATTTAAGGAGTTAGAATATTTGATAGTTAGAAATCAACGTATCGATATATATATATAGAAGTCGATAAGGAAACGAACTTAGAAATAGAATAGTAAAATCAAAAAGGAAGACTAAGAATAAAATCTAGTAAAAATAGAAAGAGAAAGCATATACATGTTAAAAAGTGAATAAGTAGTTGTATGGTATTGATTATTCGAGTAAGTAGTCATATCTGTTTTGACGTTATAAATGTTATTCAGTCAAGGTCTGAGAGGTAGTTATACCCCAACTTGATTGATTTCATTATTAACAAATAAATAGTAGGATTTCAGGCTCGAAGATCAATGTTGAATAAGAGTTAGTTAAATATAGTATTTGGGTTGTCGTAACGATGTTTTACACAACATCCGTTTTAACCCAAATAAGTGTAAACTTGGAAATAGAATAATGAATATTTCCTAAGTATAGAAATAAATGAGATCGAAAAAGAAATAAGTAATTGGAATATTTTCCAATTATAAATAGCATATATTTTCTAAAAGTTTAGAAAAAAAAGGAAGGCGATATTCGGAAATGTTTTCCAAATAACATAAAAGGCCAATATGGTTATTGAAAATATTTGGTTAACAAATATTGATAAAGAAATAGAGAAGTGATTTAACTAATGGAATATTGATTATGGGCTCAGTTGAATTTCAAAAAGGAAATTCTGATTTTTGAAAAGAGTAAACTGTTTTAAAAAAAACTCCTTGGGAAAGACTGTTTAAATTAAAAACAAATTTAACAGAAATTTGTGAAAGCAGATTTGAATTAAAGTAAAGTCAGTTAAGTGGTAACTGAAGTTGAATTGAAATCAAATAAGATTGGATTTGTGAAATTAGAATCCGAAATGGTATTGGATTGAGGAGTTAAGGAATTGAAAATCAAGATTGAACTTGAGTTGAAATGATATTTGGCTTGGTAAAAAGCGAATGGTTGTGTTGGAGATAAAAGTGATTTCGGAGTTTGATTTGGGATAACAATGGTATATGCTGGGTTGATAGCGTATGGAAGTGATAGAGTTGATATGTCCGACAAAAAGGTACAAGTTTATATTTCTATTGGATATAAGATTTATGAGCCGAATTGGCAAGCCGCTTGGCTGTTTGATTTTCTTTTGGGTTGGAGATGGCCCAGATGGGCGAGTTGTGGTTTTACCTATAGGGCTGTACAAAGGAGGTTATGGCGAAATTTTCCGAAAATTTAAAGTGTTAGAAATTTTTTAGAATTTTTGAAAATTTTAGTTAGTCGGAAGGAGTTAATATTTTGGTCGATATTAATTGGTTCAGTTGAAATCAGAAATAAGGGGTAAACAAATCTTAGGAATTCCAATAGATAGGGTCGTCCTCTAACTTAGCAATTTCAAAGATGAAATTATTTTTAAGTGGGGAAGAATGTAATGACCCGCATTATCAGAGGTACTATAATTAATTTATTTAATTATATAAATAGTGATTTAGGGAATTAAATCGTCGTTAATTAAATTATAAGTGATTATTTAATTAATTTAAATAATATATTTAATTCAGAAATAATCAAAAATATTGGAAATCACAATATTCTATGAACGTGGTCGTCCCTTAGATTTAATTCAGCTTAGAGTTGAATTATATTGACGAATATATTCAATCGACGACAGTTTGAACGTAAAATTATAATATAATTAAAATAGAGCTCGAAATGGCGCTGCAGTTCGCAAATTGGCGATTCGAACTTCAACTGAATGTACAGGATTCGTTTTAAGCCGGATTTCTGTGAAACAAGAAACGTGTGGAGCTGGTGGAGTATATCTTTCTAGTGGAAGAGAAAAATCGGGATTTCGTCGTGTAGATTGTAAGTTATGTCCAAATCAAAATTCAGAAAAGTCGCTGTGGAATTCCTTTATAATTTATAAAGGAATTATTTATATTTTAAAAAAAGGAATTTCAATATAAATAGAATATCGGGTTGACGCAGAAGGGAATATCGAGTTAGAAATTCATATAGGAATATTCTAGAGCTGTATGGTATTCCACTGTGAATATAGACGATAATATTTAATTTTAAATATTAAATTTAATTTAGTTTAAATATATTTATATATTTAAATGGGTCATCCAGAGCTTTAAAAATAGCTAGTTTTGCAAACAGAGTCAGAATTTGACGAAACTAATTTTGTTAGATCCGCAATGTCAAATAGTTGTTAAATTTCCAGTTTCATAATTTTTGAAGTCAGTATGTGGTCGTACGGATTTTTAGAGTGAAAAACAGTCAATATTTTGACGGTTAAAAATACACTGTGTGAGCATACGGAGTCGGAATTCGACGAAACCAGTTTCATTGGGACCGTAATGTCAAGGTGTAGCTGCATGTCCGTTTTCATGATTTTTGGGTATCGTGTGTGACCACACGGATTTTTAGAAGTCAGAAACGAATATAAAGGATTAAATAAAATATTAAAATATTAATATAAAAATATCTAGATATTTATACCTTCTATAAATACCCCCTTAAAACCTTTCTAAACCTAATTCCCATTGTCTCAAAGTCAACCGATCAGAAAAATGCGCCGTTTCTTTTTTGTTCCTCCAGAAAAAATTCTTCGATCCTTCATAAATCAAACTAAATTCAAATAAAAATCCTGTAATTACAAAACAAGTATCCTTGTACTCCTGGGTATTTTCTCTTCACACCCGTATGAGAATTGATGTGTTCGACAGTGATTTTCGTCGGTGGAAATTTGGCAGTAGAACCTAGGGTTCGAATTTATTGAAAATGTGGTGATGATTGGTTTAATTGGAGGTGGTAGTCGAGTTGGTGATGGGATTTCGAGTGAGTTCGCACCATTGAGTGTATTTCGGTGATGATTTTCGTCGTGCAAAATCCTGTAGCCAGCGAAGGTCCTGGTCCGACGCGGTGAATATTGACAGTGCGAGCTAGGAGTCTTCGAGTTGAGGTTGTAGAGGAGTTCAAGCTAAGGATTTTGGTGGTTTTTATTTGGGATTTAACGAATGGAATGATGAAATAAGGGAGCTCAAAAACTTGCGTATGGGGTAGGTGTTTTCCTGGAGCTTCATCGGTGAAGAAGAAGGCATGCAGCGGTTTGGGCTTGAATGGTTGTTGGGCCTAAGTAAAGGTAAGGCCCGAGTTCATATTAAATAAAGTGAGGGTTTATTTAAATATTCGTTCAAACTTGTAAACTTAATAACTTCGTCAAACGATATCAGATTGATGAACCGTAAGTTGCGTTGGGACCGTATGGACGAAAGCTTTGCATTGAAGCTGACTGGAAGTGGATTGGGGCTCGTATGAATTTATGGCGAAATAAATTCTTTGATTCAAATCAAATAACTGTTTATCGTTCTTTAACGATGAACTACCAAAGTGAGTAAAACTCACCAACTCTGAACAGTTCTATTTTTACAACGTATTCTTAGAACTGTTAAATATTGTCTGTTTGACAATGTGTTGACTGTTTGATTGAACTGCTAGTCGGTTAGTAGAAATTATATATATATATATGTGTGTATATATATATATGTATATATATATAAACCGTTAAATAGTTGTATGTTGATTCTGCTATCAGAATATTTCACAGTGAAGTGAAATCGATGTTAATTATATTGTCTAACATCTGTGATGCAGGGAAACAGGTTGGAGGAATCCAACTGGATTCCTCAAAGTTATTTTACTGTGATTTATATATTGTGATATATAATGTGATATATAATCTGACGTTGATTATTTATGTTTGGACGATAGTTATCGTTGTTATATGGTGTGTTAAATACCACAAGAAATACCAGAATGTAGAAAGGAGATTTTCAAAGTATATTTTGAAAATAATTTATTTATATAAAATCAATGGATTTTATATTATAAAAGAAAAAAGATTTTGATATAAAGGAATTATATTTGATTATCAAATATAAAGGAATTATATTGTAAATCAAATATAAAGGAAATATAATTGTTAAACAGATATAGGGGGAAATATTCGTAAAACAAATAGGAAAAGGAATATCTATTGTTAAATAAATATGATTTAATCAAAGGAATATTTATTGTTAAATAAATAGGATTTAATCAAAGTGGATTAGTTGAGTTAAACTAAGTAAATTGGTTAAGTTAATCTAGATAAGTAAATCAAGCTAGGTTAATCGAGTTGAGTTAGTCAGTCGAGTTAATCAATTGAGTTAGTCAAACCAAGTAAAACCAGTTAGAGTTAACCAGTTGGAGTTAAACATTTAGAGTTAACCAGTTGGAGTTAAACAGTTAGAATTAATCAATTAGAATTAAACACATAGGGTTGACCAGTTGGAGTTAAACAGTTAGAGTTACCCAGTCAGAGTAAATCAGTTAGAGTTAACCAGTTAGAGTTAGAGTTATTCAAATGGAGTTAATCGGATATTGGTTATTCGAAGGGAATTAATCGAATATTGGTTATTCGATGTGAGTTAATCGAATATTAGTTATTCGAGAAGGGGAGTTATAGAATCTAGTAGAGGTAAAGTAGTTATCGAATATAGTTTATTCAAATAGAGTTAGAGTAGTTATCGAATATAGTTTATTCGAATAGAGTTAGAGTAGTTATCGAATATAGTTTATTCGAATAGAGTTAGAGAGGAGTTATCGAATATAGTTTATTCGACAGGAGTTAAGTGAACAGAGTTAAGCAACTAGAGTTAGTCCAAAGGAGCTAATCGAATAGAGTTAAGTGAAAAGAGTCAATCGAATATAGTTATTCAAAAGAAAGGTTAAGTTAGGAAGTTAGTTAAAGAAATATAAAGTGAAATTTGCCTATTTTAAGGCTAGAAGTGTTTTTCAGTTAAGGTCTGAGAGGTAGCTATACCCCAACTTGATTGACTGCGGTTTTAATTAAGAAATGGTTACGGTTCGAGAGTGAAGTGGTTAAGTGGATTTAGTTAATAAGTATAATGGTTTAAGTTGGCATCGCGATGGTTTGTTTAACCATCTGTCTAAGTCCAATGTTTGAGTTTTGGAAATGTTTTCCAAAGAAGTATCAGAAATGTTTTCTAATATATAACAAGGAAATGGAAATGTTTTCCAATGGTAATAACATATATTTTCTAAATCTAGAAAATAAGAAATGTTGAATATAGGGAAACAGGAGATGAAAAATGAACTAAAGAGATTAATGTTAAATGATGTTTGTTCGATATAATTTCCATCTAGAAATAATATCTTTGTTTGCACACTTGCTTTCTTTGATAGTTAACTCACAGACTATCGAAGTTTTTGACCATTTTAACGTTGTTAATATGGAGAGAACGGTTGGATTATTATCCAAAGAACCACTCTGTATTGGCATAAGAGTTGCGAATCATTTATGCCAAAGATAATTGAAGATGGAGTAAAGTGCAAGGGCTATTGTATAAGTCTTAGATAACAGTGACTAAGATGGATATACTGAATAGTGCCTTCGGTTTGTCCAGTCCCAGGACAACTTGTATGGACGAAGGTCTGACAAAGTATATCCAATAGATCGCGTAAGTTGATCTGTTCAAACGTATTCACGTTTGGTGGCGGAGGAATTCGTTTCTCTTAGCTGTATACCCGTGTTATTTTTGGATAAGTCAATTTTTGATTTAGCGGGTATGACGATGTGACATTTTAAGTGAATGAAGATGGATGTCTGACAGAGTATTTCCAGAAAGGTCACGTACATTGATTTCTTCAACCGTACCAAGAGTGGAAGCGGAGAAGGAAACTTCTTTTAGCTGACACGTAATGTACTGTTGTAAACGTCAATTAGTGATTTCGATGGATTTGACAATGTAGCATTCGAAGTGAATCCGATGTGAAGATAAGCGTAGCTTTTAGCCTCACATCCAGTAAATGACATAAATCGGGCAGGTAGCATGGCTATGTAGGTCGCACCTATTAGGGTGTATAATCACCTGATCTAGAGTTTCATTTACTTCTAAAAAATCTATTGTTGATGCTGTCCCATTCGGGAAATGGTTGTTGATCCCAACCGTTGGTGATATACATTCGATACACTCAAGCGAAATGAGTGGTCGGTCATGTGTGGCCGGGTTGCAAGATGTTCTTGTTGAACCCGGTGTATTCCTCTCTAGAGGTACACTAGCGAAAGGTGGTTCCATACCTTGTCATAGTTGGAAACCCATTACCCAATACGTGCTTGCGGTTTTGATTGTATACTATATATGTAGAACGTGAGTTGAAAGCGTTTCTGCTAGATGATTATTATACTGTAGTTGATAGACATTATTATAATATCAAAAGGTTTTTGGATATAAAGATATTTTGGATTCTCATAAGGGAAAAACCCGTTCCGTTATACGGCGGGGTCTTATGAGATATCGTTTACTTGTTCAAACTGCTTTAAACTGTTTTACTCATACCAGTCCCATGACTGACCCGGAGTTTATTTTGTTTTGTTTTCCCTAAACTTTTGGGTGCCCAATTTTGTACGGGCAGTCAAGTAGTCAGGAATTTGCAGATACTTGAAGAGTTGGAGCAGGAGGCTTCAGGATTATATAGCTATAGTATTTCCGTTGTGTTGTAAGTGATGTACTCTGATAAGTGCTATTGTATACATAACTGTTATATTTCAAAGTTATGTTATATATTATATGTTATTCGTTCCGCTGTGAGATTCGTGTTACTCTAATGATGTAAGTTCTTCTTTTCTTCTTCTATTCTAAGTTTTTATCTTATCTATCCTCACCCTCTAATTTCTTTCATTAACTACCAGGATTTTTCGATGTTTGGTTACCGACATCGAGTTTATGTCGATAACCAAAGTAGCTAAAAATCAGGGTCGTTACACCTTCACAGTCTACCACCACCCTATATCTTTGGAGCCAATCGACTCCCAAAATAATGCTAAACCCAGTAAAGCGCAAGATAAAGCAATCATAAGCAAACATACGTCCATGAATCGATAGGACCAAATTATGACAAATCATACTAAGGCTAGTCGAACCACCAATCGGGTTTGTCACAACTAAAGGTCAATCGACAATCTCGGGTTCCAATCCCAACCTATCTACCAGGTCACTAGATATGAAGGAGCAGGAATCCCCGGTATCAAATAATATTCGAATAGGAACATCATAAATAGAAATCATACCTTGAACAACGACATTCTTTCCTTTCTCCGCCGTAGTTGGGGCATTCGACGAAGAAGGAACAACATTAATAGCATATGCTTTCACAATCTGCATCTCTTTAGGAGGTTTTGGACATTTATCCTTGTGATGTCCCACTTGGCCGCAATTGAAGCACTTCCTATCCGTTGACTTTGCTTGACATTCTTTATCATAATGGCCCTTCTTGCCACTGCTGTAGCACTCAACATCTTTCTTACTCTTCTTCTGACTATCCTTAGCTTTGTTTTGTTTCCTCTTATTCGGAGGATTATTCTTGCCTCCACCGCTTGCCAGCGGTTTTGGCTCCTCTGCAGATGTAATAACAACCTTGGTTTTTGACTTAGGGTAAAGGCTCTCAGATCTCAATGCCTTCCCCACAATAGATTACTCATCGATGTGGTTTATAAGCCTTTCCCCCAAGTACCCATCTAAGCCAGTTACGAATTTCTCGTTCTTCTTCTCGGCAGTATCAATAAGGGATAATCCATACTTCGATAAAGTATCGAACTCAGTAATATATTCCAAGACTGCCCCCATCAATATATTCTGAGACCGCCCCACCATTCTGCTTAAGCTCCAAGAATTTCCAAAACAATTCCGATTTCTGAGCAGCTGGAATAAACTTATCGCTAAAGCGGGTCTTAAATTGATTCCAAGCAACTTGATCCTCAGGAGTAGCTGCCTTAATGGCATTCCACCAATTCATAGCTCATCCTTGAAATTGACGCGATGCTAACTTTCTCTTCCTTGCATCATCTATTCCCAACTCCTCGAAGATGCGCTCACATCTATCAAGCCAATCTTGAACCTCTATAGCCGATTCTGTTCCGTGGAACGGCTTCCCACCAAGACCAGTATAATCCTTGCATAGCGTGGCGAAATCGGCTCTAGGCGCCTGCATCGCTGAACCACCACCAATAGCAGCATTAGGAACTGCTCCCTGAACATCCCTAAGCATCTCTCTCATAAAGGTAGTAAACATCGTCCTCATATCAGGAGCATTCCTATTATTGGCACCTAAACCCGTACTCCTCGTATATCGGCTCATCGTTCAATCTGTAAAGAGAAAACAATTAACCATCTCCATAGCGGTGCTAGTGCAGTGCGACTTCATCCTTAGATATACTAATAGTGTGTATATATATATAGCTTTTGAAAACCCAAATATCATAAATACGCGCTCTCATATACGTATACTATCTCTCCCTGATGTTTTCCCCCAGGTTATCTACGCAAGCTAGAGCTTTGATACCAAATGTGACGGCCCGCCGTCGGACCAGCTGACATTTCCTCCGAAATGCGTTGTACCGATGCCCAGCTAGCACGAGACGGTCGTCAAAAGAAAGGGTTGGAACGATGAACTAACAAAGAACCTGTAGTATATCTCACAGCGCATGGTATAAATATAATAATAACATAACTTGACATAAAACAGGCGAGACAGTGCATAAGCTGAAAACAAAATCATCATAGCAGTGGAAATCCATAATACAACTTATCATCCACATCATTATTACAACTTTAAAATACTATCTCTAAAGCAAAAAGGAAAGGTGCACTACTAATGCCCAAAGCAGTGACCAGCAACAACACAGGGAGAATATATGGAAATGATACGTGTAAGCATCTTGCTCGTCTACGGACAGCTACTCGTGCATAACCAGCTAACATGTCTCTAGTTTGCTCGTTTAGGAGCACCCATAGTAATAAGAAGAGACATAAAAGTCTAGGTCAGAAAAAAGTCTGGTATGAGCGATAAGCAGCAAAAATAGAACAATAACAGGTATACATAACCGTACCTGGACCTGGATCTGCAACCAAAGAGTTAGCACAACAGGTTGTACAACACTCTAAGTTGACACTAACACATGGTGTGAAAATAATGGGGAGGAGGTGTGCATGTCATGGTGATAGAAAACATCAAACATAGCAATCATCCTCACATCTCTCTCTACGTGTGTAAAGTATACGATATCTACCACTTTGTTCACCAAATCCTTTGTTATGATCACTTGCCCTTGGGAATCATAATGATCCCATTGCACTGATCCATAGCCTCTAGTCCTTTGCTATGCCCACTCTGCCCCCATGGAGTCATGACAATTACACTGCACTGGCTCATAGCCATGCTACGATCACTTTGCCCCCATGGAGTCATGACAACTCCACTGCACTGATCCATAGCCAATAATCTGTCTCTCAGTGGTGAGTCAAGCTATAGACATCGATAACCCCTTTGCACACGTCCTGCAGCAAAGTCCAACTCATGAAGTTAACTCGTTGGTTCCCATCTAGATCCTGAGTTCTAACTTCCTATTTGGACTACCTTTGCATCTCGGGTTTTGGTCATCACCTCGATTTGTGATCATCACTTGGGCCCGGGTCATGGATACCCCTCCGGTTCGCGGGTCCTCCATCAGGTCATCGCGGTTCGGACTCCAAGCTCCTCTATTCGGTTCGGTTCGTGGTCACTGACCCGGTTCAGGTCGGCTTGCATCCTTCCACCAGTTCGTGGCTCCTCCAAGCATCGGGTCGGTGTGGATATGTAATCACAGTTCATGAATGGCACTCCAGGTTGGGTCGAGCTCCACGGTTCGGGATCACCAAGCGGTTAGGGGTCGTGGTTTTCAAGTGAAAGCAAATCGGTTCGTAGAACGCGGTTCGGCTCGTGAGACATTGTCCGGTTCGGATCGTGGTGCCTTGGTCACGAATGGATGTCATGATCGGGTCGGTTTGGAAGAGATGGGCCGGATCATGAGGTGCTCCACGAGCGGGTTCGGGACCCGATCCGATCCCCTTTTCCTGCACTGTTTCCTGCAACTTTTTCAGCGAACTTTGTACGCCACACGACGGCGTTTTCGACCATTTTAATTGTTCTATGCAATCACAAATCATACTAAACAGTCATAGCAATATGTATAATCAACCATAAACACTAAAACGATGAATAATCATGTCAATATGGATCAAACATACCCAAAACCTATGTTTTCCCCTTAATCATGTTTAGTCAAACCTAACATTAGGATTAGCAAAATATGTCCAAATTAACCCAAATTTCTAACAGAGGCATAAAATAGTATTTAGGAATTTCTACATATTTTTCCAAAATTTTATAATGCATAATTTCGTTAATTAACACTAATCATCCCTAATGGCCATAATTAGTGAAAAACAATGCAAATCACTCACCTTAGCCACAAATAAAACCTTAGATCTGAAACTCTACTGATATGGTACGAATCCCAATGCATAGCACTAGCTCCAACTCTGATTTGGTGCTAATTTCCCTTGATTTGACGTAGATTTGCTTAATATACGATTGGGAGTGTGGATTTTGAAGGTGGAGGCCATGGCTAGGGTTTGAGAAATGTTTTAGGTGGTTGAGAAAATGAAATTAGATCGTTTCCTAACCGATCTCAGCCTCCCCATAACCCTAATCCCGAAATGGATTATGGGCCTATCCGCAAATTACCCTACTAAGCGCGCTTAAGCAGTTTTTCAACTTCCAGACCTTGTTTCAGCCATATCTCCCAAATGGTAAGCCCGTTTGAACAATGTGACCACTATACGGAAAGTAAACCATCATTCGAATCCAATGAAAGTTGTTTCAAGTTAAAACTCCTTACCAATAAAAATTTATAGGCGAAACAAGATTCACTAAGGGCAAAACGGTCATTTAAAAATCGGCAAAAATCGTGAACATGGGAAATGACCCTAATAGTCATTCCCTAAAGTTACATGACCATACGAATTCGTATGAAAATGAAATAAATATTCTACGATCCTCCGATGTGTAGAATGCGGGTCGTTACATGAAACATTTAGTCATGTGACTAAAAAGGAAAGTCAATACATACCAATATTCTTTGTCGATGGATATAAATTTAATATCAAAGAATACGATGCTGGAAAATTAAATAACAATATTGGTGTAGTCTTTAAAAGTAATGATGATCCAAATGACCATATGAATGAATCTTGTGGCATGCTAACTTAGATTTTGCAATTGACATATTTGACACGACCAGCGGAAGAAGCATTTTTGTTTAAATGCAACTGGTTTAGCAACGTTCCAGGTTTTAAAATCAACGTGCACCCAAAGTATAATCTTATAAAAATAAAACATGCTTTACGTTATTATAAGTACGATCCTTTTATACTTGCCAAACAAGCTCTTCAAGTTTATTATGCTCCCTATCCATATCTAAGAAGAGATAAAATTGATTGGTCGACTGTTTTAAAACAAAGGCAAGGTTTATATTTAATGGACGGAATATTCCCGACAAATAAGCTTTATCAAGCAGATGTCAAGGAAAATAATGGAATAGTAATAACCGACGATCAAAAAAAATTGGACCTCTAAACGATGAATCAAATGCATTAATTGAAGCATTTGAGACTATAGGGGAACAAAATATAGAGTACAAAATAGAGACAGAATCTGGAAGTGACGAGAACTGATCAATGATCCTCATTTTAAGAAGGTAATTTTTTTTTATAATAGTATGCTATTTAAATGATATGTTATGCCAATATGATAAGTATCTCATACTCTTCTTATATTATGCCATAATGTTTGTTTTACATAGTCCTTGTATGTTATGTTACAATGTTTGTCTATAACATGTACTACAAATATAATGTCACGTAAATGTACATCTTCACATTCTGGGTCTCCTTCTGCTTCTCATCCTCCAGAAGGTGGTGATGGCATTGGTCCATCACAAGAGCTATCACATCCTGTGGTGTAGCTTCAACCAAAACCAATGGAGGGTAAGTATTAAGTTTCAAAATTAAATTTCATTTTTGTATAATATATTATAAATATATATAGTAGCCATGAAATATTAAATGTTCTTTTTTCGTTTAATATAGTGGTTTTGAGTTAGAGCCCTCCATCACAGTCTTGGTGATATCACGACAAGCTTACATGAGTCGCATGACGTCATATTAGCCTAAGTGGACGTTCGTACCAGATAATGCTAAGGAGTCTATTTGGAAAGATCTTTTGGTACGTGTAATATACCGATTATTACATTAAGTAGTCATGTTCCTATTTGATCGGTTCATGTTTGTGCTATTTCTCAAACGTGCAAGGTTTTGTGGACCTCCAAGAATATGATATTCCCCGCATCTAGGCATCATTGGAATAGTAAAGATGCAAAAAATTATAGTGTAACTTTAAATAGCATACAATTAGCTAAAAAAAAGCCTATTTGGATGAGCGCTAATGTGCGGGATGATCTTCTAACTTAGTGGAGCAACGACAAGTTTCTGGTAAATTTACTACATATTTAATTTAAATCGTTTAGCTTAATTAATATATAAATTAGAATAAAACATGTTTTTTTTCAACTTAAATTCGTAGGCTGAGTCTCGGAGAAATTCAGCAAATAGGAGCAAAAACACCATAATAATCGCGATGACTCCAAGTCATTTCAGCATCATCCAAGGACTTGGTATATTAATTAATTACACAGTTATATATTTTAAGTTCTAAATTTTTAAAAGATAGACAACATAACAATATATAAAATATATGCATATTTCAGGAGAGACGGCGGGATGCTCATGTGTCGTATTGGAATGTTTCTATGCATACACATGTCGAAAGTCAAACCAGTTTCCTACTCTCAGGAACATAATGACAAAACACATACTGCGTATGTAAGTATAACATAGTCAACTTAAAGTTATAATTTAATTAAAATAGCGTTATCTAAATTCAATGGTATTTTACATAACAGCAACTATCTCAAAAACAACGGGCATAGATGTTTGAGGACAGTGGAAAGGACGACAGACTGCTGACGAGGAGGATTTGATCTTTGAGGTTGTCATCGATCCACCAACCCGCAACGGACGTTATCGATTTAGGAGCCAAGCGATAATTTTAAATTAAATTTTACAATAGTTATTCTACTGCATTTTCAAATGTGTTGCACATTGTTATGTAAACTACTTTGAAGTAAGGTTTGAACTATTTGATTAATTCTAAATTAAATAACCTAGTTTTGAAAATTGTTAAATTTGATTTGATATGTTTTTTATATATTTATAATCGATTTTCCACTTGAATCATAAAATTGTTTAAAATGAATTGAAATATGGATGTATATATTTCCAAATGGACATAGCAAATTTGGTTAAGATGAGTTGAATTTGCTATAAATGTGACGTTGAATGATTTCCAATCGATAGTCGAATTATAAATTGTTTGAAATAATGTTATCAAATGGGTTAAAATTTAACGACGACGGTTGATATGATAAGAATATTTGAAATCAAATAATTTCGAAGTTATATTAACTATATAACCAGTTTTTGGAGATTTTGTACACAAACGAGATTTTGAAATATTATGTGGAGGATGTAACTCTATTGAAGTCGAAATAGGTACCAAGGATTTTGGGAAATAAACAACATTAAACTTACGAATGATGGATTATTGTGCACATATATTACATTTCTTCTGATAATTTAGTAGAAACTGAAATTTACATGAATTGCAATTATGAAAAATTGAACAAAATAAAATTGTTTATAGGTTTAGACATCTCAAAAATTATACCAGACGGCTCAGGACAATGAGAAGATTACACAGCTATGAGCCCAAATCGCCAAGATTACCGAGCGTGATCGCCATCGTGAAGAACAAATGGAGCAAACCAGTGTTTGGCAGAGTTCATAGCTCAGTACGGTATGTTTCCATCATCATCTGGTGGTTCCAGAGGAGAATGACTTGAGGTATGTTTTGTTTCATTTTTTGTCATATATATGTACATATACGCTTTGAGTAAGTGAGGATTTGGTTGATACATATGATGGTTTATATGTATTGTTGTTGTAGTGGTGATGATGGTTTAGACGTTCCGTTGGACGATGGTTTATATTGATTTCATGACGTTGGATTGTTGAATATTTTTAAATATTGGTTTGTGTTGTGTGTATTAGATTTTATGTGTATGATTTGGGTTTACTGTTAGGTTTGGGTATATATGTGAGTGTTATGTATATGCTCGAAATGAAGCTGCTATGATATATATGAGATTATGGAGTGGTTGGAATTAAGCAATCTAAAATCTAGAAAAATAAATACTCAGTTTTCCAACGGCATCCAACGACATACAGGCCCTTATATTTCATCGACTACCAAGAGCTTCCAATGAATTATTCCAACATCTTCTAACAGTTTCCAGTGGCTCTCTAGTCAATAATTACTTCCACGTGTCCACATTAAACGTTGAAGGCCATTGGAAATTATTCGTTGATGGCATTGGAGACCGCTGGAAACCATTGAAGTGTATACCAACGGCTTTTCGAACGGCCTCCAATGACCCCTGGCCGTTGGTAACTACTATTGTTCTTGTAGTGTTTTAGTAAGGTTTAGTGTTTATTTTGTCAAGAAAAAAAATCTCATGAATTTAAACTTATAAATGTTTGTCTTGATATTAAAGCGAAAAATGCGTGTTTTTGGTAAAAATATGAATTTTAATATGTGTTGCATTAAAATGATTTTTAAAGTGTTTGATAATAATAATAACAATTTTATTTATTTATTTTAACATATGTATTTAAATTTTGATAACAGTGTATGTTGTAAAATGTTTTAATATAGTGTTATAAGTGTTGTAATACAATGGAATTAGCCTAAGTGGTCTTGATTTACTCACGCATAGTATTATTAAGATGTTTTTAATCCTAGAGTGATCCAATAATAAATTAAGCATCAAGAAAAGAAAGAGCACGTGATAATTCCTCCATCACTCTTTCTACCTCTTCCAGAAAAATCTCAGAGAAAAGTTTACATTTTCTTCCCTCAAATCCTCCTAAATTTAACTAGAAATTCAAGTTAAAGCTAGAGTTAGGTTGTTGGATTCCCCTCTTTAGTTTCATGTCACTGTAAAGGATTTCTTAGGTATCTGTAGCTTTCCAATGGCTAAAGTGTCTTCTTTCCTTGCAAATTCTATTGTAAATCACTGATAATAATAATGTGAGTTGTCACTTGTCCGGCTCATACTTTCTAGCTTAATACTATTTGCATGTTCTTTATTTGTCATTGAAATGGGTTTTGTTAGGGTAAACTAAAAAAAATCATTTCTACGAAAATTTTGAGTTATGAGTTGCTGATTGTAATAACCCGGATTTTTGGGTGCCCAGGCTAATATGGACTATAATGTATCTTTTTGTTTTAATATATATATATATATATATATATATTAAAAGTAATGTGAGTTTTAAACATAACTCGCATTATATTTTAAAACAAGAAAGTGTAATTTGTGATTTTCTGAATTTACTATATTGAAATAAATTAAATGCTCTTGTTATAATGAACAATTTATTCCAACCCATATTTGTAGGTTATAAATTAGTTATTCATGTGAATATTAAAAAAAATTAAGGGTCAATCAACATTTAAAAGAAATATATATTTTCAATATGGTTTGTTTAGTTGTCTTAGTGAATAATTAATAATGTATGGATTTGTGTTTCAATGCAAATTAGACAAAATAAATTTGGGATTCTGCTCTAAGTTAAGGTTGTAATGGTTATGTAAATCTTAGATTAATAATAATAAATTGTTGGTTTTGATAAGATAGAGATATAAATTTGTAGATTATTGTTAAAAGAGAATTTATGGTATAAATAACACTATTGGTATGTTTATTAGTTTGATAAAATAAATTAAGACACAAATATTGACTGTGAAAAAATATTTGAACATTTGAAATGTTTGTAAAATTGATTTTAGTGTATGTAATTTAAAGAGGTGTTTAAATTGTGTTAATGAAGTGCTTAAACTTGTGATTAATTGAGATATTAACTTAAGAGATTTTTTTTTATAAGAATTTCATTGTAAAGATTGTGCATTTTTACAAAGTAAATATGTGTGAGTTCTTAGAAAAAGATGGGCTTGAATGTGTTAATTGCTTTAGTTAATCCTAACTATTTAATTAAGGACTTATTATGGTTTTACTTGCCTTAACCCTTGTTTTGTTGGAGGGATATTCTGAAAAGTGGTGGAGAGAAAGAAACATATGTATCTTTATCTCCCTCGATTTCCTTTCCTTCTCCAGAAAACTTCTTGAAGAAAAATCTATGGCCTTCTCCCTCCTTTTTACCCACTACAAGAAAAATTATGTTTTGTAGCACCCAAAAACCGCCACTAAGTATTTTTGGTGGCATTTCGATAATCGTTACGAGAAAACATGCCACTAAAAATAATTTATTTTGTTGCAATTTATATAAATGCCACTAATAAAATCTTTTTCACGACGCTTTTTTAACGTTACCTTTTTTGTGGCATTAATTAAACGCCACCGAAAGGGTTTCTGCATTATGATTGTTTTTTTGTTACGTTCTTTTAGGTTTTTTGTGGCGTTTAAAATGCGCCAACATAGTTGTTTTTGTGTTCTGTGACAATTTATTTGTAGCGGTTTTTAAACGCTACGAATGAATTAAATATTCCATAGCATTTTCCCTGCCACTATTTGTTACCAAATTTGTATTATAATATTTCGTACATACCCATAATTTCGCCTCCAATTAAATAACATAATCCACAAACACATACATTTTTGAACATAACATATTATATAACCATAACATACACCATCAAGCATCCACAAGATTATCATACAAACATCCACAAGTTCAATCTTCCACAACCTTCACAAACAAACTACCAGTAACACTGTCATAACCACAACATACACAACCGGGCTACCGAGTTTAAATAACCAGTAACACTGTCATAACCAAGTATAATAAACACAGAAATAAACATCTGAAATAACCAAGTTACCGAGCAGATATTGTAGTGCTGCTATCATAAAACCACCCGAAATATTGTTGATCTACCTGTAAAACAAATAATATAACATAACTTAAGAATAGAAATAGCATAAACCTTTCAGACACTACATAACATAAACCTTTTAGACACAAGCTCTGAACGTAACACTACATAACATAAACCTTTTAGACACGCTCATTTTCCTACACATTATGGACACTACATAACACAAACACCTGATTTTTTCTCAACCTAAATTTTTGCCTAACCAATTTCCATTGCATAAAATAATGACTACAAAATAATTTTGACTGAAAGAAACAACCTCAATTCCTGAAATATAGAAAATGTTCCAGAACTCTGAACCATGTATTGCAATTCTGTGACCATGTAATTATGTGACCGGGTAATTCAGAGATAACAATGCCTACCCGTTAAGGTGAATGTATGATTTCATATATGATTTCTGAGATGACCATGTAATTTGAGATGGCATGTAATTCTGAGATGACCTGTAATTCTGAGATGACATGTGTCGTCTCCTCGAGTATATTTCATATATGATTTCTCTCTAATTAAAGTGAGTGCTTATTGGTATCTTTGCATTAGTACACATTATCTTGATAATATTTTAACCATGTACATAAAAGTTTGATCTTTAATGCAAATCATCTAAGATATCTCACCAAACAGTCTTCAAAAGCATCAATAAATATTAAGTGGGAGTTTTGTCTGGTACTACTACCAAGTTTGATTTATAAGGAGAGTGAGACAACACAATTATTATCCAAAATAACCTAACTCAATTATTTTCAATCGACCATGTGCTCCCGATGGCAGTAACTCCTAAATGTATATTAAAAAATATTAAAATACCTTTCATTTTTTGTCAATAATGATTTTTCCCACTGACCAAGCTGTGGGAACGCCGAAGGCATCTTCCATGCACGTCAGAGCTGATGTTGGTCTCCATAGCTCTACAGTTGGAACTGTCACATGTTCAACCCAAACCTTTACAACATTCTTTCCCAATGGACGACAATGGACCATCGTTATCGGATCAGTTGATGCAATATATCCTTCAGCCACTACGT
Organism: Allium sativum; assembly: GCA_030737875.1. NCBI lineage: Eukaryota > Viridiplantae > Streptophyta > Magnoliopsida > Asparagales > Amaryllidaceae > Allium > Allium sativum. The sequence continues at coordinate 495,043,966 of CM060920.1, forward strand.
CTGTTCCAACCACATCTATCAACTTGCATTTGGCATCTTTTGTCATGTTTGCAATCGGCTAAAAGAAAAAAAGATTATTATGCAGAATGTATATACTTACACAGTGATCAATGTTGAAAATTAATACTTGCATGTTTCGATTTATTCGTGAACACATATGAGGATTTCGAGGGAGAAGTCGCATGATTTTCACTATCACCATGACTCTTAGTTGGATTTTCTTTGTCCGCTTCTACTTTGGATCTTGGCCACGCTACTTTCCTACCAATTGCATCTCCAATGCAAGACATATCAGATGTGGGTCGCCACAAATAAGCATCTTTATTTATTGCGTTGTCCACCCAAATGAGAACAGTAGACGGACCGAGCGGGATACCATTAACAGTGCATTTTGGATCATCGGAATGGATTCTTCCTTCGGCGACTACGCCTTCACCCTCATTCCAACCATAAATCTTGCAAATATTGTGGATGTTGTCGGTACTCTAAAAATGAGAATTTACTTCAATATTAGCAATTATACACACACAGAACTGCTAATATTAGTCATGGCAGTTTCAAAACAAGAGAATATTGTGTTATTTCTATGTAGCTGCTGCTAATAGCTTCACGCGTAACTATAAATAAAAATTGTATTATACACACACAAAATAGCTATAAATATAATCTGAGAAGTTTAAATTTTACCGTACTGTCTTCATCAAAGTTCAAGCGTGTTCGCAGCGGTACCTTGACACAAACTGATGGCCAAGCTATTACCTTATTCACAACATCTGCTAATACAGCCATTTTACGTGTAGGCCTCCATAAATAAGTATCTGCCTTATCCACAAAACCTATAACAACGCTCGCAGCATTTGGTCCAAGACAAATGTCATTGACAACGTCATTTGGGTCCATGGATAATAGCCTCCCATAGGCAACAGCTCCAGAGGTTCCATCCCAATTCAGTAACAAACATATTTCGTTGTCACTCTAGAATTATTCAACCAAAAGTAATACCAAATACTGGATTAAAAATTCAAAACATAAATTTTATTTATTGAGTAATATAATTATTATTTTTACCGATTCAGGTGAGATCTTTCCTGAACTTTCTTTACCCTGCTGCAAAGCATAAATATCACGATATTTTAATCTAAGGAGCACTCAAGTGGATGCCACAATACTTAAAAAAAATACTGGATCAAAATATTTATTGGGTAGTGTAATTATTATTTTTACCATTACATGTTTTCTCCCTTGCAAACTTTGTTTACCTTGTAGTAAAGCACCAAAATTTACTCTTCTTAGTATTTTAAATTATAGTGTGTGCTAGAAGTTTACCTTCTAGTCCATCAGAGTCTGTATCATTCCCTTCAATTCTGCTATTTCCTCTCGACACCATGAGACTTGTTTATCTTTGGACTGAGCCATAGCTAGCTTGGTTAAAGTACAACCCCTTCCCAATTCCCTTAACCTTCCCGGCCAATCTTCTCCCAATACATGTGCAAGAGCATCTCCACTGACATTCTGTGTCGAGCTAAACTGGGTTATGCTACCAAATTTTTTAATCTCCTCCTACATAAATAAAAACACATAGATGATGTACAATGGTAAAAATACCATAGTTTCAAAAAAAATACTGATAAAATAAAAAAGACAATTATACAATAGTATTTGCAACTTCTATGGACACCGGTTGACTATTTTTTTTTTGTGATATTTGATCCACACGTCAACTCTAGTTATGGATGATGGATCTACACTTTCGTTTTTCTAAATTTAGGATAACATTAAATAAGTAAAATGACAGGTATAAAATAATATTAAATAAAGCTGTAGTTATTAATCTAACTAGGTCTTCGGTCATTCTAGCCATTACCTTATGACTGGTTGTATGTGGAAGTTGTGTGTGCCTAAGGGCTGAATATTTCTCACTTTTTTGTAGGAAATATAGTAAGATGTTAAAATTATCATACTAATAGAGATGAGCGTAGGAATGATTTGCTATTGAAGTATTGAATTTTATCTTAAATTTACCTTAAACTCCACACTTGTTTTCGCCTTCACAAACTTTCTCCATTCGTTCATGTTTTTTATGTTGGTTGGTTTCAGTTTAAGTCTTTTGTCTTCACTCTCCATTTTTTGTAAAGTTCGAACCAATTTGCTTTTTGACGATCTCCACAGTACTCCCATTTGTTGAAATATGGCTTTTCTTTGTCATTCCTCTTCTAGTTTAAATCTAAACTGAACCAGTTCATGAAAACATGATATTAAAATCAAATAATTCACTTGTGCATACGGTCCGAACTGAAGTACACAGCTTTAGAATATTAAAATTTGTTGCATGAATTATGAGATTTCTATCATGTAATTAAGTAACCAAAATTAATTCTTAATTCATACCTGAACCGACTGCTACAATACTTCTTTTAAATCATCATTTATATTCTGCCAATCGTCGATAGTGTATGGAACCTGCTTCCACACAAACAGTCGAAGAAAAGAGGATAAATATACAGATGCTTGCCCTATCGGTATACCTAGATTATTGAACTCAACTTCAGTTCTATCCAGACTTCATAACGGGAGCCTTTTTGCTTTTGTTGGACCTCTACCGCCTCTTTTCCGAGAAGTACTTCCGATGTCAGGTACACTTTGTTTTCCAATTTCCAACTCGGCGTCATCAGTTTGTACAAGATAGGTTTGATTTTCTAAGCGTAGACCTTCTTCATTTTGGTCATTCAGGATAGTTTGTTCTTTGAATTCATTGCGAACAATGCCTTTCTACTTATTAGAACTAACTGGTTGATCTTCGCACTAAATCTTACGCTTTAACTTTGACTTGCGCTTCCGATCTGGCTTATTCTTTTGGGATTCCGTTGCAGCCTTTATCTAGTTGCGAGTACGTACATTGCATGTCGACATAATTTCCTGCAAATGAAATAAAATACATAATTTGAACTGTATATATAGTCATTAATATACATATATAATTTAAATTGTGTGGTTTGATGTAAACAAATGCAAGATCATACAAGGCAGTACAATGTATATGTATATACAGATATATGTATATAAAGTATACACATGTGCGTGTAATATGTGCATATGCAAAAGCAGACCAGACCAAACAAATCTCATGTTTAATGGGAAGACAAGGCAACACAATGTACTAGTGCATGTGCGTGTAATATGAAAAACAAGTCAGACCGCATGACCATGAAATTCCAGAATTTCTAGTACAACATAAATGTATATAACATAGTTTCAGATGCAACACCAATGAACAACCGAACGTACAGAAAATCAATACGATTACAACGAACAACCAACATTAAAGCAAATAAACAACCAACACTACAGAAAATCAATATGAGTATAATGAACAACGATGCTCAAGTTGGACTTATAATCTACTCAAGTATGCCATCGCAATCCTCTCTAACATAGCTAACATCCTCATCATCCACTTCGGTTATTTCATCTTCCATTACTTGGATATCTTCCTCGATGCAATCGGGATCCACTAAATCAGTAAAACTTCTTGATGGTCCTTTCATTACAACATACCAATTAGAATCATCGTCCTCTCTTGAATACAATACTTGTTTAGCTTGAGATGCGAGTATGTATGGGTTTGTGAAAATGATGCTTGATGTAAATTAACAATAGTGAACCCATCATCATCAACTTTTACTCCATTTTCTTTATACACCCAACGACACTTAAAAACTGGAATATAAAACAAATGATAATCTAATAAAATTATATCTGTCATTATTCCATAATAAGTGACTACATCAACCACTTGGGACATATCTTTTGCACTTGCTCTACACATAGTAGTTGCATCAAAAGACACCCCACAATTCTGAGTTTGTCTCCCTAAATCTTTTACATGAAAACGCTGCTCACTGATGATATATCCTTTGTAAGACATGGCATCATCCTTCGGACCGTAAGCAATCCATATCAACATGTCTATATGATCGTTGGAGATTCTACATAGAATTTCATTTAGCATGTAAATTTTGTATGTAGTATATTAATAGTCATATTAGAATATATTTGAAATCTAACTAACCTTCCTTTTAATCCAATCGGCAAAATTTTTGGTACGTGTTTCCCAAAGTAATGTCACATTTTTTTTCATGCGCTGGTCTGAGTTTTCTAATTCCTACAATTGTAAACTAGTTTTGAACATATGATTATAATTTATATATAGCATTACGAATACATAAAAATAGTTAAAACAATATATAACATGAACTTACTGCATGAATGGTTCCACCACAGCCATAATTAACATGGCTAAATGAGTCATTTCTTTCTCATTAGGCGGCAACGTAATTATTTTCGATGTTGAAATTGGACGTCCCTCGAGTATTACACTACTTTCATACTCTTCATTTCGAGCTCCTTTCTCCTCTATATGTCCTGGTTTTTTCAAAAATTCATTGAAGAACAACATGCATTCTGCTGCTAGATACGATTCTGCAATACATCCCTCTGGTCGTGCATGGTTTCTGGCATAATCTTTGAGTGTCTTCGTATATCTTTCGAACATGTACATCCAATGAAAATGAACCGGTCCACACATTAGTGCTTCTTTTCCAAGATGAATGGATAAATGTACTATTATATCAAAGAAAAATAGTGGGAAATTTTTTTCAAGCTTACATAAAACTTCAATAATCTCAACATTGATTTGTTCTACCTTCTCTTTATCAAGAACACGTTGACATAATTTGTTGAAAAAAGAACATAAGTGAGTTATTGCTTTTCTTGCCTTGTTTGTCAGTAATCCACTCGATTTTACTAGCAATAAATGTTGCATTTATACATGATAATCATGTGACTTAAATACACTAATTTTACAATTCGACAACAAAATCCGATTTTTTAAATTTGAAAAGTACTCATCTGGTCCTTTGAAATCGTACAATCTTTGGCAAAATATTTTTCTCTCGGATTTTGACAACAAATATGGAGCCGGTGGAAGATATGTTTTATTCCCATGAGGTAGTGTATGAAGCTCACATCAAATTCCCCAATCCTCTAAATCCTTCCAACAGTTGGTTCCATCTTTGGATTTATTACCATGCAACAATATGCCCAATAAGCTTTCACCAATATTCTTCTCCACATGCATCACATCTATATTGTGACGTAATGGAAGTTCCTGCGAAAACCATAGCTATAAACGCATTATTGGGTTTTTCTTATACTAAAACGGTAAAAATTAAACATATTAACCACTAACCTCCCAATAAGGCAAATCAAAGAAAATTGATCTTTTTTCCATCTTGCTATCTCCATTTTCGTGGAAGTGTTAGTATCATCAATTTCATCTTCTTCATCATAAACACACTTTATCTTATTAATTTTGTCTTCTTTTCCTTTTCCAAAAGCATCTGGATAATCCTTCAACAATGCATAGATGTTTCTCCCAGTAAGCAATCTAGGAGCACTATCTGTCTCTACGGTGTTATCAAACAATGCCTTTTGTTTCCTACATGAATCTGAAGGAAGAAGAAATCTTCTATGTCCCATGTAGGTAAGCTTTCGACTATGATTTAGCCAACGAGAATGGGTATTGACACCACATAATGGGCAAGATTTTCCCCTTTCACATGACATCCAGCAAGATTTCCATAAGCAGGAAAATCATTAATCGTCCATAGAAAACTTGCATTCAATTTAAATAAATTTTTGTTAAACATGTCGTAAGCATTAACTCTGTAAGACCATAAGTGATGCAAATCTTCCACCAAAGGCGCCAAATATACATCAATATCATTCACGGGTTGCTTCGGGCCTGGAATAAGTAAAGTCAACATAATATTTTCCTTCTTCATTCAAAATATAGGTGAGAGATTGTATGCCACAAGCATTACCGGCCAGCAACTATATTTCGAACTCAACATGGAAAATAGGTTGAATCCATCTATAGCAAGACCAAGCCTAAGATTGCGTTGATCCGATGAAAAAGATTTATAATTTTCATCTACCATTTTCCATGTCATAGAATCCATGGGATGACACATTTTTCCATCGCTACTTTTATCAGCAAAATGCAATCTTAAATCTTCTGCCATCTTTTGAGATCTATACATTCTTCTAAATCTCGGAATGATTGGGAAATATCCTAATACTTTTACTGGAACACCTTGTATAACCTCTTTAGTATCTTGATTTTTCTTCCATCTCGAAGAACCACATTTTGGACAATTTTCTAAATCTTTGTATTCTTTTCTGAAAAGGCAACAGTCATTCTCACATGCATGTATCTTTTCAAAACCCATGTCGAATACTTTAAGAAATTTCTTGACTTCATATAAGTTTTTGCAAAGCATGTTTTCCTTCGGTAGAAATAGATGTTGCCTAGCTAAAAGCTTGTCGAGCCCACTATCAAACAAGCCAGTCTCGCGTTTAAGATTATACAATACGGTGATAGCAAATAATTTTGTGTTATCTATACAACCAGGGTATAATGGAGTTTCTGCATCTTCCAAGTTCTTGAGTAACTCATCCTCTTTTCTTCGAAAATCAACATTATCTTTATCATCGTCAAAAAAATCATTATTCATAAAATCTTCATTTTCATAGTGAATCATCTTGAATAGATCATATACGTCAAACGTATTTGTTTTCTTCTCTACATTTATCTCTTCACCATGATTAAACCATTCACCATCAATGTATCTAGGATCCATTCCTTTTATAATTAAATGGTCAACAATAGTTTGGTCATCATGGCAACTAAGATTCCGACAGTCTCTGCAAGGTCATAACATTTTTTCTATATTTCTTACGTTCCTCTTTGCATCGTGCACAAAATTCACTGCCCCTTGTTCTATGACAGAATTAAAAAACATAAAAAATTTAGTTTTAATATTAGATTATCTGTTCTAAATCTCAAAATATGTATTAAGTTAAGCATTGTTTTATCACCTGTTTAAAAAAACCCAATCTTTTTCCACCATCGACTTATGATGGCAAATAAGTTTCTGATCTTTGACGTATAAATTGGTTATCTATTGTTAGAAAAAAATAACAACATGTTGAAGTTATTACCCAAAAAGACATCCAAGCATATTATAAATGATGCACTAACTACCTAATTCTACTTCAGCCAATATGATTATATGTTCAAATACAAATCCGCCAAGAAGAATTATAAGAGAGTAGGAAAATAATTTCCAACACTACTATTATCTAAAAATTTATATATTATGCGCTTCGCTTTACTGAAACGCGTGCTTTGCATTTTTGCATTGCGCTTATGCTCCAAGCATGGCGCTTCGGTGCGCTTTTCGCATCTAATAACATTGGGCACTAGTACTATTATCAGCGATAATAGTACAAATCTCCATTCAAAATACTAAATAAGTGTGCCCATTTAAAGATGACAGCAATTAAGAAAAATGTTACAGAACCATATAGGATTATTTTAACTGCAAAATGTTTCAGGAGATTTGAACATGGCCAAGACAGCTTAAGAGAATTATACAATTACATATTGCTCAGAACCATATAGGATAAAGTCATAAAGAGCGAACAAAGGTTTGAGACATGAGTATCTTATCTACCAAAGGATTTGCATGATTTAAATACGACCAGTGAAAACAAAAATTAGAAAGGGCAAAGTCCATAATATCTTATTTACAATTATAAGGCAAGAAGGAGCTAGTAAGAAGTACAGGCTTGGATCATCAATGCCTGGGACGAGGCAAAAGTAGGAATAGTTAAGGCTTAGCTATGCAAAATTTTAGAGGGTGGTACCTGGTGAATTACTTTTATTAACCAAGATATATCAAAAAGACATAGAAATTAGCCACACTATTCAAAATATGAAATCTAGACAATCCTAGATTCACATATAAGACATGGTATCGATTAGTGTGACTGCGTACGCTACTGCTTATTCCCATGTACACCATACATGATATCATCAGCGTATTATTGTACATTAACCAGATCTCACAGATCCTAGATTCACATAAAAGAGAGAAAATTTTGTCTATTCAAAACTCCTAAATGGTTTTCATGTCTCATTGCTCCCCATAACTGAATAAAAATCCATCACATCAAAAGCGTACAACATGAAATTAACCTATCAGAAAAACATCCAAATAGAACATGAAAATCAAGCAGTTATAACATAATCGAGCGCTAGAAAGATAGGAGATGAGAAAATGACAGAATATAGAACTACATATCGATGAGTGATTGCAATTAGGGCTAATCAGTTATACCATCAAACCCTAACAAGATAGGAGATGAGAAAATAACATGCTTTCAAATATTACAGATCAGTGAGCGGAGATTTTCGTCAGCTTCCACTACATTGTTGAGAGGAGTACGACGGAGTTAACAATGACACGAGGAACGTTAATCGGTGCGATTTCTTCGGCAGAGAGCGATTTGGGGGAAAGGGAATTTTTTCGGTAGAGGGATTTGGAGGGAAAGGGAAAGAGGGTTAAAATTTTGAGCGGGATAGGAATAGAAAATAGGTGGTCACGTTTTTTTTACCACGTGGACTAATTTTTGTTAGGCGGGGAGATGAAATTTTTTTTGCCGCGTTAATAATAGGTGTGAAAACACTTTTTCTTGCATTTACAAATAAACGCCACTGACTTTTGCAACAAAAAATCATTTTTCTTATAGTGACCTTAAATCCAATTTTCTTCCTAAAAAATTATGCAAAGGAGGATGAAACTTCTCCTCTTCTTAGTAGGAAGCAATCTTAGTTGGGAATCAAGCTATTCTCTCTCTCAACTCACAGAAAAGAAGGCACATTAGAAGATTTGAGGCTGCATGTCAATATTTTCTTTTCATCTTGAGTCCTCGAGTCTCAAGCTTTTATTTTGCAAGCGATTCCAAGGGTAAATCCTCCAAATCTGATCTTAGGTGAGTGTATGCTTACAATTACCAAATTTACATGTATTAGGTGTTCAAACTATTAGTTTGATTTCTTTTTACTACAAAATAATCGTTTACCATAACTTGAGAAGTTACAATAAATCTTTTGCATTAAAAATTATTGTCTGGTGATCTTTGAGGCCCCTAATCTCCCTTGATTCTAGTGTGTTTTGTGCAATATTGATCTCAATTTGTTGTCGTGGTTATATTATTGTCGCTAGTTCCATTGCATGTCTTTATTTTCACTTCAGTCATTTTAGAAATTGGAACAAAAACGAAGACAAAGCAGGTCTTTAACCTGTTGTTGCCTACGTGAACTAGGTCGATCTGGGAGTCAACCTAGGCTTGATAGGGGTTGACCCTGGGTCGACACCCTCAAGATATGGGTCGACACCTTGATCGATCCATGTGTGATGGCTTGCGCAAGGAACTCTTGCATTTCATTGTGTTAGTTCCAGTTTTTTCTTGCATTGTTGAAGCTAGTTCTTGGTTGAATTTCCTAATGCTTTGCTCTGGGTTTTGCTATTGTTAAAGCTTGGTAAACAAAGTTATAATCTGAATCCCATATTTTTGGTGATTCTCGATGAATTCATTGTTAAGTTTATGATGAGTTTTGTTTGATGTTTCACACGTACATAATTTATAAGCTAGTTTTATTCATATATAACATCATTTTAAATTGTAGCTTTGAGACAAAATGAATTTCTTATTTTAATTGTTATTGATAAAATGTCTTAAAACAATAGTATAACTGTAGTTTGAAACTATAAACGTTTTTTGTAATGACCTGCATTCTACACACCGGAGGATCGCAGAATATTTGTTTCACTTAGATGCGAAGCCGTATGGTCGTGTAACTTTAGGAAATGACTATTAGGTCATTTCCCATGCTCACGATTTTTGCCGATTTTTAAATGACCATTTTGCCCTTGGCGAATCTTGTTTCCTCTATAACTTTTGATTTGAAAGGAGTTTTGACCTGAAAATACTTCCATTGGATTCAAATGATGGTTTACCTTTAAAACAGCTTAATTGGGCCAAATTAAGGTGATTAGCAGCTAGGCCCATAACCCATTTCGGGATTAGGGTTATCGAAGGGCTAATAGGGTTAGAGAAAACATTTCATTTCATATTTCCAGCCGTCATTTACATCCTTGAAACCCTAGCAATGGCCTCCACCTTCTAAATCACTCCCAAATCACTTTCTAATTGCGTATTAGCTTACTCTACACCAAATCAAGGAAGATTAGTATCAAATCAGAGTTGAAGCTGCTGTGATGCATTGGAAACCACGCCAAAACAGTAGAGTTTCAGATCTAATGTTTTATTTGTGGCTATGGTGAGTGATTTGCATTGTTTTCACTAATTACGGCTAATTAGGGGTGATTAGTGATAATTAACGAAATTATGCATGATAAAATTCTGGAAAAAACTGTAGAAATTCATAAATATTATTTTATGCCTCTGTTAGAATTTTGGGTTAATTTGGACATGTTTTGCTAATCCTCATGCTAGATATGATTGAAGTTGATTAAAGGGAAAACATGGGTTTTGGGTAGGTTTGATCCATATGGACATGTTAAATCATCGTTTTGGTGATTATGGTTGATTATACAAGTTGCTATTACTGTTTGGAATGTTTTGTGATTGCCTAGAACTGTTAGATTGGTCGAAAACGCCGTTCTATGGCGTAAACAGATTGTTGGAAAGGGATGCGGGAAATTGGTCAGACCCGTTCGTGAGACACACCCACCTCGTGAGCATGTATCACGAACTGACCCCCTCCACTCGTGGACCACCTACTCCCCACGAGCCAACCCTCACAAACCAAGTTTCCTGACTCGAACCAAGGTGGACCACGAACGGTGGAGCACCTCGAGATGTTGGCCACGATCCAATGTCACGAACCGGAGGACAGACCATGAATCGGTACCACCGAGCCACCCTGGATGGAGATTCATGAACCGAGGAGGACCACCACGACCCAGATATTCATCATGAGACGGAGAAGAGCCGGCTATGAGTCGAACCAAGATGAGTACCACGAGTTGTTATGAAGGTCACAAACTGAAAAGTCACGAACCGGGATGATGACCAAAACCCAAGATGCAAAGGTAGTCCAAATAGGAAGTTAGAACTCAGAATCCAGATGGGAACCAATGAGTTAACTTCATGAGTTGGACTTTGCTGCGGGACATGTGCAAAGGGGTTATCGATGACTATAGCTTTGACTCACCACTGAGAGATGGATATTGGCTACAAATCAGTGCAGTGGAGTTGTCATAACTCCATGGGGCAGAGTGATCATAGCAGGGCTATGAGCTAGTGCAGTGAAGTTGTCATGACTCCATGTGGGCAGAGTGGACATAGCAAACGATTAGTGGCTATGGATCAGTGCAGTGGAGCCGTCATGACTTCATGGGGTAGAGTGATCGTAGCAAAGAATTGGGTGATCAAAGTGGTAGATATCATATACTTTACGCACTGAGTGAGAGATGTGAGGAAGATTGCTATGTTTGATGTTTTCTATCACTATGACATGCACACCCCTTCGCCATTGTTTTCACACCATGTGTTAGTGTCACATTAGAGTATTGTACATCCTATTGTGCCAACTCTTTGGTTGCAGGTCCAGGTCCAGGTATGGTTATGTATACCTGTTATTGTTATGTTTTGCTGCTTATCGCTCATCCCAGACTTTTTTATGACCCAGAGTTTTATGTCTCTTCTTATTACTCTGGGTGCTCCTAAGCGAGCAGACTAAAGATAGGTTAGCTGGTTATGCAGAGTAGCTGTCCGGAGACGAACAGGAGGCTTACACGTATCATTCCCACATATTCTCCCTTATTGTTGTTGGTCACTACTTTGGGCATTAGTAGTGTACCTTCCTATTTTGCTTTAGAGACAGTTTTAAAAGCTGCAATGATGATGGTCTGGATCATAAGCTGTATTTTGAATTTTCCATTGCTATGATGGTTTAGTTTTCAGCTTATGCACTGTCTCACCTGTTTTATATCAAGTTATGTTATTATTATATTTTGTTCCATATGCCGTGAGATATACTACAGGTTCTTTGATGATTCGTCGTTTCAAAACCCTTTTCCTTTGACGACCGTCACGTGCTGCTTGGACATCGACGCAACACATTTCAGGGAAATGTCGGCTGGTGCGTCGCGGGCCATCACATTTTTAAAGAAAAAAGTTAACGAATTTCGTAATTTTTTTAGAAACCATCTTCGTTAATAAAATATATTTTCTATGTATGTAAGTGCACATTTCTGCACTCTTCAAGAAGACGTATTTGTGATTAAATGATATAGTAAACCTTGTGGTACTGGACATAAAAGTATATTGTATTACACACATGTCTAGTTGAAGCAGATGACTTGGTGTTTTTATGATTGATGTGTCTAGTGATTTGGTATTTTGATATTTTCTTGTGTGGAATCGATGAGCGAATAGTGAACCAGTAGTGAGAACGTGTGGTATGTGACGCATAGTTATCACCGCTGGGTTACTAGTCATAAGTTTGTGAGACATCCCGTTGTTATATCTAGTACCAGACCTTTTGGTCAATTAAGTTGTAATTCTAGGTAGATCCAATATCCCTTTGTAGTCTAGGTAGATCCAACAGTCGTTCTTCTGGGTAGATCCAATACTTTGTTGTAATTGTGGTAATTCTAACAGCTGTAATTTTGTTTAGATCCAAATATATCATTCCTGAGTGGATCCAAACATTATAACTTCCAGGTAGATCCAAAAATTGTAATCTGGGTAGATCCAAATTATGGTACTTAGCTAGTTGGTTGTTGAACTATTGCTTGATGATTGTTGCTTTGATGCATTTGACCTTATCTATATATATATTAGTGTTTCAGTGATATTGGATACTTACCTATATGCCACGACGTCGATCCACTTTGGCTTTGATGACTTAATCGTATGATCACATAATTGTGTCGATGATTTTGGATCTAGAATCCACATATTTGATGATTTAGTGTTTGTTATTGTTTTTGCTATGTTTGAGTTATATAAACTCACTTGAGTTTACATTCATTGTTAGTTTTGTCTGATTGTGTTTAAACTATTCGACTCATTTGGATTTATGTGTGTTGACTTTTGATAAGCTCAATACCTTAAGCTTTGATGGGTATTCGATGTTGATACAAAGCATCTAGTCCATCTCTAGGATACACTTAGGTGTAACCTTCCATTTAGTGCTAGTTTATCTTGTACATCTGTATCTTTGTGGTTCTATCTCGGATGAAAAGGAATCTATGGTTGTTAATATTTCATTTCATCTCATTTTATACTAACTTGTAAACTAGGCTGACCCGTGTGTGTTAATGATCGATCAGACCAAGTTGTTTTAGGTTAGCAGGTTGTTGACTTAGGTCTTGCAGCTTCTTCTTAAATTATCACATTAAGTTATTTTGTAGTCGTAGTCGTCTATTTGATTTATTGTATATTTGTTCTATTGGAGATGTTGTATTTTATATGGTTTATGTACAACTATTCGTAATTGTAGCACATGTATATGTTGTATTTCTATGGTTGTATCTATATGTAACTGTTATGTTATCTATTGAGATGTATATTGTTCTGAATGTGATCTTCAGCCATCATAATTTCACATTAGAAGTATCAAGTATGTCGATCCTCTTGAAATATAAAAAGAAAAAATATGAACCCTATCGATGTATTCAATACACCTATAATATGGAAATACGGATGGTCGCCCCTGACCAGTCTCATTATCCGATCTAATAGACAGTATTATTTAGTAATGCTCTTTATTAGGAGGGGTCTCGGGGTGAGGTAATAACTTTCTCAATTCATGCTTATCTTATACAATTCTTGTTTTAATGTATTGTTTGGATTTTATACTTTATAGTTGTGCAATCTGTAACCTGAAATCACCTGAATGTGATCAGATAACTAGCCCGAAGTTGGAAGTGAAGCTGGCGGAATTTGCCTGGGAAATTTGCATGCATTACATTGGCACATGCAACACATGCGTTGACACAAGGGTTTTCCTATGTTGACACGGGGTTTTCTTATGTCGACATAGGTAGCAGGAATTGCGCTGGCAATTTCTGCTGTCACTTTGTGTCCCTGCATCCAATTCTAAGTATTGTTTTTTAACATTCTTGTGTTGTTTTGGTGAAATTTTGAAGAGAATTTGATAGTCTCGTTAAGGTTTATATCTTATTTTAAAACAAACCATAAGTTATTAAATCCGCACTATGGATCATGAATTTCATTTTGATTCCTTAAGTTTTCATGAATTTGATGACATCATACACGTTTTTATAAACTGATTTTTATAAGATTTCTTACATATATATATATATACACATATATATATATATATATAAGTAATGCCTTGAGATATGTTTTTCCAATGATTTTGTTTTACAAATAAAACTATCTCAAAGCTATAATAGACATATTTTCCTAATAAAAATCTTTTTTCAAGAAAATAAATTCTAAATGGTTTCCAAAGAGGATTTATAAGCTTATTTCATAAACCAAGTATCTTAATATATAAAACTACACATTTTTGAACTCTTCATGGGAATAAAAAAGTGAATTAAATGATACAATATACCTCATGGTATGGGACATGAAGGAATATTACATTGGTTAATTCTGGACTTATTCATTTGAAGCTTCATTATGGAACGGGATAACTTCGTATAAATCGCTGAGTGGGAACGTGCAGTATGAGATGTATCGTTACAACTATTCAGGTTACTAATGGAAAGTCTATGGTACATACTCGGGGAACTGTGTAAGACCTATGGGTCATTGTTAGGTGTCTTAGTTTTATCGGTACTAGGCCGCAAAGGCCGTGTACGTAGGTTGAGAGTCTATGTTTATATGGGTTGTGTGGAGCGCAAATGATAGATAACCGTGTGGAGCGCTAATGCAAGATAACAGTGAAGGACTCCCAACTGTATGGGTAGTACTGGCCAACTATGTGAAATTTGTACAGGTGTAGCTCAATCTCGATTTATTAGATCCAAATCATGTGGTTTTGTTATTCTCCTTGAGACTGTGTAGTATGATTATTGTGTGACATTGCGATTTCTAGAATTCAAGTAGCCTATGATTTCTAGAATATTTATGGTGTTTATGATGGTTCACCATGTTATGTAGATTGTGTTTCATACTTGATTTTGGTGCTATCTGATGATTTTTACTTGATGACTGCACCATTATGTGGCAAACGCCTTATTAAATCGATGTGTTGTGTTGGTGTAATTTCCATCATACGCTTTGACTTATGTGAGATTTCCTAGACCATCGTGGCTTTTGGCTTTGGTCATTTAGACGATGTAAATAATTGCTTTGTATTGTGTTTATTCTCTTACATGAGATCTAGTGTATGAGCTAGTGAACCCATCTCATGTATCCTACGATGACCGTGCACATGTTATGCTCCTCCTCCGTTGAATGATGTTATTCACTGCTTGATATCACTTTGTACTCGTCATCTTGTAACCGATGTGTTTAAGCTAGACTGACCCGTGCATTTATACTCGGGTCAGACCGATTTGTTTCAGGTTATAGCTCGCTATTGATTTCGGTTTAGCAGTTTCATCTTAGGTTATGTCTCTTAAAGCTATTACCTTAGTTGTGTAGTTGTTTACTCATGTATTATTCTCTTGAGATTTGTCATATGTATATGATTCATATATAACCACTCGAGCTTGTAGCAGTTTCATCATAGGCTATGTCTCTTGAAGTTATTACCTTAGTTGTGTAGTCATGTACTCGTGACATTTATGTATTATTCTCTTTAGACTTGTCATATGTATACGGTTCATATGTAACCACCCGAGTTTGTATCATATGCATTTGTTGTATTCTATTGTTGTACCTATATGTGTCATTTCTGTAATCTGTTGTCCATGAAATATATGACTTGTTCTGAATATGATCCTTAGCCATCATAGTTTTATATTAGATAAATTGAGCCTATCAATTCTACCAGGGTAAGAAAAGAAAATTGTATACATCCAATCAACATATTCAACACTCATCTTATTCAAGAGTACGGATGATCGCTCCTGACCAGTCATATTCTCCGCTATAATAGACGACATTACTCATTAATGCTCCGAATTATGGTGAGTCTCAAGGTGGGGCGTTATATCTATTATCTTATGGCATGTAACATGGCGAACTATCGCATTAGTCCAACCAATTGTAGGAACTAGTAGCCAAATTAGCTAGGCATGTTTACCCTATAGAGTTGGACTAACCTCGCGTCCTCTTGTTACTCATCATTGATGGTATCTCACATCAGTCCCGATGTTGCAATATTGGTAGCCCGATTAGCTAAATAAGCTTCTGTATGTCCTTTGATTGATCTTGCATCATCATGACTTAACCATAATTCTTAATCTACACAATATACATACAGATTTATAATACCCAACTCATAAATCACAACTACGATCATATAAGGAATCTTCCTTATAATGCCTTTAATATAAATTTAGCTACATATAAGAATTTCACTAAAATTAACCTTTAAAAACCAATTGCCTTCTTAATGAAGTGATTTAAATGAAATTTAATTCCTAATTTAATATAAAACTAATAAGCCATAATTGTACGTTACTTACACTAATACATGCACCCATTCCTAATTTAAAAAAAAATCTAGGTCGCGAGATTTATGCCACCGCTCATCGTCAATTGTTAGTTCTTTTAATTACAATAGTTTTCCAGAATAGTAGAATTAATTATATTCCCAATATATAAAATTACAGATCCCAATATCCTAAAATAAAATATTAATGAAGACCTACATATAATAACAAAATTCAATAAATTACACTAATTATTAGAATTAATGCAAAAACTATAAAGCTTATAACCCTTATTCAACTTCTATTCAAGGCCTCCTCGATATAGTGGAATATTGTAGTTTATTATGTGGAATAATAAGCATAAGCTATGAATAAATCCAATCTTTATGTCATATTCTATAATAGGAGAATTCAAGTGGAAGTGAAGTAGAATAAAATTTGAAATACAAAAAGAATTATAAAACCATATTATTCCAAGAAAATTAGTGTAACTAAAATTGAGATCTACAACCAAGAATTGACGTTTTACACATAGATTTTTTTTTGGATATTATCATTGTGCTTTCGTTTTCGCAATTTCAAAACTCATAAGGCATATTTTAATCCACAGATACACCAGTCAACCTCTAAAATAAGAATTCTAAGGTTTTCATTCACTATAGGTCCTCAATTTTTCTTTCTTCTAGGTTTGAAATGCCTATTATAATCCTCTTCAAATTTCTTCTTTTTGATTTAACAATAACAGATGTGTGTGTGCGTTCGGAAAGAATGAAGGAGAAGAGATTTAGAATTAAAATAATCATAGATAGATTTGTAGGATTACCTGAAACCCTAGCCGAGTTTTTCTAAATCTAGGAATAGATAACTGATAAAGCTTCGACAATGTTTCCAAAATACATGTGAAAACAGTGAGGGATCTAGGGTCTTGTTTATAGAGACTGAAACATGTAAAGAACCATAGGATAAAAACATGTAAAATGAATAATTTTGCAATGTACAATGCGAACTTCTACTTTAGGTAAGCACTGGACCATCTCTATAGGTTTGGTCGACCGCTACCGGTCGACCTGTAGGGGTCGACTCCCTTTCTATTTTGGGAACATTGTTTAATTATCAACTGTTGCTTGATTATTTAACTAATTATATTCCCTAATAAACCCTCAACAGTGTTGTTAATTTTTAGTGTTTATTTAACCCTAAATCTAATCATGGTTAATTTTTTAAAATCAAATATTCAAACTTGGTAATTATTTATTTATTGAAATTGAACTCTTAAATATTTTGAATCTGAAAACCTCAATCACTCATAACTTCTTCATTTGTGCTCCCTTTTCCGTTAACATACATGGAAATGATCAGAATTTCACAACAAATGCAACGGTATAACTTTCGTAGTCAAATTCTAGCATTTATAAATTTTCAAATTATATTTCTATTTTGTTTAATTCAATTTGTATTAATTTACTTATCAATTATGGTAAATTTTATGTGATGTTACATAATATATATACAAGAACATGTATGTTTACACCCAAGTACATACATATAATCCTTTTAATAGTAATATAAAGATGTTCGCTTTTAATTGTAAATTGGATAAAACTTTTTTTAATTTCCAAATACAACATAAATATGTAAAATAGAATATTAAAATTTAAAGCAGAACAATTATCTATTAATGATGACCCAAGATTGTACATGGAAAATGCGGATATTGTCTTCATGAGGGTTTCTTTACAACTATAAACATAAGTTGCAAGATTATTTTGGTTTAAAAGCCTCTAATAAATAGAAAGTTGAAATAAAGAAAGAACAATAAGAGATAGAAGATGAAGTAAGAAGACATAGGAAAATTTCTTTTGTGATGATTCAGCAATCCACGACTTCCATTTACTTTGTTGATTTTTGTAATGTCTTACTCCGAGACCCACATTAGTAAAGAGTATTAACAAGTAGTATCATCTACTAATACAAAGAATATGGTTGGTTAGGAGTGACCATTCACAAGTCTTGCGTTAAATAAACATTAGGAGTGTTAGTAAGTCCTCTATTTTTTCCCATGGATTAACACTCTTAATCTTTATTCAATACAATACTATGGTGGTAATAAATACAATCCAGAACAAATGCAGTTAAATAATATTACATCACATATTACAGAACATACAACCCAATAATATACACAGATACAAGTGTCATACCGTACATAGTGTCAAAAATTATGGTATACAACCAAATGGCATATACATACATACATACATACATATATATATATATATATATATATATATATATATATAAACACACAACGAGTCAAAACAATAGATAACATGTCTGAGTACACAAGATTACCCAAAACATCTACATCCAAACAGCTCAACATCAATGCCCAAATAGAGGTGAAAGATCCACAACAGAAACGAATACATAACTATCCCACGTGCATTAATGTCACTCTCAAAGGGAATGCATTAACTTTCATGGAGTATTATTGGTGTATAGAACAGAATATAACAAGACAAATACATATATTGGTACTTGAAAAATTAAAACAACTTTTATTGCAGCGGAGAAATAGTTTGGTTATAACAACATCAAAAACCAACAATAAAACCAAGTACACTTAATATCCATCTTGACAAATTATTTTCTGAGTACATAAAGTAAAAAAGCATAACCCCAATATAAGTAGCCAGAAAAGAGATAAGCTGAACTTTACTTTCAACAATCCAAGCACTTCCAAAAGAGAGAGAAAGAGGTCCAAATCAAGCTCCACTAGCACTAGTCCCACCCTGAGAACCTGGGGGGGAAGGAAGAAAAGAGGCGAAAACAAAGGGGGTCATACATAAAGTCTGGCGAGTCCAATAACTTTAACAATATAATTATTAAAGTAATTAGGATAAGGCATAAACTAGTAAAAATAGGAATGACTGTGAAGCAAATGGGCATGACAAAACCAACAAGAAGAATAAGATAACGTTAATTGCGTTCCTAATCACTATAGGATAATTACTATATTGCACAAATACTAGTCACCCGAAAAGTTAATCCCGCCTAGTGAACAAAATAATAATAATGGTAGTTTCGTGTACCCCAAGTTGTCTTCATAGGTGCCGCCTGCTCCTATCTCCACTAGTTGTACCCACTACCCTCCCCATTCTAATTACAACATTTATTCATAATATGGTAGTTGTACTCCTAGCTGTCTTCATTGGTGCCGCATGCTCCTATCTCCGCTAGTTGTACCCACTACCTTCCCCGTTTGACTGGCACCCTAACTCATAGATACCCGTGCTGGTCCCATAGTGGGGTGTATCACTCCCTAAAGTGGCAACCCGATACCACAAAGATGCATGGCTTATATCTACACGATGCAACAACGTCTTACCTACCAGCCCGGGCCCAAGCATGCACATGACCCTGTTGGACTTGCGTTGCCATCGCTAACCCATTTTGACCTCTTACAATCAAACCCAGTAAGCGTGTCCCGTCCTCGATCTAGATCGAGCTCACTTAGATACTAAATGGGTTACTGGTTGAAAAGGGTCCCCACACTTGACAGAAGCTTTCCACTTATGCTTGGTCCCCACTAGGATTTCCCGCTTAACCCCCTCTTATTCATGTCTTCTTACATGTTTCAACTTGGTTAAGTGTTTATAATTATATCCCACATGTCACCCATGTTACCCACTTATCAAATCAACATGTGTTATTGGTTAAGCTTGTCTTAACCCTTATCCGCTTATCAAATCAATATATATTATTGGTTAAGCTGGTCTTAACCCTATCCACTTATATATTATTGGTTAAGTCGGTCTTAACCCTATCCACTTATTAGATCGATATGTATTATTGGTTAAGTTTGTCTTAACCCTATCCCCTTATCAGATTAATATATATATTATTGGTTAAGCTGGTCTTAACCCTACCCACTTATCAAATTAATATATATTATTGGTTAAGCTGGTCTTAACCCTACCCACTTATTAAATTAATATATATTATTGGTTAAGTCGGTCTTAACCCAATCCACTTATCAGATTATTGGTTAAGCTGGTCTTAACCCTATCCACTTATCATGTTTTATGTATCATATATATATATATATATATATATATATATATATGTCGTACAACATGTTTTACTTAGTTTATGATTAATTATATCTTAGTTCACAGATATATTGGTTAAGAGAATAACTCCCTAAGTATCAACCCCAAAAACCGAAATCAACATCAAATTGGTACTCAGAGAATTACTCAACTCAACCAAACTTCTGTTTGTCATTCATATTCATCTTTTGATCAGTATTAATTAATTATTAATGCACAGACCTCTCACATTAAGTCGATTTGCTTGTGGCCACTGGATATGCCGGGCGGTTACGGGCAGACTTCCACCACAAGCCAGACTTAACCTTGTGTCTAAGCATCTTTTAATTATGCCTACGACCTCTCACATTAGACTGCCGTTTGGGGTTGCTGGATGTGCCGGGCGGGTCCGGGTTGTCTTATACCACAAACGAGTCTAACCTCGTGTCTTAGGCATTTATTACGCATTTAATTTATGCCTTTGACCTCTCACATTAGACTACTGTTTGTGGTTGCTGGATTTGCCGGGCGGGTCCGGGCAGTCTTATACCACAAACGAGTCTAACCTCGTGTCTTAGGCATTTATTATTACACATTATTATTCAACCCCAATTTGAATAAATATCCCTATTTCAGATTGTCAATAACTTCCAATTTTAATCCATGTCCATAATTGTCACTTAAATTATGTCCATAGTTTTCAGGTATATAAATTATACCAATTAATGTCTCAAATTAATTATTTGCTTTTAAAGCCATTATATGCCAATTCACAATATGTATATTTAATATTTTCCCATTGTTCCCACGTAGTTTGTACATTTAATATGAAGTATGTTAGACTCGCAAATAATCTAATTCATAAGGAAAGGAACATCACAACTTGCATAACACATAAAATAGATCTAACTTGCAAATAAGAATTATAACATAAATTTGCATAGGCAATAAACATATAGAATATAAATTTGCATAAATTATGTACTGCCATGGATCTAAATATAGATCTAAACATGAAATTGTGAACTTGAATATATGAATATGGTTTTCACTTAAACTTGCATATGTGATAATAGTTTTCACCTAAACTTGCATATGGATTCCTATAAACTTGCATATGAATTTAAACATGTAAACTAATATCACATGTTTTACATATAAACTAGCATATGTATATGCTTAATTCACATATAAACTTGTGTATAATTCGCATACAGACTTGCATAAGATTCACATACAAACTAGCATATGTAAAAACAGACTAGCATAAGATTCACATACAAACTAGCATATGTAAAAATAGACTTGCATAAGATTCACATACAAACTAGCATATGATTTACATCCCAAACTTGCATATAAACTGATGTCATAAAATGAATCAAGTTGAACATATGTGATTGGACATATGAAATAGATCTACTAACATAAGTTAACAAAGCTGTCATATGTTCACCAACAGACAATAACAAGGTTAAGTAACATCACATGATT
Source organism: Allium sativum (assembly GCA_030737875.1). Taxonomy (NCBI): domain Eukaryota; kingdom Viridiplantae; phylum Streptophyta; class Magnoliopsida; order Asparagales; family Amaryllidaceae; genus Allium; species Allium sativum. The sequence continues at coordinate 495,066,068 of CM060920.1, forward strand.
CAACAGACATGTTCTCATAATCCCAATTATAACTCATCATAATTAATTTATTAATTATTTTGTGAAAGAAATTGTACTCACAAAGACGGATTAGAGAAGAGAATAATTTGTTCGTCATTTAGAACCATGACTTGCAATTCTTAAACTTTAAGAAGAAGAAGAGCTATCCTAGTAGCAGCATGGAGGCCAAGAGATTAATTTAGTTTTAGGTTTAGAGCTTGAGTCTGTGCATGCTTATATAGAATTTTAAATCAATATAAGCCGTTAGATTATCATAGGAGCAAATCAGAACCATTCATACTAGATAGAGTTATCCAGAATTGCCACCTATGCCCTAGTGACTCAGCAACAGGTCAGAAAAGACTTAGCAACAAGTCAGAATCGTCGCTGTTCAGATCTGCCCGAGGGGGTAGGTCGACTCCCAGGTCGATCCCTAGTCGACCTGTATAGGGGAGGTCGACCCCCTGGTCGACCTGGCCTGGGGCGTGAAAAATCCCGCCCACTCCGATTCTTCGTTTGAATTCGAATTTTAAATTTTAATCTGAACTGTTTTTAATTTATTTAAATTTCTGAAACTTCTGAGGGCCATAACTTCCTCATACGAAGTCCGATTTACAAAAACTTGGACTCTATTCCAAGCAGAATTTCAAGATGAGCGCAATGGCATAACCCATTTCTCTTAATTCTTCTCCCAAAAATTAAGTGTTCTTAAATTTGTTAATTTTAATATTTAAAATTACGAGGTGTTACATTCTTGTGACGACCCCAAACCCCGTACTGACGGTGGCAAGGGTAATATTTGGAATATAACACATAAATAGATAACAGCAGAACAGAAATAAATAAATACACCAGATAACGTACAAATAATACACTGAATAAACGTAATCATCAGAGTTACACAGTATACAGGATCATACTTAGTACAAATACAGTTCAGCTATACATAAATGTCTACAGCAGAAACAAACATAATATGTACAACATGAGCTGAACAACATAAAAAGAGATAAATGATAGAATCCATCTTCAGCTCCAGCTATCCAGAAAGAGCCTGCTAAACCTGAATACAAGGCTGCCCGTGTAGAAAAAGGGGCACCCGAGTTTGAAAGGTGAAACAAACTACGAGTCAGTCATGGGACTGGTATGAATCTACTTAACACATTTATAATATGGCTAATCACAGGACCACGCCACTTTCGTGGAATGGGTTTACTCTATCGGATTGCTAGTGCTTTAAAACAAATAATTCTTTTAAACATCGCAATGCTTTTTATAAAAATGAAGCCATTATAAGACTCAGTTCCCATCACACAATGCAACGCAAACCGGAGGATAGAGTTTTTACCTTATAATGGCCAAAATATGCTTGATACGAATAAAACAAAAGCATTTGATATTATTACTAGTGTTTATATGTTTCAAAAGCAATTTCTAATCATAAGTATCAATCATAGACGACATTAATGCCCCATACCACTATGTCGCCATATATAGGTATACAATCAAAACCGCACAGTCACGTATTTGGAAATTGGATTTCCTTCATGAACCAAGGCAAAAGATAGTCCTTACCGAATTCGAGACTCTCTAGCCCGAGCCTCAGGACCCGGACTCAGGTGGGCCCTTGGAGCAACAGGGTCGGTCCACCGATGTGGATTAAAATTCCTGAACATTGCGTTTCCCCGCCCTTTGGGGCGTAAATGAGCCAACAAATGACTCCATCGGACTCGGATCATCCGATCTAACCGAGGCGCCTTGCAACAGTAACTACCACATAAGTCAAACTCGTCAGGGTGTGTAAAACCACTGACGCCACTTCTAGCTAAAAAGAAACGCATGTCCTCCCTGAGGTCTTCTCCCGTTTCTGGTTCATACCGGGGTGTGAGGCTCGCGAATTCACGTTATACACAAAGCTATGCCACACAAGCGGTGCTTTGATCATCACCACAAGACTTTGCTTTTCAACAGAAGTCTTGATCACTACATCTTAGCATGCCACACAAGCAATTCAAACCATGCAACTGATGGCTATCAACCACACAGAATAAATTCCAATGTCAGACACACCGTCCATTTGCAAGTCCGTTCTGGGTCTGAACGAAACCGTAGGCACTATATACCTCGCAAACCCATCGATCTCGACGTACGTTTGGACGATCACCACTCATTATCCATATTTCGGGATGCCTCCCAATCATAACATCAATTACCATCCAAACGAGGTGAAGATCTTTGGTCTTCGACCACCGTCTTCATCTTCCATTTCTTATCGTCGATTTAGTTATTCAGAATGGGATAAACCCGGTCTTTCTGAGCAACTCGCGTATATAATAAACAAGTGCTACATAAACACTACATACGCATCATTTCAATTCATTAGTCACTAACTGTCAATCAGTAAGAGAATGATTTCCCAAATATTAACCCCGAAGGCCGAAACCAACATCAGATCAAAATCCAGGAAACCATTCGACTTAGCCAACCTTCAGTTAGTTTCTAAACTTCACATCCATATCGTTTATAATATTTTATAACGATTTATTGCTATTTTATTTATTTTAAAATAGCCAATTTATTCAAACGACGCTTCGGGCCATAACGCGGCCGTGGCGCTGTTTTTCTCCAGATTTGATTTACACATATCTGAATTCTAACCGTTGGACCTTCTCAAAATTTATATCATTAGAAAGATCTTTTCAAAACGAATCCAACGGTTCCAGTTTCGGGAAAATCCGACGGTCGGATCTCCCGGTATAATCGTTTGAAATTTCGATTTCAAAATACGAACTTCAGCGTCGTTATTCGATTTAATATAATTATATTTATATATATAAAAATATAATCGATTCTGGCGCTGTTTTTCTTCAGATTTGAATTAAACATTCCAGACAATCCAACCGTTGGATTTTCATAAAGTTGGTGTCGTTGGAAAGATATTTCCAAAGCGAACCCAATGGTTTCGGTTTCGGGAAAATCCAATGGTCGGATCTCCCGCACTAATCGTTTGAAATCACGGTTTCAAAACACGAACTGCAGCTTCATTATTCGATATATTTCAATTCTATTTATATATATATATCGATTCTTCGATTTCAAAACTATATTCTTTTCATACATTTGATAAAAATGATATTTTTATCCAATCGACAATTATTTCAACACTTCGCTATTTTTAACCATTCATGTATATAGAAAAAATGTGATTTTTATTGTAAACAATTTATTTCGAAACACGATTATTTTATATAGTTCATATAGGTGATAAAAATATGATTTTTATTATAAAACAATTTATTTCTAAACACGACTATTTTTTATAGTCTATATAGATGATAAAAATATGATTTTTATTATAAAACAATTTCTTTCGAACCCGAATACCATTCAACACATGAATTTCTATTCAACACATGAATGTTATTCAAAATTCGTATATATACAATAAAAAGGTGATTTTTATATTGTTAAAACAGTTTATTTAAAACACGAATACCATTCAACACATGAATTTCTATTCAACGAATGAATTTCGATTCAACACATGAATGTTTTCTATAGTTTGTATATATAGAGTAAAAATGTGATTTTTATTGTTAAACAATTTATTTAAAACACGAATACCATTCAACACATGAATTTCTATTCAACGAATGAATTTCGATTCAACACATGAATGTTTTCTATAGTTTGTATATATAGAGTAAAAATGTGATTTTTCATTGTTAAAACAATTTATTTAAAACACGAATACCATTCAACACATGAATTTTTATTCAACGAATGAATTTCGATTCAACACATGAAGGTTTTCTATTCAACACACGAATATAGTTTCAACATAGGAAATTAATTCTAACACATGAATATTATTCAAAATTTCGGCAGCATAACGGCAGGGTAGTTAAAACTTGGACCGTCCCTAGTACGGCTCCACGCTCTACCTTAAAGCCTCGCAGCTTTTGACAATGGGGATTCATGCATCTAGTTCGCACGCAGGCGGCATGTATATTTTTTTCATTTCCACAAACTATTCCTATGTGGTTTTAACCAAATATTCTACAACCACAAACGGGTATTTTTCAACCACAATCAATCAATTTCAACCACAAACAATTCTAATCAACCATTCGTAATCAACCAATTTTCACACCAATCACAACCAATAAATATCGTCCATGGTTTGTGGACGAGGGGCGTATATATATATATATATATATATATATATATATATATATATATATATATATATATATATATATTGTGATGACCCGGAAATTCCCACCCTCTGGATCGACCATAAACCACACAGGTCTGAACCAAAGAATGGAAATCTGCGGATACATCAACTTTGGGCATACAACACATCAGAACAAATACATAAGACTTTTATAACATCATAATAAATGTTACATCAGAGTACAGAATATATATCAGATTACATTGGATAATATTACAGCGGAAGATAAATTACAAAAATTAATACATTTCAGCGGAACTAATCTCAGTGGAAGGCTATCAACATTTTGGCCATAGCTTCAGTCTTCAATCCATGATCTTTGCTTAATATATCTGCCAAATGAGCTACTCGACTGCCCGTGTGGAAAGAGGGCACCCGAGTTTGCAAAGTGAAACAAAGTAAAGGTCAGTCGTGGGACTGGTGTGAGAATTCTTAACCTAAATTATCTAAATAGAAGGCTAATCCCAGGACCACGCCGCTAACGCGGAACGGGTTTACTCCGTTGGATTGCCAGTGCATAACTAAAGTAAATCGTCAAATAACGCAATGCTTTTTAGAAAAATGAAACCATTATAAGACCCAGGTCCCATCACACAATGCAACGCACACCAGAGGATAGGGTTTTACCTTATAATGGTCAAGAAATGATAAATACGCAAAATACGATACTATTATTAGTGTGTATATATTTTAATTAAAACATTTCAATCATAATATCAATCCTAGACGGCATAGCTACCATCTACTATGTCGCCGTACTAGTAATACAATCAAAACCGTAAAGGGGCGTATTGGAAATTGGGTTTCCATCATGAGTCAAGGCTAGGGAGGAAGTCCTTACCGATTCGAGACACTCTAGCAATGTCCCAGGATTCGGATGTTGGCGAACCCTTGGATCCTGCAGGGCCGGTCCACAACTACTTTAGTGGATTAGTTATTCCTGAACACACGCTCCCCGGTCCTATTGAACCTATAATACGGCCGAGGGCGACCGCATAAATCCGAGGCCTCTAAAAATCCAACAACCACATAAGTAAATGTCTGGGCTCCATACCATGACACCACGTCTAGCTAGAAAGAAACGTGTGCACTCCCTGCGTTCCCTTCTCCCGTTTAAGACTCTACCGGGTTGTGAGGCTCGCGAAGTCACGATATACACAAAGCTATGCCTAAATAGACTGTGCTTTGATCATCAACCACAAGGCCTTCTTTTCAACAAAGCCTTGATCAATTGCATCTTAGCATGCCACATTGTCAGACTCTACCGTATCGTTGATCATCTACCAATATACATATAACCTCTAAGCTCATACGTCTTAGAGAAGGGTGTTAAGTGAAGAATAAATTCTCCACCACCAAACAGAAATATATTATCGGTAGCGTTCAACAAATACAATAGAAAAGAATACAATGTCAGACACGCAATCCATTTACAAATCCGCTCTAGGTCTGAGCGAAACAACGTATCCGTCGATCTCCAAATACGTTTGGACGATCATTACCAAATATCTTGCCTTGGAATGTACTGTCCCAATTCAAGATACCAGTCATCATCATCCCAACGATGTGAAAACCTTCGGTCTTCAGCCACCATCTTCATCTTTGACTCTTGATCGTCGTGATGATTATTCAGAATGGGTTAAACCCGGTCTTTCTGAATAACTCGCGTATTTTGTGATTAAAAGTCAAATATTGGAAAATCACACATTATGTCACATTCCGACCCCGAATATTCTTTTAATAAGATATTCATATTAAAATATTTTCATAAATTTTATCAAAGATAAATTAATAAATTAAATCATAAATCTTCCTTAAAAGATTTATTAAAAATTCTAAATTTGATTTAATATCAAAAATCATTTTCACAGATCATTTATTTTAAAGAATAAATCTTCTTTTAAACGGGTTAAAGAACTCGTGTCATTTAAAACACAGTTCACGATAAACCCACAAATCAATTTCCAAAATATGGAATTCCATATAAATCAATCAATACATAATCGATGTGAGTTTCTGTATCGGACTAACAATATACATGGAATAACGACAAAGCCTCTTAAATTCCATATATAATATCGGTTTGCTATTACAGAAGCCCATCTCGATTATTACCAATCGAATTTCAACTTAATTCCAATTTATTTTATTAAATTGGAAAACTAGATTTTTAGAAAATGCCTTTTTAAATCTATAAAATAGATTTATAAATTCCAAATAATAATTTCGATGTAAATTGGATTAAAGGACAAATGTCATTTAAAAACACCTTCCACGATAAATCCACTTCACATCTCAATGTATCTCATATCATGAAATATAATTGCAAATTCTAATAATCTTAATTAAAGGATTTCCCTTTAAATATTAATTCATTATTATAATAAAACATATTTTAGAAATAATCATTAAAAATATTCTTTACATAAAAGATTTTTATCTTTTACAAATATTCTTTGTTTTAACATATTTAAAAAAAATATGAAAATATATCCTTTATATAAAAAGAATTTCTAATGTAAGAATATTCTTATTTAAAAGAACACCTGAATCGGAAAGCGACTCAATCATTTACCATATAATTTGGATTATATGGATATCACACATATCATATATAATAATAACAATATAATCATCAAGTCATCCATTTACATACAGAGTGTAAATTCCAACTGTGTAAGCGTTAAATTAAATAATAACGCTCATCGCAGCCTGTCGATCTAACGATCAACATACAACTAAATATTGGGATTAGTGTATGTTAATTTTCATCCCGACACCCGTGTGGGGTTTCAACCAGCAAACAAATAATAAATTATTTGTGCACTTGGGCGATGTGTAAAAATTATCGACCCAATCACATAAACAAGTCAGGTAACTTGTCTATGGCAGTGTAATACACAATATAACATGACGATAAAAATGTCTCTTTTATTTCTATTCTTTCTATCGCATGTAAAATGTCAATAAAAATGAAATCTTTATTTCTATTTTTTTATCGCATCTAAAATGACGATAAAATATAATCTTTTATTTCAATTCCTATTAAAATATAAATTACCTTAAAAATGTAATTTTTAAATGTAGAATCTTTTTATTGGAAAACAATGAACAAATGAATTATAATCTTTATGTCACTTCCTTTTATGGAAATAAAAGTGATAATAAAAATATAATCTTTTATTTCAATTAATTTCATTGTAAATAAATGAAAAGAAAATTTTAATCTTTAATCCCATTTGTAATAGTGAATACAAATAATAGCGAAAACTATAACTTTTCATTTCATGCTTTATTTGCAATAGAGAATGCAAATAAAGATTCAACTTTTTAATTTGATGTTTATTTACATAGAGGAATGTAAATAAAAATTGTGATTTTTTCATTTCATAATTTATTTGCATTAATGATTGCAAATAAAAATATATCTTTTATTCTCCTGTTTTATTTGCGTTGAGTAAAGCAAATAAAAGTGTAATATTAAATTTCTAGTTTTATTTACATCAAGAAATGTAAATAAAAGAACAACTCTTTATTTTATGTTTATTTACATCAAGTGAAGTAAATAAATAAATAAAAATGTAACTTTTATTTTAATGCTTTGTTCGCATTTAAAAATTTCAACAAAAATGTAAATTCTGTTTTTAATAAATTTGTTTGCATCTAAATTTGCAAACAAAATGTAATTTTTATCTTCTTGTTTGTTTGCAACTAAGTTTGCAAACAACAAATGAAATTTTATCTCTTTATTTTATCTGCATGATAGGATGCAAATAAAAATGTATTTTCTATTTTCTACATTTCGTTTGCATCGTAGAATGCAAACAATCCTTTTATTTCTAACTTACATTTTGAATAAAAAAAATTATTATTGTTTATTTACATCAAAATGTAAATGTCCCCTTTTTCATTGTTTATTATTAACAAATAAAAAATCTCATCTTCTATATTTATTCTTTTCAATGAAAGCAATTTTACATAAAAATGTAATTCTTTAATTCTATTCTTTTTATTGTCTCTAGAAAGACAAATAAAATGTTACACAAAAATATATTCTTTTTATCGCACCAAAAATGTCGATAAAATGCATCACTAACATTGTCTATTTTTATCGCACTAAAATGTCGATAAAAATGAATCACTAACATTGTCTATTTTTATCGCCCTAAAATGACAACATTAACCATTCTATTTTCACCGCATTCAAAATAACGATAAAATATTCAACATAAAGAAATGATAGAAAAATGTTCTTTTTATTTCAAAAAAAGAAAAACAACAAAAATGCTTCTTTTAATGCTAAAAAGAAACATGACATAAAAATGTTCTTTTAATGTTAAAAAGAAGAAGCGACAAAAATGACCCTTTTCATGCTAAAAAGAAAAGGTGACAAAATATGTTTTTTAATTCTAAAAAGAAAAAGTGACAAAAATTATCTTTTTATTCTAATGCAATGTCTTTAACAAAAGTGTTATTTTAATATCAATGCGAATTCTCAATTTCTTACTACATATAAAAATGTAAATTTTATTTTACATTGTAAATTCATGTCCCAATTACATAAAGAGATGTAATTGTTATAATGCAATACAAATTCATATTCTAATTACATTGAAAGATGTAATTTTTATCATACAATGCAAATTTACATTTTTAATTACATAGAAAAAAATGTAATTTTTGTCATACGGTGCAAATTCATATATTAATTACATATAAAAATGTAATTTTACTCATGCGGTGTAAATTCATTCATAAATACCAAAATGAAATGTAATTAATTTCATACGGTGTAAATTCATTCATAAATAACATATAAAAATGTAATTTATTTCATACGATGTAAATTCATTCTTTTACTTCATATGACAATGCAATTTATTTTACATCATAAAGTTTCATTCTTTTACCTACAATGTAAAAATATTCACTTTAATGTTACAATGTAAAGATGTCAACTTTTTCTTTTATATCAACAAATGTTCTATATTATTGCCGATATATAAGCAAATGTTCCCAATACTCTTAATATTAAACAACAAAAGAATAATAATTAAATTAATTAATATTAAATTAAAAATAAATTCTCATATTTTATAAATAAAATGACGTACTTTCCTAATGTTGACATTTTAAAACTAAAATGCCAATTTTACATCAATGTGACATTTCAAACTAAAATGTAAATTTGTTCTCTACCAAAAAATGTTCTAACTAAATTTGTGATTTTTTTTTGTTTACAGAAATATTTTAACTAAACATGTTATCTTGGTCTAACATTTCATTTTAAAATAAAAATGATATTTTAATTCTTACATAACGTTTCATAACAAAACTATTATTTTAAATCTAATGAGACATTTTCAACATTTTATCATAACACAATAAGTATCAAATTAACATATTAACATACAACATCAATCAACGCAACAATCAAGAATAACACAAATCAACGAATTCTGAATAACTATCATCGCAATTCTGAATTAAATCATCACACAATTATTTTAGAGCAAGAAAATAAATTAATAATTAATTAAATAATGAAAATTTGAATTCTCACATTGAATTTTGGCCGAAATTTGACTGTCTCTATTTCAGCTGCGGTCTGCGCCATCGCGAAGCTCTCGGAAAGACGAGTCCAACGCAACTTACGGTTTGTAAAACGGACCTCGTATGATCAAGTTATGGATTTTTAAAGATCGGACAAATTAAATAATTAAATAATAAAATAATAAGAAAAAAAGAAAGCGGACCTTTCTTCCTCTCCAAACCCGTCGTATACCACCGAACCCAAACCCCCTTTCCAATGCCAAAATCGCACCCCTCTAGAAGCCTCCAGACGACGATCAACTTGCACCCCGATGTCGAGCATCTCCTCCTCCACTAATGCCTAGAATGGCGCGCCGTTCGGTGGTGGCGTGTGGGCCCCAGGGAGCTGCGAACGGCGGCACTTTATGCCCCGTTATCTCACCAACCGCTTAACAATTTACGATCATCACCGTACGGATTGAAAGGTCTTTGAATTCTCTTCGATTTGATATATTATGCGTCGATTTTCGTTGAGCAGATCAAAAGTTATAAGCATTTGAAATTGGAGCAATTCTGGCCATCGAAATCTGGGCGGCGGCTGGCCATTAGAATTAGGGTTTCAGCCGAAATTTTTAATAATATTTTAATGCTTAATCCCTTTTTACGTGAAATAAAGTGAAAAATCTGGACTTTCCCCGATTTTGGCCTACTTACTGTCGATCTTAAGGTTTTGAGGCCTTCTGAGCGCAATGGGACATGTCTCGGGGTCCAATTCCGAAATATTTATATATTTTATTTAAAATCCCATTAAAAATTAATTAATTAATTATTGACCGTACATTTAAATATGCCGGGGCCACATACGGACTCCGAAAATTCCAAAAAAAATATTTTTGGCTTTCTTATGACGATACGGTTCTAACGAGACCAATTTCATTGAATTCTGAGACTGTTTGAAAAATGGTCTTTTTCCAGTCGTTTAATTTTTACTAAAATTGACAAAACTGAAATCTTTTTGCCACGGCCACAAATTAATTCCAAAAATTACGAAAAATTAAACTTAACAATATTTTGACATTCCGGATCCAACAAAAGTGGTTTCATCGAAAACAGAGGTCGTTTGAAAAATGACTATTTTCAATGGCAATATATTTAATATTAAAAATACATTTTTAAACAAATAATTTCCGAAACTCGAAATATATAAGTGTTTATACTTTTTAAATGCAGAAACATCATTCTGGACTCAATGGAAATGGTTTCGAGTCGAAATTCCTTCGTATGTGAAAAGTAGCCTTTTGGGCCCTATATATTATATATAATTAAATTCTACAGCGACCCTTCTAAAAATTGAATTGGCCATAACTTTTAATTTTTAAAACGAAATTTCAATTTTTCAGATTCTTTAGAAAGATATGATTAAACAGATTTAAATATTTCTTGTTTCACTCAATTCTGATTTATTTTGAATCCTGTACATTCAGTCAAAGTTTAAAATTAAATTTTCAAACTACCACGCCATTTCAGGCTCGTTTTATAATTAAATTAAATTTATTCGTTTTAACTTCAATTAAAATAAATTTTACCCATTATTATTTAAATAAATTATTTTATATTCTTAAAATTCATTAAAATTTTCTAAAATAAAATTTTTAAATTGGTTCAGAATTTGCGGGTTGTTACAATCCCCCTCACTTGAAATCTTTTCGTCCTCGAAAAGGAAATGAAGCTAAAAGTCGTTTATTCAACCAATTTAATTTTCATTCTTTTATTGTTTAATAATTTAATTAGATGAATTTAAATTCACGCAATACAATTTCTAATCAATTAGTTGATTATATTTTCAAAATATATAACTTTCATGTATTCAAAAATCATATTTTCTAAAATCGAATTATATATATAATTACAAGTACGTTAATTATAGACTTTTCACTCTGAACTCATTCTAGGGCATTACTAACCCCATCTCTAATGAGTTTTCTCATTCTAGGAGACTGCTGATCCTATCTCTAATGAGAATTCTGTTTTATAGGACATTACTAATCCTACCTCTAATGAGTCTTTTGTTCAGTTCTAACTAGTTGTACCCCAAAGATTTGAGCTAACTAGAGCTCTGATACCAACTGTGATGACCCAGAAATTCCCACCCTCTGGATCGACCATAAACCACACAGGTCTGAACCAAAGAATGGAAATCTACGGATACATCAACTTTGGGCATACAACACATCAGAACAAATACAGAAGACTTTTATAACATCATAATAAATGTTACATCAGAGTACAGAATATATATCAGAGTACATTGGATAATATTATAGCGAAAGATAAATTACAAAAATTAATAAATTTCAACGGAACTAATCTTAGTGGAAGGCTATCAACATTCTGGCCACAACTTCAGTCTTCAATCCAGGATCTTTGCTTAATATATCTGCCAAATGAGCTACTCGACTGCCCGTGTGGAAAGAGGGCACCCGAGTTTGCAAAGTGAAACAAACTACAGGTCAGTCGTGGGACTGGTGTGAGAATTCTTAACCTAAATTATCTAAATAGAAGGCTAATCCCAGGACCACGCCGCTAACGCGGAACGGGTTTACTCCATTGGATTGCCAGTGCATAACTAAAGTAAATCGTCAAATAACGCAATGCTTTTTAGAAAAATGAAACCATTATAAGACCCAGGTCCCATCACACAATGCAACGCACACCAGAGGATAGGGTTTTACCTTATAATGGTCAAGAAATGATAAATACGCAAAATACGATATTATTATTAGTGTGTATATATTTTAATTAAAACATTTCAATCATAATATCAATCCTAGACGGCATAGCTACCATCTATTATGTCGTCGTACTAGTAATACAATCAAAACCGTAAAGGGGCGTATTGGAAATTGGGTTTCCATCATGAGTCAAGGCTAGGGAGGAAGTCCTTACCGATTCGAGACACTCTAGCAATGTCCCAGGATTCGGACGCTGGCGAACCCTTGGATCCTGCAGGGCCGGTCCACAACTGCTTTAGTGGATTAGTTATTCCTGAACACACGCTCCCCGGTCCTATTGAACCTATAATACGGCCTAGGGCGACCGCATAAATCCGAGGCCTCTAAAAATCCAACAACCACATAAGTAAATGTCTGGGCTCCATACCATGACACCACTTCTAGCTAGAAAGAAACCTGTGCACTCCCTGCGTTCCCTTCTCCCGTTTAAGACTCTACCGGGCTGTGAGGCTCGCGAAGTCACGATATACACAAAGCTATGCCTAAATAGACTGTGCTTTGATCATCAACCACAAGGCCTGCTTTTCAACAAAGCCTTGATCAATTGCATCTTAGCATGCCACATTGTCAGACTCTACCGTATCGTTGATCATCTACCAATATACATATAACCTCTAAGCTCATACGTCTTAGAGAAGGGTGTTAAGTGAAGAATAAATTTTCCACCACCAAACAGAAATATATTATCGGTAGCGTTCAACAAATACAGTAGAAAAGAATACAATGTCAGACACGCAATCCATTTACAAATCCGCTCTAGGTCTGAGCGAAACAACGTATCCGTCGATCTCCAAATACGTTTGGACGATCATTACCAAATATCTTGCCTTGGAATGTACTGTCCCAATTCAAGATACCAGTCATCATCATCCCAACAATGTGAAAACCTTCGGTCTTCAGCCACCGTCTTCATCTTTGACTCTTGATCGTCGTGATGATTATTCAGAATGGGTTAAACCCGGTCTTTCTGAATAACTCGCGTATTTTGTGATTAAAAGTCAAATATTGGAAAATCACACATTATGTCACATTCCGACCCCGAATATTCTTTTAATAAGATATTCATATTAAAAGATTTTCATAAATTTTATCAAAGATAAATTAATAAATTAAATCATAAATCATCCTTAAAAGATTTATTAAAAATTATAAATTTGATTTAATATCAAAAATCATTTTCACAGATCATTTATTTTAAAGAATAAATCTTCTTTTAAACGGGTTAAAGAACTCGTGTCATTTAAAACACAGTTCACGATAAACCCACAAATCAATTTCCAAAATATGGAATTCCATATAAATCAATCAATATATAATCGATGTGAATTTCTGTATCGGACTAACAATATACATGGAATAACGGAAAAGCCTCTTAAATTCCATATATAATATCGGTCTTCTATTACAGAAGCCCATCTCGATTATTACCAATCGAATTTCCACTTGATTCCAATTTATTTTATTAAATTGGAAAACTAGATTTTTAGAAAATGCCTTTTTAAATCTATAAAATAGATTTATAAATTCCAAATAATAATTTCGATGTAAATTGGATTAAAGGACAAATGTCATTTAAAAACACCGTCCACGATAAATCCACTTCACATCTCAATGTATCTCATATCACGAAATATAATTGCAAATTCTAATAATCTTAATTAAAGGATTTCCCTTTAAATATTAATTCATTATTATAAGAAAACATATTTTAGAAATAATCATTAAAAACATTCTTTACATAAAAGATTTTTATCTTTTACAAATATTCTTTGTTTTAACATATTTAATAAAAAAAATATTTATGAAAATATATCCTTTATATAAAAAGAATTTCTAATGTAAGAATATTCTTATTTAAAAGAACACCTGAATCGGAAAGCGACTCAATCATTTACCATATAATTTGGATTATATGGATATCACACATATCATATATAACAATAACAATATAATCATCAAGTCATCCATTTACATCCAGAGTGTAAATTCCAACCGTGTAAGCATTAAATTAAATAATAATGCTCATCGTAGCCTGTCGATCTAACGATCAACATACAACTAAATATTGGGATTAGTGTATGTTAATTTTCATCCCAACACCCGTGTGGGGTTTCAACCAGCAAACAAATAATAAATTATTTGTGCACTTGGGTGATGTGTAAAAATTATCGACCCAATCACATAAACAAGTCAGGTAACTTGTCTATGGCAGTGTAATACACAATATAACATGACGATAAAAATGTCTCTTTTATTTCTATTCTTTCTATCGCATGTAAAATGTCAATAAAAATGAAATCTTTATTTCTATTTTTTTATCGCATCTAAAATGACGATAAAATATAATCTTTTATTTCAGTTCCTATTAAAATATAAATTACCTTAAAAATGTAATTTTTAAATGTAGAATATTTTTATTGGAAAACAATGAACAAATGAATTATAATCTTTATGTCACTTCCTTTTATGGAAATAAAAGTGATAATAAAAATATAATCTTTTATTTCAATTCATTTCATTGTAAATAAATGAAAAGAAAATTTTAATCTTTAATCCCATTTGTAATAGGGAATACAAATAATAACGAAAACTATAACTTTTCATTTCATGCTTTATTTGCAATAGAGAATGCAAATAAAGATCCAACTTTTTAATTTGATGTTTATTTACATAGAGGAATGTAAATAAAAATTGTGACTTTTTCATTTCATAATTTATTTGCATTAATGATTGCAAATAAAAATATATCTTTTATTCTCCTGTTTTATTTGCGTTGAGTAAAGCAAATAAAAGTGTAATATTAAATTTCTAGTTTTATTTACATCAAGAAATGTAAATAAAAGAACAACTCTTTATTTTATGTTTATTTACATCAAGCGAAGTAAATAAATAAATAAAAATGTAACTTTTATTTTAATGCTTTGTTCGCATTTAAAAATTTCAACAAAAATGTAACTTCTGTTTTTAATTAATTTTTTTTGCATCTAAATTTGCAAACAAAATGTAATTTTTATCTTCTTGTTTGTTTGCAACTAAGGTTGCAAACAACAAATGAAATTTTATCTCTTTATTTTATTTGCATGATAGGATGCAAATAAAAATGTATTTTCTATTTTCTACATTTCGTTTGCATCGTTGAATGCAAACAATCCTTTTATTTCTAACTTACATTTTGAATAAAAAAAATTATTATTGTTTATTTACATCAAAATGTAAATGTCCCCTTTTTCATTGTTTATTATTAACAAATAAAAAATCTCATCTTCTATATTTATTCTTTTCAATGAAAGCAATTTTACATAAAAATGTAATTCTTTAATTCTATTCTTTTTATTGTCTCTAGAAAGACAAATAAAATGTTACACAAAAATATATTCTTTTTATCGCACCAAAAATGTCGATAAAATGCATCACTAACATTGTCTATTTTTATCGCACTAAAATGTCGATAAAAATGAATCACTAACATTGTCTATTTTTATCGCCCTAAAATGACAACATTAACCATTCTATTTTCACCGCATTCAAAATAACGATAAAATATTCAACATAAAGAAATGAAAGAAAAATGTTCTTTTTATTTCAAAAAAAGAAAAACAACAAAAATGCTTCTTTTAATGCTAAAAAGAAACATGACATAAAAATGTTCTTTTAATGTTAAAAAGAAGAAGCGACAAAAATGACCCTTTTCATGCTAAAAAGAAAAGGTGACAAAATATGTTTTTTAATTCTAAAAAGAAAAAGCGACAAAAATTATCTTTTTATTCTAATGCAATGTCTTTAACAAAAGTGTTATTTTAATATCAATGCGAATTCTCAATTTCTTACTACATATAAAAATGTAAATTTTATTTTACATTGTAAATTCATGTCCCAATTACATAAAGAGTAGTAATTGTTATAATGCAATACAAATTCATATTGTAATTACATTGAAAGATGTAATTTTTATCATACAATGCAAATTTACATTTTTAATTACATAGAAAAAAAATGTAATTTTTGTCATACGGTGCAAATTCATATATTAATTATATATAAAAATGTAATTTTACTCATGCGGTGTAAATTCATTCATAAATACCAAAATGAAATGTAATTAATTTCATACGGTGTAAATTCATTCATAAATAACATATAAAAATGTAATTTATTTCATACGGTGTAAATTCATTCTTTTACTTCATATGACAATGCAATTTATTTTACATCATAAAGTTTCATTCTTTTACCTACAATGTAAAAATATTCACTTTTATGTTACAATGTAAAGATGTCAACTTTTTCTTTTATATCAGCAAATGTTCTATATTATTGCTGATATATCAGCAAATGTTCCCAATACTCTTAATATTAAACAACAAAAGAATAATAATTAAATTAATTAATATTAAATTAAAAATAAATTCTCATATTTTATAAATAAAATGACGTTATTTCCTGATATTGACATTTTAAAACTAAAATGCCAATTTTACATCAATGTGACATTTCAAACTAAAATGTAAATTTGTTCTCTACCAAAAAATGTTCTAACTAAATTTGTGATTTTTTTTTGTTTACAGAAATATTTTAACTAAACATGTTATCTTGGTCTAACATTTCATTTTAAAATAAATATGATATTTTAATTCTTACATAACGTTTCATAACAAAACTATTATTTTAAATCTAATGAGACATTTTCAACATTTTATCATAACACAATAAGTATCAAATTAACATATTAACATACAACATCAATCAACGCAACAATCAAGAATAACACAAATCAACGAATTCTGAATAACTATCATCGCAAATCTGAATTAAATCATCACACAATTATTTTAGAGCAAGAAAATAAATTAATAATTAATTAAATAATGAAAATTTGAATTCTCACATTGAATTTTGGCCGAAATTTGACTGTCTCTGTTTCAGTTGCGGTCTGCGCCATCGCGAAGCTCTCGGAAAGACGAGTCTAACGCAACTTACGGTTTGTAAAACGGACCTCGTATGATCAAGTTATGGATTTTTAAAGATCGGACAAATTAAATAATAAAATAATAAGAAAAAAAGAAAGCGGACCTTTCTTCCTCTCCAAACCCGTCGTATACCACCGAACCCAAACCCCCTTTCCAATGCCAAAATCGCACCCCTCTAGAAGCCTCCAGACGACGATCAACTTGCACCCCGATGTCGAGCATCTCCTCCTCCACTAACGCCTAGAATGGCACGCCGTTCGGTGGTGGCGTGTGGGCCCCAGGGAGCTGCGAACGGCGGCACTTTATGCCCCGTTATCTCACCAACCGCTTAACAATTTACGATCATCACCGTACGGATTGAAAGGTCTTTGAATTCTCTTCGATTTGATATATTATGCGTCGATTTTCGTTGAGCGGATCAAAAGTTATAAGCATTTGAAATTGGAGCAATTCTGGCCATCGAAATCTGGGTGGTGGCTGGCCATTAGAATTAGGGTTTCAGCCGAAATTTTTAATAATATTTTAATGCTTAATCCCTTTTTACGTGAAATAAAGTGAAAAATCTGGACTTTCCCCGATTTGGGCCTACTTACTGTCGATCTTAAGGTTCTGAGGCCTTCTGAGCGCAATGGGACATGTCTCGGGGTCCAATTCCGAAATCTTTATATATTTTATTTAAAATCCCATTAAAAATTAATTAATTAATTATTGACCGTACATTTAAATATGCTGGGGCCACATACGGACTCCGAAAATTCCAAAAAAAATATTTTTGGCTTTCTTATGACGATACGGTTCTAACGAGACCAATTTCGTTGAATTCTGAGACTGTTTGAAAAATGGCCTTTTTCCAGTCGTTTAATTTTTACTAAAATTGACAAAACTGAAATCTTTTTGCCACGGCCACAAATTAATTCCAAAAATTATGAAAAATTAAACTTAACAATATTTTGATATTCCGGATCAAACAAAAGTGGTTTCATCGAAAACAGAGGTCGTTTGAAAAATGACTATTTTCAAGGGCTATATATTTAATATTAAAAATACATTTTTAAACAAATAATTTCCGAAACTCGAAATATATAAGTGTTTATACTTCTTAAATGCAGAAACATCATTCTGGACTCAATGGAAATGGTTTCGAGTCCAAATTCCTTCGTATGTGAAAAGTAGCCTTTTGGGCCCTGTATATTATATATAATTAAATTCTACAACGACCCTTCTAAAAATTGAATTGGCCATAACTTTTAATTTTTAAAACGAAATTTCAATTTTTCAGATTCGTTAGAAAGATATGATTAAACAGATTTAAATATTTCTTGTTTCACTCAATTCTGATTTATTTTGAATCATGTACATTCAGTCAAAGTTTAAAATTAAATTTTCAAACTACCGCGCCATTTCAGGCTCGTTTTATAATTAAATTAAATTTATTCGTTTTAACTTCAATTAAAATAAATTTTACCCATTATTATTTAAATAAATTATTTTATATTCTTAAAATTCATTAAAATTTTCTAAAATAAAATTTTTAAATTGGTTCAGAATTTGCGGGTTATTACATATATATATTTATATAAGCAATTCACTTCTATTTCAACACATATATAATTTTTACAACGCATATATAACTTATACATCGAACGTACAACTTATACAAAACTTATACAAGAGGTGTACAACGCTTATATAACTCATACATCGACTATATAATTTATACATCGTCGTTTTCCATATTGTTTATAAATTAGAAATCTCACATTGGGTTCCACTCCACCAAAAATAGCAGATGGCTCAGAAAAATATGCGGTCTCTTCTAAAATGTAGAAGACGTCCACACGAGTCCACTATCTCTTGTTTCACTGAATTTCGTCAACAAACGAAAAAGATATGATTTTTACAGTGAAATCAAAAACCGTAGCGCTTTAAACTGCTATTAAATCGTTAAATTGAAAATAGCCGTATACCTTAGCTCGATCTTCAAAACAAGGTTTAACAATAACTCGAAATCCGCAGCACTTGGACGAGATCGGTTGGCGCCACCCTCTAGGCCTTGGAACGACGCTCAGATCAATGTATGGGGGGCCCACTTCGACGGCTCCTCCTGCTCACGGCGGCGCTCCAAAGGTGCGACCTTCTCGAGCTCGATTCGAGCTCAATACCCCACGAAAAAATCTGAGGTTGGTATGGATTTGAAGATCGTGTTGAGTACTACGAAATTCTCCAAAGGGGCATGGGTTTTTGTTGAGTGGACTAGAAGAAATCGAGGAGAGAAGGAAAGAAAGCTTTTCCGCCGTCGCGCCTGTAGTAATCGGGGAGAGAGAGATATTCCTGGCGAATGAGATTTTTTTAATTAATTTATATATTTTTAAATTTCGAAAATACCCTCTTTCACCCACGAACACCAATCCAAACCCAACGATTGTCGTCCCTAGCGTTTTACCCCCATTCCGAACACAATGGGATATGTTTCGTAGGCCCATTCGACTGTTTCAGTAAGTTTTCCTTCAATTTAAAATATATAACATTCAATATTCGATTTGAACGTACATTTCAATTTGCCAGGGCCACAAACTGATTCATAAAATTCCAGAAAATTAAATCTAGCTATGTTTTGGCGATACGGTCGCAACAAAACTAGTTTTGTCGAATTCTGTGACCGTTTGCAAAATGGCCCATTTCTGGTCGATCCAATTTAACTGTAATTGACCAAAACACATTTTTCTTTGCCACGCTCACATACTAGCTTCAAAATTTATGAATTTGAAACCTAGCAATAATTTGACATCCCGGATCCAACAAAAGTGGTTTCGTCGAATTCCGAGGTCGTTTGCAAAACGGTCATTTTCACGGGCTATATAATTTCCATAGCGACTTTTCAGAAAATTCATTTGGCCATAACTTTTGCTTTCCGCTATGAACCTTCGATTTTTCAGATTCGTTAGAAAGGTATTCACTTACAGATTTAAATATTTTTGGTTTCACTCAAATCCGTTTTGTTTTACACCCGTACAGTCAGTCAAAGTTTGAAATGAAATTTGAAACTGTCGCGCCATTTCAAGCCTTGTTTATAATTCAAAGTAATTATATTTATTTTCAAACGTCGATTCAAACTTACTTTTCGTTGCTATTATTTAAAATATTTATTTTAAATATTTAAAATCCTCTATTTTAGCCAATTAAAAAATTTTAAATTGGTTCAAATTTTCCGGGTCGTTACAATCTCCCCCACTTAAAACTTTTCATCCCCGAAAAGGAACAAAGTCGAAAGTGGTTTGATTAATCAACTCTACGCTCAATCTGGCTTCCATTCTCCAACTTTTCAGTTTCTGAGAATTTTCAAATTCTTCAAAAATTTGGCTAACACCCGGAATTTTCGAAAAATTTCGCCATAACCTCCTTTGTACAGGGAGGGGTTTGGAAATTTATTGGGCTGTATTAGGTACCCAATAAATCCTATAAAGCATACACATATTTATAGTGATATATTCTGGTGTTTACAGGGGAGCGTGTATAGATAATAACTCTAGAGAATAAATTCTCGTCACCCTGTCAAAGCCTGAGGGAGTGTGTATTTTTAATTGCTCCAGAGGATAAATCCTCGTCACCTCGTCCCGTGTGGGAAATAAATAATCCATGTGCCGTATCTAATGATTAGAGAGACGTGATTATTGTCAACTCCAGACCCGTGTGGGGTTTTTATTAATCTGGCAATTTATCGTTACATTTCTATATGGTCATATCAGTCATCAGTTCAACCTGTAAAATATAGTCATCGCCATACAAGCCTCTCGCTCGTATGGTAAATCTTCCACCTCGTCACACAAGCTC
The DNA here is from genome assembly GCA_030737875.1 of Allium sativum. NCBI lineage: Eukaryota > Viridiplantae > Streptophyta > Magnoliopsida > Asparagales > Amaryllidaceae > Allium > Allium sativum. Next base: position 495,087,430 of record CM060920.1, read on the forward strand.
CAAATGCTTATGTGGTATATGATGAAGTATGCCTATCTTCCAGAATTATGCCATGTAATGTAGTTCAAAATTAATTGTTACTATCCTATGGCGATGTTTATTATCACACACTGAACAACCAACACTCCGCATCCAATGGCATTCACAGGAGTTGATATAATAATATTTCGCATCCAACTCAATAAGGTTTACCTATTTGTCGGGCACGCAAATAAATTCTTTACTCAACAGCTATTCCATTTACCTGGTCAAACATATATGATGCACATGTGTATATTTCTATCTATTTTCATATCAGTTCAATGTGTGATTTAATCGAATAAATTCTACCATTCGTTCTATTATTGATTAAATTAACTATCCTTCTAATAATTTAATTAATTAAATCTACTATCACACAACACAAACAACAAGCAATTTGTTTTTAACTTTTCAAATATATACCTTTTTATATATTCAAAAATTATATTTCTAAAACCAGACTATATATATAATCACAAATACGTTATTTATAAACATATAACTCTCAACTCGTTCTGGGGCACTTCTGACCCCATCTTTAACGAGTTATTCCGATTCTGCTATACTCTTACTAGGATATTGCTGATCCTACCTGTAATGAGTTCTTCGTCCTAGAACACTACTGGTTCTATTTCTGACGAGTTCGTTAAGATGTTATATTCTGGAACTAAGCTTAACCAAAGCTCTGATACCACGTTGTGACGACCCCAAACCCCGTACTGACGGTGGCAAGGGTAATCTTTGGAATATAACACATAAACAGATAACAACAGAACAGAAATAAATAAATACACCAGATAACGCACAAATAATACACTGAATAAACGTAATCATCAGAGTTACACAGTATACAGGATCATACTTAGTACAAATACAGTTCATCTATACATAAATGTCTACAGCGGAAGCACACATAATATGTACAACAGGAGCTGAACAACATAAAAAGAGATAAATGATAGAATCCATCTTCCGCTCCAGCTATCCAGAAAGAGCCTGCTAAACCTGAATACAAGGCTGTCCGTGTAGAAAAAGGGGCCCCCGAGTTTGAAAGGTGAAACAAACACGAGTCAGTCATGGGACTGGTATGAGAAATCTACTTAACACATTTATAATATGGCTAATCACAGGACCACGCCACTTTCGTGGAACGGGTTTACTCTATCGGATTGCCAGTGCTTTAAAACAAATAATTCTTTTAAACATCGCAATGCTTTTTATAAAAATGAAGCCATTATAAGATTCAGTTCCCATCACACAATGCAACGCAAACCAGAGGATAGAGTTTTTACCTTATAATGGCCAAAATATGCTTGATACGAATAAAACAAAAGCATTTGATATTATTACTAGTGTTTATATGTTTCAAAAGCAATTTCTAATCATAAGTATCAATCATAGACGGCATTAATGCCCCATACCACTATGTCGCCATATATAGGTATACAATCAAAACTGCACAGTCACGTATTTGGAAATTGGATTTCCTTCATGAACCAAGGCAAAAGATAGTCCTTACCGAATTCGAGACTCTCTAGCCCGAGCCTCAGGACCCAAACTCAGGTGGGCCCTTGGAGCGACAGGGTCGGTCCACCGATGTGGATTAAAATTCCTGAACACCGCGTTTCCCCACCCTTTCGGGCGTAAATGAGCCAAAGAATGACTCCATCGGACCCGGATCGTCCGATCTAACCGAGGCGCCTCGCAACAGTAACTACCACATAAGTCAAACTCGTCAGAGCGTGTAAAACCACTGACGCCACTTCTAGCTAGAAAGAAACGCATGTCCTCCCTGAGGTCCTCTCCCGTTTCTGGTTCATACCGGGGTGTGAGGCTCGCAAATTCACGTTATACACAAAGCTACGCCACACAGGCGGTGCTTTGATCATCACCACAAGACTTTGCTTTTCAACAGAAGTCTTGATCACTGCATCTTAGCATGCCACACAAGCAATTCACACCATGCAACTGATGGCTATCAATCACACAGAATAAATTCTAATGTCAGACACACCGTCCATTTGCAAGTCCGTTCTGGGTTTGAACGAAACCAGAGGCACTATATACCTCGCAAACCCATCGATCTCCACGTACGTCTGGACGATCACCACTCATTATCCATATTTCGGGATGCCTCCCAATCAGGACATCAGTTACCATCCAAACGAGGTGAAGATCTCCGGTCTTCGACCACCGTCTTCATCTTCGATTTCTTATCGTCGATTTAGTTATTCAGAATGGGATAAACAAGTGCTAAACAAAACAAACACTACATACGCATCATTTCAATTCATTAGTCACTTACCGTCAATCAGTAACAGAACGATTTCCCAAATATTAACCCCAAAGGCCGAAACCAACATCAGATCAAAATCCAGGAAACCATTCGACTTAGCCAACCTTCAGTTAGTTTCTAAACTTTACATCCATATCGTTTATAATATTTTATAACGATTTATCGCTATTTTTATTTATTTTAAAATAGCCAATTTATTCAAACGACGCTTCGGGCAATAACGCGACCGTGGCGCTGTTTTTCTTCAGATTTGATTTACACATATCTGAAATTCTAACCGTTGGATCTTCTCAAAATTTATATCATTAGAAATATCTTTTCAAAACGAATCCAATGGTTCCAGTTTCGGGAAAATCCGATGGTCGGATTTCCCGGTATAATCGTTTGAAATTTCGATTTCAAAATACGAACTGCAGCGTCGTTATTCGATTTAATATAATTATATTTTTATATATATAAATATAATCGATTCTGGCGCTTTTTTTCTTCAGATTTGAATTAAACATTCCAGACAATCTAACCGTTGGATTTTCATGAAGTTGGTGTCGTTGGAAAGATATTTCCAAAGCGAACCCAATGGTTTCGGTTTCGGGAAAATCCGATGGTCGGATCTCCCGCACTAATCGTTTGAAATCACGGTTTCAAAACACGAACTGCAGCTTCATTATTCAACATACTTCAATTCTATTTATATATATATATATATCGATTCTTCGATTTCAAAACTATATTCTTTTCATACATTTGATAAAAATGATATTTTTATCCAACCGACAATTATTTCAACACTTCGTTATTTTTAACCATTCATGTATATAGAAAAAACGTGATTTTTATTTTAAAACAATTTATTTCGAAACACGATTATTTTATATAGCTCATAGAGGTGATAAAAATATGATTTTTATTATAAAACAATTTATTTCTAAACACGACTATTTTATATAGTCTATATAGATGATAAAAATATGATTTTTATTATAAAACAATTTCTTTCGAACCCGAATACCATTCAACACATGAATTTCTATTCAACGAATGAATTTCTATTCAACACATGAATGTTATTCAAAATTCGTATATATACAATAAAAAGGTGATTTTTATATTGTTAAAACAATTTATTTAAAACACGAATACCATTCAACACATGAATTTCTATTCAACGAATGAATTTCGATTCAATACATGAATGTTTTCTATAGTTTTTATATATAGAGTAAAAATGTGATTTTTATTGTTAAACAATTTATTTAAAACACGAATACCATTCAACACATGAATTTCTATCCAACGAATGAATTTCGATTCAACACATGAATGTTTTCTATAGTTTGTATATATAGAGTAAAAATGTGATTTTTCATTGTTAAAACAATTTATTAAAACACGAATACCATTCAACACATGAATTTCTATTCAACGAATGAATTTCGATTCAACACATGAAGGTTTTCTATTCAACACACGAATATAGTTTCAACACAGGAAATTAATTCTAACACATGAATATTATTCAAAATTTCGGCAGCATAACGGCAAGGTAGTTAAAACTTGGACCGTCCCTAGTACGGCTCCACGCTCCACCTTAAAGCCTCGCAGCTTTTGACAATGAGGATTCATGCATCTAGTTCGCACGCAGGCGACATGTATATTTTTTTCATTTCCACAAACTATTCCTATGTGGTTTTAACCAAATATTCCTCAACCACAAACGGGTATTTTTCAACCACAATCAATCAATTTCAACCACAAATAATTCTAATCAACCATTCGTAATCAACCAATTTTCACACCAATCACAACCAATTAATATCGTCCATGGTTTGTGGACGAGGGGCGTATATATATATATATATATATATATATATATATATATAAGAAATTCACTTCTATTTCAACACATATATAATTTTTACAATGCATATATAACTTATACATCGAACATACAACTTATACAATGCTTATATAACTCATACATCGACTATATAATTTATACATCGTCGTTTTCCATATTGTTTATAAATTAGAAATCTCACATTGGGTTCCACTCCACCAAAAATAGCAGAAGGCTCAGAAAAATATGCGGTCTCTTCTAAAATGTAGAAAACGTCCACACGAGTCCATTGTCTCTTGTTTCACTGAATTTCGTCAACAAACAAAAAAGATATGATTTTTACAGTGAAATCAAAAACCGTAGCGCTTTAAACTGCTATTAAATCGTTAAATTGAAAATAGCCGTATACCTTAGCTCGATCTTCAAAACTAGGTTTAACAATAACTCGAAATCCGCAGCACTTGGACGAGATCGGTCGGCGCCACCCTCTATGCCTTGGAACGGCGCTCAGATCGTTGTATGGGGGCCCCACTTCGACGGCTCCTCCTGCTCACGGCGGCGCTCCAAAGGTGCGACCTTCTCGAGCTCGATTCGAGCTCAATACCCCACGAAAAATCTGAGATTGGTATGGATTCGAAGATCGTATTGAGTACAACGAAATTCTCCAAAAGGGCATAGGTTTTTATTGAGCGGATTAGAAGAAATCGAGGAGAGAAGGAAAGAAAGCTTTTCCGCCGTCGCTCCTGTAGTAATCGGGGAGAGAGAGATATTCCTGGCGAATGAGATTTTTTTTTATTAATTTATAAATTTTTAAATTTCGAAAATACCCTCTTTCACCCACGAACACCAATCCAAACCCAACGACTGTCGTCCCTAGCGTTTTACCCCCATTCCGAACACAATGGGATATTTTTCGTAGGCCCATTCGACTGTTTCAGTCGGTTTTCCTTCAATTTAAAATATATAACATTCAATATTCGATTTGAACGTACATTTCAATTTGCCAGGGCCACAAACTGATTCGAAAAATTCCAGAAAATTAAATCTAGCTATGTTTTGGCGATACGGTCCCAACAAAACCAGTTTCGTCGAATTCTGAGATCGTTTGCAAAATGGCCCATTTCTGGTCGATCCAATTTAACTATAATTGACCAAAACACATTTTTCTTTTCCACGCTCACATACTAGCTTCAAAAATTATGAAATTTGAAACCTAGTAATAATTTGACATCCCAGATCCAACAAAAGTGGTTTCGTCGAATTCCGAGGTCGTTTGCAAAACGACCATTTTCACGGGCTATATAATTTCCATAGCGACCTTTCAGAAAATTCATTTGGCCATAACTTTTGCTTTACGCTATGAAACTTCGATTTTTCAGATTCGTTAGAAAGGTATTCACTAACAGATTTAAATATTTTTGGTTTCACTCAAATCCGTTTTGTTTTACACCCGGTACAGTCAGTCAAAGTTTGAAATGAAAATTTGAAACTGCCGCGCCATTTCAAGCCTTGTTTATAATTCAAAGTAATTATATTTATTTTCAATCGTCGATTCAAACTTACTTTTCGTTGCTATTATTTAAAATATTTATTTTAAATATTTCAAATCTGCTATTTTAGCCAATTTAAAATTTTTAAATTGGTTCAGATTTTCCGGGTCGTTACAATTCTCCCCTCCTTAAAGGATTTCGTCCCCGAAATCTCCAAGTTAAGGAGAATGTATATCCTACCATCCAATCATCCATCTACTCAATCATCAAACACAGGCATCCATTGTCCTTAAAAGACTTCTAATGTCGTATGAACATATGCAAAAAGTGTGCGTATATGTTCCTTATCTAAAGCAAAATCAGGCGGTCTACTGATTCAGTTGACCTCCTTAATGCGAACCATGATAGTGCCATGCGTCCATTGTGTATGCAGAAGAATCCTAATGATACATATTATTTCTTCATGCGTGCACCACCATTCATCAAAATGCAGTATCCATATGATAACACAACCATTATACATTCATTAATTTAAATATGCACACATATTTATATGCAATATGAAAGTGATTGAGCCGATCTAGTGCCTAATGTGTGTGTACATGCATCCACGAGCAACCACTTGCATCTATTTGCATCCATTTGCATCCACTAAACATAACATGTCTCAAACACATGTTTACAACTATAGGGTTTTTTCCTAACTAAAGATCGAAGATACAATCGCAAAGACATAATAAACGATAGGACAAGCATAAACAAAGCGGTAGAAAAGGAGAAGTTAAAAACATACCCTCAAAAAGGAAAGGGTACAGCATACGCATCTTGTCTTCCGTTTCTCAAGTCGCGTCTCCTTGATCATTTCCCCATTGCACCTTGACCAACTTGACCTCTCTGTTGCGTAGCTTTATGACCTCCGATCCAAGGATGCATGTACGAGCTCGTCTAATCAGGGCATCTCACTCCACTTCCACTTCTCTAAGCCTGCTCGGCTCGACTACTTCCGCGATATCTTATAAACACTTCCGCAAATGTGACACGTGAAATACGTCATGAACACCACTAAGCTCGTTTCCTCTTCTCATATCCCTCCAAAATCTAGGATACGTAACCTCAAAAGATCTTCAAGGATTCTATTCACCCCTTTCTGTCCATCCATCCGTCTGTGGATGATAAGCGATGCTCGTACTTGCCGCCTTTTTCATATCACCTTTTCCTCCTGCATCGAAAACTGCTCCAAGCCCTGTCCCGCAAGCACCGGTATACACTGTGAATGGCTTACTTCCATCTGGCAAAACTAAAAGTGGAGCTGTCGTCAAAGCCCTCTTCGAATGCTGGAAAGCATCGTCACGGTCAACATCCCAAGCAAAAGTCAAGTTCTTCTTCGTTTACCAAGTAAGTGGGGCTGATATCTTCGCGAAGTCCTTAATGAACTTCCTATAATAGCCCGCCAGCCCTAAAAAGCTTCTTACTTCTGTTGCGTTCTTAGGAATCTTCCAATCTTGGATTTCCACCACCTTTGCAGGATCCACAGTTATCCCCTCCTTAGAGACCACGTGTCCTAAGAACCTCACTTCTTTTCTCCAAAAATAGCATTTGGAGAACTTAGCTTTAAGTTTATTCACTCGTAGGGTCTCTAAGACTTCCCTAAGATGTATGGCATGCTCTTCCTCGCTTCTAGAGAAAATCAAGATATCGTCCACAAAGACTACCACAAACTTGTTTAGAAACTCCCTAAACACCCTACTCATTAAGTCAACGAAGTATGCGGGTGCATTCGTCAAACCAAAAGGCATGACGAGCCACTCGAAGAAACCGTCAGGAGTTCTAAAATGCAGTCTTATTTATGTTGTCTTCAGCCACTCTTAGCTGATGAAATCCTGTAGCTAAATCCAGCTGCGAGAAAACCGAAGCACCAACCAACTGATCGAATAAATCGTCTATCCTCGGCAATGGATGTTTGTTCTTCTTTGTGAGCTTATTCAGCTATCTATAGTCCACACACAATCTAAGTGAACCATCAACCTTTGTAGCAAAAACAACCGGAGCACCTCATTCTGAAATGCTTCTTCTTATGAACCCGTTCTCAAGCAACTCCTTTACTTGCTTATTGAGTTCTCTTCTCTCTCTCGGAGTTATGTGGCGCACCGGTAATGTAACTGGCTTTGCATTATCTACAAGGTACATACGAAAGTCTATCTCGCGCCTCGGGGGTAAACCCAGAACTTCATCGAAGACGTCACCATATTCACGGACCACACGAACAATTTCCAAATCATCGTTGGATGCGTCAAGAGATTCTAGGTAGCTAAGCCTCACTGGACATCTAGGGTCACAAGAAATATCAAGGGTCTTTCCACAACGAGTCAACAATCTAACTACCCTTCTTTCACAGTCTAGGATGGCACCGTATCTGGCTAGCCAATCCACGCCTAGAATCAAGTCGTAGCCCATGAAGCCAAGAACGAAGGCGTTGCATTCAAACCCAACGCCCAAGATAGACACTCTCAAATCCCGACAAATCATCGAAAGATGAGCCGAACCACCAATAGGATTTGAGACTACTATGGGATCTGTAACTAGACTAGTATTTAGGTGCAATGTTTTAACTAACAAAGCAGATACAAACGAGTGTGAAGCGCCAGAATTCAAACAAGGTTCGAACAGGATGACCAAAAAGAAAAACCAAACTTCCAACCAAGATATCTCTACCTCTATCAGGTATGCCAGCCGTAAGGGAACGCGTCTGCCCTCTAGAAGATCATGTACTTTGTCAATACCTTTGCCTTTTGCTACTTTGGACGATCCTAATAAGATGTCCTGTTTCTCCGTAACGATAACAACTAGTCTTCTTCTTCTTTCTAATGTCTTTATTTAAGTAGTCAGGTATTTCACAAGTGTGGCCCTTCCTTTTCTCTTGGCCCCTTGTTATCCTTACCGTCTTTCTTTGGATCTACTTTCTTATCGTGTGTCCTATCCATGTCTCTCCTGCACATTCTCCCTTCGTGACCTCCTACCAAAATGAGGCTTCGTCCTTCATTAACCAAGCAGCTAATTGAACCTTCCTCCCATCGTCTATCTTAAAGGTACCAACAAGTCTTCCACTTTCTTCTAGCTTTGACAAACATCCCAGTCCCATGAAGTGGTTTTCCGCCCATCGTATGAAAGTTCTTACATATCTTAGAAAAAGCGTCTATACGTGGAGGAAGAAATTCAAAAAGGAAAGAGGAAGAGATTTAAAATGGAGAATCGAAGGAAAGATATATGGCTCTTGGGGGTTATGTTTTTCAAAATAAACTTTTCTCTTAAAAGTACTCTCCTTAAAACATATTTTTGAAAGTATTTCTTTATAAAAATGCTTTTGAAAAAAACAGTTTTTCAAAATCTCTTATCTGTTCTGGTAACCTTCAGCTCTGATGTCATTCTCAAAGGGAATGCATTAACTTTCATGGAGTATTATTGGTGTATAGAACAGAATATAACAAGACAAATACATATATTGGTACTTGAAAAATTAAAACAACTTTTATTGCATCGGAGAAATATTTGGTTACAACAACATCAAAAACCAACAATAAAACCAAGTACACTTAATATCCATCTTGACAAATTATTTTCTAAGTACATAAAGTAAAAAAGCATAACCCCAATATAAGTTGCCATAAAAGAGAAATGCTGAACTTTACTTTCAGCAATCCAAGCACTTCTAAAAGAGAGAGAAAGAGGTCCATATCAAGCTCCACTAGCACTAGTCCCACCCTGAGAACCGGGGGGGAAGGAAGAAAAGAGGCGAAAACAAAGGGGGTCAGACATAAAGTCTGGCGAGTCCAATAACTTTAACAATATAATTATTAAAGTAATTAGGATAAGGCATAAATTGATAAAACAAGGAATGACTGTGAAGCAAATGGGCATGACAAAACCAACAAGAGGAATAAGATAACGTTAATTGCGTTCCTAATCACTATAGGATAATTACTATACTGCACCAATACTAGTCACCCTAAAAGTTGAACCCGCCTACTGAACAAAATAATAATAATGGTAGTTTCGTGTACTCCTAGCTGTCTTCATAAGTGTCGCCTGCTCCTATCTCCACTAGTTGTACCCACTACCCTCCCCATTCTAATTACAAAATTTATTCATAATATGGTAGTTGTACTCCTAGCTGTCTTCATAGGTGCCGCCTGCTCCTATCTCCGCTAGTCATACCCACTACCTTCCCCATTCGATCGGCTCCCTAACTCGTATATACCCGTGTTGGTCCCACAGTGGGGTGTATCACTCCCCAAAGTGGCAACCCGATACCACTAAAGATGCATGGCTTATATCTACATGATGCAACAACGTCTTACCTACCAGCCCGGGCCCACGCACGCGCTTGACCCCGTTGGACTTGCGTTGCCACCACTAAATCGTTTTGACCTCTTACAATCAAACACAGTAAGTGCGTCCCGTCCTCGATCTAGATCGAGCTCACTTAGAAACTAAATGGGTTACTGGTTGAAAAGGGTCCCCACATTTGACACAAGCTTTCCACCTATGCTTGGTCCCCACTAGGATTTCCCACTTAACCCCCTCTTATTCATGTCTTCTTACATGTTTCAACTTGGTTAAGTGTTTATAATTATATCCCACATGTCACCCATGTTACCCACTTATCAAATCAACATGTGTTATTGGTTAAGCTTATCTTAACCCTTATCCGCTTATCAGATCAATATATATAATATTGGTTAAGCTAGTCTTAACCCTATCCACTTATATATTATTGGTTAATTCGGTCTTAACCCTATCCACATATCAGATCAATATGTATTATTGGTTAAGTTTGTCTTAACCCTATCCACTTATCAGATTAATATATATATATATTATTGGTTAAGCTGGTCTTAACCCTACCTCTTTATCAAATTAATAAATATTATTGGTTAAGCTGGTCTTAACCCTACCCACTTATCAAAATAATATATATTATTAGTTAAGTCGGTCTTAACCCTATCCACTTATCAGATTATTGGTTAAGCTGGTCTTAACCCTATCCACTTATCATGTTTTATGTATCATATATATATATATATATATGTCGTATAATATGTTTTACTTAGTTTATAATTAAGTACATCTTAGTTCACAGATACATTCAACCCTGAAGACCGAAATCAACATCAGATTGGTACTCAGAGAATTACTCAACTCAACCAAACTTCTGTTTGTCACTCATATTCATCTTTTGATCAGCATTAATTAATTATTAATGCACAGACCTCTCACATTAAGTCGATTTTCTTGTGGCTGCTGGATATGCCGGGCAGTTCCGGACAGACTTCCACCACAAGCCAGACTTAACCTCGTGTTTAAGCATCTTTTAATTATGCATACGACCTCTCACATTAGACTGTCGTTTGCGGTTGCTGGATGTGTCGGGCGGGTCCGGGCAGTCTTATACCACAAGTGAGTCTAACCTCGTGTCTTAGGCATTTATTATGCATTTAATTTATGCCTTTAACCTCTCACATTAGACTACTGTTTGTGGTTGCTGGATTTGTCAGGCGGGTCCGGGCAGTCTTATACCACTAACGAGTCTAACCTCGTGTCTTAGGCATTTATTATTACACATTATTATTCAACCCCAATTTGAATAAATATCCCTATTTCAGATTGTCAATAACTTCCAATTTTAATCCATGTCCATAGTTTTCAGGTATATAAATTATACCAATGTGCTTTTAAAGCCATTATACGCCAATTCACAATATGTATATTTAATATTTTCCCATTGTCCCCATGTCGTTCATACGTTTAATATGAAGTATGTTAGACTCGCAAATAGTCTAACTCATAAGAAAAAGAACATCACAACTTGCATAACACATAAAATAGATCTAACTTGCAAATAAGAATTATAACATAAATTTGCATAGCCAATAACTTGCATAGGCAATGAACATATAGAACATAAATTTGCATAAACTACGTACTGCCATGGATCTAAATATAGATCTAAACATGAAATTGTGAGCTTGCATATATGAATATGGTTTTCACCTAAATTTGAATATGTGAATATAGTTTTCACCTAAACTTGCATATGTGAATATAGTTTTCACCTAAACTTGCATATGGATTCCTACAAACTTGCATATGAATTTAAACATGTAAACTAATATCACATGTTTTACATATAAACTAGCATATGCATATACTTGATTCATATATAAACTTGTGTATAATTTGCATACAAACTTGCATAAGATTCAAATACAAACTAGCATATGTAAAACAGACTTGCATAAGATTCACATACAAACTAGCATATGTAAAAACAGACTTGCATAAGATTCACATACAAACTAGCATATGATTTACACCCCAAACTTGCATATAAACTGATGTCATAAAATGAATCAAGTTGAACATATGTGATTGGACATATGAAATATATCTACTAACATAAGTTAACAAAACTGTCATATGTTCACCAACAGACGATAACAAGGTTAAGTAACATCACATGACTCAATAGACATGTTCTCATAATCCCAATTATAACTCATCATAATTAATTTATTAATTATTTTGTGAAATAAATTGTACTCATAAAGACAGATTAAAGAAGAGAATAATTCGTTTGTCGTTTGTATTAGAACCCTGACTTGCAATTTCTAAGCTTTAAGAAGAAGAAGAACTATTCTAGCAGCAGCATGGAGGCCAAGAGATTAATTTAGTCTTAGGTTTTGAGCTGGAGCATGTGCGTGCTTATATAGAAGTTTAAATCAATATAAGTCGTTAGATTATCATAGAAGCAAATCAGAACCATTCAGACTAGATAAAGTTATCCAGAATTGCCACCTATGCCCTAGTGACTCAAGAACAGGTCAGAAAAGACTCAACAACAAGTCAGAATCATCACATTTTAGATCTGCCCGAGGGGGTAGGTCGACCTGTATAGGGGAGGTCGACCCCCTGGTCAACCTGGCCTGGGGCGGGAAAAATCCTGCCCAGTCTGATTCTTCATTTGAATTCGAATTTTAAATTTTAAATTTTAATCTGGACTATTTTTAATTTATTTAAATTTCTGAAACTTCTGAGGGCCATAACTTCCTCATACGAAGTCCGATTTACGAAAACTTGGAATTTCGAGATGAACGCAATGGCCTAACCCATTTCCTTAATTATTCTCCTAAAAATATGTGTTCTTAAATTTTTTAATTTTAATATTTAAAATTACGAGGTGTTATAGTAACAGAGATAGCTGAAAAGCTTAGTCTGACCCGAGCATTAACACACACAGGCCAATCTAGTTAATAGTGAGTTTAGATACGAAATGATAACATAAGAACACAAATGAATAACTCATTATCAAGAAGAGTAAATAAGGTGGACCTCAAGGGTGAACCAAAGTTGTCAGTTACATCTAACATCGATGAGTAGGTTTCATTTAGGGTATGTACTAGCTATAAGCTAAGTACATAGTATCCTCAGCAATAAACAACAAAGCTTGATACATCGATTTTGTTGAAAAACAACAAATATAAACTCGATGGGTTTAAATGGTTCTAACATGATCCCAAGGATCAAACACCGGAAATCATTATAGGATAGTTATAAAGAACCAACTACAACCAACCATTGCAATATGATCAAGAGATCAGAATCATCAAAACAATGGATTGGGGTCAAGTCGTCATTATATTAGTGTAAAGACCCACCGTCAATGCATCTATTGCTACGATCTGTTTCGATCGAGTATAACCAGAGGATGACTCGTCTTGATCTAATATCTTTACTACGACCCATCTCGATCGAGTATGATTTCACTACAACCCATCTCAATTGAGTATAATTTTACTACTACCCACCTCGGTATAGTATAGCTTCACCATAATCTGCCTCGGTCAAGTGTACCTTACCACTTCGATCAAGAAGATATGAATATGACTCCCTCGAGTCTAGCTTCACTTCGAAGAAAGTGATAGCACAACAACAAACATTAATATGCGTTGCATACTCACAGTTAGTAACCCAAGTAGTGGTACTATGTATCCTATACCACACGTTCTCACTACTGGTTCACTATCCGCTATGCAGCTTCACAACGGAAATCATCAAGAACATCAAATCATCAACTTCAATTAAAGGGGTCTGTAATTAACCGATAAAATGTACCTTCGTATCCCATACCACGAGGTTTATTATACCGTTTAATCATAAACACACATTCTTGAAGGGTGCAGAAATGTGTATTTTAATATATATAAAAAACTTGGTTTAGCGAAAAATGGGTTATAAACAATGTCAAAACCAATTAATTTATATTCTTTAAAAACGTTTTATACTCGTAACATATGTATTTATATTGTTGCTTTGAGACCATCTGTATTGAAAACCAAAGGAATGAAATCATTTTGCCTCAAAGCTATAGAAAATGATATATATAGCTAAGTAGGAAAAACTAGTTTGAAACCGTGCATGTGATTCAACACCATCAAAATTCATCATAAAGCACAACGAATAAACCATCAAAATTCATATGTATTCAGAATACGGATTGGCCATGGCATGCTTCACTTTGATAAGCTAAGGTAGCAATAAACCATGGTGATACTTCATAAAATTCAGCAGAATACTAAATTTGAGTAGAAGAAAGATTCAGGAACACACAACAATAAGCAGCAAATGATCCTATGCTATTCCACTAAGTGGATCGAACCTGTGTCAACCAACACTTATGGTAAGTCGTCCCTAGGGTCGACACATCAAAGGCATGGGTCAAACCATGGGCCGATCCATTCTATGGGAGATATATAGTTGATTTCCTGACTCTGATTGCAACTCTGAGGATGTTTTTCACATGGTTCTAATGATCGAATTAGCCTAAAACTTTGCAAGCTCACAAAAAAACATATTGGATTGGCCTAAACTTTGCAAGCTCATAAAAAACATACTCAACATTGAATAACAACCAAAACGACAAAATTTCATCAAAGTTACAACAGATAAAAGTAGCACTTTGGCTATGTTTGCACAAAAGAGGATTTATAACAACAAAAGCTACAGATTTTCAATGAATTTCACACAGATTCATCACAGATAACAAAAACTTCACTAAAACTAGAAAATGTGTGTAAACACTCACCTTATACAATGAGATTTAAAGCAATTGGAGGCGCTAATACTTGAAAGAAGTGAATTTATCACTTGTAAAGCTTTCTACAGAAACATGCAAAAGACAGAGTTCAAACGCAGTAATATTTCTTTAAATCAAAAGAAGTGATGGATCAAATTCATACTTTTGGAGAGACTACCTACTGTAAAAGATTAATAGCAACCAAAATCAATAATTTGAAATGTTACGAGGGATTAGATTTGTCAAACAGTGAATTTTCCTTTTATTTCTTATGCCTTTCATAGTTTTGCAACGAAGGAGGACTCTCTAAGGAAAACTACGTATTGTTATGGTTTCTCTAGAGGTTTTTTTTGTTAGTTATCCAGTAGTGGCCCAAAACCTGGTAATTAGCCCATGGTTGAGTGATTAGGCCAATCAACATGTGTTTAGGTGAAATAACTATGATTTTAGCCTATGTTTACCTAATTAACACTTGTTTTTGCTATTTCTTCACAGTGCTTACAGCTATTAACATCTTCATACTTAACAAAATTACAAATTCAACTCTTAAAACCTTTTTAAGGCTATTTATATTTATTTAGACATTTTACAAACATTTTTACAATTTACACAAAATATTAATATTTTATATTAACTTGTGTAAAATTTATATAATGTATGAACTAAATCTTGCAATATGTCTATATTAAATTCTCAAATCACCAAAGACTTGTAAAATTCTTATTTTCTTCATTTATTAACATTTTCAACTAAATTTACATTTATATATTTTATTTTCACATAACTTACACAAAATTAACGTTTGTGTCTACAAATACAATAATTACGATTTAAAATCCACAGACTATGTTTATTTTTGAAAGGCATTAAAACTTTATTAGCACTGATACTGATTACATACAACAAGTTCATACTGACTAAACAAACTATACAACAACAATGAGAAAAAAACACTATAGCATATACAATGAAGTACTAAAAAAACTCAACGCTTGAACAAAACTATAACAAGTACAAAGAACCAGACTATACAAAAGTTAAAATAAAAGCTCCAAAATGCCGCAAGCAAACTGCTCTCTGTATTCAATCACCCAACATTCAATTTGCCCAAAATGACTTAAGTATCTTAGCAAACAGCTCATCCAGATTAAAAGATTGTGAATTAAACACCCTCCTATTTCTTTCATTCCAAATCTCATACACAAAAGTTTTCAAAACTTTTAACAAATTCATACTTTTCCTTGTCTTCCATCTCGTGGACTTGAAAAGAACAAACCATTCCTCTCTACTTGACCTCGATGGCCTATGCAAATTAGCAGCAGCTAAAATTCTTTTCCAAAGTTCATACACAAAAGAGCACTCAAAATACAAATGAGTATTGCATTCAGACTCAACTCGACAAAAAACACATGAGTCATCCTGTATGATCCCAAATCTAAACAGCTTGTCCTTAGTATTAATGGCATTAGCCATTAATTTCCATAAAAACAAATTTTGCTTAGCATTACTCATCATTCCCCAAATTCTTTTATGCCACGGAAAAATTGATTTCTCACCCATTAGCAAATCATATACAAAACTAATGGAGTGCTTCTTATCCATCCATGTAATACAATACTCCATAAGTTTAAAATTTGAAGTAATTTCAGACCAAAGACTTCTTAACAGAAGAACAACTATGAGGAAGATGCAAAATACCATCATGAATCAAATCATCCACTAAAGCTCCATCAGGAATACCACTATTCCTCTTCAAGTTATAGTCAACTTTTTCACTTAAAATAAGACCTTTTCCAGCCCAGGGGGAATGCCAAAACAATAAACCATGATTGCCTCCTGCATTACATTGAATATATGGTAAAAAGATACCCCTCAATCTTAAAATCTATCTCCAACTCCAATTACACGAGACTGGAATGTTGCTGGTCCAGAAATTCTTCCTTCCAATAAGGTTGCATTTAACAAATTTGGTCCATAGACAACTGTCATCTGAGAACAGCCTATCTATATAACCTGAAATTGCTGCTTTATTCCAAAGAGAAAGACTAATTGAACCCAAACCACCATGACATTTCTTTTCACACAATTTAGAGAAAGCTATAGGGATAATCTTCTTCGCAAATGGATCTCCATGCCATAAAAACTTGTTTATAGCACTAATAACCATATTAATTAGCTTCAAAGGAAGAATATAATGTCTAAAATAATATGTTGTCATCGCAGTTATGATGGATTGAATGATCACTAACCTTCCAGCTTGAGATAAACTACATGAAGGCCATTGCTTCATCTTATCTATGATTTTTTCATACAATGGCATGCATTTATCCTTAGTAATTCTTCCAGTAAACAAAGGCAATCCCAAATAAAAGGAATTATCTGGAAGAACCAATAAGTCAGATGAATTTATTAAATCATTAGTAGAGGCCTGATTTAATCCAGCAACCTTAATATGAGATTTATTCAAATTAATTTGTAGCCCAATTATCTCATAAAAATCCTGAAGAATAGTTAAAATACACTGAATATTACCTAAAGAAGGCTTGGTGAATATAATGAGACCATCTGCAAAACATAAGTGAGTAATGAGAGGATTTTTGCATCGAGGATGTAATTCAAGATTGCCCTTCTTCACTTGAATAAGAACCAATGCATTCAGAATCTCCATGACAATTATGAACAAATAAGATGATATTGGGTCTCCCTATCTTACTCCTCTCTTACTCTTAAAATAACCATGTAACATTCCATTTCTAGAAATAGAAAACATTGGAGTAGAAATGCAGGTGTAAATCCATGCTAAAAAAGGAGAAGAAAAGTTCATCCTAGATAAAATAGCAATTACAAAGGACCATGAAACACTGTCAAATGCTTTCCTTATATCCAATTTTAACAAATAGCAAGGCGAAATGTTCTTTCTATCATATCCATGAAGCAGTTCTTGGGTAATAAGGATGTTATCACTAATAGATCTACCAGGTACAAAAGCTGATTGATTATTAGAGATAATAGATGGGAGAACAGACTGAATTCTATTGGCTAGAATCTTCGAAATTATTTTGTAGAAAACACTACAACATGAAATAGGTCTAAAATCAGACACACATGAAGGAATATCAACCTTAGGCACTAAAGCAATAGAAGTAGTCGTAAATGTAGAAGGCAGTTCATTATGTAGGAAAAAATATTGAACTGCATCTGAAACATCACTACCAATAATCTCCCAACTTTTATGCAAAAAACACGCATTAAAACTATCAGGACCTCCAGAACTATTAACAATCAAATTAAACACTGCTTTCTTAATCTCTTCTCTTGAGACAAACTTGATAAGGTCAATAAATTGAAAATCAGATAAACAGGGAAGTTCCAAATGAAACAGAGGTTCAATATTGTAAGATGGAAGAGAGAGTGGAGCTAAAATAGACATAAAATATTCAACAAAGGCTTTATCAATATCAGACTGAGTAGATAAAATGTTACCATCTGAATCTTTGATCATATGAACACCCTCTTTAACTTTGTTGACTCGGAGAATTATGAAAAAACTTCAAATTTCTATCAGCAACCAAATCTCTTTTAATCCAAGAACTCTGCCTAGCAGATTGAAATTCCATGTTCAATAAATTCTTCAATTTATCCTGCAATTCCTTCTCCAAACCTTGTAACTGCAAATTAAAAGATTCCCCACTAATTGATTTTGCAGTTGAAAAAGCTCATTCCTCACAAATGATGATTGCTTTTGAGCATCTCCAAAAATATGACTGGATCAAGATCTAAGATGAATTTTTAGCAACCTCAATTTAAAAAGCAATTTATCCATAGGACTCCTTCTATAACTTTGTTCCTAAACCTGCATTAAAATACTAGAATAATCCTTGTTAGTACACCAAAAATTAAAATTTTTAAAAGAGGACTTCCCTTTATTAACGACATCAGATAACCCCCAATATAAAAGTAAAGGTGAATAGAAATTGATGGAAGAATAATATGATAGAAAGCCTTAGGCCAAGATTAAAAAAAAAAAGAATTAACAAATATATGGTCAAGTTTGCAGAGAGTAGGAGGACAAGATTGACTTCTGTTAGACCAGGTAAAAGAAGGGCCAAAACTATTTAGAGGAGTTAATTTGGAAGCAACAAGGGCTTGATTAAGAGGAGCAATGTCCTTTACAGTGAGAGAACAACCACCACACTTATGGGATGAAGAATACATGCAATCAAAATCACCACCCAGAATCCATGGGTCAGAATATAAATGGATGGAACAAAGATTAGAGAGAAAAAAGTTTCTCAAAGATAAAGCATTTTGAGCATAGACAGAAGTTAGGAAAAAGGTCAAATTTGATGGAAGATAAATACATTTGTAATGTAAAAACTGATCAGAAGAACAAATTCTGGTGAGCTTAAAAATAGCTGGGTTCCAAAAGGTAAGTAGTCTACCGAGCATCAACCAAATTATGATCAAAATACCAAGAATTAGAGATAAAAGCAGCAGCTTTAGGAGTGGAAATTTTATCAAGCCTAGTTTCAGAAATGCACAAAAGATGAATATTATGATTCTTCAAAAAGAACTTAATCTCACTTTGCTTTGAGGGTAGATTCATCCCTCTGATATTCCAGAATGAAATGTTGTGAATCATTTTTTATTCTGATCAAAACCAATGGGAGTACCAGGATTATTCCTTGTGTATCTTTTAGAATGAACTTTTTGATTGCCAGAAGGTAATACTTCATCCTTTTGAAAATCAACACCTTCATCAATATCATCAATTACAGAGGAATTCACATCCACCTTCTTTTTCCTACCTTTTTTCTTGGATTTAGAAGGGGTTTTAAAAGCAGCATCAATGAAATCACTGACTTTAGCTTTGACAGATTTAGGAGGGACATTTAATGGCACATCAGCAGAGTTAGAATCATGCAGCGATAAAGAGAAGTTTGAAGAGTTAGGAGGAGGTGGAAGAATTAAATCTTTAGGAGGATCTAAATGAGAATAAGGAGAGTTTCGAATTATGGAAGATGGATTACAACCAGTAGGATTACTGTAACACCCCACCTCCGCCAGGGTGACTCTTGCAAGCACTCTGACTTTGGAGGGGCGTTTGAATCAGGTAAACATGCATAATGATATATCAAGGCAGAACAAGAACATATGTAAACAGAGTAAATAACATAGATAAAACAGCGGAAGATTTCAAACCATTTCAAAAACAAGTCTGGTACAACATAATGTCAACTTTCCAAATACACAAGTCTAGATAAAAACAACATTACTGAAAAACTGAAATACATAAGTACTATCCCCAAAATAAGTGATAACCATAGCTAGCTTCATGTCAAGACCGTACATGAGCTAAATCCCACAAGAAAGTGATCAGGAATCCAAGCTAAGCTCCAATATTCCCTCCCTGAGAACCTGGGGGGAAACGGAAGAAAAGAGGCGAAAGAAAACAGGTCAGTCAAAAAGACTGAGTAAGCCCTACTACAATCAATGTAAACTGATAAAGTTAACTGTTATGATGAAAGCTGAGATGAACATATGGATAACAACATACTTGCATGATGATTAACTAACAAGGTAGATAAAGGTGTCATCGCATAATCAGGTTTAAGGTTTTGCACCACAGGTGTACTAGCAAACTAACATGACTTGAATAAACAAGTATTGATCCCTTGGCCCAAGCTTTGGCCCAATAACATGAAGTGACCCTAATACAAGGTCCAACCAAACGGTCTAGTCGATTGGCTCCCTAAGCCTAACTCGTCACGTGTTGGTGTCAATACGGCCCAAACATAATTGTAGTCAGACTGTGCAGGGTCTCCCGTCGGGTGTATCAAGCCCTGGGGTGGCAACCCATGGACACCATAAACATGAGTGCACAGTCTCGATCTACTGGTACCTGTGCATGCTTTCCCCGGCTTCGGACTATGTGCACGACCATGGTCCGCCCGGAACTACACCGGCGTACCCTCTGCCGTCGCTTTTGGTCGCTTACCTCCATCCCAGTAATCGTGCCCCCTCCCTAGCCTAGTCCCTAGGGTCATGATGATACTAACTTGGGATTACTGCTGGAGTGGACCCCCATTGCTAGGATTTTTCTAGTGGGTTAAGTACGGTTTAACCCTCTTGCTAATCATGGATTAACTTGGTTAAGTGTAACGATGAGTTCACGACTTATCCCCGATTAATCTACCGAGCCCAAATTGGTTAAGTACTAAGTGGACCATGACTTAACCCTAATCATGAGGCATTAATTAATTTAATGCGCCTTAACCTCTCACATTAGACTTTGTTGCGGTTACTAGTTAAGCCGGGCGGGTCCGGGTAGCTTTACACCACAACTTGGTCTAACCTCGGGTCCAAGGTACAACATGGCCAACTTCTCACATTGGGTCCTATTGTTTGTAGCAACTAGTTGGGCCGGTCGGTTCCGGGTAGGTTTACGCTACAAACTCAACCCAACCTCGAGTTGGTCATACTTATATTTTCTAAGTGTCATGTCCATCATGTTTCCAAAACATGTTACAAATTTTCAAGCAATTGGGTAGACCTAACTTAATAGGTAAATTCCCAATGGGTAGACCTAACTTAATAGGTAAATTCCCAAGCTTATGTTTTTATGTCTTTTAAGTTTACCCAACCCCAAACGCAATCCCATCGCTTACATATCGCAATAGCGCATAAAGGATAGAAAGAGGGAACTTGGCATAATCATGACATAAAGGTGTTGAAGCCACAAGTTTAACATGGTGGCATATGAAGTGGTCATGTGTTCATACACTTGCATATTACATTTTTAGGCCCCAAAAGCATGCATAAAACCAAACTTGGCATATTGGTGATACATGGTACTAAATGACATGTAGGAATGGCCATAAGTTCGCATTTAGCCTCACATGCAAGTTATCATAAGAGATATGATAACTTACATGTTGCTAAAATGCAACCTTTAGCATAAAGCTTAAAGCTTTATGTTCATAAGCCCAAGATAAGCTTGCATAACATGATAACATGAACAAGATGTTCAACCCAAACTGGCATAACATAACTTGCACATCATATGACAAACTTGCATATCAAACTTGCATAACATAACTTGATGAACTTGCATATCACTTCATAGTAAACTTGCATAACACATCTTAGTAAACTTGCATAACACATCATAGTAAACTTGCATATCATGGCAAACTTTCATATCATACATTTAACTTTAGAGTTTAAGTATGAAAGTAGAATAGGGCTTACAATGCTTATGAGGACTCAAATGAGTATAGCAAATATAAGAAAGCCCTTATGAAATCAATTAAACCCAAAATGCAAGCAAAACCCTTGAGCCAAAATGATCAAAACTCCTTCTTTATGATGCAAATATAAAAACTTGACTTGAATGCAAGCTAATGATGCTCATACAAGTTTGAAAACACTTGTATGCATGGAAAATCACTTAGAAATTTATTTAGGAATTTTATGAAGAGAGTGGAGGCCATGAGAGGGATGATTTTGCCATAGTTTAGTTACTAGAATGAATAATGATGATTTAGGGTAGGTTAGGGTCTTATTTATAGATTAGGCAAGTGTTTTAGGCCATAGGATTAAACCCTAGTTCCAATCTCAGCCCTCAAAACCGAATCTGGCCCCCAAGCTCAACACAATCTCTAAATGGTGCACCAGGCTAAACAGCCCGGCTGGACCAAGTCGACAGCCAAGTCGACAGGGCTGTCGACTTGGGTCCAACCAAGTCGACTCCCAAGTCGACAGGGCTGTCGACTTGGGTGTTCTGGCGGGATTTTTCCCGCCTGACCCAAACTGGCCCAAATTTCCAATTTCAAACTTGATTTTGAAATCTGTTTTTACTTAGAAATTTTCTGAAAACTTCGTTGGGCCTTAATCGGGTCATACGGACTCCGATTTTCGAAAACTCGGACTCTATTTCGCGTATTTTTCCGAGACGAACGCAATGGCACAGCCCGTTTCCCTTGATTCAGATTTTTGAATTAAATTCTGCCTCGATTTACATCATTACAGGTTATTGAAAATACGGGTTGTTACATTCTCCCCTCCTTAAAGGATTTCGTCCCCGAAATCTTCAAGTTAGGAAGAACGTATCCTACCATCCAATCATCCATCTACTCAAAACATCATCCACGAGCAATCATTGTCCTTACAAGATTCTAAAAGTTGTATGAACATATGCAAAGGTGTGTGTATATGTACTAATGCAAATATCATCAATGCAAATTATGTTAGTGAAATGAATCCATATGTATGCAATTCCTAACATAATGTATAACATCTATATGTGTGCACATAACATACATCCATATGCAACATCCATGTGATAACACAAAAATTTTCATCCATGAATAAGCATAAACACTCATGCATATGCAATATGAGGAGTGTGTGAGCCGATCTAGTGCCTAATCGTGTATAATGCATCCACGAGTAACCACTTGCAAACACTTGCAACCACTTGCAACCATCAAGCATAACATGTTTCAAACACATGTTTCATCCAAAGGGTTTCTACCTAAGGTTCTCATGACAAGATTAACACGATAAACTAGATAAACATGGATAGCAAAGAGAAAGATATGCTAACGAAGAAAAGAGATTGAGAGTGTACCCGCAAAAAGGAATGGATAAAGCCCACGCATCTTCTCCTCGGTTTCCCAAGTTGCATCTTCTTCGGCTTCACCCCATTGAACCTTCACCAACTTGACCTCTCGATTCCTTAGCTTCTTGGTCTCTGTCCCCAAGATACGAATCGGAGCTCTCCTCAAGGTAGCCTCTTTCTCCACTTCCACATCTTTCAGAACACTTGGCTCAACAACCTCTGCTGATTCATGTAAACACTTCCGGAGATGCGAGACATGAAATACATCGTGTACTCCGGCAAGCTTCTCGGGCAACTTCACTCTATAAGCCATCTGCCCGATCCTCTCTATAATAGGGAATGGTCCAACAAATCTCGGTGCTAACTTCCCAACGGCTCCAAATCGGACCACATTCCGCAAAGGAGAAACCTTCACGAAAACCATATCCCCAACATCAAACTCCAAATCAGTTCTTCGCTTATCAGCATAGGATTTCTGTCGGTCTTGGGCCGCTTTCATCCGTCTCCGAATCAACTCGACCTTCTCGGATGTATCTCTGATCATATCAGGCCCAAGTATAAGCTCATCTGTAGTCTCCCACCAACATGTAGGCGACTTGCACGGCCTCCCATATAAAGCTTCGAACGGTGCCATCCCTATGCTTGCTTGATAACTGTTATTATATGCAAACTCAACAAGAGGAAGACGGTCTTCCCAAGTACCACCAAAATCCAGAATACAAAGCCTCAACAGATCCTCGAGTACCCTATTCACCCTTTCGGTTTGACCGTCCGTCTGTGGGTGATAAGCCGTACTTAGATTCAACCTCGTGCCCATGGCTTCTTGCAAGCTATTCCAGAACTGACTTGTAAAGATTGGGTCACGGTCATTGACTATACTAGAAGGGACTCCATGTAGTCTCACAATCTCACGAAGATATACAGACGCTAGCCAAGATGCGGTCCTCTTGCTCTTCACCGGAATGAAATGAGCACTCTTCGTAAGTCTATCCACAATAACCCAAATGCTCGTATTCCCTTTCCTTGACCTTGGTAGCCCATCGATAAAGTCCATGGAAATACTCTCCAACTTCCAAAGTGGAACGTCTAGAGGATGCAATAGCCCACCGGGCTTCTTCGACTCGGCCTTAACTTGCTGGCAAATGATACATCGAGAGACAAACTCTGCCACATCCTTCTTCATCCCAGGCCAAAAGAAAATGCGCTTCATATCTTTATACATCTTATCTCCGCCCGGATGTATAGTCAACTTAGAGCGATGTGCTTCCTCAAGAACTTTTCTTACTAAATCTTCTACCATTGGAACACATAACCTTCCGTCTCTCCTCAGCCAACCCTTATCATCAATAGAATATCGAGCGATATGACTAGACGCCTCTCCTCGAATCAGCTTATCCCTAATCTCAACTATCTGAGGGTCTTCTCTCTGCGAAGCCCCAACTTGATCAAGAAGGGTAGGTCTGAGTTCCAGAGATGCTAAAGAACCGGTCATCGACTCAACCGCCAAAGAGAAATCAAAGGTTGCCACATACTCTAAATTCTTCATCTCAACAAATAGAGGACTTAGAGTCAACCTTTTTCTACTCAATGCGTCTGCTACCACATTCCCCTTGCCAGGGGTATAGGCTATCTCAAAATCATAGGACGCCAAGAATTCCATCCATCTTTGTTGCCTCAGATTCAGATCCTTCTGAGAAAAGAGATACTTCAATGACTTGTGATCGGTATACAGCTCAAATCTTTCTCCCAGAAGATAATGGCGCCAAGCCTTGAGTGCATATACTATTGCTGCCAACTCTAAGTCATGAGTGGGATAATTCTTCTCATGCACTTTGAGTTGTCTACCGCCAAAGCATATCACTCTTCCTTCTTGCATCAAAACAGCTCCTAACCCCGTGCCACATGCATCGGTGTATACTGTAAATAACTTCCCTCCATCGGGCAAAGCTAGAACAGGTGCTGATGTGAGAGCTCTCTTGAGCTTCTGAAAAGCAAGCTCGCATTCTATGCTCCAAGCAAAAACTAAATTCTTCTTCGTCAATTTAGTGAGAGGAGCGGAAATCTTCGCGAAGTCCTTGATGAACTTCCGGTAAAAACCCGTAAGACCTAGAAAACTTCTCACTTCGGTTGCATTCCTTGGAGTCTTCCAATCCTGAACTGCAACTACCTTAGCGGGATCCACCGCTAAGCCTTGCTTAGATACTATATGCCCAAGGAATCTAACTTCCCTTCTCCAAAAGTGACACTTGGAGAACTTGGCCTTCAACTGATGCGCTCTAAGCGTATCCATCACCTCCACGAGATGCCTTGCGTGCTCTTCCTCATCCTTAGAGAAGATCAGAATATCATCAACGAAGACCACGACAAACTTGTTCAAGAACTCCCTGAACACCCTACTCATCAAGTCCATGAAATATGCGGGTGCATTAGTCAAGCCGAACGGCATGACAAGCCATTCGAAGAATCCATCTGGAGTCCTGAACGCAGTCTTGTCTATACTATCCTCAGCTACCCTGAGCTGATGGAATCCAGTAGCAAGATCAAGCTGAGAGAAAACAGAAGCACCGACAAGCTGGTCAAAGAGATCATCGATCCTCGGTAATGGGTGTCTGTTCTTCTTAGTCAACTTATTCAACTCTCGATAGTCAACACAAAGTCGGAGAGAACCATCTGCCTTGGTAGGAAATACCACAGGCGCTCCCCATTCAGATATACTTCGTCTAATGAAGCTCTTTTCAAGCAACTCCTTCACTTGCTTACTTAGCTCCCGCCTTTCCCGCGGAGCCATGTGCCGAACGGGCAAAGAAACCGGCTTTGCATTATCCACCAGATAAATGCGGAAATCAATCTCTCGCTTAGGGGGCAACCCCCTAACTTCATCGAAAACATCCGGATACTCTCGAACCACTCTCACAGACTGAAGAGTTTCCATTGACGAGTCGAGTGATTCAAGATAGGACAACATGACGGGACCTCTCGGATCACAAGAAATCTCTAGGGTGTTTCCGAGGCGAGTCACGAGCCTCACAACCCTATACTCACAATCAAGGATGGCTCCATATATGGACAACCAATCCATGCCCAATATCAATCCGTATCCCCTGAAACCAAGAACATAAGCACTACACAAGAACTCTACACTCAGTATAGAGATCCTCAAATCCCCACATATCATAGACAGATGGGCGGAACCCCCAATAGGATTTGAGACACAGACGGGATCATCTACCAAGCTAGTACTAAGGTGCAAACTATCAACAAGATCAGATGAGATAAAGCTATGCGATGCACCAGAATCAAACAAGGTACGAACTGGAAAATCAGAAATATATACAAGGCTCTCAACAGAAATACTACCTCGATCGGGAACTGGAGCGGTACTGAGAGCATGAACTTGCCCTCCTGAAGGTCCAACACGCTGAGTCTGACCCTGGCCTTGCCCTTGCTTCCTCGGGCAATCCTTACTGAAATGTCCAGTCTCACCGCAGAAAAAGCATTCACCATTCTTCCTTTTCCTCTTCTTACAATCCTTAATAAGATGCCCAACTGAACCGCAATAATGGCACTTCCCCTTGTTGTTCTTTCCCTTGTTGTTGTTCCCCTTGTTGCCTTGACTCTTGTTCTCGTTCTTGTTCTGATTGCCTTGACTGCTTTGACCACTTGGATTTCCTTGATTCCCTTTCCCCTGGGAATCAGTCTTCTTGGCTTGAGTATCATTCATCTTGATCTCTTTCTTGACATCTCCTTGAAGTAATGCCATATCAACCAAGCTCTCAAATGTGGCCCCATGGGGAATATGTGACATAGCCAATCCCTGTAACGGCTCATTCAATCCTCTAGCAAAACGAAGAGCCTTCTTCTGAGGAGTATTCACCATATCCAAGCCAAAACGAGCTAACTGATTGAACTTGTTCACATATTCTTTGACAGACATATCTCCTTGTTTCAAAGTTATGAACCTCTCCATTTGCAGATTCTCCTCAGCAGAAGATAGAAACTTAAGCATGAACCTTGCCCTGAAATCGGCCCAAGTCTCAATAGGCCTACTACCATTGGTGACTTCCCACCAATAAGCGGCCTCATCCTTCATAAGCCAAACTGCCAACAAGATCTTCCTCTGATCGTCTAACCCAAAAATAGCAAATAAATCCTCGGTCTCTTTCAACCAATTTCTGGCCTCTACAAAAGTCTCAGTGCCTTGAAAGTTCTTGCCACCCATTGCTTTGAAATCCTTGCAAGTCTTTGCGAAGTCAGCTTGAGGATGCTGAGGGGGAGGAGGAAGAGGAACCTCAGCGACAGGAGGAGGAGGAACATTAACTACCGGAGGAGGAGGAGCATTAACTACTGGAGGAGGAGGAGGAATGTCCGCGGGGCCGGCTTCGGTCGCCCTAGCCTCCAAAAGTCTCCTATACCAAACAGGTACGTGTACTCCCTCCGGAAGAGCAAAGTTATCGGCCATACTGAAAATGAAGAAAAAGACAGATTCAGAATGGAGAAAAACGAAGGAATTTTGCTAATGGCTTTTTGGGGAATAGCCTTTAAAATAAACTAGACTTTTCTTTGGAAAATACTTTATACTTGGTTTTGAAAATAGTTTTCCAAAAAGTTTCAAAAAAACCTTTTTGTTCCTTCTCGTAAACCATATGCTCTGATACCAAATGTAACACCCCACCTCCGCCAGGGTGACTCTTGCAAGCACTCTGACTTTGGAGGGGCGTTTGAATCAGGTAAACATGCATAATGATATATCAAGGCAGAACAAGAACATATGTAAACAGAGTAAATAACATAGATAAAACAGCGGAAGATTTCAAACCATTTCAAAAACAAGTCTGGTACAACATAATGTCAACTTTCCAAATACACAAGTCTAGATAAAAACAACATTACTGAAAAACTGAAATACATAAGTACTATCCCCAAAATAAGTGATAACCATAGCTAGCTTCATGTCTAGACCGTACATGAGCTAAATCCCACAAGCAAGTGATCAGGAATCCAAGCTAAGCTCCAATATTCCCTCCCTGAGAACCTGGGGGGGAAACGGAAGAAAAGAGGCGAAAGAAAACAGGTCAGTCAAAAAGACTGAGTAAGCCCTACTACAATCAATGTAAACTGATAAAGTTAACTGTCATGATGAAAGCTGAGATGAACATATGGATAACAACATACTTGCATGATGATTAACTAACAAGGTAGATAAAGGTGTCATCGCATAATCAGGTTTAAGGTTTTGCACCACAGGTGTACTAGCAAACTAACATGACTTGAATAAACAAGTATTGATCCCTTGGCCCAAGCTTTGGCCCAATAACATGAAGTGACCCTAATACAAGGTCCAACCAAACGGTCTAGTCGATCGGCTCCCTAAGCCTAACTCGTCACGTGTTGGTGTCAATACGGCCCAAACATAATTGTAGTCAGACTGTGCAGGGTCTCCCGTCGGGTGTATCAAGCCCTAGGGTGGCAACCCCTGGACACCATAAACATGAGTGCACAGTCTCGATCTACTGGTACTCGTGCATGCTTTCCCCGGCTTCGGACTATGTGCACGACCATGGTCCGCCCGGAACTACACCGGCGTACCCTCTGCCGTCGCTTTTGGTCGCTTACCTCCAGCCCAGTAATCGTGCCCCCTCCCTAGCCTAGTCCCTAGGGTCATGATGATACTAACTTGGGATTACTGCTGGAGTGGACCCCCATTGCTAGGATTTTTCTAGTGGGTTAAGTACGGTTTAACCCTCTTGCTAATCATGGATTAACTTGGTTAAGTGTAACGATGAGTTCACGACTTATCCCCGATTAATCTACCGAGCCCAAATTGGTTAAGTACTAAGTGGACCATGACTTAACCCTAATCATGAGGCATTAATTAATTTAATGCGCCTTAACCTCTCACATTAGACTTTGTTGCGGTTACTAGTTAAGCCGGGCGAGTCCGGGTAGCTTTACACCACAACTTGGTCTAACCTCGGGTCCAAGGTACAACATGGCCAACTTCTCACATTGGGTCCTATTGTTTGTAGCAACTAGTTAGGCCGGTCGGTTCCGGGTAGGTTTACGCTACAAACTCAACCCAACCTCGAGTTGGTCATACTTATATTTTCTAAGTGTCATGTCCATCATGTTTCCAAAACATGTTACAAATTTTCAAGCAATTGGGTAGACCTAACTTAATAGGTAAATTCCCAATGGGTAGACCTAACTTAATAGGTAAATTCCCAAGCTTATGTTTTTATGTCTTTTAAGTTTACCCAACCCCAAACGCAATCCCATCGCTTACATATCGCAATAGCGCATAAAGGATAGAAAGAGGGAACTTGACATAATCATGACATAAAGGTGTTGAAGCCACAAGTTTAACATGGTGGCATATGAAGTGGTCATGTGTTCATACACTTGCATATTACAGTTTTAGGCCCCAAAAGCATGCATAAAACCAAACTTGGCATATTGGTGATACATGGTACTAAATGACATGTAGGAATGGCCATAAGTTCGCATTTAGCCTCACATGCAAGTTATCATAAGAGATATGATAACTTACATGTTGCTAAAATGCAACCTTTAGCATAAAGCTTAAAGCTTTATGTTCATAAGCCCAAGATAAGCTTGCATAACATGATAACATGAACAAGATGTTCAACCCAAACTTGCATAACATAACTTGCACATCATATGACAAACTTGCATATCAAACTTGCATAACATAACTTGATGAACTTGCATATCACTTCATAGTAAACTTGCATAACACATCTTAGTAAACTTGCATAACACATCATAGTAAACTTGCATATCATGGCAAACTTGCATATCATACATTTAACTTTAGAGTTTAAGTATGAAAGTAGAATAGGGCTTACAATGCTTATGAGGACTCAAATGAGTATAGCAAATATAAGAAAGCCCTTATGAAATCAATTAAACCCAAAATGCAAGCAAAACCCTTGAGCTAAAATGATCAAAACTCCTTCTTTATGATGCAAATATAAAAACTTGACTTGAATGCAAGCTAATGATGCTCATACAAGTTTGAAAACACTTGTATGCATGGAAAATCACTTAGAAATTTATTTAGGAATTTTATGAAGAGAGTGGAGGCCATGAGAGGGATGATTTTGCCATAGTTTAGTTACTAGAATGAATAATGATGATTTAGGGTAGGTTAGGGTCTTATTTATAGATTAGGCAAGTGTTTTAGGCCATAGGATTAAACCCTAGTTCCAATCTCAGCCCTCAAAACCGAATCTGGCCCCCAAGCTCAACACAATCTCTAAATGGTGCACCAGGCTAAACAGCCCGGCTGGACCAAGTCGACAGCCAAGTCGACAGGGCTGTCGACTTGGGTCCAACCAAGTCGACTCCCAAGTCGACAGGGCTGTCGGCTTGGGTGTTCTGGCGGGATTTTTCCCGCCTGACCCAAACTGGCCCAAATTTCCAATTTCAAACTTGAATTTGAAATCTGTTTTTACTTAGAAATTTTCTGAAAACTTCATTGGGCCTTAATCGGGTCATACGGACTCCGATTTTCGAAAATTCGGACTCTATTTCGCGTATTTTTCCGAGACGAACGCAATGGCACAGCCCGTTTCCCTTGATTCAGATTTTTGAATTAAATTCTGCCTCGATTTACATCATTACAGGTTATTGAAAATACGGGTTGTTACAATTACCAGAGTTGGAGGGACATGCCAAATTATGATGATAAGTATTACCAGTGGAAGAGGATGGCATATTAGAAATATCACTCAAAATGGAAAAAGGATTGTAATCAATTTGAATCTCTTCAGAACAGTTATCCTCAATAATTTGCTTGCCTTTAGAAATAGCTTTATCATTAGACAAACCCAGATACCCTTTCTTACGAACTTCACAATTTCCACTCTCATCCACTACCATAATATGATCAATGTCCTTTCCAATTACAAAAGCTTCTTGTTCATACATTTCATTATTATGAGAATTTTCATGGAACATTTGATTACCCACTTCATTTGAATTTATCACTGCCACCTTTACCTTAGAAGTATCAACCACTCCAGAACCAGCTTTCCCTATTTTCTTGTTAACAACCTTAGCCCATCCATTTTGCTTTCCATAGTTTTCCATTTGCCCTTTGACATTTGCCCTAACTTCATGAACTGAATCCTTCACAACCTCTTTGCCTTTATCATACTGTTTATCACCAGAAAATGCTTGTTTATTGAAAATATCACAGTGATCAGAGTTATGTCCAAAGACTTTGCAATGTACACAAATACTTGGTCTCCAATCATATTTGACAATAACAGGAGGACAGTTATCACCAAGACCGCCCAAATCAATACAGTTAGGTAACTCTGATTCAGCATCAACTTCAACAAGCACCTTAGCATATCTAATCCTTTGCATTTTTTTTGTATTGGCATCAAAACATATGAGCTTCCCTATTTGACAAGTCAGCCAATTAATACTCATTATTGTCCATAACAAAACATGAATTCTATGAAGATGAACCCGAAAGGGAATCTTTTTAATCTGAGATTGAGCACTACCAATGGAGGGATCCTACTTTGTAATGATAAACATACGACCTCTAATGACAAAGGATCAGCTTTTAAAACTTTATCTCTGTCAACATCATTGGAAGATTTGAAGTAAAAATTCAATCCATCAGATTTAATATCCACATCTCCAAATAATTTCCATCGATTCTGAAGAAAATTTACCACTGTTAAATACGACAATGATCCATCAAGAAAATATCCCACAAGATGATGATTCCAATATTTTACCCCCTCTGCTTTTACTATCTCAGGAGGAAATTTCTTATGGTTGCCTTTTTCAACTTCTAATTCCAACGGAATATAGGATCCAACATTACGAGGTAAGGAATTAAAGAGAGAGAGAGAGAGAGATAGTTAGTTTTCTTTATTTCATTAGAGGCAGATGAGGTATTCAATGGAATGTGTGAAAGAGTATTGGAAGAATTACACTTATCAGTAATCAAGGATGGAATAGCAAAATTAAAACTGATAGTTCCATTGAAAGATTTCAAAACAACAGAAGGAGCTATCGAATCAATCAAGATATATTTACATCCCCTTTAGAATTATGAACATAAGATCCAATATTGTCAAGAAACAAGGAATCGAAATTAACATCAAGAAACCGATCTTTATGCACATTATCAACATAAAACGAATCAACATGAGGATCACAATCTAAAGAAAAAGAGGAATAATCATGAGAAGAATTTACCCGAGTAGAGATCGACGAAAAGGTCAATGACTTGGGATCAGGAGGATCCGAAGGAGGAGGTGGAAAAGCAGGAGAAGGAGGAGGAGGAGGAGGAGGAGGGGGAGGAAGAGAGAAGGAAGAATCAAGATCGGAGGATAGCGTCGCCATCAACAAGAGTGGCTGAATATGTTTATTTGAGTATAACTATATGTATGTACATATGTTTTTTAATAAATATTTACATAACATTGTGCTTTTAAATCTTCATTTTCTTATCATACAGATTTATGGTTATTTCTAATATCAACTTGTGGAGTCAAGGTTTATTCCCAACACATATTATTAGGAACGAACTTTGGCTTCAACGAGTTCATTCACTTACAACCGCAAAATAAAAAAATTTAAATTTTTACCAATTTATACCAAAATCCACCAGAGCCATGCTTTCAACAGTGTAACTACAATTCCAAGTTAATTATTTTCAAGCCACATACTTAATTATTAAAAATGATTGAATATTCCTTTTCCCTTAAATAAATTCCAAGACCCATACGTTAAAATACTAACTTAATCATTTGTGTCAAATTACCAGCTCAACTGGTATATTTAATTTGGTTATCACTTTAATATTCATTTTATGAGTTGTTAGTAATTATTGCAAGTAATCCTTTAAAAACGCAAGTTGTTACAATTTTATTGGTTACATTTTGCTAGAGCAATCAATTTTACAAGATCCTCAAGTACAATTATTTTATCTTCATTTGCGAAAGTTTTCCCTTTGCCTAATTGCTTATAAACCAAAAAAATAGATAGCGAATGCCAATAGCGCCCTTTCCTTGAACCAAATGACAGTATATAGGCGATTGACTCATTTCAAAACGAAATATTCATTAGATCCAGTTTGAAGTCCTGGGTTTGCTAAACCTACGATAATAGGAGGAATAATAAGTTAATTTTGAACCAAATCTCGAGGCAGGATAAATTCATAAATCTATATTGAACCATGATCTAGGTCCAAATTTGTATTTTCTTCCCCTGTGTCATAGTCTTCATGCTCTACTACTTCAACGGTAAAATAGTCTTCTTGATGGATCTGTATCGATCCATCATCTATGATCAAAACTTTCCATTTTCGTCATTTTTGGCTCAATATTCATAGTACAAAAGATTATGGGTGGGGTGAGAGGCAAATTCATCGTTTTGATAGATTTTTACCAATCCACAATTAGGTATTTATCTTTTATATTCCTTAGTCGTTTGAGTTGAACGTCTTAAGTACCAAGTTCATTTTTCAATATTACACAATCCAAGTCTATTGAAATGTCGCAGAAGTAAAATGTAAGATAATACATAAATCAAATAAAAAATCAAAAGAAGTTACAAAATTTTTATACAACACTTTCATTGATGCGTGTTTCTAATTATAAGACATACATATTTGTCTTGTATGGTACTCTTAGCAGTGGATAATATACTGTAAATATTTTTTGCACACATCGATAATAAAATGCATCTTTGATTATTGTAGATGAAAATTAATAATGAATGACATGCAAACTATTAATTAATTAATTAATATGTGTTTGGTTTAAGATGTTTAACTATAAACTGGGTATTTTCAAAGTATTTGATGCTTTGCCGAAGAATAACGCGATGTACAAAGAATTTCGCTTGATAATAAACTATTTTATTATTCTACATATTCATCATTTTCTATTATCGGTGAAAATTGAAAATTGCAACGAGCTACAGATAATGTTAAATTTTACAAATTTGGATTAAAATGTAAAAGTTTATAATTTGTTTGACGTTATAAATGAAGGGTTTGAATGTTAGTTGTATCCAAATCCTAGCCGATCGTATATTGAGCTGTTAGAGGGCCAGACAAAAAAAGGTGCGGGTTTAGGCCCAAATGACATGGAGCGCTAGATGTTAATACTGAATTTCGGGGGGCAACGTTGATTTACATTTTGGGCCTAATATTCAAGGTTAATCTCACCAATAAGCAGTATCCAACCGTCCAGACCAAAACCCTAGTAATTTTCGAATATATAAATGTTACAACTTCATTCCCACAACACCCATTTCTGCAGCCGCCATTTCAGAACCAAACCCTAGCCATGGCCGTTCGTCCTCTAGTTTCTGTCCAATCCCTCGAGTCCGATATGCAAACCTCTGATAAGCCTGCGGCTGTACCTCTGCCCGATGTCCTCAAAGCCCCAATCCGTACCGACATTGTCGACTTCGTCCACCATCAGCTATCACGCAATCACCGCCAGCCTTATGCCGTAAGCCGCAAGGCCGGTCACCAGACTTCTGCCGAGTCATGGGGAACTGGACGTGCTGTGTCACGTATCCCTCGTGTCCCTGGTGGCGGAACCCATCGTGCTGGTCAGGGAGCTTTCGGAAACATGTGTAGGGGAGGACGCATGTTCGCTCCAACTGAGATCTGGCGCCGCTGGCATCGTCGAGTCAACGTCAACCAACGCCGATTTGCTGTTGTCTCTGCACTCGCTGCTTCAGCTGTACCTTCGCTTGTGATGGCTAGGGGACATAAAATCGACTCAGTTGCTGAATTACCTCTCGTTGTTTCAAACTCCATTGAGTCAATTGAAAAGACGAAGGACGCAGTTAAAGTTCTGAAGCAGATCGGAGCTTTACCTGATGTGGAAAAGGTGAAGGAGAGCGTGAAGATCCGTCCTGGAAAGGGAAAGGCCAGGAACAGGCGTTATGTGAAAAGAAAGGGGCCACTGATCGTGTATGGGACCGAAGGGTCTAAAATAGCCAGGGCTTTCAGAAACATTCCAGGTGTTGAAATAGCCAATGTAGAAAGATTGAATTTGTTGAAGCTGGCGCCTGGTGGACATGTTGGCAGGTTTATTATATGGACTAAGTCTGCATTTGAAAAGCTTGATTCGGTATTTGGAACTTTTGATAAGCCCAGTGAGAAGAAGAGTGGGTATATACTGCCAAGGGGTAAGATGACGAATGCTGATCTAGGAAGGATTATTAACAGTGAAGAGGTGCAAAGTGTGGTCAGACCGATCAATAAGGAGGTTAAGAGGAAGAAATTGAAGAAGAACCCTCTGAAGAACTTGAATGTTCTTTTGAGGTTGAACCCCTATGCAAAGACTGCAAGGAGGATGGCATTGCTTGCTGCTGAGCAAGGAGCTAAGGCTAAGAAGGAGAAGCTTAACAAGAAGAGGAGCAAGCTCACCAAGGTAATATTCTTTTATTGCATTAAGTGTTTTATGTGTTTGATTGAACGTGGAAGTGCTGCGTGCAACGTTTTTAACTCTAGGTATATTTCCATTTTACAATGACATTGTCTTTATGCACCGTAGTCAAACATAGTTTAGCAGAAAAACCAATGTATTTACTGATAATTCTTTTATTTGCTTCTGGTCTACTCAGCCTGTCAAACGAGTATGTACATTGATGCATCTTAATTCTTAAGAGCATGTAATGTCAAGTAAAACATATGTCATTGATGCAACAATGTGAACTCAATGTGGTGTGCAAATGTCTTTACTGAAAATTGTGGTTGTCATTGATTTAAAAAGAAACATAATAACATGTAAAAAAGAACTCTATGCCTGCGTTCACT
Organism: Allium sativum; assembly: GCA_030737875.1. Lineage (NCBI taxonomy): Eukaryota > Viridiplantae > Streptophyta > Magnoliopsida > Asparagales > Amaryllidaceae > Allium > Allium sativum. The sequence continues at coordinate 495,123,656 of CM060920.1, forward strand.
TCTTTCGGACATTGCACATGACTGTATTTAGTCAATTTAGAGGCACTTTGACTTGTCATCTTAATTAGCGTTGTCACTGGAGATAGAATTTTAAATAAAATTGGGGAAACTATAATGTGGAAATAAGGGACATATCCTCCTTTCTAAAACTTTTTTGTTTTACATTCCTTCTAGATGCTATTTAATATCTCGCTTTTCTTTTATAATTCATTTTCTATTACATTTCATTTTCAAATCTAAGAGTGGCTGCCAAGGTGTGTATTGCATGTGGTTATGAGTCATTTTAAACAAAATTATTACATTGATGCATGTTAACATTAGTAAGATTATCCAAATGCCTCTTGAATTAGGTACCTTTTTTTGGAAATGTGGATGTATATATAAAAGGGATATGGAAAATTTAGGACTTAGTTTTTATAATCATAGGGATATCGCCAAATTTTCCAAACACTAATGACTTGCAATTAAACATACATTACAGCTTTAATCGGTCAAGATGCTATTAGGTATTACGTATGATAATTCATTTTTTAAACCCAAATTTGACCTGTCTGTGGTTGTTGTGTTTGGCTGCTATATATTGTTATCTTTTACTTAGTATTTTAACCATCAGTGTGTGTGTATTCATGGCTTTGTATTTTTATGTCTAGTCCATGTATGGTCGTATTGTTTTATTATCATTTATTTTTAATATGATGATTGGCATCAGGTTTGCTGCTTTAATTCAGTTCAATGAATAATATAGTTTGTCTATAAGTTTTTTGTGTAAATGTTGGTAAAATTATAAACTCGTAATTATTTTTTATAATTAATATGGGGATTGTTAAAGGGACTCCACATTTGGTTAAGGGGAGGATAATTTTAAGGGGACTCCAGCTTAATTGTTTTTTGTTAAGGGTGGTCTGATTATTTTTAAAAAAGAAGTAAAAGAGACCTAACTACCCCTAGCTCCTCACTTGTGTTAAACCTGAACTTACTAAATTCAGTGCAAGTAACAAACGTGCGAATTACTAAATATATCAATTACACAAATTTGATACAACATATTAAGTCAAAATTTTTATTTCTGCATTTACTTTATATTAATCATACCAATTTCAATACGAATTACAATTAATTACCTAATCCAATGCGTTCTGCTCACCCACAAAATTTTCTTATGTCTCCATTACATTTATTATATCCTTTTTTATTTTTATGTGTAACATTAAATTATAAGCATTAATTAAGGTTTAGGTTTTATGGTTTATATTAATGAATTATAGGAGCTTAATATCGGAACTTTAATTTATATGTTTAAGGGGAGGCTAATTTATTTTGTCCTCCCCATAACAATTATACAATAAATAAAAATCGGTCCTCCTCTTAATCAAATGTGGAGTCCCTTTAACAATCCCCATTAATATTTCTGTGTAGTGGGTGATATTGCTTATTAGGTATTTGTATGCGTTAAGCCAACATATTTGCATCTTAAGTCATGTTTTTTTTGGCACAAATTATTTCTCATGCATGCTAGCATTTTCAGCTCTCTTTATTGGTGTTTGAGCTAGTGTTTATTTCACCAGTTCTCTAATCTAAGAGTACTAAAATTATTTGTTTGGCTTCAACCCTTCGACATTCGTACATATGTTGCCTTGCTTAACCTGACTCATGAAAAACCTTTACGATGCTTGTATAGCGTTGACAGTGTACTGTAGTCATACTAGTCTACCTCAGCTAGAAAAGTAGTATAATGTACTATAGTGATATATTTTCATATCAATTGTAAGCACTGCTAATACCGGCCATCAAAAGGGTATTCTATGCACAAATACTCCTGAAAACGTACCGTTATTTGCTAGTGCATACATTGTAAAACCGGCTCCCTTTTTTAGGGTGGAGCATGTTGTCATCTGGAAATTTTACTCCTTGTCTTCTAAATTTTGCTTGGGCTTCAGTTCTCATGTGGAAGGGGTTGTGTTATTTTGTCATCAATTCTTAGGAATATTTGTACAAGCTTTACTTTCGTACTGTACAAGCTTTACTTTCGTACTGTACAAGCTTTATATTAATCTCACATCTGTCTATTTATAATACAACCAAATGAATGTGTGTTACATCAAGTAGTAGTAATTGATGTAAAGTTCAAAGTGTTTCTAATGTTCATCTTGTACGTTTGCTGTAGGAGGAAGCTAAAGCTATCAAGGCCACAGGGAAGTCGTTTTACAGGACCATGATCGCTGATAGCGACTATACTGAATTTGAAAGCTTTGCCAAGTGGCTTGGAAACAAGGAGGAGACTCCAGCTGAAGCTGAAACTGCAGCTGAGTAAATTTAGTGCTATTATCGGTTATATCCATGTTTTTTAGCATCGTTAAGCTCTCTTATGTTTTGAATTTTTACCTAGACAACCTTTACTGTTGGGTTTTGAATTTTGCTGTTTTGGTTAATGCACTTTTATGTATTTCTGTTGCTGTTGTCATGGTTTTGGATTGGTGTTGAACTCCATTGTTTGCAAGCATCTATATGTTTTGATGCAGTCGTTCTTGTTCTCGACCTTTTTAATACTCTCATGTGTGGTTTGAAGGTAACCTATTATATACATGTTGATACGGTTGGAAGGGAATCGAAGATTACATTGTTAAACTTATGAAGGTTTATGCTGATTTATCATATAGATTGTTAACTAGATGTCCTTTTATAGAGAAATTTGAGTTCAGTTTGATGGCTTCCATGATCAGACTTAAAAGTCTGTTTAATTTGCACTTGTCTTGACTTACGAGAGATTTGGAAATTTCTTAGTATTGTGTACATTTTTGGGCCGGTCCGATCGAGAACCTAAATATACTTTCTATGCAGGTGTGCTATATGTACATGGCGATTTCCATTGTTCAAATCCAGATTTGAATATTTTAGTTCAAATCCACATCTGAGATTCGTTAAGGTTTGTATTTTGCTGAAATTTGGTAAGAGGTAGTGCAAACGATATGGTTTTGCTATAGCCGGCATAAACTGCACCGTAATACAGAAACTGTGCAGATTAAATCGTAAAATTAGTATGGAAAACTGAATCGAATCTTCTTTTTAAAGCAAATACTCTGAATCGGACTCACTTGCAATGATATTGGTTCGGTTCGATTGTGGTTTGAGCTGTTGACCCAACCATGTTAAATTGGATCAATTTTCAGTGTGTTAATATATTAATAATAATCGTTATCATCAATATATTAATTTACAATTTTTATTTTTTTTATAATGCTAATTATAATCTTATTTGAATTATCATACTTATTTATGCATTAATTAGCGTTGATATTTGATTAATGTACTAAAGTAATTTCACTTTTCATCAAATGTAAAATTGAAGTATTCATACGATTAGGGACTAATCTTTTTAAGTTCAAGAAAACATAATATCATATAATTGTAAATTATTGATGGAAGTCTTTTCTTATTTCATGTTTAATATGGATTTGAATCGGACTGATCCAAAAACAGATCGTATTACATCAAAACTGAACCGAAATTGAACTGGTTGAACGATTAGTATAGTAGTTTGTATTTTTGATCAATCGTTTGATGCGGTGCGAAAGCGGTTTGAACTCTAACCGCACCAGACTGAACTGCCCCTACCCCAGCTGTAAGTGACCATGACCATTAGGTACTAGTGGACCGCTGACAATCGATCAGCTAGTCGATCAAAATCCTATTCAATTTTAAAAAAAGAGCTGCACTAATCCAAATCCAACAAGATTTTATAGATGTTTGATCCACATATATATTATCAAATATCCAAAATTTGAGCTCATTTCGACCAAGAGTGAGCATTTATTAGTTGAAACCAATTAAACCAACCAAAACCGGTTAAGTTTGGTTTGGTTTTGCAATTTAATTGGTTGGTTTTGATTATTTATTTTATTGGTTGGGTTTGGTTTTTAATTTTTGAAAACTGAAGCAACCAATTAAACCAAACTTAAAATTTTATTTATTTAAAAGTTAAAAGATCACCTCTAACAATGTTATTATTTACAATATTTTCATAACAATATTTTTTTTCTTCTTTAATTTCATATTGACATATGAACTCAATTATTTGTTTTAATCCTATGTTATATCGAAACTAGAAGATTTATTTCATTTTAAAATAGACTGAGCAAACCGAACTAAAATCAGTTCAGTTGGTTTTGGTTTCAAAAAATATTGGTTTGATTTAGTTCGGTTTATGTTTCTTGAATGGTTATTTTGCTTTCAACATTTTTGATCGGTTTGAAATCGAACCAACCATTTTCTCTCTCTCTCTCTCTCTCTCTCTCTCTCTATATATATATATATATATATATATATATATATATATATATATATATGAGCGTTTTGAGGCACCCCTGTTTTGTAACACCCTTTTAGCACCTCTGCCTGTTTGTGTGCTATGCTAATCCAAATTCAATAAGTATTTGTAGATGTTCAATCCGCATATATATTATCATCAATCTAAAATTTGAACTCGTTCTGACATTCGTAACATTTTCGAAATCTTAACTCAATTATTCACCATTCAGACATTTATTTGAACCGTTAAATTTAAACATCAAATATATTATTCTACGAATGTCGGAACGAGCTCAAATTTTGGATAGAAGATAATATATATGTGGATTGAACATCCACAAATTCTTGTTGAATTTGGATTACCGCAGCTCATGAACCGGTGGGGGTGCTACAAAACAGAGGTTTCCTGGAATACTCCTTATATATATATATATATATATATATATATATATATACACACACACACACACACACATACTTAGTAATGTAAATAAATAAATATATTTAGTTTTTTGAAAATAAAATAAAATATTTGATAAGAGCATCTCTAACCGTATGGAACACATAAATCACCAAACGTGCACTATGAAAATCCCAACTTGGGGTTTCTCCAACAGTTTTAGGGTCGAATGCCCATCCAACAAACGTTTGGAGTTCAAGTATTTGTTGAACAAGCACTCGAGCTTTGGCACTTGTTCAACAGACGCTTGTACTTCAAACGTCCGTTGAACAGGCGCCCGAAGCAGACACTTATATCAGGCGCAATAACTTACTTATTATGTTTATAAAAACGTTTAATCCTTTTTATTTATCGTAAGTCGATATGCCGACCGTTCACTATGCGACATATGTCAATATCGGACCAGCAAGTATCTTTCTGGATGCTCGTTGACCGCAAACGATTTACGATCTTTGCACGACTTGCTGTGACACCTCACGTTCGTTAATATCACTCTTTATCAGAACGCATTAAGTGTCGTGAAGCGTTATAGGTAAACTGAAATATCACAAGACAAATGTAAAATAACAGCAGAATTTAAAACTTTATTAAACATAAATCATCGTGGTGCAAAACCCAGTTATATCATAAGTCTGAAATACAGAAAACCCATTACATCAATTGGAAATTTCTATCTTGTACTAAAATCATCAGAGTACAATAAAATATAAAAAGCAAATTCCCCAAAATATAGTCACATCAGAGAAGACTGGAAATCAAAGCGGTATATCTAAGCAGCTCCAAGAAGAATGAAAGAGAGAATCCAAATCAAGTCTGAGTATTCCCTCCCTGGGAACCTGGAGGGGGGACGGGAGACTGAAGAGAGAGAAAATGAAACAAACGGGTCAAACATAATGTAACACCCCACGTCCATTAATGTCGCTCTCAAAGGGAATGCATTAACTTTCATGGAGTATTATTGGTGAATAGAACAAAATATAACAAGACAGATACATATATTGGTACTTGAAAATTTTAAAAACAACATTTATTGCAGCGGAGAAATAGTTTGATTACAACAACATCATAAACCAACAGAAAAACAAAGTACACTTAGTAACCATCTTGACAAATTGTTTTCTGAGTACATAAAATAAAAAGCATAACCCCAACACAAGTAGTCATAAAAGAGATGAGCTGAACTTTACTTTCAGCAATCCAAGCACTTCCAAAAGAGAGAGAAAGACGTCCAAGATCAAGCTCCACTAGTACCAGTCCCACCCTGAGAACCTTGGGGGGGGGGGGGGAGGAAGAAAAGAGGCGAAAACAAGGGGGTTAGACATAAAGTTTGGCGAGTATAATAACTTTAACAATATAGTTAATAAAGTAACTAGGATAAGGCATAAACTGGTAAAACAAGGTATGACCGTGAAACAAGTGGGCATGACAAAACAAACAGGAGGAATATTCTGGCGTTAATCTCGCTCCTAATCATTATAGGATAATTGCTATACTGCACCACTACTAGCCACCCTAAAAGTTGATCCCGCCTACTGAACACAATAATCATAATGGTAGTTTCGTGTACCCCAAACTGCCTTCATAGGTGCCGTTTGCCCCTATCTCCACTAGTTGTACCCACTACCCCCATGCGATCGGCTCCCTAACTCATAGATACCCGTGTTGGTCCCACAATGGGGTGTATCACTCCCCAAAGTGGCAACCCGATACCACTAAAGATGCATGACTTATATCTACATGATGCAACAACGTCTTACCTACCAGCCCGGGCCCACGCACGCACATGACCCCGTTGGACTTGCGTTGCCACCGTTAATCCGTTTTGACCTCTTACAATCAAACCCAGTAAGCGTGTCCCGTCCTCGATCTAACTCGAGCTCACAAAGATACTTAATGAGTTACTGGTTTGAAATGGGTCCCCCATGCTTAACACAAGCTTTCCACCTATGCTTGGTCCCCACTAGAATTTTCCACTTAACCCCTCTTATTCATGTCTTCTTTACATGTTTCAATTTGGTTAAGTGTTTCTAATCGTATTTCACATGCCACCCACTTAACCCCCATGTCTCACCACATGTTTATCTTGGTTAAGTGTTACTTAGTTCATTATAACTGTAACTTTGTAAGACCTCCCACACTAGACTCCCATCTGCGGTTGCTGGATTTGCCGGACGGGTCCGGGCAGTCTTATACCGCAAACGTGTCTAACCTCGTGTCATTACAACTGTTACACATTTAATTTATGCCTTCGACCTCTCACATTAGACTACCGTTTGTGGTTGCTGAATTTGCCGGGCAGGTCCGGGCAGTCTTACACCACAAACGAGTCTAACCTCGTGTCTTAGGCGTTTATTATTACAAAATTATTTCACCCCAATATGAATTAATTATCCCTGTTCAAATTTTCAATAATTTCCAAATTAATTATGTCCATATTTGTCACTTAAATTATGTCCATACTTTTTAGGTATAAAAATTATACCAATTAACTCTCAATTTAATTATATGCTTTTAAAGCCATTTTATGCCAATTCACAATTTACATAATTAGTATTTTCCCATTTGTCCCCACGCTATTCGTACGTTCAAATATAAAATACGTTAGACTCGCAAATAGTCTAACTTATATATATATATATATATATATATATATATATATATATATATATATATATATATATATATATATATATAAACATCACAACTTGCATAACACATAAAAACAGATCTAACTTGCAAATGGGAATAAAATTGCATAGCCAACAATTTGCATGGACAATGTCATATAGAATCATATATTTGCATAAACTACCATGGATCTAAATATAGATCTAAACATGAAATTGTGAACTTGCATATATAAATTATGGGTCTCGCTTAACTTGCATATGTGAATATAATTTTCACCCAAAAATGTGAATATAGTTTTTCACCTAAACTTGCATATGGATTTCTACAACTTGCATATGAATTTTTACAACTTGCATATGAATTTCTACAACTTGCATATGAATTTATCACATGATTTTGCGTATAACTAGCATATGTATATACTTGATTCACATATAAACTTCTGTACAATTCACATATAGACTTGCATAAGATTCATATTCAAACTAACATACAATTTAACATCCCAAACTTGCATAAGATTCACATATGAATTGACATATGATTTAACAACCCAACTTGCATAAGATTCACATATGAATTAACATATGGTTTAACATTCCAAACTTGCATAAAATGAATCAAGTTAAATATGAAATAGATCTACAAAGTTAAACAACATCATGCGATTCAACAGACATGTTCTCATAATCCAATTACAACTCATCATAATTAATTTAATAATTATATTGTGAAAGAAATAGTACTCACAAACAAAAGAACAGTCTTGTTTTTCTGGGATATGTATTCTGAAATTGAATTGCTCACCTTTTATGTAGACTAATTGTTATTCTAATTTAGATTAGATTTGATTTTGATTCTTGCTTCTATCTTGTTTTTGAGTTGAAAGAGAACGGCGGCTACTCTGGGTTCACTATTGACAGCATGATGGCTCTTGGTATGAATTAGTGTGATTTTAGGTTGAGGGTTAGGTTGCTTATATAGAATTTTAATTAATTAAGAGCCGTCAGATTAACCTAGAAGCAATCAAGACCATCCATACAAGATAGAATAGCCACCTCAGCCCTAATGACTCAGCAGTTAGTCAAAACATCGTCACCTTTCAGATCTACTTGGGGGGTAGGTCGACCCCCAGGTTGACCTGTATGGGTAGGTCGACCCCCAGGTCGATCCCCTGGTCGACCTGGCCTTTGGGCGGGAGAATTCCCGCCCACCCTGCTCCCCTGTTTGATTTTTGAATTTCAAATTTTCTGAACCTGAGCTGTTTTTAATTTATTTAAATTCTGAAACTTCGGAAGGCCATAACTTCTTCATACGGAGTCCAATTCACGCAAACCCGGACTCTATCTCAAGCACAATTCTGAGACGAACGCAATGGCGTAACCTGTTTCCCTTAATTCTCACATTTGAAATTAAGTATTCTTAAATTTGTAAATTTTAATATTTAAAATCACGGGGTGTTACATTCTCCCCTCCTTAAAGGATTTCGCCCCCGAAATATCCCAGTTAAGGAGAATGTATATCCTAACATCCAATCATCCATCTACTCAACCATCAAACACAGGCATCCATTGTCCTTACAAGATTTCTAATGCCGTATGAACATATGCAAAAAGTGTGTGTATATGTTCCTTATCTAATACAAAATCAGGCGGTCTACTGATTCAGTTGACCTCCTTAATGCAAATCATGATAGTGCCATGCTTCCATTACGCATGCAAAAGAATCCTAACGATACATATTACTTCTACATGTGTGCACAACCATTCATTAGAATGCAATATCTATATGATAACACAACCATTATACATCCATTAATTTAAATATGCACACACATTTATATGCAATATGAAATTGATTGAGCCGATCTAGTGCCTAAAGTGTGTGTACATGCATCCACGAGCAACCACTAGCAACCACTTGTAACCACTTACAACCATCAATCATAACATGTTTCAAGCACATGTTTACATCCATCGGTTTCTACCTAAGGATAAAGAATAGGTCTGAGGAGATATACTTGAAAGATAGATATAAGCATGAATAAACTTATGGAAAAAGAGATCAAGGAGGTACCCTCAAAGAGAAAAGGGTAGGCTGCGCATATGTTCCTCTCAGTTTCCCAAGTCGCGTCTGCATCAGCATCACTCCATTGAACTTTTACAAGCTTGACTTCACGGTTGCGTAGCTTTTTAACTTCCGTACCCAAGATACGAGTTGGAACTCTTCTCACAGTCGCTTCTCGTTCCACTTCTACTTCCTCTAGTATACTCGGCTCCACTACTTCTGCAGATTCATGTAAGCATTTTCGTAGTTGAGAAACATGAAAAACATTATGAACTCCAGCCAGTCTCTCGGGTAGCTTTACTCTGTAAGCCATCATCCCAATCCTTTCAATGATAGGAAATGGACCTACAAATCTTAGTGCTAGCTTTCCTATGGACCCAAAGCGAATGACATTCCTTAAAGGAGATACTTTAAGGAACACCCTATATCCAACCTTAAACTCAAGCTCAGTCTTTCTTTTGTCTGCGTAGGACTTCTATCTATCTTGTGCAGCCTTCATCCGCCTTGTTATCAAGTCCACCTTTTATGAGGTCTCTCTAATCATGTCTAGCCCAAGTGAGCTTGTCTGTAGACTCCCACCAACAAGTTGGTGATCGGCACGGTCTTCCATATAAAGCTTCGAAGGGCGCCATTCCCATGGTGGCTTGGTAGCTATTGTTGTAGGCGAATTCCACCAAAGTAAGATGATCCTCCCATGTCCCTCCAAAGTCAAGAATGCACAATCTCAAGAGGTCTTCTAATACCTTGTTCACCCTTTCCGTCTGACCATCGGTTTGGGGGTGATAGGCCGTGCTTAAGCATAATTGGGCGCCTACTTCCTCTTGCAAACTCTTCCAAAACTCGCTCGTAAAGATAACATCTCGATCACTCAGTATGGTGGAGGGTATCCCATGGAGTCGAACTAATTCTTTGAGATAAATGGATGCTAGGGACGAGGCAGTCCTTCTACTTTTAGCAGGTATAAAGTGAGCGCTTTTAGTGAGCCTGTCCACTATTACCCAAATACTGGTATTGCCCCTTCTTGACCTAGGCAACCCATCAACAAAGTCCATCGAAATGCTATCCCACTTCCACTGTGGGACCTCGAGAGGATGAAGCAGACCACCGGGCTTCTTCTGCTCCGCTTTGACTTGCTGGCATATCAAACACTTAGCGACGAACTCAGCTACATCACTCTTCATGCCATTCCAAAAGAAAACCCTTTTTTTATATCTTTATACATCTTGTCTCCGCCCGGGTGTATGGTCAGTTTGGAATGGTGCGCCTCTTCGAGAACCGTCTTAATTAAATCCCTTACTTGTGGGACGCATAACCTTCCACCCCGTCTCAACCATCCCCTATCATCGATGGAGTATCTATTTAGGTGACTAGAAGTCTCACCCCTAACTAGCTTTTCCATCACATCAACTAACTGAGGGTCTTCTCGTTGCGCGGTTCCTATTGAGTCCAAAAGAGTAGGCCGCACCTCTAGTGGTGCTAACAGACCAAGCACAATTTCAGAGGAGGACCTAAAATTAAAGTTTGCTATATATTCCAAGCTTTGCCTTTCTACAAAGAGAGGACTCAAGGTCAGCTTCTTCCTGCTTAAGGCATCTGCTACCACATTGCCCTTGCCTGGGGTATAGGAAATCTCAAAATCATAAGAGGCCAGAAATTCCATCCACCTTTGCTGTCTTAAGTTAAGATCTTTCTGCGATAAAAGGTACTTCAACGATTTATGGTCAGTATACAATTCAAACTTCTCACGTAGGAGATAATGGCACCAAGACTTAAGCGCAAAGACGATGGCAGCCAACTCTAGATCGTGGGTTGGGTAGTTTTTTTCATGTACTTTCAACTGTTTGCCTCCATAAGCTACTATCTTCCCTTCTTGCATCAAGACAGCACCTAGTCCCGTACCACATGCGTCCGTGTATACGGTAAACATCTTGCTCCCATCTGGCAATATCAGTACTATGGCTGTTGTTAGAGCCCTTTTCAAACGTTGGAAAGCAATATCGCAATCCAAATCCCAAGCGAAAGTTAGGTTCTTCTTCGTTAATCTTGTGAGTGGGGTTGATATTTTAGCAAAGTCTTTAATAAATTTTTGGTAAAAGCCCGCTAGCCCGAGAAAGCTTCGGACTTCGGTTGCATTCCGTGGAACCTTCCAATCTTGCACCGCAACTACTTTTGCGGGGTCCACGGCTAACCCCTCTTTGGACACCACATGTCCAAGAAACCTCACTTCTTCTCTCCAGAAATGGCATTTGGAGAATTTGGCCTTCAGCTGATGTGTACGAAGAGTATCCATAACTTCCCTTAAATGCAAAGCATGCTCTTCTTCATTCTTCAAGAAGATCAAAATGTCGTCTACGAAGACCACTACAAACTTATTAAGGAATTCTCTAAACACCCTACTCATCAAGTCAACGAAGTAAGCGGGTGCGTTTGTCAAGGCGAAAGGCACGACAAGCCATTCGAAGAAACCATCCGGGGTTCTGAACGCGGTCTTATCAATGCTATCTTTAGCCACTCTTAGCTGATGGAACCCGGTAGCCAAATCTAGTTGGGAGAAAACAGACGTACCTACAAGCTGATCAAACAAGTCATCTATTCTAGAAAGTGCATGCCTATTCTTCTTGGTCAGCTTGTTTAGCTCCCTATAATCAACGCATAGGCGAAGTGAACCATCCGCTTTGGTTGCGAATACTACTGGAGCACCCCATTCAGAAATACTCCGCCTTATAAACCCCTTTTCGAGCAGCTCTTTAATTTGCTTACTGAGCTCTTTTCTCTCCCTAAGAGCCATGTGTCTAACGGGTAGAGGTACGGGTTTTGCATTATCAACAAGGTATATGCGGAAGTCTATCTCCTTCTTTGGGGGTAAGCCCTTCACCTCTACAAATACATCCGAGTATTCACGGATTACTCTAACAGACTGCAAGTTTTCAACAGACGCATCAAGAGATTCTAGGTAACTAAGCATAACAGAATGTATGGGGTTACAAGAGATTTCGAGAGTGTTGCCAAGGCGAGTCTTAAGTCCAACCACTCTCTTTTCACAATCGAGGACGGCAGCATTACTGGATAACCAATCCATGCCTAGAATCAATCCATAGCCCGTGAAGCCAAGAACGAAGGCGTTGCATTCAAACTCAACGCTCAAGAAAGACACTCTCAAATCCTGACAAATCATTGAAAGATGAGCCAAACCACCAACAGGATTTGAGACTACTTTGGGATCCGTAACTATACTAGTATTTAGGTGCAATGTTTCAACTAACGAAGCAGACACAAACGAGTGTGAAGCGCCAGAATCAAATAAAGTACGAACATGATGATCAAACAGAAAAACCAAACTTTCAACAGAAATGTTTCTACCTCTCTCCTGTCCTGATGCCATGAGAGACTGAATCTGCCCTCTTGCCTGCCCTGGCGCCATGAGAGCCTGAATCTTCCCTCCAGAAGTGGACCCTATCCTTTGCCCTTGCCCCTGTTTCCTCGGGCAGTCTTTAATTAGATATCCTGCCTCTCCACAGTGGAAGCATCCGGTCTTCTTCTTTTTCCTACAGTCCTTGCTTAGATGGTTTGGTGTCCCATAATTAAAGCACTTTTTCTTTCCCTTGCCACTGTTATCCTTACCGCCTTTCTTGTTTTGCTGTTGTGATTTCTTTTGATCCCTTTTCTTCTCCGGTGCCTTATTAGCATTAGCACCTTTCTCCTCTTCATGCATAGGCGCCATGTCAACTAGTTTCTCAAAGGTGGCCCCCATAGGAATGTGGGTCATAGCCAACCCGTGTAGCGGCTCATTCAAGCCTTTAACGAAACTCAGAGCCTTCTTCTCGGGTGTGTTCACCAAGTCTAAGCCAAATCTCGCCAACTGATTGAACTTGTTGACGTACTCCTTTACTGATAAATTCCCCTGCTTCAATGCCAAGAATCTTTCCATGCATAAACTCTCTTCTGCTCGTAAGAGAAAATTTCATCTCGAACCTATGCCTGAAATCCATCTACGTCTTTACTGGACGCTCTCCATTCGTGACCACCCACCAGAACGAGGCTTCGTCCTTCACTAACCAAGCGGCCAATTGGACCTTCCTTCCATCTTCTATCTCGAAAATACCAAATAGATCTTCCAGCTCCTTAAGCCAATTTCGGGCTTCAACAAACGTCTCTGATCCATGAAAAGGTTTCCCGCCCATTGCCCGAAAATCTTTGCATATCTTCGAAAAAGTATCAACGCGAGGCAAGGGAGGGGGAGGAGCGACTGCAGTTGGGGGAGGAGGAACATTTGCTGGGCCTGCGGTAGTGGCCCTAGCCTCCAGGTACCTACTAAACCAGCATGGTATCGGTATGTTGTAACGACCCGTATTCTATGCATCATAGGATCGTATGATATTTATTCTTTTCCCATGTGAAGTCGTATGGTCATGTAACTTTGGGAAACATCCATTAGAGTCATTTCCCATGTTCATGATTTTTTTCGATTTTTAAATGACCGTTTTGCCCATAGTTGATCTTGTTTTGGCCATAACTTTTGACTGGAAAGGAATTTTGACCTGAAACCACTTCCATTAGATTCGTTTGATGGTTTACCTTTCCGTAGAGTGGTCATAATAGCCAAATGGACTTACCGTTTGGGAGATATGGCTGAAATAAGGTTTGGAAGGTGAAAAAACTGCTTAATCGGGCCAAATAGGGTGATTAGTGAATAGGCCCATAACCCATTTCGGGATTAGGGTTATGGGGAGGCTGAAATGAGTTAGAGAATCATTCCATTTCAGTTTTCTAGCCTCCACTTATCACCAAGAACCCTAAAAATGGCCTCTAACCTCTAAATCACCTCCAAATCATCTTTTGATCAAGGATTAAGCTTAGCAACATCTAATCAAGGAAGATCTACACCAAATCAACATTGGAGCTGCTGTTTAGCATTGGAATTTGCATCAAATCAGAGATTTATTTCAGATCTTAGTTTATTTGTGGCTAAGGTGAGTGATTTGCATAATTTTGCACTAATTATGGCTAATTAAGGGTAATTAGTGTTAATTAGCGAATTTATGCACTAATAAATTCGGGAAAAATGTTCATAAATTCCTAAATGATGTTTTAGACCTCTGATATGAATTTGGGTTAATTTGGTTAAGTTTTGCTAATCATATCATTAGTTTCACCTAAACATGCTTAAGGGGAAATATGGGGTTTTGGGTATGTTTGATCCATTTTAACCTATCATATTGATGTTTTGATGTTTGTGGTTGATTATGCATGTTGCTATGACTGTATGATATGCTTTGTGATTGATTTCAATAGTTAGAATGGTTGAAAACGTCGTCGAATGGCGTAAACATTTGCTGGAAAAGCTTCAGGAACAGTGCAGGATCGGATCGGATATGGTGGCTCGGATCGGATAAGTTGAACTGGGCAAGGGATTCGATCGGATCAGAACCTGACACTTGAGAAAACTGGAAAAAAGGAAGGCCACGCTAGTTGAACTGGGATCGGATCGGATAAAGGAGGAGGGATCGGATCGGAGCATGTGAAGAACGAAGGAGCTGATCGGAGCGGGAGCATGAACTGGATGGGAGATGGCACCCGACCCGACCCGAAGGGGGACACCCGACCCGAACCGACGCGATGGAGTGGACCCGAACCGAACCGTTACCAGAGGAAGACCATGCACCGACGCAACGCAGTGGACCCGACCCGAACCGATAGCTTGAAGGGAACCCGACCCAGTATTGACCAATAACCCGAGATGCAAAGGTAGTCCAATGTGGAAAGTTAGAGCTCAGGATCCAATTGGGAACCAATGAGTTCACTTCATGGTTGGGCTTTGCTGCGGGACGTGTGCTAAGGAGTTGTCGATGTTCGTAACTTCGATTCACCACTAAAAATGGATGATGGGCTACTTATCAGTGCAGTAGAGTCATTGCGACTCGAGGGGCAAGGTGATGGTAGCAAGACTACGTTATCAGTGCAGTAGAGTCATTATGACTTGAGGGGCAAGGTGATGCGTAGTAAGACTATGAGCCAGCGCAGATGGGGTGAATAACTCCATGGTGCAAGTGGACATAGTAAAGGATTGGTAAGACTATGAGCCAGCGCAGATGGGGTGAATAACTCCATGGGCAAGTGGACATAGTAAAGGATTGGTAAGGCTATGAGCTAGCGCAGATGGGGTGGATAACTCCATGGGGCAAGTGGACATAGCAAAGGACTAGTGGCTACGTTATCAGTGCAGTGAAGCCATTTATGACTTCATGGGGCAAAGTGATCGTAGCAAGGTATGTTGGGTGATCGAAGTGGTGAATATCGTATGCTTTACGCACTGAGTGAGAGATGTGAGGATGGATGCTATGTTTGATTGTTTGCCATCACTATGACATGCACACCCCCACCTCCGTATCTTTATACCGTTTGATATGGCACCTTAGAGTGTTGTACAGTATGTAGTGCTAACTCTTTGGTTGCAGGTCCAGGTTTAGGTATGTTTTAGTCTACCTGTTATTGTTCACTTTAGATGCTTATCGCTCATACCAGGCTTTTTGTCTGACCCAGAGTTTTATGTCTCCTCTTATTACTCTGGGTGCTCACACGAGCAGACTAGAGACATGTTAGCTGGTGGTGCGCGAGTAGCTGATTCGGAGGCGGGTAGGAGGCTTCCACGTATGATATATAGATATTCTCCCTGTGTCGCTGGTGGTCGCTACTTGGGCATTAGTAGTGTACCTCCTTTATCTTGCTTTTGCTTTGAGATAGTTTGAAAAGTTGTAATAATGTTTAACTTTGGATCATAAGCTGTACTTACATTTTCCGCTGCTATGTTAGTTGTTTCAGCTTATGCACTGTCTCACCTGTTTTATGTCAAGTATGTTATTATTATATTTTATTCTCTGCGCTGTGAGACATTCTACAGGTTCTTTGTAGTTCATTTTCTTCTTCCTTCTTCCTTCTGACGACCCGTTCCGTGTTAACTGGACATGTGTACAGCGCACCTTTGGAGTAAATGTCGGTTGGTGCGGGGCGGGTCGTCACACTTGGTATCAGAGCTCTAGGTTGCGTAGTTAACCTAGGGAAAGACACTAGGGAGAGATAGTACGTATATGAAAGCGCGTATTTGTGATTACTTTGGTTTTCAAAAGCTATATATATACTATTGGTAGTATAAGAATGAAGTCGCATTGCACTAGCACCACTATGGGGTCGTTAATCGTTTCCCTTTTACAGATTGACGATGAGCCGATATGCTAGAGGTGCTGATAGGGGAGCCCATAATGGGAATGCTGCTGACATGCACTACACCATAATGTCAGATTTGCCACACCCTAAAGCGGAGCATTTGCCACGGTTTTAGACCGTGGTAATTTCGGAACGGGTAAAAGCCATGGCAAATTGAATTAGCATGGTCACAGGCCGTGGTAGGTTTGGAACGGACTATACCCGTTCTAATGATAATGGGATTTTTTTTTAACTTTTTCGTATGTTACCCCGTGACACCCTGTGTCCCATTATCCTCACGCTCTCAAAACAAAACACAAACGTTCCCCAAATACAACGTCCCTTTAGATCTATTTCTTGCGATGAATCGATCTTTAAAAATTTGCGTTAAATTTTAGATCGAAACCGCTCTCAATCGAAATTCCGATCCATTTGTTTTCAGGTAAGACGATTAATGTTCGTGCGTCGTATTTTTTTCTCTATCGAATAAAGATTGATGATGTGAACAGTCGTATTATTTTGCAGTTTTGAGGAATTGGTCGTATTGTTTCAGCTATCGAATTAAGGAGTTAAGGTGAGTTGAATCCTTACAAGATCTATCTTTAGGTTTCTTATTACATGCGTTGTATTTTATTTTCATTGGATGATTGTGAATAAAGTGATGATTTTGTGTCTCAGTTGTTGAAAACTTACGTTTTATTCATAATTCAGTTAGATTTTATCATAAAATTCATGTTATTAATACTTTGGGCACATAATCAAGCCCAGTCCAGCCATCTATTCTTAAAATGAATATTGTTCCTTGTATGTGGTAGGGAGATTGGATCGATTTTATTCATAGATCATGGTTGATACTTTACTAAGTTCATAACATTAAGAGGCAGTTCATTTATACATAAAAGTAAAATAAAAAGAGTTGGATGAAAATGAAGTTGAGATTTTTAGGAGAGGAGGATAAAGGGGTTTTGTATTGAAAAATTCTGAAATACAAAAGATTTTGGCGTTAATGAATATTCAGGCCGAATTAGCTGTGGATGCCCTAACATCGTATAATTAACGCTTATTTGGCAGCACGAAATTTGAGATGACTTTATCCCAGTACAGCCAAACCATTTTAAATTTTAAATTTTAAATTTTAAAATCTCATTCACCGGCTCTTATTAATACGGCAAATGCTTGAGAAACAAATTCAATAGCTAAAATCTTGCACACAATTTTAGTAGTAATATCTTACTGAAGTATTTTGCTTACAATAGATTGCTACAGTATGCTCCAAATTCATCAAAATGGTTGGTATTTTTTTCTCCTTCTTATAATGATTGTGTGCTTCTGCCTAGTTCACATATCACTGATTGATCATGAAGTTTCGTATTAGTTTGGTTAGTGTCATTGTAAAATTTTCTATTATAAATGATTGTGTAATGATGACAACGACGTTAAAGGCGAAAGGGGGTTTGGGAGTCTGAGCACGGCACTGGTGTGAGAAGCTGACGTTGGTACTTGTGCGAACTGGGTGGTTCGATTTGACGGTGACAGGATGAGTTCGCGATGGGTTTTTGCATTAGAGATATGGGACTCACTAATTATTTGTGCTTAGGGATAATGGGCAGTTCGGCCTCTGGTTTTGATTGATACACTGATGTTGAACTTAGTATTGATTTGTGGATGCGATAGTGTGACAAATTTGAGGAGTTCGGGCTTCTGATGGGTGAGCTGAGTTGGTTTAAGGGACATGGTCACTGTTTCTTTAGGAAGGTGGATGCATGTAATGAGTTTGGACCGAACAGTATGGAACTAAGTAGATTTAAGCCTTTGTATTGGTTTGAATAAGTGAATGGGCTTCTGACAGGATGCACGTAACGAGTTTGTGGAGGCATATCGCATTGTGTTTGTATATGCTAACGATATTATTGTATATTTTGGGAACTTTAGCAACTACGATGCAGCTGTTATAGGAAAGAAGATATATGTAACAGAAGGGTGGAAGTGGCCTTTAAAACTATATTCGGTGGCAGCATCTATAATACTGAACTGAACAGATGGGAGAACATGCCTGAGGGGATGAGTAGGGGCTGGACAGGCTCAGCCGTAGCATTGGGGTCTAATCTTTTTATGCCTAATAAGACCAGCAACACAAATGTGAAGGTGTACGACCATATGACGGACTCGTGGTTGCAAGTGAAAGGAAGTGGAATACCCAAGCTACTAAAGTTCCCCTGTGCATTTGCTGGCGATGATGAGAATGGAAAGAATTATGTGGTTGGAAGAGAACTTGATGTAGTTATTGCTACATTGATCGAGGTCGAGGAGAAGAAATGGGAAGTTGAATGGGATAATGATGAAGGACCGGATGCTTTTTCGCACTTTTTTCCTTGTAATTTACATGTACTTTATCGTGGTGTTCCTATTCTGTGGTGATGATGCAGGGTATATCTACTTGGTAAAAGGAGCGTGCATTGATTAATATCCCTTCGAGGTTTTTTTTATGCTGTTATTCCTTCAAGCAGACTGTTTTGCTGTTTCTTTTACGTTGATGTTAAAAGGTAATTTGTTATATTTTGATCGTTTAAAATAAAACCAGCAACTTTTGCGTTGATATTGGTGGCAAGTCTGATGATATTGCTTAGGGATAATGTCCCCGTTAATTTTATTTAGTGATGATCATATGATTTTGCAAGTAAAAATTAAAAAAAAAAAATGTGATTTGGAAATGAAGTTTCATTTATGAGTTTCTAATGTAAGATATTTCATATATGTATGTAAGTTTCAATACATAAAATGACTAAAAGAATATAAAGTTTCTTTGAAATTGAGAGTTTTAATAATAAAGAATTCAAAAAAAATGATTTTTTGTATACCAGGTTTCGAATATCAAACCTTATGTGTACAATTTTGAACATGAGTATTTGGGTTTTCCATATGTGGACTTCTGAGCATATGTTAGTTTCCAATATAAGCTTTAGTTCTATATGTGTGACTTGCTGTAAGTGTAGGTAGAGGGTATAAAATGCATATGCATTGAACCATTTATACTAATTATAACACAGAGCATATGCATATACATTATATATAACACACTGAAAGAGGGAGGAGCACACCCAATAATCCAATTTGAAAACTACAAATTATAACACAGCTCGATTGATATACATGCATTATGGGATTAGGCTTTAAATTGTATAATCATCATTATAAACAACATTAGTTCCCATGCATCTCTTACGGTTCAAAAAAGTATGAGTTTCTAATGTATGATATTTAATATATATAAACTGAATCTGTAAATTTTGGTGTTTTATATATAACTTTCAGTAAGATAACTACTGATTTTTTTTAAAAGATACACATGCATGCTAATCATAAAAGTGTGCCTTCTAATTGTCAAAGTTAGGTAGCAAGTTGCACATTGCGTTGCAGATGATTTTGGATTGAAGTAGCAACTTCCTTGAATCGTAGCAGTGACCGTTCAAGGCAAGAAAATTACAAGTGAAAATAGTAGTGTGTGCGTGTATACACATACATATGTGTACATATATAAACACACACAAACAAAGTGTTGTAGAGATCGTTGTCATGTACAAAAAACAAAGTATTGTAGAGATGATATGATCAAAATGATATGATCATAAAATTCTGTAGAAATGATATGATCAAAATGATATGGTCAGTTTGATCATATTACCAATTGTTTTCTCCTCTCTCTCCATGTTTCTTGCTTAAGGAGAGACGTACTTGCATTCTTGTCTACTCGCTGTTAACAGAAAATAAGTAATTAATCGTTTTGTACCTTTCTTTCTATGAAAGAGAAGTGAGAGCTGTTACATTTTGGGTTAGCCGGTGTATAAAGAACATATTTGACTTAATCAATTACAATTTTGTTTCATGCATTGTCTTGATAATGCAAGCTCCCATGATATTAGCACGCAGAAACACACTCCTACACATGTCATTAGTTTAAGCATATTGTTCATATTTGCTCTCGTAACCTCATCTCCTTCGATTTATTTATTAATATAAGCCATGTATATAAAATGGTGTATTCCTTGGTGCCAAACATTTATCTTTATGAGCTAGTGACTTAACTGTCCCTTTCCAACGTCACTGTATTTATATAAGGCTAGCAATGGGACTTTGAGGAATAAAATCTGTTGGTGGAGATTTGGAACACCAAAAACAGTTTCATTTCCTTACAGAATCGTCGTCAGTTAATTGGTATCAAATGTTTGTTTATACCTTCAAGCAATCAGACATTGCATTCTACAAATATCAGTCACAGCCGCATAAATTTTATCCTCATGTACTAGTAGCATGCCAATTGTGCATATAGTTGCACATGCACATTCTGTTGAACTACTATTCATGTTCATGTGTTCATATGTGTTCGATTGTATGATACAGCAGGATAATATGTCTTCAAGTATAGACAAACAGTGGATGCAAGAATCTAGTCGAAGAACCCCACGGTATATAGAAGGAGTTCGGAAGTTTATTGATTTCGTTGTAGAAAATGGTGGTAATGAGGAAGTCTATTCTTGTCCTTGCACACAGTGTAAAAATATGAAAATGAAGATTAAATTAGAAGACATTCATTATCATCTGCTCAGACATGGAATTCTCCAATCATATACCGTTTGGCGTTTTCATGGAGAAGAGTCGGCAGAGAAGCAAAAACAATCTGCTAGTCAAGCCATAAATATTGATGAGCCTGAACATCCTAGGATGGAAGACTTGGTCAATGATGCAGATAGATTTCATCATTTTCACCCTTTCGGTTCGTCGCACGATAATATCGAGGAGCGGTCTACAGCTGATGTCGATTGGTCGGCCAATCAAAGTGGAAAATATAAATCACTTTTCGATAGTGCAAAAGAGCAATTGTACCCTTCATGTCCTAAAGGGATAACAAAATTATATGCCATTGTGAAACTGAACAGTTTGAAAACTCAATACAGTTTTTCCGACAACGGTGTGACTGCACTTCTCGAATTTATAAGGGAGTTACTCCCTGAAGGTAACACACTGCCGACAAAATATTCTGAAATGAAGAAGGTGATTAAACAAGTTGGAATGGATTACACAACTTATGATGCATGCGTTAATGACTGCATTTTATACTGGAAAGATGATGAAAGCAAAATTTCATGTAGAATCTGCAAAGAACCAAGATATAGGACATCATTCAACGATGATAAAAGAGCTACCAAAATAGCTCAAAAGACGTTGAGACATTTTCCTTTAATTTCTAGATTGAAGAGACTGTATACCATACCGTAGATTGCAGATGCTATGACTTGGCATGCTCGTGCCAAGTCTGATTCAAATATAATGCGTCATCCACGTGACACATCCCAATGGAAAGCTGTAGACTCATTTGATCAAACGTTTGTTGCTGAATCACGAAATGTCACGCTTGGAATAGCAACAGATGGTTTCAGTCCATATAAATCTCTATCTAGCCGTTATAGTTGCTGGCCAGTAATTATAGTACCTTATAATCTTCCTCCATCCATGTGCATGAAAAGAGAGTTCTCAATGTTGACATTATTGATTTCCGGACCAAAACAACCGGGAAAGGATATCGATGTTTATTTACAACCATTGATAGATGAGTTAAAGCAGTTATGGGAAGGAGTCATTGCATTTGACTCATTTAATAATTCAGAGTTCACATTGAGGGCTAGGATGTTGTGGGCGATTCATGATCATCCTGCATTCGGGACTCTATCGGGATGCACAACTCATGGTTATTTTGCATGTCCTATTTGTGGAGAAGATACTTGTTCTTATTATCTTCCTGAAAGTAAGAAGATGTGTTATATGGGGCATCGAAGATTTCTTCCTACCAAACACAAGTTTCGAGACGATAAGGCAAACTTCAATAACGAACAAGAATATCGCCGTCCTCCATGGCCATTGAATGGTTATCAAGTTGAAGAAAAAGTAGCTAATATCAACATGAAAGTTGGTAAAAAACCAGAGATTGGTCGAAAAAGAAAAAAGAAAACCGATGATGAAGACCTTAACGGTACTCCTGCATGGTATAGGAGGTCTATCTTCTTTGATCTTCCATATTGGAAAGCAAATTTGATTCGACATAATGTTGATGTGATGCATACAGAGAAAAATGTCACTGAGCATCTCATCAACACGATTATGAGTCACAAGGAGAAGTCAAAAGATGGCATCAATGCACGCAAGGACTTGAGAACCATGGGTATAAAACAAAAATTGTGGGTGAGGGAAGACCGTGAAACAAATAAAATAACTATACCAGAGGCAGCTTTCACTTTGAGCAAAGAAGAAAAGATACGGTTTTGCACCATTTTGAAAAACCTGAAAGTGCCTAGCAAATTCTCTTCTAACTTCCACAACAATGTGAGCTTCAATCCTTTTGAACTAACAAATATGAAGTCGCATGATTATCACGTTATAATGCAACAATTACTTCCGGTATTGCTTCAACATTCATATGCACAACATAAGGATTTGCGTAATGCTGTACACCGTATAAGTCTGTTCTTTAACATTTTGTGCTCAAAGGTGATTAACAGAGAACATCTTTTGCAAGCAAAAGCTAGTTTGGTAGAAGCAATGTGTGTGTTTGAAAAATATTTTCCACCGGCATTTTTTGATATCAGTATCCATCTTATGGTTCATTTAGCCGATGAAGCACTGGTTTGCGGTCCTGTTAGATATAGATGGATGTATCCCTTTGAAAGGTAAATTACTAATTTTAGTTCTATTCTCCATAGTTCGATTTAAATGGATACAAGTTATTTAGAATTGATTACCTGCATAGGTTGATGAAAATATATAAAGGATACGTGCGCAACAAGAGATATATTGAAGGGTGTATTGCAGAAGGATATATTGTACAAGAAGCTAGTTATTACTGCATGGAGTATATGCCAAAAGGAGGTGATGGCACCCATAAACATACACGTGAAGCGTTTTTAGATGAAGACGACGAGTTTGCTGATGAGATGCCTCTAGATAATGGTAAAGATATAACCTTAACCCAGGTGCAGTTTGAACAAGTTCGTAGATGGGTCCTTTATAAGCACGATGGATTGGATGAATGGGAGAAGTAAGTTCACTAGTCTATCATAAGTTCTCATTATTGTAAATTTGCTCCTATATTCATTTTGAAATGTTTATCGCATGAAGTATACCATTTATGTGAAAAATGTTAAATCTCAATCTCGAAGTAGCGTTACATCCGTGGAAACTTGTAAAAGTTTTATTTTGTGGTTGCGTGATGAGGTATTACATCATCTTATATATTCAAGTGTATTTAAGTGGATCATACACCATCACGGTCATGCTTTTCATTTATTGTTTTTTCAGCTGGTGAAGACTAATAACGATGATTCAACTCTTTGGAGGTTGGTGAACGGGCCGAAGTTCAAGGCACGTAGTTATATGAAGTATCAAGTCAATGGATTCGTATTTTCCCCAAAAAGTTATGAAGAAAGAATGGTAACACAAGATAGCGGTGTTTGTATGAGAGCAATTACAAAATTTAGAGCGAGCGGAAAAGATAAAAATTACAAGGAAGAGGAAACAATGTACTATGGAGTTATTCATCATATAATTGAATTAGATTACATCGACTTCAAGCAAACGGTTTTTTATTGTGATTGGGTAAAGGTTGAAGATAAAGTCAATGGTTGCAAGACAGATCCTGTTTCAAATTTGATTATGGTTAACTTAGAGAAATTAAAAACCAAAGATAGAGTAAATGATGAGCCGTTCATTCTTGCATCAGAAGCGAGTCAAGTGTTCTACTCCAAAGATTTAAAAAGCAACGGTTGGTTTGTGGTTTTGCACACACCAAAACGGTTGACTACAACTGTGGACGACATTGAGTTTCCTACGGTTTATCAATCAGCTTTTGAAGACAACAAAAAATTAGAAGATCTTACCAAATGCATATGTTAATATGAGTTGTATTTCATAATTGAATTGTATTGAATTTCAAGTGATTGAATTTAAAATTTCTTAATTGAGTTGTATTGAATTTATATTTTGATCAAGTTGAATGTGCAGGTGAAGTAACCCAAGTTGTAGCTTCATCAGAAAATTTAAATGCATATGTTAATATTATATGCTTTTGCTTCATTTAAATGCATATATTACCCTGCTCTTTGACCTTGCACATTGTACCATGTACACATAAACATGTATGAGTGAATAAATATTTTCGTGAACTACTTAGTTTTTGGTTAAATATTATAATCTGTTTCTATTCGATTTTATATTACGTTTTTGCTGTTGTACACTTGTAGATTATAGTAGCAATGACTAAAATGATCATCCCAATGAGGATAGTTGAAATGCTTTATTTCGTTACCTCTTTTTACATGAAATTAACAAGTTTGCCATATCTCATTGAAATTTTGCTTGTTTGTTTGTTGCAGGTGGTCTTGGTAGTTTTGATTACAACCAAGAAGATAGTATCAATGTCAGAGCCTGTAGACACATCAAACCATTCCATTACGCAATCATCCTCTACACAACCTGAAAAAGTGGAGATAAACGCATTAGGTGTACCTGTTTCAAAAAACGCTGGAAAAATAAGCAGTCAAATTGGTAAATTGGTGCGAATTCATGTGCCTATTTCGTACGACAATTGGGTTAATGTACCTAACAAATATAAGATGGACGTTTGGAAAGAATTGTTGGTAAGCTCAATTTTTCCTTGTTTGCATTATGTATACTCAATATTATTTCTCTTGTAAACTTAGTAAATTAATTTATATCAGTGGTTAAATTAATTTTATATTTCTTTTAAGGATTAAAGTATATTCATATTGTTACAAGCAACATTTATATAGATTTTTGTCATTGCATATATGCATTAAGAAATATTTATGTCATTTGTCAAATATTAAGAAATATTTATGTCATTTGTCAAACAGTATCTGAACCATACTGCCATAACAAGTCCAAGTTATCTAGGTATGTAGAGTCATTTCAGCAAATTCATATCAATTTGAAACCTTCTTATATCACTATCGTCGCAATATACTGGAGGACAGTTTACTTGCCCTATCCATTTGACAAAGGGCAAGTGTATAAACATGCTGCCAAATCTTCTTTCATGAAGAATTATTCCATCCAGTCCCAAGAGAGTACACACACTGATAGTAAATATCAATATTCATGCATGCATATGAAACATGTTCACTACAGCTAAGATCATTATAACAGCATACAGTGAACCCAAGCCTGAAGATATGCTGTTTTCAACACATCTGCCATCCTTCTACGGATGGCACCAGAACAAACCATGTCAGTGAACCCATATATCTATATAGCAAGTTCCATTGGTATCCACACACTCAACCCACTATGTATTATTCAGTTTTCAACTCAATAGTCAACTCAAAAGTAACCTTTTAACAATGACTTCTTAACTAGCATCACATAAGACTATAAACTCATTCAATAACAGAGTCTGGGCTGCATTTAATAATTTTATACCTATTACATGACTCAATTAACCTTCACAATATATCATTCAGATAATTCATAAGTATGGTTATTGTTGCTACATTTTTTTTTTGATAAAATATTATTGTTGCTACATTGAATTTTGGAACTTGCAAATATATATTTATGAAATTTTATGCAACTGCATGAGCAAAATCTATAATCAGAAATAAAATCTATCTACAAATTTAAGATTGTTAGCTATGCTAAACTTCAAGTAATAAACTGCCGCAGTTGCATAGTCCAAAACCCAGATTTTTAATGTTCTTTGGTAAATACAAAGTATGTTAGTGAAATGAAGAACATTTTAGATGCATACACAGCGTGCTACACTTTCACTTCAAGTTAATAATGCCAACTTTGTGAATAGGTAGAGGAGTACTGACCTGATAAACCTTTTATTTTTTTGTTATAGGGAGGAGAATATTTTACAAATGACATAAATATTTCTTAATGCTGTTTTAGCAGTTAAATTGTCATATTTGTTTTCACTATTAATTTAGCTATTATTATTATTTTCACAGACATTCTTCGATCTAGATCTAGATTCAAAAGACTTGATTTTAAAAAAAATGTCCGAGTCATTTAGGAAACACAAAAGCGATTTGAGTACACGCTATTATGATAAATATGATAATGATGAAGACAGATTGAAGAACTGTCCACCGACCATCAAACAAGAAGATTGGGAAATGTTTTTGAAAAATGAAGCAACACCTAGTGCAAAGGAAAGAAGAGATAAAGGCAAAAAAAATAGATCACTTTACAGCTATGGCCATCATACTGGACGTACAAGTCACGCCGTTATAGAACATGAAATGGTATGTACCCTTTCAAAATTCAGTGAAGTGTCTTGTAATTCTGCGTTGTATATATCATACTGATCTTTTTCTTATATATAACAAAAACGGTTTTAATTATACCGATTCTCCAGTACAATTTTAATTATACCGATTCTTGTGTTAAAAATTTCTGGCTATGCTCAAAATAAAGGTTAAAAAATGGATGTGGTTTAGTAATTGAGACATGAAAACCCGATAATCATGGGGAAACATTCATATTATGGCCTAAATTTGATGATTTTGTTGAGTTATCCATCATCCATAGCTTAGTACATAGTTGAGTGTGATAACGTTTTGTTACCTTTTTTGAGAAAAGCTAATAATAACGTTTTGTTTGGATTGTTAAATATGGTGACAAGAAATATAAATAGGCCACAGCATGCAACTGAAGTTAAAAAAGCATTGATCATTTGTGGAAATGGGATGGAAGGTATCACAACATCAACATACTTTATTTTTGGCCATCTAGTTGTATGTTGATGATATCAACTCAAGTAAACTTGCTAATGTCATACAAATCTATTGAGAAGTTTAGGGTAGATGACACTTATAGTGCCTAAACCTTAGAAAGCTTTAAGGGACTTAAGAGGTAAGCTTGGCTTACCATAGTCTTATCTGCGTGTTTATTATACTTTGATTGAATGAGATTTTCTTACTGCTGCTTTATTTGTATTTTCGATCTTTTAGTTTGCTTTGCTTAAATTCATCTATTCTCGATCTAATTTATTCATGATTAAAAGGGCAATACAAATGATATTCGGCAAGATTTTACCTATTTATTCATGAAATTCTGCAGGGCTGCAAAAGGCAGTCGGAAATAAAATAAAATAGATCAAGTTTTTATTTTATACCTATCAGAGAATTTGTTTCAGCTTTAAGCTTCTTTGATAACTTACTCTAGAAATAAGCTTGCATTCCACTATGTAATGTTTATAGGATAATAATATTTTCTGAATGGTTATGCTTTTGGAAATGCACAAATAGAAATTAAACTTTCGTATTTGCACATTTTCGAATGCACAAGTAAAAATGCTAATAGTGGGAAACACGAGTGTTTTCACAGTAAGAACTGGGCGATAAAAATGAAAAAAGTTCTATAAATAAAATCTCTTTTACCTGTCATTTGTTTTGTTGTGTGTAATAAAGTTCATGGTCCATCCTCCAGCCAGCCGACGACGGCTAAATCTAATCTAAAATCTCACCTTTTTCTTGTCCTATTGCATTATTATTTAATAAACACGTGAAGAATGACCATTCAAACATTTCGGCATCTGAAGAAAATAATGTATGTATACGTTTATATAATTAAGGGGATATAATTTAATTGTGCCTATCTATTTGAAATCCATTTTAAGGTTACTTCGCTTCACTTTTAAATTAGATGCAAATGTCGATATGTTTGAGAAACACCATGCTAAATCCTGCTATAAATGAACTGTTACAGTTTTAGATCGTGTTTCTAATAATTTTATCCTTTTATTGCTCGTCCATGTCAGATTGAGCATGTGCAGCTTCGATCAGTAAGTGTAAACTTTTGTAATTTCGCGAATTTTAGAAGAAGAGAAATAAACAACATTGTTGTTAATTTATCTGCCATCACTTATCTTGATGTTTCCAACAAGTAGTCCCATTACTGCAAAATTGATGTCTCCCAACATTTAAGCAGAGATTGGTATAAGCCCATGTTTATGGTTTCAAATGCTTCATGTCAGAATTACGGTCTGTAAATCGGCTTGTCAAAACATTTGGTCCAGGGCATAGGATTGTGAAATACTGTTCTTATTTTATTCTGTTCTCCTTTACTTTTTATTTGAATTCGGTACTTGTCAGTATCCAAGTTTTGTAAATGTGTTTCGGAAAAAGATTTTGTACATGAATTTACAGAAGCACATGTATATATTTCGCTGATGGATTGTAATATTCTTGGCAGTATTTAGGTTGGTAATAAGATGCAAAAGATTTTGTATAGGAAGCACATAGGGGCGAAGAAGCTGTCTTATTATATACAGTCCTCCCTGTTTCTTCTTTATTTTTTTTATGTATTGAAATATGTTCACTTTGATAATAAAGTTTGCAAAGAATTTGGTATGGACGTGAAAAACTTGTTTTTATCTTACTATTTTTGCCCTATTCTTCTTTTACTCTTTCTTTGATTTTGATACTTTGCTGTGTATTGCTCCGCATCAGAGAATTTGAAAATATATGTTGTACATTGTCCTTCTCCTTCAGGCTATTTCTGGTGATAGAAAGGTGTATATTCATTTGGTTGTGTATTAGTTGTGTAGATATTTGATTACACAAGACAGTGAGGTATTGGCATGTGCAGTTACATTTTAGGCCGAGCAAAAAGAAATGGATAGAAAAATTGTCTTCGGTCATGTTGGTGCAAAAGGAAATGAACATGTTGTAATTTTATATTATCTTTCTATATGGTTAATTTACGCCACTAATATATTTCACCATTATTTTCGTTTAATTCATTTCATATCAAAAAGTAAACTAAAGTCCTGAATCACTTATCTGCCATCTTTGCTAATACAATGTGACTGTCTGCATGGTAGGTTAGACTTACTACTTATGTGTTGCGTGTCACATAATATAAATACCTACATAATAAGATTATTGAAACTGAACCTCCATTAACAATAATAAATCTTTCTTTACATGACCAATTGTTGTTAATTTAAACATGTTTATATTTTCTTTCGCTATTGTATGTTTTAATGATATGCATTCTTGTCTTATATGTAAGGCTTTTTAAATTTGCAGGCTATTGAAAATCCGACAAAAGAAATCACACGTCGTGAAGTATGGGAGAGAGCTCATACAAAAAAAGATGGTACTATATCGGATTCGGCTTCTGTATACTTTGTAAGTTAAACAAATAATAATTCAGTTGTTCAATAAATTTTCATAGTAAATAGCATCTCAAGTAATATTGTTATTTTAGGAAAAAATTGCAAAGGCAAAGGAGTTAGTCGATGATGGCGATGAAGAAGATTTGACATTGGATGAAGATATCATATCACAAGTGTTTGGCAAGGATAAAAAAGGCCGCACTCAAAGTATTGGAGCCAAAATATCAAGGACACAAGTTAAAGCGTCAAATATTGCGCGAAAGCAACTTAAAAATTTTCAAGGGCCGGATTACTTGAATTCAAGGATGGATAATATGGAAGGGAAGTTGAATTCGATCCTCGACTTGATGACAAGACGAGAGGGGAGTCAACAAAATCATATATCGGACATTGCTACAAATGAAGGAGGTAGTGGTACCCCTCACGATAGTATTGGAAGAATGCCGACTAATAATCTTCCCAATTCATTGAATTCGTCCAGTTTGTCGAATCAGAGATGCGAGATTATGAGTATTGACCTAGAGATCATTGCCACAGCCACTGTATGCAGAGATTCGACTGCCTCCATTATACATGGAAAGACTGTACCTCCAGGATACGAGAAATTGGTTGTGGACAATATACGGCTACCACAAGAGAGAACAAGCAAACCAAATCATCCTCTTGCTTTGACATTTGGCGAAGTTGGAATTGGTGGATACGTGTGTCATCCAAAGAATATGATTCAATATTTGTAGACGCGTAAGCCAGGTATGTATGTATTTACATATATCACTTGCTCGGTTATATAAGCTTTCGTCGTGCTGAATATGCGAACAATGATTTATGCCTACTCAGTTTTCATATTTGACTACTTAAAGAAGACTAAAGTTTACCTACCACATTGTTAATATAGATCAGAGTAAAAGAAAGTTAAAAAAAGTGTCACTGGTCTAAGAAAAATAAAGAAATGAAAAACCTGTGTACTGTTGATTTTCATTATACTGTTCTGTCCAACAGATACACCTAAGGGATTTAAAGCATAATTCCACCATGACCAACTTTTGAATAGATGTTCTCAACTGATTTGTAAATTCTATTACCTGAATAATATTGCAAATGATATGGTAATAATTCAATAAAACAATAGTAGGCATACCTCAATACTGAGTTTGCCAAAATTTTCAATAATTGATTAATGGGTGTAGTAATTTACATAACTTCAT
Source organism: Allium sativum (assembly GCA_030737875.1). Lineage (NCBI taxonomy): Eukaryota > Viridiplantae > Streptophyta > Magnoliopsida > Asparagales > Amaryllidaceae > Allium > Allium sativum. The sequence continues at coordinate 495,154,719 of CM060920.1, forward strand.
AGTTAAAAATTATGACTTACTAAAAATCAAATGTTTTAGATCATAAAACATAGAGGGTATAAGGATAAGCTTCTATTTCTTCTGACATTATGTTAACTCGAAACAAAGAGTACAGACTTTTAATGAAAACTTATTCATGAAACCTCGTAATACCAAACTTCAACGTTTTTACTTGCGGTAGAATATATATATTTTCCTCTCTTTCACACTTCTAAACATCTTTTTTCATTTTATTATAAACGTTTGAAATCCAAAGAATTAATGGTGATTATGTCAGAGATTAAAATATTTTAAATATGTATGGGATGCAAAACTAATGTAGCATTCGTCTCCTCCCTTTTAAAATTATGACCCTGTCATTTATGTCTAACCCAAGCAATTCAAAATGGTCCACCTTTTATATTCCTAAAATTCTTGATTATAATAAACCACTATTACAATTTGGATTCAATTTTGGGCATTGTTATGAAAACTACAGATAGCTTTTACCATGAGATCGAACTTTTGATTTGTTTTCCTAAACAGCTGTTATTATCAATTTGAGGTTCGATCTCAACTCAGTTTCATTTATCAAATCCAATTTCAATTACTATTTCAATTACCGATTCTTTCCGATTTGCAACTTCTACCTATATCTTTGCATCCATCTTCTTATTCCTTCATAATCAGGTTTAAATCCCAGACTGAGCTGTACACGTTAATTAATTAGTTTGGGTTTGTGTGGTTTTTCCACCCCAAATTTACTGTTTAGTATAAAAGAGTATTTGCAGTTTCTTAGTTCATATTATTTGCGGACAGTAATGAATTCTTACTCCTTCAATTTGATGAAAATTAGCTTATTGCCTAATTTTCTATGTGAAAATTTGCCTGCTTTTCCTTTGTTCGGTTGTTAAAATTCAGTTTTAGCAGTGTACTTTGCTATTTATTTTATTGCAAATGTAAGTATTACTGGCCTTCATTGCTAAAATATATTTACTAATATTAATAATGATAAAATCTGTCATTTTTTATGCTGTAAGATTCTATATTTTTGTTACCTGTTACAGCTTGGAATTTTTGTCAACTACAAATGATAGTCATTTCTTCATTTATGGGTTGGAATTGACAATCCTATTTTTTATGCCTTTTCTTCAAAAAATATAGCAAACCAAATGACACATACCGTAGGACATGTAAGTGCGTCTATCTACGAAGTTACCCCATGTTCATTACTAATTTCAAAGTCTTGCTATGAATAAATACAATGATGTTAGTATTATGTGTGTTTGATGCATATATATAGTTTGCTAAGACCTTGCACTGCAGCATTATCTGATGCACTCATTTGTAGTTCCCTTTTCCTAACCGACTAATGATACAAAAATGGGAGCAATTTATAATGCAGGAAATACATTTGTTATTACAAATGAATCAACATTACGCCCAATGATATTCCACTCAAAACCAGTTCATCCATGGAGTTGTATTGCTTACAATATGTATTATAACATGTAACAACTGAGTAGGCATACCGTCGTGTATTTTAGTATTTATGTAATCTATTATCTTCATAGTAACGTTAGTTCTGCAACCGTCGTGTATTTTAGTATTTATGTAATCTATTAGTATTAGTTTTGCATGTATGATTTGTCATGCTGAATATGTGAACAATGATTCACTTAACTGTTCAAGCTGCCATAAGCATTTGAATCAGTTTTCCAATTATTTGGCAGTATCTAGCCTGTAGGTTTTTCCTTCGACACCAAATTACAGAGTTATAGTTCCGAGTATGATAATTCCGAGTTTTTTTTTCTTCCGTGTTGCAGGGTGAACATGCAACGCGCAGTGATGGAGGTTTTCAGCGGAGCTTTGGGCAGTTTTATCATGTGAAGTAAATTATGAAGTATGAACTACGTAGTTTTTAGTTTGGATATGTTGTAGTTTGAAGCAAGGGTTTGTAATTTGAATTGTTGATGCAAATTGTGAATTGAAGTTGAACTATGTAGTTTTTAGTTTGGATATGTCGTAGTTTGTAAACTATGAAGTATGAACTATTTAGTTTTTAGTTTGGATATGTACGTTGTAGTTTGTAAACTATGAAGTATGAACTATTTAGTTGAACTTTGAAGATTACAATTTGTGTTGATGGCTATGTTCATAAATTTATGTTGGTGGGTATAATATGCTCGTATTTTGTTTAAATAGGAGTTTTATGGCCCAGGTAGAGGGTACCATGTAGTTTCTTCAGTTGAATTTAGCCACGAACGAAAACCATGGCTAAAATTGCATAGAAAATAACAATTAGATATTGCCATGGCAATGTATAACTTGCCACGGTCTTAGACCGTGGCAAAATCAAAATCTGCCACGGTTAAAGACCGTGGCAAAATAACAATTTGCCACGGCCTAAAGCCGTGGCAAAGAAACTGCCACACCCCGTTTTGCCACGGTCTAAAGCCGTGGCAAAAGTAATTAGCCACGGCCCAAAACCGTGGCAGAACAGCTTTTTTGGTGTAGTGATGAGGGCGATGTTTACTGACCTCATGAGAGAATGCTTAGAGAAGTGCAAGGGGCAGCTCCCAATCCCGGAAATGGTGGTGGTCAAGTAGTGCAGGCACCGAGGGTCGATTTCGCCAAGTTGTGCAAGGATTACACTAACCTTGGTGGGAAGCCGTTCCATGGGATGGAGTCGGCCACAGATGTTCAGGACTGGATGGATAGCTGTGACCGTATCTTCGACGACTTGGGTCTTGAGGATGCAATGAAGAGAAGGCTAGCGTCTCGTCAGCTGCAAGGGCGAGCGATGAATTGGTGGAATGCCATTAGAACAGCTACTCCAGAAGATCAGGTTACTTGGGATCAGTTCAAGGCTCGCTTTAGCGAGAAGTTCATTCCAGCTGCCCAGAAGTCAGTGTTGTTTAAGAGGTTCTTGTAACTCAAGCAGAGTGGTAGGGCAGTTTCTGACTATATTGCTGAGTTCGACACCTTGTCAAAGTATGGACTGTCTCTTATCGATACTCCTGAGAAGAAGAATGAGAAGTTCATTACTGGTTTAGATGGATACTTGGGGGAAAAGCTTATCAACCACATCGATGAGATTTTTGAATCGATTATGGGGAAAGCTTTGAGGTCAGAAAGTCTTTACCCCAGGTCAAAGACTGAGGCTGCATCTACAGAAGGGCCAAAGCCGCAAGCAGGCGGTGGAGGCAAGAATAACTCTCAGAATAAGAGGAAGCAGGACCAATCTAAGGGTGGCCAGAAAAAGAACAAGAAAGATGTTGAGTGCTTCAGCTGTGGTAAGAAGGGCCATTATGCCAAAGATTGTCGGGCCAAGCCAGCGGATAAGAAGTGCTTCAACTGTGGTCAAGTGGGACATTTCAAGGATAAGTGTCCGCAACCTCTTAAGGAGAAGCAGATTGTGAAAGCATATGCTATTGATGCTGTTCCTTCTTCGTCGAATGCCCCAACTGCGGCGGAGAAAGGAAAGAATGTTGTTATTCAAGGTATGCTTTCTATTTATGATGTACCAGTTCGAGTTTTGTTTGATATTGGGGCTTCCTGTTCCTTCATATCTAGTGACTTGGTAGATAGGTTGGGACTGGAACCTGAGATAGTCGATAGACCATTGGTTGTGACGAACCCGATTGGTGGTTCGACTAGCCTTAGTATGATTTGCCGAAATTTGGTCTTATCGAGTCATGGATGTATGTTTGTTTGTGATTGCTTTGTTTTGGGCTTTACTGGGTATGGCATTATATTGGGAGTCGATTGGCTCCAAAGATACGGGGTGGTGGTAAACTGTGAGGGCTTTTTGATGATAGTTAGGGCGGATGATGGGCGGAGGGTAGTGTTTGGTAGTCTACCTAGTGATGGGGTTATGGCTAGTTTTGTAAATTCCCTCGACATCCCGCTGGATGAGTTGTCAGATGTGCTCGTGGTTGGCCAGGATCCGGACGTCTTCGAGGAGGTGACCGGGCTTCCACCACACCGAGAGATTGAGTTCCGTATTGATTTAGTGAAAGATGCCAGACCTATAGTGATGCCACTTCGTCGTATGGCACTAAGGGAGCAGCGAGAGCTCGGGGTGCAAGTCAGCAATCTTTTGAAGAAGGGATTTATTAGAAGGAGTGTCTCCGAGTGGGGAGCACCAGTTGTGTTTGCCACTAAGGCAGATGGTTCCCTTCGTTTGTGTGTGTACTATCGCGAGTTGAATAAGGTAACGAGGAAGAATAAGTATCCTCTACCGCGGATAGATGATTTGTTTGATCAACTGGAAGGAGCAAGAGTGTTCTCCCAGTTGGACCTCGCGACAGGATTTCATCAGCTTCGAGTAGCGGATGAGAGTGTTCCGAAAACGACATTTAGGACGCCGTCTGGATTCTATGAGTGGTTGGTTATGCCATTTTGGTTGACCAATGCACCAACCTATTTTGTGGATCTTATGAATCGAGTATTCAGAGATCAGTTGAATAAGTTTGTTCTTGTGTTCGTAGATGATATCCTTGTTTACTCGAGGACAGAGGAGGAACACAAGGGACACTTGAGGATAGTGATGGAGGTGTTGAGGAAACACCAATTGAAAGCGAAATTCTCTAAGTGTCACTTTTGGAGAAGGGAAGTGAGATTCTTGGGTCATGTTGTTTCCGAGAATGGTATTGCCGTGGACCCTGCGAAGGTGGCTACGGTACAGGATTGGCCTACGCCCAAGAATGCAACAAATGTAAGAAGTTTCTTGGGATTAGCTGGATATTATCGTAAGTTTATCCAGGACTTCTCCAAGATAGCAGCACAGTTGACTAAGAAAAATCAGTCCTTCGTCTGGGATGGAGGGTGTGAGAATGCATTCAAGAGTCTAAAAGAGAAGTTGACGCGTGCGCCAGTGTTAGTCATTCCTAAGGGGAATAAAGAGATGACAGTATACACGGATGCTTGTGGTATCGGACTGGGTGCTATATTGATGCAAGGAGGTAGGGTTGTAGCTTATGCTAGTCGACAGCTAAAGCCGCATGAGAAGAAGTATCCTACCCATGATTTGGAATTAGCAGCGATCGTGTTTGCACTGAAGATGTGGAGACACTATCTCTTGGGAGAAAGATTTGAGTTTTTCACTGATCATAAATCGTTAAAGTATCTCTTCTCTTAGAAAGATCTGAATCTCCGTCAGCAGAGATGGTTAGAGTTCTTGGCTTCGTATGATTTTGATATCGCATACACACCTGGGAAGGGTAATGCGGTAGCCGATGCCTTGAGTAGGAGACATGCCAGTTTAGGGGCAATGTTTCTTGAATGGAAGCAACTGGAGTATATCGCAGGGTTTGATTTCAGACCAAAGTGCGAATTGGATCCAGTCATGCTAGCTAGTTTGGCGATCAGACCCACTTTGATAGAGCGGATTGGTTCCAGCCAGAGGGACGATCCTAATCTATTGGAAATCATCTCCAAGTTAGAGATGGACATCGGCGATGAGGAGATGAATGTGTATGGGCTTGATCGAGACAGATGGCTTAGAAAGAATGGGAGACTAGTTGTGCCCAACGTGAATGGTTTGAGAGATGAAGTGCTTAGAGAATGTCATCACTCAAAACTGACTATACATCCCGGTGGTAATAAGATGTATCGAGACATGAAGCAGACTTACTACTGGGAAGGGATGAAAAGAGACGTTGGGAAATTTATATCCAAATGCATGAATTGCCAGCTAGTTAAAGCCGAGCAAAAGAAGCCTAGTGGGTTGTTGCAACCATTAGAAATTCCCGAATGGAAATGGGAGCAAGTCTCGATGGATTTCATCGATGGTTTACCAAGGACTAGATCGGGATATGATAGCATTTGGGTAATTGTGGATCGATTGACTAAGAGCGCAAGATTTATACCAGTCAAATCGACCAGAACGGCAGCCAAGTTGGCAGAATTGTATATGAAGTGGGTAGTGAGATTTCATGGAGTACCTAAAAGCATTGTGAGTGACCGAGACCCGTTGTTCACTAGTGGGTTTTGGAAGAGCTTACAAGAGGCTCTAGGGTCAGGATTACATCTCAGTACCGCATATCATCCTCAGACCGACGGTCAGACAGAGAGGGTGAATCGTATATTGGAAGATCTCTTGAGAGCTTGTATATTGGATTTTGGTGGATCATGGGATGACCATTTGCATCTAGTAGAGTTTGCATATAATAATAGCTACCAATCCAGTATCGGTATGGCTCCATATGAAGCTTTGTATGGAAGACCATGCAACTCACCATCATGTTGTATAGAGACTGGCGAGAAGTTTGTGCTTGGACCAGATGTGGTGAGGGAAACTTCCGATAAGATTAAGATCATTCAACAACGAATGAAAGCTGCCCAAGATAGGCAGAAGAGTTATGCTGATAAGAGGAGAAGAGACTTAAAATTCTCCGTTGGTGACTTGGTATTTGTCAAGATTTCTCCGTTGAAGAGCGTAATACGATTTGACAGGAGAGGCAAGTTAGCACCAAGATTTGTTGGCCCATTCCCTGTTCTTGAACTAGTCGGGAATTTGGCATATAGAGTTGGCTTACCAGAGAAGATGGCGGGAGTTCACAATGTATTTCATGTTTCCCAACTAAGGAAGTTCGTTCACGACTCAGATTTGACTATTTCACCTGATCAGTTAGAGGACTTCGAAGTAGAACCCGAGGCGGTTGGGAACCGCAAGCCGATTCGTATTGTGGGGCATGATACGAAGCAACTTCGAAGGAAGGCGGTGAAGCTAGTCAAGGTTCAGTGGGGCGAGAACGAGAATGACTGTACTTGGGAGACAGAGGAGAGCATTAGGAAGGCATATCCAGAACTCTTTGCCTGGTAAGATTTACTTTGCAATTTAGTTATTCCGCATGACTAGGATAGACTTGTCTTACTTGTTTTGCATGTTTGATTGTTGTTTTATGGTTGATAGGCATGCGGGACCCTTTGTGTGTTTTGGTTAGGGAATTTCGGGGGCGAAATTTCTTAAGGGGGGAGGGGGGGGGGAGAGTGTAACGATCCATATTCTACGCATCATAGGATCGTAGGATATTTATTCCTTTCCCATGTGAAGTCGTATGGTCATGTAACTTTGGGAAACATCCATTAGAGTCATTTCCCATGTTCTTGATTTTTGTCGATTTTTAAATGACCGTTTTGCCCCTAGTTGATCTTGTTTTGGCCATAACTTTTGACTGGAAAGGAATTTTGACCTGAAACCACTTCCATTAGGTTCGTTTGATGGTTTACCTTTCCGTAGAGTGGTCATAATAGCCAAACGGACTTACCGTTTGGGAGATATGGCTGAAATAAGGTTTGGAAGGTGAAAAAACTGCTTAACCGGGCCAAATAGGGTGATTAGTGAATAGGCCCATAACCCATTTCGGGATTAGGGTTATGGGGAGGCTGAAATGAGTTAGAGAATCATTCCATTTCAGTTTTCTAGCCTCCACTTATCACCAAGGAACCCTAAAAATGGCCTCTAACCTCTAAATCACCTCCAAATCATCTTTTGATCAAGGATTAAGCTTAGCAACATCTAATCAAGGAAGATCTACACCAAATCAACATTGGAGCTGCTGTTTAGCATTGGAATTTGCATCAAATCAGAGATTTATTTCAGATCTTAGTTTATTTGTGGCTAAGGTGAGTGATTTGCATAGTTTTGCACTAATTATGGCTAATTAAGGGTAATTAGTGTTAATTAGCGAATTTATGCACTAATAAATTCGGGAAAAATGTTCATAAATTCCTAAATGATGTTTTAGACCTCTGATATGAATTTGGGTTAATTTGGTTAAGTTTTGCTAATCATATCATTAGTTTCACCTAAACATGCTTAAGGGGAAATATGGGGTTTTGGGTATGTTTGATCCATTTTAACCTATCATATTGATGTTTTGATGTTTGTGGTTGATTATGCATGTTGCTATGACTGTATGATATGCTTTGTGATTGATTTCAATAGTTAGAATGGTCGAAAACGTCGTCGAATGGCGTAAACATTTGCTGGAAAAGCTTCAGGAACAGTGCAGGATCGGATCGGATATGGTGGCTCAGATCGGATATGGTGGCTCGGATCGGATAAGTTGAGCTGGGCAAGGGATTCGATCGGATCGGAACCTGACACTTGAGAAAACTGGCAAAAAGGAAGGCCACGCTAATTGAACTGGGATCCGATCGGATAAAGGAGGAGGGATCAGATCGGAGCATGTGAAGAACGAAGGAGCTGATCGGAGCGGGAGCATGAACTGGATGGGAGATGGCACCCGACCCGACCCGAAGGGGCACACCCGACCCGAACCGACGCGATGGAGTGGACCCGAACCGAACCGTTACCAGAGGAAGACCATGCACCGACGCAACGCAGTGGACCCGACCCGAACCGATAGCTTGAAGGGAACCCGACCCGACCCAGTATTGACCAATAACCCGAGATGCAAAGGTAGTCCAATGTGGAAAGTTAGAGCTCAGGATCCAATTGGGAACCAATGAGTTCACTTCATGGTTGGGCTTTGCTGCGGGACGTGTGCTAAGGAGTTGTCGATGTTCATAACTTCGATTCACCACTAAAAATGGATGATGGGCTACTTATCAGTGCAGTAGAGTCATTGCGACTCGATGGGCAAGGTGATGGTAGCAAGACTACGTTATCAGTGCAGTAGAGTCATTATGACTTGAGGGGCAAGGTGATGCGTAGTAAGACTATGAGCCAGCGCAGATGGGGTGAATAACTCCATGGGGCAAGTGGACATAGTAAAGGATTGGTAAGACTATGAGCCAGCGCAGATGGGGTGAATAACTCCATGGGGCAAGTGGACATAGTAAAGGATTGGTAAGGCTATGAGCCAGCGCAGATAGGGTGGATAACTCCATGGGGCAAGTGGACATAGCAAAGGACTAGTGGCTACGTTATCAGTGCAGTGAAGCCATTTATGACTTCATGGGGCAAAGTGATCGTAGCAAGGTATGTTGGGTGATCGAAGTGGTGAATATCGTATGCTTTACGCACTGAGTGAGAGATGTGAGGATGGATGCTATGTTTGATTGTTTGCCATCACTATGACATGCACACCCCCACCTCCGTATCTTTATACCGTTTGATATGGCACCTTAGAGTGTTGTACAGTATGTAGTGCTAACTCTTTGGTTGCAGGTCCAGGTTCTGGTATGTTTTAGTCTACCTGTTATTGTTCACTTTAGATGCTTATCGCTCATACCAGGCTTTATGTCTGACCCAGAGTTTTATGTCTCCTCTTATTACTCTGGGTGCTCACACGAGCAGACTAGAGACAGGTTAGCTGGTGGTGCGCGAGTAGCTGATTCGGAGGCGGGCAGGAGGCTTCCACGTATGATATATAGATATTCTCCCTGTGTCGCTGGTGGTCGCTACTTGGGCATTAGTAGTGTACCTCCTTTATCTTACTTTTGCTTTGAGACAGTTTGAAAAGTTGTAATAATGTTTAACTTTGGATCATAAGCTGTACTTACATTTTCCGCTGCTATGTTAGTTGTTTCAGCTTATGCACTGTCTCACCTGTTTTATGTCAAGTATGTTATTATTATATTTTATTCTATGCGCTGTGAGACATTCTACAGGTTCTTTGTTGTGATAACCCCAAACTTCCATGGTATGAAAGTAGGAGTAATCATTTGGAATACAACATAAATATAATATAACAAGTCACAGAAACAACATAGTAAAGGAAATCCATATAGTAACAACATCATAGCAGCGGAAATATAATGTCATCAACAATAGAAAATCCACAGTCACAGAATTCTAAGTTACTACATCAAGTTTGCAGAAAAGTGACATAAATCCCAATTCCAAAATAAATGACATGAAAAGGAAATAAGTCTAATGTCTGGAATGAAAAAGGAAATGCGATAAAAGCAAATGATAGAAAGTCTTCGAAGCTCCAAGTCATCACCTCTACGTCAAAAGCTGGTCCAAGGAAAATGATAAGCAGCTCCAAAGAAAAAACTCCAAGCAAAAGAATACCTGTTACTTGGCTGCCCGTGTAGAAAGGAGGGCACCCAAGTTTGCAAAAAGGTGAAACAAACTATGGGTCAGTCGTGGGACTGGTGTGAAAATTCTTAACTATCATACTATTCATAATATGGCAAATCCAAAGACCATGCCGCTAATGCGGAACGGATTTATTTCAATGGATTGCCGTGCATAATTTTAAGTGTCAGAACAAGCAAAGGAATAAATCGTTTAATCAATGCAACGCTTTTTGGAAAAATGAAATCACCATAAGACTCAAGTCCCATCACACAATGCAACGCACTCCAGAGGATAGAGTTTTCCCTTATGGTGATTAAACATGCTAAATACGGCAAATATGGGTTTAATATTATTAATATTTATAACAAAACATTTCAAAATAAATGTATCGATCCTAGGAAGCATAGGTACCATATACTATGCCTCCGTACTAGTAATACAATCAAATCCGTAGGGTCGTATTTGGAATTTGGATTTCCATCTGAGTCAAGGCTAGGGAGGAGCTCCTTACCGATTCGAGCACTCTAGCTAGTGTCTCAGGATTCCCCGCGGAGAACCCTTGGATAGCTGCAGGGCCGGTCCGCAAATACAGCTTAGCGGATTAGTTATACCTGAACACACGTTTCCTGATCCTATAGGATCTATCCGAGGCGCCTCATTCCATCATCCACATAAGTAAAATGTCAGGCCGTGTTAAAACCCAAACACCACTTCTAGCTAGAAAGAAACGTGCTGCTCTCCCTGCGTTCCCTTCTCCCGTTTTAGACTCTACCAGTTTGTGAGGCTCGTGAAGTTACGTAATACACAAAGCTCTGCTTATACAAGCAGTGCTTTGATCGTCACCACAAGGTTCTGCTTTTCAACAAGAAACCTTGATCATTGCATCTTAGTATGCCACACCGTCACTCCATACCGTGCCGTCGATCGTCCGTCAATATATAAACGGGTGTTAAGTAGAGAATAAATCCTCCACCACCAACATTTACATATTAACAGAAAATCAACAACATGATATTCAACGGGGTACGATGTCAGACACACAATCCATTTATACTTATGCTCTTGGTCTGAGCGAAAGTCAAAGCCGTGAAATCAACACGTACGTCTGGCCAATGACCTTGACCCTTAAATTGGGAGCAAGTCAATTCAGAGTCTTAGTCATCGTCCATTCGAGGGAAGATTTACGGTCTTCATACGCCAACTCTACTACTTCGATCTTCAACGTCGTTTGGTTTAATTTGGGATGAGAGTATCTCGGACTTCCCAAATAACCTCGCATACTTATAGTTTTTGGAAAACTATTTTATGTCGTTATATCATTTTATAACGGCTAATTCTCATCTTAATTATTTAAGATAATTAAATTTCTTACTTAACGACGCATTCTCAGAATCTTACTTTTATTTACATTAAAAATGAAATAAAATGCAAACATGCATTACATGACGCATTCTTATTTATTTACATTGGATAAAATGTAAACTTGCGTAACATATAAAAATATTATTTATTTCACATGCCAAAAATTCATTCTTTAACTTCAAATGACGATGCAACTTATTTTACATCATAAAGTTTCATTCTTTTACCTACAATGTAAAAATATTCACTTTTGTGTTTACGATGTAAAGATGTCAACTTTTTCTCTTTATAATGTAAAAATATCCCTTTTATATTTTTCAATGTAAAAATATTATCTTTTCTATGTTACCACGTAAAAACGATATATTTTTTTTCTTTACGATGCAAAAATATCAACTTCTTCTATATTCACCGTAAAAACTCATCTTTTTATTTTAATTTCAAAAAGATTGTCTTTTTATTTACATCGTCAAATTTTCATCTTTTTATTTACAATAAAATATTGTCTTTTTATTTTCAACGTAAAAAGATTGCCTTTTTAATTTCAACATAAAAATGTTGTCTTTTTATTTACAACATAAAAAGATGATCTTTTTACTTTCAACATAAAAATGTTGACTTTTTATTTACAACATAAAATAGTGAAAAATTATCCTACGTTGTAATTACTATATAATTCACATTAAAAATAATGTAAAATGTACACACGGTGAAATTCATACATATTTATATTGGGGAGAATGTAAATTTTCATTCTCTAATTACAATGTGAAATCCATTCTTTCTATTTCATTAAAAATAATGTAAATCTTCCTACGGTTAAATTCCTTTTAAATATTAACATTAAAAATGTTAATGATAACCCATAGTGTTATATTATCATTAAAAATGTTAATAGCATCCTACGGTTAAATTTACTATTTAATTTACATTGAAAATAATGTAAATTTATGCATACGGTGAAAATACTTTATTTACATAGTAACATGTAAAATTTCATGTCATCCAAATTCTAATTTTAACTTACATAATAAAATGTACATCTTCATGACATTGCAAATTCTAATTTTAAATTTACAAAACAAAATGTAATTTTAATGTCATCGCAAAGTCTAACTTTAAATTTTCAAAATAAAATGTAAACTTTACGACATTGCCAAGTTCTAACTTTAAATTTTCAAAATAAAATGTAAATTTTATGACAATGACAAATTTTAACTTTGGTTTACAAAATAAATTGTAAATCTCATATCAACGACAATTTCTAATTTTTAATTTACAAAATAAATTGTAAATTTCATATCAACAACAATTTCTAATTTTTAATTTACAAAATAAATTGTAAATTTCATATCAACAACAATTTCTAATTTTTAATTTACGAAATAAATTGTAAATTTCATATCAACAACAATTTCTAATTTCTAATTTACAAAATAAATTGTAAATTTCATATCAACAAATCCACAACATTCAAATAATCCAAGAGATCTAGATCTAACAGTTCAAATCAAAATAACATACAGGGTGATGTATATTTTGGCATATGACAAATCGGCGAGACATAATTCAATAATATTAACAAATAATCTATTTTAATTAGCCAATAATTTCAGATCTAACGTTTAGATTCGCGGATCTAACATCATACAGTCATAAACAACTTAGATCCGTATTTCAATATTGCTACATAGCAGATCAGTCAATATTCTTTAATAACAAAGAATTAATAAATAATTAAATAAATTATATTTAATTAAAAATAAATTCTCACCGCTGTTGGTTCTGAGATGAATCGAGTTTGGTCAGATTTGGTGTTCGAAATCAAGACGGTTGCGGATATGAAACAATTAGCATTCAAGTTCATATGAAAAATTAGAAATCAACCTTTAACAACTGACTCTGCGACGCTTATAAGCGTGACTAAATCTGAATCTTTTACCTTCAAGAGAGGTTCAAATCTTTGTTTTCAGATTGCGGGAGCTACGGTTGATGAAACGACGAACCGTTTGTTGGAGGTGGACCGTCTTGGAGAGAGCTACGATCGGCCAGAAGAAGGGTGGGTGCGGCGGCGGCGGTGGGGCCCAGGGGGGTGCGAACGACGGCTGTTTGCGGGGGTATGACGGCTTCGTCGAGGCACGGTGACGGATTCTTCTTATCTAGAATTGAAGAGCTCGCGAAGAGCTTCGAAACGGGTATTGGTACGAAGATTTTCGTTGAGTATCGGAGGAGAAATCGAAGCTCAAAGAATTGAGCAAATATGGGTTCTTGCGGCTGTGCAAAATGAAGAAGACGATGGCCCTGTAGCATACCGTATTTATACTAGTATTTAGGGTTTTTTTATTTAATTAATTATAGAAAATAGTGTTTTCTCGTACGACCTCCAACCGAAGCTCAACGACTGTCAAACTTAATGTTTTGACGTCTTCTGAACGCGATGGCGCTACTGCCAAGGTCTAATTCTGAAGTCACAGTCATGTTTTCTTTTATTTTTAAAATAAATCATTTAATTTAATTTCGAACGTACTTGTTAATTCCACTAGGGCCACATACTAGCTCAGAAAAATCCAGAAAAATTATTTTTGGCTTTCTTATGTCCATACGGTCCTAACAAAATTTATTTCACCTCATTCTAAGACTGTTTGAAAAATGGCTATTTTTCAGTCAATTAATTTTGACCGAAACTGACAAAACACAAATTCTTTTGCCACGCTTACATGCTAGCTTCAAAAATCATGAAATTTGAAACCTAGCAATAGTTTTACATTCCGGACCCAACAAAAGTGGTTTCGTTGAATTCCAAGGTCGTATGCAAAATGTCAATTTTCAAGGGCAATATATTTCTATAGCGACCTTTCTGAAAATTCATTTGGCCATAACTTTTGATTTCCGCTATGAAACTTCGATTTGTCGGGTTCGTTAAAAAGGGACTCATTAACAGATTTAGATATTTTTGGTTTCACCAAAATCCGGTTTATTCTGCATCCTGTGCAGTAGGTCAAAGTTCAAGTTTGACTTTTCAAACTACCTTCCTATTTCTAATTCTCTATGCAATTTATTTTTGGCTTAACTTTGCATTAAATTTTCTCAACAAATTCCCATTCATTTTATTTGAAATAATTTATTTTAAATTTTTAAACACCCCTAAATGAAAATTTTAAATTGACCCCAAATTTCAGGGTTGTTACAATCTCCCCTCCTTAAGAACTTTTCGTCCTCGAAAAGGAAAAAGGAAAATTAGAAGAGTAGGAAACAACACAGGGGATACTGAAAATATTATACGTACCTCAAAACAAAACCTAATCGGAGGTATCCACTTTGCAGTTGGGATAAGCCTGTTTGATGCTCTCTTCCGTTTCCCAAGTGCAGTCTCTAGGGTCACTACTCCACTTCACCTTGACTAGGTTGATTCTTTTATTCCTCAACACCCTAGTTTCTTTGCCAATAATTTTCAGTGGCTCTCTCCTCACTGCCAGGCTTGGGGTAATTTCCAAATCTTGCTGTGCAGCTTCCTCCACAACCAGATCCGGATCATGGACATGCCTCCGAAGTTGAGATACATGGAATACATCGTGCACTCCAGGCAACCAGTCGGGCATTTGAATTCTGTAAGCTAGGGTGCCAATCTTTTCAAGAATAGGGAAAGGGCCTATGAACCTGGGTGCTAGTTTCCCTGTTTTTCCAAAACGGATAACACCTCGCATTGGAGCGACTTTCAGATAGACATAGTCACCCACATCAAAAGCTAGCTCTCGCCTTCTCACATCTGCGTAACTTTTCTGTCTACTTTGGGCCGCCAATAGTCGCTTCTTAATAAAGTCAACTTTGTCCGAAGCTTCTCGGATCATGTCAGGACCCAACACAAGCCGATTTCCTTTTTCAACCCAACACGCTGGCGATCGACATGGCCTACCATATAAGGCTTCAAATGGAGACATTTTCAAACTTGCTTGATAGCTATTGTTGTACGAGAATTCAACTAAATGCAAGTGATCCTCCCAAGACCCTCCAAAATCGAGTATACAAGCTCGCAATAGATCTTCTAGAATGCGATTCACTCGCTCAGTCTGGCCGTCAGTCTGAGGGTGATACGCGGTACTAAGATTCAACTTCGTTCCCAACTCGTTTTGGAATGCTTCCCAAAATTTACTAGCAAAGATAGGATCACGGTCGCTAACAATGCTACTAGGGACTCTAAGAAAAAAAAGGATTAAAATTTATTTTGCAAAAGAAAAACTTCCTATTCAAATTATGAAGAGAAGGAAAGATTTAGCTTTATTACCCATGTAGCCTGACGATTTCTTTGAAATAGATTTGCGCCAGACTTTGAGCAGTTCTGGTGGATTTGACGGGTATGAAATGAGCGGACTTGGTGAAACAATCCACGATCACCCATATGCTGTCATTTCCCTTCCTAGTACGAGGCAGACCATCTATGAAATCCATAGAGACTTGGTCCCACTTCCAATCAGGAACTTCTAATGGCTGCAACAATCCCGCAGGCTTTTGTTGATCGCTCTTCACTTGTTGGCATGTCGGGCATCTGCTTACATATATGGATATATCCCTCTTCATAGATTTCCACCAAAAAGTGCGCTTTAAATCTTTATACATCTTGCTCACACCTGGGTGGATGCAAAGCTTTGACTTGTGTCCTTCGTCTAAAACTTCCCTTACGAGCTCTGGGATATTTGGAACACAAATCCGACCTTGCAATCTAAGAATTCCCTTGCCATCAATTTGGAAGCTTGTGTTCTCTCCATCTTGGATTCTTTTAATAATTCTTTGAACGAATTTATCATCTTTTTGAAGAGCGGAAATTTTATCGATCAAAGAGGGGGTAATGATAAGGCTTGCGACAATGGCATTCTTTCTACTGAGTGCGTCTGCCACCACATTGGCTTTCCCCGGCGTATATAGGATGTCGAGATCGTATGCCGCAAGGAATTCTAGCCACCTTTGCTGCCTTAAATTCAGATCCTTTTGATCGGAGAGATATTTCAAAGATTGATGGTCGGTGTATAACTCAAATTTTTCGCCCAAAAGATAATGTCTCCAAAATTTTAAAGCAAAGACTACGGCCAGCAACTCTAAGTCATGGACACGATAATTTTTCTCATGCGGCTTTAATTGTCGGCTTGCATATGCAACAACTCTGCCCCTTTGCATCAGTACTGCGCCAAGATCACCACTTTGAGAAGCATCTGTATAGACCTTTAAATCTTGGTTGCCATCGATGATGGTGAGTACGGGAGCAGTAGTCAAACTCACCTTTAGCTTTTGGAATGCCTCCTCACAATCTGATGTCCAATTGAATTTGGCATTCTTCTTGGTAAGTTTTGTTAATGGGCTAGATAGCTTGGCGAAACCTTCGACAAATTTCCTATAATACCCGGCCAAACCTAGGAAGCTTCTTACTTCAGTGGGAGTGCTGGGTCGCTTCCAATCTCGAATGGCGGCAACTTTACTTGGATCAACTGCGATTCCTTCTTTTGACACAACATGGCCCAAGAATTTTACCTCCTCTTACCAAAATGTGCATTTTGAAAATTTTGCTTTTAAAATATTTCTTCACAGAATCTCCAACACTTCTCTTAAATGCCCTTCGTGCTCCTCCTTAGTTTTAGAATAGATAAGGATATCATCAATGAAGACTAGGACAAATTTATTTAGGAACTCGCGGAAGACCCTATTCATCAAGTCAACGAAGTAGGCTGGAGCATTGCACAGCCCGAACGGCATCACCAACCATTCGTAGAATGTGTCAGGACCTCTGAAAGCGGTCAAAGGAATGCATTCTTCAGCTATGCGGAGTTGGTGAAAACCCGTGGCTAGATCCATATTCGAAAACACCTTGGCCCCATTTAATTGATCCATCAAATCATCTATGCGAGGCAAGGGGTATTTGTTCTTCAATGTTTGTTTATTTAGGTCACGGTAATCCACGCAGAGCCTTAGAGTACCGTCAGATTTGGGGACAAACACCACAGCTGCACCCCATTCGGAAAAACTAGGCTGGATTAGTCCCTTCAATAAGAGCTGCTTAGTTTGGGCTTGCAACTCTTCTTTTTCTTTAGGGGTCATCCTTCGGACAGCATGGACTACAAGTCTTGCATTCGGAACAAGATCAATTCTGAAATCGATTTCCCTTCGCGGCGGTAAGCTGTCTACTTCTTCAAATACATCAGCGTAATTTTTGACCACGGGAATATTCTCTAGAGAAATAGGAGTGATCTCGAGGGAAGACCAAAATTCCTTTCTATCAGATTTCGAGCCATGGCAAGGTATAGTAACAGTATTTCCAAGTCCTGTTTTCACCTTTACTATTCTTTCTGAGCATAGCACTTCAACGTCATATTTTGTTAGCCAATCCAGACCAAGGATGATATCAAATTCAAAAAAATTCATAATGGTCAAGTTAAAGGGGAACTGAAAGTAAGAGAAAGAAATAGGTACTCGACAGTATGAATCAAGAGCGATAGAACCTCCAACAGGATTATGAACATTAATTGGTTCCTTTAGACTTCTTTGTTTTAATTTCAACTTCTTAACCGTGTTACTAGAGACAAAACTTCTTGATGCACCCGTATCAAACAAAGTAGTGACATGAATATTTTTAATAGAAATGATACCATCTAAAACATCAGGCTTACCTCCCTCAGTAGGTGCGGAGGAAGATGGTGCTCTTGCCCCGTCATACACATGTGCAATCTGAGCTCCTTTCAACAGTGGGCAGTTAGACTTGATGTGACCCTTCTTGTGACAATTATAGCAGTCTTTGGTGTCATCACTCCTAGCCTTCTTTGGGTTCTTGCATTCCTAGCTATAATGTCCAAATTGCTGGCAGTTAAAGCATTGCACCTTTGACTTATCCCTCTTCTTGGCGGGCCCAGAAGTGCTCCCTTCAGTCTTCTTCTCTGGCTGCTTCCTTTTGTTGTTAGCCAAGCTTCTCTCTCTATCATGTTGAGAAATCTTCCTATCGTTCTCCTCATATCGACAAGCAAACTCCACCAGCTTATTGAAAGAAAGATCGATGTGGGCCGTGACTCTGTCAATATATTTCCTCGCAAGCCCATTTATGAACCTTTTGTTCTTCTAAAAGTCATCCTGAATCAGTTCAGGGGCATAACGGGAGAGATCTTCAAACCTTCGAACATACTCTGAGATGGTCTTGTCGCCTTGCTTTAGATTGGCGAACTCGTCATGCAGTCTTTCTACCTCCTGCCTCGGGATGTATTTTTCGTTGAAAAGCTCCTTAAATCTTGTCCAAGACATATCATCAGCAACCCCTCCAATCGTGACTACGTCCCACCAGTTTTGAGCTTCTTCCTGTAGTAGCCATGAAGCCATGAATCTTTTCCTCTGATCCGGTAGCTCCAATCCATCAAAAATCTTTTCGCAGTTTCTCAGCCAAGCTTGAGCCTGTGTCACAGTTTCTGTACCATTGAATGGCACTCCTCCTAAGTTTTTGAACTTCTTCGCCACCTTATCCAAATAAAAGGGCTGAGGCGGAGGTGGTGGTTGTTGTTGGACAGTGGGCTCCTCAGTCACGGTGGTATTTTGCCTTCTCCTGGCCCTAGCAGCTCTAGCAGCAGCGGAACTCATTTTCTAGTTGTTTCTGTACGATCAAAGAAAGAGTCAGAACAACTTTAATGATGATTTTGAGAAATGATGAAGATAGAAGGATGGATAAAGATTATGATAGAATGACTGACTATTATGTATCTCATGAAATGTTCGCCATAGAATATAGTGATTCTACGTAAACGAATTGTTATAATTATGTTATATTCCGCTTTGTAAACCAAGGCTTTGATACCAACTGTGATAACCCCAAACTTCCATGGTATGAAAGTAGGAGTAATCATTTGGAATACAACATAAATATAATATAACAAGTCACAGAAACAACATAGTAAAGGAAATCCATATAGTAACAACATCATAGCAGCGGAAATATAATGTCATCAACAATAGAAAATCAGTATTTTGCCTTCTCCTGGCCCTAGCAGCTCTAGCAGCAGCGGAACTCATTTTCTAGTTGTTTCTGTACGATCAAAGAAAGAGTCAGAACAACTTTAATGATGATTTTGAGAAATGATGAAGATAGAAGGATGGATAAAGATTATGATAGAATGACTGACTATTATGTATCTCATGAAATGTTCGCCATAGAATATAGTGATTCTACGTAAACGAATTATTATAATTATGTTATATTCCGCTTTGTAAACCAAGGCTCTGATACCAACTGTGATAACCCCAAACTTCCATGGTATGAAAGTAGGAGTAATCATTTGGAATACAACATAAATATAATATAACAAGTCACAGAAACAACATAGTAAAGGAAATCCATATAGTAACAACATCATAGCAGCGGAAATATAATGTCATCAACAATAGAAAATCCACAGTCACAGAATTCTAAGTTACTACATCAAGTTTGCAGAAAAGTGACATAAATCCCAATTCCAAAATAAATGACATGAAAAGGAAATAAGTCTAATGTCTGGAATGAAAAAGGAAATGCGATAAAAGCAAATGATAGAAAGTCTTCGAAGCTCCAAGTCATCACCTCTACGTCAAAAGCTGGTCCAAGGAAAATGATAAGCAGCTCCAAAGAAAAAACTCCAAGCAAAAGAATACCTGTTACTTGGCTGCCCGTGTAGAAAGGAGGGCACCCAAGTTTGCAAAAAGGTGAAACAAACTATGGGTCAGTCGTGGGACTGGTGTGAAAATTCTTAACTATCATACTATTCATAATATGGCAAATCCAAAGACCATGCCGCTAATGCGGAACGGATTTATTTCAATGGATTGCCGTGCATAATTTTAAGTGTCAGAACAAGCAAAGGAATAAATCGTTTAATCAATGCAACGCTTTTTGGAAAAATGAAATCACCATAAGACTCAAGTCCCATCACACAATGCAACGCACTCCAGAGGATAGAGTTTTCCCTTATGGTGATTAAACATGCTAAATACGGCAAATATGGGTTTAATATTATTAATATTTATAACAAAACATTTCAAAATAAATGTATCGATCCTAGGAAGCATAGGTACCATATACTATGCCTCCGTACTAGTAATACAATCAAATCCATAGGGTCGTATTTGGAATTTGGATTTCCATCTGAGTCAAGGCTAGGGAGGAGCTCCTTACCGATTCGAGCACTCTAGCTAGTGTCTCAGGATTCCCCGCGGAGAACCCTTGGATAGCTGCAGGGCCGGTCCGCAAATACAGCTTAGCGGATTAATTATACCTGAACACACGTTTCCCGATCCTATAGTACCTATCCGAGGCGCCTCATTCCATCATCCACATAAGTAAAATGTCAGGCCGTGTTAAAACCCAAACACCACTTCTAGCTAGAAAGAAACGTGCTGCTCTCCCTGCGTTCCCTTCTCCCGTTTTAGACTCTACCGGTTTGTGAGGCTCGTGAAGTTACGTAATACACAAAGCTCTGCTTATACAAGCGGTGCTTTGATCGTCACCACAAGGTTCTGCTTTTCAACAAGAAACCTTGATCATTGCATCTTAGTATGCTACACCGTCACTCCATACCGTGTCGTCGATCGTCCGTCAATATATAAACGGGTGTTAAGTAGAGAATAAATCCTCCACCACCAACATTTACATATTAACAGAAAATCAACAACATGATATTCAACGGGGTACGATGTCAGACACACAATCCATTTATACTTATGCTCTGGGTCAGAGCGAAAGTCAAAGCCGTGAAATCAACACGTACGTCTGGCCAATGACCTTGACCCTTGAATTGGGAGCAAGTCAATTCAGAGTCTTAGTCATCGTCCATTCGAGGGAAGATTTACGGTCTTCATACGTCAACTCTACTACTTCGATCTTCAACGTCGTTTGGTTTAATTTGGGATGAGAGTATCTCGGACTTCCCAAATAACCTCGCATACTTATAGTTTTTGGAAAACTATTTTATGTCATTATATCATTTTATAACGGCTAATTCTCGTCTTAATTATTTAAGATAATTAAATTTCTTACTTAACGACGCATTCTCAGAATCTTACTTTTATTTACATTAAAAATAAAATAAAATGCAAACTTGCATTACATGACGCATTCTTATTTATTTACATTGGATAAAATGTAAACTTGCGTAACATATAAAAATATTATTTATTTCACATGCCAAAAATTCATTCTTTAACTTCAAATGACGATGTAACTTATTTTACATCATAAAGTTTCATTCTTTAACCTACAATGTAAAAATATTCACTTTTGTGTTTACGATGTAAAGATGTCAACTTTTCTCTTTATAATGTAAAAATATCCCTTTTATATTTTTCAATGTAAAAATATTATCTTTTCTATGTTACCACGTAAAAACGATATTTTTTTTTCTTTACGATGCAAAAATATCAACTTCTTCTATATTCACCGTAAAAACTCATCTTTTTATTTTAATTTCAAAAAGATTGTCTTTTTATTTACATCGTCAAATTTTCATCTTTTTATTTACAATAAAAATATTGCCTTTTTATTTTCAACGTAAAAAGATTGCCTTTTTAATTTCAACATAAAAATGTTGTCTTTTTATTTACAACATAAAAAGATGATCTTTTTACTTTCAACATAAAAATGTTGACTTTTTATTTACAACATAAAATAGTGAAAAATTATCCTACGTTGTAATTACTATATAATTCACATTAAAAATAATGTAAAATGTACACACGGTGAAATTCATACATATTTATATTGGGGAGAATGTAAATTTTCATTCTCTAATTACAATGTGAAATCCATTCTTTCTATTTCATTAAAAATAATGTAAATCTTCCTACGGTTAAATTCCTTTTTAATATTAACATTAAAAATGTTAATGATAACCCATAGTGTTATATTATCATTAAAAATGTTAATAGCATCCTACGGTTAAATTTACTATTTAATTTACATTGAAAATAATGTAAATTTATGCATACGGTGAAAATACTTTATTTACATAGTAACATGTAAAATTTCATGTCATCACAAATTCTAATTTTAA
Source organism: Allium sativum (assembly GCA_030737875.1). Taxonomy (NCBI): domain Eukaryota; kingdom Viridiplantae; phylum Streptophyta; class Magnoliopsida; order Asparagales; family Amaryllidaceae; genus Allium; species Allium sativum. The sequence goes on from CM060920.1 coordinate 495,177,102, forward strand.
CTTGCATAATAAAATGTACATCTTCATGACATTGCAAATTCTAATTTTAAATTTACAAAACAAAATGTAATTTTAATGTCATCGCAAAGTCTAACTTTAAATTTTCAAAATAAAATGTAAACTTTACGACATTGCCAAGTTCTAACTTTAAATTTTCAAAATAAAATGTAAATTTTATGACAATGACAAATTTTAACTTTAGTTTACAAAATAAATTGTAAATCTCATATCAACGACAATTTCTAATTTTTAATTTACAAAATAAATTGTAAATTTCATATCAACAACAATTTCTAATTTTTAATTTACAAAATAAATTGTAAATTTCATATCAACAACAATTTCTAATTTTTAATTTACAAAATAAATTGTAAATTTCATATCAACAACAATTTCTAATTTTTAATTTACAAAATAAATTGTAAATTTCATATCAACAAATCCACAACATTCAAATAATCCAAGAGATCTAGATCTAACAGTTCAAATCAAAATAACATACAGGGTGATGTATATTTTGGCATATGACAAACCGGCGAGACATAATTCAATAATATTAACAAATAATCTATTTTAATTAGCCAATAATTTCAGATCTAACGTTTAGATTCGCGGATCTAACATCATACAGTCATAAACAATTTAGATCCGTATTTCAATATTGCTACATAGCAGATTAGTCAATATTCTTTAATAACAAAGAATTAATAAATAATTAAATAAATTATATTTAATTAAAAATAAATTCTCATCGCTGTTGGTTCTGAGATGAATCGAGTTTGGTCAGATTTGGTGTTCGAAATCAAGACGGTTGCGGATCTGAAACAATTAGCATTCAAGTTCATATGAAAAATTAGAAATCAGCCTTTAACAACTGACTCTGCGACGCTTATAAGCGTGACTAAATCTGAATCTTTTACCTTCAAGAGAGGTTCAAATCTTTGTTTTCAGATTGCGGGAGCTACGGTTGATGAAACGACGAACCGTTTGTTGGAGGTGGACCGTCTTGGAGAGAGCTACGATCGGCCAGAAGAGGGGTGGGTGCGGCGGCAGCGGTGGGGCCCAGGGGGGGTGCGAACGGCGGCTGTTTGCGGGGGTATAGCGGCTTCGTCGAGGCACGGTGACGGATGCTCCTTATCTAGAATCGAAGAGCTCGCGAAGAGCTTCGAAACGGGTATTGGTACGAAGATTTTCGTTAAGTATCAGAGGAGAAATCGAAGCTCAAAGAATTGAGCAAATATGGGTTCTTGCGGCTGTGCAAAATGAAGAAGACGATGGCCCTGTAGCATACCGTATTTATACTAGTATTTAGGGTTTTTTTTATTTAATTAATTATAGAAAATAGTGTTTTCTCGTACGACCTCCAACCGAAGCTCAACGACTGTCAAACTTAATGTTTTGACGTCTTCTGAACGCGATGGCACTACTGCCAAGGTCTAATTCTGAAGTTACAGTCATGTTTTCTTTTATTTTTAAAATAAATCATTTAATTTAATTTCGAACATACTTGTTAATTCCACTAGGGCCACATACTAGCTCATAAAAATCCAGAAAAATTATTTTTGGCTTTCTTATGTCCATACGGTCCTAACAAAATTTATTTCACCTCATTCTGAGATTGTTTGAAAAATGGCTATTTTTCAGTCAATTAATTTTGACCGAAACAGACAAAACACAAATTCTTTTGCCACGCTTACATGCTAGCTTCAAAAATCATGAAATTTGAAACATAGCAATAGTTTTACATTCCGGACCCAACAAAAGTGGTTTCATTGAATTCCGAGGTCGTATGCAAAATGTCAATTTTCAAGGGCGATATATTTTTATAGCGACCTTTCTGAAAATTCATTTGGCCATAACTTTTGATTTCCGCTATGAAACTTCGATTTTTCGGATTCGTTAAAAAGGGACTCATTAACAGATTTAGATATTTTTCGTTTCACCAAAATCCGGTTTATTCTGCATCCTGTGCAGTAGGTCAAAGTTCAAGTTTGACTTTTCAAACTACCTTCCTATTTCTAATTCTCTATGCAATTTATTTTTGGCTTAACTTTGCATTAACTTTTCTCAACAAATTCCCATTCATTTTATTTGAAATAATTTATTTTAAATTTTTAAACACCCCTAAATGAAAATTTTAAATTGACCCCAAATTTCAGGGTTGTTACATTTGTAGTTCATTTTCTTTTTCCTTTTTCCTTCTGACGACCCGTTCCTGAAACAACACACCTCCGTTAGGGTCACTCTCAAAGGGAATGCCCTAATTTTGGTGGAGGTTTATAAGTATAAGTCACAGATACACAAGACAGATATAAATACACATATTTTTGAACAGCGGAAAACAACAACTTTTATTTGATCAAAATACGTGTTACACAAACCATGCCATAATTGTCTTACAATACTTCCAAAAACATTACATTTTCATAACTGTCTTGATTTCATAACTTAAAGAAGCATAAAAACATAAGTAAACTGCATAAGTCCCCATAAGTGCTATCCAAATCCATAGTCCAAAACGAAAGAGATCCAAGCAATACATTCTTTCTCTTCAAGCTGGATGTGAAAACTGGTCAAGCTGCGGTATTCCCTCCCTGTGGACCTAGGGGGGGGGGGAACGAAAGAAAAGACGACGAAAGAAAAGTAGAGTCAGACATAAAGCCTGAGTAAGTCTAGGACTATTCAGTCTATGAATAAAGAAATGAGCATGATAAGTACAAACTGGAAATGGGGAAACACCATAAACTAAGTTAAGTTGTCTAGAGTCGAATGTACTATCGTACCCCATATTAATCTCTGCACCCCTATAAACCAGTTCCCAACAGGCACCCCATAATCAGGGTGAAGTGATCCATTTCTAATGATCGGCCCCTACTCGCACAGCTACATGTGTCTTACGGCCCCCGATGTTGTAGCTACCTATGCTGGTCCCACTATAGGGTGTATCAAGTCCCATGGTGGCGGCCCAACACAATTCTAGAATGCACAGGTATACTACTGGTGCCCAGTGCCTAATTTTTCTACGCCGGAGTGTGTGCACGCCCGCACCCCGTTAGAACCTACACTGCTGCACCACCGCCGTCGATTTGACCTCTTACAGTCAGCCCAGTAATCGTGCCCCATCCTGCCTAGTTCAGGGTATCCTGATACACCTTGTAGGGTTACTGCTGAAAAGGGTCCCCCGCTACTAGGTTTTCTATTTCTAGCCAACATGCTAAGTTGGTTAAGTGTTCTGTATAAACCAAACCCCCAATCAGTCTGTATAGTTTAGCATGTTCAATTTGATTAAGTATTAATTTAATTTACTTAATCCTATCAATCCTGACTCAGCCTTAATTGTCTTATTAAAGCCTCGACCTCTCACATTAGACAGGTATTGTTGCTACTGGATGTTGCCGGTTGGTTCTGGGCAGTCTTACGTCACAACTCAGTCTAACGTCGGGTCTTTATTGGGCTCAATGTTTAACCACCCACATTGGATAGGTATTGTTGTGACTACTGGACAGCCGGGCGGGTCCGGGCAGGTTTATGTCACAACTCAATCCAACCTCGGGTTAAACACATCGTATTTTCTAAGTTTACATATTTTGTCTCTTTTCTTTTTATATGTAAATATTTGCAGCCCATTATTCAAATTCATCTTTATTGGGTAAAATTAATTTATACCACTTAAATGTTCTCAAGGTCGTTGGCATGCGTCAAACATGCCAACATATATGTTTTATATTTTTAACCCAACGTCATTACCCCCGTTTTATACGTTCGCTATAATATAACATATGTTGGGTTTAACATTTAAGCCCAACTTAGCCACATGAAAAAGGGGAGGCTTAGAACATGGTGTTTATATGTCCTAAGTAACATCAAAAGGGGTGTGTGAACGCATGAACTTGCAACATAGCGAACTAATTAACATAAATTAGGCACTTGTGAACTTGCATTGTAATACCATAAAATCTTGACATAAAACATACCTAAACATGAACCATGGTTCTAATCTAGTCATGTAAACTTGCATTTAAAAATGTGAATCTAACTTAATTATGTGTCACATATACTATCATATGATTTGATAGCAACATAGGCCTAAAACATAACTTCAATTAGGCATAACACCAAACGTAATCTAGTCATATTCATAGAGTCAACACAAGTTTCACAAAAATGCTTACTTTTGTCACTAATACAAAAGTATGTTTTTTTTTCTTTTTTTCTAGAATCATGGTGCCAATTCCAACATAAATTCATATGAATCATAATACTCAATTAGATCCAACTACACTAAAAATGATCATAAAAATATACATAGAAGGATCTAAAATCATGTTGGCATAATAGTGAATCATATACTTGCATGAGTCTCAACTTGGTTGTAATAAACTACTACAAACATATAGTTGTTAACTTTCAACATGAATCATATACTTGCAAATTTCCAATAGGTCTAACATCATTATACCACAACATCCCAAATCTATTCATAATTAGAATCATAGCAACATACAATTATGAATTATCATCACCACAAATTAAGTACAATTCCATTTCTCATTTTACACAAATCAAAACTCAATTATTCATTCACATCGGAATAGCACTCTACTTACAATGTATGACGAATCTTCAATTCAGGATTCTGAATTCTGAATTTGGAGATGCTATCCTTTGTTGTAGGCGTTGTTTTGATTTAATTGTCGTGGCTTTAAGCTTTTGAATCGACTCCTAATCGTCTCTCAATTTTGACGGCTACTCCTAGTCTTTCTTCAGCAGCATGACGGTCTCATTCTCATTTTTAGTTGTGTGAATTAGGTGGAGTCTTAGGTCCTTTTTATAGAGTTTGTGAATTGATGAGAGCCGTCGATGGAGCTTAGATTAATATTAGCCGTTCGTTTCAAAGAGAAATCAATCAGGAGCTGACACCTAGCCCTAGTGACAAGACAAAGCTCAGAAATTCGGCCAAGCACAGACCAGGCCAACCAGGAGGGGCTGGGTTCGACCTGGCTCAGGGGCCAGGTCGACTACCCAGTCGACCCCCAGGTCGACTACCTAGTCGACCTGGGTGACCCAGGTCGACTACCCAGTCGACCTGGGTGCCTTGGGCGGGAAAATTCCCGCCCAATCTAGGTCCGATTTTTGAATTTTGAACTTGTTTCTGAACTGTTTCTGTCTATTTGAATTTTAAACTGAATTCTGAAACTTCCGGAGGTCATATCTCCCTCATACGGAGTCCGTTTTACGCAAACTCGGACTCTATCTCAAGCAGAATTCCGAGACGAACGCAATGGCGTATCCCGTTTCCCTTAATTCTTTGATTTCAAATTAATTATGCTTTAATTTGTGAATTTCACTGTTATAGAATACACGGGGTGTTACATTCTCCCCCACTTAAAAGGATTTCGTCCCCGAAATCTTCAAGTTTAGGAAGAATGTATATCCTAACATCCAAATGTCCATCTACTCATCCATCAAACACGAGCGTCCATTGTCCTTAAAAGACTTCTAATGCTTCATGATCATATGTGAAGTGTGTGTACATGTACTTATCTAATGCAAAATCAGTCTGTCTACTGATTCAGTTGACTTCCTTAATGCAAATTATGTAAGTGTCATGAATCCATTATGTATGCAAACCTTCCTATTCATGATTCTACATGAGTGCACAATCATTCATATATATGCAACATCCATATGACAACACATTAAACTTCAACCATATACGAATATAAATACATATATGCATATGCAATATGAAGTGACTGAGCCGATCTAAAACCTAGATTGTGTGTGTATATGCATCCATGAGCAACCACTAGCAATCACTTGCAACCACTTGCAACCATCATCCATAACATGTTTCAATTACATGTTTTCATCCAAAGGGTTTCTACCTAAAAGATAAGGTCGAGGAGATATACCTAAAAAGATAGATAAAAGCGCAACTTAAGGAAAAAGAAAGATCAAAGATGTACCCTCAAAAAGAAAAGGGTAGGCTGCGCGTATTCTAGCCTCAGTTTCCCAAGTCGCGTCTTCCTCGGCGTCGCTCCACTGAACTTTGACGAGCTTGACTTCGCGGTTGCGTAGCTTTTTCACATCAGTTCCTAAGATGCGTGTTGGAACTCTTCTCATGGTTGCTTCGCGTTCCACTTCAGCTTCTTTAAGGATGTTTGGCTCTACCACTTCAACGGATTCATGTAGACATTTTCGGAGGTGCGAAACGTGAAAGACGTTGTGAACTCCAGCTAGTTTTTCGGGTAGCTCTAATCTATAGGCCATCTTCCCAACCTTCTCGATGATAGGAAATGGTCCTACAAATCTCGGTGCTAGCTTTCCAGTGGATCCAAAACGAACAACGTTCCTTAGAGGAGATACCTTAAGAAAAACTCTGTCCCCAACCTCAAACTCAAGGTCGGTCCTTCTCTTGTCGGCGTAGGATTTTTGTCTATCTTGGGCCGTCTTCATTCTTCTCCGTATTAAGTCTACTTTCTATGAAGTCTCTCGGATCATATCTGGTCCAAGTATGAGCTTGTCAGTAGACTCCCACCAACAAGTGGGCGATCGACACGGTCTTTCATATAAAGCTTCGAAGGGCGCCATTCCGATGGTGGCTTGGTAGCTGTTGTTGTAGGAAAATTCCACCAAAGGAAGATGGTCTTCCCACGTCCCTCCGAAGTCAAGGATGCACAGTCTTAAAAGGTCCTCCAAAACTCTGTTCACTCTTTCTGTCTGGCCGTCGGTTTGGGGGTGATAGGCTGTACTCAAGCATAACTATGTGCCTACCGCTTCTTGCAGACTCCGCCAAAACTCACTTGTGAAGATAGAGTCTCGGTCACTAACAATGCTGGAGGGTATTCCATGGAGTCGAACAAATTCCTTGAGATAAAGAGATGCTAGGGATGAGGCAGTCCTTTTACTCTTGACAGGTAAAAAGTGGGCGCTTTTAGTAAGCCTATCCACTATTACCCAAATGCTAGTGTTGCCTCTTCTAGACCTAGGTAGCCCATCAATGAAGTCCATTGAAATGCTATCCCACTTCCACTGCGGGACCTCTAGAGGATGGAGCAGACCGCCAGGCTTCTTCTGCTCCGCCTTAACCTGTTGGCAAGTCATACACTTAGAAACGAAATCTGCCACGTCCTTCTTCATGCCGCTCCAAAAGAAAGTTCTCTTTATGTCCTTGTACATTTTATCTCCGCCTGGATGTATCGTCATCTTGGAGTGATGTGCCTCTTCGAGAACCGTCTTTACTAAATCCCTTGTCCGTGGGACGCATAGTCTTCCGTCTCGCCTTAACCAACCCTTATCGTCGATGGAGTATCTGTTGAGGTGACTTGAAGTCTCACCCCTAATTAGCCTATCAATCGTCTCCACAAGCTGAGGGTCTTCGCGTTGTGCTGTCCCTATTGAGTCCACTAAAGTAGGGCGTACTTCGAGAGATGCTAGCAAGCCCGGTACAAAATCGGAGGAGGGCCTAAAGTTAAAACTGGCTATATACTCCAAGCTTTGCCTTTCTATAAAGAGCGGGCTTAGTGTTAGTTTCTTTCGGCTCAACGCGTCTGCCACTACGTTGCCTTTTCCCGGAGTGTAGGAGATCTAGAAATCGTACGAGGCACGAAACTCCATCCACCTTTGTTGCCTCAAGTTAAGGTCCTTCTGCGAGAAGAGATACTTCAAAGATTTATGGTCAGTATACAGTTCGAATTTCTCACCTAGGAGATAGTGGCGCCAAGACTTAAGTGCAAAGACGATGGCGGCCAACTCGAGATCATGGGTTGGGTAATTCTTCTCGTGTACTTTCAACTGTCTCCCGCCATAAGCTACTACCCTTCCTTCTTGCATTAAGACAGCGCCTAGTCCTTTCCTGCATGCATCCGTGTATACGGTGAACATCTTGCTTCCATCTGGCAATGTCAGAAATGGGGCTGTTGTAAGAGCCCTTTTTAGCCATTGGAAAGCAAACTCGCAATCCAAGTCCCAATTGAACACTAGATTCTTCTTTGTCAGCCTTGTGAGTGGAGCTGAGATTTTCGCAAAATCCCTTATGAATTTTCGGTAGAAACCTGACAGTCCTAGAAAACTTCGAACCTCAGTTGCATTCCTTGGTGTCTTCCAATCCTGTACTGCTACTACCTTAGCAGGGTCCACAGCTAACCCTTCTTTGGATACTATATGCCCAAGAAACCTTACTTCCTCTCTCCAAAAGTGGCATTTGGAGAATTTGGCTTTTAGCTGATGGACTCGTAGAGTTTCCATGACTGCCCTTAGGTGCCGAGCATGTTCTTCTTCACTCTTTGAGAAGATCAAGATATCGTCTACGAAGACCACTACGAACTTGTTGAGGAATTCTCTGAACACCCTACTCATCAGGTCCACGAAGTAAGCGGGTGCGTTCGTCAAGCCGAAAGGCATGACAAGCCATTCAAAGAAGCCATCTGGGGTTCTGAATGCTGTCTTATTGATGCTATCTTCAGCCACCCTTAGCTGATGAAATCCGGTCGCCAAATCGAGTTGGGAGAAAACTGATGCTCCTACAAGCTGATCAAACAGATCGTCAATTCTGGGGAGAGGGTGCCTATTCTTTTTCGTCAGCTTGTTGAGCTCCCTATAGTCAACACATAGACGGAGTGAACCATCCGCCTTTGTGGCGAACACCACTGGAGCGCCCCATTCTGAAATACTCCTTCTAATGAATCCCTTCTCTAGAAGCTCTTTAACTTGTTTACTAAGCACTTTCCTTTCCCGTGGAGCCATGTGTCTAACGGGGAACGCAACGGGCTTTGCATTATCTACAAGATATATGCGGAAGTCTATCTCCCGCTTCGGAGGTAAGCTCTTCACCTCTTCGAAGACATCCGGATATTCACGGACCACTCTAACCGATTGCAAACTCTCAACAGAAGCATCTAGAGATTCAAGATAACTAAGCATAACCGCATGCGAGGGATTATAAGTAATTTCCGGAGGGTTACCAAGTTGGGTCAGAAGCCTAACCACCCTTTTCTCACAATCAAGGATGGCACCATTACCGGATAGCCAATCCATGCCCAAAATCAAACCATATCCCGAGAAGCCCAAAACAAAGGCACTACATCTAAATTCTACGCTTAGAATGGAAATTTTCAATCCCACACAGATCATAGACAAATGAGCTGGGCCCTCGATTGGATTTGAAACAATTAAGGGGTCCTCTACCATACTAGTTTCTAGGTGCAGAGATTCTACTAAAGCAGATGAAATAAAGGAGTGTGATGCGCTAGAATCAAATAAAGTGCGAACTGGGTGATCATAAAGATAAACTACACTTTCTACAGAAGTATTTGTACCTTGCTGTTGCAGAGGTGGCGCTTCTAGCACATGAACCTGTGCCCCTGAGGTGGATCTAGGCCTCTGCCCCTGCCCTCGCTTCTTTGGGCAATCCTTAGCCATGTGGCCTATCTCACCGCAAGAAAAGCACCCACCATTCAACTTGGCCTTCTTTTTCCGGCAATCTTTCACTAAGTGCCCCACTTTGGAACAGAAATTACACTTCCTCTTCTCTTGGGACTTGTTGTCTTTCCCGCCCTTCTTAAAGTCTGTCTTCTTAGGCTGTAAGCCTTCTTTCTTCCCTTGAGAGCTTTCTGCCTTTGTCTCCTTCTTGCCCTTATCCCCTTCGTTTAGCAATGCCATCTGCACCAACCTTTCATACGTAGCTCCCATAGGTATATGGGTCATGGCTAAGCTGTGTAATGGCTCATTCAATCCTTTGACAAAGCGGAGAGCCTTCTTGTGCGGAGTGTTGACTAGGTCCAGTCCGAACCTAGCCAGCTGATCGAACTGATTAACGTACTCTTTGACTGCATATTCCCTTGCTTAAGAAATAAGAATTTTTCCAATTGGAGACTCCTTTCAGATTCTGAGAGAAATTTAGCCTCAAACCTTTCCCTAAAATCCTCCCATGTTTCCACTAGTCTTTCTGCATTGGTAACTTCCCACCAGTAGGAAGCCTCGCCTTTAAGTAGCCATACTGCCAGTTGTACCTTTTGCCTATCTTCTACTTCAAAGATGACGAATAAGTCCTCGGTTTCCTTCAGCCAATTCCTGGCTGCCACGAAGGACTCGGTTCCATGAAAGTCCTTCCTTCCCATAGCTTTGAAATCTTTACATATCTTAGCAAAAGCATTACCACGCAGAGGAGGAGGTGCTGCTGCAGCTGGATGATTTCCTGCAGCTGGGGGAGGAGGAATAGTGGGACCTGGCTGATTGGCCCTTGCTTCTAAGAATCGTCTGAACCAACCAGGTATTGGTACACCCTCTGGCAAGTTAAGTTCTTCGGACATGCTGAAATAAAAAGGATAGATTCAAAACGAAGGATAAAAGATAGTACCTATGGCTTTGGGGGACTATGCCTTTTTAAAATAAAATTAACATTTTATCTTTTAAAAATGCTTCTTTAAATTTTCTTTTGAAAATGAATTTTCAAAACTTTTTATCTTATCTGGTAAACCTATGCTCTGATACCAAGTGAAACACCCCACCTCCGTTAGGGTCACTCTCAAAGGGAATGCCCTAATTTTGGTGGAGGTTTATAAGTATAAGTCACAGATACACAAGACAGATATAAATACACATATTTTTGAACAGCGGAAAACAACAGCAACTTTTATTTCATCAAAATACGTGTTACACAAACCATGCCATAATTGTCTTACAATACTTCCAAAAACATTACATTTTCATAACTGTCTTGATTTCATAACTTAAAGAAGCATAAAAACATAAGTAAACTGCATAAGTCCCCATAAGTGCTATCCAAAGCCATAGTCCAAAACGAAAGAGATCCAAGCAATACATTCTTTCTCTTCAAGCTGGATGTGAAAACTGGTCAAGATGCGGTATTCCCTCCCTGTGGACCTGGGGGGGGGGAACGAAAGAAAAGAAGACGAAAGAAAAGTAGAGTCAGACATAAAGCCTGAGTAAGTCTAGGACTATTCAGTCTATGAATAAAGAAATGAGCACGATAAGTACAAAATGGAAATGGGGAAACACCATAAACTAAGTTAAGTTGTCTAGAGTCGAATGTACTATCGTACCCCATATTAATCACTACACCCCTATAAACTAGTTCCCAACAGGCACCCCATAATCAGGGTGAAGTGATCCATTTCTAATGATCGGCTCCTACTCGCACACCTACATGTGTCTTACGGCCCTCGATGTTGTGGCTACCTATGCTGGTCCCACCATTGGGTGTATTAAGTCCCATGGTGGCGGCCCGACACAATTCTAGAATGCACAGGTATACTACTGGTGCCCAATGCCTAATTTTTCTGCGCCGGAGTGTGTGCACGCCCGCACCCCGTTAGAACCTACACTGCTGCACCACCGCCGTCGATTTGACCTCTTACAGTCAGCCCAGTAATCGTGCCCCACCCTGCCTAGTTCAGGGTATCCTGATACACCTTGTAGGGTTACTGCTGAAAAGGGTCCCCCGCTACTAGGTTTTCTATTTCTAGCCAACATGTTAAGTTGGTTAAGTGTTCTGTATAAACCTAACCCCCAATCAGTCTGTATAGTTTAGCATGTTCAATTTGATTAAGTATTAATTTAATTTACTTAATCCTATCAATCCTGACTCAGCCTTAATTGTCTTATTAAAGCCTCAACCTCTCACATTAGACAGGTATTGTTGTGACTGCCTGTTGCCGGTTGGTTCCGGGCAGTCTTACGTAACAACTCAGTCTAACCTCGGGTCTTTATTGGGCTCAATGTTTAACCCCCCACATTGGATAGGTATTGTTGTGACTACTGGACAGTCGGGCGGGTCCGGGCAGGTTTATGTCACAACTCAATCCAACCTCGGGTTAAACACATCGTATTTTCTAAGTTTACATATTTTGTCTCTTTTCTTTTTATATGTAAATATTTGCAGCCCATTATTCAAATTCATCTTTATTGGGTAAAATTAATTTATACCACTTAAATGTTCTCAAGGTCTTTGGCATGCGTCAAACATGCCAACACATATGTTTATATTTTTAACCCAACGTCATTACCCCCGTTTTATACGTTCGCTATAATATAACATATGTTGGGTTTAACATTTAAGCCCAACTTAGCCACATGAAAAAGGGGAGGCTTAGAACATGGTGTTTATATGTCCTAAGTAACATCAAAAGGGGTGTGTGAACGCATGAACTTGTAACATAGCGAACTAATTAACATAAATTAGGCACTTGTGAACTTGCATTGTAATACCATAAAATCTTGACATAAAACATACCTAAACATGAATCATGGTTCTAATCTAGTCATGTAAACTTGCATTTAAAAATGTGAATCTAACTTAATTATGTGTCACATATACTATCATATGATTTTGATAGCAACATAGGCCTAAAACATAATTTCAATTAGGCATAACACCAAACGTAATCTAATCATGTTCATAGAGTCAACACAAGTTTCACAAAAATGCTTACTTTTGTCACTAATACAAAAGTATGTTTTTTTTTCTAGAATCATGGTGCCAATTCCAACATAAATTCATATGAATCGTAATACTCAATTGTATCCAACTACACTAAAAATGATCATAAAAATATACATAGAAGGATCTAAAATCATGTTGGCATAATAGTGAATCATATACTTGCATGAGTCTCAACTTGGTTGTAATAAACTACTACAAACATATAGTTGTTAACTTTCAACATGAATCATATACTTGCAAATTTCCAATAGGTCTAACATCATTATACCACAACATCCCAAATCTATTCATAATTAGAATCATAGCAACATACAATTATGAATTATCATCACCACAAATTAAGTACAATTCCATTTCTCATTTTACACAAATCAAAACTCAATTATTCATTCACATCGGAATAGCACTCTACTTACAACGTATGACGAATCTTCAATTCAGGATTCTGAATTCTGAATTTGGAGATGCTATCCTTTGTTGTAGGCGTTGTTTTGATTTAATTGTCATGGCTTTAAGCTTTTGAACCGACTCCTAATCGTCTCTCAATTTTGACGGCTACTCCTAGTCTTTCTTCAGCAGCATGACGGTCTCATTCTCATTTTTATTTGTGTGAATTAGGTGGAGTCTTAGGTCCTTTTTATAGAGTTTGTGAATTGATGAGAGCCGTCGATGGAGCTTAGATTAATATTAGTCGTTCGTTTCAAAGAGAAATCAATCAGGAGCTGACACCTAGCCCTAGTGACAAGACAAAGCTCAGAAATTCGGCCAAGCACAGACCAGGCCAGCCAGGAGGGGCTGGGTTCGACCTGGCTCAGGGGCCAGGTCGACTACCCAGTCGACTCCCAGGTCGACTACCCAGTCGACCTGGGTGACCCAGGTCGACTACCCAGTCGACCTGGGTGACCCAGGTCGACTACCCAGTCGACCTGGGTGCCTTGGGCGGGAAAATTCCCGCCCAGCCCATTCTGGGTCCGATTTTCGAATTTTGAACTTGTTTCAGAACTGTTTCTGTTTTTTGAATTTTAAACTGAATTCTGAAACTTCCGGAGGTCATATCTCCCTCATACAGAGTCCGTTTTACGCAAACTCGGACTCTATCTCAAGCAGAATTCCGAGACGAACGCAATGGCGTATCCCGTTTCCCTTAATTCTTTGATTTCAAATTAATTATGCTTTAATTTGTGAATTTCACTGTTATAGAATACACGGGGTGTTACATTCTCCCCCACTTTAAAGGATTTCGTCCCCGAAATCTTCAAGTTTAGGAAGAATGTATATCCTAACATCCAAATGTCCATCTACTCATCCATCAAACACGAGCGTCCATTGTCCTTAAAAGACTTCTAATGCTTCATGATCATATGTGAAGTGTGTGTACATGTACTTATCTAATGCAAAATCAGTCTGTCTACTGATTCAGTTGACTTCCTTAATGCAAATTATGTAAGTGTCATGAATCCATTATGTATGCAAACCTTCCTATTCATGATTCTACATGAGTGCACAATCATTCATATATATGCAACATCCATATGACAACACATTAAACTTCAACCATATACGAATATAAATACATATATGCATATGCAATATGAAGTGACTGAGCCGATCTAAAACCTAGATTGTGTGTGTATATGCATCCACGAGCAACCACTAGCAATCACTTGCAACCACTTGCAACCATCATCCATAACATGTTTCAATTACATGTTTTCATCCAAAGGGTTTCTACCTAAAAGATAAGGTCGAGGAGATATACCTAAAAAGATAGATAAAAGCGCAACTTAAGGAAAAAGAAAGATCAAAGATGTACCCTCAAAAAGAAAAGGGTAGGCTGCGCGTATTCTAGCCTCAGTTTCCCAAGTCGCGTCTTCCTCGGCGTCGCTCCACTGAACTTTGACGAGCTTGACTTCGCGGTTGCGTAGCTTTTTCACATCAGTTCCTAAGATGCGTGTTGGAACTCTTCTCATGGTTGCTTCGCGTTCCACTTCAGCTTCTTTAAGGATGTTTGGCTCTACCACTTCAACGGATTCATGTAGACATTTTCGGAGGTGCGAAACGTGAAAGACGTTGTGAACTCCAGCTAGTTTTTCGGGTAGCTCTAATCTATAGGCCATCTTCCCAACCTTCTCGATGATAGGAAATGGTCCTACAAATCTCGGTGCTAGCTTTCCAGTGGATCCAAAACGAACAACGTTCCTTAGAGGAGATACCTTAAGAAAAACTCTGTCCCCAACCTCAAACTCAAGGTCGGTCCTTCTCTTGTCGGCGTAGGATTTTTGTCTATCTTGGGCCGTCTTCATTCTTCTCCGTATTAAGTCTACTTTCTATGAAGTCTCTCGGATCATATCTGGTCCAAGTATGAGCTTGTCAGTAGACTCCCACCAACAAGTGGGCGATCGACACGGTCTTTCATATAAAGCTTCGAAGGGCGCCATTCCGATGGTGGCTTGGTAGCTGTTGTTGTAGGAAAATTCCACCAAAGGAAGATGGTCTTCCCACGTCCCTCCGAAGTCAAGGATGCACAGTCTTAAAAGGTCCTCCAAAACTCTGTTCACTCTTTCTGTCTGGCCGTCGGTTTGGGGGTGATAGGCTGTACTCAAGCATAACTATGTGCCTACCGCTTCTTGCAGACTCCGCCAAAACTCACTTGTGAAGATAGAGTCTCGGTCACTAACAATGCTGGAGGGTATTCCATGGAGTCGAACAAATTCCTTGAGATAAAGAGATGCTAGGGATGAGGCAGTCCTTTTACTCTTGACAGGTAAAAAGTGGGCGCTTTTAGTAAGCCTATCCACTATTACCCAAATGCTAGTGTTGCCTCTTCTAGACCTAGGTAGCCCATCAATGAAGTCCATTGAAATGCTATCCCACTTCCACTGCGGGACCTCTAGAGGATGGAGCAGACCGCCAGGCTTCTTCTGCTCCGCCTTAACCTGTTGGCAAGTCATACACTTAGAAACGAAATCTGCCACGTCCTTCTTCATGCCGCTCCAAAAGAAAGTTCTCTTTATGTCCTTGTACATTTTATCTCCGCCTGGATGTATCGTCATCTTGGAGTGATGTGCCTCTTCGAGAACCGTCTTTACTAAATCCCTTGTCCGTGGGACGCATAGTCTTCCGTCTCGCCTTAACCAACCCTTATCGTCGATGGAGTATCTGTTGAGGTGACTTGAAGTCTCACCCCTAATTAGCCTATCAATCGTCTCCACAAGCTGAGGGTCTTCGCGTTGTGCTGTCCCTATTGAGTCCACTAAAGTAGGGCGTACTTCGAGAGATGCTAGCAAGCCCGGTACAAAATCGGAGGAGGGCCTAAAGTTAAAACTGGCTATATACTCCAAGCTTTGCCTTTCTATAAAGAGCGGGCTTAGTGTCAGTTTCTTTCGGCTCAACGCGTCTGCCACTACGTTGCCTTTTCCCGGAGTGTAGGAGATCTCGAAATCGTACGAGGCACGAAACTCCATCCACCTTTGTTGCCTCAAGTTAAGGTCCTTCTGCGAGAAGAGATACTTCAAAGATTTATGGTCAGTATACAGTTCGAATTTCTCACCTAGGAGATAGTGGCGCCAAGACTTAAGTGCAAAGACGATGGCGGCCAACTCGAGATCATGGGTTGGGTAATTCTTCTCGTGTGCTTTCAACTGTCTCCCGCCATAAGCTACTACCCTTCCTTCTTGCATTAAGACAGCGCCTAGTCCTTTCCTGCATGCATCCGTGTATACGGTGAACATCTTGCTTCCATCTGGCAATGTCAGAAATGGGGCTGTTGTAAGAGCCCTTTTTAGTCATTGGAAAGCAAACTCGCAATCCAAGTCCCAATTGAACACTAGATTCTTCTTTGTCAGCCTTGTGAGTGGAGCTGAGATTTTCGCAAAATCCCTTATGAATTTTCGGTAGAAACCTGACAGTCCTAGAAAACTTCGAACCTCAGTTGCATTCCTTGGTGTCTTCCAATCCTGTACTGCTACTACCTTAGCAGGGTCCACAGCTAACCCTTCTTTGGATACTATATGCCCAAGAAACCTTACTTCCTCTCTCCAAAAGTGGCATTTGGAGAATTTGGCTTTTAGCTGATGGACTCGTAGAGTTTCCATGACTGCCCTTAGGTGCCGAGCATGTTCTTCTTCACTCTTTGAGAAGATCAAGATATCGTCTACGAAGACCACTACGAACTTGTTGAGGAATTCTCTGAACACCCTACTCATCAGGTCCACGAAGTAAGCGGGTGCGTTCGTCAAGCCGAAAGGCATGACAAGCCATTCAAAGAAGCCATATGGGGTTCTGAATGCTGTCTTATTGATGCTATCTTCAGCCACCCTTAGCTGATGAAATCCGGTCGCCAAATCGAGTTGGGAGAAAACTGACGCTCCTACAAGCTGATCAAACAGATCGTCAATTCTGGGGAGAGGGTGCCTATTCTTTTTCGTCAGCTTGTTGAGCTCCCTATAGTCAACACATAGACGGAGTGAACCATCCGCCTTTGTGGCGAACACCACTGGAGCGCCCCATTCTGAAATACTCCTTCTAATGAACCCCTTCTCTAGAAGCTCTTTAACTTGTTTACTGAGCACTTTCCTTTCCCGTGGAGCCATGTGTCTAACGGGGAACGCAACGGGCTTTGCATTATCTACAAGATATATGCGGAAGTCTATCTCCCGCTTCGGAGGTAAGCTCTTCACCTCTTCGAAGACATCCGGATATTCACGGACCACTCTAACCGATTGCAAACTCTCAACAGAAGCATCTAGCGATTCAAGATAACTAAGCATAACCGCATGCGAGGGATTATAAGTAATTTCCGGAGTGTTACCAAGTTGGGTCAGAAGCCTAACCACCCTTTTCTCACAATCAAGGATGGCACCATTACTGGATAGCCAATCCATGCCCAAAATCAAACCATATCCCGAGAAGCCCAAAACAAAGGCACTACATCTAAATTCTACGCTTAGAATGGAAATTTTCAATCCCACACAGATCATAGACAAATGAGCTGGGCCCCCAATTGGATTTGAAACAATTAAGGGGTCCTCTACCATACTAGTTTCTAGGTGCAGAGATTCTACTAAAGCAGATGAAATAAAGGAGTGTGATGCGCTAGAATCAAATAAAGTGCGAACTGGGTGATCATAAAGATAAACTACACTTTCTACAGAAGTATTTGTACCTTGCTGTTGCAGAGGTGGCGCTTCTAGCACATGAACCTGTGCCCCTGAGGTGGATCCAGCCCTCTGCCCCTGCCCTCGCTTCTTTGGGCAATCCTTAGCCATGTGGCCTATCTCACCGCAAGAAAAGCACCCACCATTCAACTTGGCCTTCTTTTTCCGGCAATCTTTCACTAAGTGCCCCACTTTGGAACAGAAATTACACTTCCTCTTCTCTTGGGACTTGTTGTCTTTCCCGCCCTTCTTAAAGTCTGTCTTCTTAGGCTGTAAGCCTTCTTTCTTCCCTTGAGAGCTTTCTGCCTTTGTCTCCTTCTTGCCCTTATCCTCTTCGTTTAGCAATGCCATCTGCACCAACCTTTCATACGTAGCTCCCATAGGTATATGGGTCATGGCTAAGCTGTGTAATGGCTCATTCAATCCTTTGACAAAGCGGAGAGCCTTCTTGTGCGGAGTGTTGACTAGGTCCAGTCCGAACCTAGCCAGCTGATCGAACTGATTAACGTACTCTTTGACTGTCATATTCCCTTGCTTAAGAAATAAGAATTTTTCCAATTGGAGACTCCTTTCAGATTCTGAGAGAAATTTAGCCTCAAACCTTTCCCTAAAATCCTCCCATGTTTCCACTAGTCTTTCTGCATTGGTAACTTCCCACCAGTAGGAAGCCTCGCCTTTAAGTAGCCATACTGCCAGTTGTACCTTTTGCCTATCTTCTACTTCAAAGATGACGAATAAGTCCTCGGTTTCCTTCAGCCAATTCCTGGCTGCCACGAAGGACTCGGTTCCATGAAAGTCCTTCCTTCCCATAGCTTTGAAATCTTTACATATCTTAGCAAAAGCATTACCACGCAGAGGAGGAGGTGCTGCTGCAGCTGGATGATTTTCTGCAGCTGGGGGAGGAGGAATAGTGGGACCTGGCTGATTGGCCCTTGCTTCTAAGAATCGTCTGAACCAACCAGGTATTGGTACACCCTCTGGCAAGTTAAGTTCTTCGGACATGCTGAAATAAAAAGGATAGATTCAAAACGAAGGATAAAAGATAGTACCTATGGCTTTGGGGGACTATGCCTTTTTAAAATAAAATTAACATTTTATCTTTTAAAAATGCTTCTTTAAATTTTCTTTTGAAAATGAATTTTCAAAACTTTTTATCTTATCTGGTAAACCTATGCTCTGATACCAAGTGAAACACCCCACCTCCGTTAGGGTCACTCTCAAAGGGAATGCCCTAATTTTGGTGGAGGTTTATAAGTATAAGTCACAGATACACAAGACAGATATAAATACACATATTTTTGAACAGCGGAAAACAACAGCAACTTTTATTTCATCAAAATACGTGTTACACAAACCATGCCATAATTGTCTTACAATACTTCCAAAAACATTACATTTTCATAACTGTCTTGATTTCATAACTTAAAGAAGCATAAAAACATAAGTAAACTGCATAAGTCCCCATAAGTGCTATCCAAAGCCATAGTCCAAAACGAAAGAGATCCAAGAAATACATTCTTTCTCTTCAAGCTGGATGTGAAAACTGGTCAAGATGCGGTATTCCCTCCCTGTGGACCTGGGGGGGGGGGGGGGACGAAAGAAAAGAAGACGAAAGAAAAGTAGAGTCAGACATAAAGCCTGAGTAAGTCTAGGACTATTCAGTCTATGAATAAAGAAATGAGCACGATAAGTACAAAATGGAAATGGGGAAACACCATAAACTAAGTTAAGTTGTCTAGAGTCGAATGTACTATCGTACCCCATATTAATCACTACACCCCTATAAACTAGTTCCCAACAGGCACCCCATAATCAGGGTGAAGTGATCCATTTCTAATGATCGGCTCCTACTCGCACACCTACATGTGTCTTACGGCCCTCGATGTTGTGGCTACCTATGCTGGTCCCACCATTGGGTGTATTAAGTCCCATGGTGGCGGCCCGACACAATTCTAGAATGCACAGGTATACTACTGGTGCCCAATGCCTAATTTTTCTGCGCCGGAGTGTGTGCACGCCCGCACCCCGTTAGAACCTACACTGCTGCACCACCGCCGTCGATTTGACCTCTTACAGTCAGCCCAGTAATCGTGCCCCACCCTGCCTAGTTCAGGGTATCCTGATACACCTTGTAGGGTTACTGCTGAAAAGGGTCCCCCGCTACTAGGTTTTCTATTTCTAGCCAACATGTTAAGTTGGTTAAGTGTTCTGTATAAACCTAACCCCCAATCAGTCTGTATAGTTTAGCATGTTCAATTTGATTAAGTATTAATTTAATTTACTTAATCCTATCAATCCTGACTCAGCCTTAATTGTCTTATTAAAGCCTCGACCTCTCACATTAGACAGGTATTGTTGTGACTGCCTGTTGCCGGTTGGTTCCGGGCAGTCTTACGTAACAACTCAGTCTAACCTCGGGTCTTTATTGGGCTCAATGTTTAACCCCCCACATTGGATAGGTATTGTTGTGACTACTGGACAGCCGGGCGGGTCCGGGCAGGTTTATGTCACAACTCAATCCAACCTCGGGTTAAACACATCGTATTTTCTAAGTTTACATATTTTGTCTCTTTTCTTTTTATATGTAAATATTTGCAGCCCATTATTCAAATTCATCTTTATTGGGTAAAATTAATTTATACCACTTAAATGTTCTCAAGGTCTTTGGCATGCGTCAAACATGCCAACACATATGTTTTATATTTTTAACCCAACGTCATTACCCCCGTTTTATACGTTCACTATAATATAACATATGTTGGGTTTAACATTTAAGCCCAACTTAGCCACATGAAAAAGGGGAGGCTTAGAACATGGTGTTTATATGTCCTAAGTAACATCAAAAGGGGTGTGTGAACGCATGAACTTGCAACATAGCGAACTAATTAACATAAATTAGGCACTTGTGAACTTGCATTGTAATACCATAAAATCTTGACATAAAACATACCTAAACATGAATCATGGTTCTAATCTAGTCATGTAAACTTGCATTTAAAAATGTGAATCTAACTTAATTATGTGTCACATATACTATCATATGATTTTGATAGCAACATAGGCCTAAAACATAATTTCAATTAGGCATAACACCAAACGTAATCTAATCATGTTCATAGAGTCAACACAAGTTTCACAAAAATGCTTACTTTTGTCACTAATACAAAAGTATGTTTTTTTTTCTAGAATCATGGTGCCAATTCCAACATAAATTCATATGAATCATAATACTCAATTGTATCCAACTACACTAAAAATGATCATAAAAATATACATAGAAGGATCTAAAATCATGTTGGCATAATAGTGAATCATATACTTGCATGAGTCTCAACTTGGTTGTAATAAACTACTACAAACATATAGTTGTTAACTTTCAACATGAATCATATACTTGCAAATTTCCAATAGGTCTAACATCATTATACCACAACATCCCAAATCTATTCATAATTAGAATCATAGCAACATACAATTATGAATTATCATCACCACAAATTAAGTACAATTCCATTTCTCATTTTACACAAATCAAAACTCAATTATTCATTCACATCGGAATAGCACTCTACTTACAACGTATGACGAATCTTCAATTCAGGATTCTGAATTCTGAATTTGGAGATGCTATCCTTTGTTGTAGGCGTTGTTTTGATTTAATTGTCGTGGCTTTAAGCTTTTGAACCGACTCCTAATCGTCTCTCAATTTTGACGGCTACTCCTAGTCTTTCTTCAGCAGCATGACGGTCTCATTCTCATTTTTATTTGTGTGAATTAGGTGGAGTCTTAGGTCCTTTTTATAGAGTTTGTGAATTGATGAGAGCCGTCGATGGAGCTTAGATTAATATTAGTCGTTCGTTTCAAAGAGAAATCAATCAGGAGCTGACACCTAGCCCTAGTGACAAGACAAAGCTCAGAAATTCGGCCAAGCACAGACCAGGCCAGCCAGGAGGGGCTGGGTTCGACCTGGCCCAGGGGCCAGGTCGACTACCCAGTCGACTCCCAGGTCGACTACCCAGTCGACCTGGGTGACTACCCAGTCGACCTGGGTGCCTTGGGCGGGAAAATTCCCGCCCAGCCCATTCTGGGTCCGATTTTCGAATTTTGAACTTGTTTCAGAACTGTTTCTGTTTGTTTGAATTTTAAACTGAATTCTGAAACTTCCGGAGGTCATATCTCCCTCATACAGAGTCCGTTTTACGCAAACTCGGACTCTATCTCAAGCAGAATTCCGAGACGAACGCAATGGCGTATCCCGTTTCCCTTAGTTCTTTGATTTCAAATTAATTATGCTTTAATTTGTGAATTTCACTGTTATAGAATACACGGGGTGTTACAGTTCCGCGGTAACTGGACATGTGTACAGCGCACCTTTGGAGTAAATGTCGGTTGGTGCGGGGCGGGCCGTCACATATGCCCTCGGGTATCTCAGGTTCCCCAGACATGCTGAAAAAGAAAAAGGAAGAGATTCAAAATGGAGAATTCGAAAGAAAGATATATGGCTCTCGAGGGTTATGTTTTTTAAAACAAACTTTTCTCTTGAAAATACTCTCCTTAAAACATACTTCTGAAAGTATTTCTTTATGAAATGCTTTTGAAAAACAGTTTTTCAAAATTTCTTATTTGTTCTATTAACCTTCAGCTCTAATACCACGTGTAACACCCCACGTCCATTAAAGTCACTCTCAAAGGGAATGCATTACCTTTCATGGAGTATTATTGGCGAATAGATCAAAATATAACTAGACAGATACATATATTGGTACTTGAAAAATTTCAAAACAACATTTATTACAACGGAGAAATAGTTTGATTACAACAACATCATAAACCAACAGAAAAACCAAGTACACTTAGTAACCATCTTGACAAATTGTTTTCTGAGTACATAAAATAAAAAGCATAACCCCAACACAAGTAGCCATAAAAGAGATGAGCTGAACTTTACTTTCAGCAATCCAAGCACTTCCAAAAGAGGGAGAAAGAGATCCAAGATCAAGCTCCACTAGTACTAGTCCCACCCTGAGAACCGGGGGGGGGGGGGGGAAGAAAAGAGGAGAAAACAAGGGGGTCAGACCTAAAGTCCGGTGAGTATAATAACTTTAACGATATAATTATTAAAGTAACTAGGATAAGGCATAAACAGGTAAAACAAGGTATGACCGTGAAACAAGTGGGCATGACAAAACAAACAGGAGGAATATTCTGGCGTTAATCTCGCTCCTAATCATTATAGGATAATTGCTATACTGAACAACTACTGGCCACCCTAAAAGTTGATCCCGCCTACTAAACACAATAATCATAATGATAGTTTCGTGTACCACTAGCTGTCTTCATAGGTGCCGCCTGCCCCTATCTCCACTAGTTGTACCCACTACCCCCATGCGATCGGCTCCCTAACTCGTAGATACCCGTGCTGGTCCCACAGTGGGGTGTATCACTCCCCAAAGTGGCAACCCGATACCACTAAAGATGCACGGCTATATCTACACGATGCAACAACGTCTTACCTACCAGCCCGGGCCCACGCACGCACATGACCCCGTTGGACTTGCGTTGCCACCGTTAACCCGTTTTGACCTCTTACAATCAAACCCAGTAAGCGTGTCCCGTCCTCGATCTAACTCGAGTTCACAAAGATACTTAATGGGTTACTGGTTTGAAATGGGCCCCCCATGTTTGACACAAACTTTCCACCTATGCTTGGTCCTCACTAGAATTTTCCACTTAACCCCCTCTTATTCATGTCTTCTTTACATGTTTCAATTTGGTTAAGTGTTTCTAATCGTATTTCACATGCCACCCATGTCACCCACTTAACCCCCATGTCCCACCACATGTATTTCTTGGTTAAGTGTTACTTAGTTCATTATAACCGTAACTTTGTAAGACCTCCCACATTAGACTCCCATCTGCAGTTGCTGGATATGCCGGGCGGGTCCGGGCAGTCTTATACCGCAAACGTGTCTAACCTCGTGTCATTACAACTGTTACACATTTAATTTATGCCTTCGACCTCTCACATTAGACTACCGTTTGTGGTTGCTGGATTTGCCGGTGGGTCCGGGCAGTTTTACACCACAAACGAGTCTAACCTCGTGTCTTAGGCGGTTAATTATTACACATAATTATTTAACCCCAAATTGGATTAATATCCCTATTCAAATTTATCAATAAATTACAAATTAATTTATGTCCATAATTGTCACCTAAATTATGTCCATAATTTCAGGTATAAAAATTTATACCAATTAATGTCTCAAATTTATTATATGCCTTTAAGGCCATTTTATGCCAATTCACAATTTACATAATTAGTATTTCCCCATTTGTCCCCACGCTATTCGTATGTTCAAATATAAAATACGTTAGACTCGCAAATAGTCCAACTTATATATATATATATATATATATATAACATCACAACTTGCATAACACATAAAAACAAATATAACTTGCAAATGGGAATAAAATTGCATAGCCAACAATTTGCATAGACAATGCCATATAGAATCATATATTTGCATAAACAACCATGGATCTAAATATAGATCTAAATATGAAATTGTGAACTTGCATATATAAATTATGGGTCTCGCTTAACTTGCATATGTGAATATAATTTTCACCCAAAAATGTGAATATAGTTTTTCACCTAAACTTGCATATGGATTTCTACAACTTACATATGAATTTCTACAACTTGCATATGAATTTCTACAAGTTGCATATGAATTTATCACATGATTTTGCATATAAACTAGCATATGTATATACTTGATTCACATATAAACTTGTGTACAATTCACATATAGACTTGCATAAGATTCATATTCAAAATAACATACAATTTAACATCCCAAACTTGCATAAGATTCACATATGAATTGACATATGATTTAACAACCCAACTTGCATAAGATTCAAATATGAATTAACATATGGTTTAACATCCCAAACTTGCATAAAATGAATCAAGTTAAATATGAAATAGATCTACAAAGTTAAACATCATGCGATTCAACAGATATGTTCTCATAATCCAATTACAACCCATCATAATTAATTTAATAATTATATTGTGAAGGAAATAGTACTAACAAATAAAAGAACAGTCTTGTTTTTCTGGGATCTGTATTCTGAAACTGAATTGCTCACCTTTGATGTTGACTAATTGTTATTCTAATTTAGATTAGATTTGATTTTGATTCTTGCTTCTATCTTACTTTTGAGTTGAAAGAGAATGGCGGCTACTCTAGGTTCACTATTGACAGCATGATGGCTCTTGGTATGAATTAGTGTGATTTTAGGTTGAGGGTTAGGTTTTTTATATAGAATTTTAATTAATTAAGAGCCGTCAGATTAACCTAGAAGCAATCAAGACCATCTAGACAAGATAGAATAACCACCTCAGCTCTAATGACCTAGCAGTGAGTCAAAACATCGTCAAATTTCAGATCTGCCTGGGGGGTAGGTCGACCCCCAGGTCGACCTGTATGGGTAGGTCGACCCCCAGATCGACCCCTCCGGCCAACCTGGCCTTTAGGCAGGAGAATTCCCGCCCACCCTGCTCCCCTGTTTGACTTTTGAATTTCGAATTTTCTGAACCTGAGCTATTTTTAATTTATATAAGTTCTGAAACTTCGGAAGACCGTAACTTCTTCATACGGAGTCCAATTCACGCAAACTCGGACTCATCTCAAGCAGAATTCTGAGACGAACGCAATGGCGTAACCCGTTTCCCTTAATTCTCACATTTGAAATTAAGTATTCTTAAATTTGTAAATTTTAATATTTAAAATCACGGGGTGTTACACATAAAGTCTGACAAGTCAAGTTACTTTTAGCATATAAATAAGTAAAAGTATCATGATAGACATATAAACTGGATTAGAGAGAGAGAGAGAGAGAGCAGTATCATAAGACAGGTACAGAAAACTGAGCAGGATAGACAGAATAAACAGAACATAATATATTGCGCTTCTCAAGTACTTTTCTCTACACAATACTAGTATAACAAGAACATAACGATCCCAACAAGAACAAGATGATAGACTTAGGTGTACTTCTAGTGACGGGTTTTACCCCCAATAAACAGAAATGACAGGTGTTACCCCCCAAAGATAATAACAGGCCCCTAAATAAGCAAGGCTAGATGTACCCTGATTACTACCCCAATCGATCGGCTCCCTATCCCGTAGATACCCTGTGTTGGCCTCATAGTAGGATGTATCACTTCCAAAAGTGGCAACCCCGTTATTTTCAAGATGCATAACCATACCTACTGATGTCACATCGTCTTAATTTCCCTAAGAAAGCCAGACCCATGCATGCACATGACTCCGTTGGAATGTGCCATCAACACCGTCACACAAGTGACCTCTTATAATCAGCTCAGTAAGCGTGTCCAGACCCCGACCTAGTTCGGGGTTCCCCGTTTGATACCAAGATGGATTACTGATTGAAACGGGTCCCGCACAACAACTGATACAAGCTTCTCCCTAGGCTTGCATCCTCACTACTAGGATTTTGACAGGTTATGCCTAACAGTTTAACAAGGTTGCATAACCCCCACATGTAAAACAAGTTAAGTTTGTAAGGTTTATATATATATATATAACCCGCCCCCACAAATTAAACAAGATTAACTTAACCCCACTGATTCAAGCAAGTTTACTTAACTCCACCTCAATTCGACAGGTTCATGTAACCCCATAAATTTAAACAGGTTAAGTATTACAGGTCAATAGATTATTATTATTCATCCATTTATGGCTGTTAATGGAATAGACCTCTCACATTAAGTCACCTGCTTGTGGATACTGAATATGTGGGGATGTTCCGGGCAGACTGCTACCACAAATTAGACTTAATCTCGTGTCTTAGCACAATTACGTGTACATTTATGCACTTGACCCCTCACATAGATTAACCACTTGTGGACGCTAAATTTGCCGGGCGGTTCTGGTCAGACTTCTACCACAAGTGTAATCTAACCTCATGTTTAAGTGCGGTTATAGTTTCTAATTACTGTAAATCAAGGCATGTTCATTATTAAACAATTCTCATGTTTATCCAAGGTTATACCCCAAATTCCAGTCTAATTCACAATAGAAGTTATGCCCCAAATTAAAGTTTTAGATCATGGTATAGATTATGCTCAAATTCCAATCATGTTTTACAATATAAATTATGCCCCAAATTAACATTCCCAATCGTTCCCAATTTCATGCGCTTGCGTATTTCAGCAATGAGCCTAGACTCTAAGGTGTCCTGGCTATAAAAATAAAAAAGGGAAAGAGGGAGAGAAGAGAACAAGAATAGTCGTAATAATAAAACAGGCATATGCTGATAGAATTAGTCATACTAACAAAATAGGCATATGGTGACATGATTAGGCAAACTAACAGAATAATCATATGGTGATACTATCAGGCATAATGACATAATAGACATGACAAAGATAGGCATGCAAGAACTAAACAGAGGATTGGGTGTATAAGTAATGACAAATCTGTTTAGTTATGATCCAGGTTATTAACATGCGCAGGTTTAGATCTAACTTATAAACATGTCAAGGTTACTATTAAATGTTTATATCTAAAAATAACATGAACACACTGCAACTAGATCTAAAGAACAGAGAATTGACTGTTGATGCTGTAGCAGAGATTCTTGAATACGTGTAAATTGTTGTTGCAGAAGAATAGGCTATTTTATTAAGAGTTGGGGGCAGAACTTCGTTGTCTCCACCATTTTTGGTGAATAAAACAATAGAAATGAGGTCCTATATATAGCCTAATGTCAACGAATCTGGTCAAGAAACGAGTCCACGTTCACAGAATTGGATCTGCCGCAGATCTGGCTGGGGTCGACACCCCCGTTATGAGGTCGACCCATGGGTCGACACCCATGGGGCATGGGGTCGACTCCTAACGGGCTGAATTCCCTCCTCTTCCCGCTCTTTTATTTTTGATTTTATGGACATGATATACATATATATATTACTTATATGTATATAAACTTCAAACCTTAATATCTTCTTCGTACGATGTTCATTTTACATAAATTCAAAGTCTATCTTGAGCAAAATTCCAAGACGAACACAATGGTACAATACATTTTACTTAATTCATAATACTTAATTAACTATTCTTTAGTTTATCATTATAGTGTTCTTTAAAACTACGGGGTGCTACACTTGCCCTCGACTGTTTCACATCGACTGGGTGCAACTATAGCGACATCAGAAGTACACGTTTAAATCTTAATTGTTTGATGAACAACACCTCAACAGTCAACAAATAATACTTGTTTGTTTAGTTTTAACATTAAATATTATGCTTGGGTTCGTCACATATCTATACAAGGTATTTGGTATAGGTGTATATCTGAGTATTTTGATGATTTTCTTGAGCCCATTTTGGATAGTCTACGTTTGTAACCTTTATGTGATTTTCTAGCTTTATCTGAATTTACACAAGTAACCGCAAAATCATAGAGGTTCTCACTGAGAGATGGTCGTCTACTACACTTCATTTTCCTGACTTTGAGTTATGATTGGCACCCTTAGATTTTTATATACTCACTGGCTTAGAGGTTGATCAACCAGGCCGCTACCCTGTTATATTTGATACTTAATTTAAGGAGTTCGAGTTGTATTCAATTTATTTACCGGCTTTGCCCCTGAGGAGATCATGGGAGGTACTGTTACTCTTTCTTGTCTATAGCGATATATTACAGACTGTAGGGCCTCCGAGGAGATGCACACTCCTGTTATATGTGCCTTCTTGTTATATCTATTAGGTCTACATTTTCCAACAACAATAAGCATACTATTAGACTTGGTTATTTTGCATGATTATTGGAAGTTGATGGACTGCATATATATGGCTATGGCACAAACATTCTTGATTATTTGTACGTATCATTTGATACATATGCGCTACAACGGTCTAGACAAATGTAGGATTTTGGTATATTCTTCTGTTTTGGTTCAAGTACACAGTCACTATGAATTCTCGAGTTATTGTAGAGGTGTACGCTTCATCTTATATTTACTTCCCTAGGTTACGACATTGGGGGTCCTAATATGCAATTGAATCGTGTTGCCTAAGCGGTACACAATAAGTTGATGGAGAGTAGGCAACAGATGGATTTAAGGTGGCGTAGTAATATTATCATTCGTCTATGGGAGCAGTATATTCAGTTTATGAAGTCTGGTGATGATCATTCATTCACTTTTTAGTTTGCTTTGCCAAGGCACTGGATTTTCTTTCAGGTTCATACATGTCCATTTATATGATATTTATGGGAGTGTTGTTGGCTATAGTTACTTGGTATAGTTCGCATTCCCTTAGATCCACTACCTTGGGATGATATATACAGTGATCTTAGGGTTGGCCCAACTTATATTATTGCTATGAGAGCTGCAAGATGGGTAGATTGTGAGCCTTTTACAGTACCAGGCCATTTTGATTCATATTGGGCTTGGGTAGCCCCACGTGCTTACACCCTACCTGATTACTTACAGGGTTTGAACTCCAATCACATTGGCCTGAGTATCTCTTCTGGTAGAGTTCCATTATCGCTCACTACCTTTGAGACTACGTCATTTAAATAAACATAGCCTTCCAGTTCAACCCTTCTCCTCTAACTCCTCATTCATTTAAAGCATATGATTTGTTGGGCCAAATTGTGGAGTATCCCATGTAGTTTCCTGCAGATGATGATATATTGGGTGTACCATGTGCTAGATTGTACCAGCCTCATCAGGTTCGTATGACTTTTAAATTTCATATAAATTGCTAGTTATTGTATTCTCCATAAATGTGTAATTTTCTTTTGTAGTTGTCAATATTCTCAGTACACGGATTATGATAGACATGTGATAGCTGCATTTGAATCTACGATGCTTCAGTATACGTAGATGAAGAATCAAACTTATTAAACTACATACCAACAACAACAAACTCAGTATCATGATCAGATATAGGTGTTACATACTCAGATTAAGTAGATCCAGATGCAGCTTTAGATGCCACACAAGCCTCGTCGTTGTAACAACCCACATTTTTGGAACCAATTTAAAATTTATTTAATGTTAAAATAATTTATTTTAATAAATAACGACTTGAAATTTATTTAGAAACGAAGTTAGAACGTATGAATTTTAATTTTAATTAAAACGAACTCGTAATAACGCTGTAGTTTGAAAATTTGGTTTCGAAATTTAAATGAATGTACATAATTCAAAATAAATCGGATTTCAGCAAAATGAGAAATATTAAAATCTATTTAATTTTATCTTTCTAATGAATGGGAAAAATACAGATTTCAAGTTATAACTTGTAAGTTATGTCCAGATTAGAATTTAAAATAGTCGCTATGGAATTTATTAATATTTTAATATTATATAAGCCCTTAAAAATAGACATTTTGCAAACGAACTTGATTTTGACGAAACCAATTTTATTGGATCCAGAACGTTAAATTGTTGTCAGATTTAAAATTTCAAGTCAATTGGATATAGTATGTGTGGTAAATTTAAACGCGTATTGAATTTCAGTTAAAATTTAATAAGCTAGTTAAAAGACCATTTTTCAAATGGTCTCCGACAAAATTAATTTTCTTAGAACCGTATTTTGTAAAACATCGCTAGTTTTTAAATTTGGTAATTTTTGGAGTTAATATGTGGCCGTGGCAAATTAAAAATGACCGTTCGAATTCAAAATTAAACGTTGTATTGATTTATATATTAATTTTGATAAAAGCTGACTGAAACAGTAGAATCAGCTTATGAGACATATCCCATTGTATCCAAAATGAGGGTATTTGGTTAGAGGCTGAAGTCATTGGGGTTCGTTTGGAGTTTGGAGGAAAAACTTCACTTTAAAACAATTAAATGAATTAATATATATATATTAAACCCAAGCTACTTCTTCACAAGTTAGTTGCCGCCAATTCAAGTAATTCAATGGCCGAAAATACTCCAAACTTCCTCCCCCTAAATCTCCTTATCCACGCAATGATTCGAGGAACTCCCAAAACTAAAATTCAAGAACAACACAAGATCTATACAATCAATGGTCATGATCTAATTCAATTGAGTAAATCATTCGATTTCTTGCCTCAAACGTTCAGCTTTCGTGCATGATTTCTGAGGTGTTGCAAGGCGCGAGTGAGCTAGCGTGGCGGCCGATGATGGAGCAAGCAACGACGGTTCTTGTGGACGGGTTTGATCGAGGTCTGGGTGCCTCGAATGGTGTGCGCGAGCCAAGGGAGGAAGTCGATGAAGGTTTTGCGGCTGCAGGAAGTTGAACAAGGAAGAAGCTTTTAATAGGAGATTAGGGAAAAATGTAATTAAAGGCTAATTATGTTTTATTATTTATCTACGTAATCAAATGTTTAAATCGCTGTAACTTCTACAAACATAAACCGAATTATGCAAAAACTAAGTGCATTGGATTTGTAATGAAAAGATCTACATCATGGAACATACCTGAACATAGGCAGATCCATCTGGAATTTTTGATAAAATTTAATGCTTGTTTAATTTATTAAAAACAATCGTTTTATAACGATTTTGAAACCGATCGATGTGAGAACTCTCTGACTCGATTATTTTGTACAGTTATTTTAATTTGTAATTGGATATATATTGATTGCCTATGATTGCAATATTTGTTTGGTGATTGATGGATGTTTACTGTTTTAATGCTATTATTATTAAACTGTTTATATATGCATTGTAAATAAAACGTTTATATTATAAATTATTTTTGGATGACAATTTACTCACCCGTCTCCCAAATAATAGATATGTTCACATGGACTGTGATGTAAACCCCACATGGGTATTGGGATGATAATTTTACACATCATCCAAGTGTACAAACAATAATCATTTCGAAAATATCATTATTTTGAGATTATAGTAATATGGGAGTTTGCCTTTAAAATTGAAATGAAAGTTGAAATCGTTTTTAAATGAATTAATAAACGTTTTATAAATTACTTTTTAAAAAAGGAAATCAAAGAAATATTATATATATATATATATTTAAATGGTTTGAATAGAACGTGTCGCGCAATGACCGTTTGCGAATTTTAACCATTAACTTCGAATTGACGTAACGGGAAATCCGACTGTCGGATTCTCCCAAAACCCGAACCATTGGGTTTATATCGAAAATGGCTTTCAAATGAAAATAAGAGATTTAAAATCCAACAGTTAGATTTTGAGAAAGGTTTAATTCGAGTTTGAATAAAAACAACGCTAGTGCAGCTAAATGACCTGAAATGTCATTTAACTGAAAGGGCCTATTTTTAATTGATCAAAAATAGGGAAAAATTATGTTAAATCATAGTAAATGATTTGAAAGGATTTTTGGATCAAATAAACCAGTTTTGAAAAGTTAAATGATATTTTTATCTGAATAGGATGGTTAACAACTATTGTAAGAATCCAATGTTTTTAAATTAACAAATTAAATTGTGAATGGCTTTAATATAACCAGAATTTTTCCAATAAATATATAAATTGGATTAGATTTGAATGGAAATTATCTTCAAATATTTCGATATTGGATTCCATGATTATACGAATATCGTTGATGAATTTGGAAGATATAGATATCGTTATTCCAAATACGATATCTGTTGGTTTCAAAATTTGGTATTGAATATCAGTCGATATGATTTTTATTCAGAGCCTTGTATTTAATATCAAATTGGATTTTGGGTTTGTTGTGAATGGTGTCATTAATAACAATGTTCTTAAACCCAACTAAAAGTGAAGTTTTCTAATTAATAAATATAATTGGAATTAAATGGAAGTTGATTTTGGGTTTATCATGAACGATGTTTTAAATGACATTAGTTCTTTAACCCAATTAACAGTGAAATTATGATTTGGAATTTATAAAAATTTTAATCAAGGTTTAACGAAATTTTTCCAAAGAGAAGTTTCCAATTTAATAAACTAAATTGGAATTGAATGGAACTCGATTTATTAACAATCGAGATAAGTTTCTGTGAAGGACGACCAATACTATTTATGGAATTTAAAAGGCCTTGCTGTTATTCCACTTATATTTTTTTTAGCATACCCGTCCGGTTTTTATAGTGTTCCGTAACACTTTTTATTATAACAAATAATAAAATACAGTATAATACAGGTGATTGTGATTACAATCGACTATTCCGAGTTTTAAGGTGGTTCGTCCACTGCCTACGAAGTTTATAGTGTTCCATCCACTTTACCTATCAGGCTTAGAGCACTGGAGCTAGCTAAAGTACTAGACTACAAAACCTCTTATAGTATTAGTCTGATACAGAAATTTATATCGAAACTGATTAGATTTCCATGAAGGTTCCATTAGAATGGAAGATGATTTTGGGTTTATCGTAAACTGTTTTTTAAATGACATTGGTTCTTTAACCCAGTTAAAGACATGATTAATTTACTAAAGTTGAATAATCATTACGTAATTATTTTTGAGATTAAAACTATATGGAGTTTTAATGAGTATTTAATTAGATTGAAATGTGAATGTGGTAACTGAATTTACCAAATTTGAAAAGTTTTCGAGAATGGGGTACCACCAGTTTTACTCCATGCGATAGTTAAATATTTAATTAGATTTAAAAAGTTAAATAGTAACTGAATTTACTGGTAACATAATGGGTGTTAGATATGGAGTACTACCAGTTTTGCTACATGGGATGAATAGGTTGGGATTGGGATAATAAAATGAATGATTACTTCGGTAAGGCTCATTAATCCTGACTAGTTGATAAACCTTAATTTGTTTTAAGTTGTGAAAAGATATTATAAAATCTTTTGAAATGATTTCCAAGAACATATGAATAAAAGAATATTCTAGATTGGAATGAGGCGTATGATATATTTATATTTCTCATGATTATGAGACATGCGAGTTATTCGAAAAGACCGGGTTTAACCCATTCTGAATAGCTGATACGACGATTAGAAGTCGAAGATTTGAAGACGGTGGTTGAAGACCAGAGATATTCACATCATTGGGATGATTGATGATGTCTCGATTGGGATGTACACCCGAGACGAGGTAATAAGTGGTGATCGTTCAAACGTACTTGGAGATTGACATGATATGCGAGGGCCTCTCTCTTGTAATGGACATATGGGACGAGGAGAAAGGTGCCTGCGGTTTCGTTCAGACCCAGAACAGACTTGAAAATGGATTATATGTCTAACACTGTACTTCACGCTGTATTCATTGATCTCTGCTAAATATATATCTGTTTGGTGGCGGAGAATTTATTCTCTTGCTTAACACCCTTCTCTGGGACGTACGAGCTTAGATGTTGTATATTGGTGGAAATCATCGGTATGGTATGAATTGACAATGTGGCATGTTGAGATGAATAGATCAAGGCTTTTGTTGAAAAGCAGAGCCTTGCGGTTGATGATCAAAGCACCGCTTCAATATAACATAGCTTTGTGTAGCGTTAACTCGCGAGCTTCACTCCCCGGTATGAACCTAAAACGGGATTAGGGACGCAGGGATATGGACATACATTGGTTTCTAGCTATGAGTGATGTTATGGTATGGAGCCCAGACATTTTACTTATGTGGATGTTTGATGATGGAATACGGGGTACCTCGGATTTGATTTGGGCCGCCCATAGCCCGTGACGGTCGACATACTGACCATGTGACAGGTCCAATAGGACCAGCCAACGTATAGTGTATGGTATAACTAATCTGCGGCGGCTGATCGGATCTGCAAGATCCAAGGATTGCCCAAAGGTATGATTCTGAGGCATTACTAGTGTGTCTCGAAATCAGAAAGGAATATCCTTTGCCTTGGTTCATGGATTGAAATCCAAATTCCAATGCGTGATTTTACGATTTTAGTTGTAAACCTATATGGCGACATAATATATAGTGCCTATGCCGCCTATGATTTATACATTTATATTCGAATTTGATTTCTGCATTTATAATAATAATAAAAGATAAATTTCGTGTATCAAACAAGTCTGGTTATTATAAGGTAAAACTCTATCTTCCGGCTTGCATTGCATTATGTGATGGGACCTGAGTCTTATAATAGCTTCATTTTTTCCTTTTAGAATTGCGTTGTTTGTTTTACGGTATTCTTGGGAGAAAATCCATTCCGTGTTATATGGCATGGTCCCTTGAATTACGCAATAATAAAATACAGCTAATAACTGTTTTATTTCTCACACCAGTCCCATGACTGGTTCAGAGTTTATAGTTTCCCACCTAAACTCTGGGTGTCCGTATTTTCCACACCGGTAACTTGTAGTTTTGGTTTTCGCAGATATTTATTTTCACAAGATCCTGGATTACGGCTGGAGCTATACTTCGGAATGATTTGTATCCGTTATTTCTTTCAACTGTGGCAGTTGATATTTTCAGCTGCGTATTATATCTACGTATTATATTTCCGCTGCTTTGAAATTTATAAATCTCTGATATTGTTTCTGCTGTATATTATTTATTTGTACTCTGATGTAAATTGCTGAAATAACAATGAAATGTTCTCCTGTTTGTGTTCTGATGCGCCGTGTTCTCAAAGCAATCTGTCTTCCTTTTCGGTTTAGGCCGGCCTGGAGATTCAGATCGCTACAGGTGGTATCAGAGATTTGGTTTACAAAGCTCGAGAACAAGACACATTAGAACCAGACGAAAGAATTCATCAAAGATAGGATTTGTAACATCCTATAAGAATGACTCGTTGGAGATATGGTTAGTAATACCCTAGAATGAGTTTGAAGAGTATGGTTTATAAAAATGAATTTAGTTTTGAAAATTTACATCTTATTATAAATAATTGAGTATTTTATTTGATTTTAAATCTGGACTATCGAGTATAAGAAGATTTTGCATATATGTCTCGCGAACATATATACGAAGTCTCAAATATACATAATAGATATAGAATCATACTCTAGTCGCCCTGGGATGATTATATTGATGACTGCACAACATCAATAGTTTGTTTTCAAGTTTCGAAAGTAGGATATCTATATTTTTCCAATTGACTGGTGTGAGAACCAAAAACTTAGTTAGGATTTATTGTTTGTGATTTGACTTTGAAAATACATTTTGGAGTATATAAAAGTTATATATTTGAAAATCTAATCAACTAATTCATTGTTAGTTGTGATGTGTGATTATTAATTTAACTAATAAAATATTGGAATAATAAAACCAATATGAAAATGAAAGATAAAATTAGGCCAAATCAAATCTAATATTGAAATGAATTGGAATTTACCTGGAATTGGATATATATACACACACACACATACTCATACGTGTGTGCGTGTGAACAGGTTGTTGCATAAAGGCTAAGAAGAGGAATAAAATTGTATGCCTGACAAAAAGGTACATATTTACTGGATCGACTGTGTTTGATGATTTTATGAGTGGATTGGCAAGCCGCTTGACTTTTTGATTTTCTTTTGATATATGAGAGCCGGTAGAGGCCATTTGCAGATGTACTAATCAACCCGTACAAAGGAGGTTATGGCGAAATTTTTCAAAAATTTAAGGTGTTAGCTAAACTTCGAGAAATTAGAAAGTTCTTAGAAACTGAAAAGTTAAAGTGCTCAAGCCAGAATCAAAGTTGAGTTGGTTAGTTAAACGACTTTCAGCTCCGTTCCTTTTTGGAGGACGAAAAAGTTTTAAATGGGGGAGATTATAATAACCCGCATTTTTGGAATCAATTTAAAATTTATAATTAATTGATTTAATGGATTTTTAATGTTAAAATAATTTATTTTAATAAATAACAACTTGAAATTTATTTAAAAAAGAAGTTAAAACGTATGAATTTTAAATTTAATTAAAACGAACTCGTAATGGCGCGGTAGTTTGAAATTTTGGTTTTTAACTTTAAATGAATGTGCAGAATTCAAAATAAATCAGATTTTAGTAAAACGAGAAACGTTAGAATCTACTTAATTATATCTTTCTAATGAATAGGAAAAGTATAGATTTTAAGTTATAAATTGTAAGTTATGTCCAGACTAGAATTTAAAATAGTCGTTATGAAATTTATTAATATTATGTAATCCCTTAAAAATAGCCATTTTCCAAACGACCTCCGTATTCGACGAAACTAATTTTGTTTGATCCAGAATGTCAAATTGTTGCCATGTTTAAAATTTCAAGTCAATTGGAATTAGTATGTAAGCATGGTAAATTTAAACGCGCATTGAATTTCAGTTAAAATTTAATAAGCTAGTTAAAAGGTCATTTTTTAGACGATCTCCAAATTCGACGAAATTAATTTTTTAGAACCATACTTGTAAAACATAGCTATATTTCAAATTTTGTAATATTTGGAGTCAGTATGTGACCATGGAAAGTTAAAATATACATTCAAATTCAAAATTAAATGTTATATTGATTTATAGATTAATTTTGATAAAACTAACTAAAACAATCGAATCAGCTTACGAGGCAAAACCCATTATGTCCGGAATGAGTGTATTTGGTTAGGGGTGGAAGTCATTGGAGTTCGGAAGTCAAACTTCACTTTAAGACAATCAAACAAATTAAAATATTAATATATATATATATATATATATATAAATAACGTTATTAAACCCTAACTGCTCCTTCACAAGTCAGCCGCTGCCAATTCAAGTAATTCAATGGCCGAAAATACTCTAGATTCCTCCCCCTAATTTTATTTATCCATGCAATGATTCGAGGGAGTCCCGAAACACAAATTCAACAACAACGCAAGGTCTATACAATCAACGGTCGTGATCTGATTTAA
The DNA here is from genome assembly GCA_030737875.1 of Allium sativum. NCBI lineage: Eukaryota > Viridiplantae > Streptophyta > Magnoliopsida > Asparagales > Amaryllidaceae > Allium > Allium sativum. The sequence goes on from CM060920.1 coordinate 495,214,533, forward strand.
TTGAGTAATTCATTTGATTTCTTGCCTCAAACATTTGGCGTTCGTGCATCATTTCTAAGGTGTTGGGAGGCACGAGTGGGCCAGCGTGGCGGCCGATGGTGGAGCAGGTGACGATGGTTCTTGTGGTGGGGTTTGATCGAGGTCTGGGTGCCTCGAATGGCGTGTGCGAGCTAAGGGAGGAAGTCGATGAAGGCTTTGCGGCTACAGGAAATTGAACGAGGAAGAAGCTTTTAATAGGAGATTAGGGAAAATGTAATTAAAGGCTAATTATGTTTTATTATTTATTTATGTAATCAAATGTTTAAATCGCTGTAACTTCTACAAACAGAAACCGAATTACACAAAATTGAGTGCGTTGGAATCGTAATGAAAAGATCTACATCATGGAATATAACAAAACAGAGGCAGAAGTAATTGGAATTTTCGATAAAATTAAATGCTTATTTAATTTTATTAAAAACAGTCATTTTATAACGATTTCGAAATTGATTGATGTGAGAACTCTCTCACTCAATTATTTGTACAGTTATTTTATTTTATAACTAAATATATATTGATTGCCTGTGATTACAATATTTGTTTGGTGATTGATGGATGTTTATAATTTTAATGCTATTATTATTAAACTGTTTATATATGTTTTGTTAAATAAAACATTTATATTATAAATTATTCTGGGATGACAATTTACCCACCCGTCTCCTAAATAATAGATATGTTAACATGGATGGTGATGTAAACCCCATATGGGTATTGGGACGATAATTTTGCACATCGCCCAAGTGTACAAACAATAATCATTGATGATGGTTGAAAACCCTTCACGGGTCTTGGGATGATAATTAATTCACACATCTCCCTTGTGTTTAATTTGTATGTTAATCAATTCATTGACATACCGTTATATGCGTTATTTTTTATTTAATGCTTATACAGTTGTAAATGCACTCTGGATGTTTAATAGTTGTTTATAACTATTGTTAAATACATGTGATGTATGAAATATATATAAATAAAATTATATGGTAATTAATCGAGTCACATTCCAGTTCGGAAATAACGAATATTTTAATATAATATTCAGAAAAGAATCAAAATATGATTTTGATGTCCGATTTTGGATGGACACGAAAATATTGAAATGAACATGAAGCTGAGTTAAGTAAATAAACGCCATTTTAACTTGAGCATATTATTTTATCGATCTTATTTATTTTATAATGAATGTCGAAAAGAGTTAATTTCAAAATCTGACATTTTGAAAATATTATTATTTTGAGATTATAGTAATATGGGATTTCCAATTTTTCTTTAAAATTGAAATGAAAGTTGAAATCATTTTTAAATAAATTAATAAACGTTTTATAAAACACGTTTTAAAAAAGGAAATTGAAGAAATATTATATATACATATATTTAAATGGTTTGAATAGAACGTGTGGTGCATCGACCGTTCGTGAATTTCAACCATTAACTTCGAATTGACGTAACGGGAGATCCGACCGTCGGATTCTCCTAAAACCGGAACCGTTGGGTTCGTATCGAAAAGAGCTTTAAAATGATAATAATATATTTAAAATCCAATGGTCATATTTTGAGAAATGTTTAATTTAATTTTGAATAAAAAACAACGCCAATGTAGCTAAATGACTTGAAACATCATTTAACTGAAAGGGCCTATTTTTAATTGATTAAAAATTGGAAAAAATTATTTTAAATCATAATAAATGATTTGAAAGGATTTTCGGATGAAATATTACAGTTTTGAAAAGTTAAACGATATTTTTATATGAATAGGCTAGTTAACAACTAGTGCAAGAATCCAATGTTTTTAAATTAACAAATTAGATTGCAAATGGTTTAAATATAACCAGAATTTTTCCAATAAATATATAAATTGGATTGGATTTGAATGGAAATTTTATTCGGATATTTTGATATTGGATTCCATGATTATACAAATATCGTTGTGGAATTTGGAAGATATAGATATCACTATTCCCAATACGATATCTGTTGGTTTCAGAATTTGGTATTGAATACCAGTCGATATGATTTTTATTCAGAGCCTTGTATTTAATATCAAATTGGATTTTGGGTTTTTTTTGTGAATGGTGTCTTTAATAACACTTTTCTTAAATCCAGCTAAAAGTGAAGTTTTCCAATTAATAAATATAACTGGAATTAAATGAAAGTTGATTTTAGGTTTAACATAAATGATGTTTTAAATGACATTAGTCCTTTAACCCAATTAACAATGAAATTATGATTTGGAATTTATAAATCTTTTCATTCATGTTTCATGAAATTACTCCAAAGAGAAGTTTTCTAGTTTAATAAGCTAAATTGGAATTGAATGGAATTCGATTTATTAACAATCGAGATAAGTTTCTGTAAAGGAAGACCATTATTATTTATGGAATTTAAAAGGCCTTGTCGTTATTCCACTTATATTATTAGTCTAATACGGAAATTTATATCGATAATATACTGATCATATTTCCATGAAGTTTCCATTAGAATGGAAGATGATTTAGGGTTTATCGTGAACTGTGTTTTAAATGACATTGGTTCTTTAACCCAGTTAAAGACATGATTAATTTCCTAAAGTTGAATAATCATTAAGTAATGATTTTTGAGATTAAAACTAAGTGGAGTTTTAATGAATCTTTAATTAGATTGAAATGTGAATGTGTTAATTAAGTTTACCAAATTTGAAAATTGTTCGAGAATAGGGTACCACCAGTTTTACTCCATGCGATAGTTAAATCTTTAATTTGATTTAAACCGTTAAATGGTAATTGAATTTACCGGTAACACAATGGCTGTTGGATATGGAGTACTACCAGTTTTGAGCCATGGGATGAATAGGTGGGAATGGGATAATAAAATGAATGATTAATTCAGTAAGGCTCGTTAATCCCAACTAGTTGATGAACCTTAATTTGGTTTATGTTGTGAAAAGATATTATAAAATCTTTTGAAATGGTTTCCAAAAATATATGAATAAAAGAATATTCTGGATTGAATAAGGCGTATGATGTGTTTATATTTCACATGATTGTAAGATACGTGAGTTATTCGGAAAGACTGGGTTTAACCCATTCCAAAAAACTGATACGATAATTAAAAGTCGAAGATTTGAAGACGGTGGTTAAAGACCGGAGATCTTCACATCGTTGGAATGATTTCTGATGTCTCGATTGGGATGTATACCTACGACGAGGTAATAAGTGGTGGTCATCCAAACGTACTTGAAGATCGACTGGATATGCGAGGGCCTCTCTCTTGTACTGGACATATGAAATGAGGAATAAGGTGCCTTCGGTTTCATTCAGACCTAGAACGGACTTGCAAATGGATCGTATGTCTGACATTGTATTTCAAAATATATACATAGATCTCTGCTAAATAAATATCTGTTTGGTGGCGGAGAATTTATTCTTTTAGTTAACACCCTTCTTTGAGACGTACGAGCTTAGAGGTTATATATTACTGGAAATCAATGGTATGGTATGGATTGACAATGTGGTATGTTAAGATGCATATATCAAGGCTTTTTTTTGAAAAGCAGAGCCTTGTGGTGATGATCAAAGCACCGATTTAATATAACATAACTTTGTGTAGCGTTAATTCGCGAGCTTCACTCCTCGGTATGAACCTAAAACGGGATTAGGGACGCAGGGAAATGGACATACGTTGGTTTCTAGCTATGAGTGATGTCATGGTATGGATCCCATACATTTTACGTATGTGGATGTTGGATGATGGAAAGCGATGTAGCTCGGATTTGATTTGGGTCGCCCATAGCCCATGACAATTGAAATACCAACCATGTGACAGGTCCGATAGGACCCACTAACATATAGTTTATAGTATAAGTAATCAGTGGCGTCTGACCGGCTCTGTAAGATCCAAGGGTTGCCCAGAGGTGTGATTCTGAGGCAATGCTAGTGTGTCTCGAAATTAGAAAGAAATAGCCTTTGCCTTAGTTCATGGATTGAAATCCAAATTCCAATGTGTGATTTTACGGTTTTAGTTGTAAACCTATATGGCATCATAATATATAGTACCTATGCCGCCTATGATTTATACATTTATATTCGAATTTGATTTCTACACTTATAATAATAACAAAAGATAAATTTGGTGTATCAAGCATGTTTGGCTATTATAAGGTAAGACTCTATCCTCCGGCTTGTGTTGCATTGTGTGATGGGACCCGAGTCTTATAATAGCTTCATTTTTTTTCCTTTTAGCATTGCGTTGTTTTTTTATGGTATTCTTGGGAGAAAACTGTAACAACCCGTAAAATCTAAACCAATTTAAAAAATTTAAATTGGCTATTTTAGTGGATTTTAAATATTTAAAATAAATATTTTAAATAATAATGACGAAAAGTAGTTTGAATCTATGTTTGAAAATGAGTATAATTACTTTGAATTATAAACAAGGCCTGAAATGGCGTGGTAGTTTCAAAATTTCAATTCAAACTTTGACTGACTGTACCGGGTGCAAAATAAAACGGATTTTAGTGAAACCAAAAATATTTAAATCTGTTAGTGAATATCTTTCTAACGAATATGAAAAATCGTAGTTTCAAAGCAGGAGTCAAAAGTTATGGCCAAATGAATTTTCAGAAAGGTCGCTATAGAGAATATATAGCCCTTGAAAATAGATATTTTACAAACGACCTCGGAATTTGACGAAACCACTTTTGTTGGATCCGGGATGTGAAATTATTGCTAGGTTTCAAATTTCATAATTTTTGAAGTTAATATATGAGCGTGGCGAAGGAAAATGTGTTTGGTCAATTACAGTTAAGTTGGATCGACCAGAAAATGGCCATTCTTCAAACGGTCTCAGAATTCGACGAAACTAGTTTTGTTGGGACCGTATCGCCAAAACATAGCTAGATTTATTTTTCTGGAATTTTTGGGATCAGTATGTGGCCCCGACAAATTGAAATGTACGTTCAAATCAAATATTGAATGTTTTATATTTTAATTTGAAGAGAAACTGACTGAAACAGTCGAATGGACCTACGAAACATAACCCATTATGTTCAGAATGGGGGTATTTAGCTAGGGGCGACAGTCGTTGGGTTTTATTTGGAGTTCGGATGTAAAAACTAGTATTTTCGAAAATAAATAATTAAAAATATAAACTAATTTCCTACAAAACCCTAGAATCCTTTGAAGCCGCCGTCAGTTGAAAATCAAGGGCTAGGGTTGTTCAAAAATTCAATCCGATTTTTCTCCAAATCCCATCAGTGATTTTCGAAGATTTCAAAACCAAAATCATAAATCTCTCCAAGCTCTTTCCATCTCTACCTGTTTGGTGGATTATCGTGCAAAACTGAGAGAGAATTTTGGGCAGGAAGTGACGCCGTTAGGTGGCGTTTTCCGACGCCGTAGGGGGATCGAACTCGACGCCCTTGGGGGCGTGGGGAGGTGAGCGGGCGGCGCTCCAGGTGGTCATAGGCGATCGACGTCCGGCGTCTCGAGGTTCATGAAAATTCAAATCCTAGGGATCGAACTGTTTATTTGAGCGTCGGCCTGTACATTATATTGAAGAAGAAAGGTTTATTTTTAGTTAATTAATTAATTAATTAACTTTAAAATGTCATTAACGTTTATAAAACCATATCTTTCTCATACAAACTCGAAATCTGGTGAAACAGGAGACAGTGGACTCGTGTGGACGTCTTCTACATTCTAGAAGAGACCGCATATTTTTCGTAGCCTTCTGCAATTTTTGGTGGAGTGGAACCCAATGTGAGATTTCTAATTTATAAACGATATGGAAAACAACGATTTATAAATTATATAGTCGATGTATGAGTTATATAAGCGTTGTACACCTCATGTATAAGCGTTGTATAAGTTGTATGTTCGATGTATAAGTTATATATACGTTGTAAAAATTATATATGCGATGAAATGACATTGAAATGAACTGAAATGAATTGAAATATATTTATATACGAATATATATATATATATACACTCCCCTCGTCCACAGACCATGGAAGATATTTATTGGTTGTGATATTGTTTGGATTATTTGGTTTGATGTGAAATTTGGTGAATAAGGCGAATGGTTGATAGAATTGTTTGTGGTTGAGAATGATTGACTGTGGTTGAAAAATACCCATTTGTTGTTGAAAACAAAATTAGAATAGGTTGTGGAAATGAAAGAAAACATGCTCTCCTGCGTGCGAATTAGATGCATGAAAATCCCCATTATCAAAAACCGCGAGGAGCCGTACTAGGGACGGTCCCGGTTTTAACTATCTTGCCGTTATGCTGCCGAAATTTTCAATAATATTCATGTGTTAGAATTATATTCGTATGTTGAATAGAAATTCATGTGTTGAATAGAAATTCATGTGTTGAACGACATTCATGTTTTGAAATAAATTGTTTTATAATAAAAATCATATTTTTATCATCTATATGAACTATATAAAATGGTTGTGTTTTGAAATAAATTGTTTTATAATAAAAATCATATTTTTATCATCTATATGAACTATATAAAATAGTCGTGTTTTGAAATAAATTGTTTTATAATAAAAATCATATTTTAATCATCTATATGAACTATATAAAATAGTCGTGTTTTGAAATAAATTGTTTTATATTAAAAATCATATTTTATCATCTATATGAACTATATAAAATAGTCGTGTTTTGAAATAAATTGTTTTATAATAAAAATCATATTTTTTATCATCTTTATGAACTATATAAAATAGTCGTGTTTTGAAATAAATTGTTTTGTATTAAAAATCATATTTTTATCATCTATATGAACTATATAAAATAATCGTGTTTTGAAATAAATTGTTTTACAATCACATTTTTATTATATACATGAATTGTTAAAAATAATGAAGTGTTGCAATAAATGTCTGTTGGATAAAAACATCATTTTTATCAAATGTAGGAAATGAATATGGTTTTGAAATCGAAGAATAGATTATATATATATATATAAATATAAATATAATTAAAATAAATCGAATAACGAAGCTGCGGTTCGTGTTTTGAAACTGTGATTTCAAACGATTAGTGCAGGATATCCGACCGTCGGATTCTCCCGAAAACGAAACCGTTGGGTTCGCTTTGGAAATATCTTTCCAACGACACCCACTTTGTGAAGATCCAATGGTTGGATTGTCTAGAATGTTTAATTCAAATATGAAGAAAAACAGCGCCAGAATCGATTATATTTATATAAATATAATTAAATTAAATCAAATAACGACGCTACAGTTCGTATTTTGAAATCGTAACTTCAAACGATTAGTGCGGGAGATCCGACCGTCGGATTTTCCCGGAACTGAAACCGTTGGATTCGTTTTGAGAAGATCTTTCTAATGATATAAAATTTGTGAAGATCCAACGGTTAGATTTTCAGATATGTGTAAATCAAATCTGAAGAAAAACAGTGCCACGGCCGCGTTATGGCCTGAAGCATTGTTTGAATGAATTGGCTATTTTTAAATAAATAAAAATAGTGATAAATTGTGATAAAATATTATAAACGATATGGAATGGAAATAAACTGAATTTGCTCGGTTTATGTGATATTTGATGGTTGAATGTGTTTGGCGCGAAAAGTACATTAAAGAACATAATTAATGATATCGAATAATTTAACCATTGAAAGGAATTGATTTGAAATTCTAAATATACGTGAATTATTTGAAAAGGCCGAGTTGATTCTCATTTCAAATAATTGTTCGACGAGTGAAAGTCGAAGATAAGAAGACGGTGCAAGACCGATGATCTTCATGTCAAAGGGAGGGGTGCTACTGATGCTCATGATAGGAGTAGCTACCTTGAAGGGGTGGAAGTAGTAGCCGTCCAGACGTACATGTTGATTGTACGGATATGCGAGGAATAAAGATCCTCCGGTTTCGTTCAGACCCAGGACGAACTTGTAAATGGACGATGTGTCTGACATTGGATTTCATTCCGTGTGATTGATAGACGTCAGTTGCATGGCATGAATTTCCTCTGTGGCATGCTGAGATGAAATGATCAAAGCTTTTGTTGAAAAGCAGTGCTTTGTGGTTGATCATCAAAGCACGGCCTGTGTGGCATAGCTTTGTGTATAGCGTTGTTTCGCGAGCCTCACACCCCGGTATAAGCCAGAAATGGGAGACGGACTTCAGGGAGGACATACGTTTCCTTCTAGCTAGGAGTGGTGCTTTGGGTTTTGCACGCCCGGGTATTTTACTTATGTGGATGATGGAAAGTGAGGCCTCGGTTTTCTTCGGTCTCTTCGGAGCCGATGGTGTGGTCGGATATGACCAATGACGCGCCATAGGGCGGGAAAACGCAGTGTTCAGGAATTTTAATCCATATTGGTGGATCGACCCTGATGATCCAAGGCTTGCCTGCGCGCTTGCCTGAGACATGGGCTAGAGCGTCTCGAATTCGGTAAGGACTATCTTTTGCCTTGGTTCATGACGGAAATCCAATTTCCAAATACGACATCGTGCGGTTTTGATTGTATACCTATATATGGCGACATAGTGGTATGGGGCACTTATGCCGTCTATGATTGATATTTATGATTGTATCTAAAATTAGAAACTAACTGGAAACGAGCTAAGACGGATGGTTTCCTGGGTATTGGTCTGATGTTTATTTCGGCCTTCGGGGTTAATACTTAGGGAATCGTTCTCTTACTAGTTTACGGTTGGAGTCTGATTAAGAATTAAACGATAAAATTTACATTTTAGGTGATTTTACTTTATGCGTATTAAGCATATCTTGGTCGATATAAGGTAAAACTCTATCCCCCGGTTTGTGTTGCATTGTCTGATGGGACTTGAGTCTTATATTGGCTTCATCTTTTTGTAAAAAGCATTGCGATGTTCAAAAGATTTATTTGTTTTAAAGCACTGACAATCCAATGGGGTAAACCCATTCCGCGAAAGTGGCGTGGTCCTGTGATTAGCCATATTGTAAAGTGTGTTAAGTAGATTTCTCATACCAGTCCCATGACTGACTCGTAGTTTGTTTCACTTGCAAACTCGGGTGCCCCTTTTCTACAAGGGCAGCCTTGTATTCAGGTTTTAGCAGGCTCTTTCTGGATAGCTGGAGCTGAAGATGGATTCTATCATTTATCTCTTTTTATGTTGTTCAGCTCCTGTTGTACATATTATGTTTTCTTTTCCGCAGTAGACATTTATGTATAGCTGAACTGTATTTTGTACTAAGTATGATCCTATATACTGTGTAACTCTGATGATTATATTTATCCAGTGCATTCTATTGTACATTATCTGGTGTATTTAATTATTTCTGTTCTACTGTTATCTGTTTATGTGTTATATTCCAAAGATTACCCTTGCTACCGTCTTATCGGGGTTTGGGGTCATCACAAACGTGGTATCAGAGCTTTTGTTAAGGTTAGTTCCGGAATATAACATATTAACGAACTCGTCATAAATAGAACCAGTAGTGTTCTAGGACGAGTAACTCATTACAGATAGGATCAGTAATATCCTAGTATGAGTATAGCAGAATGAAATACACCTCGATAGACACACTTACATTCAAGTATATGTCTCTATGCTTTATAATATATTTTCTGTTGACCTGACACTTGGTCTGCTATTTGCAGAAGTACTAGAAAATGAGTGCCAGAAAAATAAGGAATGCAGACCCAGATATAGAAGCTCTACTTAAGAAATATAGAAATATGGGTGGAGTACCATTCTTGGGCGAAGAATCTATTGCTAAAACACAAGCTTGGATTCATTCTGCTGAGAAAATCTTTGAAGGTTTAAAGCTGAGGGATGACCAGAAAAGATTACTGGCATCTTGGGCACTCAAAGACGTAGCTTTGTTCTGGTGGGATTCGATTGTTAAAGATAATCCAGAAGGTGATAACACCTGGGATAGATTCAAAGAGCTTTTCAGTGAAAAAATAATTCCTCCAGAAGCAACTGAGCGGTTATGTGATGAATTCTACTATTTGATACAAGGAGATATGAATATCCCAGAATATCATAAGAGATTCAACGAACTTTCTCATTTTGCTCCTCATCTAATTCAAGATCCAAAGAGGAAGAATTTGAGGTTTATTTATGGTCTGCAAAGAAAATACTAGAATAAAGTAATAGGGCATGTGAAGCTTCCTTTTTCTGAAATGATATACATGACTTATCAGTATGAGGATCTTGATAGGAAAGGTATGTTGCGAGACGAAGAGGAAGCCAGTTCTAGCAGCAAAAGAAAATTCGAAACTGATAGCCCAGAGACGAGTACACAGCCTGAGGCCAGTATGACGTCTAGAGTCAGAAAGAAGCCTAGATTCAATTGGGAAAAAGTTATATCCGAGAAAGGACCCGTAACGACTGCAATATGCAATAATTGCAAGAAACCAGGACATTTGTCGATAAACTGTGGACCCTTAAAGAAGCGATTAAAGGGTGGGTTTAAATCCAAGAACAAGTTGCAAGACACTAGGAAATGCAATCTGTGCCATCGGGCTGGTCATATAAAGCGGGATTGCCGGTTATTAGAGAAACCTGGAATGGTACAGGTAAATAAAGTAGTAGAAGTTCCTGCATCCTCATCCGGCCAGGAAAGGCCAGATGTTTTAGAAGGCACGCTTACTGTCAAGGATATTCCAGTTAAAGTACTGTTTGATACAGGCGCAACGCGAAGCTTTGTTGCAAAGAATGCGGTTAAGAAACCGGATTTGAATTTGAAGAAGCTCAAAACACCCATGACTGTTCATAATCCGGTTGGGGGTTCCCTTGATCTTAATTGGGTTTGTGGAGTGCCTGTCTCTTTTTCTCGTTATCGGTTCCCCACCCTCGCGATCGTGATGAATTTTACAGAGTTTGACCTTATACTGGGATTGGATTGGTTAACCAAATATGAAGCAGAAGTTAAATGCGCCGAAAGAATTGTTAAGGAAAAAACAAAGTTCGAGGAATATATAACCATTCCATGTGAAGGCCCGAATTCTGATAGAAAAGACTTCTGGGCAGCATTAGATATTTCTCCTGCTCAAATAGATCCTGTTCCTGTCGTTCCGGAGAATATTTCGGTCGACACTGAAAATATCCCTATTGTCAAGAATTATGCGGACGTGTTCGAAGAAGTTGTTGGCTTACCTCCGCAGAGAAATTGATTTCAAACAATCTCTTTAGTTCCGAATGCAAGGCCAGTAGTCCATGCTATTCGAAGAATGACCTTGAAGGAAAAGGAAGAGTTAGACAATCAAACTAGACAACTTGTATGGAAAGGTCTGATCAGGCCTAGTTTCTCTGGTTGGGGAGTAGCAGTGGTATTTGTCCCGAAGTCAGACGGCACTCTCAGACTATGTGTAGATTATCGTGACTTAAATAAGCAGACGCTGAAGAACAAATATCCATTGCCGCGGATTGATGATCTGCTGGATCGATTGAATGGCACACAAGTGTTTTCCCGAATGGACCTAGCTATAGGTTTCCATCAACTTCGTATTGCCGAAGAGTGTGTTCCTTTGACAGCATTCAGAGGCCCAGACTTATTCTACGAGTGGTTAGTAATGCCTTTCGGCTTATGTAACGCTCCAGCATATTTTGTCGACCTGATGAACAAAGTGTTCAGAGGAGTTTTGAATAAATTTGTTCTGGTTTTCATTGATGATATTCTGATCTTCTCTAAGTCAGAAAGCGAGCACGAAAAACATTTGGAGCAAGTGTTAGAAATTCTCAGAAAGAGTGTTTTTAAAGCAAAGTTTTCCAAATGTATATTCTGGCAAGAAGAAGTCAAATTTCTTGGCCATGTCGTGTCAAAACAAGGAATCTCAGTGGATCCCAGTAAAATCACTTCTATTCAAAATTGGAAACAGCCTCGTACGCCTACAGAAGTCAGAAGTTTTCTCGGATTGGCCAGTTATTATCGGAAGTTCGTTAAGAATTTTTCGAAGATATCCAGTCATTTAACAAAGCTTACTAAGAAACATTCGAGATTCAACTGGACCCCCGAATGTGAGGCAGCTTTCCAGGAGCTGAAGTTAAAATTGACGACTGCTCCAGTGCTCACAATTATTGGCGGCAACCAGGATTTAAAAGTCTGGACCGATGCTTCTAAAGAAGGCCTTGGCGCAGTGTTAATGCAAAGAGGCCATGTAGTCGCTTATGCTAGCCGTCAATTGAAACCACATGAAAAGAATTATGTAACTCACGATCTTGAATTGCTAGCTATCGTGTTTGCTATGAAAATATGGAGGCATTATCTATTGGGTGAGAAGTTTGAATTATACATTGATCATCATTCATTGAAATATTTATTCACCCAGAAGGATCTGAATATGAGATAGCAGCATTGGTTAGAAATTCTCGTAGCTTATGATCTAGATATTTTATATACACCGGGAAAAGCCAATGTTGTAGCTAATGCGCTCAGCAGGAAGAATGTGATCATCGCCAGTATTATCATTACACCATCGTTGATTGATAAAATAGTTATTCTTCAGAAAGACGATAGTTTTATTAAGTAGATGGTCGGAAGAATTCAAAAGGGCGAAGTCTCCAGTTTCCAAGTGGATGGCGCAGGAGTTCTGAGATTGAAAGGAAGGATTTGTGTTCCCGACAACATTGAGCTCAAAAGAGAAGTATTGGACGAGTGTCACAAGTCCAAGTTGTGTATCCACCCGGGGGTTAGTAAAATGTATAATGACCTCAAGCGAACTTTCTGGTGGAAGGCAATGAAAAGAGATATCTCTATATATGTTAGCCGGTGTTCCACCTGTCAGCAAGTTAAAAGCGATCAGCAGAAGCTCGCTAGATTGTTTCAACCTTTGGAAGTCCCAGGTGGAAAGTGGGAACATATTTCTATGGATTTCATAGATGGTTTGCCCAAAATCAGGAAAGGAAATGACAGTATTTGGGTGATCGTAGATCGTTTCACGAAGACCGCCCATTTCATACCTGTCAAATCGAATGGAACTGCTCAGAGTCTGGCGCAGGTTTATTTAAAGGAAATTGTTAGACTGCACGGAGTTCCCATGAGCATCGTTAGTGATCATGACCCGATCTTTGCTAGTAAATTCTGGGAAGCATTCCAAGAAGAATTGGGAACGAAACTGAACTTGAGCACCGCATATCATCCTCAAACAGATGGCCAAATTGAGAGGGTGAATTGTATTCTTGAAGATCTATTGCGGGCTTGTATAATTGATTTTGGCGGATCATGGGAAGACCATTTGCATTTGGCTGAATTCTCATATAATAACAGCTACCAGGCAAGCTTGAAAATGTCTCCATTCGAAGTATTGTATGGCAGACCGTGCCAATCCCCAGCTTGTTGGGTAGAACCTGGAAATAGACTTGTATTGGGGCCTGATATGATTCGCGATGCTGCGGACAAAGTCGATTTCGTTAAGAAACGATTACTAGCTGACAGAAAAGCTATGCAGATAAGAGAAGAAGAGATGTAACATTTGCTGTTGGCGACTATGTATATTTGAAAGTATCTTCGATGAGAGGAGTCACCCGATTCGGTAAAACAGGGAAATTGGCGCCCAAATTTATTGGTCCGTTTCCTATTCTTGAACGGATTGGAACTCTCGCATATAGGGTTCAATTGCCTGATTGGTTGCCTGGAGTGCATGATGTATTTCACGTATCTCAACTACGAAAGCATGTGCATGATCCAGATCTCGTTGTAGAAGAAGCCGCACAACAGGATTTGGAAATCACTCCAGAATTGGCAGTTAGAAGAGAGCCACTAAAGATAATTGGCAAAGAAACCAAAGAGCTGAGGAACAAGAAGGTTCACTTGGTCAAAGTGCAATGGAGTGGAGATCCGCGAGATTGTACTTGGGAAACAGAGGAAAGCATTAAGAAAGCCTACCCTAAGTGCAGGGTGAATGTCTCGGATTGACTCTAGTGCAAGGTACATTTACCATACTTTGCATTACCATTTTGTTCTCTACTTTGTTGTTGTTTTCTTTACATGAATGTATAACTTTCTAATTATATAATCTGAATGATTTTAAAAGAATATATGAATTAATTAGTATGATTTTGAAAAGTTAAAAATAAAATTGATTGTTGTTTGTGTTGGGTGATCGTGGATTTGATTAATTAAATTATTCGAATGATAGTTAATTTAATCAACAAGAGAATGAATGGTAGAATTTATTCGATTAAATCACACCTTAAGCTGATGAGAAAATTGATAGGAATATATACATGTGCATTATATATGTCTGAACAGGTAAATGGATTAGCTGTTGAGTAAAGAATTTATTTGCGTGCCCGACAAATAGGTAAACCTTAATGAGTTGGATGCGCAATTTTATTATTATATCAACTCCTGTGAATGCCATTGGATGCGGAGTGCTGGTTTTTCTGTGTGTAATAATAAATGTCGCCATAGGATAGTAACAATTAATTTTGAACTACACTACATGGCATACTTCTTGAAGATAGGCATACTTCATCATATACCACATAAGCATTTAGAGCTTGTGTGACGAGGTTGAAGATTTACCATACGAGCGAGAGGCTTGTATGGCGATGACTATATTTTACAGGTTGAACTGATGACTGATATGGACCATATAAAATATAACGGTAAATTGCCAGATTAATAAAAAACCCCACACGGGTCTGGAGATGACAATAAACACGTCTCTCTGGTCATTAAGGCAAAAAACCATTTATAGGGTGACGAGAATTTATTCTCTTGAGTTATGATCATTGCACACTCCCCTGTGGACACCGGAATATATCACTATAAATATGTGCATGCTTATTAGGATTTATTGGGTACCTAATACGGCCCAATAAATTTCCAAACCCCTCCCCGTACAAAGGAGGTTATGGCGAAATTTTTCGAAAATTTAGGGTGTTAGCCAAATTTTTGAAAAATTTGGAAATTCTTAGAAACTGAAAAGTTGAAGAATGGAAGCCAGATTGAAAGTAGAGTTGATTAATCAAACCACTTTTGAGTTTGTTCCTTTTCGGGGACGAAAAGTTTTAAGTGGGGGAGATTGTAACAACCCGTAAAATCTGAACAAATTTAAAAATTTTAAATTTGCTATTTTAGTGGATTTTAAATATTTAAAATAAATATTTTAAATGATAATGACGAAAAGTAGTTTGAATCGATGTTTGAAAATGAATATAATTACTTTGAATTATAAAAAGGCCTGAAATGGCGCGGTAGTTTCAAAATTTCAATTCAAACTTTGACTGACTGTACCAGGTGCAAAATAAAACGGATTTTAGTGAAACTAAAAATATTTAAATCTGTTAGTGAATATCTTTCTAACAAATCCGAAAAATCGAAGTTTCAAAGCAGGAGTCAAAAGTTATGGCCAAATGAATTTTCAGAAAGGTCGCTATAGAGCATATATAGCCCTTGAAAATAGACATTTTGCAAACGACCTCGGAATTCGATGAAACCACTTTTGTTGGATCCGGGATGTGAAATTATTGCTAGGTTACAAATTTCATAATTTTCGAAGTTAATTGATGAGCGTGGCGAAGGAAAATGTGTTTGGTCAATTACAGTTAAATTGGATCGACCAGAAAATGGCCATTCTTCAAACGGTCTCAGAATTCGACGAAACTAGTTTTGTTGGGACCTATCGCCAAAACATAGCTAGATTTATTTTTCTGGAATTTTTGGGATCAGTATGTGGCCCCGGCAAATTGAAATGTACGTTCAAATCAAATATTGAATGTTTTGTATTTTAATTTGAAGAGAAACTGACTGACACAGTCGAACGGGCCTATGAAACATAAACCATTATGTTCGGAATGGGGGTATTTAGCTAGGGGCGATAGTCGTTGGGTTTTATTTGGAGTCCGAATTTAAAAACTAGTATTTTCGAAAATAAATAATTAAAAATATAAACTAATTTCTTACAAAACCCTAGAATCCTTTGAAGCCGCCGTCAGTTGAAAATCAAGGGCTAGGGTTGTTCAAAAATTCAATCCGATTTTTCTCCAAATCCCATCAGTGATTTTCGAAGATTTCAAAACTAAAATCATAAATCTCTCCAAGCTCTTTCCATCTCTACCTGTTTGGTGGATTATCGTACAAAACTGAGAGAGAATTTTGGGCAGGAAGTGACGCCGTTAAGTGGCGTTTTCCGATGTTGTAGGGGGATCGAACTCGACGCCCTTGGGGGCGCGGAGAGGTGAGCGAGCGGCGCTCCAGGTGGTCATAGGCGATCGACGTCCGGCGTCTCGAGGTTCATGAAAATTCAAACCGTAGGGATCGAACTGTTTATTTGAGCATCGGCCTGTACATTAGATTGAAGAAAGGTTTATTTTTAGTTAATTAATTTATTAATTAACTTTAAAATGTCATTAACGTTTATAAAACCATATCTTTCTCATACGAACTCGAAATCCAGTGAAACAAGAGACAGTGGACTCGTGTGGACGTCATCTACATTCTAGAAGATACCGCATATTTTTCTGAGCCTTCTGCAATTTTTGGTAGAGTGGAACCCAATGTGAGATTTCTAATTTTTAAACGATATGGAAAACAATGATGTATAAATTATATAGTCGCTGTATGAGTTATATAAGCATTGTACACCTCATGTATAAGCGTTGTATAAGTTGTATGTTCGATGTATAAGTTATATATGCGTTGTAAAAATTATATATGCGATGAAATGACATTGAAATGAATTGAAATGAATTGAAATATATTTATATACGAATATATATATATATACTCCCCTCGTGCACAGACCATGGATGATATTTATTGGTTGTGATATTGTTTGGATTATTTGGTTGATGTGAAATTTGGGAGAATAATGCGAATGGTTGATAGAATTGTTTGTGGTTGAGAATGATTGATTGTGGTTGAAAAATACCCATTTGTGGTTGAAAACAAAATTAGAATAGGTTGTGGAAATGAAAGAAAACATGCTCGCCTGCGTGCGAATTAGATGCATGAAAATCCCCATTGTCAAAAACCGCGAGGTTTTAAGGTAGAGCGAGGAGCCATACTAGGGACGGTCCCGGTTTTAACTACCCTGCCGTTATGCTGCCGAAATTTTCAATAATATTCATGTGTTAGAATTATATTTGTAATGACCCGCATTGGCAGAGGTATTATAATTAATTTATTTAATTATATAAATAGTGATATAGTGAATTAAATGGTCGTAGAATTAAATAATAATGAATATTTAATTAAAATAATAAATTAAATAATATATTTAATTCCGAAATAATCAGAATTGGCTGAAATGGCGATATGGTGTGAACTGGATCATCTGTGATATTTAATTCAGTTTAGAATTGAATTTGAATAACGAAAATATTTTATAAACGACAGTTGAACGTATAATTATATTATAATTAAAATCGAGCTCGAAATGGCGCAGCAGTTCGTAATTTGGCGATTTGAACTTCAACTGAATGTACATGATTCGTTTTAAGCCAGATTTCTGTAAAACAAGAAACGTGTGGAGCTGGTGGAGTATATCTTTCTAGTGGAAGAGAAAAATCAGGGTTTCGTCGTGTAGATTTTTAAATATGTCCAAATCAAATTTTAAAATAGTCACTATAGAATCATTTATCGACCGTAACGGTTTATTCGATATAACTAGAGATCGGGTTTGAATTTAAACAAGATTCTTTAGAGACATAGTGATAATTTAATTTTTAGAATTTTACTGTAACTTTTATTTAATTTAATAAGAGACTTTTTATTTGAAGTATTTCGCACCCTGAAATCAACATTTTGAAGTTTCAAAATATGAGTCCACTGTAAGAACCCGTAACTTCCCCGTGAAGGAAAGAGCGGATACTTTTGAGAACAACACACAACAGGACGCATACGGAAGAACATTTCATTGTTATTACAACAATTCCATCAGATACAAGAATATACAGAGTATAAACAAATAAATTACATTCAACAAATATCAGAGATTACAATAAATTACATAGCAGCGGAAAATATACAAAACATAACTGAAAGTGATACACGGATACAGAGCTTTCCGAGCATCGTTTCAGCTGTAAATCAGGACCCTGTGAATATAAATCTGCAAAACCAAAACTACTAGCTGCCCGTGTGGAAAATAGGGGCACCCAGAGTTTAGGTTAAAACAATAAACTCCAGGTCAGTCATGGGACTGGTGTGAGAACTAAAACAGTTATTTAAAACTTTACTTTAAAAGAGAGTAATTCAAGGGACCACGCCGTATAACACGGAACGGGTTTCCTCCCAAGAATACTAGTGCATATAACAAAACAATGCAATGCTTTTTGAAAAAATGAAGCTATTATAAGACCCAGGTCCCATCACACAATGCAACGCAAGCCGGAGGATAGGGTTTTCCCTTATAATAGCCAAACATGCTTGGTACGTTTAAAACAAATCATTTGATACTATTATAAGTGTATAGTGTCAAAACAATTTCAATCATAAATATCAATCATAGGCGGCATGGGTACCATCTATCATGTCGCCATACTAGTTCTACAATTAAAACCGCAATACACGTATTGGAAATTGGATTTCCGTCATGAGTCGAGGCAAGGGGCAAGCTCCTCTCCGCGTTCGAGACACTCTAGCAAATGTCCCAGGACCCCACTATGATCCTTGGATCTTCAGGGCCGGTCCTCTCTTACTTTTGAGGATTAGTTATTCCTGAACACACGTTTCCCGGTCCTTACAGACCTATATCCGAGGCGCCTCGCATTCCAACAACCACACAGGTGAAAAGTATATAAATGTCAGGGCTGGTAGGTCACTGACACCACCCTAGCTAGAAAGAAACGTCGTGCTCTCCCTGCAGTCACTATCCCGTTTTTGACTCATACCGAGGTGTGAGGCTCGCGAATTCACGTTATACACAAAGCTATGCCACACAGGCCATGCTTTGATCATCAACCACAAGACTTTGCTTTTCAACAGAAGCCTTGATCAATTGCCACTTACGCGTGCCACATTGGCAATTCACTCCATGCGACTGATGTCCATCGATATACAACCTCTGAGCTCGTACGTCTCAGAGAAGGGCGTTAAGCAAGAGAATAAATTCTCCGCCGCCAAACAGATGTATATTTAATAGAGATCAATTGACACAGAATAAAATCCAATGTCAGACACACAATCCATTTACAAGTTCGTTCTGGGTCTGAACGAAACCGGAGGCACTTTCCTCGCATATCCATCCATCTCCAGGTACGTCTGGACGATCACCAACTGATTCCCTCATCCTGGGTGTACAGCCCAATCAAGATCATCAGTAATCACCCAAACGATGTGAAGACTTCCGGTCTTCAACCACCGTCTTCATCTTCGACATCTCGTCGAATCGGTTTTTCAGAATGGGTATAACCCGGCCTTTCTGAATAACTCACGTATATAATTAACAAATGTTACACAAACACAATGAACGCCTCATTCCAATTCAGAATATTCCTTTATTCACAAAATCACATTCTTAGGGAAATGTTCCCATTAATTTTATCCAAGATAAATTCTTCTAAATTTATCCTATAATCTTCTTTTGGATATCATTTCAAACTAGTCGGGATTAGCGAACCACACCGAAGTAATTATTTGTTTTATTTCCCAATCCCAACCTATATATCCCATGGAGCAAAACTGGTGATACTCCATATCTAACACCACGGTGTTATCGGTAAAATTAATTACCATTTCACGTTCAAATCTAATTAAAGATTTAACTATCGCTTTGGAGCAAAACTGGTGATACTCCACTCTCGATCACTTTTCAGATTTGATAATTTAAATTATCAATTCACATTTTAATCTAATTAAAGATTCATTAAAACTTCACTTAGTTTTAATCTTCTCAAAAATCAATATCTTGCCTTTAACTGGGTTAAAGCACCAATGTCATCTAAAACACGATCCACGATAAACCCAAATCACATTTGATATTAAATACAAGGCTTTGAATAGAAAATATATCGGCTTATATTCAATATCAAATTCTGAAACCAACATATCTCGTATTGGAAATAACGATATAAAATATATCTTTCAAATTCCCATAACAATATCTGTATAGTCACGAAATCCAACATCGAAATATCCCGAAGATAATTTCGATTCAACTCCAGTCCAATCCACGTATTGGGAATATTGATTATTTTTAAAATCACTTTCAAATTCAATTTATTCATTTCACAAATAAATTGATTTTAATTCTAGTTCAAAACTAGTTCATTTCGATACAAACCTATTTTTATCATTTCAAATTTGGAGTTTTTCACCCCAGTTCTTTCCAATTCACATATTATGATTTTACACAAATTATCAATATTTTTAATAATTTTATCAAGGCCCGTACAGTCGATTTCCATCAACGGCCATCGAACTGCACTTACAACGACCTTTTTCAAATTTGATTTGTACATAATTCCAAATCCAACCGTTAGATTTCAAATTTCTAATATTCATTGGAAAGCTCTTTTCGATACGAACCCAACGGTTCCGGTTTTAGGAGAATCCGACGGTTGGATCTCCCGCAATGTCCGTTTGAAATAAATGGTCGAAATTCACGAACTGCCGCGGCGCGGCGCGTTCTATTCAGGCCATTATATTATATATATATATATATACATTATATATTTCGTCGATTTCTATTTAAAACGAATTTTATAAATCGTTTTAAATTCGTTTCTAAAACAATTCAACTCCTATACTCAGTTTCAAATCGATTTGATTTCAATTCAATTCGAATTCATTTCATTTCAATTCCAATTCTAATTCGTTTCAATTCAATTCAATTTGAATTTACTTACCATTTGATTCAATTCGAATTCGTTTTAAATTGATTTCAATTCAATTTCAGTTCGTTTTAAATTTCAATTTCAATTTAATTCAATTTGAATTTCAATTTAATTCAATTTGAATTCATTTCTATTTTATTCGAATTCAAATTCACTTTCTATTCAATTCGACTTCGAATTCATTTTCTATTCGATTCGAATTCATTTCAAATTGATTCAATAAAATTTCCATTCAAAATATTAAATTTTGAAATCACTTTTCAATATTCATTATAAAACGAATAAAATCGATATAAACATCGTTCGCGTCAAAATAACGCATCTCTAATCAACACGGCTTCATATTTCAATAATTCGTTATTCTATTCAACAAATGAATATTTGTTCTATTCAACACATGAATCTATATTTCTTTCAACACACGACTAATCTCAACACATGAGTACTGTCAACACCTCACTATTTTTGTTATGTAAAATATTTTATAAAACTAAGGTATCTATCGTTTGATTTTCAATTAGACTTCTACTGGGAAGTAGTTCTAATTTTAAATATGATAAAGATGTAATTTTTATTATTTAAAATATTTCACTCAACACATGAGTAGTTTCAACCCATAATCATCGTCAACACATGACTATTTTTATATTCAACACATGAATTTTCTTTTATAATATTCATTATTTTCCCGATTGGAATGAGGCCCAATCAATCACCATATAACGTTAATTATATGGATTCCATACAACACATGTATATAATAGCATTGAAAAATAATCAACCATCAACCAAAGTGCACTACACTGTATAAGCATCAAATATAGATATCTGACGCTTATAACAGCCTGTCAATCGACCGATCGACATATTTAATCAATCAGGATGAGTGAACTTCAAATTTCATCCCAACACCCGTGTGGGGTTTCAAACAATCAAACACAGATTTTATTTGTGCAGTTGGGCGACGTGTAAAATTTATCGACCCAATCAATATCAGTCAAATCAGTGTATATAAACAAATCGGCCGATTTGTTTATAAATATTTTATTTATTCACTTTCACGTTAAAAACTATATTTTTAACGATAAAATATTTTATTTCAACACATGAATTTCTATTCAGTTCATTTATTCAATAAAATGATATTTTTATTTTTCTAACATATTTTAGAAAATTTCGGCGGCATAACGGCACGATACTAGAAACGGGACGAGGCCTAGCCTTATCCCCGGTCTAGTGAAGGCCCACGCCATTCACACATCAATCAAATCAATTTCATTTCACCAAACAATTTCCATTCAATCAAATATTCTAACTAACTACTCAACCAAACAATTTAACAAACAAGCCATCCATGGTCTGTGGATGACGGGTGTCGGGTGCTACTAAACACCGTCTACATCCTAGTATATATATATAACTAGAAAAAGAATTTTGAGTGAGAAGTTCTCACCGAAAGCTATCCACTCATCTTGACTCTTCTTTTTTTAGAAATCTTCTTCATTCTCGCCTTTTTATCACCTTCGTTGCCCGTAGTCACTACATATATAAAAATCACACATTTTTATATTTCGATGTCTTTAAAATAAAAATCACATTTTTATTTGTTCGTTTTCAATTTAAAATCATATTTTTATAATCACTTCATATATTTAAAAATCGAATTTTTACTCCGTTATTCAATATATAAAAATCGAATTTTTACTTTCACGCTATATGGATAAAATTTCTATTTTCACACCGCTACTATATAGATAAAAAATTATATTTTTATCACCTTATTCTACATATAAAGATTTCGCCCTTTCAAAAATAAAGTTTTCGCCTTTATAAAAATAAAGTTTTCGCCTTTATAAAAATAAAGTTTTCGCCTTTATAAAAATAAAGTTTTCTCCTTTCATCACTATAAAAATTCCCTCTTTATTTCAACATATATATAATAAAAATCATATTTTTATTTCGCTTCATATATAAAGATCAAATTTTTACTTGTTATATAATATAAAAATCGCATTTCTATTCTTTCTATACGATAAAAATCATATTTTTACTTCTCTATTTTCTATATAAAGATCTCGCCTTTTCAACTATAAAGGCTTCACCCTTACAAAAATATAGATTTCATCGTTATGAAAATCACCACTTTATTCCAACGTATATAAAATAAAAATCAGATTTTTATTTCGCTACATATACAAAGATGATATTTTTATATTCTCTATCCTATAAAGATTATATTTTTAATACTTTAAAAATATAAAAATCATATTTTTAATATTTCTATATAGTAAAGATTATATTTTTAATACTTTAAAAATTTAAAAATCATAATTTAATTACTTTTCTATATTATAAAAACTATATTCTTGTCATATTTAAAAATCAAATCTTTTCATAAAGGAAAATCAAATCCTTTTATAATATATAAAAAAATGTAATCTCTTTAATCGCTAATTATACACCAAACTGAATTTAAAGACTAATTACATAGGAAACACATAAATAAATTAAATTAAAACTGATTTAGTAAATTAAAAATCACCTTCTTCTTCGCAAAATGGAGTCACTGGTCAAGGGGAGAGAAGGAGCGGAGGGCGGAGGCAGGCTTCAGGCGGCAGGCGGAGGGGTCTTCAGGTGGCGGATCCGAGAAGGGGGTGGCGCGGTGAGGCTGGCGTCGGGGTTTGGGATTGGGGTCACGGTTTTCGATTAGGAGAGCGAGGGAGAGAGAAGAGAGACAGGGGCGATCGGGAGAGGCGTGCGGTGGTGGTGGCTCTGCCACCGGCGGCGGCGGGGGGCATCGACGCGATTTCGATTTCTTTTTTTTTTTTTTCTTTTCCCTCGTTCAAAAATGATAACGAGAAGGGGGGGGGGCAGAAAGATATAGGAAGAGGGTTTTTTTTTTTATTTATTTATTTTATTATTATTTTATTTTGCAAAAAGTTGACTTTCACTTACGACCTCGAAACGAGGCCCACCGCCTGTCGTCTATAGCGTTTTACCCCCATTCCGAACACAATGGGATATGTATCATAGGCTGATTTGGCTGTTACAATCAGTTTCTGTTAAATTTACATTTAAATCACTTTATTGAATTTTAAACGTACATTTCAAATTCTCAGGGTCACATACTAATTCTAAAAATTACAGAAAAATATTTTCTAGCCTCGTATTGATGATACGGTCCTAACAAAACTAGTTTCGTTGAATTCTGAGAACGTTGGAAAAATGGCCATTTTCCAGTCGATTAAAATCAACTGAAACTGGTCAAACGCGTTTTCCTTTGCCACGCTCACATATTGATTCGAAAAATTATGAAATTTGAAACCTAGCAATAATTTGACATCACGGACCCAACAAAAGTGGTTTCGTCGAAATCCGAGGTCATTTGCAAAATGTCTATTTTTAAGGGCCTGAATTCCATAGCGACTATTCAGAATTTTCAATTGGACATATCTTTTGATTCTCGCTACGAAATTTTGATTTGTCGGATTCGTTGGAAAGATATTCACAAATAGATCCTAATGATTTTGGTTTCACTAAAATCCGGATTGTTTTGCACCCGGTACATTCAATTGAAGTTTGAAATCGAATTATCGAACTACCGCGCCATTTTCAATTCTATTTATAATTATATATAATTATTTATATTCTAACGACGACGCGTATAATATATACGTTCAAATTCTATTCTAAATAAATTTCTCGTCGATTTTATTTAAAATAATTCATTTTAAATAATCAAAATTCGCTAAAATTGCCAAAATAAAAATTTTAAACTGGCCCAGAATTTTCGGGTTATTACAATCTCCCCCACTTAAAACTTTTCGTCCCCGAAAAGGAACAATGTCGAAAGTGGTTTGATTAATCAACTCTACGTTCGATCTGGCTTCCATTCTCCAACTTTTCAGTTTCTGAGAATTTTCAAAAATTTCAAAAATTTGGCTAACACCCTAAATTTTCGAAAAATTTCGCCATAACCTCCCCTGCACCGGGAGCATCGGGGAATTTCAAATAGCTTCCCCGGTTCTTCTAATCTCAAAAAGAAAAAGAAAAAGCCAAGCGGCTAGCCAATAGGCTCACAAAATCATCATCACCCAAACAAAACAGGAAATTATGTAGTAAACATGTACCTATTTGTCGGGCAAACAAATTTTATTCTTCGGCTCTAGCCTCCTTGCTATGACCTGTTCAATGTAAGTATATGTATATGCAAGCAAATGCGACCAATTTTCAATACAGTTCAATATTTGATTCTATTAGGCATAGTGGTTAAAAATTATCAAACAAATGAACAAACAACACAAACATCAATCAATTAGTGGATTAGAGTTTCAAATTCATAATTTGATATATATAGAAAATCATGTTTTTGATGCCAATTCACAACAATGTGTTCTAACTATATAAGTTTGGTTCTCACACCAGTCTAATGGAAATATATAGAAATCACACCTTCGAAACACGAACATAAATACTGATGATGTAGCTACAATCATCAGAATCATCTTCGGGTGTCTAGAATGTGACTCTATATCTATCCAGTATATTAAAACTTCGAATATACGTTCATGACGCGTATACGCGAAATCTATATATACTCGATTGTCCATATTCAAAATAAATAAATAATCAAATACGTATAAAGCGATTTAAATTTTCAAAACAAAATTGTTTTCATTTGAAAAATATACTCTTCACACTCGTTCTAGGATACTACTGATCCTATCTCTAACGAGTCATTCTAATTGGATATTACTAATCCAATATCTGATGAATTCTTTCGTATGGTTCTAATGTGTCTTGTTCTCGAGCTCTGTAAACCAAAGCTCTGATACCAACTGTAAGAACCCGTAACTTCCCCGTGAAGGAAAAAGCGGATACTTTTGAGAACAACACACAACAGGACGCATACGGAAGAACATTTCATTGTTATTACAACAATTCCATCAGATACAAGAATATACAGAGTATAAACAAATAAATTACATTCAACAAATATCAGAGATTACAATAAATTACATAGCAGCGGAAAATATACAAAACATAACTGAAAGTGATACACGGATACAGAGCTTTCCGAGCATCGTTTCAGCTGTAAATCAGGACCCTGTGAATATAAATCTGCAAAACCAAAACTACTAGCTGCTCGTGTGGAAAATAGGGGCACCCAGAGTTTAGGTTAAAACAATAAACTCCAGGTCAGTCATGGGACTAGTGTGAGAACTAAAACAGTTATTTAAAACTTTACTTTAAAAGAGAGTAATTCAAGGGACCACGCCGTATAACACGGAACGGGTTTCCTCCCAAGAATACTAGTGCATATAACAAAACAACGCAATGCTTTTTGGAAAAATGAAGCTATTATAAGACCCAGGTCCCATCACACAATGCAACGCAAGCCGGAGGATAGGGTTTTCCCTTATAATAGCCAAACATGCTTGGTACGTTTAAAACAAATCATTTGATACTATTATAAGTGTATAGTGTCAAAACAATTTCAATCATAAATATCAATCATAGGCGGCATGGGTACCATCTATCATGTCGCCATACTAGTTCTACAATTAAAACCGCAATACACGTATTGGAAATTGGATTTCCGTCATGAGTCGAGGCAAGGGGCAAGCTCCTCTCCGCGTTCGAGACACTCTAGCAAATGTCCCAGGACCCCACTATGATCCTTGGATCTTCAGGGCCGGTCCTCTCTTACTTTTGAGGATTAGTTATTCCTGAACACACGTTTCCCGGTCCTTACAGACCTATATCCGAGGCGCCTCGCATTCCAACAACCACACAGGTGAAAAGTATATAAATGTCAGGGCTGGTAGGTCACTGACACCACCCTAGCTAGAAAGAAACGTCGTGCTCTCCCTGCAGTCACTATCCCGTTTTTGACTCATACCGAGGTGTGAGGCTCGCGAATTCACGTTATACACAAAGCTATGCCACACAGGCCGTGCTTTGATCATCAACCACAAGACTTTGCTTTTCAACAGAAGCCTTGATCAATTGCCACTTACGCGTGCCACATTGGCAATTCACTCCATGCGACTGATGTCCACCGATATACAACCTCTGAGCTCGTACGTCTCAGAGAAGGGCGTTAAGCAAGAGAATAAATTCTCCGCCGCCAAACAGATGTATATTTAATAGAGATCAATTGACACAGAATAAAATCCAATGTCAGACACACAATCCATTTACAAGTTCGTTCTGGGTCTGAACGAAACCGGAGGCACTTTCCTCGCATATCCATCCATCTCCAGGTACGTCTGGACGATCACCAACTGATTCCCTCATCCTGGGTGTACAGCCCAATCAAGATCATCAGTAATCACCCAAACGATGTGAAGACTTCCGGTCTACAACCACCGTCTTCATCTTCGACATCTCGTCGAATCGGTTTTTCAGAATGGGTATAACCCGGCCTTTCTGAATAACTCACGTATATAATTAACAAATGTTACACAAACACAATGAACGCCTCATTCCAATTCAGAATATTCCTTTATTCACAAAATCACATTCTTAGGGAAATGTTCCCATTAATTTTATCCAAGATAAATTCTTCTAAATTTATCCTATAATCTTCTTTTGGATATCATTTCAAACTAGTCGGGATTAGCGAACCACACCGAAGTAATTATTTGTTTTATTTCCCAATCCCAACCTATATATCCCATGGAGCAAAACTGGTGATACTCCATATCTAACACCACGGTGTTATCGGTAAAATTAATTACCATTTCACGTTCAAATCTAATTAAAGATTTAACTATCGCTTTGGAGCAAAACTGGTGATACTCCACTCTCGATCACTTTTCAGATTTGATAATTTAAATTATCAATTCACATTTTAATCTAATTAAAGATTCATTAAAACTTCACTTAGTTTTAATCTTCTCAAAAATCAATATCTTGCCTTTAACTGGGTTAAAGCACCAATGTCATCTAAAACACGATCCACGATAAACCCAAATCACATTTGATATTAAATACAAGGCTTTGAATAGAAAATATATCGGCTTATATTCAATATCAAATTCTGAAACCAACATATCTCATATTGGAAATAACGATATAAAATATATCTTTCAAATTCCCATAACAATATCTGTATAGTCACGAAATCCAACATCGAAATATCCCGAAGATAATTTCGATTCAATTCCAGTCCAATCCACGTATTGGGAATATTGATTATTTTTAAAATCACTTTCAAATTCAATTTATTCATTTCACAAATAAATTGATTTTAATTCTAGTTCAAAACTAGTTCATTTCGATACAAACCTATTTTTATCATTTCAAATTTGGAGTTTTTCACCCCAGTTCTTTCCAATTCACATATTATGATTTTACACAAATTATCAATATTTTTAATAATTTTATCAAGGCCCGTACAGTCGATTTCCATCAACGGCCATCGAACTGCACTTACAGCGACCTTTTTCAAATTTGATTTGGACATAATTCCAAATCCAACCGTTAGATTTCAAATTTCTAATATTTATTGGAAAGCTCTTTTCGATACGAACCCAACGGTTCCGGTTTTAGGAGAATCCGACGGTTGAATCTCCCGCAATGTCCGTTTGAAATAAATGGTCGAAATTCACGAACTGCCGCGGCGCGGCGCGTTCTATTCAGGCCATTATATATATATATATATATATATATATATATATACAATATATATTTCGTCGATTTCTATTTAAAACGAATTTTATAAATCGTTTTAAATTCGTTTCTAAAACAATTCAACTCCTATACTCAGTTTCAAATCGATTTGATTTCAATTCAATTCGAATTCATTTCATTTCAATTCCAATTCTAATTCGTTTCAATTCAATTCAATTTGAATTTACTTTCCATTTGATTCAATTCGAATTCGTTTTAAATTGATTTCAATTCAATTTCAGTTCGTTTTAAATTTCAATTTCAATTTAATTCAATTTGAATTTCAATTTAATTCAATTTGAATTCATTTCTATTTTATTCGAATTCAAATTCACTTTCTATTCAATTCGACTTCGAATTCATTTTCTATTCGATTCGAATTCATTTCAAATTGATTCAATAAAATTTCCATTCAAAATATTAAATTTTGAAATCACTTTTCAATATTCATTATAAAACGAATAAAATCGATATAAACATCGTTCGCGTCAAAATAACGCATCTCTAATCAACACGGCTTCATATTTCAATAATTCATTATTCTATTCAACAAATGAATATTTGTTCTATTCAACACATGAATCTATATTTCTTTCAACACACGACTAATCTCAACACATGAGTACTGTCAACACCTCACTATTTTTGTTATGTAAAATATTTTATAAAACTAAGGTATCTATCGTTTGATTTTCAATTAGACTTCTACTGGGAAGTAGTTCTAATTTTAAATATGATAAAGATGTAATTTTTATTATTTAAAATATTTCACTCAACACATGAGTAGTTTCAACCCATAATCATCGTCAACACATGACTATTTTTATATTTAACACATGAATTTTCTTTTATAATATTCATTATTTTCCCGATTGGAATGAGGCCCAATCAATCACCATATAACGTTAATTATATGGATTCCATACAACACATGTATATAATAGCATTGAAAAATAATCAACCATCAACCAAAGTGCACTACACTGTATAAGCATCAAATATAGATATCTGACGCTTATAACAGCCTGTCAATCGACC
Organism: Allium sativum; assembly: GCA_030737875.1. NCBI lineage: Eukaryota > Viridiplantae > Streptophyta > Magnoliopsida > Asparagales > Amaryllidaceae > Allium > Allium sativum. Next base: position 495,244,024 of record CM060920.1, read on the forward strand.
GATCGACATATTTAATCAATCAGGATGATTGAACTTCAAATTTCATCCCAACACCCGTGTGGGGTTTAAAACAATCAAACACAGATTTTATTTGTGCAGTTGGGCGACGTGTAAAATTTATCGACCCAATCAATATCAGTCAAATCAGTGTATATAAACAAATCGGCCGATTTGTTTAAAAATATTTTATTTATTCACTTTCACGTTAAAAACTATATTTTTAACGATAAAATATTTTATTTCAACACATGAATTTCTATTCAGTTCATTTATTCAATAAAATGATATTTTTATTTTTCTAACATATTTTAGAAAATTTCGGCGGCATAACGGCACGATACTAGAAACGGGACGAGGCTTAGCCTTATCCCCGGTCTAGTGAAGGCCCACGCCATTCACACATCAATCAAATCAATTTCATTTCACCAAACAATTTCCATTCAATCAAATATTCTAACTAACTACTCAACCAAACAATTTAACAAACAAGCCATCCATGGTCTGTGGATGACGGGTGTCGGGTGCTACTAAACACCGTCTACATCCTAGTATATATATATAACTAGAAAAAGAATTTTGAGTGAGAAGTTCTCACCGAAAGCTATCCACTCATCTTGACTCTTCTTTTTTTAGAAATCTTCTTCATTCTCGCCTTTTTATCACCTTCGTTGCCCGTAGTCACTACATATATAAAAATCACACATTTTTATATTTCGATGTCTTTAAAATAAAAATCACATTTTTATTTGTTCGTTTTCAATTTAAAATCATATTTTTATAATCACTTCATATATTTAAAAATCGATTTTTTACTCCGTTATTCAATATATAAAAATCGAATTTTTATTTTCACGCTATATGGATAAAATTTCTATTTTCACACCGCTACTATATAGATAAAAAATTATATTTTTATCACCTTATTCTACATATAAAGATTTCGCCCTTTCAAAAATAAAGTTTTCGCCTTTATAAAAATAAAGTTTTCGCCTTTATAAAAATAAAGTTTTCGCCTTTATAAAAATAAAGTTTTCGCCTTTATAAAAATAAAGTTTTCACCTTTATAAAAATAAAGTTTTCGCCTTTATAAAAATAAAGTTTTCTCCTTTCATCACTATAAAAATTCCCTCTTTATTTCAACATATATATAATAAAAATCATATTTTTATTTCGCTTCATATATAAAGATCAAATTTTTACTTGTTATATAATATAAAAATCGCATTTCTATTCTTTCTATACGATAAAAATCATATTTTTACTTCTCTATTTTCTATATAAAGATCTCGCCTTTTCAACTATAAAGGCTTCACCCTTACAAAAATATAGATTTCATCGTTATGAAAATCACCACTTTATTCCAACGTATATAAAATAAAAATCAGATTTTTATTTCGCTACATATACAAAGATGATATTTTTATATTCTCTATCCTATAAAGATTATATTTTTAATACTTTAAAAATATAAAAATCATATTTTTAATATTTCTATATAGTAAAGATTATATTTTTAATACTTTAAAAATTTAAAAATCATATTTTAATTACTTTTCTATATTATAAAAACTATATTCTTGTCATATTTAAAAATCAAATCTTTTCATAAAGGAAAATCAAATCCTTTTATAATATAAAAAAAATGTAATCTCTTTAATCGCTAATTATACACCAAACTGAATTTAAAGACTAATTACATAGGAAACACATAAATAAATTAAATTAAAACTGATTTAGTAAATTAAAAATCACCTTCTTCTTCGCAAAATGGAGTCACTGGTCAAGGGGAGAGAAGGAGCGGAGGGTGGAGGCAGGCTTCAGGCGGCAGGCGGAGGGGTCTTCAGGTGGCGGATCCGAGAAGGGGGTGGCGCGGTGAGGCTGGCGTCGGGGTTTGGGATTGGGGTCACGGTTTTCGATTAGGAGAGCGAGGGAGAGAGAAGAGAGACAGGGGCGATCGGGAGAGGCGTGCGGTGGTGGTGGCTCTGCCACCGGCGGCGGCGGGGGCATCGACGCGATTTCGATTTCTTTTTTTTTTCCCTCGTTCAGAAATGATAACGAGAAGGGGGGGGGGGGGGGGCAGAAAGATATAGGAAGAGGGTTTTTATTTATTTTTATTTATTTATTTTATTATTATTTTATTTTGCAAAAAGTTGACTTTCACTTACGACCTCGAAACGAGGCCCACCGCCTGTCGTCTATAGCGTTTTACCCCCATTCCGAACACAATGGGATATGTATCGTAGGCTGATTTGGCTGTTACAATCAGTTTCTGTTAAATTTACATTTAAATCACTTTATTGAATTTTAAACGTACATTTCAAATTCTCAGGGTCACATACTAATTCTAAAAATTACAGAAAAATATTTTCTAGCCTCGTATTGACGATACGGTCCTAACAAAACTAGTTTCGTTGAATTCTGAGACCGTTGGAAAAATGGCCATTTTCCAGTCGATTAAAATCAACTGAAACTCTTCAAACGCGTTTTCCTTTGCCATGCTCACATATTGATTCGAAAAATTATGAAATTTGAAACCTAGCAATAATTTGACATCACGGACCCAACAAAAGTGGTTTCGTCGAAATCCGAGGTCATTTGCAAAATGTCTATTTTTAAGGGCCTGAATTCCATAGCGACTATTCAGAATTTTCAATTGGACATATCTTTTGATTCTCGCTACGAAATTTTGATTTGTCGGATTCTATGGAAAGATATTCACAAATAGATCCTAATGATTTTGGTTTCACTAAAATCCGGATTGTTTTGCACCCGGTACATTCAATTGAAGTTTGAAATCGAATTATCGAACTACCGCGCCATTTTCAATTCTATTTATAATTATATATAATTATTTATATTCTAACGACGACGCGTATAATATATACGTTCAAATTCTATTCTAAATAAATTTCTCGTCGATTTTATTTAAAATAATTCATTTTAAATAATCAAAATTCGCTAAAATTGCCAAAATAAAAAATTTAAACTGGCCCAGAATTTTCGGGTTATTACATCCACCTACCGATATTATTATATTTCTGAAGTCGGGACACCTCCTTCGTCACGATGGTGTTTTTATTTATGTTCGTACGTAAGTAGAAATTTTCGTAACAGGGTACACTGAACTTTTTAAACATAAGAGAAATATGACACTTTAAAGCCAAATGAACAGCATGTGATGTACACAAATAAATAAAACAGAACAAACGGGATATGTTGGACTTGTAGGTGAGCAATTTTCAAGGGGGTACATGTTTGATAACAAATGGAACCACGTACATCATCACATGGACCATAACGTATCAACTAGTTTCTCCACAAATACCTACCCTCACGTGTCAACTAGTTTCTCCACAAATACCTACCCTCACGTGTCAACGAGTCCCTCCACAAATACATACATAACATGCCTACGTCCTACCTTTTCTTTCTCTATATATATACGGTGATAAGTGGTTCTCTTAAATTCTTTACTCATTTAATTAAGTCCGAGACCCTGGTTCTGCTCGACGTAAGGAGCACTGGTGGCACGAGCGATGGGGACTGATGTGTCGACGGCAACTGGGAAGCTGCGTTAGTTCTGTAATGTTGAGTACTTGAGTTTGTTTCATTTGCTGAGATGAACAGGGGTGTAGCGTTGGTTTGTAAATTCGTTGAGGAGCAAGGCGTTAATTTGTGCATGTGTTCGGATGTGTGTGTGTAGTGAGTATAGCAGAAAGTGTTAAGGGTTGAGCACGGAAAGGGTTGCGAACTGAATTGGGTTCGACTTAGCTGTGAAGGACGTTGGGGACAACTATGATGTTGTTTTAAATACACAGTTGAGGACTAGTATTGTTTGGAGCAGGAGAGGTATTGTTTTGCTTTCCTTGCGTTAATAAGGAGGGGAAGTGGTAGTTGGATCTGAAATTTATATTGGAAAGAAGGGTCTTCATAGTCACGGTTTCAAAAGGGGAGTAGAAGGGAAGTATTTGGTGAAGTTTGTATGGGGAGGAGCAGATAAATGTAATGAGGAAGCGGGTTGTAAATCCTAGAGCGAATGGAGAAGATAAGGGGGTGACGTGGATTTAAAGTGTAAGGGGGAAGCGGGTCTGATTTCTTGTGTGGGCCGAAATTGTGTGCGAAACAAGTTGCATTGGGATAGTACGGACGGGAGCAACACAATGAGACTGACCGGGAGTGGATCAGAGACAGTTACAATTTATGGCGAAATAAATTGTCCGACTGAATCAAATAACGCGAACCGTTATTTAACAATTAACGCGCAACAGTGAGTAAATCTCACTAACTCTGAATAGTTTATAATTTCATGTTGTATTTTTAGAACTGTTAGATATTGGCTGATTGACTATGTGTTGACTGTTTGATTGAACTGCTAGTCAGTTAGTTGAATTTCTATATTGATTCTGTTTAACAGAATATATCATATGGAACTAAAAGTGATGTTATCTATATTGTTTAACATATGTGATGCAGGGAAACAGGTTGGAGGAATCCAACTGGATTCCTCAACATTTATTTTACTGTGATTCATATATTGTGATATATGATGTGATATATAATCTGTTGTTGATTTTGTGTGTTTGGACGATATTTATCGTTGTTATATGGTATGTTAAATACCATAAGAAATAATGGATATGGAAAAGGGGATTTTTCAAAGTGTATTTTGAAAATGAATTATTTATATAAAATCGATGGATTTTATATAGGAAAGGAAAAGGATTTTTATAAAAGAAATATGTATAAAATCAAAGGATAAGTTAGAATAAAAAGGAAATCATTTGTGAAGTGAAGAACCGTTACTAAAAGTAAATCTTTATAAATGAATATTTTATTCGAAAAGGAGTTTATCGAATTAGTTATTCGAATAGAATAAAGGATGTTATCGAATAAAGTTAAAAGGAGGTATTCAAATATAGTTTAGCCAAAAGGAGTTATTCGATCAGAATTCATCGAATAGAATTAATTGATTAGAGTTAATCAACCAGAGTTAATCAGTTAGGGTTAACCAGTTAGAGTTAATTAGTTAGAGTAAATCAGTTAGGTTAAAGCGTAGAGTTAAACCAGTTAGAGTTTATCAGTTAGAGCTAAACAATTGGGAGTTAATCGATGTTAGTTTAATCGATTAGAGTTAAAGCAAAGGAGTTAATCGATGTTAGTTTAATCGAAAGGAGTTAATCGATGTTAGTTTAATCGAAAGGAGTTAATCGATGTTAGTTTAATCGAAAGGAGTTAATCAAATATAGTTTATTCGAATATAAAGTAAAATGAGTTAATCGAATATAGTTTATTCGAATAGAAAGTAAAAGGAGTTAATCGAATATAGTTTATTCGAATAGAAGCAAATGAGTTAATCGAATATAGTTTATTCGAAGAAAGTAAAAGGAGTTATCGAATATAGTTTATTTGAAAGGAGTTAAGTGAAATGAGTAAATCAATAGCGTTAGTCAAATAGAGTTAATCCAATAGTGTTAGTCCAATAGAGTTAATTGATAAGGGTTAATCGAATAGAGTTAAGTGAAAAGAGTCAATCGAATATAGCTATTCGAAGGAGGGTTAAGTAAGGAAGTTAGTAAAAGGAATATAAAGTGAACTTTGCCTATTTCAAAGTTAGAAATGTTGTTCAGTTAAGGTCTGAGAGGTAGTTCTACCCCAACTTGATTGGCTTCGTTTTTAACTAAGGAATAGTTAAGGTTCGGCAGTAAAGGAAATGGTTTGAGTTGGCATCGTGATGGTTTGTTTAAACATCTGTCTAAGTCCAATGAAGAAGCTTTGGAAATGTTTTCCAAATAAGAAACCAGAAATGTTTTCTAATAAAGAAAACAAGAAAATGGAAATGTTTTCCATTGTTAATAACGTATATTTTCCAAATTTAGGAAATAAGAAATATTGAATATAGGGAAACAAGAGATAAGTAAATTAATGAAATAAAGAGATAAGTGTTGAATGATGTTTGATCAATATAAATTTCCATTTTGAAATAATATCGTTGTTTGCACACCTGTTTTTCTTCGATAGTTAAATCACAGACTATCGAAGTTTTGACCATTTTAACGTTGTTAATATGGAGAGACCGGTTGGATTATTATCCAAAGAACCACTCTGTATTGGCATAAGCGTTGCGAATCATATATGCCAAAGAAAATTGAAGACGGAGTTATGCAAGGGCTATCCTGTTTACAGAATAATGCCTTCGGTTCATCCTGTTCCTGGATGACTTGTATGGACGGATGTCTGACAGAGTATTTCCAGACGATCACGTATATTGATTTCTCCAATCGTACCAAGAGTGGAAGCGGAGAAGGAAACTTCTTTTTGCTAACACATAATGTATGGTTGAGGACGTCAATCGGTGATTTGATGGATTTGATGATGTGGCATTCAAAGTGAATCTAATGTGATGATAAAGCGTAGCTTCTAGCCTCACATCCGGTAAATGACAGAAATCGGGCAGGCAACATGGCTAAGTCGGTCGCACCGAAGTAGGTTGTATAATCACCTGATCTAGAGTTTCATTTACTTCTAAAAATCTATTGTTGATGCTGTCCCATTCGGGAAACGGTTGCTGATCCCAACTGTTGGTGATATACATTCGATACACTCAAGTGAAATGAGTGGTCGGTCATGTGTGGCCGGGTTGAAAGATGTTCTTGTTGAACCCAGTGTATTCCTCTCTAGAGGTACATCAGTAGAAGGTGGTTCCATACCTTGTCATAGTTGGAAACCCATTACCCAATACGTGCTTGCGGTTTTGATTGTATATTATATATGTAGAACGTGAGATGAAAGCGTTTCTGCTAGATGATTATTATATTGCATTGATAGACATTATTATAATATCAAAAGATTTTTGATATAAAGATATTTGGATTCTCATAAGGGAAAAACCCATTCCATTATACGGCGTGGTCTTATGAGATATCGATTACCTGCTTGAACTGTATTAAACTGTTTTACTTACACCAGTCCCATGACTGACCCGGAGTTTTATTTGTTTGTTTCCCTAAACTCTTGGGTGCCTAAATTTGTATGGGCAGTCAAGTAGTCAGGATTTACAGATATACTGGAAGAGCTGGAGCAGGAGGCTTCAGGATCATATAGCTATAGTTATTTCCGCTGTGTTGTAAGTGCTGTACTTTGAAAATGTTGTATATTCAAATACAAATGTATATTTCAAAGTTATGTTACATATATTATATGTTATTCATTCCGCTGTGAGGTTCGTGTTACTCTGATGTTGTGTTCTTCTTCTTCTTCTATTCTAAGTTTCTATCTTATCTTTCCTCACCCTCTAATTTCTTTCACTAATGACTGGTATTTTTCGATGTTTGGTTAGTCATCATCGTGTTTATGTCGATAACCAAAGTCGTCAAAATCCCGGGTCATTACAGTTGGTATTAGAGCATAAGGTTAAGTGAATTACCTTGGCACTGTGGCGTGACTCGGTAGAGATAGCATTAGTAATACCCTAGATTGAGTTGAGTGTATATATACGAGTGAACGTATTTGTATATGATATAAGAATAATTTTTATATTGTGGAGATTCATTGGTTGAGTTGTTTATGAGTTCTGGTCGATCAGTTTGATCCACTGTATCGGTAGGAGTTACTAAACACTCGAATACGATGGGTCGACACGATATGTTTTGAAATATGGTAAATTAAAATAAGTTTACCCAAGGTATATCTTGATACAGAGGAGATATATATATCAAAATTATAATATATTGGTTGTTATTAAAATCAAGTAAGACTATAAATTAAATGGTTATGTAAATAACCAATCAGAATTCATATAAGTGAAATACGTGAAATTAGATGAGTTAAATCTGAAATTTAAACCAGAAATGGAGTTAAAACTCTGGAGAATTGGACAAGTGTTTGTAAATGGATTCGGATTAGAAATAAGGAAAATTTAAGATCCTGGGAGATTTTAAATTGTTTTACAAGCCGTGTGAATCATATTTTGAAATGAATTTCAAAGTGGAAATGTTTAAAAATGATTTTATAGTATTGAACTCACTTCGATCGCTGGAAAATAGTTTCTGATGATGACAGCTGCATCATCAGTATTCATTTTCGAGTTGTAAGTGACAAATTACTATCAGAGATACTGTTTTGAATTTGTTTTGGGAAAGACAAGTTGTGTTGAATTTCAAATGGATTTTGAATATAGAATTTGATTTTTTTTAAATAGATTTGAAATATTAACTTGTTTTAAAAGAAATAAAACGAGAAGTTCCTTTATAAACGAAGTTTATAAATAGTTCTTTTATAAACGAAGTTTATAAATGAAGTAAAAAGAATTATCATTGGATAATTCAGAAATAAAAATACAAGTGTGAAATTGAAAGGGAAATCTATTTTCCAAAGGTAGAAATATCGATTTCAAAAGGAATTAAAATCGAGACTTATTTAAAGAATGAATAAAGAAAGTTTGAAAAGGAATCTGAATAAAGGAAGTTCAAACATAGAATTTAAATAGGAAAAATTCAAAGGGGATTTGAATATAGAAAATTCAAAGGGGATTTGAATATAGAAATTCAAATGAGATTTGAATAAAGAAGATTTGAATAATGGAAAATTGAATATAGAATTCATATAGAGTAATAATAGGATTTGAATATAGAAATTCAAAGGGAGTTTGAATATATGAAATTCAATGGAATTGAAATAGAGTTTGAATATAGAAATTCAAATAGAGTTTGAATATAGAAATTAAAATGGAATTCAAATATAGAATTTGAATATAGAAAATATAAAGGAATTCAAATATAGGATTTGAATATCGAAAGTGAAATGGAATTTGAATATAGAAATTCAAATGGAATTTGAATATAGAATTCAAATGGAATTTAAACTATAGAATTTGAATATATAGAATTTGAATAGAATTTGAATAGAAATTGATATATAGAATTTGAATAATAGAAGTGATATAAAACTTTGAATAGAAATTGAATAGAATTAACTAAGTCGAAGAGGAATTAGTTAATCGAATTTTGAATTTGAAGTTGAACTTTGAAAGGTGAATTGGATTTGTAAATGGATATTCGAAATCGAATATAGAACTAAAATTTTAAATTTTGATTCAAATTAGTTAATAAGCAAGTTAAAATATATTTGAACATGTCATGTTCAAATATAAAAGTGAAATAGACTAAAGAGTTAATTAACAAATTAATTAACGAATTGAGTTAAAACGATCAGGTGTAGTTAAAATAGATTGGGCAGGTATAAATATACATGAGATAAGGTATGAAGGTATATAAATAGAATGCTCGACGAAAAGGTATGTATTTAATTGATATATGAGATTTTATGCGCCATATCGGCTAGCCGCTTGGCTTTTTCTTTTTCTTTTGGATTGGTAAGGGCCATGGGAGGCTATTTGAAATATCCCGATGCTCCTAGTACAAAGGAGGTTATGGAGAATTTTTCCGGGAATTTAAGGAGTTAGAATATTTTTAGGATAATTTGATAGTTAAAAATCAACGTATCGATATATATATATATATATATATATATATATATATATATATATATATATATAAGTCGATAAGGAAACGAACTTAGAAATAGAATAATAAAATAAAAAAAAAGAAGACTAAGAATAAATCTAGTAAGAATATTAAGAGGAAGCGTATACGTGTTTAAAGGTGAATAAGTAGTTGTATGGTATTGATTATTCGAGTAAGTAGTCATAACTGTTTTGACATTATAAATGTTATCCAGCCAAGGTCTGAGAGGTAGTTATACCCCAACTTGATTAATTTCATTATTAACAAATAAATAGTAAGATTTCAGGCTCGAAGATCAATGTTGAATAAGAGTTAGTTGAATATAGTATTTGGGTTGTCGTAATGATGTTTTACACAACATCCGTTTTAACCCAAATAAGTGTAAGCTTGGAAATATAATAAAGAATATTTCCTAAGTATAGAAATAAACGAGATCGGAAAAGAGATAAGTAATTGGAATATTTTCCAATTATAAATAGCATATATTTTCTAAAAGTTTAGAAAATAAAGGAAGGCGATATTCGAAAATGTTTTCCAAATAACATAAAAGGCCAATATGGTTATTGAAAATATTTGGGTAACAAATATTAATAAAGAAATAGAGAAGTGATTTAACTAATGGAATATTAATTAAGGGCTCAATGACATGTTCAAAAGGAAAATTTGATTTTTGAAAAGAGTAAACTGTTTAAAAATTCCCAGGGAAAGGCTGTTTGAATTAAAAAAAAACAAATTTAACAGAAATTTGTGAAAAGCAAAATTGAATTAAAGTAAAGCCAGTAAAGTGGTAACTGAGATTGAATTAGAATGATATCAAGACAAATTGGATTGTGAGATTAAAATTTGAAGTGTAAGGTGATAATCAAGTTAAGAGTTGGGAATCGAGAAGAAACTCGAGTTGAAATGATATTTGGCTCGGATATGAGCGAATGGTTGTGTTGTGGATAAAAGCAGATTGGAATTTGATTGGGATGTCCCTTGTATCCGCTGAATTGATAACATGTGGAAAGGATATAATGGTATGCCGAAAAAAAGGTACAAGTTTATATTTCTATTGGATATAAGATTTATGAGCCGAATTGGCAAGCCGCTTGGCTGTTTGATTTTCTTTTGGGATGGAGATGGCCCAGAGAGGCGAGTTGGAGTTTGACCGATTGACCAGTACAAAGGAGGTGCTGGCGAAATTTTTCGAAAAGTTAGAGCGTTAGAAAATTTTCAGGATTTTTGAAATTTTTCGTTGATAAGAATAAATTAATAATTTAATTGAAATTAAATTGGTTTAGTTGAAACTGAAGTTAAGAAGTGAACAAATATGTTCTAACCAGTCGATAGGGTCATTCTCTACCTTAGCAATTTCGAGGACGAAATTATTTTAAGTGGGGAAGATTGTAATGACCCGCATTGGCAGAGGTATTATAATTAATTTATTTAATTATATAAATAGTGATATAGTGAATTAAATGGTCGTAGAATTAAATAATAATGAATATTTAATTAAAATAATAAACTAAATAATATATTTAATTCTGAAATAATCAGAATTGGCTGAAATGGCGATATGGTGTGAACTGGATCATCTGTGATATTTAATTCAGTTTAGAATTGAATTTGAATAACGAATATATTTTATAAACGACAGTTGAACGTATAATTATATTATAATTAAAATCGAGCTCGAAATGGCGCTGCTGTTCGTAATTTGGCGATTTGAACTTCAACTGAATGTACATGATTCGTTTTAAGCGAGATTTCTGTAAAACAAGAAATGTGTGGAGCTGGTGGAGTATATCTTTCTAGTGGAAGAGAAAAATCAGGGTTTCGAGTGTAGATTTTTAAATATGTCCAAATCAAATTTTAAAATAGTCGCTATAGAATCATTTATCGACCATAACGGTTTATTCGATATAACTAGAGATCGGGTTTGAATTTAAACAAGATTCTTTAGAGACATAGTGATAATTTAATTTTTAGAATTTTACTGTAACTTTTATTTAATTTAATAAGCGACTTTTTATTTGAAGTATTTCGCACCCTGAAATCAACATTTTGAAGTTTCAAAATATGAGTCCACCTACCGATATTATTATATTTCTGAAGTCGGGACACCTCCTTCGTCACGATGGTGTTTTTATTTCTGTTCGTACGTAAGTAGAAATTTTCGTAACAGGGTACACTGAACTTTTTAAACATAAGAGAAATATGACACTATAAAGCCAAATGAACAGCATGTGATGTACACAAATAAATAAAACAGAACAAACGGGATATGTTGGACTTGTAGGAGAGCAATTTTCAAGGGGGTACATGTTTGATAACAAATGGAACCACGTACATCATCACATGGACCATAACGTATCAACTAGTTTCTCCACAAATACCTACCCTCACGTGTCAACTAGTTTCTCCACAAATACCTACCCTCACATGTCAACGAGTCCCTCCACAAATACATACATAACATGCCTATGTCCTACCTTTTCTTTCTATATATATATATATATACGGTGATAAGTGGTTCTCTTAAATTCTTTACTCATTTAATTAAGTCCGAGACCCTGGTTCTGCTCGACGTAAGGAGCACTGGTGGCACGAGCGATGGGGACTGATGTGTCGACGGCAACTGGGAAGCTGCGTTAGTTCTGTGATGTTGAGTACTTGAGTTTGTTTCATTTGCTGAGATGAACAGGGGTGTAGCGTTGGTTTGTAAATTCGTTGAGGAGCAAGGCGTTAATTTGTGCATGTGTTCGGATGTGTGTGTGTAGTGAGTATAGCAGAAAGTGTTAAGGGTTGAGCACGGAAAGGGTTGTGAACTGAAGTGGGTTCGACTTAGCTGTGAAGGACGTTGGGGACAACTATGATGTTGTTTTAAATACACAGTTGAGGACTAGTATTGTTTGGAGCAGGAGAGGTATTGTTTTGCTTTCCTTGCGTTAATAAGGAGGGGAAGTGGTAGTTGGATCTGAAATTTGTATTGGAAAGAAGGGTCTTCATAGTCACGGTTTCAAAAAGGGAGTAGAAGGGAAGTATTTGGTGAAGTTTGTATGGGGAGGAGCAGATAAATGTAATGAGGAAGCGGGTTGTAAATCCTGGAGCGAATGGAGAAGATAAGGGGGTGACGTGGATTTAAAGTGTAAGGGGGAAGCGGGTCTGATTTCTTGTATGGGCCGAAATTGTGTACGAAACAAGTTGCGTTGGGATCGTACGGACGGGAGCAACACAATGAGACTGACCGGGAGTGGATCAGAAACAGTTACAATTTATGGTGAAATAAATTGTCCGACTGAATCAAATAACGCAAACCGTTATTTAACGATTAACGCGCAACAGTGAGTAAATCTCACTAACTCTGAACAGTTTATAATTTCATGTTGTATTTTTAGAACTGTTAGATATTGGCTGATTGACTGTGTGTTGACTGTTTGATTGAACTGCTAGTCAGTTAGTTGAATTTCTATATTGATTCTGTTTAACAGAATATATCATATGGAACTGAAAGTGATGTTATCTATATTTTTTAACATATGTGATGCAGGGAAATAGGTTGGAGGAATCCAACTGGATTCCTCAACATTTATTTTACTGTGATTCATATATTGTGATATATGATCTGTTGTTGATTATGTGTGTTTGGACGATATTTATCGTTGTTATATGGTAAGTTAAATACCATAAGAAATACTGGATATGGAAAAGGGGATTTTTCAAAGTGCATTTTGAAAATGAATTATTTATATAAAATCAATGGATTTTATATAGGAAAGGAAAAGGATTTTTATAAAAGAAATATTTATAAAATCAAAGGATAAGTTGGAATAAAAAGGAAATCATTTGTAAAGTGAAGAACCGTTACTAAAAGTAAATCTTTATAAATGAATAGTTTATTCGAAAAGGAGTTTATCGAATTAGTTATTCGAATAGAATAAAGGAAGTTATCGAATAAAGTTAAAAGGAGGTATTCAAATATAGTTTAGCCAAAAGGAGTTATTCGATCAGAATTCATCGAATAGAATTAATTGATTAGAGTTAATCAACCAGAGTTAATCAGTTAGGGTTAACCAGTTAGAGTTAATTGGTTAGAGTAAATCAGTTAGGTTAAAGCGTAGAGTTAAACCAGTTAGAGTTTATCAGTTAGAGCTAAACAATTGGGAGTTAATCGATGTTAGTTTAATCGATTAGAGTTAAAGCAAAGGAGTTAATCGATGTTAGTTTAATCGAAAGGAGTTAATCGATGTTAGTTTAATCGAAAGGAGTTAACCGAATATAGTTTATTCGAATATAAAGTAAAACGAGTTAATCGAATATAGTTTATTCGAATAGAAAGTAAAAGGAGTTAATCGAATATAGTTTATTCGAATAGAACAAATGAGTTAATCGAATATAGTTTATTCGAAGAAAGTAAAAGGAGTTATCGAATATAGTTTATTTGAAAGGAGTTAAGTGAAATGAGTAAATCAATAGCGTTAGTCAAATAGAGTTAATCCAATAGTGTTAGTCCAATAGAGTTAATTGATAAGGGTTAATCAAATAAAGTTAAGTGAAAAGAGTCAATCGAATATAGCTATTCGAAGGAGGGTTAAGTAAGGAAGTTAGTAAAAGGAATATAAAGTGAACTTTGCCTATTTCAAAGTTAGAAATGTTGTTCAGTTAAGGTCTGAGAGGTAGTTCTACCCCAACTTGATTGGCTTCGTTTTTAACTAAGGAATAGTTAAGGTTCGGCAGTAAAGGAAATGGTTTGAGTTGGCATCGCGATGGTTTGTTTAAACATCTGTCTAAGTCCAATGAAGAAGCTTTGGAAATGTTTTCCAAATAAGAAACCAGAAATGTTTTCTAATAAAGAAAACAAGAAAATGGAAATGTTTTCCATTGTTAATAACGTATATTTTCCAAATTTAGAAAATAAGAAATATTGAATATAGGGAAACAAGAGATAAGTAAATTAATGAAATAAAGAGATAAGTGTTGAATGATGTTCGATCAATATAAATTTTCATTTTGAAATAATATCATTGTTTGCACACCTGTTTTTCTTCGATAGTTAAATCACAGACTATCGAAGTTTTGACCATTTTAACATTGTTAATATGGAGAGACCGGTTGGATTATTATCCAAAGAACCACTATGTATTGGCATAAGCGTTGCGAATCATATATGCCAAAGAAAATTGAAGACGGAGTTATGCAAGGGCTATCCTGTTTACAGAATAGTGCCTTCGGTTCATCCTGTTCCTGGATGACTTGTATGGACGGATGTCTGACAGAGTATTTCCAGACGATCACGTATATTGATTTCTCCAACCGTACCAAGAGTGAAAGCGAAGAAGGAAACTTCTTTTAGCTAACACATAATGTATGGTTGAGGACGTCAATCGGTGATTTGATGGATTTGACGATGTGGCATTCAAAGTGAATCTAATGTGATGATAAAGCGTAGCTTCTAGCCTCACATCCGGTAAATGACAGAAATCGGGCAGGCAGCATGGCTAAGTCGGTCGCACCGAAGTAGGGTGTATAATCACCTGATCTAGAGTTTCATTTACTTCTAAAAATCTATTCTTGATGCTGTCCCATTCGGGAAACGGTTGCTGATCCCAACTGTTGGTGATATACATTCGATACACTCAAGTGAAATGAGTGGTCGGTCATGTGTGGCCGGGTTGCAAGATGTTCTTGTTGAACCCAGTGTATTCCTCTCTAGAGGTACATTAGCAGAAGGTGGTTCCATACCTTGTCATAGTTGGAAACCCATTACCCAATACGTGCTTGCGGTTTTGATTGTATACTATATATGTAGAACGTGTGATGAAAGCGTTTCTGCTAGATGATTATTATATTGCGTTGATAGACATTGTTATAATATCAAAAGATTTTTGATATAAAGATATTTGGATTCTCATAAGGGAAAAACCCGTTCCGTTATACAGCGTGGTCTTATGAGATATCGATTACCTGCTTGAACTGTTTTAAACTGTTTTACTCACACCAGTCCCATGACTGACCCGGAGTTTTATTTGTTTGTTTCCCTAAACTCTTGGGTGCCTAAATTTGGTTGGGCAGTCATGTAGTCAGGATTTACAGATATACTGGAAGAGCTGGAGCAGGAGGCTTCAGGATCATATAGCTATAGTTATTTCCGCTGTGTTGTAAGTGCTGTACTTTGAAAATGTTGTATATTCAAATACAAATGTATATTTCAAAGTTATGTTACATATATTATATGTTATTCGTTCCGCTGTGAGGTTCGTGTTACTCTGATGTTGTGTTCTTCTTCTTCTATTCTAAGTTTCTATCTTATCTTTCCCCACCCTCTAATTTCTTTCACTAATGACTGGTATTTTTCGATGTTTGGTTAGTCATCATCGTGTTTATGTCGATAACCAAAGTCGTCAAAATCCCGGGTCATTACAATATTCGTGTGTTGAATAGAAATTCGTGTGTTGAATAGAAATTCATGTGTCGAACGACATTCATGTTTTGAAATAAATTGTTTTATAATAAAAATCATATTTTTATGATCTATATGAACTATATAAAATAGTCGTGTTTTGAAATAAATTGTTTTATAATAAAAATCATATTTTTATCATCTATATGAACAATATAAAATAGTCGTGTTTTGAAATAAATTGTTTTATAATAACAATCATACTTTTATCATCTATATGAACTATATAAAATAGTCATGTTTTGAAAAAATTGTTTTACAATAAAAAACATTTTTATTATATACATGAATTGTTAAAAATAATGAAGTGTTGAAATAAATGTCTGTTGGATAAAAACATCATTTTTATCAAATGTAGGAAATGAATATGGTTTTGAAATCGAAGAATAGATTATATATATATATATATAAATATAATTAAAATAAATCGAATAACGAAGCTGCAGTTTGTGTTTTTGAAACAATGATTTCAAACGATTAGTGCAGGAGATCCGACCGTCGGATTCTCCCGAAAACGAAACCGTTGGGTTCGCTTTGGAAATATCTTTCCAACGACACCCACTTTGTGAAGATCCAACGGTTGGATTGTCTGGAATGTTTAATTCAAATCTAAAGAAAAACAGTGCCAGAATCGATTATATATATATATAATTAAATTAAATCGAATAACGACGCTGTAGTTCGTATTTTGAAATCGTAACTTCAAACGATTAGTGCGGGAGATCCGACCGTCGGATTTTCCCGAAACTGAAACCGTTGGATTCGTTTTGAAAAGATATTTCTAATGATATAAAATTTGTGAAGATCCAACGGTTAGATTTTTAGATATGTGTAAATCAAATCTGAAGAAAAACAGCGCCACGGCCGCGTTATGGCCTGAAGCGTCGTTTGAATGAATTGGCTATTTTTAAACAAATAAAATAGTGATAAATCGTGATAAAATATTATAAACGATATGGAATGGAAATAAACTGAATTTGCTTGGTTTATGTGATATTTGATGGTTGAATGTGTTTGGCATGAAAAGTACATTAAAGAACAAAATTAGTGATATCGAATAATTTAACCATTGAAAGTAATTGATTTGAAATTCTAAATATACGCGAATTATTTGAAAAGGCCGAGTTGATTCTCATTTCAAATAATTGTTCGACGAGTGAAAGTCAAAGATAAGAAGACGGTGCAAGACCGATGATCTTCATGTCGAAGGGAGGGGTGCTACTGATGCTCATGATAGGAGTAGCTACCTTGAAGTGGTGGAAGTAGTAGCCGTCCGGACGTACATGTTGATTGTACGGATATGCGAGGAATAAAGATCCTCTGGTTTCGTTCAGACCCGGGACAGACTTGTAAATGGACGGTGTGTCTGACATTGGATTTCATTCCGTGTGATTGATAGACGTCAATTGCATAGCGTGAATTGCCTGTGTGGCATGCTGAGATGCAATGATCAAAGCTTTTGTTGAAAAGCAGAGCTTTGTGGTTGATGATCAAAGCACAGCCTGTGTGGCATAGCTTTGTGTATAGCGTTGTTTCGCGAGCCTCACACCCCGGTATGAGCCAGAAACGGGAGACGGACTTCAGGGAGGACATGCGTTTCCTTCTAACTAGGAGTGGTGCTTTGGGTTTTGCACGCCCGGGTATTTTACTTATGTGGATGATGGAAAGCGAGGCCTCGGTTTGCTTCGGTCTCTTCGGAGCCGATGGAGTGGTAGGATATGACCAGTGACGCCCCATAGGACGGGGAAACGCAGTATTCAGGAATTTTAATCCACATCGGTGGACCGGCCCTGACGATCCATGGCTTTCCTGCGCGCTTGCCTGAGACACGGGCTAGAGCGTCTCGAATTCGAATAAGGACTATCTTTTGCCTTGGTTCATGATGGAAATCCAATTTCCAAATACGACATCGTGCAGTTTTGATTGTATACCTATATATGGCGACATAGTGGTATGGGGCACTTATGCCGTCTATGATTGACATTTATGATTGTATCTAAAATTAGAAACTAACTGGAAACGAGCTAAGACGGATGGTTTCCTGAGTATTGGTCTGATGTTGGTTTCGGCCTTCGGGGTTAATACTTAGGGAATCGTTCTCTTACTAGTTTACGGTTGGAGTCTGATTAAGAATTAAACGATAAAATTTACATTTTAGGTGATTTTACTTTACGCGTATTAAGCATATCTTGGTCGATATAAGGTAAAACTCTATCCCTTGGTTTGTGTTGCATTGTGTGATGGGACTTGAGTCTTATATCGGCTTCATCTTTATAAAAAGCATTGCGATGTTCAAAAGACTTATTTGTTTTAAAGCACTGGCAATCCAATGGAGTAAACCCGTTCCGCGAAAGTGGCGTGGTCCTGTGATTAGCCATATTGTAAAGTGTGTTAAGTAGATTTCTCATACCAGTCCCATGACTGACTCGTAGTTTGTTTCACTTGCAAACTCGGGTGCCCCTTTTTCTACACGGGCAGCCTTGTATTCAGGTTTTAGCAGGCTCTTTCTAGATAGCTGGAGCAGAAGATGAATTCTATCATTTATCTCTTTTTATGTTGTTCAGCTCCTGTTGTACATATTATGTTTTCTTTTCCGCAGTAGACATTTATGTATAGCTGAACTGTATTTTGTACTAAGTATGATCCTATATACTGTGTAACTCTGATGATTATATTTATCCAGTGCATTCTATTGTACATTATCTGGTGTATTTAATTATTTCTGTTCTACTGTTATCTGTTTATGTGTTATATTCCAAAGATTACCCTTGCTACCGTCTTATCGGGGTTTGGGGTCGTCACAGAAACCAATTCCGTGTTATATGGCGTGGTCCCTTGATTTATCCAACATTAAAGTACAGCTAATAACTGTTTTAGTTCTCACACAAGTCCCATGACTGGTTCGGAGTTTATTGTTTCCCACCTAGACTCTGGGTGCCCGTATTTTCCACACGGGTAACTTGTAGTTTTGGTTTGCGCAGATATTTATTTTCATAGGATCCTGGATTATGACTGGAGCTATACTTCGGAATGCTTTGTGTAACTCCCCACATCCATTAATGTCACTCTCAAAGGGAATGCATTAACTTTCATGGAGCATTATTAGTGTATAGAATAGAATATAACAAGACAGATACATATATTGGTACTTGAAAATTTTAAAACAACTTCTATTGCAGTGGAGAAATAGTTTGATTACAACAACTTCATAAACCAATAGTAAAACCAAGTACACTTAATATCCATCTTGACAAATTGTTTTCTGAGTACATAAAGTAAAAAAGAATAATCCCAACACAAGTAGCCATAAAAGAGATGAGATGAACTTTACTTTCAGCAATCCAAGCACTTCCAAAAGAGAGAGAAAGAGATCCAAGATCAAGCTCCACTAGTACTAGTCCCACCCTGAGAACCTGCAGGGGCGAAGGAGGGGGGGAAGGAAGAAAAGAGGCAAAAACAAGGGGGTCAGGCATAAAGTCTAGCGAGTACAATAACTTTAACAATATAATTATTAAAGTAATTAGGATAAGGCATAAATTGGTAAAACAAGGAATGACTGTGAAACAAGTGGGCATGACAAAGCAAACAAGACGAATATTCTAGCGTAAATCTCGTTCCTAATCACTATAGGATAATTACTATACTGCACCATTACCAGTCATCCTAAAAGTTGATCCCGTCTACGGAACATAATAATGATAATGGTAGTTTCATGTACCCCTAGTTGCCTTCATAGGTGCCGCCTGCCCCTATCTCCACTTGTTGTACCCACTACCCCCATGCGATCGGCTCCATAACTCGTAGATACCCGTGCTAGTCCCACAGTGGGGTGTATCACTCCCCAAAGTGGCAAACTGATACCACTAAAGATGCACGACTTATATCTACATGATGCAACAACGTCTTACCTACCAGCCCGGGCCCACGCACGCACATGACCCCGTTGGACTTGCGTTGCCACTGCTAACCCGTTTTGACCACTTACAATCAAACCCAGTAAGCGTGTCCCGTCCTCGATCTAACTCGAGCTCACAAAGATATTTAATGGGTTACTGGTTTGAAAAGGGTATCCATACTTGACACAAGCTTTCCACCTATGCTTGGTCCCCACTAGAATTTCCCACTTAACCCCTTCTTATTCATGTCATCTTACATGTTTTCAACTTGGTTAAGTGTTTCTAATCGTATTTCACATGCCACCCGGGCCACCCACTTAACCCTCATGTCCCACCATATGTTTATCTGGTAAAGTGTTACTTAATTCATTAGAACCGTAACCTTATAAAGACCTCCCACATTAGACTACCGTTTGCGGTTGCTGGATTTACCAGGCGGGTCCGGGCAGTCTTATACTGCAAACGAGCCTAACCTCGTGTCTTTACAATTGTTACGCATTTAATTTGTGCCTTTGACCTCTCACATTAGACTACCGTTTGTGGTTGCTGGATTTGCCGGGCAGGTTCGGGAAGTCTTACACCACAAACGAGTCCAACCTCGTGTATTAGGCGGTTAATTATTACACATAATTATTTCACCCCAAATTGGATTAATATCCCTATTCAAATTTGTCAATAAATTCCAAATTAATTTATGTCCATAATTGTCACCTAAATTATGTCCATAATTTCAGGTATAAAAATTTATACCAATTAATGTCTCAATTTATTATATGCCTTTAAGGCCATTTTATGCCCATTCACAATTATGTATATTTAATATTTTCCTATTGTCCCCACGCTATTCGTATGTTTTAATATGACATATGTTAGACTCGCAAATAATCTAACTTATAAAAAGAAAAGTAACATCACAACTTGCATAAAACATAAAATAGATCTAAGAATCATGACATAAGTTTGCATAGCTAATAACTTGCATAGGCAATGGATATACATAAATTTACATAAACTATCATGGATCTAAATATAGATCAAAACATGTAATCATGAACTTGCATATATGGATATGGTTTTCCTATAACTTGCATATGAATTTCCTTCAAACTAGCATATGATTCACATACAAAACTAGCATAGCCAATGGGTATATAGAACATAAATTTGCATACCTATGTACTGCCATGGATCTAAATATAGATCTAAACACAAAGATGTGAACTTGCATATGGATCTAAACATGTAAATCAATATCACATGTTTGCATATAAACTAGCATATGTATCTACATGATTCACATATGAACTTGTGTATAATCCACCTACAGACTTTCATAAGATTCATAAACTAGCATGTGATTTAACAT
This sequence comes from Allium sativum, assembly GCA_030737875.1. Lineage (NCBI taxonomy): Eukaryota > Viridiplantae > Streptophyta > Magnoliopsida > Asparagales > Amaryllidaceae > Allium > Allium sativum. Next base: position 495,265,249 of record CM060920.1, read on the forward strand.
CCCAAACTTGCATAAGATTCAAATACATATGATTTAACATCCCAAACTTGCATAAATGAATCAAGTTAAACATGTACAATCCCACATATGAAATAGATCCACAATAACAAAACTATCAACGATAACATCACATGATTCAAAGTCATATTCTCATAATCCCAATTATAACTTATCATAATTAAATTAATTAATTATTTTGTGAAAGAAATTATACTCACAAACAAAAGAATGATCTTGTTTTTCTGGGATCAGTATTCTGAAACTAAATTGCTCGCCTTTGATGTAGACTAATTGTGTAAAACCCCACCTCCGCTAGGGTCACTCACAAAGGGAACGCACTTGTTTTGGAGGAGCATTATCAAGGTAAAAAAACACAGAAATATTACAAGACAAAACATAAATAAAACAGCGGAAGAATTAAAAGATAAATTTCATTACTTTAAAAAGAGTCAAAACCTTTTACATCCAAGGTACCAAATAGCCAAAGTCATTATTTTCCATTACAAAAAATTCTGTATTGCATAAATAAAGAAGCATAAACTTAAAACAACAAAATTAACTTAATTCCCCAAAGGTAGCAGAAATGCAGCCATAGCATAGCTCAAGATCAAACCGTACACGAGCTGAACCGAAAGCAAGCGAAATCCAAGCTAAGTGCTAGAGTTTCCTCCCTTAGAACCTGGCCGGGGGAGGGGGGAGGAAGGGGGGAACGAAAGAAAAAGAGGCAAAAGAAAACGGGTCAGTCATAACGACTGGTAAGTCCTAGTGACTTTCAGCATAAAAACAGGTAAAGGTAACATGTAACACCCCGTGTATTCTATAACAGTGAAATTCACAAAATAAAGTATAACTAATTTCAAATCAAAGAATTAAGGGAAACAGGATAGGCCATTGCGTTCGTCTCGGAATTCTGCTTGAAATAGAGTCTGAGTTTGCGTAAAACGGACTCCGTATGAGGGAGATATGGCCTCCGAAAGTTTCAGAATTCAGTTTAAAATTCAAACAGACAAAAACAGCTCAGAAAACAAATTCAAATTTCAAAAATCGGGCCGGATTGGCCAGGGCGGGAATTTTCCCGCCCAAGGCACCCAGGTCGACTAGGTAGTCGACCTGGGCTACCCAGGTCAACTGGGTAGTCGACCTGGGGCACCCAAGTCGACTATGTAGTCGACCTGGGGGTCGACTGGGTAGTCGACCTGGCCCCTGAGCCAGGTCGAACCCAGCCCCTCCTGGCTGGCCTGGTCTATGCTTGGCCGAATTTCTGAGTCTTGCCTTGTCACTAGGGCTAGGTGTCAGCTCCTGATTGGTCTCTCCTTCAAACGAACGGCTAATATACATCCAAGCTCCATCGACGGTCCTAATCAATTCACAAACTCTATAAAAAGGACCTAAGACTCCACCTAATTCATACGAATAAAAATGAGAATGAGATCGTCATGCTGCTGAGGCGAGACTAGGAGTAGCCATCAAAATTGAGAGACGATTAGGAGACAATTCAAAAGCTTAAAGCAATGACAACTAAATCAAAACAACGCATACAACAAAGGATAGCATCTCCAAATTCAGAATTCAGATTCCTGAATTGAAGATTCGTCATACGTTGTAAGTAGAGTGCTATTCCGATGTGAATGAATAATTGTGTTTTGATTTGTGTAAAATGAGAAAGGGAATTGTACTTAATTTGTGGTGATAATAATTCATAATTGTACGTTGCTATGATTCTAATTACGAATCGATTTGGGATATTTGCAAGTATGTGATTCATGTTGAAAGTTAACAACTATATGTTTGTGGTAGTTTATTTCAACACCTATTGGATAATTGCAAGTATATGATTCATGTTAATGACTATATGTTTGCAGTAGTTTATTTGAGATTCATGCAAGTATATGATTCACTATTATGCCAACATGATGTATATTTTTATGATCACTTTTAGTGTGTAGTTGGACTCAATTAAGTATTATGGTTTTATGTTGGAATTAGCATCATGATTCAAGTGTAAAACCATACTTTTGTATTAGAGACAAAAGTAAGCATCTTTGGGAACTTGTATTAATTCTATAAACATGACTAAACTATGTTTGTTGTTATTCCTAGTTGAAAAACATGTTTTAGGCCTATGTTGTTATCAAAATCATATGATAATATATGTGACACATAATTAAGTTAGATTTACATTCCACTTGCAAGTTTACATGAATAGATTAAAAACTATGATTCATGTTTAGGTATGTTTATGCCATGATTCTATGAATTGATTAAAAACCATGATTCATGTTTAGGTATGTTTATGCCATGATTATATGCTATTACAATGCAAGTTCACAAGTGCCTAATTTATGTTAATTAGTTCGCTATGTTGCAAGTTCATGCGTTCACACTCCCCTTTTTGATGTTACTTAGAATATATAAACACCATGTTCTAAGCCTCCCCTTTTTCATGTGGCTAAGTTGGGTTTAAATGTTAAACCCAACATATGTTATATTGTAGCGAACGTATAAAACGGGGGTAATGACGTTTGGGTTAAAATATAAAACATATGTGTTGGCATGTTTGACGCATGCCAACGACCTTGGAAAACAATTAAGTGGTATAAATTAATTTTACCCAATAAAGATGAATTTGAATAATGGGCCGCAAATATTTACATATAAAAAGAAAAGAGACAAAATATGTAAATTTAGAAAATACGATGTGTTTAACCCGAGGTTGGATTGAGTTGTGATGTAAACCTGCCCGGAACCGCCCGGCTGTCCAGTAGTCACAACAATACCTATCCAATGTGGGTGGTTAAACACGGAGCCCAATAAAGACCCGAGGTAAGACTGAGTTGTGGCGTAAGACTGCCCGGACCCAACCGGCAACAGGCAGCCACAACAATATCTGTCTAATGTGAGAGGTCGAGGCTTTAATAAGACAATTAAGGCTGAGTCAGGATTGATAGGATTAAGTAAATTGAAATAATACTTAATCAAATGGAACATGCTAAACTATACAGACTGATTGGGGGTTAGGTTTACAAAACACTTAACCAACTTAGCATGTTGGCTAGAAATAGAAAACCTAGTAGCGGGGGACCCTTTTCAGCAGTAACCCTACAAGGTGTATCAGGATACCCTGAACTAGGCAGGGTGGGGCACGATTACTGGGCTGACTGTAAGAGGTCAAATCGACGGCGGTGGTGCAGCAGTGTAGGTTCTAACGGGGTGCGGGCGTGCACACACTCCGGCGTAGAAAAGTAAGGCACTGGGCACCAGTAGTATACCTGTGCATTCTAGAATTGTGTCGGGCCGCCACCATGGGACTTGATACACCCCATGGTGGGACCAGCATAGGTAACTACAACAACGGGGGCCATAAGACACATGTAACTATGCGAGTAGGAGCCGATCATTAGAAATGGATCACTTCACCCTGATTATGGGGTGCCTGTTGGGAACTAGTTTATATGGATGCAGAGATTAATATGGGGTACGATAGTATATTCGACTCTAGACAACTTAACTTAGTTTATGGTGCTTTCCCATTTCCAGTTTATACTTATCATGCCCAGTTCTTTATTCATAGACTGAATAGTCCTAGACTTACTCAGGCTTTATGTCTGACTCTACTTTTCTTTTGTTTTCTTTTCTTTCGTTTCCCCCCCAGGTCCACAGGGAGGGAATACCGCAGCTTGACCAGTTTTCACATCCAGCTTGAAGAGAAAGAATGTATTGCTTGGATCTTTTTCGTTTTGGACTATGGCTTTGGACAACAATTATGGGACTTATGCAGTTTACTTATGTTTTTTATGCTTCTTTGAATAATGAAATCAAGATAGTTATGAAGATGTAATGCTTTTGGAAGTATTGTAAGACAATTATGGCATGGTTTGTGTAACACGTATTTTAATGAAATAAAAGTTGCTGTTGTTTTCCGCTGTTCAAAAATATGTGTTCTTATATCTGTCTTGTGTATCTGTGACTTATACTTATAAACCTCCACCAAAATTAGGGCATTCCCTTTTAGAGTGACCCTAACGGAGGTGGGGTGTTTCACTTGGTATCAGAGCATAGGTTTACCAGATAAGATAAAAAGTTTTGAAAATTTATTTTCAAAAGAAAATTTAAAGAAGCATTTTTAAAGATAAAATATTATTTTATTTTAAAGGCATAGTCCCCCAAAGCCATAGGTACTATCTTTTATCCTTCGTTTTGAATCTATCCTTTTTGTTTCAGCATGTCCGAAGAACTTAACTTGCCAGAGGGTATACCAATACCTGGTTGGTTTAGACGATTCTTAGAAGCAAGGGCCACTCAGCCAGGTCCTACCGTTCCTCCTCCCCCAGCTGCAGGAAATCATCCAGCTGCAGCAGCACCTCTTCCTCCACCTCCTTCGCGGGGAAATACTTTTGCTAAGATATGTAAAGATTTTAAAGCTATGGGAGGAAAGGACATTCATGGAACCGAGTCCTTCGTGGTATCCAGGAATTGGCTGAAGGAAACCGAGGACTTATTCGTCATCTTTGAGGTAGAAGATAGGCAGAAGGTACAACTGGCAGTATGGCTACTTAAAGGCGAGGCTTCCTACTGGTGGGAAGTCACCAATGCAGAAAGACCAGTGGAAACATGGGAGGACTTTAGGGCAAGGTTTGAGGCTAAATTTCTCTCAGAAGCTGAAAGGAGTCTTCAGTTGGAAAAATTCTTATTTCTTAAGCAAGGGAATATAACAGTCAAAGAGTATGTTAATTAGTTCGATCAGCTGGCTAGGTTCAGACTGGACCTAGTCAACACCCCACACAAGAAGGCTCTCCGCTTTGTTAAGGGGTTGAATGAGCCATTACACAGTTTGGCCATGACCCATATACCCATGGGAGCTACGTATGAAAGGTTGGTGCAGATGGCATTGCTAAACGAAGAGGATAAGGGCAAGAAGGAGACAAAGGAAGAAAGCTCTCAAGGGAAGAAAGAGGGTTTACAGCCTAAGAAGACAGACTTCAAGAAGGGCGGGAAAGACAACAAAGAGAAGAGGAAGTGTAATTTCTGTGGCAAAGTGGGGCACTTAGTGAAAGATTGCCGGAAAAAGAAGGCCAAGATGAATGGTGGGTGCTTTTCTTGCGGTGAGACAGGCCACCTGGCTAAGGATTGCCCAAAGAAGCGAGGGCAGGGGCAGAGGGCTGGATCCACCTCAGGGGCACAAGTTCATGCGCTAGAAGCGCCACCTCTGCAGCAGCGAGGTATAAATACTTTTGTAGAAAGTGTAGTTTATCTTTATGATCACCCAGTTCACACTTTATTTGATTCTGGCGCATCACACTCCTTTATCTCATCTGCTTTAGTAGAATCTCTGCACCTAGAAACTAGTATGGTAGAGGACCCCTTAATTGTTTCAAATCCAATTGGGGGCCCAGCTCATTTATCTATGATCTGTGTGGGATTGAAAATTTCTATTCTAAGCGTAGAATTTAAATGTAGTGCCTTTGTTTTGGGCTTTTCGGGATATGGTTTGATTTTGGGCATGGATTGGCTATCCTGTAATGGTGCCATCCTGGATTGTGAGAAAAGGGTGGTTAGGCTTCTGACCCAACTCGGTAACACTCTGGAAATTACTTGTAATCCCTCGTACGCGGTTATGCTTAGTTATCTTGGATCGCTAGATGCTTCTGTTGAGAGTTTGCAATCGGTTAAAGTGGTCCGTGAATATCCGGATGTCTTCGAAGAGGTGAAGGGCTTACCTCCGAAGCGGGAGATAGACTTCCGCATATATCTTGTAGATAATGCAAAGCCCGTTGCGTTGCCCGTTAGACACATGGCTCCACGGGAAAGGAAAGAGCTCAGTAAACAGATTAAAGAGCTTCTAGAAAAGGGGTTCATTAGAAGGAGCATTTCAGAATGGGGTACTCCAGTGGTGTTCGCCACAAAGGCGGATGGTTCACTCCGTCTGTGTGTTGACTATAGGGAGCTCAACAAGCTAACGAAAAAGAATAGGCACCCTCTCCCCAGAATTGACGATCTGTTTGATCAACTTGTAGGAGCGTCTGTTTTCTCCCAACTCGATTTGGCGACCGGTTTTCATCAGCTAAGGGTGACTGAAGATAGCATCGATAAAACGACATTTAGAACCCCAGACGGCTTCTTTGAATGGCTTGTCATGCCTTTTGGCCTGACAAATGCACCCGCTTACTTCGTGGACCTGATGAGTAGCGTGTTCAGAGAATTCCTCAACAAGTTCGTAGTGGTTTTCGTAGACGATATCTTGATCTTCTCAAAGAGTGAAGAAGAGCATGCTCAACACCTAAGGGCAATCATGGAAACTCTGCGAGCCCATCAACTAAAAGCCAAATTCTCCAAATGCCACTTTTGGAGAGAGGAAGTAAGATTTCTTGGGCATATAGTATCCAAAAATGGGTTAGCTGTGGACCCTGCTAAAGTAGTAGCGGTGCAGGACTGGAAGACACCAAGAAACGCAACTGAGGTCTGAAGTTTTCTCGGGCTAGCAGGTTTCTACCGAAAATTCATAAGGGATTTTGCGAAAATATCAGCTCCGCTCACAAGGCTGACAAAGAAGAATCTAGTGTTCAATTGGGACTTGGATTGCGAATTTGCTTTCCAACGACTGAAAATGGCTCTTACAACAGCCTCAGTTTTGACGTTGCCAGATGGAAGCAAGATGTTCACAGTTTATACAGATGCATGTAGGACAGGGCTAGGCGCTGTCTTGATGCAAGAAGTGAGGGTAGTAGCTTATGGTGGAAGGCAATTGAAAGTTTATGAAAAGAACTACCCGACCCACGATCTTGAGTTAGCCGCCATCGTCTTTGCACTCAAGTCTTGGCGACACTATCTCCTAGGTGAGAAGTTTGAACTTTACACTGACCATAAATCGTTGAAATATCTTTTCTCGCAGAAAGATCTTAACTTGAGGCGACAGAGATGGATGGAGTTTCTTGCCTCGTACGATTTCGAGATCTCCTACACTCCGTGCAAAGGCAACGTAGTGGCAGACGCGTTGAGCCAAAAGAAACTGACCCTAAGCCCGCTGTTTGTTGAAAGACAAAGCCTAGAGTTTATAGCCAGCTTTGACTTTAGGCCCTCCTCCGATTTTGTACCGGGCTTGCTAGCTTCTCTCGAAGTACGCACGACTTTAGTGGACTCAATAGGGACAGCACAACGCGAAGACCCTCAGCTTGTGGAGACGATTGATAGGCTCATTAGGGGTGAGACTTCAAGTCACCTCAGCAGATACTCCATCGACGACAAGGGTTGGCTAAGGCGAGACGGAAGACTATGCGTCCCACAGACAAGGGATTTAGTAAAGAAGGTTCTCGAGGAAGCACATCACTCCAAGATGACGATACATCCAGGCGGAGATAAAATGTACAAGGACATAAAGAGAACTTTCTTTTGGAACGGCATGAAGAAGGACGTGGCAGATTTCGTTTCTAAGTGTATGGTGTGCCAACAGGTTAAGGCGGAACAGAAAAAGCCTGGCGGTCTGCTCCATCCTCTAGAGGTCCCGCAGTAGAAGTGGGATAGCATCTCATTGGACTTCATTGATGGGCTGCCTAGGTCTAGAAGAGGCAACACTAGCATTTGGGTAATAGTGGATAGGCTTACTAAAAGCGCCCACTTTTTACCTGTCAAGACTAAAAGAACTGCCTCATCCCTAGCATCTCTTTACCTCAAGGAAATTGTTCGACTCCATGGAATACCATCCAGCATTGTTAGTGACCGAGACCCTATCTTCACAAGTGAGTTTTGGCTGAGTCTGCAAGAAGCGGTAGGCACACAGTTATGCCTGAGCACAGCCTATCATCCCCAAACCGATGGCCAGACAGAAAGAGTGAACAGAGTTTCGGAAGACCTTTTAAGACTGTGCGTCCTTGACTTCGGAGGGACGTGGGAAGACCATCTTCCTTTGGTGGAATTTGCCTACAACAACAGTTACCAAGCCACCATCGGAATGGCGCCCTTCGAAGCTTTATATGGAAGACCGTGCCGATCGCCCACTTGTTGGTGGGAGTCTACTGACAAGCTCATACTTGGACCAGATATGATCCGAGAGACTTCAGAAAAAGTAGACTTAATACGGAGAAGAATGAAGACAACCCAAGACAGATAAAAATTCTATGCCGACAAGAGGAGGACCGACCTTGAATTTGAGGTTGGGGACAGAGTTTTTATTAAGGTATCTCCGCTAAGGAACGTTGTTCGTTTTGGAACCACAGGAAAGCTAGCACCAAGGTTCGTAGGACCGTTTCCTATTATTGAGAAAATTGGGAAAATGGCCTATAGATTAGAGCTACCCGAAAAGCTGGCCGGAGTTCACAACATCTTTCACGTTTCGCACCTCCGAAAATGTCTACATGAATCTGCTGAAGTGGTAGAGCCAAATATCCTAGAAGAAGCTGAAGTGGAACGCGAAGCAATCGTGAGGAAAGTTCCAACCCGCATATTAGGAACGGAAATGAAAAAGCTACGCAACCGCGAAGTCAAGCTCGTCAAAGTTCAGTGGAGCGACGCCGAGGAAGACGCAACTTGGGAAACTGAAGCTAGAATACGCGCAGCATACCCTTTTCTTTTCGAGGGTACATCTTTGATCTTTCTTTTTCCTTAAGTTGCGCTTTTATCTATCTTTTTAGGTATATCTCCTCGACCTTATTTTTTTTTAGGTAGAAACCCTTTGGATGAAAACATGTAATTGAAACATGTTATGGACGATGGTTGCAAGTGGTTGCAAGTGATTGCTAGTGGTTGCTCGTGGTTGCATATACACACACAATTTAGGTTTTAGATCGGCTCAGTCACTTCATATTGCATATGCATATATGTATTTATATTCGTATATGGTTGAAGTTTAATGTGTTGTCATATGGATGTTGCATTTATATGAATGATTGTGCACTCATGTAGAATCATGAATAGGAAAATTTGCATACATAATGGATTCATGGCACTTACATAATTCGCATTAAGGAGGTCAACTGAATCAGTAGACCGCCTGATTTTGCATTAAATAAGTACATGTACACACACTTCGCATATGACCATGAAGCATTAGGAGTCTTTTAAGGACAATGGATGCTCGTGTTTGATGGATGAGTAGATGGATGTTTGGATGTTAGGACGTACATTCTTCCTGAACTTGAAGATTTCGGGGACGAAATCCTTTTAAGTGGGGGAGAATGTAACACCCCGTGTATTCTATAACAGTGAAATTCACAAAATAAAGTATAACTAATTTCAAATCAAAGAATTAAGGGAAACGGGATACGCCATTGCGTTCGTCTCGGAATTCTGCTTGAAATAGAGTCCGAGTTTGCGTAAAACGGACTCCGTATGAGGGAGATATGACCTCCGGAAGTTTCAGAATTCAGTTTAAAATTCAAACAGACAAAAACAGCTCAGAAAACAAATTCAAATTTCAAAAATCGGGCCGGATTGGCCAGGGCGGGAATTTTCCCGCCCAAGGCACCCAGGTCGACTGGGTAGTCGACCTGGGGGTCGACTGGGTAGTCGACCTGGGGGTCGACTGGGTAGTCGACCTGGCCCCTGAGCCAGGTCGAACCCAACCCCTCCTGGCTGGCCTGGTCTGTGCTTGGCCGAATTTCTGAGTCTTGCCTTGTCACTAGGGCTAGGTGTCAGCTCCTGATTGGTCTCTCCTTCAAACGAACGGCTAATATACATCCAAGCTCCATCGACGGTCCTAATCAATTCACAAACTCTATAAAAAGGACCTAAGACTCCACCTAATTCATACGAATAAAAATGAGAATGAGACCGTCATGCTGCTGAGGCGAGACTAGGAGTAGCCGTCAAAATTGAGAGACGATTAGGAGACAATTCAAAAGCTTAAAGCAACGACAACTAAATCAAAACAACGCCTACAACAAAGGATAACATCTCCAAATTCAGAATTCAGATTCCTGAATTGAAGATTCGTCATACGTTGTAAGTAGAGTGCTATTCCGATGTGAATGAATAATTGTGTTTTGATTTGTGTAAAATGAGAAAGGGAATTGTACTTAATTTGTGGTGATAATAATTCATAATTGTACGTTGCTATGATTCTAATTACGAATCGATTTGGGATATTTGCAAGTATGTGATTCATGTTGAAAGTTAACAACTATATGTTTGTGGTAGTTTATTTCAACACCTATTGGATAATTGCAAGTATATGATTCATGTTAACGACTATATGTTTGCGGTAGTTTATTTGAGATTCATGCAAGTATATGATTCACTATTATGCCAACATGATGTATATTTTTATGATCACTTTTAGTGTGTAGTTGGACTCAATTAAGTATTATGGTTTTATGTTGGAATTAGCATCATGATTCAAGTGTAAAACCATACTTTTGTATTAGAGACAAAAGTAAGCATCTTTGTGAACTTGTATTAATTCTATAAACATGACTAAACTATGTTTGTTATTATGCCTAGTTGAAAAACATGTTTTAGGCCTATCTTGTTATCAAAATCATATGATAATATATGTGACACATAATTAAGTTAGATTTACATTCCACTTGCAAGTTTACATGAATAGATTAAAAACCATGATTCATGTTTAGGTATGTTTATGCCATGATTCTATGAATTGATTAAAAACCATGATTCATGTTTAGGTATGTTTATGCCATGATTATATGCTATTACAATGCAAGTTCACAAGTGCCTAATTTATGTTAATTAGTTTGCTATGTTGCAAGTTCATGCGTTCACACTCCCCTTTTTGATGTTACCTAGAATATATAAACACCATGTTCTAAGCCTCCCCTTTTTCATGTGGCTAAGTTGGGTTTAAATGTTAAACCCAACATATGTTATATTGTAGCGAACGTATAAAACGGGGGTAATGACGTTTGGGTTAAAATATAAAACATATGTGTTGGCATGTTTGACGCATGCCAACGACCTTGGAAAACAATTAAGTGGTATAAATTAATTTTACCCAATAAAGATGAATTTGAATAATGGGCCGCAAATATTTACATATAAAAAGAAAAGAGACAAAATATGTAAATTTAGAAAATACGATGTGTTTAACCCGAGGTTGGATTGAGTTGTGATATAAAACTGCCCGGAACCGCCCGGCTGTCCAGTAGTCACAACAATACCTATCCAATGTGGGTGGTTAAACACGGAGCCCAATAAAGACCCGAGGTTAGACTGAGTTGTGGCGTAAGACTGCCCGGACCCAACCGGCAATAGGCAGCCACAACAATATCTGTCTAATGTGAGAGGTCGAGGCTTTAATAAGACAATTAAGGCTGAGTCAGGATTGATAGGATTAAGTAAATTGAATTAATACTTAATCACATGGAACATGCTAAACTATACAGACTGATTGGGGGTTAGGTTTACAAAACACTTAACCAACTTAGCATGTTGGCTAGAAATAGAAAACCTAGTAGCGGGGGACCCTTTTCAGCAGTAACCCTACAAGGTGTATCAGGATACCCTGAACTAGGCAGGGTGGGGCACGATTACTGGGCTGACTGTAAGAGGTCAAATCGACGGCGGTGGTGCAGCAGTGTAGGTTCTAACGGGGTGCGGGCGTGCACACACTCCGTCGCAGAAAAGTAAGGCACTGGGCACCAGTAGTATACCTGTGCATTCTAGAATTGTGTCGGGCCGCCACCATGGGACTTGATACACCCTATGGTGGGACCAGCATAGGTAACTACAACAACGGGGGCCGTAAGACACATGTAACTATGCGAGTAGGAGCCGATCATTAGAAATGGATCACTTCACCCTGATTATGGGGTGCCTGTTGGGAACTAGTTTATATGGATGCAGAGATTAATATGGGGTACGATAGTATATTCGACTCTAGACAACTTAACTTAGTTTATGGTGCTTTCCCATTTCCAGTTTATACTTATCATGCCCAGTTCTTTATTCATAGACTGAATAGTCCTAGACTTACTCAGGCTTTATGTCTGACTCTACTTTTCTTTCGTCTTCTTTTCTTTCATTCACCCCCCCCCCCCCAAGGTCCACAGGGAGGGAATACCGCAGCTTGACCAGTTTTCACATCCAGCTTGAAGAGAAAGAATGTATTGCTTGGATCTTTTTCGTTTTGGACTATGGCTTTGGACAGCAATTATGGGACTTATGCAGTTTACTTATGTTTTTTTTATCCTTCTTTGAATAATGAAATCAAGACAGTTATGAAGATGTAATGCTTTTGGAAGTATTGTAAGACAATTATGGCATGGTTTGTGTAACACGTATTTTAATGAAATAAAAGTTGCTGTTGTTTTCCGCTGTTCAAATATATGTGTTCTTATATCTGTCTTGTGTATCTATGACTTATACTTATAAACCTCCACCAAAATTAGGGCATTCCCTATTAGAGTGACCCTAACGAAGGTGGGGTGTTTCATAACATGACATGTATAAACTGAAAGTAAACATTAGGATGATGACAAGATGGGCAGGTTAGACTAAGATAGCATGATAATTCAAGTATAAATCAAGTATAGCATCGCATGTTCAAGATTCGCTGCACCAACCGTACTAGTATCCCAAACCCATGTCATATATTAACCATGAAATGATCCCTTGGCCCAATATCATGAATGACCCATTACTAGGTCCAAGGAATGATCTATTAATTGATCGGCTCCCTACAAGTTCTAGCTCGTCATGTGTCTGTGTCATACGGCCCTATCACGAATGTAGTTACCTGTGCTAGCTCCACTATAGGGTGTATCAAGCCCTAGGGTACCATCGACACGAATCTAGCATGCACAGTGTAAACCTACTGATGCCCAATTCCTGCTTATTCAACTCCAGACTATGTGCACGACCGTAGTCCGCCTGAACCTACACTGGCGTACCAACTCAGCCGTCGTTTTGGTCGCTTATAATCAGCCCAGTAATCGTGCCCCACCCTTCCGAATTTCAGGGTACCATGATACATCTAAGTGGGTTACTGCTGAAATGGACCGCGTAACTAGGGTTTCCGTCCAGTATGTTAAGTGTTGTCATTTAAATTCATGACATAACCCTTATTAGTCTAGCATGTCAAGTTGGTTAAGTGTTGTCTCTCAATTTCATGACTTAACCCTACTAATCTTGTGTCAAGTTGGTTAAGTGTTGTCTTTCATGTTCATGACTTAACCCTATCATGTCTCATTAATTCATTAATGCACCCCAACCTCTCACATCAGACCTGTTGTTGTGGTCATTGGATATGCCGGGCGGTTACGGGCAGAATTACACCACAACTCAGTCTGACCTCGGGTTTACAAGCGCGATATGAACAACTACCCACATTGGATCCTATTATTTGCAGTCACTGGAATTGTCGGGCGGTTCCGGGCAGAATTACACTGCAAACTCAACCCAACCTCGTGTTGGCCATTTTCAAGTTCATTTTAGTGTCATGTCCATGTTCAGTTTCATGTCAAGTTCGTGCCAATTTTCATGGCAAGTTTCATGTCAAGTTTCAACTTATGCCTATTATCAAGTTCATGATTCATGTTCATAACCAATTCATGTTTTGCCTAATCTACCCAAATCGTATTCCCATTGCACGTAAACGTGAATCGATCTAAATTACAAGTAAATCCAGATCCAGAAATAAAGGGAATAACATCAAAATTATGATAGGCAAAAAGGACGAGCATAAAGTGATAAAAGGGATTACAAGACTAGCATGACATAACTTGAGATAATTGGTTACAACATCACTGGCATATAGAAAATAATAGGATTTCAAATCTAGCATAATAAGATGACAGTCATGGCATAAGGTGATAGTCCCAAACTTGTAAATGATAGACTGATTCAACATCACAGGCATGATAATGTTATGGACATGAAAGAGTTTGATTTACAACATGAATAGGTCCAAATTGATGTCATAGTAATATTCCCAAAAGTCAAGATCCAAGATGGAAAATAGAATAGATGTGAATCAATTATCATACTTAAGTCCAATTTCACTTTATCTCATGTCCAAATTACAATTAACAAGTTTAAATCTCAAAGTAACTAGAACTTACAGATCGTGGTCTAGGAAATTGAGATGCAGAAGTTGAATCTATAAACTAGTCCTCGAATTGTTGAATCGTTAAATCTTGATTTGATTGTAGAAGCAAATCCCCAATATGCAATTCCTAGCCGTAGTCTTCAAGAAACAGTCTTCGTGTTTTATTTTAATTCAATTTAATTTAAAAGAAGCTATGTCCATCAAGAATTTGTGCAGCATAAAGTTAGGGAAGAATGGTGTAAAGAGAATGAGGCTAGGAGGCTGTTTATATAGGATTAGGAGGATGAATCTAGACTGAAAACGAGACCAGATACATCATAATGAACCTAGGCTCAAAACTGGGCTTTGGCACCAGGTTGACCCCCAGGTCGACCATAGGGTCGACCTGGTCCCTGGGAGGTCGACCCTCAGGTCGACCTGGTCCTGGGCGGGAGAATTCCCTTCCAGTCTGCACTTGGGTTTGAATTTGAATTTCGAATTCAAATTTGAGCTTTTTTTCTGTTCTGAAAATCCTTGAAACTTCGGAGGGTCATATCTCCCTCATACGGACTCCGTTTCTCGAAAATTCGGACTCGTTTCCAAGCAGAATTTCGAGATGAACGCAATGGCGCAACCTAGATTCTTGTTTTAAAAATTAATTCTGCCTTGATTTATGGTTTTAACATGTTATAAAAATACGGGTTGTTACATTCTCCCCTCCTTAAAGGATTTCGTCCGCGAAATCTTCAAGTTAAGAAGAATGCATCCTATCATGCAATCATCCATCTACTCAACCATCATCCACAATCAACATTGTCCTTAAAAGATTTCTAATGCTGTATGAACTTATGCAAGAGTGTGTGTGTATGTACTTATCTAATGCAAAAGATCAGGCGGTTACTGATTCAGTAAACCTCCTTAATGCAAAATATGTTAGTGTAATGAGTCCAACATGTATGCAAATTCCTAACATATTTTATAATCTCTACATGAGTGCACAAACATTCATTCATATGCAACGTCCAAATGATAGCATTTCAAGTTTCCATCCATATACAAGTATGAGCACCCATGCATATGCAATATGAAATATGTGACTGAGCCGATCTAGTGCCTAATGTGTTTTATGCAACCACGAGGAACCACTTGCAACCACTTGCAATCATCAACCATAACATGTTTCAATTACATGTTTACATCCAAAAGGGTTCTACCTAAGGTTCTCAAGATAGGATCGAGAAGATAACAAGACAAACATGGATAGCAAAAGCATGTACATGATACAAAGGTATGTAAACTTATAGGAAAAAGAGAACGAGAATGTACCCTAAAAAAGAAATGGGTGTAGCGAGTGTATCTTCTCTTCGGTTTCCCAAGTTGCGTCTTGTTGGGATTCACTCCACTGTACTTTAACTAGCTTGACCTCTCGATTCCTTAGCTTCTTGATCTCCGTTCCTAAGATACGAATCAGAACTCGCCTCAATATTGCTTCATTTTCCACTTCTACGCCTTCAAGGATGCTTGGCTTAACCACTTCGGTAGACTCATGTAAGCACTTGCGGAGATGCGAAACATGAAAGATGTTGTGTACTCCGGCCAGCCTCTCGTGCAACTCTACCTTATAGGCCATCTATCCAATCCTCTCGATGATAGGGAACGGACCTACGAACCTCGGTGCTAACTTTCCAACCGCTCCAAAGCGAACAACATTGGGTAAAGGGGAAACTTTTATAAAGACCATATCTCCGACTTCGAACTTTAGGTCTGTCCTTCTCTTGTCCGCGTAGGATTTCTATCTATCTTGGGCCGTTTTCATCCGTCTTCGTATCAACTCAACCTTCTCGGATGTGTCCCTTATTGTAACACCCCGGATTTTTGAATAATTGAATTAACTAAATTAAAGAATAAATGTTTAGTATTGTTCCAAGGTTTGTAAGCAAATGACTTAGTAGCTTATTTGGTTGGAACATGTGACTTGCATACAAGAGGTACAGAGTTCGATCCCCGCCAACGCCATATTTTTGTTTTAGGGGAATGGCTAAAAAGCGGCTTAGTGTGAATGCGGTTCAAAAAGTAGCTTAGTGTGAAAATGGTTAATTAGGAAGATAGAAATATATATACAGATATATATAAAAATAAAATAAAATTCAACCTAAAATTTAAGAAAAAAATTCAAAACAACGGAAGCGGGAAGGCAAAACACCAAACCGCATATATACAAGTTCACACCTTTAAAGTTTAGATCCATATTCAAGTTGACATTTTTATGTTGAAACTATGACATGCATAGTTATGCAAGTTTACACTTTTATGTGGATCCATAGTTTACTCAGGTTAACACCTTTTATTGGATCCATAATTATGCAAGATGACACCTTTATGTTTAGGTTGACGACATACATAGTTTATGTAAGTTTGTGATAATTACTTACGGCTAGTTGGGTGTAAAACTATGTTCATACACCTTTTAGATCTATGATTTTTGGATCCTTGCTAATACAAAGACTATGCATGTATGTTGTAATTCTTAATTGCAAGTTAGATGCAAATTAGATCTATTATTGTGTGTATGTGACTTTGTGACGTTTATTCCCTTTTTTAAGTATTAGACTATTTGCTAGTCTAATATGTATAGGTCATGTTAAGCGAACGAATGACGGGGGTACGATGGGGATACTAGTGGATACACAAATATTGTGAATTTGGCATGTAATGGCCTAAAAAGGCATGTAATTAATTTTAAAGAATAAAATTAATTAGTGATGAAATTGGTATAATTTATATACTATAAATAGATGAGCATAATTTAGGTGATAAATTATGGACATAAATAAGTATGGAAATTTGAATAGGGAAAGTAATTCAAATTTGGGGAAAATTAATTATGTATAATTAATTGCCTAAAACACGAGGTTGGACTCATTTGTGGTGTAAGACTGCCCGGACCCGCTCGGCAAATCCAGCAGCCACAAATGGTAGGCCAATGTGAGAGGTCAAAGGCCCAAACTAAATGCGTAACAATTGTATGGACACGAGGTTAGGCTCGTTTGTGGTGTAAGACTGCCCGGACCCGCCCGGCAAATCCAGCAGCCACAAATGCCAGTCTAATGTGAGAGGTCCTACAGGGGTTACGGTAGTAATAAATTAAGAAACACTTAACCAAAGTAAAACATGTAGTGGGACATGGGGGTTAAGTGGGTGCCTTGTGTGGCATGAGGAAATACGATTAGTAACACTTAACCAAGGTAAAACATGTAAGTGGGACATAGGGGTTAAGTGGGTGCCTTGGGTGGAATGTGGAATTACTAATAGAAACCCTTAACCAAATTTAAAACATGTAAGTGGACATGAAGGGGGTTAAGTGGGATGTACTAGAGGGGACCAAGCCTAGGTGGAAAGCTTGTGTAAAGCATGAGGGGGTCTTTTCAGTCCAGCAGCCCATTAAGTATCTTTGTGAGCTCGACCCAAGTCGAGGACGGGACACGCCTACTGGGTCTAATTGTTAGAGGCCAAAACGGGTTAGCGGTGGCAATGCAAGTCCAACGGGGTCACGTGCATGCGTGGGTCCGGGCTGGTAGGTAAGTCGTTGTTGCATCCTGTAGGTATAAGCCGTGCGTCTCTGGTAGTATTGGGTTGCCACTTTGGGGAGTGATACACCCCACTGTGGGACCAACACGGGTATCTACGAGTTAGGGAGCCGATCGAATGGGGCAGGGTAGTGGGTACACCTAGTGGAGATTGGAGCAGACGGCACCTATGTATTCAGCTAGGGGTACACGAAGCTACCACTATTATTAATAATTATTAAGGGGGTACACCTAGTGGAGATAGGAGCAGGCGGCACCTATGACGTCAGCTAGGAGTACATGGAATTACCATTATTACTTATTGAAGGGGTACATCTAGTGGGGATAGGTACATGCTGGGTACCTATGATAGCAACTAGAGATATACAGTCAAACATGGAGGATAGTGGGTACATCTAGTAGTACACGAAGCTATCATCGTTCTATTTAGCCAAGAGGGTCAAATTTCTAGAGTGACTAGTAGGGGTGCAGTTAGTGTTAGTACAGTACAGTACGATACAGTACAGTAGAGTAAAGTAATTATCCTATATTGATTAGGAAGCGCCATTAACGTTATCTCTGTTTCTCTTGATTGCCTTGCCATACCTATGTGGTTCACACAGTCATTACCTTATTCTCTAGCTTATGTCTTATCATATTGCTTTAATAATTATGTTGTTAGAGTTATCGGACTCGCCAGACTTTATGTCTGACCCCCTTTGTTTCCACCTCTTTTCTTCCTTCCCCCCCACCCCACAGGTTCTAAGGGTGAGACAAGTACTAGTGGAGGTTGATTGGGATCTCTTTGGGAGCACTTGGATTTGGATTGCTGAAGTAAAGTTTAGCCTATCATTTTCTTTATGGCTATTTATAGTAGTGGGATTATGTACTTTGTTTTATCAAGATGGATATTATGTACTTGACTTTGGTTTATGGTTTTTGATGATGTAACCAAACATATTTACCTTCTGCTGCAATAAATAAAGTTTTAAATTTTTAAGTACTGCTTTATATCTGTCTTGTTGTGATTTTCTGTTCTATATTCACTTAAAATGCTCCATGGAAGTTAATGCATTCCCTTTGCGAGTGACATTAATGGACGTGGGGTGTTACACTTATCATGTCGTGTCCAAGTATGAGCTTGTCTGTCGACTCCCACCAACAAGTTGGTGACTTACATGGCCTTCCGTATAAAGCTTCGAATGGTGCCATTCCTATGCTAGCTTGGTAAATATTATTATACGCGAACTCAACGAGAGGTAGGTGATCTTCCCAAGTACCACCAAAGTCAATAATGCATAGCCTCAAAAGATCCTCTAGTACCCTATTTACCCTTTTGGTTTGTCCATCCGTCTGTGGGTGATAGGCCGTGCTTAAACTTAGTCGTGTACCCATTGCTTCTTGTAAACTATTCCAAAATTCGCTAGTGAAAATCGGTTCACGATCGCTAACAATACTAGAAGGAACTCCGTGCAATCGTACTATTTCTCGAAGGTATAAAGACGCTAGCCATGATGCGGTCCTCTTGCTCTTTACAGGAATGAAGTGAGCGCTCTTCGTGAGTCTATCTACTATAACCCTTATGCTAGTATTGCCCTTCCTTGACCTAGGCAATCCATCCACGAAATCCATCGAGACACTCCCATTTCCACAACGGAACCTCCAAAGGATGCAATAGCCCACTGGGCTTTTTCGACTTGGCCTTTACTTGTTGGCACACCATGCACTTAGAAACGAATTCCGCCACGTCCTTTTTCATAACGTTCCAAAAGAAAATGTGCTTCATATCCTTGTACATCTTATCCACTCTGGGATGTATAGTCATCTTGGAGTGATGTGGCTCTTCGAGAACTCTCTTTACTAAGTCTCCCACTTGTGGGACACATAGTCTACCATTACGCCTTAGCCATCCCTTGTCATCTATGGTATACCTACTTAGGTGACTTGACATCTCACCTCTAATCAACTTGTCCATGATCTCGACTATCTGTGGGTCTTCCTTCTATGAAGTCCCTACTTGGTCTAGAAGCGTAGGCCTTAACTCGAGAGATGCTAACGTGCTAGCCAACGACTCAACAATAGGTGTGAAATCAAAGGTTGCTATAAACTCTAGAATTTTCCTTTCAACAAACAAAGGACTCAAGGTCAACCTTTTCCTGCTTAGCGCATCCGCCACCACGTTACCCTTGCCAGGGGTATAGGCTATATCGAGGTCATATGATGCCAAGAATTCCATCCACCTCTGTTGCCTTAGATTCAAATCTTTTTGCGAAAAGAGGTACTTAAGCGACTTGTGATCGGTATACAACTCGAATTTATCACCTAGAAGATAGTGGCACCAAGACTTAAGCGCAAAAACAATCGCGGCCAATTCCAAGTCATGTGTGGGATAGTTTTTATAATGAACTTTAAGTTGTCTACCCCCGTAGCATATCACCTTCCCTTCTTGCATTAGGACAGCGCCAAATCCCGTGCCGCACGCATATGTGTACACCGTAAAAATCTTACCTCTGTCGGGTAATGCCAAAACTGGAGCTGTGGTAAGGGCTCTCTTAAGCCTTTGAAAAGCAACGTCACACTCCATGTCCCATGCAAAAGCTAGGTTCTTCTTCGTTAACCTAGTAAGAGGGACTGAAATCTAAGCGAACTCCTTAATGAACTTCCTATAGTAGCCCGCCAAACCGAGAAAGCTTCTCACTTCCGTTGCGTTCTTAGGGACCTTCCAGTCTTGCACCGCAGTTACCTTTGCGGGGTCCACAATTATACCTTGCTTAGAAAATACATGTCCAAGAAACCGAACTTTTTTTCTCCAAAAATGACACTTGGAGAACTTAGCCTTTAACTCGTGTTCTCTAAGCGTATCCATGACTTCCTTGAGATGTCTAGCATGTTCTTCCTCATCCTTTGAGAAGACCAAAATATCGTCCACGAAGACCACCACAAACTTGTTAAGGAACTCTCGGAACACCCTGCTCATTAAATCAATGAAGTACGCGGGTGCATTCATCAAACTAAACGGGATGACGAGCCATTCAAAGAAACCATCCGGAGTCCTAAACACGGTCTTGTCAATGCTATCCTCAGCCACTCTAAGCTGATGGAATCCTATAGCTAGATCGAGTTGAGAGAAAACAGATGCTCCTACAAGCTGGTCGAACAAGTCGTCGATTCTCGGTAGTGGGTGCGTATTCTTCTTAGTCAGCTTGTAACTCACGATAATCTACGCATAGACTGAAACACCCCACCTCCGTTAGGGTCACTCTCAAAGGGAATGCCCTAATTTTGGTGGAGGTTTATAAGTATAAGTCACAGATACACAAGACAGATATAAATACACATATTTTTGGACAGCGGAAAACAACAGCAACTTTTATTTCATCAAAATACGTGTTACACAAACCATGCCATAATTGTCTTACAATACTTCCAAAAACATTACATTTTCATAACTGTCTTGATTTCATAACTTAAAGAAGCATAAAAACATAAGTAAACTGCATAGTCCCCATAAGTGCTATCCAAAGCCATAGTCCAAAACGAAAGAGATCCAAGCAATACATTCTCTCTCTTCAAGCTGGATATGAAACTGGTCAAGCTGCGGTATTCCCTCCCTGTGGACCTAGGGGGGGAAACGAAAGAAAAGTAGAGTCAGACATAAAGCCTGAGTAAGCCTAGGACTATTCAGTCTATGAATAAAGAAATGAGCATGATAAGTACAAACTGGAAATGGGAAAGCACTATAAACTAAGTTAAGTTGTCTAGAGTCGAATATACTATCGTACCCCACATTAATCTCTGCACCCCTATAAACTAGTTCCCAACAGGCACCCCATAATCAGGGTGAAGTGATCCATTTCTAATGATCGGCTCCTACTCGCATAGTTACATGTGTCTTACGGCCCCCGATGTTGTAGCTACCTATGCTGGTCCCACCATGGGGTGTATCAAGTCCTATGGTGGCGGCCCGACACAGTTCTAGAATGCACAGGTATACTACTAGTGCCCAATGCCTAATTTTTCTACGCTGGAGTGTGTGCACGTCCGCACCCAGTTAGAACCTACACTGCTGCACCACCGCCGTCGATTTGACCTCTTACAGTCAGCCCAGTAATCGTGCCCCACCCTGCCTAGTTCAGGGTATCCTGATACACCTTGTAGGGTTACTGCTGAAAAGGGTCCCCCGCTAATAGGTTTTCTATTTCTAGCCAACATGCTAAGTTGGTTAAGTGTTCTATATAAACCTAACCCCCAATCAGTCTGTATAGTTTAGCATGTTCAATTTGATTAAGTATTAATTTAATTTACTTAATCCTATCAATCCTGACTCAGCCTTAATTGTCTTATTAAAGCCTCGACCTCTCACATTAGACAGGTATTGTTGTGACTGCCTGTTGCCGGTTGGTTCCGGGCAGTCTTACGTCACAACTCAGTCTAACCTCGGGTCTTTATTGGGCTCAGTGTTTAACCACCCACATTGGATAGGTATTGTTGTGACTACTGGACAGCCGGGCGGGTCCGGGCAGGTTTACGTCACAACTCAATCCAACCTCGGGTTAAACACATCGTATTTTCTAGGTTTACATATTTTGTCTCTTTTCTTTTTATCTTTTTATATGTAAATATTTGCAGCCCATTATTCAAATTCATCTTTATTGAGTAAAGTTAATTTATACCACTTAAATGTTTTCAAGGTCGTTGGCATGCGTCAAACATGCCAACACATATGTTTTATATTCTTAACCCAACGTCATTACCCCTGTTTTATACGTTTGCTATATTATAACATATGTTGGGCTTAACATTTAAGCCCAACTTAGCCACATGAAAAAGGGGAGGCTTAGAACATGGTGTTTATATATTCTAAGTAACATCAAAAGGGGTGTGTGAACGCATGAACTTGCAACATAACGATCTAATTAACATAAATTAGGCACTTGTGAACTTGCATTGTAATAGCATATAATCTTGACATGAAACATACCTAAACATGAATCATGGTTTTAATCTAGTCATGTAAACTTGCATTTAAAATGTGAACCTAACTTAATTATATATCACATATATTATCACATGACTTTGATAGCAACATAGGCCTAAAACATATTTTCAATTAGGCATAACACCAAACGTAATCTAGTCATGTTCATAGAGTCAACACAAGTTCACAAAGATGCTTGCTTTTGTCACTAATACAAGAGTATGGTTTTCACTTGAATCATGAAGCCTATTTCAACATAAATTCATATGAATCATAATACCCAAATGGATCCAACTACACTAAAAATGATCATAAAAAATATACATAGAAGGATCTAAAATCATGTTGGCGTAACAGTGAATCATATACTTGCATGAGTCTCAACTTGGTTGTAATAAACTACTACAAACATATAGTTGTTAACTTTCAACATGAATCATATACTTGCAAATATCCAATAGGTCTAACATCATTATACCACAACATCCCAAATCTATTCATAATTAGAATCATAGCAACATACAATTATGAATTATCATCACCACAAATTAAGTACAATTCCATTCCTCATTTTACACAAATCAAAACTCAATTATTCATTCACATCGGAATAGTACTCTACTTACAACGTATGACGAATCTTCAATTCAGGATTCTGAATTCTGAATTTGGAGATGCTATCCTTTGTTGTAGGCGTTGTTTTGATTAATTATCGTGTCTTTTAGCTTTTGAATCGACTCCTAATCGTCTCTCAATTTTGACTGCTACTCCTAGTCTTTCTTCAGCAGCATGACAGTCTCATTCTCATTTTTATTTGTGTGAATTAGGTGGAGTCTTAGGTCCTTTTTATAGAGTTTGTGAATTGATGAGAACCGTCGATGGAGCTTAGATCAATATTAGCCATTCGTTTTAAAGAGAAACCTATCAGGAGCTGACACCTAGCCCTAGTGACAAGACAAAGCTCAGAAATTCGGCCAAGCACAGACCAGGCCAGCCAGGAGGGGCTGGGTTCGACCTGGCTCAGGGGCCAGGTCGACTACCCAGTCGACCCCCAGGTCGACTACCCAGTCGACCTGGGTGCCCCAGGTCGACTACCCAGTCGACCTGGGTGCCTTGGGCGGGAAAATTCCCGCCCAGCCCAATCTGGGTCCGATTTTTGAATTTTGAACTCATTTCTGAACTGTTTCTGTCTGTTTGAATTTTAAACTGAATTCAGAAACTTCCGGAGGTCATATCTCCCTCATACGGAGTCCGTTTTACGCAAACTCGGACTCTATCTCAAGCAGAATTCCGAGACGAACGCAATGGAATATCCCGTTTCCCTTAATTCTTTGATTTGAAATTAATTATACTTTAATTTGTGAATTTCACTGTTATAGAATATACGGGGTGTTACATAGACGAAGCGAACCATCCGCCTTAGCAGCGAATACCACCGGAGCACCCCATTCAGAAATGCTTCGCCTAATGAAATTTTTCTCAAGCAACTCCTTAACTTGCTTACTAAGCTCTTTTCTCTCTCGCGGGGCCATGTGTCTAACGGGCAATGCAACTGGCTTAGCATTATCAACAAGATATATACGGAAATCTATCTCGTGTTTAGGGGGCAACCCCTTAAACTTATCAAAGACATCGGGATATTCTCGGACTACCCTTACTGATTGCAAATCATCGATAGACGAGTCAAGAGATTCTAGATAACATAACATGATAGGACCCATAGGGTTACAAGAAATATCAAGGATATTACCAAGGCGAGTCACGAGGCTAACTACCCTTCGTTCACAATCGAGAATGGCTCCATTATTGGACAGCCAATCCATGCCTAGAATCAAACCGTATCCCATAAATCCGAGAACATAAGCATTACACGTGAATTCTACGCTTAAGATAGAAATCCTCAAATCCACACAAATCATAGATAAATGAGCGGAGCCACCAATTGGATTTGAAACAATAACGGGATCCTCAACTACACTAGTACTTAGGTGAAGAGTTTCAACAATATCAGAAGAAATAAAAGTATGCGATGTGCCAGAATCAAACAAGGTTCGAACAGGATGATAAAAAAGATAGACTAAACTTTCGATAGAAATATTTCTACCTCGTTCTTGCGGAGGTACCGTGAGAGCGTGGACTTGTCCTCCAGAAGAAGGTCCAGCTCCCTGCCCTTGCTTCCTTGGGCAGACCTTAGCCATGTGTCCTGTCTCGCCACAGTGGAAACAGCCACCCATCTTCCTTTTCTTTTTCCTGCAGTCTTTGACCAGATGTCCAGGAATGCCATAGAAATTACACTTTCTCTTTTCACGGGATTTGTTGTTCTTCCTGCCTTTCTTTGGATCAGTCTTCTTGTTTGTGACCCTCCCCCCTTCTTATATTGTGGCCCTTCTGCTTTTGTCTCATTCTTGCCCTTGTCTTCCTCACTTAAGAGTGCCATGTCTACTAACCTTTCGTAAGTAGCCCCCATAGGTATGTGGGTCATAGCCAAGCTGTGGAGTGGCTCATTCAACCACTTGACAAAACGGAGAGCCTTCTTATGAGGAGTATTCACTAAGTCCAGTCCAAACTGGGCTAGCTGATTGAATTGATTGACGTACTCCTTGACTGTCATACTCCCTTGCTTAAGAGATAAGAATTTTTCCAGCTGTAGACTTCGTTCAGCTTGTGAGAGGAATTTCATCTCAAACCTTATCCTGAAATCCATCCATGTTTCAACCGGCCTCTTAGCGTTAGTGACTTCCCACCAAAAGGAAGCTTCGTCTTTGAGCAACCATACCGCCAACTGTACCTTCTGCCTATCGTCCACCTCGAAGATAACGAACAGATCCTCAGTTTCTTTGAGCCAGTTCCTCGCTTCTACGAATGATTCAGTTCCTTTGAAATCCTTTCCACCCATGGCCCTAAAATCTCTACAGATCTTTGAGAAAGCATTTGCACGAGGAGGGGGCGGAGGAGGAACTACTGAAGCTGGGGGAGGAATATCTGTTGGGCCTGCATCGTTGGCCCTAGCCTCTAAGTACCTCCTGAACCAGCCAGGTATTGGCACGCCCTCTGGAAGGTTAAGATTCCCAGACATGCTGAAATGAAAAAGAAGAGATTCAAAATGAGGAAACAAAGGATAGTGCTAATGGCTTTTGGGGAATAGCCTTTAAATAAAACAAGACTTTTCTTGAAAAAATGCTTCTTCGTAAACGGTTTTGAAAATAGTTTGAGAAGGTTTTAAAAACTTTTGCCCAGTCTGGTAACCTTCTGCTCTGATACCAAGTGTAACACCCCACCTCCGCTAGGGTCACTCACAAAGGGAATGCACTAGTTTTGGAGGAGCGTTATCGAGGTAAACAAACATAGAAATATTACAAGACAGAACATAAATAAGATAGCTGAAGAATCAAAAGATAAATTTCATTACTTTCAAAAGAGTCAAAACCTTTTACATCCAAGGTACCAAATAGCCAAAGTCGTTATTTTCCATTACAACAAATTCTGTCTTGCATAAATAAAGAAGCATAAACTTAAAACAACAAAAGTAGCTTATTTCCCCAAAGGTAGCAGAAATGCAGCCATATCATAGCTCAAGATCAAACCGTACATGAGCTGAACCGAAAGCAAGCGAAATCCAAGCTAAGTGCTAGAGTTTCCTCCCTGAGAACGAAAGAAAACGGGTCAGTCATAACGACTGGTAAGTCCTAGTGACTTTCAGCATAAAAATAGGTAAAGGTAACATGACATGTATAAACTGAAGGTAAACATAAGGATGATGACAAGATGGGAAGGATAGACTAAGATAGCATGATAATTCAAGTATAAATCAAGTATAGCATCACATGTTCAAGATTCGCTGCACCAACCGTACTAGTATCCCAAACCCATGTCATTTATTAACCATGAAATGATCCCTTGGCCCAATATCATGAATGACCCATTACTAGGTCCAACGGAACGATCCATTATTCGATCGGCTCCCTACAAATTCTAGCTCGTCACGTGTCTATGTCATACGGTCATATCACGAATGTAGTTACCTGTGCTAGGTCCACCATAGGGTGTATCAAGCCCTAGGGTGCCAACCATCGACACGAATCTAGCATGCACAGTGTAAACCTACTGATGCCCAATGCCTGTTTTTTCAACTCCGGACTACGTGCACGACCATAGTCCGCCTGAACCTACACTGGCGCACCAACTCATCCGTCGTTTTGGTCGCTTATAATCAGCCTAGTAATCGTGCCCCACCCTGCCTAGTTTCAGGGTACCATGATACATCTATGTGGGTTACTGCTGAAATGGACCGCGTAACTAGGGTTTCCGTCCAGCAGGTTAAGTGTTGTCATTTAAATTCGTGACTTAACCCTTATCAGTCTAGCATGTCAAGTTGGTTAAGTGTTGTCTCTCAATTTCATGACTTAACCCTACTAATCCTGTGTCAAGTTGGTTAAGTGTTGTCTTTCATGTTCATGACTTAACCCTATCATGTGGCATTAATTCATTAATGCACCCCAACCTCTCACATCAGACCTGTTGTTGTGGTCACTGGATATGTCGGGTGGTTCCGGGCAGAATTACACCACAACTCAATCTGACCTCGGGTTTAAAAGCGCGATATGACTAATACCCACATTGGATCCTATTGTTTGCAGTCACTGGAATTGCCGGGCGGTTCTGGGCAGAATTACACTGCAAACTCAACCCAACCTCGAGTTAGCCATTTTCAAGTTCATTCTAGTGTCATGTCCATGTTCAGTTTCATGTCAAGTTCGTGCCAATTTTCATGGCAAGTTTCAGGTCAAGTTTCAACTTATGCCTATTATCAAGTTCATGATTCATGCTCATAACCAATTCATGTTTTGCCTAATCTACCCAAATCGTATTCCCATCGCACGTAAATGTGAATCAATCTAAATTACAAGTAAATCCAGATCCAGAAATAAAGGGAATAACATCGAAATTATGATAGGCAAAAAGGACGAGCATAAACTAATAAAAGGGATTACAAGACTAGCATGACATAACTTGAGATAATTGGTTACAACATCACTGGCATATAGAAAATAATAGGATTTCAAATCTAGCATAATAAGGTGATAGTCATGGCATAAGGTGATAGTCCCAAACTTGTAAATGATAGACTGATTCAACATCACAGGCATGATAATGTTATGGACATGAAAGAGTTTGATTTACAACATGAATAGGTCCAAACTGATTTCATAGTAATATTCCCAAAAGTCAAGATCCAAGATGGAAACTAGAATAGATGTGAATTGATTATCATACTTAAGTCCAATTTCACTTTATCTCATGTCCAAATTACAATTAACAAGTTTAAATCTCAAAGTAACTAGAACTTACAGATCGTGGTCTAAGAAATTGAGATGCAGAAGTTGAATCTATAAACTAGTCATCGATTTGTTGAATCGTTGAATCTTGATTTGATTGTAGAAGCAAATCCCCAATATGCAATTCCTAGCCGTAGTCTTCAAGAAACAGTCTTCGTGTTTTGTTTTATTTTAATTTAATTTAATTTAAAAGAAGCCATGTCCATCAAGAATTTGTGCAGCATAAGGTTAGAGAAGAATGGTGTAAAGAGAATGAGGCTAGGAGGCTGTTTATATAGGATTAGGCAGACGAATCTAGACTGAAAACAAGACCAGATACATCAGAATGAACCCAGGCTCAAAACTGGGCTCTGGCACCAGGTGGACCATAGGGTCGACCTGGTCCCTGGGAGGTCGACCATAGTGTCGACCCCTAGGTCGACCTGGTCCTGGGCGGGAGAATTCCCACCCAGTCTGCACTGGGGTTTGAATTTGAATTTCGAACTCAAATTCGAGCTGTTTTTCTGTTCTGAAAATCCTTGAAATTTCGGAGGGTCATATCTCCCTCATACGGACTCTGTTTCTCGAAAACTCGGACTCGTTTCCAAGCAGAATTTCGAGACGAACGCAATGGCGCAACCAGTTTCCCTTGATTCTTGTTTTAAAAATTAATTCTGCCTTGATTTATGGTTTTAACATGTTATAAAAATACGGGTTGTTACAAATTGTTATTCTAATTTAGATTTGATTTTGATTCTTGCTACTATCTTGCTTTTGAGTTGAAAGAGAACGACGACTACTCTAGGTTCCCTATTGACGGCATGGCGGCTCTTGGTATGAATTAGTGTGATTTAATGTTGAGAGTTAGGTTGCTTATATAGAATTTTAATTAATTTAGAGCCGTCATATTAACCTTAGAAGCAATCAAGACCATCCAGTCAAGATAGAATAATACCTTAGCCCTAATGACTCAGCAATGAGTCGAAACAACGTCATCTTTCAGATCTGCACGGGAGGGGGTGGGGGGTAGGTTGACCCCCTGGTCGACCTGTATGGCTAGGTCGACCCCCGGATCGACCCCCTGGTCCACCTGGCCCTTGGGCGGGAGAACTCCCGCGCAGCCTGCTCCCCTGTTTGAATTTGAATTTCAAATTTTCTAAACCTGAGCTGTTCTAAATTCTGAAACTTCGAAAGGCCATATCTTCTTCATACGGAGTCCAATTCACGCAAAATCGGACTCTATCTCAAGCAGAATTCTGAGCCGTAACCCGTTTCCCTTAATTCTCACATTTGAAATTAAGTATTTTTAAATTTGTTAATTTAATATTTAAAATCACGGGGTGTTACGTTCTCCCCTACTTAAAGGATTTCGCCCCCGAAATCTCCAAGTTAAGGAGAATGTATATCCTAACATTCAATCATCCATCTACTCAACCATCAAACACAGGCATCCATTGTCCTTACAAGATTTCTAATGCCGTATGAACATATGCAAAAAGTGTGTGTATATGTTCCTTATCTAATGCAAAATCAAGCGGTCTACTGATCAGTTGACCTCCTTAATGCAAATCATGATAGTGCCATGCATCCATTATGCATGCAAAAGAATCCTAACGATACATATTGCTTCTACATGTGTGCACAACCATTCATCAGAATGCAACATCCATATGATAACACCACCATTATACATCCATTAATTTAAATACGCACACACATTTATATGTAATTTGAAAGTGATTGAGCTGATCTAGTGCCTAAAGTGTGTGTACATACATCCACGAGCAACCACTAGCAACCACTTGCAACCACTCGCAACCATCAATCATAACATGTTTCAAACACATGTTTACATCCATCGATTTCTACCTAAGCATAAAGAATAGGATTGAGGAGATATACTTAAAAAGGTAGATATAAGCATGAATAAACTTATGGAAAAAGAGATCAAGGAGGTACCGTCAAAGAGAAAAGGGTAGGCTGCACGTATTTTCCTCTCAGTTTCACAAGTCACGTCTTCCTCAGCATCACTCCATTGAGCTTTAACAAGCTTGACTTCACGGTTGTGTAGCTTTTTGACTTCCGTACCCAAGATACGAGTTGGAACTCTTCTCATAGTCGCTTCTCGTTCCATTTCTACTTCCTCTAGTATATTCGGCTCCACCACTTCCGCAGATTCATGTAAGCACTTTCGTAGCTGGGAAACATGAAAATCATTATGAATTCCAGCCAGTCTCTTGGGTAGCTCTACTCTGTAAGCCATCATCCCAATCCTTTGAATGATAGGAAATGGACCTACAAATCTTAGTGCTAGCTTTCCTACGGACCCAAAGCGAATGACATTCCTCAAAGGAGATACTTTAAGGAACACCCTATCTCCAACCTTAAACTCAAGGTCGGTCATTCTTTTGTCTGCGTAGGACTTCTGTCTATCTTGTGCAGCCTTCATCCATCTTCTTATCAAGTCCACCTTTTCTGAGGTCTCTCTAATCATGTCTGGCCCATGTACGAGCTTGTCTGTAGACTCCCACCAACAAGTTGGTGATCGGCACGGTCTTCCATATAAAGCTTTGAAGGGCGCCATTCCTATGGTGGCTTGGTAGCTATTGTTGTAGGCGAATTCCACCAAAGGAAGATGATCCTCCCATGTCCCTCCAAAGTCAAGAATGCACAATCTCAAGAGGTCTTCTAATACCCTATTCACCCTTTCCGTCTGACCATCAGTTTGGGGGTAATAGGCCGTGCTTAAGCATAATTGGGTGCCTACTGCCTCTTGCTAACTCTTACAAAACTCGCTCGTAAAGATAGGATCTCGATCGCTCACTATAGTGGAGGGTATCCCATGGAGTCGACCTATTTCTTCGAGATAAATGGATGCTAAGGACGAGGTAGTCCTTCTACCTTTTAATAGGTATAAAGTGAGCGCTTTTAGTGAGCCTGTCCATTATTACCCAAATACTGGTATTGCCCCTTCTTGACCTAGGCAACCCATCAACAAAGTCCATCGAAATGCTATCCCACTTCCACTGTGGGACCTCGAGAGGATGAAGCAGACCACCGGGCTTCTTCTGCTCCGCTTTGACTTGCTGGCATATCAAACACTTAGCGACAAACTCGGCTACATCACTCTTCATGCCGTTCCAAAAGAAAACCCTTTTTATATCTTTATACATCTTGTCTCCGTTCAGGTATATGGTCAGTTTGGAATGGTGCGCCTCTACGAGGATCGTCTTCACTAAATCCCTTACTTGTGGGACGCATAACCTTCCATCCCGTCTAAACCAACCCCTATCATCGATGTATTATCTATTGAGGTGACTAGAAGTCTCACCCCTAACTAGCTTTTCCATCACATCAACTAACTGAGGGTCTTCTCGTTGCGCGGTTCCTATTGAATCCAAAAGAGCAGGCCGCACCTCTAGTGATGCTAACAGACCGGGCACAATTTCAGAGGAGGGTCTAAAATTAAAGTTTGCTATATATTCCAAGCTTTTCCTTTCTACAAAGAGTGGACTCAAGGTCAGATTCTTCCTACTTAAGGCATCCGCTACCACATTGCTCTTGCCTGGGGTATAGGAAATCTCAAAATCATAAGAGGCCAGAAATTCCATCCACCTTTGGTGTCTTAAGTTAAGATCTTTCTGCGAGAAAAGGTATTTCAACGATTTATGGTCAGTATATAATTCAAACTTCTCACCTAGGAGATAATGGCACCAAGACTTAAGCGCAAAGACGATGGAAGCCAACTCTAGATCGTGGGCCGGGCAATTTTTCTCATGTACTTTCAACTGTCTGCCTCCATAAGCTACTACCTTACCTTCTTGCATCAAGACAACACCTAGTCCCGTACTACATGCATCCGTGTACACGATAAAAATCTTGCTCCCATCTGGCAATGTCAGTACTGGGGCTGTTGTTAGAGCCCTTTTCAAACGTTGGAAAGTAATATCGCAATCCAAATCCCAAGCGAAAGTTAGGTTCCTCTTCGTTAATCTTGTGAGTGGGGCTAAGATTTTAGCAAAGTCTTTAATGAATTTTCGGTAAAAGCCCGCTAGCCCGAGAAAGCTTCGGACTTCATTTGCATTCCGTGGAACCTTCCAATCTTGCACCGCAACTACTTTTGCGGAATCCACGGCTAACCCCTCTTTTCACACCACATGTCCAAGAAACCTCACTTCTTCTCTCCAGAAATGGCATTCGGAGAATTTGGCCTTCAGCTGATGTGTACGAAGAGTATCCATGACTTCCCTTAATTGCAAAGCATGCTCTTCTTCATTCTTCGAGAAGATCAATGTAACACCCCACCTCCGCTAGGGTCACTCACAAAGGGAATGCACTAAGTTTGGTGAAGCATTATCGAGGTAAACATACACAGAAATATTACAAGACAGAACATATATAAAACAGCGGAAGTAAAACAAATTTCATTACCTTATAAAATAAGGTCTAAAGCCTTTTACATCAGAGTACATCAAAACCTGTCTTGCAATAGTAAAGAAGCATAAAACCTTCTCATAAATTATTCCCCAAAATGAAGCGGTGAAGCAGCCATAGCTAAGAGAAGACCAAGCTATACATGATGACCTTCAAGCATAAGAGGTCCGAACTAAACAACATCATTTCCTCCCTGAAAACCTGGGGGGGGGGAAACGGAAGACAAAGAGGCGAAACAAAACGGGGTCAGTCATAAAGACTGGTAAGTCCTATCTACTTCCAGTATAAAAACAGGTAAAGGTAACATGACATGCATAAACTGAAAGTAAACATAAGGATGACGACAAGATAGATAAGCTAAACCAAGATGACTGGATGAACTACTGTAGCAAGATAAACTAAAGTATCACATCGTCAGGTTTCTATCAAGTATATTATCCCAAGGTATCTATCATGTATAACATCCCACGGTATCTATCATGTATATTTGCTCTGCACCTCTCGTACTAGTATCCCAACCCGCGTCATGTGTTAACTATGAATGTCCCTTGCCCAATGTCATGTAATGGTCCATGTCAACCTAATATATAGCATATGTAGGTTTTCCCAACTCGTATGTTTCTTTCCATGTATAAGTTCAGTCCTTTGCCGTAGGATGTACGGGCTTTCCCATGTAAATCTATACCACCTCAACGTAGTACCATTTTATCCTTGAAGTTGTTTTGGACTGCTACCCTTGATCTAGTTATGTTTTCTTACCATGAACTATCGCGTGTTCACTTAGGATTTATGCCACCTAGGACCACTAGGGATTATGCTACCTAATGAACGTTTCCGTGTCTCGGTTTGGGTTTTGGCCACCTAGGACCACTAGGGATTATGCCACCCGTCAACCACGCCCTTTGTCCCACGTATATTTCATGAATCGTTTTCCATGTCTAGACGCACATGTATCTCAATGTGCCATCCGAGTTCCGTGCCAGGGCAAATCAAGAAATACAGAACTCGGTCGGGAGCTTTAAGTCGTCTGCTGATGCAGATATCAAGGTCTGTTTTTGTATCCGTGGCTATGGTCCCACGTGACCCCTCTCTCAACTACTGAAAGGCAATCCAAGAAAAATCATGTATGAGAACCACATCCCGGCCCCACTATAGCCCCACTTTCCTATGGGCCAACCTCACCCATGACTCGATAGCAAGAACATGGTCTGTTGGGGGTTCTCTGCCTTTCCGTTCGTACACGATCGACTAAAGATGGTAGGTAGTCTACGACGCGCTATCCAGGGCAAGAACAAGAATCGACGACTCCACGCTAATCCATCCCAGTCTTTAGATCGCTAGCATAGCAACCAAGGCATACTCTTGGCTCTCCTACCGCAGACCTTAACCTCTGTGAGGCCAGGTTTCATGGACCATCTGCCACCTCACAGAGGGATACCAAGAGTACCCTCACGTCCCCCGAAGCTACCGCTTCGTCACCCAGTTCGTTGGAGCTTTTTTTTACCCAAGTCAGATAAGTTGCTCCTCCTCGCATACTAAGCGATGACCTACCATATCAGGTTACTCATCTATTTATGAACTAGTCCCATGTCCTTGGCTAAGAATTATTACTTAGTTATTCTTAACTAAGGTTTACCACTTAGCTTCTTTTCCCCGTTACCCTTGATTAACTACGATTTTCTACCTAGTCCCTCTAACTAGGGTTTTGTCTATTGGGTTAAGTGTTGTTATTCAGGTTCATGACTTAACCCGCCTACGAATCATGTCAAGATTGGCTAAGTATTTAAGTTCAAGGCTTAGCCCTACAAGTTGGTTAAGTATACCAAGAAGCGCATGACTTAACCCTATCAAGTCAAATTGGTTAAGTATTTGTTTGTCTTAACCTTATCAGATTAACGTGTTAGATTGATTAAGCATAGATTATCTTAATCCCATCAGATCATCGAGCCGGATTGGTTAAGTATGGGTTAGCTTAACCTCATCCACTAATCGTATTACAATGGTTAAGTATATTCAAAAGGTCTTGTGACTTAACCCTATCAGGTCCGCATGTTAGATTGGTTAAGTATAGGTTACTTAACCTCATCAAATCATCATGTATAATTGGCTAATTATAAGTTACTTAACCCCATTAAATTATCATGTTACGTTGGTTAAGTATTGGTTACTTAACCTCATTGAATTACCAAGTTTAGATTGGTTAAGTGTTTAACTTAACCCCATCGAATTACCGTGTTCAGATTAGTTAAGTATAGGTTACTTAACCCCATCTAATTACCGTGTTTAGATTAGTTAAGTCTAAGTTACTTAACCCCATCTAATTACCAAGTCGGATTAGTTAAGTGTAAATTACTTAACCCCATCCCCTAATTGTCTTGTATGGTTAAGTGTCATTAAGAAATCAAGCCCGGTCCCACTTAACCTACCCATTCGTGTCATATCGGTTAAGTGTCATTAGTCAATTTTACTTAACCTTATCATGTGGCATTAATTTAATTAATGCACTCTCAACCTCTCACATTAGACCTTGCTGTGGTTACTAGTTAAGCCGGGCGGGTCCGGGTAGTTTTACACCACAACCTAGTCTAACCTCGGGTCTTAAGCGCGACATGACCAACTTCTCACATTGGATCCTATTGTTTGTATCCACTAGTTAATTCGGGCGAGTCCGGGTAGATTTATGCTACAAACTCAACCCAACCTCGAGTTGGCCACTTTCATGTTTGGTCTAGTGTCATATTACACTTACAACCCACACGTGTCTAGTTTCAAGTCCCCTGTTTACCCCACATGTCATGCCCACATTTAGGTGTATCATAAGTGCCATATTTTCATGAAATCTCATGTCAAATTATCATGTCATAATCACGCACGTCTAACCTACCCCAAATCGTGTTTCCAACCCAAGTAAAAGCGAGTCAACATAGTAAGGGTACTATGCTACATATTGGCCTCAAAACATGCACGATGTCAAAAAGGGATTGGCCACAAACATGCATGGTATCCTAAGGGGTTTGGCCTCAAAATATGCATAGCATCATAAGAGAATTTGGCCACAAGCATGCATAGTATCATAAGGGAATTTGGCCACAAACATGCATAGTATCATAAGGGAATTTGGCCACAAACATGCATAATATCATAAGAGAATTTGGCCACAAGCATGCATGATAACATAAGGGGTTTGGGTTCATTTACATGCATAAGCCCCAAAGTCAAGTCTTTGCCAATGTTTCACAAGTCAAATGGTTCCCAAAGGTTCATGCTAACATTCCATAGATAAAGATTCAAACTTGCAAGCTAAACTAGGTTGAACATAACATGAGTGGCATGATTAAGTCGCTAAAACTTAGCCCAAGGTCATAAATCATAGAAAAGGGGCAAAATTAGGTTCACATAGGCTAGCATACTTATGTTTCATCGCATTTTATTCCATGTCACATTAGAACCACCGTTAGAATCTACAAGTAGCTAGAACTTACTTAGCGAGGCTTAGGGAAGGATCATGCATCGTCTTGACGAAGAAAGGTGGCTCCTTTGTTGAAGAATCGTCATGAAATTGGCCTAGCAACGTTGATCCACTCCCTTGATTTGATGTAGCAAGCTAGCACCTTTTGATTTGAACCCGATTTGAATGCATAAGCCCTTGGAGTTGTGGATGGAGGCCATGATCAAGATTGATTTTGGCAGCACTTAGTTGTAGGATTGATTTTTAGTGATTTAGGTTAGGTCCTAGGGTGTTTTTATAGAGATTAGGAGTAGTTTAGGCTCTTAGATTAACCCTAGGATAGATCTGAACCCTCAAAACCCGTCACAGGCCAATAGACCAGACCCAAGAGCATGTCTTGAGGAACAAGTCAGGCACACCCAGGCCAACTGGCCGACCACCCAAGTCGACAGGGGTGTCGACTGGGCAGTCGACACCACCTGGGGTGTGTCGACTCCCAAGTCGACTCCCCAGTCGACTTGGGGGTGGCGGGAATTTTTCCCGCCTCTTCTGCTTGGCTGAATTTGAAATCTGAATTCAAATTTGAACTGTTTTTGAACTTGAAATTTTCTGAAAACTTTGACGGGCCATAACTTGGTCATACGGACTCCGATTTTCGAAAACTCGGACTCTATTTCGCGTATTTTTCCGAGACGAACGCAATGGCACAGCCCGTTTCCATTGATTCATATTTTATAATTTAATTCTGCCTTGATTCTTGTCTTAACATGTTATAAAAATCCGGGTTATTACATTCTCCCCAACTTACAGGATTTCGTCCACGAAATCTCTAAGTTAGGAAGATCGTATCCTACCATCCATCATCCATCTACTCAAAACATCATTCACAGGCAACCATGGTCCTTAAAAGACTCCTAATGCTTTATGAACACATGCAGAAAGTGTGTGTATATGTTCCTTAGCTAATGCTAGTGATCAGGCCTGAATGATCTTTCTAATGCAAAATATGTTTAGTGCCATGAGTCCAACATGTATGCAAGTAGTCCTAGTCATATAAACACTATATGTGTGCACAACCACTCATCCACATGCAACATCCACATGGTAACATATTCAATTTCATCCATAAACAAGTACAAATACTCGTGCATATGCAACATGAAACGTGACCGCGTCAATCTAGTATCTAATGTGTATTCGCGCATCCACGAGCAACCACTTGCAACCATTTGCAACCATATCAATCATAACATGTTTCAAATACATGTTTACATCCATAGAGTTCTATCTAAGGTTCCCAAGATAAGATCGAGGAGATAAACAAGACAAGCTCCTTACGGGGTTTGTAACAGAAACAGGACCGAGAGGATATCCACCAAGCGATAGCATGCAAGTAAGCTCTATAGGTGAACCAAGGATCAAAGATATACTCTTAAAAAGAGACATGATGCGCGTGTCTAAGCCGCAATTCCATGAGCTTAATTCCATTGTGCCTTGACCGCCTTTGACTTCATGATTTCGTAGCTCCTTGATTCCTATTTCCAAGGTATGAGTTGGAACTCATTTCACTATCGCCTCTCGTTCCACTTTCACTTATTCTTTCCCTAGTATACTTGGCTCAACCATATCTGCGTACTCATGCAAGCTCTCCAAAATTCACTAGTGAATTCTGGATCTCGTTTACCGATGCCAATCCATGTTACTACGTGCACTTACTAGGGTGATTCCTATAACCCATGCTCAAGCGGAATGAACCATCCGTCTTGTTGGCGAACGTTACTCGATTGGATCAGAGATTTCCGATAAACGCATCAAGAGATTCTAGGTAACTAACCATGACAGAACCCAAAAGGTTACACGAGACTTCGAGGGTATTACCAAAGCAAGCCAAGAGTCTGACTACCCTCTTTTCAAAACCGAGGATGGTATCCCTTACTGGATAACCACTTTACCCCTAGAATCCATCCATAGCTCAACAATAGAAGCATTGCTTCTAATCTCAACACTTGGCATAGACGTTCTCAAATCCAAACAAGTCATGAATAAATGGACCAACTCTCCAACCAGATTTTGGGACTAAAGTGGGATCTTCTACCATGCTAGTACTAAGGTGCAGAGACTTAACTATCGTGGCAGACTCAAATGATGCGATGATCAAAAT
Organism: Allium sativum; assembly: GCA_030737875.1. Lineage (NCBI taxonomy): Eukaryota > Viridiplantae > Streptophyta > Magnoliopsida > Asparagales > Amaryllidaceae > Allium > Allium sativum. The sequence goes on from CM060920.1 coordinate 495,303,126, forward strand.
AAAGTCTAGACGGTAAGATAGAAAAGAAAGGCTAAGCCTTTAACAGAAACGGTACCATTCCTCTTAGGTACGCTAGAAATAAGAGCACACAACTGCCCTCTCGCTGATCTTGTCCTTATCTTCCTTTGTGGATCAAGCCATACCAACAAGTTGCTTATTCTTAAGCTCGTGTCCTTTATCCTTGCTCTTATTATCCCTTCTTATAACTTCGGTAACAGGTCTCTCGAGAACTTCCTCCATCGCACGGGAAAACACTTACGTAGCTAGACAAGGATTAGTCGCAGTTAAAACTACTATGACTACAGATGGAGGAAAGAAAGGAAAAGAGGTTCAATCAAGGAAACAAAGGATAATGCTAATGGCTTTTGGGGAATAGCCTTTAAAAAAAACTTTTCTTGAAAAATGCTTCTTTGTAAACAGTTTCTCAAATAGTTTTCAGAAGGTTTTAAAAACTTTTGCCCAGTCTGGTAACCTTCTGCTCTGATACCAAATGTAACACCCCACCTCCGCTAGGGTCACTCACAAAGGGAATGCACTAGGTTTGGTGAAGCATTATCGAGGTAAACATACACAGAAATATTACAAGACAGAACATATATAAAACAGCGGAAGTAAAACAAATTTCATTACCTTATAAAATAAGGTCTAAAGCCTTTTACATCAGAGTACATCAAAACCTATCTTGCAATAGTAAAGAAGCATAAAACCTTTTCATAAATTATTCCGCAAAATGAAGCGGTGAAGCAGCCATAGCTAAGAGAAGACCAAGCTATACATGATGACCTTCAAGCATAAGAGGTCCGAACTAAACAACATCATTTCCTCCCTGAAAACCTGGGGGGGGGGAAAACGGAAGACAAAGAGGCGAAACAAAACGGGGTCAGTCATAAAGACTGGTAAGTCCTATCTACTTCCAGTATAAAAACAGGTAAAGGTAACATGACATGCATAAACTGAAAGTAAACATAAGGATGACGACAAGATAGATAAGCTAAACCAAGATGACTGGATGAACTACTGTAGCAAGATAAACTAAGGTATCACATCGTCAGGTTTCTATCAAGTATATTATCCCAAGGTATCTATCATGTATAACATCCCACGGTATCTATCATGTATATTTGCTCTGCACCTCTCGTACTAGTATCCCAACCCGCGTCAAGTGTTAACTATGAATGTCCCTTGCCCAATGTCATGTAATGGTCCATGTCAACCTAATATATAGCATATGTAGGTTTTCCCAACTCGTATGTTTCTTTCCATGTATAAGTTCAGTCCTTTGCCGTAGGCTGTACGGGCTTTCCCATGTAAATCTATACCACCTCAACGTAGTACCATTTTATCCTTGAAGTTGTTTTGGACTGCTACCCTTGATCTAGTTATGTTTTCTTACCATGAACTATCGCGTGTTCACTTAGGATTTATGCCACCTAGGACCACTAGGGATTATGCTACCTAATGAACGTTTCCGTGTCTCGGTTTGGGTTTTGGCCACCTAGGACCACTAGGGATTATGCCACCCGTCAACCACGCCCTTTGTCCCACGTATATTTCATGAATCGTTTTCCATGTCTAGACGCACATGTATCTCAATGTGCCATCCGAGTTCCGTGCCAGGGCAAATCAAGAAATACAGAACTCGGTCGGGAGCTTTAAGTCGTCTGCTGATGCAGATATCAAGGTCTGTTTTTGTATCCGTGGCTATGGTCCCACGTGACCCCTCCCTCAACTACTGAAAGGCAATCCAAGAAAAATCATGTATAAGAACCACATCCCGGCCCCACTATAGCCCCACTTTCCTATGGGCCAACCTCACCCATGACACGATAGCAAGAACATGGTCTGTTGGGGGTTCTCTGCCTTTCCGTTCGTACACGATCGACTAAAGATGGTAGGTAGTCGACGACGCGCTATCCAGGGCAAGAACAAGAATCGACGACTCCACGCTAATCCATCCCAGTCTTTAGGTCGCTCGCATAGCAACCAAGGCATACTCTTGGCTCTCCTACCGCAGACCTTAACCTCTGTGAGGCCAGGTTTCATGGACCATCTGCCACCTCACAGAGGGATACCAAGAGTACCCTCACGTCCCCCGAAGCTACCGCTTCGTCACCCAGTTCGTTGGAGCTTTTTTTTACCCAAGTCAGATAAGTTGCTCCTCCTCGCATACTAAGCGATGACCCACCGTATCAGGTTACTCATCTATTTATGAACTAGTCCCATGTCCTTGGCTAAGAATTATTACTTAGTTATTCTTAACTAAGGTTTACCACTTAGCTTCTTTTCCCCGTTACCCTTGATTAACTACGATTTTCTACCTAGTCCCTCTAACTAGGGTTTTGTCTATTGGGTTAAGTGTTGTTATTCAGGTTCATGACTTAACCCGCCTATGAATCATGTCAAGATTGGCTAAGTATTTAAGTTCAAGGCTTAGCCCTACAAGTTGGTTAAGTATACCAAGAAGCGCATGACTTAACCCTATCAAGTCAAATTGGTTAAGTATTTGTTTGTCTTAACCTTATCAGATTATCGTGTTAGATTGATTAAGCATAGATTATCTTAATCCCATCATATCATCGAGCCGGATTGGTTAAGTATGGGTTAGCTTAACCTCATCCACTAATCGTATTACAATGGTTAAGTATATTCAAAAGGTCTTGTGACTTAACCCTATCAGGTCCGCATGTTAGATTGGTTAAGTATAGGTTACTTAACCTCATCAAATCATCATGTGTTAATTATAAGTTACTTAACCCCATTAAATTATCATGTTACGTTGGTTAAGTATTGGTTACTTAACCTCATTGAATTACCAAGTTTAGATTGGTTAAGTGTTTAACTTAACCCCATCGAATTACCGTGTTCAGATTAGTTAAGTATAGGTTACTTAACCCCATCTAATTACCGTGTTTAGATTAGTTAAGTCTAAGTTACTTAACCCCATCTAATTACCAAGTCGGATTAGTTAAGTGTAAATTACTTAACCCCATCCCCTAATTGTCTTGTATGGTTAAGTGTCATTAAGAAATCAAGCCCGGTCCCACTTAACCTACCCATTCGTGTCATATCGGTTAAGTGTCATTAGTCAATTTTACTTAACCTTATCATGTGGCATTAATTTAATTAATGCACTCTCAACCTCTCACATTAGACCTTGCTGTGGTTACTAGTTAAGCCGGGCGGGTCCGGGTAGTTTTACACCACAACCTAGTCTAACCTCGGGTCTTAAGTGCGACATGACCAACTTCTCACATTGGATCCTATTGTTTGTAGCCACTAGTTAAGCCGGGCGGGTCCGGGTAGATTTATGCTGCAAACTCAACCCAACCTCGAGTTGGCCACTTTCATGTTTGGTCTAGTGTCATATTACTCTTACAACCCACACGTGTCTAGTTTCAAGTCCCCTGTTTACCCCACATGTCATGCCCACATTTAGGTGTATCATAAGTGCCATATTTTCATGAAATCTCATGTCAAATTATCATGTCATAATCACGCACGTCTAACCTACCCCAAATCGTGTTTCCAACCCAAGTAAAAGCGAGTCAACATAGTAAGAGTACTATGCTACATATTGGCCTCAAAACATGCACGATATCAAAAAGGGATTGGCCACAAACATGCATGGTATCCTAAGGGGTTTGGCCTCAAAATATGCATAGCATCATAAGAGAATTTGGCCACAAGCATGCATAGTATCATAAAGGAATTTGGCCACAAACATGCATAATATCATAAGAGAATTTGGCCACAAGCATGCATGATAACATAAGGGGTTTGGGTTCATTTACATGCATAAGCCCCAAAGTCAAGTCTTTGCCAATGTTTCACAAGTCAAATGGTTCCCAAAGGTTCATGCTAACATTCCATAGATAAAGATTCAAACTTGCAAGCTAAACTAGGTTGAACTTAACATGAGTTGCATGATTAAGTCGCTAAAACTTAGCCCAAGGTCATAAATCATAGAAAAGGGGCAAAATTAGGTTCACATAGGCTAGCATACTTATGTTTCATCGCATTTTATTCCATGTCACATTAGAACCACCGTTAGAATCTACAAGTAGCTAGAACTTACTTAGCGAGGCTTAGGGAAGGATCATGCATCGTCTTGACGAAGAAAGGTGGCTCCTTTGTTGAAGAATCGTCATGAAATTGGCCTAGCAATGTTGATCCACTCCCTTGATTTGATGTAGCGAGCTATCACCTTTTGATTTGAACCCAATTTGAATGCATAAGCCCTTGGAGTTGGGGATGGAGGCCATGATCAAGATTGATTTTGGCAGCACTTAGTTGTAGGATTATTTTTAGTGATTTAGGTTAGGTCCTAGGGTGTTTTTATAGAGATTAGGAGTAGTTTAGGCCCTTAGATTAACCCTGGGATAGATCTGAACCCTCAAAACCCGTCACAGGCCAATAGACCAGACCCAAGAGCATGTCTTGAGGAACAAGTCAGGCACACCCAGGCCAACTGGCCGACCACCCAAGTCGACAGGGGTGTCGACTGGGCAGTCGACACCACCTGGGGTGTGTCGACTCCCAAGTCGACTCCCCAGTCGACTTGGGGGTGGCGGGAATTTTTCCCGCCTCTTCTGCTTGGCTGAATTTAAAATCTGAATTCAAATTTGAACTGTTTTTGAACTTGAAATTTTCTGAAAACTTTGACGGGCCATAAATTGGTCATACGGACTCCGATTTTCGAAAACTCGAACTCTATTTCGCGTATTTTTCCGAGACGAACGCAATGGCACAGCCCGTTTCCCTTGATTCATATTTTATAATTTAATTCCGCCTTGATTCTTGTCTTAACATGTTATAAAAATCCGGGTTGTTACAATCAAAATGTCATCTACGAAGACCACCACAAACTTATTAAGGAATTATCTAAACACCCTACTCATCAAGTCAACGAAGTAAGCGGGTGCATTTGTCAAGCCAAAAGGCATGACAAGCCATTCGAAGAAACCATCCGGGGTTCTGAACGCGGTCTAATCAATGCTGTCTTCAGCCACTCTTAGCTGATGGAACCCAGTAGCCAAATCTAGTTGGGAGAAAACAGATGCACCTACAAGCTGATCAAACAAGTCATCTATTTTAGGAAGTGGGCGCCTATTCTTCTTGGTCTACTAGTTTAGCTCCCTATAATCAACGTATAGGCGAAGTGAACCATCCGCTTTGGTTGCGAATACTACTGGAGCACCCCATTCAGAAATACTCCGCCTTATAAACCCCTTTTCGAGCAGCTCTTTGATTTGGTTACTGAGCTCTTTTCTCTCCCTAGGAGCCATGTGTCTAACGGATAAAGCTACGGGTTTTGCATTATCAACAAGGTATATGCGGAAGTCTATCTCCCGCTTTGGAGGTAAGCCCTTCACCTCTTCAAATACATCTGAGTATTCACGGACTACTCTAACAGACTGCAAGTTTTCAACAGACGCATCAAGAGATTCTAGGTAACTAAGCATAACAGAATGTATGGGGTTACAAGAGATTTCGAGAGTGTTGCCAAGGCGAGTCATAAGCCTAACCACTCTCTTTTCACAATCGAGGAAGGCACCATTATTGGATAACCAATCCATGCCTAGAATCAATCCATAGCCCATGAAGCAAGAATGAAGGAGTTGCATTCAAACTCAATGCTCAAAATAGACACTCTCAAATCCCAACAAATCATTGAAAGATGAGCCGAACCACCAATAGGATTTGAGACTACTATGGGATCCGTAACTAGACTAGTATTTAGGTGCAGTGTTTCAACTAATGAAGCAGACACAAACGAGTGTGAAGTGCCATGAAAGCCTGAATCTGCCCTCCAGAAGTGGACCATGTCCTTTTCCCTTGCCCTTGTTTCCTTGGACAGTCTTTAATTAGATGTCCAGCCTCTCCACAGTGGAAACAACCAGTCTTCTTCATCTTCCTACAGTCCTTGCTCAGATGGCCTGGTGTCCCACAATTAAAGCACCTTTTCTTTCCCTTGCTATTGTTGTCCTTACCACCTTTCTTAGGTTGCTGCTGTGACTTCTTTTGATCCCCTTTCTTTTCGGGTGCCTTATTAGCATTAACGCCTTTCTCCTCTTCATGCATAAGTGCCATGTCAACTAGTTTCTCAAAGGTAGACCCCATAGGAATATGGGTCATAGCTAACCCATGTAGCGGCTCATTCAAACCTTTAACGAACCTCAGGGCCTTCTTTTCAGGTGTGTTCACCAAGTCTAAGCCAAACCTCGCCAACTAATTGAACTTGTTGACATACTCATTTACTGATAAATTCCCCTGCTTCAATGCCAAGAATCTTTCCATGTATAAATTCTCTTCTGCCCGTGAGAGAAATTTCATCTCAAATCTGTGTCTGAAATCCATCCACATGTCTACTGGACGCTCTCCATTCGTGACCTCCCAACAAAACGAGGCTTCATCCTTCATTAACCAAGCGACCAATTGGACCTTCCTTCCATCTTCTATCTCGAAAATACCAAACAGATCTTCCACCTCCTTAAGCCAATTTCGGGCTTCAACAAACGTCTCTGATCCGTGAAAAGGTTTCCCGCCCATTGCCCGAAAATATTTGCATATCTTCGAAAAAGTATCAACGCAAGGTGAGGGAGGAGTAGGAGCGACTGCAGCTGGGGGAGGAGGAACATTTGTTGGGCATGCGGCAGTGGCCTTAGCCACCAGATACCTTCTAAACTAGCCTGGTATCGGTATGCCCTCGGGTATCTCAGATTCCCCAGACATGCTGAAAAAGAAAAAGGAAGAGATTCAAAACGGAGAATTCGAAAGAAAGATATATGGCTCTTGGGGGTTATGTTTTTAAAACAAACTTTTCTCTTGAAAATACTCTCCTTAAAACATACTTTTGAAAGTATTTCTTTATAAAACGCTTTTGAAAAATAGTTTTTCAAAATCTCTTATCTGTTCTGTTAACCTTCAGCTCTAATACCACGTGTAACACCCTACGTCCATTAATGTCACTCTCAAAGGGAATGCATTAACTTTCAGGGAGCATTATTAGTGTATAGAACAGATTATAACAAGATAGATACATATATTGGTACTTGAAAATTTTAAAACAACTTTTATTGCAATGGAGAAATAGTTTGATTACAGCAACTTCATAAACCAACAGTAAAACCAAGTACACTTAATATTCATCTTGACAAATTGTTTTCTGAGCACATAAAGTAAAAAGCATAACCCAACACAAGTAGCCATAAAAGAGATGAGCTGAACTTTACTTTTAGCAATCTAAGCACTTCCAAAAGAGAGAGAAAGAGATCCAAGATCAAGCTCCACTAGTACTAGTCCCACCCGGAGAACGTGGGCGGAGGGGGGAGGGGAAGGAAGAAAAGAGGCGAAAACAAGGGGGTCAGACATAAAGTCTGGCGAGTACAATAACTTTAACAATATAATTATTAAAGTAATTAGGATAAGGCATAAATTGGTAAAACAAGGAATGACCGTGAAACAAGTGGGCATGACAAAGCAAACAAGAGGAATATTCTGGCGTTAATCTCGTTCCTAATAACTATAGGATAATTACTATACTGCACCATTACTAGTCACCCTAAAAGTTGATCCCGCCTAATGAACATAATAATGATAATGTTAGTTTTGTGTACCCCTTGTTGCCTCTACAGGGGCCGCCTGCCCCTATCTCCACTAGTTGTACCCACTACCCCCATGCGATCGGCTCCCTAACTCGTAAATACCCGTTCTGGTCCCACAGTGGGGTGGATCACTCCCCAAAGTGGCAACCCGATACCACTAAAGATGCACAGCTTATATCTACACGATGCAACAACGTCTTACCTACCAACCCGGGCCCACGCACGCACATGACCCCATTGGACTTGCGTTGCCACCGCTAACCCGTTTTGATCTCTTACAATCAAACCCAGTAAGTGTGTCCCGTCCTCGATCTAACTCGAGCTCACAAAGATACTTAATGGGTTATTGGTTTGAAAAGGGTCCCCGTACTTGACACAAGCTTTCCATATATGCTTGGTCCCCACTTGAATTTCCTACTTAACCCCTTCTTATTCATGTCATCTTACACGTTTTCAACTTGGTTAAGTGTTTCTAATCGTATTTCACATGCCACCCAGGCCACCCACTTAACCCCCATGTCCCACCACATGTTTATCTAGTTAAGTGTTACTTAATTCATTAGAACCGTTACCTTATAAAAACCGCCCACATTAGACTACTGTTTGCGGTTGCTGGATTTGCCGGGCAGGTCTGGGTAGTCTTATACCGCAAACGGGCCTAACCTCGTGTCTTTACAATTGTTACGCATTTAATTTTTGCCTTTGACCTCTCACATTAGACCACCGTTTGGGGTTGCTGGATTTGCCGGGCGGGTCCGGGCAGTCTTACACCACAAACGAGTCTAACCTTGTGTCTTAGGCGGTTAATTATTACACATAATTATTTAACCCCAAATTGGATTAATATCCCTATTCAAATTTGTCAATAAATTCCAAATTAATTTATGTCCATGATTGTCACCTAAATTATGTCCATAATTTCAGGTATAAAAATTTATACCAATTAATGTCTCAAATTTATTATATGCCTTTAAGGCTATTTTATATATTTAATATTTTCCCATTGTCCCCACGCTATTCGTACGTTTTAATATGACATATGTTAGACTCGCAAATAGTCTAACTTATAAAAAGAAAAGCAACATCACAACTTGCATAACACATAAAATAGATCTAAGAATCATGACATAAGTTTGCATAGCTAATAACTTGCATAGGCAATGGATATACATAAATTTGCATAAACTATCATGGATCTAAATATAGATCTAAACATGTAATCATGAACTTGCATATATGGATATGGTTTTCCTATAACTTGCATATGAATTTCATTCAAACTAGCATATGATTCACATACAAAACTAGCATAGGCAATGGCTATATAGAACATAAATTTGCATAACTATGTATTGCCATGGATCTAAATATAGATCTAAACACAAAGATGTGAACTTGCATATGGATCTAAACATGTAAATCATGTCACATGTTTGCGTATGTATCTACATGATTCACATATGAACTTGTGTATAATCCACCTACAGACTTGCATAAGATTCATAAGCTAGCATATGATTTAACATCCCAAAATTGCATAAGATTCATATACATATGATTTAACATCCCAAACTTGCATAAGATGAATCAAGTTAAACATGTACAGTTCCACATATGAAATAGATCCACAATAACAAACTGTCAACGATAACATCACATGATTCAAAGTCATATTCTCATAATCCCAATTATAACTTATCACAATTAAATTAATTAGTTATTTTGTGAAAGAAATTATACTCACAAACAAAAGAACGGTCTTGTTTTTCTGGGATCTGTATTCTGAAACTGAATTGCTCGCCTTTGATGTAGACTAATTGTTATTCTAATTTATATTTAGATTTGATTTTGATTCTTGCTTCTATCTTGCTTTTGAGTTGAAAGAGAACGGGGGCTACTCTAGGTTCCCCATTGATGGCATGGCGGCTCTTGGTATGAATTAGTGTGATTTAGGTTGAGAGTTAGGTTGCTTATATAGAATTTTAATTAATTTAGAGCCGTCAGATTAACCCTAGGAGCAATCAAGACCATCCAGTCAAGATAGAATAACACCTCATCCCTAATGACTCAGCAATGAGTCGAAACAACGTCATCTTTCAGATCTGCCCAGGGGGGAGGTCAACCTGTATGGGTAGGTCGACCCCCTGGTCGACCTGGCCCTTGGGCAGGAGAATTCCCGCCCAGCCTGCTCCCCTGTTTGAATTTGAATTTCAAATTTTCTGAACCTAAGCTGTTCTAAATTCTGAAACTTTGGAAGGCCATATCTTCTTCATACGGAGTCCAATTCACGCAAACTCGGACTCTATCTCAAGCAGAATTCCAAGACGAACGCAATGGCGTAACCCGTTTCCCTTAATTCTCACATTTGAAATTAAGTATTCTTAAATTTGTTAATTTAATATTTAAAATCATTGGGTGTTACACTTTGTATCCATGTATTTCTTTCAGTTGAGGCAGTTGATATTTTTCTGCTGCACATTATATCAACGTATTATATTTCCGCTGATTTGTAATTTATAAATCTCTGGGTTTTTTCCGATGTATATTATTTATTTGTACTATGATATCTTGTACTCTGGTGTAAATTGTTGTAATAACAATGAAATGTTCTCCTGTTTGTGTTCTGATGCGTCGTGTTCTCTAGGCAATCTGTCTTCCTGTTCGGTTTAGGCCATCCGGGAAGTTCGGGTCGCTACGGTGACAACAATGGCTCGTCGAAGAGTGATAGTTGTTTATATCACATAAACTGATTTGTTTTATATAGTTTATTCAACTAATGTTATTGCTTTACCTACATTATCTGTGGTAGTTGTCTGTGTACTATGTTATGCTGATAGATTTTTGTATGTATTCATGTATGAGTATGTATTCGTGTATGTATAAATGTTATGCCTTTTTATAGTTTTGGAATGATTGAGACAACTCGTGTGATGACCCGTTATACACCATCGAAGCTTATGACTAAAAATTTATGCTTTACAAGCACCCGATCGATATAGAACGATCGTCAAGAGAAATAATAGAGAAGAAGAAAAAGCGAAAGAAAACTAAAGAGAAGAGAACATAAATACAGTCACAGAACATGTCGTATATCTCCCAGCGCATCATATAACACATACATAAAATATGCGAGACAGTAATAACTATATAAACCAAAGAATCAAAGTACATAGGCTCATACAGTTATACAGAAAAGTAATAGGGTTTATATAAGTGATAAATAAACTCAAACCAGTAAACTGTCTCAGCAAGAATGCATATCATTCAAGACTCCACAGTGCTATAAAGCGGGATAAACAATAAGAATACAAGTATAAATAGGTAAAACATCGTCTCTTGCAAATCCACCGGTGCAGCTTCAATGTTAACTAACAAATGGTGCAACTTCAAACCAATTAAGAAGAATATATATGTATGCTACATGGTAATTTTCTATCGTTTAACCATACTTCCATACATTTTCCAACCGATCAACAATGTTTTCTAAAAAAGATAACATTACTTGAGAACCATCTTGATAAGCTCCTTCATCACTATGCATAACATTTCAAATGATAAGTTCACATGGTCACTGAAATAATTAGAGAAAAAACGGAGCTTCTTCCATGGTATATGATTTACAAATCAAGCCTTTAACTTGTGCTTTTTTGTAACTTTTTTCTTTAGATGATTTAAGTACCTTCTAAGAATTATTTCAAACTAAAATCTATGTGTGCATATATATATATATATATATAAATGAAAATTAAACTAATATTGAATATAATCAACATTAATACCACTCAAATAGATTTATGCATATTGCACAAGTCCTCGAAGACATGCTTCGAATGGTAGATGAATAGGTAAATGCTCCATTATATTAAAGAAACCTAAAAAAATGTTTTCTTCAGTTTGTAACATAGGGTAGGGATTTCTTCTTCAAGATTATGTAGATGATCAACTTTCAATACAGTAGAAAAAGCACTACAAAACAAACTAAATTTTGTTACAATCGTCCAAACTTTTGTAGGAAACAATTCTTTGTAAGCGACGAGTAATAAAATTTTCATTATAACATGACAATCATGGGTTTTCGTCCCACTCAATTTACTTCTCTTATCATTATGCCATAGATGGCCTGCTGCAATGAAAATCCAAGGTGTTGCTAGCTACAATGTTGCCATAGCTATGCTGATTTTTGCCTAAGGCAATGCACGCTTCAATTGTTAGCATAGATATCAACCATGTGTTGCAGTAGCCGCGCGAATAAAATTATCAATCCGAATCAACACGATCCAACGGTCCAGGTTAGTGATCTGCGTGAAATAATGTTTAAGGCGGGAAGCAAAAACAAAGCTGCAAAACACTTAACAAAAGATTGAAGGGTTTCAATCGAAATCTTAACAAAATACTCCGCTACTCAACTTCTCAAACACTCACTCGCAGATTCAATTAGGGCTAAAAGTTCAAGTTTACCAGCTTAATTGGGGTTCGATTAGGACAAGTTCAATTTCAATTAGGGCTTCAGTGTTTCAATTAGGCCTTCAGTTGGGGTTCGTTTGGGTTTCAAATTTCAGTTAGGGCATTGATTTAATCTACTGCTTAAGGTATCACTTAATGTATATTTCAATGTTTTATGATTTGATTGTTGTGTTGCCTAATTTACCAATTTACTTGTGCATTCAGGTGTAATCATATTCTTGATTTTATTGTTGTGTTTGTCTTTGTCCTTATAGTCATGGCTAAATGATATTTGTTTATGTTATTTGTTTGTCAATTAGTAATGAACAACGAGGAAAAACAATGGATAGAACTTCCTAAGTTCAGTGAAGGATATATCAGTGGAGTGAAACTTTTTATTCAAAATAATTTTTCTAGATTTGCGGTAGGTGATGAAATTACATGCCCTTGCAAAAAGTGTCATAATCGCAAGTGGCATCGTCAAGAGGTAGTCTACGATCATCTGGTTTGGAATGGTCCATCTGAATTGTACGTGAAATGAATTTGTGAGGTTTCCTGTTTAGATCATGAAAGCAGCGATAATGATGTGGATTGTGAAGCAAGAATAAATTTCGGAGATAATCTCGATGAGATGTTGCATCGTAATTGTGGGAATATGCAGAACAATGATGGTGGATCCTCTAATGGATCAAATGAAATAGATGTCGACGCTAGAAAATTTCATCAGCGTGTTGAAGAGGGAAAGCAACCATTATATCCTGGGTGTACTAAATTTTCACGATTAAATTTCATTGTGAGGCTTTATTCTTTAAAATGCCTACATAGAATCTCAGAGTCTGCATTCAGCGATCTATTAGAGTTGATAAAAGATGCTTTTCCACATGCCCACATCCCTTTATCTTTCAATGCTGCCAAAAATATCATCAAAGATTTAGGCCTCGATTACCAAAGAATACATGCATGTCCAAATGACTGCATGATATATTGAGCAGAAAATAAAAAGGAAAATAACTGCAAAATTTGTGGTTTTTCAAGGTGGGTTATGCCGTAAAAGAAAGCGGCTATTGACAACGATCCAGAGAAGCAGATTCACAAAGTACCAACAAAAGTGATGCATTATTTTCCACTAAAACCGTGTCTGCAAAGGATGTTCATGTCCAAGGAGTATGCAGTACTTATGTTATGACATGCAGTGGGGCGAAAGAATGATGGCAGACTTCGACATCCAGCTGATGGCGAGGTTTGGAAGATGATGGATGCCAATTATCCTCATTTTTCATCTGAAAACAGAAATATCAGGTTAGGAGTAGCATCTAATGGATTCAGTCCTTTTCGTACAATGACTACACAACACAACACATGGCCAATTGTATTGGTAAATTATAACCTTCCACCTTGGTTATACATGAAGACAGAAAATTTGATACTTTCAACCATTATCCTTGGTCCAGAGTTTCCTAACAATTACATTGATGTCTACGTGCAGCCTCTTATCGTAGAATTGAAAGAATTACGAGATCTTGGCATACAAACTTACGATGCCTTCACTGGTGATAATTTCACATTACGTTCAAGCGTGTTATGGACGATCAACGACTTTCCAGGCTATGCAATGTTATCCGACTGGAGCTCAAAAAGTTATTTAGCTTGTCCCATATGCCATTTCAAGACTTCTTCAACTTACTTGAAACATAGTAAAAAATGTGCTACATGAATCATAGGAAATTTTTAGACCCGTGACACAAGTGGAGATTTGATAAGAAACAGTTCAATGGTGAAATTGAAATGGGAACACCTCCCGAAATTTTATCCGGGACAGACATTGAAGAATTGTTGGCTGGTTATGAAAATGTTTTTGGGAAGAAAGAGGTCAAAAAGCATAAAAATGAATCTCCTTTTAAAAAGAAGTCAATATTTTTTAATTTACCATATTAGAGTCAAAATGTATGTCGACATAACCTTGATGTTATGCACATAAAGGAAAACATTTGTGATAACATACTTATTACTTTACTAAATATTGATGGGAAGTCGAAAGGCCATTTAAGTGCCTGGTATGATTTACAAGAGATAGGCATCAGGGAGGTCCTTCATATGGTTCTATCAACTGATGGGAATTACCTTGAGATGAGGGCTGCCATATTTGAAATGACGAATAAGGAGAAAGAAATATTTTGCTCGGTGTTGGAGAATGCTAAACTGCCTTATGGTTGCACAACTAATATCATCCTGTATGTAAACAATAAAGAGAGTAAAATTGCATGGTATAAGAGATAAGATGCTCATTTTCTTCGCCACTACTTGCTGCTGTTTGCTGTGAATAAATGTGTAAAACCAGAAGTTGCAATACCTATGATAATATTAGGTGCGTTTCTAAGAAATCTTTGGAGTAAAATTATCGATTTGGCTGATCTCAAGAGGCAACAAAAGGAAATTATGGAAATTCTTTGTCAATTTGAGATGATATTCTCAAATGCTTTCTTCGATACAATGGTGCACTTGCTAGTTCATTTATGCAAGGAAATTGAATATGGTAGGCATGCACATGTTCATTGCATGTTTCCTATTGAGCGTTACCTTTGTAAACTGAAATCATATGTTCACAACAAAAGTAAACCTAAGGCGTCCATTATTGACGGTTATCTTGCAGAAGAATGTTTGATATTCTATTCAAGGTTCTTATGTGGCAATGGAGCAGGAAAAATGCAATATGAAACCTATCCATAGAATCTGGAATATCCTATTGGCACAAGAAGGAACAAAGATGAAAAAGCTATTCATCTAAAAGATTCTCAATGGAAGGAATGTCACCGTTACATTCTATTCAATTGTGGTAACAAGGAAATAAAGAGTTTACTTGAGTAAATTTTTAATTTTTAATTTTTAATTATATTTTATTAAGTATTGAAGAATTAGAAATTTTGTTTCTATCTTTTATTAACTAGATCTTTATTTTAGGGAACATCGAGCTTTAATTGATGGTCATGCATCATGAAAACGATATAAAAGAGAGAGATAACACAATGAAGAATTTTGGAAGTGGTTAAAGGAAGAGATTGGAAAAAAGGAGGACATTTCAAAAGAAGTACAACTGCTTGCAAAGAGCCCTCTTCCAACAACTAAGAGGTTTACTGGATATGTTATCAATGGATACAGATTTCATACAAGGTTCAGAGATGCCAAATGTACAACACAAAACAGTGGTGTATTTCTGACATCCTTGACTATTAGCTTTGCAAGTTCGAAAGATCAAAATCCGTTGGTGACGAATAACTACTATGGATCAATTAAAGAAATATTAGAACTAGATTATTGAGGAGAATTTGGTGTGGTTTTATTTAAGTGTTGTTGGTACCAAGAAGAGAAAGATTTATATGGGCTGACTCGTGTCAATTTTAATCAATTGTGCTAGAAATCTAATCCTTATGTTATGGCTTCACAAGTACAACAAGTGTTAGACCAAAAAGTGGTTCTAACACCCAAATTGATTAAAAGCAAAATGAAATGAGATCAAAAATAAAAAATGAACACACAGGATTTATAGTGGTTCGGTGAAGAAATGCCTACGTCCACTTGTCTTTCACTATTTTCAATGATTTAATTGCAAATACAATGAAATATTCACTTGATTTCTCTCACAACTCACTTACAATCACTCAATTGTCTAAAAACAAATAATGAAAGAAGATTTGGATTTTCCGGGAGTGCTGGAATTCGGGTTATGAAGGTGGTTGAGCTCTCAAAGTGCCGGAAAAAAAGATCCTTTTCTTTGCCTCCAGACGGGGTATTTATAGGCGAGAATTTGCTCAGAACCCGATCCGGATCGGAGCCACGTGTCATCCATCCCATCAGCCTCGGGTTCAGATGAATTTTTATGTTGACAACGCATCAGAATAGTGGACGTTGAGGGTAGGAACTGGTCATAGCCGATCCGAATAACCAGGCGCTCATGCAGGAGAGTGACGTGGAAGACAGGCTCGGGTCGGAGGGGTATGCACAAGGGGTTCGGATCGGAGTACCCGATCCGACCCGGATTGACTTAGGACTACTTCCTGTGTTTACTCCGCTCCGCTCAAATCTATTGCTCCCCGCTCCAGCTGGAAATAGGTTGCTCTCCGATCCGAACAGACGTGCCTCTCTAATTCCAACAACAATAGCTCACCGATCCGAACAGCAGACTCTATCCGATCCGAACCGCTACACTGCTCCGATCCGACCCGCTTCAGTGTTTTTCAAGCTCTTCAATATTTCACATCTTGACTTTGTGTTGCCCAGTTCACAAAGTGGGCTAACATTTTGCCCCCTCAAAGGATGCTTCTGTTGGAGACGGAGCATGCTTTGATTATCATTGCACAGCGCTCTTCGAGGTGATTTTCCTTTTGATTTTCCTTGTGTTTTCATCTTTTTCTTCAGATTTCAATTTAATTCGTTGCTGAGCTAAAGAACTCGGTTCGGTTCGGATTCCGATCCGAACAGATCCCTTCTCCTTTCTATTTTTCACTGGACTGTTTGGCCAAGCTTCGCTTCTGGGCTGTCCATCCGATCCGAACGAGGATTCTTCTACTGGGCTGCCGATCCGAATGGGGAGACGAATAGACACTCTTCTATATAAACACTGCCTTCTTCCTCCTTTCATTTTTACTGTTTTACTCCCGAAGTTCTGCAAAACGAGAGAAAAAAAACTAATTCGTGAAGCATCAAAATTCCTTTTAATTCTCGAAGTAATTACATCGGTAGGTTATAAAACTTTGAACAATTCCTTCTTTAATCATTCTCGATTCGGATTCGTGAGCGATTAGGATGATTTGAGTATGAAACTCTGATGACCTTGCCACCGTGACCCCCCCTCGTCATCGTCGCCAGTAGACTCGTCGCCATCTTGAGGTTGGAACGGAGGGGATGAGAATCCGTA
This sequence comes from Allium sativum, assembly GCA_030737875.1. Lineage (NCBI taxonomy): Eukaryota > Viridiplantae > Streptophyta > Magnoliopsida > Asparagales > Amaryllidaceae > Allium > Allium sativum. Next base: position 495,320,085 of record CM060920.1, read on the forward strand.
GTTGAGTGCACCAACATATAATTGCTTGGTTTTGATTTGAGTGACTGGCACGAAATTGGCCTTGGGGTCGGTTAGGGAAGAAAGAGGGTGAAGGAGAAGAAGAAGATAATAGGGAATCGGTTCGGTTCGGAGGGATATGGAAAGTGAAAAAACAAGGGAAGAAGGAAGGAAATTCAGGAGGTCGGACCGGGTCGGGGCAAGCAAAAAAAAGAAAAAAAGAAAAGAAATCCAGGAGATCGGATCGGGTCGGAGAAAGTATTTAAGGAAGGAGGAAAAGAGCCTACCTAACCGGATCGGGTCGGACCGTAAGATGATGGAGGAGAAGTATAACTACGTGATCCGATCCGAACCGTTAGGGGACTTTGCCTCCGATCCGATTTTGATTTCTGAGTTTCAATGAGATATCCAAGCCTAAGGCCGCGCCCCCGATCCGATCCCAATGAATGCACCCGAACCGAACCGAAGCATAGTCTACCTTAACGCATAAAAACTCGTCTAACTGGCCCAATCAACTTTCGGCATGATCTTCAATTTAATGGACAGTTAGGATAGTGCCTTGCGAACGTAACTGGACATCAAGAATTACTTAAACTCTTTATATTTTGCCAAACTTTTTCGTCGCACTTTTAAACATTCACTTTGCACTTTCCGTATACACTGTCTACACTTTAGTTTGCACACATACACGGGGGGATACGGGCTAATTTGCTCTAATTTGTGCTATTGCTTCTTCAATAGTTTTATGACCATGAGATCCAGACGCTCTTCCAGACTAGCTGAGGGGAAAGAAGCCCCGGAAACCTCTAATAAGATTACTCTCGAGGACATATCTTTTCCGTCGGATCCAGAATGGGATAATGAGGGTTCAGACTACGAAGTCGGAAATCGTAAAAGTGACAAAGTGTCTTCAGAGAATGAAGTTTCTCTAGGTTTTGAGGAGGAAGGAGGGATTGGTGACGACCGAGCTCCTGATGAGTTTGAATCGGTTGTCATATTGGAATCGCCCCAAGATTCCGTTGAATCAACTATCGATAACGACCGACTTACCCGAATTTGTTTGAAATACGGGATAATGAAAAGGGACACTCTAGTGCCTTCAAGATCTGACCGTCCTCACAACCCTCCAGAAGGATATATGGCGGTCACTCGGTTGATGTGTATGGTCGGCGCTATCCCTCCATTTTCTCCCTTCATCATTGATTTTCTAAGACAAATGCGGATTGCCCCCATGCAGCTGCATCCCAATTCTTATGCCTACTTGCACACTTTGTACATAGCATACCGTGAGATCTTAGGCATAGAGCTCACTTTCGATGACGTTCATTTCTTCTATAACTTCAAGCATCGGACTCGAGCGACTCCATCTTTCTGCTATTTTGAGTCTGTTCCTAAGAGGAAGATAATCTCGGCGCCATTCAGCAGTAAAGCTGGAGATTCCAGACTGGAATGGTTCTATGTGAAGCGACAGCCTGGATGTGCCAGGAGGTGGACGAAATCAAGTAAAGCACTGATTTTCTAAATCCGGGCTCTATACACTCGAGTCATCGCCTTAACTTGTTTTTCTTTTTGCTTGCAGTCGACAACCCGAAACAAATATCAGATCAGGTGTTCTTTGACCGGATGCACCAGGTTCTTAATGGCGACAAGAAATTCCTGACTATCGATGAAGTCCTTAAGGACGAATATCTTCACTTTCATGGGCTGTTATCCGTTTTTCGTAGTATTGGTCATGGGACGGCTCCATACGTATATATTCCTCCAGTGGATGTAGTCCCAGAAACAGGAGAAGGTTCGGGAGTTCCTACAGTGCCTCTTCAAACTTCACCTTCTCCATCTTCTACTCAAGATGACGAATTGGCTAACCTGGCCGAAAAGCATCGTGAAGGATATACTGCCCCCCGAGGAGGCTACTTCTCTGGAAATGTCAACATCCTCCAAAGAGTCGCCACTTAATGCTTCCGAGGGAGATGTCCCTAGTACTGATGACCCATTATTCCAGGGTTTGGGGATCTCCCCTTACCTGAAACTATATACACTTCAGAGGATTTTAGGAAGGATCCTTTAGTCTTTACCTCTTCTGAAGAGACCACTCCTGCCAAGGCCAAAGAGCCTGCCCGTACTAGTCTAGCTTCAAACTCGGGTTGGTTGGGGGGAACACACCACTTAGGACACGCTTTACACAATAGCATTAGCATTCATTGCACCTCTCTCTCTGTGAAACTATTGATTCTGAATTTCATTTGTCTTATTGTGCAGGCACGATGTCCCGATCTTACTATGATATCAGGAAGCTTCGCCGTAGCATGTCTAATCCACCTCAGGATATCGAGTATGATCGTCGCGATGATCGCGGTAGGGAGGAGAGAAGGCCTTATGAACCCTATCGCTCTCGACCCTCACGCTCTCGCTCTCCCGTTCGGTCGGACCAAGAGAAACATAAAGGTTATCAAAGTCGTAGGGAAGAGGACAGGCCACAATCGAAAGACTCCACCTCTTCCCTCGAAAAGCGCAGCAGAGAGAGAAGTCCTCCAAAAGATACTGGGTCTCGAAGTAAACACAAGGTCCCTGCTACTAAACGGCCTAGGACAGATAAAGAAACTATTTAATCCTCCACACACAGGGACACTGAATTGACGATCCCCGCTCCTCCACCACTAGATGCAGAAACTGCAATCAAGAGGGCGTATTTGAAGGAGTAATTTCCCGAACATTACTTCGAGACTTTGACTTTTTTACCTGCCCTCGAACCTATTTCTTCCAGGTGGGCAGACGAGGCCAAAGCAAAGATAGACGCGGTTGAAAAACAGTATTCTGAAATGTTCAAATATTCACGCAACCTTTCCAGAATTATCCGTACTCTAATCACGAATGCTGATTCAATGCAAAAAACTGCGGAAGAGGATGAAAAGGCCTTAAAGAACCTAGGAAAAGATTTGGAGGACACACAGGCCCAGCTTGCTATTGCTCAGAGGGACGCTACCAACTTCAAACAACAATTTGAAGATATGCAAAAACGTTATCATGATTTGCTGGAATCTCATACTCAAGAGCGTTCTGAGTTAAAGAAGCAAGTTGATGATGCTAAGTCAGAAGCCGCTAAGTCGCGCCTTGCTTATACCGACCTTGAACGGAAAAATGCCGAGTTAGCAAAGAGGAATGCTGAGTTAGAAAAGAAAAATGCTGACTTGGCTTCAAAGCTACTGGAGGCAGAGAACAGAGCTGCCCTGGCGGAGGGCAACACTGAGTGTGCTATCAAATCTGCGGAGGAGGCCCGCAAACAATTGTCAGAGGCGGAGGCAGAAATTCAGGGTTTCGGCGAATTAATGATTGAATTCTTCGCACATATCATCCGTCGCCGAAACATTTCTTGGATCGAGGATTACCCATCCACTCTTGTTCAAGTATGGATCAGATCGTCGAGTGGGAAAAAGAGGAGCTCAAGGTCGATTCCATCGATGAAGATAAGCTAATGGAAAAATACTTGAGGGATGATGAGCCAGAACGCCTAGCTGAAGGGCGCCGCCTCATTGCCGAGGCTATGGAAGAAGAGAGGCGGAGGACTAAACAGAAAAACATTCCCGAGACTGGTTCCTCTTCTGCTGCCCCCGCAACTCCTGAAGTAGAGGGATATGATCCTGAACACCCGGGACTCCCTCGACAACTCTGCTATCCCCAATCCCTGAATTGGCATCAGAGACAGCGGTTACCCCTGCTGAGAAGTCTTCGGAAGGTATCCCTACCTTTTCTCCTCAATTTGCCAAGGCTATTTCTACCTTTCGCCACGTGATTGAGCAATCGATGAAAAACCCATTATTTTCTCCTGAGTTGATAACTATTGCTTCTCACTCTGTAGGTATCGAGCCATCCGAAAAGACTGATGTGACTCAAGGAGCCGCCTCTGGGGCAGAGCCTACGGAAAAGGCAAAAGGAGGGAAGGACAAAGCTGCTCCTATAGACTTGGGAGAAGGAAGCGAGCCATCTAAGGCTGACATTCCCCATGATGAAGAAATGAAAGCAACTTTAAAGGATGATGGCGGTGACGGAGGACATGAGGAAGATCCAGAGGTAGCAATAGTCGGGGAGTCAAAAAATGTTGAGGATGTTACTTTGGCTGCCATGAAAGCTGATCAAGATAAACGCTTGTAATTAAAAGCCGAAGAACTAGACCCTGAAGCCCTCAAGCCTCTCGCAGTTGTGGATGCGGGATCAAGGTTAGTTGTTAAGCTCTCAACTAGATCTATTACAGAGGAACTCGCTAAAAAATCTTCTCTTGATTCCAGCGCTCCGCCCTCCGGGAAGAAGTCAACCGGTTCCAGCACCGCATCTTCAGGAAAGAAGAAATCAAAACGAATCTTGACAGAGGCCGAGAAAGAGGCAAAGGATGCGGAGAAAGCCGCCAAGAAGTCCAAGGCTCACTCGAAATCCAAATAGTGGGTTGCCTTGTGTCGCTTTAGCATTTAGTGAACCAACAATTGCTGCTACAAGAGTGGCTCTTGCACCTTCTTTTTTAGCTATTTTCCTGTACAAATTCATTCATTCGTAAATAAATAAAAAATAATTCATTCTCTGCAATGTCTGTTTGTCAGTAGTTCTGTACTTATGCAAAAATGCATGTCTTACTATAGTTATGAAATGAAGCTACGGAGGGAGGAAATATGTGTATACATATATGCCCCCAGTCGATTCTCACAAATTATTTAAGGCTTAATCAAGCAATCTGAATGCTCCCGATTTTCTGACGGGATAGCATTTTCTGTGTCGTCAATGCCTGTCGTTTTTTCTGGCATTTCTTTTATACTCTCCTGCCTCTCTAGAAAGTTAGAGTTCGAGTTCAGCAATCTATTCATTCCCCGGTCTTTCAGGGGGAAAGGATCTCTTTCTCAGCGCTCAGTCGGAGACGCTTTTATACTTTCTCTCTCTCTGGAGAGTTAGAGTTCGAGTTCAGCAATCTATTCATTCCCCGGTTTTTCAGCGGGAAAGGATCTCTTTCTCAGCGCTCAGTCGGAGACGCTTTTATACTCTCTCTCTCTGGAGAGTTAGAGTTAAGAATGTCGTTTTCTCATTCTTTTATGTCTTGTCGCACAAATAGTCGTTGTGCTTTTTCTTATGTTTAAACTGTCTTCAACCTTTTCAGGTTTTGAATCATCTTGTATTCCATAATCACAACAGAATAGTCGATGTATGTATATATATAATGCAAAAAAGTAAATAACACACGATATTTTAATAGTGGTTCGGCTAAGTCGTAGCCTACATCCACTTTATAGTCCTTTATTCATATCATCAGATTTTCCCAAGGCAAGTCGTGCCTTATTACAGAGTTCATAAGAAAAATAACAAAAAGTACAACATTTCTAATCCAAATATCGCATTAAGTGTTGGGCATTCCATGCTCTAGGGACTTCTTCGCCATCTACGGTCGTTAACTTGAAGGTTCCTTTTTCAAGTTTCCGTTGGATGACAAAGGGTCCTTCCCACTTTGGACCAAGGTGAGGAAGGGATGGAAAGTCTCTCTTTAGCACCAAATCTCCTGGTTCAAAAGTCCTGAGGCGAACTTTTTTGTCGTAATAGCGTGCCATCTGACGTCGATGTCTTACCGCACGCAAATCTGCTTCGTCCCTTTTTTCTTCGACTTCATCAAGAGACTCAAGTAAGAGTGCCCGATTCGTCATCAGGTCATAATACGTCACCCTGTGGGAAGGAACTTCCAGCTCAACTGGAATTACTGCTTCTGAGCCAAAGGAGAGAGAGAAAGGGGTGTGACCAGTAGCCGTCTTAAATGTTGTCCGATATGCCCACAAAGCTAGGGGTAACTCGTCAAACCATTTTGCCTTTGCGCGCTCTAACCGTTTCTTGAGGATGGATTTTATTACTTTGTTTATTGCCTCAACTTGCCCATTCGACTGCGGATAAGCAACCGCAGTGTATCGCTTGTCGATCTTATATTTCTGACAGAAATTTCTGAATTTAGTACCATCAAACTGGGTTCCGTTGTCAGTTATAATGGTCCTTGGGATCCCAAATCGGCATATAATATTTCTTACCACGAAACTTATCACTTTTCTTGCCGTGATTTTGGTCAAGGGCTCAACTTCCACCCACTTCGTAAAATAGTCCACAGCGACTATTGCATATTTCGCTCCTCCTTTAGCAATCGGTAGAACTCCAATGATATCAATTCCCCACGTGGCAAATGGCCAAGGACTCACCATTGACTTGAGTTGGGTCGACGGCGCTCTGGGGATTTTGGCGAATCTTTGGCACCTATCGCAGCGTCGTGAATAATCAGCTGCATCTTTATTAATTGTGGGCCAGAAGTATCCATATCGCAATATCTTTTTTGCTAAAGTCTGACCTCCTGTATGATCTCCACATTCACCTTCGTGCACTTCTTTTAATACACGTTTGATGTCGTCATGTGCAATACATCGTAACAGGGGCATAGAAAATCCTTGTCTATAAAGAATATCATCTTGTATGACATATCTGGTAGCCTTGCGAACTATAGCCCTTTTCTCACTCTTCTTTGATGGGAGTGTCCCATTCTTAAGGAAGTTCTTAATTGGGGTCATCCACGACTCCTTCTCCGGTTCTGCTTCGAAAGCGAACTCAATTTCCATCGACTCAAAGCTTGGCGATTCCAATGTTTCAATTGGAATCATTTCAGTCTCTTCTGGATTGTCGGAACTAGCCAGCTTTGCCAGCCTATCCGCCTTCTGGTTTTCGGCTCTTGGGATATGTGTTATGTTGTACCGCTCCAAGTTGCTCAATAGCTCTCTCACTTTCCCGAGGTAGGCGATAAGTCGAGGTCCCCGAGCCGCACATTCCTCTCGCACTTGGCAAACAACGATTTTAGAGTCACAGAATATGTCCAACATTTTTACTCCGAGGTCTTTAGCAAGCTTCAGCCCGGCAATCAGGGCTTCGTATTCAGAGTCATTGTTAGTCGCCGAAAATTCTAATCGTAGAGCGTAATATAACGACCGTCCTTCAGGAGTGACTAAGACGATTCCAGCTCCGGACCTTCGGTCGTTCTTGGCTCCATCTGTGTATAGCTTCCATGGATCTATCTTTAACTCATCCTCAGACTTAACCACTCTGTCATCGATTACTTCCTCCTCTGGGATGGTGAATTCTGCTATAAAGTCTGCCAGAGCTTGCCCCCTGATCGACTTTCGTGGTTGAAAATTTAAATCAAACTGACTTAATTCTATATTCCACTTGATCAACCTTCCCGATGCTTCGGGTCTCTGCAACACCTGCCTCAGGGGCTGGTCAGTGTATATGGTTATGGGATGAGCTTGGAAATAGTGACGAAGTTTTCGGGATGCGATTAGGAGGCTGTAAGCGAGCTTCTCAATCTTTGGGTAGTTGCGCTCTGCCGCTGCTAATTTCTTGCTTACATAATATACTGGCCTTTGTACTTTGTCTTCTTCTCGAACCAGAGCTGTGCTAACGGCGTGAGCCGAGACTGCCAAGTAAACAAACAATTCTTCATGATCCACTGGCTTTGACAAAATCGGCGGTTTCTCTAGTAGTTCCAATAAATTTCGAAAGGCCTCAACACAGTCCGGAGTCCACTCGAAGTTCGTCTTTCCTCTTTTAATCAAATCAAAAAACGGAACGCATTTATCTGTGGCTTTAGAGATAAATCTACTCAACGCAGCTACTTTCCCCGCAAGACTTTGGACGTCTTTAATTCTCCTCGGCTCTTCAATATTTCTAATCGCTGCGATTTGGCTAGGATTGATTTCAATTCCTCGGGAGCTCACAATGAAGCCTAGGAACTTTCCCGATGCCACTCCAAATGAGCATTTCAAAGGATTCATCTTCATCCGATACCTTCGCAGGATACCAAAAATTTCCGCCAAGTCTTGCGTATGGCTGGAGGACTGTTTCGATTTGACAAGCATATCATCCACGTAAACTTCCATAGTCTTCCCTATTTGATTATAAAACATTCTGTTCACCAAGGGCTGATAAGTGGCTCCGGCGTTTTTCAATCCGAATGGCATTACAACATAACAATATAACCCCAAATTCGTAATGAAGCTCGTATGCTCTTGATCTGGCACGTGCATAGAAATTTGATTGTATCCGGAATATGCGTCCATGAAAGAGAGAAGTTCATGACCTGCTGTCGAATCTACAAGCTGGTCAATCCTGGGAAGTGGGAAACTATCTTTTGGGCAAGCTTTGTTCAGATCTGAAAAATAAATGCACGTCCGCCACTTTCCATTCGGCTTCTTTACCGGGACGGGATTCGATATCCAGTCGGGATATGTCGAATCTCGAATAAACCCGTTCTGCTTCAGCTTCTCCACTTCCTCTTTGAGAGCAGCCGACCTCTCTGGGCCCAGCATACGTCTCTTTTGCTTCACAGGCGGATGTTTCGGGTTTACATTTAATTTGTGACTTATAATGGATGGCGATATCCCACACATGTCAGCGTGGGTCTAGGCAAACACGTCCAAGTTTGCCTTCAAGAAGTCCGTTAGTTCTTTGGCTCGACGTGGATCCAATCTTCAAAACTCTTGTTGAATCAGCTTCATCAATGGGAATTTCCACTGTCGCTTCATTAGGAGTTGCATTTCTAGTCTCTGGTTCCTCGTCTTTTCTGGGATCCAGGTCTTCAGGCGTTCCTTTGGGCAACTCCTTCGGGGTCGATTTCTCTAATTGCTACGCCGAGCCCCCCTTTGGGGGAGGCGAGGCATCTTTACTCTCGATGTTAAGTCCTTTCATCAACATCTTTAATTCGGCAACATAGCAGGCCCGTCCGGAAACTTGATCCCCTCTCATTACTCCAGTTCCGGCTTCGGTTGGGAACTTAAGCAATAAACACCAAGGGGCGATACAAGCTCTGAACTCAGCAAGGGCAGGCCTCCCCAAAAATGCATTATAGGGCGAATCTACGTCCAACACTACGAACTGTAGCATCCGCACTCTTCTGCGTTCTCCTTGCCCCAAGGTCACGGGCAATTCTATGTATCCTATGGGAGTTGTTGACGCCCCGTTGAAGCCTCTGATCCATCCTTCACATGGCTTCAAATCTTCAGATTCAAGCTTCATCTGATCGAAAGACTTTTTAAACAAAATATTGACGGAACTTCCGTTGTCTACTAACACCTTATGAACCAAGGCCGGCCCAATGGTGGTAGTAATGACCAACGGATCATCAGTGGGTGATTGAATCCCAGTATTATCTCTACTGCGGAATACCACGTCGTCAAACATTGTCTTCTGTTGTTTTATGGGGGCGATATCTTCCAAATCATCACCTTCATTCACATCTACGTGTTTGGCAGCATTTACATATTGATCCATTGCTCTAAAACTACGGATTGCCGGGTGAGGTCCACCCACTATGGAGTTGATAACAATTCCCTTGCCTTTCTACTGCGTTGTAGGCTTGGGAGCAGGTAGCTATTTTGGAGCCTGCTCTCCTTGCCCCTGTCCCTCGGGGCAACTTTATATTCATCCAGTTTCCCTTCACGCAGCAGCTTCTCAATCACATATCTCAAATGCCAACATTCATTGGTCGAATGCCCATGAGTTCCATGAAATAAACAAAACTTCCCAGTTGCCATTTCTTTCTCGGTCGAATCACGAGGTGGCGGTCTTTTGTATTGCAAAACATTGTACGTATCCAGGTAAATATTCTCCAAAGTGTCGTTCAACGGTGTATAGTTCTCATAAGTCTGGAATCGGGGCCTTTTGCTAGGATCACTTCCCCTATTCCTATTTCTTTTGTTACCGTTCGCATTACGGTTATTGTTGTTGCCCCCGTTTCCAGAATTATCGTTTCCACTCTTGTTTCCCACATTCACTTCAACTTTTCCGGAACTTTCCCCAGACAGCTTCACGGCGACGTTACTCTGAACATTTTCTTTTGATGCCGCTTTAGACTTTCTCTTTCGGTTTTCCCTGGCTTCCTCTCGTCTTAAATAAATATCGGCCTTTTCATAGAATATCTCTCTCGTGGAGGGAGTCTTCCCAGAATGGTAATCTCCAAACTCGGATTCAGGATCGACTCCTTCCTTTAATGCCATCAGAATGGTGGGCTCATGTGGGTCACTAACTTCAGTCACAGCTAAGTTAAAACGGTCAAGATATGACCTCAAAGACTCTCCTGGCGCCTGCTTAATTCTTGATAATTCAATAACACTTTTGGACTTTCGGGTATGGAGTCGGAACTGATTCATAAAACGTTCGCTCAGTTCCCTATAATTCGAAACCGAACGAGGGGGAAGTCGGGTAAACCAGAACAGCGCCACATCTTCTAAATAGATCGGGAATGATTTACACTTCACTGCATCAGGGGCAGCAGCAGCATTCATGAGCCACGAGTATCGCATTAAATGCTGTCCCGGATCAGTTCTCCCATTGTACTTGTCCATCTACGGCAGGTTAAAACGCCGGGGAAACTGAAAGTCGAGGATATCGTCAGTGAAAGGAGTATGGCTTCGCTCAATGCCATAATCTTCATTGGTATAGTTCCGGCTTTCGGACATAATCTGGCTCACCATTGCCTGTACATCAGCATTAGTTAGGGGCCGTTCAGGTTCCCTGGCCCTGGTAACTGGGTTCCTTCTGGGCTCTTGTTCAGGAGATGCCCTTCTTCTTCGAGCTGCTTCTGCTCTATTCCGTTCCCTACGCTCCCGGTCGATCTCGAGAGGAGGGGACTGGAGCCTTTGCCCCTGAGTGGGATCATTGTTTCCTAGTGCTCGTGCAATATCCTCGCGAGACCCCAAAGATCCGAATGTCAGCTGCTCCAAATTCTGAGGTCGTTCGAGCGGCCTTCGTTCACGGGGCCGCTCTTCCTCGGAAGAAGAAGACTGATCCACTGGTGTGTGATGAACCAGTGAGGGGGTTCTCTGTCTACGGAGTTCGCTAATCTCCCTGCTCATGAGTCTCATATTCTCCTGCATAATGAGATTGGTGCGCTCGTGGACTTTCATAGCCTCCCTAGTACTCTCAAGCATGTCAAGTAGGCACGAGAAATCTCCTTGAGTAATGGGCGCAGATGGATTGACCTGATCACTGACCCTGGTGGCTGGAATCGGAGCATTCGTAGGGACTCGAGTAGAGGTTCCAACATCACCAAGTGTCAGATCGGATCGAAGATAGGAGATCGGGTCGGTTCGGAGCTGGGGAGCCTGGTCGGGTCGGTACGTGGCAAGCTGCTCGGGTCGGTTCAGGTTGGGGGAATGCACTGCTTCAGAATCTCCTACCCGGATCGGATCGGAGCTCTCCCCCTGAAGGCGGTTCGGGTTTCCTGCATCGGTTCGTCCTGCTGCTGAACTCTGCCCACGAGACCTTGTCACAACCGCATTTTGCTGATCTTCGCCAGCTCCATTTCCTCGACCAGATTGAACTTCTTTGCCTTTTCCTTTGGCCATGGTTTCTTCAACAATCACTTCGACAAATATCCAAGAGCGTCGAAACTTGAGGATTAACTTCTTTGAACTCAACGGTCCAAAAAGTAGAACGATAATCCCGAAAAACAAAGAATTCAGATGATTTCTGAGTGAAAGCACCAAAATGTTAGACCAAAAAGTGGTTCTAACACCCAAATTGATTAAAAGCAAAATGAAATGAGATCAAAAATAAAAAATGAACACACAGGATTTATAGTGGTTCGGCGAAGAAATGCCTACGTCCACTTGTCTTTCACTATTTTCAATGATTTAATTGCAAATACAATGAAATATTCACTTGATTTCTCTCACAACTCACTTACAATCACTCAATTGTCTAAAAACAAATAATGAAAGAAGATTTGGATTTTCCGGGAGTGCTGGAATTCGGGTTATGAAGGTGGTTGAACTCTCAAAGTGCCGGAAAAAAAGATCCTTTTCTTTGCCTCCAAACGGGGTATTTATAGGCGAGAATTTGCTCAGAACCCGATCCGGATCGGAGCCACGTGTCATCCATCCCATCAGCCTCGGGTTCGGATGAATTTCTATGTTGACAACGCATCAGAATAGTGGACGTTGAGGGTAGGAACTGGTCACAGCCGATCCGAATAACCAGGCGCTCATGCAGGAGAGTGACGTGGAAGACAGGCTCGGGTCGGAGGGGTATGCACAAGGGGTTCGGATCGGAGTACCCGATCCGACCCGGATTGACTTAGGACTACTTCCTGTGTTTACTACGCTCCGCTCAAATCTATTGCTCTCCGCTCCAGGTGGAAATAGGTTGCTCTCCGATCCGAACAGACGTGCCTCTCTAATTCCAACAACAATAGCTCACCGATCCGAACAGCAGACTCTATCCGATCCGAACCGCTACACTGCTCCGATCCGACCCGCTTCAGTGTTTTTCAAGCTCTTCAATATTTCATATCTTGACTTTGTGTTGCCCAGTTCACAAAGTGGGCTAACAACAAGTGTTTTATATAGAAGATCCAATTGATAAGATGTGTCATAATGTTATCAAGAAATTGTTGAGAGACTGATGTGAAATTGAAAGAGAATATGAAAATGATGATTTGAATGATATGCAGCCTGCTTATGGAATGGGAAATCAAGATTTTGATGTTCTTTGGTGTAGAGATGATGTCCCAATAAGACGAATATGCTTTCCACCTAGCAAAGTGAAAGACAATGCTTCTTAATTTCTGTGTATAACTACATATTTATTTAAGTAAATGATGTACCAAATTTAAGTAAGAAAATGTTGTTCTGCCTTGATTACATTTTAGGGTAGCGACTGTTTTATTTTATAAGTAACTGATGTATCATATTCATGACTTCTTTTTGTAACTAATGTCATTCTAATATTAATTCCTTCATTTTGTGTAGGCCGGACAAAATTCCACTTGAGGATTTCTAAGTACTCTTGATGTTTTGGGGAGATGAAAAAATTAAGGTATAATTTTAAGTTTTATCACATTCAAATCAGGCAGATAAACATCTTTATTTCATGTTTTTATAGTCTAAGGCCCTTACAAATTCTGCAAATCGGAGATCTTATACAGACACACACACACTGTTGGTGTAATGACCCGGGTTTTCGGTCAACTAATTTTAAATATTTAATATGGATTTAAATATTGGGTTTATAATATAAATGAATTTTTATATTAAGTTATTGATTTCGATTTAATATCAAATAAATCGAATTATCGTAATACAGAAATAATTGAATTCGAAATTCAATACTGAATCGAGACAATTCAGAGATGATCAATAAAGTTTTATTAGAATAAAACGATAATAATATTAATTTATTATCAAGGAAATTAATTGTTTTGAAATTAAATTATATCGATTTAAATTGATATCTTCACCATACGATCGAATGGGGCTTTGAATTCTGTTCTAGTGTGTTCAGAATAGGGGTATAACCCTCGAAATGTCAGTTGTTGGGTTTAGAAAGGAGTTCGGAAACAACGCGTATTTTAATTAAAGGGGACCGGTTTAATTCAAATCAAAAACAAAATAAAATATGATAATCCACTTTTACTTATGGACATGAATAAAACAACAGGGAAAAAACAATAAGGAATCGTGGATTCTTCTCCTTCATTCAATTGGAATTAACGTGGCAATTTCCTTGTCCACCCGTTCAATCTATAAGTCGAGCTCCACCTTCCTTCTCAAATCAAAAGTAGAAAACGCTCCTCATTTCGCCAAATTGAGAGCTTCCGAAAATCAATTATAATGGCTGCATCTCCGTTCGACCCAAAAATCAGATCCGCCCAAACACTTTTTCAAAGATCTGCAGATTTCTGTGAAGCTCGACACTCATGAGGCATGCGCAGCAGTGAAGGAGGGATTCGATAGGGTTCATCGCGAGTCAGATTTGGGTGCAGTACACTTCGATATCGCAAGGCTCCTGGAGCACAATTTTTGGGCATGGCGAGATGAAATCGCAGTCACCCCTAAAGCTAGATAACATCTGGAGATATTCGAAAGGTCCGATGTAGTTTGCTGAGTTCTGCGTGGAGGTTTGGAGCATCGAAGGTGTAACCGATGCTGGGTATCGATGCAGTTGGAGGTCGATTTCAGAGGGGTTTGTTGGTTCGACAGTTGAACGATCTGGAGTGGGTGAATGCTGTGATTTCTTGTTGTTGATTTTGGTGGAGTTCGACTGTTGAGGGAGGAACTGGGTGGTTTTAAGAAGGTCGACTGCAAGGTTGCGGTGCAGCAGGGATGCAGGGAGTTCGATCACTGTGTTTTGGGGGATTTATTGATCGTGAGTAGGTTGTTGGGTGCTATGGTGGTAACTTCCATGGAAATAAATGGAAGTGATGATCAATGGAGAAGAAGATTATACTGGATTAAGGTTGAATCGATCAATTCAAGTCGTGCGGGTTTCATAAGTACGAGAGATACAAATTAGTGTTTGATTTTTGGAATCATTTTGAATCAAAATAAAAACCCTAGTGAGTAAATCTCACTCACCTGTATTTAGAATTATTTTTATTCTGTAAAAATAATTGTTGTTGCTTGGTTGAATGCTTTCTGGTTGATTTAAATATATTAGTTATTTAGGGTTGACTATTATATATATATTGGGTTGATGATTGGATTATTCCTGCAGTCTCATTAGCGGATGCCCGTAGTACCATTAACGGATGATTACCCTATGCACCCCACGCTATGATAGTGGATGACCTTCTATATCGCGATATCCTGTCTCGAAGCAGGATGGGTATTACTATGTTGACTAACGTCTGTGGATGCAGGAAAACAGGTTGGAGGGATCCAACTGGATTCCTCAAAAATATATATTATCTGTTTGTTTATTTGTTTGCATATATACTGTCATATATGATGTGTTAGAAAACCCGAAATTTATAATTGGTTGTTTGTGTGTTTAAATATCACTGGGCTAAGTGTTTATTTATAAAAATATCATGGAAATGATATTTGAGATAAAAAAGGAAAATTCTATTTTTCTAAAACTAGAAATTTGAAATTCGAATGGAGTAACAATATTGACTTGTTTTGAATAAATAAACCAAGTACTGAAATTTATAAACGATGTTTATAAATAAAATAATACAGGAAACTGAAGTATTGAAATTTATAAAATAGTGTTTATAAATTGAATAATACAGGAAATGGAAGTGAATTTATAAATGGTATCTATAAATGAAATAGGAAAAATTATCACTTAGATAATTCGGGAAATGTAAATACGAGTGTGTATTTGTAAAGGGAAATTTATTTTTTCCAAAGGAGAATTTCAATTTCAAAGGGATTTGAAATTAAGACTTGTTTAAAAATATATAAACAAGTATATAAACGATGTTTGTAAATAAAGGAAAATTAGTTAATTAAGTTTAAGATTTGAGTTCAACTTTGAATAAGTAAATTAAACTTGTGAATTCATATTTAAAACGAATATAAAACCTGAGTTTGAAAAGAGGAATTGGATTAGTTTATAAGTAAGTTGAAATATATTTGAACATGTTATATTCAAATATGAAGGTGAAATAGGCAAAACAGTTAATTAACGAATTAATTAACGAGTTGAGTTAAAACGAGTGTATTAAGTTGAAATGAATTAGAAATGTATGGATATACATGAGACAGGTATGGAATGAAGTTAATGAAGATATATATTAGAATGCCCGACAAAAAAAGTATGTATTTAATTCGTATATGAGATTTATGCGCCGTATTGGCAAGCCGCTTGGCTGTTTCTTTTTCTTTTTTGAATGGAGAGGCCTGTGAGGCGGTTTGGGGATTTTCCAGATGCTCCTGGTACAAAGGAGGTTATAGCGAATTTTTCCGGGAATTGAAGAAGTTAGAATATTTTTAAGAACATTTGATAAACTAGAAATCGATATATCAATATATATAGAATTCGACAATGAAATGAACTTAAAATAGAATATTATAAACGAAAAGGAATTTCATAAATAAAATCTTGGGAGATATACGTTTTAAAGTGAACGATGATCTAAAAGCAAATGATTTGGAGATTTAAAATGATCGTGTTGATAAGAAGTTAATCAAATGGAGTTAAAGAAATAGAGTTAAGCAGAATTAGAAATTGACTGTAAATTAGTTGAGTTGAACGACTTTTTGAGTATCGATCTGACGTTAGCTCGGGATTGATACTTAGAGAATTGTTCTCCGACTAGTTTACAGTTAGGGACTAATAGTTGTGGAATGGTAGTGATGCGTGAATGAGAGATGGAAATGTTTTCCAATGATAATAACATATATTTTCTAAATATAGAAAATAAGGAAATATGAATATATACATATATATATATGTTTGATGATGTAATTGATAATTCCATTTGGAAATAAGATCGTTGTGTTACATGGACATGTTTTCAGTTGATAATTAAATCGCCAACTATCAAAGTTTGACCATTTTTACGTTGTTAATATGGAGAGACCGGTTGGATTCTTATCCAAAGAACCACTCCGTATTGGCATAAGCATTGCGAATCATATACGCCAAAGAAAATTGAAGACGGAGTAAAGTGCAAGGGCTGTTGTATAAGCCCTAGGTAGAGATAGCCTGGGATGGATGTACAGAATTGTGCCTTCAGTTTCATTCAGTCCCAGAACGAACGTATATGGACGAATGTCTGACAGAATATTTCCAATGATCGCATATGTTGGACTGTACAAATATATATGGTGGCAACGGTTTTGTTCCCTTAGCATAATATCCAAAATATTTGTGCATATCAATTAGTGATTAACGGACCTGATAATGTGACATTCAAAGTGACCCTGTTATCAATGAATGGAAAGTAATCGTAGCCTCAGGCCTCAACAACCGAGAAATGACAAAAATCGGGCAGGCAACATGGCTATGTGGTTAGCTCCCATTACGGTGTATCATCACCTATCTAGAGATTCATTTGATTCCTTATTCTATTCGATGCAGTCCCATTCAGGAAACGGTTGCTGATCCCAACCGTTGGTGATATACATTCGATACACTCAAGCGAAATGAGTGGTCGGTTATGAGGGGTTGAGTTGCAAGATGTTCTTGTTGAACTCGGTGTATTCTTCTCTAGAGATACACTAGCGGAAGGTGGTTCCATACCTTGTCATAGTTGGAAATTCAATATCCAATAAGTGCTTGCAGTTTTGATTGTATTTATATATGTGGAACGTGAGATGCAAACGTTCCACTAAGATTCTATTTATTTGATTTATACACTATTATAATATCAAAGAGTTTTGATATAAACACCTTTTGGATTCTCATAAAGGGAAGACCCGTTCCATGTTATACGGCGTGGTCTTATGAGATATCGTTTATTTCCTCAAGCTGTTTTAAATTGTTTACTCATACCAGTCCCATGACTGACCTGGAGTTTATTTTGTTTTGTTTCCCCTGAACTCTTGGGTGCCCAAATTTGTATGGGAAGTCAAGTAGTTCAGGTGTTTACAGATATTTGGAGGAGCTTGGAGCAGGAGGCTTCAACGTTAGTTATCTAGTGTTATTTTCGCTATATTGTAAGTGTTGTACTCTGATGATAATGTTATGTATATACAGTCAAATTTTGTATTTCAAAAGCTGTTATATATTATATTTTATTCCACTTCGATGTGAGATTCTGTGTTGTGTTTCTGTTCTTCTTCTTCTATTCTAAGTTTCTATCTTATTTATTTCTCACCCTCTAACTTCTTCCTATTAATGATTCGTATTTCTGTGCAATTTGGGTTGGACATATGTGGTATTTAGTCAACTCAAATATTATGGATTTGCGGGCCGTTACAGTTGGTACCAGAGCTTAGGTTGTGAGAATACCTAGGCTTTGGTGGGATTGTGCTCATTAGAGATAGGGTCAGTAGTACCCTAGAATGATTTGAATATATATACGAGAGAGCGTGTTTGTTAATAGATATAAAATTTGTTTTATATTGTGTTGGCTAGTCTGTTGAGTGGGTTATGAATTTTAGTCGGATTGTGGGACGCCACGATATCGATAGGAATTTCTAAATACTTAAACAAAAGATTGAACACGATATTGTTTTAAGTGGGTAAATTAAATAAATTTACTCAAAATTCTATTTTTGATATAGAAAAGGAATAATTTTCTGAAATTATTATGTATGGATGAGTTGGTTGCTATATATTATAATCATATGGGATTATAAAATGGGAATGGTTATATATAACTGAATAGACTTGTATATGAATGAAGTATATATAAATGAGTTGAATTAAAATTGAATTCAAACCAGAAATTGGAATTTAAATCCTAGGAAGTAAGAAAATATTTTCTGAAGTATATTAGAACAATATAGCTTTGTTTTAAAAGGATTTTGAAATTGTTTAAGCACTGAACTCACTTCAGTGGCTGGAAAATAATTCTGATGATGACTACAACATCATCAATGTTCATTTTCGAGTTTCTAAGTGAAGGATTGCTGCCTTAGAAAAGTTTTTGATGGAAAATTTGTTTGAAAGAAACAAATTGATTTGAAAATTCAAATGTTTTGAATTTGGGACAGAAATAAATGTGTATATTTATGTGATTTCAAAAGGGTTTGAAACAAAAACCTGGGAGTTGAATTCTGGAATTTTAATTTGACTTAAGAAAGTTAAATGGATTGGAGTGAATAAATTGATCAGAATCAATTTGAATGAAACTGAATGGAATATGAATCGAATGTGAATATATTCATTGTAAACCATTCAGACTAGATGAATGTAAACCTATAAGTTGAGCCATATGAATACAAACCAAATGATTTGGTAAGACAAAATTTATTGAAGTATGAAATGTTGAGTTCAACATAAGTAAGTTTTGAAAGGTTAATAGGTTAGTAACATTCTTTGACCTTACTAATTTCGGGGATGAAATTCGTTTAAGGGGGAAAGAATGTAATGACCCGGGTTTTCGGTCAACTAATTTTAAATATTTAATATGGATTTAAATAATGGGTTGATAGTATAAATGAATTTTTATATTAACTTACCGATTTCGATTTAATATCAAATAAATCGAATTATCGTAATACATAAATAATTGAATTCGAAATTCAATACTAAATTGAGACAATGCAGAGATGATCAATAAAGTTTTATTAGAATAAAACGATTATAATATTAATTTATTATCAAGGAAATTAATTGTTTCAAAATTAATTTATATCGATTTAAATTGATATCTTCACCATACGATCGAATGGGGCTTTGAATTCTGTTTCAGTGTGTCCAGAATAGGGGTATAACCCTAGGAATGTCAGTTGTTGGGTACAGAAAGGAGTTCGAAAACAACGCGTATTTTAATTAAAGGGACCGGTTTAATTCAAATCAAAAACAAAATAAAATATGATAATCCACTTTTACTTATGGACATGAATTAAACAACAAGTCAAAATCAAAAAGGAACCGTGGCTTCTTCTCCTTCATTCAATTGGAATTGACGTGGCCATTTCCTTGTCCACCCGTTCAATCTATAAGTCGAGCTCCACCTTCCTTCTCAAATCAAAAGTAGAAACCGCTCCTCATTTCGCCAAATTGAGAGCTTCAGAAAATCAATTAAAATTACCGCATCTCTGTTCGATCCAAAAATCAGATCCGCCCAAACCCTTTTTCAAAGATCCGCAGATTTCTGTGAAGCTCGACACTCATGAGGCATGCACAGCAGTGAAGGAGGGATCTCGATAAGGTTCACTGCGAGTCAGATTTGGGTGCGGTACACTTCGATATCGCAAGGCTCCTGGAGCACAATTTTTGGGCATCGCGAGATGAAATCGCAGTCCCACCTAAAGCTCAATAACATCTAGAGATATTCGAAAGGTCCGATGTAGTTTGCTGAGTTCTGCGTGGAGGTTTGGAGCATCGAAGGTGAAGCCGATGCTGGGTATCGATGCAGTTGGAGGTCGATTTTAGAGGGGTTTGTTGGTTCGACAGTTGAACGATCTGGAGTGGGTGAATGCTGTGATTTCTTGTTGTTGATTTTGGCGGAGTTCGACTGTTGAGGGAGGAACTGGGTGGTTTCATGAAGGTCGACTGTAAGGTTGCGGTGCAGCAGGGATGTAGGGAGTTCGATCACTGTGTTTTGGGGGATTTATTAATCACGAGTTGGTTGTTGGGTGCTGTGGTGGTAATTGCCATGGAAATAAATGGCAATGATGATCAATGGAGAGGAAGATTATATAGGATTAAGGTTGAATCGATCAATTCAAGTCGTGCTGGTTTCATAAGTACGAGAGATACAAATTAGAGTTGGTTTTTTGGAATCATTTTGAATCAAAATAAAAACCCTGGTGAGTAAATCTCACTCATCTGTATTTAGAATTATTTTTATTCGGTAAAAATAATTATTGTGGCTTGTTTGAATGCTTTCTGGTTGATTTAAATATATTAGTTATTTAGGGTTGACTATTATATATATTGGGTTGATGATTGGATTGTTCCCGCAATCTTATTAGCGGATGCCCGCAGTACCATTAGCGGATGATTACCCTATGCGCCCCACGCTATGATAGTGGATGACCTTCTATACCGCGATATCCTGTCTCGAAACCGGATGGGTATTACTATGTTGACTAATGTATGTGGATGAAGGAAAACATGTTAGAGGGATCCAACTGGATTCCTCAAAAAAAAAATATTATCTGTTTGTTTATTTGTTTGCATATATACTGTCATATATGATGTGTTAGAAAACCTGAAATTTATAATTGGTTGTTTGTGTGTTTAAATATCACTGGGCCTAAGTGTTTATTTATAAAAATATCATGGAAATGATATTTGAGATATAAAAGGAAAATTCTATTTTTCTAAAAAAATAGAAATTTTAAATTCGAATTGAGTAACAATATTGACTTGTTTTGAATAAATAAAACAAGTACTGAAATTTATAAACGATGTCTATAAATAAAATAATATAGGAAACTGAAGTATTGAAATTTATAAAATAGTATTTATAAATTTAATAATACAGGAAATGGAAGTGAATTTATAAATGGTATCTATAAATGAAATGGGAAAAATTATCACTTAGATAATTTGGGAAATGTAAGTACGAGTGTGTATTTGTAAAGGGAAATTTATTTTTTCTGAAGGAGAATTTCAATTTCAAAGGGATTTGAAATTAAGACTTGTTTAAAAATATATAAACAAGTATATAAGCGGTGTTTGTATATAAAGGAAAATTAGTTAATTAAGTTTAAGATTTGATTTCAACTTTGAATAAGTAAATTAAACTTGTGAATTCATATTCAAATCGAATATGAAATCTGAGTTTGAAAAGAGGAATTGGATTAGTTTATAAGTAAGTTGAAATATATTTGAACATGTTATAATCGAATATGAAGGTGAAATAGGCAAAACGGTTAATTAACGAGTTTAGTAAAAACGAGTGTATTAAGTTGAAATGAATTAGAAATGTATGGATATACATGAGACAGGTATGGAATGAAGTTAATGAAGATATATATTAGAATGCCCGACAAAAAGGTATGTATTTAATTCGTATATGAGATTTATGCACCGTATCGGCAAGCCGCTTGGCTGTTTCTTTTGCTTTTTTGAATGGAGAGGCCTGTGAGGCGGTTTGGGGATTTTCCCGATGCTCCCGGTACAAAGGAGGTTATGGCGATTTTTTCTGAGAATTTAAGAAGTTAGAATATTTTTAAGAAGATTTGATAAACTAGAAATCGATATATCGATATATATAGAATTCGACAATGAAACGAACTTAAAATAGAATATTATAAACGAAAAGGAATTTTATAAATAAAATCTTGGGAGATATACATTTTAAAGTGAACGATGATTTAAAAGCAAATGATTTGGAGATTTAAAATGATCGTGTTGATAAGAAGTTAATCAAATGGAGTTAAAGAAATAGAGTTAAGCAGAATTAGAAACTAACTGTAAATTAGTTGAGTTGAACGCCTTTTTGAGTATCGACCTGATTTTGGTTTCGGCCTTCGGGATTGATACTTAGAGAATTGTTCACTTACTAGTTTACATTTAGGGACTAATAGTTGTGGAATGGTAGTGATGCGTGAATGAGAGATGGAAATGTTTTCCAGTGTTAACAACATATATTTTCTAAATGTAGAAAATAAGGAAATATGAATATATATATATATGTATATATATGTTTGATGATGTGATCGATAATTCCATTTGGAAATAAGATCGTTGTGTGTACATGGACATGTTTTCAGTTGATAGTTAAATCACCGACTATCAAAGTTTGACCATTTTAACGTTGTTAATATGGAGAGACCGGTTGGATTCTTATCTAAAGAAACACTCCGTATTGGCATAAGCATTGCGAATCATATACGCCAAAGAAAATTGAAGACGGAGTAAAGTGCAATGGCTATTGTATAAGTCCTAGGTAGAGATTGCGTGGATGGATGTATGGAATAGTGCCTTCAGTTTCGTTCGGTCCCAGAACGAACGTATATGGACGAATGTCTAACAGAATATTTCCAATGATCGCATATGTTGGACTGTACAAATATATATGGTGGCAATGGATTTATTCCCTTAGCATAACAGATCAATTAGTGATTAACAGATCTGATAATGTGGCATTCAAAGTGATCGTGTTATCAATGAATGGAAAGTAATCGTAGCCTCAGTCCTCAACAACCGAGAAATGAAAAAAATCGGGCAGGCAGCATGGCTATGTGGTTAGCTCCCATTAGGGTGTATCATCACCTATTTAGAGATTCATTTGATTCCTTATTCTATTCGATGCTGTCCCATTCGAGAACGGTTGCTGATCCCAACCGTTGGGGATATACATTCGATACACTCAAGCGAAATGAGTGGTCGGTCATGTGGGGCTGAGTTGCAAGATGTTCTTGTTGACCTCGGTGTATTCTCCTCTAGAGATGCACTAGCAGAAGGTTGTTCCATACCTTGTCATAGTTGGAAATTCAATATCCAATAAGTGCTCGCGGTTTTGATTGTATTTATATATGTGGAAAGTGAGATGCAAACGTTCCACTAAGATTCTATTTATTTGATTTAGACACTATTATAATATCAAAGAGTTTTGATATAAAGACCTTTTGGATTTTCATAAGGGGAAAACCCGTTCCGTGTTATACGGCGTGGTCTTATGAGATATCGTTTGTTTCCTCAACTTGTTTTAAATTGTTTACTCATACCAGTCCCATGACTGACCCGGAGTTTATTTTGTTTTGTTTCCCCTAAACTCTTGGGTGCCCAAATTTGTACGGGTAGTCAAGTAGTTCAGGTGTTTACAGATATTTGGAGGAGCTTGGAGCAGGAGGCTTCAACATTAGTTATCTAGTGTTATTTCCGCTGTATTGTAAGTGTTGTACTCTGATGATAATGTTATGTATATACAGTCAAACTTTGTATTTCAAAAGCTGTTATATATTGTATTTTATTCCACTGCGATGTGAGATTCTGTGTTGTGTTTCTGTTCTTCTTCTATTCTAAGTTTCTATCTTATCTATTTCTCACCCTCTAACTTCTTTCTATTAATGATTCGTATTTCTACGCAATTTGGGTTGGACGTATGTTGTATTTAGTCAACTCAGATATTCTGGATTTGCGGGCCATTACAGTTGGTATTTATTTTTGGTTATTTTTATGGTTGGTTGGAGGTTTGCTTCAGTAATGAACTACATAATTCTTACAATTCCCGCTTGTTGAAGCATCAGTCTAATTCTCACAATTCTATAATTCAATGCTAGTATGTAACTGATCGTGTACAAGACTGATGCTTCAATAATAAACAACATAATTTTAAGAATTTTATTTTTCACTTCAATCGGTAATGATCGTGTTAGTTCGTTAGTTCGTAATTGAAGCAATGGTTGAGTTTGTACTTGAATGAGTCGTGGCATGTCCAAATTTTTACTGAAGCAAAAAGTAGCATTGCTTCAGATTGTATCACACTGAAGCAGTGCCTCAGTTATACTATGATATACTATTGCATTCCTTGATATCGTTCGCGCTTTAAACAAATTGAGTCATTGCACCAATTTGCAACTGAGGTATGCAGGCCATAGATTGTGCAGAAATGCAACTGAGTTATCCAACTGAAATGCAACTGAGATTTGTAGGCCATAGATTGTGCTGAAATGTCTTTGTGCTGAAATGCAACTCCGTTATACTATAGCCATAGTTTGTGCTTAAATGCAACTGAGGCATGCATGCCTCTCATTTTGTGTTGCAATGTAAGCTAGGCATTGCCTTAGTTTGTAACTGAGGCATCCATGGCTTTGGTTGTGCCGAAATAGTGTATTCAATGTGAAAGTATTTGTTGTATTAAAGGCACTGCTGAAATGCATGACTTTTGAAACTGCTTTATTTTGCAGGTGAAGGAGGCAGTGCTAAAGTTGTTTAATAACTTGTTACGGAAGGCACTAGAGGTACTGGAGGCAGTAGAGGCACTGAACACATAGGAGGCTCACGCTATATTCTGAAACTGTTTTAGTTTGATGTAAACATGAATTTAGTACTGACTGTGTCTGTAAGTACTATGTAAAACTGAATTTGTTAGCTATGTTTTGTTATTTTTTAGTTAACTAAGTAGTACTTGTGTTGCTGGTTAGTTTGAAATGAAATTTTCTTTGTTAATTTCAGTGTTTGATGTTAATTGCTATTATGTTGCGGTATGTTATGTAATGTTGCCACAACTATGATATAATGTTGTAGTATGTGATGTTAAATGTTTCCAAGCTATGATATAGTGTTGCTATTGGATGGTTAAAGTGTTTCCATAGATTAATGCATGTGGGCCCCATAACATGATTTCATGAACCCAAGCTACAGAATTTAGTGGGCCTACATGTTGGGGTCCAGATTGTGGGGCCCACATTTTTGAAAATTTAGTACTTGTGGTAACACATTGCCGTTGACTCTAAGGCAACGAGGCAAAATGCAACACCAAGAAAGTGTTGCTACAGATCATTTTTGGCTTATAGCAACATTTTTTGGCATTTCCTACATCACTACTCTGGTGTTACCACATGCCATCTATGGCATAGTGTATAGTCGACACATCTACGAAGATTAGAACAAATCTTATCGAGAAATCTTAGTCCTTACACTCATTTTAAGATACTTTGACTTAGTTATTTTGTTGCTCATAGCATGCTTTTGGTATTTTAGCGTGCTTTTATATCACTTCTTAATTTAAAATTACTCTTAGTCTTTCCCTTAACGTTCAAAACTGTAATAAACACATTATCAAACATGTTTATCTCATTGTACACCACATCAATATTATGACAAATTAGGAGATTTTTCCAATAATGCAACATCCAAAATATACTTAATTTGCACCTATTATGAATTGCCGATTTACCTTAAATTTTAATTTGTTTTCCAGTTTATGTATCTTTTTGTAGCGACCCGAGGGATTTTCGACCCCAAAAATCAACATAAACACCATGTTGACTATTTAATTATCGAAAATACCGGGTCATTAATAGAAAGAAGTTAGAGGGTAAGAAATAGATAGAAAGAAAATTAGAATAGAAGAAGAAGAACACAATAGAACCAAATTAGAGTAACACGAATCTCACAGCGGATAGAATAAAATATATTATATAACATAAATTTGAAATACAAATCTGTATTGTATATACATACCATATCAGGGTACAACATATGGAAATTATAGCGGAAAATAACTCTAAATAACTAATGGTGAAGCCTCCTGCTTCGAGCACCTCCAAGTGTATCTGTAAAATCCTAAAACACTTATCTGCCCGTAAAAATTTGGGCATCCAAGATTTTAGTGAAAATCAAACAAAATAAACTCTGGGTCACTCCTGGGACTGGTGTGAGTAAAATCCAACCATATTGTTTAACTTTGAAAAATCCTTTTGAAAGAAAAGGATAATAGTAAGACCAACCTACACATAAAATGGAAGGTTTTTACCTTACTATAACCCAAAACATTTTTGATACCAAAATCCGGTGATATTATAATAGTGTCTAAGCAAATAAATAACCAAATAGTAAAACGTGTGCATCTCATGCTCTATATACATAATATAAAATCAAAAAGCGCGGGGCGCTTATTGGAGATTGGATTTTAACTACGACAAGGTATGGGACCACCTCTCGATCAGTGTACTTTAGAGGGGATACACTGGGGTTCAACAAGAACATATTGCAACGCTGCCACACATAACCGCCTACTTATTTCGCTTGAGTGTAGCGAATATATTGCCACCCACGGTTGTCAGCCGTCCAACAATAACCCGTAAGATATAGAATCGAAAGAATAACAAATATGAATTTTCTCTTAATCGGTGACAATACACTATGCTTGGGTATGACCCAACTAGCAATGCTGCCTACCCGATTTTTGTCATTTTCCGGCTGTGAGGCTTGAGGCTACGTTTTTCTCTTCAGAACATTTGGCCACCATTCACTTTGACTGTCACATCGTCAAACCCGACAAATTACTAGTTGATCTTCCAAAAGATATTACAGGTATATAAAGCTAAGAGAAATGATTTCCTCCGCCACCAACATAATACCTCAAAAAGATCGTCTTATGAGATCTGTTAGGAATACTTTGTCAGAAATTCATCCATACAAGTTGTCCTGAGACTAGACAAACAGAACAACCCTTGGATTTTACTCCATCTTCAATTTATCTTCATCATAATCTAATTCACAACACCTATGCCTATACGAAGTGGTTTTTCGGATTATAAATCCAACTCGTCTCTCCGTATTGACAACGATAGTGAAAAATCTTTGATAGCCAGTGATTTAACTATCAAAGAAGGAAAACATCCATTCAAATTTACAACTGCGCATCAAATAATCACTAGCCCATTTTTAACTAACATTAATTTTCCAACTTCCCATATCTTTCCAAATATTTCTCAAAACCAGTTTAGCCCCTTCACGCTTCTTGGAAAACATTTCCAAATATTATAAACTCCTATATTCCAATATTCCAGAAAATATTCCTTTTTAATCCTCTGAAAGCATTCTTATACATATATCTATTCACATTTTCTTATTTTCTGTATTTAGAAATGTACGTTATTAACATTGGAAAACATTTCCACTTCTTATACACGCTTTACTATTTTTACACATCATTAGTCCCCTACCGTAAACTGGTAAGAGAACAACTTCCTAAGTATCAACCCCGAAGACCGAAACCAACATCAGATCAATACTCAGAAAGCCATTTAACTTGACTGATATCTAGTCAGTTTATTATTTCCTTAATCCCATACTTAGCTTCTTATTAACAAAAATCATTTCATTTCATAAATCATGTTTATAAGTTATAACTTAGCCTCTATTACATATTCGATTATAAATTACTGGTCCCAAACCAATTATTTACTATCTTGACAAACTCTAAACTATATAATATAAAATTTCTGAAAATAATTTATTTTAATAGCATTCAAATCGTCGAATTATAGTTAAAAATCCTTGTAGTTTTACTTAGTTCTATTCGCATTTTGAACATCGAAATAATTTCATGTTTTTCCCTTGAGACGATCCTTCAATTTCCCGTTTCGAAATTCATTCTTATATTTCCAAACTATTTAATAATAACTATTCCACTTTATCTCTAAATATCATTTGTAAATCAAACTACTTGTTTTAATATAATTAAAACAAGTTATTGTCTTCTAGTCCAATCAAGATTCAATTTATATTATTTAAAATAATAAGTAATAGATTCTTCCTTTTTTTAAATTTTGAATTCATTTCCAATATATATTTCAAGGTATTTAAATATGATTATTTCAGGGCCAGTGTAATTCCACATTTCAAACAAACAGTAATCAACCACAGATCATTTGTCACATAATATAACACAATATATGAAAAATAACAATATAATTGCTGAGGAATCAAGTTGGATCCCTCCAACCTATTTCCCTGCATCCACAGATGTTAATCACATAAATAACACCAATTTCATATCAGTATGAAATATAATAGTTAACAAAATTAGTGTTCAATCAAAGGTTTATATATAACGACGTGTATTATTCCAACTAGTTTATTAGCAATTCATCCAAACAACCATCACACAATATTCAATCATCATATATCATTTCCTAAAATATGTTTGTAGAATTATAAAACTAGACAGAGTTAGTGAGTTTACTC
Source organism: Allium sativum (assembly GCA_030737875.1). Classification (NCBI taxonomy): domain Eukaryota; kingdom Viridiplantae; phylum Streptophyta; class Magnoliopsida; order Asparagales; family Amaryllidaceae; genus Allium; species Allium sativum. Next base: position 495,348,135 of record CM060920.1, read on the forward strand.
ACCTTGGTCGTTAATCGTCGAATAACGATTAACGTTCAACTGATTAAACCGAACGTTTAATTCTTCCATAAATCATAACGATCTCCAAATTACTAATGGTGCCATTGTGTAGCTTGCGACTATATGATTCCAACGGATCAGACAGTTCGTGAAACTGACAATTTATGTACCAGATATTATGTTAACAAGTTTATATGTTATTTATATCAAATAAACCTTAAATTATATGTATATTGATCAGGCCTTACCATTTTCGGCCCACATACACTTTGACCCGCATCAATAGTGGTATTGTCCCATAAATTTCTAATTGCTGAACCACTACTTTCCTTTACCATTTCCCAGTACTTTAACCACTCCTCCAACAACCATCGTTCCACCTTCGGATTTCACTTTCTCTCATACACAACTTGGCTGCCATTCAACTTGGTTGTCAGAATGGCGATGGTGAGGTAAGACTGGTTTGGGAGCCCAATTTACTAAATGTTTGAAAATGAATTTTTGGTGTACAGGGGAATTACAAGGCTGAAACGCAACTTAGTTGTCTACAGGAGATGCTTCTCCTTTTAATATTGTCAATGATTTTGTTTAGACTCCTTCAAATTACAGTAGTGATAAGGAACATGTCAATACTAAGATGTCAGATAGAGTAGAGACCCAAAACAACTGTGGTAATCATAAGGATTCACAAGTAAATGCACAGACGATTATGGTGAACAAGAGAAAACTACTAAAGACCTTAAACTTGGTGAAGACAAAATGGCTTGCAAATCACTATTCGTTTCGATAAATGTAGTCTTAGAATCTTTAATGTAACAAATATCAAAAGATAAAGGAGTAAGATTTTTCCACACTTCACAAATCTTATCTCTAATAAATGAAACTATAGAATCCAAACTAACTCTTAAACTAAAAGTATGGTTGTTAAAATCAAAAATAACCATAACGGATTCTTTGTTCCTGTAAAGAAAAACAAAATAGCATTAAATATAATAAAATAAAAAACAAACTATAAAATAATTCAGCAAACACCATACCTTTGTTCACCTAGATTATCCATCAGAAAAGATATTACTAAGATCGCCTAGGGCAGTATAATCAAACACTAGAACAACCTGAATGGGGCAAAGTAACCATCGTGTTAGTTATTGGCAGCTTAACCAAATGGACACAGATGACTAAATATGAGCGTTAGTTATTTCAATCTGAATGGGGCAAAGTAACAATCGCGTGAGAACACAGATTGCTCTCTGCTGACTACTCATGTTTAAAGCATCGTTAATTGCCTAAGTATCAGCAACAAACAGGGAAATTTTGGTCATCAAGGCATCTACAATTAGCAGCATAGTGCAGCCTTAATGATAGATTAGCAATGACCAAAATTTTAGAGAGGCCGCAGCGTCCCCGCGTCACTATATGGTCGCTAATTGACGTCGGAAATAAACCCTTTTTCTAGTAGTGTACTCAACTGATTAATGACATTAATACGGTTTTCTAATATTCAGGCTTAGAAATTTTATGAAAAACTACAACAACTATTAAACATTGAGAAAAAAAAAACAAGCATTGGGGAATTTTCAGTATTCAACTATTCAGAATTAGAAGATTTAATCACAGGGGAAAATAAATAATAAATAAAAAGCATTGGGGAATTTTCAGAAAAACGAAATATTAGATGCTGACAAGCAACAATCGAATCGGCAAAAGAAACAGTAAGGACTGAAACGATTTCTCGTCCAAATTGATTTTACTCTTCGTATCAGAGAGTATCACAATAAAAGATAGAGACCTCAATTTGATCAGATTTAGGTTTAAAGAGGAATCAATAACCTGAACATTTAAAATGCATTTAAAAAATCAAAATAAGGAAAAAATACCTGAACAAAGCCAAGGCAGTTCTTGAATTAGATTATCGGCGGAACTTTTTTATTTATTTGATCGAAGCAAAAGCGGAGAACGGCAGTACTAAGAACCCTAATTTCTGGATACACGGCTTGGAGCGAGAAGGCGGAGAAGGATTGTAAATTTCGTGGAAAAAAAAAAGAACAGAAGTAGAAGAGGGTTAGTTTGGGAATATGAAATTTGAGTTGAGTAGTTGATTAGCACAAAATCGGAAATTATGTCCTGGAAACTTAATGTTTTGAATCGGTGGCCTGCAAAGAAATACACGGCCGCATAGATGTACTAAAACATAATTTCCAGTAAATTATATGTATATTGATCGGGCCTTACCATTTTCGACCTAGATACACTTTGACCCGCATCAACAGTGGTCTTGTCCCACAAATTTCTAATTGCTGAACCACTACTTTCCTTTACCATTTCCCAGTACTTTAACCACTCCTCTAACAACCATCGTTCCACCTTCGGATTTCACCTTCTCTCATACACAACTTGGCTTCCATTCAACTTGGTTGTCAGAATGGCGATGGTGAGGTAAGACTGGTTTGGGAGCCTAATTTTCTAAATGTTTGAAAATGAATTTTGGGTGTATTGGGGAATTAGAAGGCTGAAACGCAACTTAGTTGTCTACAGGAGATGCTTCTCCTTTTAATATTGTCAATGATTTTGTTTAGACTCCTTCAAATGACAGTAGTGATAAGGAACATGTCAATACTAAGATGTCAGATAGAGCAGAGACCCAAAATAACTGTGGTAATCATAAGGATTCACAAGTAAATGCACAGACGATTATGGTGAACAAGAGAAAACTACTAAAGACCTTAAACTTGGTGATGTCAGCAATGCCAATATTGATAAGGTGCATGCCTCTCAAAACGAGGCCAATTGTTCTGTACCCATCCTGGGTGTGCCCCGTGTGCCCATCCAATGGGAGCCCCTTGATTTCCTCCTTTTGCAGTTAAGTCCCTATGACAATTGAGAGACTTATCTGCAAAAGGTGGAAATCAGGGGGATCCCATTGGGTGGGCACACAGGGCACACTCCGGATGGATACAGAACAATTCATCCCTCTCAAAACAGGGCTGATGAACCGAGCAACTTGAAGGTTAATTTAAACATTTACATGCAACTGTCTGCTAACGGAAATGCTGATGCAGCGCTAGTGCCCAACCCTTCCACATCTATTGCTTAACCCATCGCCTGTTACGCTTACAGCTGAACCAACCTCATCACTAATGAAGAACAGTACTCCTTCTCCCTGCATGCGGAACAGTGTGCGAGCTCATGTTGTTCTGAACCCCATTTTTTCCTTCTCACGTTCGTGCCTAGCTCCTCCCCTACACAGTGATACACAATGCATCGTCACTAGATTCTTACACTGCTACACTAAGCTCAGGACCCCCCCCCATAGCCGCAAACTTCCACTACTTCATAAAACATCCATGCGTCATGCACCCAAACTGCATCATCCCAAGCTTCATACTATAAATATTTTTTTTCCTTTTTTTTCCAATGTTTTCTTCTTGAAACCCGCACTCTTTTATACACACACCACTGACGCAACCACCCACAAATTCCATACCATCTTCATCGTTAACGTGAGCTGAATCTCCTTCACCTTTTTTCACAGCTTCCCACCATTTTATTCGAAACCACACCCGTTTTATATTTTTAAATGAGATTGGCGTTGGGTTTTGTTTTCGTGAAGCGAGGTGTAGGTTCTCATTTCTGGAAGAAAAAGACTTGAAACAACCGCCCATATATATAAAAGAATTAACGAGGGGATAAGAAGCATGTTGGTGACGCTGGGTACCGGTAGGTCTGCAATTGCAGGCTTGCAGCTAAAGGAAAATCAAGCCGTACAGCGTGTTTTCATTTCACAGCTATTAGATGTTTGAAAGCATAGGAAGTTTGTCTGTACATTTTAAATATAGGCATTGTACACGCGTAGCATAGGTCGACTGGTTTTTACATATAGGGTGGCACTGAATGTTCTAAGGGTAGATGTCATGAAGTGACCTAATCTGATACATGCATGTTCCAAGTTCCAAAGTATCTGAAAGGATTTTTACTAGGGTTGGCATATTAATGGCACTTTCAGTTTTCTAGTTTTGAATATTTAGAAATTTAGAACCATTCCATTATAGTATACATTTTGTTTTTCCAAAGTGAAGTCTTTTGGTTTCCGTTACACAAAATTCCACCTGTTTACGGACTGCTATAAACAAAAATAACAATACATCGTGTCAAGCGATATGCCCCGATCCCAAAAATATAATAAAATAGACAAGTCAACTTATATTGTGAAATTCCAAAAATGCTATTATAGGGTGTAAAACACTCCAAATAAATATTTGCTTATTTTCCAAATTAAAAATTACAATAAAATTCAAAAAATTAAATTATAACTACGTCTCAAAGATCTTGTCCAAATTCGAAGCCAATATTTAATTACATTAAATAACCGTTGTGGTTTATAAACGATTCCATAGCGACCATTTGAAAATTTGATTTGGAGATAACTTACAATCTATAAGACGAAATGTCGATTTTTCACTTCCAATAGAAATATATAATTCAATAGATTCCAACGTTTGTTGTTTCGAAGAAATCTGGCTTATAACGGATCCTGTACACTCAGTTGAAGTTCAAAACTCGAATTACGAACTACCGCGACGTTACGAGATCAATTATAATTATGTTCTAATTAATGTGTTCAATCGCCGTTTTAAATAATAATTTTGTTATTATTATTAAATTACAAAATGGATTGACCTACCGAATTGTCCAATTTACATAATATTGCAATTCCAACTATTTCCGACTATTTCGGAAATATATTATTGTTCCATTGTTTATATTAGTTTAAAATTCAATATATTTAGATTCAAAGCATTTAAATTATCAAGCCAATATATTCAAATAATTAAATTAATTAATTATTAAATTGATAAAATTTTGGGATGTAACACTTTTGATAATCCTTTACAAGTTCATGTATATCTTTTCTTGGCAAACCACTGGTGGTCGTAAAATCTCGTTTATATTAGCCATAAAGTTTTTTATTTCTTATAAAAGGATGATTATTATAAAAACACTAATGACAATCATCCGCCAAATTTTCTTTTCATATGAAAAAGAAAATGCTTGTGTTTTTCCATGCAAGAAGGTTAAACTAGATGATAGGACATTGTCCAACCTGAAAGTATTGCATATGATGAAATCGCCAATGACCCACTACAAAGAAGCAAACATACGAAAAATATTTTGTGCTAACAAATCATATGGCCCAACTCCTTTGAACTAAAATGTTTTCAACTTTTCAATCAACCATTGTAAATAAACAATGTTTCCTTGTGCTAGATCATCAGAGTCAGGGATTATAGCGTAAAGAAACATATATCGATTTTCATACACATACAGGGATGTAAAATAAGGTGTAACAATCATAAACCAAGACAATTATTTAGAATCAAATTGAGAAAATGGTAAAAATCCATCCATACACAAACTGAGTTTGACGTTACGGCTCTCAGCTACAAAAAGGAGATATTTGTCATCAAAATTGCTTCCATGCTTCTCCATTAGCTGTATGTATTAAAATACTTTCTTCCTGTAATAACCCATAATTTTATCTTTTTTACTGAGAATATTTAATTAATTTTAAGTATTCAAAATAATGGTTTATAATTAAAATAGCCCTCTTTTAATTTATAATAAATGACATGGAAATCACTTTTAATTTTGGTTCACAAAAACAAACAGTTTAAAGAAAAAATAAAAATGTGACTAAAAGAATTTTCCAAAAATGATGATCTTTATCATGTAAAAGTTCTTTAAAAGTTTGGGAATTGTTAAATATATTTGAAATACATGCATAGATAATTAATTAATGTTTAGTTAAATAAACTAAGTGTTATAGCAAGTTTAATTAAAGTGTACTTAAGAAAAGGAAGTTTGACATTTCTTTTTGGAAAAAGGTAATACGATAATGGAAAAAAAGGACTAAATGTCATTTTATACAACTCACATTTGTATTTAAAAGTGATGCTTTGTCAAAAAAGTGGTGAAGGTAACTCGAAAGCGTGTATTGCAAGGCAAGGAAGGTGGTGCAAGAAACGATGTGTCTCAAAATGGTGGATGATATGGTACTTAAGGTTAAAATGGTAATTTCCTATACTTATTTTATATAAAACTAACTATAAGTTTCTCTCTCATTTCTCATTTCATTTTATACTTTTTCAAGCTTCTCCTTCTTCTCTCTTAAGCTATATAAAGTTCTAAAAAAAGATTTAACGACCTTTAAAATAATGTAAAGTCAAAAGTTTGGTTTTTATGTCAAGTTATGTTTATTTACTAGTGTTTATTTCTTATAACATGTGATTTGGATATATGAGCTTATGTATATATGTGGGTATCTATTGATGGTGAATATGTTGTGTTATGCTAAGAAAAGTTTGCATTATAAGTGTTTAAAGTAACTCGGAATCCTTTATGTTAAAAAAACCGAGTGATTTTGCATTTTAAAAATACGTTTTTAAAGTTTCAAACTTGATTTGTTTTTGAATCCTCTCTTTGGTTTTGAAAAAGTTAGCAAATGTTTGGAAGTTAATTTTTCATAAATAAACTGAAAATAGGTTTTTATTTTTATTTTTATCAAAGCCAAGTTTTTATGCTTAAATTGTTCTGTAAATGTTTTACAATCTTGTAAATAAGGATTTAAACTTGATAATAATCATTAAGAAATATTACTAAAGAAGTAGTCATCGATTATCAATTAGTTAAGTTTGTTAACTAATAATTAATTAAGTACTAAACAAGGTTTATTAATTTAAATTAAGTAAAGATTAATTTCTAATTTATTATCATATAAAATTAAGGCTAAACTGTGCATTCTATCAGGTTAGCTTAGATTCTTTGGAGATAAGGAGAGGAACTGGAGGCCCGTGACATACATCCAAATTTTGATTTTTATTCCGATGTGATGTTTGTGTTTAGTTTTCAGTATTTATAATGATAGGTTTTATAATTTTCCAAGGTTGATCATAGGTTATTATGGTACTCTGATGTATGTTTATTTATAAAAGTTCTTTTGTTTTATAAAGTCTTGTTATATCATATGTCATTAACAGTCTATGAGATTTTGTACTTTTCCATTAATAGTCAATCTTTATGACACTTGGATGTTCGACATGTTAATGTCATAGATGTATTAATGTCTACTTTAAGGATTGAAAAAGTAGGTCGTTACACTTCTTGTGTTCTCACACTGTTCCATCCCATATAATGCTCAGTTACAAATGATGCATGCAATCTTAGGGGCCTAGGAGTGATAGGTAAATAGTGTTATGTAATGGCGGTCGGAACAAAGTCCCCCTTCATTCCAGCATAGGGCGCACGCATATTAGTTAGCACACACATCATTGTAAAAGTAATCCCTATTGTTACGTGTCAATCAACTCATATTTGTACTCCACCACATCAATTTATTCCATGATGTAGGACTATTTTATTCAAACTGTCATTCCTACCTTAACATGAGAGACATTCCTAACAGTCTCCACCTTGACTTACATCCTACGAGTACCTTTTGAGAGCACTGCCTTGCTTGTATGTCCTAATCCATAACCTTCGGCTCTGAAACACTGTCATGTAACGATAGTAAGAACAAAGCCCCTTCCTTCCAGCATGGGGCGCATGCATATGAGTTGGCACATACATCATTGTAACCAAAGGAATCCCTATTGTTACGTGTCTACCAACTCATATTTGTACTCCACTCCATCAATTTATTCCGTGAAGTGAGACTATTTTATTCAAACTGACATTCTTATCTTAACAACATGTGAGACAATCCTAACAAATAGTGCATAGATACATATGCATTAACATAAGTCTTTTTTATTCATAATGATTTTCGAACATTAAATTATCGAAAGACATATACTGTTTTGCATTTTGTACAATGGTTGTACATTTGTCTTTTGTGATGTTATATTTTGGTTTCGGCATTGTGTACTCTGTAGTTACTAGTAATTGGATGTCGCTGGTACAACCATTCTAAAGACATTTCTAAGCAACATCAAATAAGTTATGAATTTTTTTGCTTCAACATTTAGTTCTTTTTCAACGTTAATACCGTCATCATCAAATTAAATAGTATGGAACATAGATAATGTTGCATCTTTTAAACATACATTCTATGAGATTCATCGTAACAATTTCATTACTCAGCTCCCTTATCACATTGTATAAGATTAGGTGACATAATTTATACATGACAATCCCACATCAAGTAATTCGAAACGAAATTGTATTGGCGCAAAAGAACGTTAACTATATTTAGTATCAAATGCTTCAACAATTTGCACCTACTACATGGACAATAAATTTCCTCAAATATGATAGACATTAAAAATTGTAGTTCCCATTATTATATAAAGTGAATTCAACAAATATGTGTACATCATGATAAAAATGTTCACTTATCGGGCCTTCAATTTCCTTCATTATTGATACATCCAGCTTCGATCAATAAAATAATTAATCATTTTTTCTACTTTAAAATCTATGATAGATACTAAAAAAAACATTGATATTTTATTTTTTAGTCTAATCATTTAGTTTAATGTTTCGTTAATTATACAATATTTTTTTAGTTTTACTTTTCAATTCATTTACACATTTTAATGTCCTTTTAACCATAATTCAGTTATTAATTTTCACTTATACATTTTATGATTGACATTATAAATATAATATTAGTTTCCTGCATTTTTTTTTAATGGTCAGTCATCCTAGTTTCCATTACAAATATGGTTGTGATCACGTTCCATAAATAATTCCATTTAAAAAAAATCAACAAAATTTCTTCAAATCTTTCTCTTTGTTCCCTAAATTCTGCACAAATGCATGTATATAGGGAACAAAAATAAAGTACAATCGAAATTTTGTAAACCATTTAAAATGACAAGATTTACAAAATGTGATTACTTTGTTGTATTTATAACATGTCCAATACACGAATAAATTCGACAAATATTTTATCTGATGAATACAAATGTTCGTTCTGTATTAAAAACTAATACATGTATAACGATCATATAAACAGACCAAAAAATCTCTATGTGATTTATAAATATAGTATATTACATAATTTACATTTTTTTAGAAAACTTGGTTTTATGTATATATTGTTATATTTTAAAATTTTAAACTAAAGTATATTCTAGTTTACTACATATACACTTTTATAAATTTATATACAAAGGGAGTGCAAAATTAGTTATCCTTTTCGACATTTTAGAAAATACATACACTAACTCATGCTCATCACAAATAATTAATCCGAAGAAGCTATAATACATATCTGTACGAATTATTCAACGCGTATACACTAACTAATTATCGAATATGCGCTAAATAGTATATTTTTTGACATTCAGAGGATAATAACTACAATTAGCATTCGATGAAGCAAACCGTGTGGTATTATAAACAACTAGGATGACAAATTATCCCTTATTTTGTGAATTAAAATTAGTTAGAGTTTAGGATTAAAATCTGGTTAGAATTTAGTGAGTGGTGTAAAGTTGATGATAGCGGAGGAGGTTGAAGTAGGAGATGATCTTGGCGATGGCGCTGGCGCTGGTTGACGGATGACAAGAAGGCGGGGGAGGTAGGGTTGTTGTTTAAATTAAGGTAGGAGATGATAGTGTTTTGAGATGAATTTGACGAAGATAATGTTGTACTTCAGACTTCAAGGATCTATTGGGTATATTCATTCAGACAATAGTTCAACCCACCAGGTACAAACGGTTATCAAACTATTGACTTACAGGATTTGTAACTACCAAATTCCGACAAACCGGTTTTATTTTTAAATTCCATTCTATCGAAACTCGAGTTGGCTTGTCTGGTATCCTGCAGAAAAGACAGAGATAAAGAATATATCAGAGCTCGAAAACATTTCACAGTGGAATGTAATAAAATATAATATAATCAAATATAACCTTACCAAGGTAATAATACTGCCTAACCAGAATTCAAAGCTATCATATCTCTGCCACAAACCTAGCCCGAGAGTGCGTTATGAGGAGGGGGTCAGAACACAAGTTCTGGTGACTGGACTTAAACTATACCCTACATATATCGTTCAGCTACATTTTCTTATTTATTAGGTTACTTAGGTTAACAGCATTTAAGGTTTACACGCACGTCGTACTCATCTACTCCCCAGTAGATTAACCTAATATAGTATATATGTAGCTACCCCAATATCCAGGTACACCCCATGGTTGTAACGACCCGCATTCTACGCATCGGGGGATCGTAGAATATTTATTTCTTTCCCATATTAAGTCGTATGGTCATGTAACTTTGGGAAACATCCATTAGAGTCATTTCCCATGTTCATGATTTTTGTCGATTTTTAAATGACCATTTTGCCCCTAGTTGGTACTGTTTTGGCCATAACTTTTGATTGGAAAGGAATTTTAACCTGAAACCACTTCCATTGGATTCGTTTGATGGTTTACCTTTCCGTAGAATGGTCATAATGGCCAAACGGACTTACCGTTTGGGAGATATGGCTGAAATAAGGTTTGGAGGGTGAAAAACTGTTTAACCGGGCCAAATAGGGTGATTAGTGGATAGGCACATAACCCATTTCGGGATTAGGGTTACGGGGAGGCTGAAATGAAGTAGAGAATCATTCCATTTCAGTTTTCTAGCCTCCACTTATCACCAAGGAACCCTAAAAATGGTCTCCAACCTCTAAATCACCTCCAAATCATCTTTTGGTCAAGGATTTGGCTTAGCAACCTCTAATCAAGGAAGATCTACACCAAAGTAACATTGGGGCTGCTGTTTAGCATTGGGATTCACATCAAATCAGAGCTTTATTTCAGATCTTAGTTTATTTGTGGCTAAGGTGAGTGATTTGCATAGTTTTGCACTAATTATGGCTAATTAGGGGTGATTAGTGTTAATTAGCGAATTTAAGCATGATAAAATTCGGGGGAAATGTTCATAAATTCCTAAATGATGTTTTAGACCTCTGATATGAATTTGGGTTAATTTGGTTAAGTTTTGCTAATCCTATCATTAGTTTCACCTAAACATGCTTAAGGGGAAATATGGGGTTTTGGGTATATTTGATCCATTTTAACCTATCATGTTGATGTTTGGATGTTTGTGCTTGATTATGCATGTTGCTATGACTGTATAAAATGCTTTGTGATTGATTTCAATAGTTAGAATGGTCGAAAACGTCGTCGAATGGCGTAAACACTTGCTGGAACAGTTTCAGAAAACAGTGCAGGTTTCGGATCGGATCGGATATGGGGCTCAGATCGGATATGTTGAACTGGGCAAGGAATCCGATCGGATCGGAACCTGACACTTGAGAAAATTGGCAAAAAGGAAGGCCACGCTAACTGAACTGGGATCGGATTAAAGAGGAGGATCGGAGCGGATAGAGCAGGATGGATCGGATCGGAGCACGTGAAGGATGAGGAGGCGGATCGGAGCGGAAGCACGAACTGGAGGGGGAATGGCACCCGACCCGACCCGAAATGAAGCACCCGACCCGACCCGAGGAGAAATAACCGAACCACACCAGAAGAAGACTCGACCTGAACCGATGGAGGATACCCGACCCGAACCGATGGCTTGAGGAGGAACCCGACTCGACCCAGTATTGACCAATAACCCGAGATGCAAAGGTAGTCCAATATGGGAAGTTAGAGCTCAGGATCCAGTTGGGAACCAATGAGTTCACTTCATGGTTGGACTTTGCTGCGGGACGTGTGCTAAGGAGTTGTCGACGTTCATAACTTCGATTCACCACTAAAAATGAATGATGGCTACTTATCAGTGCAGTAGGGTCATTATGACCTAAGGGGCAAGGTAATGGTAGCAAGACTACGTTATCAGTGCAGTAGAGTCATTATGACTTGAGGGGCAAGGTGATGCGTAGTAAGACTATGAGCCAGCGCAGATGGGGTGAATAACTCCATGGGGCAAATGGACATAGTAAGGATTGGTAAGGCTATGAGCCAGCGCAGATGGGGTGAATAACTCCATGGGGCAAGTGGACATAGCGAAGGATTAGTGGCTACGTTATCAGTGCAGTGAAGCCATTTTATGACTTCATGGGGCAAAGTGATCGTAGCAAGGGGTGGGTGATCGAAGTGGTGAATATCGTATGCTTTATGCACTGAGTGAGAGATGTAAGGATGGATGCTATGTTTGATTGTTTGCCATCACTATGACATGCACACCTTCCCCACCTCCGTATCTTTACACTGTTTGATATGGCACCTTAGAGTGTTGTACAGTATGTAGTGCTAACTCTTTGGTTGTAGGTCCAGGTTCAGGTATGTTTTAGTCTACCTGTTATTGTTCACTTTAGATGCTTATCGCTCATACCAGGCTTTATGTCTGACCCAGAGTTTTATGTCTCCTCTTATTACTCTGGGTGCTCACACGAGCAGACTAGAGACAGGTTAGCTGGTGATGCGCGAGTAGCTGACTCGGAGGCGGGCAGGAGGCTTCCACGTATGATATATATATATACACATTCTCCTTGTGTCGTTGGTGGTCGCTACTTGGGCATTAGTAGTGTACCTCATTTATCTTACTTTTGCTTTGAGACAGTTTGAAAAGTTGTAATAAACTATATTTTGGATTTCCGCTGCTATGATGTTTAGTTCTGGTTTTTAGCTTATGCACTGTCTCTCCTGTTTTATGTCAAGTATGTTATTATTATATTTTGTTCTATGCGCTGTGAGACATTCTACAGGTTCTTTGTTAGTTCATTTCCTTCTTCCTTTTTCCTTCTGACGACCCGTTCCGTGCTAACTGGACATGTGTACAGCGCACTTTTGGAGTAAATGTCGGTTGGTACGGGGCGGGCCGTCACAATGGTACCCTACTCGCACGGTTTCTGCCGTCACGACACATAAATATATGCAGTCCCTCATCCTACGCACGAGCGACGTACAGATCTCTATATAACAATGCTACGTTCTGCATAGAACCGCTAAAGCCATGCTATGTAAGTGTATGGACTGCCACCTTCAGACCATTCGATCGAATCCGATTCTATCATAGAGTAATGCTCTAGAGTCTACAATACACCATCCGGAGCAGACATGTATGTATCTAGACCTTCTCACGCACGTATCATCAATAGTACTCAATGCCTTAGCCCATACGATACACCACCTGGAGCGGCATGCATGTATCTCGCACACACTTTCTAGTAATAGGGATATCTCTAATGTACGGAACTCAGTCGGGAGCCTTTCTCTATATCAGTATAGGTCAACTAAGCGGCCTAGAGTACAGTTAATTGTACAAATTACCAATTGTTCAACAGGTTAATTATAGAGATTAACCGGGAATGGAACGATAAATATACCGTTATTAAAAGGTATAACCTAAATCCACTCACCTGACAGCTTTCCAATCCTTGAATCTAATCCAAATTTGTTGTTCCGTGGTTTCCTTAACTGAATCTAATACAAAAAAACCATAAATTCACAAATCTGATTCTAAAAAAAAGGGAAAGAAGGGAAGAAACCCAAACAGAGCAGAATCGAGAACTTACCTAAAGTATACCAGAATTCTAGACGCCTACACTGTGTATTTATATCTCTTATCTTCGAACCTTGAATCAAAAGCCTAAGAACTAATATTCTATTTTCTGAAAAGGTTTGGAGAAGGAAGAGAATGGCAGAACCTAGCCAGCATCTCAGAAAATATGAGAATAAAACTAGGTCATGCTAGTATATTTATAGGCATAGTAGAAAGCTCTGAACCATCAGATTTAAATAAATAAAATCTGAACTACACATAACATCAGAAACATGTCATAATTGCACGCCTAACCACCCTTGGGTCGACCCACCTACCACTTGGGTCGACCCAAAGGTCGATCCACCTACCCCTCAGGTCGACCCATAAGTCGACCCAAGCAGGTGTGGGTCGACCCATTCGGGTCCAACGAGTTATTTTGGGCGCAGCTATTTATTTGTTAACATTTTTAATTTTAAACGTTAGTTACTTTCTTGTTTTCCCTCCTTAATTAATTGTGCGCCTCTTTTATATCCTCATCAGATTTGAATTTCAAATGTTACATATATATAAATACATACATCCTCTTATTCTTTTAAATATTAATTTATAACATTATTTTCTTCTAGATATAACTTACCGCTTTATAACCTTCATTTTTGAACACGTATAATGCATGCCTTATCTTTGTCATTAATTCACTGTTGCATGCAATTAATTCATTAGATTTGAATTTCCATTGTACAATGTATAAATAAATACATCCTCCGGTTACTTAATTCATTATCATAATTTACATTGTTTGCTTTCTCAATTTATCTTGCGTGCATTGTCATGTTTCTCCTTTTAACACATTTCCTTTATTTGGTTGCATGCAAATCCAATTACTTTATTACAACAGTTTCTTAAATTAAACCTTTTTATGCATGCATTTAATACGTTACCCCTTTTTGATATAGTACCTTTAAATTATTGCATGTAACCTAATTATTTTGCATGCATCCTTTCATTTTAAATTTTTAACTTCAACGTTCATGCATATACATACATATATGCACAATTATTATTATTTTTCATTTTAATTCTTATAAAATGCGGAGTGTTACAATCTCGCATCCTTAGGAATTTTCATCTCTGAAATCTGATAAGGGTAAAATTGAATAATCCCTCACATAATATACATCCATCATGTGTGCATCCAATTTTTTCAAATATTTGTGCATTCATGAAAAATGTAATACAACATAGTAATACATGTATGCCTAAGCAGTACGTCCTGTATGTATGCAAATTTTTCTCAAAAATCCAATAAAACATGATGCGCACATCCTAAATATACTGACAATTTCTACATGAATGCAATATTTTGAAAATCAAAATAATTTTTCATCCAAATTTTCGCACACTCTTACAGAGTAAGAGCGTAGTTCATCCAATTGTTGCATCCAAAATCCTACAACCATCTTTAAATTTTGAATTTTAGAGAAAACTATGTTTCTTAATTTGATTTCTTATGTTACAAAAAGGCAGAATAAAGGAAACTTAACATCTTCCGTTTTCCTTTTAATTACCTTTTTTATCTTTACTTAGATTTTATGTAACTATTATATAAAGATTCCCTGTTTTCCTATCCCAGCACAACCCACACAAAAAAATTCTTTGCTACAGATTTTCTTTTTCATCATATCTTGGAAAAATTTATTCTTATTTACCTTTTCTCATAATTTTCCATTTTTTTTAACTATCATGTTTGTTGCTTTACAGAATTTGTGTTTCCTTTTTAGTTATGACATTTCTCTCTTAGCTTATTTAAATTAATCCACTAATCTAATTTTAGTTTTGTTTGCGAACAAATTAAACAATTGAAAACAACTATTTAACTTGTTCGGCTTTCCTAGACAATAAAGGTTGTTATAAAGGGTGTCGAACTCTAGAACCAAAATTATTTTAATAATAAATCCAATCAAGTTATTACGAAATTTTGATTGTTTGAAAATAACAGCAAACAAACAGAAAGAGAGTTTTTAACAATAAATGAAAGCAATTAGGGAGCAATGGCATAAACTAGATTAACACGAATTAATAACCAAACAGATTGATACTGATCTAATTCATGTGTCTATCACAAACATGAATCAACGATAATTAGGTTTCTAAAAACAAATATGTAAATAACGACAAGTATAACCTATGCAGGAGCTAAGCACTTAAACAACCATAGGCTATTAGGACAAATTCACTATTTATTTCTAAAACCCTAAAAATTAGATCTAAATCTGATCAGCATTAGATCGAACTTGAATATACACTATGAAGGAGTATAGCTCTTAAAATGACACAGAATATGAAGGTTCAGATCTAACCCTTGGTTCAGATCTAGATCTATATACATGAAGTCCTAATCTCTTTGGCTATGTGATTCATATGGAATCTAATCTAAGCGTCATCACCCCCTAATTAAAGGAGATTAGCTGGACATAGCTAGAAGAGAAGATAAAGAAAAGAAAATAAACAACATAAACATAAACATAAACAAAAAAATAACAACTAAGAAGAGAAGGAGAAGAATTTTACTCCAGGAGATGTTATATAGAATAAAACCCAATGTAATTCTAAATGAACAAGATACAAGTGTATTCATAGCTGATATGACAAAGACTAATTGGCTAATTACACAATGTGGGACCAAAGATTTAGCCCAAATAACACATAAGCTAGGGTAAAAGCAGCTGTAGAGTGAGAGGCCTTGCAATAAGCCAACGTGAACGCAGTGGTCATGCTGTAGAGTGAGAGGCCTTGCAAATAAGCCAATGTGAACGCAGCATGAGTCTTTAGTGAGCCAAATCTACCTAACTGAACTCTATTTGCAACCGTTCTTTAAGCTTTAAACTCTTCAATCTTTAGTAATTTCAAACTTCACTCTTTTTAAGCAAATTCTTCATGCTTTATCCATCAAATGCTTTAAACCATGTTTTTTCTCACCAATCTGAAAACACAGCTATAAATACACAATATCAATTATTTTAAAGGGAAAACAAGAAAAATAAGCAGATAAAATATACACATTTACGTGTATATCAAATACCCCCACACTTATCTTTTTATACGTCCTCGAATAAACTGAACTAAGATATGTCACACTTTTATAGGAACACGATTACATTTAGCATATGCAACAAGCCGTTAAACCCCTAGGTGTCACTAGTAGGACGAGTGTTGTCTCGTGAGGGTTTTCAGCGGATACTAGCCATAAAATCCAAATCGTCTTATATACGCGGATTAATCAAACAATATATTTAAAGTCTTTCACATTCGAAGGACTTTACTTAACTTCAATAATAACGGTTTAGCCCCAAATTGTCCATCCCATTATTGGTACAAAAATGAATAAAAAATTTCAAGTTGAATCATAATTTCTTGATAACACAATAATTGTCCTGAAGGTTAAGAGTGTGGTGTCAACCAAAGTTCTACACATCGACGATGTGCACCCAATCATTTATTCTTTTTTTTGAATAAATTTGCACCAGTGTAACTGTACTATATTGGATGTGAGTTATGCATAGATGAAGGAAAATTTTGTAAGTTCTGAAAATATTATTGCTAAGAGGGTAAGTGTATTAGTTGAACTTCAAGCTACAATAAATAAAGTAATACTAAGGCACATATGGACATTTTGTTTCCTTTCATCTCCTCTACTACAATCCTCGCTTCTAAGCACGATACGATGGATGTGGATGGAATAGAAATGCTTTTTAGTCAAGAATGATGAATGGCTATTTTATTCTAAGAGATTTTCACTTTATTGCAATTTTTTACTTTTTCCTTTTTTTTTCCCGTAAATGCATGATGAATGATGAGTGGAGATGGAATGGAATGATACCGTATATTTTTTCATTTGATTCCTCCTCTACTAAGCGAATCATAACCAACACTTCATGAATGGAAAGTTTTGCGCCCTAGTTACTCTACTTTTATAACCCTAATTCAACACACAAGTTTAGATTGATGTTATTAAAAAGCTGAAAGGAGAGATAAGCAAAGTTTCATAAGATAGATAACCCATATAAAAAAGATGTGGTATGTGGTTACCCTAGATTAAAACAAGTATGGAGTGGGTAGTGTAATATTAGTATAAAAGTTGACGTTTTTTTAACCTTTGAAAATAAATCAGTAAAAAGGTTCTTAAGTATACCAATATAAGAAGAACTTGTCGAAACATCGATGTAAATCGACTAAAACTTGGGTTCGAATAATGTGGGGTTATCGAAGAAGAATGCTACAATGAGTCATTTCTACTTAATTGGGCCAAGTGGAATTTAGAACTTACAAACTTAAAAATTTAAGTGAGAAAAAATATTATGCATAAAAACAAACTCAGAAAATCCAACAAATGTAGGTGCAAAATCATTGTTTATTTGATGATTTTTTTCCGATTATTTTTACTTGCACATTCTAACATGTATAACAAGGGTTGACACGCTTACTCCAGAACACGACTAACGTCTGCATAGTCTCAAGCTAGCATCTTAAAAAAGAAACATTATAACTCAATGAATAAATAATGTTCATTCTCATCACCCAGCAATTTAACTTATCAAACAAGAACCAAGGTGCTATTTATGAATTTTAAGTTAGTCCTTGTTCAACGAATGACCTAGTTCATAAAATTTGATTGCTGGTGTAATGTAAATTCCCCCTCCCCCCAACTTAAGTGTGATTGTGTCTTCGCAGTCATTAATCAGACATATCTTAGTGAAACTGAAATAAAATAAGTGGGTAAGCATGGCTTACCAGATGCGTGTGCAGAAAATACGCAGTAATCGAATAGATTAACCGGTCCACAATGGACCAATGGATCTGCCTCATTAAGATTTTAAGACACAACTGAAGCACATAAAACCAAATCATAAAGGATTTTATATTACATTTAAGATTTGGAAAACAAATTTTGTTTTTTCAAAAGTTTGAGTGGCTAATTTTAAAATTTTGTGCTTACAATTGATCATAAAATCAAATTGAATTTCTGTAGCAACTAAAGAGAAGTCGTCGAGATGGGGTTCAGTAAAAGTTTCAAAAACAAAATTTGATTTGTTCAGATGATGTATAAATTGAGAGATGTGTGCATCACGCTCACCACCACACTTGTTTTGAGAAATATTGTTCGGTTTTGCTTTGATATATGAAATGTTTTTGACTAAAGGTTCATTCGTAAACCTAAAGTTAAAACCAAACAAATGAATTTTCAATGAATTTCGAAATCATGTTTTCTCAAAAACAGTGTTATTCCATAAAGAGATCATATACTACAAAAATTTATCATTGAAAAACAAGTGATCAAAGTGAGGTTCAGTTGAAATGATCAAGTCGCAAGGGGTTTCAATAGTTTCAGAAAAATTGTCATTGTGTTTAAGATCACCTTCAACGGTTTCGTTGCTTTCAGTCTCAAGAATTTCAAAGTTTTCAAATGTTTCATTTTCAATTTCAGTCCTAACAACATTATCGTCAATCAATTAAAGATGTTTTCGCTCATCAAAGTCTACCTCACTTAAATAGTTGTAACCAACTCATCATTTCTTTCAGGTTGATAATCTAAAGTTGCTAAAGTTTCAAAAATTTCAGAATCTGAGAGAGGAAGATCAAATTGAAGATTGATGTCTTCATTTTCAAGAGAATTTAAATTCAAATCAATTACAGATATTTCAACAATATTATTAAGACTTTCATCAATTTCAAAAATTGTTAATTGAAATTTTTTGATGTCAGTAAGAGTTGAATTTTCAGCAGAAGCATCAATTTGAGTTTGAATTTCAGTTTCATAGAAATCAGTGTTTTGCTCAAGATAGTTTTCAAAATTTTCATATTCATCAACAGTCATATCGTTAAAATCATCAATAATCGTTATGCAATGTTGTGACGAAGTTACTGCCTGATTATTAGTTTCAAAAAAAGCATTGGTAGAAACTTGTTTGTCACTCGATTGGGATTTAAATTTGTTGTACAAGTCCATAACCTTAGCTATAAGAAGAGCAATTTGAGTAACTATCCTAGGACTTTCAATGCAACCCTGTTTGCAATCTTTTCTTTTTTTTTGAACTAGTTCTTTGAAGTAAGTCAAGCCAAGTTTCAGGAAATCCTCAAATTCATTAATGTTATGAATTCCCTCCAACAATTGATTTTTTAGATTTTGCCAAAGTTCAATAGTGTAACGAGCATGTCTTTGAATGAGATACATGTTTTCGATGTCTTTATTTTCTTGATTTTGTTTTTCATTCAAAATTCATGCCCATTCCTTGATTTCCCTGCGAGAAATCCAAATTTCAGGCTTTCCTCAACAAAATTGGTTGACACACCAAACTTCAAAATGTAGTTTTTTAGATTCGTCATTTCTATGTGTTCATCACTGGTTGACCTTAAAAATTCATCCACCTCATCTCTTAGAAGTTGTACGTTCTTTATTTTCCACAACCAAGATCGCTAGAAATTTAGCATGTTCGCAACACTTTTTTCATATTTGATAACCAAACTTATATCTCCATTCAAATTACGAAAATCATTTCGGTTTTGATCATTGAAAACCATGTTGAAATTGTTTGTATTTTCAGCACTTTGCTTAGTCATTTGGGCTAACAGTCGACTCATCTTAAATAAATTCCCCTCAATCGAAAAAATTTCATCTTGAAATTCATTCTGATTTGAATTGTAACCAAAATCATTTAAATTTTGAAAATAATTGCAATTTTGGTTGTACATGGGGCAAGCGCGCATGTACTAGAAGAAGAGAGTTTTTCGTCGAAAAATCAGTTGCAAAACTTGTGGCTCTAAAGAAGCTTTTCAAAAATATGTTAAAATTAACAACTTCGGATTATATGAATACAAGTCTAGCCCAAGTTCAGACAGGGGTTATCGATGTACCACGAATCACCGTAGAAACACAACTGAAGGTTTAAGCACATGTTTGAGTTCTAGACTCTATCGTTCCTTAGACACCTTAGAGAGTATCAATCCTAATTGTAAATTTAACGAATATTTTGTCTTATGAGCTTTGGGGATTCCTCGATTCGATTTCTAAAATAATTTATTTTGAAAACAATTTTTTCAATGAATCCCACGTTTGTTTTAAAATTACCTACCACACATCAACATGCAGAATAATCAATCACAAACAAACACAGAATAATAAATTGCAGAAATAATATTTTTACAAGCAAGCCGCGATACCTGCATTTTTACAAGAAATTTCTATAATTTTTTTTTGTTGTAGGAGAGCACCTGTAGAGTTTAGAAATCACTTACTTAGATCGGCAGTCCATCTAGTGCAACTAAGTAGCGCTAGCGCGTTCACACCCTACTTGGTGTGCAACTGCTCCAAACCAAATATGTTTGCAAATCGCTTGACTTCTAAATTGCTTTTTCGTTGATTGAATGCTTAGAGGATGTGGCGGTCGTGTCCAGAGTAGTTGAACATCGCAAGAGATTTAAACTTCACTATTAAATGAGCTCAACATTCATAATAATGATCCCACAAATAAAGCTGCCTTTGATGGTTACTCGTGCATTCAAAGGAAACAAAATCAATATGGCAACACAATCCACTTGATATTCCAAATCAAGAAACACTCAAATCAAAAGAAAGAAATTAGGAAACAGGTTGCACCCTTTTTTAGAAGAAAACAGCTGCGTCTAAACTATAAAACAATTGAATTTTTTTAACAATACCTACAAGCTTTAGCCCACAAAAAGTTACAAGCCCAATCCCAAATGTTTTATTAGTACAATTTTTTTGTAAAGGAGAAGAATACAAAAAAACTAAACTAGACTAAATGGCAAAACAAAACAAGAAACTAGAAAAACAAAATGAAAATAGAATGGGAAGGGGACAAAAATAAATAAAAACAAATCACAGGTAAGTCTGAAACCGTGCTAAACAAGAAAAAAACTAACGCACACAACACTTTCTGATCGAAATCAGGAAACCCTCACACCCAAAGAAAGGAAACATATTGTACCACTAAATCTCTCAGAATCCAAAACTGCCATCACAGTTCCTTTTTTTCGAGTAACAATTTGAAACCAGAAAAAAATATTCCTCTTCGATTCGGGTATGGATCTAAACTTGTTCGGATAGCGATTTGATTTGGATGCGAGATCTGGATTTGAAGCGGTTTCGGTTACGATTGTGAATCTGCGATTTGGTGTTTGCGAATTTGGGATTTGTTAAGGTCTCGGATGAGGGAGTTGTGCTTTGAATTGGTGGGGGTATTGGGCAGAGGAGTTGCAGATAATCAGATGTGAATGATTGCATGAGGGATGGCCTGATTGAGTTCGGAAGGGGAGTTGCACAGGGGACGGTGTGAACACACGTGGTTGGTCAGTGGGTTAAGGGCAAAGAGAGCTATTTAATGAATTTTCTTTGAAGGGCTATTTATATTGGAATGAACTATGGATTCAAGAAGAGGAGCTTAAAGGTTGTTTGTTTGTATGGACTAGTTTGTAGTTTGTTGAATGGTGCAGAAGGGCCTTTTGATCAGGTATTGGCAGTTTGTGGTAGTGAGTAGTGGTTCGGGAAGCTAGAAGTCTGGTTATGGCTTCACGTTTGGTTCAGGCGAACATGAGTTTACTGTGATGGTTTCCGAGGGTAAGGAGCAATTTATGGTGACTTAAATGGGTGTGTGTGTGTGTGGGGGGGGGGGGGGGGGGGATGGTGAACCGGTCGGGCAGTTTTAATGAATGATATTTACGTGAAAGTGATGTTTACAAAGTGGTTTGTTATTTATGGTGATGTTATGAGTTTGTGTCTTGAAGGAGAAGCAGTGATGATTGGTTACAGTTACTGTGAAGTAATAGAAGGTAGAGAAGAAAATAGTCAAAAAAGGAAGAAAATAAAACAAAAAGAAATGTCGCCTTTTTTTATTTTTTTATTTAGACTTGTTGAAAACGAAATTTAAATATTGGAAAAAGGAATAAAGAAGGAAAGATATCTTAGAGAAAGACGCTAGTTTTTCTTATAGAATTATTGAAAAATGGGAGGGAAATGTAATGGGAAAGAAATTAAAAAGGCAAAGGGGAAAGAAATCAAACATAAAATTGTAATTTTTTTTCTTAATTAGAAGATCATAGTATCAATCAGCAATACCAAATCAAAACTAATCAAGAGAATTTTTGTTATATATACATATACATACATATATATATATATATATATATGAAGAAAACAAAAGTAAAAAAATAAAAACATAACCCAAAGGATTTACTAATTAAACTTATTTTTATCCCCAGCAACGGCGCCAAAATTTGTTTGCGAACAAATTAAATAATTGAAAACAATTATTTAATTTGTTCGGCTTTCCTAACCAGCAAGGATTGTTGTAAAGGGTGTCGAGCTATAGGACCAAAATTATTTTAATAATAAATCTAATGAAGTTATTCCAAAATTTTGATTGTTTGAAAATAATAGAAAATAAACAAAAAGAGAGTTTTTAACAATAAATGAAAGCAATTAGGGAGCAATGACAACAATTAGGGAGCAATGACATAAATTAGATTAACATGAATTAATAACCAAAAAGATTGATACATATCTAATTCATATGTCTGTCACAAACATGAATCAACGATAATTAGGTTTCTAGAAACAAATATGTGAATAACGACAAGTATAGCCTATGCAAGAGCTGAGCTCTTTTAAACAACCATAGGCTATTAGGACAGATTCACTATTTTATTTATAAAACCATAAAAATTAGATCTAAATCTGATAAGCATTAGATCGAACTCGAATATACCCTGTGAAGGAGCATAAATCTTAAATGACACAGAATATGAAGGTTCAGATCTAACCCTTGGTTTAGATCTAGATCTATATACATGAAGTCCTAATCTCTTTGGCTATGTGATTCATATTGAATCTAATCTAAGCGTCATCACCCCCTAATTAAAGGAGATTAGCTGGGCATAGCTAGAAGAGAAGATAAAGAAAA
This sequence comes from Allium sativum, assembly GCA_030737875.1. Taxonomy (NCBI): domain Eukaryota; kingdom Viridiplantae; phylum Streptophyta; class Magnoliopsida; order Asparagales; family Amaryllidaceae; genus Allium; species Allium sativum. The sequence continues at coordinate 495,371,597 of CM060920.1, forward strand.
GAAAATAAACAACATAAATAAAATAAAATAACAACTAAGAAGAGAAGGAGAAGAATTTAACTCTAAGAGAAGTTATACAGAATAAAACCCAAAGTAATTCTAAATGAACAAGATATAAGTGTATTTATAACTGATATGACAAAGAATAATTGGCTAATTACACAATGTGGGACTAAACATTTAGCCCAAATAACACATAAGCCAGTGCGAACGCAACCGTAGAGTGAGAGACCTTGCAAATGAGCCAATGTGAACGCAGTGGTCATGCTGTAGAGTGAGAGGCCTTGCAAATGAGCCAATGTGAACGCAACATGAGTCTTTAGTGAGCCAAATCTACCTAACTGAACACTATTTGCAACCGTTCTTCAAGCTTTAAACTCTTCAAGCTTTAGTAATTTCAAACTTCACTCTTTTTAAGCAAATTCTTTACGCTTTGTCCATCAAATGTTTTAAACCATGCTTTTTAACGACAATCTAAAAAAACAACTATAAATACACAATATAAATTATTTTAAAGGGAAAACAAGATAAATAAGCGGATTAAATATACACATTTATGCGTATATCAAGTTTTCAAATAAGCCTTCTAATCCTTTAACTAAAACAGGAAAACAAACGTTCTACATAGCTACTACTTAGGCCCTAGAATCGTAGGGCTATGTCCCCCTCAGACAGAAAAGTTCAAACCATAGGATGTAAACACTTACTTGCCACCTACTATCTAGTAGTCACTACTAGTCCTTGCCGTGTACTAACAGTCGTTTCCAAGTAACACCCTAGGCTTTTCAATGCTTACGCACTCTATGGGAACTTACCATTTTTCCAAGATAATTCTCGCTATCTATTTCATAGTCTGAAAACTTTTCCGTTCTCCCCTTGGCACTAGTCCTTACCCACTCCAAAATTTTAAAAACACGATTTGGCTTCCTCATTTTATTTTCTTTCCAAAAATCGAAAGTGTTAAAACTTTATTTTCCACACCAAAACTTACTTTTGCCAAACCATAAAACATGTCATCTCAAAAAAATGCAAATCATTTTTTTTTTCAAATCACAAAAACTAGAGACTATTTCTCAATCAGGTTTACAACTATTTTTGCTTATAATGTCAGTTCAGTTACTTACATGTAGGTGCAAACATCAACTCTTTTCTTAATTTCTACAACTTATTTTTTCCATCCAACAAAATTTTATGTCAAAACAATTATCAAAAATCATTGTCAAAAGTATAGAAAATTTTCAAAATTTTCTTTACTGAAAATTCTAGCTTTCAACAAAATGCAACATTTTCTATGTTTTGCTTTTTAATCCTTTTTCTGGGAGAATTCATTTTAGACAAAATTTCACAAAAATTAGTGTTTCCAAAATATACCCTATTTTACATCGAAACTCAATATGTACTTTTCAAATATGTTCTTTACATATTTTTTTTTCAAACATCAAAAATACTTTCAATATCAAAACTTTAAAACACCATAAACCATCTTCCAAAAGCTTTTATAATTTCAAGTTCTTAAAAGTTAACAATGGGTTAGACTCAAAGTGGGTTCCCAACTTAATTAGGCTTTCCTAGACACTCCCACAAAGTCAATCCTCCCAACTATATAATCCTAATATATTTTCCTCTTTTTAACCTTTTACAACTTATAAGGTTTTACTGCCAAACCCACTAATCTGAAATACTAACATTTCAGATACTAACATACGGGACCCATCTTTCTCTATTACAAAGCATATTGTACATTTCCCACCCAAATTACTTAAGGGTCTCAGATTTCCAAGTTCAATCCTTTAGTGTATAGAAAATGTATACCAACTCTTACCGTATTCTACTATTTCTATTTAGTGGGTTCCTTTATGGATCTAGGTATATATAACATATTTTAAAAATACAAATACATTCACTCACTATCTATACAGGAATCCTAAATCAAGGCTCTGATACTAGATGTAAATACCTAAATTTCGACAAACCGATTTTCTTTTCAAAATTCCAATCTATCGAAACCCAAGTTGGCTTATCCAGTATCCTGCAGAAAAGACAAAGATAAAAAAAATATCAGAGCTCGAAAACATTTAACAGCGGAAAGGAATAAAATATAATACAATCACATATAACCTTACCAAGGTAATAATACTGCCTAACTAGAATCCAAAGCTATCATATTGTTAACCGGCCTTTTGGCCTGGTTACCAAAAGTACTCAAGACACGCCGACTCAACTCATCGCGTGAGGCCAGGGCCAAGGGCGAAACTTAGGAAGAACAGGAGGAAGACCGAATAGTGATCGCACCAATGAACCTCGACCACATCCCTCGCCCAATACACTTCGCACCTGGCAGGTGCAAAATTTCGCACCCCGACCCAGGTGCGAATTTCTGGTGGCCGACAGCTGGAGGCGCGAATTTCCTACAGATGGTCCCCATTTCTACCTACTCCTACCTAACCCCTACCTAACCACTTCCTATAGATACCCCATGGCCTCACACTTCAAAAGGTAGAGATTCTTGGGCTTTGAGACCTCCATAAAGCTTCATTAATGGCATCTCCTCTTTGAGGAAGAAGAAGGGAAAAATTATCCATTTTACTATTTCTTGCGAATATGACTATTGTAACTTCAGGTAGCATAGTCAACAAATGTAATGAGTGGGTCTCAACCTTGTAACCTTTCAAGTGATCAATAAAATTCCAACAACTCTTTGAAGTGGACGTAGGCCCTCACTGAGGCCAAACCACTATAAATATCTTGTGTTATTTACTGCTTATGTTCGATTTTATGTTCTTGTCTATGCGACCATATTTATAATTCCTAGTAATTGGGAATCTTTGGTGTTTACGACATTTTTTGCCGTCAACATTTAGTGCTTTCACTGAGAAAACTCGGATATTGCGTCTTTCTCGCACATTACCATCTCGACTTCGCCGAGCTTAAGGTTCCTTGCTTAACCTGCCATCGAGTTCGCTTACGATGGTAAAAAAGTCAAAGAACGCAATGATCGGCTCTTCAGCCGCAGCCGAGGCCGGTACATCTCAGAAACCTAAACCGGCGGACATCCCGGCCACTAATGAAAGTGAACCTCATTATGCATACCCCGAAGCGCCCGCAACCCAAGCGCAAATCCGCATGCTTAATGAAAAATATGAAAATACAGCTGTCGCGCTTAACCAAGCGCTAAGGAATAATATCGACCTTATACGGTAACTTCAAGAAAGTCAGTGCATCGTAGCTGGACTGCAATTAGCTCAGAACAATGCTCGGCCCCGACCACCAACATCGGAAACTTCCTCTTCCAAGTCGAGGGGCCCGCACCAAAGAAGGAGGTTTGGTCTCATCAACAACGTCGCCGTCCGAACAAACGCCCTCGACAACGGCAAAGGCAATGGGTATGCCAACGGCAACGGCGACCGGACCACGGTTACCTATAGCAAGGATGCCTAATATCGGGACCATTCTCGCTTAGTCATCAATGAAGGACCCACTCCTACTAACCAACCTCCCCCTCCATAGGACTCAACGGCCGCCCGTCGAGACAATGAACCTAATTTTTTGGCGGCCCGTGCCTTTCCGGAACCAGATCCGCGTGACCTTGCTCCACATCATCATGCACATCAAGATCCCGTTATAGATGTCGTGGACATGGAAGAAGACAATCCTGACATCCACCCTACAAGATGCCCTCGCGCCAGAACTCCGGAACCTCGCCAGAACCCATGGCTCTCGATGGCGGATCCCCATCCGACCTACGTTCCCAACATGGTCCGAAGGATCATGAGGGAGATGCGAGGGAATGTGCATGATTCATGGGAAGCGCACATTAGGCGCAATCCTTTCACTTGAAGAGTGAATGAAGCTGGATTGCCGTGATGCTTTAGCTTGCCATAGACGCCGCTCTACGACGGCACCACTGAGCCTTGCGCTTTCCTAAACCATTTTGAATGACAAATTGACTCAAGAAAAGGCGACGATCCAGTCATGTGCAAATGCTTTCCAGTCTTCCTGTTAGGAACCGCTCTATTATGGTTCTTCTGCCTTCCGCTTAATTCAATCAACAACTTCGGCCAATTAGCGACATAGTTAGTTAAGCAATTCAGGATGCATATCCCGACTCCGAAGAATGCCCTCACCCTTTCCAACCTATATCAAGGGCCCACAGAGTCGCTCAAAAGCTACCTTTCCAGGTTCAACATCGCCCTCGCCGAGGTCGAGGATCCAGATCCGCGCACCATACTCTTTCAGCTAGCTGAAGGTGTCCTTCCTCCTTCCGAATTTGGGGCATGAATCGACCGAAAGCAACCAAAGAGCCTCGATGCTTTGAGAAAGCGGGGCAGTTCTTATGCCAAGAAGAAGCAAGACAAAATCGCATCTCCGAGACCAGTTGCCCCAATATCCGTCGAACAGACACCGCTAATAACCGTCCAAGGGGGCGAGAAGCGGGGGACCCTCCAATCCGAACACGGGGGCAGGACCCCCCAGATAAAGACCGAACACTAGGGGGGCAAGGTGGACGGGGTAACAATCAGGTCCAGACAGAGCCAAGGAAGCCCGACCCTTACCAAGCTTACAAGACATACACTCCACTGAATGAAGATCCGGAAACTATCTACCTAGAGACATGTAACACTTTGTCGTACAAGAAACCCCGCGTCAGGGAGTCAACCGATTCAGAGAAGAACTCAGGGAGATACTGCCGATATCATGATACGTATAGGCATAACACGAATGAATGCCGCTAGCTAAGGGATGCAATTGAAAAGATCATCCACGAAAAGCGACTCGAACAATACATTCAAGAGCCTTTTCCCCCCGAAACTAATCCAAAACCTCCAGCGCCAACTCCTCAAACGGCCGCCAAGACAGCCCCAGGAACATCTAACGCGAGGCGAGGAATCGTGATCAACACCATATGCGGTGGACCTGGCCCTACGCATGACAGCTTCCGAAAGATGGAGGAATATGTGGGGTCCATTAAACATGCAACCTACGAGGCATGCTCTGCTCCCGACGAGTCTATCCCGGCCAAGCTCCGAAAACCATGCGGGACGACATTATCTTCAATGGAATGGAGTCCACAGGAATTGAAATCCCGACCACCGATCCTTTGATTATCACTGTCCAAATTGGCGCTGCAACTGTTTGAAAAATATTGGTCGATTCATGAATCTCGGTTACCATTGTTTTCAAAGCCGCCTATGACCAGATGAAGTTAGAAGCAAGAGATCTCAAACCATGCCATTCTACGATCCAAGGCTTTAACGGGGCATCCAGCTGACCGGTAGGAGTCATCGACCTACCCGTTGAGCTCGGTACGGTGGATCGGAGCCGAATCCGAGTCCTCAACTTCATGGTTATCGACATCATCTCGCCATATAACGTCTTCCTTAGACGTCCTTTCCTCACAGAATTCCGCATCTGCCTATTACCATGGTCCCTCCTAATGAAGTTTCAAACAGAGAACGGGATCAGAACAGTCAAAGGCGACTAAGTCAATGCTAGGGAGTGTTATGAAATAGAATGGAAGAACGCATCCAATAGGGATAAGGGAAAAGTAGCGCCCGTAGCCTTTTGTGCCAAGACCACCTCCGCATAGCAATCAGCGACGTTTGGGCCTTGGCTCAGGCGCCACTCCCGTCTTTCCGATGACCTCGATCCAAGGAAAGACGAAGAGCCCAAGTGCGAGAGACCTACTCCATTCGAGCCTACAGTAGATGTTCCTGTCAGTCTCGACGATCCGTTGCGAGTATTAAAGATAGGATCACACCTTCACCCAACAGTCAAAGAAGATCTTGTGGATTTCTTAAAGGCTAACCTGGACGTATTTGCATGGACTCATTCCGACATAAAAGGCATAAACCTAGCAATCACCTTCCATTCTTTATGCATAGCCCCTACGATGCCTCCAGTCAAGAAAAAGCACTGCTTCCTGGGACCCGACAGATCCAGGGCACTCGAAGAAGAGGTAGGTTGCCTCCTAAACAACAACTTCATCCGAGAGGCTGACTACCCCAAGTGGGTCTCCCATCCAGTTCTAGTCAAGAAGGCCAATGGTAAATGGCGAACATGTGTCGACTTCTCTGATCTAAACAAGGCATGTCCTAAGCATAAATTCCCGCTCCCAAAGATCGATCGGCTAGTTGATTCAACCACCGGATACCAATTGCTATCCTTTATGGACGCCTACTCCGGTTGCAGCCAGATCCCTATGAATCTCCACGACCAGGACTATAACTCCTTCATAACCGACCTTGGTCTTTACTGCTATCGCGTCATGCCCTTCGGCCTCAAGAACGCCGGTGCCACATATTAGGGATGGTTAATCGACTCTTCAAAAATCAAATTGGGAAATCCATGGAGGTGTACGTGGACAACATGCTAGTTAAATCAAAAGTGTCTAGAGATCACGTCCACAACCTCTTCGAAATGTTCAATGTCCTTCGCCGATACGACGTAAAACTCAACCCTCTGAAATGTTCCTTTAGCGTCGCTTCAGGAAAGTTTATTGGTTTCATTGTCAATGGCCGGGGCATCGAAGCTAATCCCGAGAAAATCCAAGCCATTCGGGACATCCAAGTCCCGGAAAACATCAAGGATGTTCAAAGTTTAAATGGAAAGGTCACCGCTTTAAGTCGATTCATCTCAAAGGCCACCGACAAGTGCATTCCTTTCCTCGATTTACTTCTAAAATGGAAGCATAACTTCAAGTGGACCCCTGAGTGCGCTTCCACATTCAAGGAACTCCTGGGTCACTTGGAGTGACCACCCATCTTGTCTAAGCCTGTAGACCATGAGGACTTATATATTTACTTGGCTGTTTCTGCGCAGGCAATCAGCTCGGCATTAATACAGCTTGAAGATCGCATTCAACGACCTGTCTACTACATAAGCAAGCGATTGACGGGGGCAGAAAAGAGCTACCCGAAGCTCGAAAAGATGGCATTCTGCTTACTGATCTCCTCCCGGAAGCTTCGGCCATATTTCCAGGCTCATCCCATAAATGTTTTCACCGACCAGCCGCTACATCTGGTGCTACAACGACCTGAGGCATCCGGTCGACTGCTAAAGTATAGTATGGAACTAAGTCAGTTCGAGATAACATTTATTCCTTGTCGGGCCATCCTCGAACAATCCCTCGCCGACTTTATAGTAGAATTCATGGCTCTCGAAGAAACTTCAACTGAGAACGCCGAGGCCCCCGACGGTAAATGGAAGTTATTTGTGGACGGGTCCTCCAACAAGTGTTCGGGAGCCAGCATTGTACTCATCACTCCCAACGGACGCTCGATAACCAAAGCACTAAAGCTAAACTTCCCCACCACCAACAATGATGCAGAATATGAGGCGCTGATAGCTGGACTAAGGATCGCGATTGAGCTCAATGTAAAGATTATTCAGATTTTCTCCGATTCACAGCTCATCGTAACCCAGGTGAAGGAAGAATTCCAAACAAAGGGGGAACGACTTGCTCTATACCTAGCTCAAGTATAGGACCTACTCACTCGCTTTGACTACTTCATTATCACTCACATTCCACGAGAGCAAAATGAAAGGGCCGACTCACTGGCCAGATTAGCAAGTTCCAAAGATCCGCAGCTGTTGGGGTTCTCCCCGGTTGAGGTGCTCAACTCCCCTAGTACCAAGCCAACACAAACCAGTACGGCCATGAGAGCCGAACCCGAGCCGGAATCTTGGATGACTCCGATCAAAAACTACCTACAAAAGGGGATCCTCTCGGAAATCCACAAAGAAAGGCGAGCGCTCACCCGCCAGTTAACCCGTTATCTCCTTATGGATGGGGTACTCTATCGAAGAGGATTCTCTGTCCCCTTACTTAGATGTGTGGCCCATGATGACACCATCAAGGTTCTGGTCATCATACATGAAGGAGAATGCGGTGACCACACCGAGGGGCATATCCAGGCTAGAAAGATACTCCGACACGACTACTATTGGCCCACGCTCGACCAAGACGCCACTGATTATGCTTGCAAATGCGACAAGTGCTAACGTTTCTCAAATATCCTGAGATTCCCGCCAATGAAACTGACACAAATGACCAGTCCATGGCCATTCTCCATGTGGGGAATCGACATCATTGGGGCTCTTCCCATGGCCAGAGGTGGGGCATGATACGCTGTCGTTGCTGTTGATTATTTTGCCAAATGGGTAGAGGCTGAAGCCCTTGCCATAATCACTACTATGAAAATGATCAACTTCGTGGTACGCAACATCATCACACGATACGGGGTCCCTCAAGCCATCATTTCAGACAATGGCACTCAGTTCGAGAGCGCAGAGTTCAAATCCTTTTGTCAGCAGCACGACATCGAAAATAGGTTCTCGACCATAGCACATGCCCAGGCTAGCGGACAAGTTGAGGCAGTTAACAAAGTTATCAAGTCCATCATCAAGAAGCGCCTCGAGAAGGCCGGGGGCATGTGGGCAGATGAACTTCCTTTAGCCCTATGGGCCTATCGAACGACCCACAAGACAACGACCGGGCACACTCCCTTCGCCCTCGCCTACAGGTCCGAAGCCGTCATCCCCATCGAGCTCGAGCTTCAATCTTATCGAGTCGCCTACGTTGATCCAAAGATGAACCAAGTCTTGCTTTCGGAGTCACTCGACTTGCTAAAGAAAAAAGGAACGAAGCCGATATCCGAGCCGCTGCCCAACGACAACGAATCGCTCGGTACTTCAACTCTCGAGTCTGTGACAAGGATCTCAACATCGGCGACCTCATCCTAAAGCGGGTATTCCCTCCACCAACGGGCCTTGCTCCTCGTTGGGAAGGCCCGTACTTTATAATACGAAGACTAAGTGATGCAACTTTCAAGCTGGCGACCGTGGATGGAGCTGAACTACGAAGGGCTTGGAACAGTGAACATCTTCGCCACTACTTCACATTACTTAGTACATGGTTGTTTACGCTTTCCAGCGATGTTTTGTAACAATTCAAGGCATTGTAAAGGCTATTCATGCCAAAAGTTACTAGTGGAAATGATGTTCATCTTTCTATCTCTTTACTCTGTGTTTACTCCTCGCGTGACATGTTTGATTAATCCTGACAGCTGGCTTTCGTGTAAACAGCCGACCGCTGTGTCGATCTCTAGTATGGGGGCCGACACCACCGTCCAGGCCACAAGTCAACCTTATAATATAACCTCATTGGCACCAACCGGCACCCCGAGCATGGGAGCCGACAGCGCTACTCGAGTCATCAGCCCGCGGTGCGGCCGAATATAAATAACCCCTGACTCGAATCTAGGCCTAAGGCTGAGGCCGAGGATAAATCATTCGCCCAATCCCACGCGATTAGGGGCCACCCAACAGCTAGACAGGGCGATACAAACTCCCCCTGAAATACGGGTGATGGTCAAATCTTGACACAGCACCAAGACCGACCCTTAAATTGTTACTTCCCCGAAGCTCTCAAGGCTAAGGGGTAGCCCACGGCCACAATCGGACCCTATGGGCAGATGATCCGGGCTTCTCTTACCAGGAGAACAACGACGCCTACAGGCTCGCCTCAACCCGATGAATGATGGGAGAGCCTACACTGGACGGATCGCACAACAAGATGTCATATGCCTTCGCTACACTTGGGATTAACCCCGGGTAACCCAAATACAGCAGGGCACTTAGCATGGCTTCGCAAACTACGGGTTTCCTGAGCTGAGGGAAACTTACTAGAAGCCTGCGCACTATCACTACTCCCTGGAACCATCGATCCAGGCATAACACTCATAATCACTTTTTTTGTTAAGTGTAACGATAAGTAGGCCTATGCAAGTATGGGATGCCCGAAAACACCGGAAGAACATCTGAACATTTAACAGAAAATGTCATCTTTACTAATTCATATTTCATTACAACACACACACATTGCAACCAACTACATAGCTAATATCTTTCTTTCTAATGACAAGGTGTACATGAGAACCATACCATGTCTTGAAAACCCAAAAGCGAGGGCCTAACTCGCGTAAACTATCAGCCTGCACTACCAAAATGAGCACTAAACTTATACTTAAGCAACTAACGCTAACCATGCTTCTTCTTCTTCTTGTCTTTGTGCTTCTTCTTCGCAGATTTGGCACTCGATGGTTCATCCTTGGAGCTAGGCCTTTTCTTGCCAGACCCTCCATTTCCACTTCGGCTCCTTTAGGAAGTGGTTGACTCGTAAGAGGCTGGAAGATGCCTCTCATCCACCCCATCGCCGCTAGTAATCTCGGTGACATCAGCAGGGGTAATAGGCGGCAAAGGCCTGGGGGCATCTCTGGCAGCTAGACCTATCACTGTAGCACTCACCTCCGGAATCACTTTCCCTTCCTGCTTAGCTTTTTCCTTGGCTTCTTTAGCGGCCTAACGCTCTTTGAGTTTCTAGGACTTATATGTTAGATCGCCAGCCCTGGTTTTCTCGCGAGTTTCAATAACCCTTCGCTGAGCCTCCTCATCCTTTTGCTTCTTCTGATCCTCATCCGCCGCCCTCTTCTTCTCCGCTTCATCATCAGCCTTCCTCTAAGCAACTGTCGCGGTGGCCCTCTTTTCAGCATCCTCCCTGGACTTGGCTATGACCTCCTGCCTGACATCTTCATCTTGCCTCCACTTTTCCTCCACCTCCTCGCTTTTGGCCACCATCCTAGCTTTCTGCGCATCCACCATGGCGGCCATCGAGGACACATCGGCCTCCACCGGACCTCGGGCAGTCGCACTCTGCCCATCTACCTCCTCTCCTTCATCAACAAGGCTTTCGTAGAGGCTAGGAGTTACCCTTATACCCGATAGGATGTCAAGATGATTTCCGCTCTCTCCAGACTGAATCCCCTCAAGTTCTGGCCCAGACTCGATCACTTCGGGAATCGCGAGGGTAGGATCCAAGGCCGTACTTAATCTAGAAGGGACTGCACAATGAAAACACAATCTTTTAGTCTGCAAATTCGGTGACCACATCATCCTTTGGGATGCATTGTAAAGGGAATTTACATCCGGTCAACGACGGCGTAGGGAGAGCAAAAGGGGCACCCGGCGCAACAAGCAATGTACATTCAGTCCCTTTTGGCTCCAGATCATGTTCGGTTGAAACCTGAGTCAAACCTGTCGGATCACTCACTATAACTAATCTAGGGACCGACGGCCAATAGGAGCTTCCCTCCGCAAAAGTCTCCGCTACCTTGACACTATCAGTCATGGAAAACTTCCCTTTTTCAGCAGCAAGCCTCTCAAGACTTTCCCTCTCCGCGTCCTCCAACAACAACCTTCTACCTTCCTCCAGCTTCTCGCGCTCCTCTTCGGTCAAGAAGTCAATCATGAGCTGCTGCTCGTTCAAGGTCCCAACATCCACTCTTTGCAAGAAGGCCTCGTATGGAACCAACCTGTCCCTAGTTTGAGCTAGCTCATAGGAGTAGTCATCCATCCAAGAAATTCCACAGAATTTTAGGACCTTAACAAGCATGTCCTTAACATCTTCCTCCACGAACGATTGTGCCCAGAATTCTGCATCCACTAGCTCGCCCCTTAAGTGCTTCACCTCTCTCATATGTTCGGCTTTCAATCCCTCGGCGGTGCATAACACATCCCGGTTACTGGCTTCCGCATCCTCCTTCGCTTTCTTTTCCGCCTCAAGCTCCCTCGTTAGGCGGGCATTATCCGCTCTCAAAGCTTTGTTGTCTTCCTGAAGCTGCAGGACTTGTGCATTATATTTTCTCAATTCGAAGCAAACCTTGTCTGCCTCAGCCTTTTCCTTCTTTAAGGCAGTATTCTGAGTGGTTAAGTCAGCTATAGTTTCCCTCAGAACAGAGAAAAAATGACCGGTCTCCCTCTTAAGTGTCTCATACCGATGCTTCCCCCCAGCTGAAAATAGTGTGCCCCGCAAGTTAGCAATGTAGAGATACAAGGGGCAAATAATTCTTAGAGCAAATAAGAAAACCTACCTATTTCTGTATTCAAATTGAGGAAGTCTGCCCGGCGTCAATAATTGATTGCCGACTAGCGAGTTCTTGATTCTTCTTCCAAATCAGATCCGACAAATGATGGGAGTACTTGGTAAGCACATCGACCTGACGATACGCGGCCTTCACATGCTCCCATACCTCTCCGAATTCCCTATCAGGAGCAGGACGAAGCTCAGGGACAAACCATAACTCGTCAAGGTATAACCGAGGGAATTCACAAATGCCATCTTCTCCTTAATGGCCAGATCCCGAACTCCAGATTCCGTAAAATCTTGCATTTCTACGACAGTCTCCTTATCCGATCTCGGCTAGGCAAGTAGTGGATTTCTCCCCTTGGAAGTCTGAATGGGAGCCAATGGAGCAGTGATGGGCGGAGTTGTTGACGACGTATGACTCGACCCTCCTAGATCAAGCCATGAATCTCCTCTGGGCACTCGAATCGGAGGAGGAGGGGGAGGAGTCACGAAAGATTGAACCCTATCCTGGTGACGACTCCCGCTGTTGCGACCCAATGGGGGCGGAGCATTGCCATATAAGTTGGCCACCCGCCTGAAGGAGCTAATAAAAGCGCTCTCGGAACAATGGCGGTCTCCAAGACCTCGACCTCCACTTCCTTTAGCCATATCACCTGTCAAAGTAAATAAAGCAAAATCAGTCAAGCAACACACACGGGCTCTCTTCTATGCGACGTGGTGTGTATAAGTGTATGCCCTAAGTGCTTTCTCAACAGACTAGATTGTTCCCCAATCAAGGGAGTTTTCCCCTCCGCGGCACGAGCTTGATCGTCCATACTAGCTGCGCTCGGCCATAGAGACAAGTCCATAGGAACGGTACCCAGACCAGCAAACTGATCCACTTTCTCAAGGGAGGTGGTAGCTTCTAGAGAGGTTACAGGAGAGTGAGGACTAGCCAACGCTTCTTCCCCCATCCCTCCCATCGGGGGCAGGACAGAAGCGTCGGAAAGCCCTCATCCCGAGTAGCCGTCTCCGCGCTACTAGCTTTGGTACCGCCAACATCTTCTTGGAACTTAACGGCCGTTTTTGGTTCAAGCCCAGTAGAAGTTATCTTCCTCTTTAGAACGGAAGCAGCAGGGCCTTCCGTCGCTTTCCCTGTTAATACACCACTCGTCACCGCAGGAATGATTATAGCCCTGTTGGCCGGAAGTAATCTAACACACCGAAGGTAGTCCTGATCTACCACAGTATCCATCTTGCGGGAGTCTTCAGGGATGGCTCGGAGGGCATCGAGACATTGACATACTCGTCACTAGTAGGCGCCTCGGGATTTCCTGCCACAATCAGAAAATAATGAGACATGGAGCCCGACAACGCTATAAGAAGAGATCGAAGGTACTCACTTCCTTGTATCCACCTCCTCGCAAACCCGGGAGGGCAGCGAACGAAGAAACAATCATGCTTAATCATAGATGGCCTGGGCCACTTTCCAACTAAAAATTTAGTAGCGGGAGATGCTTCCAAGAACCATTGGGAGGACGATCCACCAGTTGATCACCTAAAATGAAAGAGATACTGAATATCCTCTCCGGTAGGATCCCCGTGTAGAAATTCTCGATAAAGAACGCAAGTACCCAGAAGTGAGGAATAAGCATTCGGGTGCAGCTGTGAAGGTGCGAGGCGGAAGTAGAATAACATTTCCGGAATGAAGTCATTGGCTGGGGGCATGCACCCCGCAAAGCAAGTATGTCGATTCCAAGCAATGAAACCCTACGGCGGTGCATGGGCCCTTCCACTCATTCCATGGGCATGAGCATCTCCCTCTGGGATGCTAGACCGCAATGCCAATTTTCTAACTGTTGTGGCATCCAAGTGCGACGACACCGAGTCCGGTGGATTTTCTAAAATAACTGCGTCAGGCAGCATGTCCGGAGCTACTGGGGCAGGTGTTTCGCCACCACCAATGATGTCCACGTTTTCCATTTTCGCATGTATAACGGGAGAATGTATTCTCTCAATGTGCTCCCCATGCTCAGACACTTTGGGCGAGCTTCCCGATTGGGAGGGAACCGATTCTTTAGTAGTCTCAAGCTCGTTGTCGCCTGAGCTGTAGTTGTCCGTAGAGTCAGATGGGGGAGACGATGGCGGGGAAGCCTCGGCTTCCAGAAGTTTCCCAGTCCTTGATCTTATTTGCATGGCTTGCTATACTTTAATACACCAGTATTATACATCACAGTGAAATAGCCTGCACCCCTCGCGTTGTTGTGTGTGCGGTGTCATGCAAAAATCAGAATGTACATAGAAACTTTAAATATCCTAATAAGTTCAATTACAATCCAGAGATATGCTATATCCTATGTGAAAGTTCGAGTCCCTGTCCATATATTTATCGATGCGCGCCTTGGTACATTCACAAATCAAACAGGCAGTATAAAAGTCCGAGGGGAGTCAGTCAAGAAATCAAAGTTCGAGGTGGCGAAAGATGACATCCGGCCAAGGCAATACGCTTAAACCGCCCCGGGGCTCGAAGATTCAAACACCTAAGGTTTGAAGTCCATGCAAGTGCGCCTCGGAAATTCGAACCTCTGGGGTTCGAAAATTCGAACCACGTTCGCTCAAAAATTTGGACCCCTCAGGTTCGAAAATTCGAGACCCAGTGGTTCGATGTTTCGAACCACCAGGGTTCGAGAATTCGAACCATGGGGGTCGAAAGTTTAAAACCCAGGGGGTCGAAGGTTCGAACCCCCAAGTTTCGAGAATTCGAACCCCATAGGGTCGAAGGTTCGAACCCATTAGGGTTCGGAAATTTGAGCCCGAAGACTCGAAATTTCAAATCTCACGTTCGAATTTCTGGACCTCACACATTAGGCTCGAGACCTCAAGCCTCCTCCAACCATCGTACTTCGACCTCCCTTCTTCCTTTTCTCCTTCGACCGAGTCCATTACCTAAAAAAATTCAGTCAAAAGGGTCGAGTAGCGAAGCTTTCAGAATAGTGGCAGCCAATGACGTAAAATAGAAGGAGGAGGAAAAATGAGGGGGGAGGGGCCTATTTATAATAAAAAGGGGAAAAGTCCCTTCGCATTCCGACCCCAGGCTCGAAATTTCGAACCAACGGGCTCGAAATTTCGAACCCCTAGGGTTTGAAATTTCGAGCCTTGCGGTTCGAAGTTTCGAGCCACTACGGTTCGAAAATTCGAACATACGCGGTTCAAAACTTCGAACCCCAGTGGTTCAGAATTTCACGCCCATAAAAAAACCGTCTCAACCATCACGCTCGCGTACGCCTACTCCCTGCAAGTGTCAATTCGCCTAAAACGCACGGCAACGACACCATGCGAATACTTAGCAACGCGAGTAGGATGCCAAACCAACAACAACTCGCTCACTTTCCCCCAACGAGCGAGCCCGCTAGCTAACATATTTTTTCCTATAACTTGTAGATAAATCCGCAATCCAACTATCATCTCAACTTTCATTCCAAAGCACATCATGTCAAGATAAGACGTACTTTGGGGGGAAAAATATTAACCAGCCTTTTGGTCCAGTTACCAAAAGTACGCAAGACACGCTCGACTCAACTCATCGCGTAAGGCCAGGGCCAAGGGCGAAACTCAAGAAGCATAGGAGGAAGACCGAATAGAGATCGCGCCAACGAACCTCGATCACGTCCCTCGCCCAATACACTTCGCACCAACCAGGTGCGAAATTTTGTACTCTGCAAGTGCAAAATTTCGTACCAAGTGGGTGCGAAATTTCGCACCAGGTGGGTTCGAAATTCCATGTAACGACTCGCATTCTACGCATCATAGGATCGTAGAATATTTATTTCTTTCACATACGAAGTCGTATGGTCATATAACTTTGGGAGGTGACTAGTGGGGTCATTTCCCATGTTCATGAT
Organism: Allium sativum; assembly: GCA_030737875.1. Lineage (NCBI taxonomy): Eukaryota > Viridiplantae > Streptophyta > Magnoliopsida > Asparagales > Amaryllidaceae > Allium > Allium sativum. The sequence goes on from CM060920.1 coordinate 495,387,401, forward strand.
TTTTGTCGATTTTTAAATGACCGTTTTGCCCCTAGCTGATTTTGTTTTGGCCATAACTTTGATTGGAAAGGAATTTTGACCTGAAACCACTTCCATTGGCTTCGGATGATGGTTTACCTTTCCATAGAGAGTCACATGTGAAAAACGGACTTACCGTTTGGGAGATATGGCTGAAATAAGGTTTGGAAGGTGAAAAACTGCTTAACCGGGCCAAACAGGGTGACTATGAATGGGCCCATAACCCATTTCGGGATTAGGGTTATGGGGAGGCTGAGATGAGTTAGGTTTTCATTCTATTTCAGTTTTATATCCGCCACTTACCTCTTAGAAACCCTAACAATGGCCTCCAATCTCTAAAACACCTCCAAATCACTTTCTAATCAAGGATTAAGCTTAGCAACATCAAATCAAGGCGGATTAGCACAAGAATCGAGGTAGAGCTGCTGTGTTGCATTGGTATTCGCTCCCAAACAGTAGAGTTTCAGTTCTAAAGGTTTTATTTGTGGCTAAGGTGAGTGATTTGCATAGTTCCTCACTAATTATGGTTAGCTAAGTGTAATTAGTGTTGACTAGCGAATTTATACACTAATAAATTCTGGAAAAATATTTATAAATTCTTAAATGATGTTTTAGACCTCTGTTAGAAATTTGGGTTAGTTTGGTTAAGTTTTGCTAATCATATCATTAGTTTTGCCTAAACATGCTTATGGGAAAAACATGGGTTTTTTGGGTATGATTGATCTGTATAAACATGTCATATTGTTGTTTTAGTGTTCGTGGATGATTATACATGTTTCTATGACTGTATGTTATGTTTTGTGATTGTTTAGGATAGTTAGAATGGTCGAAAACGCCGTCGAATGGCGTAAAACACTCGCTGGAGAAGTTGCAGAAAAATGTTGCAGGTTTTCGGATCGGATCGGTTGGAAGGGCTCGGATCGGATAGTGGACTGGGCAAGGGTTCACCGAACCGAACCGAGGCTTAGCACGAGATAAAGTATGGCAAAAAGGAAAGCCACTGTGGTTGAACTGGGATCGGATCGGAGCGGATGGGAATAAGGGATGGGGATCGGATCGGACCAAAAAACCAAGCCAGGGACGGAAGGAAGAAAGGTGATAGACCGGACCGTGACCAGGAACCCGAACCGAGCCGATGTGACATGGAGAACCCGGACCGAGCCAATGACTAGTAACCAGAGCAAGCCGGACCAAACCGAGGTGCATCTACCCGAACCGAACCGATGGCCAAGAGGAGATCCGAACCGACCCAGTGATGACCAAAACCCAAGATGCAAAGGTAGTCCAATGGGAAGTTTGTACTCAGGATCCAGTTGGGAACCAACGAGTCGACTTCATGAGTTGGGCTTTGCTGCAGGACGTGTGCTAAGGAGTCGTCGATGTCTATAACTTTGGATCACTATGTGTAGGGAGTACGTGAACGGATTCAGGGCCACAGTGGCCTAGGTACGACTAAAAGGGCTATAGACTAATGAAGTGGAGTCATTTGTAAAGATTTGGTTATGACTCCATGTGGTAAGCTTGGTAGTAGCACTAGTTGTACAAGTTGAACTCCGTCACTACTTCGATGGGTCTAGTGATCGAAGCAGTAGATATCGTATGCTTTACGCACTGAGTGAGAGATGTGAGGATGGTTGCTATGCTTGATTTGTTGCCATTATTATGACATGAACACCCCACCCCGTTATCTTTATACCATCTATTTCAGTGGCACCTTAGAGTATTGTATGGTATGTAGTGCTAACTCTTTGGTTGCAGGTTCAGGTATGGTTTAGTATACCTGTTATTGTTCTGTTTAGCTGCTTATCTCTCACACCAGACTTTTTGTCTGACCCAGAGTTTTATGTCTCTTCTTATTACTCTGGGTGCTCTCACGAGCAGACTAGAGACATGTTAGCCGGGTATGCATGAGTAGCTGATCCGTAGGCGAGCAGGAGGCTTCCACGTATGATACATATAGATATTCGCCTTGTGTTGTTGAAGATCACTGCTTAGGCATTAATATTGTATCTTCTACTTTATCTTTCTTTTGCTTTAGAGACAGTTTAAAGTTGTAATAATGAAGTTGGATCATAAGTTGTATCTGGATTTCCGCTGCAATGTTGGTTTAGTTTTCAGCTTATGCACTGTCTCGCCTGTTTTATGTCAAGATTATATTATTATTATATTTTATTCCATGCGCTGTGAGACATCCTACAGGTTTCCGATTATTTCATTCTCTTCTTTCCTTTCTTTGGAGACCGTTCCGTGTTAGTCGGGCATGTGTACAGCGCACTTTCGGAGGAAATGCCGGTTGGTGCGGGGCAGGCCATCACACTTGGTATCAGAGCTCTAGGTTGCGTAGTAAACCTAGGGAAAGGCACCAGGGAGAGATAGTACATATATGAGAGCGCGTATTTGTGATTATTTTGGTTTTTAAAAGCTATATATATACAATTAGTATAGCTAAGGATGAAGTCGCACTGCACTAGCACCACTATGGAGATGGTTAATCGTTTTCTGTTTACAGATTGAACGATGAGCCGATACGCAAGAGGTGCCGGTAGAGGAGCCAATAATGGGAATGCTGCTGACATGAGGACAATGTTTACTGACCTAATGAGGGAGATGCTTAGGGATATGCAGAGGGCAGCTCCCAATGCTGGTAATGGTGGTGGTCCAATAGTGCAGGCGCCTAGGGACGATTTCGCCAAGCTGAATAAGGATTATACTAGTCTACGTGGGAAGTCGTTCCACGGAACGGAGTCGGCTACGGATGTTCAGGATTGGTTAAATAGCTGCGAGCGTATCTTCGAAGATTTGGGTATTGAGGATGCGATGAAAAGAAGGTTAGCATCCCATCAGCTGCAAGGACGGGCAATGAATTGGTGGAATGCTATAAAGGCAGCTACTCCCGAGGATCAGATTACTTGGGAGCAGTTTAAGGCTCGCTTTAGCGATAAGTTCATTCCAGCTGCTCAGAAGTCAGTGTTGTTTAAGAGATTCTTGGAACTCAAGTACAATGGCAGAGCTGTCTCGGAGTATATTGCCGAATTCGACACTTTGTTGAAGTATGGGTTATCTCTTATTGATACTGCCGAGAAGAAGAACGATAAATTCATTACTGGATTGCATCAGTACTTGGGGGAAAGGCTTATTAACCACATCGATGAGACGTTTGAATCGATTGTTGGGAAAGCATTCAGGTCAGAGAGTCTTTACCCTAAGTCGAAGACTGAGGTTGCATCTGCAAAGGAGCCAAAACCACAAGCAAGTGGTGGAAGCAAGAGTGGTTCTCAGAATAAGAGGAAGTAGAACCAGAATAAGGATGGCCAGAAAAAGAATAAGAAAGATGTTGAGTGCTTCAGTTGTGGTAAGAAGGGCCATTATGCTAGTAATTGTCGGGCCAAGCCAGCGGATAGGAAGTGCTTCAACTGTGGCCAAGTGGGACATCACAAGGACAAGTGTCTGCAACCCCTTAATGAAAAGCAGATGGTGAAAGCATATGCCCTTAATGCTATTCCTTCTTCGTCGAATGCCCTAACTGGGGCGGAGAAGGGAAAGAATGTCATTATCCAAGGTATGCTTTCTGTTTATAATGTTCATGTTAGAGTTTTGTTTGATACCGGAGCTTCCAGTTCTTTCATATCTAGTGACCTGGTAGATAGGTTGGGATTGGAGCCCGAGATTGTCGATAGGCCTTTAGTAGTGACGAACCCGATTGGTCGTTCAACTAACCTTAGCATGATTTGTCGTAATGTGGTCTTATCGAGTCATGGATGCATGTTTGATTGTGATTGCTTTATTTTGGGCTTTACTGGGTTTGGCATTATTTTGGGAGTCGATTGGCTCCAAAGATACGGGGTGATGGTAGACTGTGAGGGCTTTTTGGTGACAGCTAGAGCGGATGATGGGTGGAGGGTAGTGCTTGGTGGTCTACCTGGTGATAGGGTAATGGCTAGTTTTCTAAATTCCCTTGACATCCCGCATAGTGAGTTGTCAGGTTTGCCCATGGTTGGCCAGTATTCGGACGTCTTCGAGGAAGTGACCGGGCTTCCACCACACCGAGAGATTGAGTTCCGTATTGATTTAGTGAAAGATGCCAGACCTATAGTGATGCCACTTTGTCGTATGGCACCAAGGGAGCAGCGAGAGCTCGGGGTGCAAGTCAGCGATCTTTTGAAGAAGGGATTTATTAGAAGGAGTGTTTCTGAATGGGGAGCACCAGTTGTGTTTGCTACCAAGGCGGATGGTTCCCTTCGTTTGTGTGTAGACTACCGCGAGTTGAATAAAGTGGCGAGGAAGAATAAATATCCTCTACCGCGGATAGATGATTTGTTTGATTAGTTGAGTGGTGCGAGAGTATTCTCTCAGTTGGATCTCGCGACCAGTTTTCATTAGCTTTGAGTGGAAGCTGGGAGTATAGCTAAAACGGCATTTCAAACGCCGTCTGGATTTTATGAGTGTTTGGTCATGCCATTCGGGCTGACTAATGCCCCAGCATACTTTGTGGATCTTATGAATAGGGTATTCAGAGATCAGTTGAATAAGTTTGTCCTTGTGTTCGTGGACGATATTTTGGTCTATTCGAGGACAGAGGAAGAACACAAGGAACATTTGAGGATAGTGATGGAGGTGTTGAGAAAAAACCAGTTGAAAGAAAAATTCTCTAAGTGCCACTTCTGGAGGAGGGAAGTAAGATTCTTGGGCCATGTTGTTTCAGAGAATGGTATTGCCGTGGACCCTACGAAGGTGGCTACGGTACAGGATTGGTCTATGCCCAAGAATGCAATGGACATAAGAAGTTTCTTGGAATTAGCTGGATATTATCGTAAGTTTATCCAAGACTTCACCAAGATAGCAGCACCGTTGACTAAGTTGACCAAGAAGAACCAAGCCTTCGTCTGGGACGAAAGGTGCGAGGATGCATTCAAGAGCCTAAAGGAAAAGTTGACATGTGCACCAGTGTTAGTCATTCTTAAGGGGAATTAAGAGATGACAGTATATACGGATGCATGTAGTACCGAATTAGGTGCTGTATTGATGCAAGGAGGTAGGGTTGTAGCTTATGCAAGTCAGCAACTGAAACCGCGTGAGAAAAGATACCCTACCCTTGATTTGGAATTGGCAGCGATCGTGTTTGGACTGAAGATGTGGAGATATTATCTCTTGGGAGAAAGATTCGAGTTGTTTACCGATCATAAATCGTTAAAGTATCTCTTCTCTCAGAAAGATCTAAATCTCCGGCAGCAAAGATGGTTAGAATTCTTGGATTCCTATGATTTCGACATTGCATATACACCAGGAAAGGGCAATGCGGTAGCTGATGCATTGAGTAGAAGACATGCCAGTTTAGGGGCTATGTTTCTAGAGTGGAAGCAACTGGAGTACATCGCTGGGTATGATTTCAGACCAAAGTGCGAATTGGATCTAGAGAAGTTAGCAAGTTTGATGATCAGGCCCACTTTGATTGAGCGGATTGGTTCCAATCAGAGGAACGATCCTAACCTATTGGAAATCATCTCAAAGTTAGAGATGGGAATCGACGGAGAGATGAACAAGTATGGGCTTGATCGGGATGGATAGCTTAGAAAGAATGGAAGACTAGTTGTACCCAATGTCAATGGATTGAGAGAAGAAGTGCTTAGAGAATGTCATCACTCAAAACTGACTATACACCCCGGTGGTAACAAGATGTACCGAGACATGAAGCAGACCTACTACTGGGAAGGGATGAAAAGAGACATTGGGAAGTTTATATCCAAATGCATGAACTGCCAGCTAGTTAAGGCTAAGCAAAAGAATCCTAGTGGGTTGCTACAACCATTAGAAATTCCATAATGGAAATGGGAACAAGTGTCAATCGATTTCATTGATGGGTTACCAAGGACTAGATCGAGCCATAATAGCATTTGGGTGATTGTGGACCGACTGACTAAGAGTGCAAGTTTTATACCCGTCAAGTCAAACAGGATGGCAGCTAAGTCAGCGGAACTATATATAAAGTGGGTAGTGAGATTTCATGGAATACCCAAAGGCATTGTGAGTGACCGAGATCCGTTGTTCACTAGTGGATTTTGGAGGAGCTTACAAGAGGCGTTAGGATCAGAACTACATCTCAGTACCGCGTATCATCCTCAAACCGACGGACAAACAGAGAGAGTGAATCGTATATTAGAAGACCTCTTGAGAGCCTGTGTATTGGATTTTGGTTGATCATGGGATGACCATTTGCATCTAGTAGAGTTTGCATACAATAATAGTTATCAATCCAGTATTGGTATGGCTCCGTTTGAAGCTTTGTACGGAAGACCATGCAACTCACCGTCATGGTGGGTAGAAACTGGTGAGAAGTTTGTGCTTGGACCCGATGTGATAAGAGAAATTTCAGCTAAGATTAAGATTATCCAACAGCGAATGAAGGCTGCCCAAGATAGGCAGAAGAGTTATGCTGATAGGAGGAGAAGAGAATTAAAGTTCTCCATTGGCGACTTGGTGTTTATCAAGATTTCTCCGTTGAAGAGCGTGATATGATTTGGCAGGAGAGGCAAGTTAGCACCAAGATTTGTTGGTCCGTTCCCAGTTCTTGAGCAAATTGGGATTTTGGCATATAAAGTTGAATTACCAAAGAAGATGGCAGGAGTTCACAACGTATTTCTTGTTTCCCAGTTAACGAAGTTCGTGCACGACACAGATGTGACTATTTCACCTGATCAGTTGGATGATATCGAAGTTGAACCCGAGGCGGTTGGGAACCGCAAGCCTATGCGTATTGTTGGGAATGATATGAAGTAACTTCGATGGAAAGCGGTGAATCTAGTCAAAGTCCAGTGGGGCGAGAATGAGAATGACTGTACTTGGGAGACAGAGGAGAGCATTAGGAAGACGTATCCAGAACTCTTCGCCTGGTAAGATTTTAACTTCGATTTAGTCTTTCCGCATGCTAGGATAGGCTTGTTTGTTTGTTTTGCATGTTTGATTGTTGTATGTGGTTGGTAGGCATGCGGGATCCTTTGTTTGTTTTGGGTTAAGGAATTTCGGGGACGAAATTTCTTAACGGGGGAGAGTGTAACGACCCGCATTCTATGCATCATAGGATCGTAGAATATTTATTTCTTTCACATACGAAGTCGTATGGTCATATAACTTTGGGAGGTGACTAGTGGCGTCATTTCCCATGTTCATGATTTTTGTCGATTTCTAAATGACCGTTTTGCCCCTAGCTGATCTTGTTTTGGCCATAACTTTTGATTGGAAAGGAGTTTTGACCTGAAACCACTTCCATTGGCTTCGGATGATGGTTTACCTTTCCGTAGAGTGGTCACATGTGAAAAACGGACTTACCGTTTCGGAGATATGGCTGAAATAAGGTTTGGAAGGTGAAAAACTGCTTAACCGGGCCAAATAGGGTGATTAGTGAATGGGCCCATAACCCATTTCGGGATTAGGGTTATGGGGAGGCTGAGATGAGTTAGGTTTTCATTCTATTTCAGTTTTCTAGCCACCACTTACCCCTTAGAAACCCTAACAATGACCTCCAAGCTCTAAAACACCTCCAAATCTCTTTCTAATCAAGGATTAAGCTTTGCAACATCAAATCAAGGCGGATTAGCACACGAATCGAGGTAGAGCTGCTGTGTTGCATCGGTATTCGCGCCCAAACAGTAGAGTTTCAGTTCTAAAGGTTTTATTTGTGGCTAAGGTGAGTGATTTGCATAGTTCCTCACAAATTATGGTTAATTAAGGGTAATTAGTGTTGATTAGCAAATTTATACACTAATAAATTCTGGAAAAATATTTATAAATTCTTAAATGATATTTTAGACATTTGTTAGAAATTTGGGTTAGTTTGGTTAAGTTTTGCTAATCATATCATTAGTTTTTCCTAAACATGCTTAAGGGAAAACATGGATTTTTTGGGTATGTTTGATCCATAAAAACATGTCGTATTGTTGTTTTAGTGTTTGTGGATGATTATACATGTTGCTATGACTATATGGTATGTTTTGTGATTGTTTAGGATAGTTAGAATGATCGAAAACGCCGTCGAATGGCATAAAACATTCGCTAGAGAAGTTGCAGGAAAATGTTACAGGTTTTCAGATCGGATCGGTTGGAAGGGCTCGGATCGGATAGTAGACTGGGCAAGGGATCACCGAACCAAACCGAGGCTTAGCACGAGATAAAGTATGGCAAAAAGGAAAGCCACTGCGGTTGAACTGGGATCGGATCGGAGCGGATGGGAATAAGGGATGGGGATCGGACCAGAAGACCAAGCCAGGGACGGAAGGAAAAAAGGTGACAGACCGGACCGTGACCAGGAACCCGAACCGAGCCGATGTGACATGGAGAACCTGGACCGAGCCGATGACTAGTAACCAGAGCAAGCCAGACCGAACCGAGGTGCATCTACCCAAACCGAACCGATGGCCAAGAGGAGATCCGAACCGACCCACTGATGACCAAAACCCGAGATGCAAAGGTAGTCCAATGAGACGTTTGTACTCATGATCCAGTTGGGAACCAACGAGTCGACTTCATGAGTTGGGCTTTGCTGCGGGACGTGTGCTAAGCAGTCATCGATGTCTGTAACTTTGGATCACTATGTGTAGGGAGTACGTGAACGGATTCAGGGCTACAGTGACCTAGGTACGACTAAAAGGGCTATAGACCAATGAAGTGGGGTCATTTGTAAAGATTTGGTCATGACTCCATGCGGTAAGCTTGGTAGTAGCACTAGTTATACAAGTTGAACTCCGTCACTACTTCGATGGGTCTAGTGATCAAAGCGGTAGATATCGTATGCTTTACGCACTAAGTAAGAGATGCGAGGATGGTTGCTACGCTTGATTTGTTGCCATTATTATGACATGAACACCCCACCACGTTATCTTTACAACATCTGTTTCAGTGGCACCTTAGAGTATTGTACGGTAGGTAGTGCTAACTCTTTGGTTGCAGGTCCAGGTTCAGGTATGGTTTAGTATACCTGTTATTGTTCTGTTTAGCTACTTATCGCTCATACCAGACTTTTTGTCTAACCCAGAGTTTTATGTCTCTTCTTATTACTATGGGTGCTCTCACGAGCAGATTAGAGACAGGTTAGCCGGGTATGCACGAGTAGCTGATCCGGAGGCGAGCAGGAGGCTTCCATGTATGATACATATAGATATTCTCCCTGTGTTGTTGAAGATCACTGCTTGGGCATTAGTAATGTATCTTCTACTTTAGCTTTCTTTTGCTTTAGAGACAGTTTAAAGTTGTAATAATGATGTTGGATCATAAGCTGTATTTGGATTTCCGCTGCTATGTTGGTTTAGTTTTCAGCTTATGCACTGTCTCGCCTGTTTTATGTCAAAATTATATTGTTATTATATTTTGTTCCATGCGCTGTGAGACATCCTACAGGTTTTCCGATTAGTTTATTCTCTTCTTTCCTTTCTTTGGCGACCGTTCCGTGTTAGTCGGGCATGTGTACAACGCACTTTCGGAGGAAATGCCGGCTGGTGCGGGGCCGGCCCTCACATTCCGCACCCAGCAGGTGCAAAATTTCACACCAAGCAAATGCTAAATTTCGCACCGAGCAAGTGCGAAATTTCGCACCCCGACCCACGTGCAAATTTCTGGTGGCCGACAGCTGGAGGCGCGAATTTCCTATAGATGGTCCCCATTTCTACCTACTCATGCCTAACCCCTACCTAACCACTTCTTATAAATACCCCATGGCCTCACACTTCAAAAGGGAGAGATTCTTGGGCTTTGAGACCTCCATAGAGATTCATTAATGGCATCTCCTCTTTGAGAAAGAAGAAGGGCAAAATTGTCCATTTTACTATTTCTTGCAAATATGACTATTGTAACTTCAAGTAGCGTAGTCAACAAATGTAATGAGAGGGTCTCAACCTTGTAACCTTTCAAGTGATCAATAAAATTCCAACAACTCTTCGAAGTGGACGTAGGCCCTCACTGAGGCCAAACCACTATAAATCTCTTGTGTTATTTACTGCTTATGTTCTATTTTATGTTCTTATCTATGCGACCATATTTATAATTCCTAGTAATTGGGAATCTTTGGTGTTTACGACATTTTTTTGCCGTCAACACATATCTCTGCCACAAACCTAACATGCGATTATGTTATGAGGAGGGGATCAGAACACAAGTTCTGGTGACTGGACTTAAACTACACATTTTGGATAACCCTACATATACCATTCAGTTACATTTTCTTATTTTTTAGGTTACTTGGGTTAACAACTCTCAAGGCTTACACACACATCGTACTCATCTACTCCTAGTAGATTAACCTAATACAGCATATATGTAGATACCCCTTATATCCAGGTACACCCCATGGTACCCTACTCGCACGGTCTCCGCCGTCACGCTGCAGAAATATACGCAGTCCCGCATCCTACACCAGAGCGATGTACGGATCTCTATATAACAACGCTATGTTCCGCATAGAACCTCCATCGCCGTGCTACGTAAGCGTACAGACTGCCACGTTCGAACCATTCGATCGAATCAGATTCTATCACAAAGTAATGCTCTAGAGTCTATGATGCACCATTCGGGGTAGACATGCATGTATGTAGGCCTACTCACGTACATATCATCAACCGTAGTCGATGTCTAACCCCTTGATACACCACGCGGAGCGGCATGCATTTCTCTCGCACGTACTGGCTATTGTGCACCGAGTCCCGTAATAGGGCTATATCCAATGTACGGAACTCGGTCGGAAGCCTTTCTCTATATCTGTATATGTCGACTAAGCAGCCTAAAGTACAGATACTATGGTCTGCATTTCTATGATGGCTATGGTCCCACCTGACCCCTCCCTCAACTAGTGAAAGACTATAGATGAGAGCTAAGTGATCGTCCTGACAACCAATCTAAACGTATGTGTGGTCCCTCATCCAATGACCCGATAGTGAAGATCATTGGCCTCTGGATTTTAGCTCTAGTCTTTCTGTGTCAAGTTGACTGTCGATGACAGGGACCCGACGATTACTATCCTTCAGATGGTCGTGGTCCAGCCTATCCCTAGGAAAAATCGTCGAATCACCTAATGTCATACCACCACAACTTTCTGATTGCTAACTACGTTGCAGTCAAGGTATACTCACTGGGTTGTAACGTGCAGACCTAAGCTCTGTGAGTACAGCCTGAGCATGGACCACCATGGAGTACCCTACCACGCCTCGGAAGCCGCGTGCTTCCTTCCAGTCCCTCGGAGCCAGTAATCAGGATATCAGCAGAATAACGGACAGAATATCAGATGGACGTGCGCTCCCCTCATGTCTCAAGATACGATGATTATCTACCCCGTTGGGTTTCTAACCTTCAGGCATGTGGACTGGTCCAATCGCATCACGTTAACGTGTTATTAGATCCTACGCCTAAACGTTTTAATTACAGCTTGCTCTTCCTTATCAGGTTCCCAGTTAACTTGATTATTTCCTATCAAATTAACTTCTTATCCAAGTTACCAAGTTCTCTCCGAGCCCCTTATATCTCTAAGGAATGGACCCCTTTTGCTTATTAATTTCAGTTATATAACTTAATCCATTTAAGTTCATTAATACGCTTTTAACATGTTATTTTCTAGATTTCAGATTCTCAGGTTTACAAGTTACAATAACATGTTCTTCTTATCTAAATCAGCATGTTTCAAGTTCTTTCTATCACAATCAACAGGTTTCATGTTCTCAGGTTTTCAGATTACTTAATTATAATTAAGTACAACTTATCTCATTTCATAAGTTTATCTCATTTCTCTGTTTATCACAACCTATTGTTGTTATTTACTTATTTACTTAGTTCTCTTTAACTAAGGTTTACTAATAAGTTTTCTATTATTTACTATAACTTACGTTTTTTTTTTCAAAATGTTTTTCATACATCAACAAACTATTATAGATCCGAAAGGAAATACACAAAATAGAAACCAATGGAAGCAAAAAGCTCCACAAAACAAAACAACACAAAAACAATAAACTGAACAAAGAAAGAACCAAACAGACTTTTCAATACGTTATAATTTCCACTTGTCCATAGGACAAGCCTACCTATTATCTTTCAATCTCACATTCATGTTCATTCATAATAGGTTATTATCATTCCCCGTTCTTTTAAATTTTTAAATTGTTGTAACATTTGTTTATTTCCATTAATTGTAATTAAAGCCATTTATTTATTTCCTGTTATATACATATATTCATGTATGTTAATGCACCGGACCTCTCACATTAAGTTGACCACTTGTGAAAGCTGGATTTGTCGGGCAGTTCCGGGTAGGCTTCTACCACATGCTGAACCTAATCTCGTGTCTCAGTGCGGTCATTTACAATTTCTTAATTATCATAAAATTTTTATACAAATTAGGCATTTCTATTCTTTCTCATTATTCCCAAATATTACAATTACCCATTTGGTATTTTATGAGCAGAGCCTAGATACCCCATTTTTCAGTCCAAGTTAACCATAAATTCTTCTAATTAAGAATATTGCCCCTCAATCTAAATTAATCTAATTTAACTTCACGCGAAAAACGAAAGAGTCAATATTCGCCCACGAAACCCTTATTTCTTATTTATTGGATTCCAATATTGTCTTGATTCAATAATTTATTAAAATAAAATAAAAAAAATAAGGATACAGTATAAAAAAGAAACATTATCTATATCTATAAATAGACAAATCTAACCGTATGTAGGTTATCTATTGATTCAAACCAAGCGTTGTACCTGTGGGACAAAGGAAGAGGAAGAAACCGAATATTTCATATGTAATTCTATTTACAACCTTTTTGGCATAATAATTCTATTAAGAAAATATTCATGTTCATTGTAAATTCCATAATTACAGTGTTTACAGTAATTCCCAATTTAGATAGGTGATTAGTGGAAATAGGCTTTACACAACAGAAATGTTCTCAGTTCAGGTTTTAGGATTACAGTATTGCAGAAGTTTCTTAATTTAGACGAAGGATACAATTCAGATCTAATACAAAAGTAATTATTTAAATTTTTAGTAGGTTAAACAATTCAGCAGGTTAAACTTTTTAGTAGGTTACACATTTCAACAGATTTATCATTTCAGTAGTTTAAACATTTCAGCAGGTTTACAATTAATTGTCCCAATTACCAATTGTTCAACAGGTTAATTATACAGATTAAAGGGGAAAGCAAATGATAGATATACTGTCATTAAAAGGTATAACTTAAATCTACTCACCTGAAATCTTTCCAATCGTTGAATCTAATCTAGATTTGTTGTTTCATTGTTTCCCTAACTGAATCTAATATAAACAGCAATGGATTCATAAATCTGATTCTAGAAGAAAAAGGGAAAGAAGGGAAGAAACCTAAACAGATCAGATTCAAGAACTTACCTCAAGTATACTAGAATTTTAGATGCCTACACTGTAGATTTATATCTCTTATCTTCAACCTTGAATCAGAAGGCTAAGAACTAATATTTTATTTTCTGAAACGATTTGGAGAAGGAAGAGAATGGCAGGGCATAGGCAGCATCTCAGAAAATATGAGAACAAAATTAGGCCATGCTAGTCTATTTATAATTGTAGTAGAAAGCTCTAAACCATCGGATTTAAATAAATAAAACCTGAACCGCACATAACATCAGAAACATGTCATAATTACGCGCCTAACCAACCTTGGGTCAGCTATTTATTTGTTAACGTTTTTAATTTTGAACGTTGGTTACTTTCTTGTTTTGCCTCCTTAATTAGTTGTGTGCCTCTTATATATCCTCATCAGAATTGAATTTCAAATGTTACGTATGTATAAATACATACATCCTCTTACTCTTTTAGATATTAATTTATAACATCATTTTCTTCCAGATATAACTTACTGCTTTATAAGCTACACTTTTGAATTGCATGTATAAGTACACGCCATATCTTTGTCATTAATTCACTGTTGCATGTAATTAATTTATTAGATTTGAATTTCCATTGTACATATGCATAAATAAATGCATCCTCCGATTACTTAATTCATTGTCACAGTTTACATTGTTTGCTTTCTCAATTTATCTTGCATGCATTGTCATGTTTCTCTTTTTAACACATTTCCTTTATTTTGTTGCATGCAAACCCAATTACTTTATTACATCATTTTCTTAAATTAAACCTTTTTATGCATGCATTTATGTGACGACCGCCCATAACCCCTGCACTAAACAAGAGGAACAATGCGCTAAAAGGTGTGCCAGGCAGCTATGGACAATTATTAGAGTAGGTAAACAACATCGGAACCTGTCGTAGAACTCACAGCGCAAGGATAAAATATAATAAAACATATACAACAGGTAATAGTAGTGAAGCATCATATAGCAAACTTTTCAAACTTTCACAACATCCTGAAAGATTATTCCAACATCATAGGAAATATCAACTATGTACATAAGGCCTCACTACAACATTCATAGAGCAATTCAAACAGCGGAAACATAAATACTAGATAGTAGTAATAGTAGTACGCCATCCTCCTGCTCGCCTTCGCACAGCAGCAGCATCCTCACTAATCAATTGTTACCTGCTACCTAGTCCGCCCATCCACAATCGGATGAACAACCCAAAGTAATAAGAGGAAACATAAAACTATGAGTCAGACAACAGTCTTAGTGAGCGATAAAACAGCTAACAAACTTCAACAATAAGGTATATGAGGACGAATATATAAACATACTAATCTACCCACAACACCAGAGAAGAACTTAGCCCTATCTTCGCCACATCGGACAGTGATAGCCTTTATAATAAACAATTCAACCATTCATCCATGGAAACAAGAACACCCATTCAATCATGGTAAAGCACTCATAACATCCAGATTATATACATCTCATGTAAATCATCCTAATCAGACTCAACATCCCTCAAGTACAAGCCCTAGAGGCCTAAACCAATATCAGACAAGCACCCAAGGAACATCTCCTTCGACGTTGGACGACCTACATGAGGCGGTACGAACAGAACAACTAATCATCCATGACTGACTCTGGCTATCACCGCCAATCCCGCTTTGAAACCATCGTTAATCGTATGACGACCAACCTTACCATATGTCAAGGGCTAATGGTAACCCCAGTTCTAGCATATACTTCATACGCCTTTCAACGATATGTATGTATGTCCAACCTTGATAATTAAGCCTTTCAACGATACCCAAGGTGCTTGACCTATAACCGATCTTCTAGACGTCTCTATTGTACCCTGCTTCGAGCCTACTAGAACTTATGACAATGATAATCTCTCGGCCTTTGCATCTCTAGTCATCCAACCCGATGACTCTCCATAGCCCAAGCAACCATTATCCACCAACTCACGACCTTTGAGTTGTCACCTCATTCGCTATTATACACCGATCAATGAACGTCTTCCAACACTTTGAACCTTCCTACTTGAATTTACTTCGAAGTCACACCATCACCGAGACAATTACATCACTGCGCTACGGCTAGGGTTCGGGGGATTGCCCCCGAAAAAAATTCTAACTTTTTCTTCAAATCTGAGTCGTACTCGAAAATTATATTTTTTTTAGAAAATGACCCTGTGTTCTTGGTGCGACCGACCTTGTTATGCACGACCGACCCGGCCATTGTCCGACCGACCCACCCACCGTGGTACGACCAAAATCTCCCTTACATCACACGACCGACCGGTGACACAAACCATCCTGACCGACCCGATGCTTGCTCGACCCAACCTTAAGCTCGACTAGAACCCTGCTCGACCAGTGCTGTACTCGACCCAACCAAACCGAACCCCTTTACTAAAGCCCATGCTCGACCCCTCCTTGCACGACCGTGGCCTACTCGATCCAACACTTCGTGATCGACCTGACATCAACCCAGACCAACCTGTCGACTGACCTGGTTTGACCGACTCGACCCCCAGCAACCAACCGACCTAGTCTGACTTGTTTCCCAAGACACGATTTGAAATCGATTGAGCCAACCATGGCCGATGCAAAACCTGCATTTTCTTATTCAACTCCCATTTCAACCAAAACTTCACCAAAACGATAGATTCAACGAAACCAACTTGTCCAACTCATCAAATACGACCACAAGCATGATATGAAATCAATATTGAAAATGACTATTTCATTAAAATCATACAAAAATCATGCCAAATGAACATATGATCTAAATTGTGAATCTAGCTTGCATAAACATATGAAATAGCATAGGAATTACCGGTTTAAACATGCTAACTTAGATTCTAGGGTGATTCATATGAAAATGGACATATCATGGTATAGATCTATGATAAAACACTTGAATTTTGATGAAAAATGTAACAACCCGTATTTTCAATAACCTGTTATAACATAAATCGAGGCAGAATTTAATTCTAAAATCTGAATCAAGGGAAACGGGTTGTGCCATTGCGTTAGTCTCGGAAAAATACGCGAAATAGAGTCCGAGTTTTCGAAAATCGGAGTCCGTATGAAGAAGATATGGACGAATGAAGTTAGGCAGAAAAACCGAAAATCAAGCCAGAATGCACTGGCGCACTTGTGAAGTGCGCCAGTACAAAAATACACTGGCGCACTTGGGAAGTGCGCCCGTGTCGAGCCAGAAACCTGCACAGCTTTCTGGCTTGACCCTGGCTGGCTTGGTGCACCTGTTTTGGTTCTCTGGTCTGTTCTGCTGGCCTATGACGATTTTTGATGGTTTAGATCTAAACTAGGGTTAATCCTATGGCCTAAACTAACCTAAACTTCTATAAAAGGACCCCTAAACCTAGCCTAAATCATCATTATTCATTCATACAACTAAACTATGGCAAAATCAATCCTCTCATGGCCTCCACTCTCTTCATAAAATTCTAAACAAATTTCTATGAGAGATTTTGCATGCATACAAGTGTTTTCAAGCTTGTATGAGCATCATTAGCTTGCATTAAAGTCAAGTTTCCACATTTACATCATAAAGCAAGGGTTTTTAGTGATTTAGAGCTTGCATTTTGGGTCTAATTGGTTGCATAAGGGCTTTGTCATATTTCCTAAGCATAGTAAGTCCTATTCTACTTTCATACTTAAACTCTAAAGTTAAATGTATGATATGCAAGTTTGCCATAATATGCAAGTTTACTATGATGTGTTATGCAAGTTTACTATGATGTGATATGCAAGTTCATCAAGTTATGTTATGCAATTTTGATATGCAAGTTGTCATATGATATGCAAGTTATGTTATGCAAGTTTGATATGCAAGTTTACTATGATGTGTTATGCAAGTTTACTATGATGTGATATGCAAGTTCATCAAGTTATGTTATGCAAGTTTGATATGCAAGTTGTCATATGATATGCAAGTTATGTTATGCAAGTTTGGGTTGATCATTTGGCTCATGTTATCATGATATGCAAGCTTATCTTGGGCTTATGCACATAAAGCTTCAAGCTTTATGCTAAAGGTTGCATTTTGGCAACATGTAAGTTATCATATCCCTTATGATAACTTGCATGTGAGGCCAAATGCGAACTTATGGCCATTTTTACATGTCATTTATCACCATGTATCACCAATATGCTAAGTTTGGTTTTATGCATGCTTTTGAGGCCTAAAATGTAATATGCAAGTATATGAACATATGTACATTTCATATGCCACCATGTTGAACTTGTGGCTTCAACACCTTTATGTCATGATTATGCCAAGTTCCCTCTTTCTATCCTTTATGCGCTATTGCGATATGTAAGCGATGGGATTGCGTTTGGGGTTGGGTAAACTTAAAAGACATAAAAACATAAGCTTAGGAATTTACCTATTAAGTTAGGTCTACCCATTGGGAATTTACCTATTAAGTTAGGTCTACCCAATTGCTTGAAAACTTGTAATGTGTTTTGGAAACATGGTGGACATGACACTTAGAAAATATAAGTGTGACCAACTCGAGGTTGGGTTGAGTTTGTAGCGTAAACCTACCCGGAACCGACCGGCTTAACTAGTTGCTACAAACGATAGGACCCAATGTGAGAAGTTGGTCATGTTGTACCTTGAACCCGAGGTTAGACCAAGTTGTGGTGTAAAGCTACCCGGAACCGACCGGCTTAACTAGTAACCGCAACAAAGTCTAATGTGAGAGGTTAAGGCGCATTAAATTAATTAATGCCTCATGATTAGGGTTAAGTCATGGACCGCTTGAATACTTAACCAATTAAACACGATGGGTTGGTAGGGTTAAGTCATGAACCTTGGGTACACTTAACCAACTTGGTACTTGAATGGGTTGGGTTAACCACGTTTAACCCATTAAGGAAACCCTAGTTACGTGGTCCTTTGCACCAGTAACCCTCTTAGTTATATCATGATACCCTAGGGACTAGGCTAGGGAGGGGCACGATTACTGGGATGCCATGTAAGCGACCAAAACGACGGCTGAGTAGGTGCGCCGGTGTAGGTTCAGGCGGGCCATGGTCGTGCACATGGTCCGAAGTTGAAAAAGCAGGCACGGGCACCAGTAGGTTTAGACTGTGCGTGCATTGATTTGTGTCAGTGGTTGACACCCTAGGACTTGATACACCCTAGGGTGGACCTAGCACAGTTTAGCTACACTTCGTAGTTGGGCCGTATGACACCGACACTTGACGAGTTAGGCTTATAGGGAGCCGATCGACTAGATCGTGCTAGTTGGACCTTGGTTTGGGTCATTCATGATGTTGGGCCAAACTTGGGCCTGGGGATTACTTCTTATTTACACTTTGGACCTCGTATTGGGGTCACTTCATGTTATTGGGCCAAAGCTTGGGCCAAGGGATCAATACTTGTTTATTCAAGTCATGTTAGTCTGCTAGTACACCTATGGTGCAAAACCTTAATCCCGATTAAGCGATGACACCTTTATCTACCTTGTTAGTTAATCACCATGCAAGTATGTTGTTATCCTTATGATCATACCTGCTTCTCATGCCAGTTAACTTTATCAGTTTACATTGATTGTAGTATGGTTTACTCAGTCTTTTTGACTGACCTGTTTTCTTTCGCCTCTTTTCTTCCGTTCCCCCCCCCCAGGTTCTCAGGGAGGGAATATTGGAGCTTAGCTTGGATTTCTGACCGCTTGCTTGTGGGATTTTAGCTCATGTACGGTCTTGACATGAAGCTAGCTATGGTTATCACTTATTTTGGGGATAGTACTTATGTATTTCAGTTTTTCAGTAATGTTGTTTTTATCTAGACTTGTGTATTTGGAAAATTGACATTATGTTGTACCAGACTTGTTTTGAAATGGTTTGAAATCTTCCGTTGTTTTTATCTATGTTATTTACTCTGTTTACATATATACATATGTTCTTGTTCTGCCTTGATATATCATTATGCATGTTTACCTGATTCAAACGCCCCTCCAAAGTCAGAGTGCTTGCAAGAGTCACCCTGGCGGAGGTGGGGTGTTACATTTGGTATCAGAGCATATGGTTTACGAGAAGGGAACAAAAAGGTTTTTAGAAAACTTTTGGAAAACTATTTTCAAAACCAAGTATAAAGTATTTTTCAAAGAAAAGTCTAGTTTATTTTAAAGGCTATTCCCCAAAAAGCCATTAGCAAAAATTCCTTCGTTTTTCTCCATTCTGAATCTGTCTTTTTCTTCGTTTTCAGTATGGCCGATAACTTTGCTATTCCGGAGGGAGTACACGTACCTGTTTGGTATAGGAGACTTTTGAAGGCTAGGGCGACCGAAGCCGGCCCCGCAGATGTTCCTCCTCCTCCAGTAGTTAATGTTCCTCCTCCTCCTCCTCCTCCGGTAGTTAATTTTCCTCCTCCTCCTGTCGCTGAGGTTCCTCTTTCTCCTCCCCCTCAGCATCCTCAAGATGACTTCGCAAAGACTTGCAAAGATTTCAAAGCAATGGGTGGCAAGAACTTTCAAGGCACTGAGACTTTTGTAGAGGCCAGAAATTGGTTGAAAGAGACCGAGGATTTATTTGCTATCTTTGGGTTAGACGATCAGAGGAAGATCTTGTTGGCGGTTTGGCTTATGAAGGACGAGGCCGCTTATTGGTGGGAAGTCACCAATGGTACTAGGCCTGTTGAGACTTGGGCCGATTTCAGGGCAAGGTTCATGCTTAAGTTTCTATCTTCTGCTGAGGAGAATCTGCAAATGGAGTGGTTCATAACTTTGAAACAAGGAGATATGTCTGTCAAAGAATATGTGAACAAATTCAATCAGTTAGCTCATTTTGGCTTGGATATGGTGAATACTCCTCAGAAGAAGGCTCTTCGTTTTGCTAGAGGATTGAATGAGCCGTTGCAGGGATTGGCTATGTCACATATTCCCCATGGGGCCACGTTTGAGGGCTTGGTTGATATGGCGTTACTTCAGGGAGATGTCAAGAAAAATGATACTCAAGCCAAGAAGATTGATTCCCAAGGAAAAGGAAATCAGGGTAATCCAAGTGGTCAGAGCAGTCAAGGCAATCAGAACAACAAGAACAATAAGGGCAACAAGAACAAGGCAAAGGAAACAAGAAAGTGCAACTTCTGTGGGATTGTTGGGCACATAGCCAAAGGCTGTAGGAAGAAGAGAAGGAAATTGGGTGGGTGCTTTCACTGTGGAGAGACGGGACATTTTAACAAGGATTGCCCTAGGAAGCAAGGGCAAGGCCAGGGTCAGACTCAGCGTGCTGGACCTTCGAGAGGGCAAGTTCATGCTCTCAATGTCGCTCCTGTTCCCGACCAAGGTAGTATTTCGGTTGAAAGCCCTGTTTACATTTCTGATTTTCCCAGTTCGTACTTTGTTTGATTCTGGTGCATCGCATAGCTTTATCTCGTCTGATCTTGTTGATAGTTTGCACCTAAGTACTAGTCTAGTTAATGATCCCGTGTGTGTTTCAAATCCAATTGGGGGTTCCGCCCATTTGTCTATTATCTAGGTGGATTTGAATTCTCGCGTGATGCTTATATTCTCGGTTTCATGGGGTATGGGTTGATTTTTGGGCATGGATGGGTTGTCCAGTTTTGGAGCCATCCTTGATTTTTGAGCATAGGGTTGTGAGGCTCATGACTCGCCTCGGTAATACCCTAAAAATTTCTAGTAACCCTATGAGTCCCGTCATGTTGTGTTATCTTGAATCCCTCAAACTCGTCTATCGATAGTTTGCAATCGGTGAGGGTGGTCCGAGAATATCCTGATATCTTGGGTGAAGTGAAGGGGGGGGGGGGTTACCCCCAAGCGAGAGATTGATTTCCGCATTTATCTGGTTGATAATGCCAAGAAAGTTTCGTGGCCGGTAAGGCACATGGCCCCGCAAGATGAGAGTTAAGAAAGCAAGTCAAGGAGTTGCTTGAGAAGAACTTCATTAGATGAAGTATATCTGAATGGGGAGCGCCTGTAGTATTTACTACCAAGGCAGATGGTTCTCTTTGACTTTGTGTTGATTATCGTGAGTTAAAGAGAATAGACAACCATTGCCAGGGATTGATGATTTGTTTGATCATCTTGTAGGAACATATGTTCCATCAGCTCAGAATAGCTGAGGATAGTATAGACAAAACTGCGTTCAGAACTCCGGATGGATTCTTGGAATGGCTGGTCATGCCATTCGGTTTGACTAATGCACCCGCCTACTTCGTGGACTTGATGAGTAGGGTGTTCAGGGAGTTCTTGAACAAGTTTGTCGTGGTCTTCATAGATGATATTCTGGTCTTCTCTAAGGATGAGGAAGAGCACGCAAGGCACCTCGTGGAGGTGATGGATACGCTTAGAGCGCATCAGTTGAAAGCCAAGTCCTCCAAATGTCATTTTGGAGAAAAAGGAGTTAGATTCCTTGGGCATATAGTTTCTAAGCAAGGCTTAGCGGTGGATCCCGCTAAGGTAGTTGCAGTTCAGGATTAGAAGACTCCAAGGAATGCAACTGAAGTAAGAAGTTCTCTCAGTTTAATTAGTTAGCGTCCCTTGAGCTTAGACCTACCCTTCTGGATCAAGTAGGGACTTCGCAGAAAGAAGACCCGTAGTTAGTCGAGATCATAGACAAGTTGATTCGAGGCGAGATGTTAAGACACCTCGCTATAGATAACAAGGGATGGCTAAGACGCGATGAGAGAAAGAAGGTTCTTGAAGGTGCACATCACCCGAGGAGGTGGCCAAGTTTGTCCCAAGTGCATGTGGTGCCAACAGATTAAGGCCGAGTTATAGAAGCCCGGTGGGCTATTATATCCATTGGAGGTCCCCGCAATGGAAGAGGGAAAAGCATCACGAAGGATTTCGTGGATGGACTGCCTAGGTCAAGGAAAGAGAATACGAGCATGTGGGTCATAGTAGGTAGACTCACGAAGAGCGCTCATTTCACTCCGGTAAAGAGCGAAAGGACTGCATCATAGCTAGCGACAGTTTACTTTCATGAAATAAAGCGGTTGCACGAGGTTCCCTAAAGTATAGTTAGTAACCAAGACTCAATCTTCACTAGCCAGTTTTGGGATAGTCTACGGGAAGTCATGGGCAAGCAACTGAATCTAAGCACGGCCTATCATTCGCAGGCGGATGGTTCATTGGCAACGTGGATTGGTATTTTCGAGAAAAGTTCTGCTGCGTGGAATACTTTATAGTAAGTAAACGAAATCCAGGATTCACTAGTGAATTTTGGAGAGCTTGCATGAAACCATGAGGTCATAGTTATGTTTAAGCCAAGAATGATAGAAGAGTAAGTGAAAGAGGAAGACGAGAGGCGACAATGAAATGGGTTCCAACTCATATTTGGAAATAAGAGTTAAGAAGCTAAGAAATCATGAAGTAAAAGACAGTCAAAGCACAGTGGAGTTAAACTCAAGGAAACGTGACTTAGAAGATTGAAGGCTGGATACGCGCATCATATCTCTTTTTAAGAGCATATCCTTGATCCTTGTTTTCCTGTGGAACTTACTCGCATGTTATCTTTTAACGTATATCCTCTCGGTCCCATTCTCAGGGAGGTATGACTTATTGGCTAGTAATACATGTCAGGGTTTGAAGGGGTCTGTTAGGTTGATTAAACCTTTTGGGCTTTTATAGGATTGGGGTTAGGAAGGGATTTCTTGTAATCCGAAAAGAGTATATCCTGCTTATCTTCCCGATCTCTTTGTAGCATATCTTTTGCTATCCATGTTTGTCTGGATTATCTAGTTTATCGTGTTAATCTTGTCATGAGAACCTTAGGTAGAAACCCTTTGGATGAAACATGTGTTTGAAACATGTTATGCTTGATGGTTGCAAGTGGTTGCAAGTGTTTGCAAGTGGTTACTCGTGGATGCATTATACACGTTAGGCACTAGATCGGCTCACACACTCCTCATATTGCATATGCATGAGTGTTTATGCTTATTCATGGATGGAAATTTTTGTGTTATCACATGGATGTTGCATATGGATGTATGTTATGTGCACACATATAGATGTCATACATTATGTTAGGAATTGCATACATATGGATTCATTTCACTAACATAATTTGCATTGATGATATTTGCATTAGATAAGTACATATACACACACCTTTGCATATGTTCATGCAACATTTAGAATCTTGTAAGGACAATGATTGCTCGTGGATGATGTTTTGAGTAGATGGATGTTGGATGGTAGGATACGTTCTTCCTAACTTGAAGATTTCGGGGACGAAATCCTTTAAGGAGGGGAGAATGTAACAACCCGTATTTTCAATAACCTGTTATAACATAAATCGAGGCAGAATTTAATTCTAAAATCTGAATCAAGGGAAACGGGCTGTGCCATTGCGTTCGTCTCGGAAAAATACGCGAAATAGAGTCCGAGTTTTCGAAAATCGGAGTCCGTATGAAGAAGATATGGACGAACGAAGTTAGGCAGAAAAACCGAAAATCAAGCCAGAATGCACTGGCGCACTTGTGAAGTGCGCCAGTACAAAAATACACTGGCGCACTTGGGAAGTGCGCCCGTGTCGAGCCAGAAACCTGCACAGCTTTCTGGCTTGACCCTGGCTGGCTTGGTGCACCTGTTTTGGTTCTCTGGTCTGTTCTGCTGGCCTATGACGATTTTTGATGGTTTAGATCTAAACTAGGGTTAATCCTATGGCCTAAACTAACCTAAACTTCTATAAAAGGACCCCTAAACCTAGCCTAAATCATCATTATTCATTCATACAACTAAACTATGGCAAAATCAATCCTCTCATGGCCTCCACTCTCTTCATAAAATTCTAAATAAATTTCTATGAGAGATTTTGCATGCATACAAGTGTTTTCAAGCTTGTATGAGCATCATTAACTTGCATTCAATTCAAGTTTCCACATTTACATCATAAAGCAAGGGTTTTTAGTGATTTAGAGCTTGCATTTTGGGTCTAATTGGTTGCATAAGGGCTTTGTCATATTTCCTAAGCATAGTAAGCCCTATTCTACTTTCATACTTAAACTCTAAAGTTAAATGTATGATATGAAAGTTTGCCATAATATGCAAGTTTACTATGATGTGTTATGCAAGTTAACTATGATGTGATATGCAAGTTCATCAAGTTATGTTATGCAAGTTTGATATGCAAGTTGTCATATGATATGCAAGTTATGTTATGCAAGTTTGATATGCAAGTTTACTATGATGTGTTATGCAAGTTTACTATGATGTGATATGCAAGTTCATCAAGTTATGTTATGCAAGTTTGATATGCAAGTTGTCATATGATATGCAAGTTATGTTATGCAAGTTTGGGTTGATCATTTGTCTCATGTTATCATGTTATGCAAGCTTATCTTGGGCTTATGCACATAAAGCTTCAAGCTTTATGCTAAAGGTTGCATTTTGGCAACATGTAAGTTATCATATCCCTTATGATAACTTGCATGTGAGGCCAAATGCGAACTTATGGCCATTTTTACATGTCATTTATCACCATGTATCACCAATATGCTAAGTTTGGTTTTATGCATGCTTTTGAGGCCTAAAATGTAATATGCAAGTATATGAACATATGTACATTTCATATGCCACCATGTTGAACTTGTGGCTTCAACACCTTTATGTCATGATTATGCCAAGTTCCCTCTTTCTATCCTTTATGCGCTATTGCGATATGTAAGCGATGGGATTGCGTTTGGGGTTGGGTAAACTTAAAAGACATAAAAACATAAGCTTGGGAATTTACCTATTAAGTTAGGTCTACCCATTGGGAATTTACCTATTAAGTTAGGTCTACCCAATTGCTTGAAAACTTGTAATGTGTTTTGGAAACATGGTGGACATGACACTTAGAAAATATAAGTGTGACCAACTCGAGGTTGGGTTGAGTTTGTAGCGTAAACCTACCCGGAACCGACCGACTTAACTAGTTGCTACAAACGATAGGACCCAATGTGAGAAGTTGGTCATGTTGTACCTTGAACCCGAGGTTAGACCAAGTTGTGGTGTAAAGCTACCCGGAACCGACCGGCTTAACTAGTAACCGCAACAAAGTCTAATGTGAGAGGTTAAGGCGCATTAAATTAATTAATGCCTCATGATTAGGGTTAAGTCATGGACCGCTTGAATACTTAACCAATTAAACACGATGGGTTGGTAGGGTTAAGTCATGAACCTTGGGTACACTTAACCAACTTGGTACTTGAATGGGTTGGGTTAACCACGTTTAACCCATTAAGGAAACCCTAGTTACGTGGTCCTTTGCACCAGTAACCCTCTTAGTTGTATCATGATACCCTAGGGACTAGGCTAGGGAGGGGCACGATTACTGGGATGCCATGTAAGCGACCAAAACGACGGCTGAGTAGGTGCGCCGGTGTAGGTTCAGGCGGGCCATGGTCGTGCACATGGTCCGAAGTTGAAAAAGCAGGCACGGGCACCAGTAGGTTTAGACTGTGCGTGCATTGATTTGTGTCAGTGGTTGACACCCTAGAACTTGATACACCCTAGGGTGGACCTAGCACAGTTTAGCTACACTTCGTAGTTGGGCCGTATGACACCGACACTTGACGAGTTAGGCTTATAGGGAGCCGATCGACTAGACCGTGCTAGTTGGACCTTGGTTTGGGTCATTCATGATGTTGGGCCAAACTTGGGCCTGGGTATTACTTCTTGTTTACACTTTGGACCTCGTATTGGGGTCACTTCATGTTATTGGGCCAAAGCTTGGGCCAAGGGATCAATACTTGTTTATTCAAGTCATGTTAGTCTGCTAGTACACCTGTGGTGCAGAACCTTAATCCCGATTATGCGATGACACCTTTATCTACCTTGTTAGTTAATCACCATGCTAGTATGTTGTTATCCTTATGATCATACCTGCTTCTCATGCCAGTTAACTTTATCATTTTACACTGATTGTAGTAGGGCTTACTCAGTCTTTTTGACTGACCTGTTTTCTTTCGCCTCTTTTCTTCCGTTCCCCCCAGGTTCTCAGGGAGGGAATATTGGAGCTTAGCTTGGATTTCTGACCGCTTGCTTGTGGGATTTTAGCTCATGTACGGTCTTGACATGAAGCTAGCTATGGTTATCACTTATTTTGGGGATAGTACTTATGTATTTCAGTTTTTCAGTAATGTTGTTTTTATCTAGACTTGTGTATTTGGAAAATTGACATTATGTTGTACCAAACTTGTTTTGAAATGGTTTGAAATCTTCCGCTGTTTTTATCTATGTTATTTACTCTGTTTACATATATACATATGTTCTTGTTCTGCCTTGATATATCATTATGCATGTTTACCTGATTCAAACGCCCCTCCAAAGTCAGAGTGCTTGCAAGAGTCACCCTGGCGGAGGTGGGGTGTTACAAAAAACATGATCAAACATTCATACACTTCATTGAATCCTTGTGAGATATGTTAATCACTCACCGATCCTCCAAAAAAAGCAAATATCAATCCAATAAGATTCCAGACAACAAGCACTTCGAACCAAACCCCTTATCCGATGAATTCCCGCTTCAAATAATGTAGATCTAGCCTCCAATGGTGTAGATCTTCGATATGCTTCCTTAATTTTAATGGTGGAAAGGTGTTAGAGGAAGGAGGAACACAAGGCCACCAAATGAGATAATGGAAAGCTAAAACCATTTTCCATATCCCTCACCCCCTAGTTATAGCTTCCACCAGCCCACTAGTGGGTCTACCCAAATCAGCCCATTGTGGCTCCCAAAACCTGAACAACCAACTGTGAAACCTTAAAACAACGTTTCCTCCCAAACCACTAAACCAAATCTTTAATGTAACCACTCTACGAAAAGGCAATCATCATTACCTTTCTAATGACACAGGTCTCACCACCTGATTCGACCTGAGTCAAAAGTTATGCCCTGTACAAGACTGACAGGGGCAAAATAGTTACAAACAATAGTGGTAAAATTATGGACATGTCTCACATCCCCATAAGCAACATATTAAGAAATGAGAATGATCCAACCCTCAGGGAATAAAATAAAAATATTTTACGATCTTCTGATACATAAAATGCGGGCTGTTACAATTTAACACGTTACCCGTTTTTAATATAGTACCTTTAAATTATAGCATGCAACCTAATTATTTTGCATGCATCCTTTCATTTAAATTCTTAACTTCAATGTTCATGCATATACATACACATATGCACAATTAATTAATTTTTTTCATTTTAATTCTTATAAAGTGCAGGGTGTTGCAAGATTCAAAGAAACCTTGAAACAACGTAATCGAAACCAATACGACCTTGATTCGACTAAGAGCACTCTGAAAAATTGGTTTTTGATGATGCAATATAGAGAATAGAACGAAGAGGAAGAAAAGAACAAGTTTGCAACGATATCATAATTTGCAACACCTTGAAGGCGCCACAAAACAGTGTACTTGCAACACTTCCTAAATTTGCAAACTGCTCTGTAAATAAGATGATTCAAATCTAATTTGCAACACTTTCTGACATCGCTATTTATAGGGATAGAGAGAAGCATCTCTTCATCTAGTGTCACAATCATTTGGGATGGTTCACAATTGTTGCAAACGGACATATCCGTTTAAATCTTGAGACAACGTGTGCCTTCATTTCCAACGGCAACAAAACATTGCGAATATTCCAGCCCCTTTCAAATTTATTTTGGGTCAATAGCGGGTTGAAATTTTGCCCGCTACCGTTCTTAAATTTAATCCAAAAATATGCTGTTGGATCTAGATCTAAAACCCGAACCTTCGTTTATAGACCTTAGTCCCATTTCCTTTGACTTTATAGAAGCATGGCCTTTGGAAGACTCTTTGTGAGCAAATCAGCCAAGTTTTTTAATGCAGTCAACAACTATTACTCTACTTTTGAGTAAGTGTCTTACTATTTGATGTCTAAGACTCACATGTCTATACTTCCTATTATATGTGTCTTATTAGAGATATTATATATCATCGCTTGATTGTCACATTTAATTAAGACTGCTGGAGATGCTTCTTCCATAATGGGATTTCCATTAACAATTCCTAAGCTATTCTGCTTTCTTAAATGCATCTGCCAATTCAATCAATTCTGACAACATTGTTGAGACAGATATGTAGGTCTACTTCTTGGAAGCCCAAGAAACAACAATGCCTCCTAATGTAAATATACATCTAGTCATAGACTTGTATTTTGATTCAAAAATGCTCCAGGTTGCATTACTATATCCTTCTAACACAGTAGGATATCCTTTATAAGATAACCATAGGTAATGGTTCCTTTCAAATAAGCTAACACTTTGGAAATAGCTTTTCAGTGTTCGAAACACAGATTACTCGTAAATAGACACAATACGCTTATAACACGTGCGATGTCTGGTCTAGTGCAATGGATAACATACATAAGACTCTCAATAACACTGGAATACTCCAGTTGAAAACTGGTACGTCCAGTGTTCTTTTATAATTTAATACTAGGATCTAAAGGAGTTGGTGTTGGTTTGCCATTATAATAACCATATTTCTGTAGGAACTTCTCAATGTAATGAGATGAAGTTAGTAATAATTCCCTCTCTTTTGTGATGATTCTAATTTCTAAAATTACGCTAGCCTCTCCTAGGTCTTTCATATCAAATTTAGAAGATAGAAACTTCTTAATTTCATTTACACTAGATATAATAAAACCAAATATCAGCATGTCATCAACGTATAAATTTATTATAACATAACCGTTGTTATCTAATTTGCGATGAATACATTTGTTAGCATTATTAACAATGAATTGCTATGAATACATTTATTAGCATCATTAACAATGAATTCATACAACAGTGCAGCTTTATCCAATTTCTCATAACATTGCATGGGAACATGCTTCTAGCCATAAAGAGATTTTATTATTTTGCAAACTTTCTTTTCTTGGCCCGAGGTTTTAAAACCTTCAGGTTGTTCCATACATATCTCTTCTTCTACATATCCATGTAGAAAAGCTGTCTTTACATCCATTTAATGTATGACCAAATTGTGAATTGATACAAGTGCTATTAAACAACGAATAAAAGTATACGAGCATTTATAGCAAATGTATCAAAATAATTTATTCCATATCTTTTCTTATATCCCTAAGCAACTAATCTATCTTTAAACCTATCAATAGATCCATTTGCATTCAACTTTTTCTTGAATTTCCATTTACATTCTATAGTTTTAGCACCAGGAGGTAAACCAATTAAAACCAAATATGGTTAAATGTTATGGAATTCTTTTCATCATTGATTTCTTCTTTCCAGTAAATAAAATTGTTGAACTCATAGCCTCAAAAAAAAAATTGGGATCGTCATCGACGTTCATTACATATCTTGTCACATTAAGGACTTCATCCTTACTACCTTCTACAAGATCTGTTATGAAGTCAGGACAATAGGTCTTATCTATTCTCACTCTTTTACTTCTCATTTGTTCAATACTATTATCTAGTACTAACGATTCCTTGCTGTTATGAGCAGAAGCATTGCCATCGTCATTGATATCATCAGTCATATTAGGTTCTGGACTAGATGATCTTAATAGAATCCTAACAATTTGATTTTCAAAGAATTCTATATCTACGGATTCTATAACTTCTAAGGTGTTAAGAATAATTAACCTATAAGTTATACTATTAAGTGAATATTCTATGAAAACACATTTAAATGCCCTATTTCCTAGCTTTGGTCGTTTAGGGTCCGGTTTTCTGACGTATTCTAAGAAACCCCAAACTTTTAAGTCTAGCAAGATAGGTTTTCTATTAAACCATAATTCATAAGGGGATATATTGTTCTTTTTAAGTGGTACTATATTTAAAATGTAACATGCATATAACATAGCATCACCCCATAGGTTATAAGGTAAATTTGAACTTATGAGCATGACATTAACAATTTCTACTAAAGTTCTATTTTTCCTCTCAGCAACACCATTTTTGTGTTGTGCATATGGGGCAGTGCATTGGCGAACGGTACCATATTGTTTACAAAACAAGGTGAATTCATTTGAAAAATATTCACCACCATGATCTAAATGCAACACTTTAATTTTAACTCCTAGTTGAGTTTCATCCTCTACTTTGTAAATTTTGAATTTATCAAAAGCCTCATATTTAATTTTCATTAAATATGCATATGCATATCTAGTATAATCATCAATAAATTTAACATAACACTGGTTATCACCATAGGTAATATGACTATTTAAGTCACCCACATCAGTATATATCAAATCAAGTGAACCTGTTTTCCTTTCTACATGTTTAAAGGATTAACGATGTATTTTGCTTGACACATATATCACATTTAGAGAGTATTGAAGTCATAATCAGAAATTAGTCATAATTTATTCATATTTTTAAGCAATTTATAATTAACACATCCTGACCTACCATGCCATAAATTAATAGAATCAATAATATAAATAGAATTTCTTTATTAAATTTAATTTAACCATGTTGTTATAAGAGTCTCCTTGTTTAATAAGTTTTTCTTTCTTGGACAACACTAACTTATTAGACTCATACACCATCTTGAATTCTCTTTTGTTAAGAAGGTATCTAGAAATCAAATTCTTACACATATCGGGTATATAAAATACATTGGCTAATATAAGAACTTTCCACATGTGAATGAAAGTTCTGTAGTGCCTTTTCGTAGAACTTTGCTTGCAACCTTGTTTACACCAGTAACTCCACCGACTTCTCTATTATTCTGTTCATAAATCTTGAATAGATTCCTGTCTTTACAAATGTGAACTTTTGATCTAGTATCAAGCCACCAATTATTATCAATGCCACTAACAAAGTTTTCCACTTGTACCATAGCCACATGCGAGTCTTCGACCATAATAACTTTTTGTTGTTTCTTCCTTAGACGGCAGTCTTAGGCATAGTGGTTGGATTTGCTACAATAGTAATAGACACCTTTTGTTTTGTTATGCTTGGAATGATTTTTATTCTTAAACTATGTCTCATTCTAAGGCTTTAACTTTCCAGTAATTCAACATTGTTTTCCTTAGAATGAGACACGGTCTGCGGATTAGCATTTAGTTTGCGTTTACCAGAATTCTCTTCAATACAAAAATGACGTTGTAAACCGTCTAGATCATAATTCATTTCCGCATGCTTTAAATTTTCTTATAATCATTCCAAGAATATGGAAGTCTTGAAATAATAACTCCAACAACATAAGATTCAGGGAGATATATTCCAACATCTTTAAGTTGATTCACCAACAATAAGATTTCGCTTACTCATCAACTGTGGACTTGTTGGTGACCATTTTGAAATCCATGAAATTACAAATAAGAAATTTCCTGCTACTTGCTTCGAATATGCAATACTTGCATTATAGTGAAGTCCAGAGTGCCTTTGTACTTTCCAAGGTTTAATGAGTGTTGTAGATTGGAGTAGACAATGCGTTCAAAATGTGCCATCTACATATAAAATCTACCTCTTAGCGCTTTACGCATTTCTCCTTTAGAGAGACATCATCTTTGTCACTTTCTTCTGATATCACTTTCAATCCACCTTCCGAAATGTAGAACAACTTGATGATGATTAGAAATAATTTCATTGCCTCTTGTCAATGAGTAAAATTATCTCCATCAAACCGCTCCAATCGAATTAAATACCGATTCATAACTTGTAGTGCGCTCGAACCTTCTATGATTGAAGTCTATTGTCTGAAAATTTTGCGATTCGAGATGACTTTGACGAAGATGATGCCATATTTCGTACTTCAAGGATATATAGGATTGATTATTTTAGACAACAACTTAACCCACCAAGTACAAACGAGTTATTGAACTATCGACTTTCAAGATTCAATGAAGCCTTGGAATAACGCAATAGAATTCAGATGACTTTGATCCGACCAAGAACACTCTGAAAATTTGATTTACGATGATGCAATATACATAATAAAATGAAGATGAAGAAAAGAACAAGTTTGCAGTGGTATCTGAATTTGCAACACCTTGAAGGCGCCACAAAACAGTTTATTTGCAACACTTCCTAGCGTTGCATACTTCTTTATGAAGAAGAAGAAGAAGATTCAAATATAATTCACAACACTTTCTGACTTTGCTATTTATAAGGACTGGTGGATGGAAGGAAGCATCTCTTCACCAAGGGTCATGACCATTTGTAATCAGCATATCCATTCAATTCCAACGGCAGCAAAACGTTGCAGCGGCGCACGCGCGTGGTGGTGATGCATGATTTTCCTCCTCACAACAAAGAAAACATTTGGGAGCCCTAAGTCCACAATCTCCTCATGAGAAAACCATATGTTTACAAGTATGATCCCCAAATTCCCATAACATAGGACTATTCTTTTCTTCCCTCTCTTCTTTCTTCAAAAAGCAAACTCCATATCCCAAAACAATTTTGGAAATATTCAACAATCTCCCACCATTTTCAAAATAAGAAGAAAGTAAATAAAGTGGATGGCTAAATCACTGGGATGACCTCAAACATACCTAAGTGGGATTAAGCCAATTTAGTTCTAAGATCAACTTGTAGTGCTAAGTTTTCTTCTTCTCCTACCATCTCTCTTATTGAAGATATGGGATTGATGGCATCTCCAAGTAATAATACATTAGCATTGAGTAAGAAGCCTTTGATAAACATTAATCAGTCCGACGAGGTTAAGACTTCTATTGATCGTGCTAGTAAGAAATCGTCTATGATAGTGAGCATAGAGAAATTTGACAACATAAAATAGATAAGTTGGTTATGAGAAATCATGAATTTATTGCTTTGAAAGCTAATAAAATGATCAAGAAAGCTAAGAACTTGTCAGGAAGAGTTCTCAGAGGCAACTTTAAAAAGTAATGATATGCACTAAGTGATGGACTAATTAAATTGAGGAATATGGTGGTCTCATTGGCTATCGTGTAATAATAGTATACAATTGAGGTTAGTTTGAAACTTTCATGGCCAATTAAATTTGTAATTAAGAAAATGTTTACTTGGGTTGCTTCATGACTCAGCTGCTTAGTTATGCTTAAATAGTTTTTAGGTATCTTGTATCAGAAGTCGAGTTTTAGTTTGCTTGCACATTGAGGGTGAATGTGTTTTTGCTTGTTAATATATTGCATGGAATATTCTAGGGGTGGATTCAGTTCAGTACCAAAATTTTGTATTCAAAACCAGTACCTACCAACTTATATCACTACACCAGAAAATGCCTTTAACGGCGTTTAAAAAACGCTACCAAAGCCTTTGGTAGCATTTTAGAGAACGCTACTATAGGTCCTGCAACTAAAAGTCTGTTTTTTTTCTGTTGCGTTTCCATAAATGCTGCCAAACTAAAGCAACCAAAAATTTTCTGCAGCGTTTAAAAAATCCAACCAAAACTAACATTTTTTTTGTTGCGCTTTTTCTTAGTCCATTTCTTTGACTTTCTGTAGCGTTTATTTTATGTAACTAAAAACTTTTCGTTGCATTTATTTTATGCCACTATAAATTCAGTTAATATTTTACGTTTGTTTCAGTAGCATTTCAGAAACGCTGCCGAAATGTAATGATTGTTTTGTAGCATTTTTTAAATGCTACTATATAATGTTAATGGCTTACATTGTTTCTAGCAACCAGCTTTGTAATAGTCATGCCAAAATCAGCAACAATCATATAATTATCATATTCAAACCAACAATGAACTAATCATAAAGTCAACATATTCAAATAATTAATAACCTGTTAATTACATAAGTACTATCCATAACCATTTAGATAATAGTTGTCTGACAAAATGAACAAGTTCTTATACCACAAGCATTCTCAAAGAGTTTTACTTAAGTACCGACTAATATCATAATACATATAACAATTTAAGTCACGTCCATTGTTGATGATGGTCTTTACTCCGGAAAAGCTATTACCTGTAAACACATAATGAAAACTCAATGATTTCAGTTAAACATATCAAGTAGTGCAAGATACCGGGACTTGTATTTAAACAAAAATAACGTTGGATGTTGCATCCAAATATTAACCAGATTGATTTCCATACTTCACACTGATTTCTCCTACATGCAACTAGGATGCTGCATCCAAATACTAACCAGATTGAGAGCTGTCGTGACTGGGCTTAGGTTTAACTTGATAGAGCTTTTTATTTTTTACAGAAAAAGAAAGAAAAACGAAAATAGGAATGAAAATGGAGAAAAAAAAAGCTAATAAGTTGGCAACAATTTGTAGATGGTTTGAACTGCGAGACCGAAGAGCACCCATTAGAACACTAAAATTTACAATACGTTGGAACCATAAACATGCAAAATAAATAATAAAATAAGACAAGAAGAATAAGAAGAAGAAAATTATAAGAAATATATGCATTAAAATCCATATGTGCAGCTACAACAAACTTAATTAGGATGGTGTAACATCTATAAATAGTAACCAATGAGTATGATATCTACATGTCCATCGGTCAAACTAATTTTCATATTTATAATTTAACCTATGCTGAAGCAACTTTGAGTTTTCAGAGGAAGCAACAAATATAAATATTGAACTGCATATGGAATGGTAACAAATTAACTGGATTAATATCTACACCCCTACTGACAACCATCTTTGTACCTGGAATCAAAACTAATTGCATGAAGACAATCCAGTAACATCTCCACATATTAATTGCCTATAGAATAAAACATAATTAATATTAAAACATATGCAAAAAACCTGAAAAAGGAAAATTAGCACTTCTAGCATCTTCGAACGGTTAGGCAACCAACATACTTGGTTTTGATGCTTCCTTAGTTTCTCCAAACATTTAAAGAATCCTTTGCTTTTTTAGGCTTGACCGATTCAAATCTTCTATGCCTTTAGTCCTTGCAGCATCGGCATTGTTTGCAACATATTTGGTCAACAAGCTGACTCTTCAACATGGCATATACCTGACGTCAAACATCGCTTGCCCAACCGGCATATAACTAAGAATGTGATACTGGATTAGAAAAGAAGCAGTAGTCAACAACTACAAAAATAAACATACATCTTTCACTACCTAACTTGAGCACCTAACAAACAAAAGGAAGCATATACCTGACGTCACTACCTAATAGCCCAGTACCTCCACCTTCATCATCAAACTGCCTCATGTATCCTACCAACATTTAAGTGCATATGACGCACGACCTCGTGTAACTCGATCTATATGATGCACTTTACAATATATTTTGTGCAACACTGTTTTTATATAGTAGTGATATTATTTAAGTTTAGTTTTTCACATTATGAGTTCATGTGATACTACACAATAAGCATAGGATGTTAAGAAAAAAAAACCTAAGATAACATGAGTGAAAGTGCAAAATAAAAATTAGTTAAAAACCGTATAAAGTGGCTGCAGAAACCAAAAGCAACTAACATTCTAAATGCACTAATGATCAAGCAACATGCATTCAAGTATTAAATAGTCAGTAATAAAATATATTATGTAAATATAGGCAACAAATTACATTCATAGACTATGCTTAGTTTATCAAAAACATTAAAGTGTAGCTTGATAACATTTAAGTGCATATGACGAAATGACAAGACATTCAACCCGCTACCCTTAAACGAAATGACCAGACACCCCAAACACAATCTAACTTTCACCATTTAAACTCCTCAACCACATAAACCTCCTCAACAACCCAAAAAACGTGCACATTATCAAATGAGTTTTATTGGAACTATTTGAATCATGGGGAAAAAATTACCAGAAAATTAGGTCCTTGTATATTACTGGTAGATATTATGAAGGTTATTCAGTATTTAAAACAAAAGAAGCCCAAGATTACTTCTATTATGCTAAAAGCCCAAGCCCATGCTGATGAGTAAGTATTTGATGATGCATTTTTTAATTTATAACACTGCAGCTATTTTGTTCTTTTCATATGAAATAAAGGGCTTTTCTTCTCCATTACCCTAACAGCTAACTTTTCTTCTAGTCCAGTTTTATTTTTAAATAGGTGAAAATATTTAAATCTCTTATTTATAGCGAACAGTATTCCAAAAAAATATTTTCGCAAAAAGTAAGAAACTATGACCTTTTTTATATATGAAGCAAATTAGATGTCGTTTCTAAACTCTTAAGAGAACATGCACTGACCGGACTTTTCAGCCCACTACCCTTACACGAAATGACCAGACACCCCAAACATAATCTAACTTCCACCATTTAAACTCTTCAACCACATAAACCTCCTCAACAACCCAAATAACATGCACACGTATGCACTTAATCTCAAATCTACTACAACCTGACAACCACTATTTCACGCACTTATAAAGTGCTTTGGAACTTAAGTCTAGCATTGGAAAGAAAACCCACAAGTTAGGCAAAGGTCCTCGCCGATTGAACTATAAGTGAGTACAATAACAGACCATTATTCAATTTAATGTTGCTCTTCGCTACAAGTGAATGCATATGCTGAAATCAATGGACTGAACACATGCACAGGACGTAAGTGGATGCACATATCATTATTCATTATACAGCTAACAATTGTATCAACACATATAACACCTAAAAGAGCATACTTAAGGATCCTTCAGTTGTTTTCTATATTATACAATTTATAATTGCATCAACACAAAGAAATAGTAAAATGCTTTCTGTGTGATCTTCAAATTAATAACCTATCCCTATATTTATCAAATTCCTTGGTCTTATTTCCCCATCACTTTCGATAAAATTACAATGTAAAAAACAATCATTGTTTACTTGTTGACGTCTATGAATGAGAAAATACCGGCTTATAAATCTCAGTTTTAGCTTCCAATGTAACATTCTTTTACCTCAAGGTTCAATAATAGGAAACGTGTAGGATCAATGAAAACAAAAAGGAAAAAGAAAGCAAGATTATATTCAAGGAGTCATGAACGGACCAAGCATATTGAAGGCAACAACAATCAAAGTGAAGACAACACACATTAGTTGAAGACAGATCAATGGAAACCAAAGGAGGTAATTGTCGAGCATGTTACAGAAACCCGGACCCTATCTATGGAAACCAATACCATAAGCAGATGAATCTCAAAAGAGAAAAAGGCAATACCAAGTCCGATACTAATTCATTCTCAGGGGATCTAATCAAGTTTTATATCTACAACTATGTTAATTATTACGTGAAAGGATAATTATAAATGACTACAAATATAAAACGAAAAGACTCAAGGCCAATATAAATTCATGCATAACATACTATATATTAGTTCACAGCAATTTTTTTTTCAATTTCTAGTATAAGAAAAGCGTTAAAAAAACAGAAAATAATCAAAAAACATTAGCTATTAATTTTTACAAACTACTTACCTTATATTTCAAAATTTTAAGATGTCTGTAACTGATATGTTAGTTGTATTAAAAAGTTATTATGATGTTTTTCACGAAGTACTCCCATAAACTACTATGTTCCTAATCTGTGGTTATTTGACATAAACTGGTAGATTGGTGTAAGCAATGTTTCAGTGCACGTATATTTCATCTCCTATGAGGTCAAATCCAGCAAATATCTCAAAACCTTCCGCAACCAGTTAGAAGAAATGAGAAAAAAGGCTGTATAGTTTGCAGAATTGGAAAAAAAATTAAGAATTTTCTTTTTGATGATTCAGCAGTAAGTATAGAACTAATTATATAAAAGTTTTGTACATAAGTCTGCTGTTTTATGACTTCCATATATGATGATACATAATCTTATATGTTCTGAATTCTGATGTAAAGAATTCTTCTGCTCAAAAATTGGATCATATTTTCAACTAATTCTCTTATTGTCACTGTTCCATGTACAAATTAATTTATACTTTATCCGAAACATTATTAAATTTTCAATATTAAAAGTAAAGTACACCATAATTTATTTCACATTATTATTTCAGAATTTTTTCGTACTCTGTTTCACTTACAGGATCATGTTAATTACTGGTTTTAATTAAAAAGGTTCATGTATATTACCAAAAGAATAAAAAAATCTCAAGCTGTTGGTTGCAGTTTTGAAAATAATGACCGACTGCTGATTACTATTCAATTTATCATTAAATCGCAGT
This sequence comes from Allium sativum, assembly GCA_030737875.1. NCBI lineage: Eukaryota > Viridiplantae > Streptophyta > Magnoliopsida > Asparagales > Amaryllidaceae > Allium > Allium sativum. Next base: position 495,425,844 of record CM060920.1, read on the forward strand.
ATGTTCTCAGATCAGTTTTGATTGATTAAATTACAAATTTCAATTTGATAGAACAAAAAGGCTTTAAATTTAATTAAACAGCTATAAAACAAGGTTATCGAAGAGAGAACTGATCATACCTATGTGTTATTTCAATCGACAATATACATTATTCAAATGTAAAAAGTCAGTTAACTGATTAGTACATATCAGTGTTAAAAGTATTTTTAAAAGAAAGAGTAAGAGATAAATAAAATTGGACTAAGCATATATCATTATTATTTTTGGATTAAAAATTGAGTACACAGACGTATAAAGTAGTAAAAAATAAAAATAACAGAAAGTAGTAAGCCTGTATCCTACGTCCAAAAGGGATGTCTACAGATGATTTTTTTTATATTACCATGTAAAATACACTTAGTTACATATCATGAACACAAAAAGTATTCTCAGAATTTGTACAGAGCATATTGCATTGTTAAATGGAAACTAATTTAGTTTCATAGGCAAAAAATCATGAAACATCCTTGCTGATAACATATTTTAAATCATACCTCTATCTTTAATTTTGGAAAAAAATGTTCTTTTACGCAATAAAATCTAAACTTCAATCACACTTTTCTATTAAAAAAATTGAAGCATAAATTACTTAGAAAATTTAAAAAACCACAAATTTGCAAATTAGAACAAATGACTAAATGTATGCATGAGGTAATATAAGGGATCGGAAGCTGACATGATATCAAGTAAACATATTTATTTATGCAGCGCATGTGATGCTACAACATTTTTAGCATAGTCCTTGTCTATTAGTCTAGTAAGCAAATCTACAGCTTAGTGACATAAATAGACCATACCCATATTGTGCACATGGTATCCAAGCAATCATGGTCAATACATATGAAGTGTCAACCATGTCACCACTTCCTGTACTAAACAGGGGGAAAAAGAGCATGGGCTATTTTTATATGCACCATTAACATTAGCTAGGTAGGAAAACAAACTACCTATGCAAAAAGCAAGCAAGTCATGTGTAAACAACGATCATTAATTAGTGTGTGTGCAAGCAAGTAAGTCAGGAGTAAATGCATATGCAATAATGATTTTGGAAATTAAAAATCACTTAGTTGTCAGAAAAAAAATGTGATAAGAGATGTGATATGTTCCCATGGTATGTATTAAGTTGCATCTTATTCTAGGTTCCTATTGTTGTATATTATTTTCAAGATAGAACTATGTCCATCTCTAACACAATCAGTGGAAAAAAAAATTGATCTAAGCGGCACATCTCTTGAATCATATATTGAAGAAACCAGTTGTGCCACTACGAGAGACAGAAGCCTTCGTTCAACAAACATTTGAATCACATCATGAACCTTATCCCTTACATCTTTCGCACAATTGCAAAGGTTTATAATCTGATTCAGATAAACGTTAGTTTCACAGGAATGTCAATAAAATAATCATAGATGATTTAGGTATGATTTTAACCTGTTCATAAGCACTTTTACTTGCATGATGCCAGTCGTCATTAGCATCAATGCAGGTAAGAGCAGTTCTTTTCTCAAATGGGTTAAACGGTAGAAAATGGACCCCTCTAATGCCCATTGTTGCCTATAAGTACAAAAAGAAAATTATCAACAAATGTTCCATTGGACATCATAATAAAATGTATACTGATGAGAGCTGGTGAAACAATGTATACCTCTTTGCTAAATCATATATATTGAAGAAACCTATCATGCCACAACAAGAGACAGAAGCCCTCGTTCAACAAACATATGAATCACATCGTTAACCTTATCCCTTACATCTTTCGCACAATTGCAAAGGTTTATAATTTGATTAAGATAAACGTTAGTTTCATAGGAATGTCAATGAAATAATCATAGATGATTTAGGTATGATTTTAACCTGTTCAGAAGCACCTTTACTTGCATGATGCCAATCGTCATTAGCATCAATGCAGGTAAGAGCAGGTCTTTTCTCAATGGGTTAAACAGTAGAAAATGCACTCCTCTAATACCTATTGTTGCCTATAAGTACAAAAAGAAAATTATCAACAAATGTTCCATTGGACATCATAATAAAACGTATACTGATTAGAGCTGGTGAAACAATTTATATCTCTTTGGGGTTAGAAAGAATTCCAACCATAGCAGCATCAATAGCATCATGATTCTCAGTTTTTGAAGCTCTTGCTGTCAAAAGCATCACACGATCTTTTCCTATGCCATTTGCAAATGCCTCAATAAGTTTTGTATCAATGCTTAATTTGTTTAGAGTCAATTTTCTGGTTTTATGACTACATAACACATCCATTCCAACTAGCTCCTCAATGGCAGTAATTCTCTTAGTGATGGCATTTGTTGTGAAAGGCGGCGAGACCCAATAGCCATAGTTATAGAATGAACGGTCGGAATAGCAATTGGCATTCCACCAATCAAGAGAACTAGAATATTATCGAGACCATCCCTGTAACTCCTTGTCTGAACTGGATACACTACCATTATCTTAGTAGCCATTCCCACAGCAGTGGAACAAATACAGCAAAGGAACCCAAACAAATGAGAAATCATTCTGCACAAAAAGAGACAAGTAAAAGACAACAATGAGATCTATAATTGTAAACAAATGTACTTACAAATAGTGTTTTTTTTAAATGCTTATAATGTTATGATAGGTTGCAAAAAATGAAGAGAAACGTCGGTTCTTGAAAGTAAAAACTAGGCAATGACAAACACATAAAAAATAGAAGCTCATCTAACTACAACAATGCCCTATACCTTCCACTATAGAGCTTACATGCATTAATGCAAAAGACTACTTTATAAATACTAGATGGAATAATTATTTAAATATTGCTTTACCTTTTCCCCTTTCAGATATTATTAAAATATTTATATATTCTCGATTTGGTCATGAGTGTAGTTTAGCTACAGATCCTGATATTCTACGTGGATATGGATATGCTTCTTTCTATATCCACTGATATCAGATATGCATGCAATTTTCTACTCTGATGTAAGTATAGTCATGTATGAATCCATTGAGTCAATTTACAGGCCTAGTGGGAAGTTCTCAGAAACCATTGGGTAAAAAGTTCCTAGAAAGAACCACTCTTTTTTACTTCTAATTCTAGCTATACATCTCAACATTCACAGGATTTAGAAAATAAATGGCTTAGATAGATATTTTGTCAGTAATAATTTTTTATAGAAATTTCGTTAATCTGCAGCATATACTTTCAAAGATATTCTAAATCATGACATTGTTTGATTATTAACGGTTGTTACACTTCCTTTGGTTGCAGAGGTAGATTTTGGAAAATGTTTGGATGTGAAAAGAGAGGAGCTACAATGAGCTACAATGCACCTTTTACTATTATTTACTGCAAATGTTTGATCGGTGCAACAGACTAGCACAGGTGTATATTATGACAATTAACATCTTCACGCATTATTCTTAACAGCCAAAATCGAGAAATCTGTAATGCATTTTCATGGGCAACGTTATTTTTCTTTTAGTGATGTAGTTAACTATATTTATTCCTTAATTTTTCTGCAAGGGTTATCAACCTTTTATCCTAAAACATACTCTACATTTTTTTCATGCACTTTGATTACTGCGAAGCTAACTTTCTGTGAGTTGTATGTAATATGGAAAACCGATGTTTAAAAATAGCGATATATTGATTATAAACATGTTATTTCTAACTGGTAATTCTATGTCATTTCCATCTACAACAGAAAAAAATTCTTCTATACTATGCCCAAACATCATTTCACTATCTGACATAATATGAAAAGGCTAAATTGCCAAAGGTAGAATGATAATATGATAGTTTCAACGACTCATTCCTATCTTTTCATCTTAACTGCAGTGCATATTGTTAGTTCCACATTACATACTTAAATTGGTAATCTACTATCCATTCAGTTTCGCTTTAAGAATACCCTAAGACATAGGGCATATCAACGTAATATCATACATGACTGTCTTCCCCTATATGTTGTTACCAAATAAGTTACTTACTTCTATCCTCCAAATGAAAACATATTCATATTAAAAAAAGTTCCATATATGACCGCATAACCATAATATAAACTACCATTTACTAAATATGGACTGCATGTGATTTCATTGTGGTCCAGGTTTTAGATTGTAAACAATTAGTATTGCAGGTGGTCGAGTCTATGTAGGCTTAATTAAATATGAATCAAAAGGAAACGACATAAGGCAGATTCTAAGATTTATTAGATTAAAGACTAAAATCCTTTAACAACTTCCTATATTGCTAATTCATTAACTAATACCAATTTTAAATTAATCCCAATTAACTAGAAGCCTAAAATTAAAAAATAAGAGCAAAATGAATTTGCATCTCAATTCAGGCTCATCAATTCAACAATTCACTTCAGCATAGATTTTTTCTTCATCATTTCATTTTGGACTTTTACTCCTTAAGCTGAGAAGGTAAACTACTAAACCATATACAACTACATATTTAAACATATAATCCAATTAGGTAATTCCAAATCACACGCTTACATAGATGCGTTAGTCCTAGTTCTATATTTGGCTACAGCCTACAGATTACAATTTACAGATATACAATTAAATTCAAAACCTAAATACCTACTTCCAATTATCCAGAATTCCAAATTAGTGAATTGCTAATTTACTTACCTAAGATCCTTGTCCTTCGCACTGCGCTTCGGCTTCGGCTTCGGCTTCAAGAATCAAGACAGGTTCAACACTTCAACTGCAACTACCGTCACACATGCCTGCCGTCTGCCTTTCAACCTACGCTTGCTTGGAGTTGGACAATCGGGATTTGATCGCCGTCGTATGTAGATCGTGGTTTCTATCAGTGATTGATTCGGTTTCGTGATTGGATCGCCATTTTTTTAATCTCTTTATACGATGGATGATTGAATGGTGACCTAGGTTTTTGGGTGCCCTAATCGGTTGCTTTAGTCGCTTGTGCAAAGGACCATCCTGAAAAGTACGATGTAAGGAAGGATATAAACGTTGAAAAAGAGAAAACGCCAGAGGATTAAAGTAATTTATGGGAAGAAGAGAGGAGGAAAGTAATTTAGATTTAGGCGGAAAAACTGAAATAGAGGAGGGAAGGGAATTGTAGAGGGAGGGAACCGATAAATGTAACCAGCGTTTTGGACAATTGTTAAATAAATGTAACCAAAACCCTTAAACATAAAATTAAAAACCACATTGGTTACATTTGCTTATTAAATGCAACCAATAAATGTAACCATATGTATGTTTTTTTGTAGTGTATGGGAATAGAAAAATCATACCATTACCAACGAAAGAAATCGATTTCCAACATTTCGGTTTGTGGTTAGTAATGGCTGGTAGAGGTCGGTAATAAGTTTATGCCGTTTACTAGTATGTGATTTTTTTGTTTACAATATTTCACACTAAATATTAAATACTAAAATTGCTTTTTTTATATTATATTATTATTTACCTATCTTTTTTTATGTAGTCAAACATGCAAAAAAAAGATTATGGATGAACTAAAATATCATATAAATTATACTTCTAAGATATATGATAAAAAATGCATTTAACCTTGTATCGTAATAGTATTTTCCTAGGTATTTTATTAAATCATTAATATTAGAAGTTTGATGTTATGTAATAAACATATATGATGAAATATAATAATATACATATATATTGTTTAAGATATGTGGTAGACATGGTAATTAACATTGTTTATGCTCAATTACCATTACCGTACCGCATAATTTCGTGTGGTTGGGCATACCGTACCAATCAAACCGATTACCAATTGTTCGATACCACTTTCATTGGTAATGATTGGTAAGTGGTAATATGGTTAAATGTCCAGTCATAGAATATTATATATTAGGTTTGAACTTTGAACGCTACATATGTTGCATGACCGTGCCCCATCCTAGCATCTCCATATCTTCACGAGGCTTCCCCCTAATTCTCTCCTCATTTAAACCCTAAATATCCATGCACCCCCTCCCCTCAATTTGAGTATTTTACCATGTTGACATGCCTAATCACTCCATTTCTACTTGACTCTTTCTACATCAAGTTGATCCCAAATCAAGTTATTACCATATGAATGGCCCTATGGGGTGCTCCTCCCTAATTGACTTTTTCTACCTTTTTACTACCTTCTTTCTTAGAGTGAAAGGTAAGTTCAGCTGACCAATCTACTTCTCATTCAACGTTATTTAACTGTAAATTTCTGTCGCATTTTTGATTTTACCCTATTTATCTTGACCTGCTTTTTCGCCTAGCTGTAATTTGAACCTACCGATGGTTTTTTTCTTCGATCTGAGCTTCACTATAGGTATGTTTTTTTATGCCCAACTCTCCTTATTTCTTCTATATCATTGTTGGTTATCATTTATATTGTATGTTTTTTAACTCCCGCCATGTTCTCTATAAACCTAGTCTGCTACACGTTTACTGTGCCTTAGACTTATGTTATGTTAGTTTGATACTTAATTTGATTTATTCACATTACCTGCGTGTTAGAATTCGCTTATATATCTTTGACTTCATTTGCACCAAATTAATTTTACTTTGAGGTAGTTGAATTACAATGCTTAAAATCAACCAAATATAGCTAAACTTGATAAGTATCCCCTAAAATTATTTACATGGCATAATTTGCAATGCTTATGAACATTATAAACTCTACTTTGTACTGTTTGATGTTTAGTTTTCCTTTATATAAAGAAAGTTGCAAGGTCTTTGAATATTCAGCATTAAAGTTGGAAGAAATTCTCGGCGGCATCTATGGCGTCCAGCTCCAGGCGTTCATAAAATGGGAGCGACACCTGTAATACGAGCGCCCATAAAATGGGAATCCAAAACCCCCTTCCCACCTTCTACAAATACTTGTTGTTGCGTTCATACTTCTAACTCTATAATTATTCTAAAAATAGCTATTCCTACCTTCTACAAATAGTTATTCCTTTTTTTTATTGTTATGTCATTTTTAACATTTTTAGTTATGGATATTCGGATCTACGTGGTTTCTGTTTGTTCGTATTTTCATAATCTAAGTATATTACTTAAAGCATAAATTATATTAATAAAATGATTAATAGATCAATATTTTAGAAGTGCATACATAGTAAACTGATAAGAACCATTATACGTACAACAATAATAAACCACACATTATGTTAAATCTGCAGTTCTTCTGAAAAATTTCTATGATGCCGTATATTTTGTTCTAATTCATTTGCATATGTGATCTCCTTTGCACATTAACGGTCGTCCACTCATTTCAAATAGTTGCAACCGTTGGGCCAAAATGGACAAAGCTAAATTTTATGACCAATATTTTCTCCATCTTCCTTTACGAATATCTCCACTGCATATTCACAATGAAAACAAACAAGGTACAAGTCAACCTGTTGATCATATGGAGGTTGAACAACTGATGTTTGATATACCTCTTGTCCATACAAAAGTTGAACAATAAAAAATTGTTTTGTTGCTTGTTGAATTGGAGGTTGAACAACTAAAACCAGATCAATCTCTTGTTCATACAGAGGTTGTAAAGGTTCCTTGAGTCTTAGTTGGTCATGTTGGAAAACAATGGCTATGTCGTGTACTAGGTCACTTTCTTCAAGTCGTTTCAATGATCTGCTCGGAGGTGCGAAGCAGTTCTTGAAATTCCACCATCGCCTCTAGTATAAAACAACCTCTCTAATTAATTTTTTTTTGACCATGTTTTCACTGATGAAGTCAATTCTGATTTGCACTCTTAAATACTTCTCAAGATGTTTGTAGTTTTATCAAAAGAAGAAGAAATTAGAAAAAAATATATGTTATACTTTTTTGAAGAAGAAGAATGAAAAGAAAAGTGTTTGTTATTCTTTTTTTTAAGGAAGAAGAAAGGAATAAGGTATGTTGATCTTATGATTTCTCTTCTTCTATCTATCACTTAAATAGACATGATGAAAATTATATACATTGACTCGCCATTTTACAAGGCATTCATATATATGGTTTTCATCTATTGAAGTTATAACAACCCGGAATTTTGGGGCCAATTTAAAATTTTTATTTTAGAAATTTTAAAGGATTTAGTATATTTAAAATAATTTATTTTAAATAATAACGACGAAAAATTTATTTTAATCGAAATTAAAACATATAAATTTAATTTAAATAAAAAGGGAGTTTAAAACAGCACTGTAGTTTGAAATTTTGATTTTAAACTTTAACTGAATATACAGAATTCATTTTAAATCAGAATTGAGCGAAACAAGAAATATTTAAATCTGTTTAACCATATCTTTCTAACGAATATAAGAAACTGAAATTTCACTTGGAAAATAGAAAGTTATGTCCAGTTAAAATTTAGAAAAGTCGTTGTAGAATTTATATATATTTTAATATAATTTATAGCCTTTAAAAATAGCCGTTTTGCAAACGACCTCTGTTTTCGACGAAACCACTCTTGTTGGAACCGGAATATCGAATTATTGTTAAGTTTAATTTTCCAGAATTTTTTGATTTAATATGTGAGCGTGGCAAAAGAAAACGTGTTTTGTTCATTTCAGTCAAATTTAATCAACTGGAAAATAACCATTTTTCAAACGGTCTCAGAATTCAATGAAATTAGTTTTTTAGGACTGTATCGTCATAACAAAGCCAGAAATAGTTTTTCTGGAATTTATAGAGTCCGTATGTGGCCCCAGTAAATTTATATATACGGTTAAATTAAATAATAAATGATTTAAATGTTAAATTTAATAAAACAGGCTACAGACATTTGTTTAGGCTCACAGGTTATAACCCGTTGGGTTCAGAATAGGGGTTATTAGCTAGGAATGTCTATCGTTGGACCTGAATTGGAGTTAGTGGCTAAACGGGCCTTAAGGGTTCAATTAAATAATATTTTAATATAAATATACACTAATATAATACACAAACCCTAGTCCAACATTGTACAACCACCGTCCTGTTGTTCTAATGGCTGAGACGATCTCATTTTCAATTGATAATTTCTTCCAATCCATCTCGAATTACTTCAAGCCCCAAATCAAATATCGAAGCACTTTCTGTGCTCTTTAATTCTATATGGTGATGATCGGAGGTTATGAAATATGATGGCTGGATTTTTGAGTGAAAATTGCCGACTTTGGTGCAGAATTCGAGGTGGCAGAGACCACCGAGTTCGCCTGAACTCCTGGCGTGGGGGCGACGTCCGAAGGCCGGAATGGCGGTGGAGTCGGATCGGGTTCCAGTGGCTCCGGATTGCATGCGTTCTGGTGGTTGAAAATGGTGGAAATAGGTTCCAGCGTACTGATAATAGCGATGAAGAAGAGGAAGCTTATTAACCTTAACAATGTAATTAAAGTAATTAATTAAATATATAATTATATAATCAATGTGTATTAACTTTAAACGTCAATATCTTGTGCATATGTGATCGAAATTCACCAAACTAAAGTGGAATCGTCTTCCCGAGATCTACGCGATGGAACTGACTAGAGTGTAAACAGAGGTCGTTGGAAATTCAGGAAAATTTAGATATGATTTATTTAGAATTAAAATCAAGGCGAGAATTCTTTATTTTTATATAATTAAAATTTGTTAATTTTCATGCTTTGCAAATTCGCTGCTAAAGTTAATTTGTTGTTATTCATGATTGATTTAGATGGATGAACCCTGTTATGTTGATCTGTGATTGAATGGAGTATTTGTGCTGAAATAAAATCAACTAAATAGAAATGTTATTTATTCTGTTGAATTAGAATCAACAAAATAAGATTTTCATTTTTATTGTTTTAGAATTGATAAATATGTCATTCGGGTTAGAAAACATATTTTATGAATAAATATGTCATGTGAATAAAAAAAACTTAGAATTGACAAATTAGAATAAAACATCGTTTATGTTAGAATTGTCACATTAGATTTAAATTCATCATCGTAATTAGAAAAGGTTTCATTGGATTAAAATATCATTTTAATTAGATATTGTTACGTTGGTATAAAAATAAACATTTTTGATAGGAAATGTTATGTTAGAAATATAGAAGTGTCATTCGATTCCATTAAAATTAGTACAAATATAAAAATATCATTTTTATGATGAACCGAAAATAAGTTAAACAATAAAAATTCACATTTTTATTATTTATGAAAATTGTTCATGTTATTGAGATAAACATGTTAACATTAAAAATATCATTTTTAATGTAAAAGTAGAAACTAGAAAAATGATTATATTTTCAGAAGAAAATATGTTGCCATTGGAAATCTCATTTTTAATGTAAATGTAGAATATATGAAAATGTTCATGTTAATATACAAACACTCATGTTTGTATAGGAATGTAGAAAACATTAGAAATCACCTTTTTAATGTAAAGATCGATATACTAGAAAGAATAAAAATGTTAAACATTATTTTTAAATATGATTATAGACATAGGTTAGAAAAAAAGAAGTAAGAAAGAATGAAAAGGTTACATTTTCATAAATGTAATAAAAAGAATGTAAAAGTTACATTTTCATAAATGTAATATAAGAATGTAAAAGTTACATTTTCATAAATGTAATATAAGAATGTAAAAGTTACATTTTCTAAAATGTAATAAAAAGAATATAACTTTGGTTAGAACTTGTTAACATGAAAATTACATTTCTATGTAATTAGGATTCATTAAAAAGGATAAAAACAAGAATGTACATTATTGTCATGAAAAAGTACATTTTTATTCACATTTTAGATGTGAATAAAAACTTGAATTAAAAAGTGTTATTTTTATTCACATTTTAGATGTGAATAAAAACTTGAATTAAAAAGTTGTATTTTTATTTACATTGTAGATGTGAATAAAAACTTGAATTGAAAAAGTGTATTTTTATTCACATTTTAGACGTGAATAAAAACTAGAAATAAAAAGTACATTTTTATTAGCAATTTAGATGCTAATAAAAACATGATTTAAAAGTGACCTTTTATTTAATATTTTAGATGCTAATAAAAACATGTATTAGAAAAGAACATTTTCATTGGCATTTCTCATGTAAACCAAAACATGCATGAAAAAAAGAAAATGTATATCTTATTTACATTTTACATGTAAATAAAAGACATGAAAAAAAGAAAATGTATATCTTATTTATATTTTACATGTAAATAAAGGGCATGAACAAAGAAGTATATCTTATTTACATTTTATATGTAAATAAAAGATTTGAACTAAAAGGGTATATTTTATTCACATTTTAGATGTGAGTAAAAACATGAATTTATAAAGGATATTTTATTTACATTTTAGATGTAAGTAAAAACATAGAAATAAAAGTAACATCTTGGATTTACATTTTAGATGTAATCAAAAAGATAGAATTTAATGTATATTTTTATTGTCAAAATAGAGACAATAAAAAATTAGATTTATAAGAAGCATTTTTATTGTCATTTTAGGGACAATAAAAAGAGTAGAATAAAAAGTGACATTTTATTTACATTTTGGATGTAAATAAAACATAGCTTAAAAGTGAACATCTCTATTTGCATTTTAGATGCGATAAAAGGATAGATTTTAAAATTACGTTTTCTATGTAATTAAAGAATGAAAGGAAATATTGCATTTTTCAATATATGTAATTAGAAATGAAATAAAAAGATTTCATTTTTAATGTAATTGAAGATGAAATAAAATGATTGCATTTTTCAACATAAACAAAGAATGAAAGTGGAATATTACATTTATTATGTAATAGAAGAATGAAGGAAAAATATTACATTTTTCTTGTAAATAAATGAAGAATAGGAAAATTTCATTTTTATAGAATGTAATTAAAAGAATAGAAAAGTCACATTTTTAATGAAATGTATAGAAATAGGAAAATATAAAGAAATAGGAAAATGTCATGTTTTAAAATATAAATATATGTTATCATTAAAATCACATTTTTAATGAAATGTAAGTAAAGGATATAGAAAAGGGTTCATCGTTGGAAATAAAAATAATAAACAATAAAAATTTACATTTTTATTGTCATATATGGGAAAAATGTACATGTTTTGGAATAGACTTCTGTTCATTAAAAATAACATGAATATGAAGTGTTGAAAATTATTTAAAGAATAAATAATTTGAAATCGCCAAACGATATATATATATATATATATAAATTAAAATTAAGTGAATCGCGTGCGGTAGTTCTCGTTTCGGCAATCGTAACTTTAAGCGAATATACCGAAAGATCCAACCTTCGGAATTTCCCAAAACTGGAACCTTTAGGACCGCTTTGGCAAAATCTTCCCAACAATATAAATTTCGTCAAAATCCAACGGTTAGATTTCGAGATAAGTACAAATCAAATTTGGATAAAAACAGCGCCAGGGCCGCCCGTTGACCCGAAGCGTCGTTTAATTTAGCTATTTTAAATTAATAAAAATAGTGATAAACCGTTACAAATAAATATGAATGATATGAAATGATTTAAATGATAATCATTCGAGGATTATTTGAAAAGACCGAGTTCAACTCATTTCAAATTATTACTACGATGATGTAAGTCAAAGATTTGAAGACGGTGATTGAAGACCGGTGATCTTCACACTGAATGAATGAGGACTACTGATGCCCGTGATTGGAGTGGCTACCTTGAAGGGGCTGTAGTGGTAGTTGTCCGGACGTATTTGTTGATTGTTCGGATATGCGAGGAATGAGGTGCCTCCGGTTTCGTTCAGACCCAGAACGGACATGTAAATGGATGGTATGTCTGACGTTGTATTCCTTTGTACTGTATTCGTTGGTCTCTGCTAAATATATATCTGTTTGGTGTTTAACACCCTTCTCTAAGACGTACGAGCTTAGAGGTTATATATGAGTAGGAATCAATGGTATGGTATGGATTGACAATGTGGCATGCTAAGATGCATGGATCAAGGCTTTTGTTGAAAAGAAGATCTTTGTGGTTGATGATCAAAGCATAGCCTGTTTAGGCGTAGCTTTGTGTATAGCGTGACTTCACGAGCCTCACACCCTGGTATGAGTCAAAAACGAGATTAGGACTGCAGGGAGTGCACACGTTTCTTTCTAGCTAAGAAGTGGTGTCAGTGACCTACCAGCCCTGACATTTTTACTTATGTGGATGATGGATTATGAGGTACCTCGGTTTTATAGGTTGTTAGTGGCTATATAGAGTTCAAAAGAACCGGGAAGCGTGTGTTCAGGAATTTCCAATCCACTGACGTTAAGTGTGAACTGGCCCTGAAGATCCAAGGGTTCGCCAAAGTCCGAATCTTGAGGTATTTGCTAGAGTGTCTCGAATCGAAGAGGACGATCCCTAGCCTCGATTCATGATGGAAACCCAATTTCCAATATGACACCATGCAGTTTTGATTGTAGAACTGGTATGGCGACATGATATATGGTACCTATGTCGTCTATGATTGATACATTATGATTGAAATTGTTTTTGAAAACATATATACACTAATAATAATATCAAAATCTGTTTTCATCGTATCAAGCATTTTTGATCATTATAAGGTAAAATTATATCCTTCGGTTTGTGTTGCATTATGTGATGGGACTTGAGTCTTATAATGATTTCATTTTTCTAAAAAGCATTGCATTGTTTAACGATTTACTTTATGCACTGGCAATCCAATGGAGTAAACCCGTTCCGTGTTAGCGGCGTGGTCCTGTGATTAGCCTTTTTATTAGCTAAGTTAAGTTAGATTTCTCATACCAGTCCCATGATTGACCTGTAGTTTGTTTCACTGGCAAACTCGGGTGCCCTCTTTTCCACACGGGCAGTCGAGTAGCTTTTGCAGATATCTATTCTTTTGAGCAGGATTCTGGATCGAAGCTTAAAGCTGTGTCCAGAGCATAGAAAGTCTTCCGCTGCAATGTATTAAATTCATTGTAATTTACCTTCCACTGTATTATTTCTTTATTCGATGTACTCTGATATTCTGTACTCTGATATAACACTATTATGAAGTTTATAAAAGTCTGCTGTTATTGTTCTAATGTATTGTATTCTCAAAGTTAAAGTATGTGGGTTTTGAACGATTTTGATCGATCTAGCGATCGATTAAGGTTGGGCAAAATGCGTGTCGTTACAGAAGTTCTCCGGATTTGGACTTAGGCTTAGTCTTAGGCTTAGGCGAGCCCGAATATACCTTATTGAAGTAACTAAACTCTTGAAGACATGAAAATATAGTGCTATGAATCCAGCTCAATCAAGCCGGTTTGACCTAGCTTGGCTGACCAAGCAACTCGTTGCTTCACTTCGGGTTGTATGGCTCAACTTGATCACCTCAGCTCGGTGTGACTATAACAATACATTCTTAGGATTAGGCATGGAAGGAGGAACCAAGGGGAAGGAGATCCCCCGGATCAACACTTACGGTTCAACTATGTCGAAACGGAGGGGAACGTGGTTGTAGGACGTGCTCCACTACTTGAACATGTTCAAATCACTACCTCTACAACTTCAGAGATGCTTCCACGCGTCGTGATCGAACCAAATCCATGGCTACCTATAAACATTTGATTTATAAACATCACAAAGGATCAAACTCCTTCTTCTTGAACTCCTACATGCAAAGATATTGCCGTGAAGGAAAACTCACTTTCTTTCTCCACTTTCTTTCATAGAAACTAACTGCGTCGTAATCGTATACACTAAGTAGACATAGGCCTGATTGTCAGAATACTATAAAATTGCATGTCCTTTACTTTTTTCTACATTCTGCGATTGAATATTACTGTCGTTCTATGTTATTTGCGGATTTTGGGTGTTGAACTCATAAGAATCAATTTTTGTATTAACATTTTGGCGCACTAGGAAGGGGGGCACACATGCAATCCACCAACTAAGGAAGTTTTCGGAATAGAGTAGGCCCATATGGCTAAAAGGAAGAAGGATACTTCTCATGCTGGAAGAGAGAAAGAAGGCCAAGAAGCGTCTTCTGTTGGAAACCCTTTTGTCTACTTGACAAGAGAAGAGTTGGATGAGGCTATGGGCGGATTACAAACACGTTTCGAGCAACATGAAACCATGATGTAGGAGATAGTAGCGCAACTGGAGGACGCAAGAAGCCAAGCCCTAGAACCTGGCATAGGGCGTAACGAGCCAGTAGAACCACCTTCACACTCGGTAGCACAACCACTATAGTGCCTCTTGCTCGACCATGGTGAACAGGAAATCCGACTTGACTATGTCGAACCAGAGATCCATCTCAACAATGCCGAGCCAAGATAAATTAGTGGTGAGCTCCCTCATTCCTTCGACATCCCACGAGCTCTAGTGTCCCGTGCAGGCATAAGTTAGATTCTAGAACTGAGGAGTAAAGTTCACACTGAAAGAACCCGAGCTCGGGCAAGAAATTCAAATGGACAGGGGGCAACGGTCGGCCCTAGGAATCTATGCAACATTGGTCCAAACTTGACAACTAGTAGGGCTTTCATTGAGAATGTTGACTCGGAAAATTACGACACCCTGGTGGCGGGTAATGATAATTGGAGGATGTTGCTCGGTGGGAGCAATAGAGTTGCTGAAATTATTCTGCAAGTTGCTCGTGGCGGCTTATAAAATCAAGACATGGAAATGTGTAGCGGAATTCTTTTGCTCAAAATGTCAGGAACTTGAGGAATCACCGAACTTCAAATTACCAGTATATTAGAGTCTAATGATGGAAGAAGATATCCAACCGTCCATCTTATACGTTACATAAGGCACACGGAAGTGCTGGAAGCATCAGAGATGTCATGGACAAATGCTTCCTATTATTTTCATTAGATAATGTCGTGATGTGGTTTAGACAACTAGAAAGTGATGACCCGAACTTCCCGGCCGGCCTAAACCGAACAAGGAAGCGGATTGCTTTGAGAACACGACGCATCAGAACACAAACATGAGAATACTTAATTGTTATTACAACAATTTACATCAGAATACAAGATATCAGAGTACAAATAATAATATACATTGGAAAATATCAGAGATTTAAATTACGAAGCAGTGGAAAATTTTCAACTACCACAGCTGAAAGAAATACACGGATACAAAGCATTCCATAGTATAGCTCCAGCCATTACCAAGATCCTATGAAAAGAAATATCTGTAAACCAAAACTACTAGCTGCCCGTGTGAAAAATATAGGCACCCACAGTTTAGGTGGGAAAACAATAAACTCTGAGTTAGTAATGGGACTGGTGTGAGAACTAAAACAGTTATTAAACTTTATTTTAATGTTAGGTAAATCAAAGGACCACGCCGTATAACATGTAATCGGGTTTCTCCCAGGAATACCATAAAACAAACAATGCAATGAACAAAAAGAAAAATGAAGCCGATATAAGACTCAGGTCCCATCACACAATGCACCACAAACAAGAGGATAGAGTTCTACATTATAGTCGCCAAACATGCTTGAACGCGAAATGTTACTTTTATTATTATTAGTGCATATTGCAGAAAACAACTTCAAATATAAATATATCAATCGTAGACGGCATAAGTACCATATATTACATTGCCATATAAGTTTACATCTAAAACTGTAAAATTGCATATTGGAAATTGGGTTTCCATCTATGAACCAAGGCAAGCTATCTTCCTTTCTGATTTGAGGCACTCTAGCACATGCCTCAGGACTAAGACTCGGGTGAGAATTAGGTTAGCGGCAGGACTGGTCAGCCATCGCTAATTAGATATACCATAAACAATACATTAGCCGGTCCTATTGGACTTATCACCTGGTCAGTACGTCGACCATCTTGGTCAGTACGTCGACCATCAAGGGCCTTATGCGGACAAATCAAATCCGAGGTACCTTGCTTTCCATCATCGAACATCCACATAAGTAAAATGACTGGGCTCCGTACCATGACATCACTTGTAGCTAGAAACTAACGTATGTCCATTTCCCAACGGTCCTCATCCATTTCCAGTTCATACAGGGGTGTGAAGCTTGTGAATTAAAGCTACAAAAAGCTGTGCTATATTAAAGCTGTGCCATATTAAGGCTGTTCTTTGATCATCATCCACAAAGCTTTAATTTTCAACAAAAGCTTTGATCCATGCATCTCAGCATGCCACATTGTCAATCCATATCATGCCATTGATTTCCACCAACATATTACCTCTAAGCTCGTACGTCTCAGAGAAGGGTGTTAAGCAAGGGAATAAATTCTCCACCATATATATATATATATATATATATATATATATATAGCATAGATCAATGAACATAGCGTGAAGTATAATGTTAGACATACAATCCATTTGCAAGTCTGTTATGGGTTTGAACGAATCTGGAGGCACCTCATTCCTCATCCCGTATGTCCAATACAGAAGAGAAGTCCTCGCATATCCAGTCGATCTCCAAGTCTATTTGGAAAATCACCACTTATTACCTCATCTTGGGTGTACAGCCCAATCGAGACATCAGTAATAATCCAAATGATGTAAAGATCTCTAGTCTTCAACCACCATCTTCAAATCTTCGACTTTTAATAGATGTGCCAGTTATTCAGAATGGTTAAACCCGGTCTTTCCGAATAACTCGTGTATCTTATAATCAAGTGATATAAAAACACATCATACACCTTATTCCAATCCAGAATATTCTTATATTCAAATATTAATATCTTTGGGAAAGGTTCCCATATAATTTTATCAAAGACTATCTCTTTTAAACATATTGTTTAATCCATTCCTTGGAAATCATTTCAAAAGATTTTATAATATCTTTTCTCAATTTAAACCAGATTAAGGTTTGTCGAACTAGTCGGGATTTTATAAACCTTACCGAAGTAGTCATTCATTTTATTATCTCAATCCCAACCTATTCATCCCATGGAGCAAAACAGGTAGTACTCCATAACTAACACCCACTGTGTTATCGTAAATTTAATTACCATTTAACATTCAAATCTAATTAGTGATTTAACTATCGCATGGAGCAAAACTAGTGGTACTCCATCTCGAACATTTATTGAATTTGGTAAATTTAATTACCTAATTCACATTTCTGTCTAATTAAAGATTAATTAAAACTCTACTTAATTTTAATCTCAAAAACCATTACTTAATGATTATTCAATTTTAGGAAATTAATCCTGTCTTTAACTAGGTTAAAGAACAAATGTCATTTGAAACATAATTCACGATAGATCCAAAATGATTTTCCATTTAATATGGAATCTTCATGGAAACCAGATCAATCGTAATCAATATGAATTTTCATATCAGACTAATACTATAAGTGGAATAATGGCAAAGCCTTTTTACTTCCATAAATAGTAACGGTCTTCATCCATAAAAGCTCATCTCGATTATCACTAAATAAAATTCCATTCAATTCCAATTTAATCTATTAAATTGGAAAACTTTACTTAGGAAAATTCCATTAATCTTAAATAAAAGATTATAATCTTCAAATCATAACTTCACTGTTAATTGGGTTAAAGAACTAATGTTATTTAAAACATTGTTTACGATGAACCCAAAATAGACTTCCATTTAATTCCAATTATATTTATTAATTAAAAAACTTCATTAATCTTAATTAAAATATTTATTCCTTTCTTAGCTGGGTTTAAGAACGACGTTATTGAAGACATCATTCACGACAAAATCCAAAATCCAATCTGATATTAAATATAAGGCTATGAATAGAAATCTTATCAGCTTATATTCAACATCAAATTCTGAAACTAACAAATATTGTATTGGGAATAATGATATCTATATCTTTCAAATTCTTCAAAAATATTCGTATAATCATGGAATTCAACATCGAAATATTCCGAAGATTATTTCCATTCAAATCCTTTCCAATTCATATATTGGAAAATTCTAGTTATATTAAAACCATATAATTTCTTTCAGTTCTTAACTCAAGTTGATAAATAGCTTATTCAGATAAAATATCCTTTATCTTTACAAACGTGGAATTTTTCATCCAAAATCATTTCAAATCATTTATTATGATTTTTCATAATTTATTCATATTTTCAATAATTTTATTAAGGCCCTTATAGTCAGTTTCCAATATCGACCACCGAACTAGATCCATGGCAGCCTTTTCCAAAACTGATTTGGACATGTTTTAAAATCTAACTATTGGATTTCAAATTTTCTTATTTTATTAAAGCTCATTTTATTACAATTCCAATTTTAGGAGAGCCCGACTGTCAAATCTCCTGTTACGTCAATTCGAAGTTACGGGTTGACGTTCGCAAACCGTCGCTGCGCGATGCATTCTATTCAAGCCCGAATTCAATTTATAATAAAAAATAAAATCGAAAACATTTCCAAAATAATTTATAAATATTACAAATTATTCATAACTACCATTTGAAATTCTATTTCAATCATTTTCTTCAAAATCAATTGTCTTCATATCAAACCATTATATTATATATATAATAGATTTCCATTCAAAACGTATTTTATATAACATTTATAATATAATAAAAAAATGATTTCAACTTATGTTTCAATTTCAAATCAAAATTGAACATCCCATATTATTATAATATTTAAATAATAATATTTTCTAAATATCAGATTTTCAAATCAAATCTTCTTGATATTCATTATAATTTTATAATCTTTGTATCCATCCAAAACCGGACATCAAAATCAAACTTTAATTCTTCACTGAATATTATATTAAAATATTCATTTTTTTATTCTAGATTGAAATGAGATCCAACCAATTACCATATAATTGTATTTATATGGATTTCGTGCATCACGTGTATTCAATAATAATTATAAACAATTATTAAACATCCAATTCACAACCAGATTACATTTTCAACTATATAAGCATTAAATAATTAAATAACCCTTATAAAAGTTTGTCAATCAATCGGTTGACATACAATTAAATACGAGGAAGATGTATGAATTAATTATCATTCCAAGACCCGTGTAGTGTTTTCAACCAATAAATAATCCATTAATAAATTATTTATTTATTTCAATCGATATCACGGTGAACATAAACAAGTCGGTTGACTTGTAAATGGATATTTAATCCAATTGCAACTACCAAAAATAATTTAACATCATTTTAATATGTTAATTATTTCAAAATCACATCCAATTTATAACATAAACAATCAACAATTCATCCATCGGGTTTTCAAACAACTATGATGTGAGCTACCATGCACCGTATACAAATTTGTGATAATTAACCAGATAAAATCAATATAACAATCAGTATATATTCAATTATAAAAATAAATAACTGTACAAAATATTTGAGTGAGAAAGTTCTCACATTCATCGGTTTTGGAATTGTTATAATACAATAGTTTTAATTAAATTAAACAACACGTTTAATTTAATTAAAATATGCAACTAGCTCCTTTCTTGTCCTAATCAATTCCATAGAGTGGTGTTTGTCGTCATGATCGCATTGCAACTTGTTTCGTCTGATTCTGTGTCCATTTGAATAAGATATAATCGTTTAAATTTTTGATTACATTTATTTAACTAATTAAATAACTAACTTTAATTAAATATTCTCTAATCCATCTCTACCGTTAATCCTTCCTTCATTTGGTCCTTCAGGCTCGGCATCTCCCTCTATAAACTCATGCACGCACTTAAAAACTCCACCGCGCACTCTTCCTCTCCCCCTTGAACCTGATCCATCACCGCTGTGACGTTGGCCACCACGAGAGACACCTCCGTCCAAGAGAACGTTGAACTCGAAGCCCCCTTCATGCCGTAAAAAGCCTTCGAATGGCATAGCTTCCAAGAGAAATTCTAGCCTCCATAGTTAACAAAATTTGATCGAACTCATATTATTTTAAAGATCTCATTGAGCTCTTCAACTTCGCTCTTGGAATCATAAGTTAATTCATTGCATTTTGTAATAAATTATCGATTGAATTTGGGAGGTTTATGGCCATTAAAAGCTTTTTGGCGGCAACATCTGATTAGTGACCTAGGGTTTGCGATAATATATATATATATATATACACACATATATATATATATTCATATCTAATAACATTTAATTCCCAAATTAATTCGATATGACTCCGAACTCCAAACGAACCCCAACTACTTTCTCCTTTAACTAAATACCCCCATTTCAGACACAATAGGATATGTTTCATAAGCTGATTCGACTATTTTGATCAGTTTTTGTCAAAATTAAAATATAAATCAATATAACGTTAAATATTGAACTTGAACGTACATTTTTAATTTGCCACGACCATACACTAACTCCAAAAATTATGAAATTTGAAATCTTGCTATGTTTTACAATTACGGTTCTAACAAAACTAATTTCATCGAATTCGGAGACCACTTGAAAAATGGGTTTTTAACTAGCTTATTAAATTATAACTGAAATTCAATACGCGTTTAAATTTACTACGCTTACATACTAATTCCAATTGACTTGAAATTTTAAACCTGACAATAATTTGGCCTTCCAGATACAACAAAATTAGTTTCGTCAAAAACGGAGGTTGTTTGCAAAATGGCCATTTTTAAGGGCTTAAATAATATTAAAATATTAATAAATTCCATAACGACTATTTTAAATTTTCGTTTGGACATAACTTACAATTTATAATATGAAAACTCAATTTTTCACATTACTTAGAAAGATATAATTAAATAGATTATAACGTTTCTTGCTTTACTGAAATCCGTCTTATATCACATTCGGTATATTCAATTGAAATTCAAAATTAAATTTTCAAACTATCGTGACGTTACGAGTTTGTTTAATTACGTTTTAAATTTATACGTTCTAACTTCATTTTAAATAAATTTTAAGTCGCTTGTTTTCAAAATAATTCGTTTAAAATATTTAATTTCTATTAAAATCAATTAAAAATAAATTTTAAATTGGTTCCAAAAAACAGGGTTGTTACAATCTCGCTCACTTAAAATCTTTTCGTCTTCGAAAGGAAGATAGAATCGACATCGTTTACTTAACAACCTCAACCTTCGTTCTAACTCAAGTTCTTCAATTTTTTAGTTTCTAAGAACTTTCTCATTTCTCGAAATTTAGCTAACGCGTTAAACTTTCGAATTTTTTTGCCATAACCTCCTTTGTACGGGTTGATCGGTACAACTATAGCTTGCCACTCTGGGCCCTCATCGGTCAAAAAGGAAAACCAAAAGCCAGTCGGCTCATAAAATCATCAAACCCAATTAATACAATAAATGTATACCTTTTCTGCCGGGCATACAATTTTATTCCTTTTCTTAGCTTACACAACCTGTACAACATATATATACATATCCAATTCAAATGAATATTCAATTCAGTTCACCATGAAAATTAATTTGATTTGGGTTAATTTTACCTTCCGTTTTCACATTGGTTGTATTATTTCAATATTTTTTTAGTTAAACTACTTATCAAACATCACAACCAGTAATTAATTGGTTGATTAGTTTTTCAAATATAACACTTTTATATACTCAAAAATATATTTTCAATGCCAAATCACAAACATTAAACTCTAACTAAGTTTTTTGTTCTCAAACCAGTCGATTGGAAATATACAGACATCCCACTTTCGAAACTCAAACATAAACACAAATGATACTCGAGTAATCATCAGTATCATCTTCAGGTGACTAGAGTGTGATTATATATCTACCCAGTATATTTGAGACTTCGTATACACGTGGATCAAACGTATATGAAAAATATCGTTATACTCGATAATCAAAATTCAATATAGAATAAAATACTCAGATACGTATAATAAGATATAATTTTCAAAACTAAATTCGTTTTTGTAAATAACACTCTTCAAACTCATTCTAGGGCATTTCTAACCCAATCTCTAATGAGTCATTCTTATAGAATGTTACTGATCCTTTCCCTGATGAATTCTATTGTCCAGTTCTAATGTGTCTTGTTCTCGAGCTTTGTAGACCAAAGCTCTGATACCAACTGTGACGACCCGAACTTCCAGGCTAGCCTAAAGCGAACAATAAGGTGGATTGCTATAAGAACATGACGCATTAGAACACAAACAGGAGAATATGTCATTGCTATTACAGCAATTAACATTAGATTACAAGATATCAGAGTACAAATAATAATATATAGTGGAAAATATTAGAGATTTAAACTACAAAGAAGCGTAAAAATCTCAACTACCATAGCTGAAAGAAATACATGGATACAAAGCATTCCATAGTATAGCTCTAGCCGTTACCAGGATCATGTGAAAAGAAATATCTGCAAACCAAAACTACTAGCTGCCCGTGTGGAAAATATGGACACCCAGAGTTTATGTGGGAAAACAATAAACTCCGAGTTAGTCACGGGACTGATGTGAGAACTAAAACAGTTGTTAAACTTCATTTTATTGTTAGGTAAATCAAGGTACCACACCATAGAACATGGAACGGGTTTTCTCCCAAGAATACCAAAAAACAAACAACGCAATGCAAAAAAAGAAAAATGAAGCCATTATAAGACCCAGGTCCCATCGCACAATGCAACACAAAAGAGCGGATAGAGTTTTACCTTATAATAGCCGAACATGCTTGATACGCAAAATTTTACTTTTATTATTATTAGTCCATAGTGCAGAAAATAACTTCAAATATAAATGTATCAATCATAGACGGTATAGGTACCATATATTATGTCGCCATATAGGTTTACAAATAAAACCGTAAAATCGCATATTGGAAATAGGGTTTCCATCTATGAACCAAGGCAAGCGATCTTCCTTTCTGATTCGAGACATTTTAGCACATGCCTCAGGACCCAGACTCAGGTGAGCGATAGGTTAGCGGCAGGGCCGACCAGCCGTCACTAATTAGTTATACCATAAATAATACGTTAGTTGGTCCTATCACCTAGTCAGTACGTCGACCATCAAAGGCCTTGTGCGGCCAAATCAAATCCGAGGTACCTGGCTTTCCAACATCCAACATCCACATAAGTAAAATGTCTGGGCCCTATACCATGACATCATTCGTAGCTAGAAACCAACGTATGTCCATTTCTCTGCGGTCCTCATCTCGTTTCTGGTTCATACTGGGGTGTGAAGCTCACGAATTAACGCTACACAAAGCTGTGCTATATTAAAGTTGTGCTTTGATCATCATCAACAAAGCTCTACTTTAAAATAAAAGCTTTGATCCATGCATCTCAGCATGCCACATTGTCAATCCGTACCATACCATTGATTTCCACCAATACATAACCTCTAAGCTCGTACGTCTTAGAGAAGAGTGTTAAGCAAGATAATAAATTCTCCGCCACCAAACAGATATATATAACAGAGATCAAGGAATATAGCGCGAAGTACAATGTCAGACATACGATCCATTTGCAAGTCCGTTCTGGGTCTGAACGGAACCTGAGGCACCTTATTCCTCATCCCATATGTCCAATATAGGAGAGAGACCCTCGCATATTCGGTTGATCTCCAAGTACGTCTAGACGATCACCACTTATTACCTCATCTTGGGTGTACCGCCCAATCGAGACATCAGTAATAATCCAAACGATGTGAAGATCTCCGGTCTTCAACCACCGTCTTCAAATCTTCGACCTTTAATTGTCGTGTCAGTTATTCAGAAGGGGTTAAACCCGGTCTTTCCGAATAACTCACGTATCTTATAATCCGGTGATATAAAAACACATCATATGCCTCATTCCAATCTAAAATATTATTTTATTCAAATATTCATATCTTTGGGAAAGGTTCCCATTAATTTTATCAGATATTATCTTTTTTAAACTAATTGTTTAATCCATTCCTTGAAAATCATTTCAAAAGATTTTATAATATCTTTTCTCAGTTTATACCAGATTAAGGTTTATCAAACTAGTCGGGATTTTACAAATGTTACCGAGGTAATCATTCAATTTATTATCCCAATCCCAACCTATTCATCCCATGGAGCAAAACTTGTAGTACTCCATATCTAATACCCACTGTGTTGTCGGTAAATTTAACTACCATTTAATGTTCGAATATAATTAAAGATTTAACTGTTGCATGGAGTAAAACTGGTGGTACTCCATCTCAAACATTTCTTGAATTCGATAAATTTAATTACCTCATTCGCAGTTCAATCTAATTAATGATTCGTTAAAACTATACTTAATTTTAATCTTAAAAATCATTACTTAATGATTATTCAACTTTAGAAAATTAATCCTGTATTTAACTAGGTTAAAAAACGAATGTTATTTAAAAAACTGTTCGTGATAAACCCAAAATGATTTTCCATTTAATATGGAATCTTCAAGGAAATCAAATCAATCGTAATCAATATGAATTTTCATATTAGACTAATACTATAAGTGTAACAACAACAAAGTCTTTTTAATTCCATAAATAGTAACAGTCTTCATCTACAGAAGCTCATCTTGATTATCACTAAATCAAATTCCATTCAATTCCAATTTAATATATTAAATTGGAAAACTTTATTTTGGAAAATTCCATTAATCTTAATTAAAATATTATAAATTTCAAATCATAACTTCATTGTTAATTGGGTTAAAGAACTAATGTTATTTAAAACATCATTCACGATAAACCTAAAATCAACTTCCATTTAATTCCAATTATATTTATTAATTGGAAAACTTCATTAATCTTAATTAAAATATTTATTCCTTTCTCAACTAGGTTTAAGAACGGTGTTATTGAAGACACCATTCACGACAAAACCCAAAATCCAATTTGATATTAAATACAAGGCTCAGAATAAAAATCATATCGGCTTATATTCAACATCAAATTATGAAACTAACAGATATCGTATTGGGAATAATGATATCTATATCTTTCAAATTCCTCAACAATATCCATATAATCATGGAAACCAATATCAAAATATTCCGAAAATTATTTCCATTCAAATCCTTTTAATTCATACACTGGAAAATTCTGGTTATACTATAGCCATATAATTTCTTTCAATTCTTAACTCAAGTTGATAAATAGCTTATTCAAATAAAAAGCTCATTTCATTACGATTCCAAAGATTCCAATTTCAGGAGAATACGAAGGTCGGATCTCCCGTTACGTCAATTCGAAGTTACGGGTTGACGTTCGCCAACTGTCGCTGCGTGACGCATTCTATTCAAGCCTGAATTCGATTTATAATTATAAATAAAATCGAAAATGTTTCCAAAATAATTTATAAATATTATAAATTATTCACAACTACCATTTGAAAATTTATTTCAATCATTTTCTTCAAAATCAATTACCTTCATATCAAGCCATTATGTTATATATATAATAGATTTCCATTCAAAACGTATTTTATAAAACGTTTATAATATCATAAAAATTGATTTCAACTTCTACTTCAATTTTAAATCAAATGTGAACATCCTATGTTATTATAATATTTAAATAATAATATTTTCTAAATATCAGATTTTGAAATCAAATCTTCTTGATATTCATTTTAATTTTATAATCTTTGCGTCAATCCAAAATCGGACATCAAAAGCAAATTTTAATTCTTCACTGAATATTATATTAAAATATTCATTTTTTATTCCGGAGTAAAACGAAATTCAACCAATTACCATATAATTGTATTTATATGGATTTTGTACATCACGTGTATTCAACAATAATTATAAACAACTATTCAACATCCAATTCACATCCAGAGTGCATTTTTAACTGTATAAGCATTAAATAACGCTTATAACAATCTATCAATCAGTAAGTTGACATACAACTAAATACAAGGGAGATTTGTGAATTAATTATCATCCCAAGACCCGTGTGGGGTTTTCAACCAGTAAATAATCCATTAATATATTATTTATTTATTTCAATGGATATCACTAAAAATGGGTGAACATAAACAAGTCGGTTGACTTGTAAATGGATTTTATTCCAATTTCAGCTACCACAAATAATTTAACATCATTTTAATATGTTAATTATTTCAAAATCACATTCAATTTATAAGACAAACAATCGACAATTCATCCATTGGGTTTTCAAACAACTATGATGTGAGCTGCTATGTACCGTATACAAATTTGTGATAATTAACCAGATAAAGTCAATATAGACAATCAATATATATTTAGTTATAAAAATAAATAACTGTACAAAATATTTGATTGAGAGAGTTCTCACATTGTTCGGTTTTGGAATTGTTATAAAAAAATTGTTTTAATTAAATTAAACAACACGTTTAATTTAATTAAAATATGCAACTAGCTCCTTTCTTGTTACAATCAATTCCATAGCGTAATGTTCGTCATCACGTTTGCATTTCAACTTGTTTCATCTGATTCTATGTTCATTTGAATAAGATATGATCATTTAAATTTTTAATGACATATATTTAACTAATTAACTGTAACGACCCAATTTTTGAACACATCTCAAGTTGTGCCATTAATAAGAAATGAGAATAGATAGAAGAAAAATCACAGAACATCAGAATCTCACAGCGGAAATTTTCACAAAAGATCATACTTTATAACATTACACAACAGTACATATTACATCAGGACACCATAGGTCTAGTGATACAACCCATTCATAGTACATCAGTAATTATACATAACATAGATGATCGACTGACAGACTTAATTATACAGTAGATAAATGGACCAGCACACAGCAAAGTCTTCATTCCGGCTTCACAAGTTTATCCAAAACCTGATTCACTTGTCTATTCATAACAAACGTTATGAATACCCAAGAGTTTAAGGGAAAACACAGAAAATAAACTCCGGGTCAGTCAGGGGACTGGTATGAGTAAACAGTTTAAAACAGTTCAAAGAAAATATCTCATAAGACCACGCCGTAAAGACGGAACGGGTTTTTACCTTATGAGATCAAAATCACTTTGTATACTTTAAAACCAGATATTATCATAATGTCTAGGTGTTTTCACAAATAATTTAGAATCTAGAAGAATGCTTGCATCTCACATTCTCCGATATAGTATACAAATAAAACTCGCTTGGTACTTATGGAAATTGTATTCCCAACTATGACAAGGTATGGGACCACCTTCCGCTGATGTATCTCTAGACGCAAATACACCTGGGTTCAACAAGAACGTCATGCAACCCGGCCCTCACATGACCGACCACTCATTTTTCTTGAGTGTATCGAATGTATATCACCGATGGTTGTGCGCGGCAACCATCCCCGAATGGGCAGAATCGATAGATTTAGAAACAAAAGGAATTTCTCTAGATAGGTGATACTACACTCTAATGGGAGCGACCCACTTAGCCATGCTGCCAGCCCGATTTTTGTCATTTCCTGGGTGTGAGGCTAGACTCGTGTTTCCATCATCACTGGTTCATTCCTTTGAATGCCACATCGTCCTACCCGTCAGAAATACTCATACGATTTCCCAAATATATCACGGGCAATAAAGCTAAGAGAAACGAATTTCTCCGCCACCAACGTAATATACTTACGTAAATTCGATGTGTAGAATCTGACTGATATACGTTGTCAGACACTCGTCCATTCAGGTTTGTTCTGGGACTGAACAGACCAACGATATCGTTCACGATCATCGTCTTGAATATCTCTGACGCGCACGTACAATCAAATCAAAGTGGAAATTAATCCGGCCTCTTTGAAATGATTAACGAACATTTTTCACTTTAAATTATAATTCTAACAACATTATAATCTAATCAGTATATACAGTTACAGCCAAACTAAACAGTACATGATCATTTTGTCAATATCTGATATATTGATCAATTTTCAAAATGGTCGATTTTAGCGTGTGCGACGCACGGGTTTTTCTTGCCATCTTGTCCGTCATCTCTAAAAATGAATTCTTGCATTTAATCTCTTTAGAAAAAATATTTTTTCCTCGTTATTACTTACACTGATTATCCGTGAATGAATAGATTTGATAATTTAATCATCTATTCTACGATTTTTACACCGTGTATCGTTTCATCAAACCTTACTTTGATCTTTTATTTTTAGATTTACTTTCCCTTCTGCTTGATTTACTTCTTTTCTTCTTTTATTATATATTAATAAAATTTCTCTTTATTTCCATCTGAACATGATTAAATATCATTCAAAATTCATATTTAAAAAAAAATACAGAACCGTTCTCGACATGCAGTTCAAAATTGACAAAACTAGCGTATGTTTAACATACGGTCTCTCTTCATCTCGTTTGTTTCAAATTTAAATATTTTTTTTAAATTCAAAATTTAAATTATAAACTAAATTGAAAGTTTGACAAAAATTGCAGTTTTCTGACTTCTCAACTATTGTTACGAACTAGATCTACCTTTCCACACTTGGTCGACTTCCTTCTCATTTTCTCTACAGTTGGCATTTTACATTAGAAAGTCATTTCAAATTTTTATTTAAATTTAATTTAATTTAATTTAAAACCTCAGTTTCAATATTTGAATTTCATTTTTTTTGTCGAAAACAGCATTTTCCCTTGCCCAATCCCTTAAATCCCCATGAAACCCGAAGTGCCACTTTAATGTGGTAGTACCACATTTCAATTCTTTGCGAACTACAAAGTACCAGTACCACTTGCTGGAAAACACGGTCTGATCCTTCAAAAACTCGATGGCCACTCTTGCCAACCTCCCTCTTCTTCTTCTCCCTTACTCAGACATGGTCGTGCACCTGCACACCTTCCCCCGACGCCTTCCAAGGTCGGTGATCATCTCCACGCGTCCCCCTTCTTCCCCTGACTACTTGACAACGACTGGCCACCATCTCCATCATCTCAACAGAAATTTCACCGAGGCACCACCATACCCAAGAAAAATCCCATCCGAGAAAAAGGTTGCCTCGCCTCCTCTGGACCATGCGACGCCACCGCCTTCCTGCCATGTCATCGCCACCTCCCAACGCTCCTTTCCCCCCCATACCGCACTTCCCTAGGGCCGACGTCAGAGAGCAGTTCGATGATGAAAGCGGCACCCAAAACTATGTTTAAAAACCTATTTCTGTCGATTTCACAAAATCCGTCCATTAGAAAAATTGTTTTACATTTTTCCCCTAACCTCTGAACCCCAACAAAGCTTTCACCTTGATCCCCTGACCTACGACAACCTAGATGATCGGAATTTGGCCATTTTGTAAATTCTGATCATCTCAAAATTCCCGACTATATAGGCCACTAAAAATCACACAATTTCTTCCTAAAATCATCATTTGATTTCCTTGTTGTGATTATGTAATCATACTTGATTTTAAATCAATTTGAAAATCCAGTTAGAAAATAATTTACAGAGAGCATTCTGTGCTTGTTTAAAATCAACAGTAAAGGGTTTCTTTTGTCAAAGCTTGTTTTACTTTGAATCTTTATGACTAGGTACAAATTTTAAAACAAGTCTGACACCTCTTTACAAAAATTCTTTACCTTAGCTTATTAATCTATCTATACTTGTTAAGTTTTGTACACTTAACAGGTCAGGAAAACCAAAACAGTGAATGTCTCTTTCAACCACCTGATGCTTAAAGGTTTTTATTTACAAACAAACATGATTCCTACTTCAAATCAAACAAACAACCATTCATGATATTATTACCAGAACAAAGCATTATCAACAATCCAAGTTCAACCATAACTAAGGTATCAAACTGCAGAAAAATAAGCAGAGAATTTGGAACCGTTTAACTCACTTTAAAAGCTCCAAAATCCTTGAACTTTTCCTTTGCTAAAACTCCTTTGAACTTGCTGTGTTGGTGTGAGTGAGAGTGGTGTACATGTATGGTCCTTATATAGTGGCAAGGAATAGATAAAATATTTGTGCATTAAATGCAGTTTTTGAATAAAGAGAGACAAAAAAACAGTTTTTCAGCTGTGCTTGACAATTGAAAGACCACTTTTTAAAAAATATTTCTCTCAAACAATCAACACAAAATCCTATGACTTCACATGGCCTTAGCTGCCACTTTATGTGAAATATTTTCCTGCGCAAGGACTCTTATTGGAGGACTATGAACCATCAAATTAAATGCTTCTTGTACTACATGTCATTTTCTAAATCTATCCTAGGACTTAGCCAAAAATAGAACCCCTTATTGTACCAAACTAGGCTCAGTTTTCACATGGTTTTAGCTTCCCCTTTCCTTATGCAAAGTATGCTGATTTAACAAAAATTATATAATACAAATACCTTGGCTTTCAAGGTAGGCAAAACTCTGAAATTTCCTGCACAGTTTTGCTCACGGCCAGGTCATGTTTTTGTGCAATGAAGTCTTGGAAAAATCATTTCTTTAGGCTTAACTAGGGTAGTGAAGAACCATGTCTAATTGTACAAGATTTGGTGATCTTCTTGTGCATGTATTGTGACAAAATGAAAGTGTTTTTGGGAAAATAAAAGGGGACAAATTCAAAAAAAAAACATGAAAGATTTCAAATCTGAAAATGTTGAAACAAAAAGACATTTGCCATGTGAAATGTACAAGCATTCAAATCCATTATTCTAGTGTAGTTCTAGTGTAGGCTTTTACTTGTGTAGTTGCAACTAGGTGTTCATATATTCATGTTGTGAGTGAAACAAACATGCTCACTTGTTCTTGCCAACAAAACATGGTTTTAACAAATCCTTGGTTAAAATGCTTTGTTGTAAAAAAAACTAGAAATTAACTTAGAAATATAAGGCTTTAAAAATCCCCTTTTAACATAAATGAACAAAAATTCAAAAAGGAAAAATGGCATTTTGTAATGCTATATACATGTGTTATTATCTGTTCATAAGAAGAAGAAAAATCATAAACAAACGCTATATATTTCATGCTAGAATACATGAATATGTAAAAACAAGTGTTTGTAAGTGCTGTGCTTATGCAGGTGCTATCATACATATTTTAACATGTATTAAAATTTTAAAATTTGAAATTTTAACTCGTATTTACACATACGTACTTACGATCAAATACTATCAGCGTTAAAGATGTGTAAAAAATACGGGTCATTACATTCTACCCCCCTTATAAAAATTTCGTCCTCGAAATTTGTAAATAGTAGATTAGAGTTATCGACACATATATAAACACACATCAGCAATATCCTATTCATAACCAAAAATATCTATCAAAATTTCTCTTCTAACCCATCGGCCAATTTACTTAACTCCGTTAAGTATTTCCAAAATATTCATTCACTCAGTTAATCATCTTCAGTTTGGGATTCACAAATATGATTTGTTTTCACAAATCGACCAATTCACCTTTCCTGAGTCCATATCCAATAAACCCTCAAGCCCAGCCTTAATTCCAAGAAATCCAAATTTTAACTCAATTTAAAACTCTAACTCGATTTCCGGTATCGATATGAATGGATATTCTTCTATTTTAATCCAACCATATTAAATTATCTTGGAGCCGACCCTAGTTAATTAACTCCTTTTATCTAAAAAGAGTAAAGTACCTTCTGAAGCTCCTTCTACATTCTCAGAAGTTGACGACTTATCCATCAAAGCATAGACCTTGGGTTCCTGTGCCTTTATCAGTGGACAGTCTCTAACCAAGTGCCCAGGCTGATGACAGTTATAGCATGAAAACTTCTGTGGAATAGCATCACTTGTTCCCTTTGGTTGCTGTTGCTCCGGCTGCTGAGTCTGCTGTGACTTTTCTGCTGCTGGCTTGGTGCAGAACTTGGCAATGTGTCCTTTCTCCAAACAGTTGTGGCATATGGTATCTTTGAATCGTTCTTTGGCTTTTTACCCCATCTTAGGCACTTCCTTATTGTTGTTGTTCCAGTTTGGATTGAACTTCCTCTTATTTGGATTCTCACCACTAGATCCTCCTGTCTGTGCTGCTTTTGCCACTGGCTTCTTACCCTCCAGTGCCTCATAACGAACTGCCATATCAACTAGATCAACGAATGGAACCTTGAGATGTCCAATCATCTGAACTTGCAGGCTATCCTTTAATCCCGCTATGAACATTTCATTCTTCTTAAGCGGAGTGTTGATCAATTTTGGCCCGAAACAAGAAAGTGAGTTGAATTTGTTCTCATATTCAGATATTTTCATATTCCCTTGTTTGAGATCAATAAAATTCCGATAAATCCTAGTCTTTCCTACAGCAGGTAGAAATTGTCCTTCGAAAGCTTCTTTGAATTTTTCCCAAGTGAAATCTTCCTCAGGAACATTAGCAGTTTGAGTGTCCCACCAGATCGCAGCAGTTCCTTGAAGTTGCCATGATGCCAAAAGACGCTTCTGATCGTCATTCAACTTCAACCCATTGAAAATTCTTTCATAAGACCTCATCCAAGCTTGAACTTCAGTAAACGACTCAATTCCCTTGAAATCTTTTCCTCCCAGAGTCGTATGCTTCTTACAAATAGTCGCAAAACTCTTATCCTGTTGAACTGGTGCAACTTCCTCTACTGTTTCCCCTTGGTCTTGGGATCTAGTAGTACGATCAGTAACAGTGGATGACCCTCTAGCTCGACTTCTTCATCCACGGCTACTCATTTTGATCACCTGACTATAACAGGTTGTTAATCGAGTCTTGATGGGACATAACTAACTTAGGTATAACATCCAAGTTGTTTTAAATTCGTTTTAACTTTGATATAAAAATACGCTCCCTCACACTCACCTAAAGCCTAGGTAATCAAGAACCTAAGCTTTGATACCAACTGTAACGACCCAACTTTTGAACACATCTCAAGTTGTGCCATTAATAAGAAATGAGAATAGATAGAAGAAAAATCACAGAACATCAGAATCTCACAGCGGAAATTTTCACAAAAGATCATACTTTATAACATTACACAATAGTACATATTACATCAGGACACCATAGGTCTAGTGATACAACCCATTCATAGTACATCAGTAATTATACATAATATAGATGATCGACTGACAGACTTAATTATACAGTAGATAGATGGACCAGCACACAGCAAAGTCTTCATTCCAGCTTCACAAGTTTATCCAAAACTTAATTCACTTGTCTATTCATAACAAGCATTATGAATACCCAAGAGTTTAAGGGAAAACACAGAAAATAAACTCCGGGTCAGTCAGGGGACTGGTATGAGTAAACAGTTTAAAACAGTTCAAAAAAAATATCTCATAAGACCACGCTGTAAAGACGGAACGGGTTTTTACCTTATGAGATCAAAATCAATTTGTATACTTTAAAACCAGATATTATCATAATGTCTAGGTGTTTTCACAAATAATTTAGAATCTAGAAGAATGCTTGCATCTCACATTCTCCGATATAGTATACAAATAAAACTCGCTTGGTACTTATGGAAATTGTATTCCCAACTATGACAAGGTATGGGACCACCTTCCGCTGATGTATCTCTAGACGCAAATACACCTGGGTTCAACAAGAACGTCTTGCAACCCGGCCCTCACATGACCGACCACTCATTTCTCTTGAGTATATCGGATGTATTTCACCGATGGTTGTGCGCGGCAACCATCCCCGAATGGGAAGAATCGATAGATTTAGAAACAAAAGGAATTTCTCTAGATAGGTGATACTACACCCTAATGGGAGCGACCCACTTAGCCATGCTGCCAGCCCGATTTTTGTCATTTCCTGGGTGTGAGGCTTGAGGCTAGACTCGTCTTTCCATCATCACTGGTTCATTCCTTTGAATGCCACATCGTCCTACCCGTCAGAAATACTCATACGATTTCCCAAATATATCACGGGCAATAAAGCTAAGAGAAACGAATTTCTCCGCCACCAACGTAATAAACTTACGTAAATTCGATGTATAGAATCTGACTGATAGACATTGTCAGTAACTCGTCCATTCAGGTTTGTTCTGGGACTGAACAGACCAATGAAATCGTTCACGATCATCGTCTTGAATATCTCTGATGCGCACGTACAATCAAATTAAAGTGGAAATTAATCCGGCCTCTTTGAAATGATTAACGAACATTTTTCACTTTAAATTATAATTCTAACAACATTATAATCTAATCAGTATATACAGTTACAGCCAAACCAAATAGTACATGATCATTTTGTCAATATCTGATATATTGATCAATTTTCAAAACGGTCGATTTTAGAGTGTGCGACGCACGGGTTTTTCTTGCCATCTTGTCCATCATCTCCAAAAATTAATTCTTGCATTTAATCTCTTTAGAAAAAATATTTTTTCCTCATTATTACTTACAGTGATTATCCATAAATGAATAGATTTGATGATTTAATAATCTATTCTACGATTTTTACACCGTGTATCGTTTTATCAAACCTTACTTTGATCTTTTATTTTAGATTTACTTTCCCTTCTGCTTGATTTACTTATTTTCTTCTTTTATTATATATTAATAAAATTTCTCTTTATTTCCATCTGAACATGATTAAATATCATTCAAAATTCATATTTTTAAAAAAATACAGAACCGTTCTCGACATGCAGTTCAAAATTGACAAAACTAGCGTATGTTTAACATACGGTCTCTCTTCATCTCGTTTGTTTCAAATTTAAATATTTTATTTAAATTCAAAATTTAAATTATAAACTAAATTTAAAGTTTGACAAAAATTGCAGTTTTCTGACTTCTCAACTATTGTTACGAACTAGATCTACCTTTCCACACTTGGTCGACTTCCTTCTCATTTTCTCTACAGTTGGCATTTTACATTAGAAAGTCATTTCAAATTTTTATTTAAATTTAATTTAATTTAAAACCTCAGTTTCAATATTTGAATTTCAGTTTTTTTGTCGAAAACAACATTTTCCCTTGCCCAATCCCTTAAATCCCCATGAAACCCGAAGTGCCACTTTAATGTGGTAGTACCACATTTCAATTCTTTGCAAACTACAAAGTACCAGTACCACTTGCTGGAAAACACGGTCTGATCCTTCAAAAACTCGATGGCCACTCTTGCCAACCTCCCTCTTCTTCTTCTCCCTTACTCAGACATGGCCGTGCACCTGCACACCTTCCCCCGACGCCTTCCAAGGTCGGTGATCATCTCCACGCGTCCCCCTTCTTCCCCTGACTACTTGACAACGACTGGCCACCATCTCCATCATCACAACAGAAATTTCACCGAGGCACCACCATACCCAAGAAAAATCCCATCCGAGAAAAGGTTGCCTCGCCTCCCCTGGACCTTGCGACGCCACCGCCTTCCTGCCATGTCATCGCCACCTCCCAACGCTCCTTCCCCCCCCCCCATACCGCACTTCCCTAGGGCCGACGTCAGAGAGCAGTTCGGTGATGAAAGCGGCACATTAAAAACCTAGTTCTGTCGATTTCACAAAATCCGTCCATTAGAAAAATTGTTTTACATTTTTCCCCTAACCTCTGAACCCCAACAAAGCTTTCATCTCGATCCCCTGACCTACGACAACCTAGATGATCGGAATTTGGCCATTTTGTAAATTCTGATCATCTCAAAATTCCCGACTATATAGGCCACTAAAAATCACACAATTTCGTCCTAAAATCATCATTTGATTTCCTTGTTGTGATTATGTAATCAAACTTGATTTTAAATCAATTTGAAAATTCAGTTAGAAAATAATTTACAGAGAGCATTCTGTGCTTATTTAAAAACAGCAGTAAAGGGTTTCTTTTGCCAAAGCTTGTTTTACTTTGAATCTTTATGACTAGGTACAAATTTTAAAACAAGTTTGACACCTCTTTACAAAAATTCTTGACCTTAGCTTATTAATCTATTTATACTTGTTAAGTTTTGTACACTTAACAGGTCAGGAAAACCAAAACAGTGAATGTCTCTTTCAACCACCTGATGCTTAAAGGTTTTTAATTACAAGCAAACATGATTCCTACTTCAAATCAAACAAACAACCATTCATGATATTATTACCCGAACCAAGCATTATCAACAATCCAAGTTCAACCATAGTTAAGGTATCAAACTGCAAAAAAATAAGCAGAGAATTTAGAACCGTTTAACTCACTTTAAAAGCTCCAAAATCCTTGAACTTTTCCATTGCTAAAACTCCTTTGAACTTGCTGTGTTGGTGTGAGTGAGAGTGGTGTACATGTATGGTCCTTATATAGTGGCAAGGAATAGATAAAATATTTGTGCATTAAATGCAGTTTTTGAATAAAGAGAGACAAAAAAAACAGTTTTTCAGCTGTGCTTGACAATTGAAAGATCACTTTTAAAAAAATATTTCTATCACACAATCAACACAAAATCCCATGACTTCACATGGTCTTAGCAGCCACTTTATGTGAAATATTTTCCTACGCAAGGACTCTTATTGGAGGACTATGAACCATCAAATTAAATGCTTCTTGTACTACATGTCGTTTTCTAAATCTATCCTAGGACTTAGCCAAAAATAGAACCCCATATTGTACCAAACTAGGCTCAGTTTTCACATGGTTTTAGCTTCCCCTTTCCTTATGCAAAGTTTGTTGATTTAACAAAAATTATATAATACAAATACCTTGGCTTTCAAGGTAGGCAAAACTCTGAAATTTCCTGCATAGTTTTTCTCACGGCCAGGTCATGTTTTGTGCAAAGAAGTCTTGGAAAAATCATTTCTTTAGGCTTAACTAGGGTAGTGAAGAACCATGTCTAATTGTACAAGATTTGGTGATCTTCTTGTGCATGTATTGTGACAAAATGAAAGTGTTTTTGGGAAAATAAAAGGGGACAAATTCAAAAAAAAAACATGAAAGATTTCAAATCTGAAAATGTTGAAACAAAAAGACATTTGCCATGTGAAATGTACAAGCTTTCAAATCCATTATTCTAGTGTAGTTCTAGTGTAGGCTTTTACTTGTGTAGTTGCAACTAGGTGTTCATATATTCATGTTGTGAGTGAAACAAACATGCTCACTTGTTCTTGCCAACAAAACATGGTTATAACAAATCCTTGGTTAAAATGCTTTATTGTAAAAAAAACTAGAAATTAACTTAAAAATATAAGGCTTTAAAAATCCCCTTTTAACATAAATGAACAAAAATTCAAAAAGGAAAAGTGGCATTTTATAATGCTATATACATGTATTATTATCTATTCATAAGAAGAAGAAAAATCATAAACAAACGCTTTATATTTCATGCTAGAATACATGAATATGTAAAAACAAGTGTTTGTAAGTGCTGTGCTTATGCAGGTGCTATCATACATATTTTAACATGTATTAAAATTTTAAAATTTGAAATTTTAACTCGTATTTACACATATGTACTTACGATCAAATACTATCAGCGTTAAAGATGTGTAAAAAGTCCGGGTCATTACATTAACTAATTAACTTTTATTATATATTCTGTAATCCATCTATACTGTTAATCCTTCCATCATTTGCTCCTTCAGGCTCAACATCGACTTCTATAAACTCACGCATGCACATAAAAACTCCACCATGCACTCCTCCCCATGCCCCTTGAACCCGATCCATCACTACCACGACGTTGGCAGTCGCGAGAGACCCCTCCACCTAGAAGAACGTTGAACTCAAAGCCCCCTTCATGCCGAAAAAAGCCTTCAAATGAAGCAACTTCCAAGAGAAATTCTGGCCTCTATAGTTTACAAAATTCGATCAAACCCTTATGATTATAAAGATTTCATTGAGCTCTTCAACTTTTCTCTTGGAACCATAGGTTAATTCACTGTATTTTGTAAGAAATTACCGACTGAATTTGAGAGGTTCATGGCCATTAAAAGCTTTGTGGCGGAGACATCTGATTAGTGACCTAGGGTTTACGATTATATATATATATATGTGTGTATATATATATATTTAATAATATTTAATTTCCAAATTACTTCGATATGATTTCGAACTCCAAATAACCTCAACGACTTTCGCCTCAAACCAAATACCCCCATTCCGGACACAATGGGTTATGTTTCGTAAGCAAATTCGACTATTTTGATTAGTTTTTAAAATTAAAATATAAATCAATATAATGTTAAGTATTGAATTTGAATGTCGTTTTTAATTTGCCACGGCCACATACTGACTCCAAAAATTATGAAATCTTGCTATGTTTTTCAATTACTGTTCTAACAAAGCTAATTTCTTCGAATTTAGAGACCGCTTGAAAAATGGCGTTTTAACTGGCTTATTAAATTATAACTGAAATTCAATACGCGTTTAAATTTACTATGCTTAAATACTAATTTCAATTGACTAGAAATTTTAAACCTAACAATAATTTGACGTTCTGGATCCAACAAAACTGGTTTCGTCGAAAATGGAGATAGTTTGCAAAATGGCCATTTTAAGGGCTTAAATAATATTAAAATATTAATAATTTCCATAGCGACTATTTCGAAATTTCATTTGGACATAACTTACAATTTACAATATGAAACTCAATTTTTCACATTCGTTAGAAAGATATAATTAAATAGATTGTAACGTTTCTTGTTTTACTGAAATTCGTCTTATATCACATTCTGTATACTCAATTGAAATTCAAAATTAAATTTTCAAACTACCGCAACGTTAAGAGTTCGTTTTAATTAAATTTTAAAGTTATATGTTCTTACTTCATTTTAAATAAATTTTAAGACGTTTACTTTCAAAATAAATCATTTAAAATATTTAATTTCTATTAAAATTAATTAAAAATAAATTTTAAATTGGTTCCAAAAATCAGGGTTGTTACGAAGAAACTCAATCAACAGCTAGACATGATTGATTGAAAGGTTTATAAGATATTTTCGGGTCCATTTAGCATAGCTTAAAATGTGATGACATTGGCAGCGATAAGGCAAAACACAGGATAATCTCTATGTACCTTTCAGTAGAGATTCAACACCGTCATAGCCGCAGTTGACCGACCAGATCCATCTATGTTGTTGATGGTGGTTGTTTCTAGAGTTTCGGTAGACACCGAGTTCAAGAGATCATTGAAATGAGATCCTCAGCGGAATCTTAAGGAATACTTTTTCGATGCCAACAGATTTTTGAGGGAAGTAGATGCGAAGACGGAGTGCGAAACTCTTGAGGTTAATGCAACTAAGGCCGACGAACCGTTCAACAAGGGAAAACGTATAGCAGGAAACAATTAATGAAGCGACCCGAAACTCCCCGTGAAGGAAAGCCCGGATTGACTTTGAGAACAAGACAAATCAAATACAAACAGAAGAACATTTCATTGTATATTACAACAATTTCATCAGATTACAAGAATATACAGAGTACAAATAAATATTACACATTTACTAAATATCATAGGTTTACAAATTACAATGCAACGGAGAAATAATACAAAACACAAATGAAAAGAATACTCGGATACAGAGCTTTCTGAATATCATTCCAGCTGTAAACCAGGATCCTATGAATATAAATCTGCAAAACCCAACTACTAGCTGCCTGTGTGGAAAATATGGGCACCCAGAGTTTAGGTTAAAACAATAAACTCCAGGTCAGTCATGTGACTGGTGTGAGAACTAAAACAGTTATTTAAAACTCTACTTTAAATCAGATATATCAAGGGACCATGCCGTATAACACGAAACGGGTTTCCTCCCAGGAATACCAGTGCATATAAAAAACATCGCAATGCTTTTTGGAAAAATGAATCTATTATAAGACCCAGGTCCCATCACACAATGCAACGCAAGCCAGAGGATAGGGTTTTCCCTTATAATAGCCAAACATTCTTGGTACGTTAAAACAAATCATTTGATACTATTATAAGTGCGTAGTGTATAAAACAACTTCAAATATAAATGTATCAATCCTAGACATCATGGGTACCATATATCATGTCGCCAATACTAGGCTCTATAATCAAAACCGCAATTGTCACGTATTGGAAGTTGGATTTCCATCTGTGAACCAAGGCAAGGGATCGTCCTTACCGCTTCGAGATTGTCTAGCCCGAGCCTCAGGCAAGCGCGTAGGCAAGCCTTGGATCGTCAGGGCCGGTCCACACGGAGTGGATTAAAATGCCTGAACAATGCGTTTCCCCGCCCTATGGGGCATAAACTGGTCATAACCCGATCAAACTATCGGCCTTGGAATGACTGATATAACCGAGGCGTCTCGCTATCCATCATCCACATAAGTAAAATGTCCGGGCGTGTAAAACCCAAAACACCACTCCTAGCTAGAAGGAAACGCATGTCCTCCCTGAAGTCCTCTCCCGTTTCTGGTCCACACCGAGGTGTGAGGCTCACGAATTAACACTACACAAAGCTACGCTATATCAAAGTCGTGCTTTGATCATCAACCTAAAGACTCTGGTTTTCAACAGAAGCCTTGATCAATTGCATCTCAGCATGCCACACAGGCAATTCACGCTATGCAACCGATGTCTATCAATCACACAGAATGAAATCCGATGCCAGACACACATCCATTTACAAGTTCGTTCTGGGTCTGAACGAAACCGGTGGCACCTTATTCCTCCCCTATATGTCCAATACAGGGGAGAGGTCCTCGCATATCCGGTCGATCTCCAAGTATGTCTGGACGATCACCACTTATTACCTTGTCTTGGGTGTACATGCTAATCAAACATCAGTAATCATCCAAACGATGTGAAGACCTCTGGTTTTTGGCCACTGTCTTCATCCTCGACACATCGTCGAATCAATTATTCAGAATGGGATAAACCCCGTCTTTCTGAATAACTCGCGTATATAGTAAACAAGTGTTATAAAAACACAACATACGCCTCATTCCAATCCAGAATATTCCTTTATTCAAATATTCTTATACTTTGGGAAAGGTTCCCATTAATTTTTTGAAAGATAAATTTTTTAAATTTATTCTTTAATCTTCCTTTGGATATCATTTCAATCTAATTAAAGGGGCAATAAAACTCCACTTGGTTATAATCTTCCCAAAAATCAATATTAACAATTGTTTAACTTGGGAAATCATATCCTGCCTTTAATTGGGTTAAAGAACCAATGTTGTTTAAAACATAGTTCACGATAAACCCAAAATCACCTTCCATTCCATCAGCCTTTAACCGTAAATTAGCAAGTGAACAATTCCCTAAGCATTAACCTCGAAGGCCGAAACCAACATCAGATCAATACCGAGGAAACCATTCAACTTAACTAATCTCCAGTTAGTTTCTGATTTTCTTAACTCCATTGGGTCTAAGAACAGTATTATTAAAGATAGCATTCACGACAACCCAAAATCTTATTCCTGTCTTTAACTGGGTTAAAGAACCAATGTCCTTTAAAACACGGTTTGCGATAAACCCAAAATCACATTCCATTCCATCAGCCTTTAACCGTAAATTAGCAAGTGAACAATTCCCTAAGTTTTAACCCCGAAGGCCGAAACCAACATCAGGTCAATACCCAGGAAACCATTCAACTTAACTAATCTCCAGTTAGTTTCTGATTTTCTTAAATCCATTGGGTCTAAGAACAGTATTATTAAAGATACCATTCACGACAACCCAAAATCTTATTCCATTGTTAATCAGGTTAAAGAACAAGTGTTATTTAAAACACCGTTCATGATAAACCCAAAGACCAATTTCAATTCCATTCCAATTAAATATCAATTAATTGGTATACTTCATTAAATCTAAATAAAAAGATTTAATCTTTTCCCAACGGGGTTCAAGAGCAGTGTTAATGAAGACACCATTCACGACAAACCCAAAATCACATTTGATATTAAATACAAGGCTCTGAATAGAAAATATATCGGCTTATATTCAATATCAAATTCTGGAATCAACAAATACCGTATTGGAATAACGATATATATTTCTTCCAAATTCCTCAACTATATCCATATAATCACGGAATCCAATATCGAAATAATCCGAAGATAATTTCGATTCAAATCCATTCCAATTCATATATTGGGAATTCCGGTTAGTTTTAAAACCATTTCAAGTCCAATTATTTATTTTAAAATATTGGATTTCATAATTCTAGTTCATAACTAGTTCATTTCGATAAAAATATATTTTTATCTTTTCAAATATGGAATTTTTCATCCCAATTCTTTCCAAATCATTTATTATGATTTTACACTAATTATTGATTATTTTTAATAATTTTACCTAGGCCCGTACAGTCGATTTCCATAAACGGCCATCGAACTGCACTTACAACGACATTTTCCAAATTTGATTTGGACATTATTCCAAATCCAATCGTTAGATTTCAAATCTCTCATATTCATTAGAAAGCTCTTTTCGATACGAATCCAGTGGTCCGGTTTTAGGAGAATCCGATGGTCGGATCTCCCGTAATGTCCGTTCGAAGTCAATGGTCGAAATTCGCGAATTACCGCAGCACGACGCGTTCTATTCTGGCCATTATATATATAATATATATATTATATATATTTCGTCAATTTCCATCTAAAACGTATTTTATAAATCGTTTTAAATTCGTTTTCAAAACGATTTTAACTTCATATTCAATTTCTAATCAAAATTGAATATTCCATACCATCGATATATAAATGGTAATATTTTCAAAACATTATATTTTGAAATCAATTCCTTTTGAATATTCATTATAAAAATGAATAAAATCGATATAAATACTGTTCACGTCAAAATGGCGTTAATCTAATCAACACGGCTTTATATATTTAAATATATTCGTGTCCATCCCAAATCGGACATCAAAATCAAATTTTGATCTTTTACTGAATATTATTTTAAAATAATCACTATTTTAAAATATTCATTCTTTCTGAACTAGAATCCGACACAGTCAATTACCATATAATGTGATTATATTGATTTCATACACATATGTACACAACAACAATCAAACATAGTCAACCATCATCCAAAGTGCATTCTACACTGCATAAGCATCAAATATAAATATTTAACGCTTACAGCAGCCTGTCAATCAATCGATCGACATACAGCTAATTATTGGGACTAGTGTATGTCATATATCATCGCAATACCCGTGTGGGATTTCAAACAATCAAACACATGTTTTATTTGTGCAGTTGGGCGATGTGTAAAATTTATCGTCCCAATCAATATTAGTCAAATGTGTGTACATAAACAAATCGTCTGATTTGTTTATAAATATTTATTTTATTCATATACACGTTAAACATTATATTTTTAACTATAAAATATTTTATTCCCATTCCACATCACATAATCAATTTTCACAACACAAACAAAAAAGTCGTCCATGGTCTGTGGACGACGGGGGTCGGGTGCTGCTAAGCACCGTCTGCATCCTAGTATATATTTTAACTAGAAAATAAATTAAAAGTGAGGAGTTCTCACCTTGGGGTTCCACTCTGCCATGCTTTGATTGCCGATCTATGTAGTATACCTACGTTAAAAATTATATTTTTAACCAATCAGTAATTATTTCTTTGTATGATTATTTTATAAATAACATACATAGGCTAAAAATTATATTTTTGTCTTTCCAAAAATAATTTCATATTTTTATAACAACGCTACATAGATAAAAATCACATGTTTCTATCGCTAATGAATGTATAAAAATCACATCTTTATTTCGCTATTATTTAAAAATTATATTTTTATTATATCTATAATATACAAATCATATTTCT
Organism: Allium sativum; assembly: GCA_030737875.1. Taxonomy (NCBI): domain Eukaryota; kingdom Viridiplantae; phylum Streptophyta; class Magnoliopsida; order Asparagales; family Amaryllidaceae; genus Allium; species Allium sativum. The sequence goes on from CM060920.1 coordinate 495,470,310, forward strand.
ATTATCTCTATAATATAAAAATCATATTTTTACAACACTTCTTTTTATATAAAAATTATATTTTTATATCTCTACTTCTTATATAAAGACCGAATTTTTATTACGCTTCATATATTTAAAAATCGCATTTTTATGTTATATAAAAAATCTAATCTTTTTAATCAAACAAAAATCTAATCTTTTTAATCAAACAAAAATCTAGTTTTTCTACTTACAAAAATCAAGTTCTTCTACTTACAAAAATCAAGTTTATCTATATAAAAATCATGTTTTTCTATATAAATTTAAATCTGAAATTAAAATACTTACCATTTCATTCGTCGGAGACAAGAGGAGGGAGGAAGAGGCGCGGTGGTGTGGGGGTGTCGCGGCCTAGAGGTGGTGGCCCTGGGTGTGCTGGCGGCGCCGGTCTTCCATGGGTTTGGGCGCGATTTCAATTGAAGAGGGAGGAAAGGCGATAGGGTGTGGGGCTCCGCTGAAGGAGGGGGAGCGGGGTCGCGGTCTGTTGACGGGGTGGGCGGCGCGACGGTGGAAGGGGGAAGCAGCGGCGGTAATCGGTTTGAAGAAGTGGTTGTCAGTTTTCTGAGAATGGTTCAAAGGTTAGTGGGGTTAAAAATATATATTTTATAATTTAATATTATTATTTTTCTCCCTTGAAGTTGACTTTTAATTCAAATCCCAAATCTAGACCAACGACTATCGCCCCTAGCACATTACCCCCATTCCGAATACAATGGGATATGTTTCGTAAGCCAGTTTGGCTGTTTCACTCGGTTTTCGCTGAAATTAAAATATAAATTTATATATTCAATTTAAACGTACATCTCAATTTATTGGGGCCACATATAGACTCTAAAAATTACAAAAAAATTATTTCTAGCTTCGTATTGACGATATGGTCCTAACAAAACTAATTTCGTCGAATTTGGAGACCCCTTGAAAAATGGCCATTTTCTGGTCGATCCAAATTGACTAAAACTGACAAAACACGTTTTCTTGTGTCACACTCACATATTGATTCAAAAAATTATGGAAATTTGAATCTAGCAATAATTTGACATCTCGGATCCAACAAAAGTGGTTTCATCGAAAACGGAGGTCGCTTGCAAAATTTCCATTTTTAAGGGTTATATTTCCATAGCGACTATTCTGAAATTTCAACTGGGAATAACTTATTATTCCCGCTATGTAATTTCAATTTTTCGTATTCATTGGAAAGATATTTTCAAATAGATTCAAATATTTTTGGTTTCGTTAAAATCTGGTTTATTTTGAATCCATTACAGTCATTTGAAATTTGAAATCGAATTTTTAAACTACCGCACCATTTCCAATTCCTTTTATAATTAGAAATAAATATTTATATTTTAAAGTCGATTCAAATAAATACATTCTAATTCTATTCAAAATAAATTTCTCATCGTTATTATTTAAAATAAATCATTTTAATATTCAAAATTCATCAAAATTGCCAAAATAAAAATTTTAAATTGGTTCGGATTTTCCGGGTTGTTACAATCTCCCCACTTAAAATCTTTTCGTCCTCGAAAAGGAACGGAGCTGAAAGTTGTTTTACAAACCAACTCAACTTTCAGTTTGGCTTTCATTCTTCAACTTTTCAATTTTTAAGAATTTTCAAATTCTTCAAAAATTTGGCTAACTCCCTAAATTTTCGAAAAATTTCGCCATAACCTCCTTTGTACGGGAGCACCGGGAAAATCCCGAAATCGCCATACAGGCCTCTCCAATCCAAGAGGAAAAAGAAACAGCCAAGCGGCTCATAAATCATCAAAAACCCAAGAAATACAATAAAAATGTACCTATTTGTCGGGCAAAATTTTTTATTCCTCTGCTCTAGCCTCTTTGCAATGACCTGTTCAACGGATACACATGTATATGCATGCAATTCAAACAATTTTCAATACAGTTCAATATTTGGTACCATTTGGCTAAATTTACCGTTCTTTCACATAATGGTTTGATTAGATAACAAATAATTATACAACACAACCATCAATCAATTAGTGAATTAACGTTTCAAATTCATAATTTTGATACATATACAGAAAATCATTTTTTTGATGCCAATTCACAACAATATATTCTAACTATATTTTGGTTCTCACACCAGTCAATTGGAAATAAATAGACATCCCACTTTCGAAACTCGAACACAAACTACTGATGCTATATAGTCATTAGTAGAATCATCCTCAGGCGACTAGAGTGTGATTCTATATCTATCCAGTATACTTAAACTTCGAATATACGTTCATGACTCGTATATGCAAAATCTCATATACTCGATTGTCCAAGATAAAATAAAATAAATAACCAAATACGTATAATAAGATTTAAATTTTCAAAACAAAATTTGTTTTCACTTTTATTTTAAAAATAGCACTCTTTACACTCGTTCTAGGATACTGTTGATCCCATCTCTAACGAGTCATTCTCATTGGTGTTAGATCCAAAAATGACTCTAACACCCAAACTAGGAATAATTTCTGATGAAATGAAATTAAAAATGAAGAAAACGCACGATTTATAGTGGTTCGGCGTTAAATAACCTACGTCCACTTTCTACTTTTTGTATTGATGAGTTGAATGTAGATACAAAAATGATTCTTACTCACTTTCACTCATATCATACATAGATTCAATCAATTCTCTCTGAAATGTACTTTATAAGATGATTGCAATATGGAAATGTGATGGAATTCGGTTCTCAAAGGGGTTTCAACTCTGAAAATGCCAAAAGATCCCCTGAAATGTACCTTGGCGGTGTATTTATAGGTGGAAAATGCTCATGAAACGACTTCGGTTTGAATCCATGTGGCGCTCATCCTGTTACAATCGGGTTCGGATGGGATATGATAGCGACAGCGCATCAGGTTAATGGTGAACATGGGGAGAACGTGGGTATAACCGCTCCGAGTCTTAAGGGAACGTGGGCATAGCTTCTGCAATTTCAGGAGACCTGGGATCGGATCGGAAATACTCCAATTGGGGGGGCGGATCGGATTTGACTGAACCGATCCGGTTCGACCTATCCCCATTTCTTCTTCACTTGGTGCCTTGTGTCCTGACCAAATGGACTCCGATCCGACCCGATTCTTTGAGTGAGTGATCTTCATTCTTTGATCTTTTATCTTTGTGCAGCCTAGTTCACAAAGTAGGCTAACATTTTGCCTCCTCAAAGGACGCTTCTATTGAAGATGGAGCGTGCTTTGACATTATTTTCTTACTGGTCTCTGAATTTGAACCGTTGAATAGTTACTTTCATTCACGTGTAGGGATGCGTTGCTTTACAAAGTCATGTCTCTTGTTGCTTATATATACATCATAGAACGTATGAATCATCTTCTTTATTTTATACAACTCTGAGAATTCTTCTTGATGTCCAGTGACTCCTCTAGGTAAGCTTTTTGTTTATTTTTCTTTTAGTTTGTTTCATACATCGAGTTAACTCTGGTAACTAAATTTGGGCTCGGACCCGGTCCGAACAGTTTTTCTTACACCCCACTACCACTGAACGAATGGGCTAAATACCTATGTGGGCCAGCACTCTGGTCCGATCAGAATGAAGTGTTGGGAATACTAAGATCCACCTCAAGTCCATATATAAATCTTCCACACCTCTATCTCTCTTCTCTTCCTTTCATTCTTGTCATCTTCTAAGTTTTGCACAGAAAACCCTAACTCTTAAAAACTCCGGAATCCTCACTTTAATCTTCAAATCGAACACATAGATAGGCTCATAGCTTTGATTAACTTCATTATGAATGATCTCAATTAGGATTTGTGGATAATTTGAACGATTTGGGAATGGTGTTCGGTTGACCTTAACGTCATGGCCTTTTCCTCTGTCCGCCATCATCGTTAATGGCCTCACCGCCATCTCGAAGAAGTAACGGATGGGATTAGGATCTAATGTTGAACGTGTTAGCACATAAGTGCTTGGCTTTGACTTGGGTTTTTGGCATGAGACTGGGTTCGGTGTTGGTTAAGGGAGAGAGAGGAGGAAGAAGAAGAAGTGAGGAAGGTATGGAATCGGTTCGGGTGAGGAGGCATAAGAGTGAAGGATTGAGAGGGGTTCATCTGACCGTGGCGGGTCGGAGTGAAAGAAGTAGACAAGGAAAAGCATAGATACTCGAACCGATTCGGACTTCTTAGAGAACCCGTTTCTGAACCGAACGGATTTTTCCTGTAAGGCAATAACTTCTGCTCTGAACCAAACATGATGCTGCCCTCAACCCGAACCCTTTTCTTCATGAGGTGCCTGATCCGGTCCTGGCATATGCACCCGAATAGAATTGAAACTCAATACACAAGAAATATCCTACTTGCCCGATCAATGTCTGTCGTGACCTATAACTTAACGAACAGTTAGGATAGTGCCTTATGAACATGAGCAAACATTTAAGACTATTGTGAACATTACTGCTTCGCCAAACTTCTGCATTATGCTCTTACGTGTTTACTTTGCATTTCTTGCACACACTGTACACACCTTAGTTCACACATATGCACGGGGGGATACGGGCTATTTTACTCTAACTTATGTTATTGCTTCTTCAATAGTTTAGCGACCATGGCAGAGAAACGCTCATCTAGATTAGCCGAAAAAGGAAAAGTCACATAAACATATGAGAAACTCACTATTGATGACATATCCTCTTCCTCAAACCCAGAATGGGATGATGAGGGCCCAGATTATGAAATGGAAGCGCGCAATAGTGAAGTATCTTCTGGGGGTGATGTCTCTCTTAGTGAGGAAGAGGAAGGAGGGGTAGGAGATGATCGTGCTGCTGATGAGTTTGAAACTGCCACCATATTGGAGTCACCCAAAGATTCTGTTGAGTCGACAATCGATGAGGATAGACTCATCTGAATATGTCTAAAGCATGGGATATTAAAAAGAGATACCCAGTTGCCTTCAAAAACAGATCGCCCCAACAATCCACCGGAAGGAATTATGGCTATTACCCAATTAATGTGTCTAGTTGGGGCAATACCTCCGTTTCCTCCTTTTGTCGTCGATTTTCTGAGATAGATGCGGATTGCCCCCATGCAGTTACATCACAACTCTTATGCTTATTTATACACCTTGTATATAGCATGCAAAGAAATTTTAGGTATAGAGCCTACCTTCAATGACGTCCACTTCTTTTATAATTTCAAGCATCGGACTCAAGAGACTCCCTCCTTCTCATACTTTGAATCAGTTCCAAAAAGGAAAATTATCACTGTTTCATATAGCAGCAAGGCTGGTGACTCAAAACCTGAATGGTTTTACATCAGACAGCAATCGGGGTGCGCCAAGAGATGGACCAAATCAAGTAAAGCACCGACTTTCTAGATTTCAACTTTAAATGTTTATGCCAACACATTAACTTACTTTCATTTTCATTCGCAGTTGATAACCCAAAGCAAATATCAGGTCAATTATACTTTGATCGTTTGCACCCGTAGTATAGGTCATGGGACTGGTCCATATATGTACATACCCTAGGTCGACATTATTCCTGAGACTGGTGAGGGCTCGAAAGGTCCAACGATACCTCTTAGGACTCCTCCCTCTTCGTCCTCAACTCAGGACGATGAATTAGCTAACATAGCTGAGAAGTACAGAGAAGGGTATACCATTCCTGATGATGCCATTTCTCCTGAAAAGTCAACATCCCCTAAAGAGCTGCCATTAGATGCTCCCCAAAGAGATGCTCCGACGATTCTACATTTAAGGGTTTAGGAAATCTTCCCCTCCCGAAACTATTTATACTTCAGAGGACTTCGGAACGATTCCTTTAACCTTCACTTCTTCAGAGGAGACTACTCTCGTGAAGACCAAAGAGCCTACTCATACTAGTCCAGCTTCAGGCTTGGGTTTGTTGGGAAGAACGTCACTTAGGATGCACATAACAAATTAGCACCGCACGTCACAGCACTTATGTCTTATGTAAAGGTCGATTATGAACTTTACTTATATTATTGTGCAGGTACAATGTCACGCCCTTACTATGATGTCAGGAAAATTCGCCGTAGCATGTCCAAACCTCCTTCTGACACCGAGCATGATCGTCGTGAGAACCGAGGCAGAGATGACAGAAGGCATCATGATTCCCATCGACCTCACACTTCACGCTCTCATTCTCCTGTTCGGTCGGATCCGGATAGATATAAGGGCCACCAAAGTCGTCGTGAGGGAGGCACATCACAGTCCAAAGACCGAGTTCTTCCCTAAGTTAGATATTCCCGAGAAAAAAGTCCACCGAAATACACTGATTCGCGAGACAAGCACAAAGTCTCTAAGAAGCGATCTGAAAAAGGTGATGCAGCCATCGTCCCCGCCAAGCGAAGACATTTTGAGAAATCTTATTCCAAATTCCCACCACTGGACTTTGATTCCAAAACGAAATTGGCTTATCTGAAGGAGCAGTTCCCAGATCACTACGTCGAGCATTTAACTTTCCTACCCGCACTTGAGCCTATTTCTTCAAAGTGGGCAGATGATGCTAGGGCAACGATCGACACAGTAGAGAAACAGTACTTGGAGATGTACAAGTATTCACGCAATCTCTCTAGAATCATTCGAGCCCTAATTGCAGACGTCGATGCAATGAAGAAAGTTGCAGACTCCGATGAGAATATTTTGAAAAATCTGGAGAAGGACTTAGAAGATACACAGGCTCAACTTGTCATTGCTCAACGAGATGCCAACAACCTCAAAAAGCAATTTGAGGAATTATAAAAGCGTTATCATGACCTACTGGAATCTCACAGTCAAGAGCGTTTAGATCTGAAGAAACAAGCTGAAGATGCTAAGTCAGAAAGTGTCAAGGTGCAACTAGCTTACAATACTCTTGAGCAAGAAAAGGCTGAGTTAGCGATGAAGAATGCCGAGTTGGAGAAACAAAATGCTAACTTGGAGGCCAAGTTAATAGAGGCCGAGACTAGAGCTGCTTTAGCTGAGGGGAACGCGGATAATGCTATCAAGTCCGCCGAGGAGGCTCACATACAGCTGTCTGAGGCTAAGAAGGAATTGAACGGATTTGGCGAACTGATGATAGAATTCTTTGCTCATATAATCCATCGCCGAAATATCTCTTGGATCGAGGACTATTCGACCACCATAGTTCACATGTGGAATCAAATCATTGAGTGGGAAAAGGATGAACTTAAAGTAGACTCCGTTGATGAAGACAAGCTCATGGAGAAGTATCTGAAAGATGATGAATCGGCACGCCTGGCCGAGGGGCGTCGCCTTATTGCTGCTGCCATGGAAGAGGAGAAACGCCAGGCCAAAGGAAAGAATATCCTTGAAGTTGGTTCCACTTCTTTTACCGTCGAAGCTACTGGAGTAGAGGAATATGATCCCAAGAATCTGGGAATTCCTAAAGCGCCTCTTTTATCTCCTATACCCGAATCAGCATCAGAGACGGTAACGACCCTAATTGAGAAATCATCAGAAGGTATTTCCACCTTTTCACCCCAATTTAACAAGGTAGTCTCCACCTTTTGTTACATCATTGGGCAATCGATTGAAGATTCCTTGTTTTCTCCTGAGTTGATAACTGTTGTGTTGAACCAACCGAGAAGACTGACGGGCAAGGGGGAACCTCTATTGGGGAAAAATCCATCGAAGAGACTCAGGAAGGACAGGATAAGGCTACCATCGTTGAGTCCGGAGGGGGAGCTGAAGGTAAAAAGGAGGAGACTATCAATAAGACTCCCATACCGCCAAACGTCGGCACTTCTCATGATGATGAAATGATAGGAGCTTTGAAAGATGACGGTGGTAATGATGGGCATAAAGAAGATCCCAATGTTAGCATAATTGGGGATTCGAAGAATGTTGATGACGTGACTTTGGCTGAGATGAAGGCCAAACAAGACAAGCGCATGCAGCTGAAAGTCAAGGAGATAGAACCCGAAAGCCTTAAGCCCCTTGCAGTGGTGGATGCTGGATCGAGATTAGTTGTTAAGCATTCAACTAGGTCAATTACAGTGGAGCTTGCTAAAAAAAACTTCTCTTGATCCCAGTGCTTCGACTCCTGGGAAGAAATCTATTGACTCTGGTACCTCAATTATAGAGAAGAAGAAATAAAAGCGTCTCATGTCCGATGCTGAAAAAGAAGCTAAAAAGCTATTAAGGCTGCCAAGAAGCCCAAGTCTACTCCAAAGTCCAAGTGACAATGCATTTTTTTTATATTCCATTGGTCCGCTATTGTAGTAGCGAGTGCGGCCCTTGCACCTTTTGCTTTGTTTTCCTGTACAAACTCACGTATTTGTGAATAAAGCAGGTTATTTCCCTCAATATCAAATACTTTTAAATTTATTATTTAAGCAAGAATGCAGATAAACAACATGTCGTATCGCAGTTATACAATAAAGTCATTATCAGGGGAACATGTACATATGTATGCTCCCAATCAATTTTGAATAGACTGACTAACTGAGGTTTATTCGAGATTGATTAGACTTAACATTCAGTTGCCCCCGGCTCTCTGGAAGAGCTAAATTTCTTTTGTCGTTGATGCTTATCCTTCTAGCATCTTTATACTCTCCTGTTTCATAGCCAGGTTAGAGTTTTATCGAGGCGGTCTCTTACTGGGGTGCACCTTCACGCCTCAAGGGACGTCGTCTTCCCGTCCTTTATACTCTCTCTCAATTCATGAGAATTAGAGTTAGGAATTTCATCTTCCCACTCCTTCTATCCTATGATGCAAATGGTCATTTCGCTTGCTCCTGCATATGAATTGTTCTTAATCTTTTTTTCTTTGTTTTTCTTTTTTACTTAATTCGATATTTAGCATTTCATAATCAAGACAAAACAGTCACAAAATATAAGAATAATGCAGGAAAGATAAATGACACACGATGTTTTTATAGTGGTTCAGCTAAGTCGTAGCTTACATCCACTTCATAATCCTTTGTTCATATAAACAGACTTTTTAAGGCAAGTCGTTCCTTTTTACATAGTCTATAAAAATGAAAAGGAAGACATTTCTTATTTAGCTCAGATATCATCGCAAGTGCTAAGCATTCTGATCTCTAGGAATTTCTTCACCGTCCATGGTCGTCAGCTTGAATGCTCCTGTATCAAGCTTCCGTTGGATGGCATATAGCCCTTCCCATTTTGGACCCAATTGGGTTGAAGGCGGGAAGACTCGTTTCAATACTAAGTCTCCTGGTTCGAAGGTTTTAAAGCGAACTTTCCGGTCATAATAATGTGCTACTTGATGTCGATGTCTTGAGGCACACAAGTCTGCTTCGTCTCTTTTTTCTTCAACCATATCTGAGACTCTAGGAGGAGTGTTCTATTCGTCATTGGGTCATAGTATGCTACTCGGTGAGAAGGGACTTCTAATTCTATCGGGATCATTACTTCTGACCCGAAGGAGAGTGAAAAAGGGGTATGGCCCGTAGCCATCTTAAAGATTGTCCTGTAGGCCCATCAAGCTAGTGGCAACTAATCTGCCCACTTGGCTTTGGCCCGCTCCAACCGCTTCTTAAGAATAGTTTTAATGACCTTGTTTATTGCTTCAACCTGGCCGTTTGACTGTGGGTGAGCTACAGCGGTGTATCGTTTATCAATCTTGTATTTCTGGCAGAAGTTTCTATATTCAGTACGTCAAATTGGGTTCCATTAACAGTTATGATAGTTTTCGGTATCCCAAATCGACAGATAATGTTTCTGACCACAAAACTAATCACCTTCCTTGCCATTATCGTGGTTAAAGGTTCAGCTTCCACCCATCTCGTGAAATAGTCCACGGCGATGATCGCATACTTTGCTCCCCCTTTGGCAATAGGTAAAACTCCAATAATATTAATTCCCCACATGGCGAACGGCCATGGGCTCACCATTGACTTAAGCTGAGCCGGAGGTGCTCTGGAAATTTTGGCGAATCTTTGGCATTTGTCGCAGCGTCGTGAATAATCAGCCGCGTCTTTATTCACGGTAGGCCAAAAATATCCATACCGCAACACTTTCTTTGCCAGTGTTTGGCCCCTGGTATGGTCCCCACCTCACCTTCATGTACTTCTTGCAGTACACGTTTGATGTCGTCATATGCGATACACCGTAGTAGGGGCATTGAAAACCCTTGGCGATAAATAACATCGTCCTGTAAAACGTATCTAGCAGCCTTACGTTTTACAGCTCGTCTTTCGCTTTTCTTCAATGGGAGGGTTCCACTCTTGAGGAAGTTCTTGATCGGTGGCATCCATGATTCTCTCTGGATCAACTTCTAAGACTAGTTCCACCTTCATCAGGTCGAAACTCGGTGATTCCAAAATCTCTATTGGTACCATTTCAGTTTCCTTGGGGTTGTCAGAACTTGCTAGTTTTGCCAACCGATCTGCTTTCTGATTTTCTATTCTTGGAATGTGTGTTATGCTGTAACGCTCCAAATTACCTAGCAAATCCTTTACTTTTTTGGAATAAGTAACGTGACGAGGTCCTTTAGTAACAAACTCCTCCTGTACCTGGCATACAACTATCTTGGAGTCACAGCATATATCTAGTGTCTTGACTCCTATTTCTTTGGCGAGCTTCAGCCCGACAATCAGGGCTTCATACTCGGAATCGTTATTGGTAGCAGCAAATTCTAATCGCAAGGCATAGTAAATAGATCATCCTTCAGGAGTGATTAAAACAACTCCGGCACCGGACCTTCGATCATTCTTGGCTCCGTCCGTATATAACTTCCACGGACTAAGCTCTAATTCTTGTTCTAAAGTAACCACCTTGTCACCCACCGTTTCCTCTTCGGGAATCGTGACTTCAGCTATGAAGTCGGCCAATGCCTTCCCCCTTATTGATCTCTGTGGTTAAAAATTCAAATTGAATTGAATCAACTCGATGTTCCATTTAAGTAACCGCCCCGATGCTTCGGGTTTTTGCAACACTTGCCTTAAAGGTTGATCGGTGTATACAACTATCGGGTGAGCCTGAAAGTAATGATGAAGTTTGCGGGAAGCAATCAGGAGGCTAAAAGTAAGTTTTTCTATTTTTGGATAGTTACGTTCGGCAGCGGCTAGCTTCTTGATTACGTAGTATACAGGCTTCAGGATTTTATTTTCTTTACGTACCAACGCCGTACTGACGGCATGGGATGATACTGCTAGGTGGACAAACAAATCCTTATGTTCCACGGGTTTTGACAATATTGGAGGCTTCTCTAATAAGTCTAATAGATTCTGAAAAGCCTCCACATAGTCAGGAGTCCACTCAAAATTTCGTTTCCCTCGTTTGATTAGATCGAAGAAAGGTATGCACTTATCTATGGCTTTAGAGATAAACCTTCTCAATGCAGCAACTTTTCCGGCCAGGCTTTGAACATCCTTAATCTTTCGTGGTTCTTCAATGTTCCTTATTATTGCTATTTGACTAGGATTTATCTTAATCCCTCGAGAACTCACGATAAACCCAAGGAATTTCCCAGATGTGACCCCAAACGAGCATTTTAGAGGGTTTAACTTCATCCCATACCTTCGAAGAATATCGAACATTTCGGCTAAGTCCTTTTTATGGTAGGAAGATTGTCTAGACTTCACAAGCATGTCGTCCACATAAACCTCCATGGTTTTTCCGATTTGATTATAGAACATGCGGTTAACCAAACGCTGATACGTGGCTCTAGCATTCTTTAATCCAAATGGCATTACCACATAACAATATAACCCCAAGTCTGTGATGAAACTTGTGCGCTCCTGGTCTGGTATGTGCATGGGAATTTGATTGTACCCCGAATAGGCATCCATAAAGGATAAAAGCTCGTGTCCGGCCATCGAGTCTACTAGTTGATCAATTCTGGGAAGAGGAAAGCTATCCTTCGGACAAGCCTTGTTCAAGTCAGAGAAGTCAATACATGTACGCCGCTTCCCGTTAGATTTTTTGACCAGGACATGATTTGATATCCAGTCACGATATTTCGAATCCTTAATGAATCCATTATCCTTCAATTTCTCTACCTCTTCCTTCAAAGCTGCTGACCGCTCTGGGCCTAACATCCATCTCTTCTGCTTGACTAAAGGATTATTTGGATTGATGCTTAAAGAGTGGCTCATAATAGCAGGCGAAATCTTGCACATGTCAGCATGAGTCCAGGAAAACACATGTAACACCCCATATTTTCTATGATCGTATAAGTAACAAATCAAAGAATAATTAATTTTTAAAACAAGAATCAAGGGAAATGGGTTGTGCCATTGCGTTCGTCTCGAAATTCTGCTTGGAAGGAGTCCGAGTTTTCGAGAAACGGAGTGCGTAGAGGGAGATATGGCCCTCCGAAGTTTCAGAAAATTTCAGAACCGAAAACAGCTCGAAAATTCGAATTCAAAATCCCAGAACAGGCTGGGCGGGAAGATTCCCTCCCATGGACCAGGTCGACCTGGGGGTCGACCATGGTGTCGACCTCCTAGGGGCCAGGTCGACCATAGTGTCGACCTGGGGGGACCAGGTCAACCAAAGTGTCGACCTGGGGGTCGACCTGCCTCCCGAACTCTCTTTCTGAACCTGATGCATTCTGATGTATTTAGACCCGTTTTCTGTCAAGATTCGTCCGCCTAATCCTATATAAACAGCCGGCTAGCCTCATTTTCTCTACACAATTTCATTCTGTCTATATTTTGCCTCTGTTCTAATTAAAAATAAAAATGGCGTCGCTACCCTACTAGAATCAAAACTTGGACTGATGCATCTTCTTCCAACCTGAATAGAATTAAAAGCTAAATCAAATCTCAAATCAAAGTCCAGAGCTACGACAACAATTAAAGAGGAGTAATTCAACATTTCTGCATCAACAACAGTTTATTATCCTTTCTTAAAACCACGAAAGGAAAGTACAGTTATTTTCCGCTATAAACTGTAATTATAATTGTGACATGATTATAAATCTGAATCTGAGGTTATGTATATTCTTATCTGTAAGATCTGTTTTTCTGTGACTATTCTGTACCTCTTTCTTCTTTCTGTTATATAGCTAGGCTACTACGAGCCTGCGCAGAATCTCATAAGATATTAACGCACGAATGCTAAATTTTGGGACAAATAATAATGCATAATTACACATGAAACTGTAGCCTATGGGACTATTGCCCATGACTATGATTCATTGACTATGAGACTATTGCCTATGACTATGATTCAAGACTATGAGACTATTGACTAAGACTATGATTCACGCCTATGAGACTATTGCCTATGACTATGATTCACGCCTATGAGACTATTGCCTATGACATTGAATATGAAAATATTGTGATTAGTCGCCCATGACTATTGTGGTTAGTTGCCTATAACTATTGTAGTTAGTTTCTTATGCCTATTCCCTTAATGATGTTGGATCTCATATTTAGTATGTAACCTTGCTAGTTTATTCCCATTCACTATTATGTACATCGAGCCTAGTAGGGCCATTATCATTGTATTTGGTTCATCATTGCATGCCTATTCTTTCTTGTGCTTATCCCCTATTCCTTTTGCTAGGGTCATTTCATGAGTACTTAGAGAACTTGTGGAAACATGTTATACAGGGATTGGGCGTAGCTTAATTAAGTTAATTTGGCATAATAAATATGTTGGCATAATCAGAATTGGATATAATAGTGAATGATTAACATGTATATTAGTCTTGGACATAAATGGTAAACTAGAATATTGAATTTAGTTTTGACATGAACTGTAAATGGGAATATTAAGGCTAAGATTTGGGGCATATATTGTATTATGAATTATGACCTTGATTTAGGCATGTAAGTTTAGGCTAAATTTATGATTAGGCAAGATATCTAAATAGAGTTTTAGATATGTATAATCTGCTAAATCTATTATCTGTTAAATTGCCTAATCTGTTATCTGCTAAAACTGTTGAATTGTATAAACTGCTAATTAGATTGAATTGCCTAATCTGTTAATTATGTTAAATTGCCTTATCTGATAAATCTGCTAAATAGCCTAATCTGCAAGATCTGTTATCTGTTTAATCTATTGAATGACGTAATTTGTTGAAACTAGATAATGGTAATCTGAGTATGGAAATCCGTATGCTCGACCTAAGAATTGGTAGAACATGGAAATTTGATTAATCTGTTATATCCTATGAAGAAGTTTAATCTGTTAAATAAACAGAATTAGTCTGATATCTGAAAAATCTGTATTGGAATGAATTGGCTATGACACGAGGTTAGACTCTGTTTGCGGTAGAAGCCTGCCCGGAACCAACCGACTTAACCAGCGACCGCAAACTGTCAGTCTAATGTGAGAGGTCGTAGGCATAACTAAAATATGCTTAGACACGAGGTTAGGTCTGGCTTGTGGCGGAAGTCTGCCCGGAACCGCCCGGCATATCAAGCGGCCACAAGCGACCGACTTAATGTGAGAGGTCTGTGCGTTAATATTTAATTAATGCAAATCTGGGATAAATATGATGTCTAAAACATGTTGGGTGGATAGGGTTGAACCAATTGGACTAATGAATTTAACAAACCCGTTTCGTGAATCTGTAGGCCCAATTACAAAGTTAGACAAATCTGTAAATCTGTTAAATCCGTATATCTGATCCGTTAGTCTGAAAACTTGTCTGATCCATGAACTAGTTGATCTGAACTCTGTATGTCTGAACTTGTAAACAAGTTAATCTGGAATATGTTAGTCTGGGGACACAAGGTTAGGAGGAAAATTACTTGTGTCATATGTTGTTTGGGACCCATATTAGTCAGTAACCCTTTCTGGTATCAAAACTTTGACCCAACAGTAGGTAGGGTTCGGGCACGCTTACTGAACTAATTATAAGTGGTTCATTCTGATAATGGCGAGGGGTGTTGATGGTACGTTCCAACCGGGTCATGTGCGTGCATGGATCCCAGTCTGCCTCTGAGGATGTAAGACGCCGTGACATCTGTAAATAGGTCTGTGCCAATTGGTTGTCACTTTAGGGAGTGATACACCCTATTGTGGAGCCGACACAGGGTATTTATGTATTAGGGAGCCGATCGCTTGGGGTAGGGTTTTAGGGTACACTTAGTTCTGTCTGTTTCTGTTGGTACCGTCTGTTTCTGTTGGGTGGCAACACCTGTCTATTTCTGCATGGTACCGTCTGTTCGGGTGGTAAAGGCACATTTACTAGTGTACACCTAATTCTACATTCTGTTTCCATAGGGATTAATCTGTTTCTGTTTCTGTACCTTCTGTTCGGGTGGTAAAGGCCCATTATTAGCATTCTGTTTCTGTCTGTCTTTGTTCGGGTAGTAAAGGCCCATTATTAGCATTCTGTTTCTGTCTGTCTCTGTTCGTGTAGTAAAGGCTCATTATTAGCATTCTGTTCCTGTGGTAAAGGTCCATTACTAGCATTCTGTTCTGTGGAAATTATTCTGTTCCCGTTTCTGTTTCAGTTTAGACATTAGGGTGACACCTAATCTTGTTATACTAGTATTAGTGCAGAGAAATAAAAAGTAATATTATTTTGTTCCTTCTGTTTAACTTAAGTATATCTGCTACTCCTGTTACTGTTATCTCATCCAGTTTTATTTGCATGCCATGATTATTATTATTTGTTCATATGCTGAAAGTCACTGGACTTGCCAGACTTTATGTCTGACCTTGCTTATTTTCGCCCTTTTTCTTCCGTTCCCCCCCAGTATTTCCAAGGAGGGAATACTTTAGCTTGATCCGGATTTCTTCTGCTTGAAGTACTTGAAGTGCGTAAAGCATGGCTTAACTTCTTATGGCACCTTCTGTAGGGATTATGATTTTAAAGTTTTGTACTCTGATGATTTTCTGAACAAGACTGATATTTATGTACTTGAGTTTTTCTGGAAAGATGTAACCAAACTGATTTCTGTTTCCCGCTGTAATAAAAATATAATTTCTCAAGTATGGTTTATCTGCCTTGTAAATTTTCTGTTCTGTTTACTAAAATGCTCCACCAAAGTTAAGGCATTCCCTTTATGAGTGACCTTAACGGAGGTGGGGTGTTACACTTGGTATCAGAGCTAAAGGCTACCAGATTTGATAAAAAGTTTTGAAAAATATTTTCAAAAAGGTTTTAAAAAGGAAGTATTTTCAAAAGTAAAGCTTATTTTTGAAAAACATAATCCCCAGAAAAGCCATATATCCATCTTTTCCGTTCTCCGTGTTAAATCTTTTTCTTTCATTCCAGCATGTCTGGGAATCTTAACTTTCCAGAGGGCGTGCCAATACCTGGCTAGTTCAGGAGGTACTTAGAGGCTAGGGCCAACGATGCAGGCCCAGCAGATATTCCTCCTCCAGCTGCAGCGATTCCTCCTCCTCCGCCCCCTCCTCGTGCAATTGCTTTTTCAAAGAACTGTAAAGATTTTAGGGCCATGGGTGCAAAGGATTTCAAGGGAACTGAATCATTCGTAGAATCAAGGAACTGGCTCAAAGAAATTGAGGATCTGTTCGTTATTTTCGAGGTGGACAATAGGCTGAAGGTACAATTGGCGGTATGGTTGCTCAAGGACGAAGCTTCCTATTGGTAGGAAGTCACTAACGCCGAGAGGCCGGTTGAAACATGGATGGATTTCAGAACAAGATTTGAGACAAAATTCCTCTCGCAAGCTGAACGAAGTCTACAACTGGAAAAGTTCTTATCTCTTAAGCAAGGAAGTATGACGGTTAGGGAATATGTCAATCAGTTCAACCAACTGGCCAGGTTCCGGCTAGATTTAGTCAACACCCAGCATAAAAAGGCTCTCCACTTTGTTAAAGGATTGAACGTGCCACTGCACAGCTTAGCCATGACCCATGTACCCATGGGGGCGACTTACGAGAGATTGATGGATATAGCACTACTGCACGAGGAAGACAACGACAAGAAAGAAGAGGCAAAGAAGGAAGAACCACAGAATAAGAAAGCATAGCCCAAAAAGGAAAAACAAAAGAAGGATGAAAAGTCTGAAGATAAGAAGGAGAAAAAGTGCTTTACTTGTGGAAGCTCGTCTCATTTGAACAAGGATTGCAGAAAAAAGGGCACTTGCTTCAACTGTGGTGAGATGGGACACTTCACTAGGGACTGTCCAAAGAAACGAGGGCAAGGGAAGAGGGTAGGACCAACTTCTGGAAGGCAGGTGAACACTCTCGAGGCTAGTGGATAGGATAGAAATAGGAAAACTTTTTGTAGGTGGTTTAATTTCTTTATCTGATTTTTGAGTTAAAACTCTTTTTTGATTCTGTCATTTCGATTCTGTAATCGATACTCTGCACTTGAATACTAGTATTGTTTCTGATTCCGCTGTAGACTCAAACCCATAAGGGTTATGACTCATCTAAGCGTGGTAAGTTGGGTATCTGTGTTGAGCGTTAAGTTGACTATGACGCATACATTCTGGGTTTTTATCATGCTTAGTTTCCTAAGAATCATTTAGTAATCTGCTCTGTACCGGTAATCGGTAAATATCTGAATATTTTTGATAATGTTGAGATTTCCAGTTTTGACATTGTCTAAAGAGGGTAATCCTCTGGGTGTCAATCGGATGTTGATCTCGGTCTTCGGGGTTGATACTTAGGGGAATTTGTCTCTCAACCAAGATCTAATGGAAACCAAGTCTTTGTTTATCTACACTCGCTCCCATCACTCGACTGTATCCTATCAATCGAGTCTTCAACCTATAGATAAGAATCCTATGGATGTAAACATGTGTTCGAGACATGTTATGTTTGATGGTTGCAAGTGGATGCAAGTGGTTGCTAATGGTTGCTCGTGGATGCATATACACACACTAGGCACTAGATCGGCTCGAAAACACACTCATACTGCATATGGATGTGTGAGCATTTTCAATTTTTGTGGATGCAAAATGATTGATTCATCACATGGATGTTGCATATGAATGAATGGTTGCCACTCATATAAGAATGATATGTATCAAATAGGAAGGTTGCATACATGTTGGACTCATGGCACTAAAATAATTCGCATTCAGGAGGTCAACTGAATCAGTGGACCGCCTGATCTTTGCATTAGATAAGGAACATATACACACACTTTTGCATATGTTCATACAACATTAGAAGTTTTCTAAGGACAATGGATGCTTGTGGATGATGATTGAGTAGATGGATGACTGGATGGTAGGACACATTCTTCTCAACTTGAAGATTTCGGGGACGAAATCCTTTAAGGAGGGGAGAATGTAACACCCCGTATTTTCTATGATCGTATAAGTAAAAAATCAGAGAATAATTAATTTTTAAAACAAGAATCAAGGGAAACGGGTTGCGCCATTGCGTTCGTCTCGAAATTATGCTTGTAAACGAGTCTGAGTTTTCGAGAAACGGAGTCCGTATGAGGGAGATATGGCCCTCCGAAGTTTCAGAAAATTTCAGAATCGAAAATTCGAATTCAAAATCCCAGAACAAGCTGGGTGGGAAAATTCCCGCCCATGGACTAGGTCGACCTGGGGGTCGACCATGGTGTTGACCTCCCAGGGGCCAGGTCGACCATAGTGTCGACCTCGGGGGACCCAGTCGACCATAGTGTCGACCTGGCGGTCGACCTGCCTCCCGAGCTCTCTTTCTGAACCTGATGCATTCTGATGTATTTAGACTCGTTTTCTGTCTAGATTCGTCTGCCTAATCCTATATAATTAGACCCCTAGCCTCATTTTCTCTACACAATTTCATTCTGTCTATATTCTGCCTCTGTTCTAACTAAAAATAAAAATGGTGTCGCTACCCTGTTGGAATCAAAACTTGGACTGATGCAACTTCTTCCAACCTGAATAGAATTAAAAGCTAAATCAAATCTCAAATCAAAGTCTAGAGCTACGACAACAATTAAAGAGGAGTAATTCAACATTTCTGCATCAACAACAGTTTATTATCCTTTCTTAAAACCACGAAAGGCAAGTACAGTTATTGAAACACCCCACCTCCATTAAGGTTACTCACAAAGGGAATGCCTTAACTTTGGTGGAGGTTTATAAGTAAAAGCCACAGATAAACTCAAGACAGATATAAATACACAAATTTTTAAACAGCGGAAACCAAACAGACATTTATTTCATCAATATGTGTTCAAAACAAAACATTCCATAATTGTCTCAAAATACTTCCAACATTACAACATCATAACTGTCTTGATTATTAAAGAAGCATAAAACATAAGTAAAGTGACAAAAATCCCCATAGTGATATCCAAAGCCATAATCCGAGCAAAGGAGATCCAAATCATACATCTACGGTCTTGGTGCTTGTATAGAGCCTGATTGAGCTGAGCTGTTTCCTCCCTGTGGACCGGGTGGGCAACGGAAGAAAAGAAGACGAAAAGAAAATAGGGTCAGACATAAAGCCTGAGTAAATCTAGTAACTCTTCAGTATGTGAATAAGAAGAGGGCATGATAGATATATACTGAAAATAGGAAAGTGTCACAAGCTAAGGGAGTGTCGTACGTACTATCGCACCCATACTGTATCTCTGCATCTACTTGAGTTTCCTCTAACTGGCACCACATGGTGAGGGTGAAGTGATCCCCAACTTTATTTAAAGATCGGCTCCTACTCGCGTTAACATGTGCCATACGGCCCCCAAGAATTGTAGATACCTATGCTGGTCCCACCATGGGGTGTATCAAGACCCATGGCGGCGGCCCCGACACAAATTCTAGAAGGAATAGGTTATACTACTGGTGTCCCTAGTGCCTTGGTTGTCTGCTCCGGAGTGTGTGCACGCCCGCACCCCGTTAGACCTGCACTGTGCACCCACCGCCGTCGTTTGACCGCTTATAATCAGCCCAGTAATCGTGCCCCACCCTGCCTAGTTTCAGGGTACTGTTGATACCTAACTTGGGTTACTGCTGAAACGGGTCTCTCGTTACCAGGATTTTCTAGTCAAACATGTTGAGTGGTTAAGTGTCTGTATTTACCTAACTCCACCCATCAACTCTTGTTAACATGTTGAATTTGGTTAAGTGTTATAGTTGACTTAACCCTACCATCTGTCCTTAGCCTCTTAGGAGCACCTAACCACTCACATTAGACAAGTATTGCTACAGTTACTGGATATGCCGGTCGGTTCCGGGCAGGTTTACACTGTAGCTCAGTCAAACTCGGGTCATTATTGGGCTCAATGCTTAACCACCCACATTGGATAGGTATTGTTGTGACTACTGGACAGCCGGGCGGTTCCAGGCAGGTTTACATCACAACTCAATCCAACCTCAGGTTAAGCATATCATGTTTTCTAAATATACATATTTTATTATTATATATGTAAATGTCATATCTTTTATTTTTGGGTATAACAATTTATACCATTTAAATGTCATTGTCATTGGCATGTGCCAAACATGCCAACATATATTTTCATGTTTTACACCCAACGTTATTACCCCCGTTTATACGTTCGCAACGTTATAACAAATGTTGTGCTCGACACAATTCAGCCCAACTTTTATAAGCGTAAGAAAAGGGGAAATCAAGAACATGTAATATTTTACAACATATAAGGGTGTGTGGCGCATGAACTTGCAATTTAGCGATACTAACATAAATGATGGGTCATGTGAACTTGCATTCAAATCAAGGTATAACTAAGTAGGTGGCATATGAGATGGCATAGTTTAGGCTAATACAAACTTGTGTTTAAACATGTTTAACTTGGCATAATGTCAAACACAAAACCAGCATGTTGTATATTCACCAAAATGTCCAATTATAGCATCTAATCACACAGCCTATTTCAACATGAACTTTCATAGTTTATGAAACCTAAACGATACTTAACATAGATCCAATTATACTTGCAAATAAACATGAACTTGCATAATTTATGAAACCCAAACGATGCTTAACATAGATCCAATTATACTTGCAATTAGACATGAAAATGATATCATAGGTTTTGGGTCATGTAGGCATAAAAAGTTTCAAATCTAGAACATGTTTACATAAATTCTAATTTAGACTAAGGGAATACACATAGTCCATGCCATCGACATATACATAAAGGGATCAATTTCTAATTTTTGCCACAAACTTGCAGGTGTCATTGTTTTCATATACAATTGTTCAATCGGATTGCATCAATCAATTTATGCCACAAACGACAATACACAAGTCATGATAGAACCATCACAATACATAGAATTTTATGCAATACAATAACACAATTCTATTTTCATTCACATCAAATCACAATTTTTATTCATATTCTGAAAGGTCACTATACTTACAACGAATGCAGAATCTTGAATTCTGGATTCTGAATTCTGAAATTGAGATGCGCTTCTTTGGGTAGACTAACGTTGCGTTTATAAATTTGATTTAAACTTTAATCTTCTTCTTAGTTTGATTGATCTCTAGGCTTTTCTCTTGACGGCTATGTTTAATTCCTCCCTAGCAGCATGACGACTCCTTTCTCATTTTTTTGTGTGAATTTTCAGTTGAGACTTAGCGTATATTTATATATTTTTAAGTTGTTTTGAGTCGTCAGATGAAGATAGGAGGAATCTAGGCCATTCAAAGTTCAGAGAGCCAATCAAGAGGTGACATGTCAGCCCTAGTGACACATAGAGCCACAGAAATTCGAGCTAGAGCCAGACCTGGCCAGCCAGGTCGACCAGGCAGGTCGACACCCAGGTCGACACTGTGGTCGACCTGGGGTGACCAGGTCGACACCATGGTCGACCCTATGGTCGACCTGGTCTCTGGCGGGAATTTTCCCGCCCAGCCCAGTTTGAACCTGAAATTCAAAATTTTGAAATTAAACTGAGCTATTTGAATTTAAATTTGATTCTGAAACTTCCGAAGGCCATAACTCCTTCATACGGAGTCTGATTCACGCAAACTCGGACTCTATCTCAAGCAGATTTCCGAGATGAACGCAATGGCATAACCCATTTCCCTTACTTCTTTCATTTAGAATTAATTATACTTTAATTTGTGAAGCTTAATGTTATAGAATTCACGGGGTGTTACATTCTCCCCCCTTAAAAGGATTTCGTCCCCGAAATCTTCAAGTTAGGAAGAATGTATCTCCTACCATCAACAGTCCATCTACTCAACCAACAAACACAGGCATCCACTGTCCTTAAAAGACTTCTAATGCTTCATCATCATATGCATAGTGTGTGTACATGTCCTTATCTAATGCAGAAATCAGGCGGTCTACTGATTCAATTGACCTCCTTAATGCGAATCATGTAAGTGTCATGAATCCATTATGTATGCAAATTTTTCCTACTCATAATTCTACATGAGTGCACAACCATTCATACAAATGCGACGACCATATGACAACATATCAAGTTTCAACTATATACAAATGAGAATACATATATATGCATATGCAATATGAAGTGACTGAGCCGATCTATAACCCAGAGTGCGTGTGTATATGCATCCACGAGCAACCACTAGAAATCACTAGCAACCATTTGCAGCCATCATCCATAACATGTTTTCAAATACATGTTTGCATCCATTTGTTTTCTACCTAAGGAGTTAGGAAAAGGACCGAGGAGATATACCTAAAAAGATAGATAAAGCATAACTTAAGGAAAAAGAGAGATCAAAGATGTACCCTCAAAAAGAAGAGGGTAGGCAGCGCGTATTCTATCCTCAGTTTCCCAAGTCGCGTCTTCCTCGGTGTCGCTCCACTGAACTTTAACTAGTTTGACTTCGCGGTTGCGTAGCTTTTTCACTTCAGTTCCTAAGATGCGGGTTGGAACTCTCCTCACAGTTGCTTCACGTTCCACTTCGGCTTCTTCTAGAAGGCTATGTTCCACCACTTCCGCAGACTCATGCAAACACTTCCGGAGGTGAGAAACATGAAAGACGTTGTGAACTCCGGCCAGTCTCTTGGGTAGCTCTAACCTATAGGCCATCTTTCCAACCTTCTCGATGATAGGAAACGGTCCTACAAATCTTGGTGCTAGATTTCCGGCGGATCCAAAACGAACGACGTTCCTTAAAGGAGATACCTTAAGGAAAACCCTGTCCCCAACCTCAAACTCAAGGTTGGTCCTTCTTTTGTCGGCGTAGGATTTCTGTCTGTCTTGGGCAGTCTTCATTCTCTTACGTATCAAGTCCACTTTCTCCGAAGTCTCTCGAATCATGTCTGGCCCAAGTATAAGCTTATCTGTAGATTCCCACCAACAAGTTGGCGACTTGCACGGTCTTCCATACAAGGCTTCGAAGGGTGCCATACCGAAGGTAGCTTGGTAGCTGTTGTTATAGGCAAACTCCACTATAGGAAGGTGATCCTCCCAAGTCCCTCCAAAGTCAAGAACGCAAAGTCTCAAAAGATCCTCAAAAACTCTATTCACCCTTTCTGTCTAGCCATCAGTTTGGGGGTGATAGGCCGTGCTCAAACATAACTGTGTGCCTACAGCTTCTTGCAGACTCCGCCAAAACTCACTTGTGAAGATAGGGTCTCGGTCACTAACAATGCTGGAGGGTATCCCATGGAGTCGAAATATTTCCTTGAGATAAAGAGATGCTAGAGATGCGGCAGTCCTCCTACTCTTGATAGGTATAAAGTTGGTGCTCTTAGTAAGCCTATCCACTATTACCCAAATGCTAGTGTTGCCTCTTCTCGACCTAGGCAGTCCATCAATGAAGTCCATTGAAATGCTCTCCCACTTCCACTGTGGGACCTCTAAAGGATGAAGTAGTCCTCCAGGCTTCTTCTGTTCCGCCTTGACCCGTTGGCAGGTCATGCACTTAGAAACGAAATCTGCCACGTCTTGTTTCATGCCGCTCAAAAAGAAAGTCCTTTTTATATCCTTGTACATCTTATCACCGCCAGGGTGTATAGTCATCTTGGAATGATGCGCATCTTCGAGAACCTTCTTTGTCAACTCCCTTGCTTGTGGGACACATAATCTTCCATCTCGCCTCAGCCAACCCTTATCATCGATGGCGTACCTACTGAGGTGACTAGAAGTCTCACCCTTAATAAGTTTATCAATCACATCAACAAGCTGAGGGTCTTCACGTTGTGCAGCACCTATTGAGTCCAAGAGAGTAGGGCGTACTTCGAGAGATGCTAACAAACCCGGTACAAAATCTGAGGAGGGCCTAAAGTTAAAACTGGCTATATACTCCAGGCTTTGCCTTTCCACAAAGATAGGGCTTAAGGTCAGTTTCTTTCGGCTCAACGCGTCTGCTACTACGTTGCCTTTGCCGGGAGTATAGGAAATTTCAAAGTCATATGAGGCAAGAAACTCCATCCATCTTTGCTGCCTCAAGTTAAGGTTCTTCTGCGAGAAGAGATATTTCAACGATTTATGGTCAGTGTATAATTCAAACTTCTCACCTAGGAGATTATGGCGCCAAGACTTAAGCGCAAAGTCGGTGGCGGCTAACTCAAGATCGTGGGTTGGGTAGTTCTTTTCATGAACTTTCAGTTGTCTTCCACCATAAGCTACTACACTTCCTTCTTGCATTAGAACAGCGCCTAGTCCCGTTCCACATGCATCCGTGTATACTGTGAACATTTTGCTTCCATCTGGCAAAGTCAGAACTGGGGCTGTTGTGAGAGCCCTTTTTAATCGTTGGAAAGCAAACTCGCAGTCCAAATCCCAAGTGAACGCCAGATTCTTCTTTGTTAGCCTTGTGAGTGGGGCTGAGATCTTTGCGAAATCCCTAATAAACTTTCGGTAAAAACCGACTAGCCCAAGAAAGCTTCGAACTTCGGTTGCATTTCTTGGTGTTTTCCAATCTTGCACTGCCACCACTTTCACGGGGTCCACGGCCAACCATTCTTTGCACACTATATGCCCCAGAAATCTTACTTCCTTTCTCCAAAAGTGGCACTTGGAGAATTTGGCTTTTAGCTGATGTGAGCGGAGAGTTTCCATGATCTGAGCATGTTCTTCCTCATTCTTTGACAAGATCAAGATATCGTCTACGAAGACAACCACAAATTTGTTGAGGAATTCTCTGAACACCCTGCTCATTAGGTCTACGAAATAAGCGGGTGCATTTGTCAAGCCGAAAGGCATGACAAGCCACTCGAAGAAACCGTCTGGGGTTCTGAACGCCGTTTTATCAATACTATCTTCAGCTACTCTTAGCTGATGGAACCCAGTTGCCAGATCAAGTTGGGAGAAGACCGTTGCACCTACAAGCTGATCAAACAAATCGTCGATTCGGGGAAGAGGGTGCCTATTTTTCTTGGTCAATTTGTTTAACTCCCTATACTCGACGCAAAGGCGAAGCGAACTGTCCGCTTTGGCTGCGAATACCACTGGAGCACCCCATTCCAAAATGCTCCGTCTAATGAACCTTTTTTCGAGAAGTTCTTTAACCTGCTGACTGAGATCCTTTCTCTCCTTTGGAGCCATGTGTCTGACAGGTAAAGCTACAGGCTTTGCGTTATCCACAAGATATATGCGGAAGTCTATTTCCCGCCTCGGAGGTAAGCCCTTCACCTCCTCAAAGACATCCGGATATTCCCGGACTACTCTAACTGATTGCAGATTCTCGTCAGAAGCATCAAGCGACTCTAAATAACTAAGCATAACAACATTCAAGGGATTACAAGAAATTTATACAGTGTTACCAAGCCGAGTCAAGAGTCTAACTACTCTTTTCTCACAATCAAGGAAGGCACTATTACTGGATAACCAGTCCATGCCTAAGATCAAACCATATCCCGAGAAGCCTAAGACAAAGGCATCACAACTAAACTCAACGCTGAGAATAGAGATTTTCAAACCCAAACAAACCATTGACAAGTAAGCGGAGCCCCCAATTGGATTTGAAACTACTAAGGGATCTTCTACCATACTAGTGTCTAGATGCAGAGATTCTACTAAGGCAGATGAAATAAAAGAGTGTGATGCGCCAGAGTCAAAAAGTGTACGAAATGGATGATCATAAAGATAGACTACACTTTCTACAGAAATATTACTACCTCGTTCCTGCTGAGGTGCCACTAGCGCATGAACCTGACCCCCTGAAGTGGATCCAGCTTTCTGTCCCTGCCCTTTCTTCTTTGGGCAGTCCTTAGCTTGGTGCCCAGTCTCTCCACAATGGAAGCAACCACCCATCTTCGCCTTTCTTTTCCGGTAGTCTTTTGATATATGGCCCACAATGCCACAGAAATTGCACCTTCTCTTCTCACGGGGCTTATTGTTCTTCCCTCCTTTCTTGAAGTCTGTTTTCTTTGTTGTAGACCCTCTCTCTTCTCTTCCACCTTAGTTTCTTTCTTTCCGTGGTCTTCCTCGTGTAGCAATGCCATGTCCACCAAGCTTTCATAAGTCGCTCCCGTGGATACATGCGTCATGGCAAGGCTGTGTAGAGGCTCATTCAAACCCTTGACGAAGCGAAGTGCCTTCTTGTGTTGGGTGTTTACTAAGTCTACCCCAAATCTGGCCAGCTGATTAAACTGATTAACATATTCCCTGATCGTCATGCTTCCCTGTTTCAGAGTTAGAAACTTCTCCATTTGCAAGCTTCTTTCTGCCTGGGAGAGGAATTTCATCTCAAACCTTGTCCTGAAATCCTCCCATGTTTCCACCGCCCGCTGAGCATTGGTAACTTCCCACCAATAGGAAGCCTCATCCTTAAGCAACCATACCGCTAGTTGTATCTTTTGCCTGTCATCCACTCCAAATATGACAAACAGATCCTCGGTCTCCTTTAGCCAGTTTCTTGCCCCTACAAAGGATTCTATCCCATAAAAGTCTTTTCCACCCATTGCCTTGAAGTCTCTACAAGTTTTTACGAAGGCATTTCCACGAGGAGGTGGAGGACGAGGAGGAACCGCGGCCACTGGAGGAGGGATGTCTGCTGGGCCCGCGCCATTGGCCCTTGCTTCTAAGTACCTCCTAAACCAGCCGGGAATCGGCACTCCTTCCGGGAAGTTAAGGTCTCCAGACATACTGAAACAGAAAGGAAAGATTCAAAACAAAGGATAGAGAGAGATAGTGCATATGGCTTTGGGGGATTTTGTCTTTTATAAATATAACACTTTTTCTTGAAAAATGCTTCTTTAAGCTTTCTTTTTGAAAACAATTTCAAAAACTTTTATCTTGTCTGGTAAACCTATGCTCTAATACCAAGTGAAACACCCCACCTCCATTAAGGTCACTCACAAAGGGAATGCCTTAACTTTGGTGGAGGTTTATAAGTAAAAGCCACAGATAAACTCAAGACAGATATAAATACACATATTTTTAAACAGGGGAACCAAACAGACTTTTATTTCATCAATATGTGTTCAAAACAAAACATTCCATAATTGTCTCAAAATACTTCCAACATTACAACATCATAACTGTCTTGATTATTAAAGAAGCAAATAGCATAAGTAAAGTGACAAAAATCCCCATAGTGATATCCAAAGCCATAATCCGAGCAAAGGAGATCCAAATCATACATCTACGGTCTTGGTGCTTGTACAGAGCCTGATTGAGCTGAGTTGTTTCCACCCTGTGGACCTGGGGGGAAATGGAAGAAAAGAAGATGAAAAGAAAATAGGGTCAGACATAAAGCTTGAGTAAATCTAGTAACTCTTCAGTATGTGAATAAGAAGAGGACATGATAGATATATACTGAAAATAGGAAAGTGTCACAAGCTAAGGGAGTGTCGTACGTACTATCGCACCCATACTGTATCTCTGCATCTACTTGAGTTTCCTCTAACTGGCACCCCATGGTGAGGGTGAAGTGATCCCCAACTTTATTTAAAGATTGGCTCCTACTCGCGTTAACATGTGCCATACGGCCCCCAAGAATTGTAGATACCTATGCTGGTCCCACCATGGGGTGTATCAAGACCCATGGCGGCGGCCCCGACACAAAATCTAGAAGGCATAGGTTATACTACTGGTGTCTCCAGTGCCCTGGTTGTCTGTTCCGGAGTGTGTGCACGCCCGCACCCCGTTAGACCTGCACTGTGCACCCACCGCCGTCATTTGACCGCTTACAATCAGCCCCGTAATCGTGCCCCACCCTGCCTAGTTTCAGGGTACCGTTGATACCCAACTTGGGTTACTGCTAAAACGGGTCCCTCGTTACCAGGATTTTCTGGTCAAACATGTTGAGTGGTTAAGTGTCTGTATTTACCTAACCCCACCCATCAACTCTTGTTAACATGTTGAATTTGGTTAAGTGTTATAGTTGACTTAACCCTACCATCTGTCCTTAGCCTCTTAGGAACACCTGACCACTCACATTAGACAGGTATTGCTACGGTTACTGGATATGCCGGTCGGTTCCGGGCAGGTTTACACTGTAGCTCAGTCTAACCTCGGGTCATTATTGGGCTCAATTCTTAACCACCCACATTGGATAGGTATTGTTGTGACTACTGGACAGCCGGGCGGTTCCGGGCAGGTTTACATCACAACTCAATCCAACCTCGGGTTAAGCATATCGTGTTTTCTAAATTTACATATTTTATTATTATATATGTAAATGTCATATTTTTTATTTTTGGGTATAAATGTTATACCGTTTAAATGTCACTGTCATTGGCATGTGCCAAACATGCCAACATATATTTTCATGTTTTACACCCAAAGTTATTACCCCTGTTTATATGTTCGCAACGTTATAACAAATGTTGGGCTCGACACAATTCAGCCCAACTTTTATAAGCGTAAGAAAAGGGGAAATCAAGAACATGTAATATTTTACAACATATAAGGGTGTGTGGTGCATGAAATTGCAATTTAGCGATACTAACATAAATGATGGGTCATGTGAACTTGCATTCAAATCAAGGTATAACTAAGTAGGTGGCATATGAGATGGAATAGTTTAGGCTAATACAAACTTGTGTTTAAATATGTTTAACTTGGCATAATGTCAAACACAAAACTAGCATGTTGTATACTCACCAAAATGTCCAATTATAGCATCTAATCACATAGCCTATTTCAACATGAACTTGCATAGTTTATGAAACCCAAACGATACTTAACATAGATCCAATTATACTTGCAAATAAACATGAACCTGCATAATTTATGAAACCCAAACGATGCTTAACATAGATCCAATTATACTTGCAATTAGACATGAAAATGATATCATAGGTTTTGGGTCATGTAGGCATAAATAGTTTCAAATCTAGAACATGTTTACTTAAATTCTAATTTAGACTAAGGGAATACACATAGTCCATGCCATCGACATATATATAAAGGGATCAATTTCTAATTTTTGCCACAAACTTGCAAGTGTCATTGTTTTCATATACAATTGTTCAATCGGCTTGCATCAATCAATTTATGCCACAAACGTCAATACACAAGTCATGATAGAACCATCACAATACATAGAATTTTATGCAATACAATAACACAAATCTATTTTTATTCACATTGAATCACATCACAATTTTTATTCATATTCTGAAAGGTCACTATACTTACAACGAATGCAGAATCTTGAATTCCGGATTCTGAATTCTGAAATTGAGATGCGCTCCTTTGGGTAGACTAACGTTGCGTTGATAAATTTGATTTAAACTTTAATCTTCTTCTTAGTTTGATTCATCTCTAGGATTTTCTCTTGACGGCTATGTTTAATTCCTCCCTAGCAGCATGACGACTCCTTTCTCATTTTTTTGTGTGAATTTTCAGTTGAGACTTAGGGTATATTTATAGATTTTTAAGTTGTTTTGAGCCGTCGGATGAAGATAGGAGGAATCTAGGCCATTCAAAGTTCAGAGAGCCAATCAAGAGGTGACACGTCAGCCCTAGTGACACACAGAGCCACAGAAATTCGAGCCAGAGCCAGACCTGTCCAGCCAGGTCGACCAGGCAGGTCGACACCCAGGTCGACACTATGGTCGACCTGGGGGGGGGACCAGGTCGATACTGTGGTCGACCTGGGGTGACCTGGTCGACCCTATGGTCGACCTGGTCTCTGGGCGGGAATTTTCCCGCCCAGCCTAGTTTGAACCTGAAATTCGAAATTTTGAAATTAAACTGAGCTGTTTGAATTTAAATTTGATTCTGAAACTTCCGAAGGCCATAACTCCTTCATACGGAGTCCGATTCACGCAAACTCAGACTCTATCTCAAGCAGAATTCCGAGATGAACGCAATGGCGTAACCCATTTCCCTTACTTCTTTCATTTAGAATTAATTATACTTTAATTTGTGAAGCTTAACGTTATAGAATTCACGGGGTGTTACAGTTATTTTCCGCTATAAACTGTAATTATAATTGTGACATGATTATAAATCCGAATCTGAGGTTATGTATATTCTTATCTGTCAGATCTGTTTTTCTGTGACTATTTTGTACCTCTTTCTTCTTTCTATTCTATTGCCAGGCTACTACGAGCCTGTGCAGAATCTCATAAGAGATTAACGCACGAACGCTAAATTTTGGGGCAAATAATAATGCATAATTGGCCATGAAACTGTTGCCTATAGGACTATTGCCCATGACTATGATTCATTGACTATGAGACTATTGCCTATGACTATGATTCAAGAATATGAGACTATTGACTATGACTATGATTCACGCCTATGAGACTATTGCCTATGACTATGATTCACGCCTATGAGACTATTGCCTATGACATTGAATACGAAACTATTGTGATTAGTCGCCCATGACTATTGTGGTTAGTTGCCTATAACTATTGTAGTTAGTTTCTTATGCCTATTCCCTTAATGATGTTGGATCTCATATTTAGTATATAACCTTGCTAGTTTATTCCCATTCACTGTTATGTACATCGAGCCTAGTAGGGCCATTATCATTGTATTTGGTTCATCATTGCATGCCTATTCTTTTTTGTGCTTATCCCCTATTCCTTTTGCTAGGGTCATTTCATGAGTACTTAGAGAACTTGTGGAAACATGTTATACGGGGATTGGGCGTAGCTTAATTAAGTTAATTTGGCATAATAAATATGTTGGCATAATCTAAATTGGCTATAATAGTGAATGATTAACATGTATATTAGTCTTGGACATAAATGGTAAACTAGAATATTGAATTTAGTTTTGACATGAACTGTAAATGGGAATATTAAGGCTAAGATTTGGGGCATATATTGTATTATGAATTATGACCTTGATTTAGGCATGTAAGTTTAGGCTAAATTTATGATTAGGCAAGATATCTAAATAGAGTTTTAGATATATATAATCTGCTAAATCTGTTATCTGCTAAATCTGTTAATTTGCCTAATCCGTTATCTGCTAAAACTGTTGAATTGTCTAAACTGCTAATTAGATTGAATTGCCTAATCTGCTAATTATGTTAAATTGCCTTATCTGATAAATCTGCTAAATAGCCTAATCTGCAAGATCTGTTATCTATTTAATCTGTTGAATGACGTAATCTGTTGAAACTAGATAATGGTAATCTGAGTATGGAAATCCGTAGGCTCGACCTAAGAATTGGTAGAACATGGAAATTTGATTAATCTGTTATATCCTATGAAGAAGTTTAATCTGTTAAATAAACAGAATTAGTCTGATATCTGAAAAGTCTGTATTGGAATGAATTGGCTATGACACGAGGTTAGACTCTGTTTGCGGTAGAAGCCTGCTCGAAACCAACCGGCTTAACCAGCGACCGCAAACTGTCAGTCTAATGTGAGAGGTCGTAGGCATAACTAAAATATGCTTAGACACGAGGTTAGGTCTGGCTTGTGGCAGAAGCCTACCGGGAACCGCCCGGCATATCCAGCGGCCACAAGCTACCGACCTAATGTGAGAGGTCTGTGCATTAATATTTAATTAATGCAAATCTGGGATAAATATGATGTCTAAAACGTGTTGGGTGGATAGGGTTGAACCAATTGGACAAATAAATTCAACAAACCCGCTTCGTGAATCTGTAGGCCCAATTACAAAGTTAGACAAATCTGTAAATCTGTTAAATCTGTATATCTGATCCGTTAGTCTGAAAACTTGTCTGATTTGTGAACTAGTTGATATGAACTCTGTATGTCTGAACTTGTAAACAAGTTAATCTGGAATATGTTAGTCTGGGGACACAAGGTTAGGAGGGAAATTACTTGTGTCATCTGTTGTTTGGGACCCACATTAGTCAGTAACCCTTTCTGGTATCAAAACTTTGACCCAACCGTAAGTAGGGTCCGGGCATGCTTACTGAACTAATTATAAGTGGTTCATTCTGATAATGGCGAGGGGTGTTGATGGTGC
The DNA here is from genome assembly GCA_030737875.1 of Allium sativum. Lineage (NCBI taxonomy): Eukaryota > Viridiplantae > Streptophyta > Magnoliopsida > Asparagales > Amaryllidaceae > Allium > Allium sativum. Next base: position 495,502,428 of record CM060920.1, read on the forward strand.
ATTCCAACCAGGTCATGTGCGTGCATGGATCTCGGTCTGGCTCTGAGGATGTAAGACGCCGTGACATCTGTAAATAGGTCTGTGCCAATTGGTTGTTACTTTAGGGAGTGATGCACCCTATTGTGGAGCCGACACAGGGTATTTATGTATTAGGGAGTCGATCGCTTGGGGTAGGGTTTTAGGGTACACTTAGTTCTGTCTGTTTCTGTTGGTACCGTCTTTTTCTATTGGGTGGCAACACCTGTCTGTTTCTGCGTGGTACCGTCTGTTCGGGTGGTAAAGGCCCATTTACTAGTGTACACATAATTCTACATTCTGTTTCCGTAGGGATTAATCTGTTTCTGTTTCTGTACCTTCTGTTCGAGTGGTAAAGGCCCATTATTATCATTCTGTTTTTGTCTGTCTTTGTTCGGGTAGTAAAGGCCCATTGTTAGCATTCTGTTTCTGTCTGTCTCTGTTCGGGTAGTAAAGGCCCATTATTAGCATTCTGTTTCTGTCTGTTTCTGTTCGGGTGGTAAAGGCCCATTACTAGAATTCTGTTCTGTGGAAATTATTCTGTTCCCGTTTTTGTTTCAGTTTAGACATTAGGGTGACACCTAATCCTGTTATACTAGTATTAGTGCAGAGAAATAAAAAGTAATATTATTCTGTTCCTTCTGTTTAACCTAAGTACATCTGCTGCTCCTGTTACTGTTATCTCATCAGTTTTATTTGCATGCCAGATTATTATTATCTGTTCATATGCTGAAAGTCACTGGACTTGCCAGACTTCATATCTGACCTTGCTTGTTTTCTCCCCTTTTCTTCCGTTCCCCCCAGGTTTTCCAAGGAGGGAATACTTTAGCTTGATCCGGATTTCTTCTGCTTGAAGTGCGTAAAGCATGGCTTAACTTCTTATGGCACCTTCTGTGGGGATTATGATTTTAAAGTTTTGTACTCTGATGATTTTCTTAACAAGACTGATATTTATGTACTTGAGTTTTTCAAGAAAGATGTAACCAAACTGATTTCTGTTTCCCGCTGTAATAAAAATATAATTTCTCAAGTACGGTTTATTTGTCTTGTAAATTTTCTGTTCTGTTTACTAAAATGCTCCACCAAAGTTAAGGCATTCCCTTTGTGAGTGACCTTAACGGAGGTGGGGTGTTACAACACATCTAAATTTTCCCTTAAGAAATCAGCCAACTCTTTCGCTCAAATTGGATCTAGCTGCGATCCGATCTTTAGCACTTTTGTCGAATCTGCCTCATTAATAGATATATCTATTGTTGTCTCGTTGGGAGTCGCCTTTCTGTCCTCGGGCTCTCAATCCTCTCTGGGATCTATAACCTCGTGCACATCTAAGGGCGACTCTCTTGGGGTTGGACCCCTTAATTCCTATGCTGAGTTTTCCTTCGAAGGGGGTGAATCGTCCTTAGATTCTATATTCAACCCCTTCATTAGCATCTTCAACTCCGTCATGTAACAAGCTCGTCTCGTAGCTTGATCACCCCTATTCCTGCATCTGTCGGGAATTTAAGCAGTAAGCACCAAGGTGCAATACATGCCCTAAACTCGGCAAGGGCCGGTCGGCCTAGGAAAGCATTATAGGGTAACTCAACATCCAAAACTACAAATTGCAGGATTCTCACTCTCTGACGATCTCCTTGTCCTAACGTCACTGGTAATTCTACGTAGCCCACCGAGGCCGCTGACGCCCCATTGAAGCCCCGTATCCATCCTTTGCAGGGCTTTAGATCTTTTGCTTCGAGTTTCATTTGTTCAGAAGCTTTCCTGAAGAGGATGTTGACTGAGCTTCCGTTGTCCACCAACACCTTATGGACTAAGGCGGGGCCGATGGCCGTGGTAATTACCAATGGGTCTTCAGTTGGTGATTGAATTCCGGTATCATCTCTACTACGGAATATGATGTCGTCTGACATCGTCTTTTGTTGTTTTACTGGAGTAATGTCTTCGAGGTTACTGCATTCTCCTACCTTAAAGTGCTTGGTGGCATTAACGTATTGATCCATCGATTTGAAACTATGGTTAGCTAGATGGGGTCCACCTATAATGGTATTGATAACGATCCCCTTACCTTTCTGCTGGGCTGTGGGTTTAGAAGTAGGTTGGTTTTGGTTTGGGGCTTGCCCTCCTTGACCCATGTCCCGTGGGGCAACCTTGTACTCGTCTAACTTCCTCTCCTGCAGCAATTTCTCAAATACATCTCTCAAATGACAACATTCGTTGGTAGAATGGTCGTGGGTTCCATGGAACAAACAAAACTTTCCCGTTGCGATATCTTTTTCAATGGAGTCTCTGGGTGGTGGCTATTTGTATTGCAATATATTGTACGTGTCCAAATAATTTTTTTCCAAGGTATCATTCAATGGCAAGTAATTCTCAAAAGTTTGGAATCAAGGTCTTTTGCTGGAATTGTTCCCTCGGTTCCTACTCCTCCTATTGTCGTTTCCATTCTTGTTGTTATTACCTTCGTTCTGGTTGCCGACATTCACCTCAACCTTTCCCGAACTGTCACCGAATTGATTTACAGCAACATTACTTTGAACACCTTCCCTCGAGGCCCCTTCAGACTTTCTCTTCCTATTTGCATGAGCTTCTTCTCGCCTTAAGCGAATATTTTCCTTTTCGTAGAACAATTCCCTAGTGGGGGTGGTTTCCCGGATAGATAATCCCCGAATTCTGTGTCCGGGTCAACTCCTTCTATTAAGGCCATCAGAATAGTGGGTTCATGAGGGTCACTAACTTCAGTGACAACTAGGTTGAAGCGGTCCAAATATGATTTCAGAGATTCACCTGGAGCTTGTTTAACCTTGACAACTCTATGATGCTATTGGATTTTCGGGCGTGAAGTCAAAACTGGTTCATAAAGCGCTCTTAATTCTATGAAATTTTATACTGACCATAGAGGGAGTCGGGTGAACCACATTAACGACACATCTTCTAGATAAATCGGAAATGCCTTGCATTTTATAGCGTCTGGAGCTGCTGCGGCATTCATGAACCATGCATACCTCATCAGATGCTGTCCTGGGTCCGTTCTCCCTGAATATCGTTCCATCTGTGGCAAGTCGAATCCCCGAGGGAACTGGAAGTCCAATATATCATCTATGAAGGGGGTATGACTTCGCTCAATGCCTCAATCCTCATTAGTGTATCGTCGGCTTTCGGACATGATCTGACGCACCATTGCCCACACATCGGCATTTGTTAACGTTTGCACGGGTTCTCTAGGCCTGCTATTCGGATTAACCCTAGGTTCCTGATTAGGGGATAACCTTCTGTTTCTAGCGGCGGCTGCTCTACACTGCTCCCTATGCTCCTGGTCGATCCCAGAAGGAAGGGGTTGGAGAAGTTGTTGTTGCATAGGATTAGTAATATTAGGATCCCTGGGTAGAATGTAGGATCCACACATAGGTAGCAACATAGGCTCTTGCAGGCTCGGGTCATTAGGTCCTAACACACGAGTCACATCTTCATAGGATCCTAAAGATCCAAAGGTCAACTGATCAAGATTTTGAGGTCGCTCATGCGGCCTTCTTTCACGAGGACGTCCTTCATCTGAAGAAGATGAATAGTCTGCAACAAGGCGGCGTGTTGGGGAAGGTGTCTTTTGCCTTCGGAGTTCATTGAATTCCCTACTCATGGCGGTCATGTTCTCTTGCATGCGAAGACTGTCACGTTTATGGGCTTCCAATGCATTTCTAGTGCTCTCCAGCATGTCAAGAAAACGCGAAAAATCCCGGTGCGTGACGGGTGCGGATGGAGCAGGTTGATCACCAGTTGTCGCAGCCGGCACTGGAGCATTGGTGGGTGCTCGAGTAGAAGTACCAGCTTCAGCCTCATTCGGTTTGGATCGGAGTAGGGTGTCAGAGGAGATTCGGTTAGGAGGGGTCTGAGCAGCTCCAGTACTTCCTGATCGGTTCAGGTTCTCCTGGTCGGTTCGGTTCGGAACGTCCTGTTCGGATCAGGTTTGTCCAGAGCTTTTCCCCCGCGACCTCGTCAATACGATGGCTTGTTGATCTTCTCTAGCATCGTTCCCCCTAGCACCTTGCACTTCTTTTCCTTTCCCTTTAGCCATAATGCCCAATCTTTCAATAATTAGTCAGCAAATGCTTGAAAGTTTCGGAAATAGAGGATTAACTTCTTTGAACTTGAAGGTCCAAATAGCAGAACTATAATCCAAAAAGCGAAGAAGACAAAGAATTCTTAGTGAAAGCAACAAAATGTTAGATCCAAAAATGACTCTACCACCCAAACTAGGAATAATTTCTGATGAAATGAAATTAAAAATGAAGAAAACGCATAATTTATAGTGGTTCGACGTTAAATAGCCATAATGCCCAATCATACATATCATACATAGATTCACTCAATTCTCTCTGAAATGTAGATACAACAATAGTTCTTACTCACTTCCACTCATATCATACATAGATTCACTCAATTCTCTCTGAAATGTACTTTATAAGACGATTGCAATATGAAAATGGTGATGGAATTCGGTTCTCAAAGGGGTTTCAACTCTGAAAATGCCAAAAGACCCCTAAAATGTGCCTTGGGGGTGTATTTATAGGTGAAAATGCTCATGAAACGGCTTCGGTTCGGATCTACGTGGCGCCCATCCCGTTACAATAGGGTTAGGATGGGATATGATAGCGACAGCACATCAGGTTAGTGGTGAACATAAGGAGAACGTGGGTATAACCGCTCCGAGTCTTAAGGGAACGTGGGCATAGCTTCTGCAATTTCAGGTGCCTGGGATCGGATCGGAAATACTCCAATTGGGGAGGGGGGCGGATCAGATTTGACTGAACCGATCTGGTTCGACCTGTCCCCCTTCTTCTTCGTTTGGTGCCTTGTGTCTTGACCAAATGGACTCCGATCCGACCTAATTCTTTGAGTGAGTGATCCTTTATCTTTGTGCAGCCTAGTTCACAAAGTAGGCTAACAATTGGATATTACTAATCCAATCTTTGATGAATTCTTTCGTTTGCTTCTAAAGTTTCTTGTTCTCGAGCTCTGTAAACCAAAGCTATGATACCAAATGAAGCGACCCGAAACTCCACGTGAAGGAAAGCCCGGATTGACTTTGAGAACACGACAAATCAAAACACAAATAGAAGAACATTTCATTGTATATTACAACAATTTCATCAGATTACAAGAATATACAGGGTATGAATAAATATTACACATTTACTAAATATCAGAGGTTTACAAATTACAATGCAGCGGAAAAATAATACAAAACACAACTGAAAAGAGTATACGGATACAAAGCTTTCCGAATATCATTCCAGCTGTAAACCAGGATCCTATGAATATAAATCTGCAAAACCCAACTACTAGCTGCCCGTGTGGAAAATATGGGCACCCAGAGTTTAGGTTAAAACAATAAACTCCAGGTCAGTCATGTGACTGGTGTGAGAACTAAAACAGTTATTTAAAACTCTACTTTAAATCAGATATATCAAGGGACCATGCCATATAGCACGGAACGGGTTTCCTCCCAAGAATACCAGTGCATATAACAAAACAGCGCAATGCTTTTTGGAAAAATGAATCTATTATAAGACCCAGGTCTCATCACACAATGCAACGCAAGCCGGAGGATAGGGTTTTCCCTTATAATAGCCAAACATACTCGGTACGTTAAAACAAATCATTTGATACTATTATAAGTGCATAACATATAAAACAACTTCAAATATAAATGTATCAATCCTAGACGGCTGGGTACCATATATCATGTCGCCAATACTAGGCTCTTCAATCAAAACCGCAATTGTCACGTATTGGAAGTTGGATTTCCATCTGTGAACTAAGGCAAGGGACCGCTTCGAGACTGTCTAGCCCGAGCCTCAGGCAAGCGCGCAGGCAAGCCTTGGATCGTTCGGGCCGGTCCACACGGAGTGGATTAAAATGCCTGAACAATGCATTTTCCCGCCCTATGGGGCATAAACTGGTCATATCCGGACCAAACTATTGGCCCAGGAACGACCGATACAACCGAGGCGCCTCACTATCCATCATCCACATAAGTAAAATGTCTGAGCATGTAAAACCCAAAACACCACTCCAAGCTAGAAGGAAACGCATGTCCTCCCTGAAGTCCTCTCCCATTTCTGGTCCACCCCGGGGGTGTGAGGCTCGTGAATTAACGCTACACAAAGCTACGCTATATCAAAGCCGTGATTTGATCATCAACCACAAGACTCTGGTTTTCAACAGAAGCCTTGATCAATTGCATCTCAGCATGCTACACAGACAATTCACGCTATGCAACCGATGTCTATCAATCACACATAATGAAATCTGATGTCAGACACACATCCATTTACAAGTTCGTTCTGGGTCTGAATGAAACCGGAGGCACCTTATTCCTCCCCCATATGTCCAATACAGGGGAGAGGTCCTCACATATCCGATCGATCTCCAAGTACGTCTGGACGACGACCACTTATTACCTTGACTTGGGTGTATAGCCCAATCAAGACATCAGTAATCATCCAAACGATGTGAAGACCTTCGGTTTTTTACCACCGTCTTCATCCTCGAAACATCGTCGAATCAGTTATTCAGAATGGGATAAACCCGGTCTTTCTGAATAACTCGCGTATATAGTAAACAAGTGCTATAAAAACACAACATACGCCTTATTCCAATCCAGAATATTCCTTTACTCAAATATTCTTATACTTTGGGAAAGGTTCCCATTAATTTTATCAAAGATAAATTCTTTAAATTTATTCTTTAATCTTCCTTTGGATATCATTTCAATCTAATTAAAGGTGCATTAAAACTCCACTTGGTTTTAATCTTCCCAAAAATCAATATTAACGATTGTTTAACTTGGGAAATCATATCCTGCCTTTAACTGGGTTAAAGAACCAATGTTAATTAAAACATGGTTCACCATAAACCCAAAATCACCTTCCATTCCATCAACCTTTAGCCGTAAATTAGCAAGTGAACAATTCCCTAAGTATTAACCTCGAAGGCCAAAACCAACATCAGATTAATACCCAGGAAACCATTCAACTTAACTAATCTCTAGTTAGTTTCTGATTTTCTTAACTCCATTGGGTCTAAGAACAGTATTATTAAAGATAGCATTCACGACAACCCAAAATCTTATTCCTGTCTTTAACAGGTTAAAGAACCAATGTCCTTTAAAACACGATCCGCGATAAACCCAAAATCACATTCCATTCCATCAGCCTTTAACCGTAAATTAGCAAGTGAACAATTCCCTAAGTATTAACCCTGAAGGCCGAAACCAACATCAGGTCAATACCCAGGAAACCATTCAACTTAACTAATCTCCAGTTAGTTTCTGATTTTCTTAACTCCATTGGGTCTAAGAACAGTATTATTAAAGATACCATTCACGACAACCTAAAATCTTATTCCATTGTTAATCGGGTTAAAGAATAAGTGTTATTTATAACGCCGTTCATGATAAACCCAAAGACCAATTTCAATTTCATTCCAATTAAATATCAATTAATTGGTATACTTCATTAAATCTAAATAAAATGATTTAATCTTTTCTCAACTGGGTTCAAGAACAGTGTTAATGAAGACACCATTCACGACAAACCCAAAATCACATTTGATATTAAATACAAGGCTCTGAATAGAAAAAATATCGGCTTATATTCAATATCAAATTCCGGAATCAACAAATACCATATTTGAATAATGATATATATATATATCTTCCAAATTCCTCAACAATATCCGTATAATCATGGAATCCAATATCAAAATATCCCGAAGATAATTTGATTCAAATCCATTCCAATTCATATATTGGAAATTCCGGTTATTTTTAAAATCATTTCAAATCCAATTATTTATTTAAAAATATTGGATTTCATAATTCTAGTCCATAACTAGTTCATTTCGATAAAAATATATTTTTATCTTTTCAAATATGGGATTTTTCATCCCAATTCTTTCCAAATCATTTATTATGATTTTACACTAATTATTGATTATTTTTAATAATTTTACCCAGGCCCGTACAGTCGATTTCCATAAACGGCCATCGAACTGCACTTACAGCGACCTTTTCCAAATTTGATTTGGACATAATTCCAAATCCAACCGTTAGATTTTAAATCTCTCATATTCGTTAGAAAGCTCTTTTCGATACAAACCCAACAGTTCCGGGTGTAGGAGAATCTGATGGTCGGATCTCCCGTAATGTCCGTTCGAATTCAATGGTCGAAATTCGCGAACTGCCACAGCGCGGCGCGTTCTATTCTGGCCATTATATATATAATATATGTATTATATATAATTCGTCGATTTCCATCTAAAACGTATTTATAAATCGTTTTAAATTCATTTTCAAAATGATTTCAACTTCATATTCAATTTCTAATCAAAATAGAATATTCCATATCATCGATATATAAATTGTAATATTTTCAAAACATTATATTTTGAAATCAATTCCTTTTGAATATTCATTATAGAAATGAATAAAATCGATATAAATATCGTTCACGTCAAAATGGCGTTAATCTAATCAACACTACTTTATATATTTAAATATATTCGTGTCCATCTCAAATCGGACATCAAAATCAAATTTTGATCTTTTACTGAATATTATTTTAAAATAATCGTTATTTTAAAATATTCATTCTTTCTGAATTGGAACCTGACACAGTCAATTATATATAATGTGATTATATGGATTTCATACACATATGTACACAACAAAAATCAAACATAGTCAACCATCATCCAAAGTGTATTCTACACTGCATAAGCATCAAATATAAATATTTAACGCTTATAACAGTCTGTCAATCAATCGATCGACATACAGCTACTTATTGGGACTAGTGTATGTCATATATCATCTCAATACCCGTGTGGGGTTTCAAACAATCAAACACATGTTTTATTTGTGCAGTTGGGCGATGTGTAAAATTTATCGTCCCAATTAATATCAGTCAAATTTGTGTACATAAACAAATCATCCGATTTGTTTATAAATATTTATTTTATTCATATACACGTTAAACATTGTATTTTTAACTACAAAATATTTTATTCCCATTCCACATCACACAATCAATTTTCACAACACAATCAAACAAATAAAAAAGTCGTCCATGGTCTGTGGACGACGGGTGTCGGGTGCTGCTAAGCACCGTCTGCATCCTAGTATATATTTTAACTAGAAAATAAAATAAAAGTGAGGGGTTCTCACCTTGGGGTTCCACTCCGCTATGCTTTGATTGCCGATCTATGTAGTATACCTACTTTAAAAATTATATTTTTAACCAATCAATAATTATTTCTTTGTATGATTATTTTATAAATAATATACATAGGCTAAAAATTATATTTTTATCTTTCTAAAAATAATTTCATATTTTTATATCAACGCTACATAGATAAAAATCACATTTTTCAGTCGCTAATGAATATATAAAAATCACATCTTTATTTCGCTATTATATAAAAATTACATTTTTATTATCTCTATAATATAAAAATCATATTTTTATTATCTCTATAATATAAAAATCATATTTTTATTATCTATATAATATAAAAATCATATTTTCACAATGCTTCTTTCTATATAAAAATTATATTTTTATACCTCTACTTCTTATATAAAGACTGAATTTTTATTACGCTTCATATATTTAAAATAGCGTTTTTATTAATCAAACAAAAATCTAGTTTTTCTACTTACAAAAATCTAGTTTTTCTACTTACAAAAATCAAGCTCTTCTACTTACAAAAATCAAGTTTTTTTATATAAAAATCAAGTTTTTCTATATAAATTTAAATCTGAAATTAAAATACTTACCATTTCGTTCGTCGGAGACAGGGGGAAGAGGCGCGGTGGTGAGGAGGTGTCGCGGCCTGGAGGTGGTGGCCCTGGGGGTGCTGGCAGCGCCGGTCTTCCATGGGTTTGGGCGCGATTTCAATTGAAGAGGGAGGAAAGGCGACGGGGGGTGGGGCTCAGCTGAAGGAGGGGGAGCAACGTCGCGGTATGGTGACGGGGTGGGCGGCGCGACGGTGGAAGGGGGAAGCAGCGGCGGTAATCGGTTTGAAGAAGGGGGTAATCAGTTTTCTGAGAATGGTTCAAGGGTTGGGGGGGTTTAAACATATATATTTTATAATTTAATATTATTATTTTTCTCCCTTGACGTTGACTTTTAATTTGAATCCCAAATCTAGACCAACGAATGTCGCCCTTAGCACATTACCCCCATTACGAACACAATGAGATATGTTTCGTAAGCCAGTTTGGCTGTTTCGCTCAGTTTTCGCTGAAATTAAAATATAAATTTATATATTCAATTTAAACGTACATTTCAATTTATCGGGGCCACATATGGACTCTAAAAATTACAGAAAAATTATTTCTAGCTTTGTATTGACGATACGGTCCTAACAAAACTAATTTCGTCGATGTTGGAGACCGTTTGAAAAATGGCCATTTTCTGGTCGATCCAAATTGATTGAAACTGATAAAACACGTTTTCTTTTACCACGCTCACATATTGATTCGAAAAATTATGAAAATTGGAATCTAGCAATAATTTAACATCCCAGATCCAATAAAAGTGGTTTCGTCGAAAACGGAGGTCGTTTGCAAAATTTTCATTTTTAAGGATTATATTTCCATAGCGACTATTCTGAAATTTCAACTGGACAAAACTTTTTATTCCTGCTATGAAATTTCAATTTTTTGGATTCGTTGGAAAGATATTTTCAAATAGATTCAAATATTTTTGGTTTCGCAAAAATCTGGTTTATTTTGAATCCTGTACAGTCATTTGAAATTTGAAATCGAATTTTCAAACTACCGCGCCATTTCCAACTCCTTTTATAATTAAAAATAAATATTTATATTCTAACGTCGATTCAAATAAATATATACGTTCTAATTCTATTCAAAATAAATTTCTCGTCGTTATTGTTTGAAATAAATCATTTTAAATATTCAAAATTCATCAAAATAATTTTTTTAAATTAGTTCATATTTTTCGAGTTGTTACAATCAAGGTCGAGACAACAGGTTTATAAGAGGACCTAAGTACGACTCGTATATAAGGCTAAATACGAGTTTGGAAAAATCTATCATGAAATTAAAGGCTCACTCCCGACGAGGAGACCATCTGGAAGGGAGCTCATAGAGCATGACCGGACGTTCGAGAAATTATGTGTGTTTCATGAAAGAGTTGGGCATGACAGGAATGAATGCAAGCACCTCCGCGACGTCATCAAAGATTTTTTTGAGGAAAGGGAAGTTTCAACAATTTGTCCTGAATGGAGCCCCTGCTATGTGGCATAGTCAGTCGTCGAATGCTCAACGTGGAAGTAGGCACGTCTCACAGGGAGGACTTGTTATTAACTAACAAGTCTATGTGGAAGTTGGACAGTGAATGATGGTTATGTTGACTTACTCATGTACGGAACTAACCTTTGGTTCCTAGGCATGCCCTTACCTAACAAAAACCATCGCTTCACTTTTGCTTTCAATAAATGATGTCTGAGTCATCTTACCTATATACATGACTAATCACTAGCCCCTAGACATGTTCAGTACCCAACGATGCACCATTGTACCTGTTTTTATCTACCAATGAACTTGTAATAAGTGCTTAAGCCTTGCACTCTTATACAAGGTCCACGACGACTCCTAGGAAAGCTCTAGGACACGAAACCATCACTTCACTCTTGTATAATATCTCCAAATGAAGCAGATGCCACTCAGTTACGTGAAATACACAAAAGCAGATGCCGACTAGGAATGCTTAGAAGTCTAGACTGTATACACTGAGAATGGAAATACTATCCTAAAGCTTTTCATTATGTATACAATGGTAAGGACAAAAGACGAACAATAATCCTTGGAGAAGTTGCATCTCATGATTTATGGATTTGGCATGCATTTTTTGGAATACTGATTCTTGTAACGACATAAATGTTGTTGAATGATCTTATTTGTTTAATATGGCACAAGAGATATCAACTCCTTTATCTTTTACTCTTGGGGAAAACATAGATGATCATGGTTATTATTTAGGAGATGAAATTTATCCTAAATAGAGCACAATTGTAAAGAATTTTGCAAATCTAATGAAAGGAAAACATAAAAAATTTGTTGTAATGCAAGAAGGACAAAGAAAAGACATAGAAAGAGCTTTTGGAATCCTTCAATGAAGATTAGCAATGGTGAGTAATCTGTATAGACTATGAAAGAGATTAAAAATGACTGTAATTATGTTTTTTTGTATTATTCTTCGTAACATGATCATTGAAGATGAAAAGGGTATGGACTACTCGATTACAAATATGATGGAGCTAGAAAATCGCCTGAATTGTTCCATGATACTACACTATGAGCTGTAAGAGACTATGCAATTCATGTGGTTGATCATTAAGTGTATCGCAATGCGGCTATTTATAATAGGCTCCAGAAAGATCTAATGGATTATATTTGAAATTCTAATGGAAATCAATGGTACCTGATTGAGACCACTTCTTTAATTCTGTGTGCTTACATTATTATTTATTTTCGTGAAGTGTTGCATGTTATGTTACGATATTTGTACTGGTATTTTTTCTGAAATATAAATATTTTGCTAATTAAAGTATCGACTTAAAACATTATTTTTTTCGTCCTTCTTTAATCAGTATTCTTTTGGAGTGTAAATAGTAAATGATTTAACACATTATTTGAAGGTAAAATTCGCAGTCACTCTACTACATATGTTTAGTTCCGGACCTACTATCCATAATGCGTTGTGTTTGAGCATAAAAAAAAATGTCTGTGTTGAAAATTGAAATTTTGTCCTTTTGTAGTCGTTGGTGGGTAAATTCTCCAGAGGTAGCCGGGTGGTAATGGGGCTTTTGGACGACCAGAATTGGACGTCTATTTTATAAACGCCCGACATTAGATGCCTATCAAATAGGCATCCAGAACCAAATCAGAATACTAAACGCTGAACTGAATATTCAGCTTATTAGTAATCTTGAAATGAACAGTTGGAAAATTTTCAAATACTAAGGCTTAGTTACTAACCTTTGGAGTTTCCTTAAGGCATAATTATGCAACATTAGTATTTTTCAGACTATTTTTTATTACTTGGATATCTTTTTACACATAATTGATATTGATTATATGATTCATAGAGCTAAATAATAATCATGCTATGTAATAACATATTGCACACCATATTGTAATTCATTATCTACTTTGTCTCTCTTAATTATTTCTATAGTTCTTTAACCTAAAATTAATTTTATTTTCTTGGACATTTATTTATATCTAAAGGGTTATCTTTTAAAGTTTTCATGGTTTAATATTATATCATAAATGACTTAATGCATAAGTGTTGGATTGCTCAAATATACATCATGTACACCATTTCTAGTTCTACCTTCATTTCAAAGTGCAAATGAAGTAACATCATAAAAGATTTCATAGTCGCGATTCAATGGTGTTTTACCATTTTTTATGCTAAGCTCTGAAGACCACTATTGTAATTAGATGAAATTTTTAGAAAATTTCGCGTTACCATAGTTTAATATAAGACTTTATAGAAGCTGAGTATAGTCAGGAATTAAGTTTTAGACTTTCTGCATATACGTACTAATTTATCTCACATTCGTAGTATCTGACAAAATGCTTTTCTGGTGAAAAAGCATTGTTTTTGGTATAGTTATTATTAGTATTTTAGTTTATTAATATTAGATGCTATGAGAAAGAGAACCCACTTTGCCCTGAGAAATCAATGGCGATAAAACCTGTGAAATACATCGTGTAACAAAACCCTAAACCGCTTCCAACGTTTCAACCACCAAATGATTCTCCTCCTCGATTACCTACTTTGATCCCCTCCCCTACGGGCCCGCTGAAGCCACCAGACCCACGTCCTGATGCCCTTCCAGTTGACGATGATGGCTTCCAGTTGGTCATTCCCCGAAACAAATCCCTTTCGAAATCCAGATTCAAAAATCAAATTAGGGTGGCTTCCACTTCGGCTCCTAAGCTGCCGCCTGTGTTGGAACCGTATAACTTGGACCGGCCTTCTTTGTCCCAATCTTCCCTTCCTACTGCTACATATCCGGGTGCTCACCCTATTCATTGTGAAGATAAGGAACAAGCTTCCTGGACTCTCCCTCCGCAGGTAACATTGATGTCTTTGCTACCATCTACAATGACATTTGCTGGTTCCTCCACATCTGAAAGGAATTCAATTCTGAATGCAAGTCGTGATTGGAAGGAGGTTGTTGCAGACAATCAGGTTCCGCTTTTTACTCCACTTAAGTCTTTATCATTCTAAAGCATTTTAAAATATGCACTGTGTTATGTCATAATTTAGCTCAAAAAGGAAGACAACAATGAGAGAATGCTACAGTAATTTGTGTTGCTGGTTCTAAGCCCCATTACCCATTTTTTAAAGATTATATTCATAGGATACGAAAACTGATAGGTGATTTCCTCATTTATTCCAGGGAAGATGGGTTTTATATTATTAAGTTTGAAAAAAAGAGGATTGTGATAGAACTTTGAAGGGTGGTCCTTATTTCTGTAAGAAATTAATGATAATGAAACGTTAATCTATGGGTGTAAAACTTGTTGGAATATTTCGACAATTGGGTCACATATGTAAAATAAAATGTGTTATGCTATTTTGGTGTAAAGCCTAATTAAAGTGATCTAATTTTTTGATTAGAATTAATAGGCTTAAAGTTTAAGTTATCATGGGCCTAATGTGTAGATACCGGGGCATTTTATAATTTGTTGAAGGGCCGAATTACAAAATGCCAACTCTATAAATAAAGGGTTATGTTCCCCGAATTACACAATCCTTAGCAACTCTCTAACCTCTTCTACGGAGAGCTGATTTCAGATCTAGGGTTTGTGTCAATTTGGAAGACCAAACCAAATTACATCTTCTCCGTGGCAACCGATTATAGATTCAGGTACTGCAATAATTAACTTCGGGATTCAGGTACGCTTCCGCAAATTTGTTTATCAGTTCTCTGATTTGTTCTCAATTAAATCAATATGGGTTATATGTTTGGATCTAGGGTTTCATAATTGGATGTTGTTAAAGTATATTGAAATCCTAACAAAACTTAATAAGTATCTTTTGCGTACTATCCTCGTATGGATCCATTTACCTTGTTTGCCTCTTGAGTACTGGATAGAAGAGGGGATAAGTTAAATGTGTCTGTAGTTGGTAGTCCTATTAAACTTAATAGGGTTAAAGGAAGAATTAGGAAATTTTCTTTTCTTAGAGTACTTGTTGAAATCTCTAGTTCGTCCTCGTTTTCCAAGCAGATTCCAATTTTGTCCGAGGATGATCAGTTGGTAATATAGGATGTTGAGAGTGAGTGACGTCCTTCTGTCTGTATGAAATGTCAAATTTTTGACCACCACGAAAATGTTTGTCAGTTTACTAAGGTTTAGGTATCAAAGCAAATGAATTCTCATGGCTGCTCTACTAAGGATATGGATACTGATCCTGATAAACAGTTCACGGAAAATCGATCTCTTGATGGGCCATCAGCTCAAGTTCTGAATTGCTCTGAGTTTAATTTGGATCAGAATCACTAACAGTAGGTAGTAGGCAACTCTCCTTTGAAAATTGCTGACACCGATCCACATTATTCTGCTAGGAAGTCTTCCATTCTTAATGACTGCATTGAGCAGCTGGAACATGTAGACTTACAACATGGATGTTCTATGTCTTCACCTATTTATGATGGCTTGCACTCTTTAGTCACCGATGATGACATGGATATCCCTATTGAAAATAATCCATCTAGCAAAACTTCAGCTCAGATGACCTCCAAACCTAAGGTTGTTTGTAAAGCCGGTTCTGATGTGACCTCATTCGAGATTCAAGCAGATGAGGAATTTATAGTCATTGAAAACCCGACGTGGAATTCAATGATTAGTCGTATAAAATGGGAAAAAGAAATGTGTAAATAAGTTTAAGAAGGTGGCGTCTCTTTCTTGCTCCGCTTCAGATGCTTCCTCAGTATAGTACTGCTATATGATTAGTTGGGGTAAGTTGTGGCATGTCTTTTTAGGTTATATTTTGTCTTATATTTGGTTAGATTTAGATTGGAAATATCTTTCGATTTTATGTTTGTAGTTTGTGTGATTATCTTACAACTATAGATGTACAATTTCATATAAACACATATATAAATCACCAATTTTTTTTAAAAATAATATGAGATACCATTTTCGACCATATCCAGTTCCCTAGGATATTGTTTTGGTTCATTTTTGTGCATGGTTAATAACTCTTGTTGTATAAAATAGCTGATGTGCAACATAATTAGATGGTATCAAATTCATAGTTGATGTGCAATATAATTAGATGGTATCAAATTCTTATTTGATGTGCAATATAATTAGATGGTATCAAATTCATATTTGTTTTGGATACTATGTTTATGCCATATAAATCGTTTACAATTTAGAATTAAAACTTTTTTTAATGCATACTCCACCGTTTATGGAAATAATTATCCAGCCCAATAATATTGCCGACTATTTTCTTAGCTTTGTGTATAACCTGCTTACAACATTCGAGAATAAAAGAAAAGCAACTTCCTGGTGAATTTAAGGTGAAAGAACATTCACCAATGTCCTCTAATTTTCTTTCTAATTTACTCTGTATTATTTCATCTTAAGTTTTTATTTTACATCCAACATAAATGCAGATTTATTTGATTTAGATACATCAGGAAATCAAACGTAATTTATCATATATGTTGAGAAAACGATGCACCTAAGTTTCCAACTATGATGGTTTCTTCGTTTCTCAAATTCTTAATATGTTGTAGGTAGTACAATAACTGTTTTAAAGCTTAATTATTTTTGTTATGGTTGATTTAAACATATTATACTTAAGGTTAATGAAAATAAAACTAATTACAAAATGTTATAGAAGCTTTATCCTTCATGGTTTCAACCAAAAATATAAATATGAAATATCTTTAACTGAAATAGGTAAGATATAGTGTAATAGAAATTAAAAAAATTATGCAACTATTTTTTAACAGGAAATGGAAAGATAGAAATTCTGTAATTATAGATCTTTATAATCTTGATATAAAAGGTTACACTTCATTTTTTTAAGGCCACATATTCATTTTGAATATTATATACAAGTTAATTGATAAAATTCCCCTCAT
This sequence comes from Allium sativum, assembly GCA_030737875.1. Taxonomy (NCBI): domain Eukaryota; kingdom Viridiplantae; phylum Streptophyta; class Magnoliopsida; order Asparagales; family Amaryllidaceae; genus Allium; species Allium sativum. The sequence continues at coordinate 495,519,642 of CM060920.1, forward strand.
TATACTATTCGTTTAAACAAATAACTAATATGTATGTTAGACATGAAATATGTTGGAGTAAATTTAAAATAAAGAAAATGAGGAAGAGAAGTCCTACAATACAGGAGAGTCCCATATTATAGGATATGCAAAAGTATGATAGCTTAAGTATGAGATATTCAAGCAAGGGTTGAGTCCTTTGGGCATCCAATGCTTACCTCTTTGTGAGGAAAGAGACTATACATAACAACATGTGCACAGTTCGTCCGTCCGTTCCGTGTCGAGCCGAGCCACGTCGAGTTGTGTTGTGTATAGGTATGGACTTGGGCTTGGGTCATATGTGTGTGTGTGTGTGTCTATATATATATATATATATATATATATATATATAAAACCTAGTTTTATATGTTATGAATAGTGAAAACGACGGGAGACGTGACCTTTTGGATTCAAACGGACACTATCGTTCCATTAAATGGATGTGACCGTTCATTTGAACGGACACGGCCGCACCTCTTCACTGCTATAAAACTGGACCGCATTCTAGTTTTTAACTAACCCAAATTTCTTTCTACATCTTCTTCCTCCTGAACCGCTTTACCATTATATTAAATACTGAAAAGGAGTTCTAGTTCATGTAGGCTATAACTCCACTCTCTTGTATCTGTAGGCAATTTTTTTCTAGATCGTGGATCGCCGTATCTGTGCACCTGCGGCCGATTGAAGATATTTACATTATCTGCTCTGTTGTATCTTCAGGCAGATTTGTCAATACCCTTGCACTGAAGTAAGAGGACAAATACTCTTTTAAGCTAGAATCACCACATCGTACCTCGGAGTCTCGTTCATCGACAGATTAAGTAGCAGCGCAATTCTATCAACTGTCTAAAATAGTATTTCAGTGGCTCCAAACAGCCTTAAGAAATTCGTTGCTGACTTTACAGAACTCGAAAGGTTTGTTGGTGTTAACTTTCTACGATGGCAGAAGAAGATGCACTTCTTGTTGGCTAGAATGAAAGTTATCTATGTTTTAACTACGCCGAAACCAACAGAGTTAGAAGATGAAACCACCGCACGGACACGGGAAATAATCAAATGGGAACAAGATGATTACATTTGCAAGGGCCAAATTTGAAACGTTATGACTGATGCACTCTTCGACATGTGCTACAACAACCCACTGCAAAAGACATCTGAGATCATTAGAAGCAAAATATCTCATGGAAGACGAACTAGCAAGAAATTTCTTGCCACAAATTTTTTTAATTATAAGATGACTGATGATCAATGTGCGTTAGAGCAATTCATTGATATCATGCACAAACTTAATCATCAGTTAGGTTAATTTAAACATGGATGACGAGATTAAAGTCTCATCAATAATGGACAAATTGCGTCGCTCTTGGATAGACCAGAGGAAACTACAAACCTAAGAGGCAGGATATGAATCTAGACATCCTTGCACAGTATTTGCAGACTGAACAACAACTGAGGTAGAAAGATGCTCAAGACGAAACAGTCGCCGATACATCAAAAGTCCATATGGTGGAAGAAAAGCAAGCAAAAATGCTTCGCATAACTCTTCTAATAAAAAGAAAAAAGGAAAGAACAATAAAAATTCCCAGAACAAGAAAGGAAAAAAGTTCAAATGGTTGCTACTATTGTGGCAAACCAAGACATTTTAAAAGAGATTGTCGCTTCTGGACAAAGAAGCAGCAATCTAAAAAAGAAAAGTTTGCAGCAGTCATATCTGAAGTAAATATGACTGATGTAACAACTTGCTATTTTTGACATCTCGGATCCGCAATTAAACTAACTCGAGACGTTCAAAATGGTGAATCGTTATTTTAGCTTACGGGTCTAAACAGAATAAACACAAAAATCATAGACACAACAAAGATAACAGTATCTTACAACGGAAATTTTATACATAAAAATTAGAGTTTACAAAAATCTATATATGGCTTAAAATATACAGTACATGATTTTAAACAAAATAAAAGTTTATAGTTTGTCGAGCGCGCATAAGCGTCTTCACGTGCCTCTCCTCTTTGCGAGCTGAAATCTAAAAGCCTGGAACACTTAGGACCCGACCCGAGCGTTCCATACAAAATACAAAATACAAAATACTCGAGTCAGGATTAAACTTATTTCAAGTTAATAATCTTCGATAAACACATAGATATAATTAGTTTAAACCAAGCAAAAATCAGGGCAACAAGAATCGGTTAGGCCGCATTTACAGGTGTTAACTCAAGAGCCTATATAATTTTTAAAGACATGCGAGGTATAAAGAATAGGTATATATACGCATCAGGTTGGTGGTGGAAAATGCTACAGTTAACGGCACAAATGGAAGTGAAAACATAAACTAACATACACCATGCGAACACAGAGTACATACATCCAAATGTGTGTGTGTGTGTATGAATGTATGTATGTGTGTGTGTGTGTATATATATATATGTATATATATATATAAACAGTGTGCCCAAAATAAATGTGTTTGTATGCATGTATGAAACCATACATACCTACACAATCATGACAGCATGTGCGATGGTGCATATTTTAGCTAACTCATACAAATTCAAATGGAATTTTTACATATTTGATCATAATTCAGTTTTAATACCAATAGAACTTAAAAACTAATTCAGTTTTTCCGCAAGTTCAAGGTACCAATCAAATTTTTTAAATAAAGAGGGTAATTATATATTGTGCTACGGGTAACTCATATTGTGCTACAGGTAATGTTCGCATGCAACATTCACATGAAAAATTGTTAATATTGTGCTACATGAAACTCATATATATTTATATTTCAAATAGCTATGGTATGTACCAGAGGGATAAAACAATGAAACAAATTCGAAAGTACGAACTACAGCAAGAACTCGTATAACCCAGAATATTAAATGCGCACAGTTGTGGAAGTTTTCCTATGTAACCAAGTATTAAACTAAATCATATTGCCAAGTTATAACGTCCCGCAAATCCATATTATCTGAGTTGACTAATAACACCACATGTCCAACCCAAATTGCACAGAAATACGAATCATTATTAGAAAGAAATTAGAGGACGAGAAATAGAAAGAAAGAAATATTATAATAGAAGAAACTGAAGATCACAAACTCACAGCAGAACGAATAAAATATATTAAATAACATAACTTTTGAAATACAAATCAGTAACTGTATATACATACCATTATCAGAGCACAACAACTATTTTTGGAACAATTATAAACACCTGTTCCTAGATACCACATAGTACACAGCGGAAATATGATAGTCTATAGCTAAGTGGGGAAGCCTCTTGCTTCCAGCTCTTCCAAGTGAATCTGTAAAATCGCGACTACTTGACTGCCCGTACAAATTTTGTAATAACCTGGAAATCAGAGCCAATTTAAATTTTTTATTTTTGCAATTTTGATGAATTTTGAATATTTAAAATGAATTATTTTAAATAATAATGACGAGAAATTTATTATGAATAGAATTAGAATGCATATATTTATTTAAATCGCCGTTAGAATATAAATATTTTATTTTAAATATAAAAGGAATTGAAAATGGCGCGGTAGTTTGAAAATTCGATTTCGAATTTCAAATGAATGTACAGGATTCAAAATAAACCGGATTTTAGCGAAACCAAAAAAATTAGAATCTATTTGAAAATATCTTTCCAACGAATCTGAAAAATTAAAATTTCATAGCGGGAATAAAAAGTTACGTCCAGTTGAAAATTCAGAATAGTCGTTATGGAATTATATTACTTAAAAATAAAAATTTTGCAAATGACATCTGTTTTCGACGAAACTACTTTTGTGGGATCCGAAACGTCAAATTATTGCTAGATTCCAAAATTCATAATTTTCTGAATCAATATGTGAGCATGGCGAAGTTAAACGTGTTTTAACAGTTTTAGTCAATTTCGATCGACCAGAAAATGGCCATTTTTCAAACGGTCTCGGAATTTGGCTAAATTAGTTTTGTTAGAACCACATCGTCAATATGAAGCTAGAAAATATTTTTCGGGAATTTTTAGAGTCTGTATGTGGCCCGGTAAATTGAAATGTACGTTTAAATTGATTATATACTGATTTATGTTTTGATTTTGATGAAAACCTATCATAACGGCCAAATTGGCTTACGGGACATATCTCATTGTGTTTGGAATAGGGGTAATTAGCTAGGGGCAACAGTCGTTGGGTCTCATTAGGAGATCGAATTTAAAAGTTGACTTTTTGATAATAAATTAATTAATTAATTAAATATATCTATTCCTTTGCACCCCTACCCCTCCCTTTCTCTGAAGACAAAATGCGCACCCCTCCTTCGTGAGAAACCCGTCGCCTTTTCTTCTAGACCCGCCGCCTCCCCATCTGCGCCACCACCGGCCTCCATCGCCTCAGGCGCCCCCTCCAACGCCTCCCCCTCTCTCTCTCATGTCTCCTCTTGGCCAATTGAGAGCTCCAACCCCCAAATCGATGAAAATCCTAGTCGCCACCGTCTTAGGCCCCTCCACCACCAGGCCGCAGCCCCCTGTCGCCGCTACAGGCCCGACGCCGCCCCCCGATGGCACCAACTCCGATGGTGGAGCCTCCTCCTCCCTCCGATGTAAATAGTTGTGCCTCACAAGCCTTCTTCACCCCAAAAACAACCCTCCGCCAACACCAACGAGCTAGCCCCATGCCACCGCTCGCCTGCAGCACCCCCAGGACCCGCCGGACCACCAGCGACGCCATCCCCACCTCTGATGCCTCCGGTTAGCATTTAATTTCATTTCTAGTCGCTTACATAATTAAAAATGCGATTTTTAATTATAAATCTCGTATATAAAAATATAACTTTTCATTTATATGATAGTAACGATTAAAAATTTGATTTTTAATATATATAACCTTGTCTAAAAATACGATCTTTATGTGTGTATCGTTAAAATAAAGATGTGATTTTTATATGAATGTCATCGAATTTAAGATCGGTTTTTATATGAATGAAACCATTTACAAGATTCGATTTTTCATAATATAATAACGATATAAAAATATAGTTTTTAACGATGTAAAAAACGTGATTTTTATATATGAAGTATAGATTTTCATTCGTATAAAGTTTAGATCTTTGAAGTAGAAAAGTTCATATTTTTATAATAGAAAAGATTATATCTTTGAAGTAGAAAAGATTTGATTTTTATCATTAAGTAGCGTATATAAAGATTCGATTTTTATTGTTGAAATGGCAAAGTAAAAATATAATTTTTAGCTATGTAAAAATTAGATTTTTATATATATGAAGTAACGATAAAAATTCGATTTTTATTATATACGAAGCGAAATAAAAATTCGATCTTTATATAAGAAGTAGAGATATAAAAATATAATTTTTATATAGAAGGAAGCGTTGTAAAAATATATGAAGTAGAAATAAAAATATGATTTTTATTTGTTGGGATAAAGCGATAAAAATATGATTTTTACTATGAACAGCGTGGAAAGAATTGCGATGGAACTGGTGGAAAAAGAAGTCCGGACCGTTCAGAAATAAAGACTGGAGGAGTGGAACCCTCGGTGAGAACTTCTCACATTAACTCTTGTTTTCTAGTTAAAAATATATACTAGGATGCAGACGGTGCTTAGTAGCACCCGAAACCCGTTGTCCACAGACCATGGACGACTTATTTGATTTTGTTGTGTGGTGAAAATTGAATGTGATGCGGAATGAATGGAAATATATTCATGTGTTGAAATAAATTATTTATCGTTAAAAATATAAATTTAACGTGAATGTGAATAAATAAATATTCATTTACAAATCAGACGATTTGTTTATGTACACTGATTTGACTGATATTGATTGGGATGATAAATTTTACACATCGCCCAACTGCACAAATAATATTCTGTGTTTGTTGATTTGAAACCCCACACGGGTGTTGGGATGATATTTGGCGTACACTAATCCCAATTATTTAATTGTATGTCGATCGATTGGTTAACAGACTGTGTAAGTGTTAGTTATTTATATTTAATGCTTATGCAGTTGTGTGGTGCACTTTGGATGATGGTTGATTATTTATCATTACTATTATATAAATGTGTTGTATGGAATCCATATAAATAACATTATATGGTAATTGAGTGGGTCTCATTCCAATTCTGAAAATAAATTATATTCATGTGTTGAATAAACAAAATAGTCATGTATTGACAATAGTCATGTGTTGACAATACTCATGTGTTGAGAATATTCATATGTTGAAACCATTCATGTGTTGAAAATATTCATGTGTTGAATAAAATATTTATACAATAAAATTCACGTTTTTATTGTAAGTAAGAATGAATAAATATTCATGTGTTGGACAAAATATATATTCATGTGTTGAAAAAAATATTCATTTGTTGAAATAAAACGAAGTTATTGAAATATATAAAGCCGTGTTGATTAGATTTGCGCCATTTTGACGCGAACGATATTTATATCGATTATATTTGTTTTTGTAATGAATATAGAAAAGGAAGTGATTTCAAAATCTAATATTTTGAAAATATTATCATTTATATATTAATGATATGGAATATTCAATTTTGATTTAAAATTGAATATGAAGTTGAAATTGTTTTGAAAACGAATTTAAAAGAATAATAAAATACGTTTAGAATTGAAATCAACGAAATATATATAATATATATATTATATATATTAAATGGCCTGAATAGAACGCGCCGTGCCGAGTTCGCGAATTTCGACCATTGACTTCGAATTGACGTTGCGGGAGATCCGACTGTCGAATTCTCCTGAAACCGGAACCGTTGGTTCGTATCGAAAAAATCTTTCCAATGAATATTAGAAATTTAAAATCTAACAGTTGTATTTGTAATTATGTCCAAATAAAATTTGGAAAAGGTCGCTGTAAGTGCAGTTCGACGACCGTTATTAGAAATCGACTGCACGGGCCTTGATAAAATTATTAAAAATATTAATAATTTGTGTAAAATCATAATAAATTAGGGTGAAAAATCCCATATTTAAAAAGGATAAAAATATAATTTATCGAAATGAACTAGAATTATAATCTAATATTTTTGAATAAAAAAATTGGATTTGAAGTGGTTTTAAAAGCGATTAGAATTTCCAATATACGAATTGGAATGGATTTGAATCGAAATTATTTTCGGAATATTTCGATGTTGGATTTCGTGATTATACAGATATGGTTGTGGAAATTTTAAACATATATTTATATCGTTATTTCCAATACGATATTTGTTGGTTTCAGAATTTGATATTGAATATAAGCCGATATATTTTCTATTTAGAGCCTTGTATTTAATATCAAATGGGATTTTGGGTTCGTCGTGAATGGTGTCTTGAATAACACTGTTCTTGAACCCAGTTTAGAAAAGAATAAATCTTTTAATTAAGATTTAGTGAAATTTTCCAATTAATTGGTATTTAATTGGAATTGAATTTAAATTGGTTTTTGGGGTTTATCGTGAGCGGTGTTTTGAATAACACCTGTTCTTTAACCCGATTAACAATGGAATGTGATTTTGGGTTTATCGTGAACCGTGTTTTAGATGACTTGTTTCTTTAACCCAGTTAAAGACAGAATATTGATTTGTGGGAAGATTAAAACTAAGTGGAGTTTTAATGAATCTTTAATTAGATTGAAATGATCGAGAATGGAGTATCACCGGTTCTTGTTGCAGTCATGATGGGGGGTTCTCACCATTTGGTTTGGTGGCGAACAGTGGGCTCTTACCCCCACATGTCCCTTGCGAGGGTTGGTTGCTGTGTGCTAACAGTCGAGAGGCTGGCCGTAAAACAAGTGATACTGGGGGACCATGTGGGAGCCAGGGTGGGTATTACCTGCTGCTTGGGGGATGAAGGGATGGTTGCAAAGTCTAACGGATTTCGTCGGCTACTTCATTTGGTATCAGAGCTTTGGTTTACAGAGCTCGAGAATAAGACACATTAGAACCGAACGAAAGAATTCATCAAAGATTGGACTAGTAGCGTCCAATAAGAATAACTCGTTAGAGATGGGATCAATAGTATCCTAGAACGAGTGTGAAGAGTATATTTTTAAAATAAAAATGAAAACAAGTTTTTTTTTGAAAATTTAAACCATTTTTTGCGTATTTGAATATTTTATTTGTATTGAATTTGGACAATCGAGTATATAAAGATTTGCATATACGCATCATGAACGTATATTTAAAGTTTTAATATACTGGATAGACGTAGAATCATACTCTAGTCGCCCGGAGATGATTCTACTGATGACGTACGGCATCAGTAGTTTATGTTCGAGTTTCGAAGGTGGAATATCTATATATTTCCATTAGACTGGTGTGAGAACCAAAACTAGATAGGACTGTTGTTGTGATTTGGCATCAAAAACATGATTTTCTGTATATATATCAAAATTATGAATTTGAAACAATAATCCACTAGTTGATTGTTGATTGTGTTGTTTGATTATTGTTTTGATTAATTAAATTTTTGAACCATTTAGCCTAATGGAACCAAATTTAGAACTGAATTGAAAATTGATTACAATTGCATGCATATACATGTATATCCATTGAACAGGTCATAGCAAGGAGGCTAGAGCAGAGGAATAAAATTGTTTGTCCGACAAATAGGTACATGTTTATTGTATTTCTTGAGGATTTGATGATTTTATGAGCATATTGGCTAGTCGCTTGACTTTTTATTTTTCTTTTGGATTGGTAAGGGTCATGGGAGGCTATTTGAAATATACCGAAGCTCCCGGTGTAGGGGAGGCTATGGCGAAATTTTGAAAAATTTGAAAAGTTCTTAGAAACTGAAAAGTTGAAGAACTTAAGCCGTAAAGAAGATAATGAAAGTTGAGTTGATTAGTTAAACAACTTTCAGTTTCGTGCCTTTTCGGGGATGAAAAGTTTTAAGTGGGGGAGATTGTAATAACCCGGAAATCAGAGCCAATTTAAAAAATTTATTTTTGCAATTTTGATGAATTTTGAATATTTAAAATGAATTATTTTAAATAATAACGACGAGAAATTTATTTTGAATAGAATTAGAACGCATATATTTATTTGAATCACCGTTAAAATATAAATATTTTATTTTAAATATAAAAGGAATTGAAAATGGCGCGGTAGTTTGAAAATTCGATTTCGAATTTCAAATGAATATACAGGATTCAAAATAAACCAGATTTTGGCAAAACCAAAAAAATTAGAATCTATTTGAAAATATCTTTCTAACGAATCTGAAAAATTGAAATTTCATAGCGGGAATAAAAAGTTACGTTCAGTTGAAAATTCAGAATAGTCGCTATGGAATTATGTCACTTAAAAATGGAAATTTTGCAAACGACCTCGGTTTTCGATGAAACCACTTTTGTTGGATCCGGGACGTCAAATTATTGCTAGATTCCAAAATTCATAATTTTCTGAATCAATATGTGAGTGTGGCGAAGTTAAACGTCTTTTAACAGTTTCAGTCAATTTCGATCGACCAGAAAATGGCCATTTTTCAAACGATCTCGGAATTTGGGAAAACTAGTTTTGTTAAAACCATATCATCAATATGAAGCTAGAAAATATTTTTTGGGAATTTTTAGAGTCTGTATGTGGCCCTGGTAAATTAAAATGTACGTTTAAATTGATTATATACTGATTTATGTTTTGATTTTGATGAAAACCTATCGTAACGGCCAAATTGGCTTACAGAACATATCTCATTGTGTTCGGAATAGGGGTAATTAGCTAGGGGCAACAGTCATTGGATCTCGTTAGGAGATCGAATTTAAAAGTTGACTTTTTGAAAATAAATAAATTAAATAAATATATCTATTCTCTGATACCGCTACCCCTCCCTTTCTCTGAAGAAAAAACCCGCACCCCTCCTTCGTGAGAAACCCGTCGCCTTTTCTTATAGACCCGCCGCCTCCCCATCTGCGCCACCGTCGGCCTCCATCACCTCAGGCGGCCCCTCCACCGTCTCCCACTCTCTCTCTCCTGTCTCCTCTCGGCCAATTGAGAGCTCCAACCCCCAAATCGATGAAAACCCTAGCCGCCACCATCTTAGGCCCCTCCACCACCAGGCCGCAGCCCCCTGCCGCCGCTACAGGCCCTACGCCGCCCCCCGATGGCATCAACTCCGATGGTGGAGCCTCCTCCTCCCTCCGTTGTAAATAGCCGTGCCTCACAAGCCTTCTTCATCCCTAAAAACAACCCTCTGCCAACACCAACGAGCTAGCCTCGTGCCACCGCTCGCCTGCAGCACCCCCAGGACCCGTCAGACCACCAGCGACGCCATCCCCACCTCCGATGCCTCCGGTGAGCATTTAATTTCATTTCTAGTCGCTTACATAATTAAAAATGCGATTTTTAATTATAAATCTCGTATATAAAAATATAACTTTTCATTTATATGATAGTAATGATTAAAAATTTGATTTTTAATATATATAACCTTGTCCAAAAATACTATCTTTATGTGTGTATCAATAAAATAAAGATGTGATTTTTATATGAAAGTCATCGAATTTAAGATTTGGTTTTTATATGAATGAAACCATTTACAAGATTCGATTTTTTATAATATAATAACGATATAAAAATATAGTTTTTAACGATGTAAAAATGTGATTTTTATATATGAAGTATAGATTTTCATTCGTATAAAGTTTAGATCTTTGAAGTAGAAAAGTTCATATTTTTATAGTAGAAAAAATTATATCTTTCAAGTAGAAAAGATTTGATTTTTATCATTAAGTAGCGTATATAAAGATTCGATTTTTATTGTTGAAATGGAAAAGTAAAAATATAATTTTTAGCTATGTAAAAATTAGATTTATATATATATGAAGTAACGATAAAAATTCGATTTTTATTATATATGAAGCGAAATAAAAATTCGATTTTTATTATATACGAAGTGAAATAAAAATTCGATCTTTATATAAGAAGTAGAGATATAAAAATATAATTTTTATATAGAAGGAAGGATTGTAAAAATATATGAAGTAGAAATAAAAATATGATTTTTATTTGTTGGGATAAAGCGATAAAAATATGATTTTTTACTATGAACAGCGTGGAAAGAACTGCGATGGAACTGGTGGAAAAAGAAGTCCGGACCGTTCAGAAATAAAGACTGGAGGAGTGGAACCTTCGGTGAGAACTTCTCACTTTAACTCTTGTTTTCTAGTTAAAAATATATACTAGGATGCAGACGGTGCTTAGCAGCACCCGACACCCGTTGTCCACAGACCATGGATGACTTGTTTGATTTTGTTGTGTGGTGAAAATTGATTGTGATGTGGAATAAATGGAAATATGTTCATGTGTTGAAATAAATTATTTATCGTTAAAAATATAAATTTAACGTGAATGTGAATAAATAAATATTCATTTACAAATCAGACGATTTGTTTATGTACACTGATTTGACTGATATTGATTGGGACGATAAATTTTACACATCGCCCAATTGCATAAATAATATTCAGTGTTTGTTGATTTGAAACCCCACACGGGTGTTGGGATGATATTTGGCGTACACTAATCCCAATTATTTAATTGTATGTCGATCGATTGGTTGATAGACTGTGTAAGTGTTAATCATTTATATTTAATGCTTATGCAGTTCTGTGGTGCACTTTGGATGATAGTTGATTATTTATCATTGCTATTATATACATGTGTTGTATGGAATCCATATAAATAACATTATATGGTAATTAAGTGGGTCTCATTCCAATTTAGAAAATAAATTATATTCATGTGTTAAATAAACAAAATATTCATGTGTTGACAATAGTCATGTGTTGACAATACTCATGTGTTGAGAATATTCATGTGTAGAAACCATTCCAGTGTTGAAAATATTCATGTGTTGAATAAAATATTTATACAATAAAATTCGCATTTTTATTGTAAGTAAGAATGAATAAATATTCATGTGTTGAATAAAATATATATTCATGTGTTGAAGAAAATATTCATTTGTTGAATAGAATAACGAAGTTATTGAAATATATAAAGCCGTGTTGATTAGATTTGCGCCATTTTGACGCGAACGATATTTATATCGATTATATTCGTTTTTGTAATGAATATAGAAAAGGAAGTGATTTCAAAATATAATATTTTGAAAATATTATCATTTATATATTAATGATATGGAATATTCAATTTTGATTTAAAATTGAATATGAAGTTGAAATTATTTTGAAAACGAATTTAAACGAATTGTAAAATACGTTTAGAATTGAAATCGACGAAATATATATTATATATATATTAAATGGCCTGAATAGAACGCGTCGCGCCGTGGCAGTTCGCGAATTTCGACCATTGACTTCGAATTGACGTTGCGGGAGGTCCGACCGTCGGATTCTCCTGAAACCGGAACCGTTGGGTTCGTATTGAAAAGAGCTTTCCAATAAATATTAGAAATTTGAAATCTAACAGTTGGATTTGGAATTATGTCCAAATCAAATTTGGAAAAGGTCGCTGTAAGTGCAGTTCGACGACTGTTATTGGAAATTGACTTACGGGCCTTGATAAAATTATTAAAAATTTAGTAATTTGTGTAAAATCATAATAAATGATTTAGAAATAATTGGGGTGAAAAATACCATATTTAAAAAAGATAAAAATATTTTTTTATCGAAATGAACTAGTTATGAACTAGAATTATAATCCATATTTTTGAATAAATAAATTGGATTTGAAGTGGTTTTAAAAACAATCAGAATTTCCAATATACGAATTGGAATGTATTTGAATCGAAATTATCTTCAGAATATTTCGATGTTGGATTTCTTGATTATACAGATATGGTTATGGAAATTTTAAAGATATATTTATATCGTTATTTCCAATACGATATTTGTTGGTTTCAGAATTTGATATTGAATATAAGCCGATATAGTTTCTATTCAGAGCCTTGTATTCAATATCAAATGGGATTTTGGGTTCGTCGTGAATGATGTCTTAAATAACACTGTTCTTGAACCCAGTTTAGAAAAAAATAAATCTTTTAATTAAGATTTAGTGAAATTGTCCAGTTAATTAGTATTTAATTGGAATTGAATTTAAATTGGTTTTTGGGGTTTATCATGAGCGGTGTTTTGAATAACACATGTTCTTTAACCCGATTAACAATAATATGTGATTTTGGGTTTATCATGAACCGTGTTTTAGATGACATTGGTTCTTTAACCCAGTTAAAGACAGGATATTGATTTGTGGGAAGATTAAAACTAAGTGAAGTTTTAATGAATCTTTAATAAGATTGAAATGATCGAGAATGGAGTATCACCAGTTTTGCTCCAAAGCGATAGTTAAATCTTTAATTAGATTTGAACGTGAAATGGTAACTAATATTTACCGATAACACCGTGGTGTTAGATATGGAGTATTACTAGTTTTGCTCCATGGGATGAATAGGTTGGGATTGGGAAATAGATTAAATAATTACTTCGGTGTGGTTCGCTAATCCCGGCTAGTTTGGAAAACCTTAACATGGTTTGAAATGATATCCAAAGGAAGATTAAAGAATAAATTTAGAAGAATTTATTGATAAAATTAATGGGAACCTTTCCCTAAGAATGTGAATATTTGAATAAAAGAATATTCTGAATTGGAATGAGGCGTATGTTGTGTTGGTGTAACACTTATTTATTATAATACGCGGGTTATTCAGAAAGGCCGAGTTTATACCCATTCTGAATAACTGATTCAACGACAAGTCGAAGATGAAGACGGGGGTTGAAGGCTGGAGATCTTCACGTCGTTTGGATGATTATTGATGATCTTGATTGGGTTGTACACCCAAGAGGACGGATTCAGTTGGTGATCGTCCAGACGTACTTAGAGATCGATGGATATGCAAGGAACAAGGTTCCTCCGGTTTCATTCAGACCCAAAACGAACTTGTAAATGGACTGTGTGTCTGACATTGGATTTTATTCTGTGTGATTGATTTCTATTAAATATATATCTGTTTGGCGGCGGAGAATTTATTCTCTTGCTTAACGCCCTTCTCTGAGACGTAAGAGCTTAGAGGTTATATATCGATCGATACCAGTCGCACGGCATGAATTGCATATGTGGCATGCCTAAGTGGCAGATGATTAAGGCTTTTGTTGGAAAGCAAAGTCTTGTGGTTAATGATCAAAGCACGGCCAATGTGGCACAGCTTTGTGTATAGCGTTAATTCGCGAGCCTCACACCTCGATATGAGTCTAAAACGGGATAGTGACTGCAGGGAGAGCACGACGTTTCTTTCTAGCTACGGGTGATGTCAGTGACCTACCAGCCCTGACATTTATATACTTTTTACCTGTGTGGCTGCTGGATGCGAGGCGCCTCGGATATAGGTCTGATAGGACCGGCAAACGTATGTTCAGGAATAACTAATCCTCAAAAGTAAGAAAGGACCGGCCCTGAAGGTATAGAATCACTATGTGTGGTCCTGAGACATTTGCTAGAGTGTCTCGAACGGAGAGAAGCTTGCCCCTTACCTCGACTCATGATGGAATCCAATTTCCAATACGTGGCATTTCGGTTTTATTTGTAGATCCTAGTATGGCGACATAGTGGTATGGGGCACTTATGCCGTCTACGATTGATACTTATGACTGAAGTTGTTTTTTTCACTTATAGTAATAATAAAAGATGAAATTTAGTGTATCAAGCATTCTTTGGCTATTATAAGGTAAATCCTTATCCACCGGCATGCGTTGCATTGTGTGATAAGACCTGGGTCTTATAATAGCTTCATTTTTCTTTATTTAGCATTGCGTTGTTTTTTTATGCACTGGTATTTTTGGGAGGAAACCCGTTCCATGTTATATGGCGTGGTCCCTTGATTTACCTAACTTTAAAAATAAAGATTAATAACTGTTTTAGTTCTCACACCAGTCACATGACTGACCTGGAGTTTATTGTTTTAACCTAAATTCTGGGTGCCCCTATTTTCCACACGGGCAGCTAGTAGTTGGGTTTTGCAGATTTATATTCACAGGATCCTGGTTTGCAGCTGGAACGATACTTGGAAAGCTCTGTATCCGTTTATTTCTTTCAGTTGTGTGTTGTATTATTTTTCCGCTACTATGTATTTAAATGAAATTTAAATCTCTGATATTTATCAAATGTGTAATATTTATTCATACTCTGTATATTCTTGTATTCTGATGGAATTGTTGTAATAAACAATGAAATGTTCTTCTGTTTGCGTTCTGATTCGTCTTGTCCTCACGGTAATTTGTTCTTTCTCTTCTCTTCGGAGACAGGGGAAGTTCGGGTCGCTTCAAATTTGGGCACCCAAAAGGGAAAACAAATAAAATAAACTCTGGGTCAGTCATGGGACTGGTGCGAGTAAACTCCAACCATTTGTTTAACTTTCAAAATCCTTTCGAAAGAAAGGATAATAGTAAGACCAGCCCACATATAAACATGGACGGTTTTTACCTTACTATAATCCACACTTCGATACGAAAATCCAGTGGTATTATAATAATGTCTAATCAAATAAATAACCAAATAGCAGAACACTTGCATCTCACGCTCCATATACATAGTATAAAATCAAAAACCGCAGGGCGCTAATTGGAGATTGGAAATCCAACATGATAAGGTATGGAAGCACCTTCCTATAGTGTATCTCTAGAGAGGAATACACTGGGTTCAACAAGAACATCTTGCAACCCGGCCCACACTTGACAGACCACTCATTGTATCGAATGTATATCACCAGCGGTAGGGATCAGCAACCGTTTTCCGAAAAGGGACAGCATCGATAGATTAAAGAAGTAAAAGGAATTTCTCTAGATAGGTGATTATACACCCTAATGGGAGCGACCCACATAGCCATGCTGCCTGCCCGATTTTTGTCATTCCGCACTTGTTGAGGCCTGAGGCTATGATTACTTTCCATTCATTGATAGCACAATCACTTTGAATGCCACATTGTCAGATCCGCTAATCAGTAATTGATTTGCACAAATATATTTCGGATATTATGCTAAGAGAATAAATTCTCCGCCACCATATATATTTGTACAGAACAATTTTATGCGATCATTGGAAATGCTTTGTCAGACATTCGTCCATTTACGTTCGTTCTGGGATTGAACGAAACCGAAGGCACCATTTCTATTAATAGAAAAAGTCCTTGCACTTTACTTCGTCTTCGATTATCTTCATATAATCTGATTCATAACGCTACTGCCAATACAGAGTGGTTCTCGGATAATAATCCAACCGGTCTCTCCATATTGACAACGATATTGGCAAATACTTCGATAGTCGGTTATTTAACTATCGAAGAAAAATAAACAAACATTCCAACCATCAAACAAATCACTGGGCCTCTTAATTAATATTTCATTAATTAAAACACTTCTCCATTTCCTTATCAATATTTGTTAACCAAATATTTTCAACAATCACCTTGCCCTTTTACGCTATTTGGAAAACATTTCCATATATAGCCTCCTTTTATTTTCTATACTTTGAAAAATATATTCTATTAATAATTGGAAAATATTCCAATTACTTATCTCTTTCACTACCATTCATTTTTAGACTTAGGAAATATTACTATTATATTTCCAAAATTTCCACTTATTGGGTTAAAACAAATGTTGTGTAAAACATCGTTACAACAGCCCAAAATACTGCATCGACTAAATCTCTTTAAACATTTCTCTTCGATACTGAATCTTTTTATTTATCAGCTAATAATGAAATCAATCAAGTTTGGGCATAATTATCTCTTGGACCTTGACTGAAAATATTATTAACTTCAAAACAGACAAGACTGCTAACTCGAATAATCAACACCATATTAAACCAATTTCCCATTTTTAAAACGTATATACTTTTCTCTCTCTATTCTTACTCAATTTAAATTCACAGATTTTCTTTTTGTTTATAATATTCTATTTTTAGTTCATTTCCTTATCAAATTCTATATATATCACTACATTGATTTCTAACTATCAAATTTTCTTAAAAATATTCTAACTCCTTAAATTTTTGGAAAAATTCGCCATAACCTCCTTTGTACCGGCAAATAGTTCAAACCTGAACTCGCCTCTCTAGGCCCTATCCATTCAAAAAGAAAATCAAAAAGCCTAGTGGCTTGCCGATTCAGCGCATAAAACCTCATATGGAATTTAAACATGTACCTTTTTCTCGAGCACTAAATTTATAATTTCATTCTCTTCATTCCATACCTGTTTAACACATATACGTCCATTCCCAATTTATTCAAACTCAATTCGTCATTTTAAACTCAATTTGCTAATTAATTTTCTAATTAGCTATTTTGCCTATTTCACTTTTTATTTGAACATAACACATTCAAATAAATTTTTAATCTTGCTTATAAATCAACTGAATTCCTTTTTCAATTCAATTTCCATATTCGATTCGAATATGAATTACAAACCCCATCCACCTATTCAACGTCCAATTCAATCCAAAAGTCGATTAATTAATTTTTCTTCTAATTAGTTAATTCTATTCAATAACTAAAAATCTGATTTTTGTCTCAAAAATCATTTCACTTACTTCACTGGAGTTCATACTTATTTTATATCTCCAGTCTGGATTTTTCTAATGGCAATTCGGATTTTATTTCCTTAAAACCCTTTTTATTTAATTAAATAAACCGTTATGGTTTTTAAATGATTTTGGCGCTGCTTTTCTGAAGATTTGATTTTGACATAACTCAAAATCTGTTAGACGAAATCCAGATTTTTCTCTTCAAATAGAAAACTATTATTCCAACGGTCCTGACGATTCTTGTTTCTATATACTCCACTGAAGTTCGGAACGCCAATTTACGAACTGCCGCGCTGCGTCGAGTTCGTTTTAATTATATTTATATATATAAACGTTTAAACTTTGTTTATATATAAATTCTAACTCCATTCTGATATATTTTTGATATATACCTAATCAGTTTCCCAATTCAACATAATATTTTTGTTTATCTATAATTGTCGATTTTTCCTTACTTGGTAATATATTTAGTTATACTTCGATCTTCTATATTTAATTCCAATTCCTTTTATAAATAGATTGTTTTGCTAGATTTATAACATCATTTGCAAATCCATCTTTCTTGTTTTATAATTTAAAACAAGTTTTTCATTTCAAATTCCCTTTAAAATCCAATTCCTTTTATATTCCGAATTCCAGAATAAAAACCATTATTTCCTTTTTCAAAATGATTTCAACTCTCTATTTTAAATTTAAACTTGAATTTTAAACTTCAAATTATCTAATGACAATTATCTCCCCTTATTTATAAACATCATTTATAATTTCCTTTCCCTGTTTTATATATACTAAAACAAGTTCTCATTTCAAAACCCTTTTGAAATTCTATTCCTATTGGAATATTTTATTTTTACAACTTATAAATAAAATTGTAGAATCTATTTTCATATTTAATCATAGTTTCTATTTAACACATTTAATACCCTTTTTGGAAATAATTTATTTTCAATAAATCCAACAGTCGAATTCATATCATAAATCCTTATGGATTTATATTAAATTCAATTTACATTGCGAACCCCAGAATAGCTTTCATCGTTTTCTATTTAAATGATTTCCAAATCCTATTTTCAAATTCACATTTGAATTTAACTTTACCAATTATTCAATGAAAATCATCCATTTTATTTATATACACCATTTATAAATTCATTTCAATCCCCACATTATTCAATTTATAAACATCGTTTATAAATTCACTTCAATTCCCTAATTATCCAATGAAAATCATTAACGTTTATTTATAAACACCGTTTATAAATTTACTTCAATTTCCTGTATTATTTAATTTATAAACACCGTTTATAAATTCAACATTTGTCTGTATTTTTCAAAAAACAAGTAAACATTTCTTAGCCCATTCGAAATTCAAATTCTATTTTAGAAAAATAGAATTTTCCTTTTAAATCTCAAAATCCCCTTTTCACAATATTTTTATAAATGACCACTTAGGCCGAGTGATATTTCAATCAATCAAAATCAGCCAAATTATTTATCATCGGTTTTCAAACACATCATACATGACAATATATATGGAAACAAACAAACGATAATATTTTTGAGGAATCCAATTGGATCCCTCCAACCTGTTTTCCTGCATCCACAAACATTAGTCAACATAAATAATACCCATCCTGCTTCCTGGCAAGATATCGTGGTATAGAAGGTCATCCACTATCATAGCGTGGGGCGTATAGGGTAATCATCCGCTAATGGTACCGCGATCATCCGCTAATGATATTGCGGGAATCCAACCACCAATATATATATATATATATATATATATATATATATATAACAACCACAAACACTAATCCTAAATAACTAATATCTATTTAATAGCCATAATAATATTGCAGTGCAACCAAACAACCGTCAATTATTTTTAATGACTAAAAATAATTCAAAATAAATAAATTGAGTGAGATTTACTCACCGTGATTTCATTTGCAGTTCCGATACAAATTTAATTCAAATCGAACGATATTCAATTTAAATTAAATCCCTAGGCTGATTTCGACTGGTTCGAAAAAATTCCAACCCAGTTCTGTTGCAAAGCTTATGTCCTTATGATCACCATGAGATTACATTTCTCGTCGAGAACTATTATATATTGTATGCAATTGTTATACATTTTCAAGTTTGAATATATATCTATATATACATTTAAATCTCCCTAACTAATTAAATTAATTAAATTTTTATTACCTCACTACGTTGTGATAACCTTCTTTCACTGGTTTCCAATTGTAACACAGCCCTCAAACACTGAACTTGACCATGATACTTTCACCACCACTCTTTCTGCTTCCCTGTTCATGCCATCAAAAATAATTAACTGAGCCATCCTTCCCCAACGTCCATCCCAACACCTTCAAAATCACCGCACCTGCCATCCACTAGAATTTTCTCACCATCCAAAAATCAACAGTCTAAACTCATATCAACTCCATTACCGAGCTCTCGCACACACCCAAGAATTCACGATCCATAGCTTCCAGCTACAGTAAAATCACGCTACCATAGATTAATCGCATACCCCTAAATATGATCATCCCCACTCACAGAATCCCCAAATACGCACAGTTGAAACCTTGGTGCCTTCGTTTTCTTTTGATTTCAGAATCCGTTTTTATTCCACCAAATCCAGCTTCAACATCGCGAGTGTCAGTTTCCCCAAAATCAACAGCTCGTGATCTACTTCTTCACTCCTGATTCGCGGTAGTCACCATCGCACCTCCTCAAAGTTGAACTCAACCACGCCGTAACCTCCACTGACAACATCCAACTCCTCCAAATTTGCGAGCGTCCCCCACTATAGAAGTCAAGCTTCAGAGATTTGGCGATTCAAACCGCAGTCCCACTTTTGCACCGCGAACACTCCAATTTTGGACTTCAAGCTTCAGACAGCTCGTGATTTCAAATCGCGATGATAAACGAAATTCTGATACCCGATTTCAACATCTCTTCTTCTTTCTGAATCCTATTCGAAATGATTTGAGGAGGTGAAGTAAGGGGCCATTTTTTTCATTTATTTAAGCTTCCGATCCTTTGGTTTGTTTGAGAGATTTGCATTTGAATTTTAAAGGTGACGACTTCTTTTCTTCAGAAGATCGAAAATGAATGAATGAAAAAGGAGTGGCACGATTTTATACGAATGAATACTTCACTGTTAAGGAATAAGTGGTAGGTGAAGGTACATATAAATTAAATACCGATTTGATTTCGAATTAATATGATTTGATACAAAGCGATTTTTATTCTTTTTAAATGGATATCGATTTGATTTCGAACCTATCCATAATCAAATATCTCAGGGTCCATTAATTTAAATCACGAACCGTTATTCTAGCGTGCCGACCGACATTTCAATGTAATAACCCTATTCTAAACTCAACAGTAAATATTCTAAAATTTAATTTCAACACATATACCATATTAAATTAATATAATATAATTTAAATTCGAAAACCACAAATTTTTTGATAATAAATTATTATTTATTGTCGTATATATCAAATAAAATTCCTACTTATCATCTGAATCATTTTGATTCAGTTTTTAACTTTGATTTCAATAATATTTCGAATTCCAATAATTCGATATATTCTAAATTAAATTATATTCGATTATTAAATCGATAACTCAATATAAAAATTAATTTATATTACCAGCTAAATGTTTAAAACAAGTATTAAATAATTAAAATTAACAGACCAAAAACTCGGGTCGTTACACAAGTAACATTATGTAGTGTTAAATTGCTGAAGTATACTTATGTAGTAATAAGATTAGGCGTCATTATTTTGAAATACTTAAGAATAAAGCATCTGTACATGCTAACAAGTCACAAATGCATAATTCCATTAATGTGAGCACTGCATGTTTTCCTCTAAACTGTCATACGTCAATAATATTCTATGTAGATGGATCCAAAACACCTGAAGCCAAGCGAGCATGTATAACATATATTGGGTTCTTAAATTTATTTTGTTCTGATGTCAGTGGGGCAGCATGTAAACAAACTCATGACCAAAGAGACATACTTAGGGAATCCAAATGTGCAGCTCAGCGTAGAAGTGTAAGTTACACGGTAACACAAGCCACTAGAATCATGAATAAACCTTACGACATGGATGAGAGACGATGTAATAATTAAAGAAATATCATATATAGGTCATAATCAAAGTTAAGGACTGAAATTCTGATTGCCATGCACTTTGCAGTCATATAGCATAAATGCAGTAGCAACATACCCCACAAATGATCATATTTAATAAAATACGAAGTGCAAAGTTCAATCGTAAGCAAAACTTACTTGTAGTCAATAAAGCCGGAGACAATAATTATCGGACAGCAACTGCTTGGTTCGCTGGTAAGATCCAGATGGCTCACAGTAGTGTCAAGATTCAAATAGTAGCGTTGTGGGATGTGGTTTTCAAAGTGGCGGTTGCAGCGGCTATAGGGTTCAAGTGTTGGGCGGAAGGTGCAGGTTCGAGTGGTCATGAAGTCGACACGGCGGCCATCTAGGCGGAGCGACAATCAATAAGAGAAGAGTCGACGAAGAGGATAGGAGCACGGTGGGATGGCGGCGGCGGGTGCTTAGGCGATGGAGCAAATCCCAAATCAATGGCCATTATTATTTGGGGGAAAGAAACGATTTTGGGAAAGAAAAAAAATTTGGCTGAGAAAATGAATTTGGGGATAAACATTGGTTTCGGCTAAAATAAAAGAGGGAACGGGTGAATTAAACACAGTAAAGAAAAATAAAGGTAGGACACGCATTGATTCCTCCGATAAAGTCTGCTACATGCTTGCTCAACGGTTCCATGATCTCACTAGCGGCCAAACCAATGTTAAACAAAATTTTAATAGGATATATACCAATTATTTTACCCTGCTAAACAAATGCAAGTTTATTTCAAAAATAGACTTAAGTTAAATTTTATAACCAAAACCTAAATCTAGATAAAACAAAATAGATTCTCAAATTAAATCAAATTAAAAATTCAAAACAAATAAAAAGAATTAGTTTATAACTTATCAAATGAAAATGTAATCACAAGCTTACAAATATCTAAAACAACTAGATTAAATATTCAATTCCTAAATTTACACATATATAAACTAATTCAAAACCAGATTTAAAATAGACTAAATCTACAATTATAAATAATTCACTTAAGGTAAGTTTAATTCCAAAGCACAATTTTAAACAAGTATACAATTAATTGAATCTACATAAATTAAAATAAAACTCAAGTTAAAATTAAAATTAAAGTTATAGCTTTCTCAAATAAAATAGTTTAATAAATTTCAAAATACTCCTACTACCGTTGAATTTAACAAGTCAACTCAAAATTAAAATATTAAATTTTAAATATACACTTATAAAATAAACTCAAAAATCAATCTAAATAGACAAGAATTCAAAATTATAAACAAATATCAAATTCTTAATTACTAAATTCAATTCCAAACATTAAATAAATTCTAAGACAAAAATTTAAGTCTAAACAAAATAACAATAAATTCTCAAGTTACATAAGATTCATAATTCTATAATATATCTCAATAAAATATAACTAACGCTTAAATTAAATAAAGCTATTCAGATTCAAATAAAATTTTAATACGAAATTACTTAAATAAATTTTGAAATAATACATAAATACCAATTAGTTTAACATATCACTAATATAAAATCTAACAAAGTATTTAAATCGAATGCAAAAGAAAATTAAATTTATACTTCCAAAATTGATTTAAAACAAAAATAAAATAGATTAGATTTCAATTTATAAACAAGATAAATTTCCTAACCACCTAATCCAAATTAATTTTAAACTAATTAAAACGTTGAAAAATCTGGTTCGTTACAATCCCCCCCCCCCTTAAGGCTTTTCGTCCTCGAAAAGGAGAGCTTGTTAAACCTTATATATATATATATATATATATATATATATATATATATATATATAAACCAAGATATCTACCCATACTAGATTTAACTTAAAACAAAATAAACAATAGAATTCAAAATTTGAAAATCAAAGCATGTTATTATTTCTTCGAACTTAAAATCCCATTCCATTTTCAAATCACTTGAAATACGGTCATTTTCTTTCCATATCAAATTATACTCGCTTCAAGATTTTTAAACCAAAATCATTTCAAAATTTTCAAATATTTCACAATAAACGACATATAACATTTATGTCTCAAGTCGAGAGGTTTCTCCCAGTGACAAGACCACTAGGCATGGCCTACGCATGTACCGATATAATGCTAAGTATCTCCTGCCTAACATCCAGACTCAGACACCAAATACATAGCGCAAAGTGTATATCCCGGTTTTCATCCAGACATCGGACACCATATATACCTTATTCACGAACACAAGCTAAGTATCTCCCGGTTAACATCCAGACTCGGACATTGAATACAAAGAACGAAGTATATACCTTTCTTTAGTCACGAGTTACTCGATTCTCAATACAAATCATTTCATTTCGTATCCCGAAGTTATAAATCATTTCAAATTGTTAATTTCCAAATCAACTATTACTTTGTTTTTCAAACATTTCAAAATCTCGAGATTCAAGTCAATGAACTTGCTTTTCAAAATCCAGGTTGTCCACAGATTTATCAAATTAAGGAAAAGGATTCAGAAATAAAACTAACAGTTAAAAATTCAGGCATGAATAAATCGAATGATAAGCTAAAGGTGATGGTAGGTCAAGGGAAAACTAAACATATCAACAAACGAAAGGACAAAATTAATCTAAACATTCATTCTATTTCAATTTAATTCAAATATTACTTATTTCAACTTAATAGAACAAAAATAAGTTATAAGATTTTAGGACTTGAAAATTTTCCTAACGTCCGGATTTACGGAAAATTTCGACAGCACCTCCCCTGCACGGTTCGATTAGGAAAAATTTCCCACACAAAAAAACAATAAAACAAAATATGCATCTCATATATGCGATGAGGCATCCCTAATCAGGGGAAAACAACACAAAAAAAACCCAAATACGGTATTAAATCCGATATGTGTACCTTATATTAGCGTTTATAAGCATGTTTGCATAATTTTTAACATGTAGCGCAAAAGCGAGCTTTCATGCGAAGTGCACGCCATGGCTTCCTACTAAACACTTAAAAAATAATGAGAATCACGTATACAAATATATAACAAAACTTAATATATAAAGCAAGAACAAGCATGGTATGTAAATTTTGGTATGCATGCAACGAGATTTTTTTTACAAAAGCAAGTGTTTCATTTAAATATAATACTCATTTCATTTTGTTTTAAACTTCTTCATTATCATCATTTATTCCAATTTCCCACATCTTACCATTTCTACATTATCATTCTATACATTTGTCATTCCTATTAAATTTGTTTACATCAAATACATATTCTCATTAACTTTTATTCATCTAATTGTCCAAAACTTTAATTATTATTGATGTGCATTTCTTTTACATTCCATTAATTTCATTCATTCACTTATATTTAGTGGACTTATATTAAATTATTTGCCATATTTGCTTTCAAATTTTTTTCCCACAATCAATTTGAATGTCAATGTCATTTCAAATCTAGTTTATATAGTAGTTCATTTTGAATCACATTTATATAAATATCCATATACAAAAAATTTCCAAATCTCATTTCAAGTATGTTATTCTCATATAAATCCATTATATAAGATTATTAGTTTCACATCAATTATATTCCAAATCAATAATTTTCGAATCTTATACTTATATAATCCATATATATAAGTTTCAAATTTCATATCAAAATATTCGTATATAGATACTCTTTAAAATTCCGTTTTAAGATCAAATAAAATTAATTTCAAAATGATTCGAGTATTCAATATCATTTCAAAATTTAAAACCATACTTACAAATTTGATTCATTATCAATATTCGTATTCAATTTGGATTTCGCATTACGATTATCGATATTCAATTGAGTCTTCACATTCAATCATTTTTGGATCTTAGTTTGTTCAAATTGGATATATATATATCAAAATAACTAAGTTACATGATCATTTCCAAAAAAAAAAACTAAGTTACATAAAAGTAAGTTTTGGAAAAATAATAGCTTATGTAAAATTAACTTGAATAAATAGACAGACTTTTAAAATGGGTTTGAAATAAATAGATATGCTTTGTAAAAGTATTAGCTTGATATACAATAGATTTGAATAAACAGGTAGGTTTGGAAAATAAGTTGAATGAGTACATAGGTTTTTGCAAATGGTATGAAATAAATAAGTTTCAAAAAAGTAAGTTTGAAAATTTTGTTCAAAAAGAAAGACAATTAAGATTATAACAAAATAATTTAAATAATATAAATAAACCTAATACCATAATTTGAAATAAAATAGTTTTATACTGAATACTTTCAAAAATAATCCAATTCGAATCAGTTATCCAAAATTCAAATTTTCTTAACTATTTTCGGTTTCCAAATTCGAGATTATACTCAATTTGACCTCAAATTTAATTCATTTACATTTCTAGTCGGATCCAAAGTTCAAATTAGCTCATACTTGAGTTTCCATTGCATTTTCAATTTCAATCAAGTTCAAAACTTAAATCTCAATTTCAATTACACTCTAAATTGAATTAATTATTCAAATTCCTTTGAGCTTTCAAAGATATAACTCAAAATTCAAATCTCATTTAAAATAATCAAATTTATTCAACAAGCCAAAAAATCGAACTTCTACTCAATTCATTGGAGATTTAGATTTGGTAGTTTTCTTCGAAATATTCATTCGAGGTATACATATTAATTATCTTAATACAATAGGATGGATATCGTTCAACTCATACTCGAGATTTAATTCCGGTTTTTGATCTTTCAATTATTCAAAAATATACATATTCACATATCACATCATGTTTCACAAATCAAACTTTGTTTGAACAAAGCTACCAAAGTGGTCTCCCCCACTTTGAGAATCGAAAATAAATTCCAATGGCATAAAATTATCATTGAAATTATTTTCTAGCAACAAAAGTGGGTTCTCCATTCGTATTTTCCTTTTTGAAAATATTTCAGAAAGTTACTTCAAACATTTTTCGAAAATACTTATACATACCAACATCGAAATATTCCGGAATCAAATTCTCAAATTTTTTAGTTGAAACGATATCCTTTGTTATGTATGAGTAAATTAATTTTATTCCATAATTTATCCTTATTCGAAATACACTTCTTATTTTTATTTTAATAGTTCAACATTCTTATATTTATTCATTCATTCATCATACATCCTTTATTTGTTAACACCCGCAAATCGTCTTACACAACCATTTTTCATGAAATCGTTATTTTGATTAATTAAATTTTATTAATTTACTAGAATTACATTCATATATCTTGACAAGCGACGACAACTCATAGACGGATTTCGAATGGGATCAATATTGAACAATTTCAAAATTCAAGCACGAATGGTTCGAATCGATAATGATAGGCGACAAATGACGGAAAATCAAGGAAAGAGAAACGCAACAACCTACGAAAAGGTAGATTTTATGTTTCAACATTTATTACCTACTCAAATTTTAATTCGAATTATTCCTAGTTTCATTGTAATTCACTTGCAAATTTCAATTCATATTTTAAAAAATAATGAAAATGCCGTTTATTTAAATATTTTTTTATCTATTCCAATTCATATTAATTTATCAAACGTGTTATTAAAATTTATCCAAACATTTTCAAATATTTGTCTAATGGTTTCAAGTATTACACGACGTTTAAATCGGAACAATATAGTCATCCCATTTTCAAAACTCGAAAATAAATATCTAATGATGTTGTCAGTCATCATCTGAATTATCTCCAAGCGAGTAGAATGTGATTCTATATCTATCTTGTATATATTGGACTTTGTATGTACGTTGATCAGGCGTATATTCAAAATCTGTACATACTCGATAGTCCGATCTCGACGTCAATAAATACTCAAACCTCATCATAAATTTATATTTTAAAATAATTACACTTTTCAAAACGATTTAATAAATTTCAAAATAATTTATATTTTCCAAAATATGCTCTCTCTCTCTCTCTCTCTCTAGAGTGATTCTTGTGATAATTACACTCTTTCTAGAGTATTGCTACTTTATCTCTAATGAGTCTTCAAACCCAATAAGCTAAGCTTTGTCAAACCTCGCTCTGATACCAACTATAACGACTCGCTATTTTTAATGCCTCGAATCTGCAATTAAACTAACTCGAGACGCTCAAAATGGTGAATCGTTATTTTAGCTTACGACTCTAAATAGAATAAACACAAAAATCAAAGACACAGCAAAGATAACAGTATCTTATAGCGGAAATTTTATACATAAAAATCAGAGTTTACAAATATTTATATACATCGAAAGAATTAAAATATACAGTACATGATTTTAAATAAATAAAAGTTTATAGT
Organism: Allium sativum; assembly: GCA_030737875.1. Taxonomy (NCBI): domain Eukaryota; kingdom Viridiplantae; phylum Streptophyta; class Magnoliopsida; order Asparagales; family Amaryllidaceae; genus Allium; species Allium sativum. The sequence goes on from CM060920.1 coordinate 495,547,692, forward strand.
TTGTCGAGTGCGCGGAAGCGTCTTCACGTGCCTCTCCTCTTTGCGAGCTGAAATCTAACAACTTGGAACACTTAGGAACTAAACCGAGTGTTCCATGCAAAACACAAAACACTCATGTCAGGATTAAAAGTATTTCAAGTTAGCAAACTTTGATAAACACATAGGCATAATTAGTTTAAACCAAGTAAAAATTAATGATCTGAGCATATATGTATGCAGCAAGGCAACAAGAATTGGTTAGGTTGCATTTACAGGTGTTAACTCAAGAGCCCATATAATTTTAGAGACATGGGAGGTATAAAGAATAGGTATAGATTCACATCAGGTTGGTGGTGGAAAATGCTACGGTTAACGACACAAATGGAAGTGAAAACATACACTAGCATACAACATTCAAACACGGAGTACACGCACGTCCACATGTATAAATATATATATATATATATATGTATGTATGCATGTATGTATATATAAACAGTGTGGCCAAAATACATGTGTTTGTGTGATGACCCCATTTCCCGTACTGACGGTGGCAAGGGTAATCTTTGGAATATAACACATAAACAGATAACAGCAGAACATAATTAAATAAATATACCAGATAATGAACAACAGAATATACTGGATAAACGTAATCATCAGAGTTACACAGTATACAGGATCATACTTAGTACAAATACAGTTCAGCTATACATAAATGTCTACAGCGGAAAACAAACATAATGTACAATAGGAGCTGAACAACATAAAATAGAAAAATGATAGAATCCATCTTCAGCTCCAGCTATCCAGAAAGAGCCAGCTAAACCTGAATACAAGGCTGCCCATGTAGAAAAAGGGGCACCCGAGTTTGAAAGTGAAACAAACTACGAGTCAGTCATGGGACTGGTATGAGAAATCTACTCAACACATTTCAAATATGGCTAATCACAGGACCACGCCACTTTTGTGGAACGGGTTTACTCCATTGGATTGCCAGTGCTTTAAAACAAATCATTCTTTTAAACATCGCAATGCTTTTTATAAAAATGAAGCCATTATAAGACTCAGTTCCCATCACACAATGCAACGCAAACCGGAGGATAGAGTTTTTACCTTATAACGGCCAAAATATGCTTGCTACGAATAAAACAAAGGCATTTGATATTATTGCTAGTGTTTATATGTTTTGAAAACAATTTCAAATCATAACTATCAATCATAGACGGCATTAATGCCCCATACCACTATGTCGCCATATATAGGTATACAATCAAAATCGCACAGTCACGTATTTGGAAATTGGATTTCCGTCATGAACCAAGGCAAAAGATAGTCCTTACCGACTTCGAGACTCTCTAGCCCAAGCCTCAGGGTCAGAGCGCATCGACCCTTGGAGCGACAGGTCCGGTCCACCGATGTGGATTAAAATTCCTGAACACTGCGTTTCCCCGCCCTTTGGGGCGTAAATGAGCCAACGAATGACTCCATCGGACCTGGATCGTCCGATATAACCGAGGCGCATTGCAAACAGTAACAACCACATAAGTCAAACTCGTCAGGGCGTGTAAAACCACTGACGCCACTTCTAACTAGAAAGAAACGCAGGCCCTCCCTGAGGTCCTCTCCCGTTTCTGGTTCATACCGGGGTGTGAAGCTCGCGAATTTACGTTATACACAAAGCTACGCCACACAGGTGGTGCTTTGATCATCACCACAGGACTTTTCTTTTCAACAGAAGCCCTGATCACTGCATCTTAGCATGCCACACAGGCAATTCACACCGTGCAACTGATAGCTATCAATCACACAGAATAAATTCCAATGTCAGACACACTGTCCATTTACAAGTCCGTTCTGGGTCTGAACGAAACCAGAGGCACTATGTACCTCGCAAACCCATCGATCACCACGTACGTCTGGACGATCACCACTCATTATCCATATTTCGGGATGCCTCCCAATCAGGACCTCGGTTACCATCCAAACGAGGTGAAGATATCAGGTCTTCGACCACCGTCTTCATCTTCGATTTCTTATCGCCGATTCAGTTATTCAGAATGGGATAAACCCGGTCTTTCTGAGCAACACGCGTATATAATAAACCAGTGCAACACTAACATACACACGCATCATTTCAATTCATTAGTCACTAACCGTCAATCAGTAAAAGAACGATTTCCCAAATATTAACCCCGAAGGCCGAAACCAACATCAGATCAATACCCGAGAAACCATTCGACTTAGCCAACCTTCAGTTATTTTCTATATTTCACATCCATATCATTTATAATATTCTTTAATGATTTATCGCTATTTTTATTTATTTTAAAATAGCCAATTTATTCAAAACGACGCTTCGGGCCATAATGCGGTCGTGGCGCTGTTTTTCTTCAGATTTGATTTACACATATCTGAAAATCTAACCGTTAGATCTTCACAAAATTTACATCATTAGAAAGATGTTTTCAAAACGAATCCAACGGTTCCAGTTTCGGGAAAATCCGACGGTCAGATCTCCCGGTATAATCGTTTGAAGTTTCGATTTCAAAATACGAACTGCAGAGTCGTTATTCGATTAAATATAATTATATTTATATATAAATATATATAAATATAATCGATTCTAGCGCTGTTTTTCTTCAGATTTGAATTAAACATTCCAGACAATCCAACCGTTGGATTTTTACAAAGTTGGTGCCGTTGGAAAGATATTTCCAAAGCGAACCCAACGGTTGCGATTTCGGGAAAATTCGATGGTCGGATCTCTCGGTATAATCGTTTGAAATCACGATTTCAAAATACGAACTGTAGCTTCGTTATTCGATATATTTCAATTCTATTTATATGTATATATATCGATTCTTCGATTTCAAAAACTATATTTTTTTCATACATTTGATAAAAATGATATTTTTATCTAACTGTCTTCTATTTCAACACTTCACTATTTTTAACAATTCATTTATATAATAAAAATGTGATTTTTATTGTAAAACAATTCATTTCAAAACAATATTATTTTATATAGTTCATATAGGTAATAAAAGTATGATTTTTATTACAAAACAATTTATTTCAAAACGAGATCATTTTATATAGTTCATATCGATGATAAAAATTGGATTTTCATTATAAAACACTTTATTTCAAAATATGAATACCATTCAACACATGAATTTCAATTCAACGAATGAATTTCGATTCAACACATGAAGGTTTTCTATAGTTTATATATATCGATAAAAAGGTGATTTTTATATTTAAAACACGAATACCTTTCAATACATGAATTTCAATTCAACGAATGAATATCGATTCAACACATGAAGGTTTTCTATAGTTTCTATATATATATATAAAAATGTGATTTTTATATTTAAAACACGAATACCATTCAACACATGAATTTCAATTCAACGAATGAATATCGACTCAACACATGAAGGCTTTCTATAGTTTGTATATATATAAAAAAAAAAGGTGATTTTTATATTTAAAAACACGAATACCATTCAACACATGAATTCTATTCAACGAATGAATTTCAATTTAACACATGAAGGTTTTCTATACAACGAATAAATATAGTTTCAACAAATGGAAATAATTCTAACACATGAATATTATTCAAAATTTCGGCAGCATAACGGCAGGGTAGTTAAAACCGGGACCGTCCCTAGTACGGCTCCTCGCTCTACCTTAAAACCTCGCGGTTTTTGACAATGGGGATTCATGCATCTAGTTCGCACGCAGGCAGCATGTATATTTATTTCATTTCCACAAACTAATCCTATGTGGTTTCAACCAAATATTTCTCAACCACAAACGGGTATTTTTCAACCACAATCAATCAATATCAACCACAAACAATTCCAATCAACCATTCGCTATCAATCAATTTTCACACCAATCACAACCAATAAATATCGTCCATGGTTTGTGGATGAGGGGCGTATATATATATATAGCATATCACTTCTATTTCAACACATATATAATTTTTACAACGCATATACAACTTACACATCGAACGTACAAGTTATACAACGCTTATACAAGTGGTGTACAACGCTTATATAACTCATACATCGACTATATAATTTATACATCATCGTTTTCCATATCGTTTATAAATTAGAAATCTCACATTGGGTTCCACTCCACCAAAAATAGCAGAAGGCTCAGAAAAATATGCGGTCTCTTCTTGAATGTAGAAGACGTCCACACGGTCATAATGTTTCCTGTTTCATCGAATTTCGTCAAGAAACGAAAAAGATATGATTTTTACAGTGAAATCAAAAACGGTAGTGCTTAGAAGTGCTATTATATAGTTAATTAATATAACAGCCGTATACCTAGTTTGATGTTCAAAACTAGGTCTTCATTTAACTTCAAATCCGTAGATCTTGGTCCAGATCAGGTTATACGACGTCGAAGGCCTTGGAGCAGCATACCCATGCCTGGTGGTGGCGCTGGGTTCGAACCACCCTGGAGAGAGAAAACAGGGTCGACACGGTGGATCTTTCCTGGCACGAATCTCGAGAACGACACAACTATGGGAGGCGAGGCTGGGATGGATTGAAAGAGGAGGGGAAGACGAACGGAAAAATCAACTGGAGGGGGTGGCGAAAACGCCTGTGGCGGCGGCGATCTGGCCTGGAAGTTTTGAGCAACTTCCGCCATCGAGATCGGCTGATACCGGGGGGTTACGGATTTTTTAATATTTTTAATTAATGAATGAAAATTTTCTATTGGCCGATATTTATATTTATTCGAAAATTAGGGTTTTCTCCCACGAACTCGAAATCAAACCCAACGACTGTCGTCCCTAGCGTTTTACCCCCTTCCCGAACACAATGGGATATGTTTCGAAGGCCCATTTGAATGTTTCAGTCAGTTTTCCTTCAAATTAAAATATAGAATATTCAATATTCGATTTAAACGTACATTTCAATTTGCCGGGGCCACAAACTGATTCGAAAAATTCCAGAAAAATAAATCTAGCTTTGTTTTGACGATACGGTTCCAACAAAACTAGTTTCGTCGAATTCTGAGACCGTTCGCAAAAAGGCCCATTTCTGGTCGATCCAATTTAACTATAATTGACCAAAACACGTTTTCCTTTGCCACGCTTACATACTAGCTTCAAAAATTATGAAATTTGAAACCTAGCTATAACTTCACATCCCGGATCCAACAAAAGTGGTTTCGTCGAATTCCGAGGTCGTTTGCAAAATGGCCAATTTCACGGGCTATATAATTTCCATAGCGACCTTTCTGAAAATTCATTCGGCCATAACTTTTGCTTTCCGCTATGAAACTTTGATTTTTCAGATTCGTTAGAAAGGTATTCACTAACAGATTTAAATATTTTTGGTTTCACTCAAATCCGTTTTGTTTTGCACCCGGTACAGTCCGACAAAGTTTGAATTCAAATTTTGAAACTACCGCGCCATTTCAGGCCTTGTTTATAATTAGAATTAATTATATTCGTTTTCAATTTACGATTCAAACTCACTTTTCATCGCTATTATTTAAAATATTTATTTTAAATATTTAAAATCCATTATTTTAGCCAATTTAAAATTTTTAAATTGGTTCATATTTTCCGGGTCGTTACAGTTTGTATGCATGTATGAAACCATACATATCTACACAGTCATGACAGCATAAGCGTTGGTGTATATTTTAGCTAACTCATACCAATTCAAATGGAATTTATACATATTTGATCACAACTCAGTTTTAATACCAATAGAACTTAAAAAATAATTCAGTTTTTCCGCAAGTTCAAGGTACCAATCAAATTTTCAAATAAAGTGGGTAATTATATGTTGTGCTACATGTAACGTGCGAATGTAACATACACATGTAAAAATGTTAATATTTTGCTACAGGAAACTCATATATAATTATATTTCAAACCGCCACGATATGTACCAGAGGGATAAAATAATGAAACAAACTCATAAGTACGAACTACAGTAAGAACTCGTATAACCCAGTATTAAATGCGCACAGTAGTGGAAGTTTTCCTATGTAACCAAGTATTAAACTAAGTCATATTGCCAAGTAACATTATGCAGTGCTAAACTGCTGAAGTATACCTATGTAGTAATAATATTAGGTGCCATGATTCCGAAATACTTAAGAATAAAGCATCTGCACATGCTAACAAATCACATCTGCATAATTCCATTAATGTGAGCACTGCATGTTTTCCTCTAAACTATCATACGTCATTAATATGCCATGTAGTAGATCCAAAACGCCTGAATCCAAGCGAGCATGTATAACATATATTAGGTTCTTAAATTTATTTTGTTCTGATGTCAGTGGGACATCATGTAAACAAACTCATGACCAAAGAGACATACTTAGGGAACCCAAATGTGCAGCTCAGCGTAGGAGTGTATGTTACACAGTAACACAAGCCACTAGAATCATGAATAAGCCTTATGACATGGATGAGATATGGCATAATAATTAAAGCAATATCATATATAGGTAATAATCAAAGTTATGGACTGGAATTCTGACTGTCATGCGCTTACAGTCATATAGCTTAACATGCAGTAGCAACATACCCCTCAAACGATCATATTTAATGAAATACGAAGTGCAACTTGAAAAGTTCAATCTTAAGCAAAACTTACTTGTAGTCAATAAAGCGGGAGACGATAACTATCGAACGACAACGGCTTGGTTCGTTGGTAAGCTCAAGGTGGCTTGCAGCAATGTCAGGGTTCGAATAATGGCGTTGTGGGCTGCAGTTTCAAAGTGGCAGTTGTTGGGGTTACAGGGTTCAAGTGTTGGGCGAAAGGTGCGGGTTCAAGTGGTCACGAAGTTGACGCGGTAGCCATCCAGGCGGAGCGACGACCAGTAAGGGAAGAGGAGTCGACGAAGAGGAGTAGGAGCGTAGAGGGATAACGGCGGGGGGGGGGGTGTTTAGGCGATGGAGCAAATCCCAAATCAATGGCCGTTATTATTTTGGGGAAAGAAACGATTTTGGAAAAGAAAAAATATTTGGCTGAGAAATTGATTTTGGTGATAAACATTAGATTCGGCTAAAATAAAACAGGGGACGAACGGATTAAACACGGTGAACAAAAATAAAGGTAGGACACGCGTTGATTCCTCCGGTAAAGTCTGCTACATGCTTGCTCAAGGGTTCCATGATCTCACAAGTGGCCAAACCAATGTTAAACAAAATTTTAATAGGGTATATACCAATTATTTTACACTTGGTAAACAAATGCAAGATTATTTCAAAAATAGACTTAAGTTAAATTTTAAAACCAAAATCTAAATCTAAATAAAACAAAATAGATTCTCAAATTAAATCAAATTCAAAATTCAAAACAAATAAAAAGAATTAGTTTATAACTTATCAAATAAAAATATAATCAAAGCTTACAAATATTTAAAACAACTAGATTAAATATTCAATTCCTAAATTTACACATATATAAACTAATTCAAAACCAAGTTTAAAATAGACTAAATCTACAATTATAAATAATTCTCTTAATGTAAGTTTAATTCCAAAACACAATTTTAACATGTATACAATTAATTAAATCTACGTAAATTAAAATAAAACTCAAGTTAAAATTAAAATTAAACTTATAGCTTTCTCAAATAAAATATTTTAATAAATTTCAAAACACTTCTACTACCGTTGAATTTAACAAGTCAATTCTTAAATTATTAAATTTTAAATTTACACTTATAAAATCAACTTAAAAATCAGTCTAAATAGACTAGAATTCAAAATTATAAACAAATATCAAATTCTTAATAACTAAATTCAAATCCAAACTTTAAATAAATTTTAAGACGAAAATTCAAGTCTAAACAAAATAACAATAAATTCGCTAGTTACATAAGATTCATAATTCTCTAATATATCTCAATAAATTATAAAATATTGTAGGATCTAAATTAACCCTAGAGGGGTGGTGAATAGGGTTTATTGCAGTATCTGCAGAGTAATTAAATAATATCAAGCACATATAATAATCAGAGTAAATGCGGAAAATGAATAACACAAAGATATACCTAGCTTCGGCAAAACCCTACCTACTGCTGCATTCCCTAAGGTTTCTACTAGGTATTAGTCAACAATTACAACGCTTACAACACCCGTAAACTCACGACGATTCCTTGCCTATTTGTCCTAACCTTACGCTCAAAACTTGTCCCCGGTTTCTACTAGGAGCTACACAAAAGGCCTCACAATCTCGCTTTAGTTGCACAAATCCTACGCTCACAACCCTGCACTGACTTCTATCCCCGAAATTAGATTTCCCCAAATTACAAACCCATAATTCGTCTCCTTTGTTTTATTGACAAACTAGAAAACTGTCAACACGATTACAAATTGAAACAAATAAAAAACTAAAACAGTTTAAAAACACTTGAAAAACCCCAGTTTATATAATAAACTCCTTTAAATCTCTTAGCCCTTTATTTTTTTGGTTGGCCATATTAGTCTTGCTTCAACATTTTATTTTGGACCAATCTCCTCTTTATCTCTGGAAAAAATATGGCGATGGTGATTTGTGATCTAGGGTTTCGATTCTCCTTGGATTTGTAGTGCCACCCTCTCATCGTTGATAATCTTCGATTCCATTGACTTTCTACGTTGCCTATTCTTCAATTTGACCCAAGTGATTTTCCTGATATGATATAATTCAAGTTTTGGTTTTTAATTATGCTTGAACTTGGATTTTCTCCAATGCTTGACCATGTTGTATTTGTACACACTTGTGTATTTCAGTCTTGACCATGCTGCTTGACCACTTTGACACTCATGTGGTCCATGCTTTGACCCTTCTCAACTGCACCTTACATGTGGGCTGAGAATATGTTGTAGTCTTGTTCTCTTACACTTAAATATGCTGATCTTGCATTGTATATGACCTGGTTTGTTCTGTTCCACCATGTTTGACTTCTTTCTTTGTACTGGCTTCACTATGGCTTGCACATGTGTGCACTGTTGGCTTGACCACACATGCTTGCTTTACTTTTGCAAACTGATTTGCATTGTGCACTAAATTTAGTTGGTTCGTGTGGTTGCTCCTCAGTTGCACTTTGATTGGCGAGGCAGTGCACGCATGTAAATTTATACACGTGTGTATATGCAGCCATTCAGAATAATATTCCTGTCTTTGCATATCAGGCCGAGTCGGAAAAATGATGAGAAACACACCGAAATTTTGAGGCAAATAAAATTTAAAATAAATTTATATTGCACGTATTCAGTTTTATTTCTATTGTAGTGTACTATGTTTTTTCTTTCTGTTTGTGATAGGTATGCAGATGGCTGGTCAGATAGCTGGACAGGTTCTGGAGTACACTAAGATAAGTATACGTGTAAAAAAAACTTTATGAGTCTGTATATGAGTGAACAAGTGTAACTGTAGTGAGGCAATGAATATATACTAGAGTGATAAGAGTTGTAGTAAGGAACAAATGTGCAGAATGAGAAAATTGTACTGATATTTGTAATAACAAATTTGAGCGAAATAAAGATATTATTTTATTGTGTTCAAACAAAATTGTCTATCGTACTCAATTCATTTACGAGTACAATATTATAATTGTGAATATACAATAGTGGAGTTAGAATGTTGTAGTATTTCAGATGTTGAAATAAAATATTTAATTGAATAAATATACTAGAGTGTATATTCAATTGTGTATAACAGTATATTATTCAATAAATATTTATTTCTGTGAAACGGCGTAATATAAAATAGTACAATTACAAACACATTTAAGTAATATCATATGCTTGTTATCATCAAACAAAAATCATACAACACATTGTTGTACCCAACAATCTCTCCCTTTCGATGATGGAAAAACATATACAAGATTTTGAATGTGTTCAATGTGTTTGAACTGATATATATTACTCCTCCTATTTGTATACTCCCCCGACAACTGAACTCCCCCTATATATGTGAAAAATATAAATAATGAAATTCAGTTGACTATTCTCCCCCTAGATATTTAATTTCTAATTTTAAAATATTCTTGAATTAAATACACATTAATCAAAATCTTGACCATTCTCCCCCTTTTGTTATCATCAAAAGGATAATATAAATTGAAATAATGACGAATATAGACTATAAATATAAATTTAAATTAAGAGAGAGAATATATATCGTAAATCCCATTTAATCAAACAAAAATCATAATAATCTTTAAATCAGAAGCAAGTTTCACTTTCGGAATGAATGCAAATACGATGGATTTAATAGAATGAGGAGAGTTCAATAAAATTGAATATGAATTTCAAAGATTTTAAATAAGCTTAAAATGTGTTAATCACTTGCTAACCACGCATAGCCCAAAGGTCTTTTAAATGGGGTTAGTAGTAACTTAACTTTATCCTCTCTAATGAGTTCCATCCATGCACAGCCCAAAGGTCTTTTAAGTTAGAATGGAAGCACATACAGATTAAGGTAACTCACCAACGCATAACCGCGAGGACTTTTGAATGGGAGTGAATACCAAGGATAAATAATATAATATATTTTTTTTTCTTTTTCTCTTTTTTTAAATTTTTTTATTTCCAAGATATTTTTCTTTCCAAAAAATAATTTGAACTCTTCAAATTAAATAAAACCATGATGAATGACAGAAATATGGTAGACATAGAAGATGGTCGTGAAATAAGCTCTAATTCAAAGATATTATAAAATTTGTCTGATCATCATAAGATTTTAAAACGACATCTCTTCTAGTTATGAATTATACCATAGTCACAACTCATCACAATTTCATAAATCCATTAATAATTTGGATGAGTCCCAAAACGGTTCGAATCGATCAATAATTTCAATTTATGAATAAATAATTAAAAATAATTTTAAATTGAAAATATCAATTGCCTGAGGGGTTTTCTAAATATCAATGCAAGTTGAAAATCAGTTTCAAAAATCAATCAGTAGAATGTGAAATTTTTCTATTATTGATTGCTCCTAGACAATTTCAAAACCACTTGTATATTTAATTCAAATTGCCTGTGAATTTCAATAAAATCCAATCACTGATTTTCCAACCCATCGTCCAGTCACCAAAATATTCAAACGAATTAAATCAATTTCCTTTATCAGAGCAGCATAAAATCAGTTTCGAAGCAAGAGTCACAAGAGAATTTTTCATGTGTTTTAACATGCACAAGGGACATTCAATGATTCAATTCAAAATCAAATCATTTGAAATCACTTAAAAATTATTTTCAAATTTCAAATTCAAATATTATAATCCATGAAATTCAATAATCGATCAAAAATTGATTTCAAACTCAAGACAGCCAAGCAAAGTTAAAAAAATGAAAATTTTCACATCTAATCAATCATGGCTTTCAAGTAATGTGCTGTATAGAGTAAGGTTTTTCAATGTTTTCCAAAGTGAATTAGAAAGATACTCAAAACAACAAAGATGTGTGAAAATTCATTAGCTTTCTAGAAGATTATAAATTTTAAAAATTCGATTAACATTGTTCAAGATATGTAAAAAATATCGTGAAAGTGTCAATATAAATCAGCATAAAAGAAAATAAAATAAAAATCATGAGTTTAGAGATACCTGACTTACCGTTATCATGTGAACCAATGAATCTCCAACACAGAAATCTATGGCTAAGGAACTTCAAATAATTCAATAAAATGGAACAATTTGAATTTTTATCTCTTAAACACAGTTTTTCCTTAGCCTCTCCTCGGTACCTAAATATTTATAGTGTCGAGTGGTCTAACAAAAGTTGTTTTACCACTCTTAACTTCGTTTACACGTTTTGGTACCCAAACACGTTTATACAACAATCCATTACTATCCACTAAAGTACCCTTTGGAACCCAAACTCGTTTAACCTTAATCTAATTCATTTTATTCTCTTTTAGGATCCAAACACATTTAATTGAATTGTTTTTAAACGAGCTTTCATTTCGTTTATGATTTGAGAAATCTTTGAAATTATTAGAATTTAAATTTCCAATTTGAACTTCTTTAAATCTCTTTTAGAATTTTCAAAATCATTAAAATTTAGCTTTTCAAAAAGATCAATTTTTCTAAGGCGGTTTGAAGAATTTTTAAAATCATTGAAATCACACTTTTCAATCAGATTAAATTTATCAAAACCGAGTCATTTCTTATTCTTAAAAAAAAAATGGCTTTTTAACAACATATTCAACGATTTTTCGCCTTTAGAGAATTTGGCCAATATTGATTCAAGTCGTTGAATTTTAGATTTAGGATCACTATTTTCATTCACTAAAATCGAGCAGCAACTTATAATGATCTTTCTCGTTTTAGAATCATTTTGTTTCAAAACCATATTTTCATTTTTAAGCATTTTAAATTTCGCATTGGACTCGAGAATCTCACTCTCAAATCGTTTACAATTTTCAATTTCAAGTTTTTCAAAATCCTTGAATTTTCAATTTCTTTTTCCGAATCATGATTTATACGAGTAATTTCTGATTCGTTATTTTCAAAATCACGTTTTCGTTTTCAAGGGTTTTGAAATTTTCTTTTATTTCAAACAATTCTTTTTGAAAAGTTGTGCATTTATCGCGTTTGAGATTTTTGATCTTCTCGGTTTCAATTTCAAGCTCATTTAAAAAACGATTCGGTTTTCAATAAACTCTTTTTCTCTAAAATTTCATGTTTGAAATTTTTAACCTTCTTAAACCTATCCAACTCCTTTTGCAAAAAATCTTTTCTTTTTGTTTTTAGTTCAATCTCGTTTATTTTTATAAACACAATTCCTTTTTCAAGCTTTTGAAATTTCTCATTAAGATGAACTAAATCATTTTCCAAATCTAAACATTTTTTACAATTCAAATTTTCATTCTTTTTAACATTTTCAAGTTTTAATTCCAAATCATGATTTTTATTAGTCAACTCAAAATTTTCAAATTTTAAATTTTTATTTGTCAGTTTGAGATTCTCAACATTTTTTGTTAATTTATCACAAAGAAGAATTAACTTTTCAAAAGGAAATTCACCGTGCTCATCATCTACTGAATCTTCATCACTGTTACCATCCGATTCTTATTTTGTAAATCCTATCAAGCATAATTCTGAAACTGAGTTGACTTTCGGGGGTTTTGGGCTATTGTTGTCCTTTCTTCCATACAACGCATCGAGAGTTTTCCAGATTTCATGTGCAGTTAAACAATGGGAGATATGGTTATATTGATCATCATTAATATAAGAATATAAAATGTGCATAGCACGAGAATTAATTATAGTGTCATTCTTATCTACCATATCATATCCATTTTCAATAATATCCCAACATCTAGTATTAACATTTTTTAAATAAAATTTCATTTTTAATTTCCAATTTAAAAAATATGTTCCATCAAAAATGGTTGGGGTTATACAGGAAAAATTCTAGCTAGATTGACAACAAGAAAACTCACCGTTAGGGAAATCCATGACTCTAGAGTTATTTGAAAATAAAAAACACCTGCTTTGATACCACTTGTAGGAAATAAATTAGGGTGCGTTTTTTAGAGGTCCCTATTAAGTTTCAAAATATTAAAAAAACCCGCTCATAAACTTATTGTAAATTAGGTCCCTATTTTTTGAAAAGTCATAAAAAAAATATAAAAAAATATAAAAAAATCACATAAATTCGTATTTAAATAAAACATGTAAACACTAAAGAATTCAGAACAAAAAACCATCAAAGAAGGCGTCAAAAATAAAAAAAAACAGAAAAAAAACGAAATTTCCAATTAAATGCATAATAGTATGCAGATATATCATTTTCCTGCATACATCCGTGCATATTTTTCACTACATACATCTTCGTTGATTTTTATTCATACAAAAACATGCTTACATGTGTGCAAATATACTCAATATTTGCACACATTTGTGCAGGTTTAGTTTCAAATTTTCAAACCGAACACAGCTTATGGAAAAGTTGCATACATATATGCAATTATCAGTAATAATTGCATAAATGTATGCAACTATTTTTTTTTTATTTCCGTAGAATCCTGAAATTATTTCCATATTTTAGAATTTTTTTTTTAATGAAGGAACGTAGTTTTTTTTTAAAAAAAAAAAGGCGGAAGTAATAAAATAAGGGGCGGGTTTAAAATTTTCAAATCTTTTTTTTATATATATAAATTAGGTCCCTACTTTTATCCTATAAAAATGTTGCACACATGTGTGCATTTTTTTGAGAAATTTGCACATTTGGATGCAAATAAAAATGAACTGAAATATTAAGTTAAATCTATCCGCTGGAAGAACTGCAGTTAATTGCATATATGCATGCAATAAAATCAAAAAGGTGCATAATATTATGCATTTAACTGCAGTTTTTTCTGTTTTTTGCTGTTTTCTTCTTTCTGAAATTATTTTAGTTGTTTTTTGAACTGAATTTTTTGTATAGTGCATAATTTATTTTATTACTAATTTACGAATTTTTTTTATTTTTTTTAATTATTATTTTATAAGTTTTGAAAACAGGGACCTAATTTATATTATGTTTATGACCGGATGTGAGCCTAATTAAGTTTCAAAATAGGGACGTGAGCCTAATATTCACAATAAATTAACCCTAGAGGGGGTGAATAGGGTTTATTGCAGTATCTACTGACTAAATAAATAATATCAAACATAGATAATAATTAGAGCAAATGCGGAAATTAAATAACACACGGATATACCCATCTTCGATAAAACCCTTCCTACTGCTACATTCCCCAAGGTTTCTATTAGGTATTAGTCAATAATTACAACGCTTACAACACCTGTAAACTCGCGACGATTCCTAGCCTATTTGTCCTAACCCTACGCTCAAAACTCATCCCAGTTTCTACTAGGAGCTACACAAAAGGCTTCACAATCTCGCTCGAGTTGCACTAATCCTACGCTCAAAACCCTACGCTGACTTCTATCCCCAAAATCTGATTTTCCCGAATTACAACACCATAATTCGTCTCCCTAGTTTTATTGACAAACTAGAAAATTGTCAACATGATTACAAATTGAAACAAATAAAAAACTAAAATAATTTAAAAATAGTTGAAAAAGCCTAGTTTATATAATAAACTCCTTAAAATCTCTTAGCCCTTTATTTTCTTGGCCGTCCATATTAGTCTTGCTTCACCACCTTATTCTGGACCGATCTCCTCTTTATCTCTGGAAAAAAAATATGGCGATGGAGACTTGTGATATAGGGTTTTGATTCTCCTTGGATTTGTAGCGCCGCCCTCTCGTCGTTGATAATCTTCGATTCCAGTAGCTTTATTCGTTGCTTATTCTTCAATTTAACCCAAGTGATTTTCGTGGTATGATTTAATTCAATTTTTGGTTTTTAATTATGCTTAAACTTCGAATTGATCTCATGCTTGACCATGTTGTATGTGTACACACTTGTGTATTTCAGTCTTGACCATGCTGCTTGACCACTTTGACACTCATGTAGTCCATGCTTTGACCCTTCTGAACTGCCCTTACATGTGGGCTGAGAATATGTTGTAGTCTTGTTCTCATACACTTGAATATGCTGATCTTGCATTGTATATGACCTGGTTTTTTCTATTCCACCATGTTTGACTTCTTGCTTTGTACTGGCTTCACTATGGCTTGCACATGTATGCACTGTTGGCTTGACCACACACGCTTACTGAACTTTTACAAACTGATTTGCATTGTGCACTAAGTCGAGTTGGTCCATGTGGCTGCTTCTCAGTTTCACTTTGATTGGCGAGGCAGTGCACGCATGTAAATTTATACACATGTGTATGTGTAGCCATTCGGAATAATATTCATGTCTTACATATCAGACTGAGTCGAAAAAATGATGAGAAACACACCTAAATTCTAAGGCAAATAAAATTTAAAATAAATTTATATTGCACATATTCAATTTTATTTCTATTGCAGTGTATTGTGTGTGTGTGTGTTTTTTTGTGATAGGTAGGCAGATGGCTGGTCAGATAGCTGGACAAGTTCTGGAGTACATCAAGACAAGTATACATATATAAAAAAGCTGTATGAGTCTGTATATGAGTGAACAAGTGTAATTGTAGTGAGCAATGAATGTACACTAGAGTGATGAGAGTTGTAGTGCGGAACAAATGTGCAACATGAGAAAATTTTACTAATATTTGTAATATAAATTTGAGCGAAATAAAGATATTATTTTATTGTGTTCAAACAAAATTGTCTATCGTACTCAATTCATTTACGAGTACAATATTATAACTGTGAATATACAATAGTGGAGTTAGAATGTTGTACTATTTCAGATGTTGAAATAAAATATTTAATTGAATAAATATGCTAGAGTGAATATATTCAATTGTGTATAATAGTATATTATTCAATAAATATTTATTTCTATGAAATGATGTAATATAAAATAGTCCAATTACAAACACATTTAAATAATATCATATATTTGTTATCATCAAACAAAAATCATACAACACATTGTTGTACCCAACAATGTCCCCCTTTTGATGATGACAAACATATACAAGATTTTGAATGTGTTAAATGTGTTTGAACATGAAATAAATTACTCCCCTGTTTGTATGCTCCCCTTACAACTGAATTCCCCCTATATATGTCAAAAATATAAATAATGAAATTCAATTGACTATTCTCCCCGTAGATATTTAATTTCTAATTTTAAAATATTCTTGAATTAAATACATATTAATCAAAATCTTGACATTATCCCACTTGGTTATCATCAAAAGGATAATTGAAATCGAAATAATGAAAAATATATACCATAAATTTAAATTTAAATTTAAATTAAGAGAGAGAATATATATCGTAAATCCCATTTAATCAAACAAAAATCATAATAATCTTTGAATCAGAAGCAAGTTTCACTTTCAGAATGAATGGAATTACGATGGATTTTATATAATGAAGAGAGTTCAATAAAATTGAATATTTGAATATGAATTTCAAAGATTTTAAATAAGCTCAAAATGTGTTAAGCACTTGCTAACCATGCATAGCCCAAAGGTTCCATTAAATGGGGTTAATAGTAACTTAACTTTATCCTCTCTAATGTGTTCCATCCATGCACAGCCCAAAGGTCTTTTAAGTGAGAATGGAAGCACATAGAGATTAAGGTAACTCACCCACGCATAACCGCGAGGGCTTTTAAATGGGAGTGAATACCAAGGATAAATAATATAATTCATTTTTTCTTTTTCTCTTTTTCTTAATTTTTTATTTCCAAGATATTTTCTTTCCAAAAAATAATTTGAACTCTTCAAATTAAATAAAACATTGATGAATGACAGAAATATGGTAGACCTAGAAGATGGGCGTGAAATAAGCACTAATTCGAAGATATTATAAAATTTGTCCAAACATCATAAGATTTTAAAACAACATCTCCTCTAGTTATGAATTATACCATAGTCACAACTCATCACAATTTCATTAATCTATTAATAATTTTGATGAGTCCCAAAACGGTTCAAATCGATCAATAATTTCAATTTCTGAATAAATAATCAAAAATAATTTTAGATTGAAAATATCAATTGCAAGTGGGGCTTTTGAAATATCAATGCAAGTTGAAAATCAGTTTCAAAAATCAAATAGTAGAATGTGAAAATTTTCTATTATTGATTGCTCCTAGACAATTTTAAAACCACTTGTATATTTAATTCAAATTGCCTATGATTTTCAATAAAATTCAATCACTGATTTTCCAACCCATCGTCCAATCACCAAAATATTCAAACGAATTAAATCAATTTCCTTTATCAGAGCAGCATAAAATCAATTTCGAAGCAAGAGTCACAAGAGAATATTTCAGTGTATTTTAACATGCACAAGGGACAGTCAATGATTCAATTCAAAATCAAATCATTTGAAATCACTTAAAAAATATTTTCAGATTTCAAATTTAAATATTATAATCCATGAAATTCAATAATCGATCAAAAAATGATTTCAACCTCAAGACAGCCAAGCAAAGTTAAAAAATGAAAATTTTCACATCTAATCAATCATAGCTTTCAAGTAGTTTGCTGTATTGAGTACGGATTTTCAATGTTTTCCAAAGTGAATTAGAAGACACTCAAAATAGCAAAGACGTGTGAAAATTCATTAGCTTTCTAGAACATTATAAATTTTAAAAATTCGATTAACAATGTTCAAGATATGTCAAAAATATCGTGAAAGTGTCAATACAAATCATCATAAAAGAAGATCAAAAAGAAAAGAAAATTAAAATCACGAGTTTAGAGATCATACCCAACCTACCATTATCATGTGAACCAATGAATCTCCAACTAAGAAATCTATAGCTATGGAACTTCAAATAATTCAACAAAATGGAACGATTTGAACTTTTATCTCTCAAACACAGTTGTTCCTTAGCCTCTCCTCAGTACCTAAATATTTATAGTGTCGAGTGGTCTAGTAAAAGTTGTTTTACCACTCTTAACTTCGTTTACACGTTTTAGTACCCAAACCCGTTTATACAACAATCCATTACTATCCACTAAAGTAACGTTTGGAACCCAAACTCGTTTAACCTTAATCGAATTCATTTTATTCTCCTTTGGGATCTAAGCACGTTTAATTGAATTGTTTTTAAACGGGTTTTCATTTCGTTTATGTTTGAAAAACCTTTGAAATTATTAGAATTTAAATTTCCAATTTGAACTTCTTCAAAGATCTTTGTAGAATTTTCAAAATCAATTAAAATTTAGCTTTTCAACAAGATCAATTTTTCCAAGGCGGTTTGAAGAATTTTTAAAATCATTGAAATCACACATTTCAATTTGATCAAATTTATCAAAACCGAGTCCTTTCTTATTCTTAACAAAAAATTAGTTTTTTAACAACAAATTCAATTATTTTTCTCCTTTAGAGAATTTAGCCAATATTGATTCAAGTTGTTGAATTTTAGATTTAAGATCACTATTTTCTTTCATTAAAATCGAACAGCGATTTATAGTTATCTTTCTCTTCTCAGAATCATTTTGTTTCAAAATCATATTTTCATTTTTAAGCATTTTAATTTTCGCATTGGACTCAAGAATCTCACTTTCAAATCCTTTACGCTTTTCAATTTCAAGTTTTTCAAAATCCTTGAATTTTTTTTGTTTCTTTTTCCAAGTCGTGATTTATACGAGTAATTTCAGATTCGTTATTTTTCAAAATCATGTTTTCGTTTTCAAGGGTTTTGAAATTTTCTTTTATATCAAACAATTCTTTTTGAAAACTCATGCATTTATCGCATTTGAGATTTTTGATCTTCATGGTTTCAATTTCAAGCTCATTTAAAAAACGATTTGATTTTCAATAAAATCTTTTTCTTTAAAATTTCACGTTTGGAGTTTTCAACCTTCTTAAACCTAACCAACTCCTTTTGTAAATAATCGTTTTTTGTTTATTGTTCAATCTCGTTTATTTTTAGAAACACAATTCCCTTTTTAAGCTTTTGAATTTTTCCATTAAGATGAACTAAATCATTTTCCAAGTCTAAACATCTTTTGCAATTCGAGTTTTCAATATTTTTAACGTTTTTAGGTTTTAATTCCAAATCATGATTTTTATTAGTCAACTCAAAATTTTCAGATTTTAAATTTTTATTTGTCAGTTTGAGGTTCTCAATAGTTTTTGTTAATTTATCACAAAGAAGAATTAAATTTTCAAAAAGAAATTCACCGTGCTAATCATCTGCTAAATCTTCATCACTGTTACCATCTGATTCTTCTTTTGTAAATCCTGTCAAGCATAATTCTGAAACTGAGTTGTCTTTCGTGGGTTTTGGGCTATTGTTGTCTTTTCTTCCATACAATGCATCGAGAGTTTTCCAGATTTCCTGTGCAGTTAAACAATGGGAGATATGGTTATATTGATCATCACTAATATAAGAATATAAAATGTGCGTAGCATAAGAATTAATTATAATGTCATTCTTATCTACCATATCGTATCCATTTTCAATAATATCCCAACATCTAATATTAACAGTTTTTAAATAAAATTCCATTTTTAATTTCCAATTTAAAAAATCTGTTCCATCAAAAATAGTTGGGGTTATACTGGAAAAATTCTCGCTAGACTGACAACAAGAAAACTCACCGTTAGCAAAATCCATGACTCTAGAGTTATTTGAAAATAAAAAATACTTGCTTTGTTGCCACTTATAGAAACTAAATTAACCCTAGAGGGGGGTGAATAGGGTTTATTGCGGTATCTGCTGAGTAATTAAATAATACCAAAAACAGATAATAATCAGAGTAAATGCGGAAAATAAATAACACACGGATATACCCAGCTTCGGCAAAACCCTTATAACGACCCGTATTTTTAATGGATAATAAATAATTTATTTAATTATTTAAATAATGGTTTGATTATTTAAAATGACCAGAATTAAATAATACTGGATATTTAATTAATATAAATAATAGAATAATATATTTATTTCTGAAATAATGGGAGATAACAGAATTCACAATATTGCGTGAATTGGACAATTTAAAATATATAATTCAGTTTATAATTGAATTATATTAAAGAATTTACTTATAAACATTAGTTGAATGTATAATTTATATTATAATTATAATCAAGATCAAAATGGCGTGGTAGTTCCTAATTTGGCGATTCGAACTGTAAATGAATATACAGAATCCGTTTTAAGTCTGATTTCTGTGAAACAAGAAACGTTCGGAGGTGGTGAAGTGTATTTTTCTAATAGAAGAGAAAAATCGGGATTTCGTCATCTAGATGAAGAGTTACGTTCAAATCAAATTTTCGAAAAGTCGCTATGGAATTCCTTTATAATTTATAACAATTTATTTATATTATAAAAGGATTTAAATGTAAATTGAATATCGATACAATCTGAAATTTTCAAATATCGTGTTATAAATCCTAATATATTTATTTTGGGGTTATATGATATCGTATATTAATACATATACGCTAATATTAATTTTATTAATATTAATTTAATTATTTTTAAATATGTTAATATTTAAATGGGTTATTTAGAGCTTTAAAAATACCCAGTTTTGCAAACGAGCTCCGTTTTCGACGAAACTAATTTTGTTGGATCTGGAATATTAAATTATTGTTAGATTTCAATTTTCGTAATTTTTGAAGTCAGTATGTGGCCGTACGGAATTTTAATGTGAAAAACAGTCAATATTTTGACTTTAAAAATACGCTGTGTGAGCAAACGGACTCGGAACTTGACGAAACAAGTCTCGTCGGGTCCGTAATGTCAAAATATAGTTGTATGTACACTTTTATCAAAATTAGATATTGTATATAAATATATGAATTTTTAAACAATGGATTGAGCTAATAATTGAATAAATTAAAATAAAAATATGAAACTTCCTTGGAAAGCTACCTACCCTTATAAATAAACTTCCCATCTTTATATCCCTAGGTCAAAACATTTTGTAGTCAAAGTATCAGCGCCTCCACCTTCAAAATCAAAGCCGACTTCCATACGAAACAGACGCCCTTTCAATTATCTTTAAAAAATCAAAGTAAATAAAATACTCAATGAAAATTCTTGTCCTTGGATCTATTAAAATCGTCAGAACGAAAGCTTCAACCTACTATCAATTTCGCTGAGTTCGAAGGATGATTAGTTCGCCCTCCTTTTGAACAGCGTCGACGTATGCTGGGTGAACCTGAGTTTCCGGCGATGAGGGAAAGAGTGAGGTCAATGCAGGATTTATAGGGTCGAGGCGTGTGTCTTGACTTGATTTGGAGGTGTACGGTGAAAGTTTTGATTTCCTTAATTACTTTCAAGATTTAAATATAAGGGAAGGTTGCCGAGTTCCAAGGTAAAGGCTGGAGGAGACCAGAGATTTTGATTGTGGCGTGGTGAACTCGTGAAGGTGCTTGGAATTTTATGGTGGATGTCCTATGTTGTTTAGCAGTGAGTTGAAGGGAGTATGAGTGTTGAAAGGGCTTAGCGAGATGGTGAGATAGTAGGAGGAACTAAAATAGGCATGTTCTTTGAAGTAGAAGGAAAAGGAAAAAGTATAAGCGGGATTTCAAAGTGGTGTGGTTTTCCTTTTGAAGTTTTAGAAAAGGGCCACGAGAAAAACTGTGCTGGGATTGGAAATTCAGACTGGGTAAATTGATAAAGGATGGAAGGAGTGTTAAGCTGTGATGGGAGGGAGGATTTATGAAATGGTTAGTCATTGGGTTAGTGAAGTAAGTAAAAACAAAAATTTGAAATCCTGCTATTGTTTAAGTAAGGAGGGGAACGACTGTGATGGTCTCCTTTTAATGGGAGTGCCGGTTCAAATACAGTGGAGGAAGAGAATTAAGGTAGGAGTCACGGTAATGGTGCTGTGAAATACTGGAGTTTTGAATTTGGTAATCGGGAGAGAAGGGATTAGGGGGACCCGCTGTTAGTCTAATGAAGATTTAGATTCTAATGAAGGTTAATAATAATTTAATTAATACTGGTATTGTTTATATTATATCCAATATTGAAAAAAATCATAACTTGATCATACGATATCAGAATTGAGCAAAACATGATCCGTTGGGATTATATGGACGGGAGGCTACGAAATGGAACTGACTGGGAGTGAATTGGAGCTCGTTACAATTTATAGAGAAATAAATTATCTGCCTGAACCAACTAACAGTTACCGTTACTTAACGATGAACGTCCAATGTGAGTAAATCTCACTAACTCTGTAGAGTTTATATTTTTATAAATATAATCTAGTATTGACAAATGATGACCGATTGTTGTGTGTTGATTGTTTGGTTGAATTGCTAATTTATTGGTTGAAATTGTAGATAACGATATATATGTATAAATCGTAAATCAAATAATGATTATGTTTATCAGAATATTTCATATTGAAATGAAATCGATGTTATTTATATTGTTTAACATCTGTGAATGCAGGGAAATAGGTTGGAGGGATCCAACTGGATTCCTCAATAATTATAATGTTGTTTGTTTTCATATATTGTGATATATGATGTGATATATAATCTGTGATTGATTATGGGTGTGTAGTTGATGTTGATCATGGTTATTTGGTATTTTAAATACCATAAGAAATATTGGAATGTAAAAAGGGAATTTCAAAGTGTAAATTGAAATGGAATATTTATAAAATAAAAGAATTTTATAAAAGAAATATGAATAAAATCAAAGAATTTTATAAAAGGATTATTTATATAGAAAATAAATAGAAGTATAAAAGGATTATTTATATAGAAAATAAATAGGAGTATAAAAGGAATATTTATTTAGAAAGTAAATATAATTATAAAAGGAATATTTGACGAGATATAAAAGAATTATGAGAAGATTGTTTAAAGTGGATATTAAATAGAAATCTGTTTTAACAAATAGATTGTGTAACACCCCGTAATTTTATAACACTAAAATTCACAAATTAAAGTATACTTAATTTTTAGAAAAGAATTAAGTGAAATGGGTTGCGCAGAGAAATATATATATATATATATATAATAAATAAATAAATATGCGAAAAAGTTCAAAACAGCGAATTGGGAGGGGAAATAACCGAACCGGCCCATTTTTGAGGTCGACCCGAGCCTTGCTGGGTCGACTAGGGGTTAATCCAGGGTGTTTGGCTGTCAACCCGTGGGCCGATTCGCTCAAATGCAGATTTTGCATTTGATTGGTTCTCATGGTTCAGGGTTAATCTAATGGTCCTAAATAACTTCCTACACCTATAAATACATCCTAATGCTAACCCTAAACCTAATTAAAATAGAATAGTTACCGTCATACCATCGCCATGGAAATCAATGGAGCCGCCGCCAACTAAGAAAGAATAAAAGCAAATTCAATTCTAATTCTCTCAACCATAAAGCAAAGCAAAACTCTCTCTTTTCTTCTCTAAATTGTAAGTATGATGATCTTAACAAGATTATTATCATTTTAATTAGGTTGAGTTATGAATGGATTATGAGTAGATGATGTGAATTATCATATATGTTGTTGTAAACCCCTTTTGCTATCATGTATATTGTAAATCTAATGTTATGTGATGATGATATCTTATATGTTGTAAATCATGCTATGATGATGTTATGTATGTTGAAAGTTTCTATGCTAAGTTGTGATGAATCATACATGTTAAAAAGGCCATGATGTTACCATCTATGCTAGTTAGTTCATATTAATTAAATCATCATGTTTGGGTTATGTTGATCTATATGACAAGTCACATATGCAAGTTAGATTGATTAGAAAAGTTATGAACATATGCCAAGACATCTATTATGACATCTAGAATTATGCTATGACATATGTGATATCCTATGCTAGTTCACACCATCATTATGTTGCCTAAAAACCCCATATGCAAGTTTATATATAGATTTGGGCTATGATCATATCATGTAAATTGAGGCATTTAACAAGTTGACACCTTTTAATCCTTAACATGTGTAGTTTATGCAAGTTTCACCCCTATTATGATTAGATTTATTTTAATTGTCTATATGTTGTGATAATTTATCTTTGTACTAGGTGTTAGACTATACAAGTCTAGCCTATATTATGCGTTGAATAAGCGAACGTATAAACATGGGGTAGGGGTAATATAAAGGATTTAATATTAAAAAGTTGGGGTGCAATTGATATGATTTTGCATGCCATAAGTGGATGGCCATAATTGAGTCAATTATGGACATCATTAAAAGTTGACTTAATTAATAATTTGACTAGGGAATTATTAAAACAGGGGTAAAAGATTTTAAGTGTTAATCAATGCTTAGGACATGAGGTTGGACTCGTTTGTGACGTAAACCTGCCCGGACCCGCCCGGCAAATCCAGTGGTCACAAATGTCAGCCCAATGTGAGAGGTCCTAGGCCTAAACTAAAGCATAACGGTTGTAAAGACACGAGGTTAGACTCTTTTATGGTGTAAGACTGCCCGGACCCGCCCGGCAAATCCAGCTGCCATAAATGCCAGTCTAATGTGAGAGGTCTTTATGAGGTTATGGCCTGAATGAATTAAGAAATACTTAACCAGATAAATATGTAAGGTGGGACATGGGGGTTAAGTAGGTGCCTTGGGTGGCATGAGGAATCTAGGGGGTGCCCTTAGTGGCATGTGAAATACGATTAGTAAGACTTAACTAAACACACATGTAAATGAACATGACTAAGAGGGTTAAGTGGGATATACTAGTGACAAGCTTAGGTGGGTAGCTTGTGGGGGCCCATTTCGACCAGTATCCCAAACGTATCTTTGTGGGCTCGACCCAAGTCGAGGACGGGACACGCATGCTGGGTTTGACTGTAAGAGGCCAAAACGGGGAGCGGTGGCAACGCAAGTCCAACGGGTTTCATATGCGTGTGTGGACTCGGGCTGGTAGGTAAGACGTTGTTGCATCGTGTAGGTATAAGCCGTGCATTCTCAAGTTGTATCGGGTTGCCATTTTAGGGGAGTGATACACCCCACTGTGGGACCAGCACGGGTATCTACGAGTAGGGAGCCGATCGAAAGTGGGTAGTGGGGTATACCTATTGGAGATAGGGGCAGACGCCACCTATGTAGTCAGCTAGGGGTACGTAAGGCTATTTATAAAGTTTCTGTGTGAAGCAAGTGGGATCAAACAATAGGGTGACTGGTGTGGTGCAGTGTAGTAATGTGTGGTGCAGTGTAGTAATCATTCGTTAGTAACTAGGTGTGCCTTTACCGTTATCTTTAACGTTATCTTAAACGCTATCTTTATCTTCCTAAGAGTTCATAGACATTTACTTGTCTTCCAGCTTATGCCTTAGTCTAGTTATTTTGATAATAGTATTGTTAGGATTATCATACTCGCCAGACTTTATGTCTGACCCCCTCTATTTCTATCCTTTTTCCCCCTCCAGGTCCTCAGGTTGGGCCCAGCTCTAGTGGAGTTTGATTGAATTGCTTCATCTCTCTTTGGAAAGCTTGGACCGTTGAAGTAAAGTCCAGCTTGTTATCTTTTTAATGGCTATTTATGTAATGGGATTATGTATTTTGTTTTTATGAAGATGGATATTGTACTTGGTTATGATCTATGGTTTTATGATGTAACAAACATGTTTAATTTCCGCTGCAATAAAATGAAGTTTTAGATTTCCAAGTACTATTTATTATCTGTCTTGTTGTAATTTTTCTGTTCTATATTCACTTATAACCTCCATGGAAGTTAATGCATTCCCTTTGTGAGTGACATTAATGGACATGGGGTGTTACACGTGGTATCAGAGCTTAAGGTTACCAGAACAGATAAAAATACTTTAGAAAAATAGTTATTTTTGGAAGAAGTGTTTTCAAAAACATGTTTTAATGAGAAATTTAAAGAGAAAAGTTTTTAAGAAAAACATAATCCCTAATAGCCACATATCTTTATCTTTCGAATTCTCCATTTTGAATCTTTCCTTTTTCGTTTCAGCATGGCTGAAGATCTTAATCTACCCGACGGTGTAACGATACCAGGATGGTATAGGAGGCTATTGGAGTCTAGGGCCGCTGCAGGTCCAGCCAATGTTCCTCCACCACCAGTGGCACCCATTCCTCCTCCTCCTCCTCCTCGCGTAGATACTTTTGTAAAGACTTGCAAGGAATTCAAGGCTATGGGTGGAAAACCATTTCAAGGGTCAGAAACGTTTGTGGAAGCTAGAGATTGGCTTAAGGAGGTGGAAGAATTGCTAGAAATCTTTGAAGTAGAAGAAGGGAGGAGAGTTCGATTAGTAGCTTGGTTGATGAAGGGAGAGGCCTCGTTTTTTTGGGAGGTCACTAATGGGGAGCGTCCTGTTGACTCTTGGGCGGATTTCAGACGTAGGTTCGAGGCGAAGTTTCTCTCAAGTGCGGAAGAAAATCTATATATGGAAAGGTTCTTGACATTGAAGCAAGGAAGCTCATCAGTGAAAGAATATGTCAATAAATTTAATCAGTTAGCAAGGTTTGGCTTGGACTTATTGAACACGCCAGAGAAGAAGGCGCTGAGGTTCGTGAATGGCTTGAATGAACCATTGCAAGGGTTGGCTATGACCCACATCCCGATGGGGGCCACCTTTGAGAAGTTAGTAGAAATGGCGCTGATGCATGAGGAGAAAAGCGCTAAAGCTGATAAGGCACCCGAGAAGAAGGGGGATCAGAAGAAACCACAACAGCAAAACAAGAAGGGTGGAAAAGACAATAATGGCAAGGGAAAGAAGTGCTTTAACTGTGGAACCCCAGGCCATCTCAGCAAGGATTGCCGAAAGAAAAAGAAGACAGGCTGTTTTCATTGTGGCGATGCGGGACATTTAGTGAAGGACTGCCCAAAGAAGGGGCAGAGGGCAGGAGCTACCTCGGGAGGACAGGTGCAGGCTCTTATGGCACCAAGGCAGGCAAGGGGGCAAGTTCAGGCTCTCGCGGTCCCACCGCTGCAAGAACGAGGTAGAACCATTTCTATTGAAAGCTTAGTTTTTCTATTTGATCATCCTGTCCGTACCTTATTCGATTCGGGCGCATCACATTCATTTATCTCTACATCATTAGTTGAATCACTACACTTAAACACCAGTTTAGTAGAGGATCCCTTAGTTGTTTCGAATCCAATTGGGGGCTCAGCTTATTTGTCTATGATGTGTTTGGATTTGAAAATTTCCATATTTAGCGTTGAATTTAGATGTGATGCTTATGTGTTGGGCTTCACGGGCAATGGGATAATTTTAGGAATGGATTGGTTATCCAGAAATGGGGCCGTTCTTGATTGTGAAAGGAGAGTAGTTAGGCTCGTGACTCGCCTTGGCAACACTCTCGAAATCTTTTGTAATCCCATGAATTCGGTTATGCTAAGTTATCTAGAATCGCTTGACGCGTCTGAGGAAAATCTACGATCTGTTAGAGTGGTCCGAGAATATTCGGATGTGTTTGAGGAGGTGAAGGGCTTGCCTCCGAAGCGGGAGATAGATTTTCGAATATATCTTGTGGATAATGCGAAACCAGTATCTTTGCCAGTACGCCACATGGCTCCACGTGAAAGGAGGGAACTCGGTAAGCAAGTGAAGGAGTTGCTTGAGAAGGGGTTCATAAGACGAAGTATATCGGAGTGGGGTGCTCCAGTAGTATTTTCCACGAAGGCTGATGGGTCCCTAAGACTGTGTGTGGACTATAGAGAACTTAATAAACTTACTAAGAAAAACAGACACCCACTGCTGAGGATTGAAGATCTCTTCGATCAGTTAGTTGGTGCCTCAGTGTTTTCGCAGTTGGACTTAGCCACTGGTTTCCATCAGTTGAGAGTGGTTGAGGATAGCATTGACAAGACTGCCTTTAGGACTCCGGACAGTTTCTATGAATGGCTAGTGATGCCCTTCGGTTTGACAAACGCCCCCGCATACTTTGTTGATTTGATGAGTAGGGTGTTTAGGGAGTACCTTAACAAATTTGTGGTAGTCTTTGTAGATGACATCTTGATCTTTTCTAAGAATGAAGAAGAGCATGCCCTACATCTTAGGGAAATGTTGGAGACTCTTCGAGCGCATAAGCTTAAAGCTAAATTTTCTAAGTGTCACTTTTGGAGGAAGGAAGTACGGTTCTTAGGACACGTGGTTTCCAAAGAAGGGATAGCTGTAGATCCCGCGAAGGTGGTGGCCATCCAAGATTGGAAGGTTCCTAAAAATGCTACCGAAGTGAGAAGTTTCTTGGGGTTGGCTGGCTACTATAGGAAGTTTATCAAAGACTTCGTAAAGATATCAGCTCCATTGACACGCTTGACGAAGAAGAACCTAGTTTTCACATTGGACGTAGATTGTGATGGTGCGTTCCAACGTTTGAAGAGAGCTTTGACTTCAGCCCCATTCTTAGTATTGTCAGACGGGAGTAAGCCGTTTACCGTTTATACTGACGCTTGTGGGATAGGACTAGGCGCAGTCTTAATGCAAGAGGGCAGGGTAATAGCCTATGGTGGAAGGCAGTTGAGAGCGAATGAGAAGAATTACCCCACACATGACCTAGAGTTGGCCGCTATTGTTTTCGTGCTTAAGTCTTGGCGTCATTATCTTCTTGGCGAGAAATTCGAACTATTCACCGACCACAAATCTTTAAAATACCTATTCTCTCAAAAGGACTTGAACTTAAGGCAGCAAAGGTGGATGGAGTTCTTAGCGTCCTACGACTTCGAAATAGCCTATACCCCTGGCAAGGGTAACGTGGTGGCCGATGCCTTAAGTAGAAAAAGATTATCCTTAAGTCCTTTGTTTGTTGAGCGGTAAAGTTTAGAATTCATTTCGATGTTTGACTTTAGACCTTCCGTTGACTTCGTACCCGGATTGCTAGCATCCATGGAGGTCAGACCTACGCTTTTGGGACGGATTGGCGAGGCACAGCGAGACGACCCATAGTTAGTTGAGTTAGTAGAAAAGCTCAAAGGAGGGGAGTCATCAAGCTATCTCCGTAGGTATACCCTAGATGATAAGGGTTGGTTATGCAGGGATGGTAGACTTTGTGTACCAAAAGACGATGACCTAAGGAAGACTATTCTTGACGAAGCACATCGTTCGAAGATGACCATTCATCCCGGCGGGGACAAGATGTACAAAGACATGAAGAGAGTTTACTTTTGGGCCGGCATGAAGAAAGACGTGGCCGAGTATGTCGCTAGATGCTTGGTATGCCAACAAGTAAAAGCGGAGCAAAAGAAACCCGGTGGGTTGCTTCACCCATTGGAGGTTCCACTATGGAAATGGGAAAGCATCTCGATGGATTTTGTGGATGGATTACCACGATCGAGGAAGGGTAATACGGAAATTTGGGTTATAGTAGATAGACTTACTAAGAGCGCCCATTTTATTCCCGTGAAGAGTAAGAGGACTGCTCCATGGTTAGCTTCTGTATACGTTCGAGAGATAGTTCGTTTGCACGGTGTTCCTTCTAGCATAGTGAGCGACCACGATCCTATTTTCACTAGCGAATTTTGGAGAAGCTTACAAGAGGCGGTAGGGACTCAGTTATGTTTGAGCACCGCATATCATCCTCAGATGGACGGCCAGACAGAGAGGGTGAATCGCATTCTAGAGGATCTGTTGAGGCTATGTATCCTAGACTTTGGGGGTACATGGGAAGAGCATCTTCCATTGGTTGAGTTCGCATATAATAATAGCTTTCAGTCCAGCATTGGTGTGGCACCATTCGAAGCTCTATATGGACGACCTTGTCGTTCACCTACATGTTGGTGGGAATCTACGGATAAAATCTTACTTGGGCCTGATATGATTAGGGAGACTTCGGAGAAGATCGACTTGATTCGAAGGAGGATGAAAGCAGCGCAAGATAGGAAGAAATCTTATGCGGATAAGAGGAGGACAGATCTCGAGTTTGAAGTTGGGGACATGGTCTTTGTCAAAGTGTCTCCATTACGAAACGTTGTTCGTTTTGGGTCCGTTGGGAAATTAGCACCAAGGTTTGTAGGGCCGTTTCCTATTAAGGAGAGGATTGGACGGATGGCGTATAGAGTGGAGTTGCCCGAGAGACTTAGTGGTGTACATGACGTATTCCATGTGTCACATTTGAGGAAGTGCTTGCACGAGACCGCAGAAGTGGTAGAGCCGAGCTTGCTCAGAGAGGTGGAGATAGAGCGTGATGCGACAATTCGACGAGCTCCTACGCGCATTCTTGGGTCGGAGATCAAGAGGTTGAAGAATCGAGAGGTCAGACTAGTCAAAGTGCAATGGGGAGATGATGAGAGCAACGCTACTTGGGAGACGGAAGAGAAGATGCGTTCACGATACCCTTTTCTTTTTGAGGGTATGTCCTTTAATTTCTCCCTTATCGCTTGTCTTATACTTATCTTATCTTTAGAGTATCCTCTCGTTAGTATCTTTGACCTTTAGTTAGGATAATCCTATGGTTGAAATATGTGTTTGAGACATGTTATGTATGGTGGATGCAAAGTGGATGCAAGTGTTTGCTAGTGGTTGCTCGTGGATGCATATACACACACTATTAGGCACCAGATCGGCTCAGTCACTTCATATTGCATATTGAATATATATGGATGTATTTAGTAAAATGGATGTATAATGGTTGTATTATCATATAGTTGCTGCATTCGGGTAGATGGTTGTGCACGCATATAGAATTAATATGTATCATTAGGAATCTTTTGCATACATATTGGACGCATGGCACTATCATGAATTGCACTAAGGAGGTCGACTGAATCAGTAGACCGCCTAATTTTGCATTAGATATGGACATATACACACACTGTGCATATAAACATTAAAGCATTAGAAGTCTTTTAAGGACAATAGATGCTGGTGTTTGATGGTTGAGTAGATGGACGATTAGATGGTAGGATATACATTCTTCTTGACTTGGAGATTTCGGGGACGAAATCCTTTAAGGAAGGGAGAATGTAACACCCCATAATTTTATAACATTAAAATTCACAAATTAAAGTATACTTAATTTTTAGAAAAGAATTAAGTGAAATGGGTTGCGCAGAGAAATATATATATATTGATATATATATATATATATATAAATTAAAAAGATAAATAAATAAATATGCGAAAAAGTTCAAAACAGCGAATTGGGATGGGAAATAACCAAACCGGCCCATTTTTGAGGTCGACCCAAGCTCCGCTGGGTCGACTAGGGGTTAATCCAGGGTGTTTGGCTGTCAACCCGTGGGCCGATTCGCTCAAATGCAGATTTTGCATTTGATTGGTTCTCATGGTTTAGGGTTAATCTAATGGTCCTAAATAACTTCCTACACCTATAAATACATCCTAATGCTAACCCTAAACCTAATTAAAATAGAATAGTTACCATCATACCATCACCATGGAAATCAATGGAGCCGCCGCCAACTAAGAAAGAAGAAAAGCAAATTCAATTCTAATTCTCTCAACCCTAAAGCAAAGCAAAACTCTCTCTTTTCTTCTCTAAATTGTGAGTATGATGATCTTAACAAGATTATTATCATTTTAATTAGGTTGAGTTATGAATGGATTATGAGTAGATGATGTGAATTATCATATACGTTGTTGTAAACCCCTTTTGCTATCATGTATATTGTAAATCCAATGTTATGTGATGATGATATCTTATATGTTGTAAATCATGCTATGATGATGTTATGTATGTTGAAAGTTTCTATGCTAAGTGGTGATGAATCATACATGTTAAAAAGGCCATGATGTTACCATCTATGCTAGTTAGTTCATATTAATTAAATCATCATGTTTGGGTTATGTTGATCTATATGACAAGTCACATATGCAAGTTAAATTGATTAGAAAAGTTATGAACATATGCCAAGACATCTATTATGACATCTAGAATTATGCTATGACATATGTGATATCCTATGCTAGTTCACACCATCATTATGTTGCCTAAAAATCCCATATGCAAGTTTATGTATAGATTTGGGCTATGATCATATCATGTAAATTGAGACATTTAACAAGTTGACACCTTTTGATCCTTAACATGTATAGTTTATGCAAGTTTCACCCCTATTATGATTAGATTTATTTTAATTGTCTATATGTTATGATAATTTATCTTTGTGCTAGGTGTTAGACTATACAAGTCTAGCCTATATTATGCGTTGAATAAGCGAACGTATAAACGTGGGGTAGGGGTAATATTAAGGATTTAATATTAAAAAGTTGGGGTGCAATTGATATGATTTTGCATACCATAAGTGGATGGCCATAATTGAGTCAATTATGGACATCATTAAAAGTTGACTTAATTAATAATTTGAATAGGGATTATTAAAACTGGGGTAAAAGATTATAAGTGTTAATCAATGCTTAGGACATGAGGTTGGACTCGTTTGTGACGTAAACCTGCCCGGACCCGCCCGGCAAATCCAGTGGTCACAAATGTCAGCCCAATGTGAGAGGTCCTAGGCCTAAACTAAAGCATAACGGTTGTAAAGACACGAGGTTAGACTCTTTTATGGTGTAAGACTGCCCGGACCCGCCCGGCAAATCCAGCTGCCATAAATGCCAGCCTAATGTGAGAGGTCTTTATGAGGTTATGGCCTGAATGAATTAAGAAATACTTAACCAGATAAATATGTAAGGTGGGACATGGGGGTTAAGTAGGTGCCTTGGGTGGCATGAGGAATCTAGGGGGTGCCCTTAGTGGCATGTGAAATACGATTAGTAAGACATAACCAAACACACATGTAAATGAACATGACTAAGAGGGTTAAGTGGGATATACTAGTGACAAGCTTAGGTGGGTAGCTTGTGGGGGCCCATTTCGACCAGTATCCCAAACGTATCTTTGTGGGCTCGACCCAAGTCGAGGACGGGACACGCATGCTGGGTTTGACTGTAAGAGGCCAAAACGGGGAGCGGTGGCAACGCAAGTCCAACGGGTTTCATATGCGTGTGTGGACCCGGGCTGGTAGGTAAGACGTTGTCGCATCGTGTAGGTATAAGCCGTGCATTCTCAAGTTGTATCGGGTTGCCACTTTAGGGGAGTGATACACCCCACTGTGGGGCCAGCACGGGTATCTACGAGTAGGGAGCCGATCGAAAGTGGGTAGTGGGGTACACCTAGTGGAGATAGGGGCAGACGGCACCTATGTAGTCAGCTTGGGGTACGTAAGGCTATTTATAAAGTTTCTATGTGAAGCAAGTGGGATCAAACAATAGGGTGACTGGTGTGGTGCAGTGTAGTAATGTGCGGTGCAGTGTAGTAATCATTCGTTAGTAATTAGGTGTGCCTTTACCGTTATCTTTAACGTTATCTTAAACGCTATCTTTATCTTCCTAAGAGTTCATAGACATTTACTTGTCTTCCAGCTTATGCCTTAGTCTAGTTATTTTGATAATAGTATTGTTAGGATTATCATACTCGCCAGACTTTATGTCTGACCTCCTCTATTTCTATCCTTTTCCCCCTCCAGGTCCTCAGGTTGGGCCCAGCTCTAGTGGAGTTTGATTGAATTGCTTCATCTCTCTTTGGAAAGCTTGGACCGTTGAAGTAAAGTCCAGCTTGTTATCTTTTTAATGGCTATTTATGTAATGGGATTATGTCTTTTGTTTTTATGAAGATGGATATTGTACTTGGTTATGATCTATGGTTTTATGATGTAACAAACATGTTTAATTTCCGCTGCAATAAAATGAAGTTTTAGATTTCCAAGTACTATTTATTATCTGTCTTGTTGTAATTTTTCTGTTCTATATTCACTTATAACCTCCATGGAAGTTAATGCATTCCCTTTGTGAGTGACATTAATGGACGTGGGGTGTTACAGATTGAGAAGATTAATTTATAAATAATGTTTTATAAATTAAATAAAATATTTATCATTTGATAAATAAAATATATAAGACTGAATTTATATAGAGAAGTAGGAATCGGTTTTAACACCGATATTTTAAATGGAATTTAAGCAGCATTTATAAAGGTGATTATAAATGGGATTATGAGTGTTAGAAGAATAAAATGAGATTTTATGTAAATAATTCTACAATTAGAAGTATAAATAGAAATTGTATTTGGGATATTGTTTTTAAATACGAAATCAATCTGTTTTGATTTCCAAAGAAGAAATATTTTTCACATTTAATGTGAATAAAGGATTTAAGTAAATATTTTGCAAATAAAATATTATAAAGGAATTTGGGGTTTGAATTAGGAATTTAAATGGAATTATTGAAATTAGACACTGATTGGAAATTAGCTGAGTTGAATGGGTTTCTAGGTATCGATCTGATGTTTGGTTTCGGCCTTCGGGGTTTATGCTTAGGAAGTTGTTTTCTTACTAGTTTACAGTTAGAGACTGATAGAGGTGGGAAGATATTGATGCGTGAATCAGAAATGGAAACATTTTCCAAAGTTAATAACGTATATTTTCTAATTTAAGAAAATAAGGAATTAATGAATATATGGAAACGATAAATGGGAAATTGGGAAATGAAATGATGATTGATCGGTAAGATTTCCATTTGGGAATACGACCGTTGTTTGTACACGTGTTTTCCTTTGATAGTTAAATCACCAACTATTAAAGATTTTGACCATTTCCATTGTCAATACGGAGAGACCGGGATTAGATATACCATCTGAAAACCACTTCGTATGGTACTAGCGTTGCGAATCAAATATGATGAAGATAATTGAAGACGGAGTTATGCAAGGGTTGTTTAGTAAATCCTAGGTAGAAATTGCTTAAGATGGATTTACAGAATAGTACCTTCGGTCTGTCCAGTCCTATGACGACCTATATGGAAGAATGTCTGACATAGTATATTAAATAGATCGCGTAAGTTAATCTCTTCAAACGTATTTACATTTGGTGGCAGAGGAATTCATTTCTCTTAGTTGTATACCCGTGGTATGTTTGGAGAAATCAGTTTGTGATTTGGCGGGTATGACGATGTGACATTCAAAGTAAATAAATGTTTGATTTGTCAGTGATAAGTGTGGCCTCTAGCCTCACAACCAAGAAATGGTATAAAATCGGATAGGTCGCATGGCTAAGTGGTTAGCTGCCAATTAGGGTGTATTGTCACCTGATCTAGAAAAATTCCATTTACTTCTATAATCTATTTCGATGTTGTTCCTTTCGGGAAACAGTTGATGATCCCAACCGTTGGGGATAATACATTCGGTACACTCAAGAGAAATGAGTGATTAGTTGGAATTCATTACCCAATAAGCGCCCGCAGTTTTTGGTTGTATATTATGTATGTGGAACGTGAGATGAAAGCGTTCTGTTAGATGATTATTATATTGTGGTTGATAGACACTATTATAATATCAAAAGGATTTTTGATATAAAGATTATCGTTTGTTTCAAAAGGATTTGAAAGTAAAATCAAGTGTTTTAGATTCTCATAAAGGAAAAACCCGTTCCGTGTTATACGGCGTGGTCTTATGAGATATCGTTTACTTTCTCAAGCTGTTTTAAATTGTTTACTCACAATAGTCCCATGACTGACCCAGAGTTAATTTTGTTTTGTTTCCCTAAACTCTTGGGTGCCCAAATTTGTAGGGGCAATCAAGTAGTCAGGATTTACAGATATCATTGGAGGAGCTTGGAGCAGGAGGCTTCAGCGTTATCTAGTATTGGTATTTCCGCTGTGTTGTAAGTGTTGTACTATGATAATGTTATTGTGTGTATATATATATATTGTTTTATTTCAAAATTATGTTATATTTTATTCGTTCCGCTGTGAGATACGTGTTACTCTGATGTGTTATATGTTCTTCTTCTATTCTAATTTTCTATCTTATCTATTCTCACCCTCTAACTTCTTTCATTAACTATCTGGTATTTTCGATGCTTGGGTAGCTGACATTGAGTTTATGTCGATAACCAGGATCGCGAATTCCCCGGGTCATTACAGTGGTTTAAGAGCATAAGGTTAAGTAATTACCTTGGCTCTATGGCGTAACTCAGTAGAGATGGGGTTAGTAATACCCTAGATTGAGTTGAGTGTATATATACGAGTGGACATATTTGTTATTTGATTTAAAATGTTTTTATATCATGGATATTTATTGGTTGAGTTGTTTATGAGTTTTGGTCGATTGGTTTGATCCACTGTATCGGTAGGAGTTTCTAAACACTTAAATATGATGAACCTACATGGTATGTTTTGAAAAGAGGGTAAATGAAATAAATTTACCCAAATTATACTTTTGATACGAAAGAATGATTAATATTTGAAGTATTATAGTATATTAGATGTGTTGGTTGTTATATTAATCGAATAAGATTAAAATTGAGTTGGTTATGTATATATAACCAAATAAAATTCATATAAGTGTTGTGAAATGAATTAAATCAGAATTACAATTAAACTCTGGAAAATTGAATAAGTGTTTATAAATGGATTTGGAATTAATATATGAGAATTTTAAAATCTTGGGAGATTTTAAATTATTTACAAGCATTGTGAATAATATTTTGAATGTATTTGAAAATGGAAATGGTTAGAAATGATTTTGAAAGTGATATAGTATTGAACTCACTTCGGTTGCTGGGAAATAATTCCGATGATGATTCGGACATCATCGGTGTTCATTTTCGAGTTTCTAAGTAACGGATTACTACCAAAAATTTTGTTTTTGGAAATATTTTGAGAAAACAAGTAGTTTTGATTCTGAAAGGGTATATCTGATTTTTAAGAAGGGTAAGTAGTTTAAAACTCCTGGGAAGAAAATTGTTCGATTTGAAAACAAATTAAATTAGAATTTGTGAAAGCAAATCGGAAAAAAGAAAATATCGAATTAAATTGGATTGGGAGATATCTGGACTTATGTTGAATTGATATGTTAAGTGTTGGATTTGAGAATGGAATTTGGCTTGGTTACAAGCGAATAATTGGTTGAGAATAAATTGATTGGTGGCCAATTGGAATAGTATTTATATATGCTGAATGGGTAGCAGATGGAAAGAATATAATGATATGCCCGACAAAAAGGTACTAGTTTATTTTTATATGAGTTTGGTGATTTATGAGCCAAATTGGCAGGCCGCTTGGCTGTTTGATTTCATTTGGATTGGAGAAGGCCTAGAGAGGCGAGTTGTAGTTGTACCGATTGAGCCGTACAAAGGAGGTGCTGGCGAAATTTTTCAGAAATTTAAGGTGTTACAAAATTTTCAGGATTTTTGAAAATTTTCGTTGATAAGAATTAATTAATAATTTAATTAAAATAAATGGGTTCAGTGAAATAGAAGATAATAAATAAACAAATAATTTTTAACCTAGTCAATAGGGTTGTTTTCTACCCTAATAATTTCAAGGACGAAATTATTTTAAGGGGGGAAGAATGTAACGACCCGTATTTTTAACGGATAATAAATAATTTATTTAATTATTTAAATAAGGGTTTGGTTATTTAAAATGACCAAAACTAAATAATATTGGATATTTAATTAATATAAATAATAGAATAATATGTTTATTTCCGAAATAATTGGAAATAACAGAATTCACAATATTGTGTGAATTGGACAATTTAAAATATATAATTCAGTTTAGAATTGAATTATATTAAGGAATTTATTTATAAATGTAAGTTGAACAAATAATTTATATTATAATTATAATCGAGCTCGAAATGGCGTAGCAGTTCGTAATTTGGCGATTCGAACTTTAAATGAATATACAAAATCCGTTTAAAGTCGGATTTCTGTGAAATAAGAAACTTTCGGAGGTGGTGAAGTATATTTTTCTAATAGAAGAAAAAAATGGGATTTCGTCGTGTGTATGGAGAGTTATGTTCAAATCAAATTTTCGAAAAGACGCTATGGAATTTCTTTATAATTTATAACGATTTATTTATATTATAAAAGGATTTAAATATAAATTAAATATCGATATAATCTGAAGTTTTGAAATATCGAGTTATAAATCCTGATATATTTATTTTGGGGTTATATGATATCTTATGTGAATATATATATATGCTAACATTAATTTTATTAATATTAATTTAATTATTATTAAATATATTAATATTTAAATGGGTTATTTAGAGCTTTAAAAATAGTTAGTTTTGCAAACGAGCTCCGTTTTCGATGGAACTAATTTTGTTGGATCCGGAAGATTAAATTATTGTTAGATTTCAATTTTCGTAATTTTTGTTATGTGGCCATACAGGATTTTAATGTGAAAAACAGTCAATATTTTGACTTTAAAAATATGTTGTATGAGCAAACGGACTCGGAACTTGACGAAACAAGTCTCGTCGGGTCCGCAATGTAAAAATATAGTTGTATGACCATTTTTTTAACAAAATTGGATATTGTATGTGAATATATGAATTTTTTAACAATGGATTGAGCTAACAATTGAATAAATTAAAATAAAAATTTGAAACTTCCTTGGAAAGCTACCCACCCTTATAAATACACTTCCTATCTTTCTATCTCTAGGTCAAAACATTTTGTAGTCAAAGTATCAGCGCCACCACCCTCAAAATCAAAGCCAACTTCCATACGAAACAGACGCCCTTTCAATTATCTTCAGAAAATCACAGTAAATAAAATACTCAGTGAAAAATCTTGTCCTTGGATTTATTAAAATCGTTAGAACGAAAGCTTCAACCTACTATCAATTTCGCTGAGTACGAAGGACGATTAGTTCGCCCTCCTTTTGAACAGCGTCGATGTATGTTGGGTGAACCTGAGTTTTCGGCGATGAGGGAAAGAGTGAGGTCATCGCATGGTTTATAGGGTCGAAGAGTGTGTCTTCACTTGATTTGGAGGTGTACGGTGAAAGTTTTAATTTCCTGAATTACTGTCGAGATTTAAATATAAGGGAAGGTTGCCGAGTTCCAAGGTAAAGACTGGAGGAGACCAGAGATTTGCTTTGTGGCTTGGCGAACTCATGATGGTGCTAAAAGTTTTATGGTGGATGTCCTGTGTGGTTTAGCGGTGATTTGAAGGGAGTGTGAGTGTTGAAAGGGCTTAGCGAGATGGTGAGATAGCAGGAAGAAATAAAACGGGCATGTTCTTTGAAGTAGAAGGAAAAGGAAAAAGTATAAGCGGGATTTAAAAGTGGTGTGTTTTTCCTTCTGAAGTTTTAGAAAAGTGTCGCGAGCAAAACTATGCTAGGATTGGAAATTCAGGCTGGGTAAATTGATGAAGGATGGAAGACGTGTTAAGCTGTGAAGGGTGGGAGGATTTATGAAATGTTAGTCATTGGGTTAGTGAAGTAAGTAAAACCAAAAATTTTAAGTCCTGCTAATGTTTAAGTAAGGAAGGGAACGACTGTGATGGTCTCCTTTTAATGGGAGTGTCGGTTCAAGTATAGTGGAGGAAGAGAATCAAGGTAGGAGTCGCAGTAATGGTGCTGTGAAATACTGGAGCTTTGAATTTGGTAATCGGGAGAGAAGGGATTAGGGGGAGCCGCTGTAGGTCTAATGAAGATTTAGAGTCTAGTGAAGGTTAATAATAATTTAATTAATATTTATATTGTTTATATTGTATTCAATATTGAAAAAAATCATAACTTGATCATACGATATCAGAATTGGGCAAAACATGATCCGTTGGGATCGTATGGATGGGGGCTACGAAATGGAACTGACTGGGAGTGAATTGGAGCTCGTTACAATTTATAGCGAAATAAATTGTTTATCTGAATCAACTAACAGTTATCGTTATTTAATGATGAATGTCCAGCGTCAGCAAATCTCACTAACTCTATAGAGTTTATATTTTTATAAATATAATCTAGTATTGACAAATGATGATCGATTGTTGTGTGTTGATTGTTCAGTTGAATTGATAATTTATTTATTGAAATTGTAGATAACGACATGTATATAAATCATTAATCAAATATTGATTCTGTTTATTAGAATAGTTCATATTGAAATGAAATCGATGTTATTTATATTGTTTAACATCTGTGAATGCAGGGAAACAGGTTGGAGGGATCCAACTGGATTCCTCAATATTTATAATACTGTTTGTTTTCATATATTGTGATATATGATGTGATATATAATCTGTGATTGATTATGGGTGTGTAGATGATGTTGATCATGGTTATTTGATATATTAAATACCATAAGAAACACTGGAATGTTAAAAGGGAATTTTCAAAGTGTAAATTGAAAAGGAATATTCTTAAAATCAAAGAATTTTATAAAAAGAATATTTATAAAATCAAAGAATTTTATAAAAGGATTATTTATATAGAAAATAAAAGAAGTATAAAAGGATTATTCATATAGAAAATAAATAGAAGTATAAAAGGAATATTGATTTAGAAAGTAAATATAATTATAAAAGGAATATTTGACGAGATATAAAAGAATTATGAGAAGATTGTTTAAAGTGGATATTAAATAGAATTCTGTTTTAACAAATAGATTGAGAAGATTAATTTATAAATAATGTTTTATAAATTAAATAAAATATTTATCATTTGATAAACAGAATATATAAGATTGAATTTATATAGAGAAGCAGGAATCGGTTTTAGCACCGATATTTTAAATGGAATTTAAGCACCATTTATAAAGGTGATTATAAATGGGATTATAAGTGTTAGAAGAATAAAATGAGATTTTATATAAATAATTCTACAATTAGAAGTATAAATAGAAACTGATTTGGGATATTGTTTTTAAATACGAAATCAAACTGTTTTGATTTCCAAAGAAGAAATATTTTTCACATTTAATGTGAACAAAGGATTTAAGTAAATATTTTGCAAATAAATTATTATAAAGGAATTTAGGGTTTGAATTAGGAATTTAAATGGAATTACTGAAATTAGAAACTGAAAGGAAATTAGCTGAGTTGAATGGCTTTCTGGGTATCGATCTGATGTTAGTCTCGTCCTTCAGGGTTTATGCTTAGGAAGTTGTTCTCTTGCTAGTTTACAGTTAGAGACTGATAAAGGTGGGAAGATATTGATGCGTGAATCAGAAATGGAAATGTTTTCCAAAGTTAATAACGTATATTTTTCTAATTTTAGAAAATAAGGAATTTATGAATATGTGGAAACGATAAATGGGAAATTGGGAAATGAAACGATGATTGATCGGTAAGATTTCCATTTGGGAATACGACCATTGTTTGTACACGTGTTTTCCTTTGATAGTTAAATGACCGACTATTAATTTTTTTGACCATTTCTATTGTCAATACAGAGAGACCAGGATCAGATATATCATCTGAAAACCACTCCGTATGGCATTAGCGTTGCGAATCAAATATGATGAAGATAATTGAAGACGGAGTTATGCAAGTGTTGTTCAGTAAATCCTAGGTAGAAATTGCCTAAGATGGATTTACAGAATAGTACCTTCGTTCTGTCCAGTCCCAGGACGACCTGCATGGAAGAATGTCTGACAGAGTATATTTAATAGATCGCGTAAGTTGATCTCTTCAAACGTATTTACGTTTGATGGTGGAGGAATTCGTTTCTCTTAGCTGTATACCCGTGGTATGTTTGGAGAAATCAATTTATGATTTGGCAGGTATGACGATGTGACATTCAAAGTAAATAAATGTGTGATCTGTCAGAGATAAGCGTGGCCTCTAGCCTCACAACTAGGGAATGGTATAAAATCGGGTAGGTCGCATGGCTAAGTGGTTAGCTGCCAATTAGGGTGTATTGTCACCTGACCGGTCATGTTTAACCTGGGTTGCAAGATGTTCTTGTTGAGCCCGGTGTATTCCTCTCTAGAGATACACTGTCGGAATGTGGTCCCATACCTTGCCAGTTGGAATTCATTACCTAATAAGCGCCAGCGGTTTTTGATTGTATATTATGTATGTGGAACATGAGATCATAGCATTCTACTAGATGATTATTATATTGTGGTCAATAGACACTATTATAATATCAAAAGGATTTTTGATATAAAGATTATCGTTTGTTTCAAAAGGATTTGAAAGTAAAATCAAGTGTTTTAGATTCTCATAAGGGAAAAACCCGTTCAATGTTATACGGCGTGGTCATATGAGACATCGTTTTCTTTCTCAAACTGTTTTAAATTGTTAACTCACACCAGTCCCATGACTGATCTGCAGTTTATTTTGTTTCCCTAAACACTTGGGTGCCCAAATTTGTACGGGCAGCCAAGTAGTCAGGATTTACAAATATCATTGGAGGAGCTTGGAGCAGGAGACATCAGCGTTATCTAGTATTGTTATTTCCACCGTGTTTTAAGTGTTGTATTCTGATAATGTTATTGTATATATACTGTCTTATTTCAAAGTTATGTTATATTTTATTCGTTCCGCTGTGAGATACGTGTTACTCTGATGTGTTGTATGTTCTTCTTCTTCTTCTATTCTAATTTTCTATCTTATCTATTCTCACCCTCTAACTTCTTTCATTAACTATCCGGTATTTCAATGCTTGGGTAGTCGACATTGAGTTTATGTCGATAACCAGGATCGCGAATTCCCCAGGTCGTTATAAGCCTGCCTACTACTGCATTCCCCAAGGTTTATACTAGGTATTAGTCAATAATTACAACGCTTACAACACCCGTAAACTCACGACGATTCCTAGCCTATTTGTCCTAATCCTACGCTCAAAACTTATCCCCAGTTTCTACTAAGAGCTGCATAATAGGCCTCACGATCTCGCTCTAGTTGCACTAATCCTACGCTTAAAACCCTACATTGACTTCTATCCTCGAAATCAAATTTCCCTGAATTACACCTCGTAATTCGTCTCCCTTGTTATATTGACAATCTAGAAAAATGTCAATACGATTACAAATTGAAAGAAATAAAAAACTAAAACAATTTAAAAACACTTGGAAAACCCTAGTTTATATAATAAACTCCTTAAAATCTCTTAGCCCTTTATTTTCTTGATCGGCCATATTAGTCTTGCTTCACCATCTTATTTTGGACCGATCTCCACTTTATCTCTGGAAAAAATATATGGCGATGGAGACTTGTGATCTAGGGTTTT
Source organism: Allium sativum (assembly GCA_030737875.1). Classification (NCBI taxonomy): domain Eukaryota; kingdom Viridiplantae; phylum Streptophyta; class Magnoliopsida; order Asparagales; family Amaryllidaceae; genus Allium; species Allium sativum. The sequence goes on from CM060920.1 coordinate 495,591,098, forward strand.
GATTCTCCTTGGATTTGTAGCGCCGCCCTCTCGTCGTTGATGATCTTCGATTCCAGTGGCTTTCTACGTAGCTTATTCTTCAATTTGACCCAAGTGATTTTCCTGGTATGATTTAATTCAAGTTTTGGTTTTTAATTATGCTTGAACTTGGATTTACTCCCATGCTTGACCATGTTGTATGTGTACACACTTGTGTATTTTAGTCTTGACCATGCTGCTTGACCACTTCGACACTCATGTAGTCCACGCTTTGACCCTTATGAACCACACCTTACATGTGGGCTGAGAATATGTTGTAGTCTTGTTCTCTTACACTTGAATATGTTGATCTTGCATTGTATATGACCTGGTTTGTTCTGTTCCACCATGTTTGACTTCTTGCTTTGTACTAGCTTCACTATGGCTTGCACATGTGCACTGTTGGCTTGACCACACATGCTTGTTGAACTTTTGCAAACTGATTTGCATTGTGCACTGAGTTGAGTTGGTCCATGTGGTTGGTCATCAGTTGCACTTTGATTGGCGAGGTAGTGCACGCGTGTAAATTTATACATGTGTGTATATGCACCCATTTAGAATAATATTCATGTCTTTACATATCAGACTGAGTCGGAAAAATGATGAGAAACACACCGAAATTCTAAGGAAAATAAAATTTAAAATAAATTTATATTGCATGTTTCAGTTTTATTTCTATTGCAATGTGCTGTGTTTTTTTATGTTTGTGATAGGTATGCAGATGGCTGGTCAGATAGCTGGACAAGTTCCGGAGTACATCAAGACAAGTATACGTGTAAAAAAAACCATGTGAGTCTGTATATGAGTGAACAAGTGTAACTATAGTGAGGCAATGAATGTATACTAGAGTGATGAGAGTTGTAGTGAGGAACAAATGTGCAGAATGAGAAAATTGTACTAATATTTGTAATAAACAAATTTGATTGAAATAAAGATAATATTTTATTATGTTCAAACAAAATTGTCTATCGTATTCAATTTATTTACGAGTACAATATTATAACTGTGAATATACAATAGTGGAGTTAGAATGTTGTACTATTTCAGATGTTGAAATAAAATATTTAATTGAATAAATATACTAGAGTGAATATATTCAATTATGTATAATAGTATATTATTCAATAAATATTTATTTCTGTGAAACGGTGTAATATAAAATAGTACAATTACAAACACATTTAAATAATATCATATGTTTGTTATCATCAAACAAAAATCATACAACACCTTGTTGTACTCAACAAATATAACTAACGCTTAAATTAAATAAAGCTATTCAGATTCAAATAAAATTTTAAAGTATACAAAATTACTTAAATAAATTTTCAAACAATACATAAATATCAATTAGTTTAACATATCACTAATATCAAATTTAACAAAGTATTTAAATTGAATACAAAGGAAAAATTAAATTTATACTTCCAGAATTGATTTAAAACCAAAATAAAATAGATTAGATTTCAATTTATAAACAAGAAAAATTTCCTAACTACCAAATCCAAATTAATTTTTAAAAAAAATAAAACATTGAAAAATTTGTTTCATTACAATTGAACAAGATAATTCTTAGTGGATCGATTTTGGTGCTACTAAGCATGTTTGCATTGACAAGAATCAATTCAATTAACTAGAACCGACTGAAGAAAAAGATTACCTTTATATTGAAAATTCAGCAAAAGCAGCGGTCAAGGGGAAGGGGATTGTGGATTTGGAATCCACATCCGGAAAAGTTATAACATTAAACAATGTCTATTATGTACCTAAAATTAGGAAGAACCTTGTTTCAGGAAGTCTTCTTAATAAGTTTGGTTTCAAACAAGTCTTTGAGTCAGACAAGTATGTGTTGACAAAGGTGGTATGTTTGTAGGAAAAGGGTACATGTGTGATGGTATGTTTAAGCTCAATGTTGATATAAATAAAAGTATTAACTCTGCTTATATCATTGACTCATTTTCATTATGGCACAATAGATTAGGATATGTTAATAATAAATGTGTGCTCTATATGATATCTTTGAATCTGATTCCTAAACATGAAAATGATATGTTAAATAAGTGTAGAATATGTTCATTAACTAAGATCTCTCGGAAACTGTTTCCTTTTAAAACGGAAAGTGCAACAAAATTGTTACAACTTATTCACAGTGACGTATGTGATTTACATAATACTCCATCTTGAGGAGGAAAGAAATATTTTGTCACATTTATAGATGATTACTCTAAATATTGTTATGTTTATCTCATGCATGCCAAAAGTGAAGTGTTAAAATCATTTATTACTTATAAAACTGAAGTAGAAAACCAATGTGATGTTAAAATACAAACACTTAGGTCTGATAGGGGTGGTGAATATTAGTTTCCTAAATATTATGAATTAGTACGAATTATACATAAAACATCTATTGCTTACATGCCATAACCAAATGGAGTGGCTGAAAGGTGTAACACCACATGTCCATTAATGTCACTCACAAAGGGAATACATCAATGTCCATGGAGCGTTATTGTTGTATAGAACAGATAAGTTACAAGAATAAATAAATAAAACAACATAGCAGAAGTGAAAAACTTATTTTATTTCATCATAACTCAAAACGAGTTTACATAAGTAGTTTCCAAAGCCATTACAACAGGATCAGTAGTCTTTTCCAAAAACTTCAAAGTACATAAAGAAGCAAATACTTCAATAACATAAATGCATAAATCTCCACTGAGCATAAGCAAAGCCATAAAGATGAGAGAGTCCCAAGCGATACATCTACTATCTTCAAGAAACTGAAAGAAATCGGCACTAAGCTGTAGTATTCCCTCCTTGCGAACCTAAGGGGGAGGGGAAAGGAAGAAAAGAGATGGAAAGAAAAGGGGGTCAGACATAAAGTCTGGTGAGTGCAATAACTTTAACAATATAATTATCAAAATAACTAGGCTAAGGCATAAGCTGGAAAATAAGGAAATGACTGTGAACAATTGGGTATGACAGAACAAAACGAGGAAATAAAATGAACCAAGGTATCGTTAAAGGCGCCCCTAATCATTATAAGATAATTACTACACTGCACCATCACTAGTCACCCTAAAGGTTGATCCCGCCTACATAACTTAATAATGATAATGGTAGTTTAGTGTACCCCTAGCTAACTCCATAGGTGTCGTCTGCCCCTATCTCCACTAGGTGTACCCACTACCCCCATTCGATCGGCTCCCTAACTCGTAGATACCCGTGCTGGCCCCACAGTGGGGTGTATCACTCCCCAAAGTGGCCACCCGATACTACCAAAAATGCACGGCTTACATCTACACGATGCAACAACGTCTTACCTACCAGCCAGGGCCCACACACGCATATGAACCCGTTGGACTTGCGTTGCCACCGCTGACCCGTTTTGACCTCTTACAATCAAATCCAGTACGCGTGTCCCATCCTCGACTTGGGTCGAGCCCACAAAGATACATAATGGGCTACTGGTTTGAAAAGGGCCCCCATGCATGACACAAGCTTTCCACCTATGCTTGGTCCCCTCTAAGGTTTTTCCCACTTAACCCCATTCTTATTTATGTCTTCTTACATGTTTCAATCTTAGTTAAGTGCATCTAATCGTATTTCAAATGCCACCCAAGGCACCTACTTAATTCCACATGCCACCCAAGGCACCCACTTAACCCCCTCATGTCCCACTACATGTTTATCTGGTTAAGTGTTTCTTAATTCATTAAGACCGTAACCTTGTAAAGACCTCCCACATTAGACTGGCATTTGTAGCAGCTGGATTTGTCGGGCGGGTCCGGGCAGTCTTACACCACAAACGAGCCTAACCTCGTGTCTTTACAACTGTTACGCATTTAATTTATGCCTAAGACCTCCCGCATTAGACTGGCATTTGTGGCAGCTGGATTTGTGGGGCGGGTCCGGGCAGTCTTACACTACAAAAGAGTCTAACCTCGTGTCTTAGGCGATTAATTACACATAATTAATTATCCCCAATTTGAATTAATTTCCCTATTCAAATTGCCAATCAATTACAAATTTAACTATGTCCATAATTGACTCAATTATGTCCATCTATTTATGGTATATAAAATTATACCTATTAACATCCCATTTAAGGCATTTATGCCAATTCTCAATATTAAATCTTTTAATGTTATCCCATTGCCCCAGGTTGCACATTCGTTCGTTTAACGTAAAATATACGTTAGACTCGAATAGTCTAACTTATGGAATAAAGAGAAAACATCACAACATGCACAGATGAAAAACTAGATCTAAACATAAGAGGTGAACTTGCATGTGTGAATAAGGTTTTTCATCCAAATACTTGCATAGGCCAAAGTTATAATCTTGCATAAACTATGGATGTCATAGATCTAATCATAAGGTGTAAACTTGCATAGGCAATAGTCACAAACTTACATTACATGATTCATACTCCAATATATATATACTTGCATATGTGATTTATACAACATAGACTATGATGTAAACTTGCATCTAACTCACGCATGTCATAGCCTAACTTCAGATCCAATTTACACATAAAATAGATTTCATGAAACATGTAAGGTTGTATATGATTCTCACTAACTTGCATATGATTCATATCTAAATTAACATCTAAACTTGCATACATACATATGATTTAACATATGAATTAGTTCCAACAACATAACCAAACTAGCATATGAAACATCATTATGAATTGTTTGTACATAAGCCAACAATTAACATAGATTTACAAAATAGATGATAACATCACAGCTTTACAACATAGATAATAACATCATAGATTTACAACATAGATAATAACATACGGTCAATGATTCACAACATAACCATTTAATCCAAATCATAGCTCAATCCAATTAAATTGTTAATTAACTTATTAAAGAAATCGAACTCACAAAAAGAAGGTCTTGCGTTCTGAAATCTGAGTTCTGAAATTGATTTAGCTCGCCTTTGTAGTAGGTTTGTTATTGTTTAGATTAGAGTTGAATAGAACTGAATTGATTAGCTTTGATTTCCCTCTAATTGGTGGCGGCTACTCTAGGTTACAAGCTGACAGCATGACGACCATGATTCAGATTTTTATTTGATTTTAGGGTTTGAGTCTACCCATGTTTATATAAAATTTTAATTTAATTATAGCCGTTGGATGATCTTAGGATTAATCAAAACCACTCAGTCAGGATAGGGTGACACCTCAGCCCTAATGACTCAGCAAGGGGTCAGAAAGGACTCAGCAATGAGTCATAATATGGATCAGATTGCACCAGAAAGCTGTGCAGGCTTTCTGCTCGGCCTGGGCGCACTTGGCAGGTGCGCCAGTGCCACTTTTGTACTGGTGCACTTCCCAAGTGCGCCAGTGCAATTTTTTTTTTCTGATTTTTCCGCCTGACTTCGTTCGTCCATATCTCCTTCATCCGGTATCCGTTTTACGCAAATTCGGACTCTATCTCAACCAAAATTTCGAGACAAACATAATGGCACAACTCGTTCCCCTTAATTCTCACATCTGAGATTAATTATTATTGAATTTAGTTAATTCGATTATTCAAAAATTCGGGGTGTTACATTCTCCCCTACTTAAAGGATTTCGTCCTCGAAATCTCTAAGTCAAGAAGAACGTATCCTACCATCCAATCATCCATCTACTCAACCAACAACCACTAGCAACCATAGTTGTTAAAAGATTTCTAATGCTTTTCATGTACATATGCATAGTGTGTGTATATGTCCGTATACTAATGCTAAATCAGGCGGTCCACTGATTCAGTCGACCTCCTTAATGCAAATAATGATAGTGCCATGTAACCATCATGTATGCACAGAATCCTATACATATCATTACTACATGTGTGCACAACCATCCATTTAAATGCAACATCCATATGATACACGCATTCAATGTACATTCATTTTACTAAATACATCCATTTATATACAATATGCAATATGAAAATGACTGAGCCGATCTAGTGCCTAAAGTGTGGGTATATGCATCCACGAGCAACCACTAGCAAACACTTGCATCCACATGCATCCATCATACATAACATGTCTCAAACACATGTTTCAACCATAGGACTACCCTATCTAAAGGTCAAAGATACTAGCGAGAGGACATACTAAAGATAAAACGAATACAAGCTAAGCGATAAAGGAGAAATTAAAAGACATACCCTCGAAAAGAAAAGGGTACAATGAACGCATCTTCTCTTCCATCTCCCAAATAGCATTGCTCTCATCATCTCCCCATTGCACTTTGACTAGCCTGACCTCTCGATTCATCAACTTCTTAATCTCCGACCCAAGAATGCACGTAGGAGCTCGTCGAATCGTCGCATCACGCTCTATCTCCACCTCTCTAAGCAAGCTCGGCTCTACCACTTCCGCGGTCTCGTGCAAGCACTTCCTCAAATGTGATACATGGAATACGTCGTGTACACCACTGAGTCTCTCGGGCAACTCCACTCTATATGCCATCTGTCCAATCCTCTCTTTAAAAGGAAACGACCTTTTGAACCTTGGTGCTAACATCCCAACGAACCCAAAGCGAACAACATTCCGTAATGGAGACACCTTGATAAAGACCATGCCCCCAATATCAAACTCAAGATATGTCCTCCTCTTGTCCGCATAAGATTTTTGCCTATCTTGCACCGTCTTCATCCTCCTTCGAATAAAATCGTTCTTTTCCGAAGTCTCTCTAATCATATCGGGCCCAAGTAAGATCTTACCCATAGATTCCCACCAACGTGTAAGCGAACGACACGGCCGTCCATAAAGAGCCTCGAAAGGTGTCATGCCAATGCTAGACTGAAAGCTATTATTATATGCAAACTCAACCAAAGGAAGATGCTCCTCCCATGTACCTCTGAAGTCTAAAACACATAGCCTCAAAAGGTCCTCTAGAATACGATTCACCCCCTCGGTCTGGCCGTCCGTCTGAGGATGATATGCGGTGCTCAAACATAACTGAGTCCCTACCGCCTCTTGCAAGCTCTTCCAAAACTCGCTAGTAAAGATAGGATCGCGATCGGTCACTATGCTTGAAGGAACACCATGCAAATGAACTATCTCTCGAATGTATACGGAGGCTAACCATGGAGCAGTCCTCTTACTCTTCACGGGAATGAAATGGGCGCTCTTAGTAAGTCTGTCTACCACGACCCAAATCCCCGTATTACCCTTCCTCGATATCGGTAACCCATCAACAAAGTCCATCGAGACACTCTCCCACTTCCATTGTGGGATCTCCAATGGGTGAATCAACCCACCGGGCTTCTTTTTCTCTGCTTTTACTTGTTGGCACACCAAGCATCTAGCGACAAACTCGGCCACATCCTTCTTCATACCGACCCAAAAGTAAACTCGCCTCATGTACATCTTGTCCCCACTGAGATGAATGGTCATCTTCAAACGATGTGCATCATCAAGAATGGTCTTCCTCAAGTCCTCGACTCGTGGTACACAAAGTCTACCGTCCCTACGTAACCAACCCTTATCATCTTGGGTATACCTATTGAGATGGCTCGATGACTCCCCCCTTATGAGCTTCTCTACTAACTCAACCAACTGTGGATCATCTCGCCGTGAATCACCAATCCGTCCCAAAAGCGTAGGTCTGACCTCTAAGGATGCTAGCAAACCAGGTACAAAGTCAACGGAAGGTCTAAAGTCAAACATAGAGATGAACTCTAAGCTTTGTCGTTCAACAAACAATGGACTCAAGGACAATCCTTTCCTACTTAAGGTGTCTACCACCACATTACCCTTGCCAGGGGTATATGCTATCTCGAAATCATAGGACGCTAAGAATTCCATCCACCTTTGCTGCCTTAAGTTCATGTCCTTCTGAGAGAACAAATATTTTAGTGATTTGTGGTCTGTAAATAATTCGAATTTCTCGCAAAGAAGACAATGGCGCCAAGACTTAAGCACGAAAACAATAGCGGCCAACTCTAGGTCATGCGTAGGGTAATTTCTCTCATGTACTCTCAACTGCCTTCCTCCATAGGCTATTACCCTTCCCTCTTGCATTAAGACTGTGCCTAGTTCTGTCCCACAAGCGTCGGTATAAACGGTAAATGACTTACTCCCATCTGGCAACACTAAGACTGGGGCTGTGGTCAAAGCTCTCTTTAAACGTTGGAATGCATCATCACAATCTACGTCCCACGTAAAAACTAGGTTCTTCTTCGTCAATCATGTTAATGGGGTTGATATTTTTGCGAAGTCCTTGATAAACTTCCTATAGTAGCCTGTCAACCCCAAGAAACTTCTCACCTCGATAGAATTTTTAGGGACCTTCCAATATTGGATAGCCACCACCTTCGCGGGATTCACAGCTATCCCTTCTTTGGAAACCACGTGCCCTAAGAATTGCACTTCCTTCCTCCAAAAGTGACATTTAGAAAATTTAGCTTTAAATTTATGCGCTCGAAGGGTCTCCAATACTTCCCTAAGATGTAGGGCATGCACTTCCTCGCCCTTAGAAAAGACCAAGATGTCATCCATAAAGGCCACAACGAATTTATTAAGGTACTCCCTAAATACCCTACTCATCAAGTCAACAAAGTATGTGCGGGGGTTTGTCAAACCGAAGGGCATCACAAGCCATTCATAGAAATCGTCTGGAGTCCTAAAGGCAGTGTTGTCTATGCTATCCTCAGCCACTCTCAACTGATGGAAACTAGTGGCTAAGTCCAACTGCGAAAACACTGAGGCGCCAACTAACTGATCGAAGAGATCGTCAATCCTCGGCAATGGGTGCCTATTCTTCTTAGTAAGTTTATTAAGCTCTCTATAGTCCACACAAAGTCTAAGGGACCCATCCGCCTTTGTGGCAAATACTACTGGAGCACCCCACTCCAATATACTATGTCTTATGAACCCTTTCTCAAGCAACTCCCCTACTTGCTTATTGAGCTCCCTCCTCTCACGAGAAGCCATGTGGTGTACTGGCAGAGATACTAGTTTTGCATTATCTACAAGATAAATACGAAAGTCTATCTCACGTTTTGGGGGTAGACCCCTCACCTCATCGAAGACATCAACATATTCACGGACTATACGAACAGAATGTAAATCATTCTTGGATGCGTCAAGTGACTCAAGATAACTAAGCATCACCGGTCCTCTAGGGTCACAAGAAATGTCAAGGGTATTTCCACTACGAGTCAACAATTTTACTACCCTTCGTTCACAATCTAGGATGGCGCCATATCGGGCTAGCCAATCCATCCCTAGAATCAACCCATAGCCCATGAAACCAGGAACAAAAGCATTACATTCAAAACCAACGCCTAAGATAGACAATCTCAAATCCCTACAGACTATGGATAAATGAGCCGACCCACCAATAGGATTTGAGACTACAACGGGATCCACAACAAGACTAGTATCTAAGTGCAGTGTTTCAACTAATGATGTAGAGATAAACGAGTGTGATGTGCCAGAATCGAATAAAGTACGGACATGATGATCAAACAGAAAAACTAAACTCTCGACAGAAATGTTTCTACCTCGTTCTTGCAGCGGTGGGACCGCGAGAGCCTGGACCTGCTCCCTTGCCTGCCCTAGTGCCACCAGAGCCTGAAGCTGCCCTCCAGAAGTTCTTTGCCCTTGCCCATGTTTCCTTGGGCAGTCCTTAAATAGGTGACCTGCCTCCCCACAGTGGAAACAACCAGTCTTCTTCTTTTTCCTACAGTCTTTACTCAGATGGCCTGGTGTCCCACAATTAAAGCACTTCTTCTTTCCTTTTCCATTATTGTTCTTCCCGCCTTTCTTGTTTTGTTGTTGTTGCTGCGGTTTCTTTTGATCCCCTTTCTTCTCGGGTGCCTCATTAGCATTGGCACCCTTTCTCCTCTTCATGCATAAGCGCCATGTCAACTAGTCTCTCAAAGGTGGCCCCCATAGGGATATGGGTCATAGCTAACCCATGTAGCGGCTCGTTCAAACCCTTAACAAATCTCAGGGCCTTCTTTTCGGGTGTATTCACCAAGTCCAAGCCAAATCTCGCCAACTGATTGAACTTGTTGACGTATTCTTTCACTGATAGATTCCCTTTCTTTAATGCCAAAAACCTTTCCATGTATAGATTCTCTTCAGCCCGTGAGAGAAACTTTGCCTCAAACCTACATCTGAAATCTGGCCACGTACTAACTGGACGCTCTCCATTAGTGACCTCCCACCAAAACGAAGCTTCGTCCTTCTACAACCAAGCAGCTAATTGGACCTTCTTACAATCGTCCAAATCGAAGATGCCAAACAGATCCTCCACTTCTTTCAGCCAATTTCTAGCTTCAATGAACGTTTCAGTCCCACTAAAAGATTTTCCACCCATCGAAGGAAAGTCTTTACATATCTTGGAGAAAGTATCTCCACGCGGGAGGAGTGACTGGAGCTGGGGGAGGAGGAACGTCGGCCGGTCCCACGGCAGCGGCCCTAGCCTCGAGATATTGACGAAACCAACCAGGTACATGAACACCCTCTGGTATCTTAGATGCTCCAGACATGCTAAAAAGAAAAAGAAATAGTTTTAAAACAAGGGAAGCGAAAGAGAGATGTATGGCTTGCGGGGATTATGCTCATTTAAGTAAACTTTCCTTGAAAATAGCTTCTTTAAAACAAGTTTTGAAAATACTTTCTAGGAAAATAATACTTTTGAAAACACTTTTCAAAATTTTTTATCTGTTCTTGTAACCATAGCTTTGTTACCACGTGTAACACCCCATGTCCATTAATGTCACTCACAAAGGGAATGCATCAATGTCCATGGAGCGTTATTGTTGTATAGAACAAATAAATTACAAGAATAAATAAATAAAACAACACAACGGAAGTGAAAAACTTATTTTATTTCATCATAACTCAAAACGAGTTTACATAAGTAGTTTCCAAAGCCATTACAACAGGATCAGTAGTCTTTTCCAAAAACTTCAAAGTACATAAAGAAGCAAATACTTCAATAACATTAATGCACAAATCCCCACTGAGCATAAGCAAAGCCATAAAGATGAGAGAGTCCCAAGCGATACATCTACTATCTTCAAGCAACTGAAAGAAATCGGCACTAAGCTGTAGTATTCCCTCCTTGCAAACCTGAGCGGGAGGGGAAAGGAAGAAAATAGGTGGAAAGAAAAGGGGGTCAGACATAAAGTCTGGCGAGTGCGATAACTTTAACAATATAATTATCAAAATAACTAGGCTAAGGCATAAGCTAGAAAATAAGGAAATGACTGTGAATAATTGGGTATGACGGAACAAAACGAGGAAATAAGATGAACCAAGATATCGTTAAAGGCACCCCTAATCATTATAAGATAATTACTACACTGCACCACCACTAGTCACCCTAAAGGTTGATCCCGCCTACAGAACTTAATAATGATAATGGTTGTTTAGTGTACCCCTAGCTACCTCCATAGGTGTCGTCTGCCCCTATCTCCACTAGGTGTATCCACTACCCCCATTCGATCGGCTTCCTAACTCGTAGATACTCGTGCTGGCCCCACAGTGGGGTGTATCACTCCCCAGAGTGGCCACCCGATACTACCAAAAATGCGCGGCTTACATTTACACGATGCAACAACGTCTTACCTACCAGCCCGGGCCCACACACGCATATGAACCCGTTGGACTTGCGTTGCCATCGTTGACCCGTTTTGACCTCTTACAATCAAATCCAGTACGCGTGTCCCATCCTCGACTTGGGTCGAGCCCACAAATATACTTAATGGGTTACTGGTTTGAAAAGGGCCCCCATGCATGACACAAGATTTCCAGCTATGCTTGGTCCCCTCTAAGGTTTTTCCCACTTAACCCCATTCTTATTCATGTCTTCTTACATGTTTCAATCTTGGTTAAGTGCATCTAAACGTATTTCAAATGCCACCCAAGGCACCTACTTAATTCCACATGCCACCCAAGGCACCCACTTAACCCCCTCATGTCCCACTACATGTTTATCTGGTTAAGTGTTTCTTAATTCATTAAGACCGTAACCTTGTAAAGACCTCCCACGTTAGACTGGCATTTGTGGCAGCTGGATTTGCCAGGCGATTCCGGGCAGTCTTACAACACAAAAGAGTCTAACCTCGTGTCTTAGGCGATTAATTACATAATTAATTATCCCAAATTTGAGTTAATTTCCCTATTCAAATAGCCAATCAATTACAAATTTAACTATGTCCATAATTGACTCAATTATGTCCATCTATTTATGGAATATAAAATTATACCAATTAACATCACGTTTAAGGCATTTATGCCAATTCTCAATATTAAATCTTTTAATGATATCCCATTGCCCTACGTTGTATGTTCGTTCGTTTAACGTAAAATATACGTTAGACTCTAATTGTCTAACTTATGGAATAAAGAGAAAACATCACAACATGCAGAGAATAAAAACTAGATCAAAACATAAGGGGTGAACTTGCATGTGTGAATAAGGTTTTTCATCCAAAAAGTTGCATAGGCCAAAGTTACAATCTTGCATAAACTATGGATGTCATAGATCTAATCATAAGGTGTAAACTTGCATAGGCAATAGTCACAAACTTACATTACATGATTCATACTCCAATATATATATACTTGCATATGTGATTTATACAACATAGACTATGATGTAAACTTGCATCTAACTCACGCATGTCATAGCCTAACTTCAGATCCAATTTACACATAAAATAGATTTCATGAAACATGTAAGGTTGTATATGATTCTCACTAACTTGCATATGATTCATATCTAAATTAACATCTAAACTTGCATACATACATATGATTTAACATATGAATTAGTTCCAACAACATAACCAAACTAGCATATGAAACATCATTATGAATTAATTGTACATAAGCCAACAATTAACATAGATTTACAACATAGATGATAACATCATAGCTTTACAACATAGATAATAACATCATAGATTTACAACATAGATAATAACATACGGTCAATGATTCACAACATAACCATTTAATCCAAATCATAGCTCAATCCAATTAAATTGTTAATTATCTTATTAAAGAAATCGAACTCACAAAAAGAAGGTCTTGCGTTCTAAAATCTGAGTTCTGAAATTGATTTAGCTCGCCTTTGTAGTAGATTCGTTATTGTTTAGATTAGAGTTGAATAGAACTGAATTGATTAGCTTTGATTTCCCTCTAATTGGTGGCGGCTACTCTAGGTTACAAGCTGACAGCATGACGACCATGATTCAAATTTTTATTTGATTTTAGGGTTTGAGTCTACCCATGTTTATATAAAATTTTAATTTAATTACAGCCGTAGGATGATCTTAGGATTAATCAAAACCACTCAGTCAGGATAGGGTGACACCTCAGCCCTAATGACTCAGCAAGGGGTCAGAAAGGACTCAGCAATGAGTCATAATATGGATCAGATTGCACCAGAAAGCTGTGCAGACTTTCTGCTCGGCCTGGGCGCACTTGGCAGGTGCGCCAGTGCCACTTTTGTACTGGAGCACTTCCCAAGTGCGCCAGTGCAATTTTTTTTCTGATTTTTCCGCCTGACTTCGTTCGTCCATACCTCCTTCATCCGGTATCCGTTTTACGCAAACTCGGACTCTATCTCAACCAAAATTTCGAGACAAACATAATGGCACAACTCGTTCCCCTTAATTCTCACATCTGAGATTAATTATTATTGAATTTAGTTAATTCGATTATTCAAAAATTTGGGTGTTACATTCTCCCCTACTTAAAGGATTTCGTCCTCGAAATCTCTAAGTCAAGAAGAACGTATCCTACCATCCAATCATCCATCTACTCAACCAACAACCACTAGCAACCATGGTCCTTAAAAGATTTCTAATGCTTTTCATGTACATATGCATAGTGTGTGTATATGTCCATATACTAATGCTAAATCAGGCGGTCCACTGATTCAGTCGACCTCCTTAATGTTAATAATGATAGTGCCATGTATCCATCATGTATGCAGAGAATCCTATACATATCATTACTACATGTGTGCACAACCATCCATTTAAATGCAACATCCATATGATACATGCATTCAATGTACATTCATTTTACTAAATACATCCATTTATATACAATATGCAATATGAAAATGACTGGGCCGATCTAGTGCCTAAAGTGTGGGTATATGCATCCACGAGCAACCACTAGCAAACACTTGCATCCACATGCATCCATCATACATAACATGTCTCAAACACATGTTTCAACCATAGGACTACCCTATCTAAAGGTCAAAGATACTAGCGAGAGGACATACTAAAGATAAAACGAATACAAGCTAAGCGATAAAGGAGAAATTAAAAGACATACCCTCGAAAAGAAAAGGGTACAATGAACGCATCTTCTCTTCCGTCTCCCAAGTAGCGTTGCTCTCATCATCTCCCCATTGCACTTTGACTAGCCTGACCTCTCGATTCATCAACTTCTTAATCTCCGACCCAAGAATGCACGTAGGAGCTCGTCGAATCGTCGCATCACGCTCTATCTCCACCTCTCTAAGCAAGCTCGGCTCTACCACTTCCGCGGTCTCGTGCAAGCACTTCCTCAAATGTGATACATGGAATACGTCGTGTACACCACTAAGTCTCTCGGGCAACTCTACTCTATATGCCATCTGTCCAATCCTCTCCTTAAAAAGAAACGACCCTATGAACCTTGGTGCTAACATCCCAACGGACCCAATGAGAACAACATTCCGTAATGGAGACACCTTGATAAAGACCATGCCCCCAGTATCAAACTCAAGATATGTCCTCCTCTTGTCCGCATAAGATTTCTTCCTATCTTGCACCGTCTTCATGCTCCTTCGAATTAAATCGATCTTTTCCGAAGTCTCTCTAATCATATCGGGCCCAAGTAAGATCTTATCCGTAGATTCCCACCAACATGTAGGCGAACGACACAGCCGTCCATAAAGAGCCTCGAAAGGAGCCATGCCAATGCTAGATTGAAGCTATTATTATATGAAAACTCTACCAAAGGAAGATGCTCCTCCCATGTACCTATGAAGTCTAAAACACATAGCCTTAAAAGGTCCTCTAGAATACGATTCACCCCCTCGGTCTGGCCGTCCGTCTGAGGATGATATGAGGTGCTCAAACATAACTGAGTCCCTACCGCCTCTTGCAAGCTCTTCCAAAACTCGCTAGTAAAGATAGGATCGCGATCGCTAACTATGCTTGAAGGAACACCGTGCAAAAGAACCATCTCTCGAATGTATACGAAGGCTAACCATGGAGCGGTCCTCTTACTCTTCACGGGAATGAAATGGGCGCTCTTAGTAAGTCTGTCTACCACGACCCAAATCCCCGTATTACCCTTCCTCGATCTCGGTAACCCGTCAACAAAGTCCATCGAGACACTCTCCCACTTCCATTGTGGTATCTCCAATGGGTGAAGCAACCCACCGGGCTTCTTTTGCTCTGCTTCTACTTGTTGGCACACCAAGAATCTAGCGACAAACTCGGCCACATCCTTCTTCATACCAGCCCAAAAGTAAACTCGTCTCATGTCCATGTACATCTTGTCCCCGCCGGGATGAATGGTCATCTTCGAACGATGTGCATCATCAAGAATGGTCGTCCTTAAGTCCTCGTCTCGTGGTACACAAAGTCTACCGTCCCTACGTAACCAACCCTTATCATCTAGGGTATACCTACTGAGATGGCTCGATGACTCCCCCCTTATGAGCTTCTCTACTAACTCAACCAAATGTGGGTCATCTCGCTGTGCCTCACCAATCCGTCCCAAAAGTGTAGGTCTGACCTCTAAGGATGCTAGCAAACCGGGTACAAATTCAATGTAAGATCTAATGTCAAACATAGAGATGAACTCTAAGCTTAGCCATTCAACAAACAATGGACTCAAGGACAATCTTTTCTAGTTAAGGCGTCTACCACCACGTTACCCTTGCCAGGGGTATATGCTATTTCGAAATCGTAGGACGCTAAGAATTCCATCCACCTTTGCTGCCTTAAGTTCATGTCCTTCTGAGAGAACAAATATTTTAGTGATTTGTGGTCTGTAAACAATTCGAATTTCTCGCCAAGAAGATAATGGCGCCAAGACTTAAGCACGAAAACAATAGCGGCCAACTCTAGGTCATGCGTAGGGTAATTTCTCCCATGTACTCTCAACTGCCTTCCTCCATAAGCTATTACCCTTTCCTCTTGCATTAAGACTATGCCTAGTCCTGTCTCACAAGCATCGGTATAAATGGTAAATGGCTTACTCCCATCTGGCAAAACTAAGACTGGGGCTGTGGTCAAAGCTCTCTTTAAACATTGGAATGCATCAACACAATCTACGTCCCACGTAAAAACTAGGTTCTTCTTTGTCAAGCGTGTTAATGGGACTGATATTTTTGCGAAGTCCTTGATAAACTTCCTATAGTAGCCTGCCAACCCCAAGAAACTTCTCACCTCGGTAGCATTTTTAGGGACCTTCCAATCTTGGATGGCCACCACCTTCGCGGGATCCACAACTATCCCTTCTTTGGAAACCACGTGCCCTAAGAATCACACTTCCTTCCTCCAAAAGTGACATTTAGAAAATTTAGCTTTAAGGTTATGCACTCAAAGGGTCTCCAATACTTCCCTAAGATGTAGGGCATGCTCTTCCTTGCTCTTAGAAAAGACCAAGATGTCATCCATAAAGACCACCACGAATTTAATAAGGTACTCCCTAAACACCCTACTCATCAAGTCAACAAAGTATGCGGGGGCGTTTGTCAAACCGAAGGGCATCACAAGCCATTCATAGAAACCGTCCGGAGTCCTAAAGGCAGTGTTGTCTATGCTATCCTCAGCCACTCTCAACTGATGGAAACTAGTGGCTAAGTCCAACTGCGAAAACACTGAGGTGCCAACTATCTAATCGAAGAGATCGCCAATCCTAGGCAATGGGTGCCTATTCTTCTTAGTAAGTTTATTAAGCTCTCTATAGTCCATACAAAGTCTAAGGGACCCATCCGCCTTTGTGGCAAATACTACTGGAGCACACCACTCTAATATACTACGTCTTATGAACCCTTTCTCAAGCAACTCCCCTACTTGCTTATTGAGCTCCCTCCTCCCACGAGGAGCCATGTGGCGTACTGGTAGAGATACTAGTTTTGCATTGTCTACAAGATAAATACGAAAGTCTATCTCACGTTTTGGGGGTAGACCCCTCACCTCATCGAAGACATCAACATATTCATGGACTATACGAACAGAATGTAAATCATTCTTGGATGCGTCAAGTGACTCAAGATAACTAAACATCACCGGTCCTCTAGGATCACAAGAAATGTCAAGGGTCTTTCCACTACGAGTCAACAATTTTACTACCCTTCGTTCACAATCTAGGATGGCGCCATATCAGGCTAGCCAATCCATCCCTAGAATCAACCCATAGCCCATGAAACCAGGCACAAAAGCATTACATTCAAAACCAACGCCTAAGATAGACAATCTCAAATCCCTACAGACTATGGATAAATGAGCCGACCCACCAATAGGATTTGAGACTACAACGGGATCCACAACAAGACTAGTATCTAAGTGCAGTGTTTCAACTAATGATGTAGAGATAAACGAATGTGATGCGCCAGAATCGAATAAAGTACGGACAGGATGATCAAACAGAAAAACTAAACTCTCGATGGAAATGTTTCTACCTCGTTCTTGTAGCGGTGGGACTGCGAGAGCCTGGGCCTGCTCCCTTGCCTGCCCTGGTGCCACGAGAGCCTGAAGCTTCCCTCCAGAAATTCTTTGCCCTTGCCCCTGTTTCCTTGGGCAGTCCTTAACTAGGTGACCTGCCTCTCCACAGTGGAAATAGTCAGTCTTCTTCTTTTTCCTACAGTCTTTACTCAGATGGCCTGGTGTCCCACAATTAAAGCACTTCTTCTTTCCTTTGCCATTACTGTTCTTCCCGCCTTTCTTGTTTTGTTGTTGTTGCTGCGGTTTCTTTTGATCCCCTTTCTTCTCGGGTGCCTCATTAGCATTGGCGCCCTTCTCCTCTTCATGCATAAGCGCCATGTCAACTAGTCTCTCAAAGGTGGCCCCCATAAGGATGTGGGTCATAGCTAACCCATGTAGCGGCTCGTTCAAACCCTTAACAAATCTCAGGGCCTTCTTTTCGGGTGTATTCACCAAGTCCAAGCCAAATCTCGCCAACTGATTGAACTTGTTGACGTATTCTTTCACTGATAGATTCCCTTGCTTTAATGCCAAAAACCTTTCCATGTATAGATTCTCTTCAGCCCATGAGAGAAATTTTGCCTCAAACCTACGCCTAAAATCTGGCCATGTATCAACTTGACGCTCTCCATTAGTGACCTCCCACCAAAATGAAGCTTCGTCCTTCATCAACCAAGAAGCCAATTGGACCTTCGTACAATCGTCCAAATCAAAGATGCCAAACAGATCCTCCACTTCTTTCAATCAATTTCTAGCTTCAATGAACGTTTCATTCCCACTAAAAGATTTTCCACCCATCGAACGAAAGTCTTTACATATCTTGGAGAAAATATCTCCACGTAGGAGGAATGACTGGAGCTGGGGGAGGAGGAAGAGGAACGTCAGCCGGTCCCATGGCAGCGGCCCTAGCCTCGAGATATTGACGAAACCAACCGGGTACATGAAGACCCTCTGGTATCTCAGATGCTCCAGACATGCTGAAAAGAAAAAGAAAGAGTTTTAAAACAAGGGAAGGGAAAGAGAGAGGTGTAATTATATGCCTTTATGTAGATGATATGCTTATATTTGGAACACATGCTTCAAGTATTGAAAAAACTAAAAGGTTTCTATCCTCATGCTTTGACTTGAAAGATATGGGAATGGATGAAATGATTCTTGGAATTGTCTGCAACAGTAGCCCAACGGTTAAGGACATTGCGTCATGTTAACAGTGGTGTGGGTTCGAAACCCTGAATGACATTCTAAGAGCTTTCCATGTGCATATGCTAATATCAGTCACTTATGTGGTGCTCACGGACCAGGCTAGGTGCACTAGGGAGGGTATTACGATTCTGGTCGGTTTCCCTCCTGAACAAATTCAAAAAAAAATGATTCTTGGAATAAGAATCATCAAAACAAAAGATGGGTTATCAATTACTTAGTCTTATTACATTGAGAAAATTTTGAAAAGGTTCGGTCTATTCGATTGTAAACCAATATCCACTCCATTTGATCCAAATATGCAGTTATACACTAATACTAGTAAAGCTATAAAACAATTGGAATATGCAAGAGTTATCAGAAGTTTGATGTATGCAATGACATGCACCCGACCTGATATAGCCTATGCCGTTGGCAAAACGAGTAGATATACCAGTAATCCTAGTCAAATTCATTGGAATGCAATACATAGAATTTTAAGTATCTAAAAGATACCATAAATTATGGTATAAGTTACAATGATTATCCTAGTGTAATAGAAGGGTATACATATGCTAGTCAGAATATTGGAAGTGAAGATCATAAATCAACTAGTGGATGGATATTCACTTTTGGTGGGGGAGCAATATTCTGGGCCTCAAAGAAACAAACAAACGTGTATTGCTGATTTAACAATGGATGCTGAATTTATAGCAATAGCTTCTGGCAGTAAAAAAAGCAAAACGATTAAGGAACTTACTATTAGAAATTCATGTATAGCCAAAACCTATGCCACCAATATCTGTGCATTGTGATAGCCAATCAACATTGTCACAAGCATGTAACAAATTTTATAATGGTAAATCTAGACATGTTGGTCTAAGGCACAGTTTGGTTAGGAAAATGCTCACTGATGAGGGTAATTACCATAGATTTTGAAAGATCTTGCTAGAATTTGGCAGATCCACTTACTAAAGGACTTGCAAGAAACTTAGTGATAAAACATCACAGGGAATAGGTTTAAAGCCTAAACAATACAATCACCAATGAGCAATGCCCATAAAAAAATACAATCACCAATGAAAGAAACTCAACTCAACATAATATAGAAATTTGTTATCTTGAGTTCAAAGAGCAAAAGTACTTAATATGCTTGCAGTTGGAAGCACAATAATATTTAGTCTAAAACACTAATTATTATCATGCATTCCAAAAGAAAAGTGCTTGGTACTTATAACGACAATGACAAGATGTTCTAATTAGAACTTAATAGGGTTATAACATACATACTATTAAGGTGTATATTATAAGGCACTTATGATAAACCTACCTACATAAATGCAATGAAGGTGGTGTCGCCTTCTGCAAGATTTTGGCTTATTATCTAAAGGCATTTCATGAAACAAGATACTGACCCAAGGTCAATTCATGGGTCGAGTATACATACTATCTAGAAAATATGAAAATGAGTGTGTGATAAACGCATCTGGTAGATCAAATAGGATCGTTGGCTCAATGCTTAGTCAACCACTCCATCCTGATATACTTTGATGGGTTATCACTACGTATAGATTCAAGTATATAAGACATCTATACTTATGCACAAATTTTCCTGTCAATGTATGATAAGAGGAATTTATTTAAAATTTGGTGAGGATTATTAGAAAAAATTTAAAATAAAGAAAATGAGGAAGGGAAGTCCTACAATATAAGAGAGTCCCATATTGTAGGATATGCAAAAGTATTCTTGCTTAAGTATGAGATATTCAAGCAAGGGTTAATGTAACAACCCGCATTTTACGTATCGGAAGATCGTAAAATAATTTTATTTTATTCCCTGAGGGTAGGATCATTCTCATATTTTAATATGTTGTTTATAGGGATGTGAGACATGTCCATAATTTTTACCAATTTTGTTTGTGAACATTTTGCCTCTGTCAGTCTTGTACAGGGTATAACTTTTGACTCAGGTCGAATCAGGTGTTGAGACCTGTGCCATTGGAAAAGAAATGACGATTCCCTTTCCGTAGAGTCGTCACATTAAAGTTTTGGTTCAGAGGTTTTGGTGGAATCGTTGTTTTAAGGTTTTACAGTTGGTTGTTCAGGTTTTGAAAGCCTTAATGGGTTGATTTGGAGAGGCCCATTAGTGGGCTAAAAGAAGGATATAAATAGGGAGAAAGAGGCATGGAGAATAGTTTACTTTCTCCGTTCTCTCAATTGGAAGAGCTAGAGGTCCTCTATTCCTTCATTGACTACACCTTTCCACCATTAAAGCTTAGAGAATCGAAGATCTACAACATTTGAGGCTAGATCTACACAAATCCAAGAGAGAGATCATCGAACTAAAGAGTTTGGATCAAATTCTTCGCTATCTAGAATCATATTTCATTGCTTTTAGCTTGTTTTGGAGAATTGGTGAGTGATATGCATCTCTCACATGGATTCAATCAAGTATATGAGTGTTTGATCTTGTTTTTCATCAAATTTAGGTTGTTTTCCTTATCCATTTTCATATGAATCACCATGGGATCTAATTTAGTAAGTTAAAACCGATAATTTCTATGTTATTTCATATGTTTATGCAAGTGAGATCCATAATTTAGTTCATATGTTCATTTATCATGATTTTGGTGAAATTTGCATAATTTTAGTCATAATTATCATATTCATATTCTTATAATTTCATAACACATTTATGGTTGTGTTGAATGAATTAGATGATTATATTTCTTCGATTGTATCGGTTGGCGAAGTTTTGGTCGAAATTGGGTTTGAATTGGGGCTATGCAGGTTTTTGGTCAGTCGTAGTACAGGTGTAGTACGAGTGAAGTACATGATGTCGTATAGTGGCTCCGGTCGGTCGGCTCCATACTGGTCGGTTCAGTCTGAACTGGTCGGGTCGCTACTGGTTGGGTCATGTTCTGGGTCGAGCAGCAAATGGGTCGGTCGTACTCAAGTGGCTCGGGTAGGTCGCACTCAATTGGATCGGGTCGGTCATGTTGAAGCAATGGGGTCAGACAAGCATGTTGGTACATGGCAAAAGGTTTGGGTCAGTTAGGCTCGGGTCGGTCGACCTATGTTTGGGTCGGTCGGTCATGTATGAAGTGGATGGGTCGGTCATGCAGTTGAGGAAGGGAGGGTCGGTCCAGAGTGGTCGGTCAGAATTAGGTTGGTCAGAAGCATTCCTTGGTTTGGGTTGGTCGCATAGGGTCAATTCTGAAATTTTTATATTTTTGGGTACGATCCAGATTTAAATAAAAGGGCCTAAAAAAATTCGGGGGCAACTTCCGAACCCTAGCCGCATCGCAGTGATGTAATTTGGCTTACTGATGTTGCGACTTCGAAGTAAATTCAAGTAGGAACACTCGAAGGTGTTTGTTGATCGATGTAGAACAACGAATGAGGTGGCACTCAAAGGTCGTGAATCAGTGGATAATGGTTGCTCGAGAAGGTTTCTTAAGCTATGAAAAATCATCGGGTTGGATAACTAGAGATACTGAAGGCCGATGAATTATCGTTGTCGTAGGTTCTAGCGGGCTCAAAGCAGGGGTATAATAGGGGCACTACACCAGAAAAGGCATTTCGTAGCGTTGAAAAAACGCTGCTAATTCTTATAGTAGCAATTCGATAAACGTTGCGACACGACATGCAACTAGAAGTCATAAATTTTTAGTTGCATTGTAGAAAACGCTACAAAAGATGAACATATTGTAGAGTTTCTGAAATCCTACAAAAGGTTTTTTGGCGGCATCTTAAAAACGCAACCAAAATGGCACTTACACAGCTGTTTTTAATTTCTGTAGCGTTTTTCCTATGCTACTATAATATTTTCCTGTAAATTGTGTTTTCTCCTGTAGCACTTTTTAAACACTGCTAAAACTTATTGATTGATGTCCAGCATATTTTAATTTCAGCTATTTACTATTAATGGCTTATATCATTTTCAACAATCACTTATATATAATTGCATACTAAAACAAATAACCAATCACATAATTATCATTTTCAAACCAACATCGGTAATCACCATATTCAAATAATTAAAAAAACACATCGCAAAATCAAGTGTAATATCCATAATCATTTCAATAATAGTATTTTCACAAAATAAGCAAATTCACGTACCATGAGTATTTACAAACAAGTCTACACAGCTGTACAAACAAAATATTATAATACATGATAGTTAAATTCTTGTTTATAGCTTAATTACCTATAATTCTTTGATGTGGTTGTTCTTCGCTTCGGAAATGTTAATTACCTGTACATAAGTATAACAATCGGCAATTAGAATTACATACAAATCCTAATAATTTACATGTATATATGATCTCGAATTAATACATATAACTGTAGACGATGTGACTTCATATAAATTCTAAAATATATCAAGCCAAGGAATGTTACATGTAAATATACATGTTCCAGGTCTTTATGAAAATCTGGCCATCTACCTAAAAATTTAAGTTTCACATTTCTGTTTTTTTTGTTTCTCACACTCCATCGTTCAACCTACAACACCATATACACCGTCTCCTACTTCTTGCCGCAATCCTAGAACAATCGCAGCCTAGAAACCTACCCAAACCAAATCCTCAACAACCATTGACATGGTTCCTTAACCATCCAATGACTTAATCATACCTAAATCATCGAAGTAGCCTCTACAATTAAGTGAAGCAGTTGACTATAAAAAGGATACAATTGAAATTGGAAAGGTATCGAAAATGATGAAAACTAGACTACGTAATTCATTGAAAAACAGACACAACATCAAAATAAGTTATAATAAAGTTCACGAAGATGACACAACTTTAAAGTAAAACGAATGTGTTATTAGTAAAATCAAATAATTTAATAAATTAACTTGCATTAATATATGTATCAAGAATCAAATAATTTAACTCGCATAAAAATATAAATCATAACACTCACCTTTATACGGACGTAGAATTCTTGCAAACAAATGATATTATCGACGATAATCTTAGCATGTACACACTCGGGTTTAGAGCTCGATAGACACGCACATATGCCAATACACACTAACATCTAATTTTGTATGAATGGAAGTTTAAGGAAAATTTATTTACTCATTACATCATCATTCATTCTAAGATTATGATGGTGTCAGCTTCATGAATATCAACAAGTCCACAAACAAATGCTTAAGCAGCAAATAATAAATTGTCCTTTCATGCTATTTGAATTGAACAAAACTATGACATACGAGAATAATATTCACGTGTAAAAATCTGGGGGTGCTAACACATAATTTTGTGGAAAATTTATTTACTCCTTACCAAGAACGATCATATTTCATGTACAGGCAGGATGACCAAAACAAAATTTCTCTTTAGAAGACAAATACATTTTCTTTAGAAGAAAAGAAGCAAGGAGCCAAGGAAACGTAAAATTGTATCACAGAATTGCTACAAAAATTCATCTAATATTAGATAAATGATATAAGCCCTATGTCTTGAAAAGTTACATCACAGTATACTAGTTTCTAGAAGCCAATTAAGTTTTTTTTTTGCAATATATACAGATGTTTAGCCTATTGCATGCAATTCGGTATATATATATATATATATATATATAAGACTAAAATCCTTGGAGAATGCTGAAAGAATGTGCCTGGGCAAGAGAATAGAGTCTCCAGATGTTCTTTGGATCCAAGCCCAAATAAAAAGTTAAATATAGGGTTCCCCGACCTTTCTCCACAATCGCTTGTTCAATCCACTATCAAGAACATGAAAGGCCATCCTGTCAATGACATGTCATATATGTTTGTCTTCAGGTGGAAAAATTGATATGTCAAGAACTTTTGTAGTAAAAGCACATAGAGAATATAACATTTCTACACGAAACAATTATCACTGGAATAACATTTTTGGAATATAAATTGTCAATTGCAATATTCTATCTAGATTACGCCAAAACTTTATGTTGTTACCATATGTTTTCATAGAGATTTCATATCGCTGGATTTATTAGTAACTTTTGGCCATATATACAAAGTATGAATATCCAAATAAAGTTATATTATGAAATTAATGTCAAGATTATGTCTAGTAGTAATATATTCTTAATGCACTCTTGATTGTGTATCAATCAGCCTAACCACAAATGAAAAATCCATATCAGTAAAATTTAAATTTTTATCTATATAGAGTATTAACAGATAGCTTTTTCATTCAGGATGCTCTAGTAAGAAATAGTCTTTTGTTACCATTGTTATGGTCTCTACGTGGTTTCTCAAAATCAGAAAGTTCAATTATGGAATCCAGGATCTGATCAAACAGACCGTTAGGGAGGTTTCCCTACTATAAAAGCCAAAAACAAATCGTCTAAGCCAATAAATTTAGGCATAATTTTCACTTAAACAATAATGTTATCTCCGTCGTTTCCTTCTTTCTCTTCCTCAAATCTGCGTTTTCCTTAAATTTAGGCATAATTTATCTCCGTCGTTTCCTTCTTTCTCTAACTCAAACCAAGCAAACCGTCTTCTCAAGACCTTTTCCATATGCAATTATACCTCATCCATCGCTTTCTCCTAACTGGTGACACCCTTCTTCGTTTGCTGAACGCCTTCCCAATTTTGAATACTAAAACAATTTCATCTCCCTAGGTACAGTTTTCTTATTTTCTATACTCAGTCATCATCATCCACAAATCGAGGAGCTAATTTTCGTTAGTTTTAAATTCGTATTAATTTGGTTTGATATTTGCTCTGTCTATAAATCTCCGCTTCAGAAGAATTCACAGCGAATCAACAATTTTTTGTTTGTTGTTTTCGGTCTCTTTACTCTATATTATTGTCAAATATCTATGATCTTATATTGTTCTCCTTTCGTTAATATTTGATTTTCTCATCAACCTGATTAACTTATGTTTGTCTTATTTCTTTGCATAAATTAATTGTTATTGATGGGTTGATAAACTATTGTCTTGTTTACCACCGCCTATCAAGTTGATCATTTTTTCCACCCTATGAAAACTCAAACAAACAATTTTATTTTATTTTTTGAAGTCAGAAGGACATTTCAGCTTGACCATTTGGCTGATAAAGTATATTGAATCAAACTGTAGTCTATTTCCCTACCATATGCCAACTTGATATTTGATAATGGTAGTATCTTTCACTGATCTTTGTTCTCTATGTTTTTTGAAAAAACACGTTCCAAATAATAGCATGTACAAACTACACATACCTAAAAAAGGAGAGCAACCATTATAACCTTACTTACAGTGGTGGGGCATATTACAGTTTTCACTTTTTCTTTTTAGATGGTCGGTTTTCATTTAAGGATCTGATGGGCTAGATATCCAGCTAATGAAATTCTTTGCTCGTTTTTTTTGTTCAGAAAGGGGAAATAATAATAATAAAACACTAAACTTTGTTTTCAACGTTAAACAATAGTAAAGTGTATGCACATTAAATATCATGTGGTCAGGGAACAAGATTTCAGTTACTTTATTCCACTACGGATAGAGTGTCTAATTTTTAAGCACACAACCTCACATAGATACATTCTTTTCACATTCTCATTTAATTACAATTAAATTGAGATTGGTTCAACCTTGAAGATAATGGATATATAATTCATGAAAGGGGTGAAAGTTGAACTAAACCTGAAACTAAAGATGGGAACCCATAAGGGCGGACCTATGAATTGATATAAAGGAGGGATGACTTTAAAGCTATTTTTTTTATCCATGTTATAGTGCACTTCTAATGCCTCAAAACAATAATCAAAAGAAATTTTTGTAAATAGTAGCACTAGATTTATATTTCACTTTCAGCGCATGACATTTAGCTTAATTTTGATCCATGAATCTTTACAAATCTGAATTCCTTAACTAAAGAATCGGAGTCAATCTTCCACGTCAAAACACGCTCTAAATAAAGAGATAGAACTAGTGAGAAATTCATCCCTCCTAACATTTGCGGAAAGTTGTTTTTTTTACCAGTCATATGATCAAGTTAAAAATGAGATATTATGCTATTTTTGCTAAATATGTTGGTAATAATTCTAACTTGGTGTTAAGTAAGAAATTCTAGAAAGGTTTTTTTGACTTTATTATCTGTATGATTGAGTGTAGTTCTTCAAGTGTTTTTGGATGGCAAATATAGGAATTGTGACGGCCCGCTCCGCACCAGCCTGCATTTTCTCCGGAAGTGCGCTGTACACATGTCCCGACTAGCACGGAACGGTCACCAAAGAAAGGAAAGAAGGGAATGAACTAATCAAGGAGCCTGTAGAATGTCTCACAGCGCATGGAATAAAATATAATAATAACATACTTGACATAAAACAGGTGAGACAGTGCATAAGCTGATAACTAAAATCAACATCAATCATCAGAGCAGCGGAAATCCAAATACAGCTTATTACAATTTTCCAAATTTACTGTCTCTAAACAAAAGAAAGCTAAAGTAGAAGATACACCACCAATGCCCAAGCAGTGATCTTCAACAACACAGGGAGAATACTACATATATATTACGTGGAAGCCTCCTGCTCGTCTCCGGATCATCTACTTGTGCATCACCAGCTAACCTGTCTCTAGTCTGCTCGTGTGAGCACCCAGAGTAATAAGAGGAGACATAAAACTCTGGGTCAGACATAAAGCCTGGTATGAGCGATAAGCATCTAAACAGAATGATAACAGGTATACTAAACCATACCTGAACCTGGACCTGCAACCAAAGAGTTAGTACCACATACCGTACAATACTCTAAGGTGCCATAATAAATAGTGTAAGAATACGGGGGTGGGGTGTGCATGTCACAATGATAGCAAACAAATCATCCATAGTAACCATCCTCACATCTCTCACTCAGTGCGTAAAGCATACGATATCTACCACTTTGGGACACTAGACGACTTGAGGTAACGACGAACCCCGACTTGTAGAAACCCTGCTGTGACCAAGCTAAACCCATGGAGTCATGACCAAACATTTCAATGACCCACCACATTGGTCGTAGCCCTTGGTCCTACCAATGCCATAATGGCCCTGAATCCGCCTTCGTACCTCCTACCATAGTGGTCCAAAGCTATAGACATCGATAACCCCTTAACACGCGTCCCGCAGCAAAGCCCAACCATGAAGCGAACTCGTTGATTCCCATCTGAATCTTGAGCTCTAACTTCTCATTTGGACTTCCTTTGCATCTCGGGTTTGGTCGAATTGGAGTGGGTCTTCAGAAGAGTTGTCGCGCATTAACAGTCCTAGAATTCGGTTCGGTTCGATAGTCATCACCTTCGTCGGTTCGGGTCGGTCCTCCTTCCTTGTCATCTTTCCATTCGGTTCAGGTCGGGTACTTCACTTCGGGTCGGGTCGGTGTCCTCCTCAGGGTCGGGTCGGGTTGCTGTCTTCCTTCCAGTTCATGCTCCTTCTCCGATCAGCTCCCTCGTTTTCCATCTACTCCGATCCGATCCCTTCGCCTTACTCCAGTCGTAGCCTCCTATTCTTAAGTCGATCCGATCTGGCCTCCATTATTCTTCCGATCCGATCCGCTCTCTCCTACTCCGATTTTAAGCAGTGGCCTTCCTTCTTGCCAAATTTCTTTTGTGCCAGGTTCCAGTTCGGGTCGGGTTCCTTGCCCGGGTCTCCTATCCGATCCGAGCCCATATCCGATCCGATCCGAAACCCTGCACAACTTTCTGCAACTTTTCCAGCAACTTGTTTACGCCATTCGACGACGTTTTCGACAAATCTAACTATTCTAATCAATCATAAATCATGTCAAATAGCCATAACAACATAGCAAACTAACCACAAACACCAAAACAATGAATTTACATGTCAAAATGGATCAAATGTGCCCAAAACCCCTTATTTTCCCTTAAGCATGTTTAAGTAAATCTAATCATAGGGTTAACAAAACTCAATCAAATTAAACCAAATTTCTACCAGAGGCATAAAATATTATTTAAGAATTTCTAAACATTTTTCCAGAATTTATTAGTGTATAAATTCGCTAATCTTCACCAATTACCCTTAATTACCGTAATTAGTGCAAAAACTATGCAAATCACTCACCTTGCCCACAAAATAGAACACAAAATCCGAAATACTCTCTGTTTGGGTCGAATTCCTATGTATAGCAGCAGCTCCAACCTTGCTTTGTTGCTATTTGGCCTTGCTTTGATGTAGTTTAGGCTTAATCTTCACTAAAAATGTGTTTTGGAGTGGTTTTAGAGGATGGAAGCCATTACCAAGGTCTCAAGAAGGTTTGTGGCAGCTCAAAACTAAAATGAAAGTGATTACCTAACCCTAATCAGCTCTCCTATACCTCTAAACCCGAAATTCCCCTTTGGGCCTAGCTGCTAATCACCCGGTTAAGCCCAATTAAGCTGTTTTTCACCATCTGAAACTTGTTTCAGCCATATCTCCCAAACGGTGAGTCCGTTTGGCTAATGTGACCACTCTACGGAAAGAGAATTCATCATCCGGAGCCAATGGAAGTGGTTTCAGGTCAAAATTCCTTTCCAGTCAAAAGTTATGGCCACAACAGTGCCAACTAGGGGTAAAATGGTCATTTAAAAATCAGGAAAAATCATGAACGTGGGAAATGACCCCAATAGTCGTCTCCCAAAGTTACATGACCATACGACTTCGTATGTGAAAGAAAGAAATATTCTACGATCTTATAATGCGTAGAATACGGGTCGTTACAGGAATGAGGCAAAGGATTAGCTATGAATTCTAAATTAGAGTTAAGTTAGAAGTGATTTTTCCACTACCATTAATTAGATCAAGAAAAGATTAAAGTAGTAACAGATTCTTCTTGGTCGTTGATGAATTTTCCTTAAAAAAAATCCAGTTTTCTCAAAAGGAATATAATGATGCTTTGGCATGAATAAAACATGTATTTGTAGGCATTGTGTTTTGACTTTTCAAATTCATTTTCTATTTTATTTTTTGTCATTACGTTTGCATTTGCTGAACTTATAAATGCTTATATAGGGCGGCATAACAAGAAGTTGCAAGTTCCTTCAATACATGGAAGGATATTATACATCTTGAAACACGGATGATGGGATTGCAACATTCCATGGGCCTGCTATTTTCCAACCTCTCCCTTCGTCAAAGGTAGTATTTAGGAAATTTTTTAAGGTGTTCTTAATGGAAGATTGGTCGTCTTCAATTTGTAGAGCTTGCTAAGCGATATCTTGATAAGGTATCTTATAAAACTAGCATGCACTTCCTTCATTATTTTGCATGAGTCGTGTATTGGTAAAATGACCCTCAGCTCGAATTAGGTTCCAACTCTTGGATTACCCAGGTTACATCCTTGGTAAGCAAATACTTTTTTTTAGTATATTAGACATATTTGGTCATATAAAATTGCTTAAGAGGAAACAAATATTCAAGTAATGGTAATGTGGAAACTTGCGGTTATGGTTCTCAATTTCTTTAACATACAACGACTTTATTGATTTAAAATTAGCACATATTATTTAGCTTAGCTTATGAAGTCATAGCTGATAAATAGTTTAATTAATTTTGAGTTGTATGCTTAGGTATGTGTTTTCATTTTAGCTACTTGGAAACTTTAGGTTATACTTTTAATTGCTAATGTACATATATCATATTCTATACACATCTTTTCTATTAATTTTTGACCAATAGATGGCTTCTGGTAAGTTATCCAAAACGACCGTTAGGGAGGATTCCCTACTGTAAGAGCCAAAAACAAATTGTCTGAGCAAATAAATTTAGGCATAATTTTCGCTCAAACAATAATGTTATCTCCGTCGTTTCCTTCTTTCTCTTCCTCAAATCTGCATTTCCCTTAAATTTAGGCATAATTTATCTCCGTCGTTTCCTTCTTTCTCTACCTCAAACCAAGCAAACCGTCTTCTCAATACCTTTTCCATATGCAATTATACCTCATCAATCGCTTTCTCCTAACTGGTGACACCCTTCTCCGTTTGTTGAACGCCTTCCCAATTTTGAATACTAAAACGATTTCATCTCCCCAGGTAAGGTTTTCTTATTTTCTATACTCAGTCATCATCATCCACAAATCGAGGAGCTAATTTTCTTTAGTTTTAAATTCGTATTAATTTGGTTTGATATTTGCTCCGTCTATAGATCTCCGCTTCAGAGGAATTCACAGCGAACCAACAATTTTTTGTTTGTTGTTTTCGGTCTCTTTACTCCTTAATATTGTCAAATATCTATGATCTTATATTGTTCTCCTTTCATTAATATTTAATTTTCTCATCAACCTGATTAACTTATGTTTGTCTTATTTCTTTGCATAAATTAATTGCTATTGATGGGTTGATAAACTATTGTCTTGTTTACCACCGCCTATCAAGTTGATCATTTTTTTCCACCCAATGAAAACTCAAACAAACAATTTTATTTTATTTTTTGAAGTTAGAGGGACATTTCAGCTTGACCATTTGGCTGATAAAGTATATTGAATCAAACTGTAGTCTATTTCCCTACCATATGCCAACTTGATATTTGATAATGGTAGTATCTTTCACTGATCTTTGTTCTCTATGTTTTTTGAAAGAACACGTTCCAAATAATAGCATGTACAAACTATACACACACCTAAAAAAGGAGAGCAACCATTATAACCTTACTTACAGTGATGGGGCATATTACAGTTTTCACTTTTTCTTTTTAGATGACCGGTTTTCATTTAAGGATTTGATGGGTTTGATATCTAGCTAATGAAATTCTTTGCTCATTTTTTTTTTTGTTCACAAAGGGAAAATAATAATAATAATTAAACACTAAACTTTGTTTTCAACGTTAAACAATAGTAAAGTGTATGCACATTAAATATCATGTGGTCAGGGAACAAGACTTCAGTTACTTTATTCCACTACAGATAGAGTGTCTAATTTTTAAGCACATAACCTCGCATAGATACATTCTTTTCACATTCTCATTTAATTACAGTTAAATTGAGATTGGTTTAACCTTGAAGAGAATGGATATATAATTCATGAAAGGGGTGAAAGTTGAACTAAGCCTATTGCATCGCCTCAGTTGCGTCAATTGTACAAACAACTGATGCAAATATCGTCAGTTGAGCCAGTGCCCTCTTAACTTCTGAAGCAATTGACGTAGGGGAAGCAGTAGAAGAATTAAAATGTAGTTAGCATCAGTTATGTACCATTTTTGAAACAAATAATGAGAAGCAAATATTTTTAGTTGCATCATCATGAGAAGCAAATATTAATTTGCATCATTGTTTATTTTCGAAGCAAATACATCTAAATAAAAAATTACAACCGCATCACCTATAATGCTTTTAAACCGACCCGTCCCCACACCCTATTTCGCTTGCTTTTTCTCTTACGCGGTTCATTTTCATTTTCACGGCAGTACGAGAGCAAAAAAAAAAACACGAAAAGAAGGACTAAGGAAGGAAGAACACTGCCGATTTCGATTTCAATTTCGATTTATAGGTATAGCACGTTTTTGATTTCAATTTCGATTTCAGGAATAGCTCAGAATCGTTTCCAGGTATTATCTTTTGTCGACTTCTATTTGCCGTATTTTGATTTCAATTTCGATTTCATGTCTTATTTTAAGTTCACATTTGTTCATGCTGTTAATTTTGCGCATTTAATGTTAATTCTGGAAGTTTATATATTTCGATTTAATGCTTTATTTCGCCCACATGCCATATTTCGATTTCATGCCTTATTTCAATTTCGATTTAGGTATTATCTTAATTGTTGAGGAAAGTGGGTGCCTTCAAGCCAAAGTTTACTTATAACGCAGGTTATTTTTTTCCCTTTGCGATTTAGGGATTTTGCATGGAATCCAAGTTGCTGAAATTAATAGCTCTTGCAACCAGCATAATTTTAGTTCACAGTTTACGTATGAATTTGTTGTTTATTTGCCTAGAAAATGTAATCTTCACATATAATGATTTCATGCAATCAACTGTTATATATAGATTGAATATTTGTTTATTTGTTTCTAGCTGTTTACTGTATACGAGTACGCTGCTGAAGGAAGACCAAGATTTGGGCTGAGTTTAAGGCAGTTTGTTGATTGTCTCAATACTTTCTCATCACCCGGACATGCTTCGGTGATTGAAATTTGATATCCTGGCCCTCATATGCTGCTTATGCTCAAGTATGTATTTTTTCTTTTATTATGACTCGATATGAAACGGAGTAGGGGGAATGCCAGTGCAATCCATTAATGGATTAATTTGTCAATATGTTGGTTGTTCTCCATTTACTTGTACTTTCTGAAGTATTTTGGCTTTTAACGGGCCTTGCCAAGCTATAATCAATCTACGTTGAAGGATAATATTTTATAGTTGTAGAATAGGGTGACAAACTGGAATGTTTGATTTGTCTAGCTATTAAATTGCAACATATTTGCATTGGTTTGGGCACTAGAGATATATTTAGTCATGTTCTTATTCAATTTTATATTATTTACATCATTGTAAGCTATCAATGATCATGTTTTATTATTAGAATTTATGATCATGCAACACTGTTAAAAATTAGATTAAAGTCTATCAAGAATTATTGATTGTTATTTATCTTGAAGTACTTAATTTTGAAAGAGGTATTTTTAATAAAGTATATCTAAAGTCTGGAGCATGTTTCACTATTTTAACATATGTTTCCGTTTCCACCATGCTAAGGAAAAGAAAAAATACAAATCTGTTTAACAAACAACAGAGCTTGTCCGACTCAAGTTGCAACTGCTTAAATCAAAATCAAAAGAAACACTTTGACAATAAAGATGCAATAAAGTTTTATCCACAACATTTGTTTTATTTCGTTTGTTTGCAACTGTACCCACAGGCAGAAGTTGGTCTCAATTTTGAATGAAAGGATGCAACAGTTCATCACAAACAAACATAACAGTTGAATTTCAGTGGATATATTCCTGCTTTACGATTAATTACCAAACATGTAGGCAATCATTTATTTGAGTTGGGGTGTTGGCCTTTTTGCTACCATGCTGATGGGGCTGCTAACTTGTCAACTCCCACATATGGCAATTATATATTGAATTTGGGCATAATTAGAAAATTTCTCTGCGCTAACTGCATTGAATTATTCCCATTTTGGGTCAGTAGACTCTCCAGACACGTGCATATATGCAGAGATAAGAACAAGGATGCCAGAAACTAGTTCATGGGATTACAATTTCGAGCCTGCAGGAAATGTTCCTTTTACTTTCACTGTTCGGATATTTTCACCTCATATTCCGTTTCACATTTATGCATATTCTTGTCCAAGTTTTACTAATATTACGGCATATGCATTCAGTCTGCAGTGTTAAAAGAAGCAATAGATGAGCTTGAGTGGCCAGGTTCGAACATCCAGCTACTTCTTCATCCTGATCCACCAGGTGAAAGACATTGTGACTTACGGGTACGACTCATGTAAGCCAAGCTCATTTCTAATTTAAGAATGAA
Source organism: Allium sativum (assembly GCA_030737875.1). Lineage (NCBI taxonomy): Eukaryota > Viridiplantae > Streptophyta > Magnoliopsida > Asparagales > Amaryllidaceae > Allium > Allium sativum. The sequence goes on from CM060920.1 coordinate 495,625,440, forward strand.
GTTCTGCAATCTCATCGCTATTTTTTTTTTGGCAACAACTAAAATTCATATTATGTTTGGCTAATGGGACAGTTTGGAATGTGGAAATAAAAAAAAGTAGTATGCATTAATGGCTTTGTCATATCAATTGGCTTTGAAAAATATGTTATCTTGGATGACAGGGTCATAGTTTGAGCCTAGAGCTTACTGTTTGAAAGAACCGCAAGCTCTGGCTTGCTGTTTGAAAAAACAGCTAGCTCTGGCTTGCTGTTTGAAATAGCAAGCCTGAACTTGTTGTTTTTTCAAACAGCAAGCTTGCTGTTTGAAAAAATAGCAAGATCTGGCTTGCTATTTGAAACAACAAGCCTGAGCTTGCTGTTTGAGACAGGAAGCCGGCAAGTCGGGGCTTGTTATTTCATTTTTTAATCATTAATGAATTTTTGTGTTTTTTTAATCAGATGGTGTAATCCATGTTTGGAAGCTTGCATTTCCATCCAGAAGTGATGGTAAGAAATTCAACTAATTTTATTACCCTATTTTTTTTCTTTAGTTTACATACAACATGCTTGATAACTAGGAATGGCGTGCAACTTACACTTTAATCTTTGTAAAGTGAATTTGAAATAAATAGTTTATCACATGAAGTAGATTTATCTATACCTATATCACATAAATTTTGTAATAATCGAATCTGTTCATAGCTAAATCGAATTTATGTTTACATTACGCTACTATTATTAGGAGGAGCATAAAACTGTAAGTGTATATGGCTTGCCTATAAGGTTATGTTTGCTTGTTTTTTTTCTTCATTTAATTTAATCACATGAAAACTGGGTTGTCGCAATGAAGACCAGGAAACATGCTTATGATAGTGGGAATTGACTTGTTTTTCAGTGTTAAAATATTAAATAATTTTTATGCAATGGAGCAATTATTTTCACTGTGTAAGATAAAAAGATTACTATTATTTCCATTGAGATATGTTGAAGATTACATTTTGTTTCAAGAAAAGTGCAGCAGTAATATAACCATCCAATCGAGCTCCAGTATTGACCATGTCAGCTTTGCTTGATTTCATCAACACCTAGCAGCTTTTTTTCTAATGGTAATCTCCAAAAAAAATTAATCAGGCAATTCAGCAGCTTTATTTACTTCGTTTTTAGGTCGTACTCCAGCAATGTTAGAACCCAAGGCAACTACACAGGTTAGCATTACTAGATCAATCATCTTATGACCACCTTGGTTGCAGGCATCAGGTAACTTAGCAGCCTTTTTTTTAAGCTGAGATTGCGTTTTTGCAGCCAATATAATAGAATAACTAGGCTTAGCTTTTAAGTAAGTGAATAGGCACACATTTTAATTTCGTGATAAACAGTTGGGCGAAGAATATATTTTATTATAGAAGCTTTTTCAAAAGAAAAGTAGCTACTATATAATTTGTACAGTAAAAAATACAGAAAAAAAAAGGAAGGTGAAGTTTCTCTATCTCAAAATTACTTCTTAAATATATGAGTGGCATTATATGACTACTGAATATAAATTGGCAGCTTGTTTCCTGGTGCCTGCATATGACAGCATACTACAATTACATTGTTTTGAGTATTAAATTTTTGGCCACTGTGCATAATGTATGCTATATATCTTTGAATTTATTTTAGTTCATGCTCCTATGTATAAAGAGGTCTATAGGCTTGCATCGTCCAAGAGATACAATTTACATCAATGTAGAACTATATCATAAAAGTTCCAGTAGTATATTTTACCAGTACTGCATGCACTGGTTCTTCTACTATCAGGTACATTTGCATTATTAGTGGAGTAGCGAACTCTTATTTGCATTATTGCCCTAGGTACATTTGCAAATTCATCTACATTCAAGTAAATAATATTGACTAACTGTCAGTATCCAATTTTTTTTTAGTTAACATGAGAAATTCTTCTCCATTCAAGTAAATATTATTGACTAATTTCATCTATTGTCGGCATTTGCACCAGTTGTTAACCATGATATACAGTTTTCCTCTACTTGTTAAACAATACAATTATTGAAAAAACTGTACTAATGTCATTTGATTTATTCAATGACCTCTAAATTGAATGTATTCTATATGGTCCATAATTCTCCATCTTGTTGAAGCTTTGTGATTTAACCTCCTCCATTTGTTCATAATTAATTGAATGTACTACACTAATTATTATAGCTTATAGAAAAATCATTTTACCTCTGTGCATACAATTTGAGAATGGAAATTGGATAAAATAAATAAGAAATATAAAAATCCATACTCCAATGTTCTCACCATATGGAAAAAAAGTTAGTTTCATTAATTTTATATAATACCATAAACATTTTAATCTACTTACGAAACCAATGACTATTGATCTAGTTATGCGACTCCGAATTTGGAAAAAGTTACGTGAATAAAGGACGCTACCGGCACCATTAAGTCAAACGATTGCTGTCGAAGTGTTAATTATTGCTGATGATTCAAAAGGTTGTACTATCTTTTTTGTCTATTATCCCACTTCATAATCATGTTATCTACGCAGTTTCCTGTAGTGATAAATGATAATGGTAGGTTCTAGTCAATATCATCTGTGTGTGTTCGAGCTAACATGTGCAATTAATGTGTGATTTCATTGGGGGTGTACAGGATTGCATACATGGATTTCCAGGACAGAGTATCAATAAAGCGTTGGAGCTGAATGGATCAGAACTGGATGGATACTACTTATCAGTGGATGAGGCAAGACCAAGGCCTGAGAGTGGAGATGGTAGGTTCAGTGGAGGCAGAGGAGACAGTGGAGGTCGAGGTGGAAGTTCAGGAGGGAGAAGGGGTGGCCGTGATGGTGGCAGACGAGGAAGAGGAGGCGGCAAGAGGTCGTGGTGGCACTTCCTATAGGCAAAGTGCAGTAACTACTAGCATCGGTTAAGTCATCCACCCACCTATTTTAGCTGATATTGTATTAATGTTGTGTCACATAATAAATTAGCGCCCATTTCTGTTAAGTACTACACATTGGTGCCTAACCATAGATCACAATCTAGATTGCTTTTTGCACCAACTGTTAATTCTACATTCACTGAGCTTTCTTATATTTGCTTATTTTGTACTTTCTAGTGGTGCTGTCGTTTTCATTATAGTACTTTTCCTGTTATGTGATTGCGCAACAGTTGGTTAGTTGAATCTCAACTAGAACACTACAAATGAATTCTACATTATAATGGCCATATGAGTTAAGCACTATTCTAACTCAACATTTTGGTTGTTACCTATGTTTTTGTACATATTTTTCAAGTCTCTTCATTCTTCTGCCTTTTATCTACATGCAAAAAAACCACATTTGGTGATGATTAGATAGTTCAGCTCTTAATCAAATGGAAACTAATATTCATGGGGATATGCAGGTATTGACGAGTGGAGATGGACATGACGCCATGGAAATGTTTCCTGTAACTAAGGTTAAATTCCTCTACTTATAAACTATACTCTGATTCTGTTTAAAGTTTTACTCCTTGGTTGTTTGTTCTTATTCAACATTAAGAAAGAGAAATTTGAAACCTTTTTCTTTTTGCTGTTAGAGTCTAAGCCATAAAATCTAGATTGTGGACATTATGGACGATGTCTCATGTAAGCATATAAGAAACCCAAAAGCTTGTTGTTTAAAACAGCAAGCCCTGGCTTGCAGCACAAGCCTGAGCTTGCTGTTAAACAGCAAGCCCTGGCTTGCTGTTATAAACAGCAAGCCCTGATTGGCTTGCTGTTTGAAACACAAGTCTTGGATAAGAATCTACAACGTACTAGAACACCCTTATTGACGATCCTTTACTCCGACAGCATCCAGGGTTCCTCGAACAATGTGATATCTTACACCGCGTAAATCCTTAACCCTTCCTCCTCTTACTAACAAGCCAGGACTTGTTGTTTAACACTAAGCTCAGGCTTGTGCTGTTTGAAACAGTAAGCCCGGACTGGCTTGCTATTCAAACAGGAAGCCTGGGCTTGCTATTTGAAACCGCACGCATGCCCTAGCTATAGTTAAATTGATTGACGAAAATGAAAGAACTGGTCGCAGTGATTATTGAGGACGCAGGCGTGGCTGTGGTTGTTCAGGTATTTGCTGTTGAATTCTGGTCGTGGAAGGAAATTTTTGGGAGTGTAAGTTGGTGTTTGTGTGCGATTTCATATTTCTTTTACCATGCTTCCAAAAATACATTCGTAATTTTTTGCATAACACCATTATTTGAAAACATTATTGATCATACTCTAAGAGCATCATTGTTGTTTTTGATATCATTTCAATATTACTCATACTTGGGATTACTAGGTGTGTTAATATTTAATAACGATTAACGATGTTACTCAGAAATAAAATGATATCCCTTCAAGCTTTCGTGTACAGCCATATTATGGGCTTCCATGTATTAATTTATTTGATGTCACATGTACTTCATACTAATATTCCATGCATTAATTTATTTGATGTCACATGCAATATATAGTAGTACATACTAAGATTCCAGGTCTCAATCTGCACATCATCACTGCCATAAATGAGTATCAGAGTTAGATTACAGTTGGGATATGAATTAATCGAGTTCTTTGTGCAGTTGGTGCTACTAACTGTTAGTGTTAACTCGGCTTCATTTTCTTGTAACTCTTAAGAAGTCTAAATAAACCAACTGATGATTCATATGGTTTTAACTCAGTCTTCATAAGCAAACATCAATGTATCGTGTAATCTCACTGTTTTTAGTTCTTGTGGTACATCAATTTCTCATATTAAACTTATTTTTTCTATTTTCTTTTCCTAGTAATTCAAATAATCATAAAGTGCGTCTTGCATTTGCAGTTTGCACCTGCTACAATTGATACAGGAAAGAATCCTGGTGTGGTATATTGGAACAATTATTTACCCCACACCCCCATGCCAAGCGCCATCAAAGACTTAATCATGCTCGGTTTGTTCTTTCTTCATTTGCGTACATACATATAAAAGTTGTTCATAACAAATATTATATTGAATCACATGCAGATGAGTACAATGTTGAAAAAAGGGGTACGGCTGTTACACTTGTAGTAGAAGCTTGCTTATAAAATAGCAGCAGTCCTTTTTGTCATAATTATTGCATGTTCTCAAGAATTTTTAGTTTAGCATTTAACTATAGTCTCAGCTCACTTCATAGTTCATCATCAGATTAGGTAGAAGTATGTTCTGTGATAATAATACCTTACACATTTGTATGCTTTCTTTCCACATTAGCGTCAGGAGTACAGGTTTCATAAGAGTTTGGGAGGAATCACCATTTATAGCTGGCCTTGGTTTTTGGAAGTAGACAATTTTAAAACTCTTCACAAATAAAGTTTAAGAGAACAAATATGTTCTAAGGTGAGAGACTCAACTTAATTTGTGCTACGTGAAGTAGAAATCCAAGTTTTAAATATGGATCTGTTATAAAATTTGAATGCTTGCATGGAATGAACTGTTGGTATAATGTCTTGGCAGTCTGCAGGAAACTTTATTTGTCATTTTTTTTTTTTGAAATATGATAAGTTGGTAGCTTATATTCTGAATCATATTTGTGCTTAGACATTTTCATTTTTGTAAATCCATGAATCATTTATGTGATCAAGCTAGGACCTGTCAACAACAAGGGAAATAAGCCTGTAACTTTAAATCCAAGTAAGCTGCTCTTTGTAAATTCTAGAACAATGGATTAATATAATAACAATGGATTAATATCTATATTTTCTTGCATGTGTAGGGCCTTTAAAATTTACAAGGCATTGGGTGGTAGGTCACGAGATTGTGTTGATTGTAAACGAGATTGTGTTGATTGCAAGGTCATACCTGGAGAATGTGTTGTCTCACAACACCAGCTCTTGGTATGTGTGTTTCGTCTTCGGGTGGTGAAGGATAAGAGAGCGAAGATTAGCAGGACGAAATGGTGGAAACTCAAAGGAGACGCTTCACGGGTTTTTAAAGATAGAGTGATGGGAGAAGGGGCTTGGAATGTGGAAGGAAAAGCAAATGTCATGTGGAATGCGATGACAACTTGCATTCAGAGAGTCGCCACTGAGGTATTTGGGATAACAAGAAGAAGCAAGCGAGAACCCAAGGATTCGTGGTGGTGGAATGACGATGTGCAAAAGGCTATCAAAGAGAAGGAATGCTACAAATGCATGTACCGTCATAGAAGCGAAGAGAACATGCACAGGTACAAAGTGGCAAAGAAGACTGCAAAGAGAGCAATGAGTGAAGCAAGGGGACGAGTGTACGAAGATTTGTATCAAATGCTAAGTACAGAGGAGGGTGAAAAAGACGTTTACAGAATAGCTAGGCTACGCGAGAGGAGGGTGAAAAAGACGTTTACAGAATAGCTAGGCTACGCGAGAGGAGGACAAGAGACTTCAATCAGGTTAAATGCATTAAGGATGAGAATGATAGACTTTTGGTAAAGGACGATGAGATAAAGAATAAATGGAGAGAATACTTCGATAAGCTTTTCAACGAAGGAAGTGATAGCTCTTCGATTGAGTTGGAAGACTTAGCCGACAACACCGATAGACATTCTGTGCGGAGATTTCAAAAAGCTGAGGTAAAGGGGACGTTGAAACGTATGAAATCAGACAAATCGGTAGGGCCTGATGACATTCCTATAAAGGTGTGAAGATGCTTTGGAGATGCAGGGATAAGATGACTAACTAAGTTGTTCAATAATATTTTCAAATCAAACAAAATGCCAGATGAGTGAAGGAGAAGCATTTTAGTACCAATCTTCAAGAATAAACGAGATATTCAAAGTTGCACAAACTATAGAGGAATTAAGCTTATGAGTCATACAATGAAGCTTTGGGAGAGAGTTTGCGAGCAGCGTTTGAGGAGGTTGACAAGTGTCTTTATGAATCAATTTGGTTTTATGCTTGGAAGGTCAACCACTGAGGCAATTTTCTTGGTTAGGCAACTTATGGAGAGATACAGGGAGCAGAAGAAAGATCTCCATATGGTTTTTATTGACCTGGAGAAAGCTTATGACAAAGTGCCAAGGAGGGTTATGTGGTGGGCGCTAGAAAGGGAGAGAGTGTCATCAAAATATATTACCCTTATTAAGGATATGTACGAGGGGGTTGTGACTAGTGTTAGGGCATGCGATGGAGAGACCAGAGACTTTCCAATTAACATAGGGTTACATCAAGGTTCGGCTTTGAGCCCCTATATTATTGCATTAGTGATGGATGAAATCACAAAAGGTATACAAAGGCAGATTCCTTGGTGTATGCTCTTTGCTGATGATGTTGTGCTGATTGATGAAAGTAGAATAGGGGTTAATAAACAACTGGAGTTATGGAGGGAGACCTTGGAATCAAAGGGTTTCAGGCTTAGCAGAACTAAAACAGAGTATATGAAGTGTGAGTTTAGTAGTGTCAGGTCAGACGACGGAGATGTTACCCTGGCCGGTAGAGTAGTACCCAAGAAGGAACCGTTTCGATATTTAGGATCTATGTTGCAGTTTGATGGAGAGATTGATAAGGATGTTAGTTTTAGAATTCAAGCAGAATGAGTGAAATGACGACTAGCATCTGGCATTCTCTGTGATCGGAAGATTCCTCAGAGCCTTAAAGGAAAGTTCCATAGGACAGCAATCAGACCTACAATGTTATATGGTGCAGAATGTTGGCCTACTAAGAGGCAACACGTCCAGAAGATAAGCGTAGCAGAGATGCGGATGCTGTGTTGGAGTTGTGGGCATACCAGACGAGATCGGATTAAAAATGAGGATATTCGGGAAAAACTTGAAGTTGCACCTATTGAAGAGAAGTTAGTCCAATATCGCTTGAGATGGTTTGGACATATCCAACGTAGACCATACGATGCACCTGTATGCGTTGGAATTCTAGGCCGCGCCGAAGGCCCAAAGAGAGACAGAGGTCGACCTAAAATGACATGGGAGGAGATTGGAGTTTATCGGAAGAGCTGGTAATTGATAGGAGTGCATGAAAATTGGCAATCCATGTATCAGAACTTTTTTTTTTTTTTAAGACTTTATTTCACGTTTACTGAACCTTTTTATTTTTTATTACTATTTTAGATTTTATTTCACTTTTATTGAACCTTTTTACTTATTATTGTTATTATTTAAAAAAACCTTTATCGGACGACTTTATGTTTGTTTGGTTATTTTAAACCCTTTATATATATATATATATTATCATCATTATTAATTTTATTTTATTTTAATTTTGGGTTCCATATCTAGCCAATCCCAACTTGTTTGGGATATATGGCTTTGTTGTTGTTGTTGGGTGGTAGGTCACAAGGAACTTCCTTTCAATGGAAGCATGTTAAGGTGACATTTTTTTTTTCAGTTTTCCTTTAAATCGCTTATGAGTTTTTTTCATTTCTACTGGCTATATTTATTTTTATTTTTTATGTTTGTTTGGATGTTTGAAATCACTGATGTTGTTTGATGTTAAAGAAATTGTTTAGGTCATTCTATATTAGACCTTTATCCATATTAATGTTGTAGAATACATTAAAATAAAATTATGGAAAAAAGAAAAAAAGACTGCATAGTGGTGGTCGCTGCATAGAACAACGGTGAATAAAGCGTTGGGTATGACAGTTTAGTTTATGGAGAGTTGATATTTGTTTGGATATGGGTGGTGTACGACAGAGACGTTTTGCCTGATTAGTTTATGCTAGTGGATATGGGTATATGCGAGTTGATATAAGGGTTACATTGAGTTTTCCCCATACATGTATCACCATATATTCAACTCTATCTAGTTAGGTTCTGACAAATACAAATAAAACTATTTCACTGTATTATGCAGCATCATGCAGTACAGACACACATTAAAAGCTGCAATGAATTAATACTAAGTTTTTTTTTTGTTTCATTTAAACTAACTATTAAATTATTTCGTAATATTGCCAGTGTCTGCAGCAATTTAAAACAACGGATTGTGTATATTATGTGATGAGGTGTATGCTTGACATAATAAAATACCACAATCAAAGCATCGATTTACAAAAGGAACATTTTAATTTATTTCATTCGCCTAGCTAGCTATTATATGTTATTTACGACGTTTTAAAACATTACTACTCTTATAAATTGCAGGACTTCGCACGTGGTTCTTATGACCGACAAGAGATGAACGAAGTTCTGGATTGCTTAGCGACTTATATCATGCATAATTGGATGTAGTTATGTTAGTATTTTATTATGCATGTTAACTTCAGTTTTATGATTAGAATATGTTTTTTTTTCTGGTTGTACACATGAACTATGTTGATTGATAATACAATTATATTTTTTGTTTCATTAGATTGGTGGTATTAATACATCTATAGAATTTTAGCTTTTACTTAGTATTGCTTCAGGTTTAAAATTTTGAAATATTGGATTTTTTTTTTTAACTTTATTTAATTTGCATCAGTTATAATGGCATAGGCAACTGATGCAATAAACTAAAGGTCATAACAAATGTCATTTTTGCATCTGCTCATTAGCATCGGTTGTTTTAAAACTTTGATGCAATAGACCAAGGCTTCAGAAGCAAATGTAGACATTTGCATCTGCTTTATAGCATCGGTTGTATTAACTACTGATGCAAGTGATCGTCATTTGCTTCAGTTTTTTAACTGATGCAACAGAAATTTGTCTGTTGCATCATCTTCACTTGTATCAGTTGAATAACTGATGCAACAGGTGTTTAACAACTGATGCAAATGACATGTTTTGTAGTAGTGGTAGTATCTTTCACTGATCTTTGTTCTCCATGTTTTTTGAAAAAACACGTTCCAAATAATAGCATGTACAAACTACACACACACCTAAAAAAGGAGAGCAACCATTATAACCTTACTTACAGTGGTGGGGCATATTACAGTTTTCACTTTTTCTTTTTAGATGGTCGATTTCATTTAAGGATCTGATGGGCTTGATATCCAGCTAATGAAATTCTTTGCTCGGTTTTTTTTTGTTCAGAAAGGGAAAATAATAATAATTAAACACTAAACTTTGTTTTCAACGTTAAACAATAGTAAAGTGTATGCACATTAAATATCATGTCGTCAGAGAACAAGACTTCGGTTACTTTATTCCACTACGGATAGAGTGTCTAATTTTTAAGCACACAACCTCGCATAGATACATTCTTTTCACATTCTCATTTAATTACGGTTAAATTGGGATTGGTTTAACCTTGAAGAGAATGGATACATAATTCATGAAAGGGGTGAAAGTTGAACTAAACCTGAAACTAAAGATGGGAACCCATAAGGGCGGACCTATGAATTGGTACAAAGGAGGGATGACTTTAAAGCTATTTTTTTTTATCCATGTTATAGTACACTTCTAATGCCTCAAAACAATAATCAAAAGAAATTTTTGTAAATAGTAGCACTAGATTTATATTTCACTTTCAGCGCATGACATTTAGCTTAATTGTGATCCATGAATCTTTACAAATTCGAATTCCTTAACTAAAGAATCGGAGTTAATCTTCCACGCCAAAACACGCTCTAAATAAAGAGAAAGAATCAGTGAGAAATTCATCCCTCCTAACATTTGCGGATAGTTGTTTTTTTTACCAGTCATATGATCAAGTTAAAAATGAGATATTATGTTGTTTTTGCTAAATATGTTGGTAATAATTCTAACTTGGTGTTAAGTAAGAAATTCTAGAAAGTTTTTTTTGACTTTATTATCTGTATGATGGAGTGTAGTTCTTCTAGTGTTTTTGGATGGAAAATATAGGAATGAGGCAAAGGATTAACTATGAATTATAAATTAGTGTTAAGTTAGAAGTGATTTTTCCACTACCATTAATTTGATCAAGAAAAGATTAAAGTAGTAACTTATTCTTCTTGGTCGTTGATGAATTTTCCTTAAAAAAATCCAGTTTTCTCAAAAGGAATATAATGATGCTTTGGCATGAATAAAACATGTATTTGTAGGCATTGTGTTTTGTCATTTCAAATTCATTTTCTATTTTATTTTATGTCATTATATTTGCATTTGCTGAACTTATAAATGCTTATATAGGGCGGCATAACAAGAAATTGCAAGTTCCTTCAATACATGAAAGGATATTATACATCTTGAAACACGAATGATGGGATTGCAACATTCCATGGGCCTGCTATTTTCAAACCTCTCCCTTCGTCAAAGGTAGTATTTAGGAAATTTTTTAAGGTGTTCTTAATGGAAGATTGGTCGTCTTCAATTTGTAGAGCTTGCTAAGCGATATCCTGATAAGGTATCTTACAAAACTGGCATGCACTTCCATCATTATTTTACATGAGTCGTGTATTGGTAAAATGACCCTCAGCTCGAATTAGGTTCCAACTCTTGGATCATCCAGGTTCCATCCCTGGTAAGCAAATACTTTTTTTTAGTATATTATACATATTTGGTCATATAAAATTTCTTAAGAGGAAACAAATATTCAAATAATGGTAATATGGAAACTTGCGGTTATGGTTCTCAATTTCTTTAGCATACAACGGCTTTATTGATTTAAAATTAGCACATATTATTTAGCTTAGCTTATGAAGTCATAGCTGATAAGTAGTTTAATTAATTTTGAGCTATATGCTTAGATATGTGTTTTCATTTTAGCTACTTGGAAACTTTAGATTATACTTTTAATTGCTAATGTACATATATCATATTCTATACACATCTTTTCTATTAATTTTTGACCAATAGATGGCTTCTAGTAAGTTGTCCAAACCGACCGTTAGGGAGGTTTCCCTACTGTAAGAGACAAAAACAAATTGTCTGAGCCAATAAATTTAGGCATAATTTTCGCTCAAACAATAATGTTATCTCCATCTTTCCTTCTTTCTCTTCCTCAAATCTGCGTTTTCCTTAAATTTAGGCATAATTTATCTCCGTCGTTTCCTTCTTTCTCTACCTCAAACCAAGCAAACAGTCTTCTCAAGACCTTTTCCATATGCAATTATACCTCATCCATCGCTTTCTCCTAACTGGTGACACCCTCCTCCGTTTGCTGAACGCCTTCCCAATTTTGAATACTAAAACGATTTCATCTCCCCAGGTATGGTTTACTTATTTTCTATACTCAGTAATCATCATCCACAAATCGAGGAGCTAATTTTCATTAGTTTTAAATCGTATTAATTTGGTTTGATATTTGCTCCGTCTATAGATCTCCGCTTCAGAGGAATTCACAACGAACCAACAATTTTTTGTTTGATGTTTTCGGTCTCTTTACTCCATATTATTTTCAAATATCTATGATCTTATATTATTCTCCTTTCGTTAATATTTGATTTTCTCATCAACCTGATTAACTTATGTTTGTCTTATTTCTTTGCATAAATTAATTGCTATTGATGCGTCGATAAACTATTGTCTTGTTTACCACCGCCTATCAAGTTGATCATTTTTTTTCCACCCTATGAAAACTCAAACAAACAATTTTATTTTATTTTTTTAAGTCAGAGGGACATTTCAGCTTGACCATTTGGCTGATAAAGTATATTGAATCAAACTATAGTCTATTTCCCTACCATATGCCAACTTAATATTTGATAATGGTAGTATCTTTCACTGATCTTTGTTCTCTATGTTTTTTGAAAAAACACGTTCCAAATAATAGCATGTACAAACTACACACACACCTAAAAAAGGAGAGCAACCGTTATAACCTTACTTACAGTGGTGGGGCATATTACAATTTTCACTTTTTCTTTTTTGATGGCCAGTTTTCATTTAAGGATTTGATGGGCTTGATATCCAGCTAATAAAATTCTTTGCTCAGTTTTTTTTTTTGTTCAGAAAGAGAAAATAATAATAATAAAACACTAAACTTTGTTTTCAACGTTAAACAATAGTAAAGTTATGCACATTAAATATCATGTGGTCAGGGAACAAGACTTCAATTACTTTATTCCACTACGGATATAGTGTCTAATTTTTAAGCACATAACCTCGCATAGAAACATTCTTTTCACATTCTCATTTAATTACAGTTAAATTGAGATTGGTTTAACCTTGAAGAGAATGGATATATAATTCATGAAAGGGTGAAAGTTGAACTAAACCTGAAACTAAAGATGGGAACCCATAAGGGCGGACCTATGAATTGATACAAAGGAGGGATGACTTTAAAGCTATTTTTTTTACCCATGTTATAGTGCACTTCTAATGCCTTAAAACAATAATCAAAAGAAATTTTTGTAAATAGTAGCACTAGATTTATATTTCACTTTCAGCGCATGACATTTAGCTTAATTGTGATCCATGAATCTTTACAAATTTGAATTCCTTAACTAAAGAATCGGAGTCAATCTTCCACGCCAAAACACGCTCTAAATAAAGAGATATGGAATCAGCGAGAAATTCATCCCTCCTAACATTTGTGGATAGTTGTGTTTTTTACCAGTCATATGATCAAGTTAAAAATGAGATATTATGTTGTTTTTGCTAAATATGTTGGTAATAATTCTAACTTGGTGTTAGGTAAGAAATTCTAGATAGGTTTTTTTGACTTTATTATCTGTATGATTGAGTGTAGTTCTTCAAGTGTTTTTGGATGGCAAATATAGGAATGAGGCAAAGGATTAGCTATGAATTCTAAACTAGTGTTAAGTTAGAAGTGATTTTTCCACTACCATTAATTAGATCAAGAAAAGATTAAAGTAGTAACAGATTCTTCTTGGTCGTTGATGAATTTTCCTTAAAAAAAATCCAGTTTTCTCAAAAGGAATATAATGATGCTTTGGCATGAATAAAACATGTATTTGTAGGCATTGTGTTTTGACATTTCAAATTCATTTTCTATTTTATTTTATGTCATTATGTTTGCATTTGCTGAACTTATAAATGCTTATATAAGGCGGCATAACAAGAAGTTGCAAGTTTCTTCAATACATGGAAGGATATTATACATCTTGAAACACGGATGATGGGATTGCAACATTCCATGGGCCTGCTATTTTCCAACCTCTCCCTTCGTCAAAGGTAGTATTTAGGTAATTTTTTAAGGTGTTCTTAATGGAAGATTGGTCGTCTTCAATTTGTAGAGCTTGCTAAGCGATATCCTGATAAGCTATCTTACAAAACTGGCATGCACTTCCTTCATTTTTTTGCATGATTCGTGTATTGGTAAAATGACCCTCAGCTCGAATTAGGTTCCAACTCTTGGATTATCCAGGTTCCATCCCTGGTAAGCAAATACTTTTTTTTAGTATATTAGACATATTTGGTCATATAAAATTGCTTAAGAGGAAACAAATATTCAAGTAATGATAATGTGGAAACTTGCGGTTATGGTTCTCAATTTCTTTAACATACAATGACTTTATTGATTTAAAATTAGCACATATTATTTAGCTTAGCTTATGAAGTCATAGCTGATAAATAGTTTAATTAATTTTGAGCTGTATGCTTAGATATGTGTTTTCATTTTAGCTACTTGGAAACTTTAGATTATACTTTTAATTGCTAATGTACATATATCATATTTTATACACATCTTTTCTATTAATTTTTGACCAATAGATGGCTTCTAGTAAGTTATGCAATTTTTTTTTGTCACTAACAATGAATAGTGAAAATAAATACTGTTAATTTGTTTTTATTAAAGAGAGCATGAAATATTTGGTTCCTCTTTATGAATAATATGTAACCGAGTATACTATTTTTATGTGTTTTGTCTTCTCATTTCCAATCTTAGTTTGTATTTACTTGCAATTTCAATTTTCTTTTCTTAATTTCCCCCCATTTATTACTGATGTCATCTACAAGATATGTATTGCCACCTATATCTTAGTTAACACGCTTAGGCAATATTATATATTGAAATTACTATTCTAACATTTTTATAATCTTGAATTAGAATTATATTATTAATGTACAATCAGTTTTTGTGCAAATATGTAGATAGTGATTTACTTGTTGATTATGACGGTTTGATGAACAATTATGGTCCTTTATAATATGTCAATAATCAAGATGACACCAATAACTAACAAATATCAGCGGAGCTATTTTATAGCAAGTAGGCCTTGACAGCTTCTCAGAGAATATAGCAAATTGCAATAGCTTTGGTCGTCAATCCTATATGGCTAGACATACAACATTATGTTGTGAACTTAAGATATGATTATACGACCTCAAGTGCACAGTAACCTGTATACTAAAAAGAAGTGGGAAGCCTTCAGTATCCAAAAGTCAAAAGTTCATTGATCCAAATGACCCAAATACACTTGCAGGCAATGTGAGAGACCAAACATGGATAGTGGTGAATGATACCAAGAAGAAAAATCTAAGAGAGCGGACCTTTCATGTTTATTGTATTTAACAAACTACTAAATGTAAAGCTTTTTTGCTTTAGAACTGACCTTTCAGTCCAAGCTGCCACGCTCTGAGAAATACAAATTTTCTAAGTTGTACGCATTTTTCATTTAGTGCAAGCTTGTACTGATAAATCATTATATCTCAAAAGCTAAAATTATAATCTGTTATGATTTAATTTGTCTTACCTTGCAAGAGAAGAATTCTTATCTCCTCTAAATGAACTTCTAAAAGCTTTTGGTAAGTCTACAGACTTATTTTAAACTCAAGTATCCATATTTCATCATAACTTTCAGCAGTTTATTTATTTATTTCCAAACTCAGGGTTTTTTTTTAAAATCAAATTAAAACGTTAACAACAATTAATGACCTTATATTATCTATTATTAAATGATATGCCAATGTGTTAAATAAAAAGAATTTCTATATAATGCAAAAACTTGGTTAACTAAGCCAAAATGAAGCCTTTTTTTAATCTTCAAATATACCCTTTTTCGCTGTAACCTCACAAACAGTCATCTAGCTTCTTTTTGCATTATTATTAAGCCTTTAGGAATTGGATAGTGGAAGTTAAGATGCGCCCATGTTCTCATTCATCCTTAGTAACTTCAGTCTCTAATTCTGATCCTCACCGATATTTTAAAAACCTCCATTTTTCTTTGTCTCTTCTTTAGACCATTGATTATACTAGCAGTTGAATGTTAAGATTCAAGGGAGGTCATTGCACTATCAAAGATTATGAGTCGCCATTCCTCCTTTGGATATTAGTTCTACGGTAGACATGCACAGAGAAGATCAAGATTGGCAAAGGTTATTACTCTCTAATCAACGAATTCAATTTCAGATTGTACATAAATGTGTTCCTTTTCGCTTCTGATCCTAACTATAAGTCTTTTTGGATTTTTACCATTTTTCATTAAACAGAATAAAAACTTGATGAAAACTCATGCAGATTTGGAGAAGAATATTTTCCGTACAGGTTATACAATGATATGGGTTGAAGAACGACATACTAGATTGCAACTTTAGCTTTATCTGTAGTATTTTTATTTCTACATTTCGGTTTTGAAAATAACAATGATACTTTTAAGTGATTTATTTAAATAAATTAGTTCAATAACTTATGATTTATTTATTACATTTACCCTTGCGTTTTTATTTCAATTGAATATTCATTTGTATGATGATATATTTTGAGATTACATTTGTTTTGTTTCTCCTTTTATTTCTTCAATCCATTAATGGTTTGGAGCTACAAAATAGTTAATCATCAAGAGTACATTGATCCTACTTGATATATAATAAAAATGTGTATATGTGTTTGTGACTGATTCAAATCAATACAATGACAGCATATTCTTAGTCTTAAGTTGGTCTACATGTATGATGCAGCATAATTGAATTTACATTTTTTCAATTACATATATTTTATCTTAAACTACACAAAATTTGATTTAAAATATGTTTTAACAAATAATTTTATATTCCATATTGAACATTTTAACGGTCGGTTTTTCCACCGTTGTGCTGTAATACTAGTATATTAGATGTCTTCAGTTTTGCCTGTTTCTGGAATACTCTGACCCAAGATTTGTACATGCAGAGTTGAATCCCCATATTTATGGCACAACTGAAATAGGTACCGACACATCATTTGCATGACATATACTATCATTAAGTCCATTAATGTAAATCATGCTCTAAGATTTTATCATGACTTGTTAATGTCTTAAATATAACCTACCTATTCAATAGACTGTCAAGATGTTGCTATAATCATTAATTATACAGCGTATAAGTCAACGAAAAACAGTCTCCATCATAGTCTTGAGGTGTACATAACTCTCTCCATCCATTGGTGGAATTAAGGGGGGCCCATATAAGCCCCACTGATCTCCACCAATGGGTGGAGAGAGTTTTGTTCACACTGGTCAAAGCAGTGTGAACAAACTCACAGCATTCAAATGCAAGCATCGAGATATATATTTTAACAAATTTTACATAATCAACAATGTTACCTTCATATAAACATCGATATCCGGATCAGGTTTAATATTTGCCTTTTTCCCCTCTTGAAAGTTCAGTTTAACACATCTACAAAAAAAATGTACATGGTTTAATTTCAACAAGTTCGTAACTATAAGAAAACAATCAAACATTATGGGACAATACTATGACAAAATATATAAAATCATACCATATCTTGTGCCTACTCCTTGGCATCAAGATCAAAAAGCCAGATTTTCTCTAATTGTCATTTCTCCAATATGTTAATCATGTTAGCCGATATAAGCAGAAGTTCTTTGTGCTATAAATTCATCCATTCCATGCCCATTGTATGTAACTCTCCCGTCTAATTTCAGCGTCGAGTGCAGCTTTCCTGCTAAAGCTATAGCAAAGTTGTATTTCTAGAACTAGGAGTTCCGAACAGCAAAGTCATTCTACAACAATACACATAAGTCATTAAAATTTCAAAGACTTATACAGTAAAATGAATTTCTTTTAAACTTGTAACGTGTTTAACTTATTAGCTTTATTTGTTTCTAATATGTTTTTCATTTGTTTATGTTAAGAAATCAACGAATTTCAAATCTTGCAATTTTTTAGATTTGGATCTTTGTTTGGATCGTTTTAAGTTGGCACGGTAATAATATATATATAGAACTGAAAATTTTTAGTATTCAATTATGAATCATGTTGCATCCTATATATCTCCAGATGATTATAAAACTTTGAACATCAGCTTTCTCTACTTGCTTCCTTCCTTGATGTTTTCCCATATTAAATTTAATGCAATAAAATTAACATTAATTGGACTTTAAATTAAACATAACTAAACTAAAATCAAAATTAATTTGACATTAATTAACTTTAAAATAGTGTTTTAGGCTTTGATGCTTAAACTATTGGCTTAAAGAAAGTACAAGGTAAAATCAAAGTATTTATCGGTTATTTCCCAACATAACCTGATAAACTAAATTGCACCCAACATATTGCCCATCTTCAGGATAACTCATTAATTACTCAAGAAATTTACAAGCCATCTGTATAGGAGTCAGTCTTGTATTTAATTATGTATCAGATTTCCTTTTAGTTTCCTTTTTGGTTTAGCAACTACTTGAATTTGATTAAAAATAGTTTAGCTTCTTCCTGCTAATGCTCACGATGACTCAAAATTGAGACCTTTATATTATATTATATTTCACCCTTATTGATATAATTAATCAATCCTATACTTAGTGGCTGAATCATATAGGACTCCTTAAATGTTGATGATTTTAATGCTTATGATTTTTTACATGGTGATAATTTTGAAAATTGCAACCTAAATCCCTATCAATTATTTTTAGAGTATCATGGCATAATTCAAACAACTCTTGATTTAAGCATATAAGATGTTAACCCCGTTAGTTCAATGCGGTTCAAGGAAAATATTGCTAACAATATTTTACGCAATGGACTGGACAACTTTATAAAAAATTGTTTTGGCGCCAAGATCTTAAGTCGTTTACACGACATGAAGTCATGTCGAGCAAATCAAGTCGCTCTAGAGTTTAAGTTGTCAACGCGACATGGAGGCAAGTCGCTTGTACGCCACGACATAGATAAGTCGTCTTCATCCATGCCGCATTCACATTCAAAGACAAGCCGTACTCCGGAAGGTCATGCCGTATGGGTCATTCAAACCATAAGTCAATTATGGTCCATGCCGTTCACGACCCCAACAGTGAGTCAAGTCGCCCGTTCAGTAAAGCATCCGTGTTGCTCCAATAGCTGATGTAATACACCATGAGATCCATATAAACCATAAAGTTCCTTGACATTAGAATACCATGCATGTCGTATAAACTCATATCGTGACCCAATAAAATGCATACTGATATTTCTAGACCGCATGTTATTATTCATGGCGTTATTCATGTTATGTCGCATCCATCACGCCGTATGGCTGGGACATTCAGATCGTTTAGAATGGCTTTATACAGTCAAGACGTTGTACAAAAAAATGTGGCCGAGAACATTCTTAAGAGGCCACACGACATGGAACAAATCAATAACCATCAGGTCGTAGTGGAAAGCAACAAGGTGGGACGAGCTTTACTTTACACGTGGCAGGCTAAGCAAGATGACTACAGAAGGCCAAGACGCACCTTTTATCATTAAGGCAAGTCGTGTCATGTGTTGAAGCGGTTCTAAATAAAAAGCATGTCACAAGTCCTTAATTAATCCACACTTGAGTCATGTCGTGTACCACTCATCCGCAAATCAACTCATATCGCGCCAATCGAAGAAAAGGGGAATATTTATTGGGTGCCAGCTGTAAAAGGAAAGCTGCCTCATTATGTTTTAATCAATCCGTCTAGCTTAAAGAAGAAGCAGTCATACCGCAATTCTTATGTCATTAAAGTCGCTTAGCACCATGTCGTTCTCCAGGCTGCTACTCCAATCCAAGTCTTCATGCCGCATGGATTAAGGCAGTCTCCTATTCATGTCGCAAGCAAGTCATGGCGTTTTGGAGTCATAGTGTTTTAAAGTCATGGCGAGCTAAGTCATGGCGTTTTTCCACATAATTACAGAATTGCCACCCAGGTTAAAATCATCTATAAATACCCCTTATAATTCATTTGAGTTGGGGGAGGGGGACCGAAAATTCATTTCTACAAGGAGACTCCATCAAATTCAAAGCTCATCTATAACTTCTCTAATGACTTCCATGGATTCAACAACACTTTTCTAACTTCATGAAGATCAAATCCAAGTGAATGATCATAAAAGCTTTCTCCAATCAAATCTAAGAACCTTCAATCTCATTCAAGCTACATAATAAGTCTCTCAAGCTGTAACGACCCAGAAAATCTGAACCAATTTAAATTTTTTAAATTGGCTAAAATAATGGATTTTAAATATTTAAAATAAATATTTTAAATAATGGCGATGAAAACTAAGTTTGAATCGACAATTGAAAACGAATATAATTAATTATAATTATAAACAAGGCCTGAAATGGCATGGCAGTTTCAAAAAAAATTGAATTCAAACTTTGTCGGACTGTACCGGGTGCAAAACAATCCGGATTTTAGTGAAACCAAAAACATTAGGATCTAATTGATGATATCTTTCCAACGAATCTGACCAATCGAAATTTGATAACGAGAATCAAAAGATATGTCCAGTTGAAAATTCTGAATAGTCGCTATGGAATTCAGGCCCTTAAAAATGGACATTTTGCAAATGACCTCGGATTTCGACGAAACCACTTCTGTTGGATCCGCAGGGTCAATTTATTGTTAGGTTTCAAGTTTCATAATTTTTGGAATCAATATGTGAGCGTGGCAAAGGAAAACGCGTTTGACCAGTTTCCGTTGATTTTAATCGACTGGAAATTGGCCATTTTTCAAACGGTCTCAGAATTCGACGAAACTAGTTTTGTTAGGACCGTATCGTCAATACGAAGCTAGAAAATATTTTTCTGGAATTTTTCGAGTTCGTATGTGGCCCTACTAAATTGAAATGTGCGTTTAAATTGAATATATAAAGAATTATACTTTAAATTCAACGAAAACTGATTCAAACAGTCGAATTGGCCTACGATACATATCCCATTGTGTTCGAAATGGGGGTAAAACGCTAGGGACGACAGTCGGCAGGTTCGATTTCGAGTTCGAATGGGAAGGGTACTTTGGAGAATTTAAAATTCAAAATAAATTAATAAATTATATAATAGCCCCCCCTTCTCCTTTCCTCCCTCAGTCAACTCTCGGTCAAATAAAAAAAAAAAACTCGACGAAAGCCAAAACCCTAGCCGCCAGTCTCCACGTCGCGCCGCCACTCCCATCATCGATCCCCCGCCGCCTCCGCCTTTCTCTTCCCCCCCCCCCCCGGCCCACCTGTACGAAAACCGCCCTCCTCCTCTCTCCATCCTTCAACTCCGAACCCAAACAGAAACCGCGAGCACCATAGAAGACCGCCAGTGAAGGGGAGCCGCCTCCGACCACCGCCAGGATGATGCAGCCCTCCTCAGCCCTTATCCTCCGGCCTTGCGCGAGCACCATTTTCCCCCCTGTTCGACTGTAATCAGCACCTCCGCGCGAAGGAGAAGCCAGCGCCTCCATTCTTCCCCCCCATACCCGTTGTAAGATTTTTATATTCCTTTTCTTTTAGATTATTTAGTTAATGTTATTAAAAATATGATTTTTTAAAAAAAAGGAAATAACCTTGTTTTAGGAAAGTAATTTTTTTATATATATCATAACTTGAAAAAGTTGCGATTTTCCAACATAAAGTTAGGAATTTGTTAATAGAAAATGTTATATTTTTACAAAGGAAAGGGTATATTTTTTTTTATATATATAACAGAAAATATAAAAACATTATTTTATATATGAAGTGAAATATAATCCTTTACATATATGTAGCGAGATGAAAAGATATGATTTTCTAATTTTGTAAAGACATGATTTTTCTTATGAAGTTAGTAGAATAAAATTTCGATTTTATATACGAACTAGAGTTAGAAAGATTCGATTTTTATGTAGAAAAAAAAAAGAATTTATAAAAATACGATCTTTATATAGAAAAAGGAATTTATAAAAATACGATTTTTATATATTGAATAACATAGTAAAAATTCGATTTTTACATATGTAGAGAATACGGGTGAAAGCGACAAAAAGGCGAAGATTTCTAAAGGAAGAGTCGTGGTATTGGATAGCTATTGGTGAGATTTCTGATTTAAAAATATTATATATGTGTGAAATGAAAGTGAATAGCTATATATAAATATCTATATATATATAT
This sequence comes from Allium sativum, assembly GCA_030737875.1. Taxonomy (NCBI): domain Eukaryota; kingdom Viridiplantae; phylum Streptophyta; class Magnoliopsida; order Asparagales; family Amaryllidaceae; genus Allium; species Allium sativum. Next base: position 495,647,554 of record CM060920.1, read on the forward strand.
ATACGCCCCTCGTCCACAAACCATGGACGATATCTATTGGTTGAAATTGTTGTGAAAATTGATTGATAGCGAATGATTGTTTGTGATTGATATTGGTTGATTGTGGTTGAAAAATACCCATTTGTGGTTGTGAAATATTTGGTTGAAACCACATAGGATTAGTTTGTGGAAATGAAATAAATATATACATGCCGCCTGCGTGCGAACTAGATGCATGATCCCCATTGTCAAAAACCGCGAGGTTTTAAGGTAGAGCGAGGAGCCGTACTAGAGACGGTGCCGGTTTAACTACCCTGCCGTTATGCTGCCGAAATTTTGAATAATATTCGTGTGTTTGAATTATTTTCATATGCTTAAACTATATTTATTCATTGAATAGAAAACATTCATGTGTTGAATTGATATTCATTCGTCGATTAGAAATTCATGTGTTGAATGGTATTCATATTTTGAAATAAATTGTTTGATGATAAAAATCACATTTTTATCTATATATAAAAACTATAGAAAACATTCATGTGTTGAATTGATATTCATTCGTTGATTAGAAATTCATGTGTTGAATGGTATTCATATTTTGAAATAAATTGTTTGATGATAAAAATCACATTTTTATCTATATATAAAAACTATAGAAAACATTCATGTGTTGAATTGACATTCATTCGTTGATTAGAAATTCATGTGTTGAATGATATTCATATTTTGAAATAAATTGTTTGATGATAAAAATCATCTTTTTATCGACTATATGAACTGTGTAAAATAACCTCGTTTAAAAAGAAATTGTAATATGATAAAAATCCCATTTTTATCACCAACTTGAACTATATAGAAGAATAGTGTTTTGAAATGAATTGTTTTACAATAAAAATCACATTTTTATTGTATGCATAAATCGTTGAAGTGTGAAGTGTTAAAAATAGCCACTTGTTCAAAATAAACATATATGAGTTGAAATATTCATTAATTAGCTAATGAAATGATTTGCACCTATTTATGTAACATTAGAATGAATGGTGTTTTTAAACCAAATTGAAATCAAATATGAAGTCGAATAGAAAATGATAAATGATATGAACTGTGTATATGTGTACATACATATTCATTGAACAGGTTATAGCAAAGGGGCTAGAGAAGAGGAATAAAATTTTGTGCCCGACAAATAGGTACACATTTACTGCTTTGTTTGGGTGATGATTTTATGAGCCTGTTGGCTTTTTCTTTTTCTTTTTGAGATTAGAAGGACCGGGAACGCTATCTGCGATTTCCCGATGCTCCCGGTGCAGGGGAGGTTATGGCGAAATTTTCCAAAATTTTAAGGTGTTAGAAAATTTTTTTGAAGTGAAAACGATATGGAAATCACTGAAAGAACTATATTTATATAAATATATAAATATAAATAAAATTAAAACGAAACGAAGCCGTGCAGTTCGTATTTTGAAACCGTGATTTCAAACGACTAGTGCGGGAAATCCGACCATTGGATTTTCCCGAAATCTCAACCGTCGGGTTCGCCTTGGAATAATCTTTCCAACGGCACCAACCTTGTAAAAATCCAACGGTTGGATTGTCTGGAATGTTTAATTCAAATCTGAAGAAAAACAAAGCCAGAAGCGATTATATTTATATATATATAAATATAATTATATATTTAATCGAATAACGACGCTGCAGTTCGTATTTTGAAACCGAAATTTCAAACGATTGTACCGGGAGATCCGACCGTCGGATTTTTCCCGAAACTGGAACCGTTGGGTTCGTTTTGAAAAGACCTTTCTAATGATGTAAATTTTGTAAAGATCCAACGGTTAGATTTTCAGATATGTGTAAAACAAATCTGAAGAAAAACAGCGCCACGGCCGCTGTATGGCCCGAAGCGTCGTTTTGAATAAAATGGCTATTTTAAAATAAATAAAAATAGCGATAAATAGTTATAAAATATTGGAAACAATATGGAATGGAAATAAACTGAATTTGCTTGATTTAGGTGGCTTTTGATGGTTGAATGTGTTTGGTGTGAAAATTACATTAAAGAACACAATTGGTGTTGGCGAATAATTTAACCATTGAAATAAATTGATTTGAAATTCTAAAAATACGTGAATTATTTGAGAAGGCCGAGTTAATTCTCATTTCAAATAATTGACCGACGATTGAAAGTCGAAGATGAAGACGATGGTCGAAGACCGGAGATCTTCACCTCGTTTGGATGGTAACCGAGGTCCTGATTGGGAGGCATCCCGAAATATGGATAATGAGTGGTGATCGTCCAGACGTACGTGGTGATCGATGGGTTTGCGAGGTATTTAGTGCCTCCGGTTTCGTTCAGACCCAGAACGGACTTGTAAATGGACTGTGTGTCTGACATTGGAGTTTATTCTGTGTTGATTGATTTCTGTTAAATATACATCTGTTTAGTGGCGGAGAATTTATTCTTTTGCTTAACGCCCTTCTCTGAGACGCACGAGCTCAGAGGTTGTATATCGATGGACATCAGTCGCATGGCATGAATTGCCTGTGTGGCATGCTAAGATGCAGTGATCAGGGCTTCTGTTGAAAAGCAAAGTCTTGTGGTGATGATCAAAGCACCGCCTGTGTGGCGTAGCTTTGTGTATAACGTGAATTCGCGAGCCTCACACCCCGGTATGAACCTAAAACGGGAGAGGACATCAGGGAGGGCCTGCGTTTCTTTCTAGCTAGGGTGGTGTCAGTGACCTACCAGCCCTGACATTTATATACTTTTCACCTATGTGGTTGTTGCTGTTGCGAGGCGCCTCGGTTTGATCGGACGATCCGGGTCCGATGGAGTCATTCGTTGGCTCGTTTACGCCCCAAAGGGCGGAGAAACGTAGTGTTCAGGCATAATAATCCACATCGGTGGACCGGCCCTGACGATCTAAAGGGTTGATGCGTTCTGATCCTGAGACATGGGCTAGATTGTCTCGAATTCGGTAAGGACTATCTTTTGCCTTGGTTCATGACGGAAATCCAATTTCCAAATACGACATCGTGCGGTTTTGATTGTATACCTATATATGGCGACATAGTGGTATGGGGCATTAATGCCGTCTATGATTGATAGTTATGATTTGAAATTGTTTTCAAAACATATAAACACTAGCAATAATATCAAATGCCTTTGTTTTGTTCGTATCAAGCATATTTTGGCTGTTATAAGGTAAAAACTCTATCCTCCGGTTTGCGTTGCATTGTGTGATGGGAACTGAGTCTTATAACGGCTTCATTTTTATAAAAAGCATAGCGATGTTTAAAGAATGATTTGTTTTAAAGCACTGGCAATCCAATGGAGTAAACCCGTTCCACGAAAGTGGCGTGGTCCTGTGATTTGCCATATTATATTTGTGTTGAGTAGATTTCTCATACCAGTCCCATGACTGACTCGTAGTTTGTTTCACTCTCAAACTCGGGTGCCCCTTTTTCTACACGGGCAGCCTGGTATTCAGGTTTAGCTGGTTCTTTCTGGATAGCTGGAGCTGAAGATGGATTCTATCATTTATTTCTTTTTATGCTGTTCAGCTCCTATTGTACATATTTTGTTTATTTCCGCTGTAGACATTTATGTATAGCTGAACTGTATTTGTACTAAGTAAGATCCTGTATACTGTGTAACTCTGATGATACTTTTATCCAGTATATTTTATTGTTCATTATCTGGTGTATTTATTTAATTCTGTTCTGCTATTATCTGTTTCTGTGTTATATTCCAAAGATAACCTTGTTTCCGTGAGAACGGGAAATCGGGTCGTCTCACAAGCATCATACAAACGATCTCTTCTCCTCTCCGAAGCTTAAAATCGAATGTTAATTCACTACAAAATCTATGAAGATCATGGAAAAGGATCAAAGCACACAAGTGGTTGAAGATTCATCACAAAGCTAAAAGATCCCTTCATTTTCTTCACTAAATTCAAGTGAAATCAGATCATAAGGAAGGAAAAAAGAGAGAAATGATTGTAATGAGGGAAAATTCATATGTTGTAAGCTTGAATATCGTAATGAGAATTGATTGAAAGTGGACGTAGATTCATAGAGAATCGAACCAGTATAAAAATTCCTTTGTGTTCTTACTTGCTTTTCTTCGTTTATTTTGTGATTATGCGGTACCATATTCTTATCGAATCGGTGAAGTGTAGTTTTACACCTTTGGTGTTTGATCCCAAATTTGAAGCAAACATTTGGCGTCCACCGTGGGGCCGCGCTCGCATCTCCTACCTCTTCTCGCACTCTCCCAAAGTTAAGATCCTTGCATTAAAGCTCTAAGTTGCATCCTTCTCTGAAATCATGGCAAAGTCTAAGAAGACCGTTAACAAAGCCGTGATAGAAGCCGATGATGTTGCTAATGAAGAGACACCACTTACTAACCGTTTCGATGTTGGTGAAAACTCGATAAGTGGAGCTGGTGTGACTAGAAATGAACTAAATGCCGCTATTGCCAACATGAACCGCCGAATTGAAGCTTCAAATAAAACTTTGATGGATGCTAATGATGCTCTAATGGAAAAAATGAACGCTCTTCTAAATGCTCAACCAATTCAAGCCCCACCAAAAGTGCATGTGGATCTCGAGGAGAATGGAAAATCGCCTGCTTCCGATCATAACCGCAATGACAATATGGAAGACGATTATGATGGGGCAAGTGACATGGATGAAGCTAATATCGAAGGATTGAAATCAAAAGCTAAGAACCATTCCGAAGTGAATGCTCAAAATGCCGCCAATCCTATGACGGGGGCACTTCTTCGTTGAGAAGGCAAAGGGCCTAAGCTCTTTAATCGAGATCATATGCCTAGACGAACATTTGGTAAAGAGCTCAGCTTCACAGAGCGACATAGCACCGAAGAATACATTTCGGATGTGATAGAACGAGCCATGAAAAAGAATCAAGCTGGCAAGGACAATGAAAGAGAATGGGAATTCTCTCCCGATAGGACTCCATTCACCGAAAGAATCCTTGAAGCAGAATGTCCGAAGAAGTTCAATCCTCCGACTTTGCCTCCGTACAATGGTCTCGTTGATTCAAACTACTTCCTATTCAAATATGAGTGGCATATGAGCGCAGCTAAAGCAACCGATGAGATGAGATGCACATACTTTCCTCTCTACTTAGAAGGTGCTGCATCATTATGGTTCACAAAGCTGCCACCCAAATCCATCGATCGGTTCTCTGACCTGACCAAAAAGTTCAAGGAGCAGTTCCGCCTCTATGCTACTAAAGCCAAGGATGCTATAACACTTTCAGTAATGAAGCAGAATCCAGGGAAAACTGTTAAAGCCTTCCTCAGTCGATTCAATGTTGCCTTGTCTAAAGTGAGGAATCCAGAGCCACACATAATTCTCATGGCTTTACTCGATGCTATAGACAAAACATGCGAATTCGGAAGATGGATAAAGATGAAGGAACTGACTTCGCTTGACAAGTTCTATAAGAAAGCAGAAGAGTACATGAGAGTAGACGACAACCCTATACCCCTTCAGGTCATTGATGGCAATCAACTCCTTTAAGCTCCTAAAAATACGGCTGTCCAATCTAACCAAAAGAATAATTAGGGACAGAAGCGAATCAATGATGGGAACGACAACAAGACTAATAAGAAGTCTCGCCTTTTCAACTCATCAGAGCTAACACCTTTGAATGACACTCCTAAAAATATCTATCTTGCAACAAAGAAATCTGAAGAGTATGCAGAGCCAAATCCGATAAGGATAAGTAACAAAGCAGCAAGCTCGGGGAAGTTCTGCAGATTTCATAACCAACCTGGTCATAACACCAACGAGTGCCGACACCTGAAGAACCTCATTGAGGAATTGATCAGGAAAAACAGGTTACAGCAGTATGTAAAGAACCCACAAGCCATGAATCCTTCTGCTGCTCCCCAGGGGCAAGGTGCATCAGATCAGTCTGGTCCAAGCAATATAGCCTCTTCTCAAATCATGTCAAGACTGATCATCAACTGATAACCGCTGCTGGCGCTCCGATTTCAATGGCTTGGAACAAGCGATCAACGTTGCCACATCTTTACTTCATGCTCTATTTCTCGCTTTGGTCCATCCTTTACTTCGCATTTTACTTTCTGTTATATTCAAAACTTTATGTAAATAGTTTGTAATAATCTGCAAGTTATGCACTGAACATTAGTTCTATGACTAAGAGCATATCTGTTCGAATGAATTTCCTGCTTGCAAAGTTATACATCAAATCAAAACTTTCTTAAAAGACGGTTTCATATTGCAGGCCATTTGTCGAGCGCTTGTTTCTGAAACATCACGATCCCAACAACGCTAGCTCAAGAGCCGAATGTTGTAAATATCAACATGTACAAATGCAAAATAGGAAAAGCACTGCCTTGAAAAAGTGAATGGGAAAGTCGCAAAGATTCAAACAGCGAGCAAGCGCCACGACAAACAAGCACGAGAGCTGAAACTTTTATCGAAGGGACACTTCCCGAAGTGGGAGGTTCAGAGCTTCAGTTCCTAAACCAGAATAGCATGCTAAGTCGAGCATCTAACAAAGGGACTGATGGCTGCCCCGCAAAACGATATAACATCCACCAAGACCATTTACGCAGCGTTTGATATGATCAAACGTGAAGAATGAAAATCCATTTGCGTAGTGTTTGATATGATCAAACGTGAAGAATGAAAATCCATTTGCATAGCGTTTGATATGATCAAACGTGAAGAATGAAAATCCATTTGCGTAGTGTTTGATATGATCAAACGTGAAGAATGAAAATCCATTTGCGTAGCGTTTGATATGATCAAACGTGAAGAATGAAAATCCATTTGTGTATTATTGGATATGATCAAACGTGAAGAATGAAAATCCATTTGCGTAGCATTTGATATGATCAAACGTGAAGAATGAAAATCCATTTGTGTAGCGTTTGATACGATCAAACGTGAAGAATAAAAATCCATTACCGTAGCGTTTGATATGATCAAACGTGAAGAATGAAAATCCATTTGCGTAGCGTTTGATATGATCAAACGTGAAGAATGAAAATCCATTTGCGTAGCGTTTGATATGGTCAAACGTGAAGAATGAAAATCCATTTGTGTAGCGTTTGATACGATCAAACGTGAATAATGAAAATCCATTTGCATAGCGTTTGATATGGTCAAACGTGAAGAATGAAAAGCCATTTGCGTAGTGTTTGATATGATCAAACGTGAAGAATGAAAATCCATTTGCGTAGCGTTTGATATGATCAAACGTGAAGAATGAAAGTCCATTTGTGTAGCGTTTGATATGAACAAACGTGAAGAATGAAAGTCCATTCATGTGACATCTGATCATTTCAGACACGGCAGGATTATTGGGCACTAAATCCCAAAGTCTACCCTTAGCAGGGGCATAACATGTAAAGTCCTTGCTGGGGGCACCCAATTGATCGTCAGTATCAGGAAGCACTTGATCCGATAACGACAAGCATTGGGGTTTTCATCAAAGTCCTTCCTAGGGGCACTATTTCTAAAATTACCGACGCTTGGATTACTTAGTATAATCGAGTGGCAAAAGTCTCTAATGACTGAATCAATCAAGCTAGATTGTGAACGGAGTTTGAACGTTAACCACTTAACTTGCATAGTGTCTGAAAATCTCGGACACGACAAGTATAAAAGTTTAGCTCGAACATGGGCACAAATATCCAAGTCTTCTCCAAAAGGAAACCAAAATCTCTCAAATACGTATTTCTCAAATGAGAAATATCAAACACCATCATATTAGTAACAGAAATGGTAGCGTTCAAAATCTACAGTCGGCTCAGTCAATTATTTGATTTTTTAATCGATAAATGCAAATTCAAATTTGAATCTCGTATTTGTACAAACAATGTTCAGTGAATTACGAACTGCTGAGTAGAACAATTCTGTGCAGATACTTCATTCAATTCAAAAATAAAATTTGCTATAATTCATAATTAACTAATCTGTTATTGATGTGGACAGTCAATGACAAAGTACAAGTCCATAATTGTGCAAATACTTGTTTTTATTACAGAGCAGGTATCACAAAGTTCAAAGTATGATTTGCTATAGCAGACAAAAAGCTACGACTGAATCTCAATGCAAATTGTGTTTATTTCGAAGCCTGCATTTCTCGCAAGCAAAAAATACAAGCTTCGAGGGGCAAATGTTAACCCCGTTAGTTCAACGCGGTTCAAGGAAAATATTGCTAACAATATTTTATGCAATGGACTGGACGGCTTTATAAAAAAATTGTTTTGGCGCCAAGATCTTAAGTCGTTTACACGACATGAAGTCATGTCGAGCAAATCAAGTCGCTCTAGAGTTTAAGTTGTCAACGCGACATGGAGGCAAGTCGCTTGTACGCCACGACATAGATAAGTCGTCTTCATCCATGCCGCGTTCACATTCAAAGAGAAGCCGTACTACGGAAGGTCATGCCGTATGGGTCATTCAAACCATAAGTCGATTATGGTCCATGCCGTTCACAACCCTAACAGTGAGTCAAGTCGCCCGTTCAGTAAAGCATCCGTGTTGCTCAAATAGCTAATGTAATACACCATGAGATCCATATAAACCGTAAAGTTCCTTGACGTTAGAATACCATGCATGTTGTACAAACTCATGTCGTCATGACCCAGTAAAATGCATACTGATATTTCCAGACTGCGTGCTATTATTCATGGCGTTATTCATGTTATGTCGCATCCATCATGCCGTATGGCTGGAACATTCAGATCGTTTAAAATGGCATTATATAGTCAAGACGTTTACAAAATAATGTGGCCGAGAACATTCTTAAGAGACCACACGACATGGAACAAATCAATAACCATCAGGTCGTATTGGAAAGCAACAAGGTGGGACAAGCTTTACTTTACACGTGGCAGGCTAAGCGAGATGACTTCAGAAGGCCAAGACGCACCTTTTATCATTAAGGCAAGTCGTGTCATGTGTTGAAGAGTTTCTAAATAAAAAGCATGTCGCAAATCCTTAATTAATCCACACTTGAGTCATGTCATGTACCACTCATCCGCAAATCCACTCATATCGCGCCAATCGAAGAAAAGGGGAATATTTATTGGGTGCCAGCTGTAAAAGGAAAGCCGCCTCATTATGTTTTGAATCAATCCGTTTATCATAAAGAAGAAGCAGTCATACCGCAATTCTTATGTCATTAAAGTCGCTTAGCACCATGTCGTTCTCCAGGCTGCTACTCCAGTGCAAGTCTTCATGCCGCATGGATTAAGGCAGTCTCCCATTCATGTCGCAAGCAAGTCATGTCGTTTTGGAGTCATGGCGTCTTAAAGTCATGACAAGCTAAGTCATGGTGTTTTTCCACATAATTATAGAATTACCACCCAAGATAAAATCTCCTATAAATACCCCTCATAATTCGTTTGAGGAGGGGGGACCAAAAATTCATTTCTACAAGGAGACTCTGTAACACCCCACATCTGTTAAGGTCACTCACAAAGGGAATGCCTTAACTTCAATGGAGTATTATGGGTACTGGAACAGAAATATTACAAGACAGACATATATAAAACAACGGAAAATAAAGTGGAAGTACTTCAAATCATTTATTAAATATAAATGTTTACAAGAAAAGCCCATCAACTTCCAATACCCAATTTCATAGTTAAAATATCTGTCTTGCTCAAAAACAAAGAAGCATAAAAACAAACTGCAGTATTCCCCAATAAAGCAAAGCAAGCCATAGCCAAGAGAAATCCAAGCCATACATGAAAGAGCCATGGAGCTTGGTAAGATCCGAACTAAGCTGTATTCCCACCCTGTGAACCTGGGGGGGGGGGAACGGAAGAAAAAGAGGCGAAACAAAACGGGTCAGTCATAAAGACTGAGTAAGTCCTAGTGACTTTCAGCATAAAAATAGGTAAAGATAACATGGCATGAATAAACTGAAAGTAAACATAAGCATGATAACAAGGTAGGCAAGATAAACTAAGATATCAAGATAAACTATGATAACAAGATAAACTAAGGTAACAAGATAAACTTCGGTCACGATGAAACAAGTATAACATCCCATAATTCCTATCAAGAATCCCACCGCATGGTTTCTTTCAAGAATAACATTGCAAGATTTCTAAGCTTTACCATTAAAACGATATCTATTTGCTCTGCACCACCTAACTAGCATCCTCACAAGTGTCTTACATTGAATGATCCGTATTCCTACTAGCGTCCCAACTAGTGTCCTATGTTATATAATAATTACAGCGTGATCCCAATCCCCGCAATTATGGTAGCCTTCAGGTGTACATCGATTATGAGGATTCCACCTCGATCACCCCAATGGCCATGTATATATTCGATGCACCCTTACTACCTTATCGATCGGCTCCCTACTTGACCTAGTTCTCGTTTGTGTCACACAGCCCCCTACTTGTAGATACCTGTGCTGGTCCCACCATGGGGTGTATCAAGTCCCATGGTGGCAACCCAGACACAATCAAGATGCACAGCTTTATACCTATTGATGCCCAGTGGCTAAATTTTCTGCGCCGAAGTGTGTGCACGCCCGCACTCCGTTAGAACCTGCACTGCTGCACCAACCACCGCTAATTTGACCTCTTATAATCAGCCCAGTAATCGTGCCCCACCCTGCCTAGCTCAGGTTTCCATTGATACCTAATGTGGGTTACTGCTGAAATGGTTCCCCGTTACTAGGTTTTCCTAATGGTTAAGTCTGTGGGCCTATATTCTCTGATATTACCCACCAACCCTGATGTGTACTTAACCCCGCTACTGATTCAAGCATGTGTATTTAATGGTTAAGTGTATGTGGGCCTATATTTACTAATATTACCCACCAACCCGATATGTACTTAACCCTCCTACTCGTTATGTTACCATGGTTAAGTGTTTACCTTAGTTAACTAAACCTTTCTCGCTTATTATGTTTGATTGGTTAAGTGTGGTTTATTAACCTAACCCCGTTCGTCTATCTAGTTACATTGGTTAAGAATTTTCTTGTTAACTTAACCCCATGTGTTACTTAACCCTACCACGCATCACATCAGATTGGTTAAGTGCATGTTAACTTAACCCCATGTGTTACTTAACCCTACCACGCATCACATCAGATTGGTTAAGTGCATGTTAACTTAACCCCATCCACTAGTCATATTATAATGGTTAAGTGTTATCAACTTATTCAAGTTAACTTAGCCCACCCGCTTGTCCTGTTATGTTGGTTAAGTGTTACTACTTAACCGCAACCACTTGTCTAATTAACCCATTGTATTAGTTAAGTGTTCTCATTAACTTAACCTCACTCTCTAGTCCAGTTTAATCATGTTATAATGGTTAAACATTTGCTTAACCTTACCTACTCCCGTAGTCAACATATTAAATTGGTTAAGTGTCCAGATTAACCTAACCCTACCCACCAATTTAGTTAACATGTTGAAATTGGTTAAGTGTTCTAGTTAACTTAACCCTACCAACCCTAGCTCAGCTCTAGTTGTCTTATTAGGGCACCAACCTCTCACATTAGACAGATATTGTTGTGGCTGCCGGTGTGCCGGTCGGGTCCGGGCAGTCTTACGCCACAACTCAGTCTAACCTCGGGTCTTTATTGGGCCTAATACTTAGCCTCCCACATTGGATAGGTATTGCTGTGATTACTGGACACCGGGCGGGTCCGGGCAGGTTTACATCACAACTCAATCCAACCTCGTGCTAAGCATATTCGTATTTTCCAATTTACATTAATTATGTAAATTATTCAAATTCATATTACTGCCCAATTTGTTTCCAATCAATCTCATTAAATTAGGTATATAATTAATACCATTTTATGCCATAATTCTAATTTACATTTTAATTATGTAAATTGTTCAAATTCAAATATAATGCCCAATTTGTTTCCAATCAATCTCATTAAATTAGGTATATAATTAATACCATTTTATGCCATAAATCACTTATGTGATAAATGACCAATTTATGGCAAGTTTTCCAATAATTAATCATTTTAACCCACCGTTACCCCGTCTAATATTAGGCTAATTATCTTAGCCTAATTTACGTTCGTATGATTTTTGAGTATAAAGTTTAGGCTAAAAACTTAGCATAATTTAATGTACACAAATACACAATCATAAACATGACAAAGGTATAATTTTGACATTGATGGCATAATTAATGTGAACATAATGGGGTGAACTTGCAAAATGACATCATGAACATTACAGGGGTGAACTTGCAAAATGACATCATGAACATTACAGGGGTGAACTTGCAAAATGACATCATGAACATTACAGGGGTGAACTTGCAAAATAACCATTATGAACATTATAGTGTCATAATTGTGAACTCGCAATTATAAGCTAATTCAACATATATGTGTATTTTTAACATAGGCCATATTAACATACATACATGAGAATTAGCAATATGAACTAATCAATATACATATGTTAATTTGCAACATAGGCAAATCAACATACACATGTGTTACTTGGCAACATAGATTAAATTAACATACTCACAAGCCAATCACAAATATATGATAAGTGTGGCATAGGTTTTTCTTATACATAAACATGTAGATTTGACAATTTGTCGCATGAATCTACAACATAAACTTGCATAATAAACTTATCAATAATTCCCAATTAAACATGATAATAGAATCAAATCACTGGCATATTATACAACATGACAAACATTGTACTCAATAATTCCCAATCCAACATGATAATAGAATCAAATCACTGGCATAATATTATACAACATAACCAAACATAATAAGCATCGTACTATTTTCATTTGACCGCAAAACATGATTTTAATCTTAATTCACATTCCGCAAATATAGCTAAACTTACATCAATTTCACTTTATTTCATCGCCATATTATAATTAAATATTTAAATCTGAAAATAACTAGAACTTACAGAGAACGGCTAATGAATTAGGGAGTGAATTTGTCGTAGAAAGTTGCAGCGCCATTGATCTATCCTCTTGAATTTGTTGTAGAAGCATTGATCTTTGATTTGATTTGAGTTTGAACGCTTAAGCTTTAATTTGGAGACGGCGGCCATGGCTCAAGAGAGATTCCAGCAGCATTTAGGTGTAAGAATGATTTGTGTGAGTTAGGCTAGGTCTAGGTGTTATTTTATAGGTGTAGCAATTCATTTCAGCCATCGGATTAACCCTAAAACCCATCCGGACCATCAAAACTCGTCCCGGGCCTCAAAAATGGGTTCTGGGCCACCCCAGGCCGACCAGGTCGACCTGTACGGGGGGAAGTCGACACTACAGTCGACACAGGACGGGGCAGGTCGACTTGGGTGTCGACACTACAGTCGACACAGGTAGTTTGCCAGAAAGTCTGCTGAAATCTTGTTTTGGCCATATCTTGGTCATACGGACTCCGATTTTCGAAAACTCGGACTCTATTTCGCGTATTTTTCCGAGAGGAACGCAATGGTGATGTCCATTTTACCTAATTCCTGATTCTTGAATTAGTTATCCTTATTTTACTATCTTTTCCGTTACATACGCCGTTATCGAACTAATTTTTCTTCTCTTCCATGTATTAATTAATTCTCCTTATGCATCATCATTATTTACCTATCATAAGCATATTTTCATATATTTTATTTCATTTTTAATTATATTAAAAAAATACGGGGTGTTACAGACTCCGTAAATTCAAAGCTCATCTATAACTTCTTTAATGGCTTCCATGGATTCAACAACACTTCTCTAACTTGATGAAGATCAAATCCAAGTGAATGATCATAAAAGCTTTCTCCAATCAAATCTAAGAACCTTCAATCTCATTCAACTACATAATAAGTCTCTCAAGCATCATACAAACGATCTCTTCTCCTTTCCGAAGCTTAAAATAGAATGTTAATTCACTACAAAATCTATGAAGATCATGGAAAATGATCAAAGCACACAAGTGGTTGAAGATTCATCACCAAGCTAAAAGATCTCTCCATTTTCTTCACCAAATTCAAGTGAAATTAGATCATAAGGAAGGAAAAAAGAGAGAAATGATTGTAATGAGGGAAAATTCATATGTTGTAAGCTTGAATATCGTAATGAGAATTGACTGAAAGTGGACGTAGATTCATAGAGAATTGAACCACTGTAAAAATTCCTTTGTGTTCTTACTTGCTTTTATTCGTTTATTTTGCGATTACGCGGTACCATATTCTTACTGAATCGTTGAAGTGTAGTTTTACACCTTTGGTGTTTGATCGCAAATTTGGAGCAAACATAAGACAATCCTCTTTACAAACTGCTTTGCAAGCTTTAAAGTCAAGAAAATAGCCTGTATCAGGAAATGCAGCGTAACCCTATGGATAGTCAGAAAATCATACAGTATATTTAGACAGTTGAAAATCTCTCTGATGCCATGAGAAAAGTGGCAACTGACAACATACAAAGGATGAAGGTTAAATGGCTTTCTTAAGGTGATAAAAATACTAGTTTTTTTTCAAAGAAACATGAAAATTCCTAAACCAAATAACAAAAATAAGTCTTATTTAGATGAAAAATGGAAATCCACTATCACCATCAGACCAGATTGCTCGCAAAGCGCTTTTGTTTGGTCCAAGATAAAAGCACTTAATACAAATATAAAAGAACTTAAATAATGAAAAGATATAGGAAGATGAACTCAAACAATGAAATAATTTCCACAAGTCAGCCCTTATAATAACGATAAATATACAATGACTTAAATAAATTGCATATATCATCTCTCATTTTGAATAAACATTTTTTGTTGGAACTTTTTATAAAGACTCCTTATACTTTTGCTTTGTTTGGTCCAAGGTACACTGCAATTACCTACATGGTAGGCTTACCTTTACAACAGGCATGGTAACTATAACGAGGAAACCAAATGATTGTGCTAGGATATAGGTTAATATCACTAAAGACACAAACTACCCAGACTTTATTAACGTGAAAGACTGGTAGTGGGATGAATGTGTTATTCATGTAGAATATGAATTCAAGCCCTATATTTGTTTACATTGTCAACGTTTTGGTTTCCATACATAAAAGTTTTACATTGTATCAAAACATCTAGTATGTATGATCTCAACACATAAAAAAACCAGAACACATTTATCCATATACATAAGCAAACAGATACAAATACCTCTTGACATGCAAACATAACATGAAATATACTGAAACCTACATCGGTGGCTTTTGTGACAAAGGCATAACTATTTTTAAAGGAGATAGAGACAATATATCAAATTTTGAAAAACCATGCATCATAGCGGTATGTAAAAGATATAGATAGATGTTGTAAGCATGCAAGAAAAATAGATGTAGTAGAATTACAAATTCTTCTATGAAAAGAACAGAGCATAGGAAAGGAGGGAAATTAATAGTGAGTAATTTGAACTTAAGAAAAATTTGATTCAGTATACATGCATAATGAAAGAAGCTCATGTTCTTATGGCCTTTAGAAAGTCTTGCTGCTTCTAATGTCAATTATGCAAATACCGCTAATTGTTATCTCATTTTGGTGGTAGCAAGGAAAAGCTTGTGGCTCAGTCCAAACCTTATATTTAGACACTGTTTGACAACATCGACACTATAGGAAGACTTTAACATTACGGTCCCCGCTTCAGTCTAAAGCAGGATTTATATGCTATACAGAAATAGTCCTACTATCTCATCCAATAGGATCAGTTTGAAACGCAACATGTACTATATATGTACAAACTTATTTCTTATCACTTTATATCATACCACATGCATGGTGGGATACAAATCCTTGTTGAAAAAATAGTTCCAACAAAAAATAACGATAAATATCCGCATGTTGTGTCACCGCCTGTCTAACAATTATAACCAAATTTTATACGAATTAATCGGAATCTCTTTAATATTAAACATTGTTTTTGACCCTATTAATCATACAATTTCCAAAATACAATACATTAATTGGAGATAGATCTGTTCATCCCCCAAAGAGGTTGCCACAAACGACACATTAAGTCACTTATTGTTTTCTTTCTTGAATTGTCTTGGCTACTTTAAATAGAAAAACCTAAGTATCCTCTCTTAACCGCACAAACATTTCATCTAATTCCATTTCATGCTTACAAATGACTAAGCTAGTTTTCTCAAACCTCTTCCTAATTGTTCCTTTATGCAATTAATACTTCAATTTATGCGCTATATGAAATTGTTATCTTTATAGGACAATAAAGACGGTTGATAACATACATACTTTCAAACATATTACAACCCAAATTAACACCAGCATCACCAAATTTAAACAATAAATTTAATCAATTTCATTGAATCGTTCCCTTTAAAATAAATATTAATCTCAAATTGAATCAATTCCAAGGGAATGACGATACCTGAAGCGGTGTGGCAACAACAATTGAAGGGAGACATTTCGAAAGGGACAAATGGGGGAGGAGACAGACGAGAAGACTTTCAATGGAAGGTCGAGATTTTGATGTGAGGTAGCGAGCTGCAAACCAAACATCAATGAATAGTTTTTTTATGGCCACAAATAACTTTTAGAAGTAGTTTTTTTTAAGAAAGACATTCAGATTTGTGAATTAGAAGTTTTCATTTTTTGAAGAAGCGGGAGATACATAAAATTTGGGTAATATAAGCATGTAAAAAAGAAATCAGGCGGGTTACCAATGAAAATTTCTATTTCTGCAGCATTTAAACAAAATAATTTACATTGGAAGATTAATGATAGTAGTATGATAGTAGCACATAGATTGAAATGCCAGCAATGAATGCATCTGAAACTAGATTTTCTTGTAGTGGGGAACCTAAAAGACCGGATGTAGGTCGAATACCCTGAGTATCATTGAAAGGCCTAGGTACGTATCGTTGAAAGGCGCATGGGGTTTTCGCTAGAGCTGGGGTTACCATTAACCCTTGACGGATGGCAGTATGATATGTTCAGTCATATGATTAACACTACTTTCAAAGCAGGATTGACAGTGATACCCAGAGTCTGTCATGGATGATTGGTTTCTTTATTTGTACAGTCTCATGTAGATTGTCCAACGTCGAAAGAGATGTTTCTTGGATGCTTTTCTAATATTGGTTTAGGCCTTTGGTGCTTGTACTTAAGGGATGTTGAACTCGATTAGGATGATTTACGTGAGATCTATGATCTAGATGCTATGCGTGTTATTGAATGGTCGTTATGATTACCATGGATGAATTGTTGTTCCTTTGGTTGTATGGATTTTAAAGGCTACAACTGTTCGATGTAGGGAAGATGGGGGTTGAGTTCTTCTCTGGTGTTGTGGGTAGATTAGTTCGTTTATTTACCTTACCCATTCTCATATACTTTATTGATGATGTTAGTTAGCTGTTTTATCGCTCACTAAGACTGTTGTAGGACTCAAGGTTTTATGTTTCCCTCTTATTCCCTTGGGTTGTTCATCCAATTTTTAATGGGCAGACTAGGTGGAAGGTGATAGGCGATAGCTTAGTAAGGACGAAGTAGCATTTCGGAGGCGAGCAGGAGGCTGGCGTACTATCTCTCTTGCTATGTAGTATTTGGATTTCTGCTATCTGTTATTCTACTCTGAATGTTGTAGTGAGGCAAATTTGTACAGACATATGTTATACTTTCTAGTTGTTATTGAAAGCTTGAAATTTATGTTAAAATATGTTTCACTAATATTACCTGTTGTATGTGTTCTATTATATTTTATCCTTGTGCTATGAGATTAAAGACAAGTTCCGCTTGTGTTTACCTACTTTGATGATCATCCATAATTGCATGGCACACCTTTCAGTGCACTTTTCCTCTTGTTTAGTGCAGGGGTTCTGGGCTGTCGTCATATTTGGTATCAGAGCTCTGGTTAACAATTTTTAGCCAAAGTTCAAAGACGTAATTACATAAGAGAGACACATTTGTAGATTTCAGTTGAATATACTATATAGTAGTGTACAATATAATAGGGTTCGGATTTCATTCCTATCGTTATCTCATATGTGGACTAGTCATTCTATTTTTAGCTTTAGAATGAGTCATCAAATTTCTGGAAACACTTCTAGGGATGAGCCTGCGACTGGAATGGTAGGCGATGGTAACCAGTTAGGATCTTCGGCTGTTATGCCAGAATGTTTGGTTATGTTCGAGGCCATAAGGGCCGCGGTCTTACTAAGGATGCCTACTCCAAAAGCAGCAATAGAGCGTGGTGTTCTTGTGCATGTACCTAGGGATGATTCCGCTAAGCGATAAAGGGATTATTCTCCTAAAGATAAAAAAAATGAGTTACGAAGAGGTATATCTTTAGAGCGACTTCGACGTCGGGCCAAGGAGCGAGAAGAAAGGGTCACCTGTTGTATATGTTTTATTATATTTTATATCCTTATGCTGTGAGATTTACGATAGGTTCCGCTTGTGTTTACCTACTCTAATGATCGTCCATACCTGCCTGGAACACCTTTCAGTGCACTTTTCCTCTTGCTTAGTGCAAGGTTGTGCGCGATCATCACAGTTGAGCCCTTTGGGCATCTAATGCTTATTTATTTTTGAGGAGGAAGACTGTAATGTCCCGCATTTTTATCAGTTTGAATTTGAATATTTAAATCAGTTTAAATATTGTATTCTTAATATAAGTAGATTTAAATATTAATTAAAACGAAGTTGAACGTATAAAAATATATATTCAATATAATCGAGCTCATAACGACGTTGCAGTTCGTAATTTAACGTTCTGAACTTCAACTGAGTGTACAGGACCCAGTTTAAGTCGGATTTCTGCAAAACAAGAAATATTGAAATCTGTTGAACTGTATCTTTCTGACAGAAGTGAAATATTGAGATTTCGTCGTATAGATTGCAAGATATGTCAAAATCAAATATTCAGAAAGTCGCTATGAAATCGTATATCGACCATAACGGTTTATTTGAAATAACTTCTTATCGGTTTCGAATTTAGACAAGGTTCTTTTGAGACGTAGTGATAATTTAATTTTTAGAATTTTACTGTAATTTATAATTAATTAAATACACAACTTTTTATTTGGAGTATTTTGCACCCTTAATCAATATTTTGAGGTTTCACAATATGAGTTAAACTACCGATATTATCATATTTTTGGGATCATGGCACCTCACTGGACATGACTGTATTTTTGTTTCTGTCCGTAGCGCCTCGGACATGAACATAAATCATTATGGAACACGGTATACTTAAACTCTAAAAACATAAAATAACAATAATTATACGTTAAATAATATAGGTCGTTTTCAACATATCCCTTTTGAAATCTGTGAAAATCTAAATGACATCTGGCCAAAATCTCACAAAAGTAATTTTCAAATCTTTTGAAAATTTCGGACTGTGTAATCTTTGAAACATATCAGTGCAAATCCTGAGGTATCTTTTTCAAATCTTTTGATATCTTACCATTTTCGAAACCACGTTCTAGACTTTGGGAAAGAAACCAAAACAAAATCTAATTAAATATATTCAAGGTACCTATTTATCCTCATCTACACTAGATCCTCCCATTTCTAACGAGTTGTCATAGCTATTTTAAAATAAAATGGACAAGTGCAGACCTAAACCATACTTCCCCAGTATGTGCCTTACCAAAACATACATGCTACATTAAAATTCACCACTACCTATGATTTATACTAGACGCTGCAATCCAATACAGTGCACAAACACGTCTGAAGGTCGGACAGCTAAGCTGATAATTTTTAACGCCTAAGCTATCTTGTAAAATCTCAATACGAATTGTCACTCAAAGGTCTCCACTTCACACAGACAAAAGGGTAATAAGAAGCAGACCATATATGGATTATAAGATATGATGCACATGCGCCAGATATTGTTACACTGTACAAAGCTGAAATAACACATGGCAGGGGTGTTAAATCTTGTTCATGCACAGATGCATCAACTCACCCAGCGTTTCACATGCTAGGAAAATAAACACGGGACCTACCTTTAATAGTATACCACCCTATGTTTTCGTACAGCCAATTCAATATAGATCCCCTGTTATCACTTATAGCTACTCTGTCAACATCGAAACAGCTGGTAAGAAGAGAAATTTCATCACAGTCTGCATCACTTTGAGGTGAACATTCATGGCAGCAAAAAATATATACATATATACAGACGTACTGAACCCTTAAACAAAAAGGTACAAATCATGTGCAGTGTGGTCGAGCTATGCTGTATACCTATTTTCTCTACTCCTTGGCTATCAAGGCATCCTTCTTCTATAAATACCAGCGATTCTTCATTTGCATCACTTCGGGTTTGCTGTATTCTTCCATGGCTTCTCGAATTTCCTCACGCAACTCATTCCTATATATGAAAAAAAAAAAAAAAAAAACCGCAAGTGGAAATATTGTAGGGGCGTTATAGTGCTGATAATGGTGAACATGTAGTTGCGCATGAATAGGAAATTGGTGTGTAGCATGAGGGGTCCTTGAGGCAAACAAATAGTGGCATGGTGAAAACGTTTGTTACTTTTGTATAGGGAGCTTTACATGCACAGGGAGCTCACGGGTTGATGGGAGTAAATAGTGCTGGTTTGAAATTTAACGGTGGAGCATGATGTGAGGAAAGAGGCATGCGTTTTGGAGTGGCACAAGGAGTTCACGGTGGTCTTTATAGGAGGAGTGACTGGAATGAGTTGTAAATGGGAAGGGTGTAAAGCGAGTATATTGGACGTGAAGGAGATGGAGACTTTTAAATGTTTCAAAGGGGACAAACGTACAGGTGCTTGGTATTTCATATGCATGAATTTTGGTTGTGGGAGGAGTACTCCATGAGGATCTGTTCTTTTTGTTGTGGGTCTGTGCAAACACGCATCGGCCAAAATCATTGGCGAGGCCAGTGAAATGAAGAGATAAAATAACAACAAATAAAAGGCTAGTCTTGTGAAGTGATCGGATGGTTGTTGTGTGCGGAGACTGACCGGAGTCCGATCATCAAAGTGATGAAGTGTGGCGATACTAGAACCGGTCTAAAGCAATTTGGCGCTCGTCTGGATTCAGGCAAAATAAACCGCTCAACCAAATCAGTCAACGCAAATCGTTATTTAACGGTTAACGCGCCAAGGTGAGTAAATTCAATAACTCTATTTTATTTAAAATATTTTAATTTTATTTTAAAATAATGGTTGAATGCTGTGTGATGGTTGATTAGGTAAATTATGGTTAAATTGGTTGAATTATTATATATCGTTGCATATGTACACACCACCGGTTGAATACTGATTCCATCGATTATAATATTCCCTAGTATGGAATCAGTAATAGTTGTTTGATTAACATCTGTGGATGCGGAAACCGGTTGGAGGAATCCAACCGGATTCCTCAATATTTATATGAACTGTTTGTTTTGTGCATGCACTGTTTGAATCATGTGAATGAAAATTCAATGTTATGTTGATTAAATAAATAGGCGGTATCGATTAAGAAGAAACTGAGATAAGTTGATAAATTAACGGATAGTTGAGGTTGACTAAACCCACTATTTGGTCGAGGATTATTAGTTAGTTAATTGGTTTTCAGTGATAATAACTTAAGAGTGCATTGTTTAAATTAATTAGATTTCTAAATCCTTAATTACCTTTTTAATGAAGATAAAAGGATTATTGAACTAATAAAATAGTTATTGTTCATTAAGTATGCAACCATTCTATTTTAAATTAATAAGGAAGAAAAAATATTTTACTTCAGCAATGATGAAGTAAATTATTATTTAATTATTTTAATTAAATAATTGTTTTCTTAAACAGATTCCATTTAAGATGTTATCGAGTTGGGAAAGAAATGTCAAGCTTTTTGTAACGGAAATAAAAGCCAAGATTTTTGTAACGGGAATAAATGCCAAGATTTTTGTAACGAAAAGAGATATCAAGATTTTTGTAACGAAAAGAAATATCAAGATTTTTGTAATGAAAAGAGATGTCAAGAATTTGTAACGGAAAGAGGTGTTGAGATTAATTATAAATTGGAATATAGTAGCATATTGCAAGTCTCAGAACTATAGCGGTAAAGTAACGCTGTTAACTAGGCTTAAGCGTGACTGTTATGTCAAGATTAGTTATAAAGGGATATAGCAGCGTATAGCTAGTTTGAACTATAACGATAAATGAAGCGCTGTTAACCAAACTTAAGCGTGATGTTTATATATACAGTAGCACTTCCTAGGGAAGGAAAACAGCTTGTTTTGAAATTCACTTATTCAAAAGTAATAAGTAATGACGTTTGTCCAAAGGAATATAAGAACGAATGTTAAATAAAAAGGGCCTGTGATTTGTGTGATATTAGTTGTACATTGAATGGATGTTGTTTTTACTTCGATAGTTAAACAACCGACTATCAAAGTGTTTTGACCATCGTTGTCTATACGGGGAGACCGGTTGGATATACTATCTGAAACCACTCCGTATTGGCATAAGCGCTGCAAATTATGCTAAAGAAAATTGAAGATGGAGTGAAATGCAAGGGTCGTCCTGTTTCAGAATGGTGTTTTCTGTTTGTCCAGTCCCAGGACAACTTGTATGGACGAATGTCTGACAGAGTATTCCTAGCAGTCACATAAGACGATCTGTTCAAGGTATTACGTCTGGTGGCGGAGAAATTCGTTTCTCTTGGCTTTTATACCCGTAATATTTTGGGAAGATCAGTTAGTGATTTGACGGGTTTGACGATGTGGCATTCAAAGTGTATGGTGGCCAGATGTTCTAGAAGATAGACGTAGCCTCTAGCTTCACAGCCGGGAAATGACAAAAATCGGGCAGGCAGCATGGCTATGTGGGTCGCTCCCATTAGGGTGTATAATCACCTATCTAGAGAAATTCCTTTTGTTTCTAAATCTATCGATTCTGCCCATTCGGGAACGGTGGTTTGAGTCCAACCGTTGGTGATATACATTCGATACACTCAAGCGAAATGAGTGGTCGGTCATGTGTGGGCCGGGTTGCAAGACGTTCTTGTTGAACCCAGGTGTATTCGTCTCTAGAGATACATCATCGGAAGGTGGACCCATACCTTGTCATAGTTGGAATCCAATCTCCAATAAGCGCCCTGCGGTTTTTGATTTTTTACTATGTATATAGAGCGTGAGATGCAAGCGTTCTACTATTTGGTTATTTACTTGATTAGACATTATTATAATATCACTGGATTTTGATATCAAAATATTTGGGTTATAGTAAGGTAAAAGCCGTCCATGTTTATGTGTGGGCTGGTCTTACTATTATCCTTTTTGTTTCAAAAAGGATTTTCAAAGTTAAGCCATATGGTTGGAATTTACTCACACCAGTCCCATGACTGACCCAGAGTTTATTTTGTTTGTTTTCCCTAAACTCTTGGGTGCCCAAATTTGTACGGGCAGTCAAGTGTTTTAGGCTTTTACAGATACGCTTGAAGGAGCTAAAAGCAGAAGGCTTCACCGTTAGTATTTAGAGACTATTTCCGCTGTGATATGATGTATTGTACTCTGATAATGGTATGTATATACAATACAGTTTTGTATTTCAAAGTTATGTTATATAATATATTTTATCCGTTCCGCTGTGAGATTCGTGTTTACTCTGATTATGTTCAGCTGTGTTCTTCTTCTTCTCCTATTCTATTAGTTCTATCTTTCCTATCTCATCCTCTAACTTCTTTCTATTAATGATCTGGTATTTTCGAGGTCTGAACAGTCGACGCTGGGTTTTGTGTCGACTTTCGGAGTCGAAAATCCTGGGTCGTTACAGGTGGTATCAGAGCAGGGTTAAGTGATTACCTTGGCTCTGTGGTGACTCAATAGAGATGAGGTCAGTAGTACCTTAGATTGAGTTTGAGTGTATCTATATGAGCGCGTATTTGTAAATTGATATAAAAAGCATTTTATATTGTGTTGATTGATCTGGTGAGTGGTATATAAATTCCAGATCGACGCGTTTAGCTGACGAGGTCGATAGGGCTTTATAAACGCTTGAACAGAGAAATTCGACATAGTATTGTTTTAAAAGCTGGGTGAATAAAATAATTTTACCCAAATTATATTTTGATATAAAAAGAAGTATATATCTTAATATTATTATAATACGTAGGATGTGTGATCATTATTACAATCATACTTGAAGTGGTTATGTAAATAACCAATCGAAATTCACGTAAGTATAAAATACAAATCCGATGAATTGAATCTAAAGAAACTCCAGAATTGGAGTTAAAACTATGGTAATTTGGAAAAAGTTCGTAAATGAATTTCGAATTAAATATATGGAATTTTAAGATCCTGGGGAAATTTTGAAATATTATCCAAGTTCCAAAAAGATATTTTTGAAGTAATTTCAAATAAAAGTATTTGAATACGAGTTTTGAAAGTGATATAGTATTGAACTCACTTTGATCGCTGGGAAATGAATTCCGATGATGAAGTCGACCATTATCTGTATTCATTTTCGAGTGCTAAGTGACGGATTACTACCAAAGTTTTGTTTTGAAATAAGTTGTTCAGAAATTCAAATGTTTTGAATTGCTATATTATGAATATATATATATATATGATTTCAAACTGATTTGAAATGAAACCCCAGGAATTTAAATTCTGAAATTTAAAATTTACTTATGAAGTAAATAAACAGAGAATTTAGATAAGCCAACTAAAAGTGGAGTTGAATTGAAGCCAAGTAAGTGGAAATCGTACCGGAATAAGGATTTGACTTGGCAAGATAGTTGAGTTGTGAATTGAGACTGGGAATGGAACCAAACTTGGTTTGGAAATTTGATTATTTGAAATTGGAATTGAACTGGAGTTTGAAAAAGAAATTTGAGTTGGAATGTAAGAGAATTATTGATTGAGAAAAAAAAACTGACTGGAGATCAGTTGGAGATGCATTTGGGTGATTGCAAATGGAAGCGAGAAAGTTAGATGCCCGATAAAGGGAGAAGGCCCAGAGTGGCGTGTGGTAGTAGTACCGAATGAACCATGCAGCAGAGAGGCTGATGAAATTCTCTGAAAATTTAAGTGTTAGAAAATTTTCAGAATTTTGAAAATTTTCGTTACAAAGAAGGGAATTAATATTTTGATCAGTTCAGTTGAAAACTGAAATTATGAAGTAAACCAAAAAGATTTTTACCTGTTTACAACAGAGATTGTAGCATTTCCCTATCTAAGCAATTTCGAGGACGAAATTATTTTAAGGGGGAAGGAATGTAATGTCCCGCATTTTTATCAGTTTGAATTTGAATATTTAAATCAGTTTAAATATTGTATTCTTAATATAAGTAGATTTAAATATTAATTAAAACGAAGTTGAACGTATAAAAATATATATTCAATATAATCGAGCTCATAACGACGTTGCAGTTCGTAATTTAACGTTCTGAACTTCAACTGAGTGTACAGGACCCAGTTTAAGTCGGATTTCTGCAAAACAAGAAATATTGAAATCTGTTGAACTGTATCTTTCTGACAGAAGTGAAATATTGAGATTTCGTCGTATAGATTGCAAGATATGTCAAAATCAAATATTCAGAAAGTCGCTATGAAATCGTATATCGACCATAACGGTTTATTTGAAATAACTTCTTATCGGTTTCGAATTTAGACAAGGTTCTTTTGAGACGTAGTGATAATTTAATTTTTAGAATTTTACTGTAATTTATAATTAATTAAATACACAACTTTTTATTTGGAGTATTTTGCACCCTTAATCAATATTTTGAGGTTTCACAATATGAGTTAAACTACCGATATTATCATATTTTTGGGATCATGGCACCTCACTGGACATGACTGTATTTTTGTTTCTGTCCGTAGCGCCTCGGACATGAACATAAATCATTATGGAACACGGTATACTTAAACTCTAAAAACATAAAATAACAATAATTATACGTTAAATAATATAGGTCGTTTTCAACATATCCCTTTTGAAATCTGTGAAAATCTAAATGACATCTAGCCAAAATCTCACAAAAGTAATTTTCAAATCTTTTGAAAATTTCGGACTGTGTAATCTTTGAAACATATCAGTGCAAATCCTGAGGTATCTTTTTCAAATCTTTTGATATCTTACCATTTTCGAAACCACGTTCTAGACTTTGGGAAAGAAACCAAAACAAAATCTAATTAAATATATTCAAGGTACCTATTTATCCTCATCTACACTAGATCCTCCCATTTCTAACGAGTTGTCATAGCTATTTTAAAATAAAATGGACAAGTGCAGACCTAAACCATACTTCCCCAGTATGTGCCTTACCAAAACATACATGCTACATTAAAATTCACCACTACCTATGATTTATACTAGACGCTGCAATCCAATACAGTGCACAAACACGTCTGAAGGTCGGACAGCTAAGCTGATAATTTTTAACGCCTAAGCTATCTTGTAAAATCTCAATACGAATTGTCACTCAAAGGTCTCCACTTCACACAGACAAAAGGGTAATAAGAAGCAGACCATATATGGATTATAAGATATGATGCACATGCGCCAGATATTGTTACACTGTACAAAGCTGAAATAACACATGGCAGGGGTGTTAAATCTTGTTCATGCACAGATGCATCAACTCACCCAGCGTTTCACATGCTAGGAAAATAAACACGGGACCTACCTTTAATAGTATACCACCCTATGTTTTCGTACAGCCAATTCAATATAGATCCCCTGTTATCACTTATAGCTACTCTGTCAACATCGAAACAGCTGGTAAGAAGAGAAATTTCATCACAGTCTGCATCACTTTGAGGTGAACATTCATGGCAGCAAAAAATATATACATATATACAGACGTACTGAACCCTTAAACAAAAAGGTACAAATCATGTGCAGTGTGGTCGAGCTATGCTGTATACCTATTTTCTCTACTCCTTGGCTATCAAGGCATCCTTCTTCTATAAATACCAGCGATTCTTCATTTGCATCACTTCGGGTTTGCTGTATTCTTCCATGGCTTCTCGAATTTCCTCACGCAACTCATTCCTATATATGAAAAAAAAAAACCGCAAGTGGAAATATTGTAGGGGCGTTATAGTGCTGATAATGGTGAACATGTAGTTGCGCATGAATAGGAAATTGGTGTGTAGCATGAGGGGTCCTTGAGGCAAACAAATAGTGGCATGGTGAAAACGTTTGTTACTTTTGTATAGGGAGCTTTACATGCACAGGGAGCTCACGGGTTGATGGGAGTAAATAGTGCTGGTTTGAAATTTAACGGTGGAGCATGATGTGAGGAAAGAGGCATGCGTTTTGGAGTGGCACAAGGAGTTCACGGTGGTCTTTATAGGAGGAGTGACTGGAATGAGTTGTAAATGGGAAGGGTGTAAAGCGAGTATATTGGACGTGAAGGAGATGGAGACTTTTAAATGTTTCAAAGGGGACAAACGTACAGGTGCTTGGTATTTCATATGCATGAATTTTGGTTGTGGGAGGAGTACTCCATGAGGATCTGTTCTTTTTGTTGTGGGTCTGTGCAAACACGCATCGGCCAAAATCATTGGCGAGGCCAGTGAAATGAAGAGATAAAATAACAACAAATAAAAGGCTAGTCTTGTGAAGTGATCGGATGGTTGTTGTGTGCGGAGACTGACCGGAGTCCGATCATCAAAGTGATGAAGTGTGGCGATACTAGAACCGGTCTAAAGCAATTTGGCGCTCGTCTGGATTCAGGCAAAATAAACCGCTCAACCAAATCAGTCAACGCAAATCGTTATTTAACGGTTAACGCGCCAAGGTGAGTAAATTCAATAACTCTATTTTATTTAAAATATTTTAATTTTATTTTAAAATAATGGTTGAATGCTGTGTGATGGTTGATTAGGTAAATTATGGTTAAATTGGTTGAATTATTATATATCGTTGCATATGTACACACCACCGGTTGAATACTGATTCCATCGATTATAATATTCCCTAGTATGGAATCAGTAATAGTTGTTTGATTAACATCTGTGGATGCGGAAACCGGTTGGAGGAATCCAACCGGATTCCTCAATATTTATATGAACTGTTTGTTTTGTGCATGCACTGTTTGAATCATGTGAATGAAAATTCAATGTTATGTTGATTAAATAAATAGGCGGTATCGATTAAGAAGAAACTGAGATAAGTTGATAAATTAACGGATAGTTGAGGTTGACTAAACCCACTATTTGGTCGAGGATTATTAGTTAGTTAATTGGTTTTCAGTGATAATAACTTAAGAGTGCATTGTTTAAATTAATTAGATTTCTAAATCCTTAATTACCTTTTTAATGAAGATAAAAGGATTATTGAACTAATAAAATAGTTATTGTTCATTAAGTATGCAACCATTCTATTTTAAATTAATAAGGAAGAAAAAATATTTTACTTCAGCAATGATGAAGTAAATTATTATTTATTATTTTAATTAAATAATTGTTTTCTTAAACAGATTCCATTTAAGATGTTATCGAGTTGGGAAAGAAATGTCAAGCTTTTTGTAACGGAAATAAAAGCCAAGATTTTTGTAACGGGAATAAATGCCAAGATTTTTGTAACGAAAAGAGATATCAAGATTTTTGTAACGAAAAGAAATATCAAGATTTTTGTAATGAAAAGAGATGTCAAGAATTTGTAACGGAAAGAGGTGTTGAGATTAATTATAAATTGGAATATAGTAGCATATTGCAAGTCTCAGAACTATAGCGGTAAAGTAACGCTGTTAACTAGGCTTAAGCGTGACTGTTATGTCAAGATTAGTTATAAAGGGATATAGCAGCGTATAGCTAGTTTGAACTATAACGATAAATGAAGCGCTGTTAACCAAACTTAAGCGTGATGTTTATATATACAGTAGCACTTCCTAGGGAAGGAAAACAGCTTGTTTTGAAATTCACTTATTCAAAAGTAATAAGTAATGACGTTTGTCCAAAGGAATATAAGAACGAATGTTAAATAAAAAGTGCCTGTGATTTGTGTGATATTAGTTGTACATTGAATGGATGTTGTTTTTACTTCGATAGTTAAACAACCGACTATCAAAGTGTTTTGACCATCGTTGTCTATACGGGGAGACCGGTTGGATATACTATCTGAAACCACTCCGTATTGGCATAAGCGCTGCAAATTATGCTAAAGAAAATTGAAGATGGAGTGAAATGCAAGGGTCGTCCTGTTTCAGAATGGTGTTTTCTGTTTGTCCAGTCCCAGGACAACTTGTATGGACGAATGTCTGACAGAGTATTCCTAGCAGTCACATAAGACGATCTGTTCAAGGTATTACGTCTGGTGGCGGAGAAATTCGTTTCTCTTGGCTTTTATACCCGTAATATTTTGGGAAGATCAGTTAGTGATTTGACGGGTTTGACGATGTGGCATTCAAAGTGTATGGTGGCCAGATGTTCTAGAAGATAGACGTAGCCTCTAGCTTCACAGCCGGGAAATGACAAAAATCGGGCAGGCAGCATGGCTATGTGGGTCGCTCCCATTAGGGTGTATAATCACCTATCTAGAGAAATTCCTTTTGTTTCTAAATCTATCGATTCTGCCCATTCGGGAACGGTGGTTTGAGTCCAACCGTTGGTGATATACATTCGATACACTCAAGCGAAATGAGTGGTCGGTCATGTGTGGGCCGGGTTGCAAGACGTTCTTGTTGAACCCAGGTGTATTCGTCTCTAGAGATACATCATCGGAAGGTGGACCCATACCTTGTCATAGTTGGAATCCAATCTCCAATAAGCGCCCTGCGGTTTTTGATTTTTTACTATGTATATAGAGCGTGAGATGCAAGCGTTCTACTATTTGGTTATTTACTTGATTAGACATTATTATAATATCACTGGATTTTGATATCAAAATATTTGGGTTATAGTAAGGTAAAAGCCGTCCATGTTTATGTGTGGGCTGGTCTTACTATTATCCTTTTTGTTTCAAAAAGGATTTTCAAAGTTAAGCCATATGGTTGGAATTTACTCACACCAGTCCCATGACTGACCCAGAGTTTATTTTGTTTGTTTTCCCTAAACTCTTGGGTGCCCAAATTTGTACGGGCAGTCAAGTGTTTTAGGCTTTTACAGATACGCTTGAAGGAGCTAAAAGCAGAAGGCTTCACCGTTAGTATTTAGAGACTATTTCCGCTGTGATATGATGTATTGTACTCTGATAATGGTATGTATATACAATACAGTTTTGTATTTCAAAGTTATGTTATATAATATATTTTATCCGTTCCGCTGTGAGATTCGTGTTTACTCTGATTATGTTCAGCTGTGTTCTTCTTCTTCTCCTATTCTATTAGTTCTATCTTTCCTATCTCATCCTCTAACTTCTTTCTATTAATGATCTGGTATTTTCGAGGTCTGAACAGTCGACGCTGGGTTTTGTGTCGACTTTCGGAGTCGAAAATCCTGGGTCGTTACAAAGACCATGCATAACAACACACACGCACCGTCCTTTCCGTGTCGTGCTGAGCCACGCCGTGCTGCGTTGTGTATGGGTATGGGCTTGGGCCAAAAAAAAATTTGGACCGCGGCGCAATAGGGGTTTTTAGTCCAGTTTTATAAGTTATAAATAGTGAAAACGGCGGGAGACGTGACCGTTTGGATTCAAACAGACACTGCCATTCCGCTGAATAGATGCGACTGTTCGTTTGAATAGATGCGGCTGCAACTTTTCACTACTATAAAATTGGACTGCATTCCAGTTTTTTAACTAACTCAAATTTCTTTTTGCATCTTCTTCCTCCTGAACCGCTCTGCCATTTTATTAAATATTGAAAATGAGTTCTAGTTCCTGTAGGCTATAACACCACTCTCTTGTCACTACAGGCATTTTTTTTTCTAGATCGTGGATCGTCGTGTCTATGCCCCCACGACCGACTGAAGATATTTACATTATCTACTCCGTTGTATCTTCAGACATATTTTTCCAATTCTCCTATATTGAAATAAGAGGGAAAATACTGTTTTAGGATAGAGATCACCACATCGTGTCTCGAAGACTCGTTCATCGACAGATTAAGTAGCAGCGCGATTCTAGCAATAAAAGAGTGCTTATAGTTTATGAGATTGATTCATATTGTGAGCGTAGCATCGTACTTAATACTAAAGTTATAAGGGTGCGTTCTCAGCGAACGGTAACGGGGTATTTGAGCGGGGCATTTGAGCGTGACACTGTTGTGAATGGAGAATGCATTTTTTGCTACGAACCGGATATTTGAACGAGATTTTATTTGTTTTGAATTAATTTATGCGTTTAATTTTAATTTATGTTTGTTATGGGAATGACAATAGTTGGAAAGATTGCAATATTAGTCTCACATTGCCAAAAATATAAGCATCTTGGTATATATATGAGTGTGCAAACTGTAGACACAATTGAAATAAAACCAAATGACTTAAAAAACATGAAGATTGAATGGTCATACATATATATTAATACATGTCAAAGATGGACACTTGGGGGATGAGAACGGTTTGCCTTACAATCTTATAACACGCATTCTCATTTGGGTATACATCAAATCACCTAAAAAATTACAACCTTATATATATGGTGTATACGACACCATTTTTAGTGCGTTACACTGTTTTCTTCTCTTTATTAGAACCAAGTATAACATGGAATTCATCATCAAAACTATTCACTTTCCTTCCTTTCAGATTATAACCATTATCAAACTCATGAATCCATTATTAAATTAAATAAAGCGCTTATAGATGGTTATTAGAGCATCTCCAACAGCACATCATTCATGTGCTTAATACATAATTTGTGGATGTTTTGGTCCCCAACGAACATTCCTTCCTGAATATTCAAGGAAATGTTATGGGACCAATTCAGGAATCTGAATTGGTCTCGCGCGCTGATTTTTCCGGCTCGTCACGTAGCGAGCCGATTTTTTCGGCGCGCACCGACAAAATCGGCTCATTGTGTGACGAGCCGTTAAAGTCGGCGTGCCATAAATTTAGATTTTGAATTTTAGTTTTCTTACCCTAGCTTATATTTTAATACGACAAAATAAAATTTATTATTTCCGTACACAATAGTTAAGTTTAGGATGACCGAAATAAACTAATTTTGCTTCAAAACAAAATAATAGTTGGTTACTAACCCGTACAATATAGTAGAACGCGCTTGGTAAAATAAAAAACTACAACGTCATTACTGCATTAAAGATCGATAAGTTAGGACAACCATAAAATAAAACACGAGTTCAGACAAGGAAGCTTCATAGCTAGGTATCACCATATTGGTTCCATTAATGATCCATAAGATCTTTCTATAGCCAGATATGGAGTTGTGCATCTTTAAGCATAACCTGACGGTGCAAATGAATGTTGAAGTCCTCTCGTGTTAGCATTGTGTTCTGTCAGAATACTTGGGGTGGTTGCGAAGCACCTTTATATTCGTAGTGGCATTGCCCTTCATCCATATCTCTTTCGTCTTCTATTATCATGTTGTGTAGAATGATGCAGGCAAACATGATTGCAGACATATTTTTCCTAGACCACAGCTGACATGGATTACTTATCATTGCAAATCTAGAATATAAAACACTGAAAGCACGTTTTACATCTTTCCTTTGTCCCTCCTGCATCGCCGCGAATTTGACTTGTTTAGGAGTCAATGGATTTTGACATGTTTTAACAATGGTGCTCCATTTCGGGTAAATGTCGTCACCTAGGTAATAGCCATGGTTGTAAGTATTTATGCCTAGGGTAAATGTTAAAGAAGGTACCTGGCCTTGAGCAAGATCATCGAACATATGGGATCTTTCTATAACATTTAAGTCATTATTCGAAACGGGGATTCCAAATAAAGCGTGCCATATCCACAGATCGTACGATGCCACAGCTTCCAAAATAATGGTTTGTCGCCTTTCCTTCTCGTTGTATGCACCTTGTAATTCCTTAGAGCGGTTCTTCCATTCCCAGTGCATACAGTACAGGCTCCCTAACATTCTCGGCTATCCCCTTCTTTCGTGCATCTCTCTGATTCACACTACATCTGCTTCATTCGGAGACCTTAAGTATTCTTCTCTGTAGACGTCTACCACAACTTGACAGAATTTTTCAAGTGCGTCTAGTGTTGCGTTCTCTGCTATTCGGAATGCATCGTCCAATGCATCAGCAGGAGTGCCATATGCTAACGTTCTCATAGCTGCCATCATTTTCTGAAAACCAACAACCCCTGCGTCTTCGACCATTTTGTTTGTACTTAAAGTAATCATTGTTACCTTGAATACCCGCCAATATCCGAAGAAATAGACTATTCCGCATCCTGAATCTTCTATGAAACATATTAGGCTCGTAAGTGCAATTGTCATTGAAGTAATCTAGCATCAGAGACTTATGCTATTTAGCATTATTTCAGTGTATAAATCTCCTTCCAGGAACCGTTCCCCGCGGCTTGTGGATAATGACCCGTAGGCTTCATGGTATAAGCCCCGTATTTCCTATACTTCTTCCGCTTCCTCTTGAAGGATTTCCTCTTCCCCGGAATCGATATTAAAATCCATGATGCATGTCATAAAATAGGAATCCATTTTTTTGTGAATGTGTTTGGAGATGAGATATGGTTGTGATGTTGGTGTTGTATATAAGATATGAGGTCTTCGTCAATGGGTAGCTTTATTGGGTGGAGTGTGCTCATTTATTGGCCAAAGTGCTCTTTTGTTGAATAGAGTGCTCTTTTATTGGACAGAGTGCAGTTTTATTGGACAGAGCACTTCTTTAATGGACAAAGCACTCCTTTATTGGACAGAGTGTAGTTTTTTTAAACAAAGCATTCCTTTATTGGACAAAGCGCTCCTTTATTGGACATAGTGTAATTTTATTGGACAAAGCACTCCTTTATTGGACAGAGCGCTCCTTTATTGGATAGAGTGCTCCTTTATTGGATAGAGAACTCCTTTTTTGGCCTGAGTGCCACCTAATTTACCTTGAGTGTTCCTTTACCGGTACATGTCTTAGTCTAGTTCATAGTGTGCAGGGTCGTCCACATAATAACTGTTTAGGAATTTATGTGTGCAGGGTCGTTCAGGGAATGTAGCCATGGAATTTAACAAGTAGGGTCGTCCATGTAGTAACTCGTGTTGAATGCCAATCCAAAATGATAGTAAATAAAAATAAAATCCTTTATTTTATATTGTTTTGAGAAATAAATTTTATTTCAATGTTTCTCTATGACGGCTATAATGGGCAGTGATTAGTGATTAGTGTATAGTGTAGATTCTCTATCATGGCATTATCAGTGTCCAGTGCTAGTGTATAGTGTGGATTCTCTTTCATGGCTAAAGTGGACAGCGACTAGTGCATAGTAGAGATTCTCTATCACTAACGTCATGAGCATTGGACTATGCGTAATTTGAAGTATTAAAGTGCATATCCTTATATATCCCAGTTTTAGTGATAAACAAAACAAAAAGATAGTTTCCACATAAACATACGAACTACAATATTTCAACATTAAGAAATGCCAAACTACAATCGTACGAACCACAAGTACTGAACACATAAACATCAAATTCAAAGGACAATAAAACACGATAACATAGCTTCCTCATAGACCTACCACGGACGCGGGAAAAATCCATCTCTGGTTGGCTTAGTAACAATAATGTTCAAACGTCTTATTTCGGCTTGCGCTTCCAGTGCGTATTGAACTCCACGTTCGCACATCAGAGGTTCAATACACTGCTTAAAGTAACAACAATCAATTTATTCAGGAAAAACCTTGTGGTCCTCGTAGGCTTCACAACCGAAAAAATGACGACCAACAATTTTTTTGGGTTTTTGAAACAACGACCACTGATTCTTCTCCACAACAACATAAAGGGTTGGATCCACCCGGACCTAGTGGCTCGACAACGCGCCCTTCAACTACCCTTTCTTTTCCATGTTGTTGATTTGAAACCGTTTCATCGTCATTTTCCAAGTTGGCCATGGTGGATCCTACACTTTCTTTTCCCTGTTTCAACATACACCAATAAGGAAACTATACTATTTTCTTTTCAAGTAGAACGCTAGAATAGGAAAAGAGGAAGGAGTAGGCGGCTGGAAGAAAGGAAATTGCGAATGAGGGTTTAGCCTGATTCGGAGAAGCCGATATATATAGCAAAAAACTAGGTCATCCACAACGATATTACAAGCGAAAAACAGGGTCGGCCCCACCTATATACAGCCAATGGAGTGTACATCGTGTCGTGCGCTGCTTCATTGGTTGAATTCCAAGCCAAAACGATATTACTTTAAATAAGAATCGTTTATTTTATTTAAATAAGCATTATAATTTATAATAGCATTCCACGGCGACTATTTGAAATTTTAGTTTGGACATTAAACAAAATCTACAACATAAAAACTCTAATTTTCTCTACGATTAGAAAAATACTATCAATTCGATTCGAATTTTTTTTAGTTCGAAGAAATCTGACTTAAATTGGATCCTGTACAACCAATTAAAGTTCAAAACGCTATACTACGAACTACCGTGCCATTGCAGTTCGTTTTATAATTAAATTATACATAAAATGATTCAAACATCGTTTTATAACTGAACGTTTCAAACATCGTTTAACATTACACTAACCATCACATAATATAGATAATAAAGGGTCCAGTACACAGAACATCATAAAATATAGTTGTCGACAATAATATACATAAAATGTAGATAATATAGTACAACATGCATCAACGTGACATACACATATATACATCAAGAAAGAATAATGTAAAGTCTACTACGTCGTGTCATACACATATATACATCATGATAACAAAAAACAAAATATCATCAGTAGTATCCTCATGAAAGTCAATCTAAATCCGCAGCATCATCGTGCTCATACTCCTCACCATCCTCCTCCATGTCACTCCCGCTACCCTCACCGTCATAATAAGGAAAATCCTCCTCGTCACTACCTAATCCTCCACCCCCACCGACTCCTCTATCACTACATAATCCTCCGCCTCCTCCCGGTCCTTCACCACCACCAACTCCTCCATCACCACCTAATCCACCACCCCCTCCCGGTCCTCCAGCAACACCTGAACCTCCACCAGTACATGACGCTCCAATCGTACCTGATGCTCCTATATCACCACCCCCTGTTGCCGTTAGTCTCGCCTGTAGGTCGTCGATCTGCTCCTGCAAACCCTGAACTATCACCTGGTGCTCCTGGTATAAGGACTGAGCATGTAGCAGGGCCATCTCCTGAATAGCGGCAATATGTATTCTGTGATGGTCTAGTCGGGGTGCATACTGCAAATATAAAACATACAAAATCAGTTTCTACAACTTAGAACGTACAAGGTAATAAATCCACAAGCAATTAGAATACCTTATATGCCGGATATAATCCAGCAGTAGGGACACCTGCTACCATGTGAGCAGGTGGATAAATAATAGGAAGTGACATCTATGTACGACGGAGATCAAATGTCTGAAATGTATCGGCCAGATCGAAATCCATAGGCTGGTCGGTGATCTGTTTAGGGGTCAGCTCAAAAGTGAACGGTGGAGGATGAACTCTACCAGTAACCAATCGGGGACCAATGTGATCAGAGTTCACACTCCGCACGTAATCTAGCAACAAGTACCACCTAGGAGCTACCCGAACCCAATAAGTGTCAAAATCTGTGTCGGGTATGTAAAACTCGGTCGTATCAACCTAACCTCCCTGTCTTAGACCATGTACGTACTATCTCCCTATAGAACGACGAGGCTCGAACATATCATCGGGAAGAGGTGGATCTCCTGGGTACGCGCATCTAGCCAGGGCCCTGATAATAACAGTGATCGCCCAAGTACCAAATAGGAAGGTGGGCCGGTGGGAGCAAGAGGACACGACGAATAGATAAACGACATGCAACGACCAATGGGTGGGCATCAGGTAGCGGGCCATCTGCTGAGAGTAACATTCAATAAGAAGCCCAAGGGGCTCGAAATAGGTTACCCCTCTCCCTCATTTCTAACTGAGTACAGGCCTCCATCAAATCATGTCTCACACCAGCAGGAGCACACTAGACTAGGTGACTACTCTCCCATCTACGTATACGTGGGAAAAAGGACTCAGCGGGCGGTGAGCAACATGCGTGGATGCATGTTGTAACACCCCGTATTTTCTGTGAACGTATAAGTAACAAATTAAAGTATACTTAATTTTTAGGAGAAGAATTAAGGGAAACGGGTTGCGCCATTGCGTTCGTCTCGAAATTCTGCTTGAAATAGAGTCCGAGTTTGCGTAAAACGGATACCGTATAAAGGAGATATGAACGAACGAAGTTAGGCAGAAAAACCGAAAACAGGCCAGAAATGCACTGGCGCACTTGTGAAGTGCGCCAGCACAAAAATACACTGGCGCACTTGGGAAGTGCGCCCATGTCGAGCCAGAAACCTGCACAGGGTTCTAGAGAGTTCTAATGACGATTTTTGATGTGATGGACGGACCTGATAGCTTCTAGGGTGATCTAATGGTTCTGAAACACTCTCTACTCCTATAAATATGTGATTAACCTAACCCTAATTCATAGAATATTGTCTATGACACCATTATGCTACCAAACTCTCTCTTAAATCCTAGCCGCCGCCTCTAAATCTAATCTCAAGTGTTCATTCACAATTCAAATTAAAGTTTAGAGCTGCAACAACAATCGAAGAAGATTAATCAGCGTTTCTGCATCAAATTCGATTTATAATCCTTTTCTTTAGCCACGAAAGGAAAGTACAGTTATTTTCCGATATAAACGTTAATTATGATTGTGGCATGAATTGTAAATCTGAATCTGAGGTTATGTTTGTTCTGTTCTGTTTAGATTTATCTTATTCTGTATCTCTTTCTTCTTTCTGTTCTATAGCCAGGCTACTACTAGCCTGTGCCGAATCTCATAAGAGATTAACGCACGAACGCTAAATTTTGGGACAAATAATGAATAATTGGACATGAAACTATTGCCTATGACTATGATTCATGACTATGAGACTATTGCCTATGACTATGATTCATGACTATGAGACTATTGCCTATGACTATGATTCATGACTATGAGACTATTGCCTATGACATTGAATAAGAAACTATTGTGATTTGTCGCCCATGACTATTGTAGTTAGTTTCTTACGCATATTCCCTTAATGATACTAGATCTCATATTTAGTATGTAACTTTGCTAGTTTATTCCCATTCACTGTAATGTACATCGAGCCTAGTGGGGCCATTATCATTGTATTTGGTTCATTATTTCATGCCTATTCTTTCTTGTGCTTATCTCTTATTCCTTTTGCTAGGGCCATTTCATGAGTACTTAGAGAACTTGTAGAAACATTGGGTGTAGCTTAATTAAGTTAATAAATATGTTGGCATAATTTGAATTGGCTATGATAGAGAATGATTTACATGCATATTAGTCTTGGACAAAAATGGTAAACTAGAATATTAAATCTAGTTTTGACATGAACTGTAAATGGGAATATTAAGGCTAAGATTTGGGACATATATTGTATTATGAATTATGACCTTGATTTAGGCATGTAAGTTTAGGCTAAATCTATGATTAGGCAAGATAGGTAAATAGAGTTTTAGATATATATATATAATCTGCTAAATCTGTTATCTGCTAAATCCGTTAAATTACCTAATCCGTTATCTACTAAATCTGTTATATTGCCTAATTTGCTAGTTCTGCTATATTGCCTAATCTGCTAGATCTGTTCATCTGCTAAATCTGTCATCTGCTAAGTCTGCTGAAAATGCCTAATCCGTTATATGCTAAATCTGCTAAATTGCTTAATCTGCTAAATCTGTTAATTCGCCTAATCTGCGAAATCTGTTATCTGCTGAGTTGATATATTTATTCTGTTATTGACATAATCTGAATTGGCTATAGTTATGAATAATTGACATGTATATTAGGCATGGGCATAAATGGTAAATTATTAATTAATTGGCCGCAAAGATAAACATGGCTAACTCGAGGTTAGAATGAGTTTGCGGCGTAATCCTGCCCGGAACCGCCCAGCACATCCAGTGGTCGCAAACAATAGGTTCTAATGTGAGAAGTTAGTCATAACATGCTTGAAACCCGAGGTTAGACTCAGTTTGTGGCAAAGATCTGCCTGGAACCAACCGGCCTAACCAGTAGCCGCAAACTGTCAGTCTAATGTGAGAGGTCTGGGCATTAATATTTAATTAATGAAAATCTGAGATAAATATGATGTCTAAAACGTGTTGGGTGGATAGGGTTAAACCAACTAATGAAATTAATAAACCCGTTTCATGAATCTGTAGGCCTAGTACAAAGTTAGACAAGTCTGTAAATCTGTTAAATCTATATGTCTGATCCGTTAGTCTGAAAACTTATTAACTTGATTTTCTGATCTGTGAACTAGTTGACCTGAACTCTGTATGTCTGAACTTGTAAATAAGTTAATCTGAAATCTGTTAGTCTGGGGGCACAAGGTTAGGAGGGAAAATACTTGTGTCATATGTTGTTTGAGACCCATATTAGTCAGTAACCCTTTCTGGTATCAAAACTTTGACCCAACAGTAGGTAGGGTCCGGGCACGCTTACTGAACTAATTATAAGCGGTTCATTCTGATAATGGCGAGGGGTGTTGATGGTGCGTTCCAACCGGGTCATGTGCGTGCATGGATCCCGGTCTGCCTATGAGGATGTAAGACACTGTGACATCTATAAATAGGTCCGTGTCATTCAAAGGTTGCCACTTTAGGGAATGATACACCCTTTTGTGGGGCTGGCACAGGGTATTTATGTATTAGGGAGCCGATCGCGTGGGGTAGGATTTAGGGTACACTTAGTTCTGTCTATTCTGTGGGGTACCGTCTGTTTCTGTTGGGTGGTAACACCTGTCTGTTTCTGCGTGGTACCGCCTGTTGGGGTGGTAAAGGCCCATTTACTAGTGTACACCTAATTCTAACATTCTGTTTCCATAGGGATTATTCTGTTTCCGTTTCTGTCTCTATTCGGGTGGTAAAGGCCCATTACTAGCATTCTGTTTCTGTACTTTCTGTTCGGGTGGTAAAGGCCCATTATTAGCATTATGTTTCTGTACCTTCTGTTAGGGTGGTAAAGGCCCATTATTCTGTTTCTGTTTCTGTTTAGACATTAGGGTAACACCTAATCCTGTTATACTAGTATTAGTGCAGAGAAGTGAAAAGTAATATCATCATGTTTCTTCTGTTTAACCTAAGTATATCTGTTATTCATGTTTCCTGTTATCTCTCATCCAGTTTTATTTGCATGCCACGACATTATTATCTGTTCATAACTGAAAGTCACTGGACTTGCCAGACTTTATGTCTGACCCTTGTTGTTTTGCCTCTTTTCTTCCGTTTCCCCCCTCCCCCCAGGTGGAATACTCTAGCTTGATCCGGATCTTTCTTCCTGCTTGGAGTGCTTGAAGTGCTTAAAGTATGGCTTGTCTTTTTCTGGCATCTTTGGTGGGGATTATGATTTTAAAGTTTTGTACTCTGATGGCTTTTGAACAAGGCTGATATATATGTACTTGAGTTTTTGGTAAAGTTGTAACCAAACTGATTTCTGTCCACTGCAATAAAGTTATAAAGTTTTTCAAGTATTATTTTTATATCAGTCTTGTAATATTCTGTTCTGTTTACTAAAATCCTCCATCAAAGTTAAGGCATTCCCTTTGTGAGTGACCTTAACGGAGGTGGGGTGTTACACTTGGTATCAGAGCTGAAGGTTACCCAATTAGATAGAAGTTTTTGAAAACTATTTTCAAAAAGGTTTTAAAAGGAAGTATTTTCAAAAGTAAAGCTTATATTGAAAAACATAATCCCCAGGAGCCATATATCTTTCCTTCGGTCCTTTTTGTATTGAATCTTTCCTTTTTCGTTTCAGCATGACTGAAGCATTTAAGATACCAGAGGGTGTTCATGTACCCGGTTGGTTTCGTCAATACCTTGAGGCTAGGACCGCCGCCGCAGGTCCAGCAAATGATCCCCCTCCTCCACCCCCTCCTCTTGCAATTGATTTCTCAAAGATCTGTAAAGACTTTAGGGCCATGGGTGGAAATGATTACAAGGGAACTGAATCATTCGTAGAAGCGAGGAACTGGCTTAAAGAAACTGAGGATCTATTCGTTGTCTTCGAGGTGGACGATAGGTAAAAGGTACAGTTGGCGGTATAGTTGCTCAAAGATGAAGCTTCCTACTGGTGGGAAGTCACTAACGCCGAGAGGCCGGTTGAAACATGGATGGATTTCAGAACAAGGTTTGAGATGAAATTCCTCTCGCAAGACGAACGAAGTCTACAATTGGAAAAGTTCTTATCTCTTAAGCAAGGAAGTATGACGGTCAAGGAATACGTCAACCAGTTCAACCAACTGGCTAGGTTCGGACTGGATTTAGTCAACACTCAGCATAAAAAGGCTCTCCGCTTTGTTAAAGGATTGAACGAGCCACTACACAGCCTAGCCATGACCCATGTACCCATGAGAGCGACTTACGAGAAATTGGTGGACATGGCACTACTGCACGAGGAAGACAAGGGCCAGAAAGAGACAAAGAAGGAAGAACCACAGAATAAGAAAGCATGACCCAAAAAGGAAACACAAAAGAAGGATGAGAAGTCTGAAGATAAGAAGGAGAAAAAGTGCTTTACTTGTGGAAGCTCGACTCATCTGAACAAGGATTGCAGAAAAAGGAAGGGCACTTGCTTCAACTGTGGTGAGATGGGACACTTCACTAGGGACTGCCCGAAGAAACGAGGGCAAGGGCAGAGGGCAGAACCCACTTCTGGAGGACAGGAGAATGCTCAAGTGACTGATAGATAGGGTAGAAATAAGAAAATTTATGTAGAAGGTTTAATTTTCTTATCTGATTTTTGAGTTAAAACTCTTTCTGATTCTGGCATTTTGATTCTATAATCGATACTCTGCACTTTAATACTAGTATTGTTTCTGATTCCGCTGTAGACTCAAACCCCTAAGGGTTAGGACTCATCTGTTTTTGATAGATTAGGGATTGAGAAATATATGTGTTAGGCGTCAAGTAGGACGCATACATTCTGGTTTTTATCATGCTTAGTTCGGTAATCTGATCTGTACCAGTAATCTGTAAATATCTGAATATTTCTGATAAGGTTAAGATTTCCAGTTTTGACATGGTCTAAAGTGGGTAATCCTCTGGGTGTCATCTGATGTTGGTCTCGGTCTTCGAGGCCGATACTTAGGGAAATTATTCCCTCAACCATGGTCTAATGGAAACCAAGTTTTTGTTTTATCTGTACTCGCTTCCATCATTCGACTGTATCCTATCGATCGAATCTTCGAACTTTAGGTAGAAACCAATGGGTGTAAACATGTGTTTGAGACATGTTATGTTTGATGGTTGCCAGTGGATGCAAGTGGTTGCTAGTGGTTGCTCGTGGATGCATATACACACACTAGGCACTAGATCGGCTCGAAAACACTCTCATACTGCATATGGATGTGTGTGCATTTTCAATTTTATGGATGCAAAATGATTGATTCATCACATGGATGTAGCACTTGGATGAATGATTGCGCACACGTATAGAAATGATGTGTATCAAATAGGATTTCTTGCATACATAATTGGGCTCATGGCACCAACATGGTTCGCATTGAGGAGGTCAACTGAATCAGTAGACCGCCTAATCTGTGCATTAGATAGGAGACATATACACACACTTTTGCATATGTTCATACAACATTAGAAGTTTTCTAAGGAAAATGGATGCTTGTGGATGATGGTTGAGTATATGGATGATTGGATGGTAGGACACATTCTTCTTAACTTGAAGATTTCGGGGACGAAATCCTTTAAGGAGGGGAGAATGTAACACCCCTTATTTTCTGTGAACGTATAAGTAACAAATTAAAGTATACTTAATTTTTAGGAGAAGAATTAAGGGAAACGGATTGCGCCATTGCGTTCGTCTCGAAATTCTGCTTGAAATAGAGTCCGAGTTTGCGTAAAACGGATACCGTATGAAGGAGATATGGATGAACGAAGTTAGGCAGAAAAACCGGAAACAGGCCAGAAATGCACTGGCGCACTTGTGAAGTGCGCCAGCACAAAAATACA
Organism: Allium sativum; assembly: GCA_030737875.1. Classification (NCBI taxonomy): domain Eukaryota; kingdom Viridiplantae; phylum Streptophyta; class Magnoliopsida; order Asparagales; family Amaryllidaceae; genus Allium; species Allium sativum. The sequence continues at coordinate 495,690,602 of CM060920.1, forward strand.
CTGGCGCACTTGGGAAGTGCGCCCATGTCGAGCCAGAAACCTGCACAAGGTTCTAGAGAGTTCTAATGATGATTTTTGATGTGCTGGACGGACCTGATGGCTTCTAGGGTGATCTAATGGTTCTGAAACACTCTCTACTCCTATAAATATGTGATTAACCTAACCCTAATTCATAGAATATTGTCTATGACACCATTATGCTACCAAACTCTCTCTTAAACCCTAGTCGCCGCCTCTAAATCTAATCTCAAGTGTTCATTCACAATTCAAATTAAAGTTTAGAGCTGCAACAACAATCGAAGAAGATTAATCAGCGTTTCTGCATCAAATTCGATTTATAATCCTTTTCTTTAGCCACGAAAGGCAAGTACAGTTATTTTCCGATATAAATGTTAATTATGATTGTGGCATGAATTGTAAATCTGAATCTGATGTTATGTTTGTTCTGTTCTGTTTAGATCTATCTTATTCTGTATCTCTTTCTTCTTTCTGTTCTATAGCCAAGCTACTACGAGCCTGCGCCGAATCTCATAAGAGATTAATGCACGAACGCTAAATTTTGGGACAAATAATGAATAATGCATAATTGGACATGAAACCATTGCCTATGACTATGATTCATGACTATGAGACTATTGCCTATGACTATGATTCATGACTATGGGACTATTGCCTATGACTATGATTCAAGACTATGAGACTATTGCCTATGACATTGAATAAGAAACTATTGTGATTTGTCGCCTATAACTATTGTAGTTAGTTTCTTACGCCTATTCCCTTAATGATACTAGATCTCATATTTAGTATGTAACTTTGCTAGTTTATTCCCATTCACTGTTATGTACATCGAGCCTAGTGGGGCCATTATCATTGTATTTGGTTCATTATTTCATGCCTATTCTTTCTTGTGCTTATCTCCTATTCCTTTTGCTAGGGCCATTTCATGAGTACTTAGAGAACTTGTTGAAACATTGGGCGTAGCTTAATTAAGTTAATAAATATGTTGGCATAATTTGAATTGGCTATGATAGAGAATGATTTACGTGCATATTAGTCTTGGACAAAAATGGTAAACTAGAATATTAAATCTAGTTTTGACATGACCTGTAAATGGGAATATTAAGGCTAAGATTTGGGACATATATTGTATTATGAATTATGACCTTGATTTAGGCATGTAAGTTTAGGCTAAATCTATGATTAGGCAAGATAGGTAAATAGAGTTTTAGATATATATAATCCGCTAAATCTGTTATCTGCTAAATCCGTTAAATTGCCTAATCCGTTATCTGCTAAATCTGTTATATTGCCTAATTTGCTAGTTCTGCTATATTGCCTAATCTACTAGATCTGTTCATCTGCCAAATCTGTCATCTGCTAAGTCTGCTGAAAATGCCTAATCCGTTATATGCTAAATCTGCTAAATTGCTTAATCTGCTAAATCTGTTAAGTCGCCTAATCTGCGAAATCTGTTATCTGCTGAGTTGATATATTTATTCTGTTATTGACATAATCTGAATTGGCTATAGTTATGAATAATTGACATGTATATTAGGCATGGGCATAAATGGTAAATTATTAATTAATTGGCCGCAAAGATAAACATGGCTAACTCGAGGTTAGAATGAGTTTGCGGCGTAATCCTGCCCGGAACCGCCCAGCACATCCAGTGGCCGAAAAAAATAGGTTCTAATGTGAGAAGCTAGTCATAACATGCTTGAAACCCGAGGTTAGACTCAGTTTGTGGCAGAAATCTGCCCGGAACCAACCGGCCTAACCAGTAGCCGCAAACTGTCAGTCTAATGTGAGAGGTCTGGGCATTAATATTTAATTAATGAAAATCTGAGATAAATATGATGTCTAAAACGTGTTGGGTGGATAGGGTTAAACCAACTAATGAAATTAATAAACCCGTTTCATGAATCTGTAGGCCCAGTACAAAGTTAGGCAAGTCTGTAAATCTGTTAAATCTGTATGTCTGATCCGTTAGTTTGAAAACTTATTAACTTGATTTTCTGATCTGTGAACTAGTTGACCTGAACTCTGTATGTCTGAACTTGTAAACAAGTTAATCTGAAATCTGTTAGTCTGGGGGCACAAGGTTAGGAGGGAAAATACTTGTGTCATCTGTTGTTTGGGACCCATATTAGTCAGTAACCCTTTCTGGTATCAAAACTTTGACCCAACAGTAGGTAGGGTCCGGGCACGCTTACTGAACTAATTATAAGTGGTTCATTCTGATAATGGCGAGGGGTGTTGATGGTGCGTTCCAACCGGGTCATGTGCGTGCATGGATCCCGGTCTGCCTCTGAGGATGTAAGACGCCGTGACATCTATAAATAGGTCTGTGTCATTCAAAGGTTGCCACTTTAGGAAATGATACACCCTTTTGTGGGGCTGGCACAGGGTATTTATGTATTAGGGAGCCGATCACGTGTGGTAGGATTTAGGGTACACTTAGTTCTGTCTATTCTGTGGGGTACCGTCTGTTTCTGTTGGGTGGTAACACCTGTCTGTTTCTGCGTGGTACCGCCTGTTGGGGTGGTAAAGGCCCATTTACTAGTGTACACCTAATTCTAACATTCTGTTTCCATAGGGATTATTCTGTTTCCGTTTCTGTCTCTATTCGGGTGGTAAAGGCCCATTACTGGCACTCTGTTTCTGTACTTTCTGTTCGGGTGGTAAAGGCCCATTATTAGCATTATGTTTCTGTACCTTCTGTTAGGGTGGTAAAGGCCCATTATTCTGTTTCTGTTTAGACATTAGGGTAACACCTAATCCTGTTATACTAGTATTAGTGCAGAGAAGTGAAAAGTAATATCATCATGTTTCTTCTGTTTAACCTAAGTATATCTGTTATTCATGTTTCCTGTTATCTCTCATCCAGTTTTATTTGCATGCCATGACATTATTATCTGTTCATAACTGAAAGTCACTGGACTTGCCAGACTTTATGTCTGACTCTTGTTGTTTCGCCTCTTTTCTTCCGTTCCCCCCCCCCCCCCCCCCCAGGTTTTCAAGGAGGGAATACTCTAGCTTGATCCGGATCTTTCTTCCTGCTAGGAGTGCATGAAGTGCTTAAAGTATGGCTTGTCTTTTTCTGGCATCTTTGGTGGGGATTATGATTTTAAAGTTTTGTACTCTGATGGCTTTTGAACAAGGCTAATATATATGTACTTGAGTTTTTGGTAAAGTTGTAACCAAACTGATTTCTGTCCGCTGCAATAAAGTTATAAAGTTTTTCAAGTATTATTTTTATATCTGTCTTGTAATATTCTGTTCTATTTACTAAAATGCTCCATCAAAGTTAAGGCATTCCCTTTGTGAGTGACCTTAACGGAGGTGGGGTGTTACACATGTTGGCCGTGTACTCATAGTAGCAGCATAGCAACATGTACCAAAAGTCAAACATCTGCTGTACCGCTCCAAAAGCATAAGAGTTAAGAGCGGAATACAGATAACCCAAAATAGCACTGCCCCAATCAATCATATGCAGCTGATCTAAATCGACTAATGCTGCTAGATAACCTAATCTAATTGTACTCCGTTGGTTCGAAAAGAATGTCGAACCAATGAGATATAAAATGGTGGCCCGATATACTAAGTCATGGAAATCCGCGGCATGGAGATGCGCTCTAATGTACTCAAGTAAATTCGTGACTGAAACGGCACCATGGTTGATATGAGTCGCAGATAAATCTGGCAAATACTGTAGGTACAACCCGAGTGACTCGTATGAGGTATCGAATGGGAAGAAGACTCTATCGGGGCAGCTAATCTCAATTCCAGAAAGCATGTAAAAATCTGCTGGGGTGATACCTAGCTCAAAATCGGGAAAGTGAAATGTGTGTGTCGTTGGCCACCATCTCTCAGACATGGCCTCTACTAAAGGTCGATCGAAGGACTGCGGAGGTATAATCTGTAAAAATAGTCCGAACGGACTAGCCACTAACCTCTCTCGAATATGTAATGGTAAAATGTCAAGGGCCTGTGTGCTAAACTTCGCCCAACTACCGCGAATGTAGATGTAAGTGACCTAAATGTTAAAATTATTATGGTTCAATATCTATATAATCAACAGTTTATGTTACTAAAAATTATAACGTAAATGAACTAAAATATAACTATAAAACCAATAGGTCAAGCTATCTACGTAAACGAACTAAATTATAACAGTCCTTACATAATATAGTAAACTATTCACCCGTACAGTAAATGTAAATGTTAAAATCATAACATTTCAGTATCTATATAATCAACAGTTCATACTACAAAAAATTATAACGTAAATTTATTAAACTATAACTATAAAACCAACAGATCAAGCTCTCTACATAATATAGTAAACTATTCAGCATTTCAATAATTATAAATCATAAAATTAAAATTTATACCGGAACGGTGTCGGGCGCGGTAAACGAGCGGTATGTGTACCCCTCTCGCAACTCATGAAGGATCCGCAAGTCCTTAAGCGTCGTCCCAGCTGGTGGAGGAAGGTGTGCTGGACCAACTGCGTCGTCCTGTTGAGTTGGAACTGTACATCTCGCTAATTTCGTTACGCATGGTGGCATCCCGGCATTCAGATCAATAAAAAAAATAAAAATGAGAAAATAGGGAAAAGTTTATACAAACCAAGGCCTTCTGCGCCATACTTATAAGGCGTGGGGGCCGCGCGCGCCGACAAAACTGGCGCGCAACTGTTGGGAGATATCAAAGATATCTCCCTGAATGTTACGGGTCGTAATGTTACAACCCATAACCTTGTTGGAATTGCTCTTAGTATAAAAGATATAAGGCTACCAACAAAGCTAGTAGCGTAGCTGATGATACCAAGTCGATTTTAAGTTAATTACCGAATTTGTGTGGTTATCTTCAGTGTGACTGAGTTTTCAAGTTGAGGGTGCGTTCTTGACGAACGGAAGCGGGGTATTTGAGCGGGGTACTGTAGCGAACGGAGTATGTGTTTTTTGCTGCGAACGAGGTATTTGAGTGGGGTATTTTTAATTGTTAAATTAATTGTTATGAATTAATTAAATACTTAAGTGGATAATACAAAACGACTACATTTCATTGTACAAAGGAAATACAAACAGAAATACAATAATATCAGATTAAACGAACAACCTACTTGTTGGCACCACCTTGATTTAACAGATAAGTTTGGTATTCTTTTGTGTGTCGTTTGTCTGCAAGCCCTGATATCAACCAGTTTTTCGCTAGATCATCGGGAATAAGAGTAAACATCTCAGTCTTGTCGGGTTCCATAACATATACAAAATTGTCTGCAACATTAAATTCACCTCCTTCTCCAAGACGTTGAATGCGGGTAACTACATTCGCAAAAGTTGTCGAATTTCCCGTTGATTCCACACTAGTACCCGTATTCGGACTATTAGAATGTATGCAAGATTTTTTCACCTGTCTCTCGTGCATTAGGTCAATGAGCGAAGTTATATTTTCTTCATTTTCACACCGTCGCCTTCTAGAACCGCGGCGTGAAGTTGGTTGAGAAGGGGGATTCATTGGAATTTGGGTTGAAGGAGGGATTAGTGGAGCTTCGTAAATTGGTGCATTCATTGACGGTTGTTGCAATGGGGATTTGTTGGCGAATTCGAATTTGGAATATGATCATTTTGTGTTGCATCCAATGGATTAAAAAACCACATCAAAATCCCATGTTGATCAAACGTTCTCTGTCTTGAAGGCGGTGTACTAGTCTGCGACGGTTGTACGGTTGCTGCAGAAGTGTAGGATAACTGACCAGTAGCATTAGTTTCGCGAAATAATTGTTGCATCAGCCCCAAGTTTTCTAGCGGACGTTTCTTATATTTCATAACAAATGGTCCAAATTCCTAAAAGAAAAAAACACAATTGTAAGAATCTATCTTCAAATACACGGTAAAAAGTAAAGTTCACGAACCTTAACACGATCTTTCCACCATTCCTTGCTTCCAAAAATCGTTTCTTTACGAGGATCCCAATCAGCACCAGTCTTGTTCATCAGTGCATCATATTTCATTCACTCTCGTCGAAGAATATCATATTTATGTCTGATCTTGTTTTCGCCTATCAGTTCGAGGTCTGGATAGTTTTGTATGGTATTGTTGCACTTTTCTGCAATGGCTTTGTGAATGCCCTTTTTGTTTCTGCCACAAGTTGTATATGCTTCAACAACACATTGCAACATAATCTGTAAATGACCAGTGATGTGCAGTTTTTCTGCTGGCCATACTGGAAAATGAAAAAAATAATATTTATCAGAAATCATTGAAAAAAACAATAAAAACTATGTTAAGTAACGGTATATAACATACACAAAAAACTGGAAAAAAAACCTGATTTTTGCTCGGATTTAGTTGAATGATGAAATGAAGAGTAGATGGATTGAAGAGAGTGGAGTGAAGAAGTAGTACTGGAAAGATGATTTATAAGGAGGGAAATGGAACATTGGAAATAAAGTTGTTGGCGTTGGACGCCAACGACTTGATTTCCAACGTTCCTCCAGCACTACTTTTGACCGGAGGAATTTTTGTTGGCGTGCGACGTATCGGACGCAAACACTCCCTCCAGCGTGGCATTTAAAGGCTGCGAACGCACCGTGAGTGTAGTGTCATTTGTTTGAAGTTGTACAATTATAGATGTAAAATTTCATATATACACATATTAAGGGATGAAGAGGAGAGTTATTAGAGAGAAACAATTGCAATTTTTATTGATGCAAAACATGATACAAAAAGCCCATATATATACTGCTATGAGCCCAACGGCTAGTACAAAATATACCAAATATGTATGAGCATAACGGCTAGTATTAAATATACCAAGTATGCATGAGCCTAACGGCTAGTAGATAATGACAAAGCATGCTAAATATGATAAAAACGTGTTCACACTCTAACGACTCTATTGTCTTCGTTATGCCCCCTCAGTTCGAACTAGGGTTTCCTTGCTCATTCTGGCTTCCGCCTGCACTGATAACGCGAAGTTCCTCTCTCATTCTGATAAATTTTTTGGTCGAAAGGGCCTTTGTGAGAGCATCTGCTCTCTGATAGTATGCGGGCACATGACATATTGCAAGTCTTCCTGATTGCGTTCTTTCTCTCACAAAGTGGAGATCAATTTCAAGATGTTTCGTCCTTGAATGTTGAATAGGGTTTAGAGATAAAGATACTATGCTCTTATTATCGCACCAAATGACCCGCTTTCGTCTTGGAGTGAAACCAAGCTCCTCCATCAGTGATTCTATCCACATGATTTCGGCTGTAGCGCTTGCCAGTGCACGGTACTCAGCCTCTGTGCTGGATCTTGATGTGGTCTGTTGTTTCTTCGTACACCAGGAAATGATATTGGAACCGAGGTAAACGCAGTATCCTGAGACAGACTTTCGATCGTCAATATCGTTGGCCCAATCGGCATCGCTAAAGCACTGTAAGTTAAGTTCCTTTTCTGAATTTAGGCGTATACCGTAATGTTTTGTGCCTTGTAAGTATCGTAACACTCTCTTTAATGCCATCCAATGTTCTGATAAAGGGTTCCGCATGTATTGACTGAGTTTATTGACGCTGTAGCATATGTCTGGTCGAGTAATAGTTGCGTATTGTAACGCTCCTATTATGCTTCTATATTGTTTGGTATTGTCGATAGCTTCTCCTTTATGCTTAGATAGTCTTAGGTTACTAATCATAGGCGTAGGTAATGAGTTTGCCTTGTGCATATTTGCCCTTTGCAGTATTTCAGTGATATAATTTTGTTGGGATAATATTAATTCACCATTGTTTTTCCTAATCACTTGTATTCCAAGAATTTTTTTTAGTTCCCCCAAGTCTTTAATGGCGAAATTTTGATCCAGCTTGTGAACGATTCTGTTTATTTCTTCGCGGTTGTCTCCTGTTATTAGCATGTCGTCAACGTATACTAAAATGAACACAGTTCCATGTATGCCCTTCTTCATATATAGAGAATTGTCTGATTTAACTTGTGAGAAACCCATGTTAGACAAAGTTGACTTTAGCTTTTCATACCAAGCTCTAGAAGCTTGTTTTAAGCCATATGTTGCTTTGTGTAGTTTGCATACTTTATCACCAGTACCATATCCTTCAGGCTGTTGCATGTATACCTCTTCAGTCAATTCCCCATTCAAAAAAGCATTGTTGACGTCCAGTTGCCTCATATTCCATCCTTTATTTAGAGCAATGGTCAGTATAATTCTGATGGTTGTGGGTTTTATGACTGGGGAAAAAGTTTCATTGAAATCAAAACCAAAATGTGCGCGTAACCTTTTGCAACCAGTCTGGCCTTGTATTTTTCAATAGGTCCATCTTCTTTTCTTTTTATTTTGTATGTACACCTACAACCAATCACATTTTTGTGTTTTGGTTGAGTCACTAAGCTCCAAGTGTTGTTTTTTATGAGAGCTTTATATTCAGTGTCCATTGCCTCCTTCCATTTGTTTGATCTTATAGCCTGAGTGAAATTTAATGGTTCGATCTCACTGGCAGAAATATTATATACTTTGGGTTTGAAGATGCCTCTCTTTGACCTGGTGATCATGTGATGTCCAGTTGATTGTGGTGGTGTTTGCTGCTGTGTATCATTGTTGCTGGTATTGTCAACATGGTTGTTGTTTTCTGTATCTTCACTATGCTGCATGTTTTGATGTATGTTTGTATCTTCTGAGTCATTGTGTATCTCATTGGTTTGCTCGTTTGTTTGATCCATAGTTTCTTCCTGGGTGTTTAAATTGCTTGTGCGTTGTTGCTCTTCATTTCTATCAATTGAAGGTGGTTCAGTAATGAATGGCTCGAACCGTATGTTATTGCTTATGCTTTGTTCCCCATCCTTTTTGCCGATTTGCTTTTCTGCATAAGGAAACTTGTTTTCATCAAATATCACATGCCTAGAAACATATATTTTTTCATTTTTGTCCATGCACTTATAACCTTTTTGGTTTTGTGCATACCCAATGAATGTGCATGGGCTTGATCTCATACTTAGTTTATGATTGTTATAGTCTCTCAAACATGGAAAACATAGACACCCATAGGCTTTCAGAAAACCATATTCTGGTCTAACACTGTATATCATTTCATGTGGGCTTTTATTGTTTAAGACTTTGGTTGGCAACTTGTTAATGAGGAATACAGATGTGTAGAAAGCTTCATTCCAATATTTCATAGGTAATGAGCTTTGTGATAACAAAGTTAGACCAGTCTCTACTATGTGTCGATGTTTTCTTTCGACTAAACCGTTTTGTTCGGACGTATGCGGGCAAGTTAATCTATGTTTGATCCCTCTTTTGAGAAAGTAATTAGTTAGAGGTTTAAACTCAGCTCCCCCATCTGTCTGAATAACCTTAACAGTACTGTTCATTTGTTTTTCGACATGAGTTATAAATTGCATAATTGTATTGCAAGCTTCTGATTTAGTTTTCAGCATGTATATCCAAGTATATCTAGAATAAGCATCCACAAAAGAAAGATAATACATGTGTCCCTGATATGAATTTAGAGGCGCGGGTCCCCACAAGTCAGCGGCTATAAGTTCCAGTGGCTCATTATAGCTGGTTTCAGAATCACTAAAAGGGAGCTTGTGGCTCTTGCCGAGTTGGCAGTGCGTGCATGTGTGTTTGATAGGTACATTTTTATAATGAATGTTATTATTACGCAGAACAGTCTTAACAGTTTCCAGATTAGGATGTCCTAATTTTATATGCCAAGAATTAATCACGTTACATTCATTGCTATTATTGTCATAATCAACGTTATTGCAACTATCCCTAATACAGTCATTGTCACTACTAGCATCTACATTATTGTACCAGAATTCTCCACTTGAGTTTGCAGTCTTGAATTTGTATAAACCATCGTATAGGTTACCTCGAAGTAATATTTCATGATTTAGGGAATCATTAACTAAACAAAACTTAGGATGAAATTCAAAGTAAACATTATTGTCGTTGGCAAATTTTGATACACTTAACAAATTTTTATTAATCGTAGGTACCCTAAGAAGATTGTTTAATTTGAGTTGTCTTTTCCCAAAGATAACCCCTTTGCCTATGTGTGTGATACTAGCAGTACTACCATTACCCATATGCAAATTTCTCATACCTGAGTAATTTCTGCTCCCAATGTTTAAATTTTGGAGATTGCTAGTTATGTGGTGAGTCGCTCCTGAGTCAGGGTACCATTTTTCGAAGCCATTGTCTTCATTTTTTACTTCATCATCATCCGCAGCATTATGTCTTCGGTTTGCGTTATTATTATTTTGAGTTGAATTCCCTGTTGTTGCCATATTTGCTTGTGCTCTTCTTTGTGAAAAGTAATTTTGGCTTGCCTGTTGTCTACCTGTGTCTGAATTATACCTGAAGTAACATTTGTTCGCCATGTGACCAAACTTTTGGCATATTTGACATTTCACACGATAGTTGTTGTTATCTCCTTGTATCTGCTTATTTCTGACTGTGGTATAATTAGCAGAGAACTTATTTTGTGCTGTTTTTCTTTGGTCAATTCTGCCTTCATGAGCAAGGAGCGCTGATCGAACGAACTGTAAATCAGGTAAAGTTTGTTGTGTGGCTAACACAGTTACTAGAGATTCATATTCTTCATCTAATCCACCAATAATAAATAGGATTTGCTCATTGTCGCTGATCTTATGACCAACAGCATTTAGTTTGTCACACAGATTTTTAATTTTTCCTAAGTATTCTTTCATGCTTGCCTCCTTTTTTCTAGAATTTTGTAATTCCCTTCTATATTGCATGATTCTAGCAGCTGATTGTGAACCGAAAATTTGTTCAACTGTTTTCCATATTTCATAAGACGTGCTACATCCAACTATTTGTGATAATAAATTCGAACTTACTGACGATAAGAGCCATGAGGAGAGGAGGCTGTCTTGTTTTTGAAACTTTGCGTAGTCTGTGTTAGGCACAATTTCTCCTTTCGAATTGGTTATCGTCACTGGTGGGACTGTTATTGTCCCATTAATGTACTGCAGTAAATCATACTCTCTTAAAGCGATCTCTACTTGATATTTCCATAGAATGTAATTGTCTTCGTCTAGAGATGTGGTGATAATTTGGCTTTTTGGTTTAATCAGGTCATGATGGTTAGGTGGAGCACTGTACCCCATATTTCCTGAAACAACGGAGGTTACTTCATTGTTGTTGGCCATAAAACAAAAACAACTTTTTGCTTGATGATTAAGCCTTTCGGCAATTTGGCTCTGATACCATATTAAGGGATGAAGAGGAGAGTTATTAGAGAGGAACAATTGCAATTTTTATTGATGCAAAACATGATACAAAAAGCACATATATATAGTGCTATGAGCCTAACGGCTAGTACAAAATATACCAAATATGTATGAGCATAACGGCTAGTATTAAATATACCAAGTATGCACGAGCCTAACGGCTAGTAGATAATGACAAAGCATGCTAAATATGATAAAAACGTGTTCACACTCTAACGGCTCTATTGTAACGGCTCTATTGTCTTCGTTAACACATATATAAAGTACGATTTTTTTTTTCAAAAAATTTATTACATGCCATTTTCAACCATATCCAGTTCCGTAGAATATTGCTTGGGTTCATTTCCACGCATGGTTAATAACTCTTGTTGTATAAAATAGCTGATGTGCAATATAATTAGATGGTATCAAATTCATATTTGTTTTGGTTATTACGTCTATGTCATATAAATCGTTTACAATTTAGAGCTAAAACATTTTTTTAATGCATACTCCACCGTTTTTGGAAATAGTTATCTAGCCCAATAATATTGCCGACTATTTTCTTAGCTTTGTGTATAACCTGCTTTACAACATTCGGGAATAAAAGCAAAGCAACTTCCTGGTGAATTTAAGGTGAAAGAACATTCACCAATGTCCTCTAATTTTCTTTCTAATTTACTTTGTTTTGTTCCATCTTCAGTTTTTATTTTACATCCGACGTAAATGGAGATTTATTTGATTTAGATACATCAGGAAATCGAACATAATATATCATATATGTTGAGATACGATGCACCCAAGTTTCCAACTATGTTGGTTTCATTACTTCTCAAATTCTGAATCAGCTGCAGGTAGTACAATAATTGTTTTAAATATACTTAAGTTATTTGAAAATAAAGCTAACAACAAAATGTTATAGAAGCATTATCTTTCATGGTTTAAACCAAAAATATAAATATGAAATATCATTAACTGAAATAAGTGAGATATAGTTACTAGAAACTACAATTTTTATGCAATTATGGTTTAACAAGAAATGGAGAAACAGAAATTCCGTCATTATAGATCTCTATATATTTTAATATATAAGGTTACACTTCATCCTTTTAAGGCCATATATTCATGCTGAATTTTTTAAACAAGTTAACTGATAAAATTCCCCTCATTATACTATACGTTTAAACAATTAACTAATATGTATGTTAGACTTGAAAGCACACTTCCAGTTTATGAGATTGAGGGTGCGTTCGCAGCAAATAAATGGCACGCTGGGGGTTTTGTTCGCGTCATTTTCCACGTTCAAATGAAACGATTGCTGAACGTTGAAAATCAAGCCGTTGGCGTCCGACGCGTCGGACGCCAACGGCTTGATTTTCAACTTTCCTCCCACACACCTATAAAACCCTCTCACCTACACCTTCCTCTTCATCCACACTACACTCCTTCATTCCTCTTCTAAAACTTTCTTCCACATTATTAAATTTTCCATTTTATAGTATGACCAATCAAAAGGTTGCACATCACTGGTCGTTTACTGCAACTCAGATTATGCTGCAATCTTCGGTTGATGCATATGGTGCTTGTGGCATCAACAAAAAAGGTGTACATAAAGCAATTGCAGAAAAGTTCAACGATGCAATAGAAACCATTCCAGACATCGTACCGATTGACGAAACCAAGATCCGAAACAAATATGACAGTCTTCGACGGGATTGGATGAAATGGGATGCACTGATGAACAAGACTGGCGCGGGTTGGGATGCATACAAAGGAACGGTCTCTGGAAGCGATGAATGGTGGGAAGATCGTGTTAAGGTCTGTAAATTTATTTTGTTACCATTCCTTTGTAGACAGTTTCTTACAATTTATTTCTTACATTTAGGAATTTGGAACGAGTGTCTTGAAATATAAGAAACGACCAATAGAAAATTTAGAGCTGATGCAACAATTATTTCTTGGAGCAACGGATGAGTTTGATGTTGCAGACGCACTATTATTTGTGTTGGACCCCAAAATAAATGATATGTTCACTGCTCTTCCGGATGAGATAGCGAAAAGCTGGTTGATTAGAAGGCTTGCAGACAAACGCCACGACCAAGAATACCAAACTTATCTGATAAATAACAACAAGTAGGAAGTTCATGTCATCGTGTTATTGTATTTCTGTCGTATTTATGTTTGTATTTTCTTTTGTGTAATGAAATGTAGTCATTTTGTTCAACCGAAATTAGTATTTAATTAACTCAAAACAAACAAAGTAACAATTAAAATACCACGCTCAAATACCCCATTCGTAGCTACAAACACAATTCCCCTTCGCTACAGTACCACGCTCAAATGCCACGCTCACGTTCGTTAAGAACGCACCCTGATTCATACCGTGAGTGTGACATCGTACTTTATGGACTAAATTATAAAGGGACTAATGTGCCAAAGAGTACAGTGGAATTGTGTTTGTTCAAACTGTTTTTAAGAATGGACAGAAATCTTTGTTTAATCGGTGGAAATCAAGAAAACCCATTTATGAAACCCCGGTTTTCATTAATGGAGAACATTATATTGTTGACACTGTTAAAATCAGTTTCAACAAACTCGTTTTCAAAATAGTATATAGGAATGCTCATTTGGGCATGCATCTAACGACTTGGAGATTATAACCTTGTATATCATGGCATATATGACATCGTTTTTAGTGCGTTACATTGTTTTCTTGAGTCCGAGTTTGTTCACACTTTATCCACAAGTGTGAACAAACTCCTATTGTGTTTTCTTCTGTTTATTGGAACCATGTATAACATGGAATTCAACATCAAAACTTTTGACTTTTCACTTCTTTCAGCTTTTTACCATTATCAAACTGATCAAGAATCCATTATCAAATTTAAGAAAGCGCTCAAAGATAGTTTTTAGTATAAAAGATATAAGGCTACCGACAAAGCTAGTAGCTGGCGATACCAAGCTGGTTTTAATTTAGTTATGGTGGATATCAAAATTGGTATTGATTTCAAATACTGGATTATTATGATGTTAACTGAAATCGAATCATACATGTTGAGTACGCTTGGACCCTTATGTAGTTCTGTAATTAAGATAGTTTGAAATATATACATCCAAGTATATATAAATTTGATTACCAAACAATATTTTTACAATTTAGCTATTAGAAAACAAAGGAAATAAAATTAGGATGGTGGTATGAATTTTTCTATTTCCAATATTCTTGAGGACCTTAGTATTGTAGCTTGCATTGAATGCAAGTGTAAGAGGTCACCCAAAGAAGTCTTTGTTTGAATCCAAAATATCGACAGAAACAATCTTATATAGCAAACTTTGTAAATTGAATATAAAAGATAATTTTTGCACACTAAAGATACATATAACTTGAACGTGAATTTCATATCTAAAGTATTTGACTAAACCATTTCACAAACTTGAGATATAGTTATAGCTAATGTTGTTAGAAATTGAGTAAGATTCGCTCCAAGGCACGAAAGATTCGCTGTCTTTCAAGAATGTTTTCCCCTTTCTAAATCACAATGGGTTGATTGAAAACCTTCTTTCAGGATACAATGGAGGATATCTATGCAAGTTGTGATTACTTGCACAGATCAGAGGAAGCACTTAAAGTTATTTTGATGATGCAGATGATTAAGGAATTCGAGAAAGAAGAAGGTGAATTCGTGATGAGGGAACACTGCATTATATATAGACAACGAAACATCTATTCGTTTACGGGTGTGTCTTTTGAGTTTGAACGGTACCTTTTCCAACGGTTATTACCGTTGCCTGTTGAATTCGAATTCAACAGTACACAAAATGTACCGTTTCGGACGGGGCGCTGCCCCGCACCCCGCCGGGGGCGCTGCCCCCTGGACCCCCGCGACCTGACCGGGCAGGTCGAACCCCGTTAGCGGGGGCGTTGCCCCCGCACCCCCACCTAGGGGGGTTGCCACCCTCCGGACCCCCCTCCGTAGGGGATCATATTTGACAAAGGTTTTGGAAAACTTCCAACAGCTAATAAACGTAGCCTACATTGAAATGGTAAAGCAAACCGTTGCAGCTTGAAGTTAATCCACAAGAGATTAAAAATAAAATATTTTGTATTTATTTAATCGTTGTAACCATTGGATAAAATGCGACTAAATAATATAACCAAAAATGCTCGTATCTGTGAGCATACACCAAAATTTGGATAAATAATTCAACACTATGTTCAGTGGACAAACTAACCCAGCAGAAGCTGTTCCATCTCTTATCGTTTGATCTTAAGGAATGAACTTCATAATTTTCATTACCATCAATAAACATAACGTATAAAATTACAAGATTAATGAAGAATATTCAAAGTCTTTTATCTGAACACATTACAACGATAATTGGTGATGCAGTCTTTCCTGAGTCCATACCTAAACTTTGCAAAGAAGTTCACAGTGGCTCCATATAAGAACCCTTGTACAGTGAATAATGTTTGGCAAAGATTGGTTGATTTTTTTTTTAAAAATGTATTAGTGCTCTTTCTTTTTTCACGAACGGCTTTATTTTTAAGTTCATAGTTGTCATCATGGAATAAACCAAATGAGACCAATAAGGGAGTAAATGCTCTAGAATTGAGGCTCTTCAATCCTAGAGCATTTACTCCCTTATTGGTCTCATTTGGTCCATTCCATCATGACAACCCTAAACTTAAAAATAGTTTTGTTTTGTTTGTTTTTTTTTTTTTTTTTTTTTTTTTTTTTTTTAATTTATTTAGAATCAACCGATATTTTCTAAACACATTTCAACACCTTCCCCATTATGCAAACCCACACTAGCTTCCAGCAAGGAAGAAACCCACGCACTGCCTGGAAACTTACGCCCAGAAATTTTGAAACCCATTGACACTGATGAACTGCACCCGCTGGCCTCTGATGTCGATGACCTGGCCTGCTTCTCCACGGTTTTTGGGTAGATGATTTTTTTTCTTGCATTGAAACGTATTTGTGTTTCGTTTGAAATGGGGTTTTCATTTATATATATATATATATATATATATATATATATATATATATATATATATATATATATATATATATGAATGAAGGAGAGTTTGCTGAGAAGAATGGGGTGGACATGCGTATATATAGAAGAAGAAGAAGGAATGGATAGAATCAAAGTCGTTTTGTATAGGGTACAAACGTAGAGTTAGCTAGGGCTGCAGGAAGCCATGCGCAAATATTAAAGTGTTCTCATAGGGCTGCACGAAGTCATGCGCGCATATATTAAATTCTTGATAGGGTTGCACGAAGCCATGCGCGCATGTATTAAATTCTTGATAGGGTTGCACGAAGCCATGCGCACATATATTAAATTCTTGATTGAACCTGCATGTGCTTATGTCGATCTTTAGGCATGCAGGAAAAAGAAGTGGTCTGTGTAGACATGCGGTAATAGCTGTATGTGCCTTTTTTTTTTTCCTTCATACGTTGTGTTCTTAACCAACGCGAGTGGGGTATTTGAGTGTGACATTTGAGCGGGGTATTTGAACGTGGTACTGTAGCGAAAGAGAAATGTGTTTTTTTGCTACGAACGGAGTATTTAATTGTTAAATTAATTATTTTGAATTAATTAAATACTAATTGCATAAAACAAAACGACTACATTTTTCATTACATTAGCAAAAATACAAACATAAAGAACACAACAGGACTGAAATTAAAACAAATACATGAAAATCTAAAATAAACGACGATGGGACAATAAGCTCAACTCCGCCAAAATAAACCCACGTATGTCCTCATCGGTAAGCTCCTGAACAATATCCACATTCCGCGGATCATTGCGGAAAATCGTCAGAATCTCCCAAAGGTCAACACGTGTACTCGGTCCCTGAACAAGCTCCAAACAACGAGTAGCAAGCTGTCTCATATGGTCGGTCACAAACGAGCTTGCACGCTCTACCTGTCTGCGCCTAGAGGGCTGACCAGAAGGGGGATCGCCCGAAGCCATCCAACCAGTATAGTAATCTGCTTCGGCAAGGGAGAAGGAAGCAGCTGGCACAGACGCTGGTGGAGGTGGAGGTGGAGGTGCAGTAGGAGGCGCAACCTCAGATATCGGATACGCACAAGTATCTTTCCGCAAACAACACTCGAACATAGTGTCCTGCTCTCGGAACTTCAACGGCGAGTTCCTCCTGAACCGTCTGTAAGGTTTGTCACCGCCGGTACTCCAAAAATCATCTAGACAGCCCAGATAATCGAACTCTGCATTCCATACACCGCCAGGTGTTCGTAGCAGTTTGTCCCAATCGCGAAAAGAGCGCTTCATGTTGTCCCATTTATTTTTTATCTGAGTTTCTGTGAACTCCAGATTAAAACATTCATTCATTGTTGCCGCGACTGTTGAGTAGAACCCACTGACGCCTGTATCGCGATCGGCTATAAACTCAACGCAAATATTTATGAAAGCGGACTCCCGATCGTCCGTCCAATTCGCAAATGGCTGCGAGGTAGCAGAGGTGGAAGAGGAAGTCATCTGCATAAACAAACAAAAATTCAGAAAAATTCGAAAAAAACATATGTTATAGGAAATTGAAAAATAAACACAACCATATAAAAAATTACCATTTTTGCAGCTTGAAATTGCTCGAAAAAATCAAAATTTGAGGGTTAGGAGGAGAGGATTCGGGTTGAGCTGGGGAGAAAAGGGGGGAGGCCATGCGTTTTATAGCCGATGAAACGATACGTTGGAAATTTAACCGTTGGCGTCCGACGCTTCGGACGTGTCGGACGCGTCGGACGCCAACGGTTAAATTTCCAACGTTCGAGAATCGTGGAATCTGGAATGGGTAACAGGTGCTTGCGTTCGACGCGTCGGACGGCGAAAAAAATGAGCATGACAAATTTTCACTGTGAACGCATCCTTATTTTTGGTCTGCGTGGGTTGAAACATGTCTGGCGGTAAGAATTTTGGGGTAGAAAGAAAATAAGGCTAGGCTTGGTCGACTGGAAAACAACATAGGGTAGGATAGGTTTGCAGAGTCTGTGTGTATGGATGTAAATCGGTCGGACCAGACCGGACGTGGGTGTTTTCATTTCCTGTTCCAAAAAAAAAACAGATCAAACACGGATCAAACGAAATTTTTTCTCAGACAAATTTTCTTCTCCTAATTCGTGTATTAAATAAAATCGGTTGGACACGGACATACGGTTTTCGGATACGGACACAAACGGACTTGGTCGAACATGGCTATTTATATCATATTTTATACTTTTTAGTAGATTTTCTTTCAACCATATATCGAATTATAAGGAAATCGGATGAATTCGGACAAACACGGGCCGAACGTGGTTTTTCCTCATACAAATTTTATTGTCCTAAATGAGAATCGAACGAACTCAGACAGACGTATTTCGGTCACGGACACGAACGGACGTTGGACATTCGTATAAAATTTACAGCCCTATCTGTGTGTGTATTTATATATATATATATATAAATATATATATATATATATATATATATATATATATATAAGGAGGGTTCCGCTACATCTCTTATATTGCACGTGAACTCTTCTCCTTAATCTCCATCATCCATTTTCCCACCCATTCTGTCTCTTCCCACTAAGAAATAATATTGAAATGGGAAGAGAGAGAATGAATGGAGAAATGAGTGGTGGAGATTAAGGGGGAGAGTTCATGTGGAACCCTATTATACATACATATATATATATATATATATATAAAATTATTTGATACCATCATTTAACGTGATACGTTAAATTCGCGCTAACGCATTATCTTCAAACACTACGAAAAATGAACGTGCTGGTATGTCCTGACATTACGTACTCAATGAAACTCATTTTGTCAAAATCCGACTTTGTTTGCAAAAATGACCTAAATTTTATTTCAGTTCATTTATCGGTTCACTTCTAATTCGTCTCCTGACATTATGTACATATATAAAAGGAAAGTCAACTTACATAAAATTTTAACACAAGTTGAAATATACAAATTTTCAATTATTGAACTGCCTTCTGATTTCTGCCTCTCACGTAAACATGATACAAATTATGCATGCATTATCTCAATTAACTGATGGTTCAAAAAGCTTATAAAAATCTACGTTTGGCTCCCACGCAGAAGCTTCAAATAGAAGGTACCCATCTATCTATCGCTCTTGAAACAACTAAGAAAACACTTCGATGATTGAGGAGTCACATCCTTCTTCTCACCCCTTCCCTCCTCCCCTCGGAGCATAGGCCTCCTTCCTATGCGCTAGGTCATCCCCCATGCTTAGATTTTCATTGTCCATCCTCAAAGGAACTATCTACTTATCATTGCACTTATCAAACTCTTCTACAACATGTTCTATTCCATAAAGAACTTGATGCCCAACAGGCAACAGTTGCATCTCGACCTATCATAGTCCCTTATCAAGGTACCGGCACTACAAGAAAAAGATCTTTTTATAGCGTTTAAAAAACGCTATGAAATTATATGATGGCGTTTTTATAAACGTTGTATATCTACATGTTGTAATATGTCAAAGGTCTATAATAGCAACCTAATAATTGCTATTAAAAACTTGTTGTAAATGATGTTACTCGTAGCGTTTCAGAATTGCTGTTAAATGGACAATTTGTATCATACAAATTCATATCTATAGCGTTTATTGCATGCTATAAATTTTGTATGCAGAGTTGTGGTTTATGCTACTAATATTTATGGCGTCATTTAATTGCTATTTATAGCAACTATAAACTCTATAAATAAATGTCGCTTGATTATTATAGCAACCATAAACGCTATAGAAACACAATAAAAAGTTCAATTTTGTATTTATAGCATTGTTTACTTGCCATGAAAGTTGTTAAATCGTTACATAATACTTTTATTGCATTAGCATAATGCTATAATAGGTAGCCATTATTAAAAGTATTTCATGCACAATATCAAACATATAGATTTTATGATCAAAAATTATACCATACAAAGTTCGAAGCATATAAATATTTGTGATCAAAAGTAACTATTATTACAACCGTTGCTAACCAAAACTATACATACTAAAAAGAACAATCCATACAACCATAGCTATCCAAAACGATGCATAGTAAAAGTAAAGACGTATGAACATCGACGCAAAATATATTTTGAAGGAGAATGAGTCCGACAACATATTTTTTTCATGTCTTTCACTATAGCGTAAACCTAGAGCATCATACAACGCCTGTCAAAAAAAACAAATGTCTATTAGTTATAAAATCCGAACATGCAAGGTTTATTGTTTATAATAAGAAAGTACACTGGCCGTCTGAAACTAGTACAAACTAAAAAAATGATTTGTTATGTTCTAATGGGATGCCCTGAAATTTAACAAAACTTGATAAATGCATTTTCGTGTGTCAATCACAGATGCCAATGCAACGAATATGACATATTCCCTGGTTCAACAAATGTTAATATGATTCACAGGGTGATAAAATCACAATACCTGGCATTCAAATCTAGTGAACAATGACAATCTATCTTAGGCTGAGCGAAAGAGTGCATATGCATAGATACAACATGCTAACTTTGTTAATATTTTATAATTTATTATTATTATTATTATTATTATTATTATTATTATAAGCTTGGTTAATTATTATAAACATGCTAGTATTTATCTTTTAATACTATTATAATCTACTTTATATTTGTAAGTTGTTTTCAGTTACAATTACCTCATTTGCAGCCCAAAAATGTGAGACCATATAAAGTATTGATTATCATTTTATTTCATTAATACTATTCATTAAAGCAACTAAAGTAGTATGAATAGTTACTCCAATTTAATATATTGTTCTTATAATTTATCCAAAAAAATATCCTGGTTCGCATAGTAGTTTCTCAGTAGCAGCAGCCTAGGTACATGCAACACAAAAATAATGCAACTAAGGAATATAATGGGAAAAAACAAGAAGCCATATATATGCGGTGTAGTTTCATCTCATAATCTTAGGTGTGACAATATGTAAATAACAAGAAATATATAGACTGCAATGTTAGCCTTACCTCGTACAACATGCTAGCAACATAGAGAGCCGAAAGCGGTGTCAGTTCAACAGTTTTCTGGAAAACAGTGTTACCACAAGCCAGCGGGCGTAGTATCCAAAAGAAAAATCAGGCACATAGTTTTATTCATAGTGTTGCCAAAACTTCCAGTGGTGAATCATTCTCTAATCATTTTTTTTTTTTCCCTATTTACACATATAACATGATTAGCATTCACACATCAAGAAATCCAAGTTAATGAACCAGATTCTGGTGGTGTAAGACCAGACCGTTGAGCATATTCCTCATGTACAAATAACCAAAAATGTTAAACTGAAAGCAATTTAATTTTAATGATTTTCTTCTTTACTTGCATCCTAATAACCAGGTCACATACTAAACCATATGATAGTGACAACAAAGTATACATACCTTATACAATTCAGCTAGTCCACTTATACTTTTATTTTCATCCTTTGAGAGTTTAAAACAATAATAAGTTCCATGAAGAAATAATAATAAAATTAGACCTTAACATAAAAATGAATCTTAGTTATAAACAACAAAAGTGATAATAATAACAAAATTAGTCTACATACCTTGAACAAAAAGGGAAAAGAAGGCCAACCACGAAAGAAATGCCTGGAATTACCTCATAGGGCACGGGCAAATACAGGAAGGTTATCGCACTATCACCATGTTCATTTGTAATTGTTTCCTTCCCAATTCAATTTGAAGCAACAACCGGAACCTACATTAATCGCCTTCCGTTGCACATTGAATTTTTATTTCGGAAAAAAAGAAGAAAAAGACAAGACAAACAAGCTTGAAAATAAAAAATTATACCAAGTTATCCCCTGCATGTCCTTGCATTACCCGCTTCCAGTGATCCTTGAAGAATAGAATTTATGCACCTAGAAGAACCATAGCTCTTGTGGCCTCAGGAAACCACTGATCCCAACAAATGGCTGTCATTTGATTGAGCTAAATTTCAAGTACTCCGGACTCATTTGTTTGTAACAGAGTCCTGATCAATTAGTTCGGTTGCAGTTTACTTATCTGCAATTCTAGAAAGCTATTTATGTTATCCAAATGATGTCTATTTTTGTCAATCCAATAAGGTGGAATTTTAGATGGACCTCCCCCCCCCCCCCCCCCAAAAAAAAAAAAAAAAACATCGGTAGCAAAAACTTTAAAACCTATGTCGCCTGAGTTGAAATAGAACTTTTGTTGATATCTTATAATGATCACAATGTTCATGTGAGAAAAAACACGTGACATGCAAATTACTAAAAAGCTAACTCAAACGAATAATTATGAAGTAAATCGCAAACCAGGTCCATCTAGTGTACGTGATTTCCTATGCGGTCCAAGGTCAGCTCCATCGGCATTAATAATGACAACAGAATTGTAATGAGACATTGTTTTCCTCTTCAAAAGAAACTTACAGGTATCACAACATCCAACTCCTTTGCAAGATGCTGCATTTTGTAATGCATGGTATATGAAATACTGATGTATTTGTTTATATGGATGCCAATTGAATGAAGTATGATTATGAATTCAATAAACATATAGCTATCTAAGATGCAAGTCGATATGGCGGTTGCAAGTTCACTTCTCAGTCATGATTCTCCTTCCTCCTTCGCGAATAACATATTTCTGGAATGCTCTTTTTTTCTTTTGCTTGGAATTTTTCTTGCATGAGCAAGCTACTGTGTACAAATTCAGTCATGAAATCTAAAATCGATCAAATCAAAAAGCTTCGAAATTTCGTAAATTTGTTTTTGACTTGTCCATAGAGAAATAAGTAATCCATCATCAGCAAATATGTGTTTCACACAGTTACTGCAATACAAAACAACCTCAAAATACAAGAAAATTAACCTATTTATATAAGGAGATTTTAATGTATGAAGAATTTACATTTGAAAATTACTGGATGAATTGTTATTGTGAAAACATACAATCACGTATTCAATATTCTACTCTATGAAGACATACAATCAGGTAGCAAAACACACTTAAATAAAATAGAAAAAGTTTCACCAGTTTGTGCAGAAAATAACATAGAAAAGAAATAATATAAACATCTATAGAAATTTTGGTTTACTATGGACATGCACCACAAAAACTATCATATTTATTTGTTAGTTACCATGTGTTATCAGGTTAATTCCGCTGATGTTATAGATTTAGCAGGTCCACTTTTGATTAACAAAAATCCGCATATCATTATGTACGGGGTTTTTACTTTTAACTATTTAGCTTTTATGTATATATAATATATTGATAACCAAAGAAACAAGCACACAGAAACTGGAGGTTATTTAAAGAGAAGTGACATTACGGATGAAGAAAGTGCTCAAAAAGCCAGGATCGAAGAAGAGAATCAGAAGTTTCAGGTACGCCATGATGACAACTCCAAGCATGTGGCCGTTGCATCATACCAAAGTCGCTTCATAGCTCTTTGTTGGCTCAATTCTGGGTCTAGGAAACCTATGAGAAATTAAATGTTGAAGGAGTGGTTACAAACTTGGAACAGTGTACAAATGTTACACATGATAGTATGTATACAAAAGAGAAAAGTAAACAAAAACTTTGTAAAGAACCTACTGCACGTACTTGTACCTCCACAAGTAACAAATCTGAATGCCTCAATGTTGATGATACTTCTTTTAATCCGTGGGTTCCCCTACAAAGTGACCATCATGGTGCTAGTTCAATATCTAACATTGCATCTCAAGTCACATCCGATGAAACCCATATCCAGTCAGTTCAATCTGGTAGTGGATCGGATCTAGTCACCCATGCTGCACAAAAATGAGAACACAATTTGGAAACTTCGACGGCATTTCGTAGATTGGACTTATCTATTCAATTGGGTCCAGTATATTAATTGGCCAGCTAGGTAGACAAATTAGGTAGCTGTTGAACTGGTTGCTCGACCCTCTCTTTATTATAGGTAGTTCGACCTTTCGCGGGACTAAGACGGCTCGGGTTTCCGTTGCTGAGTCAGCGGGTTAGGGAGGAAGCAGCGTATCTACCTGGTCTTTGACACCTCCCCAATGTTTATAATGCGCCTCCACCCGGGTATCTATCATAGGGCTTCCCCATATCACTTTGCTGGTTCAGCTGCATCTAACCCGGACTAAACAAGGGAATAATAGTGATGACTCTTTTTCAACAAATACACATGCACAGACTTTTGCTGGCATAGATCGCTTGACACAGAAAGAATATTCCGTTAATATTATTGCATCCGAAATTCAAGAAATAGGGAGTCGTGAGGAAACAGAAATGCATGTACGCCAATGGTATCAATAGATCCCAACTACGAGAAGAAGTGCAAGACTATTTTTAAATCTGAAACTTTTACTACAGCTCCTCCTAAAAGAGTTACAAGGAGCACAATTGTAACATCAGTTGTATCTTCGACCCACCTGCCATGGTTACATATTTTATCAAACTTGGTATCAATAATAACAAGTAGTTGCAGCAACACTCCGTAGATAAAAGTCAAGTACCTAGAACCATTAAGATGGCTCCGCACACATTTTCGTTGCAACTTGGTTTTTGTATATTTAATACACCAAGTATTTTAAAGATGGTTACATTTCAAATTGATTTATTTCTTGGCCCAAAGCCCAAAGAAGAAGGTGGGTGTGCTGTTGGGCATTTGACTGCTAACAATTGTAATTTTTTCACTACCTTGCAAGAAAACTGATTTGGACCAATTAAAGTGCAGATCGTGATGTTTTGTTAAAATGCAAGTAGAGTGGACACAGAACTCACATTAAAAGCATATACTAAACATTGCAAATGTAGAATATGTACAGCTTAGCTTAGCCTAGCCAAGCAAATTAGTACTATTTAGGCTCATGTCGCTAATTAGTACTATTTTCTAGACTGCAATAACACCAAGCAAATTGTCTGCCCTTGGTGCAAACAATTATTTGTGCTACGTTCAAACTAAACTGGCCACAAACGATTGTATAAAACAATTTGTTTCACAGCTATTAGAACAAATTTTAAGTTTCATAACAATAATGAGGTTTTGCTGAGAAGTGTTTGAAACAAAAACAAAAAATGAAATGATATGACTTATGTGATTGATAAAATATGTATTTGTCGGCGATCCCATTTCTAATGTAAGGTGTCTAATTTCCATGTTTTTACAATAATGGTGCTTACACCATTTAGCATTTAACATCGTTCTTTAACACTTCTTTAAAAGATTATATATATTACTGTAGTGTAATTTTGTTGACATTATATCAACAAACATGGGTTTTTATTGGTTAAATGAGTTTGATAATTAAAGGAAGAAAAAAAAGGTTGTATCGACTTTAACCAATAAAGAAATTAGAGTTTTACTGGCAAAATATCAACAAGATGAATAAGAACTAGAATGGCACAACAAACTAAATAGTGCAAGTTAAGGTACTGATATTCAATGTAAACAAAACTTAGACATGATACAAAATTGACGGAACAACTTGTTCAATAGAATTATAAGTGTATCGTACCTTTCCCATCCCAAAGCTAATGTTCACTACACAATCAAAATATGCTTCTCTCTTTTCTACAGTTCTTCGATTGGAGGTTTTATGAACCTGATTCAATGGTTTTTGAGAAGACAGTTATGCCCTCAGTGATCGCCATTGCCTCTTCCAATTTCTCTGTCAAGTCTG
Source organism: Allium sativum (assembly GCA_030737875.1). Classification (NCBI taxonomy): domain Eukaryota; kingdom Viridiplantae; phylum Streptophyta; class Magnoliopsida; order Asparagales; family Amaryllidaceae; genus Allium; species Allium sativum. Next base: position 495,716,559 of record CM060920.1, read on the forward strand.
CTACACTTGTTCCTCCAAAACTGAGGGGATGTTCATGGCTACAATCATGCTTCCATCATCATCTGCAATTACACAATAGATCAATCAACAATCTTTTTTCTGTGGTGAGCTGCAGAATGAAGACAACGACTGTAAACAACCACAACTTGGTCATGTTACAAGTTGATGAGAAAGAAAATAATATTATTGCTGGCGTTCTATTCAGATGCATGCATATATAAGTTTCCTTGCATGAAGCGAAAATACGCAATTATCATTCATTTATTAGAAAAACAACACAGAGCCATGACATCATCTCTGGTCAGAAGTCTACAAAGATATGTTGTTGGTTTATGAATGTGTTAGAAAAAAAGTTGAAACAGCTTGCAGTAAGCCAAAAAGGTAATGTGTTTCGAGGTCATGAGGCAAAAAAAGATATATAAGACGAGCACAAAAAAATAAAGATTTCAAACTTGTAAACAATAAGAATTATTGGTATAGACATATTTAGATAGAAAATTATACCTTTATCGTTTCGAAATGCGATGAGTATCAACAACAAACTTAAGATTTTTGGCATTCACTATCTCATATAGACAATTTCAGTCTAGAGAAAATAATATAATAATACATTAATATTACAGTTCATGGCTTTGTTGATTCAAATCAATGCTCAGATTGTCAAAATCAAGTTGTGCTCAGTTTTGAAACAAAACTGAGCTTATGCTCAGTCTCGAATCAAAACTGAGCACTGATTAGTTTTGTCAAATCAAAACTAAACATTCTCCACCCTAAATTCATTTCGTTTGCCTTACAGGCTACAATCATTTTATTCTATAACTTATGGTAATGATGATATTAATAATACAAAGGTGATATAGTTAACTTTGGCCAAAACAAAATAGAAATTACATGTAAATCAGAAATAACTAATCCAACTTTCAATTCAACTGCAAAAAGATTAAATAAATTTAACAAAATTTAAAACAATAACAAAATATAGAATATTAGCCACTAAGTAGCAAGGTAGTTGGAAGGTGTATATTGCATATTTTTCTATGTACCACAATCACGTTCTAGTACAATGAATTTGCAACAAACTTGTTGAACCAAGTTTGCAGGTGTAATTTTGCCTCAGCAAGCTCGCTTACACAAGGTAGCTTGCACAGTTTGCACCTGCAAGCAAACTTGCATAAGCCAACTTGCGGAAGCAAGCTAACCAAGCTTGCACCTCCGTACGCTTATTCTAAAGCTCTTCTTTTGCTCATTTATCCCAAATTATCAAGATTAAACCAGTCCAAGAACACATAACCACATTCTAATTTTAAACGCTCTATTGTAACTGCAATCCTAATTTTAATCGCATTCTAAGCCAGGCCTTGCGATGCACAACATAGTTTAAAAAATTATTTTCAGAGCAATAATACACACGTACACACAAAAATACACACACACACATACATACACACACACACACACACACACACACACACACACATATATATATATATATATATATATGGCGTATATATCAATTTCATACCATATATAGTGTTAAAAAAATCAAAGTGCTTACACAATTGTATGGACCCTTTCATCTCTCGACACACACACACACACATACACACACACATACACACACATACACACACACACACACACACATATATATATATATATATGGCGTATATATCAATTTCAAAGCATATATAATGTTAAAAAAAATCAAAGTGCTTACACTATTGTATGGACCCTTTCATCTCCCGTCTGACATCTTTTAGGGTTAATATGGTTCTGCGATATATTGATAAGTATCAAAGATACGGCGTCTCAAGCCATCAAAGAGCAAACCACTAAGCTTTTTAATTGAAATAATGATAAGAAAATAAATAAGACAATGGCAATATTTAGTGTTTGCAACCATTACTTACCAGATCCCATCATTGATGAATGGAGCTAACGGAATGCCACTTGAATACCTTGTAGTACCTTCTCCTCGGTATGTATAACACCACTTATCCACTGCTTAAGAATTCAGAAAATAATGGGGAACAACATCCTGAGGAATCAACAATTTAGCAACAAGTATTAGATATAACCCAGATATAACCCCACGTCCAAAAAACAACAACCAGTCCAATCAAACCCCCATAGCAGAAAATAACTAAGTAATAACAAGAAACATGCTTTCTCGCAAAATGAAAAATGCAAAGCAAAGAAAAATGATTTAACGTCAAAGCTAAAAGCACTTACGTGATTATAATACCCAGTCAATTGACTTCACTGCTCAACTCAAAACTAAAGGTTGAAAAATTCAAAAGTGGATAGAACTACATAGCGCACCAGAGTTTAACCTTAAAAACTAGCACGTAATGGCAGTATCAGCTATATGATGTACAATTTACTGGGGTTAAATCATTTAGGCAAGTAACTAAATAGAATTATTATGCATACTTATTGTACAAATATATTGTACCAGTGCAAAAAATGGCAATAAAATCCCTATGTAGCACTAACTTGAAGCGTTCAATCTCCCAATGCTCAACATTATTTGCATCCTTTAGTTTTCCGTCTTTAACACATATATAAAATCCTCAATCCTTCATGTACCCACATACCTAAATATGTAATCAAAGTATTATTGGTTGTCTATAGATAAACGCAGTATAAAATAAATTATAGTAAAATAAAATTCGAAAATGAACTTTGCATTCAGGTCACATGTGCCTTGCATTCCAGACTCCTTGCAACATCCAAGAATTTCGGAAACTCAATGCGAAACAAAATGGAAAGTTACCGGTTGTGTTGCATCGCCCAAGTAGACTGTTATTTAGGATCTTAAAAGCAGTTGATGACATCTGTACCATAAAATTTCTTATTGTCAGCCTTCCTATATAACGTAAACTCTTTGAGTATTAGCAATTTTGGCTCATATATTATTTACATTGCATTCTAAGATCAAACCTTTAGTTTTCATATAAGTACATGCATTTCGCATAAGACGCAGGTAGTGTAGCTTCAAAATTTACATATCCAGTCGAAGCTTGATATCTTATTTGCAGAATCGTTCCTTCATAGTTTATAAATACCACAGCGCAAATATTTACTTTATTATATACTTTTATGATTATCCTATTTAGACCAAGTTTTGAAACCGCAGCTATTTTCATATTAATGATTTGCAAAACAGAACTATTAACTTGAACTAAGATTTTTAAATTTTTTCAATATGAAACTAGAAGAACTCAGCAAAACAGAAATTTATGCTGCTAGTTTGCACAAGAACTTTTGAAATATTAAATGTTTTACACTAAAATAAAATAGAACTATAAATGTTTTACTTTGTACAAAATAATTGCAGTAACATTAAGAAACACCTGAACATAAATATTAGCAATAGAAAAGCCATTAGTTGACGCTAAAAAATAGTAGGTTATTAATAGATTTTTTGTTGATTTACCAAAGTTTTGGCTCCCTATTGACTTCCAGAAATGAGCTGAAATTCATGCAAGTAGCAATCATCAATGACCAAACAATGCAAGAAATCTAAAACTCAAATTAAGTAGTCAAGGACTACCAACTATCAAGTACCAACTGAAGTGGAAGGTAGTATGATGCTCTAGATAGAGGTTCTAGACATTAAAATGAGCACGCTATGCTTCTCATGAGAAATAACCTGCCAAAGAAAGAAGTGAAATTAAAGTACAAACAGTTTTATTTACTGTTATTTAGTAGGAACTACTTAAAAGTTGCTATGATAATGAGAGAACGGGATCAAAAATGTTCCCTCTTTCAATAATTTTCTGTTCTTCCAATAAATTTTCACAAAAAATATATTAATGTCTGTGCAATTTTTGTAGAGATAGGGAGAAATCAAGAGAAAGGAGGAGAGACAGAGAGTACGACCGTGATCATGAGAAATCACGAGATAGGGACAGACGTGAAGATAGCACCACCGTGATCATGAAAGCAAAGTTTGGATGATACCTTAGTCTTTGTAATTTTGGTTTTCGTATACTATTCCCACATAGTGTACTGAGTTTTCAGTGCCGACGAAGAGCATACAAAATAAATTCGGTGGGTACGATCATATAGAAAAAACAACATGTATTAGTGTTATCCTGAAGCATTTTCCTAAATACAAATGAAACCACACTATAATTTTATTTTTTTTATTTTATTTTTGGTTTGACTGCTGGGATGAATATTCTATGCTAATGGAAGTATAATGCTATAGGCAGGAGTGGAAATTTGACCGTAATTTGCCTTTAAATAAAAACATGCAACTCGGAGACAACTAATTACCTTCATTTAAAATTTCACTGCTGACGATCTAGAGATACGCTTAACAATCAAGTTTCCCCTGGTCGACTTCTTCAGTATATTATTACTTTAATATCAAGCTAAACATATCACTGATTAATAAAGAAAACATTAGTTTAGAATTTTCACTAAACCTGTTAAACAAGACCGATGCTGACATAGTCCCATACGTCCAAATCTATACAAATGCAATTTAAATGTCATGATCATCGTTTTTAATTAGTATTATCCATTAATAATTTAATCTCTGGTCTCCTCCCTGATTATCGATAATTCCACGTTCCTACCAAACTTTAAACAATAGAAATATCTCTACCCTTCAAACTATTCCACACTCCAATGGTTGAAAGACAACACCAAGCACAACCACAATCACCTCAGAAAGTAGTAGAAAAACAACTAACAAGTTAGATAGACACTCACCAGCTCAATTACCTATCAGATGACCAGAGAAATCACCAAAGCAATGCCATACCTGACTAGCACAAGAACCACCAGATCACAAAAAACTTTCGCAAGAAATCCAAAACTCCAAACAAGCGGTAGACCACCACACTTACAACACAATGCACAAGTTGAAACAGCCCAGAACACAGACTCTGGACAGTACCAGCAAAAGTAATAGAGACAAAACCAGCCACAACAGATCTAAAAAACAAATCGAAACAAATAAGCAAAACTCACCAGCACGTCGCTTTTGGGATCCACGCCAAGGAGGATGCCTTTTAATGAGCAAAGCATATCTATAAGAGCGAGGTAACCAAAAAAAGGGAACGCAAAATATATCTACCCTTTCACCAGTGAAAAGCAGAGCTATCTAGAGTGCCACCGCGTGAAGGATCAGAGCAGGGAGGAAAGCAAGGGTTTGAAGGTTTTTGGTTTTCTCGAAATTTCAAGGTAGTAGAAGAGTGATTTAGTTTTGCTTGAAAACAAAGTGGTAGGGGAGTAATTTAGGTTTTCCAAAGAGTAACGAGGTAAGGAGGAAAGGAACGTGAGTAAGAATGAAGAAAAGGAATTTCAGATTTTAGCGGCAATGAAAAAAAGGCGGAGGGAAGAGGCCAAAAAATTTACATGATTAGCAATAGCGTCAACGTTAATAATAATGGCAGCCAATCAAGTCATCCTCGACCCTAATTAACCCTAACCACTTAACAATAGCCAGTCAAGCTCTAGTGCAATCCTTACTTGCTATTAATATAACATTTTCTTGTAGTGCGGCCTAGGTTCATATACTGTATGCTAAGCCATATTGGGAGTGTGACGTGTTGCATCGGTACAGAAGGTCGACCGGAGTGGGACAAGTGAATAGCACATCAAGAAGGCCACCTAGCCATCGGCGACATATGGATGTGGAATACGACTAAGGGTGTTATCTACTACATATTTCATCATTCTTAGTTTGTAGCTATTTGTCCATGCTAATGGATAAGCATTCTTGTTAAAAAATCTCATGCTAAGAATGACTAAAAATACATTGACATTTAAGGTTTGATATATGCTTCAGTGGTTCACATATTCAAGAGTAGAGATTATCAAAAAAATTGCAAGCATAGGATCTAAATTGAACTTATACACGATACCTTAATCTACACATCACAAACTTTATTTTTGACTTATAAAATACATACGTTGGAAAACTTATTATTTAACCTACCACTTAAGCAGCATCTTTTAACATTTTCTTAGATACAATTAAACATTGAATGGCAGTAGAAAAGTTCATCTCTAACAGTTTTGGAAACATATAAGCTAAACATAATGGTCATAGAATGGAAAACAGACGACTTAATAGGAATAAATCTCGTGCAAAAGCAGTAACAATAAACCAAATACGTCAACAACAACAGCAACAACAATGAGTAGTATACGCAAAATATATGAGGTGGGCTTAAAATGCAGTGTGTAATACATGATTATTATATCACATAATTTGTAGATGGGTGGAAAAAACATAAGTATTCAAAATTAAACTAAAAACTATAAGAATTTAAATCAAAAACCTAATTTTTTTGACTCTAAGCTCTTCATAAAAACTTGCAAACTCACTCTATTGTTAGGTTTTTGGTTTCAGTTTACAACCCGCAAAGGATGCTTAAATATATGAATCTAAATGTAAAAATGAACATTGAATAAGGCCAATTATAATTAATTTTGAACTTTAAAAATGCAGCAAAGGAGTGTAGGAAAAATGATAAATAAAGGAATGTAATAAATAAACTAGCCTACATGAAGCAAATAAGAAGAATGATTAAGAAAATTAGAATTCAAGATATGGTTAAATGAACGAATATCAGCAGGAGACCGTTCCTTTTTTTACTGTAAATAAGAAAAAAGTTGCATGTTAATGGCGTCTTCTTCCCAACACCAGAACGTGAATTTCCTCTATGATTCTTCACGACCCCCTGATCTTTCCCTTTCAGTTCCTCTCGCAAGTCATAATGTTTCATCTGCTAAGATAGATAACCCTATTCAACAACATAATTCTTCCAACCATTCCCAAGAAAAACCCTAATTTGGAATCACTATCAGAATTTCCTACCTACTGCCAAATTCGTACAGCAATTCAGCTGCTATTAAAAACAATCACTCAAAAGCTTGGAAAAATATTGTTTAAGAGCATAATTATCACAACAGTTCAATTCTTTTAAACTATTATGAGCCAGCAGTTTTCAATGGCCTCAAAGTTTCTTCAATGGGTAAAGAACTAGTAGATAAGGGAAATTCACAAATATAGGAGAGTATTACGTGTTTATCCATGTTTCATAAGTAACAACAAATATAGGTCTGTTTTGTCCGAGAAGGCATACTGACTCATTTTGAAAACTCGCCTGTGTGCGCGTTTACAAAAGTCGCCTGTGTATTTTGGTCTTTTGCCCAAACTTTATATTTATCCACTAATTCTCTCATAAGTCTGATTCGTACTCAACCACATCTTCTTAACTCTATATTTTTTCAAAATGACTTCTCAAACAATGGTGAAGCAAGAGGTTAACTCGTATCCAGTTTGCTGCCACTGTTGGTATATGGCTGAATTTGTTGTATCAGATGATGGCGAAAACATTGGTCGTCAAAGTCTTCTTCGTTCAAATTATCCCCACGGATGCAATTTTTCAGAATAGATTGACGAACCACTTTGTCCAAGGGGCATAGCATATGCGAAAGAGCTGTAGCAAGAAATTAGACGTTTCAAAAACTCCTAGAGGACTTACAATTTAACCGTAAATACTAGTATTTCTATTATGTTGTAGGTTTCTTAAGTTTAGTGTGAGTTATTCTATTATCCGTAGTCGTGGTAAGTTGCTGAAATTTAGTTTGAATTATTGCTTGTGCGTTTGTAGGACTTGAAAGATTAATACGAAGTACAGTATGTATGTATTTTATAATAAATTATTTTAGGTTTCTAAAGTTTGAAATAAAAGTTTTGTATGTTTGCTGGTTCGTACAGCACACATTATGATATAAAGATGAATTGACAACTACCTATCATAAATTAAAGCTGGGTCAGTCAGTTTCTGTACAGTACGATCCGCCGCAAATCAGGCGATTTGACTAAACACGGATAAAGTTGGTCCAATATTTTGAAATAGTTGAGTTGACAAGCATCTGCCAAATCAAAATCAATGTTTGTCCAATGTGATAAAGCCGTTGTAAGGACAAATGACACTGCTTTATTTCAAAATTGATGACATGATTAAAGCTCTGCCAATTCTGATTCAAGGCTTGTTTTTTGTGATCAGGTCGAGCATAGGACAATTGATTCTACTTTATTTTGAAATCGATGACATGATTAAAGCACTGCCAATTCTGACCTGACAACGACCGTACTGAGTTAATTAAAGTTGATTTAACTAAACACGGTTGGGTGAAAAACTTTCGGCTGCATGCATACAAATGGTTTTGATGTTGGGATGGTATTCCAAAGCACAGAACAGTTCCTCCACCAACTTACGGATGGTCTATTCTGCACGGTGTTTCGTACAAGCCAGTCAAGTCGAATAAAACAACATTCACCATTGTATGTAATGTTGATGATACTTGTCCATGACGAATATATGCAACAGTGTCAAACAAATCACAAACTGGATGGTGGGAAATTAAAAAGTTGCCTCACGAACATAACTGTGTCAACCATACAATTAATTCCAACCACAAGCAAGCTACTTTTGGGTTTCTTGTATCCAAAATTATGTCTTTTGTGAAAGCCAATTTGGATATCTCAGCTGGGACGGTGCAAGTGCTTGTCGATGAGCAACTCTTCATCAAAATTAGTTACATGAAAGCTTGGCGATTGTTGAATAAAGCGTTGGCAAAAATATACGGTGACTAGGCTGAATCGTACTCGTATTTGCCTCAGTATTTTGCGGAAATAAAAAGAAACAATCCAGGTTCAGTAGGACATATATCGCACGGTAAGTACAAAAGAACATTGCTAGTTTCTACCGCTATAGATGCCGATGACTGTCTTTTACCATTAGCTAATGGGGTGGTCGAAACTGAATCATATGATAGCTGGTCCTGGTTCTTTTCATGCAAGCGTGTGTTCATTTATAGTATACGAAATCGACACATTACATTTATATCTGACAGAATGAAAGCGATTCCAAGCGCTTTGGAGGATAGATGGCAAGAACCGCACAAACATAGGTTCTGTGCAAGACATCTTAAAACAAATTTTCAAGCTGCAGGTCATCGAGACAAGTGACTTGTAGGCTTGTTTTCGCTGATGCATGTGCTTCAGAAGTGGTTGAATACACTAAACTTAGAGAAGAAATCAAGGCAACTAAGCCGGAGACGCATACCTGGATTGAACGAAGCCTAGGGAATTTAGAAGAAAGCTGGGCACTTTGCAGAGATGACGGTGACCGCTTCCATATTATAACAACTAACGCATCTGCAAGTCTTAATTGTGTAATAAAAGGCGTCAGATCCTTGCCTATAAAGGTGTTGGTTACAAGAACGCTTTTTAGATCAGTTGAGTACTTCTATAAGAGGAAAGAAAAACGGAAGGGTCTGAACTTAAAATAAACTCCAAAATGGGAAGCTAAAATTGAAGCTCCTGCTATTGAAACACGACGTTGTAGGCTTGTTCGATTGAGTCGATATAAATGACAAGTGATTCACTATTACGGAGATGAGTATGATGTTGTGATCGACGGTGCTAATTGCACTTGTACATGCAACACCCCACTTCTGTAGAAGATACTGTGTGCCCATGTAATGACGGCTTGTTCAGCACAGGATTTTGGTAGTAATAGAGCACATCAAGAGTTTTCTTCTGAATGGTAGTCCATCTAAAGTTATAGAGCTACCTACGAGCCAGAGTTTCATCCTATACGCGATAAGAAATACTGCGACCCATACAACGGTCCACGGATATTGGCTCTGCCTGTAAGAAGACAAGCCGGATGACCAAAATCAACGAGATTCAAAAATGTTATGGACGAGCATCAAACACCCAAAACAAACAACTGCAGCAAATGTGGATCGCATGGCCATAACAGAAAGCGGTGTACTTCAGTACCCTAAAATGGAGACGTATGTTTGTTGATGGAACGTCAGTGTGTTGCATTTCGTGTATCTGTATTTCTTATGTTTTGAACTTATCTGTCCTTAATCGGACTTCATATCTCTCTTATATTTGAATATTAGAATTTGGTATTTGTTTTATGTTGTTTGGCTAAGCTATATATACTATTTAGATGTCGTGGTAGTTTGTAGTTTAACGCTTTGAACTTCATTCGAATATATAGAAATCGTTGTACGTCGGATTTAATTGAAACACAAAACGTTCGAATCTATAGAACCATGTTTTAATAGTGGAACAGAAAAATGGAGATTTCATATTATAGATATTTAGTTATGTCCAAATCAAATTTCAAGAAAATCGCCATGGAATTTAAAACCCCAATGTATACATGCTAACTTTGAAAACTCGCATTCGTGCGATTTTTGAAAACTCGCCTTCGTTATATCAAAATAGGTCTATTCCTATAATTAATTTTCAAACAAGGTAGTTCATGTTATACAATTTACAAACAAGGTTAACATATTTAAAAGAAATTCACAAATATAGGCCTGTTTAGAAGTCTTATTTGTTGCAATTATACTCACGGATGCAATTTTTCAGCATGGATTGACGAACCGCTTTGTCCAAGGGGCAATGTATATGCGAAAGAGCTGGAGCAAGAAATTAGACGTCTCAAAAAACTCCTAGAGGACTTGCAATTTAACCGTAACCACTAGTGTTTCTATTATCCGTCACCGTTGTAGGTTTCTTAAGTTTAGTGCGAGTTATTCTATTATCCGTAGTTGTTGTAAGTTGCTGAAGTTTAGTTTGAATTATTGTTTGTGCGTTTGTAGGACTTGGAAGATTAATATGAAGTACTGTATGTTTGTGTTTTAAAATAAATTATTTTAGGTTTCTGATGTTTGAATTAAAGTTTTGTATGTTTGCTGCTTCGTACGGTACACATTATGACATAAAGATGAATTGACAACTACCTGCCATAAATTATTTTGATTTTCTGACTTAGATCGAGATTGAGTTCTAAGTATCTATTAAGACTGATAAGTAAAAATGTAGAAATTAATTTATTCTGTGATTTAATTATGTTAGTCTCTGAGTTTATGAATATTTTCCTATGAGAAAATATAAATTCTCAAACATATGAACATTTAAAATAGTAAGCATCTACAACCGGCCAGTAAATAACAGAATGGAATCCGCAAGGAAACCATAAACGACAGCAACAACCAACCCAAATGAATGATTCTGGACAGTTATTCTATAATACAAATTTAGAAAACCAGGACATATGGCACAAAAGTGTCGGAATAGGTTAGACCCTGCACCGCAGGCAAACCTGACTGAGGAGCCTCTAACGGCTATGATTACTGAGATTCACCTTGTTGGTGAATCAGAGGGTTAGTGGGTAGACATCGGTGTTTCTCGCCATGTTTGCTATGATCGTAATATATTCACAATATACACGGTTGTTGACGATCAGAAAGTGTGTTGTGAGATCCTCACACCACTTAAGCTGTAGAGACTGGTAATAATGAAAATAAAGCATATGATTGGAAAGACATTGATTCTTAAAGATGTGATGCATCTGATATGTTTGAAACATTCAAAATTGAAATCAAGCAAATAGGAAAATTAAGAGACTATATAGTGATAGAGGAACAGAATACGAATTAAATTCTATTCTGGATTTTTTATGTGATATATTGTACATAAGAGAACTGCACCCTATTCACCTGAAATGAACGGTAAAGCTGAAAAAATAGGACCTTTACCGAATTAGTAATTGTCATTTTATTAAATTTCGGTGCAGCAAAACATTAGTGAGGGGATATTTTATAGACTATGTTATGTTCTGAATAGAATCCCCGAATCTAAGAATAAAATTTCGCCTTATGAAATTTTAGAGAAATATAAATCCAATATGTCATACTTTAGAACTTGGGGTTGTTTAGCATATGTTCGCATTCCAGACCCTAAGAGAATAAATTTGGCAAGTAAATCATACGAATATGTATTTATAAGCTATGTTGTTAATAGCAAAGCATACGGAATTTATGACCTAAATACACATAATATATTTTGAATTTAATGATGCCAATTTCTATGAAACTAAATTTCCTTTTAAATTAAGGAATAGTGGGGGCACATCAAGTATGCCTATTAGAACAGAACTTAATAAAAGTTTTGAAACTGAACCTAGAAAAAGTAAAAAGAGTAAGAACCGTAAAAGATTTTGGTTCATATTTTTTGTGCTTTTACTATAGAGAAGGATCCCTTAAACCTCCAAGAGGCCTTATCTCCTTTAGATGACATTTTTTGGGCAAGAGGCTATAAATGATGAGATGGATTCTCTGGAATCCAATAAGACTTGGCATTTGATAGATTTACCTCCTGGTTGTAATTCTATAGGCTGTATATGGGTACTTAAAAAGAAATTAAAAAACCTGATAGCACTATTGATAAATATAAAGTACGACTAGTAGCTAAAGGTTTTAAACAAAAAGTAAATATATATTTCTTCGACACTTTTCACCTGTAACTAGAATTACATCCATTCGGGTATTAATCTCACTTGTCTCTATTCATAATTTATTAATACACCAAATGGATGTGAAAACCGCATTTTGAATGGTGAATTAGACGAAGAAATTTATATAGACCAGTCTGAAGGATTTGTAGTACATGATCAAGAACATAAAGTATGCAAATTAGATAAATCATTATATGGTTTAAAACAAGCACGTAAACAATGGCATGAAAAATTTGATAACTTTAATCATTTCACATGGATTTAAAGTTAATGAAAGTGACAAATGCATTTATTATAAATCTGAGAATGACATTTGCACTATTATATGCCTTTATGTAGATGACCTACTCATTTTTGGGTCAAACATTCATGCCATAAACTCAGTCAAATCCTTATTAAGTGCCAGTTTTGATATGAAAGATCTAGGTGAGGCGAGTGTAATCCTTAATATTAAAATTACTAGGTCCGAAAAAGGGATTTTCTTTGGATGAATCTCATTATATTGAGAAGTCTCTAAAGAAAGACAATTACTTTGACTGTAAATCTGCATGTACATCATACGATCCCAGTGCAAAGATATTTAAGAACACTTGTGAAGGTGTAAGACAGTCAAAGTAAGCGAGCATCATTGGTTGCCTTCGGATGCCACTGATTGTATTAGACACGATATTGCCTATGTCGTGAGATTATTATGCATGTTAACTAGTAGACCTAGTATAGAGCATTGACATGCTATTGAAAGGGTCATAAGATACCTTAAACGAGCCATGAACCTTGGATTACATTATGAAAAGTTTCCAGCTGTACTTGAAGGATATTCTGATACAGACTGGAATACTTTATATGTTGATTCAAAAGCGACCAGCGGCTATATATTTAGCATCGCTGGAGAAGCTGTCTCTTGAAAATCCAAGAAACAGACTATTTTGACTTAGTCTACTACAGAGACTGAGATAATAGCACTAGCAACAGCTAGTGAAGAAGCAGAGAACTAAAGAAATCTGCTAGTTGAGATCCCTATATGGGAAAAATAGACACTAGTGGTGTAATCGATTGTGATAGTTCCGCGGCTATTGCAAAAAGTATAGAACCGTTATAACAACGGTAGAAAACGACGTCGTAAGCACAATACTGTAAAAGAACATCACATATATAGTGATGAAAAAATTTGACGACTATTGAAAGAAAAACAGAACCAATATTACAACGGTAAGAAATGACAGTCGTATGCACAGTATTGTTAGAGAACATCACATATACGGTGATCATAATTTGGCAGAACCTTTGACAAAAGGACTGTCCAGAAAGAAAGTCCTTAATAATTCTAAAAGAATGAGACTATTGCCCTGTGATTGTGGAATCACGCACAATGGTAACCCGACCTAAATGACTGGAGATCCAAGAACTAGGTTCAATGGGTAAAAACAAGTTGTGTAGTGATAGTAGATGAACATGCTAAATTTTAGATTAAGAAGCATGTATTCCTGAAGTGATTAGAGGATGAGTTAATAAAAACTCTTAATGAGATCTATACTCTATTTGGAGTGGAGTACCTACCTTCAGGAGTGCTCTTGATAGACTCACCTTTGTGAATGTGGAAATGTGGTCGTTTCCTATGAAGTTTTGGGCAAAACTTCTAGAGCGTTCACTAAACTGGGATAGACGTGCATGGCCATAAACGCACGGGCTTATTTGATTGCACTATAGAAAAGATTGTGTGTGGTTTGATGTCAGGAATATAGTTCAAGACTACGTGTCACTCTAGTAAAAACTGAATCTTATTCACTACGCAAAGGTTCAAGTCGGATGACATCTTTGTTTATGCACAGTCTTATGTTTTTAGAAACTGTTCGATAATATTTTAAAAAATTCAAGTGGGGGATTGTTGGAAATTTTATGAATTATTTAAAATATGAAATAAGTTTATGATGGCTCATATTTGTGAATAGTCCCACATCATGGGATTATAAGAAAGATGCAAGTATTTATACTTGTTTCTAAGAAGTCATGTTGAGGCCTTGGGCTCCCAATGCATGTTTTGTTGTGAGGAGGGAGACCATGCATCATGACCACCACAAACGCGCGCGTGACCGACTCACTCGACTCGGCCCGGCTCGGCTTTGGGCTTGGGCCTTGGCTATGTGGTGTAGACACTTATATTTTTGGTCCAGAAAACACTGCGTTTTTCGAACTATTTTTTAAATACAGAAAATATTTCTGAGCCGACTTTTATTTATGAAGCGGTAAACTCTTGACCCAGTATTTTCAGCAGATCCTATTTTTCTTCCTTTGCCCAGTATTTTCGATTAACCCTAATCTCCGTCTATATATTATCTTCAGTTGTAGACGAGATTACTACAGAAAAAATCTGTTTTCTCTTCCTACGCCATTAAAAAAAAAAAAATTCTTTCGGAAATTATCGAGCAGTTAAATTCGAAAGTGCAAATCTGCACTGATTTGTTGTGCAAAGCAAATCAATTATTCATTTTAGAGAGGTTGTTTTATCCTAGAGGCGGCGGCGGAAGTACGAACTGGTTTTGCACCACCGACCAGATCGCCGAACCGTCTTCAAGAAAGCGACAAAGTACATGACTCAGCCATTGTTTCCCAACATGAATTCTACTTAATTCTTAGCTTACAATGTAGCCATACTAAATTCATTAGCTTTCGTTGATTCAAACTCGAGTTTTCTCAATAACACCTTATTTGTATTGTTCTTATCATATATATTAGCCTCAGCAGACAGGTTATTCTTACACACCTCTAATATCTTACCTGGATTTGAAGCAAGCTTCTCCTCAAAAATATCCTCATTGCCTCCTCGAGTTGATCAAATATCTCATCAGCAAGATCTATTGTTTTGGAATTTGTAAAAGATTCATGCTGAGTTTCCTCCTGAAATTGAGAATTGTTCTCAATAACATTCCATTGTTCATTCCACAAGTTCTCTCTTTTGCTTCCACGGATCTGTCACTGTCACTGATAACCACACTCAAAACATCAACCACCATCTTCCTCATCATTTTAGATTAATCCCATCAGTTATACCCTAGAACCATCACGATATTCTCAACCCCATACACAAACTACCCTCCATCTTCCCTGATCTCCCTTACAAGCAGACCTTAGTTACCTCTAAAAAATAAACAGGAAACTACAATAATGATTTGTATCCTCATGCAGCAAAAGTTATTTCTTTATTATATGACAGTGAGGAGGATCTCATATAAATATGTAGGCCTTAGTTTCCTCTGGTTATTTATGGGCTTTGGCAATCAATAGAATTAATTTGTATTCAGAGTCTTTTAACACTTTTAAAGCTTTCTAACCAGAAAATAGTATTTAGTTAAATTAACTCTCAGGAAATCTAGTTTTCAAAAATTTGCGTTTTTTTAACCATCATTTCAATATCAGGAATTTTGGTAAAATAATTACCTTTTAGCCTCAGAAAACTTAGTAGTTACCATTTTTGTTTTTTGTTTAAACTTTCATTACAAATAAACCAGTTTTTTTATAAGAAAATCGGACGTCATGATTTCAATTATTTTGCCATTTACATGGTTTCCGTTGGTCAATCAATCCAACGTAGTGTACATTTTGACAACCAAAACATATAGGTTAAATACTAATTCCCACTGATGATTGAATGTACAGTGCCATACTGACAATGTAGCCTACAATCTATTCCAAACTGCTAAAACTCCCATCGCCTTCACCCAACTTGCACAGCACTGCTCCTTCATACCACCTATTTCTGCTTAAACGCAATCTGCATGTTCATCCATGCATCACGACTACAACCAAACAAACCACTAAACTCCCTTGTTATAATCACTAACATCGCTGCCTTCACAAAAAATACCATCGAGCACCTCCAGTACTCAATCTCCACCACCATGCATCTGCAATTCCACTGCTACACACTGTAACAACTCAACACAACCCTTCAACAATCACCACCTTCATCACCCAACACCGGTACATCAACCATCACGCATTTAACCCATCACAAAACCTACAACTTGAAATCGCTACCTCACCACCGTCAAATCACCAGCCTTTTCCCAATACCCCACTTCAACTTCACCACATAAAACTTCCTGTACCTGCTCCGCAACCTTCTTTGGCTACGAAATCACCCACGCCCAATTTCCATTTTTTTGTGTTTCTTTTTCTTTTTCCTATTTGTTCTGTTTTTGGCCGATTTGATTTTAAATGGAAGGATTATAGGGTGAGAGTTGCAGTGTAGTGTCTTTGTATGAGTGTTTTTAATATCATGAAGGATATTCATACAGGTTATTAATTTGCTCCCAAACTTAGGACAGAAGGCTAGTAGGTGTGCCATTTGAAGCTACAAAGGTTACAATGATTCAATGTAAAGGCATGCAGAATGTTAGTGTTTAAAATTATCGGTGAAAATAAGGTTCTGACATATGCTGCTAAATAATCACAAAAGTCATGTACTATGTTGTTAACTGAATTACCTTGCTTCAAGAAGCAAGAAACTGGGAATCCAAGTCAACAACATGAAATAAATTGCTAAGCAAGGTTGTGCAGGGATAAGAAAGACTTGTCATTGGAATTCTTTGTCGTCAATATATTGTACTGTAAAGAACAGCACACTAGCATTAAAATGTAAATAAATAACTATATCCAATAGCTATTGATGAAGAATATTATTTCAAACCTAATAGACAGATGCAAGTATTACACACTCTATGACAACCACTTGCTTCATACCTGCAACGAACATTCTGAATTTTCCTGGAATTTATCATCATACTGAATGTCACCATTATAGTTTTGTCACAATCAATCTACATTAAGAAAATGTACAAGAGTTAATACTAATACATCAAACAAACGTGCAAAAGTTAATACATTAAGCAAATGCACAAGAGTTACTAACATAATAGCAATAATGATATATTTACCTAGGTGCAAATATTTAAAAAATGAGTTTTTTTGAGCATATACTGCACAAAAAGGTTCAAAGCAGAAAAACAACAACTCAGATTAGACGACTCTTTGAATTTACAACACTGTTAGGTTTCTATAAACTAATTCAGGGTAAAAATTTAGCGGTAATGCATATTCATGCAGTGGTATTTTAGTACTCTTCCTTTCAGTTATCCTCAATGAGCCATAATGATGCAGATAACAATATAAGAACGAGATGAAAAATGATGAACAAAACAATGTTGACTTTTGGATAATACTATACTTTATAGAAGCACAATTAAGAGTTACTAACCATGGGAAGGTCGATGTCAGTTGGAATGCGCTTTGCAAATGTTTCCTAAATTCTCTTAAACTTGAAGTCCCTAAACATGAAAACCTCTTATGCCCAAACAACTTAAATGTAAAGCAATGAATATGTTCTTTGTATTCCTTAGCTCTGTGTACATTGATTGATCTTCGGGGCATTACTGCTTAATATAAGTCGAGTAACGAACAGCTAATAAAAAGCTCTTAAAGTTTTATGTAACTCGCAGCCCTAGCACTCTTTTGAATTTCTTTATGCAAATGAAAAATAACTTTGTACCCTTTATAACCATAATAGCAGTCAGTGGAGCATTGATACTGCAGAAATGAAGCACACGCAAAATTTTCTCTAACAATTGATAGCACAAATATTTGAAAGTAATTGATGCAGTCTAACCTGGAAGCAACAAGAGATGCATGAGAAATTTTACATCAAACCGTCAAACGTTGGCTAACAAGGCCTTACAACATATGATTTCCTTAAGATGAAAATTGAATCTATCTATTAATGAAGCACAAAAGATAATTCAAATCCATATTCTACAAATTAAAGTATCTGAGGTAAACCTACATGACCACTTTGCAGTGTGAATCAGCACGTGTAAATGAAAAAGAAATGCAAATCCGTATCCTGGAGAGAAAATTAAGCTGACGACCTATCGCAATAAAAACAATTATACTTGTAACAAATAAGGAGCTCCTTCGATTTATTCCATACTGAATATTTGAATAAAATACCCACTATTAGATATAGCATGAGATTCATGATTGGTAGCATTGTCATCATACTGAATAATTATTATATAAAAAAGCACGAAGGTGGGTTTTGGGATGAAAGCTTTCGAATTTATGTAACAGAAAATGGATACACATAACCGCTGATTTCCTCATAACTCCTTAAAAAGGAAGTTGTTAAACGTAAAAATAAAACTTGATTTTATCAAAAACATCAGAACTTGATTTAGGTTAATTTTCACTTGCACACAGAAATTCAAAAAAGTTGAATTTGATTCTGTCAAAATGAAATTCAAGAGAGTGAGAACTTGATACAAAGTTACTTTTCATTTACAAATAGAAATTAAAGCAGTGACTCATTTTGCTAAGAATTTAATGTGATTTTATCGCATAGTATGCTCTATTAAAACTTTCACGTCCATTTTTTTTGGGGCGTGAGCTACGGCTCAAACCTCAAAGCGCCTTAACGATTTAACTCATCATGGTTCACGCACATACAACTAAAAAACATAAAACATACAATGACAACGATGAATAGAATATTCCAAAATCCTTTTCTAACCCTCCCCAAAATAAATCGAAATTTAAGAAAATTAGAAAAATACAAGCATAGGGATGTGCATAAACGTAGAGAGGCAAAAGCAATACAGGGCAACGAATGAACTTCGCCAGTAAATTACCATCTACATGCTTAGAATGGATTGCTTCCATGCTCAAGACCACCAAATCCAAATTCATGTCATCAGCCACCTCACCAATGATAGCAGTTGGTTTCTTTCCTTCACAAAGCTTTTCCATTAGCTTGAACTACTTAAAACCACCTTCTGAGAGATGCCAACGGATGCTAATTTGTGCCTCATGCTCAGGAATAGACTCTTTGGATTTATCATCAATCACAACAACTTTTATGTCTGCTCCATATCTTTTGGCCAAAGCAGCAGTAGTTGAAGCTGCCTGTTTAGCTCCCTCCAAAAGATACGGATTCCTGTCGGTAATAGGAAGTAAAAAGTGCTTGACACTTGAAAGTGCATCTGCAGCAACACCGCCATTAGATCCCTGCTCCGCTCTAATTGTTAGTTGAGTTTTGCTGAAAAGAGTTGAAAATTTGTCTTGTCTCGATCTTCGAACAGAAATTGCAAACAGGTTGTTCCTAATTTGTAAGGGCAACTGTGTGTGAGGAAGAAATTGGGGAAAAGCCATGTTTATTTTGTAAGATAAGAAGGCTGATTTATCAAAGAGTCCAGGTTATTTTCAGAGCATGTATGGATGTTGATAAAACTCAACCTATAAAATAGATGGTTTCTTACTTTAATTCCAATGATTAAGTTGAACTTAGTTTGAATAGGCATGGGATATTTATCTGAAGTGGAGTTGATTTTTTTAGTAATAGTATATAAAATGGTTATGAGTATAAATCAGTATGTTCCATAGGAAAAAAAAACATCGAATCTATATGTGAATATATGCTTGACCACTGAATAAATATTAACATATATTTCCATTTCAGCAAATTAAGATTAAAAAAACTAGGCAATTATAGGTACAAAAAGGAGTTTGCAACTATATAAAGCAAATATATTGGATGTGGAACCTCTTGGCTCTATTGTCAATGGATATGAGATTGTTTTTCATACAGCTTTTCCCTTCTTCTTTCAAATCACTTATCCTCGTGTTCATACACATGATTTTTTTTACAAATGAATGATAATAGTCACAAGAACTAATAAATTATACAAATCACTTGCTTTGTAATGAGCTTGATTTCAAAAGTACTTATGATAAGTGATAACCAAAACATGCAGTTATCTTTACTTGGTACTCTAGTTATTGATTGCATCACAACTTTGCAAAAGAGTTTACATAATACACTGCACCACTTATAACTACATATGCTGTGAACTGTAGAAAGAGTTAAATAATTTATTTCAAAATTGTGCCACTGATTTGGCATAAGAAAATATGAGCAGGAGTCATCTTAACTTGTTTTAATTATGTACACTTATAAATACACTACGCCAGCCATCTAAAATAACTAGAACAAGGTAAGATAGTCTAGTTAGGTTTACGCAGATTAACACAGACGATTTAGGCAATTATGGTTTATGTATTCGATTCATGAATCAATGTATTATCATAAAATAGAGTATAAATTCATACCAGTTTAGGGTTCGGGCAGAATGTCAATCAATTGAAAATAGATGGAAAGGGGAAGTCGATTGACCATGTAGAGAGGAGCGAAGTGATGCGACGATGATGATGGAAGAAATATAAAGTGATGATAATATTCGTGAAATTTTGAAAGAGGAGGAGAAATTAGAATGAGGAAAACTTCAGTAGTGAAAATTGTAACAATGTTTTACAATTAGTGGGAAGGATGAAAATTTTGGCAGCCTTGAGATTCACTTAATGGTTGCTCATATTTTTCAACGCAACTAATAAGCGTAACTAAATTCATATTTTCTTATAGTATACTTTTATTCCTGCACTTTACTACTACAGGTGAATTGGTCGTGGATGAGCACCAAATTGGAAGTTATGTGGGAGGATTCTGCAAACCAGGGAGAGTTCGAAAGGGTTGCACACTTGATGCTTTGTAAGGAACAGTCTTCAAAGCAACCAGAATTAACACTCTCGAATATGATATTGAGTTTTTGGTTAACTGACCTACTGATTCAGGGACTAGAGCCGTTGAACTAAATTATGACTTTCCAAACATAGTAGACCCCGAAGAAGATGGTGATGAGGTTCAAATGGAAGTACCAACAGACGATGATCTCTGCACGGCGCAAATGATGGCCAGATCCGTAGTGGCTATTCTAGAGTTTTCTTGTGAAAAATTCTAGGTTGCGTGCGTACAAAATGATTTTGCTATTGGGATGGTATTCCAAAGCAGAGAATAGTTTCTCCACCAACTTTCGGAATGGTCTATTATGCACGATGTTTCGTACAAGCCAATCAATTCGAATAAAACAATGTACACCGCTGTATGTAATATTATTGATACTTGTCCATGGAGAATACATGCAATAGTTTTGAAGAAATCACAAACTGGATGGTGGGAAATCAGAAAGTTGCCTCATGAACATAACTGTGCCAACCCTACGATTAATTCCAACTACAAGCAAGCCACTTTTGGGTTTCTTGTATCCAAAATCATGTCTTTTGTGAAGGCCATTTTGGATATCTTAACTGGGACGCTGCAAGTGCTTGTCGACAAGCAACTCTTCATCAAAATCAGTTACATGAAAGCTTGGCGATTGTTGAATAAAGCATTGGAAAAAATATACGGTGACTGGGCCGAATCATACTCGTATTTGCCTCAGTGTTTTGCAGAAATAAAAAGAAGCAATCCAGGTTCAGTAGGACATATATCACACGATAATGTTGGGGTATTTGAGCGTGCTTTTTGGGCATTTGGTCCTTCCATTACAGATTTTGTACACTGTCGCCCAGTGCTCTCTATTGATGGGACACATTTGTACGGTGAGTACAAGGGAACACTGCTGGTTGCTACTGCTATAGATGCCGACGACTGTCTTTTCCTATTAGCTAATGGTGTGGTCGAATCTGAATCATACGATGGCTGGTCCTAGTTCTTTTCATGCATGCATGAGTTCATTTATAATATACGAAATCGACACATTACATTTATATATGACAGAATGAAAGGGATTCCAAGCGGTTTGCAGGATAGATGGCAAGAACTGCACAAACATAGGTTCTGTGCAAGGCATCTTAAAGCAAATTTTCAAGCTACAGGTCATCGAGACAAGTGAATTGTAGGCTTGTTTTACTCTGCTACATGTGCTTCAGAAGTGGTTGAATACATTAATCTTAGAGAAGAAAGCAAGGCAACTAAACCAGGCGCAAGCCTGGATTGAACGAAGCCTAGGGAATTTAGAAGAAAACAGGGCTCTTTCCAAAGATGACGGTGGCCGCTTCCATATTATGACAACCAACGCCTCTGAAAGTTTTAATGGTGTACTAAAAGGCGCCTGATCCTTGCCTATAAAGGCGTTGGTTGCAAGAACGTTCTTTAGATCAGTTGAGTATTTCTATAAGAGGCGAGAAAAATGGAAGGGTCTAACTTAAAATTAACTCCAAAACGGGAAGCTAAAATTGAAGCTCGTGCTATTGAAGCACGAAGTTGTAGTCTTGTTCGATTTGGTCGATATAAATGGCAAGTTTTTCACTATTACGGAGATGAACATGATGTTGTGATCGATGGTGCTAATTGCACTTGTACACGTAACACCTCACTTCTGCAGAAGGCACTGTATGCCTATGTAATGACGGCTTGTTCAGCACATGATTTTGGGTAGTAATACAGCACATCACGATTTTGTTTCTGAATGGTACTCCGTCCAAAGTTATAGCGCTACCTATGAGCCAGAGTTTTATCCTATACGCGATAAGAAATACTGTGACCTGTACAACGGTCCACGGATAATCGCTCCACCTATAAGAAGACATGCTGAATGATCAAAATCACTGTGATTCAAAAATGTTATGGACGAGCATTAAACACCCAAAACAATTAGGTGCATCAAATGGGGATCGCAGGGCCATAACAGAAAGCGGTGTACTTCAGTAGCCTAAAATGAAGACATATGTTTGTTGATGGGATGTCAGCGTGTTGCATTTCGTGTATCTGTATTTCTTATGTTTCGAACTTATCTATCCTTAATCGGACTTTGTATCTCTCTTATATTTGAATATTAGAATTTGACATTTGTTTTATTATGTTTGGTTAAACTATATATACTATTTAGATGTCATGGTAGTTCATATTTAACGTTTTGAACTTATTCAAATATATAGGAATCGTTGTACGTCTGATTTCATTGAAACACAAAACGTTCGAATCTATAGAACTATATTTTAATAATAGAACAGAAAAATGGAGATTTCATATTATAGATATTGAGTTATGTCCAAATCAAATTTCAAGAAAATCGCTACAGAATTTAATATCCCAATGTATACAGGCGAACTTTGAAAACTCGCCTTCGTGCGATTTTTGAAAACTCGCCTTCGTTATGTCAAAACAGGTCTATTCCTTTAATTAATTTTCAAACAAGGCTATTCGTGTTATACAATTTACAAACTAGGCTAACATAGTTAAAAGAAATTCACAAATATAGGTCTGTTTAGAAAGAGTATTATGTGTTTAGCCATGTTTCATAAATAATAATAAAATATAGGCCTGTTTTTTTTGGGGAGGCATACTGGATCATTTTGAAAACTCGCCTGTGTGCGCATTTTCAAAAGTCGCCTGTGTATTTTGGTCCTTTTCCCAAACTTTATTTGTACCCACTAATTCTCTCATAAGTCTGATTCATACTCAACCACATCTTTTCAACTTTATATTTTTCAAAATGACTTCTCAAACAATTGTAGAGCAAGAGGCTAGCTCGTACCTAGTTTACTGCCACTGTGGTATATGGCTAAAGTTTTTGTATCAGATGATGGCGAAAACTTGGTCGTCGAAGTCTTCTTTGTTCTAATTACCCCCACAGATGCAATTTTTCAGAATGGATCAATGAACCGCTTTATCCAAGGGGCATAGCATATGCGAAAGAGCTGGAGCAAGAAACTAGACGTCTCAAAAAACTCCTAGAGGACTTGCAATTTAACCGTAACCACTAGTGGTTCTATTATCCGTCGTCGTTGTAGGTTTCTTAAGTTTGGTGCGAGTTATTCTATTATCCGTAGTCATTGTAAGTTGCTAAAGTTTAGTTTGAATTATTGTTTATAATAAATTATTTTAGGTTTCTGAAGTTTGAATTAAAGTTTTGTATGTTTGCTGGTTCGTACAGTACACATTATGACATAAAGATGAATTGGCAACTACCTGCCATAAACTAAAGCTAGGTCGGTCTATTTCTGTATAGTACGATCTGCCGCAAATCAGGTGATTTGACTAGACACGGATAAAGTTGGTCCAATATTTCAAAATAGTTGAGTTGACAAGCATATGCCAAATCTATCACATTATTTGTCCATTGTGATAAAGTCGTTGTAAGGACCAATGACACTGCTTTATTTCAAAATTGATGACATGATTAAAGCTCTACCAATTCTGAATCAAGGCTTGTTTTTTGTGATCAGGACGAGCATCGGACAATTGATTCTACATTATTTTGAAATCGATGACATGATAAAAGCACTGCCAGTTCCGACCTGACAACGATCGTACTGAGTTGATTAAAGTTGATTTGACAATGATGTTGCTTAGATGGATTATCTATTTCATAGCTCTTCAGCTCATTATTTCTCATTGCAGAAACACTTCAATTCTATCTTCAAATAACTTCAAGAAAATAGACCCACTCAACAATGTGCTTACTTTATTGCTACACTTTACTACTACGACAGTGAATTGGTCGTGGATAAGCACCCAATTGGAAGTTATGTGGGAGGATTCTGCAAACCAGGGAGAGTTCGAAAGAGTTGCACACTTGATGCTTTGAAAAAAACAGTCTTCAAACCAGCCAGAATTTACCCTCTCGAATATGATATCGAGTTGTCAGTTAACTGGCCTACTGGTTCAGGGACGAGAGCCGTAGCACTAAACTATGGCTGTCCAAACATAGTAGATCCCAAAGAAGATGGTGATGAGGGTCAAATGGAAGTACCAAAGGACGATGATCTCTACACAACGCAAATGATGGCAAGATATGTAGTGGATAATTTGCGTACAAAATGGTTTTGCTATTGGGATGGTATTCCAAAGCCAAGAACAGTTTCTCCACCAACTAACGTAATGGCCTATTCTGCACGGTGTTTCGTATAAGCCAATCAAGTCGAATAAAAAAAATTATACTGCTGTATGTAATGTTAATGATACTTGTCCATGGCGAATACATGCAATAGTGTCGAAGAAAACACAAAGTGGATGGTGAGAAATCAGAAAGTTGCCTCATGAACATAACTGTGCCAACCCTACGATTAATTCCAACCATAAGCAAACCACTTCTGGGTTTCTTGTATCCAAAATCATGTCTTTTGTAAAGGCCAATTTGGATATCTCAGTTGGGACGGTGCAAGTGCTTGTCAACGAGAAACTCTTTATCAAAATCAGTTGCATGAAAGCTTGGCGAACGTTGAATAAAGCATTGGAAAAAATATATGATGGCTGGGCTGAATCGTACTCGTATTTGCCTCAGTATTTGCAGAAATAAAAAGAAGCAATCCAGGTTCAGTAAGACATATATCACACGATAATGTTGGGGTATTTGAGTGTTCTTTTTGGGCATTCGGTCCTTCCATTGCAGGTTTTGTACACTGCAGTCAAATGCTCTCTATTGATGGGACAATTTATACGATAAGAACAAAGGAACACTGCTAGTTTCTACCGCTGTAGATGCTGACGACTGTCTTTTCCCATTAGCTAATGGGGTAGTCGAAACTGAATCATATGATAACTGGTTTTGGTTATTTTCATGCATGCGTGAGTTCATTTATAGTGTACGAAATTGACACATTACATTTATATCTGACAGAATGAAAGCGATACCAAGCGCTTTGGAGGATAGATGGAAAGAACTGCACAAACATAGGTTCTGGGCACGGCATCTTAAAGCAAATTTTCATGCTGTAGGTCATCGAGACAAGCGACTTGTAGGCTTGTTTTACTCTGGTGCATGTGCTTCAAAAGTGGTTGAATACACTAAACTTAGAGAAGAAATCAAGGCAACTAAGTCGGAGGCGCATACCTAGATTGAACGAAGCCTAGGAAATTTAGAAGAAAACTGGGCTCTTTGCAGAGATGACGGTGGCCGCTTCCATACTATGACAACCAACGCATCTGAAAGTTTTAGTGGTGTACTAAAAGGCGTCAGATCCTTGCCTATAAAGGCGTTGGTTGCAAGAACGTTCTTTAGATCAGTTGTGTATTTCTATAAGAGACGAGAAAAAAGGGAGGGTCTGAACTCAAAATTAACTCCAAAATGGGAAGCTAAAATTGAATCTCATGCTATTGAAGCACGACATTGTAGGCTTGTTCGATTTGGTCGATATAAATGGCAAGTGATTCACTATTATGGAGATGAATATGATGTTGTGATTGACGATGCTAATTGCACTTGTACATGAAACATCCCACTTCTGTAGAAGATACCATATGCCCATGTGATGGCAGCTTGTTCAGCACATGATTTTGGTAGTAATAGAGCACATCACGATTTTTCTTCTGAATGGTACTCTGTCCAAAATTATAGAGCTACCTACGAGCCAGATTTTCATCCTATACACGATAAGAAATACTGGGTCCCATATACGGTCCACGGATATTGGCTTCGTCTATAAGAAGGCAAGCCGTACGACCAAAACCAACGAGATTCAAAAATGTTATGGACGAGCATCAAACACCCAAAACATACAGATGCAGAAAATGCGGATCGCAGGGCCCTAACAGATAGCGGTGTACTATAAAATGGGGACGTATGTATGTTAATGGGATGTCAGTGTGTTGCATTTCGTGTATCTGTATTTCTTATGTTTCGTACATCTGTCCTTAATCGGACTTTGTATCTCTCTTATATTTGAATATTATAATTTGGTATTTGTTTTATGTTGTTTAGTTAAGCTATATATACTATTTAGATGTCGTGGTAGTTCATAGTTTAACGTTTTGAACTTCATTCGAATATATAGGAATCGTTGTATGTCAGATTTCATTGAAACACAAAACATTCGAATCTATAGAACTATATTTTAATAATAGAAAAGAAAAATGGAGATTTCATATTATAAATATTGAGTTATGTCCAAATCAAATTTCAAGAAAATCGATATGGAGTTTAATACCCCAATGTATACAGGATAACTTTGAAAACTCGCCTTCGTTATATCAAAACAGGTCTATTCCTATAACTAAATTTTTAAACAAGGTTGTTCATGTTATATAGTTTACAAACAAGGATAATATAGTTAAAAGCCCTAATATATTTCTGTACTGAAAATGGAATACGAATCTTATTATAAAAAAATGTTTTCATGCAAAACAAAATTATATACAATTATATAGATATAGACTGGATTTAATATATATTTTTTCGGCTATGCATGATTATGTAGTGATTAATTTGAATGTTAAAATTACTCTAGTAAATATGCACAATATAATAGCAATAAAGAATACAAAGAAAGTGAAAGCAATGAAAAAGAATGGAAGTATGGGAACTTACAAAATTAGCTATGTTTCACACAAAGCTCATTGAACCACCCGTTTGACTCGTCTTCAACTTCTTACGATTCACAATATTAACTTTAACCTGCTAACAGTAAAGTATTAAAATGTTGATTGATAACACAAAGAAATAATGGATAAATAACAATATATACAAGACTATAAAGAAAAGGCGAGAAATGTATAAAGGCTTACTTTATGTTTAGGATCGTTGTCCTAATAGTTAACCATTTTTCTCCATTGTTCGCTATCAACATGATCATCTCCACATACAAAACATGCTGAAGAGCCCACATGTGGTTTATAATATACATTTTATCATGGCGGATCTATTATTTGTTACCCTTTTGGACAATCTTTTTAGCAGTGTATATTTAATTATAGGGATATCAGGGATATCTTCATCATGCCAATCAATAGTATCTTCGAAATGAAAAACATGTGTATAACTTATAAATAGAATTTCAAAGAAAAGATACACAAATTTGCAAATTAGAAGCAAATGTGAGGAAACTCTACATGGTTAGTTAACATGTGTGAGCCAATTTGGCAAATAAATTAACTAAATAGGACTTCGATGATCATAATGTATTAGCTCATCCACAGTCAGTGCATAAAAATAAAAGTTGACGGTATGTTGTTATTACGTTTTATGGGCTTTTTATTAGGAAAATAAAATGTATTGATGACATCAGAAAAAACAACAATAATGATCAAATTACTTTTCCCAGAACCAACAGAATCGATCATCTAGCTAAACTAAACCAGTAATTAATCAGATCGATACATATATACATGCACACACTAAATTCAAAATAAAGCTACTACCTTCGGCGATAAAATCATAAGTGACCATGCAAAGTTGTTAATGAGACACACTATTTACTCCATAATTAATAATGCAGAGGAGGGGGTTTATTCTAGTTAAGAGGTAATTCGGTTAAAGCCAAAGAGCACAATCATGTTTAAGCAAAGGAACAAGCGAGGCATTGACGTGGCAAGTCATGACCTTCTCCAAGCCACCGGGAAGCTTCCCTCCGAAGAACACCTCCGGGATGCTTGCCGAGTCTCCGATCATTCTGGCCAGCACCTCCTGCACCCCGCTGACCAGACCCACGTCCCATTCTAGCTGGTCCAGCTCGTACACGGTGGGCCCAACACTAAGGATCAGCATGAGGCTTTTGACTACGTGGCACATGCAGCAGTTCCTGATGCTGAAGACCCCAACCCAGTTTTCTTTGGCCATCTTAACCACCTTGCGGTACGCCTCCCCCGACGTCTCCATTTATTCATAATACCTCATTTTTGTTGTGTTCTTGTATGTATGCGTGGATATGGTTAGTAATGGTAAGGAGAATGGCTGTAGCTGTGAGTGTATTTATTTGTAGATAGAAGAAGATCAATGGTAAAGAGAATATGTTAAGCATGCATTGTCTAACGCTTTACTGATTATAAATGCTAAATCAATTTAAATTGGCAAGGCTAAAAACCATTTTTATGATAGTAACAAAGCAGTTTTCATAGTATATACAAATCAAATAGTGCAAGTAATATTTTAATGTGCGTCTATTTTCCAAATATATATGCTTTTCATTTTATCCTAAAATAAACAGTTATATTCAGTTGAATTTCAAGTATTTTCTATCTCCGAATTATACCTAGATACATGAGCAAACAAAATTAAATGACACAAAAATATAGTATATTAATAACAAGCATAATTAACACAAACTTATTTCTTAGTGCAAAAACAAAATAAAAACATTTATGTAGTTATTTCCCTAAAAATACGACTTAAAGATAAAAAGCAATTATTAATTCAATAAAGAACAACACACCAAATTCCATATAATTCACAAAACAAGGATTTTCTTTTAAAGGACAAACTTTGCAAAAAATTGGCGAAAAGTATGAAAAGTTTCAAAATTAGGGAGAATGACACATTTACACTAAATATGGAATTCAGGGGGCGCACTATCCTTTTCCCATTTACACTAACATTTGTCATTTTCACTAAATACTAAACTTTCCGTACTTTTCACCAATTTTTTTTGTTAAGTTTGTCCTTCTCCCTATTTTCCATTTCTCGAACCGAATAAAATATATGTAGATAAGCTCATGTAAGTAGCAAAATGCAATGACGACGACTAAAAGTCAAGGCTGACAATGTCTTAACATTTACCTTAATTATGAAATAACGTACCGATACGATTTTCCATATTTCCTTTATTTTTTTCCTCATCATGCGATCTCCAATCTGAAAATGTTAATGGAAGCAGATTGTAATTTCTGGCCAAGCTATCGAGGAACCTTGCTAACCTGGCATCCTTTGAATAATGCATACTCCATCTTTTGTGAATTATATGCTCTCTCTGCCCAACTTACCCCAGTTGGGTTTATTATAGCCACGTCCATTTCTTCTCAACAATCCTACAAATAACAATGGATATTGCAATGAAGAATAGTCCATATATATTTTAATCAAATTGTATTAAATAATCTATCCTTTTCTTTTCAATTCTTTGAAGCTTGATATACTAATAACCATTCATGATTAAAAGCAAAGTCGCATATTCAGCAACATGTGTACTGCAATTTTCTATATGACCATAGTGCACATCATCAGTTTTAGTTCTATGTTTGTAACAAACTGGATTTTTGACCATTCAAATCGACAATAATCCTCAAATGTCGACTTACAAATAAAAAATACATATAGTTATTGGGACTAAAAAAAAGAAAAAAGAAAATAATCACAGAATCTCACAATAGAAGGATAAAATATAATAAATATATAACAGTTCATGAAGCTGTTAAAACATACATTTGATTATACATTTACAACAATTATCAGAGTTAATTAACATATAACATACCAATATACACAGCGGAATAATATAAATGAATACATCAGTCAGGCTCCATCTTCATCTTCATAACTGTGTTTTCGTTAACTGAAAAACCCAAGCTGACCCAAGCACAAATGAAAAGACAACACACTCAGATCAGAACTAAAATATTCTCATATCAGTTAAATCAAATTTATGTGATAATACGAGTGCAACAACTTAAGAGATGTTATGGGAATTTCCATCTCCTAAGGATCCGTTAAACTAGATACTATGTAATACAATACGCTATTATAATAGTGTCTATGGTTAAATATACTATTGAAAATAGCATAAGCGGGGTTACCATTATTACCCTTACACCGTTTATTACCGTAAAGTCCACCGTAAACTTGTGGCTATCAGAGGGAACTCCAAAGATACGGTACAAATCAAAATCGTAGGGGGCTCGATCAGGATAATATGACCAGGCACATGAGGAATACCCACGGTAGGATTCTATCGATGCACGCCTGGACCGGTGGTAACGCATAGCAGCAACTACCGCCCCATCTCGAACAATACTCCCAAAATCAAGGGTGGCCACCAATTAAATCACAAAGTAATAGATATAATTCTAAGAAGTGCATCCGATAGGAGGTGCGACCTCAATTAATCACGGTATAGCACCTGTTTTAGTCTTTTTAATTATGACCCGAAGGTCAAGGACGTCCATCATTGTTCTCTTACTTTATTCCAGTAGAGTTCACCAAACCAACCTACGTCATTCTGGGTTCCCCACCACGTGCACATTTGTTAAAGTGATTTTCTGAGTTGCTAGAGAGTATGAAAATATCCGATCCCGGTCTCTTTAACAACCAAACGTTTACATTTTTCACATCGATCAGTTCTTTTCATTTCAAAAAGGTTCATACTTCATATCAGAATATCATATTTTCTTAAAATCATTTCATTATTCAAGCTGGAATATTATTCATATATTAAAATCTCCACTTAAAACCAAACTTAGAATCTTGAAACAATTTCATTTCCAAATAATTCGAATATTTAAAATAGTAGAATAGTATGTTAAAATAATTTAGATATATATATATATATAATAGTTAGGAAATAAATAGTCATATAATAAAAGTTTAAAAATAAAATTGTGTTTATCAAAATTTTGTAAAATACATATATATGTAGTAAAATATAAAATAGTTGTAAAATAGAAAATTGGTTATTAAAATAATTTGTTTAAATAGTAAATATATATAATAAAAAAATAGTTTACAAAGATAGTACAACATAAATATATGTTAAATAGTATAGTTTGTAAAATAAAATAAATATTTTGTAAAATAGCTTATAAAATGGTTTATAATATTATAATTGGAATTAGTAATGTTCCTTCTGAATAACTTGAAGTCATGTTTCAATTTCAAATCAATGCAGCTCAATTTCAGTATTTAAATTCGATTCAACCTTTTTTTCCAATCAATTCAATTCAGACAATCTGTTTTAAAATTTTAAAGTTTAACATAGAATTCTCATTTGGAATCATTTCAGTTTGTAGCAAATCTATAATTCACTAATCAAATTTTACTTTAAATAAGATTAATTGAAAGTAAATTTTAAAGACGGGAAATTGTTTATATTTTAAAATTTTGATTTCAATAGGTTCAATTCATGCTAAATTTCAAATATTTAGCTTCGATTTACAACAAAATATTAAAAATAGTAATAATCATTTAACTTTAAATTCCAAAATTCAATTTCGAAGGAAATCAATTCATAAAATCTCATTTATACTGCTTTTAAAACAATATTTCAAATTTCAAAGTTTAAACAAAATTGTTTAACCAATCGGTGTCCATATATAATTTTCTATCCTCTAGCCAAATAATACTTAAAATTTAATTTTAGTATTTTGGGAAAGGATATATATCATTTCATACAGAATCAGGGACATAGGTATTTACCATTTCAACCTACGTTCTTAATTCATTTCAATGATTAATCTCGGGTTTATTTGATGTCGTAACATCTAAGTAATGGTTGGGATTAATCGACAAAATCAATAAGCATATATACACAACGATAACAAGATGAATTACATATCAATACATTAAATATATAAATCCAAGGCATCCAACAAAATCAATACATCTAAACGGTTCAATGTAATATCAATTTACTAGTCACTAGGTATGAGTTTTTAAACTAGTAATTAAATTCTAACTATACGATTTATATTAACAGTTAAATTAAATTAGACAGCCTATGCAGATTAACACAAATGAGAAATTTAAACAATCAAATAGCAAATAATACAATCATATCATTACATGAATTTAATTTAACTAACAATCAAATATTTTAATTAGGTGTGAGTGAGTTTAATCACTCACCTTGGTTTCGAAAGCGTTTTGAAATCCAAAATAGACTCCAGAATTTACAATCTCTGAATCAGTCAGTGACAGCTCCATGTTGTCCGAAATTTTGATACGATCCCAACGGATCAAACCGTGCGTAAATCCGAGTTCGCATGAGCAAGTTATTCAAGTTAACGCAATTGGAATTAAATAATAAATAAAAAACGGAAAATGGCACAAAATCAACAAAACTTGCCATATCAGCACACACATTTCCCTATTCATCTTTCTTCTTTGCATTCGTGAACAACTCCAGGCATCGAAATGAAGAAACCAACGAACAACCCCTAATACACGCATCTCTCCCTTGACCTCCGGCCATCGATCCAATGCCATCGCCGAAAGCGTCGCCCCATTCTCCGCCTCCACCCAAAACGAGGGCCCACCCGGTCATCTACAGCGTCTCCAAGAACCCATAACCCGGGCCGACCTTATTCCTAGATTCTGGCGATTTCGAAACAAATGAACAACCATCAACCATATGGATTTGAAGAGGAGATCAGGATCTACAATTTTCATTTTGGAATTTTCTCGAATTGTTGTATAGATTAAGAGAAATTAAAGAAGGAAGATTAGAAAATTTTCAGCCATTGGAAAATAAAAAGAGGTGGCTGTCATATTTTCAGGGTTAGGGTTATTATTTTAATAATATTTTCATCGTTTTACGTGTATTTAAGCCAAAAATGGGACTGTGTCCAAATCAGGCCTGCTTACATCCTACCGGTAGGTTTTAAGGCCTTCTGAACTCAATGGGACTAGTGGCAAAGCCTAATTCATAATTGAACAGCAGTTACACCTTAAAATCTGATTATTTTAATTAAATTTTACACACAAATTTCTACACGTTTTAAATTCTTACGATCAAACGATAACTCCGATGACTATGAAATTTCAGGGCTTAAAATAATTTACAGTTCTGTATCCAATAAAGTTAATTTCATCAAATTTCGAGATCATTTGCAAAGTGACAATTTTAACTAGTTCATTGATATAATAAAATATACATTTTTCGTTTATTCACCTTTAAGTTGAATTCAAAGGTTTATAAATTTTATTCAAATCAAAATAATATATATATATATATATATATATATATATATATATATAAACTTATAAATCAACAATCGTTTATCGCGAATTCAATTTTCATTATTTAGAAGTTCAAATTTTATTTCAATTATTAATTACAACAATCAATTCCATTAAAATATATTAATATTAAATTTCAACTTCCAATGTTAACCAATATAAACAAAATCACAAACTTATCTACAACCAATACACGTTGCAATTATTAAAATAAGTTAAACGTAATTACTTAAACATTTATTTAAGTTTCCACCATACAGTAATGCAATTCCAGTATTTAAATTTTGATTATAAATTTATTGACTTGATTATCCAAATAATTCAATATTAATTTCAATCCTCAAAATTTACAAAGCAAAAATTTACAAAACAACCAAATTGTGACTATCTTTATGATAAATGCATATAATTACACTTACTACAAGTTGAAATTTCATTGCACAATCAAATTGATATATATTGTTTCCATATTCCAGAAATTAGAATTATCATTATAAAATATATCTCAAAATCAGTTAATCCATTTTATATTGTTAATTCAATATAAATTTCAAATTCCATTATAAATAGATTATCAAACACTGTCATTATCATACATAGCCATTGAGAGTCAATCCTCAACAAATAAAGTTAAGTTCATATTTTAATAGTCTATGACCTAAAACATTAA
Organism: Allium sativum; assembly: GCA_030737875.1. Taxonomy (NCBI): domain Eukaryota; kingdom Viridiplantae; phylum Streptophyta; class Magnoliopsida; order Asparagales; family Amaryllidaceae; genus Allium; species Allium sativum. The sequence goes on from CM060920.1 coordinate 495,751,133, forward strand.
TTTTAATACTTAAACCAACTTTGTTCAAAATCACATTAAATTCAATATTTTAAATTATCGTAAAATCTCGGGATGCTATAATGGTGTAACTCATTGGAAGCACTCTAAGCTTCTTAGTGCAGTATGGCAGAGAACTGAAGACTAATAACATTTTCTAAAACATGGGCTGAGGCATTCATAAATCGAAAGTATTGTAGCAAGGTGGAGAAGTGAAATTATTTATACTTGAAACATCTAAAACTATACATCCCTTTTAAATTATAACAGTAGGAGAAAAAAAGTAGCCGAAAATAACTCTTTAATTTCATATCCAGTGCGTCTAGTTTCGTACAACCTGGACTATCTGGATGAGTTAGTGTTGTGGGCCGAGAGCAAAGACACGAGAGAAGGTTTCCGGTGCATAAGAAGCTATATATATCTTATATATAAAGCAAATACTTCCCCTTTTGAAGCCATTTTCGAATTGCCAAAAAAGTCCTCCTTCAAATCAGTCCTGTCACCTGTGTATTATTAGGGAAGGGTATAAAGGTATATTTGGTCTCTTTACCGCCTCTTCCTTCATTTCGTAGACACATTTATCCCATCCCGCCCCCATTTACCCCACCAACCACAAAAAAAAGATAAAACTATTCACTCTTCTCCTACATTACCAAATTACTCCACCGTAAACCCAAAAAAAGAATATTGGTAGAATATTAATAAATTGAAGCGGCGGGCATGGTAATCTACTGAATCTGAGAATGGTCGCACTGAGCAGTTGGCATAAGCTTGGGCAGCAACGCTATTCGTACGTTTCTTCTCTCCTTCCTTCTCCGATTCGGTAATAATACAAACGTGGGCTCTGCTTTCCTTCCTTCTCTAATTCAGTAATTGCAGAAATGACTACTTTGTTTACACTTCGTTAGGTGTATGCTTCACCGTATTTTGGGTAATTTATGCTTCAGAATTTTAAGTTCCGAACAACCAACCAAAGTGCAAGTGCAAGTTCTCTACGCAAAACCAACCAAACCCGAAAGAGAAACAAAAGCATAAGAAAAAGAATAAACGCGAAAGCGATGGTAATCCCGATGGCTTCCTCGATAAGTATGGGTTTACGAAGAAGGCTTTTTATCAGTTTCTGTGCGAAAGGTATGATTCATTTATTTATTGTTAGTTAATAGGGTTACTTGATTGGTTCTTTGCCTGTGCCAATTAGATTGTATTCCGTGGTAATATCAAACTCATCTATTATGCTGAAAAATCGAAGCAGATTATGAAGTTTAGGTAGAATTATGATTAGATATCAGCTCAGCATACTTCTTTCTGTCTGCTTTCAAGCGCAAAGCATATAAAATCGAAAATTTGACCTCTATTCATGGTTTATTGATCTTCAAGGTGCTGCAGCAGGGTAATATTTTGTTTTGACAAATGTTGACATACCCTTTTATTTTTTAGTTTACAACAATGGGTTGAATATGTATAATTTTTTAAATTTGGGCAAATATGAAATAATGGGAATGCACAAGCACAGGCAACATTGAATCGATTACATGGAGTGGGCATCAGGTACTGCCATTGTACTTACTGTAGCAGAGTAAACATTGTAGCCATTTGATATGGAGTGTAATATGTTCAATGTTTTTAGGAAAGAAAATAACCATCTGGACAATATTTTGAGTTTTCAAAGTATGATAAGTATCTTATGCTACATGGATAGAATGTTTTGATTATAGTTATTTTTGGTTGATCAATTTATACTGTTGATTTTGTTTGTTTTAGAAACCCGTGACAATGAAAAGAGGATTGATTTGGATGTTTCTTAATATATATTTTGATGCATTGTTGTAAATCAAATGGATATGGAGCTGAACATCAAATACTGTATTCAACATGTAAGAAGTTTTTGTCTTATCTGACTCAACACTAAAAATGCAATAACTTTTAACCAACCGTGTCATCGGCGATATCTATTTTGTTGCATCATCTTCATTGTTTTTTGAACAAATAGTTTGTACCTGGAAGATAATTAATGTTACTGCTACCAGTTATTAAAACAAGAAATCACATGCAGAACATAACAAGATGAGTATTTATAACCACAAAAAAATTGTAGTAGTAAAATATAAATATCATATAACCTTACAATATAAAATCCAATGACAAAGTTAGTTATGTATACTAAATTATGATATTTTCCTTTTCTTAATTCATATAACAGAAACATAAGGAGGAACGTCTCCAATATGAACGGAGAAACATCCAACTTTCCCCTTTTTCAAACAACAAAATCATTTCTAAGCTGTAATTACCATTGTAGTTGGGTCTGCACTTGGCAATATCCAAGAGTGAAGTTATAGTGAAAATATGTATATTCTTCCATATATTCTAAAGGAATAAATGAATCTGTTTCTAAACTATACAATTAAGTGATTTCCCTACTTTAGTCCTGTAATATTGCCTATTAATTCAATGATTTACGTTTATAATAGGAATATCTGCATTAAAATAATTTCACAATTTTTTTGATGATATCTTTGCTATAATTTGCTCCCATCCCGATAAGGTTATTCCTGTAATGCCTACATGTATATTTATTGATCATATTTATATATTGAACGATATATACATCTACATATCCAAGAGATCTATGGATGCAGTGCCATATCACGATCGTCAACCTTAGGTTTTTTTCTTCCTCTAACATCTCTGTTATCTCTTTTTCTGGAAAGCGCCTATGTATCCCGTCTTAAGGTTGGTTATTAATTCATGACCACCTGGAACTTTTATATGATTTTGAGTTATAATTTTGTTTTCTATGGGGTATAATCTCGCTAATAGCAAGGATCCACGACCCTTTAAGGTTAAGTTTTGCAGTCATAGATTATCAATCTGTTTCATATTTCATTTCAGAGGTAGAATAATTATCAAATCAAAGTTAGATAATTGCTTAGAGCTCTTGGTGCAGGCTTTTTGATAATTTTATTTGTCTACTTTTTCAACATTGCTTTACTCTTATTAGTGTTATATTTCATTAGTTTTTTCTACTTTATTTAGCACACATGAATACTTAAAATCTACATGAATAAATAAAGAGCCCTACCTATAAATACGCTTCTTCATATAACTTTCTTCAAAATTGTTGATGTAAGACAATAAAGAACAGAACTAACAACCGCACGCGTTGGCACACAACGCATAAACAACAACACTTTTGTGTGTTAATACAGAAGTCTGTAATCGAACAGATCACAATAATTGCAATGTATACTGAGAACACAGTAAACAATTAAGAAAAACCGTATGAAAAAGAAAATCATCGGAAGCTTGGCGTACCGATTTCCTTAAGACTTTATTCGAAGTCTCCCAGGATACAACAGACGAAAACTGCTCGAGAATGTAATGAGTTCGTCAGTCTGAGTAGCGAAAGGCAACAGCAACGACTGGAGGAGAATTAAGGGAAGAGGAAGAAGAGTCGGTAAATTCATGAAGAATGTGATCAGGATTCATCACGTATTTATATTCTTCACACGGTCGTAATTTAAAATTAGTCGCGTCTGGTGAACGTTTGAATTCAAACAATCGCGTCTATTTCATTACAACGGGTCGCACCCGCTCGTTTCTCTTCATCTATTAACGGGCGGTAAACCCGTTTGATTCCAATCGCATCCAGTCACAAAACCCGTAAAAATTTGGTTAAGTTTTTCGTAGCAAAAATAAGATTTCATCCTAGACCCAAACCCAAACCCGACCCGGCCCGGTTCGCTTCGGTGTGGGACGGGCGGGCGGCGCGCGCGCATGTGTGTTTGGTTCATATGATATAGGTCCTTCCCTTCGCACAAAATTACCTGACCCTAAGGGCCAATATAGGGAGTGAGGAATAGATATATATGCACAGATCTAATCTTCTTTTTGCCAATGTGGGACTAAAGTATATGTCATTCATCTCTTGGAATTCTAACAATCCCCCACATGAATGATAATATACTTTTCCCCCACACAAAGTGTAATATCTCAAACTACGTATGGAATAATGCTTTATCATGGATAAGTAGATATTTCACTTTGAACATTCCCTAGTTAAAACTTATTGGATCTACTCGGCTAATCGGTGAATTATTTCATCTTGAACCGTCAGTCTTTATTGTATATCCAAACAATAAGTCTTACGAAGCATTGATTCCCTTCTCATCCAATCTCTTGGTTGTGTTCATTTTGGTCCTGAACATTTTCTGGTTCTACGAGTGTTATAGAGAATTCAAGACTTTTAAAATTCTCATAGAGCCGACCCAGCTTACACTAACATAGGTGCTCGCAACCATTAAGAGTATCCTATCTATACCCCACTTGTTTTTTATTTTCAAGATATGGTCATCATTAAAAACATAGTTTTAACCATGTAATACTTCTGTAGGCATGCATTTATATTGTGCACCATAGGAATGGAGTAGGACTGTGTCCAAAAATGCATTACGTTTTGAGTTATTCATAACTGGTTTGCCTATTGATCCTAGTCCATGGGATCTCCAGTCGCTAGGATAGGTTTCCGTATAAGATAACTCTTATTGGTTTAGGCTTTTAAACTCATTCCCCTCGATGTGCAGTCAATTTTCTCTCTTGATAAACCTTTAGTAAACGGATCGGCTATGTTATCATTTGTTCTCACATAATCTATGGAAATAGATCCATTTGAGAGTAACTGTCTAACTATGTTATAGCATCTACGAATATGTCGTGACTTTCCATTATACACAAAATTATGCACTCTACTTAGCGCTGTTTGGTTATCACAGTGTATGCATATGGCCGGTACAGGTTTAGGCCAGAATGAGATATCTTCTAAAAAGTAGCGAAGCCATTCTGCTTCTTCACCTGCTTTATCTAATGCAATGAACTCTGATTCCATAGTGGATCGAGCTATGCATGTCTGTTTAGAAGATTTCCATGACACTGCTGCCCCTGCTAGGGTAAATACATAACCACTTGTTGATTTTGATTCCTTTGAATTAGCAATCCAGTTTGCATCACTATATCCTTCTAATACGACTGGATATTTTCCATAGTGTACGGAATAGTTTGTAGTATTTTTCAAATATCCTTGCACTCTCATTAGTGCTTTCCAATGTTCATTTCCTGCATTGCTTGTATACCTGCTTAATCGACTTACTGCATAAGCTATATCTGGTCTCGTGCAGTTCATAAGATACATTAGACATCCTATTACACGAGAGTATTCAAGTTGCATTACACTCTCATTAGTGTTTTTATGAAGTATTTCTGACGAATTGAAAGGTGTTCTTACTTCTTTTATCCCAAGATTTTGAAATCTTTCAATCACTTTGTCCACATAATGTGACTGGGATAATTCAATTCCAGTAGGGTTTCTTATTATTTTGATTCCCAAAATAACATCTGCAACTCCTAAATCTTTCATATCGAAATTGTTGACTAACATTTTCTTTATGGTCTCTATTACTCGGGTATTTGGACCAAAGATTAGCATATCGTCTACATACAGATAAATCATCACATATGATTGTCCAATTTGTTTATAATAAACACACTTATCGCATTCATTTATACGAAAACCATTTTTCATCATGACACTGTCAAATTTTACGTGCCATTGTTTTGGAGCTTGTTTTAGTCCATATAATGATTTTACTAATCTACAGACTTTATTTTCATTTCCTTTTGAAATGAAACCTTCTGGTTGCTCCATGTAGATTTCCTCATCGAGATCGCCATTTAAGAATGTTGTCTTTACATCCATTTGATGAATCTCTAAATTATAGATGGATGCAATTGCTATTAGCATTCTTATTGAAGTTATTCGAGTTACTGGTGAATATGTATAAAAAAAGTCCACACCTTCTTTTTGACAATATCCTTTAGCTACTAATCTGGCTTTATATTTATCGATAGAGCAATCTGCTTTCATTTTCTTTTTGAAAATCCATTTGCAGCCAATTGGTTTTATTCTAGGTGGAATATCAACAATTTCCCAAGTTTTATTACTTAGAATTGAATCAATCTCACTTTGGAATGCTTCTTTCCAACATGCAGATTCAGAAGATGACATTGCTTCCTTATATGTTTGAGGTTCGTGTTCTAACATATATGTTAAAAACTCCGGACCAAATGTCTTGGAAGTTCTAGCCCTTACACTTCTTCTGGGTTTTATTTCCTCAATTTCACGATGATTTTCATCTTCATGTGAATTGGTCGATTCTTCTCTTGTCCTTTTAGGGACATAAGCTCCTTCATTCCTTTTGTGTGGAAACACATTTTCAAAGAATGAGGCATCTCTTGATTCCATGATTGTATTTATTTGAATATCAGCTATATCAGACTTGAATAGCAAAAATCTGTAGGTGCTACTATTTTGGGCGGGCCCTACGTAGTAGCAGTCTACTGTTGTTGATCCAAGTTTGACTCTCTTAGGAGGTGGAACTGAGACTTTTGCCAAACACCCCCACACTTTGAGGTATTTAAAGCTTGGTTTATGTCCTTTCCATAACTCATATGGAATCGCTCCTGTTTTTTTATGAGGAACCTTGTTTAAAATGTGGTTACACATATTTAAGGCTTCCCCCCACAAGTTCGTTAGTAGACCCGAGGTTAAGAGCATTGCGTTAATCATGTCTTTTAACGTTATGTTCTTTCTCTTAGCAATACCATTTTGTTGTGGTGAATATGGAGCTGTTGTTTGATGAATTATACCATTTTCTAAACAGAATTGTTCGAATGGTGATTCATACTCCCCACCTCGATCAGATCTTAGTATCTTGATCTTTTTATTTAGCTAATTTTCTACTTCAGCCTTATATTTTATAAACGATGTTATTGCTTCATCTTTACTATTTAAAAGATATACGTAGCAATATCGTGTATAATCATCAACAAATGTGATAAAATACTTTTTCCCACCTAGAGGTAAGTTTTTGAAATCACATAAGTCAGTATGAATCATTTGTAATGTTTCAGTACTTCTTTCAATAGTATGAAATGATTTCTTAACCACTTCTTTCAATAGTATGAAATGGTTTCTTAACCATTTTTGCTTCTACACAAGTCTCACATTTATAATTTTTATTTACTTGAAATTTTGGAATTAAATCCATATTTGCAAGTTTTTTCATTTTTCGAAAGTTTATGTGTTCTAATCTTTCATGCCATAATAGAACATCATACTCGACAACATAAGAAACTTCCTTTTTATTCATTTCAGAATTACAACATACATTATTATTGCCAATTACAGCTACATTAGCCTTAAATAGGCCATCACATAAGTATCCTCTCCCTATATAGACACCAGCCTTAGACAGAACAACTTTATCTGATTCAAAGACCATTCGGAAGCCTTTCTTCGAGAGTATAGGTCCAGAAATCAAGTTTTTTCGGATATCTGGAACATGAAGCACATCATTTAGTGTAACCGTTTTACCAGATGTGAATTTGAGGATTACCTTCCCGTTGCCCTCAATCATTGACACTGCCGAGTTACCCATGCATATTTTTCTCCATGATCCAGTTTGTTGTAAGTGGAGAACATGGACTTTTCGGAACACACATGTCATGTAGGCCTGTGTCAAACCACCATTGAGAAGGATTCTGGATTAGATTGCATTCTGACACAACTCCAGAAAAGTTAGGCCCATCGATGTCCATGTTGTCCACCACATTTGCTTCTGAGTTTTTCTGTTTCTTGTGCCTGCAATCCTTTGCTTGATGACCAGTTTTCCCACAAACCCAGCAATCGCCATTGAATTTCTTGGAATGCTTCTGATCATGTTGCTTGTTTTCTGGCGCCTTCCTTTTCTTTTTATTCTTGTTGGGGTGCCCTTTTTTCTTCGACCCTTCTGCAACAAAAGCCTCTTCGCTTTTTGGTTTAGTGACTCCGCGATTATCTGCCTCAATTTTCAATCTAACGATTAGATCTTGTAAGGGTATCTCCTTCTTTTTGTGCTTTAAATAGTTGCGGTAGTCTTTCCAAGATAATGGCAACTTCCCAGTGATCGCCTCAACCAGAAAAGATTCACCAACTTCGTGGCCTTCTGCTTCCATTTCATGGATGATGATCTGAAGTTCATGTAGTTGCGTAGGAACAGATTTTGAATCTACCATTCTGTATTCTATGAACTTGTCTACTATAAACTTTTTCAGGCTCACGTTTTGTGTTTAGTACTTTGTGGTAAGCGCATTCCAGAGGGTTCGCAGTCTTGATGTAACAACCCGGGTTCCGACAGACCGATTTTTTTTCAAAATCCAGTCCGTCGAGACCCGAGTTGAGTGCTCTGGTATCCTGCAGAAAAAGACAGAGATAAAGAAACATGTCAGAACTTGCAAAGCATCTCACAGTGGAAGGATTTAAATATAACATATTCAAAAGTAGCTTTACCTTATAATAATACTACTACACCAGTATTCATAGCTATACTATCCTTGTCAAGAACCTAACCTGGGCATGTTGTGAGGAGGCGGTCAGAACATAGGTTCTGTGTGACTGGATTATAATAAACTCCTGTGTAACCTTACATATACCGTTCAGTTATAATTTCTTGTTTATTAGGTTATTCACAATATCAGCTTTTAAGGCTAAACCCATGTCATTCTCATTCACATACTAGTATATTAACCTAATACACAGTATATGTAGATTTTCCCTAACTCGTACAATCTTTTCATATATGTGTACAGTCCCTTGCCGTGTATCGTACGGGCTTCATCACGTAATTCTATACTACTTCAACGTAGTGCCACCATTCTTAAAATACTTTGGACTGTCACTCTTGATCTTGCTAGGTTTCCTTACCATGAACTACCGAGTGTTCAACTAGGTTTTATGCCACCTAGGACCACTAGGGATTATGCTACCTATTGAATGTTTTTTAGTTTCGATTAGGGTTTATGCCACCTAGGACCACTAGGGATTATGCTACCTATCGAACAACGCCTTTTTCCCATGTATGTATCGTGAATCGTTTTTGATGTCTAGATGCACATGTATACTATATGTGCGGCCCGAGTCCCGTAACAGGGCTTAATCAAGAAATACAGAACTCGGTCGGGAGCTTTAAGTTATCTGCCGATGCAGATGCTTAGTTCTGTTTTTTTTACCAGTGGATATGGTCCCACGTGACCCCTCCCTCAACTAATAAAAGGCAATCCAAGAAAATCAAGCACGAGAACTATACTTCTGCCACCTATGTCCCACTTTCCTATTGGTCGGCCTCACCCATAACTAGATAGTAAGTATATGGTCTGTTGGGAGTTCTCTGCCTTTCCGCATGTGTGCTACGATTGACTGAAAATGGTAGGTAGATGATGAGTGCTATCACAGGGCTAAACAAGATATCGCCGCCTCACGTTGGTCCATCCTAGTCTTTCTATGTCCCTAGGACAGGTTTACCCCCTAATTAACCCTTTGACTATTTCAACTTCGATTTATAATAGGTAGTTAACATTCCCTATTTCCGTTTTTGGTTAAGTTTTGTTCATATGTTCGTGTCGACTTAACCCCATCTCCTTATAACGTTCATTCATAAATTTTGTTAAGTGTTGTCTTTGAATTCGTGACTTAACCTTACGAATCATGTGCCATTAATTAATAATTAATGCACCACAACCTCTCACATTAGACATGTTGTTGTGGTCACTGGTTATGTCGGGCGGTTCCGGGCAGAATTACACCACAACTCAGTCTAACATCGGGTTTTAAGCGCGATATGACTAACTTTTCACATTAGGACCTATTGTTTGCGACCACTGGTTAGGCCGGGCGGTTCCGGGCAGGATTACATCGCAAACTCGTCCTAACCTCGAGTTAGCCATGTTTCATGTTTGGTTCATGTCTATTCTAATTGGCATATGTCAAGTTCATAATCATGTCAGAAATATTAAGTTCATGTTATGCCAATTACCCAACTTACAAGCATGTTCTTATAAATGTCAACTACCAATTTATGCCATGTTCGTGTTCGTTTTAGATGTCAAGTTCATAAGCATATTATAAATGTCATATTTCAAGTTTCATAATCTTGTCCCTATTTACATTACACAAATTATTCAACCATGTTCATGTTCAATGCATTTCAATAATGCCATAATTCGAGTATCAAGTTCAATCTAGATGTCAAGTGTCAATTCCCCAAATCCAAGCTTTACCCAAAAACCCCCAATTTATGTTCATGCTTGTAATCCCATTAACAGGTTACGTCTATCATTAAATTCATAATTCATATTCACGTCAATTTCATGTTCAAGTTCTAGATGTAAACTTCATGTCAAAATCCAGATGTCGATTCATATCAAGTTTGTGTTCTTATCCAAATTCAAGTTATAATACAGGTTTTATTCTAGTGACATGTGTCCATTAACAAATCAATAAGTTAATTTCATGCTTAAATCAATGATGTCAATCCTACGCCAAACCCCAAATCATGTTCATGCGTATAATTCTAAATTTGGTTTACGCATTCAGGTTTTTTTAATGTTATATTACGCCCAACCCCCTTTGTAATTTATAACCACACCCTCCAGTTCATGTCATAGCCCAAAACCAAGCGTTTCCCTTTTTCGCTTGCAATAATCATTCAATCATATTTATTTTATGATAGATCTAGGCTCGAGATAGCCTAGCTATTAAAAATCAAAAAGGGAAAGAATAAAAGGAGGCACATAATCGTAGGTATAATAATTAAAATCGAACACATGATAATATTAAACATTATGGATTCAATAATTTCATTTCATGTTTATATAGGGAATGTTTGAACGACAAATAATAATTTTACACAAAAAGTACATTATAACTCCACTCACCTTGTTTGTCGTCTTCAGAATAGGGACTAGATAATTCTTGGATTGTTTTTCCCTCTTTCATTTAGCTTGAATTACTATTTTGAACCATATTTCACTCCTCCTTGCGGCGCGAATCTGCGAAACTGAATCCGTTATCTTTTCTCTCTAGATTTCTTTTCTATTTCATTCATTGTTCCAGATCTCTTTCTTTTAATTTTTAAGAACAGATGCTGTAGCGGAAAGAGGGAAGAATAGATCCAAGATCTTTTGAAGAAGATAATGAGAGAAAAGAGAGACATGGCTTCGCCATGAATTGCTATGGAGTCTAAAGAGCTTAGGGGGTTTATTTATAGGTGCCAAGCTACAAATCTCGCCCAGAAAACGGCCCAAATACATCAAAAATGTACCCAGAACAGATTCTGGGAAAGTGACCAGTTCGACCCCCAGGTCGACTACACGGTTCGACCTGGTCAGGTGTAGGTCGACTACCCAGTCGACTCCCAGGTCGACCTGGGTGTTGGGCGGGAAAAATCCCGCCCTTCCTTTATGAGTTTGAATTTCGAAGTATTACTTTCGTTTTGAGCTGTTTTGATTATTTTAATATACCGCAACTTCGGAAGGTCATAACTTCTTCGTACGGAGCCCGATCTTCGAAAACTCAGACTCAATTTCATGCAGAATTCCGAGACGAACGTAATGGTGAAATCCGTTTAACTTAATTCTCAGTTTTTAAATTAATTATTCTTTATTTCTCATCGTTCTTAATTAATTCGTTTCGCGTATCACCATTATATTTTTAATATCTCGAAATATATATATATATATATATTATAAATTTCTTATTTTTAAATCATAAAAATGCGGGGTGTTACATTCTCCCACCCTTAAGGAATTTTGTCCCCGAAATTCAATAAGAGTAAGATTTATAACCCCTCACAACCATTCAAAGAGTGTTCAACCAATTGTTGCAACCATGTGCACATGTGCAAAGTGAATTACATTGCAGTAAAGTATGTATGCCTAACTTTTGGTACCACCTATATGGATGCAAACTTTAAAAACTTTTTTTTCAAAACATGATGCTCACATCCTAAATATACTTGCAGTTCTATATGGATGCAATATTTTTTGAAAAATCAAAACATTTTCCTCTCAAATTTTCCCATACTCTTATAGAATAAGAGCATAGTTCATCCAATTTTCGCATCCAAAACCCTACCAACCATCTTTTAATTCGAGATTTAGAAAAATCTAATTTTCCAAATTCGATTTCTTATGTTACGAAAAGGTATAAAACGGAAAAATTCACATCCTCCGTTTTTCTTTTCTAATTGTACTTGGATTTTTATATAACTATTCTATGAAGATTTCCTTTTTTTTCCAAGCACAACCACATAAGAAAATTTCTTTCTCGTATTTTCAAATTTATCTTGAAATAATTTCATATTTATTCATCTTTTTCTTGGGATTTTCATTTTCTTTTCCCCGTCTTGTTTTGTTTTCTCGTTAGTTAGGCTATTCTCTTTCTTGACTTATTTGACTTAGTCCAGTTTCTCAAGTTTATATTATTTATTTATCTTTTCAAATAAGCTTTTCCGTTTTCTAGTCAAACAGTATCCTACGCTGCTACAACTATGAGCCAAGAATCTTAAGACTTTATTACCTCTGATAATCGCGAGTCCACCCAACAGGGTCCATATACTTGCTTGCCCTTCATCACCTAGTAGTCACTACTAGTCCATGTTGTGTATTACTAGCCTATCCTTTTTCTTTTTCTCAAGCAAAAATTCTAGGTCTCAATGCTTATCCATTCTACGGGAAATTTGTTTTTATTATTCCAAGACAGTCCTTGCTATTTACTTCATAGCCCAATATTTTTCTTTCAAGTTTTTCATATATGAGAACTAGTGAGCTATATATATATATGCTCTTTTTCATGAGAGAATTCTTTCAAAACAAGAAATCATGGTTTTACACAATATACCCCACTTTATTTTAAAACCCAATATGCACTTTTCAAACATCAAAATACTTTTAAGATCAAAACTCAGAAAATACCACAAACTCTTTTATAAATTCAAGTTCTTAAAAGTTTATTATTGGGTCAGACTCAAAGCGGGTTTTCCACTTAATTAAGCTTTCCTAGGCACTTTCACAAATTCAATTTTCTTGACTATATATATTCCTAATCCATTTTTCACACTTTAACCTTTTTCTAATTTCTAAGGTTTTACTTCTAGACCCACTACTCTAAGATACTAATATTTCAGTTTCCATTCCATGGGATACTTTCTAGCTCTAAGTCATATTGTACACTTTTCCAACCACCTAATGGTTTCCAAAATTTCTATGTCCATGCCTTTAGTGTACAAATCAATATCCCAACTCTTTACATGTCTAGTGGGCTACTATATGGATTTAGGTTTTAATATATATAATATATTTATATTTTAGAAAATACAAATACGTTCACTCATTATCGCCCTAAGATCACTAAACAGAAGCTCTGATACAAGATGTAACAACCCGGGTTCCGACAGACCGATTTTTTTTCAAAATCCAGTCCGCCGAGACCCGAGTTGAGTGCTCTGGTATCCTGCAGAAAAAGACAGAGATAAAGAAACATGTCAGAACTTGCAAAGCATCTCACAGTGGAAGGATTTAAATATAACATATTCAAAAGTAGCTTTACCTTATAATAATACTACTACACCAGTATTCATAGCTATACCATCCTTGTCAAGAACCTAACCTGCGCATGTTGTGAGGAGGGGGTCAGAACATAGGTTCTATGTGACTGGATTATAATAAACTCCTATGTAACCTTACATATACCGTTCAGTTATAATTTCTTGTTTATTAGGTTATTCACAATATCAGCTTTTAAGGCTAAACCCATGTCATTTTCATTCACGTACTAGTATACTAACCTAATACACGGTATATGTAGATTTTCCCCAACTCGTACAATCTTTTCATGTATGTGTACAGTCCCTTGCCGTGTATTGTACGGGCTTCATCACGTAATTCTATACTACTTCAACGTAGTGCCACCATTCTTAAAATCGTTTGGACTGTCACTCTTGATCTTGCTAGGTTTCCTTACCATGAACTACCGAGTGTTCAACTAGGTTTTATGCCACCTAGGACCACTAGGGATTATGTTACCTATTGAACGTTTTTGAGATTCGATTAAGGTTTATGCCACCTAGGACCACTAGGGATTATGCTACCTATCGAATAACGCATTTTTCCCACTTATGTAACGCGAATCGTTTTCGATGTCTAGATGCACATGTACACTATATGTGCGGCCCGAGTCCCGTAACAGGGCTTAATTAAGAAATACAGAACTCGGTCGGGAGCTTTAAGTTATCTGCCGATGCAGATGCTAAGGTCTGTTTTTCTACCAGTGGATATGGTCCCACGTGACCCCTTCCTCAACTAATGAAAGGCAATCCAAGAAAATCAAGCATGAGAACTATACTCCTGCCACCTATGCCCCACTTTCCTATTAGCCGACCTCACCCATAACTAGATAGCAAGTATATGGTCTATTGGGAGTTCTCTGCCTTTTCGCATGTGTACTACGATTGATTGAAGATGGTAGGTAGATGACGAGTGCTATCACAGGGCTAAACAAGATATCGCCGCCTCACGCTGGTCCATCCTAGTCTTTAGGTTGCCTTATATTGCAACCAAGGCATACTCTTGGTTCTCCTACTGCAGACCTTAACCTTTGTGAGCCCAGGCGGATCATCTGCAACCTCACAGAGGGATACCAAGAGTACCCTTACGTTCCCCGAAGCTACGTGCTTCGTAACCCAGTCCGCTGGAGCCTTTTTCGAAATCAGATAAACGTTCGCTCCTCCTTGTGTGCTTGTTAAGCGATGATCTACCGTATCAGGTTATCCATCTATTTATGGACTAGTTCAGTTTCCTTGACTAAGAATTATTACTTAGTTGTTCTTAACTAAGGTTTACCACTTAGTTTCCTTTCCCATTAATCTTGTTAACTAAGGTTTATCACTTAGTCCCCTTAACTAAGGATTACAACTTAGTTCCCATTCTCGATCGTTTTCTTGACTAAGGTTTATTGCTTAGTTTCTTATTAACTAAGGCTTGTTACTTAATTTTCATTCTCATTGTTTTACTTAGTCAATTCTCGTTACATTAGACATCACACCACATATTCTCGCTTTATAATTCAACTTGTTGACTAAGGTTTTCCTATGAATTCAAGCATGACTTAAGTTCTCTTTTATTCTAGCGCATGAGTGCTTTCCCACAGTTCTTGCTTAGCTTACCCCATATTATAGGTTATCCCACCCTTCAGGTCTTACATTACATCTTAAGTCATAGTCTTTCTATGTCCCTAGGACAGGTTTATCCCATAATTAACCCTTTGACTATTTCAACTCTGATTTATAATTGGTAGTTAACATTCCCTATTTCCGTTTTTGGTTAATTTTGTTCATATGTTCGTGTCGACTTAACCCCATCTCCTTATAACGTTCATTCATAAATTTGGTTAAGTGTTGTCTTTGAATTCGTGACTTAACCCTATGAATCATGTGCCATTAATTAATTATTAATGCACCACAACCTATCACATTAGACCTGTTGTTGTGGTCACTGGTTATGCCGGGCGGTTCCAGGCAGAATTACACCACAACTCAGTCTAACCTCGGGTTTTAAGCGCGATATGACTAACTTCTCACACTACGACCTATTGTTTGCGACCACTGGTTAGGCCGGGCGGTTTCGGGTAGGATTACATCGCAAACTCGTCCTAACCTTGAGTTAGCCATGTTTCATGTTTGGTTCATGTCTATTCTAATTGGCATATGTCAAGTTCATAATCATGTCAGAAATATTAAGTTCATGTTATGCTAATTACCCAACTTACAAGTATTTTCTTATAAATGTCAACTACCAATTTATGCCATGTTCGTGTTCGTTTTAGATGTCAAGTTCATAAGCATATTATAAATGTCATATTTCAAGTTTCATAATCTTGTCCCTATTTACATTACACAAATTACTCAATCAAGTTCATGTTCAATGCAATTCAATAATGCCATAATTCGAGTATCAAGTTCAATCTAGATGTTAAGTGTCAATTCCCCAAATCCAAGTTTTACCCAAAAACCTCCAATTTATATTCATGCTTGTAATCCCATTAACAGGTTACGTCTATCATTAAATTCATAATTCATAATTCATATTCACGTCAATTTCATGTTCAAGTTCTAGATGTAAACTTCATATCAAATTCCAGATGTCGATACATATCAAGTTTGTGTTCTTATCCAAATTCAAGTTATAATACAGGTTTTATTCTAGTGATATGTGCCCATTAACAAATCCATAAGTTAATTTCATGCTTAAATCAATGATGTCAATCCTACGCCAAACCCCAAATCATGTTCATGCGTATAATTCTAAATTTGGTTTACGCATTCAGGTTTGGTCAATGTTATATTACGCCTAACCCCCTTTGTAATTTATAACCACACCCTCCAGTTCATGTCATAGCCCAAAACCAAGCGTTTCCCTTTTTTGCTTGCAATTGTCATTCAATCATATTTATTTTATGATAGATCTAGGCTCGAGATAGCCTAGCTATTAAAAATCAAAAAGGGAAAGAATAAAATGAGGCACATAATCGTAGGTATAATAATTAAAATCGAACACATGATAGTATTAAACATTATGGATTCAATAATTTCATTTCATGTTTATATAAGGAATGTTTGAACGATAAATAATAATTTTACACAAAAAGTACATTATAACTCCACTCACCTTGTTTGTCGTCTTCAGAATAGGGACTAGATAATTCTTGGATTGTTTTTCCCTTTTTCATTTAGCTTGAATTACTGTTTTTGAATCATATTTGACTCCTCCTTGCGGCGCGAATCTGCGAATCTGAATCCATTATCTTTTCTCTCTAGATTTCTTTTCTATTTCATTCGTTATTCCAGATCTCATTCTTTTAATTTTTAAGAACAGATGCTGTAGAGGAAAGAGGGAAGAATAGATCCAAGATCTTTTGAAGACGATAATGAGAGAAAAGAGAGGCATGACTTCGCCATGAATTGCTGTGGAGTCTAAAGAGTTTTGGGGGTTTATTTATAGGTGCCAAGCTACGAATCTCGCCCAGAAAACGGCCCAAATACATCAAAAATGTACCCAGAACAGATTCTGGGAAAGTGACCTGGTCGACCCCTAGGTCGACTACATGGTCGACCTGGTCAGGTGTAGGTCGACTACCTAGTCGACTCCCAGGTCGACCTGGGTGTTGGGCGGAAAAAATCCCGCCCTTCCTTTCTGAGTTTGAATTTCGAAGTATTACTTTCGTTTTGAGCTGTTTTTGATTGTTTTAATATACCGCAACTTCGGAAGGTCATAACTTCTTCGTACGGAGCCCCATTTTCGAAAACTCGGACTCGATTTCATGCAGAATTCCGAGACGAACGTAATGGTGAAATCCGTTTAACTTAATTCTCAGTTTTTAAATTAAGCATTCTTTATTTCCCATCGTACTTAATTAATTCGTTTCGCGTATCACCATTATATTTTTAATATCTCGGAATATATATACATATTATAAATTTCTTATTTTTAAATCATAAAAATGCGGGGTGTTACACTTGAGTGGCTGATAGACTTTGTACAAAACTTTGTCTAAACAGTTCTGGATGTTATTCCTGCACAGGAAATCTGAGTGCCTCCATGCATCAATATTCGGAATCTTATCTGACTCCTTGGTTTTGCCTGGCGTAGGCGGCACAAGTTCATCTTCCTCAAGATACTTTTGCAGACCGAAAGTAGTGAGATAAAAAAGCTTCTGACTTTGCCATGTCAAAAAATCATCGCCTTCTCCCATAAACAGGTCTGGTTTGTTCAAGTTGGCTATCTTGATCGAAATCTGTTCTGCTGCCATCGCTGTTTTCAGGAAAACAGTAAAGTCTTAAGATGCTGATGCAAGACAGTAAGGAACAGAACTAACAGCTGCACGCGTTGGCACACAACGCATAAACAACGACACTTTTGTGTGTTAATATAGAAGTCTGTAATCGAACAAATCACAGTAATTGCAATGTATACCGAGAACACAATAAACAATTAAGAAAAACCGTATGAAAAAGCAAATTGTCGGAGGCTCGGCGTACCGATTTCCTT
The DNA here is from genome assembly GCA_030737875.1 of Allium sativum. Classification (NCBI taxonomy): domain Eukaryota; kingdom Viridiplantae; phylum Streptophyta; class Magnoliopsida; order Asparagales; family Amaryllidaceae; genus Allium; species Allium sativum. Next base: position 495,769,103 of record CM060920.1, read on the forward strand.
AAGACTTTATTTGAAGTCTCTCAGGATACAACAAACGAAAACTGCTCGAGAATGTAATGGGTTCGTCAGTCTGAGTAGCGAAAGGCAACAGCAACGACTGGAGGAGGATTAAGAGAAGAGGAAGAAGAGTCGGTAAATTCGTGAAGAATGTGATAAGGATTCATCACGTATTTATATTCTTCGAACGGTCGTAATTTAAAATTAGTCGCGTCTGGTGAACGTTTAAATTCAAACAACCGCGTCTATTTCATTACAACGGGTCGCACCTTCTCGTTTCTCTTCATTTGTTAACGGGCGGTAAACCCGTTTGATTCCAACCGCATCTAGTCACAAAACCCGTAAAAATTTGGTTAAGTTTTTCGTAGCAAAAATAAGATTTCATCCTAGACCCAAACCCAACCCCGACCCGGCCCGGTTCGATTCGGTACGGGACGGGCGGGCGGCGCGCGTGTGTGTTTGGTTCATATGATATAGGTCCTCCCTCTCGCACAAAGTTACCTGACTCTAAGGGCCAATTTAGGGAGTGAGGAATAGATATATATGCATAGATCTAATATTCTTTTTGCCAATGTGAGACTAAAGTATATGTCATTCACCTCTTGGAATTCTAACAAAAATTTCTTGAACTTCAAATCATTTTCACCTATAAACTGGTATGCTAATATATTAGTATGATGTGTGGGTTAAAGATAAAGATAAAGATAAAGATATGTTGTTCATTTGGTATTACATTGATTACCTTTTATACTTGGTACTGTACTGATTTGGGTCTATATTTAGTATAAAATTATTTATTATAATTGACCCAAATATATGCTGTAGAATATGCTTATCTAAAATACTCTTTTAGATAAGGACAAACCAATATATAAATAGAGGCAAGATCTAGCATTGTAAATCAAACATCTTTTGTAATATCAATCTAGTAATCAATAAAAATGTATCCTTCTAATTGTTTTATACTGTTTAATCTGTGTCCTCTTTTGATCAAATTCTAACATGGCATTGGAGGTGGTTGGAGAGAGAGAAAATAAAGGACCGAAAGTAAGGATTTATCTTTTATTTAGTTGTATTGGCTTCGTGAAACACCCAAATCAAAATTAATTCTTCCTGAGTCAAACATTGGAACGATAGAAAATAGAAGCTTGCTGTCGCATGAACCTGGATGTCGGGGTCGATGGAGTTGCAGGATCTGAATTTGCAGTTGCTCCTTGGAAATGATGCAGCCGTCGTCTGAGTGCTCACTTCAAAGTTTGGAGACGAAGTTGCTTGGATCTGAAGGATGTGAAAGCCCGACGATATTTGTTTTTGGATATGGAGATGCTGACATCTTGGTTCTTGCTTCTGATGTTGAGTTGCTTTGTACATGAAGATGTCTGAAGTTCTGCTATTGATATAGCCAAAGTGTGTAACTAGAATTGTGATGTTTGCTCAAGTCATGTCGTTGGTTTGTGTTCAAATTTTGGATCTGGATATTAATTCTGGGTTGGTTGTTTCTATTTAAAAAGCTTGGTGATGTTGATGGCAATCTCCGATCTTCTTTATCTCATTGATTTTGTCCGTAGCTTCCCAACTTCTCTCACTTTCCCATTATCTACCTTAAACGCCGGACTTACTATTTTTTGTACTGGTCTTGGATCGAGTAATCGACGAGCTTAGATGGCTTCGTTGTTAAAATTGCTGAATGCTTAATGCTGAATGCTAATTGATGAATGCTGATTGCTTATTGCTGAATGCTGAAAAGTGGATGCTTAGTGCTGAATGCTGATTGTGAAAACGTTGTTTGATTAAGTGCTGTATGTATTTTTGTAGTAAGTTGCTAGCTGACAAATTTGCTCTTCATGGTTAATTCATGGTTACCTAGCAAACAACACAAACTGTAGATTCACATTTAAAAAATAAAATACATCATTTATGCACAAATTAGAATATACGATCTTTATGCATAGTTCGAAACACTCACGGATGCATATTAATTCTTTAGTCTACTTGGATTTAATGAAAATTTCATCCTTTTATAATCTTTTATGTTAACTGTGCTATTACTACACGCTAGTAGTAGAACCAGTAACAAAAACGAACAGATAAAATAGCCACCGTTTTTTAATAGATAAAATAGTCGTGTAGGAAGAAATTTTTTGTTTGTGTCTTCCTCTAGCTTGTAAAGAAACGGGGGTATATGTTGTAAAAGTATCAAACTGAATAAGCAGCTCAAATAAGCTTCATATTTATGCTTATTGATTTTTACTTATTTGATTTAGTTTTGTTGATTCACTGCTTCAACCAAACAAGCTTAATATTGCCGAATCCATTAAGCAGTTTCATTCAACACCGCAAAAAGTGCCTTTTCTCCAAAACAAACAGTACCTAGGTTTTGGGTTTTTGTGTGTACCGTTGGCATTTTACTCTCGAAGTTAGCTCGGTCTCTTTTTAGTGTTGAGGCTTGGCTGTTCTCCCCATTTTCAGCAGTTGCAGTGGTCTGTCACAATCTAGTTGGAGGCACTTTGGTATTCTGGTAGGGCCTAGTAATTGTTTCAGGTTAGCTTAGTGTTATATGACTTGCTTGTTTGCTTCTCTGTGGAAATTTGCTTGCTATTGTCCGTCTGGGTGTAAGATCCAAGGTTATTGCTTGTTTGAGCTTGAGGTTATCAGTTTGTTTTGTGTTGGGGTATGATGGAGTTGACCGTACAACAGTTCGGAGGACAGGTTGAACTTTCCAAGGTGGAAGTGGGCTTGTTTGACAGTTGTGGCGTGGCTTCGTAGGTGAACTGTGTTAATGAAATGTTTGTGAAGGAGATGTGAAGATGTAGGTACGTGAATGCATGTGGTTGATGCATGTATATGACAGTATTGTATGGTATGTGAGTGTTTTGATATTATTTTGTAGTCTTTTGTGTCTTTTGTAGTCTTTTATGTTAAAAAAAAGAAGGGGATGGTGAGATGGTTGAGGTACGGAGTAGTTGGACGTTGCCGTTTGTGGAGTAGTGGTGACTGAGTTATGGTGAGGGTAATATTGGGTGTTGTGTTGGTTGTAATGGTGTATTGAAGCTGTGTTGATGTATTCGTTGAGTTGTTAGAGAGTAACATTAGTTTAAAGATATTTATTGTTCGTTTGATGTCTGTATCGATAATCCTATTTATTAGGAGAGCAATTGACGTTGATTGAAGGTGGTAGTATAAGATATGTTTGGAGGATGCAAACATATGCTATTCATCCCTATTCATTTGGTTTTGTTTTCGTTTGATATGTTTAAAATGCAAACATATGCAAATTCATCCCATTTTGGTTTATTTTGTTTTCTTTATATGTTTTGGAATGCAAATATACAAACATATCCGGGACTAGTTTTGTCATTTGCCGCTCAGATCTTTTGCATATCGATCAGATTGAAGATTTTTTAGTTGGTGTTGAGTATTTGGTATTTGATGCTTGAAGTTTGGTGTTACTCTCTAACAATATTGAAATGATTGTTCGATATTGCTACTCTTCACTTTGCAGCTTCTATTTGGCAAACTCACGATTCTCCACAGGGTTTGAGGGGATGTTAGAGATAAAGATATGTTGCCTTTATTTGGTATTACATTAATTACCGTTTATATTTGGTACTGTATTGATTTGAGTCTATATTTGCTATATAATTATTTATTTTAATTGACCTAAATATATGCTTTAGAATATGCTTATCTAGAATACACTTTTAGATAAGGACAAATCATGTATAAATAGAGGCAAGGTCTAGCATTGTAAATCAAGCATTTTTGTAATATCAATCAAGTAATCAATAAAAATGTAGCCTTCTAATCGTTTTACCGTTTAATCTCTTTTCTCTTTTGATCAAATTCTAACAGTGTGTAAACGGACAATTATTGTTAGAAAAAAATGTGTTTTTCACTGTGACAGTCACAAGCTTAAACTAACCTGATTAAGATTAAAACTTTACTTGCTAGAATGAAAAGCAGATTATTTGTGTATTCTTCTGCGTAAAAAGTAGTTGTTTTACAATTCTTATAAATATGCAGCTTACCTTAGTACTTTATGACAACCAGAAAGAACCAATACAAGGAGGATGGGTGTAAGGCACCAAATACCAGTTTGATAACAGAATTATGCACCCAAGATGAGGAGCATGGAAAATAATGTAAGCCAAGAAGATCAGGTTGTGTTTTCCTCAATTTTAACACTGTATGGAGCATAAACACCTAGGACGTTTCCATACTTTTTCACGTAATAGTTGTTTTGCTATTACCCTATGATCGATGACAATAGAATTAGGAAAAACAAACAGCTCTTATTCAAAGTGTCACAATTGTATAATTACAGCTTTTAGATATAAAACCTTGGCTTGGATTCATTGCTTTGTAAGGAAAGAAGGGTGACAATCAATAGCTGCAGTGCTTTTACAATGCGTGTCCCGCACTCTCTCAGGTAATAATAACTAATATTATTTCAGTTTTTTAATTCCTTAAAGTCTTCTAAAATTTGCAATTATTTATGAGCACAAGAAAAAAAAAATAGCTTTCTCCATGTGATATTTTTGTTTATAATAACTGCAAGTATTTAACATTTTCATTTTTGCAAAGATTTGAAGCTAAAATTGCAGCTATTTGCGTTTATGTGAAATAGTCCATGCGGATGAAGCTTCAAAGGTAACAAATAGCTTATCATTTGTTCACTGTCACTCTATTTCAGCTATATTTTATTGATTTTTTTTTTTTTAATCCTGCGATTGTTTTTTCTACAAAGAAAGCAGTGTGATTTGGACTCTTGAATTCAAATGTGTTTTCTGATTTAATTTAAGCAACGTTTGCTAACCTTTTGTACAATGCTATTAATTGCTATTCAAATATCTCACTATAACGATAATAACAGCTTTACAACGACCTTCATGCAAAATGATCCAACTCTGCAGCCAGATGAAGTAGAAGCAAATATATTAGATTATCATGCAAAACGATAATAACAGCTATTAATATGTGTAGTATGACTCTAATTCATGTACTGTGTATCTTACAGAAATATGCATAAACTTTTGGCTGGCATGATATGTTAGTATGTTTCATATTTTATTTATTAATGGTAGTTATGTTGGTTATCGGTGACAGCTCGTTGAATTTACGTATATTTACTCCTTTTGGTTATGTTATACGGGCAGCATGGCTTTTGGCATGATATGTTAGGATGTTTTAAATATTATTTATTATGTGTGATTATGTTGATTATCAGTACCAGCTCACTGATTTTTTAGTATTCTGTAGGTCAACTCTTTTGGGTTTATTCTACATGTTGTTATCACGTAACACGCCTCCTTTTTTCAATTATGTATTCTTTGCTATACCGCTTGCCTTATTCAATACTGGACTATTGGTATTGTGTGGAAGAAATTATGAACTGGATGCAGTGAGGAAATGAACACGCTTTATCGATTTTGGTCATGTTTTCTCAGGAACAGATATAATGAATCGATGTATAAAGAGTTTAAAAGGCTGGGACTAGAAGATGTAGCTGCAAACTACAACTATGGGCTTTTTCTTAATGTAATTTTTTTTAAATAGATGTTTGTTGCTAAAGAAAAGCTGAATATGCGACATTGATATTTCCATACTTATCCCTCTACAGTTACCTCTTTTTATTCCCTAATATTACCCTTTTTTACTGTTTATAATTGTGTTACTAATGTATGGTAAGTAAGACTTGAAAAACAATTTTGGGAAAATCACATTAACAATTGTAAACGTGCTGTAAAATATATAAATGTTGTGAATATGCTTTTATTGATTCTCTGTTTAGTCCCACATCATGGGAATAAGTTAAACATCAGCTTCAAAGCATATATATAAAGGAGCCAATGTAATAGAAATAAGATACATCTGAATGAATAGAAATATTCTCTTTTCCTTATTTAATGAAGACACCATTCACGATCAACCCAAATCACATTTGATATTAAATACGAGGCTCTGAATAGAAAATATACCGGCTTATATTCAATATCAAATCCTGAAACCAACAAATATCGTATTGGAAATAACGATATAAAATATCATTCAAATTCCCATAACCATATCTGTATAATCCCGGAATCCAATATCAAAACATTCCGAAGATAATTTCGATTCAACTCCAGTCCAATTCACGTATTGGGAATATTGATTATTTTTAAAATCACTTTCAAATTCAATTTATTTATTTCAAAAATAAATTGATTTTAATTCTAGTTCAAAACTAGTTCATTTCGATAAAAATATATTTTTATCCTTTCAAATGTGGAATTTTTTATTCCAGTTCTTTCCAATTCATATATTATGATTTTACACAAATTATCAATATTTTTAATAATTTTATCAAGGCCCGTACAGTCAATTTCCACCAATGGCCATCGAACAGCACTTACAGCGATCTTTTCCAAATTTGATTTGGACATAATTCCAAATCCAACCGTTAGATTTCAAATTTCTAATATTCATTGGAAAGCTATTTTCGATACGAACCCAACGGTTCTGGTTTTAGGAGAATCCGACGGTCGGATCTCCGGTAACGTCAATTCGAAGTCAATGGTCGAAATTCACGAACTGACACGGCGCGACGCGTTCTATTCAGGCCATTATATATATATATATATATATATATATATATATATATATATATATATATATATATATAATATTTCGTCGATTTCCCTTTGAAACGTATTTTATAAATCGTTTTAAATTCGTTTTCAAAACCATTTCAACTCTATATTCAATTTCAAATCAAAATTGAATATTTCATATCATTACTATATAAATGATAATATTTTCAAAACGTTATATTTTGAAATCACTTCCTTTTCAATATTCATTATAAAAACGAATATAATCGATATAAATATCGTTCACGTCAAAATAGCGCAACTCTAATCAACACGGCTTTATATATTTCAATAAATTCGTTATTCTATTCAACAAATGAATATTTATTCTATTCAACACATGAATCTATATTTCTTTCAACACACGACCAATCTCAACACATGAGTATTGTTGTAAGGACCCGTAACTTCCCCGTTAAGGAAAGAGCGGATACTTTGAGAACAACCCACAAATGAACGCAGACAGAAGAACATTTCATTGTTTATTACAACAATTCCATCAGAATACAAGAATATACAGAGTATAAATGAATAAATTACATTCGATAAATATCAGAGATTACAATAAATTACATAGCAGCGGAAAAACAATATAAAACACAACTGAAAATAATGCACGGATACAGAGCTTTCCGAACATCGTTCCAGCTGTAAATCAGGATCCTGTGAATATAAATCTGCAAAACCGAAACTACTAGCTGCCCGTGTGGAAAATAGGGGCACCCAGAGTTTAGGTTAAAACAATAAACTCCAGGTCAGTCATGTGACTGGTGTGAGAACTAAAACAGTTATTAATCTTTGTTTTTAAAGTTAGGTAAATCAAGGGACCACGCCGTATAACACGGAACGGGTTTCCTCCCAAGAATACCAGTGCAGAAAACAAACAGCGCAATGCTAAATAAAGAACAATGAAGCTATTATAAGACCCAGGTCTCATCACACAATGCAACACAAGCCGGAGGATAGGGTTTTCCCTTATAATAGCCAAATATGCTTGATACACGAAATTTCATCTTATATTATTACTATAAGTGAAGAAAGCAACTTCAAATATAAATATATCAATCATAGACGACATGGGTACCATATATCATGTCGCCAATACTAGGCTCTACAATCAAAACCGCAAAATGTCATATTTGGAAATTGAATTTCCATCATGGTGGCTCCTGATTCGAAAGATCGATCACGTAGTGCCATCTCAACGGCTTACGTCTCGGCTAGAGAAAACACCGTAATGCACATCCGCACTTTTGGAAAATCGAGTATCACTGCGGCTTACGTCCCGGCGAGAGAAAACACCGCTTACCCTATCCCTCTGAGCACTAAGCTCAATCTCGGTCGACCGAATCCACGACACCACGAAGGTGCCCATCCACGAAAAAGCATACTGATCAAACCATCAGTTTACCACCATACCGGGGTGTGAGGCTCGCGAATCAACGCTATACACAAAGTCGTGCTATATTAAAGCTGCGCTTTGATCATCATCCACCAAACTTTGCTTTTCAACAAATGTCTGGATCACTGCATCTTAGCATGCCACACTATCAATCCATATCGTATTCACTGATTTCTGCCAATATATAACCTCTGAGCTCGTATGTCTCAGAGAAGGGCGCTAAGCAAGAGAATAAATTCTCCGCCGCCAAACAGATATATATTTAGCAGAGATCAACGAATACAATATAAAGGAATACAATGTCAGACACACCATCCATTTACAAGTCCGTTCTGGGTCTGAACGAAACCGGAGGCACTTTCCTCGCATATCCGTCGACCTCCAAGCACGTCCGGACGGCTACCACTTCAGCCCCCTTCAAGGTAGCTACTCCCATCGTGAGCATCAGTAGCACCCACCCATTCGATGTGAAGATCGTCGGTCTTGCACCGTCTTCAATCTCTTCGACTCATCGTCGAATCAGTTATTCAGAATGGGTTATACCCGGACTTTCTGAATAACTCACGTATCTTAATCAACAAGTGCTATAAAACACAATATACGCCTCATTCCAATTCAGAACATTCTTTTATTCAGATATTCACACTCCTAGGGAAAGGTTCCCATTAATTTTATCAAAGATAAATTCTTTTAAATTTATTCTTTAATCTTCCTTTGTATATCATTTCAAACCATATCATGGTTTTCCAAACTAGTCGGGATTAGCGAACCACACCGAAGTAATAATTTATTTTATTTCCCAATCCCAACCTATTTATCCCATGGAGCAAAACTGTTATTACCCCATAACTAACACCACGGTGTTATCGGTAAATTTAATTACCATTTCACGTTCAAATCTAATTAAAGATTTAACTATCGCTTTGGAGCAAAACTGGTGATACTCCATTCTCGCTCAATTTCTAAATTTGATAATTTAGATTATCAATTCACATTTCAATTTAATTGCAGATTTATTTAACACTCCTTTTACTGGGTTAAAGAACTAGGTGTTATTTAAAACACAGTTCACGACAAACCCAAATCACATTCTATTTATTATCGGGTTAAAGAACTAGTGTTATTTAAAACACCGTTCACGATAGACCCATTTCAAATCCAATCAAATATATTAGAAATTCCGATTATTTAAAACCCCTTTTTAAATCTAATTTATTCATTTAAAAATAATTGGGTTTTAAATTTAGTTCAAACTAGTTCATTTCGATAGAAATCTATTTTTATCTTTTCAAATATGGAGTTTTTCATCCCAATTTTTCCCAAATCATTTCTTATGATTTTACACAAATTATTACTATTTTTAATAATTTTATCAAGGCCCGTACAGTCGATTTTCAACAATGGCCATCGAACTGCACTTATAGCGACCTTCTTCAAATTTGATTTGGACGTATCTCCAAATCCAACCGTTAGATTTTGAATTTCTAGTATTCGTTAGAAAGCTCTTTTCGATACGAACCCAACGGTTCCGGTTTTAGGAGAATCCGACGGTCGGATCTCCCGTAATGTCCGTTTGAAATAAATGGTCGAAATTCATGAACTGCCGCGGCGCGGCGCGTTCTATTCAGGCCATTATATTATATATATAATATATATAATATATACTTCGTCGATTTCTATTTAAAACGAATTATATAAATAGTTTTGAATTCGTTTCAAAAACAATTTCAACCTATATTTCAAACTCAAATCAAAATTGAATTTTCTGTTATAAATCATTTTTACTTTCATTTCTATTTGATTTCAATTCAAATCGATTTTAATTCGATTCGAATTCGTTTTCAATTTGATTCAATTCAAATTGGTTTTCTATTCGATTCAATTCAAATTGGTTTTCTATTCGATTCAATTCAAATTGGTTTTCTATTCGATTCAATTCAAATTGGTTTTCTATTCGATTCATTTCAAATTGGTTTTCTATTCGATTCAATTCAAATTGGTTTTCTATTCGATTCAATTCAAATTGGTTTTCTATTCGATTCATTTCAAATTGGTTTTCTATTCGATTCAATTCAAATTGGTTTTCTATTCGATTCAATTCAAATTGGTTTTCTATTCGATTCATTTCAAATTGGTTTTCTATTCGATTCAATTCAAATTGGTTTTCTATTCGATTCAATCGAAATCACTTTCATATTCAATTCATTTCGAAATCACTTTCAATTCAATTCATTTCGAAATCGTTTTCAATTCAATTCATTTCGAAATCGTTTTCAATTCAATTCATTTCGAAATCGTTTTCAATTCAATTCATTTCGAAATCGTTTTCAGTTCAATTCATTTCGAGATGAATAAAATCGATATAAATATCGTTCACGTCAAAATGACGTCAATCTAATCAACACGGCTTCATATATTTCTATTTTCAAATATTCTATTTCAAATATTTCTTATTATCAAAATATTTGTTATTATCAAAATATTTCGTTCAACACATGACTAATCTCAACGGATGAGTACAGTCAACCCATGAACCTTTATTTTATATTATTCTTTATTTTTTAAATTGGAATGAGGCCCAATCAATCACCATATAATGTTAATTATATGGATTTTCATACATCACACGTATATAATAGCATTGAAAAATAATCAACCATCAACCAAAGTGCACTACACTGTATAAGCATCAAATATAGATATCTAACGCTTATAACAGCCTGTCAATCAATCGATCGACATATTTAATCAATCAGGATGAGTGAACTTCAAATTTCATCCCTACACCTGTGTGGGGTTTCAAACAATCAAACACATATTTTATTTGTGCAGTTGGGCGATGTGTAAAATTTATCGGCCCAATCAATATCAGTCAAATCAATGTATATAAACAAATCGGCCGATTTGTTTATAAAAATTTATTTATTCACTTTCACGTTAAAAATTATATTTTTAACGATAAAATATTTTATTTTAACACATGAATTTTTATTCAGTTCATTTACAAAATAGAAATGATATTTTTATTTTTCTAACTCATTTAAGAAAATTTCGGCGGCATAACGGCACGATACTAGAAACGGGACGAGGCCTAGCCTTATCCCCGGTCTAGTGAAGGCCCACGCCATTCACAAATCAATCAAATCCATTCATTTCACCACACAATTCAATTCAAACCAAATAATCTAACTAATTTTTACAATCAAACAAACAAGTCCATGGTCTGTGGACGATTGTGTCGGGTGCTACTAAACACCGTCTGCATCCTAGTATATATATATAACTAGAAAAAGAAATTGAAAGGTGAGAAATTCTCACTGATAGCTATCCAACTCCACGACACTTCATAGATAGAAATCTTCATCGTTATCGCATCTTCGTCATCTTCGTTGCCCGTAGCCACTACATATATAAAAATCACTCATTTTTATATTTTGATGTTTTTAAAATAAAAATCATATTTTTATTTATTCACTTTCAATTTACAAATCATATTTTTATCATCGCTTCATACATTTAAAAATCGAATTTTCACTCCGCTATTCAATATATAAAAATGGAATTTTTTACTTTGCTATTCAATATATAAAAATCGAATTTTTTTCTATGCTATTCAATATATAAAAATCGAATTTTTATACCGCTACTATATAGATAAAAAATATAATTTCACATTGATGTTCATATAGTAAAGATTATATTTTTATCACGCTATTCTTCATATAAAGATTCCGCCTTTTCAAAAATAAAGTTTTCGCCTTTTCAAAAATAAAGTTTTCGCCTTTTCAATTTTTACCACTATAAAAATCACATTTTTAACATTTCTATATTATAAAAATTATATTTTTATTTTCTTCATCATACAAAAATTATATTTTTATCGTCATACATATATAAAAATCATATTTTTATATGAATAAAAATCTTGTCTTTATATTATTAAAAATCCCATCTTTTCTAAATCAAAGATTTAATTTTTCAAATATAAAGAAGCAAATCCTTTTCAAATTAAAAATCTATCTTTTTATTTCTAAAAGTCATTTCTTGCTAAGCATTTATATATAAAGAAAAAAAACGAATTTAAATAATGTAATATAATTAACATTTACTTATATACTTAATAAATTAGTTAATTTAAATTACCTTTTGCTGTTGTTTTCTCTCCAGGGAAGTTCTCCCTTGACTTCATCTTGATTGCATCGCTCAGAGGGTAGTCCGGCGAAGTGGTGGCGCGTGCGAGGTGGTGGGGGTTTGGCTTGGCAGTGGGGATCAACGCTGGCGGTTCCCAGGTGCTTCGCGATGGTGTGACTCCGGTCAGGGCTCAATGGGCTGCGTCGGGTTTTTAGAGCGAGGGAGGTGGGTTCGTCGGATCTTGGAGAGAGGGAGGTGATCGCGCCTGCAGCGCGGTGGTGCGGTGATGGGTAGCCGCGAGGCGACGACGGCTTAGGGCTTCGTGCCCACTTTTTCTTTCTTTTTATTCGTTTCTGAAATGAATCGGGGGGGGGGGGGGGGGCAGAAATTATAGAAGGAGAAGGGGAGAGGAGATATTTTCAATTTTTTTTAATTATTTAATTTATCACTAAAAGCAACTTTTATTTTCGACCTCTAAACAAGGCCCACCGCCTATCGCCCATTGCGTTTTACCCCCATTCCGAACACAATGGGATATGTACCGTAGGCTGATTCGGTTGTTTCGATCAGTTTTCGTCAAATTTACATTTAAATCACTATATTGAATTTTAAACGTACATTTCAATTTATCGGGGTCACATACTAACTAGAAAAATTCCCGAAAAATATTTTCTAGCTTCGTATTGACGATACGGTCCTAACAAAACTAGTTTCGTTGAATTCTGAGGCCGTTGGAAAAATGGCCATTTTCCAGTCGATTAAAATCAACTAAAACTGGTCAAACGCGTTTTCCTTTGCCACGCTCACATATTGAATCGAAAAATTATGAAATTTCGAATCTAGTAATAATTTTACATCCCGGATCCAATAAAAGTGATTTCGTCGAAATCCGAGGTCGTTTGCAAAATGGCTATTTTCAGGGGCCAAAATTCCATAGCGACTATCCTGAAATTTCAACTGGACATATCTTTTGATTTCCGCTATGAAATTTCAATTTGTCGGATTCGTTGGGAAGATATTTCCAATTAGATCCTATTATTTTTGGTTTCACTAAAATCCGGATTGTTTTGCTCCCGGTACGTTCAATTGAAGTTTGAAATCGAATTATCGAACTATCACGCCATTTTCAATTTTATTTATAATTATATATAAATATTTATATTCTAACGACGACGCGTATAATATATACGTTCGAATTATATTCAAAATAAATTTCTCGTCGATATTTTTTTAAAATAATCTATTTTAAATATCCAAATTCAGCTAAAATTGCCAAAATAAAAATTTCAAACTGGCTCGCATTTTACGGGTTGTTACAATCTCCCCCACTTAAAACTTTTCGTCCCCGAAAAGGAACAAAGTCGAAAGTGGTTTGATTAATCAACTCTACATTCGATCTGGCTTCCATTCTCCAACTTTTCAATTTCTGAGAATTTTCAAATTCTTCAAAAATTTGGCTAACACCCTAAATTTTCGAAAAATTTCGCCATAACCTCCCTTGCACCGGGAGCCACGGGAAAATCCCGAAATTGCCATATAGGCCTTCTGATCTCAAAAAGAAAAAGAAAAAGCCAAGCGGCTAGCCAATAGGCTCATAAAATCATCATCACCCAAACAAAACAGTAAACTATATAGTAAACATGTACCTATTTGTCGGGCAAACAAATTTTATTCTTCTGCTCTAGCCTCCCTGCTATGACCTGTTCAATGTAAGTACATGTATATGCAAGCAAATGCGATAAATTTTCAATACAGTTCAATATTCGGTTCAATTAGGCTAAATGGTTCAAAATTATCCAACAAATGAACAAACAACACAAACATCAATCAATTAGTGGGTTAGAGTTTCAAATTCATAATTTTGATATATATACAAAAAATCATGTTTTTGATGCAAATTCACAACAATAAATCTATCTATATAAGTTTTGGTTCTCACACCAGTCTAATGGAAATATATAGATATCACACTTTCGTCACTCGAAAATAAATGCTGATGATGTTTCGAACCACCATCAGAACATCTCCGGGCGACTAGAATGTGATTCCATATCTATCCAATATATTAAAACTTCGTATATACGTTCATGACGCGTATATGCAAAATCTTTATATATTGGATTGTCCAAATTCAAAGTAAATAAATATTCAAATACGTTTAAAACGATTTAAATTTTTAAAACAAAATTGTTTTCATTTGAAAGATATACTCTTCACACTCGTTCTAGGATACTACTGATCCTATCTCTAACGAGTCATTCAAATTGGATATTACTAACCCAATATCTGATGAATTCTTTCGTATGGTTCTAATGTGTCTTGTTCTCGAGCTCTGTAAACCAAAGCTCTGATACCACTGTAAGGACCCGTAACTTCCCCGTTAAGGAAAGAGTGGATACTTTGAGAACAACCCACAAATGAACGCAGACAGAAGAACATTTCATTGTTTATTACAACAATTCCATCAGAATACAAGAATATACAGAGTATAAATGAATAAATTACATTCGATAAATATCAGAGATTACAATAAATTACATAGCAGCGGAAAAACAATATAAAACACAACTGAAAATAATGCACGGATACAGAGCTTTCCGAACATCGTTCCAGCTGTAAATTAGGATCCTGTGAATATAAATCTGCAAAACCGAAACTACTAGCTGCCCGTGTGGAAAATAGGGGCACCCAGAGTTTAGGTTAAAACAATAAACTCCAGGTCAGTCATGTGACTGGTGTGAGAACTAAAACAGTTATTAATCTTTGTTTTTAAAGTTAGGTAAATCAAGGGACCACGCCGTATAACACGGAACGGGTTTCCTCCTAAGAATACCAGTGCAGAAAACAAACAGCGCAATGCTAAATAAAGAACAATGAAGCTATTATAAGACCCAGGTCCCATCACACAATGCAACGCAAGCCGGAGGATAGGATTTTCCCTTATAATAGCCAAATATGCTTGATATGCGAAATTTCATCTTATATTATTACTATAAGTGAAGAAAGCAACTTCAAATATAAATATATCAATCATAGACGGCATGGGTACCATATATCATGTCGCCAATACTAGGCTCTACAATCAAAACCGCAAAATGTCATATTTGGAAATTGGATTTCCATCATGGTGGCTCCTGATTCGAAAGATCGATCACGTAGTGCCATCTCAACGGCTTACGTCTCGGCTAGAGAAAACACCGTAATGCACATCCGCACTTTTGGGAAATCGAGTATCACTGCGGCTTACGTCCCGGCGAGAGAAAACACCGCTTACCCTATCCCTCTGAGCACTAAGCTCAATCTCGGTCGACCGAATCCACGACACCACGAAGGTGCCCATCCACGAAAAAGCACACTGATCAAACCATCAGTTTACCACCATACCGGGGTGTGAGGCTCGCGAATCAACGCTATACACAAAGCCGTGCTATATTAAAGCTGCACTTTGATCATCATCCACCAAACTTTGCTTTTCAACAAATGTCTGGATCACTGCATCTCAGCATGCCACACTATCAATCCATATCGTATCCACTGATTTCTGCCAATATATAACCTCTGAGCTCGTATGTCTCAGAGAAGGGCGTTAAGCAAGAGAATAAATTCTCCGCCGCCAAACAGATATATATTTAGCAGAGTTCAACGAATACAATATAAAAGGAATACAATGTCAGACACACCATCCATTTACAAGTCCGTTCTGGGTCTGAACGAAACTGGAGGTACTTTCCTCGCATATCCGTCGACCTCCAAGCACGTCCGGACGGCTACCACTTCAGCCCCCTTCAAGGTAGCTACTCGCATCGTGAGCATCAGTAGCACCCACCCATTCGATGTGAAGATCGTCGGTCTTGCACCGTCTTTATTCTCTTCGACTCATCGTCGAATCAGTTATTCAGAATGGGTTATACCCGGACTTTCTGAATAACTCACGTATCTTAATCAACAAGTGCTATAAAACACAATATACGCCTCATTCCAATTCAGAACATTCTTTTATTCAGATATTCACACTCCTAGGGAAAGGTTCCCATTAATTTTATCAAAGATAAATTCTTTTAAATTTATTCTTTAATCTTCCTTTGGATATCATTTCAAACCATATCATGGTTTTCCAAACTAGTCGGGATTAGCGAACCACACCGAAGTAATTATTTATTTTATTTCCCAATCCCAACCTATTTATCCCATGGAGCAAAACTGTTATTACCCCATAACTAACACCACGGTGTTATCGGTAAATTTAATTACCATTTCACGTTCAAATCTAATTAAAGATTTAACTATCGCTTTTGAGCAAAACTGGTGATACTCCATTCTCGCTCAATTTCTAAATTTGATAATTTAGATTATCAATTCACATTTCAATTTAATTGCAGATTTATTTAACACTCCTTTTACTGGGTTAAAGAACTAGGAGTTATTTAAAACACAGTTCACGACAAACCCAAATCACATTCTATTTATTATCGGGTTAAAGATCTAGTGTTATTTAAAACACCGTTCACGATAGACCCATTTCAAATCCAATCAAATATATCAGAAATTCCGATTATTTAAAACCCCTTTTTAAATCTAATTTATTTATTTAAAAATATTTGGGTTTTAAATTTAGTTCAAACTAGTTCATTTCGATAGAAATCTATTTTTATCTTTTCAAATATGGAGTTTTTCATCCCAATTTTTCCCAAATCATTTCTTATGATTTTACACAAATTATTACTATTTTTAATAATTTTATCAAGGCCCGTACAGTCGATTATCAACAATGGCCATCGAACTGCACTTATAGCGACCTTCTTCAAATTTGATTTGGACGTATCTCCAAATCCAACCGTTAGATTTTGAATTTCTAGTATTCGTTAGAAAGCTCTTTTCGATACGAACCCAACGGTTCTGGTTTTAGGAGAATCCGACGGTCGGATCTCCCGTAATGTCCGTTTGAAATAAATGGTCGAAATTCACGAACTACCGCGGTGCGGCGCGTTCTATTCAGGCCATTATATTATATATATAATATATATAATATAGACTTCGTCGATTTCTATTTAAAACGAATTATATAAATAGTTTTGAATTCGTTTCAAAAACAATTTCAACCTATATTTCAAATTCAAATCAAAATCGAATTTTCTGTTATAAATCATTTTTACTTTCATTTCTATTTGATTTCAATTCAAATCGATTTTAATTCGATTCGAATTCGTTTTCAATTCAATTCGAATTCGTTTTCAATTTGATTCAATTCGAATTCGTTTTCAATTCGATTCAATTCAAATTGGTTTTCTATTCGATTCAATTCAAATTGGTTTTCTATTCGATTCAATTCAAATTGGTTTTCTATTCGATTCAATTCAAATTGGTTTTCTATTCGATTCAATTCAAATTGGTTTTCTATTCGATTCATTTCAAATTGGTTTTCTATTCGATTCAATTCAAATTGGTTTTCTATTCGATTCAATTCAAATTGGTTTTCTATTCGATTCAATTCAAATTGTTTTTCTATTCGATTCAATTCAAATTGGTTTTCTATTCGATTCAATTCAAATTGGTTTTCTATTCGATTCATTTCAAATTGGTTTTCTATTCGATTCAATTCAAATTGGTTTTCTATTCGATTCAATTCAAATTGGTTTCATATTCATTTTATTTCGAAATCACTTTGAAATCACTTTCAATTCAATTCATTTCGAAATCGTTTTCTATTCAATTCATTTCGAAATCGTTTTCAATTCAACTCATTTCGAAATCGTTTTCAATTCAATTCATTTCGAAATCGTTTTCAATTCAATTCATTTCGAGATGAATAAAATCGATATAAATATCGTTCACGTCAAAATGGCGTCAATCTAATCAACACGACTTCATATATTTCTATTTTCAAATATTCTATTTCAAATATTTCTTATTATCAAAATATTTGTTATTATCAAAATATTTCGTTCAACACATGACTAATCTCAATGGATGAGTACAGTCAACCCATGAACCTTTATTTTATATTATTCTTTATTTTCTAAATTGGAATGAGGCCCAATCAATCACCATATAATGTTAATTATATGGATTTTCATACATCACACGTATATAATAGCATTGAAAAATAATCAACCATCAACCAAAGTGCACTACACTGTATAAGCATCAAATATAGATATCTAACGCTTATAACAGCCTGTCAATCAATCGATCAACATATTTAATCAATCAGGATGAGTGAACTTCAAATTTCATCCCAACACCCGTGTGGGGTTTCAAACAATCAAACACATATTTTATTTGTGCAGTTGGGCGATGTGTAAAATTTATCGGCCCAATCAATATCAGTTAAATCAGTGTATATAAACAAATCGGCCGATTTGTTTATAAAAATTTATTTATTCACTTTCACGTTAAAAATTATATTTTTAACGATAAAATATTTTATTTTAACACATGAATTTTTATTCAGTTCATTTACAAAATAGAAATGATATTTTTATTTTTCTAACTCATTTTAGAAAATTTCGGCGGCATAACGGCACGATACTAGAAACGGGACGAGGCCTAGCCTTATCCCCGGTCTTGTGAAGGCCTACGCCATTCACAAATCAATCAAATCCATTCATTTCACCACACAATTCAATTCAAACCAAATAATCTAACTAATTTTTACAATCAAACAAACAAGTCCATGGTCTGTGGACGATTGTGTCGGGTGCTACTAAACACCGTCTGCATCCTAGTATATATATATAACTAGAAAAAGAAATTGAAAGGTGAGAAATTCTCACCGATAGCTATCCAACTCCACGACACTTCATAGATAGAAATCTTCATCGTTATCGCATCTTCGTCATCTTCGTTGCCCGTAGCCACTACATATATAAAAATCACTCATTTTTATATTTTGATGTTTTTAAAATAAAAGTCATATTTTTATTAATTCACTTTCAATTTACAAATCATATTTTTATCGTCGCTTCATACATTTAAAATTTGAATTTTCACTCCGCTATTCAATATATAAAAATGGAATTTTTTACTTTGCTATTCAATATATAAAAATCGAATTTTTTTCTATGCTATTCAATATATAAAAATCGAATTTTTATACCGCTACTATATAGATAAAAAATATAATTTCACATCGATGTTCATATAGTAAAGATTATATTTTTATCACGCTATTCTTCATATAAAGATTCCGCCTTTTCAAAAATAAAGTTTTCGCCTTTTCAAAAATAAAGTTTTCACCTTTTCATATTTTACCACTATAAAAATCACATTTTTAACCTTTCTATATTATAAAAATTATATTTTTATTTTCTTCATCATACAAAAATTATATTTTTATCGTCATACATGTATAAAAATCATATTTTTATATGAATAAAAATCTCGTCTTTGTATTATTAAAAATCCCATTTTTCTAAATCAAAGATTTAATTTTTCAAATATAAAGAAGCAAATCCTTTTCAAATTAAAAATCTAACTTTTTATTTCTAAAAGTCATTTCTTGCTAAGCATTTATATATAAAGAAAAAAAACTAATTTAAATAATGTAATATAATTAACATTTACTTATATACTTAATAAATTAGTTAATTTAAATTACCTTTTGCTGTTGTTTTCACTCCAGGGAAGTTCTCCCTTGACTTCATCTTGGTTGCATCGCTCAGAGGGTAGTCCGGCGAAGTGGTGGCGCGTGCGAGGTGGTGGGGGTTTGGCTTGGCAGCGGGGATCAACGCTGGCGGTTCCCAGGTGCTTCGCGATGGTGCGACTTCGGGCAGGGCTCAATGGGCTGCGTCGGGTTTTTAGAGCGAGGGAGGTGGGTTCGTCGGATCTTGGAGAGAGGGAGGTGATCGCGCCTGCAGCACGGTGGCGCGGTGATGGGTAGCCGCGAGGCGACGGCGGCTTAGGGCTTCGTGCCCTCTTTTCCCTTTTTTTTTCTTTTTTTTATTCGTTTCTGAAATGAATCAGGGGGGGGGGGGGGGCAGAAATTATAGAAGGAGAAGGGGAGAGGAGATATTTTCAATTTTTTTTTTAATTATTTAATTTATCACTAAAAGCAACTTTTATTTTCGACCTCTAAACGAGGCCCACCGCCTGTGGCCCATAGCGTTTTACCCCCATTCCGAACACAATGGGATATGTACCGTAGGCTGATTTGGTTGTTTCGATCAGTTTTCGTCAAATTTACACTTAAATCACTATATTGAATTTTAAACGAACATTTCAATTTACCGGGGTCACATACTAACTAGAAAAATTCCCAAAAAATATTTTCTAGCTTCGTATTGACGATACGGTCCTAACAAAACTAGTTTCGTTGAATTCTGAGGCCGTTGGAAAAATGGCCATTTTCCAGTCGATTAAAATCAACTAAAACTGGTCAAATGCGTTTTCCTTTGCCACGCTCACATATTGAATCGAAAAATTATGAAATTTGGAATCTAGCAATAATTTTACATCCCGGATCCAATAAAAGTGATTTCGTCGAAATCCGAGGTCGTTTGCAAAATGGCTATTTTCAGGGGCCGAAATTCCATAGCGGCTATCCTGAAATTTCAACTGGACATATCTTTTGATTTCCGCTATGAAATTTCAATTTGTCGGATTCGTTGGGAAGATATTTCCAATTAGATCCTATTATTTTTGGTTTCACTAAAATCCGGATTGTTTTTCTCCCGGTACGTTCAATTGAAGTTTGAAATCGAATTATCGAACTACCGCGCCATTTTCAATTTTATTTATAATTATATATAAATATTTATATTCTAACGACGACGCGTATAATATATACGTTCGAATTATATTCAAAATAAATTTCTCTTCGATATTTTTTTAAAATAATCTATTTTAAATATTCAAATTCAGCTAAAATTGCCAAAATAAAAATTTCAAACTGGCTCGCATTTTACGGGTTGTTACAACTGTCAACACACAACTATTTTTGTTATGTAAAATATTTTATATAATTTTGGTATCTACGTTTGATTTTCAATCAGACTCCAACCGCAAAGTAGTTCTAATTTTAAATATGATAAAGATGTAAATTTTATTGTTAAAATATTTTACTCAACACATGAATAGTTTCAACACATAAATATCGTCAACACATGACTATTTTTATATTCAACACATGAATTTTCTTTTATAATATTCATTATTTTCCCGATTGGAATGAGGCCCAATCAATCACCATATAATGTTAATTATATGGATTCCATACAACACATGTATATAATAGCAACGATAAACAATCTACCATCATCCAAAGTGCACTACACAACCGCATAAGCATCAAATATAAATAATCAACGCTTACACAGCCTGTCGACCAATCGATCGACATATAATTAAATAATTGGGATTAGTGTACGCCAAATTTCATCCCTGCACCCGTGTAGGGTTTCAAATCAACAAACACAGACTTTTATTTGTGCAGTTGGGCGATGTGTAAAATTTATCGACCCAATCAATATCAGTCAAGTCAGTGTATATAAACAAATCGGCCGATTTGTTTATAAATATTTATTTATTCACTTTCACGTTAAAAATTATATTTTTAACGATAAAATATTTTTAACTATATAAATATTTTATTTCCTTTCAACACAAGAATACTTTATTATTCAATCATTCCACAACACAATCAATTTTGACAACACATCAATCAAACAAACAAGCCGTCCATGGTCTGTGGACGACGGGTGTCGGGTGCTGCTAAGCACCGTTTGCATCCTAGTATATATATATATAACTAGAAAAAGAAATTTAAAGTGAGAAGTTCTCACCAATTGCTAATCCAAACGCCTCGACTCTTCTTATGTAGAAGTCATCGCTGTTCTCGCCTTTTGTCACTTTCGTTGCCCGTAGCCACTACATATATAAAAATCACATTTTTATATTCTTGCTATGTATATAAAATCATATTTTTATAATTACTCCATATGGATAAAAATTCTATTTTTACATCGCTACTATATAGATAAAAATTCTATTTTTACATCGCTACTATATAGATAAAAATTCCATTTTTACATCGTTACTATATAGATAAAAATTCCATTTTTACACCGCTACTATATAGATAAAATTTCCATTTTACACTGCTACTATATAGATAAAAATTCCATTTTTACCACGCTATTCTCTACATAAAGATTTTGCCTTTTCATTTATAAAGATTTCGCCCTTTTCATTTCATCACTATAAAAATCACATTTTTACTTCATTATATATATATATATATATATATAAAATCAGATTTTTATTTCGTTACATATATAAAGATGATATTTTTACTATCTTACCTATATAAAAATTATATTTTTGTACTTCTACAATATAAAAGATTATATTTTTATACTTCACATATGCTAAAAATCATATTTTTATTCTTTTTATAATATAAAAATTATATCTTTAACCTTTCTATATAATAAAAATTTCATTTTTAATATTCCTACTATATAAAAATAACATCTTTCATATTTCTACTATATAAAAATAATTTCTAAAGCGATGGAAAATAAAAACTCACCTTAACCTATCGGAGGAGGGCGCTTGGCGGTCAGTGAGGGAGCTAGGCGATCTACGGTGGTTGGATTTGAGGTGGGCGGCTTACACTGTCGCTTGTGACTCGCGGGAAGGGGTTCACTGTTGAAATTGGAGAGAGGAGGGGATAGGGCTGTCGCGCGAGGTGCAGGAAGGGGGGGGGGGAGGGAGTCGAGGCTGGTCTGCGTCGCAAGGAGGTGGAAGGGTGCAATGCGGGGGAGAAGATGGAGGCGGGAGCGGCGAGTAAAAGGGGAGGAGGGCACGAGAGGGTGACGGAGGCGGGGCGCCCTACCTTGAGCGGCGGCGGCGATTTGAGGGGGGGGGGGGGGGGGCGATTGCAGCGGCGGCTCCACCCCCGTCGCTCTCCTCTTTTTTTTTTTTGTTCTTAATGAAATGATAAAAGGGGGGGGGGCTGAGTAGTAAAGGAGGAGAGAGGAGTTTTTATTTTAATTATTTAATTTACAAAAAGTTGACTTTTTCATTTTACCTCTAAACGAGGCCCACCGCCTGTCGTCCATAGCGTTTCACCCCCATTCCGAACACAATAGGATATGTACTATAAGCTGATTCGACCGTTTCGATCAGTTTCCGTCAAAATCAACATATAACTCTATATATTGAATTTGAACGCGCATTTCAATTTACCGGGGTCACATATGAACTCTAAAAATTCCAGAAAAATATTTTCTAGCTTCGTATTGACGATACGGTCCTAACAAAACTAGTTTCACCGAATTCTGAGACAGTTGGAAAAATGGCCATTTTCCAGTCGATTAAAATCAACTGAAACTGGTCAAACGCGTTTTCCTTTGCCACGCTCACATATTGATTCGAAAAATTATGAAATTTGAAACCTATAAATAATTTGACATCATGGACCCAACAAAAGTGGTTTCGTCGAAATCCGAGGTCGTTTGCAAAATTCCCATTTTTAAGGGCCTGAATTCCATAGCGACTATCTTTTGATTCCCGCTATGAAATCTCAATTTTTCGGATTCGCTGGAAAAATATTCTCAATTAGATCCTAATGTTTTTGGTTTCACTAAAATCCGGATTGTTTGGCACCCGGTACATTCAATTGAAGTTTGAAATCGAATTATCGAACTACCGCGCCATTTTCAATTCCTTTTATAATTATAAATAATTATTTATATTCTAACGACGACGTATATAATATATACGTTCGAATTCTATTCAAATAAATTTTTCGTCGATATTATTTAAAATAATTCATTTTAAATATTCAAAATTCGCTAAAATTGCCAAAATAAAAAATTTAAACTGACCCAGATTTTCGGGTTGTTACAATAGATCTATCGTAAGCACGACGGCCGAGACCATCTGGATCGAGAGTTTACTGGATGAATTAGGGTTTACACTGAATCGAAAGCCAATCATATGGTGCGATAACAAAAACTCGATTTCCCTTTCCATGAACCCAGTTCAGCATTTTCAAACAAAGTATTTGGAAATTGATCTCCACTTCGTTCATGAAAGGACCAGTGAAGGGAAACTTCTCAGCAATCATGTGCTATCTTTTTATCAGCGCGCAGATGTTCTCACGAAGGCGCTTTCGAGCAAAAATTTCATCCGATTAAGGGGAGATTTGAGAGTGGAAGAAGTAGCCGTGAAGAAAGAATTGGGCAGAAACCCTCGTTCTGTTTGAGGCAGGGTAAAGAGACAGAAGCTATTATATACAATGGGTATATTTCAACACAGCATATAAGATGCGGATAACATAAGAAACCCACTTTATTATTGACGTATTAACATTCGTTTATGGGCTATGGCCCACGCATCTAATTCTACTATTTCTATTCCTTTTGTTTAAATACTGGCAATATGCCAACGGTACATTTTATTGTATCATTCTATACAAATATTATTACATCAATAATATTCAAATTCCTCTCTTTTGTTAATTCCCTGTTTTTTTTTAGTTTACAGAGTACAGGTTGGCTTCAGTTTTTGTTTCTCATTTTCATATATGTTTGTCCACTAATGTTAACACTTCAGACGTGTGCAAGAGTACTCAGCCTAGCATACATAAACATCCATGTAATTAACATATCAGTTTGAACTTAAAGTATTTATAGCGGAGTTTACTCATCTATAGGGTCCTCTGTTTTTCTTATTTATTTTCCAGGTTGTATGGAAGATCAAAACTTGCTAAATCTACTCCATTCAAATTAAACCATATTTGCATTTTTTTTTTGCATAATACTATAGACAATCATGATAGTTTAAATTAGCAAAACAAAGTAGTTTGCTTGCCTAAAGTACACTATCTTTCAGGTTTGTTCTTTGATGACACAGTTTTGTTTCCACTGTCATGTCGATCCCCAGTTCTCCAGCTTTTTGAATGAATTTACAAATGAATTCAGGAGAGTACTAGTTGTGAATTTATAGGAGAAAACAACTAATAAAATACTACCGAACGCATAGGCTTTAATGGGGAGGTAAGAGGCTGCTATATTGGTTGAAAAGAGGGGTGTTGATTAGGCCATTCACGCATTAAATTTCCACCAGTATTGTATGCAGGCAAGCACACAAATGCACTTGCCTCATGTACTAAAATGTTAAATAACTAAATACTTTTCTGAAAATCAATACTTTTATGATATTATAATAGTGTCTAAATACAAATAAATAACAATCTAGCGGAACGCTTGCATCTCACGCTCCACATATATAGTATACAATCAAAACCGTGGGCGCTTATTGGAGATTGGATTCCGACTATGACAAGGTATGGAACCACCTACCGATAGTGTATCTCTAGAGAGGAATACACTGGGTTCAACAAGAACGTCTTGCAACCCAGCCACACAAGACCAACCACTCACTTCTCTTGAGTGTATCGATTATATTATCACCTACGGTTGCTAGCAACATAACCGTTCGCGGGAGATACAGAAGCGAAAAAAAGTAACAAATATGAATATTCTCTAAATGGTGACAATACACCCTAATGAGGGCGACCCACATAGCCATGTTTCCTGCCCAATTTTTGTCATTTCCCGGTTGATGAGGCTTAAGGTCATAACGTATCTTTTGACAGATCATACCTCCATTTATTTTGAATGCTACATCGTCATACCCGCCAAATCATAAATTGATTTCCACAAAAGTACCATGGGTATAAAGCTAAGAGAAACGAATTCCTTCGCCACCAGCGTAAATACGTTTGAAAAGATCAACTTACGTGATTTATTAGCTATACTCTGTCAGACATTCGTCCATAAAAGTTATCCTGGGACTAGACAAACCGAAGGCATTATTCTGTAAATGCATCTTAGGCAATTTCTATCTAGGATCGCCAGAACACTCCTTGCATAACTCCGTCTTCAATCGTCTTCAATATATTCGATTCGCAACACTAATGCCCATACGAAGTGGTTTTCAGATAATAAATCTGATTCAGGTCTCTCCGTATTGACAACGAAAAAATGATCCAAAACTTTGATGGCTAGTGATTTAACTATCAAAGGAAAACATACATACAAACAATGGTCGTATTTCCAAATGGAAATCATACCGATCAAGAGCCCCTTTAATTAATTTATCAATAATTTATTCATTTTCCAATTTCCTGTTCCCCCTATTTCACCCAAATATTTCTCAAAACCCGTTTTGCCTCACATGATCCTTGGAAAATGTTTCATCTATTTTAATCTATTTGTTTTCTATATTTAGGAAATATTTCTTTTAACATTGAGAATTAATTCCATGTCTTCACAACTCTTACTTTCTATATTTAGAAAATTTACGTTATTAACATTGGAAAACATTTCCAATTATCATTTCTTTTATTTGTTTAAACCAATGTTATATAAACTCCGTTACCATAACTCAACTCACTAAAAATTTATTGATCGTATCACTAATCAATCTCGCTACCGAACCTTAACCATTCCTCAGTTAATCATGAAGTCAATCAAGTTGGGGTATAATAACCTCTTAGACCTTAACTCAAAAACATTCTCAACTTTGAAATAGTCAAAATTCACAATTTTAAACAGAACATGGCTTACGCGACTCTCAGATTCAATTTAAGAATCCCCTTCATTTACGGAAAAATATTGGTTATAACGATATCATAATAATCCTTGTTTCCGGAATGTTTAAATTCAAAATATAACTTAGATTAATTACTTTAAATGAACAATTAATTAATTAATTAATAAAAAGGTCTTGATAAAACTAGAAAGTAAATAGTACTTTCCTTAATTCGATATAATCGAATTTCAACTAATAACTTTCTTTCAAATGGTCTATATCCGATTAACATTCTGAACTTCGGAATAGACTCACCGTTTCAGGTTAACACATTTACTTTTGAATTCACTACTTCCCACATTTACCATTTCCTTTTTAACACTATTCCAATTGTCAAAGCTTTTGCTTTTAAAACCGTTATTCACTTTATAAAGTGAATATTGTTTCTTTACAGAAAACTTGACCGTTATATCAATCAAATCTTGAATTTTATTTAAAATACATTACAGTTTCAAATCCTATTTATCGAATTATTTTATAAATTCATATTTATATCTCACTTTATAAATTCCATTTGTAAATCAGTTTCTTGTTAATTATATATCAGGTTTAAACTTCATCTCGCTTACATATTCTACTGTAAATTATTGGTTTTAAACCAACATTAGTTATCCTGTACATCTCCACTTTATATAATATATATTTCTAAAATAAATTATCTTAATAACATTCGACATTTATTGAATTATAATTATAAATCTTTATAATTTTATTCAATCCGTATTCACATCTTGAACCTCAAAATAAATTCAACAATTTCCCTTTTTCTTTTTAATAAATTTATTTCTTGAATTTATCATTTCAAATTATTAATAATAGTCATTTCGCTTTATTTATAAATACCATTTATAAATCAGTTTACTTGTTTTTAAAACAAGTCATTAAATTCTAGCTAATCGAAATTCCATTTTTATTTTAAAATAGAAATCCCTTTTTAAAAACCCCAATTTCCTATCTAATATATTCGAATATATTTCATTGTATTTTAATACCAATTATTTCAGGTCAATGTTGTTCAAACATCCTAAAACACAATAATCAGCATCAGATTATTTGTCACATTATATAAAGCAATATATGAAAATCAATAATAAAATTGTTGAGGAATCCAGTTGGATCCCTCCAAGATGTTTCCCTGCATCCACAGATGTTAATCAACACAAATAAACACAATTTCATATTAATGCAAAATTATTAAATCAGTTTTTAGCCAACGACTTCATATATATATATACATATATATATATACACATATATATATAATTATTAACCAATTTATTTGTAAATCATCCAAACAACCATCACACAACATTCAATTATTTTTATCAATATTAAATAACGTTTATAAGATTATAAAACTAGATAGAGTTAATGATTTTACTCACATTAGTCGTTAATCATTGAATAACGATTAACGTCGATTGATTGCATCAGACGTTTTAATTTGTCTAAAATTGTAATGTGCTCCAAAACTTTGCAGACCAATTTTATGGTGTAGCCTACACCCCCATGATTCCAACGTGATCGATTTTGTCTGATTCTGTTTACGAATGAGTGAAATACATACGTTATAAGTTTATCTACTATTAAACCATGATTAGAATTTTATTAAATACATCACTTAACCTTAATTATTTATTTAAATTAACCTCTAATCACCTTTGACAATACGGCTCTTATTTCAGCTACACGGTTCAAACTTCCTGACCT
The DNA here is from genome assembly GCA_030737875.1 of Allium sativum. NCBI lineage: Eukaryota > Viridiplantae > Streptophyta > Magnoliopsida > Asparagales > Amaryllidaceae > Allium > Allium sativum. The sequence goes on from CM060920.1 coordinate 495,797,576, forward strand.
GAAGCCATTCATTGCCACTGTATAAATCTTTCATGCTCTCAAATCTTTTCCCTACGTACTCACTTAAAACCCGTCTCTCTCCGGAACAAAACTCGAATCCGTCTCCTGCTTGAACCCACCGTTCAAAAGCATCATACTCTAGACAAATTATCGTACTGCTGCTAGCAATGTTTATACATGAAATTATTAAGACATACAGGAATTGGTGCATCCATCCACGCGTCCACTCCAGTCATAATTTATTCCACGTATTCTTCGTTTAAAACCTTGGGCTTAACTTTTAATTGTCGTCCCATCATCCCACTTAAATACCCAGACCCATGTTCCCTCTTCTCCAATCATATAACCTCCCTACTACAATAAACTGCTATACCACTTCCCTATATCTCTTTACTTCGTTCAAAAAAAATTGAAACAACTTCTCCATATTTTAAACTTCACTGCCAAAATTTCATACTACTCCTACTTCCCTTAATCCACTCCTGTCCTTCCCGAATGCCATCCCTAAACCCATCCATTTCTGAAAGTTGTCAACGCAAAGTGTAACGTCCAGTATTTTGGCCGTCAAATATTTTATTTAATTTATTATTTTAAATATTTTACTTGGAATATTAATGAATTTTTAATATTTAATTCGTTATTAAAACGAAGTTTGAACGTTATATATTTATATAATTATAAACCGAGCTTGAAATGGCGCTGCAATTCGTAATTTGGAGTTATGAACTTCAATTTGATATACAGGATTCGATATAAGTCGGATTTCTGTGAAACAAGAAATGTTGGGACTATGTCGATGGTAATTTTCATATGAAGGAGGAAAATTCAGATTTCGTATTTTGGATTTGAAGTTATGGCCAAATCAAATTTTAAAATAGTCGCTGTGAAAAATCGTTATTTAAATATAGGCCTTTAAAATGACCATTTTGCAAACGGGCTCAGATTTCGACGAAACCAGTTTCATTAGAACCGTATCGTTAGATTATTATGGCGTGGCAAACCGAAGTCGTATGTGACCACGGCAGCCACAAATGCCCGTTCAATTTCTATAGAGCGTAGTTAATTTAATAAAGGGATATTTGGGGATAACTTGAGCAGACGATCGAATTAGGCCACGAAACCAGTTTCATTGAATTCGTATCGTCGAATAGAGATAGGTATATATTTTTTTATTTTTGGAGACCGTGAAATTGGGTGTCCGAAATGGCATTGCGATGCGCGTAAAAATAGCCTACCGGGGAAACAGTCTCAGAATGTGACGAAACTGGTGCTGTTGGGTTCGTATCAACAAATTATTGTAGGATTTCAAGGTTTCAAATTGATTTGATTTATCTAGTGATCGTGAAAATATTAAACACGTGTTGATTTCCGATTTTATAAAGAATTTTTTTTCAAACGATGTCGGATTTCGACGAAACTTGTCCCATTGGATCCGGAATATCATTTTACACCAAGAATAGCATTTTTATCAGTAAACAAAAATTTTATATGGTGATTTTTAACTCAATTTCTCGCAATAAAGTTTGGTTGTATTATAATATTATTAAAATCATCCCACTTTTCTTTTTTTCTTCTCCTTTTCCCTTACGTTTCTTTTGTTTTCTTGCGTCCTACCCTACTTGCGCCCAAACAATCCCAGTATTTGCGTGATAAACATTTTGTTTCCTGCAGTCCAAACCACTTCCATCCTTCCGATCCAAACTTTTAGCTTACTTGCGTCTCAAACCATTTCATTTCCTTGGAGATCAATCCATCCAAACATCGTACAAAAAATCACAGCTATTCTATCCATTTTTGAAAACCTATGCACCCTATATTTCCTTGCTCTCCACGTATACATGCACATCACGGCTTCTATTCCCTATAAAATCATGCCATCTCAGTTCAGATTTCCCATTCCCAAAGATAAAGCCAGTGTCCCTCTCCTCTTCCACAGGCAAGCTCACGGTGTTGCCAACTTAATTCAAAAAAAAAAAAGAACGCTGCATGCAAATAATACTTTGAAGAAGTGGATGTATGTAGGAGAGAGGGTGCTATTGGGAAGAAAGGAGAATAAGGAAAAGTGGAAGGGGCCTGTAGCTTTCTTTTTGGTATTGGGTAGAACCGAAGAAGCGTAGTGAGAAAAGGAAGCAGTGGCAAAAGGAAGTGTTGTTCATAGGAGGAAAGGCAAGCCTGTAGCAGTGTTTGTTTTCAAAGAATAGAAACTGGGAAAAAGGGCATGGGCGAAGGAATGGGAGGCTGGACGTGAGCAAACATGCGTTTTGGGTTGGGCCAAGGTAGGCTTTGCGGAAAAAAAAAGAACTTGCGCTGGGAAGAAGACAGAGCAGGGAGGGCGGAACTTCTGTGTACATGCGAAGTATTAAAGGACGTTGGAAAGAATTAAAGGAGCCTAACGGGAAGGAATTAACGTAGGTTAATTAAAATTTGTGTGTATATATATATACATCGAGTATAACACGGACTGGTATAGTTGAGCGGACCTGATTAGTTGTACTTGCCTAATCTAATTTAAGTTGCCAAATGAAGTAATTAGTAAAATATGTGCCATATTATTACCGTGTCCAAATATAAACGATATAAGAGTATGTAACGCTAAATCGCTAAGTAAATTTATTAACTGTTAAAAATAAAAGTATTTGAGTATTGAATATCGTGTTAAATTATATCCGTGTCATACGTACATAGAAACAGACCAAGCAAGGAGTGGGGAACCGCATCGACGAGCGCAACCCTTCCAAGCTGGGTTGAACAAGAGTTGGATTATATAAATGACGCCAGGTTCGTATGAACGAGTGCAGCGCGATAGAGCTGATTTGGACAGAATGGGCAATTGCTGCAGTTTTGTAATAACCCGGAAAATGCGAGCCAGTTTGAAATTTTTATTTTGGCGATTTTAGGGAATTTTGAATATTTAAAATAGATTATTTTAAATAATATCGACGAAAATTTATTTTGAATATAATTCGAACGTATATATTTATACGCGTCGTCGTTAGAATATAAATATTTATATATAATTATAAATAGGAATTGAAATGGCGCGGTAGTTCGATAATTCGATTTCAAACTTCAATTGAATATACCGGGTGCAAAACAATCCGGATTTTAGTGAAACCAAAAACATTAGGATCTAATTGAGAATATCTTTCCAACGAATCCGAAAAATCAAGATTTCATAGCGGGAATCAAAAGATATGTCCAGTTGAAAATTCTGAATAGTCGCTATGGAATTCAGGCCCTTAAAAATGGAAATTTTGCAAACGATCTCAGGATTTCGACGAAACCACTTTTGTTGGGTCCGTGATGTAAAGTTATTGCTAGATTCCAAATTTCATAATTTTTCGATTCAATATGTGAGTGTGGCAAAGGAAAACGCGTTTGACCAGTTTCAGTTAATTTTAATCGACTGGAAAATGGCCATTTTTCTAACGGTCTCAGAATTCGACGAAACTAGTTTTGTTAGGACCGTATCGTCAATACGAAGCTAGAAAATATTTTTCTAAAATTTATAAAGTTCGTATGTGACCCCGGTAAATTGAAAAGTACGTTTAAAATTCAATATAGTGATTTAAATGTAAATTCAACGGAAACTGATTCAAACAGTCGAATCAGCCTACGATACATATCCCATTGTGTTCGGAATGGGGGTAATTAGCTATGGACGACAGGCGGTGGGCCTCGTTTCGGGGTCGTATGTAAAAGTCAACTTTTTACAAAAATAATAATAATAAAAAAATAAAAATAAATAAATAAATAAATATCTTTCCCCTTTAACTCTGCCCCCCCCCCCCCCGTTCATTTTTTTTCCTCAGAATCTAAAAAAAAAAAAAAAAAGAGAAGAAGAGGAAATCGCGCTGGAGGGGATCGAAACCGCCGCCTCCGTCCGATGCAGCGCCGCCTGCGCCCGTCCTCCCACAGCCACCCACCTCGCCTTCGACTCCCGTTCTCCCTTCTCTCTACTTCCCTCCGACGAGAAACCCGAGACCCTACCCCAAGACCAAACCGCAAACCCATTAGCCGCCGCCGCCGAGACCCAGAGCCGCCACCGCCATTCATTCACCCCCCCTCCTCCTTAGTTCAACAGCAAATCCCCCCCTTCGAAAAAAAAAACCGCTGTAAGTTAGTTTTTGTTTTTGCTTTTAGTTTAATTATATTTATTGTTTGATTTTCTGATTTTGTTTTTTTTATATAACATAGTTAGATCAATGTTATATATAGGAAATGGTATTAAAAATTTGATTTTTAATATATATAACCTTGTCTAAAATAAAAACACGATCTTTATATATGTATCGTTAAGACAAAAATATGATTTTTATATATTGAACTTCGAAATAAAAATATGATTTTTATATGTTGAACTTCGAAATAAAAATATGATTTTTATATGTTGAACTTCGAAATAAAAATATGATTTTTATATGTTGAACTTCGAAATAAAAATATGATTTTTATATGTTGAACTTCGAAATAAAAAATTCGATTTTTATATATTGAATAGCGAAGTAAAAATTCGATTTTTACATATGTAGTGGCTACGGGCAACGAAGATGCGATAGCGATGAAGATTTCTATCAATGAAGTGCCGTGGAGCTAGGATAACTATCTGTGAGAATTTCTCACCTTTCAATTTCATTTCTACATATATATATATACTAGGATGCATACGGTGCTTAGTAGCACCCGACACAATCGTCCACAGACCATGGACTTGTTTGTTTGGTTGCATAGATTAGTTATATGATGTGATTTGAATTTGGTTGTTTGGTGAATTTGATTGATGTGTGAATGGCGTGGGCCTTCACTAGACCGGGGATAAGGCTAGGCCTCGTCCCGTTTCTAGTATCGTGTCGTTATGCCGCCGAAATTTTCTAAAATATGTTAGAAAAATAAAAATATCATTTTATTGAATAAATGAACCGAATAGATTATTCATAGGTTGAATAAAATGTTTTATCGTTAAAAATATAATTTTTAACGTGAAAGTGAATAAATAAATATTTATAAACAAATCGGCCGATTTGTTTATATACACTGATTTGACTGATATTGATTGGGACGATAAATTTTACACATCGCCCAACTGCACAAATAAAATCTGTGTTTGATTGTTTGAAACCCTACACAGGTGTTGGGATGAAATTTGAAGTTCACTCATCCTGATTGATTAAATATGTCGATCGATTGATTGACAGGCTGTTATAAGCATTAGATATCTATATTTGATGCTTATACAGTGTAGTGCACTTTGGTTGATGGTTGATTATTTTTCAATGCTATTATACATGTGTTGTATGAAAATCCATATAATTAACTTTATATGGTAATTGATTGGGCCTCATTCCAATTTGAAAAATAAAGAATATTATAAAATAAAGGTTCATGTGTTGACAGTACTCATCCATTGAGATTGGTCATGTGTTGAACGAAATATTTTAGCAATAAAATTTACATCTTTATAATATAAAATAAAGGTTCATGTGTTGACAGTACTCATCCATTGAGATTGGTCATGTGTTGAACGAAATATTTTAGTAATAAAATTTACATCTTTATCGATATAAAATAAAAGTTCATGTGTTGACAGTACTCATCCATTGAGATTGGTCATGTGTTGAACGAAATATTTTAGTAATAAAATTTACATCTTTATCGATATAAAATAAAAGTTCATGTGTTGACAGTACTCATCCATTGAGATTGGTCATGTGTTGAACGAAATATTTTGATAATAACAACTATTTTGAAAAAGAAATATTTGAAATAGAATATTTGAAAATAGAAATTTATGAAGCCGTGTTGATTAGATTGACGCCATTTTGACGTAAACGATATTTATATCGATCTTATTGATTTCGAAATGAATTGAACTGAAAACGATTTCGAAATGAATTGAATTGAATATATAACGATTTCGAAATGAATTGAATTGAAAACGATTTCGAAATGAATTGAATTGAAAACGATTTCGAAATGAATTGACTTGAAAACGATTTCGAAATGAATTGAATTGAAAACGATTTCGAAATGAATTGAATTGAAAACGATTTCGAAATGAATTGAATTGAAAACGATTTCGAAATGAATTGAATATATAACGATTTCGAAATGAATTGAATTGAAAACGATTTCGAAATGAATTGAATTGAAAACGATTTCGAAATGAATTGAATTGAATATATAACGATTTCGAAATGAATTGAATTGAAAACGATTTCGAAATGAATTGAATTGAAAACGATTTCGAAATGAATTGAATTGAAAACGATTTCGAAATGAATTGAATTGAAAACGATTTCGAAATGAATTGAATTGAAAACGAATTCAAATTGAATTGAAAGCGAATTGAAATGAATTCAAATTGAATTGAAATTTGAATTGAATAGAAATGAATTTTAAAACGAATTTATAAAGAAGAATTCAATTTCGATTTGAATTGAAAAGGAAGTTGAAATTGCTTTTGAAACGAATTTAAAACTATTTATATAATTCGTTTTAAATAGAAATCGACGAAGTATATATTATATATATTATATATATATAATATAATGGCCTGAATAGAACGCGTCGCGCCGCGGCAGTTCGTGAATTTCGACTATTTATTTCAAACGGACATTACGGGAGATCCGACCGTCGGATTCTCCTAAAACCGGAACCGTTGGGTTCGTATCGAAAAGAGCTTTCTAACGAATATTAGAAATTCAAAATCTAACGGTTGGATTTGGGATTATGTCCAAATCAAATTTGAAAAAGGTCGCTGTAAGTGCAGTTCGATGGCCATTGACGGAAATCGACTGTACGGGCCTTGATAAAATTATAAAAAATAGTAATAATTTGTGTAAAATCATAAGAAATGATTTAGAAAGAATTGGGATGAAAAACTCCATAGTTAAAAAGATAAAAATAGATTTTTATCGAAATGAACTAGTTTTGAACTAGAATTATAATTCTATTTATTTTTAAATAAATAAATTGAATTTGAAATGGTTTTGAAAATAACCAAAATTTCCAATGGTTGCATTGGAATGGATTTGAATCGAAATTGTCTTCGGAATATTTCGATGTTGGATTTCGTGATTATACAAATGTTGTTATGGAAATTTGAAAGATATATATATATCGTTATTTCCAATGCGATATTTGTTAGTCGTAGAATTTGATATTGAATATAAGCCGGGATATTTTCTATCCAGAGCCTTGTATTGAATATCAAATGTGATTTGGGTTTGTCGTGAATGGTGTCTTCACTAACACTGTTCTTGAACCCAGTTGAGAAAAGATTAAATCTTTTTATTTAGATTTAATGAAGTGTACCAATTAAATAATATTTAATTGGAATTGAATTGATATTGATTTTTGGGTTTATCGTGGACAGTGGTTTTAAACAACACTCGTTCTTTAACCCGATAATTAATGAATGTGACTTTGGGTTTATCGTGAACCGTGTTTTAAATGACACGGATTCTTTAACCCAGTTAACGATTAAAACTAAGTGGAGTTTTAATGAATCTTTAATTAGATGGAAATGGTCGAGAATGGAGTATCACCAGTTTTGCTCCAGGCGATAGTTAAATCTTTAATTAGATTTGAACGTGAAATGGTAATTGTGAAGACCCGTAACTTCCCCGTAAAGGAAAGCGACGGATAGTTCGAGAACAAACCACAACAGAACGCATATAGAAGAACGTTTCATTGTATATTACAACAATGCATCAGATTACAAGAATATACAGAGTAAAAATGAATATTACACAGAAATATCAGAGATTTAAATTACATTTAAATACATAGCAGCGGAAAATAATACAATACACAACTAGAAAGAGATATACGGATACAAAGCTTTCCGGATATCGTTCCAGCTGTAAACCAGGATCCTGTGAATATAAATCTGCAAAACCAAAACTACTAGCTGCCCGTGTCAAAATAAGGGCACCCAGAGTTTAGGTCAAAACAATAAACTCCAGGTCAGTCATGTGACTGGTGTGAGAACTAAAACAGTTATTAAAACTTTATTTTAAAAGATGGTAATTCAAGGGACCACGCCGTATAACACGGAACGGGTTTCCTCCCAAGAATACCAGTGCATAAAACAACAGCGCAATGCTAAATAAAGAAGAATGAAGCTGTTATAAGACCCAGGTCCCATCACACAATGCAACGCAGTCGAGGATAGGGTTTTCCCTTATAACAGCCAAAGAATGCTTGATACGTTTAAAACAAATCATTTGATACTATTATAAGTGCATAGTGTATAAAACACTTCAAATCATAAGTATCAATCATAGGCGGCATGAACGGCCCATAACACTATGTCGCCATATATAAGTTTACAATCAAAACCGCAAATGTCGTATTGGAAGTTGGGTTATCATTTATGGTATGAACCGAGGCTAGGGGCAAGATCCTCAACCGATTCGAGACAATCTAGCCCATGTCTCAGGCAAGCGCGCAGGCAAGCCTTGGATCGTCAGGGCCGGTCCACCGATGTGGATTATTATGCCTGAACACTACGTTCCTCCGCCCTTTGGGGCGTAAGCCTGGCCCGTCAGCCGACCAGAAGCATCGGCCGAAGCCGATATCACGAGGCGCCTCGCTTTTCAGCAAGTAATAATAAGTAACATCCACATGAGTCAAACTCGTCAGCCAGTTCAAGCACTGACGCCACTCATAACTAGAAAGAAACGCATGCCCTCCCTGAGGTCCGTCTCCCGTTTTTGATTCATACCGGGTGTGATACTCGCGAATCAACGTTACACAAAGCTACGCCACAAAGGCCGTGCTTCGATCATCAACCACAAGACTTTGCTTTTCAACAGAAGCCTTGATCATTTGCATCTTAGCATGCCACACAGGCAATTCACTCCATGCGATTGATATCCATCAATATATAACCCCTGAGCTCGTACGTCTCAGAGAAGGGCGTTAAGCAAGAGAATAAATTCTCCGCCGCCAAACAGATATATATTTAATAGAGATCAATCACACGGACTAAAATCCAATGTCAGACACACACAGTCCATTTACAAGTCCGTTCTGGGTCTGAACGAAACCGGAGGCACCTAGTACCCCGCATATCCATCGATCTCCAAGTACGTCTGGACGATCACCAACTGTTTCCATCTTCTTGGGTGTACAGCCCAATCAAGATCATCAGTTATCACCCAAACGACGTGAAGACCTCCGGTCTTCGACCATCGTCTTCATCTTCGACTTATCGTCGTATCAGTTATTCAGAATGGGATAAACCCGGTCTTTCCGAATAACTCGCGTATATTTTAAATAAGTGTTACACAAACACAACATACGCCTCATTCCAATTCATCAGTCATTAACCGTAAATTAATCAAGAGAATAATTCCCCAAATATTAACCCCGAAGGCCGAGACCAACATCAGATCAATATCCAGAAAACCATTCTGCTTGGCTAACCGACAGTTAATTTCTAATTTCACATTCATAGGGAAAGGTTCCCATTAATTTTATCAAAGATAAATTCTTTAATTTATTCTTTAATCTACTTTTGAATATCAATTCAAACTAGTCGGGATTAACGAAACTTACCGAAGTAATCATTTGTTTTAATTTCCCAATCCCAACCTATTTATCCCATGAAGTAAAACTGGTAATACTTCATATCTAACACCACAGTGTTATCGGTAAATTCAATTACCATTTCACGTTCAAATCTAATTAAAGATTTAACTATCGCCTGGAGTAAAACTGGTGATACTCCATTCTCGATTATTTCAATCTAATTAAAGATTCATTAAAACTCCACTTAGTTTTAATCTTTAACCGGGCTAAAGAATCAGTGTCATTTAAAAACACAGTTCACGATAAACCCAAAATCACATCCATTAATTATCGGGTTAAAGAGCGAGTGTTGTTTAAAACACTGTTCACGATAAACCCAAAAATCAATATCAATTCAATCCCAATTAAATATCATTTAATTGGTACACTTCATTAAATCTAAATAAAAAGATTTAATCTTTTCTCAAATGGGTTCAAGAACAGTGTTAGTGAAGACACCATTCACGACAAACCCAAATCACACTTGATATTCAATATAAGGCTCTGAATAGAAAATATACCGGCTTATATTCAACATCAAATTCTACGACTAACAAATGTCGTATTGGAAATAACGATATAAATATATATCTTTCAAATTTCCATAACAACACCTGTATAATCACGAATTCCAACATCGAAATATTCCGAAGACAATTTCGATTCAAATCCACTCCAATGAAATCATTGGAGATTCTGGTTATTTCTAAAACCCTTTTCAAATTCAATTTATTTATTTAAAAATAAATAGAATTATAATTCTAGTTCAAAACTAGTTCATTTCGATAAAAATCTATTTTTATCTTTTCAAATATGGAGTTTTTCATCCCAAATCTTCACTAATCATTTCTTATGATTTTACACAAATTATTACTATTTTTAATAATTTTATCAAGGCCCGTACAGTCGATTTCCATCAATGGCCATCGAACTGCACTTACAGCGACCTTTTTCGAATTTGATTTGGACGTATCTCCAAATCCAACCGTTAGATTTCAAATTTCTAATATTCGTTAGAAAGCTCTTTTCGATACGAACCCAACGGTTCCGGTTTTAGGAGAATCCGACGGTCGGATCTCCCGTAATGTCCGTTTGAAATAAATGGTCGAAATTCACGAACTGCCGCGGCGCGGCGCGTTCTATTCAGGCCATTATATTATATATATAATATATATAATATATTTCGTCGATTTCTATTTAAAACGAATTATATAAATAGTTTTAAAATTTGTTTCAAAATCTATTTCAACTTCCATTTCAATTCAAAGCAAAATTGAATTCTTCTTTATAAATTCGTTTTAAAATTCATTTCTATTCAATTCAAATTTCAATTCAATTTGAATTCATATTCAATTCAATTCATTTCGAAATCGTTTTCAATTCAATTCATTTCGAAATCGTTTTCAATTCAATTCATTTCGAAATCGTTTTCAATTCAATTCATTTCGAAATCGTTTTCAATTCAATTCATTTCGAAATCGTTTTCAATTCAATTCATTTCGAAATCGTTTTCAATTCAATTCATTTCGAAATCGTTTTCAATTCAATTCATTTCGAAATCGTTTTCAATTCAATTCATTTCGAAATCGTTTTCAATTCATTTCTATTCGAAATCGTTTTCAATTCATTTCTATTCGAAATCGTTTTCAATTCATTTCTATTCGAAATCGTTTTCAATTCATTTCTATTCGAAATCGTTTTCAATTCATTTCTATTCGAAATCGTTTTCAATTCATTTCTATTCGAAATCGTTTTCAATTCATTTCTATTCGAAATCGTTTTCAATTCAATTCTATTCGAAATCGTTTTCAATTCATTTCTATTCGAAATCGTTTTCAATTCAATTTATTTCGAAATCGAATAAATCGATATAAATATCGTTTACGTCAAAATGGCGTCAATCTAATCAACACGGCTTCATAAATTTCTATTTTCAAATATTCTATTTCAAATATTTCTTTTTCAAATATTTCTATTTCTAAACTGGATTGAGGCCCAATCAATTACCATATAAAATTAATTATATGGATTTTCATACAATACATGTATAATAGCATTGAAAAATAATCAACCATCAACCAAAGTGCACTACACTGTAAAAGCATCAAATATAGATATCTAACGCTTATAACAGCCTGTCAATCAATCGATCGACATATTTAATCAATCAGGATGAGTGAACTTCAAATTTCATCCCAACACCCGTGTGGGGTTTCAAACAATCAAACACAGATTTTATTTGTGCAGTTGGGCGATGTGCGAAATTTATCGTCCCAATCAATGTCTTTCAAATAGGTGTACACAAACAAACCGTCCGGTTTGTAAATGAATATTTATTTATTCACATTCACGTTAAAAATTATATTTTCAACGACAAAACATTTTATTCCAACATATGAATTTCTATTCAGTTCATTCTTTAAATAAAATGATATTTTTATTTTTCTAACTTATTTTAGAAAATTTCGGCGGCATAACGGCACGATACTAGAAACGGGACAAGGCCTAGCCTTATCCCCGGTCTAGTGAAGGCCCACGCCATTCACACATCAATCAAATCAATTTCATTTTGCAAACCACAAAATTTGGAGTAAGGGTCTAACCTAGCCTTACTCCTTCGCCTTATAACGGCGCACGTCTAATCCTAACCAATTTATCGATTCGATTTTTCACACCACCAACCACATTCAAACCAATATCGCAATCAATAACCAAACAGCCAAACAAACAAGTCCATGGTCTGTGGACGATTGTGTCGGGTGCTACTAAGCACCGTCTGCATCCTAGTATATATATATATATATATAACTAGAAAAGAAAACGAAAGGTGAGAAATTCTCACATATAGCTATCCTAGCTCCACGGCACTTCTATTTCAGAGATCTTCGTCGATCCCGCCTTTTTGTCACCTTCGTTGTCCGCTTTCACTACATATGTAAAAATTGAATTTTTACTATGCTATTCAATATATAAAAATCGAATTTTTACTTCGATGTTCAATATATAAAAATCCTATTTTTATTTCGACTTTCAACATATAAAAATCCTATTTTTATTTCGACTTTCAACATATAAAAATCCTATTTTTATTTCGACTTCCAACATATAAAAATCCTATTTTTATTTCGACTTTCAACATATAAAAATCCTATTTTTATTTTTAAATTTCTAATCTCCTTTTAGTTTATAAATCATTTTAAAATCAGTTTTTAAACTTTTATAAAATTCAGTTTTTATTCCTTTTTTAAAAATCAAATCAGTTTTCTATTTTAAATAAAATCAAATCAGTTTTCTGTTTTAAATAAAATCAAATCAGTTTTCTGTTTTAAATAAAATCAAAACAGTTTTCTGTTTTAAATAAAATCAAAACAGTTTTCTGTTTTAAATAAAATCAAAACAGTTTTCTATTTTAAATAAAATCAAATCAGTTTTCTGTTTTAAATAAAATCAAAACAGTTTTCTATTTTAAATAAAATCAAAACAGTTTTTTGTTTTAAATACTGCTTATACAAAATAAAAATAATAAAATAAAATAAAATTAATAAAATAAAAAAAAAGAAATACTTACAGAGAAAAAAAAAGGGGTCTGTGCTTGTTCGTCAGTGGAAGAAGGGGGGGGGGGGGGTTCGGAGCTGCGGAGGAGCTTCAGAAGGCGGAGGCTGGGGGTCGGAGGGGATGACAGCGGCTGCGGTGGTCCGGGGGTGAGGCTAGGGCTTGGTGGGCTGTCGATTTAGGGGTTCAGGGTACCTAGGGCTCGCGGGTTTGGGGAAAGTGGGAGGAGAGATGGGGGAACGGAGGGATGGTGGCGCCGTAGGGGATGGAGGCGGCGGTGCGCGCCTGGAGGGTGGTTCCCCTTCCGTCGATCTTTTCCTCCTTCTTTTTTTTTTTTTTTTTTTTTATTCGGGAAGAGTGGAGTCAACGCTGAAGAGAAAAAGGGGGGGAGGGCCACTTATATGTTTTAATTATATATTTAATTTTAAAATTCATAAAGTAACTTTTCACTACGAACTCAAAATCGAACCCACTGACTGCCGTCCCTAGCTAATTACCCCCATTCTGAACACAATGGGATATGTATCGTAGGTTGATTTGCTCGTTACAATCAGTTACCGTTAAATTTACATTTAAATCACTATATTGAATTTAAACGCGCATTTCAATTTACCGGGGTCACATACGAACTCGAAAAATTCCAGAAAAATATTTTCCAACTTCGTATTGACGATACGGTCCTAACAAAACTAGTTTCGTCGAATTCTGAGACCGTTAGAAAAATGGCCAATTTCCAGTCGATTAAAATCAACTGAAATGGTCAAAACACGTTTTCCTTTGCCACGCGCACATATTGATTCGAAAAATTATGAAATTTGAAACCTAGCAATAACTTGACCCTGCGGATCTAACAAAAGTGGTTTCGTCGAAATCCAAGGTCGTTTGCAAAATGTCCATTTTTAAGGGCCTGAATTCCCTAGCGACTATTCAGAATTTTCAACTGGACATATCTTTTGACTCCCGCTACGAACTTTTAATTTTTCGGATTCGCTGGAAAGATATTCACTATTAGATTCCATTATTTTTGGTTTCACAAAAATCCGGATTGTTTTGCACCCGGTACATTCATTTGAAGTTTGAAATCGAATTATCGAACTACCGCGCTATTTTCAATTCTATTTATAATTATATATAAATATTATTTTCTAACGACGACGCGTATATAATATATACGTCGAATTATATTAAAAATAATTTTTCTCGTCGATATTATTTAAAATAATTCATTTTAAATAATCAAAATTCGCTAAAATTGCCAAAATAAAAATTTTAAACTGGCCCAGATTTTCCGGGTTGTTACAATCTCCCCCACTTAAAACTTTTCGTCCCCGAAAAGGAACAAAGTCGAAAGTGGTTTGATTAATCAACTCTACGTTCGATCTGGCTTCCATTCTCCAACTCTTTAGTTTCTGAGAATTTTCAAAATTTCAAAAATTTGGCTAACACCCTAAATTTTCGAAAAATTTCGCCATAACCTCCCCTGCACCGGGAGCATCGGGGAATTTCAAATAGCTTCCCCGGTCCTTCTGATCTCAAAAAGAAAAAGAAAAAGCCAAGCGGCTAGCCAATAGGCTCACAAAATCATCATCACCCAAACAAAACAGGAAATTATGTAGTAAACATGTACCTATTTGTCGGGCAAACAAATTTTATTCTCTGCTCTAGCCTCCTTGCTATGACCTGTTCAATGATATACATGTATATGCAAGCAAATGCGACCAATTTCAATACAATTCATTATTTGATACAATTAGGCGTAATGGTTCAAAATTATCAAACAATTAAACAAACAACACAATCATCAATCAATTAGTGAATTAGTGTCTCAAATTCATAATTTTGATACATATACAAAAAATCATGTTTTTGATGCCAAATCACAACAATGTATTCTAGCTATATTAGTTTTGGTTCTCACACCAGTCTATAGGAAATATATAAATATCACATCTTCAAAACACGAACATAGATTCTGATGATGATCGATCAATCATCAGAACCATCTCCGGGTGTCTAGAATGTGATTCTATATCTATCCAGTATATTAAAATTTCAAATACACGTTTGTAAGGCGTATATGCAAAATCTTTATATACTGGACTGTCCAACTCAATATAAATAGATAATCAAATACGAATAATTGATTTAAATTTTCAAAACAAAAATTTGTTTTCACTTTAAAAATTTACTCTTCACACTCGTTCTAGGATACTACTGATCCCATCTCTAACGAGTCATTCCCATTGGATTTTACTAATCCAATATCTGATGAATTCTTTCGTATGGTTCTAATGTGTCTTGTTCTCTAGCTTTGTAAACCAAAGCTCTGATACCAACTGTGAAGACCCGTAACTTCCCCGTAAAGGAAAGCGACGGATAGTTCGAGAACAAACCACAACAGAACGCATATAGAAGAACGTTTCATTGTATATTACAACAATGCATCAGATTACAAGAATATACAGAGTAAAAATGAATATTACACAGAAATATCAGAGATTTAAATTACATTTAAATACATAGCAGCGGAAAATAATACAATACACAACTAGAAAGAGATATACGGATACAAAGCTTTCCGGATATCGTTCCAGCTGTAAACCAGGATCCTGTGAATATAAATCTGCAAAACCAAAACTACTAGCTGCCCGTGTCAAAATAAGGGCACCCAGAGTTTAGGTCAAAACAATAAACTCCAGGTCAGTCATGTGACTGGTGTGAGAACTAAAACAGTTATTAAAACTTTATTTTAAAAGATGGTAATTCAAGGGACCACGCCGTATAACACGGAACGGGTTTCCTCCCAAGAATACCAGTGCATAAAACAACAGCGCAATGCTAAATAAAGAAGAATGAAGCTGTTATAAGACCCAGGTCCCATCACACAATGCAACGCAGTCGAGGATAGGGTTTTCCCTTATAACAGCCAAAGAATGCTTGATACGTTTAAAACAAATCATTTGATACTATTATAAGTGCATAGTGTATAAAACACTTCAAATCATAAGTATCAATCATAGGCGGCATGAACGGCCCATAACACTATGTCGCCATATATAAGTTTACAATCAAAACCGCAAATGTCGTATTGGAAGTTGGGTTATCATTTATGGTATGAACCGAGGCTAGGGGCAAGATCCTCAACCGATTCGAGACAATCTAGCCCATGTCTCAGGCAAGCGCGCAGGCAAGCCTTGGATCGTCAGGGCCGGTCCACCGATGTGGATTATTATGCCTGAACACTACGTTCCTCCGCCCTTTGGGGCGTAAGCCTGGCCCGTCAGCCGACCAGAAGCATCGGCCGAAGCCGATATCACGAGGCGCCTCGCTTTTCAGCAAGTAATAATAAGTAACATCCACATGAGTCAAACTCGTCAGCCAGTTCAAGCACTGACGCCACTCATAACTAGAAAGAAACGCATGCCCTCCCTGAGGTCCGTCTCCCGTTTTTGATTCATACCGGGTGTGATACTCGCGAATCAACGTTACACAAAGCTACGCCACAAAGGCCGTGCTTCGATCATCAACCACAAGACTTTGCTTTTCAACAGAAGCCTTGATCATTTGCATCTTAGCATGCCACACAGGCAATTCACTCCATGCGATTGATATCCATCAATATATAACCCCTGAGCTCGTACGTCTCAGAGAAGGGCGTTAAGCAAGAGAATAAATTCTCCGCCGCCAAACAGATATATATTTAATAGAGATCAATCACACGGACTAAAATCCAATGTCAGACACACACAGTCCATTTACAAGTCCGTTCTGGGTCTGAACGAAACCGGAGGCACCTAGTACCCCGCATATCCATCGATCTCCAAGTACGTCTGGACGATCACCAACTGTTTCCATCTTCTTGGGTGTACAACCCAATCAAGATCATCAGTTATCACCCAAACGACGTGAAGACCTCCGGTCTTCGACCATCGTCTTCATCTTCGACTTATCGTCGTATCAGTTATTCAGAATGGGATAAACCCGGTCTTTCCGAATAACTCGCGTATATTTTAAATAAGTGTTACACAAACACAACATACGCCTCATTCCAATTCATCAGTCATTAACCGTAAATTAATCAAGAGAATAATTCCCCAAATATTAACCCCGAAGGCCGAGACCAACATCAGATCAATATCCAGAAAACCATTCTGCTTGGCTAACCGACAGTTAATTTCTAATTTCACATTCATAGGGAAAGGTTCCCATTAATTTTATCAAAGATAAATTCTTTAATTTATTCTTTAATCTACTTTTGAATATCAATTCAAACTAGTCGGGATTAACGAAACTTACCGAAGTAATCATTTGTTTTAATTTCCCAATCCCAACCTATTTATCCCATGAAGTAAAACTGGTAATACTTCATATCTAACACCACAGTGTTATCGGTAAATTCAATTACCATTTCACGTTCAAATCTAATTAAAGATTTAACTATCGCCTGGAGTAAAACTGGTGATACTCCATTCTCGATTATTTCAATCTAATTAAAGATTCATTAAAACTCCACTTAGTTTTAATCTTTAACTGGGTTAAAGAATCAGTGTCATTTAAAAACACAGTTCACGATAAACCCAAAATCACATCCATTAATTATCGGGTTAAAGAGCGAGTGTTGTTTAAAACACTGTTCACGATAAACCCAAAAATCAATATCAATTCAATCCCAATTAAATATCATTTAATTGGTACACTTCATTAAATCTAAATAAAAAGATTTAATCTTTTCTCAAATGGGTTCAAGAACAGTGTTAGTGAAGACACCATTCACGACAAACCCAAATCACACTTGATATTCAATATAAGGCTCTGAATAGAAAATATACCGGCTTATATTCAACATCAAATTCTACGACTAACAAATGTCGTATTGGAAATAACGATATAAATATATATCTTTCAAATTTCCATAACAACACCTGTATAATCACGAATTCCAACATCGAAATATTCCGAAGACAATTTCGATTCAAATCCACTCCAATGAAATCATTGGAGATTCTGGTTATTTCTAAAACCCTTTTCAAATTCAATTTATTTATTTAAAAATAAATAGAATTATAATTCTAGTTCAAAACTAGTTCATTTCGATAAAAATCTATTTTTATCTTTTCAAATATGGAGTTTTTCATCCCAAATCTTCACTAATCATTTCTTATGATTTTACACAAATTATTACTATTTTTAATAATTTTATCAAGGCCCGTACAGTCGATTTCCATCAATGGCCATCGAACTGCACTTACAGCGACCTTTTTCGAATTTGATTTGGACGTATCTCCAAATCCAACCGTTAGATTTCAAATTTCTAATATTCGTTAGAAAGCTCTTTTCGATACAAACCCAACGGTTCCGGTTTTAGGAGAATCCGACGGTCAGATCTCCCGTAATGTCCGTTTGAAATAAATGGTCGAAATTCACGAACTGCCGCGGCGCGGCGCGTTCTATTCAGGCCATTATATTATATATATAATATATATAATATATTTCGTCGATTTCTATTTAAAACGAATTATATAAATAGTTTTAAAATTTGTTTCAAAATCTATTTCAACTTCCATTTCAATTCAAAGCAAAATTGAATTCTTCTTTATAAATTCGTTTTAAAATTCATTTCTATTCAATTCAAATTTCAATTCAATTTGAATTCATATTCAATTCAATTCATTTCGAAATCGTTTTCAATTCAATTCATTTCGAAATCGTTTTCAATTCAATTCATTTCGAAATCGTTTTCAATTCAATTCATTTCGAAATCGTTTTCAATTCAATTCATTTCGAAATCGTTTTCAATTCAATTCATTTCGAAATCGTTTTCAATTCAATTCATTTCGAAATCGTTTTCAATTCAATTCATTTCGAAATCGTTTTCAATTCATTTCTATTCGAAATCGTTTTCAATTCATTTCTATTCGAAATCGTTTTCAATTCATTTCTATTCGAAATCGTTTTCAATTCATTTCTATTCGAAATCGTTTTCAATTCATTTCTATTCGAAATCGTTTTCAATTCATTTCTATTCGAAATCGTTTTCAATTCATTTCTATTCGAAATCGTTTTCAATTCATTTCTATTCGAAATCGTTTTCAATTCATTTATATTCGAAATCGTTTTCAATTCAATTCTATTCGAAATCGTTTTCAATTCATTTCTATTCGAAATCGTTTTCAATTCAATTTATTTCGAAATCGAATAAATCGATATAAATATCGTTTACGTCAAAATGGCGTCAATCTAATCAACACGGCTTCATAAATTTCTATTTTCAAATATTCTATTTCAAATATTTCTTTTTCAAATATTTCTATTTCTAAACTGGAATGAGGCCCAATCAATTACCATATAAAATTAATTATATGGATTTTCATACAATACATGTATAATAGCATTGAAAAATAATCAACCATCAACCAAAGTGCACTACACTGTAAAAGCATCAAATATAGATATCTAACGCTTATAACAGCCTGTCAATCAATCGATCGACATATTTAATCAATCAGGATGAGTGAACTTCAAATTTCATCCCAACACCCGTGTGGGGTTTCAAACAATCAAACACAGATTTTATTTGTGCAGTTGGGCGATGTGCGAAATTTATCGTCCCAATCAATGTCTTTCAAATAGGTGTACACAAACAAACCGTCCGGTTTGTAAATGAATATTTATTTATTCACATTCACGTTAAAAATTATATTTTCAACGACAAAACATTTTATTCCAACATATGAATTTCTATTCAGTTCATTCTTTAAATAAAATGATATTTTTATTTTTCTAACTTATTTTAGAAAATTTCGGCGGCATAACGGCACGATACTAGAAACGGGACAAGGCCTAGCCTTATCCCCGGTCTAGTGAAGGCCCACGCCATTCACACATCAATCAAATCAATTTCATTTTGCAAACCACAAAATTTGGAGTAAGGGTCTAACCTAGCCTTACTCCTTCGCCTTATAACGGCGCACGTCTAATCCTAACCAATTTATCGATTCGATTTTTCACACCACCAACCACATTCAAACCAATATCGCAATCAATAACCAAACAGCCAAACAAACAAGTCCATGGTCTGTGGACGATTGTGTCGGGTGCTACTAAGCACCGTCTGCATCCTAGTATATATATATATATAACTAGAAAAGAAAACGAAAGGTGAGAAATTCTCACATATAGCTATCCTAGCTCTACGGCACTTCTATTTCAGAGATCTTCGTCGATCCCGCCTTTTTGTCACCTTCGTTGTCCGCTTTCACTACATATGTAAAAATTGAATTTTTACTATGCTATTCAATATATAAAAATCGAATTTTTACTTCGATGTTCAATATATAAAAATCCTATTTTTATTTCGACTTTCAACATATAAAAATCCTATTTTTATTTCGACTTTCAACATATAAAAATCCTATTTTTATTTCGACTTTCAACATATAAAAATCCTATTTTTATTTCGACTTTCAACATATAAAAATCCTATTTTTATTTTTAAATTTCTAATCTCCTTTTAGTTTATAAATCATTTTAAAATCAGTTTTTAAACTTTTATAAAATTCAGTTTTTATTCCTTTTTTAAAAATCAAATCAGTTTTCTATTTTAAATAAAATCAAATCAGTTTTCTGTTTTAAATAAAATCAAATCAGTTTTCTGTTTTAAATAAAATCAAAACAGTTTTCTGTTTTAAATAAAATCAAAACAGTTTTCTGTTTTAAATAAAATCAAAACAGTTTTCTGTTTTAAATAAAATCAAAACAGTTTTCTATTTTAAATAAAATCAAATCAGTTTTCTGTTTTAAATAAAATCAAAACAGTTTTCTATTTTAAATAAAATCAAAACAGTTTTCTGTTTTAAATACTGCTTATACAAAATAAAAATAATAAAATAAAATAAAATTAATAAAATAAAAAAAAAGAAATACTTACAGAGAAAAAAAAGGGGTCTGTGCTTGTTCGTCAGTGGAAGAAGGGGGGGGGTTCGGAGCTGCGGAGGAGCTTCAGAAGGCGGAGGCTGGGGGTCGGAGGGGATGACAGCGGCTGCGGTGGTCCGGGGGTGAGGCTAGGGCTTGGTGGGCTGTCGATTTAGGGGTTCAGGGTACCTAGGGCTCGCGGGTTTGGGGAAAGTGGGAGGAGAGATGGGGGAACGGAGGGGTGGTGGCGCCGTAGGGGATGGAGGCGGCGGTGCGCGCCTGGAGGGTGGTTCCCCTTCCGTCGATCTTTTCCTCCTTCTTTTTCTTTTCTTTTTTTTTTATTCGGGAAGAGTGGAGTCAACGCTGAAGAGAAAAAGGGGGGGAGGGCCACTTATATGTTTTAATTATATATTTAATTTTAAATTTTAAAATTCATAAAGTAACTTTTCACTACGAACTCAAAATCGAACCCACTGACTGCCGTCCCTAGCTAATTACCCCCATTCTGAACACAATGGGATATGTATCGTAGGTTGATTTGCTCGTTACAATCAGTTACCGTTAAATTTACATTTAAATCACTATATTGAATTTAAACGCGCATTTCAATTTACCGGGGTCACATACGAACTCGAAAAATTCCAGAAAAATATTTTCCAACTTCGTATTGACGATACGGTCCTAACAAAACTAGTTTCGTCGAATTCTGAGACCGTTAGAAAAATGGCCAATTTCCAGTCGATTAAAATCAACTGAAATGGTCAAAACACGTTTTCCTTTGCCACGCGCACATATTGATTCGAAAAATTATGAAATTTGAAACCTAGCAATAACTTGACCCTGCGGATCTAACAAAAGTGGTTTCGTCGAAATCCAAGGTCGTTTGCAAAATGTCCATTTTTAAGGGCCTGAATTCCCTAGCGACTATTCAGAATTTTCAACTGGACATATCTTTTGACTCCCGCTACGAACTTTTAATTTTTCGGATTCGCTGGAAAGATATTCACTATTAGATTCCATTGTTTTTGGTTTCACAAAAATCCGGATTGTTTTGCACCCGGTACATTCATTTGAAGTTTGAAATCGAATTATCGAACTACCGCGCTATTTTCAATTCTATTTATAATTATATATAAATATTATTTTCTAACGACGACGCGTATATAATATATACGTCGAATTATATTAAAAATAAATTTTCTCGTCGATATTATTTAAAATAATTCATTTTAAATAATCAAAATTCGCTAAAATTGCCAAAATAAAAATTTTAAACTGGCCCAGATTTTCCGGGTTGTTACAGTAATTGAATTTACCGATAACACCGTGGTGTTAGATATGAAGTATTACCAGTTTTACTTCATGGGATGAATAGGTTGGGATGGGGAAATTAAAATAAATAATTGCTTCGGTAAGGTTCGCTAATCCCGACTAGTTTGAATTGAGATTCAAAAATAGAATAAAGAATAAATTCAAGGAATTTATCTTGGATAAAATTAATGGGAACCTTTCCCTATGAATGTGAAATTTAGAAACTAACTGTCGGTTAGCCAAGCAGAATGGTTTTCTGAATATTGATCTGATGTTGGTTCCGGCCTTCGGGGTTGATATTTGGGGAATTATTCTCTTGATTAATTTACGGTTAGTGACTAATGAATTGGAATGAGGCGTATGTTGTGTTTGTGTAACACTTATTTAAAATATACGCGAGTTATTCGGAAAGACCGGGTTTATCCCATTCTGTATAACTGATACGACGATAAGTCGAAGATGAAGACGGTGGTCGAAGACCAGAAGTCTTCACGTCGTTTGGGTGATTGCTGATGATCTTGATTGGGCTGTACACCCAAGAAGATGGAAACAGTTGGTGATCGTCCAGACGTGCTTGGAGATCGATGGATATGCGGGGTACTAGGTGCCCCCGGTTTCGTTCAGACCCAGAACGGACTTGTAAATGGACTGTGTGTCCGACATTGGATTTTAGTCCGTGTGATTGATCTCTATTAAATATATATCTGTTTGGCGGCGGAGAATTTATTCTCTTGCTTAACGCCCTTCTCTGAGACGTACGAGCTCAGGGGTTATATATTGATGGATATCAAACGCATGGAGTGAAATGCCTGTGTGGCATGCCTAAGTGGCAATTGATCGAGGCTTCTGTTGAAAAGCAAAGTCTTGTGGTGATGATCAAAGCACGACCTTTGTGGCGTAGCTTTGTGTAACGTTTACTTCGCGAGTTTCACACCCGGTATGAACCAAAAACGGGAGACGAACCTCAGGGAGGGCCTGCGTTTCCTCCTAGCTAGAAGTGGCGTCAGTGGTTTTACACGCCCTGACGAGTTTGACTTATGTGGTTGTTGCTGTTGCGAGGCGCCTCGGTTAGATCGAACGATCCAGGTCCGATGGAGTCATTCGTTGGCTCGCTTACGCCCCAAAGGGCAGCGAAACGCAGTGTTCAGGATTTAAGTTTAATCCACATCGGTGGACCGGCCCTGACGATCCAAGGGTCGATGCGTTCTGATCCTGAGACTCGGGCTAGGCAGTCTCGAATCGGTTGAGGACTATCTTTTGCCTCGGTTCATAGACGGAAATCCAATTTCCAAATACGTGACTTTGCGATTTTATTTGTAGAGCCTAGTATGGCGACATGATATATGGTACCCATGCCGCCTATGATTGATACTTATGATTTGAAGTTGTTTTATACACTATGCACTTATTATAGTATCAAATAATCTGTTTTAAACGTATCAAGCATTCTTTGGCTGTTATAAGGGAAAACCCTATCCCGCGGCTTGCGTTACATTGTATGATAGGACCTGGGTCTTATAACAGCTTCATTTTTCTCTATTTAGCATTGCGCTGTTCGTCTTATGCACTGGTATTCTTGGGAGGAAACCCGTTCCGTGTTATACGGCGTGGTCCCTTGATTTACCTAACTTTAAAAATAAATATCAATAACTGTTTTAGTTCTCACACCAGTCCCATGACTGACCTAGAGTTTATTGTTTTAACCTAAACTCTGGGTGCCCTTATTTTGACATGGGCAGCTAGTAGTTTTGGTTTTGCAGATTTATATTCGCAGGATCCTGGTTTACAGCTGGAACGATATCCGGAAAGCTTTGTATCCGTATATCTCTTCTAGTTGTGTATTGTATTCTTTTCCGCTGCGATGTATTTAAATGTAATTTAAATCTCTGATATTTCTGTGTGATTTTCACTTATACTCTGTATATTCTTGTAATCTGATGCATTGTTGTAATATACAATGAAATGTTCTTCTGTATGTGTTCTGTTGTGGTTTGTTCTCGAGCTATCCGACGCTTTCCTTTACGGGGAAGTTACGGGTTTTCACAGTTGGTATCAGAGCTTTGGTTTACAAAGCAGAGAACAAGGCACATTAGAACCGTACGAAAGAATTCATCAGATATTGGATTAGCAATATCCAATGAGGGTGACTCGTTAGAGATGGGATCAGTAGTATCTTAGAACGAGTGTGAAGAGTATATTTTTAAAGTGAAAACAAATTTTGTTTTGAAAATTTAAATCAACTATTCGTATTTGATTATTTGTTTATATTGATTTTGGACAATCCAGTATATAAAGAATTTGCATATACGCCTTGCAAACGTATATTCAAAATTTTAATATATTGGATAGATATAGAATCACACTCTAGTCGCACGGACCTGATTCTGATGATTGACGCGTCATCATTAGTAATTATTTTCGTGTTTCGAAGGTGTGATTTTCTATATATTTCCATTAGACTGGTGTGAGAACCAAAACTAATATAGCTAGAATACATTGTTGTGATTTGGCATCAAAACATGATTTTCTTTATATATACCAAAATTATGAATTTGAAACTCTAATTCACTAATTGATTGATGTTTGTGTTGTTTGTTTATTTGGTTGATAATTTTTAACCATTAAGCCTAATTGAACCAAATATTGAACTGTATTGAAAATCGGTCGCATTTGCTTGCATATATATATATATATATATATATATATATATATATACTTACATTGAACAGGTCATAGCAAGGAGGCTAGAGCAGAGAATAAAATTTGTTTGCCCGACAAATAGGTACATGTTTACTACATAATTTACTGTTTTGTTTGGGTGATGATGATTTTATGAGCCTATTGGCTAGCCGCTTGGCCTTTTCTTTTTCATTTTGAGATCTGAAGGACCGGGAAAGCTATTTGAAATTCCCCGATGCTCCCGGTGCAGGGGAGGTTATGGCGAAATTTTTCAAAAATTTAGGGTGTTAGCCAAATTTTTGAAATTTTGAAAATTCTCAGAAACTAAAGAGTTGGAGAATGGAAGCCGGATCGAACGTAGAGTTGATTAATCAAACCACTTTCGACTTTGTTCCTTTTCGGGGACGAAAAGTTTTAAGTGGGGGAGATTGTAATAACCCGGAAAATGCGAGCCAGTTTGAAATTTTTATTTTGGCGATTTTAGGGAATTTTGAATATTTAAAATAGATTATTTTAAATAATATCGACGAAAATTTATTTTGAATATAATTCGAACGTATATATTTATACGCGTCGTCGTTAGAATATAAATATTTATATATAATTATAAATAGGAATTGAAATGGCGCGGTAGTTCGATAATTCGATTTCAAACTTCAATTGAATATACCGGGTGCAAAACAATCCGGATTTTAGTGAAACCAAAAACATTAGGATCTAATTGAGAATATCTTTCCAACGAATCCGAAAAATCAAGATTTCATAGCGGGAATCAAAAGATATGTCCAGTTGAAAATTCTGAATAGTCGCTATGGAATTCAGGCCCTTAAAAATGGAAATTTTGCAAACGATCTCAGGATTTCGACGAAACCACTTTTGTTGGGTCCGTGATGTAAAGTTATTGCTAGATTCCAAATTTCATAATTTTTCGATTCAATATGTGAGTGTGGCAAAGGAAAACGCGTTTGACCAGTTTCAGTTAATTTTAATCGACTGGAAAATTGCCATTTTTCTAACGGTCTCAGAATTCGACGAAACTAGTTTTGTTAGGACCGTATCGTCAATACGAAGCTAGAATTTTTTTTTCTAAAATTTATAAAGTTCGTATGTGACCCCGGTAAATTGAAAAGTACGTTTAAAATTCAATATAGTGATTTAAATGTAAATTCAACGGAAACTGATTCAAACAGTCGAATCAGCCTACGATACATATCCCATTGTGTTCGGAATGGGGGTAATTAGCTATGGACGATAGGCGGTGGGCCTCGTTTCGGGGTCGTATGTAAAAGTCAACTTTTTACAAATAAAAAAAATAAAAAATAAATAAATATCTTTCCCCTTTAACTCTGCCCCCCCCCCGTTCATTTTTTTTCCTCAGAATCTAAAATAAAATAAAAAAAAAAGAGAAGAAGAGGAAATCGCGCTGGAGGGGATCGAAACCGCCGCCTCCGTCCGATGCAGCGCCGCCTGCGCCCGTCCTCCCACAGCCACCCACCTCGCCTTCGACTCCCGTTCTCCCTTCTCTCTACTTCCCTCCGACGAGAAACCCGAGACCCTACCCCAAGACCAAACCGCAAACCCATTAGCCGCCGCCGCCGAGACCCAGAGCCGCCACCGCCATTCATTCACCCCCCTCCTCCTTAGTTCAACAGCAAATCCCCCCCCCTTCGAAAAAAAAACGCTGTAAGTTAGTTTTTGTTTTTGCTTTTAGTTTAATTATATTTATTGTTTGATTTTCTGATTTTGTTTTTTTTATATAACATAGTTAGATCAATGTTATATATAGGAAATGGTATTAAAAATTTGATTTTTAATATATATAACCTTGTCTAAAATAAAAACACGATCTTTATATATGTATCGTTAAGACAAAAATATGATTTTTATATATTGAACTTCGAAATAAAAATATGATTTTTATATGTTGAACTTCGAAATAAAAATATGATTTTTATATGTTGAACTTCGAAATAAAAATATGATTTTTATATGTTGAACTTCAAAATAAAAATATGAATTTTATATGTTGAACTTCGAAATAAAAAATTCGATTTTTATATATTGAATAGCGAAGTAAAAATTCGATTTTTACATATGTAGTGGCTACGGGCAACGAAGATGCAATAGCGATGAAGATTTCTATCAATGAAGTGCCGTGGAGCTAGGATAGCTATCTGTGAGAATTTCTCACCTTTCAATTTCATTTCTACTTATATATATATACTAGGATGCAGACGGTGCTTAGTAGCACCCGACACAATCGTCCACAAACCATGGACTTGTTTGTTTGGTTGCATAGATTAGTTATATGATGTGATTTGAATTTGGTTGTTTGGTGAATTTGATTGATGTGTGAATGGCGTGGGCCTTCACTAGACCGGGGATAAGGCTAGGCCTCGTCCCGTTTCTAGTATCGTGTCGTTATGCCGCCGAAATTTTCTAAAATATGTTAGAAAAATAAAAATATCATTTTATTGAATAAATGAACCGAATAGATTATTCATAGGTTGAATAAAATGTTTTATCGTTAAAAATATAATTTTTAACGTGAAAGTGAATAAATAAATATTTATAAACAAATCGGCCGATTTGTTTATATACACTGATTTGACTGATATTGATTGGGACGATAAATTTTACATATCGCCCAACTGCACAAATAAAATCTGTGTTTGATTGTTTGAAACCCTACACAGGTGTTGGGATGAAATTTGAAGTTCACTCATCCTGATTGATTAAATATGTCGATCGATTGATTGACAGGCTGTTATAAGCATTAGATATCTATATTTGATGCTTATACAGTGTAGTGCACTTTGGTTGATGGTTGATTATTTTTCAATGCTATTATACATGTGTTGTATGAAAATCCATATAATTAACTTTATATGGTAATTGATTGGGCCTCATTCCAATTTGAAAAATAAAGAATATTATAAAATAAAGGTTCATGTGTTGACAGTACTCATCCATTGAGATTGGTCATGTGTTGAACGAAATATTTTAGCAATAAAATTTACATCTTTATAATATAAAATAAAGGTTCATGTGTTGACAGTACTCATCCATTGAGATTGGTCATGTGTTGAACGAAATATTTTAGTAATAAAATTTACATCTTTATCGATATAAAATAAAAGTTCATGTGTTGACAGTACTCATCCATTGAGATTGGTCATGTGTTGAACGAAATATTTTAGTAATAAAATTTACATCTTTATCGATATAAAATAAAAGTTCATGTGTTGACAGTACTCATCCATTGAGATTGGTCATGTGTTGAACGAAATATTTTGATAATAACAACTATTTTGAAAAAGAAATATTTGAAATAGAATATTTGAAAATAGAAATTTATGAAGCCGTGTTGATTAGATTGACGCCATTTTGACGTAAACGATATTTATATCGATCTTATTGATTTCGAAATGAATTGAATTGAAAACGATTTCGAAATGAATTGAATTGAATATATAACGATTTCGAAATGAATTGAATTGAAAACGATTTCGAAATGAATTGAATTGAAAACGATTTCGAAATGAATTGACTTGAAAACGATTTCGAAATGAATTGAATTGAAAACGATTTCGAAATGAATTGAATTGAAAACGATTTCGAAATGAATTGAATATATAACGATTTCGAAATGAATTGAATTGAAAACGATTTCGAAATGAATTGAATTGAAAACGATTTCGAAATGAATTGAATTGAATATATAACGATTTCGAAATGAATTGAATTGAAAACGATTTCGAAATGAATTGAATTGAAAACGATTTCGAAATGAATTGAATTGAAAACGATTTCGAAATGAATTGAATTGAAAACGATTTCGAAATGAATTGAATTGAAAACGAATTCAAATTGAATTGAAAGCGAATTGAAATGAATTCAAATTGAATTGAAATTTGAATTGAATAGAAATGAATTTTAAAACGAATTTATAAAGAAGAATTCAATTTCGATTTGAATTGAAAAGGAAGTTGAAATTGCTTTTGAAACGAATTTAAAACTATTTATATAATTCGTTTTAAATAGAAATCGACGAAGTATATATTATATATATTATATATATAATATAATGGCCTGAATAGAATGCGCCGCGCCGCGGCAGTTCGTGAATTTCGACTATTTATTTCAAACGGACATTACGGGAGATCCGACCGTCGGATTCTCCTAAAACCGGAACCGTTGGGTTCGTATCGAAAAGAGCTTTCTAACGAATATTAGAAATTCAAAATCTAACGGTTGGATTTGGGATTATGTCCAAATCAAATTTGAAAAAGGTCGCTGTAAGTGCAGTTCGATGGCCACTGACGGAAATCGACTGTACGGGCCTTGATAAAATTATTAAAAATAGTAATAATTTGTGTAAAATCATAAGAAATGATTTAGAAAGAATTAGGATGAAAAACTCCATAGTTGAAAAAATAAAAATAGATTTTTATCGAAATGAACTAGTTTTGAACTAGAATTATAATTCTATTTATTTTTAAATAAATAAATTGAATTTGAAATGGTTTTGAAAATAACCAAAATTTCCAATGGTTGCATTGGAATGGATTTGAATCGAAATTGTCTTCGGAATATTTCGATGTTGGATTTCGTGATTATACAAATGTTGTTATGGAAATTTGAAAGATATATATATATATATATATATATATATATATCGTTATTTCCAATGCGATATTTGTTAGTCGTAGAATTTGATATTGAATATAAGCCGGGATATTTTCTATCCAGAGCCTTGTATTGAATATCAAATGTGATTTGGGTTTGTCGTGAATGGTGTCTTCACTAACACTGTTCTTGAACCCAGTTGAGAAAAGATTAAATATTTTTATTTAGATTTAATGAAGTGTACCAATTAAATAATATTTAATTGGAATTGAATTGATATTGATTTTTGGGTTTATCGTGGACAGTGGTTTTAAACAACACTCGTTCTTTAACCCGATAATTAATGAATGTGACTTTGGGTTTATCGTGAACCGTGTTTTAAATGACACGAATTCTTTAACCCAGTTAACGATTAAAACTAAGTGGAGTTTTAATGAATCTTTAATTAGATGGAAATGGTCGAGAATGGAGTATAACCAGTTTTGCTCCAGGCGATAGTTAAATCTTTAATTAGATTTGAACGTGAAATGGTAATTGAATTTACCGATAACACTGAGGTGTTAGATATGAAGTATTACCAGTTTTACTTCATGGGATGAATAGGTTGGGATGGGGAAATTAAAATAAATAATTACTTCGGTAAGGTTCGCTAATCCCGACTAGTTTGAATTGAGATTCAAAAATAGAATAAAGAATAAATTCAAGGAATTTATCTTGGATAAAATTAATGGGAACCTTTCCCTATGAATGTGAAATTTAGAAACTAACTGTCGGTTAGCCAAGCAGAATGGTTTTCTGAATATTGATCTGATGTTGGTTCCGGCCTTCGGGGTTGATATTTGGGGAATTATTCTTTTGATTAATTTACGGTTAGTGACTAATGAATTGGAATGAGGCGTATGTTGTATTTGTGTAACACTTATTTAAAATATACGCGAGTTATTTGGAAAGACCGGGTTTATCCCATTCTGAATAACTGATACGACGATAAGTCGAAGATGAAGACGGTGGTCGAAGACCAGAAGTCTTCACGTCGTTTGGGTGATTGCTGATGATCTTGATTGGGCTGTACACCCAAGAAGATGGAAACAGTTGGTGATCGTCCAGACGTGCTTGGAGATCGATGGATATGCGGGGTACTAGGTGCCCCCGGTTTCGTTCAGACCCAGAATGGACTTGTAAATGGACTGTGTGTCCGACATTGGATTTTAGTCCGTGTGATTGATCTCTATTATATATATATCTGTTTGGCGGCGGAGAATTTATTCTCTTGCTTAACGCCCTTCTCTGAGACGTACGAGCTCAGGGGTTATATGTTGATGGATATCAAACGCATGGAGTGAATTGCCTGTGTGGCATGCCTAAGTGGCAATTGATCGAGGCTTCTGTTGAAAAGCAAAGTCTTGTGGTGATGATCAAAGCACGGCCTTTGTGGCGTAGCTTTGTGTAACGTTTACTTCGCGAGTTTCACACCCGGTATGAACCAAAAACGGGAGACGGACCTCAGGGAGGGCCTGCGTTTCCTCCTAGCTAGAAGTGGCGTCAGTGGTTTTACACGCCCTGACGAGTTTGACTTATGTGGTTGTTGCTGTTGCGAGGCGCCTCGGTTAGATCGGACGATCCGGGTCCGATGGAGTCATTCGTTGGCTCGCTTACGCCCCAAAGGGCGGCGAAACGCAGTGTTCAGGATTTAAGTTTAATCCACATCGGTGGACCGGCCCTGACGATCCAAGGGTCGATGCGTTCTGATCCTGAGACTCGGGCTAGGCAGTCTCGAATCAGTTGAGGACTATCTTTTGCCTCGGTTCATAGACGGAAATCCAATTTCCAAATACGTGACTTTGCGATTTTATTTGTAGAGCCTAGTATGGCGACATGATATATGGTACCCATGCCGCCTATGATTGATACTTATGATTTGAAGTTGTTTTATACACTATGCACTTATTATAGTATCAAATAATCTGTTTTAAACGTATCAAGCATTCTTTGGCTGTTATAAGGGAAAACCCTATCCCCCGGCTTGCGTTACATTGTATGATAGGACCTGGGTCTTATAACAGCTTCATTTTTCTCTATTTAGCATTGCGATGTTCGTCTTATGCACTGGTATTCTTGGGAGGAAACCCGTTCCGTGTTATACGGCGTGGTCACTTGATTTACCTAACTTTAAAAATAAATATCAATAACTGTTTTAGTTCTCACACCAGTCCCATGACTGACCTGGAGTTTATTGTTTTAACCTAAACTCTGGGTGCCCTTATTTTGACACGGGCTGCTAGTAGTTTTGGTTTTGCAGATTTATATTCGTAGGATCCTGGTTTACAGCTGGAACGATATCCGGAAAGCTTTGTATCCGTATATCTCTTCTAGTTGTGTATTGTATTATTTTCCGCTGCGATGTATTTAAATGTAATTTAAATCTCTGATATTTCTGTGTGATTTTCACTTATACTCTGTATATTCTTGTAATCTGATGCATTGTTGTAATATACAATGAAATGTTCTTCTGTATGTGTTCTGTTGTGGTTTGTTCTCGAACTATCCGACGCTTTCCTTTACGGGGAAGTTACGGGTTTTCACAAGTTTCTGATTAAATTAAACATCAGTTTAATTTAATTAAAACGCATCGTTTCCGTGATAACAAATCAAGGTGAGTTAAACTCACTCAGTTCTCCCCATTTATATTTTATATAAATCGGGTTTTATAATTTGTGTGCTATGGTTGTTTGTTTATTTGTTCGTTGTTGATTTTATATTCATGTATGGACTGAACAGTTAAATTAAATGTTCGTTTAATTTAACTAAAACAAATCGTTATTTATAACAATTGAATCCAATTGAAGTAATTCACCTCAGTGATTACATTTATAACAATATAAACGTTATAAATAAATGATTTTATGCTTGAATTGATGTTGTTAGCCAATTATTGACTATTACAGTTATTATTGACAATTATTATTAAACTGTTCATGTCATATGTTTGGATGAAAAACCAATATTTATTGGCCATCACGAATTTATTGAATGGAACTGTGTAAACCCTTTGTTTTGCAAGGAATAACCGTCCTCACTGATATTGATAATATTTGTCAATATGATTACATTGGTTGTTATGAAATGTGAAATTGGTTTATATTTCACGGTTTGGTACTATAGTAGTCATTTGCCTCTTTAGTACCGTCAATCAAAAGAAATGTTTTGTCAAAAACAATGTTAAATGGATTTTGAATGGTTTTAAAGATATGAATATATTTTTATGTGAATTCAAACTACAATTTTTGGTAAAAATAATGGTCAGAGTTAAATTTACCAATTTTATAAATATATAACAAATAGTAATGTAAGATATTATTGAATAAATGTTTAAACGATATAAATTTATCGGATTGGTTATTTAAATACCGAAATGGTTTTATAAAGGCCTTAACGGTCGTAAAAGAAGTTTGAATGGATTTCAAAACATCAAAATGGAATAATCGAATCATGGATAGACGAGAATTTATAAAAGAGTTTAAAGAGTGATATTTTGTGATAAACAATCGTTTTAACAACTGGTGTTTCAAATGAATACGAAATGCGATTAAATAACATTTCGTGAATAAGATTGACAAATTGACAGATTTGAAATGAATAATGACATGGAAAGGGGATTTCATAATTTAAAAGAGATCAAAGTTGAAAGTACGAATATGAATTTATAAATGACATTTACGAATGAGATTCAGTTATGTAAATGGAAGAGAGGCTTATCCCGAGGTTCGGAAATGTGTTATTCCGAGGTTCGGAATGATTGATCGAAATAAGTGTTATTCCGAAGATCGGAATGAGATATCCCGAGGTTCGGAATAGTATCTCCTGGCGAGAGTAAATGAAGTCAAAGATTTGAATAACGACAACGAATGTTAGTTGTCGATAATGAACTGGAAATAGGATTTTTAAATGCAGTTAACAATATGAAAGTGAAAGTGAATGGTAAGTTATCGTAATTAGTTTACAAAAGATTTTGTAAATGAAAATTTAATGTTTTGGAAATGAATTCGAGTTAGTAAATAAAGTGAGTGGTTTGTAAATGTGTTTTGTAACATTGGTTACAAATGGGATGAACTATTTTAGACATAAATTTTTAAAGGATTAT
The DNA here is from genome assembly GCA_030737875.1 of Allium sativum. NCBI lineage: Eukaryota > Viridiplantae > Streptophyta > Magnoliopsida > Asparagales > Amaryllidaceae > Allium > Allium sativum. The sequence goes on from CM060920.1 coordinate 495,831,375, forward strand.
CATATGATTTTAGATAACAAATAAGTGGTCGAGTATTATTTAAAGAGAATGTGATAAGTGGAAGTAAAATGGCTTTGAAATGAAATATGTAATGTTGTTATAGATGATAAGTTAAATTGTTTCGATCAATATAAGAATTTGAAAAGTATATCAATATAACAAACGTATAAGGTATTAATACGAGATTTATAAAAGTTTTGTTTATGTGGTTTTAAACAAATGGATTTGAATTGTTGAAATAATTTGTAACATTATAATAAAAAGATATTAAGGAATTTTCATAAGGATTCTATTTCAAATAGAATCGAAGCTGTGTCGAGATTTAAATCAGATTTTCAAAGAAACATGTGGTTAATAAACTTCTATTTGTTCTGAAGATATCAATGTTGTTTGTCAAGGTCTGAGAGGTAAATAAAATACCCCAACTAGAACGACTCCAGGATTATCCAAGAATGATATTAGTTTATAAACGAGAGTTGAGGGAAACATAAGTTATGATTCCCGTAGATGATATTATAAACTATTTTTGAAAAGTTTATAAGTTGAATAAAATAAGTTTGGAGGATATTCTTATTTTACAAGAAGTAAAAGTCGATGTTCAAATATTGAAAATTTAAGGAATATAATTAACGAACGATTTGTTAGAGAGGCTAAATGATACTGAGTATTGAATCAGTGAACCCATTTTCTTTTATGGATGAATGACTGTTTTATTTGATAATTAAATCACCGACTATCAAATTTGGCCCATACGATTGTTGTTACGGAAAGACCGGGATCGAATTTATAATCGAAAACCATTCCGTCCAGCAAATACGAATACGTTGAAGATGCTGATTCAAAATGGAGCTATTGAAGACCGTGGATCTTGATAAGCGGAAGGATTACTTAAAATCTCTGATTGCAAGCAGAGATAAACTGTGATTCGGTCGTGGTTGGATTCTACGGGTTTGCAAGAACTTCTCGCTATTGATTCTCAGGGTGATTCCTAGAATGCAGTAGGAGGGTACCTTCGGTTCATCCTGTTCCTGGGTGACTTGTATGGACGGATGTCTGACATAGTATTTCCAGAAAGGCCATGTACATTGATTTCTTCAGTCGTACCAAGAGTGAAGGCAAAGAAACAAGCTTCTTAGCTGACACATAAAGTATTGTTGTGGACGTCAATTAGTGACTGTTGATGGATCTGACGATGTGACATTCGAAGTAAATGTGGTGTGCTGATAAAGCGTAGCCTCAAACCTCATCAACCGGGAAATGACAAAAATCGGGCAGGCAACATGGCTATGTGGGTCGCTCCCATTAGGGTGTATAAGCACCTATCTAGAGAAAATCTATTTGCTTCTTTAATCTATTCGATGTTGTCCCTTTTCGGGAAACAGTGGTTTGAGCCCAACCGTTGGTGATATACATTCGATACACTCAAGCGAAATGAGTGGTCGATCATGTGAGGGCCGGGTTGCAAGACATTCTTGTTGAACCCAGTGTATTCGCCTCTAGAGATACACTATCGGCAGGTGGACCCATACCTTGTCAAGGTCGGAATCCAATCTCCAATAAGCGCCCGCGGTTTTGATTGTATACTATATATGTGGAGCGTGAGATGCAAGCGTTCCACTAGATTATGATTTACTTGTATTTAGACACTATTGTAATATTAAAAAAGATATTGATTTCAAAAGTGTTTTGGGTTATCGTAAGGTAAAAACCCGTCCGTATTTATGTGTGGATTTGGTGTTACGATTATCCTTTTTTTCCGAAAAGATTTTAACTTTAAAATCAAGTTGTGTGATCCCTTAAAACTTAGTGTGTATTACTCACTCTGGTTCACCAGACTGACCCGGTGTTTTGTAAATGCTCGGGTTAGCCCGGGTTGTTCAGGTTCAGGTTATCGAATGCTGTAAAGAGATGAGCTGGAAGAGTTCAAACGTATGATATTATATAACTACTATTCCGCTGTGTGTTGTATATGGGACAGATTATTATAACTGTCCAGATGTGTGATGTACTCTGATATTGTAAGTATTTTCAAAAGCTCTCAGTAAAGATTCATTTTTGTATTATATTTTGTTCCGCAGCGATGTGAAACTCTGTATTTTGTTGGTACTTCTTCCTCTTCTTCTTCTATTCTAACATTTCTTTCTTTCTTATCCCACCCTCTAATTTCTTCCTAATAACGTCCAGTGTTTTCGGTGTTTGGAAGGTCGACATGAGTTACGGTAAAGGTATTTATGTCGATTTCCAGGGCCGAAAATCCACTGGTCGTTACAGTGGTATCAGAGCTATTGGTTTAGTAATAACCTTGGCACTGTGGTATAACTCGATAGAGATGAGGTTAGTAACACCTTATATCGAGTTGAGTGTATATATATGAGAGCGTATCTGTAAATTTTATATACAAATGTTTAATGTTTTGTAAAGGGGGTAAATGAAATAATTTTACTCGAAATATATTTTGTAAAGAAAGGAAACAATTTGGTTATATTATTGAGATATGGTGTGTTGGTTGGTTCAACTAGAATTCAAATTTGATTAAGAATTTGAATCGGAACTTAACTAGGTTAAGTGAAATTAAATTAAGATGATATTGGGATGGTTGATTGATTTAAATTTGGATTAGAAATTTGAATTGAATTTAAATTGGTTGAGTGAATTAAATTGAGAAATGATGTTGAGATCAAATAAAATTAATTTGGAAATTAAATGGATAATTGATTGATAATCAATCGAGCGTTAATTGATTGATGTTGAAATATATGTTAAACTAAAGTAAATATTAAATCGAATGTGAAATTCTATTGATTTGGTTGAGATGGTGTTACATTGGTTATTGAGTGGTGTTGATTGGATGTTAGGTTGGTTGAATATAAATTCATCAACTGTTTAGCAATAGAGTTGAATGAATTGGAAATTGAATTCCAGAATTATAAATTCGAAAGAAAACACATATGAAGTGAAACTGGATAATTTAAACTTGTGTTTGCATATGAATGATGGTATATGTTGGATTGTGGGAAATTGCCAAGTATTCTGGTTAATAACTGGAAAGTTATTGAAAATTTCATGTATGGATTGCTTATATGTGGAACCGAGTAAGTTCAGGTACCAAAATGCTGGAAAATTGAGTTGGTTGAGTGAATCGCAATAAATAGATAGAGTATGCTCAGTAGCGCTTGTAAAAATGTACGCCTACGCGAAAATATAAATTTTGGTTTTGGTTTTTGGTTTTTGCTTTCCGACCGTATGGGTCGATGAATATATTTTATTTATTCCTGCGATATCGCAGAAGTCACTCCATGCAGAGGAAACTCTACCGATTTTTTTCGAAATTTAAAGTGTTAGAAATTTTTATTTTGAAATATTTATTTACGGCATTGAATTGTTTTCGACTTCAAAATAAATTAGATTTGGAAATTAATGGGTTTGTAACATTCTTTCTTACCTTAGCAATTTCGAGGACGAAATTATTTTAAGGGGGGAAGAATGTAACGTCCCGTATTTTGGCCGTCAAATATTTTATTTAATTTATTATTTTAAATATTTTACTTGGAATATTAATGAATTTTTAATATTTAATTCGTTATTAAAACGAAGTTTGAACGTTATATATTTATATAATTATAAACCGAGCTCGAAATGGCGCTGCAGTTCGTAATTTGGAGTTATGAACTTCAATTTGATATACAAGATTCGATATAAGTCGGATTTCTGTGAAACAAGAAACGTTGGGACTATGTCGATGGTAATTTTCATATAAAGGAGGAAAATTCGGATTTCGTATTTTAGATTTGAAGTTATGGCCAAATCAAATTTTAAAATAGTCGTTGTGAAAAATCGTTATTTAAATATAGGCCTTTAAAATGACCATTTTGCAAACGGGCTCAGATTTCGACGAAACCAGTTTCATTGGAACCATATCGTTAAATTATTATGGCGTGGCAAATCGATGTCATATGTGACCACGGCAGCCACAAATGCCCGTTCAATTTCTATAGAGCGTAGTTAATTTAATAAAGGGATATTTGGGGATAACTTGAGTAGACGATCGAATTAGGCCACGAAACCAGTTCCATTGAATTCGTATCGTCGATTAGAGTCAGGATAGGTATATAGTTTGTTATTTTTGGAGACCGTGAAATTGGGTGTCCGAAATGGCATTGCGGTGCACGTAAAAATAGCCTACCGGGGAAACAGTCTCAGAATGCGACGAAACTGGTGTCGTTTGGTTCGTATCAACAAATTATTGTAGGATTTCAAGGTTTCAAATTGATTTGATTTATCTAGTGATCGTGAAAAATTTAAATGCGTGTTGATTTCCGGTTTTATAAAGAAATTTTTTTCAAACGATGTCGGATTTCGACGAAACTTGTCCCATTGGATCCGGAATATCATTTTACACCAAGAATAGCATTTTTATTAGTAAACAAAAATTTTATATGGTGATTTTTAACTCAATTTCTCGCAACAAAGTTTGGTTGTATTATAATATTATTAAAATCATCCCACTTTTCTTTTTTGCTTCTCCTTTTCCCTTATGTTTCTTTTGTTTTCTTGCGTCCTACCCTACTTGCGCCCAAACAATCCCAGTATTTGCATGACAAAAATTTTGTTTCCTGCAGTCCAAACCACTTCCATCCTTCCGATCCAAACTTTTAGCTTACTTGCGTCTCAAACCATTTCATTTCCTTGGAGATCAATCCATCCAAACACCGTACAAAAAATCACAGTTATTCTATCCATTTCTGAAAACCTATGCACACTATATTTCCTTGCTCTCCACGTATACGTGCACATCACGGCTTCTATTCCCTATAAAATCATACCATCTCAGTTCAGATTTCCCATTCGCAAAGATAAAGCCAATGTCCCTCTCCTCTTCCACAGGCAAGCTCACGGTGTTGCCAACTTAATTCAAAAAAAAAAAAAAGGAAAAAGAAAGAAAGAACGCTGCATGAAAATAATACTTTGAAGAAGTGGATGTATGTAGGAGAGAGGGTGCTATTGGGAAGAAAGGAGAATAAGGAAAAGTGGAAGGGGCCTATAGCTTTCTTTTTGGTATTGGGTAGAACTGAAGAATCGTAGTAAGAAAAGGAAGCAGTGGCAAAAGGAAGTGCTGTTCAAAGGAGGAATGGCAAGCCTGTAGCAGTGTTTGTTTTCAAAGAATAGAAACTGGGAAAAAGGGCATGGGCGAAGGAATGGGAGGCTGGACGTGAGCAAACATGCGTTTTGGGTTGGGCCAAGGTAGGCTTTGCGGAAAAAAGAAAGAAAGAAGAACTTGCGCTAGGAAGAAGACAGAGCAGGGAGGGCGGAACTTCTGTGTACATGCGAAGTATTAAAGGGCGTTGGAAAGAATTAAAGGAGCCTAACGAGAAGGTATTAATTTAGGTTAATTAAAATTTGTGTGTATATATATATACATCGACGGACTGGTATAGTTGAGCGGACCTGATTAGTTGTACTTGCCTAATCTAATTTAAGTTGCCAAATGAAGTAATTAGTAAAATATGTGCCATATTATTACCGTGTCCAAATATAAACGTTATAAGAGTATGTAACGCTAAATCGCTAAGCAAATTTATTAACTATTAAAAATAAAAGTATTTGAGTATTGAATATCGTATTAAATTATATCCATGTCATACGTACATAGAAACAGACCAAGCAAGGAGTGGGGAACCGCATCGACGAGCACAACCCTTCCAAGCAGGGTTGAACAAGAGTTGGATTATATAAATGACGCCGGGTTCGTATGAACGAGTGCAGCGCGATAGAGCTGATTAGAACAGAATGGGCAATTGCTGCAGTTTCTGATTAAATTAAACATCTGTTTAATTTAATTAAAACGCACCGTTTCCGCGATAACAAATCAAGGTGAGTTAAACTCACTCAGTTCTCCCCATTTATATTTTATATAAATCGGGTTTTATAATTTGTGTGCTATGGTTGTTTGTTTATTTGTTCGTTGTTGATTTTATATTCATTTATGGACTGAACAGTTAAATTAAATGTTCGTTTAATTTAACTAAAACAAATCGTTATTTATAACGATTGAATCCAACTGAGGTAATTCACCTCAGTGGTTACATTTATAACAATATAAACGTTATAAATAAATGATTGTATGCTTGAATTGCTGTTATTAGCCAATTATTGACTGTTACAGTTATTATTGACAGTTATTATTAAACTGTTCATGTCATATGTTTGGATGAAAAACCAATATTTATTGGCCATCATGAATTGATTGAATGGAACTGTGTAAACCCTTTGTTTTGCAAGGAATAACCGTCCTCACTGATATTGATAATATTTGTCAATATGATTACATTGGTTGTTATGAAATGTGAAATTGGTTTATATTTCACGGTTTGGTACTATAGTAGTCATTTGCCTCTTTAGTACCGTCAATCAAAAGAAATGTTTTGTCAAAAACAATGTTAGATGGATTTTGAATGGTTTTAAAGATATGAATATATTATTATGTGAATTCAAACTACGATTTTTGGTAAAAATAATGGTCAAAGTTAAATTTACCAATTTTATAAATATATAAGATATAACAAATAGTAATGTAAGATATTATTGAATAAATGTTTAAACGATATAAATTTATCGGATTGGTTATTTAAATACCGAAATGGTTTTATAAAGGCCTTAACGGTCGTAAAAGAAGTTTGAATGGATTTCAAAACATCAAAATGGAATAATCGAATCATGGATAGACGAGAATTTATAAAAGAGTTTAAAGAGTGATATTTTGTGATAAACAATCGTTTTAACAACTGGTGTTTCAAATGAATACGAAATGCGATTAAATAACATTTCGTGAATAAGATTGACAAATTGACAGATTTGAAAGGAATAATGACATGGAAAGGGGATTTCATAATTTAAAAGAGATCAAAGTTGAAATTACGAATATGAATTTATAAATGACATTTATGAATGAGATTCAGTTATGTAAATGGAAGCGAGGCTTATCCTGAGGTTCGGAAATGTGTTATTCCGAGGTTCGGAATGATTGATCGAAATGAGTGTTATTCCGAAGATCGGAATGAGATATTCCGAGGTTCGGAATAGTATCTCCTGGCGAGAGTAAATGAAGTCAAAGATTTGAATAACGACAACGAATGTTAGTTATCGATAATGAACTGGAAATAGGATTTTTAAATGCAGTTAACAATGTGAAAGTGAAAGTGAATGGTAAGTTATCGTAATTAGTTTACAAAAGATTTTGTAAATGAAAATTTAATGTTTTGGAAATGAATTCGAGTTAGTAAATAAAGTGAGTGGTTTGTAAATGTGTTTTGTAACATTAGTTACAAATGGGATGAACTATTTTAGACATAAGTTTTTAAAGGATTATCATATGATTTTAGATAACAAATAAGTGGTCGAGTATTATTTAAAGAGAATGTGATAAGTGGAAGTAAAATGGCTTTGAAATGAAATCTGTAATGTTGTTACAGATGATAAGTTAAATTGTTTCGATCAATATAAGAATTTGAAAAGTATGTCAATATAACAAACGTATAAGGTATTAATACGAGATTTATAAAAGTTTTGTTTATGTGGTTTTAAACAAATGGATTTGAATTGTTGAAATAATTTGTAATATTATAATAAAGAGATATTAAGGAATTTTCATAAGGATTCTATTTCAAATAGAATCGAAGCTGTGTCGATATTTAAATCAGATTTTCAAAGGAACATGTGGTTAATAAACTTCTATTTGTTCTGAAGATATGAATGTTGTTTGTCAAGGTCTGAGAGGTAAATAAAATACCCCAACTTGAACGACTCCAGGATTATCCAAGAACGATATTAGTTTATAAACGAGAGAGTTGAGGGAAACATAAGTTATGATTCCCGTAGATGATATTATAAACTATTTTTGAAAACTTTATAAGTTGAATAAAATAAGTTTGGAGGATATTCTTATTTTACAAGAAGTAAAAGTCGATGTTCAAATATTGAAAATTTAAGGAATATAATTAACGAACGATTTATTAGAGAGGCTAAATGATACTGAGTATTGAATCAGTGAACCCATTTTCTTTTATGGATGAATGACTGTTTTATTTGATAGTTAAATCACCGACTATCAAATTTGGCCCATACGATTGTTGTTACGGAAAGACCGGGATCGAATTTATATTCAAAATCCATTCCATCCAGCAAATACGAATACGTTGAAGATGCTGATTCAAAATGGAGCTATTGAAGACCGTGGATCTTCATAAGCGAAAGGATTACTTAAAATCTCTGAATGCAAGCAGAGATATACTGTGATTCGGTCGTGGTTGGAATCTACGGGTTTGCAAGAACTTCTCGCTATTGATTCTCAGGGTGATTCCTAGAATGCAGTAGGAGGGTACCTTCGGTTCATCCTGTTCCTGGGTGACTTGTATGGACGGATGTCTGACATAGTATTTCCAGAAAGTCCACGTACATTGATTTCTTCAGCCGTACCAAGAGTGAAGGCAGAGAAGGAAACTTCTTAGCTGACACATAAAGTATTGTTGTGGACGTCAATTAGTGACTGTTGATGGATCTGACGATGTGACATTCGAAGTAAATGTGATGTGCTGATAAAGCGTAGCCTCAAACCTTATCAACCGGAAAATGACAAAAATTGGGCAGGCAGCATGGCTATGTGGTTCGCTCCCATTAGGGTGTATAAGCACCTATCGAGAGAAAATCTATTTGCTTCTTTAATCTATTCGATTCTGTCCCTTTTCGAGAAACGGTGGTTTGAGCCCAACCGTTGGTGATATACATTCGATACACTCAAGCGAAATGAGTGGTCGGTCATGTGAGGGTCGGGTTGCAAGACGTTCTTGTTGAACCCAGTGTATTCGCCTCTAGAGATACACTATCGGCAGGTGGACCTATACCTTGTCAAGGTCGGAATCCAATCTCCAATAAGCGCCCGCGGTTTTGATTGTATACTATATATGTGGAGCGTGAGATGCAAGCGTTCCACTAGATTATGATTTACTTGTATTTAGACACTATTGTAATATCAGAAAAGATATTGATTTCAAAAGTGTTTTGGGTTATCGTAAGGTAAAAACACGTCCGTATTTATGTGTGGATTTGGTCTTACGATTATCCTTTTCTTTCGAAAAGATTTTAACTTTAAAATCAAGTTGTGTGATCCCTTAAAACTTAGTGTGTTTTACTCACTCTGGTTCACCAGACTAACTCGGTGTTTTGTAAATGCTCGGGTTAGCCCGGGTTGTTCAGGTTCAGGTTATCGAATGCTGTGAAAAGATGAGCTGGAAGAGTTCAGACGTATGATATTATATAACTACTATTCCGCTGTGTGTTGTATATGGGACAGATTATTATAACTGTCCAGATGTGTGATGTACTCTGATATTGTAAGTATTTTCAAAAGCTCTCAGTAAAGATTAATTTTTGTATTATATTTTGTTCCGCAGCGATGTCAAACTCTGTATTTTGTTGGTACTTCTTCCTCTTCTTCTATTCTAACATTTCTTTCTTTCTTATCCCACCCACTAATTTCTTCCTAATAACGTCCAGTGTTTTCGGTGTTTGGAAGGTCAACATGAGTTACGGTAAAGGTATTTATGTCGATTTCCAGGGCCGAAAATCCACTGGTCGTTACACAAAGACCACCTCCCTTCCTCATTAAAAATCCCATATATATAATACAATTGTTTTGCACTACCAAGAGTCTTCATCTCTAACCTTGATTACATTTTAAAAACTAACAGACGCTCCTCATTGACACGCATTTCCGCGTCCTGCTTATTCGAATCGCGGTCTCCACCGAGTACTGCTAATCCACTCAGGATACCAGCCTTTCACGCATCCCACTCCCAGTATACAAAAATCCAAACCCAGTTCCGCTCGCAGCACCATGTGTCCCTTCATTCACGTATATACCTTGAATCCTTAGTTCGCTGCTTACCTTTCGGCTACTGGAGACGTCAATGGCATTCAACAAAACTTGTACAGAGTCGAACTTGAAACTCAAGGATCTTACATATGTATATATTGCGATTTTTAGTGTCTGAGTTTATTTGTTTAGATATTTTTAAATTTGTGGTTTTCCATTGTAAATGATTCGGCAAAAGTGATTTACTGGAAGAAGTTATCTGTGTATTTATAGATGTTCCAAGACTTCGTGGCCACGTAATAGAATCTAACCCTCTCACAAATAGGGTTGCAGGCTTTCCATTACCTTGCGTATGAAGTAAATAGGGAAAATATAGCTCTACAGATGACGATGATAATACATGTTGCACGCATTTCTTTGTCTTGAAGGTTTAGCTCCTTAGGGCATCTCCAACAAATGCTTGGAAATCAAAATTTGTGAAATCCACACCCGTTTTTGCCTCTAATAGTGGTTGGAAATGTCTCCCTGATCTGAAATCGGGGAGAATAGTTCCAGAATCCCCAAACTTGTTACATGGTTGTTGAACCTCCGCGCAGAGCTAAGCGGTTGTTCAACAAGCACGTAAAGCACAACGGCTTTATTCTCTACGCGCCCGTTGAACAGTCGCGTAGAGCATTTCCAACGACTCCATTTAGTAACGGTTATATTTTAACCTTACAAATACACCACCCCTCTATTTTCTCCCACATCAAATCATCTTCTACCCTATCTTCTTCCACATCAACTCATCTTCAACTACTTCTATTTAATAAAATGATTACTGATTTTGATGTCGATGCCGCAAGAATGAGCTTTGAAACTTTTGATTTACAAGATCTAGGCCAACCGTTTGGTGGAATGCTAACTACTTCAAGTTGGAGTGCTAATGAAGACTATGATCTTAGCTACATCTACTGTTCACTTTTCCTAGATCCTATCCGTGGTGCCGATCAAAGTGGTGAAACATTTTTGGGGTAGAATCACTAATGCATACAACAGGAAGAACATGGATCGGAATAGAAGTATAGCTTCCATTAAAGGTCGTTATTGTAAGATTAATCATCAAACGCAATGCTTTGATTCAAAAATGTTCAAGTTGAAGCAGAGTAACCCAAGCGGATTTGGAAGTGACACTCATATGGTAAAAAATGTGTATTAATTTTTTTTGTACTTTACTTCTTAGCGTTGTAATAAAAGCTTCATATTATTGATGCAGAGACTTGCCGCAAACAAGTTATTCAAACAAATATATAAACCAGATAGTAAACAAGGACCTCATTTCATCAGTTCATGCATGTGTATGACCTACTGGTTAATCATGTGAAATGGAAATCTTCACTTCAGAAAACAGTACAAGATGTCCAATCAAGCGGTAGTCGTGCGAAAGCTAAAAGATTTGGAGACAGTTGTAGTCCGAGAGATTCGCAGGACAGTGCAACTATGGGTTTAGAAGAAGATGATCACCTTACTGCTAACCGATATGATAGGCCCGAAGGATCCAAGGCAGCAAAGAAAAAACAAGTGGCAGGAGCGAATGAAGGCGAAATCAGAAAACTATTAAAGGAGTCTAACGATATGTATATGAGCGCACTCCAGAGTAGAAGCATTCACCACCAAGAAAGGATTGACGCTATTCATCAACTTGTTAAGACAAAACGACGAAAGGAGGAAGATGCATTCATGTTTACAGATATTTCGCATATGGATGACGTGCAACGCGAGTGTACGGAGTATCGAAGATTTGAGATAATGAGGCTAAGAAGAGAAGGAGGTGCGTGATTGCAGATAACTTGGATGTAAACTTTAGTTGTCTTTGTATGCGCCAGTTTGGTGTAAGTTTGCATTTTGTTTATGTAGCGTAGGAATGGAGTTTGAAATGGCGTTTGGAATGGCGTTTGAAAATGGCGTTTGAAAATGGCGTTTGAAATGGCGTTTGAAAATGAAAATCGTATACCATAGCGACTTTTTGATTATGGCGTTTGAAAATGGTGTTCGAAATTGAAATGGCGTTTGAAAATGCCGTTTGAAATGGCATTTGAAATTGAAAATCGTATACCATAGCGACTTTTTGATTATGGCGTTTGAAAATGGTGTTTGAAATTGAAATGGCGTTTGAAAATGGCATTTGAAAACGACGTTTGAAAATGGCATTTGAAAATGGCGTTTGAAAATGGCGTTTGAAATTTAAAACTCCAATTTGAAATGGCGTTTGAATTTAAAATGGAGTTTGAAATTCCATAGCGACTTTTTTAAATTTTAAACTGGACATAACTTTCAATTTATATTACGAAATCTGAATTTTTCACATTCGTTGGAAAGATATACTTAAACAGATTCAAATGTTTTTGGTTTTACTGAAATCCGAATTATATTGAATCCTACACATTCAATTGAAATGTAAAACCGAATTTTCAAACTGCCGCCTCATTTTAAACTCCATTTTAAATTAAAATAAATCATACAAAACTCAATTTTTAATTAAAATAAATCATACCAAACTCCTTTTTAAAATTCAAACTCCATTTTAAATTTCAAACACCATTTTAAAATTCAAACTCCATTTTAAATTTCAAAATCCATTTTAAATTTCAAACTACATTTCAAACACCATTTTAAAATTCAAACTCCATTTTAAATTTCAAAGTCCATTTTAAATTTCAAACGCCATTTCAAACTCCATTTTAAAATTCAAACTCCTTTTTAAAATTCAAACTCCATTTTAAATTTCAAATACCATTTTCAAATTCAAACTCCATATTAAATTTCAAAATCCATTTTAAATTTCAAACTCCATCTTAAAATTCAAACTCCATTTCAAACTCCTTTTTAAAATTCAAACTCTATTTTAAATTTCAAAATCCATCTTAAAATTCAAACTCCATTTTAAAATTAAAATTCAAACTCCTTTTTATAATTCAAACTCCTTTTTAAAATTCAAACTCCATTTTAAATTTCAAACTCCATCTTAAAATTCAAACTCCATTTCAAACACCTTTTTAAAATTCAAACTCCATTTTAAATTTCAAACACCATCTTAAAATTCAAACTCCATTTCAAACTCCTTTTCAAACTCCTTTTTAAAATTCAAACTCCATTTTAAATTTCAAACTCCATCTTAAAATTCAAACTCCATTTCAAACTCCTTTTTAAAATTCAAACTCCATTTTAAATTTCAAACACCATTTTAAAATTTGAACTCCATTTTAAATTTCAAAATTCATTTTAAATTTCAAACTACATTTCAAACACCATTTTAAAATTCAAACTCCTTGTCTAAACACGTGTAATCAAAAACATGGCATACATAACATCGTACAGTAATACAAACCATGTCACAAGACATATAATACAATAACATACAACAATGTCATCATCAACATATCGTCAGTCATAAAAAAATATACAACCATGTCATCATCAACAACACATGTAATATAAAACATGTTAGCCATAACAAAAACATACAACCATGACGCTGCATGAACCATCAGTCAATATGCATAGAAGCGCTACCTGCCCCATCGGAACTGTCATCATGATCGTCATCATGAACGTCATCCAAATCATCTTCCATATGTGCTCCATCACCAGAACCCTGCTGCTGTAACTGAGTCTGTAGGGAAGCAATCTAGGCCTCGTACTGAGATTGCTGCTGTGCCAAAGCTCCGTGTAAACTCTGGTACATCAACTGTGTGTACTCCAATGTCATACGCTCAAAAGCAGCCAATATACGTCTATCATGGTCCATGTATAGAGAGTACTGTTAATGAGACAACTTGTGTTACACAAATGCAATTTTTATAATGAAATCGTATACCAGTATTATTGTATTACTCTTACGTACCTGATGTGAATGATACAAAACGGCTGACGGTACTCCAGGAGGGTCAATAGGAGGATACTGCAACGAAATCTCTACAATATGACCCTGTACTTCATACACCATAAAAATGTGTGGCGGAGGGTCCAAAGCACCACTCTGCGTGAACTGAGACGATACAGGCACAAAGGTAGGGGGATGCACCGGGAATCTGCCTGCTACTGAAGATGGCCCGATATGGTCAGAGTTCAAACCCCGAAAATAGTCTGGTAAAGCATAAGTGCATGGCGCTACTCGAGCCCAACAGGTATCAAAATCTCCAGGCATTGTATAAGGCTCACCGTCCACCCAGCCTGCAGCCCTCATACCCTCAATATATGCTGATCCTACCTATATATCCCCGAACATCTGATCCCATGGGAGTTGATCGGAAGGAATGTGCTCTAACCCATATAGGTGTAGCCAACACTACTCCCCCAAATACCAAATGAAAGGGCATGTAGGCACCTGGAAGCATACCCTACGCCTCGAAAGACTAGAACTGAAAATGAGAGGGTGCTCTTCCGGAGGAGCCATAAAATCTATGTATGTCTGCCATGGACGTCGAATAATGTCATCCCGCTCCCTCATATCAATCTGCGTGCGCGCCTCCATAAGCTCGTTATGCATACCCTGTGCAGAATGAGCGAGATGCATAACAGGTCCTCATCGTCGTAATCTCGAAAAGTATATGTACACCTACTGATGGCCTCATCAATAAGTCGGGGGTGCATGTTCGCCATGTACTCGTAATACCAAAATTGGAGAATATACCAGAAACCGTACAGCTGCTTGTAGCGCTGTACGGCCTAGAGATCAAAAGCTACATACAAATAACCTAATATCGTTGTACCCTAATCGAACGAATGCAACTGCTCTATGTCTACAAGGATAGCCAAAAAACCAAGTCTAATAGTCCCCCTGTTGTTGCTAAAAAAGGCGGAACCAAATAGGTATAATAGAAAGGCCCTGGTAACGGGGGTGTGCATAGCCATAGTGGTCTGATGTGCAGTGATATAGGCATACAGAGTAGGTAGGCTAACGACTCCTGAAGAAACGGTATGAGGATCTAAACCCGGTAAATGGTCTGAAAATCTATCAAACTCCTCAAATGATACATCAAAGGGAATGGGGTGACAACCTGGACAACCAATCTCAATGCCCGTGAGGACGTAAAAATCCAAAGGAGTAAGCCCTAACTCAAAATCATCAAAGTGAAATGTGTGTGTAGTAGGCCACCATCGCTCACTAATAGCCTCTACAAGGCATCGGTCAACATGAGCAAACCTAGGTAAATCTAAAAAGTCGCCAAATGGTGTATCACGAAGTCTAACTGATATAGGCTGGGGTAACTGCTCAAAAAGTGTCGTACAACGTGACCAAGTACCTCACATAGCAATATGTCGAACCTAAATGTATGTAAATTTGTTGTAAACATGTAATATTAAACAACATTCGTGAATAGTAAAAAAGGATATACGTAACAAAGTTATAAAATTATACCTGAGTTGTCGCAACAGCAACAGACACTCAGTGTGTAAATGTCGCAGGCAGATCGTGCAATACTCTAAGGCACGCAGCAGTCACGGTGGCATCTGGTGCGGTATGTACTGGTCCGACATTAGGATCTGTCGGAGGATGGCTGACCCGTCTACCAGACATAACTTTACGTGGCGGCATTTCGTCGTAGATATTAATAAAAAAAATTAAAAGGAGGGAAATTAAAAAAAATTATGAATGGAAAAATGAGCATTTCTGCCTGATATAGGCGGAAATATTCAAGCGGCTGTTGAACAACCGCGTAGGCTCTACGTGGTTGTTCAACAAACACGCGCTTTTTTTCTTGTGGAGCCGGTTTTAAAAAAGGCCACGCGTTTGTTGAACAACCGCTTAGTTACACGCGGTTGTTGAAGAACCGCTTGGACTAAAAACTGTTGTGATTCCCCAATTTCCGGAGTGTGGATAATCGAAATACGAAAATCCACACTCCGGAACAGTTGGAGATGCTCTTAGAGTAGGCACGTTCGAGTAGCGAAGGCGGGGTGATTGATTTAGAAAACACAGTGCCACTTGATTTACTTTGACATGAAGTATGTGTAAAATAAATCCTAAAAATGCACCTACTGTTCCAAGCATGAACAGTAGTTCATCAGAACTATGGGTTACTTTGACATATCTTAATTAGTGCTTTGTTCCAATATAAACAATGTTTGGCGCATTCATACGTCACTACATAGTTGTTCAAGGAACATATAGCCTTTGTATATGAATATGTGTAAAAGAAGAAAGGATGGGATAGCTGTTGCTAGCATGTGCCTGTAGGATTGTATTAATTGATTTGCATGTGTTCCCAAGGTGAATCATTTAGTGTAGTTGACAAGGTAAGTTGATTTGAAAACACACTATTTACTTTGGTATGAAGATTTTAGGGGAATCGCCCTGCTTTCCTACGTGAATTAGTCCTTTGGTCTGCATTGTATTTCATTTCTTAGGCCCCTGTTGATTTGAACACATAGCTAATGGGTTTGCATGAAAAGACATAAGGCATGTGCGCATCTTCTCTTATAGAGTAGACATCGGGTTTTGTGCCTCTTTTTAATTTCAATTTACTATATGTGTTTGTATAGTTAGGCTTAGGCATAGGTGATAAGTTCAAACTTAGACATGTGGCTTTTAAAACTATACTCTGCACTTCTATTAAGTTAGATAAAACATTTCCTCTTTAGTAAAAGTAGCTGGACATAAATCCGGTTCTAGAATAGTCAGCAAACATAGATTAAAACATTTCTCATTTTAGTTCAATTCATAATTTGGTAGCAGCAGACAACTACAAAGTATGACACATTCCTCAAATCATACTTATAACATATACTAACTGTGCATGTCACCTACTGTATGTCAATTTATGTATTTATATTATTAGGTGTTTTCAGACAATTTAGGCTGTAATTGTAGTTCTTCCATGACATAAAGTGTATTTGATTATTGTACTACATTGGTAAAATGTAAGTTTTGCAACCATATGATTGTGTGTGATACATAAGTTAAAAATGGTTTGGTTTTTACACGATGAATTCTATTTTGCTTGCGAATATAGTCAAGTGATGCAACGATGAATTTTCAACTGTAGAGTGTTGGTGTTACAATGAAGTCGCTAAAATTTAGCGATGCCATTATGACATTATGTCATTGATATACCCATGTGTCGCGAAGGCGTCATTAATATTTTGTGATGACATAGCGATGCCAACTTGGTGATGCTTTAGTGAGGCCATACAGTTTAGTGATGCCATTTTTTTCTGACTTGAATTTGGCGTTACTACGACATTAATTTTTTTACAATGCTATCGCGACACTAAATGCGTGTCAGAATAACATAAATTTGTAGTAGCGTATCCTATTATTAAAATTAATTAAATAATCAAAATTATTTAAATTCAAACCATTCTATTAAAATAATTAAATAAATTAATTATTGAATCGCTAAAATCCCGGGTCATTACACTTCTAAGTAATTCAAACAAATGAATGAAAAGGAGGTCTTGTACTACTACATAATGGAAAAGAGATGGTTTTGTCAAGGCATTCATACTTCGAATTCTCCCCAGGGCTATATATGTGTGTGGCCAGTCTATGATGCAGTATGCTTTGATTGAAAGCATGGTGTCAAGGATGCCTTGTTTATTTTGAAAAGAAGTTGCTAAGGGCCTTCCCTCCAATCATTGTCATGGCTAGACTAATTTCCTGTACACAATATTTGCATTTGAAAATATATTCAGATGTCTTAGCTTTTTAGTGTTCTAGCTGTGTTGCTGATTGAAAGGAAATAGCCGTATGTATATGTGACTGAAAATGATAGCTGCAGTGCTTGTGTAATCTGATTGAAGAGATGCAGCAATGAAGTTGTGTATGACTAAAGTGGAGCAATGCTATGTTTATAGTTGTGCTTTGATTGTAAGTGAGATGTATGTTCTGCAATGTCATCTTCTTGAGTTACAATCCATGTGCAGTAGGTTCAATTTGGTTAGAAAAAATTACAAATGCTTAGTGGTTAAGTATTTCAAATTATCAATGTGCATGAATAGCCTTATGTAGTACACATGAATCTATTCTAAATGTTTTCCAAATGGTATAGCGATGATAAAAAAGGCACATATGCGTTTTTAGACCCTTAATACATAAATGTTATAGCTTCTAAAAGAGTAAACTTCATGTGATTTAAATGGCATATCTTTTGTACACATCAAAACAGATTTTCATTCATGGCTTTTGATATTAAGTACAAAGGTATAAAATTTCTCAATTTAATGTAGTATCATATTTCACATAAGTTATTATAAATTTATTTAAGTTTGAACCCACTATAATATATAAAACAAAATATACAAAAGTACTTACTTAAAAATGCACTTATATACATATATGTTCGTATGTTAAGGAAAAACCAGATATGATATTTACATACTTGCTAATATACACAAATATTCATATATTTGTTAAGGAACTTAAATAATATTAATATATATTTATACAGGAATTTGTCTATAGTTATTACTTTAAATTTTTCTCTAGAATATTAAATTCCAATATTCACTATATTTTTATAAGAGCTAAAACAAGTATAAAAATACAATCAAAACAAGAAAACATTTCCTGCTTGTTTTTCATTCATAAATATATATTAAACCATTTAATATATGTTATTCCTGAAATTTCTCCGATGTATATTATTGGCAAATTAATATTTTAACTCAATTACTGAATTAATCCGTAATAAACTGTATTACGAACTTAGGAAAAAACCCGGGACATTGCAATCAACCCCCTTAAAAGAATTTCGTCCCTGAAAGTAAAGTAATGAGGAGATTTTAGTTATATATCAAGCTATAGACTTAAACACATATGTGGATCATCCCCTAATAATCACAACAAACAATGCATCCAAAACACACAGATTACCTACTCAAACATTTCATAGCAATCACAACATCCAATTTCGTAACTAGAATTATCTGGCATTCCTGTTGGAAATATTTTCATTTCAATTTCACACACATTCAACTCATCAACTTCTATTAGTCCGTGACCGTAAATTGGTAAGAAAATAATCTTCTAAGCATCAATCCCGAAGACCGAAATCAACATCAGATCGATACTCAGAAAATCACTTAACTCTACCAATCTCCAGTTAGGTTCCCATTCCATATCTTAACTCCTAATCAACTTATATTACCTATTTTCTATTTCTGGAAAATATTTTTGATTATTTTTGGAAAATAATTCCAAAACTTATTTACTTCATTAGCTTGAATTACACTTGTTCAAACAATTTCTTCCTTTTTAAAACTCTAATCTGATTTAACTTGCTCTAGTTAAATTTTCAAATTTCAAAATTTCAAATTCCCAGTTTTCATTTCAATCAGTTTGAAACCGAGTATCCCAATTTCATTATAGATTCAAAACCTTTGAATTTTCCCAAGACATTTCGTTCTACTCAAACAAATTCCAGTTTGTCGTATTCGTATACTCAATTCTTATACAATCTAATTTGATTATATAACAATTCCAATTTATAATCCTATTAGATTATAATAATAGCCATCGACACACCATATATAATAATTTCAGAAAATTATTCTGTTTGTACCAAAATATAATTTTTGAGTAAAATTATTTCATTTACCCAGTTTTAAAACAATACTGTGTCGAATTACCCTATCCAAGAGTTTATAAATACTTTTCGATACAGTGTGCACCCTTCATCGACCAGAATTTTTAAACCACTCGACAAACTAATCAACGCAATATAAAAAGTTATTATATCAATTAACAAATACACGCTCATATATGCACTCAAACTCAATTTAGGGTGTTACTAACCCTATCTCTATTGAGTTGCGCCATAGAGCCCAAGTTATCACTCAATCTTCAGCTTTGATACCAAGTGTAACGACCCAAATTTTGGTACCCTTTGAGCTGACCAAACACATCACAAGTCCAACCCAAAGAACACTAAACTTAGATGTCGAAGAAAGAAATTAGAGGATGAGAAAAGATAAGATAAAAAAGTTAGAATATAAGAAAAAAAACATACACAAAATCAGAGTAAATATAAATCTCACAGTGGAATGGATAAAATATAATAAATATATAATCTCCTTTGAAATACAAACTGGATTTGAACTTACATACATCGTCAGAGTATAACCATATATACAATACAGTGGAAATAAACTCTATATATCTATTGTTGAAGCCTCCTGCTCCAAGCTCTTCCAGTAAATATGTAATATCCTGAACTACTTGACTACCCGTACAAATTTGGGCACCCAAGAGTTTAGGGAAAACATAGAAAATAAACTTTGGGTCAGTCATGGGACTGGTGTGAGTAAACGATTTTAAAATAGTTTGATAATTAAAAGATATCTCATAAGACTACGCCGTATAACACGGAATGAGTTTTTCCCTTACGAGACTCCACAATACTTGATTTAACTTTCAAAAACGTTTTGAAACAAAGACCGATCCACAAATAAACACGGATGGTTTTTTCCTTACGGTAACCCAAAACATCTTTATATCAAATCTCTTCTGATATTATAATAATGTCTACCAAACCACAAATAAATAATCATCTAGCAGAACGCTTGCATCTCACGTTCTATATATGTAGTATACAACAAAAACCGCGGGTGCTTATTGGAGATTGGATTCCGAATATGACAAGGTATGGAACCATCTTCCGATAGTGTATCTCTATAGGGGAATATACTGGGTTCATCAAGAACATCTTGCAACCCGGCCACACATGACCGACCACTCATTTCTCTTGAGTGTATCGAATATATTGTCACCTTATGGTTGGTACCAACATAACCCTTCCCGGGAGATACAGAAGCGAAAAAAGTACAAAAAATGAACATTCTCTAGATGGTGACAATACATCCTAAATGGAGCGACCCACTTAGCCATGTTGCCTACCCGATTTTTGTCATTTCCCGGTTGTGAGGCTTGAGGTCAAAACTTACCTTTGGATGTGTCATGTCTTCATTTACTTTGAATGCCACATTGTCAAACCCGTCAAATCACAAATTGATTTACCCAAAGCTAAGGGTATAAAGCTAAAAGAAACGAATTTCTTTGCCACCAAATATAGTTTTGATGAGATCAACTTACGTGATCTGTTAGGTATACTTTGTCAGACAGCCATCCATACAATTTGTTCTGGGACTAGACAAACTGAAGGCACTATTCTGTAAATCCATCTTAGGCAATTTCTACCTAGGATCGACAGATCATCCCTTATGAAAACTCTATCTTTAATGGTTTTCAGTTTGACTTCAAATTAATCAACGCCAATGTCCAAACAAAGTGGTATTTGTATTTCATTTAGAAAACCATTACCGGTCTCTTTGGATCGATGAACGTTAAAATCTTTTAGGGACCAGTGATACTTAAAGGAATCAGGTTATCATATTCAACAAATTTCAGTATTTATAATATCAGGACTTATCTACACAATTCCAGATTTC
Source organism: Allium sativum (assembly GCA_030737875.1). Taxonomy (NCBI): domain Eukaryota; kingdom Viridiplantae; phylum Streptophyta; class Magnoliopsida; order Asparagales; family Amaryllidaceae; genus Allium; species Allium sativum. Next base: position 495,852,673 of record CM060920.1, read on the forward strand.
AACCGTAATTTAATGTTATTTAAATAAGGCATGTAAATGATTAAATTAAACTAAATAAGTCTATTAGGTCTTACCACAGCACGAAAATAAATTTAATCAACATGTCCATCATCACAATTGATCATGTTTATTACAATCCAACAATTCAAATACAACTAAATGTCATTCTTAAATTGGTTGATCTTGGAAATTTATTATTTCCAAATCATGTACATCTCAGGTTTTATTTAGTTTAAGAATCCATTTATTTTACTTGATTATAACGTATCGTTATAATCTATACTTCAATATATATATATATATATATATATATACGACTTAAAAATATAACTATTATCTCATTGATTCAGTATGTAATTAATTCAGAAATCTTATATAAAACGAAACACGAACGATACTTTCTTGAGTTCAGCTAAATTGATTACCCATTCAATGTCTACTTCCAATTTATCTCTATTCCATTTATTTTCTGAACTTCAAAATAGATCCCATATTTATTGGTTAACAAATTTTCTCTTACCAAAATCTCCTACAACCATTCTTATTTGCAAAACATTCGCTTCTAATATTATTTACTTTGATTGCGAATATCCTACTGCCTGGACTTGTTTTGGCTGATCAACTGGATTTCACACTACAAGAAAACATTGATTTAGCATCAAATATTTAGAAGCGGAAATTTTTGTCGCTAATTTGCGACGGATTTCCATGTGATCTGCAAGGAATAGTTTCTTGTTTTTTTCAACTTGTTTTCTTTTATTTAATACCATCATCTTCTGTCATCCCTCACTAAGTCGTTGCAAATTGCGTCAAATTACCGACAGAATATTTTTGCTGCTATTTTCCGATGCAAATTCAGGCAGAACACCGACTAATATTTTCCACTGCTATTTGTGATCCGTGTAGTATTGATATCATCTGTTAGATCATGTTAGTAGTCCGAGGATTATGCATCGGGCTATTCTGATCCGTTAGATTTATATCCCAACACATCTAATTTTTCCTTTTTCATTAGTTTCGCTTAAAACTTTCACGATCATTAATCCGTCATCTTCTAAATGACTTCCGCACCCAAATTTTCGTGAAAACCCTAATAGGAAAGACAATTACAATCGATGTCGAAATCAGTGACACGATCAATAATGTCAAAGCCAAGATCCAGGTCTGATTCTTACCCATCTAGGGTTATGCTTTATTTCGATTTTTTCTTGATTTTACTGAGAATAATTTCGATTTATTTATGATTCTGGGATGTTAGGTTGTTTTTGCTGAGAATAATTTCGAAAGCAACGACACAGTGAACCGTTTGTTTGATTTTCATGTAAATTATTTTCTTGACTTTTCACTCAATTGGATTATAATGTTAAATAAATTAAATCAGTCTATCGCTTTGCAACAGGAAATGGGTATGACCTGCTCCATTAAAATTGGACACATAACTGTTTTAACCTAAGGCTAACTTTAAGTTGTGTACTTATCCCCATGTCAACTTCTATACTGCAAGTCTGTTGATGGTGCTTACTCATTTTCTCATGACCTTTAAAAAACAAGGCATTATGTGTTTATGATCAGTAACATGATTGACATTGACGATGCTGATTCAGGAAACTAAAACATGCCTATTTTTACTTTTAGACGATGAACCTACACAACGTAGATGAAGTATAGAAGGAATAAATAATACACGGGTTTTTTAATCTTTGTTGATTGTAAAGGAAAACAACTACTGTAAAGTAGTAGCTTTTCTTAATAATTTTGTTAATTGTTTTGTTGTTTATATTACCTTGTAGTAACTCGTACTCATTACGAATAACTAAGTAAAAAAATGAAATTGGTTTTCCTAAACATGTTATCAATTGCAATGAACTCGTTTCTGTTCCTCTAATTATAGTAGTTTTTTTAAAACTGTACAATGTCAAAGTCAAGATTCAAATTATGTGGGTCTACATTGAATCATACATGATCATAATGAAAATGTCGATAGGAGTTATGTTGTTAAAACTATGTGTCCACCAGTGATTACCAGGTGAATTCATTAATTTGTCTTTGTTTCTTCCTTACTCTCACTGTTCAATTAGCACAAAATGATTTAATGTCTTCTTTTTTTATTGGTTATATTTGTCGAATTATTATATTTGCAGCGATCAAATAATGTTATGCTTTCGCAGTGTAGATCGTAGCCATTATGCTTCTTTGGAATCAGTTGTGGGATCACTCACTGGTTGTTAATCCTAAGTATGCGTTCATTTTAGGTCATATTAATGTATAGACAAACAACTAACGATTGAAGAATCTGGTGTTCATGCGGATCATTATTGTGTTGTTTCTCTGAAAGTTTATTTCAAATGATTTTGTGATCACTCAGACCCAGTCTTTCTAAAGGCCTATATTTGTGTTAGTTTTAAGTTTTTCTGTTCGTAGAAATACAGTAATGACTTTGAAAGCATTAGTAAATAATATATTACCTTCCGGGTTTTGTATATTAGCTTAATTTCAGTAATTTGTTTTGGCATTAACGTAGTAATGGGATAGTTGTAAGAGTAACGTGCCTTATAGTTAGCTGTGTTATTTAGAGTGGGTATCTTGAGGTGGTAGAAAAAAAGAGAACAATCAAGTAACTAAGAAAATCTCAATTCATTAACCTATTAATTTTTGACTATCTTACTGGAATGACAAAGACATTAGACAAATAGACACATAAATGCATACTGAGATATAATATAGGTTAGGACTCTTATTTCTTGATTATATCAGTTATAGGTACATGTTATTGACCAAAAATTGCACACCTGATGCATGTATTTTTTGGAATCAAACAATTTGGAATATTAAGCTAGAATATAAAATAGAAATCATGTTTGGGAAATAAAAATTAAGCTAGAATGTAAAATAGAAATCATGTTTGAGAAATAACATTAAGCTAGGATATAAAACATGTTCGTTTTCAAACTGGAATATATGAAACATGAATTATATGCTTATGGATTGTACATTTACACTGCACTACATGCAGCATATGCTGAGTGTAAAATCAGTTTGAAAACATAGCTGGTATTACCACGACATATGTAATTTTTATCCAATTCCATGTTCATGGAAGGCAACCTTATCTTTGTTGCCCCATGGCTATCAGTGCTTGATACCAACTATACCAACGTATGTGCAAACATATGTACCCCAAACTGCACTATATCTTTTTGGTCCTACCTGTAGGAATTTTATACAGCACTACTGTAATAACCCGGAAAATGTGGACCAGTTTAAAATTTTTAAATTAGGTTATTAACAAGAAATTTGAATGATTAAAATAGCCTATTTCCATAAAATATAGAATTGTGTATAATATGGCCGTTTGAAATTTTGAATACAAACTAAGTTTGACTGTACCGGGTGGAAAATACAACGGATTTTAACGAAATTGAAAATATTTAAATCTGTTTATCAATACCTTTCTAACGAATCTGAAAAATCGAAATTTCATAACGGAAATCAAAAGTTATGGCCAAATGAATTTTCAGAAAGGTCGCTATATAGTATATATAGCCCTTGAAAATTGAGATTTTGCATACGACCTCGGAATTCGACGAAACCACTTTTGTTGGGTCCGGGATGTCAAATTATTGCTAAGTTTCAAATTTCGTAATTTTTGAAGCTAGTATGTGGGCGGGGCAAAAGATAACGTGTTTGGTCAAATTCTGTTAAAATGGGTCGACCTAAAAATGGCCGTTTTTCAAACGAGCTCAAAATTCGACGAAACTAGTTTTGTTAGGACCGTATCGTCAAAACAAAGCTAGATTTATTTTTCTGGAATTTTTCGATTCAGTTTGTGGCCCTGGCAAATTGAAATGTACGTTTAAATTAAATATCGAATGTTTTATATTTTAAATTGAAAAATAACTGACTGTAACAGTCGAAATGGCCAACGAAACATATCCCATTGTGTCCGGAATGGGGGTATTTAGCTAGGGGCGACAGTCGTTGGGTTTAAAAAGGAGTCCGTTTGCAAAAACACTATTTAAAAATTTTTCTATAAATATCGACCAATGAGAAATTTTCTTTTAAAAAAATAAATATAAAAACCTAAAACCCTAAAGCCGCCAGGCGAAAAGAACGGTCCCCGTAGCTCGCCGCTTCCCCTCCTTTTTCCGATCGCCAGAGGCCGCTTCGCCGCCGACCACTGTTGAGGCTTTTGCTCGCCGTACTCCCCTCTCCACATCCGACCTAGCCTCGTCACCAACAGAGCTGCCGTCGACGAGTTCGAGCTCTTCAAAGTCGCCGCCTTCCTGGAGCCGCCGCCGCCTGGATTCGCCATCTCATCGCCTCAGACAACCACCGCTAGGAAGCTCTTTCCTCCCTCGACGACGTCCAACAGCCTGATCGTCCTATAGAGCTACGAATCAAAAGAAAAATCAAAACCTAGAATTGAACAAGTTTGGAAACTATCGGGTTATTTAATTTTAAACTGTTTTAACACTTTAAAGCGTTGCAAAACTTTGAAAAATAATATCTTTTTCGTTCTTCAACGAAATTCGATGAAACAGGAGACACCGTGACCGCAAGGAGGCTCTCTACATTCTAGAAGAAGCCGCGGATTTTTCTGGCCTTCCTACGATTTTTAGCACCGCAAGAACCAATGTGAGGAATCTAAACTATTTGTGTGAATGAAATTGCGTTGTATAAATTATATAAGCGAAGTGTAAATTATATACGCATTGTATACCTCATGTACATGTGTTGTATAAGTTATATTAGCGATGTATAAATTATACAAGCGTTGTTTGAAACATATATGCTTTGAATTGTGATGAAATGCAAGTGAATTATTATATTATATTATATATATATATATATATATATATATATATATACTCCCCTCGTCCACAGACCATGGACGATATTTATTGCTTGTGATTGACGTGATATCATATGATTGACGAATGGTTGGAAATAATTGTTTGTGGTTGATATTATGGTTGAAAAATACCTTTGTGGTTGAAAAATACCCTCTTGTGGTTGAAACAAAATAGAATAGGATTGTGGAATTGAAAATAAAACATGCCGCCTGCGTGCGAACTAGATGCATGATCCCCATTGTCAAAAACCGCGAGGTTTTAAGGTAGAGCGAGGAGCCGTACTAGGGACGGTCCCGGTTTTAACTACCCTGCCGTTATGCTGCCGAAATTTTCTGAAATATTTATGTGTTAGAATAATTTTCATTCATTGAAACTATTTACATATGCTATATCGAATATTCATGTGTTGAGCTGCCAATTCATTCGTTGAGTTGAAATTCATGTGTTGAATATTATTCGAATTTAAACAAATGGCTTTAGTAATAAAAATCACATTTTTATATATATACAAACGATATCGAATATTCATGTGTTGAGTTGCCAATTCATTCGTTGAGTTGAAATTCATGTGTTGAATATTATTCGAATTTAAACAAATGGCTTTAGTAATAAAAATCACATTTTTATATATATACAAACGATATCGAATATTCATGTGTTGAGTTGCCAATTCATTCGTTGAGTTGAAATTCATGTGTTGAATATTATTCGAATTTAAACAAATGGCTTTAGTAATAAAAATCACATTTTTATATATATACAAACGATATCGAATATTCATGTGTTGAGTTGCCAATTCATTCGTTGAGTTGAAATTCATGTGTTGAATATTATTCGAATTTAAACAAATGGCTTTAGTAATAAAAATCACATTTTTATATATATATACAAACGATATCGAATATTCATGTGTTGAGTTGCCAATTCATTCGTTGAGTTGAAATTCATATGTTGAATATTATTCGAATTTAAACAAATGGCTTTAGTAATAAAAATCACATTTTTATATATATACAAACTATATAGAATATTCATGTGTTGAATTCCAATTCATTCGTTGAGTTGAAGTTCATGTGTTGAATGTTATCATCTTGTAAAAATAAAATGAATCGACATTGAAAACTATATTTTTATGATATTTATGAAGTGTTAAAAATACACTAGTGTCGAATAAATATTTTTGATGATAAAAATATTCCTTTTATCATGTATACGCTTAGTTAAAAATACACTAGTGTCGAATAAATATTTTTGATGATAAAAATATTCCTTTTATCATGTATACGCTTAGTTAAAAATACCCACGTGTTAAAATAAATAATAGTTTGCTAGGAATATTATTTTTAGCTTTGTTCTGCATATATATACATGTGTTGAACAGGAAAAATGGATTAGCTATTGAGTAAAGAAACCATTTGCGTGCCCGACAAATAGGTAAACCTTGATGAGTTGGCTGCGCAATTTTATTTATATATCAACTCCTGTGAATGCCATTGGATGCGGAGTGCTGGTTTTTCTGTGTGAAATAATAAACAACGCCATAGGATAGTAACAATTAATTTTGAACTACACTACATGGCATACTTCTTGACGATAGGCATACTTCATCATATTCCACATAAGCAATTGGAGCTTGTGTGACGAGGTGGAAGATTTACCATATAAGCAAGAGGCTTGTATGGCGATGACTATGTACTACAGGTTGAACTGATGACTGATATGGACTATATAAATTATAACGATAAAATGCCAGATTAATAAAAACCCCACACGGGTCTAGAGTTGACAATAATCACGTTGCTCTAGTTATTAGATACGGCACATGGACTATTTATTTCCACACGGAAACGGGGTGACGGGAATTTATTCTCTGGAGTGATTATCAGTACATGCTCCTCCGTAAACACCAGAATATATCACTAAAAATATGTGAATGCTTTTTAGGATTTATTGGGTACCTAATACGGCCCAATAAATTTCCAAACCCCTCCCCGTACAAAGGAGGTTATGGCGAAATTTTTCGAAATATTAAGGCGTTAGTGAAATATTTGAAGTGAAACGAAGTTGAAAATATAAAATAAACTATAGTTGAAACTATAGATTGAACTATATTTATATATATAAATATAATTAAAAGGAATAGAGGCCGTGCAGTTCGCGTTTCGGAATCGTAATTTGAAACGATTGGTACGAGAAATCCGACCATCGGATTTTCCCGAAACCGCAACCGCCGGGTTCGCCTTGGAAATATCTTTCCAACGGCACCAACCTTGTAAAAATCCAACGGTTGGATTGTCCGGAATGTTTAATTCAAATCTGAAGAAAAACAGCGCCAGAATCGTTTATATTTATATATAAATATAAATATAATTAAATTTAGTTGAATAACGACGCTGCAGTTCGAATTTTGAAACCGTAACTTCAAACGACTAGTGTGGAAGATCCGACCGCCGGATTCTCACGAAACTGGAACCGTTGGGTTCGCTTTGGGAATATCTTCCCACTGATATAGACTTTGTAGAAATCCAACGGTTAGATTTTCCGATATCTGTAAAACAAATTAAGGGAAAAACAGCGCCAGTGACACGAAACGACCTGAAACGTCGTTTAATTAAATATGGCCATTTTTAAATAAATAAAAATGGCGAAAAATTGTTATAAAATATTATAAGCAACATAGGTTGCAAATAAACCAATTGGGCTTGAATTGTCTGATATTTGATGGTTGTATGTGTATGACATGAAAATAACACTAAATAACTGAAAGATGGATGTCGAATAATATAACCATATAAAGAATCGATTTAAATTCTAATGACGTGAATTATTTGAAAAGGCCGAGCTAACCCTCATTTCAAATAATTCATCAAGCGATTCGAATTGGAAAATGCAAAGACGATTCAAGACCGACGATCTTCGTATCGGTTGGATGGGCGCTACTGAGGTTCCCAACCGGAGTAGCTACCGGAAAGGGACGGAAGTAGTAGCCGTCTGAACGTATATGTTGATTGGACGGATATACGAGGAATTTGACGCCTCCGGTTTCGTTCAGACCCAGGACGGACTTGTAAATGGACTGTGTGTCTGACATTGGATTTTGTTCTATATTGATTGATCTCTGTTAAATATATATCTGTTTGGCGGCGGAAAATTTATTCTTTTGCTTAACGCCCTTCTCTGAGACGTACGAGCTTAGAGGTTATATATCGATGGAAATCAATCGTATGGAGTGGACTGCCTATGTGGCATGCCAAGATGCTGTGATCAAGGCTTCTGTTGCAAAGCAAAGTCTTGTGGATGATGATCAAAGCAAGGACTACGTGGCCTAGCTTTGTGTATTTCGTAGATTCGCGAGCCTCACACCCCGGGTATGAGTTAAAAACGGGATACGGACTGCAGGGAGAGCACGATGTTTCTTTCTAGCTATGGTGGTGTCAGTGACTTACCAGCCCTGACATATATATCTACTTTTCACCTTTGTGGTTGTTGGAATGCGAGGCGCCTCGATTATAGGTCTGTAAGGACCGGGAAACGTGTGTTCAGGAATAACTAATCCTCAAACGTAAGAGAGGACCGGCCCTGAAGATCCAGGGGTTACCCAGAGTGTGTAGTCCCGAGGCATTTGCTAGAGTGTCTCGAAGCAGAGAGGAGCTTGCCCCTTGCCTCGACTCATGACGGAAATCCAATTTCCAATACGAGATAACGGCTTCGATTGTAACTTATATATGGCGACATAGTGGCATGGGACGCTCATGTCGCCTATGATTGATATTTATGATGCTATTCGTTTTTGAAACATATATGCACTAGTAATAATATCAAATGATTTCTCTTTATACGTATCAAGCATATTTGGCTATTATAAGGTAAAACTCTATCCTCCGGCTTGCGTTGCATTGTGTGTTGGGACTTGAGTCTTATAATGGTTTCATTCTTTCTAAAAGCATTGCGTTGTTTTAAAAGAATTTACCTTGTTTTAAATGCACTAGCAATCACCGGAGTGAACCCGTTCCGCGAAAGTGGCGTGGTCCTATGATTTGCTATTACTGTTGTTTAACTGTTAAATAGATTCCTCATACCAGTCCCCATGACTGACTCGTTGTTTGTTTCACTTTGCAAACGCGGGTGCCCTTATTTTCACACGGGCAGCCTAGTACACAGGTGACAGGTGGTTTTTGGTTCTGCACTGCTGCTTAGCGTGCACTTTTGGCTCATGGCGAGGCTGACTTCATAGAGATGACTTAGATATTTTCCGCCATTACTGTATTCATATTATGATTCCGCCACTGGCGATGCAGACTGATTTACTTTCCGTATTTCTCACTATATGTATATGTATTCCGCCTTCGGCGATGTAGACTGATACTCTTGTTTTGTCACTGCATGTATGTATTCCGCCTCTGGCGATGATGACTGATCACTTCCCTTTCTTTTTACTAAGTATATCCCACGCTATGCTATTCTGATATCCCTACATGTTGTGATTCCGCTGTCATACCCATGTAAAATTATTTTATTTATCGTTTCTGCTATTATCTGTACTCTGCTATGACGATTAATGTGTTATTTCCTAATGATTATCCTTAATACCGCCCCTCGGATTTTGGGATCGTCACAGTTGCTCTACCTTCACTTATATTTCACTGATAAATAGGTCTGCTTAATATCTTTATGTCTGTTGACACTGTTCATATGCATATATTGCTTTATAGGCTAATGACTATTTGCAGTCGCTTGGTCGACTATGTTCCTGTCCGCTATCGTTTGGTATGTGCAACTTGTGACATATAACAATTTTGTACATATCTGAATATGTAAATGCATGAAACTTGATAGCCATTCATGCTCACATTTATTTCTATGCCTTTGTATATGTGTTTGTCTGCTGTCATGTTAATATACATTTGTATGGATATACATCTACGCCTCATATACAGACAAATATATGCCTATTACCATTATTCCTTCCCTTAGCCGATCAAACTCAAGGTTTGCGTTGACCGATTTGTTAGAAAACTTTAATGCACATCTCATTTTTATGTAGAATTTCCAGTAAACAAGGTTAAAGCGATGTCTACTCTTTTGGGAAAGAAGAGTTAAAGTGCACGCCCATTACTTATGACTAACATTACTTTTTTATTATTTCAGGGATCTATGGAAAATAAGATTCCTCCACTTGTCGAGGGTGCAAATGTAAGACCAAGCGACGTAAAGTTATTTGATTGACACACAACCCACTACTTTCTTCAACTCATATGCAAACTTCCACCACTGCACTTTAGTATTTTAAATTTATGTTGTTTGTTTATTTCTTAAAACTCATTTTCAGTCTTCATAATTGTACACGTACCTTTGAACTAATCTTTATTGTTTCAATCATCCCATTTTTTGTTGTCATAATTAACGGTTGTATCTGCTTTTACCTATTGTTGGTTTGACTTCTAGTCGTAGTCCTTCCTGTCATTATCTTGGAAGCATTTATCATCACTGATAAGAACATTATATGTCCAAGAGAAGAATATGAGTGAGATCCTTCTTCTCAGTTTATGTTATAAAAAAAATAACATGGTTGTTTAATAAATAAAAAATATCACATGAATTGATATTTGTGGATTACTTTTCAACTTTGACGGCAATAAGGAGGACCACTGGTTCTAACATTACTGAAACATGGGCTAAGGATGAACTACAACCTTGCCTCTCTAGGTTTTCAAAGATCAGCACCAATTATTTCTTATGGTATTATTTTTGATTGGTTATGAAATTCAGTTTGTGGGCTTTTAATTGACATTTAGTTCATTATTTGATTAAATAGATAATTAATTTGTTCCTGAAGTTGGCTTATATAATTCGATTTAGCGGAGGTGTTCATGGAAATATTCAGAAATCCTAATGAGACGCAGCAAAATAGTATATATTCGTGGTGGATCCGATCCAGAAAATCAGGTGACTCTTAATGAAAGTATTCCAATGTTCATATGCTATTCACTTTCTTCCTTTTACGCTATGTTCTTTTCTATGTTTTACCTTTTGTGTTTGTTGTGAAATACAATGTCTTTTAGATGTTTTGATAATTCTTTTTGTTTAAAAAAAGAAAAAGAAATCTATCAGTATTATGTATATATAACTCATGGTAATATGTATTGTTGAAGTGGCCTGCTTTTTATACTTTATTTCTAGCTTTTATTATCCTGATCCTAATACTAAATGCAAGACTATGGTAGCATGGAGTTACATAATGGAACTTTTTGTAAGCATTTTAAGGCATATGAATTATGACGTCAATTTATTTACATGATACAAACTAATTGGTGGTGCAAATTAATATTTTGTAAACTACACTTAATTCATTGCAGCAATACTTTAGTAAAGGAAAATAATGTGTAGTGTGCTAATAATTATAACTAAATTGGTAAAAACCATAACATAAAACTTTTAGATAGATCTTCGTTAAGGAACTAGTTATGTTCTCTCTGGTTATGTTCTTGCTGTGAATCGAATGCTTGGTACTTGTGTAGATTTATTTAAACTAACTAATAAAATCATTGCAGAGATGGATGCTTTAGTGTGCGAAGATGGATACTTGGCCAGGACCGTGTTTGAACACATGCGACTTTATAATAATCGACAGTATAATAGTGACAACTATTTGCATTTCAGCAATGCATGCTTATTGTCAATGCTTGGATCTTTTTTTTTACTATTTGAACTTTAGACATTATGATGCGTAGATACATCAACTATATAAACATAATTTTTGTTTATGTGACATTAATTTTAAGTTGTATCGAATAATGTTATGAATGTTGTGTAACAACCCGTATTTTCAATAACCTGTTATAACGTAAATCGAGGCAGAATTTAATTGTAAAATCTGAATCAGGGGAAACGGGCTATGCCATTGCGTTCGTCTCGGAAAAATACGCGAAATAGAGTCTGAGTTTTCGAAAATCGGAGTCCGTATGACCCGACTAAGGCCCAACGAAGTTTTCAGAAAATTTCAAAGTAAAAACAGATTTCAAATTCAAGTTTGAATTTGGAAATTAGGGTAAGATTGGGCCAGGCAGGAAAATTCCCGCCAGAGTACCCAAGTCGACAGCCCTGTCGACTTGGGAGTCGACTTGGTTGGACCCAAGTCGACAGCCCTGTCGACTTGGCTGTCGACTTGGTCCAGCCGGGCAGTTTTGCCTGGTGCACCATTTTGGGTTTGTGTTGAGTTTGGGGGCCAGATTCGGTTTTAAGGGCTGAGATTGGAACTAGGGTTTAATCCTAAGGTTGAAACTAGTCCTAATCTCTATAAATAAGACCCTAACCTAACCCTAAATCATCATTATTCATTCATACAACTAAACTATGGCAAAATCAATCCTCTCATGGCCTCCACTCTCTTCATAAAATTCCTAAATAAATTCCTATGAGATTTTCCATGCATACAAGTGTTTTCAAGCTTGTATGAGTGTCATTAGCTTGCATTCAAGTCAAGTTTCTATATTTGCATCATAAAGAATGAGTTTTGATCATTTTGGCTCAAGGGTTTTTCTATTAGAGCTTGCATTTTGGGTCTAATTGATTGCATAAGGGCTTTGTCATATTTTTTTGTCTTCATAAGCATTGTAAGCCCTTTTCTACTTTCATATTTAAACTATAAAGTTAATGAATGATGCAAGTTGTGTTTGATCATTATGATGATGTGTTATGCAAGTTTACTATGATGTGTTATGCAAGTTTACTATGATGTGTTATGCAAGTTCATCATGTTATGTTATGCAAGTTTGATATGCAAGTTTGTCATATGATATGCAAGTTATGTTATGCAAGTTTGATATGCAAGTTTGTCATATGATATGCAAGTTATATTATGCAAGTTTGATATGCAAGTTATGTTATGCAAGTTTGATATGCAAGTTTGTCATATGATATGCAAGTTATGTTATGCAAGTTTGATATGCAAGTTTGTCATATGATATGCAAGTTATGTTATGCAAGTTTGATATGCAAGTTTGTCATATGATATGCAAGTTATGTTATGCAAGTTTGATATGCAAGTTTGTCATATGATATGCAAGTTATGTTATGCAAGTTTGATATGCAAGTTTGTCATATGATATGCAAGTTATGTTATGCAAGTTTGATATGCAAGTTTGTCATATGATATGCAAGTTATGTTATGCAAGTTTGGGTTGATCCTTTTGTTCATGTTATCATGTTATGCAAGCTTATCTTGGGTTTATGAGCTTAAAGCTTCAAGCTTTATGCTAAAGGTTGCATTTTGGCAACATGTAAGTTATCATATCTCTTATGATAACTTGCATGTGAGGCTAAATGCGAACTTATGGCCATTTCTACATGTCATTTATTACCATGTATCACCAATATGTTAAGTTTGGTTTTGTGCATGCTTTTGAGGCCTAAAAATGTAATATGCAAGTATATGAACATATGTACATTTCATATGCCACCATGTTGAACTTGTGGCTTCAACACCTTTATGTCATGATTATGCCAAGTTCCCTCTTTCTATCCTTTATGCGCTATTGCGATATGTAAGCGATGGGATTGCGTTTGGGGTTGGGTAAACTTAAAAGACATAAAAACATAAGCTTGGGAATTTACCTATTAAGTTAGGTCTACCCTTTGGGAATTTACCTATTAAGTTAGGTCTACCCAAATGCTTGAAACTTGTAACATGTTTTGGAAACATGATGGACATGACACTTAGAAAATATAAGTGTGACCAACTCGAGGTTGGGGTGAGTTTGTAGCGTAAACCTACCCGGAACCGACCGGCTTAACTAGTTGCTACAAACAATAGGACCCAATGTGAGAAGTTGGTCATGTTGTACCTTGAACCCGAGGTTAGACCAAGTTGGGGTGTAAAGCTACCCGGATCCGCCCGGCTTAACTAGTAACCACAACAAGGTCTAATGTGAGAGGTTAAGGCGCATTAAATTAATTAATGCCTCATGATTAGGGTTAAGTCATGGTCCACTTAATACTTAACCAATTTGGGCTTGGTAGATTAATCAGGGTTAAGTCGTGAACTCATCGTTACACTTAACCAAGTTAATCCATGATTAGCAAGAGGGTTAAACCGTACTTAACCCACTAGAAAAATCCTAGCAATGGGGGTCCACTCCAGCAGTAATCCCAAGTTTGTATCATCATGATCCTAGGGACTAGGCTAGGGTGGGGCACGATTACTGGACTGGAGGTAAGTGACCAAAAACGACGGCAGAGTGGTACGCCGGTGTAGTTCCGGGCGGACCATGGTCGTGCACATAGTCCGAAGCCGGGGAAAGCATGCACGGGTACCAGTAGATCGAGACTGTGCACTTATGTTTATGGTGTCCAGGGGTTGCCACCCTAGGGCTTGATACACCCGACGGGAGACCCTGCACAGTCTGACTACAATTATGTTTGGGCCGCATTGACACCAATACGTGACGAGTTAGGCTTATAGGGAGCCGATCGACTAGACCGTTTGGTTGGACCGCGTATTAGGGTCACTTCATGTTATTGGGCCAAGGGATCAATACTTGTTTATTCAAGTCATGTTAGTTTGCTAGTACACCTGTGGTGCAAAACCTTAAACCTGATTATGCGATGACACCTTTATCTACCTTGTTAGTTAATCATCATGCTAGTATGTTGTTATCCTTATGTTCATCCCGGCTTTCATCATGCCAGTTAACTTTATCAGTTTACATTGATTGTAGTAGGGCTTACTCAGTCTTTTTGACTGACCTGTTTTCTTTCGCCTCTTTTCTTCCGTTTCCCCCCACCCCCCCAGGTTCTCAGGGTGGGAATATTGGAGCTTAGCTTGGATTTCTGATCGCTTGCTTGTGGGATCTTAGCTCATGTACGGTTTTGACATGAAGCTAGCCATGGTTATCACTTATTTTGGGGATAGTACTTATGTATTTCAGTTTTTCAGTGATGTTGTATTTATCTAGACTTGTGTATTTGGAAAGTTGACATTATGTTGTACCAGACTTGTTTTGAAATGGTTTGAAATCTTCCGCTGTTTTATCTATGTTATTTACTCTATTTATATATATATACATATGTTCTTGTTCTGCCTTGATATATCATTATGCATGTTTACCTGATTCAAACGCCCCTCCAAAGTCAGAGTGCTTGCAAGAGACACCCTGGCGGAGGTGGGGTGTTACATTTGGTATTAGAGCAAATGGTTTACGAGAAGGAACAAAAAGGTTTTTAAAACTTTTGGAAAACTATTTTCAAAACCAAGTATAAAGTATTTTCCAAAGAAAAGTCTAGTTTATTTTAAAGGCTATTCCCCAAAAAGCCATTAGCAAAATCCCTTCGTTTTTCTCCATTCTGAATCTGTCTTTTTCTTCGTTTTCAGTATGGCCGATAACTTTGCCATTCCGGAGGGAGTACACGTACCTGTTTGGTATAGGAGACTTTTGGAGGCTAGGGCGACCGAAGCCGGCCCAACAGATGTTCCTCCTCCTCCTCCTCCAGTAGTTAATGTTCCTCCTCCCCCTCAGCATCCACAAGAGGATTTCGCGGAGATTTGCAAAGACTTTAAGGCGATGGGTTGCAAGAATTTCATTGGAACCGAGACTTATGTAGAGGCAAAGAATTGGTTGAAAGAAACCGAAGATCTTTTTGCCTTCTTTGATATAGATGACCGTAGGAAGGTTTTATTGGCAGTATGGTTGCTAAAGGAAGAAGCTGCACGTTGGTGGGTGGTCACCACCGCTACTAGGCCAATTGAGACTTGGGATGACTTTCGGGGAAAGTTTGGACTAAGGTTCCTATCACTGAAGCAAGGGGACATGACTATTTGGGAATACATAGATAAGTTTAATCAACTTGCTCGGGTCGGTTTAGACTTGGTTAACACAGCTCAAAAGAAGGCCCTATACTTTGCTCTAGGATTAAACGAGCCATTACATGGTTTGGCCATATCTCATATACCCTTGGGGGCAACTTTCGAGAGTTTGGTGAATATGGCCCTACTCAATGAAGAGAATAGGAGTGACAAGAAGGAGGTCAAGATGAATGAGTCTCAAAACAAGGAAACGGAGCCCAAAAAGGAAATGAAAAAGAAGGAGGAGAAGTCTAAAGATAAGAAGGAAAAGAAGTTCTTTACTTGTGGAAGCTCGACTCATCTAAACAAGGATTGCAGGAAAAGGAAGGGCACTTGCTTTAACCGTGGAGAAATGGGACACTTCACTAGGGATTGCCCGAAGAAGAAAGGGCAAGGCCAGGGTCAGACTCAGCGTGCTGGACCTTCAGGAGGGCAAGTTCATGCTCTCAATGCCGCTCCAGTTCCCGATCGAGGTAGTATTTCTGTTGAAAGCCTTGTATATATTTCTGATTTTTCAGTTCGTACCTTGTTTGATTGTGGTGCATCGCATAGTTTATCTCGTCTGATCTAGTTGAAAGTTTGCACCTTAGTACTAGTCTAGTTAATGATCCCGTGTGTGTTTCAAATCCAATTGGGGGTTCCGCCCATTTGTCTATTATCTACGTGGATTTGAAAATCTCTATCTTTAATGTAGAGTTCTCGTGTGATGCTTATATTCTCGGTTTCATGGGGTATGGGTTGATTTTGGGCATGGATTGGTTGTCCAGTTTTGGAGCCATTCTTGATTTTTGAGCATAGGGTTGAGAGGCTCATGACTCGCCTCGGTAATACCCTACAAATTTCTAGTAACCCTATGAGTCCCGTCATGTTGTGTTGTCTTGAATCCCTCAACTCGTCTATCGATAGTTTGTAATCGGTGAGGGTGATCCGAGAATATCTTAATATCTTGGGTGAAGTGAAGGGGGTTACCCCTAAACGAGAGATAGATTTCCGCATTTATCTGGTTGATAATGCCAAGATAGTTTTGTGGCCGGTTAGGCACATGGCCCCGCAAGATGAGAGTTAAGAAAGAAAGTCAAGGAGTTGCTTGAGAAGAACTTCATTAGATGAAGTATATCTGAATGGGGAGCGCCTGTAGTATTTACTACCAAGGCAGATGGTTCTCTTCGACTTTGTGTTGATTATCGTAAGCTAAACAAAGAGAATAGACAACCATTGCCAAGGATCGATGATTTGTTCGATCAGCTTGTAGGAACATCTGTTTTCTCTTGATCTTGCTACTGGATTCCATCAGCTCAGGGCAGCTGAAGATAGTATAGACAAGACTGCGTTCAGAACTCCAGATGGATTCTTAGAATGGCTGGTCATGCCATTCGGTTTGACTAATGCACCCGCCTACTTCGTGGACATGATGAGTAGGGTGTTCAGGGAGTTCTTGAACAAGTTTGTCGTGGTCTTCGTAGATGATATTCTGATCTTCTCTAAGGATGAGGAAGAGCATGCAAGGCGTCTCGTGGAGGTGATGGATACGCTTAGAGCGCATCAGTTGAAGGCCAAGTTCTCCAAGTGTCACTTTTGGAGAAGGGAAGTTAGATTCCTTGCGCATATAGTATCTAAGCAAGGCTTAGCGGTGGATCCCGCTAAGGTAGTTGCAGTTCAGGATTGGAAGACTCCAAGGAATGCAATTGAAATAAGAAGTTCTCTCAGTTTAATTAGTTAGTTAGCGTCCCTTGAGCTTAGACCTACCCTTCTGGATCAAGTAGGGACTTCACAGAAAGAGGACCCGTAGTTAGTCGAGATCATGGACAAGTTGATTCGAGGCGAGAGGGTAAGTCACCTCGCTATAGATGACAAGGGATGGCTAAGACGCGATGAGAGAAAGAAGGTTCTTGAAGATGCACATCACTCGAGGAAGTGGCCGAGTTTGTCCCAAGGTGCATGTTGTGCCAACAGGTTAAAGGCCGAGTCATAGAAGCCCGGTGGGCTATTATATCCATTGGAGGTCCCCGCAATAGAAGAGGGAAAAGCGTCACGAAGGATTTCGTGGATGGACTGCCTAGGTCAAGGAAAGAGAATACGAGCATGTGGGTCATAGTAGGTAGACTCACGAAGAGTGCTCATTTCACTCCGGTAAAGAGCGAAAGGACTGTATCATAGCCAGCGACAGTTTACTTTCAAGGAATAAAGCGGTTGCACTAGGTTCCCTAAAGTATAGTTAGTAACCATGACTCAATCTTCACTAGCCAGTTTTGAGATAGTCTACGAGAAGTCATGGGCAAGCGACTGAATCTAAGTACGGCCTATCATTCGCAGGCGGATGGTTCATTTCGTTCAAGCATGAGTTATAGAAAATCACGTTAGTAACGTGGATTGGTATTTTCAAGAAAAGTTCTGCTGCGTGGAATACTTTATAGTAAGTAAATGAGATCCAGGATTCACTGATGAATTTTGGAGAGCTTGCATGAAATCATGAGGTCGTAGTTATGTTTAAGCCAAGAATGATAGAAGAGTAAGTGAAAGAGGAAGACGAGAGGCGACAATGAAATGGGTTCCAACTCATATTTGGAAATAAGAGTTAAGAAGCCAAGGAATCATGAAGTAAAAGACGGTCAAAGCACAGTGGAGTTAAGCTCAAGGAAATGTGACTTAGAAGACTGAAGGCTAGATACGCGCATCATATCTCTTTTTTAGAGCATATCCTTGATCCTTGTTTTCCTGTGGAACTTACTCGCATGTTATCTTTTTACGTATATCCTCTCGGTCCCGTTCTCGATCCCATTTCTGTTGTAAACTCCATAAGGGGGTATGACTCATCGGTTAGTAATACATGTCAAGGTTTGAAGGGGTCCGTTAGGTTGACTAAACCTTTTGGGCTTTTAGAGAATATGGGTTGGGTTAGGAAGGGATTTCTTGTAATCCGAAAGGAGTATATCTTGCTTATCTTCCCGATCTCTTTGTAGCATATCTTTCTTTTGTTATCTATATCGTGTTAATCTTGTTATGAGAACCTTAGGTAGAAACCCTTTGGATGAAACATGTGTTTGAAACATGTTATGCTTGATGTTCGCAAGTGGTTGCAAGTGTTTGCAAGTGGTTACTCGTGGATGCATTATACACGTTAGGCACTAGATCGGCTCACACACTCCTCATATTGCATATGCATGAGTGTTTATGCTTATTCATGGATGAATTTTTTTGGTGTTATCACATGGATGTTGCATATGGATGTATGTTATGTGCACACATATAGATTTTATATATTATGTTAGGAATTGCATACATATGGATTCATTTCACTGACATAATTTGCATTGATGATATTCGCATTAGATAAGTACATATACACACACCTTTGCATATGTTCATACAACATTTAGAATCTTGTAAGGACAATGATTACTCGTGGATGATGTTTTGAGTAGATGGATGTTGGATGGTAGGATACGTTCTTCCTAACTTGAAGATTTCGGGGACGAAACCCTTTAAGGAGGGGAGAATGTAACAACCCGTATTTTCAATAACCTGTTATAACGTAAATCGAGGCAGAATTAAATTGTAAAATCTGTATCAAGGGAAACGGGCTATGCCATTGCGTTCGTCTCGGAAAAATACGCGAAATAGAGTCTGAGTTTTCGAAAATCGGAGTCCGTATGACCCGACTAAGGCCCAACGAAGTTTTCAGAAAATTTCAAAGTAAAAACAGATTTCAAATTCAAGTTTGAATTTGGAAATTAGGGTAAGATTGGGCCAGGCGGGAAAATTCCCGCCAGAGTACCCAAGTCGACAGCCCTGTCGACTTGGGAGTCGACTTGGTTGGACCCAAGTCGACAGCCCTGTCGACTTGGCTGTCGACTTGGTCCAGCCGGGCAGTTTTGCCTGGTGCACCATTTTGGGTTTGTGTTGAGTTTGGGGGCCAGATTCGGTTTTAAGGGCTGAGATTGGAACTAGAGTTTAATCCTAAGGTTGAAACTAGTCCTAATCTCTATAAATAAGACCCAAACCTAACCCTAAATCATCATTATTCATTCATACAACTAAACTATGGCAAAATCAATCCTCTCATGGCCTCCACTCTCTTCATAAAATTCCTAAATAAATTCCTATGAGATTTTCCATGCATACAAGTGTTTTCAAGCTTGTATGAGTGTCATTAGCTTGCATTCAAGTCAAGTTTCTATATTTGCATCATAAAGAAAGAGTTTTGATCATTTTGGCTCAAGGGTTTTTCTATTAGAGCTTGCATTTTGGGTATAATTGATTGCATAAGGGCTTTGTCATATTTTTGTGTCTTCATAAGCATTGTAAGCCCTTTTCTACTTTCATATTTAAACTCTAAAGTTAATGAATGATGCAAGTTGTGTTTGATCATTATGATGATGTGTTATGCAAGTTTACTATGATGTGTTATGCAAGTTTACTATGATGTGTTATGCAAGTTCATCATGTTATGTTATGCAAGTTTGTCATATGATATGCAAGTTATGTTATGCAAGTTTGATATGCAAGTTTGTCATATGATATGCAAGTTATGTTATGCAAGTTTGATATGCAAGTTTGTCATATGATATGCAAGTTATGTTATGCAAGTTTGATATGCAAGTTTGTCATATGATATGCAAGTTATGTTATGCAAGTTTGATATGCAAGTTTGTCATATGATATGCAAGTTATGTTATGCAAGTTTGATATGCAAGTTTGTCATATGATATGCAAGTTATGTTATGCAAGTTTGATATGCAAGTTTGTCATATGATATGCAAGTTATGTTATGCAAGTTTGATATGCAAGTTTGTCATATGATATGCAAGTTATGTTATGCAAATTTGGGTTGATCCTTTTGTTCATGTTATCATGTTATGCAAGCTTATCTTGGGTTTATGAGCTTAAAGCTTCAAGCTTTATGCTAAAGGTTGCATTTTGGCAACATGTAAGTTATCATATCTCTTATGATAACTTGCATGTGAGGCTAAATGCGAACTTATGGCCATTTCTACATGTCATTTATTACCATGTATCACCAATATGTTAAGTTTGGTTTTGTGCATGCTTTTGAGGCCTAAAAATGTAATATGCAAGTATATGAACATATGTACATTTCATATGCCACCATGTTGAACTTGTGGCTTCAACACCTTTATGTCATGATTATGCCAAGTTCCCTCTTTCTATCCTTTATGCGCTATTGCGATATGTAAGCGATGGGATTGCGTTTGGGGTTGGGTAAACTTAAAAGACATAAAAACATAAGCTTGGGAATTTACCTATTAAGTTAGGTCTACCCTTTGGGAATTAACCTATTAAGTTAGGTCTACCCAAATGCTTGAAACTTGTAACATGTTTTGGAAACATGATGGACATGACACTTAGAAAATATAAGTGTGAACAACTCGAGGTTGGGTGAGTTTGTAGCGTAAACCTACCCGGAACCGACCGGCTTAACTAGTTGCTACAAACAATAGGACCCAATGTGAGAAGTTGGTCATGTTGTACCTTGAACCCGAGGTTAGACCAAGTTGGGGTGTAAAGCTACCCGGATCCGCCCGGCTTAACTAGTAACCACAACAAGGTCTAATGTGAGAGGTTAAGGCGCATTAAATTAATTAATGCCTCATGATTAGGGTTAAGTCATGGTCCACTTAATACTTAACCAATTTGGGCTTGGTAGATTAATCAGGGTTAAGTCATTAACTCATCGTTACACTTAACCAAGTTAATCCATGATTAGCAAGAGGGTTAAACCGTACTTAACCCACTAGAAAAATCCTAGCAATGGGGGTCCACTCCAGCAGTAATCCCAAGTTTGTATCATCATGACCCTAGGGACTAGGCTAGGGTGGGGCACGATTACTGGACTGGAGGTAAGTGACCAAAAACGACGGTAGAGTGGTACACCGGTGTAGTTCCGGGCGGACCATGGTCGTGCACATAGTCCGAAGCCGGGGAAAGCATGCACGGGTACCAGTAGATCGAGACTGTGCACTTATGTTTATGGTGTCCAGGGGTTGCCACCCTAGGGCTTGATACACCCGACGGGAGACCCTGCACAGTCTGACTACAATTATGTTTGGGCCGCATTGACACCAACACGTGACGAGTTAGGCTTATAGGGAGCCGATCGACTAGACCGTTTGGTTGGACCGCGTATTAGGGTCACTTCATGTTATTGGGCCAAAGCTTGGGCCAAGGGATCAATACTTGTTTATTCAAGTCATGTTAGTTTGCTAGTACACCTGTGGTGCAAAACCTTAAACCTGATTATGCGATGACACCTTTATCTACCTTGTTAGTTAATCATCATGCTAGTATGTTGTTATCCTTATGTTCATCCCAGCTTTCATCATGCCAGTTAACTTTATCAGTTTACATTGATTGTAGTAGGGCTTACTCAGTCTTTTTGACTGACCTGTTTTCTTTCGCCTCTTTTCTTCCGTTCCCCCCCCCCAGGTTCTCAGGGTGGGAATATTGGAGCTTAGCTTGGATTTCTGATCGCTTGCTTGTGGGATCTTAGCTCATGTACGGTCTTGACATGAAGCTAGCTATGGTTATCACTTATTTTGGGGATAGTACTTATGTATTTCAGTTTTTCAGTGATGTTGTATTTATCTAGACTTGTGTATTTGGAAAGTTGACATTATGTTGTACCAGACTTGTTTTGAAATGGTTTGAAATCTTCCGCTGTTTTATCTATGTTATTTACTCTGTTTATATATATACATATGTTCTTGTTCTGCCTTGATATATCATTATGCATGTTTACCTGATTCAAACGCCCCTCCAAAGTCAGAGTGCTTGCAAGAGACACCCTGGCGGAGGTGGGGTGTTACATGTTGGGTGTTATGTGAATATTTTATCAATTATTATACCATTTTTTATTGTTATTTAATGTTTTGTGACATTAATTTTTCTAGTTGATATATATGTATATATGTTTCATTGCACGCTGAGAATTGAATGTTGAGTATTGTTGTAATGAATGTGTTTGATGTCAAGATTGATAGTTAGAAATGCTGCACAATGTTTAATATATATTTTTGTCGCTAATCCATTTCTATATAGCTTGGATTTACCGACAGATAACTGGAAAGTAAAATGTTTGCTTTATATTTGCATCGGTAATCCCTCGCTAAATAGCGTGCATTTAGCGACGGAAAAATATTTACTAATTTTAATATATAATATATATCCATCGGTAAAACGTCGGTGAAATATTTTAAAATGAAATGATAATATATCAGAAAACGACGGTGAAGGGAAAGAAAATCGACGCTAATTTCCATCACAAAATTGTGCTAAAATACCGATGTGTTTTTTAGCGACAGCCGTATTCTGCTACAAATCCATCGCTAATAGCCCTTTAGTGAGGGTTTAACGATGGATTTTTCCGCTGCAAAATCAGTATTTTCTTGTAGTATCATAAATATTAGTATATAATTTCATATTCCCATAAAATTCCAATATTCGGTTTATGTTGATGGGCCTTTCGGGCTGCCCATCAAGGCATAACAGCGCGGTAGATCCGTATACAAAGTCTTCGAAGTAAATGGGGAAAGCCCATTCTTCTAGGCCACTTTGTACGTAGAGTGCGGCCCAGAAGGAGCTTGAGATGACCAAGCCTGATCAGTTGCGATTCGTTCATTTAAAGTTCAGAAAGCTAGCCTGAAGAATAGTTCATTGGCAGATCTTTCCAGTTCAAATCGCCCAAAGCAGACGGATCGCAGGCCGCCTCATACTAGATATTTGGGAAGGAGCACTGATTCTTCAGCAGATACCGAATCATTCAACCATAAATATTCTTTTGGATCCAGTGACATGTGTAGATAACGGTTAAGTGTTGTATCATCTATAAATACCTGTGTTTCAAATCAGAAAAAACATGGTAATTGTAATAAAAAAAAAGAAATAATATATAAAGTGGACGTGGGCATCGTATTTGCCGAACCACTATAAAAACTCTGTGTGTGATCTTTTCAACTCTTGTGCATTGTTTATTGTTATTAATCTTCACCTATTCTCTACAAATTTCTTCTCTCTGGGTGTTGAACCAGTTTTTGGTATCAACATTTTGGTGCTTTCACTGAGAATAGATTTTCTCAGGTCAATCCGGATTTTCGCTCTACTTTTGGATCACCAAGTCCAAGATGGAAATCTCGTTTTTGTCATTGCATTGATTTAGCAATGGCTAGAAAAACAATTCGCAATACCGGAAAGAATCCACAAGTTGGAACATCGACGGAAGCAGCTAGAAGGACGACTTACCTTGAAGCTACTTCAAATCAGCCTACATTACTCCCTAGAGGGGATATAGCTCCGTCTTCTGATTTTGCCACTCGAGACGAATTCATGGCTATAGTAGATCATCTTAGGGAAACCACAGATGCTCTAAGGGCCCACTCTCAAGAGAACGCCGCTATGCGTGAAGACATGACTCGCATCGCGAGACAATGGGAGGAATTCAGGAATCAAGCTCAGGATACTCGGGGTCATCATCTCCCTTCCCCTCAGCTGGATTGAGTGTCAGGAAGCTCATCTTCATCGGAAGAAGGCAGAGACCCACGTCGACTTCGACGACCGTTAGAGAGAATTGAAAACGTTCGGCAACCACGAACGGAAGAACCTCAGCATCCGCCAGATAAACGTGACCAAGGGCATGCTGATCAGGTCGAGTTAGAGGTTGTCGATCCCATAGCCCCGCGCCATCGGGAGGCGTCCCCTCTTGCAAATCAAAATGCTGGTCGAAGAAATCGGGCCCCTGTACATCCTCCCCGGAATCTTGTGATTGACCAAGGAAACCGGAGGAGAAGAAACGCCCAGATGGCATTTCCTGATGGAGGGGGGTAGAAGAAGTCCATCGGTTGATGAGGCCAACCCAGATACGGTCGTCCCACCAAATTTATCCACTATGGTACGACAAATCATGAACGACAGTCGTGGGCATAGGAACGAAGACTGGGGAGTCGACCGAAGCCATACGCTATTCACTGATGACATTTTGCAAACCGAATTTCCCAGGAGATTCAATATGCCCCAAATGAATCAATATGATGGAACTATAGACCCACAACAACACCTGATGAGATATTTTTGGCACACAGAAGTAGAAGTTGCTCCTGACACAATTAAATGCAAGGCTTTTCCAATCTTCTTAAGCGGGATTTCCCTTATGTGGTTTGTCTGTTTGCCCGCAAAGTCAGTTCCTAGCTTTAAAGGATTGAGTGAAAAAAATCCTAACTCAATTCCGCCTTCACACCACCAAATCGAAACATGTCATGGCTTTGTCAGCAGTTAAGTAGGGAAGAGGCGAATCCCTAAGGAATTATCTCAAATCTCGATCGATTCAATCGGGCGGCAACCGAGGTCAGCAACCCCAACCACGAAACTATTTTGATGGCCATGGTCGATGGCATCGACAAAAGAACCGAGTTTGGAAAATATTTGATTGGAAAGCCACCTACCACGATTGAAGCTTTCTATGAAAAGGCTCACATCCGATTGAGGCAAGAAGATGCACAGCTGGAGGAAGGAGATGGTCAGACGGGCATTGTCGATCCGTCAGCTCGAAAGAACGTCGTTGTTAAACAATCTGGGGATAACTCGGGGAAAGTCGAGGTGAATGTTGAAAACTGTGGCAAGCGCAACGGTGAAGGGTCAAGAGAAAATGGCGGAAATTCAAAGCAATGAGGGAACTCCCGAAAGCGCCCTCACTTCCTGGTGTTTGACACGTTTACTACATTAAATGATACATTAGAGAACATATATCTCGATACATGCAGTACGATGCAGTAAAAGAAGCCGCCCCCACGAGAGCCTACGGAGAAAGAACGAGCAACCGGGAAGTACTGCTTATTCCATGACATTTACGGGCATACGACTAACGAGTGCCGACATCTTAGGGACATTGTTGAAAAGCTGATTCGAGAAGGGAAACTCGACGAATACAAAATAGCTCCAAGGGTCAGGGGGCAAGAAACTTCATTACCCAAGCAAAGTCAGCCAGCACCTCGTGCTACTCCTCAAGAAAAAGAGAAAGGAATTATTATTAACGCCATTGTTGGAGGACCACATCCGGCGGGGCATAGCATTAGGGCCATGGAACGATATGTCAATGCCGCGAAACACCTCGATGTCGAAGAAGTAAACCCCTACAAGGCCGCGAGTCCCGTCAAACAAAGGAGGACAATGGGCGAGGATATCGTCTTTCGTGACTGCAATCCAGCTGGTATAGAAACCCCAACGGTCGATCCATTGGTGATAACTGCCATCATCGGCCCAGCTACTGTCCGAAAGGTTCTGTAGACAATGGAAGCTCAGTGAACATCCTATTAAAACAAACCTACGACCAGATGAAGTTAGAAACAAAGGACTTAGAGTTATATGAAGGTCAAATATGTGGTTTCAACGGAGCGTCCACCGAACCTATCGGCCAGGTCAGACTATTGGTGGAGTTAGGAGATGGAGAAAGACGAAGAGTTAGGATTCTACCATTTGTGGTAATGAATATCAACTCGCACTATAAAGCCTTTTTGGGACGACCTACCCTGGCGGTATTCCGAGCCTGTATCGCGCCTTGGTGTTTTCTCTTGAAGTTTCCTACCGACAGTGGGATCGGAATTGTGCGAGGAGACCAAGTAACAGGCCGAGCCTGTTATATGGCAGAGTGGAAGGAGTTAAGGAGCAGCGGAAACAAGGAATCTGAAAAATCTTCTCCCCAAGGGGAGGGGAAGGAAACATAGCAATTACAGGAAACACCTCGGCCAGGACCATCGTCCTATGAGGTTGAAGACATCGACCCATGGGATGATGATGAGTCGGGGTATAGAAAAGCGGCTCCAAGTGAGGCCACTATAGAAGTCCCGATCGATGACTGTGATCCTAATAAAGTTCTAAAGATTGGGTCTCATCTTGATCCCTTCCAGATAAAGGAGCTAAGTGAATTCCTCCGGGCGAATTTAGACGTATTCGCCTGGACCCACGCTGACATGTGTGGGATATCTCCGTCAATTATAACTCACTCCCTCAACATCGACCCAAAGTATACTCCTATAAAACAGAAAAGGTGAATGTTGGGCCCTGAAAGGTCAAGAGCTTTAAAAGAGGAGATCGGGAAGTTACAAGGCAATGGATTCATCCGGGATTCAACCTATCCCGACTGAATAGCCAACCTGGTATTGGTGAAGAAGGCTAATGGGATGTGGAGAACCTGTATTGACTTTTCCGATTTAAATAAGGCATGTCCTAAGGACAGCTTCCCGTTGCCTAGAATAGATCAGTTAGTCGACTCCACCGCTGGGCACGAGCTACTTTCATTCATGGATGCATATTCCGGATACAACCAGATCGCCATGCACGTCCCTGATCAAGAACATACCAGCTTCATAACTGACCTCGGACTATATTGTTATGTGGTGATGCCTTTTGGACCAAAAAACGCAGGAGCTACCTATCAAAGGCTAGTTAATCGAATGTTTCATGATCAAATTGGGAAAATGATGGAGGTGTATGTAGATGATATGTTGGTAAAGTCGAAAGAATCATCCAAGCATGTGAACGGCCTATCAAGGATGTATAACATCCTTTGGAAATACGGAATGAAGCTAAATCCGTTAATTTTTTTTTGGAGTGGCGTTGGGCAAATTCCTCGGCTTCATTGTAAGTTCCCGTGGAATCGAGATCAATCCTGATCAAATTGCTTCCCTTAAGGGATTTTAGGAGCCTCGCCAGATAAAGGATGTTCAGAGTTTAGCAGGAAAGGTAGCAGCTATGGGACGATTCATCTCAAAAGCCACTGATAAATGCCTGCCCTTCTTTGAACTGATAAAAAAGGGGAAATGGAACTTTTCTTGGATGCCCGACTGTGTCGAAGCCTTCCGAAATATTCTTAACCATCTTGAAAAGCCTCCTATTCTATCCAAACCTGTCGACCATGAAGACTTGTTCGTCTATTTAGCAGTATCCGCACATGCAATAAGCTCAGTCCTGGTCCGCGAAGAGGATCGAGTGCAATGACCGGTCTATTATGTGAGTAAGAAATTGACCAGAGCCGAACGTAATTATCCTAGAATCGAAAAACTGGCCTATAGTTTACTAATCACGTCGAGGAAGCTTCGGCACTACTTACAGGCCCATCCAATTAAAATATTCACTGATCAGCCTCTTCGACAAATCTTACAACGACCAGAAGCAAGCGGGAGACTGCTAAAATGGAACATTGAATTAAGCCAGTTCGACCTAACGTTTATTCCTCGGAAGTCAATGACTGCTAAAATGGAACATTGAATTAAGCCAGTTCGACCTAACGTTTATTCCTCGGAAGTCAATCCGAGGACAAGCGTTAGCTGATTTCATAGCGGAATTTACGACCCTGGAGGAAGAGTATCAAGATGATGACACCAAGCCTATGAAGGTCGATCATGAGCCAATCAGCTGGAAGCTTTACACGGATGGGGCCCGAAATAAACAGCGTTCGGGAGCCGGCATAGTACTTTTGTCCCCTGAAGGGCGCTTGATTTATTATGCTCTGAGGTTAGAGTTTTTGGCAACCAATAACGACTCTGAGTACGAAGCCCTGATTGCTGGGCTCAAACTAGCGAAAGTCCTGAAGATAACATCGCTCGACCTCTTTTGTGACTCACAGCTTGTAGTCTGCCAAGTCCTAAAGGAATTCATTATCCGAGGAGAACGACTGACTTCTTACCTCAAAGAAGTCGAGAAGTTGCTACTGGACTTCGATCGATACAACATTTCCCATATTCCTCGGGTAGAAAACCAGAAGGCAGATAGGCTAGGAAAACTGGCCAGTTCAGACTATCCGAACGAGACGGAGTTAGTTCCCATAGAAATCTTGAAAGTACCAAGCATTGACCAGATGGATGCCAATCAGACAGATGTCGAGCCCGAAGAAGAATCATGGATGACTCCCATCAAAAATTTCCTTTTACACGGGCAGTTGCCCGAAAAGAAAAATGAAAGGCGAGCTTTGGTACGAAAAGCTTCCAGGTATCTTGTTTAGCAAGGCCAACTCTATAAAAGAGGGTTTTCTGTTCCCATGTTCCGATATGTAGCCAACAATGACATCAAAAGAATATTGCAGGAAGTACATGAGGGGGATTGTGGAGCACACATCAGGGGGCAAGCCCTGGCCCGGAAAATACTGCACTATGGATACTTCTGGCCGACCGTTAATAAGGACGCCGCCAACTATGCCAAAAAGTGCGATAAGTGCCAGAAGTTTGTGGGAATCCCACGGGCGCCCCCAATGAATATTACCCAGATGACAAGCCCTTGGTCGTTCACTATGTGGGGAATTGACATCACCGGAACTTTGCCTATTTCGAAAGGGGGTGCTAGGTACGCAATTGTGGCGGTAAACTACTTCACAAAATGGGCAGAAGCCGAGCAGATGACTATGATTACAACAAAGAAGGTTATCAACTTTATCGTCAGTAACATTATATGTCGATATGGAGTACCTCGAACCATTGTCACGGATAACGGAACTCGGTTTGATAGTCTAGAATTTCGATATTTTTGTGAGAAATATCATATTGAAAAGAAATACACCGCAGTCGCGTATCCTCAATCCAATGGTCAAGTTGAAGTGGTCAATAAGATCATTAAAACCATTTTGAAGAAATGGCTGGAACATGCTAAAGGAAAATGGGTCGATGAGTTACCCTTGGCATTATGGGCGTATCGCACTACCCATAAGACCGCTATAGGGCATACCCCCTTTGCTTTGTCATACGGGTCCGAAGCAGTCCTTCTGATCGAGCTTGAAGTCCCGACTCACTGGACGACCTATTATGATCCCCTGACTAAAAAGGAACTTCTCTTGACGTCCTTGGACATGGTCGACGAAAAAATAGAGGAAGCGAACCTTCGTGCCCAGGCCCACAAACAAAGAGTCGCTTGATATTATAACCAAAAAGTCCAACCAAAGACCTTCGAAGTAGGCGACCTGGTCCTAAAACGAATCTTTCCAGTCCCCATGCATATGGGAAGGAGGTGGGAAGGACCTTACGTCATTCAGAGAAAGCTCGATAATGGAAGTTTTAGATTAACAACTATGGATGGCGATCCATTTCAAAGAGCATGGAATGCGGAGCATTTACGATATTACCTCTTTTAGAATTTATGTTTTTGCTTTCTTTCTGCATTTATATTGTTGATTTATTTGTTTCTTAGCATTGTAATAAGCGATCAACATTAATTGCGCTAGCATATTAATAAGTGTCTCCATTCCTGCTCTGATTTGTTGTAATTATAAAGAGCTAGTGATTGCGATTGAATGACTTATCTTACAACTCTTACCTTGAAAAAAATCTAGGATAAAAGTCGACGTCCATCCGGGCATACTGATCGACCATTAGGACTCAACTCCCGAACTCATTGACTTGAGGAAGAGTATAAACGACAATCGAGCGTGAATGGTGCACCTTGGCAAAAGACCTCTCAAACAATAAAATTTTACCCTTTATTGACCAAAGGATAAGTATAAAAGCCTGATGGCGCCCCTGCTTAATTGCACCCAAACCTCGATTAAGGATGGGACTTCTTGAGTTCGACGGGGAGATCATCACTCAAGTATCTACTCGACACTGGGGGCAAAAGAAATAGCAAGCGCCCCTGACAAGGGTAAAGGGCGACTCACCCTTGACATTGAAAACATAACCATGAGATTCACACGACATCTATGTTACACATGTTATCATTACTTACGAAATAAGTTGATTTTCATTCATAATACCTTGATATCATCACAAAATATTACTGCATGACAGGTATTACTCGAACAGCGATATCAGAGATACATCATTAGACAGTTACATAGAAAAGGAAAGTCCTAAACAGGAGGTGGCATTAGTCCTTTCTCCACCATTTCAGCCAACTCTTTCTGCCTGAACATCTCCAGCATTTCTTCGGTGGTCATCACACGTCTCGACCCTCCAAGTGTGCTACCAAAGGGAGGAGGAGTCGATGCAGAAGCCTGTGGATTCATCGAGGTAGCAGGGAATGGAGCTGTGGAAAGAATGGGCAGAGGAACAAACTGGAGAGGCCTGGCGATCACATGATCTTCGATAGGTTCTGGTTTTGCAGCAGAAATTCCCTTGTCTTCCTGATCCTTGATCTCGTCCATGGATGGGCGATCCTCTCTTCTGAACTCCTCGACGATCTCGACATCGGGAGATACCAAGTCGATCTCCTCCGCTCCTACAGTCTTGTCTGTTTCATCCGTGGTGCCTTTCTTCTCAACAGCAGATCCTTCATCTCCACTGTTAGCAATCGGATAAGTCCCTACAAAAAAAAGGAAATATATACAGATTAGAAGGAGAAGATGGATTTTAAAAAAGAGGGGGAAGGGGGCTTGCCTTCCACGTTAGAGCCGGCCACCTGTCCTTTCACGGCCTTGAATTTGTCGGACGAAAAAGTAGAAGACGAACCCTTTTCCATAACCGTGTGCGCAGAAGATGTGGGAGCATAGGGCCGACTGTCACTAGCTTCGGTTTGGGAAACCGATTTTCCTTTCGCCTTGCGACTTTCCGCTTCTGCTGTTCTCTTTTCTTGATTTTGTGCCTCCACCACGATGGCACGTTCCCTATCATTCAGAATATGGGTCATTAATGACGCTTCATCCACTAGACGTCCCTGTACCATCTTCTTCTCTTCCCATAAGAGTACCTTCCATACGTCGACCAACGACCTGGGAAATCCCGGCATCCAAGACAAATCCCTGTGGCGAAGGAAATTTGCGCAAAATAAGAGAACTTGACGAGCATATCCCTTCTTCAACTCAGCTTTCTCTCGGGCGTGCTCAGCCTTAAGGGTCTCGATTTCAACATCAAGTTGAAGCTTCAAATTGCTAGCAGACTCGATCGCTGCGGCAGTATTCTTTTCAGCCTGATCCTTGGCTAACTTGGATGAATGATAGGTAGCCTTTAAATTCTGAATTTCAGGATCAAGTCGAGCTTTATCCCTCTTCAAGGTTTCAATCTCTTCTCTCATCGAATTGCATTCCTGTCCTCTCTGTTGAACCTGAATGTTTAAATCTTCGACCTCTCTCCCATGCTTTTCTTTATCTGCCGCCGCCTGTAGCTCTTGATCCTTGATTTTCTTCTCTAGGAACCCAAAGGTCCTCTTACCACTGTCAACGTCCCTTTTTAAACCTACGATCTCGGCGAGCTTACCTTTAAATGCTCTACTCACTTGCTCGGTATATTCCAGCATAGCGTTATATTGAGATAGGGCTTACTCCAAATTATTGCGCATGAGGCAACGAAAGCTATGGGTTAATGGTTGTATTTCGGGGGGTGGCCCAATCTCAGAAATAATGAGATCGGGGAAGTTTCGTTCCAGATCTTGGAATCGATCGGCGGAAGAAGTTCCAACTGTGGGACTGGGATGATGTATCATTGTTCGAGAGGGATTGACTCCTTTTCTCTCTACAGGATTGTGAGAATTATGTTTTTTCCTTTTCTTGGGCGCACGATCCAACTCTTCCATATCTCCCGACGATCAATCGTGTCTTCTCAAGTGTCTCTTTTTCTATCCATCCTGATCCTCGGGTAGTTCGTCCTTTCCTTCTTTCCTCGATTCTTCCTTTTTTCCTTCCTCGTCTCCTCTTACGTCTTCTGTCTCCCTCCTTTTGCTATTATCTTCTTTTTCGTTGCCACCTTTTTCAGTGCGTGGCAA
The DNA here is from genome assembly GCA_030737875.1 of Allium sativum. NCBI lineage: Eukaryota > Viridiplantae > Streptophyta > Magnoliopsida > Asparagales > Amaryllidaceae > Allium > Allium sativum. The sequence goes on from CM060920.1 coordinate 495,885,052, forward strand.
AGTAGCCTCCCCCAACCCAGTGTCCATTAAGAAGGAGGCAAACAGATCTCCATAAAACTCTTCATCGACACCTGCAAGGAAAGCAAAATGAAGCAAGCGATCCTCGATTTATACATGAACATTTGATGTTGTGGCATGCAAAAAATCTTATAATCATGACAAGATTATACCTCCGATACCACCTTGTCTGTCTGAAAAGGACATTTCTTCAGATTGGTTGGCAAAGAATCAATTTGGGTCTAAGCTTTAAGGCGAGAGAATAATGTTAGGCATTTGAAGATTTCCAACCCTGGAAGAGGTGCTGCTTCAATCCCCACTTGTAAGTCATGAGTCGAGGGGAAGTCATCCCCAACTCCCGAATCTTTCGGATGAACCCCGATAGGTTCCTCTTCATTTGTTCCCCTTTGAGCCTCCTTTGGAGTTCTCTTGGCAGCAACCTTTTCTTTTTGTCGACGACCGATCTCATCACGAGCAACTTCTTGAAACTTGACCTTTCGAATCCTCCTTTTGAAAGCGAGCTTCTTCAAACTGGATTTCTCTTTCTTTCCAGACAGAGGACAAGTGGGGGATTTTTCAGTCGAACGAATCGCCTGTTTGTCCTCCGACCCCTTCGTGACTGGGGGCACCTCATCTTGAGCTGATACTGTAGGGTCAAGTCCGTCTTTTTCCGATCCCCTTGTCCTACTTCGGTCGAGTAGGGCATATCGGTGCAAGTTTTTTCAGTCAGGAAGTTCCAAAACTGTCGTCGCTCCTTCTTTATCCTGATCAATCGCTGGTGGCGCTCTTTAAAAATTTCATCCTCAGGTCTTATAGGCTTGTCCTCTATATATAAAATAGGATGATCAGAAAGAAAAATCTTTATGGAATAGGAGTGTATAAAGAAAAGGGGAAAACCCACCACATTTGAGCTAGTATCGAGCACACCCTGGTTGCTGCTTAATCCAAAACCAATCTCGCTTAGGATCACCCGCCTTGCTTGGGACATCCTCAATAATCTTCCGGCCCCGAATAGCTTCAAAATAGAGTAAAGAGGTAGACTGTGTCTTATTGTGTCTAAAGTTAAAGAGAAAGGCTATGTCATCAAAGGTCGGAGGATAACCCAGATATTTCAGATATAAATAGTAGGTCGATAGAAAATTTCCATAGGCTATTGGATGAAATTGCATCGGAGTTAAATTCATCTGACACAGAAAATCGACAATGAAAGAAGGAAAGGGCGGAATGGCTCCCACGTTGCACATCGGAAGGGAGATCGCCATGTAACCATCCGGGGGATTGTAAGGTCTTGCAGCCTTCTCAGGAACAAGAACATCGTTAAAAGAAATATTGTGCTTTGCGGTTAAATGCTGAAGTCGTCTTAGGGTAATTTTGGATTCTTCTGCCTCCGAAGGATTCGTCAAAATTTCCATGCCTGGGAGCATATCGAGTGCCAGCAGAAATGGGCACCGCTTTAACTAGCTCGACTGCTATTGGAGGAACAGACAATGGATTCATCGACCGACTTTTAGGGTCATTGCCGAAAGTAGGCTCTGATTGACCCGAAGACTCTAAAGAACTGTCCATTCTCATAGAAAAAGGAATCTCTCCACCAGATTCTTGCTTTTGGGTATCATGTGTTATAACCATTGACCTACGAAGAACTTGTGGCGTAAAGATAAAAGAAAAGCACAAAAGAAGAAATAAAGTCAGGATTTCTTTCTACAAGCATAGCCTTAGTAAACCGTGAATAAACAAGTGATGCAGTTTAGATTATGCAGGAATCGGTATCCCCTACGTCGCCCTTTTTAGCATGGCCACGTGCCTTAGAGTTCGAAGACACTTCGATTCGCAAAAATGCTTGGAAAAGGCGGGATCTTTTTGACCTACCGTCAAAATCGGGGTTTCATCATCAGCGGATCTTATCCAAAGGACGGAAGCCTTGCCTTGGGGAACCGCACCACCGCTGACTCCGGCGGTTTGATGAGGAAAGCCTCCGACGATTGGATCCAATCGAACCCTAAATTATAACGAACGAGGAGGGGAGACTCCGTGCAAGAATGGCATTTGATATAAAGGATGATTCATACCTGAAAATATGACTTTAGGTGGAGGTGATGATCGCTAATCGTCTCTCTTTTTGGAATGGTAAATTAGCCCCTATAGAGATTAAAAGTAAAAAGAAAAAGTTAAATGGGATTTTACTTTTATAAAAAAAAAAAAAAGAAGAGCGACTATTCCAATTCAGCCAATATGATTGGACCAAGCGGACGTGTAAAGAAGTTGGAGGGAAGGAGACCAATTGATAAGATGGGAAGACTGGGAGGCGTCATCATTATCTGAACTAGTTCATAGTTTTGAAATAGTTGATGGGACTCGACGCAATTTACAATGTCCATTGAATGAAAATTAAAGTAACCGGCGAGACAATCGGCGTACAAAATCTGACTTGAGATATATAACAACAAAGTATGTTTCTTACTAAACGAACCATACTTTGGGGGGGCAAAGTGTTGATGGGCCTTTCGGACTGCCCATCAAGGCATAGCAGCGCGGTAGATCCGTATACAAAGTCTTCAAAGTAAATGGGGGAAAGCCCATTCTCCTAGGCCACTTTGTACGTAGAGTGCGGCCCAAAAGGAGCTTAAGATGACCAAGCCTGATCAGTTGCAATTCGTTCATTTAAAGTTCAAAAAGCTAGCCTGAAGAATAGTTCATTGGAAGATCTTTCCAGTTCAAATCGCCCAAAGCAGACGGATCGCAGGCCGCCTCATACCAGATATTTGGGAAGGAGCACCGATTCTTCAGCATATACTGAATCATTCAGCCATAACTATTCTTTTGGATCCAGTGACACGTGTTGATAACGGCTAAGTGTTGTATCATCTATAAATACATGTGTTTCAATTCAGAAAAAACATGGTAATTGTAATCGAAAAAAAGAAATAATATATAAAGTGGATGTAGGCATCGTCTTTGCCGAACCACTATAAAAACTATGTGTGTGATCTTTTCAATTCCTGTGCATTGTTTATTGTTATTAATCTTTACCTATTCTCTACAAAGTTCTTCTCTCTGGGTGTTGAACCAGTTTTTGGTATCAATAGTTTAATTGCCGTAAATTCCACTTTTAAATCATTTCTTGATTTAAAAATATACTTACCAACCTAAGTCAATTACAATTTAATATGACATTTCAATGTTCGTTTCAAAATAATTGTGTTCTTTAAAATACAATTATTATTGACGATCAACCATCATTTATTTTACTTTGACATATTGACAATTATAGTCCAACACATGAGACTGGAACTAATTATCAGTATTTTAGATCTACGGAAATCCATATTATTATAATATTATTTTTATTTGAATTAATTCAAAAGAATATAAATTTAATTCTATTTAAATAACTTTGTTAAATCTAACAAATCACAACTTTGTTTAGAATGATCATGTCTGATCATCTGCATCTGCTTCTCTCAGATTTTATTATCCATACACATTTCTTCATTTCATTTTTTTTCTTTTTTTTTACACCATTTCTTTTATTTCTTTTAGACAAATATTGTTATATATATTTTAACCTTTAAAGAAATCTTTTAATTTTATTTTCTAGAATCTCCATTTTTCTTTAATTTTATTTCTACATTCTTTTTCTTTCTTTCTTATTTTATTTATCCTTACCTTCTTTTATTCTTCTTTTTCCTTATTCCCTTCTATACTTTTATTTCTCCTTTTCTCCTAATTCTATTATTATCTAGCCCAACAACCCAATTAACTAGCTAGCCTCTTTTCTCACCTCCCATTTCCTTTAATCTAATTTTCTTTCCTCTTTTTGCCTAATAAGGCCCAACGCCCCCTTCTAATTCTTTACTTCGTTAATTATTTCAGTGCCGTGACTGTTAATTTGCCTGCTCCCATTTTTTTATCTTCCCATTTTCTTTCCATGTTTGTTTCCGTCTATTTCTTCTCTGCTCAACCACAACCATACCACCTACTTCGATCCTCTCCTCCTTTCCAATGCCAATCCTCAAGCCATATTACACCAGTGGCGGAACTACTTTGGGCCCCCCAACCCAATGTAGTTCTGTCGTTACTAACCCAGAGAAAGAAGTCAAGCGGCTCATTTACTTGGAAATGGCGACTAGTAACTCTCTTCACCTCTTTATTTTTTCAATCTCTCATTTCTGCCATCATCCACCTCTTTCAACTCCGAATTTATTTCTCTTCCTATTACTTGTTTCTCTCCCTTCTCTTCTAAATTTCGCCACACTTAAGTAACAGCGCTTGCGCACCACACAAAATACTGCTCTTTCCATGGATTTGACCAAAGCTTTAACCTTGCTCCTCCTCTCTGTTCTAATGATCCACTGGACCACTAGAGTTTTGTATCCTGCGCGGTTTCAAGGATTTCTTCCCGGTTCATATCTGAATCTTGACTCCCTTTCGCCTCATAGGAGATTGAAATGCCAACGAGGTAGGAATTGGGTCGTGCGTTAATCTTCTTTGCTGGTTTATTTCATTGATTTACTGTGAGTTACATTCTTTTCTAGTTTGCATCACTTTGAGGTGAGGTTTTGTTGATTCAGTTGGATTCGATCTTTATTTGTTCATTTTGTGTGGTGTTATGGGGATGTTGGTTATTCTCTACATTGGTGCAGCGCCTACCAGTCTTATTAAACAGCGATAGCATGCTACAGGCTTTGCAGATTGTGGTAAATGTTGTTGGCCATTTCCTTGTCAACAACGCCTCCTGTGTTATGGTTCTTTGCCCTTCCAAGTTTTGGCCCCTACATTAATGAATTCCTGGTTCCGCCCTTATATTTCACAGTATACGCACCCCTCTTGTTCACAACAATCCGATCATCTAACCCAGCTTCGTTCTTTCCTTGGTGTTCCCCTTACCCATTTCTTTCTTGCTCCAGGAAATTGATGCACGCAAATGAACAATTTTCCGAGGTCCCATGCACTTGTTACCACCTATCCACTGCTTACTTCTCTACTTCTTTCTTGCCTGCACCCTTATTCTCTTCTCTGTTTCTTCACTTAACTGCTCCCCTCCACATCATTCTTTGCTCCAATTGAACAATCCCGTTTACCAATGCTACTCTGTTTGACCCATCATTTTCCAGTGCCAAGCACGTCGCCATACATCACTACACGTCCTTTCACATGCCAAACCATCATTTGGTTCTTTTGTAAAGTACAAAACGATAGCCAGTCTGGGTCATTCTAGTACCTGTGTCATAATACATCCAGAGACCAAACTCCTTCTTTCCATAAATCAACTCGAGCCATGAATTATCACTTGAATCCAAAAGAAAACATTTAGCCGATACAAGATGCGCAGACTCATAGCAAACTAACACGAAATGCAAAATCAATATATTCCTATGCATGACAAAACACTTTAAAAACCCTAGTTAACCAAATGCATGAAAACTCTACCGTCTGACATTTTGACTAGCAGATACTAACCACAATATCAAACAGTCTTTTCAAATTTTTTAAGTTTGTCAATACTGATCTCTTTGTCTTATTTTTAGACTGAATATAAATATCTCCACTGTTTAAAAACATACATAGTTTCTGTTTATTTATTTATTTTGCTTCAGGTTTTTGGCTTACATTCTCGGGCATTAATATAAAAGTTATAATGATTGAACACAACTCATTTACTAGTATATATGCACTTATGTATGTACGCGTCGCCATATAGACATAACAAATGAAATTTTTACTCACCTATCATGTCCCCTGTTTTTTTTAGTTTACAAAGCACAGGTTGGCTTCAGTTTTTGTTTCTCATTTTCATATATGTTTATCCACTAATGTTAACACTTCAGACGTGTGCAAGAGTACTCAGCCTAGCATACATAAACATCCATGTAATTAACATATCAGTTTGAGCTTAAAGTATTTATAGAGGAGTTTACTCATCTATAGGGTCCTCTGTTTTTCTTATTTGTTTTCCAGGTTATATGGAAGATCAAAAATTGCTAAATCTACTTCTGTAACGACCCGGGTTTTTGACGATATTGGTTATCCGATATACAACACATATCGAACATCCTAGGATTGAAAATACCGGTCATTAATGAAAGAAATTAGAGGGTGGGGAAAGATAAGATAGAAACTTAGAATAGAAGAAGAAGAAGAAGATACAACATCAGAGTAACACGAATCTCACAGCGGAACGAATAACATATAATATATAACATAACTTTGAAATATAAATATGTTCTTGAATATACAAATCATTTCAAGGTACGGCACTTACAACACAACGGAAATAAACAATACCTATATGATTCTGAAGCCTCCTGCTCCAACTCTTCAAGTATCTGTAAATCCCGACTACTTGACTGCCCATACAAAATTAGGCACCCAAGAGTTTAGGGAAACAAAACAAAATAAACTCCGGGTCAGTCATGGGACTGGTGTGAGTAAAACAGTTTAAAACAGTTTGAACAAGTAAATGATATCTCATAAGACCACGCCATATAACGGAACGGGTTTTCCTTTATGAGAATCCAAAATATCTTTATATCAAAAACCTTTTGAAATTATAATAATGTCTATCAACCACAATATAATAATCATCTAGCAGAAACACTTTCATCCCATGTTCTACATATATAGTATATAATCAAAACCGCAAGCACGTATTGGGTAATGGATTTCCAACTATGACAAGGTATGGAACCACCTTTCGCTAGTGTACCTCTAGAAAGGAATAAACTGGATTCAACAAGAACATCTTGTAACCCGGCCACACATGACCGACCACTCATTTCGCTTGAGTGTATCGAATGTATATCACCAACGGTTGGGATCAGCAACCGTTTCCCGAATGGGACAGCATCAAAAAATAGATTTTTAGAAGTAAATGAAACTCTAGATCAGGTGATTATACACCCTAATAGGTGCGACTTACATAGCCATGCTGCTTGCCCGATTTCTGTCATTTACCGGTTGATGAGGCTTAAAGCTACGCTTTATCATCACACCAGATTCACTTCGAATGTCACATCGTCAAATCCATCAAATCACCGATTGACGTCTACAACCATACATTACGTGTCATCTAAAAGAAGTTTCCTTCTCCACTTCCACTCTTGGTACGGTTGAAGAAGTCAATGAACGTGACCTTTCTGGAAATACTCTGTCATACATTCATCCATACAAGTCATCCAGGAACAGGATGAACCGAAGGTACTAATCAGTACATCCATCTTAGGCACTGTTATCTAAGACTTATACAATAGCCCTTGCACTTTACTCCGTCTTCAATTATCTTTGGCATATATGATTCACAACGCTTATGCCAATACAAAGTGGTTCTTTGGATAATAATCCAACCGGTCTCTCCATATTAACAATGTAAAAATGGTCAAAACTTCGATAGTCTGTGATTTAACCATCAAAGAAAAACAGGTGTGCAAACAACGACATTATTTCCAGGAGGAAATTATATCGATCAATCATCATTCAACATTTATCTCTTTATTTCATTAATTTACTTATCTCCAGTTTCCCTATATTCAACATTTCTTATTTTCTAAATTTAGAAAATATATGTTATTACCATTGGAAAACATTTCCATTTCTTGTTTTCTATATCAGAAAACATTTCTGGTTCTTAGTTGGAAAACATTTCCAAAACTCCTTCATTGGACTTAGATAGATGTTTAAACAAACCATCGCGATGCCAACTCTAACCATTACGCTTATTAACTAAATTCCTTTAACCCACCTTCACTATCGAACCTTAACCATTCCATAGTTAAAAATGAAGTCAATCAAGTTGGGTTAATACTACCTCTCAGACCTTAACTGAACAACGTTTCTAACCTTGAAATAGACAAAGTTCACCTTTTAATTCTTTAACACTTCCTTACGTAACTCTCTTTCGAATCATCTCTATTCGATAATTCCTTCCTTCGAATAAGGTATATTCGATAACTCTATTCAATTTACTCTATTGGACTAATGCTATTGGATTAACTCTATTCGATTTAACTCTAGTCGATAACTCCTTTTAACTCTATTCGAATAACTAATATTCGATAACTCCTTTTAACTCTATTCGAATAAACCAAATTCGATTAACTCCTTTAATTCCATTCGAATAAACTAAATTCGATTTATTCCTTTAACTCCATTTAAATCTATTCGAATAACTAATATTCGATAACTCTATTTAACTCTATTTCGAATCACTAATATTCTATTAACTCACTTGATTCTATTCGAATAAACTATATTCGATCAACTCCTTTACCTTTATTCAAATAAACTATATTCGATTAACTCATTTAACTCTATTAGATTTGATAACTCCCCTTTCAAATAACTAATATTCGGTTAACTCATTTCGAATAACCAATATTCGATTAACTCACTTCGCATAACCAATATTCGAATAACTCACTTCGAATAACCAATATTCGATTAACTCACTTCGAATAACTAATATTCGATTAACTCACTTCGAATAACCAATATTTGATTAACTCACTTCGAATAACCAATATTCGATTAACTCACTTCGAATAACCAATATTCGATTAACTCACTTCGAATAACCAATATTCGATTACTCTTCTCTCAAGTACACTATATTCGATAACGCTACTCGATTAACTCCATTTGGATAACTCTAACTGGTTAACTCTAATTGGTTTACTCTGACTGGTCAACTATAACTCTAATCGATTAACGCTAACTGATTAACTCTGACTGGTCAACCTTAACTGATTAACTCTAACTAGTTAACTCTAACTCTAATCGATTAACTCTAATTCTAATAACTCCTATTTGATAACATTTATTCATTTATAAAGATTTACTTTTAGTAACGGTTCTGCACTTTATAAATGTTCTCTTTAATAACGTTACTTCACTTATACAAGCGTTGTGTACCCATTCTATTTAAAACTATCGGTGTTAAAACCAATATCTCTTCTCTATATAAGTTCAGACTTATATATTCCATTCATCGAATGATAAATATTTATTTAATTTATAAACTGTTATTTATAAATTAATTCTTTCTATTCATCTGTTAAAACAGATTTCCATTTTCTATTCATCTTCTAAATATTCTTTTGATTTAGTTCTATTTATTCATCCAATAAATATCCCTTTGGTTTAATCCTATTTATTTATCCAATAAATATCCCTTTGATTTATTCCTATTTATTTATCCAATGAATATACCTTTTAATTCTATTTATTTATCCAATAAATATCCCTTTTAATTCTATTTATTTAACCAATAAATATCTCTTCTTGGTTCTATTTATTTTAACAAATAAATATCTCCTTTATTCTATTTAGTTTAACAGATAAATATCTCCTTTATCCTATTTATTTATCTTCTAAATAAATAAATCCTTTATACTTTTATTTATTCCCTAAATAAATAATTCCTTTTATATATTTGCTTTCAAATATATTTTCCTTTATATTTGCTTTCAAATATTTTTCCTTTATATTTGATTTCAAAAATATATTTCCTTTATATTTGATTTCAAAAATATATTTCCTTTATTCAAAATCCTTTTTATTTTATAATATAAAATCCATTGATTTTATATAAATAAATTATCTTCAAAATATACTTTGAAAATCCCTTCCCTGCATTCTGGTATTTCTTATGGTATTTAACATACCAAACAACGGTGAACGATACCATTCAAACACGTATAATCAACATAGATTATATATCACATCATACATCACAGTATATGAAAAACAGAAAAATATATGTTGAGGAATCCAGTTGGATTCCACTGACTTGTTTCCCCGCATCACAGATGTTAGACAATACGATTAACATCGATTTCACTTTGATACGAAATATTCTGATAGCAGAATCAACATATAAATATTTAACGGTTTATATATATACATATATATATATATATATATATATAAATAAAATTTCCACTAACTGACTAGCAGTTCAATCAAACAGTCAACACACAACAATCAACAGATAATTATCATTTCTAAGAATACGCTGTAAAAATAGAACTGTTCAGAGTTGGTCAGTTTTACTCAAATTGGCAGTTCATCGTTAAAGAACGATAAACTGTTGTTTGATTTGAATCAAACAATTAAATTCGCCATAAATTCAAATGAGTTTCAATCCATTCCAGTCAGCTCCATTGTGGAGCTCTTGTCCATACGGTCCTAACGGATCCAACCGTTCGAAATTCTGGTCATGTATGTAGAAGATATATGATTTATAAGTTCATATACAATTTAAAATTAAATAAAACACTAACTTATTAATTCGGGCCTCACATTTAAATCTCCCGGTCGAACATCCTACTAAGGCCCATCCTCACGTTTTAAAACCCGACCCCTTTTACCTCATCTTCCCAAAATCGGATTTCCACGACTCCAGTATTTGTCGATCCTCCTTTTGACCGCCATCCTCCATCACTTCGGTCACCAAACTCCGGCGCAACCACCACCATAACACTCCCCTTCCATTTCTCTACGAATAACTTACCACTTTATCACTCTCGGTCCATCAGTGAAAACCGCGACTTCGGCCTGCTGTAGCATTTCGACCCTCAGGAACTAGCATCACACTCTTTTAAATGGATATAGAAGCGACTAGAACTCCTCTACGAATTCGAATATCCACTCTATTCTGCAAATCGGTTGCTAAATCATAAGCAAACCGCAACCCTAGTTCGCTGTACAGAAAACACAACTAAGAATAGCTGCGTCGAACCCGAAACGAAGTACATCAGAGAGCGGAGAACACGTCCAGGATCTCGAATAACTATGTCATTGGATTTTAAGATTTTTCTTCCATTTTATTTTGATTTCTAAAGCTCTCGATTTTTGTTTTGAGGTTGGAAAGAATGACGGCGCAGAACTGAGATTGAAATTAGGTTTTAGAAAATTAAAGGGGTACTTAGATTTTGGCTTGTTGGAGGATCCTCATCAACACAATTTTTATTTTATTTATTTTATTTCATCATATAAGACTTGTAAAATTCCTGTGATCACTTGTGATGCCCAAAAATCACCAAACTGGACATACTGCTAGAGTTTAACATTACTGTCCCAACGAAACTGGTTTCGTCGAATTCCGACTTCATTTGCAAAAGTGGCTATTTTTAAAGCTCTAAATAGCCTATTTAAATATATAAATATATTTAAATATATAAATATGTTTAAATATAATTAAATAAAATATTAAAAATTAAATATTATCGCCTGTATTCACAGAGGAATACCATACAGCTCAGAATAAATCCTATATGGATTTTCAACTCAATATTACATCGTCAGAGTTATATCGATGTTCGATTTCTATTTAAATCCTTATATAAAATTTAATTAAATCGTTATGGTCAGGGCGCTGCATTTCTGAGAATTTGATTTGGACATAACTCAAAATCTGCATGACGAAATCCCGATATTTCTCTTCCCCTAGAAAGATATACTCCACCAGCTCCACACGTTTCTTGTTCCACAGGAATCCGATTTAAAACGAACTATGTATATTCAGTTGAAGTTCAAATCACCAAATAGCGAACTGCCGCGCCATTTCAAGCTCTATTTTAATTATATTAAAATTCTACGTTCAAACTGACGTCGATTGAATATATTCGTCAATATAATCCAACTCTAAGCTGAATTAAATCTTAGGGATGACCCAGTTCACAGAATATTGTGATTTCCAATATTTTGATTATTTCTGAATTAAATATATTATCCTATTATGTAAATTAATTAAATGATCACTTATTTAATAAACCACCATTTAATTCACTATATCACTATTTATATAATTAAATAAATTAATTATAATACCTTTGACAATGCGGGTCATTACATTCTTCCCCACTTAAAATAATTTCGTCCTCGAAATTGCTAAGGTAGAGGACGACCCTATCTATTGGAATTCCTACGATTTGTTTACCCCTTATTTCTGATTTCAATTGAACCAATTAATATCGACTAAAATATTTATTCATTCCGACTAACTAAAATTTTTAAAAATTCTGAAAATTTTCTAACACTTTAAATTTTCGGAAAATTTCGCCATAACCTCCTTTGTACAACCCTACCGGTAAAACCACTACTCGCCTCTCTAGGCCATCTCCAACCCAAAAGAAAATTAAACAGCCAAGCGGCTTGCCAATTCGGCTCATAAATCTCATGCTTATATCAAATATAAACTTGTACCTTTTTGTCGGACATATCAACTCTATTACTTTCAACTTGTTATCAATTCAATCGAACTCTGATCAATTTATCCTCAACACAACCATTTGCTTATACCTAAGTCGAATTCTATTTCAAATCAAATTTCCATTCTTGATTTCAAATTCTTAACTTACCAGTCCAATATGATTCCAGATTATCTCTAATCAAGTCCAATTCCACTTGACACAAACCTAGTTCGATATGATTTTCACTTAACTGGCTTTTAATTCAATCTCAATTTCTATTGGCTTTTACAAATTCTACTTTAATTTGTTTTAATTCACACAATCTGTTTCTGGGAGTTTTTAAATAGCTTAGCCTTTTCCAAAAATCAGAATATTCATTTTGGAATTTCAAAACAACTTGTTTTCTCAAACAATTCAAAAACAATCTCTTTGGTAGTAATCCGTCACTTACCACTCGAAGATGAACACTGATGATGCTGTAGTCATCATCAGAGTTTATTTTCCAGTGATCGAAGTAAGTTCAATACTATATCACCTTTAAAACCATTTCTCAAACACTTCTACTTTGGAATATATTTCAAATACCATTCACCCGCTTGTAAAACAATTTAAAATCTCCCAGGATTTTAAAATTTCCTTATACTTAATCCAAATTCATTTACAACCACTTTTCAAATTTCTGGGATTTTAATTCCAATTCTGATTCAAATCCAGATTTAATTCATATCGTAATACTAATACGAATTTTGATTGGTTATTTACATACCCTTTTCAATTATAATCTTACTCGATTATAACAACAACTAATATATCCACTATATTAAAATTTTGATATATATATCTTCTCTATATCAAGATATACCTTAGGTAAACTTATTTTAATTTACCCTCTTTTCAAAACATATCATGTCGACCCATCGTATTCGAGTGTTTATAAACTCCTACCGATACAGTGGATCAAACCGATCGATCAGAACCCATAAACAACTCAACCAATATATCTCCACAATATAATTTTTTTTATATCAAATAACAAATACGTTCACTAGTATATATACACTCAAACTCAATCTAGGGTATTACTAACCCCATCTCTACCGAGTCACGCCACAGAGCCAAGGTAAATCACTTAACTTAAGCTCTGATACCAACTGTAACGACCCGGGTTTTTGACGATCTTGGTTATCCGATATACAACACATATCGAATAACCATGGATCGAAAATACCGGTCATTAATGAAAGAAATTAGAGGGTGGGGAAAGATAAGATAGAAATTGAGAATGAAGAAGAAGAAGATACAACATAAGAGTAACACGAATCTCACAGCGGAACGAATAACATATAATATATAACATAACTTTGAAATATAAATCTGTTCTTGAATATACAAATCAGTTCAAGGTACAACACTTACAACACAGCGGAAATAAACAATACCTATATGATTCTGAAGCCTCCTGCTCCAACTCTTCAAGTATCTGTAAATCCCGACTACTTGACTGCCCGTACAAAATTGGGCACCCAAGAGTTTAGGGAAACAAAACAAAATAAACTCCGGGTCAGTCATGGGACTGGTGTGAGTAAAACAGTTTAAAACAGTTTGAACAAGTAAATGATATCTCATAAGACCACGCCGTATAACGGAACGGGTTTTTCCCTTAGTAGAATAAAAAATATCTTTATATCAAAAACCTTTTGATATTATAATAATGTCTATCAACCATAATATAATAATCATCTAGCAGAAATGCTTTCATCTCACATTCTACATATATAGTATACAATCAAAACCGCAAGCACGTATTGGGTAATGGATTTCCAACTATGACAAGGTATGGAACCACCTTTTGCTAGTGTACCTCTAGAAAGGAATACACTGGATTCAACAAGAACATCTTGCAACCCGACCACACATGACCGACCACTCATTTCGCTTGAGTATATCGAATGTATATCACCAACGGTTGGGATCAGCAACCGTTTCCCGAATGGGACAGCATCAACAAATAGATTTTTAGAAGTAAATAAAACTCTATTTCAGGTGATTATACACCCTAATAGGTGCGACCTACATAGCCATGCTGCCTGCCCGATTTCTGTCATTTACCGGTTGATGAGGCTTGAAGCTACGCTTTATCATCACACCAGATTCACTTCGAATGTCACATCGTCAAATCCACCAAATCACCGATTGACGTCTACAACCATACATTATGTGTCAGCTAAAAGAAGTTTCTTTCTCCGCTTCCACTCTTGGTACGGTTGAAGAATTCAATGTACGTGACCTTTCTGGAAATACCCTGTCAGACATTCATCCAAACAAGTCATCCAGGAACAGGATGAACCGAAGGCACTATTCAGTACATCCATCTTAGGCACTGTTATCTAAGACTTATACAATATCCCTTGCACTTTACTCCCTCTTCAATTATCTTTGACATATATGATTCACAACGCTTATGCCAATACAGAGTGGTTCTTTGGATAATAATCCAACCGGTCTCTCCATATTAACAACGTTAAAATGGTCAAAACTTCGATAGTCTGTGATTTAACCATCAAAGAAAAACAGGTGTGCAAACAACGACATTATTTCCAGGAGGAAATTATATCGATCAATCATCATTCAACATTTATCTCTTTATTTCATTAATTTACTTATCTCCTGTTTCCCTATATTCAACATTTCTTATTTTCTAAATTTAGAAAATATATGTTATTACCATTGGAAAACATTTCCATTTCTTGTTTTCTATATCAGAAAACATTTCTGGTTCTTAGTTGGAAAACATTTCCAAAACTCCTTCATTGGACTTAGATAGATGTTTAAACAAACCATCGCGATGCCAACTCTAACCATTACGCTTATTAACTAAATTCCTTTAACCCACCTTCACTGTCGAACCTTAACCATTCCTTAGTTAAAAATGAAGTCAATCAAGTTGGGTTAATACTACCTCTCAGACCTTAACTGAACAACGTTTCTAACCTTGAAATAGACAAAGTTCACCTTTTAATTCTTTAACACTTCCTTACGTAACTCTCTTTCGAATCATCTCTATTCAATAATTCCTTCCTTCGAATAAGGTATATTCGATAACTCTATTCAATTTACTCTATTGGACTAATGCTATTGGATTAACTCTATTCGATTTAACTCTAGTCGATAACTCCTTTTAACTCTATTCGAATAACTAATATTCGATAACTCCTTTTAACTCTATTCGAATAAACCAAATTCGATTAACTCCTTTAATTCCATTCGAATAAACTAAATTCGATTTATTCCTTTAACTCCATTTAAATCTATTCGAATAACTAATATTCGATAACTCTATTTAACTCTATTTCGAATCACTAATATTCTATTAACTCACTTGATTCTATTCAAATAAACTATATTCGATCAACTCCTTTACCTCTATTCAAATAAACTATATTCGATTAACTCATTTAACTCTATTAGATTTGATAACTCCCCTTTCGATTAACTAATATTCGATTAATTCACTTCGAATAACCGATATTCGATTAACTCACTTCGAATAACCAATATTCGATTAACTCACTTCGAATAACCGATATTCGACTAACTCACTTCGAATAACAAATATTCGATTAACTCACTTCGAATAACCAATATTCGATTAACTCACTTCGAATAACCAATATTCGATTCCCTTCTCTTGAGTACACTATATTCGATAACGCTACTCGATTAACTCCATTTGGATAACTCTAACTGGTTTACTCTGACTGGTCAACTCTAACTCTAATCGATTAACGCTAACTGATTAACTCTGACTGGTCAACCCTAACTGATTAACTCTAACTGGTTAACTCTAACTCTAATTCTAATAACTCCTATTTGATAACATTTATTCATTTATAAAGATTTACTTTTAGTAACGGTTCTGCACTTTATAAATGTTCTCTTTAATGACGTTACTTCACTTATACAAGCGTTGTGTACCCATTCTATTTAAAACTATCGGTGTTGAAACCAATATCTCTTCTCTATATAAGTTCAGACTTATATATTTCATTTATCGAATGATAAATATTTATTTAATTTATAAACTGTTATTTATAAATTAATTCTTTCTATTCATCTGTTAAAACAGATTTCCATTTTCTATTCATCTTCTAAATATTATTTTGATTTAGTTATATTTCTTTATCAATAAATATCCCTTTGGTTTAATCCTATTTATTTATCCAATAAATATCCCTTTGATTTAATCCTATTAATTTATCCAATAAATATCCCTTTCAATTCTATTTTTTTATCTAATAAATATCCCTTTTAATTCTATTTATTTAACCAATAAATATCTCTTCTTGGTTCTATTTATTTTAACAAATAAATATCTCCTTTATTCTATTTAGTTTAACAGATAAATATCTCCTTTATCCTATTTATTTATCTTCTAAATAAATAAATCCTTTATACTTTTATTTATTCCCTAAATAAATAATTCCTTTTATATATTTGCTTTCAAATATATTTTCCTTTATATTTGCTTTCAAATATATTTCCTTTATATTTGATTTCAAAAATATATTTCCTTTATATTTGATTTCAAAAATATATTTCCTTTATTCAAAATCCTTTTTCTTTTATAATACACAATCCATTGATTTTATATAAATAAATTATTTTCAAAATATACTTTGGAAATCCCTTCCCTACATTCTGGTATTTCTTATGGTATTTAACATACCAAACAACGGTGATCGATACCATTCAAACACATATAATCAACACAGATTATATATCACATCATACATCACAGTATATGAAAAACAGAAAAATATATGTTGAGGAATCCAGTTGGATTCCTCCGACCTGTTTCCCCGCATCACAGATGTTAGACAATACGATTAACATCGATTTCACTTTGATACGAAATATTCTGATAGCAGAATCAACATATAAATATTTAACGGTTTATATATATATATATATACATAAATATATAATTTCCACTAACTGACTAGCAGTTCAATCAAACAGTCAACACACAGCAATCAACAGATAATTATCAGTTCTAAGAATACGCTGTAAAAATAGAACTGTTCAGAGTTGGTCAGTTTTACTCAAATTGGCAGTTCATCGTTAAAGAACGATAAATTGTTGTTTGATTTGAATCAAACAATTAAATTCGCCGTAAATTAAATGAGTTTCAATCCATTCCCAGTCAGTTCCATTGTGGAGCTCTTGTCCATACGGTTCTAACGGATCCAACCGTTCGAAATTCTGATCATGTATGTAGAAGATATACGATTTATAAGTTCATATACAATTTAAAATTAAATAAAACACTAACTTATTAATTCGGGCCTCACATTTAAATCTCCCAGCCCAATATCCTACTAAGGCCCATCCTCACATTTTAAAACCCGACCCCTTTTACCTCATCTTCCCAAAATCGGATTTCCACGACTCCAGTATTTCTCGATCCTCCTTTTGACCGCCATCCTCCATCACTTCGGTCACCAAACTCCGGCGCAACCACCACCATAACACTCCCCTTCCATTTCTCTACGTATACCTTACCACTTTATCACTCTCTGTCCATCAGTGAAAACCGCGACTTCGACCTGCTGTAGCATTTCGACCCTCAGGAACTAGCATCGCACTCTTCTAAATGGATATAGAAGCGACTAGAACTCCTCTATGTATTCGAATATCCACTCTATTCTGCAAATTAGTTGCTAAATCATAAGCAAACCGCAACCCTAGTTCGCTGTACAGAAAGCACAGCTAAGAATAGCTGCGTCGAACCCAAAACGAAGTACATCATAGGGCGGAGAACACGTCCAGGATCTCGAATAACTATGTCATTGGATTTTAAGATTTTTCTTCCATTTTATTTTGATTTCTAAAGCTCTCGATTTTTGTTTTGAGGATGGAAAGAATGACGGCGCAGAACTTAGATTGAAATTAGGATTTAGAAAATTAAAGGGGTACTTATAGCATAGATATTGGCTTGTTGGAGGATCCTCATCCACACAATTTTTATTTTATTTCATCATATAATACTTGAAAAACTCCTGTGATCACTTGTGATGCCCAAAAATCACCAAACTGGACATACTGCTAGAGTTTAACATTACGGTCCCAACGAAACTGGTTTCGTCGAATTCCGACTTCGTTTGCAAAAGTGGCTATTTTTAAAGCTCTAAATAGCCTATTTAAATATATAAATATAATTAAATAAATTATTAAAAATTAAATATTATCGTCTATATTCACATAGGAATACCATACAGCTCAGAATAAATCCTATATGGATTTACAACTTGATATTACATCGTCAGAGTTATATCGATGTTCGATTTCTATTTAAATCCTTATATAAAATATAATTAAATCGTTATGGTCAGGGCGCTGCATTTTTGAGAATTTGATTTGGACATAACTCAAAATCTACACGACGAAATCCTGATATTTCTCTTCCCCTAAAAAGATATACTCCACCAGCTCCACATGTTTCTTGTTTCACGGAAATCCGATTTAAAACGAACTCTGTATATTCAGTTGAAGTTCAAATCGCCAAATAGCGAATTGCCGCGCCATTTCAAGCTCTATTTTAATTATATTAAAATTCTACATTCAAACTGACGTCGATTGAATATATTCGTCAATATAATCCAACTCTAAGCTGAATTAAATCTTAGGGATGACCCAGTTCACAGAATATTGTGATTTCCAATATTTTGATTATTTCTGAATAGTACCTTCGGTTCATCCTGTTCCTGGATGACTTGTATGGATGAATGTATGACAGAGTATTTCCAGAAAGGTCACGTACAATGACTTCTTCAACCATACCAAGAGTGGAAGTGGAGAAGGAAACTTCTTTTAGATGACACGTAATGTATGGTTGTAGACGTCAATCGGTGATTTGATGGATTTGACGATGTGACATTCGAAATTAATTATATTATCCTATTATTTAAATTAATTAAATAATCACTTATTTAATTAAACCACCATTTAATTCACTATATCACTATTTATATAATTAAATTAATTAATTATAATACCTCTGACAATGCGGGTCATTACAACTTCATTCAAATTAAACCATATATGCATATATATAACTTTTTCACAATACTATAGACAATCATGATAGTTTAAATTAGCGAAACAACGTATTTTGCTCGCCAAAAGTACACTGTCTTTCAAGTTTGTTCTTAGATGACACAGTTTTGTTTCCACTGTCATGTTGATCCCCGGTTCTCCAGCTTTTTGAATGAGTTTGCAAATGTATCCAAGAGAGTACTAGGTGTGAATTTATAGGAGAAAACAACTAATAAAATATAGCCTAACACATAGGCTTTAATGGGGAGGTAAGAGGCTGCTATATTGGTTGAAAAGAGGGGTGTTGTTTAGGCCATTCACACATTAAATTTCCACTAGTATTGTATGAAGGCCAGCACACAAATGCACATGCCTCATGTACTAAAATGTTAAATAACTAAGTTTAACTTCTTGTAACGACCTGATGAATTTTCGACCTTGAAAATCGACACAAATATAAATGTAATAACCCGGAAATCTGAGCCAATTTAAATTTTTTATTTTGGCAATTTTAACGGATTTTGAATATTTAAAATGAATTATTTTAAATAATAACGACGAGAAATTTATTTTGAATAGAAATAGAACGTATATATTTATTTGAATCGTCGTAAGAATATAAATATTTATTTATATTTAGAAAAGGAATTGAAAATGGCGCGGTAGTTTGAAAATTCGATTTCAAATTTCAAATGAATGTACCGGGTGCAAAATAAACCGGATTTTGGCGAAACCAAAAATATTAGAATCTAATTGAGAATATCTTTCCAACGAATCTGAAAAATTGAAATTTCATAGCGGGGATAAAAAGTTATGCCCAGTTGAAAATTCAGAATAGTCGCTTTGGAATTCTGGCCCTTAAAAATAGCCATTTTGCAAACGACCTTGGTTTTTGACGAAACCACTTTTGTTGGATCCGTGATGTCAAGTTATTGCTAGATTCCAAAATTCATAATTTTTCGAATAAATATGTGAGCGTGGTGAACTAAAACGCATTTGACCAGTTTTAGATGATTTTAATCGACTGGAAAATGGCCATTTTTCAAACGGTCTCAGAATTTGACGAAATTAGTTTTGTTAGGACCGCATCGTCAATACGAAGCTAGAAAATATTTTTCGAGGATTTTTCGAGTTAGTATGTGGCCCCGGTAAATTGAAATGTGCGTTCAAATTCAATATATAGAGTTATATTTTGATTTTGACGAAAACTGATCGAAACAGTCGAATCAGCCTATGATACATATCCCATTTTGTTCCGAATGGGGGTAATTATCTATGGACGACAGTCAGTGGGTTCGATTTCAAGGTCGAAATAAAAAGTTGCTTTTTGAAATTAAATAATTAAATAAATAAATTAAAAAAATCTCCCTTCATCTCCTATACCCTCAGCCCCCACCCCCGTTTCATTCATTCGATATAAAAAAAAAGGGAAAAGAGGGTGCACGATTGCGCCACCCTCTGGCCACCGCGACGTCGCGCAGCGGCGCCCCACCTCGACCGCTCCCCTCCTCTCCAGTTGATCGACGCAGCATCCTCCCCGTCTTCTAAAACGCGCCACGCCCTTCCCCTTTTCCCCCCAGAAACACCGCTCCTACCACCGCCGCCTGAAGCCCTCCCCCCCCCCCCCCCCGCGACTTACGCCATCCTCCGATGCACTCCAACCGTGAGCAGCACCCCCCCTCGGCAATTCGATCAGAAAATTTGCACCCTTCCCGTTGTGAGTTCCTTTAGTCTTCTTTGATCTTCATTTTTAAATCGCTAAAGTTAGGATTTTTAAATCGCTAAAGTTAGGATTTAAATCAGAGTTCTTTGGTATGTTAAAAGCATATTTGTTAAATCAGTTTATTTAAATATATATAGCAATTATAAAATCAGTAATATATATATTAGTGTTAAAAATATAATTTTTATATTAGTAGAAGGTTAAAAATATAATTTTTATATAGTAGAAATAATAAAGATGTGATTTTTATATATTAGAAGTAATAAAGATGTGATTTTTATATAGTAGAAATAATAAAGATGTGATCTTTATAGAAGTAGCCATGTAAAAATATGATTTTTATATTATGGATAATAAAAATTCGATCTTTATTATGTAGGAAATATGGTTTTTATTCATGTAGAATAATAAAAATATAATTTTTATCATGGAAGTAGCGTTGTAAAGGAGTGATTTTTACATATGTAGCAGTGATATAAAAATACGATCTTTATATATAAAAATATATTTTTTATATATAGAATAGCATGATAAAAATATAATATTTATTAAATGAACACCGTTGTAAAAATAGAATAATTATCCATATAGAGTGATTATAAAAATGTGATTTTTATATACATAGCAACAATATAAAAATGTGATTTTTATATATGTAGTGGATACGGGCAACGAAAGTGACAAAAGGCGAGCACGACGAAGATTTTGTACATATGGAGAGTCGTGGCGTTTGGTTTAGCTTGTCGGTGAGAACTTCTCACTTTAAATCTTGTTTTCTAGTTAAAATATATACTAGGATGCAAACGGTGCTTAGCAGCACCCGACACCCATCGTCCACAGACCATGGACGACTTGTATGCTTGTTTGATGTGTTGTGAAGTTTGCTTGTGATGTTGATGTGAAATAAATTAATTATCATTAAAAATATATTTTTTAACGTGAGTATGAATATTGTGAATGTGAATAAATAAATATTCATTTACAAACCGGACGGTTTGTTTATGTACACCTATTTGAAAGACATTGATTAGGACGATAAATTTTACACATCGCCCAACTGTACAAATAATATTTAGTGTTTGTGAATTGAAACCCCACACGGGTGTTGGGATGATATTTGGCGTACACTAATCCCAATTATTTAGTTGTATGTCGATCGATTGGTCGGCAGACTGTGTAAGCGTTATTTATTTATATTTAATGCTTATGCAGTTGTGTGGTGCACTTTGGATGATGGTTGATTATTTATCGTTGCTATTATATACCTGTGTTGTATGGAATCCATATAATTAACG
The DNA here is from genome assembly GCA_030737875.1 of Allium sativum. Lineage (NCBI taxonomy): Eukaryota > Viridiplantae > Streptophyta > Magnoliopsida > Asparagales > Amaryllidaceae > Allium > Allium sativum. The sequence continues at coordinate 495,907,350 of CM060920.1, forward strand.
TTATATGTTAATTGATTGGGCCTCATTACAATTGGGAAGATAAAGAATATAGATTCATGTGTTGAATAGAATAAATAGTCATGTGTTGACGATGCTCATGTGTTGAGAATATTCATGTGTTGAAACTTATCATGTGTTGAGTAAAATATTTTAACAATAAAATTAACATCTTTATCGTATTTAAGATTAGAAACTAACTGGAAACTAGATAAGATGAGTAGTTTCCTGGTTACTGATCTGATGTTGGTTTCGGCCTTCGGGGTTAATACTTAGGGAATCATTCTCTTACTAATTTACGGTTGGAGTCTGAATAAAAATCAAACGATAGAAAACAAAATTTTATAAAATATATTAAATAATAATAATAGTCATGTGTTGACGATGCTCATGTGTTGAAAGAAATATAGATTCATGTGTTGAATAGAATAAATATCCATTTGTTGAATAGAATAATGAAGTTGTTGAAATATATAAAGCCGTGTTGATTAGAGATGTGCCATTTTGACGTGAACGATATTTATATCGATTATATTCGTTTTTAATGAATATAGAAAAGGAAGTGATTTCAAAATATAACGTTTTGAAAATATTATCATTTGTATATCGATGATGTGGAATGTTCAATTTTGATTCGAAATTGAATATGAAGTTGAAATCGTTTCGAAAACGAATTTAAAACGATTTATAAAATACGTTTTAAAAGGAAATCGACGAAATATATATATATTATATATATAATGGACTGAATAGAACGCGCCGTGTCGCGGCAGTTCGTGAATTTCGACCATTAACTTCGAATGGTCATTACGGGAGATCCGATAGGCGGATTCTCCTGAAACCGGAACCGTTGGGTTCGTATCGAAAAGAGCTTTCTAATGAATATTAGAAGTTTGAAATCTAACGGTTAGATTTGGAATTATGTCAAATCAAATTTGGAAAAGGTCGCTGTAAATGCAGTTCGTTGGCTGTTGATGGAAATCGACTGTACGGGCTTTGATAAAATTATTAAAAATAGTAATAATTTGTGTAAAATCATAAGAAATGATTTGGGAAGAATTGGGATGAAAAACTCCATATTTGAAATGATAAAAATAGATTTTTATCGAAATGAACTAGTTTTGAACTAGAATTAAAATCAATTTATTTTCGAAATAAATAAATTGAATTTGAAAGTGATTTTAAAAATAATCAGAATTTCCAATATACGAATTGGGATGGATTTGAAACGAAATTATCTTCGGAATATTTCGATGTCGGATTTCGTGATTATACAGAGATGGTTGTGGAAATTTGAAAGATATATTTTATATCGTTATTTCCAATACGATATTTGTTGGTTTCAAAATTTGATATTGAATATAAGCCGGTATATTTTCTATTCAGAGCCTTGTATTTAATATCAAACGTGATTTGGGTTTGTCGTGAATAGTGTCTTCATTAACACTGTTCTTAAACCCAGTTGAGAAAAAGATTAAATTTTTTTATTTAGATTTAATGAATTGTACCAATTAAATAATATTAATTGGAATTGAATTTAAATTGGTTTTTGGGTTTATCATGAGCGGTGTTTTGAATAAAACCTGTTCTTTAACCTGATTAACAAAGGGAAGTGATTTTTGGTTTATCGTGAACCGTGTTTTAGATGACATTGGTTATTTAACCCAGTTAAAGACGGGATATTGATTTTTGGGAAGATTAAAACTAAGTGGAGTTTTAATGAATCTTTAAATAGATTGAAATGTGAATTGATAATTTAAATTATCAAATCTGAAAAGTGATCGAGAATGGAGTACCACCAGTTTTGCTCCCAAGCGATAGTTAAATCTTTAATTAGATTTGAATGTGAAATGGTAATTATACTTACTGATAACACCCTGGTGTTATATATGGAGTATTACCAGTTTTTCTCCACGGGATGAATAGGCTGGGATTGGAAAATAAAATAAATAATTACTTCCGTGTGGTTCGCTAATCCCAACTAGCTTGGAAAACCATAATATGGTTTGAAATGATATCCAAAGGAAGGTTAAAGAATAAATTTAGAAGAATTTATCTTTGATAAAATTAATGGGAACCTTTCCCTAAGAATGTGAAATTTTGAATAAAAGTATATTTTGAATTGGAATGAGGCGTATGTCGTGTTTGTGTAACATGTGTTTATTATATACGCGGGTTATTCGGAAAGGCCGGGTTTATACCCATTCCGAATAACCGATTCGATGGTAAGTCGAAGATGAAGACTGTGGTTGAAGACCGGAAGTCTTCACATTGTTTGGGTGATTACTGATGATCTTGATTGGGCTGTACACCCAAGATGAGGGAATCAGTTGGTGATCGTCCAGACGTACTTGGAGATCGATGGATATGCAAGGAAAGTGCCTCCGGTTTCGTTCAGACCCAGAACGAACTTGTAAATGGATTGTGTGTCTGACATTGGATTTTATTCTGTGTTGATTGTTCTCTATTAAATATACATCTGTTTGGCGGCGGAGAATTTATTCTCTTGCTTTACGCCCTTCTCTGAGATGTACGAGCTCAGAGGTTGTATATCGATGGACATCAGTCGCATGGAGTGAATTGCCTGTGTGGCATGCCTAAGTGGAAGACGATCAAGGCTTTTGTTGAAAAGCAAAGTCATGTGGTTGATGATCAAAGCACGACCTGTGTGGCGCAGCTTTGTGTATAGCGTTAATTCGCGAGCCTCACACCTCAGTATGAGTCAAAAACGGGATACAGACCGTTGGGAGAACACGACGTTTCTTTCTAGCTATGGGTGATATCAGTGACCTACCAGCCCTGACATTTATATACTTTTTACCTCTGTGGATGTTGGAATGCGAGGCGCCTCGAATATATGGTCGATAACTAGCACTATGTGAGCCGACGTACAGACCATTATATAAGTCCTATAGGACCGGGAAACGTGTGTTCAGGAATAACTAATCCTCAAAAGTAAGAGAGGACCGGCTCAACCGATTCCAAGGATCGCTGTGTGTGGTCCTAAGACATTTGCTAAAGTGTCTCGAACGGAGAGGAGCTTGCCCCTTGCCTCGACTCATGATGGAATCCAATTTCCAATACATGATATTTCAGTTTTATTTGTAGAGCCTAGTACGGCGACATAGTGGCATGGGTCACTTATGCCATCTATGATTTATACATTATTATTGAAGTTGTTTTCTTCACTTATAGTAATAATAAAATATGAAATTTCACGTACCAAGCATTTTTTTCTATTATAAGGTAAAAAACCTATCCTCCGGCTTGTGTTGCATTGTGTGATGGGACCTGGGTCTTATAATAGCTTCATTTTTCTTTATTTAGCATTGCGCTGTTTGTTTTATGCACTGGTATTCTTGGGAGGAAACCCGTTCCGTGTTATACGGCGTGGTCCCTTGATTTACCTAACTTTAAAAATAAAGATTAAAACTGTTTTAGTTCTCACACCAGTCACATGACTGACCTGGAGTTTATTGTTTTAACCTAAACTCTGGGTGCCCTTATTTTCCGCACGGGCATCTAGTAGTTTTGGTGTTGCAGATTTATATTCACAGGATCCTGGTTTACAGCTGGAACGATACTCGGAAAGCTCTGTATCCGTGTATTACTTCTAGTTGTTATTTGTATTATTTTTCGCTGCTATGTAATTTATTGTAATCTCTAATATTTAGTTATTGTGAAATATTTATTCATACTCTGTATATTCTTGTATTCTGATGGAATTGTTGTAATAAGAAATGAAATGTTCTTCTATTTGCGTTCCAATTTGCCCTGTTCTCAAAACGATCAGGGGTTTCGAACAGTCTTGGTCGGTTTAACGATCCATTCAGATCGAGCGAAATTCCTTATCGTTACATTTGGTATCAGAGCTTTGGTTTACAGAGCTCGAGAAAAAGACACATTAGAACCATACGAAAGAATTCATCAGAAATTGGAATAGCAATATCCAATGAGAATGACTCGTTAGAGATGGGATCAGTAGTATCCTGAACGAGTGTGAAGAGTACATTTTTCAAATGAAAACAATTGTTTTGAAAATTTAAACCTTATTCAACGTATTTGAATATTTTATTTGTATTGATTTTGGACAATCTAGTATATAAAGGTTTTTTATATACGCGTCATGAACTTATATTCGATTTTTTAATATACTGGATAGATATAGATTCGCACTCTAGTCGCCCGGAGATAATTCTGGTAATGCGGTCGCATTATCAGTATTTGTGTTCGAGTTTCGAAAGTGAGATATCTATATATTTCCATTAGACTGGTGTGATAACCAAAACTAGATAGGTTTATTGTTGTGGTTTGGCATCAAAAACATGATTTTCTGTATATGTATCAAAGTTATGTATTTGAAACGATAATCCACTAATTGATTGATGGTTGAGTTGTTTGATTATTGGTTTGATATTTTTAACCATTTATGCCAAATTGAACCGAATATTGAACTGTATCGAAAAATGAGTACAATTGCATGCATGTATATATATATATATATATATATATATATATATATATATGTGAACAGGTCATAGCAAGGAGGCTAGAGCAGAAGAATAAAATTGTTTGCCCGACAAATAGGTACATGTTTACAAATTAATTGGGTTTGGATGATTTTATGAGCCAATTGGCTAGCCGCTTGGCTTTTTCTTTTTCTTTTGGATTGAAGAAGGCCATGGGAGGCTATATGAAATATCCCGAAGTCCCCGGTGCCGGGGAGGTTATGGCGAAATTTTTCGAAAATTTAAGGTGTTAGCCAAATTTTTGAAAAATTTGAAAAGTTCTTAGAAACTAAAAAGTTGAAGAACTTAAACCGTAATGAAAATAATAGAAGTTGAGTTGATTAGTTAAACAACTTTCGGCTTCGTTCCTTTTCGGGGACGAAAAGTTTTAAGTGGGGGAGATTGTAATAACCTGGAAATCTGAGCCAATTTAAATTTTTTATTTTGGCAATTTTAACGGATTTTGAATATTTAAAATGAATTATTTTAAATAATAACGACGAGAAATTTATTTTCAATAGAAATAGAACGTATATATTTATTTGAATCGTCGTTAGAATATAAATATTTATTTATATTTATAAAAGGAATTGAAAATGGCGCGATAGTTTGAAAATTCGATTTCAAATGAATGTACCGGGTGCAAAAGAAACCGGATTTTGGCGAAACCAAAAATATTAGAATCTAATTGAGAATATCTTTCCAACGAATCCGAAAAATTGAAATTTCATAGCGGGGATAAATAGTTATGCCCAGTTGAAAATTTAGAATAGTCGCTATGGAATTCTGGCCCTTAAAAATAGCCATTTTGCAAACGACCTTGGTTTTCGATGAAACCACTTTTGTTGGATCCGTGATGTCAAGTTATTGCTAGATTCCAAAATTCGTAATTTTTTGAATCAACATATGAGCGTGGCGAAGTAAAACGCATTTAACTAGTTTTAGTTGATTTTAATCGACTGGAAAATGGCCATTTTTCAAACGGTCTCAGAATTTGATGAAATTAGTTTTGTTAGGACCGCATCGTCAATACGAAGCTAGAAAATATTTTTCGAGGATTTTTCGAGTTAGTATGTGGCCCCGGTAAACTGAAATGTGCGTTCAAATTCAATATATAGAGTTATATTTTGATTTTGACGAAAACTGATTGAAACAGTCGAATCAGCCTACGATACATGTCCCATTTTGTTCGGAATGGGGGTAATTAGCTATGGACGACAGTCGGTGGGTTCGAGGTCGAAATAAAAAGTTGCTTTTTGAAATTAAATAATTAAATAAATAAAATAAATAAAAACCTCCCTTCATCTCCTATACCCTCACCCCCCCGTTTCATTCATTCGATATAAAAAAACGGGGAAAAGGGGGCGCACGATCGCGCCACCCTCTGGCCACCGCGCCGTCGCGCAGCGGCGCCCCACATCGACCGCTCCCCTCCCTCTCCAGTTGATCGACGCAGCCTCCTCCCCCTCTTCTAAAACGCGTCGCGCCCTTCCCCTTTTCCCCCCAGAAATCCCGCGCCTACCACCGCCGCCTGAAGCCCCGCCCCTGCGACTGACGCCATCCTCCGATGCACTCCGATCGTGAGCAGCACCCCCTTCCCTCGAAAATTCGATCAGAAAATTTGCACCCGTCCCGCTGTGAGTTCCTTTAGTCTTCTTTGATCTTCATTTTTAAATCGCTAAAGTTAGGATTTTTAAATCGCTAAAGTTAGAATTTAAATCTGAGTTCTTTGGTATGTTAAAAGCATATTTGTTAAATCAGTTTATTTAAATATATACAGCAATTATAAAATCAGTAATATATATATATTAGTGTTAAAAATATAATTTTTATATTAGTAGAAGGTTAAAAATATAATTTTTATATAGTAGAAATAATAAAGATGTGATTTTTATATAGTAGAAATAATAAAGATGTGATTTTTATATAGTAGAAATAATAAAGATGTGATCTTTATAGAAGTAGCCATGTAAAAATATGATTTTTATATTATATAGATAATAAAAATTTGATCTTTATTATATAGGAAATATGATTTTTATTCATGTAGAATAATAAAAATATAATTTTTATCATGGAAGTAGCGTTGTAAAGGAGTGATTTTTACATATGTAGCAATGATATAAAAATACGATCTTTATATATAAAAATATAATTTTTATATAGAGAATAGCGTGATAAAAATATAATCTTTATTAAATGAACACCGTTGTAAAAATATAATGTTTATCCATATAGAGTGATTATAAAAATGTGATTTTTATATACATAGCAACAATATAAAAAATGTGATTTTAATATATGGAGTGGCTATGGGCAACGAAAGTGACAAAAGGTGAGCACGATGAAGATTTTGTACATATGGAGAGTCGTGGCGTTTGGTTTAGCTTGTCGGTGAGAACTTCTCACTTTAAATCTTGTTTTCTAGTTAAAATATATACTAGGATGCAGACGGTGCTTAGCAGCACCCGACACCCGTCGTCCACAGACCATGGACGACTTCTGTGCTTGTTTGATGTATTGTGAAGTTTGTTTGTGATGTTGATGTGAAATAAATTAATTATCGTTAAAAATATAATTTTTAACATGATTATGAATATAGTGAATGTGAATAAATAAATATTCATTTACAAACTGGACGGTTTGTTTATGTACACCTATTTGAAAGACATTAATTGGGACGATAAATTTTACACATCACCCAACTGCACAAATAATATTAAGTGTTTGTGGATTGAAACCCCACACAGGTGTTGGGATGATATTTGGCGTACACTAATCCCAATTATTTAGTTGTATGTCGATCGATTGGTCGACAGACTGTGTAAGCATTAATTTTTTATATTTAATGCTTATGCATTTGTGTGGTGCACTTTGGATGATGGTTGATTACTTATCGTTGCTATTATATACATGTGTTGTATGGAATCCATATAATTAACATTATATGGTAATTGATTGGGCCTCATTCCAATTGGGAAGATAAAGAATATTAAAATATAGATTCATGTGTTGAATATAATAAATAGTCTTGTGTTGACGATGCTCATGTGTTGAGAATATTCATGTGTTGAAACTTATCATATGTTGAGTAAAATATTTTAACAATAAAATTAACATCTTTATCGTATTTAAGATTAGAAAGTAACTGGAAACTAGATAAGATGAGTGGTTTCCTGGGTATTGATCTGATGTTGGTTTCAGCCTTCGGGGTTAATACTTAGGGAATCATTCTCTTACTAATTTACGGTTGGAGTCTGATTAAAAATCAAACGATAGAAAACAAAATTTTATGAAATATATTAAATAATAAAAATAGTCATGTGTTGACGATGCTCATGTGTTGAGAATATTCATGTGTTGAAAGAAATATAGATTCATGTGTTGAATATAATAAACATCCATTTGTTGAATAGAATAACGAAGTTGTTGAAATATATAAAGCCGTGTTGATTAGAGATGCGCCATTTTGACGAGAACGATATTTCTATTGATTATATTCGTTTTTAATGAATATAGAAAAGGAAGTGATTTCAAAATATAACGTTTTGAAAATATTATCATTTGTACATCGTTGATGTGGAATATTCAATTTTGATTCGAAATTGAATATGAAGTTGAAATCGTTTCGAAGATGAATTTTAAACGATTTATAAAATACGTTTTAAAAGGAAATCGACGAAATATATATAATATATAATACATATATATAATGTCTGAATAGAACGCGCCGCATCGTGGCAGTTCGTGAATTTCTACCATTGACTTCGAATGGACATTACGGGAGATCCGACCATCGGATTCTCCTAAAACTGGAACCATTGGGTTCCTATCAAAAAGAGCTTTCCAATGAGTATTAGAAATTTGAAATCTAACGGCTAGATTTGGAATTATGTCCAAATCAAATTTGGAAAAAGTCGCTGTAAGTGCAGTTCGATGGCCGTTGATGGAAATCGACTATACGGGCTTGATAAAATTATTAAAAATAGTAATAATTTGTGTAAAATCATAAGAAATGATTTGGGAAGAATTAGGATGAAAAACTCCTTATTTGAAAAGATAAAAATAGATTTTTATCGAAATGAACTAGTTTTGAACTAGAATTAAAATCAATTTATTTTCGAAATAAATAAATTGAATTTGAAAGTGGTTTTAAAAATAATCAGAATTTCCAATATTCGAATTGGGATGGATTTGAATCAAAATTATCTTCGGAATATTTCGATGTCGGATTTTGTGATTATACAGAGATGGTTGTGGAAATTTGAAAGATATATTTTATATCGTTATTTCCAATACGATATTTGTTGGTTTCAGAATTTGATATTGAATATAAGCCGGTATATTTTCTATTCAGAGCCTTGTATTTAATATCAAACGTGATTTGTGTTTGTCGTGAATAGTGTCTTCATTAACACTGTTCTTAAACCTAGTTGAGAAAAAGATTAAATCTTTCTATTTAGATTTAATGAAGTGTACCAATTAAATAATATTAATTGGAATTGAATTTAAATTGGTTTTTGGGTTTATCGTGAGCGGTGTTTTGAATAACACCTGTTCTTTAACCCGATTAACAATGGGAAGTGATTTTTGGTTTATCGTGAGCCGTGTTTTAGATGACATTGGTTCTTTAACCCAGTTAAAGACAGGATATTGATTTTTGGGAAGATTAAAACTAAGTGGAGTTTTAATGAATCTTTAAATAGATTGAAATGTGAATTGATAATTTAAATTATCAAATCTGAAAAGTGATCGAGAATGGAGTACCACCAGGTTTGCTCCAAAGCGATAGTTAAATATTTAACTAGATTTGAACGTGAAATGGTAATTATACTTACCGATAACACCGTGGTGTAAGATATGGAGTATTACCAGTTTTTCTCCATGGGATGAATAGGTTAGGATTGGGAAATAAAATAAATAATTACTTCGGTGTGGTTCGCTAATCCCGACTAGCTTGGAAAACCATAATATGGTTTGAAATGATATCCAAAGGAAGATTAAAGAATAAATTTAGAAGACTTTATCTTTGATAAAATTAATGGGAACCTTTCCCTAAGAATTTGAAATTTTGAATAAAAGTTTATTCTGAATTGGAATGAAGCGTATGTCGTGTTTTTGTAACACGTGTTTATTATATACGCGGGTTATTCGGAAAGGCCGGGTTTATACCCGTTCTGAATAACCGATTCGACGATAAGTCGAAGATGAAGACGGTGGTTGAAGACCGAAAGTCTTCACATCGTTTGGGAGATTACTGATGATCCTGATTGGGGTGTACACCCAAGATGAGGGAATCAGTTGGTGATCGTCCAGACGTACTTGGAGATCGATGGATATGCGAGGATAGTGCCTTCGGTTTCGTTCAGATCCAGAACGAACTTGTAAATGGACTGTGTTTCTGACATTGGATTTTATTCTATGTTGATTGATCTCTATTATATATACATCTGTTTGGCGGTGGAGAATTTATTCTCTTGCTTAACGCCCTTCTCTGAGACGTACGAGCTCAGAGGATGTATATCGATGGACACCAGTCGCATGGAGTGAATTGCCTGTGTGGCATGCCTAAGTGGCAGATGATCAAGGCTTCTGTTGAAAAGCAAAGTCTAGTGGTTGATGATCAAAAAACGACCTGTGTGGCGCAGCTTTGTGTATAGTATTAATTCGCGAGCCTCACAACTCGGTATGAGTCAAAAACGGGATACGGACCGTTGGGAGAACACGACGTTTCTTTCTAGCTATGGGTGATGTTAGTGACCTACCAGCCCTGACATTTATATACTTTTTACCTGTGTGGATGTTGGAATGTGAGGCGCCTCGAATATATGGTCGATAACTGGCACTATGTGAGCCGTCGAACAGACCATTATATAGGTCCTATAGGACCGGGAAACGTGTGTTAAGGAATAACTAATCCTCAAAAGTAAGAGAGGACCGGCCCAACCGATTCCAAGGATCGCTGTGTGTGGTCCTGAGACATTTGCTAGAGTGTCTCGAATGGAGAGGAGCTCTCCCCTTGCCTCGACTCATGATGGAATCCAATTCCAATACGTGATATTTCAGTTTTATTTGTAGAGCCTAGTACGGCGACATAGTGGTATGGGTCACTTATGCCGTCTATGATTTATACATTATGATTAAAGTTGTTTTCTTCACTTATAGTGATAATAAAATATGAAATTTCACGTACCAAGCATTTTTGGCTATTATAAGGTAAAAACCTTATTCTCCGGCTTGCGTTGCATTGTGTGATGGGACCTGGGTCTTATAATAGCTTCATTTTTCTTTATTTAGCATTACGCTGTTTGTTCCATGCACTGGTATTCTTGGGAGGAAACCTGTTCTGTGTTATACGGCGTGGTCCATTGATTTACCTAACTTTAAAAATAAAGATTAAAACTGTTTTAGTTCTCACACCAGTCACATGACTGACCTGAAGTTTATTGTTTTAACCTAAACTCTGGGTGCTCTTATTTTCCGCACGCGCAACTAGTAGTTTTGGTTTTGCAGATTTATATTCACAGGATCCTGGTTTACAGCTGGAACGATACTCGGAAAGCTCTGTATCCGTGTATTACTTCTAGTTGTGTTTTGTATTATTTTCCGCTGCTATGTAATTTATTGTAATCTCTGATATTTAGTAATTGTGTAATATTTGTTTATACTCTGTATATTCTTGTATTCTGATGGAATTGTTGTAATAAGCAATGAAATGTTATTCTGTTTGCGTTCCAATTTTCCCTGTTCTCAAAACGATCAAGGGTTTCTGTAATGACCCGCATTTGCAGAGGTATTATAATTAACTTATTTAATTATATAAATAGTGATATAGTGAATTAAATGGTGGTTTAATTAAATAATGGTGAATATTTAATTAAAATAATAACTAAATAATATATTTAATTCTAAAATAATCAGAATTGGCTGAAATGGCGATATGGTGTGAACTGGATCATCTGTGATATTTAATTCAGTTTAGAATTGAATTAGAATAACGAATATATTATTTGAACGACGGTTTGAATGTATAATTATATTATAATTAAAATTGAGCTTGAAATGGCGCTGCAGTTCGTTAATTGGCGATTTGAACTTCAACTGAATATACAGGATTCGTTTTAAGCCGGATTTCTGTGAAACAAGAAACGTGTGGAGCTGGTGGATTATATCTTTGTAGTGGAAGAGAAAATTTGGGATTTCATCGTGTAGATTTTGATTTATGTCCAAATCAAATTCTAGAAAAGTCGCTGTGGAATTCCTTTATAATTTATAAAGGAATTATTTATATTTTTAAAAGGAATTTCAATATAAATCGAATATCGGGTTGACCCAGAAGTGAATATCAAGTTAGAAATTCATATAGGAATATTCTAGAGCTGTATGGTATTCCACTGTGAATATATACGATAAAATTTATTTATAAATATTTAATTTAATTATTTTTAAATATATTTATATATTTAAAAGGGTTATTTAAGACTTTAAAAATAGACACTTTTTCAAACGAAGTCGGAATTTGACGAAACTAGTTTTGTTGGATCTGCAATGTCAAATTATTGTTAGATGTCTAGTTTCGTGATTTTTAGAGTCAGTATGTGGGCGTACCGATTTTTAGAGTGAAAAACAGTCAGTGTTTTGACGGTTAAAAATACGCTGTGTGAGCAAACGGAGTTGGAATTCGACGAAACCAGTTTCGTTGGGACCGTAATGTCGAACTCTAGTGGCATGTCCATTTTTGTGATTTTTGGTTATCGTGTGTGATCACTCAAATTTTTAGAAAGCAAAAATAGATATAAAATGATAAAGATAAAATATCTAAAAATATCTAGAAAAAATATCTAAATCTCCTATAAATAGAACTTAACACTTTCTAAAACCTCACTTCATTTTTCTAGGTCAGAATTTGTCCGCCGCTCTCGTTTTCATTTTTGCAGTAAAATGGAAACCACTTAAAAATCAAAATCAATCCCTACAAAATTCTATAAATCTTCATATATTGATATTTGCAATCCTTGGCAGAGACTCATCAATTCCATACCCATCTTTGTGCGTGCGATTCATGTTTGCGGAGGTGAATGTTAAACAGCGAACCCTAGGGTTCGGCTATGGATGAGATATAGACTTCAATCGATAATTTCGAGATGATTTTTGGATTTGCGTGGATGGAATCGCAGAGTTTGGCAAAGTTTTGGAGGATCCGATTCAAGTTAGATGACGCGGATTCCTGTAGAAGGCGACTCGACAGAAATTGAAAGGATGGATCGAGTGTTTTCAGAAGGTGATGGATTGAAGAGGATGGGAAAGAGAAAGATAATGGTGAAGTGATTGTGGATTTCGGTGGAAAGATGATGTAGATATCGGAGGATGAAATTATCGGTTATGGTAAGGATAAGCAGCAGGTTCGGTCTTTGTTTGGGGAAGAAGAGTTCAACGGGTGTGGGCTTGAATTGATGATGGGCCGGTTTGAAATTTGTGAGCCCATTTATAATTTAAATCATGTTTGAATTTAATTAAAAATATGTTATCTTCGAATTAACATAACTTGGTCATACGTGAACTAAATTCAGCGAAACTGATCACGTTGGGATCGTATGGACGGACACTACCCAATGGGACTGACTGGGAGTGGATTCGAGCTTATCTGAATTTATGGCGAAATAGATTGTTTGATTCAAATCAAATAACTCTGAACTGCCAATGTGAGTAAATCTCACTAACTCTAAACAGTTTATAATTTCATGTCGTATTTTTAGAACTGTTAAATATTGGCTGATTGACTGTATGTTGACTGTTTGATTGAACTTCTAGTCAGTTAGTTGAATTTCTATATTGATTCTGTTTAACAGAATATATCATATGGAACTGAAAGTGATGTTATCTATATTTTTTAACATCTGTGGATGCAGGGAAACAGGTTGGAGGAATCCGACTGGATTCCTCAACATTTATTTTACTATTTTTCATATATGTTGATATATGATGTGATATATAATCTCTTTGATTATGTGTGTTTAAATGATATCGATCATTGGGGTTTGCCATTTTAAATATCATAAGAAACCCTGGGAAATAAATAGAATGAAGGAAATAATTATTTGGGAAAATAAATAGAATTATTAAACGGGAGTATTTATTCAGGGAATAAATTAATCAAATGAGTTAGTTAAACCAGATTTGTCAAATGAGTTAGTTAAACCAGATTTGTCAAATGAGTTAGTTAAACCAGATTTGTCAAATGAGTTAGTTAAACCAGATTTTCAAATGAGTTAGTTAAACCAGATTTGTCAAATGAGTTAGTTAAACCAGATTTGTCAAATGAGTTAGTTAAACCAGATTATCAAATGAGTTAGTTAAACCAGATTTGTCAAATGAGTTAGTTAAACCAGATTTGTCAAATGAGTTAGTTAAACCAGATTATCAAATGAGTTAGTTAAACCAGATTTGTCAAATGAGTTAGTTAAACAGATTGTCAAATGAGTTAGTCAAACCAAGTTAAATGAGTTGATCAAACCAAGATGATCAGGTTAGTTAAACCAGTTAACCAAACGGGTTAAGATAGTCAAGTGGGTGAAGTTAGGAGTTAATTGAATGGAATTAGCAAAAAGAGTTAATTGAATTTGAGTTAGAAAAAGGAGTTAATCAAATTTAGTTATCCAAGTCGAGTAAATCCAGTGAGTTAATCAAGTCGAGAAAATCCAGTGAGTTAATCAAGTCGAGTAAATCCAGTGAGTTAATCAAGTCGAATTAGTCAAGTTAAGTTAATCAAATTGAGTTAGACAAGTCGAGTAAATCCAGTGAGTTAATCAAGTCGAATTAGTCAAGTTAAGTTAATCAAATTGAGTTAGCAAGTTAAGTTAATCGAATTTAGTTTATTCGAATAGAGTTGAAATGTAACGGCAAGGAATTTCGCTCGATCCGAATCGATCGTTAAACCGACTAAGACCGTTCGAAAACCCCTGGTCGTTTGAGAACAGGACAAATCAGAACGCAAACAGAAGAACATTTCATTGTTATTACAGCAATTTCATCAGATACAAGAATATACAGAGTATGAATGAATAAATTACACGATAAATATCAGAGATTACAATAATTACATTGCAGCGGAAAAATATACAAAACACAACTAGAAGTAATGCACGGATACAGAGCTTTCCGAGCATCGTTCCAGCTGTAAATCAGGATCCTGTGAATATAAATCTGCAAAACCAAAACTACTAGCTGCCCGTGTCGAAAATAAGGGCACCCAGAGTTTAGGTTAAAACAATAAACTCCAGGTCAGTCATGTGACTGGTGTGAGAACTAAAACAGTTATTAATATTGGTTTTGAAGTTAGGTAAATCAAGGGACCACGCCGTATAACATGGAACGGGTTTCCTCCCAAGAATACCAGTGCATAGAACAAACAACGCAATGCTAAATAAAGAAAAATGAAGCTGTTATAAGACCTTGGTCCCATCACACAATGCAACGCAAGCCGGAGGATAGGATTTTTACCTTATAACAGCCAAAGCATGCTTGATACGTTTAAAACACATTATTTGATACTATTATAGGTGTATAGTGTCAAAACAATTTCAATCATAAATATCAATCATAGGCGGCATGAATGACCCATACCACTATGTCGCCATACTAGGTTCTACAAATAAAACCGCACTATCACGTATTGGAAATTGGATTTCCGTCATGAGTCGAGGCAAGGGGCAAGCTCCTCTCCGCGTTCGAGACACTCTAGCAAATGTCCCAGGACCCCACTTTGATCCTTGGAATCGGCTGGGCCGGTCCTCTCTTACTTTTGAGGATTAGTTATTCCTGAACACACGTTTCCCGGTCCTTACAGACCTATATCCGAGGCGCCTCGCATTCCAACAACCACACAGGTGAAAAGTATATAAATGTCAGGGCTGGTAGGTCACTGACACCACCCTAGCTAGAAAGAAACGTCGTGCTCTCCCAGCAGTCCATCTCCCGTTTTTGACTCATACCGAGGTGTGAGGCTCGCGAATTCACGTTATACACAAAGCTACGCCACACAGGCCGTGCTTTGATCATCTACCACAAGACTTTGCTTTTCAACAGAAGCCTTGATCAATTGCCACTTACGCGTGCCACACTGGAAATTCATTCCATGCGACTGATGTCCATCGATATACAACCTCTGAGCTCGTACATCTCAGAGAAGGGCGTTAAGCAAGAGAATAAATTCTCTGCCGCCAAACAGATGTATATTTAATAGAGATCAATCAACACAGAATAAAATCCAATGTCAGACACACAATCCATTTACAAGTTCGTTCTGGGTCTGAACGAAACCGGAGGCACTTTCCTCGCATATCCATCGATCTCTAAGTACGTCTGGACGATCACCAACTGTTTCCCTCATCTTGGGTGTACAACCCAATCAAGATCATCAGTAATCACCCAAATGATGTGAAGACTTCCGGTCTTCAACCACCGTCTTCATCTTCGACATCTCGTCGAATCGGTTATTCAGAATGGGTATAAACCCGGCCTTTCTGAATAACCCACGTATATAATAGACAAATGTTACACACACACAACAAACGCCTGCTTCCAATTCAGAATATTCTTTTATTCACAAAATCACATTCTTAGGGAAAGGTTCCCATTAATTTTATCCAAGATAAATTCTTCAAAATTTTATTCTTTAATCTTCCTTTGGATATCATTTCAAACTAGTCGGGATTAGCGAGCCACACCGAAGTAATTATTTATTTTATTTCCCCATCCCAACCTATATATCCCATGGAGAAAACTGGTAATACTCCATCTCTAACACCACGGTGTTATCGGTAAAATTAATTACCATTTCACGTTCAAATCTAATTAAAGATTTAACTATCTCTTTGGAGCAAAACTGGTGGTACTCCATTCACGATCACCTTTCAGATTTGATAATTTAAATTATCAATTCACATTTCAATCTAATTAAAGATTCATTAAAACTCCACTTAGTTTTAATCTTTTCAAAAATCAACATCTTGCCTTTAACTGGGTTAAAGAACCAATGTCATCTAAAACACGATTCACGGTAAACCCAAATCACATTTGATATTAAATACAAGGCTCTGAATAGAAAATATACCGGCTTATATTCAATATCTAATTCTGAAACCAACAAATATCGTATTGGAAATAACGATATAAAATATATCTTTCAAATTCCCATAACAATATCTGTATAGTCACGAAATCCAACATCGAAATATTCCGAAGATAATTTCGATTCAACTCCAGTCCAATCCATGTATTGGGAATATTGATTATTTTTAAAATCACTTTCAAATTCAATTTATTTATTTCAAAATTAATTGACTTTAATTCTAGTTCAAAACCAGTTCATTTTGATAAAAATCTATTTTTATCCTTTCAAATGTGGAATTCTTCAGCCCAATTTTTCCCAAATCATTTCTTGTGATTTTACACAAATTATAGATATTTTTAATAATTTTATCAAGGCCCGTACAGTCGATTTCCATCAACGGCCATCGAACTGCACTTACAGCGACCTTTTCTAAATTTGATTTGGACATAATTCCGAATCCAACCGTTAGATTTCAAATTTCTAGTATTCATTGGAAAGCTCTTTTCGATACGAACCCAACGGTTCAGGTTTTAGGAGAATCCGACTGTCGGATCTCCCGCAACGTCAATTCGAAGTCAATGGTCGAAATTCACAAACTGTCCCGGCGCGGCGCGTTCTATTCAGGCCATTATATATAAGATATATATATATATATTATATATATTTCGTTGATTTCCTTTTTAAAACGTATTTTATAAATCGTTTTAAATTCGTTTTCAAAACCATTTCAACGCTACATTCAATTTCAAATCGATTTTACTTTAATTCAATTCGAATTCATTTCAATTTTATTTAATTCGAATTCAAATTCATTTCAATTCAATTCAAATTCTAATTCGTTTCAATTCAATTCTATTTGAATTTACCTTCTATTTAATTCAATTCGAATTCATTTCAAATTGATTACAATTCAATTTCAGTTCGTTTTAAATTTCATTCAAAACGATTTCAATTCGTTTTTAATTCAATTTGAATTCAATTTGAATTCATTTCTATTCAATTCGAATTCAAATTCACTTTCTATTCAATTTGAATTCAAATTCACTTTCTATCCAATTCGAATCGAATTCATTTTCTATTCGATTCGAATTCATTTCAAATTGATTCAATAAAATTTCAATTTCAATTTTAATCTAATTTAATTTGAATTTCATTTCAAAATATTGAATTTTGAAATCACTTTTCAATATTCATTATAAAACAAATAAAATCGATATAAATATCGCTCGCGTCAAAATAACGCATCTCTAATCAACACGGCTTTATATATTTCAGTTAATTCGTTGTTCTATTCAACAAATGAATATTCATTCTATTCAACACATGAATTTATATTTCTTTCAACACACGACTAATCTCAACACATGAGTACTGTCAACACATCACTATTTTTGTTATGTAAAATATTTTATAAAACTATGGTATCTATCGTTGGATTTTTAATTAGATTCCTACTGAGAAGTAGTTCTAATTTTAAATATGATAAAGACGTAAATTTTATTGTAAAAATATTTTACTCAACACACAAATAGTTTCAACACCTGAATATTTTTATATTCAACACATGAATTTCCATTTATAATATTCATTATTTTCCCGATTAGAATGAGGCCCAATCAATCACCATATAATGTTAATTATATGGATTCCACACAACACATGTATATAATAGCAATGACAAACAATCACTCATCATCCAAGGTGCACCACACAACTGCATAAGCATCAAATATAAATAATCAACGCTTACACAGCCTGTCGACAAATCGATCGACATACAATTAAATAATTGGGATTAGTGTACGCCAAATATCATCCCAACACCAGTGTGGGGTTTCAAATCAACAAACACAGATTTTTATTTGTGCAGTTGGGCGATGTGTAAAATTTATCGACCCAAGCAATATCAGTCAAATCAGTGTATATAAACAAATCGGCCGATTTGTTTATAACTATTTATTTACTCACATTCACGTTTAAAAATTATATTTTTAACGATAATTAATTTATTTCAACACATCCACATTTTATTATCGATTTCACATCAACAACACAAACAAATTTCACAACACATCAATTAAACAAACAAGCCATCCATGGTCTGTGGATGACGGGTGTCGGGTGCTGCTAAGCACCGTCTGCATCCTAATATATATATAACTAGAAAAGGAAATTGAAGAGTGAGAAATTCTCACCAAAGCTATTACAATCATCTCGGCTCTTCCTATGTAGAAATCTTCGTCGTTCTCTCCCTTTGTCACTTTCGTTGCCCGTATTCACTACATATATAAAAATCATATTTTTACTTCGCAATTCAATATATAAAATCATATTTTCCTTCGCTATTCAATATATAAAAATCGATTTTTTACTCTTCGCTATTCTATATATAAAAATCGAATTTTTACTCTTCGCTATTCTATATATAAAATCATATTTTTATTCTTCGCTATTCTATATATAAAATCATATTTTTATTCTTCGCAATTCTATATATAAAATCATATTTTTATTCTTCGCTATTCTATATATAAAATCTTAATTTTATTCTTCGCTATTCTATATATAAAATCTTAATTTTATATTTACTCCATAGGATAAAAATTCTATTTTTACAACGCTACTATATAGATAAAAATTCCATTTTTACAATGCTACTATATAGATAAAAATTCCATTTTTTTCACTGCTATTCTCTATATAAAGATTATATTTTTATATTCTCTATTATATAGAAATTTTATTTTCAACACACTACTTATATAAAAATAGTATTTTTATATCTCCTACTATATAAAAATCATATTTTTATTACTTCTACATAATAAAGATCGAATTTTTATTATCTATATTATATAAAAATTATATTTTTAACCTTTCTATATTATAAAAATTATATTTTTACTAATTAAAAAGTCCCGTCTTTACTATATTAAAAATTTCATCTTTCGTCTATATAAAAATTTGGTCTTTAATCTATATAAAAATTTGGTCTTTAATTCAAATCATATAATAAAAGATCCAATTTTCCTATCATGGTAATTTATATAAAACTGATTTTTTTTATTTTATTAAAATAAAATTTGTAGAACCTAAATAAATAAATAAAATAGAAGGGAGCTTACAGTGTTTTGCAGAGGAGAGGGGGGGCTGATGCGCTTCAGGAAGAGGAGAGCGGCTGTGGGTCCTCGCGAGAAGGGGGCGTCGGGTGTCTCGTGCGACAAGGGAGAGGAGGGAAAAGAAGAAGCGGAGGAGCAGGAAGAGGATGGGAGAGCGGCGCGAGAGGAGGGGGAGCTCGAGGAGGAGGCGCGGTGGCCCGAGGCGCAGGCGCGATTTCCTAGATCTGTCATTTTTTTTCTTTTTGATTTCTGAATTAAATCGGGGGGGGGGGGACTGATCGAGGGTGTAGGAGAGAAAGGGGGATATTATATTTTTTTATTTAATTAATTTAATTTCAAAAAGTTGACTTTTTCATACGACCTCTAAACGAGGCCCACCGCCTGTCGTCCATAGCTAATTACCCCCATTCCGAACACAATGGGATATGTATTGCAAGCTGATTCGATCGTTTCGATCAGTTTCCGTTAAAATCAACATATAACTCTATGTATTGAATTTGAACGCGCATTTCAATTTACTGCGGTCACATACTAACTCTAAAAATTCCAGAAAAATATTTTCTAGCTTCGTATTGACGATACGGTCCTAACAAAACTAGTTTCGTCGAATTCTGACATCGTTGGAAAAATGGCCATTTTCCAGTCGACTAAAATCAACTGAAATTGGTCAAACGCGTTTTCTTTTGCCACGCTCGCATATTGATTCGAAAAATTATGAAATTTGGAATCTAGCAATAACTTGACATCACGGATCCAACAAAAGTGGTTACGTCGAAATCCGAGGTCGTTTGCAAAATTTCCATTTTTAAGGGCCTGAATTCCATAGCGACTATTCAGAATTTTCAACTGGACGTATCTTTTGATTCCCGCTATGAAATCTTGATTTTTCAGATTCGTTGAAAAGATATCCTCAAATAGATCCTATTATTTTTGGTTTCACTAAAATCCGGATTGTTTTGCACCCGTTACATTCAATTGAAGTTTGAAATCAAATTATCGAACTACCGCGCCATTTTCAATTCTATTTATAATTTAAAATAAATATTTATATTCTAACAACGACGTATATAATATACGTCGAATTCCATTCGAAATAAATTCCTCGTCGATATTATTTAAAATAATTCATTTTAAATGTTCAAAATTCGCTAAAATTGCCAAAATAAAAATTTTATGGCCCAGATTTTCGGGTTGTTACAATCTCCCCCACTTAAAACTTTTCGTCCCCGAAAAGGAACAAAGTCGAAAGTGGTTTGATTAATCAACTCTACGTTCGATCTGGCTTCCATTCTCCAAACTTTCAGTTTCCGAGAATTTTCAAAATCTTCAAAAATTTGGCTAACACCCGGAATTTTCGAAAAATTTCGCCATAACCTCCCCTGCACCGGGAGCCACGGGAAAATCCCGAAATTGCCATATAGTCCTTCTGATCTCAAAAAGAAAAAGAAAAAGCCAAGCGGCTAGCCAATCGGCTCATAAAATCATTATCACCCAAACAAAACAGTAAATTATATAGTAAACATGTACCTATTTTTCGGGCAAACAAATTTTATTCTCTTCTCTAGCCTCCTTGCTATGACCTGTTTAATGTAAGTACTTGTATATGCAAGCAAATGCGACCAATTCTCAATACAATTCAATATTCGATTCTATTAGGCTAAATGGTTCAAAATTATCAAACAAATAAACAAACAACACAAACATCAATCAATTAGTGGATTAACATTTCAAATTCATAATTTTGATACGTATACAAAAATCATGTTTTTGATGCCAAATCACAACAAATAAATCTATCTAGTTTTGGTTCTCACACCAGTCTAATGGAAATATATAGAAATTACACCTTTGTCACTCGAATATAAATACTGATGATGATGCACCATCATCAGAATCATCCCCGGATGTCTAGAATGTGATTCTATATCTACCCAGTATATTAAAACTTCGAATATACGTTCATGACGCGTATACGCGAATTCTTTATACGCTCGATTGTCCAAATTCAAAATAAATAAATATTCAAATACGTATAAAACGAATTGAATTTTAAAAACAAAATTGTTTTCATTTGAAAAATATACTCTTCATACTCGTTCTAGGATACTACTGATCCTATCTCTAACGAGTCATTCTAATTGGATATTACTAATCCAATATCTGATGAATTCTTTCGTATGGTTCTAATGTGTCTTGTTCTCGAGCTCTATAACCAAAGCTCTGATACCAACTGTAACGACAAGGAATTTTGCTCGATCCGAATCGATCGTTAAACCGACTAAGACCGTTCGAAAACCCCTGATCGTTTGAGAACAGAACAAATCAGAACGCAAACAGAAGAACATTTCATTGTTATTACAACAATTTCATCAATACAAGAATATACAGAGTATGAATGAATAAATTACACGATAAATATCAGAGATTACAATAAATTACATTGCAGCGGAAAAATATACAAAACACAACTAGAAGTAATGCACGGATACAGAGCTTTCCGAGCATCGTTCCAGCTGTAAATCAGGATCCTGTGAATATAAATCTGCAAAACCAAAACTACTAGCTGCCCGTGTCGAAAATAAGGGCACCCAGAGTTTAGGTTAAAACAATAAACTCCAGGTCAGTCATATGACTGGTGTGAGAACTAAAACAGTTATTAATATTGGTTTTAAAGTTAGGTAAATCAAGGGACCACGCCGTATAACACAGAACGAGTTTCCTCCCAAGAATACCAGTGCATAGAACAAACATCGCAATGCTAAATAAAGAAAAATGAAGCTGTTATAAGACCCAGGTCCCATCACACAATGCAACGCAAGCCGGAGGATAGGGTTTTTACCTTATAACAGCCAAAGCATGCTTGATACGTTTACAACACATTATTTGATACTATTATAGGTGTATAGTGTCAAAATAATTTCAATCATAAATATCAATCATAGGCGGCATGAATGACCCATACCACTTTGTCGCCATACTAGGTTCTACAAATAAAACCGCACTATCACGTATTGGAAATTGGATTTCCGTCATGAGTCGAGGCAAGGGGCAAGCTCCTCTCCGCATTCGAGACACTCTATCAAATGTCCCAGGACCCCACTTTGATCCTTGGAATCGGCTGGGCCGGTCCTCTCTTACTTTTGAGGATTAGTTATTCCTGAACACACGTTTCCCGGTCCTTACAGACCTTTATCCGAGGCGCCTCGCATTCCAACAACCACACAGGTGAAAAGTATATAAATGTCAGGGCTGGTAGGTCACTGACACCACCCTAGCTAGAAAGAAACGTCGTGCTCTCCCAGCGGTCCGTCTCCCGTTTTTGACTCATACCGAGGTGTGAGGCTCACGAATTCACGTTATACACAAAGCTACGCCACACAGGCCGTGCTTTGATCATCTACCACAAGACTTTGCTTTTCAACAGAAGCCTTGACCAATTTCCACTTACGCGTGCCACACTGGAAATTCATTCCATGCGACTGATGTCCATCGATATACAACCTCTGAGCTCGTACGTCTTAGAGAAGGGCGTTAAGCAAGAGAATATATTCTCCTCTGCCAAACAGATGTATATTTAATAGAGATTAATCAACACAGAATAAAATCCAATGTCAGACACACAATCCATTTACAAGTTCGTTCTGGGTCTGAACGAAACCGGAGGCACTTTCCTCGCATATCCATCGATCTCCAAGTACGTCTGGACGATCACCAACTGTTTCCCTCATCTTGGGTGTACAGCCCAATCAAGATCATCAGTAATCACCCAAACGATGTGAAGACTTCCGGTCTTCAACCACCGTCTTCATCTTCAACATCTCGTCGAATCGGTTATTCAGAATGGGTATAAACCCGGCCTTTCTGAATAACCCACGTATATGATAGACAAATGTTACACACACACAACAAACGCCTCCTTCGAATTCAGAATATTCTTTTATTCACAAAATCACATTCTTAGGGAAAGGTTCCCATTAATTTTATCCAAGATATATTCTTCTAAATTTATTCTTTAATCTTCCTTTGGATATCATTTCAAACTAGTCGGGATTAGTGAGCCACACCGAAGTAATTATTTATTTTATTTCCCCATCCCAACCTATATATCCCATGGAGAAAACTGGTAATACTCCATCTCTAACACCACGGTGTTATCGGTAAAATTAATTACCATTTCACATTTAAATCTAATTAAAGATTTAACTATCGCTTTGGAGCAAAACTGGTGGTACTCCATTCACGATCACCTTTTAGATTTGATAATTTAAATTATCAATTCACATTTCAATCTAATTAATGATTCATTAAAACTCCACTTAGTTTTAATCTTTTCAAAAATCAACATCTTTCCTTTAACTGTGTTAAAGAACCAATGTCATCTAAAACACGATTCACGATAAACCCAAATCACATTTGATATTAAATACAAGGCTCTGAATAGAAAATATACCGGCTTATATTCAATATCTAATTCTGAAACCAACAAATATCATATTGGAAATAACGATATAAAATATATCTTTCAAATTCCCATAACAATATCTGTATAGTCACGAAATCCAACATCAAAATATTCCGAAGATAATTTCGATTCAACTCCAGTCCAATTCACGTATTGGGAATATTGATTATTTTTAAAATCACTTTCAAATTCAATTTATTTATTTCAAAATTAATTGACTTTAATTCTAGTTCAAAACTAGTTCATTTTGATAAAAATTTATTTTTATCCTTTCAAATGTGGAATTCTTTAGCCCAATTTTTCCCAAATCATTTCTTGTGATTTTACACAAATTATAGATAATTTTAATAATTTTATCAAGGCCCGTACAGTCGGTTTCCATCAACGGCCATCGAACTGCACTTACAGCGACCTTTTCTAAATTTGATTTGGACATAATTCCGAATCCTACTGTTAGATTTCAAATTTCTAAGATTCGTTGGAAAGCTCTTTTCGATATGAACCCAACGGTTCCAGTTTTAGGAGAATCCGACGGTTGGATCTCCCGCAACGTCAATTCGAAGTCGATGGTCGAAATTCACGAACTACCACGGCGCGGCGCGTTCTATTCAGGCCATTATATATAAGATATATATATATATATATTATATATATTTCGTTGATTTCCTTTTTAAAACGTATTTTATAAATCGTTTTAATATCGTTTTCAAAACCATTTCAACGCTACATTCAATTTCAAATCGATTTGATTTTAATTCAATTCGAATTCATTTCAATTTTATTTAATTCGAATTCAAATTCGTTTCAATTCAAATTCTAATTCGTTTCAATTCAATTCTATTTGAATTTACCTTCTATTTAATTCAATAAGAATTCATTTCAAATTGATTACGATTCAATTTCAGTTCGTTTTAAATTTCATTCAAAACGATTTCAATTCGTTTTTAATTCAATTTCAATTTAATTCAATTTGAATTCATTTCTATTCAATTCGAATTCAAATTCACTTTCTATTCAATTTGAATTCAAATTCACTTTCTATCCAATTCGAATTGAATTCATTTTCTATTCGATTCGAATTCATTTCAAATTGATTCAATAAAATTTCAATTTGAATTTTAATCTAATTTAATTTGAATTTCATTCCAAAATATTGAATTTTGAAATCACTTTTCAATATTCACTATAAAACAAATAAAATCGATATTAATCGTTCGCGTCAAAATAACGCATCTAAAATCAACACGGCTTTATATATTTCAGTTAATTCGTTATTCTATTCAACAAATGAATATTCATTCTATTCAACACATGAATTTATATTTCTTTCAACACACGACTAATCTCAACGCATGAGTACTGTCAACACATCACTATTTTTGTTATGTAAAATATTTTATAAAACTATGGTATCTATCGTTGGATTTTTAATTAGATTCCTACTGAGAAGTAGTTCTAATTTTAAATATGATAAAGATGTAAATTTTGTTGTAAAAATATTTTACTCAACACACAAATAGTTTCAACACCTGAATATTTTTTATATTCAACACATGAATTTCCTTTTATAATATTCATTATTTTCCCGATTGGAATGAGGCCCAATCAATCACCATATAATGTTAATTATATGGATTCCACACAACACATGTATATAATAGCAATGACAAACAATCACTCATCATCCAAGGTGCACCACACAACTGCATAAACATCAAATATAAATAATCAACGCTTACACAGCCTGTCGACCAATCGATCGACATACAATTAAATAATTTGGATTAGTGTACGCCAAATATCATCCCAACACCCGTGTGGGGTTTCAAATCAATAAACACAGATTTTTATTTGTGCAGTTGGGCGATGTGTAAAATTTATCGACCCAATCAATATCAGTCAAATCAGTGTATATAAACAAATCGGCCGATTTGTTTATAACTATTTATTTACTCACATTCACGTTTAAAAATTATATTTTTAACGATAATTAATTTATTTCAACACATCCACATTTTATTATCAATTTCACATCAACAACACAAACAAATTTCACAACACATCAATTAAACAAACAAGCCATCCATGGTCTGTGGATGATGGGTGTCGGGTGCTGCTAAGCACCGTCTGCATCCTAGTATATATAACTAGAAAAGGAAATTGAAGAGTGAGAAATTCTCACCAAAGCTATTTCAATCATCTCGACTCTTCCTATGTTGAAATCTTCGTCGTTCTCTCCCTTTGTCACTTTCGTTACCCGTATTCACTACATATATAAAAATCATATTTTTACTTCGCTATTCAATATATAAAATCATATTTTTACTTCGCTATTCAATATATAAAAATCGAATTTTTACTCTTCGCTATTCTATATATAAAAATCGAATTTTTACTCTTCGCTATTCTATATATAAAATCATATTTTTATTCTTCGCTATTATATATATAAAATGATATTTTTATTCTTCGCTATTCTATATATAAAATCTTAATTTTATTCTTCGCTATTCTATATATAAAATCTTAATTTTATATTTACTCCATAGGATAAAAATTCTATTTTTACAACGCTACTATATAGATAAAAATTCCATTTTTACAACGCTACTAGATAGATAAAAATTCCATTTTTTTCACTGCTATGCTCTATATAAAGATTATATTTTTATATTCTCTATTTTATAGAAATTTTATTTTCAATACACTACTTATATAAAAATAGTATTTTTATATCTCCTACTATATAAAAATCATATTTTTATTACTTCTACATAATAAAGATCGAATTTTTATTATCTATATTATATAAAAATTATATTTTTAACCTTTCTATATTATAAAAATTATATTTTTATTAATTGAAAAGTCCCGTCTTTACTATATTAAAAATTTCGTCTTTCGTCTATATAAAAATTTGGTCTTTAATCTATATAAAAATTTGGTCTTTAATTCAAATCATATACTAAAAGATCCAATTTTCCTATCATGGTAATTTATATAAAACTGATTTTTTTTATTTTATTAAACTAAAATTTATAGAACCTAAATAAATAAATAAAATAGAAGGGAGCTTATAGTGTTTTGTAGAGGAGAGGGGGGGGCTGATGCGCTTCAAGAAGAGGAGGGCGGCTGTGGGTCTTCGCAAGAAGGGGGCGTCAGCGACAGGGGAGAGAAGGGAAAAGAAGAAGCGGAGGAGCAAGAAGAGGATGGGAGAGCGGCGCGAGAGGGGGGCAGCTCGAGGAGGAGGCGCGGTGGCCCGAGGCGCAGGCGGCGGCGCAATTTCCTGGATCCGTCATTTTTTTATTTCTGAATTAAATCGGGGGGGGGGGGGCTGATCGAGGGTGTAGGAGATAAAGGGGGGGATATTTTTTTTTAATTTAATTTCAAAAAGTTGACTTTTTCATACGACCTCTAAACGAGGCCCACCGCCTATCGTCCATAGCTAATTACCCCCATTTCGAACACAATGGGATATGTATTGCAAGCTGATTCGATCGTTTCGATCAGTTTCCGTTAAAATCAACATATAACTCTATGTATTGAATTTGAACGTGCATTTCAATTTACTGGGGTCACATACTAACTCTAAAAATTCCAGAAAAATATTTTCTAGCTTCGTATTGACGATACGGTCCTAACAAAACTAGTTTCGTTGAATTCTGAGACTGTTGGAAAAATGGTCATTTTCCAGTCGACTAAAATCAACTGAAATTGGTCAAACGTGTTTTCCTTTTCCACGCTCACATATTGATTCGAAAAATTATGAAATTTGGAATCTAGCAATAACTTGACATCATGGATCCAACAAAAGTGGTTTCGTCGGAATCCGAGGTCGTTTGCAAAATTTCCATTTTTAAGGGCCTGAATTCCATAGCGACTATTCAGAATTTTCAACTGGACGTATCTTTTGATTCCCGCTATGAAATCTTGATTTTTCAGATTCGTTGGAAAGATAACCTCAAATAGATCCTATTATTTTTGGTTTCACTAAAATTCGGATTGTTTTGCACCCGGTACATTCAATTGAAGTTTGAATTCGAATTATCGAACTACCGCGCCATTTTCAATTCTATTTTTAATTTAAAATAAATATTTATATTCTAACGACGACGTATATAATATACGTCGAATTCCATTCAAAATAAATTCCTCGTCGATATTATTTAAAATAATTCATTTTAAACGTTCAAAATTCGCTAAAATTGCCAAAATAAAATTTTTAAACTGGCCCAGATTTTCGGGTTGTTACAATCTCCCCTACTTAAAACTTTTCGTCCCCGAAAAGGAACAAAGTCGAAAGTGGTTTGATTAATCAACTCTACGTTCGATCTGGCTTTCTCCAACCTTTCAGTTTCTGAGAATTTTCAAATTCTTCAAAAATTTGGCTAACACCCGGAATTTTCGAAAAATTTCGCCATAACCTCCCCTGCACCGGGAGCAACGGGAAAATCTCGAAATTGCCATATAGTCCTTCTGATCTCAAAAAGAAAAAGCCAAGCGGCTAGCCAATCGGCTCATAAAATCATCATCACCCAAACAAAACAGTAAATTATATAGTAAACATGTACCTTTTTGTCGGGCAAACAAATTTTATTCTCTTCTCTAGCCTCCTTGCTATGACCTGTTCAATGTAAGTACTTGTATATGCAAGCAAATGCGACCAATTCTCAATACAATTCAATATTCGATTCTATTAGGCTAAATTGTTCAAAATTATCAAACAAATAAACAAACAACACAAACATCAATCAATTAGTGGATTAACGTTTCAAATTCATAATTTTGATACGTATACAAAAATCATGTTTTTGATGCCAAATCACAACAAATAAATCTATCAAGTTTTGGTTCTCACACCAGTCTAATGGAAATATATAGAAATCACACCTTCGTCACTCGAATATAAATACTGATGATGATGCACCATCATTAGAATCATCCCCGGATGTCTAGAATGTGATTCTATATCTACCCAGTATATTAAAACTTCGAATATACGTTCATGACGCGTATACGCGAATTCTTTATATACTCGATTGTCCAAATTCAAAATCAGTAAATATTCAAATACGTATAAAACGAATTGAATTTTAAAAATAAAATTGTTTTCATTTGAAAAATATACTCTTCACATTCGTTCTAGGATACTACTGATCCTATCTCTAACGAGTCATTCTAATTGGATATTACTAATCCAATATCTGATGAATTCTTTCGTATGGTTCTAATGTGTCTTGTTCTCGAGCTCTGTAAACCAAAGCTCTGATACCAACTGTAACGACAAGGAATTTCGCTCGATCCGAATCGATCGTTAAACCGACTAAGACCGTTCGAAAACCCCTGATTGTTTGAGAATAGGACAAATCAGAACGCAAACAGAAGAACATTTCATTGTTATTACAACAATTTCATCAGAAACAAGAATATACAGAGTATGAATGAATAAATTACACGATAAATATCAGAGATTACAATAAATTACATTGCAGCGGAAAAATATACAAAACACAACTAGAAGTAATGCATGGATACAGAGCTTTCCGAGCATCGTTCCAGCTGTAAATCAGGATCCTGTGAATATAAATCTGCAAAACCAAAACTACTAGCCGCCCGTGTCGAAAATAAGGGCACCCAGAGTTTAGGTTAAAACAATAAACTCCAGGTCAGTCATGTGACTGGTGTGAGAACTAAAACAGTTATTAATATTGGTTTTAAAGTTAGGTAAATCAAGGGACCACGCCGTATAACACGGAACGGGTTTCCTCCCAAGAATACCAGTGCATAGAACAAACAGTGCAATGCTAAATAAAGAAAAATGAAGCTGTTATAAGACCCAGGTCCCATCACACAATGCAACACAAGCCGGAGGATAGGGTTTTTACCTTATAACAGCCAAAGCATGCTTGATATGTTTACAACACATTATTTGATACTATTATAGGTGTATAGTGTCAAAA
The DNA here is from genome assembly GCA_030737875.1 of Allium sativum. NCBI lineage: Eukaryota > Viridiplantae > Streptophyta > Magnoliopsida > Asparagales > Amaryllidaceae > Allium > Allium sativum. Next base: position 495,937,508 of record CM060920.1, read on the forward strand.
CAGTTTCAATCATAAATATCAATCATAGGCGGCATGAATGACCCATACCACTTTGTCGCCATACTAGGTTCTACAAATAAAACTGCACTATCAAGTATTGGAAATTGGATTTCCGTCATGAGTCGAGGCAAGGGGCAAGCTCCTCTCCGCGTTCGAGACACTCTAGCAAATGTCCCAGGACCCCACTTTGATCCTTGGAATCGGCTGGGCCGGTCCTCTCTTACTTTTGAGGATTAGTTATTCCTGAACACACGTTTCCCGGTCCTTACAGACCTATATCCGAGGCGCCTCGCATTCCAACAACCACACAGGTGAAAAGTATATAAATGTCAGGGCTGCTAGGTCACTGACACCACCCTAGCTAGAAAGAAACGTCGTGCTCTCCCAACGGTCCGTCTCCCGTTTTTGACTCATACCGAGGTGTGAGGCTCGCGAATTCACGTTATACACAAAGCTACGCCACACAGGCTGTGCTTTGATCATATACCACAAGACTTTTCTTTTCAACAGAAGCCTTGATCAATTGCCACTTACGCGTGCCACACTGGCAATTCATTCCATGCGACTGATGTCCATCGATATACAACCTCTGAGCTCGTACGTCTCAGAGAAGGGCGTTAAGCAAGAGAATAAATTCTCCGCCGCCAAACAGATATATATTTAATAGAGATTAACCAACACAGAATAAAATCCAATGTCAGACACACAATCCATTTACAAGTTCGTTCTGGGTCTGAACGAAACCGGAGGCACTTTCCTCGCATATCCATCGATCTCCAAGTACGTCTGGACGATCACCAACTGTTTCCCTCATCTTGGGTGTACAGCCCAATCAAGATCATCAGTAATCACCCAAACGATGTGAAGACTTCCGGTCTTCAACCACCGTCTTCATCTTCGACATCTCGTCGAATGGATTATTCAGAATGGGTATAAACCCGGCCTTTCTGAATAACCCACGTATGTGATAGACAAATGTTACAAACACACACAACAAACGCCTCCTTCCAATTCAGAATATTCTTTTATTCACAAAATCACATTCTTAGGGAAAGGTTCCCATTAATTTTATCCAAGATAATTTCTTCTAAATTTGTTCTTTAATCTTTCTTTGGATATCATTTCAAACTAGTCGGGATTAGCGAGCCACACCGAAGTAATTATTTATTTTATTTCCCCATCCCAACCTATATATCCCATGGAGAAAACTGGTAATACTCCATCTCTAACACCACGGTGTTATCGGTAAAATTAATTACCATTTCACGTTCAAATCTAATTAAAGATTTAACTATCGCTTTGGAGCAAAACTGGTGGTACTCCATTCACGATCACCTTTCAGATTTGATAATTTAAATTATCAATTCACATTTCAATCTAATTAAAGATTCATTAAAACTCCACTTAGTTTTAATCTTTTCAAAAATCAACATCTTGTCTTTAACTGGGTTAAAGAACCAATGTCATCTAAAACACGATTCACGATAAACCCAAATCACATTTAATATTAAATACAAGGCTCTGAATAGAAAATATACCGGCTTATATTCAATATCTAATTCTGAAACCAACAAATATCGTATTGGAAATAACGATATAAAATATATCTTTCAAATTCCCATAACAATATCTGTATAGTCACGAAATCCAACATCGAAATATTCCGAAGATAATTTCGATTCAACTCCAGTCCAATCCACGTATTGGGAATATTGATTATTTTTAAAATCACTTTCAAATTCAATTTATTTATTTCAAAATTAATTGACTTTAATTCTAGTTCAAAAGTAGTTCATTTTGATAAAAATCTAGTTTTATCCTTTCAAATGTGGAATTCTTCAGCCCAATTTTTCCCAAATCATTTCTTGTGATTTTATGCAAATTATATATATTTTTAATAATTTTATCAAGGCCCGTACAGTCGATTTCCATCAACGGCCATCGAACTGCACTTACAGCGACCTTTTCTAAATTTGATTTGGACATAATTCTGAATCCAACCGTTAGATTTCAAATTTCTAATATTCATTGGAAAGCTCTTTTCGATACGAACCCAACGGATCCGGTTTTAGGAGAATCCGACGGTCGGATCTCCCGCAACGTCAATTCGAAGTCAATGGTCGAAATTCACGAACTGCCGCGGCGCAGCGCGTTCTTTTCAGGCCATTATATATAAGATATATATATATATATATATATTATATATGTCGTCGATTTCCTTTTTAAAACGTATTTTATAAATCATTTTAAATTCGTTTTCAAAACCATTTCAACGCTACATTCAATTTCAAATCGATTCCATTTTAATTCAATTCGAATTCATTTCAATTTTATTTAATTCGAATTCAAATTTGTTTCAATTCAAGTTCTAATTCGTTTCAATTCAATTCTATTTGAATTTACCTTCTATTTAATTAAATTGGAATTCATTTCAAATTGTTTATAATTCAATTTCAGTTCGTTTTAAATTTCATTCAAAACGATTTCAATTCGTTTTTAATTCAATTTCAATTTAATTCAATTTGAATTCATTTCTATTCAATTCGAATTCAAATTCACTTTCTATTCAATTAGAATTCAAATTCACTTTCTATCCAATTCGAATCGAATTCATTTTCTATTCGATTCGAATTCATTTCTAATTGATTCAATAAAATTTCAATTTGAATTTTAATCTAATTTAATTTGAATTTCATTTCAAAATATTGAATTTTGAAATCACTTTTCAATATTCATTATAAAACGAATAAAATCGATATAAATATCATTCGCGTCAAAATAACGCATCTCTAATCAACACGACTTTATATATTTTAGTTAATTCGTTATTCTATTCAACAAATGAATATTCATTCTATTCAACACATGAATTTATATTTCTTTCAACACACGACTAATCTCAACACATGAGTACTGTCAACACATCACTTTTTTTGTTATGTAAAATATTTTATAAAACTATGGTATCTATTGTTGGATTTTTAATTAGATTCCTACTGAGAAGTAGTTCTAATTTTAAATATGATAAAGATGTAAATTTTATTGTAAAAATATTTTACTCAGCACACAAATAGTTTCAACACCTGAATATTTTTATATTCAACACATGAATTTCCTTTTATAATATTCATTATTTTCCCGATTGGAATGAGGCCCAATCAATCACCATATAATGTTAATTATATGGATTCCACACAACACATGTATATAATAGCAATGACAAACAATCACTCATCATCCAAGGTGCACCACACAACTGCATAAGCATCAAATATAAATAATCAACGCTTACACAGCCTGTCGACCAATCGATCGACATACAATTAAATAATTGGGATTAGTGTACGCCAAATATCATCCCAACACCCGTGTGGGGTTTCAAATCAACAAACACAGATTTTTATTTGTGCAGTTGGGCGATGTGTAAAATTTATCGACCTAATCAATATCAGTCAAATCAGTGTATATAAACAAATCGGCCGATTTGTTTATAACAATTTATTTACTCACATTCACGTTTAAAAATTATATTTTTAACGATAATTAATTTATTTCAACACATCCACATTTTATTATCGATTTCACATCAACAACACAAACAAATTTCACAACACATCAATTAAATAAACAAGCCATCCATGGTCTGTAGATGACGGGTGGCGGGTGCTGCTAATCACCGTCTGCATCCTAGTATATATATAACTAGAAAAGGAAATTGAAGAGTGAGAAATTCTCACCAAAGCTATTCCAATCATCTCGACTCTTCCTATGTAGAAATCATCTCGAATCTTCCTATGTAGAAATCTTCGTCGTTCTCTCCCTTTGTCACTTTCGTTGCCCGTATTCACTACATATATAAAAATCATATTTTTACTTCGCTATTCAATATATAAAATCATATTTTTACTTCGCTATTCAATATATAAAAATCATATTTTTACTCTTCGCTATTCTATATATAAAACTCGAATTTTTACTCTTCGCTATTCTATATATAAAATCATATTTTTATTCTTCGCTATTCTATATATAAAATCATATTTTTATTCTTTTCTATTATATATATAAAATCATATTTTTATTCTTCGCTATTCTATATATAAAATCTTAATTTTATTCTTCGCTATTCTATATATAAAATCTTAATTTTATATTTACTCCATAGGATAAAAATTCTATTTTTACAACGCTAATATATAGATAAAAATTCCATTTTTACAACGCTACTATATAGATAAAAATTCCATTTTTTCACTGCTATTCTCTATATAAAGATTATATTTTTATATTCTCTATTATATAGAAATTTTATTTTCAATACACTACTTGTATAAAAATAGTATTTTTATATCTCCTACTATATAAAAATCATATTTTTATTACTTCTACATAATAAAGATCGAAATTTTATTATCTATATTATATAAAAATTATATTTTAACCTTTCTATATTATAAAAAATATATTTTTACTAATTAAAAAGTCTCGTCTTTACTATATTAAAAATTTCGTCTATATAAAAATTTGGTCTTTAATCTATATAAAAATTTGGTCTTTAATTCAAATCATATACTAAAAGATCCAATTTTCCTATCATGGTAATTAATATAAAACTGATTTTTTTTATTAAACCAAAATTTATAGAACCTAAATAAATAAATAAAATAGAAGGGAGCTTACAGTGTTTTACAGAGGAGAGGGGGGGCTGATGCGCTTCAGGAAGAGGAGGGCGGCTGTTGTAACAACCTGTATTTTTGAATAACATGTTATAACATAAATGGAGGCAGAATTAAACTGTAAAATTTGAATCAAGGGAAACGGGCTATGCCATTGCGTTCGTCTCGGAAAAATACGCGAAATAGAGTCTGAGTTTTCGAAAATCGGAGTCCGTATGACCAAGACATGGCCTCGCGAAGTTTCACGAAAAATTCCCAAATTAAAGTATACTTAATTAAGTGAAATGGGTTGCGCAGAGAAATATATATATTGATATATATATATAATTGAAAATTAAATAAATAAATATGCAAAAATGTTCAAAACAGCGAATTGGGAGAGGGGAATAACCGAACCGGCCGATTTTTGAGGTTGACCCGAGCCTGCTGGGTCGACTAGGGGTTAATCCAGGGTGTTTGGCTGTCAACCCGTGTGCCGATTCACTCAAATGCAGATTTTGCATTTGAATGGTTCTCATGGTCCATCTTTAATCTAAAGGCCCTAGATGGTTCCTACACTTGACTTCTTCCCCAAGACATGCTTTGATGGCTTGGATTGAATCTAGGGTTAATCCTATGGCCTAAAACACTTGCCTAATCTATAAATAAGACCCTAACCTACCCTAAATCATCATCATTCATTCATACAACTAAACTATGGCAAAATCAATCCTCTCATGGCCTCCACTCTCTTCATAAAATTCCTAAATAAATTCCTAAGTGATTTTCCATGCATACAAGTGTTTTCAAACTTGTATGAGCATCATTAGCTTGCATTCAAGTCAAGTTTATATATTTGCATCATAAAGAAAGAGTCTTGATCATTTTGGCTCAAGGGTTTTGCTTGCATTTTGGGTTTAATTGATTTCATAAGGGCTTTGTCATATTTTTGTGACTTCTTAAGCATTGCAAGCCCTATTCTACTTTCATACTTAAACTCTAAAGTTAAATGTATGATATGCAAGTTTATATGCAAGTTTATCATGTTGTGATATGCAAGTTTATATGCAAGTTTATCATGTTGTGATATGCAAGTTTATCATGTTGTGATATGCAAGTTTATCATGTTGTGATATGCAAGTTTATATGCAAGTATGCCAAGTTATGTTATGCAAGTTTGGGTTGAACATTTTGTTCATGCTATCATGTTATGCAAGCTTATTTTGGGTTTATGGACATAAAGCTTTAAGCTTTATGCCAAAGGTTGCATTTTAGCAACATGTAAGTTATCATATCTCTTATGATAACTTGCATGTGAGGCTAAATGCGAACTTATGGCCATCTCTACATGTCATTTAGCACCATGTATCACCAATATGCTAAGTTTGGTTTTATGCATGCTTTTGAGGCCTAAAAATGTAATATGCAAGTGTATGAACATATGAACATTTCATATGCCACCATGTTAAGCTTGTAGCTTCAATACCTTTATGTCATGATTATGCCAAGTTCCCTCTTTCTATCCTTTATGCGCTATTGCGATATGTAAGCGATGGGATTGCGTTTGGGGTTGGGTAAACTTAAAAGACATAAAACATAAGCTTGGGAATTTACCTATTAAGTTAGGTCTACCCATTGGGAATTTACCTATTAAGTTAGGTCTACCTAATTGCTTGAAAACTTGTAACATGTTTTGGAAACATGATGGACATGACACTTAGAAAAGATAAGTGTGGCTAACTCGAGGTTGGGTTGAGTTTGTAGCGTAAACCTACCCGGAACCGACCGGCTTAACTAGTTGCTACAAACAATAGGACCCAATGTGAGAAGTTGGTCATGTTGTACCTTGAACCCGAGGTTAGACCAAGTTGTGGTGTAAAGCTACCCGGACCCGCCCGGCTTAACTAGTAACCACAACAAGGTCTAATGTGAGAGGTTAAGGCGCATTAAATTAATTAATGCCTCGTGATTAGGGTTAAGTCATGGTCCACTTAATACTTAACCAATTTGGGCTTGGTAGATTAATCGGGGTTAAGTCGTGAACTCATCGTTACACTTAACCAAGTTAATCCAGGATTAGCAAGAGGGTTAAACCGTACTTAACCCACTAGAAAAATCCTAGCAATGGGGGCCCACTCCAGCAGTAATCCCATGTTAGTATCATCATGACCCTAGGGACTAGGCTAGGGTGGGGGCACGATTACTGGACTGGAGGTAAGTGACCAAAAGCGACATCAGAGGGTACGCCGGTGTAGTTCCGGGCGGACTCTGGTCGTGCACATAGTCCGTAGCCGGAGAAAACATGCACGGGTACCAGTAGATCGGGACTGTGCACTCATGTTCATGGTGTCCAGGGGTTGACACCCTAGGGCTTGATACACCCGAAGGGTGGACCTGGCACAGTTCGACTACAATTATGATTGGGCCGTATTGACACCAACACGTGACGAGTTAGGCTTAGGGAGCCGATCGACTAGACCGTTTGGTTGGACCTTGTATTAGGGTCATTTCATGTTATTGGGCCAAAGCTTGGGCCAAGGGATCAATACTTGTTTATTCAAGTCATGTTAGTTTGCTAGTACACCTGTGGTGCAAAACCTTAATCCTGATTATGCGATGACACCTTTATCTACCTTGTTAGTTAATCATCATGCTAGTATATTGTTATCCTTATGTTCATCCCTGCTGCTCATGCCAGTTAACTTTATCAGTTTACATTGATTGTAGTAGGGCTTACTCAGTTATTTTGACTGACCTATTTTCTTTCGCCTCTTTTCTTCCGTTCCCTCCCCCCCTCCCCCCCCGGTTCTCAGGGAGGGAATACTGGAGCTTAGCTTGGATTTTGGATTGCTTGCTTGTGGGATTTCAGCTCATGTACGGTTTCGACATGAAGCTAGCTATGGTTACCACTTAATTGGGGATAGCACTTATTTATTTCAGTTTTTCAGTTGATGTTGTTTTATCTAGACTTGTTTATTTGGAAAGCTATGTTGTACCAGACTTGTTTTGAAATGTTTTGAAATCTTCCGCTGTTTTATCTACTTTATTTACTCTGTTTACATATATACATATGTTCTTGTTCTGCCTTGATATATCATTATGCATGTTTACCTGATTCAAACGCCCCTCCAAAGTCAGAGTGCTTGCAAGAGCCACCCTGGTGGAGGTGGGGTGTTACATTTGGTATCAGAGCATATGGTTTACGAGAAGGAACAAAAAAAAGCTTTTAGAAAACTTTTGGAAAACTATTTTCAAAACCAAGTATAAAGTATTTTCCAAAGAAAAGTCTAGTTTATTTTAAAGGCTATTCCCCAAAAAGCCATTAGCAAAATTCCTTCGTTTTTCTCCATTCTGAATCTGTCTTTTTCTTCGTTTTCAGTATGGCCGATAACTTTGCTATTCCGGAGGGAGTACACGTACCTGTTTGGTATAGGAGACTTTTGGAGGCTAGGGCGACCGAAGCCGGCCCCGCAGATGTTCCTCCTCCTCCTCCTCCTCCTCCGGTAGTTAATGTTCCTCCTCCTCCTCCGGTGGTTAATGTTCCTCCTCCTCCTGTCGCTGAGGTTCCTCTTCCTCCTCCCCCTCAGCATCCTCAAGTGGACTTCGCAAAGACTTGCAAAGATTTCAAAGCAATGGGTGGCAAGAACTTTCAAGGCAGTGAGACTTTTGTAGAGGCCAGAAATTGGTTGAAAGAGACCGAGGATTTGTTTGCTATCTTTGGGATAGACGATCAGAGGAAGCTCTTGTTGGCGGTTTGGCTTATGAAGGATGAAGCCGCTTATTGGTGGGAAGTCACCAATGGTACTAGGCCTGTTGAGACTTGGGCCGATTTCAGGGCAAGGTTCATGCTTAAGTTTCTATCTTCTGCTGAGGAGAATCTGCAAATGGAGAGGTTCATAACTTTGAAACAAGGAGATATGTCTGTCAAAGAATATGTGAACAAGTTCAATCAGTTAGCTCGTTTTGGCTTGGATATGGTGAATACTCCTCAGAAGAAGGCTCTTCGTTTTGCTAGAGGATTGAATGAGCCGTTGCAGGGATTGGCTATGTCACATATTCCCCATGGGGCCACGTTTGAGAGTTTGGTTGATATGGCGTTACTTCAGGGAGATGTCAAGAAAGAAACCAAGATGAATGATACTCAAGCCAAGAAGACTGATTCCCAGGGAAAAGGAATCAGGGTAATCCAAGTGGTCAGAGCAGTCAAGGCAATCAGAACAAGAACAAGAGTCAAGGCAACAAGGGGAACAACAACAAGGGCAATAACAACAAGGGCAAGAACAACAAGGGGAAGTGCCATTATTGCGGTTCAGTTGGGTATCTTATTAAGGATTGTAAGAAGAGGAAAAGGAAGAATGGTGAATGCTTTTTCTGCGGTGAGACTGGACATTTCAGTAAGGATTGCCCGAGGAATCAAGGGCAAGGCCAGGGTCAGACTCAGCGTGCTGGACCTTCAGGAGGGCAAGTTCATGCTCTCAATGTCGCTCCAGTTCCCGATCGAGGTAGTATTTCTGTTGAGAGCCTTGTATATATTTCTGATTTTCCAGTTCGTACCTTGTTTGATTCTGGTGCATCGCATAGCTTTATCTCATCTGATCTTGTTGATAGTTTGCACCTTAGTACTAGCTTGGTAGATGATCCCATCTGTGTCTCAAATCCTATTGGGGGTTCCGCCCATTTGTCTATGACATGTGGGGATTTGAGGATCTCTATACTGAGTGTAGAGTTCTTGTGCAGTGCTTATGTTCTTGGTTTTAGGGGATACGGATTGATATTGGGCATGGATTGGCTGTCCAGATATGGAGCCATTCTTGATTGTGAGCATAGGGTTGTGAGGCTCGTGACTCGCCTCGGAAACACCCTAGAGATTTCTTGTGATCCGAGAGGTCCCGTCATGTTGTGCTATCTGGAATCACTCGACTCGTCAATGGAAACTCTTCAGTCTGTGAGAGTGGTTCGAGAGTATCCGGATGTTTTCGATGAAGTTAGGGGGTTGCCCCCTAAGCGAGAGATTGATTTCCGCATTTATCTGGTGGATAATGCAAAGCCTGTTTCTTTGCCCGTTCGTCACATGGCTCCGCGTGAAAGGCGGGAGCTAAGTAAGCAAGTGAAAGAGTTGCTTGAGAAGAACTTCATTAGACGAAGTATATCTGAATGGGGAGCGCCTGTGGTATTTTCTACCAAGGCGGATGGTTCTCTCCGACTTTGCATTGACTATCGAGAGTTGAATAAGCTGACTAAGAAGAACAGACACCCGTTACCGAGGATTGATGATCTCTTTGACTAGCTTGTCGGTGCTTCTGTTTTCTCTCAGCTTGACCTTGCTACGGGGTTCCATCAGCTCAGGGTAGCTGAAGATAGTATAGACAAGACTGCGTTCAGAACTCCAGATGGATTCTTCGAATGGCTTGTCATGCCGTTCGGCTTGACTAATGCACCCGCATATTTCGTGGACTTGATGAGTAGGGTGTTCAGGGAGTTCTTGAACAAGTTTGTCGTGGTCTTCGTAGATGATATTCTGATCTTCTCTAAGGATGAGGAAGAGCACGCAAGCCATCTCATGGAGGTGATGGATACGCTTAGAGCGCATCAGTTGAAGGCCAAGTTCTCCAAGTGTCACTTTTGGAGAAGGGAAGTTAGATTCCTTGGGCATATAGTATCTAAGCAAGGCTTAGCGGTGGATCCCGCTAAGGTAGTGGCAGTTCAGGATTGGAAGACTCCAAGGAATGCAACCGAAGTGAGAAGTTTTCTAGGTCTTGCGGGTTTTTACCGGAAGTTCATCAAGGACTTCGCAAAGATATCCGCTCCTCTCACTAAATTGACGAAGAAGAATTTAGTTTTTGCTTGGAGCATAGAATGCGAGCTTGCTTTTTAGAAGCTCAAGAGAGCCCTCACATCAGCACCTGTTCTAGCTTTGCCCGATGGAGGGAAGTTATTTACCGTATACACCGATGCATGTGGCACGGGGTTAGGAGATGTTCTTATGCAAGAAGGAAGAGTGATATGCTTTGGCGATAGACAACTCAAAGTGCATGAGAAGAATTATCCCACTCATGACTTAGAGTTGGCAGCAATAGTATATGCACTCAAGGCTTGGCGCCATTATCTTCTGGGAGAAAGATTTGAGCTTAAGTCATTGAAGTATCTCTTTTCTCAGAAGGATCTAAATCTAAGGCAACAAAGATGGATGGAATTCTTGGCGTCCTACGATTTTGAGATAGCTTATACCCCTGGCAAGGGGAATGTGGTAGCAGATGCATTGAGTAGAAGAAGGTTGACCCTAAGTCCTCTATTCGTTGAGATGAAGAATTTAGAGTATGTGGAAACCTTTGATTTCTCTTTGGCGATTGAGTCGATGACCGGTTCTTTAGCATCTCTGGAACTCAGACCTACCCTTCTTGATCAAGTTGGGGCTTCGCAGAGAGAAGACCCTCAGATAGTTGAGATTATGGATAAGCTAATTCGAGGAGAGACGTCTAGTCATCTCGCTCGATATTCTATTGATGACAAGGGTTGGCTGAGGAGAGACGGAAGGTTATGTGTTCCAATGGTAGAAGATCTAGTAAGAAGAGTTCTTGAGGAAGCGCATCGCTCTAAGTTGACTATACATCCGGGCGGAGATAAGATGTATAAAGATATGAAGCGCATTTTCTTTTGGCCTGGGATGAAGAAGGATGTGGCAGAATTTGTCTCTAGATGTATCATTTGCCAGCAAGTTAAGGCCGAGTCGAAGAAGCCCGGTGGGCTATTGCATCCTCTAGACGTTCCACTATGGAAGTGGGAGAGTATTTCCATGGATTTTATCGATGGGCTACCAAGGTCAAGGAAAGGGAATACGAGCATTTGGGTTATTGTGGATAGACTTACGAAGAGTGCTCATTTCATTCCGGTGAAGAGCAAGAGGACCGCATCTTGGCTAGCGTCTGTATATCTTCGTGAGATTGTGAGACTACATGGAGTCCCTTCTAGTATAGTCAGTGACCGTGACCCAATCTTTACAAGTCAATTCTGGAATAGCTTGCAAGAAGCTGTGGGCACAAGGTTGAATCTAAGTACGGCTTATCACCCACAGACGGACGGTCAAACTGAAAGGGTGAATAGGGTACTCGAGGATCTGTTGAGGCTTTGTATTCTGGATTTTGGTGGTACTTGGGAAGACCATCTTCCTCTTGTTGAGTTTGCATATAATAACAGTTATCAGGCAAGCATAGGGATGGCACCATTTGAAGCTTTATATGGGAGGCCGTGCAAGTCGCCTACATGTTGGTGGGAGACTACAGATGAGCTTATACTTGGGCCTGATATGATCAGAGATACATCCGAGAAGATCGAGTTGATTCGGAGACGGAATAAAGCGGCCCAAGACCGACAGAAATCCTATGCAGATAAGCGAAGAACGGATTTGGAGTTTGATCTTGGGGATATGGTTTTCGTGAAGGTTTCTCCTTTGCGGAATGTGGTCCGATTTGGAGCTGTTGGGAAGTTGGCACCGAGGTTTGTTGGACCATTCCCTATTATAGAGAGGATCGAGCAGATGGCTTATAGAGTGAAGTTGCCCAAGAAGCTTGCTGGAGTACACGATGTTTTTCATGTCTCGCATCTCCGGAAGTGTTTACATGAATCAGCAGAGGTTGTTGAGCCAAGTGTTCTAAAAGATGTAGAAGTGGAGAAAGAGGCTACCTTGAGGAGAGCTCCGATTCGTATCTTGGGGACGGAGACCAAGAAGCTAAGGAATCGAGAGGTCAAATTGGTGAAGGTTCAATGGGGTGAAGCCGAAGAAGACGCAACTTGGGAAACCGAGGAGAAGATGCGTGGGCTTTATCCATTCCTTTTTTAGGGTACACTCTCAATCTCTTTTCTTTGTTAGCATATCTTTCTCTTTGCTATCCATGTTTATCTAGTTAATCTTGTCATGAGAACCTTAGGTAGAAACCCTTTGGATGAAACATGTGTTTGAAACATGTTATGCTTGATGGTTGCAAGTGGTTGCAAGTGTTTGCAAGTGGATACTTGTGGATGCATAATACACGTTAGGCACTAAGATCGGCTCACACACTTTCATACCGCATATGCATGAGTGTTTATGCTTATTCATGGATGAAAACTTGTTATGCTATCACGTGGATGTTGCATATGGATGAATGTTATGTGCACTCATGTAGAGATTATAAATTATGTTAGGAATTTGCATACATATGGACTCATTTCACTAACATATTTTGCATTAAGGGGGTTTACTGAATCAGTAACCCCCTGATTTTTGCATTAGATAAGTACATATACACACACCTTTGCATATGATCATACAGTATTTAGAACCTTTTAAGGACAATGATTGCTCGTGGATGATGTTTTGAGTAGATGGATGATGGATGGTAGGATACGTTCTTCCTAACTTGGAGATTTCGGGGACGAAATCCTTTAAGGAGGGAAGAATGTAACAACCCGTATTTTTGAATAACATGTTATAACATAAATGGAGGCAGAATTAAACTGTAAAATCTGAATCAAGGGAAACGGGCTATGCCATTGCGTTCGTCTCGGAAAAATACGCGAAATAGAGTCCGAGTTTTCGAAAATCGGAGTCCGTATGACCAAGATATGGCCTCGCGAAGTTTCACGAAAAATTCCCAAATTAAAGTATACTTAATTAAGTGAAATGGGTTGCGCAGAGAAAAATATATATATTGATATATATATATATATATATAATTGAAAATTAAATAAATAAATATGCAAAAATGTTCAAAACAGCGAATTGGGAGAGGGGAATAACCGAACCGGCCGATTTTTGAGGTCGACCCGAGCCTGCTGGGTCGACTAGGGGTTAATCCAGGGTGTTTGGCTGTCAACCCGTGGGCCGATTCGCTCAAATGCAGATTTTGCATTTAAATGGTTCTCATGGTCCGTCTTTAATCTAAAGGCCCTAGATGGTTCCTACACTTGACTTCTTCCCCAAGACATGCTTTGATGGCTTGGATTGAATCTAGGGTTAATCCTATGGCCTAAAACACTTGCCTAATCTATAAATAAGACCCTAACCTACCCTAAATCATCATTATTCATTCATACAACTAAACTATGGCAAAATCAATCCTCTCATGGCCTCCACTCTCTTCATAAAATTCCTAAATAAATTCCTAAGTGATTTTCCATGCATACAAGTGTTTTCAAACTTGTATGAGCATCATTAGCTTGCATTCAAGTCAAGTTTATATATTTGCATCATAAAGAAAGAGTCTTGATCATTTTGGCTCAAGGGTTTTGCTTGCATTTTGGGTTTAATTGATTTCATAAGGGCTTTGTCATATTTTTGTGACTTCTTAAGCATTGCAAGCCCTATTCTACTTTCATACTTAAACTCTAAAGTTAAATGTATGATATGCAAGTTTATATGCAAGTTTATCATGTTGTGATATGCAAGTTTATATGCAAGTTTATCATGTTGTAATATGCAAGTTTATATGCAAGTTTATCATGTTGTGATATGCAAGTTTATATGCAAGTATGCCAAGTTATGTTATGCAAGTTTGGGTTGAACATTTTGTTCATGCTATCATGTTATGCAAGCTTATTTTGGGTTTATGGACATAAAGCTTTAAGCTTTATGCCAAAGGTTGCATTTTAGCAACATGTAAGTTATCATATCTCTTATGATAACTTGCATGTGAGGCTAAATGCGAACTTATGGCCATCTCTACATGTCATTTAGCACCATGTATCACCAATATGCTAAGTTTGGTTTTATGCATGCTTTTGAGGCCTAAAAATGTAATATGCAAGTGTATGAACATATGAACATTTCATATGCCACCATGTTAAGCTTGTAGCTTCAATACCTTTATGTCATGATTATGCCAAGTTCCCTCTTTCTATCCTTTATGCGCTATTGCGATATGTAAGCGATGGGATTGCGTTTGGGGTTGGGTAAACTTAAAAGACATAAAACATAAGCTTGGGAATTTACCTATTAAGTTAGGTCTACCCATTGGGAATTTACCTATTAAGTTAGGTCTACCCAATTGCTTGAAAACTTGTAACATGTTTTGGAAACATGATGGACATGACACTTAGAAAAGATAAGTGTGGCCAACTCGAGGTTGGGTTGAGTTTGTAGCGTAAACCTACCCGGAACCGACCGGCTTAACTAGTTGCTACAAACAATAGGACCCAATGTGAGAAGTTGGTCATGTTGTACCTTGAACCCGAGGTTAGACCAAGTTGTGGTGTAAAGCTACCCGGACCCGCCCGGCTTAACTAGTAACCACAACAAGGTCTAATGTGAGAGGTTAAGGCGCATTAAATTAATTAATGCCTCGTGATTAGGGTTAAGTCATGGTCCACTTAATACTTAACCAATTTGGGCTTGGTAGATTAATCGGGGTTAAGTCGTGAACTCATCGTTACACTTAACCAAGTTAATCCAGGATTAGCAAGAGGGTTAAACCGTACTTAACCCACTAGAAAATCCTAGCAATGGGGGCCCACTCCAGCAGTAATCCCAAGTTAGTATCATCATGACCCTAGGGACTAGGCTAGGGTGGGGGCACGATTACTGGACTGGAGGTAAGTGACTAAAAGCGACAGCAGAGGGTACGCCGGTGTAGTTCCGGGCGGACTCTGGTCGTGCACATAGTCCGTAGCCGGAGAAAACATGCACGGGTACCAGTAGATCGGGACTGTGCACTCATGTTCATGGTGTCCAGGGGTTGACACCCTAGGGCTTGATACACCCGAAGGGTGGACCCGGCACAGTTCGACTACAATTATGATTGGGCCGTATTGACACCAACACGTGACGAGTTAGGCTTAGGGAGCCGATCGACTAGACCGTTTGGTTGGACCTTGTATTAGGGTCATTTCATGTTATTGGGCCAAAGCTTGGGCCAAGGGATCAATACTTGTTTATTCAAGTCATGTTAGTTTGCTAGTACACCTGTGGTGCAAAACCTTAATCCTGATTATGCGATGACACCTTTATCTACCTTGTTAGTTAATCATCATGCTAGTATATTGTTATCCTTATGTTCATCCCTGCTGCTCATGCCAGTTAACTTTATCAGTTTACATTGATTGTAGTAGGGCTTACTCAGTCTTTTTGACTGACCTGTTTTCTTTCACCTCTTTTCTTCCGTTCCCCCCCCCAGGTTCTCAGGGAGGGAATACTGGAGCTTAGCTTGGATTTCGGATTGCTTGCTTGTGGGATTTCAGCTCATGTACGGTTTCGACATGAAGCTAGCTATGGTTACCACTTAATTGGGGATAGCACTTATTTACTCTGTTTACATATATACTATGGTTTCGACATGAAGCTAGCTATGGTTTCGACATGAAGCTAGCTATGGACTTGTTTTGAAATGTTTTGAAATCTTCCGCTGTTTTATCTATGTTATTTACTCTGTTTACATATATACATATGTTCTTGTTCTGCCTTGATATATCATTATGCATGTTTACCTGATTCAAACGCCCTTCCAAAGTCAGAGTGCTTGCAAGAGCCACCCTGGTGGAGGTGGGGTGTTACAGCTGTGGGTCCTCGCGAGAAGGGGGCATCGGGTGTCTCGCGTGACATGGGAGAGGAGGGAAAAGAAGAAGCGGAGGAGCAGGAAGAGGATGGGAGAGCGGCGCGAGAGGAGGTGGAGCTCGAGGAGGAGGCGCGGTGGCCCGAGGCGTAGACGGCGGCGCGATTTCCTGGATCCGTCATTTTTTTTCTTTTCTTTTTGACTTCTGAATTAAATCGGGGGGGGGGGGGCTGATCGAGGGTGTAGGAGAGAAAGGGGGGATATTATATTTTTTTATTTAATTAATTTAATTTCAAAAGGTTGACTTTTTCATACGACCTCTAAACGAGGCCCACCGCCTGTCGTCCATAGCTAATTACCCCCATTTCGAACACAATGGGATATGTATTGCAAGCTGATTCGATCGTTTCGATCAGTTTCCGTTAAAATCAACATATAACTCTATGTATTGAATTTGAACGTGCATTTCAATTTACTGGGGTCACATACTAACTCTAAAAATTCCAGAAAAATATTTTCTAGCTTCGTATTGACGATACGGTCCTAACAAAACTAGTTTCGTTGAATTCTGAGACTGTTGGAAAAATGGTCATTTTCCAGTCGACTAAAATCAACTGAAATTGGTCAAACGTGTTTTCCTTTTCCACGCTCAAGTATTGATTCGAAAAATTATGAAATTTGGAATCTAGCAATAACTTGACATCATGGATCCAACAAAAGTGGTTTCGTCGGAATCCGAGGTCGTTTGCAAAATTTCCATTTTTAAGGGCCTGAATTCCATAGCGACTATTCAGAATTTTCAACTGGACGTATCTTTTGATTCCCGCTATGAAATCTTGATTTTTCGGATTCGTTGGAAAGATATCCTCAAATAGATCCTATTATTTTTGGTTTCACTAAAATCCGGATTGTTTTGGACCCGGTACATTCAATTGAAGTTTGAAATCGAATTATCGAACTACCGCGCCATTTTCAATTCTATTTATAATTTAAAATAAATATTTATATTCTAACGACGACGTGTATAATATACGTCGAATTCCATTCAAAATAAATTCCTTGTCGATATTATTTAAAATAATTCATTTTAAATGTTCAAAATTCGCTAAAATTGCCCAAAAAAAATTTAAACTGGCCAAGATTTTCGGGTTGTTACATGAAATGAGTTAATCGAATTTACTTATTCGAAGAAGTAAATCGAATAGTAGATATTCGAAGTGAGATAATCGTATAGTAGATATTTGAAGTGAGATAATCGAATTAGAAATATTCGAAGTGAGTTGATCGAATCTAGTTTTCCGACAGGATTTAAATCGAATCAGAGATATTCGAAGAGAGAGATTATCGAATATAAGTATTCGAAAGTAAGCAAATCGAATATAAGTTATTCGAATAAGAGTTAATCCAGTAAGAGTTATTAGGTTGGAGTTATTCAAATTAGAGTTATAGATTAGAGTTAACCGAATAGGAGTAAATAAATTAGTTGTCGTTATATAATTCGAGTTAGGAAATAAAAGTCATATTAAAGATAATATATTTCGGATGTAGGAGATTATAACACCATTGTTGTAATCACGTAAACTTGTAAAAGAAGGGGGTTCGTAAATAGAATCCGGGGGTTCGTAAGGAAGTGTTAAAGAGTAAAAAGGTGAATCTTATCTATTTCGAGATTTGAAGGGTGGTTCAGTTAAGGTCTGAGAGGTAGCTATACCCCAACTTGATTGACTGCGTTTTTAATTAAGAAATGGTTACGGTTCGAGTGTGAAGTGGTTAAGTGGATTTAGTAATTTAGAATAATGGTTTGAGTCGTCATCGCAACATAGTTTTAAACATCTGTTTAAATTCCAATTTAAGAAGTTTTGGAAATGTTTTCCAAACGAGAATCAGAAATGTTTTCTGATAATAGAAAATAAGAATTTAGAATATATGGAAACATGAGATAAGTACATTTATGAAGTAAAGAGATAAATGTGGAATGATGATTGATCGATATAATTTCCTCCTAGAAATAATATCGTTGTTTGCACACCTATTTTTCTTTGATGGTTAAATCACAGACTATCGAAGTTTTGACCATTTTAACGTTGTTAATATGGAGAGACCAGTTGGATTATTATCCAAAGAACCACTCTGTATTGGCATAAGCGTTGCATATCATATATGCCAAAGATAATTGAAGACGGAGTAAAGTGCAAGGGCTATTGTATAAGTCTTAGATAACAGTGCCTAAGATGGATGCACTGAATAGTGCCTTCGGTTCATCCTGTTCCTGGATGACTTGTATGGATGAATGTCTGACAGAGTATTTCCAGAAAGGTCACGTACATTGATTTCTTCAACCGTACCAAGAGTGGAAGCGGAGAAGGAAACTTCTTTAGCTAACACGTAATGTACTGTTGTAAACGTCAATTAGTGATTTTCGATGGATCTGACAATGTGGCATTCGAAGTGAATCTGATGTGATGATAAGGCGTAACCTCAAGCCTGATCAACCGGTAAATGACAGAAATCGGGCAGGCAGCATGGCTAAGTCGGTCGCTCCGAAGTAGGGTGTATAATCGCCTGATCTAGAGTTTCATTTACTTCTAATAATCTATTGTTGATGTTGTCCCATTAGGGAAACGGTTGCTGATCCCAACCGTTGGTGATATACATTCGATACACTCAAGCGAAATGAGTGGTCGGTCATGTGTGGCCGGGTTGCAAGATGTTCTTGTTGAACTCAGTGTATTCCTCTCTAGAGGTACACTAGCGAAAGGTGGTTCCATACCTTGTCATAGTTGGAAATCCATTACCCAATACATGCTTGCGGTTTTGATTGTATACTATATATGTAGAACGTGAGATGAAAGCGTTTCTGCTAGATGATTATTATATTGTGGTGGATAGACATTATTATAATATCAAAAGGTTTTTTATATAAAGATATTTTGGATTGTCATAAGGGAAAAACTCGTTCCGTTATACGGCGTGGTTTTATGAGATATCATTTACCTGCTTATACTGTTTTAAATTGTTTTACTCATACCAGTCCCATGACTGAACTGGAGTTTATTTATTTTTTGTTTTTCCTAAACTCTTGGGTGCCCAATTTTGTACGAGCAGTCAAGTAGTCGGGATTTACAGATACTTGAAGAGCTGGAGCAGGAGGCTTCGGGATCATATAGCTATAGTTTATTTCCGCTGTGTTGTAAGTGTTGTACTTTATAATGATATGTGTATTCAAGTACAATATTTTATTTCAAGGATATGTTATCTTTTATATGTTATTCGTTCCGCTGTGAGATTCGTGTTACTCTGATGTTGTGTTCATCTTCTTCTTCTATTCTAAGTTTCTATCTTATCTATCCTCACCCTCTAATTTCTTTCATTAACTTTATGGTATTTTTTGATGTTTGGTTAGTCATCATTGAGTTTATGGCGATAACCAAAGTCGCAAAAATTCCGGGTCGTTACAGTTTCGAACGGTCTTGGTCGGTTTAACGATCGATTCGGATCGAGCGGAATTCCTTACCGTTACAATAAATGTCGGCTATTCGAGCATCGGAAATACCAGATCATTAATAGAAAGAAGTTAGAGGGTGAGAGATAGAAAAAAAGAAAGTTATAATAGAAGAAAAGAACATAACTGAACAACATCAGAGTAAATATGAATCTCACCGTGGAACGGATAAAATATATTATGTAACATATCTTGGAAATACAAAACTGTGTTTGTACTTACATATATCATCAGAGTACATCACATGTATATAACAGCAGAAATAAACTCTATATATAACTAGTGTTAAAGCCTCCTTCTCCAAGCTCCTCCAAGTATCTGTAAAATTCTAAGTGCTTGACTCCGAACAAATTTGGGCACTCAAGAGTTTAGGGTAAAACAAAACAAAATAAACTCTGGGTCAGTCATGGGATTGGTGTGAGTAAACTCCAATCATTCAGTTTAACTTTTAAAAATCCTTTTTGAAAGAAAGGATAATCGTAAGACCGATCCACACATAAATACGAATGGTTTTTATCTTACGATAACCCAAAACGTTTTTGAAAATCAATACTTTTCTGATATTGTAATAGTGTCTAAATACAAATAAATAACAATCTAGCGAAACGCTTGCATCTCACGCTCCACATATATAGTATACAATCAACACCGTGGGCACTTATTAGAGATTGGATTCCGACTATGACACGGTGTGGAACCACCTGCAGATAGTGTATCTCTAGAGAGGAATACACTAAGTTCAACAAGAACATCTTACAACCCGACCAATCAAGACTGACCACTCATTTCTCTTGAGTGTATCAAATATATTGTCACCTACGGTTGCTAGTAACATAACCGTTCCCGGGAGATACAGAAGCGAAAGGAGTAACAAATATGAATATTATCAAGATGGTGACAATACACCCTAATGGGGCGACCCATATAGCCATGCTGCCAGCCCGATTTTTGTCATTTCTCGGTTGATGAGGCTTAAGGTCATAATGTATCTTTTGACAGATCACACCTCCATTTACTTTGAATGCCACATCGTCATACCCGCCAAATCACAAATTGATTTCCACAAAAGTACCAAGGGTATAAAGCTAAGAGAAACGAATTCCTACGCCACCAGCGTAAATACGTTTGAAAAGATCAACTTACGCGATTTATTAGATATACTCTATCAGACATTCGTCCATACAAGTTATCCTGGGACTGAAAAAACCGAAGCCACTATTCTGTAAATCCATCTTAGGCAACTTCTACCTAGGATCGCCAGAACGGTCCTTGCATAACTCCGTCTTCAATCGTCTTCAATATATTCGATTCGCAACGCTAATGCCCATACAAAGTGGTTTTCAGATAATAAATCTGACCCTGATCTCTCTGTATTGACAATGAAAAAATGATCAAAAACTTTGACAGCCAGTGATTTAACTATCAAAGGAAAACTTACATACAAACAACGGTCGTATTTCCAAATGGAAATCTTACTGATCAATTATCAATCAACACCAAGCCCCTTTAATTAATTTATCAATAATTTATTCATTTTCCAATTTCCTGTTCCCCATATTTCTCCCAAATATTTCTAAAAACCCGTTTTGCCTCACATGATCCTTAGAAAATGTTTCATTTATTTTAATCTATTTATTTTTTATATTTAGGAAATATTTCTTTTAACATTGGGAATTAATTCCATATCTTCACAACTCTTACATTCTATATTTAGAAAATTTAAGCTATTAACAATGGAAAACATTTCCAATTATCGTTTCTTTTATTTGTTTAAACCGATGTTATAAAAACTCTGTTATCATAACTCAACTCCTTAATAATTTATTGATCGTATCACTAATCAATCTCGCCACCGAACCTTAACCATTCCTCAGTTAATCATGAAGTCAATCAAGTTGGGCCATAATTACCTCTTAGACCTTAACTGAAAAACATTCTCAACTTCGAAATAGTCAAAGTTCACAATTTAAGAACATGGCTTACGCAACTCTCAGATTCAATTTAAGAATCACCTTCCTTTATGGAAAAATATTGGTTATAACGATATCATTATAATCCTTATTTCTGGAATGTTTAATTTTAAAATATAACTTAGATTAATTACTTTAAATAAACAATTAATTAATTAATTAATTAATAGGTCTTGATAAACCTGGAAAGTAAATAGTACTTTCCTTAATTTGATATAATTGAATTTCAACTAATAACTTTCTTTCGAATGGTCTATATCAGATTAACATTCCGAACTTCGGAATAGACTCGTCGTTTTAGGTTAACACATTTACTTTTGAATTCACTTGTAATAACACGGAAATCCAAGCCAATTCAAAAATTTTATTTTGGCAATTATAGTGAATTTTGATTATTTAAAAAGAATTATTTTAAATAATATCGATGAGAAATTTATTTTGAATAGAATTAGAACGTATATATTTATATACGTCGTCGTTAGATTTATTTATAATTATAAAAGGAATTTAAAATGGCGCGGTAGTTCGATAATTCAATTTCAAAGTTCAAATGAATATACAGGATTCAAAATAAACCGGATTTTAGCTAAACCAAAAATATTAGAATCTAATTGAGAATATCTTTCCAACGAATCTGAAAAATCGAAATTTCATAGCGGGAATCAAAAGAAATGTCTAGTTGAAAATTCAGAATAGTCGTTATGGAATTCTGGCCCTTAACAATGGAAATTTTGCAAACGACCTCGGATTTCGACAAAACCACTTTTGTTGGATCCGCGATGTCAAATCATTGTTAGATTCCAAATTTCATAATTTTTTGAATCAATATGTGAGCGTGGCTAAGGAAAACGCATTTGACCAGTTTTAGTTGATTTTAATCGACTGGAAAATGGCCATTTTTCAAACGGTCTCAGAATTCGATGAAATTAGTTTTGTTAGGGCCGTATCGTAAATACGAAGCTAGAAAATATTTTTCAAAATTTTTTCTAGTTAGTATGTGGCTCCGGTAAATTGAAATGAGCGTTCAAAATTCAATATATAGAGTTATATTTTGATTTTGACAAAAACGGATCGAAACGATCGAATCAGCCTACGATACATATCCCATTGTGTTCGGAATGAGGGTAATTAGCTTGGGATGACAGGCGGTGGGTCCCGTTTCGAGTCCTAAATTTTAAGTTGCTTTTTGAAAATAATAAATAAATAAAATAATAATATATAAAGTCCCTTCCCCCTCTATACTCTCTCTCCTCTCAGAATCGAAATAAAAAAAACCTAACTAAAACCCGACCTGCTACCCCGCCCCCCCCCCCCCCCCCCCCCCCCCGTTGACCTATCGCCTACGATGACCGCTCCACCTCCCCTCCGATCGACGGCGCCTCACCCTCCCCGGCCTCCTTCTCCTCCGTCTCCCTCCTCCTTCGTTCCTCTCTTCTCCCAAAACCGCTCCACCCCCGACGATCGAACACCGCCGTCAACCCTCGCCTGGCCCCCCTCCTCGTCGACTCCCCCCCGCCACCTCCTCAAGCTGCAGACCTCGTCCGCCCCTTCCCTCCACCTCCGGCGAAGCAACCCACCCCCTTCCTCTCGTTTTACTGTAAGTTCTTTTTATTTTTACGGCCCCTTCGATTTTGTTCTGTTTTGATTATAAAAATATGGTTTTAAACATTATAAAAATATGTTTTCTTTTTTCTATATTTCAAACCAAAAAGATGGGATTTTTCAAACCAAAAAGATTTGATTTTTAACAACAAAAGATTTGATTTTTAATTTATATAAAGAAGAATTAAAATATAATTTTTAATCATGTTGAGATAATAAAAATATAATTTTTATATGATGTAGATAATATTATTTTTATATAATGTAGATAATAAAAATATGATTTTTATTAGATGTGAAGAATAAAAATACGATTTTTATATTATATAGATAGTAAAAATATAATCTTTATATGTGTAGCGAAATAAAAATCTGATCTTTATTATATATATGTTGAAATAAAAATGTGATTTTTATAGCGATGATATAAAAATTCGATCTTTATATAAGAAGTAGAAAAATTCGATTTTTATATATTGAATAGCAAAGTAAAAATTCGATTTTTATATATTGAATAGCAAAGTAAAAATTCGATTTTTATATGTTGAATAGCGAAGTAAAAATGTGATTTTATATATGTAGAGACTACGGGCAACGAAAGTGACAAAAGGCGAGAACGATGAAGATTTCCTACATACGAAGAGTCGTGGCGTTTGGTTTAGCTAGTCGGTGAGAACTCCTCACCTTTAATTTAATTTTTCTAGTTAAAATATATGCTAGGATGTAGACGGTGTTTAGTAGCACTCGACACCCGTCGTCCACAGACCATGGACGGCTTGTATGCTTGTTTGTTTGATTTTGATGTGTAGTTGATTGTGCGATGTGAAATGAAATAAAATATTTTATAGTGGAAAATATTTTATAGTTAAAAATAGAATTTTTAACGTGTATCTAAAGTAAATATTTATAAACAAATCGGAGATTTGTTTATATACACCGATTTGATTGATATTGATTGGAACGATAAATTTTACACATCGCCCAACAACACAAATAAAATCTGCGTTTGATTGTTTGGAACCCCACACGGGTATTGAGATGATATATGATATATGACATATACTAATCCCAATAATTAGTTGTATGTCGATCGATTGATTGACAGACTGTTATGAGCGTTAAATATTTATATTTGATGCTTATACAGTGTAGAACACACTCTGGATGATGGTTGATGATTTATTGTTGTTATTTTATACATGTGTTGTAGAAATCCGTATAATTAACATTATATCGTAATTGATTGGGCCTCATTCTAGTTTTGAAATAGAATATTTGAAATAGAATATTTGAATAGAAATATTTGAAAATAGAAATATTTGAAAAAGAAATATTTGAGATAGAATATTTGAAAATAGAAATATATGAAGCCGTGTTGATTAGATTGACGCCATTTTGACGTGAACGATATTTATATCGATTTTATTCAAATTGAAATGAATATTAAAGTGAATTGAAATTCGAATTAAATTGAATTGATTTGAAATTCGAAATAAACTGAAATGATTTGAAATTCGAATTAAATTGAAATAGAATTGAAATTGTTTTGAAATGAATTCGAATTGAAATTGAATAGAATCGAATTCGAATCGAAATTGAATAGAATTGAATTCGAATTGAAACTGAATAGAAATGAATTCGAATTGAAATTGAAGTAATTTGAAATTCAAATTGAATTGAAAACGAATTGTAATTGAATTAAAAATCGATTTGAATTGAAATCAATTTGAATTGAAATCAATTTGAAATGGATTTAAAACGATTTATAAAATACGTTTAAAAAGAAAATCGACGAAGTATGTATTATATATATTAGATATATAATATAATGGCCTGAATAGAACGCGCCGCGTCGCGGCAGTTCGCGAATTTCGACCATTGACTTCGAATGGACATTGCGGGAGATCCGACCGTCGGATTCTCCTAAAACCGGAACCGTTGGGTTCGTATCGAAAAGAGCTTTCTAACGAATATTAGAAATCTAACAGTTGGATTTGGAATTATGTCCAAATCAAATTTGGAAAAGGTCGCTGTAAGTGCAGTTCGATGGCCGTTGATGGAAATCGACTGTACAGGCCTTGATAAAATTACTATAAATAATAATAATTTGTGTAAAATCATAAGAAATGATTTGGGAAGAATTGGGATGAAAAACTCCATATTTGAATAGATAAAAATAGATTTTTATCGAAATGAACTAGTTTTGAACTAGAATTATAATTCTATTTATTTTTAAATAAATGAATTGAATTTGAAAAGGGTTTTAAAAGTAACCAGAATCTCCAATAATTGAATTAGAATGGATTTGAATCGAAATTGTCTTTGGAATATTTCGATGTTGGATTTCGTGATGATACAGGTATTGTTATGGGAATTTGAAAGATATATTTATATCGTTATTTCCAAAACGATGTTTGTTGGTCGTAGAATTTGATATTGAATATAAGCCGATATATTTTCTATTCAGAACCTTGTATTTAATATCAAATGTGATTTGGGTTTGTCGTGAACAGTGTTTTAAATAACACTTGTTCTTTAATCCAATAATTAATAGAATGTGATTTTGGGTTTATCGTGGACCGTGTTTTAAATGACACTGATTCTTTAACCCAGTTAAAGAATAAAACTAAGTGGAGTTTTAATGAGTCTTTAATTAGATTGAAAAGATCGAGAATGGAGTATCACCAGTTTTACTCCAGACGATAGTTAAATCTTTAATTAGATTTGAACGTGAAATGGTAATTGAATTTACCGATAACACCATGGTGTTAGATATGAAGTATTACCAGTTTTACTTCATGGGATGAATAGGTTGGGATTGGGAAATAAATTGTAACGACCCGGATTTTTGGCCGTTGAATTCGGAATATTTAAATTGGTTTAAGAATTTTAATTGAATTACATATAGGAATTTATTAATTAAAAACGAAGTTTAAACGTTAATTTATAATATTATTATAAAACGAGCTCGAAATCGCGCGGTAGTTCGTAATATAGAGTTTTGAACTTCAACTGAGGATACAGGATCCGATATAAGTCGGATTTCTGTGAAACAAGACACGTTGGAACTGTATTGATTATAATTTTCATATGAAAGAGAAAAATCTGGATTTCGTGTTATAATTTGTTAGTTATGGCCAAATCAAATTTTGAAATAGTCGCTGTGGAAATCGTTATTTAAAATATACGCGTTAAAATAGCCGTTTTGTAAACGGACTCAGATTTCGACGAAATCAGTTCCATTGGGACCGTATCGTTAAATTATTGTACGGTGGTGAGTGGCGTGGAAAACCGATGTCTTATGTAACCACGGTAGCCGTAAACGCTCGTTCAGTGCAATTAAATTAATTCAACTGAATAAAGGGATATTAGAGTGTAACTTGAACAGACGATCGAATCAGGCCACGAAACCAGTTCCGTTGAGTTCGTAGCGTCGGATATAGTCAGGGTAGGTATATAGTTTGTTATTTTTAGAGATCGGCAAATTTGGTGTTCAGAAGGGCAGTGCGGTACGCGCCAAAAACAGTCTACCGGGGCAACAGTCTCAGAATGCGACGAAACTAGTGCCATTGGGTTCGTATCGAAAAGTTATTGTCGATGTTCGCAGTTTCGAGTTGTTTTGATTTATCTGGTGATCGTGAAAAATTTAAAACGCGTGTTCATTTCTGGTTTTATAAAGGATTTTTTTTCAAACGAAGTCGGAATTCGGCGAAACTTGTCCCATTGGTTTCAGAATACCTTTTTACATCAAGATTAGCTTTTTTATCAGTAGACAGAAGTCAACTGTGATTTGTTTTACTTGATACTTCATCATGGAGTTTTGTTATAATATAATATAAAATAAAATATATAAAAATGGTATGCATCTGTTTTGTCCTTATCAGATTCAATGGAGCCGTGCTTGCCAAGGTTTTCGATTCCGTGCTTGCCAAGGAAAATCCATTTCCGTGCCCCTCACGCTATTAGACACCGTGTTTCCCAAACTTCTGCTTCTTTAAATACCCTGTATTCTTCCACGCTTACTTTTCGGTTTCACCACTCCAAATCCATCTCTCAAATAATCACTTTAATTCAAACCGAGATTCATGGAAAAATTTAAAATCGAAATCTCGAATCCATTGTAATCCTCTATTTTGCGTTGGCTCGTTTCAGGTGAAAGTATTTCTTCTAGGAATTTCACCATTTCAAAGCTCCTCACTTTCCATGATTCGCTACCTCAAAAAAAAAAAAATCAAGTAAAAATCGAAATCCATCACTCAATAGAAATCCGCATTCCCAGATCCGTTCGATTCCTGGAAATAACGTGGGTATTGATTAATAAACGGTGGATGGCACTTTGATGAATGGGTGAACAATATGGGATGCGGTGGCCCTTGTGAGGCTTGGGATGTCAGAAGAGGAAGAGGAACATGGGTTAGTGATCTAAGGGGGATGCGTGTTTCATAAAAGGTGTAGTGTGGTGTTGATTTTTGTTCAGGTGTTAAATGTGAAGAAGAAGTTAGTGGACTGAGGATGGGTACTTGCGGATGAATGAGGGAGATTATGGAGTCTGTGTTGGTGCGAAGTTGACAGAGAGGTGGTTAGGAGGAGAAGAATGGAGGCTTGGTGGCAGTTCGAAATTTGCGGTGAGGTCTTGTTATTTTGGCTACAGCATATTTATATTGAAACATTAATACTGGTCGTTTTATCATTGAATAATGGAGTGGTTTAAGTGAATGGAAGGACATGGTATAAGTGAAGAGCGTACAGGGAAGGGGAAACGCATTTACGGGGAGGATTTTTGGTCTAAAAATGTTCACACTATTTTTTTTTTTTTGGTAACGTGAAAACAAGCGGAAGTTGGGTCCGTATTCATTGATCTGGAGATGGGGTGAACGAGTTTTAGACGAGGTGTTGGTGATTATTTCAGTTCTGGATTTTATGCGATAGTTATTTAAATGAAGGAGGAAACGTGGACTGAAGTGGATATGAGGAAGTTTAATTTAATTTAACTTATAACCACCGTAACCTGTTCATTTCTGAACAGAATCGAACGAAATCAATCACATTGAAATAATAGAAACGAGATCTACATCGTGGCTGTGGCGAAGAACAGAGCTATTGGAATTTCCCAGTAAAAGCAAACGCTCGTTTGATTTTAAATGAAACAAAGAGCGGAACCGTCAACCACAAAACAAGGTGAGTAAACTCACTAACTCTCTCTCGTTTATATTTATATATATATATAAGTTTTAGATATTTTTACTGTGAAATGGTTGATTGGTTGAATAGTTGATAAATTGGTTGATATAACCACATCGTTGATTGATTTTTTTTCATTAATGCGAAATAATTGATGTGTCTAACGTCTGTGGATGCAGGGAAACAGGTTGGAGGGATCCAACTGGATTCCTCAACATTTTATTTACTGTTTTATTTGATGTGATATATGTTATACTACATTATCCATGGTTGAATTTGTGTGTTTGATTTACCCTGGCCTTAGGAACCTGGTATTTTAGATACCGTAAAATATCATCGAATGTGAAAAAGGAAATTTGAATTTAAAAGCAAGAGTTTATTTCCAAATTAGAAATAATTTCTTTTTCATTGAGTTGCAAATGGAAACCTATTCCATTGGGTAAACCAAGAAAAATGTTATAAATAAAGATATAAATTAAGTGGATCATTAACCATTGGATAAATTAAAAGGTGAGTTCAAATATGAATGTATATTTGAAAGTGAGTATCGGTTTTGAAACCAATATTTGGAAATGGATCCGAATTTAGCAAATTACAGAGGAAAGTTTAAAGAAAGATTTTCAAATGCTTAAAGTAAAAGAAAAATAGTTTAAAACAAGGAAATATTTTATAAATAAAATAAGGGGATTTATAGAAATCAAATTAAGTGGTTAGAAGAATGTATAGTTTATAGATATGTTTAAAGGAGAACTTGAATTGTTTAAAATAAACAAAGTTTAAAAATGAACAACAGAAGCGTGTGCGCCGCACACGGTATTTTATTCAAAATAGCAATTTTTAACGCTACCGTTATAATAACTGTTTTAATAGCAATTTTAATGCTATGGTTATGACAAGTGTTCTATAATGTGAGATAGCGGTTTTAACGCTGTTGTTGAAAGCAATATTTGGTTTAAAGTCGTGAGTTCTGACTATTTCAAAGTTAAGAATGTCGTTCAGTTAAGGTCTGAGAGGTAATTAGACCCCAACTTGACTGACTGCATTATTGATGGAGAAATGGTTAAGGCTCGATAGCAAGGGTTGGTTAGCGATATCGTTAGTTAACGAATGATTTATGATTTGAGTTATAATAACGATGTTTATAACATCAGTTAATTCAAGGGATTTAGAAATGTTTTCTAACTGGAGAAAAAGATATTTTCTCAAGAAAGGAATTATAATATTGGGAATGTTTTCCAATGATCGAGAGGGAAAATAGTGCTTTGAAAGAACACGAAAGATGGGAAATGGGAATGGGAAATGATAATGTAATAAAGAACTAATATAAAAAGGGCCCAGTGTTGAATGATGTTTGGTCGATAGAATTTCCTCCTGGAAATAATATCATTGTTTGCACACCGACATGTTTTCATTTGATAGTTAAATCACCGACTATCAAAGTTTTATTTTTATATACCTCCGTTGTCAACATGGAGAGACCGGGATCAGATTTGATATCTGAAAACCACTCCGTATTGACGTAAGCGTTATGAAGCAACTTATGCTGAAGAAAATTGAAGACGGAGTTATGCAAGGGCTATCCTGTTTACAGGTTAGTGCCTTCGGTTTGTCCAGACCCAGGACAACTTGTATGGACGAGTGTCTGACAGAGTATTTCCAAAGGGAGTTACGTACGTTGATTCCTTCAAACGTACGAAGTTGGTGGCATAGAAGGGAAACTTCTTTAGCCTAACAATCTGAGTATTTTTGTGGGAATCAATTAGTGATTTCCGATGGATCTGACAATGTGGCATTCAAAGTGAATGGTGGCCAGATGTTCTGGAAGATAATTCAAACCTCAAGCCTCATCAACCCGGGATGGACAAAAATCGGGCAGGCAGCATGGCTATGTGGGTCGCACCCATTAGGATGTATGATCACCTATCTAGAGAAATTCCTTTTGTTCTTAAATCTATCGATGCTGCCCATTCGGGAGACGGTTGCTGATCCCAACCGTTGGTGATATATATTCGATACACTCAAGCGAAATGAGTGGTCGGTCATGTGTGGGCCGGGTTGCAAGACGTTCTTGTTGAACCCAGTGTATTTGCCTCTAGAGATACACGTTCGGAAGGTGGTCCCATACCTTGTCAAGTTGGAATCCAATCGCCAATAAGTGCCTGCGAGTTTGATTGTATATTATATATGTAGAGCGTGAGATGCAAGCGTTCTACTAGATTTTAATTACTTGTGATTAGACATTATTATAATATCAGAAAATATATGATTTCCAAAGTGTTTTGGGTTATCGTAAGGTAAAAACCGTCCGTGTTTATGTGTGGATTGGTCTTACGATTATCCTTTCTTTTGAAAAGGATTTTGGAAAGTTAAACCAAATGATTGGAGTTTACTCACACCAGTCCCATGACTGACCCAGAGTTTATTTTGTTTGTTTTCCCTAAACTCTTGGGTGCCCAAATTTGTACGGGCAGTCAAGTAGTCAGGATTTTACAGATTTACCTGGAGAAGATTGAAGCAGGAGGCTTTACCAGTTAGCTATAGACTATCATACTTTCCGCTGTGTATTATGTTGTATCTGGAAACAGGTGTTTATAACTGTTCCAGGGATAATCGTTGTGCTCTGATAATGGTATGTACATACAAATACTGATTTGTGCTTCAAAGTTATATTATCTAATATATTTTATTCGTTCCGCGGTGAGTTTGTGATCTTCGTTTTCTTCTATTCTAATATTTCTTCCTTTCTATTTCTCATCCTCTAACTTCTTTCTAAAAATGGTTCGTATTTCTGTGCAATTTGAGTTGGACGTGTGGTGTTATTAGTCGACTCAAAGGGTACGGATTTGCGGGTCGTTTCATTTGGTATCAGAGCTGAAGGTTAAGTGATTACCTTGGCTCTGTGGCGTGACTCAATAGAGATGGGGTTAGTAACACCCTAGATTGAGTTTGAGTGTATTTGTATGAGCGCGTATTTGTAGATTTGATATAAAATTGTTTTATATTGTGTTGACTGGTTTGTTGAGTGGTTTATGAATTCTGGTCGATACAGGGTGTACAACTGTATCGATAGGTGTTTCTAAACTCTCGAACAAAGCAATTCGATACAGTATTGTTTTAAAATGGGTAAATGAAGTAATTTTGCCCAAAAACTATTTTGATATAAAAGAAATAATTTCTGAATTATAAGGTATGGATGTATGGATTGTTATTACAATCAAATGGATCGAAATTTAAGTTAATGGAAATTGAAACTCAAATGGAATAAGTGGATTGATTTAAATAGAAATCAGATTTGAATTGATAGAATGGAAGTGACTAATCAGAAGTTGATTAGAGATCTGACAACTGGAAGTTGTATTGATTTGAAACCGGTGGGAAATGGATATACGCATGCTGAGCAGATGTTGAATGGAAGCAAGTGCAAGAGATAAAGATTATGCCCGACAAAAAGGTACATGTTTACAATATTGTTTGGGTTGATGATTTTATGAGCCTATGAGGCGAGCCACTTGGCTTTTTGATTTTCTTTTGGATTGGAGAAAGCCTAGAAAGGCGAGTTATGGTTGCACCGATTGAGCCGTGCAGAGGAGATGCTGCCGAAATTTTTCAGAATTTAAAGTGTTAGAAAAATTTCAGAATTCTTGAAAATGTTCGTTAGTAAGAATAAATTAATATTGTAATTGGAATAAATTGGTTCAGTTAAGCTAAAATTAAGAAGTGAATAAAAAGGAATTTTAAACCTAGTTAATAGGATACGTGGCATTTTCCCTACTTAGCAATTTCGAGGACGAAATTATTTTAAGGGGGAAGGAATGTAACGACCCGGATTTTTGGCCGTTGAATTCTGAATATTTAAATTGGTTTAAGAATTTTAATTGAATTACATATAGGAATTTATTAATTAAAAACGAAGTTTAAACGTTAATTTATAATATTATTATAAAACGAGCTCGAAATCGCGCGGTAGTTCGTAATATAGAGTTTTGAACTTCAACTGAGGATACAGGATCCGATATAAGTCGGATTTCTGTGAAACAAGACACGTTGGAACTGTATTGATTATAATTTTCATATGAAAGAGAAAAATCTGGATTTCGTGTTATAATTTGTTAGTTATGGCCAAATCAAATTTTGAAATAGTCGCTGTGGAAATCGTTATTTAAAATATACGCGTTAAAATAGCCGTTTTGTAAACGGACTCAGATTTCGACGAAATCAGTTCCATTGGGACCGTATCGTTAAATTATTGTACGGTGGTGAGTGGCGTGGAAAACCGATGTCTTATGTAACCACGGTAGCCGTAAACGCTCGTTCAGTGCAATTAAATTAATTCAACTGAATAAAGGGATATTAGAGTGTAACTTGAACAGACGATCGAATCAGGCCACGAAACCAGTTCCGTTGAGTTCGTAGCGTCGGATATAGTCAGGGTAGGTATATAGTTTGTTATTTTTAGAGATCGGCAAATTTGGTGTTCAGAAGGGCAGTGCGGTACGCGCCAAAAACAGTCTACCGGGGCAACAGTCTCAGAATGCGACGAAACTAGTGCCATTGGGTTCGTATCGAAAAGTTATTGTCGATGTTCGCAGTTTCGAGTTGTTTTGATTTATCTGGTGATCGTGAAAAATTTAAAACGCGTGTTCATTTCTGGTTTTATAAAGGATTTTTTTTCAAACGAAGTCGGAATTCGGCGAAACTTGTCCCATTGGTTTCAGAATACCTTTTTACATCAAGATTAGCTTTTTTATCAGTAGACAGAAGTCAACTGTGATTTGTTTTACTTGATACTTCATCATGGAGTTTTGTTATAATATAATATAAAATAAAATATATAAAAATGGTATGCATCTGTTTTGTCCTTATCAGATTCAATGGAGCCGTGCTTGCCAAGGTTTTCGATTCCGTGCTTGCCAAGGAAAATCCATTTCCGTGCCCCTCACGCTATTAGACACCGTGTTTCCCAAACTTCTGCTTCTTTAAATACCCTGTATTCTTCCACGCTTACTTTTCGGTTTCACCACTCCAAATCCATCTCTCAAATAATCACTTTAATTCAAACCGAGATTCATGGAAAAATTTGAAATCGAAATCTCGAATCCATTGTAATCCTCTATTTTGCGTTGGCTCGTTTCAGGTGAAAGTATTTCTTCTAGGAATTTCACCATTTCAAAGCTCCTCACTTTCCATGATTCGCTACCTCAAAAAAAAAAAAATCAAGTAAAAATCGAAATCCATCACTCAATAGAAATCCGCATTCCCAGATCCGTTCGATTCCTGGAAATAACGTGGGTATTGATTAATAAACGGTGGATGGCACTTTGATGAATGGGTGAACAATATGGGATGCGGTGGCCCTTGTGAGGCTTGGGATGTCAGAAGAGGAAGAGGAACATGGGTTAGTGATCTAAGGGGGATGCGTGTTTCATAAAAGGTGTAGTGTGGTGTTGATTTTTGTTCAGGTGTTAAATGTGAAGAAGAAGTTAGTGGACTGAGGATGGGTACTTGCGGATGAATGAGGGAGATTATGGAGTCTGTGTTGGTGCGAAGTTGACAGAGAGGTGGTTAGGAGGAGAAGAATGGAGGCTTGGTGGCAGTTCGAAATTTGCGGTGAGGTCTTGTTATTTTGGCTACAGCATATTTATATTGAAACATTAATACTGGTCGTTTTATCATTGAATAATGGAGTGGTTTAAGTGAATGGAAGGACATGGTATAAGTGAAGAGCGTACAGGGAAGGGGAAACGCATTTACGGGGAGGATTTTTGGTCTAAAAATGTTCACACTATTTTTTTTTTTTGGTAACGTGAAAACAAGCGGAAGTTGGGTCCGTATTCATTGATCTGGAGATGGGGTGAACGAGTTTTAGACGAGGTGTTGGTGATTATTTCAGTTCTGGATTTTATGCGATAGTTATTTAAATGAAGGAGGAAACGTGGACTGAAGTGGATATGAGGAAGTTTAATTTAATTTAACTTATAACCACCGTAACCTGTTCATTTCTGAACAGAATCGAACGAAATCAATCACATTGAAATAATAGAAACGAGATCTACATCGTGGCTGTGGCGAAGAACAGAGCTATTGGAATTTCCCAGTAAAAGCAAACGCTCGTTTGATTTTAAATGAAACAAAGAGCGGAACCGTCAACCACAAAACAAGGTGAGTAAACTCACTAACTCCCTCTCGTTTATATTTATATATATATATATAAGTTTTAGATATTTTTACTGTGAAATGGTTGATTGGTTGAATAGTTGATAAATTGGTTGATATAACCACATCGTTGATTGATTTTTTTTCATTAATGCGAAATAATTGATGTGTCTAACGTCTGTGGATGCAGGGAAACAGGTTGGAGGGATCCAACTGGATTCCTCAACATTTTATTTACTGTTTTATTTGATGTGATATATGTTATACTACATTATCCATGGTTGAATTTGTGTGTTTGATTTACCCTGGCCTTAGGAACCTGGTATTTTAGATACCGTAAAATATCATCGAATGTGAAAAAGGAAATTTGAATTTAAAAGCAAGAGTTTATTTCCAAATTAGAAATAATTTCTTTTTCATTGAGTTGCAAATGGAAACCTATTCCATTGGGTAAACCAAGAAAAATGTTATAAATAAAGATATAAATTAAGTGGATCATTAACCATTGGATAAATTAAAAGGTGAGTTCAAATATGAATGTATATTTGAAAGTGAGTATCGGTTTTGAAACCAATATTTGGAAATGGATCCGAATTTAGCAAATTACAGAGGAAAGTTTAAAGAAAGATTTTCAAATGCTTAAAGTAAAAGAAAAATAGTTTAAAACAAGGAAATATTTTATAAATAAAATAAGGGGATTTATAGAAATCAAATTAAGTGGTTAGAAGAATGTATAGTTTATAGATATGTTTAAAGGAGAACTTGAATTGTTTAAAATAAACAAAGTTTAAAAATGAACAACAGAAGCGTGTGCGCCGCACACGGTATTTTATTCAAAATAGCAATTTTTAACGCTACCGTTATAATAACTGTTTTAATAGCAATTTTAATGCTATGGTTATGACAAGTGTTCTATAATGTGAGATAGCGGTTTTAACGCTGTTGTTGAAAGCAATATTTGGTTTAAAGTCGTGAGTTCTGACTATTTCAAAGTTAAGAATGTCGTTCAGTTAAGGTCTGAGAGGTAATTAGACCCCAACTTGACTGACTGCATTATTGATGGAGAAATGGTTAAGGCTCGATAGCAAGGGTTGGTTAGCGATATCGTTAGTTAACGAATGATTTATGATTTGAGTTATAATAACGATGTTTATAACATCAGTTAATTCAAGGGATTTAGAAATGTTTTCTAACTGGAGAAAAAGATATTTTCTCAAGAAAGGAATTATAATATTGGGAATGTTTTCCAATGATCGAGAGGGAAAATAGTGCTTTGAAAGAACACGAAAGATGGGAAATGGGAATGGGAAATGATAATGTAATAAAGAACTAATATAAAAAGGGCCCAGTGTTGAATGATGTTTGGTCGATAGAATTTCCTCCTGGAAATAATATCATTGTTTGCACACCGACATGTTTTCATTTGATAGTTAAATCACCGACTATCAAAGTTTTATTTTTATATACCTCCGTTGTCAACATGGAGAGACCGGGATCAGATTTGATATCTGAAAACCACTCCGTATTGACGTAAGCGTTATGAAGCAACTTATGCTGAAGAAAATTGAAGACGGAGTTATGCAAGGGCTATCCTGTTTACAGGTTAGTGCCTTCGGTTTGTCCAGACCCAGGACAACTTGTATGGACGAGTGTCTGACAGAGTATTTCCAAAGGGAGTTACGTACGTTGATTCCTTCAAACGTACGAAGTTGGTGGCATAGAAGGGAAACTTCTTTAGCCTAACAATCTGAGTATTTTTGTGGGAATCAATTAGTGATTTCCGATGGATCTGACAATGTGGCATTCAAAGTGAATGGTGGCCAGATGTTCTGGAAGATAATTCAAACCTCAAGCCTCATCAACCCGGGATGGACAAAAATCGGGCAGGCAGCATGGCTATGTGGGTCGCACCCATTAGGATGTATGATCACCTATCTAGAGAAATTCCTTTTGTTCTTAAATCTATCGATGCTGCCCATTCGGGAGACGGTTGCTGATCCCAACCGTTGGTGATATATATTCGATACACTCAAGCGAAATGAGTGGTCGGT
This sequence comes from Allium sativum, assembly GCA_030737875.1. Taxonomy (NCBI): domain Eukaryota; kingdom Viridiplantae; phylum Streptophyta; class Magnoliopsida; order Asparagales; family Amaryllidaceae; genus Allium; species Allium sativum. The sequence goes on from CM060920.1 coordinate 495,974,144, forward strand.
CATGTGTGGGCCGGGTTGCAAGACGTTCTTGTTGAACCCAGTGTATTTGCCTCTAGAGATACACGTTCGGAAGGTGGTCCCATACCTTGTCAAGTTGGAATCCAATCGCCAATAAGTGCCTGCGAGTTTGATTGTATATTATATATGTAGAGCGTGAGATGCAAGCGTTCTACTAGATTTTAATTACTTGTGATTAGACATTATTATAATATCAGAAAATATATGATTTCCAAAGTGTTTTGGGTTATCGTAAGGTAAAAACCGTCCGTGTTTATGTGTGGATTGGTCTTACGATTATCCTTTCTTTTGAAAAGGATTTTGGAAAGTTAAACCAAATGATTGGAGTTTACTCACACCAGTCCCATGACTGACCCAGAGTTTATTTTGTTTGTTTTCCCTAAACTCTTGGGTGCCCAAATTTGTACGGGCAGTCAAGTAGTCAGGATTTTACAGATTTACCTGGAGAAGATTGAAGCAGGAGGCTTTACCAGTTAGCTATAGACTATCATACTTTCCGCTGTGTATTATGTTGTATCTGGAAACAGGTGTTTATAACTGTTCCAGGGATAATCGTTGTGCTCTGATAATGGTATGTACATACAAATACTGATTTGTGCTTCAAAGTTATATTATCTAATATATTTTATTCGTTCCGCGGTGAGTTTGTGATCTTCGTTTTCTTCTATTCTAATATTTCTTCCTTTCTATTTCTCATCCTCTAACTTCTTTCTAAAAATGGTTCGTATTTCTGTGCAATTTGAGTTGGACGTGTGGTGTTATTAGTCGACTCAAAGGGTACGGATTTGCGGGTCGTTTCATAAATGATTACTTCGGCGTCGTTCGCTAATCCCGTCTAGTTTGAATTGATATTCAAAGAAGATTAAAGAATAAATTTAAAGAATTTATCTTTGATAAAATTAATGGGAACCTTTCCCAGAGTATAAGAATATTTGAATAAAAGAATATTCTGAATTAGAATGAGGCGTATGTTGTGTTTATGTAACACATTTTTATTATATACGCGAGTTATTCAGAAAGACCGGGTCTATCCCATTCTGAATAACTGATTCGACGTGGTGTCGAGGATGAAGACGGTGGTCGAAGACCGGAGGTCATCACGTTGGTTGGGTGATTACTGATGATCTTGATTGGCCCGTACACCCAAGAGGAGGGAATCAGTTAGTGATCGTCCAGACGTACTTGGAGATCGATGGATATGCGGGGTACTAGGTGCCTCCGGTTTCGTTCAGACCCAGAACGAACTTGTAAATGGACTGTGTGTCTAACATTGGATTTTATTCTGTGTGATTGATTTCTATTAAATATATATCTGTTTGGTGGAGGAGAATTTATTCTCTTGCTTAATGCCCTTCTCTGAGACGTACGAGCTCAGGGGTTATATATTGATGGATATCAAACACTTGGAGTGAATTGCCTGTGTGGCATGCCTAAGTGGGAAATGATCAAGGCTTCTGTTGAAAAGCAAAGTCTTGTGGTTGATGATCAAAGCACGGCTTGTGTGGCATAGCTTTGTGTAGCGTTGATTCGCGAGCCTCATACCCCGATGTGAACCAAAACGGGAGACGACGTCAGGGAGGGCATGCGTTTCTTTCTGGCTAGAAGTGGCGTTAGTGGTTTTACACGCCCTGACGAGTTTGACTTATGTGGTTGTTGCTGTTGCGAGGCGCCTCGGTTTGATCGGACGATCCGGGTCCGATGGAGTCATTCGTTGGCTCATTTACGCCCCATAGGGCGGGGAAACGCATGTTCAAGGTTTAATCCACATCGGTGGACTGACCCTGAGGATCCAAGGGCTCACCTGTGTCTGGGTCCTGAGGCTCGGGCTAGAGAGTCTCGAATCGGTAGAGGACTATTTTTTGCCTAGGTTCACAGACGGAAATCCAATTTCCAAATACATGACTTTACGGTTTTGATTGTAGAGCCTAGTATGGCGACATGATATATGGTGCCCATGCCATCTATGATTGATATTTATGATTGAAATTGTTTTAACACTATACACTTATAGTAATAATAAAACATGAAATTTAGCGTATCAAGCATTCTTTGGCTATTATAAGGTAAAACCCTATCCTCCGGCTTGCGTTGCATTGTGTGATGGGACCTGGGTCTTATAATAGCTTCATTTTTCTTTATTTAGCATTGCGCTGTTGTTATATGCACTGGTATTCTTGGGAGGAAACCCGTTCCGTGTTATGCGGCGTGGTCCCTTGATTTACCTAACTTTAAAATAAAGATTTATAACTGTTTTAGTTCTCACACCAGTCCCATGACTGACCTGGAGTTTATTGTTTCAATCTAAACTCTGGGTGCCCTTATTTTTACACGGGCATCTAGTAGTTTTGGTTTTGCAGATTTATATTCACAGGATCCCGGTTTACAGCTGGAATGATATTCGGAAAGCTTTGTATCCGTATATCTCCTTCAGTTGTGTATTGTATTATTTTTCCGCTGCAATGTATTTAAATGTATTGTAATCTCTGATATTCTCTATTGTATAATATTTATTCATACTCTGTTTATTCTTGTATTCTGGTGGAATTGTTTGTAATAAGCAATGAAATGTTCTTCTGCCTGCGTTCTAATTTGTCGTGTTCTCAAAAACAATCAGGCGTTTCGTACGGTCTTGGTCGGTTTAGCGACTGATTCAGATCGAGCGGAATTCCTTTTCGTGACATCACTACTTCCCACATTGACCATTTCCTTTTTAACACTATTCCAATTTTCAAAGCGTTTGCTTTTAAAACCGTTATTCACTTTATAAAGTGAATATTGTTTCTTTACAGAAAACTGGACCGTTATATCAATCAAATCTTGAATTTTATTTAAAATACCGTTATAGTTTCAAATCCTGTTTATTGAATTATTTTATAAATTCATATTTATATCTCACTTTATCAATTCCATTTATAAATCAGTTTCTTCTTAATTATATATCAATTTAAACTTCATCTCGCTTACATATTCTATTGTAAATTATTGGTTTTAAACCAATATTAGTTATCCTGTACATCTCCACTTTATATAATATATATTTCTAAAATAAATTATCTTAATAACATTCGACATTTGTCGAATTATAAATACAAATCTTTGTAATTTTATTCAACCCATATTTACATCTTGAACCTCGAAATAAATTCAACAATCTCCCTTTTTATTTTTAATAAATTTATTTTTCTTAAATTATCATTTCAAATTATTAATAATAGTCATTTCGCTTTATTTATAAATACCATTTATAAATCAGTTTACTTGTTTTTAAAACAAGTCATTACATTCTAGATAATCGAAATTCCATTTCTATTTTAAAATAGAAATCCCTTTTTAAAACCCAATTTCCTATCTAATATATTCGAATATATTTCATTGTATTTTAATACCAATTATTTCAGGTTAATGTTGCTCAAACATCCTAAAACACACAATAATCAACATCAGATTATTTGTCACATTATACAAAGCAATATATGAAAATCAATAATAAAATTGTTGAGGAATCTAGTTGGATCCCTCCAACCTGTTTCCCTGCATCCACAAATGTTAATCAACACAAATAACACAATTTCATATTAATATGAAATTATTAAATCAGTTTTTAACCAACGACTTCATATATATATATATATATATATAATTATCAACCAATTTATTTGTAAATCATCCAAACAACCATCACACAGCATTTAATTATTTTTATCAATATTAAATAACGTTTATAAAATTATAAAACTGGACATAGTTAGTGAGTTTATTCACCTTGGTCATTAATCGTTGAATAACAATTAACGTCGATTGATTGCATCAGACGTTTTAATATGTCTAAAATTGTAACGTGCTCTAAAACTTTTCAAACCAATTCTATGGTGTAGCCTACGGCCCCATGATTCCAACGTGATCGATTTTGTCCGATTCTGTTTACGAATGAGTGAAATAAATACGTTACAAGTTTATCTACTATTAAACCATGATTAGAATTTTATTAAATATATCACTTAACTTTAATTATTTATTTAAATTAACCGCTAATCACCTTTGACAATACGACTCTTATTTCTGCTACATGGTTCAAACTTCCTGACCTGAAGCCATTCACTGCCACTGTTGAAATCTTTCATGCTCTCAAATCTTTTCTCTACATACTCACTTCAAACCTGTCTCCCTCCGGAACAAAACTCGAATCCGTCTCCTGCTTGAACCCACCGTTTAAAAGCATCATACTCTAGACAAATTATTGTACTGCTGCTAGCAATGTTTATACATGAAATTATCAAGGCTTACAGGAATTGTTGCATCCAATCACGCGTCCACTCCAGTCTTAATTTATTCCACGTATTCTTCTTTTAAAACCTTGGGCTTAACTTTTAATTGTTGGCCCATCATCCCACTTAAATACCCATACCCGTGTTTCCTCTTTCTTCTCCAATCATATAACCTCCCCACTACAGTAAACTGCTATACCACTTCCCTATATTTCTTTACTTCGTTCAAAAAAACGAAACTACTGCTCTGTATTTTAAACTTCACTGCCGAAATTTCATACTACTCCTACTTCCCTTAATCCACTACCGTCCTTCCTGAATGCCATCACTAAACCCATCCATTTCTGAAAGTTGTCAACGCAAAGACCACCTCCGTGCCTCATTAAAAATCCCATATATATAATACCATTGTTATGCACTACCAAGACTCTTCATCTCTAACTTTGATTACATTTTAAAAAATAACAGACGCTCCTCATTGACACACATTTCTGTGTCCCGCTTATTCGAACCGCGGTCTCCACCGAGTACTGCTAATCAAATTGGGATACCAGCCTTTCATGCATCCTACTCCCAGTATACAAAACTCCAAACCCAGATCCACTCGCAGCACCATGCGTCCCTTCATTCACGTATATTCCTTGAGTCCTTAGTTCGCTGCTAACCTTTCGGCTACTGGAGATGTCAATGGCACTCAACAAAACTTGTACTGAGTCGAACTTGGAACACAAGGATTTTACATATGTATATATTGAGATTTTTAGTGTCTGGGTTTATTTGTTTAGATATTTTTAAATTTGTGGTTTGCCATTGGAAATGATTCGGCAAAAGTGATTTACTAGAAGAAATTATATGTGTATTTATAGATGTTCCAAGACTTTGTGGCCACGTAATAGGATCTACCCCTCTCTCAAATAGAGTTGCAGGCTTTCCATTACCTTGCATATGAAGTAAATAGGGAAAATATAGCTCTACAGATGACGATGATAATACATGATGTATGCATTTCTTTGTCTTGAAGGTTTAGCTCCTTAGAGTAGGCACGTACGAGTAGTGAAGGCAGGGTGATTGATTTAGAAAACATAGTGCTACTTGCTTTACTTTGGCATGAAGTATGTGTAAAATAAATCCTAAAAATGCACCTACTGTTCCAAGCTTGAACAGTAATTCATCAGAACTATGGGTTACTTTGACATATCTTAATTAGTGTTTTGTTCTAATATAAACAATGTTTGGTGCATTCATACGTCACTTCATAGTTGTTCAAGGAACATATAGCCTTTGTATATGAATATGTATAAACGAAGAATGGATGGGAAAATTGTTGCTAGCATGTGCCTGTAGGATTGTATTAATTGATTTGCATGTGTTCCCTAGGTACATCATTTAGTGTAGTTGACTTGAAAACACACTGTTTACTTTGGTATGAAGATTTTAGGGGAATAGCCCTGCTTTCCTATGTGAATTAGTCTTTAGGTCTGCATTGTATTTCATTTCTTAGGCCCCTGTTGATTTGAACACATAGCTAATGGGTTTGCATGAAAAGATATATGGAGGCATGTGCGCATCTTCTCTTATACAGTAGACAGCGGGTCTTGTGCCTCTTTTTAATTTCAATTTACTATATGCGTTTGTATGGTTAGGCTTAGGCATAGGTGACAAGTTCAAACTTAGACATGTGGCTTTTAAAATTATAGTCTGCACTTCTATTAAGTTAGATAAAACATTTCCTCTTTAGTAAAAGTAGTTGGACATAAATCCGGAACACGATCAGGTTCTACAATAGTCAGCAAACATAGATTAAAAATTTTCTCATTTTAGTTCAATTCATAATTTAGTAGTAGCAGACAACTACAAAGTATGACACATTCCTCACATCATATTTATAACATATACTAATTGTGCATGTCCACCTAATCTATGTCAATTTATGTATTTATATTATTAGGTGTTTTCAGACAATTTAGGCTGTAATTGTAGTTCTTCCATGACATAAAGTGTATTTGATTATTGTACTACATTGGTAAAATGTAAGTTTCGCAACCATATGATTGTATGTGATACATATGTTAAAAATGGTTTGGTTTTATACGATGAATTCTATTTTGCTTGCGAATATAGTCAAGTGACGCAACGATGAATTTTCTACTTTAGAGTGTTGGTGTTACAATGAAGTCGCTAAAATTTAGCGATGCCATTATGACACTATGTCATTGATATACCCATGTGTCGCGAAGGCGTCATTAATGTTTTGTGATGGCATAGCGATGCCAACTTGGTGATGCTTTACTGAGACCATACAGTTTAGTGATGCCATTTTTTTCTATCTTGAATTTGGCGTTACTACGACATTAAATTTTTTTACAATGCTATCGCGACACCAATTGCGCGTCAGAATAACATAAATTTGTAGTAGCGTATCCTATAATCAAAACTAATTAAATAATCAAAATTATTTAAATTCAAACCATTTTATTAAAATAATTAGATAAATTAATTATTAAATCGCTAAAATCCCGGGTCGTTCCACTTTTAAGTAATTCAAACAAATGAATGAAAAGGAGGTCTTGTACTACTGCATGTTGGAAAAGAGATGGTTATGCCAAGGCATTCATACTTCGAATTCTCCCCATGCCTATATATGTGTGTGGCCAGTCTATAATGCAGTATGCTTTGATTGAAAGCATGGTGTCAAGGCTGCCTTGTTTAATTTGAAAAGAAGTTGCTAAGGGTCTTCTCTCCAATCATTGTCACGGCCAGACTAATTTCCAGTGCACAATATTTGCATTTGAAAATATATTCAGATGTCTTAGCTTTTTAGTGTTCTAGCTGTGTTGTTTATTGAAAGGAAATAGTCGTATGTATATGTAATAACCCGGAAATGCGAGCCAGTTTAAAAATTTTATTTTGACAATTTTAACGAATTTTGAATATTTAAAATGAATTATTTTAAATAATAACGACGAGAAATTTATTTTGAATAGAATAGAACGTATATAGTTATATAGATCGTGATTAGAATATAAAAATATTATATATAATTATAAAAGGAATTGAAAATGGCGCGGTAGTTCGATAATTCGATTTCAAACTTCAAATGAATGTACCGGGTGCAAAATAAACCGGATTTTAGTGAAACCAAAAATATTAGAATCTAATTGAGAATATCTTTCCAACGAATCCGAAAAAAATCAAAATTTCATAGCGGGAATCAAAAGATTTGTCCAGTTGAAATTTCAGAATAGTCGCTATGGAATTCTGGCCCTTAAAAATGGAAATTTTGCAAACGACCTCGGATTTCGATGAAGCCAATTTTGTTGGATCCGAGATGTCAAGTTATTGCTAGATTCCAATTTTCGTAATTTTTCGATTCAATATATGAGTGTGGCGGAGGAAAACGCGTTTGACCAGTTTAATTTGATTTTAATCAACTGGAAAATGGCCATTTTTCAAACGGTCTCAGAATTTGACGAAATTAGTTTTGTTAGGACCGTATCGTCAATACGAAGCTAGAAATAAATTTTCTAGAATTTTTCGAGTTAGTATGTGACCCCGGTAATTTGAAATGTGCGTTTGAATTGAATATACACTGATTTATAATTTAATTTAAGTGAAAACCTATCGTAACTGTCGAGTTGGCCTACGATACATATCCCATTGTGTTCGGAATGGGGGTAATTAGCTAGGGACGACAGTCGTTAGGTTCGAAAAGGAGTTAGAATGAAAAGTCAACTCTTATAGAAAGAAAATAATATTAAATTATTAATATAAAATATTTAAACACCCCTCCCTCTCTATTTCTCTCTCCCTCACTTCATAAATCGATTTCTGATAAAAAAAAGGGGAAGACGTCGTCGCCCATCGCCAGCACGCCACCGCCCATCGTCACCCTCCCCAGAGGCGCCGCACTGCCTCTGCCACGCATCTCCCCTTACCTCGCTGAACCTTCCCCTCTATCCACCTTCCTCTTGCCCTCTTCACGAACCTACCGTGAAACCTCACTCAGCCGATCGCGCCCTAGCCCACACCCTGAGCCGCCGACGCCCGCCTGTTTCCCCCTCCCCAGTCGACGACCGACGTAGCCAAACCCCCCTCTGAGATCCGCGAGCTCAAGAACCACCCCAGATCCGTCGCCTCGCCTCCTACTTAAGCGCATTGCCGTCGTCGAAGATCCAGAAGCTGATGCCGTCGCTGGAACCCTTCCCGAGCAGCTCAGCACCCCTGTCACTGACAAAGATCCGACCTTTAACGACAAAGAGGTAAGTTTTTATAATACAAACTTTATTTTCAGCTTTATATAACTTTAAAAATATAATTTTTAATAAGTATAAAGCTATATTTATGAATGCGAATAAAGTTCGAATCTTTATATAGAAAAAGTTTGAATTTTTATATAGAAAAGGCTTGGATTTTTTATGTAGAGGAGGTTTCGATTTTTAACAAAATAAAGACGAGATTTTGATTTCAAAGAACTATAGATTTTATTTCAAAGGAGTATAGATTTTTTTTATTTAAATTAAAAATATAGATTTTTGCGACAATGAAGTTATAATTTTTATTATCCATAACGAGTTATAAGGATTTGATTTTGAAAGGAAAAAGAAGTTTGATTTATATCATAGAAAAGTAATGATTTTTTACATTATAAAGGCTTGATTTTTATTCATATGAAAGGGCGTGAAAGGTGGAATTTTTATATATGTTTTAGCAAAGGAAAAATGGGATTTTTATATTTACAAAAGATTCGATTTTTAATTTATAAAAGATGAAATTTTTACTAACCTAAAGTTTAGACTTTTATTTATACAAAGTTTAGACTTTTAAAAATATAAAGAGGAGATTTTTAGTAATTTAAAATTATGATTTTTATAATATAGAAAAGTTAAAAATATAATTTTTATACTAGTGGCATATTAAAAATATGATTTTTATATAGGTATGATAATAAAAATATGATTTTTATTCATGTAGAATAATAAAAATATAATCTTTATTAGGAGAAGAGCAATATGAAAATATAATTCTTATAACGAAGTGAAGATAAAAATCTAATTTTTATATATATGCAGTGAAGATAAAAGTTCAATTTTTACATATATGAAGTGGAAATAAAAATATAATTTTTATACATGAAGTGATAATATAAAAATGCGATTTTCATATATGTAGCGTATGCGGACAACGAAAGTGACAAGAGGAGAACGATGAAGATTTCTTTATAAGAAGAGTCGTGGAGTTTGGATTAGCTAGTCGGTGAGAACTTCTCACTCTAAATCTTGTTTTTCTAGTTAAAATATATACTAGGATGCAGACGGCGCTTAGTAGCACCCGACACCCGTCATCCACAGACCATGGATGGCTTGTATGTTTGATTGTTTGTTGTGATGAAAATTGATTGTGTGACGTGAAATAAAATATTTATATAGTTAAAAATATTTTATCGTTAAAAATATTATTTTTAACGTGTGTGTGTGACTAAAAATATGTGTTTGTTGATTTGAAACCCCACACGGGTGTTGGGATGATATTTGAAGTCCACTCATCCCGATTGATTAGTTGTATGTCGATCGATTGATTGACAGACTGTGTGAGCGTTATATATCTATATTTGATGCTTATACAGTGTGGTGCACTTTGGATGATGATTGATTATTTATTGTTGTGATTATATACATGTGTTGTATGGAATCCATATAATTAACATTATATGGTATTGGATTGGGCCTCATTCCAATTGGGAAAATAAAGAATAGAATGAAGTATATATTCATGTGTTGAATAGAATAAATAATCATGTGTTGAAAATTATCATGTGTTGAAAGAAATATTTTAACAATAAAATTTACATCTTTATCATATTTAAAGTTAGAAAATAAATGGAAAATAGATAAGATGAGTGGTTTCCAGGGTATTGATCTGATATTGGTTCCGGCCTTCGGCGTTAATACCTAGGGAATCATTCTCTTACTACTTTACAGTTGGAGTCTGATTTAAAAATCAAACGATAGATTCCATAGTTTTATAAAATATATTAAATAATAAAAATAGTCATGTGTTGACAGTGCTCATGTGTTGAAAATATTCATGTGTTGAAAGAAATATAGACTTATGTGTTGAATGGAATAAATATTCATTTGTTGAATGGAATAACGAATTTATTTAAATATATAAAGCCGTGTTGATTAGAGATACGCCATTTTGACATGAGCGATATTTATATCGATTATCTTCGTTTTTAAAATGAATATAGAAAAAGAAGTGGTTTCAAAATATAACGTTTTGAAAATATTATCATTTGTATATCGATGATGTAGAATATTCAATTTCAATTCGAAATTGAATATGAAGTTGAAATCGTTTCGAAAACGAATTTAAACGATTTATAAAATACGTTTTAAAAGGAAATCGTTGTGTGATGGGACCTGGGTCTTATAATAGCTTCATTTTTCCTAAAAGCATTGCGCTGTTTTGATATATGCACTAGAGTTCTTGGGAGGAAACCCGTTCCGTGTTATACGGCGTGGTCCCTTGAATTACTCTCTTTGAAAGTAAAGTTTTAAATAACTGTTTTAGTTCTCACACCAGTCACATGACTGACCTGGAGTTTATTGTTTTAACCTAAACTATGGGTGCCCCTATTTTCCGCACGGGCAGCTAGTAGTTTTGGTTTTGCAGATTTATATTCACAGGATCCTGATTTACAGCTAGAACGATGCTCGGAAAGCTCTGTATCCGTGTATCTTCTTCAGTTGTATTTTGTATTATTTTCCGCTGCTATGTAATATATTGTAATCTCTGATATTTATCGAATGTATTTTATTCATTTATACTCTGTATATTCTTGTATCTGATGGAATTGTTGTAATTAACAATGAAATGTTCTTCTGTTTGAGTTCTAATTTGTCTTGTCCTCAACGCAATCCAGGCTTTCCTTCACGGGGAAGTTCGGGTCGTGTCAGTATATGTGACTGAAAATGATAGCTACAGTGCTTGTGTAATCTGATTGAAGAGATGCAGCAATGAAGTTGTGTATGACTAAAGTGGAGCAATGCTATGTTTATAGCTGTGCTTTTATTGTAAGTGAGAAGTATGCTCCGCACTGTCATCTTCTTGAGTTACAATCCATGTGCAGTTGGTTCAATTTGGTTAGAAAAAATTGCAAATGCTTAGTGGTTAAGTATTTCAAATTATCAATGTGCATGAATAGCCTTTTGTAGTACACATGAATCAATTGTAAATGTTTTCCAAATGGTACAGTGATGATACAAAAGGCACATATGTGTTTTCAGACCCTTAATACATAAATGTTATAGCTTCTAAAAGAGTAAACTTCATGTGATTTAAATGGTATATTTTTTTTGTACACATAGAACAGATTTTCATTCATGGCTTTTGATATTAAGTACAAAGGTATAAAATTTCTCAATTTAATGTAGTATCATATTTTACATAAGTTATTATAAATTTATATAAGTTTGAACCCACTATAATATATAAAACAAAATATACAAATGTACTTACTTAAAAATGCACTTATATACACATATGTTCGTATGTTAAGGAAAAACCAGATATGATATTTACATACTTGCTAATATACACACATATTCATATATTTGTTAAGGAAGTTAAATAATATTAATATATATTTATACAGGAATTTGTCCATAGTTATTACTTTAAATTTTTCTCTAGAATATTAAATTCCAATATTCACTATATTTTTATAAGAGTAAAAACAAGTAAAAAAATACAAACAAAACAAGAAAACATTTCCTTCTTGTTTTTCATTCATAAATATATATTAAACCATTTAATATATATTATTCCTGAAATTTCTCTAATGTATATTATTGACAAATTATTATTTTAACTCAAATACTGAATTAATCCATAATAAACTATATTACGAACTTAGGCAAAAATCCGGGACATTGCAATCTACCCTCTTAAAATAATTTCGTCCCTGAAAGTAAAGTAATGAGGAGATTTTAGTTATATATCAAGCTATAGACTTAAACACATATATGGGTCATCCCCTAATAATCACAATAAACAATGCATCCAAAACACACAAATTACCTACTCAAACATTACACAGCAATCACAACAACCAATTTCGTAACTAGAATTATCTGTCATTCCTGTTGGAAATATTTTCATTTCAATTTCACACACATTCAACTCATCAACTTCTATTAGTCCGTGACCGTAAATTGGTAAGAAAATAATCTTCCAAGCATTAATCCCGAAGACCGAAACCAACATCAAATCGATACTCAGAAAATCACTTAACTCTACCGATCTCCAGTCAGGTTCCAATTCCATATCTTAACTCCTAATCAACTTATATTACCCATTTTCTATTTCAGGAAAATATTTGTGAATATTTTCCGAAAATAATTCCAAAACTTATTTACTTCATTAGCTTGAATTAAACTTGTTCGTACAGTTTCTCCTTTTTAAAACTCTAATCTGATTTAACTCACTCCAGTTAACTTTTCAAATTTCAAAATTTCAAATTCCCAGTTTTCATTTCAACCAGTTTGAAACCGCGTATCCTAATTTCATTGTAGATTCAAAACATTTGAATTTTCCCAAAACATTTCGTTTTTCTCAAACAAATTCTAGTTTGTCATATTTGTATACTCAATTCTTATACAATCTATGTAACACCCCGTATGTTGAATAACTTGCTATAATATAAAACGGGGCAGAATTAAATTTTAAAGTCTGAATCAGGGGAAACGGGCTATGCCATTGCGTTCGTCTCGGAAAAATACGCGAAATAGAGTCCGAAATTTCGTAAATCGGAGTCCGTATGTCCGAGATATGGCCTTTAGAAGTTTCACGAAAAATCAGAAAACGAAACAGATTTCAAAAATGCAGAATATGGGCTAGGCGGGAAAATTCCCGCCCAGACCAGGTCGACCCGGGAGTCGACCTGGGGGTCGACTTGGGTGTCGAACTGCCCACCAGGTCGACTAGGGTGTCGACCCTAGTGTCGACCTGGGGTTCGACCTCCCTGGTCGAGCCCAGGCGACCTAGGTGCACTGGTTTGGCTTTTGGGCTGTGTTTTGGTAGCTAGGACGAGATCTGACGGCTCTAATCTGATTTAGGGTTAATCTAATGGCCTAAAACACCTAACTAATCTATAAATACACCCTAAGGCTACCCTAATTCATACTAAAAATAGATACAACACCGTTATGCCGTCAAAATGCAACTTGAAGGAGCCTCCATCAAATTAAAGAGGAAGATAGCTTCTCAAATCAATCTCTAATCAACTCTAGCAACTTAATCTTCTTCTTAGGAGTGCTAATCAACAAGTTGTGAGTTTCTATAGCCTTAATGACCAATTGTTGAAATGATTATGATAGGATATAATGAGGTTATGTCTATGAATGTGGATCAATGCAAGATTATGTTATCATATGCTATGTGTTTGTGATGTTATGCAAGTTATGCAAGTTATGTGCTATGTGTTAATGATGTTATGCAAGTTATGCAAGTCATATGCTATATGATCATGATGTTATGCAAGTTATGCAAGTTATATGCTACATGTTCATGATGTTATGCAAGTTATGGAAGTCATATGCTACATGTTCATGATGTTATGCAAGTTATGCAAGTTATATGTTATATGATCATGATGTTATGCAAGTTATGCAAGTGTTAGGCTATGTGTTCATGATGCTAGTTATGCAAATTGCTATGATAAACATTGATCCATTATGACACCATGTTATGCAAGTTTGGTGTATGATTATATGCAAGTTCATATATGACATGTTATGCAAGTTTGGTGTTTGATTATATGCAAGTAACATGTGCAAGTTTACACCTTTGTATGAGATGCATACATATGCAAGTTAACCCCTTTGTATGTCATACATACATATGCTAGTTTACCCCATTGTATGACATAAATAACTTATGCAAGTTAACCTCTTTATGACATATGTGATTCATGCAAGTTTGGGTTGGTTATTTATGCTAGTTGGGTTTGATGCTATATGCATGTTGACACCTTTAAAACCCATGTTGATGCTAATATTATGCAAGTAGAACCCATTGTATTTGTGATGAATCTTCCCTTTTATGTCATGCTAGCGAATTACGTGGGGAACGATGGGGTTAATATTCATGTTAATGAAATGGTGTGAAGTTGGTATGATTATGCATACCATAAAGTAGATGGACATAATTGAATCAATTATGTACATCGTTAAATTTGTAATAAATTAGGGATAATTAGTACAAATTATGGGGGGATTAATTAGGTGTAATTAATCGATTAAGACACGAGGTTGGACCCTTTGGTAGCATAAGACTGCCCGGAACCGACCGGCAAATCCAGCGGCTACAAATGATTGGCCCAATGTGAGAGGTCTTAGTCACAAACTTAATACGTGACAAGTGTAAAGACACGAGGTTAGACTCGGTTATGGCGTAAGGCTGCCCGGACCCGACCGGCAAATCCAGCTGCCATAAAAGATAGTCTAATGTGAGAGGTCTTTACAACGGTTACGTTCTTAATCAATTAAGAAACACTTAACCATATTAGCATGTAGAGGGACATGAGGGGTTAAGTGGGTGCCTTGGGTGGCATGTGGAAAAATCTAGTGGTTGCCTTGGGTGGCAATAGAAAATACGATTAGAATACTTAACCAAAGTGGAACATGTAATTAAACATGATTAAAGGGTTAAGTAAGTGCCTTGGGTGGCATGGGGAAAATCTAGTGGTTGCCTTGGGTGGCAATAGAAGATAAGATTAGAATACTTAACCAAAGTGAACATGTAATTAAACATGATTAAAGGGTTAAGTAAGTGCCTTGGGTGGCATGTGGAAATCAAGTAAGTGCCTTGGGTGGCATAGGGAAATCTAGTGGGTGCCTTGAGTGGCAATTGAAATATGATTAGATGAATTAACCAAACTTTAAACATGTAAGTGGACATGATTATTAAAAAGGGTTAAGTGGGATGCACTAGATAAAGAGACAAGCTTAGGTGGGTAGCTTGTGGGAGCCCATTTCAACCAGTAACCCATATGTATCTTATTGGGCTCGACCCCATGTCGAGGACGGGACACGCGTACTGGGCTTGACTATAAGAGGCCAAAAATGGGTTAGCGGTGGCAACGCAAGTCCAATGGGTTTCATATGCGTGTGTGGACCCGGGCTGGTAGGTAAGACGTTGTTGCATCATGTAGGTATAAGCCGTGCACCGTTGATTGTATCGGGTTGCCACTTTGGGGAATGATACACCCCACTGTGGGGCCAGCACGGGTATCTACGTTAGGGAGCCGATCGAATGGGAGTAGTGGGTACACCTAGTGGAGATAGGGGCAGACGGCACCTATGTAGTCAGCTAGGGGTACACGAGACTACTATTAAAATTACTAAGTTGTGGGTACACCTAGTGGAGATAGGGGCAGACGGCACCTATGTAGTCGGCTAGGGGTACACGAAACTACTATGAAAATTACTAAGTACACTTAGTGGGATCAACCTTTAAGTAGGAATTACCCATGGGTGTGTAGATCTGGTGTGGTGCAGTGTAGGAATTACCCTTGGGTGGGTAGATCTGGTGTGGTGCAGAGTAGTATTTATCCTTGGGTGGATAGGCGCGTCTTTACCGTTATCTTAGTTCATCCTAAGTCTAGTTGGCTGCTTAGAGTAGTCATTTATCCCCAGTCGTACCGTACCAGGTTTATATCATACCCTAATTACTTTAATGATTGTATTGTTAAAGTTATAGGGCTCACTCAGACTTATGTCTGACCCCGTTGTTTTTATCATTTTCCCCAACCCTCAGGTTCTCAGAGTGGGCCTAGCACTAGTGGGCTTTGGTCAGATCGCTTTACCTATCTTTTGGAGCTTGGACCGTGATGTAAAGCCCAGCTTATCTTTTCTATTATGGCTATTAGTTATTAGGGGGATTATGTACTTTTGTTTTATCAAGACGGATATTATGTACTTGACTCTTGTTTATGGTTTTGTGATGTAACCAAACATGTTTAAATTTGCGCTGCAATGAAATGATGTTTTAAATTCTCAAGAATTACTTATATCTGTCTTGTTGTAATTTTTCTGTTCTATATTCACTTAAGATACTCCACCGAAGTTAAGGCATTCCCTTAGTGAGTGACCTTAACGGGTGTGGGGTGTTACACGTGGTATCAGAGCTTAAGGTTACCAGAACAGATAAAACTTTTAGCAAAATTATTTTTCTAAAAACATTTTTGGAAGAAGTATTTTCAAAAACATGTCTTTTAAGAGAAAAGTTTGTGAAAGAAAAGAACATAATCCCCAAGAGCCATATATTCTTCCTTCGATTCTCCGTTTTGAATCTCTTCCTCTTTCTCTTTTTGAATTTCTCCTCCGCGTATAGATGTCTTTTTAAGATAAATAAGGACTTCCGTATGAAGGACGGAAGAACCACTTCAAGGGACTAAGACGTTTGTCGGGCTAAGAAGTTAGTCCAAGGAGGTGGAGGGCTTATGAGTACCTTTAAGATGGACGAGAGAGGAAGGTTCAAATAGCTGTTAGGTAAATAAAGGACGAAACATTATTGTGGTAAGAAGGCCACGAAAGGAGAATGTGAAGGGGAAGGCTAGTTGTTTTGGAGAAATAGGACACCTTATTAGGATTGTCCAAAGAAGTAAGGACGAAGTACAGGATCTTCTGGAGGGTAGATGTATTCCCTCACGACGGGTATACCTGATGGGGGT
Organism: Allium sativum; assembly: GCA_030737875.1. NCBI lineage: Eukaryota > Viridiplantae > Streptophyta > Magnoliopsida > Asparagales > Amaryllidaceae > Allium > Allium sativum. The sequence goes on from CM060920.1 coordinate 495,991,163, forward strand.
AGGACCGTCGAAGTTGAAATTTGGTTCTCTCGATCATCCTGTTCGAACTTTATTCGACTCTGGCGCTTCACATTCGTTTATCTCATCATCATTAGTTGAGTCACTGCACCTAGACACCAGTTTAGTAGATGATCCCTTGGTTGTTTCAAACCCAATTGGGGGCTCCACTTATTTGTCCATGATATGTTTAGGTTTGAAGATCTTCATACTTAGCACTGAGTTTAGGTGTGATGCTTTTGTTTTGGGCTTCACGGGCTATGGGTTGATTTTGGGCATGGACTGGTTATCCAGTAATGGTGTCGTTCTTGATTGCGAAAGGAGAGTTGTTAGGCTCATGACCCGCTTGGGTAACACTCTCGAGATCTCTTGTAATCCCATAGATTCTGTTATGCTAAGTTATCTTGAATCGCCTGACGCTTCGGTCGAGAGTTTGCGATCTGTTAGAGTGGTCCGGGAGTACTCGGATGAGTTCGAGGAGGTGAAGGGCTTACCTCCAAAGCGGGAGATAGACTTCCGAATATATCTGGTGGATAATGCTAAACAAGTATCTTTGCCAGTGCGCCACATGGCTCCTCGTGAGAGGAGGGAGCTCCATAAGCAAGTAGGGGAGTTGCTTGAGAGGGGGTTCATAAGACGAAGTATATCGGAGTGGGGTGCTCCAGTAGTTTTTGCCACGAAGGCGGATGGGTCCCTCAGACTTTGTGTAGACTATAGAGAACTCAACAAGCTCACAAAGAAGAATAGAAACCCATTGCCGAGGATTGATGATCTCTTGGATCAGTTGGTTGGCGCCTCAGTGTTTTCGCAGTTGGACTTGGCCATGGGGTTTCATCAGTTGGGAGTGACTGAGGATAGTATAGAAAAGACCGCCTTTAGGACTCCGGATGGTTTCTATGAGTGGCTGGTGATGCCATTTGGTTTGACGAACGCCCCGCATACTTTGTTGATTTGATGAGTAGGGTGTTCAGGGAGTACCTAAATAACTTCGTAGTGGTCTCTGTGGATGACATCTTGGTCTTTTCTAAGAGCGAAATAAGTTTTCGTATGTGCTTAATAGGTTAAGCAAAGCCAGTTATTGGATCAACGGTGGTTTTTGAGCGAGACTGGCAAGGACATCCAGAGTTGGACAAGGGCTTAATCATTTAGCCATTTTTACTAGTATCATCTCACGTAGGTCGTCTGAATTCGAAGGAGGTATCCCTTGGGTGTTTGTCTGATATTGGTTTAAGCCTTTGGGGCTTGCACTTGGGGGATGTCGAGTTTGACTAGGACGGTCTGCGTGAGAGATGGATAGATGTGACGATTTTGCATAGGAGAATATCCTGGTTTTCTCTAGAAGTGGAGAAAAGCATGCCCTACATCTTAGGGAAGTGTTGGAGACTCTTCGAGCGCATAGTCTTGAGACAGCAAAGGTGGATGTAGTTCTTAGCATCCTATGATTTCGAGATAGCGTATACCCCTGGCAAGGGTAACGTGATGGCAGACGCCTTAAGCAGAAAAAGGTTGTCCTTGGGTCCGTTGTTCGTTGAACAACGAAAATTGGAATTTATCTCGATGTTTGATTTCGGACCTTCCGTTGACTTTATACCCGGTTTGCTAGCATCCTTGGAGGCCAGACCTACTCTTTTGGGACGGATTGGCGAGGCACAGCGGGACGACCCACAGTTGGTTGAGTTAGTAGAGAGGCTCATAAGGGGGGAGTCGTCCAGCCATTTGAGTAGGTACACCCTAGACGATAGGGGGTGCTTGCGTAGAGACGGTAGACTTTGTGTACCGCAAGACGAGGTTTGAGGAAGGCTATTCTTGATGATGCACATCGTTCTAGGATGACCATTCATCCCGGTGGGGACAAGATGTACCAAGACATGAAGCGAGTTTTCTTTTGGGACGGTATGAAGAAAGATGTGGCCGAGTATGTCGCTAGATGCTTGGTGTGCCAGCAAGTGAAAGCGGAGCAAAAGAAACCCGGTGGGTTGCTTCACCCATTGGAAGTTCCGCAATGGAAGTGGGATAGCGTCTCGATGGATTTTATTGATGGATTACCGAGATCGAGGAAGGGTAATAAAGGAATTTGGGTTGTGGTAGACAGACTTACTAAGAGCGCCCATTTCATACCCGTGAAGAGCAAGAGGACTGCTCCATGGCTAGCTTCAGTTTATCTTCGAGAGATAGTTCGATTGCATGGGGTACCTTCTAGCATAGTGAGTGATCGAGATCCTATCTTCACTAGCGAGTTTTGGAAGAGTTTGCAAGAAGCAGTGGGGACTCAGTTGTGTCTGAGCACCGCATATCATCCTCAGACGGACGGCCAGACCGAGAGGGTGAATCGTGTTCTAGAAGGCCTCTTGAGACTTTGTATCTTAGATTTTGGAAGTACATGGGAAGAGCATCTTCCATTGGTGGAGTTCACGTATAATAACAACTTTCAGTCCAGTGTTGGTATGGCTCCTTTCGAAGCTCTTTATGGAAGGCCTTGTTGATCACCTACATGTTGGTGGGAATCTACGGAATGTTGTTTGCTTTGGGTCCGTTGGGAAGTTAGCACCAAGATTTGTAGGACCGTTTCCTATTAAGGAAGGAATTGGACGGATGGCATATAGAGTGGATTTACCCGAGAGACTCAGTGGAGTACATGAAGTATTCCATGTATCGCAGTTGAGGAAGTGCCTACATGAGACCGCAGAGGTGGTAGAGCCGAGCTTGCTTAGAGAAGTAGAGGTAGAGCGTGATGCGACTATTCGACGAGCTCCTACCCGCATCCTTGGGTCAGAGATTAGGAAGTTGAGAAACAGAGAGGTGCGACTAGTCAAAGTGCAATAGGGAGAGGAGGAGAGCAATGCTACTTGGGAGACAGAAGCGAAGATGCGTTCACTATACCCATTCCTTTTTGAGGGTATGTCTTTTAACTTCTCCTTTATCGTTTGTCTAGTACTTATCTTATCTTTAGTATGTCCTCTCATTAGTACCTTTGACCTTTAGATAGGGTAAACCTATGGTTGAAACATGTGTTTGAGACATGTTATGATTGATGGATGCGTGTGGATGCAAGTGGTTGCTAGTGGTTGCTCGTGGATGCATATACACACACTCTAGGCACTAGATCGGCTCAGTCACTTCATATTGCATATTGCATATAATTGTGTGTAGGTAGCTATATTAATGGATGTATAATGGTTGCGTTATCATATGGATGATGCATTTTGGTGTATGGTTATGCACACATGTAGAAATAGTATGTGTCGATAGGGTTCTTTCGCAAACATATTGGATGCATGGCACTATCATGGTTAGCATTAAGGAGGTCAACTAAATCAGTAGACCGCCTAATTTTGCATTAGACAGGGAACATATACACACACTCTTTGCATATGTTCATACAACATTAGAAACTCTAAGGACAATGGATGCCAGTGTTTGATGGTTTGAGTAGATGGTTGTTTGGATGGTAGGATACGTTCTTCTCGACTTAGAGATTTCGGGGACGAAATCCTTTAAGTAGGGGAGAATGTAACACCCCGTATGTTGAATTACTTGCTATAATATAAAACGGGGCAGAATTAAATTTTAAAATCTGAATCAGGGGAAACGGGCTATGCCATTGCGTTCGTCTCAGAAAATACGCGAAATAGAGTCCGAAATTTCGTAAATCGGAGTCCGTATGTCCGAGATATGTCCTTTAGAAGTTTCACGAAAAATCAGAAAACGAAACAGATTTCAAAAATGCAGAATATGGGCTAGGCGGGAAAATTCCCGCCCAAACCAGGTCGACCTGGGAGTCGACCTGGGGGTCGACTTGGGTGTCGACCTGCCCACCAGGTCGACTAGGGTGTCGACCCTAGTGCCGACCTGGGGGTCGACCTCCCTGGTCGAGCCCAGGCGACCTGGGTGCACTGGTTTGGCTTTTGGGCTGTGTTTTGGTGGCTAGGACGAGATCTGACGGCTCTAATCTGATTTAGGGTTAATCTAATGGCCTAAAACACCTAACTAATCTATAAATACACCCTAAGACTACCCTAATTCATACTAAAAATAGATACAACACCGTTATGCCGTCAAAATGCAACTTGAAGGAGCCTCCATCAAATTAAAGAGGAAGATAGCTTCTCAAATCAATCTCTAATCAACTCTAGCAACTTAATCTTCTTCTTAGGAGTGCTAATCAACAAGTTGTGAGTTTCTATAGCCTTAATGACCAATTGTTGAAATGATTATGATAGGATATAATGAGGTTATGGCTATGAATGTGGATCAATGCAAGATTATGTTATCATATGCTATGTGTTTGTGATGTTATGCAAGTTATGCAAGTTATGTGCTATGTGTTAATGATGTTATGCAAGTTATGCAAGTCATATGCTATATGATCATGATGTTATGCAAGTTATGCAAGTTATATGCTACATGTTCATGATGTTATGCAAGTTATGGAAGTCATATGCTACATGTTCATGATGTTATGCAAGTTATGCAAGTTATATGTTATATGATCATGATGTTATGCAAGTTATGCAAGTGTTAGGCTATGTGTTCATGATGCTAGTTATGCAAATTGCTATGATAAACATTGATCCATTATGACACCATGTTATGCAAGTTTGGTGTATGATTATATGCAAGTTCATATATGACATGTTATGCAAGTTTGGTGTTTGATTATATGCAAGTAACATGTGCAAGTTTACACCTTTGTATGAGATGCATACATATGCAAGTTAACCCCTTTGTATGTCATACATACATATGCAAGTTTACCCCTTTGTATGACATAAGTAACTTATGCAAGTTAACCTCTTTATGACATATGTGATTCATGCAAGTTTGGGTTGGTTATTTATGCTAGTTGGGTTTGATGCTATATGCATGTTGACACCTTTAAAACCCATGTTGATGCTAATATTATGCAAGTAGAACCCATTGTATTTGTGATGAATCTTCCCTTTTATGTCATGTTAGCGAATTACGTGGGGAACGATGGGGTTAATATTCATGTTAATGAAATGGTGTGAAGTTGGTATGATTATGCATACCAGATGGACATAATTGAGTCAATTATGTACATCGTTAAATTTGTAATTAATTAGGGATAATTAGTACAAATTATAGGGGATTAATTAGGTGTAATTAATCGACTAAGACACGAGGTTGGACCCTTTGGTAGCATAAGACTGCCCGGAACCGACCGGCAAATCCAGCGGCTACAAATGATTGGCCCAATGTGAGAGGTCTTAGGCACAAACCTAATACGTGACAAGTGTAAAGACACGAGGTTAGACTCGGTTATGGCGTAAGGCTGCCCGGACCCGACCGGCAAATCCAACTGCCATAAAAGATAGTCTAATGTGAGAGGTCTTTACAACGGTTACGTTCTTAATCAATTAAGAAACACTTAACCATATTAGCATGTAGAGGGACATGAGGGGTTAAGTGGGTGCCTTGGGTGGCATGTAGAAAAATCTAGTGGTTGCCTTGGGTGGCAATAGAAAATACGATTAGAATACTTAACCAAAGTGGAACATGTAATTAAACATGATTAAAGGGTTAAGTAAGTGCCTTGGGTGGCATGGGGAAAATCTAGTGGTTGCCTTGGGGGGCAATAGAAGATAAGATTAGAATACTTAACCAAAGTGAACATGTAATTAAACATGATTAAAGGGTTAAGTAAGTGCCTTGGGTGGCATGTGGAAATCAAGTAAGTGCCTTGGGTGGCATAGGGAAATCTAGTGGGTGCCTTGAGTGGCAATTGAAATATGATTAGATGACTTAACCAAACTTTAAACATGTAAGTGGACATGATTATTAAAAAGGGTTAAGTGGGATGCACAAGATAAAGAGACAAGCTTAGGTGGGTAGCTTGTGGGGGCCCATTTCAACCAGTAACCCATATGTATCTTATTGGGCTCGACCCATGTCGAGGACGGGACACGCGTACTGGGCTTGACTATAAGAGGCCAAAAATGGGTTAGCGGTGGCAACGCAAGTCCAACGGGTTTCATATGCGTGTGTGGACCCGGGCTGGTAGGTAAGACGTTGTTGCATCGTGTAGGTATAAGCCGTGCACCGTTGATTGTATCGGGTTGACACTTTGGGGAATGATACACCCCACTGTGGGGCCAGCACGGGTATCTACGTTAGGGAGCCGATCGAATGGGAGTAGTGGGTACACCTAGTGGAGATAGGGGCAAACGGCACCTATGTAGTCAGCTAGGGGTACACGAGACTACTATTAAAATTACTAAGTTGTGGGTACACCTAGTGGAGATAGGGGCAGACGACACCTATGTAGTCAGCTAGGGGTACACGAAACTACTATGAAAATTACTAAGTACACTTAGTGGGATCAACCTTTAAGTAGGAATTACCCATGGGTGGGTAGATCTGGTGTGGTGCAGTGTAGGAATTACCCTTGGGTGGGTAGATCTGGTGTGGTGCAGAGTAGTATTTATCCTTGGGTGGATAGGCGCGTCTTTACCGTTATCTTAGTTCATCCTAAGTCTAGTTGGCTGCTTAGAGTAGTCATTTATCCCCAGTCGTACCGTACCAGGTTTATATCATACCCTAATTACTTTAGTGATTGTATTTTTAAAGTTATAGGGCTCACTCAGACTTATGTCTGACCCCGTTGTTTTTATCTTTTTCCCCATCCCTCAGGTTCTCAGAGTGGGCCTAGCACTAGTGGGCTTTGATCAGATCGCTTTACCTATCTTTTGGAGCTTGGACCGTGATGTAAAGCCCAGCTTATCTTTTCTATTATGGCTATTAGTTATTAGTGGGATTACGTACTTTTGTTTTATCAAGACGGATATTATGTACTTGACTCTTGTTTATGGTTTTGTAACGATCTCAAAATTTAAGGAATAAAAATTTGAATTAATTTGAAATTTAAGAAAAAAAAATTATTTTGAAATTTTTGCGTCTGAGTATTCCATATTGCTTATCGATAGCGCACATAGCGGAAAAACACGCGTTAAACAGAGTTCGTCGTAAGTGAGTTTGTTGCATAGACAGTCGGTGCCCTTAAATTTTTATATAATTCTATGAAAATAAATCTCTAAAAAAAAAAAAATTAACATCCGCAAATTCAGCGTTGCTTGTCGATCGCGCGCAACGCTGGAACGCGCAGTGAAAACATGTCTTTGGTTGTACGCCCGTTGCGCTAACCGTTCACGTTATTGTAAACAAATCTCTACCATATTTAAGAATAAAACTAATAATAATATCTGGGAATAAAATTATTTTTGAAAATATAATAAAACAATCTTTATTTAAGTTGCTCAGAGGACACTTGGTAGAGAACTGTGACCAAACATTTACACGTGCCCACCTTTTCCCGCAAATGCCTCCACGTTTCCTCTCCAAACTCATCCACACTTTCTCTTCTTTTGTATACCGCCTTCTCCTTTCTGTTCGCCTTCTTCTCCACGATTTTTCTCATCTCCCACCTTGTACTTCTGCTAAGATCCGGAAAAAAAAAATTAGCTCAACTTTATACTCATTTTTCTCCCACCGCACATCATCTATCGCCACCCGCTCTCCCCAACCGCTTCGCACCGATCTTGTCCAACATCTCGAGCTTAGTTGCCGTGAGTTTTGCACCATTTTCTTCTTGCTGTGAGTTCCTTGTCTCTACTAATAGTATGTACATACTTAAGTATATATATGTAAGTAGATCCTTTTGCATGCCATAATAAAGAGAGAAAGGAAACCAAAACGGAAGCTTGCACAACCATTCTTTTGGTTGGACATATTTGTTGTTAGCATGCGTAGAGAGAAAAAATGGACCATCTCAGCATGCTAAGACATGCATGCGTGGCTCTTTTAGTTCCAAATTCTTTGTTTAAAAGGAAAATGTGCACAAACAAATTTGCATGCGTTGGCTCTTTAATTTGCCAATATTTGCATGCGCCAGTTGTACTTAAAATATATATATAGAGTGCGAATATCTTATTTAGTTGGCTTGCATACATGTTTCATACAAACAAATGTGTGTGGTTTTGGGTTTGGCAATTTTGCATGTAGAATGACTTGCGCAGGATACATCATAAAAAAAAAAAAAAGTGAATGGATGCATGCAAAGACATGCATGCGTTGGTTCCAAGAGATTCCAAATGGGTTGTTTTTAAAAAGGAAAAAAAAATGACAGTAGCTTAGTTGAGTTTGGCCTCTTTAATTGGCAATACTTGCATGCGCAAGTCACATCTAGCATTGTCTGTGATCGAGATCCTGTTTTCACGAGTAAGTTTTGGAGCGCATTTCAGGAAGCCTTGGGTACTAGATTGAATCTTAGTACTGCCTACCATCCACAGACAGACGGTCAAACAGAAAGACTAAATCAAGTTTTGGAAGATCTCCTTCGTGCTTGTATTCTTGACTATGGAGGATCTTGGGAAGATCACCTACATCTCGTTGAATTCACGTACAACAATAGCTACCAGGCTAGCATTGGAAGTTCCCCCTTTGAGGCCTTATATGGAAAACCGTGTAGATCGCCTGCTAGTTGGATTGAACAAGGAGATCGTTTGCTTCTTGGACCGGATATGATCATGGAAGCAACGCAAAAAGTCGCTGGTATCAGGAATAAGATAAAAATTGCTCAAGACCGTCAAAAGAAGCACGCGGATAGAAGAAGAAAGAAGTTGGAGTTCGAGGTTGGAGATCAAGTCTTCTTGAAGATCTCACCATTAAAGAATATAATTCGTTTTGGACGAAAAGGAAAACTAGCTCCTAGATTCATTGGCCCATTCCGTATTTTAGAGAAGATTGGTCCTTTAGCTTATCGCATTGAGTTACCTGAGAAGCTTGCTGGAGTACATAATGTGTTTCATATATCCCATCTTCGAAAATGTTTGCATGATCCTTCCTCCTATGTTACGCCGACAGCACTTGACAATCTGGATATCGAACCTAACCTAACCATTGAGAGGAGACCGCTTCGTATAGTCGATAGGGGTACGAAGCAGCTCCGAAAGAAATCGGTAAATTTAGTCAAAGTACAGTGGAGTGACGATGATCGAGACTGTACTTGGGAGACAGAGGAGAGCGTGCGTTCTTCAAATCCGGAATTATTTATTCCAGGTATTATTCATTGAATCCATCTATCCATCTTGTCCATGTCGGTCTTTGATATTTATGATTCACCTAGTTCTTTTCGAGGACGAAAAGATTTTTAAGTGGGGGAGGATGTAACGATCTCAAAATTTAAGGAATAAAAATTTGAATTAATTTGAAATTTAAGGAAAAAAAATTTATTTTGAAATTTTTGCGTCTGAGTATTCCATATTGCTTATCGATAGCGCACATAGCGGAAAAACACGCGTTAAACAGAGTTCGTCGTAAGTGCGTTCGTTGCATAGACAATCGGTGCCCTTAAATTTTTATATAATTCTATGAAAATAAATCTCTAAAAAAAAAAAAAATTAACATCCGCAAATTCAGCGTTGCTTGTCGATCGCGCGCAACGCTGGAACGCGCAGTGAAAACATGTCTTTGGTTGTACGCCCGTTGCGCTAACCGTTCACGTTATTGTGAACAAATCTCTACCATATTTAAGAATAAAACTAATAATAATATCTGGAAAAAAAATATTTTTGAAAATATAATAAAACAATCTTTATTTAAGTTGCTTAGAGGACACTTGGTAGAGAACTGTGACCAAACATTTACACGTGCCCACCTTTTCCCGCAAATGCCTCCACGTTTCCTCTCCAAACTCATCCACACTTTCTCTTCTTTTGTATACCGCCTTCTCCTTTCTGTTCACCTTCTTCTCCACGATTTTTCTCATCTCCCACCTTGTACTTCTGCTAAGATCCGAAAAAAAAATTAGCTCAACTTTATACTCATTTTTTCCCACCGCACATCATCTATCGCCACCCGCTCTCCCCAACAGTTTCGCACCGATCTTGTCCAACATCTCGAGCTTAGTTGCCGTGAGTTTTGCACCATTTTCTTCTTGCTGTGAGTTCCTTGTCTCTACTAATAGTATGTACATACTTAAGTATATATATGTAAGTAGATCCTTTTGCATGCCATAATAAAGAGAGAAAGGAAACCAAAACGGAAGCTTGCACAACCATTCTTTTGGTTGGACATATTTGTTGTTAGCATGCGTAGAGAGAAAAAATGGACCATCTCAGCATGCTAAGACATGCATGCGTGGCTCTTTTAGTTCCAAATTCTTTGTTTGAAAGGAAAATGTGCACAAACAAATTTGCATGCGTTGGCTCTTTAATTTGCCAATATTTGCATGCGCCAGTTGTACTTAAAATATATATATAGAGTGCGAATATCTTAGTTAGTTGGCTTGCATACATGTTTCATACAAACAAATGTGTGTGGTTTTGGGTTTGGCAATTTTGCATGTAGAATGACTTGCGCAGGATACATCATAAAAAAAAAAAAAAAAAAGTGAATGGATGCATGCAAAGACATGCATGCGTTGGTTCCAAGAGATTCCAAATGGGTTGTTTTTAAAAAGGAAAAAAAAATGACAGTAGCTTAGTTGAGTTTGGCCTCTTTAATTGGCAATACTTGCATGCGCAAGTCACATACATAGAAAAAAAAAAAAAAAATTGAAACCAAGACGAAGAAACGTGAGTAATGCATGTAGCATGCAAAGCATGCATGGTCACAGAACTTGGTTACAAATTTATGTAAACCATTGCTTGTAGCATGTTGGTTTGGGGTTTAGGCACATTTACTTGAAATGATTTTTTTTGCATGCGACAAAATAAAAAAAAAAGATTTTTATTTTTTTTACATATATATATATATAATGGTTAGCGAATAAAAATGTGATAATAGTCGAGCCTTAGGAAATTTTATACTAGATATCGCTATGCAGACCGGCAAGCTTACACTGGGGTTGTAGTTGTTCGCATGTGTGTTCTTTAGTCGTAGTACTGGGTCGGGTTAGATATCCGTTTACTAAATATAAAATTTACACCATTGTTCTAGGTTGTTGACGTCTCTTTGACCATCGTTAGTATCATCTTTGTCGCTCGCCGTACTTTCTCGCTTTTGCCACGGAAGGTGAGTTTCTCACGCATGACTAATTTATTATTAAGTGAATTAGAAATTTGAGATGTTGATTCAAATGTTAAGGTGCTCTAGATTGTTTGTTCATGGTTGTGCACATGCTACACGCGCATCGTTCTTACATGACACTATGAATGGTTGTATGATATGTTATGTTATTATTCTCGCCATGCAAGTACCCAGTTTAGAAAAAAAAAAACGGGTTGAAATGATAAATACCCAAACCCCTGCATATTCGAATTGGTTTGGAATACGGGTTGAAATGATACACACCCGTGATTCGAATATTTGTAAGAACGGATTGAAATGATAAAATATCCGTGCCACTTGACCGTAGGTTAGGAAAAATATATACGGACACCGTGGTCAGTAAAGTTATTTTAAGATATTATGGCGTTTGGTAAATGGATTTTTTTTTTTTTTGAAATTTTCAATACAAGGATATGTTAAATGCCAGTCCATGGACTGGGGTTGGAACTAGACTAATCTTATTTAATAAAAACAATAATTTCATAAAGATTATCTTTCCCTTACTTGATTTTTGTAAATCTTTCCTTATAAATAATTTGATTTCTTCAACTATATTGATTATAATAGTTTTTATATATATATATATATATGTATACATTTTTCCCACTTAATATATATATTTCAACTTAATTATTTAAATATATATATTTATTATTATTATTTCAACTTAACTTTTTATATATATATATATATCTTTATTATTTTTATTATTATTATTATTTTTCAAAAGCTTTGTGCAATCCAGTCTAGTGAATTCGAAGGTTCAAATTTAAGATTTCAAATGGTTGATATAGAATTGTGGTGAATATGGATTTTGAAATCTTAATCAAACCATTGGAAATTGATTTGAGTAAATAATTTTGGGAGATACCTGAGTAAAATATTGGCGATACTTGAATATGATTTTTAAACTGATGGCCATGGTGTGAAAATGTAAGCGTTGGTTGTTAAAGAGACCGGAGTCGGTAAGTGGCATACTCTCTGTCAGTGCCGATACCACTTTAACAACTGTATACGTGGTGACGTATCCAGAACGAAGCATGATGACTTGGGCGATTTCTGGATTGAAGATGGTGAACGATAACGATATGGGCTTGACTTTCGGGTCATAGTTAAATGACTAAAACAGGAGCTATACCGTGACTAACTGAGGTAGCACCTTTGATCGGACATGTTTCTTCGATACCATTTCTATGACTATGTTATGATTTGGGGTACCCCTTTGATTTGGGAATGTGTTCCGAGGTGGGCGGTAGTGGCTGCTATGCGTTACCACCGGTCCGGGAGTGCAATTGGTAGAATCCTACCCTGGTATTGCCTCGAGTGCCTTGTCACTTTATCCTAAGCGAGCCCCATATGATTTTGTTTCGGTGTTGCTTTCTATGGAGTGCCCTCTGATAACACCAGTACGGTGAATTTACGGTACTGTATAGACTGTGATGCCTATAAACGGTGTAAGGGTAATATGGTAATCCCGCTTACGCTATTTTCATTACTTATACTTTACTGGATAGACATTATCATAATAGCGTACTATTATATGTATTAGTTTCACGGATCCTTAGAGGATGGAAATCCCAACCATCCTTTAAGTTACTGTACATTTCTATGAACATGTCATTTATGCTGATTCACTTATATAAGGCTATTAGTCCTGACTCGAGTGTATTGTTTCTTTGGCTTTATGCTTGGGTCAGCTTGAGCACTTCTGCTGTTCGTGGCGCTTTTGGAGACTTGCATCTTTTGGACTATCTTCTGTATCAGCTATCTTATTATCTAAATTATCCAGGTTACTACTAGTTACCTATATGTACTATATTTTGTATGAGCTTATGACTCATTATGTACTTATATGTATCATGTATCGTATATGAACCTATGTACTACTGTGTTCCGCTGCTAGTTACTCTGTTCCTGTGTCTGTGATTCTGTGTTCTGATTTGCATTTACCTCAATAGTTAAAAATAACAATTCATGGTTTTGATCGATTCAGGTCTGACATGAGTGGGTTATTGTCGATTTGAATGGTTCGAAACTGTGGGTCGTTACAGGTTTTGTGATGTAACCAAACATGTTTTAATTTCCGCTGCAATGAAATGATGTTTTAAATTCTCAAGAATTACTTATATCTGTCTTGTTGTAATTTTTCTGTTCTATATTCACTTAAGATACTCCACCGAAGTTAAGGCATTCCCTTAGTGAGTGACCTTAACGGGTGTGGGGTGTTACAATCTAATTTGATTATATAACAATTCCAACTTATAATCCTATTAGATTATAATAATAGCCATCGACACACCATATATAATAGTTTCGGAAAATTATTCTTTTTATATCAAAATATAATTTTTAAGTAAAATTATTTCATTTACCCAGTTTTAAAACAATATTGCGTCAAATTGCCCTGTTTAAGAGTTCATAAATACTTTTCGATACAGTGTGCACCCTGTATCGACCAGAATTTTTAAACCACTCGACAAACTAATCAACACAATATAAAAAGTTTTTATATCAGTTAACAAATACACGCCAATATATACACTCAAACCCAATCTAGGGTGTCACTAACCCTATCTCTATTGAGTTGCGCCATAAAGCCAAGGTTATCACTCAACCTTCAGCTTTGATACCAAGTGTAACGACCCAAATTTTGGTACCCTCTGAGCTGACCAAACACATCACAAGTCCAACCCAAAGAACACTAAAACTCAGATGTCGAAGAAAGAAATTAGAGGATGAGAAAGGATAAGATAGAAAAGTTAGAATATAAGAAAAAAAACATACACAAAATCAGTGTAAATATAAATCTCACAGTGGAATGGATAAAATATAATAAATATATAATCTCCATTGAAATACAAACTGGATTTGAACTTACATACATCATCAGAGCACAATCATATATATAATACAACGGAAATAAACTCTATATATCTATCGTTGAAGCCACCTGCTCCAAGCTCCTCTAGTAAATATGTAATATCCTAAACTACTTGACTGCCCGTACAGATTTGGGCACCCAAGAGTTTAGGGAAAACATAGAAAATAAACTTTGGGTCAGTCATGGGACTAGTGTGAGTTAACGATTTTAAAATAGTTTGATAATTAAAATATATCTCATAAGACTACGTCGTATAACACAGAACGGGTTTTACCCTTATGAGACTCGACAATACTTGATTTAACTTTCAAAAACGTTTCGAAAGAAAAGATAATTGTAAGACCGATCCACAAATAAACACGAATGGTTTTTTCCTTACGATAACCCAAAACATCTTTATATCAAATCTCTTCTGATATTATAATAATGTCTACCAAACCACAAATAAATAATTATCTAGCAGAACGCTTGCATCTCACATTCTACATATATAGTATACAATCAAAACTGTGGGTGCTTATTGGAGATTGGATTCCAACTATGACAAGGTATGGAACCATCTTCCGATAGTGTATCTATAGAGGGGAATATACTGGGTTCATCAAGAAGATCTTGCAACCCGGTCACACATGACCGACCACTCATTTCTCTTGAGTGTATTGAATATATTATCACCTTATGGTTGGTACCAACATAACCATTCCCGGAGGATACAGAAGTGAAAGAAGTACAAAAAATGAATATTCTCTAGATGGTGACAATACATCCTAATGGGAGCGACCCACTTAGCCATGCTGCCTACCCAATTTTTTCCATTTCCCGGTTGTGAGGCTTGAGGTCAAAACTTACCTTTGGATGTATCACGTCTTCATTCACTTTAAATGCCACATCGTCAAACCCGTTAAATCAAAAATTAATTTACCCAAAACTAAGAGTATAAAGCTAAAAGAAACGAATTTCTCTGCCACCAAACATAGTTTTGAAGAGATCAACTTACGCGACCTGTTAGGTATACTCTGTCAGACATTCGTCCGTACAAATTGTCTTGGGACTAGACAAACCGAAGGCACTATTATGTAAATCCATCTTAGGAAATTTCTACCCAGGATTGATAGAATAGCCCATACAAAAACTCTATCTTCAATGGTTTTCAGTTTGACTTCAAATTAATCAATGCCTTTGTCGAAAAAAAGTGGTATTTGTATTTCATTTAGAAAACCAATCCTTATCTCTTTGGATTGATGAACGTTAAACTCTTTTAGGGACCAGTGATACTTAAAGGAATTAGGTTATCATACTCAACAAATTTCAGTATTTATAATATCAGGACTTATCTACCCAATTCCAGATTTCAACCGTAATTTAATATTATTTAAATAAGGCATGTAAATGATTAAATTAAACTGAATAAGTCTATTGGGTCTTACCACAACATGAAAATAAATTTAATCAACACGTCCATCATCAAACAGATCTTGTTTATCACAATCCAACAATTCAAATACAACTAAACGTAATTCTTAAATTGGTTGATCTTGGAAATTTATTATTTCCAAATCATATACATCTCAGGTTTTACTTAGTTTAAGAATCCATTTATTTTACTTGATTATAACGTATCGTTTTAATCTATATTTCAATATATATACAACATAAAAATATAACTATTATCTCATTGATTCAGTATATAATTAATTCAAAAATCTTATTTAAAACGGAAAGCGAACGATACTTTCTTGAGTTCAACTAAATCGGTTACCCATTCAATGTCTCCTTCCAATTTATCTCTATTCCATTTATTTTCTGAACTTCAAAATAAATCCCATATTTATTGGTCAACAAATTTTCTCTTACCAAAATATCCTACAACCATTCTTATCTGCAAAACATTCGCTTCTAATATTATTTACTTTGATTGCGAATATCCTATCTCTGGACTTGTTTTGGCTGATCAACTAGATTTCACACTACAAGAAAACATTGATTTAGCATAAATATTTAGAAGCGGAAATTTCCGTCGCTAATATGCGACGGATTTCCATGTGATCTACAAGGAATAGTTTCTTGTTTTTTCAACTTTTTTCTTTTATTTAATACCGTCGTCTTCTGTCATCCCTCACTAAGTCGTTGCAAATTGCGTCAAATTACCGACAGAATATTTTTGCTGCTATTTTCTGATGCAAATCCAGGTAGAATACCGACGAATATTTTCCGCTGCTATTTGTGATCCGTGTAGTATTGATGTCATCTGTTAGATCATGTTAGTAATCCGAGGATTATGCATCGGGATATTCTAATCCATTAGATTTTTATCCTAACACACCTAATTTTTCTTTTTTTTCCGTTAGTTTCGCTTAAAACTTTCACGATCATTAATGCGTCATCTTATAAATTACTTCCACCTCCAAATTTTCGTGAAAACCCTAACAGGATGGATAATTACAATCGAAGTCAAAAGCAGTGACACGATCAATAATGTAAAAGCCAAGATCCAGGTCTGATTCTTACCCATCTAGGGTTGTTCTTTATTTCGATTTTTTTCTTGATTTTGCTGAGAATAATTTCAATTTATTTATGATTTTGGGATGTTAGGTTGATTTTACTAAGAATAATTTCGAAAGCAACGACACAGTGAACCGTTTGTTTGATTTTCATGTAAATTATTTTCTTGACTTTTCACTTAATTGGATTGTAATGTTTAATAAATTAAATCAGTCTATCGCTTTGCAACAGGAAATGGGTATGATCTGCTCCATGAAAATTGGACACATAACTGTTTTAACATAAGGCTAACATTAAGTTGTTTACTTATCCCCATGTCAACTTCTATACTGCACGTCTATTGGTGATGCTTACTCATTTTCTCATGACCTTTAAACAAACAAGGCGTTATGTGTTTATGTTCAGTAACATGATTGACATTGGTGATGCTGATTCAAGACACTGAAACATGCCTGTTTTTACTTTTAGATGATGAACCTACACAGCGTAGACGAAGTATAGAAGGAATAAATAATACCCATTTTTTCGTCTTCGTTGATTGCAAAGGAAAACAACTATTGTAAAGCAGTAGATTTTCTTAATAATTTTGTTAATAATTTTTTTATTTATATTACTTTGTAGTAACTCGTACTCACTGTGAATAACTAAGTAAAAAATGAAATTGGTTTTCCTTAACATGCTATCAATTGCAATGAACGTGTTTCTGTTCCTCTAATTACAATAGTTTTTTTTTTAAACTGGACAATGTCAAAGTCAAGATTCAAATTATGTGGGTCTACATTGAATCATACATGATCATAATGAAAATGTCGATAGGAGTTATGTTGTTAAAACTATGTGTCCACCAGTGATTACCAGGTGAACTCATTAATTTGTCTTTATTTCTTCCTTACTCTCACTATTCAATTAGCACAAAATGATTTAATGTCTTCCTTTTTTATTGATTATATTTGTCAAATTATTGTATTTGCAGCGATCAAATAATGCTATGCTTTTGCAGTGTAGATCGTAGCCATTATGCTTCTTTGGAATCAGTTGTGGGATCTCACTGCTTGTTAATCCTAGGTATGCGTTCATTTTAGGTCATATTGATGTATAGACAAACAACTAACGATTGAAGAAACTGGTATTCATACGGATCATTATTGTGTTGTTTCTCTGAAAGTTTATTTCAAATAATTTTGCAATCACTCAGACCCAGTCTTTCTAACGGCCTATATTTGTGTTAATTTTAAGTTTTATTGTTCATAGAAATACAATATTGACTTTGAAAGCATTAGTAAATAATATATTACCTTCCGAGTTTTGTATATTAGCTTAATTTGAGTAATTTGTTTTGGCATTAATATAGTAATGGGATAGTTGTAAGAGTAACGTGCCTTATAGTTAGCTGTGTTATTTAGAGTGGGTATCTTTGAGGTGGTAGAAAAAAAGAGGACAATCAAGTAACTAAGAAAATCTCAATTCATTAACCTATTAATTTTTGACTATCTTACTGGAATGACAAAGACATTAGACAAATAGACACATAAATACACACTGAGATATAATATAGGTTAGGAATCTTATTTCTTGATTATATCAGTTATCGGTACATGTTATTGACCAAAAATTGCACACCAGATGCATGTATTTTTTGGAATCAAACAATTTGGAATATTGAGCTAGAATATAAAATAGAAATCATGTTTGAGAAATAACAATTAAGCTAGAATATAAAATAGAAATCACGTTTGAGAAATAACATTAAGCTAGGATATAAAACATGTTCGTTTTCAAACTAGAATATATGAAACATGAATTATATGCTTATGGATTGTACATTTACATTGCACTACATGTAGCATATGCTGAGTGTAAAATCAGTTTGAAAACATAGCTAGTATTACCATGACACATGTAATTTTTATCCAATTCCGTGTTCATGGAAGGCAACCTTATCTTTGTTGCCCTATGGCTATCAGTGCTTGATACCAACTGTACTAACGTATGTGCAAACGTATGTAACCCAAACTGCACTATATCTTTTTCGTCCTACTTGTAGGAATTTTATACAACACTACCTTCACTTATATTTCACTAATAAATAGGTCTGCTTAATATATTTATGTCTGCTAATACTGTTTATATGTATATATTGCTTTATAGGCTAATGACTATTTGCAGTCGCTTGGTCGACTATGTTCCTGTCCGCCAACGTTTGGTATGTGCAACTTGTGACATATAACAATTTTGTACATGTATGAATATGTAAATGCATGAAACTTTACAGCCATTCATGCTCACATTTATTTCTATGCCTTTGTATATGTGTTCGTATGCTGTCATGTTAATATATATTTGGATGGATATACATCTACGCCTCATATACAGGCAAATATATGCCTATTACCGTTATTCCTTCCCTTAGCTGATCAAACTCAATGTTTACGTTGACCGATTTGTTAGAAAACTTTAATGCACATCTCATTTCTATGTAGAATTGCCAGTAAACAAGGTTAAAGCGATGTCTACTCTTTTGGGAAGGAAGAGTTAAAGTGCACGCCCATTACTTATGACTAACATTACTTTTTTTATTTTAGGGATCTATGGAAAATAAGATTCCTCTACTTGTCGAGGGTGCAAATGTAATACCAAGCGACGTAAAGTTATTTGATTGACACATAACCCACTACTTTCGTCAACTCATATGCAAACTTCCACCACTGCACTTTAGTATTTTAAATTTATGTTGTTTGTCTATTTCTTAAAACTCATTTTCAGTCTTCATAATTGTACACGTACCTTTAAACTAATCTTTGTTGTTTCAATCATCCCATTTTTTGCTGTCATAATTAACGGTTGTATCTGCTTTTACCTAATGTTGGTTTGACTTCTAGTCATAGTCCTTCGTGTCATTATCTTGGAAGCAGTTATCATCGCTAATAAGAACATTATGGATCCAAGAGAAGCATATGTGTGAGATCCTTCTTCTCAGTTTATGTTATAAAAACAAATAACACGGTTGTTTAATAAATAAAAAATATCACGTGAATTGATATTTGTGGATTACTTTTCAGCTTTGACGGCAATAAGGAGGGACCACATGGTTCTAACATTACTGAAACATGGGCTAAGGATGAACTACAACCTTGCCTCTCCAGGTTTTCAAAGATCAGCTCCAATTATTTCTCATGGTATTATTTTTGATCGGTTATGAAATTCAGTTTATGGGATTTTAATTGACATTTATGTAATGACCCTGAAATCTGAGCCAATTTAAATTTTTTATTTTGGCAATTTTAGTGAATTTGGATTATTTTAAATAATAACGACGAGAAATTTATTTTGAATAGAATTCGAACGTATATATTTATATAACTCGACGTTAGAATATAAATATTTATTTATAATTATAAAAGGAATTGAAAATGGCGTGGTAGTTCGATAATTCGATTTCAAATTTCAATTGAATGTACCGGGTGCAAAATAAACCGGATTTTAGCGAAACCAAAAATATTTGAATCTAATTGAGAATATCTTTCCAACGAATCCGAAAAATTGAAATTTCATAGCGGGGATAAAAAGTATGCCCAGTTGAAAATTCAGAATAGTCGCTATGGAATTCTGGCCTTAAAAATGGCCATTTTGCAAACGACCTCGGTTTTCGACTGTAACAACCCGGAAAATGCGAGCCAATTTGAAAATTTTATTTTGGCAATTTTAACGAATTTTGATTATTTAAAATGAATTATTTTAAATAATATCGATGAGAAATTTATTTTGAATAGAATTCGAAGGTATATATTTATACAGATCATCGTCAGAATATAAATATTTTATTTATAATTATAGAAGGAATTGAAAATGGCGCGGTAGTTCGATAATTCGATTTCAAAATTCAATTGAACATACCAGGTGCAAAATAAACCGTATTTTAGTGAAACCAAAAATAATAGAATCTAATGGAGAATATCTTTCCAACGAATCCGAAAAATCAAAATTTCATAGCGGGAATCAAAATATATGTCCAGTTGAAAATTCAGAATAGTCGCTATGGAATTCTGGCCCTTAAAAATGGAAATTTTGCAAACGACCTTGGTTTTCAGCGAAACCACTTTTGTTGGATCCGTGATGTAAAGTAATTGCTAGATTCCAATTTTCGTAATTTTTCGAATCAATATGTGAGCGTGGCAAAGGAAAACGCGTTTGACCAGTTTTAGTTGATTTTAATCGACTGGAAAACGGCCATTTTTCAAACGGTCTCAGAATTTGACAAAACTAGTTTTGTTAGGACCGTATCGTCAATACGAACTTAGAAAATATTTTTCGGGAATTTTTCGAGTTAGTATGTGGCCCCGGTAAATTGAAATGCGCATTCAAATTCAATATATAGAGTTATATGTTGATTTTGACGAAAACTGATCGAAACGATCGAATCAGCTTACGATACATATCCCCTTGTGTTCGGAATGGGGGTAATTAGCTAGGTACGACAGTCGTTGGGCATCGTTTGGAGTTCGGACGAAATCTCAACTTTATGGAGAAATTAAAATAAAAAAAATTATATAAAATAAATATAACTACCCCTCCCCTAACCCTCTCTCTTAGCCCCCGTTGACCAAAACAGATTTTAGAAATAAATCAAAAAAAACTCGAATCTTCAAAACGCGTCGCCCCCTCCCCATCCCGTCCACCGCGCCGCCGCGCAGGCTCACCTCCGTGCCGGCAGATCCCTCCTCCGCCTCCCCGGGCACCACCGCCACTTACTCCTCCCCTTTTCTTCCCCAAACCGACCCCCCCTCAAGCCCTACAGCCCAAGAACGCCACCACTAACCCCCCCTTTCCGCCTGTCATCCACGTGAGCACCCCCTCCGTCTGCCCTACTTCGCTTCCCACCTCCGATCAACTGAGCCCAACGCCCCATGCCCCGGCGCCGCCTGCAGCAGATCCGACTCCCCCTGACCCAAACGCTCTCCCTTCTACTTCCTACGATCGAAGAAAGTGAGTTTTCCCATTTTAAATATATGTTTTTATTATTTATTTCAGTTTTCTTTTTTTCTCTTTTATGTAAAGCATTTAATTAATTTTGTAAATAAACAAAATGTGATTTCTGAAAGAAAACAACGTGGATTTGTTTTCAGATTTTAATATGAATTCAACTTAGATTTATCTTCAGTTTTTAATGTAAATGAAGAAAGTAAAGAAGTGATTTTTATTTGTTTAAATACAAAGTAAAGAAGTGATTTTTTTTCTTATATAAAAGATTTGATTTTTAAAGTGACAAAAGATTCGATTTTATTAGTTAAAGATTGATTTTTTTTATATATACAGGATGTAGGATATGAAAATATTTTTAGCTAGATAATGAGTAACGATAAAAAAAAATTCGATTTTTATTATATATGAATAGCGGAAAAGGAATGATCTTTAATTCGTGAAAAATGTGATTTTAATTTATATGAAAACCATATAAAGATGTGATTCTTACGAATATAAAAATATGATTTTTATTAAGGTAGAGTAATAAAAATATGATTTTTATATTATAGAAGCAATAAAAATATGATTTTTATTAAGGTAGAATAATAAAAATATGATTTTTATATTATAGAAGCAATAAAAATATGATTTTTATTAAGGTAGAGTAATAAAAATATGATTTTTATATTATAGAAGCAATAAAAATATGATTTTTATATACTAAAGAATATAAAAATGTGATTTTTATATATGTAGTGAATACGGGTGACGAAAGTGACAAAAGGCGAGAACAGCGATGACTTCTACATAAGAAGAGTCATGCGGTTTGGATTAGCTAATCGGTGAGAACTCCTCACTTTTATTTTTATTTCTAGTTGAAATATATATTAGGATGCAGACGGTGTTTAGTAGCACCCGACACCCGTCGTCCACAGACCGTGGACGGCTTGTATGCTTGTTTGTTTGATTTTGATGTGTAGTTGATTGTGTGATGTGAAAAGAATTAAAATATTTATATAGTTAAAAATATTTTATAGTTGAATATATAATTTTTAACGTAAATATGAATAAATAAATATAAACAAATCGGATCATTAGTTTATATACACACATTTGACTGAAATTGATTGGGACGATAAATTTTACACATCGCCCAACTGCATAAATAAAATCTGTGTTTGATTGTTTGAAACCCCATACGGGTATTGGGATGATATATGACATACACTAATCCCAATAATTAGTTGTATGTCAATCGATTGATTGACAGACTGTTATAAGCGTTAAATATTTATATTTGATGCTTATACAGTGTAGAATGCACTTTGGATGATGGTTGATTATTTGTCATTGTTGATTTATACATGTGTTGTAGAAAATCCATATAATTAACATTATATGGTAATTAATTGGGCCTCATTCCAGTTTTGAAATAGAAATATTTGAAAAAGAAATATTTGAAATAGAACATTTGAAAATAGAAATATATGAAGCCGTGTTGGTTTGATTGACGCCATTTTGACGTGAACGATATTTATATCGATTTTATTCAAATTGAAATGAATATTAACTAGAATTGAAATTCGAATTAAATTGAAGTGAATTGAAATTCGAATTAAATTGAAGTGAATTGAAATTCGAATTAAATTGAATTTATTTGAAATTCGAAATAAATTGAAATGATTTGAAATTCGAATAGAATTGAAATTCGAATTAAATTGAAATAGAAATAAAATCGTTTTGAATTGAATTTAAACGAATTGAAATTGAAATGAAATCGATTCAAATTGATATCAATTTGAAATGAATGTAAAACGAATTTAAAAGGGAAAATTCAATTTTGATTTGAATTTGAAAAAGAAGTTGAAATCGTTTTGAAAATGAATTTAAAACGATTTATAAAATACGTTTTAAAAGGAAATCGACGAAGTATATATTATATATATAATATAATGGCCTGAATAGAACACGCCGCGCCGCGGCAGTTCGTGAATTTCGACCATTGACTTCGAATGGATATTGCGGGAGATCCGACCGTCGGATTCTCCTAAAACCAGAACCGTTGGGTTCGTATTGAAAAGAGCTTTATAAAGAATATTAGAAATTTGAAATCTAACGGTTGGATTTGGAATTATGTCCAAATCAAATTTGAAAAAGGTCGTTGTAAGTCTAGTTCGATGGCCGTTGATGGAAATCGACTGTACGGGCCTTGATAAAATTATTAAAAATAGTAATAATTTGTGTAAAATCATAAGAAATGATTTGTGAAAAATTGGGATGAAAAACTCCATATTTGAAAAGATAAAAATATATTTTTTATCGAAATGAACTAGTTTTGAACTAGAATAATAATTTATTTATTTTTAAAATAAATAAATTGGATTTGAAAAGGGTTTTGAAAATAACCAGAATTTCCAATAATTGAATTGGAATGGATTTGAATCGAAATTGTCTGTGGAATATTTCGATGTTGGATTTCGTGATTATACAGATGTTGTTATGGAAATTTGAAAGATATGTATATACATATCGTTATTTCCAATACGATATTTGTTGGTCGTAGAATTTGATGTGAATATAAGCCGGTATATTTTCTATTCATAGCCTTGTATTTAATATTAAATGTGATTTGGGTTTGTCGTGAATGGTGTCTTCGTTAACACTGTTCTTAAGCCCAGTTGAGAAAAAGATTAAATCTTTTATTTAGATTTAATGAAGTGTATCAATTAAATAGTATTTAATTGGAATGGAATTCGAATTGATTCTTGGGTTTATCGTGAACGGTGTTTTAAATAACACTGGTTCTTTAACCCGATAATTAATGGAATGTGATTTTGGGTTTATCGTGAACCGTGTTTTAAATGACATTGGTTCTTTAACCCAGTTAAAGACAGGATATTGATTTCTGTAAAGATTAAAACTAAGTGGGGTTTTAATGAATCTTTAATTAGATTGAAATGGTCGAGAATGGAGTATCACCAGTTTTGCTCCAAGCGATAGTTAAATCTTTAGTTAGATTTGAACGTGAAATGGTAATTGAATTTACCGATAACACTGTGGTGTTAGATATGAAGTATTACCAGTTATACTTCATGGGATGAATAGGTTGTGATTGGGAAATAAAATAAATGATTACTTCGGTTTGGTTCGCTAATCCCGACTAGTTTGGATTGATTAAAGAATAAATTTAAAGAATTTATCTTTGATAAAATTAATGGGAACCTTTACCTAAGTATAAGAATATTTGAATAAAAGAATATTCTGAATTGGATTGAGGCGTATGTTGTGTTTGTGTCACACGTGTTTATTATATACGCGAGTTGTTCAGAAAGACCAGGTTTATCCCATTCTGAATAACTGATTCGACGTGGTGTCGAAGATGAAGACGGTGGTTGAAGACCGGAGGTCCTCACGTCGTTTGGATAATTACTGATGATCTTGATTGGGCCGTACACCCAAGAGGAGGGAATCAGTCAGTTATCATCCAGACGTACTTGGAGATCGATGGATATGCAGGGTACTAGGTGCCTCCTATTTCGTTCAGACCCAGAACGAACTTGTAAATGGACTGTGTATCTGACATCGGATTTCATTCTGTGTGATTGATATCGATTGCATAGCGTGAATTGCCTGTGTGGCATGCCAAGATGCAAATGATCAAGGCTTCTGTTGAAAAGCAAAGTCTTGTGGTTGATGATCAAAGCACGGCCTTTATGGCGTAGCTTTGTGTAGCGTGAATTCGCGAGCCTCACACCCCGGTTGTGAACCAGAAACGGGAGAAGGACCTCAGGGAGGGCATGCGTTTCTTTCTAGCTAGAAGTGGCGTCAGTGGTTTTACACACCCTGACGAGTTTGACTTATGTGGTTGTTACTGTTGCGAGGCGCCTCGGTTATATCGGTCGATCCGGGACCGATGGAGTCATTCGTTGGCTCATTGACACCTCATAGGGTGGGGAAACGCAGTGTTCAGGCATTTTAATCCACATCGGTGGACCGGCCCTGACGATCTAAAGGCTTCACTGAGTACTTGCCTAAGACATGGGCTAGAGCGTCTTGAATTCGGTGGAGGACGATTCCTTGCCTCGGTTCACAGATGGAAATCCAACTTCCAAATACGTGACATTTGCGGTTTTATTTGTAGAGCCTAGTAATGCGACATAGTATCATGGGATGCTATGCCGCCTATGATTGATATTTATTATTGAATTTTTTTCTTCACTTATAGTAAGAATAAAACATGAAATTTCACGTACCAAGCATCTTTTGGCTATTATAAGGTAAAAACCCTATCCTCCGGCTTGCGTTGCATTGTGTGATGGGACCTGGGTCTTATAATAGCTTCATTGTTCTTTATTTAGCATTACGTTGTTGTTTTATGCACTGGTATTCTTGGAAGGAAACCCGTTTCGTGTTATACGGCGTGGTCCCTTGATTTACCGAACTTTAAAATAAAGATTAATAACTGTTTTAGTTCTCACACCAGTCCCATGACTGACCGGGAGTTTATTGTTTTAACCTAAACTCTGGGTGCCCTTATTTTGACATGGGAAGCTAGTAGTTTTGGTTTTGTAGATTTATATTCACAGGATCCCGACTTACAGCTGGAACGATATCCGGAAAGCCTTGTATCCATATATCTCCTTCAGTTGTATTTTGTATTATTTTCCGCTGCTTTGTAATTTGTTGTAATCTCTGATATTTTGCGTGTAATATTTATTCATACTCTGTATATTCTTGTAATCTGATGGAATTGTTGTAATATACAATGAAATGTTCTTCTGTTTGTGTTCTAATTTGTCGTGTTCTCAACACGATCGGGCGTTTTCGAACGGTCTTGGTCGGTTTAGCGATTGATTCGGATCGAGCGAAATTCCTTGTCGTCACATTTGGTATCAGTGCTTTGGTTTACAAAGCTCATAGAACAAGACACATTAGAACCATACGAAAGAATTCATTAGATATTGGATTAGTAATATCCAATGAGAATGACTCGTTAGAGATGGGATCAGTAGTATCCTAGAACGAGTGTGAAGAGTAAATTTTTAAAATAAAAATGAAAACAAATTTTGTTTTGAAATTTAAATCAAATTATTCGTATTTGAATATTTATTTATATTGATTTGGACTATCCAGTATATAAAGATTTTGCGTATACGTCTTATCCGCGTGTATTCGAAGTTTTAATATATTGGGTAGATATAGAATTACACTTTAGTCGCCTGGGAGTGATTCTGATGATTGATATATCATCATCAGAATTTATATTCGAGCGACGAGGGTGTGATATCTATATATTTCCAATTGACTGGTGTGAGAACCAAAATTTGATAGAGCTTATTGTTGTGAATTGGCATCAAAAATGTGATTTTTGACTATATATCAAAGTTATGAATTTGAAATGATAATTCACAAATTGATTGATGATTGTGTTGTTTGATTATTGGTTAATTAATCAAATGTTGAACCATTTAGCCAAATTGAACCAAATAGTGAATTGTATTGAGAATTAGTCGCATTTGCTTGCATATACATGCACTTATATTGAACAGGTCATAGCAAGGAGGCTAGAGCAGAAGAATAAAATTGTTTGCCCGACAAATAGGTACATGTTTACGGTAATTTACTGTTTTGTTTAGGTGATGATGATTTTGTGAGCCGATTGGCTAGCCGCTTGGCTTTTTCTTATTCTTTTGGATTGAAGAAGGCCATGGGAGGCTATATGAAATATCTCGAAGTCCCCGGTGCAGGGGACGTTATGGCGAAATTTTTCGAAAATTTAGGGTGTTAGCCAAATTTTTGAAAAATTTGAAAAGTTCTTAGAAACTGAAAAGTTGAAGAACTTAAGCCGTAATGGAAATAGTGAAAGTTGAGTTGATTTGTGAAACGACTATCGGCTTTGTTCCTTTTTGGAGACGAAAAGTTTTAAGTGGGGGAGATTGTAAAAACCCGGAAAATGCGAGCCAATTTGAAAATTTTATTTTGGCAATTTTAACGAATTTTGATTATTTAAAATGAATTATTTTAAATAACATCGACGAGAAATTTATTTTGAATAGAATTCGAAGGTGTATATTTATATAGATCGTCGTCAGAATATAAATATTTTATTTATAATTATAAAAGGAATTGAAAATGGTGCGGTAGTTCGATAATTCGATTTCAAAATTCAATTGAACATACCGGGTGCAAAATAAACCAGATTTTAGTGAAACAAAAAATAATAGAATCTAATGGAGAATATCTTTCCAATGAATCTGAAAAATCAAAATTTCATAGCGGGAATCAAAAGATATGTCCAGTTGAAAATTCAGAACAGTCGCTATGGAATTCTGGCCCTTAAAAATGGAAATTTTGCAAATGACCTCGGTTTTCGACGAAACCACTTTTGTTGGATCCGTGATGTAAAGTAATTGCTAGATTCCAATTTTCGTAAATTTTCGAATCAATATGTGAGCGTGGCAATGGAAAACGTGTTTGACCAGTTTAAGTTGATTTTAATCGACTGGAAAATGGCCATTTTTCAAACGATCTCAGAATTTGACGAAACTAGTTTTGTTAGGACCGTATCATCAATACGAACTTAGAAAATATTTTTCGGGAATTTTTCGAGTTAGTATGTGGCCTCGGTAAATTGAAATGCGCATTCAAATTCAATATATAGAGTTATATGTTGATTTTGACGAAAACTGATCGAAACGATCGAATCAGCTTACGATACATATCTCATTGTGTTCGGAATGGGGGTAATTAGCTGGGGATGACAGTCGTTGGGCATCATTTGGAATTCGGACGAAATCTCAACTTTATGGAGAAATTAAAATAAAAAAATTATATAAAATAAATATAACTACCCCTCCCTCAACCCTCTCACTTAGCCCCCGTTGACCAAAACAGATTTTAGAAATAAAAAAACCCGAATCTTCAAAACGCGTCGCCCCCTTCCCATCCCGTCCACCGCGCCGCCGCGCAGGCTCATCGCCGTGCCGGCCGATCCGTCCTCTGCATCCCCTGGCACCACCGCCACTTACACCTCCCCTTTTCTTCCCCAAACCGACCCCCCCTCAAGCCCTACAGCCCAAGAACGCCACCGCTACCCCCCCCTTTCCTCCTGTCATCCACGTGAGCACCCCCTCCGTCTGCCCTACTTCGCCTCCCACCTCCGATCAACTGAGCCCGACGCCCCATGCTCCGGCGCCGCCTGCAGCAGATCCGACTCCCCCCGACCCCAACACTCTCCCTTCTACTTCCTACGATCGAAGAAAGTGGGTTTTCCCATTTTAAATATATGTTTTTATTATTTATTTCAGTTTTCTTTTTTTCTCTTTTATGTAAAGCATTTAATTAATTTTGTAAATAAACAAAATGTGATTTCTGAAAGAAAACAACATGGATTTGTTTTCAGATTTTAATATGAATTCAACTTAGATTTATGTTCAGTTTTTAATGTAAACGAAGAAAGTAAAGAAGTGTTTTTTATTTGTTTAAATACAAAGTAAAGAAGTGATTTTTTTCTTATATAAAAGATTTGAATTTTAAAGTGACAAAAGATTCGATTTTATTAGTTAAAGATTGATTTTTTTTATATATACAGGGTGTAGGATATGAAAATATTTTTAGCTAGATAATGAGTAACGATAAAAAAATTCGATTTTTATTATATATGAATAGCGGAAAAGGAACGATCATTAATTCGTGAAAAGATGTGATTTTAATTTATATGAAAACCATATAAAGATGTGATTCTTACGAATATAAAAATATGATTTTTATTAAGGTAGAGTAATAAAAATATGATTTTTATATTATGGAAGCAATAAAAATATGATTTTTATATACTAAAGAATATAAAAATGTGATTTTTATATATGTAGTGAATACGGGTGACGAAAGTGACAAAAGGCGAGAACAGCGATGACTTCTACATAAGAAGAGTCATCGCATTTGGATTAGCTAGTCGGTGAGAACTCCTCACTTTTATTTTTATTTCTAGTTGAAATATATACTAGGATGCAGACGGTGTTTAGTAGCACCCGACACCCGTCGTCCATAGACCATGGACGGCTTGTATGCTTGTTTGTTTGATTTTGATGTGTAGTTGATTGTGTGATGTGAAAAGAATTAAAATATTTATATAGTTAGAAATATTTTGTAACAACCCGGAAAATGCGAGCCAATTTGAAATTTTTATTTTGGCAATTTTAACAAATTTTGAATATTTAAAATGATTATTTTAAATAATATCGACGAGAAATTTATTTTGAATAGAATTAGAACGTATATATTTATATTGATTGTCGTTAGAATATAAATATTTATTTATAAATATAAAAGGAATTGAATATGGCGCGGTAGTTCGATAATTCGATTTCAAACTTCAAATGAATGTATAGGATTCAAAATAAACCGGATTTTAGCAAAACCAAAAATAATAGGATCTAACTGAGAATATCTTTCCAACGAATCTGAAAAATCAAAATTTCAAAGCGTGGATAAAAAGTTATGACCAGTTGAAATTTCAGAATAGTCGCTATGGAATTTCGGCCCTTAAAAATGGTAATTTTGCAAACGACCTCGGATTTTGACGAAACCACTTTTATTGGATCCGTGATGTCAAGTTACTGCTATATTCCAAATTTCATAATTTTTCGAATCAATATGTGAGCGTGGCAAAGGAAAATGCGTTTGACCAGTTTTAGTTGATTTTAATCGACTGGATAATGGCCATTTTTCAAACGGTCTCAGAATTCGACGAAACTAGTTTTTTTAGGGCCGTATCGTCAATACGAAGCCAGAAAATATTTTTCTGGAATTTTTCGAGTTAGTATGTGACCCCAGTAAATTGAAATGCGCGTTCAAATTCAATGTATAAAGTTATATGTTGATTTTGACGAAAACAGATCGTAACGACCGAATTGGCCTACGTGACATATCCCATTGTGTTCGGAATGGGGGAAATTAGCTATGAGCGACAGGCGGTGGGTTTGATTTCGAAGTCGAAATAAAAAGATGCTTTTTGAAATTAATTAATTAAATATATATTATAATATATAGCCCCCCCCGTTGTCTCTCTCCCCCAAACCCGGTTCAGAATAAAAAGAAAAAAAACTAAATCTTCAAATCGAAATCACGGCCCTCCTCCTTCACCGTCGACGCCGCGCCCTCCATCACCTTGGCCCCGACCTCCCCTCCGCCTTCGATCTCCTCTCCTACCCACTTCGAGCAACCCCCGAATCGCTCATCCCGTCGCTCCACCGTTGACCCCCCCTCCTCCGTCGCGCCCGCCAGCATCTCGAACGGCGCCCCTCCGTCGATCGATAGCCATCCTCTCCTCTCCCTCTCTCTTCTCCTTCCTCCGCTGGAAACCCCCAATCCACGAAAAAAACCGCCGCACCACTTCGCAGCTACCACCCCTACCACCACCTACGAAGCTTCGAGTCCACCGACGCAGCAAGATCCAAATTTTATCAAGAAAAATGTAAGTTTCTTTTTTTGGTTTTGATTTATTTAGAATAGAAAGCATAGTTTGAAAAGCAGTTTTTATATATAAAACATAATTTTAAAATTCAGTTTTTAATTATATATATAGGATATAAAAGTATGTAAAGGTGAGATTTTTATTCGTATAAAAATGTGATTTTTCTCATATGAAGTAGCAAATGAAAGATTATATTTTTAGTATGAAAGGTTACATTTTTATATGAAAGGTTATATTTTTGAACAAGAAAATATAATTTTTATAATATAGAAAGGTTAAAAATATAATTATTGTAACACCCCGAAAATTCTATAACTGTGAAATTAACAAATTAAAGTATAATTAATTTGAAATCAAAGAACCAAGGGAAATGGGATACGCCATTGCGTTCGTCTCGGAAAAATACGCGAAATAGAGTCCGAGTTTTCGAAAAACGGAGTCCGTATGAAGAAGATATGGCCTTCGGAAGTTTTGAATCAAATTTAAAATTCAAACAGAATAAAATAATTCGAAAATGGGGCCCAATGGGCCAGGGCGGGTAAACACCCGCCAAGGCCACCCAGGTCGACTGGGCTGTCGACCTGGGCTACCCATGTCGACAGGGCTGTCGACAGCCCTGTCGACAGGGGTATCGACCTGGTCGAGCCCAGTCAACCTGGCTGGCCAGGTCTGTGTTTGGTCGAATTTCTGAGGTCTGCTTTGTCATTAGGGCTAGGTGGCGGGTTCTAATTGGTCTCTCTATCTAATGAATGGCTACGATCTAACCTAGCAACATCAATGGTCCTAATCAATTCCTAACCTTTATATAAACAACCCTAGACTAAACCCTAATCTATTCATTCAAATTAAGAACATAGCCGCCATGTTACTGAGGAACGACAAAGAGTAGCCGCCAACTAGAGAGGGAATTAGGAAGAAAGTTCTAAAGCCTAAAGCAATTCAAGCAACCTAAAGCCAATCAATTCAACAAAGGAATCATATCTCTTAATTAGAGAATTCGCCGCAACCATTGTAAGTAGAGTATTACTTTGGTATGAATAAACAATTGTGTTGATGTGTATGCTTGAATTGTGGCAATGAAAGTAATTCATATTTGTGCAATAAGTATACGTTTGGAATATTGCGCAAATTATGTAATCTATGTTGAAGCTACATGTATGTAGTTGATTGAAATTCATGCAAGTTTGGGGCTTTGTTATTATGTCACTATGATGTATATTTTTGTGCATAAATCATTTTGCAAGTAATTGAAACAAGTTTGGTTGTTATAGCTCATATGAAACTATGTTGGAATTTTGACACCATAATCCATGTATTAAGTCATGCTTTTGCAAAACTTATGAATATGGCTAGGCTATGAATGATATTTGGCATAATTGAAATCTATGATTAAGTCTATCTTGTTTAAAAGAATTATATGATGACATATGTGAGACATGGCTAGGTTAGACTCAAAAATCCCTTTTTGCAAGTTTAAAGCAAACACCATGATTAGGAATATTTATGCATAAGTATATTTATACTATCATTATGTGATTAGACTTAAATCATGATTATGTTGAACTATGTTTTTGTGTTAGTAACAAAGTATCCCCTTTGTAAACATGTAGAAACCTTATGAACATGACTTGGTTATGTTTATGCCATGGATAAATTTAACTTTACTTATGCCATGCTTATGTTTGACATTATGCCATGTTTATGCTAAAAGTATTTATGCCATGCTTATGTTTGACATTATGCTATGCCTATGCTAGAAATATTTATGACATGCTTATGTTTGACATTATGCCTAAATAAGAATATAGGTTCATGTTGTAGTTAAACCTATGCAAGTTCACTTGCTTTGATTCATGTCACCTATGTTACCACTATGCAAGTACACCAATTTCTATTTTGTATTTCCAACGTCATATGCAAGTTCATGCGCTCACCTTCCTCTCTTTGTGTATGTAATCACGCCATAAGCCTCCCCTTTTCGCATGGCTAAATTGGGCTTTAAAAGGCTAAGCCCAATATATATATAAACGGACGTGTAAAACGGGGGAAAATAACGTTGGGTTAAAATTAATTAATGAATGGAAATATAAAATAGAAGGGCCCAAATTCAAGTATGGGTTGGGCCCGTGATTGGTGTAACCTTTACACCATTAACTTAATAATGGGCCGCAAATATTTACATATAAGAAATAAAGAAGAATGACAAGATATGTAAATGTAGAACATACGATGTGTTTAACCCGAGGTTGGATTGAGTTGTGATGTAAACCTGCCCGGAACCGCCCGGCTGTCCAGTAGTCACAACAATACCTATCCAATGTGGGAGGTTAAACATGGAGCCCAGCAAGGACCCGAGGTTAGACTGAGTTGTGGCGTAAGACTGCCCGGAACCAACCGGCAACAGGCAGCCACAACAATACCTGTCTAATGTGAGAGGTCAGGGCCTTAATAAGACAATTAAGGCTGAGTCAGGATTGTTAGGATTAAGTGAACTAAAGACTTAATCAAAATGGAACATGCTAAACTAAACGGACTGGTGGGGGTTAGGTAGGAAACACTTAACCAACTTAGCATGTTGGCTAGAGATAGAAAACCTAGTAACGGGGGACCCTTTTCAGCAGTAACCCTAAAAGGTGTATCAGGATACCCTGAAACTAGGCAGGGTGGGGCACGATTACTGGGCTGATTGTAAGAGGTCAAAGCGACGGCGGTGGTGTAGCAGTGTAGGTTCTAACGGAGTGCGGGCGTGCACACACTCCGGCGTAGAAAAATAAGGCACTAGACACCAGTAGCATACCTGTGCACTCCAAGGTTGTGTCGGGTTGCCACTATGGGACTTGATACACCCCATGGTGGGACCAGCATAGGTAACTACAGACATCGGGGGCCGTAAGACACATGTAACTATGCGAGTAGGAGCCGATCATCGTAGAATGGATCACATCACCCTGATTATGGGTTGCAAATTGGAAACTAGTTTATATGGGTTCAGAGATTAACATGGGGTACGGTAGTATATTCGACCCTAGACAACTTAACCAAGTTTATAGTACATGCCCACTTCTTGTTTATACTTATCATACCCAGTTCTTTATCCATAGACAAAATAGTACTAGACTTACTCAGGCTTTATGTCTGACTCTGTTTTTCTTTCGTCTTCTTTCTTCCGTTTCCCCCCCCCCCAGGTCCTCAGGGAGGGAACACAGCAGCTTGACCAACCTCAACATCCAGCTTGAAGAAGAGAAATGTATTGCTTGGACTTTCCTGTTTTGAACTATGGCTTTGGACAATCCACTATGGGGCTTTTACAGTTTATCTATGTTTTATTTATGCTTCTTTAAATAATGTACTCAAGACAGATTATGAAAGTGTTATGTTATGTTTTTGGAAAGGATGTTGTTGTAACACGTATTTGACTTTATGAAATAAAGTTTGTTGTTCTTCCGCTGTTTACAAATATGTGTTCTTATATCTGTCTTGTATATCTGTGACTTGTACTTATAAACCTCCACCAAAATTAGGGCATTCCCTTTGAGAGTGACCCTAATGGAGGTGGGGTGTTTCACTTGGTATCAGAGCATGGGTTTACCAGATAAGATAAAAAGTTTTGAAAAATTATTTTCAAAAAGGAAATCTAAAGAAGCATTTTTAAAAGAAAAATGTTATTTTATTTTAAAAAGGCAAAGTCCACTCCCCAAAGCCATAGGAATTATCTCTTATCCTTCGTTTTGAATCTATCCTTTTTGTTTCAGCATGTCCCAAGATCTTAACTTGCCGGAAGGGGTGCCAATACCTGGTTGGTTTAGACGGTTCTTAGAAGCAAGGGCCACTCAGCCAGGTCCTACCGTTCCTCCTCCCCCAGCTGAAGGGAATCATCCAGCTGCGGCAGCACCTTTTCCTCCACCTCCTCCTCGGGGAAACACATTCGCTAAGATATGCAAAGATTTCAAAGCTATGGGAGGAAGGGATTTCCATGGAACTGAGTCCTTCGTGGCAGCTAGGAATTGGCTGAAAGAAACGGAGGACCTATTCATCATCTTTGAAGTAGAAGATAGACAAAAAGTACTGTTGGCAGTGTGGCTATTGAAGGGCGAGGCTTCCTACTGGTGGGAAGTCACTAATGCTGAAAGACCAGTGGAGACATGGGAGGACTTTAGGGCAAGGTTTGAGACTAAATTCCTCTCAGATGCGGAAAGAAGTTTGCAGTTGGAAAAATTCTTATTTCTTGAACAAGGGGACAAGACTATCAGAGAGTATGTGAATCAGTTCGATGAGCTGGCTAGGTTTGGGCTTGATCTAGTCAACACCCCGCACAAGAAGGCTCTCCGTTTCGTCAAAGGGTTGAATGAGCCATTACACAGTCTGGCCATGACCCATATACCCATGGGAGCCACGTATGAAAGATTGGTGCAAATGGCATTGCTGAATGAAGAGGATAAGGGCAAGAAGGAGACAAAGGCAGAAAGCTCTCAAGGGAAGAAAGAGGGTTTGCAGCCTAAGAAGACAGACTTTAAAAAAGGCGGGGAAGGCAACAAAGAGAAGAGGACGTGTAATTTCTGTGGCAAAGTGGGGCACTTAGTAAAGGACTGCCGGAAAAAGAAGGCCAAGGAGAATGGTGGGTGCTTTTCTTGCGGTGAGACGGGCCATAGGGCTAAGGACTGCCCAAAGAAACGGGGACAGGGGCAGGGCGCTGGATCCACCCCAGGGGCACAGATTCATGTGCTGGAAGCGCCACCTTTGCAACAGCGAGGTATAAATACTTCTGTAGAAAGTGTAGTTTATCTTTATGATCACCCCGTTCGCACTTTATTTGATTCTGGCGCATCACACTCCTTTATCTCGTCTGCTTTAGTAGAATCTCTGCACCTAAAAACTAGCATGGTAGAGGACCCCTTAATTGTTTCAAACCCAATTGGGGGCCCAGCTCATTTGTCTATGATCTGTGTGGGATTGAAAATTTCTATTCTAAGCGTAGAATTTCAATGTAGTGCCTTTGTTTTGGGCTTTTCGGGTTATGGTTTGGTTTTGGGTATGGATTGGCTATCCAGTAATGGGGCCATCCTTGATTGTGAGAAAAGGGTTGTTAGGCTCCTAACCCAGCTCGGTAATACTTTGGAAATTTCTTGTAATCCCTCGTATGCGGTTATGCTTAGTTATCTTGAATCGCTAGATGCCTCTGTTGAAAATTTGCAATCAGTTAGAGTGGTCCGGGAATATCCGGATGTCTTCGAAGAGGTGAAGGGCTTGCCTCCGAAGCGGGAAATAGACTTCCGCATATATCTTGTAGATAATGCAAAGCCCGTTGCGTTGCCCGTTAGACATATGGCTCCACGAGAAAGGAAAGAGCTCAGTAAACAGATTAAAGAGCTTCTAGAAAAGGGGTTCATTAGGAGGAGCATTTCAGAATAGGGCACTCCAGTAGTGTTCGCCACTAAGGCTAAAGGTTCATTTCGCTGATGCATGAGTTGTAAAGAATCACCTTAGTAAGTACATTTGGCAACATAGTTGACATTTGTTTATTTTCAAGAGATAATTCATCTATGTGGAATACCTTCTAGTAAGTGAACAAGATCCAAGATTCACTAATGAATTTTGGAGAGCTTGCATGGAACCATGAGTACGCAGTTAGGCTTGAGCCAAGTATACTAGAAGGAGAATAAGTGAAAAAGGAAACAAGAATTAAGAAGCTACGAAATTGTGAAGTTAAAGACGGACAAAGCATAATGGAGTTAAGCTCAAGAAATGCGACTTAGAAAATTGAAGACTAGATTCGTGCATAATATCTCTTCTTAAGAGTATATCCTTGATTCCTCTCTTCCTGTAGAGCTTACTTGCATAGTATCTTTTCTGTATATCCTCCCGGTCCCATTCTCAATCCAATTTCTGTTGCAAACCACATAGGGAGTATGACTCATCTGTTAGTAACACATGTTGGGGCTCGAGGGTGTTCATCGGTTTGACTAAAAGTTCTCGGGTTTTATAGGATACAAATTGGTCTTAGGAAGGGACTCCCTTGTGACCTAAAAAGGAGTCCATCATGCTTAGTTGCCTAGAATCATATATGGTGGTTGGGTTGAGTAACTCTTTGGGTGTCAGTCTGATGTTGATTTCGGTCTTCGGGGCTGATGCTTAGAGAATTCTTCTCCTAATCAATATATATGTGGCATAGGTTTTCAGTTTTGACATTGCCTAATGGGCACAAAGTTTTTACTTGCTTCATTCGACTATACCTTTAGATAGGAACAATTGGAAAAATGGCCTATAAATTAGAGCTACCCGAGAAGTTGGCTGGAGTCCACAACGTTTTTCACGTTTCTCATCTTCGAAAATGTCTTCATGAGTCCGCTGAAGTGGTAGAGCCAAATATACTCGAAGAGGCCGAAGTGGAACGCGAAGCAACCATAAGAAAAGTTCCAACCCGCATCTTAGGAACGGAAGCGAAGAAGCTACGCAACCGCGAAGTCAAGCTCGTCAAAGTTCAGTGGAGCGACGCCGAGGAAGACGCGACTTGGGAAACTGAAGCTAGAATCCGTACAGCCTACCCTTTTCTGTTCGAGGGTACATCCTTGATCTTTCCTTTTCCTTAAGTTGCGCTTTTATCTATCTTTTTAGGTATCTCTCCTCGACCTTATCTTTTAGGTAGAATCTTTTTGGATGAAAACATGTAGTTGAAACATGTTATGGATGATGGTTGCAAGTGGTTGTAAGTGATTGCTAGTGGTTGCTCGTGGTTGCATATACACACACAATCTAGGTTTTAGATCGGCTCAGTCACTTCATATTGCATATGCATATATGTTTGTATTCGTATATGGTTGAACTTTAATGTATTGTCATGTGGATGTTGCATTTGTATTGAATAATTGAGCACTCATGTAGAATCATGAATAGGAAAATTTGCATACATAATGGATTCACGGCACTTACATAATTTGCATTAAGGAGGTCAACTGAATCAGTAGACCGCCTGATTTTGCATTAGATAAGTACATGTACACACACACTTCGCATATGATCATGAAGCATTAGATGTCTTTTAAGGACAGTGGATGCTCGTGTTTGATGGATGAGTAGATGGATGACTGGATGTTAGGATTTACATTCCTCCTAACTTGAAGATTTCGGGGACGAAATCCTTTTAAGTGGGGGAGAATGTAACACCCCGAAAATTCTATAACTGTGAAATTAACAAATTAAAGTATAATTAATTTGAAATCAAAGAACCAAGGGAAACGGGATACGCCATTGCGTTCGTCTCGGAAAAATACGCGAAATAGAGTCCGAGTTTTCGAAAAACGGAGTCCGTATGAAGAAGATATGGCCTTCGGAAGTTTTGAATCAAATTTAAAATTCAAACAGAATAAAATAATTCGAAAATGGGGTCCAATGGGCCAGGGCGGGTAAACACCCGCCAAGGCCACCCAGGTCTACTGGGCTGTCGACCTAGGCTACCCATGTCGACAGGGCTGTCGACAGCCCTGTCGACAGGGGTATCGACCTGGTCGAGCCCAGTCAACCTGGCTGGCCAGGTCTGTGTTTGGTCGAATTTCTGAGGTCTGCTTTGTCATTAGGGCTAGGTGGCGGGTTCTAATTGGTCTCTCTATCTAATGAATGGCTACGATCTAACCTAGCAACATCAATGGTCCTAATCAATTCCTAACCTCTATATAAACAACCCTAGACTAAACCCTAATCTATTCATTCAAATTAAGAACTTAGCCGCCATGTTACTGAGGAACGACAAAGAGTAGCCGCCAACTAGTGAGGGAATTAGGAAGAAAGTTCTAAAGCCTAAAGCAATTCAAGCAACCTAAAGCCAATCAATTCAACAAAGGAATCATATCTCTTAATTAGAGAATTCGCCGCAACCATTGTAAGTAGAGTATTACTTTGGTATGAATAAACAATTGTGTTGATGTGTATGCTTGAATTGTGGCAATGAAAGTAATTCATATTTGTGCAATAAGTATACGTTTGGAATATTGCGCAAATTATGTAATCTATGTTGAAGCTACATGTATGTAGTTGATTGAAATTCATGCAAGTTTGGGGCTTTGTTATTATGTCACTATGATGTATATTTTTGTGCATAAATCATTTTGCAAGTAATTGAAACAAGTTTGGTTGTTATAGCTCATATGAAACTATGTTGGAATTTTGACACCATAATCCATGTATTAAGTCATGCTTTTGCAAAACTTATGAATATGGCTAGGCTATGAATGATATTTGGCATAATTGAAATCTATGATTAAGTCTATCTTGTTTAAAAGAATTATATGATGACATATGTGAGACATGGCTAGGTTAGACTCAAAAATCCCTTTTTGCAAGTTTAAAGCAAACACCATGATTAGGAATATTTATGCATAAGTATATTTATACTATCATTATGTGATTAGACTTAAATCATGATTATGTTGAACTATGTTTTTGTGTTAGTAACAAAGTATCCCCTTTGTAAACATGTAGAAACCTTATGAACATGACTTGGTTATGTTTATGCCATGGACAAATTTAACTTTACTTATGCCATGCTTATGTTTGACATTATGCCATGTTTATGCTAAAAGTATTTATGCCATGCTTATGTTTGACATTATGCTATGCCTATGCTAGAAATATTTATGACATGCTTATGTTTGACATTATGCCTAAATAAGAATATAGGTTCATGTTGTAGTTAAACCTATGCAAGTTCACATGCTTTGATTCATGTCACCTATGTTACCACTATGCAAGTACACCAATTTCTATTTTGTATTTCCAACGTCATATGCAAGTTCATGCGCTCACCTTCCTCTCTTTGTGTATGTAATCACGCCATAAGCCTCCCCTTTTCGCATGGCTAAATTGGGCTTTAAAAGGCTAAGCCCAATATATATATAAACGGACGTGTAAAACGGGGGAAAATAACGTTGGGTTAAAATTAATTAATGAATGGAAATATAAAATAGAAGGGCCCAAATTCAAGTATGGGTTGGGCCCGTGATTGGTGTAACCTTTACACCATTAACTTAATAATGGGCCGCAAATATTTACATATAAGAAATAAAGAAGAATGACAAGATATGTAAATGTAGAACATACGATGTGTTTAACCCGAGGTTGGATTGAGTTGTGATGTAAACCTGCCCGGAACCGCCCGGCTGTCCAGTAGTCACAACAATACCTATCCAATGTGGGAGGTTAAACATGGAGCCCAGCAAGGACCCGAGGTTAGACTGAGTTGTGGCGTAAGACTGCCCGGAACCAACCGGCAACAGGCAGCCACAACAATACCTGTCTAATGTGAGAGGTCAGGGCCTTAATAAGACAATTAAGGCTGAGTCAGGATTGTTAGGATTAAGTGAACTAAAGACTTAATCAAAATGGAACATGCTAAACTAAACGGACTGGTGGGGGTTAGGTAGGAAACACTTAACCAACTTAGCATGTTGGCTAGAGATAGAAAACCTAGTAACGGGGGACCCTTTTCAGCAGTAACCCTAAAAGGTGTATCAGGATACCCTGAAACTAGGCAGGGTGGGGCACGATTACTGGGCTGATTGTAAGAGGTCAAAGCGACGGCGGTGGTGTAGCAGTGTAGGTTCTAACGGAGTGCGGGCGTGCACACACTCCGGTGCAGAAAAATAAGGCACTAGACACCAGTAGCATACCTGTGCACTCCAAGGTTGTGTCGGGTTGCCACTATGGGACTTGATACACCCCATGGTGGGACCAGCATAGGTAACTACAGACATCGGGGGCCGTAAGACACATGTAACTATGCGAGTAGGAGCCGATCATCGTAGAATGGATCACATCACCCTGATTATGGGTTGCAAATTGGAAACTAGTTTATATGGGTTCAGAGATTAACATGGGGTACGATAGTATATTCGACCCTAGACAACTTAACCAAGTTTATAGTACATGCCCACTTCTTGTTTATACTTATCATACCCAGTTCTTTATCCATAGACAAAATAGTACTAGACTTACTCAGGCTTTATGTCTGACTCTGTTTTTCTTTCGTCTTCTTTCTTCCGTTTCCCCCCCCCCCCAGGTCCTCAGGGAGGGAACACAGCAGCTTGACCAACCTCAACATCCAGCTTGAAGAAGAGAAATGTATTGCTTGGACTTTCCTGTTTTGAACTATGGCTTTGGACAATCCACTATGGGGCTTTTGCAGTTTATCTATGTTTTATTTATGCTTCTTTAAATAATGTACTCAAGACAGATTATGAAAGTGTTATGTTATGTTTTTGGAAAGGATGTTGTTGTAACACGTATTTGACTTTATGAAATAAAGTTTGTTGTTCTTCCGCTGTTTACAAATATGTGTTCTTATATCTGTCTTGTATATCTGTGACTTGTACTTATAAACCTCCACCAAAATTAGGGCATTCCCTTTGAGAGTGACCCTAATGGAGGTGGGGTGTTTCAATTATTATACTAGTGGCATATTAAAAATATGATTTTTATACATATAGAGTAATAAAAATATAATCTTTATTAGGAGAAGAGCAATATAAAAATATAATTTTTATATATATGAAGTGAAGTTAAAAATTCGATCTTTATATATTTAGTAGCATTGTGAAAATA
This sequence comes from Allium sativum, assembly GCA_030737875.1. Lineage (NCBI taxonomy): Eukaryota > Viridiplantae > Streptophyta > Magnoliopsida > Asparagales > Amaryllidaceae > Allium > Allium sativum. Next base: position 496,032,637 of record CM060920.1, read on the forward strand.
TATAAAGTGGAAATAAAAATATATTTTTTATTCGAACAGCGTGAAAAGAACTGCAATTGGCGTTTCAAACAGATCCAGACGGTTCAACAGTTCAAAAGCAAAGCAGGCGGAGTGGAACCCTCAGTGAGAACTTCTCACCATTTAATCTTGTTTTCTAGTTAATAATATATACTAGGATGCAGACGGTGTTTAGTAGCACCCGACACCCGTCATCCACAGACCATGGACGGCTTGTATGCTTGTTTGTTTGATTTTGATGTGTAGTTGATTGTGTGATGTGATGTGAAATGAAATAAAATATTTATGTAGTTAAAAATATTTTATAGTTGAAAATATAATTTTTAACATGAATGTGAATAAATAAATATAAACAAATAGGACGATTTGTTTATATACACACATTTGACTGATATTGATTGGGATGATAAATTTTACACATCGCCCAACTGCACAAATAAAATCTGTGTTTGATTGATTGAAACCCCACATGGGTATTGGATGATATATGACATACACTAATCCCAGTAATTAGTTGTATGTCGATCGATTGATTGACAGACTGTTATGAGCGTTAAATATTTATATTTGATGCTTATACAGTGTAGAACGCACTCTGGATGATGGTTGATTATTTGTCATTGTTGATTTATACATGTGTTGTAAAAAAATCCATATAATTAGCATTATATGGTAATTGATTGGGCCTCATTCCAGTTTTGAATAGGAATATTTGAAAAGAAATATTTGAATAGAAATATTTGAAAAAGAAATATTTGAAATAGAATACTTGAAAATAGAAATATATGAAGTCGTGTTGATTAGATTGACGCCATTTTGACGTGAACGATATTTATATTGATTTTATTCATTTTTAAATGAATATTGAAAAGTGATTTCAATAATTGAATATTTTAGAAATTGAATTGAATAGAATTCAAATCGAATTAGAAATTGAATTGAATAGAATTCAAATCGAATTGAAATTGAATTGAATAGAAAATGAATTCGAATTAAATTGAATAGATTCGAAATTCGAATTAAATTGAAATGAATTGAAATTCAAATTAAATTGAAATCGATTTGAAATGAAATTAAAACGAATCTATAAGGAAAAATTCAATTTTGATTTGAATTTGAAATGAAGTTGAAATCGTTTCGAAAACGAATTCAAAACGATTTATAAAATACGTTTTAAAAGGAAATCGATGAAGTATACATTATATATATAATATAATGGCATGAATAGAACGCGCCGCGCCGCGGCAGTTCGCGAATTTCGACCATTGACTTCGAATGGACATTGCGGGAGATCCGACCGTCGGATTCTCCTAAACCCGGAACCGTTGGGTTCGTATCGAAAAGAGCTTTCTAACAAATATTAGAAATTAGAAATCTAACGGTTGGATTTGGAATTATGTCCAAATCAAATTTGGAAAAGGTCGTTGTAAGTGCAGTTTGATGGCCATTGATGGAAATTGAAAGTACGGGCCTTAAAAATATTAATAATTTGTGTAAAATCATAAGAAATGATTTGTGAAGAATTGGGATGAAAAACTCCATATTTGAAAAGATAAAAATAGATTTCTATCGAGATGAACTAGTTTTGAACTAGAACAATAATTTATTTATTTTTAAAATAAATAAATTGAATTTGAAATGGTTTTAAAAGTAACCAGAATTTCCAATAATTGAATGGGAATGGATTTGAATCGAAATTGTCTTTGGAATATTTCGATGTTGGATTTCGTGACGATACAGGTATTGTTATGGGAATTTGAAAGAAATATTTATATCGTTATTTCCAATACGATATTTGTTGGTCGTAGAATTTGATATTGAATATAAGCCGATATATTTTCTATTCAGAGCCTTGTATTTAATATCAAATGTGATTTGGGTTTGTCGTGAATGGTGTCTTCATTAACACTGTTCTTAAGCCCAGTTGAGAAAAAGATTAAATCTTTTTATTTATATTTAATGAAGTGTACCAATTAAATAATATTTAATTGGAATTGAATTGGTATTGATTTTTGGGTTTATCGTGAACATTGTTTTTTAAATAACACTTGTTCTTTAACCCGATAATTAATGTAATGTGATTTTGGGTTTATAGTGAGCCGTGTTTTAAACGACATTGGTTCTTTAACCCAGTTAAAGACAGGATATTGATTTCTGTAAAGATTAAAACTAAGTGGAGTTTTATTGAATCTTTAATTAGATTGAAAAGATCGAGAATGGAGTATCACCAGTTTTGCTCCAGGCGATAGTTAAATCTTTAATTAGATTTGAACTTGAAATGGTAATTGAATTTACCGATAACACCGTGGTGTTAGATATGAAGTATGACCAGTTTTACTTCATGGGATAAATAGGTTGAGATTGGGAAATAAAATAAATAATTACTTAGGTGTGGTTCGCTAACCCCGACTAGTTTAAAGTGATATTCAAAGGAAGATTAAAGAATTTATCTTTGATAAAATTAATGGGAACCTTTCCCAAAATATTAGAATATTTGAATAAAAAGAATATTCTGAAGTGGAATGAGGCGTATGTTGTGTTTGTGTAACACTTTTATAATATATACGCGAGTTATTCAGAAAGACCGGGTTTATCCCATTCTAAATAACTGATTCGACGTGGTGTCGAAGATGAAGACAGTGGTTGAAGACCGGAGGTATTCACGTCGTTTGGGTGATTACTGATGATCTTGATTGGGCCGTACACCCAAGAGGAGGGAATCAGTTAGTGATCGTCCAGACGTACTTGGAGATCGATGGATATGCGGGGTACTAGTTGCCTCCGGTTTCGTTCAGACCCAGAACAAACTTGTAAATGGACTGTGTGTCTGACATTTGATTTTAGTCAGTGTGATTGATTTCTATTAAATATATATCTGTTTGGCGGCGGAGAATTTATTCTCTTGCTTAACGCCCTTCTCTGAGACGTACGAGCTCAGGGTGTATATATTGATGGATATCAAACGCATGGAGTGAATTGTCTGTGTGGCATGCCTAAGTGGCAAATGATCAAGGCTTCTGTTGCAAAGCAAAGTCTTGTGGTTGATGATCAAAGCACAGCCTATATGGCACAGCTTTGTGTAACGTTGATTCGCGAGCCTCACACCCCGGTGGTGAACCAAAAACGGGAGAGGACCTCAGGGAGGACATGCGTTTCTTTCTAGTTAGAAGTGGCGTCAGTGGTTTTACACGCCCTGACGAGTTTGACTTATGTGGTTGTTGCTGTTGCGAGGCGCCTCAGTTAGATCAGACGATCTGGGTCCGATGGAGTCATTCGTTGGCTCATTTACGCCCCAAAGGGCGGGGAAACGCAGTGTTCAGGAATTTTAATCCACATCGATGGACCGGCCCTGTCTGTCCAAGGGCCCACCTGAGTCTGGGTCCTGAGACATGGGCTAGATTGTCTCGAATCGGTAGAGGACGATCACTGGCCTCGGTTCACAGATGGAAATCCAATTTCCAATACGTGACTTTGCGGTTTTGATTGTAATCCTATATATGGCGACATTGTGGGATGGGGCGCTTATGCCGTCTATGATTGATACTTATGATTTGAAGTTGTTTTTGACCCTATACACTTATAGTACTATCAAAATAATCTGTTTTAAACGTATCAAGCATTCTTTGGCTATTATAAGGTAAAAACCCTATCCTCCGGCTTGCACTGCATTGTATGATGGGACCTGGGTCTTATAATAGCTTCATTTTTCTTTATTTAGCATTGCGCTGTTTGTTTTATGCACTAGTGTTCTTGGGAGGAAACCCGTTCCGTGTTATACGGCGTGGTCCCTTGATTTACCTAACTTTAAATAAAGAATAATAACTGTTTTAGTTCTCACCCCAGTCCCATGACCGACCTGGAGTTTATTGTTCTAACCTAAACTGTGGGTGCCCTTATTTTGACACGGGCAGCTAGTAGTTTTGGTTTTGCAGATTTATATTCACAGGATCCTGATTTACGGCTGGAACGATACTCGGAAAGCTTTGTATCCGCGTATTACTTCTAGTTGTGTATTGTATTATTTTCCGCTGCTATGTAATGTATTGTAATCTCTGATAATATATGATGTGTAATATTTATTCATACTCTGTATATTCTTGTAATATGATGAATTGTTGTAATATACAATGAATTGTTCTTCCGTCTGCGTTCTGTTGTGGCTCGTTCTCAACTCAATCCGGGCTTTCCTTACCGGGGAAGTTCGGGTCGTTTCAGCTGGTATCAGAGCTTTGGTTTACAAAGCTCAGAGTACAAGACACATTAGAACCATACGAAAGGATTCATCAGATATTGGAATAGTAATATCCAATGGGAATGACTCGTTAGAGATAGGATCAGTAGTATCCTAGAACGAGTGTGAAGAGTATACTTTTGAAATGAAAACAAATTTAGTTTTGTGAATTTAAATCAACTATTCGTATTTGATTATTTCTTTGTATTGATTTGGGCAATCCAGTATATATAGATTTTGCATATACGTCTGATCCGCATGTATTTGAAGTTTTAATATACTGGATAGATATAGAATCATACTCTAGTGGCCCGAAGATGATTCTGATGGTTGAGTACTCATCGTCAGAGTTTATATTCGAGTGACGAAAGTGAGGTTTCTATATATTTCCAATTGAGTGGTGTGAGAACCAAAATTAGATAGGGCCTATTGTTGTGATTTGGCATCAAAAATATGATTTTTGACTATGTATCAAAGTTATAAATTTGAAAAGCTAATCAACAAATTGATTGTTGGTTGTGTTGTTTGATTATTGTTTTGATTAATTAAATGTTGAACCTATAACCAAATTGAATCAAATAGTGAATTGTATCGAAAATTTATCGCATTTGCATGCATATACTTGTACTTACATTGAACAGGTCATAGCAAGGAGGCTAGAGCAGCAGAATAAAATTGTTTGCCCGACAAATAGGTACATGTTTACCATAATTTATTGTTTTGTTGGGTGATGATGATTTTATGAGCCGATTGGCTAGCCGCTTGGCTTTTTCTTTTTCTTTTGGATTGAAGAAGGCCATGGGAGGCTATATGAAATATCCCGAAGTCCCCAGTGCAGGGGAGGTTATGGCGAAATTTTTGGAAAATTTAGGGTGTTAGCCAAATTTTTGAAAAATTTGAAAAGTTCTTAGAAACTGAAAAGTTGAAGAACTTAAGTCGTAGTGAAAATAATGGAAGTTGGGTTGATTTGTTAAACAACTTTCAGCTTCGTTCCTTTTCGGGGATGAAAAGTTTTAAGTGGGGGAGAATGTAACAACCCAGAAAATGCAAGCCAATTTGAAATTTTTATTTTGGCAATTTTAACGAATTTTGAATATTTAAAATGATTATTTTAAATAATATCGACGAGAAATTTATTTTGAATAGAATTAGAACGTATATATTTATACAGATCATCGTTAGAATATAAATATTTATTTATAAATATAAAAGGAATTGAATATGGCGCGGTAGTTCGATAATTCGATTTCAAACTTCAAACTTCAAATGAATGTACAGGATTCAAAATAAACCGAATTTTAGCGAAACCAAAAATAATAGAATCTAATTGAGAATATTTTTCCAACGAATCCGGAAAATCAAAATTTCATAGCGTGGATAAAAAGTTATTTCCAGTTGAAATTTCAGAATAGTCGCTATGGAATTTCGGCCCTTAAAAATGGTAATTTTGCAAACGACCTCGGATTTCGACGAAACCACTTTTGTTGGATCCGTGATGTCAAGTTATTGCTAGATTCCAAATTTCATAATTTTTTGAATCAATATGTGAGCGTGGAAAAGGAAAACGCGTTTGACCAGTTTCAGTTGATTTTAATCGACTGGAAAATGGCCATTTTTCAAACGGTCTCAGAATTCAACGAAACTAGTTTTGTTAGGACCGTATCGTCAATACGAAGCCAGGATATATTTTTTTGGAATTTTTCGAGTTAGTATGTGACCCCAGTAAATTGAAATGCGCGTTCAAATTCAATATATAGAGTTATATGTTGATTTTGACGAAAACAGATCATAACGACCGAATTGGCCTATGTGACATATCCCATTGTGTTCGGAATGGGGGAAATTAGCTATGGGCGACAAGCGGTGGGTTCGATTTCGAAGTCGAAATAAAAAGATGCTTTTTGAAATTAAGTAATTAAATATATATTATAATATATAGCCCCCCCCCCCGTTGTCTCTCTCCCCCAAACCCGGTTCAGAATAAAAAGAAGAAAAAAAACTAAATCTTCAAATCGAAATCGCGGCCCTCCTCCTTCACCGTCGACGCCGCGCCCTCCATCACCTCGGCCCCAACCTCCCCTCCGCCTTCGATCTCCTCTCCTACCCACTTCGAGCAACCCCCGAATCGCTCAGCCCGTCGCTCCACCGTTGATCCCCCCCTCCTTCGTCGCGCCCGCCAGCATCTCGAATGGCGCCCCTCCGTCGATCGAGAGCCATCCTCTCCTCTCCCTCTCTCCTCTCCTTCCTCCGCTGGAAACCCCCAATCCACGAAAAAAACCGCCACACCACTTCGCAGCTACCACCCCTACCACCACATACGAAGCTTCAAGTCCACCGACGCAGCAAGATCCAAATTTTATCAAGAAAAATGTAAGTTTCTTTTTTCGATTTTGATTTATTTAGAATAGAAAGCATAGTTTGAAAAGCAGTTTTTTTATATAAAACATAATTTTAAAATTCAGTTTTTAATTATATATATAGCATATAAAAGTATGTAAAGGTGAGATTTTTATTCGTATAAAAATGTGATTTTTCTCATATGAAGTAGCAAATGAAAGATTATATTTTTAGTATGAAAGGTTACATTTTTATATGAAAGGTTATATTTTTGAACAAGAAAATATAATTTTTATAATATAGAAAGGTTAAAAATATAATTTTTATACTAGTGGCATATTAAAAATATGATTTTTATACATATAGAGTAATAAAAATATAATCTTTATTAGGAGAAGAGCAATATAAAAATATAATTTTTATATATATGAAGTGAAGTTAAAAATTCGATTTTTATATATTTAGTATCGTTGTGAAAATATATAAAGTGGAAATAAAAATATAATTTTATTTGAACAGCATGAAAAGAACTGCAATTGGCGTTTCAAACAGATCCAGATGGTTCAACAGTTCAAAAGCAAAGCACGGCAGAGTGGAACCCTCAGTGAGAACTTCTCACCTTTTAATTTTGTTTTCTAGTTAATAATATATACTAGGATGCAGACGGTGTTTAGTAGCACCCGACACCCGTCGTCCACAGACCATGGACGGCTTGTATGCTTGTTTGTTTGATTTTGATGTGTAGTTGATTGTGTGATGTGATGTGAAATGAAATAAAATATTTATTTAGTTAAAAATATTTTATAGTTGAAAATATAATTTTTAACATGAATGTGAATAAATAAATATAAACAAATAGGACGATTTGTTTATATACACACATTTGACTGATATTGATTGGGACGATAAATTTTACACATCGCCCAACTGCACAAATAAAATCTGTGTTTGATTGATTGAAACCCCACACGGGTATTGGGATGATATATGACATACACTAATCCCAGTAATTAGTTGTATGTCGATCGATTGATTGACGGACTGTTATGAGCGTTAAATATTTTTATTTGATGCTTATACAGTGTAGAACGCACTCTGGATGATGGTTGATTATTTGTCATTGTTGATTTATACATGTGTTGTAAAAAAATCCATATAATTAACATTATATGGTAATTGATTGGGCCTAATTCCAGTTTTGAATAGGAATATTTGAAAAGAAATATTTGAATAGAAATATTTGAAAAAGAAATATTTGAAATAGAATATTTGAAAATAGAAATATATGAAGCCGTGTTGATTAGATTGACGCCATTTTGATGTGAATGATATTTATATCGATTTTATTCATTTTTAAATGAATATTGAAAAGTGATTTCAATAATCGAATATTTTAGAAATTGAATTGAATAGAATTCAAATCGAATTAGAAATTGAATTGAATTGAATAGAAAATGAATTCAAATTAAATTGAATAGATTCGAAATTCGAATTAAATTGAAATGAATTGAAATTCGAATTAAATTGAAATTGAATTGAAATCGATTTGAAATGAAATTAAAACGAATCTATAAGGAAAAATTCAATTTTGATTTGAATTTGAAATGAAGTTGAAATCGTTTCAAAAACGAATTCAAAACGATTTATAAAAATATGTTTTAAAAGGAAATCGATGAAGTATACATTATATATATTATATATATAATGTAATGGCCTGAATAGAACGCGTCGCGCCGCGGCAGTTCGCGAATTTCGACCATTGACTTCAAATGGACATTGCGGGAGATCCGACTGTCGGATTCTCCTAAGCCCGGAACCGTTGGGTTCGTATCGAAAAGAGCTTTCTAACGAATATTAGAAATTAGAAATCTAACGGTTGGATTTGGAATTATGTCCAAATCAAATTTGGAAAAGGTCATTGTAAGTGCAGTTTGATGGCCATTGATGGAAATCGACTGTACGGGCCTTAAAAATATTAATAATTTGTGTAAAATCATAAGAAATGATTTGTGAAGAATTGGGATGAAAAACTCCATATTTGAAAAGATAAAAATAGATTTTTATCGAGATGAACTAGTTTTGAACGAGAACAATAATTTATTTATATTTAAAATAAATAAATTGAATTTGAAATGGCTTTAAAAGTAACCAGAATTTCCAATAATTGAATGGGAATGGATTTGAATCGAAATTGTCTTTGGAATATTTCGATGTTGGATTTCGTGACGATACAGGTATTTTTATGGGAATTTGAAAGATATATTTATATCGTTATTTCCAATACGATATTTGTTGGTCGTAGAATTTGATATTGAATATAAGCCAATATATTTTCTATTCAGAGCCTTGTATTTAATATCAAATGTGATTTGGGTTTATCGTGAATGGTGTCTTCATTAACACTGTTCTTAAGCCCAGTTGAGAAAAAGATTAAATCTTTTTATTTAGATTTAATGAAGTATACCAATTAAATAATATTTAATTGGAATTGAATTGGTATTGATTTTTGGGTTTATCGTGAACAGTGTTTTTTAAATAACACTTGTTCTTTAACCCAATAATTAATGTAATGTGATTTTGGGTTTATAGTGAGCCGTGTTTTAAACGACATTGGTTCTTTGACCCAGTTAAAGACAGGATATTGATTTCTGTGAAGATTAAAACTAAGTGGAGTTTTAATGAATCTTTAATTAGATTGAAAAGATCGAGAATGGAGTATCACCAGTTTTGCTCCAGGCGATAGTTAAATCTTTAATTAGATTTGAACGTGAAATGGTAATTTAATTTACCGATAACACCTTGGTTTTAGATATGAAGTATGACCAGTTTTACTTCATGGGATAAATAGGTTGGGATTGGGAAATAAAATAAACAATTACTTCGGTGTGGTTCGCTAACCCCGACTAGTTTAAAGTGATATTCAAAGGCAGATTAAAGAATTTATCTTTGATAAAATTAATGGGAACCTTTCCCAAAATATAAAAATATTTGGATAAAAAGAATATTCTGAAGTGGAGTGAGGCGTATGTTGTGTTTGTGTAACACTTTTATAATATATACGCGAGTTATTCAGAAAGACCGGTTTTATCCCATTCTGAATAACTGATTCGACGTGGTGTCGAAGATGAAGACGGAGGTTGAAGACCGGAGGTCTTCACGTCGTTTGGGTGATTACTAATGATCTTGATTGGGCCGTACACCCAAGAGGAGGGAATCAGTTAGTGATCGTCCAGACGTACTCGGAGATCGATGGATATGCGGGGTACTAGGTGCCTCCGGTTTCGTTTAGACCCAGAACGAACTTGTAAATGGACTGTGTGTCTGACATTGGATTTTAGTCTGTGTGATTGATTTCTATTAAATATATATCTGTTTGGCGGCGGAGAATTTATTCTCTTGCTTAATGCCCTTCTCTGAGACGTACGAGCTCAGGGGGTATATATTGATGGATATCAAACGCATGGAGTGAATTGGCTGTGTGGCATGCCTAAGTGGTAAATGATCAAGGCTTCTGTTGAAAAGCAAAGTCTTGTGGTTGATGATCAAAGCACAGCTTGTGTGGCACAGCTTTGTGTAACGTTGGTTCGCGAGCCTCACACCCCGGTGGTGAACCAAAAACGGGAGAGGACCTCAGGGAGGACATGCGTTTCTTTCTAGTTAGAAGTGGCGTCAGTGGTTTTACATGCCCTGACGAGTTTGACTTATGTGGTTGTTGCTGTTGCGAGGCGCCTCGGTTAGATCGGACGATCTGGGTCCGATGGAGTCATTCGTTAGCTCATTTAGGCCCCAAAGGGCGGGGAAACGCAGTGTTCAGGAATTTTAATCCACATCGGTGGATGGCCCTGTCGCTCCAAGGGCCCACCTGAGTCTGGGTCATGAGACATGGGCTAGATTGTCTCGAATCGGTAGAGGACGATCCCTGGCCTCGGTTCGCGGATGGAAATCCAATTTCCAATACGTGACTTTGCGGTTTTGATTGTAATCCTATATACGGCGACATAGTGGGATGGGGCGCTTATGCCGTCTATGATCGATACTTATGATTTGAAGTTGTTTTTGACACTATACACTTATAGTACTATCAAAATAATCTGTTTTAAACATATCAAGCATTCTTTGGCTATTATAAGGTAAAAACCCTATCCTCCGGCTTGCATTGCATTGTATGATGGGACCTCGGTCTTATAATAGCTTCATTTTTCTTTATTTAGCATTGCGCTGCTTGTTTTATGCACTGGTGTTCTTGGGAGGAAACCCGTTCCATGTTATACGGCGTGGTCCCTTGATTTCCCTAACTTTAAATAAAGAATAATAATTGTTTTAGTTCTCACACCAGTCCCATGACTGACCTGGAGTTTATTGTTTTAACCTAAACTCTGGGTGCCCTTATTTTGACATGGGCAGCTAGTAGTTTTGGTTTTGCAGATTTATATTCATAGGATCCTGATTTACGGTTGGAACGATACTCGGAAAGCTTTGTATCCGCGTATTACTTCTAGTTGTGTATTGTATTATTTTCCGCTGCTATGTAATGTATTGTAATCTCTGATAATTTATGATGTGTAATATTTATTCATACTCTGTATATTCTTGTAATCTGATGAATTGTTGTAATATACAATGAAATGTTCTTCCGTCTGCGTTCTGTTGTTGCTCGTTCCCAACTCAATCCGGGCTTTCCTTACCGGGGAAGTTCGGGTCGTTCCGTATTTTATAGTTGAAAATATAATTTTTAACGTAAATGTGAATAAATAAATATAAACAAATCGGATGATTTGTTTATATACACACATTTGACTGATATTGATTGGGACGATAAATTTTACACATCGCCCAATTGCACAAATAAAATCTGTGTTTGATTGTTTGAAACACCACACGGGTATTGGGACGATATATGACATACACTAATCCCAATAATTAGTTGTATGTCGATCGATTGATTGACAGACTGTTATAAGTGTTAAATATTTATATTTGATGCTTATACAGTGTAGAATGCATTTTGGATGATGGTTGATTATTTGTCATTGTTGATTTATACATGTGTTGTAGAAAATCCATATAATTAACATTATATGGTAATTGATTGGGCCTCATTCCAGTTTTGAAATAGAAATATTTGAAAAAGAAATATTTGAAATAGAATATTTGAAAATAGAAATATATGTAGTAGTGTTGATTTGATTGACGCCATTTTGACTTGAACGATAATTATATCGATTTTATTCAAATTGAAATGAATATTAAATAGAATTGAAATTCGAATTAAATTGAAGTGAATTGAAATTCGAATTAAATTGAAGTGAATTGAAATTCGAATTAAATTGAATTGATTTGAAATTCGAAATAAATTGAAATGATTTGAAATTCGAATAGAATTGAAATTCGAAATAAATTGGAATAGAAATGAAATCGTTTTGAATTGAATTTAAACGAATTGAAATTGAAGTGAAATCGATTCAAATTGAAATCGATTTGAAATGAATGTAAAACGAATTTAAAAGGGAAAATTCAATTTTGATTTGAATTTGAAAAAGAAGTTGAAATCGTTTTGAAAATGAATTTAAAACGATTTATAAAATACGTTTTAAAAGGAAATCGACGAAGTATATATTATATATATTATATATATAATATAATGGCCTGAATAGAACACGCCGCGCCGCGGCAGTTCGTGAATTTCGACCATTGACTTCGAATGGATATTGCGGGAGATCCGACCGTCGGATTCTCCTAAAACCGGAACCGTTGGGTTCGTATCGAAAAGAGCTTTCTAACGAATATTAGAAATTTGAAATCTAACAGTTGGATTTGGAATTATGTCCAAATCAAATTTGAAAAAGGTCGCTGTAAGTGCAGTTCGATGGCCGTTGATGGAAATCGACTTTATGGGCCTTGATAAAATTATTAAAAATAGTACTAATTTGTGTAAAATCATAAGAAATGTTTTGTGAAAAAATGGGATGAAAACTCCATATTTGAAAAGATAAAAATTGATTTTTATCGAAATGAACTAGTTTTGAATTAGAATAATAATTTATTTATTTTAAAAATAAATAAATTGTATTTGAAAAGGGTTTTGAAAATAACCAGAATTTCCAATAATTGTATTGGAATGGATTTGAATCGAAATTGTTTGTGGAATATTTCGATGTTGGATTTTGTGATTATATAGATGTTGTTATGGAAATTTGAAAGATATGTATAGACATATCGTTATTTCCAATACGATATTTGTTGGTCGTAGAATTTGATGTGAATATAAGCCGGTATATTTTCTATTCAGAGCCTTGTATTTAAAATCAAATGTGATTTGGGTTTGTCGTGAATGGTGTCTTCATTAACACTGTTCTTAAGCCCAGTTGAGAAAAAGATTAAATATTTTATTTAGATTTAATGAAGTGTACCAATTAAATAGTATTTAATTGGAATGGAATTCGAATTGATTCTTGGGTTTATCGTGAATGGTGTTTTAAATAACACTGGTTCTTTGACCGGATAATTAATGGAATGTGATTTTGGGTTTATCGTGAACCGTGTTTTAAATGACATTGGTTCTTTAACCCAGTTAAAGACAGGATATTGATTTCTGTAAAGATTAAAACTAAGTGGGTTTTTAATGAATCTTTAATTAGATTGAAATGGTCGAGAATGGAGTATCACCAGTTTTGCTCTAGGCGATAGTTAAATCTTTAATTAGATTTGAACGTGAAATGGTAATTGAATTTACCGATAACACTGTGGTGTTAGATATGAAGTATTACCAGTTTTACTTCAAGGGATGAATAGGTTGTGATTGGGAAATAAAATAAATGATTACTTTGGTATGTTTCGCTAATCCCGACTAGTTTGGATTGATTAAAGAATAAATTTAAAGAATTTATCTTTGATAAAATTAATGGGAACCTTTCCTTAAGTATAAGAATATTTGAATAAAAGAATATTATGAATTGGATTGAGGCGTATGTTGTGTTTGTGTCACACGTGTTTATTAAATTCGCGTGTTGTTCAGAAAGACCGGGTTTATCCCATTCTGAATAACTGATTCGACGTGGTGTCGAAGATGAAGACGGTGGTTGAAGACCGGAGGTCTTCACGTCGTTTGGATAATTACTGATGATCTTGATTGGGCCGTACACCCAAGAGGAGGGAACCAGTCAGTGATCGTCCAAACGTACTTGGAGATCAATGGATATGTGGGGTACAAGGTGCCTCCTGTTTCGTTCAGACCCAGAACAAACTTGTAAATGGACTGTGTGTCTGACATCGGATTTCATTCTGTGTGATTGATATCGATTGCATAGCGTGAATTGCCTGTGTGGCATGCCAAGATGCAAATGATCAAGGCTTCTGTTGAAAAAGCAAAGTCTTGTGGTTGATGATAAAAGCACGGCCTTTGTGGCGTAGCTTTGTGTAGCGTGAATTCGCGAGCCTCACACCCCGGTTGTGAACCAGAAACGGGAGAAGGACCTCAGGGAGGGCATGCGTTTCTTTCTAGCTAGAAGTGGCGTCAGTTGTTTTACACGCCCTGACGAGTTTGACTTATGTGGTTGTTGCTGTTGCGAGGCGCCTCGGTTATATCGGTCGATCCGGGACCGATGGAGTCATTCGTTGGCTCATTGACACCACATAGGGTGGGGAAACGCAGTGTTCAGACATTTTAATCCACATCGGTCGACCGGCCCTGACGATCTAAAGGCTTGACGTAGTACTTGCCTAAGACACAGGCTAGAGCGTCTCGAATTCGGTGGAGGACGATCCCTTGCCTCGGTTCACAGATGCAAATCCAACTTCCAAATACGTGACATTTGCGGTTTTATTTGTAGAGCCTAGTATGGCGACATAATAGCATGGGATGCTATGCCGCCTATGATTGATATTTATGATTGAAATTGTTTTCTTCACTTATAGTAATAATAAAACATGAAATTTCACGTACCAAGCATCTTTTGGCTATTATAAGGTAAAAACCCTATCCTCCGGGTTGCGTTGCATTGTGTGATTGGACCTGGGTCTTATAATAGCTTCATTGTTCTTTATTTAGCATTGCGTTATTGTTTTATGCACTGGTATTCTTGGGAGGAAACCCGTTCCGTGTTATACGGCGTGGTCCCTTGATTTACCGAACTTTAAAATAAAGATTAATAACTGTTTTAGTTCTCACACCAGTCCCATGACTGACCTGGAGTTTATTGTTTTAACCTAAACTCTGGGTGCCCTTATTTTGACATGGGCAGCTAGTATTTTTGGTTTTGCAGATTTATATTCACAGGATCCCGACTTACAGCTGGAACGATATCTGGAAAGCTTTGTATCCGTATATCTCATTCAGTTGTATTTTGTATTATTTTCCGCTGCTTTGTTATTTATTGTAATCTCTGATATTTTCTGTGTAATATTTATTCATACTCTGTATATTCTTGTAATCTGGTGGAATTGTTGTAATATACAATGAAATGTTGTAACAACCCGGAAATCCGAGCCAGTTTAAAATTTTTATTTTGGCAATTTTAGCGAATTTTGAATATTTAAAATGAATTATTTAATTTTGAATATTTAAAATGAATTATTTTAAATAATATCGATGAGAAATTTATTTTGAATATAATTCGAACGTATATATCATATACATCATCGTTAGAATATAAATATTTATATATAATTATAAATAGAATTGAAAATGGCGCGGTAGTTCGATAATTCGATTTCAAACTTCAATTGAATGTACCGGGTGCAAAACGAACCGGATTTTAGTGAAACCAAAAACAATAGGATATATTTGATAATATCTTTCCAACGAATCCGAAAAATCGAGATTTCATAACGGGAATCAAAAGATATGTCCAGTTGAAAATTCAGAATAGTCGCTATGGAATTCAGGCCCTTAAAAATGGGAATTTTGCAAACGACCTCGGATTTCGACGAAACCACTTTTGTTGCATCCATGATGTCAAGTTATTGCTAGATTCCAAATTTCATAATTTTCTGAATCAATATGTGAGCGTGGCAAAGGAAAACGCGTTTGACCAGTTTTAGTTGATTTTAATCGACTGGAAAATGGCCATTTTTCCAACGGTCTCAGAATTCGACGAAACTAGTTTTGTTAGGACCGTATCGTCAATACGAAGCTAGAAAATATTTTTCTGAAATTTTTCGAGCTCGTATGTGACCCCGGTAAATTGAAATGCGCGTTCAAATTCAATATATAGAGTTATATGTTGATTTTGACGGAAACGGATCGAAACGATCGAATCAGCTTACGATACATATCCCATTGTGTTCGGAATGGGGGTAAAATGCTATAGACGACAGGCGGTGGGTTCGATTTCGAGTTTGAAATAAAAAGTTGCTTTTTGAAAATTAATTAAATAAATATATTTATATATATCCCTACCTTTCTCTGAGTCAACGTTCATACAAAATAAATAAAAAAAGGTAAAAAGAAAACTGGAATCGCGCTTCAAGCCCTAGCCACCGTCGACGATGGCTGCTCCACCGCCTCGCACCGCGCGCCGCCTCTCCAGCTAGGCCGCGTCACCTCCGACCCCTCCCCCTTCTCTCTCCTCATCCCTCCATTCGAACCCTAACCCGACCCCACCGCGCTGCGCCTTCCGCCTGCCCCCTCCTGATGATGACCGCCATCTCCGACCACCCCATCCTCTCCAGCACCGGATTTGAAGACCCCAACCCCAAAACCCCCCAAATCAATTTGAAACAGCCGCTAGAAGGACCCCCACCACTTCCGATCGTCGCTGCACCCTCCCCCTCGTCAACCTCAGCCCCTCCCTTCACAAACCGGTAAGCTCTTATTTATTTTATTTACTTTATTTTATTTTATTTAAAATCTGAAAATATAGACTAATAGAAAAGATTAGATTTTTAAAATAGAAAAGATTAGATTTTTGAAATAGAAAAGATTGGATTTTTAAAATAAAAAGATTAGATTTTTGAAATTTGAAAATATGATATTTTTATAGGTTGAAAGGCGAAATCTTTAATATTGAAAAGGCGAAATCTTTATATAGAGAATAGCAGTGTAAAAATATGATTTTTAATATTGAATAACGAAGTAAAAATTCGATTTTTATATATTGAATAACGAAGTAAAAATTCGATTTTTATATATTGAATAACGAAGTAAAAATTCGATTTTTATATATTGAATAATGAAGTAAAAATTCGATTTTTATATATTGAATAGCAAAGAAAAAATTCGATTTTTATACATTGAATAGCGAAATAAAAATGTTATTTTTATATATGTAGTGGCTACGGGCAACGAAAGTGACAGAAAGCGAGAACAGTGATGATTTCCTACAATAGAAGTGTCGTGGAGTTGGGATAGCTTTGGTGAGAACTTCTCACCTTTTAAAATCTCTTTTTCTAGTTATATATATATACTGGGATGCAGACGGTGCTTAGTAGCACCTGACACCCGTCATCCACAGACCATGGATGGCTTGTTTGTTTGGTTGATGTGTTGTGAAAATTTGTTTGTGTTGTTGATGTGAAATCGATAATAAAATGTAGATGGTTGAAATAAATTAGTTATCGTTAAAAATATAAGTTTTTAACGCGAATATGAATATAGTGAATGTTAGTAAATAAATATTTTATCGTTAAAAATATAATTTTAACGTGAAAGTGAATAAATAAATATTTATAAACAAATCGGCCGATTTGTTTATATATACTGATTTGTCTGACATTGATTGGGACGATAAATTTTACACATCGCCCAAATGCACAAATAAAATCTGTGTTTGATTGTTTGAAACCCCACACGGGTATTGGGATAAAATACGGCATACGCTAATCCCAATAATTAGTTATATGTCGATCGATTGATTGATAGGTTGTTGTAAGCGTTAGATATCTATATTTGATGCTTATACAGTGTAGTGCACTTTGGATGATGGTTGATTATTTATCGTTGCTATTATATACATGTGTTGTATGGAATCCATATAATTAACTTTATATGGTAATTGATTGGGCCTCATTCCAATTTAAAAGATAAAGAATATTATACAATAAAGGTTCAGGTGTTGACCGTACTCATCCGTTGAGATTAGTCATGTGTTGAACGATATATTTTTACAATAAAATCTACATCTTTATCATATTTGAAATTAGAAACTAACTGGAAAATAGATAAGATGAGTGGTCTCCTGGATACGGATCTGATGTTGGTTTCGGCCTTCGGGGTTAATATTCAGGGAATCGTCCTCTTACTAATTTACGGTTGGAGTCTGATGTGAAATCAAACGATAGATACCTTAATTTTTATAAAATATATTAAATAACAAAAATAGTCACCCGTGGACAGTACTCATCCGTTGAGATTAGTCATGTGTTGACAAAAATATAGATTCACGTATTGAATAGAATAAATATTCATTTGTTGAATAGGATAACAGAATTATTGAAATATAAAGCCGTGTTGATTAGAGATGCGCTATTTTGACGCGAACGATATTTATATCGATTATATTCGTTATATAATGAATACTGAAAAGAAATTTAAAAATCGAATATATAGAAAACGAATTTGATTTGAATTGAATAGAAAATGAATTCGAATCGAATTAAAAATCGATTTGAATTGAAATCAAATAGAAATGAAAATAAAAAGGATTTATAATAGAAAATTCAATTTTGATTTGAATTTGACATAAAGGTTGAAATTGTTTTTGAAACAAATTTGAAACGATTTATAAAATTTGTTTTGAATAGAAATCGACGAAATATATATAATATATATATTATATATATAATGGCCGGAATAGAACGCGCCGCGTCGCGGCAGTTCGCGAATTTCGACCATTGACTTCGAACGGACATTACGGGAGATCCGACCGTCGGATTCTCCTAAAACCGAAACCATTGGGTTCATATCGAAAAGAGCTTTCTAACGAATATTAGAATTTTGAAATCTAACGGTTGGATTTGGAGATACATCCAAATCAAATTTAGAAAAGGTCGTTGTAAGTGCAGTTCGATGGCCGTTGATGGAAATCGACTGTACGGGCCTTGATAAAATTATTAAAAATAGTAATAATTTGTGTAAAATCATAAGAAATGATTTGGGAAAAATTGGGATGAAAAACTCCATGTTTGAAAAGATAAAAATAGATTTTTATCGAAATGAACTAGTTTTGAACTAAAATTAAAACCCATTTATTTTTAAATAAATAAATTGAATTTGAAATGGGTTTTAAATAGAATTAATTTGTGGGTTTATCGTGAAGGTTGTTTTAAATTACACTTGTTTTTTAACCCGATAATAAATAGAATGTGATTTGGGTTTATCGTGAACTGTGTTTTAAACGACATTAATTCTTTAACCCAGTAAAAGGAGTTTTAATGAATCTGCAATTAGATTGTAATGTGACATGATAATCTAAATTATCAAATTTAGAAATTGGGCGAGAATGGAGTATCACCAGTTTTGCTCCAAAGCGATAGTTAAATCTTTAATTAGATTTGAATGCGAAATGGTAATTAATTTTACCGATAACACCGTGGTGTTAGATATGAAGTATTACCAGTTTTGCTTCATGGGATAAATAGGTAGGGATTGGGAAATAAAATAAATAATTACTTTGGTATGGTTCGCTAATCTCGACTAGTTTGGAAAAACCATAATTTGGTTTGAAATGACATCCAAAGGAAGATTAAAGGATAAATTTTAAAGAATTTATCTTGGATAAAATTAATGGGAACCTTTACCTAAGGATATGAAATTTAGAAACTAGTTGTAGGTTAGTTAAGACGAATGGTTTCCTGGATATTGATCTGATGTTGGTTTCGGCCTTCGGGCTTAATATTTGGGAAATTGTTCTCTTGCTAATTTGCGGTTAGTGACTGCTGAATTGGAAAGAGGCGTATGTTGTATTTGTGTAACATTTGTTTTTAATATACGCGGGTTGTTCGGAAAGGCCGGGTTTATACCCATTCTGAATAACAGATTCGACGATATGTCGATGATGAAGACGGTGGTTGAAGACCGGAAGTCTTCACATCGTCTGGATAATTACTGATGATCCTGATTGGGTTGTACACCCAAGAGGATGGAAATAGTTGGTGGTCGTCCAGACGTACTTGGAGATCGATGGATATGCGAGGAAAGTGCCTCCGGTTTCGTTCAGACCCAGAACGAACTTGTAAATGGATTGTGTGTCTGACATTGGATTTTATTCTGTGTTGATTGATTTCTGTTAAATATATATCTGTTTGGCGGTGGAGAATTTATTCTCTTGCTTAACGCCCTTATCTGAGACGTACGAGCTTAGAGGTTATATATCGATAGATATCAATCGCATGGCATGAATTGCCTGTGTGGCACACTGAGTTGCATGGATCAAGGCTTCTGTTGAAAAGCAAAGTCTTGTGGTTGATGATCAAAGCACGGCCTACGTGGCAGCTTTGTGTATAGCATGGATTCGCGAGCCTCACACCTCGGTATGAGTCAAAAACGGGATGAGGACCCAAGGAGTGCACGACGTTTCTTTCTAGCTATGGGTGGTGTCAGTGACCTACCAGCCTGACATTTATATACTTTTCACCTTTGTGGTTTGGATGCGAGGCGCCTCGATTATAGGTCCTATAGGGCCGGGAAACGTGTGTTCAGGAATAATTAATCCTCAAACGTAAGAGAGGACCGGTCTTGGAGGATCCCAGGGGTTACCCAGAGTGTGTAGTCCTGAGGCATTTGCTAGAGTGTCTCGAAGCGGAGAGGAGCTTGCCCCTTACCTCGACTCATGACGGAAATCCAATTTCCAATACGTGTATTTCGGTTTTATTTGCAGAGCCTAGTATGGCGACATGATAGATGGTACCCATGCCGCCTAGGATTGATATTTATGACTGAAATTGTTTTGACACTATACACTTATTATAGTATCAGATGATTTGTTTTAAACGTACCAAGCATGTTTGGCTATTATATGGGAAAACCCTATCCTCCTGCTTGCGTTGCATTTTGTGATGGGACCTGGGTCTTATAATAGCTTCATTTTTCGAAAAAGCATTGTGTTGTCTTTTCTATGCACTGGTATTCTTGGGAGAAAACCCGTTCCGTGTTATACGGCGTGGTCCCTTGAATTACTCTCTTTTAAAGTAAAGTTTTAAATAACTGTTTTAGTTCTCACACCAGTCACATGACTGACCTGGAGTTTATTGTTTTAACCTAAACTCTGGGTGCCCCTATTTTCGACACGGGCAGCTAGTAGTTTTGGTTTTGCAAATTTATATTCACAGGATCCTGGTTTACAGCTGGAATAATATCCGGAAAGCTCTGTATCCGTATATCACCTTCAGTTGTGCTTTGTATTATTTTCCGCTGCTATGTAATTTATTGTAATCTCTGATATTTATTGAATGTATATTTATTCATACTCTGTATATTCTTGTATCTGTTGGAATTGTTGTAATAGCAATGAAATGTTCTTCCGTCTGCGTTCCTTTGTGTGTTGTTCTCGAAGTATCCGCTCTTTCCCTCACGGGGAAGTTACGGGTTCTCACATTTGGTATCAGAGCTTTGGTTTACAGAGCTCGAGAACAAGGCACATTAGAACCGTACGAAAGAATTCATCAGATATTGGATTAGTAATATCCAATTAGAATGACTCGTTAGAGATAGGATCAGTAGTATCCTAGAACGAGTGTGAAGAGTATATTTTTCAAATGAAAACAATTTTGTTTTGAAAATTTAAATCGTTTTATACGTATTTGAATATTTTATTTGTATTGATTTGGACAATCTAGTATATAAAGGTTTTGCATATACGCGTCATGAATGTACATTCGAAGTTTTAATATATTGGATAGATACAGAATCACATTCTACTCGCCCGGAGATGGTACTGATAATTGTCATGACATCATCAGTATTTATGTTCGTGTTTCGAAGGTGTGAAATCTATATATTTCCATCAGACTGGTATGAGAACCAAAAATTATATAGCTAGATTTATTGTTGTGATTTGGCATCAAAAACATGATTTTTTGTATATATATCAAAATTATGAATTTGAAACGTTAAATTCACTAATTGATTGATGTTTGTGTTGTTTGTTTATTTGTTTGACAATTTTGAACCATTAAGCCTAATTGAACCGAATATTGAACTATATTGAAATTTGGTCGCATTTGCTTGCATATACATGTACTTACATTGAACAGGTCATAGCAAGGAGGCTAGAGCAGAGAATAAAATTTGTTTGCCCGACAAATAGGTACATGTTTACTATAATTTACCGTTTTGTTTTGGTGATGATGATTTTATGAGCCGATTGGCTAGCCGCTTGGCTTTTTCTTTTTGTGATCAGAAGGCCTATATGGCAATTTCGGGATTTTCCCGTGGCTCCCGGTGCAGGGGAGGTTATGGCGAAATTTTTCGAAAATTCCAGGTGTTAGCCAATTTTTTTGAAAATTTGAAAATTCTCAGAAATTGAAAAGTTGGAGAATGAAAGCCAGATCGAACGTAGAGCTGATTAATCAAACCACTTTCGACTTTGTTCCTTTTCGGGGATGAAAAGTTTTAAGTGGGGGAGATTGTAACAACCCGGAAATCCGAGCCAGTTTAAAAATTTTATTTTGGCAATTTTAGCGAATTTTGAATATTTAAAATGAATTATTTTAAATAATATCGACGAGAAATTTATTTTGAATATAATTCGAATGTATATATTATATACGTCGTCGTTAGAATATAAATATTTATATATAATTATAAATAGAATTGAAAATGGCGCGGTAGTTCGATAATTCGATTTCAAACTTCAATTGAATGTACCGGGTGAAAAACGAACCGGATTTTAGTGAAACCAAAAACAATAGGATCTATTTGATAATATCTTTACAACGAATCCGAAAAATCGAGATTTCATAACGGGAATCAAAAGATATGTCCAGTTGAAAATTCAGAATAGTCGCTATGGAATTCAGGCCCTTAAAAATGGGAATTTTGCAAACAACCTCGGATTTCGACGAAACCACTTTTGTTGGATCCATGATGTCAAGTTATTGCTAGATTCCAAATTTCATAATTTTCTGAATCAATATGTGAGCGTGGCAAAGGAAAACGCCTTTGACCAGTTTTAGTTGATTTTAATCGACTGGAAATTGGCCATTTTTCCAACGGTCTCAGAATTCGACAAAACTAGTTTTGTTAGGACCGTATCGTCAATACGAAGCTAGAAAATATTTTTCTGGAATTTTTCGAGCTCGTATGTGACCCCGGTAAATTGAAATGCGCGTTCAAATTCAATATATAGAGTTATATGTTGATTTTGACGGAAATGGATCGAAACGATCGAATCAGCGTACGATACATATCCCATTGTGTTCGGAATGGGGGTAAAACGCTATAGACGACATGCGGTGGGTTCGATTTCGAGTTTGAAATAAAAAGTTACTTTTTGAAAATTAATTAAATAAATATATTTATATATATCCCTACCTTTCTCTGAGTCAACGTTCATACAAAATAAATTTAAAAAAAAGGGGGAAAAAGAAAAGGGGAATCACGCTTCAAGCCCTAGCCACCGTCGACGATGGCTGCTCCACTCCCTCGCACCGCGCGCCGCCTCTCCAGCTAGGCCGCGTCACCTCCGACCCCTCCCCCTTCTCTCTCCTCATCTCCCCATTCGAACCCTAACCCGACCCCACCGCGCCGCGCCTTCCGCCTGCCCCCTCCTGATGATAACCGCCACCTCCGACCACCCCATCCTCTCCAGCGCCGGATTTGAAGACCCCAACCCCAAAACCCCCCAAATCAATTTGAAACAGCCGCTAGAAGGACCCCCACCACTGCCGATTTCGCTGCACCCTCCCCCTCGTCAACCTCAGCCCCTCCCTTCGCAAACCGGTGAGCTCTTGTTTATTTTATTTACTTTATTTTATTTTATTTAAAATCTGAAAATATAGACTAATAGAAAAGATTAGATTTTTAAAATAGAAAAGATTAGATTTTTTAAAATAGAAAATATTAGATTTTTAAAATAGAAAAGATTAGATTTTTGAAATTTGAAAAGATGATATTTCTATAGGTTGAAAGGCGAAATCTTTAATATTGAAAAGGAGAAATCTTTAATATTGAAAAGGCGAAATCTTTATATAGAGAATAGCAGTGTAAAAATATGATTTTTATATATTGAATAACGAAGTAAAAATTCAATTTTTATATATTGAATAACGAAGTAAAAATTCGATTTTTATATATTGAATAACGAAGTAAAAATTCGATTTTTATATATTGAATAACAAAGTAAAAATTCTATTTTTATATATTGAATAGCGAAGAAAAAAATCGATTTTTATACATTGAATAGCGAAATAAAAATGTGATTTTTATATATGTAGTGGCTACGGGCAACGAAAGTGACAGAAAGCGAGAACAGTGATGATTTCCTACAATAGATGTGTCGTGGAGTTGGGATAGCTTTGGTGAGAACTTCTCACCTTTTAAAATCTCTTTTTCTAGTTATATATATATACTACGATGCAGACGGTGCTTAGTAGCACCTGACACCCGTCATCCACAGACCATGGATGGCTTGTTTGTTTGGTTGATGTGTTGTGAAAATTTGTTTGTGTTGTTGATGTGAAATCGATAATAAAATGTAGATGGTTGAAATAAATTAGTTATCGTTAAAAATATAAGTTTTTAACGCGAATATGAATACAGCGAATGTTAGTAAATAAATATTTTATCGTTAAAAATATAATTTTTAACGTGAAAGTGAATAAATAAATATTTATAAACAAATCGGCCGATTTGTTTATATACACTGATTTGACTGACATTGACTGGGACGATAAATTTTACACATCGCCCAAATGCACAAATATAATATTTGTTTGATTGTTTGAAACCCCACACGGGTATTGGGATAAAATACGGCATACACTAATCCCAATAATTAGTTATATGTCGATCGATTGATTGACAGGCTGTTGTAAGCGTTAGATATCTATATTTGATGCTTATACAGTATAGTGCACTTTGGATGATGGTTGATTATTTATCGTTGCTATTATATACATGTGTTGTATGGAATCCATATAATTAACTTTATATGGTAATTGATTGGGCCTCATTCCAATTTAAAAGATAAAGAATATTATACAATAAAGGTTCAGGTGTTGACGGTACTCATCCGTTGAGATTAGTCATGTGTTGAACGAAATATTTTTACAATAAAATCTACATCTTTATCATATTTGAAATTAGAAACTAACTGGAAAATAGATAAGATGAGTGATCTCCTGGATACGGATCTGATGTTGGTTTCGGCCTTCGGGGTTAATATTCAGGGAATCGTCCTCTTACTAATTTACGGTTGGAGTCTGATTTGAAATCAAACGATAGATACCTTAATTTTCATAAAATATATTAAATAACAAAAATAGTCACCCGTGGACAGTACTGATCCGTTGAGATTAGTCATGTGTTGACAAAAATATAGATTCACGTATTGAATAGAATAAATATTCATTTGTTGAATAGGATAACAAAATTATTGAAATATAAAGCCGTGTTGATTAGAGATGCGCTATTTTGACGCAAACAATATTTATATCGATTATATTCGTTTTATAATGAATATTGAAAAGAGATTAAAAAATCGAATATATAGAAAACGAATTTGATTTGAATTGAATAGAAAATGAATTCGAATCGAATTAAAAATCGATTTGAATTGAAATCAAATAGAAATGAAAATAAAAAGGATTTATAATAGAAAATTCAATTTTGATTTGAATTTGAAATAAAGATTGAAATTGTTTTTGAAACGATTTATAAAATTCGTTTTGAATAGAAATCGACGAAATATATATAATATATATATTATATATAATGGCATGAATAGAACGCGCCGCACCGCGAAAGTTCGCGAATTTCGACTATTGACTTCGAACGGACATTACGGGAGATCCGACCGTCGGATTCTCCTAAAACTGGAACCGTTGGGTTCGTATCGAAAAGGGCTTTCAAACGAATATTAGAATTTTGAAATCTAACGGTTGGATTTGGAGATACGTCCAAATCAAATTTGGAAAAGGTCGCTGTAAGTGCGGTTCGATGGCCGTTGATGGAAATCGACTGTACGGGCCTTGATAAAATTATTAAAAATAGTAATAATTTGTGTAAAATCATAAGAAATGATTTAGGAAAAATTGGGATGAAAAACTCCATGTTTGAAAAGATAAAAATAGATTTTTATCGAAATGAACTAGTTTTGAACTAAAATTAAAACCCATTTATTTTTAAATAAATAAATTGAATTTGAAATGAGTTTTAAATAGAATTAATTTGTGGGTTTATCGTGAAGGGTGTTTTAAATGACACTTGTTCTTTAACCCGATAATAAATAGAATGTTATTTGGGTTTATCGTGAACTTTGTTTTAAACGACATTAATTCTTTAACCCAGTAAAAGGAGTTTTAATGAATCTGCAATTAGATTGTAATGTGAATTGATAATCTAAATTATCAAATTTAGAAATTGGGCGAGAATGGAGTATCACCAGTTTTGCTCCAAAGCGATAGTTAAATCTTTAATTAGGTTTGAACGTCAAATGGTAATTAATTTTACCGATAACACCGTGGTGTTAGATATGAAGTATTACCAGTTTTGCTTCATGGGATGAATAGGTAGGGATTGGGAAATAAAATAAATAATTACTTCGGTATGGTTCGCTAATCTCGACTAGTTTGGAAAAACCATAATTCGGTTTGAAATGACATCCAAAGGAAGATTAAAGGATAAATTTTAAAAAATTTATCTTGGATAAAATTAATGGGAACCTTTCCCTAAGGATATGAAATTTAGAAACTAGCTGTGTGTTAGTTAAGACGAATGGTTTCCTGGATATTGATCTGATGTTGGTTTCGGCATTCGGGGTTAATATTTAGGAAATTGTTCTCTTGCTAATTTGCAGTTAGTGACTGCTGAATTGGAAAGAGGCGTATGTTGTGTTTGTGTAACATTTGTTTTTAATATACGCGGGTTGTTCGGAAAGGCCAGGTTTATACCCATTCTGAATAACCGATTCGATGATATGTCGATGATGAAGACGGTGGTTGAAGACCGGAAGTCTTCACATCGTCTGGATAATTACTGATGATCCTGATTGGGTTGTACACCCAAGAGGATGGAAATAGTTGGTGGTCGTCCAGACGTACTTGGAGATCGATGGATATGCGAGGAAAGTGCCTCCGGTTTTGTTCAGACCCAGAACGAACTTGTAAATGGATTGTGTGTCTGACATTGGATTTTATTCTGTGTTGATTGATTTCTGTTAAATATATATCTGTTTGGCGGCGGAGAATTTATTCTCTTGCTTAACGCCCTTCTCTGAGACGTACGAGCTTAGAGGTTATATATCGATAGATATCAATCGCACGGCATGAATTGCCTGTGTGGCACACTGAGTTGCATGGATCAAGGCTTCTGTTGAAAAGCAAAGTCTTGTGGTTGATGATCAAAGCACGGCCTACGTGGCAGCTTTGTGTATAGCATGGATTCGCGAGCCTCACACCTCGGTATGAGTCAAAAACGGGATGAGGACCCAAGGAGTGCACGACGTTTCTTTCTAGCTATGGGTGGTGTCAGTGACCTACCAGCCCTGACATTTATATACTTTTCACCTTTGTGGTTTGGATGCGAGGCGCCTCGATTATAGGTCCTATAGGGCCGGGAAACGTGTGTTCAGGAATAATTAATCCTCAAACGTAAGAGAGGACCGGTCTTGGAGGATCTCAGGGGTTACCCAGAGTGTGTAGTCCTGAGGCATTTGCTAGAGTGTCTCGAAGAGGAGAGGAGCTTGCCCCTTGCCTCGACTCATGACGGAAATCTAATTTCCAATACGTGTATTTCGGTTTTATTTGTAGAGCCTAGTATGGCGACATGATAGATGGTACCCTTGCCGCCTAGGATTGATATTTATGATTGAAATTGTTTTGACACTATATACTTATTATAGTATAAAATGATTTGTTTTAAACGTACCAAGCATGTTTGGCTATTATAAGGGAAAACCCTATCCTCCGGCTTGCGTTGCATTGTGTGATGGGACCTGGGTCTTATAATAGCTTCATTTTTCGAAAAAGCATTGTGTTGTCTTTTCTATGCACTGGTATTCTTGGGAGGAAACTCGTTCCGTGTTGTACGGCGTGGTCCCTTGAATTACTCTCTTTTAAAGTAAAGTTTTAAATAACTGTTTTAGTTCTCACACCAGTCCCATGACTGACCTGGAGTTTATTGTTTTAACCTAAACTCTGGGTGCCCCTATTTTCGACACGGGCAGCTAGTAGTTTTGGTTTTGCAGATTTATATTCACAGGATCCTGGTTTACAGCTGGAATGATATCCGGAAAGCTCTGTATCCGTATATCACCTTCAGTTGTGCTTTGTATTATATTATTTTCCGCTGCTATGTAATTTATTGTAATCTCTGATATTTATTGAATGTATATTTATTCATACTCTGTATATTCTTGTATCTGTTGGAATTGTTGTAATATCAATGAAATGTTCTTCCGTCTGCGTTCCTTTGTGTGTTGTTCTCGAAGTATCCGCTCTTTCCTTCACGGGGAAGTTACGGGTTCTCACAAATGTTCTTCTGTTTGTGTTCTAATTTGTCGTGTTCTCAACACGATCGGGCATTTTCGAACGGTCTTGGTCGGTTTAGCGACTGATTCGGATCGAGCGAAATTCCTTGTCGTCGCATCGACGAAACCACTTTTGTTGGATCCGGGATGTCAAGTTATTGCTAGTTTTCAAATTTCATAATTTTTCGAATCAATATGTGAGCGTTGCAAAGGAAAACGCGTTTGACCAGTTTCAGTTGATTTTAATCGACTGGAAAATGGCCATTTTTCAGATGGTCTTAGAATTTGACGAAATTAGTTTTGTTAGGACCGTATCGTCAATACGAAGCTAGAAAATATTTTTCGGGAATTTTCCGAGTTAGTACGTGACCCCGGTAAATTGAAATGCGCGTTCAAATTCAATATATAGAGTTATATGTTGATTTTGACGAAAACTAATCGAAATGATCGAATCAGCCTACGAAACATATCCCATTGTGTTCGGAATGGGGGTAATTAGCTAGGGGCGACAGTCGTTGGATCTCATTTGGAGTTCGTTTTATTAAACAAGTAAATTTACAAATAAAATATTATTAAATTAATATATATATTAACCCTAACTAGCAAAACCCTAATTCCTCATAAATTAGAAACCGCCGCCCCCAATCAAAAATAACGAACGATCGGCAGCTTCAATCCTTCTCCCCCCTCATTCTCGAAATCCACGCCACCGTTAAGGAAGCTACCACCACGAAATCAAAGAGCTAAGAGAGATGAGCAACTTCAATGGTCATGATCAATCTTAGTCGCCTGTATAGCGGGAATTTTGGGGGCAAAGCGCTGCCGTTCGTGGGCCTTTTCCGGCGCCTAGGCCACTTCGAGTTCATCACCATGGGGAGGCGCAGGGGCATGGGGGCACGGGCTTCAAGATGACAACATCCGATCCAACTCCGATGGACCTCCTGGCGCGCGACGGGGAGTTTCTTTTGGAGCTTTAGGGTTCGATTTCAAACTGGAAGGAAACGATGGTTACAGCTAATTAAGAGATTAACAGAGGAAGATTAGGGTGGAAAGGTAGCGGTTTTTAACCTTGTTTTTAAAACGTTGTAGATATAATTTTTAATTATATAAATAGTATTGTTTTAAAAATGAGATTTCTTGTTTATAAAATAAAATATAGCATTGTTTATAATATAAAATATAGGATTATTTTTACTTTGTTTTGAAAATCTGAAAATATACTTTGTTTTGATAATGTGAAAATATAAGTAACGATAATATGAAAAATATGAATATACTTTATTTTTAAAATATAAAATACTTTGTTTTTAAATTATAAAATAGTTTGTTTTGAAATATATAAAGATCAGATTTTATGTAGATAGTATAGAAATAAAAATTCGATTTTTATATTGGAAATAGAAATATAAAAATATAATTTTTATATAGGAAGGAGCGTTGTGAAAATATATGAAGTAAGAATAAAAATATGATCTTTATTTATGGAAATGAAGTAATAAAAATATAATTTTTATTATGAACAGCGTGAAAAGGACTGCAATTGGCATTTCAAACAAATCCAGACGGTTCAGTTGTTCAAAAGCAAAGCACGGCGGAGTGGAACCCTCTGTGAGAACTCCTCACCTTTAATTTTATTTTCTAGCTATAAAAATATATACTAGGATGCAGACGGTGTTTAGTAGCACCTGATACCCGTCGTCCACAGACCATGGACGGCTTGTATGCTTGTTTGTTTGATTTAATGTGTAGTTGATTGTGTGATGTGATGTGAAACGAAATAAAATATTTATATAGTTAAAAATATTTTATAGTTGAAAATAGAATTTTTAACGTGTATTTAAAATGAAATAAATATAAATAGATCGGACGATTTGTTTATATACACACATTTGACTGATATTGATTGGGACGATAAAGTTTACACATCGCCCAACTGCACAAATAAAATCTGTGTTTGATTGATTGAAACCCCACATGGGTATTGGGATGATATATGGCATACACTAGTCCCAATAATTAGTTGTATGTCGATCGATTGATTGACAGGCCGTTATAAGCGTTAAATATTTATATTTAATGCTTATACAGTGTAGAACGCACTCTGGATGATGGTTGATAATTTATCGTTGTTATTTTATACATGTGTTGTAGAAAATCCATATAATTAACATTATATGGTAATTGATTGGGCCTCATTCCAGTTTTGTAACAGAAATATTTGAAATAGATTATTTGAAACAGAAATTTTTGAAATAGAATATTTGAAATAGAATATTTGAAATAGAATATTTGAAAATAGAAATATATGAAGCCGTGTTGATTAGATTGACGCCATTTTGACGTGAATGATATTTATATCGATTTTATTCATTTTTCAATGGAAATTGAAACGATTTGAAATTCGAATTAAATTGAAAAGATTTGAAATTCGAATTAAATTGAAATGATTTGAAATTCGAATTAAATTGAAATGATTTGAAATTCGAATCAAATTGAAATGATTTGAATTTGAATTAAATTGAAATGATTTGAAATTCGAATTAAATTGAAATGATTTGAAATTCAAATTAAATTGAAATGATTTGAAATTCAAATTAAATTGAAATGATTGGAAATTCGAAATAAATTGAAATGATTTGAAATTCGAATCAAATTGAAAAGAATTGAAATTCGAATTAAATTGAAATAGAATTGAAATCGATTTGAAATGAAATTAAAACGAATTTATATTGGAATATTCAATTTTGATTAGTAATTGAATTTGAAGTTGAAATCGTTTTGAAAAAGAATTTAAAACGATTTATAAAATAAGTTTTAAAAGGAAATCGACGAAGTATATATTATATATATAATATAATGGCCTGAATATAACGCGCCGCACCGCGGCAGTTCTCGAATTTCGACCATTGACTTCGAATGGACATTGCGGGAGATCCGACCGTCGGATTCTCCTAAAACTGGAACCGTTGGGTTCGTATCGAAAAGAACTTTCTAAAGAATATTAGAAATTTGAAATCTAACGGTTGGATTTGGAATTATGTCCAAATCAAATTCGAAAAAGGTCGTTGTAAGTGCAGTTCGATGGCCGTTGATGGAAATCGACTGTACGGGCCTTGATAAAATTATTAAAAATATCAATAATTTGTGTAAAATCATATGAAATGATTTGTGAAGAATTGGGATGAAAAACTCCATATTTGAAAAGATAAAAATAGATTTTTATCGAAATTAACTAGTTTTGAACTAGAATAATAATTTATTTATTTTTAAAATAAATAAATTGGATTTGAAATGGTTTTGAAAATAACCAAAATTTCCAATAATTGCATTGGAATGGATTTGAATCGAAATTGTCTTTAGAATATTTCGATGTTGGATTTCGTGATTATACAGATATTGTTATGGAAATTTGAAAGATATATATATCGTTATTTCCAATACGATATTTGTTGGTCGTAGAATTTGATATTGAATATAAGCCGATATATTTTCCATTCAGAGCCTTGTATTTAATATCAAATGTGATTTGGGTTTGTCGTGAATGGTGTCTTCATTAACATTGTACTTAAACCCAGTTGAGAAAAAGATTAAATCTTTTTATTTAGATTTAAATGAAGTGTACCAATTAAATAATATTTAATTGGAATTGAATTGGTATTGATTTTTGGGTTTATCGTGAACAGTATTTTAAATAACACTTGTTCTTTAACCAGATAATTAATGAAATATGATTTTGGATTGTCGTGAACAGTATCTTCAATAATACTGTTCTTAGACCCAAAAAGGAGTTAAGAAAATCAGAAACTAACTGGAGGTTAATTAAGTTGAATGGTTTCTGGGGTATTGATCTGATGTTGGTTTCGGCCTTCGGGGTTAATACTCAAGGAATTGCTCACTTGCTAATTTACGGTTAGGGACTGATTGAAACGTGATGTGATTTTCGGTTTATCGTGAATCGTGTTTTAAATGACATTGATTCTTTAACCCAGTTAAAGATTAAAAATAAGTGGAGTTTTAATGAATCTTTAATTAGATTGAAATGACCGAGAATGGAGTATCACCAGTTTTGCTCCAGGCGATAGTTAAATCTTTAATTAGATTTAAACGTAAAATGGTAATTGAATTTACCGATAACATCATGGTGTTAGATATGAAGTATGACCATTTTTACTTCATGGGATGAATAGGTTGGGATTGGGAAATAAAATAAATGATCACTTCGGTGTGGTTCGCTAATCCCGACTAGTTTGAATTGATATTCAAAAGTAGATTAAAGAATAAATTTAAAGGATTTATCTTTGATAAAATTAATAGGGACCTTTCCCAAATAATGTGAAATTTAGAAACTAATTGTCGGTTAGCTAAGCAGAATGGTTTTCTGGATATTGATCTGATGTTGGTTTCGGCCTCTGGGGTTAATATTTGGGGAATTATTCTCTTGTTAATTTACGGTTAGTGATTGATGAATTGGAATGAGGCGTATGTTGTGTTTGTGTAACACTTGTTTATAATATACGCGAGTTATTCGGAAAGACCGTGTTTATCGCATTCTGAATAACTATTAAGACG
The DNA here is from genome assembly GCA_030737875.1 of Allium sativum. Taxonomy (NCBI): domain Eukaryota; kingdom Viridiplantae; phylum Streptophyta; class Magnoliopsida; order Asparagales; family Amaryllidaceae; genus Allium; species Allium sativum. The sequence continues at coordinate 496,065,415 of CM060920.1, forward strand.
ATAAGTCGAAGATGACGACGGTGGTCGAAGACGGTGGTCGAAGACCGGAGGTCTTCCCGTCGTTTGGGTGATTACTGATGATCTTTATTGGGCCGTACATCCAAGAGGAGGGAATCAGTTAGTGGTCATCCAGACGTACTTGGAGATCGATGGATATGCGAGGTACTAGGTGCCTTCGGTTTCGTTCAGACTCAGAACGGACTTGTAAATGGACTGTGTGTCTGACATTGGATTTTATTCTGTGTGATTGATTTCTATTAAATATATATCTGTTTGGCGGCGGAGAATTTATTCTCTTGCTTAATGCCCTTCTCTGAGACCCACGAGCTTAGGGGTCATATACTGATGGATATCAAACGCATAGAGTGAATTGCCTGTGTGGCATGCCTAACTGGCAATTGATCGAGGCTTCTGTTGAAAAGCAAAGTCTTGTGGTGATGATCAAAGCACCGCCTTTGTAGCATAGCTTTGTGTAACATTGATTCGCGAGCCTCACACCCCGGTTGTGAACCAAAAACGGGAGAGGACCTTAGGGAGGGCATGCGTTTCCTTCTAGTTAGAAGTGTTGTCAGTGGTTTTACACGCCCTGACGAGTTTGACTTATGTGGTTGTTGTTGTTGCGAGGCGCCTCAGATATATCGGTGACTATGTGAAGCCGATAGAGTCATTCGTTGGCTCATTTACACCCCCAAAGGGTGGGGAAACGCAGTGTTCAGGCATTTTAATTCACATCGGTGGACCGGCCCTAACGATCCAAAGGTTTGACTGAGTACTTGCCTGAGGGGCAGACTAGAGCGTCTCGAAATCGGTAGAGGACTATCTTTTGCCTCAGTTCATAGATGGAAATCCAACTTCCAATACGTGACGTTTTGATTTTAGTTGTAATCCTATATATTGCGACATAGTGGGGATGGGGCGCTTATGTCGTCTATGATTGATATTTATGATTGTATATAAAATCAGAAACTAACTGGAAACGAGCTAAAATAGGTGGTTTCCTGGGTATTGGTCTGATGTTGGTTTCGGCCTTCGGGGTTAATACTTAGGGAATCGTTCTCTTACTAATTTACAGTTGGAGTCTGATTAAAAATCAAAACATGAAATTTAGCGTATCAAGCATTCTTTGGCTATTATAAGGTAAAAACCCTATCCTCCGGCTTGCGTTGCATTGTGTGATGGGACCTGGGTCTTATAATAGCTTCATTTTCTTTATTTAGCATTGCGCTGTTTGTCTTATGCACTGGTATTCTTGGAAGGAAATCTGTTCCGTGTTATACGGCGTGGTCCCTTGATTTACATAACTTTAAAATAAAGATTAATAACTGTTTTAGTTCTCACACCAGTCACATGACTGACCTGGAGTTTATTGTTTTAACCTAAACTCTGGGTGCCCCTATTTCCGCACAGGCGGCTATTAGTTTTGGTTTTGCAGATTTATATTCACAGCAACCTGGTTTACAGCTGGAATGATATCCGGAAAGCTCTGTATCCGTATATCTCTTTCAGTTGTGTATTCTATTATTTTTCCGCTGCCATGTAATTTATTGTAATCTCTGATATTTTTCGTATGTATAATATTTATTTACACTCTGTATATTCTTGTATTCTGATGGAATTGTTGTAGTATACAATGAAATGTTCTTCCGTCTGCGTTCTTTTGTGTGTTGTTCTCGAAGTATCCGCGCTTTCCTTACCGGGGAAGTTCGGGTCGTTTCAGTTGGTATCAGAGCTTTGGTTTACAAAGCTCAGAGAACAAGACACATTAGAACCAAATGAAAGAATTCATCAGAATTGGATTAGTAATATCCAACGAGAATGACTCGTTAGAGATGGGATCAGTAGTATCCTAGAACGAGTGTGAAGAGTATATTTTTTAAATTGAAAACAATTGTTGTTTTGAAAATTTAAATCAATTATTCGTATTTGATTATTTGTTTATATTGATTCGGACAATCCAGTATATAAAGATTTTGCGTATACATCTGATCCGCGTGTATTTGAAGTTTTATTATACTGGATAGATATAGAGTCACACTCTAGTCGCCCGTGGATGTTCTGATGGTGGTTCGAAACATCATCAGAATTTATGTTCAAGTGACGAAAGTGAGATTTCTATATATTTCCATTAGACTGGTGTGAGAACCAAAATTAGATAGGGCCTATTGTTGTGATTTGGCATAAAAAAATGTGATTTTTGACTATATATCAAAATTATTAATTTGAAAAGCTAATCAACTAATTGATTGATGGTTGTGTTGTTTGATTACGGTTTTGATTAATTGAATGTTGAACCGTTAGCCAAATTGAACCGAACATTGAATTGTATTAAAATTTGTCGCATTTGCTTGCATATACATGTACTTACACTGAACAGGTCATAGCAAGGAGGCTAGAGAAGAAGAATAAAATTGTTTGCCCGACAAATAGGTACATGTTTACCATAATTTACTGTTTTGTTTGGGTGATGATGATTTTATGAGCCGATTGGCTAGCCGCTTGGCTTTTTCTTTTTCTTTTGGATTGAAGAAGGCCATGGGAGGCTATATGAAATATCCCGAAGTCCCCGATGTAGGGGAGGTTATGGCGAAATTTTTCGAAAATTTAGGGTGTTAGCCAAATTTTTGAAAAATTTGAAAAGTTCTTAGAAACTGAAAAGTTGAAGAACTTAAGCCGTAAAGAAAATAATGAAAGTTGAGTTGATTAGCTAAACAACTTTCGACTTCGTTCCTTTTCGGGGACGAAAAGTTTTAAGTGGGGGAGATTGTAATGACCCGGAAATCTGAGACAATTTAAATTTTTTATTTTGGCAATTTTAGTGAATTTGGATTATTTAAAATGAATTATTTTAAATAATAACGACGAGAAATTTATTTTGAACAGAATTCGAACGTATATATTTATATAGCTCGACGTTAGAATATAAATATTTATTTATAATTATAAAAGGAATTAAAAATGGTGCAGTAGTTCGATAATTCGATTTCAAATTTCAATTGAATGTACCGAGTGCAAAATAAACCGGATTTTCGCGAAACCAAAAATATTTGAATTTAATTGAGAATACCTTTCCAACTAATTCGAAAAATTGAAATTTCATAGCGGGGATAAAAATTTATGCCCAGTTGAAAATTCAGAATAGTCGCTATGGAATTCTGGCCCTTAAAAATGGCCATTTTGCAAACGACCTCGGTTTTCGACGAAACCACTTTTGTTGGATCCGCGATGTCAAGTTATTGCTAGGTTTCAAATTTCATAATTTTTTGAATCAATATGTGAGCGTGGCAAAGGAAAACGCTTTTGACCAGTTTCAGCTGATTTTAATCGACTAGAAAATGGCCATTTTTCAGACGGTCTCAGAATTTGACGAAATTAGTTTTGTTAGGACCGTATCATCAATACGAAGCTAGAAAATATTTTTCGAGAATTTTTCGAGTTAGTACGTGACCCCGGTAAATTGAAATGCGCGTTCAAATTCAATATGTAGAGTTATATGTTGATTTTGACGAAAACTGATCGAAACGATCGAATCAGCCTACGAAACATATCCCATTGTGTTCGGAATGGGGGTAATTAGCTAAGGGCGACAATCATTGGATCTCGTTTGGAGTTCGTTGTATTAAACAAGTAAATTTACAAATAAAATATTATTAAATTAATATATATATTAACCCTAACTAGCAAAACCCTAATTCCTCATAAATTAGAAACCGCCGCCCCCAATCAAAAAGAACGAACGATCGGCAGCTTCAATCCTTCTCCCCCCTCATTCTCGAAATCCACGCCACCGTTCAGGAAGCTACCACCACGAAATCAAAGAGCTAAGAGAGATGAGCAACTTCAACGGTCATGATCAATCTTAGTCGCCTGTATAGCAGGAATTTTTGGGGCAAAGCGCTGCCGTTCGTGGGCCTTTTCCGGCGCCTAGGCCACTTCGAGTTTGTCACCATGGTGAGGCGCAGGGGCATGGGGGCATGGGCTTCAAGATGACAACATCCAATCCAACTCCGATGGACCTCCTGGCATGCGACGGGGAGTTTCTTTTGGAGCTTTAGGGTTCGATTTCAAACTGGAAGGAAACTATGGTTATAGCAAATTAAGAGATTAACAGAGGAAGATTATGGAGGAAAGGTAGAGGTTTTTAACCTTGTTTTTAAAACGTTGTAGATATAATTTTTAATTATATAAATAGTATTGTTTTAAAAATGAGATTTCTTGTTTATAAAATAAAATATAGCATTGTTTATAAAATAAAATATAGCATTATTTTTACTTTGTTTTGAAAATCTGAAAATATACTTTGTTTTGATAATGTGAAAATATAAGTAACGATAATATGAAAAATATGAATATACTTTGTTTTTAAAATATAAAATACTTTGTTTTTAAAATATAAAATAGTTTGTTTTGAAATATATAAAGATCAAATTTTATGTAGATAGTATAGAAATAAAAATTCGATCTTTATATTGGAAATAGAAATATAAAAATATAATTTTTGTATAGGAAGGAGCGTTGTGAGAATATATGAAGTAAGAATAAAAATATGATTTTTATTTATTGAAATGAAGTAATAAAAATATAATTTTTATTATGAACAGCGTGTAAAGGACTGCAATTGGCATTTCAAACAAATCCAGATGGTTCAGCGGTTCAAAAGCAAAGCACGGCGGAGTGGAACCCTCTGTGAGAACTCCTCACCTTTAATTTTATTTTCTAGTTATAAAAATATATACTAGGATGCATACGGTGTTTAGTAGCACCCGACACCCGTCGTCCACAGACCATGGACGGCTAGTATGCTTGTTTGTTTGATTTGATGTGTAGTTGATTGTGTGATGTGATGTGAAACGAAATAAAATATTTATCTAGTTGAAAATAAAATTTTTAACGTGTACTTAAAATGAAATAAATATAAATAGATCGGACGATTTGTTTATATACACACATCTGACTGATATTGATTGGGACGATAAATTTTACACATCGCCCAACTGCACAAATAAAATCTGTGTTTGATTGATTGAAACCCCACACGGGTATTGGGATGATATATGGCATACACTAGTCCCAATAATTAGCTGTATGTCGATCGATTGATTGACAGGCCGTTATAAGCGTTAAATTTTTATATTTAATGCTTACACAGTGTAGAACGCACTCTGGATGATGGTTGATTATATATCGTTGTTATTTTATACATGTGTTGTAGAAAATCCATATAATTAACATTATATGGTAACTGATTGGGCCTCATACCAGTTTTGAAACAGAAATATTTGAAATAGAATATTTGAAACAGGAATATTTGAAATAGAATATTTGAAATAGAATATTTGAAAATAGAAATATATGAAGCCGTGTTGATTAGATTGACGCCATAATGACGTGAACGATATCTATATCGATTTTATTCATTTTTCAATGGAAATTGAAACGATTTGAAATTCGAATTAAATTGAAACGATTTGATATTCGAATTAAATTGAAATGATTTGAATTTCGAATTAAATTGAAATGATTTGAAATTCGAATTAAATTAAAATGATTTGAATTCGAATTAAATTGAAATGATTTGAAATTCGAATTAAATTGAAAAGATTTGAAATTCGAATTAAATTGAAATGATTTGAAATTCGAATTAAATTGAAATGATTTGAAATTCGAATTAAATTGAAATGATTTGAAATTCGAATTAAATTGAAATGATTTGAAATTCGAATCAAATTGAAAAGAATTGAAATTCGAATTAAATTGAAATTGAATTGAAATCGATTTGAAATGAAATTAAAACGAATTTATATTGGAATATTCAATTTTGATTAGTAATTGAATATGAAGTTGAAATCGTTTTGAAAATGAATTTAAAACGATTTATAAAATACTTTTAAAAGGAAATAACCGAAGTATATATTATATATATTATATATATTATATATATATATTATATAATGGCCTGAATAGAATGCGCCGCGGCAGTTCGCGAATTTCGACCATTGACTTCGAATGGACATTGCGGGAGATCCGACTGTCGGATTCTCCTAAAACCGGAACCGTTGGGTTCGTATCGAAAAAAGCTTTCTAACGAATATTAGAAATTTGAAATCTAACGGTTGGATTTGGAATTTTGTCCAAATCAAATTTGAAAAAGGTCGTTGTAAGTGCAGTTCGATGGCCGTTGATGGAAATCGATTGTAAGGGCCTTGATAAAATTATTATAAATATCAATAATTTGTGTAAAATCATAAGAAATGATTTGTGAAGAATTGGGATGAAAAACTCCATATTTGAAAAGATAAAAATAGATTTTTATCGAAATGAACTAGTTTTGAACTAGAATAATAATTTATTTATTTTTAAAATAAATAAATTGGATTAAAAATGGTTTTGAAAATAACCAGAATTTCCAATAATTGCATTGGAATGGATTTGAATCGAAATTGTCTTCGGAATATTTCGATGTTGGATTTCGTGATTATACAGATATTGTTATGGAAATTTGAAAGATATATATATCGTTATTTTCAATACGATATTTGTTGGTCGTAGAATTTGATATTGAATATAAGCCGATATATTTTCTATTCAGAGCCTTGTATTTAATATCAACTGTGATTTGGGTTTGTCGTGAATGGTGTCTTCATTAACATTGTTCTTAAGCCCAGTTGAGAAAAAGATTAAATCTTTTTATTTAGATTTAATTGAAGTGTATCAATTAAATAATATTTAATTGGAATTGAATTGGTATTGATTTTTGGGTTTATCGTGAACAGTGTTTTAAATAACACTTGTTCTTTAACCCGATAATTAATGAAATGTGATTTTGGGTTGTCGTGAACGGTATCTTCAATAATACTGTTCTTAGACCCAAAAAGGAGTTGAGAAAATTAGAAACTAACTGGAGGTTAGTTAAGTTGAATGGTTTCTGGGCTATTGATCTGATGTTGGTTTCGGCCTTCGGGGTTAATACTCAAGGAATTGCTCATTTACTAATTTACGGTTAGGGACTGATTGAAATGTGATGTGATTTTGGGTTTATCGTGAATCGTGTTTTAAATGACATTGATTCTTTAACCCAGTTAAAGATTAAAACTAAGTGGAGTTTTAATGAATCTTTAATTAGATTGAAATGATCGAGAATGGAGTATCACCAGTTTTGCTCCAGACGATAGTTAAATCTTTAATTAGATTTGAACGTAAAATGGTAATTGAATTTACCGATAACACCGTGGTGTTAGATATGACGTATGACCAGTTTTACTTCATGGGTTGAATAGGTTGGGATTGGGAAATAAAATAAATGATCACTTCGGTGTGGTTCGCTAATCTCGACTAGTTTGATCTGATATTCAAATGTAGATTAAAGAATAAATTTAAAGGATTTATCTTTGATAAAATTAATGGGGACCTTTCCCTAAGAATGGGAAATTTAGAAACTAACTGTCGGTTAGCTAAGAAGAATGGTTTTCTGGATATTGATTTGATGTTGGTTTCGGCCTTCGGGGTTAATATTTGGGGAATTATTCTCTTGTTAAATTATGGTTAGTGACTGATGAATTGGAATGAGGCGTATGTTGTGTTTGTGTAACACTTGTTTATAATATACGCGAGTTATTCGGAAAGACCGGGTTTATCCCATTCTGAATAACTGTTACGACGAGAAGTCGAAGAAGAAGACGGTGGTCGAAGACCGGAGGTCTTCCCGTCGTTTGGGTGATTACTGATGATCTTGATTGGGCCATACACCCAAGAGGAGGGAATCAGTTAGTGGTCGTCCAGACGTACTTGGAGATCGATGGATATGCGAGGTACTAGGTGCCTCCGGTTTCGTTCAGACCCAGAACGGACTTGTAAATGGACTGTGTGTCTGACATTGGATTTTATTCTGTGTGATTGATTTCAATTAAATATATATCTGTTTGGCGGCAGATAATTTATTCTCTTGCTTAACGCCCTTCTCTGAGACGCACGAGCTCAGGGGTTATATATTGATGGATATCAAACGCATAGAGTGAATTTCCTGTGTGGCATGCCTAAGTGGCAATTGATCAAGGCTTCTGTTGAAAAGCAAAGTCTTGTGGTGATGATCAAAGCACCGCCTGTGTGGCATTGCTTTGTATAACGTTGATTCGCGAGCCTCACAACCCGGTTGTGAACCAGAAACGGGAGAGGACCTTAGGGAGGGCATGCGTTTTCTTCTAGTTAGAAGTGGCGTCAGTGGTTTTACACACCCTGACGAGTTTGACTTACGTGGTTGTTGCTGTTGCGAGGCGCCTCGGATATATCAGTGACTATGTGAAGCCGATAGAGTCATTCGTTGGCTCATTTACATCCCAAAGGGTAGGGAAACGCAGTTCAGGCATTTTATTCCACATCGATGGACCGGCCCGGACGATCCAAAGGCTTGACTGAGTACTTGCCTGAGGGGCGGACTAGAGCATCTCGAAATCAGTAGAGGACTATCTTTTGACTCAGTTCATAGATGGAAATCCAACTTCCAATACGTCACGTTTCGATTTTAGTTGTAATCCTATATATGGCGACATAGTGGGATGGGGTGCTTATGCCGTCTATGATTGATATTTATGATTGTATATAAAATCAGAAACTAACTGGAAACAAGCTAAGATGGGTGGTTTCCTGGGTATTGGTCTGATGTTGGTTTCGGCCTTCGGGGTTAATACTTAGGGAATCGTTCTCTTACTAATTTACAGTTGGAGTCTGATTAAAAATCAAAACATGAAATTTAGCATATCAAGCATTCTTTGGCTATTATAAGGTAAAAACCCTATCCTCCGGCTTGCGTTGCATTGTGTGATGGGATCTGGGTCTTATAATAGCTTCATTTTCTTTATTTGGCATTGCGCTGTTTGTTTTATGCACTGGTATTCTTGGGAGGAAATCCGTTCCGTGTTATATGGCGTGGTCCCTTGATTTACCTAACTTTAAAATAAAGATTAATAACTGTTTTAGTTCTCACACCAGTCACATGACTGACCTAGAGTTTATTGTTTTAACCTAAACTCTGGGTGCCACTATTTCCGCACGGGCAGCTAGTAGTTTTGGTTTTGCAGATTTATATTCACAGGAACCTGGTTTACAACTGGAATGATATCCGGAAAGCTCTGTATCCGCATATCTCTTTCAGTTGTGTATTCTATTATTTTTCCGCTGCTATGTAATTTATTGTAATCTCTCATATTTATCGTATGTATAATATTTATTTATACTCTGTATATTCTTGTATTCTGATGGAATTGTAGTAATATACAATGAAATGTTCTTCTGTATGCGTTCTTTTGTGTGTTGTTCTCGAAGTATTCGCGCTTTCCTTACAGGGGAAGTTCGGGTCGTTTCAATTTAGTTCATTATCTGATCAAATAACTAATTAATTTGTTCCTAAAGTTGGTTTGTATAATTCGATTTAGTGCAGGTGTTCATGGAAATATTCAGAAATCCTAACGAGACGCAGCAAAATAGTAGATATTCGTGGTGGATACGATCCAGAAAATCAGGTGACTCTTAATGAAAGTATTCCAATGTTCATATGCTATTCACTTTCTTCCTTTTACGCTATGTTCTTTTTTATGTTTTACCTTTGTGTTTGTTGTGAAACACCATGTCTTTTAGCTGTTTTGATAATTCTTTTTGTTTAAAAAAAGAAAAAGAAATCTATCAGTATTATGTATATATAACTTATGGTAATATGTATTGTTGAAGTGGCCTGCTTTTTGTACTTTATTTCTGTCTTTTGTTATCCTGATGCTAATACTAAATGCAAGACTGTGGTATCATGGAGTTACCTAATGGAATTTTTTGTAGGCATTTTAAGGCATATGAATTATGACGTCAATTTCTTTACATGATACAAACTAATTGGTGGTGCAAATTAATATTTTGTAAACTACACTTAATTCATTGCAGCAATACTTTAGTAAAGGAAAATAATGTGTAGTGCGCTAATAATTATAACTAAATTGGTAAAAACCATAACATACAACTTTTAGATAGATCTTCATTAACCCAAAACCTAGATTCGGGTATTAAAATATTATAAGTCCAAAATATTTTTTTTGGCAATACGAAGCCTCCGTCGGCTATTTAGAACATCATGCTTGGTACTTATGTAGATTTATTTAAAATAACTAATAAAATCATTGCAGACATGGATGCTTTAGTGTGCGAAGATGGATACTTGACCAGGACCGTGTTTGAATGTATGCGACTTTATAATAATCGACAATATAATAGTGACAACAATTTGCGTTTCAGCAATGCATGCTTATTGTCAATGCTTGGTTCTTGTTTTTTTTTTTACTATTTGAACTTTAGACATTATGATGCATAGATCCATCAACTATGTAAACATAATTTTTGTTTAGATTTTTGTTTATGTGACATTAGTTTTAAGTTGTATCGGATAATGTTATGAAGGTTGGGTGCTATGTGAATATTTTATCAATTTTTATAGCATTTTTTTTATTGTTATATAATGTTTTGTGACATTAATTTTTCTAGTTGATATATATGTATATATGTTTCATTGCACGCTGAGTATTGAATGTTGAGTATTGTTGTAATGAATGTGTTTGATATCTAGATTGATGGTTAGAAATGTTGCAAAATGTTTGCTATATATTTTCGTCGCTAATCCATTGATATATAGCTAGGATTTACCGACAGATAACTGGAAAGTAAATTATTTGCTATATATTTGCATCAGTAATCCCTCACTAAAGAGCGTGCATTTAACGACGGAAAAATATTTACTAATTTTAATATATAATATATATTCGTCGGTAAAACGTCGGTGAAATATTTTAAAATGAAATGATATTATATCAGAAAACGACGGTGAAATGATGGAAAATCGATGCTAATTTCCATCGCAAAATTGTGCCTAAAATACCGACGTGTTTTTTAGCGATAGCCGTATTCTGCTGCAAATCCGTCGCTAACAGCCCTTTAGCGAGAGTTTAACGACGGATTTTTCCGCTGCAAAATCAGTGTTTTCTTGTAGTGTCATAAATATTAGTATATAATTTCATATTCCCATGAAATTCCAATATTCGGTTTAATTGCCGTAAATTCCACTTTTAAATCATTTCTTGATTTAAAAATATACTTACTGACCTAAGTCGATTACAATTTAATATGACATTTCAATGTTTGTTTCAAAATAATTGTGTTCTTTAAAATACAATTATTATTGACGATCAACCATCATTTATTTAACTTTGACATATTGACAATTACAGTCCAACACATGAGACTGGAACTAATTATCAGTATTTCAGATCTACGAAAATCCATATTATTATAATATTATTTTTATTTAAATTAATTCAAAAGAATATAAATTTAATTCTATTTAAATAACTTTGTTAAATCTAACAAATCACAACTCTGTTTGCAATGATCCTGTTTGATCATCTACATCTGCTTCTCCCAGATTTTATTATCCATACGCATTTCTTCATTTCATTTTTTTCCTTCTTCTTTTTTTTACACCATTTCTTTTATTTCTTTTAGACAAATATTCTTATATATATCCTAACCTTTAAACAAATCTTTTAATTTTATTTTCTAGAATCTCCATTTTTCTTTATTTTTATTTCTACATTCATTTTCTTTCTTTCTTATTTTATTTATCCTTACCTTCTTTTATTCTTCTTTTTCCTTTTTCTCTTCTATACTTTTATTTCTCCTTTTCTCCTAATTCTATTATTATCTGGCCCAATGGCCCAATTAACTAGCTAGCCTCTTTTCTCACCTCCCATTTCCTTTAATCTAATTTTCTTTTCTCTTTTGGCCCAATAAGGCCCAACGCCCCCTTCTAATTCTTTACTTCGTTAATTTTTTCCCCACCATGACTATTAATGTAACGACCCAGGTTTTTGAACGATTAATTTTAAATATTTAATATCATTTTAAATATTGTGTTGATAATATAAAAGAATTTTTATATTGGATTATCGATTTAAATAATCGAATTACGATTTATTTTTGATAATTTTTGAATACGAGAATTTATAATTTAATTCAAAGTTAAAATTTAAACCAAAACAATTCAATAGATTTTAATTAGAACGATAATAAATTTGTATTATCTATGGATTTAGTTATTTTAAAATCAATTTATATTTTAAGTAATTGAATTTAATATAAATTATCAATTTAAACTGTTGTCTATTATATACTGTTAACTAAATTTCAGAATAGGTTCCGTTAGGGTTAGAATATCATATAAATGTGGAAACGTCGGTTGTTACGTTGAATTTGCAGTACGGGATTTCAAATCAGGGACCATGAGGTATTTTGGTCTATTATATTATATAAAATCAAATCAAAATAAAGCAGTGTATGTACTTAAGCAAACATGAATTCCTAAGGCCGACCTATCTTCAATTATAGGCAGACATTATTTTTCTCGAGCACAAATTCCTGCTCCCCAAATTCGAAGCAAGCAAACAGCCATTTTAATGGCTCGTACTCGTTGTTTCCCTTCTTTTGCTTATATAAACCACCGCGACTCCATTCTTTCGTTCAACAGAAAAACAAACGAAATTAAAAATGGCCGCAGCCCACCCCTCAAATCAAAATCAAAACGAAAACTGCTCATCACCATATTTGCCATCGCGAGATCCAATTCAACGCAGTTGCGTTCGATTGGGAGGGTTTTGGTGAAGTCGATGGTCGTGGTCAGTCAACAGGCGACGCGAATTGGGGGGATGAAGGTAGATCTGGTGGTTGCGTTAGTGGAGTGCGAGCGTTCGATGATGGAACCGAGGAGTACTCAGTTGGTCGCAGGCAGAAACCGACTGTAGGAATCGACATCAGGAGTTGCTCGCGAACGTTGGTTTGGGCATGGGTTTTCTGGAGCATGTTGAGAGGATTCCGACCCTAGGATTTGGCACGACAGGGGATTTCAGTGGAGGCCTGGAGTCGATCCTCTCTGTTTACTGTGTTCGACATTTTGATGCTGGAAAAGTTGTTGTGAAGCAAGTTGATTGGTGAAATGCCGGAAAGAAAGAAGAAGAAAAAATAGAGGGATTAAGGTAATCTAAAATTTAATACCTTAATTAGTTTAAAAGTTTAAAGCAAATATCTTAATTAGTTTAAATGTTTTAACAATACATAGGTTTGTTTAAATTAGTTAAGTTAGAATTAATTTAGCGAAAAAAATTAGAAAAGTTATTTATTTATTTAAATAGTTTACTTAAATAAATAAACATTTAATCGGTAAATTTAAATAAAAATTATCGCAGGTGCGAATCCATTCGAGAAGATTAGTAGCCACTAATTTGAGATATAAACAGGATATTTGACAGCTGCAACTACGGTGAGTAAATCTCACTCACCTTTTATTTTAATTATTTTTATTTTGTTAAAAATAATTGTTGTTGCTTGTTTGGATTTTTCTGCTTGTTTCATATATATTAGTTATTTAGGCTATTATATATATATATATTGGGTTGATTGATTGGTTGGATTCCCGCAGTCTCATTAGCGGATGCCCGCAGTTTCATAGCGGATGATTACCCTATACGCCCCACGCTATGATTAGTGGATGACCTTCTATACCGCGATATTCTGCCACGAAGCAGAATTGGTATTATTTATGTGCTAACATCTGTGGATGCAGGAAAAACAGGTTGGAGGAATCCAACTGGATTCCTCAAAAATATATTATCTATTTGTTTGTTCTGTTTGATTTCATATATATGCATATATGATGTGTTAAAATCAAATAATTGGAAATTGATTGATTTGGTTGTTTAAATTATCACTGGGCTGAAGTTAAATTTATAAAAATATCGTGAAAGGATATTTGAGATTTAAAAAGGAAAAATTCTATTTTTAAATAGAATTTGAATTTTTAAAATGGAATTAAAGATATAAAACTTGTTTTGAAAAATAAAACAAGTAGTTCCCTTATAAACGAAATTTATAGATAGTTCTTCTATAACGAAGTTATAAATGAAGTGAAAGGAATTATCATTTGATAATTCAGAAATAGAAATACAAGTGTTTTGAAAATATGATTCAAAAGGAAATTTAAATATAGAATTTGAATTCAAAAAGAAAAGGAAATGGAAATTTGAATTCAAAAAGAAAAGGAAATGGAAATTTGAATTCAAAAAGAAAAAGAAATAGAAAATTTGAATTTAGAATTCAAATAGAAAATCCAAGGTGGATTTGAATATAGAACTTTCAAATGGTGTTTGAATATAGAGAATTTGAAATAGAACCTCCAAATAGAATTTGAAATAGAATTTCAAAATAGAATTTTCAAAAGAGAATTTGAAATAGACTTTGAAAATAGAATTTCAAAGAAGAATTGAATAGCATTTGAAATATAGTATTTCAAAGAAGAATTCAAATGTGGAATTTGAATAGAGATTTGAATGGAATTTAAAAATGAAATTTGAATTGAGATTTGAAATAGAAATTCGAATGTTGAATTCGAACATGGAATTGAATATAGAAATTCAAGTAGAAATTTGAATATGGAATTCAAAGTGAGATGGGAATTTGAATCAAGGAATTCAAATGGAGTTAAATGAAGTTGAATTCATTTTAAAGAAGTTTAACGTTTATATTTATAAATATAATTAAAAACGAACTCGCCGCAGCGCTGCAGTTCGTAAAATAGCGATTCGAACTTCAATCGAGTATACCGAACTCGATTGAAGTCAGAATTCTTTGAAACAAGAAACGTCAGGGCCGATTTGATAATAGTTTTCTAATGAAGGAGAAAAATCTGAATTTCGTCGTATAGATTTTGAGTTATGTCAAAATCAAAATTTCAAAAATGCAGCGCCAGAAACCATTATAAACCATAATGGATTTTATATATAAATATTGGGATTTTTAAGCAAATAAAAATCCGGATTTCCATTTTAAAAATCTAGATTTGAGTTAGAAAATAAATGTGGACTCAAGTGAAGTAAAGAAGATGATTTTTGAAACAATAATCATATTTTTGATTATTGAATAGAATTAACTAAAGAAGAATTAGTTAATCGAGTTTGAACTAAAGTCGAATTCTGAAAAGTGAAATTTGGAATTGTAAATATATATTCTAAATCGAATATAGAACTTAAATTGAAATTTGAATTCAATTGATTGATAAGTAAGTGGAAATAAATTCGAAACGTGTTATATTCAAATATACAAGTGAGATAGGCAGAAAGTTAGTTAAAGAATTACTTTAACGAATTGAGTCAAACGAGTGTACGAAGTTGAAATAAATGGGACAGGTATAGACATACAGGAGACAGGTATGAGGCAAGGATAATACAGGTGTATAAATAATGTGCTCGACAAAAGGTACATGTTTAATTCATATATGAGGTTTTATGCGCCGTATCGGCAAGCCGCTTGGCTTTTTCTTTTTCTTTTTGAGATTGGAAGATACCGGGATGCTATTTGAAATTTCCCGATGCTCCCGATACAGGGGAGGTTATGGCGAAATTTTCCGGGAATTTAAGGAGTTAGAATATTTTTAAGAAATTTGACAATTAGAAATCTATATATCGATATATATAGAATTCGATAAGGAGACGAAATCAAAAATAGCGGAAAGGGCCAAGATTGGTTATTGAGAATATTTGGTTAACAAATATTGATAAGAGAATAGAGAAGTGATTTAATTAATGAAATATTAATTAAAGAGCCCAGTGACTTGTTTGATATGTTTGGATGAACACTTGTTTTTATTCGATAGTTAAATCACAGACTATCGAAGTTTAACCATCGTTGTCAATATGGAGAGACCGGTTGGATTATTATCCGAAGAACCACTCCGTATCGGCATAAGCGTTGCGAACCAAGTATGCTGAATATATTGAAGACGGAGTGAAGTGCAAGGGCTTTTCTATTTATAGAAATAGTGCCTTCGGTGTCGTTCAATCCCAGAACGAACGTAAATGGACGGATGTCTGACAGAGTATTTCCAATGATCAAATGGGTTGGTCTGTATGAATATATATGGTTGCAACGGATTTATCCCTTAGCATAATATCCAGAATATTTGTGCAAACTCAACTAGTGATTAACGGATCTGACAATGTGGCATTCAAAGTGATTGTGCTATCAATGAATGGTAAGTATGCGTAGCCTCAGGCCTCAACAACCGGGGAAGGACAAAAATCGGGCAGGCAGCATGGCTATGTGGGTCGCACCCATTAGGGTGTATAATCACCTATCTAGAGAAATTCCTTTTGTTTCTAAATCTATCGATTCTGCCCATTCGGGAAACGGTGGTTTGAGTCCAACCGTTGGTGATGTACATTCGATACACTCAAGCGAAATGAGTGGTCGGTCATGTGTGGGCCGGGTTGCAAGACGTTCTTGTTGAACCCAGGTGTATTCGCCTCTAGAGATACATCATCGGAAGGTGGTTCCATACCTTGTCATGTTGGAAATCCAATCTCCAATAAGCGCCAGGCGGTTTTTGATTTTATAATATATATGTGGAGCGTGAGATGCAAGCGTTCTGCTATTTGGTTATTTACTTGATGTAGACATTATTATAATATCATTT
This sequence comes from Allium sativum, assembly GCA_030737875.1. Classification (NCBI taxonomy): domain Eukaryota; kingdom Viridiplantae; phylum Streptophyta; class Magnoliopsida; order Asparagales; family Amaryllidaceae; genus Allium; species Allium sativum. The sequence continues at coordinate 496,081,961 of CM060920.1, forward strand.
GATTTGATATCAAAGTGTTTCGGGTTATAGTAAGGTAAAAACCGTCCGTGTTTATGTGTGGGCTGGTCTTACTATTATCTTTTCTTTCGAAAAGGATTTTGAAAGTTAAACAAGTGGTTGGAGTTTACTCACACCAGTCCCATGACTGACCCAGAGTTTATTTTGTTTTGTTTTTCCTAAACTCTTGGGTGCCCAAATTTGTACGGGCAGTCAAGTGTTTCAGGCTTTTACAGATACACTTGGAGGAGCTTGAAGCAGAAGGCTTCAACGTTAGTTATTTAGAGTTACTTCCGCTGGATCAAATGTTATGTGTACTCTGATGATGGTATGTATGTATGTACAAAACAGATTTGTATTTCGAAGCTTATGTTATATAATATATTTTATTCGTTCCACTGTGAGTTTGTGATCTTCGTTTTCTTCTATTCTAATATTTCTTTCTTTCTATTTCTCATCCTCTAACTTCTTCCTAATAATGAGTCGTATTTCTGTGTTATTTGAGTTGGACGTGTAGTGTTTTTAGTCAACTCAGATAGCTCGGATTTGCGGGCCATTACAGTGGTATCAGAGCTTAGGTTGAGCGAATACCTAGGCTTGTGTGGTATGTACTCATTAGAGATAGGGTCAGTAGCACCCTAGAATGAGTTAAGTATATATATACGAGAGAGCGTATTTGTTAGTTGATATAAAAATTGTTTTATATTGTGTTGGCTTGTCTGTTAAGTGGTTTATGAATTCTGATCGAATAGTGGGACGCCACGACGTCGATAGGAGTTTGTAAACACTTGGACAGAGAAATTCGACACAGTATTGTTTTAAAGTGGGTAAATGAAATAACTTTACCCAAACTATATTTTTGATATGGAAGGAATAATTTTCTGAAATTATTATATTATATGGATGTGTTGATTGTTAGGATTATAATCAAACGAGATTATAAAAATTGAAATGATTATTTATAACCAGGATAGAATTTGTATAGAAATTAAATATACAAATGAGATGAATTAGAATTAAATTCAAACCAGAATTTGGAATTTTAAATCCTGGGAAGTTTGAAAATATTTTTCAAAGTATATTAAAATAATATAGCTTTGTTTTAAAAGGATTTGAAAGAAAATCATTTTAGATGGATTTTGAAATAATTAAGCACTGAACTCACTTCAGTGGCTGGGAAGTAATTCTGATGATGATTGCAACATCATCAGTGTTCATTCCGAGTTTCTAAGTGATGAATTGCTACCTTAGAAAAGTTTTGATGGAAATTTGTTTGAAAGAAAACAAGTGGTTTGGAAATTCAAATGTTTTGAATTTGAAATGAAAATAAATATATGTATATATTTATAGAATTTCAAAAGAATTTGAAGAGAAAAACCCAAGGATTTGAATTCCGGAATTTAAAAATTTACTTAAACAAGTTAAATAACTCAAGTGAATGAATTGATTTAGAATCAATTTGAATGCATGTGAATGAGAAACCAAATGTTTTGGTAGAACTAAAATTGTTGAAATATGAAGAGGTGAGTTTCAACATAAGTGAGATTTTGAAAAGTAATGGATTTGTACCCTTTTTTCCTACCTTAGCAATTTCGAGGACGAAATTATTTTAAGGGGGGAAGAATGTAACGACCCAGGTTTTTGAACGATTAATTTTAAATATTTAATATCATTTTAAATATTGTGTTGATAATATAAAAGAATTTTTATATTGGATTATCGATTTAAATAATCGAATTACGATTTATTTTTGATAATTTTTGAATACGAGAATTTATAATTTAATTCAAAGTTAAAATTTAAACCAAAACAATTCAATAGATTTTAATTAGAACGATAATAAATTTGTATTATCTATGGATTTAGTTATTTTAAAATCAATTTATATTTTAAGTAATTGAATTTAATATAAATTATCAATTTAAACTGTTGTCTATTATATACTGTTAACTAAATTTCAGAATAGGTTCCGTTAGGGTTAGAATATCATATAAATGTGGAAACGTCGGTTGTTACGTTGAATTTGCAGTACGGGATTTCAAATCAGGGACCATGAGGTATTTTGGTCTATTATATTATATAAAATCAAATCAAAATAAAGCAGTGTATGTACTTAAGCAAACATGAATTCCTAAGGCCGACCTATCTTCAATTATAGGCAGACATTATTTTTCTCGAGCACAAATTCCTGCTCCCCAAATTCGAAGCAAGCAAACAGCCATTTTAATGGCTCGTACTCGTTGTTTCCCTTCTTTTGCTTATATAAACCACCGCGACTCCATTCTTTCGTTCAACAGAAAAACAAACGAAATTAAAAATGGCCGCAGCCCACCCCTCAAATCAAAATCAAAACGAAAACTGCTCATCACCATATTTGCCATCGCGAGATCCAATTCAACGCAGTTGCGTTCGATTGGGAGGGTTTTGGTGAAGTCGATGGTCGTGGTCAGTCAACAGGCGACGCGAATTGGGGGGATGAAGGTAGATCTGGTGGTTGCGTTAGTGGAGTGCGAGCGTTCGATGATGGAACCGAGGAGTACTCAGTTGGTCGCAGGCAGAAACCGACTGTAGGAATCGACATCAGGAGTTGCTCGCGAACGTTGGTTTGGGCATGGGTTTTCTGGAGCATGTTGAGAGGATTCCGACCCTAGGATTTGGCACGACAGGGGATTTCAGTGGAGGCCTGGAGTCGATCCTCTCTGTTTACTGTGTTCGACATTTTGATGCTGGAAAAGTTGTTGTGAAGCAAGTTGATTGGTGAAATGCCGGAAAGAAAGAAGAAGAAAAAATAGAGGGATTAAGGTAATCTAAAATTTAATACCTTAATTAGTTTAAAAGTTTAAAGCAAATATCTTAATTAGTTTAAATGTTTTAACAATACATAGGTTTGTTTAAATTAGTTAAGTTAGAATTAATTTAGCGAAAAAAATTAGAAAAGTTATTTATTTATTTAAATAGTTTATTTAAATAAATAAACATTTAATCGGTAAATTTAAATAAAAATTATCGCAGGTGCGAATCCATTCGAGAAGATTAGTAGCCACTAATTTGAGATATAAACAGGATATTTGACAGCTGCAACTACGGTGAGTAAATCTCACTCACCTTTTATTTTAATTATTTTTATTTTGTTAAAAATAATTGTTGTTGCTTGTTTGGATTTTTCTGCTTGTTTCATATATATTAGTTATTTAGGCTATTATATATATATATTGGGTTGATTGATTGGTTGGATTCCCGCAGTCTCATTAGCGGATGCCCGCAGTTTCATAGCGGATGATTACCCTATACGCCCCACGCTATGATTAGTGGATGACCTTCTATACCGCGATATTCTGCCACGAAGCAGAATTGGTATTATTTATGTGCTAACATCTGTGGATGCAGGAAAAACAGGTTGGAGGAATCCAACTGGATTCCTCAAAAATATATTATCTATTTGTTTGTTCTGTTTGATTTCATATATATGCATATATGATGTGTTAAAATCAAATAATTGGAAATTGATTGATTTGGTTGTTTAAATTATCACTGGGCTGAAGTTAAATTTATAAAAATATCGTGAAAGGATATTTGAGATTTAAAAAGGAAAAATTCTATTTTTAAATAGAATTTGAATTTTTAAAATGGAATTAAAGATATAAAACTTGTTTTGAAAAATAAAACAAGTAGTTCCCTTATAAACGAAATTTATAGATAGTTCTTCTATAACGAAGTTATAAATGAAGTGAAAGGAATTATCATTTGATAATTCAGAAATAGAAATACAAGTGTTTTGAAAATATGATTCAAAAGGAAATTTAAATATAGAATTTGAATTCAAAAAGAAAAGGAAATGGAAATTTGAATTCAAAAAGAAAAGGAAATGGAAATTTGAATTCAAAAAGAAAAAGAAATAGAAAATTTGAATTTAGAATTCAAATAGAAAATCCAAGGTGGATTTGAATATAGAACTTTCAAATGGTGTTTGAATATAGAGAATTTGAAATAGAACCTCCAAATAGAATTTGAAATAGAATTTCAAAATAGAATTTTCAAAAGAGAATTTGAAATAGACTTTGAAAATAGAATTTCAAAGAAGAATTGAATAGCATTTGAAATATAGTATTTCAAAGAAGAATTCAAATGTGGAATTTGAATAGAGATTTGAATGGAATTTAAAAATGAAATTTGAATTGAGATTTGAAATAGAAATTCGAATGTTGAATTCGAACATGGAATTGAATATAGAAATTCAAGTAGAAATTTGAATATGGAATTCAAAGTGAGATGGGAATTTGAATCAAGGAATTCAAATGGAGTTAAATGAAGTTGAATTCATTTTAAAGAAGTTTAACGTTTATATTTATAAATATAATTAAAAACGAACTCGCCGCAGCGCTGCAGTTTGTAAAATAGCGATTCGAACTTCAATCGAGTATACCGAACTCGATTGAAGTCAGAATTCTTTGAAACAAGAAACGTCAGGGCCGATTTGATAATAGTTTTCTAATGAAGGAGAAAAATCTGAATTTCGTCGTATAGATTTTGAGTTATGTCAAAATCAAAATTTCAAAAATGCAGCGCCAGAAACCATTATAAACCATAATGGATTTTATATATAAATATTGGGATTTTTAAGCAAATAAAAATCCGGATTTCCATTTTAAAAATCTAGATTTGAGTTAGAAAATAAATGTGGACTCAAGTGAAGTAAAGAAGATGATTTTTGAAACAATAATCATATTTTTGATTATTGAATAGAATTAACTAAAGAAGAATTAGTTAATCGAGTTTGAACTAAAGTCGAATTCTGAAAAGTGAAATTTGGAATTGTAAATATATATTCTAAATCGAATATAGAACTTAAATTGAAATTTGAATTCAATTGATTGATAAGTAAGTGGAAATAAATTCGAAACGTGTTATATTCAAATATACAAGTGAGATAGGCAGAAAGTTAGTTAAAGAATTACTTTAACGAATTGAGTCAAACGAGTGTACGAAGTTGAAATAAATGGGACAGGTATAGACATACAGGAGACAGGTATGAGGCAAGGATAATACAGGTGTATAAATAATGTGCTCGACAAAAGGTACATGTTTAATTCATATATGAGGTTTTATGCGCCGTATCGGCAAGCCGCTTGGCTTTTTCTTTTTCTTTTTGAGATTGGAAGATACCGGGATGCTATTTGAAATTTCCCGATGCTCCCGATACAGGGGAGGTTATGGCGAAATTTTCCGGGAATTTAAGGAGTTAGAATATTTTTAAGAAATTTGACAATTAGAAATCTATATATCGATATATATAGAATTCGATAAGGAGACGAAATCAAAAATAGCGGAAAGGGCCAAGATTGGTTATTGAGAATATTTGGTTAACAAATATTGATAAGAGAATAGAGAAGTGATTTAATTAATGAAATATTAATTAAAGAGCCCAGTGACTTGTTTGATATGTTTGGATGAACACTTGTTTTTATTCGATAGTTAAATCACAGACTATCGAAGTTTGACCATCGTTGTCAATATGGAGAGACCGGTTGGATTATTATCCGAAGAACCACTCCGTATCGGCATAAGCGTTGCGAACCAAGTATGCTGAATATATTGAAGACGGAGTGAAGTGCAAGGGCTTTTCTATTTATAGAAATAGTGCCTTCGGTGTCGTTCAATCCCAGAACGAACGTAAATGGACGGATGTCTGACAGAGTATTTCCAATGATCAAATGGGTTGGTCTGTATGAATATATATGGTTGCAACGGATTTATCCCTTAGCATAATATCCAGAATATTTGTGCAAACTCAACTAGTGATTAACGGATCTGACAATGTGGCATTCAAAGTGATTGTGCTATCAATGAATGGTAAGTATGCGTAGCCTCAGGCCTCAACAACCGGGGAAGGACAAAAATCGGGCAGGCAGCATGGCTATGTGGGTCGCACCCATTAGGGTGTATAATCACCTATCTAGAGAAATTCCTTTTGTTTCTAAATCTATCGATTCTGCCCATTCGGGAAACGGTGGTTTGAGTCCAACCGTTGGTGATGTACATTCGATACACTCAAGCGAAATGAGTGGTCGGTCATGTGTGGGCCGGGTTGCAAGACGTTCTTGTTGAACCCAGGTGTATTCGCCTCTAGAGATACATCATCGGAAGGTGGTTCCATACCTTGTCATGTTGGAAATCCAATCTCCAATAAGCGCCAGGCGGTTTTTGATTTTATAATATATATGTGGAGCGTGAGATGCAAGCGTTCTGCTATTTGGTTATTTACTTGATGTAGACATTATTATAATATCATTTGATTTGATATCAAAGTGTTTCGGGTTATAGTAAGGTAAAAACCGTCCGTGTTTATGTGTGGGCTGGTCTTACTATTATCTTTTCTTTCGAAAAGGATTTTGAAAGTTAAACAAGTGGTTGGAGTTTACTCACACCAGTCCCATGACTGACCCAGAGTTTATTTTGTTTTGTTTTTCCTAAACTCTTGGGTGCCCAAATTTGTACGGGCAGTCAAGTGTTTCAGGCTTTTACAGATACACTTGGAGGAGCTTGAAGCAGAAGGCTTCAACGTTAGTTATTTAGAGTTACTTCCGCTGGATCAAATGTTATGTGTACTCTGATGATGGTATGTATGTATGTACAAAACAGATTTGTATTTCGAAGCTTATGTTATATAATATATTTTATTCGTTCCGCTGTGAGTTTGTGATCTTCGTTTTCTTCTATTCTAATATTTCTTTCTTTCTATTTCTCATCCTCTAACTTCTTCCTAATAATGAGTCGTATTTCTGTGTTATTTGAGTTGGACGTGTAGTGTTTTTAGTCAACTCAGATAGCTCGGATTTGCGGGTATCAGGGAAACAATCTCACTCACCTTTTATTTTAATTATTGTTCAAATATTATAAAGATAGGAATTCTGGTCAGTAGTACCCTAGAAATTTCGTGCTATCTCATGGTTCGTTGAAAAGTGAATATACTTCTATCTAGTGCTCATTAGATAAGTTTGAATGAGGGTTGACAAAGACCCCTTATCCGAGCTACCTGAGTTGACTAAATCAGCACCCAAACAAACCAATCTGTGTTATTTGGGTTGGACGTGTGTTGTATTTAGTCAACTTTTATATCAACTTAGCAATTTCGTCGTTCTGGTTCCATTATATTACAATGAGTGGGCCTTTACAATTTTTCCTACCTTAGCAATTTCGAGGACGAAATTATTTTAAGGGGGGAAGAATGTAACGACCCAGATTTTTGAACAGTTTATTTTAAATATTTAGTATGGTTTTAAATATTGAATATATAATATAAATGAATTTTTATTTGGATTTATCGATTTAATAATCGATATACGATTTAATATCAAATATATTTAATTATCGAAATAGTAACAATTGAATTCGAAGTGTAAAAACAAAATCAGAACAATTGAGTCGACTAACATAAAATCTATGTGGATTAAAACGATAATAATTAGTTATTTTCGTTAAATTTAATTGTCTGGAATCAATTTATATTTAAATCGAGTTTAATTTAAATCATTAATCTAAATTATTATCTGTTCTGTTCAGTTGAATTAAATTTTAAAACTGGTCCCGTTGAATTTAGAATATCGTATAATGTTGTTAACATCAGTCGTTGCGACTAGATAGCTGTTTGGGATTTCGAATGAAAGGACCGCAAGATATTTTAGTTATATATAAAAAAAAATATAAAATCACTTTATTTTCAAAGCCTATATTTTCATTTCAGCCGACCTATCTTCATCGCAGACCTAAGTTTTCCTCGAGCTGAAAAATTTGCCCTCTTCCTCTCCGACAAAGTAAAACCAGAAATTTAAATGGTCGGATTACTTTCTTCCTCGAGCTACATTATCTGTTCCCCTTATCGCCTATATATGCATCGCAATACACCCTTGTTCCTTTCACTTTCATTCCTTCTGAGAATCATCCGAAAACCCTCAAATAAAAATGGCCGCTGCCCTCATATCCAAATCGCAACTCAAATTCATCGCGAGCTGGTGCTCGAGCTTCAGGGAGGATGACGCGAGACTCCTGTTGATTCGATTCATGGATTCAGGTGCGCGATTCAAGTATCTGGTGAGGGCCGCGATGTCGATTGGTACTCGGTAGTAATGGGTGGTATAGGGTCTGCCTCGCGATGGAGTTGAATAAGGATTTCGATCTAGGGTTTGTGCGATGTGGGGTGTGTGACCTTTCTGGTGACGTTAGGACCGAACTGGAGAAAGAGGAATGGAAGAAGAGGAGTGCGGTGTGGAAGCCGTTAAGGATCTGAGGAAGGTGGAAATGGATGGGCGTGGTAACAAGGGGGGAGTTCGGGTGGAGTATTTCTCAGCACTGCAAGGAAGGAGGATTAAAATGAAATTAAGGTAATTAATTTTAAGTTTAATTAGTTAATAATGTAATTAGGATTTTTTTTCTAGTTAAATAAGTTATAAAAAAACTATGTATAACCATACATAAAATAAATGGTGAGTTAGAAAATTTGTGAGTAACCAAAATTCCTTTGTCATGTCCCGTTGGTTATTTTATTCATTTATTTAAATAATGAAGTGAAATAAAACTGAAATTTGATTTCTAACTTTATTTAGCAAGCTGTTTAAAATAAATAGAAATTAGCGATTTAAATTAGTTAACTAAGGTATAATCAGGTAATTAAAATTTATCATCTTGTTATACAAGGTTTATTTATGAGATTATTCGAGTTGGGTTCGTAGCTGGGATTCTAGAAGTGTTTGGAATTTGTCAGAGCCAACTGTGAATTCATGAAAATCTAGACTTTGAATATTCGGCAAAAAGGAAATCTCGGTGAGTAAATCTCACTCACCTTTAGAATTATTTTTATTTCATCAAAAATAATTGTCTGTTGCTTGTGTGAATGCTTTCTGGTTATTTTATATATATTAGTTATTTAGGCTATATATATATATTGGGTTGATTGATTGGTTGGATTCCCGCAGTCTCATTAGCGGATGCCCGCAGTTTCATAGCGGATGATTACCCTATACGCCCCACGCTATGATTAGTGGATGACCTTCTATACCGCGATATTCTGCCACGAAGCAGAATGGGTATTATTTATGTGCTAACATCTGTGGATGCAGGAAAACAGGTTGGAGGAATCCAACTGGATTCCTCAAAAATATATTATCTGTTTGTTTATTTGTTTGTATATATATTGTTATATATGACGTGTTAGAAAAATAAATAATTCGTTGCTTTGTGTGTTTAAATATCACTGGGCCAATTAAAAGGACATTTGAGATTTTAAAAGGAAAAATTCTATTTTTAAATAGAATTTGAATTTTTAATGGAATGGAAATATAAGACTTGTTTTGAAAAAATAAAACAAGTAGTTCTTTATAAACGAAGTTTATAAATAGTTCTTTTATAACGAAGTTATAAATGAAGTAAAAAGAATTATCATTTGATAATTCAGAAATAGAAATACAAGTTTGAAATTGGAATTTGAAATGAAATTTCAAATAGGATGTGAAATGGAATTTTAAAATATATAACTCAAATGAAATTTGAGTATAACATTTGAATTTTTAAAAGGAGTTTAAATGTTTGAATTTTAAAGGGAGATTGAATATTAGAAATTCGAATAGAAGTTCAAATAGAATTTGAATAGACGAAATTAGAATGAAAAATAGAATTTGAATTCAAGGAATTAAAATAAAATTTGAATTCAAAGGAATTCGAATAAAGAAATTCAAATAGAGATTTGAATGTGGAATTTCAAAATAGAAATTGAAATATAGAATTTCAAAGAAGAATTGAATAGGATTTGAAATGTGAAATTTGAATAAAGATTTGAATTGGAATTCAAATATGAAATTTGAATAGAGATTTGAAATGGAAATTCGAGTATTGAATTTTGAACATGGAATTTGAATAAAGAAATTCGAATAGAAATTTGAATATGAGATTTCAAAGTAGAATTCGAAATAAACTTTGAAATAGGATTTTCAAAGTAGAATTGGAAATAAAATTTCACAATAGGATTTCAAAAATAGAAAATCCAAAAGGGGTTTGAAATGGAATTTGAATTCAAGGGAATTCAAATGGATTTGAGTAAAGAAATTTAAATGATGAAAAAAAAAATGAGTTTGAATATTAGAATTCAAATGGGACTGGAAATGAACTTTGAATATTAGAATTCAAATGGAAAGGTGAAAATGAAATTTGAATATAAGAGATTCAAATTGAATTCAAATAAGATTTGATCTATGGAATTTGAATATGAAATTCAAATGGATTTTAAACTAGGGAATTTTGAATATAGAATTTAAAAAGAAGTTTGGATATTTGAATTTCAATATAATTCAAATATAGGAATTGGAATATAGAAGTTCAAATGGAATTTAAAAATAAAGTTTGAATAAGAGAATTCAAATGAATTCAAGTATCGAATTTGAATATAGGGAATTCAAATAGAAATTCAAATATTGAATTTGAATATCAAATAGAAAAGGAATTGAAATTTGAATATGGAATTCAAAGTGAGATGGGAATTTGAATCAAGGAATTCAAATGGAGTTAAATGAAGTTGAATTCATTTTAAAGAAGTTTAACGTTTATATTTATAAATATAATTAAAAACGAACTCGCCGCAGCGCTGCAGTTCGTAAAATAGCGATTCGAACTTCAATCGAGTATACCGAACTCGATTGAAGTCAGAATTCTTTGAAACAAGAAACGTCAGGGCCGATTTGATAATAGTTTTCTAATGAAGGAGAAAAATCTGAATTTCGTCGTATAGATTTTGAGTTATGTCAAAATCAAAATTTCAAAAATGCAGCGCCAGAAACCATTTTAAACCATAATGGATTTTATATATAAATATTGGAATTTTTAAGCAAATAAAAATCCGGATTTCCATTTAAAAAATCTAGACTTGAGTTAGAAATTAAATGCGAACTCAAGTGAAGTAAAGAAGATGATTTTTGAAACAATAATCCTATTTTTGATTATTGGATAGAATTAACTAAATCAAAGGAGAATTAGTCAATCGAGTTTGAACTAAAGTCGAACTTTGAAAAGTGAAATTTGGGATTGTAAATATATATTCGAAATCGAATATAGAACTTAAATGGAAATTTGAATTCAATTGATTGATAAGTAAGTGGAAATATATTCGAAACGTGTTATATTCAAATATACAAGCGAGATAGGCAGAGAGATAGTTAAAGAATTACTTTAACGAATTGAGTCAAACGAGTGTACGGAGTTGAAATAAATGGGGCAGGTATAGACATACAGGAGACAGGTATGGGGCAAGGATAATGCAGGTATATAAATAATGTGCTCGACAAAAAGGTACATGTTTAAATTCATATATGAGATTTTATGCGCCGTATCGGCAAGCCGCTTGGCTTTTCCTTTTTCTTTTTGATTGAGGAAGATACCGGGAAGCTATTTGAAATTTCCCGATGCTCCCGATACAGGGGAGGTTATGGCGAATTTTTCCGGGAATTTAAGGACTTAGAATATTTTTAAGAAATTTGACAATTAGAAATCTATATATCGATATATATAGAATTCGATAAGGAAACGAAATCAAAAATAGCGGAAAGGGGCAATATGATTATTGAAAATATTTGGGTTTACAAATATTGATAAGGAAAGGGAGAAGTGATTTAATTAATGAAATATTAGTTAAAGAGCCCAGTGATTTGTTTGATATGTTGGATGAACACTTGTTTTTATTCGATAGTTAAATCACAGACTATCGAAGTTTGACCATCGTTGTCAATATGGAGAGACCGGTTGGATTATTATCCGAAGAACCACTCCGTATTGGCATAAGCGTTGCGAACCAAGTATGTTGAATATATTGAAGACGGAGTGAAGTGCAAGGGCTTTTTCTATTTATAGAAATAGTGCCTTCGGTTTCGTTCAATCCCAGAACGAACGTAAATGGACGAATGTCTGACAGAGTATTTCCAATGATCAAATGGGTTGGTCTGTATGAATATATATGGTTGCAACGGATTTATCCCTTAGCATAATATCCAGAATATTTGTGCAAACTCAACTAGTGATTAACGGATCTGACGATGTGGCATTCAAAGTGATTGTGTTATCGAGGAATGGTAAGTATTCGTAGCCTCAGGCCTCAACAACCGGGAAAGGACAAAAATCGGGCAGGCAGCATGGCTATGTGGGTCGCACCCATTAGGGTGTATAATCACCTATCTAGAGAAATTCCTTTTGTTCTAAATCTATCGATTCTGCCCATTCGGGAAACGGTGGTTTGAGTCCAACCGTTGGTGATATACATTCGATACACTCAAGCGAAATGAGTGGTCGGTCATGTGTGGGCCGGGTTGCAAGACGTTCTTGTTGAACCCAGGTGTATTTGCCTCTAGAGATACATCATCGGAAGGTGGTCCCATACCTTGTCATGTTGGAATCCAATCTCCAATAAGCGACATGCGGTTTTTGATTTTATACTATATATGTGGAGCGTGAGATGCAAGCGTTCTGCTATTTGGTTATTTACTTGATGTAGACATTACTATAATATCACTGGATTAGATATCAAAGTGTTTTGGGTTATAGTAAGGTAAAAACCGTCCATGTTTATGTGTGGGCTGGTCTTACTATTATCTTTTCTTTTGAAAGGATTTTTAAAGTTAAACAAGTGGTTGGAGTTTACTCACACCAGTCCCATGACTGACCCAGAGTTTATTTTGTTTTGTTTTCCCTAAACTCTTGGGTGCCCAAATTTGTACGGGCAGTCAAGTGTTTCAGGCTTTTACAGATACACTTGGAGGAGCTTGAAGCAGAAGGCTTCAACGTTAGTTATTTCGAGTTGCTTCCGCTGAATCAAATGTTATGTGTACTCTGATGATGGTATGTATATATGTACAAAACAGATTTGTATTTCAAAGCTTATGTTATATAATATATTTTGTTCGTTCCGCTGTGAGTTGTGATCTTCGTTTTCTTCTATTCTAATATTTCTTTCTTTCTATTTCTCACCCTCTAACTTCTTTCTAATAATGAGTCGTATTTCTGTGTTATTTGGGTTGGACGTGTGATGTATTTAGTCAACTCAGATAGCACGGATTTGCGGGCCTTTACAGTGGTATCAGAGCAAGCTGTTTCAAAACAATTTGCTAAGTCCTCGAAATTGCTAAGTTTACAAAACTGACATCTCTTTTATAACCAAACCAAGCTGAGTGGTCTTCAATCTTTAAATAATAGGAATTTAAGTATCTCTAATGGAACCTAAGCTCTGATATACTTCAATCTCACTCACCTTTTATTTTAATTATTTTTATTTCATTAAAAATAATTGTTTGTTGCTTGTGTGGATGCTTTCTGCTTGCTTTATATATATTAGTTATTTTAGGCTATATATATATATATATATTGGGTTGATTGATTGGTTGGATTCCCGCAGTCTCATTAGCGGATGCCCGCAGTTTCATAGCGGATGATTACCCTATACGCCCCACGCTATGATTAGTGGATGACCTTCTATACCGCGATATTCTGCCACGAAGCAGAATGGGTATTATTTATGTGCTAACATCTGTGGATGCAGGAAAACAGGTTGGAGGAATCCAACTGGATTCCTCAGAAATATATTATCTGTTGTTTATTTGTTTGCATATATATTGTTATATATGATGTGTTAGAAAAATAAATAATTTGTTGCTTTGTGTGTTTAAATATCACTGGGCTTAAGTAATGATATTTAAAAAAATATCGTAAAAAGGATATTTGAGATTTTAAAAGGGGAAATTCTATTTTTAAATAGAATTTGAATTTTTAATGGAATAAAAATATAAACTTGTTTTGAAAAATAAAACAAGTAGTTTCTTTATAAACGAAGTTTATAAATAGTTCTTTTATAACGAAGTTATAAATGAAGTGAAAAGAATTATCATTTGATAATTCAGAAATAGAAATACAAGTGTGAAATTGAAAGGGGAAATCTATCTTCAAAAGGAAAATAGAGATATTGATTTCAAAAAGGAATCGAAGTCGAGACTTGTTTAAAGAAATTGAATAAAGAGAATCCAATGAAGTTAACTATAGTGTTTTGAAAATATGATTCAAAAGAAAATTTAAATATAGAATTTGAATTCAAATAGAAAAGGAAATGGAAATTTGAATTTAGAATTCAAATAGAAATCCAAAGTGGATTTGGATATAGAACTTTCAAATGGTGTTTGAATATAGAGAATTTGAAATAGAATTTCCAAATAGAATTTGAAATAGAATTTCAAAACAGAATTTTCAATAGAGAATTTGAGATAGACTTTGAAAATAGAATTTCAAAAATAGAATTGCAATGATATTTGAATTCAAATAAAATTGAAAGAGAATTTGACTATAGAAATTCAAAAGGGATTCAAATATAGAACTTGAATTCAAAGGGATTTAAATATGGGATTTGAATTCAAGGGAATTGAAATAGGATTTGAATTCGAAAGAATTCGAATGGGATTGGAATAAAGGAAATTCAAAATGGAATTTCAAATAAAAGAAATGTAATTTGAAATGTTAAGAATTTCAAAGAAGAGGAAGTGGAATTTGAAACATTTAGAATTTCAAATGGAATCTTAAAGGGAGATTGAATATCAGAAATTCAAATAGAAGTTCAAATAGAATTTGAATAGACGAAATTAGAATCAAAATAGAATTTGAATTCAAGAAATTTAAATAAAATTTGAATTCAAAGGAATTCGAATAAAGAAATTCAAATAGAGATTTGAATGTAGAATTTCAAAATAGAATTTGAAATAAACTTTGAAATAGGATTTTCAAAACAGAATTTGAAATAGAATTTCAAATAGGATTTTCAAAATAGGAAATCTGAATAGTTTTGAAATAGAATTTGGATTCAAGGGAATTTAAAAGGGATTTGAATATGAAATTCAAATGGGTTTTAAACTATGGAATTTTGAATATAGAATTGAAAAAGAAGTTTGAATATTTGAATTTCAATATAATTCAAATATAGAAATTTGAATATAGAAGTTCAAATGGAATTTTAAACATAGAGTTTGAATAAGAGAATTCAAATGAAGTCAAGTATTGAATTTGAATATGGAATTGAAATAGAAATTCAAATATTGAATTTGAATATCCACTAGAAAAGGAATTGGGATTTGAAATATAGAATTCAAAAGTGAGATTGGAATTTGAATCAAGGAATTCGAATAGAGTTAAATGGAGTTGAATTCATTTTAAAGAAGTTTAAAAGTTTATATTTATAAATATAATTAAAACGAACTCGCCGCAGCGCTGCAGTTCGTAAAATAGCGATTCGAACTTCAATTGAGTATACAGAACCCAATTGAAGTCGAAATTCTTTGAAACAAGAAACGTCAGGACCGATTTGATAATAGCTTTCTAATGAAGGAGAAAAATCTGAATTTCGTCGTATAGATTTTTAGTTATGTCAAAATCAAATTTTCAGAAAAGCAGCGCCAGAACCATTATAAAACCATAACGGTTTATTTAATGATATCAAAGGATTTTAAGCAAATAAAATCCGAATTTCTATTTAGAAAATTTCAGATTTGAGTTATAAAATATATGTGAACTTCAGTGGAGTAATGAGTTGATTTTTGAAACAGAAATCAGATTTTTGGATTTATTGAATAGAGTTAACTAATTCGAATAGAAATTAGTTAATGAGATTTCGAATTAATATTGGGCTTTGAATAAGCGAATTCGATTTGAAAATTTATATTCGAAATCAAACAGGAAACTAGGATTAAAATTGAAATTCAATTTGGTTATGAACTAGTTAAATATTTTGTTTGAACACGCTATGTTCAACAAAGAAGTGAAATAGACAAAATGACTAGTTAAAGAATAAATGGGCGAAACTGAATTCAAACGATTAGATAGTGTTGAATTGAGTTGAAAACAGGTGAACAGGTGTTGGACAGGTATGGAATGAAGTATATAAAGTATATGAAGATTTTAATTTGTGTGCTCGACAAAAGGTACATGTTTTAATTCATATATGAGGTTTTATGCGCCGTATCGGCAAGCCGCTTGGCTTTTTCTTTTTCTTTTTGAGATTGGAAGATACCGGGATGCTATTTGAAATTTCCCGATGCTCCCGATACAGGGGAGGTTATGGCGAAATTTTCCGGAAATTTAAGGAGTTAGAATATTTTTAAGATATCTTGATAACTTGAAATCATCGTATCGACGTATTGAATTCGATAGTAAAGTGAATATAAAAATCGAATGTTGTAAACAAAAAGGGATAGAGATAAATGATTGGAATTGTTTCCAATTGCAAATAGAAATTTTTCTAATATATAGAAAACAAAAGAAGTTAATATTTGGAAACGTTTTCCAAATGGCATAAGAGCCAAGAATGATTATTGAAAATATTTGGCTAACAAATATTGATTGAGAAAATAGAGAAGTGGTTTAATTAATGAATATTAATTAAAGAGCCCAGTGATTTGTTTGATATGTTTGGATGAACACTTGTTTTTATTCGATAGTTAAATCACAGACTATCGAAGTTTTTGACCATCGTTGTCAATATGGAGAGACCGGTTGGATTATTATCCGAAGAACCACTCCGTATCGGCATAAGCGTTTCGAACCAAGTATGCTGAATATATTGAAGACGGAGTGAAGTGCAAGGGCTTTTCTAGTAATAGAAATGGTGCCTTCGGTTTCGTTCAATCCCAGAACGAACGAAAATGGACGAATGTCTGACAGAGTATTTCCAATGATCAAATGGGTTGGTCTGTATGGATATATATGGTTGCAACGGATTTATTCCCTTAGCATAATATCCAGAATATTTGTGCAAACTTAACTAGTGATTAACGGATCTGACAATGTGGCATTCAAAGTGATTGTGTTATCGATGAATGGTAAGTAATCGTAGCCTCAGGCCTCAACAACCGGGAAAGGACAAAAATCGGGCAGGCAGCATGGCTATGTGGGTCGCACCCATTAGGGTGTATAATCACCTATCTAAAGAAATTCCTTTTGTTCTAAATCTATCGATTCTGCCCATTCGGGAAACGGTGGTTTGAGTCCAACCGTTGGTGATATACATTCGATACACTCAAGCGAAATGAGTGGTCGGTCATGTGTGGGCCGGGTTGCAAGACGTTCTTGTTGAACCCAGGTGTATTCGCCTCTAGAGATGCACTGTCGGAAGGTGGTTCCATACCTTGTCATGTTGGAAATCCAATCTCCAATAAGCGCCATGCGGTTTTTGATTTTATACTATATATGTGGAGCGTGAGATGCAAGCGTTCTACTATTTGGTTATTTATTTGATGTAGACATTACTATAATATCACTGGATTTGATATCAAAGTGTTTTGGGTTATAGTAAGGTAAAAACCGTCCATGTTTATGTGTGGGCTGGTCTTACTATTATCTTTTCTTTTGAAAGGATTTTTTAAAGTTAAACAAGTGGTTGGAGTTTACTCACACCAGTCCCATGACTGACCCAGAGTTTATTTTGTTTTGTTTTTCCTAAACTCTTGGGTGCCCAAATTTGTACGGGCAGTCAAGTGTTTCAGGCTTTTACAGATACACTTGGAGGAGCTTGAAGCAGGAGGCTTCAACGTTAGTTATTTAGAGTTACTTCCGCTGGATCAAATGTTATGTGTACTCTGATGATGGTATGTATATATGTACAAAACAGATTTGTATTTCAAAGCTTATGTTATATAATATATTTTCTTCGTTCCGCTGTGAGTTGTGATCTTCGATTTTCTTCTATTCTAATATTTCTTTCTTTCTATTTCTCATCCTCTAACTTCTTTCTAATAATGAGTCGTATTTCTGTGTTATTTGGGTTGGACGTGTGGTGTATTTAGTCAACTCAGGTAGCACGGATTTGCGGGCCTTTACAGTTGGTATCAGAGCAACCCTGTTCGCCTGTATTGAATTCCTATCAATGAGATAGCACGAAATTCAAATAGAAATACAAGTGAATATAATGTAACTCAGATAGCTCGAATTATTTGTTCTAGAAGGATTAGAAAACAAGTGAATATATACACGATGCTCAGATAGCTTGTTTTGAAATTATGGTTATTAACGGATTTATAATAGAAATTGCTACCTTAGAAAAAGTTTTGATGGAAATTTGTTTAAAAAAAAAAAAAAACAAGTGGTTTGAAATTCAAATGTTTTTAATCTGAGATAGTGAGAAATATATATGTATTTATGGGATTTCAATTTTGTTTTGAAATGAAAACCCTGGGATTTGGATTCTGGAATTAAAATTTAACTGAAGCAAGTTAAATGGTTCGAGGTAAGTAAATTGACTAGAATCAATTTGAAATAAATTGAAATAAATATGAATTGGATGTGAAGGCATATGAAAGGAAGGAGACCAAGAGTTTTGGTTCAAAACGTCATAGAAATATGAGGAGTTGAGTTTCAACATAAGTGAGATGTTGAAAAGAAATGGATTTGTACCCTTTTTCTTACCTTAGCAATTTCGAGGACGAAATTATTTTAAGGGGGGAAGAATGTAACGACCCAGATTTTTCTGGTCGGTTTATTTTAAATATTTAATATTATTTTAAATATAGAGTTGATAATATAAATCGATTTTTCATATTGAGTTATAGATCTAATTACCGTAATACGAGATATATTGAATTCGAAGTTAGAATTGAATCAAAATAGTTCAGATAATAAATATAAATTCTATATTGGATTAGAGCGATAATAATAATTGATTATCGTTAAAGTAAATTGTTTTGAAATTTATTTTAAATCATTATTTTAAATTGTTATTTCACAGTCGAAATAAAATCCAGAACCAATTCTGTGGAGTTCAAAATAACGCCATAATCTGAGAATGTCGGTCGTTACGTTAGAACAGCAGTTCGAGTTTTTGAGTAAGAATACCGCGAGATATTTTGATTATTTAATTTAATTAAAAACCTAATCAAATTTATTAAACTTCTTTTCAGCCACCCTACATTTTTCCTAAAGCCGACCTATCTTCATTTATAGGCGGACATATTATTTTCTCGAGCACAAATTCCTGCTCCCCAACTTCGTAGCAAGCAAACAACAATTTTAATGGCTCGTACTCATTGTTTCCCCAATCATGTATATATAAATGGCGACATCATCGCTTTACTTTCCCATTCTAAAATCAGTTCATTTTATTTCCTTTCGTTTTTTCTGCCATCCATGAAATCAATAACCGATTCCATTATTGTAATAAAAAAAAAAAAAATCGCAGTTACAATCGCGATTCAAGTCAACCCCGCAGGGATCGAGCTCGCCAATAGAAGGAAGGCGATAGCAAGTTTTGAAGAGATGAGTTTGGGAAACCATGACTTCGGAAATCTCGATTTTAGCAGGAAGCGGTTTGAGTTCGAGTTCAATTTCTGGAGGCGGTCTTCAATGTGAATTTGGGGACTGAGTTTCGGTAACGAAAAGGGATAATGGGTGCTGTTTGTATGGCGCGATGGTGATGAGTTGGTTGCGTATGAAGGAAGGATCGCAACTTGGGGATTTCGTTGTGCGATGAAGGAGAAGGTGGGATTGGACTTCGGATTGCTGTTTGAGGTAAGAAAGGTATTTCACGGTGGTTGTTTCAGGCAAGTAGGATGGAAAAGGAGGATCCATATTTTTCTGCTCAAATGGAAGAAATGGATTCTGGTAAAACAAAAGCCGTAACAGGGTAAACAAGACTGTCGACATGAGAAGAAACTTGTCTGGGTTCAGCAGTGGATGATTTAAGGATGTCGGAAGGTATTGCTGATAAACTAGGACTTGCCGTGATGTTGAGCAACAACATAGTAATGGCTCCATAGTTGATCGAACTGTCTGCAAGCAAATAAGGTATTCATCATTTTAAAATTTGTAATACATAGGTTAATTTATTAAGTTAATTTAAATTAAGTAAATGGTTAATCGATAATAAAATCAAATATCATAGGTGATTAGTAAATTTCATTCGAGTTGATTCGGAGACGTGAAGATGTCATGTAAGTGGATTCAAAGCCGAGACGATACGGAATCAAACGGATATTCAGCAAAAAAAGTTACGGTGAGTAAATCTCACTCACCTTTAGAATTATTTTTATTTCATTAAAAATAATTGTCTGCTGCTTGTGTGAATGTTTTCTGGTTGTTTTATATATATTAGTTATTTAGGCTATTATATATATATATATTGGGTTGATTGATTGGTTGGATTCCCGCAGTCTCATTAGCGGATGCCCGCAGTTTCATAGCGGATGATTACCCTATACGCCCCACGCTATGATAGTGGATGACCTTCTATACCGCGATATTCTGCCACGAAGCAGAATGGGTATTATTTATGTGCTAACATCTGTGGATGCAGGAAAACAGGTTGGAGGAATCCAACTGGATTCCTCAAAAAAAAATATTATCTGTTGGTTTATTTGTTTGCATATATATTTTATATATGATGTGTTAGAAAAATAAATAATTCGTTGCTTTGTGTGTTTAAATATCACTGGGCTTAAGTAATGATATTTAAAAATATCGTAAAAAGGATATTGGAGATTTAAAAAGGAAAATTCTATTTTTAAATAGAATTTGAATTTTCAATGGAGATAAAAATATAAAACTTGTTTTTGAAAAATAAAACAAGTAGTTTCTTTTTAAACGAAGTTATAAATAGTTCTTTTATAACGAAGTTATAAATGAAGGGAAAAGGATTATCATTCGATAATTCAGAAATAGAAATACAAGTGTGAAATTGGGATTTGAAAAGGAATTTCAAAATAGGATTTGAAATGAAATTTTTAAATATATAACTCAAATGAAATTTGATTATAACATTTGAATAGTAGAATTCAAAGAAGTTCAAATATTTGAATTTTAAAAGGAGATTGAATATTAGAAATTCAAATAGAATTTGAATAGACGAAGTTAGAATGGAAAAACAGAATTTGAATTCGGGAGATTAAAATAAAATTTGAATTCAAAGGAATTCGAATAAAGAATTTTCAAACAGACTTTGAAATATAGAATTTCAAAGAAAAATCGAATAAGATTTGAAATATAGAATTTCAAAAGAAGAATTGAAATATGAAATTTGACTAGAGATTTGAAATGAAATTCAAATATGAAATTTGAATAAAGATTTGAATAGAAATTCAAGTATTGGATTTGAATATGGAATTGAATATAGAAATTCAAATAGAGATTTGAATATTGAATTTCAAAATAGAATTTGAAATAAACTTTGAAAATAGGATTTCAAAGTAGGATTGAAATAGGATTTCAAAATAAGAAATACAAATAGTTTTGAAAGGGAAATTGAATTCAAAGGAGTTCAACTGGATTTGAAATAAGGGAAATTCAAATGAGATTTAAATAATGGGTTTTACCGAAGAGGAATTAAATATAAAGAATTTGAATAGAACTCAAATGGTATTAAATATAAGAGTTCAAACAAAACTCAAATGGAGTTTAAATAGAAAGAATTTGAATAAGAGGAATTCAAAGAGATTTGAAACATGGTATTTGGATTCAAAGAAATTAAAATGTGATATTTGAAGTTCAAAGTAAAAATGAGTTTAAATAGTCGAAGTTCAATTGGATTAAAAATGGAATTTGAATTCAAATAGTTGAAATAGAATTTGAATATAGAATTTGAATCGAATTGGAATTTGAATATAGATTTCAAATAAAAAATGAAATAGAATGTCAGAGATATTTGTTGAGTTGGGAAAAATGGTTTGATATATATTTAAATATATCAGAATGGAGTTGAATTTATATAAACGAAGTTTTAAAAGTTTATATATATAAATATAATTAAAACGAACTCGCCGCAGCGCTGCAGTTCGTAAATTGGCGTTTCGAACTTCAATTGAATATATAGAACTCAATTGAAGTCGGAATCCTTTGAAACAAGAAACGTCAGGACCGATTTGATAATAGTTTTCTAATGAAGGAGGAAAACCTGAATTTCGTCGTATAGATTTTGAGATATGTCAAAGTCAAATTTTCAGAAAAGCAGCGCCAGAATCGTTTTAAAACCATAATGGTTTATTTAATGTTATAAAAGGATTTTTAAGCGGAAAAATCCGAATTGTCTATTTAGAAAATTCCAGAGTTGAGTTGTAAAATATATGCGAATTCAAGTTGTGTAAATGAATATGATTTTTGAAACAGAAACCAGATTTTGATTTATGGAATAGAATTAACTAAATTGAATAGAAATTAGTTAATGAGATTTCGAATGAATATTGGGGTTTGAATAAGTAAATTCGATTTGAAGATTTATATTCGAAATCAAAAAGGAAACTAGAATTGAAATTGAAATTCAATTTGGTTGTGAGCAAGTTAAACATTTTATTTGAACGTGTTATGTTCAAACAAAGAAGTGAAATAGGCAAAATAGCTAATTAAAGAATAAATGAGCGAAATTGATTTCAAACGAATGGATTGAGTTGAATTGAATTGAAAACAGGAGAACATGTGTTAAACAGATATGGGATGGAGTATATGAAGATTCTTATTTATGTGCCCGACAAAAAGGTACATGTTTAATTCATATATGAGATTTTATGCGCCGTATCGGCAAGCCGCTTGGCTTTTCCTTTTTCTTTTTGATTGAGGAAGATACCGGGAAGCTATTTGAAATTTCCCGATGCTCCCGATACAGGGGAGGTTATGGCGAATTTTTCCGGGAATTTAAGGAGTTAGAATATTTTTAAGAAATTTGACAATTAGAAATCTATATAGCGATATATATAGAATTCGATAAGAAAACAAAATCAAAAATAGCATAAAGGGCCAATATGGTTATTGAAATATTTGGACAACAAATATTGATAAAGGAAATGGAGAAGTGATTTTAATTAATGAATATTAATTAAAGAGCCCAGTGATTTGTTTGATATGTTGGATGAACACTTGTTTTTATTCGATAGTTAAATCACAGACTATCGAAGTTTTTGACCATCGTTGTCAATATGGAGAGACCGGTTGGATTATTATCCGAAGAACCACTCCGTATCGGCATAAGCGTTGCGAACCAAGTATGCTGAATATATTGAAGACGGAGTGAAGTGCAAGGGCTTTTCTAGTAATAGAAATGGTGCCTTCGGTTTCGTTCAATCCCAGAACGAACGTAAATGGACGAATGTCTGACAGAGTATTTCCAATGATCAAATGGGTTGGTCTGTATGAATATATATGGTTGCAACGGATTTATCCCTTAGCATAATATCCAGAATATTTGTGCAAACTCAACTAGTGATTAACGGATCTGACAATGTGGCATTCAAAGTGATTGTGCTATCGATGAATGGTAAGTATTCGTAGCCTCAGGCCTCAACAACCGGGAGAGGACAAAAATCGGGCAGGCAGCATGGCTATGTGGGTCGCACCCATTAGGGTGTATAATCACCTATCTAGAGAGATTCCTTTTGTTTCTAAATCTATCGATTCTGCCCATTCGGGAAACGGTGGTTTGAGTCCAACCGTTGGTGATATACATTCGATACACTCAAGCGAAATGAGTGGTCGGTCATGTGTGGGCCGGGTTGCAAGACGTTCTTGTTGAACCCAGGTGTATTTGCCTCTAGAGATACATCATCGGAAGGTGGTCCCATACCTTGTCGTGTTGGAAATCCAATCTCCAATAAGCGCCATGCGGGTTTTGATTTTATCATATATATGTGGAGCGTGAGATGCAAGCGTTCTGCTATTTGGTTATTTACTTGATGTAGACATTATTATAATATCATTGGATTTGATATCAAAGTGTTTTGGGTTATAGTAAGGTAAAAACCATCCATGTTTATGTGTGGGCTGGTCTTACTATTATCTTTTCCTTCGAAAAGGATTTTGAAAGTTAAACAAGTGGTTGGAGTTTACTCACACCAGTCCCATGACTGACCCAGAGTTTATTTTGTTTTGTTTTCCCTAAACTCTTGGGTGCCCAAATTTGTACGGGCAGTCAAGTGTTTCAGGCTTTTACAGATACACTTGGAGGAGCTTGAAGCAGGAGGCTTCAACGTTAGTTATCTAGAGTTACTTCCGCTGGATCAAATGTTATGTGTACTCTGATGATGGTATGTATATATATACAAAACAGATTTGTATTTCGAAGCTTATGTTATATAATATATTTTCTTCGTTCCGCTGTGAGTTGTGATCTTCGTTTTTCTTCTATTCTAATATTTCTTTCTTTCTATTCCTCACCCTCTAACTTCTTTCTAATAATGAGTCGTATTTCTGTGTTATTTGGGTTGGACGTGTGGTGTATTTAGTCAACTCAGATAGCACGGATTTGCGGGTCGTTTCAGGGATTGACTAATAGAATTTTAAAAGTCTATTCAAATCATAACTACATGTTATCACGATATGGTATCCCATTCGCAAATGGATTCAAATTCTGTTTTGATACGGATTGCTAAATTCTAATATATGAATTAAGTGAAACCAGAAGTCTAATCAAATTCCGTGCTACCATAGATTGGTTAATTTTCAAATTCACAAATCATCGCAGGTGTGAATTTATTTGAGAAAATACATAGCCGAGAAGAAATGGAAATTTATTGGTCGTTCGGCAATTTAAAATCTCGGTGAGTAAATCTCACTCACCTTTAGAATTATTTTTATTTCATTAAAAATAATTGTTTGCTGCTTGTGTGAATGCTTTTTGGTTTTATATATATTAGTTATTTAGGCTATATATATATATATTGGGTTGATTGATTGGGTGGATTCCCGCAGTCTCATTAGCGGATGCCCGCAGTTTCATAGCGGATGATTACCCTATACGCCCCACGCTATGATTAGTGGATGACCTTCTATACCGCGATATTCTGCCACGAAGCAGAATTGGTATTATTTATGTGCTAACATCTGTGGATGCAGGAAAACAGGTTGGAGGAATCCAACTGGATTCCTCAAAAATATATTATCTGTTTGTTTATTTGTTTGCATATATATATTGTTATATATGATGTGTTAGAAAAATAAACAATTGGTTGCTTTGTGTGTTTTATCACTGGGCTTAAGTAACGACATTTTAAAATATCGTAAAAAGGATATTGGCGATTTAAAAAGGGAAAATTCTATTTTTAAAATAGAATTTGAATTTTAAATGGAAATAAAGAAGTATAAACTTGTTTTAAAATAAAACAAGTAGTTCTTTATAAACAAAGTTTATAAATAGTTCTTTTATAACGAAGTTATAAACGAAGTGAAAAGAATTATCATTTGATAATTCAGAAATAGAAATACAAGTATTTTGAAAATATGATTCAAATGGAAATTTAAATATAGAATTTGAACAAAAGAAAAGGAAATGGAAATTTGAATTCCAAAAGAAAAGGAAATGGAAATTTGAATTCAAAAAGAAAAGGAAATAGAAAATTTGAATTTAGAATTCAAATAGAAAATCCAAGGTGGATTTGAATATAGAACTTTCAAATGGTGTTTGAATATAGAGAATTTGAAATAGAATTTCCAAATAGAATTTGAAATAGAATTTCAAAACAGAATTTTCAAAAGAGAATTTGAGATAGACTTTGAAAATAGAATTTCGAAAATAGAATTTGCAATGATATTTGAATTCAAATAAAAAGAGAATTTGACTATAGAAATTCAAAAGGGTTCAAAAGGGATTCAAATATAGAACTTGAATTCAAAGGGAATTGGAACAGGATTTGAATTCAAAAGAATTCGAATGGGATTGGAATAAAGGAAATTCAAAATGGAATTTCAAATAAAAGAAATGTAATTTGAAATGTTAAGAATTTCAAAGAAGAGGAAGTGGAATTTGAAACATTTAGAATTTCAAATGGAATCTTAAAGGGAAATTGAATATCAGGAATTCAAATAGAAGTTCAAATAGAATTTGAATAGACGAAATTAGAATCAAAATAGAATTTGAATTCAAGAAATTTAAATAAAGTTGAATTCAAAGGAATTCGAATAAAGAAATTCAAATAGAGATTTGAATGTAGAATTTCAAAATAGAATTCGAAATAAACTTTGAAATAGGATTTTCAAAGCAGAATTTGAAATAGAATTTCAAATAGGATTTTCAAAATAGGAAATCCAAATAGTTTTGAAATAGAATTTGGATTCAAGGGAATTTAAAAGGGATTTGAATATGAAATTCGAATGGGTTTTAAACTATGGAATTTTGAATATAGAATTTAAAAAGGAGTTTGAATATTTGAACTTCAATAGAATTCAAATATAGAAATGGAAATGTAGAAGTTCAAATGGAATTTAAGTATAAAGTTTGAATAAAAGAATTCAAATGAATTCAAATATGGAATTTGAATATAGGGAATTCAAATAGAAATTTAAATATTGAATTTGAATATCAAATAGAAAAGGAAATGGGATTTGAAATATAGAATTCAAAAGTGAGATTGGAATTTGAATCAAGGAATTCAAATAAGGTTAAAACGAAGTTGAATTCATTTGTACGAAGTTTAAAAAGTTTATATATATAAATATAATTAAAACGAACTCGCCGCAGCGCTGCAGTTCGTAAAATAGCGATTTGAACTTCAATCGAATATACAGGACTCAATTGAAGTCGGAATTCTTTGAAACAAGAAACGTCAGGACCGGTTTGATAATAGTTTTCTAATGAAAGAGAAAAATCTGAATTTCGTCGTATAGATTTTGAGTTATGTCAAAATCAAATTTTCAGAAAAACAGCGCCAGAACCAATTGAAAACCGTAATGGTGTATTTAAATGAATAAAAGGATTTTTATAAATAAAAATCCGAATTTCCATCTAGACTGGAGATATAAAACAAATATGAACTCCAGTGAAGTAAATGAATTGATTTTTGAAACAGAAATCAGATTTTTGATTATTGAATAGAATTAACTAATTCGAATGGTAATTAGTTAATGAGATTTCGAATGAATATTGGGCCTTAAATAAGTGAATTCGATTTGAGAATTTATATTCGAAATCAGAAAAGGAAACTAGAATTGAAATCGAAATTCAATTTGGTTATGAACGAGTTAAATATTTTGTTTGAACATGTTATGTTCAACAAAGAAGTGAAATAGGCAAAATGGTCGATTTAAAGAATAAATGGGCGAAACTGAATTCAAACGATTAGACGGTATTGAATTGAACTGAAAACAGGTGAACAGGTGTTAAACAGATATGGGATGGAGTATATGAAGATTTTTAGTTATATGCTCGACAATAAGGTACATGTTTAAATTCATATATGGGTTTTATGCGCCGTATCGGCAAGCCGCTTGGCTGCTTCTTTTTCTTTTTGAAATTAGAAGATACCGGGAAGCTATTTGAAATTTCCCGATGCTCCCGATACAGGGGAGGTTATGGCGAATTTTTCCGGGAATTTAAGGAGTTAGAATATTTTTAAAGAAATTTGACAATTAGAAATCTATATATCGATATATATAGAATTCGATAAGGAAACGAAATCAAAAATGGCATAAGAGGCCGAGATGATTATTGAAAATATTTGGTTAACAAATATTGATAGGGAAATATAGAAGAGATTTAATTAATGAAATATTAATTAAATGGCCCAGTGATTTGTTTGATATGTTGATTGTACACTTATTTTTATTCGATAGTTAAATCACAGACTATCGAAGTTTTGACCATCGTTGTCAATATGGAGAGACCGGTTGGATTATTATCCGAAGAACCACTCCGTATCGGCATTAGCGTTGCGAACCAAGTATGCTGAATATATTGAAGACGGAGTAAAGTGCAAGGGCTTTTCTATTAATAGAAATAGTGCCTTCGGTGTCGTTCAATCCCAGAACGAACGTATATGGACGAATGTCTGACAGAGTATTTCCAATGATCAAATGGGTTGGTCTGTATGAATATATATGGTTGCAACGGATTTATCCCTTAGCATAATATCCAGAATATTTGTGCAAATCAATTAGTGATTAACGGATCTGACAATGTGGCATTCAAAGTGATTGTGCTGACAATGAATGGTAAGTATGCGTAGCCTCAGGCCTCAACAACCGGGAAAGGACAAAAATCGGGCAGGCAGCATGGCTATGTGGGTCGCACCCATTAGGGTGTATAATCACCTATCTAGAGAAATTCCTTTTGTTTCTAAATCTATCGATTCTGCCCATTCGGGAAACGGTGGTTTGAGTCCAACCGTTGGTGATATACATTCGATACACTCAAGCGAAATGAGTGGTCGGTCATGTGTGGGCCGGGTTGCAAGATGTTCTTGTTGAACCCAGGTGTATTCGCCTCTAGAGATGCACTGTCGGAAGGTGGTCCCATACCTTGTCATGTTGGAAATCCAATCTCCAATAAGCGCCATGCGGTTTTTGATTTTATACTATATATGTGGAGCGTGAGATGAAAGCGTTCTGCTATTTGGTTATTTACTTGATGTAGACATTATTATAATATCATTGGATTTGATATCAAAGTGTTTTGGGTTATAGTAAGGTAAAAACCGTCCATGTTTATGTGTGGGCTGGTCTTACTATTTTTTTTTTTTTTGAAGGGTTTTGAAAGTTAAACAAGTGGTTGGAGTTTACTCACACCAGTCCCATGACTGACCCAGAGTTTATTTTGTTTTGTTTTCCCTAAACTCTTGGGTGCCCAAATTTGTACGGGCAGTCAAGTGTTTCAGGCTTTTACAGATACACTTGGAGGAGCTTGAAGCAGGAGGCTTCAACGTTAGTTATCTAGAGTTACTTCCGCTGGATCAAATGTTATGTGTACTCTGATGATGGTATGTATGTATGTACAAAACAGATTTGTATTTCGAAGCTTATGTTATATAATATATTTTATTCGTTCCGCTGTGAGTTTGTGATCTTCGTTTTCTTCTATTCTAATATTTCTTTCTTTCTATTTCTCATCCTCTAACTTCTTTCTAATAATGAGTCGTATTTCTGTGTTATTTGGGTTGGACGTGTAGTGTTATTAGTCAACTCAGATAGCACGGATTTGCGGGTCGTTTCAGTTGGTATCATTTACTCTTTGGCATATAAATCAGAATTTATATGGCAGAATAACACTACATGTTTGAGCTAGAACTGAAACGACCCGCAAATCCGTGCTATCTGAGTTGACTAAATACACCACACGTCCAACCCAAATAACACAGAAATACGACTCATTATTAGAAAGAAGTTAGAGGATGAGAAATAGAAAGAAAGAAATATTAGAATAGAAGAAAAACGAAGATCACAAACTCACAGCGGAATGAACAAAATATATTATATAACATAAGCTTCGAAATACAAATCTGTTTTGTACATATATACATACCATCATCAGAGTACACATAACATTTGATCCAGCGGAAGTAACTCTAAATAACCAACGTTGAAGCCTCCTGCTTCGAGCTCCTCCAAGTGTATCTGTAAAAGCCTGAAACACTTGACTGCCCGTACAAATTTGGGCACCCAAGAGTTTAGGGAAAACAAAACAAAATAAACTCTGGGTCAGTCATGGGACTGGTGTGAGTAAACTCCAACCACTTGTTTAACTTTCAAAACCCTTTCAAAAGAAAAGATAATAGTAAGACCAGCCCACACATAAACACGGACGGTTTTTACCTTACTATAACCCAAAACACTTTGATATCAAATCCAATGATATTATAATAATGTCTACATCAAGTAAATAACCAAATAGCAGAACGCTTGCATCTCACGCTCCACATATATAGTATAAAATCAAAAACCGCATGGCGCTTATTGGAGATTGGATTTCCAACATGACAAGGTATGGGACCACCTTCCGATGATGTATCTCTAGAGGCAAATACACCTGGGTTCAACAAGAACGTCTTGCAACCCGGCCCACACATGACCGACCACTCATTTCGCTTGAGTGTATCGAATGTATATCACCAACGGTTGGACTCAAACCACCGTTTCCCGAATGGGCAGAATCGATAGATTTAGAAACAAAAGGAATTTCTCTAGATAGGTGATTATACACCCTAATGGGTGCGACCCACATAGCCATGCTGCCTGCCCGATTTTTGTCCTTTCCCGGTTGTTGAGGCCTGAGGCTACGAATACTTACCATTCATTGATAGCACAATCACTTTGAATGCCACATCGTCAGATCCGTTAATCACTAGTTGAGTTTGCACAAATATTCTGGATATTATGCTAAGGGATAAATCCGTTGCAACCATATATATTCATACAGACCAACCCATTTGATCATTGGAAATACTCTGTCAGACATTCGTCCATTTACGTTCGTTCTGGGATTGAACGAAACCGAAGGCACTATTTCTATAAATAGAAAAGCCCTTGCACTTTACTCCGTCTTCAATATATTCAGCATACTTGGTTCGCAACGCTAATGCCGATACGGAGTGGTTCTTCGGATAATAATCCAACCGGTCTCTCCATATTGACAACGATGGTCAAAAACTTCGATAGTCTGTGATTTAACTATCGAGTAAAAACAAGTGTTCATCCAACATATCAAACAAATCACTGGGCTCTTTAATTAATATTCATTAATTAAATCTCTTTTCCATTTCCTTAACAATATTTGTTAACCAAATATTTTCAATAATCAATCTTGGCCCTTTACGCTATTCTTGATTTCATTTCTTTATCGAATTCTATATATATCGACATA
Organism: Allium sativum; assembly: GCA_030737875.1. Lineage (NCBI taxonomy): Eukaryota > Viridiplantae > Streptophyta > Magnoliopsida > Asparagales > Amaryllidaceae > Allium > Allium sativum. The sequence continues at coordinate 496,112,559 of CM060920.1, forward strand.
TAGATTTCTAATTGTCAAATTTCTTAAAAATATTCTAACTCCTTAAATTTCCGGAAAAATTCGCCATAACCTCCCCTGTATCGGGAGCATCGGGAAATTTCAAATAGCTTCCCGGTATCTTCTAATCTCAAAAAGAAAAAGAAGAAGCCAAGCGGCTTGCCGATACGGCGCATAAAATCTCATATATGAATTAAACATGTACCTTTTGTCGAGCACATTATTTATATATCTGCATTATCCTTGCCCCATACCTGTCTCCTGTATGTCTATACCTGTCGGATTTATTTCAACTTGGTACACTCGTTTGACTCAATTCGTTAAAGTAATTCTTTAACTAACTCTCTGCCTATCTCGCTTGTATATTTGAATATAACACGTTTCGAATATATTTCCACTTACTTATCAATCAATTGAATTCAAATTTCAATTTAAGTTCTATATTCGATTTCGAATATATATTTACAATCCCAAATTTCACTTTTCAAAGTTCGATTTTAGTTCAACTCGATTAACTAATTCTTCTTTAGTTAATTCTATTCAATAATCAAAAATATGATTATTGTTTCAAAAATCATCTTCTTTACTTCACTTGAGTCCACATTGATTTTCTAACTCAAGTCTAGATTTTTAAATGGAAATCCGGATTTTTATTTGCTTAAAAATCCCAATATTTATATATAAAATCCATTATGGTTTATAGTGGTTTATGGCGCTGCATTTTTGAAATTTTGATTTTGACATAACTCAAAATCTATACGACGAAATTTATATTTTTCTCTTTCATTAGAAAACTATTATCGAACCGGTCCTGACGTTTCTTGTTTCAAAGAATTCCGACTCCAATTGAGTCCTGTATACTCGATTGAAGTTCAAATCGCTATTTTACGAACTGCAGCGCTGCGGCGAGTTCGTTTTAATTATATTTATAAATATAAACTTTTAAACTTCTTAAAACGAATTCAATTTCGTCCAATATATATATATTCATATATATTTCAAATTCCATTTGAATCTTTATATTTTAAATTCCATAGTTTTAAATCCTGTATTCAAATCCCATTTGAACTCCTTTATTCGAATTCCATTTCAAATTCTTTATTCAATTTTCACTTTAATTCAATTCCTTTTTGAATTTCTATATTTGAAATTCCATAGTTAAAACCCATTTGAATTTCATATTCAAATCCCATAGATCAAATCCTATTTTTGAAACTCCATTCCCCATTCTACTTTGAAATCCTATTTTCAAAGTTTATTTCAAATTCTATTTTGAAATTTCATATTCAAATTTCTACTTGAATTTCTGTATTCAATTCCATGTTCAAATTCAATACTCGAATTTCTATTTCAAATCCCTATTCAAATTTCATATTTGAATTTCTTCCTTGAAATACTATATTTCAAATTCTATTCAATTCTTCTTTGAAATTCTATATTTCAAATTCTATTTTGAAATTCTACATTTGAATCTCTATTTGAATTTCTTTATTTGAATTCCTTTGAATTCAAATTTTATTTTAATTCCTTGAATTCAAATTCTATTTTTCCATTCTAATTCCGTCTATTCAAATTCTATTTGAACTTCTATTTGAATTTCTAAGATTCAATCTCCTTTTAAAATTCAAATATTTAAACTCCTTTTAAAATTCAAATGTTATACTCAAATTTCATTTGAGTTATATATTTAAAAATTTCATATCAAAACCTATTTTGAAATTTCATTTCAAATCCCAATTTCACGCTTGTATTTCTATTTCTGAATTATCAAATGATAATTCTTTTCACTTCATTTATAACTTCGTTATAAAAGAACTATTTATAAACTTCGTTTATAAAGAACTACTTGTTTTATTTTTCAAAAACAAGTTTATATTTTAATTCATTAAAAATTCAAATTCTATTTAAAAATAGAATTTTTCCTTTTTAAATCTCCACGATCCTTTCATGATATTTATATAAATTTACACTTCGGCCCAGTGATAGTTTAAACAACCAAATCAATCAATTTCCAATCATTTGATTTTAACACATCATATATGAATATGAAATCAAACAGAACAAACAAACAAATAGATAATATATTTTTGAGGAATCCAGTTGGATTCCTCCAACCTGTTTTCCTGCATCCACAGATGTTAGCACATAAATAATACCAATTCTGCTTCGTGGCAGAATATCGCGGTATAGAAGGTCATCCACTAATCATAGCGTGGGGCGTATAGGGTAATCATCCGCTATGAAACTGCGGGCATCCGCTAATGAGACTGCGGGAATCCAACCAATCAATCAACCCAATATATATGTATTTTCGAAATTCTATTTTCAAATCCAATCTTGTCGAATAAAGAAATTCAAATAGAGATTTGAATGTAGAATTTCAAAATAGAATTTGAAATATAGAATTTCAAAGAAGAATTTCAAAATAGAATTTGAAATATAGTATTTCAAAGAAGAATTCAAAATGTGAAATTTGAATGGAATTTAAATATGAAATTTGAATTGAGATTTGAAATAGAAATTCGAGTATTAAATTTGAACATGGAATTGAATACAGAAATTCAAGTAGAAATTTGAATATGAGATTTCAAAATAGAATTTGAAATAAACTTTGAAAGTAGGATTTCAAAGTAGGATTGAAATAGGATTTCAAAATAGGAAATCCAAATAGTTTTGAAATGGAATTTGAATTCAAGGGAATTCAAATGAATTTGAATATTAGAAATTCAAATGGTGTTGAAAATGAATTTGAATATTAGAAATTCAAATGGTGTTGAAAATGAATTTGAATATTAGAAATTCAAATGGGGTCGGAATTGGGAAATGAATTTGAATATAAGAGATTCAAATTGAATTCAAATAGGATTTAAAATAAGAGGATTTGAATGATAGAATTAAAAAGGGATTGAATATTTGAAATTTCAAAATAGAATTGAATCGGAGTTTGGATAATTGAAATTCAAATAAAGTAAATATAGAATTTGAATTCAAAGAGAATTGAATAAGGAATTTGAATGTAAAATTCAAAAAGGAATTCAAATGGGATTTAAATTATAGAATTTGAATATAGCATTCAAATGGAGTTTTAAACAATGGAATTTTGAATCCAAAATTTAAAAAGGAGTTTGAATATTTGAATTCCAATAGAATTCAAATATAGAAATTGGATTATGGAAGTTCAAATGGAATTTGAATATAGAGTGAATAAGAGCATTCAAATGAATTCAAACATAGAATTTGAATCTGGAATTGAGATAGAAAATTCAAGTATTGAATTTGAATATCCAATAGAAAAGGAATTGGAATTTGAAGTATAGAATTCAAAGGTGAGATTGGGATTTGAATCAAGGAATTCAAATAAGGTTAAACGGAGTTGAATTCATTTTAGAGAAGTTTAAAGTTTATATATATAAATATAATTAAAACGAACTCGCCGCAGCGCTGCAGTTCGTAAAATAGCGATTCGAACTTCAATCGAATATACAGGACTCAATTGAAGTCGAAATTCTTTGAAACAAGAAATGTCAGGACCGGTTTGATAATAGTTTTCAAATGAAAGAGGAAAATCTGAATTTCGTCGTATAGATTTTGAGTTATGTCAAAATCAAATTTTCAGAAAAACAGCGCCAGAACCATTATAAAACCATAACGGTTTATTTAATTAAATTAAAGGATTTTAAGCAAATAAAAATCGAAATTTCTATTTAGAAAAATCCAGATGTGAGTTATAAAATATATGTGAACTCCAGTGGAGTAATGAGTTGATTTCTGAAATAGAAATCAGATTTTTGATTTATTGAATAGAGTTAACTAATTCGAATAGAAATTAGTTAATGAGATTTCGACTGAATATTGAGCTTTAAATAAGTGAATTCGATTTGAGAATTTATTCGAAAAAGAAAAGAGAACTAGAATTGAAATTGAAATTCAATTTGGTTATGAACGAGTTAAATATTTTATTTGAACATGTTATGTTCAAACAAAGAAGTGAAATAGGCAAAAAGGCTAACTAAAGAATAATTGAGCGAAACTGAATTCAAAACGATTCAAATTTGAATTCAAACGAATGGATTGAGTTGAATTGAATTGAAAACAGGTGAACATGTGTAAGCAGGTTTGTTATGAAGCATATGAAGATTTAAATGTATGTGCTCGACAAAAAGGTACATGTTTAATTCATATATGAGATTTTATGCGCCGTATCGGCAAGCCGCTTGGCTTTTAAAATTCTATCAAACCTGCTTACACATATATAGTGGGATACCATATATATATTAAGGGATTGAATATACGGATTTTATGGTAGCATATTAAAATTCTAATATATTAAGGGACTGAACGAAACCGAAGGCACTATTTCTATAAATAGAAAAGCCCTTGCACTTTACTCCGTCTTCAATATATTCAGCATACTTGGTTCGCAACGCTTATGCCGATACGGAGTGGTTCTTCGGATAATAATCCAACCGGTCTCTCCATATTGACAACGATGGTCAAAAACTTCGATAGTCTGTGATTTAACTATCGAATAAAAACAAGTGTTCATCCAAACATATCAAACAAATCACTGGGCTTTTTAATTTATATTTTATTAATTAAATCACTTCTCCATTTCCTTATCAATATTTGTTAACAAAATATTTCAATAATCATCTTGCCTCTTTTCGCTATTTTTGATTTCGTTTCCTTATCGAATTCTATATATATCGATATATAGATTTCTAATTGTCAAATTTCTTAAAAATATTCTAACTCCTTAAATTCCCGGAAAAATTCGCCATAACCTCCCCTGTATCGGGAGCATCGGGAAATTTCAAATAGCATCCCGGTATCTTCCAATCTCAAAAAGAAAAAGAAAAAGCCAAGCGGCTTGCCGATACGGCGCATAAAACCTCATATATGAATTAAACATGTACCTTTTTGTCGGGCACATAAATAAAAATCTTCGTATACTCCATCCCATATCTGTTTAACACCTGTTCACCTGTTTTCAATTTAATTCAATACCGTCTAATCGTTTGAATTCAGTTTCGCCCATTTATTCTTTAATTAGTCATTTTGCCTATTTCACCTCTTTGTTGAACATAACATGTTCAAACAAAATATTTAACTCGTTTATAACCAAATTGAATTTCAATTTCAATTCTAGTTCTCTTTTCTATTTCGAATATAAATTCTCAAATTGAATTCACTTATTTAAAGCTCAATATTCATTCAAAATCTCATTTACTAATTTCTATTCGAATTAGTTAATTCTATTCAATATCAAAATCTGATTTCTGTTTCAAAAATCAATTTATTACTCCACCTGAGTTCACATATATTTTATAACTCAAATCTGAAATTTTCTAAATAGAAATTCGGATTTTATCGGCTTGAAATCCTTTTATAAATTGAAATAAACCGTTATGGTTTTTAAATAGTTCTGGCGCTGTTTTTCTGAAAATTTGATTTTGACATAACTCAAAATCTATACGACGAAATCCAGATTTTTCTCCTTCATTAGAAAACTATTATCAAATCGGTCCGGACGTTTCTTGTTTCAAAGGATTCCGACTCCAATTGAGTCCTGTATACTCGATTGAAGTTCGAATCGCTATTTTACGAACTGCATCGCTACGGCGAGTTCGTTTTAATTATAATTATATATATAAACTTTTAAAACTTCGTTTATATAAATTCAACTCCATTCTGATATATTTTAAATATATATCAAACCATTTTTCCCAACTCAACAAATATCTCTGATATTCTATTTCATTTTTTTTATTTGAAATCTATATTCAAATTCCAATTCGATTCAAATTCTATATTCAAATTCTATTTCAACTATTTGAATTTTAAAAGGAGATTGAATATTAGAAATTCAAATAGAATTTGAATAGACGAAATTAGAATGGAAAAACAGAATTTGAATTCGGGAGATACCACCTGACTATAGAAATCTCACTCACCTTTAGAATTATTTTTATTTCATTAAAAATAATTGTCCGTTGCTTGTGTGAATGCTTTATGGTTGATTTATATATATTAGTTATTTAGGCTATTTATATATATATATTGGGTTGATTGATTGGTTGGATTCCCGCAGTCTCATTAGCGGATGCCCGCAGTTTCATAGCGGATGATTACCCTATACGCCCCACGCTATGATTAGTGGATGACCTTCTATACCGCGATATTCTGCCACGAAGCAGAATGGGTATTATTTATGTGCTAACATCTGTGGATGCAGGAAAACAGGTTGGAGGAATCCAACTGGATTCCTCAAAAATATATTATCTGTTTGTTTATTTGTTTGCATATATATTGTTATATATGATGTGTTAGAAAAATAAACAATTGGTTGCTTTGTGTGTTTTATCACTGGGCTTAAGTAATGATATTTAAAAATATCGTGGAAGGATATTTGAGAATTTAAAAGGGAAAATTCTATTTTTAAATAGAATTTGAATTTTAGATGGGAATAAAAACATAAACTTGTTTTGAAAAATAAAACAAGTAGTTCTTTATAAGCGAAGGTTATAAATAGTTCCTTTATAACGAAGTTATAAATAAAGTGAAAGAATTATCATTTGATAAATAGAAATACAAGTGTGAAATTGGAATTTGAAATGAAATTTCAAAATAGGATGTGAAATGAAATTTTTAAATATATAACTCAAATGAAATTTGAGTATAACATTTGAATTTTGAAAAGCGTTTAAATATTTGAATTTTAAAAGGAGATTGAATATCAGAAATTCAAATAGAAGTTCAAATAAAATTTTAATATGCGGAATTAGCATAGAATATAGAATTTGAATTCAAATAAAGAAAATTCAAATAGAGATTTGAATATGAAAATTCAAATGGAGTTTGAAATGGGAAATTGGAATAGAGAGTTGAATATTGAATTTCAAAAATAAAATTTGAAATAAACTTTGAAATAGGATTTTCAAAGTAGGATTGGAAATAGAATTTCAAATTAGGATTTCAAAATAAGAAATCCAATTGGTTTTGAAATGGAATTTGAATTCAAGGGAATTCAAATGGATTTGAGTGAAGAAGTTCAAATGGTGTTAAAAATAAGTTTGAATATTAGAAATTCAAATGGTGTTGGAAATGAATTTGAATATTAGAATTCAAATGGAAAGGGAAAATGAAATTTGAATATAAGAGATTCAAATTGAATTCAAACAGGATTTAATCTATGAGATTTGAATATAGAAATTCAAATGAAAATTTGAAAATAGATTTGAATATAGAAATTCAAAATGAAGTTTTGAAACTAGATTTGAAATAGAATTCAAATAAAAGGATTTAAATAGAATTTGAAGATAGCATTCAAATGAAATTTTAAACTATGGAAATTTGAATCTAGAATTTAAAAAGGAGTTTGAATATTTGAATTTCAATATAATTCAAATATAGAAATTTGAATATAGAAGTTCCAATGGAATTTAAATGTAGAATTTGAATAAGAAAATTCAAATGAATGCAAACATAGAATTTGAATATGGAATTGAAATAAAAATTCAAGTATTGAATTTGAATATCCAATAGAAAAGGAATTGGGATTTGAAATATAGAATTCAAAAGTAAGATTGGAATTTGAATCAAGGAATTCAAATAGAGTTAAATGGAATTGAATTCATTTTAAAGAAGTTTAACGTTTATATATATAAATATAATTAAAACGAACTCGCCGCAGCGCTGCAGTTCGTAAAATAGCGATTCGAACTTCAATCGAGTATACAGAACCCAATTGAAGTCGAAATTCTTTGAAACAAGAAACGTCAGGGCCGATTTGATAATAGTTTTCTAATAAAGGAGAAAAATCTGAATTTCGTCGTATAGATTTTGAGTTATGTCAAAAATCAAATTTTTAGAAAAGCAGCGCCATAAACCATTATAAACCATAATGGATTTTATATATAAATATTTGGATTTTTAAGCAAATAAAAATCCGGATTTGCCATTTAAAAATCTAGACTTGAGTTAGAAAATAAATATGGACTCAAGTGAAGTAAAGAAGATGATTTTTGAAACAATAATCATATTTTTGATTATTGAATAGAATTAACTAAAGAAGAATTAGTTAATCGAGTTTGAACTAAAATCGAACTTTAAAAAGTGAAATTTGGGATTGTAAATATATATTCGAAATCGAATATAGAACTTAAATTGAAATTTGAATTCAATTGATTGATAAGTAAGTGGAAATATATTCGAAACGTGTTATATTCAAATATACAAGCGAGATAGGCAGAGAGTTAGTTAAAGAATTATTTTAACGAATTGAGTCAAACAAGTGTACGAAGTTGAAATAAATGGGACAGGTATAGACATACAGGTGAACAGGTGTTAAACAGATATGGGATGGAGTATATGAAGATTTAAAATTTATATGCTCGACAAAAAGGTACATGTTTAATTCATATATGAGGTTTATGCGCCGTATCGGCAAGCCGCTTGGCTTTTCCTTTTTCTTTTTGATTGAGGAAGATACCGGGATGCTATTTGAAATTTCCCGATGCTCCCGATACAGGGGAGGTTATGGCGAATTTTTCCGGGAATTTAAGGAGTTAGAATATTTTTAAGAAATTTGACAATTAGAAATCTATATAGCGATATATAAAATTCGATAAGGCAACGAAATCAAAAATAGCGGAAAGGGCCAAGATTGGTTATTGAAATATTTGGATAACAAATATTGATAAGGAAATGGAGAAGTGATTTAATTAATGAAATATTAATTAAAAAGCCCAGTGATTTGTTTGATATGTTTGGATGAACACTTGTTTTTATTCGATAGTTAAATCACAGACTATCGAAGTTTTGACCATCGTTGTCAATATGGAGAGACCGGTTGGATTATTATCCGAAGAACCACTCCGTATCGGCATTAGCGTTGCGAACCAAGTATGCTGAATATATTGAAGACGGAGTGAAGTGCAAGGGCTTTTCTAGTAATAGAAATAGTGCCTTCGGTGTCGTTCAATCCCAGAACGAACGTAAATGGACGAATGTCTGACAGAGTATTTCCAATGATCAAATGGGTTGGTCTGTATGAATGTATATGGTTGCAACGGATTTATCCCTTAGCATAATATCCAGAATATTTGTGCAAATCAATTAGTGATTAACGGATCTGACAATGTGGCATTCAAAGTGATTGTGCTGACAATGAATGGTAAGTATGCGTAGCCTCAGGCCTCAACAACCGGGAAATGACAAAAATCGGGCAGGCAGCATGGCTATGTGGGTCGCTCCCATTAGGGTGTATAATCACCTATCTAGAGAAATTCCTTTTGTTTCTAAATCTATCGATTCTGCCCATTCGGGAAACGGTGGTTTGAGTCCAACCGTTGGTGATATACATTCGATACACTCAAGCGAAATGAGTGGTCGGTCATGTGTGGGCCGGGTTGCAAGATGTTCTTGTTGAACCCAGGTGTATTCGCCTCTAGAGATGCACTGTCGGAAGGTGGTCCCATACCTTGTCATGTTGGAAATCCAATCTCCAATAAGCGCCATGCGGTTTTTTTGATTATACACTATATATGTGGAGCGTGAGATGCAAGCGTTCTACTATTTGGTTATTTACTTGATGTAGACATTATTATAATATCACTGGATTTTCGTATCAAAGTATTTTTGGGTTATAGTAAGGTAAAAACCGTCCATGTTTATGTGTGGGCTGGTCTTACTATTATCTTTTCTTTTGAAAGGATTTTTTTTAAGTTAAACAAGTGGTTGGAGTTTACTCACATCAGTCCCATGACTGACCCAGAGTTTATTTTGTTTGTTTTCCCTAAACTCTTGGGTGCCCAAATTTGTACGGGCAGTCAAGTGTTTCAGGCTTTTACAGATACACTTGGAGGAGCTTGAAGCAGAAGGCTTCAACGTTAGTTATTTAGGGTTACTTCCGCTGGATCAAATGTTATGTGTACTCTGATGATGGTATGTATGTATGTACAAAACAGATTTGTATTTCGAAGCTTATGTTATATAATATATTTTATTCGTTCCGCTGTGAGTTGTGATCTTCGTTTTCTTCTATTCTAATATTTCTATCTTTCTAATTCTCACCCTCTAACTTCTTTCTAATAATGGTTCGTATTTCTGTGTTATTTGGGTTGGACGTGTAGTGTTATTAGTCAACTCAGATAGCACGGATTTACGGGTCCAAACTCGTACATACTTCTTATTTTTCTCAACTCCCAAAATAATAATCCCACTTCTCATATGCTGTCTATAAGATCACTTCTTCACGATATTTATTTAAACAAATACTTGCTTTCAAATCCTATTTAATTTGGATTCTAACTCAGTCTTTTCATTTGGAATAAATATTTTAAACTCTTTTTATATCCCGATCTCTAAGTTGAAATCCATATATTATTATTCAGGATATTTAAAATATCCAAAATCAACCATCAGTGTTACTAACATCCCAGTACATTATGAACTGTCACAGGTGATAACCACAACATATAACAGCATATATATGTGATAAACAAATAAATAAATGTGAGGAATCCAGTTGGATTCCTCCAACCTGTTTCTCCTGCATCCACAGATGTTAGTCAACAATAATAATACCCATCCTGCTTCGAGGCAGGATATCGTGGTACAAAAGGGGATCCACTTATATACGTGGGCGTAGGGTCATCCGCTAAAGATACTGCGGGCATCCGCTAATGGTACTGCGGGAATTATCCAACCACAAACCACCAATATTATTTTTATATATTATTATTTTATACTATTAGCACTTTATATCAATCAGTTTAGCAACCAAGCAATAAACAAAAATTTGAACTATTAAAAACAGTTCAAATAAGCAACTGAGTGAGTTTAACTCACCTCGGTTTGTCATGCTGAATATCCGATTAAATTCTGTATTATCCTGGCTACGCATCTACGTGATTTGTCTTGCATAACTTTATCACCTACGATAATTATAATTTATTTAACAATTAACTATTTATTTTAATTAGCGACTAATCAATAAATTATAAATTATTCTATGCATTTAAATTTGTAAAAGCGTATACCTTACGGTTGTAGCAATTTCTTGACTAATCGATGAATCCAATTCTCGAACAGTTCCTGAATACTTCAATCAGTTCCAATACGGCATTTCACCAAGCACCATATTGACAAACTCCATTTACACACCACTACTGTACCCCCAACTTCAGCTCAATTCCATCCTTAGACAAATCCAGAACACTCTACTCCTTTATGCATTGTTGAACTCCAAACCAGTGTTCATCACCAAAAACAAACGTCAGAATATTTTAGACAATTTGAACCACACGGGTTTATATATACGAGAGAGCGTATTTGTTAATTGATATAAAAGTTGTTTTATATTGTGTTGGCTAGTCTGTTGAGTAGTTTATGAATTCTGGTCGAATCGTGGGACGCCACGAAGTCGATAGGAGTTTGAAAACACTTGGACAGAAAATACGACACGATATTGTTTTTAATGGGTAGATGAAATAATTTTACCCAAAATTTCTATTTTGATATAGAAAGAATAATTTTCTAGAATTATTATTATATGGATGTGTTAAATGTTGATTTTATAACCAAACGAGATTATAAAAATTTAGAATGGTTATTTATAACCAAAGTAGAATTTGTATAGGAATTAAATATACAAATGAGATGAATTAGAATTAAATTCAAACCAGAATTAAGAATTCAAAATCCTGGGAGATTGAAATTTATTTTCAAAATATAATTAAAATAATATAGTTTATTTTGAAAAGGTTTTGAATGAAAATCATTTTGAGTTGATTTTTAAAAAAATGATAAAGCACTGAACTCACTTCAGTCGCTGGGAAGTAATTCTGATGATGACTGCAGCCTCATCAGGGTTCATTTCCGAGTTTCTAAGTGATGGATTGCTACCTTAGAAAGTTTTTGATGGAAATTTGTTTTGGAAAAAAACATGTGGTTTGAAAATTCAAATGTTTTGAATTTGAAATGGAAATAAATATATGTATATATTTATGGGATTTCAAAAAGAATTTGAAAAGAAAAACCCAGGAATTTGAATTCCGGAATTTAAATTTAACTTAAGCAAGTTAAATGGGTCGAAGTGAGTGAATTAATTAGAATCAATTTGAATAGGTTATTGGAATATAGATTGGATATAAGTGGATTGATCGTTGATCATTCGAATTGAATGAAGAAAGACCAAAAGTTTTGGTTGAAATTAAAGTCATAGAAATATGAGGAGTTGAGTTTCAACATAAGTGAGATGTTGAAAAGTAATGGATTTGTACCATTTTTCTACCTTAGCAATTTCGAGGACGAAATTATTTTAAGGGGGAAAGAATGTAACGACCCGGATTTTTAGCCAGTTAATATTGAGTATTTAAATTTGTTTAAATCATTTAATTAGGATAATAAATTGATTTTTATATTGAATTTATCAATTTAATATCGGTATATGAATAAATATCTAATATATTTAATTATCATATTATGGAAACGATAAATGGTTGGATTCAGAATTTAAAACTGAATCAAAAAGGTTCAAATGGCTAATATAAAGTATATATTGAATTATAACGATAGTTATCGATAATTTAAATTGTTTGAAACCATTTATATTTTAAATTGAATTTAATTTAAATCGTTAATTCAAATTGTCATCTTCTCACAATTAAATTCAGAATCTGTGCCATGAGTCTTGAATAGCGTTTGGTAACGGCGGTCGTTGCGTTAGATATAGTGGTTCGGGAACCACGAGATATTTTAATTATTTAAATAAAATAAAATCAGAACCTACCTCAAACCAAGCCGACCTAAATTTTGAAACTACGTAGTTGTTTTCTTCTCGAGCCAACAAATCTGTTCCCCCTCTTTCTTATCTGGGAAACGAGAATTTAATGGCGCCACCCTAGACGTGCGCAGACCTAATATTTTCCTCGAGCTAAAATTTCTGTCTCCCTCTTCATTTATAAATACGAGATTTTCTTCTTCTTTATTCTATCTGGTTTCAATGAAAAGGGTAATCGAAGCTGGAAAGCTTCAACAAGGAAAGTGCCACCCTAAATAAACCGCGACTACACCTCCTTTATCTCATTTTTCACTTCTCCTCTTCCATTTCCATTCGCTCACTTCAGGCCACGAAAGAAATCAAAGTCCCGGTTTGGATTCGCGAATTCCAAAACTCGACGCACTCGCGATTGAAGCCCGAGTTGTTTCGTTTTGAGATTTGCGAAGGGGGAACTTGCGATTCGAAGTCTCCTGAGGCTCGATAATGGTGCGATGTTAAGGGGTCAACAAGGGGTTGGTTGCAGTTGGAGTGGGTTCGAACAAAAAGGAAGTCGCTGTCCTTTTTGGGCTGTGCGAGATGACCTGGGGAGTTCGACGGTGCCAAATGTGTGAGGAGATGGATGTCGTGCGTTCGATTTCTGGCATCCTGGAGCTTCGACAGTGATCCCTGATGGGAATGGAAAGCGATTGTGTGATGTTCGGTGAAATGCCAACGTGAAGAATCTTCGTTTAAGCTGGTTTTGGTCGAGGAAGTGCAAGGTATAAGGAAGTGGATAAAGCCGTGGATTAACGGATTTGCGGGTCGTTTCAGTTGGTTTTATAACCAAACGAGATTTATTAGTCAACTCAGATAGCACGGATTTGCGGGTCGTTTCAGTTGGTATCAGATACACTTGGAGGAGCTTGAAGCAGGAGGCTTCAACGTTAGTTATTTAGAGTTACTTCCGCTGGATCAAATGTTATGTGTACTCTGATGATGGTATGTATATATGTACAGAACAGATTTGTATTTCGAAGCTTATGTTATATAATATATTTTATTCGTTCCGCTGTGAGTTGTGATCTTCGTTTTCTTCTATTCTAATATTTCTATCTTTCTAATTCTCACCCTCTAACTTCTTTCTAATAATGGTTCGTATTTCTGTGTTATTTGGGTTGGACGTGTAGTGTTATTATTAGTCAACTCAGATAGCACGGATTTGCGGGTCGTTACAGGTGGTACCACTGAAACGACCCAGTAGGATTTCGGCCCGGAAATCGACATAAATACCTTTCCTGTAACTCATGTCGATCCTCCATGCACCGAAACACTGGATAGTTATTAGAAAGAAGTTAGAGGGTGAGATAAGAAAGAAAGAAATATTAGAATAGAAGAAGAAGAAGAAACACCACACAGAGTCTCACATCGCAGCGGAACAAAATATAATACAGAAATAATCTTTATTGAAGGCTTTAAAATACTTACAATGTCAGAGTACACATCTGGACAGTGATACTAATCTGTCCTCATATAACACACAGCGGAATAGTAATAATATCATACGTCTGGACTGATACCAACTGAAACGACCCGCAAATCCGTGCTATCTGAGTTGACTAATAACACTACACGTCCAACCCAAATAACACAGAAATACGAACCATTATTAGAAAGAAGTTAGAGGATGAGGAATAGGAAGAAAGAAATATTAGAATAGAAGAAAAACGAAGATCACAACTCACAGCGGAACGAATAAATATATTATATAACATAAGCTTCGAAATACAAATCAAATGATCTGCTAAGACATAATATAAGATAGAATACGACCCGCAAATAGTGTATGTGTTATTCTTCCATTTGCTAAGACATAATATAAGATAACCGACCTCTTCACATGTTATCAATTTATTTAAAGCTTGTAAATCCTATTATTTCACATGTTGTGATGCTTTAATTCTTACAAGATATTTTAGTTATCAAATTAAATAAATTCCTATAAAATGTTTTATCAGCCGACCTAATTTACTTCCTATGGAAACCTAGTTCCCTCGAGCCACAAAACTGTCTCCCGCTCTCGTTATCAGGGAAACACAATTTTAATGGCCTGTGTACCTTCTGTCTTTCCCCCCCCCCCCTCATCTATAAAACGCGACCTCGTTCTGTGATTTTCCATCCATTTCCGTTCTCCCTTATAATCACATACAAAGGCTTCCCTTTTAATTCATTCTCGGTTCGATTAAAAACCCCATGTTTCCCTTATATAATACAACCGCTCCTCCTAAAAGCCTAAAAAATCAAAAGCCACCTTCTGTTTTTCTTGTTTCGGAATTCGAGATCAATTCGAATGAAATCAAAATCAAAAACGAAGTTGCCGAACATGTTCTGCGAAGGGTACGGGGTTTTCGACGATTTTAAGTTCAAATGCGGTTTCGATTTTGGGGGTTCAGGCTTCTGGAGGCTTGCGAGCTGAAAAGGGAGTTAGGCTCTTGATTTTGAGGTGAACTCGAGCTCGATTTTGAGTCGCGATTTGGGGTGTCGCGATGTGATGTAGGGGTTCGAAGTTCATCTGGATTGAATTTGGGAAGAAGTTGCGAGCTAGCGGTTTGAGTATGAATGGATTTAGGAAATTCATGAAGAATGGGAAGATGGCTCAGACAATATTCGAACCTGGGAATAGTAAGGTATAATTTTGCTTTGAAAACGTATACAGAAATTGATGTATATAATTAGTAAGTGATTAAGTCAGTATAAATAAATTTATAGAGTTAGCTAGTGGATTATTAAAGCATAAATCAACTGGTTAATCCGAGATTAAGGAAAAGTTGGGCTTCTAATGTTATCATTTGAAATAATGGATTAAGTGTGTTAATAATGATAATAAACCTTAGTAAGGTCATTAATGGATTTATTAATTAAATTAATTAATTCAATAACTTATAAAAATCATAATTTATTTTTATATTAGATTCAAGTAAGACGAAGTACAATGGAACCAGAACGACGAATACTTCGAAATAAACTTGGTTGGAACTAGATGGGAGCTTGCTGGTAATTCTGATTATATTAAACACTCGTTTGATTTAATCAGAAACCAATGGTTATTTCGACAAAGGAAAACCAGGTGAGTAAATCTCACTCACCTTCTATTTCTAATTATTTTTATTCCGTTAAAAATAAATATTGTTGCATGTTTGGATGTTTCTGCTTGTTTTATATATATTAGTTATTTAGGCTATATATATATATATTGGGTTGATTGATTGGTTGGATTCCCGCAGTTTCATTAGCGGATGCCCGCAGTTTCATAGCGGATGATTACCCTATACGCCTCACGCTATGATTAGTGGATGACCTTCTATACCGCGATATTCTGCCACGAAGCAGAATGGGTATTATTTATGTGCTAACATCTGTGGATGCAGGAAAACAGGTTGGAGGAATCCAACTGGATTCCTCAAAAATATATTATCTGTCTGTTTATTTGTTTGCATATATATTGTTATATATGATGTGTTAGAAAAATAAATAATTGGTTGCTTTGTGTGTTTTATCACTGGGCTTAAGTAATGATATTTAAAAATATCGTGGAAGGATATTTGAGAATTTAAAAGGGAAAATTCTATTTTTAAATAGAATTTGAATTTTAGATGGGAATAAAAACATAAACTTGTTTTGAAAAATAAAACAAGTAGTTCTTTATAAGCGAAGGTTATAAATAGTTCCTTTATAACGAAGTTATAAATAAAGTGAAAGAATTATCATTTGATAAATAGAAATACAAGTTTGAAATTGGAATTTGAAATGAAATTTCAAAACAGATGTGAAATGGAATTTTTAAATGTATAACTCAAATGAAATTTGAGTATAACATTTGAATTTTAAAGGAAGTTTAAATATTTGGAAAAGGAAAAGGGAGATGGGATTTTAGAAATTCAAATGGAAGTTCAAATAGAATTTGAATAGACGAAATTAGAATAGAATTTGAATTCAAGGAATTAAATAAGATTTGAATTCAAAGGAATTCGAATAAAGAAATTCAAATGGAGATTTGAATGTAGAATTTCAAAATAGAGTTTGAAATATAAAATTTCAAAGAAGAATTTAAATAGAAATTGAAATATAGTATTTCAAAGAAGAATTCAAATATGAAATTTGAATAGAGATTTCAAAGAAGAATTCAAATATGAAATTTGAATAGAGATTTGAAATAGAAATACAAGTATTGAATTTGAACTTGGAATTGAGTATAGAAATTCAAGTAGAAATTTGAATATGAGATTTCAAAATAGAATTTGAAATAAACTTTGAAAATAAGATTTCAAAGTAGAATTGGAAATAGAATTTCAAATAGGGTTTCAAAATAGGAAATCCAAATGATTTTGAAATGGAATTTGAATTCAAGGGAATTTAAATGGATTTGAAATGATGAAATTCAAATGGTGTTGGAAAATGAATTTGAATATTAGAATTCAAAAGGGGAATGGAAAAATGGAATTTGAATAGAAGAGATTCAAATCGAATTCAAATAGGATTTAACCTATGGGATTTGAATATAAAATTCAAATTAGTTTTAAACTATGGAATTTCAAATATAGAATTTAAAAAGGAGTTTGAATATTTGAATTTCAATAAATTTCAAATATAGAAATTGGAATATAGCAGTTTAAATGGAATTTAAATATAGAGTTTGAATAAAAGAATTCAAATGAATTCAAGTATCGAATTTGAATATAGGGAATTCAAATAGGAATTCAAATATTGAATTTGAATATCAAATAGAAAAGGAATTGAAATTTGAATATGGAATTCAAAGTGAGATGGGAATTTGAATCAAGGAATTCAAATAGAATTAAATAAAGTTGAATTCATTTTTAAAGAAGTTTTAAAAGTTTATATATATAAATATAATTAAAACGAACTCGCCGCAGCGATGCAGTTCGTAAATTGGCGACTCGAACTTCAATTGAATATATAGAACTCGATTGAAGTCGGAATTCTTCGAAACAAGAAACGTCAGGACCAGTTTGATAATAGTTTTCTAATGAAGGAGAAAAATCTGGATTTCGTCGTATAGATTTTGAGTTATGTCAAAATCAAATTTTCAGAAAAGCAGCGCCAGAATCGTTTAAAACCATAACGGTTTATTTAATTTTTTTTAAAAAGGATTTTAAGCAAATAAAATCCGAATTTCTATTTAGAAAATCCAGATTTGAGTTATAAAACATATGTGAACTCCAGTGGAGTAATGAGTTGATTTCTGAAACAGAAATCAGATTTTTGGTTTATTGAATAGAGTTAACTAATTCGAATAGTAATTAGTTAATAAGATTTCGAATTAATATTGGGCTTTGAATAAGCGAATTCGATTTGAAAATGTATATTCGAAATAGGAAAGAGAACTAGAATTGAAATTAAAATTCAATTTGGTTAGGGCAAGTTAAATATTTTATTTGGACATGTTATGTTCAACAAAGAAGCGAAATAGGCAAAATAGCTAATTAAAGAATAAATGAGCGGAAACTGAATTCAGACGATTGAATTGAGTTGAATTGAATTAAAACAGGTGAACATGTGTTAGACAGGTATGGGATAAAGTGATGAAGGTATATAATTAGTGTGCTCGACAAAAAGGTACATGTTTAATTCATATATGAGATTTATGCGCCGTATCGGCAAGCCGCTTGGCTTTTTCTTTTTCTTTTTGAGATTGGAAGATACCGGGATGCTATTTGAAATTTCCCGATGCTCCCGATACAGGGGAGGTTATGGCGAATTTTTCCGGGAATTTAAGGAGTTAGAATATTTTTAAGAAATTTGACAATCAGAAATCTATATATCGATATATATAGAATTCGATAAGGAGACAAAATCAAAAATAGCGTAAAGGGCCAAGATTGATTATTGAAATATTTGGATAACAAATATTGATAAGGAAATGGAGAAGAGATTTAATTAATGAAATATTAATTAAAGGGCCCAGTGATTTGTTTGATATGTTGATTGAACACTTGTTTTATTCGATAGTTAAATCACAGACTATCGAAGTTTTTGACCATCGTTGTCAATATGGAGAGACCGGTTGGATTATTATCCGAAGAACCACTCCGTATCGGCATAAGCGTTGCGAACCAAGTATGCTGAATATATTGAAGACGGAGTAAAGTGCAAGGGCTTTTCTATTTATAGAAATAGTGCCTTCGGTTTCGTTCAATCCCAGAACGAACGTAAATGGACGAATGTCTGACAGAGTATTTCCAATGATCAAATGGGTTGGGCTGTATGAATGTATATGGTGGCAACGGATTTATCCCTTAGCATAATATCCAGAATATTTGTGCAAACTCAACTAGTGATCAACGGATCTGACAATGTGGCATTCAAAGTGATTCTGCTATCGAATGAATGGTAAGTATGCGTAGCCTCAGACCTCAACAACCGGGAAAGGACAAAAATCGGGCAGGCAGCATGGCTATGTGGGTCGCACCCATTAAGGTGTATAATCACCTATCTAGAGAAATTCCTTTTGTTTCTAAATCTATCGATTCTGCCCATTCGGGAAACGGTGGTTTGAGTCCAACCGTTGGTGATGTACATTCGATACACTCAAGCGAAATGAGTGGTCGGTCATGTGTGGGCCGGGTTGCAAGACGTTCTTGTTGAACCCAGGTGTATTCGCCTCTAGAGATGCACTGTCGGAAGGTGGTCCCATACCTTGTCATGTTGGAAATCCAATCTCCAATAAGCGCCATGCGGTTTTTGATTATACACTATATATGTGGAGCGTGAGATGCAAGCGTTCTGCTATTTGGTTATTTACTTGATGTAGACATTATTATAATATCACTGGATTTGATATCAAAGTGTTTTGGGTTATAGTAAGGTAAAAACCGTCCGTGTTTATGTGTGGGCTGGTCTTACTATTATCTTTTCTTTCGAAAAGAGTTTTGAAAGTTAAACAAGTGGTTGGAGTTTACTCACACCAGTCCCATGACTGACCCAGAGTTTATTTTGTTTTGTTTTCCCTAAACTCTTGGGTGCCCAAATTTGTACGGGCAGTCAAGTGTTTCAGGCTTTTACAGATACACTTGGAGGAGCTTGAAGCTGGAGGCTTCAACGTTAGTTATTTAGAGTTACTTCCGCTGAATCAAATGTTATGTGTACTCTGATGATGGTATGTATTTATGTACGAAACAGATTGTATTTCAAAGCTTATGTTATATAATATATTTTATTCGTTCCGCTGTGAGTTGGTGATCTTCGTTTCTCTTCTATTCTAATATTTCTTTCTTTCTATTTCTCATCCTCTAACTTCTTTCTAATAATGAGTCGTAATTCTGAGTAATTTGAGTTGGACGTGTGGTGTTTTTAGTCAACTCAGATAGCACGGATTTGCGGGTCGTTTCAGTTGAATACATACCATTGATAAAACGGATTTGCAGTCAACTCAGATAGCACTGAAATGATCTTATTATACGATAGTAAGGTAAACATTTGTTAGATAACACAAATCAAATGTTATTTTTAATTATCCCTTAGCATAATAAGTGAAGAGGTCGGTTATCTTATACGATCAGAGTACACATAACATGTGAAATAATAGGATTTGCGGGTCGTTTCAGTGCTCTGATACCAACTGTAACGTCCCGCAAATCCGAGCTATCTGAGTTGACTAAATACACCACACGTCCAACCCAAATAACACAGAAATACGAACCATCAATAGAAAGAAGATAGAGGGTGAGAATAGATAAGATAGAAAACTTAGAATAGAAGAAAACGAAGATCACAAAACTCACAGCGGAACGAAGAAAATATATTATATAACATAAGCTTTGAAATACAAATCTGTTTGGTACATATATACATACCATCATCAGAGTACACATAACATTTGATTCAGCGGAAGTAACTCCAAATAACTAACGTTGAAGCCTCCTGCTTCAAGCTCCTCCAAGTGTATCTGTAAAAGCCTGAAACACTTGACTGCCCGTACAAATTTGGGCACCCAAGAGTTTAGGAAAAACAAAACAAAATAAACTCTGGGTCAGTCATGGGACTGGTGTGAGTAAACTCTAACCACTTGTTTAACTTTAAAATCCTTTCAAAAAGAAAAGGTAATAGTAAGACCAGCCCACACATAAACACGGACGGTTTTTACCTTACTATAACCCAAAACACTTTGATATCAAATCCAATGATATTATAGTAATGTCTACATCAAATAAATAACCAAATAGCAGAACGCTTGCATCTCACGCTCCACATATATAGTATAAAATCAAAAACCGCATGGCGCTTATTGGAGATTGGATTCCAACATGACAAGGTATGGGACCACCTTCCGATGATGTATCTCTAGAGGCAAATACACCTGGGTTCAACAAGAACATCTTGCAACCCGACCCACACATGACCGACCACTCATTTCGCTTGAGTGTATCGAATGTATATCACCAACGGTTGGACTCAAACCACCGTTCCCGAATGGGCAGAATCGATAGATTTAGAAACAAAAGGAATTTCTCTAGATAGGTGATTATACACCCTAATGGGTGCGACCCACATAGCCATGCTGCCTGCCCGATTTTTGTCCTTTCCCGGTTGTTGAGGCCTGAGGCTACGCATACTTACCATTCCTTGATAGCACAATCACTTTGAATGCCACATTGTCAGATCCGTTAATCACTAGTTGAGTTTGCACAAATATTCTGGATATTATGCTAAGGGATAAATCCGTTGCAACCATGTACATTCATACAGACCAACCCATTTGATCATTGGAAATACTCTGTCAGACATTCGTCCATTTACGTTCGTTCTGGGATTGAACGACACCGAAGGCACTATTTCTATAAATAGAAAAGCCCTTGCACTTCACTCCGTCTTCAATATATTCAGCATACTTGGTTCGCAACGCTTATGCCGATACGGAGTGGTTCTTCGGATAATAATCCAACCGGTCTCTCCATATTGACAACGATGGTCAAACTTCGATAGTCTGTGATTTAACTATCGAATAAAACAAGTGTTCATCCAAACATATCAAACAAATCACTGGGCCCTTTAATTAATATTTCATTAATTAAATCTCTTCTCCATTTCCTTATCAATATTTGTTAACCAAATATTTCAATAACCAATCTTGGCCCTTATGCCATTTGGAAAACGTTTCCAAATATTAACTTCTTTTATTTTCTATATATTAGAAAATGTCTCTATTTGCAATTGGAACAATTCCAACCATTTATCTCTATCCCTTTTGTTTACAACATTCGATTTTTATATTCACTTTACTATCGAATTCAATACGTCGATATAATGATTTCAAATTATCAAAATATCTTAAAAATATTCTAACTCCTTAAATTTCCGGAAAAATTCGCCATAACCTCCCCTGTATCGGGAGCATCGGGAAATTTCAAATAGCATCCCGGTATCTTCCCCAAATCAAAAGAAAAAGGAAAAGCCAAGCGGCTTGCCGATACGGCGCATAAAACCTCATATATGAATTAAACATGTACCTTTTGTCGAGCATTACGTTTATAAACTTCATACACCTCATCCCATACCTGTCTAACACCTGTTCACCTGTTTTCAATTCAATTCAATAACCATCTAATCGTTTTAATTCAGTTTCGCCCATTTATTCTTTAATTAGTCATTTTGCCTATTTCACTTCTTTGTTGAACATAACATGTTCAAACAAAGTGTTTAACTCGTCCATAACCAAATTGAATTTTGATTTCAATTCTAGTTCTCTTTTCTATTTCGAATATAAACTCTCAAATCGAATTTACTTATTTAAGGCCCAATGTCAATTCAACATCTCCTTTACTAATTACTATTCGAATTAGTTAATTCTATTCAATAATCAAAATCTGATTTCTGTTTCAAAAATCAATTTCCTTACTTCACTTGAGTTCACATATTTTTATAACTCAAGTCTGAAATTTTCTAAATAGAAATTCGGATTTTATTTGCTTAAAAATCCTTTTATAAATGAAATAAACCGTTATGGTTTTTATATAGTTTTGGCGCTGTTTTTCTGAAAATTTGATTTTGACATAACTCAAAATCTATATGACGAAATTCAGATTTTTCTCTTTTATTTGAAAACTATTATCAAACCGGTCCTGACGTTTCTTGTTTCAAAGAATTTCGACTTCAATTGAGTCCTGTATATTCGATTGAAGTTCGAATCGCTATTTTACGAACTGCAGCGCTACGGCGAGTTCGTTTTAATTATATTTATATATATAAACTTTTTAAACTTCTTAAAACGAATTCAACTTCATTTTAACTCCATTTGAATTCCTAATATTCATATTTCATTTTCAACCCCATTTGAATTCTAATATTCAAACTCATTATTAACACCATTTGAATTTCTTCACTCAAATCCATTTGAATTCCCTTGAATTCAAATTCCATTTCAAAACCATTTGGATTTCCTATTTTGAAATCCTATTTGAAATTCTATTTCCAATTCTACTTTGAAATCCTATTTTCAAAGTTTATTTCAAATTCTATTTTGAAATCTCATATTCAAATTTCTACTTGAATTTCTGTATTCAATTCCATGTTCAAATTCAATACTCGAATTTCTATTTCAAATTTCTATTCAAATTTCATATTTGAATTCCATTTCAAATCTCTATTCAAATTTCACCTTTGAATTCTTCTTTGAAATACTATATTTCAAATTCTATTTTGAATTTCTACATTGAAATCTCTATTTGAATTTCTTTATTCGAATTCCTTTGAATCCAAATCTTATTTCAAAGCGGTGTATTTTAAAACAAATGTTTGAATTTCTTCCATTTTTTTTGGATGGGAGCTAATTAAAGAATAAATGAGCGGAAACTTACCTGAGTTGACTGAAATTGATAACATATATTCAAGTTAGATATATTGAAATGATCTTATTATACGATAATTAAAAATGAACTGAAAATATATTTAAATTCTTCTATGAAATAAAGGAGTTTCATATTATAAGATTTCACAAATATTCTGGATATTATGCTAAGGGATAAATCCGTTGCAACCATATATATTCATACAGACCAACCCATTTGATCATTGGAAATACTTTGTCAGACATTCGTCCATTTACGTTCGTTCTGGGATTGAACGACACCGAAGGCACTACTTCTATAAATAGAAAAGCCCTTGCACTTTACTCCGTCTTCAATATATTCAGCATACTTGGTTCGCAACGCTAATGCCGATACGGAGTGGTTCTTCGGATAATAATCCAACCGGTCTCTCCATATTGACAACGATGGTCAAAAACTTCGATAGTCTGTGATTTAACTATCGAATAAAAACAAGTGTTCATCCAACATAGCAACAAATCACTGGGCTCTTTAATTAATATTTCATTAATTAAATCGCTTCTCTATTTCCTAATCAATATTTGTTATCCAAATATTTCAATAATCATCTCGGCCTCTTATGCCATTTGGAAAACATCAACTTCTTTTATTTTCTATATATTAGAAAAATCTCTATTTGCAATTGGAAACAATTCCAATCACTTATCTCTATCCCCTTTTTGTTTACAACATTCGATTTTTATATTCACTTTACTATCGAATTCAATACGTCGATACAATGATTTCAAATTATCAAAATATCTTAAAAATATTCTAACTCCTTAAATTTTCGGAAAATTTCGCCATAACCTCCCCTGTATCGGGAGCATCGGGAAATTTCAAATAGCTTCCCGGTATCTTCCAATCTCAAAAAGAAAAAGAAAAAGCCAAGCGGCTTGCCGATACGGCGCATAAAACCCATATATGAATTTAAACATGTACCTTTTTGTCGAGCATACAAATTAAAATCTTCGTATACTCCATATCAAACCTGTTTACCTCTGTTCACCTGTTTTCAATTCAATACTATCTAATCGTTTGAATTCAGTTTCGCCCATTTATTCTTGAAAACGGCCATTTTGCCTATTTCACTTCTTTGTTTGAACATAACATGTTTAAACAAAATGTTTAACTCGTTCATAACTAAATTGAACTTCGATTTCAATTCTATTTTCCTTTTCTATTTCTGTAATATCCCGCGTTTTTGGCCGTCAAATATTCAATTTAATTTATTTATTCTAAATATTTTATTTAGAAAATAAATGGATTTTAATATATAATTCGTTATTTAAACGGAGTTTGAACGTTAATTTATTTATATATTTATAAACGAGCTCGAAATGGCACTGCAGTTCGCTATTTGGCGATTTGAACTTCAACTGAATGTACAGAGTTCGTTTTAAATTGGATTTCTGTGAAACAAGAAACGGGTGGAGCTGATGGAGTATATCTTTCTAGTAGAAGAGAAAAATCAGGATTTCGTCGTGTAGATTTTTAGATATGTCCAAATCAAATTTTTGAATAGTCGCTATAGAATCGTTTATCGACCGTATCGGTTTATTCGATATAACTAGAGATCGGGTTTGAATTTAGACAAGGTCCTTTTGGGAAGTAGCGATAATTTAATTTTTAGAATTTTATGGTAATTTTTAATTTATTTAATAAACAACTTTTTATTTGGAGTATTTTGCACCCTGTAATCAACATTTTGGGGTTTCACAATATGAGTCAAACTACCGGTATTATTACATTTTTGGGACCAGAGCACATCACTCATTTAAATGGTATTTTTGTTTCTGTCCATAACAGTCCCTACGTGAACAGAATATTTCGTAGTGGGGTACGCTATGTTTTTAACTTAAAACAAACTAAACTGAATGGTTAATTGGTCAAACGGACTCAGAATTCAACGAAACAAGTTTCATACGAAACCTTAGGAAGAGATCTAATGAAACGTCAAGGCCTCATATTTTTAGGATTTTTTCTGGAATTGTTAGGAATTATTGCTCGGTGTTTTTCATCGATATTTTCTAAGGGATTTTTGCAAACGATGTCGGAATTCGACGAAACTTGTCCCATTGGGTTCGGAATATTTTTTTATGCTAGGATTACCTATTTGTTTGTCAAAAATGGAGGGTTTTTGTTGGAAATTTGACATATTTCTCATTGCAAAGTTTGGGATAATAAAATATTATTAAAAACTATCCACCACTTTAACTTTTCTCTTTATTTGCTTTTCCCTTTTGCTACGTTACTTTTGGACTTACGTCCCAATCCCTTTGTTTCTTGCGTTGCTTTCACTTTCGTGCATCCCAAACAAGCACCGTACATGCACATCGCATACACAGTTACCCAATATTTTTATGAACCAATGGAATGCTACCGTGCCGACCACGTTGGGAAACATTCACTGTTGAATACAGCTACCTAAATAAATTATGTAAACCTATATGTCCTATTACGTGACAGCCACGCACAATGAAACCTTGAGTGCCAAGGAAATAAGCGTGCTCCCCAAACCATCACTCTCTATATAAACAGGCGCTCGCTTCAGTCTTTCCCATCGTCAAATGAAACCGACCCTGTCTCTCTTCACAAAAAAAAAAAAAAAAAAAAAAAAGAGGCGCAGGCATTTAAAGGGGGAGAGGAGTGTGAGCTGTTTTGAGGAGTGTACGTGGGAAGTTAGAAGAAAACATGGGAAGGTGGCATGCGGTGCAAAGGCTGATGATGGGAGGAATAGTGTAAAAGTGGGGAGGAAAACGTGAATCTGTAGCATGGTTTGGGGTGTGGTATTGTATACGTGGGCCAATTTGAAGTGGGGAGGCATTTCGGCTACAAGTATTTACAAACGTGGAAGACAGGAAGAAGAAAAAAAAAAAAAAAAAAAAAAAAAAAAAAAAAGAGGAAAAGAAGAACCGTAACATGAAGGAGAGGGAATAGGGGTAGGGTGCGTGCTTGGCAACAGTGGGATGGAGGATCAGCGGCGCATGGGGCTGAGGAAGATGGTTTTAAAACAAAAGCAGAAACGGACCAAATAAGGGGATATTCAGACCGTGTTAGCGAACGTGACATTTTGAAGGTAAATGGGACGAAGCGAACGCAGTTGGGAGCTTGTAGCACAAACTGTTTGACGACGGATGAAATTAGGTGAGTTAAACTCACTCAGTTACCCTTTTTATATTTCATATAAATTGGGTGTTTTTATTTTGTATGCTCTGCTTGCCAATGGTTGACTATTTTGCTAGTTAGACAATTGTTTGTTGATTTAACCGATGAAATTAAACTGTGTTTAATTTCAGTGAAATTACCAAATCGTTATTTTAACGATTGATTCCAATAAAGGTGACTCACCTTGGTTGGTCACGTTTATTTATAGACGTGTTTAAATGGTTGCATTGTTTGAATTGCGTATAGTTGATGTTGAATGGTTGTTATTTAGTGTTATCAGTTAAACAAGCTGAATGGTTTGATTTGAGATAACCATTTGAATACAGGGAAGAACAGGTTGGAGGAATCCAACCGGATTCCTCAATATATTATTTAATTCATATTATCAACATATGAACTGTTCTGTTTGGAATGATTGATTTGATTGTTGATTTTTGACTGGACATTCAACCTGTGTTGTGTTTAAACCAATGGGTGATATTGGTTGGGTATTTGGCAGCGTATGGCCTATAAAATCAATCGTGTTATAAATATTGATTCACCGTCAGGTGAATCGATAAAGATGAGGTTATAAAATTTATTTTATAACTGGAGTTGGTTTTTGAATATATTATTTTGAATAAAAGTTATAAAAGGGAAATAAATAAATATTTTTATTATTTAAGATTTTGATTTGTTAAAAATTTATCTTATAAAATAAATGCTGAGGTTAGACTGATTTGTAAAGTACAAGAGGAGGAATAAGGTCGCATAGTTACACTTTGATAATTGTTTTTGTGAAGAAGAAATTTATGGAATTATTTAAATTAATTATTTAATTAATTTGAAGTGAAAGTTTATTTGGAATCGGCTAACGAGATAAGCAAGTTTGAGTGAATTAAATCGTCCATTTTGAATTTGGATTGATTACCAAATTAATGTGTTTTTGGGTTAAATATCGTTTAAATTTAGGTTTTAAAAAAAGGGGTTTAAGATAAACCAGAATATATAAATGAGTTTCAAAGTGTAAATCGTTAATATTGAATTAACGTTATTTGAAAATGAAATCAAGAGGGGAAATTGAAATAAGATTTCAAAGGTGGTGAATGGTCGAACAAATTTGAAAGAAGATTGGAAATAAATGAATATGGTTAAAGAAGTGAATTATAGGATTGTATAACTAAACCCCAGTTATAATGGAATGTATTTCGAGATGGAAATAGAAATATTGATTTTGTGATTACAACTGATATTCATCTGAGGATAAGAATGTTGTTTGATCAAGGTCTGAGAGGTAATTAAAATACCCCAACTTGAACAACATCAGGATTATCTGAAGATGATATTAGTTGGCAATCGTAAAAGAGGTTCATGATAATACAACGAATGTTTTGAAAGGGGAATGGAGTGGGAATTGTATATGGTTATAAAGTATTTTGCTAAGTACTACAACGTAATGGTTCTGAGGACATTAGTATATAAAAACATAGTTATTCGGCTAAGTTGCCATTTCGTACGACTGCTAGCGTAATTCGCAGGGCTGCAGATAGCCTACGGCGGTCGGATGTTTCCTGAGGGAACCAGGCGTAACCATTGTGATCGCTGCGATCTAGAGTCGCGCGAATAGAGTTAATCGATTAGAGTTAAATCGAATTAGAAGTATTCAAATATCGTATTTTTGAATATTAAAAGAATTGGAAGTTTCAATTTAACAAAAAGGAAATTAGATTGTCAAGGGCCAAGTGATGCTGAATACTGAACCGGTGAACTCATTGGAGTGTCATGTTTGAACACTGAATATTTTGATAGTTAAAACACCGACTATCAAATACGTCCAATACGATTGTTGGTATGGAAAGACCGGGATCGAATTTATATTCGAAAACCATTCCAACCAACAAATACGTGAAGAGATCAGAAGATGATCGAGATGGTGCTGTGAAGACCGTGGGTTTTCATAAACGGAAGAACCACTAATATTCTCTGCCTGGCAAGCAGAGATAAGCTGTGATTCTGTCGTTGTTGGATTCTGCGGGTTGCAAGGACTTCTCGCTACTGATCCATGGGG
This sequence comes from Allium sativum, assembly GCA_030737875.1. NCBI lineage: Eukaryota > Viridiplantae > Streptophyta > Magnoliopsida > Asparagales > Amaryllidaceae > Allium > Allium sativum. Next base: position 496,141,414 of record CM060920.1, read on the forward strand.
TGATTCCTATATGGATGTGGTAGGAGAGTGCCTTCGGTTCATCCTGTTCCTGGATGACGTATATGGACGAATGTCTGACAGAGTATTTCCAAAGGGTCACGTACGTTGATTTCTTCAAACGTACGATAGTTGTTGGCAGGGAATTGCCATTCTCTAGCTTTCAGCTAGAGTATTTTTGTGGACGTCAATTAGTGATATCTGACGGATCTGACGATGTGGCATTCAAAGTGAATGACGACCAGATGATCAGGAGTTAATTCTGGCCTCAAGCCTCATCAACCGGGAAATGACAAAAATCGGGCAGGCAGCATGGCTATGTGGGTCGCTCCCATTAGGGTGTATGATCACCTATCTAGAGGAAATCCTATTGCTTCTTAAATCTATGTTTCGATGCTGTCCCTTTTCGGGCAGACGGTTGCTGATCCCAACCGTCGGTGATATACATTCGATACACTCAAGCGAAATGAGTGGTCGGTCATGTGAGGGCCGGGTTGCAAGATGTTCTTGTTGAACCCAGTGTATTCGTCTCTAGAGATACACGATCGGAAGGTGGACCCATACCTTGTCAAGTTGGAATCCAATCTCCAATAAGCGCCTGCGGTTTTGATTGTATATATATATGTGGAGCGTGAGATGCAAGCGTTCCACTAGATTGTTAATTACTTGTATTAGACATTATTATAATATCAGACAAGATATTGGTTTCAAAACTGTTTTGGGTTATCGTAAGGTAAAAACCGTCCGTGTTTATGTGTGGATTTGGTCTTACGATTATCCTTTTCTTTTGAAAAGATTTTGAACTTTAAAAATCATGATTGAATGGTTCACCCTTATTACTGTGCGGGTTTATCTCACTCTGGTTCACCAGACTGACCCGGTGTTTTGTAAATGCTCGGGTTAGACCGGGTTGTACAGGTTCAGGTTATCGACTGCTATGAAGAGACGAGCTGGAAGAGTCCAGACGTATGATATTATTATTCCGCTGGGTGTTATATGAGGACAGATTAGTATCGCTGTCCAGATGTTGATGTACTCTGATATTGTAAGTATTTCAAAAGCTCTCAGTAAAGATATATTTCAGTATTATATTTTGTTCCGCTGCGATGTGAGACTCTGTGTTGTGTTGTGTTCTTCTTCTTCTATTCTAATATTTCTATCTTATCTATTCTCACCCTCTAACTTCTTTCTATTAATGATCTGGAATGTTCGATGTCTGAATGGTCAACATGGTAGTTTGATGTTGATTTTCGGAGTCGAAAATCCCGGTTCGTTACAGTGGTATCAGAGCTGAAGGTTAAGTAATTACCTTGGCTCTGTGGCGTGACTCAGTAGAGATTGGGTTAGTAATACCCTAGATTGAGTTTGAGTGTATATATATGAGCGCGTATTTGTAAATTGATATAAAAACTGTTTATATTGTGTTGGTTGGTTTGTCGAGTAGTTTATGAATTCTGGTCGATACAGTAATGCAAACTGTGTCGATAAGTGTTTCTAAACTCTTGAATAGAATAATTCGACACAGTATGTTTTTGAAAGAGGGTAAATGAAATAATTTTACCCAAATTATATTTTGATATAAAAGAATGATTAATATTTGGAGTATTATAGTATATTAGATGTGTTATAATGGAATGGTTATGTAAGTAACCAATCAGAATTCCTATGGATATAATATATGGAATTAGACGAATTAAATCTGGAATCTAAATCAGAATTGGAATTAAAATTCCTTAAAGTGGAATAAATGATTGCAAATGAATTTGAATTGAATATATGAAAATTTTAAAATCCTGGGAGATTTTAAATTGTTTTACAAGCCTTGGAAAGGATATTTTGAAATAGATTTCAAAATGAAAGTGTTTAAAATTGGAGTTTTGAAATGATATAGTATTGAACTCACTTCGATAGCTGGGGAATAGCTCTGAGGATGCTGGCCACATCATCAGTGTTCATTTCCGAGTTCTAAGTGATGGATTACTACCAAAAATCCTGTTTTAGATTGCTTTGAGAAAAACAAGTGTTTTGAATCCTGAGAAGAAATATTTGGTTTTTGAAAGAGATGAACTGTTTAAAAACTCCCAGGGAAATTGTTTGAACAAGAACAAAATTTAATAGAAATTTGTGAAAGCAAATATGAATTGAATTGAAACCAATTAACTGGGAATTGAATCGAGATATAATATATCAAGTAGAATCAGATTTTGAATTGTGAGACAGGAATCTGAGATGGTGTTGGACTCGTAAGCTAAGAGTTGGAATTGATAATGGATGGAATTTGAGTTAAGAATGGAATTTGGCTTGGACACGTGAAGAATTTAGTTCGAAGGATGAAATTGGAATTTGGTCTGGAAGTGCATTTGTATATGTTGACAGGGTGGCAGACGGAAGGGATATAAGGATATGCCCGACAAAAAGGTACACGTTTATTTTTATATGGGTTTGGTGATTTATGAGCCTATTGGGCAAGCCGCTTGGCTGTTTTATTTTCCTTTGGATTGGAGAGGGCCTAGAAAGGGCAAGTTGGAGTTGTACCGATTGAGCCATACAGAGGAGGTGCTGGCAAAATTTTTCGAAAATTTAAAGTGTTAGAAAATTTTCGATATTTTTGAAAATATTTATTTATGGTATTGAATTGGTTTCTAATTTAATATAAGATTAGATTTGAAATTTATAAGTTTATAACGTTCTTTCTTACCTTAGCAATTTCGAGGACGAAATTATTTTAAGGGGGGAAGAATGTAATATCCCGCGTTTTTGGCCGTCAAATATTCAATTTAATTTATTTATTCTAAATATTTTATTTAGAAAATAAATGGATTTTAATATATAATTCGTTATTTAAACGGAGTTTGAACGTTAATTTATTTATATATTTATAAACGAGCTCGAAATGGCACTGCAGTTCGCTATTTGGCGATTTGAACTTCAACTGAATGTACAGAGTTCGTTTTAAATTGGATTTCTGTGAAACAAGAAACGGGTGGAGCTGATGGAGTATATCTTTCTAGTAGAAGAGAAAAATCAGGATTTCGTCGTGTAGATTTTTAGATATGTCCAAATCAAATTTTTGAATAGTCGCTATAGAATCGTTTATCGACCGTATCGGTTTATTCGATATAACTAGAGATCGGGTTTGAATTTAGACAAGGTCCTTTTGGGAAGTAGCGATAATTTAATTTTTAGAATTTTATGGTAATTTTTAATTTATTTAATAAACAACTTTTTATTTGGAGTATTTTGCACCCTGTAATCAACATTTTGGGGTTTCACAATATGAGTCAAACTACCGGTATTATTACATTTTTGGGACCAGAGCACATCACTCATTTAAATGGTATTTTTGTTTCTGTCCATAACAGTCCCTACGTGAACAGAATATTTCGTAGTGGGGTACGCTATGTTTTTAACTTAAAACAAACTAAACTGAATGGTTAATTGGTCAAACGGACTCAGAATTCAACGAAACAAGTTTCATACGAAACCTTAGGAAGAGATCTAATGAAACGTCAAGGCCTCATATTTTTAGGATTTTTTCTGGAATTGTTAGGAATTATTGCTCGGTGTTTTTCATCGATATTTTCTAAGGGATTTTTGCAAACGATGTCGGAATTCGACGAAACTTGTCCCATTGGGTTCGGAATATTTTTTTATGCTAGGATTACCTATTTGTTTGTCAAAAATGGAGGGTTTTTGTTGGAAATTTGACATATTTCTCATTGCAAAGTTTGGGATAATAAAATATTATTAAAAACTATCCACCACTTTAACTTTTCTCTTTATTTGCTTTTCCCTTTTGCTACGTTACTTTTGGACTTACGTCCCAATCCCTTTGTTTCTTGCGTTGCTTTCACTTTCGTGCATCCCAAACAAGCACCGTACATGCACATCGCATACACAGTTACCCAATATTTTTATGAACCAATGGAATGCTACCGTGCCGACCACGTTGGGAAACATTCACTGTTGAATACAGCTACCTAAATAAATTATGTAAACCTATATGTCCTATTACGTGACAGCCACGCACAATGAAACCTTGAGTGCCAAGGAAATAAGCGTGCTCCCCAAACCATCACTCTCTATATAAACAGGCGCTCGCTTCAGTCTTTCCCATCGTCAAATGAAACCGACCCTGTCTCTCTTCACAAAAAAAAAAAAAAAAAAAAAAAAAAAAAAGAGGCGCAGGCATTTAAAGGGGGAGAGGAGTGTGAGCTGTTTTGAGGAGTGTACGTGGGAAGTTAGAAGAAAACATGGGAAGGTGGCATGCGGTGCAAAGGCTGATGATGGGAGGAATAGTGTAAAAGTGGGGAGGAAAACGTGAATCTGTAGCATGGTTTGGGGTGCGGTATTGTATACGTGGGCCAATTTGAAGTGGGGAGGCATTTCGGCTACAAGTATTTACAAACGTGGAAGACAAGAAGAAGAAAAAAAAAAAAAAAAAAAAAAAAAAAAAAAAAAAGAGGAAAAGAAGAACCGTAACATGAAGGAGAGGGAATAGGGGTAGGGTGCGTGCTTGGCAACAGTGGGATGGAGGATCAGCGGCGCATGGGGCTGAGGAAGATGGTTTTAAAACAAAAGCAGAAACGGACCAAATAAGGGGATATTCAGACCGTGTTAGCGAACGTGACATTTTGAAGGTAAATGGGACGAAGCGAACGCAGTTGGGAGCTTGTAGCACAAACTGTTTGACGACGGATGAAATTAGGTGAGTTAAACTCACTCAGTTACCCTTTTTATATTTCATATAAATTGGGTGTTTTTATTTTGTATGCTCTGCTTGCCAATGGTTGACTATTTTGCTAGTTAGACAATTGTTTGTTGATTTAACCGATGAAATTAAACTGTGTTTAATTTCAGTGAAATTACCAAATCGTTATTTTAACGATTGATTCCAATAAAGGTGACTCACCTTGGTTGGTCACGTTTATTTATAGACGTGTTTAAATGGTTGCATTGTTTGAATTGCGTATAGTTGATGTTGAATGGTTGTTATTTAGTGTTATCAGTTAAACAAGCTGAATGGTTTGATTTGAGATAACCATTTGAATACAGGGAAGAACAGGTTGGAGGAATCCAACCGGATTCCTCAATATATTATTTAATTCATATTATCAACATATGAACTGTTCTGTTTGGAATGATTGATTTGATTGTTGATTTTTGACTGGACATTCAACCTGTGTTGTGTTTAAACCAATGGGTGATATTGGTTGGGTATTTGGCAGCGTATGGCCTATAAAATCAATCGTGTTATAAATATTGATTCACCGTCAGGTGAATCGATAAAGATGAGGTTATAAAATTTATTTTATAACTGGAGTTGGTTTTTGAATATATTATTTTGAATAAAAGTTATAAAAGGGAAATAAATAAATATTTTTATTATTTAAGATTTTGATTTGTTAAAAATTTATCTTATAAAATAAATGCTGAGGTTAGACTGATTTGTAAAGTACAAGAGGAGGAATAAGGTCGCATAGTTACACTTTGATAATTGTTTTTGTGAAGAAGAAATTTATGGAATTATTTAAATTAATTATTTAATTAATTTGAAGTGAAAGTTTATTTGGAATCGGCTAACGAGATAAGCAAGTTTGAGTGAATTAAATCGTCCATTTTGAATTTGGATTGATTACCAAATTAATGTGTTTTTGGGTTAAATATCGTTTAAATTTAGGTTTTAAAAAAAGGGGTTTAAGATAAACCAGAATATATAAATGAGTTTCAAAGTGTAAATCGTTAATATTGAATTAACGTTATTTGAAAATGAAATCAAGAGGGGAAATTGAAATAAGATTTCAAAGGTGGTGAATGGTCGAACAAATTTGAAAGAAGATTGGAAATAAATGAATATGGTTAAAGAAGTGAATTATAGGATTGTATAACTAAACCCCAGTTATAATGGAATGTATTTCGAGATGGAAATAGAAATATTGATTTTGTGATTACAACTGATATTCATCTGAGGATAAGAATGTTGTTTGATCAAGGTCTGAGAGGTAATTAAAATACCCCAACTTGAACAACATCAGGATTATCTGAAGATGATATTAGTTGGCAATCGTAAAAGAGGTTCATGATAATACAACGAATGTTTTGAAAGGGGAATGGAGTGGGAATTGTATATGGTTATAAAGTATTTTGCTAAGTACTACAACGTAATGGTTCTGAGGACATTAGTATATAAAAACATAGTTATTCGGCTAAGTTGCCATTTCGTACGACTGCTAGCGTAATTCGCAGGGCTGCAGATAGCCTACGGCGGTCGGATGTTTCCTGAGGGAACCAGGCGTAACCATTGTGATCGCTGCGATCTAGAGTCGCGCGAATAGAGTTAATCGATTAGAGTTAAATCGAATTAGAAGTATTCAAATATCGTATTTTTGAATATTAAAAGAATTGGAAGTTTCAATTTAACAAAAAGGAAATTAGATTGTCAAGGGCCAAGTGATGCTGAATACTGAACCGGTGAACTCATTGGAGTGTCATGTTTGAACACTGAATATTTTGATAGTTAAAACACCGACTATCAAATACGTCCAATACGATTGTTGGTATGGAAAGACCGGGATCGAATTTATATTCGAAAACCATTCCAACCAACAAATACGTGAAGAGATCAGAAGATGATCGAGATGGTGCTGTGAAGACCGTGGGTTTTCATAAACGGAAGAACCACTAATATTCTCTGCCTGGCAAGCAGAGATAAGCTGTGATTCTGTCGTTGTTGGATTCTGCGGGTTGCAAGGACTTCTCGCTACTGATCCATGGGGTGATTCCTATATGGATGTGGTAGGAGAGTGCCTTCGGTTCATCCTGTTCCTGGATGACGTATATGGACGAATGTCTGACAGAGTATTTCCAAAGGGTCACGTACGTTGATTTCTTCAAACGTACGATAGTTGTTGGCAGGGAATTGCCATTCTCTAGCTTTCAGCTAGAGTATTTTTGTGGACGTCAATTAGTGATATCTGACGGATCTGACGATGTGGCATTCAAAGTGAATGACGACCAGATGATCAGGAGTTAATTCTGGCCTCAAGCCTCATCAACCGGGAAATGACAAAAATCGGGCAGGCAGCATGGCTATGTGGGTCGCTCCCATTAGGGTGTATGATCACCTATCTAGAGGAAATCCTATTGCTTCTTAAATCTATGTTTCGATGCTGTCCCTTTTCGGGCAGACGGTTGCTGATCCCAACCGTCGGTGATATACATTCGATACACTCAGGCGAAATGAGTGGTCGGTCATGTGAGGGCCGGGTTGCAAGATGTTCTTGTTGAACCCAGTGTATTCGTCTCTAGAGATACACGATCGGAAGGTGGACCCATACCTTGTCAAGTTGGAATCCAATCTCCAATAAGCGCCTGCGGTTTTGATTGTATATATATATGTGGAGCGTGAGATGCAAGCGTTCCACTAGATTGTTAATTACTTGTATTAGACATTATTATAATATCAGACAAGATATTGGTTTCAAAACTGTTTTGGGTTATCGTAAGGTAAAAACCGTCCGTGTTTATGTGTGGATTTGGTCTTACGATTATCCTTTTCTTTTGAAAAGATTTTGAACTTTAAAAATCATGATTGAATGGTTCACCCTTATTACTGTGCGGGTTTATCTCACTCTGGTTCACCAGACTGACCCGGTGTTTTGTAAATGCTCGGGTTAGACCGGGTTGTACAGGTTCAGGTTATCGACTGCTATGAAGAGACGAGCTGGAAGAGTCCAGACGTATGATATTATTATTCCGCTGGGTGTTATATGAGGACAGATTAGTATCGCTGTCCAGATGTTGATGTACTCTGATATTGTAAGTATTTCAAAAGCTCTCAGTAAAGATATATTTCAGTATTATATTTTGTTCCGCTGCGATGTGAGACTCTGTGTTGTGTTGTGTTCTTCTTCTTCTTCTATTCTAATATTTCTATCTTATCTATTCTCACCCTCTAACTTCTTTCTATTAATGATCTGGAATGTTCGATGTCTGAATGGTCAACATGGTAGTTTGATGTTGATTTTCGGAGTCGAAAATCCCGGTTCGTTACAATTTCGAATATAAATTTCAAATCGAATTTTCTTATTTAAAGTTCAATATCCATTCAAAATCTCATTTAACTAATTTCCGTTCAAATTAGTAAATTCTATTCAATAAATCAAAATCTGGTTTCTGTTTCAAAAATCATATTTATTTACACAACTTGAATTCGCATATATTTTACAACTCAACTCTGAAATTTTCTAACTAGAAATTCGGATTTTATTTGCTTAAAATCCCTTTATAATATTAAATAAACCATTATGGTTTTAAAACGATTCTGGCGCTGCTTTTCTGAAAATTTGATTTTGACATAACTCAAAATCTATACGACGAAATTCAGATTTTTCTCCTTCATTAGAAAACTATTATCAAATTGGTCCTGACGTTTCTTGTTTCGAAGAATTCCGACTTCAATTGAGTCCTGTATACTCGATTGAAGTTCGAATCGCTATTTTACGAACTGCAGCGCTACGGCGAGTTCGTTTTTAATTATATTTATAAATATAAACGTTAGACTTCTTTAAAATGAATTCAACTTCATTTAACTCCATTTGAATTCCTTGATTCAAATTCCCATCTCACTTTGAATTCCATATTCAAATTTCAATTCCTTTTCTATTTGATATTCAAATTCAATATTTGAATTTCTATTTGAATTCCCTATATTCAAATTCGATACTTGAATTCATTTGAATTCTTTTATTCAAACTTTATACTTAAATTCCATTGGAACTTCTATATTCAAATTTCTATATTTGAATTCTATTGAAATTCAAATATTCAAACTCCTTTTTAAATTCTATATTCAAAATTCCATAGTTTTAAAATTCCATTTGAATTTCATATTCAAATCCCATAGATTAAATCTTATTTGAATTCAATTTGAATTTTTTATATTCAAATTCCATTTTCCGTTTCCATTTGAATTCTAGTATTCAAATTCATCTCCAACCCCATTTGAATTTCATCATTTCAAATCCATTTAAATTCCCTTGAATTCAAATTCCATTTCAAAATCATTTGGATTTCCTATTTTGAAGCCCTATTTGAAATTCTATTTCCAATTCTACTTTGAAATCTTATTTTCGAAGTTTATTTCAAATTCTATTTTGAAATCTCATATTCAAATTTCTACTTGAATTTCTATACTCAATTCCAAGTTCAAACTCAATACTTGTATTTCTATTTCAAATCTCTATTCAAATTTCATATTTGAATTCTTCTTTGAAATCTCTATTCAAATTTCATATTTGAATTCTTCTTTGAAATACTATATTTCAAATTCTATTTAAATTCTTCTTTGAAATTTTATATTTCAAACTCTATTTTGAAATTCTACATTCAAATCTCCATTTGAATTTCTTTATTCGAATTCCTTTGAATTCAAATCTTATTTAATTCCTTGAATTCAAATTCTATTCTAATTTCGTCTATTCAAATTCTATTTGAACTTCCATTTGAATTTCTAAAATTCCATCTCCTCTTAAAATTCAAATATTTAAATTCCCTTTTAAAATTCAAATGTTATACTCAAATTTCATTTGAGTTATATTTTTATAAATTTCATTTCAAAACCTATTTTGAAATTTCATTTCAAATCCCAATTTCACGCTTGTATTTCTATTTCTGAATTATCAAATGATAATTCTTTTCACTTCATTTATAACTTCGTTATAAAAGAACTATTTATAAACTTCGTTTATAAAGAACTACTTGTTTTATTTTTCAAAAACCAGTTTATATTTTAATTCATTAAAAATTCAAATTCTATTTAAAAATAGAATTTTTCCTTTTTAAATCTCCACGATCCTTTCATGATATTTATATAAATTTACACTTCGGCCCAGTGATAGTTTAAACAACCAAATCAATCAATTTCCAATCATTTGACTTTAACACATCATATATGAATATGAAATCAAACAGAACAAACAAACAAATAGATAATATATTTTTGAGGAATCCAGTTGGATTCCTCCAACCTGTTTTCCTGCATCCACAGATGTTAGCACATAAATAATACCAATTCTGCTTCGTGGCAGAATATCGCGGTATAGAAGGTCATCCACTAATCATAGCGTGGGGCGTATAGGGTAATCATCCGCTATGAAACTGCGGGCATCCGCTAATGAGACTGCGGGAATCCAACCAATCAATCAACCCAATATATATATATATATAGCCTAAATAACTAATATATATAAAGCAAGCAGAAAGCATTCACACAAGCAACAAAACAATTATTTTTAATGGAATAAAAATAATTCTAAAGGTGAGTGAGATTTACTCACCGGTTTTAATCCGCACTTGTATCAATTTCAATTCCATTTGATTGATTTCTGAGTCCTCGAACTCCACACGAGTGATTTTATTTGATTTCCCTCGCCTAAGAAAACCCGAATTTTATAAGGGGATTGAATATAGAAATTCAAATAGAGATTTGAACATAGATTTGAAAATATTTGATTAACAAATATTGATAAGGAAATGGAGAAGAGATTTAATTAATGAAATATTAATTAAAGAGCCCAGTGATTTGTTTGATATGTTTGGATGAACACTTGTTTTATTCGATAGTTAAATCACAGACTATCGAAGTTTTTGACTAAATACACCACAAGTGTATTCGCTCGATACCAACTGTAAAGGAATTTCTATTTGAATTCCCTATAATAGGATTTGAAATTATAAAATTTATATTCGATACCAACTATAAAATATTTTAACTCTCTTTATTCAAACAGTCTGGGCTATCAGATAATTTGTGGTGTATTTTAAATTCCCTATATTCGAAATCAAAAAGAGAACTAGAATTGAAGTTGAAATTCGATTTGGTCATGAGCAAGTTAAACATTTTATTTGAACATGTTATGTTCAAACAAAGAAGTGAAATAGGAAAAAGGGCTAATTAAAGAATAATTGAGCGGAACTGAATTCAAACGATTCAAAATTGAATTCAAACGAATGGATTTAGTTGAATTGAAATGGAAAACAGGTGAACAGGTGTTAAACAGATATGGGATGAAGTATATGAAGATTTTTAATGTATGTGCCCGACAAAAGGTACATGTTTAATTCATATATGAGGTTTTATGCGCCGTATCGGCAAGCCGCTTGGCTTTTTCTTTTTCTTTTTGAGATTGGAAGATACCGGGATGCTATTTGAAATTTCCCGATGCTCCCGATACAGGGGAGGTTATGGCGAATTTTTCCGGAAATTTAAAGAGTTAGAATATTTTTAAGAAATTTGACAATTAGAAATCTATATATCGATATATATAGAATTCGATAAGGAAACGAAATCAAAAATAGCGTAAAGGGCCAATATGGTTATTGAAATATTTGGTTAACAAATATTGATAAGGAAATGGAGAAGTGATTTAATTAATGAAATATTAATTAAAGAGCCAGTGATTTGTTTGATATGTTGATTGAACACTTGTTTTTATTCGATAGTTAAATCACAGACTATCGAAGTTTTGACCATCGTTGTCAATATGGAGAGACCGGTTGGATTATTATCCGAAGAACCACTCCGTATCGGCATAAGCGTTGCGAACCAAGTATGCTGAATATATTGAAGACGGAGTAAAGTGCAAGGGCTTTTCTATTTATAGAAATAGTGCCTTCGGTTTCGTTCAATCCCAGAACGAACGTAAATGGACGAATGTCTGACAGAGTATTTCCAATGATCAAATGGGTTGGTCTGTATGAGTATATATGGTTGCAACGGATTTATCCCTTAGCATAATATCCAGAATATTTGTGCAAACTCAACTAGTGATTAACGGATCTGACGATGTGGCATTCAAAGTGATTGTGTTATCGATGAATGGTAAGTATTCGTAGCCTCAGGCCTCAACAACCGGGAAAGGACAAAAATCGGGCAGGCAGCATGGCTATGTGGGTCGCACCCATTAGGGTGTATAATCACCTATCTAGAGAAATTCTTTTTGTTTTAAATCTATCGATTCTGCCCATTCGGGAAACGGTGGTTTGAGTCCAACCGTTGGTGATATACATTCGATACACTCAAGCGAAATGAGTGGTCGGTCATGTGTGGGCCGGGTTGCAAGATGTTCTTGTTGAACCCAGGTGTATTCGCCTCTAGAGATGCACTGTCGGAAGGTGGTCCCATACCTTGTCATGTTGGAAATCCAATCTCCAATAAGCGCCATGCGGTTTGTGATTATATACTATGTATGTGGAGCGTGAGATGCAAGCGTTCTGCTATTTGGTTATTTATTTGATGTAGACATTATTATAATATCATTGGATTTGATATCAAAGTGTTTTGGGTTATAGTAAGGTAAAAACCGTCCATGTTTATGTGTGGGCTGGTCTTACTATTATCTTTTCTTTTGAAAGGATTTTTAAAAGTTAAACAAGTGGTTGGAGTTTACTCACACCAGTCCCATGACTGACCCAGAGTTTATTTTGTTTTGTTTCCCCTAAACTCTTGGGTGCCCAAATTTGTACGGGCAGTCAAGTGTTTCAGGCTTTTACAGATACACTTGGAGGAGCTTGAAGCTGGAGGCTTCAACGTTAGTTATTTAGAGTTACTTCCGCTGAATCAAATGTTATGTGTACTCTGATGATGGTATGTATATATGTACAAAACAGATTGTATTTCAAGAGTTATATTATATAATATATTTTATTCGTTCCGCTGTGAGTTGTGATCTTCGTTTTTCTTCTATTCTAATATTTCTTTCTTTCTATTTCTCATCCTCTAACTTCTTTCTAATAATGAGTCGTATTTCTGTGTTATTTGGGTTGGACTTGTGGTGTATTTAGTCAACTCAGGTAGCTCAGATTTGCGGGTCTCTACAGGTGGTATCAGAGCTTAGGTTGAGCGAATACCTAGGCTCGTGTGGCATGTGCTCATTAGAGATAGGGTCAGCAGTGCCCTAGAATGAGTTGAGTCTATATATATACGAGAGAGCGTATTTGTTAGTTAATATAAAAGTTGTTTTATATTGTGTTGGCTAGTCTGTTGAGTGATTTATGAATTCTGGTCGAATCGTGGGACGCCACGACGTCGATAGGAATTTCTAAACACTTGAACAGGAGATTGAACATGATATTGTTTTCAAGTGGGTAAATGAAATCATTTACCCAAATTTCTATTTTGATATAGAAGGAATAATTTTCTGAAATTATTATATTATATGGATGTGTTGTTTGTTAGGATTATAATCAAATGAGATTATAAAATTAGAATGGTTATTGATAACCAAATAGAATTTGTATAGGAATTAAATATACAAATGAGATGAATTAGAATTAAAATTCAAACCAGAATTTAGAATTCAAAATCCTGGGAAGTTTGGAAATATTTTCTAAAAGTAAACAATATAGCTTTGTTTTAGAAGGATTTGAATAAAAATCATTTTTAATGGATTTTGAATGTGGTAAAGCACTGAACTCACTTCAGTGGCTGGAAAATAATTCTGATGATGATTGCAACATCATCAGTGTTCATTTCCGAGTTTCTAAGTGATGAATTGCTGCCTTAGAAAGTTTTGATGGAATTTGTTTGAAAGAAAACAAAGTGGTTTGAAAATTCAAATGTTTTGAATTTGAAATGAAAGTAAATATATGTATATATTTATGGGATTTCAAAAGAATTTGAAATGAAAACCCTGGGAATTGAATTCTGGAATTGGAATTTAACTTAAGCTAGTTAAATGGGTCGAAGTGAATCAATTGACTAGAATCAATTTGGATAAATTGGTGTTGAACCAATATGAATAGAATATGAATTAGATGGGAAGGCATATGAAAGGAAAAAGACCAAAAGTTTGGTTGAAAATAAAATCATAGAAATATGAGGAGTTGGGTTTCAACATAAGTGAGATGTTGAAAGGTAATTGATTTATACCCTTTTCCTACCTTAGCAATTTCGAGGACGAAATTATTTTAAGGGGGGAAGAATGTAACGACCCAGGTTTTTTAAACAGTTTATTTTAAATATTTAGTAGGATTTTAAAATATTGATTCGAATATAAATGGATTTTTATTATGGAATTTATCGGGTTAATAATCGATATATGGTTTAATATCAAATATATTGAATAACCGTATACGAAGAAGAAACCAATCGGATTTAGAGTTAAAACTATATTGAAAACAATTTAGCCGATTTATATAAATTTTATATTGAATTAGAGCAATAATGATTTATTTTGATAAATTAATTGTTTGAAATCTATGTAGGTGTTAAATCGAATTTAATCTATATTATTTGTTTAAATGGTTATTTCTTCTATATAGTCAAATTTAAATGTCAGAAACTGTATCGTTGAGTCCAGAATATCGTATAAGGCTGGAAACATCGGTCGTCACGGTTGAATAGTGGTTCGGGATTACTAGTTAAGGACCGCGAAATATTTTAATTATTTAATTAAAATAAAATCAATATAAATAATAAAAGAAAGAAAAAAAAATCAGAGCCGACCTATACTCATCAGCCACCCTAAAAACTGAAAAAAATCGTACATTTATTTCTCCTCGAGCAGAAATAATGGTCTCACTCCCTCAGTATCATGGAAACAGGAAATTTAATGGCGTATGTACTACTGTCTCCTTCTCCCTTATAAAAACCACGACCCCTCCCTCTACTACTTCACAAATCAAAAACTTCAGTAAACAAAAGAATGGCACCGATTATTTATTTTCGTTCTACCCTCAAATCAAAACCCCAAATTTGCCTTTTCCTTCCTCCCTCTGAAATCGAAAGTTCTCTGAACAAAAGCAAAGAGGGGAAATGAGATTGCGGTCGTGATTTAAACCGTCGAGGGTCTCGAGTGCGCGCTGTCGATTCAAGGGAAGGAGTCTTCGGCGATTCATACAGAGGGTGGAAGGGAAGCATGGTGCGACGTGGTCTCTGGGCCAGAATTGAACTCGATAAGTACTGGAGGGGCTTGCAAAGTGGAAGATGTGTGAAATTGGGTGTTCGATCATTGAAGTGCGAAGTGAATGGTGGAGCAGAAGTCACGACGAGGTCCAGCAGCTCCGGCAAGGATCTCGGTTGCTTCAGTGATAAAAACAGTCGATATTTATCCACCGTAGTTCGAGTGCGATTTAGGGTATCCTCGACAACAGTTTGGAGGTACTCGCAAGAGAGGGAGTTGTCGGCATGGTTTGCTGGGTCGAGCTGAGTTGCAGAGGAGACCGAACAGGGGAAGGTGGAAGGGTAGATGCAAGAAATAAGGACTGCAGACTTCAGGAGCAGCTACGGGGTTGCTAATTCAGGAAAGGAAGGTGTTAAACAAATTAGGTAATTTAATTTTAATTTAAGTTGTTGATTTTATTTCAAGTCAAGAAAAATAAATTTATCATAAGGGGATTAAGGTAAAAAGTTAGTTAATTAAATATATTAATATTGTTTACCTTATATACGAACGGGGAAAAATATAATAACAACACTTGCATATGATAACAGTTTTCAACGGAAACGAAATTCATTTGGAATCAAAAGGGCTTAAGCTTCGCAAGCAAATTGAGTTTGGAGTTTTTGGAGTAATTCGAGATCAATTTTGGAATTTAGTTTAAATCGAGTATCGTTCGATTTAAATGGTCAGATCTGCAATTAAAACCTGGTGAGTAAATCTCACTCACCTTTAGAATTATTTTTATTTCACTAAAAATAATTGTCTGTTGCTTGTGTGAATGATTTCTGGTTTGCTTTATATATATTAGTTATTTAGGCTATATATATATATTGGGTTGATTGATTGGTTGGATTCCCGCAGTCTCATTAGCGGATGCCCGCAGTTTCATAGCGGATGATTACCCTATACGCCCCACGCTATGATTAGTGGATGACCTTCTATACCACGATATTCTGCCACGAAGCAGAATGGGTATTATTTATGTGCTAACATCTGTGGATGCAGGAAAACAGGTTGGAGGAATCCAACTGGATTCCTCAAAAAAATATATTATCTATTTGTTTGTTTGTTCTGTTTGATTTCATATATATTCATATATGATGTGTTAAAATCAAATGATTGGAAATTGATTGATTTGGTTGTTTAAAATATCACTGGGCTTAAGTAATGATATTTAAAAATATCGTAGAAAGGACATTGGAGATTTAAAAAGGGAAAATTCTATTTTTAAATAGAATTCGAATTTTAAATGGAAATAAAAGTACAAACTTGTTTTGAAAAATAAAACAGGTAGTTTCTTTTTAAACGAAGTTTATAAATAATTCTTTTATAACAAAGTTATAAATGAAGTGAAAAGAATTATCATTTGATAATTCAGAAATAGAAATACAAGTGTGAAATTGGAATTTTGAAATGAAATTTCAAAATAGGATGTGAAATGGAATTTTTAAATATATAACTCAAATGGAATTTGAGTATAACATTTGAATAGTAGAATTAGAAAAGAAATTTAAATATTTGAATTTTAAATGAAAGGCAAGGAAGATTGAATATTAGAAATTCAAATGGTGTTGAAATGAATTTGAATATTAGAAATTCAAATGGTATTGAAAATGAATTTGAATATTAGAATTCAAATGGGAAATGAAATTTGAATGTAAGAGATTCAAATTGAATTCAAATAGGATTTAATCTATGGGATTTGAATATGAAATTCAAATGGGTTTTAAACTATGGAATTTCAAATATAGAATTTAAAAAGGAGTTTGAATATTTGAATTTCAATAAATTTCAAATATAAAAATTGGAATATAGAAGTTCAAATGGAATTTAAAAATAGAGTTTGAATAAAAGAATTCAAATGAATTCAAGTATTGAATTTGAATTTGAATATAGGGAATTCAAATAGGAATTTAAGTATTTAATTTGAATATCAAATAGAAAAGGGATTGAAATTTGAATATGGAATTCAAAGTGAGATTGGAATTTGAATCAAGGAATTCAAATAGAATTGAATAAAGTTGAATTCATTTTTAAGAAGTTTTAAAAAGGTTATATATATAAATATAATTAAAACGAACTCGCCGCAGCGCTGCAGTTCGTAAATTGGCCATTCGAACTTCAATTGAATATACAGAACGCAATTGAAGTCGGAATTCTTTGAAACAAGAAACGTCAGGACCAACTAGATAATAGTTTTCTAATGGGAGAGAAAAATCTGGATTTCGTCGTATAGATTTTGAGTTATGTCAAAATCAAATTTTCAGAAAAGCAGCGCCAGAATCGTTTTAAAACCATAATGGTTTATTTAATATTATAAAAGGATTTTAAGCAAATAAAATCCGAAGTTCTATTTAGAAGATTTCAGAGTTGAGTTATAAAATATATGCGAATTCAAGTTGTGTAAATGAATATGATTTTTGAAACAGAAATCAGATTTTTGATTATTAAATAGAATTAACTAATTTGAACGGGAATTAGTTAATGAGATTTCGAATTAATATTGGGCTTTGAATAAGTAAATTCGATTTGAAAATTTATATTCGAAATCAAAAAGAGAACTAGAATTGAAGTTGAAATTCGATTTGGTCATGAGCAAGTTAAACATTTTATTTGAACATGTTATGTTCAAACAAAGAAGTGAAATAGGAAAAAGGGCTAATTAAAGAATAATTGAGCGGAACTGAATTCAAACGATTCAAAATTGAATTCAAACGAATGGATTTAGTTGAATTGAAATGGAAAACAGGTGAACAGGTGTTAAACAGATATGGGATGAAGTATATGAAGATTTTTAATGTATGTGCCCGACAAAAGGTACATGTTTAATTCATATATGAGGTTTTATGCGCCGTATCGGCAAGCCGCTTGGCTTTTTCTTTTTCTTTTTGAGATTGGAAGATACCGGGATGCTATTTGAAATTTCCCGATGCTCCCGATACAGGGGAGGTTATGGCGAATTTTTCCGGAAATTTAAGGAGTTAGAATATTTTTAAGAAATTTGACAATTAGAAATCTATATATCGATATATATAGAATTCGATAAGGAAACGAAATCAAAAATAGCGTAAAGGGCCAATATGGTTATTGAAATATTTGGTTAACAAATATTGATAAGGAAATGGAGAAGTGATTTAATTAATGAAATATTAATTAAAGAGCCAGTGATTTGTTTGATATGTTGATTGAACACTTGTTTTTATTCGATAGTTAAATCACAGACTATCGAAGTTTTGACCATCGTTGTCAATATGGAGAGACCGGTTGGATTATTATCCGAAGAACCACTCCGTATCGGCATAAGCGTTGCGAACCAAGTATGCTGAATATATTGAAGACGGAGTAAAGTGCAAGGGCTTTTCTAGTAATAGAAATAGTGCCTTCGGTTTCGTTCAGTCCCAGAACGAACGTAAATGGACGAATGTCTGACAAAGTATTTCCAATGATCAAATGGGTTGGTCTGTATGAATATATATGGTTGCAACGGATTTATCCCTTAGCATAATATCCAGAATATTTGTGCAAACTCAACTAGTGATTAACGGATCTGACGATGTGGCATTCAAAGTGATCGTGTTATCAATGAATAGTAAGTAATCGTAGCCTCAGGCCTCAACAACCGGGAAAGGACAAAAATCGGGCAGGCAGCATGGCTATGTGGGTCGCACCCATTAGGGTGTATAATCACCTATCTAGAGAAATTCCTTTTGTTTCTAAATCTATCGATTCTGCCCATTCGGGAACGGTGGTTTGACTCCAACCGGTGGTGATATACATTCGATACACTCAAGCGAAATGAGTGGTCGGTCATGTGTGGGCCGGGTTGCAAGACGTTCTTGTTGAACCCAGGTGTATTCGTCTCTAGAGATACACAGTCGGAAGGTGGTCCCATACCTTGTCATGTTGGAAATCCAATCTCCAATAAGCGCCATGCGGGTTTTTGATTATATGCTATATATGTGGAGCGTGAGATGCAAGCGTTCTGCTATTTGGTTATTTACTTGATGTAGACATTATTATAATATCACTGGATTTTCGTATCAAAGTGTTTTGGGTTATAGTAAGGTAAAAACCGTCCGTGTTTATGTGTGGGCTGGTCTTACTATTATCTTTCTTTTGAAAGGATTTTGAAAGTTAAACCAGTGGTTGGAGTTTACTCACACCAGTCCCATGACTGACCCAGAGTTTATTTTCTTCCATATATATTCAATATATCCAACAGTTTTGTTCTAAAAGAGAACAAACGCTTGTATTTCTATTTCATATTTGAATTTAAAAGGGATAGAGATAAGTGATTGAAATTGATTTCAATTGCAAATAGAGACATTTTCTAATATATAGAAAATAAAAGAAGTTAATATTTGGAAACGTTTTCCAAATGGCATAAGAAGCCGATATGGTTATTGAAATATTTGGATAACAAATATTGGTAGAGAAAATGGAGAAGAGATTTAATTAATGAAATATTAATTAAGGGCCCAGTGATTTGTTTGATATGTTGATTGAACACTTGTTTTTATTCGATAGTTAAATCACAGACTATCGAAGTTTTGACCATCGTTGTCAATATGGAGAGACCGGTTGGATTATTATCCGAAGAACCACTCCGTATCGGCATTAGCATTGCGAACCAAGTATGCTGAATATATTGAAGACGGAGTAAAGTGCAAGGGCTTTTCTATTTATAGAAGTAGTGCCTTCGGTTTCGTTCAATCCCAGAACGAACGTAAATGGACGAATGTCTGACAGAGTATATCCAATGATCAAATGGGTTGGTCTGTATGAATATATATGGTTGCAACGGATTTATCCCTTAGCATAATATCCAGAATATTTGTGCAAACTCAACTAGTGATTAACGGATCTGACGATGTGGCATTCAAAGTGATCGTGTTATCGATGAATGGTAAGTATGCGTAGCCTCAGGCCTCAACAACCGGGAAATGACAAAAATCGGGCAGGCAGCATGGCTATGTGGGTCGCTCCTATTAGGGTGTATAATCACCTATCTAGAGAAATTCCTTTTGTTCTAAATCTATCGATTCTGCCCATTCGGGAAACGGTGGTTTGAGTCCAACCGTTGGTGATATACATTCGATACACTCAAGCGAAATGAGTGGTCGGTCATGTGTGGGCCGGGTTGCAAGATGTTCTTGTTGAACCCAGGTGTATTCGTCTCTAGAGATACATCATCGGAAGGTGGTTCCATACCTTGTCATGTTGGAAATCCAATCCCCAATAAGCGCCATGCGGTTTTTGATTATATACTACATATGTGGAGCGTGAGATGCAAGCGTTCTACTATTTGGTTATTTACTTGATGTAGACATTATTATAATATCATTGGATTTGATATCAAAGTGTTTGGGTTATAGTAAGGTAAAAACCGTCCGTGTTTATGTGTGGGCTGGTCTTACTATTACCTTTTCTTTTGAAAGGATTTTTAAAGTTAAACAAGTGGTTGGAGTTTACTCACACCAGTCCCATGACTGACCCAGAGTTTGTTTTGTTTTTCCTAAACTCTTGGGTGCCCAAATTTGTACGGGCAGTCAAGTGTTTCAGGCTTTTACAGATACACTTGGAGGAGCTTGAAGCTGGAGGCTTCAACGTTAGTTATTTAGAGTTACTTCCGCTGGATCAAATGTTATGTGTACTCTGATGATGGTATGTATATATGTACAAAACAGATTTGTATTTCGAAGCTTATGTTATAAAATATATTTTATTCGTTCCGCTGTGAGTTTGTGATCTTCGTTTTTCTTCTATTCTAATACTTCTTTCTTCCTATTTCTCATCCTCTAACTTCTTTCTAATAATGAGTCGTATTTCTGTGTTATTTGGGTTGGACGTGTGGTGTATTTAGTCAACTCAGGTAGCACGAATTCTAACACACAAAGCGGAAACTTATCTTATCCAGACATAAACGAATACTTACCAACTGAAAATTTCCATTAAAAATTGATAACTTCTCCTATTCTAATCTTATAATACGACCCGCAAATCCGTGCTATCTGAGTTGACTAAATACACCACACGTCCAACCCAAATAACACAGAAATACGACTCATTAATAGAAAGAAGATAGAGGGTGAGAATAGATAAGATAGAAAACTTAGAATAGAAGAAAAACGAAGATCACAACTCACAGCGGAACGAATAAAATATATTCTATAACATAACTTTTGAAATACAAATCTGTTTTGTACATACATACATACCATCATCAGAGTACACATAGCATTTGATCCAGCGGAAGTAACTCTAAATAACTAACGTTGAAGCCTCCTGCTTCAAGCTCCTCCAAGTGTATCTTTAAAAGCCTGAAACACTTGACTGCCCGTACAAATTTGGGCACCCAAGAGTTTAGGAAAAACAAAACAAACTCTGGGTCAGTCATGGGACTGGTGTGAGTAAACTCCAACCACTTGTTTAACTTTTAAAAATCCTTTCGCAAGAAAAGATAATAGTAAGACCAGCCCACACATAAACACGGACGGTTTTTACCTTACTATAACCCAAAACACTTTGATACGAAAATCCAGTGATATTATAATAATGTCTACATCAAGTAAATAACCAAATAGCGGAACGCTTGCATCTCACGTTCCACATATATTATAAAATCAAAACCCGCATGGCGCTTATTGGAGATCGGATTTCCAACATGACAAGGTATGGGACCACCTTCCGACGATGTACCTCTAGAGACGAATACACCTGGGTTCAACAAGAACGTCTTGCAACCCGGCCCACACATGACCGACCACTCATTTCGCTTGAGTGTATCGAATGTATATCACCAACGGTTGGACTCAACAGTTAAGTGTTGATGGAAGTTGATGTTTTGTGTGCGTTTTTGAAGATTTGATGGGTACATGCGAACTGTAAATTAGGGAAGGATTGGGACGTTGAAAGCTGGTGGATTTGAGGAGGCTGAGGTAGGTTTTGAGTTGAAGGGCATGGTGCGATGTTGAAGAGGGACTGGAATGTGTCAAGTGGATCTGGGAGTAGTTGAGTCTACTGATCATATAACATGGTTGAATTGGAAGGGTGGAGTTCATAGATTCAAACTGAAATTTGATAATGTCTGAGTGAAGGTTCGAGTATGTGATTTGAGGACTGGAGCTTAGGTGACTGAAGAGATGCTGTCAAATTAAAGGGTTGGTCTGGTATTTGGGGTTGACGGATTCTAGGGTCAATAAGGTATATGTTTTATAAATTTAAAATTTCATATAATAGTTAATTTGCATATGTTGTAGTTAATTTAAACTAGTAAATCTTTTAATTGTTAAATAAAAAAAATGGAATGATCATAGGTGCTAGATAGACATGTCGAGACGATTCATAGTCGCAGCAATATGGAATTTTAAACAGGATATCTGACAAATGAAAATCCTGGTGAGTAAATCTCACTCACCTTTAAAATTATTTTTATTTCATTAAAAATAATTGTCTGTTGCTTGTGTGAATGTTTTATGGTTGTTTTATATATATTAGTTATTTAGGCTATATATATATATTGGGTTGATTGATTGGTTGGATTCCCGCAGTCTCATTAGCGGATGCCCGCAGTTTCATAGCGGATGATTACCCTATACGCCCCACGCTATGATTAGTGGATGACCTTCTATACCGCGATATTCTGCCATGAAGCAGAATGGGTATTATTTATGTGCTAACATCTGTGGATGCAGGAAAACAGGTTGGAGGAATCCAACTGGATTCCTCAAAAATATATTATCTGTTTGTTTATTTGTTTGCATATATATTGTTATATATGACGTGTTAGAAAAATAAATAATTCGTTGCTTTGTGTGTTTAAATATCACTGGGCCAATTAAAAGGACATTTGAGATTTTAAAAGGAAAAATTCTATTTTTAAATAGAATTTGAATTTTTAATGGAATGGAAATATAAGACTTGTTTTGAAAAAATAAAACAAGTAGTTCTTTATAAACGAAGTTTATAAATAGTTCTTTTATAACGAAGTTATAAATGAAGTAAAAAGAATTATCATTTGATAATTCAGAAATAGAAATACAAGTTTGAAATTGGAATTTGAAATGAAATTTCAAATAGGATGTGAAATGGAATTTTAAAATATATAACTCAAATGAAATTTGAGTATAACATTTGAATTTTTAAAAGGAGTTTAAATGTTTGAATTTTAAAGGGAGATTGAATATTAGAAATTCGAATAGAAGTTCAAATAGAATTTGAATAGACGAAATTAGAATGAAAAATAGAATTTGAATTCAAGGAATTAAAATAAAATTTGAATTCAAAGGAATTCGAATAAAGAAATTCAAATAGAGATTTGAATGTGGAATTTCAAAATAGAAATTGAAATATAGAAATTTCAAAGAAGAATTGAATAGGATTTGAAATGTGAAATTTGAATAAAGATTTGAATTGGAATTCAAATATGAAATTTGAATAGAGATTTGAAATGGAAATTCGAGTATTGAATTTTGAACATGGAATTTGAATAAAGAAATTCGAATAGAAATTTGAATATGAGATTTCAAAGTAGAATTCGAAATAAACTTTGAAATAGGATTTTCAAAGTAGAATTGGAAATAAAATTTCAAAATAGGATTTCAAAAATAGAAAATCCAAAAGGGGTTTGAAATGGAATTTGAATTCAAGGGAATTCAAATGGATTTGAGTAAAGAAATTTAAATGATGAAAAAAAAAATGAGTTTGAATATTAGAATTCAAATGGGACTGGAAATGAACTTTGAATATTAGAATTCAAATGGAAAGGTGAAAATGAAATTTGAATATAAGAGATTCAAATTGAATTCAAATAAGATTTGATCTATGGAATTTGAATATGAAATTCAAATGGATTTTAAACTAGGGAATTTTGAATATAGAATTTAAAAAGAAGTTTGGATATTTGAATTTCAATATAATTCAAATATAGGAATTGGAATATAGAAGTTCAAATGGAATTTAAAAATAAAGTTTGAATAAGAGAATTCAAATGAATTCAAGTATCGAATTTGAATATAGGGAATTCAAATAGAAATTCAAATATTGAATTTGAATATCAAATAGAAAAGGAATTGAAATTTGAATATGGAATTCAAAGTGAGATGGGAATTTGAATCAAGGAATTCAAATGGAGTTAAATGAAGTTGAATTCATTTTAAAGAAGTTTAACGTTTATATTTATAAATATAATTAAAAACGAACTCGCCGCAGCGCTGCAGTTCGTAAAATAGCGATTCGAACTTCAATCGAGTATACCGAACTCGATTGAAGTCAGAATTCTTTGAAACAAGAAACGTCCGGACCGATTTGATAATAGTTTTCTGATAGAAGAGAAAAATCTGAATTTCGTCGTATAGATTTTGAGTTATGTCAAAATCAAATTTTTAGAAAAGCAGCGCCATAAACCATTATAAACCCTAATGGATTTTATATATAAATATTGGAATTTTTAAGCAAATAAAAATCCGGATTTCCATTTAAAAATCTAGACTTGAGTTAGAAAATAAATGCGAACTCAAGTGAAGTAAAGAAGATGATTTTTGAAACATAAATCCTGTTTTTGATTATTGAATAGAATTAACTAAATCAAAGAAGAATTAGTTAATCGAGTTTGAACTAAAGTCGAACTTTGAAAAGTGAAATTTGGGATTGTAAATATATATTCGGAATCGAATATAGAACTTAAACTGAATTTGAATTCAATTGATTGATAAGTAAGTGGAAATATATTCGAAACGTGTTATATTCAAATATACAAGCGAGATAGGCAGAGAGTTAGTTAAAGAATTACTTTAACGAATTGAGTCAAACGAGTGTACGAAGTTGAAATAAATGGGACAGGTATAGACATACAGGAGACAGGTATGGGGCAAGGATAATGCAGGTATATAAATAATGTGCTCGACAAAAAGGTACATGTTTAAATTCATATATGGGTTTTATGCGCCGTATCGGCAAGCCGCTTGGCTTTTCCTTTTTCTTTTTGAGATTAGAAGATACCGGGATGCTATTTGAAATTTCCCGATGCTCCCGATACAGGGGAGGTTATGGCGAATTTTTCCGGGAATTTAAGGAGTTAGAATATTTTTAAGAAATTTGACAATTAGAAATCTATATATCGATATATATAGAATTCGATAAGGAAACGAAATCAAAAATAGCGAAAAGGGCCAATATGGTTATTGAAAATATTTGGTTAACAAATATTGATAGAGAAAATGGAGAAGAGATTTAATTAAGAAAATATTAATTAAAGAGCCCAGTGATTTGTTTGATATGTTGGATGAACACTTGTTTTTATTCGATAGTTAAATCACAGACTATCGAAGTTTTGACCATCGTTGTCAATATGGAGAGACCGGTTGGATTATTATCCGAAGAACCACTCCGTATCGGCATAAGCGTTGCGAACCAAGTATGCTGAATATATTGAAGACGGAGTGAAGTGCAAGGGCTTTTCTATTTATAGAAATAGTGCCTTCGGTTCCGTTCAATCCCAGAGCGAACGTAAATGGACGAATGTCTGACAAAATATTTCCAATGATCAAATGGGTTGGTCTGTATGAATATATATGGTTGCAACGGATTTATCCCTTAGCATAATATCCAGAATATTTGTGCAAACTCAACTAGTGATTAACGGATCTGACGATGTGGCATTCAAAGTGATTGTGTTATCGATGAATGGTAAGTATGCGTAGCCTCAGGCCTCAACAACCGGGAAAGGACAAAAATCGGGCAGGCAGCATGGCTATGTGGGTCGCACCCATTAGGGTGTATAATCACCTATCTAGATAAATTCCTTTTGTTTTCTAAATCTATCGATTCTGCCCATTCGGGAACGGTGGTTTGAGTCCAACCGTTGGTGATGTACATTCGATACACTCAAGCGAAATGAGTGGTCGGTCATGTGTGGGCCGGGTTGCAAGATGTTCTTGTTGAACCCAGGTGTATTCGCCTCTAGAGATACATCGTCGGAAGGTGGTTCCATACCTTGTCATGTTGGAATCCAATCTCCAATAAGCGACATGCGGTTTTTGAGTTTATACTATATATGTGGAGCGTGAGATGCAAGCGTTCTGCTATTTGGTTATTTACTTGATGTAGACATTACTATAATATCACTGGATTGGATATCAAAGTGTTTTGGGTTATAGTAAGGTAAAAACCGTCCATGTTTATGTGTGGGCTGGTCTTACTATTATCTTTCCTTTGAAAGGATTTTTAAAAGTTAAACAAGTGGTTGGAGTTTACTCACACCAGTCCCATGACTGACCCAGAGTTTATTTTGTTTTGTTTTCCCTAAACTCTTGGGTGCCCAAATTTGTACGGGCAGTCAAGTGTTTCAGGCTTTTACAGATACACTTGGAGGAGCTTGAAGCAGAAGGCTTCAACGTTAGTTATTTAGAGTTACTTCCGCTGGATCAAATGTTATGTGTACTCTGATGATGGTATGTATATATGTACAAAACAGATTTGTATTTCGAAGCTTATGCTATATAATATATTTTATTCGTTCCGCTGTGAGTTGTGATCTTCGTTTTTCTCCTATTCTAATATTTCTTTCTTTCTATTTCTCATCCTCTAACTTCTTTCTAAAAATGAGTCGTATTTCTGTGTTATTTGGGTTGGACGTGTGGTGTATTTAGTCAACTCAGGTAGCTCGGATTTGCGGGCCTTTACATGTTATCAATTTATTGGTCCATTTACGATATATTGAATATATATGGAAGAAAATAAACTCTGGGTCAGTCATGGGACTGGTGTGTTAGAAAAATAAACAATTGGTTGGTTGAAATTTCTGTGTTATTTGGGAATTTGAATCAACTCAGAGTTATTTTTAATATATATGGTTGCAACATTTGTTTCTTTAGAATATCAATATATCAACTAATTTATTAGTCAACTCAGATAGTTCAGAAATACGTGCTACCTGAGTTGACTAAATGTTTACCAATTTCACATTTGTTTTTACATGTTAGATATATTGAATATATATGGAAGAAAATAAACTCTGGGTCAGTCATGGGACTGGTGAGTAAATCTCACTCACCTTATATTGGCACAGCTATCTTCTCCTCGAGCAGTAATTTTTGCCTCTCGTTCTCAATATCAAAGGGACATCAATTTAATGGCCTTGCTGTTTAATCCTCATACCACACCCGTTCCTATTTAAATCGCGCACACCCTTTCTCTCTTTCCAATTCCTTCTGCCAACTAAAAATGTAACCTTTCCCCTTTCCATTTTAGTTAAATCGAAACCAGTGTGTTCCTTCCTCTGAAATCAAAGCTCCTCAACACTGAAGAACTGAAGTCTGCAACTTTGTTAGGCGGTTCGATGGATATCAGTTCGGTCTAGGGTTGACCGCGACCATCGCGATGGAGACTGCGACAAATCCTGAAGCTCCATGGAGGTGCTCGCAATTGCGGACGAAGGGAGGGATCATCATCGATTGCTCGGAGTTGTAGGAAGATTTCTGACATCGAGAGAGAAGTGCGACGTGGAGGATGGGCTTTGGTAGTTTGCGTGGAAAGGATTGACTGGGTGGATCTGATGAAGTCAATAGTAGGGGAAAAGGTGGATCCGGTCTCTATGTTGGGGAGATCGTGACAGAGTTATAGACTATATCCACAACAGTAGTTCGAGGGAGAGGATTGGAGGGTGATCGACAGTAGATTCCCATGAGATTTGGGGATGGACAGTAAACAGAAAACGTGGAATATGGATTAAGGTAATCTTATTTCATTTTTAAATTCAGAATTTACAAAGAGATTGATTTATATAATTCATAATTAATTAAAGTAAATTAATTTATATAATTAGTTATATAGAAAGGGAATTAGTCCATAAGGGAATTTAATGTGTAGACTTATCATTTATCAAATTAAGGTACTTATCTTAAGGTAATTAGTTTAAACCAATTGATTTATATTCAAATGTTTACAATGGAATGAAATTATAAAATTGGTAAGTGATTAGAATAAGTTAGCTATATAACTAGTTTATAAAAAGGAAATTTGTTGTAAAGAAGTATAAATTGAAAAATAACCATCGAGTATGAAGGTGAGGTTAAGTTTGGAACTTATTTACATATAGGGGGTTTATTAAATTTAATTTGTAAAATTCAATAACTGGAAATTTTAATATCGTTTTACATTGGAAACAGACTAATGGAGGAATCGCGGTGAATGTACATAATAGACTTCATCGGGTATTCAGTGCAAATAAAATCACGGTGAGTAAATCTCACTCACCTTTAGAATTATTTTTATTTTTAAAAATAATTGTCTGTTGCTTGTGTGAATGATTTCTGGTTGCTTTATATATATTAGTTATTTAGGCTATTATATATATATATATTGGGTTGATTGATTGGTTGGATTCCCGCAGTCTCATTAGCGGATGCCCGCAGTTTCATAGCGGATGATTACCCTATACGCCCCACGCTATGATTAGTGGATGACCTTCTATACCGCGATATTCTGCCACGAAGCAGAATGGGTATTATTTATGTGCTAACATCTGTGGATGCAGGAAAACAGGTTGGAGGAATCCAACTGGATTCCTCAAAAATATATTATCTGTTTGTTTATTTGTTTGCATATATATTGTTATATATGATGTGTTAGAAAAATAAATAATTGGTTGCTTTGTGTGTTTTATCACTGGGCTTAAGTAATGATATTTAAAAATATCGTAAAAAGGATATTGGAGATTTAAAAAGGAAAATTCTATTTTTAAATAGAATTTGAATTTTTAAGTGGGAATAAAATATAAACTTGTTTGAAAAATAAAACAAGTAGTTCCTTTATAAACGAAGTTTATAAATAGTTCTTTTATAACGAAGTTATAAATGAAGTGAAAAAAATTATCATTTGATAATTCAGAAATAGAAATCCAAGTGTTTTGAAAATATGATTCAAAAGGAAATTTAAATATAGAATTTGAATTCAAAAAGAAAAGGAAATGGAAATTTGAATTCAAAAAGAAAAGGAAATGGAAATTTGAATTCAAAAAGAAAAGGAAATGGAAAATTTGAATTTAGAATTCAAATAGAAAACCCAAGGTGGATTTGAATATAGAACGTGCAATGGTGTTGAATATAGAGAATTTGAAATAAAATTTTCCAAATAGAATTTGAAATAGAATTTCAAAATAGAATTTTCAAAAGAGAATTTGAAATAGACTTTGAAAATAGAATTTCAAAGAAGAATTAAATAGAGGTTGGAATTGGAATTCAAATATGAAATTTGATTAAAGATTTGAATTGGAATTCAAATATGAAATTTGAATAGAGATTTGAAATAGAAATTCGAGTGTTGAATTTGAACATGGAATTGAATATAGAAATTCAAGTAGAAATTGAATATGAGATTTCAAAATAGAATTTGAAATAAACTTTGGAAATAGGATTTCAAAATAGGAAATCCAAATAGTTTTGAAATGAAATTTGAATTTAAGGGAATTCAAATGAATTTGAATAATAGAAATTCAAAGGGTGTTGAAAATGATTTTGAATAATGGAAATTCAAATGGTGTTGAAATGAGTTTGAATATTAGAATTCAAATGAGGCTGGAAATGAATTTGAATATTAGAATTCAAATGAAAAATGAAATTTGAATATAAGAGATTCAAGTTGAATTCAAATAGGAATTAATCTATGGGATTTGAATATGAAATTCAAATGGGTTTTAATTATGGAATTTTGAATATAGAATTTAAAAAGGAGTTTGAATATTTGAATTTCAATAGAATTCAAATATAGAAATTTGAATATAGAAGTTCCAATGGAATTTAAGTATAAAGTTTGAATAAAAGAATTCAAATGAATTCAAGTATCGAATTTGAATATAGGGAATTCAAATAGAAATTCAAATATTGAATTTGAATATCAAATAGAAAAGGAATTGAAATTTGAATATGGAATTCAAAGTGAGATGGGAATTTGAATCAAGGAATTCAAATGGAGTTAAATGAAGTTGAATTCATTTTAAAGAAGTTTAACGTTTATATTTATAAATATAATTAAAAACGAACTCGCCGCAGCGCTGCAGTTCGTAAAATAGCGATTCGAACTTCAATCGAGTATACCGAACTCGATTGAAGTCAGAATTCTTTGAAACAAGAAACGTCAGGGCCGATTTGATAATAGTTTTCTAATGAAGGAGAAAAATCTGAATTTCGTCGTATAGATTTTGAGTTATGTCAAAATCAAAATTTCAAAAA
The DNA here is from genome assembly GCA_030737875.1 of Allium sativum. NCBI lineage: Eukaryota > Viridiplantae > Streptophyta > Magnoliopsida > Asparagales > Amaryllidaceae > Allium > Allium sativum. Next base: position 496,171,580 of record CM060920.1, read on the forward strand.
TGCAGCGCCAGAAACCATTATAAACCATAATGGATTTTATATATAAATATTGGGATTTTTAAGCAAATAAAAATCCGGATTTCCATTTTAAAAATCTAGATTTGAGTTAGAAAATAACACCTGGGTTCAACAAGAACGTCTTGCAACCCGGCCCACACATGACCGACCACTCATTTCGCTTGAGTGTATCGAATGTATATCACCAACGGTTGGACTCAAACCACCGTTTCCCGAATGGGCAGAATCGATAGATTTAGAAACAAAAGGAATTTCTCTAGATAGGTGATTATACACCCTAATGGGTGCGACCCACATAGCCATGCTGCCTGCCCGATTTTTGTCCTTTCCCGGTTGTTGAGGCCTGAGGCTACGCATACTTACCATTCCTTGATAGCAGAATTACTTTGAATGCCACATTGTCAGATCCGTTAATCACTAGTTGAGTTTGCACAAATATTCTGGATATTATGCTAAGGGATAAATCCGTTGCAACCATATACATTCATACAGACCAACCCATTTGATCATTGGAAATACTCTGTCAGACATTCGTCCATATACGTTCGTTCTGGGATTGAACGAAACCGAAGGCACTATTTCTATTACTAGAAAAGCCCTTGCACTTCACTCCGTCTTCAATATATTCAGCATACTTGGTTCGCAACGCTAATGCCGATACGGAGTGGTTCTTCGGATAATAATCCAACCGGTCTCTCCATATTGACAACGATGGTCAAAAACTTCGATAGTCTGTGATTTAACTATCGAATAAAACAAGTGTTCATCCAAACATATCAAACAAATCACTGGGCTCTTTAATATTTCATTAATTAAATCTCTTTTCTATTTTCTCTATCAATATTTGTTAACCAAATATTTCGATAATCATCTCGCCTCTTATGTCATTTGGAAAACGTTTCCAAATATTAACTCCTTTTATTTTCTATATATTAGAAAATCTCTATTTGCAATTGAAAACAATTCCAATCACTTATCTCTATCCCTTTTTCAACATTCGATTTTTATATTCACTTTACTATCGAATTCAATACGTCGATACAATGATCTCAGCTTATCAAAATCTCTTAAAAATATTCTAACTCCTTAAATTTCCGGAAAATTTCGCCATAACCTCCCCTGTATCGGGAGCATCGGGAAATTTCAAATAGCATCCCGGTATCTTCTAATTTCAAAAAGAAAAAAGGAAAAGCCAAGCGGCTTGCCGATACGGCGCATAAATCTCATATATGAATTAAACATGTACCTTTTTGTCGAGCACATACATTTAAATCTTCATATACTTTATCCCATATCTGTTTAACACTGGTTCACCTGTTTCTAATTCAATTCAATACCATCTAATCGTTTGAATTCAGTTTTGCCCGTTTACTCTTTAAATCGGCCATTTTGCCTATTTCACTTCTTTGTTGAACATAACATGTTCGAACAAAATGTTTAACTCGTTCATAACTAAATTGAATTTCAATTTCAATTCTAGTTCTCTTTTCTATTTCGAATATAATTTCTCAAATCGAATTCACTTATTTTAAGCCCAATATCCATTCAACATCTCATTTACGAATTACTATTCGAATTAGTTAATTCTATTCAAAGTCAAAATCTGATTTTTGTTTCAAAAATCAATTTCCTTACTCCACCTGAGTTCACATATATTTTATAACTCAAATCTGAAATTTTCTAAATAGAAATTCGGATTTTATTTGCTTAAAATCCTTTGATATCATTAAATAAACCGTTATGGTTTTATAATGGTTCTGGCGCTGCTTTTCTGAAAATTTGATTTTGACATATCTCAAAATCTATACGACGAAATCCAGATTTTTCTCTTTCATTAGAAAACTATTATCAAGCCGGTCCTGACGCTTCTTGTTTCAAAGAGTTTCGACTTCAATTGCGTTCTGTATACTCAATTGAAGTTCGAATCGCTATTTTACGAACTGCAGCGCTGCGGCGAGTTCGTTTTAATTATATTTATATATATAAACTTTTTAAACTTCTTAAAAATGAATTCAACTCCATTTAACTCTATTCGAATTCCTTGATTCAAATTCCAATCTCACTTTTGAATTCTATATTTCAAATCCCAATTCTTTTTCTAGTGGATATTCAAATTCAATATTTGAATTTCTATTTCAATTTCATATTCAAATCCCTTTTAAATTCCCTTGAATTCAAATTCTATTTCAAAACTATTCGGATTCCTATTTTGAAAATCCTATTTGAAATTCTATTTCAAATTCTGCTTTGAAAATCCTATTTCAAAGTTTATTTCAAATTCTATTTTGAAATTCTACATTCAAACCTCTATTTGAATTTCTTTACTCAAATCCATTTGAATTTCCTTGAATTCAAATTCCATTTCAAAACCATTTGGATTTTCTATTTTGAAATCCTACTTTGAAATTCTATTTACAATTCTGCTTTGAAAATCCTATTTCAAAGTTTATTTCAAATTCTATTTTGAAATCTCATATTCAAATTTCATATTTAAATTCTTCTTTGAAATACTATATTTCAAATTCTATTTTGAAATTCTACATTCAAATCTCTATTTGAATTTTTTTATTCGAATTCCTTTGAATTCAAATTCGATTTTAATTCCTTGAATTCAAATTCTATTTTTCATTCTAATTTCGTCTATTCAAATTCTATTTGAACTTCTATTTGAATTTCTAATATTCAATCTCCTTTTAAAATTCAAATACTTAAATTCCCTTTTAAAATTCAAATGTTATACTCAAATTTCATTTGAGTTATATATTTAAAAATTTCATTTCACATCTTATTTTGAAATTCCATTTCAAATTCCAATTTCACAATTGTTTCTATTTCTGAATTATCAAATGATAATTCTTTTCACTTTATTTATAACTTCGTTATAAAAGAACTATTTTTTTTAAACTTCGTTTAGAAAGAAACTACTTGTTTTATTTTTCAAAAAAACAAGTTTATATTTTATTTCCATTTAAAATTCAAATTCTATTTAAAAATAGAATTTTACCCTTTCTAAATCTCAATATCCTTTCACGATATTTTTAAATATCATTACTCAAGCCCAGTGATAAAACACACAAAGCAACCAATTATTTATTTTTTTCTAACACATCATATATAAATATATATGCAAACAAATAAACAAGCAGATAATATATTTTTGAGGAATCCTGTTGGATTCCTCCAACCTGTTTCCCTGCATCCACAGATGTTAGCACATAAATAATACCCATTCTGCTTCGTGGCAGAATATCGCGGTATAGAAGGTCATCCACTAATCATAGCGTGGGGCGTATAGGGTAATCATCCGCTATGGTACCGCGGGCATCCGCTAATGAGACTGCGGGAATCCAACCAATCAATCAACCCAATATATATATATATATAGCCTAAATAACTAATATATATAAAATAAGCAGAAAGCATTCACACAAGCAACAAAACAATTATTTTTGATGAACATAAAAATAATTCTAAAGGTGAGTGAGATTTACTCACCAGAATTTCCTTTTGAATCATATTTTCAAAACACTTGTATTCCTATTTCTGAATTGACTAATAAATTGGGATTTACTCAACTCAGAGTTATCCATATATGAAACACCCCACCTCCGTTAGGGTCACTCTCAAAGGGAATGCCCTAATTTTGGTGGAGGTTTATAAGTACAAGTCACAGATATACAAGACAGATATAAGAACACATATTTGTAAACAGCGGAAGAACAACAAACTTTTATTTCATAAAGTCAAATACGTGTTACAACAACATCCTTTCCAAAAACATAACATAACACTTTCATAATCTGTCTTGAGTACATTATTTAAAGAAGCATAAATAAAACGTAGATAAACTGCAAAAGCCCCATAGTGGATTGTCCAAAGCCGTAGTTCAAAACAGGAAAGTCCAAGCAATACATTTCTCTACTTCAAGCTGGATGTCAAGGCTGATCAAGCTGCTGTGTTCCCTCCCTGAGGACCTGGGGGGAGGGAAACGGAAGAAAGAAGACGAAAGAAAAATAGAGTCAGACATAAAGCCTGAGTAAGTCTAGTACTATTTTGTCTATGAATAAAGAACTGGGTATGATAAGTATAAACAAGAAATGGGCATGCACTATAAACTTGGTTAAGTTGTCTAGGGTCGAATATACTATCGTACCCCATGTTAATCTCTGAACCCATATAAACTAGTTTCCCACTGGCACCCCATAATCAGGGTGATGTGATCCATTCTATGATGATCGGCTCCTACTCGCATAGTTACATGTGTCTTACGGCCCCCGATGTCGTAGTTACCTATGCTGGTCCCACCATGGGGTGTATCAAGTCCCATAGTGGCAACCCGACACAACCTTAGAGTGCACAGGTATGCTACTGGTGTCCAGTGCCTTATTTTTCTGCGCCGGAGTGTGTGCACGCCCGCACTCCGTTAGAACCTACACTGCTACACCACCGCCGTCGATTTTTGACCTCTTACAATCAGCCCAGTAATCGTGCCCCACCCTGCCTAGTTTCAGGGTATCATGATACACCGTGTAGGGTTACTGCTGAAAAGGGTCCCCCGTTACTAGGTTTTCTATCTCTAGCCAACATGCTAAGTTGGTTAAGTGTTTTCTAACCTAACCCCCACCAGTCCGTTTAGTTTAGCATGTTCCATTTTGATTAAGTCTTAAGTCCACTTAATCCTAACAATCCTGACTCAGCTTTAATTGTCTTATTAAAGCCTTGACCTCTCACATTAGACAGGTATTGTTGTGGCTGCCTGTTGCCGGTTGGTTCCGGGCAGTCTTACGCCACAACTCAGTCTAACCTCGGGTCCTTATTGGGCTCCATGTTTAACCTCTCACATTGGATAGGTATTGTTGTGACTACTGGACAGCCGGGCGGTTCCGGGCAGGTTTACATCACAACTCAATCCAACCTCGGGTTAAACACCTTGTATTTTTCTACATTTACATATTTTGTCTTTCTTCTTTATTTATATGTAAATATTTGCGGCCCATTATTAAGAATCAATGGTGTAAAGGTTACACCAATCATGGGCCCAACCCATACTTGAATTTGGGCCCTTCTACTTTAGTTTTCATTCATTAGTAATTTTAACCCAACGTTATTTTCCCCCGTTTTACACGTCCGTTTATATATATTGGGCTTAGCCTTTTAAAGCCCAATTTAGCCATGCGAAAAGGGGAGGCTTAAAGCGTGATTACATACACAAAGAGGGGAAGGTGAGCGCATGAACTTGCATATGACGTTGGAAATACATAATAGAAACTGGTGTACTTGCATAGTGGTAACATAGGTGACATGAATCAAAGCATGTGAACTTGTAATTGAGATATCATTATTGACCCATGAACCTATATTTTTACTTAGGCATAATGTCAAACATAAGCATGGCATAAATACTTTTAGCATAAACATGGCATAATGTCAAACATAAGCATGGCATAAATACTTCTAGCATAAACATGGCATAATGTCAAACATAAGCATGGCATAAATACTTCTAGCATAAACATGGCATAATGTCAAACATAAACATGGCATAAATACTTCTAGCATAAACATGGCATAATATCAAACATAAACATGGCATAAATACTTCTAGCATAAACATGGCATAATGTCAAACATAAGCATGGCATAAATACTTCTAGCATAAACATGGCATAATGTCAAACATAAACATGGCATAAATACTTCTAGCATAAACATGGCATAATGTCAAACATAAACATGGCATAAATATAAACAAGTCATGTTCATAAGGTTTCTACATGTTTACAAAGAGGATACTTTGTTACTAACACAAAAGCATAGTTCAACTTAATTAAATTTAATCACATAACGATGGTATACTTATGCATAAATATTCCTAATCATGGTGTTTGCTTTTAACTTGCAAAAAAGGGATTTTTGTGTCTAACTTAGCCATGTCTCACATATGTCATCATATAATTCTTTTAAACAAGATAGACTTAATCATGAATTTCAATTATGCCCAATATCATTCATAGCCTAGCCATATTCATAAGTTTTGCAAAAGCATGACTTAATACATGGATTATGGTGTCAAAATTCCAACATAGTTTCATATGAACTATAACAACCAAACTTGTCTCAATTACTTGCAAAATGATTTATGCACAAAAATAGACATCATGGTGGCATAATAACAAAGCCCCAAACTTGCATGAAATTCCAATCAACTACATACATGTAGCTTCAACATAGGTCACATAATTTGCGAATATTCCAAACGTATATTTGCATAGAACTACCGCATGTAGTTCTTTATAATTGAATGACATAATTCAGAATATCCAAACGTATATAAATTGATAAGAACGCACAAATATGAATTTTATTGCCACAATTCAAGCATACATATCTACACAATCATTTGTTCATACCAAAGTAATACTCTACTTACAATGGTTGCGGCAAATTCTCTAATTAAGAGATATGATTCCTTTGTTGAATTGATTAGCTTTAGGTTGCTTGAATTGCTTTAGGCTTTAGAACTTTCTCCCTAATCCTCTCTCTAGTTGGCGGCTACTCTTAGTCGTTCCTCAGCAACATGGCGGCTATGCTCTTAATTTGAATGAATAGATTAGGGTTTAGTCTAGGGTTGTTTATATAGAGGTTAGGAATTGATTAGAACCATTGATGTTGCTAGGTTAGATCGTAGCCATTCATTCGATAGAGAGACCAATTAAAACTTGCCACCTAGCCCTAATGACAAAGCAACCCACAGAAATTCGACCAAACACAGACCAGGCTAGCCAGGAGGGACTGGGTTCGATTTTCAAAAATTAAACTTTAAATTGAGCTGTTTTAGTCTGTTTGAATTTTATCTATTGTATACATATATTTTTGCATATATATATATTCTCATATATATACATATATTTTCTTTATTTCCTTATATGTACGTTCTTATCCTTTCAAAATTTGAATTTGTATACGTACATGTATTTGCATGCTCAGTTGGCCCTCTCTAAAACAGAGATAAAAATTATGTCGCCGCCGGGGTTCGAACCCCCGACCTCCATGCTACAAATCCAATGCCTTAACCAACTGAACTACAGAGGCTTTTGTTAATAAGTCTTAGAATAATAATAATTATTGTCTTCTCCTTACTTCTCTTTTTCATGTTTTGCTGTAATATTTAAATTAAAGATATCTTCTTCATACGTTATCCGTTTTGCGCAAACTCGGACTCTATCTCAAGCAGAATTCCGAGACGAACGCAATGGTGATGTCCGTTTCCCTTAATTTTTCTGTTACAATTTAATTATACTTTAATTTGTTAATTTACTGTTAACGGAAAAATCCGGGGTGTTACATTCTCCCCCACTTAAAAGGATTTCGTCCCCGAAATCTTCAAGTTTAGGAAGAATGTAAATCCTAACATTCAATCATCCATCTACTCATCCATCAAACACGAGCATCCATTGTCCTTAAAAGACTTCTAATGCTTCATGATCATATGCGAAGTGTGTGTGTTCATGAACTTATCTAATGCAAAATCAGGCGGTCTACTGATTCAGTTGACCTCCTTAATGCGAATCATGTAAGTGCCATGAATCCATTATGTATGCAGATTTTTCCTATTCATGATTCTACATGAGTGCACAATCATTCATACAAATGCAACATCCATATGACAACACAATACAATTCAACCATATACGAGTGCAAACATATATGCATATGCAATATGAAGTGACTGAGCCGATCTAAAACCTAGATTGTGTGTGTATATGCAGCCACGAGCAACCACTAGCAATCACTTGCAACCACTTGCAACCATCATACATAACATGTTTCAATTACATGTTTTCATCCAAAAGATTTCTACCTAAAAGATACGGTCGAGGAAATATACCTAAAAAGATAGATAAAAGCGCAACTTAAGGAAAAAGAAAGATCAAGGATGTACCCTTGAACAGAAAAGGGTAGGCAGTGCGTATTCTAGCTTCAGTTTCCCAAGTCGCGTCTCCCTCGGCGTCGCTCCACTGAACTTTGACGAGCTTGACTTCGCGGTTGCGTAGCTTCTTCACTTCCGTTCCTAATATGCGGGTTAAAACTTTCCTTACGGTTGCTTCGCGTTCCACTTCGGCCTCTTCGAGGATATTTGGCTCTACCACTTCAGCAGACTCATGTAGACATTTTCGGAGATGTGAAACGTGAAAGACGTTGTGAACTCCGGCCATTTTTTTCGGGTAGCTCTAATCTATAGGTCATTTTCCAAATTTTCTCAATGATAGGAAATGGTCCTACCTAAAGGTATAGTCGAATGATAGAAGAAAGTGAAAACTCTGTGCCCATTAGGCAATGTCAAAACTGGAAATCTATGCCACATATATATTGATTAGGAGAAGAACTCTCTAAGCATCAGCCCCGAAGACCGAAATCAACATCAGACTGACACCCAAAGAATTAATCAACCCAACCACCACATATGATTCTAGGAAACTAAGCATGATGGACTCCTTTTAGGTCACAAGGGAGTCCCTTCCTATGTCCAACTATGTTGCCAAATGTACTTACTAAGGTGATTCTTTACAACTCATGCATAAGTGAAATGAACCTTCAGCCTTAGTGGCGAACACTCCAGGAGTGCCCTATTCTGAAATGCTCCACCTAATGAACCCGTTCTCTAGAAGCTCTTTAATCTGTTTACTGAGCTCTTTTCTTTCTCGTGGAGCCATGTGTCTAACGGGCAACGCAACGGGCTTTGCATTATCTACAAGATATATGCGGAAGTCTATTTCCCGCTTCGGAGGCAAGCCCTTCACCTCTTCGAAGACATCCGGATATTCCCGGACCACTCTAACTGATTGCAAATTTTTAACAGAGGCATCTAACGATTCAAGATAACTAAGCATAACCACATACGAGGGATTACAAGAAATTTCCAAAGTATTACCGAGCTGGGTTAGGAGCCTAACAACCCTTTTCTCACAATCAAGGATGGCCCCATTACTGGATAGCCAATCCATACCCAAAATCAAACCATACCCCGAAAAGCCCAAAACAAAGGCACTACATTCAAATTCTACACTTAGAATAGAAATTTTCAAATCCAAACAGATCATAGACAAATGAGCTGGGCCCCCAATTGGGTTTGAAACAATTAAGGGGTCCTCTACCATACTAGTTTTTAGGTGCAGAGATTTTACTAAAGCAGACGAGATAAAGGAGTTTGACGTGCAAGAATCAAATAAAGTGCGAACGGGGTGATCATAAAGATAAACTACACTTTCTACCGAAGTATTTATACCTCGCTGTTGCAAAGGTGGCGTTCTAGCACATGAACCTGTGCCCCTGAGGTGGATCCAGCCCTCTGCCCCTGTCCTCGTTTCTTTGGGCAGTCCTTAGCCATGTGGCCTGTCTCACCGCAAGAAAAGCACCCACCATTCATCTTGGCCTTCTTTTTCCGGCAATCCTTCACTAAGTGCCCCACTTTGCCACAGAATTTACACTCCCTCTTCTCTTGGGACTTGTTGTCTTTCCCGCCCTTCTCAAAGTTTGTCTTCTCAGGGCAGTCTATGCTGATGTGTCCAGTCTCCCCACAATGAAAACATTCTCCTTGCTTTCTTTTCCTCTTTCTACAATCCTTGGCTATGTGCCCTTCCGTACCACAAAAATTGCATTTCCTTTTTTCTCGTTTCTTATTATTACTTTTACGATCCTTTCTTGTTTGACTATTATTCGTCTTCCTACTCTGGGACTTTTCCGCTTGCTGGTTCACGTGGAGGAGGAGGAGTGAAAGCGTCAGCAGCTGGGGAGTAAGGTCTCCAGACATGCTGAAACAGAAAGGATAGATTCAAAACGAAGGATAGAAGAGAGTACCTATGGCTTTTGGGGAGTGGACTTTGCCTTTTAAAATAAAATAATATATTTTCTTTTAAAAATGCTTCTTTAAATTTCCTTTTTAAAAATAAATTTTCAAAACTTTTTATCTTATCTGGTAAACCTATGCTCTGATACCAAGTGAAACACCCCACCTCCGTTAGGGTCACTCTCAAAGGGAATGCCCTAATTTTGGTGGAGGTTTATAAGTACAAGTCACAGATATACAAGACAGATATAAGAACACATATTTGTAAACAGCGGAAGAACAACAAACTTTTATTTCATAAAGTCAAATACGTGTTACAACAACATCCTTTCCAAAAACATAACATAACACTTTCATAATCTGTCTTGAGTACATTATTTAAAGAAGCATAAATAAAACGTAGATAAACTGCAAAAGCCCCATAGTGGATTGTCCAAAGCCGTAGTTCAAAACAGGAAAGTCCAAGCAATACATTTCTCTACTTCAAGCTGGATGTCAAGGCTGATCAAGCTGCTGTGTTCCCTCCCTGAGGACCTGGGGGGAGGGAAACGGAAGAAAGAAGACGAAAGAAAAATAGAGTCAGACATAAAGCCTGAGTAAGTCTAGTACTATTTTGTCTATGAATAAAGAACTGGGTATGATAAGTATAAACAAGAAATGGGCATGCACTATAAACTTGGTTAAGTTGTCTAGGGTCGAATATACTATCGTACCCCATGTTAATCTCTGAACCCATATAAACTAGTTTCCCACTGGCACCCCATAATCAGGGTGATGTGATCCATTCTATGATGATCGGCTCCTACTCGCATAGTTACATGTGTCTTACGGCCCCCGATGTCGTAGTTACCTATGCTGGTCCCACCATGGGGTGTATCAAGTCCCATAGTGGCAACCCGACACAACCTTAGAGTGCACAGGTATGCTACTGGTGTCCAGTGCCTTATTTTTCTGCGCCGGAGTGTGTGCACGCCCGCACTCCGTTAGAACCTACACTGCTACACCACCGCCGTCGATTTTTGACCTCTTACAATCAGCCCAGTAATCGTGCCCCACCCTGCCTAGTTTCAGGGTATCATGATACACCGTGTAGGGTTACTGCTGAAAAGGGTCCCCCGTTACTAGGTTTTCTATCTCTAGCCAACATGCTAAGTTGGTTAAGTGTTTTCTAACCTAACCCCCACCAGTCCGTTTAGTTTAGCATGTTCCATTTTGATTAAGTCTTAAGTCCACTTAATCCTAACAATCCTGACTCAGCTTTAATTGTCTTATTAAAGCCTTGACCTCTCACATTAGACAGGTATTGTTGTGGCTGCCTGTTGCCGGTTGGTTCCGGGCAGTCTTACGCCACAACTCAGTCTAACCTCGGGTCCTTATTGGGCTCCATGTTTAACCTCTCACATTGGATAGGTATTGTTGTGACTACTGGACAGCCGGGCGGTTCCGGGCAGGTTTACATCACAACTCAATCCAACCTCGGGTTAAACACCTTGTATTTTTCTACATTTACATATTTTGTCTTTCTTCTTTATTTATATGTAAATATTTGCGGCCCATTATTAAGAATCAATGGTGTAAAGGTTACACCAATCATGGGCCCAACCCATACTTGAATTTGGGCCCTTCTACTTTAGTTTTCATTCATTAGTAATTTTAACCCAACGTTATTTTCCCCCGTTTTACACGTCCGTTTATATATATTGGGCTTAGCCTTTTAAAGCCCAATTTAGCCATGCGAAAAGGGGAGGCTTAAAGCGTGATTACATACACAAAGAGGGGAAGGTGAGCGCATGAACTTGCATATGACGTTGGAAATACATAATAGAAACTGGTGTACTTGCATAGTGGTAACATAGGTGACATGAATCAAAGCATGTGAACTTGTAATTGAGATATCATTATTGACCCATGAACCTATATTTTTACTTAGGCATAATGTCAAACATAAGCATGGCATAAATACTTTTAGCATAAACATGGCATAATGTCAAACATAAGCATGGCATAAATACTTCTAGCATAAACATGGCATAATGTCAAACATAAGCATGGCATAAATACTTCTAGCATAAACATGGCATAATGTCAAACATAAACATGGCATAAATACTTCTAGCATAAACATGGCATAATATCAAACATAAACATGGCATAAATACTTCTAGCATAAACATGGCATAATGTCAAACATAAGCATGGCATAAATACTTCTAGCATAAACATGGCATAATGTCAAACATAAACATGGCATAAATACTTCTAGCATAAACATGGCATAATGTCAAACATAAACATGGCATAAATATAAACAAGTCATGTTCATAAGGTTTCTACATGTTTACAAAGAGGATACTTTGTTACTAACACAAAAGCATAGTTCAACTTAATTAAATTTAATCACATAACGATGGTATACTTATGCATAAATATTCCTAATCATGGTGTTTGCTTTTAACTTGCAAAAAAGGGATTTTTGTGTCTAACTTAGCCATGTCTCACATATGTCATCATATAATTCTTTTAAACAAGATAGACTTAATCATGAATTTCAATTATGCCCAATATCATTCATAGCCTAGCCATATTCATAAGTTTTGCAAAAGCATGACTTAATACATGGATTATGGTGTCAAAATTCCAACATAGTTTCATATGAACTATAACAACCAAACTTGTCTCAATTACTTGCAAAATGATTTATGCACAAAAATAGACATCATGGTGGCATAATAACAAAGCCCCAAACTTGCATGAAATTCCAATCAACTACATACATGTAGCTTCAACATAGGTCACATAATTTGCGAATATTCCAAACGTATATTTGCATAGAACTACCGCATGTAGTTCTTTATAATTGAATGACATAATTCAGAATATCCAAACGTATATAAATTGATAAGAACGCACAAATATGAATTTTATTGCCACAATTCAAGCATACATATCTACACAATCATTTGTTCATACCAAAGTAATACTCTACTTACAATGGTTGCGGCAAATTCTCTAATTAAGAGATATGATTCCTTTGTTGAATTGATTAGCTTTAGGTTGCTTGAATTGCTTTAGGCTTTAGAACTTTCTCCCTAATCCTCTCTCTAGTTGGCGGCTACTCTTAGTCGTTCCTCAGCAACATGGCGGCTATGCTCTTAATTTGAATGAATAGATTAGGGTTTAGTCTAGGGTTGTTTATATAGAGGTTAGGAATTGATTAGAACCATTGATGTTGCTAGGTTAGATCGTAGCCATTCATTCGATAGAGAGACCAATTAAAACTTGCCACCTAGCCCTAATGACAAAGCAACCCACAGAAATTCGACCAAACACAGACCAGGCTAGCCAGGAGGGACTGGGTTCGATTTTCAAAAATTAAACTTTAAATTGAGCTGTTTTAGTCTGTTTGAATTTTATCTATTGTATACATATATTTTTGCATATATATATATTCTCATATATATACATATATTTTCTTTATTTCCTTATATGTACGTTCTTATCCTTTCAAAATTTGAATTTGTATACGTACATGTATTTGCATGCTCAGTTGGCCCTCTCTAAAACAGAGATAAAAATTATGTCGCCGCCGGGGTTCGAACCCCCGACCTCCATGCTACAAATCCAATGCCTTAACCAACTGAACTACAGAGGCTTTTGTTAATAAGTCTTAGAATAATAATAATTATTGTCTTCTCCTTACTTCTCTTTTTCATGTTTTGCTGTAATATTTAAATTAAAGATATCTTCTTCATACGTTATCCGTTTTGCGCAAACTCGGACTCTATCTCAAGCAGAATTCCGAGACGAACGCAATGGTGATGTCCGTTTCCCTTAATTTTTCTGTTACAATTTAATTATACTTTAATTTGTTAATTTACTGTTAACGGAAAAATCCGGGGTGTTACAATATATATTCAATATATCAACTCTTATCTATTTGAAAAAATAAAAAAATTAACATTTGTAAAGGCCCGCAAATCCGTGCTACCTGAGTTGACTAAATACACCACACGTCCAACCCAAATAACACAGAAATACGACTCATTATTAGAAAGAAGTTAGAGGATGAGAAATAGAAAGAAAGAAATATTAGAATAGAAGAAAATCGAAGATCACAACTCACAGCGGAACGAAGAAAATATATTATATAACATAAGCTTTGAAATACAAATCTGTTTTGTACATATATACATACCATCATCAGAGTACACATAACATTTGATCCAGCGGAAGTAACTCTAAATAACTAACGTTGAAGCCTCCTGCTTCAAGCTCCTCCAAGTGTATCTGTAAAAGCCTGAAACACTTGACTGCCCGTACAAATTTGGGCACCCAAGAGTTTAGGAAAAACAAAACAAAATAAACTCTGGGTCAGTCATGGGACTGGTGTGAGTAAACTCCAACCACTTGTTTAACTTTCAAAATCCTTTTCGAAAGAAAAGATAATAGTAAGACCAGCCCACACATAAACACGGACGGTTTTTACCTTACTATAACCCGAAACACTTTGATATCAAATCAAATGATATTATAATAATGTCTACATCAAGTAAATAACCAAATAGCAGAACGCTTGCATCTCACGCTCCACATATATATTATAAAATCAAAAACCGCCTGGCGCTTATTGGAGATTGGATTTCCAACATGACAAGGTATGGAACCACCTTCCGATGATGTATCTCTAGAGGCGAATACACCTGGGTTCAACAAGAACGTCTTGCAACCCGGCCCACACATGACCGACCACTCATTTCGCTTGAGTGTATCGAATGTACATCACCAACGGTTGGACTCAAACCACCGTTTCCCGAATGGGCAGAATCGATAGATTTAGAAACAAAAGGAATTTCTCTAGATAGGTGATTATACACCCTAATGGGTGCGACCCACATAGCCATGCTGCCTGCCCGATTTTTGTCCTTCCCCGGTTGTTGAGGCCTGAGGCTACGCATACTTACCATTCATTGATAGCACAATCACTTTGAATGCCACATTGTCAGATCCGTTAATCACTAGTTGAGTTTGCACAAATATTCTGGATATTATGCTAAGGGATAAATCCGTTGCAACCATATATATTCATACAGACCAACCCATTTGATCATTGGAAATACTTTGTCAGACATTCGTCCATTTACGTTCGTTCTGGGATTGAACGACACCGAAGGCACTATTTCTATAAATAGAAAAGCCCTTGCACTTCACTCCGTCTTCAATATATTCAGCATACTTGGTTCGCAACGCTTATGCCGATACGGAGTGGTTCTTCGGATAATAATCCAACCGGTCTCTCCATATTGACAACGATGGTCAAACTTCGATAGTCTGTGATTTAACTATCGAATAAAAACAAGTGTTCATCCAAACATATCAAACAAGTCACTGGGCTCTTTAATTAATATTTCATTAATTAAATCACTTCTCTATTCTCTTATCAATATTTGTTAACCAAATATTCTCAATAACCAATCTTGGCCCTTTCCGCTATTTTTGATTTCGTCTCCTTATCGAATTCTATATATATCGATATATAGATTTCTAATTGTCAAATTTCTTAAAAATATTCTAACTCCTTAAATTCCCGGAAAATTTCGCCATAACCTCCCCTGTATCGGGAGCATCGGGAAATTTCAAATAGCATCCCGGTATCTTCCAATCTCAAAAAGAAAAAGAAAAAGCCAAGCGGCTTGCCGATACGGCGCATAAAACCTCATATATGAATTAAACATGTACCTTTTGTCGAGCACATTATTTATACACCTGTATTATCCTTGCCTCATACCTGTCTCCTGTATGTCTATACCTGTCCCATTTATTTCAACTTCGTACACTCGTTTGACTCAATTCGTTAAAGTAATTCTTTAACTAACTTTCTGCCTATCTCACTTGTATATTTGAATATAACACGTTTCGAATTTATTTCCACTTACTTATCAATCAATTGAATTCAAATTTCAATTTAAGTTCTATATTCGATTTAGAATATATATTTACAATTCCAAATTTCACTTTTCAGAATTCGACTTTAGTTCAAACTCGATTAACTAATTCTTCTTTAGTTAATTCTATTCAATAATCAAAAATATGATTATTGTTTCAAAAATCATCTTCTTTACGTCACTTGAGTCCACATTTATTTTCTAACTCAAATCTAGATTTTTAAAATGGAAATCCGGATTTTTATTTGCTTAAAAATCCCAATATTTATATATAAAATCCATTATGGTTTATAATGGTTTCTGGCGCTGCATTTTTGAAATTTTGATTTTGACATAACTCAAAATCTATACGACGAAATTCAGATTTTTCTCCTTCATTAGAAAACTATTATCAAATCGGCCCTGACGTTTCTTGTTTCAAAGAATTCTGACTTCAATCGAGTTCGGTATACTCGATTGAAGTTCGAATCGCTATTTTACGAACTGCAGCGCTGCGGCGAGTTCGTTTTTAATTATATTTATAAATATAAACGTTAAACTTCTTTAAAATGAATTCAACTTCATTTAACTCCATTTGAATTCCTTGATTCAAATTCCCATCTCACTTTGAATTCCATATTCAAATTTCAATTCCTTTTCTATTTGATATTCAAATTCAATATTTGAATTTCTATTTGAATTCCCTATATTCAAATTCGATACTTGAATTCATTTGAATTCTTTTATTCAAACTTTATACTTAAATTCCATTGGAACTTCTATATTCAAATTTCTATATTTGAATTCTATTGAAATTCAAATATTCAAACTCCTTTTTAAATTCTATATTCAAAATTCCATAGTTAAAACCCATTTGAATTTCATATTCAAATCCCATAGATTAATTCCTATTTGAATTCAACTTGAATCTCTTATATTCAAATTTCATTTTTCATTTGAATTCTAATATTCAAATTCATTTCCAGCCTCATTTGAATTCTAATATTCAAACTCATTTCAACACCATTTGAATTTCCATTATTCAAAATCATTTTCAACACCCTTTGAATTTCTATTATTCAAATTCATTTGAATTCCCTTAAATTCAAATTTCATTTCAAAACTATTTGGATTTCCTATTTTGAAATCCTATTTCCAAAGTTTATTTCAAATTCTATTTTGAAATCTCATATTCAATTTCTACTTGAATTTCTATATTCAATTCCATGTTCAAATTCAACACTCGAATTTCTATTTCAAATCTCTATTCAAATTTCATATTTGAATTCCAATTCAAATCTTTAATCAAATTTCATATTTGAATTCCAATTCCAACCTCTATTTAATTCTTCTTTGAAATTCTATTTTCAAAGTCTATTTCAAATTCTCTTTTGAAAATTCTATTTTGAAATTCTATTTCAAATTCTATTTGGAAAATTTTATTTCAAATTCTCTATATTCAACACCATTGCACGTTCTATATTCAAATCCACCTTGGGTTTTCTATTTGAATTCTAAATTCAAATTTTCCATTTCCTTTTCTTTTTGAATTCAAATTTCCATTTCCTTTTCTTTTTGAATTCAAATTTCCATTTCCTTTTCTTTTTGAATTCAAATTCTATATTTAAATTTCCTTTTGAATCATATTTTCAAAACACTTGGATTTCTATTTCTGAATTATCAAATGATAATTTTTTTCACTTCATTTATAACTTCGTTATAAAAGAACTATTTATAAACTTCGTTTATAAAGGAACTACTTGTTTTATTTTTCAAACAAGTTTATATTTTATTCCCACTTAAAAATTCAAATTCTATTTAAAAATAGAATTTTCCTTTTTAAATCTCCAATATCCTTTTTACGATATTTTTAAATATCATTACTTAAGCCCAGTGATAAAACACACAAAGCAACCAATTATTTATTTTTCTAACACATCATATATAACAATATATATGCAAACAAATAAACAAACAGATAATATATTTTTGAGGAATCCAGTTGGATTCCTCCAACCTGTTTTCCTGCATCCACAGATGTTAGCACATAAATAATACCCATTCTGCTTCGTGGCAGAATATCGCGGTATAGAAGGTCATCCACTAATCATAGCGTGGGGGCGTATAGGGTAATCATCCGCTATGAAACTGCGGGCATCCGCTAATGAGACTGCGGGAATCCAACCAATCAATCAACCCAATATATATATATAATAGCCTAAATAACTAATATATATAAAGCAACCAGAAATCATTCACACAAGCAACAGACAATTATTTTTAAAAATAAAAATAATTCTAAAGGTGAGTGAGATTTACTCACCGTGATTTTATTTGCACTGAATACCCGATGAAGTCTATTATGTACATTCACCGCGATTCCTCCATTAGTCTGTTTCCAATGTAAAACGATATTAAAATTTCCAGTTATTGAATTTTACAAATTAAATTTAATAAACCCCCTATATGTAAATAAGTTCCAAACTTAACCTCACCTTCATACTCGATGGTTATTTTTCAATTTATACTTCTTTACAACAAATTTCCTTTTTATAAACTAGTTATATAGCTAACTTATTCTAATCACTTACCAATTTTATAATTTCATTCCATTGTAAACATTTGAATATAAATCAATTGGTTTAAACTAATTACCTTAAGATAAGTACCTTAATTTGATAAATGATAAGTCTACACATTAAATTCCCTTATGGACTAATTCCCTTTCTATATAACTAATTATATAAATTAATTTACTTTAATTAATTATGAATTATATAAATCAATCTCTTTGTAAATTCTGAATTTAAAAATGAAATAAGATTACCTTAATCCATATTCCACGTTTTCTGTTTACTGTCCATCCCCAAATCTCATGGGAATCTACTGTCGATCACCCTCCAATCCTCTCCCTCGAACTACTGTTGTGGATATAGTCTATAACTCTGTCACGATCTCCCCAACATAGAGACCGGATCCACCTTTTCCCCTACTATTGACTTCATCAGATCCACCCAGTCAATCCTTTCCACGCAAACTACCAAAGCCCATCCTCCACGTCGCACTTCTCTCTCGATGTCAGAAATCTTCCTACAACTCCGAGCAATCGATGATGATCCCTCCCTTCGTCCGCAATTGCGAGCACCTCCATGGAGCTTCAGGATTTGTCGCAGTCTCCATCGCGATGGTCGCGGTCAACCCTAGACCGAACTGATATCCATCGAACCGCCTAACAAAGTTGCAGACTTCAGTTCTTCAGTGTTGAGGAGCTTTGATTTCAGAGGAAGGAACACACTGGTTTCGATTTAACTAAAATGGAAAGGGGAAAGGTTACATTTTTAGTTGGCAGAAGGAATTGGAAAGAGAGAAAGGGTGTGCGCGATTTAAATAGGAACGGGTGTGGTATGAGGATTAAACAGCAAGGCCATTAAATTGATGTCCCTTTGATATTGAGAACGAGAGGCAAAAATTACTGCTCGAGGAGAAGATAGCTGTGCCAATATAGTTTTAGGGTGGCTTTAGTACGTCGTATAGGGTGGCACCATTAATTTCAGTATTCCTTGGTTGCTAAAGGACGAGACAGAACGTACGCACAGAAGACAGTGGGAAGATAAAAATAGGTCTGTGGTTTAAAGAGGATAGGTCCGCTGAAATGAAAATATAGGCTTTGAAAATATCTTGCGGTCCTTTCATTCGAAATCCCAAACCGTTATCTAGTCGCAACGACTGATGTTAACAACATTATACGATATTCTAAACTCAACGGAAGCGGTTCTAAATTTTAATTCGACTAAATAAAGGAAATAACAATTTAAATTAAATTCAATTTAAAATATAAAAATGGTTTCAAATAATTTAAATTGTCGATAACTATCGTTATAATTCAATATATAATTTATATTAGCCATTTGAACCTTTTTGATTCAGTTTTAAATTCTGAATCCAATTATTTATCGTTTCCATGATAATTAAATATATTAGATAATTATTCATATACCGATTATTAAATTGATAAATTTAATATGAAAATCAACTTATTATCTTAATTAAATAATTTAAATAAATTTAAATACTCAATATTAACTGGCTAAAAATCCGGGTCGTTACATTCTTTCCCCCTTAAAATAATTTCGTCCTCGAAATTGCTAAGATAGGAAAAAGGGTACAAATCTATTACTTTTCAAAATCTCACTTATTTTGAAACTCAACTCCTCATATTTCGACAATTTTAGTCCCAATCAACTTTTGGTTTTCATATATATACTCACATTCATTTTTATCTGAATGATTTACAATCAATTCACATTCCATTCAAATTAATTCTGATCAATTTATTTACTTCGATTGATTTATCTTTCTTAAGTTAAATTTTAAATTCCAGATAACTGTTTGAATTTCATATCAAATGGTTTTGAAATGGATAGAGATAAGTGATTGAAATTGATTTACAGTTGGTATCCAAATATATATATAATCCAAATCTAGTTCTTTTATATTCTATTTTGAAATCTCTATTTGTAAGATGGATAGAGATAAGTTAAATTTTAAAATATTAGAATAGAAGAAAAACGAAGATCACAACTCACAGCGGAACGAAGAAAATATATTATATAACATAAGCTTGGAAATACAAATCTGTTTTGTACATACATACATACCAGCATCAGAGTACACATAACATTTGATCCAGCGGAAGTAACTCTAAATAACTAACGTTGAAGCCTCCTGCTTCAAGCTCCTCCAAGTGTATCTGTAAAAGCCTGAAACACTTGACTGCCCGTACAAATTTGGGCACCCAAGAGTTTAGGGAAAACAAAACAAAACAAACTCTGGGTCAGTCATGGGACTGGTGTGAGTAAACTCCAACCACTTGTTTAACTTTAAAAATCCTTTCAAAAGAAAAGATAATAGTAAGACCAGCCCACACATAAACATGGACGGTTTTTACCTTACTATAACCCAAAACACTTTGATACGAAAATCCAGTGATATTATAATAATGTCTACATCAAGTAAATAACCAAATAGTAGAACGCTTGCATCTCACGCTCCACATATATATTATAAAATCAAAAACCGCATGGCGCTTATTGGAGATTGGATTTCCAACATGACAAGGTATGGAACCACCTTCCGATGATGTACCTCTAGAGGCAAATACACCTGGGTTCAACAAGAACGTCTTGCAACCCGGCCCACACATGACCGACCACTCATTTCGCTTGAGTGTATCGAATGTATATCACCAACGGTTGGACTCAAACCACCGTTCCCGAATGGGCAGAATCGATAGATTTAGAAACAAAAGGAATTTCTCTAGATAGGTGATTATACACCCTAATGGGAGCGACCCACATAGCCATGCTGCCTGCCCGATTTTTGTCCTTTCCCGGTTGTTGAGGCCTGAGGCTACGAATACTTACCATTCATTGATAGCACAATCACTTTGAATGCCACATTGTCAGATCCGTTAATCACTAGTTGAGTTTGCACAAATATTCTGGATGTTATGCTAAGGGATAAATCCGTTGCAACCATATACATTCATACAGACCAACCCATTTGATCATTGGAAATACTCTGTCAGACATTCGTCCATTTACGTTCGTTCTGGGACTGAACGAAACCGAAGGCACTATTTCTATTACTAGAAAAGCCCTTGCACTTCACTCCGTCTTCAATATATTCAGCATACTTGGTTCGCAACGCTTATGCCGATACGGAGTGGTTCTTCGGATAATAATCCAACCGGTCTCTCCATATTGACAACGATGGTCAAAACTTCGATAGTCTGTGATTTAACTATCGAATAAAAACAAGTGTTCATCCAAACATATCAAACAAATCACTGGGCTCTTTAATTAATATTCCATTAATTAAATCTCTTCTATATTCTCTTATCAATATTTGTTAACCAAATATTTTCAATAATCACCTCGGCCTCTTATGCCATTTTTGATTTCGTTTCCTTATCGAATTCTATATATATCGATATATAGATTTCTAATTATCAAATTTCTTAAAAATATTCTAACTCCTTAAATTTCCGGAAAAATTCGCCATAACCTCCCCTGTATCGGGAGCATCGGGAAATTTCAAATAGCTTCCCGGTATCTTCCTCAATCAAAAAAGAAAAAGGAAAAGCCAAGCGGCTTGCCGATACGGCGCATAAACCTCATATATGAATTAAACATGTACCTTATTGTCGAACACGCGAATTATATACCTTCATCACTTTATCCCATACCTGTCTCCTGTATGTCTATACCTGTCCAATTGATTTCAACTATTCCCAATTGCTTTAACTTAATTCGTTAATTAACTTGTTAATTAACTCTTGGTCTATTTCACTTTTATATTTGGACATGACATGTTCCAATATATTTTTAACTTGCTTATCAACTAATTGAATTCAAATTTCAATTAAAGTTCTATATTCGATTTCGAATATATATTTACGAACGCCAAATTCACTTTTCAAGGTTCGACTTTAGTTCAAACTCGATTAACTAATTCTTCTTTGATTTAGTTAATTCTATTCAATGATCAAAAATATGATTATTGTTTCAAAAATCATCTTCTTTACTTCACTTGAGTTCCCATTTATTTTCTAACTCAAGTCTAGATTTTTAAATGGAAATCCGGATTTTTATTTGCTTAAAAATCCCAATATTTATATATAAAATCCATTATGGTTTATAATGGTTTATGGCGCTGCATTTTTAAAAATTTTGATTTTGACATAACTCAAAATCTATACGACGAAATTCAGATTTTTCTCCTTCATTAGAAAACTATTATCAAATCGGCCCTGACGTTTCTTGTTTCAAAGAATTCTGACTTCAATCGAGTTCGGTATACTCGATTGAAGTTCGAATCGCTATTTTACGAACTGCAGCGCTGCGGCGAGTTCGTTTTTAATTATATTTATAAATATAAACGTTAAACTTCTTTAAAATGAATTCAACTTCATTTAACTCCATTTGAATTCCTTGATTCAAATTCCCATCTCACTTTGAATTCCATATTCAAATTTCATTTCAAAACTATTTGGATTTCCTATTTTGAAATCCTATTTCAATCCTACTTTGAAATCCTACTTTCAAAGTTTATTTCAAATTCTATTTTGAAATCTCATATTCAAATTTCTACTTGAATTTCTATATTCAATTCCATGTTCAAATTCAACACTTGAATTTCTATTTCAAATCTCAATTCAAATTTCATATTTAAATTCCATTCAAATCTCTATTCAAATTTCACATTTGAATTCTTCTTTGAAATACTATATTTCAAATTCTATTCAATTCTTCTTTGAAATTCTATATTTCAAATTCAAATAGAAATCAAAAAGAGAACTAGAATTGAAGTTGAAATTCGATTAGAAATGGATATAAATGGATTGATCGTATAAAATGTTAGTAACTCTAAAAGAGAACTAGAATTGAAACAGTTAGTTAAAGAATTACTTTATATTCAATACCAACCTTGGAAATTATAAAATAGTAACTAAATATATAAAGAGAGATGAAAAGAAAATTCAAAATGAAATAATTTTACCCAAATTCCTATTTTGATATAGAAAGAATAATTTTCTAGAATTATTATTATATGGATGTGTTGATTGTTAGGATTATAATCAAACGAGATTATAAAATTGGAATGGTTATTTATAACCAAATAAAATTTGTATATGAATGAAATACATACGAATGAGATGAATTAAAATTAAATTCAAACCATAAGTAAGAATTCAAAATCCTGGGAAGTTGAAAAATATTTTTCAAAGTATATTAAAATAATATAGATTTGTTTTAAAAGGATTTGAAAGAAAATCATTTTAGATGGATTTTGAAATAATAAAGCACTGAACTCACTTCAGTTACTGGGAAATAATTCTGATGATGATTGCAACACCATCAGTATTCATTTCCGAGTTTCTAAGTGATGGATTGCTACCTTAGAAAATTTTTGATGGGAATTTGTTTGGAAGAAAACAAATAGTTTAGAAATATTCAAATGTTTTGAATTTGAATTAGTTATAAAATATATGATTTCAAAAGGAATTGGAATTTGAAATATAGAATTCAAAAGTGAGATTTGAATTTGAATCAAGCAGAGTTAAATGGAGTTGAATTCATTTTAAGAAGTTTAAAGGTTTATATATATAAATATAATTAAAACGAACTCGCCGCAGCGCTGCAGTTCGTAAATTGGCGATTCGAACTTCAATCGAATATACAGAACTCAATTGAAGTCGAAATTCTTTGAAATAAGAAACGTCAGGACCAGTTTGATAATAGTTTTCTAATGAAGGAGAAAAATCTGGATTTCGTCGTATAGATTTTGAGTTATGTCAAAATCAAATTTTCAGAAAAACAGCGCCAGAATCGTTTTAAAACCATAATGGTTTATGTAATATTATAAAAGGATTTTTAAGCAAATAAAATCCGAATTTCTAGTTAGAAAATTTCAGAGTTGAGTTGTAAAATATATGCGAATTCAAGTTGTGTAAATAAATATGATTTTTGAAACAGAAACCAGATTTTGATTTATTGAATAGAATTTACTAATTTGAACGGAAATTAGTTAAATAAGATTTTGAATGGATATTGAACTTTAAATAAGAAAATTCGATTTGAAATTTATATTCGAAATAGAAAAGGAAAATAGAATTGAAATCGAAGTTCAATTTAGTTATGAACGAGTTAAATATTTTGTTTGAAATGCTATGTTCAAACAAAGAAGTGAAATAGGCAAAATGGCGAATTAAAGAACAAATGGGCAAAACTGAATTCAAACGATTAGATAGTGTTGAATTGAATTGCAAATAGGTGAATATGTGTTAAGCAGGTTTGGGATGAAATATATGAAGTTATAAATGTAGTGCTCGACAAAAAGGTACATGTTTAATTCATATATGGGTTTTATGCGCCGTATCGGCAAGCCGCTTGGCTTTTCCTTTTTCTTTTTGATTGAGGAAGATACCGGGAAGCTATTTGAAATTTCCCGATGCTCCCGATATAGGGGAGGTTATGGCGAAATTTTCCGGAAATTTAAGGAGTTAGAATATTTTTAAGAAATTTGACAATTAGAAATCTATATATCGATATATATAGAATTCGATAAGGAAACGAAATCAAAAATAGCGAAAAGGGCCAATATGGTTATTGAAAATATTTGATTAACAAATATTGATAAGGAAATGGAGAAGAGATTTAATTAATGAAATGTTAATTAAAGAGCCCAGTGATTTGTTTGATATGTTTGGATGAACACTTGTTTTATTCGATAGTTAAATCACAGACTATCGAAGTTTTTGACCATCGTTGTCAATATGGAGAGACCGGTTGGATTATTATCCGAAGAACCACTCCGTATTGGCAGTAGCGTTGCGAACCAGATTATATGAAGATAATCGAAGACGGAGTAAAGTGCAAGGGCTTTTCTAGTAATAGAAATAGTGCCTTCGGTTTCGTTCAATCCCAGAACGAACGTAATATGGACGAATGCCTGACAGAGTATTTCCAATGATCAAATGGGTTGGTCTGTATGAATATATATGGTTGCAACGGATTTATCCCTTAGCATAATATCCAGAATATTTGTGCAAACTCAACTAGTGATTTACGGATCTGACAATGTGGCATTCAAAGTGATTGTGTTATCGATGAATGGTAAGTATGCGTAGCCTCAGGCCTCAACAACCGGGAAAGGACAAAAATCGGGCAGGCAGCATGGCTATGTGGGTCGCACCCATTAGGGTGTATAATCACCTATCTAGAGAAATTCCTTTTGTTCTAAATCTATCGATTCTGCCCATTCGGGAAACGGTGGTTTGAGTCCAACCGTTGGTGATATACATTCGATACACTCAAGCGAAATGAGTGGTCGGTCATGTGTGGGCCGGGTTGCAAGATGTTCTTGTTGAACCCAGGTGTATTCGTCTCTAGAGATACATCATCGGAAGGTGGTCCCATACCTTGTCATGTTGGAAATCCAATCTCCAATAAGCGCCATGCGGTTTTTGATTATATACTATATATGTAGAGCGTGAGATGCAAGCGTTCTACTATTTGGTTATTTATTTGATGTAGACATTATTATAATATCACTGGATTTGATATCAAAGTGTTTTGGGTTATAGTAAGGTAAAAGCCGTCCATGTTTATGTGTGGGCTGGTCTTACTATTATCTTTTCTTTTGAAAGGATTTTGAAAGTTAAGCAAGTGGTTGGAGTTTACTCACACCAGTCCCATGACTGACCCAGAGTTTATTTTGTTTTGTTTTCCCTAAACTCTTGGGTGCCCAAATTTGTACGGGCAGTCAAGTGTTTCAGGCTTTTATAGATACACTGGGAGGAGCTTGAAGCAGGAGGCTTCAATGTTAGTTATTTAGAGTTACTTCCGCTGGATCAAATGTTATGTGTACTCTGATAATGGTATGTATGTATGTACAAAACAGATTTGTATTTCGAAGCTTATGTTATATAATATATTTTATTCGTTCCGCTGTGAGTTGTGATCTTCGTTTTTTCTTCTATTCTAATATTTCTTTCTTTCTATTTCTCATCCTCTATCTTCTTTCTAATAATGAGTCGTATTTCTGTGTTATTTAGTCAACTCAGGTAGCACGGATTTGCGGGCCTTTACAGTTATCCGAAGAACCACTCAATGGTCAACTCAGATAGCACGGAAATTTCAAATATAAATGCTAAGGGATAAATCCGTTGCAACCATATTTATTGGATAAGATAAGAGCAGACAGCCATTAAGTCAACTCTATTCAATAAAACAAATGTTTACCTTACTATCGTATAATATATTATCTTACAAATAGAATTTGCGGGCCTTCAAACCTCCCCTGTATCAGTTGGTCCCAAGAGTTAATATGGTTATCGATGTTATTTTAAATATACGCTTTGTGTGAATGTCAACCCCTTTTAAATTTTAAAATATATCAGAATTTGAATTCATATTAAATATCATTACTTAAGTCCACCGTATATTTTCTTATTTAAAGTGGGTAAATAAAATAATTTTGCCCAAAATTCCATTTTGATATAGAAAGAATAATTTTTGAAATTATTATATGGATGTGTTGGATGTTGATTTTATAATCAAATGAGAGTATAAATTTAGAATGGTTATTTATAACCAAACAGAATTTGTATAGGAATTAAATATACAAATGAGATGAATTAGAATTTAATTCAAACCAGAGTTAAGAATTCAAAATCCTGGGAAGTTGTAAAATTATTTTCAAAGTATATTAAAATAATATAGCTTTGTTTAGAAGGAGTTGAAAGAAAATCATTTTAGATGGATTTTGAAATAATAAAGCACTGCACTCACTTCAGTGGCTGGGAAATAATTCTGATGATGATTGCAACATCATCAGTGTTCATTTCCGAGTTTCTAAGTGATAGGTTGCTACCTTAGAAAATTTTTGATGGGAATTTGTTTGAAAGAAAACAAGTTTAGTTGAAATATTCAAATGTTTTAAATTTGAAATGAAAATAAATATATGTATATATTTATAGGATTTCAAAAGAATTTGAAAAGGAAAACCCAGGGATTTGAATTCTAGAATTTGAATTTAACTTAAGCTAGTTAAATGGGTCGAAGTGAATGAATTGATTAGAATCAATTTGAAATAAATTGAAATGAATATGAATTAGAATGCATATGAATGGAAACCAAAAGTTTTGGTTGAAAATAAAGTCATAGAAATATAAGGAGGTGAGTTTCAACATAAAGGAGTTTGAAAAGTAATAGGTTTGTACCATTTTCTTACTTTAGCAATTTCGAGGACGAAATTATTTTAAGGGGGGAAGAATGTAACGACCCAGATTTTTGAACAGTTTATTTTAAATATTTAATATGGTTTTAAATATTTGGTTGATAATATAAATTAATTTTTAGGTTGAGTTATCGATTTGATTTAAATTGAATACATCGAATTATTTTAATTCGGAATATAATTGAAATCAAAGTTGTAAACTGAATCAAAACAATTTAGATGATTAGTATAAATTCTATTTGAATTAGAACGATAATAATAATTTATTTAATGGTTTGAGATCGATTTATATTTTAAATCGAATTTAATTTAAAATGTTAATTTAATTTGTTATCCCTTCTATGCAGCCGAATTAATTTAGAAAAAAAACCGTTCCGTTGAATTTAGAATAATAGGTAATGTTAGAAACATCAGTCGTTACGGTTGAATAGCGGTTCGGGACTTCGAGTTAGGGACCATAAAATATTTTAAAGAAAAATAAATAAATATTTTCCATCAGCCGTCCTACCTATATTATTTCATTTCGCAGACCTAAGGAGTTAATCGCGAAGCTAATTTTCTTCTTCTCGAGCTGTAAATTCTGTCTACCTCCTTCCTAATCTAAGAGACAATAATTTAATGGCCCGTGTACGAATTGTTTCCTTGCTCTTCTATATAACCGTGACCAACCCTCCGCCTTTCGTATTCTATTCCATTTCCAACAAAAGAATCATTCAGAAGAAAATAGCCCCTTCCTCAGCTTTCAACTCAAATCGGATATCGCGAGTTGGAAACGCGATACGCTGAAGCTCTGATCGAGGGTCGCGATTTCCAGGAGCATTCACGAGTAGGGATTTCGATTTCTGGAAGGGTTTCTGAGGCGATACTATGCATTGAACGTCGGTGGCAAAGGGGTTGAGTTCTCCGTCGATTTTGGGTTTTCAGAGGCCGATTGCGCCATCGCTGGTGGCAAATAAATGAGTGCGACAGCGTACTGTAGCTCAAAGCTACAGGTCGGGATCAGAAAAAGGGCCTGCGAGTTGATCTTGAGGTGCTGGGATGCGATGTCAATTCAAGCTTTGGAAAAGGTGTTCATCACAATTCGGATTTTTGGAACAGTGGTGATTTCTTGAAGAAGATTTCGCGTATGACTGGGTTCGATGGATATTGGGAAGAAAATGATTTCAGAGAATTAAGGTAATTTTTATTTTTATTTTTAATAATACAGGAAATTAATTTATACAATTAGTAATCTAATTAAAGTGAATCTATTTAGATATTAGTTTAGTTATGTTTCTTTTATGAAATCAGTTTGATTTATGTCAAAGATCATAAATAAAAATGGAAGAAAATAACAATTAAAATGTGTTATTTATTTGTTCGAGAAAAAACCTAACATATACATATATGTGTTTAAAGATACGTAGGTTAGTTTAATTTTATTTGTTAAGTAAGGTTTCAATTAATAACCTCTAAAAGAAGAAGAAAAATATAGGGAAGTAATTTAATTATTTAAATAGTTAATTTAAATAAATATTAATCAGAAAATTTAAATCAAATTATCGTAGGTGCGAATTCATTCGAGAAGATTCATAGTCGATGATTTGGAAATAAACAGGATATTCGACAACTGCAATCTCTGGTGAGTAAATCTCACTCACCTTTTATTTACAATTATTTTTATTTCGTTAAAATAATTGTCTGTTGCTTGTGTGAATGTTTTATGGTTGTTTTATATATATTAGTTATTTAGGCTATATATATATATATATTGGGTTGATTGGTTGGTTGGATTCCCGCAGTCTCATTAGCGGATGCCCGCAGTTTCATAGCGGATGATTACCCTATACGCCCCACGCTATGATTAGTGGATGACCTTCTATACCGCGATATTCTGCCACGAAGCAGAATTGGTATTATTTATGTGCTAACATCTGTGGATGCAGGAAAACAGGTTGGAGGAATCCAACTGGATTCCTCAAAAAAAAATATTATCTGTTTGTTTATTTGTTGCATATATAATGTTATATATGATGTGTTAGAAAAATAAACAATTGGTTGCTTTGTGTGTTTTATCACTGGGCTTAAGTAATGATATTTAAAAATATCGTAAAAAGGATATTGGAGATTTAAAAAGGAAAATTCTATTTTTAAATAGAATTTGAATTTTCAATGGAGATAAAAATATAAAACTTGTTTTTGAAAAATAAAACAAGTAGTTTCTTTTTAAACGAAGTTATAAATAGTTCTTTTATAACGAAGTTATAAATGAAGGGAAAAGGATTATCATTCGATAATTCAGAAATAGAAATACAAGTGTGAAATTGGGATTTGAAAAGGAATTTCAAAATAGGATTTGAAATGAAATTTTTAAATATATAACTCAAATGAAATTTGATTATAACATTTGAATAGTAGAATTCAAAGAAGTTCAAATATTTGAATTTTAAAAGGAGATTGAATATTAGAAATTCAAATAGAATTTGAATAGACGAAGTTAGAATGGAAAAACAGAATTTGAATTCGGGAGATTAAAATAAAATTTGAATTCAAAGGAATTCGAATAAAGAATTTTCAAACAGACTTTGAAATATAGAATTTCAAAGAAAAATCGAATAAGATTTGAAATATAGAATTTCAAAAGAAGAATTGAAATATGAAATTTGACTAGAGATTTGAAATGAAATTCAAATATGAAATTTGAATAAAGATTTGAATAGAAATTCAAGTATTGGATTTGAATATGGAATTGAATATAGAAATTCAAATAGAGATTTGAATATTGAATTTCAAAATAGAATTTGAAATAAACTTTGAAAATAGGATTTCAAAGTAGGATTGAAATAGGATTTCAAAATAAGAAATACAAATAGTTTTGAAAGGGAAATTGAATTCAAAGGAGTTCAACTGGATTTGAAATAAGGGAAATTCAAATGAGATTTAAATAATGGGTTTTACCGAAGAGGAATTAAATATAAAGAATTTGAATAGAACTCAAATGGTATTAAATATAAGAGTTCAAACAAAACTCAAATGGAGTTTAAATAGAAAGAATTTGAATAAGAGGAATTCAAAGAGATTTGAAACATGGTATTTGGATTCAAAGAAATTAAAATGTGATATTTGAAGTTCAAAGTAAAAATGAGTTTAAATAGTCGAAGTTCAATTGGATTAAAAATGGAATTTGAATTCAAATAGTTGAAATAGAATTTGAATATAGAATTTGAATCGAATTGGAATTTGAATATAGATTTCAAATAAAAAATGAAATAGAATGTCAGAGATATTTGTTGAGTTGGGAAAAATGGTTTGATATATATTTAAATATATCAGAATGGAGTTGAATTTATATAAACGAAGTTTTAAAAGTTTATATATATAATTATAATTAAAACGAACTCGCCGCAGCGCTGCAGTTCGAAAAATAGCGATTCGAACTTCAATTGAGTATACAGAATCCAATTGAAGTCGGAATCCTTTGAAACAAGAAACGTCAGGACCGGTTTGATAATAGTTTTCTAATGAAAGAGAAAAATCTGAATTTCGTCGTATAGATTTTGAGTTATGTCAAAATCAAATTTTCAGAGAAACAGCGCCAGAATCGTTTTAAAACCATAATGGTTTATTTAATATTATAAAAGGATTTTAAGCAAAATAAATCCGAATTTCTATTTAGAAAATTTCAGAGTGAGTTGTAAAATATATGCGAATTCAAGTTGTGTAAAAGAATATGATTTTTGAAACAGAAACCAGATTTTGATTTATTGAATGGCATTAACTAATTTTGAATAGAAATTAGTTAAGGAGGTTTCGAATGAATATTGGGGTTTTAATAAGTAAATTCGATTTGAAAATTTATGTTCGAAATCAAAAAGGGAACTAGAATTGAAATTCAATTTAGTTATGAACGAGTTAAATATTTTGTTTGAACATGTTATGTTCAACAAAAAGGTGAAATAGGCAAAAAGGCCAATTTAAAGAATAAATGTGCGAAACTGAATTCAAGCGATTAGATAGTATTGAATTGAATTGCAAACAGGTGAACATGTGTAAGCAGGTTTGATATGAAGTATATGAAGTTATAAATATAGTGCTCGACAAAAAGGTACATGTTTAATTCGTATATGAGATTTATGCGCCGTATCGGCAAGCCGCTTGGCTTTTCCTTTTTCTTTTCGATTGAGGAAGATACCGGGAAGCTATTTGAAATTTCCCGATGCTCCCGATACAGGGGAGGTTATGGCGAATTTTTCCGAGAATTTAAGGAGTTAGAATATTTTTAAGAAATTTGACAATTAGAAATCTATATATCGATATATATAGAATCCGACAAGGAAACGAAATCAAAAATAGCGTAAAAGGCCAAGATTGATTATTGAAAATATTTGGATAGCAAATATTGATAGAGGAAATGGGAAAGTGATTTGATTAATGAAAAATTAATTAAAGGGCCCAGTGATTTGTTTGATATGTTTGGATGAACACTTGTTTTTATTCGATAGTTAAATCACAGACTATCGAAGTTTTGACCATCGTTGTCAATATGGAGAGACCGGTTGGATTATTATCCGAAGAACCACTCCGTATCGGCATAAGCGTTTCGAACCAAGTATGCTGAATGTATTGAAGACGGAGTAAAGTGCAAGGGCTTTTCTATTCATAGAAATAGTGCCTTCGGTTTCGTTCAATCCCAGAACGAACGTAAATGGACGAATGTCTGACAGAGTATTTCCAATGATCAAATGGGTTGGTCTGTATGAATATATATGGTTGCAACGGATTTATCCCTTAGCATAATATCTAGAATATTTGTGCAAACTCAACTAGTGATTAACGGATCTGACAATGTGGCATTCAAAGTGATTGTGCTATTAATGAATGGTAAGTAATCGTAGCCTCAGGCCTCAACAACCGGGAAAGGACAAAAATCGGGCAGGCAGCATGGCTATGTGGGTCGCACCCATTAGGGTGTATAATCACCTATCTAGAGAAATTCCTTTTGTTTCTAAATCTATCGATTCTGCCCATTCGGGAACGGTGGTTTGAGTCCAACCGTTGGTGATATACATTCGATACACTCAAGCGAAATGAGTGGTCGGTCATGTGTGGGCCGGGTTGCAAGACGTTCTTGTTGAACCCAGGTGTATTCGTCTCTAGAGATACACAGTCGGAAGGTGGTCCCATACCTTGTCATGTTGGAAATCCAATCTCCAATAAGCGCCATGCGGGTTTTTGATTATATGCTATATATGTGGAGCGTGAGATGCAAGCGTTCTGCTATTTGGTTATTTACTTGATGTAGACATTATTATAATATCACTGGATTTTCGTATCAAAGTGTTTTGGGTTATAGTAAGGTAAAAACCGTCCGTGTTTATGTGTGGGCTGGTCTTACTATTATCTTTCTTTTGAAAGGATTTTGAAAGTTAAACCAGTGGTTGGAGTTTACTCACACCAGTCCCATGACTGACCCAGAGTTTATTTTCTTCCATATATATTCAATATATCTAACATGTAAAAACAAATGTGAAATTGGTAAACATTTAGTCAACTCAGGTAGCACGGATTTCCCAAAAATAATTCTAAAGATAGCTGATTATATTTACCGGAATTTAAATATATACATAGAATAATTTGTTTAATTTGTTAGTTGATATTTAATTTATAAAAAAATTTATTAATGTGTTAAGTTAAATTAAAACAATGATAGTATAGTCGATTAATAAAATCAAATGATCATAGGTACATATATTTTCCACTCGAGTAGATTCGCAGTTGCAACGTTTGAAATTTTAAACAGGAATCAAGGTATAAAGTTTTCTGTTTATTTACTTTCAATTTGATTAAAATTTGGAATTTTGTTAAGTAAAATATATATGCTTATATAATTCGAATTGTTTAAATATTGTATTTGATTTATACAAAGTTATAATCATGTTTTAAATATGTAATTTAAAATGATTTGATAATTAAAGTAAATGGAAAAAGAGAAAAATATATGTATAAGGAATTCATTTATTTGTTAAATTAAATGAATAAATGTTAATCGGTAAACTTGAATAAAATTTATCGCAGGAGCGAATTCATTCGAGAGGATTAGTAGTCGATAATTTGGAAGTAAACAGGCTATTCGACAACTGCAAATCCCTGGTGAGTAAATCTCACTCACCTTTAGAATTATTTTTATTTCATTAAAAATAATTGTTTGTTGCTTATGTGAATGCTTTCTGCTTGCTTTATATATATTAGTTATTTAGGCTATATATATATATATTGGGTTGATTGATTGGTTGGATTCCCGCAGTCTCATTAGCGGATGCCCGCAGTTTCATAGCGGATGATTACCCTATACGCCCCACGCTATGATTAGTGGATGACCTTCTATACCGCGATATTCTGCCACGAAGCAGAATTGGTATTATTTATGTGCTAACATCTGTGGATGCAGGAAAACAGGTTGGAGGAATCCAACTGGATTCCTCAAAAATATATTATCTATTTGTTTGTTTGTTCTGTTTGATTTCATATTCATATATGATGTGTTAAAATCAAATGATTGGAAATTGATTGATTTGGTTGTTTAAACTATCACTGGGCCGAAGTGTAAATTTATATAAATATCATGAAAGGATCGTGGAGATTTAAAAAGGAAAAATTCTATTTTTAAATAGAATTTGAATTTTTAATGAATTAAAATATAAACTTGTTTTTGAAAAATAAAACAAGTAGTTCTTTATAAACGAAGTTTATAAATAGTTCTTTTATAACGAAGTTATAAATGAAGTGAAAAGAATTATCATTTGATAATTCAGAAATAGAAATACAAGCGTGAAATTGGGATTTGAAATGAAATTTCAAAATAGGTTTTGAAATGAAATTTTTAAATATATAACTCAAATGAAATTTGAGTATAACATTTGAATTTTAAAAGGAGTTTAAATATTTGAATTTTAAAAGGAGATTGAATCTTAGAAATTCAAATAGAAGTTCAAATAGAATTTGAATAGACGGAATTAGAATGGAAAAATAGAATTTGAATTCAAGGAATTAAAATAAAATTTGAATTCAAAGGAATTCAAATAAAGAAATTCAAATAGAGATTCAAATGTAGAATTTCAAAATAGAATTTGAAATATAGAATTTCAAAGAAGAATTGAATAGAATTTGAAATATAGTATTTCAAGGAAGAAATTCAAATATGAAATTTGAATAGGGATTTGAAATAGAAATTCGAGTATTGAATTTGAACATGGAATTGAATACAGAAATTCAAGTAGAAATTTGAATATGAAATTTCAAAATAGAATTTGAAATAAACTTTGAAAATAGGATTTCAAAGTAGAATGGGGAATGGAGTTTCAAAAATAGGATTTGATCTATGGGATTTGAATATGAAATTCAAATGGGTTTTAACTATGGAATTTCAAATATAGAAATTCAAAAAGGAATTGAATTAAAGTGAAAATTGAATAAAGAATTTGAAATGGAATTCGAATAAAGGAGTTCAAATGGGATTTGAATACAGGATTTAAAACTATGGAATTTAAAATATAAAGATTCAAATGGAATTTGAAATATATATGAATATATATATATTGGACGAAATTGAATTCGTTTTAAGAAGTTTAAAAGTTTATATTTATAAATATAATTAAAACGAACTCGCCGCAGCGCTGCAGTTCGTAAAATAGCGATTTGAACTTCAATCGAGTATACAGGACTCAATTGGAGTCGGAATTCTTTGAAACAAGAAACGTCAGGACCGGTTCGATAATAGTTTTCTAATGAAAGAGAAAAATATAAATTTCGTCGTATAGATTTTGAGTTATGTCAAAATCAAAATTTCAAAAATGCAGCGCCATAAACCACTATAAACCATAATGGATTTTATATATAAATATTGGGATTTTTAAGCAAATAAAAATCCGGATTTCCATTTAAAAATCTAGACTTGAGTTAGAAAATCAATGTGGACTCAAGTGAAGTAAAGAAGATGATTTTTGAAACAATAATCATATTTTTGATTATTGAATAGAATTAACTAAAGAAGAATTAGTTAATCGAGTTGAACTAAAATCGAACTTTGAAAAGTGAAATTTGGGATTGTAAATATATATTCGAAATCGAATATAGAACTTAAATTGAAATTTGAATTCAATTGATTGATAAGTAAGTGGAAATATATTCGAAACGTGTTATATTCAAATATACAAGCGAGATAGGCAGAGAGTTAGTTAAAGAATGTAGAATTCAAAACCAGTAGTTCCTTTATTAGTCAACATATCGAATTGTTAAGTGGGAATAAAAATATAAACTTGTTTTTGAAAAATAAAACAAGTAGTTCCTTTATAAACGAAGTTTATAAATAGTTCTTTTATAACGAAGTTATAAATGAAGTGAAAAGAATTATCATTTGATAATCCAAAATAGAAATACAAGCGTGAAATCGGATTTTGAAATGGAATTTTTAAATATATAACTCAAATGAAATTTGAGTATAACATTTGAATTTTTAAAGGGAGTTTAAATATTTGAATTTTAAAAGGAGATTGAATATTAGAAATTCAAATAAGAAGTTCAAATAGAATTTGAATAGACAAAATTAGAATGGAAAAAAAATAGAATTTGAATTCAAGGAAATTTAAATGAATTTGAATATTAGAAATTCAAATGGTATTGAAAATGAAATTTGAATATTAGGAATTCAAATGGGTTGGGAAATGGAAAATGGAATTTGAATATAAGAAATTCAAATTGAATTCAAATAGGATTTAATCTATGGGATTTGAATATGAAATTCAAATGGGTTTTAAACTATGGGATTTTGAAATATAGAATGCAAATAAAAGTGAGATTGGAATTTGAATCAAGAAATTCAAATAGGGTTAAACGGAGTTGAATTCATTTTAAAGAAGTTTAAAGGCTTATATATATAAATATAATTAAAACGAACTCGCCGCAGCGCTGCAGTTCGTAAAATAGCGATTCGAACTTCAATCGAGTATACAGGACTCAATTGAAGTCGGAATTCTTCAAAACAAGAAACGTCCGGACCGATTTGATAATAGTTTTCTGATAGAAGAGAAAAATCTGAATTTCGCCGTATAGATTTTGAGTTATGTCAAAATCAAAATTTCAAAAATGCAGCGCCAGAAACCATTTTAAACCATAATGGATTTTATA
Source organism: Allium sativum (assembly GCA_030737875.1). Classification (NCBI taxonomy): domain Eukaryota; kingdom Viridiplantae; phylum Streptophyta; class Magnoliopsida; order Asparagales; family Amaryllidaceae; genus Allium; species Allium sativum. The sequence continues at coordinate 496,208,330 of CM060920.1, forward strand.
TATAAATATTGGGATTTTTAAGCAAATAAAAATCCGGATTTCCATTTTAAAAATCTAGATTTGAGTTAGAAAATAAATGTGAACTCAAGTGAAGTAAAGAAGATGATTTTTGAAACAATAATCCTATTTTTGATTATTGAATAGAATTAACTAAATCAAAGAAGAATTAGTTAATCGAGTTTGAACTAAAGTCGAATTTTGAAAAGTGAAATTTGGGATTGTAAATATATATTCGAAATCGAATATAGAACTTAAATTGAAATTTGAATTCAATTGATTGATAAGTAAGTGGAAATGTATTCGAAACGTGTTATATTCAAATATACAAGCGAGATAGGCAGAGAGTTAGTTAAAGAATTACTTTAACGAATTGAGTCAAACGAGTGTACGAAGTTGAAATAAATGGGACAGGTATAGACATACAGGTGAACAGGTGTTAAACAGATATGGGATGGAGTATATGAAGATTTAAATTTATGTGCTCGACAAAAGGTACATGTTTAATTCATATATGAGATTTTATGCGCCGTATCGGCAAGCCGCTTGGCTTTTCCTTTTTCTTTTCGATTGAGGAAGATACCGGGAAGCTATTTGAAATTTCCCGATGCTCCCGATACAGGGGAGGTTATGGCGAAATTTTCCGGAAATTTAAGGAGTTAGAATATTTTTAAGAAATTTGACAATTAGAAATCTATATATCGATATATATATAGAATTCGATAAGGAAACGAAATCAAAAATAGCGTAAAGGGCCAAGATTGATTATTGAAATATTTGGATAACAAATATTGTTAAGGAAATGTAGAAGAGATTTAAATTAATGAAATATTAATTAAAGAGCCCAGTGATTTGTTTGAGATGTTTGGGTGAACACTTGTTTTTCTTCGATAGTTAAATCACAGACTATCGAAGTTTTGACCATCGTTGTCAATATGGAGAGACCGGTTGGATTATTATCCGAAGAACCACTCCGTATCGGCATAAGCGTTGCGAACCAAGTATGCTGAATATATTGAAGACGGAGTGAAGTGCAAGGGCTTTTCTAGTAATAGAAATAGTGCCTTCGGTTTCGTTCAGTCCCAGAACGAACGTAAATGGACGAATGTCTGACAGAGTATTTCCAATGATCAAATGGGTTGGTCTGTATGAATATATATGGTTGCAACGGATTTGCGGGTCGTTTTAGGGAAAACAAAACAAAACAAACTCTGGGTCAGTCAAGTGTTTCAGGCTTTTACAGATACACTTGGAGGAGCTTGAAGCAGGAGGCTTCAACGTTAGTTATTTAGAGTTACTTCCGCTGGATCAAATGTTATGTGTACTCTGATGCTGGTATGTATGTATGTACAAAACAGATTTGTATTTCCAAGCTTATGTTATATAATATATTTTCTTCGTTCCGCTGTGAGTTGTGATCTTCGTTTTTCTTCTATTCTAATATTTCTTTCTTTCTATTTCTCATCCTCTAACTTCTTTCTAATAATGAGTCGTATTTCTGTGTTATTTGGGTTGGACGTGTGGTGTATTTAGTCAACTCAGGTAGCACGGATTTGCGGGTCGTTTCAGCTGAAACGACCCGCAAATCCGTGCTATCTGAGTTGACTAATAACACTACACGTCCAACCCAAATAACACAGAAATACGAACCATTATTAGAAAGAAGTTAGAGGATGAGGAATAGGAAGAAAGAAATATTAGAATAGAAGAAAAACGAAGATCACAACTCACAGCGGAACGAATAAATATATTATATAACATAAGCTTCGAAATACAAATCTGTTTTGTACATATATACATACCATCATCAGAGTACACATAACATTTGATCCAGCGGAAGTAACTCTAAATAACTAACGTTGAAGCCTCCTGCTTCAAGCTCCTCCAAGTGTATCTGTAAAAGCCTGAAACACTTGACTGCCCGTACAAATTTGGGCACCCAAGAGTTTAGGGAAAACAAAACAAAATAAACTCTGGGTCAGTCATGGGACTGGTGTGAGTAAACTCCAACCACTTGTTTAACTTTCAAAACTCTTTTTCGAAAGAAAAGATAATAGTAAGACCAGCCCACACATAAACATGGACGGTTTTTACCTTACTATAACCCAAAACACTTTGATATCAAATCCAATGATATTATCATAATGTCTACATCATGTAAATAACCAAATAGCAGAACGCTTGCATCTCACGCTCCACATATATAGTATATAATCAAAAAAAACCGCATGGCGCTTATTGGAGATTGGATTTCCAACATGACAAGGTATGGGACCACCTTCCGACAGTGCATCTCTAGAGGCGAATACACCTGGGTTCAACAAGAACATCTTGCAACCCGGCCCACACATGACCGACCACTCATTTCGCTTGAGTGTATCGAATGTATATCACCAACGGTTGGACTCAAACCACCGTTCCCGAATGGGCAGAATCGATAGATTTAGAAACAAAAGGAATCTCCCTAGATAGGTGATTATACACCCTAATGGGTGCGACCCACATAGCCATGCTGCCTGCCCGATTTTTGTCCTCTCCCGGTTGTTGAGGCCTGAGGCTACGCATACTTACCATTCATTTGATAACACAATCACTTTGAATGCCACATTGTCAGATCCGTTAATCACTAGTTGAGTTTGCACAAATATTCTGGATATTATGCTAAGGGATAAATCCGTTGCAACCATATATATTCATACAGACCAACCCATTTGATCATTGGAAATACTCTGTCAGACATTCGTCCATTTACGTTCGTTCTGGGACTGAACGAAACCGAAGGCACTATTTCTATTACTAGAAAAGCCCTTGCACTTCACTCCGTCTTCAATATATTCAGCATACTTGGTTCGCAACGCTTATGCCGATACGGAGTGGTTCTTCGGATAATAATCCAACCGGTCTCTCCATATTGACAACGATGGTCAAAACTTCGATAGTCTGTGATTTAACTATCGAAGAAAAACAAGTGTTCACCCAAACATCTCAAACAAATCACTGGGCTCTTTAATTAATATTTCATTAATTTAAATCTCTTCTACATTTCCTTAACAATATTTGTTATCCAAATATTTCAATAATCAATCTTGGCCCTTTACGCTATTTTTGATTTCGTTTCCTTATCGAATTCTATATATATATCGATATATAGATTTCTAATTGTCAAATTTCTTAAAAATATTCTAACTCCTTAAATTTCCGGAAAATTTCGCCATAACCTCCCCTGTATCGGGAGCATCGGGAAATTTCAAATAGCTTCCCGGTATCTTCCTCAATCGAAAAGAAAAAGGAAAAGCCAAGCGGCTTGCCGATACGGCGCATAAAATCTCATATATGAATTAAACATGTACCTTTTGTCGAGCACATAAATTTAAATCTTCATATACTCCATCCCATATCTGTTTAACACCTGTTCACCTGTATGTCTATACCTGTCCCATTTATTTCAACTTCGTACACTCGTTTGACTCAATTCGTTAAAGTAATTCTTTAACTAACTCTCTGCCTATCTCGCTTGTATATTTGAATATAACACGTTTCGAATACATTTCCACTTACTTATCAATCAATTGAATTCAAATTTCAATTTAAGTTCTATATTCGATTTCGAATATATATTTACAATCCCAAATTTCACTTTTCAAAATTCGACTTTAGTTCAAACTCGATTAACTAATTCTTCTTTGATTTAGTTAATTCTATTCAATAATCAAAAATAGGATTATTGTTTCAAAAATCATCTTCTTTACTTCACTTGAGTTCACATTTATTTTCTAACTCAAATCTAGATTTTTAAAATGGAAATCCGGATTTTTATTTGCTTAAAAATCCCAATATTTATATATAAAATCCATTATGGTTTAAAATGGTTTCTGGCGCTGCATTTTTGAAATTTTGATTTTGACATAACTCAAAATCTATACGGCGAAATTCAGATTTTTCTCTTCTATCAGAAAACTATTATCAAATCGGTCCGGACGTTTCTTGTTTTGAAGAATTCCGACTTCAATTGAGTCCTGTATACTCGATTGAAGTTCGAATCGCTATTTTACGAACTGCAGCGCTGCGGCGAGTTCGTTTTAATTATATTTATATATATAAGCCTTTAAACTTCTTTAAAATGAATTCAACTCCGTTTAACCCTATTTGAATTTCTTGATTCAAATTCCAATCTCACTTTTATTTGCATTCTATATTTCAAAATCCCATAGTTTAAAACCCATTTGAATTTCATATTCAAATCCCATAGATTAAATCCTATTTGAATTCAATTTGAATTTCTTATATTCAAATTCCATTTTCCATTTCCCAACCCATTTGAATTCCTAATATTCAAATTTCATTTTCAATACCATTTGAATTTCTAATATTCAAATTCATTTAAATTTCCTTGAATTCAAATTCTATTTTTTTTCCATTCTAATTTTGTCTATTCAAATTCTATTTGAACTTCTTATTTGAATTTCTAATATTCAATCTCCTTTTAAAATTCAAATATTTAAACTCCCTTTAAAAATTCAAATGTTATACTCAAATTTCATTTGAGTTATATATTTAAAAATTCCATTTCAAAATCCGATTTCACGCTTGTATTTCTATTTTGGATTATCAAATGATAATTCTTTTCACTTCATTTATAACTTCGTTATAAAAGAACTATTTATAAACTTCGTTTATAAAGGAACTACTTGTTTTATTTTTCAAAAACAAGTTTATATTTTTATTCCCACTTAACAATTCAAATTCTATTTAAAAATAGAATTTTTCCTTTTTAAATCGCCAATATCCTTTTTACGATATTTTTAAATATCATTACTCAAGCCCAGTGATAAAACACACAAAGCAACCAATTATTTATTTTTCTAACACATCATATATAACAATATATATGCAAACAAATAAACAAACAGATAATATATTTTTCGAGGAATCCAGTTGGATTCCTCCAACCTGTTTTCCTGCATCCACAGATGTTAGCACATAAATAATACCCATTCTGCTTCGTGGCAGAATATCGCGGTATAGAAGGTCATCCACTAATCATAGCGTGGGGCGTATAGGGTAATCATCCGCTATGAAACTGCGGGCATCCGCTAATGAGACTGCGGGAATCCAACCAATCAATCAACCCAATATATATATATATATAGCCTAAATAACTAATATATATAAAACAACCATAAAACATGCACACAAGCAACAGACAATTATTTTTAATGAAATAAAAATAATTCTAAAGGTGAGTGAGATTTACTCACCTTGTATTCTCATTCGCAGAACATCCAATTGATTTTCATAAGGTTGTGCCTACGAATCGTCTCAAGTCGTCTATACCTTGTTGCTACTTCATTTTCAAGGACAAAGAATGAACGTTCTCTCCGTTGTACAAAACCGTCTTTAGCTCCACCGAAGCTTTTCCTTATGATTTCCCGAGCCGAACCCTTCCTATTTCTTTCACACAATTCACTGAACACTTTATAGGCAGTGCTCTTAATACCCTCATCTTCTTCTCTCCCTTACCGTTAACATACTGTCGCATCCCACATTTCAATCCCTCCTTCCATCGCAACTCCAATACCAGAACCTATCGCGGTCGCTTCCAGGTCGAGCTCGACCTCGAGATGGCCTAACCCACTGTCGAGCTTGCGGTCCTCTGATGATCGCGACCCCCCAAATCATCTCGTTCATCGCACAAACATCCCCTCAAAAATCGAACTCCCCACTATCGCTCCACCTCAATAAACCCCCAATCATCATGTCGAAGTTAACCGCTGCCATTATCTCGAAGTCGAACGAAAAAATAGCTCGCTGCCCTAACGATCGAGCTCCGGTAATTAAAACCGCAACCCTCAATAGGTATATGATTTTGAAGAGAGAGACGAGACGAGTCCAACATATCCAAGATTGAGGAATTTCATTGAGAACTTGATTTATAAAAATTATTTGATGATTTAGATTTAAAGGAGGGACTCGGTTTTCCTGAAGTGTTGAATGAGCGATGAGCAGCGGATAGGATTCGTATGTTATATAGATGCAGATGGAGGGACAATCGTACCCAAAGCCATTAATTATGTGTTCCCCTGATAACGAAGAGGGAAGACAGAAAATTGTGCTCGAGATGAATAAGTCTGCGCTGAGAAGGTGGAGGTCTGCGTGAAGGATAGGTCGGCTGAGGAACATTTGATTTAAACTTTGAAATGATTTTTATAAAATAAAATACTCTAAAATATCTTTTGGTCCATACTTAACATTTTGAACCGCTTTTTAATCGCATCGAACGGCATTCTCAGCGTTATTCGTTACCCTGAACTTAACGGGACGAGTTCTGAAATTAAGTTCAACTGTATAGAAGAGAACAATTTTAAACTAACACTTTAATTTAAATTCGATTAAAAATATAAATAGATTTCAACATTTACTTCCATCGATAATAAATTATTATCGTTTTAATTCAACCTAGAATTTATATTAATTGACCGAAGTGTTTCGATTCAGTATTAATTTCTGAATTCAATTATATTACGTTTTCGTATAACAACTATTCAATATATTCAAATTAGATTGTATATTGATTATTTAATCGATAACCCAATAAAATACCATTTATATTATAAATTCAATATTTAAAACTATATTAAATATTAAAAATAAATCGACGAAAAATCTGGGTCGTTACATTCTTTCCCCCTTAAAATAATTTCGTCCTCGAAATTGCTAAGATAGGAAAAATGGTACAAACTCATTACTTTTCAAAATCTCACTTATGTTGAAACTCAACTCCTCATATTTCAACAAATTAACTCCAACCAAAACTTTTGGTCTTCACACATTTGATTCTACGATCAATCCGTTTATATCCAATCTATATTCTACTAAACCAATTCAAATTGATTTTAATCAATTCATCCACTTCGATCCATTTAACTTGTTTAAGTTAAATTTCAATTCCAGAATTCAAATCCCTTTTCTTTTCAAATTCTTCTGAAATCACATAAATATATACATATATTTTTTTCCATCTCGAATTCAAAACATTTGAATATTCAAACCAATTTGTTTTCTTTCCAACAAATTTCCATCAAAACTTCCTAAGGTAGCAATTTATCACTTAGAAACTCGGAAATGAACACTGATGATGTTGCAATCATCATCAGAATAATTTCCCAGCGACTGAAGTGAGTTCAGTGCTTTATCTATTTCAAAATCCATCTAAAATGATTTTCTTTCAAATCCTTCTAAAACAAATCTATATTGTTTTAATATACTTTGAAAAATATTTTTCAACTTCCCAGGATTTTGAATTCTTAATTCTGGTTTGAATTAAATTCTAATTCATCTCATTTGTATATTTAATCTCTATACAAATTCTATTTGGTTATAAATAACCATTTTAATTTTATAATCTCATTTGATTATAAAATCAACATCCAACACATCCATATAATAATACTAGAAAATTATTCTTTCTATATCAAAATAGAAATTTGGGTAAAATTATTTTATAATCTTCGTTTTCTTCTATTCTAATATTTCTTTCTATTTGTTTTCCTAAACTCTTGGGTGCCCAAATTTGTACGGGCAGTCAAGTAGTCGGGATTTCACAGATTTATTTGAAGGAGCTGGAAGCAGGAGACTTCACCGGTTAGCTATAGGCTATCATATATTCCGCTGTGGACCTTGTTTGTATCTGGATACAGGTGTTTATAACTGTTCCAGAAATGACTGATGTACTCTGATGATGGTATGTATATCAAGTTACTGATTTGTATTTCAAAAGTTATGTTATATAATATATTTTATTCGTTCCGCTGTGAGTTTGTGATCTTTGTTTTCTTCTATTCTAATATTTCTTTCTTCCTATTTCTCATCCTCTAATTTCTTTCTAATAATGAGTCGTATTTCCGTGTTATTTGGGTTGGACGTGTGGTGTTATTAGTCAACTCAGATAGCATAGATTTGCGGGCCATTACAGTTGGTATTTGCCTGCTCCTATTTTTTTATCTTCCCATATTCTTTCCTTGCTTGTTTCCGTCTATTTCTTCTCTGCTCAACCACAACCATACCACCTACTTCGATCCTCTCCTCCTTTCCAATGCCAATCCTCAAGCCAAATTTCACCAGTGGCGGAACTACTTTGGGGCCAGTAGGGGCAGAGGCGCAACCAGGAATTCATTAATGTAGGAGCCAAAATTTGGAGGGGCAAAGAACCATAACACAAGAGGCGTTGTTGACAACGGAGTGGCCAACAACATTTACCACAGCCTGTAAAGCCTGTAGCATGCTATCGCTGTTTAACAAGACTGGTAGGCGCTGCACCAATGTAGAGAACAACCAACATCCCCATAACACCACACAAAATGAACAAATAAAGATCGAAACCAACCGAATCAACAAATAACCTCACCTCAAAGCGATGCAAACAAGAAAAGAATGTAACTCACAGTAAATCAATGAAATAAACCAGCAAAGCAGATTAACAAACGACCCAATTCCTACCTCGTCGGCATTTCAATCTCCTATGAGACGAAAGGGAGTCAAGATTCAGATATGAACCGGGAAGAACTCCTTGAAACCGCGCAGGATACAAAACTCTAGTTGTCCAGTGGATCATCAGAACAGAGAGGAGGAGCAAGGTTAAAGCCTTGGTCAAATCCGAGGAAAGAACGGTATTTTGTGTGGTGCACAAGCGCTGTTACTTAAGTGTGGAAAAATTTAGAAGAGAAGGGAGAGAAGCGAGTAATAGGAAGAGAAAGAAATTCTGAGTTGAAAGAGGTGGATGATGGTAGAAATGAGAGATTGAAAAAATAAAGAGGTGAAGAGAGTTACTAGTCGCCATTTCCAAGTAAATGAGCCGCTTGACTTCTTTGTTTGGGTAGGTAATGGTAGAACTACATTGGGTTGGGGGGGCGCTGACCCCAAAGTAGTTCCGCCACTGAGCGGGGGCCACGGCCCCCCAACCTAGTGTAGTTCTGCCATTACCTACCCAGAGAAAGAAGTCAAGCATCTCATTTACTTGGAAATGGCGACTAGTAACTCTCTTCACCTCTTTATTTTTTCATTCTCTCATTTCTGCCATCATCCACCTCTTTAGACTCAGAATTTCTTTCTCTTCCTATTACTTGCTTCTCTCCCTTCTCTTCTAAATTTTGCCACGCTTAAGTAACAGTGCTTGCGCAAAATACAAAATACTGCTCTTTCCTCAGATTTGACCAAAGCGTTAACCTTGCTTCCCCTCTCTGTTCTGATGATCCACTGGACCACTAGAGTTTTGTATCCTACGCAGTTTCAAGGAGTTCTTCCCGGTTCAGATCTGAATCTTGACTGCCTTTTGCCTCATAGGAGATTGAAATGCCGACGAGGTAGGAATTGGGTCGTTCGTTAATCTGCTTTGCTGGTTTATTTCATTGATTTACTGTGAGTTACATTCTTTTCTGGTTTGCATCGCTTTGAGGTGAGGTTATTTGATGATTCGGTTGATTTCGATCTTTATTTGTTCATTTTGTGTGGTGTTATGGGGATGTTGGTTGTTCTCTACATTGGTGCAGCGCCACCAGTCTTGTTAAAACGCGATAGCATGCTACAGGCTTTGCAGGCTGTGGTAAATGTTGTTGGCCACTCCCTTGTCAACAATGCCTCCTGTGTTATGGTTCTTTGCCTCTCCAAGTTTTGACCTCTACATTGATGTAAAAACCCATAACTTCCCCAGTTGGGAAAGCGCGGATAGTTCGAGAACAAGCCACAACAGAACGCAGACGGAAGAACATTTCATTGCTTATTACAACAATTCCATCAGAATACAAGAATATACAGAGTATGAATAATATTACACATTATAAAATATCAGAGATTACAATACATTACATAGCAGCGGAAAATAATACAAACACAACTGAAGGAGATATACGGATACAAAGCTTTCCGGATATCATTCCAGCTGTAAACCAGGATCCTGTGAATATAAATCTGCAAAACCAAAATTACTAGCTTCCCGTGTCGAAAATAAGGGCACCCAGAGTTTAGGTTAAAACAATAAACTCCAGGTCAGTCATGGGACTGGTATGAGAACTAAAAAAGTTATTTAAAACTTTACTTTAAATCAGATATATCAAGAGACCATGCCGTATAACACGGAACGGGTTCCTCCTAAGAATACCAGTGCATATAACAAAACAGCGCAATGCTTTTTGGAAAAATGAAGCTTTTATAAGACCCAGGTCCTATCACACAATGCAACGCAAGCTGGGGGATAGGGTTTTCCCTTATAATAGCCAAACATGGTTGATACGTTTAAAACAAATCATTTGATACTATTATAAGTGTATAGTGTATAAAACAACTTCAAATCATAAGTATCAATCATAGACGGCATGGGTACCATATATCATGTCGCCATACTATTTCTACAATTAAAACCGCAAATGTCACGTATTTGGAAGTTGGATTTCCATCTGTGAACCGAGGCAAAAGATAGTCCTCTACCGATTCGAGACAATCTAGCCTACCATGTCTCAGGATCAGAGCTTGAGTGACCCTTGGATCGTCAGGGCCGGTCCACCGATGTGGATTAAAATGCCTGAACACTACGTTTCCCCGCCCTTTGGGGGCGCAAATGAGCCAACAAATGACTCCATCAGACCCGGATCATCCGATCAAATTGAGGCACCTCGCAACAGCAACAACTACATAAGTCAAACTCGTCAGGGCGTGTAAAACCACTGACGCCACTTTTAGCTAGAAAGAAACGCATGTCCTCCCTGAGGTCCTTCTCCCGTTTTTAGTTCACGACTGGGGTGTGAGGCTCGCGAATCAACATTACACAAAGCTATGCCACACAGGCTGTGCTTTGATCATCCACCATAAGACTTTGCTTTTCAACAGAAGCCTCGATCAATTGCCACTTAGGCATGCCACACAGGCAATTCACTCCATGCGTTTGATATCCATCAATATATAACCTCTGAGCTCGTACATCTCAGAGAAGGGCGTCAAGCAAGAGAATAAATTTTCCACCGCCAAACAGATACATATTTAATAGAAATCAATCACACAGACTAAAATCCAATGTCAGACACACAGTCCATTACAAGTTCGTTCTGGGTCTGAACGAAACCGGAGGCACCTAGTACCCCGCATATCCATCGATCTCCAAGTACATCTGGACGATCACCAACTGATTCCCTCCTCTTGGGTGTACGGCCCAATCAAGATCATCAGTAATTATCCAAACGACGTGAAAACCTCCGGTCTTCAAGCACCGTCTTCACCTTCGACCTATCGTCGTATCAGTTATTCTGGATGGGATAAACCCGGTCTTCCCGAATAACTCGCGTATACTTTAAATAAGTGTTACACAAACACAACATACGCCTCATTCCAATTCATCAGTCACTAACCGTAAATTAATCAAGAGAATAATCCCCCAAATATTAACCCCGAAGGCTGAAACCAACCTCAGATCAATACCCAGGAAACCGTTTTGCTTAGCTAAACTACAGTCAGTTTCTAAATTTCACTTTCTTAGGGAAAGGTTCCCATTAATTTTATCAAAGATAAATTCTTTTAAATTTATTCTTTAATCTACTCTTGAGTATCAACTCAAACTAGTCGGGATTAGCGAACCTTACCGAAGTAATCGTTTGTTTTAATTTCCCCATCCCAACCTATTCATCCCATGAAGTAAAACTGGTCTTACTTCATATCTAGCACCACGGTGTTATCGGTAAATTCAATTACCATTTCACATTCAAATCTAATTAAAGATTTAACTATCGCCTGGAGAAAAACTGGTGATACTCCATTCTTGATCTTTTCAATCTAATTAAAGATTCATTAAAACTCCACTTAGTTTTAATCTTTAACTGGGTTAAAGAATCAGTGTCATTTAAAGACACCATTCACGACAAACCCAAATCCCATTTGACATTAAATACAAGGCTCTGAATAGAAAATATACCGGCTTATATTCAATATCAAATTCTACGACCAACAAATATCGTATTGGAAATAACGATATATATATCTTTCAAATTCCCATAACAATATCTGTATCACCACGAAATCCAACATCGAAATATTCCGAAGACAGTTTCGATTCAAATCCATTCCAATATAATTATTGGAAATTCTGGTTATTTTCAAAACCATTTCAAATCCGATTTATTTATTTAAAAATAAATAGAATTATAATTCTAGTTCAAAACTAGTTCATTTTGATAAAAATCTATTTTTATCTTTTCAAATATGGAGTTTTTCATCCCAATTCTTCCCAAATCATTTCTTATGATTTCACATAAATTATAGATATTTTTAATAATTTTGCCAAGGCCCGTACAGTCGATTTCCATCAATGGCCATCGAACTGCACTTACAACGACCTTTTCCAAATTTGATTTAGACATAATTCCAAATACAACTGTTAGATTTCTAATTTCTAATATTCGTTAGAAATCTCTTTTCGATATGAACCCAACGGTTCCGGTTTTAGGAGAATCCGACGGTCGGATCTCCCGTAATATCCGTTCGAAGTCAATGGTCGAAATTCGCGAACTGCCGCGGCGCGGCGCGTTCTATTCAGGCCGTTATATTATATATATAATATATATAATATATACTTCATCGATTTTCTTTTAAAACATGCTTTATAAATCGTTTTAAATTCATTTTCAAAACGGTTTCAAGTTCATATTCAATTTCAAATCAAAATTGAATATTCCAATATAAATTCGTTTTAAATTCATTTCAAATCGATTTCAATTCAATTTCAATTTAATTCGAATTCAATTCCTTTCGATTTCAATTCGAATTCAGTTCTATTCAATTTAATTTGAATTTCGATTATTTTTAATATAATTCAAATTTCGAAATCACTTTCAATATACATTGAAAATTGAATAAGTCGATATAAATATCGTTCACGTCAAAATGGCGTCAATCTAATCAACACGGCTTCATATATTTCTATTTTCAAATATTCTATTTCAAATATTTCTTTTTCAAATATTTCTATTCAAATATTTCTTTTCAAATATTCTATTTCAAAACTGGAATGAGGCCCAATCAATTACCATAGATTTTATTTCCATGGATTTCCATACAACGCATGTATATATCAACAATGACAAATAATCAACCATCATCCAAAGTGCATTCTACACTGTATAAGCATCAAATATAAATATTCAACGCTTATAACAGTCTGTCAATCAATCGATCGACATACAACTAAACAATCGGGATTAGTGTACGTCAAATATCATCCCAATACCCGTGTGGGGTTTCAAACAATCAAACACATATTTTATTTGTGTAGTTAGGCGATGTGTAAAATTTATCATCCCAATCAATATCAGTCAAATGTGTATATAAACAAATCGTCTGATCTGTTTATTTTTATTTCCTTTCATATACACATTAAAAATTCTATTTTCAACTATAAAATATTTTTAACTATATAAATATTTTATTTTGTTTCACATCACATCACACAATCAACTACACATCAAAATCAAACAAACAAGCATACAAGCCATCCATGGTCTGTGGACGATGGGTGTCGGGTGCTACTAAACACCGTCTGCATCCTAGTATATCTTTTAACTAGAAAATTAAATTAAAAGGTGAGAAATTCTCACCAAAGCTATCCCAACTCCACGACACTTCATATGTAGAAATCTTCGTCGTTCTCGCCCTTTTGTCAATATTCACTGCCCGTATTCTCTACATATATAAAAATCACATTTTTACTTCGCTATTCGATATACAAAAATCGAATTTTTACTTTGCTATTCAATTTATAAAAATCGAATTTTTACTTTGCTATTCAATATATAAAAATCGAATTTTTACTTTGCTATTCAATATATAAAAATCGAATTTTTACTTTGTTATTCAATATATAAAAATCAAATTTTTACTTTGCTATTCAATATATAAATATCATATTTTTAATCTTTCTATAACATAAAATTTATATTTTTAACCTTCCTATAATATAAAAATTATATTTTTTTCGACTAAAATTCATATCTTCTTCTAATCAAAGATTATATTTCTAATTTGCTACTAACCATATAAAGATAATATTTTTAATTAGCTACTAACCTTTTTATTTTAAACACAATTAAAAACTGAAAATAAAATTAGATAAGTAAATAAAACTTACTTTCCTAAATGGAGGAGGAGGGGTGGTTCATCACTGTTGGCCGGGGGGGTTTCACCGTCGCTGTGGTGGCAAGGGAGGAAGAAGAAGAAGCAGCGGCCGCAGTAGCAGGAGGAGGGGACGTCAGGTGCTCGCGCGCGTCGTTTGAGGTAGGGGGGTTTGCGTTGCTCAGCAGGAGGAGGGGGGGCGGGGGTGCGTCGTTCGGTAGGAGGAGGGGGGAAATCGCGCAGCAGGAGGAGGGGGGATCGCTGTGGCGACGCCGTCGAGGGGGGGGGTCGCGATCGATTAGGCTAGGTTTTTTTTTCTCTGTTGACTTTGAATGAAGGGAGGGGGAGAGTAGGAATATATAAATATTTATATTTAATTTTAATTTTAATTTCAAAAAGCAACTTTTAATCTCGACCTCGAAATCGAACCCACCGCCTGTCGTCTATAGCTAATTACCCTCATTCCGAACACAATGGGATATGTATCGTAAGCGGATTCGGTTGTTTCGATCAGTTTCCGTCAAAATCAACATATAACTTTATATATTGAATTTGAACGCGCATTTCAATTTACGGGGGTCACATACTAACTCGAAAAATTCCGGAAAAATATTTTCTAGCTTCGTATTGACGATACGGTCCTAACAAAACTAATTTCGCCAAATTCTGAGATCGTTTGAAAAATGGCCATTTTCCAGTCGATTAAAATCAACTGAAACTGGTCAAATGCGTTTTCCTTTGCCACGCACACATATTGAATCGAAAAATTATGAAATTTGAAACCTAACAATAACTTGACATCGCGGATCCAACAAAAGTGGTTTCGTCGAAATCTTAGGTCGTTTGCAAAATGGCTATTTTTAAGGGCCTGAATTCCATATCGACTATTCTGAAATTTCGACTGGACGTAACTTTTGATTCCCGCTAAGAAAATTTGATTTTTCGGATTCGTTGGAAAGATATTATCAATTAGATTCAAATATTTTTGGTTTCACTAAAATCCGGATTATTTTGAATCCTGTACATTCTTTTGAAGTTTGAAATCGAATTATCGAACTACCGCGCCATTTTCAATTCCTTTTATAATTATAAATAATTATTTATATTCCAACGACGATCTATATAATATATACGTTCGAATTCTATTCAAAATAAGTTTCTCGTCGTTATTATTTAAAATAATTCATTTTAAATAATCAAAATTCGCTAAAATTGCCAAAATAAAAATTTTAAATTGGCCCAGATTTCCGGGTTATTACAATCTCCCCCACTTAAAACTTTTCATCCCCGAAAAGGAACGAAGCCGAAATTTAAATACCAACTCAACTTTCATTATTTTTATTATGGATTAAGTTCTTTAACTTTTCAGTTTCTAAGAACTTTTCAAATTTTTCAAAAATTTGGCTAACACCCTAAATTTTCGAAAAATTTCGCCATAACCTCCCCTGCACCGGGCGCACGGGAAAATCCCGAAATTGCCATACAGGCCTTCTGATCTGAAAAAGAAAAAGCCAAGCGGTTAGCCAATCGGCTCATAAAATCATCATCACCCAAACAAAACAGTAAATTATAGTAAATATGTACCTATTTGTCGGACAAACAATTTTATTCTTCTACTCTAGCCTCCTTGCTATGACCTGTTCAATGTAAGTACATGTATATGCAAGCAAATGCGAATAATTTTCATTACAATTCACTTTTTGATCAATTTGGCTATAGGGTAAAAAATTTAATTAATCAACCACTAATCAACAACACAACCATCAATCAATTAGTTGATTAGCATTTCAAACACATAATTTTGTTATATAGTCAAAAATCACATTTTTGATGCCAAATCACAACAATAGGCCCTATCTAATTTTGGTTCTCACACCAGTCAATAGGAAATATATAAATATCACACCTTCGACACTCGAACACTAATTCTGATGATGTAGCTACAATCATCAGAATCATCTCCGAGCGACAAGAGTGTGAATATATATCTATCCAGTATATTAAAACTTCAAATACACGCGGATCAGACGTATACGCAAAATTTATATATACCGGATTGTCCAAATTCATATAAATAAAAAATCAAATACGAATAATTGATTTAAATTTTCAAAACAAAAATTGTTTTCATTTTAAAAATATACTCTTCACACTCGTTCTAGGATACTACTGATCCTATCTCTAACGAGTCATTCCCATTGGATATTACTAATCCAATTTCTGATGAATTTTTTCGTTTGGTTCTAATGTGCCTTGTTCTCTGAGCTCTGTAAACCAAAGCTCTGATACCAGCTGTAAAAACCCATAACTTCCCCGGTTGGGAAAGCGCGGATAGTTCGAGAACAAGCCACAACAGAACGCAGACGGAAGAACATTTCATTGCTTATTACAACAATTCCATCAGAATACTAGAATATACAGAGTATGAATAATATTACACATTATAAAATATCAGAGATTACAATACATTACATAGCAGCGGAAAATGATACAAACACAACTGAAGGAGATATACAGATACAAAGCTTTCCGGATATCATTCCAGCTGTAAACCAGGATCCTGTGAATATAAATCTGCAAAAAACCAAAACTACTAGCTGCCCGTGTCGAAAATAAGGGCACCCAAAGTTTAGGTTAAAACAATAAACTCCAGGTCAGTCATGGGACTGGTATGAGAACTAAAACAGTTATTTAAAACTTTACTTTAAATCAGATATATCAAGGGACCACGCCTTATAACACGGAACGGGTTTCCTCCCAAGAATAACAGTGCAATGCTTTTTGGAAAAATGAAGCTATTATAAGACCCAGGTCCTATCACACAATGCAACGCAAGCCGGGGGATAGGGTTTTCCCTTATAATAGCCAAACATGCTTGATACGTTTAAAACAAATCATTTGATACTATTATAAGTGTATAGTGTATAAAACAACTTCAAATCATAAGTATCAATCATAGACGGCATGGGTACCATATATCATGTTGCCATACTAGTTCTACAATTAAAACCGCAAATGTCACGTATTTGGAAGTTGGATTTCCATCTGTGAACCGAGGCAAAAGATAGTCCTCTACCGATTCGAGACAATCTAGCCTACCATGTCTCAGGATCAAAGCTCGAGTGACCCTTGGATCGTCAGGGCCGGTCCACCGATGTGGATTAAAATGCCTGAACACTACGTTTCCCCGCCCTTTGGCGCAAATGAGCCAACAAATGACTCCATCGGACCCGGATCATCCGATCAAACCGAGGCACCTCGCAACAGCAACAACC
The DNA here is from genome assembly GCA_030737875.1 of Allium sativum. Lineage (NCBI taxonomy): Eukaryota > Viridiplantae > Streptophyta > Magnoliopsida > Asparagales > Amaryllidaceae > Allium > Allium sativum. Next base: position 496,225,747 of record CM060920.1, read on the forward strand.
ACATAAGTCAAACTCGTCAGGGCGTGTAAAACCACTGTAACACCACACGTCCGTTAATGTCACTCACAAAGGGAATGCATTAACTTCCATGGAGGTTATAAGTGAATATAGAACAAAAAAATTACAACAAGACAGATAATAAGTAGTACTTGAAAACTAAAACTTCATTTTATTGCAGCGGAAACAGGTTTATTACATCGCAAAACCATTAATCAGAGTCAAGTACATTATCCATCTTCATAAAACAAAATACATAATCCCATTACATAAATAGCCATTAAAGAAGATAACAAGCTGGACTTTACTTCAAGGGTCCAAGCTTTCCAAGAGAGATAAAGCAATCCAATCAAACTCCACTAGAGCTGGGCCCAACCTGAGGACCTGGAGGTGGAAAAGGATAGAAATGGAGGGGGTCAGACATAAAGTCTGGCGAGTATGATAATTCTAACAATACTATTATCAAAATAACTAGACTAAGGCATAAGCTGGAAGACAAGTAAATGTTTATGAACTCTTAGGAAGATAAAGATAGCGTTTAAGATAACGTTAAAGATAACGGTAAAGGCACACCTAATTACTAACGAATGATTACTACACTGCACCGCACATTACTACACTGCACCACACCAGTCACCCTATTGTTTGATCCCACTTGCTTCACACAGAAACTTTATAAATAGCCTTACGTACCCCTAGCTGACTACATAGGTGCCGTCTGCCCCTATCTCCACTAGGTGTACCCCACTACCCACTTTCGATCGGCTCCCAACTCGTAGATACCCGTGCTGGACCCACAGTGGGGTGTATCACTCCCCTAAAGTGGCAACCCGATACAACTTGAGAATGCACGGCTTATACCTACACGATGCAACAACGTCTTACCTCCAGCCCGGGTCCACACACGCATACGAAACCCATTGGACTTGCGTTGCCACCGCTCCCCGTTTTGGCTTCTTACAGTCAAACCCAGCATGTGTGTCCCGTCCTCGACTTGGGTCGAGCCCATAAAGATACGTTTGGGATACTGGTCGAAATGGGCCCCCACAAGCTACCCACCTAAGCTTGTCACTAGTATATCCCACTTCACCCTCTTAGTCATGTTCATTTACATGTGTGTTTGGTTAAGTCTAACTAATCGTATTTCACATGCCACTAAGGGCACCCCCTAGATTCCTCATGCCACCCAAGGCACCTACTTAACCCCCATGTCCTACCTTACATGTTTATCTGGTTAAGTATTTCTTAATTCATTCAGGCCATAACCTCATAAAGACCTCTCACATTAGATTGGCATTTATGGCAGCTGGATTTGCCGGGCGGGTCCGGGCAGTCTTACACCATAAAAGAGTCTAACCTCGTGTCTTTACAACCGTTATGCTTTAGTTTAGGCCTAGGACCTCTCACATTGGGCTGACATTTGTGACCACTGGATTTGCCGGGCGGGTCCGGGCAGGTTTACGTCACAAACGAGTCCAACCTCATGTCCTAAGCATTGATTAACACTTAAAATCTTTTACCCTAGTTTTAATAATTCCCTATTCAAATTATTAATTAAGTCAACTTTTAATGATGTCCATAATTGACTCAATTATGGCCATCCACTTATGGCATGCAAAATCATATCAATTGCACCCCAACTTTTTAATATTAAATCCTTAATATTACCCCTACCCCACGTTTATACGTTCGCTTATTCAACGCATAATATAGGCTAGACTTGTATAGTCTAACACCTAGCACAAAGATAAATTATCACAACATATAGACAATTAAAATAAATCTAATCATAATAGGTGTGAAACTTGCATAAACTACACATGTTAAGGATCAAAAGGTGTCAACTTGTTAAATGTCTCAATTTACATGATATGATCATAGCCCAAATCTATACATAAACTTGCATATGGGGTTTTTAGGCAACATAATGATGGTGTGAACTAGCATAGGATATCACATATATCATAGCATAATTCTAGATGTCATAATAGATGTCTTGGCATATGTTCATAACTTTTCTAATCTATCTAACTTGCATATGTGACTTGTCATATAGATCAACATAACCCAAACATGATGATTTTATTAATATGAACTAACTAGCATAGATGGTAACATCATGGCATTTTTAACATGTATGATTCATCACAACTTAGCATAGAAACTTTCAACATACATAACATCATCATAGCATGATTTACAACATATAAGATATCATCATCACATAACATTGGATTTACAATATACATGATAGCAAAAGGGGTTTACAATAACATATATGATAATTCACATCATCTACTCATAATCCATTCATAACTCAACCTAATTAAAATGATAATAATCTTGTTAAGATCATCATACTCACAATTTAGAGAAGAAAAGAGAGAGTTTTGCTTTGCTTTAGGGTTGAGAGAATTAGAATTGAATTTGCTTTTCTTCTTTCTTAGTTGGCGGCGGCTCCATTGATTTCCATGGCGACGGTATGATGGTAACTATTCTATTAGGTTTAGGGTTAGCATTAGGATGTATTTATAGGTGTAGGAAGTTATTTAGGACCATTAGATTAACCCTGAACCATGAGAACCAATCAAATGCAAAATCTACATTTGAGCGAATCGGCCCACGGGTTGACAGCCAAACACCCTGGATTAACCCCTAGTCGACCCAGCAGCGCTCGGGTCAACCTCAAAAATGGGCCGGTTCGGTTATTTCCCCTCCCAATTCGCTGTTTTGAACTTTTTCGCATTTTATATATATATATATATATATATATATATATATATATATATATATATATCTGCGCAACCCATTTCACTTAATTCTTTTCTAAAAATTAAGTATACTTTAATTTGTGAATTTTAATGTTATAAATTTACGGGGTGTTACATTCTCCCCTCCTTAAAGGATTTCGTCCCTGAAATCTCCAAGTCAAGAAGAATGTATATCCTACCATCTAATCGTCCATCTACTCAACCATCAAACACCAGCATCCATTGCCCTTAAAAGACTTCTAATGCTTTAATGTTTATATGAACAGTGTGTGTATATGTCCATATCTAATGCAAAATTAGGCGGTCTACTGATTCATTCGACCTCCTTAGTGCAATTCATGATAGTGTCATGCATCCAATATGTATGCAAAAGATTCCTAATGATACATATTAATTCTATATGCGTGCACAACCATCCACCCGAATGCAGCAACTATATGATAATACAACCATTATACATCCATTTTACTAAATACATCCATATATATGCAATATGCAATATGATGTGACTGAGCCGATCTGGTGCCTAATAGTGTGTGTATATGCATCCACGAGCAACCACTAGCAAATATTTGCATCCACCTTGCGTCCACCATACATAACATGTCTCAAACACATGTTTCAACCATAGGATTATCCTAACTAAAGGTCAAAGATACTAGCGAGAGGATATACTAAAGATAAGATAAGTACAAGCTAAGCGATAAAGGAGAAATTAAAGGACATACCCTCAAAAAGAAAAGGGTATCGTGAACGCATCTTCTCTTCCGTCTCCCAAGTAGCGTTGCTCTCATCATCTCCCCATTGCACTTTGACTAGTCTGACCTCTCGATTCCTCAACCTCTTGATCTCCGACCCAAGAATGCGCGTAGGAGCTCGTCGAATTGTCGCATCACGCTCTATCTCCACCTCTCTAAGTAAGCTCGGCTCTACCACTTCCGCGGTCTCGTGCAAGCACTTCCTCAAATGTGACACATGGAATACGTCATGTACACCACTAAGTCTCTCGGGCAACTCCACTCTATACGCCATCCGTCCAATCCTCTCCTTAATAGGAAACGGCCCTACAAACCTTTGTGCTAATTTCCCAACCGACCCAAAGCGAACAACGTTTCGTAATGGAGACACTTTGACAAAGACCATGTCCCCAACTTCAAACTCGAGATCTGTCCTCCTCTTATCCGCATAAGATTTCTGCCTATCTTGCGCTGCTTTCATCCTCCTTCGAATCAAGTCGATCTTCTCCGAAGTCTCCCTAATTATATCGGGCCCAAGTAAGATCTTATCCGTAGATTCCCACCAACATGTAGGTGAACGACAAGGTCATCCATATAGAGCTTCGAATGGTGTCATACCAATGCTGGACTGAAAGCTATTATTATATGCGAACTCAACCAATGGAAGATGCTCTTCCCATGTACCCCCGATGTCTAGGATACATAGCCTCAACAGATCCTCTAGAATGCGATTCACGCTCTCAGTCTGGCCGTCCGTCTGAGGACGATACGCGGTGCTCAAACATAACTGAGTCCCTACCGCCTCTTGTAAGCTTCTCCAAAATTCGCTAGTGAAAATAGGATCGCGGTCGCTCACTATGCTAGAAGGAACACCGTGCAAACGAACTATCTCTCGAATGAATACAGAAACTAACCATGAAGCAGTCCTCTTACTCTTCACGGGAATAAAATGGGCGCTCTTAGTAAGTCTATCTACTATAACCCAAATTCCCGTATTACCCTTCCTCGATCGCGGTAATCCATCCACAAAATCCATCGAGATGCTTCCCCATTTCCATAGTGGAACCTCCAATGGGTGAAGCAACCCACCGGGTTTCTTTTGCTCCGCTTTTACTTGTTGGCACACCAAGTATCTAGCGACATACTCGGCCACGTCTTTCTTCATGCCGGCCCAAAAGTAAACTCTCTTCATGTCTTTGTACATCTTGTCCCCGCCGGGATGAATGGTCATCTTCGAACGATGTGCTTCGTCAAGAATAGTCTTCCTTCGGTCATCGTCTTTTGGTACACAAAGTCTACCGTCCCTACGTAACCAACCCTTATCATCTAGGGTATACCTACGGAGACAGCTTGATGACTCCCCTCCTTTGAGCTTTTCTACTAACTCAACTAACTGTGGGTCGTCTCGCTGTGCCTCGCCAATCCGTCCCAAAAGCGTAGGTCTGACCTCCAAGGATGCTAGCAAACCGGGTACGAAGTCAACGGAAGGTCTAAAGTCAAACATCGAAATGAATTCTAAACTTTGTCGCTCAACAAACAAAGGACTTAAGGATAATCTTTTTCTACTTAAGGCATCGGCCAACACATTACCCTTGCCAGGGGTATATGCTATCTCAAAGTCGTAGGACGCTAAGAACTCCATCCACCTTTGCTGCCTTAAGTTCAAGTCCTTTTGAGAGAATAGGTATTTTAAAGATTTGTGGTCAGTGAATAGTTCGAATTTCTCGCCAAGAAGATAATGACGCCAAGACTTAAGCGCGAAAACAATAGCGGCCAACTCTAGGTCATGTGTGGGGTAATTCTTCTCATGCGCTCTCAATTGCCTTCCACCATAGGCTATTACCCTGCCCTCTTGCATTAAGACTGCGCCTAGTCCTGTCCCACAAGCGTCAGTATAAACAGTAAATGGCTTACTCCCGTCTGGCAATACTAAGACTGGGGCTGAAGTCAAAGCTCTCTTCAAATGTTAGAATGCATCATCATAATCTACGTCCCATGTGAAAACTAGGTTCTTCTTCGTCAAGCGTGTCAATGGAGCTGATATCTTTGCGAAGTCTTTGATAAACTTCCTATAGTAGCCAGCCAACCCCAAGAAACTTCTCACTTCGGTAGCAGTTTTAGGAACCTTCCAATCTTGGATGGCCACCACCTTCGCGGGATCTACAGCTATCCCTTCTTTGGAAACCACGTGCCCCAAGAACCGTACTTCCTTCCTCCAGAAGTGACACTTAGAAAATTTAGCCTCAAGGCTATGTGCTCATAGGGTCTCCAACACATCCCTAAGATGTAGGGCATGCTCTTCTTCATCCTTAGAAAAGATCAAGATGTCATCTACAAAGACTACCACGAATTTGTTAAGGTACTCCCTAAACACCCTACACATCAAATCAACAAAATATGCTGGGGCGTTTGTCAAACCGAAGGGCATCACTAGCCATTCATAGAAACCGTCCGGAGTCCTAAAGGCAGTCTTGTCTATGCTATCCTCAGCCACTCTCAACTGATGGAACCCAGTGGCTAAATCCAACTGCGAAAACACTGAGGCGCCAACTAACTGATCGAAGAGATCGTCAATCCTCGGCAGTGGGTGTCTATTCTTCTTAGTAAGTTTATTAAGATCTCTATAGTCCACACATAGTCTAAGGGACCCATCCGCCTTCGTGGCAAATACTACTGGAGCACCCCACTCCGATATACTTCGTCTTATGAATTCCATCTCAAGCAACTCCTTCACTTGCTTATCGAGTTCCCTCCTTTCACGTGGAGCCATGTGGCGTACTGGAAAAGATACTGGTTTCGCATTATGCACAAGATATATTCGAAAATCTATCTCCCGCTTCGGTGCTAAGCCCTTCACCTCCTCAAACACATCCGAATATTCTCGGACCACTCTAACAGATCGTAGATTTTCCTCAGACGCGTCAAGCGATTCTAGATAACTTAGCATAACCGAATTTATGGGATTACAAAAGATTTCGAGAGTATTTCCAAGGCGAGTCATGAGCCTAACTACTCTCCTTTCACAATCAAGAACGGCCCCATTTCTCAATAACCAATCCATTCCTAAAATTAGCCCATAGCCCATGAAGCCCAACACTTAAGCATCACATCTAAATTCAACGCTAAGTACGGAAATTTTCAAATCCAAACACATCATAGACAAATAAGCTGAGCCCCCAATTGGATTCTAAACAACTAAGGGATCCTCTACTAAACTGGTGTTTAAGTGCAGTGATTCAACTAATGATGTAGAGATAAACGAATGTGATGCGCCCGAATCGAATAAGGTACGGACAGGATGATCAAACAGAAAAACTAAGCTTTCTACAGAAATGGTTCTACCTCGTTCTTGCAGCGGTGGGACCGCGAGAGCCTGAACTTGTCCCCTAGCCTGCCCTGGTGCCATAAGAGCCTGCACCTATCCTCCCGAGGTAGCTCCTTCCCTCTGCCCCTTCTTTGGGCAGTCCTTCACTAAATGTCCCGCATCGCCACAATGAAAATAGCCTGTCTTCTTTTTCTTTCGGCAATCCTTGCTGAGATGGCCTGGTGTCCCACAGTTAAAACATTTCTTCTTTCCCTTGCCGTTATTGTCTTTACCACCCTTCTTGTTTTGCTGCTGTGGTTTCTTCTGATCCCCCTTCTTCTCGGGTGCCTTATCAGCTTTAGCGCTTTTCTCCTCATGCATAAGCGCCATTTCTACTAACTTCTCAAAGGTGGCCCCCATAGGGATGTGGGTCATAGCCAACCCTTGCAATGGTTCATTCAAGCCATTCACGAACCTCAGCGCCTTCTTCTCCTTTGTGTTCACTAAGTCCAAGCCAAACCTTGCTAACTGATTAAATTTGTTAACATATTCTTTCACTGATGAGCTTCCTTGCTTCAATGTCAAGAACCTTTCCATATATAGATTTTCTTCCGCCCTTGAGAGAAACTTCGCCTCGAACCTACGTCTGAAATCCGCCCAAGAGTCAACAGGACGCTCCCCATTAGTGACCTCCCACCAAAACGAGGCCTCTCCCTTCATCAACCAAGATGCTAAACGAACTCTCCTCCCTTCTTCTACTTCAAAGATTTCTAGCAATTCTTCCACCTCCTTAAGCCAATCTCTAGCTTCCACAAACGTTTCTGACCCTGGAAATGGTTTTCCACCCATAGCCTTGAATTCCTTGCACGTCTTTGCAAAAGTATCTACGCGATGAGGAGGAGGAGGAACAGGTGCAAATGGTGGTGGAGGAACATTGGCTGGACCTGCAGCGGCCCTAGCGTCTAATAACCTCCTATACCATCCTGGTATCGTTACACCGTCGGGTAGATTAAGATCTTCAGCCATGCTGAAACGAAAAAAGAAAGATTCAGAATGGAGAATTCGAAAGATAAAGATATGGGCTATTGGGGATTATGTTTTTTTTTCTTAAAAACCTTTCTCTTTAAATTTCTCATTAAAACATGTTTTTGAAAGCACTTCTTCCAAAAATAACTATTTTTCTAAAGTATTTTTATCTGTTCTGGTAACCTTAAGCTCTGATACCACGTGTAACACCCCACGTCCATTAATGTCACTCACAAAGGGAATGCATTAACTTCCATGGAGGTTATAAGTGAATATAGAACAGAAAAATTACAACAAGACAGATAATAAGTAGTACTTGAAAACTAAAACTTCATTTTATTGCAGCGGAAACATGTTTATTACATCACAAAACCATTAATCAGAGTCAAGTACATTATCCATCTTCATAAAACAAAATACATAATCCCATTACACAAATAGCCATTAAAGAAGATAACAGCGCTGGACTTTACTTCAAGGGTCCAAGCTTTCCAAGAGAGATAAAGCAATCCAATCAAACTCCACTAGAGCTGGGCCCAACCTGAGGACCTGGAGGGGGAAAAGGATAGAAATGGAGGGGGTCAGACATAAAGTCTGGCGAGTATGATAATTCTAACAATACTATTATCAAAATAACTAGACTAAGGCATAAGTTGGAAGACAAGTAAATGTCTATGAACTCTTAGGAAGATAAAGATAGCGTTTAAGATAACGTTAAAGATAACGGTAAAGGCACACCTAATTACTAACGAATGATTACTACACTGCACCGCACATTACTACACTGCACCACACCAGTTACCCTATTGTTTGATCCCACTTGCTTCACACAGAAACTTTATAAATAGCCTTACGTACCCCTAGCTGACTACATAGGTGCCGTCTGCCCCTATCTCCACTAGGTGTACCCCACTACCCACTTTCGATCGGCTCCCTACTCGTAGATACCCGTGCTGGCCCCACAGTGGGGTGTATCACTCCCCTAAAGTGGCAACCCGATACAACTTGAGAATGCACGGCTTATACCTACACGATGCAACAACGTCTTACCTACCAGCCCGAGTCCACACACGCATACGAAACCCGTTGGACTTGCGTTGCCACTGCTCCCCGTTTTGGCCTCTTACAGTCAAACCCAGCATGTGTGTCCCGTCCTCGACTTGGGTCATGCCCACAAAGATACGTTTGGGATACTGGTCGAAATGGGCCCCCACAAGCTACCCACCTAAGCTTGTCACTAGTATATCCCACTTAACCCTCTTAGTCATGTTCATTTACATGTATGTTTGGTTAAGTCTTACTAATCGTATTTCACATGCCACTAAGGGCACCCCCAAGATTCCTCATGCCACCCAAGGCACCTACTTAATCCCCATGTCCCACCTTACATGTTTATCTGGTTAAGTATTTCTTAATTCATTCAGGCCATAACCTCATAAAGACCTCTCACATTAGACTGGCATTTATGGCAGCTGGATTTGCCAGGCGGGTCCGGGCAGTCTTACACCATAAAAGAGTCTAACCTCGTGTCTTTACAACCGTTATGATTTAGTTTAGGCCTAGGACCTCTCACATTGGGCTGACATTTATGACCACTGGATTTGCCGGGCGGGTCCGGGCAGGTTTACGTCACAAACGAGTCCAACCTCGTGTCCTAAGCATTGATTAACACTTAAAATCTTTTACCCCGGTTTTAATAATTCCCTATTCAAATTATTAATTAAGTCAACTTTTAATGATGTCCATAATTGACTCAATTATGGCCATCCACTTATGGCATGCAAAATCATATCAATTGCACCCCAACTTTTTAATATTAAATCCTTAATATTACCCCTACCCCACGTTTATACGTTCGGTTATTCAACGCATAATATAGGCTAGACTTGTATAGTCTAACACCTAGCACAAAGATAAATTATCACACAACATATAAACAATTAAAATAAATCTAATCATAATAGGGGTGAAACTTGCATAAACTACACATGTTAAGGATCAAAAGGTGTCAACTTGTTAAATGTCTCAATTTACATGATATGATCATAGCCCAAATCTATACATAAACTTGCATATGGGGTTTTTAGGCAACATAATGATGGTGTGAACTAGCATAGGATATCACATATGTCATAGCATAATTCTAGATGTCATAATAGATGTCTTGGCATATGTTCATAACTTTTCTAATCAATCTAACTTGCATATGTGACTTGTCATATAGATCAACATAACCCAAACATGATGATTTAATTAATATGAACTAACTAGCATAGATGGTAACATCATGGCTTTTTTAACATGTATGATTCATCACAACTTAGCATAGAAACTTTCAACATACATAACATCATCATAGCATGATTTACAACATATAAGATATCATTATCACATAACATTGGATTTACAATAAACATGATAGCAAAAGGGGTTTACAACAACATATATGATAATTCACATCATCTACTCATAATTCATTCATAACTCAACCTAATTAAAATGATAATAAACTTGTTAAGATCATCATACTCACAATTTAGAGAAGAAAAGAGAGAGTTTTGCTTTGCTTTAGGGTTGAGAGAATTAGAATTGAATTTGCTTTTCTTCTTTCTTAGTTGGCGGCGGCTCCATTGATTTCCATGGCGACGGTATGACGGTAACTATTCTATTAGGTTTAGGGTTAGCATTAGGATGTATTTATAGGTGTAGGAAGTTATTTAGGACCATTAGATTAACCCTGAACCATGAGAACCAATCAAATGCAAAATCTGCATTTGAGCGAATCAGCCCATGGGTTGACAGCCAAACACCCTGGATTAACCCCTAGTCGACCCAGCGAGGCTCGGGTCGACCTCAAAAATGGGCCGGTTCGGTTATTTCCCCTCCCAATTCGCTGTTTTGAACTTTTTCGCATATATTTTTTTATTTAATTTATATATATATATATATATATCAATATATATATATATATATTTCTCTGCGCAACCCATTTCACTTAATTCTTTTCTAAAAATTAAGTATACTTTAATTTGTGAATTTTAATGTTATAAAATTACGGGGTGTTACAACCACTGACGCCACTTTTAGCTAGAAAGAAACGCATGTCCTCCCTGAGGTCCTTCTCCCGTTTTTAGTTCACGACTGGGGTGTGTGGCTCGCGAATCAACATTACACAAAGCTATGCCACACAGGCTATGCTTTGATCATCCACCACAAGACTTTGCTTTTCAACAGAAGCCTCGATCAATTGCCACTTAGGCATGCCACACAGGTAATTCACTCCATGCGTTTGATATCCATCAATATATAACCTCTGAGCTCGTACGTCTCAGAGAAGGGCGTCAAGCAAGAGAATAAATTTTCCGCCGCCAAACAGATACATATTTAATAGAAATCAATCACACAGACTAAAATTCAATGTCAGACACACAGTCCATTACAAGTTCGTTCTGGGTCTGAACGAAACCGGAGGCACCTAGTACCCCGCATATCCATCGATCTCCAAGTACGTCTGGACGATCACCAACTGATTCCCTCCTCTTGGGTGTACGACCCAATCAAGATCATCAGTAATTATCCAAACGACGTGAAAACCTCCGGTGTAGTTCCGCCACTGAGCGGGGGCCACGGCCCCCCAACCTAGTGTAGTTCTGCCATTACCTACCCAGAGAAAGAAGTCAAGCATCTCATTTACTTGGAAATGGCGACTAGTAACTCTCTTCACCTCTTTATTTTTTCATTCTCTCATTTCTGCCATCATCCACCTCTTTAGACTCAGAATTTCTTTCTCTTCCTATTACTTGCTTCTCTCCCTTCTCTTCTAAATTTTGCCACGCTTAAGTAACAGTGCTTGCGCAAAATACAAAATACTGCTCTTTCCTCAGATTTGACCAAAGCTTTAACCTTGCTTCCCCTCTCTGTTTTGATGATCCACTGGACCACTAGAGTTTTGTATCCTACGCAGTTTCAAGGAGTTCTTCCCGGTTCAGATCTGAATCTTGACTGCCTTTTGCCTCATAGGAGATTGAAATGCCGACGAGTAGGAATTGGGTCGTTCGTTAATCTGCTTTGCTGGTTTATTTCATTGATTTACTGTGAGTTACATTCTTTTCTGGTTTGCATCGCTTTGAGGTGAGGTTATTTGATGATTCGGTTGATTTCGATCTTTATTTGTTCATTTTGTGTGGTGTTATGGGGATGTTGGTTGTTCTCTACATTGGTGCAGCGCCACCAGTCTTGTTAAAACGCGATAGCATGCTACAGGCTTTGCAGGCTGTGGTAAATGTTGTTGGCCACTCCCTTGTCAACAATGCCTCCTGTGTTATGGTTCTTTGCCTCTCCAAGTTTTGGCCTCTACATTGATGTAAAAACCCATAACTTCCCCAGTTGGGAAAGCGCGGATAGTTCGAGAACAAGCCACAACAGAACGCAGACGGAAGAACATTTCATTGCTTATTACAACAATTCCATCAGAATACAAGAATATACAGAGTATGAATAATATTACACATTATAAAATATCAGAGATTACAATACATTACATAGCAGCGGAAAATAATACAAACACAACTGAAGGAGATATACGGATACAAAGCTTTCCGGATATCATTCCAGCTGTAAACCAGGATCCTGTGAATATAAATCTGCAAAACCAAAATTACTAGCTTCCCGTGTCGAAAATAAGGGCACCCAGAGTTTAGGTTAAAACAATAAACTCCAGGTCAGTCATGGGACTGGTATGAGAACTAAAAAAGTTATTTAAAACTTTACTTTAAATCAGATATATCAAGAGACCATGCCGTATAACACGGAACGGGTTCCTCCTAAGAATACCAGTGCATATAACAAAACAGCGCAATGCTTTTTGGAAAAATGAAGCTTTTATAAGACCCAGGTCCTATCACACAATGCAACGCAAGCTGGGGGATAGGGTTTTCCCTTATAATAGCCAAACATGGTTGATACGTTTAAAACAAATCATTTGATACTATTATAAGTGTATAGTGTATAAAACAACTTCAAATCATAAGTATCAATCATAGACGGCATGGGTACCATATATCATGTCGCCATACTATTTCTACAATTAAAACCGCAAATGTCACGTATTTGGAAGTTGGATTTCCATCTGTGAACCGAGGCAAAAGATAGTCCTCTACCGATTCGAGACAATCTAGCCTACCATGTCTCAGGATCAGAGCTTGAGTGACCCTTGGATCGTCAGGGCCGGTCCACCGATGTGGATTAAAATGCCTGAACACTACGTTTCCCCGCCCTTTGGGGGCGCAAATGAGCCAACAAATGACTCCATCAGACCCGGATCATCCGATCAAATTGAGGCACCTCGCAACAGCAACAACTACATAAGTCAAACTCGTCAGGGCGTGTAAAACCACTGACGCCACTTTTAGCTAGAAAGAAACGCATGTCCTCCCTGAGGTCCTTCTCCCGTTTTTAGTTCACGACTGGGGTGTGAGGCTCGCGAATCAACATTACACAAAGCTATGCCACACAGGCTGTGCTTTGATCATCCACCATAAGACTTTGCTTTTCAACAGAAGCCTCGATCAATTGCCACTTAGGCATGCCACACAGGCAATTCACTCCATGCGTTTGATATCCATCAATATATAACCTCTGAGCTCGTACATCTCAGAGAAGGGCGTCAAGCAAGAGAATAAATTTTCCACCGCCAAACAGATACATATTTAATAGAAATCAATCACACAGACTAAAATCCAATGTCAGACACACAGTCCATTACAAGTTCGTTCTGGGTCTGAACGAAACCGGAGGCACCTAGTACCCCGCATATCCATCGATCTCCAAGTACATCTGGACGATCACCAACTGATTCCCTCCTCTTGGGTGTACGGCCCAATCAAGATCATCAGTAATTATCCAAACGACGTGAAAACCTCCGGTCTTCAAGCACCGTCTTCACCTTCGACCTATCGTCGTATCAGTTATTCTGGATGGGATAAACCCGGTCTTCCCGAATAACTCGCGTATACTTTAAATAAGTGTTACACAAACACAACATACGCCTCATTCCAATTCATCAGTCACTAACCGTAAATTAATCAAGAGAATAATCCCCCAAATATTAACCCCGAAGGCTGAAACCAACCTCAGATCAATACCCAGGAAACCGTTTTGCTTAGCTAAACTACAGTCAGTTTCTAAATTTCACTTTCTTAGGGAAAGGTTCCCATTAATTTTATCAAAGATAAATTCTTTTAAATTTATTCTTTAATCTACTCTTGAGTATCAACTCAAACTAGTCGGGATTAGCGAACCTTACCGAAGTAATCGTTTGTTTTAATTTCCCCATCCCAACCTATTCATCCCATGAAGTAAAACTGGTCTTACTTCATATCTAGCACCACGGTGTTATCGGTAAATTCAATTACCATTTCACATTCAAATCTAATTAAAGATTTAACTATCGCCTGGAGAAAAACTGGTGATACTCCATTCTTGATCTTTTCAATCTAATTAAAGATTCATTAAAAATCCACTTAGTTTTAATCTTTAACTGGGTTAAAGAATCAGTGTCATTTAAAGACACCATTCACGATAAACCCAAATCACATTTGACATCAAATCAAGGCTCTGAATAGAAAATATACCGGCTTATATTCAATATCAAATTCTACGACCAACAAATATCGTATTGGAAATAACGATATATATATATATCTTTCAAATTCCCATAACAATATCTGTATCACCACGAAATCCAACATCGAAATATTCCAAAGACAGTTTCGATTCAAATCCATTCCAATATAATTATTGGAAATTCTGGTTATTTTCAAAACCATTTCAAATCCGATTTATTTATTTAAAAATAAATAGAATTATAATTCTAGTTCAAAACTAGTTCATTTTGATAAAAATCTATTTTTATCTTTTCGAATATGGATTTTTTCATCCCAATTCTTCCCAAATCATTTCTTATGATTTTACACAAATTATTGATATTTTTAATAATTTTGCCAAGGCCCGTACAGTCGATTTCCATCAATGGCCATCGAACTGCACTTACAACGACCTTTTCCAAATTTGATTTTGACATAATTCCAAATCCAACCGTTAGATTTCTAATTTCTAATATTTGTTAAAAGCTCTTTTCGATACGAACCCAACGGTTCCGGTTTTAGGAGAATCCGACGGTCGGATCTCCCGTAATATCCGTTCGAAGTCAATGGTCGAAATTCGCAAACTGCCGCAGCGCGGCGCGTTCTATTCAGGCCATTATATTATATATATAATATATAATATGTACTTCGTCGATTTCCTTTTAAAACGTGCTTTATAAATCATTTTAAATTCATTTTCAAAACGGTTTCAACTTCATATTCAATTTCAAATCAAAATTGAATATTCCAATATAAATTCGTTTTAAATTCATTTCAAATCGATTTCAATTCAGTTTCAATTTAATTCGAATTCAATTCCTTTCGATTTCAATTCGAATTCAGTTCTATTCAATTTGAATTTCGATTATTTTCAGTATAATTCAAATTTCGAAATCACTTTCAATATACATTGAAAATTGAATAAGTCGATATAAATATCGTTCACGTCAAAATGGCGTCAATCTAATCAACACGGCTTCATATATTTCTATTTTCAAATATTCTATTTCAAATATTTCTTTTTCAAATATTTCTATTCAAATATTTCTTTTCAAATATTCTATTTCAAAACTGGAATGAGGCCCAATCAACAATGACAAATAATCAACCATCATCCAAAGTGCATTCTACACTGTATAAGCATCAAATATAAATATTCAACGCTTATAACAGTCTGTCAATCAATCGATCGACACACAACTAAACAATCGGGATTAGTGTACGTCAAATATCATCCCAATACCCGTGTGGGGTTTCAAACAATCAAACACATATTTTATTTGTGTAGTTGGGCGATGTGTAAAATTTAACGTCCCAATCAATATCAGTCAAATGTGTATATAAACAAATCGTTTGATTTGTTTATTTTTATTTCCTTTCATATACACGTTAAAAATTCTATTTTTAACTATAAAATATTTTTAACTATATAAATATTTTATTTCATTTCACATCACATCACACAATCAACTACACATCAAAATCAAACAAACAAGCATACAAGCCGTCCATGGTCTGTGGACGACGGGTGTCGGGTGCTACTAAACACCGTTTGCATCCTAGTATATCTTTTAACTAGAAAATTAAATTAAAAGGTGAGAAGTTCTCACCAAAGCTATCCCAACTCCACGACACTTCATATGTAGAAATCTTCGTCGTTCTCACCCTTTTGTCAACATTCACTGCCCGTATTCTCTACATATATAAAAATCACATTTTTACTTCGCTATTCGATATATAAAAATCGAATTTTTACTTTGCTATTCAATATATAAAAATCGAATTTTAACTTTGCTATTCAATATATAAAAATTGAATTTTTACTTTGCTATTCAACATATAAAAATCGAATTTTTACTTTTCCATTCAATATATAAAAATCGAATTTTTACTTTGCTATTTAATATATAAAAATCGAATTTTTACTTTGCTATTCAATATATAAAAATCATATTTTTAATCTTTCTATAATATAAAAATTATATTTTTAACCTTCCTATAACATAAAAAATATATTTTTTTGACTAAAATTAATATCTTCTTCTAATCAAAGATTATATTTCTAATTTGCTACTAACCATATAAAGATAATATTTTTAATTAGCTACTAACCTTTTTATTTTAAACACAATTAAAAACTGAAAATAAAATTAGATAAGTAAATAAAACTTACTTTCCTAAATGGAGGAGGAGTGGTGGTTCATCACTGTTGGCCGGGGGGGTTCACCATCGCTGTGGTGCCAAGGGAGGAAGAAGAAGAAGCAGCGGCCGCAACAGCAGCAGGAGGAGGCGTCAGGTGCTTGCGCGCGTCGTTTGAGGTAGGGGGTTTGTGTCGCTCAGCAACAGGAGGGGGACGGGGGTGCGTCGTTCAGCAGGAGGAGGGGGGAATCGCGCAGCAGGAGGAGGGGGGATCGCGGTGGCGACGCCGCCGGGGGGGGGGGGGGGGGGAGGGGGTCGCGATCGATTAGGCTAGGTTTTTTTTTCTCTGTTGACTTTTAATGAAGGGAGGGGGAGAGTAGGAATATATAAATATTTATATTAAATTTTAATTTTAATTTCAAAAAGCAACTTTTACTCTTGACCTCGAAATCGAACCCACCGCCTGTCGTCTATAGCTAATTACCCTCATTCCGAACACAATGGGATATGTATCGTAAGCTGATTCGGTTGTTTCGATCAGTTTCCGTCAAAATCAACATATAACTCTATATATTGAATTTGAACGCGCATTTCAATTTACTGGGGTCACATACTAACTCGAAAAATTCCGGAAAAATATTTTCTAGCTTCGTATTGACGATACGGTCCTAACAAAACTAATTTCGCCAAATTCTGAGACCGTTTGAAAAATGGCCATTTTCCAGTCGATTAAAATCAACTGAAACTGGTCAAACGCGTTTTCCTTTGCCATGCTCACATATTGAATCGAAAAATTATGAAATTTTAAACCTAACAATAACTTGACATCGCGGATCCAACAAAATTGGTTTCGTCGAAATCCGAGGTCGTTTGCAAAATGACTATTTTTAAGGGCCTGAATTCCATAGCGACTATTCTGAAATTTCAACTGGACGTAACTTTTGATTCCCGCTATGAAATTTGGATTTTTTGGATTCGTTGGAAAGATATTATCAATTAGATTCAAATATTTTTGGTTTCACTAAAATCCGGATTATTTTGAATTCTGTACATTCTTTTGAAGTTTGAAATCGAATTATCGAATTACCGTGCCGTTTTTAATTACTTTTATAATTATAAATAATTATTTATATTCCAACGACGATCTATATAATATATACGTTCGAATTCTATTCAAAATAAATTTCTCGTCGTTATTATTTAAAATAATTCATTTTAAATAATCAAAATTCGCTAAAATTGCTAAAATAAAAAATTTAAATTGGCCCAGATTTCCGGGTTATTACAATTGATGAATTCACACGCACCCCTCTTGTTCACAACAATCCCATCATCAAACCTAGCTTCGTTCTTTCCTTGGTGTTCCCCTTACCCATTTCTTTCTTGCTCTAGGAAATTGATGCATGCAAATGAACAATTTTCCGAAGTCCCATGCACCTGTTACCACCTATCCACTGCTTACTTCTCTACTTCTTTCTTGCCTGCTCCCTTATTCTCTTCTCCATTTCTTCGCTTAACTGCTCCCCTCCACATCTTTCTTTGCTCCAATTGAACAATCCCGTTTACCAATGCTACTCTTTTTGACCCATTATTTTCCAGTGCCAAGCACGTTGCCCTACATCACTACATGTCCTTTCGCATGCCCAACCATCATTTGCTACTTCTGTAAAGTGCAAAACGATAGCCAGTCTGGGTCATTCTGGTACCTATGTTATAATATATCCGGAGATCAAACTCCTTTCCATAAATCAACTTGAGCCATGCATTATCACTTGAATCCAAAAGAAAACATTTAGCCGATACAAGATGCGCAGACTCATAGCAAACTAACACGAAATGCAAAATCAATATATTCCCATGCATGACAAAACACTTTGAAAACCCGAGTTAACCAAATGCATGAAAACTCTACCATCTGACGTTCTGACTAGCAGATACTAACCACAATATCAAATAGTCTTTTCAAATTTTTTAAGTTTGTCAATACCGATCTCTTTGTTTTATTTTTTCGACTGAATATAAATATCTCCACTGTTTAAAAACATACACAGTTTCTATTTATTTATTTATCTTCAGGTTCTTGGTTTACGTTCTCAGGCATTATATAAAAGTTATAATGATTGAACACAACTCATTTACTAGTATATATGCACTTATGTATGTATGCATCGCCATATAGACATAACAAATGAAATTTTTTACTCACCTAACATGACCTCTGTTTTTTTTAGTTTACAGAGTACAGGTTGGCTTCAGTTTTTGTTTCTCATTTTCATACATGTTTATTCACTAATGTTAACACTTCAGACGTGTGCAAGAGTACTCAGCCTAGCATTCATAAACATCCATATAATAACATATCAGTTTGAACTTAAAGTATTTGTAGAGGAGTTTACTCATCTATAGGGTCCTCTGTTTTTCTTATTTGTTTTCCAGGTTGTATGGAAGATCAAAACTTGCTAAATCTACTTCATTCAAATTAAACCATATATGCATATATATAACTTTTGCATAATACTATAGACAATCATGATAGTTTAAATTAGCAAAACAAAGTAGTTTGCTAGCCAAAAGTACACTGTCTTTCAGGTTCGTTCTTAGATGACACAGTTTTGTTTCCACTATCATGTTGATCCCCAGTTCTCCAGCTTTTTGAATGAGTTTTCAAATGAATTCAGCAGAGTACTAGGTGTGAATTTATAGTAGAAAACAACTAATAAAATATTGCCTAACCACTGTTTCAAATCTAGAAAATATCGCCCGAGATTTCCTCCGAGATCTCGTTTTGG
Organism: Allium sativum; assembly: GCA_030737875.1. Lineage (NCBI taxonomy): Eukaryota > Viridiplantae > Streptophyta > Magnoliopsida > Asparagales > Amaryllidaceae > Allium > Allium sativum. The sequence goes on from CM060920.1 coordinate 496,245,154, forward strand.
GCTCCTTCTGAAACGAAACAGCAAATATCACTCTAAATTTCCTTTCAAATATATCGCCCGAGATATTGCAGTATCGAATGATATATTGACCGAGATGAAATATTGGAATATCATCCGAGATCTTAGTTTTTTTGGTTAAAATTTAAATTTGTGCCTGAACTAGAACTATAATTAAAAAACTCAAATCTAGCCATACCAATCTTTTGTTATTTTACATTTTGCATGTTAAATGACTATATTGTATGTTCGTATATGTTTTGCGATGTTTATGATTTTCATATTCGTCTTTTTACATACATGTTACTTATGAAATTATGTATTTTATGGACTATTTATGCTGAATTTTTTAATATTTTGGATCCTTTTAATATTTCATGTTTAATAATATTCTTGTTTTAAGCATATTACGATTTAGAGTATGAATGATATTTCGCAAAATAAAGAACAATAAAGTTATTTTGCATTTTAAGTTTAAGTTACTATATTTTTGATAGCATTCATAAAAATCATTTTGTTAAAATGTCATTTTTAACATATCATGTACCCCGAGATTGTTCCTATATGAACTTTCATACCTGAGACGAAAATCGGAGACGAACTCCCGAGTTAGACTCATCTCATCTGAGATCTCCCCTGATACGAGACCGAGTCTATAAAATCCCCGAGACGAAACCCGACCGATATCCGAGATTTAAAACCTTGTTCCTAACACATCGGCTTTAATGGGGAAGTAAGAGGCGGTTGAAAAGAGGGGTGTTGATTAGGCCATTCACACATTAAATTTCCACCAGTATTGTATGCAGGCCAGCACACAAATGCACATGCCTCATGTACTAAAATGTTAGATAACTAAGTTTAACTTCTTGTAACGACCATAGGAATTTTCGACCCTGAAAATCGACACAAATATAAATGTCGGCTATTCAAGCATCAGAAATACCAGATCATTAATAGAAAGAAGTTTAAAGGTGAGAAATAGAAAAAAAAGTTAGAATAGAAGAAAAGTACACAACTGAACAGCATCAGAGTAAATATGAATCTCACAGCGGAACAAATAAAATATATTATATAACATATCTTGGAAATACAAAACTGTGTTTGTACTTACATATATCATCAGAGTACATTACATGTATATCACAGCGGAAATAAACTCTATATATAACTAGTGTTGAAGCCTCCTACTCCAAGCTCCTTCAAGTATCTGTAAAATCCTAAGTGCTTGACTTTGTACAAATTTGGGCACCCAAGAGTTTAGGGTAAAACAAAACAAAATAAACTCAGGGTCAGTCATGGGACTGGTGTGAGTAACTCCAATCATTCGGTTTAACTTTTCAAAACCCTTTTTGAAAGAAAGGATAATCGTAAGACCGACCCACACATAAATACGGATGGTTTTTATCTAAAGATAACCCAAAACGTTTTTGAAAATCAATACTTTTCTGACATTATAATAGTGTCTAAATACAAATAAATAACAATCTAGCGGAACACTTGCATCTCATGCTCCACATATATAGTATACAATCAAAACCGCGGGCGCTTACTGGAGATTGGATTCCGACTATGACAAGGTATGGAACCACCTGATGATAGTGTATCTCTAGAGAGGAATACACTGGGTTCAACAAGAACGTCTTGCAACCCGACCACACATGACCGACCACTCATTTCTCTTGAGTGTATCGAATATATTGTCACCTACGACTGCTAGCAACATAACCGTTCCCAGGAGATACATAAGGAAAAGAAGTAATAAACATGAATATTCTCTAGATGGTGACAATACACCCTAATGGGGGCGACCCACATAGCCATGTTGCTTGCCCGATTTTTGTCATTTCCCGGTTAATGAGGCTTAAGGTCATAACGTATCTTTTGACAGATCACACCTCCATTTACTTTGAATGCCACATCGTCATACCCGCCAAATCACAAATTGATTTCCACAAAAGTACCATGGGTATAAAGCTAAAAGAAACGAATTCCTCCGCCACCAGCGTAGATACGTTTGAAAAGATCAACTTACGCGATTTATTAGATATACTCTATCAGACATTCGTCCATACAAGTTATCCTGGGACTGGACAAACCGAAGGCACTATTCTGTAAATCCATCTTAGGCAATTTCTACCAAGGATCGCCAGAACAGTCCTTGCATAACTCCGTCTTAAATCGTTTTCAATATATTCGATTCGCAATGCTAATGCCCATACGAAGTGGTTTTCAGATAATAAATCTGATCCCGGTCTCTCCGTATTGATAACGGAAAAATGATCAAAAACTTTGATAGCCAGCGATTTAACTGTCAAAGGAAAACATACATACAAGCAACGGTCATATTTCCAAATGGAAATCTTACCGATCAATTACCAATCAACACCAAGCCCCTTTAATTAATTTATCAATAATTTATTCATTTTCCAATTTTCTGTTTCCCCTGTTTCTCCCAAATATTTCTCAAAACCCGTTTTGCCTCACATGATCCTTGGAAAATGTTTCGTCTATTTTAATCTATTTGTTTTCTATATTTAGGAAATATTTCTTTTAACATCGGTAATTAATTCCATATCTTCACAACTCTTACTTTCTATATTTAGAAATTTTACTTTATTAATAATGAAAAACATTTCCAATTATCATTTCTTTTATTTGTTTAAACCGATGTTATAAAAAATCCATTACCATAACTCAACTCCTTAATAATTTATTGATCGTATCACTAATCAATCTCGCCACCGAACCTTAACCACTCCTCAGTTAATCATGAAGTCAATCAAGTTGGGGTATAATTACCTCTTAGACCTTTACTGAACAACATTCTCAACTTCGAAATAGTCAAAGTTCACAATTTTAAACTGAACATGGCTTACGCGACTCTCGGATTCAATTTAAGAGTCCCCTTCCTTTACGCAAAAATATTGGTTATAACGATATCATTATAATCCTTGTTTCCAGAATTTTTAATTTCAAAATATAACTTAGATTAATTACCTTAAATAGACAATTTATTAATTAATTAATAAATAGGTCTTGATAAAACTGGAAAGTAAATAGTACTTTCCTTTATTCGATATAATCGAATTTCAACTAATAACTTTCTTCCGAATGGTCTATATCCGATTAACATTCCGAACTTTGGAATAGACTCACCGTTTCAGGTTAACACATTTACTTTTGAATTCACTACTTCCCACATTTACCATTTCCTTTTTAACACTATTCCAATTTTCAAAGCATTTTCTTTTAAAACCGTTATTCACTTTATAAAGTGAATATTGTTTCTTTACAAAAAACTGGACCATTATATCAATCAAATCTTGAATTTCATTTAAAATACCATTACAGTTTCAAATCCTGTTTATCGAATTATTTTATAAATTCATATTTGTATCTCACTTTATAAATTCCATTTACAAATCAGTTTCTTATTAACTATATATCAAGTTTAAACTTCATCTCGCTTACATATTCTATTGTAAATTATTGGTTTTAAACCAGTATTATTTATCCTGTACATCTCCTCTTTATATAATATATATTTCTAAAATAAATTATCTTAATAACATTCGACATTTGTCGAATTATAATTACAAATCTTTATAATTTTATTCAACTCATATTCACATCTTGAACTTCGAAATAAATTCAACAATTTCCCTTTTTCTTTTTAATAAATTTATTTCTTGAATTTATCATTTCAAATTATTAATAATAGTCATTTCGCTTTATTTATAAATACCATTTATATATCAGTTTACTTGTTTTTAAAACAAGTCATTACATTCTAGCTAATCGAAATTCCATTTCTATTATAAAATAGAAATCCCTTTTTGAACCCCCAATTTCCTATCTAATATATTCGAATATATTTCACTGTATTTTAATACCAACTATTTTAGGTCAATGTTGTTCAAACATCCTAAAACACACAATAATCAACATCAGATTATTTGTCACATTATATAAAGCAATATATGAAAATCAACAATAAAATTGTTGAGGAATCCAGTTGGATCCCTCCAACCTGTTTCCCTGCATCCATAGATGTTAATCAACAAAAATAACACAATTTCATATAAATATGAAATTATTAAATCAATTTTTAACCAACGACCTCATATATATATAATTAACAACCAATTTATTTGTAAATCATCCAAACAACCATCACACAGCATTCAATTATTTTTATCAATATTAAATAACGTTTATAAGATTATAAAACTGGACAGAGTTAGTGAGTTTACTCTCCTTGGTCGTTAATCATTAAATAACAATTAACGTCGACTGATTGCATCAGACATTTTAATTTGTCTAAAATTGTAACGTGCTCCAAAACTTTTCAAACCAATTCTATGGTGTAGCGTACGCCCCCATGATTCCAACGTGATCGATTTTGTCTGATTTTGTTTATGAATGAGTGAAGTAAATACGTTATAAGTTTATCTACTATTAAACCATGATTAGAACTTTATTAAATATATCACGTAACCTTAATAATTTATTTAAATTAACCGCTAATCACCTTTGACAATACAACTCTTATTTCTGCTACACGGTTCAAACTTCCTGACCTGAAGCCATTCACTGCCACTGTTGAAATCTTTCATGCTCTAAAATCTTTTCTCTACGTACTCACTTCATACCTTTCTCCCTCTGGAAAAAAACTTGAATACGTCTCCTGCTTGAACCCACCGTTCAAAAGCATCATACTCTAGACAAATTATTGTACTGCTGCTAGCAATGTTTATACATGAAATTATTAAGACTTACAGGAATTGGTGCATCCATTCACGCATCCACTCCGGTCATAATTTATTCCACGTATTCTTCTTTAAAAAACTTGGGCTTAACTTTTAATTGTCGGCCCATCATCCCACTTAAATACCCAGACCTATGTTCCCTCTTTCTTCTCCAATCATATAACCTCCCCACTACAGTAAACTACTATACCACTTCACTATTTTTCTTTACTTCATTCAAAAAAAACGAAACTACTGCTCCATATTTTAAACTTCACTACCGAAATTTCATACTACTCCTACTTACTTAATCCACTCCTGACCTTCTCGAATGTCATCCCTAAACCCATCCATTTCTGAAAGTTGTCGACGTAAAGACCACCTCCCTTCCTCATTAAAAATCCCATATATATAATACCATTCTTTTGCACTACCAAGACTCTTCATCTCTAACCTTGATTACGTTTTAAAAACTAACAGATGCTACTCATTGACACGCATTTCCGCGTCCCGCTTATTCGAATCGCGGTCTCCAACGAGTACTGCTAATCAGCTCGGGATACCAGCCTTTCACGCATCCCACTCCCAGTATACAAAACTCCAAACCCAGATCCGCTCGCAGCACCATGCGTCCCTTCATTCACGTATATACCTTGAATCCTTGGTTCCTTGCTAACTTTTCAGCTACTGGAGACGTCAATAGCACTCAAGAAAACTTGTACAGAGTCGAAGTTGGAACTCAAGGATCTTACATATGTATATATTGCGATTTTTAGTGTCTGAGTTTATTTGTTTAGATATTTTTAAATTTGTGGTTTTCCATTGGAAAAGATTCAGCAAAAGTGATTTATTGGAAGAAGTTATCTGTGTATTTATAGATGTTCCAAGACTTCGTGGCCACGTAATAGGATCTACCCACTTAAATAGGGTTGCAGGCTTTCCATTACCTCGCGCATGAAGTAAATAGGGAAAATATAGCTCCACAGATGACGATGACAATACATGCTGTATGCATTTCTTTGTCTTGAAGGTTTAGCTCCTTTGAGTAGGCACGTACGAGTAGTGAAGGCATGGTGATTGATTTAGAAAACACTGATTTACTTTGGCATGAAGTATGTGTAAAATAAATCCTAAAAATGCACCTACTGTTCCAAGCATGAACAGTAATTCATCAGAACTATGGGTTACTTTAACATATCTTAATTAGTGCTTTGTTCCAATGTAAACAATGTTTGGCGCATTCATACTTCACTTCATAGTTGTTCAAGGAGCATATAGCCTTTGTATATGAATATGTGTAAACGAAGAGAGGATGGGACAGCTGTTGCTAGCATGTGCCCGTAGGATTGTATTAATTGATTTGCATGTGTTCCCCAGGTGCATCATTTAGTGTAATTGATAAGGTAAGTTGATCTGAAAACACATTGTTTATTTTGGTATGAAGATTTTAGGGGAATATCCCTGCTTTCCTACGTGAATTAATCCTTAGGTCTGCATTGTATTTCATTTCTTAGGCCCATGTTGATTTGAACACATAGCTAATGGGTTTTCATGAAAAGATATGGAGGCATGTGTGCATCTTCTCTTATACAGTAAACAACGGGTTTTGTGCCTCTTTTTAATTTCAATTTACTATATGCGTTTGTATGGTTAGGCTTAAGCATAGGTGACAAGTTCATACTTAGACATGTGGCTTTTAAAACTATAGTCTGCACTTCTATTAAGTTAGACAAAACATTTCCTCTTTAGTAAAAGTAGCTGGACTTAAATCCGGAACACGATCCGGTTCTAGAATAGTTAGCAAAGATAGATTAAAACATTTCTCATTTTAGTTCAATTCATAATTTAGTAGCAGCAGATAACTACATAGTATGACACATTCCTCACATCATACTTATAACATATACTAACTATGCATGTCCACCTACTCTATGTCAATTTATGTATTTATATTATTAGGTGTTTTCAGACAATTTAGGTTGTAATTGTAGTTCTTCCATGACGTAAAGTGTATTTGATTACTGTGCTACATTGGTAAAATGTAAGTTTCGCAACCATATGATTGTGTATGATACATATGTTAAAAAGGGTTGGTTTTTATACGATGAATTCTATATTGCTTGCGAATATAGTCAAGTGATGCAACGATGAATTTTCTACTTTAGAGTGTTGGTGTTACAATGAAGTTGCTAAAATTTAGCGATGCCATTACGACACTATGACATTGATATACCCATGTGTCACGAAGGCATCATTAGTGTTTTTTGATGGCATAGCGATGTCAACTTGGTGATGCTTTAGTGAGGCCATACAGTTAGTGATGCCATTTTTTTCTGACTTGAATTTGGCATTATTACGACATTAAATTTTTTTACAGTGCTATCGCGACACCAAATGCACGTCAGAATAACATAAATTTGTAGTAGCGCATCCTATTATTAAAATTAATTAAATAATCAAAATTATTTAAATTCAAACCATTCTATTAAAATAATTAAATAAATTAATTATTAAATCGCTAAAATCCCGGGTCGTTACACTTCTAAGTAATTCAAGCAAATGAATGAAAAGGAGGTCTTGTACTACTACATGATGGAAAAGAGATGGTTATGTCAGGGCATTCATACTTCGAATTCTTTCCAGGCCTATATATGTACGTAGCCAGTCTATGATGCAGTATGCTTTGATTGAAAGCATGGTGTCAAGGCTGCCTTGTTTATTTTGAAAAGAAGTTGCTAAGGGTCTTCTCTCTAATCATTGTCAATGCCAGACTAATTTCCAGTACACAATATTTTCATTTGAAAATATAGATGTCTTAGCTTTTTAGTGTTCTAGCTGTGTTGTTGATTGAAAGGAAATAGCCATATGTATATGTGACTAAAAATGATAGCTGCAGTGCTTGTGTAATCTGATTGAAGAGATGCAGCAATGAAGTTGTGTATGACTAAAGTGGAGCAATGCTATGTTTATAGTTGTGCTTTGATTGCAAGTGAGATGTATGCTCCGTAATGTCATCTTCTTGAGTTATAATCCATGTGCAGTTGGTTCAATTTGGTTAGAAAAAATTGCAAATGCTTAGTGGTTAAGTATTTCAAATTATCAATGTGCATGAGTAGCCTTATGTAGTACACATGAATCCATTGTAAATGTTTTTAAAATGGTACAGCGATTATACAAAAGCCACATATGTGTTTTCAGACCCTTAATACATAAATGTTATAGCTTCTATAAGAGTAAACTTCATGTGATTTAAATGGCATATCTTTTGTACACATAAAACAGATTTTCATTCATGGCTTTTGATATCAAGTACAAAGGTATAAAATTTCTCAATTTAATGTAGTATCATATTTTACATAAGTTATTATAAATTTATATAAGTTTGAACCCACTATAATATATAAAACAAAATATACAAAAGTACTTACTTAAAAATGCACTTATATACACATATGTTCGTATGTTAAGGAAAACCCAGATATGATATTTACATACTTGTTAATATACACACATATTCATATATTTGTTAAGGTACTTAAATAATATTAATATATATTTATATAGGAATTTGTCTATAGTTATTACTTTAAATTTTTCTCTAGAATATTAAATTCCAATATTCACTATATTTTTATAAGAGTTAAAACAAGTACAAAAATACAAACAAAACATGAAAACATTTCCTGCTTGTTTTTCATTCATAAATATATATCAAACCATTTAATATATACTATTCCTGAAATTTCTCCAATGTATATTATGGAAAAATTATTATTTTAACTCAATTACTGAATTAATCCATAATAAACTGTATTACTAACTTAGGCAAAAACCTAGGACATTGCAATCTACCCCCTTAAAAGAATTTCGTCCCTGAAAGTAAAGTAATGAGGAGATTTTAGTTATATATCAAGCTATACACTTAAACACATATATGGGTCATCTCCTAATAATCACAACAAACAATGCATCCAAAACACACAGATTACCTACTCAAACATTTCACAGCAATCACAACAACCAATTTCGTAACTAGAATTATCTGTCATTCCTATTGGAAATATTTTCATTTCAATTTCATACACATTCAACTCATCAACTTCTATTACTCTGTGACCGTAAATTGGTAAGAAAATAATCTTATAAGCATCAATCCTAAAGACCGAAATCAACATCAGATCGATACTCAGAAAATCACTTAACTCTACCAATCTCCGGTCAGGTTCCCATTCCATATCTTAACTCCTAATCAACTTATATTATCCATTTTCCATTTCAGGAAAATATTTCTGATTATTTTCGGTAAATAATTCCAAAACTTATTTACTTCATTAGCTTGAATTTAACTTGTTCAAACAATTTCTCCCTTTTTAAAACTCTAATTTAATTTTACTCACTCCAGTTAAATTTTCAAATTTCAAAATTTCAAATTCCCAGTTTTCATTTCAACCAGTTTGAAACTGCGTATCCCAATTTCATTATAGATTCAAAACCTTTGAATTTTCCCAAGACATTTCGTTTTACTCAAACAAATTCCAGTTTGTCATATTCGTATACCCAATTCTTATACAATCTAATTTGATTATATAACAATTTCAACTTATAATCCTATTAGATTATAATAACAGCCATCGACACACCATATATAATAATTTCGGAAAATTATTCTTTTTATATCAAAATATAATTTTTGAGTAAAATTATTTCATATCCATTTTTAAAACAATACTATGTTGAATTACCCTGTCTAAGAGTTTATGAATACTTTTCGATACAGTGTGCACCCTGCATCGACCAGAATTTTTAAACCACTCGACAAACTAATCAACGCAATATAAAAAGTTTTTATATCATTTAACAAATACACACGCATATATACACTCAAACTCAATCTAGGGTGTTACTAACCCTATCTCTATTGAGTTGCGCCATAGAGCCAAGGTTATCACTCAACCTTCGGCCTTGATACCAAGTGTAATAACCCAAATTTTGGTACCCTTTGAGCTAACCAAACACATCACAAGTCCAACCCAAAGAACTCTAAAACTCAGATGTCGAAGAAAGAAATTAGAGGATGAGAAAGGATAAGATAGAAAAGTTAGAATATACGAAAAAAACATACACAAAATCAGCGTAAATATAAATCTCATAGTGGAATGGATAAAATATAATAAATATATAATCTCCTTTTAAATACAAACTGGATTTGAACTTACATACATCGTTAGAGCATAATCATATATACAATACAATGGAAATAAACTCTATTCATCTATCGTTGAAGCCTCAGTAATGGGAAAACATAGAAAAAAACTTTGGGTCAGTAATGGGACTGGTGTGAGTAAACGATTTTAAAATAGTTTGATAATTAAAAGATATCTCATAAGACTACGCCGTATAACACAGAACGAGTTTTTCCCTTATGAGACTCCACAATACTTGATTTAACTTTCAAAAACGTTTCGAAAGAAAAGATAATTGTAAGACCGATCCATAAATAAACACGGATGGTTTTTTCCTTACGATAACCCAAAACATCTTTATATCAAATCTCTTCTGATATTATAATAATGTCTACCAAACCACAAATAAATAATCATCTAGCAGAACGCTTTCATCTCACGTTCTACATATATAGTATACAATCAAAACCACGGGTGCTTATTAGAGATTGGATTCCAACTATGGAAAGGTATGGAAACATCTTCTGATAGTGTATCTCTAGAGGGGAATATACTGGGTTCATCAAGAACATCTTGCAACCCGGCCACACATGACCGACCACTCATTTCTCTTGAGTGTATCGAATATATTGTCACCTTATTGTAGGTACTAACATAACCGTTCCCGGGAGATACAGAAGCGAAAGAAGTACAAAAAATGAATATTCTCTAGATCGTGACAATACATCCTAATGGGAGCGACCCACTTAGCAATGCTGCGTACCCGATTTTTGTCATTTCCCGGTTGGGAGGCTTGAGGTCAAAACTTACCTTATGATGTATCACGTCTTCATTCACTTTGAATGCCACATCGTCAAACCCGTCAAATCACAAATTGATTTACCCAAAACTAAGAGTATAAAGCTAAAAGAAACGAATTTCTCTACAACCAAACATAGTTTTGAAGAGATCAACTTACATGACCTGTTAGGTATACTCTGTCAGACATTCGTCCATACAAATTGTCTAGGGACTAGACAACCCGAAGGAACTATTATGTAAATCCATCTTAGGAAATTTCTACCTAGGATCGACAGAATAGTCCTTACGAAAACTCTGTCTTCAATGGTTTTTAGTTTGACTTCAAATTAATCAACGCCTATGCCGAAACAAAGTGGTATTTGTATTTCATTTAGAAAACCAATCCCGGTCTCTTTGGATCGATGAACGTTAAAATATTTTAGGGACCAGTGATACTTAAAGGAATCAGGTTATCATATTCAACAAATTTCAGTATTTATAATATCAGGACTTATCTACACAATTCCAGATTTCAACCGTAATTTAATATTATTTAAATAATGCATGTAAATGATTAAATTAATCTGAACAATTTTATTGGGTCTTACCACAACATGAAAATAAATTTAATCAACACGTCCATCATCATAACAGATCTTGTTTATCACAATCCAACAATTCAAATACAACTAAACGTCATTCTTAAATTGGTTGATCTTGGAAATTTATTATTTCCAAATCGTATACATCTCAGGTTTTATTTAGGTTAAGAATCCATTTATTTTACTTGATTATAATGTATCATTATAATCTATACTTCAATATATATACAACTTAAAAATATAACTATTATCTCATTGATTCAGTATATAATTAATTCAGAAATCTTATTTAAAACGGAAAGCGAACGATACTTTCTTGAGTTCAACTAAATCGATTACCCATTCAATGTCTCCTTCCAATTTATCTCTATTCCATATATTTTCTGAACTTCAAAATAAATCCCATATTTATTGGTCAACAAATTTTCTCTTACCAAAATATCCTACAACCATTCTTATTTGCAAAACATTCGCTTCTAATATTATTTACTTTGATTGCGAATATCCTTCCTTCTGGACTTGTTTTGGCTGATCAACTGGATTTCACTACAAGAAAACATTGATTTAGCGTTAAATATTTAGAAGCGGAAATTTCCGTTGCTAATTTGCGACGGATTTCCATGCGATCTGCAAGGAATAGTTTCTTGTTTTTTCAACTTTTTTTCCTTTTATTTAATACCGTCGTCTTCTGACATCCCTCACTAAGTCGTTGCAAATTGCGTCAAATTACCGACAGAATATTTTTGCTGCTATATTCGATGTAAATCCAGGCAGAATACTGATGAATATTTACCGCTGCTATTTGTGATCCGTGTAGTATTGATATCATCCGTTAGATCATGTTAGTAATCCGAGGATTATGCATCGGGCTATTCTGATCCGTTAGATTTTTATCCCAACACACCTAATTTTTCTTTTTTTCTTTAATTTTGCTCAAAACTTTCACGATCATTAATCCGTCATCTTTTAGATTACTTCGGCCCCCAAATTTTCGTGAAAACCCTAACAGGAAAGACAATTACAATCGAAGTCGAAAGCAGTGACACGACCGATAATGTCAAAGCCAAGATCTAGGTCTGATTCTTACCCATCTAGGATTATGCTTTCTTTCGATTTTTTCTTGATTTTGCTGAGAATAATTTCGATTTATTTATGATTATGGGATGTTAGGTTGATTTTGCTGAGAATAATTTCGAAAGCAACGACACAACGAACTGTTTGTTTGATTTTCATGTAAATTATTTTCTTGACGTTTCACTCAATTGGATTATAATGTTCAATAAATTAAATCAGTCTATCGCTTTGCAACAGGAAATGGGTATGATCTGCTCCATTAAAATTGGACACATAACTGTTTTAACATAAGGCTAACTTTAAGTCGTGTACTTATCCCCATGTCAACTTCTAAACTACACGTCTGTTGATGATGCTTACTCATTTGCTCATGACCTTTAAACAAACAAGGCGTTATGTGTTTATGGTCAGTAACATGATTGACATTGGTGATGTTGATTCAGGACACTGAAACATGCCTATTTTTACTTTTAGACGATGAACCTACACAACGTAGATGAAGTATAGAAGGAACAAATAATACCCATTTTTCATCTTTGTTGATTGCAAAGGAAAATAACTACTATAAAGTAGTAGCTTTTCTTAATAATTTTGTTAATTATTTTGTTGTGAATATTACTTTGTAGTAACTCGTACTCACTGCGAATAACTAAGTAAAATATGAAATTGGTTTTCCTTAACATGCTATCAATTGCAATGAACGTGTTTCTATTCCTCTAATTATAGTAGTTTTTTTAAAAAAACTAGACAATGTCTAAGTCAAGATTCAAATTATGTGGGTCTACATTGAATCATACATGATCATAATGAAAATGTCGATAGGAGTTATGTTGTTAAAACTATGTATCCACCAGTGATTACCAGGTGAACTCATTAATTTGTCTTTGTTTCTTCCTTACTCTCACTGTTCAATTAGCACAAAAAGATTTAATGTCTTCTTTTTTTATTAATTATATTTGTCGAATTATTGTATTTGCAGCGATCAAATAATGCTATGCTTTTGCAGTGTAGATCGTAGCCATTATGCTTTTTTGGAATCAGTTGTGGGATTACTCACTGCTTGTTAATCCTAGGTATGCCTAGGTATGCGTTTATTTTAGGTCATATTGATGTATAGACAAACAACTAACGGTTGAAGAAACTGGTGTTCATATGGATCATTATTGCGTTGTTTCTCTGAAAGTTTATTTCAAATAATTTTGTAATCACTCAGACCCAGTCTTTCTAAAGGCCTATATTTGTGTTAATTTTAAGTTTTACTATTCATAGAAATACAATAATGACTTTGAAAGCATTAGTAAATAATATATTACCTTCCGAGTTTTGTATATTAGCTTAATTTCAGTAATTTGTTTTGGCATTAATGTAGTAATGGGATAGTTGTAAGAGTAACGTGCCTTATAGTTAGCTGTGTTATTTAGAGTGGGTATCTTGAGGTGGTAGAAAAAAAGAGAACAATCAAGTAACTAAGAAAATCTCAATTCATTAACCTATTAAATTTTGACTATCTTACTGGAATGACAAAGACATTAGACAAATAGACACATAAATGCACACTGAGATATAATATAGGTTAGGACAGTTAAAGTTACATGTTATTGACCAAAAATTGCACACCCGGTGCATGTATTTTTTGGAATCAAACAATTTGGAATATTAAGCTAGAATATAAAATAGAAATCATGTTTGAGAAATAACAATTGAGCTAGAATATAAAATAGAAATCATGTTTGAGAAATAACATTAAGCTAGGAAATAAAACATGTTCATTTTAAAACTAGAATATACAAAACATGAATTATATGCTTATGGATTGTACATTTACACTGCACTACATGTAGCATATGCTGAGTGTAAAATCAGTTTGAAAACATAGCTAGTATTACCACGACGCATGTAATTTTTATCCAATTCTGTGTTCATGGAAGGCGACCTTATCTTTGTTGCCCCATGGCTATCAGTGCTTGATACCAACTGTACTAACGTATGTGCAAACGTATGTACCCCAAACTGCACTATATCTTTTTCGTCCTACCTGTAGGAATTTTATACAACACTATCTTCACTTATACTTCACTAATAAATTGGTCTGCTTAATATATTTATGTCTGCTGACACTGTTCATATGCATATATTGCTTCATAGGCTAATGACTATTTGCAGTCGCTTGGTCGACTATGTTCCCGTCCGCTAAAGTTTGGTATGTGCAACTTGTGACATATAACAATTTTGTACATGTCTGAATATGTAAATGCATGAAACTTGATAGCCATTCATGCTCACATTTATTTCTATGCCTTTGTATATGTGTTCGTCTGTTGTCATGTTAATATATATTTGGATGGATATACATCTACGTCTCATATACTGACAAATATATGCCTATTACCATTATTCCTTCCCTTAGTCGATCAGACTCAATGTTTACATTGACTGATTTGTTAGAAAACTGTAACAACCTGGAAAATCTGAGCCAGTTTAAAATTTTATTTTGGAAATTTTAACGAATTTTGAATATTTAAAATGAATTATTTTAAATAATAATGACGAGAAATTTATTTTGAATAGAATTCGAACGAATATATTTATATAGATCGTCGTTAGAATATAAATACTTATCTTAAATTATAAAAGAAATTGAAAATGGCGCGGTAGTTCGATAATTTGATTTCAAAGTTCAAATGAATGTACAGGATTCAAAATAAACCGGAATGTAACAACCCGTAAAATGCGAGCCAGTTTGAAATTTTTATTTTGGCAATTTTAGCGAATTTTGAATATTTAAATGAATTATTTTAAATAATATCAACGTGAAATTTATTTTGAATATAATTAGAACGTATATATTATATACGTCGTCGTTAGAATATAAATAAATATATATATAATTATAAAAGGAATTGAAAATGGCGTGGTAGTTTGATAATTCGATTTCAAACTTCAATTGAATGTGCCGGGTGCAAAACAATCCGGATTTTAGTGAAACCGAAAACATTGGAATCTTATTGATAATATCTTTCCAACGAATCCGAAAAATCAAAATTTCATAGTGGGAATCAAAAGATATGTCCAGTTGAAAATTCTGAATAGTCGCTATGGAATTCAGGCCCTTAAAAATGGACATTTTGCAGACGACCTCGGATTTCGACGAAACCACTTTTGTTGGATCTGCAGTGTCAAATTATTGCTAGGTTTCAAATTTCATAATTTTTCGAATCAATAGGTGAGCGTGGCAAAGGAAAACGCATTTGACCAGTTTCAGTTGATTTTAATCGACTGGAAAATGGCCATTTTTCCAACGGTCGCAGAATTCGACGAAACTAGTTTTGTTAGGACCGTATCGTCAATACGAAGATAGAAAATATTTTTCTGGAATTTTTCTAGTTAGTATGTGGCCCCAGTAATTTGAAATGTACGTTTAAAATTCAATAAAGTGATTTAAATGAAAATTTAACGGAAACTGATTGAAACGATCAAATCAGCTTGCGATACATATCCCATTATGTTCGGAATGGGGGTAAAACGCTATGGACGACAGGCGGTGGGCCTCGTTTCGGGGTTGTATGTAAAAGTCAACTTTATTTGAAAATAAAGTTATAAAATAAATTAATTATATATTATTCACCCCACTATCCCTTACCGTTCATTTCGAAATTAAAAAAAAAAAAAGGGGAAGGCGACGGAGGGGGAAGAGCCGCCGCCACCAATCGCCTCCCCCCCCCTCGATCGTTCGCCGCCGCCGCCAGGGGGCGCGACGCCTCCCTGACTTCCCCCCCTCCGCTTCTTCTCCTTCCCCTGACCTTCATCTCCAATCGCCCCCCTCGCTATTCCACCGCCGCCGCACCCCGTCCAACGCGCCACCGCCGCAACCAGTCCCCTCCCCCTCGAACCCTCTTCCCCCTCCTGAAACGCGCGAGGCCCCCAATCCTTCACCGCAGCTACCCCCCCCCCCCTTTTTCTGATCGACGCGCCGCCCAAACCCCCCCCCCCCTCTGCTCGACCTCTTCGCGCCTCTCCCCGACCTTCCAACCATCAGCGACGGGCTTCGACGCACCCAACCCTGCCCCCTTCAGCCTGTAAGTTTTTATTTAGTTTTATTTTAGTTTTATTTTGTTTTATTTATTTTGAGCAAATATAAAAGTATTGTTTTGCTGCTATAAAAAAATATATATATGCAAAGCATAAAAATCCAATCTTTTAAAATATGTATGTATTAGCAATTATGAAATCAGTTTTTATAGAGGAAAGAAAAATTCGATTTTTAGTTAAAGGAAGATAGGATTTTCATGATAGGAAAATAAGATTTTTGTTGATAGAAAAATATGATTTTTATATTTTTAAAGTATTAAAAATATAATCTTTTATATTGTAGAAAGATAAAAATATGATCTTTGCATAGTAGGAACTATAAAAACATCATCTTTATATAGGTAGCATAATAAAAATGTGATTTCTATAGGGATGAAATAGTAAAGGCGAAAACTTTATTTTTATAAAGGCGAAAACTTTATTTTTATAAAGGCGAAAACTTTATTTTTATAAAGGCGAAAACTTTATTTTTGTAAAGGCGAAATCAATATTTTTGAAATGGAATTTTTATCTATATGACACCAAAGTAAAAATTCGATTTTTAAATATTGAATAGCATAGTAAAAATTCGATTTTTATATATTGAATCGCATAGTAAAAATTCGATTTTTATATATTGAATCGCATAGTAAAAATTCGATTTTTAAATATTGAATAGCGAAGTAAAAAATTCGATTTTTATATATTGAATCGCATAGTAAAAATTCGATTTTTATATATTGAATAGCGAAGTAAAAATTCGATTTTTATATATTGAATCGCATAGTAAAAATTCGATTTTTAAATATATGAAGTGATTATACAAATATGACTTTTAAATTGAAAGTGAATAAATAAAAATGTGATTTTTATTTTAAAGACATCAGTATATAAAAATGTGATTTTTACATATGTAGTGAAAGCGGACAACGAAAGCGACAAAAGGCGAGAATGAAGAAGATTTCTATAAAAGAAGAGTCGTGAAGTTGGATAGCTATCGGTGAGAACTTCTCACTCTAAATTCTTTTTTTTTTCTAGTTATATATATATATATATACTAGGATGTAGACGGTGCTTAGTAGCACCCGACACCCGTCATCCACAGACCATGGATGGCTTGTTTGTAAATTGTTTGGTTGAGTAGTTGGTTAGTTTATTGGTTTGAATTGAATTGTTTGATGAAATGGAATGGATTGATTGATGTGTGAATGGCGTGGGCCTTCACTAGACCGGGGATAAGGCTAGGCCTTGTCCCGTTTCTAGTATCGTGCCGTTATGCCGCCGAAATTTTCTAAAATATGTTAGAAAAATAAAAATATCATTTTTATTGTGTAAATGAACTAATAGAAATTCAAGTGTTGAAATAAATATTTTTGACGTTAAAAATATAATTTTTAACGTGAAAGTGAATAAATAAATATTTATAAACAAATCGGCCGATTTGTTTATTTACACTGATTTGACTGATATTGATTGGGTTGATAAATTTTACACATCGCCCAACTGCACATACAAAAATGTGTGTTTGTTGATTTGAAACCCCACACGGGTGTTGGGATGATATTTGGTGTACACTAATCCCAATTATTTGATTATTGTCGATCGATTGGTCGACAGACTGTGTAAGCGTCGATTATTTATATTTGATGCTTATGCAGTTGTGTGGTGCACTTTGGTTGATGGTTGATTATTTTTCAAAGCTATTATATACATGTGTTGTATGGCATCCATATAATTAACATTATATGGTTATTGATTGGGCCTCATTCCAATTTGAAAAATAAAGAATATTATAAAATAAAGGTTCATGTGTTGACAGTACTCATCCATTGAGATTGGTCATGTGTTGAACGAAATATTTTGATAATAACAACTATTTTGAAAAAAAGAAATATTTGAAATAGAATATTTGAAAATAGAAATTTATGAAGCCGTGTTGATTAGATTGACGCCATTTTGACGTGAACGATATTTATATCGATTTTATTCATTTTAAAATGAATATTGAAAAGTGATTTCGAAATCGAAGATTTCGAAATGAATTGAATTGAAAACGATTTCGAAATGAAATGAATTGAAAACGATTTCGAAATGAATTGAATTGAAAACGATTTCGAAATGAATTGAATTGAAAACGATTTCGAAATGAAATGAATTGAATTGAAAACGATTTCGAAATGAAATGAATTGAATCGAAGATTTCGAAATGAATTGAATTGAAAACGATTTCGAAATGAATTGAATTGAAAACGATTTCGAAATGAAATGAATTGAAAACGATTTCGAAATGAATTGAATTGAAAACGATTTCGAAATGAAATGAATTGAATTGAAAACGATTTCGAGATGAAATGAATTGAATCGAAGATTTCGAAATGAATTGAATTGAAAACGATTTCGAAATGAATTGAATTGAAAACGATTTCGAAATGAAATGAATTGAAAACGATTTCGAAATGAATTGAATTGAAAACGATTTCGAAATGAAATGAATTGAATCGAAGATTTCGAAATGAATTGAATTGAAAACGATTTCGAAATGAAATGAATTGAATCGAAAGTGAATTGAAATGAATTCAAATTGAATTAAAATTTGAATTGAATAGAAATGAATTTTAAAACGAATTTATAAAGAAGAATTCAATTTTGATTTGAATTGAAAAGAAAGTTGAAATTGCTTTTGAAACGATTTTAAAACGATTTATGAAATTCGTTTTAAATAGAAATCTATGAAATATATATTATATATATAATATAATGGCCTGAATAGAACACGCCGCGCCGCGGCAGTTCGTGAATTTCGACCATTTATTTCAAACGGACATTGCGGGAGATCTGACCGTCGGATTCTCCTAAAACCGGAACCGTTGGGTTTGTATCGAAAAGAGCTTTCCAATGAATATTACAAATTTGAAATCTAACGGTTGGATTTGAAATTATGTCCAAATCAAATTTGAAAAAGGTCGTTGTAAGTGCAGTTCGATGGCCATTGATGGAAATCGACTGTACGGGCCTTGATAAAATTATTAAAAACATCTATAATTTGTGTAAAATTATAATATGTGAATTGGAAAGAATTGGGCTGGAAAATTCCACATTTGAAAAGATAAAAATAGATTTTTTATCGAAATGAACTAGTTTTGAACTAGAATTAAAATCAATTTATTAGTGAAATAAATAAATTGAATTTGAAAGTGATTTTTAAAAATAATCAATATTCCCAATACGTGGATTGGACTGGAGTTGAATCGAAATTATCTTCGGGATATTTCGATGTTGGATTTCGTGACTATATAGATATTGTTATGGGAATTTGAAAGATATATTTTATATCGTTATTTCCAATACGATATGTGTTGGTTTCAGAATTTGATATTGAATATAAGTCGATATATTTTCTATTCAGAGCCTTGTATTTAATATCAAATGTGATTTGGGTTTATCGTGAATCGTGTTTTAGATGACATTGGTTCTTTAACCCAGTTAAAGGCAAGATATTGATTTTTGAGAAGATTAAAACTAAGTGGAGTTTTAATGAATATTTAATTAGATTAAAAATGTAAATTGATAATTTAAATTATCGAATCTGAAAGATGATCGAGAATGGAGTATCACCAGTTCTTGTTGCAGTCGTGATGGGGGGTTCTCGCTTCGCGGTTTGGTGGCGAACGGGAGACTCTTACCCCCACATGTCCCTTGTGGTGGGGGTTGGTTCGCCAGTGGGCGCGAGACTCGAGAGGGTCGCCGTAAAACAAGTAACTGGGGGACCATGTGAGAGCCACGGTGGGTTTTACCTGCTGCTTGGGGGATGAAGGGATGGTTGCAAAGCCTACCGAATTTCGTCGGCTATCTTACAGTGGTATCAGAGCTTTGGTTTACAGAGCTCGAGAACAAGACACATTAGAACCATACGAAAGAATTCATCAGATATTGGATTAGTAATATCCGATTAGAATAACTCGTTAGAGATAGGATCAGTAGTATCCTAGAACGAGTGTGAAGAGTATATTTTTCAAATGGAAACAAATTTTGTTTTTAAAATTTAAATCACTTTATGCGTATTTGAATTATTTATTTATTTTGAATATGGACAATCTAGTATATAAAGGTTTTGCATATACGCGTCATGAACGTATATTCGAAGTTTTAATATATTAGTTAGATATAGAACCACATTCTAGTTGCCCGGGAATGATTCTGATAATGCTGCAGCGTTACCAGTATTTATTTTCGAGTAACGAAGGTGTGATTTCTATATATTTCCATTAGACTGGTGTGAGAACCAAAACTTATATAGCTAGAACACATTGTTGTGAATTGGCATCAAAAACATGATTTCTGTATATGTATCAAAATTATGAATTTGAAACTCTAATTCACTAATTAATTGATGTTTGTGTTGTTTGTTTAATTGTTTGCTAATTTTAACCATTTATGCCTAATTAAACTAATAATTGAATTGTATTGAAAATTGGTCGCATATGCATGCATACATATACTTACATTGAACAGGTCATAGCAAGGAGGCTAGAGCCGAAGAATAAAATTTGTTTGCCCGACAAATAGGTACATGTTTACTACATAATTTCCTGTTTTGTTTGGGTGATGATGATTTTGTGAGCCTATTGGCTAGCCGCTTGGCTTTTTCTTTTTCTTTTTGAGATCTGAAGGACCGGGGAAGCTATTTGAAATTCCCGATACTCCCGGTGCAGGGGAGGTTATGGCGAAAATTTTCGAAAATTTAGGGTGTTAGCCAAATTTTTTAAATTTTGAAAATTCTCAGAAACTAAAAAGTTGGAGAATGGAAGCCAGATCGAGCGTAGAATTGAATAATCAAACCGCTTTCGACTTTGTTCCTTTTCGGGGACGAAAAGTTTTAAGTGGGGGAGATTGTAACAACCCGTAAAATGCGAGCCAGTTTGAAATTTTTATTTTGGCAATTTTAGCGAATTTTGAATATTTAAATGAATTATTTTAAATAATATTGACGTGAAATTTATTTTGAATATAATTAGAACGTATATATTACATACGTCGTCGTTAGAATATAAATAAATATATATATAATT
The DNA here is from genome assembly GCA_030737875.1 of Allium sativum. NCBI lineage: Eukaryota > Viridiplantae > Streptophyta > Magnoliopsida > Asparagales > Amaryllidaceae > Allium > Allium sativum. Next base: position 496,266,675 of record CM060920.1, read on the forward strand.
ATAAAAGGAATTGAAAATGGCGTGGTAGTTCGATAATTCGATTTCAAACTTCAATTGAATGTGCCGGGTGCAAAACAATCCGGATTTTAGTGAAACCGAAAACATTGGGATCTTATTGATAATATCTTTCCAACGAATCCGAAAAATCAAAATTTCATAGTGGGAATCAAAAGATATGTCCAGTTGAAAATTCTGAATAGTCGCTATGGAATTCAGGCCCTTAAAAATGGACATTTTGCAGACGACCTCGGATTTCGACGAAACCACTTTAGTTGGATCCGCAGTGTCAAATTATTGCTAGGTTTCAAATTTCATAATTTTTCGAATCAATAGGTGAGCGTGGCAAAGGAAAACGCATTTGACCAGTTTCAGTTGATTTTAATCGACTGGAAAATGGCCATTTTTCCAACGGTCGCAGAATTCGACGAAACTAGTTTTGTTAGGACCGTATCGTCAATACGAAGCTAGAAAATATTTTTCTGGAATTTTTCTAGTTAGTATGTGGCCCCAGTAATTTGAAATGTACGTTTAAAATTCAATAAAGTGATTTAAATGAAAATTTAACGGAAACTGATCGAAACGATCAAATCAGCTTGCGATACATATCCCATTGTGTTCGGAATGGGGGTAAAACGCTATGGACGACAGGCGGTGGGCCTCGTTTCGGGGTCGTATGTAAAAGTCAACTTTATTTGAAAATAAAGTTATAAAATAAATTAATTATATATTATTCACCCCACTGTCCCTTACCGTTCATTTCGAAATAAAATAAATAAAAAAAAAGAAAGGGGAAGGCGACGGGGGGGGGGGGGGGAAGAGCCACCGCCACCAATCGCCCCCCCCCCCCCCCCTCCGATCGTTCGCCGCCGCCGCCAGGGGGCGCGACGCCTCCCTGACTTCCCCCCCTCCGCTTCTTCTCCTTCCCCTGACCTTCATCTCCAATCGCCCCCCTCGCTATTCCACCGCCGCCGCACCCCGTCCAACGCGCCACCGCCGCAACCAGTCCCCTCCCCCTCGAACCCTCTTCCCCCTCCTGAAACGCGCGAGGCCCCCAATCCTTCACCGCAGCTACCCCCCCCCCCCTTTTTCTGATCGACGCGCCGCCCAAACCCCCCCCCCCCCTCTGCTCGACCTCTTCGCGCCTCTCCCCGACCTTCCAACCATCAGCGACGGGCTTCGACGCACCCAACCCTGCCCCCTTCAGCCTGTAAGTTTTTATTTAGTTTTATTTTAGTTTTATTTTGTTTTATTTATTTTGAGCAAATATAAAAGTATTGTTTTGCTGCTATAAAAAAAAAATATGCAAAGCATAAAAATCCAATCTTTTAAAATATGTATGCATTAGCAATTATGAAATCAGTTTTTATAGAGGAAAGAAAAATTCGATTTTTAGTTAAAGGAAGATAGGATTTTCATGATAGGAAAATAAGATTTTTGTTGATAGAAAAATATGATTTTTATATTTTTAAAGTATTAAAAATATAATCTTTTATATTGTAGAAAGATAAAAATATGATCTTTGCATAGTAGGAACTATAAAAACATCATCTTTATATAGGTAGCATAATAAAAATGTGATTTCTATAGGGATGAAATAGTAAAGGCGAAAACTTTATTTTTATAAAGGCGAAAACTTTATTTTTATAAAGGCGAAAACTTTATTTTTATAAAGGCGAAAACTTTATTTTTGTAAAGGCGAAATCAATATTTTTGAAATGGAATTTTTATCTATATGACACCAAAGTAAAAATTCGATTTTTAAATATTGAATAGCATAGTAAAAATTCGATTTTTATATATTGAATCGCATAGTAAAAATTCGATTTTTATATATTGAATCGCATAGTAAAAATTCGATTTTTAAATATTGAATAGCGAAGTAAAAATTCGATTTTTATATATTGAATCGCATAGTAAAAATTCGATTTTTATATATTGAATAGCGAAGTAAAAATTCGATTTTTATATATTGAATCGCATAGTAAAAATTCGATTTTTAAATATATGAAGTGATTATAAAAATATGACTTTTAAATTGAAAGTGAATAAATAAAAATGTGATTTTTATTTTAAAGACATCAGTATATAAAAATGTGATTTTTACATATGTAGTGAAAGCGGACAACGAAAGCGACAAAAGGCGAGAATGAAGAAGATTTCTATAAAAGAAGAGTCGTGAAGTTGGATAGCTATCGGTGAGAACTTCTCACTCTAAATTCTTTTTTTTTTCTAGTTATATATATATATACTAGGATGTAGACGGTGCTTAGTAGCACCCGACACCCGTCATCCACAGACCATGGATGGCTTGTTTGTAAATTGTTTGGTTGAGTAGTTGGTTAGTTTATTGGTTTGAATTGAATTGTTTGATGAAATGGAATGGATTGATTGATGTGTGAATGGCGTGGGCCTTCACTAGACCGGGGATAAGGCTAGGCCTTGTCCCGTTTCTAGTATCGTGCCGTTATGCCGCCGAAATTTTCTAAAATATGTTAGAAAAATAAAAATATCATTTTTATTGTGTAAATGAACTAATAGAAATTCAAGTGTTGAAATAAATATTTTTGACGTTAAAAATATAATTTTTAACGTGAAAGTGAATAAATAAATATTTATAAACAAATCGGCCGATTTGTTTATTTACACTGATTTGACTGATATTGATTGGGTTGATAAATTTTACACATCGCCCAACTGCACAAACAAAAATGTGTGTTTGTTGATTTGAAACCCCACACGGGTGTTGGGATGATATTTGGTGTACACTAATCCCAATTATTTGATTATTGTTGATCGATTGGTCGACAGACTGTGTAAGCGTCGATTATTTATATTTGATGCTTATGCAGTTGTGTGGTGCACTTTGGTTGATGGTTGATTATTTTTCAAAGCTATTATATACATGTGTTGTATGGCATCCATATAATTAACATTATATGGTTATTGATTGGGCCTCATTCCAATTTGAAAAATAAAGAATATTATAAAATAAAGGTTCATGTGTTGACAGTACTCATCCATTGAGATTGGTCATGTGTTGAACGAAATATTTTGATAATAACAACTATTTTGAAAAAAAGAAATATTTGAAATAGAATATTTGAAAATAGAAATTTATGAAGCCATGTTGATTAGATTGACGCCATTTTGACGTGAACGATATTTATATCGATTTTATTCATTTTAAAATGAATATTGAAAAGTGATTTCGAAATCGAAGATTTCGAAATGAATTGAATTGAAAACGATTTCGAAATGAAATGAATTGAAAACGATTTCGAAATGAATTGAATTGAAAACGATTTCGAAATGAATTGAATTGAAAACGATTTCGAAATGAAATGAATTGAATTGAAAACGATTTCGAAATGAAATGAATTGAATCGAAGATTTCGAAATGAATTGAATTGAAAACGATTTCGAAATGAATTGAATTGAAAACGATTTCGAAATGAAATGAATTGAAAACGATTTCGAAATGAATTGAATTGAAAACGATTTCGAAATGAAATGAATTGAATTGAAAACGATTTCAAGATGAAATGAATTGAATCGAAGATTTCGAAATGAATTGAATTGAAAACGATTTCGAAATGAATTGAATTGAAAACGATTTCGAAATGAAATGAATTGAAAACGATTTCGAAATGAATTGAATTGAAAACGATTTCGAAATGAAATGAATTGAATCGAAGATTTCGAAATGAATTGAATTGAAAACGATTTCGAAATGAAATGAATTGAATCGAAAGTGAATTGAAATGAATTCAAATTGAATTAAAATTTGAATTGAATAGAAATGAATTTTAAAACGAATTTATAAAGAAGAATTCAATTTTGATTTGAATTGAAAAGAAAGTTGAAATTGCTTTTGAAACGATTTTAAAACGATTTATAAAATTCGTTTTAAATAGAAATCGACGAAATATATATTATATATATTATATATATAATATAATGGCCTGAATAGAACACGCCGCGCCGCGGCAGTTCGTGAATTTCGACCATTTATTTCAAACGGAAATTGCGGGAGATCCGACCGTCGGATTCTCCTAAAACCGGAACCGTTGGGTTCGTATCGAAAAGAGCTTTCCAATGAATATTAGAAATTTGAAATCTAACGGTTGGATTTGAAATTATATCCAAATCAAATTTGAAAAAGGTCGCTGTAAGTGCAGTTCGATGGCCGTTGATGGAAATCGACTGTACGGGCCTTGATAAAATTATTAAAAACATCTATAATTTGTATAAAATTATAATATGTGAATTGGAAAGAATTGGGCTGGAAAATTCCACATTTGAAAAGATAAAAATAGATTTTTTATCGAAATGAACTAGTTTTGAACTAGAATTAAAATCAATTTATTAGTGAAATAAATAAATTGAATTTGAAAGTGATTTTTAAAAATAATCAATATTCCCAATACGTGGATTGGACTGGAGTTGAATCGAAATTATCTTCGGGATATTTCGATGTTGGATTTCGTGACTATATAGATATTGTTATGGGAATTTGAAAGATATATTTTATATCGTTATTTCCAATACGATATATGTTGGTTTCAGAATTTGATATTGAATATAAGCCGATATATTTTCTATTCAGAGCCTTGTATTTAATATCAAATGTGATTTGGGTTTATCGTGAATCGTGTTTTAGATGACATTGGTTCTTTAACCCAGTTAAAGGCAAGATATTGATTTTTGAGAAGATTAAAACTAAGTGGAGTTTTAATGAATCTTTAATTAGATTAAAAATGTGAATTGATAATTTAAATTATCGAATCTGAACGGTGATCGAGAATGGAGTACCACCAGTTTTGCTCCAAAGCGATAGTTAAATCTTTAATTAGATTTGAACGTGAAATGGTAATTAATTTTACCGATAACACCGTGGTGTTAGATATGGAGTATTACCAGTTTTCTCCATAGGATATATAGGTTGGGATTGGGAAATAAACTAAATAATTACTTCGGTGTGGTTCGTTAATCCCGACTAGTTTGAAATGATATCCAAAGGGAGAATATAGGATAAATTTAGAAGAATTTATCTTTGATAAAATTAATGGGAACCTTTCCCTAAGAATGTGATTTTGTGAATAAAAGAATATTCTGAATTGGAATGAGGCGTTCATGGGGTTTGTGTAACATTTGTTAATTATATACATGGGTTATTCAGAAAGGCCGGGTTATACCCATTCTGAATAACCGATTCGACGAGATGTCGAAGATGAAGACGGTGGTTGAAGACCGGAAGTCTTCACATCGTTTGGGTGATTACTGATGATCTTGATTGGGCTATACACCCAGGATGAGGGAATCAGTTGGTGATCGTCCAGACGTACTTGGAGATGGATGGATATGCGAGGAAAGTGCCTCCGGTTTCGTTCAGACCCAGAACGAACTTGTAAATGGATTGTGTGTCTGACATTGGATTTTATTCTGTGTTGATTGATCTCTATTAAATATACATCTGTTTGGCGGCGGAGAATTTATTCTCTTGCTTAACGCCCTTCTCTGAGACATACGAGCTCAGAGGTTGTATATCGATGGACATCAGTCGCATGGAGTGAATTGCCAATGTGGCATGCGTAAGTGGCAATTGATCAAGGCTTCTGTTGAAAAGCAAAGTCTTGTGGTTGATGATCAAAGCACGGCCTGTGTGGCGCAGCTTTGTGTATAACGTGAATTCGCGAGCCTCACACCTCGGTATGAGTCAAAAACGGGATAGTGACTGCAGGGAGAGCACGACGTTTCTTTCTAGCTAGGGTGGTGTCAGTGACCTACCAGCCCTGACATTTATATACTTTTCACCTGTGTGGTTGTTGGATACGAGGCACCTCGGATATAGGTCTGTAAGGACCGGGAAACGTGTGTTCAGGAATTGCCAATCCTCAAAAGTAAGAGAGGACCGGCCCTGAAGATCCAAGGATCATAGTGGGGTCCTGAGACATTTGCTAGAGTGTCTCGAATCGGAGAGGAGCTTGCCCCTTGCCTCGGCTCATGATGGAATCCAATTTCCAATACGTGATATTGCGGTTTTAATTGTAGAACTAGTATGGCGACATGATATATGGTACCCATGCCGTCTATGATTGATATTTATGATTGAAATTGTTTTGACACTATACACTTATTATAGTATCAAATGATTTGTTTTAAACGTACCAAGCATGTTTGGCTATTATAAGGGAAAACCCTATCCTCCGGCTTGCGTTGCATTGTGTGATGGGACCTGGGTCTTATAATAGCTTCATTTTTCTAAAGAGCATTGCGTTGTTTTGTTATATGCACTAGTATTCTTGGGAGGAAACCCGTTCCGTGTTATACGGCGTGGTCCCTTGAATTACTCTCTTTTAAAGTAAAGTTTTAAATAACTGTTTTAGTTCTCACACCAGTCCCATGACTGACCTGGAGTTTATTGTTTTAACCTAAACTCTGGGTGCCCCTATTTTCCACACGTGCAGCTAGTAGTTTTGGTTTTGCAGATTTATATTCACAGGGTCCTGATTTACAGCTGGAACGATGCTCGGAAATCTCTGTATCCGTGCATTACTTCTAGTTGTGTTTTTGTATTATTTTCCGCTGCGATGTATTTAAATGTAATTTAAATCTCTGATATTTATCGAATGTAATTTATTCAATTATACTCTGTATATTCTTGTATCTGATGGAATTGTTGTAATAGCAATGAAATGTTCTTCCGTCTGCGTTTTATTTTGTGTGTTGTTCTCAAAGTATTCGTGCTTTCCTTTACGGGGAAGTTACGGGTTCTTACACGGAATTTAGCGAAACCAAAAATATTAGAATCTATTTGAAAATATCTTTCCAACGAATCCGAAAAATTAAAATTTCATAGCGGGAATCAAAAGATATGCCCAGATGAATTTTCAGAATAGTCGCTATGGAATTCTGGCCCTTAAAAATAGCCATTTTGCAAACGACCTCGGTTTTCGACGAAACCACTTTTGTTGGGTCTGTGATGTCAGATTATTGCTAGATTCCAAAATTCATAATTTTTCGATTCAATATGTGACCGTGGCAAAGGAAAATTCGTTTGACCAGTTTCAGTTGATTTTAATCGACTGGAAAATGGCCATTTTTCAAACGGTCTCAGAATTTGACGAAACTAGATTTGTTAGGACCGTATCGTCAATACGAAGCTAGAAAATATTTTTCGGGAATTTTTAGAGTTCGTATGTGACCCCAGTAAATTGAAATGTGCGTTCAAATTCAATATATAGAGTTATATGTTGATTTTGACGAAAACTGATCGAAACAGCCGAACTGGCTTACGATACATATCCCATTGTGTTCGGAATGGGGGTATTACGCTATGGATGACAGTCGGCGGGTTTGATTTCGAGTTCAAAATAAAAAGGTACTTTTTTTGAAATAAATAATTAAATAATATCCTCTCTCCCTCTCTCTATACTCCCTCAACCCCGTTGACCCAATTCATTCGAAAAAAAAAACGAGATTCACCGCATCGCTTCCCCCCTCTTCCCATCGCCGGCGCCTCCTCGTTGCCGCCTCCAAGGCGCATCGCCCCTCCCCTTTCTCTCCGTCGAACCTCGTTTCCTCTCTCCACAAAGTCGCGCGCAGACACGAGACCCCGGACCCGCTGAAGCCCACCACCGCGACCGCCAGAACACCGCTCCCCAGACCTCTGACCAACTGCGACTTCCCCCGCCTCCTCCGCTCCTATCTCCCCTTCTCCGAACCTCCAAGCCCCTTCCTCTCTCCAAACCGCAACCTCCAGCCCAGTGGAGCCCTCTGCCGACACCGACGAGCTAGCCCCGCGCCATCGCTCGCCTTTGCCGCCTCCACCACTCCGGCGGGCAACAACGAACACTCCCCCTTTTTCTCTGAAAAATCTGTATGGTGAGTTTTTACTTATTTTACTTAACGAAATTATTTATTTATTTATTGAATAAGAGACCGATAAATTATGTATAACATTATAAATTTAAAGTTAAGATTTGTAGATAATAAAGATATAATTTTTATATTATAGAAAGGATAAAGATATAATTTTTATATTATAGAAAGGTTAAAAATATAATTTTTTATATTATAGAAAGGTTGAAAATATAATTTTTATAAGTGTAGTAAGATAAAAATTCGATCTTTATTATGTTGGAGATATAAAAATATGATTTTTATATTATATAGATAATAAAAATTCGATCTTTATATCATAGGAAGAATAAAAATATGATTTTTATTCATGTAGAGTAATAAAAATATAATTTTTATTATATTACTAGCAAGATAAAAATATATTTTTTATCATAGAATTAGCGTTGAAAGGGAGTACTTTTTACATAGGTAGTAGAGATTTAAAAATACGATCTCTATATATAAAAATGTGATTTTATATAGAGAATGGCGAGAGAAAAATATAATCTTTATTACATGAACATGGTATAAAAATGTGATTTTTATATATATAGCAACAATATAAAAATGGGATTTTTATATATGTAGTGGCTACGGACAACGAAAGTGACAAAAGGCGAGAACGGCGAAGATTTCCTACATATGAAGAGTCGTGGCGTTTGGTTTAGCTTGGGTGAGAACTCCTCACTTTAAATTTTATTCTCTAGTTAAAATATATACTAGGATGCAGACGGTGTTTAGTAGCACCTGACACCCATCGTCCACTGTAACACCCCACGTCCATTAATGTCACTCACAAAGGGAATGCATTAACTTCCATGGAGGTTTTAAGTGAATATAGAACAGTAAAATTACAACAAGACAGATATAAAATAGTACTTGGAAATTCAAAAACTTTATTTCATTGTAGCAGAAGTCAAAACGTGTTTGATTACATCATAACACCATATTCAATGTCAAGTACAATATCTATCTTGATAAAACAAGTACATAATCCCATTACATGAATAGCCATTAAAAAGAAAGATAACAAGCTGGACTTTACTTCAGCAGTCCAAGCTTTCCAGAAGATAAGCGATCCAACTAGACTCCACTAGAACTTGGCCCAACCTGCGGACCTGAAGGGAGAAAAAGGATTGAAAAGAGGGGGTCAGACATAAAGGCTGGTGAATATGATAATTCTACAATACTATTACCAAAATAACTGGACTAGGGCATAAGCTGGAAAACAAGAAAATGTCTATGAAGAGCAGATTAAGGACATAGACAATCGCCAAAGGCAACGTTATAGGCGCTCCTAAATACTAAAGGATAAACACTATACTGCACCACACCAGTCACCCTAAAGATTCATCCCACTTAGCTTCACTTAGAAACTTTCCCAATGGCTTTACGTACCCCTAGCTGACTACATAGGTGCCGCCTGCCCCTATCTCCACTAGGTGTACCCTACTTCCCATTATTCGATCGGCTCCCTAACTCGTAGATACCCGTGCTGGCCCCACAGTGGGGTGTATCACTCCCCTAAAGTGGCAACCTGATACAACGGACATGCACGGCTTATACCTACACGATGCAACAACGTCTTACCTACCAGCCCGGGTCCACACACGCATATGAAACCCGTTGGACTTGCGTTGCCACCGCTCCCTGTTTTGGCCTCTTATAGTCAAACCCAGTATGCGTGTCCCGTCCTCGACTTGGGTCGAGCCCACAAAGATACGTTTTGGGATACTGGTTGAAATAGGCCCCCACTATTTACCACAAGCATTCCACCTAAGCTTGTCCCCATTAGTCCATCCCACTTAACCCACTTAGTCATGTTCATTTACATGTGTGTTTGGTTAAGTCTAATCGTATTTCAAATGCCTCTAAAGGCAACCACCAGATTCCTCATGCCACGCAAGGCACCTACTTAACCCCCATGTCCCACCTTACATGATTATCTGGTTAAGTATTTCTTAGTTCATTAAGGCCATAACCTCATAAAGACCTCTCACATTAGACTGGCATTTATGGCAGCTGGATTTGCCGGGCGGGTCCGGGCAGTCTTACACCATAAAAGAGTCTAACCTCGTGTCTTTACAACTGTTATGCTTTAGTTTGGGCCTAGGACCTCTCACATTGGGCCGACATTTGTGACTACTGGATTTGTCGGGTGGGTCCGGGCAGGTTTACATCACAAACGGGTCCAACCTCGTGTCCTAAGCATTGATTATTAATAATAATCCACTTTCCCCCAATTTTAATAATTCCCTACTTGAATTATTAATTACTTCCTATTTTTAACAATGTCCATAATTGACTCAATTATGGACATTCATTCATGGTATGCAACATCTTACAAAATTGCACCCAATTTGTTAATTCCTAATATTACCCCTACCCCACGTTTGAACGTTTATTCGCAAAATATATGTTAGACTCGAATAGCCTAACTCATAGCATAAAAGAGATTATCATAATAACAACATGTATATGTGACCAAATGAATCATAATAAGGGGTGAAACTTGCATATGTCCAACTTGCATAGATTATACATGTCATGGATCTAAAGGTGTCAACTTGTTCAAAATTCACCTAATATGATCTCAATCAATTTTCATAAACTTACATATGAACATGTGTGAATCAACATCATCTAATTTTTTAACAACATGGTTTTATATGGGTACACCTAACTCAATAGGCAAATTCCCATAATCAAGTTTTATTTAATTATAGTTTCAAGTTTATGGGTACACCTAACCTAATAGGCAAATTCCCATAAACAAGATCCATTTAAATTAAGAAAAAAAAAACATAACTTTAAGCATGATCCAACAACATGATTTTTCAACATAATATAGCATGATTTATAACATGGCATAGTATGATAGTATAACATAGCTTGACATGATTCTCAACATAGCACGACATAGCATAAGAGAATTTACAACATAGCATGACATAGCATATATAATTTACATCATACGACAACATAATAACATAATAAGAGATCCACAATATATAGAATTTACAATTACAAATCACATCACTTTCTTGTGATCCATTCATAACTGAGTCAAATTAGTTTGTAATAGTCTTGTGAGAATCATCATACTCACCAACAAAAGAAAAGAATTGGAGAAAGAGAGATCTTTTGATTTGATTTGTGTAGATTTAGTTGTAGATGATTAGGCTTCCTCTTCTTAGTTTGTGACGGCTATGCTGAACTCCATGGCAGCAGCATGACGGTAGCTTCTCTAATTTTACAAGTGATTTAGGTCTAGGGTCTACCCACTTATTTATAGATTTTAGAATTCATTTAGGCCATTAGATTTAACCTAGAAATAACCGCAGCCGTTCAGACAAGATGGGGTTTATCTTGTTGACTCAGCAATGAGTCAGAAGTGACTCAGCAAACACTCAGCATATTAATAAACTTCTATTCATGTCATAAATATATATATATTTTCTACAATGTACATATTAGATACATCCCCCCCCCCTTTTACACACTTATTATTGTTTTTATATACATATTAGATATATCCCCTCTCTTACACACTTATTAATATTTTTATATTCATATTAGATACATCCCCTCTCTTACACACTTATTAATATTTTTATATTCATATTAGATACATCCCCTCTCTTACACACTTATTAATATTTTTATATTCATATTAGATACATCCCCTCTCTTACACACTTATTAATATTTTTATATTCATATTAGATACATCCCCTCTCTTACACACTTATTAATATTTTTATATTCATATTAGATACATCCCCTCTCTTACACACTTATTAATATTTTTATATTCATATTTTAGCAACTTTAGTGTTAATAGAAAATTCGGGGTGTTACATTCTCCCCTCCTTTTAGGATTTCGTCCCCGAAATCTTCAAGTCTGGAAGAATGTATATCCTACCATCCAAACGTCCATCTACTCATCCATCATACACAGGCATCCATTGTCCTTACAGACTTCTAATGCTTTCATGTTTAAATGCACAGTGTGTGTATATGTCCATATCTAATGCAAAATCAGGCGGTCCACTGATTCAGTTGACCTCCTTAATGCAACTATGATCGTGCCATGCATCCATTATGTATGCAAAAGATTCTTAATGCTACATAATACTTCTATATGCGTGCACAACCATCATCTGAATGCAGCATCCACATGATAATACAACCATCGTTCATCCATTTTACTAAATACATCCATATATATGCAATATGCAATATGTAGTGACTGAGCCGATCTAGTGCCTAAAGTGTGTGTATATATGCATCCACGAGCAACCACTAGCAAACACTTGCATCCATTTTGCATCCATCATACATAACATGTCTCAAACACATGTTTCAACCATAGGATTATCCTAACTAAAGGTCAAAGATACTAATGAGAGGACATACTAAAGATAAGATAAGATAAGCTAAGCGATAAAGGAGAAATTAAAAGACATACCCTCAAAAAGAAAAGGGTACAACGAACGCATCTTCTCTTCTGTCTCCCAAGTTGCGTTGCTCTCATCATCTCCCCATTGCACTTTAACCAGTCTGACCTCTCGATTCCTCAACTTTTTGATCTCCAACCCAAGAATGCATGTAGGAGCTCGTCTAATTGTTGCATCACGCTCTATTTCCACCTCTTTAAGCAAGCTCGGCTCTACCAGCTCCGCGGTCTTGTGCAAACACTTCCTCAAATGTGATACATGGAATACGTCGTGTACTCCACTAAGTTTCTCAGGCAACTCCACCCTATATGCCATCTTCCCAATCCTGTTTTTTTACAGGAAACGGCCCTACAAACCTTGGTGCTAATTTCCCCACGGACCCAAAGCGAACAACATTCTGTAACGGAGATACTTTGATAAAAACCATGTCCCCAATGTCAAACTCAAGATCTGTCCTCCTCTTATCAGCATATGATTTTTGCCTATCTTGTGCTGCTTTCATCCTCCTTCGAATCAACTCAATCTTCTCCGAGGTTTCCCTAACCATATCGGGCCCAAGTAGGATTTTATCGGTAGATTCCCACCAACATGTAGGCGAACGGCAAGGCCTTCCATAAAGAGCTTCGAAAGGTGCCATGCCAATACTAGACTGAAAGCTATTATTATATGCGAATTCTACTAACGGAAGGTGCTCTTCCCATGTACCCCCAAAGTCTAGGATACAAAGCCTTAAAAGATCCTCTAGAATGCGATTCACCCTCTCGGTCTGGCCGTCTGTCTGAGGATGATATGCGGTGCTCAAACATAGCTGAGTCCCTACCGCCTCTTGTAAACTCTTCCAAAATTCGCTAGTAAAGATGGGGTCACGGTCGCTTACTATACTAGAAGGAATACCGTGCAAACGAACTATCTCCTTAATGTATACAGAAGCCAACCATGGAGCAGTCCTCTTACTTTTCACGGGAATAAAATGGGCGCTTTTAGTAAGTCTATCTACTATAACCCAAATCCCCGTGTTACCCTTCCTTGATCTTGGTAATCCATCCACAAAATCCATTGAGATGCTTTCCCATTTCCATAGTGGAACTTCTAATGGGTGAAGCAACCCACCGGGTTTCTTTTGTTATGCTTTAACTCGTTGGCACACCAAGCATCTAGCGACGTACTCGGCCACATCCTTTTTCATACCGGCCCAAAAGAAAACCCGCTTCATATCTTTGTACATCTTATCCCCGCCGGGATGAATGGTCATTTTTGAGCGATGAGCATCATCAAGAATGGCCTTCCTTAAGTCTTCGTCTTGTGGTACACAAAGTCTATTATCCCTTCGTAACCAACCCTTATCGTCTAGGGTATACCTACGAAGATGGCTTGACGACTCCCCCCCTTTGAGCTTTTCTACTATCTCAACCAACTGTGGGTCGTCTCGCTGTGCCTCACCAACCCGTCCTAGAAGTGTAGGTCTAACCTCCAAGGATGCTAACAGACCGGGTACTAAGTCAACGGAGGGTCTAAAGTCAAACATAGAGATGAATTCTAAGCTTTGTCATTCAACAAACAACGGACTCAAGGACAACCTTTTCCTACTTAAGGCGTCTGCCACCACGTTACCCTTGCCCGGGGTATATGCTATTTCAAAATCGTAGGAGGCTAAGAATTCCATCCACCGTTGCTGCCTTAAATTCAAATCCTTCTGAGAGAATAAGTATTTTAATGATTTGTGGTCAGTGAACAGTTCGAATTTCTCACCAAGAAGATAGTGACGCCAAGACTTAAGCGCGAAAACAATTGCGGCTAGCTCTAAGTCATGCGTGGGGTAATTCTTTTCATGAACCCTCAACTGCCTTCCACCATAGGCTATTACTCTTCCCTCTTGCATGAGGACCGCGCCAAGTCCCGTCCCATAAGCATCAGTATAGATGGTAAACGGTTTATTCCCGTCTGGCAGCACTAAGACTGGGGCTGAAGTTAAGGCTCTCTTTAAACGTTGGAACGCATCATCGCAATCTTTGTCCTACGTAAAAACCAGGTTCTTCTTCGTTAACCTTGTTAATAGAGCTGATGCTTTTGCGAAGTCTTTGATAAACTTCCTATAATAGCCAGCCAACCCCAAGAAACTTCTTACTTCGGTTGCATTTTTAGGGACCTTCCAATCTTGGATGGCCACCACCTTTGCGGGATCCACTGCTATCCCTTCTTTGGAAACCACGTGCCCTAAGAACCGTACTTCCTTCCTCCAGAAGTGACACTTAGAAAATTTTGCCTTAAGGTTATGCGCTCGAAGGGTTTCCAACACTTCCCTAAGATGTAGGGAGTGCTCTTCTTTATTCTTAGAAAAGACTAAGATGTCATCCACAAAGACTACCACGAATTTGTTAAGGTATTCCCTAAACACCCTACTCATCAAATCAACAAAATATGCAGGGGCGTTTGTCAAACCAAAGGGCATCACTAGCCATTCATAGAATCCGTCAGGAGTCCTAAAAGCAGTCTTATCAATACTATCCTCAGCCACTCTCAGTTGATGAAAGCCAGTGGCTAAGTCCAACTGCGAAAACACTGAGGCGCCAACTAACTGATCAAAGAGATCGTCAATCCTCGGCAATGGGTGTCGGTTCTTTTTAGTAAGCTTGTTTAGTTCTCTATAGTCCATACAAAGTCTAAGAGACCCATCCGCCTTTGTGGCAAAAACTACTGGAGCACCCCACTCCGATATACTATGTCTTATGAACCCCTTCTCAAGCAACTCCTTTACTTGCTTATTGAGTTCCCTCCTTTCACGAGGAGCCATGTGGCGCACTGGCAAAGATACGGGTTTAGCATTATCCACAAGATAAATTCGAAAGTCTATCTCCTGCTTTGGAGGTAAGCCCTTCACCTCCTCAAACACATCCGGATATTCCCGGACCACTTCTACCGATCGCAGGTTCTCTACAGACGCGTCAAGCGATTCAAGATAACTTAGCATAACGGAATTTATGGGATTACAAAAGATGTCGAGAGCATTACCAAGGCGAGTCACAAGCCTAACTACTCTCCTTTCACAATCAAGAATGGCCCTATTTCTAGACAACCAATCCATTCCTAAAATTAGCCCATAGCCCGTGAAGCCCAATACATAAGCATCACATCTAAATTCAACGCTAAGTATAGAGATTTTCAAATCCAAACATATCATGGTCAAATGAGCCGAACCCCCAATTGGATTTGAAACGACCAAGGGATCCTCTACTAAACTGGTGTTCAAGTGCAGTGATTCAACTAATGATGCAGAGATAAACGAATGAGATGCGCCAGAATCGAATAAGGTACGGACAGGATGATCTAACAGAAAAACTAAGCTTTCAACAGAAATTGTTCTACCTCTTTCTTGCAGCGGTGGGGCCGCAATAGCCTGAACTTGCCCCCTTGCCTGCCCTGGTGCCATAAGAGCCTGCACCTGTCCTCCCGAGGTAGACCCTGCCCTCTGCCCCTTCTTTGGACAGTCCTTCACTAAATGTCCCGCATCTCCACAATGAAAACAACCAGTCTTCTTTTTCTTTCTACAATCTTTGCTGAGATGGCCAGGCGTCCCACAATTGAAGCATTTCTTCTTCCCTTTGCCATTATTGTTTTTACCACCCTT
Source organism: Allium sativum (assembly GCA_030737875.1). Classification (NCBI taxonomy): domain Eukaryota; kingdom Viridiplantae; phylum Streptophyta; class Magnoliopsida; order Asparagales; family Amaryllidaceae; genus Allium; species Allium sativum. The sequence goes on from CM060920.1 coordinate 496,282,662, forward strand.
CTTATTTTGCTGTTGGGGTTTCTTCTGATCCCCTTTCTTTTCAACTTCCTTATCCTCATGCATAAGTGCCATTTCTACTAGCTTTTCAAAGGTGGCTCCCATAGGGATGTGGGTCATAGCCAACCCTTGCAACGGTTCATTCAAGCCTCTAACGAACCTCAAAGCTTTCTTCTTTGGCGTGTTCACCAACTCCAAGCCAAACCTTGCTAACTGATTAAATTTATTGACATATTCCTTTACTGATGAGCTCCCTTGCTTTAGTGCCAGGAATTTTTCCATATTTAAGTTCTCCTCTGCCCTTGAAAGAAACTTTGCCTCAAACCTTCGTCTGAAATCCGCCCATGAATCAACTGGACGTTCCCCGTTAGTGACCTCCCACCAAAACGAGGCCTCTCCCTTCATTAACCAAGCAGCTAAATGGACTTTCCTCCCATCTTCCACTTCAAAGATATCCAACAATTCCTCAGTCTCCTTAAGCCAATCTCTGGCCTCCACAAACGTCTCAGTCCCTTGAAAAGTTTTTCCTCCCATAGCCTTGAATTCCTTGCACGTCTTTGCAAAAGTGTCAACACGAGGAGGAGGAGGAGGAGGAGGAATGGGTGCAACTAGGGGTGGAGGAGTATCCGCTGGGCCTGCAGTGGTGGCCCTAGCCTCCAAGTATCTCCTAAACCACCCTGGAATCGTCACACCTTCTGGGAGATTAAGATCTTCAGCCATGCTGAAACGAAAAAGGAAAGATTCAAAATGGAGAATTCGAAAGATAAAGATAAGGATATGGCTATTTGGGATTATGTTTTTTATAAAAACTCTCTTTAAATAACATGTTTTTTTTTTTTTTTTTGAAAGCATTTCTTCCAAAAATACTTTAGAAAAAAAAAATATTTTTCTAAAAATTTTTTTATCTGTTCTGGTAACCTTAGGCTCTGATACCACGTGTAACACCCCACGTCCATTAATGTCACTCACAAAGGGAATGCATTAACTTCCATGGAGGTTTTAAGTGAATATAGAACAGTAAAATTACAACAAGACAGATATAAAATAGTACTTGGAAATTCAAAAACTTTATTTCATTGTAGCAGAAGTCAAAACGTGTTTGATTACATCATAACACCATATTCAATGTCAAGTACAATATCTATCTTGATAAAACAAGTACATAATCCCATTACATGAATAGCCATTAAAAAGAAAGATAACAAGCTGGACTTTACTTCAGCAGTCCAAGCTTTCCAGAAGATAAGCGATCCAACTAGACTCCACTAGAACTTGGCCCAACCTGCGGACCTGAAGGGAGAAAAAGGATGGAAAAGAGGGGGTCAGACATAAAGTCTGGTGAATATGATAATTCTACAATACTATTACCAAAATAACTGGACTAAGGCATAAGCTGGAAAACAAGAAAATGTCTATGAAGAGCAGATTAAGGACATAGACAATCGCCAAAGGCAACGTTATAGGCGCTCCTAAATACTAAAGGATAAACACTATACTGCACCACACCAGTCACCCTAAAGATTCATCCCACTTAGCTTCACTTAGAAACTTTCCCAATGGCTTTACGTACCCCTAGCTGACTACATAGGTGCCGCCTGCCCCTATCTCCACTAGGTGTACCCTACTTCCCATTATTCGATCGGCTCCCTAACTCGTAGATACCCGTGCTGGCCCCACAGTGGGGTGTATCACTCCCCTAAAGTGGCAACCTGATACAACGGACATGCACGGCTTATACCTACACGATGCAACAACGTCTTACCTACCAGCCCGGGTCCACACACGCATATGAAACCCGTTGGACTTACGTTGCCACCGCTCCCTGTTTTGGCCTCTTATAGTCAAACCCAGTATGCGTGTCCCGTCCTCGACTTGGGTCGAGCCCACAAAGATACGTTTTGGGATACTGGTTGAAATGGGCCCCCACTATTTACCACAAGCATTCCACCTAAGCTTGTCCCCATTAGTCCATCCCACTTAACCCACTTAGTCATGTTCATTTACATGTGTGTTTGGTTAAGTCTAATCGTATTTCAAATGCCTCTAAAGGCAACCACCAGATTCCTCATGCCACCCAAGGCACCTACTTAACCCCCATGTCCCACCTTACATGATTATCTGGTTAAGTATTTCTTAGTTCATTAAGGCCATAACCTCATAAAGACCTCTCACATTAGACTGGCATTTATGGCAGCTGGATTTGCCGGGCGGGTCCGGGCAGTCTTACACCATAAAAGAGTCTAACCTCGTGTCTTTACAACTGTTATGCTTTAGTTTGGGCCTAGGACCTCTCACATTGGGCCGACATTTGTGACTACTGGATTTGCCGGGCGGGTCCGGGCAGGTTTACATCACAAACGGGTCCAACCTCGTGTCCTAAGCATTGATTATTAATAATAATCCACTTTCCCCCAATTTTAATAATTCCCTACTTGAATTATTAATTACTTCCTATTTTTAACAATGTCCATAATTGACTCAATTATGGACATTCATTCATGGTATGCAACATCTTACAAAATTGCACCCAATTTGTTAATTCCTAATATTACCCCTACCCCACGTTTGAACGTTTATTCGCAAAATATATGTTAGACACGAATAGCCTAACTCATAGCATAAAAGAGATTATCATAATAACAACATGTATATGTGACCAAATGAATCATAATAAGGGGTGAAACTTGCATATGTCCAACTTGCATAGATTATACATGTCATGGATCTAAAGGTGTCAACTTGTTCAAAATTCTCCTAATATGATCTCAATCAATTTTCATAAACTTACATATGAACATGTGTGAATCAACATCATTAATTTTTTAACAACATGGTTTTATATGGGTACACCTAACTCAATAGGCAAATTCCCATAATCAAGTTTTATTTAATTATAGTTTCAAGTTTATGGGTACACCTAACCTAATAGGCAAATTCCCATAAACAAGATCCATTTAAATTAAGAAAAAAAAACATAACTTTAAGCATGATCCAACAACATGATTTTTCAACATAATATAGCATGATTTATAACATGGCATAGTATGATAGTATAACATAGCTTGACATGATTCTCAACATAGCACGACATAGCATAAGAGAATTTACAACATAGCATGACATAGCATATATAATTTACATCATACGACAACATAATAACATAATAAGAGATCCACAATATATAAAATTTACAATTACAAATCACATCACTTTCTTGTGATCCATTCATAACTGAGTCAAATTAGTTTGTAATAGTCTTGTGAGAATCATCATACTCACCAACAAAAGAAAAGAATTGGAGAAAGAGAGATCTTTTGATTTGATTTGTGTAGATTTAGTTGTAGATGATTAGGCTTCCTCTTCTTAGTTTGTGACGGCTATGCTGAACTCCATGGCAGCAGCATGACGGTAGCTTCTCTAATTTTACAAATGATTTAGGTCTAGGGTCTACCCACTTATTTATAGATTTTAGAATTCATTTAGGCCATTAGATTTAACCTAGAAATAACCGCAGCCGTTCAGACAAGATGGGGTTTATCTTGTTGACTCAGCAATGAGTCAGAAGTGACTCAGCAAACACTCAGCATATTAATAAACTTCTATTCATGTCATAAATATATATATATTTTCTACAATGTACATATTAGATACATCCCCCCCCCTTTTACACACTTATTATTGTTTTTATATACATATTAGATACATCCCCTCTCTTACACACTTATTAATATTTTTATATTCATATTAGATACATCCCCTCTCTTACACACTTATTAATATTTTTATATTCATATTAGATACATCCCCTCTCTTACACACTTATTAATATTTTTATATTCATATTTTAGCAACTTTAGTGTTAATAGAAAATTCGGGGTGTTACATCCACAGACCATGGACGGCTTGTATGCTTGTTTGTTTGATCTTGATGTGTAGTTGATTGTGTGATGTGATGCGAAACGAAATAAAATATTATATAGTTAAAAATAGAATTTTTAACGTGTATATGAAATGAAATAAATTAATATAAACAAATCAAACGATTTGTTTATATACACACATTTGACTGATATTGATGGGGACGATAAATTTTACACATCGCCCAACTGCACAAATAAAATCTGTGTTTGATGGTTTGAAACCCCACACGGGTATTGGGATGATATGTGACATACACTAATCCCAATAATTAGTTGTATGTCGATCGATTGATTGACAGACTGTTATAAGCGTTAAATATTTATATTTGATGCTTATACAGTGTAGAATGCACTCTGGATGATGGTTGATTTTTGATCGTTGTTATTTTATACATGTGTCGTAGAAAATCCATATAATTAACATTATATGGTAATTGATTGGGCCTCATTCCAGTTTTGAAAAGAAATATTTGAAATAGAATATTTGAAAATAGAAATATATGAAGCCGTGTTGATTAAATTGACGCCATTTTGACGTGAACGATATTTATATCGATTTATTCAAATTGAACTGAATATTAAAGTGAATTGAAATTCGAATTAAATTGAATTGATTTGAAATTCGAAATAAACTGAAATGATTTGAAATTCGAATAGAATTGAAATTCGAATTAAATTGAAATAGAATTGAAATCGTTTTGAAATGAATTCGAATTAAAATTGAATGGAATCGAATTCAAATTGAAATTGAATAGAACTGAATTCGAATTGAAATTGAATAGAAATGAATTCTAATTGAAATTGAATTAAAAATCGATTTGAATTGAAATCAATTTGAAATAAATTTAAAACGAATTTGTAAGGGAAAATTCAATTTTGATTTGAATTTGAAAAGGAAGTTGAAATCGTTTTGAAAACGAATTTAAAACGATTTATAAAATACATTTTAAAAGGAGATCGACGAAGTATATATTATATATATTATATATATAATATAATGGCCTGAATAGAAAGCGCCGCACCGCGGCAGTTCGCGAATTTCGATCATTGACTTCGTATGGACATTGCGGGAGATCCGACCGACGGATTCTCCTAAAACCGGAACCGTTGGGTTCATGTCGAAAAGAGCTTTCTAACGAATATTAGAAATTTGAAATCTAACGGTTGGATTGGGAATTATGTCCAAGTCAAATTTGAAAAAGGTCGCTGTAAGTGCAGTTCGATGTCCGTTGATGGAAATCGACTGTACGGGCCTTGATAAAATTATCAAAAGTAGTAATAATTTGTGTAAAATCATAAGAAATGATTTGTGAAGAATTGGGATGAAAAACTCCATATTTGAAAAGATAAAAATAGATTTTTATCGAAATGAACTAGTTTTGAACTAGAATTATAATTCTATTTATTTTTAAAATAAATAAAGTGGATTAGAAATGGTTTTGAAAATAACCAGAATTTCCAATAATTGCATTGGAAGGGATTTGAATCGAAGTTGTCTTCGGAATATTTCGATGTTGGATTTTGTGAAGATACAGATATTGTTATGGGAATTTGAAAGATATATTAATATCGTTATTTCCAATACAATATATGTTGGTCGTAGAATTTGATATTGAATATAAGCGGGTATATTTTCTATTCAGAGCCTTGTATTTAATATCAAATGTGATTTGGGTTTGTCATGAATGGTGTCTTCATTAACACTGTTCTTAAGCCCAGTGGAGAAAAAGATTAAATCTTTTTATTTAGATTTAATGAAGTGTACCAATTAAATGATATTTAATTGGAATTGAATTGGTATTGATTTTTGGGTTTATCGTGAACAGTGTTTTAAATAACACTTGTTCTTTAACCCAATAATTAATGGAAGCTGATTTTGGGTTTATCGTGAACCGTGTTTTAAATGACACTGATTCTTTAACCCAGTTAAAGATTAAAACTAAGTGGGGTTTTAATGAATCTTTAATTAGATTGAAATGGTTGAGAATGGAGTATCACCTGTTTTGCTCCAGGCGATAGTTAAATCTTTAATTAGATTTGAACGTGAAATGTTAATTGAATTTACCGACCACTCTGTGGTGTTAAATATGAAGTATTACCAGTTTTACTTCATGGGATGAATAGGTTGGGATTGAGAAATTAAAATAAATGATTACTTCGGTGTGGTTCGCTAATCCCGACTAGTTTGAATGATATCCAAAGGAAGAATAAAGAATAAATTTGAAGAATTCATCTTTGATAAAATTAATGGGGACCTTTCCCAAAGTATAAGAATATTTGAACAAAAGAATATTCTGAATTGGAATGAGGCGTATGTTGTGTCTGTGTAACACTTGTCTATTATATACGTGAGTTATTCAGAAAGACCGGGTTTATCCCGTTCTGAATAATTGATTCGACGTGGTGTCGAAGATGAAGACGGTGGTTGAAGACCGGAGGTCTTCACGTCGTTTGGATAATTACTGATGATCTTGATTGGGCCGTACACCCAAGAGGATGGAAACAGTTGGTGATCGTCCAGACGTACTTGGAGATCGATGGATAGGCGGGGTACTAGGTGCCTCCGGTTTCGTTCAGACCCGGAATGAACTTGTAAATGGACTGTGTGTCTGACATTGGATTTTATTCTGTGTGGTTGATTTCTATTAAATATATATCTGCTTGGCGGCGGAGAATTTATTCTCTTTCTTAACGCCCTTCTCTGAAACGTACGAGCTCAGGGGTTATATATTGATGGATATCAAACGCATGGAGTGAATTGCCTGTGTGGCATGCCTAAGTGGCAATATGATCAAGGCTTCTGTTGAAAAGCAGAGTCTTGTGGTTGATGATCAAAGAACGACTTTTGTGGCACAGCTTTGTGTAACGTTGATTCGTGTGCCTCACACCCCGGTGGTGAACCAAAAACGGGAGAGGACCTCAGGGTGGATATGTGTTTCTTTCTAGTTAGAAGTGGCGTCAGTGGTTTTACACGCCCTGACGAGTTTAACTTATGTGGTTGTTGCTATTGCGAGGCGCCTCGGTTAGATCGGACGATCCGGGTCCGATGGAGTCATTCGTTGGCTCATTTACGCCCCAAAGGGCGGGGAAACACAGTGTTCAGGAATTTTAATCCACATCGGTGGACCGGCCCTGACGATCCAAGGGCCCACCTGAGTCTGGGTCCTGAGGCTCGGGCTAGAGAGTCTCGAATCGGTGAGGACTATCTTTTGCGTCGGTTCACAGATGGAAATCCAACTTCCAATACATGACTTTGCGGTTTTATTTGTAGATCCTAGTATGGCGACATAGTGGGATGGGGCGCTTATGCCGTCTATGATTGATACTTATGATTTGAAATTGCTTTGACACTATACACTTATAGTACTATCAAAATAATCTGTTTTAAACGTATCAAGCATTCTTTGGCTATTATAAGGTAAAAACCTTATCCTCCGGCTTGCGTTGCATTGTGTGATGGGACCTGGGTCTTATAATAGCTTCATTTTTCTTTGTTTAGCATTGCGTTGTTTGTTTTATGCACTAGTATTCTTGGGAGGAAACCCGTTCCGTGTTATACGGCGTGGTCCCTTGATTTACCTAACTTTAAATAAAGAATAATAACTGTTTTAGTTCTCACTCCAGTCCCATGACTAATCTGGAGTTTATTGTTTTAACCTAAACTCTGGGTGCCCTTATTTTGACATGGGCAGCTAGTAGTTTTGGTTTTGCAGATTTATATTCACAGGATCCTGACTTACAGCTGGAACGGTATCCGTAAAGCTTTGTATCCGTATATCTCCTTCTAGTTGTGTTTTGTATTATTTCCGCTGCGATGTATTTAAATGTAAATTAAATCTCTGATATTTCTGTGTAATATTTATTCATACTCTGTATATTCTTGTATTCTGATGGAATTGTTGTAATAGAAATGTTCTTCCGTCTGCGTTCTGATTTGTCGTGTTCTCCAAATAATCAGGCGTTTCGAACAGTCTTGATCAGTTTAGCGATTGATTCGGATCGAGCGAAATTCCCGGTCGTTACATCGTGGTATCAGATCTTTGGTTTACAGAGCTCAGAGAACAAGACACGTTAGAACCATACGAAAGAATTCATCAGATATTGGATTAGTAATATCCAATGAGAATGACTCGTTACAGATGGGATCAGTAGTATCCTAGAACGAGTGTGAAGAGTATATTTTTGAAAATGAAAACAAGTTTTGTTTTGAAATTTAAATCGTTTTATACGTATTTGATTATTTATTTAATATTGATTTGGACTATCCAGTATATATAGATTTTGCGTATACGTCTGATCCGCGTGTATTCGAAATTTTAATATACTGGATAGATATAGAATCACACTCTAGTCGCCCGGAGATGATTCTGATGATGAGGTGTAACACCCCGTAATTCGGTTAATATTAATATTCACAAATTAAATAATAACTAATCTCAGACGTGAGAATTGTGGGAAACGGGTTGCGCCATTGTGTTCGTCTCGGAATTCTGGTTGAAATAGAGTCCGAGTTTGCGTGATTTGGACTGCGTATGAAGGAGATATGGCCATCGGAAGTTTCAGAAAATTCAAAATTCGAAGTCAAACAGGCCAGGCGGGAAATTTCCCGCCCAGCACCCCAGGTCGACTGGGCAGTCGACACCCCCAGGACCAAGTCGACTGCGCAGTCGACTTGGGATTCGACCTGGTCCAGTCGGCCAGGTTTTGGCAGAGCCCAATCTTGAGCTGCTGATGTGTCTTTAGGGCTGAGTTGGCTAATTTAACGGTTCAGTTTAGTTCTGAGTTGATCTGACGGTCTAAAAAAATCCTAAACTCTATATATACCTAGGTAGTCTCTCACTCTTAAATCACATGAAAAATAGAATAGCCGCCGTCATGCCATCGCCATGGAACTCAGTGTAACCGCCGCCAACTAAGAAGGAAGAAAGCTAATCAAAACTCTAATTCTACTCAACTCTAAAGAAAATCAAGACTCTCTTTCTTTTCTAATTGTGAGTATGATGATCTTAATAAGATTATTAGCAAACTAATTAGATTAAGATGTGATATGGATCATAAGAAAATGATGTGAATTGTCATATATGTTGTTGTAAACCTTATGCTATCATGTATGTTGTAAATCCTATGTTATGTGATGATGATATCCTATATGTTGTAAATCATGCTATGATGATATTATATATGTTGCAAGTTTCTATGCTAAGTTGCGATGTTACAAAGCCATGATGTTATTATGTTGTAGTTAGCTTATGAATCATGATGTTGATTATACATATTTGGGCTATGATGATTCACATGATAAATCACATGTACCTATGCAAGTTTAGATTTATTAGTATGTATAATCTCACATATTGTATGACATCTATTTAGATCTAGAATTATGACATTTATTTAGATCTAGAATTATGCTATGACATGTGTGAGTTCTATGTGTTAGATGCTAGTTCACACCATCATTATGTTGCATAAACCACATATGCAAGTTTATACATGAACTTGGGTTATGATCATATTATGTAAGTTGTGACATTTAACCAAACAAGTTGACACCTTTAGATCCATGACATGTGTAGTTTTATGCAAGTTTCACCCCTATTATGATTAGATCTTTTTTCTTTGTCTATATGTTGTGATAATTTATCTTTGTGCTACGAGTTAGACTATTCGAGTCTAACGTATATGTTGCGTTGAATAAGCAAACGTATAACGTGGGGTAAGGGTAATATTGAGGATTTAATATTAAGAAATTGGGGTGTAATTGATATGATTTTGCATACCGTAAGTGGATGGCCATAATTGAGTCAATTATGGACATCATTAAAATTGGAATTAATTAATGATTTGAATAGGGATATATTTAAAACTGGGGTAAAAGATTATAAGTGTTAATCAATGCTTGGGACACGAGGTTGGACTCGTTTGTGACGTAAAACTGCCCGGACCCGCCCGGCAAATCCAGTAGTCACAAATGTCAGCCCAATGTGAGAGGTCCTAGGCCCAAATTAAAGCATAACAGTTGTAAAGACACGAGGTTAGACTCTTTTATGGTGTAAGACTGCCCGGACCCGCCCAGCGAATCCAGCTGCCATAAATGCCTGTCTAATGTGAGAGGTCTTTATGAGGTTATGGCCTGAATGAATTAAGAAATACTTAACCAAATAAACATGTGAAGTGGGACATAGGGGTTAAGTAGGTGCCTTGGGTGGCATGAGGAATCTAGTGAGTGCCTTTAGTGGCATTTGAAATACGATTAGTAAGACTTAACCAAACACACATGTAAATGAACATGACTAAGAAGAGGGTTAAGTGGGATATACTAGTAGGGACAAGCTTTGATGGATAGCTTGTGGTAAGTAATTGGGGGCCCATTTCAACCAGTAACCCAAACGTATCTTTGTGGGCTCGACCCAAGTCGAGGATGGGACACGCATACTGGGCTTGACTATAAGAGGCTAAATGGGTTAGCGGTGGCAACGCAAGTCCAACGGGTTTCATATGCGTGTGTGGACCCGGGCTGGTAGGTAAGACGTTGTTGCATCGTGTAGGTATAAGCCGTGCATTCTTTAGCTGTATCGGGTTGCCACTTTAGAGGAGTGATACACCCCACTGTGGGACCAGCACGGGTATCTACGAGTAGGGAGCCGATCGCAAGTGGGTAGTGGGGTACACCTAGCGGAGATAGGGGCAGGCGGCACCTATGTAGTCAGCTAGGGGTACACAAAGCTATTTGTATAATTTCTAAGTGAAGCAAGTGGGATCAACCTTTAGGGTGACTGGTGTGGTGCAGTGTAGTAATTATTCGTTAGTATTAGGTGTGCCTTTAACGTTATCTTTATCTGCTCTTCCATACCTAATAGTTCATAGACATTTCCTTGTTTTCCAGCTTATGCCTTAGTCTAGTTATCTTGATAATAGTATTGTTAGAATTATCATACTCGCCAGACTTTATGTCTGACCCACTCTATTTCTATCTTTTTCCCCCTCCAGGTCCTCAGGGTGGACCCAGCTTTAGTGGAGTCTGATTGAATTGCTTATTCTTTCTTTTGGAAAGCTTGGACCGCTGAAGTAAAGTCCAGCTTGTTATCTTCTTTAATGGCTATTTATGTAATGGGATTATGTATTTTGTTTTATCAAGATGGATATTGTACTTGACTCTGATTTATGGTTTTATGATGTAACAACCATGTTTAATTTCCGCTGCAATGAAATAAAGTTTTAGATTTCCAAGTGCTACTTATTATCTGTCTTGTTGTAATTTTTCTGTTCTATATTCACTTAAAACCTCCATGGAAGTTAATGCATTCCCTTTGTGAGTGACATTAATGGACATGGGGTGTTACACGTGGTATCAGAGCTTAAGGTTACCAGAACAGATAAATTTTTTAGAAAAACTATTTTTCTAAAGTATTTTTAGAAGAAGTGTTTTCAAAAACATGTCTTGATGAGTAATTTAAAGAGGAAAGTTTTTATGAAAAACATAATCCCCAATAGCCATATATCTTTATCTTTCTCCATTTTGAATCTTTCCTTTTTCGTTTCAGCATGGCTGAAGATCTTAACCTTCCGGAGGGTGTAACGATACCAGGATGGTATAGGAGGTTATTAGAGGCTAGGGCCGCTGCAGGTCCAGCCAATGTTCCTCCACCACCTGTTGCACCTGCTCCTCCTCCTCCCCCCTCCTCATGCTGATACTTTTGCAAAGACATGTAAGAAATTTAAGGCTATGGGTGGAAAACCTTTTCAAGGGTCAGAAACGTTTGTGGAAGCTAGAGATTGGCATAAGGAGGTGGAAGAATTGCTAGAAATCTTTGAAGTAGAAGAAGGGATGAAAGTCAAATTAGCAGCTTGGTTAATGAAGGGAGAGGCCTCGCTTTGGTGGGAGGTCACAAATGGGGAGCTTTCTGTTGATTCTTGGGCGGATTTCAGACGTAGGTTTGAGGCAAAGTTTCTCTCAAGGGCAGAAGAGAATCTATACATGGAAAGGTTCTTGACATTGAAGCAAGGAAATCTATCAGTGAAAGAGTACGTCAACAAATTTAACCAATTGGAAAGGTTTGGCTCAGATTTGGTGAACACGCAGGAGAAAAAGGCTCTGAGGTTCGTTAATGGCTTGAATGAGCCACTGCAGGGGTTGGCTATGACCCACATCCCTATGGGGGCCACCTTTGAGAAGCTAGTAGACATGGCACTCATGCACGAGGAGAAAGGCGCTAATGCTAATAAGGCACCCGAGAAGAAAGGGGATAAGAAGAAACCACAACAGCAAAACAAGAAGGGTGGTAAAGACAATAATGGCAAAGGAAAGAAAAGATGCTTTAACAGTGGGACACCAGGCCATCTCAGCAAGGATTGCAGAAAGAAAAAGAAGACTGGCTGTTTTCACTGTGGTGAAGCGGGACATCTAGTGAATGACTGCCCAAAGAAGGGGCAGAGGGCAGGGTCTACCTCGGGAGGACAGGTGCAGGCTCTTATGGCACCAGGGTAGGCAAGGGGACAAGTTCAGGCTCTCGCGGTCCCACTGCTGCAAGAACGAGGTAGAACCATTTATGTTGAAAGCTTAGTTTTTCTGTTTGATCATCCTGTCCGTACCTTATTCGATTTGGGCGCATCGCATTCGTTTATCTCTACATCATTAGTTGAATCACTGCACTTAAACACCAGTTTAATAGAGGATCCCTTAGTTGTTTCGAATCCAATTGGGGGCTCAGCTTATTTGTCCATGATATGTTTGGATTTGAAAATTTCTATACTTAGCGTTGGGTTTAGATGTGATGCTTATGTTTTGGGCTTCACGGGCTATGGGCTAATTTTAGGAATGGATTGGTTATCCAGAAATGGGGTCGTTCTTGATAGTGAAAGGAGACTAGTTAGGCTCATGACTCGCCTTGGCAACACTCTCGAAATCTTTTGTAATCCCATAAATTCCGTTATGCTAAGTTATCTAGAATCGCTTGACGCGTCGGTGGAAAATCTACGATCTGTTAAAGTAGTCCAAGAATACTCGGATGTGTTTGAGGAGGTGAAGGGCTTGCCTCCGAAGCGGGAGATAGATTTTCGAATATATCTTGTGGATAATGCAAAACCAGTATCTTTGCCAGTATGCCACATGGCTCTTCATGAAAGGAGGGAACTCAATAAGCAAGTGAAGGAGTTGCTTGAAAAGGGGTTCATAAGACGAAGTATATCGGAGTGGGGTGCTCCAGTAGTATTTGCCATGAAGGCGGATGGGTCCCTTAGACTTTGTGTGGATTATAGAGAACTTAATAAACTTACTAAGAAAAACAGACACCCACTGCCAAGGATTGATGATCTCTTCGATCAGTTAGTTGGCACCTCAGTGTTTTCGCAGTTGGACTTAGCCGCTGGTTTCCATCAGTTGAGAGTGGCTGAGGATAGCATTGATAAGACTGCCTTTAGGACTTCGGATGGTTTCTATGAATGGCTAGTGATGCCCTTCGGTTTTACAAAGGCCCCCGCATACTTTGTTGATTTGATGAGTAGGATGTTTAGGGAGTACCTTAATAAATTCATGGTGGTCTTTGTAGACGACATCTTGATCTTTTCTAAGAATGAAGAAGAGCATGCCCTACATCATAGGGAAGTGTTAGAGACTCTACGAGCGCATAACCTTAAAGCTAAATTTACTAAGTGTCACTTATGGAGAGAGGAAGTGCGATTCTTAGGGCACGTGGTTTCCAAAGAAGGGATAGCTGTGGATCCCGCGAAGGTGGTGGCCATCCAAGATTGGAAGGTCCCTAAAAATGCTACCGAAGTAAGGAGTTTCTTGGGGTTGGCTGGCTACTATAGGAATTTTATCAAAGACTTCGCAAAAATATCATCTCCATTGACACGCCTGACGAAGAAGAACCTAGTCTTTGCGGGGACGTAGATTGTGATGATGCGTTCCAACGTTTAAAGAGAGCTTTGACCTCAGCTCCAGTCATAGTGCTGCCAGACGGGAGTAAGCCGTTTACTGTTTATACCGATGCTTGTGGGACAGGACTAGGCGCAGTCTTAATGCAAGAGGGAAGGGTAATAGCCTATGGTGGAAGGCAGTTAAGGGTGCATGAGAAAAATTACCCTACACATGACCTAGAGTTAGCCGCAATTGTTTTCGCGCTTAAGTCTTGGTGTCATTACCTTCTTGGCGAGAAATTCGAATTGTTCACTGACCACAAATCTTTAAAATACTTATTCTCTCAGAAGGACTTGAATTTAAGACAGCAAAGGTGGATGGAATTCTTAGCGTCCTACGACTTCGAAATAGCATATACCCCTGGCAAGGGTAACGTGGTGGCAGACGCCTTAAGTAGGAAAAGGCTGTCCTTGAGTCCGTTGTTTGTTGAACGACAAAACTTAGAATTCATCTGTATGTTTGACTTTAGACCTTCCGTTGACTTTGTACCCGGTTTGCTAGCATCCTTGGAGGTCAGACCTACGCTTTTGGTATGGATTGGCGAGGCACAGCGAGACGACCCACAGTTAGTTGAGTTAGTAGAAAAGCTCAAAGGAGGGGAGTCATCAAGCTATCTCCGTAGGTATACCCTAGATGATAAGGGTTGGTTACGTAGGGACAGTAGACTTTGTGTACCAAAAGACGATGACCTAAGGAAGACTATTCTTGACGAAGCACATCGTTCGAAGATGACCATTCATCCCGGCGGGGACCGGGAGACAAGATGTACAAAGACATGAAGAGAGTTTACTTTTGGGCCGGTATGAAGAGGGATGTGGCCGAGTATGTTGCTAGATTCTTGGTGTGCCAACAAGTAAAAGCGGAGCAAAAGAAACCCGGTGGGTTGCTTCACCCATTGGAGGTTCCACTATGGAAGTGGGAAAGTGTCTCGATGGACTTTGTGGATGGATTACCAAGATCAAGGAAGGGTAATACGGGGATTTGGGTTATAGTAGACAGACTTACTAAGAGCGCCCATTTCATTCCCGTGAAGAGTAAGAGGACTGCTCCATGGTTAGCTTCTGTATACGTCCGAGAGATAGTTCGTTTGCATGGTGTTCCTTCTAGCATAGTAAGCGACCGTGATCCTATCTTCACTAGCGAATTTTGGAGGAGCTTACAAGAAGCGGTAGGGACTCAGTTATGTTTGAGCACCGCATATCATCCTCAAACGGACGGCCAAACCGAGAGGGTGAATCGTATTCTAGAGGACCTTTTGAGGCTATGTATCCTAGACTTTGGGGGTACATGGGAAGAGCATCTTCCATTGGTGGAGTTCGCATATAATAATAGCTTTCAGTCCAGCATTGGCATGGCACCTTTCGAAGCTCTTTATGGACGACCTTGTCGTTCACCTACATGTTGGTGGGAATCTACCGATAAGATCTTACTTGGGCCCGATATGATTAGAGAGACTTCGGAAAAGATCGACTTGATTCGAAGGAGGATGAAGACGGCGCAAGATAGGCAGAAATCTTATGCAGACAAAAGGAGGACAGATCTTGAGTTTGAGGTAGGGGACATGGTCTTTATCAAAGTGTCTCCATTACGGAATGTTGTTCGCTTTGGGTCCTTTGGGAAATTAGCACCAAGGTTTGTAGGGTCGTTTCCTATTAAGGAGAAGATTGGACATATGGCGTATAGAGTGGAGTTGCCTGAGAGACTTAGTGGTGTACACGACGTATTCCATGTATCACATTTGAGGAAGTGCTTGCACGAGACCGCGGAAGTGGTAGAGCCGAGCTTGCTTAGAGAGGTGGAGATAGAGCATGATGCGATGATTCGACGAGCTCCTACATGCATTCTTGGGTCGGAGATCAAGAAGTTGAGGAATCGAGAAGTCAGACTAGTCAAAGTGCAATGGGGAGATGATGAGAGCAATGCTACTTGGGAGACAGAAGCGAAGATGCGTTCGTTGTACCCTTTTCTTTTTGAGGGTATGTCTTTTAATTTCTCCTTTATCGCTTAGCTTGTACTTATCTTATCTTTAGTATGTCCTCTCGCTAGTATCTTTGACCTTTAGTTAGGATAATCCTATGGTTGAAACATGTGTTTGAGACATGTTATGTATGATGGATGCAAAGTGGATGCAAGTGTTTGCTAGTGGTTGCTCGTGGACGCATATACACACACTATTATGCACTAGATCCTCTCAGTCACTTCATATTGCATATTGCATATATATGTATGTATTTAGTAGAATGGATGTATGAGGATTTTTTTTTATCATATGGATGCTGCATTTAGATGATGATTGTGCACGCATATAGAGAAAATATGTAGCATTAAGGAACTTTTGCATACATAATGGACGCATGGCACTATCATGATTTGCATTAAGGAGGTCAACTGAATCAGTGGACCGCCTGATTTTGCATTAGATATGGACATATACACACACTGTGCATTTAAACATGAAAGCATTAGAAGTCTATAAGGACAATAGATGCCTGTGTTTGATGGTTGAGTAGATGGACGATTGGATGTTAGGATATACATTCTTCTTGACTTGAAAATTTCGGGGTCGAAATCCTTTAAGGAAGGGAGAATGTAACACCCCGTAATTCGGTTAATATTAATATTCACAAATTAAAGAATAACTAATCTCAGACATGAGAATTGTGGGAAACGGGTTGCGCCATTGTGTTCGTCTTGGAATTCTGGTTGAAATAGAGTCCGAGTTTGCGTGATTTGGACTTCGTATGAAGGAGATATGGCCATCGGAAGTTTCAGAAAATTCAAAATTTAAAATTCGAAGTCAAACAGGCTAGGCGGGAAATTTCCCGCCCAACACCCCAGGTCGACTGGGGAGTCGACTGGGCAGTCGACACCCCCAGGACCAGGTCGACTGCGCAGTCGACTTGGGTGTCGACCTGGTCCAGTCGGCCAGGTTTTGGCAGAGCCCAATCTTGAGCTGCTGATGTGTCTTTAGGGCTGAGTTGGCTAATTTAACGGTTCAGGTTAGTTCTGAGTTGATCTGACGGTCTAAATAAATCCTAAACTCTATATATACCTAGGTAGTCTCTCACTCTAAAATCACACGAAAAATAGAATAGCCACCGTCATGCCATCACCATGGAACTCAGTGTAGCCGCCGCCAACTAAGAAGGAAGAAAGCTAATCAAAACTCTAATTCTACTCAACTCTAAAGCAAATCAAGACTCTCTTTCTTTTCAAATTGTGAGTATGATGATCTTAATAAGATTATTAGCAAACTAATTAGATTAAGATGTGATATGGATCATAAGAAAATGATGTGAATTGTCATATATGTTGTTGTAAACCTTATGCTATCATGTATGTTGTAAATCATATGTTATGTAATGATGATATCCTATATGTTGTAAATCATGCTATGATGATATTATATATGTTGCAAGTTTCTATGCTAAGTTGCGATGTTACAAAGCCATGATGTTATTATATTGTAGTTAGCTTATGAATCGTGATGTTGATTATACATATTTGGGCTATGATGATTCACATGATAAATCACATGTACCTATGCAAGTTTAGATTTATTAGTATGTATAATCTCACATATTGTATGACATCTATTTAGATCTAGAATTATGACATCTATTTAGATCTAGAATTATGCTATGACATGTGTGAGTTCTATGTGTTAGATGCTAGTTCACACCATCATTATGTTGCATAAACCACATATGCAAGTTTATACATGAACTTGGGTTATGATCATATTATGTAAGTTGTGACATTTAACCAAACAAGTTGACACCTTTAGATCCATGACATGTGTAGTTTTATGCAAGTTTCACCCCTATTATGATTAGATCTATTTTATTTGTCTATATGTTGTGATAATTTATCTTTGTGCTATGAGTTAGACTATTCAAGTCTAACGTATATGTTGCGTTGAATAAGCGAACGTATAACGTGGGGTAGGGGTAATATTAAGGATTTAATATTAAGAAATTGGGGCGCAATTGATATGATTTTGCATACCGTAAGTGGATGGCCATAATTGAGTCAATTATGGACATCATTAAAATTGTAATTAATTAATGATTTGAATAGGGATATATTTAAAACTGGGGTAAAAGATTATAAGTGTTAATCAATGCTTTGGACACGAGGTTGGACTCGTTTGTGACGTAAAACTGCCCGGACCCGCCCGGCAAATCCAGTAGTCACAAATGTCAGCCCAATGTGAGAGGTCCTAGGCCCAAATTAAAGCGTAACAGTTGTAAAGACACGAGGTTAGACTCTTTTATGGTGTAAGACTGCCCGGACCCGCCCGGCGAATCCATCTGCCATAAATGCCAGTCTAATGTGAGAGGTCTTTATGAGGTTATGGCCTGATGAATTAAGAAATACTTAACCAGATAAACATGTGAAGTGGGACATGGGGTTAAGTAGGTGCCTTGGGTGGCATGAGGACTTAACCAAACACACATGTAAATGAACATGACTAAGAAGAGGGTTAAGTGGGATATACTAGTGGGGACAAGCTTAGGTGGATAGCTTGTGGTAAGTAATTGGGGGCCCATTTCAACCAGTAACCCAAACGTATCTTTGTGGGCTCGACCCAAGTCGAGGATGGGACATGCATACTGGGCTTGACTATAAGAGGCCAAACGGGATAGCGGCGGCAACGCAAGTCCAACGGGTTTCATATGCGTGTGTGGACCCGGGCTGGTAGGTAAGACGTTGTTGCATCGTGTAGGTATAAGCCGTGCATTCTTTAGCTGTATCGGGTTGCCACTTTAGGGGAGTCGTACACCCTACTGTAGGACCAGCACGGGTATCTACGAGTAGGGAGCCGATCGCAAGTGGGTAGTGGGGTACACCTAGCGGAGATAGGGGCAGGCGGCACCTATGTAGTCAGCCAGGGGTACACAAAGCTATTTGTATAATTTCTAAGTGAAGCAACTGGGATCAACCTTTAGGGTGACTGGTGTGGTGCAGTGTAGTAATTATTCGTTAGTATTAGGTGTGCCTTTAACGTTATCTTTATCTGCTCTTCCATACCCAATAGTTCATAGACATTTCCTTGTTTTCCAGCTTATGCCTTAGTCTAGTTATCTTGATAATAGTATTGTTAGAATTATCATACTCGCCAGACTTTATGTCTGACCCCCTCTATTTCTATCTTTTTCCCCCTCCAGGTCCTCAGGGTGGACCCAGCTCTAGTGGAGTCTGATTGAATTGCTTATTCTCTCTTTTGGAAAGCTTGGACCGCTGAAGTAAAGTCCAGCTTGTTATCTTCTTTAATGGCTATTTATGTAATGGGATTATGTATTTTGTTTTATCAAGATGGATATTGTACTTGACTCTGATTTATGGTTTTATGATGTAACAACCATGTTTAATTTCCGCTGCAATGAAATAAAGTTTTAG
Source organism: Allium sativum (assembly GCA_030737875.1). NCBI lineage: Eukaryota > Viridiplantae > Streptophyta > Magnoliopsida > Asparagales > Amaryllidaceae > Allium > Allium sativum. The sequence goes on from CM060920.1 coordinate 496,301,901, forward strand.
ATTTCCAAGTACTACTTATTATCTGTCTTATTGTAATTTTTCTGTTCTATATTCACTTAAAACCTCCATGGAAGTTAATGCATTCCCTTTGTGAGTGACATTAATGGACGTGGGGTATTACATGAGGCCTCATCATCAGTGTTTATATTCGAGTGACGAAAGCGAGATTTCTATATATTTCCTATTGACTGGTGTGAGAAGCAAAATTAGATAGGGCTTATTGTTGTGATTTTGCATCAAAAATCTGATTTTTAGACTATATATCAAAGTTATGAATTTGAAAAGCTAATCAGCTAATTGATTGTTGGTTGTGTTGTTTGATTATTGTTTGAATTAATTAAATGTTGAACCGTTTAGCCAAATTGAACCAAATAGTGAATTGTATAAAAATTGGTCGCATTTGCATGCATATACATGTATATCTATTGAACAGGTCATAGAAAGGAGGCTAGAGCAGAAGAATAAAATTGTTTGCCCGACAAATAGGTACATGTTTATGGTAATTTACTGTTTTGTTTGGGTAATGATGATTTTATGAGCCGATTGGCTAGCCGCTTGGCTTTTTCATTTTCTTTTGAGTTGAAGAAGGCCATGGGAGGCTATATGAAATATCCCGAAGTCCCCGGTGCAGGGGAGGTTATAACGAAATTTTTCGAAAATTTAGGGTGTTAGCCAAATTTTTGAAAAATTTGAAAAGTTCTTAGAAACTGAAAAGTTGAAGAACTTAAGCCGTAGCGAAAACAATGAAAGTTGAGTTGGTTTTTAAAACAACTTTCGGCTTTGTTCCTTTTCAGGGACGAAAAGTTTTAAGTGGGGGAGATTGTAACAACCCGAAAAATCTTAGCCAGTTTAAATTTCTTATTTTGGCAATTTTAACAAATTTTGAATATTTAAAATGAATTATTTTAAATAATAATGACGAGAAATTTATTTTGAATAGAATTCGAACGAATATACTTATATAGATCGTCGTTAGAATATAAATATTTATTTTGAATTATAAAAGGAATTGAAAATGGCGCGGTAGTTCGATAATTCGATTTCAAAGTTCAAATGAATGTAAAGGATTCAAAATAAACCGGAATTTAGCGAAACCAAAAATATTAGAATCTATTTGAAAATATCTTTCCAACGAATCCGAAAAATCAAAATTTCATAGCGGGAATTAAAAGATATGCCCAGATGAATTTTCAGAATAGTCGTTATGGAATTCTGGCCCTTAAAAATAGCCATTTTGCAAACGGCCTCGGTTTTCGACGAAACCACTTTTGTTGGGTCAGTAATGTCAGAATATTGCTAGATTCCAAAATTCATAATTTTTCGATTCAATATGTGAGCGTGGCAAAGGAAAACGCATTTGACCAGTTTTAGTTGATTTTAATCGACTGGAAAATGGCCATTTTTCAAACGGTCTCAGAATTTGACGAAACTAGTTTTGTTAGGAACGTATCGTCAATAAGAAGCTAGAAAATATTTTTTGGAAATTTTTAGAGTTCGTATGTGACCCCAGTAAATTGAAATGTGCGTTCAAATTCAATATATAGAGTTATATGTTGATTTTGATGAAAACTGATCGAAACAGCCGAACTGGCTTACGATACATATCCCATTGTGCTCGGAATGGGGGTATTACGCTAGGGATGACAGTCGGCGGGTTTGATTTCGAGTTCAAAATAAAAAGGTACTCTTTTTTGAAATAAATAATTAAATAATAAAATAATATCCTCTCTCCCTCTCTCTATACTCCCTCAGCCCCGTTGACCCAATTCATTCGAAATAAAAAAACAAAAAGAAATGAGATCCACCGCATCGCTTCCCCCCTCTTCCCATCGTCGACGCCTCCTCGTTGCCGCCTCCAAGGCGCATCGCCCCTCCCCTTTCTCTCCGTCGAACCCCGTTTCCTCTCTCCACAAAGTCGCGCCTAGACACGAGACCCCGGACCCGCTGAAGCCCACCACCGCGACCGCCTGAACCCCACTCCCCAGACCTCTGACCAACTGCGACTTCCCCTGCCTCCTCTGCTCCTATCTCCCCTTCTCCGAACCTCCAAGCCCCTTCCTCTCTCCAAACCGCAACCTCCAGCCCAGTGGAGCCCTCTGCCGACACCGACGAGCTAGCCCCGCGCCACCGCTCGCCTTTGCCGCCTCCACCACTCCGGCGGGCAACAGCGAACACTCCCCCTTCTTCTCTGAAAAATCTATATGGTGAGTTTTTACTTATTTTACTTAATGAAATTATTTATTTATTTACTGAATAAGAGACCGATAAATTATGTATAACATTATAAATTTAAAGTTAAGATTTGTAGATAATAAAGATATAATTTTTATATTATAGAAAGGTTAAAGATATAATTTTTATATTATAGAAAGGTTAAAAATAAAAAATTTATATTATAGAAAGGTTGAAAATATAATTTTTATAAGTGTAGTAAGATAAAAATTCGATCTTTATTATGTTGGAGATATAAAAATATGATTTTTATATTATATAGATAATAAAAATTCGATCTTTATATCATAGGAAGAATAAAAATATGATTTTTATTCATGTAGAGTAATAAAAATATAATTTTTATTATATTACTAGCAAGATAAAAATATAATTTTTATCATAGAAATAGCGTTGTAAGGGAGTAATTTTTACATAGGTAGTAGAGATTTAAAAATACGATCTCTATATATAAAAATATGATTTTTATATAGAGAATGGCGAGAGAAAAATATAATCTTTATTACATGAACACGGTATAAAAATGTGATTTTTATATATATAGCAACAATATAAAAATGGGATTTTTATATATGTAGTGGCTACGGACAACGAAAGTGACAAAAGGCGAGAACGGCGAAGATTTCCTACATATGAAGAGTCGCGGCGTTTGGTTTATCTTGGGTGAGAACTCCTCACTTTAAATTTTATTCTCTAGTTAAAATATATACTAGAATGCAGACGGTGTTTAGTAGCACCCGACACCCATCGTCCACAGACCATGGACGGCTTATATGCTTGTTTGTTTGATCTTGATGTGTAGTTGATTGTGTGATGTGATATGAAACGAAATAAAATATTTTATAGTGAAAAATATTATATAGTTAAAAATAGAATTTTTAACGTGTATATGAAATGAAATAAATTAATATAAACAAATCGAACGATTTGTTTATATACACACATTTGACTGATATTGATGGGGACGATAAATTTTACCCATCGCCCAACTGCACAAATAAAATCTATGTTTGATGGTTTGAAACCCCACACGGGTATTGGGATGATATGTGACATACACTAATCCCAATAATTAGTTGTATGTCGATCGATTGATTGACAGACTGTTATAAGCGTTAATTATTTATATTTGATGCTTATACAGTGTAGAATGCATTCTGGATGATGGTTGATTTTTGATCGTTGTTATTTTATACATGTGTCATAGAAAATCCATATAATTAACACTATATGGTAATTGATTGGGCCTCATTCCAGTTTTGAAAAGAAATATTTGAAATAGAATATTTGAAAATAGAAATATATGAAGCCCTGTTGATTAGATTGACGCCATTTTGACGTGAACGATATTTATATCGATTTTATTCAAATTGAAATGAATATTAAAGTGAATTGAAATTCGAATTAAATTGAATTGATTTGAAATTCGAAATAAACTTGAAATGATTTGAAATTCGAATAGAATTGAAATTCGAATCAAATTGAAATAGAATTGAAATCGTTTTGAAATGAATTCAAATTAAAATTGAATGGAATCGAATTCGAATTGAAATTGAATAGAATTGAATTCGAATTGAAATTGAATAGAAATGAATTCGAATTGAAATTGAATTAAAAATCGATTTGAATTGAAATCAATTTGAAATGAAATTAAAACGAATTTGTAAGGGAAAATTCAATTTTGATTTGAATTTGAAAAGGAAGTTGAAATCGTTTTGAAAACGAATTTAAAACGATTTATAAAATAAGTTTTAAAAGGAGATCGACGAAATATATATTATATATATAATATAATGGACTGAATAGAACGCGCCGCGCCGCGGCAGTTCGCGAATTTCGACCATTGACTTCGAATGGACATTGAGGGAGATCCGACCGTCGGATTCTCCTAAAACTAGAACCATTGGGTTCGTGTCGAAAAGAGCTTTCTAACGAATATTAGAAATTTGAAATCTAACGGTTGGATTGGGAAATATGTCCAAGTCAAATTTGAAAAAGGTCGATGTAAGTGTAGTTCGATGGCCGTTGATGGAAATCGACTGTACGGGCCTTGATAAAATTATCAAAATTAGTAATAATTTGTGTAAAATCATAAGAAATGATTTGTGATGAATTGGGATGAAAAACTCCATATTTGAAAAGATAAAAATAGATTTTTATCAAAATGAACTAGTTTTGAACTAGAATTATAATTCTATTTATTTTTAAAATAAATAAAGTGGATTAGAAATGGTTTTGAAAATAACCAGAATTTCCAATAATTGCATTGGAAGGGATTTGAATCGAAATTGTCTTCGGAATATTTCGATGTTGGATTTTGTGATGATACAGATATTGTTATGGGAATTTGAAAGATATATTAATATCGTTATTTCCAATACAATATATGTTGGTCGTAGAATTTGATATTGAACATAAGCCGGTATATTTTCTATTCAGAGCCTTGTATTTAATATCAAATGTGATTTGGGTTTGTCGTGAATGGTGTCTTCATTAACACTGTTATTATGCCCAGTGGAGAAAAAGATTAAATCTTTTTATTTAGATTTAATGAAGTGTACCAATTAAATGATATTTAATTGGAATTGAATTGGTATTGATCTTTGGGTTTATCGTGAACAGTGATTTAAATAACACTTGTTCTTTAACCCGATAATTAATGGAAGGTGATTTTAGGTTTATCGTGAACCGTGTTTTAAATGACACTGATTCTTTAACCTAGTTAAAGATTAAAACTAAGTGGGGTTTTAATGAATCTTTAATTAGATTGAAATGGTCGAGAATGGAGTATCACCTGTTTTGCTCCAGGCGATATTTAAATCTTTAATTAGATTTGAACGTGAAATGGTAATTGAATTTACCGATCACACCGTGGTGTTAGATATGAAGTATTACCAGTTTTACTTCATGGGATGAATAGGTTGGGATTGGGAAATTAAAATAAATGATTACTTCGGTGTGGTTCGCTAAACCCGACTAGTTTGAATGACATCCAAAGGAAGATTAAAAAATAAATTTGAAGAATTTATCTTTGATAAAATTAATGGGGACCTTTCCCAAAGTTTAAGAATATTTGAACAAAAGAATATTCTGAATTGGAATGAGGCGTATGTTGTGTTTGTGTAACACTTGTTTATTATATACGTGAGTTATTCAGAAAGACCGGGTTTATCCCATTCTGAATAACTGATTCGACGTGGTGTCGAAGATGAAGACGGTGGTTGAAGACCGGAGGTCTTCACGTCGTTTGGATAATTACTGATGATCTTGATTGGGCCGTACACCCAAGAGGATGGAAACAGTTGGTGATCGTCCAGACGTACTTGGAGATCGATGGATAGGCGAGGTACTAGGTGCCTCCGGTTTCGTTCAGACCCAGAACGAACTTGTAAATGGACCGTGTGTCTGACACTGGATTTTATTCTGTGTGGTTGATTACTATTAAATATATATCTACTTGGCGGCGGAGAATTTATTCTCTTGCTTAACGCCCTTCTCTGAGACGTTCGAGCTCAGGGGTTATATAATGATGGATATCAAACGCATGGAGTGAATTGCCTGTGTGGCATGCCTAAGTGGCAATATGATCAAGGCTTCTGTTGAAAAGCAGAGTCTTGTGGTTGATGATCAAAGCACGGCTTTTGTGGCACAACTTTGTGTAACGTTGATTCGCGAGCCTCACACCCCGGTGGTGAACCAAAAACGGGAGAGGACCTCAGGGAGGACATGCGTTTCTTTCTAGTTAGAAGTGGCGTCAGTGGTTTTACATCCCCTGACGAGTTTGACCTATGTGGTTGTTGCTGTTGCGAGGCACCTCGGTTAGATCGGACGATCCAGGTCCGATGGAGTCATTCGTTGGCTCATTTACGCCCCAAAGGGCGGGGAAACGCAGTGTTCAGGAATTTTAATCCACATCGGTGGACCGACTTTGACGATCCAAGGGCCCACCTGAGTCTGGGTCCTGAGGCTCGGGCTAGAGAGTCTCGAATCGGTGAGGTCTATCTTTTGCCTCGGTTCACAGATGGAAATCCAACTTCCAATACGTGACTTTGCGGTTTTATTTGTAGAGCCTAGTATGGCGACATAGTGGGATGGGGCGCTTATGCCGTCTATGATTGATACTTATGATTTGAATTGTTTTGACACTATACACTTATAGTACTATCAAAATATTCTGTTTTAAACGTATCAAGCATTCTTTGGCTATTATAAGGTAAAAACCCTATCCTCCGGCTTGCGTTGCATTGTGTGATGGGACCTGGGTCTTATAATAGCTTCATTTTTCTTTATTTAGCATTGCGCTGTTTGTTTTATGCATTGGTGTTCTTGGGAGGAAACCCGTTCCGTGTTATACGGCGTGGTCCCTTGATTTACCTAACTTTAAATAAAGAATAATATCTGTTTTAGTTCTCACACCTGTCCCATGACTGATCTGGAGTTTATTGTTTTAACCTAAACTCTGGGTGCCCTTATTTTGACATGGGCAGCTAGTAGTTTTGGTTTTGCAGATTTATATTCACAAGATCCTAACTTACAGTTGGAACGATATCCGGAAAGCTTTGTATCCGTATATCTCCTTCTAGTTGTGTTTTGTATTATTTCCGCTGCGATGTATTTAAATGTAAATTAAATCTCTGATATTTCTATGTAATATTTATTCATACTCTGTATATTCTTGTATTCTGATGGAATTGTTGTAATATACAATGAAATGTTCTTCCATCTGCGTTCTGATTTGTCGTGTTCTCAAAACAATCAGGCGTTTCGAACGGTCTTGATCGGTTTAGCGACTGATTCGGATCGAGCGAAATTCCCGGTCGTTACAAAAACTTTAATGCACATCTCATTTCTATGTAGAATTGCCAGTAAACAAGGTCAAAGCGATGTCTACTCTTTTGGGAAGGAAGAGTTAAAGTGCATGCCCATTACTTATGACTAACATTACTTTTTTTTATTTCAGGGATCTATGGAAAATAAGATTCCTCCACTTGTCGAGGGTACAAATGTAAGACCAAGCGGCATAAAGTTATTTGATTGACACACAACCCACTACTTTCTTCAACTCATATGCAAACTTCCACCACTGCACTTTATTATTTTAAATTTATGTTGTTTGTCTATTTCTTAAAACTCATTTTTAGTCTTCCTGATTTTACATGTACCTTTGAACTAATCTTTGTTGTTTCAACCATCCCATTTTTTGATGGCAATAAGGAGGGACCACATGGTTCTAACATTACTGAAACATGGGCAAAGGATGAACTACAACCTTGCCTCGCCAGGTTTTCAAAGATCAGCACCAATTATTTCTCATGGTATTATTTATGATCAGTTATGAAAATCAGTTTGTGGGCTTTTAATTGACATTTAGTTCATTATCTGATTAAATAACTAATTAATTTGTTCCGAAAGTTGATTTATATAATTCGATTTAGTGGAGGTGTTAATGGAAATATTCAGAAATCCTAATGAGACGCAGCAAAATAGTAGATATTCGTGGTGGATACGATCCAGAAAATCAGGCGACTCTTAATGAAAGTATTCCAATGTTCATATGCTATTCACTTTCTTCCTTTTACGCTATGTTCTTTTTTATGTTTTACCTTTGTGTTTGTTGTGAAACACCTTGTCTTTTAGATGTTTTGATAATTCTTTTTGTTTAAAAAAAGAAAAAAAAATCTATCAGTATTATGTATATATAACTTATGGTAATATGTATTGTTGAAGTGGCCTGCTTTTTATACTTTACTTCTGGCTTTTATTATCCTGATCCTAATACTAAATGCAAGACTATGGCAGCATGGAGTTACATAATGGAACTTTTTGTAAGCATTTTAAGGCATATGAATTATGATGTCAATTTCTTTACATGATACAAACTAATTGGTGGTGCAAATTAATATTTTGTAAACTACACTTAATTCATTGTAGCAATACTCTGGTAAAGGAAAATAATGTGTAGTGTACTAATAATTATAACTAAATTGGTAAAAACCATAACATATAACTTTTAGATAGATCTTCATTAAGGAATTAGTTATGTTCTGTAACGAGTCGGGTTTTGCCCGGCCTTAATCGATCGCAAAATCGACCAAAACCGTTCAAATCCCGCCTACGTTAACTTTGGGAATACAACACATCAGAACAACAACAGCAGACTTTTATTACATCATGATAATATAACATCAGAGTACAGAATATATCAGAGTACATTGAAATTAAAATACAGCGGAAGAAAATTTTACAATAAATTTAATACAGTGCAGCGAAAATAAAATAGATACAGCGGAAGACAACTATGCTCTGGACACAGCTTTAAGCTTCAATCCAGGATCCTGCTAAAGAGGTAAACCTGTAGACAAATTGCTCGACTGCCCGTGTGGAGAAGAGGGCACCCGAGTTTGCAAAAAGATGGAAACAAACAACGGGTCAGTCATGGGACTGGTGTGAGAATTCTTAACTAATAAATCACTATTAATAGGGCAAATCCAAAGACCACGCCGCTAATGCGGAACGGGTTTACTCTAATGGATTGCCGTGCATAAACGTGTCATAATGAATGATAAGTAAATCGTACAACAACGCTATGTTTTTTTAGAAAAATGAAATCACCATAAGACTCATGTCCCATCACACAATGCAACGCACACCAGAGGATAGAGTTTTACCTTATGGTGATCAAACATGATAAATACGGCAAATACGAGTTTGATATTATTATTAGTGTGTATATGTTTTAAAAACAATTTCAATCATAATGTATCAATCCTAGGAAGCATAGGTACCATATGTTATGCCTCCGTACTAGTAATACAATCAAAACCGAATGGCGCGTATTGGAAATTGATTTCCATCATGAGTCAAGGCTAGGGAGGTGCTTCTACCGATTCGAGACACTCTAGCTAATGTCTCAGGATCCCCCGCAGTGAACCCTTGGATAGTTGCAGGGCCGGTCCGCAAATACAGCTTAGCGGATTGGCAATTCCTGAAAACACGTTTCCCGATCCTATAGGACCTATTCGAGGCGCCTCATTCCATCATCCACATAAGTAAAATGTCAGGGCTGGTAGGTCACTGACACCACTCTAGCTAGAAAGAAACGTGCTACTCTCCCTGCGTTCCCTTCTCCCGTTTTAGACTCAACCGGTGGGTGAGGCTCGCGAAGTCACGTTACACAAAGCTACGCCTAAACAGGCCATGCTTTGATCGTCTCCACAAGGTTCTGCTTTTCAACAAGAAACCTTGATCATTGCATCTTAGTGTGCCACACTGTCACTCCATACCGTACCATTGATCGTCCGTCAATGTATAAACGGGTGTGAAGTAGAGAATAAATTCTCCACCACCAAACATTTATATATTAACAGAAAATCAACGACATGATATTTAACGGGGTACGATGTCAGACACACCATCCATTTAAACTTATGCTTTGGGTCTGAGCGAAAGTCAAATCTGTGAAATCAACACGTACGTTTGGGCAACTATCTCAACCCTTGAATTGGGAGCAAGTCAATTCAGAGTCTTGATCGAAGTCCATTCGAGGTAAGATTTACGGTCTTCACATGCCGTCTTCATACTTCAATTCTTAACGTCGTTCGACTATTTGGAATGAGAGTAACTCGGACTTCCCAAATAATCTCGCATATATATAGTTTTGAGAAAACATATTTCATGTCGTTGTATTCTTTTATAACGACCACTTCTTGTCTTAAGTATTTACAATAATTAAACTTCTTATTCTTATAAGCATTCTCCACTTCTTATCCTTTCATCCATCTTTACATGAAAATGTAAATTAAAATTTCTCGTTGAACCATTCTTTAATTTACATAAAGATGTAAAGTTTACGTAAGGTAGAACTTACTATTTTATTTACATTAAAAATAATGTACTTTAATCCTACGGTGAAATTTCCTTTTAATTACATTATAAAATAGTGTAAATTACCCTACGGTGTCATTCTCTTTTCATTAACATTATAAATAATGTTAATTATGCTACGGTCAATTCTTTTATTTTAACATTAAAAATAATGTTAAATCATCATACGGTGAAATTCCTCTATATTAACATAAAAAAATGTGAATTCATCCTACGGTGAAATTTACTATATATTAACATAAAAAAAATGTTAATTCATCCTACGGTGAAATTTATTCTTTATTTACCTTGATAAAAAATGTAAATTTTCATACGGTGAAGATTCCCACTTTTAATCACATTAAAATAATGTAAATTTTGCCTACGGTGTAAATTCCTATTTTATTTATAAAAAATAATGTAAATCTAATTCCAATGTAAATCCCTACCTTATTTACATTAATAAAAATGTAAGTTCATATATGGTGACATTTCCAATTTCATATACATTAAAATAATGTAAGTTTACATATGGTGAAATTCCTATCCTATTTACATTAATAGTAATGTAAGTTTAATTTCATGTCAATTTCCTCACTTGTAAAAAAATGTAAATCTTAATTTCATGAGACCTTTACTTTATATTTACATCATAAATCCTACTTTTATATTCAAAGTAAATCCTACTTTTATTTACATTATAAAAATGTAAAATTTTATACATGTCAATTTCTTTCATTACATTCTGCATACTAAAATGTAAATTTCATGTCATAACAAATTCTACTTTAATTTTACATAATAAAATGTAAATTTTCTTATCATGTCAAATCCTTCATCTTATATTACAAATAAAAGTGTAAATTTAATATCCTGTCAAATCCCTACCTTTCAATTACATATAATAAATGAATTTTATTTCATGATCATTCTCATCCTATGTTATATATATATATATATAAATGAATTCTATCATACGATGTAAATGCATCTTTTAATTACATAGAAAAATGTAATTTTTTCTTATCCTACAGTGTAATTTTATGCATACATTATGTATAAAAATGTAATATTTTATATACGATGTAAATTCATGTTTTAATTACATATAAAAATGTAATCTTTATTATACGATGCAATTTCATACATACATTACATATAAAAATGTAATATATTTACGTACGATGTAAACTCATGTTTTAAATATATAAAAATGTAATTTTTATTATACGTGTAAATGCATATATAAATTACATATAAAAATGTCATTTATATTTTACCATTCTAATTTACATCAAAATCACATATAAAAATAATGTTAGCTTCATGCGGTCTTAATCATTCATAAATTACATATAAAAATGTAATTTATTGCATGCGATGTTAATTCATTCATAAAATACATATAAAAATGTAATTTATTTCATGCCGTCTAAATTCCTTTAAATTACATTATAAAATAATGTAACTTATCCTACGGTAAAATTTCTTTTTATTAACATCAAAAATAATGTCAATTTTCTACAGTGTAAATCCCCCTTTTTATTTACATTATAGAATAATGCAAAATTATCCTACGTTGTAATTACTATATAATTTACATTAAAGTAATGTAAAATGTACACACGGTGAAATTTCATACATATTTACATAAAAAAATGTAAATCCCACATACGGTGAAATTCACACATATTTACATTAAGAAAATGTAAATTTTCATACGCGGTGAAATTCATACTCATTTACTCTAAGAAAATGTAAATTTTCATATACGGTGAAATTCATATATATTTACATTAGGAAAATGTAAATTTTTATTCTCTAATCACAATATGAAAATTTTTCTTTACAATGTAAAATTGATTTTTTAATTACAATGTAAAGCCCATTCTTTTTATTACATTAAAAATAATGTAAATCTTCCTACGATTAAATTCCCTTTAAATATTAACATTAAAAATGTTAACGACAACCCATAGTGTTATGTTAACATTAACAATGTTAATGGCATCCTACGGTTAAATTTACTATTTAATTTACATTGAAAATAATGTAAATTTATACGTGCGATGAAAATACTTTAATTTACATAATAAAATTGAAAATTTCATGTCACCGCTAAATTCTAACTTTAATTTACATACTAAAATGTAAATTTTATGTCAACGCCAAATTCTACTTTTAATTTACAAAATAAAATGTAAATTTCATGTCAACGCCAAATTCTACTTTTAATTTACAAAATAAAATGTAAATTTCATGTCAACGCCAAATTCTACTTTTAATTTACAAAATAAAATGTAAATTTTATGTCATATAGTGAATTCCTATTTTGTTTACATATAAAAAAAATGTAAATTTTGTCATACAGTGAAATTCCCTTTATATTAACATTAAAATAATGTTCATTCCCTACGGTTAAATTCACTATTTAATTTACATTGACAATAAGGTAAATTCATACATGCGGTGAAATTACTCATTATTAACATTAAATAAAATGTTAATTTTGTCCTATGTAATAATTTTCATACATGCGGTTAAATTCACTATTTATATTAACATTAGAAATGTTAATAACATACTATGGTCAAATTACTTTTTAACATTAACATTACTATTAATATTAACATAAAAAAAATGTTAATTGCATCCTGCGGTTGAATTTTATACTTATTAACATTAAAAATGTTAATTTACATCCTACGGTGAATTTTATAATATTAACATCAAAAATGTTAATTTACATGCGGTGAGTTTACTTCCTATTAACACCAAAATAAATGTTAAATTTTTTCTCTATTACCGTTTTACATAAAAAGAGAATGTAAATTTCATCACAAGTCACATAGCAACATCCAGACACAACAACAGGATCAGATTCAATAACTAACATCGAAGTAATTTGCAAGATGGGATTTCACACAGCATATGCAAAATCAACATAGCATGGTTAAATAAATAACACATAATTAATTAATTTTAATGAATTTTTAATTCAAAATTTAAACCTTAAAATTTCAGATCTTATCTCATGTCATTCTAAGCAATTTAGATTCAACATCATACGGGGTGAATAGCTCAGATCCATGTTCTAAATATCATGTCTTTTTTTAGATCTACGATCAACAACCATGCAAATAATAATTAAATAACTAAATTAAATTTAAAAATAAAATTCTCACAGTGTTTGGTCTGAGAAGATGACTCGGGTTCAATCAGATCCGGTGTTCGTATTCAATTTGATTTCAGATCTGGAATGATTCGAATACAAATTTATATGAAAAATCAAAATACGACCTTTAACAACTGTCGCAGCGACGCCTCTAGGTGTGACAAAATCTGAAATTAAACATACCTTAAGCTTTGAATTTGTTCAAAATTTTGATTTCAGTTTTCTCGATCTGTAGTCAACGGTTTTGGACACTGTTAGTTGGAGGAGAACCGGGGAAGAGAGACCTACGTGCGGCCAGAGGGGGGTGGCGTTTGGCGGCGCCTGGTGGGGCCCAAGGGGCGCGACGGCCGGCCGTTCGTGGCCTTGGTGGCGGAGCTACGGGGCACGGGGAGGGGCAAGACTTGTCGGAGATCGAAGAGCTCGGGAAGAGCTTCGATATGAGTACCAGTTTGCAGAATATCGTTGAGAGATGAGGGAGAAAATGGAGTTCAAAGTTTTGGAGTATTATGGGTTTCGGCGGCCAAATAAAAAGGAAGAAGACGATGGTACAGTACGGCCGTATTTATACACGTATTCCTAGGGTATTCTAATTATTATTTTATTTTAATAATTCCAGAAAATAGTGATTTTCCGTCTGAACCCCCAAACGGAGCCCAACGACTGTCGAACATAATGTTTTGACGTCATCTGAACGCAATGGCGCTATTCCCGAAGTCCAATTCTGAAGTTACAGGCAGGTTTCTTTTATTTTTTTAAAATAAATCCTTTATTTTTAATTCAAACGTACATCTAATTTTACCGGGGTCACATACGAAGTCAGAAAAATCCGGAAAAATTATTTTTGGCTTTCTTATGACGATACGAATCCAACAAAATTTATTTCGTGGAATTCTGAGACTTTTTGAAAAATGACTATTTTTAAGGCCAGTATATTTAATATTAAAAATACATTTTTAAACAAATAATTTCCGAAACTCGAAATATATAAGTGTTTACTATTTTTCAATGCAGAAACATCATTTCGAACTCAATGGAAGTGGTTTCGAGTCGAAATTCCTACATATGTGAAAAGTAGCATTTTTGGCCCTTATAAATTTCATAGCGACCTTCTACAAATTGAATTGGCCATAACTTTTGATTTCCGCTATGAAATTTCGATTTTTTGGATTCGTTGGAAAGATATTTTTAAATAGATTCTAATATTTTTGGTTTCACTAAAATCCGTTAAATTTTGCATCCTGTATGGTCAGTCAAAGTTCAAGTTTGACTTTTCAAACTACCGCGCTATTTCTAACTCTTTTTATAATTAAAATTAAATTATTCATTCTAACTTCGATTTGAACAAAATTTGTGATCATTATTATTTAAAATAGATTATTTTGAATATCAAAACTCATTAAAATCACTTAAAATAAAATTTTAAATTGGCCCCAAAATTCAGGGTTGTTATAGTCTCCCCCACTTAAAAACTTTTCGTCCTCGAAAAGGGACGAAGCTAAAAGTTGATTAATTAACTAACTAATATATATATATATATATATATATTCTCCATTGGTTTAAATAATTTCATTAGTTGATTAACTTCCAAATATATAACTTTTTATATATTCAAAATCATATTTTCCAAAATAGATTATAATTAATCACAAATACGTATATTATAGGCTTGCTACTCCCAACTCATTCTAGGGCACTACTAACCCTATCTCTAATGAGTTTTCTCATTCTAGGATACTGCTGATCCTATCTCTAATGAGTATTCTTATTGTATATTACTAATCCAATCTCTGATGAGTCTTTTGTTCAGTTCTAATGAGTTGTACCCCAAAGATTTGAGCTAACCAAGGCTCTGATACCAACTGTAACGAGTTGGGTTTTGCCCGGCCTTAATCGATCGCAAAATCGACCAAAACCGTTCAAATCCCGCCTACGTTAACTTTGGGAATACAACACATCAGAACAACAACAGCAGATTTTTATTACATCATGATAATATAACATCAGACTACAGAATATATCAGAGTACATTGAAATTAAAATACAGCGGAAGAAAATTTTACAATAAATTTAATACAGTGCAGCGGAAATAAAATAGATACAGTGGAAGACAACTATGCTTTGGACACAACTTTAAGCTTCAATCCAGGATCCTGCTAAAGAGGTAAACCTGTAGACAAACTGCTCGACTGCCCGTGTGGAGAAGAGGGCACCCGAGTTTGCAAAAAGGTGGAAACAAACAACGGGTCAGTCGTGGGACTGGTGTGAGAATTCTTAACTAATAAATCACTATTAATAGGGCAAATCCAAAGACCACGCCGCTAATGCAGAACGGGTTTACTCTAATGGATTGCGTGCATAAACGTGTCATAATGAATGATAAGTAAATCGTACAACAACGCTATGTTTTTTTAGAAAAATGAAATCACCATAAGACTCAGGTCCCATCACACAATGCAACGCACACCAGAGGATAGAGTTTTACCTTATGGTGATCAAACATGATAAATACGGCAAATACGAGTTTGATATTATTATTAGTGTGTATATGTTTTAAAAACAATTTCAATCATAATGTATCAATCCTAGGAAGCATAGGTACCATATGCTATGCCTCTGTACTAGTAATACAATCAAAACCGAATGGCGCGTATTGGAAATTGATTTCCATCATGAGTCAAGGCTAGGGAGGAGCTCCTACCGATTCGAGACACTCTAGCTAATGTCTCAGGATCCCTCGCAGTGAACCCTTGGATAGCTGCAGGGCCGGTCCGCAAATACAGCTTAGCGGATTGGCAATTCCTGAACACACGTTTCCCGATCCTATAGGACCTATTCGAGGCGCCTCATTCCATCATCCACATAAGTAAAATGTCAGGGCTGGTAGGTAACTGACACCACTCTAGCTAGAAAGAAACGTGTTGCTCTCCCTGCGTTCCCTTCTCCCGTTTTAGACTCAACCGGTGGGTGAGGCTCGCGAAGTCACGTTACACAAAGCTACGCCTAAACAAGCCATGCTTTGATCGTCTCCACAAGGTTCTGCTTTTCAACAAGAAACCTTGATCATTGCATCTTATTGTGCCACACTGTCACTCTATACCGTACCATTGATCGTCCGTCAATGTATAAACGGGTGTTAAGTAGAGAATACATTCTCCACCACCAAACATTTATATATTAACAGAAAATCAACGACATGATATTTAACGGGGTACGATGTCAGACACACCATCCATTTAAACTTATGCTCTGGGTCTGAGCGAAAGTCAAATCCGTGAAATCAACACGTACGTTTGGGCAACTATCTCAACCCTTGAATTGGGAGCAAGTCAATTCAGAGTCTTGATCGAAGTCCATTCGAAGTAAGATTTACGGTCTTCATACGCCGTCTTCATACTTTAATTCTTAACGTCGTTCGACTATTTGGAATGAGAGTAACTCGGACTTCCCAAATAATCTCGCATATATATAGTTTTGAGAAAACATATTTCATGTCGTTGTATTCTTTTATAACGACTACTTCTTGTCTTAAGTATTTACAATAATTAAACTTCTTATTCTTATAAGCATTCTCCACTTCTTATCCTTTCATCCATCTTTACATGAAAATGTAAATTAAAATTTCTCGTTGAACCATTCTTTAATTTACATAAAGATGTAAAGTTTACGTACGGTAGAACTTACTATTTTATTTACATTAAAAATAATGTACTTTAATCCTACGGTGAAATTTCCTTTTAATTACATTATAAAATAGTGTAAATTACCCTACGGTGTCATTCTCTTTTCATTAACATTATAAATAATGTTAATTATGCTACGGTCAATTCTTTTATTTTAACATTAAAAATAATGTTAAATCATCATACGGTGAAATTCCTCTATATTAACATAAAAAAAATGTGAATTCATCCTACGGTGAAATTTACTATATATTAACATAAAAAAATGTTAATTCATCCTACGGTGAAATTTATTCTTTATTTACCTTGATAAAAAATGTTAATTTTCATACGGTGAAGATTCCCACTTTTAATCACATTAAAATAATGTAAATTTTGCCTACGGTGTAAATTCCTATTTTATTTATAAAAAATAATGTAAATCTAATTCCAATGTAAATCCCTACCTTATTTACATTAATAAAAATGTAAGTTTATATATGGTGACATTTCCAATTTCATATACATTAAAATAATGTAAGTTTACATATGGTGAAATTCCTATCCTATTTACATTAATAATAATGTAAGTTTAATTTCATGTCAATTTCCTCACTTGTAAAAAAATGTAAATCTTAATTTCATGAGACCTTTACTTTATATTTACATCATAAATCCTACTTTTATATTCAAAGTAAATCCTACTTTTATTTACATTATAAAAATGTAAAATTTTATACATGTCAATTTCTTTCATTACATTTTGCATACTAAAATGTAAATTTCATGTCATAACAAATTCTACTTTAATTTTACATAATAAAATGTAAATTTTCTTATCATGTCAAATCCTACATCTTATATTACAAATAAAAGTGTAAATTTAATATCCTGTCAAATCCCTACCTTTCAATTACATATAATAAATGAATTTTATTTCATGATCATTCTCATCCTATGTTATATATATAAAAAAAAATGAATTCTATCATACGATGTAAATGCATCTTTTAATTACATAGAAAAATGTAATTTTTTCTTATCCTACAATGTAATTTTATGCATACATTACGTATAAAAATGTAATATTTTACATACGATGTAAATTCATGTTTTAATTACATATAAAAATGTAATCTTTATTATACGATGCAATTTCATACATACATTACATATAAAAATGTAATATATTTACGTACGATGTAAACTCATGTTTTAAATATATAAAAATGTAATTTTTATTATACGTGTAAATGCATATATAAATTACATATAAAAATGTCATTTATATTTTACCATTCTAATTTACATCAAAATCACATATAAAAATAATGTTAGCTTCATACGGTCTCAATTCATTCATAAATTACATATAAAAATGTAATTTATTGCATGCGATGTTAATTCATTCATAAAATACATATAAAAATGTAATTTATTTCATGCCGTCTAAATTCCTTTAAATTACATTATAAAATAATGTAACTTATCCTACGGTAAAATTTCTTTTTATTAACATCAAAAATAATGTCAATTTTCTACAGTGTAAATCCCCCTTTTTATTTACATTATAGAATAATGCAAAATTATCCTACGTTGTAATTACTATATAATTTACATTAAAGTAATGTAAAATGTACACACGGTGAAATTTCATACATATTTACATAAAAAAATGTAAATCCCACATACGGTGAAATTCACACATATTTACATTAAGAAAATGTAAATTTTCATACGCGGTGAAATTCATACTCATTTACTCTAAGAAAATGTAAATTTTCATATACGGTGAAATTCATATATATTTACATTAGGAAAATGTAAATTTTTATTCTCTAATCACAATATGAAATTTTTTCTTTACAATGTAAAATTGACTTTTTAATTACAATGTAAAGCCCATTCTTTTTATTACATTAAAAATAATGTAAATCTTCTGTAACGACCCAACTTTCGAACACATCTCAAGTTGTGCCATTAATAAGAAATAAAGGTAGATAGAAGATAAATCACAGAACATCAGAATCTCACAGCGGAAATTTTTACAAAAGATGGTACTTTATAATATTACACATCAGTACATGATACAACAGAACATCATATGACTAGTGGTACAACCCATACATAGTACATAAGTAATTACACATACATTCACTACTGACTTGCAAACTTATAATTATACAGTAGGTAAGTAGATAGGTAGGTAGGACAGCACACTGATAATCTTCATTCCAGCTTCACAGGTTTCATCAAATCCTGATTCACTTGTCTATTCATAACAAGCGTTATGAATACCCAAGAGTTTAAGGGAAAACACAGAAAAATAAACTCCGGGTCAGTCAGGGGACTGGTATGAGTAAACAGTTTGAAAACAAATAAACATATCTCATAAGACCACGCCGTAAATACGGAACGGGTTTTTTACCTTATGAGATCAAAATCACTTTGTATACTTGGAAACAGATATTTTCATAATATCAAGGGTTTTCACAAATAATTTAGAAATCTAGGAAAATGCTTGCATCTCACATTTTCCGATATAGTATACAAATACAAACCGCTTGGCTCTTAGGGAAATTGGATTTCCAACTCTGACAAGGTATGGGACCACCTTCTGCTGATGTATCTCTAGAGGCAAATACACCTGGGTTCAACAAGAACATCTTGCAACCCGGCCCTCACATGACCGACCACTCATTTCTCTTGAGTGTATCGAATGTATATCACCGATGGTTGTGCGCGGCAACCATCCCCGCATGGGCAGAATCGATAGATTTAGAAACAAAAGGAATTTCTCTAGATAGGTGATACTACACCCTAATGGGAGCGACCCACATAGCCATGCTGCCAGCCCGATTTTTGTCATTTCCTGGGTGTGAGGCTTGAGGCTAGACTACGCTTCCTCATCACTGGTTTATTACTTTGAGTGCCACATCGTCCAGACTTCCCGATCACTAATTGACTTCCTCAAAAATACTTTATAGGTATACGGCGAGAGAAACGAATTCCACTGCCACCATATAATTACGTTTGAAAAGATCAACGTACGTGACCAGTAGGAATTACTTTGTCGGACACTCATCCATACAAGTTGTTCTGGGTTTGAACAAACCGAAGGCACTATTCTGAAAACAGAACAGCCCTTGCACAACTCCGTCTTCAATTTTCTTCGATAATTTCTGACGCGCATCGTAGAATCAATTCAAAGTGGAATATAGATTCCGGTCTCTTTGAAATGGTTAACGAACAAATTTCACTTCAAATTATAATTCTAACAGGATTATAATCTAATCTGCCTATACAGTTACAGTCAAACCAACAGCAAATGATTATCTTGTCAATACTGATCATCCTTTCAAAACGGTTGATTTTAGCGTGTGCGTTGCACACGGTTTTAAAATAAATTCTTACCTTATTTATTTTCAGAAAAATATTTCACATCATGATTCTTTAATCTGATTATCAAAAAATGACTTAAATTATGATTTAAAATCAACCTTCATACTTGGTCGAATTTCTCCGTCGATCCTCTATTCTTGACCTTCTCATCTCTCTATACTGATAAAATTTTCATCTTTATTTATCAATCTAAACGTGGTCAAATTATTTATTCACAGTTCATGTTAAAAATACAGAACTGTTCCTGTTCAGATTTTTATATCTGGTACTTAGATTTTAGATAAAACTGACCATTTCTAGCGTTTGTGTTACATACAATTTCTTTACCTTGTTTTAATTTGAATAATTCAAATATTTCATCTGGAAATAGATTTTTATTTAAATTATAAAATTATAATTTATAATAGCTCATGTACTGTCTTCCCCTCGCCCGTTAAAATCATGCTTGATCTACTACTCTGGAGCGACTTTTCTTTGTTGGCTTTACAATTAAGATATTTTATTTGAAAATAAATTCAAAATTTAAATTATAAATTGAAATTTATAATTACAGTTTCTGTTTGAACCTTTAGACGTCCGGCAAAACCCCATATCCGTTCTATGATTCTTGAACGACTCTTTGGTCATCTTTACCATTGACATATCTCGTTAGAAAATCATTTCTAACTTTCATTCTCAAATTAAATTTATAATTTAATTTAAACTAAAATTTCTGAATTTGAATTTCAGACTTTTGACGAAAACAGTATTCGAAATCCTGATTCACTTTCTGCTTCTTTTGCTATTAAAATATTTTTTTTTTCAAATATTCTACTTTCACTTTTTAAATAAACGTTTTCCTTTTTATTTTAAAACTAATTTAAATTAAGTGAAAACCCTTCAAAAAAACTTGTTTTAAAACATAAACACCCCCAGTACCACATCGGCCTAAACTACCCCCTTTAATCTTTGATGTGCGCCCTTGGAAATCAACTCCAGCCACCATATTTTCAACGAAGTACCACCTTGTTTGACACAGTACCATATTGCCAAACTACCACCTCCAAAATACTGATGTGCGCCCTTGCCAAACCCCTCAGCCCTCATGTTTTCAACAAAATACCACATTCCCTTCTTTTCCTTCATCAACATGTACACACGAACCCGTGTACGTGCACGGCCATGTCAGATGTCGGACGACGCTCCGATCATCACTCACAAATCACGCTTCCGTCCAGGGTCCCATCCTCCAACCGTCCAACCTCCAGAATCCCTGCACCTCAAAACATTGATCACTTCCTTCTTCCCAAAAACATTACTTCACCATTAAAGCTAAAAAAAACCAACAGCAGGCGCCATCAAAATTCGCGACGCCCACCCCTACTCCGACCACCGGAGATCCTGCCGCCGCCATCACCTTGAAGCCCAGCCTCGTACGCCCCTCCCTACCAATTCCCAGTCCACTCGAACTAGCAGGGGCCCTACACAACGCGACTAAAAACCATGAACCCCACAACAGCCAAAAACTTAAAATTACCTCGCCATCACCATCCCCTTAATTGAAAAATGGTTTTGTATTTTTCCTAACATCCTAGGTCCTAGATGATCCATTACCATCAACCCCGCGACCTCCGATCATGTGGGTGGCCGGAATTTGGCCCAAGTTCATATTTGGGCATTTCAATATTTCCCTTAATTCACTTAATTTAAAATCTTGATTTTTGTTTAGAAATCATCATTGGTTTATCTTATTAGGATCATAAAATCAAAACTTGTTTTTAATCAATTTGGATTTCCATTTTGAAAATGAACAACAGAGCAGATACTGTTGTTTTTATTTTAAAACAGTGAAGGGTTTTGCCTTATTAACTTCACTTTGATCTTTGTATGACTCATGTAAAAGGTTTTTAAAAATGGTCTGGCATCACATCGAGCTACTATCCTAAATCCACTAATCTATATAGCTTAGTGGTTTAACCCACTAAACATTTCTTGGTGACAGTAACAGACAGTAGCAGGCAAAATTACTTTTACATAAGACCCTTAAGGTTGCTATATCCAAACAATGATCACTTCATTATCATCAACCAGTAAATCAAACATAGCAGGGTACTTGAACAAGATCACAAAAGCAATACCAGACAACTTCATAGTTTAACAACTAAGGACTGCAGAATTTGAAAATAGATTATAGAGGTGCAGTTTTACTCACATCCAAGCTTCCAAACTCCTACTTCTCCTTTGCTAAATTCTTAGAACTGCTGTTGTGTTTGGTGTGAGTGAAATGGTGTACATGTAGGTCCTTATATAGGGCTGAGAAATAAATAAAATATTGTGCATTTATTGTTGATGTGAACCAATATAACAGCCCTCTTTTCTTGTCAATGAAAAACCAGACAAACACCTCTTTCTCTCTCAATATCTTTGCAGTTTTCACATGGCATATTTCAGCCTAGACACCCCCTAAAACCCTAAGCATTGTACCATTGTCTCCCCTTTAGCCTTGACAAAAAAAAACACACATTAAATGTGCTATGTACCATCCCTTCTACCAATGTTCTCCCTTGGTTATTACAAGATATTTAGATCTTTTATGTACTAAAATATTCAGTTTTAAATGAGTTTGCACATCCTACCTTTCATATGTCAAAACTTTGATTTTACAAGATTTTATTTAAATACAACCTTGCCTTGCAAGGTATGTTAAAAATCTGAAAGTGTAGTACATACAAATCTATGTTGTGAGGTGATGCTATACAAGAAAATGCTTAGAAAAATACTTAGCCATACCCTATGATAAGAAATCTACTAGTGTAGAAAAGATGACAATTCATAGATATGATTTTATAACTCTTTTGATGTGTATATTCATTTGACAAATTAGCTTAAGTCTTGGAAAATGAAACAAGAAAGAAAATTTCAGAAATCAATTGAAAAGAAAGAAAAGAAAAGAAAAGAAAAAAAACAAAAACTAAAAATACTTTTGCTCTAAAATGATCATGCTATGTGCCTAGCATTTCCCTAAAGGTCTTACTAGCTAGTATGAGCTATCATGTAGGTGTACATGAATGAGGTCATGAAAGGAAATGATTTTGACAATTCAAGTTCTCATGTTTCAATGTATATGCAAGGGATTTTGTATTCTATGAGATCATGTACTTTGAAAGAGGTGAGACCCTACATGTTTTATATTTTTAAATGCATATGAATTCAAAGATTTACTTGCATTTCATTTTAAATATAAGAAGAGTGATTTAGCATGTCTTAAGCAATGGGTTTAGTTGAGTTTGAAACAAGGGGTTTGCTAAAACAAATAATTTAAAACTTTTTGAAAATATGAACAAGTATTTGCAAAGTCATAGCATTTAAAATTTTTGCTATGTAAAAGTGTTGCTTAACATACATTAAATATGAATTTAACAAGTGCTATTAAATACATGCTATCATATATACACGTGTAAAAATAAAATTATACAAACGCTATTAAATTTGTGCTATCATACCTTAATATATCAAAAATTGGATTTTGATAAATGCTGCACATAGACATGCTATTATATATATGTCAACAAATTCTGAAATTAATAAATTTAAATTTTTAAATCGTATTTGAAAATACGTATTCACGATCGATTACCACTGTATCAGTGATCCGTGAAAATACCGGGTCATTACATTCTACCCCCCTTATAAAAATTTCGTCCCCGAAATTTGTAAGTAGTAGATTAGCGTTATCGACATATAAACATACATCAATAAATAAAACAAACATCAGTAATTATTCCTATTCAAAATATCTGCCCAAATCCCCTTAACTCACAAGTCAATCTTCTTAACTTCGTTAAGTATTTTCCCAAAACTTTAATTTACATACTTAACGATCTCTATTTCAGAACTCAACATGATTTGTTTTCACAAATCGACCCATTCACTTTGACTGAGTCCACACACAAATAAATACTTAAGTCTAGTCTCAATTTCAGAAAAATCCAAATTTTAACTCAATTTAAAATTCTAACTCGATCTCCGGTATTAATGTGATTGGATATTACCCCAATTTAATCCATCCATATTCATTTTATCTCGAGGCTGACCCTAGTTTGTTAACTCCTTTTATAAGAAAAGAGTAAGGTACCTTCTGAAACATCTTCCATTTTCACACTCTCAGAAGTTGATGGCTTATCCATTAAAGCGTAGACCTTTGGTTGCTGTGACTTCTTCATAAGCGGACAGTCTTTAACCAAGTGTCCAGGCTGATGACAGTTATAGCATGAAAACTTCTGTGGAATAACATCACTTGTTCCCTTTGGTTGCTGTTGCCCCGGCTGCTGAGTCTGCTGTGGCTTGTCTGCTGCTGGCTTGGTGCAGAACTTGGCAATGTGTCCCTTCTGCAAACATTTATGGCATGTGGTATCTTTGAACCTCTCCTTGGCTTTTTCTCCCATCACGGGTATTCCCTTGTTGTTGTTCCAGTTCGGATTGAATTTCCTTTTATTTGGATTCTCACTATTAGATCCTCCTGTCTGTGCTGCTTTTGCCACTGTCTTCTTACTTTCCAGTGCCTCATAACGAACAGCCATATCCACTAGATCAACGAATGGAATTTTGAGATGTCCAATCATCTGAACTTGTAGGCTATCCTTTAATCCTGCTATGAACATTTCATTCTTCTTAAGTGAAGTGTTTATCAGTTCTGGCCCGAAACAAGAAAGTGCATTGAATTTGTTCTCATATTCTGACACTTTCATATTTCCCTGCTTGAGATCAATAAAATCTCGATACATCCTAGTCTTTCCTGTCGCAGGTAGAAATTGTGCTTCGAAAGCTTCTTTGAACTTTTCCCAAGTGAAATCTTCCTCAGGAACATTAGCAGTTTGAGCATCCCACCAAATCGCTGCAGTTCCTTGAAGTTGCCATGATGCCAAAAGACGTTTCTGATCGTCATTCAACTTCAACCCTTTGAAAATCCTTTCACAAGACCTCATCCAAGCTTGAACTTCAGTAAACGATTCAGTTCCCTTGAAAACTTTTCCTCCCAGAGTCGTATACTCCTTACAAATAGTTGCAAAGCTCTTATCTTGTTGGACTTGTGCCACTTCCTCCATTGTTTCTACTTGATCCTGGGATCCAATAGTATGACCAGTAGTAGTGGACGACCCTCTAGCTCGACCTCTTCGTGCACGGGTGCTCATTTTGATCACCTGACTATAACAGGTTGTCAATCGAGTCTAGATGGGATATAACTAACTTAGGTATATCATCCAAGTTGTGTTAAATTCATTTTAAATTTTATATAAAAATACGCTCTCTCACACTCACCCAAAGCCTAGGTAATCAGTAATCTAAGCTCTGATACCAACTGTAACGACCCAACTTTCGAACACATCTCAAGTTGTGCCATTAATAAGAAATAAAGGTAGATAGAAGATAAATCACAGAACATCAGAATCTCACAGCGGAAATTTTTACAAAAGATGGTACTTTATAATATTACACATCAGTACATGATACAACAGAACATCATATGACTAGTGGTACAACCCATACATAGTACATAAGTAATTACACATACATTCACTACTGACTTGCAAACTTATAATTATACAGTAGGTAAGTAGATAGGTAGGTAGGACAGCACACTGATAATCTTCATTCCAGCTTCACAGGTTTCATCAAATCCTGATTCACTTGTCTATTCATAACAAGCGTTATGAATACCCAAGAGTTTAAGGGAAAACACAGAAAAATAAACTCCGGGTCAGTCAGGGGACTGGTATGAGTAAACAGTTTGAAAACAAATAAACATATCTCATAAGACCACGCCGTAAATACGGAACGGGTTTTTTACCTTATGAGATCAAAATCACTTTGTATACTTGGAAACAGATATTTTCATAATATCAAGGGTTTTCACAAATAATTTAGAAATCTAGGAAAATGCTTGCATCTCACATTTTCCGATATAGTATACAAATACAAACCGCTTGGCTCTTAGGGAAATTGGATTTCCAACTCTGACAAGGTATGGGACCACCTTCTGCTGATGTATCTCTAGAGGCAAATACACCTGGGTTCAACAAGAACATCTTGCAACCCGGCCCTCACATGACCGACCACTCATTTCTCTTGAGTGTATCGAATGTATATCACCGATGGTTGTGCGCGGCAACCATCCCCGCATGGGCAGAATCGATAGATTTAGAAACAAAAGGAATTTCTCTAGATAGGTGATACTACACCCTAATGGGAGCGACCCACATAGCCATGCTGCCAGCCCGATTTTTGTCATTTCCTGGGTGTGAGGCTTGAGGCTAGACTACGCTTCCTCATCACTGGTTTATTACTTTGAGTGCCACATCGTCCAGACTTCCCGATCACTAATTGACTTCCTCAAAAATACTTTATAGGTATACGGCGAGAGAAACGAATTCCACTGCCACCATATAATTACGTTTGAAAAGATCAACGTACGTGACCAGTAGGAATTACTTTGTCGGACACTCATCCATACAAGTTGTTCTGGGTTTGAACAAACCGAAGGCACTATTCTGAAAACAGAACAGCCCTTGCACAACTCCGTCTTCAATTTTCTTCGATAATTTCTGACGCGCATCGTAGAATCAATTCAAAGTGGAATATAGATTCCGGTCTCTTTGAAATGGTTAACGAACAAATTTCACTTCAAATTATAATTCTAACAGGATTATAATCTAATCTGCCTATACAGTTACAGTCAAACCAACAGCAAATGATTATCTTGTCAATACTGATCATCCTTTCAAAACGGTTGATTTTAGCGTGTGCGTTGCACACGGTTTTAAAATAAATTCTTACCTTATTTATTTTCAGAAAAATATTTCACATCATGATTCTTTAATCTGATTATCAAAAAATGACTTAAATTATGATTTAAAATCAACCTTCATACTTGGTCGAATTTCTCCGTCGATCCTCTATTCTTGACCTTCTCATCTCTCTATACTGATAAAATTTTCATCTTTATTTATCAATCTAAACGTGGTCAAATTATTTATTCACAGTTCATGTTAAAAATACAGAACTGTTCCTGTTCAGATTTTTATATCTGGTACTTAGATTTTAGATAAAACTGACCATTTCTAGCGTTTGTGTTACATACAATTTCTTTACCTTGTTTTAATTTGAATAATTCAAATATTTCATCTGGAAATAGATTTTTATTTAAATTATAAAATTATAATTTATAATAGCTCATGTACTGTCTTCCCCTCGCCCGTTAAAATCATGCTTGATCTACTACTCTGGAGCGACTTTTCTTTGTTGGCTTTACAATTAAGATATTTTATTTGAAAATAAATTCAAAATTTAAATTATAAATTGAAATTTATAATTACAGTTTCTGTTTGAACCTTTAGACGTCCGGCAAAACCCCATATCCGTTCTATGATTCTTGAACGACTCTTTGGTCATCTTTACCATTGACATATCTCGTTAGAAAATCATTTCTAACTTTCATTCTCAAATTAAATTTATAATTTAATTTAAACTAAAATTTCTGAATTTGAATTTCAGACTTTTGACGAAAACAGTATTCGAAATCCTGATTCACTTTCTGCTTCTTTTGCTATTAAAATATTTTTTTTTTCAAATATTCTACTTTCACTTTTTAAATAAACGTTTTCCTTTTTATTTTAAAACTAATTTAAATTAAGTGAAAACCCTTCAAAAAAACTTGTTTTAAAACATAAACACCCCCAGTACCACATCGGCCTAAACTACCCCCTTTAATCTTTGATGTGCGCCCTTGGAAATCAACTCCAGCCACCATATTTTCAACGAAGTACCACCTTGTTTGACACAGTACCATATTGCCAAACTACCACCTCCAAAATACTGATGTGCGCCCTTGCCAAACCCCTCAGCCCTCATGTTTTCAACAAAATACCACATTCCCTTCTTTTCCTTCATCAACATGTACACACGAACCCGTGTACGTGCATGGCCATGTCAGATGTCGGACGACGCTCCGATCATCACTCACAAATCACGCTTCCGTCCAGGGTCCCATCCTCCAACCGTCCAACCTCCAGAATCCCTGCACCTCAAAACATTGATCACTTCCTTCTTCCCAAAAACATTACTTCACCATTAAAGCTAAAAAAAACCAACAGCAGGCGCCATCAAAATTCGCGACGCCCACCCCTACTCCGACCACCGGAGATCCTGCCGCCGCCATCACCTTGAAGCCCAGCCTCGTACGCCCCTCCCTACCAATTCCCAGTCCACTCGAACTAGCAGGGGCCCTACACAACGCGACTAAAAACCATGAACCCCACAACAGCCAAAAACTTAAAATTACCTCGCCATCACCATCCCCTTAATTGAAAAATGGTTTTGTATTTTTCCTAACATCCTAGGTCCTAGATGATCCATTACCATCAACCCCGCGACCTCCGATCATGTGGGTGGCCGGAATTTGGCCCAAGTTCATATTTGGGCATTTCAATATTTCCCTTAATTCACTTAATTTAAAATCTTGATTTTTGTTTAGAAATCATCATTGGTTTATCTTATTAGGATCATAAAATCAAAACTTGTTTTTAATCAATTTGGATTTCCATTTTGAAAATGAACAACAGAGCAGATACTGTTGTTTTTATTTTAAAACAGTGAAGGGTTTTGCCTTATTAACTTCACTTTGATCTTTGTATGACTCATGTAAAAGGTTTTTAAAAATGGTCTGGCATCACATCGAGCTACTATCCTAAATCCACTAATCTATATAGCTTAGTGGTTTAACCCACTAAACATTTCTTGGTGACAGTAACAGACAGTAGCAGGCAAAATTACTTTTACATAAGACCCTTAAGGTTGCTATATCCAAACAATGATCACTTCATTATCATCAACCAGTAAATCAAACATAGCAGGGTACTTGAACAAGATCACAAAAGCAATACCAGACAACTTCATAGTTTAACAACTAAGGACTGCAGAATTTGAAAATAGATTATAGAGGTGCAGTTTTACTCACATCCAAGCTTCCAAACTCCTACTTCTCCTTTGCTAAATTCTTAGAACTGCTGTTGTGTTTGGTGTGAGTGAAATGGTGTACATGTAGGTCCTTATATAGGGCTGAGAAATAAATAAAATACTGTGCATTTATTGTTGATGTGAACCAATATAACAGCCCTCTTTTCTTGTCAATGAAAAACCAGACAAACACCTCTTTCTCTCTCAATATCTTTGCAGTTTTCACATGGCATATTTCAGCCTAGACACCCCCTAAAACCCTAAGCATTGTACCATTGTCTCCCCTTTAGCCTTGACAAAAAAAAACACACATTAAATGTGCTATGTACCATCCCTTCTACCAATGTTCTCCCTTGGTTATTACAAGATATTTAGATCTTTTATGTACTAAAATATTCAGTTTTAAATGAGTTTGCACATCCTACCTTTCATATGTCAAAACTTTGATTTTACAAGATTTTATTTAAATACAACCTTGCCTTGCAAGGTATGTTAAAAATCTGAAAGTGTAGTACATACAAATCTATGTTGTGAGGTGATGCTATACAAGAAAATGCTTAGAAAAATACTTAGCCATACCCTATGATAAGAAATCTACTAGTGTAGAAAAGATGACAATTCATAGATATGATTTTATAACTCTTTTGATGTGTATATTCATTTGACAAATTAGCTTAAGTCTTGGAAAATGAAACAAGAAAGAAAATTTCAGAAATCAATTGAAAAGAAAGAAAAGAAAAGAAAAGAAAAAAAACAAAAACTAAAAATACTTTTGCTCTAAAATGATCATGCTATGTGCCTAGCATTTCCCTAAAGGTCTTACTAGCTAGTATGAGCTATCATGTAGGTGTACATGAATGAGGTCATGAAAGGAAATGATTTTGACAATTCAAGTTCTCATGTTTCAATGTATATGCAAGGGATTTTGTATTCTATGAGATCATGTACTTTGAAAGAGGTGAGACCCTACATGTTTTATATTTTTAAATGCATATGAATTCAAAGATTTACTTGCATTTCATTTTAAATATAAGAAGAGTGATTTAGCATGTCTTAAGCAATGGGTTTAGTTGAGTTTGAAACAAGGGGTTTGCTAAAACAAATAATTTAAAACTTTTTGAAAATATGAACAAGTATTTGCAAAGTCATAGCATTTAAAATTTTTGCTATGTAAAAGTGTTGCTTAACATACATTAAATATGAATTTAACAAGTGCTATTAAATACATGCTATCATATATACACGTGTAAAAATAAAATTATACAAACGCTATTAAATTTGTGCTATCATACCTTAATATATCAAAAATTGGATTTTGATAAATGCTGCACATAGACATGCTATTATATATATGTCAACAAATTCTGAAATTAATAAATTTAAATTTTTAAATCGTATTTGAAAATACGTATTCACGATCGATTACCACTGTATCAGTGATCCGTGAAAATACCGGGTCATTACATCTTCCTACGATTAAATTCCCTTTAAATATTAACATTAAAAATGTTAACGACAACCCATAGTGTTATGTTAACATTAACAATGTTAATGGCATCCTACGGTTAAATTTACTATTTAATTTACATTGAAAATAATGTAAATTTATACGTGCGATGAAAATACTTTAATTTACATAATAAAAATGAAAATTTCATGTCACCGCTAAATTCTAACTTTAATTTACATACTAAAATGTAAATTTTATGTCAACGACAAATTCTACTTTTAATTTACAAAATAAAATGTAAATTTCATGTCAACGCCAAATTCTACTTTTAATTTACAAAATAAAATGTAAATTTCATGTCAACGCCAAATTCTACTTTTAATTTACAAAATAAAATGTAAATTTTATGTCATATAGTGAATTCTTATTTTGTTTACATATAAAATAAATGTACATTTTGTCATACAGTGAAATTCCCTTTATATTAACATTAAAATAATGTTCATTCCCTACGGTTAAATTCACTATTTAATTTACATTGACAATAAGGTAAATTCATACATGCGGTGAAATTACTCATTATTAACATTAAATAAAATGTTAATTTTGTCCTATGTAATAATTTTCATACATGCGGTTAAATTCACTATTTATATTAACATTAGAAATGTTAATAACATACTATGGTCAAATTACTTTTTAACATTAACATTACTATTAATATTAACATAAAAAAAATGTTAATTGCATCCTGCGGTTGAATTTTATACTTATTAACATTAAAAATGTTAATTTACATCCTACGGTGAATTTTATAATATTAACATCAAAAATGTTAATTTACATGCGGTGAGTTTACTTCCTATTAACACCAAAATAAATGTTAAATTTTTTCTCTATTACCGTTTTACATAAAAAGAGAATGTAAATTTCAAAACATCCAGACACAACAACAGGATCAGATTCAATAACTAACATCGAAGTAATTTGCAAGATGGGATTTCACACAGCATATGCAAAATCAACATAGCATGGTTAAATAAATAACACATAATTAATTAATTTTAATGAATTCTTAATTCAAAATTTAAACCTTAAAATTTCAGATCTTATCTCATGTCATTCTAAGCAATTCAGATTCAACATCATACGGGGTGAATAGCTCAGATCCATGTTCTAAATATCATGTCTTTTTTTAGATCTACGATCAACAACTATGCAAATAATAATTAAATAACTAAATTAAATTTAAAAATAAAATTCTCACAGTGTTTGGTCTGAGAAGATGACTCGAGTTCAATCAGATCCGGTGTTCGTATTCAATTTGATTTCAGATCTGGAATGACTCGAATACAAATTTATATGAAAAATCAAAATACGACCTTTAACAACTGTCGCAGCGACGCCTCTAGGTGTGACAAAATCTGAAATTAAACATACCTTAAGCTTTGAATTTGTTCAAAATTTTGATTTCAGTTTTCTCGATCTGTAGTCAACGGTTTTGGACACCGTTTGTTGGAGGAGGACCGGGGAAGAGAGACCTACGTGCGGCCAGAGGGGGGTGGCGTTCGGCGGCGCCTGGTGGGGCCCAAGGGGCGCGACGGCCGGCCGTTCGTGGCCTTGGTGGCGGCGCTACGGGGCACGGGGAGGGGCAAGACTTGTCGGAGATCGAAGAGCTCGGGAAAAGCTTCGATATGAGTACCAGTTTGCAGAATATCGTTGAGAGATGAGGGAGAAAATGGAGTTCAAAGTTTTGGAGTATTATGGGTTTCGGCGGCCAAATAAAAAGGAAGAAGACGATGGTACAGTACGGCCGTATTTATACACGTATTCCTAGGGTATTCTTATTATTATTTTATTTTAATAATTCCAGAAAATAGTGATTTTCCGTCTGAACCCCCAAACGGAGCCCAACGACTGTCAAACATTATGTTTTGACGTCTTGTGAACGCAATGGCGCTATTCCTGAAGTCCAATTCTGAAGTTACAGGTAGGTTTCTTTTATTTTTTTTAAAATAAATCCTTTATTTTTAATTCAAACGTACATCTAATTTTACCGGGGTCACATAAGAAGTCAGAAAAATCCGGAAAAATTATTTTTGGCTTTCTTATGACGATACGAATCCAACAAAATTTATTTCGTAGAATTCTGAGACTTTTTGAAAAATGACTATTTTTAAGGCCAGTATATTTAATATTAAAAATACATTTTTAAACAAATAATTTCCGAAACTCGAAATATATAAGTGTTTACTATTTTTCAATGCAGAAAAATCATTTCGAACTCAATGGAAGTGGTTTCGAGTCGAAATTCCTACATATGTGAAAAGTAGCATTTTTGGCCCTTATAAATTTCATAGCGACCTTCTACAAATTGAATTGGCCATAACTTTTGATTTCCGCTATGAAATTTCGATTTTTTGGATTCGTTGGAAAGATATTTTTAAATAGATTCTAATATTTTTGGTTTCACTAAAATCCGTTAAATTTTGAATCCTGTATGGTCAGTCAAAGTTCAAGTTTGACTTTTCAAACTACCGCGCTATTTCAAACTCTTTTTATAATTAAAATTAAATTATTCATTCTAACTTCGATTTGAACCAAATTTGTGATCATTATTATTTAAAATAGATTATTTTGAATATCAAAACTCATTAAAATCACTTAAAATAAAATTTTTAATTGACCCCAAAATTCAGGGTTGTTATAGTCTCCCCCACTTAAAAACTTTTCGTCCTCGAAAAGGGACGAAGTTAAAAGTTGATTAATTAACTAACTAATATATATATATATATATATATATATTCTCCATTGGTTTAAATAATTTCATTAGTTGATTAACTTCCAAATATATAACTTTTTATATATTCAAAATCATATTTTCCAAAATAGATTATAATTAATCACAAATACGTATATTATAGGCTAGCTACTCCCAACTCATTCTAGGGCATTACTAACCCTATCTCTAATGAGTTTTCTCATTCTAGGATACTGCTGATCCTATCTCTAATGAGTATTCTTATTGTATATTACTAATCCAATCTCTGATGAGTCTTTTGTTCAGTTCTAATGAGTTGTACCCCAAAGATTTGAGCTAACCAAGGCTCTGATACCAACTGTAACGAGTCGGGTTTTGCCCGGCCTTAATCGATCGCAAAATTGACCAAAACCGTTCAAATCCCGCCTACGTTAACTTTGGGAATACAACACATCAGAACAACAACAGCAGACTTTTATTACATCATGATAATATAACATCAGAGTACAGAACATATCAGAGTACATTGAAATTAAAATACAGCGGAAGAAAATTTTACAATAAATTTAATACAGTGCAGCGGAAATAAAATAGATACAGTGGAAGACAACTATGCTTTGGACACAGCTTTAAGCTTCAATCCAGGATCCTGCTAAAGAGGTAAACCTGTAGACAAACTGCTCGACTGCCCGTGTGGAGAAGAGGGCACCCGAGTTTGCAAAAAGGTGGAAACAAACAACGGGTCAGTCGTGGGACTGGTGTGAGAATTCTTAACTAATAAATCACTATTAACAGGGCAAATCCAAAGACCACGCCGCTAATGCGGAACGGGTTTACTCTAATGGATTGCCGTGCATAAACGTGTCATAATGAATGATAAGTAAATCGTACAACAACGCTATGTTTTTTTAGAAAAATGAAATCACCATAAGACTCAGGTCCCATCACACAATGCAACGCACACCAGAGGATAGAGTTTTACCTTATGGTGATCAAACATGATAAATACGGCAAATACGAGTTTGATATTATTATTAGTGTGTATATGTTTTAAAAACAATTTCAATCAAAATGTATCAATCCTAGGAAGCATAGGTACCATATGCTATGCCTCCGTACTAGTAATACAATCAAAACCGAATGGCGCGTATTGGAAATTGATTTCCATCATGAGTCAAGGCTAGGGAGGAGCTCCTACCGATTCGAGACACTCTAGCTAATGTCTCAGGATCCCCCGCAGTGAACCCTTGGATAGCTGCAGGGCCGGTCCGCAAATACAGCTTAGCGGATTGGCAATTCCTGAACACACGTTTCTCGATCCTATAGGACCTATTCGAGGCGCCTCATTCCATCATCCACATAAGTAAAATGTCAGGGCTGGTAGGTAACTGACACCACTCTAGCTAGAAAGAAACGTGTTGCTCTCCCTGCGTTCCCTTCTCCCGTTTTAGACTCAACCGGTGGGTGAGGCTCGCGAAGTCACGTTACACAAAGCTACGCCTAAACAAGCCATGCTTTGATCGTCTCCACAAGGTTCTGCTTTTCAACAAGAAACCTTGATCATTGCATCTTAGTGTGCCACACTGTCACTCCATACCGTACCATTGATCATCCGTCAATGTATAAACGGGTGTTAAGTAGAGAATACATTCTCCACCACCAAACATTTATATATTAACAGAAAATCAACGACATGATATTTAACGGGGTACGATGTCAGACACACCATCCATTTAAACTTATGCTCTGGGTCTGAGCGAAAGTCAAATCCATGAAATCAACACGTACGTTTGGGCAACTATCTCAACCCTTGAATTGGGAGCAAGTCAATTCAGAGTCTTGATCGAAGTCCATTCGAGGTAAGATTTACGGTCTTCACACGCCGTCTCCATACTTCAATTCTTAACGTCGTTCGACTATTTGGAATGAGAGTAACTCGGACTTCCCAAATAATCTCGCATATATATAGTTTTGAGAAAACATATTTCATGTCGTTGTATTCTTTTATAACGACTACTTCTTGTCTTAAGTATTTACAATAATTAAACTTCTTATTCTTATAAGCATTCTCCACTTCTTATCCTTTCATCCATCTTTACATGAAAATGTAAATTAAAATTTCTCGTTGAACCATTCTTTAATTTACATAAAGATGTAAAGTTTACATACGGTAGAACTTACTATTTTATTTACATTAACAATAATGTACTTTAATCCTACGGTGAAATTTCCTTTTAATTACATTATAAAATAGTGTAAATTACCCTACGGTGTCATTCTCTTTTCATTAACATTATAAATAATGTTAATTATGCTACGGTCAATTCTTTTATTTTAACATTAAAAATAATGTTAAATCATCATACGGTGAAATTCCTCTATATTAACATAAAAAAAATGTGAATTCATCCTACGGTGAAATTTACTATATATTAACATAAAAAAAATGTTAATTCATCCTACGGTGAAATTTATTCTTTATTTACCTTGATAAAAAATGTAAATTTTCATACGGTGAAGATTCCCACTTTTAATCACATTAAAATAATGTAAATTTTGCCTACGGTGTAAATTCCTATTTTATTTATAAAAAATAATGTAAATCTAATTCCAATGTAAATCCCTACCTTATTTACATTAATAAAAATGTAAGTTTATATATGGTGACATTTCCAATTTCATATACATTAAAATAATGTAAGTTTACATATGGTGAAATTCCTATCCTATTTACATTAATAATAATGTAAGTTTAATTTCATGTCAATTTCCTCACTTGTAAAAAAATGTAAATCTTAATTTCATGAGACCTTTACTTTATATTTACATTATAAATCCTACTTTTATATTCAAAGTAAATCCTACTTTTATTTACATTATAAAAATGTAAAATTTTATACATGTCAATTTCTTTCATTACATTTTGCATACTAAAATGTAAATTTCATGTCATAACAAATTCTACTTTAATTTTACATAATAAAATGTAAATTTTCTTATCATGTCAAATCCTACATCTTATATTACAAATAAAAGTGTAAATTTAATATCCTGTCAAATCCCTACCTTTCAATTACATATAATAAATGAATTTTATTTCATGATCATTCTCATCCTATGTTATATATATATATATATATATATATATATATATATAAATGAATTCTATCATACGATGTAAATGCATCTTTTAATTACATAGAAAAATGTAATTTTTTCTTATCCTACAGTGTAATTTTATGCATACATTACGTATAAAAATGTAATATTTTACATACGATGTAAATTCATGTTTTAATTACATATAAAAATGTAATCTTTATTATACGGTGCAATTTCATACATACATTACATATAAAAATGTAATATATTTACGTACGATGTAAACTCATGTTTTAAATATATAAAAATGTAATTTTTATTATACGTGTAAATGCATATATAAATTACATATAAAAATGTCATTTATATTTTATCGTTCTAATTTACATCAAAATCACATATAAAAATAATTTTAGCTTCATACGGTCTTAATTCATTCATAAATTACATATAAAAATGTAATTTATTGCATGCGATGTTAATTCATTCATAAAATACATATAAAAATGTAATTTATTTCATGCCGTCTAAATTCCTTTAAATTACATTATAAAATAATGTAACTTATCCTACGGTAAAATTTCTTTTTATTAACATCATAAATAATGTCAATTTTCTACAGTGTAAATCCCCCTTTTTATTTACATTATAGAATATTGCAAAATTATCCTACGTTGTAATTACTATATAATTTACATTAAAGTAATGTAAAATGTACACACGGTGAAATTTCATACATATTTACATAAAAAAAATGTAAATCCCACATACGGTGAAATTCACACATATTTACATTAAGAAAATGTAAATTTTCATACGCGGTGAAATTCATACTCATTTACTCTAAGAAAATGTAAATTTTCATATACGGTGAAATTCATATATATTTACATTAGGAAAATGTAAATTTTTATTCTCTAATCACAATATGAATTTTTTTCTTTACAATGTAAAATTGACTTTTTAATTACAATGTAAAGCCCATTCTTTTTATTACATTAAAAATAATGTAAATCTTCCTACGATTAAATTCCCTTTAAATATTAACATTAAAAATGTTAACGACAACCCATAGTGTTATGTTAACATTAACAATGTTAATGGCATCCTACGGTTAAATTTACTATTTAATTTACATTGAATATAATGTAAATTTATACGTGCGATGAAAATAATTTAATTTACATAATAAAAATGAAAATTTCATGTCACCGCTAAATTATAACTTTAATTTACATACTAAAATGTAAATTTTATGTCAACAACAAATTCTACTTTTAATTTACAAAATAAAATGTAAATTTTATGTCAACGCCAAATTCTACTTTTAATTTACAAAATAAAATGTAAATTTTATGTCATATAGTGAATTCCTATTTTGTTTACATATAAAAAAAATGTAAATTTTGTCATACAGTGAAATTCCCTTTATATTAACATTAAAATAATGTTCATTCCCTACGGTTAAATTCACTATTTAATTTACATTGACAATAAGGTAAGTTCATACATGCGGTGAAATTACTCATTATTAACATTAAATAAAATGTTACTTTTTTCCTATGTAATAATTTTCATACATGCGGTTAAATTCACTATTTATATTAACATTAGAAATGTTAATAACATACTATGGTCAAATTACCTTTTAACATTACTATTAATATTAACATTAAAAAAAAATGTTAATTGCATCCTACGGTTGAATTTTATACTTATTAACATTAAAAATGTTAATTTACATCCTACGGTGAATTTTATAATATTAACATCAAAAATGTTAATTTACATGCGGTGAGTTTACTTCCTATTAACACCAAAATAAATGTTAAATTTTTTCTCTATTACTGTTTTACATAAAAAGAGAACGTAAATTTCATCACAAGTCACATAGCAACATCCAGACACAACAACAGGATCAGATTCAATAACTAACATCGAAGTAATTTGCAAGATGAGATTTCACACAGCATATGCAAAATCAACATAGCATGGTTAAATAAATAACACATAATTAATTAATTTTAATGAATTCTTAATTCAAATTTTAAACCTTAAAATTTCCGATCTTATCTCATGTCATTCTAAGCAATTCAGATTCAACAACATACGGGGTGAATAGCTCAGATCCATGTTCTAAATATCATGTCTTTTTTTAGATCTACGATCAACAACCATGCAAATAATAATTAAATAATTAAATTAAATTTAAAAATAAAATTCTCACAGTGTTTGGTCTGAGAAGATGACTCGGGTTCAATCAGATCCGGTGTTCGTATTCAATTTGATTTCAGATCTGGAATGATTCGAATACAAATTTATATAAAAAATCAAAATACGACCTTTAACAACTGTCGCAGCGACGCCTCTAGGCGTGACAAAATCTGAAATTAAACATACCTTAAGCTTTGAATTTGTTCAAAATTTTGATTTCAGTTTTCTCGATATGTAGTCAACGGTTTTGGACACCGTTTGTTGGAGGAGGACCGGGGAAGAGAGACCTACGTGCGGCCAGAGGGGGGTGGCGTCCGTTCGTGGCCTTGGTGGTGGCGCTACGGGGCACGGGGAGGGGCGAGACTTGTAGGAGATCGAAGAGCTCGGGAAGAGCTTCGATATGAGTACCAGTTTGCTGAATATCGTTGAGAGATGAGGGAGAAAATGGAGTTCAAAGTTTTGGAGTATTATGGGTTTCGGCGGCCAAATAAAAAGGAAGAAGACGATGGTACAGTACGGCCGTATTTATACACGTATTCCTAGGGTATTCTAATTATTATTTTATTTTAATAATTCCAGAAAATAGTGATTTTCCGTCTGAACCCCCAAACGGAGCCCAACGACTGTCGAACATAATGTTTTGACGTCATCTGAACGCAATGGCGCTATTCCCGAAGTCCAATTCTAAAGTTACAGGCAGGTTTCTTTTATTTTTTTAAAATAAATCCTTTATTTTTAATTCAAACGTACATCTAATTTTACCGGGGTCACATACGAAGTCAGAAAAATCCAAAAAATATATTTTTGGCTTTCTTATGACGATACGAATCCAACAAAATTTATTTCGTCGAATTCTGAGACTTTTTGAAAAATGACTATTTTTAAGGCCAGTATATTTAATATTAAAAATACATTTTTAAACAAATAATTTCCGAAACTCGAAATATATAAGTGTTTACTATTTTTCAATGCAGAAACATCATTTCGAACTCAATGGAAGTGGTTTCGAGTCGAAATTCCTACATATGTGAAAAGTAGCATTTTTGGCCCTTATAAATTTCATAGCGACCTTCTACAAATTGAATTGGCCATAACTTTTGATTTCCGCTATGAAATTTCGATTTTTTGGATTTGTTGGAAAGATATTTTTAAATAGATTCTAATATTTTTGGTTTCACTAAAATCCGTTAAATTTTGCATCCTGTATGGTCAGTCAAAGTTCAAGTTTGACTTTTCAAACTACCGCGCTATTTCTAACTCTTTTTATAATTAAAATTAAATTATTCATTCTAACTTCGATTTGAACCAAATTTGTGATCATTATTATTTAAAATAGATTATTTTGAATATCAGAACTCATTAAAATCACTTAAAATAAAATTTTAAATTGGCCCCAAAATTCAGGGTTGTTACATGTTCTCTCTGGTTATGTTCTTGCTGTGAATCGAATGCTTGGTACTTATGTAGATTTATTTAAAATAACTGATAAAATCATTGCAGAGATGGATGCTTTAGTGTGCGAAGATGGATACTTGGCCAGGACCGTGTTTGAACACATGCGACTTTATAATAATAGACAGTATAATATTGACAACTATTTGCGTTTCAGCAATGCATGCTTATTGTCAATGCTTGGTTTTTTTTTTAACTATTTGAACTTTAGACATTACGATGCATAGATCCATCAACTATGTAAACATAATTTTTGTTTAGATTTTTGTTTATGTGACATTAGCTTTAAGTTGTATCGGACAATGTTATGAATGTTAGGTGTTATGTGAATATTTTATCAATTACTATACCATTTTTTATTGTTATATAATGTTTTGTGACATTAATTTTTCTAGTTGGTATATATGTATATATGTTTCATTGCACGCTGAGTATTGAATGTTGAGTATTGTTGTAATGAATGTGTTTGATGTCTAGATTGATGGTTAGAAATGCTGTAAAATGTTTGCTATATTTTTTTTTCGCCAATCCATTGCTATATAGCTAGGATTTACCGACATATAACTGGAATGTAAAATGTTTGCTATATATTTGCGTAGGTAATCCCTCGCTAAGTAGCGCGCATTTAGCGATAGAAAAATATTTACTAATTTTAATATATAATATATATCTGTCGGTAAAACGTCGGTGAAATATTTTAAAATGAAATGATAATATATCAGAAAACGACGGTGAAATGATGGAAAATCGAAGCTAATTTCCATCGCAAAAATGTGCCTAAAATACCGACGTTTTTTAGCGACAGCCGTATTCTGCTGCAAATCCGTCGCTAACAGCCCTTTAGTGAGGGTTTGACGATGGATTTTTCCGCTGCAAAATCAGTGTTTTCTTGTAGTGTCATAAATATTAGTGTATAATTTCATATTCCCAAGAAATTCCAAAATTCGGTTTAATTGTCGTAAATTCCACTTTTAAATCATTTCTTGATTTGAAAATATACTTATCGACCTAAGTCGATTACAATTTAACATGACATTTCAATGTTCGTTTCAAAATAATTGTGTTCTTTAAAATACAATTATTATTGACGATCAACCATCATTTATTTAACTTTGACATATTAATAATTACAGTCCAACACATGAGACTGGAAATAATTATCAGTATTTTAGATCTACGGAATCCATATTATTATAATATTATTTTTATTTGAATTAATTCAAAAGAATATAAATTTAATTCTATTTAAATAACTATTAAATCTAACAAATCACAACTCTATTTACAATGATCCTGTTTGATCATCTGCATCGGCTTCTCTCAGATTTTATTATCCATACACATTTCTTCATTTCATTTTTTTTTCTTCTTCTTTTTTTTACACCATTTCTTTTATTTCTTTTCGACAAATACTCTTATATATATCCTAACCTTTAAACAAATCCTTTAGTTTTATTTTCTAGAATCTCCATTTTTCTTTAATTTTATTTATACATTCACTTTCTTTCTTCCTTATTTTATTTATCCTTACCTTCTTTTATTCTTCGTTTTCCTTATTCTCTTCTATACTTTTATTTCTCCTTTTCTCCTAATTCTATTATTATCTGGCCCAACAGCCCAATTAACTAGCTAGCCTCTTTTCTCACCTCCCATTTCCTTTAATCTAATTTTCTTTTCTCTTTTGGCCCAATAAGGCCCAACGCCCCCTTCTAATTCTTTACTTCGTTAATTTTTTCCCTGCGGTGACTGTTAATTTGCCTGCTCCCATTTTTTTTATCTTCCCATTTTCTTTCCATGCTTGTTTCTGTCTTTTTCTTCTCTGCTCAACCACAACCATACCACCTACTTCGATCCTCTCCTCCTTTCCAGTGCCAATCCTCAAGCCATATTTCACCAGTGGCGGAACTACTTTGGGGCCAGCGGGGGCAGGGGCGGAATAGGAATTCATCAATGTAGGGGCCAAAACTTGAAGGAGCAAAGAACCATAACACAGGAGGCGTTGTTGATAAGGGAGTGGCCAACAACATTTACCACGACTTGCAAAGCTTGTAGCATGCTATCGTTGTTTAACAAGACTTGTAGGCGCTGCACCAATGTAGAGAACAACCAACATCCCCATAACACCACACAAAATGAACAAATAAAGATCGAAACCAACCGAATCAACAAATAACCTCACCTCAAAGCGATGCAAACCAGAAAAGAATGTAACTCACAGTAAATCAATGAAATAAACCAGCAAAGAAGTTTAACGAACAAACCAATTCCTACCTCGTCGGCATTTCAATCTCCTATGAGGCGAAAGGCAATCAAGATTCAGATCTGAACCGAGAAGAACTCCTTGAAACCGCGCATGATACAAATCTCTAATGGTCCAGTGGATCATCAGAACAGAGAGGAGGAGCAAAGTTAAAGCTTTGGTCAAATCTGAGGAAAGAGTAGTATTTTGTGTGGTGCGCAAGCACTGTTACTTAAGTGTGGCAAAATTTAGAAGAGAAGGGAGAGAAGCGAGTAATAGGAAGAGAAAGAAATTCGGAGTTGAAAGAGGTGGATGATGGAAGAAATGAGAGATCGAAAAAATAAAGAGGTGAAGAGAGTTACCCGTCGCCATTTCCAAGTAAATGAGCCGCTTGACTTCTTTCTCTGGGTAGGTAATGGCAGAACTACATTGGGTTGGGGGGGGGGGGGCGTTGCCCCTGCTCAGTTCTGCCATTACCTTTAGTACATAAATGTTATAGCTTTTGTATGACTTAATTTCATGTGATTTAAATGGCATATCTTTTGTACACATAAAAACAGATTTTCATTCATGGCTTTTGATATTAAGTACAAAGGTATAAAATTTCTCAGTTTAATGTAGTATCATATTTTACATAAGTTATTATAAATTTATATAAGTTTGAATCCACCATAATATATAAAACAAAATATACAAAAGTACTTACTTAAAAATGCACTTATATACACATATGTTCATATGTTAAGGAAAAACAAGATATGATATTACATACTTTCTAATATACACACTTCTTCATATATTTGTTAAGGAACTTTAATAATATTAATATATATTTATACAGGAATTTGTCTATAGTTATTACTTTAAATTTTTCTCCAGAATATTAAACTCCAATATTCACTATATTTTTATAAAAGTTAAAACAAGTATAAAAATAAAAACAAAACAAGAAAACATTTCCTACTTGTTTTTCATTAGTAAATATATATTAAATCATTTAATATATATTATTCCTGAAATTTCCCCATTGTATGTTATTGACAAATTATTATTTTAACTCAATTACTGAATTAATCCGTAATAAACTGTATTACGAACTTAGGCAAAAACCCAGGACATTACAAGAAGATACCATATAGCACATGGAATTGGTATATTAGGGGCATTTCAATTGAAATAATATATAATGCATCTAACCCAAAAATAGTTTAATGCCCCTTGGAAGTAAAATGAAGTTTTTATGCCCTTAAACAATACTAGTATGAAGATGAACTGATATTGTGAAAACTGAAAAGCAACATCCCATCTTTATATATTGCGTCTAAGAAAGATATCGATTTATTCATACGAATTAATATAAGATTTAAAAAAAAAGTGAACCACCAACTCATGTGGCTGAGGTATCGCGCTCTAGGTTGAGGTCCTAGTGACCATGTTTTTGAACCTAAGACATCGAAAAAAAGTATTTGCTTGCATTGAAGTACCACTCCTGCAATCAGGTAATATATGTTATAAAAAGATCATAAATTCTTTTGATCCGTTTGAAATTTTAATACCTAAATTTGATAATTTTAGATGCATGAGGAATTATTTGATAGAATCCACGTAGGATGGCATAGGAGAGCCTCATGCATGGGGTCAATTCTTCTGTACCCAACTCGGGTGTTCCTGTGTGCCCAACAAATCACAACCACACGTCAACCACACATATTATTAATAATCTAATGAACGGATCCTACAATCCATTCAAAACCATTAGATTTTGTGTAAATCAGTGGCTAAGATTGATTCAGCACATGGGAACTGTAACGACCCGCAAATCCATAATATCCGAGTTGACTATATACATCATACGTCCAACCCAAATATCACGAAGATACGAATCATTTTTTTTGGAAGAAAAAGGTAGAAGAAGAACAGCAATAACAACACAGAATCTCACATCGCAGCGGAACAAAACTCTATATAACTAACGCTGAAGCCTCCTGCTCTAAGCTCCTTTAGATAGATCTGTAAAATCCTGAACTACTTGACTGCTCGTATAAATTTAGGCACCCAAGAGTTTAGGTAGAACAAAACAAAATAAACTCCGGGTCAGTCATGGGACTGGTATGAGTAAACAGTTTTAAACAGTTTCAGAAAACTAAATGATACCTCATAAGACCACGCCGTATAACACGGAACGGGTTTTTCCCTTATGAGAATCCAAACACTTGATTTAACTTTCAGAATCCTTTTGAAAGGAATGATAATCTTTATCTCAAAACTCTTTTGATATTATAATAATGTCTAAATCAAGTAAATAACAATCTAGTGGAACGTTTGCATCTCACGTTCCACATATATAATA
Organism: Allium sativum; assembly: GCA_030737875.1. Lineage (NCBI taxonomy): Eukaryota > Viridiplantae > Streptophyta > Magnoliopsida > Asparagales > Amaryllidaceae > Allium > Allium sativum. The sequence goes on from CM060920.1 coordinate 496,346,791, forward strand.
TACAATCAAAACCACAAGCACGTATTGGGTAATGGATTTCCAACTATGACAAGGTATGGAACCACCTTCCGCTGGTATATCTCTAGAGGAGAATACACCGAGTTCAACAAGAACATCTTGCAACTCAGCCACACATGACTGACCACTCATTTCGCTTGAGTGTATCGAATGTATATCACCAACGGTTGGGATCAGCAACCGTTTCCCGAATGGGACAGCATCAACAATAGATTTTTAGAAGTAAATGAAACTCTAGATCAGGTGATTATACACCCTAATAGGTGCGACCTACATAGCCATGCTGCCTTCCTGATTTTTGTCATTTACCAGTTGATGAGGCTTGAGGTTACGCTTTATCATCACATCAGATTCACTTCGAATGTCACATTGTCAGATCCATCGAAAATCACTAATTGATGTCTACAACAGTACATTATGTTTTAGCTAAAGAAGTTTCCTTCTCCACTTCCACTCTTGGTACGGTTTAAGAAATCAATGTACGTGACCTTTCTGGAAATACTCTGTCAGACATTCATCCATACAAGTCATCCAGGAACAGGATGAACCGAAAGCACTATTCAGTACATCCATCTTAGGCACTGTTATCTAAGATTTATACAATAGTCCTTGCACTTTACTCCGTCTTCAATTATCTTTGGCATATATGATTCGCAACGCTTATGCCAATACAGAGTGGTTCTTTGGATAATAATCCAACCGGTCTCTCCATATTAACAACGTTAAAATGGTCAAAACTTCGATAGTCTGTGATTTAACTATCGAATAAAAATAAGTGTTTTGATAGTCAATGATTTAACTATCGAAGAAAACAAGTGCTCATTCAACATATCAAACAAATCACTGTGCTCTTTAATTAATATTTCATTAATTAAATCTCTTCTCCATTTCCTTATCAATATTTGTTAACCAAATATTTTCAATAATCATATTGGCCTTTTACGTTATTTGGAAAAAATTCCGAATATCGCCTTCCTTTATTTTCTTAAACTTAGAAAATATATGCTAGTTATAATTGGAAAATATTCCAATTACTTATCTCTTTCCCGATCTCGTTTATTTCTATACTTAGGAAATGTTCTTTATTATATTCCAAAGCTTACACTTATTTGGGTTAAAACGGATGTTGTGTAAAACATCGTTACGACAACCCAAATACTATATTCAACTAACTCTTATCCAACATTGATTTTCGAGCCTGAAATCTTACTATTTATTTGTTAATAATGAAATCAATCAAGTTGGGGTATAACTACCTCTCAGACCTTGACTGAATAACATTTATAACGTCAAAACAGATATGACTACTTACTCGAATAATCAATACCATACAATTACTTATTCACTTTTAAACACGTATACGCTTTCTCTTTCTATTCTTACGAGATTTTATTCCTAGTCTTCCTTTATGATTTTACTATTCTATTCTTTAGTTTGTTTTCTTATCGACTTCTATACATATTGATATATAGATTCTAGTTATCAAATTTCTTAAAAATATTATAACTCTTTAAATTTCCGGAAAAATTTGCCATAACCTCCTTTGTACCGGGAGCATCGGGATATTTCAAATAGCCTCCCATGGCCCTCACCAATCCAAAAGAAAAAGAAAAAGCCAAGCGGCTTGCCGATACATAAAATCTCATATATGAATTAAATACGTACCTTCTTGTCGAGCACTCAATCTATTTCACTTCTATACTTTATTCCCAACCAGTCTCATGTATATCCATACATTTCTAATTCATTTCAACTTAATCCAATCGTTTTAACTTAGTTCGTTAATTGATTTGCAAATTACTGGTTTGCCTATTTCTCCTTCATGTTTGAGTATAACATGTTCAAATATATTTTAACTTACTTATAAACCAAATCTAATTCTATTTTTAAGCTCGTTTCCTTACTGACTTCTATATTCAAATTCCAATTCAATTCTATTTGAATTCTCTTTCAAATTCCATATTCAATTCTATTTGAATTCTCTTTATTCTCTTTATTCAAATTCTATATTCAAATCCTATATTCAAATCTATTTGAATTTTCTTTATTCAAATTTCATTTCAATTCTATTTGAATCTTCTATATTCAAATTTCAAATTCAATTCTATGCATTATTTATAAACAACGTTTATAACTTCACTTAAAATCCCATATTATATATTTATTAACAAAGTTTATAAATTCAATTCAAATCCCACATTTTAATTTATAAACAAAGTTTATAAATTCAATTCAAATCCCACATTATATATTTATAAACAGAGTTTATAAATTCAATTCGAATCCCACATTTTAATTTATAAACAGAGTTTATAAATTCAATTCAAATCCCACATTTTAATTTATAAACGGAGTTTATAAATTCAATTCAAATCCCACATTTTAATTTATAAACAAAGTTTATAAATTCAATACTCGTTTTATATATATTCAACACAAGTTAATATTTTCTATAGTTCATTAAAAATTCAAATTCTATTTATAAAAATAGAATTCCCTTTTTAAATCTCAATTATCCTTTTTCGATATTTTTATAAATCAATATTCAAGCCCCAGTGATATTTAAATACCCCAAACAGTCAGTTATCAAATCATGGGATTTCTAACACATCATATATGACAGTATATGTGAACAAACAGATAATAATATTTTTGAGGAATCCTGTTGGATTCCTCCAACCTGTTTTCCTGCATCCACAGACGTTAGCACATAAATAATACCCATTCTGCTTCGTGGCAGAATATCGCGGTATAGAAGGTCATCCACTAATATATATTTGGGGGACGCATAGGGAAATCATCCACTATGAAACTGCGGGCATCCGCTAATGAGACTGCGAGAACAATCCAATCATCAACCCAATATATATATATATATATATATATATATATATAATAGTCAACCCTAAATAACTAATATATTTAAAGCAACCAGCAAAATCCAAACAAGCAACAACAATTATTTTTAACGGATAAAAATAATTCTAATTAACAGGTGAGTGAGATTTACTCACCAGGGTTTTTATTTTCTCGAATATCCCAATTAATTTCCATGTTATCGCTGCTACGAATCGTCTCGAACAAATCTCTTTGTACCTTTTTATCCTCTTGACTCCTTTTTCCTCACCAGAAATTTGCAGCGACTCCCTCCCAATCATTCATCCTTACATCGCACAAATACCAGCAGCACTTTCCCTTCCACTCCCGATCATCTCTACTGTACTGACTCCACCAAGCTTCATTCCATCGCGAGCCACCAACAGCTACTCCCTGTTGCTTTCTGTCTTCATTAGGTTTGCCAACATCGCAACCCTCTTGTCAGTGTCGAACCTTACTCCACCGCTTCAACATCGAATGACCTTCATTAACATCGCACTAATCATTTGCCAAAGAAAAAGCAACCCTTCCCCTCGCAAGTTCGAATTGATGATCGCCAAGATCACTCGCGACTCTGAGCACTTCGCTGTCAGGTAGCAACATCTCCTTTACCCTACAAGTTTGATTTCACACTCGACGAACAGTTTCCCCAAACCTAAATTGAGTCACCCATACATTCCTCCTCTCGCAGATAACAGCTCGCACATCCACAGCCCTTCCACCTCATCGTGATTCCAAATCGAGAAGCCCTTGATTTTGATTTCGAGAGAAAAGGGGATTCATTCGGTGTTAGACTAAATTAGGGAGGGGCCTTTTATATTGGAGTTTTAGATTTTGATTTGTGGTAATTATGAGGGCACGGTTTCAATTTGATTTGTGGTAGAAAGGAATGGCACGGGTTGCTTTTGTTTGTGGTGATAAGTGAAGGCACGGGTGGGTTTTAAATTTGGGGACTTAAGGAAGCACGGGTTTGGTTTAAATTTGTTTAAAATCGTTATCCTTTAATTTAAAATACTCCACGACTCCGAACTCCTTTCTGAACCCAACAACTGTCAATTCTAGGGTAAAACCACTATTCTGAACTCACTGGGATAGGTCACGAAGTTCCATTCGATCGTCTGGAATAAATACCAATTTAAATTGATATAATTTAAATTTCAAACTATTTAAATTCTTCGATAATAATTTAATATTATTATTCTAACTCAACTGAATTTTATACTGATCATCTCAACTAATTCGATTTAGTTATATATTTTTAAATTAAATTATTGCAGCATTACGATAATTTAATTTATTCGACATTAAATCGAAATCGATTATTAAATTGATAACTTAATATAAAATTCCATTTATATTATCCACCCAATATTTAAATCCGTATTAAATATTTAAAATTAGTTTTCCGAAAATCCCGGGTCATTACAATCTTCCCCACTTAAAATAATTTCGTCTTCGAAATTGCTAAGGTAGAAAAAGTGCTACAAACCCATTTATCTTTTCAAAAGTTATTTATGTTCATACTCAACATTTCAAACTTCCTTACATAACTCTCTTTCGAATAAATCCCTATTCGATAACTCCTCCCTTCGAATAACTATATTCGATAATCTCTCTTTCGAATAACTGGATTCGAAAACCTTTCTTCGAATAAACTATATTCGATTTACTCTATTCAATTTATTCTTATCAATTAACTCTATTGGATTTAACTCATATCGATTAACCCTATTTGATTAGCTCTTTTCACTTAACTCCTTCCGAATAAGCTATATTCGATAACTCCTTTAACTCTATTCAAATAACTAATATTCGATAACTCCTTTTAACTTTATTCGAATAACTAATATTTGATTTAACCCCATTCGCTTGACTCTAGATCGCAGCGATCACAATGGTTACGCCTGATTCCCTCAGGAAACATCCGACCGCCCTAGGCTATCTGCAGCCCTGCGAATTACGCTAGCAGTCGTATGAAATGGAAACTTATCCTGAGTAACTATGTTTGACTAACTCTATCTCAATAACTATATTCGATCAACTTTAATTGAATAACTAACATTCAATTGAATCCTAATTCGATTAACTATGTTCAATTAACTCTATCTGGTTAACTCTTAATTTGAATAACAAATATTTGATAAATTCTAATTGAATAACTAATATTCAATTAATTCTATGGATTAACCCTAACTGATTAACTCTAACTGGTTAATTCTTACTCTAATCGATTTATTCTAACTCTAATCGATTATTTCTAACTCTAATTGACTCATCCTATTCGAAGAACTCCTATTGGATAACGTTTATTCATTTATAAAGATTTACTTTTAGTAATGATTCTTCACTTTATAAATGTTCTCTTTGATAACGTTACTTCACTTATACAAGTGTTGCGTACCCCTTCTATTTAAAACTATCGGTGTTAAAACCCAATATCTCTTTTCTATATAAGTTCAGACTTATGTATTCCATTTATCGAATGATAAATACTTAATTTAATTTATAAACTGTTATTTATAAATAAATCTTTTCTATTCATCTGTTAAAACAGATTTCCTTTTTCTATTCATCTTCTAAATATTCCTTTGATTAAATTCTATTTATTTAACAAATAAATATCTCATTTATAACATTCTATTTATTTTCTATAAATAAATATTTCCATTTAATCTATTTGTAAATGTTTTACAAATATTTCCTTTTAAATTCTATTTGTAAATGTATTTACAAATATTTCTCCTTCTATTTGTTTGCACATAACTTCCTTTGTATTTGTTTTACAAATATTTCCTTTATATTTGTTTTACAAATATATTTTCTTTTTAACTCTTTTGGTTTTTCCTTTATTCACACCTAATTCATATTTCATTCACATTGATTTTACTCAATTTATTCATTTTGATCCATTTAACTTACTTAAGTTAAATTTAATTTCAATCATTCAAATTCCAAGGGTTTTATTTCAAAACTCCTTTGAAGTAATATAAATATATACATATATTTATATCCATCTCAAATTCAAAACATTTGAATTTTCAAACAACTTGTTTTCTTTTTAAACAAATTTCCATCAAAAACTTTTCTAAGGTAGCAATCCATCACTTAGAAACTCGAAAATGAACACTGATGAGGTTGCGATCATCATCAGAATTATTTTCCAGCCACTGAAGTGAGTTTAGTGCTTTATCATATTCAAAATCCATTCAAATGATTTTTTTATTCAAAAATCCTTCCAAAATAAAGCTATATTATTTTAATAAAATTCAGAAAATATTTTCCAACTTCCCAGGATTTTAAATTTTGAATTCTGGTTGGAATTCAATTTCAATTTATCACATTTGTATATTTGATTTCATATACAAATTCCATTGGTTATATATAACTATATCTGTTTTATAATCTCATTCGATTATAATCCTAACAATCAACTCAACCATTTAAAACAATATCGTGTCCAATCTTCTGTTCAAGTGTTTATAAACTCCGATCGACATCGTGGCATCCCACAATTTGATCAGAATTCATAATTCACTCAACAGACTAGTCAACACAATATAAAATAGTTTTTATATCAAATAACAAATTCGCTCTCTTGTATATATATACACTCAACTCATTCTAGGGTACTACTGACCCTATCTCTAATGAGCACATGACACACAAGCCTAGGTATTCGCTCAACCTAAGCTCTAATACCAACTGTAACGTCTCGGAAATTCAAGTAGGCTATACAACCATCCTCTCCTCCCCAAAGCAGCAAGGTAATACCCCACTGTGGCTTACATTGGTACCCCAGCACCATGTTTTACGGCCAGCCTTTCGACTTCACAACCAACCCTCATTTTCGGGACATGTAGGGGTAAGAGTCTCACGTTCGCCACCTAACGAAAAGCGAGAACCCCCTATCATGCGACACATGCCCTAAGCATGCAACATGGACTGGTATAAGTAAACAATTTTAAACAGTTTCAGAAAACTAAATGACACCTCATAAGACCACGCCATATAACACAGAACGGGTTTTTCCCTTATGAGAATCCAAACACTTGATTTAACTTTCAGAATCCTTTTGAAAGGAATGATAATCTTTGTATCAAAACTCTTTTGATATTATAATAATGTCTAAATCAAGTAAATAACAATCTAGTGGAACGTTTGCATCTCACGTTCCACATATATAATATACAATCAAAACCGCAAGCACGTATTGGGTAATGGATTTCCAACTATGACTAGGTATGGAACCACCTTCCGCTGGTATATCTCTAGAGTAGAATACACCGAGTTCAACAAGAACATCTTGCAACTCAGCCACACATGGCCAACCACTCATTTTGCTTGAGTGTATCGAATGTATATCACCAACTGTTGGGATCAGAAACCGTTTCCCGAATGGGACAGCATCAACAATAGATTTTTAGAAGTAAATGAAACTCTAGATCAGGTGATTATACACCCTAATAGGTGCGACCTACATAGCCATGCTGCCTGCCTGATTTCTGTCATTTATCGGTTGATGAGGCTTGAGGTTACGCTTTATCATCACATCAGATTCACTTCGAATGCCACATTGTCAGATCCATCGAAAATCACTAATTGACGTCTACAACAGTACATTATGTGTTAGCTAAAGAAGTTTCCTTCTCCGATTCCACTCTTGGTACGGTTGAAGAAATCAATGTACGTGACCTTTCTGGAAATACTCTGTCAGACATTCATCCATACAAGTCATCTAGGAACAGGATGAACCGAAGCCACTATTCAGTACATCCATCTTAGGCACTGTTATCTAAGATTTATACAATAGCCCTTGCACTTTACTCCGTCTTCAATTATCTTTGGCATATATTATTCGCAACGCTTATGCCAATACAGAGTGGTTCTTTGGATAATAATCCAACCGGTCTCTCCATATTAACAACGTTAAAATGGTCAAAACTTCGATAATATATGATTTAACTATCGAATAAAAACAAGTGTTTCGATAGTCGATGATTAAACTATCGAAGAAAACAAGTGTTCATTCAACATATCAAACAAATCACTGGGCTCTTTAATTAATATTTCATTAATTAAATCTCTTCTCCATTTCCTTATCAATATTTGTTAACAAAATATTTTCAATAACCATATTGGCCTTTTACGTTATTTGGAAAACATTTCCGAATATCGCCTTCCTTTATTTTCTTAAACTTAGAAAATATATGCTAGTTATAATTGGAAAATATTCCAATTACTTATCTCTTTCCCGATCTCGTTTATTTCTATACTTAGGAAATATTCTTTATTATATTCCCAAGCTTACACTTATTTGGGTTAAAAACGGATGTTGTGTAAAACATCGTTACGACAACCCAAATACTATATTCAACTAACTCTTATCCAACATTGATTTTCGAGCCTGAAATCTTACTATTTATTTGTTAATAATGAAATCAATCAAGTTGGGGTATAACTACCTCTCAGACCTTGACTGAATAACATTTATAACGTCAAAACAGATATGACTACTTACTCGAATAATCATTACCATACAGTTACTTATTCACTTTTAAACACGTATATGCTTTCCCTTTCTATTCTTACGAGATTTTATTCCTAGTATTCCTTTATGATTTTACTATTCTATTCTTTAGTTTGTTTTCTTATCGACTTCTATACATATTGATATATAGATTCTAGTTATCAAATTTCTTAAAAATATTCTAACTCTTTAAATTTCCGGAAAAATTTGCCATAACCTCCTTTGTACCGGGAGCATCGGGATATTTCAAATAGCCTCCCATGGCCCTCGCCAATCCAAAAGAAAAAGAAAAAGCCTAGCGGCTTGCCGATACGGCGCATAAAATCTCATATATGAATTAAATACGTACCTTTTTGTCAAGCACTCTATCTATTTCACTTCTATACTTTATTCCCAACCTGTCTCATGTATATCCGTACATTTCTAATTCATTTCAACTTAATCCAATCGTTTTAACTTAGTTCGTTAATTGATTTGCAAATTACTGGTTTGCCTATTTCACCTGCATTTTGAGTATAACATGTTCAAATATATTTTAACTTACTTATAAACCAAATCTAATTCTATTTTTAAGCTCGTTTCCATACTGACTTCTATATTCAAATTCCAATTCAATTCTATTTGAATTCTCTTTCAAATTCCATATTCAATTCTATTTTAATTCTCTTTATTCTCTTTATTCAAATTCTATATTCAAATCCTATATTCAAATCTATTTGAATTTTCTTTATTTAAATTTCATTTCAATTCTGTTTGAATCTTCTATATTCGAATTTCAAATTCAATTCTATGCATTATTTATAAACAACGTTTATAACTTCACTTAAAATCCCATATTATATATTTATAAACAAAGTTTATAAATTCAATTCAAATCCCACATTTTAATTTATAGAGTTTATAAATTCAATTCAAATCCCACATTATATATTTATAAACAAAGTTTATAAATTCAATTCAATTCCCACATTTTAATTTATAAACAGAGTTTATAAATTCAATTCAAATCCCACATTTTAATTTATAAACGGAGTTTATAAATTCAATTCAAATCCCACATTTTAATTTATAAACAAAGTTTATAAATTCAATACTCGTTTTATATATATTCTACACAAGTTAATATTTTCTATAGTTCATTAAAAATTCAAATTCTATTTATAAAAATAGAATTCCCTTTTTAAATCTCAATTATCCTTTTTCGATATTTTTATAAATCAATATTCAAGCCCCAGTGATATTTAAATACCCCAAACAGTCAGTTATCAAATCACGGGATTTCTAACACATCATACATGACAATATATATGAACAAACAGATAATAATATTTTTGAGGAATCCTGTTGGATTCCTCCAACCTGTTTTCCTGCATCCACAGACGTTAGCACATAAATAATACCCATTCTGCTTCGCGGCAGAATATCGCGGTATAGAAGGTCATCCACTAATATATATTTGTGGGGCGCATAGGGAAATCATCCGCTATGAAACTGCGGGCATCCGCTAATGAGACTGCGAGAACAATCCAATCATCAACCCAATATATATATATATATATATATATATATATATATATATATAATAGTCAACCCTAAATAACTAATATATTTAAAGCAACCAGCAAAATCCAAACAAGCAACAACAATTATTTTTAACGGATAAAAATAATTCTAATTAACAGGTGAGTGAGATTTACTCACCAGGGTTTTTATTTTCTCGAATATCCCAATTAATTTCCATGTTATCGCTGCTACGAATCGTCTTGAACAAATCTCTTTGTACCTTTTTATCCTCTTGATTCCTTCTTCCTCACCAGAAATTTGCAGCGACTCCCTCCCAATCATTCATCCTTACATCGCACAAATACCAGCAGCACTTTCCCTTCCACTCCCGATCATCTCTACTGTACTGACTCCACCAAGCTTCATTCCATCGCGAGCCACCAACAGCTACTCCCTATAGCTTTCTGTCTTCATCGGGTTTGCCAACATCGCAACCCTCTTGTCAGTGTCGAACCTTACTCCACCGCCTCAACATCGAATGACCTCCATTAACATCGCACCAATCATTTGCCAACGAAAAAGCAACCCTTCCCCTCATGAGTTCGAATTGATGATCGCCAACATCACTCGCGACTCTGAGCCCTTCGCTGTCAGTTAGCGACATCTCCTTTACCCTACAAGTTTGATTTCACACTCGATGAATAGTTTCCCCAAACCTAAATCGAGTCACCCGTACATTCCTCCTCTTGCAGATAACAGCTCGCACATCCACAACCCTTCCACTTCATCGTGATTCCAAATCGAGAAGCCCTTGATTTTGATTTCGAGAGAAAAGGGGATTCATTCGGTGTTAGACTGAATTAGGGAGGGGCCTTTTTTATTGGAGTTTTAGATTTTGATTTGTGGTAATTATGAGGGCACAGTTTCAATTTGATTTGTGGTAGAAAGGAATGGCACGGGTTGCTTTTGTTTGTGGTGATAAGTGAAGGCACGGGTGGGTTTTAAATTTGTGGACTTAAGGAAGCACGGGTTTGGTTTAAATTTGTTTAAAATCGTTATCCTTTAATTTAAAATACTTCATGACTCCGAACTCCTTTCTAAACCCAACAACTATCAATTCTAGTGTAAAACCACTATTCTGAACTCACTGGGATAGGTCACGAAGCTCCATTTGATCGTCTGGAACAGATACCAATTTAAATTGATATAATTTAAATTTCAAACTATTTAAATTCTTCGATAATAATTTAATATTATTATTCTAACTCAACTGAATTTTATACTGATCATCTGAACTGATTCGATTTAGTTATATATTTTTAAATTAAATTATTACTGCATTACGATAATTTAATTTATTCGACATTAAATCGAAATCGATTATTAAATTGATAACTTAATATAAAATTCCTTTTGTATTATCCACCCAATATATAAATCCGTATTAAATATTTAAAATTAGTTGACCGAAAATCCCGGGTCATTACAGGAACACCCAATTTGGGTATAGAACATTTCATCCCCTCATGCATGCATCCTTCACATGTTAAGTTCCATTTTGTTTTGACCATTAGACAATTTAACATTATGGAAAAAATTTATGTTCTATGTTAGTAGATATCAATTTATGCAAGTATAAAGCTTGTTTATGATAATCAACTAAATTTCATTGTCCTAACCAAGAGTGTATATTTTGATTAGAAAGAAATAGACACAATAACAAGCTTCAATCAAAATTGGAGTAAATATAACATTATCAAGTGTTTGGAAATTAAAATGAACAAATGATTTTATTCATGACTTGTTCATGTGGGCTATGCATCTATATTATCAACCAGTTCACGATAATCAAATCAAGAACACATGGGATTTTAACTGAGTATTTGTAGACATGCAGCATGAAGCTAAAATCATTATAAGCTTCCAAAAATGCTTTATTATAATGTGGTTATAAAACTACAGATGCTGAAAACAAATTCAGTATTGCAGGAACAAGAGTGATGAGGTGAGAGACGTGATGTATCTTTAGCAAATATGGTGAAACATCACGTCTCCAATTCTTTTTAACTCGAATGTTTTAATCACATTCGGTCATATTATAAAACAAGAATGTCAAACGAACATGTTCATACTAAAATGACATCATTATTTTTCATTTAAAGAATGGTTTGTTTCACCTAATTTTGTGCTTTAAAGTTGTCTTCCCAAAACCATACTGCACATTTATATCATTTTTGGCTGTTTATTGCCACATCTTGATTTTTTATTTAGTCAATAAGTTAGTGAGATAGCATTCAAACTCATTTACAGGCATATTTTGATCAATGTTGCAGACTAAATAACTGTAAATTACCTCGTTCGAAATATTATTTTTAACAAGTCATGATTATGAGCTCAAAATTCTATCAATAAGCTTAAGTTCATCTGCTAACTAAGCACTGACCAACTAGAAGAAGAATTCTGTCCCCATGTCTTTGTAAATATCGTTCATACTTTTTACTTTATTATTATTAATTAATTAATTAATACTCAATTTTATTTTTTGCAATGAAAGGTTATGATGCAATGAAACAATGGAGCATGATTTTGAGGCAACATAACTCAGCTACTAAAAAATGGATTATATATAAAGATGCTGAACCTCAAAATGTGCTTCGATAAGCGAATGTTTGCTAGGTATTTCTATAAAAAATTAACATTAAGGCTGTCATTAAGTTTACTTTTTTATCTTTCTGCAAATAGGATAATATCCATGATTATAGTATCTGGTTTCATATATTCACATGTTGTGGTAGGAAATAATTTAGTTTCTCATACAGTTTGTATTTTACGATACTCGTACAATTTTTTAAGAGACACAAATCTAGAACTAAATAGATGGCATTTCTTTATTTTTGATTTGTTTTGCGTATCCATTGCATTTCAACTTATATGTGACTTGTACATTGTTAATGGAGTGCAAATTTACTATTGTTTGCCGGTAATGTGCTGCTAAAATACTGTAAGTTCTAATCAGCTTATTTATTTGCATGATGAAGTTGACTTTCTTAACGGAGATTATCATATCCAAAACTAGTCAAGATCTTAGGATACTACATAGAAGATAAGGAACTGACTTTTGCCCTTTTGTTGTGATAATATTTCATGCATTCCCTCATGGCGTAATGTGTTTTTAGATAATATTTTGATTATTGTTCTACTAAATATTGCAAATGTTGCGGTTCTTGAATGATAATTCAATTAGTGCTAATTAAATGCTGCAAACCTTGCAGTTTTGAATGGTATTTTCTGTTGGAATATTTCGACAATTGGGTCATATATGTAAAATAAAATGTGTTATGCTATTTTGGTGTAAAGCCTAATAAAAGTGATCTAATTTTAGATTATAATTAATAGGCTTAAAGTTTAAGTTATCATGGGCCTAATGTGTAGATACCGGGGCATTTCATAATTTGTTGAAGGGCCGAATTACAAAATGCCAACTCTATAAATAAAGGGTTATGGTCCCCGAATTACACAAGCCTTAGCAACTCTCTAACCTCTTCTACGGAGAGCTGATTTCAAATTTAGGGTTTGTGTCAATTTGGAAGCCCAAACCAAATTATATCTTCTTCTTAGCAACCAAATATGGATTCAGGTATTGTCATGATTAACTACGGATTCAGGTACGCTTCCGCTAATCTATTTCTGTTTTGTTCTCAATTAAATCAATATGGGTTATATATTTGGATCTAGGGTTTCACAATTGGATATTGTCAAAGTATACTGAAATCCTAACAAGTGGTATCGGAGTCAACCATTATTGATTCTATTGGGAAAATTTTCTTTTTTTTCTTTTATACATGTTGTTTTGCCATTTCAGAACAAAGATTGAATTGTGTTTTCAATTCATACGGTTTATATGTTATGTTTTCATTTCACAACAGGTTGACTTTATTAACTGCGGCTAATAATTTTTTTTTTTAATTTTTTTTTTAAATTTGGGTTAAGTTTCAGATCTATATAGATTCAGATCTATTATCTCCTTCACGTTCTTTCATTGGTTCTATGGATCCAGCATGAATAATGTTAATATAACATAGTTTATCAATATGTTAACTCAACGGGTTCTGGTTTTTTGTTTAAAAATATATGTTTATTACGTCTAGTTGTAAGTTGCATTCTGCAGCCGCCGGTCTATTGTTACTTCTGATGTCATATATTATACTATATTATTTGTTTTGACCAAGTCTTGAACCTGTTTTATGCATAAAGTTTTGGAAGCTCTACTGAGCGAATCTCATGTTATCTTTACGCGCTTTAAAAAAAAACTTTTTTTTCTTTTATATACCATGTGTACTGTTTGGAACAATTATTGCTTATTGTATGGATGTAGGACATGCCACATTAACTTATTTGTCATATGCAAATAATGTTTCATGGCATGTATATGATGTTTTGGTAACCTGTCATGATGCTTTTATTTTATGCCTTTTGGGTTTGGTATATAATATTTTGCATTTGTGTTGCTTAATCTAATTAGCTATCATGTTTGAATCTTTGACCATTTCGCCTACGTTTTAGGATGATGATTAGTAGGTTACTTTATTATGGTCAAACTACAGTAACTTCTATGGTTTAAAAAAAAAAAAAAATTGGTTTGGTTCGGTTGACAGTATAAAAAAGCACATGTTATATTATGCTTCGGATATACATCATGATTACTTCAGTCGTTCAGGTTATTCAGTATGATATTTATATGTACTTTTATGTGACACTTAATTCTGATATTTATTTATGACATTTATTATGTGATATATTTATGATATCTTATATCATAATTATTTAAGGAATGTCATGAATATAACTACGGATCTAAAGAAAAGAATTATTACAATTATGGTTAAAGCATATTATGTCACTGTTGTAATTCTAAGATCTTCAAGTGTCATATAGAACTGAAGCATTTTTTTAGAGTATTTTTTATAATAATCAAAATATATTATATAGTAAGGATAAATTCAAATATAATTTTGGTGTCTCTTTATAACTGTAAATATCCTACATACATAGTGAATTAACTGAAATAATATGTCACCAAAGTGACCTCTATATTTTGGTGGTTCATGAAAATATTTGATATTTGTGTGTAGTTGTCCATGCGAGTATTAGCCAGCCCAAAGGAAGACTAATATTTGACCGAATCGCTTACACATGTGTGATGATAAATACGTGACAATTATAAGGTTTTTCGAGTAAATAATTAATAGGCCCAAAGGAAGGTTGTTATTTGACTTGAATTTATTGTCAGTGTTTGATCATTACAACAAGAGTACCACTTACAGTTAATATTATTGTCCAAAGACTTGATATTAATGTGTACTAGGTATCTTGAGAAGAGACTTACCTATTATTTGAATTTACTATGGTTGATATTTGGCTATGAGCATATACGTTCAGTCTTCATTTTATTTTTGTTCATTTTCAGCTAATTTAACTGAATTATCTGCCAATTTAAAGAATACTCCCGCCTTGTTTTGGGATAAATATAAAGATTTGTAAGAGAGCATATTATTTGTTCTTGACTTTATAGATTTAGCTCTTGCAATCAAGAGGGTTACAACCATTCCTACTACGGTTTGATATTCTTATAATGTTATGAAGAATATTTGAATTTATTATAATTTAAAAGGGCAAGAGTTAAAGGATCATTAAGTAAATATTTTTTAGAAGTTCTCAAGGATGGACTATTTGTAACGATACCTATTTTTGATAGGTTATCTACCGAGAATGGTAACGTTTTTGTGAAAACAATATGGGAAATCAAGCACTCTTTGTGGTGCTTGATTACATAAAGTCAAAGTAAAAGAAATATAAATGAGTACTATATGGAAAAAGATATTGCTTCAAAAGCTAAAGACGCTCAAGTTATTGTTATTTTTGGTACTATCTTCAATATATTCATTTAAAGATTAAAATTATTTTAAACATAATATGTTATCTTATTGGGCTAATTTAGTGCTTTGATAATTAAAATAGAGATTGAAGTTTTTATGATTGAAAAGTACTTATTTGATATACATTGTAAATAAATGTATGAATAAGGATTAAGAAGTCGCTAAGGATCTCGAAGAAAAGAGATAACATACAGATATATTTATAGTTATTTCTTTAATAGGATATACAGACATGTAAAGTTATTACTGAGATTTAAGTCAAACTATTTGAATTTATTTGGTATTTTTTTTATGTTGTCATTTAGACAGATTTCAGTTTTTATATTTCTAATATGAACATATTTAGTTATTATTTTTCATAAGGAAATAGTAATGTTGATTTATGAATAAATTCAAAATTTTAAGTAAATGAAGCTATCGATGTCTGACATATAAGTTATGACTACTTATGCTAAATAGCTTGTGTAATGATATCTCAAATTTTGTTTTTTGGTGACTAATATAATTATTTGTTTCAGTTTACTGAGGAATTATAGATTGAGATATCATAATGATAGAAAATACTTTATTGATATTCTAAGGGATTTAAAGTTTATAATCATTATGAACCCACACTAAGGAAAAGGTTTAAAGCGGGAAATGCAATAGTTTTTTGAGGATGTTGAGTTTGGGTGGAGAAATAAAGTAATATCATTATCTTTGATTCAACTGCGGTTGCTTCTTCGCTTAAAGTTTAAGATTTGTTTTCTTTTATTAAGAAGAAGTAAATTAAGAACCATAATAAGACGATGTTGAAGATAAAAAAAATTTAAGCTAAGGATACTGCTTCAAGAAAAAAAAATTCAACAACCTCAAAATGCAAGATCGCTAAGGAAATCCACCTAAATGGGAAGAAATGCTATTTCAGATTATTATGTAGTATTTATTTATAAAGATAAATAATGGATTGATAAAGATGATGCGCTATGGACTTACATCAATCCATGTAAGGTACTAACTTAAAATGTGGATTTAAGAAATAAACATATAACATAAATCTGTATGGATAATAAAGTTTGAAATCTCCCTCTAACTTAAGTAATAAGATCATTGATTATGAATAACTATTCAAAGCCAAAAGGGATCAAGTGGGTAATATTGAATTTTATAAGGCACTTTTATTGAAATCATTATTATTAAAAGGAAATTTTATTTTCTTTAAAGAATGTTTCATTTTGGACTTAGTAAATGATTCTTTAGAATCGATCGCTTTGGAGCTTACTACATTTTGTACTTTTGAGCTTTATCTGATGGAGATTAAAGTTATGTTTCTCAATGAAGACATTGATGAAACTACTTAAGAAACTCATTTATGGATTAGTCTTTTGTATTTGGGACTCAAATACACCATTATTGTTCATGGGGTGATATTTGGATTATTACAAAAGAATTAGGAAGATAAATGCTTAAAAGATTTGGTATGTAAACTGCGATTCAGTTGTTTTTCTTTTACCAAACAGATAAATGCTACCATCCTTGAAATTCAAGAAATGCAAAAGATTTCTCATGCATTTGCAGTGTGAATTCTAATGCATACTAATGTATATACACATATGGATATGCGTGTATTATTTGGTAGATACCTTACTGATATTAAAAGTGGATCAATGATTTAGTAGCCAAAATGGTTATGATATATATGATATATCTTTAAAAGACAAAATAAAAGATTATATGCTCATAGATAAAAGATCAGATCGGGTGGAGATCATAAAGAATTACGATCCGGATATTTTGGATGTCATTACTGTAAAAGATCCACTTCTAGCAATGATAATATATTTTATGGGTGAAACAATATAAGTGAAAAGTGTAGGCACTTATAGTTTTCGCCATTTTGAAAATATCGTCATTAGTTAATTATAAGATATCCAAATATGGAAAATAATAATGAAATTTTGTCACAGGACTCCAGTTATAGATAAAGAATTAAAAGACCAAGTAATATGGTGACAGTAAAGAATATATTATTTTGCAATAAGGGAAGAGTACAAAATATATTGTAATTCATAGAGCACACTTAGACAAACTCCATTATGGCGGATCCGCTTACCAAAAGGTTATCACCTAAGGTCTTTCATGAGCATGTAGTTCAGTTGGTGTAACTTTTATATAAGGATATTTTGGTTTAGGGGGAGTTTGTATTTGGTATTGTCATATGACTCATTGCTCTATACTTCAGTTACAGATATATGCATATCAAGTTCTTTTTCTGATCAGAAATAAAGTAATGAATTTTTCTTTGCACTCAGGTTGTTTAAATATTAAACATTTGATCTCACTAAAGAAGGACCAGTTGGGAATAGACATGTATAGATCACATTTCATGTAGTTTCCATGCTACGCATCCATGATTGATCTATGTCGTTTAATTGTATTGATATATGTGACCATTGATGGGTTTAGTTAAGATAAATGTAACGAATGCCGCTTTGATCCTTTGTCAACCCAATTAATGGACGAGATTGTTTCAGATACACCGTATGTTATAAATAGCAAATTTTGGAGCTCATAAAGTTAAACACACTTTAAGGTTATTTCATATGTGGCCCGGGGGGTGATTGTTGGAATATTTCGACAATTGGGTCACATATGTAAAATAAAATGTGTTATGCTATTTTGGTGTAAATCCTAATTAAAGTGATCTAATTTTAGATTAGAATTAATAGGCTTAAAGTTTAAGTTATCATGGGCCTAGTGTGTAGATACCGGGGCATTTTATAATTTGTTGAAGGGCCGAATTACAAAATGCCAACTCTATAAATAAAGGGTTATGGTCCCCGAATTACACATGCCTTAGCAACTCTCTAACCTCTTCTACGGAGAGCTGATTTCAAATCTAGGGTTTGTATCAATTTGGAAGCCCAAACCAAATTATATCTTCTTCTTAGCAACCAAATATGGATTCATGTACGCTTCCGCTAATCTATTTCTGTTTTGTTCTCAATTAAATCAATATGGGTTACATATTTGGATCTAGGGTTTCACAATTGGATATTGTTAAAGTATACTGAAATCCTAACATTTTCACTTTATATGTTGTTATGTATGTGAAGCTGATGAAAATGAAATGCTATTGTCGTTGGTATTTGTATATTGCTATTTCCGCTGCTGTTCAATAATTGTTTCACATTATATGTTGTGGTTCTATAGTTTTTGCAACATTTACATGAAAATTGGAGCCAATGAGTTCGTTGGTTTGACACTGTGACACATTAAATTAATGGGTTGGGCTGAGTTTACCCATTTAATAAATGGATCTAATAGGTTAGGTTTTTTCTTTTTTAATTGATTGAATTAATTTCCAAATTTATTCATTTATATTCAACCCAACCCATTTAACACTTCTACTAAATGATTTCCAAAAGCTAAAATAACATTATGCAATATATTAAAAAATACTTTGATGGTATGATTTGTTTTCTAATAGTTAGCATACAACAACATAAACCTTAAAACACAAGATATTAAATGATTTAGTTGTCCACGGTTCGGAAGAAGACTATTGTGAATTCTACATTAGAAAGCTCATCTTAATGGAGATGCAGATATGAAGGATTCAAAGAATGTGGAGAAAAAGAATCTTACAACGATCATGTGAAAGAATAAAAAGTAGAGAGTTAAAGCTATGTCAAAAGAAATAAGTCGAAATTTCTTATTTGACATGGTATGAAGGAAAAATAGATGTGCGCTTGATTGGGCTCCCAATTCATAGTTTTGAGGGATGTCGCGAACATCCAAACAAGATAAAGAATGTACGGCAAGCATGTTGTATGCTGATGCAGTTAGAGATTTAAACGGTGGTGTGTATAGGATCAAGTCTAGTCATGCATTTGCCATCATTGTTTGTTTATAAATAACGACAAATGGCAAAATAAATTCTTATTTATATTATGGAGTTAGTGATATATGTATTAATTAAAGAACTGTTCTGATTCAGGTTATGTCGATATAGAGTTGGAGGAATTCAGTCGAACTATGCTTTTACAATTGGCATGCAAGGAATTTTGCTGAAATTAAAGCTCATTGGATGATAGCACTATCAATCACCAAAGTGAAACTTATAAATATGAAACTGATGTGGAAAGCTTAGTTATTTGTGCTGGGCTAGTCATCTAGTTGTGCGTTTGCATCATTGGATTTGCCATGTTATCTGCCTTGCACAGATTGTTTTCAGGTCTCCATTGCCGGCCTTCTCCACAACGAAAGCCTCGGCTTCGGGTGGAGCTTGTGTTTTAGGCGCATCTGGTCTGAAGTTCTAATCTTTGCTGGGCTAGTAATTTTTCATGAATTTGTTACTAGCCTTGCTCATATTTTTTTATTCTGATGGTGGGACAAGTCAATATCTCAATTTGAAGTCCGTGCTCCTGCTTTTCTGGTGATTGTAAGGGTAGCTCCATGTAGCGCTGTGAGCAAGTTGAGTTGATTATTACCAATGTAATTTGTACTGTCTATGGAATTGTACTTTAATGTAATATTCTGTCATTGTAAATGTGTCATTGATGTCGCCATGCGTGGTGTGCCTTGAAAATTGCAGTCTAGTACATTTAGCAAGCTCCGGAACTGTAATCTAGAATAGATTGTATGGAAGGAACAAGTTAAATTTCGTAGCGAAAGGCGGTCCACCTTAAAACAGATAGCTGATTGTCTATTAACAATCACCTGTACCATACTGATTTTATTATTAGTTATAATAAAAGGTGCTTGCGGTCGTCTAAAAAACCGGTCGGCTTTGCAAATAAAAAGCTTAATTATTTGTTACAATTAGTAGAATCCTCGGATATTTTGTAAAAAAAAAAAAAAAAAACAAGTAATTTTGGATAGCTAAAACCGATTCATTTGATCAGGATGAAAACCTATTAAAAGTGAACTGATATTACACATTTCGTATTGCATAGGCAACCCAACAGATAAGTTTGACCAAGGGTCCAAGGCAGACGTATGTGATAATTTAGTCAATATGTTATGTTGTCGGGTTTCAATGAATAATATTAAGAATTTCTGAAACTTCATTTGATTGACAAAATGCAAGGACGTCACGTGATGCAAACCAAACAAAAAGAAGATTTCTTTATGAGAATAACAACATTTAGTTGGTACCATCTTCATCGACTTCTACATAGTAGGTAGGTGGTGATCTTACAGAAGTCGACTTTGCTAGCCTCCAAATTGCATAGTGGAAGAGGCCAGAAGAATTTAGTTTGTTCATCAATGTACCATATTTGTATATTCGTATAGTTGTCTAAATCATGCCCACCTTCTCCAAGATCTTACTTCATATCTCATTTTCACGCTTAGTGATATGAAATATCAAATCTCATTTGACATCCATCTTACTAAGATATTAATAAAATCTCAACTATACCGAGATCCACCAAAAAATCTCATTTTGAAAGCGAACTGATGTTAGATATTTTGTATTGCATAAGCAACCCACAAATAAGTTTGACAAAGGTACCAGGGCAGCACACAACCATATCTAATCCGATACAACCACCATTCTGACCCAACCTATATAAACCCAACCCAACTCATCCTATTTCGGATCAGATATGGGTTACAATTTGTAATTCATACTACATATGGGTCACGTTTGATGTTTTGTTCAACCCAACCTTATTTTAACCCAACCCAACCCTATATTAAAAAACTAGTTTAATATCAGTCCACTTAAAATTAGAATAGCATGTATTCTATAGTAAATATACAAAAAAACATATTATATGTCAATCCAAGCTAGATAAAATTTGACAAATATATTTTAAAGAGCATTTCAATATATTTTAAAAAGAAATACTTGTTCTTTTATATAGTAAATTAATTTCATATGATGTGTTTTACAATGAAATTTTAATAAAATATATCTTATAATGAATTATTTATTTTAAATGCATTATGCTAGCTAAAATCTGATATATTATACTGAATATTTTAATGTTATTTTTTGAAAAAAAAAATCCCTCATATTCTCATTTTTTTATTATATTCAAGCAACCCAACCCAACCCTATTAAATCCAACTCAACGTAACTCATATTCAACCTCATATAAGGTCGGATGCAGGTTGAACTACCTTAAACTCATACCTGTGCGGGTCGGATGAAGTATTTGGTATAATCCGACCCAACCCATACTTTGTGCCGCCCTAAAAGGTACACGTATGTGGTAATCTTATCAATATATTATGATATCGGTTTCAACAAATAATATTAATAATTTCTGAAACTTCATTTGATTGACAAAATGCAAGGACTCACGTGATGCAAACGCAATAAAAAGAAGATTTCTTTATGAGGATGACAAGATTGGGTTGGTACCATCTTCATCGACTTCTACATAGTAGGTTAGTAGGTGGTGATCTTACTAAAGTCAACTTTGCTAGCCACCAAAATTGCTTAGTGGTAGAGGTTAGAAGAATTTGGTTCGTTCATCAATGTACCATATGTTGTATATTCGTATAGTTGTCTAAATCATGTCCACCTTCTCCATGATCTTACTTCATATCTCATTTTCACTCTTAGTGATACGAAATATCAAATCTCATTTGACATCCATCTTACCAAGATATTAATAAAATCTCAACTATACCGAGATCCATCAAAGATCACTACTGAAAATATATGCTTTTCTTTTGCATTCCTTTTCCTTTTTGATATAAATCCAGAAAATCACTCAATCCAATAACTATTAACACAGCTTTTTCTTGTTCGTATACGTCACAATTAAACATTTCTTACGTTTTTCACTTTCCAAATCAGTCATGTAATTGCTACCACATCAATCACTCTACTCCAAATAAAGGTGTAGATGGATTGAACCGGACAAGACCATTCGCGTTCGTGCAACATGTTATAAGGGATATGAATATGGACCGAGTGAGATTCAATTTCAAATACTCTTCGAGCGAGTAAGACAATGGGTAGACAATTGAAAGACCACTGGACGATTCAAACAAACACGATTTCAAACACCTTTACTAAATTTACGTTCCAAATAAAAATCAAACTATCACATATGGATGTTGTTCGGCACCGGATGCAAGCTTAATCCCCAAATACTCGTATAAAATTTACACTTCTAACTCCAAAGAAAAAAAAACATTCAATCTCACTTATAGCGAGACAATTTGCTTTTCATGAAATCGTGTACCTTGCAATATTAACTTAACATTTTATTAATGGTGGTCAGCTAAAATTCAAAGAATGAAATTTTTAGGCGCGTGAATTATTCCAAGACATATCGAAGATAAGCACATGAGATATCGGTAATTCGGTACTATATATACTCGAGTACACTAGTTGCACCCGAGTCCTCGTCCAATATGAGATGTCATTTTTTGAAATCTTAAAACAAGATGATCGAATTCTAAGATTTGAAACCTTGATTGGTCATGAAGTGGTTTTTTTTGGGGTACATATAAGCATGTTTGAGGAAGACACTCGAAATTCATAATTTTGGAGCAATCACAGACAACACTATGTTAACGTAGTTATATGTCCAATCGACAGGATCACAAGCTCCCAAAACATCAAAATGTTATGTCGACAAATTGATGGATCTAACACGAAAGGATTGATGCCAAAAAGATAACTTTCTTTGAGGTAGTGTTGTTGGATTTTTACAAACAAGCCTTTTCGAGTGGATTAGATCAAGGTTTTGAGAACACGGTTCTGTTTCGATCACTTGGAATTTTCTTAGTTTCGGACGATTTCGAAAATTTCAGAGGTTTTGATTCCAGACTCATTTTCGGTTTTCAATGGTAGTTAATGAAAATATAATAATGATCGACTGGGTATTGTAATTCCAACCAAACTATGTGATGTTTATTTGAATTCAAATTACAATAACTTATTAAACTAATTCATATCAACCCAACATTTATACCCATTTATTTACAATCAAGACCCCAAACTATATCAAGTCGGCAACTATCCTCCATTCCCAACGCCAACTCACCTTTGTTAACTCTAATCAAATGCACCCTCCTCTAAAACAAAATAAAAGCAGTGCTGCTTTGGAAATTAAAATCAAAGATTGTTCTTTAAAAAAACCATGATCATCGATAATCGAAAAGGAAATGATAATGGAGATGATAATCAAAATCGTGTTTGTCGACAATCGAGGAATACTTGAGAAGATGCCTTGCAAAGATAAACTGAGGTAGAGACCGTGTTTCTCCTGATGTAGGTAATAATTATCACCAATTTTCTTCTATCTATAAAAAAGAAACAATCAATTCTTTACTCCCCTTGTCTGAAATCGAATTCATCTTCAGTTTTAGACCCAAGCAGAGTGATACTGGTCCAGTATCACTAAAATTTTGAGGTATCGATCTGAACCTCCAAATTTGATACAAGGCTATAATATATCATTAATATGTGTATGGTGAGAAAGAAGCGTATATAATTTTAAAATTTCACAACCCATAAAATTCATCCTAATTAAATAGTAAATTTAGGGAAACTGGAAATAATTTAAGTAGAGACAAAAATGCAAATTTTGTAAAAATTGGAGTTTGACCATGAAAGCTCTATCAATGTGTTTGTGGCGAAATTCTAATTAATTTCATATATAATATGCTTAAAGTGAAGTTCAAATGAAAAAGTAATGAGCGTTTGAAGTTTTCAAATTTATAATAATTTGAATAAGATTAAAATATAAATAAAAAATTAATTCCTTAACTTGAAAATTGAAATTAATCATGTGATTAGACTTGGAGGTTAAGAAGCGTTAAATCAACAACTAATAAGAGTTAATTAGGAAAAAAATTAGGAAAGTAACAGTCAAATAAACAATTAGTACGTTCCCATAATAGAAGGGGATCTGACCCCTTGAACTGTATCAGTCTGCCCAGCTATCATGCTGGGCTATAAGGGTTGTCGATCGCTTCCCTGAGAATGTGGCTAGGATATTCTACGTTTCGCTGAGTTGTACACTCCAGATTTATCCCTTTTTAATCTACTTTCAAGCATTGGTTCAGTACATTTCCAACCATGGTTATTACGGCGGTAAGTCGAGTCGAGTCGACAAAGGCCCAGCTAGTCAACTAGTCAATAAGTCGTAGACTAGTCGACAAATATATTTCTGCTACTGAACAAAGCAAATTAACAAAATAATGCATAAAATTTAATTAAGTGCAAATTGCAAAGAAAATACAAATCAAATGATGTTTCAACAAGCGTAATAGAATCTAATAAAGTGCAACATAAAAAACACAAATGATGTTATCAATTCAAAGATAGGCATCTAGCTCCACATCAGCTTTTGTCTCACAATCACTAGTTTCATGAATAGTAGTTGGTTCATGTCCATAATCATCATCATCATCATTTAAGATAAGGGTTCGACTTTGACACTTGCAGGTAGCTGGACTTTCGATTTTGATTTCTATTTTGAGTTCGAATTTGAAGTTCGAACCTTTTTTTAATAAATGATTTCGAATTTGAAGATCGACTTTTTTTTTCTTCGATACGCAGAATCGATCTTTTCCTAATCGTTTTTTTTTTTTTTTTTTGTGATTCGATACTGCATCAGGTATCGACTTAGAAGGGCTTTTTTTTTCCTGAAACCTGGCGCTCCAAACCAATCGATAATGAAGTCGACATAGTCGAGTCGACTAGTCGACAAATTTCCATAAGTCGGCCGACATTCTTACAAATAGCCCAGTCATGGCTTCAAGTCGATGACTTGATCTCAACTAGTCGTCGACTAGTCAAGCGCCATGATAACAGTGTTTCCAACTACTATAAATTAGACCATACACCCTACATTTTTATCCATAAATATTTCAGGAATAATAATGAGGCTTTGTTGGTGTTTTCGACGACATTAAGATTTCAGATAAGAAATCATATAAGCATTTATCTTCGATTATTTTTATCACTTAAATTCTTCTCCTCCAACATTTTTGAATCCAACAGATAACACACACATATGTATACATATACAACCACAAAAATCCCCTGTTGTATATATCCAAAAAGAAAAATATGAAGGAGATTATAATAGGCGTTTCAAATCCAAAATAGGGCAAAGCTAAATGCCAAATATGAGTGAAATTTTTTGATAGTGTTTGGTTTATATTGTGTTCTGTGTTTGGAATTTTCAACGTACATCACAAAAAATAAGAAGAGTTGAGAGACGACGAAGAGAATGGAAGAAAGATTGAAGAACAGAATGAATGAACGGACAACAAAAGGATAAATTACCTTTCGTTCTCTCATTATTTTCCAAAACACAAAAAGATAAAAGTTGTTTTATGTTTCATGTGTTAACTTCGTTTTTTAAAACGATCGCTTTTCATTATATATATATATATATATATATATATATATATATGCATCATTTGTATTTCTGTATGGACGAAAATCTAAAACTAAAAAATAAACAAACCAAATACTACCTTAGTTTTTGTATTTAGTACTTGTTTAGTATATTTATGGATTTAAATATGCCTTAGGAGTTTGGGATTCCAAAAACATAATAAAATAGAATCCTCTAAAATTCTTATTATGCAAAATGTCAATTCTATGTAGAGATTCTCAATTTATTTGCATTGACTTGATAAGATTTGTTTTATTTATGCAAATTTTTATAATTTCATAATCTATTCCACTTCTCTTCGTTTGATTCTATTTATGACTTTTCAATCTAACAAGGGTTTGGAGTATGAATTCGATTCCTAGTTTATACCATTTATTCCATACGAATTTCTTCTTATTGAAAGAAGAGTTGAATAGAATATGAGATTTAGATTGTAATTCCTATTATTAGGATATTCCATCAAATTAATGTAATAATTGGGTTTATATTTTAATATTTGGGTTTCTATTTTATTTACAAGTCTATTAATGCAATTTTGGATATTCGTGTTTATTCCTTGTTTTGAAATCCTTTATTGATTATATTGCTATCTTGGAATGACTTATAATAATAAACTGGGTTAGGAAATTGACATCTTAAAGATTTTTAGGTCGTATAAACTACACGTTAGAATTTATTAAATGCGAATATTTATTTATTTCTATAAATGTATTTAACATATAATTATGACATATATTGTGTAGTTAATAGGTATTTACTGGCATTAAATCTCTCATTAGGAAACTGATTGATTGTTAGACTAATTTATGGTTAGAATGCACTTTTAATAGTATAATATATATAAAGAATATCCATTTGATTTTCATAAATTGTTTGATTCACCACTTCCGATTTAGAAAGGCAGCGTTTGATTCAACAAGGAATATCCACAAACAAAAAGAAAAAGATATGTAAATTACAAATATATCCTTTGTAGTTTACAGTTTCTATTCCAAATAAAAAGCGGCTACTCGTTGCTTGTGACACCCATGCCAACCCGAATCACACCAATATGCATTCGTTCTCTTCTTCCACCCTTCTCTCAAGCAGTCCAACTAATCCAACCCAATACCATTTCCCTTTCCACAATTCATCTCTCATTCCTCTTCATTCTACTGAACTCCATTGAAATCTCCTCCCTCCGCATCAGCCTTCACCACCTCTTTCGCCAACCTCACCGTTTAGCCGTGAAAATGGATTGCATAATCTTATACGGAAGGGGAATAGACCCACCTGTATGCATGTATCGATTTAGGGAGAAAAACTTGAAGCAGCAATAACGAATCATGGTAACTGAAAGGAGAATGTCCACAAAACGCTGGAGGGTTTGATGTCGTTGATGGAGAAGATGTGTAACAACCCAGAATTTTGGGGCCAATTTAAAATTTTCATTTTGGAAATTTTAAGTGAAATTTGAATAATAACGACCAAAATTCTATTTTAAACGAAGTTAAAACGAATAAATTTTATTTAATTTTAAAGGGAGTTTGAAATGGCGTGGTGAGTGGATTTAATTATTCAATTCTAGTAAATATTCCGTTATCGGTTGATTTCCCATTTAATTATTAGATTGATTACTTTTAATGTAAATTGCAATATTGAGTTAATTTTAATTGCTGTAAACATATATGTAGATATTTTGAGTAATTGCATTAGAAAATTTAGTTTGTCTTGGGAATGGCATAAGCATGATAGGTTGGAATTTACAGTAATGTGAAAACTAAAATTTGGAATAAAAAGATGATTACTTGATTAGTAAACATATTAAATATATTCCTTGTCATTAAATTAAGCAAATGGGACTTTTATGGCAGACATTAAAAATGACTGTTGTTATATAAAAATGCTTGTACATTGCAATTGACATTTTTAACGAAAAGAACGAAATTATAAAAATGTCCATTACTACAGGAAATGCATTTACATTGGATTTTGCATTCTAGATGTTTTATATTAAAATGAACACTGTTATGATAATAATGTTTTACATTAAAGTTTTACATTCTTATGTAAGTGAACCTTTTTAAAATGGTCATTGCACTAACAAAAGAAAAAAGGGTTTTCATAGAACTTTACATTTTTAATGTAAACATTAAATGACCATTGTTATATTGAAATGTCTTTACCTGTAAAATATATATATTTTGATGTAACCCAACATTAAAAATAGTTATTTGTCATATGGAAATGAATGAACATTGCATTATACATTTATCTTGAAATGGAAAATTGCATTTTTCAATGTGATCATATTATGAAATCAAAAGTTACGTTTTTATATGTAAGTAAAGAATTAAGTTATTAATATAAATCATAATGGGCAGATTATAAGTATAAATTGTAAGAGAACCACGTGTATATTTCTATTCTTTTTATCCCTATCCATCCAATTAAATACCTTTCCATTCTTTCTCTTTGTCTTATTCTATTTTGAAATTTGAATAAGAGAAACGGGTCTTAAGGGTTTAATCAAATAATGTTTTAATATAAATATACCCTTTGGAAAATACCCCAAACCATAACTTGTTTCTACAGCCGCCGCCTCTCTTAAGTGGATGGCTGAAAATGTCTTGAATTCAACTCTTAATATTTCAATCCACACAATATTATTCGATCAACTCAAAGGCAAATCGAAGAGCAAAGCAAGACCTTTCATTCCATATGGTGATGACAGTAAGAGCAAGTAGAAGTCGACCGATGGGTTTCCTTTAGTGCGTGAAGACCTGGAAGAAAGCAAAATGAAGGGAAACGATTCTTCTTGGCCTAATGTAATCAATTTATTTATATTTAATTATGTAATTTAAAATTAATTTATATCTAACGTATAAAATTTTGTAACTCATTCAAATGAAATCAGAAATTGATGAAATCAGTAGCGTTGGATTTGCAACGAAAAATACTACAACATGGGACAAACTAGAACCAATTCTGAGCAAATCAAGATTTGAGGAAACTTTCAGATCTGAATTGATTGGTGAGAATTCTATTTATTTATTTATTTAAATAAAAATAATTAACTGTGATAGTGATTTTCCTTGGATCCGTTGCTGAATGCTAATTGATTATAGTATGTGATTTGATCCTGAATTGTCGTTGATACATAGACCTATTGATTTGATAATCGTTGTGTTGAAAATGATGATATCATATTTGTTAAGATAGGATTGTTAAAAATAATCATATCATATCTTTTAAGATAAGGGTGTTGAAATAATTCTATCATGTTTGTTAAGGCAGGATTGTTTAAAACACTTATATCACGTTTGTTGGGATAATTTAACAAGAACAAATATGTCACTTTGTGATTGTACATTGGCTGAAAACAAATAGATGTTCTTTATTTTGATATTAGAATATATAGAAAATGTAAATTTATAAAATTTACCTTTATATGTCATTTATGTTAGAACAAAATTTGTCAATTTTGTTAGAAGCTAAATTATGCCGTTTATGTTAGGACAAAATTTGTCAATTACGTTATACATGTTGTACTAGTATAAAATGTTAGAAATGATGCAACATAAAAATTATATTTTTATGTTAATCTGAATCATGAGAAAAGAACAGTCAATAAAAAAATTATATTTTTATTGAAATATGAATCAATAGAAAAGAGTTGTAAATAAAAATTATCTTTATTGAAATATGAACCATTAGAAAAAGGGTAGACAATAAAAGTTACATTTTTAAGGTAATGAGAATCATTTTTGTCGAGATAAGTTAGATTTAACAAAAATATCATTTTTGTTAAATAGGATTTGTTAACAAATGAAATTTTCATTTTTATTTGTAAAGTTAAAATAGAAATTTGTATATAAATAAATCATTCTCTTATTTGTTCATTGAAAGGGATTAAAACAGGTATAAACATTTTTGTCATACATAGAATGGAATTGGCATTTTGTCATACATATGTTATTAAAATGAAATTTCCTTTTATCTAGAACTGACATAATAGGATTTGTCAAATTTATGTTAACATAATAGACTTTGTCATTTTAATGTGAGCATAATAGGAAAATATTTACGTATAAAATATTATTTAATATGACATTAGAAGTATGATTACATTAGAAATAATGTTACATTAGAAATTTGATTATATTAGAAGTATGTTACATTAGAAATATGTTACATTAGGAATATGCATACATTAGGAATATATTACATTAGAAATGTGATATTAGACAAGATATAACATTTTCATATAAATGTTACATTAACAAAAGAAATGACATTTTTATTGTAAATGTTGCATTAGAGAAAAATAACTTTTTTTTTGTATTATAAAATGTAGCATAAGAATTAAAATATCATTTTAATGCTAATGTATACATTAGAATTTAGGTGCAAAATGAAATTATCATTTTGATGTAAATACATACATTAGAATACATAGAGAAATGTTATCATATAAAATAATCTTTTGTATGATATTTAATGTTAAGTAGATAAAATATCACTTTTTATTTTGTTTTGTCGAAGTGTTAGAATTGATTTAACATTTAAAAAAAATCCTTTTTATGTTAATATGGAAAGTTAGGAATGTTTACATGTAGAATACTCTTTTATATGAGAAAATGTTAACATAGAAAATATTATTTATATAATATTAGAATGCATTGAATATGTTAACATAGAAAAAGATTATTTATAGAATGTATAGAAAATGTTAACATAGAAAATATTATTTATATTAGAATACCTAGAATATGTTAACATAGAAATTATTCTTTTTAGATGTAAATTAAACATAGAAAAAGAATTATACTTTTTAATGTAATATTAGAAACGTAGAACAAAAATAAACATTTTGTCAAAAGAATAAAATTGGGATAAAATTCACATTTTTGTCTAAATAAAAGAGTTGAAACGTTCATTTATTTGTCATGAATATATATAGAAAACATGATTAGAAAAGCGAAAAACAATAAAAATTACATTTTTATTTGTAATATAAAACAGTAGGAAAGAGGAAGACAATAGGAATTACATTTTCATATGTAATAAAGAATGAGACTTACATTGTAAATTAAAAATTTACATTTTATATGTAAATGAAAGGTAGGAATTTGCATTGTAAGTAAATGTACATTTTTTATATGTAATTAAAGGGTAAGTTATAATATTTGAAATCAAGTTATTTTGGAAATATGGAATATTCCAAAATTAAGATATTTTGAAATGAGAAACAGTTTAAAATAATATTTTTGGTAGAACAATTATAATGATTTACTTGGACACGAAGTTAGGTCACATTTGTGGTGGAAGTCTGCCCGGACCCGACCGGCATATCCAGCAACCACAAATGTTGGGCCTAATGTGAGAGGTCCAAGTGCGCAAATACAAATTGGGCCAAGACACGAGGTTAAGCCCAACTTGTGGGATAAGTCTGCCCGGAACCAACCGGCCTATCCAGCATCCACAAGTTGCAGGCCTAATGTGAGAGGTCTGGCCCATATTAAAATATAAATGGATAAATTAGAAATTGACGTTATTTTCACATCGTTATGTGTTAATAATGAAATGAATATTTTCACCTCCAAGTTTGTTATAAAAGAAAGTTACATTGTTAATGTAATAACATAAGGATAAGAAAAGTTTTACATTTTCTTAATGTAAATGGAGATTAGAAGAAAATTTCATTTTTTTTTATGTAATTAAGTAAAAGAAGTGTACATTCTTAATGTAATTAGATTATAGAAATAACTTACATTTTTAATGCAGATTATATTAAAAAGAAAAAATTTACATTTTTAATGTGAATAAAAATAATAGAAATGAAATGTATATTTTTATCGTCACTTTAGATGCGATAAAAGAATAGAATAAAAATTATATATTTTTATCGTCATTTTAGAGGCAGTAAAAAGAAGTTACATTTTTCAATATAAATAAAAGAAAAATAGGAAGTTACATCTTTATATGTAATTAGAAAAATATAGAAACTTACATTTTTCAATGTAAATAAGGATGAAATAGAAATTATATTTTTTATATGCAAATAAAAGGATTTACATTTTTCAATGTAATCAAAGGAAATAAAGGAATGATTAGGAATTTATATTTCCCAATGTAATTAGAATATGAAATAAAAGTTACATTTTCAATATAATAATATATTGAAGTATAAGTTTACATTTCTCAATGTAAATAAAATAGGAATAGAAATTTACATTTTTCAATGTAAATAATAAGATTAGAAATTTACATTTCTAAGGAAGAGATTTTCATTAGAAAAATAATGAAACCAAATATACATATGGTGTAAATTGAAAAATGGAAGAGTAAAATTTACATTGTTATGTTTAGGATGTGTATGTAAAATTAAAAATAGCGATAGATCGTTATAAATTATTAACGACGGTATGAAATGGTTTTCAAATTTATATATGCGAGAGTTATTTGGAAAGTCCGAGTTTACTTTCATTCCAAATAATGATACGACGTTCGAAGAATTGAAGACGGCGATTGAAGAACGACGATCTTCACATCGAGTGGGTAACTAGTGTTGAGGCCCTTGATTGATTTGCTCCCAAGACGGGGCTAAGATGGTAGTTATCCGGACGTAGTGTTGATTTGTACGGATGTCTTTCGCTCAGACCCAGAGCATAAGTATAAATGGAATGTGTGTCTGACATTGTACTCCTTTATATATTGTACTTGTTGATTTTCTGCCGAATGTATGAATGATTGGTGGCGGAGAATTTATTCTCTTGCTTAACACCCTTTTGTTTATCTTGGCAAAAGATTAATAGTATGATATGGATTGACAGTGTGACATACCAAGATGCAAAGATCAAGGTTCTTGTTGAAAAGCAGGCCTTGTGGTTGATGATCAAAGCACGGCCTGTTTAGGCGAAGCTTTGTGTATAGCGTGACTTCGCGAGCCTCACAACCCGGTTGAGTTTAAAACAGGATAAGGGAACGCAGGGAGAGCAGCACGTTTCTTTCTAGCTAGAAGTGGTGTCGGTGCTTGAACTGGCTGATATTTACTTATGTGGATGATGGAATGTGGCGCGCCTCAGATGATAGGTCCTATAGAATCTATAGGACCGGGAAACGTGTGTTCAGGAATTGCCAATCCACGAAGCTGTATGTGTGGACCGGCCCAGCAGCTTTCCAAGGGTTCACTGCGGGGGATCCTGAAACATTAGCTAGAGTGTCTCGAATCGGTAAGGAGCTCCTCCCTAGCCTTGACTCATGATGGAAACCCAATTCCCAATACGACCCTATGGTTTTGATTGTATTACTAGTATGGAGGCATAGTATATGGTAGCTATGCTTCCTAGGATTGATACATTTACTTGAAATGTTTTTGAAACATATATACACTAATAATTATATCAAATTCGTTTTTATCGTACCAAGCATTTTTGACCATTGTAAGGTAAAACTCTATCCTCTGGTTTGCGTTGCATTGTGTGATGGGACTTGAGTCTTATGATGGTTTCATTTTTCCAAAAAACATTGCATTGTTTAACGATTTACCTTTAATTATGCACTGGCAATCCAATGGAATAAAACTCGTTCCGCGTTAGCAGCGTGGTCCTTGGATTTGTCTTATTGTTATTAGTGAAATTAGTTAAGAATTCTCACACCAGTCCCATGACTGACCCGTTGTTTGTTTCCACCTTTACAAACTCGGGTGCCCTCCTTCCACACGGGCAGTCGAGTAGTTTGTCTACAGGTTCTTATCTCGAGCAGGATTCTGGATTGAAGCCTAAAGCTGTGTCCAAAGCATAGTTGTCTTCCGCTGCCTTAGTTATTTTATTTCCGCTGCAATATATTAAAATATTGTAATTTATCTTCCACTGTAATTTATTTCGATGTACTCTGATATTCTGTACTCTCTGATGTTACGTTACCATGATGTAATAAAAGTCTGTTGTTACTGTTCTAATGTATTGTATTTCCAAAGTTAACGTATGCGGATTTTGAACGGTCTTGGTCGATTAAGGTCGGGTGAAACCCGTGTCGTTACAGTTGGTATCAGAGCTTTGGTTAGCTCAAATCTTTGGGGTACAACTCGTTAGAACTGAACAAAAGACTCATCAGAGATTGGATTAGTAATGTCCAATAAGAATACTCATTAGAGATAGGATTAGTAGTATCCTAGAATGAGAAAACTCATTAGAGATAGAGTTAGTAATGCCCTAGAATGAGTTGAGAGTAACAAGCTTATAATATACGTATTTGTAATTATAATCTATTATAAAAGATATGCTTTATATATATAAAAGTTATATATTTTAAAAGTTAATCAACTAATAAAATTATTAAATGAATAATAAAGAATAAAAAAATAGGATAATTAAAAACTTTTAGTTCCGTTCCTTTTCGAGGACGAAAAGATTTTAAGTGGGGGAGACTGTAACAACCCGGAATTTTGGGGCCAATTTAAAATTTTCATTTTAGAAATTTTAAGTGAAATTTGAATAATAACGACCAAAATTCTATTTTAATCGAAGTTAAAACGAATAAATTTTATTTAATTTTAAAGGGAGTTTGAAATGGCGTGGTGAGTGGATTTAATTATTCACTTTTAGTAAATATTCCGTTATCGGTTGATTTCCCATTTAATTATTAGATTGATTACTTTTAATGTAAATTGCAATATTGAGTTATTTTAATTGTTGTAAACATATGTGTAGATATTTTGAGTAATTGCATTAGACAATTTAGTTTGTCTTGGGAATGGCATAAGCATGATAGGTTGGAATTTACAGCAATGTGAAAACTAAAATTTGGAATAAAAAGATGATTACTTGATTAGTAAACATATTAAATATATTCCTTGTCATTAAATTGAGCAAATGGGACTTTTGTGGCAGACATTAAAAATGACTGTTGTTATATAAAAATGCTTGTACATTGCAATTGACATTTTTAACGAAAAGAACGAAATTATAAAAATGTCCATTACTACAGGAAATGTATTTACATTGGATTTTGCATTCTAGATGTTTTATATTAAAATGAACACTGTTATGATAATAATGTTTTACATTAAAGTTTTACATTCTTATGTAAGTGAACCTTTTTAAAATGGTCATTGCACTAACAAAAAAAAAAGGGTTTTCATAGAACTTTACATTTTTAATGTAAACATTAAATGACCATTGTTATATTGAAATATCTTTACCTGTAAAATATATATATATTGATGTAACCCAACATTAAAAATAGTTATTTGTCATATGGAAATGCATGAACATTGCATTATACATTTATCTTGAAATGGAAAATTACATTTTTCAATGTGATCATATTATGAAATCAAAAGTTACGTTTTTATATGTAAGTAAAGAATTAAGTTATTAATATAAATCATAATGGGCAGGTTATAAATATAAATTGTAAGAGAACCACGTGTATATTTCTATTCTTTTTATCCCTATCCATCCAATTGAATACCTTTCCATTCTTTCTCCTATTCTATTTTGAAATTTGAATAAGAGAAACGGGCCTTAAGGGTTTAATCAAATAATGTTTTAATATAAATATACCCTTTGGAAAATACCCCAAACCCTAACTTGTTTCTACAGTCGCCGCCTCTCTTAAGTGGATGGCTGAAAATGTCTTGAATTCAACTCTTAATATTTCAATCCACACAATATTATTCGATCAACTCAAAGGCAAATCGAAGAGCAAAGCAAGACCTTTCATTCCATATGGTGATGGCAGTAAGAGCAAGTTAAAGTCGACCGATGGGTTTCCTTTAGTGCGTGAAGACCTGGAAGAAAGCAAAATGAAGGGGAACGATTCTTCTTGGCCTAATGTAATCAATTTATTTATATTTAATTATGTAATTTAAAATTAATTTATATCTAACGTATAAAATTTTGTTACTCATT
This sequence comes from Allium sativum, assembly GCA_030737875.1. NCBI lineage: Eukaryota > Viridiplantae > Streptophyta > Magnoliopsida > Asparagales > Amaryllidaceae > Allium > Allium sativum. The sequence continues at coordinate 496,382,909 of CM060920.1, forward strand.
CAAATGAAATAAGAAATTGATGAAATCAGTAGCGTTGGATTTGCAACGAAAAATACTACAACATGGGACAAACTAGAACCAATTCTGAGCAAATCAAGATTTGAGGAAAATTTCAGATCTGAATTGATTGGTGAGAATTCTATTTATTTATTTATTTAAATAAAAATAATTAACTGTGATAGTGATTTTCCTTGGATCCGTTGCTGAATGCTAATTGATTATAGTATGTGATTTGATCCTGAATTGTCGTTGATACATAGACCTATTGATTTGATAATCGTTGTGTTGAAAATAATGATATCATATTTGTTAAGATAGGATTGTTAAAAATAATCATATCATATCTTTTAAGATAAGGGTGTTGAAATAATTCTATCATGTTTGTTAAGGTAGGATTGTTGAAAACACTTATATCACATTTGTTGGGATAATTTGACAAGAACAAATATGTCACTTTGTGATTGTACATTGGATGAAAACAAATAGATGTTCTTTATTTTGATATTATAATATATAGAAAATGTAAATTTATAAAATTTACCTTTATATGTCATTTATGTTAGAACAAAATTTGTCAATTTTGTTAGAAGCTAAATTATGCCGTTTATGTTAGGACAAAATTTGTCAATTACGTTATACATATTGTACTAGTATAAAATGTTAGAAATGATACAACATAAAAATTGTATTTTTATGTTAATCTGAATCATGAGAAAAAAATAGTCAATAAAAAATTATATTTTTATTGAAATATAAATCAATAGAAAAGAGTTGTAAATAAAAATTATCTTTATTGGAATATGAACCATTAGAAAAAGGGTAGACAATAAAAGTTACATTTTTATGGTAATGAGAATCATTTTTGTTGAGATAAATTAGATTTAACAAAAATATCATTTTTGTTAAATAGGATTTGTTAACAAATGAAATTTTCATTTTTATTTGTAAAGTTAAAATAGGAATTTGTATATAAATAAATCATTCTCTTATTTGTTCATTGAAAGGGATTAAAACAGGTATAAACATTTTTGTCATACATAGAATGGAATTGGCATTTTGTCATACATATGTTATTAGAATGAAATTTCCTTTTATCTAGAACTGACATAATAGGATTTGTCAAATTTATGTTAACATAACAGACTTTGTCATTTTAATGTGAGCATAATAGGAAAATATTTACGTATAAAATATTATTTAATATGACATTAGAAGTATGATTACATTAGAAATAATGTTACATTAGAAATTTGATTATATTAGAAGTATGTTACATTAGAAATATGTTACATTAGGAATATGCATACATTAGGAATATATTACATTAGAAATGTGATATTAGACAAGATATAACATTTTCATATAAAGTTGTATTAACAAAAGAAATGACATTTTTATTGTAAATGTTGCATTAGAGAAAAATAACTTTTTTTTTGTATTATAAAATGTAGCATGAGAATTAAAATATCATTTTAATGCTAATGTATACATTAGAATTTAGGTGCAAAATGAAATTATCATTTTGATGTAAATACATACATTAGAATACATAGAGAGATGTTATCATATAAAATAATCTTTTGTATGATATTTAATGTTAAGTAGATAAAATATCTCTTTTTATTTGTTTTGTCGAAGTGTTAGAATTGATTTAACATAAAAAAAATATCCTTTTTATGTTAATATGGAAAGTTAGGAATGTTTACATGTAGAATACTCTTTTATATGAGAAAATGTTAACATAGAAAATATTATTTATATAATATTAGAATGCATTGAATATGTTAACATAGAAAAAGATTATTTATAGAATGTATAGAAAATGTTAACATAGAAAATATTATTTATATTAGAATGCCTAGAATATGTTAACATAGAAATTATTCTTTTTAGATGTAAATTAAACATAGAAAAAGAATTATACTTTTTAATGTAATATTAGAAATGTAGAACAAAAATAAACATTTTGTCAAAAGAATAAAATTGGGATAAAATTCACATTTTTGTCTAAATAAAAGAGTTGAAAAGTTCATTTATTTGTCATGAATATATATAGAAAACATGATTAGGAAAGCGAAAAACAATAAAAATTACATTTTTATTTGTAATATAAAACAGTAGGAAAGAGGAAGATAATAGGAATTACATTTTCATATGTAATAAAGAATGAGACTTACATTGTAAATTAAAAATTTACATTTTATATGTAAATGAAAGGTAGGAATTTGCATTGTAAGTAAATGTACATTTTTTATATGTAATTAAAGGGTAAGTTATAATATTTAAAATCAAGTTATTTTGGAAATATGGAATATTCCAAAATTAAGATATTTTGAAATGAGAAACAGTTTAAAATAATATTTTTAGTAGAACAATTATAATGATTAATTAAAATTGTACTTGGACACGAGGTTAGGTCACATTTGTGGTGGAAGTCTGCCCGGACCCGACCGGCATATCCAGCAGCCACAAATGTTGGGCCTAATGTGAGAGGTCCAAGTGCGCAAATACAAATTGGGCCAAGACACGAGGTTAAGCCCAACTTGTGGGATAAGTCTGCCTGGAACCAACCGGCCTATCCAGCATCCACAAGTTGCAGGCCTAATGTGAGAGGTCTGGCCCATATTAAAATATAAATGGATAAATTAGAAATTGACGTTACTTTCACGCCGTTATGTGTTAATTATGAAATGAATAATTTCACCTTCAAGTTTGTTATAAAAGAAATTTACATTGTTAATGTAATAAGATAAGAATAAGAAAAGTTTTACATTTTCTTAATGTAAATGGAGATTAGAAGAAAATTTCGTTTTTTTTATGTAATTAAGTAAAAGAAGTTTACATTCTTAATGTAATTAGATTATAGAAATAACTTACATTTTTAATGTAGATTATATTAAAAAGAAAAGGTTTACATTTTTAATGTGAATAAAAATAATAGAAATGAAATGTATATTTTTATCGTCACTTTAGATGCGATAAAAGAATAGAATAAAAATTATATATTTTTATCATCATTTTAGAGGCGGTAAAAAGAAGTTACATTTTTCAATATAAATAAAGGAAAAATAGGAAGTTACATCTTTATATGTAATTAGAAAAATATAGAAACTTACATTTTTCAATGTAAATAAGGATGAAATAGAAATTATATTTTTTATATGCAAATAAAAGGATTTACATTTTTCAAAGGAAATAAAGGAATGATTAGGAATTTATATTTCCTAATGTAAATAGAATATGAAATAAAAGTTACATTTTCAATATAATAATATATTGAAGTATAATTTTACATTTCTCAATGTAAATAAAATAGGAATAGAAATTTACATTTTTCAATGTAAATAATAAGATTAGAAATTTACATTTCTAGGGAAGAGATTTTCATTAGAAAAATAATGAAACCAAATATACATTTGGTGTAAATTGAAAAATGAAAGAGTAAAATATACATTGTTATGTTTAGGATGTGTATGTAAAATTAAAAATAGCGATAGATCGTTATAAATTATTAACGACGGTATGAAATGGTTTTCAAATTTATATATGCGAGAGTTATTTGGAAAGTCCGAGTTTACTCTCATTCCAAATAATGATACGACGTTCGAAGAATTGAAGACGGCGATTGAAGAACGACGATCTTCACATCGAATGAGTAACTAGTGTTGAGGCCCTTGATTGATTTGCTCCCAAGACGGGGCTAAGATGGTAGTTATCCGGACGTAGTGTTGATTTGTACGGATTTGGCTTTCGCTCAGACCCAGAGCATAAGTATAAATGGAATGTGTGTCTGACATTGTACTCCTTTATATATTGTACTTGTTGATTTTCTGCCGAATGTATGAATGATTTGTGGCGGAGAATTTATTCTCTTGCTTAACACTCTTTTGTATATTTTGGCAAAAGATTAATAGTAGGATATGGATTGACAGTGTGGCATACCAAGATGCAAAGATCAAGGTTCTTGTTGAAAAGCAGGCCTTGTGGTTGATGATCAAAGCACGACTTGTTTAGGCGAAGCTTTGTGTATAGCGTGACTTCGCGAGCCTCACAACCCGGTTGAGTCTAAAACGGGAGAAGGGAACGCAGGAAGAGCAGCACGTTTCTTTCTAGCTAGAAGTGGTGTCGGTGCTTAAACTGGCTGATATTTACTTATGTGGATGATGGAATGTGGCGCGCCTCGGATGATAGGTCCTATAGGACCGGGAAACGTGTGTTCAGGAATTGCCAATCCACGAAGCTGTATGTGTGGACCGACCCTGCAGCTTTCCAAGGGTTCACTGCGGGGGATCTTGAGACATTAGCTAGAGTGTCTCGAATCGGTAAGGAGCTCCTCCCTAGCCTTGACTCATGATGGAAACTCAATTCCCAATACGACCCTACGGTTTTGATTGTATTACTAGTATGGAGGTATAGTATATGGTAGCTATGCTTCCTAGGATTGATACATTTACTTTGAAATGTTTTTGAAACATATATACACTAATAATAATATCAAATTCGTTTTTATCGTATCAAGCATTTTTGACCATTATAAGGTAAAACTCTATCCTTTGGTTTGCGTTGCATTGTGTGATGGGACTTGAATCTTATGATGGTTTCATTTTTCCAAAAAGCATTGCGTTGTTTAACGATTTACCTTTAATTATGCACTGGCAATCCAATGGAATAAAACCCGTTCCGCGTTAGCGGCGTGGTCCTTGGATTTGTCTTATTGTTATTAGTGAAATTAGTTAAGAATTCTCACACCAGTCCCATGACTGACCTGTTATTTGTTTCCACCTTTACAAACTCGGGTGCCCTCCTTCCACACGGGCAGTCGAGTAGTTTGTCTACAGGTTCTTATCTCGAGCAGGATTCTGGATTGAAGCCTAAAGCTGTGTCCAGAGCATAGTTGTCTTCCGCTGCCTTAGTTATTTTATTTCCGCTGCAATATATTAAAATATTGTAATTTATCTTCCGCTGTAATTTATTTCGATGTACTCTGATATTCTGTACTCTCTGATGTTACGTTACCATGATGTAATAAAAGTATGTTGTTACTGTTCTAATGTATTGTATTCCCAAAGTTAACGTATGCGGATTTTGAACGGTCTTGGTCGATTTTACGATCGATTAAGATCGGGCGAAACCCGTGTCGTTAAAAGATGATTGGGTGAATTGTTTGCTGGCTTAGAATTCCGAAGAGATGAACTCGGTTCGACAAGAGTAAATGAAAGTGAGAAAGAGGGAGAGAGAGAGAATGAGAATGTGAGTATGTATGTATGTATGTATATATATATATATGTGTGTGTGTGTGTGTGTGTGTGTGTGTGTAAATATCCGAACCAGGCCGATGCATTGACTTGCCGCACTCGCATAGAAGGGATCTCAATTGTAGCGGCGTAGCCGATCCAGGATAAACCAAAAAATTGCAGTGGTAACTGACAGAGCCACGTTTGAATACGATCGCGCATATGCTAAACTGTACGTGTACCCTTGATTCCATCCGACAATGACACGACACATTTACGTAGTTAGGGGATGATGGCATAAATGCATGCATGAATGTATGAGCATGTACATACACTCAATCGTACTCGACAAAAACTAAACAATTGTTTGTGGACTCCATAGAGAGATTCAGTTCAACCTGCCAAAGACTATAACTCAATCACTTGGCTCAATGGAACCGAACACAAATAATTGTCAATGGACTGCACTCTTGCATTTATATTGACAAATATTGACTAAGCGTCACGACTCATCAAAGGGATACAATTTTTTCTCTAAGGCAACTTTAGGAAAGATTGACTATCCAAAGGCAGAATAAAGTCCTTTCAGACAGCATTGACTTGACTAATTCCAAAGCACGTTATGTTTACAACAATTAACAAGATGTGTTTTGAGGAACAAGTATTAACCGGTTTCTTGACTTGGCTACTTGTGACCAATCAGACAAGTGTAATTCAATGTTTATTGAGGCGACGATCCAGAATGACGATCCGAAGGCACAAATACCAAGCCTAAACAAAAGTCACAAGACTATAGTCGGATGAACTCAACGGAATGACATATCTCATAATACAAATTACTAGAGCCAAAAGGTCGGATCGATTACGAATCAGATCCCATGATTCAACTGTTTCAACTCTAAAAAAGATCACTCCATATTCATCAAACACCGAGACGATTGTGCAAACCAAATTCAAAATCAAAACTAAGGCAAGGAGGACCAACTCACAAAGTGGCAACCATTGATTCGACATGAAGTCGAACCGATACCAATCTGAAACTGGATTGGTACTGATCCAAGTCAGCGTCGGATCAAGGGTCCACACTTGTGCGACCTGATCGACTCCACACCGAGATTCTCCAGCCGAAATTTCGGCCCAATCTGAGTTTGTCACCAGCTGACTTCAAGCGATTTGGATCTTCTTAGATCATTGTAATCTCTGTCATATTGGTGTACTTCGGATCTTCGTTGATCCAAACACGGTAATCAACAAAACCAGTATAAAATGATTGAATCATTAAAGTGGACGCAGACACTCTAACGTTGAACCACCATAAACCTCTATGTTCGATTTTACTATTTTTTCTTTGAAATTCCTTGATGTTCATTTAATCTTCTTCATTTAGTTGTGTAGTCTCTACACGATCATCTTTAGATGTTTGTGCCAAATCTGGTGCAAACAGTAGAAGGAATCTTGACGTTATCTCTCATCACAGTTGTAACAGCAAAATACTTGTTAGGTTGTGACACACGATTAGCTTAACATATGCTACTTAAATATGCTATGTCATCACCATTTTGATCTTTAAATTCACTTTCCATTTCAGATTTTCCAGCCCATTTATCATTACACTACTTACCAACAAAAATGTAAAAAGAACAAATGATGATGGCAAGTTAAACAATGAAATTTGCAGTTCATCTACGAACATGTTGCACACAACTGATGTTATTTTAAACAAGCAACCACAACCTTAAGTTGCACAAGGCAATCATATCTTTTACCATCAACTATCATGATATTAGCACACAATAATGTAAAGCAAGGAACATACCTTTAATATCAACTTGATTACTCCTTCCTCAAACTAACGTTATTCAATCTCTCAACCACCTTAACCAAGGCCTGTGTACCCAATTCTGCATCCCCACATGCCATTAATGAAACATAAAGCTGCTGTGCCAGTGCCAACCCTGGCAAACTTAATCCCATGCGCTCACATTCTTTCAGACAAATTCCCAAATCTTTCACAAAATGCTTAACGTAAAATCCTGGCTTCATATCTCCATCTAATATCCTCTTCCCATGAAATTCCAAGCTTTTTGACCATGCAGCTCCACTCGCTATTGCTTCGATCCATTTTTCCACATCCAAACCTGCTTTACGCGCATAAACCATTCCCTCCACTAATCCAACCATGGTTGAAGCAATTGCAATTTGATTGCCTAGTTTCGCATACTGACCTAACCCAGGCCGGCCCATGTAATGAACTTTCCCTGCAAAATAAATGACAAATCAGCATATGGGCTCTATATTTCCAAATTTCTGTTAGCACTCGGTCTTAACCTTTAGAACACAAAAATTCTAATCTTTATGCCTCTGAAAATATATTTCTATAAGCCCTGTTTGTCCTTAAAAACATTGCTAAATGGTTATGTTTTTCTGATATTCAAGCGCATATATCATGATTACTCTACAGCTTAGTAACAGCCATCACAGTTCAGACAATCACCCGAACTTTAAGGGGGTACAGTGGCTTTGCTAATTTGAAAGCCAGACAATGCAGTGAGTTATAAAATCTTAACCCCGAATCAAATCCAAAATAACAAAATTAGTTCAACATTTGAATTACCTAACAAACTGAACAGTGGGTCCAATCTTTTAACAACGTCCAAATCACCGCCAGCAAAAATTGAAAGTGTACCATTCTTTGCCCCACGATCTCCACCTGAGACTGGCGCATCCACCGCAGAACCTCCAGCAGTCTTCACCTTCTCATAAACCTCTTTTGCCAGTGTCGGTTCGGAGGTCGTCATGTCAACGACGATTGAGCCCTTTTTCATCCCAGCGACGATCCCGACGTCTTTATCGAGGATGACGTGGCGGACGTCCGAGGGGTAGCCGAGGATGAGAAAGACAACGTCCGATGCAGCAGCGACTTCGGCAGGGGAGGAAGCGGAGACGGCGGAGAGGGAGAGGAGGGGTAGGGTTTTGGAGTGTGTGCGGTTGAAGACGGTGAGAGCAAACCCTGCGGTCAGTATGTGCTGGGCCATGGGTAGGCCCATCACTCCGGTGCCAATAAATCCGACACGTGTCGTTGATGGAGAGACGGGAAGGGGAGAGGGCGAAGACGATGAGGACGACGGCGACATCATCGAGATAGAATTGACTCGTCGAAGAAGATTGGGAAATGGAAACCGGAGCAGCATAAAAAGTAAATTCCCTTAATACGGAGACTTTGAGCCTAAACAAGAAAACAGGAACCATATAGACGTACGTGTACTCCCTGTAATCCTTTATTTCGAAATTTTGCCCTCTCGTGTATACAGCTATTTCTGCAAGCAACGCTTCCAAAATTCGTTTTGCACCCTAATTTTTTCCACTTTACCCCACCCACCATTGTTTCACTTTACGTAATCAGGAAACTTGTGTGAAGGACTAAAAAAGCAAAAAGTTTATCCAAAAGGACAAAAGCCAAAAAATTTGCTCAAAAGACCAACTTTTAGTTTAAAGTGGAAAAACAATGTGCCCCACTGAATTCCACTATCTAGTGTAAAATTGTCTTTAGGGATAATTTTTTTGTTGACCGTCCTTATGAATAAATTTTGTTTGACTTTGTCCTTCACACTAAAAACCCCTTACGTGATTTCACCCCAAGAAAAAACCGCTACTTCCACTCTCCCACACGGTTTTTGTTTTCCTTTCTCACTTCAATGGTGACTCCCACAGAAATGACTCCTAAATTAACAAATCCCGACAGCGGGTGGAACGGATAAAAGGATCTCATCCTCCAATTACTTATGCTCAATTCACTTGACGATTTTATGTGTATTTACCTATAACTAACATGCTCTGAACCAACCTTATACATCAATTCTCTAATTGTTGAGTAATTTATTGTTTGTTTTCCTGAATTATGCACTAATTCAACACAAGCTTTTGTGCTATTTGGTGAAGTTGAATTTTGATTTAAAAATAAGTTGATTTAAATGTTAAGTATAGCTATCAAAATTCAAGTTTTTGTTTGAATTTTATCATGACATCGTTATTTACAAGCCACCTTCCAAGTCATAGAATTTTATTTGGAATTTTTGGACACCAATTCCACTTTTTTTTTCAACTTCGAACTATGTTATATGCATTATTTTTAATCAAAATACCATTGCACGATCATATGCTTTTGAGTTGAATTTAAAATTCAAGCCGTGCATAAGTTTTTAGATGATTTTAATTTGAATAATTTCTTTTTTCTTCCATGGTGCCTCAATTTAGGAACACAACAGGGTCAACACCTCTCCGGTTACTATCTTACTGTGACACAGTAATACAAGATTTACCTCTCCGGTTGAATCCAATAATCACTTGCAATAAGATCCAATTAATAAGATAAATAAACATTGTTGTTGTTGTTTTTTCTTTAACTTATCTTACATGATATACACCTATTTGTTTTGATATATGAGAATGAACAACGAACTGGAAATCGGTTACTTGAACTAATTTGGATTCAAGTTAATCTTAATTTGCAATAAATAAATTATGTTCATCATGATTCTTTTAAAAAAACTTAATGTAACTATTGCTATGACCAAGCACATGAATTACTAAAACATAAACTACGGTTAACTCTATTAACTTGCATGGGGTGGTACATGACTATGTATCCCTCATAGTTTTTTCCATTAAGGCATTGTGGTCGGACTACTATAAAATGTTCATACTAAAAAAAATCATGGAGTAAGTTGCGGAAAAAATTACGTGTTAAGGGAAATAGGCAAGCTAAGAAAAATGTGTATTCTTTGTCAAAAGATAAACACAATAGGACATCTCCATGGACCTGAGAAACAATCCCTATCGGTGCTTTAAATGCCTTATTTTTAATTTACTTATTGATTTATTTGTTTTTCTTTCTTAACCATTCTCAAATATGAGATTTTCACTTTTTATACACACCTGTCGATCAACTTACATAGTTGTAATCAATTGAAAATACTGCAATTTTTTATAATGTCCCTTCAAAAAATATAACAACTCTGCGAGTTTGGTTAATTGTTGTACTTACAATCTATATAAGCATTTATGAGATTTAAAAACACCATTTACACTCTATCATTTGGTTCAACTTAATTATTGAAATTAATACTATAATGTTATTAATTTCGGGTAGCTATTATAGAAGTTGGCTTAGCCACGAAGTGGTAGGTTATCTTCATGTATTATCGATATACATGACCTGTGTTCACTTTTGTTGCAATTTGTAAGTGGGTATGAACCAGCTTAGTCATGCTGCATTAATGATTTTCTTAATGAGAAAATCTGGATAGTGTGTCATACGAATTACTAATTGTTGGAAACTCACTATTAATTTCAAGTATTAATCAGGTCATCCAACGAGTTTTGCATAATTCTTAGTTAAAATTTTACGCATTACAACATATGGTTTTCATGCATAAGGCCAATGCAGGAGTTGTGGAACTATATCAAATTTCATGCTAATTTAGACTATATTCCTTGTATTGTGTCAACAGATTTTAATTTCATTTTATATCACTCGGATATAGTATGGCGCTCTAATGCTATAGTACTTGCTCATGATGTATTTTTTAATACCTTTCAAACAATAGGTTTGCATGAATTCCAAGGATCAGGACATATATTTACATAGAGAAAAAGGCTATTTTTTCATAATAAAATATAAAAATCGATAGGATTTTTGTTAATTCTAAATTTCATTAAGTTTTCCCTAATTATGGGAAACAAATTTCTTACTCGATAAGTGATCACCGTCTTATCTTCATTCCACTACATGATATTGAATCTTTTCAATATACACACACACACCCTTTTAGGTTACGTTCAATAGTATATGGACAAATATGGCTGGGTATAATGACATAATCGAAAACACATGGGCAATTTAATTTCAAAGCAACCAATTGTTCGCTTTGCAAAAAAAACTTAAGCATGTTAATACATCTCTAAAGTAATGGAATGAAATAAGAATTTCTTTAAATCATGTTGTAAGTCAACTAAGAGAAAATAACATCAAACTCTACCAACTGCTGCTAGCTAATCCCTCAAATTTGAGTGTGGTGAAGTAATATAAAATATATTTTTTAACTAGAATGCACTTTACAAGCCTCCTTGATGAAACAACAGGGTCATTGCCAATATGATAGTTTTTTTTACAAGCTTCAATTTCCTAATCATTATTTCATTTAGAACTCATAGTTATGAGGACAGTTTGAACTGATTAGTTTATAATGTGAATGCTTTGTTAAAAACAAATATTATGTTTACTTGCTTATTTCATGTTACGCTTAAAATATTTCATTTAATGAAATTAACAGTCTTTTTGGCTAATGTAGTACAAGATACAAAACCAATCACCCTTTTTTCTATCAAATCATTTAGTGCACTTTATATTCAATTGTTTCTCAGATATATCAATAAAGTAACATCAATGTAACGAACTAGGGTTTTCGACCCTAAAAATCGACATAGAACACGATGTCGACTATCAAGTATCGGAAGTACTAGATCATTAATAGAAAGAAGTTAGAGGGTGAGAAAAAGAAAGAAAGTTAGAATAGAAGAAGAAGTAGATCACAACAGAATAGAATCAGAGTAACACAAATCTCACGGTGAAAAGAACAAATATATTTTATAACAACTTTTGAAATACAAAACTATAACTGTATATACATACCTGTATAACTCATAACATCACAGCGGAAATATACTCTATATATAACTAATGTTGAAGCCTCTTGCTCCAAGCTCCTCCAAGTATATCTGAAAAATCCCGACTACTTGACTGCCTGTACAAATTTGGGCACCCAAGAGTTTAGGGAAAACAAAACAAAATAAACTATGGGTCAGTCATGTGACTGGTGTGAGTAAACTCCAAACACTTGGTTTAACTTTTCAAAATCCTTTTCAAAGGAATGATAATCGTAAGACCAATCCACACATAAACACGGATGGTTTTTACCTTACGATAACCCAAAATACTTCTTAAAATCAATATTTTCTGAAATTATAATAATGTCTAAATCAAGTAGATAGCAATCTAGTAGAACGCTTTCATCTCACGCTCTACATATATAATACACTGTTGACGGGCAAAATTGTCGCACGCCAACACCCAATGTGTATGTGAGAACAATTATCCAAATAAGCAGTAAAGTATGTAAATGCAGGGAGACACAGCTTATAGTGGTTCGGCACTAACGCCTACATCCACTTTATAATCCTTATTCATCATATCTTTGGTTGATTACAAGGTTGTACAAGTTCGAATAGTAGCTAAGTTCAAAGTGTTACAATGGAATAGCAAAATATATGCTTGTTCTACACTGACTAAATTGCCCTTCTTCTTCTCCGTTGAAAAGCATTGACTTGGTCAACAATATCCGAGTTTGGTGTTCACATCCATGAAGTTCAAAAGTAGCATAACAATCCTTGTTAATGTTCGAGTGTTGAAGGAAAACATGCATGCCATGTTTTAATTATCCATGTCATCTCTCATGGCTATGGTGGAGGTGTTGGAAGCCATTAATGAGTATTTAGTGCTCTCAAGGTCCAAAAATTCCAAGGGAGAAGACCCCCAATTATGGCCATGGCTTGAGGTATTTATAGGAGGAAGGTTAGGTGGGAGCAGGTGAGAAATGGGGCCCATAAGAAGCAATTTTTGTACCCCAAAAGCAGCCTCGTAACAGAAATTTTGACCCCAGGAATTTCGACCTCAGGAATTTCGAACCCAGGAATTTCGACCCTAGGGATTTCGACCCCAGGAATTTCAACCCCAGGAATTTCGACCTTGGAATTTCGACCCCAGGAATTTCGACCCTAGGAATTTCTACCCAGGCCCAGAAATTTCGACCCCAGGAATTTCGACCCCGGAATTTCAACTCCAGGAATTTCGACCCTGGGAATTTCAACCCAGGAATTTCGAACCCAGAATTTCGAACCTAGAGTTTCGAACCCAGAATTTCAAACCTAGAATTTTGAACACAAATGTGACGTGACTTTTTGACGCTTGAGCGCGTCGCTCACCAAATTTTGACGTGTGACAGCTTTGACTAAAAAGCGTGTCAACATTTGGCCCCCAAAACATATCTTGCTTGACCAAGGAAGGTGTGTTTTGCGATGAGAAGAGAAATCCAGAAACCAAATCTAGGAGAAGTCCGGCGCGAGCTTCTATATTCATAAGATGGAAGATCACGATCGCTTGGGATCGTATTAAGGAGAGAAATCCGACGATCGCTTGGGATCGTATTAATAGACAACCAGAGCAACCAGAGTATCCAAGAGACTAGAGGAGCCCAGTAACCTACATAGAAAAGGTGTACACATATTCATATGTGAGCGGACTTGTCGGGCCGCCGACAAGGCTTCTATAAGTCATCGTATTCATTTGGTAGACTGCATTCAAGGCGATCTCACGTTGGTGAGGTGGCCAAGGCATGTTAGAGCATTCAAGGAAATCTCACATTGGTGAGATGACCTCGGGAAGCGGCATTTAAGGCGATCTCACATTGAGGGAGATGACCTTGGCAAGTGGCATTCAAGGAAATCTCGCGTTGAGAGAGACGACCTTGGCAAGTAGCGTTCAAGGAGATCTCATATTGGTGAGATGACATTGGCATGTAGCATTCAAGAAGATCTCGTGTTAGCGAGATGGTCTTGGCAAGTAGCATTCAAGGATATCTCACATTGGTGAGATGACCTCAGCAAGTAGCATTCAAGGAGATCTCACATTGGTGAGATGACCTTGGCATGTAGCATTCAAGGAGATCTCACATTGGTGAGATGACCTCGGCAAGTAGCATTCAAGGAGATCTCACATTGGTGAGATGACCTCGGCATGTAGCATTCAAGGAGATCTCACATTGGTGAGATGATGACATTGGCATGTAGCATTCAAGGAGATCTCACATTGGTGAGATGACCTCGGCAAGTAGCATTCAAGGAGATCTCACATTGGTGAGATGACCTCGGCATGTAGCATTCAAGGAGATCTCACATTGGTGAGATGACCTCGGCAAGTATCATTCAAGGAGATCTCACATTGGTGAGATGACCTTGGCATGTAGCATTCAAGGAGATCTCACATTGGTGAGATGACCTCGGCATGTAGCATTCAAGGAAATTTCACGTTGGTGAGATGACCTTGGCATGTAGCATTCAAGGAGATCTCACATTAGTGAGATGACCTCGGCCAGTAGCAATCAAGGAGATCTCACATTGGTGAGATGACCTTGGCATGTAGCATTCAAGGAGATCTCACATTGGTGAGATGACCTCGGCAAGTAGCATTCAAGGAGATCTCACATTAGTGAGATGACCTTGGTATGTAGCATTCATGGAGATGTCACATTGGTGAGATGACCTTGACAAGTAGCATTCAAGGAGATCTCACATTGGTGAGATGACCTTGGCATGTAGCATTAAACGAGATCTCACATTGGTGAGATGACCACAGCAAGTAGCATTCAGGGAGATATCACATTGGTGAGATGACCTTAGCATGTAGCATTCAAGGAGATATCACATTGGTGAGATGACCTCGGCAAGTGGAGTCAAGGCGACCTTATCGAAGTAAGACAAGGAGCCAAGATAGTCACGAGTGGATATTCCTTTTGTGTCGCTGACAAGTCCACCCAGAATGATTCGGGGTTGTCGACAAGGCGATCCACTTCGGAAGCTGGCTTGCCCCCGTGCATGGGTAAGTGCACTTGGCCATTTTTTGATTTTGAGTTCATTCATAGAGGAAAGCCATAAGTGAGGACTAAGGTCCTTAAATACCCAAAAGGAAGGATACATCCAGAGGACTAAGGTCCTTAAATACAATGCCATGGGCTGAAGCCCAAATACTTGAGCCTAGAGAGCCAGAATGAGAAAGCCATAAGTGAGGAGCGCATTATTTGAGAGTCATAGAAAACCATAATAAGACTAGAAGACCGAAAAGCCGTAAGATACTAATGCTAGGGAGGCTTGAACCCTAACATCAGATCCAGTGAGAGACTTAGCTGATGATGATGCCGCGGCGGGTGCTGGTCTCGGGTCTGTCCTGATTCCTTTGAGGGGCCCGAACAAACCGTGCCAGCTCTCCATGTCTAACAGCTCTTCAATATCATTCTTAAGATGACGTCAATCATTTGTATTGGGACTATCGGTTTCGTGAAATATGCAATATCGGCCGGGATTGCTTGGTTGTCGAGGGGGATCCTGAGTGAAAGGCCTTTTGAAGGGAGCAATAGGGTGAACTTCTGGGTAGATCTCCTCGAGAGTGTGAGTAAGTTCCGTGAAGGTCGAGTAACTTTCTTGCCCATTAGCGCTGTTGCGATCATTCCCCATTGGAGGTTGCTGAGTAGAATCTTTAGCTTTTCCAGGATCGGGAGATTTCACGTCCTTAACAGCATTGACATCGACAACCTTCTTGCTATTGTTGTCCTTCGCATCTTCTTCTCGAAGGAACCTTTTGGCTTCAAAGTAGAACTCACTAAGGTCCCTTGGCGGGTCCCGGTGCAATGAAGTCCTGAATTCAGATTTATCTAGAATGCCCGATACTGCGGCCATTAAAACCATGAAAGGGTCAGGTCGGTCGACTGATGCGACCGTAGCATGGAACCGTTTCAAGAACTTCCGTAAAGTCTCGCCGGACTTCTGGTTAATGCTATTGAGAGTCATGACGCTTTTTGGGCGAGCTGTGTTGACTCTAAACTGTTCCACAAATCGGGTAATCAAAGCATTCCAAGAAGTGATGGAGTCCGACTCCAGCTGCTTGTACCACATCGCAGCTATGTCTGTTAAGAAGAGCGAGAAGTACTTAGCCATGACATTATCCAAACCCGAGAGAACTTCCATATGTCGAATGTATCCCATGAGGTGAGCATTTCAGTCCTTGCGACCGTCATAAGGATCCAAGACTGGTAGCTTAAAATCAGGTGGGTTCCGAGAATTTCTGATATCCAAAGAGAGCGGGCTGCGAGTCACACAATCCATGTCCATAGAAGAAGCACCACCTCGAGTGAACCGACGGAGGACATCTACCATCTCTGACCCATTCCCGAAAGCGAGCACCTGATTTAAATTATCCAAAGCGGCACTGGTGCCCCCAGTGTTCGAGTCCAAGTTGGGAGTTGGTTGAGTGAAAAGGAAGTCTGGTTGGATTCCAACTTTAGGGGCCACATTAGGTGCAATCCTGGCTCCCGGAACCTTGGGAGCGCTACCATCCAAAGCTACGCGCATCACTGCTTGAGCAACAATCCCCATTGCGGAGCTCGCAACTTATCCAGGTAAAGTAGCGTCGCGGGCTAGAACGACGTCGGGATTAGGGGTGCCCTTGAGTGTAGTGGAACCGACACCATTCCAAGAGCGGCGTCGGCCTGTTGTTTTGTATGTGGGGTTACCCCCAAGTCCCGAGTCGTGGGTGGGGGAACGTTGGTACTTGTCCCAATAATGTTCACCTGGCCAGTCGGCCTTGAAGTGTTCCTTATCCTTTCTTCCATAAGATCGAGGAAGGTATTAAAAGCATCTTCTTGTCGCTTGAGTCGAGTGTTCAAATTAGTAGCGAGATTCTTGATCATTCCATCGACGTCTTCTCAAGTAACATTGTCCGTTGGAACTTCAGTCGAAGAAAGTTCATGGCTTCCTTCATCTCCTGTCGCTTCATGAGCTTCAGTGATAGCTGGGAGCTTCTTTCGCTTAACACCCATGATGTGAAGTGGGTAAAGTTAAAGTTGAAGCCAAGGTTTGAAGACAAATCCGAATAGTTAATCCGATGCAGAGCTCGAAGTTGTGCTTCCCCTACCTGGCGGGCCAAAATGTTGACGGGCAAAATTTTCGCATGCCAACACCCAATGTGTACGTGTGAACAATTATCCAAATAAGCAGTAAAGTATGTAAATGGGAGGAGACATAGATTTTATAGTGGTTCGACACTAACGCCTACATCCAATTTATAATCCTTATTCATCATATCTTTGGTTGATTACAATGTTGTACAAGTTTGGACAATAGCTAAGTTCAAAGTGCTACAATGGAATAGCGAAATATATGCTTATTCTACACTTTGAATAAATTGCCCTTCTTCTTCTTTGTTGAAAAGCGTTGACTTGGTTAACAATATCCGAGTTTGGTGTTCATGTCCATGTAGTTCAAAAGTAGCATAATAATCCTTGTTAATGTTTAAGTGTTAAAGGAAAACATGCATGCCATGTTTTAATTATCCATGTCATCTCCCATGGCCATGGTAGAGGTGTTGGAATCCATTAATGAGTGTTTGGAGCTCTCAAGGTCTAAAAATTTCAAGGGAGAAGACCCCTAATGAAGGCCAAGGCTCGGGGTATTTATAGGAGGAAGGTTAGGTGGGAGTAGGTGAGAAATGGGACCCATAAGAAGCAACATTCTTACCCTAAAAGCAGCCTCGTAACAGAAATTTCAATCCTTGGAATTTCGTCCCCAGAAATTTCGACCCTAGGAATTTCGACCCTAGGGATTTCGATCCCAGGAATTTCGACCCCAGAAATTTTGACACTGGAATTTCGACCCCAGGAATTTCGACCCTAGGAATTTCGACCCTGGGAATTTCGACCCCAGGAATTTCGAACCCTGGAATTTCGACCCCAGGAATTTCGACCTTGGGAATTTTGACCTAGGAATTTCGAACCCAGAGTTTCGAACCCAGATGTGACGTGATTTTTGACGCTTGAGCGTGTCGCTCACCAAATACTTGGTGTGTGACAGATTTGACTAAAAAGCGTGTCAACATACACAATCAAAAACTGCAGGTTCTTATTGGGTAATGGATTACCAACTATGACAAGGTATGGAATCACCTTCCGATCAGTGTACTCTAGAAGCGATACATTGGAGTTCAACAAGAACATCTTGTAACTCGGTTACACATGACCGACCATTCATTTCGCTTGAATGTTCCGAATATATTGTCACCTTACGGTTGGTATACCAACATAACCGTTCTCGGGAGATACAGAATTGAGAGAAGTAACAAATATGAATATTCTCTAGATGGTGATAATATACCCTAATTGGATGCGACCCACCTAGCCATGCTGCCTGCCCGATTTCTGTCATTTCTCGGTTGATGAGACTTCAGGTCATAACCTATACTTTGACAGATCACACCATCGTCTACTTTGAATGCCACATCGTCAAACCCGCCAAATCATAAATTGATTTCCCTAAAAATACCATGGGTATAAAGCTAAGAGAAATGAATTCCTCCGCCACCAACGTAAATACGTTTGAAGTGATCAACTTACGCAATCTATTACATAGAGTCTGTCAGACATTCGTCCATACACGTTGTCCTAAGACTGGACAAACCGAAGGCACTATCACGTAGATCCATCTTAGGCAATTTCTACCTGGTATCGCGAGGACAGCCCTTGCATAAATTCCACTTCAATTATCTTCATCATATTTGATTCACAATGCTAATGCCTATATGGAGTGGTTTTCAGATAATAAAACCGATCCCGGTCTCTCCGTATTGATAGCGGAAAAAGGTCAAAACTTTGATAACCGGTTATTTAACTATCAAAGAAAACATACATACAAACAATGGTCGTATTTCCAAATGGAAATTACACCGATCAATCATTAATTAATATTCAACCCCTTTAAATTAATTTATCATTAATTTATTCATTCCTTAATCTCCCAAATAATTTTCCAACTCGCTTAGCCGCTCACGATTTCTTGGAAAAACGTTTCCATTTAATTTAAACTATTTATTTTCTAAATTTTAGAAAATATATCTTATCAATATCGAAAAAAAAAATTCCATTTGTCATCGTGCACCATTACTCTTCTCTATCCATTAGTCACTAACTATAAATTAGTAAGAGAACAACTCCCTAAGTATTAACCCCAAAGACTGAAACCAACATCAGATCAATACCTAGAAAGCCGTTCAGCTTAACTAGTCTCTAGTTAGTTTCGAATTTCCTTAACTCCATTTAAATCTGCAAAACGTTTGCTTTTAAATCATTATTCACTTTAAAATGTGAATATTATTTATTTACAAAAAACAAAACTCATTTTATTAAATCAAATCTTGATTTAATTAAATATTTCCATTACAGTTTAAAATCCCATCTATCTAGTTCTTTTACAAATCCATGCTCGTATTTCACTCCATATACTCCATTTATAAATCAACTTCCTGTTAAATAAATATCAAGTTTATAACTTAATCTCGATTTCCTATTTAATTACCAATTATTGTTTCAAAGAAAATATTACCTATCTTGCCAATTACTGAATTCTATAATATATAATTTATAAGAATAAATCATTTTAATAACATGCAACATCGTCGAATTTAAACAACAAATCTTTATTGATTTGTTTCAATTTTATTCCTATTTCGAATATTGAAATAATTTCATCGTTTTCTTTCTAAATGATTTCCATTTTCCTTTGTAAATAAATTCTTATCTTGAATTTATATTTTTAAAACTATTTATAATAATCAATTTGCTTCGTTTATAAATACCATTTATAAATCAAATTACTTGTTTTTATAAAATCAGAAACAAGTTATTATATTCTAACTAATCGAAATTCCATTTCTATTTAAAAATAGAAATTCTTTTTTAAAACCCCAATTTCTTTTCCAATATATTCGAATATATTTTACGGTATCTATATACCAATTATTTCAGGTCAATATTGTTCAACCACCCTAAACACACCAAAAAATCAATCATAGATTATTTATCACATCATACAATACACTATATGAAAAACAACGATAATTGTTGAGGAATCCAGTCGGATTCCTCCAACCTGTTTCCCTGCATCCACAGATGTTAATCAACATGAATAATACGAGTTTTAGATTAAATATGAAATAAAATAATAAATATAATCCGTATTAAATTAATGACATATATGTATAACTATATATATATTATTCAACCGATTTATAAGCAAATCACCTAAACAACCATCACACACAGCATTCGATCATTTTTTATCAATATTAAATAAGGTTCATAAAATTATAAAACGGGACATAGTTAGTGAGTTTACTCACCTTGGTCGTTAATCGTAAATCACGATTAACGTTCGGTTGATCATATCAGGCATTTAATTCCGCCAAAAATTGAAACGATCTCCAAATAGCTCCAAACTTGCTCCATTATGTAGCCTTCATCCATATGATCCCAACAGATCAAACCGTTTGTAAAATTGATCACGTATGGACAGGATATTCATATTACAAATTTGGATACATTATTTAAATTAATTTAAAACTTAACTTAATATAAACGCGGGACTTACCCTTAAAATCTGGCCCAACTCCTTACTTTCAACCCGAATGAAGCAGTCCATCACCTTCCTTCTGTTTGAATCAATAGAAAAGCCCGCATGCCATACCTTGTCGCACATATAAACTTCCCCCTCAATATTTAACACCCGGTTTTAAATTTAATCCACCTTCTCTTAATATAAATAAATGGACCTCACTTTTCATCGGCCTACGTAACCATTTAGATGCCCACCCGCTTGCATGCTACAGTGCCATCATCTTCCCCTTTCACATAAACCCGTCAGCTCCTCTTATTTGTCTCCCCCATTAAGTTTCTTGCCTTAATCTCCTTTCACATTCTTCTTTTAATCCAGACATGTCCCTTCTTCCCTCAACGAAATGGTCTGCTCCTGATAGCCCATTTATACCCGATACTCCTATAGCCAATGCCATTCATATGCATACCGAAGCCACTATCTCCCCCTATGTAGGATGTAGAGGACATAATTTGGACTACTTTGGGTCCCAGGTCTATGTTGAAAATGCTACTAGATGTTGCTGGGGGTATGTAGGCATATTTCTTGAATGTCAAGTACGACTGTCTTATAAACTTGAAGTGTAGAGTTTTAATGTTTTCTACCAAATTCTGCACAACTCCCCTCATACCCAGTTCTTCTTCCTTCTTTATTTGCTAATGCATAATTATAGTGCATGTTGAATACATCTTGTTGACACGTATACCCCTACGTGACCTCTACATACCCATCCACGCCATGTCCTACTCATCCACACCTTCTTCTACTAACTCGAAGTTCAGCTCGCTCACGTTTACGTCATAGCATCCCTAGGTTCATACTCACACCATATATAAAACCCACGTCGACCCTTTGACTTGCGTTTGAACTCCTCTGTAACGCCCCGTATTTTTGGTGAACGTCAAAGTAACAAATTAAAGTATATTTAATTTTTAAGAGAAGAATTAAGGGAAACGGGTTACGCCATTGCGTTCATCTCGGAATTTTTCTTGAGATAGAGTCTGAGTTTGCGTAAATCGGACTCCGTATGAAGAAGTTACGACCTTCAGAAGTTTCAAAGATTTAAATAAAATAGCTCAGGTTTGAAATTCGAAATTCAAATCACACACCCGGGCTGGGAGGGAAATTTCCCGCCCAGGACCCAGATCGACCTGGGTTACATAGGTCGACTAGGGGGTCGACCTCCCCTCTATTTCCAGATCCGAGGACAGGTTCGTTTTTCTGTATTTGGACGCCCGTTCTGACCAGATTTGTTGATCCCTATGCTATATAAACACCCCTAAGGCTACAGTTTTCTCCACATAACTTCATTTTGCCTATACTCTACCCTAATTCATATGAAAATAAATCAAAGACGGGGTTATTCTACTCAAGTCCTTCATAGAATCAAGTTAAAATTCAAGTAGAGATTCAAAGGATAATTCAACGACTTCAACAACTATTTCTAAGAATCAAATCAAATCTAAATTAGAAGAACAAATAGTCTACTTCAAGGGAAAGCTATTCAGTTTCAGAATAAAGATCCCAGAATTCAAGACCGTTCTGTAATTTGTAAGTTCACGTTACTTTCAGAAATAAAAGTTAATTGTGATTCTGACATTGTAATAAATATGGATCTGAGATTGTGCCTATTTCTATCTGTCTTTCTATATCCTTTGGATCTATCTCATTGATAATATTATGTCCATTCTTTGTCTCTTCTTTCCTTTTTTGTTTTGTTTTATAGCCAGGCTACTGCTAGCCTGAGCCAAATCTCATAAGAGATGAACGTACGTTGGAAATAAAATTGGGCATAATATATGATTTGGACATGCCTAGCGCCAAAAATTGGGAAAAGTATTAAATTGTGTATAATTGGGCATAATTGAGTTGTAACTGATTTGAGGACATAACACATGTTTTATTCAAAACGTAAAGTGTATCGAACATATGACTTGGGATTTGAGGCGTAAAGTATTGGACATATGACTTGAGATTTGAGACATAAAGTATTGGACATATGACTTGGGATTTGGGGAGTTAATTGAACTGTAAATATAAGGCATAGTACATGTTGTGGTTTAAGATCTAAAATTGGGGCACATATATATGTATGATAGTTTATGATTTGGAAGAAGAAGATTAGGGTGTATAGTGATGTATGGCTTAGGCATGAAAATAAGATTTGCCTTTGTTTTGTAAGTCAGTTACTTTTTAGATTTGAACACCTAAATCTAATTGTGACATGTAATAAAATGGACATGAGAATATGCCTGATGTAAGCTATCCTTTCATTGAAATCTGTGCCTGAGTGTATATATATATCTTTGGGAATCATTTTGGACTATGAAACCGGTCCAATCATATCCATCCTTGATGTATATCAGAACTGTAATCCTTTTTAAGTTAATGATATAATTCTTATCATATCTATATGCCTGCGATGTATTCCTTGCAAAACTTGTCTTTTTAGTACATCAAGTTTATTGGACCAGTAGTTCTTATCATCATATGACTATGCCTATCCTTACGATGTTCCATCTTGCTTCTCCCCTTATATTATGAATCTTGAGTTGAATCTCGAAATACGTATGTTATGAATGCGGGGGAAATTGGGTATAACATGAAATTGACATTATTTGGCATAATTTGGAACATGTAATATGACATAACTGTTAAGATTTAATTTTGGGTAATTTGACATGAATTATGGAATATGTAATTTGACATATTGAACCTAGAATCGGCATGAACGACAAAGTATGAAGTTGGCATATAAATCACGTTTTGGGCAAAATTGTCATTGTTGCGAATTTGGGGTAACTTGAGCATTAAATCTAGATTGGTTGTAAAATGTAACATGACTAGTTTTGGTGAATTTGGTAATTAGCATGTAAAATCTAGATTTGGGTATATAGGGTAAATGTGTAGATTAAAGATGAACATGCCTAACCCGAGGTTAGATTGAGTTGTGGTGTAAAACTGCTCGGAACCGCCCGGCACATCCAGTAAGCACAACAACACCTATCTAATGTGAGAGGTTAGTGCATCATGCCCAAGAAAAACCGAGGTTAGATTGAGTTATGGTGTAAAACTACCCGGAACCGCCCGGCACATCCAGTAACCGCAATAACACATATCTAATGTGAGAGGTTGGTGCATTAATGAACAAGATGAATGAGTAGGGTTAAGTTCATAGGAACACTTAACCAATATAACATGGATGACTAGGGTTAAGTAATGAGAAACACTTAACCAATATGACAAGATGGATGAGTAGGGTTAAGTTAATAGGAAACGCTTAACCGGTATAGTATGATAAATGGAAAGGGTTAAGTTAACACTTAACCAATATAACTTGATTTGTGGTAGGGTTAAGTTAACACAAGATGGCGACACTTAACCAAAGTAACATGACATGATGAGTAGGTGGGTTAAGTTAACTTGAATTGACTGATGATACTTAACCAATACAACAAGACGAACACGTGGGGTTAAGTAACAAGGAAACACTTAACCAATATAACTTGATGAACGAACGGGGTTAAGTTAATAAGGAACACTTAACCAACGTGACATGATGAATGGGTGGGTTAATTTAACATGAATGGACAACACTTAACCAATATGACGTAATGTGCGGGATGGTTAAGTACATGTTGGGTTGGTGGGTAATATTAGTACATATAGGCCCACAAAACTTAACTGTTAAATAAACATGCTTGAATCAGTGGGAGGGTTAAGTATATATCGGGTTGGTGGGTAATATTAGTAAAGATAGGCCCACAAACTTAACCAGTAAGAAACCCTAGTAATGGGGACCCATTTCAGCAGTAACCCACATAGATGTATCACGGTACCTTGAACTAGGCAGGGTGGGGCACGATTACTGGGCTGATTATAAGCGGTCAAAACAGCGGCAGGGGGGTATGTTAGTGTAGGTTCCGATGGTTTACGGGCGTGCACGTACTCCGGAGTGGGAAAAAGCAGGCATTGGGTACCAGTAGTTATACACTGTGCATCTTGAATCGTGTCGAGTCGCTATCATAAGGATTGATACACCTTATGGCGGGACCAGCACAGGGTATCTACCGCAAGAGAGGGCCGATTGACACAGACACATGGAACACTAATGCAATAAAGAGCCGATCGATATGGTAGTAAGGGTACATCTACCATGTTCATGGCAATTAGGCTGATTGAGGTGGAATCCTCACGATAGATGTACACCTAAAGGCTACCACAATTACGGGGATTGGGATCACGTTATCATTTTATACAGATTACTAGTTGGGACACTCGTTAGGTGGTGCAGAGATAGATATAGAAATCAGAATAACAAAGTAGTAGCGAAGCAGAGAAAGAGTAGAAGCGCATTCAGTTTATCTTGCCTTATCATACCTTATACTTATCCTGTGTTATCTTGTTATCCCTGTTATCACGGTATTGTCTTATATTCAGTTTATTCATGTCAAAATGCTTTTGCCTGTTTATATGCTGAAAGTCACTGGACTTACTAGACTTATGTCTGACCTTGTTTTGTTTCGCCTCTTTTCTTCCGTTCCCCCTAGGTTCTCAGGGAGGAAATGTTACCACATAGCTCAGTTTTCTTTTCAAGCTCGAAGATAGTCGATGTTTTGCTTTGGACCCTCTCTTCCACTGCTATGGCTGGTTCATGCTTTATTGGGAAATATTATTGTTATTTTTATGCTTCTTTTATACTTGGAAGTCTTTAAATCAAGACAGAAGTTCTATGTATTACTTTTAAGTATGATTGAGATAACTGTTGTAAAAGCTTGACTAAACCACATTGTTAATAAAATGACTTTATTTTTTGCTGGTTTATTTGTCTGTCTTGTAATTTATCTGCATCTTTTACCTAAAGCGCTCCACCGAAGTTAAGGAATTCCCTTTGTGAGTGACCTTAACGGAGGTGGGTTGTTTCACTTGGTATCAGAGCTGAAGGTTACCGGATTAGATAAAAGATTTGAAAAATTAATTTCAAAACGGTTTTAAAAGAAGTATTTTCAAAAGAAAAGTTTTGTTTTAAAGGCATATTCCCCAAAGCCATATGCACTATCTTTTGATCCTCTGTTTGAATTCTTGTTTCCTTCTTTCCTAAGTCTCTAGGGCTCCTGGCTTTCTAGGAGGTAACCTCATCGCGGCATAGTTCCGTAGGCTTGATGAGACTACGACACTTGTCAAAGGGAAAATAAGCGCCCAACTTCCATCTATAGCCGCAGTAGTTTCACCTGCCGCTAATTTTCTTTCGAGCTTTGTTGGATTTTCCGTGCGATGGAGGCAGCTTTCAAGAGACCTGTCAACAAGTTACACAAGGATGGCAAAGATGAGAATGAGGGAGTTTGGCTAAGGAGCACAACCCAAGGATGAAGAACTCATGGATATAGACTTGGTCCACAAAGAAGGGGAGGAAAGAATAGTAAAACCTAAGACAAGAGGAAGTATCTTTATTATGGTATAACAGGTCGTATAATTAAGGACAAGGGCAGGAACAAATGACAGGATTTTCGGGAGGGCAAATGCATGCTCTCACTGCCAGCGTACCTGAGAGAGAGGTAGTAAGGTGTCTGTTGAAAGAGTTTAGTTTTTCCTCTTTGATCATCCTGTTAGTACTCTTTTTGATTTTAGCGCTTCACATTCGTTTATATCTGCTTCTATGGGGGAGTCTCTGCACCTTAGTACTTGTATAGTAGGATCCCATTATTGTCTCAAATCCAATTTGTGGTTCGGCTCATTTATCTTTGGTTTGTAAGGATTTGAGATACTTATGTTTTTGGTTTCATGGGTTATGGATTGATTCTAGACATGGATTGGTTAGGAGGGTAGTTAGACTTTCGACTTGCCTCGGGAATACCCTCGAGATTTCGTGCGATCCTAAGGGATCAGTTTGTCTTAGCTACCTAGAATCACTTGATGCATCTATTGACGATTTGCGATCCGTTAGAGTAGTCCATGAGTACGCAGATGTTTTTGATTAAGTTAGGGGTTTGCCCCCTAAAACACGAGATAGACTGCATATATTAGTTGACAATGCAAAGCTAGTTATGCGATCAACGATAGTTTTGGAACAAGATTGCCGAGGACAGCCAGAGCCAGTTAAGTGCTCAATTGTTTGGTTGTTTTGCTAGTATCATCTCACATAAATCGTCCAAATTCGGAGAGGTATTCCTTGGGTGCTTGTCTGATATTGGTTTAGGCCTTTGGGGCTTGTACTTGAGGGATGTCAAGTTCGACTAGGATGGTTTGCGTGAGAGATATCGACCCTTAGATTTGTGACATGATGGATAAGCTAAGTAGAGGAGAGACCTATAATCATCTTAGTATATACACTTGGTATCATGGTTAACATCTGTTTATCTTGGAAAGATAGTTCGACAACATTGGATACCCTCTAGCATAGTAAGTGGTCGAGGTCCTATCTTTACTAGTGGGTTTTGGAAATGGAGGTCAAGAAGCTTCACAATCGTGAAGTTAAATTAGTCAAGGTACATTGGAGTGAAGCTCAAGAAGATGCGACTTAGAAGACTGAAGACTAGATACACGCATCATACCCTTTTTGAGGGTATATCCTTGATTCCTCTTTTTCTGTAAAGTTTATTTGCATGCTATTCTTTATCTTTTAAATATATCCTCTAGGTCATATCTTCGATCCTTAGGTAGAAGCCAATGGATGTAAACATGTGTTTGAGACATGTTATGTTTGGTGGATGCAAGTGGTTGCATGGGTTTGCTAGTGGTTGCTCGTGGATGCATATACACACATTAGGCAATAGATCGGCTCAGTCACTTTCATATTGCATATGCATATGAATGTGTTTGTATATGGATTGAAATTTGATGTGTTATCATATGGATGTTGCATTTGTATGAATGATTGTGCACTCATGTAGAAGTTATAAAGTACGATTAGGGATAATTGCATACATGATGGACTCATGGCACTGACATAATTCGCATTGAGGAGGTCAACTGAATCAGTAGACCGCCTGATTTTGCATTAGCTAAGGACATGTACACACACTATGCATATGATCATGAAAGCATTATAAATACTTTTAAAGACAATGGACGCCTGTGATTGAATGGTTGAGTAGATGGATGTTGGATGTTAGGATATGCATTCTTCTTAACTTGAAGATTTCGGGGACAAAATCCTTTAAGGAGGGGAGAATGTAACACCCCGTATTTTCGGTGAACGTCAAAGTAAAAAATTAAAGTATACTTAATTTTTAAGAGAAGAATTAAGGGAAACGTGTTACGCCATTGCGTTCATCTCGGAATTCTGCTTGAGATAGAGTCCGAGTTTGCTTAAATCGGACTCCATATGAAGAAGTTATGACCTTCAGAAGTTTCAGCGATTTAAATAAAATAACTCAGGTTTGAAATTCGAAATTCAGATCACACACCCGGGCTGGGTGGGAAATTTCCCTCCCAGGACCCAGATCGACCAGGGGGTTGACCTGGGTCACATAGGTCGACCAGGGGGTCGACCTCCCCCTATTTCCAAATCTGAGGACAGGTTCGTTTTTATGTATTTGGAGGCCCGTTCTGACCAGATTCGTTGATCCCTATGCTATATAAACACCCCTAAGGCTACAGTTTTCTCTACACAACTTCATTTTTCCTATACTCTACACTAATTCATATAAAAATAAATCAATGACGGGGTTATGCTGCTCAATTCCTTCGTAGAATCAAGTTAAAATTCAAGTAGAGATTCAAAGGCTAATTCAACGACTTCGACAACTATTTCTAAGAATCAAATCAAATCTAAATTATAAGAACAAATATTCAACTTCAAGGGAAAGCTACTCAGTTTCAGAATACAGATCCCAGAATTTAGGACCGTTCTGTAATTTGTAAGTTCACGTTACTTTCAGAAATAAAATTTATTGTGATTCTGACGTTGTAATAAATCTGGATCTGAGATTATGCCTATTTCTATCTGTCTTTCTACATCCTTTGGATCTATCCATTCTTTGTCTCTTCTTTCCTTCTTCCTTTTTTGTTTTATAGCCAGGCTACTGCGAGCCTGGGCCAAATCTCATAAGAGATGAACGTATGTTGGAAATAAAATTGGGAATAATATATGATTTGGACATGACTAGCATCAAAAATTGGGAAAAGTATTAAATTGGGTATAATTTGGCATAATTGAGTTGTAACTGATTTGAGGACATAACACTTGTTGTATTCAAAACATAAAGTGTATCGAACATATGACTTGGGATTTGAGGCATAAAGTATTGGACATATGACTTGAGATTTGAGACATAAAGTATTGGACATATGACTTGGGATTTGGGGCGTAAATTGAACTGTAAATATAAGGCATAGTACATGTTGTGCTTTAAGATCTAAAATTAGGGCATATACATATATATATATATATTATAGTTTATGATTTGGAAGAAGAAGATTAGGGTGTATAGTGATGTATGGCTTAGGCATGAAAACGAGATTTGCCTTTGTTTTGTAAGTCAGTTACTTTTTAGATTTGAACACCTAAATCTAATTGTGACATGTAATAAAATGGATATGAGAATATGCCTGATGTAAGCTATCCTTTCGTTGAAATCTGTGCCCGAGTATATATATCTTTGGGAATCATTTTTGACTATGAAACTGGCCTAATCATATCTATCCTTGATGTATATCGGAACTGTAATCCTTTTTAAGTTCATGATATAATTCTTTTCATATCTATATGCCTGCGATGTATTCCTTGCAAAACTTGTCTTTTTAGTACATTAAGTTTATTGGACCAGTAGTTCTTATCATCATATGACTATTCCTATCCTTACGATGTTCCATCTTGCTTCTCCCCTTATATTATGAATCTTGAGTTGAATCTCGAAATACGTATGTTATGAATGCGGGGGAAATTGGGTATAACATGAAATTTACATTATTTGGCATAATTTGGAACATGTAATATGGCATGACTGTTAAGATGCAATTTTGTGTAATTTGACATGAATTATGGAATATGTAATTTGACATATTGAACCTAGAATCGGCATGAACGACAAAGTATGAAGTTGGCATATAAATCACGTTTTGGAAA
The DNA here is from genome assembly GCA_030737875.1 of Allium sativum. NCBI lineage: Eukaryota > Viridiplantae > Streptophyta > Magnoliopsida > Asparagales > Amaryllidaceae > Allium > Allium sativum. Next base: position 496,412,516 of record CM060920.1, read on the forward strand.
AAATTGTTATTGTTGCGAATTTGGGGTAACTTGAGCATTAAATCTAGATTGGTTGTAAAATGTAACATGACTAGTTTTGGTGAATTTGGTAATTAGCATGTAAAATCTAGATTTGGGTATATAGGGTAAATGTGTAGATTAAAGATGAACATGCCTAACCCGAGGTTAGATTGAGTTGTGGTGTAAAACTGCCCGGAACCGCCCGACACATCCAGTAAGCACAACAACACCTATCTAATGTGAGAGGTTAGTGCATCATGCCCAAGAAAAACCTGAGGTTAGATTGAGTTGTGGTGTAAAACTGCCCGGAACCGCCCGGCACATCCAGTAACCGAAACAACACATATCTAATGTGAGAGGTTGGTGCATTAATGAACAAGATGAATGAGTAGGGTTAAGTTCATAGGAACACTTAACCAATATAACATGGATGACTAGGGTTAAGTAATGAGAAACACTTAACCAATATGACTAGATGGATGACTAGGGTTAAGTTAATAGGAAACGCTTAACCGGTATAGTATGATAAATGGAAAGGGTTAAGTTAACACTTAACCAATATAACTTGATTTGTGGTAGGGTTAAGTTAACACAAGAAGGCGACACTTAACCAAAGTAACATGACATCATGAGTAGGTGGGTTAAGTTAACTTGAATTGACTGATGACACTTAACCAATATAACAAGACGAACACGTGGGGTTAAGTAATAAGGAAACACTTAACCAATATAACTTGATGAACGAACGGGGTTAAGTTAATAAGGAACACTTAACCAACATGACACGATGAATGGGTGGGTTAAGTTAACATGAATGGACAACACTTAACCAATATGACGTAATGTGCAGGAGGGTTAAGTACATATCGGGTTGGTGGGTAATATTAGTACATACAGGCCCATAAAACTTAACCGTTAAATAAACATGCTTGAATCGGTGGGAGGGTTAAGTACATATCGGGTTGGTGGGTAATATTAGTAAATATAGGCCCACAAACTTAACCAGTAAGAATCCCTAGTAACAGGGACCCATTTCAGCAGTAACCTACATAGATGTATCACGGTACCTTGAACTAGGCAGGGTGGGGCACGATTACTGGGCTGATTATAAGCGGTCAAACCAGAGAAGGGGGGTACGTCAGTGTAGGTTCCGACGGTTTACGGGCGTGCACGTACTCCGGAGTGGGAAAAAGCAGGCACTGGGTACTAGTAGTTATACACCGTGCATCTTGAATCATGTCGAGTCGCTATCATAAGGATTGATACACCTTATGGTGGGACCAGCACAGGGTATCTACACGCAAGAGAGGGCCGATTGACACATACACATGGAACATTAATATAAGAACCCGTAACTTCCCCGGTAAGGAAAGCCCGAATTGCTTTGAGGACAAGCCACATCGGAACGCAAACAGAAGAACATTTCATTGCTTATTACAACAATTCATCAGAATACCAGAATATACAGAGTATAAATCGATATTACACATTCACTAAATATCAGAGATTACAATACATTACAATAACAGCGGAAAAATAATACAAAACACAACTAGAAGTAATACACGGATACAGAGCTTTCCGAGTATCGTTCCAGCTGTAAATCAGGATCCTGTGAATATAAATCTGCAAAATCAAAACTTCTAGCTGCCCATGCCAAAATAAGGGCACCCAGAGTTTAGGTTAAAACAATAAACTTCAGGTCAGTCATGTGACTGGAGTGAGAACTAAAACAGTTATTAATCTTTATTTTAAAGTTAGGTAAATCAAGGGACCACGCCGTATAACACGGAACGGGTTTCCTCCCAAGAACACCAGTGCACAAAACAACAGCGCAATGCTAAATAAAGAACAATGAAGCTATTATAAGACCCAGGTCCCATCACACAATGCAACACAAGCCGGAGGATAGGGTTTTACCTTATAATAGCCAAAGAATGCTTGATACGCTAAATTTCATGTTCTATTATTACTATAAGTGTATAGTGTCAAAACAATTTCAATCATAAGTATCAGTCATAGACGGCATAAGTGCCCCATCCCACTATGTCGCCATACTAGGCTCTACAATCAAAACAGCAAAGTCACGTATTGGAAGTTGGATTTCCATCTGTGAACCGAGGGAAGGGATCGTCCTCTACCGAATTCGAGACAATCTAGCCCATGTCTCAGGGACAGAACGCATCGATCCTTGGATCGTCAGGGCCGGTCCACCGATGTGGATTAAAATGCCTGAACACTACGTTTCCCCGCCCTATGGGGCGTAAATGAGCCAAATGACTCCATCGGCTCCACACAGTCACCGATATATCCGAGGCGCCTCGCAACAGCAACAACCACATAAGTCAAACTCGTCAGGGCGTGTAAAACCACTGACGCCACTTCTAGCTAGAAGGAAACGCATGCCCTCCCTGAGGTCCTCTCCCGTTTTTGGTTCACAACCGGGGTGTGAGGCTCGCGAATCAATGCTACACAAAGCTATGCCACACAGGCCGTGCTTTGATCATCAACCACAAGACTTTGCTTTTCAACAGAAGCCTTGATCATTTTCCACTTAGGCATGCCACACAGGAAATTCACTCCATGCGTTTGATATCCATCAATGTATAACCCCTGAGCTCGTACGTCTCAGAGAAGGGCGTTAAGCAAGAGAATAAATTCTCCTCCGCCAAACATATATATATTAAATATGAATCAATCACATAGAATAAAATCCAATGTCAGACACACAGTCCATTTACAAGTTCGTTCTGGGTCTGAACGAAACCGGAGGCACCTTGTACCTCGCATATCCATCGATCTCCAAGTACGTCTGGACGATCACTAACTGATTCCCTCCTCTTGGGTGTACGACCCAATTAAGATCATCAGTAATCACCCAAACGACGTGAAGACCTCTGGTCTTCGACCACTGTCTTCATCCTCGACACCACGTCGAATCAGTTATTTAGAATGGGATAAACCCGGTCTTTTTGAATAACTCGCGTATATAATAAACAAGTGTTACACAAACACAACATACGCCTCATTCCAATTCAGAATATTCTTTTATTCAAATATTCTTACACTTTGGGAAAGGTTCCCATTAATTTTATCAAAGATAAATTCTTTAAATTTATTCTTTAACCTTCTTTTGAATATCAATTCAAACTAGTCGGGATTAGCGAACCACACCGATGTAAGCATTTATTTTATTTCCCAATCCCAACCTATTCATCCCATGAAGTAAAACTGGTAATACTTCATATCTAACACCACAGTGTTATTGGTAAATTCAATTACCATTTCACGTTCAAATCTAATTAAAGATTTGACTATCGCCTAGAGAAAAACTGGTGATACTCCATTCTCGATCATTCCAATCTAATTAAAGATTCATTAAAACTCCACTTAGTTTTAATCTTCACAGAAATCAATATCCTGTCTTTAACTGGGTTAAAGAACTAATGTCATTTAAAACACGGTCCACGATAGACCCAAAATCACATTCTATTAATTATCGGGTTAAAGAACAGGTGTTATTTAAAACACCGTTCACGATAAACCCAAAAATCAATTCAATTCCAATTAAATACCATTTAATTGGTACACTTCATTAAATCTAAATAAAAAGATTTAATATTTTTCTCAACTGGGTTTAAGAACAGTGTTAATGAAGACACCATTGACGACAAACCCAAATCACACTTGATATTAAATACAAGGATCTGAATAGAAAATATATCGGCTTATATTCAATATCAAATTCTACGACCTACAAATATCGTATTGGAAATAACGATATAAATATATCTTTCAAATTTCCATAACAATATCCGTATAATCACGAAATCCAACATCAAAATATTCCAATGACAATTTCGATTCAAATCCATTCCAATTCATTTATTGGAAATCCTGGTTACTTTTAAAACCATTTCAAATCCAATTTATTTATTTCAAAAATAAATTAATTTTAATTCTAGTTCAAAACCAGTTCATTTCGATAAAAATCTATTTTTATCATTTCAAATTTGGAATTTTTCATCCCAATTCTTCACAAATCATTTCTTATGATTTTACACAAATTATTGATATTTTTAATAATTTTATCAAGGCCCGTACAGTCGATTTCCACCAATGGCCATCGAACTGCACTTACAACGACCTTTTCCAAATTTTATTTGGACATAATTCCAAATCCAACCGTTAGATCTCAGATTTCTAATATTCATTGAAAAGCTCTTTTCGATACGAACCCAACGGTTCCGGTTTCAGGAGAATCCGATGGTCGGATCTCCCGTAATGTCCATTCGAAGTCAATGGTCAAAATTCACGAACTGCCGTGGCACGGCGCGTTCTATTCAGGCCATTATATATATAATATATATTATATATATTTCGTCTATTTCCTTTCAAAACGTATTTTATAAATTGTTTTAAATTCGTTTTCAAAACGATTTCAACTTCATATTCAATTTCGAACCGAAATTTAATATTCCACATCATTGATATACAAATGATAATATTTTCAAAACGTTAAATTTTGAAATCACTTTCTTTTCTATTATCATTATAAAAATGAATAAAATCGATATAAATATCGTTCACGTCAAAATGGCGTCAATCTAATCAACACGGCTTTTATTCAACACATGAATGTTTATTCTATTCAACACATGAATATTTATTTTTCTATTCAACACATGATTTTTCATTCTATTCAACACATGAATATATTTTCTCTTCGACACATGAATTTTCATTCTATTCAACACATGAATATATTTTTTATTTTCTATTCAACACATGAATTTATTTTCTATTCAACACATGAATATATTTTCTATATTGGAATGAGGCCCAATCAATTACCATATAATGTTAATTATATGGATTTTCTACAACACATGTACATAATAGCAACGATAAATAATCAATCATCATCCAGAGTGCACCACACAACTGCATAAGCATTAAATATAAATAATTAACGCTTACACAGTCTGTCAACCCATCGATTGACATACAACTAAACAATCGGGATTAGTGTACGTCAAATATCATCCCAATACCCATGTGGGGTTTCAAATCAACAAACACATATTTTTATTTGTGCAGTTGGGCGATGTGTAAAATTTATCGTCCCAATCAATATCAGTCAAATCAGTGTATATAAACAAATCGTCCGATTTGTTTATTTCTATTTATTTTATATACACGTTAAAAATCATATTTTTAACTATAAAATATATTCCACTATAAAATATTTTATTTCATTCCACATCACACAATCAAATTTCACAACACAGCAATCAAACAAACAAGCCATCCATGGTATGTGGACGACGGGTGTCAGGTGCTACTAAGCACCGTCTGCATCCTAGTATATATTTCAAACTAGAAATAAAAATAAAAGTGAGGAGTTCTCACCCAAGCTAAACCAAACGCCACGACTCTTCATATGTAGAAAATCTTCGTCGTGCTCCCAACGAGATCTGTTTCACGCGGTTCATGTTAAAAATCACATTTTTATTTCCATACATATGTAAAAATTATATTTTTACGATGCCACTTTCTATATAAAAATTATATTTTTATAACACTACTTTCTGTATAAAGATATATTTTTATATATCACTTAAAAATCATATTTTTATAACATAGAAGATCTCATTCTTCTAACATGAAAATCATTTCTTTATTCGCTATTCATGTATGGAAAAATTATATTTTCTTTCATAACTAAAAATATATTTTTCATAACTTAGAAATCATATTTTCCTATACTTCGTTTTCATATGATAAAAATCAATTTTTTACTTCTCTTTCATATGATAAAAAATCAAGTTTTTTACTTCTCTTTCACATGATAAAAATCCTAACTTTCTAGTTTAAAAATCTTAACTTTTCTAGTCTAAAAATCTATGCTCTTCGTATTTAAAAAATCTACGCTTTTTATAATTAGATCAAATTAGTTTTTAAAAATTCCTAGCTTTAAGTGGTAAAAATCGGATCTTGGAAGTGGTAAAAATCGGATCTTTGAAGTGGTAAAAATCGGATCTTTGAAGTGGTAAAAATCGGATCTTTAAAAACAATACATAAAAAAAAAGTAAAAAGACTCACTGTTAGTTCGATTTCTTAGAGGAGGGGGGAGTCGCGTTCGCCGGGGTGTTGATGGCCTGGGGGTGGCGCGAATAGCCGCTGGTGGGCCATATGCAGTCGGAGCTGCGGATTAGGGGAGCTAGGGCACGGGGTTTCGCGACTGGGAAGGGAAAAATAGCGGAGGGGGGGAAGGGAAAAATAACGGAGGGGGGAAGGATCGCCGGTCTAGGGAGGCGCGGTGGCCAACTGAGGTGGCGGTGGGCCAGGGTTTCGGTTGAGGGGGGATACGACCTAAATAAGAAGAGGGAGGGGGGGGGGCGGAGAGACGATGTGAGGAGGGAGGAAGAGGCGCTGCCAGGCGGAGAGGTGGGTGGTGGCTCCATCGTCGGCGGTGGTGGCGTAGTGGGGTCAGGGGCAGAGGCGACGAGGTTGAAGCGCCTTGGGTTTTTCTTTCTTTTAATTTTCCATTCTGAAAATGAACGGGGAAAAAGGGGAGGGTGTATAAAGGAGGGGTTGACTTTGAATTTAAATATTTATTTAATTTAATTCTATTCAAAAAAGCGACCTTTTTATTTCGAACTCTAAATCGAACCCACCGACTGTCGTCCCAAGCTAATCACCCCCATTCCGAACACAATGGGATATGTATCGTAAGCTAATTCGATCATTTCAATCAGTTTTCGTCAAAATCTAAATATAACTCTATATATTGAATTTGAACGCACATTTCAATTTACCGGGGCCACGTATGAACTCTAAAAATTCCCAAAAAATATTTTCTAGCTTCGTATTGATGATACGGTCCTAACAATACTAATTTCATCGAATTCTGAGATTGTTTGAAAAATGGCCATTTTCCAGTCGATTAAAATCAACTGAAACTGGTCAAACGCGTTTTCCTTTGCCACGCTCACATATTGATTCGAAAAATTACGAAGTTTGGAATCTAGCAATAATTTGATGTCCCGGATCCAACAAAGGTGGTTTCGTCAAAAACCGAGGTCGTTTGCAAATTCCCATTTTTAAGGGCCAGAATTCCATAGCGACTATTCTGAATTTTCAACTAGGCGTAACTTTTTATTCCCTCTATGAAATTCTGATTTTTTCGATTCGTTGGAAAGATATTCTCTATCAGATTCTAATATTTTTGGTTTCGCTAAAATCCGGTTTATATTGAATCCTGTACATTCATTTGAATTTTGAAATCGAATTTTCGAACTACCGCGCCATTTTCAATTCCTTTTATAATTATAAATAATTAATTATATTCTAACGTCGATCTATATAAATATATACGTTCTAATTCTATTCAAAATAAATTTCTCGTCGTTATTATTTAAAATAAATCATTTTAAATATTCAAAATTCGCTAAAATTGCCAAAATAAAATTTTTAAATTGGCTAAGATTTCCAGGTTATTACAATCTCCCCCACTTAAAACTTTTCGTCCCCGAAAAGGAACGAAGCCGAAAGTTGTTTTACAAACCAACTCAACTTTCAGTATTTTCATTATGGCTTAAGTTCTTCAACTTTTCAGTTTCTAAAAATTTTTCAAAAATTTGGCTAACACCCTAAATTTTCGAATTTTTTTGCCATAACTTCCCCTGCACCGGGGACTTTGGGATATTTCAAATAGCCTCCCATGGCCCTCATCAATCCAAAAAGAAAAAGAAACAGCCAAGTGGCTAGCCAATCGGCTCATAAAATCATCCAAAACCCAATAAATTAGTAAACATGTACCTATTTGTCGGGCAAACAATTTTATTCTTCTGCTCTAGCCTCCTTCCTATGACCTGTTCAATGTAAGTACATGCATATGCAAGAAAATGCGACAAATTTTCAATACACTCACTATTTGATACAATTTGGCTAAAGGTTCAACAATTTAATTAATCAACCAATAATCAAACAACACAATCAGCAATCAATTAGTTGATTAGCTTTTCAAATCCATAACTTTGATATATAGTCAAAAATCACATTTTTGGTGCTATATCACAACAATAGGCCCTGTCTAATTTTGGTTCTCACACCAGTCAATAGGAAATATATAGAAATCCCACTTTCGAAACTCGAATATAAATTCTGATGATGTACATACTATAGCGATCATCAGAACCATCTCCGGGCGACTAGAGTGTGATTCTATATCTATCCAGTATATTAAAACTTCAAATACACGCGGATCAGACGTATACGCAAAGTCTTTATATACTTGATTGTCCAAATTCAATATAAGTAAATATTCAAATACGAATAATTGAATTAAATTTTCAAAACAAAACTTGTTTTCATTTTAAAAATATACCATTTACACTCGTTCTAGGATACTACTGATCCCATCTCTAACGAGTCATTCCCCTTGGATAGTACCAATCCGATCTTTGATGAATTCTTTCGTATGGTTCTAACGTGTCTTGTTCTCGAGCTTGGTAAACCAAAGCTCTGATACCAAATATAAGAACTCGTAACTTCCCCGGTAAGGAAAGCCCAAATTGCTTTGAGGACAAGCCACATCGGAACGCAAACAGAAGCACATTTCATTGCTTATTACAACAATTCATCAGAATACCAGAATATACAGAGTATAAATCGATATTACACATTCACTAAATATCAGAGATTACAATACATTACAATAGCAGCGGAAAAATAATACAAAACACAACTAGAAGTAATACACGGATACAGAGCTTTCCGAGTATCGTTCCAGCTGTAAATCAGGATCCTGTGAATATAAATCTGCAAAACCAAAACTACTAGCTGCCCGTGCCAAAATAAGGGCACCCAGAGTTTAGGTTAAAACAATAAACTTCAGGTCAATCATGTGACTGGTGTGAGAACTAAAACAGTTATTAATCTTTATTTTAAAGTTAGGTAAATCAAGGGACCACGCCGTATAACACGGAACGGGTTTCCTCCCAAGAACACCAGTGCATAAATCAACAGCACAATGCTAAATAAAGAACATGCTAAATAAAGAACAATGAAGCTATTATAAGACCCAGGTCCCATCACACAATGCAACACAAGCCGGAGGATAGGGTTTTACCTTATAATAGCCAAATAATGCTTGATACGATAAATTTCATGTTTTATTATTACTATAAGTGTATAGTGTCAAAACAATTTCAATCATAAGTATCAATCATAGACGACATAAGTGCCCCATCCCACTATGTCGCCATACTAGGCTCTACAATCAAAACCGCAAAGTCAAGTATTGGAAGTTGGATTTCCATCTGTGAACCGAGGAAAGGGATCGTCCTCTACCGAATTCGAGACAATCTAGCCCATGTCTCAGGGACATAACGCATCGACCCTTGGATTGTCAGGGCTGGTCCACCGATGTTGATTAAAATGCCTGAACACTACGTTTCCCCGCCCTATGGGGCGTAAATGAGCCAAATGACTCCATCGGCTCCACACAGTCAACGATATATCCGAGGCGCCTCGCAACAGCAACAACCACATAAGTCAAACTCGTCAGGGCGTGAAAAACTACTGACGCCACTTCTAGCTAGAAAGAAACGCATGCCCTCCCTGAGGTCCTCTCCCGTTTGGTTCACTACCGGGGTGTGAGGCTCGCAAATCAACGCTACACAAAGCTATGCCACACAGGTCGTGCTTTGATCATCAACCACAAGACTTTTCTTTTCAATAGAAGCCTTGATCATTTGCCACTTAGGCATGCCACACAAGCAATTCACACCATGCGTTTGATATCCATCAATATATAACCCCTGAGCTCGTACGTCTCAGAGAAGGGCGTTAAGCAAGAGAATAAATTCTCCGTCGCCAAACAGATATATATTTAATAGAAATCAATCACACAGAATAAAATCCAATGTCATACACACATTCCATTTACAAGTTCGTTCTGGGTCTGAACGAAACCGGAGGCACCTTGTACCTCGCATATCCATCGATCTCCAAGTACGTCTGGACGATCACTAACTGATTCCCTCCTCTTAGGTGTACGGCCCAATCAAGATCATCAGTAATCACCCAAACGACGTGAAGACCTCCGGTCTTCGACCACCGTCTTCATCCTCGACACCACGTCGAATCAATTATTCAGAATGGGATAAACCCGGTCTTTCTGAATAACTCGCATATATAATAAACAAGTGTTACACAAACACAACATACGCCTCATTCCAATTCAGAATATTCTTTTACTCAAATATTCTTATACTTTGGGAAAGGTTCTCATTAATTTTATCAAAGATAAATTCTTTAAATTTATTCTTTAACCTTCTTTCGAATATCAATTCAAACTAGTCGGGATTAGTGAACCACACCGAAGTAATCATTTATTTTATTTCCCAGTCCCAACCTATTCATCCCATGAAGTAAAACTGGTAATACTTCATATCTAACACCACGGTGTTATCGGTAAATTCAATTACCATTTCACGTTCAAATCTAATAAAAGATTTAACTATTGCCTAGAGCAAAACTGGTGATACTCCATTCTCGATCATTTCAATCTAATTAAAGATTCATTAAAACTCCACTTAGTTTTAATCTTCACAGAAATCAATATCCTGTCTTTAACTGGGTTAAAGAAACAATGTCATTTAAAACACAGTCCACGATAGACCCAAAATCACATTCTATTAATTATCGGGTTAAAGAACAAGTGTTATTAAAACACCGTTCACGATAAACCCAAAAATCAATTCAAATTCAATTCAAATTCAATTCCAATTAAATACCATTTAATTGGTACACTTAATTAAATCTAAATAAAAAGATTTAATCTTTTTCTCCACTGGGTTTAAGAACAGTGTTAATGAAGACACCATTCACGACAAACCCAAATCACATTTGATATTAAATACAAGGCTCTGAATAGAAAATATATCGGCTTATATTCAATATCAAATTCTACGACCAACAAATGTCGTATTGGAAATAACGATATAAATATATCTTTCAAATTTCCATAACAATATCCGTATAATCACGATATCCAACATCGAAATATTCCAATGACAATTTCGATTCAAATCCATTCCAATTCAATTATTGGAAATCCTGGTTACTTTTAAAACCATTTCAAATCCAATTTATTTATTTCAAAAATAAATTGATTTTAATTCTAGTTCAAAACCAGTTCATTTCGATAAAAATCTATTTTTATCATTTCAAATTTGGAATTTTTCATCCCAATTCTTCACAAATCATTTCTTATGATTTTACACAAATTATTGATATTTTTAATAATTTTATCAAGGCCTGTACAGTCGATTTCCACCAATGGCCATCGAACTGCACTTACAGCGACCTTTTCCAAATTTGATTTGGACATAATTCCAAATCCATCCATTAGATCTCAGATTTCTAATATTCATTGTAAATCTCTTTTCGATACAAACCCAACGGTTCCGGTTTTAGGAGAATCCGACGGTCGGATCTCCCCTACTGTCCATTCGAAGTCAATGGTCGAAATTCACGAACTGCCGCGGCGCGGCGCATTCTATTCAGGCCATTATACATAATATATATATTATATATATTTCGTCGATTTTCTTTCAAAACATATTTTATAAATCGTTTTAAATTAGTTTTCAAAACGATTTCAACTTCATATTCAATTTCGAACCGAAATTGAATATTCCACATCATCGATATACAAATGATAATATTTTCAAAACGTTAAATTTTGAAATCACTTTCTTTACTATATTTATTATAAAAATGAATAAAATCGATATAAATATCGTTCACGTCAAAATGGCGTCAATCTAATCAACACGGCTTTTATTCAACATGTAACGTCCCGTGTTTTGGCCGTCTAATATTTAATTTAATTTATTATTTTAAATATTTATTTAGAATATTAATGGATTTTAATATTTAATTCATTATTTAAAACGAAGTTTAAACGCTATATTTTATTTATAATATAAATCGAGCTTGAAAATGGCGTGTAGTTCGTAATATGGAGTTTTGAACTTCAACTGAGAATACAGGGTCCGATATAAGTCGGATTTCGGTGAAACGAGAAATGATGGAACCGTGTTGATGATAATTTTCATATGAAAGAGAAAAATTCAGATTTCGTGTTATAGATTGTAAGTTATGGCTAAATCAAAATTTGAAATAGTCGCTGTGGAAAATCGTTATTTAAATATAGGTCGTTAAAATAGCCGTTTTGCAAATGAACTCAGATTTCGTTGAAATCAGTTTCATTAGAACCGTATCATTAAATTTTTGTACGGTGTTGAATGGCGTGGCAAACCGATGTCGTATGTGACCACGGTAGCTGTAAACGCCTGTTCAAATTCTATAGCGTGTAATTAATAAAATAAAGGGTTATTTGTGTGCAACTTGAGCAGACAAACGAGTTAGGCCACGAAACCAGTCCCATTGAGTTTGCATCGTCGATTAGAGCCAGGATAGGTATATAGTTTACTATTTTTGGAGATCGACAAATTTGGTGTTCAGAATGGCATTGGGGTGCGCGTAAAAATAGCCTACCGGGGAAACAGTCTCAGAATGCGACGAAACTGGTGCCGTTGGGTTCGTATTGAAAAGTTATTGTAGGATTACAAGGTTTCAAGTTGATTTGATTTACCTGGTGATCGTGGAAAAATTAAACGCGTGTTTATTTCTGGTTTTATAGAGGAAATTTTTTCATACGACCTCGGATTTCGACGAAACTTGTCCCATTAGATCCGGAATACCTTTTTACACTAAGATTAGCTTTTTTATCAGAAAACAGAAATCGTATGTAGGTGTTTTAATAAATTATTTGATGGGAAAGTTTCATGACAATAAAGTATCAGTAAATCTATCCCACTTTTCTACTGTAGCCATTTTCTTTCCTGCATCCAACTGTGCTCTTCCGTGCTCTCCAATCCCTTGAGAAACTTGCTCCCCAAACTATCCAACCGTGCTACCCAAGTAACCGATGCCGTGATACCCAAATTTCTTCCACCCTATATATATATAACCAACCTTCAGTAATACCCTAAAATTTGTCAAAACAAGTTCTACGGTCAACTCAGTCTTTGCGTCGCCACTCCAAAAAGATGAACGAACCAATAACCACTATTGCAATTGAAAATTCTTCAGCATTTATACTCAAACCCTTTCATCATTGCGATTACTTTCTCAAGTTCACTGAGAGCTCCGAAACAACCAAACTGTCGGATCTGAAATGAGGCGTTGGCCGAGAAGGGGCGAAGTGATGGCGGTGCTGAAGTTCGGTGGAGTTTGCTGGATGATCGGTTGAAAGTGGTTTTGGTAATTGGAGTGAGCGTGGGTTCTGTTCACAGTTTCAACAAAAAAAAGGAAAGAAAGAAAGGTGGTGCTTTAATTGTTTGGGTTTGTGCCTTGCGTAAAGTGGGAGTGGGAATCATGTTAGGTTGACAGTGCGTGGAGTAGAAGGTGACTTGGTGCGGTCTTATATATTGGAGGAAGGAAGGCTTGGGGTGTCGAGAACAGCAGGAGGAGAGAAGTCACGGTAGAAGCTGGGTAATTATTTAACCATGAATACTTAGTTTTAATTAACCAGTTAATTATATTGTAATTAAATAAAACGTTGACTAGTTAAATTGGTGATACAGCATGGGATTTGCGTGAGCATCATGGTGGAGTTTTGATTCACGTGAGAGGATGGTTGAATTAGAAAACGAAGAAGCAAGCATGGGATTAAGCTGCTGTTTCGAACAAAGGGAAATGTCATGCGTGGTTCTGGAAGTGTGGTAATGAGAAACAAAGTATGTCAGCATGTTAATATATTATTAACATAAATTTTAGAGTTAGTTAGGTTATAAATTAAAAGATATTCATTTAATCAGACCCTTATATATAAAACTTTGTTAACATCTGCAGATCGAACATGACAGATGAATACGTGATGAAAAGGAAACCACAACCGGTGCGTGAAACAGTGAAACAAATATAATTAAAAATTCTTTTAGTTAGTTTAAAATATAAGCAAGGGTTTATCATTAGAATCTAAATATAATCTGTGCATAGATGAAGAACGAAGAGTAGAAGCAATGAAGACAACATGGGTTCTGTTGAAATTAGGCACCGTGATTTTTGAACTTAGCCGAGAACACGAAGAGGAATCAGCCTGATAACCAAACAAGAAACATAATTTTTATATTAATTTAGTCATTAAGGGTGTTTAGTTATTAAATTTATTTTAATGAAATCACGTTCTGAACATGGCAGGGAACCATGTGTGGTCCATCCTGAGCACAGATTTTTGCCGAGACGAGAAACCATATATTAACAGATCTAATTGTTTCAAACAAGTAATTATATTTGTTAATATTTAATTAAGGAAAAGTTAATTAATTTGGTTTTTGTATTAACCTAAGCCGTTGATTTTAATATAGGCATGAGGTTTGGACACTTGCTGAAATAAGCAAAACAGCAAAGAAAAAAGGATCGATCCTGTTTATCTGAATGTAATTAACCTAATATTTGAAACTAATTAGATTATAATGAAAACGTTAACCTTTAAATGTGTGTAATTTTTGCATACCTTAACAAAAGTTAGTCAAACAAAAAGCATTGGGACCAGGACGATGAACACTACTGTATAGAATTGTTGTAGACCAGCATGAAAGCTGCTGGAATTTTTGGTCAGATTAAACACATGTTTAATTTAACCGAAACCGAGCTGTTGAAGCGAATCATCTCAAGGTGAGTTAAACTCACTCATTTTCCCCATTTATATTTTATATAAATTGGGTTTTTATTTTGTGCTCTGCTTGCCACTGGTTAACTGTTTGCCAACTATAGATTTATTTGCTGAATTAACTGATGAAATTAAACCGTCGTTTAATTTCAGTGAAATACCAAATCATTATTCTAACGTTTGTTTCCAATAAAGGTAACTTACCTTATTGGTCACGTTTATCAATAAACGTGTTTGATGGTTTGGATTGGCTGATCTGTTTGAATTGTTTGATTTGTTTGAATTGTTCGATCTGTTTGGATTGTTTTAAACTGTGTGGTGATAACCGTTTGTATACAGGGAAGAACAGGTTAAAGGGATCCAACCGGATTCCTCAAATATATTATTTATTTTCATATTATATATATGAACTGTCATAATTGGGTTATTGATTTTAGTAGTGATCGTTGACTGAAAAATCAACAGGTGTTGTTTTTTAACCAATAAGCTATATTGGTTGAGTAATCGGCAGGAAATGGCCTAAAAGTAAATTATTTTATTTATATCGATTTACCGTCAAGTAAATCGATAGAACTGAAATTATAAAATAATTTTGTAACTAAAGGTAATTAAGTGTAAATTGATTTTATAAAGTCCAATCTGTTGTTCATCAGATTCGTAAATGTGAGAATAAGGGAACTGACCTAATAGTTAAATTTGGGTAATCGTGTTGTTGAGAAACAGTTTAATGAAATTAGTTAAATTAATAAATTATATTATTAATTAATTTAAAAAGGAAGAACGAATTGAAATCGGTTGATAAGATAATCGTGACTTGAGTAAATAAATCGACTCGTTAATTAAATTGATTATTAAATTAGTATGTTTTGAATAGAAATAGTTTAATGAATATTGTTAAGATTATAATAAGATTTTAAAAAGGGATTTACTGCTTATTTTAAATTAATAAAGAAATAAACTACTAATGTAGTTAATGGTTGAAATAAAATATTATCGTAATTGATAATAATTTAGAAAATTACTTTTTAATGGGAAATCATTTAAAAGGTAATCGAAGTTGAAATGGAATTTGATTGAATGACGAAAGGAGAGTGGGAACAGGTTTTGTTTAACACTTGGGTTTTATAACAAAGTTATGAAAGGAATGGTTAAGCAAACGTGATAGTTTAAAATAAATGTTACTTAATTATTCGAATTAAGTAAAAGGAAAGTAAGATAAAGAGTTTGATGATAAACCAGAGTTATATAAAAAGGGTGAAGTGGTAAATCGTTAATTTGATGTTAACATTATTTAATAATGGGATTAAGTAGGATTTGGAATTGAAATGAGATTTCCAAAAGCGGGATATGGTTGAATGGATTTGAAACGAGATTAGTAAAAGAGAATTTGATAGGAGAAGCAAATCATAAGATTTGTAAACTAATCCGAATTATAAAGTGAAGTTACTTGAAAAGAGGAAAGTGTTAAAAGGGGCATTTTTTATAAGAAGTTGCTTAATTATTAAATAAAGGAATAATAGTTATATCCGAGGAAGGAAATTTCAAATATATAAGAAGGTTTTATAAAACCGTATTTTGAATAAAATAGTTCAATGGTATTTGTATTGGGATTAGAATGAAATATTGGTTTTGGATTACAACTTATATTTATTTTAAGGTATGAACGTTGTTGATCAAGGTCTGAGAGGTAACTAAATACCCCAACTTGAACGACTTCGGGATTATCTTAGAATGATATGAGTTGTAATTGTAAATGTGGTTAATAAATTTATTATTTCAATAGTGAAATGATAACGATATACCTTTGGTGAATATATATATATATGAATGATGATTTCAAAGAAAAGGGGAATAAAGGAGTTGCATCAAATTATAACGATATCCGCAAGGTTAAAAGGAAATGTAGAGTTGAGTATTGAAATAGAATTACTCTATATTAATAAGCATTTGTTATCGTTGTCAAGTAATGAACGAAGATGTTTCGTAAAGTAAAGTATGTGTAATAAGTTAAAATTGGTTTCCCCAATACTATATAAGAATGTGGCTAATGTTTTTGAGAGTTTGAAATAGAAACTAGTAGAGATGATATAAGATTTTCCTAAATATTTAAAATGGTTGTTTAAAGAATAAATCTTAAGTTAAATAAGAAGCGAGAAAACTAGATTTTTAATATCGAGAGATTTAAGAGTTATGAATTTACATTTGTTTGAAATTAAAAGGGCCAATTGGTGCTGAATACTGAACCAGTGAACTTACTGGGTTGTCATGATTGAAACACCGATTATTTTGATAGTTAAATCACCGACTATCAAATCTGTCCAATGCGATTGTTGGTACGGAAAGACCGGGATCGAATATATATTCGAAAACCATTACGACCAACAAATACGTGAAGATATCAGTAGACGGTCGAGATGGAGCATTGAAGACCGTGGATTTTCATAAGCGGAAGAACTACTAAAAATCTCTGGTTTAGCGACCAGAGATAAACTATGGTTCTGTCGTGGGTGGAATCTACGGGTTGCAAGGACTTCTCGCTACTGATCCATGGGGTGATTCCTATATGAGATGCAGTAGGAGAGTACCTTCGGTTCATCCTGTTCCTAGATGACTTGTATGGACGGATGTCTGACAGAGTATTTCCAAAAGGGTCGCGTATGTTGATTTCTTAAAACATGCCATAGTTGGTTAGCTTCCAACTTGAGTATTTTTGTGGACGTCAATTAGCGATATCTAGCGGATTTGACGATGTGGCATTCAAAGTGAATGGCGATCAGATGTTTCAAAAGTAAATTCTGGCCTCAAGCCTCACAACCGGTAAATGACAAAAAAATCGGGCAGGAAGCATGGCTATGTGGTTGCTCCCATTAGGGTGTATAATCACCTATCTAGAGAAAATCCATTTCATTCTTTAATCTGTTTCGATGCTGTCCCTTTTTGGGAAGATGGTGGGTCGCACCCAACCGTTGGTGATATACATTCGATAAACTCAAGCGAAATGAGTGGTCGGTCATGTGAGGGCCGGTTTGCAAGACGTTCTTATTGAACCCAGTGTATTCGCCTCTAGAGATACACGATCGGCAGGTGGTCCCCTACCTTGTCATAGTCAGAATCCAATCTCCAATAAGCGCCCGCGGTTTTGATTGTATACTATATGTAGAGCGTGAGATGCAAGCATTCTACTAGATTCTATTTACTTGTATTTAGACATTATTATAATATCAGACAAGGTATTGATTTCAAA
Source organism: Allium sativum (assembly GCA_030737875.1). Lineage (NCBI taxonomy): Eukaryota > Viridiplantae > Streptophyta > Magnoliopsida > Asparagales > Amaryllidaceae > Allium > Allium sativum. The sequence continues at coordinate 496,430,512 of CM060920.1, forward strand.
AATGGTTTGGGTTATCGTAAGGTAAAAACCGTCCGTGTTTATGTGTGGATTTGGTCTTACGATTATCTTTTTCTTTGAAAGATTTTAACTTTAAAATCATGTTGTGTGATACCCTTAATACTGTGCGAGTTTTTCTCACTCTGGTTCACCAGACTGACCCGGTGTTTTGTAAATGCTCGGGTTAGCCCGGGTGTACAGGTTCAGGTTATCAAATGCTATGAAGCCCAGAGACGAGCTGGAGATGTTCAGACGTATGATATTATATAGCTACTATTCCGTTGTGTGTTGTATATGGGAACAGGTTATTATAACTGTCCCAGGGTGTGAGGTGCTATGATATTGTAAGTATTTTTAAAGCTCTCAGTAAAGATTTATTTCTGTATTATATTTTGTTCCGCTGCGATGTGAGACTCTGTGTTGTGTTGTTTCTTCTTCTTCTATTCTAATATTTCTTTCTTTCTTATCTCACCCTCTAATTTCTTTCTAATAACGTCCAGTGTTTTCGGTGTTGGAGGGTCGGCCTGAGTTACAGTAAAGGTATTTATGTCGATTTTCGGGGCCGAAAATCCTTGTTTATTTCAGTGGTATCGAGTTATTGGTTTAGTGATAACCTTGGCTCTGTGGTGTAACTCGATAGAGATGGGGTTAGTAATACCCTAGATTGAGTTTGTTATATATATGAGAGCGCGTATTTGTGATTTGACATAAACTTATTTTTGAAATTATTTTTGCCCAATCTATTTTAAAATAAAAGTAATGATTTTCTCAAATTATTATAATATGGGAAATCGATTGATTTGTTAATGTTGATTTCAATGATATGTTTGGATTGTGATTTCTTGAATATAAATCTAAAAATGATAGACTTGGGTTAAAACCAATATGAAATAAATAGGTTGGATAAATCATCCAGACCAATAAACTTAAATGGATAATTAAAGAAATGAATGAAGTGATTATAAATAATTATAATCTCATGTGGATAAGATTGTGTGTAGAACTAGTTGGATCATATGATATGGATATTTGAAACAAATTGTTGTTGTTTAGGGACTAATGAAATTTGTTTGAGTTGAAAAAAGGTGCAGAAGTGCCAATTCATCTTTAAAATCCGTCCAAGAGAAAATTCTGGAGTTAATTGAATCCAGTTTGAATAGAGCTGCAAAATAACTAAGCAAGCTCGAATATAAAATATTGCTTACCGCGTAATAACGCTCGCAAAAAGGTACGCCTATGCAGAATATGAAATTTTGGTTTATTTGGGTTTGAGTTTAATTTTTGAATTTTTCCCATCCTGTTGGTCGATGTATACATATTTCTTGAACCTGCGATATTACAGATGTTCTCCGTACAGGGGAGACTCTGCCAAAAAATTTCCAAAATTTAAGGTGTTAGAATTTTTTTGAAGATTTTTGGGAAATTCTTTTATTTGAAGTAAATTGGGTTTAAAACCAATTGGATTTGTTTTGGAAATAAAAAGCGAGTTTTAAATTTATTATTTTTGTAAAGATAATGGGTTTGTAACGTTCTTTCTTACCTTAGCAATTTCAAGGACGAAATTATTTTAAGGGGGAAAGAATGTAACGACCCATGTTTTGGCCGTCTAATATTTAATTTAATTTATTATTTTAAATATTTTATTTAGAATACTAATGGATTTTAATATTTAATTCGTTATTTAAAACGAAGTTTAAACGCTATATTTTATTTATAATATAAATCGAGCTTGAAGATGGCGTGCAGTTCGTAATATGGAGTTTTGAACTTCAATTGAGAATACAGGGTCCGATATAAGTCGGATTTCGGTGAAACGAGAAACGATGGAACCGTGTTGATGATAATTTTCATATGAAAGAGAAAAATTTAGATTTCGTGTTATAGATTGTAAGCTACGGCTAAATCAAAATTTGAAATAATCGCTGTGGAAAATCGTTATTTAAATATAGGCCGTTAAAATAGCCGTTTTGCAAATGAACTTAGATTTCGACGAAATCAGTTTCATTAGAACCGTGTCATTAAATTTTTGTACGGTGTTGAATGGCGTGGCAAACCGATGTCGTATGTGACCACGGTAGCGGTAAACGCCCGTTTAAATTCTATAGCGCGTAATTAATTAAATAAAGGGTTATTTGAGTGCAATTTGAGCAGACGAACGAGTTAGGCCACGAAACCAGTCCCATTGAATTTGTATCGTCTATTAGAGCCAGGATAGGTATATAGTTTGTTATTTTTAGAGATTGGCAAATTTGGTGTTTAGAATGGCATTGGGGTGCGCGTAAAAATAGCCTACCGGGGAAACAGTCTCAGAATGCGACGAAACTGGTGTCGTTGGGTTCGTATTGGAAAGTTATTGTAGGATTACAAGGTTTCAAGTTGATTTGATTTATCTGGTGATCGTGGAAAATTAAACGCGTGTTTATTTCTGGTTTTATAAAGGAATTTTTTCATATGACCTCGGATTTCGACGAAACTTGTCCCATTAGATCCGGAATACCTTGTTACACTAAGATTAGCTTTTTTATCAGAAAACAGAAATCGTATGTAGGTGTTTTAATAAATTACTTGATGGGAAAGTTTCATGACAATAAAGTATCAGTAAATCTATCCCACTTTTCCTACTGTAGCCATTTTCTTTCCTGTATCCAACTTTGCTCTTCCGTGCTCTCCAATCCTTTGAGAAACTTGCTCCCCAAACTATCCAACCGTGCTACCCAAGTAACCGATGCCGTGATACACAAATTTATTCCACCCTATATATATAACCAACCTTCAGTAATACCCTAAAATTTGTCAAAACAAGTTCTACGGTCAACCCAGTCTTTGCGCCGCCACTCCAAAAAGATGAACGAACCAATAACCACTGTAGCAGTTGAAAATTCTTCACCATTTATACTCAAACCCTTTCATCATTGCGATTACTTTCTCGAGTTCACTGAGAGCTCCTAAACAACCGAACTGCTAGATCAGAAATGAGGCGTTGGCCGAGGAGGGGCGAAGTGATGGCGGTGCTGAAGTTCGGTGGAGTTTGCTGGGTGGTCGGTTGAAAGTGGTTTTGGTAAATGTAGTGAGCATGGGTTCTGCTCACAGTTTCAACAAAAAAAAGGAAAGAAAGAAAGGTGGTGCTTTAATTGTTTGGGTTTGTGCCTTGCGTAAAGTGGGAGTGGGAATCATGTTAGGTTGACAGTGCGTGGAGTAGAAGGTGACCTGGTGCGGTCTTATATATTGGAGGAAGGAAGGCTTGGGGTGTCGAGAACAGCAGGAGGAGAGAAGTCACGGTAGAAGTTGGGTATTTATTTAACCATGAATACTTAGTTTTAATTAACCAGTTAATTATATTGTAATTAAATAAAATGTTGACTAGTTAAATTGGTGATACAACATGAAATTTGCGTGAGCATCATGGTGGAGTTTTGATTCACGTGAGAGGATGGTTGAATTAGAAAACGAAGAAGCAAGCATGGGATTAAGCTGTTGTTTCGAACAAAGGGAAATGTCATGCGTGGTTCTGGAAGTGTGGTAATGAGAAACAAAGTATGTCAGCATGTTAATCTATTATTAACATAAATTTTAGAGTTATTTAGGTTATAAATTAAAAGATATTCATTTAATCAAACTCTTATATATAAAACTTTGTTAACATCTGCAGATCGAACAGGACAGATGAATACGTGATGAAAAGGAAACCACAACCGGTGCGTGAAACAGTGAAACAAATATAATTAAAAAATATATTAGTTAGTTTAAAATATAAGCAAGGGTTTATCATTAGAATCTATTATAATCTGTGCATAGATGAAGAACGAAGAGTAGAAGCAATGAAGACAACATGGGTTCTGTTGAAATTGGGCACCGTGATTTTTGAACTTAGCCGAGAACACGAAGAGGAATCGGCCTGATAATCAAACAAGAAACGTAATTTTTATATTAATTTAGATATTAAGGGTGTTTAGTTATTAAATTTATATTAATGAAATCACGTTCTGAACATGGCAGGGAACCATGTGTGGTCCATCCTGAGCACAGATTTTTGCCGAGACGAGAAACCATGTATTAACAGATCTAATTGTTTCAAACAAGTAATTATATTTGTTAATATTTAATTAAGGAAAAGTTAATTAATTTGGTTTTTGTATTAACCTAAGCCGTTGATTTTAATACAGGCATGAGGCTTGGACACTTGCTGAAATAAGCAAAACGGTAAAGAAAAAATGATCGATCCTGTTTATTTAAATGTAATTAACCTAATATTTGAAACTAATTAGATTATATTGAAAACTTTAACCTTTTGTAACAACCCGTATTTTTAAATAACATGTTATAACCTAGAACAAGGCAGAATTAAATGATAAAATCCGAATCAAGGGAAACGGGCTATGCCATTGCGTTCGTCTCGAAAAAATACGTGAAATAGAGTCCGAGTTTTCGAAAATCGGAGTCCGTATGACCAAGTTATGGCCCGTCGAAGTTTTCAGAAAAATTTCAAGTTCAAATTTGAATTCAGAAATTCAAATTCAGCTGGGCAGGGCAGGCGGGAAAAATTCCCGCCACCCCAAGTCGACTGGGGAGTCGACTTGGGAGTCGACACACCCCAGGCTGTGTCGACTGCCCAGTCGACACCCCTGTCGACTTGGGTGGTCGGCCAGTCTGGCCTGGGTGCACCTGACTTGTTTCTCAAGACATGTTTGGAGGCTAGTGACGTGAATTGATGGCCCAGATCTGAACTAGGGTTAATCCTATAGCCTAAACTAACCTAATCTTCTATAAAAAGACCCTAAGACCTAGCCTAAACCCTCATTAATCATACCTACAACTAAACTATGCCAAAATGTTTCTTGATCATGGCCTCCATCCTCATATCATGGCCTCCATCCTCTTCATGAAAGTTTGAGTGTCCTAAGCTAGTAAAAGAGCCACCTTTCTTCATCAAAACAAGGATCTTTCTTCATACAAATCAAAGGAGCTTATTGTTTCTCAAAACAACTTGGAGCTTATATGCGATTGGGGTTTTTTAGAGTTGCTAGTGGCTTCGTCTCAATTTTATTTTATTGCATAGGTCTTCATAGCATTGTAAGCCCTATTCTACTCTTAGATTCTAACTATGAAGTTAAATATGACATGTTGTAAGTTTGAGTTTGGGCCTAAGTATGATTTGTGCTTTGATTCTATCATGTTATGCATAGATTTATTCTATGCATGTTTGTAAAGCTATCACCTTGACTTTGTGCATAGAAAGCTATGAGCTTTGATTCTATCATGTTATGCATAGATTTATTCTATGCATGTTTGTAAAGCTATCACCTTGGCTTTGTGCATGGAAAGCTATGAACTTTGATTTGAAATGTTGCATAAAGCAACATAGAAACTCTCATAACCCTTAGGTTATCTTGCATATGATGTTATATGCGAATCACTAGCTATCATCCTATGTCATTTATGGCCATGTTTCACCTATTATGCTAAAGTTGATATCATGCATGTTTTGAGGCTTATAATGTAATATGCAAGCTTATGAACACATTTGCCTCATATGCCACCATGTTTAACTTGTGGCCAAACCTTAACCCTTCATGTTCCTTAGTATGCTTGTGGCCAAATCACCCTAATGATATTATGAATGCTTGTGGCCAAATCACCATTATGCTATTTGATATGTTTGAGGCCAAGTCACCTTTTATGCTATCATACATGTTGAGGCCATATGCTAGCATGTTGAACCCCTTTTGGCCTCAAATATCACCATGTTTAATTTGTGATAGACTTTGCCATCTTATACCCACCTTGTCATATAGTTATGTTCCCTCTTTGATCTATTTGCGTTGATGCGAATTTACGTGCGATGGGAATAAGTTATGGGTAGTTGGGCAAACTTAAATAACATGAGAACATGACTTAAAATTATGACATGAAAGTTTGACATGTGTTTCTGCTTGAAAACATGGACTTGGACATGACTTCTAGAAAACATGAGAATGGCTAACTCGAGGTTGGGTTGAGTTTGTAGCATAAATCTACCCGGAACCGACCGGCTTAACTAGTGGCTACAAGCAATAGGACCCAATGTGAGTAGTTGGTCATGTCGCACATGAAACCCGAGGTTAGACTAAGTTGTTGTGTAAAGCTACCCGGACCCGCCCGGCTTAACTAGTAACCACAACAAAGTCTAATGTGAGAGGTTGGGGTGCATTAAGTTAATTAATGCCACATGGTAGGGTTAAGTCGTGGACTACTTGAATACTTAACCAATTAAACACGATGGATTGGTAGGGTTAAGTCATGGACTACTTGAATATACTTAACCAATTAAACACGATGGATTGGTAGGGTTAAGACATGGATTACTTGAATACTTAACCAATTAAACCCGATGTATTGATAGGGTTAAGTCATGAACTGCTTGAATACACTTGGCCAACTCAATACATGGTTAGGATAGGGTTAACCACACTTAACCCGCTTGAAATCCTAGTTACGTGGTCCTTTTCAGCAGTAACCAACTTGGAAGTATCATGGGTACCCTGGACTAGGCTAGGGTGGGGCACGATTACTGGACTGATTGTAAGAGACCAAAAGAGACGGCTGAAGGGTGCACCGGTTGTTCAGGCGGACCATGGTCGTGCACATTAAGTCCGGAGTTGAACATGGGCACCAGTATGTTTAGACTGTGCGTGCTTGAATTGTGTCTGTGGTTTACACCTTAGGGCTGGATACACCCTGGGGTGGACCTTGCACAGTTAACTACATTCCACGATTAAGCCGTATGACACCGATACACGACGAGTTAGGCTTATAGGGAGCCGATCGACTAGACCGAGTAGTTGGACCTTGATTTAGGTTACCTCATGACATTGGGCCAGCTTTGGGCCAAGGGATCATTTCTTGTCTATACTTGACATGGATTGGAATACTAGTACACACCTGGTGCAACTTAACCTTGTATATGCGATGCCACACTTGATCTATCTTATTAACTTTTCACCATGCCAGTTATCACCCTAGGTTTCATCTCTGCTTTGCATGTCCAGTTAACTTTATTAGTTTTTATACTAATAGTAGATAGGACTTACCAGTCTTTTGACTGACCCGTTTTCTTTCGCCTCTTTTCTTCCGTTCCCCCCCCCCCCCAGGTTTACAGGGTGGGAACACTGGTACATAGCTTGGATCTTTAGCTGCTTTTCTGGATAGCTCATGTACGGTTTGGACTTGAGCATGCTATGGCTTTATTCTACTTTGGGGATAGTTACTTTATGTTATTTCCAGTTTATGTTTTTCTAGACTTTGTTTTGTGGAAAATAATGACTCAGTACTTTGATGTAACTTGACTGTGGTTTTGAAATACTAGTTTTATCCGCTGCTTTACTTACTCTGTTTTACTTATATGTTCTGTCTTGTGATATCTGCATGCATGTTTACCACGTTTAATGCCCCTCCAAAGCTAGTGCGCTTGCAAGAGTGGCATTGGCGGAGGTGGGGTGTTACATTTGGTATCAGAGCATAAGGTTTACAAGATCTGAGCAAAAGGTTTTTAAAACTTACCTTTTGAAAAACTATTTTCAAAACCAATTAAGTATTTTCCAAGAAAAGTCTAGTTTATTTTAAAAGGCTATTCCCCAAAAGCCATTAGCACTATCCTTTGTTTCCTCGTTCTCAATCTATCTTTTTCTTCGTTTCAGTATGGCCAATAATTTTACCATTCTGGAGGGCGTACCAGTACCTATTTGGTTTAGAAGGTACATGGAGGCAAGGGCGAATGAAGCCGGCCCCGCGGACATTCCTCCTCCTTCCCCCGTGGCTAACATTCCTCCCCCTCCCGTAGCTGAGGTTCCTCCTCCTCCTCCTCCTCAGTATCCACAAGCGGATTTCGCGAAGATTTGTAAGGACCTTAAGGCGATGGGTGGAAAGAATTTTATTGGGACAGAGACTTTTGTTGAGGCAAGAAACTGGTTAAAGGAAACTGAAGACCTCTTTGCTATCTTTGATATAGAAGACCGTAGGAAAGTTCTGTTAGCGGTATGGTTATTGAAAGAGGAAGCTGCATATTGATGGGTAGTCACCACCACCACTACTAGACCAATTCAGACTTGGGATGACTTTAGGAGAAGGTTCAGATTGAGGTTTCTATCATCGACAGAAGAGAACCTTCGGATGGAGAGGTTCCTATCTCTGAAGCAAGGGGACATGACAGTTAGGGAATACGTGGATACGTTTAATCAACTTGCTCGGTTCGGTCTAGACTTGGTTAACACAGCTCAGAAGAAGGCCCTACGCTTTGCTCTAGGATTGAATGAGCCATTACGCGATTTGGCTATGTCTCATATACCCATGGGGGCGACCTTCGAGAGTTTGGTGAATATGGCCTTGCTTCAAGAAGAAGATAAGAGTGGCAAGAAGGAGGTCAAGGCAAATGAGTCTCAAGGCGAGAAGGTAGATTCCGGAAAAGGAGGCAAGAACAACAAGAAGGGAAACAAGGCCAACAACAACAAGGCAAAGGACACAAGAAAGTGCAACTTCTGTGGGATCACTGGGGACATAGCCAAAGACTGTAGGAAGAAGAAAAGGAAGTTGGGAGAATGCTTTCATTGTGGAAAGTCTGGACACTTCAGTAAGGATTGCCCAAGGAAGCGAGGACAAGGGCAAAGGAAAACTCAGCGAGCAGGACCCTCTGGAGGGCAGTTACAGGCTCTCCTCGCTCTTCCAGCTTTTGATCGAGGTAGTGTTTCTATAGAAAGTCATGTTTACATTTCTGATTTCCCCGTTCATACCTTATTTGATTCTGGCGCATCGCATAGTTTTATTTCTGATCTTGTTGAAAGTTTGCACCTAAGTACTAGTCTAGTTGAGGTCCCGTTAGTGTTTCAAATCCAATTGGGGGTTCCGCCCATCTACCTGTGATTTGTATGGATTTGAAAACCTCTATCTTGAGCGTAGAGTTCATGTGTAATGCTTATGTTCTTTGGTTTATGGGATACGGGTTGATTTCGGGCATGGATTGGTTGTCCAGTTATGTAGCCATTCTTGATTAGGAGCATAGGGTAGTGAGGCTCATGACTCGCCTCGGTAATACCCTAGAAATTTCTAGTAACCCTATGGATCCCGTCATGCTATGTTATCTTGAATCTCTTGACTCATCCATCGATGATCTGCAATCTGTGAGAGTGGTCCGAGAGTATCCCGATGTCTTTGATAAGGTTAAGGGGTTACCCCCTAAGCGGGAGATAGATTTCCGCATTTATCTTGTTGATAATGCCAAGCCAGTTACATTGCCCGTTAGGCACATGACCCCGCGAGAAAGAAGAGAGCTTGGCAAGCAAATCAAGGAGTTGCTTGAGAAAAATTTCAGTAGGCGAAGCATTTCAGAATGGGGTGCTCCGGTGGTATTCGCTACTAAGGCGGATAGCCCATTTCGCTTAAGCATGAGGTATAGAAATCACCCTAGTAAGTACATTTGGCAACATGGATTGACATTTGTTTTCAAAAGATAGTTCTTCCGCGTGGAATACCGTATAGTATGTAAATGAGATCCAGGATTCACTAACGAATTTTGGAAAGCTTGCATGAAACCATGAGCACGCAGTTATGTTTAAGCCAAGTATTTTAGGAAAAGAATAAGTGGAACGAGAGGCAACGGTGAAATCAGTTCTAACTCATATTTTGGAAATAAGAATTAAGAGCTACGAGATTGTGAAGTTAAAAGACGGTCAAGGCACGATGGGATTAAGCACAAGAAAATGCGGCTTAGAAGATTGAAGACTAGATACGCACATTATATCTCTTTCTAAGAGTATATCCTTGATCCCTATTATTCTGTAGAGCTTACTCGCATGCTATCTTTTAAGTATATCCTCTCGGACCTATTCTCAATCTTAGTTCTGTTGCAAACCCCATAAGGAGTATGACTCGCCTGTTTGTGATTTATAGTTGGGGTGAAGATGTCCATTAAGATGACCAAACTATTTGGGCTTTATGGGATATGGGTCATAGTTGATAGACTTACGAAGAGCACCCATTTCATTCCAGTAAAGAACAAGAGGACTGTATCAGGTTTAGCATCTGTTTATCTTCGAGAGATAGTGCGATTGCATGGAGTTCCTTCCAGCATAGTTAGCAGTCGTGACCCGATCTTCACTATCCAGTTCTAGAATAGTTTGCAAGAAGCAATGGGTACGCGATTGAATCTAAGTACAGCCTATCAGCCCCAGACGGATGGCCAAACCGAGAGGGTAAATAGAGTACTAGAAGATCTGTTGAGGCTATGCATTTTTGACTTTGGTGGTACTTGGGAAGACCACCTTCCTCTTGTAGAGTTTGCTTATAATAACAGCTACCAAGCAAGCATAGGAATGACACCATTCGAAGCTTCGTATGGGAGGCCGAGCAAGTCACCAACATGTTGGTGGGAGACGACGGATGAGCTTATAGTCGGGCCCGACATGATATGGGGCACATCCGAGAAGGTAGAGTTGATTCGAAGATGGATGAAAACGGCCCAAGATAGACAATCCTATGCTGACAAGCGAAGGACAGATTTGGAATTCAAAGTTGGAGATATAGTTTTCATGGAGGTTTCTCCTTTGCGAAATGTGGTTCGTTTTGGAGCAGTTGGGAAGCTGGCACCAAGATTCGTAGGACCCTTCCCTATCATAGAGAGAATTGGGAAGATGGCCTATAAGGTGGAATTGCCCGAGAAGCCGGCCGGAGGGCATAATGTCTTTCGTGTCTCGCATCTCCGAAAGTGCCTACATGAGTCAGCCAAGGTAGTTGAACCAAGTATTCTTGAAGACACGGAGGTATAGAAAGAGGCGACCTTGAGGCGAGCTCCGATCCGTATCTTGGGAACGGAGATCAAGAAGCTGAGGAATCGAGAAGTCAAGTCAGTAAAGGTTCAGTGGAGTGAAGCCGAAGAGGACGCAACTTGGGAAACCGAGGAGAAGATGCGCGCGCTTCACCCATTTCTTTTTGAGGGTACATTCTCGATCTCTTTTCCTAGCCAGCATATCTTTCTTTCACTATCCATGTTTATCTTGTTATCTCGTTAACCTTGTCATGTGAACCTTAGGTAGAAACCCTTTGGATGAAACATGTATTTGAAACATGTTATGCTTGATGTTTGCAAGTGGTTGCAAGTGTTTGCAAGTGGATACTCGTGGATGCATGATACACATTAGGCACTAAAATCGGCTCACACACTTTCATATTGCATATGCAAGAGTGTTTATGCTTATTCATGGTTGAAACTTGTTATGCTATCACGTGGATGTTGCATATGGATGAATGTTATGTGCACTCATATAGAGATTATGAATTATGTTAGGAATTTGCGTACATATGGACTCATTTCACTAACATGCTTTGCATTAAGGAGGTTTACTGAATCAGTAACCGCCTGATTTTCGCATTAGATAAGTACATATACACGCACCTCTGCATATGATCATACATCATTTAGAATCTTTTAAGGACAATGTTTACTTGTGGATGATGTTTTGAGTAGATGGATGATGGACGGTAGGATACGTCCTTCCTAACTTAGAGATTTCGGGGACGAAATCCTTTAAGGATGGGAGAATGTAACAACCCGTATTTTGAAATAACATGTTATAACATAGACCAAGGCAGAATTAAATGATAAAATCCGAATCAAGGGAAATGGTCTGTGCCATTGCATTCGTCTCGGAAAAAAACGCGAAATAGAGTCCGAGTTTTCGAAAATCGGAGTCCGTATGACCAAGTTATGGCCCGTCGAAGTTTTCAGAAAAATTTCAAGTTCAAATTTGAATCCAGAAATTCAAATTCAGCTGGCCAGGGCAGGCGGGAAAAATTCCCGCCACCCCAAGTTGACTGGGGAGTCGACACACCCCAGGCTGTGTCGACTGCCCAGTCGACACCCCTGTCGACTTGGGTGGTCGGCCAGTCTGGCCTGGGTGCACCTGACTTGTTTCTCAAGACATCTTTGGAGGCTAGTGACGTGAATTGATGGCCCAGATCTGAACTAGGGTTAATCCTATGGCCTAAACTAACCTAATCTTTTATAAAAAGACCCTAAGACCTAGCCTAAACCCTCATTAATCATACCTACAACTAAACTATGCCAAAATGTTTCTTGATCATGGCCTCCATCTTCATATCATGGCCTCCATCCTCTTCATGAAAGTTTGAGTGTCCTAAGCTAGTAAAAGAGCCACCTTTCTTCATCAAAACAAGGATCTTTCTTCATACAAATCAAAGGAGCTTATTGTTTCTCAAAACAACTTGGAGCTTATATGCGATTGGGGTTTTTTAGAGTTGCTAGTGGCTTCGTCTCAATCTTATTTTATTGCATAGGTCTTCATAGCATTGTAAGCCCTATTCTACTCTTAGATTCTAACTATGAAGTTAAATATGACATGTTGTAAGTTTGAGTTTGGGCCTAAGTATGATTTGTGCTTTGATTCTATCATGTTATGCATAGATTTATTCTATGCATGTTTGTAAAGCTATCACCTTGACTTTGTGCATAGAAAGCTATGAGCTTTGATTCTATCATGTTATGCATAGATTTATTCTATGCATGCTTGTAAAGCTATCACCTTGGCTTTGTGCATGGAAAGCTATGAACTTTGATTTGAAATGTTGCATAAAGCAACATAGAAACTCTCATAACCCTTATGTCATCTTGCATATGATGTTATATGCGAATCACTAGCTATCATCCTATGTCATTTATGGCCATGTTTCACCTATTATGCTAAAGTTGATATCATGCATGTTTTGAGGCTTATAATGTAATATGCAAGCTTATGAACACATTTGCCTCATATACCACCATGTTTAACTTGTGGCCAAACCTTAACCCTTCATGTTCCTTAGTATGCTTGTGGCCAAATCACCCTAATGATATTATGCATGCTTGTGGCCAAATCACCCTTATGCTATTTGATATGTTTTAGGCCAAGTCACCTTTTATGCTATCATACATGTTGAGGCCATATGCTAGCATGTTGAACCCCTTTTGGCCTCAAATATCACCATGTTTAATTTTTGATAGACTTTGCCATCTTATACCCACCTTGTCATATAGTTATGTTCCCTCTTTGATCTATTTGCATTGATGCGAATTTACGTGCGATGGGAATAAGTTATGGGTAGTTGGGCAAACTTAAATAACATGAGAACATGACTTGAAAATATGACATGAAAGTTTGACATGTGTTTATGCTTGAAAACATGGACTTGGACATGACTTCTAGAAAACATGAGAATGGCCAACTCGAGGTTGGGTTGAGTTTGTAGCATAAATTTACCCGGAACCGACCGGCTTAACTAGTGGCTACAAGCAATAGGACCCAATGTGAGTAGTTGGTCATGTCGCACTTGAAATCCGAGGTTAGACTAAGTTGTGGTGTAAAGCTACCCGGACCCGCCCGGCTTAACTAGTAACCACAACAAAGTCTAATGTGAGAGGTTGGGGTGCATTAAGTTAATTAATGCCACATGGTAGGGTTAAGTCATGGACTACTTGAATACTTAACCAATTAAACACGATGGATTGGTAGGGTTAAGTCATGGACTACTTGAATATACTTAACCAATTAAACACGATGGATTGGTAGGGTTAAGACATGGATTACTTGAATACTTAACCAATTAAATCCGATGTATTGATAGGGTTAAGTCATGAACTGCTTGAATACACTTGACCAACTCAATACATGGTTAGGATAGGGTTAACCACACTTAACCCGCTTGAAATCCTAGTTACGTGGTCCTTTTCAGCAGTAACCAACTTGGAAGTATCATGGGTACCCTGGACTAGGCTAGGGTGGGGCACGATTACTGGACTGATTGTAAGAGACCAAAAGAGACGGCTGAAGGGTGCACCGGTTGTTCAGGCGGACCATGGTCGTGCACATTAAGTCCGGAGTTGAACATGGGCACCAGTAGGTTTAGACTGTGCGTGCTTGAATTGTGTCTGTGGTTTACACCTTAGGGCTGGATACACCCTGGGGTGGACCTTGCACAGTTAACTACATTCCACGATTAAGCCGTATGACACCGATACACGATGAGTTAGGCTTATAGGGAGCCGATCGACTAAACCGAGTAGTTGGACCTTGATTTAGGTCACCTCATGACATTGGGCCAGCTTTGGGCCAAGGGATCATTTCTTGTCTATACTTGACATGGATTGGAATACTAGTACACACCTGGTGCAACTTAACCTTGTATATGCGATGCCACACTTGATCTATCTTATTAACTTTTCACCATGCCAGTTATCACCCTATGTTTCATCTCTGCTTTGCATGTCCAGTTAACTTTATTAGTTTCTATACTGATAGTAGATAGGACTTACCAGTCTTTTGACTGACCCGTTTTCTTTCGCCTCTTTTCTTCCGTTCCCCCCCCAGGTTTACAGGGTGGGAACACTGGTACCTAGCTTGGATCTTTAGCTGCTTTTCTGGATAGCTCATGTACGGTTTGGACTTGAGCATGCTATGGCTTTATTCTACTTTGGGGATAGTTACTTTATGTTATTTCCAGTTTTCAGTTTATGTTTTTCTAGACTTTGTTTTGTGGAAAATAATGACTCAGTACTTTGATGTAACTTGACTATGGTTTTGAAATACTAGTTTTATCCGCTGCTTTACTTACTCTGTTTTACTTATATGTTCTGTCTTGTGATATATGCATGCATGTTTACCTCGTTTAACGCCCCTCCAAAGCTAGTGTGCTTGCAAGAGTGGCATTGGCGGAGGTGGGGTGTTACACCTTTAAATGTGTGTAATTTTTGCATACCTTAACAAAATTTAGTCGAACAAAAAGCATTGGGACCGGGACGATGAACACTACAGTATAGAATTGTTTTAGACCAGCATGAAAGCTGCTGGAATTTTTGGTCAGATTAAACACATGTTTAATTTAAACGGAACCAAGCTGTTGAAGCGAATCATCTCAAGGTGAGTTAAACTCACTCAGTTTTCCCCATTTATATTTTATATAAATTGGGTTTTTATTTTGTGCTCTGCTTGCCACTGGTTGACTGTTTGCCAACTATAGATTTATTTGCTGATTTAACTGATGAAATTAAACCATCGTTTAATTTCAGTGAAATACCAAATCGTTATTCTAACGTTTGGTTCCAATAAAGGTAACTTACCTTATTGGTCACGTTTATCAATAAACGTGTTTGATGGTTTGGATTGGCTGATCTATTTGAATTGTTTGATTTGTTTGAATTGTTCGATCTGTTTGGATTGTTTTAAACTGTGTGGTGATAACCGTTTGTATACAGGGAAGAACAGGTTGGAGGGATCCAACCGGATTCCTCAAATATATTATTTATTTTCATATTATATATATGAACTGTCATAATTGGATTATTGATTTTAGTAGTGAACGTTGACTGAAAAATCAAAAGGTGTTGTGTTTTAACCAATAAGCTATATTGGTTGAGTAATCAGCAGGAAATGGCCTAAAAGTAAATTATTTTATTTATATCGATTTACCGTCAAGTAAATCGATAGAACTGAAATTATAAAATAATTTTGTAACTAAAGGTAGTTTTGAAATATATGTATTTTGAATAAAAACTTATTGAAAAGGGAATAAATATTTATGTTTATAATTAAGTGTAAATTGATTTTATAAAGTCCAATCTGTTGTTCATCAGATTCGTAAATGTGAGAATAAGGGAACTGACCTAACAGTTAAATTTGGATAATCGTGTTGTTGAGAAACAGTTTAATGAAATTAGTTAAATTAATAAATTATATTATTAATTAATTTAAAAAGGAAGAACGAATTGAAATCGGTTGATAAGATAATCGTGATTTGAGTAAATAAATCGACTCGTTAATTAAATTGATTATTAAATTAGTATGTTTTGAATAGAAATAGTTTAATGAATATTGTTAAGATTATAATAAGATTTTAAAAAGGGATTTACTGCTTATTTTAAATTAATAAAGAAATAAACTACTAATGTAGTTAATGGTTGAAATAAAATATTATCGTAATTGATAATAATTTAGAAAATTACTTTTTAATGGGAAATCATTTAAAAGGTAATCGAAGTTGAAATGGAATTCGATTGAATGACGAAAGGAGAGTGGGAACAAGTTTTGTTTAACACTTGGGTTTTATAACAAAGTTATGAAAGGAATGGTTAAGCAAACGTGATAGTGTAAAATAAATGTTACTTAATTATTCCAATTAAGTAAAAGGAAAGTAAGATAAAGAGTTTGATGATAAACCAGAGTTATATAAAAAGGGTGAAGTGGTAAATCGTTAATTTGACGTTAACATTACTTAATAATGGGATTAAGTAGGATTTGGAATTGAAATGAGATTTCCAAAAGCGGGATATGGTTGAATGGATTTGAAACGAGATTAGTAAAAGAGAATTTGATAGGAGAAGCAAATCATAAGATTTGTAAACTAATCCGAATTATAAAGTGAAGTTACTTGAAAAGAGTAAAGTGTTAAAATGGGCATTTTTTTATAAGAAGTTGCTTAATTATTAAATTACGGAATAATAGTTATATCCGAGGAAGGAAATTTCAAATATATAAGAAGGTTTTATGAAACCGTATTTTGAATAAAATATTTCAATGGTATTTGTATTGGGATTAGAATGAAATATTGGTTTTGGATTACAACTTATATTTATTTTAAGGTATAAACGTTGTTGATCAAGGTCTGAGAGGTAACTAAATACCCCAACTTGAACCACTTCGGGATTATCTTAGAATGATATGAGTTGTAATGGTAAATGTGGTTAATAAGCTTTATTATTTCATTAGTGAAATGATAACGATATACCTTTGGTGAATATACATACATACATATATATATATATATATATATATGAATGATGATTTCAAAGAAAAGGGGAATAAATGAGTTGCAACAAATTATAACGATATCCGCAAGGTTAAAAGGAAATATAGAGTTGAGTATTGAAATAGAATTACTCTATATTAATAAGCATTTGTTATCATTGTCAAGTAATGAACGAAGATGTTTCATAAAGTAAAGTATGTGTAATAAGTTAAAATTGGTTTCCCCAATACTATATAAGAATGTGGCTAATGTTTTTGAGAGTTAGAAATAGAAACTAGTAGAGATGATATAAAATTTTCCTAAATATTTAAAACGGTTGTTTAAAGAATAAATCTTATATTAAATAAGAAGCGAGAAAACTAGATTTTTAATATCGAGAGATTTAAGAGTTATGAATTTACATTTGTTTGAAATTAAAAGGGCCAATTGGTGCTGAATACTGAACCAGTGAACTTACTGGGTTGTCATGATTGAAACACTGATTATTTTGATAGTTAAATCACCGACTATCAAATCTGTCCAATGCGATTGTTGGTACGGAAAGACCGGGATCGAATATATATTCGAAAACCATTACGACCAACAAATACGTGAAGATATCAGAAGACGGTCGAGATGGAGCATTGAAGACCGTGGATTTTCATAAGCGGAAGAACTACTAAAAATCTCTGGTTTAGCGACCAGAGATAAACTGTGGTTCTGTCGTGGGTGGAATCTACGGGTTGCAAAGACTTCTCACTACTGATCCATGGGGTGATTCCTATATGAGATGCAGTAGGAGAGTACCTTCGGTTCATCCTGTTCCTGGATGACTTGTATGGACTGATGTCTGACAGAGTATTTCCAAAAGGGTCGCGTACGTTGATTTCTTCAAACATGCCATAATTGGTTAGCTCCCAACTAGAGTATTTTTGTGGACGTCAATTAGCGATATCTAGCAGATTTGACGATGTGGCATTCAAAGTGAATGGCGATCAGATGTTTCAAAAGTAAATTCTGGCCTCATGCCTCACAACCGGTAAATGACAAAAAAATCGGGCAGGCAGCATGGCTATGTGGGTCGCTCCCATTAGGGTGTATAATCACCTATCTGGAGAAAATCCATTTCATTCTTTAATTTGTTTCGATGCTGTCCCTTTTTGGGAAGAAGGTGGGTCGCACCCAACCGTTGGTGATATACATTCGATACACTCAAGCGAAATGAGTAGTCGGTCATGTGAGGGCCGGTTTGCATGACGTTCTTGTTGAACCCAGTGTATTCGCCTCTAGAGATACACGATCGGCAGGTGGTCCCCTACCTTGTCATAGTCAGATCCAATCTCCAATAAGCGCCCGCGGTTTTGATTGTATACTATATATGTAGAGCGTGAGATGCAAGCATTCTACTAGATTCTATTTACTTGTATTTAGACATTATTATAATATCAGACAAGATATTGATTTCAAAAATGGTTTGGGTTATCGTAAGGTAAAAACCGTCCGTGTTTATGTGTGGATTTGGTCTTACGATTATCTTTTTCTTTGAAAGATTTTAACTTTAAAATCAGGTTGTGTGATACCCTTAATACTGTGCGAGTTTTTCTCACTCTGGTTCACCACACTGACCCGGTGTTTTGTAAATGCTCGGGTTAGCCCGGGTGTACAGGTTCAGGTTATCAAATGCTATGAAGCCCAGAGACGAGTTGGAGATGTTCAGACGTATGATATTATATAGCTACTATTCCGCTGTGTGTTGTATATGGGAACATGTTATTATAACTGTCCCAGGGTGTGAGGTGCTATGATATTGTAAGTATTTTTAAAGCTCTAAGTAAAGATTTATTTCTGTATTATATTTTGTTCCGCTGCGATGTGAGACTCTGTGTTGTGTTGTTTCTTCTTCTTCTTCTATTCTAATATTTCTTTCTTTCTTATCTCACCCTCTAATTTCTTTCTAATAACGTCCAGTGTTTTCGGTGTTGGAGGGTCGACATGAGTTACAGTAAAGGTATTTATGTCGATTTTCGGGGCCGAAAATCCCTGTTCGTTACACAGCACATGAATGTTTATTCTATTCAACACATGAATATTTATTTTTCTATACAACACATGAATTTTCATTCTATTCAACACATGAATATATTTTCTATTTTCTATTCAACACATGAATTTTCATTCTATTCAACACATGAATATATTTTCTATTTTCTATTCAACACATGAATTTATTTTCTATTTAACACATGAATATATTTTCTATGTTGGAATGAGGCCCAATCAATTACCATATAATGTTAATTATGTGGATTTTCTACAACACATGTACATAATAGCAACGATAAATAATCAATCATCATCTAGAGTGCACCACACAACTGAATAAGCATTAAATATAAATAGTTAACGCTTACACAGTCTGTCAACCCATCGATTGACATACAACTAAACAATCGGGATTAGTGTACGTCAAATATCATCCCAATACCCGTGTGGGGTTTCAAATCAACAAACACAAATTTTTATTTGTGCAGTTGGGTGATGTGTAAAATTTATCGTCCCAATCAATATCAGTCAAACCAGTGTATATAAACAAATCGTTCGATTTTCTTATTTCTATTTATTTTATATACACGTTAAAAATCATATTTTTAACTATAAAATATTTTCCACTATAAAATATTTTATTTCATTCCACATCACACAATCAAATTTCACAACACAACAATCAAACAAACAAGCCATCCATGGTCTGTGGACAACGGGTGTCAGGTGCTACTAAGCATCGTCTGCATCCTAGTATATATTTCAAACTAGAAATAAAAATAAAAGTGAGGAGTTCTCACCCAAGCTAAACCAAATAACACGACTCTTCATATGTAGAAAATCTTCGTCGTACTCCCAACGAGATCTGTTTCACGCAGTTCATGTTAAAAATCACAATTTTATTTCCATACATATGTAAAAATTATATTTTTACGATGCCAATTTCTATATAAAAATTATATTTTTATAACACTACTTTCTATATAAAGATTATATTTTTATATATCGCTTAAAAATCATATTTTTATAACATAGAAGATCTCATTCTTCTAACATGAAAATCATTTCTTTATTTGCTATTCATGTATGGAAAAATTATATTTTCTTTCATAACTAAAAATATATTTTTCATAACTTAGAAATCATATTTTCCTATACTTCGTTTTCATATGATAAAAATCAAGTTTTTACTTCTCTTTCATATGATAAAAAATCAAGTTTTTACTTCTCTTTCATATGATAAGAATCCTAACATTCTAGTTTAAAAATCTTAACTTTTCTAGTCTAAAAATCTGTGCTCTTCGTATTTAAAAAATCTATGCTTTTTATAATTAGATCAAATCAGTTTTTAAAAATTCCTAGCTTTAAAGTGGTAAAAATCGGATCTTGGAAGTGGTAAAAATCGGATCTTTGAAGTGGTAAAAATCGGATCTTTGAAGTGGTAAAAATCAGATCTTTAAAAACAATACATAAAAAAAAAACAGTAAAAAGACTCACTGTTCGTTCGATTTCTCAGAGGAGGGGGGAGTCGCGTTCGCCGGGGTGTTGATGGCCTGGGGGTGGCGCGGATAGCCGCTGGTGGGCCATACGCAGTCGGAGCTGCGGATTAGGGGAGCTAGGGCACGGGGTTTCGCGACTGGGAAGGGAAAAACAGCGGAGGTCGGTAAGGATCGCCAGTCTGGGGAGGCGCGGTGGCCAACTAAGGCGGCGGTGGGCCAGGGTTTCGGTTGAGGGGGGTACGACCTAAATAAGAAGAGGGGGCGGAGAGACGACGTGAGGAGGGAGGAAGAGGCGCTGCCAGGCGGAGAGGTGGGTGGTGGCTCCATCGTCGGCGGTGGTGGCGTAGTGGAGTCATGTAATAACCCGTAAAATGCGTGCCAGTTTAAAATTTTTATTTTGGCAATTTTAACGAATTTTGCATATTTAAAATGAATTATTTTAAATGAAATCGACGAGAATTTATTTTGAATATAATTCGACGTATATATTATATACGTCGTCGTTAGAATATAAATATTTATATATAATTATAAATACAATTGAAAATGGCGCGGTGTTCGATAATTCGATTTCAAACTTCAATTGAATGTACCGGGTGCAAAACAATCCGGATTTTAGTGAAACCAAAAATAATGGAATCTAATAGTGAATATCTTTCCAATGAATCCGAAAAATCCAAAGTTCGTAGCGGGAATCAAAAGATATGTCCAGTCGAAAATTCTGAATAGTCGCTATGGAATTCAGGCCCTTAAAAATGGACATTTTGCAAATGACCTCGGATTTCGACGAAACCAGTTTTGTTAGTTCCGTGATGTCGAATTATTGCTAGATTCCAAATTTCATAATTTTTCGAATCAATATGTGAGCGTGGCAAAGGAAAACGTGTTTTGACTATTTCAGTTGATTTTAATCGACTGGAAATTGGCCATTTTTCTAACGGTCTCAGAATTCGACGAAACTAGTTTTGTTAGGACCGTATCGTCAATACGAAGCTAGAAAATATTTTTCGGGAATTTCTAGAGTTAGTATGTGACCTCGGTAATTCGAAATGTACGTTTAGAATTCAATAAAGTGATTTAAATGTAAATTTAACGGAAACTGATTGTAACAGCCGAATTAGCTGACGATACATATCCCATTGTGTTCGGAATGGGGGTTAAACGCTATGGACGACAGGTGGTGGGCCTCGTTTTGATGACGTATGTAAAAGTCAACTTTCAAAAATAATAAAATAATAAAATAATAAATAAATAAATAAAAAAAAGAAAAAACCCCCCTTATCTCCTTTGGCCCCCCCGTTTAAATCAAAATCAAAAAAAAAAAAACAAAAAAAAAAGGAGAAGGACGGAGGAATGCAGCAGCCGCCGCCGCTCAGGGCAGGGCGCCCGGCCTCCATCCACCACCGCTCCGGTTCCCCAACCCGCCTCCGCCTCTTCCCCGATCCCTCTTCCTCCCTCTCACCTCCTCCACGAACGCGACGCCCCCAAGACGCCTGCCGCCCGCCGCAGATGGCCTCCGCGCCTCCCCCTCCTCCCTCACGAACCCGCGACCACCAGACCGCCGCCATCTTTCTCTCCCCCCCCCGAGACCCAAGCCTGACGTGGAACTCCCCCTCCTTCCTCCAATTACTGTAAGCCTTTATGATTTTTATTTTTTTTTATATTTGAAATTCAATTTTTATTTATTAATTTACATATATGAAATTAGTATATTTTTATTAAGATAAAGATGATGTTTTTATTTAGGAAAAGTTTATATTTTTGTATAAAGTTTAGATCTTTATATAGGAATAGATTAGATTTATAGTCAAGTAAAAATATATATATATATATATATATAATTTTGATATTATAGAAGAAATAAAAATATGATTTTTAGCTTTATAAAAATATAAATTTTTATAGAGTAGAGATAATTAAATTTTTTTTTTTTAGGGAAGTGTATAGCGTCATGAAAATTTGATTTCTATAAAGGAAAGGTTAAATTTTTAATCGCCATAAAGTTTATATTTTTAATCGCCATAAAGTTTATATTTTTAATCGCTAGAAAGATAAGATTTTTACTTAAGAAAGATTTGATTTTTGAATGGTAGAAAGATTATACTTTTAATCGAAGAAAGGTTATATCTTTATGAGTAGAAAGGTATGATTTTTGAATATAGAAAGGATATATTTTAACTAAGTAAAAATGTGATAGTTATCTAATCAAGAGATGATTTTTAATTATAAAAATGTGATTTTTATATATTGAATAGCTAAATAAAAATTCGATTTTTATATATTGAATAGCGAAATAAAAATTTGATTTTTATATATTGAATAGCAAAGTAAAAATTCGATTTTTACATATGTAGAGAATACGGGCAATGAAGATGATAAAAAGGCGAGAAGAAGAGTCAAGATGATTGGATAGCTATCGGTGAGAACTTCTCACTCAAATTCTACTTTTCTAGTTATATATATATATACTAGGATGCAGACGGTGCTTATTAGAAGCACCCGACACCCGTCCACAGACCATGGACTTGTTTGATTGGTTGTGTAGTTGGTTAGATTATTTGATTTGGATTTGATTGTTTTGGTGAAATTGAAATTGACTTGATTGATGTGTGAATGGCGTGGGCCTTCACTAGACCGGGGATAAGGCTAGGCCTCGTCCCGTTTCTAGTATCGTGCCGTTATGCCGCCGAAATTTTCTAAAATATGTTAGAAAATAAAAATATCATTTTATTGTGTAAATGAACAATAGAAATTCATATGTTGGAATAAAATGTTTTATCGTTAAAAATATAATTTTTAACGTGAATATGAATATAGTGAAAGTGAATAAATAAATATTCATTTACAAACCAGACGGTTTGTTTATGTACACTTATTTGAAGGACATTGATTGGGTCGATAAATTTTACACATCGCCCAACTGCACAACTAAAATCTGTGTTTGATTGTTTGAAAACCCCACACGGGTATTGGGATGAAATTTGAAGTTCACTCATCCTGATGGATTAAATATGTCGATCGATTGATTGACAGGCTGTTATAAGCGTTAGATATCTATATTTGATGCTTATATAGTGTAGTGCACTTTGGTTGATGGTTGATTATTTTTCAATGCTATTATACATGTGTTGTATGAAAATCCATATAATTAACTTTATATGGCAATTGATTGGGCCTCATTCCAGTTTTAAAATAGAAATATTTGAAATAGAAATATTCGAAATGGAATATTTGAAAATATCAATATGTGAAGCCGTGATGATTAGATTGACGCCATTTTGACGTGAACGATATTTATATCGATTGAAAACGATTTCGAAAAGAAATGAATTGAAAACGATTTCGAAAAGAAATGAATTGAAACGATTTCGAAATGAATTGAATTGAAAACGATTTCGAAATGAATTGAATTGAAAACGATTTCGAAAAGAATTGAATTGAAAACGATTTCGAAATGAATTGAATTGAAAACGATTTCGAAATGAATTGAATTGAAAACGATTTCGAAATGAATTGAATTGAAAACGATTTCGAAAAGAATTGAATTGAAAACGATTTCGAAATGAATTGAATTGAAAACGATTTCGAAATGAATTGAATTGAAAACGATTTCGAAAAGAATTGAATTGAAAACGATTTCGAAATGAATTGAATTGAAAACGATTTCGAAATGAATTGAATTGAAAACGATTTCGAAATGAATTGAATTGAAAACGATTTCGAAATGAATTGAATTGAAAACGATTTCGAAATGAATTGAATTGAAAACGATATCGAAAAGAATTGAATTGAAAACGAATTCAAATTGAATCGAAAGTGAATTGAAATGAATTCAAATTGAATTGAAATTTGAGTTGAATAGAAATGAATTTTAAAACGAATTTATAAAAAAGAATTCAATTTCGATTTGAATTAAAAAGAAAGTTGAAATAGCTTTTGAAACGATTTTTAAACTATTTATATAATTCGTTTTAAATAGAAATCGACGAAATATATATTATATATATTATATATATAATATAATGGCCTGAATAGAACGCGCCGCGCTGCGGCAGTTCGCGAATTTCGACCATTGATTTCAAACGGACATTACGGGAGATCCGACCGTCGGATTCTCCTAAAACCGGAACCGTTGGGTTCGTATCGAAGAGAGCTTTCTAACGAATGTGAGAAATTAGAAATCTAACGGTTGGATTTGGAATTATGTCCAAATCAAATTTGAAAAAGGTCGCTGTAAGTGCAGTTCGATGGCCATTGATGGAAATCGACTGTACGGGCCTTGATAAAATTATTAAAAATAGTAATAATTTGTGTAAAATCATAAGAAATGGTTTAGAAAGGATTGGGATGAAAAACTCCATATTTGAAAAGATAAAAATAGATTTTTATCGAAATGAACTAGTTTTGAACTAGAAATATAATTCTATTTATTTTTAAGTAAATAAATTGAATTTGAAAAGGGTTTTGAAAATAACCAAAATATCCAATGATTGCATTGGAGTGGATTTGAATCGAAATTGTCTTCGGAATATTTCGATGTTGGAATTCGTGATTATACGGATGTTGTTACGGAAATTTGAAAGATATATATTTATATCGTTACTTCCAATACGACATTTGTTAATCGTAGAGTTTGATATTGAATATAAGCCGATATATTTTCTATTCAGAGCCTTATATTGAATATCAAATGTGATTTGGGTTTGTCGTGAATGGTGTCTTCACTAACACTGTTCTTGAACCCAGTTGAGAAAAGATTAAATCTTTTTATTTAGATTTAATGAAGTGTACCAATTAAATAACATTTAATTGGAATTGAATCGATATTGATTTTTGGGTTTATCGTGGACAGTGTTTTAAATAACACTCGTTCTTTAACCCGATGATTAATGAATGTGATTTTGGGTTTATCGCGAACCGTGTTTTAAATGACACTGATTCTTTAACCCAGTTAACGATTAAAACTAAGTGGAGTTTTAATGAATCTTTAATTAGATTGAAATAATCGAAAGTGGAGTACCACCAGTTTTGCTCCAGGCGATAGTTAAATCTTTAATTAGATTTGAACGTGAAATGGTAATTGAATTTACCAATAACACTGTGGTGTTAGATATGAAGTATTACCAGTTCTACTTCATGGGATAATAGGTTGGGATTGGGAAATTAAAACAAATGATTACTTCGGTAAGGTTCGCAAGTCCCGACTAGTTTGAATTGAGATTCAAAAATAAAATAAAAGAATAAATTCAAAGAATTTATCTTGGATAAAATTAATGGGAACATTTCCCTATGAATGTGAAATTTAGAAACTAACTGTCGGTTGGCCAAGCAGAATGGTTTTCTGGATATTGATCTGATGTTGGCTTCGGCCTTCGGGGTTAATATTTGGGGAATTATTCTCTTGATCA
Source organism: Allium sativum (assembly GCA_030737875.1). NCBI lineage: Eukaryota > Viridiplantae > Streptophyta > Magnoliopsida > Asparagales > Amaryllidaceae > Allium > Allium sativum. The sequence continues at coordinate 496,456,259 of CM060920.1, forward strand.
ATTTACGGTTAGTGACTGATGAATTGGAATGAGGCGTATGTTGTGTTTGTGTAGCACTTATTTAAAATAAACGCGAGTTATTCGGAAAGACCGGGTTTATCCCATTCTGAATAACTGATACGACGATAAGTCGAAGATGAAGACGGTGGTCGAAGACCGGAAGTTTTCACGTCGTTTGGGTAATTACTGATGATCTTGATTGGGCTGTACACCCAAGAAGATGGAAACAGTTAGTGATCGTCCAGACGTACTTGGAGATCGATGGATATGCGGGGTACTAGGTGCCTCCGGTTTCGTTCAGACCCCGAACGGACTTGTAAATGGACTGTGTGTCTGACATTGGAATTTAGTCTGTGTGATTGATTTCTATTAAATATATATCTGTTTGGCGGCGGAGAATTTATTCTCTTGCTTAACGCCCTTCTCTGAGACGTACGAGCTCAGGGGTTATATATTGATGGATATCAAACGCATGGAGTGAATTGCCTGTGTGGCATGCCTAAGTGGCAATTGATCGAGGCTTCTGTTGAAAAGCAAAGTCTTGTGGTGATGATCAAAGCACGACCTTTGTGGCGTAGCTTTGTGTAACGTTTACTTCGCGTGTTTCACACCCGGTATGAACCAAAAACGGGAGGGGACGTCAGGGAGGGCATGCGTTTCTTCCTAGCTAGAAGTGGCGTCAGTGGTTTTACACGCCCTGACGAGTTTGACCTATGTGGTTGTTGCTGTCGCGAGGCGCCTCGGATTGATCGGTCGTTCTCGAACCGATGGAGTCATTTAGTTGGCTCGTTTACGCCCCATAGGGCGGAGAAACGCATGTTCAGGCATTTTAATCCACTCCGTGTGGACCGGCCCTGAGGATCCAAGGGTCACTCGAGCTCTGATCCTGAGACTCGGGCTAGGCAGTCTCGAATCGGTTGAGGACTATCTTTTGCCTCGGTTCATAGACGGAAATCCAATTTCCAAATACGTGATCTTGCGGTTTTAGTTGTAATCCTATATATGGCGACATAGTGGGATGGGGCGCTCATGCCGCCTATGATTGATACTTATGATTTGAAGTTGTTTTATACACTATGCACTTATAATAGTATCAAATGATTTGTTTTAAACGTATCAAGCATTCTTTGGCTGTTATAAGGTAAAAACCCTATCCCCCGGCTTGCGTTGCATTGTGTGATAGGACCTGGGTCTTATAACAGCTTCATTTTTCTTTATTTAGCATTGCGCTGTTGTTTTATGCACTGGTATTCTTGGGAGGAAACCCGTTCCGTGTTATACGGCGTGGTCCCTTGATTTACCTAGCTCTAAAAATAAAGATTAACTGTTTTAGTTCTCACACCAGTCCCATGACTGACCTGGAGTTTATTATTTTAACCTAAACTCTGGGTGCCCTTATTTTGACACGGGCAGCTAGTAGTTTTGGTTTTGCAGATTTATATTCACAGGATCCTGGTTTTCAGCTGGAACGATATTCGGAAAGCTTTGTGTCCGTATATCTCTTCTAGTTGTATATTGTATTATTTTCCGCTGCGATGTATTTAAATGTAATTTAAATCTCTGATATTTGATATTTCTGTGTAATACTCTGTATATTCTTGTAATCTGATGCATTGTTGTAATATACAATGAAATGTTCTTCTGTATGCATTCTGATTTGTCGTGTTCTCAAACGATAGGGTGTTTCGAGCGGTTTGGGTCGGTTTAGCGACTGGTTCGGACCGAGCGAAATTCTTTGCCGTCACATTTGGTATCGGAGCTTTGGTTTACCAAGCTCAGAGAACAAGACACATTAGAACCATATGAAAGGATTCATCAGATATTGGATTAGAAAAATCCAATGAGAACGACTCGTTAGAGATGGGATCAGTAGTATCCTAGAACGAGTGTGAAGAGTATATTTTTGGAAAATGAAAACAATTTTGTTTTGAAAATTTAAACCAACTATTCGTATTTGATTATTTATTTAATATTGATTTGGACAGTCCAGTATATAAAGAATTTGCATATACGCCTTGCAAACGTATATTCAAAGTTTTAATATACTGGATAGATATAGAATTACACTCTAGTCGCCCGGGGGTGATTCTGATGATTGATATATCATCATCAGAGTTTATATTCGAGTGACGAACGTGTAACATCTATATATTTCCTATTGACTGGTGTGAGAACCAAAATTAGATAGGGCCTATTGTTGTGATTTGGCATCAAAAAACATGATTTTTGTATATGTATTAAAATTATGAATTTGAGACTCTAATTCACTAATTGATTGATATTTGTGTTGTTTGTTCATTGTTTGATAATTTTGAACCATTATGCCTAATTTGATCAAATATTGAATTGTATTGAAAATTGGTCGCATTTGCTTGCATATACATGTATATCCTTGAACAGGTCATAGCAAGGAGGCTAGAGCAGAGAATAAAATTTGTTTGCCCGACAAATAGGTACATGTTTACTACATAATTTCCTGTTTTGTTTGGGTGATGATGATTTTGTGAGCCTATTGGCTAGCCGCTTGGCTTTTTCTTTTTCTTTTTGAGATCTGAAGGACCGGGGAAGCTATTTGAAATTCCCCGATGCTCCCGGTGCAGGGGAGGTTATGGCGAAATTTTTCGAAAATTTAGGGTGTTAGCCAAATTTTTGAAATTTTGAAAATTCTCAGAAACTGAAAAGTTGGAGAATGAAAGCCAGATCGAACGTAGAGTTAGTTAATCAAACCACTTTCGACTTTGTTCCTTTTCGGGGACGAAAAGTTTTAAGTGGGGGAGATTGTAATAACCCGTAAAATGCGGGCTAGTTTAAAATTTTTATTTTGGCAATTTTAACGAATTTTGCATATTTAAAATGAATTATTTTAAATGATATCGACGAGAATTTATTTTGAATATAATTCGACATATATATTATATACGTCGTCGTTAGAATATAAATATTTATATATAATTATAAATATAATTGAAAATGGCGCGGTAGTTCGATAATTCGATTTCAAACTTCAATTGAATGTACCGGGTGCAAAACAATCCGGATTTTAGTGAAACCAAAAATAATGGAATCTAATAGTGAATATCTTTCCAACGAATCCGAAAAATCCAAAGTTCGTAGCGGGAATCAAAAGATATGTCCAGTCGAAAATTCTGAATAGTCGCTATGGAATTCAGGCCCTTAAAAATGGACATTTTGCAAATGACCTCGGATTTCGACGAAACCAGTTTTGTTAGGTCCGTGAAGTCGAATTATTGCTAGATTCCAAATTTCATAATTTTTCGAATCAATATGTGAGCGTGGCAAAGGAAAACGTGTTTTGACCATTTCAGTTGATTTTAATCGACTGGAAATTGGCCATTTTTCTAACGGTCTCAGAATTTGACGAAACTAGTTTTGTTAGGACCGTATCGTCAATACGAAGCTAGAAAATATTTTTCGGGAATTTCTAGAGTTAGTATGTGACCTCGGTAATTCGAAATGTACGTTTAGAATTCAATAAAGTGATTTAAATGTAAATTTAACGGAAACTGATTGTAACAGCCGAATTAGGTGACGATACATATCCCATTGTGTTCGGAATGGGGGTTAAACGCTATGGACGACAGGTGGTGGGCCTCGTTTTGATGACGTATGTAAATGTCAACTTTCAAAAATAATAAAATAATAAAATAATAAATAAATAAAAAAAACCCCTTATCTCCTTTGGCCCCCCCGTTTAAATCAAACTCAAAAAAAAAAAAAACAAAAAAAAAGGAGAAGGACGGAGGAACGCAGCAGCCGCCGCCGCTCAGGGCAGGGCGCCCGGCCTCCATCCACCACCGCTCCGGTTCCCCAACCCGCCTCCGCCTCTTCCCCGATCCCTCTTCCTCCCTCTCACCTCCTCCACAAACGCGACGCCCCCAAGACGCCTGCCGCCCGCCGCAGATGGCCTCCGCGCCTCCCCCTCCTCCCTCACGAACCCGCGACCACCAGACCGCCGCCATCTTCCCCCCCCCCCGAGACCCAAGCCTGACGTGGAACTCCCCCTCCTTCCTCCAATTACTGTAAGCCTTTATGATTTTTATTTTTTTTAATATATGAAATTCAATTTTTATTTATTAATTTACATATATGAAATTAGTATATTTTTATTAAGATAAAGATGATGTTTTTATTTAGGAAAAGTTTATATTTTTGTATAAAGTTTAGATCTTTATATAGGAATAGATTAGATTTATAGTCAAGTAAAAAATATATATATAATTTTGATATTATAGAAGAAATAAAAATATGATTTTTAGCTTTATAAAAATATAAATTTTTATAGAGTAGAGATAATTAAAATATATTTTTTTTAGGGAAGTGTATAGCGTCATGAAAATTTGATTTCTATAAAGGAAAGGTTAAATTTTTAATCGCCATAAAGTTTATATTTTTAATCGCCATAAAGTTTATATTTTTAATCGCTAGAAAGATAAGATTTTTACTTAAGAAAGATTTGATTTTTGAATGGTAGAAAGATTATACTTTTAATCGAAGAAAGGTTATATCTTTATGAGTAGAAAGGTATGATTTTTGAATATAGAAAGGATATATTTTAACTAAGTAAAAATGTGATAGTTATCTAATCAAGAGATGATTTTTAATTATAAAAATGTGATTTTTATATATTGAATAGCTAAATAAAAATTCGATTTTTATATATTGAATAGCGAAATAAAAATTTGATTTTTATATATTGAATAGCAAAGTAAAAATTCGATTTTTACATATGTAGAGAATACGGGCAATGAAGATGATAAAAAGGCGAGAAGAAGAGTCAAGATGATTGGATAGCTATCGGTGAGAACTTCTCACTCAAATTCTACTTTTCTAGTTATATATATATATACTAGGATGCAGATGGTGCTTATTAGAAGCACCCGACACCCGTCCACAGACCATGGACTTGTTTGATTGGTTGTGTAGTTGGTTAGATTATTTGATTTGGATTTGATTGTTTTGGTGAAATTGAAATTGACTTGATTGATGTGTGAATGGCGTGGGCCTTCACTAGACCGGGGATAAGGCTAGGCCTCGTCCCGTTTCTAGTATCGTGCCGTTATGCCGCCGAAATTTTCTAAAATATGTTAGAAAATAAAAATATCATTTTATTGTGTAAATGAACAATAGAAATTCATATGTTGGAATAAAATGTTTTATCGTTAAAAATATAATTTTTAACGTGAATATGAATATAGTGAAAGTGAATAAATAAATATTCATTTACAAACCAGACGGTTTGTTTATGTGCACTTATTTGAAGGACATTGATTGGGTCGATAAATTTTACACATCGCCCAACTGCACAACTAAAATCTGTGTTTGATTGTTTGAAAACCCCACACGGGTGTTGGGATGAAATTTGAAGTTCACTCATCCTGATGGATTAAATATGTCGATCGATTGATTGACAGGCTGTTATAAGCGTTAGATATCTATATTTGATGCTTATACAGTGTAGTGCACTTTGGTTGATTATTTTTCAATGCTATTATACATGTGTTGTATGAAAATCCATATAATTAACTTTATATGGTAATTGATTGGGCCTCATTCCAGTTTTAAAATAGAAATATTTGAAATAGAAATATTCGAAGTGGAATATTTGAAAATATCAATATGTGAAGCCGTGATGATTAGATTGACGCCATTTTGACGTGAACGATATTTATATCGATTGAAAACGATTTCGAAAAGAAATGAATTGAAAACGATTTCGAAAAGAAATGAATTGAAACGATTTCGAAATGAATTGAATTGAAAACGATTTTGAAATGAATTGAATTGAAAACGATTTCGAAAAGAATTGAATTGAAAACGATTTCGAAATGAATTGAATTGAAAACGATTTCGAAATGAATTGAATTGAAAACGATTTCGAAATGAATTGAATTGAAAACGATTTCGAAAAGAATTGAATTGAAAACGATTTCGAAATGAATTGAATTGAAAACGATTTCGAAAAGAATTGAATTGAAAACGATTTCGAAATGAATTGAATTGAAAACGATTTCGAAATGAATTGAATTGAAAACGATTTCGAAATGAATTGAATTGAAAACGATTTCGAAATGAATTGAATTGAAAACGATTTCGAAATGAATTGAATTGAAAACGATTTCGAAAAGAATTGAATTGAAAACGAATTCAAATTGAATCGAAAGTGAATTGAAATGAATTCAAATTGAATTGAAATTTGAGTTGAATAGAAATGAATTTTAAAACGAATTTATAAAAAAGAATTCAATTTCGATTTGAATTAAAAAGAAAGTTGAAATAGCTTTTGAAACGATTTTTAAACTATTTATATAATTCGTTTTAAATAGAAATCGACGAAATATATATTATATATATAATATAATGGCCTGAATAGAACACGCCGCGCTGCGGCAGTTCGCGAATTTCGACCATTGATTTCAAACGGACATTACGGGAGATCCGACCGTCGGATTCTCCTAAAACCGGAACCGTTGGGTTCGTATCGAAGAGAGCTTTCTAACGAATGTGAGAAATTAGAAATCTAACGGTTGGATTTGGAATTATGTCCAAATCAAATTTGAAAAAGGTCGCTGTAAGTGCAGTTCGATGGCCATTGATGGAAATCGACTGTACGGGCCTTGATAAAATTATTAAAAATAGTAATAATTTGTGTAAAATCATAAGAAATGGTTTAGAAAGGATTGGGATGAAAAACTCCATATTTGAAAAGATAAAAATAGATTTTTATCGAAATGAACTAGTTTTGAACTAGAAATATAATTCTATTTATTTTTAAGTAAATAAATTGAATTTGAAAAGGGTTTTGAAAATAACCAAAATATCCAATGATTGCATTGGAGTGGATTTGAATCGAAATTGTCTTCGGAATATTTCGATGTTGGAATTCGTGATTATACGGATGTTGTTACGGAAATTTGAAAGATATATATTTATATCGTTACTTCCAATACGACATTTGTTAATCGTAGAGTTTGATATTGAATATAAGCCGATATATTTTCTATTCAGAGCCTTATATTGAATATCAAATGTGATTTGGGTTTGTCGTGAATGGTGTCTTCACTAACACTGTTCTTGAACCCAGTTGAGAAAAGATTAAATCTTTTTATTTAGATTTAATGAAGTGTACCAATTAAATAACATTTAATTGGAATTGAATCGATATTGATTTTTGGGTTTATCGTGGACAGTGTTTTAAATAACACTCGTTCTTTAACCCGATGATTAATGAATGTGATTTTGGGTTTATCGTGAACCGTGTTTTAAATGACACTGATTCTTTAACCCAGTTAACGATTAAAACTAAGTGGAGTTTTAATGAATCTTTAATTAGATTGAAATAATCGAAAGTGGAGTACCACCAGTTTTGCTCCAGGCGATAGTTAAATCTTTAATTAGATTTGAACGTGAAATGGTAATTGAATTTACCAATAACACTGTGGTGTTAGATATGAAGTATTACCAGTTCTACTTCATGGGATAATAGGTTGGGATTGGGAAATTAAAACAAATGATTACTTCGGTAAGGTTCGCAAATCCCGACTAGTTTGAATTGAGATTCAAAAATAGAATAAAAGAATAAATTCAAAGAATTTATCTTGGATAAAATTAATGGGAACATTTCCCTATGAATGTGAAATTTAGAAACTAACTGTCGGTTGGCCAAGCAGAATGGTTTTCTGGATATTGATCTGATGTTGGCTTCGGCCTTCGGGGTTAATATTTGGGGAATTATTCTCTTGATCAATTTACGGTTAGTGACTGATGAATTGGAATGAGGCGTATGTTGTGTTTGTGTAGCACTTATTTAAAATAAACGCGATTTGTTCGGAAAGACCGGGTTTACCCATTCTGAATAACTGATACGACGATAAGTCGAAGATGAAGACGGTGGTCGAAGACCGGAAGTTTTCACGTCGTTTGGGTAATTACTGATGATCTTGATTGGGCTGTACACCCAAGAAGATGGAAACAGTTAGTGATCGTCCAGACGTACTTGGAGATCGATGGATATGCGGGGTACTAGGTGCCTCCGGTTTCGTTCAGACCCCGAACGGACTTGTAAATGGACTGTGTGTCTGACATTGGAATTTAGTCTGTGTGATTGATTTCTATTAAATATATATCTGTTTGGCGGCGGAGAATTTATTCTCTTGCTTAACGCCCTTCTCTGAGACGTACGAGCTCAGGGGTTATATATTGATGGATATCAAACGCATGGAGTGAATTGCCTGTGTGGCATGCCTAAGTGGCAATTGATCGAGGCTTCTGTTGAAAAGCAAAGTCTTGTGGTGATGATCAAAGCACGGCCTTTGTGGCGTAGCTTTGTGTAACGTTTACTTCGCGTGTTTCACACCCGGTATGAACCAAAAACGGGAGGGGACGTCAGGGAGGGCATGCGTTTCTTCCTAGCTAGAAGTGGCGTCAGTGGTTTTACACGCCCTGACGAGTTTGACTTATGTGGTTGTTGCTGTCGCGAGGCGCCTCGGATTGATCGGTCGTTCTCGAACCGATGGAGTCATTTAGTTGGCTCGTTTACGCCCCATAGGGCGGAGAAACGCATGTTCAGGCATTTTAATCCACTCCGTGTGGACCGACCCTGAGGATCCAGGGGTCACTCGAGCTCTGATCCTGAGACTCGGGCTAGGCAGTCTCGAATCGGTTGAGGACTATCTTTTGCCTCGGTTCATAGACGGAAATCCAATTTCCAAATACGTGATCTTGCGGTTTTAGTTGTAATCCTATATATGGCGACATAGTGGGATGGGGCGCTCATGCCGCCTATGATTGATACTTATGATTTGAAGTTGTTTTATACACTATGCACTTATAATAGTATCAAATGATTTGTTTTAAACGTATCAAGCATTCTTTGGCTGTTATAAGGTAAAAACCCTATCCCCCGGCTTGCGTTGCATTGTGTGATAGGACCTGGGTCTTATAACAGCTTCATTTTTCTTTATTTAGCATTGCGCTGTTGTTTTATGCACTGGTATTCTTGGGAGGAAACCCGTTCCGTGTTATACAGCGTGGTCCCTTGATTTACCTAGCTCTAAAAATAAAGATTAACTGTTTTAGTTCTCACACCAGTCCCATGACTGACCTGGAGTTTATTATTTTAACCTAAACTCTGGGTGCCCTTATTTTGACACGGGCAGCTAGTAGTTTGGGTTTTGCAGATTTATATTCACAGGATCCTGGTTTTCAGCTGGAACGATATTCGGAAAGCTTTGTATCCGTATATCTCTTCTAGTTGTATATTGTATTATTTTCCGCTGCGATGTATTTAAATGTAATTTAAATCTCTGATATTTGATATTTCTGTGTAATACTCTGTATATTCTTGTAATCTGATGCATTGTTGTAATATACAATGAAATGTTCTTCTGTATGCATTCTGATTTGTCGTGTTCTCAAACGATAGGGCGTTTCGAGCGGTTTGGGTCGGTTTAGCGACTGGTTCGGACCGAGCGAAATTCCTTGCCGTCACAAGTCAGGGACGGAGGCGACGAGGTTGAAGCGCCTTGGGTTTTTTTCTTCTAATTTTCCATTCTGAAAATGAACGGGGAAAAGGGGGAGGGAGTATAAAGGAGGGGTCGACTTTGAATTTAAATATTTATTTAATTTAATTCTATTCAAAAAAGCGACCTTTTTATTTCGAACTCTAAATCGAACCCACCGACTGTCGTCCCTAGCTAATCACCCCCATTCCGAACACAATTGGATATGTATCATAAGCTGATTCGACCGTTTCAATCAGTTTTCATCAAAATCTAAATATAACTCTATATATTTTATTTGAACGCACATTTCAATTTACCGGGGCCACGTATGAACTCTAAAAATTCCCAAAAAATATTTTCTAGCTTCGTATTGACGATACGGTCCTAACAAAACTAATTTCATCGAATTCCGAGACCGTTTGAAAAATGGCCATTTTCCAGTCGATTAAAATCAACTAAAACTAGTCAAACGCGTTTTCCTTTGCCACGCTCACATATTGATTCGAAAAATTACGAATTTTGGAATCTAGCAATAATTTGACGTCCTAGATCCAACAAAAGTGGTTTCGTCGAAAACCGAGGTCTTCTTCAGAATTCCCATTTTTAAGGGCCAGAATTCCATAGCGACTATTCTGAATTTTCAACTGGGCGTAACTTTTTATTCCAGCTATGAAATTCTGATTTTTATGATTCGTTGGAAAGATATTCTCTATCAGATTCTAATATTTTTGGTTTCGCTAAAATCCGGTTTATATTGAATCCTGTACATTCATTTGAATTTTGAAATCGAATTTTCGAACTACCGCACCATTTTCAATTCCTTTTATAATTATAAATAATTAATTATATTCTAACGTCGATCTATATAAATATATACGTTCTAATTCTATTCAAAATAAATTTGTCGTCGTTATTATTTAAAATAAATCATTTTAAATATTCAGAATTCACAAAAATTGCCAAAATAAAAATTTTAAATTGGCTCAGATTTCCGGGTTATTACAATTAATGCAAGTAAAGAGCCGATCGATAGGGTAGTAAGGGTACATCTAACATGTTCATGGCAATTAGGCTGATTGAGGTGGAATCCTCACGATAGATGTACACCTGAAGGCTACCACAATTACGGGGATTGGGATCACGTTATCATTTTATACAGATTACTAGTTGGGACACTAGTTAGGTGGTGCAGAGATAGATATAGAAATCAGAATAACAAAGTAGTAGCGAAGCAGAGAAAGAGTAGAAGCGCATTCAGTTTATCTTGCCTTGTCATACCTTATACTTATCCTGTGTTATCTTGTTATCCCTGTTATCACGATATTGTCTTATATTCAGTTTATTCATGTCAAAAAGCTTTTGCTTGTTTATATGCTGAAAGTCACTGGACTTACCAGTCTTATGTCTGACCTAGTTTTGTTTCGCCTCTTTTCTTCCGTTCCTCCCCCCCCAGGTTCACAGGGAGGAAATGTTACCACTTAGCTCAATTTTCTTTTCAAGCTCGAAGATAGTCGATGTTTTGCTTTGGACCCTCTCTTCCACTACTATGGCTGGTTCATGCTTTATTGGGAAATATCATTGTTATTTTTATGCTTCTTTTATACTTGGAAGTTTTTAAATCAAGACAGAAGTTCTATGTATTACTTTTAAGTATGATTGAGACAACTGTTGTAAAAGCTTCACTAAACCACATTGTTAATAAAATGACTTTATTTTCCGTTGTTTTATTTGTCTGTCTTGTAATTTATCTGCATCTTTTACCTAAAGCGCTCCACTGAAGTTAAGGCATTCCCTTTGTGAGTGACCTTAACGGAGGTGAGTTGTTTCATCCTCACACTACTCCAATGAATGACCGGGTCACCAAACTCCCTCGGTTTTCACCAAACATTTCCCTGATGCTTGTAGCTGATATGCGTCAGTCATGTGATCCTTTTATGAGAGTGTAATATGGAGACACTAAGAAAAACACAAAGTTTTATATGTCACTTATCATCTAATCTTTTCGATCATTAGTTAAGAACCTTCAAAATTGAAGGCGTTTTAATGCTTCTTTCACATGCCTTTGTTTGTACTGAAAGCTTATCAGGTTAGCGTGAAGTTATGTACTGGAAATGTCTGTAAAAGCTTTCTCTTACACTCAAACCGATGCTCCATCTTCTTTATACCACTGCTCTGCTCTTTGAAGCCCCTCCCCCACATGAGTGCCTCCTCTCCATCCCTTAATCTTCTAATGCAAACTCCCAGTACACTTCGCATACCATTTCCGCCATGCTCGAACCCAAGAAACAGTTCGTATATTTTTTTGGGTAGTGTTGAATTAGTTTTTATTTTATAAAGCTTCAAAACAAAGGAATTGACAAGGTCATTGCTGTATGTATTTATAGATCTATGATTTCTTAAAGATGAAGGAGTAGGGATTTAGGATGGTGACAATTCAAATAGTAGTTGTGTACTTGAATTTGTCTCCTAGTATACTTCAAAGTTAAGAAAACTAAAAGCAAAGTAAATACATGCTGTGTATTTTTGTTCGGTCCTCGATATGTAAAACTCCATTCATTTTACATTCAGCTATAGACAAAAATAAAAATACCATCATGGTCAGCAATGTGCCACGATCCCAGAACTATAATAATATAGACAAGTTACCTTATTCTGTGAAACTTCGAAATGTTGATATAGGGTGTAAAATACTACAAATTAAAAGTTGCTTATTTTCCAAATTTAAAAATTATAGTAAAATTCTAAAAGTTAAATTATAACTACGCCTCAAAGATCTTGTCCAAATTCGAAACCAATATTTAATTATAATTAAATATATCGTTATGGTTTATAAACGATTCAATAGCGACTATTTGATAATTTGATTTAGCCATAGCTTACAATCTATAAGACAAAATCTCGATTTTTCTCTTTCATTAAAAAAATACAGTTTAATAGATTCGAACGTTTCTTATTTTGAAGAAATCTGACTTAAAACGAATCATGTAAGTTGATGTTCAAAACTCAATATTACGAACTACCGCAATGTTACAAGCTTGATTTTAATTATATTATAATTAATACATTCAACTGTCCTTTAAATAATATAATTGTTATTATAACTCAAATATAAACTTAATTAAATATTTTAAATTATCCAATTCGCACAATATTATCAGTTTAGATATTTCTGACTGTTTCGGAAATTAAATTTATTATTCCACTATTTTTATTAAATAAAAATAAATCATAATTATTTAATTTAAGCTAATTAAATTACAAAACCATTATTTAAATAATTAAATTAATTAATTATTCAACTGCTAGAAATACGGGACATTATATTCTTTTCCCCTTAAAAGAATTTTGTCCCCGAAATTACTAAAGTAAGAAAAATCGCTACAAACTCTTTTGACCAAGTGAAAAATAATTTTCTTTAATTCTCTGCTTCAGTTTTAACTGAACCAATTAATTAAAATATTAATTAATTCCTTATTAACGGCAAATTTTCAAAAATTTTGAAAATTTTCTAACACTTTAAATTCCCGAAAAATTTCGCCAGCGTCTCCTTTGCACGACTCAATCGTACAGCTACAACTCGCCTCTCTAGGCTTTCTCCAATCCAAAAGAAATTTCAACAGCCATGCGGCTTGCCAAATAGGCTCATAAATCTCATATGGAATATAAACTTGTACCTTTTTGTTGGGAATTCCATTTCTATTTCTTCAATTTGCTACCACGTCATCATATACCCATGCATTCCCAATTGGTTTCCAATCGGTTCATCCTCAAATCTAATTGTTTGCTTATACCAAATCAAAATCCATTATCAACTAAAATTCCATTCCAGATTGTCTCTAATCCAATCCAATTATATTTAACTTAATTTAAGTTCTAATTTATTTATTCACTTAACCATTTCAATCTATTTAACTTCATAAGTTAAATTTAATTTCAAAATTTCAAGTCCTTGGGTTTTTATTTCAAATTAGTTTGAAATCATATATAATAATAATAATTTAAAACATTTGAATTTCCGGCCAACTTATTTTCTCAAAACAATTCAAAAAAATCTTTCGTAGTAATCCGTCACTTATAAACTCGAAAATGAACACTAATGATGTCGCGATTCATCATCAGGGTTATTTCCCAGCCATCGAAATGAGTTCAATACTGTATCACTTTCAAAACTTATTTTTAAACACTTTCATTTGAAATCACTTCAAAATATTCCTTAAAACATTTGGAAAACATTTCCAAATTTACCCAGGATCTTAAAATTTCCCTATATTCAATTCAAACTTCAATTTCAAACACCTTTTCAACTTTCCAGAGTTTTAATTCCAAATCTGTTTTAAATTCAGATTTAATCCTTTTGAATTTATATATCACTCTTATACGAATTCTGATTGGTTATTTATAATCGTTTCAATTATAATCTTATTCGATTATAATTACAACCAACTTATCCAATATTATTATAATATTTAAATATAAATACTTCTTTTATGTCGAGATACACCTTGGATAAAATTATTTCATTTACCCTCCTTAAAAAAACACACTGTGTTGGTTTATCGTATTCGAGCGTTTAGAAACCCCTATCGGTTTCATGGTGCCCAACCATCGACCAGAATTCATAAGCCACTCAACCAATAAAACTCCACAATATAAAACCATTTTTATAAAATCTACAAATACGTTCACTCATATATATACACTCAAACTCAATCTAGGGTATTATTAACCCCATCTCTATTGAGTTACGCCACAGAGCCAAGGTAATCACACTTAACCTTCAGCTCTGATACCACTGTAACGATCTAGGGTTTTAGACCCTGAAAATCGACATACAACACGATGTCGACTATTAAGCATCAGAAGTACCAGATCATTAATAGAAAGAAGTTAGAGGGTGAGAAATAGAAAGAAAGAAAGTTAGAATAGAAGAAGAAGGAGATCACAACAGAATAGAATCAGAGTAACACGAATCTCACAGTGGAACGAATAAATATATAATATAACAACTTTTGAAATACAAAACTATAACTGTACATATATACCAGTATAACTCATAACATAACAGCGGAATAATACTCTATATATAACTAATGTTGAAGCCTCCTGCTCCAAGCACCTCCAAGTATATCTGAAAAATCCCGACTACTTGACTGCCCATACAAATTTGGACACCCAAGAGTTTAGGGAAAACAAAACAAAATAAACACTGGGTCAGTCATTTGACGGGTGTGAGTAGACTACAAACACTTGGTTTAACTTTTCATAATCCTTTTCAAAGGAATGATAATCATAAGACCAATCCACACATAAACATGGATGGTTTTTACCTTACGATAACCCAAAATACTTCTTAAAACCAATATTTTCTGAAATTATAATAATGTCTAAATCAAGTAGATAGCAATCTAGTAGGACGCTTTCATCTCACGCTTTACGTATATAATATACAATCAAAAAGTCTAGGCTCTTATTGGGTAATGGATTTCAAACTATGACAAGGTATGGAATCACCTTCCGATCAGTGTACTCTAGAAGCGATACACTAGAGTTAAACAAGAACATCTTTTAACTCGGCCACACATGACCAGCCATTCATTTCACTTGAATGTTTCGAATATATTGTCACCTTCTAGTTGGTATACCAACATAACCGTTCTCGAGAGATACAAAATTGAGAGAAGTAACAAATATGAATATTCTCTAGATGGAGATAATATATCCTAATTGGATGCGACCCACTTAGCCATGCTGCCTGCCCGATTTCTGTCGTTTCTCGGTTGATGAGGCCTCAGGTCATAACCTATACTTTGACAGATCACACCTATGTCTACTTTGAATGCCATATCGCCATACCCTAAAAATCACAAATTGATTTTCCTAAAAAAACACGAGTATAAAGCAAAGAGAAACGAATTCCTCCGCCACCAACGTAAATACGTTTGAAGCGATCAACTTACGCAATCTATTACATATACCCTCTCAGACATTCATCCATACACGTTGTCCTGGGACTGGACAACCAAAGGCACTATTATGTAGATCCATCTTAGGCAACTTCTACCTGGGATCGTGAGGACAACACTTGCACAAATTCTGTCTTCAATTATCTTCATCATATTTGATTCACAATGCTAATTCCCATACGGATGGTTTTCAGATAATAAAATCTGATCCCGGTCTCTCCATATTGACAACGGAAAAAGGTCAAAACTTTGATAGCCAAATAACTATCAAAGGAAACATACATACAAACAATGGTCGTATTTTCTAATGGAAATTACACCGATCAATCATTAATTAACATTCAACCCCTTTAAATTAATTTATTCATTCCTTAATCTCCCAAATAATTTTCAACTCGCTTAGCCTCTCACAATTTCTTGAAAAAACATTTCCATTTAATTTAAACTATTTATTTTATATATTTTAGAAAATATATCTTATCAATTTCGATAAAAAAATTCCATTTGTCATCGCGCACCATTACTCTTCTCTATCCATTAGTAACTAACTGTAAACTAGTAAGAGAACAACTTCCTAAGTATTATCCCCGAAGGCCGAAACCAACATCAGATCAATACCCAGAAAGCCATTCAGCTTAATTAGTCTCCAGTTAGTTTCAAATTTCCTTAACTCCATTTTAATCTGCAAAACGTTTGCTTTTAAATCATTATTCACTTTAAAATGTGAATATTATTTCTTTACAGAAAACAAAACTCATTTTATTTAATCAAATCTTGATTTAATTAAATATTTCCATTATAGTTTAAAATCCCATCTATCTAATTCTTTTATAAATTCATAATCATACTTCACTCCATATACTCCATTTATAAATCAACTTCCTGTTAAATAAATATCAAGGTTATAACTTAAATTCGATTTCCTATTTAGTCACCAATTATTTGTTTAAAAGAAAATATTAACTTTCTTGCCAATTAATGAGTTCTATAATATATAATTTATAAGAATAAATCATTTTAATAACATTCGACATCGTCGAATTTAAACTACAAATCCTTATTGATTTGTCTCATTTCTATTCCCATTTCGAATATCGAAATAATTTCATCATTTTATTTATAAACGATTTCCATTCTCCTTTTTAAATAAATTCTTTTCTTGAATTTATATTTTAAGACTATTTAATAATAATCATTTTGCTTTGTTTATAAATATCGTTTATAAATCAAATTACTTGTTTTTATAAAATCAAAAACAAGTTATTATATTCTAACTAATTGAAATTCCATTTCTATTTAAAAAAAGAAATTCCTTTTTAAAACCCAAATTTCTTTTCTAATATATTTGAATATATTTTACGGTATTATATACCAATTATTCCAGGTCAATGTTGTTCAACCACCCCAAACACACCAAAAAATCAATCATAGATTATTTATCACATCATACAATACACTATATGAAAAACAACGATAATTGTTGAGGAATCCAGTCGGATTCCTCCAACCTGTTTCGGCATCCACAGATGTTAATCAACATGAATAATACCAGTTTTAGAATAAATCTGTAATAAAATAATAAATATAATCCGTATTAAATTAACGATACATATGTATAACTATATATATTATTCAACCAATTTATAAGCAAATCATCTAAACAACCATTACACACAACATTCAATAATTTTTTTTTATCATTATTAAATAACGTTCATAAAATTATAAAACGGGACTGAGTTATTGAGTTTACTCACCTTGATCGTTAATCGTAAATAACAATTAACGTTCAATTGGTCATATTAGGCGTTTAATTACGCCAAAAATTGAAATGGTCTCCAAATGGCTCCAAACTAGCTCCATTATGTAGCCTTTGTCCATACGGTCCCAACAGATCAAACCGTTTGTAAAACTGATCACGTATCGACAGGATATTCATATTACAAATTTGGATACATTACTTAAATTAATTTAAAACTTAACTTAATATAAACGCGGGCCTTACCCTTAAAATCCGGCCCAACTCCTTACTTTCAATCCAAATGAAGAAGTTCATCACCTTCCTTCTGTTTGAATCCATAGAAATGCTCGCATTCCTACCTTGCCACACGTATAAACTTCCCTCTCAATATTTAACACCCAGTTTTAAATTTAATCCACCTTCTCTTAATATAAATAAATGGACCTCACTTTTCATCAGCCCACGTAACCATTTAGATGCCCACCAGCTTGCACGCTACAGTGCCATCATCTTCCCCTTTCACATAAACCCGTCAGCTCCTCTTATTTGTCTCCACCATTAAGTTTCTTGCCTTAATCTGCTTTTACGTTCTTCTTTTAATCCACACGTGTCCCTTCTTCCCTCAATGAAATGGTCTTCTCCTGATAGCCCATTTATACCCGATACTCCTATAGCCAATGCCATTCATATGCATTCCGCAACCGCTATCTACCCCTACGTAGGCTGTAGCGGACATAATTTGGACTACTTTGGTTCCCAAGTCTATGTTGAAAATGCTACTAGATGTTGCTGGGAGTATGTAGGCATATTTCTTGAATGTCAAGTAAGACTGTCTTATAAACTTGAAGTGCAGAATTTTAATGTTTTCTACCAAGTTCTGCACAACTCCCCTCATACCCAGTTCTTCTTCCTTCTTTCTTTGCCAATGCATAAGTATAATGCATGTTAAATACATCATGTTGACACGTATACCCCTACGTGTCCTCTTTCACACCCATCCATGCCATGTCCAACTTGTCCGCACCTTCTTCTACTAACTCAAAGTTCAGCTCGCTCATGTTTACGTCATAGTGTCTCTAGGTTCATACTCCCGCCATGAATAAAACCCGTGCACGAACCTTTGATTTGTGTTTGAACTCCTCACACTGCTCCAGTGAATGACCGCATCACTAAACTCCCTCAGTTTTCACCAAACATTTCCCCGATGCTAGTAGCTGATATGCGTTGGTCATGTGATCCTTTTGTGAGAGTGCAATATGGAAACACTAAGAAAAACACAAAGGATTTTATGTCACTTATCATATAATATTTTTGTTCATTAGTTAAGAACCTTCAAGATTGAAGACGTTTTAATGCTTCTTTCACATGCCTTTGTTTGTACTGAAAGCTCATCAGGTTAGCGTGAAGTTCTGTATTGGAAATGTCTGTAAAAGCTTTCTCTTACACTCAAACCGATGCTCCATCTTCTTTATACCACTGCTTTGCCATTTGAAGCCCCTCTCCCACGCGAGTGCCTCCTCTCCATCCCTTAATCTTCTAATGCAAACTCCCAGTACACTTCGCATGCCATTTCCGCCACGCTCGAACCCAAGAAACTGTTCGTATATTTTTTTGGGTAGTATTGAATTAGATTTTTTCTAAAGCTTCGAAACAAAATAATTGACGAGGTTATTGCTGTGTGTATTTATAGATCTATGATTCCTTAATGGTGAAGGAGTAGGGATCTAGGATGGTGACAATTCGAATGGTAGCTGTGTACATGAATCTGTCTCCTAGTATACTTCGAAGTTAAGAAAACTTAAAAGCAAAGTAAATACATGCTGTGTGTTTTTTCGGTCTCCGATACGTAAAACTCCATTCGTTTTACATACAGCTATAAATAAAAATAAAAATACCTCGTGTTCGTGTTCAGCAATGTGCCACGATCCTAAAAATATGATAATATAGACAAGTTACCTTATTCTGTGAAACTTCGAAATGTTGATATAGGGTGTAAAATACTCCAAATAAAAAGTCGCTTATTTTCCAAATTAATAATCACTGTTAAATTCTAAAAATTAAATTATAACTACTTCTCAAAGATCTTGTCCAAATTCGAAACCAATATTTAATTATAATTAAATATATCATTATGGTTTATAAATGATTCGATAGCGACTATTTGAAAATTTTATTTAGCTATAACTTACAATCTATAAGACAAAAACTTGATTTTTCTCTTCTATTAGAAAAACACAGTTTAATAGATCCGAACGTTTCTTGTTTTGAGGAAATCTGACTTAAAACGAATCACGTACACTCAATTGAAGTTCAAAACTCAATGTTATGAACTACCGCGATGTTACGAGCTCGATAATTTATAATTAATACGTTCAACTGTCATTTAAATAATATATTTGTTATTATAACTCAAATATAAACTTAATTAAATATTTTAAATTTTCCAATTCGCATAATATTATCACTTCAGCTATTTCTGACTGTTTCAGAAGTTAAATTTATTATTCCACTATTTATGTTAAATAAATATAAATCATAATTATTTAATTTAAGCCAACCATTATTTAAATAATTAAATTAATTATTCAACTGCTTGAAATACGGGACGTTACAATCAATGGATGCTTAATATTGGACAACTGTATGACACGGTGAAGTTATGTTGGGCAATACACCCGATGCTTTGCTTATGTTTAGGATTCTGTGCTAGTTGCAATAAACATGGATGGAGTACTTCAAGCCTTATGTGAGGTTTGTTACATATATCCGTGTAGTATTCGTAGTTAATATATTTTTTGGATAATGGATAAATTTACAGCTTATTGAATAAGTACGGATCAAGTCTACCTTTTTGAGAATGATTTTGAAGTCTGAAAAGAACCTTAGATTTTATAAGTAAAGTTTGCTTAAAAGAGGGTAACAAATGTACCAAATTCTTCTTCTTAGAAATTTCCAGTGCAAAAAACATTAAAAAATTATACATGCTAGTATAATAAATGAATTAGGTAAGATTATCTCCGAATGAAACTCTTTTCAAAGTATGGCCTTATCATACATTACAGAGTTTTTCAATACACCAGATGTTAGGGAAAGGTTTGATAATGTCATATACAATAATTCTTTTAGTCATGGCTAGATAATACCTAGAATCAAAAGTTAAATGTTCGGTTTTACATGTTTTTTAAATGTGGAATTGCTCCATATGTTGGAAAACAAATAGCAATTTATAATCATGAAAGGTTTTTACTATCAGCGTAACATAATTTTTTATGTAGTAAATTAAACCTTGGGGATCTTATGTTTTCCTTTTACAACCAACCATTACAGATTGCTTTGCCCATTTTTAAACAACTTAGTCTCCGATTTGAACTCTATTCGTAGGCGGTGTTACCTGTACAAGAAGAATATTTATCATACTAGATTTATTAACCACACTTTTTCCATATACTTGTATAATTTGTACAAAGATAACCTACGACAGAATGGTGGCTTCTTTAGACATTGTGGCAAATTTGACATCTCTTCTAGCGGTCAAGCAGTTATTTGTGTTATTCATGTCATACTTGATTCCCCAGAGCTCGAAAAAAGCAACAGTTCCTCCTGGTTTGTGAAATTTATTTCCAACCTTCCTAAATCCATTATCTTGCATTAAAGGACATTTAAATACTTACATATTTTAAATGTATTTTGATGCATGGGCTGTGTAATAGTGTGGCATAATGAAAAAAACTAAAAAGAATAACTTAATACCTTGAACATAACTTTTAGACAAATGTATGCGGTGAATATCGTATAATAGTTTTGTAATAGACACAACTATGTCAAATGAAGTACAATTTAAATGTAGAAGATAATCAGTAAATACTTTTGAAATATTAGTTTACAAATGAGTAAATTTTCATCAAGCCCTTGTCCAACTAATCCCCCAGCTTCTTTGTCAAATGCTTTAAAGCAGTTGTAACAACCCGAAAAATCAGAACCAATTAAATTTTTTATTTTAGCTATTTTAATGAGTTTTGAATATTTAAAATGATTTATTTTAAATAATAACGATTTAAAATTTATTTAAATCGAAGTTAGAACATATATATATTTTAATTTTAAAATGAGCCTAAAATGGCGCGGTAGTTTAAAAATTCGATTTCAAATGAATGTACAGAATTCAAAATAAATCAGATTTCAGTAAAACCAGGAATATTAGAATTTGTTTAACAATATCTTTTAACGAATGTGAAAAATCCAGATTTCATAACGGGACTAAAAAGTTATGTCCAGTTTAATATTTGAAATAGTCGCTATGGAATTTAATATAGTATATAGCCCTTATAAATAACCATTGTGCAAACAACCTCCATTTTAAATGAAACCAATTTGGTTGGATCCAGAATGTCAATTTATTGCTAGATTTAAATTTCCATAATTTTTGGAATTAATATGTGAGCGTAGTAAATCAAAACGCATTTGGTAATTTCAGTTTGAATTGAATCGACCAGAAAAAGTTCATTTTTCAAACGGTCTCCAAATTCGACGAAATTAATTTTGTTGGGACCGTATCGTCAAAACATAGCTAGATTTAATTTTCGGGAATTTTTGGAATCAGTGTGTGGTCCCGGTAAATTAAAATGTACGTTAAAATTTAATGTTGAATTTTTTATATTTTAATTTAAAGAAAAATAGACTAAAACAATCGAATGGGCTTAAGAAACATATTCCATTGTGTTTGGAATGGGGGTATTTAGCTAAGGGCAATAGTCGTTGGGTAGGATTTGGAGTTTGTATGGGTTAACGGGCCTTTATGGAATTAAGAGAATTAAAAAAAATTAAAATATATAAATAAAACTAACGAGCCAATCAAAATTCAGGAAATCATTTCCCAAATACCCGTAAATGTAAAAAGCGACGGCGGAAGCAGCTGATTTCATCTCTCCGCGATTCCTCTCAGACCACACCATAAAATCATTCCATTCTTTAGAGGATTTTGTTGAGATTTGTAATGGCCCGCAAATCCGTACTATATGAGTCGACTAATAACACCACACGTCCAACCCAAATTGCACATAAATACGAATCATTATTAGAAAGAAGTTAGAGGATGAGAAATAGAAAGAAATATTAGAATAGAAGAAAATGAAGATCACAAACTCACAGCGGAACGAATAAAATATATTAAATAACATAACTTTTGAAATACAAATCAGTAACTGTATATACATACCATTATCAGAGCACAACAATTATTCCTGGAACAGTTATAAACACCTGTTTCCAGATACAACATAGTACACAGTGGAAATATGATAGTCCATAGCTAACTGGTGAAGCCTCTTGCTTCCATCTCTTCCATGTGAATCTTAAAAATCCCGAACTACTTGACTGCCCGTACAAATTTGGGCACCCAAGAGTTTAGGGAAACAAAAACAAAATAAACTCTGGGTTAGTCATGGGACTGGTGTGAGTAAACTCCAATCATTTGTTTAACTTTCAAAATCCTTTCGAAAGAAAGGATAATAGTAAGACCAACCCACACATAAACATGGATGGTTTTTACCTTACTATAACCCAAAACACTTTGATACAAAAATCCAGTGGTATTATAATAATGTCTAATCAAATAAATAACCAAATAGCAGAACGCTTGCATCTCACGCTCCACATACATAGTATAAAATCAAAAACCGCAGGTCGCTTATTGGAGATTAGATTTCCAACATGACAAGGTATGGAACCACCTTCCGATAGTGTATCTCTAGAGGGGAATACACTGGGTTCAACAAGAACATCTTGCAACCCGACCCACACATGACCGACCACTCATTTCTCTTGAGTGTATCGAATGTACATCACCAACGGTTGGGATCAGCAACCATTTCCCGAAAAGGGACACCATCGATAGATTAAAGAAGTAAAAGGAATTTCTCTAAATATGTGATTATACACCCTAATGGGAGCGACCCACATAGCCATGTTGCCTGCCCGATTTTTGTCATTTCTCGGTTGTTGAGGCCTGAGGCTACGATTTCCTATCATTCATTGATAGCTCACTCACTTTGAATGCCACATTGTCAGATCCATTAATCACTAATTGATTGTACAAATATATTTTGGATATTATTCTAAGAGAATAAATCCTCCGCCACCATATATATTTATACACACCAACATTGAAACACCCCACCTCCATTAAGGTCACTCACAAAGGGAATGCCTTAATTTCGGTGGAGCATTATAGGTAAAAGATGCAGATAAATTACAAGACAGACAATTAAAGCAGTGGCAAATAAATAAAACTTTATTTCATTGATAAACAGCTTGTACAAAGATTGTTTTACAATACCAAAGTATCCTGTCTTGCTTACAAAAATAAAGAAGCATAAAATGATTTCCCCAAATAAAGCATGAGCCAGCCATAGCAGTAGAAGAGAGAGAGTCCAAGGCAACACGTCAAAGAGTCTTCAAGCTTGGAAAGAGTAATGGTCCAAACAAACCTGAGTTATTCCCTCCCTGACTACCTTGGGGGGGGGGGATGAAAGAAAAGAGGCGAAAGCAAACTAGGTCAGACATAAAGTCTGGTAAGTCCAGCGTTTCTTATTATTTAAACGAGGAAAAGGGTCATGACATGAATAAACTAAATATAAGACTAAACCATAGTAACAAGATAATATGGGACAAGCATGGGATATGGCAAGATAAACTGAATGTACTGATAAACTGAATGCGCTTCTACTCCTTCTCTGCTTCGCAATTACCCTGTTTATACTGATATTTATATCTCTGCACTACCTAACTGGTGTCCAAACTAGTAATCTATGATCATATGATAACGTGTTCCCAATCCCCGTATTTGCGGTTGCCTTCAGGTGTGCTTCTATTATGGGGATTCCGTTTATTACCTAGATCTAATCTAAGGCTTACTATCGAGTGCTTACTAGATTCAACCAGGGTTTACGCGACCCAGGGCCACTGGGGTTTATGCTACCTATTGAACGCTTCTCGGATTCAAGGTTTACGCGACCTAGGTCCAAATAGGGATTATGCTACCTACTTGTATTAATTATCCATGTGTCTGTGTCAGTCGTCCCTCTCTTGCGTGTAGATACTCTGTGCTGGCCCCACCATAAGGTGTATCTAGCCTTATGATAGCAACCCGACACGATTCAAGATGCACAGTGTATAACTACCGGTCCCAGTGCTTGCTTTTCCACTCTGGAGTACGTGCACGCCCGTAAACCGTCAGAACCTACACTGACATACCCCCTGCCGCTATTTTTGACCGCTTATAATCAGCCCAGTAATCGTGCCCTACCCTACCTAGTTTCAGGGTACCATGATACATCTATGTGGGCTACTGCTGAAATGGGTCCCCGTTACTAGGGTTTCCTGCTGGTTAAGTTTGTGGGCCTACATATACAAATATTACCCACCTGTACGAGATGTACTTAACCCTCCCACTGATTCTAGCATGTTTTCTTAAAGGTTAAGTTTTTGTGGGCCTATATTTACTAGTATTACCCACCAACCCGACGTATATTTACTAGTATTACCCACCAACCCGACGTGCACTTAACCTCCTACTCGTCAAGTTGTGTTGGTTAAGTGGTTCTTATTAACTTAACCTTTCTTGCTTATCATGTTGGATTGGTTAAGTGTGATTTATTAACTTAACCCTGTTCATTCATCAGGTTATATTGGTTAAGTATTTCCCATTTAACTTAACCCCATTCACTCATCAAGTTATATTGGTCAAGTGTCATTAATCAATTCAAGTTGACTTAACCCATCCACCTGTAACGAGCCGAAATTTTGGGACGGATTTAAAATTTTTATTTTAATTATTTTAATGAGTTTTTCATATTTAAAATAATTTATTTTATATAATAACGACTATAAATTTATTTTAATCGAAGTTAAAACGAATAAATTTTATTTAAATTATAAAAGGAGTTAGAAATAGCGCGGTAGTTTGAAATTTTGAATTTTAACTTTGACTGACTGTACAAGATGCGAAATAAATCGGATTTTAGCGAAACCAAAAATATTAGAATCTATTTAAAAATATCTTTACAAGAATCCGAAAAATTGAAATTTCATAGTGGGAATCAAAAGTTATGCCCAAATCAAGATATTAGAAAAATACGGGAAAGTTTATATATATAGGGCCCAAAACTCTATTTTTTGCATACGAATGAATTTGGACTCGAAACCACTTCCATTGAGTTAAAAATGATGTTTCTGCATTGAAAAAGTATAAACACTTATATATTTCGAGTTTCAGAAATTATTCATATTTATTTGTATTTTTAATATTAAATATATACGCCTTAAAAATGGGAATTTTGCAAACGACCTCCGAATTCGATGAAACCACTTTATATGGATTCGGAATATTGAATTATTTCAAGATTCCAAATTTCATAATTTTTGAAGCTAGTATGTGATCGTAATAAATTTTACAGTGAAAAACAATCAATTTTTAGACTTCAAAAATTCGCTATTTATTCATACGGACTCGGAATTCATCGAAACCAGTTTCTATGGATTCGTAATGTCAAGAAATAATTATGTTTCAATTTTCATAAAAAATGGAATTCGTAGGTGTTAACACGGATTTTTAAACTGAGAAAACAGACAAAATTTGAAGAAGATAAAATACATATACGGTTAAAATAAGGGTAGTGGGCCTAATTAAATTATTAACCCATATAAAATATCATAAGTGCTGTCATTAGCTGAACCCTAAGACAAAACATAGCCACCTTCTTTTTCCTCTATTCCATGGCGGCTCCCTCCTCTAAAATTTATTTTGCAAATTAGCCCCTAAAAACAAAATAATTTATGTCTCTCAATCAGAACAAAATCAGACCAAACCCTTTCTGGGTTTTGTTCATCTTCTTCTCCTCTATCTACCACGAAAAATTTAAGACCTATCGTCGTACGGATTCGTCGAGATCTTGCTTGAAAGAAAGAAAGATGATTTCAGTTATTTGTTCGCTGTGGGCCCCACGAAGAGAGTTAGGTCGAGTGACTTCAGGAAATGGTAGAGGGGAAGCATACGGTTCTTTTGGCGGTGGTAGCATTGTCCCAGGTGGCCGGAGTTGGCCGGAATGTCAATTCGATTGGAGGGGTGCTGAAAACAGGACAGTCACAAAGATGAGCAATTTCCCGTCGATCCGTGCATTTTCAGGCAAGTGACTCAAAGAGAAGTTGTTCGGGAGGTCGAGATCTAGCTACTGACAAAAATTGGTGGCATTTGGAGTACCGAGGCGGCCGCAACACTGAGATGAACGGAAACTGCACTTTTCCGTTTAACTGCAGATCGTGGGCCCCACGTGGCAAATTGGAGAGGGGGACCACCAGGCGTGGAAAGAGGGGGAGAAGCCGGAGAGAATGGCGCTAGTTTCATGCAATTCTGACTTACGATTTGGCCGTGGCGAGCATTTTAAGTTCAGGGTGATGTTGGAAAAAAAAAAGGTTAAGGGCTTAAACGCAAAACATTTATTTAATTTTATGTTCAATGTTTATAACGCGATATCTATCACATACGAGGTCGAAATCTAACAATTTCACATCCGCTGGGATCGTGGCGACGAGATCTTCGCAATAACACTAACTACGTTCAATTCTGAGCAAGTTGAAAATTTGGGTAATTTTTACCATTTAAATTAATTATTTAACTCGTTCAAACTTCAGAAATTCATAACTTGTTGTAACGAACTCGAAATCGCACATAACAGGGTTTGCTGCGATCAGTGACTCGAGACCTTCGCATAGACACTAATTTTGCCAAATTTGGAGCAAGTTGAATTTTGGGCCAAAATTGGGTCCGAATATTTAAACACCGACAAAGTACAAACCAAGGTGAAAACTCTTTTCTCGCTCAAACTTTTACCGTATTTATTTATTATTATAAATGAATGCGATTTAAATGCCTATGATGAAATAATTGTTTGAAATTATCTGATGCATGTATGTTGTGTTGTACGTTATGTTATGTCATGATATGATTTGGTATGTTATGTAAATTTTGGCAGTATGCAACACATGTCATTAATATTGATTCATTTAGAATTGTTAAAAATTAATGTTACACTGCCATGTACAAGTTACCTGACTTGTATTTGTTGATTGGGTCGATAATTTTCACACATCGCCCAAATTCACAAATAATTATATATATTATTTGAATGTTTGTTGGTTGAAACCCCACACGGGTCTTGGGTTGATATTTACGCATCGCCCTTGTGATTAGTTATAAGCGTTATTTATTTGACGCTATGCAGTACAAGTATACACTTTGGATGATTGGATGTTTTTAATGATTTAACATTATTCTAGAATAACATGGGATGTATGAAAACAGTATAGTTATAATTATATGGTAAATCGTTTGGGTCTCATTCCAATTTGGAAAAGAAATTGTCAAATTAAGATTTGTAATTTAATTTACATTTTTAATGTAAATAAAAGAAGAGATTTTGACATTGTAATTTAATTTACATTTTTAATGTAAATAAAAGAAGAGATTTTGACATTGTAATTTGATTTACATTTTTAATGTAAATAAAAGAAGAGATTTTGACATTGTAATTAAATATACATTTTTAATGTAAATAAAGGAAGAGATTTAGACATTGTAATTAAATTTACATTTTTTAATGTAAATAAAAGAAGAGATTTTGACATTGCAATTTAATTTACATTTTAGAATGTAAATAAAAGAATGAAACTTAACGTAGTATTTTTTATTTACATTTTAATGTAAATATAAGATAAGAAGATGAAATATGTTTTGAAAATAAAAGTTAATCTTTTATTAATGAAAGAATATGAGATATGTATAAAAATAAGAGTTAATCTCTTATTAATGGAAGAATATGAAATATGTATTAAATAAAAGTTAATCTTTTATTAAAAGTAAGAACATGAAATATATTTCAATATAAAAAGTTAATCCTGTTATTTAGGAATATGAGTTTACATTAAATGGTTAGCGCTAAAAAGTTATTCTTTTATTGTAACGTAAGAATATGAAAATGTTTTAAAATAAAAGTTATTCTTTATTTTAATATAGAATCATGAAATTTGTTTTAAATTAAAAATGCAACTTTTTAATGTCATATAAAACATGGAATTTGTTTTACATTAAAATTGCAAATTTTTAATGCCGTATAAAAACGTGAATTTGATTTACGTTACAATTTTATATTTTTAATGTAATGAAGGAACATGAAAATGATTTAAAATGAAAATTCATCTTTTTATTTAATGAAGGAAAAATTTGTTGAAACATTTAAATAATAATTTTAATGTACGTTTAGAAAGAATATGTTAGTGAATACGTTGAACGATTTATATTAATATATATAATATAAATTTAAATTAATTGAATTACGCGCGGTAGTTTTCGTTTTGAAATCGTAACTTTAAACGATTATAATAAAAGATCCAACCGTCGGATTTTTCCAAAACTGAAACCGTTAGGTTCGTTTTTGGAAAGATCTTTCCATCGATATTTAATTCGTTAAAATCCAACAGTTAGATTTTGAGAAATGATAAATTTAAATTTTAATAAAAACAGCGCCAGTGTCGTTAAAAGATCTGAAACGTCGTTTAATTAAATAGGCCTATTTCTAAATAATTAAAATAGGGAAAATTATGTAAAATCTTAATAAATGTTTTAAAAGAGTTTTGGATGTGAAATTCCAAATTTATTAAGAGGAAAGATATTTTTATCAAGTTAAGTAATTTATTTATTTCTATAAATAAATAAAAGAGTGAAAAATGGTTTTATTAAAACCAAGTATTTCAAGTGAATAAATTAGATTGGAATTTAAGAAAGGAATGACATTTTTATTTAAAAAAAAATGAATTTTCCAATATTAAAATTAATTGGAAGTTGATTTGGGTTGACCGTGAAAAATGTTTTAAATGACATTAGTTCTTAAAACCCAGATTAACGATGAAGTGATGATTTGTAATTTATTAATCTTTTAATAAAGATTTAGCGACATATTCTAAAGAGAAGTTTCCAATTTAATATATTAAATTGGAATATGATTTTGGGTTTATTATGAACGATATTTTAAGCGACATTTGTTCTTTAACCCAGTTAAAGGCAAGATTATTTCTTGAAAGTCAAATAATCATTAAATAATAATTCTTGAAGATTAAAACTAAATATAGTTTTAATAAAGCTTTAAATTGGATTGAATGAGGATAAAAGTAATTAAATTTACTTAATTCAAGAAACGAACGATAATGGAGTACCACTAGTTTTACTCCAAGCGATAGTTAAATCTTTAATTAGATTTGAACGATAAAATAGTAATTAAGTTTACCGTAACGCACTGGGTGTTAAATATGCAGTACCACCAGTTTAACTCCATGGGTTGTATAAGTTGGGAATGGAATATTAATAAATGATCACTTTGGTAAGGTGTTAATACTGACTAGTTGAATAAACCTTAATTTGATTTAAATTAAAATCAAATAATATTCTGATTGGAATGAGGCGTTGGTTGGGTTTGAAAGCACATGATTTTAAATTGCGCAAATTATTCAGAAAGACCGGGTTAACCCCATTCTGAATAATTCATACGACGATTGAAGATCGATGATGAAGACGGTTATTGAAGACCGGGAAATTTCCATATCGAATGGATGATTATCAATATCTTGATTGGACCGTACACCCAAGACGAGGGAATATCGGTGATCATCCAGACGTATTTGGAGATCTACCGGATATTGTTTCATTCAGACCCAGAACGGACTTATAAATGGAGTGTGTGTCTGACATTGTATTCCTTTATATTGTATTCGTTGATCTCTATTTAGTATATAGCTGTTTGGTGGCGGAGAATTTATTCTCTTGCTTAACACCCCGTTATATATTGATAGATGATCAATGATATGGTATGGTATGATAATGTGGCATGCTAAGATGCATATGATCAAGGCTTTTGTTGAAAAGCAGAGCCTTGTGGATGAAGACCAAAGCATAGCTTTTATATAGCGCCGCTTTGGATACAACGTGACTTCGCGGGCCTCACACACCACGGTATGATGGTGAACGATTTGTTTGATAATGTTCGGTTTGACCAATATACTTTATACGGATTTGGGGTCGACCGATGGGGCTAGGGTGGTCGCTCCACTCTAAAAGTGGGATCGATCATTTATCTCATGAGGATAGTTCAGATTGCTGCACAACCAAAGTGCGTAGTATATGTATTACGGTGTTTTCTCTTGCAAAGACGTAAGCCATGGAGATATATGACGCGATTGATCTTTCGAATCAGCAGCCATCATGCTGGAAATCCAATTTTCCAATACGAGCTTACGGTTTTAGTTGTATATGTATATGGTGACATAATATATTATGCCGCTTACATAACATATTATGCCACCTAGTTTTGATACTTTTATATTCAAAATTGTTTTCTACACTGTGCACTAATAATATAAAAGATGAATTTCGCGTATTAAGCATTTTTGACCATTATATGGAAAAACTCTATCCTTCGGCGTACGTGCAAGGGATTGAGTCTTATAACGGTTTCATTTTTCTAAAAAGCATTTCGTTGTTTTATGCACTAGTATTCTTGGGAGGAAACCCGTTCCGCGAAAGTGGCGTGGTCCCTTGATTTACCTAACTTTAAAAATTAAAGTTAATAACTGTTTTGAGTTCTCACACCAGTCCCATGACTGACCTGGAGTTTATTGTTTTAACCTAAATTCTAGGTGCCCATATTTTTCACACGGGCAACTAGTAGTTTTGGTTTGCAGATATTATATTCACAGGATCCTGGTCTATAGCTGAAGCAATATTCGGAAGGCTCTGTATCCGTGTATTTCCTTCAGTTGTGTTTTGTACTATTTTTCCGCTGCTATTTAAATGTAATTTAAACTCTGATATTGTATTTCCAATGTATATTTATTCATACTCTGTAATATTCTTGTACTCTGATGTAATTGTTGTAACAGCAATAAAATGTTCTTTTGTTTGTGTCCTGATGTGTGTTTTCTCAAAGCAATCCAGGCTTTCCTTCACGGGGAAGTTTGGGTCGTCACACCACCCGTCACGTCATGTTGGTTAAGTGTTTCCTTCTGGTGTTGACTTGACCCGACCTCAAATAATGTTATATTGGTTAAGTGTTGTTCTCGTGTTAACTTTACCCTTCCCATGCATCATGTTATATAATTGGTTAAGTGTTTTCCTCTTGTATTACCAAACCCCACCACATGTCATTATATATTTTGGTTAAGTGTTACCTTAGTTAACTTAACCCTATCATCTGCTTAATTAACATGTTACAACGGTTAAGTGTTCTAAATTTACTTAACCTCACCTACTTGTCTAATTAACATGTTATGACGGTTAAGTGTTCTAATTTTACTTAACCTCACCCACTTCTAGCTTGATTTATTCATGAGCCTTAATTAATTAATTAATTAATTAAAGCACCAACCACTCACATTAGACAGATATTGTTGTGGTTACTGGATGTGCCGGTCGGTTCCGGGCAGGTTTACACCAAAACTCAGTCTAACCTCGGGTCTTTCTAGGCTTGATGCACTAACCACCCACATTAGATAGGTATTGTTGTGGTCACTGGATGTGCCGGTCGGTTCCAGGCAGTTTTACACCACAACTCAGTCTAACCTCGGGTTAGGCATATTCGTCTTTTACTAAATTTACATATTTACTATTTATTAAATTTTCCGTAAATCGATTTAGCCTAGATCATATTTATTTGTCATGCAAATTAGCATATTTATATTCTATGCCCAAAACTTGATTTACCTATCAATCAACCCAACTTGTAGTTTATACCAATTTTAGACTTAATATTCCCCTTTTACAATTCATTCCCAAACTAGATTAATATTCCAATTTACGGTTCATGTCAAAACTAGATTTAATATTCTAGTTTACCTTTTATGTCCAAAACTTGGTTTACATGCCAATTACACCCTTTGCGGCCAATTAAATTTATCAACTTACGCCCAAGTATAATATGCATGTAAATCATTCACTATTATAGCCAAATTAGACTATGCCAACATATTTATTATGCCAAACTAACTTTATTAAGCTACGCCCAAATTCCCGCGCCGTTATCTTACGTATAATATGATTTCACAAGTTTCTAAGTACTCATGAAATGATACTAATAGTATTAAAGCAAGGAATAGGGGATAAGAACGAGAATTGACATAAAAGAATAGCCATGCAAGAATGAACCAAATAGAAAAATAATGGTTCCAATGTGTTTGATGTACATAACAGTGAATAGGAATAAACTAGACAAGTTACACCCCGAAAAAATGGGATCCAACATAATTAAGGGAATATGCATAGGTGATTTGGTCCAACATAATGTCAGTTCGAAGTACAACCTAATAGGTTAATAGGAATAGGCATAAGTCACTGACTACAATAGTTATAGGCAATTAATCACAATAGTCATGGGCGACTAATCACACTAGTTTCTTAATCAATGTCATAGGCAATAGTCTCATAGTCATAAATCTTGGTAATAGTCTCATAGTCATGAATCATATGCAATAGTCTCAAAATTATGAATCATAGTTATAGTCATAGGCAACAGTCTTATAGTCATAGTCATATGTAATAGTCTCTTTGTCATGGATCATAGTCATAGGCGATAGTTTCATGGGCAACAGTTTCATAGTCATAGTCTTAGGCATAGTCATTGGCAATTAGCCACAATAAGTTCTAGGCCACAATCGAGAATCAGATCCAAAGGCATAGATAACGTTAGATTTGACATAAGCATGAATCAAAGATAATTAACTTGCAAATAGGCACAGTTCTATATTTTAATTTATTATAATCACGAGTCCAATTACACGTTCAAATCTAAGGAATAACCGAACTTACAGTGATCGGTTTAGAAAAGGCGATTTGCTATGATTCGAGTGACGTTGCTTGAAGCGGAATGCCTATGGTCCAACTTGAAGCTTTAACTTGATTTGAATCTCCAATTTGAAGAAGAACTATAACTTGTTTTAGTGGAGAATAAGATTTATTTTAATGGTGGAGGCTAGAGAGAAACAGCATGTAGACACCTAAAAGAATTTGTGTGGAGAAACCTTAGGTCTAGGCATTCTTTTATAGGTGTAGAGAGTGTTTTAGAGCCCTTAGATCATCATAGAAGCCATCAGGTCCGTCCAACACATCAAAAATCGTCATCAGACCATTCAGGAGTTACCACGTAGCCCTAATGACACAACACAAGCCAAAAATTCGCTGCATATCTGGTTTGGCCGAACCAGGGTAGGTCGACCCCCTGGTCGACCGGCGTACTTAGGTCGACCCCTTGGTCGACCTCCTGGTCGACTTGGGTCCTGGGCGGGAAATTTCCCGCCCAGCCCGGTTGTGTGTTTTGAATTTGAACTGAGCTGTTTTTAAATTTGAGCTGAAACTTTCGAAGGCCATAACTTCTTCATACGAAGTCTGATTCATGCAAACTCGGACTCTATCTCAAGCAGAATTCCGAGACAAACGCAATGGCATAACCTGTTTCCCTTAATTCTTCTCTTAAAAATTAAGTACACTTTGATTTATTACATTAACGTTTACAGAAAATAAGGGGTGTTACATTCTCCCATCCTTAAAGGATTTCGTCCCCGAAATCTTCAAGTTAAGAAGAATGTATCCTAACATCCAGCATCCATCTACTCAAACATTCAATCACAAGCATCCATTGTCCCTAAAAGGATTTCTAATGCTTTCATGATTCTATGCATAGTGTGTGAAACACCCCACCTCCGTTAAGGTCACTCACAAAGGGAATGCCTTAACTTCGGCGGAGGTTTATAAGTAAAAGTCACAGATAAAACACAAGACAGATATAAACACATATATATAAGAAGCGGAAAACAAATAGACTTTCATTTCATAAATACGTGTTCATACAAAACATTTCCAAAGTTGCCTCAAAACATACTTCCAATTATTACAACCATAATACTGTCTTGATTATTAAAACTTAAAGAAGCATGAAACATAATTAAAACTGCATAAATCCCCATTGAATGTCCAAAGCCACAGTCCAAACGAAAGAGATCCGAGCAATACATTCTCTCTCTCTTCAAGCTGGATGAAAAATCTGTCTAAGCAAAGGTGTTTCCTCCCTGTGGACCTGAGGGGGGAACGAAAGAAAAGAAGACGAAAGAAAAGTAGAGTCAGACATAAAGCCTAGTAAGTCTAGTGACTCTTCAGTATAAGAATAAGAAAAAGGGCATGATAGGTATAAACTGGAAAAAGAAAAATGTCATAAACAAAGATAAAGCAGTTTGAACCAAATATACTATCGCACCACACACTATATCTGTGCACCTACTTGTATTTGTTCCGATTGGCGCCCCATGATCGGGGTGAAGTGATCCCCTCTTTTAAAGATCGGCTCCTACTCGCAAAACCATATGTGTCATACGACCCCCAATGATTGTAGATACCTATGCTGGTCCCACCATGGTGGTGTATCATGTGCCATGGTGGCGGCCCGACACAATTCTAGAATGAACAGGTTATACTACTGGTGCTCAGTGCCCTGTTTGTCTGCTCCAAAGTGTGTGCACGCCCGTACTCCGTTAGAACCTACACTGTTGCACCAACCGCCGTCGCTTTTGACCGCTTACAATCAGCCCAGTAATCGTGCCCCACCCTGCCTAGTTTCAGGGTACCATGATACCTAATTGGGTTACTGCTGAAATGGGTCCCCATTACTAGGGTTTTCTAGTCAAACATGTTAAGTGGTTAAGTGTCTGCATTAACCTATTCCCACCCATCAGTTTAATTAACATGTTAAATTGGTTGAGTGTTTTAGTTAACTTAACCCTACAATCCTGACTTGTCTATCCTTAACTTTAATTAGTTAAAGCACCGATCACTCACATTAGACAGGTACTGTTACGGTTACTGGATGTGTCGGTCGGTTCTGCGCAGGTTTACACCGTAACTCGGTCTAACCTCGGGTCCTTATTGGGCTCAATGCTTAACCGGCCACATTGGATAGGTATTGTTGTGATTAGTGGACAGCCGGGCGGGTCCGGGTAGGTTTACATCACAACTCAATCCAACCTCGGGTTAAGCATATTCGTATTTTCTAAGTTTACATATTTGTCTCTATTACTTGTTATATGTAAATTTGTTAATAATTAAATGTTATGGCCCACTTTCCAAGCTCATCATTTTTGGTATAAGAATTTATACCATTTAAGTGCCACCAATTATTGACATGTGACTAACATGCCAATTTCATATATTTTTATGTTTTGATCCCAACGATATTCCCCCGTTTGTACGTTCATAAGATTATTGGGCTAGATATTTCAGCCCAACTTATAAACATAGAAGGGAAAGTCAAGAACATGAAATATTCTAAATAACAAAAAGGGTGTGTGACATATGAACTTGCAACTTTGCGATCTAATTATCATGAATCATGGGTTTCAACTTGTCATGTGAACTTGCATTCAATTAAGAATCTAATTAAATAGGTGTCACATGAAATGGCATAATTTAGACTTGCATAAAACATAAGCCTAAACATATTTTGATCTAGGAATAACATCGAAAATAACTAGCATATGACAAGAATATGACATATTCATAAAGTATGTATAATTTTATCCCCTATGTGAACTAGATCAAATCATATGTCCAATTATAGCATGAAGCATGTATTGAAGTGGATCTTGGCATGGATCCAATTATGAACTTGCAAAGAACATAAGAACATATACATGGGATTTTATCATGTAGGCATAATGGTCTTAACATAGAACATGTGTATATAAGTCTTAACTTGGACTTAGAAAAATGTTTACAGCCTATGTTAAACATATATACATATAGGTGTAAATTCTAATATTAACCATATACTTGTATGTGACCTTGCCTTCATTCTAAATGTACAATAGGATCAACATCAAATCAATTATACCACAAACATCCTAATACCATTCACAACACAATCATTGCAATACACATATATGAATTAGCATCGTCGTTATACAATAGTAAAACTCCATTTCCATTTTACATCGAATCAAGTCTTAATTTTATTCCCATCGGTAAAATCACTATACTTACAACACACGACGAACTTGAATTATAGATTCTGAGTTCTGAATTTGCAATGCTTTCCTTTGGGTAGATAAACGTTGTTTGAATCTGGTTTTTACTTTAGTTTTGCTCGTCTCTAAGCTTTCTCCAACTAACGGCTACTCTTAGTTTCCTCCCGGCAGCATGACGGCTCTAGCTCTATTTTATTTGTGTGAATTTAGGTTGAGTGTTGGGTTGTATTTATAGAATTTCAGATTGATTTGAGCCGTCAGATGATCATAGAGTGAATCCAGACCATACACATCAAGAGGAGCCAATCAGAAAGTGACAAATCAGCCCTAGTGACACACCAAAGCTCAGAAATTCGACCAGAAACCGACCAGGCTAGCCAAGACCTGACCAGATCGACCCCCAGGTCAACCACATGGTCGACCTGGTCACCCAGGTCGACCCCCTGGTCGACCCCAGGTCGACCCCCTGGTCGACCCCAGGTCGACCCCCTGGTCGACCTGGGTCCTGGGCGGGAAAATTCCCGCCCAGCCCAGTTTGGGCCTATTTTCGAATTTTAAACTATTTGAAATTTAAATTGAATTCTGAAACTTCCGGAGGTCATAACTCCTTCATACAGAGTCCGATTTACGCAAACTCGGACTCTATCTCAAGCAGAATTCCGAGTCGAACGCAATGGCGTAACCCGTTTTCTTTAAATCTTTCATTTTGAGTTAAGTATACTTTAATTTGTTAATTTAACGTTAACAGAAAATTCGGGGTGTTACATTCTCCCCTCCTTAAAGGATTTCGTCCCCGAAATCTTCAAGTCTGGAAGAACGTATATCCTAACATCCAATCGTCCATCTACTCAACCAACAAACACAGGCGTCCATGGTCCTTAAAAGGCTTCTAATGCTTCATGATCATATGCATAGTGTGTGTATATGTCCTTATCTAATGCAAAAATTAGGCGGTCTACTAATTCAGTTGACCTCTTTAATGCGAATCATGTAAGTGTCATGAATCCAATATGTATGCAAATTTTTCCTACTCATAATTCTACATGAGTGCGCAACCATTCATACAAATGCGACATCCATATGACAACATATCTAGTTTCAACTATATACAAATATGAATACATATATGCATATGCAATATGGAAGTGACCGAGCCGATCTAATACCTAGGGTGTGTGTATATGCATCCACGAGCAACCACTAGCAACCACTTGCAACCATTTGCAGCCATCAATCATAACATGTTTCAAATACATGTTTACATCCATTAGTGTCTACCTAAGGAGTTAAGAGAAAAAGGACAGAGAAGATACACTAAAAGGTAGATACAAGCATAAACTTATGGAAAAAGAGAGGTCAAAGATGTACCCTCAAAAAGAAAAGGGTAGGCAACGCGTATTCTGTCCTCAGTTTCCCAAGTCGTGTCTTCCTCGGCATAGCTCCATTGAACTTTAACAAGCTTGACTTCGCGGTTGCGTAGCTTTTTGATTTCAGTTCCTATGATTCGAGTTGGGACCCTCCTCACAGTTGTTTCTCGTTCTATTTCAACTTCTTCTAGAATGCTTGGCTCCACCACTTCCGCAGACACATTTAAACATTTTCGGAGATGAGAAACATGAAAGACATTGTGAATTCCAGCCAACCTTTCGGGCAGTTCTACTCTATAAGCCATCTTCCCAATCTTCTCGATGATAGGGAACAGTCCTACAAATCTTGGTGCTAGCTTTCCTGCGGATCCAAAGCGAACGACGTTCCTTAAAGGAGATACCTTAAGGAAAACCCTGTCCCCAACCTCAAACTCAAGGTCGGTCCTTCTTTTGTCTGCGTAGGATTTCTGTCTATCTTGGGCAGTCTTCATTCTCCTTCGTATCAAGTCCACTTTTTCTGAAGTCTCTCTAATCAGGTCTGGCCCAAGTGTAAGCTTGTCTGTAGACTCCCACCAACAAGTTGGTGATTGGCACGGTCTTCCATACAAAGCTTCGAAGGGCGCCATGCCGATGGTGGCTTGATAGCTGTTGTTGTAGGCAAATTCCACTAAAGGAAGATGATCCTTCCATGTCCCTCCAAACTCAAGAACGCACAGTCTCAGAAGATCTTCTAATACTTTGTTCACCCTTTCCGTCTGACCATCAGTTTGGGGGTGATAGGCCATGCTCAAGCATAACTGTGTGCCTACAGCTTCTTGCAGACTCCGCCAAAATTCGCTTGTAAAGATAGGATATCGGTCACTCACTATGCTGGAGGGTATTCCGTGGAGTCGAACTATTTCCTTGAGATAAAGAGATGCTAGAGATGAGGCAGTCCTTTTACTCTTGACAGGTATAAAGTGGGTGCTTTTTGTGAGCCTGTCCACTATTACCCAAATGCTAGTATTGCCTCTTCTTGACCTAGGCAACCCATCAATGAAGTCCATTGAAATGCTATCCCACTTCCATTGCGGGACTTGCAGAGGATGAAGCAGTCCTCCAGGCTTCTTTTGTTCTGCCTTGACCTGTTGGCATATCACACACTTAGAAACGAAATCTGCCACATCCTTTTTCATGCCGCTCCAAAAGAAAACTCTCTTTACGTCCTTGTACAACTTGTCTCCACCTGGGTGTATTATCATCTTGGAATGGTGTGCTTCCTCAAGAACCATCTTTACCAAATCCCTTGCTTGTGGGACGCATAGTCTTCCATCTCGCCTCAGCCAACCCTTATCATCGATGGAGTACCTATTGAGGTGACTGGAAGTTTCACCCCTAATTAGTTTATCAATCACATCAACAAGCTGAGGGTCTTCGCGTTGTGCGGGCCCTATTGAGTCTAAAAGAGTGGGCCGTACTTCTAGTGATGCCAACAAACCAGGTACAAAATCAGAGGAGGGCCTAAAGTCAAAACTGGCTATATACTCCAAGCTTTGCCTTTCTACAAAGAGAGGGCTTAAGGTCAGCTTCTTTCTACTCAAGGCGTCAGCTACTACGTTGCCTTTGCCAAAAGTATAGGAAATTTCAAAATCATACGAGGCAAGGAACTCCATTCAACTTTGCTGCCTCAAGTTAAGATCTTTCTGCAAGAAAAGATACTTCAACGATTTATGGTCAGTATATAATTCGAACTTCTCACCTAGGAGATAATGGCGCCAAGACTTAAGCGCAAAGACGATGGCGGCTAACTCAAGATCGTGGGTTGGGTAGTTCTTTTCATGAACTTTCGATTGTCTTCCACTATAAGCTACTACCTTCCCTTCTTGCATCAGAATAGCGCCTAGTCCCGTACCACAAGCATCTGTGTATACTGTGAACATCTTGCTTCCATCAGGCAAAGTCAGTACTGGAGCTGTTGTAAGAGCCTTTTTCAAGCGTTGGAAAGCAATATCACAATCCAAATCCCAAGCGAATGCTAGATTCTTCTTTGTTAGCCTTGTGAGTGGAACTGAGATTTTCGCGAAATCTCTAATGAACTTTCGGTAAAAGCCTGCTAGCCCAAGAAAGCTTCGGACTTCGGTTGCATTTCTCGGTATCTTCGAATCTTGCACCGCCACCACTTTCGCGGGGTCCACAGCTAACCCCTCTTTGGACACTACATGTCCAAGAAACCTTACCTCTTCTCTCCAGAAGTGGCACTTGGAGAATTTTGCTTTCAGCTGATATGCACGGAGAGTATCCATGATTTCCTTCAGATGCTGAGCATGTTCTTCCTCATTCTTTGAGAAGATCAAAATATCGTCTACGAAGACCACCACGAACTTATTGAGGAATTCTCTGAACACCCTGCTCATTAGGTCTACGAAATAAGCGGGTGCGTTTGTCAAGCCGAAAGGCATGACAAGCCACTCGAAGAAACCGTCTGAGGTTCTGAATGCCGTTTTATCAATGCTATCTTCAGCTACCCTTAGCTGATGGAACCCAGTAGCCAGATCAAGTTGGGAGAAGACCGACACACCTACAAGTTGATCAAACAAATCGTCTATCCTGGGAAGCGGGTGTCTATTCTTTTTAGTCAGCTTGTTTAGCTCCCTATAGTCCACACAAAGACGTAGTGAGCCATCTGCTTTGGTGGTGAACACCACTGGAGCACCCCATTCCGAGATACTCCGCCTTATAAA
Organism: Allium sativum; assembly: GCA_030737875.1. Classification (NCBI taxonomy): domain Eukaryota; kingdom Viridiplantae; phylum Streptophyta; class Magnoliopsida; order Asparagales; family Amaryllidaceae; genus Allium; species Allium sativum. The sequence continues at coordinate 496,496,678 of CM060920.1, forward strand.
CCCCTTTTTGAGAAGCTCCTTAACTTGCTTTCTGAGCTCCTTTCTCTCCTTTGGAGCCATGTGTCTAACAGGTAAAGCTACGGGCTTTGCATTATCAACAAGATATGTGCGGAAGTCTATTTCCTGCCTTGGAGGTAAGCCCTTCACCTCTTCAAAGACATCTGGATATTCACGGACCACTCTAACTGTAATAACCCAGAAAATCTGGGCCAGTTTAAAAATTTTATCTTGGCAATTTTAGCGAATTTTGATTATTTAAAATAGATTATTTTAAATAAACATCGACGAGAAATTTATTTCGAATATAATTCGACGTATATATTTATACGCGTCGTCGTTAGAATATAAATATTTATATATAATTATAAATAGAATTGAAAATGGCGCGGTAGTTCGATAATTCGATTTCAAACTTCAATTGGATGTACCGGGTGCAAAACAATCCGGATTTTAGTGAAACCAAAAACATTAGGATCTAATTGATGATATCTTTCCAACGAATCCGAAAAATCAAAATTTCATAGCGGGAATCAAAAGATATGTCCAGTTGAAAATTCTGAATAGTCGCTATGGAATTCAAGCCCTTAAAAATAGACATTTTGCAAACGACCTCGGATTTCGACGAAACCACTTTTGTTGGATCCGTGATGTCAAATTATTGCTATATTTCAAATTTCATAATTTTCCGAATAAATATGTGAGCGTGGCAAAGGAAAACGTGTTTGACCAGTTTCAGTTGATTTTAATCGACTGGAAATTGGCCATTTTTCTAACGGTCTCAGAATTCGACGAAACTAGTTTTGTTAGGACCGCATCGTCAATACGAAGCTAGAAAATATTTTTCTGTAATTTTTCGAGTTAGTATGTGACCCCAGTAAATAGAAATGCGCGTTTAAAATCAATATATAGAGTTATATGTTGATTTTAACGGAAACCGAACGAAACAGTCGAATCAGCCTACGATACATATCCCATTGTGTTCGAAATGGGGGTAAAACGCTATGGACGACAGGCGGTGGGCCTCGTTTAGAGGTCGTATGTAAAAGTCATCTTTTTGCAAAATAAAATAATTAAAAATTAAAATCCTTTTCTCTTTCTTCCTCTCCTATACGTTCTGGCCCCCCCTTCTTTTTCTTTCTTCAGTTAGGTTTAAAGAAAAAAAAGAGAAAAAAAAGGGAAATCGACCGATTCCTCAGCGCGACCCCCCCTTCGACGCCGATGCTGGCCACCGCCGCCTCGCCATGGATGGCACGCCTCCCTCAACCGCGGCCTCCCTCTCCGTTCCCTCTCATCCTCCTCTCGATCTGGATGCGCGAGACCCCCAATCCCCAACCAACTGACGACCGCAGCGCCCTAGGGCCCACTGCCCGGCCACCGACGCTGAGAGGAGCCGCCTTCCCCCTCTGGAACCTCCAGCAGCGAATCCGCCTCCCCTTCAACCCAATGACGCCGGTAAACTTCTAATTATTTATTTAATTTTGTGTAATTAGTGAAATTGGTCTTAGAAAGATTTTTAAATCGGTTTAATTACATATGTATGCGATGTTGAAATCAGTTTTAAAATAAAAAGCTACGATTTTCATTATCATAAAGTTGTTATTTTAAACATCATAAAGGTTTGGTTTTTAACATGATAAAGGATTTATTTATATATAAAGTTATGATCTGTTTGTATATAAAATGAGGAAAAGATTAGGATTTTTGAATTAGAAAAGTTATAGTTTTTATGGGTATGAAGATGCGAGTTTTATCTATATAAAAATATGGTTCTATCATATGAATAACAATAAAAAGATCCAATTTTTCAAAGCGAAAAGTTAAGATTTTTATATAGTAAAAATTTGATTTTTATATATTGAATAGTATAATAAAAATTCGATTTTTATATATTGAATAACAAAGTAAAAATTCGATTTTTATATATTGAATAACAAAGTAAAAATTCGATTTTTATATATTGAATAACAAAGTAAAAATTCGATTTTTATATATTGAATAACAAAGTAAAAATTCGATTTTTATATATTGAATAACAAAGTAAAAATTTTTTATATATTGAATAGCGAAGTAAAAATTCGATTTTTACATATGTAGTGACTATGAGCAACGAAGATGACAAGAATGCGATAACGATGAAGATTTCTATCAAAGAAGAGTCAAGATGATTGGATAGCTATTTGTGAGTATTTCTCACTCTTCAATTTCTTTTTTCTAGTTATATATATATACTAGGATGCAGACGGTGTTTAGTAGCACCCGACACCCGTCATCCACAGACCATGGATGGCTTGTTTGTTAAATTGTTTGGTTGTGTAGTTAGTTAGAATATTTTGTTTGAATTGAATTGTTTATGAATGGATTTGATTGATGTGTGAATGGCGTGGGCCTTCACTAGACCGGGGATAAGGCTAGGCCTCGTCCCGTTTCTAGTATCGTGCCGTTATGCCGCCAAAATTTCTAAAATAAGTTAGAAAAATAAAAATATCATTTTGTTTAAAGAATGAACTGAATAGAAATTCATATGTTAAAATAAAATGTTTTATCGTTAAAAATATAATTTTTAACGTGAATATGAATATAGTGAATGTGAATAAATAAATATTCATTTACAAACCGGACGGTTTGTTTATGTACACTGATTTGACTGACATTGATTGGGACGATAAATTTTACACATCGCCCAACTGCACAAATAAAATATGTGTTTGATTGTTTGAAACCCCACATGGGTATTGGGATGAAATTTGAAGTTCACTCATCCTGATTGATTAAATATGTCGATCGATTGATTGACAGGCTGTTATAAGCATTAGATATCTATATTTGATGCTTATACAGTGTAATGCACTTTGGTTGATGGTTGATTATTTTTCAATGCTATTATATACGTGTGATGTATGAAAATCCATATAATTAACATTATATGGTGATTGATTGGGCCTCATTCCAATTTAGAAAATAAAGAATATATAATATAAAGGTTCATGTGTTGACTGTACTCATCCGTTGAGATTAGTCATGTGTTAAACAAAATATTTTAATAATAAAATTTACATCTTTATCTATATAATATAAAGGTTCATGTGTTGACTGTACTCATCCGTTGAGATTAGTCATGTGTTGAACGAAATATTTTAATAATAAAATTTACATCTTTATCTATATAATATAAAGGTTCAGGTGTTGACTGTACTCATCCGTTGAGATTAGTCATGTGTTGAACGAAATATTTTAATAATAGAAATATTTGAAAAAGAAATATTTTGAAATAGAAATATTTGAAATAGAATATTTGTAAATAGAAATATATGAAGCCGTGTTGATTAGATTGACGCCATTTTGACGTGAACGATATTTAAATCGATTTTATTCATTTTAAAATGAATATTGAAAAGTGATTTCGAAATCGAATATTTTAGAATGCAATTTGAAATGAATTAAATTGAAAACGATTTCGAAATGAATTGAATATAAAACGATTTCGAAATGAGTTGAATTGAAAACGATTTCGAAATGAATTGAATATAGAACGATTTCGAAATGAATTAAATTGAAAACGATTTCGAAATGAATTGAATATAAAACGATTTCGAAATGAATTGAATTGAAAACGATTTCGAAATGAATTGAATATAAAACGATTTCGAAATGAATTAAATTGAAAACGATTTCGAAATGAATTAAATTGAAAACAATTTCGAAATGAATTGAATATAAAACGATTTCGAAATGAATTGAATTGTAAACGAATTGAATTCGAATTGAACGTATAACGGATTTGATTTCAATTGAATATATAATGAATTTGATTCAAATAGAAAACAAATTTGATTTCAATTGAATATATAATGAATTTGATTTAATTTGAATAGAAAACCAATTTGAATTGAATCGAATAGAAAACGACTTTGAAATTGAATTGAAAACGAATTCAAACTGAATTGAAAACGAATTGAATTGAATTCAAATTGAATTGATCTTTGAATCAAATAGAAATGAATTTTAAAACGAATTTATAAGGAAAAATTCAATTTTGATTTGATTTGAAATGGAAGTTGAAATTCGTTTTAAATAAAAATCGACGAAATATATATTATATATATTATATATATATAATATAATGGCCTGAATAGAACGCGCCGCGCCGCGACAGTTCGTGAATTTCGATCATTTATTTCAAACGGACATTACGGGAGATCCGACCGTCGGATTCTCCTAAAACCGGAACCGTTGGGTTCGTATCGAAAAAAGCTTTCTAACGAATATTAGAAATTTGAAATCTAACGGTTGGATTTGGAGTTACGTCCAAATCAAATTTGGAAAAGGTCGTTGTAAGTGCAGTTCGATGGCCATTGTTGGAAATCGATTGTACGGGCCTTAATAAAATTATTAAAAATAGTAATAATTTGTGTGAAATCATAAGAAATGATTTGGGAAAAATTGGGGTGAAAAAATCCATATTTGAAAAGATAAAAATGGATTTTTATCGAAATGAACTAGTTTTGAACTAAATTTAAAACCCAATTATTTTTAAATAAATAAATTAGATTTAAAAAGGGGTTTTAAATAATTGGAATTTCTAATATATTTGATTGGATTTGAAATGGGTTTATCGTGAACGGTCATTTAAATAACACTAGTTCTTTAACCCGATGTAAATTGAATGTGATTTGGGTTTGTCGTGAACTGTGTTTTAAATAACACCTAGTTCTTTAACCCAGTAAAAGGAGTCTTATTGAATCTGCAATTAGATTGAAATGTGCATTGATAATCTAAATTATCAAATTTGGAAAATAAGCGAGAAAGGAGTATCACCAGTTTTGCTCCAAAGCGATAGTTAAATCTTTAATTACATTTGAACGTGAAATGGTAATTAATTTTACCGATAACACCACGGTGTTAGATATGGAGTATCACCAGTTTTGCTTCATGGGATGAATAGGTTGGGATTGGGAAATAAAATAAATAATTACTTCGGTGTGGTTCGCTAATCTCGACTAGTTTAGAAAACCATAATTTGGTTTGAAATGACATCCAAAGGAAGATTAAATGATAAATTTGAAAGAATTTACCTTGGATAAAATTAATGGGAACCTTTCCCTAAAAATGTGATTTTGTGAATAAAAGAATATTCTGAATTGGAATGAGGCGTATGTTGTGTTTGTGTAACATTTGTTTTTAATATACGCGGGTTGTTCGGAAAGGCCGGGTTTATACCCATTCTGAATAACCGATTCGACGATAAGTCGAAGATGAAGACGGTGGTCGAAGACCGGAAGTCTTCACATCGTTTGGGCAATTACTGACGATCCTGATTGGGCTGTACACCCAAGAGGATGGAAATAGTTGGTGGTCGTCCAGACGTACTTGGAGATGGATGGATATGCGAGGAAAGTGCCTCCGGTTTCGTTCAGACCCAGAACGGACTTGTAAATGGATTGTGTGTCTGACATTGGATTTTATTCTGTGTTGATTGATTTCTATTAAATATACATCTGTTTGGCGGCGGAGAATTTATTCTTTTGCTTAACGCCCTTCTCTGAGACGTACGAGCTTAGAGGTTGTATATCGATGGACATCAGTCGCATGGCATGAATTGCCTGTGTGGCACGCTAAGATGCAATGATCAAGGCTTCTGTTGAAAAGCAAAGTCTTGTGGTTGATGATCAAAGCACGCCTACGTGGTAGCTTTGTGTATAACGTGAATTCGCGAACCTCACACCTCGGTATGAGTTAAAAACGGGATACGGACTGCAGGGAGAGCACGACGTTTCTTTCTAGCTTTGGTGGTGTCAGTGACTTACCAGCCCTGACATTTATATACTTTTCACCCATGTGGTTGTTGGAATGCGAGGCGCCTCGATTATAGGTCTGTAAGGACCGGGAAACGTGTGTTCAGGAATTGCCAATCCTCTAACGTAAGTGAGGACCGTCCCTGAAGATCCAGGGGTTGCCCAGAGTGCGTAACCCTGGGACATTTGCTAGAGTGTCTCGAACGCGGAGAGGAGCTTGCCCCTTGCCTCGACTCATGACGGAAATCCAATTTCCAATACGTGTATTGCGGTTTTAATTTTAGAACTAGTATGGCGACATGATAGATGGTACCCATGCCGCCTATGATTGATATTTATGATTGAAATGTTTTGACACTATACACTTATTATAGTATCAAATGATTTGTTTTAAACGTACCAAGCATGTTTGGCTATTATAAGGGAAAACCCTATCCTCCGGCTTGCGTTGCATTGTGTGATGGGACCTGGGTCTTATAATAGCTTCATTTTTCAAAAAAGCATTGCGTTGTTTATTGGTATGCACTGGTATTCTTGGGAGGAAACCCGTTTCGTGTTATACGGCGAGGTCCCTTGATTTACCTAACTTTAAAACCAATATTAATAACTGTTTTAGTTCTCACACCAGTCACATGACTGACCTGGAGTTTATTGTTTTAACCTAAACTCTGGGTGCCCCTATTTTCCGCACGGGCAGCTAGTAGTTTTGGTTTTGCAGATTTATATCCACAGGATCCTGGTTTACAGCTGGAATGATATCCGGAAAGCTCTGTATCCGTATATCACCTTCAGTTGTGCTTTGTATTATTTTCCGCTGCTATGTAATTTATTGTAATCTCTGATATTTATCGAATGTAAATAATTCAATTATACTCTGTATATTCTTGTATCTTATGGAATTGTTGTAATAGCAATGAAATGTTCTTCCGTCTGCGTTCATTTGTTTGTTGTTCTCAAAGTATCCGCTCTTTCCTTCACGGGGAAGTAACGGGTTCTTACAGTGGTATCAGAGCTTTGGTTTACAGAGCTCGAGAACAAAATACATTAGAACCATACAAAAGAATTCATCAGATATTGGATTAGTAATATCCAATTAGAATGACTCGTTAGAGATAGGATCAGTAGTATTCTAGAATGGGTGAGAAGAGTATATTTTTCAAATGAAAACAATTTTGTTTTGAAATTTAAATCACTTTATTCGTATTTGATAATTTATTTATATTGATATGGACAATCTAGTATATAAAGATTTTGCATATACGCGTCATGAACGTATATTCGAAGTTTTAATATACTGGATAGATATAGAATCATACTCTAGTCGCCCGAAGATGATTCTACTGATGACTATATAGCATCAGTAGTGTGTGTTCGAGTTTTGAAGGTGTGATTTTCTATATATTTCCATTAGACTGGTGTGAGAACTAAAACAAATATAGCTAGAACACATTGTTGTGAATTGGCATCAAAAACATGATTTTCTGTATATATATGTCAAAATTATGAATTTTAAACTCTAATCCACTAATTGATTGATGTTTGTGTTGTTTGTTTATTTGTTTGATAATTTTGAACCATTTAGCCCAATTAAATCAAATATTGAATTATATTGAAAATTGGTCGCATTTGCTTGCATATACATATACTTACATTGAACATGTCATAGCAAGGAGGCTAGTGCCGAAGAATAAAATTTGTTTGCCCGACAAATAGGTACATGTTTACTATAATTTACTGTTTTGTTTGGGTGATGATGATTTTATGAGCCTATTGGCTAGCCGCTTGGCTTTTTCTTTTTCTTTTTGAGATCAGAAGGCCTGTATGGCAATTTCGGGATTTTCCCGTGGCTCCCGGTGTAGGGGATGTTATGGCGAATTTTTTCGAAAATTTAGGGTGTTAGCCAAATTTTTGAAAATTCTCAGAAACTGAAAAGTTGGAGAATGGAAGCCAGATCGAACATAGAGTTGATTAATCAAACCACTTTCAACATTGTTCCTTTTCGGGGACGAAAAGTTTTAAGTGGGGGAGATTGTAATAACCCGGAAAATCTGGGCCAGTTTAAAATTTTTATCTTGGCAATTTTAGCGAATTTTGATTATTTAAAATAGATTATTTTAAATAAACATCGACGAGAAATTTATTTCGAATATAATTCGACGTATATATTTATACGCGTCGTCGTTAGAATATAAATATTTATATATAATTATAAATAGAATTGAAAATGGCGCGGTAGTTCGATAATTCGATTTCAAACTTCAATTGGATGTACCGGGTGCAAAACAATCCGGATTTTAGTGTAACCAAAAACATTAGGATCTAATTGATGATATCTTTCCAACGAATCCGAAAAATCAAAATTTCATAGCGGGAATCAAAAGATATGTCCAGTTGAAAATTCTGAATAGTCGCTATGGAATTCAGGCCCTTAAAAATAGACATTTTGCAAACGACCTCGGATTTTGGACGAAACCACTTTTGTTGGATCCGTGATGTCAAATTATTGCTAGATTTCAAATTTCATAATTTTTCGAATCAATATGTGAGCGTGGCAAAGGAAAACGTGTTTGACCAGTTTCAGTTGATTTTAATCGACTGGAAATTGACCATTTTTCTAACGGTCTCAGAATTCGACGAAACTAGTTTTGTTAAGACCGTATCGTCAATACGAAGCTAGAAAATATTTTTCTGTAATTTTTCGAGTTAGTATGCGACCCCAGTAAATAGAAATGCGCGTTTAAAATCAATATATAGAGTTATATGTTGATTTTAACGGAAACCGAACGAAACAGTCGAATCAGCCTACGATACATATCCCATTGTGTTCGAAATGGGGGTAAAACGCTATGGACGACAGGCGGTGGGCCTCGTTTAGGGGTCGTATGTAAAAGTCAACTTTCTGCAAAATAAAATAATTAAAAATTAAAATCCTTTTCTCTTTCTTCCTCTCCTATACGTTCTGGCCCCCCTTCTTTTTCTTTCTTCAGTTAGGTTTAAAGAAAAAAAAGAGAAAAAAAAGGGAAATCGACCGATTCCTCAGCGCGACCCCCCCCCCCTTCGACGCCGATGCTGGCCACCGCCGCCTCGCCATGGATGGCACGCCTCCCTCAACAGCGGCCTCCCTCAACAGCGGCCTCCCTCTCCGTTCCCTCTCATCCTCCTCTCGATCTGGATGTGCGAGACCCCCAATCCCCAACCAACTGAAGACCGCAGCGCCCTAGGGCCCACTGCCCGGCCACCAACGCTGAGAGGTGCCGCCTTCCCCCTCTGGAACCTCCAGCAGCGAATCCGCCCCTCCCCTTCAACCCAATGACGCCGGTAAACTTCTAATTATTTATTTAATTTTGTTTAATTAGTGAAATTGGTCTTAGAAAGATTTTTAAATCGGTTTAATTACATATGTATGCGATGTTGAAATCAGTTTTAAAATAAAAAGCTATGATTTTCATTATCATAAAGTTGTGATTTTAAACATCATAAATGTTTGGTTTTTATCATTATATATAAAGTTATGATCTGTTTGTATATAAAATGAGGAAAAGATTAGGATTTTTGAATTAGAAAAGTTATAGTTTTTATGGGTATGAAGATGCGAGTTTTATCTATATAAAAATATGGTTCTATCATATGAATAACAATAAAAAGATCCAATTTTTCAAAGCGAAAAGTTAAGATTTTTATATAGTAAAAATTTGATTTTTATATATTGAATAGTATAATAAAAATTCGATTTTTATATATTGAATAACAAACTAAAAATTCGATTTTTATATATTGAATAACAAAGTAAAAATTCGATTTTTATATATTGAATAACAAAGTAAAAAATTCGATTTTTATATATTGAATAACAAAGTAAAAATTCGATTTTTATATATTGAATAACAAAGTAAAAATTCGATTTTTATATATTGAATAGCGAAGTAAAAATTCGATTTTTACATATGTAGTGACTATGAGCAACGAAGATGACAAGAATGCGATAACGATGAAGATTTCTATCAAAGAGGAGTCAAGATGATTGGATATCTATCTGTGAGAATTTCTCACTCTTCAATTTCTTTTTTCTAGTTATATATATATACTAGGATGCAGACGGTGTTTAGTAACACCCGTCATCCAAAGACCATGGATGGCTTGTTTGTTAAATTGTTTGGTTGTGTAGTTAGTTAGAATATTTTGTTTGAATTGAATTGTTTGGTGAAATGAATGGATTTGATTGATGTGTGAATGGCGTGGGCCTTCACTAGACCGGGGATAAGGCTAAGCCTCGTCCCGTTTCTAGTATCGTGCCGTTATGCCGCCAAAATTTCCTAAAATAGGTTAGAAAAATAAAAATATCATTTTGTTTAAAGAATGAACTGAATAGAAATTCATATGTTAAAATAAAATGTTTTATCGTTAAAAATATAATTTTTAATGTGAATATGAATATAGTGAATGTGAATAAATAAATATTCATTTACAAACTGGACGGTTTGTTTATGTACACTGATTTGACTGACATTGATTGGGACGATAAATTTTACACATCGCCCAACTGCACAAATAAAATATGTGTTTGATTGTTTGAAACCCCACACGGGTATTGGGATGAAATATGAAGTTCACTCATCCTGATTGATTAAATATGTCGATCGATTGATTGACAGGCTGTTATAAGCGTTAGATATCTATATTTGATGCTTATACAGTGTAATGCACTTTGGTTGATGGTTGATTATTTTTCAATGCTATTATATACGTGTGATGTATGAAAATCCATATAATTAACATTATATGGTGATTGATTGGGCCTCATTCCAATTCAGAAAATAAAGAATATATAATATAAAGGTTCATGTGTTGACTGTACTCATCCGTTGAGATTAGTCATGTGTTGAACGAAATATTTTAATAATAAAATTTACATCTTTATCTATATAATATAAAGGTTCATGTGTTGACTGTACTCATCCGTTGAGATTGGTCATGTGTTGAACGAAATATTTTAATAATAAAATTTACATCTTTATCTATATAATATAAAGGTTCAGGTGTTGACTGTACTCATCCGTTGAGATTAGTCATGTGTTGAACGAAATATTTTAATAATAGAAATATTTGAAAAAGAAATATTTTGAAATAGAAATATTTGAAATAGAATATTTGTAAATAGAAATATATGAAGCCGTGTTGATTAGATTGACGCCATTTTGACGTGAACGATATTTAAATCGATTTTATTCATTTTAAAATGAATATTGAAAAGTGATTTCGAAATCGAATATTTTAGAATGCAATTTGAAATGAATTAAATTGAAAACGATTTCGAAATGAATTGAATATAAAACGATTTTGAAATGAATTGAATTGAAAACGATTTCGAAATGAATTGAATATAAAACGATTTCGAAATGAATTGAATTGAAAACGATTTCGAAATGAGTTGAATATAAAACGATTTCGAAATGAATTAAATTGAAAACGATTTCGAAATGAATTAAATTGAAAACGATTTCGAAATGAATTGAATATAAAACGATTTCGAAATGAATTGAATATAAAACGATTTCGAAATGAATTGAATTGTAAACGAATTGAATTCGAATTGAATGTATAACGGATTTGATTTCAATTGAATATATAATGAATTTGATTCAAATAGAAAACAAATTTGATTTCAACTGAATATATAACGAATTTGATTTAATTTGAATAGAAACCAATTTGAATTGAATCGAATAGAAAACGACTTTGAAATTGAATTGAAAACGAATTCAAACTGAATTGAAAACGAATTGAATTGAATTCGAATTGAATTGCTTTGAATCAAATTGAAATGAATTTTAAAACGAATTTATAAGGAAAAATTCAATTTTGATTTGAATTGAAATGGAAGTTGAAATTCGTTTTAAATAAAAGTCGACGAAATATATATTATTTATATTATATATATAATATAATGGCCTGAATAGAAAGCGCCGCGCCGCGACAGTTCGTGAATTTCGATCATTTATTTCAAACGGACATTACGGGAGATCCGACTGTCGGATTCTCCTAAAACCGGAACCGTTGGGTTCGTATCGAAAAAAGCTTTCTAACGAATATTAGAAATTTGAAATCTAACGGTTGGATTTGGAGTTACGTCCAAATCAAATTTGGAAAAGGTCGTTGTAAGTGCAGTTCGATGGCCATTGTTGGAAATCGATTGTACGGGCCTTAATAAAATTATTAAAAATAGTAATAATTTGTGTAAAATCATAAGAAATGATTTGGGAAAAATTGGGGTGAAAAACTCCATATTTGAAAAGATAAAAATGGATTTTTATCGAAATGAACTAGTTTTGAACTAAATTTAAAACCCAATTATTTTTAAATAAATAAATTAGATTTAAAAAGGGGTTTTAAATAATCGGAATTTCTAATATATTTGATTGGATTTGAAATTGGTTTATCGTGAACGGTGTTTTAAATAACACTAGTTCTTTAACCCGATAATAAATAGAATGTGATTTGGGTTTGTCGTGAATTGTGTTTTAAATAACACCTAGTTCTTTAACCCAGTAAAAGGAGTCTTATTGAATCTGCAATTAGATTGAAATGTGCATTAATAATCTAAATTATCAAATTTGGAAAATAAGCGAGAAAGGAGTATCACCAGTTTTGCTCCAAAGCGATAGTTAAATCTTTAATTAGATTTGAATGTGAAATGGTAATTAATTTTACTGATAACACCATGGTGTTAGATATGGAGTATCACCAGTTTTGCTTCATGGGATGAATAGGTTGGGATTGGGAAATAAAATAAATAATTACTTCGGTGTGGTTCGCTAATCTCGACTAGTTTAGAAAACCATAATTTGGTTTGAAATGACATCCAAAGGAAGATTAAAGGATAAATTTGAAAGAATTTATCTTGGATAAAATTAATGGGAACCTTTCCCTAAAAATGTGATTTTGTGAATAAAAGAATATTCTGAATTGGAATGAGGCGTATGTTGTGTTTGTGTAACATTTGTTTTTAATATACGCGGGTTGTTCGGAAAGGCCGGGTTTATACCCATTCTGAATAACCGATTCGACTATAAGTCGAAGATGAAGACGATGGTCGAAGACCGGAAGTCTTCACATCGTTTGGGCAATTACTGACGATCCTGATTGGGCTGTACACCCAAGAGGATGGAAATAGTTGGTGGTCGTCCAGACGTACTTGGAGATGGATGGATATGCGAGGAAAGTGCCTCCGGTTTCGTTCAGACCCAGAACGGACTTGTAAATGGATTGTGTGTCTGACATTGGATTTTATTTTGAGTTGATTGATTTCTATTAAATATACATCTGTTTGGCGGGGAGAATTTATTCTTTTGCTTAACGCCCTTCTCTGAGACGTACGAGCTCGAAGGTTGTATATCGATGGACATCAGTCGCATGACATGAATTGCCTGTGTGGCACGCTAAGATGCAATGATCAAGGCTTCTGTTGAAAAGCAAAGTCTTGTGGTTGATGATCAAAGCACGCCTACGGGGTAGCTTTGTGTATAACGTGAATTCGCGTACCTCACACCTCGGTATGAGTTAAAAACGGGATACGGACTGCAGGGAGAGCATGACGTTTCTTTCTAGCTTTGGTGGTGTCAGTGACTTACCAGCCCTGACATTTATATACTTTTCACCCATGTGGTTGTTGGAATGCGAGGCGCCTCGATTATAGGTCTGTAAGGACCGGGAAAAGTGTGTTCAGGAATTGCCAATCCTCTAACGTAAGTGAGGACCGGCCCTGAAGATCCAGGGGTTGCCCAGAGTGCATAATCCTGGGACATTTGCTAGAGTGTCTCGAACGCGGAGAGGAGCTTGCCCCTTGCCTCGACTCATGACGGAAATCCAATTTCCAATATGTGTATTGCGGTTTTAATTGTAGAACTAGTATGGCGACATGATAGATGGTACCCATGCCGCCTATGATTGATATTTATGATTGAAATGTTTTGACACTATACACTTATTATAGTATCAAATGATTTGTTTTAAACGTACCAAGCATGTTTGGCTATTATAAGGGAAAACCCTATCCTCCGGCTTACGTTGCATTGTGTGATGGGACCTGGGTCTTATAATAGCTTCATTTTTCGAAAAAGCATTGCGTTGTTTATTGATATGCACTGGTATTCTTGGGAGGAAACCCGTTCCGTGTTATATGGCGAGGTCCCTTGTTTTACCTAACTTTAAAACCAATATTAATAACTGTTTTAGTTCTCACACCAGTCACATGACTGACCTGGAGTTTATTGTTTTAACCTAAACTCTGGGTGCCCCTATTTTCCGCACGGGCAGCTAGTAGTTTTGGTTTTGCAGATTTATATTCATAGGATCCTGGTTTACAGCTGGAATGATATCCGGAAAGCTCTGTATCCGTATATCACCTTCAGTTGTGCTTTGTATTATTTTCCGCTGCTATGTAATTTATTGTAATCTCTGATATTTATCGAATGTAAATAATTCAATTATACTCTGTATATTCTTGTATCTGATGGAATTGTTGTAATAGCAATGAAATGTTCTTCCGTCTGCGTTCATTTGTGTGTTGTTCTCAAAGTATCCGCTCTTTCCTTCACGGGGAAGTAATGGGTTCTTACACTAACCGACTGCAAATTCTCAACAGAAGCATCAAGCAACTCTAGATAACTAAGCATAACAGCATTCAAGGGATAAAAAGAAATTTCTAGAGTGTTACCGAGCCGAGTCAAGAGTCTAACCACTCTTTTCTCACAATCAAGAATGGAACCATTACTGGATAACCAGTCCATGCCTAAGATCAATCCATATCCCGAGAAATCCAAAACAAAGGCACTACATCTAAACTCAACACTTAGAATTGAGATTTTCAAATCCAAACAAACCATTGACAAAAAAGCTGAGCCCCCAATTGGATTTGAAACAACCAAGGGATCCTCTGCCAAACTAGTGCCTAGGTGCAGAGATTCTACTAAAGCAGATGAAATAAAGGAGTGTGATGCGCTAGAATCAAAGAGAGTGCGAACTGGATGATCATAAAGATAAACTAAGATTTCTACAGAAATATTTCTACCTCGTTCCTGCGGAGGTGCCACCAGCGCGTGAACCTGTCCCCCTGAAGTGGATCCAGTCCTCTGTCCCTGCCCTCGCTTCTTTGGGCAGTCCTTAGCCAGGTGTCCAGTCTCGCCGCAATGGAAACAACCACTATTCATCTTTGCCTTCTTCTTTCTGCAGTCTTTCACTATATGTCCAACAATGCCACATAAATTACACTTTCTCTTTTCACGGGGTTTGTTGTTCTTCCCGCCTTTCTTTGAATCATCCTTCTTGTTCTGTGACCCTTCCCCCTTCTTGTCTTGAGGCACTTCTGCTTTTGCCTCTTTCTTGCCTTTATCTTCCTCGTGTAGCAGCGCCATGTCCACCAAGCTTTCATAAGTCGCTCCCATGGGTATATGGGTCATAACAAGGCTGTGTAGAGGGTCATTCATACCTTTGACGAAGCGAAGGGCCTTCTTGTGTTGGGTGTTTAATAAATCCAGCCCAAATCAAGCCAGCTGATTAAACTGATTGACGTACTCCCTGATCGTCATACTCCCTTGTTTAAGAGTTAGGAACTTCTCCATTTGCAGGCTTCTTTCAGCTTGGGAAAGGAATTTCATCTCAAACCTCATCCTGAAATCTTCCCAAGTTTCCACTGGCCTCTCAGCATGGGTAACTTCCCACCAATAAGAAGCTTCATCTTTAAGCAACCACACTGCTAGCTGTATCTTTTGCCTGTCGTCAACTTCGAAGATGACGAACAAATCTTCGGTCTCCTTCAGCCAGTTCCTTGCTACCATAAAGGATTCAGTTCCATAAAAGTCCTTTCCACCCATAGCCTTGAAGTCTATACACGTCTTAGCGAAAGTATTTCCACGAGGAGGAGGAGGAACCGCTGCCACTGTGGGAGGAGGAATGTCTGCTGGGCCTGCACCATTGGCCCTAGCCTCTAGGTACCTTCAGAACCAGCCAGGTATCGGTAATACTTCTGGAAGGTTAAGATCTCCAGACATACTAAAACAAAAGGAAAGATTCAAGACAAAAGGATAGAGAGATAGTGCATATGGCTTTGGGTGAATTATGCCTTTTAAAAGCAACGCTTTTTCTTGAAAAAAAATGCTTCTTTAAACTTCTTTTTGAAAATAGTTTCAAAAACCTTTATCTAATCTGGTAAACCTGTGCTATGATACCAAGTGAAACACCCCACCTCCGTTAAGGTCACTCACAAAGGGAATGCCTTAACTTCGGCGGAGGTTTATAAGTAAAAGTCACAGATAAAACACAAGACAGATATAAACACATATATATAAGCAGCGGAAAACAAACAAACTTTCATTTCATAAATACATGTTCATACAAAACATTTCCAAAGTTGCCTCAAAACAAACTTCCAATTATTACAACCATAATACTGTCTTGATTATTAAAACTTAAAGAAGCATGAAACATAATTAAAACTGCATAAATCCCCATAGAATGTCCAAAGCCACAATCCAGATGAAAGAGATCCAAGCAATACATTCTCTCTCTTCAAGCTGGATGAAAAATCTGTCTAAGCTGAGGTGTTTCCTCCCTATGGACCTGAGGGGGGGGGGGGGAACGAAAGAAAAGAAGACGAAAGAAAAATAGAGTCAGACATAAAGCCTGGTAAGTCTAGTAACTCTTCAGAATAAGAATAAGAATAAGAAAAAGGGCATGATAGGTGTAAACTAGAAACAGGAAAGTGTCATAAACTAAGATAAAGCAGTTTGAACCGAATATACTATCGCACCCCACACTATATCTCTGCACCTACTTGTATTTGTACCAATTGGCGCCCTATGATCGGGGTGAAGTGATCCCCTCTTTTAAAGATCGGCTCCTACTCGCAAAACCATATGTGTCATACGACCCCCAATGATTGTAGATACCTATGCTGGTCCCACCATGGGGTGTATCGGGTCCCATGGTGACGACCCGACACAATTCTAGAATGCATAGGTTATACTACTGGTGCCCAGTGCCCTGTTTATCTGCTCTGAAGTGTGTGCACGCCCGCACTCCGTTAGAACCTACACTGCTGCACCAACCGCAGTCGCTTTTGACCGCTTACAATCAGCCCAGTAATCGTGCCCCACCCTGCCTAGTTTCAGGGTACCATGATACCTAATTGGGTTACTGCTGAAATGGATCCCCGTTACTAGGGTTTTCTAGTCAAACATGTTAAGTGGTTAAGTGTCTGTATTAACCTAACACCACCCATCAGTTTAATTAACATGTTGAATTGGTTAAGTGTTTTAGTTAACTTAACCCTACCATCCTGACTTGTCTATCCTTAACTTTAAATAGTTAAAGCACCGACCACTCACATTAGACAGGTATTGTTACAGTTACTGGATGTGCCGGTCGGTTCCGGGCAGGTTTACACCGTAACTCAGTCTAAACTCGGGTCCTTATTGGGCTCAATGCTAAACCGCCCACATTGGATATGTATTGTTGTGATTACTGGACAGCCGGGCGGGTCCGGGCAGGTTTACATCACAACTCAATCCAACCTCGGGTTAAGCATACTCATATTTTCTAAGTTTACATATTTGTCTCTATTACTTGTTATATGTAAATTTGTTAACAATTAAATGTTATGGCCCACTTTCCAAGTTCATCATTTTTGGTATAAGAATTTATACCATTTAAGTGCCACCAATTATTGGCATGTGACTAACATGACAATTTCATATATTTTCATGTTTTAATCCCAACGATATTCCCCCGTTTGTACGTTCGCAAGATTGTTGGGCTAGATATTTCAGCCCAACTTATAAACATAGAAGGGAAAGTCAAGAACATGAAATATTCTAAATAACAAAAAGGGTGTGTGACATATGAACTTGCAACTTTGCGATCTAATTATCATGAATCATGGGTTTCAACTTGTCATGTGAACTTGCATTCAAATAAGAATCTAATTAAATAGGTGTCACATGAAATGGCAAAATTTAGGCTTGCATAAAACATAAGCCTAAACATATTTTGATCTAGGCATAACATCGAACATAACTAGCATATGACAAGAATATGACATGTCCATAAAGTATGTATAATTTTATCAGCTGTGTGAACTAGATCAAATCATATGTCCCATTATAACATGAAGCATGTATCGAAGTGGATCTTGGCATGGATCCAATTATGAACTTGCAAAGAACATAAGAACGTATACATGGGATTTTATCATGTAGGAATAATGGTCTTAACATAGAACATGTGTATATAAGTCTTAACTTGGACTTAGAAAAATGTATACAGCCTATGTTAAACATATATACATACAGGTGTAAATTCTAATATTAACCATATACTTGTATGTGACGTTGCCTTCATTCTAAATGTACAATAGGATCAACATCAAATCAATTATACCAAAAACATCCCAATACCATTCACAACACAATCATTGCAATACACAGATATGAATTAGCATCGTCGTTATACAATAGTAAAACTCCATTTCCATTTTGCATCGAATCAAGTCTTAATTTTATTCCCATCGGAAAAATCACTATACTTACAACAAACGACGAACTTGAATTCTGGATTTTGAGTTTTGAATTTGCAATGCTTTCCTTTGGGTAGATAAACGTTGTTTGAATCTTGTTTTTACTTTAGTTTTGCTCGTCTCTAAGCTTTTTCCAACTGACGGCTACTCCTAGTTTCCTCCCGGCAGCATGACGGCGCTAGCCCTATTTTATTTGTGTGAATTTAGGTTGATTGTTGGGTTGTATTTATAGAATTTCAAATTGATTTGAGCCGTCAGATGATCATAGAGTGAATCCAGACCATACACACCAAGAGGAGCCAATCAGAAAGTGACAAATCAGCCCTAGTGACACAACAGAGCTCAGAAATTCGACCAGAAATCGACCAGGCCAACCAAGACCTGACCAGGTCGACCACATGGTCGACCTGGGTCCTGGGCGGGAAAATTCCCGCCCGGCCCAATTTGGGTCTGTTTTCGAATTTTAAACTGAATTTTGAACTGTTTGAAATTTAAATTGAATTCTGAAACTTCCGGAGGTCATAACTCCATACGGAGTCCGATTTACGCAAACTCGTACTCTATCTCTAGCAGAATTCCAAGACGAACGCAATGGCATAACCCATTTCCCTTAATTCTTTCATTTTGAATTAAGTATACTTTAATTTGTTAATTTAATGTTAACAGAAAATTTGAGGTGTTACAATGTGTGTACATGTCCTTATCTAATGTAAAATCAGGCGGTCTACTAATTTAGTTTACCTCCTTAACGCGAATTATGTCCGTGCCATGAGTCCATCATGTATGCAATCCTAATGATACATATCATTTCTATATGAGTGCACAACCATTCACTCAAATGCAACACATCAAGTTCAATCCATAAACAAATACATATATGCAAATGCAATATGAAAGTGACTGAGCCGATCTAGTGCCTAATGTATGTATATGCATCCACGAGCAACCACTAGCAACCACTTGCAACCACCAATCATAACATGTTTCAAATACATGTTTATCTCCATTTGTTTCAACCTAAGGATCACGAAGATAGAACCTAGAGGATATACTTAAAAAGATGGAAACAAGAATGCCTAAAATTCCTAGCAAAAGAGATCAGGGATATACCCTCAAGAAAGAGGGTATGATGCGCGTATCTAGTCTTCCGTCTTCGAAGTCGCATCTTCTTGAGCTTCACTCCACTGTACCTTATCTAATTTAACTTCATGGTTGCAAAGCTTCTTGGCCTCCATTTCCAAAACCCATTAGTAAAGATAGGACCTCGCTTACTTACTATGCCAGAGGGAATCCAACGTAGTTGAACTATCTTTCCAAGATAGAACATATGTTAATCATGGTACCAAGTGTATATACCTAAGATGATTAGAGGTCTCTCCTCTACTTAGCTTATCCATCATGCTGCAAATCTGAGGGTCTAAAGCTAATGGTTACTATGTGCTTATTACATCTCTTAAGGTCAGTCTAACTTAGGGTGTCAGCCCCCAACCATTTATTTCTCACGCAAACCATCCTAGTCGAACTCGACATCCCTCAAGTACAAACCCCAGAGGCCTAAACCAATATCAGACAAACAACCAAAGGATACCTCCTCCGAATTTCGACGATCTTTGTGAGATGGCACTAACAAAACAACCAAACCATTGACCACTTTACCGACTCTGGCTATCCTCGCCAATCTTGCTCCAGAATTATCGTTGATTACATAACTGGCTTTGCAGTGTCATCTAGATACATGCTGAAGTCTGTCTCAAATTTTAGGGGTAAACCCCTACCCTAATCAAAATATCTTGCGTACTCATGGACTACCCCAACGGATTGAAAATCGTCAATAGATAAGTAAAGTGATTCTAGGTATCTAAGACAAACCAATCCCTTAGGATCGTACGAAATCTCAAGGGTATTCTCGAGGCAAGCCGAAAGTTTAACTACCTGTAACACCCCACGTCCATTAATGTCACTCACAAAGGGAATGCATTAACTTCCATGGAGGTTATAAGTGAATATAGAACAGAAAAATGACAACAAGACAGATAATAAATAGTACTTGGAAATCTAAAACTTCATTTTATTGCAGCGGAAATTAAACATGTATGTTACATCATAAAACCATAGATCATAACCAAGTACAATATCCATATTAATAAAAACAAAATACATAATCCCATTACATAAATAGCCATTAAAAAGATAACAAGCTGGACTTTACTTCAACGGTCCAAGCTTTCCAAAGAGAGATGAAGCAATTCAATCAAACTCCACTAGAGCTGGGCCCAACCTGAGGACCTAGAGGAGGAAAAAGGATAGAAATAGAGGGGGTCAGACATAAAGTCTGGCGAGTATGATAATTCTAACAATACTATTATCAAAATAACTAGACTAAGGCATAAGCTGGAAGACAAGTAAATGTCTATGAACTCTTAGGAAGATAAAGATAGCGTTTAAGATAACGTTAAAGTTAACGGTAAAGGCACACCTAATTACTAACGAATGATTACTACACTGCACCGCACATTACTACACTGCAACACACCAGTCACCCTATTGTTTGATCCCACTTGCTTCACACAGAAACTTTATAAATAGCCTTACATACCCCTAGCTGACTACATAGGTGCCGTCTGCCCCTATCTCCACTAGGTGTACCCCACTACCCAGTTTCGATCGACTCCCTACTCGTAGATACCCGTGCTGGCCCCATAGTGGGGTGTATCACTCCCCTAAAGTGGCAACCCGATACAACTTGAGAATGCACGGCTTATACCTACACGATGCAACAACGTCTTACCTACTAGCCCGGGTCCACACACGCATACGAAACCCGGTGGACTTGCATTGCCACCACTCCCCGTTTTGGCCTCTTACAGTCGAGCCCAGCATGCGTGTCCCGTCTTCGACTTGGGTCGAGCCCACAAAGATACGTTTGGGATACTGGTCGAAATGGGCCCCCACAAGCTACCCTCCTAAGCTTGTCACTAGTATATCCCACTTAACCCTCTTAGTCATGTTCATTTACATGTGTGTTTGGTTAAGTCTTACTAATCGTATTTCACATGCCACTAAGGTCACCCCCTAGATTCCTCATGCCACCCAAGGCACCTACTTAACCCCCATGTCCCACCTTACATGTTTATCTGGTTAAGTATTTCTTAATTCATTCAGGCCATAACCTCATAAAGACCTCTCACATTAGACTGGCATTTATGGCAGCTGGATTTGTCGGGCGGGTCCGGGCAGTCTTACACCATAAAAGAGTCTAACCTCGTGTCTTTACAGCCGTTATGCTTTAGTTTAGGCCTAGGACCTCTCACATTAGGCTGACATTTGTGACCACTGGATTTGCCGGGCGGGTCCGGGCAGGTTTACGTCACAAACGAGTCCAACCTCGTGTCCTAAGCATTGATTAACACTTAAAATCTTTTACCCCAGTTTTAATAATTCCCTATTCAAATTATTAATTAAGTCAACTTTTAATGATGTCCATAATTGACTCAATTATGGCCATCCACTTATGGCATGCAAAATCATATCAATTGCACCCCAACTTTTTTTATATTAAATCCTTAATATTACCCCTACCCCACGTTTATACGTTCGCTTATTCAACGCATAATATAGGCTAGACTTGTATAGTCTAACACCTAGCACAAAGATAAATTATCACAACATATAGACAATTAAAATAAATCTAATCATAATAGGGGCGAAACTTGCATAAACTACACATGTTAAGGATCAAAAGTTGTCAACTTGTTAAATGTCTCAATTTACATGATATGATCATAGCCCAAATCTATACATAAACTTGCATATGGGGTTTTTAGGCAACATAATGATGGTGTGAACTAGCATAGGATATCACATATGTCATAGCATAATTCTAGATGTCATAATAGATGTCTTGGTATATGTTCATAACTTTTCTAATCAATCTAACTTGCATATGTGACTTGTCATATAGATCAACATAACCCAAACATTATGATTTAATTAATATGAACTAACTAGCATAGATGGTAACATCATGGCCTTTTTTACATGTATGATTCATCACAACTTAGCATAGAAACTTTCAATATACATAACATTATCATAGCATTATTTACAACATATAAGATATCATCATCACATAACATTGGATTTACAATATACATGATAGCAAAAAGGGGTTTACAACAACATATATGATAATTCACATCATCTACTCATAATCCATTCATAACTCAACCTAATTAAAATGGTAATAATCTTGTTAAGATCATCATACTCACAATTTAGAGAAGAAAAGAGAGAGTTTTGCTTTGCTTTAGGGTTGAGAGAATTAGAATTGAATTTGCTTTTCTTCTTTCTTAGTGGGTGGCGGCTCCATTGATTTCCATGGCGACGGTAACTATTCTATTTTAATTAGGTTTAGGGTTAGCATTAGGATGTATTTATAGGTGTAGGAAGTTATTTAGGACCATTAGATTAACCCTGAACCATGAGAACCAATCAAATGAAAAATCTGCATTTGAGCGAATCGGCCCACGGGTTGACAGCCAAACACCCTGGATTAACCCCTAGTCGACCCAGCGGGGCTTGGGTCGACCTCAAAAATGGGCCGGTTTGGTTATTTCCCCTCCCAATTCGCTGTTTTGAACTTTTTCGCATATTTATTTATTTAATTTTTAATTTATATATATATATATATATCAATATATATATATATATATATATATATATTTCTCTGCGCAACCCATTTCACTTAATTTATATATATATATGTATACTTTAATTTGTTAATTTTAATGTTATAAAATTACGTGGTGTTACATTCTCCCCTCCTTAAAGGATTTCATCCCCGAAATCTCCAAGTCAAGAATAATGTATATCCTACCATCTAATCGTCCATCTACTCAACCATCAAACACCAGCATCCATTGTCCTTAAAAGACTTCTAATGCTTTAATGTTTATATGCACAGTGTGTGTATATGTCCATATCTAATGCAAAATTAGGCGGTCTACTGATTCAGTCGACCTCCTTAGTGCAATTCATGATAGTGCCATGCGTCCAATATGTATGCAAAAGATTCCTAATGATACATATTAATTCTATATGCATGCACAACCATCCACCCGAATGCAGCAACTATATGATAATACAACCATTATACATCCATTTTACTAAATACATCCATATATATGCAATATGCAATATGAAGTGATTGAGCCGATCTGGTGCCTAATAGTGTGTGTATATGCATCCACGAGCAACCACTAGCAAACACTTGCATCCACTTTGCATCCACCATACATAACATGTCTCAAACACATGTTTCAACCATAGGATTATCCTAACTAAAGGTCAAAGATAGTAGCGAGAGGATATACTAAAGATAAGATAAGTACAAGCTAAGCGATAAAGGAGAAATTAAAGGACATACCCTCAAAAAGAAAAGGGTATCGTGAACGCATCTTCTCTTCCGTCTCCCAAGTAGCGTTGCTCTCATCATCTCCCCATTGCACTTTGACTAGTCTGACCTCTCGATTCCTCAACCTCTTGATCTCCGACCCAAGAATGCACGTAGGAGCTCGTCGAATTATCGCATCACGCTCTATCTCCACCTCTCTAAGCAAGCTCGGCTCTACCACTTCCGCGGTCTCATGCAAGCACTTCCTCAAATGTGACACATGGAATACGTCATGTACACCACTAAGTCTCTCGAGCAATTCCACTCTATACGCCATCCGTCCAATCCTCTCCTTAATAGGAAACGGCCCTACAAACCTTGGTGCTAATTTCCCAATGGACCCAAAGCGAACAACGTTTCGTAATGGAGACACTTTGACAAAGACCATGTCCCCAACTTCAAACACGAGATCTGTCCTCCTCTTATCCGCATAAGATTTCTGCCTATCTTGCGCTGCTTTCATCCTCCTTCGAATATAGTTGATCTTCTCCGAAGTCTCCCTAATCATATCGGGCACAAGTAAGATCTTATCCGTAGATTCCCACCAATATGTAGGTGAACGACAAGGTCGTCCATATAGAGCTTCGAATGGTGCCATACCAATGCTGGACTGAAAGCTATTATTACATGCGAACTCAACCAATGGAAGATGCTCTTCCCATGTACCCCCAAAGTCTAGAATACATAGCCTCAACAGATCCTCTAGAATGCGATTCACCCTCTCAGTCTGGTCG
Organism: Allium sativum; assembly: GCA_030737875.1. Classification (NCBI taxonomy): domain Eukaryota; kingdom Viridiplantae; phylum Streptophyta; class Magnoliopsida; order Asparagales; family Amaryllidaceae; genus Allium; species Allium sativum. The sequence goes on from CM060920.1 coordinate 496,521,224, forward strand.
TCCGTCTGAGGATGATATGCGGTGCTCAAACATAACTGAGTCCCTACCGCCTTTTGTAAGCTTCTCCAAAATTCGCTAGTGAAAATAGGATCGCAGTCGCTCACTATGCTAGAAGGAACACCGTGCAAACGAACTCGAACGTATACAGAAGCTAACCATGGAGCAGTCCTCTTACTCTTCACGGGAATAAAATGGACGCTCTTAGTAAGTCTATCTACTATAACCCAAATTCCCGTATTACCCTTCCTCGATCGCGGTAATCCATCCACAGAATCCATCGAGATGCTTTCCCATTTCCATAGTGGAACCTCCAATGGGTGAAGCAACCCACCGGGTTTCTTTTGCTCCGCTTTTACTTGTTGGCACACCAAGCATCTAGCGACATACTCGGCCACGTCTTTCTTCATGCCGGCCCAAAAGTAAACTCTGTTCATGTCTTTGTACATCTTGTCCCCGCCGGGATGAGTGGTCATCTTCGAACGATGTGCTTCATCAAGAATAGTCTTCCTTAGGTCATCGTCTTTTGGTACACAAAGTCTACTGTCCCTACGTAACCAACCCTTATCATCTAGGGTATACCTATGGAGATAACTTGATGACTCCCCTCCTTTGAGCTTTTCTACTAACTCAACTAACTATGGGTCGTCTCGCTGTGCCTCGCCAATCCGTCCCAAAAGCGTAGGTCTGACCTCCAAGGATGCTAGCAAACCGGGTATGAAGTCAACGGAAGGTCTAAAGTCAAACATCGAAATGAATTCTAAACTTTGTCGCTCAACAAACAAAGGACTTAAGGATAATCTTTTTCTACTTAAGGCATCGACCACCACGTTAACTTTGCCAGGGGTATATGCTATCTCAAAGTCGTAGGACACTAAGAACTCCATCCACCTTTGCTGCCTTAAGTTCAAGTCCTTTTGAGAGAATAGGTATTTTAAAGATTTGTGGTCAGTGAATAGTTCAAATTTCTCGCCAAGAAGATAATGACGCCAAGACTTAAGCACGAAAACAATAGCGGCCAACTCTAGGTCATGTGTGGGGTAATTCTTCTCATGCGCTCTCAACTTCCTTCCACCATAGGCTATTACCCTGCCCTCTTGCATTAAGACTGCGCCTAGTCCTGTCCCACAAGCGTCAGTATAAACGGTAAACGGCTTACTCCCGTCTGGCATTACTAAGACTGGGGCTGAATTCGAAGCTCTCTTCAAACGTTGGAACGCATCATCACAATCTATGTCCCATGTGAAAACTGGGTTCTTCTTCGTCAAGCGTGTCAATGGAGCTGATATCTTTGCGAAGTCTTTGATAAACTTCCTATAGTAGCCAGCCAACCCCAAGAAACTTCTCACTTCGGTAGCATTTTTAGGAACCTTCCAATCTTGGATGGCCACCACCTTCGCGGGATCTACAGCTATCCCTTCTTTGGAAACCACGTGTCCTAAGAACCGTACTTCCTTCCTCCAAAAGTAACACTTAGAAAATTTAGCTTTAAGCTTATGCGCTCGAAGAGTCTCCAACACTTCCCTAAGATGTTGGGCATGCTCTTCTTCATCCTTAGAAAAGATCAAGATGTCATCTACAAAGACTACCACAAATTTGTTAAGGTACTCCCTAAACACCCTACTCATCAAATCAACAAAATATGCTGGGGCGTTTGTCAAACCGAAGGGCATCACTAGCCATTCATAGAAACCGTCCGGAGTCCTAAAGGCAGTCTTGTCTATGCTATCCTCAGCCACTCTCAACTGATGGAACCCAGTGGCTAAGTCCAACTGCGAAAACACTGAGGCGCCAACTAACTGATCGAAGAGATCGTCAATCCTCGGCAGTGGGTGTCTGTTCTTCTTAGTAAGCTTATTAAGTTCTCTATAGTCCATACAAAGTCTAAGGGACCCATCTGCCTTCGTGGCAAATACTACTTGAGCACCCCACTCCGATATACTTCGTCTTATGAACCCCTTCTCAAGCAACGCCTTCACTTGCTTACCGAGTTCCCTCCTTTCACGTGGAGCCATGTGGCGTACTGGCAAAGATACTGGTTTCGTATTATCCACAAGATATATTCGAAAATCTATCTCCCACTTCGGAGGCAAGCCCTTCACCTCCTCAAACACATCCGAATATTCTCGGACCACTCTAACAGATCGTAGATTTTCCTCAGACGCGTCAAGGGATTCTAGATAACTTAGCATAACCGAATATATGGGATTACAAATATTTCGAGAGTGTTGCCAAGGCGAGTCACGAGCCTAACTACTCTCCTTTCACAATCAAGAACGGCCCCATTTCTGGATAACCAATCCATTCGTAAAATTAGCCCATAGCCCGTGAAGCCCAACACATAAGCATCACATCTAAATTCAACGCTAAGTATGGAAAATTTCAAATCTAAACACATCATAGACAAATAAGCTGAGCCCCCAATTGGATTCGAAACAACTAAGGGATCCTCTACTAAACTGGTGTTCAAGTGCAGTGATTCAACTAATGATGTAGAGATAAACGAATGTGATGCGCCCGAATCGAATAAGGTACGGACAGGATGATCAAACAGAAAAACTAAGCTTTCAACAGAAATGGTTCTACCTCGTTCTTGCAGCGGTGGGACCGTGAGAACCTGAACTTGTCCTCTTGCCTGCCCTGGTGACATAAGAGCCTGCACCTGTCCTCCCGAGGTAGCTCCTGCCCTCTGCCCCTTCTTTGGGCAGTCCTTCACTAAATGTCCCGCATCGCCACAATGAAAACAACCTGTCTTCTTTTTCTTTCGGCAATCCTTGCTGAGATGGCCTGGTGTCCCACAGTTAAAACATTTCTTCTTTCCCTTGACGTTATTGTTTTTACCACCCTTCTTGTTTTGCTGTTGTGGTTTCTTCTGATCCCCCTTCTTCTCGGGTGCCTTATCAGCTTTAGCGCTTTTCTCCTCATGCATAAGCGCCATTTCTACTAACTACTCAAAGGTGGCCCCCATAGGGATGTGGGTCATAGCCAACCCTTGCAATGGTTCATTCAAGCCATTCACGAACCTCAGCGCCTTCTTCTCCGGCGTGTTCACTAAGTCCAAGCCAAACCTTGCTAACTGATTAAATTTATTGACATATTCTTTCACTGATGAGCTTCCTTGCTTCAATGTCAAGAACCATTCCATATATATATTTTCTTCCGCCCTTGAGAGAAACTTCGCCTTGAACCTACGTCTGAAATCCGCCCAAGAGTCAACAGGACGCTCCCCATTAGTGACCTCCCACCAAAACGAGGCCTCTCCCTTCATCAACCAAGCTGCTAAACGAACTCTCCTCCCTTCTTCTACTTCAAAGATTTCTAGCAATTCTTCCACCTCCTTAAGCCAATCTCTAGCTTCCACAAACGTTTCTGACCCTTGAAATGGTTTTCCACCCATAGCCTTGAATTCCTTGCACGTCTTTGCAAAAGTATTTACGCGAGGAGGAGGAGGAGGAACAGGTGCAACTGGTGGTGGAGGAACATTGACTGGACCTGCAGCGGCCCTAGCCTCCAATAGCCTCCTATACCATCCTGGTATCGTTACACCGTCGGGTAGATTAAGATCTTCAGCCATGCTGAAACGAAAAAGGAAAGATTCAAAATGGAGAATTCGAAAGAAAAAGATATGTGGCTATTGGGGATTATGTTTTTCTTAAAAACTTTTCTCTTTAAATTTCTCATTAAAACATGTTTTTGAAAACACTTCTTCCAAAAATAACTATTTTTCTAAAGTATTTTTATCCGTTCTGGTAACCTTAAGCTTTGATACCACGTGTAACACCCCACGTCCATTAATGTCACTCACAAAGGGAATGCATTAACTTCCATGGAGGTTATAAGTGAATATAGAACAGAAAAATGACAACAAGACAGATAATAAATAGTACTTGGAAATCTAAAACTTCATTTTATTGCAGCGGAAATTAAACATGTTTGTTACATCATAAAACCATATATCATAACCAAGTACAATATCCATCTTCATAAAAACAAAATACATAACCCCATTACATAAATAGCCATTAAAAAGATAACAAGCTGGACTTTACTTCAACGGTCCAAGCTTTTCAAAGAGAGATGAAGCAATTCAATCAAACTCCACTAGAGCTGGGCCCAACCTGAGGACCTGGAGGGGGAAAAAGGATAGAAATAGAGGGGGTCAGACATAAAGTCTGGTAAGTATGATAATTCTAACAATACTATTATCAAAATAACTAGACTAAGGCATAAGCTGGAAGACAAGTAAATGTCTATGAACTCTTAGGAAGATAAAGATAACGTTTAAGATAACGTTAAAGATAACGGTAAAGGCACACCTAATTACTAATGAATGATTACTACACTGCACCGCACATTACTACACTGCACCACACCAGTCACCCTATTGTTTGATCCCACTTGCTTCACACAGAAACTTTATAAATAGCCTTACGTACCCCTAGCTGACTACATAGGTGCCGTCTGCCCCTATCTCCACTAGGTGTACCCCACTACCCACTTTCGATCGGCTCCCTACTCGTAGATACCCGTGCTGGCCCCACAGTGGGGTGTATCACCCCCCTAAAGTGGCAACCCGATACAACTTGAGAATGCACAGCTTATACCTACACAATGCAACAACGTCTTACCTACCAGCCCGGGTCCACACACGCATACGAAACCTGTTGGACTTGTGTTGCCACCGCTCCCAGTTTTGGCCTCTTACAGTCGAACCCAGCATGCGTGTCCCGTCCACGACTTGGGTCGAGCCCACAAAGATACGTTTGGGATACTGGTCGAAATGGGCCCCCACAAGCTACCCACCTAAGCTTGTCACTAGTATATCCCACTTAACCCTCTTAGTCATGTTCATTTACATGTGTGTTTGGTTAAGTCTTACTAATCGTATTTCACATGACACTAAGGGCACCCCCTAGATTCCTCATGCCACCCAAGGCACCTACTTAACCCCCATGTCCCACCTTACATGTTTATCTGGTTAAGTATTTCTTAATTCATTCAGGCCATAACCTCATAAAGACCTCTCACATTAGACTGACATTTATGACAGCTGGATTTGCCGGGCGGGTCCGGGCAGTCTTACACCATAAAAGAGTCTAACCTCGTGTCTTTACAGCGGTTATGCTTTAGTTTAGGCCTAGGACCTCTCACATTGGGCTGACATTTGTGACCACTGGATTTGCCGGGAGGGTCCGGGCAGGTTTACGTCACAAACGAGTCCAACCTCGTGTCCTAAGCATTGATTAACACTTAAAATCTTTTACCCCAGTTTTAATAATTCCCTATTCAAATTATTAATTAAGTCAACTTTTAATGATGTTCATAATTGACTCAATTATGGCCATCCACTTATGGCATGCAAAATCATATCAATTGCACCCCAACTTTTTTTATATTAAGTCCTTAATATTACCCCTACCCCACGTTTATACGTTCGCTTATTCAACGCATAATATAGGCTAGACTTGTATAGTCTAACACCTAGCACAAAGATAAGTTATCACAACATATAGACAATTAAAATAAATATAATCATAATAGGGGTGAAACTTGCATAAACTACACATATTAAGGATCAAAAGGTGTCAACTTGTTAAATGTCTCAATTTACATGATATGATCATAGCCCAAATCTATACATAAACTTGCATATGGGGTTTTTAGGCAACATAATGATGGTGTGAACTAGCATAGGATATCACATATGTCATAGCATAATCCTAGATGTCATAATAGATGTCTTGGTATATGTTCATAACTTTTCTAATCAATCTAAGTTGCATATGTGACTTGTCATATAGATCAACATAACCCAAACATGATGATTTAATTAATATGAACTAACTAGCATAGATGGTAACATCATGGCCTTTTTTACATGTATGATTCATCACAACTTAGCATAGAAACTTTCAACATACATAACATCATCATAGCATGATTTACAACATATAAGATATCATCATCACATAACATTGGATTTACAATATACATGATAGCAAAAAGGGGTTTACAACAACATATATGATAATTCACATCATCTACTCATAATCCATTCATAACTCAACCTAATTAAAATGATAATAATATTGTTAAGATCATCATACTCACAATTTAGAGAAGAAAAGAGAGAGTTTTGCTTTGCTTTAGGGTTGAGAGAATTAGAATTGAATTTGCTTTTCTTCTTTCTTAGTTGGCGGCGGCTCCATTGATTTCCATGGCGACGGTAACTATTCTATTTTAATTAGGTTTAGGGTTAGCATTAGGATGTACTTATAGGTGTAGGAAGTTATTTAGGACCATTAGATTAACCCTAAACCATGAGAACCAATCAAATGCAAAATCTGCATTTGAGCGAATCGGCCCACGGTTTGACAGCCAAACACCCTGGATTAACCCCTAGTCGACCCAGTGGGGCTTGGGTCGACCTCAAAAATGGGCCGGTTCGGTTATTTCCCCTCCCAATTCGCTTTTTGAACTTTTTCGCATATTTATTTATTTAATTTTTAATTTTTATTTATGTATATATATATATTTCTCTGCGCAACCCATTTCACTTAATTCTTTTCTAAAAATTAAGTATACTTTAATTTGTGAATATTAATGTTATAAAATTACGGGGTGTTACACTACCCTTGTTTCATAATTACTAGCTAACCAATCAATGCCTAGAATCAACCCATAGCCCAAAAAACATAAGAATAAATATAGCTATTCTCAAATCCTCACAAGTCAAAGAAAGATGGGCCGAACCAGCAATTGGATTCGAGACTAAAATGGGATCCTCTACTACACAATATCTAGGTGCAGAGACTCAACTATGGAAGAAGATATATACGGATGTGAAGTGCTAAAATCGGAAGGAGTACTAATAGGATAATCAAAAAGGAAAAACTCTTTCAACCAAAATCTTACTGCCTCTCTCTCTCAAGTATGCTGGCGGTGAGAGCATGCACTCGACTTCCGGAAAATCCTGTCCCTTGTTCTTGCCCTTGCCCTTAATTATATGACCCGTTATACCAAAATAAAGATACTTCCTCTTGTTTTAGGTTTTAGTATTCTTTCCTCCCCTCCTTTGTGAACCAAGTCCATATCCATGGGTTCTTCATCCTTGTGTTGTGCTCCGTAGCCGGACCCCCTCATTCTCAACTTTTCCATCCTTGTGTAACTTGTTGACATGTCTCTCGAAAGCTGCTTCCATCGCACGGAGAATCCTACAAAGCTCGAAAGAAAATTAGCCGCAGGTGAAACTGCTATGGCTACAGATGGAAGTTGGGCACTTGTTTGCCCTTTGACAAGTGTCGTAGTCTTGTCGAGCCTACGAAACCATGCTGCGATGAGGTTACCTCCCAGAAAGCCAGAAGCCTCGGAGACTCAAGAATGAAGGAAAAAAGGATTCAAGCAGAGGGTCAAAAGATAGTGCATATGGCTTTGGGGAATATGCCTTTAAAACAAAACTTTTCTTTTGAAAATGCTTCTTTTGAAACCGTTTTGAAAATAATTTTTCCAATCTTTTATCTGATCCGGTAACCTTCAGCTCTGATACCAAGTGAAACACCCCACCTCTGTTAAGGTCACTCACAAAGGGAATGCCTAAATTTCAGTGGAGCATTATAGGTAAAAGATGTAGATAAATTACAAGACAGACAATTAAAGCAGCCGCAAATAAATAAAACTTTATTTCATTGATAAACAGCTTGTACAAAGATTGTTTTACAATATCAAAGTATCCTGTCTTGCTTACAAAAATAAAGAAGCATAAAATGATTTCCCCAAATAAAGCATGAGCCAGCCATAGCAGTAGAAGAGAGAGAGTCCAAGGCAACACGTCAAAGAGTCTTCAAGCTTGGAAAGAGTAATGGTCCAAACAAACCTAAGCTTTTCCCTCCCTGACTACCTGGGGGGGAAACGGAAGAAAAGAGGCGAAAGCAAACTAGGTCAGACATAAAGTCTGGTAAGTCCAGTGATTCTTAGTATTTAAACGAGGAAAAGGGTCATGACATGAATAAACTAAATATAAGACTAAATTATAGTAACAAGATAATATGGGATAAGCATGGGATATGGCAAGATAAACTGAATGTACCGATAAACTGAATGTACTGATAAACTGAATGCGCTTCTACTCCTTTTCTGCTTCGCAACTACCCTGTTTATACTAATTTCTATATCTTTGCACTACCTAACTGGTGTCCAAACTAGTAATCTATGATCATATGATAACATGATCCCAATCCCCGTATTTGCGGTTGCCTTCAGGTGTGCTTCTATTATGGGGATTCCGTTTATTACCTAGATCTAATCTAGGGCTTACTATCGAGTGCTTACTAGATTCAACCAGGGTTTATGCGACCCAGGGCCACTGGGGTTTATGCTACCCATTGAACGCTTCTCGAATTCAGGGTTTACGCGACCTAGGTCCAACTAGGGATTATGCTACCTACTTGTATTAATTTTCCATGTGTCTGTGTCAGTCGGCCCTCTCTTGCATGTAGATACTCTGTGCTGGCCCCACCATAAGGTGTATCAAGCCTTATGATAGCGACCCGACATGATTCAAGATGCACAGTGTATAACTACTGGTACCCAGTGCCTGCTTTTTCCACTTCGGAGTACGTGCACACCCGTAAACCGTCGGAACCTACACTGACGTACCCCCTGCCGCTATTTTTGACCGCTTATAATCAGCCCAGTAATCGTGGCCAACCCTGCCTAGTTTCAGGGTACCATGATACATCTATGTGGGTTACTGCTGAAATGGGTCTCCGTTACTAGGGTTACCTGCTGGTTAAGTTTGTGGACCTATATATACAAATATTACTCATCTATACGAGATGTACTTAACCCTCCCACTGATTCTAGCATGTTTTCTTAACTGTTAAGTTTTGTGGGCCTATATTTACTAATATTACCCACCAACCCGACGTGCACTTAACTCCTACTCGTAAAGTCGTGTTGGTTAAGTGGTTCTTATTAACTCAAACTTTCTTGCTTATCATGTTGGATTGGTTAAGTGTGATTTATTAACTTAACCCTGTTCATTCATCATGTTATATTAGTTAAGTATTTACCATTTAACTTAACCCCATTCGGTCATCAAGTTATATTGGTCAAGTGTCATTAATCAATTCAAGTTGACTTAACCCATCCACCCGTCACGTCATGTTGGTTAAGTGTTTCCTTCTGGTGTTGACTTGACCCTACCTCAAATCATGTTATATTGGTTAAGTGTTGTTCTCGTGTTAACTTAACCCTTCCCATGCATCATGTTATATAATTGGTTAAGTGTTTTCCTCTTGTATTACCTAACCCCACCACATGTCATTATATATTTTGGTTAAGTATTATCTTAGTTAACTTAACCCTATCATCTGCTTAATTAACATGTTACAACGGTTAAGTGTTCTAAATTTACTTAACCTCACCCATTTGTCTAATTATCATGTTATGATGGTTAAGTGTTCCGATTTTAATTAACCTCACCCACTTCTAGCTTGATTTATTCATGAGCATTAATTAATAAATTAATTAAAGCACCAACCACTCAAATTAGATAGATATTGTTGTGGTTACTGGATGTGCCGGTCGGTTTTGGGCAGGTTTACACCACAACTCAGTCTAACCTCGGGTCTTTCTGGGCTTGATGCACTAACCACCCACATTAGACAAGTATTGTTGTGGTCACTGGATGTGCCGGTCGGTTCCGAGCAGTTTTACACCACAACTCAGTCTAACCTCGGGTTAGGCATATTCGTCTTTTACTAAATTTACATATTTACTATTTATGTAAATTTTCCGTAAATCGATTTAGCTTAGATCATATTTATTTGTCATGCAAATTAGCATATTTATATTCTATGCCCAAAACTTGATTTACCTATCAATCAACCCAACTTGCAGTTTATACAAATTTTGGACTTAATATTCCCCTTTTACAATTCATGCCCAAACTAGATTAATATTCCAATTTACGGTTCATGTCAAAACTAGATTTAATATTCTAGTTTACCGTTTATGTCCAAAACTTGGTTTACACGCCAATTACACCCTTTGCGGCCAATTAAATTTATCAACTTACGCCCAAGTCTAATATGCATGTAATCATTCACTATTATAGCCAAATTAGACTATGCCAACATATTTATTATGCCAAACTAACTTAATTAAGCTACGCCCAAATTCCCGCACCGTAATCAAACGTATAACATGATTTCACAAGTTTCTAAGTACTCATGAAATGATACTAATAGTATCAAAGCAAGGAATAGGGGATAAGCACGAGAATTGACATAAAAGAATAACCATGCAAGAATGAACCAATTACAAAAATAATGGTTCCAATGGGTTTGATATACATAATAGTGAATAGGAATAAACTAGACAAGTTACACCCCGAAAAAATGGAATCCAACATAATTAAGGGAATAGGCATAGGTGATTTGGTCCAACGTAGTGCCAGTTCGATGTACAACCTAATAGGTCAATGGGAATAGACATAAGTCACCGACTACAGTAATTATAGGCAATTAACCACAATAGTCATGGGCGACTAATCACACTAGTTTCTTAATCAATGTCATAGGCAATAGTCTCATAGTCATAAATCTTGGTAATAGTCTCATAGTCATGAATCATATGCAATAGTCTCAAAATTATGAATCATAGTCATAGTCCTAGGCAGCATTCTTATAGTCATAGTCATATGTAATAGTCTCTTTGTCATGGATCATAGTCATAGGCGATAGTTTCATGGGCAACAGTTTCATAGTCATAGTCTTAGGCAAAAGTCCCATAATCATAGTCATTGGAAATTAGCCACAATAAGTTCTAGGCCACAATCGAGAATCAGATCCAAAGGCATAGATAACGTTAGATTTGACATAAGCGCGAATCAAAGATAATTAACTTGCAAATAAGCGCAGTTCTGTATTTTAATTTATTATATTCACGAGTCCAATTACACGTTCAAATCTAAGGAATAACCGAACTTACAGTGATCGGTTTAGAAAAGGCGATTTGTTATGATTCGAGTGACGTTGCTTGAAGCGGAATGCCTGTGGTCCAACTTGAAGCTTTATCTTGATTTGAATCTCCAATTTGAAGAAGAACTATAACTTGTTTTAGTGGAGAATAAGAATTATTTTAATGGTGGAGGCTAGAGAGAAACATGTAGACACCTAAAAGAATTTGTGTGGAGAAACCTTAGGTCTAGGCATTCTTTTATAGGTGTAGAGAGTGTTTTAGAGCCCTTAGATCATCATAGAAGCCATCAGGTCCGTCCAACACATCAAAAATCGTCATCACACCAATCAGGAGTTACCACGTTGCCCTAATGACACAACACAAGCCAAAAATTCGCTGTAGATCTGGTCTGGCCGAACCAGGGTAGGTCGACCCCTAGGTCGACCTGGGTACCCGGGTCGACCCCCTGGTCGACCTGGGTCCTGGGTAGGAAATTTCCCGCCCAGCCCGGCAGTGTGTTTTGAATTTGAACTGAGCTGTTTTTAAATTTGAGCTGAAACTTCCGAAGGCCAAAACTTCTTCATACGAAGTCCGATTCACGCAAACTCGGACCCTATCTCAAGCAAAATTCCAAGACGAATGCAATGGCATAACCCGTTTCCCTTAATTCTTCTCTAAAAAATTAAGTACACTTTGATTTATTACATTAACGTTTACAGAAAATACGGGGTGTTACAAACGTATTCGATCATTGGAAATACTCTGTCAGACATTCGTCCATTTACGTTCGTTCTAGGATTGAACGAAACGAAGGCACCATTTCTATTTATAGAAAAAGACCTTGCACTTTACCCCGTCTTCGATTATCTTCATATAATTTGATTCGCAACGCTACTGCCAATACAGAGTGGTTCTCGGATAATAATCCAACCGGTCTCTCCATATTAACAACGTTAAAATGGTCAAAAACTTTGATAGTCGGTGATTTAACTATAAAATGAAAAATGTCCCTGTACACACAACGATCTTATTTCCAAATGGAATTATCGATCAAATCATCAAACATATATATATATATATGTATATATATTCATATTTCCTTATTTTCTATGTTTAGAAAATATATGTTATTAACACTGGAAAACATTTCCATATATCGCCTTCTTTTATTTTCGATACTTAGAAAATATCTTCTATTTATAATTGGAAAATATTCCAATTACTTATCTCTTTTCCGACTCGTTTATTTCTACACTTAGGAAATATTTATTATTCTATTTCCAACTTACTCTTATTTGGGTTATAACGGATGTTGTGTAAAACATCATTACGACAACCCAAATATTGTATTTAACTAAATCTTATTCAACAATTTCTCTTCGAGACTGGATCTTGCTATTTATCGGTTAAAAACGAAATCAATCAAGTTAGGGTATAACTACCTCTCAGACCTTGACTGAAAACATCACTAACTTCAAAACAAACAAGACCACTTAACTCGAATAATCAACACCATACAAACCAATTATTCATTTTTAAAATGTATATACATTTCTCTTTCTATTACCAGATTTTCGATTTCATTTTTGTTTATAATATTCTATTTTTAAGTTCGTTTCCTTACCGGATTCTATATATGTTGTTATATAGATTTCTAACTATCAAATTTTCTTAAAAATATTCTAACTCCTTAAATTTTCGGAAAAAATCGACATAACATCCTTTGTACCGGGAGCATCGGGAAAATCCCTAAACCGCCACACAGGCCCTCTCCATTCAAAAAGAAAATTAAAAAGCCAAGCGGCTTGCCGATACGGCGCATAAAATCTCATATTCAATTGAAATACATACCTTTTTGTCGAGCATTCTATTTATTTATCTTCATACACTTCACTCCAAACCTGTCTAACACATATCTAAACAATTCCAATTTATTCCAACTCGATCTAATCGTTTTAACTCAATTCGTTAATTATTTTGCTAATTAACTCTTTGCCTATTTCACTTTTATATTTGAACATAACATGTTCAAACATATTTTAGCTTGCTTAAAATTAATTGAATTCCATTTTCAATTCCAGTTTCATATTCGATTTCGAATATGAACTCACAAATCACATTTCGATTTCAAACTTGATTAGCAAATTATTCTTCAACTTAGTTAATTCTATTCAATATCTAAATATCTGATTTTTGTTTCAAAAATCATTTCATTTGCACAACTTGAGTTCGTATTTAATTTACAACTCAAGTCTGGATTTTTCTAAATAGAAATTCGGATTTTATTTTGTTAAAATCCTTTTATAAAATTAAATAAACCGTTATGGTTTTTAAATGGTTATGGCGCTGTTTTTCTGAAAATTTGATTTTGACATAACTCAAAATATATACGATCAAATTAAGAATTTTCTCTTCCATTATAAAACTATTATCTAATTGGTCCTGACGGTTCTTGTTTCAAAGAATTCCGACTTAATTTGAGTTTTATATACTCAATTGAAGTTCGAATCGCCAATTTACGAACTGCTGCACTACGGTGAGTTCGTTTTAATTACATTTGTATATATATAAACTTTTAAACTTCGTTTATAATAAATTCAACTCCATTCTGATATATTTTTAATATATATCAAATCAGTTTCCCAATTCAACATCATATATCCGATTTTCTAAAATTGTAGATTTTTCCTAACTCGGTAATATATTTATTTATACTTCGATCTTCTATATTAAATTCCAATTCCTTTTACAAATTATAAACCCTTTGGATTTATTTTCTATTCTATTTAAATATCCGCATTCTGAAATATATTTCGTCGTTCCCATTTTGAAATGGTTTCAACTTTCTATTTTCAAATTCTATTTTCAATTCTCATTGAAATTTCTATATTCAAATTCTATTCGAATTTTCTATATTCAAATTCTCTATATTCAAATTCCATTTGAATTTTCTATATTCAAATTCTCTATATTCAAATTCCATTTGAATTTTCTATATTCAAATTCCATTTGAATTTAAATAAATTCAAATTAATCGAATTCAAATCATATATCCTTACGGATTTATTTTGGTTCAATTTATCAGAACATCAGAATAAATTCCCTCGTTTATTTCTTGAAACGATTTCCCCATTTCTGTTTTTAAATTCACATTTGAATTTAAATATTAGAATTATCAAATGATAATTTTTCCACTTTACTAATAAACACTGTTTATAATTTCATTTCAATTATTTGATTATCCATTGAAAATCAATCTATTTTATTTATAAACACGATTTATAAATTCACTTCAATTTCTTGTATTATTTAATTTATAAACATCATTTATAAATTCAATACTTATTTTATTTATTTTCAAAACAAGTAAATATTTTTATCTCATTCTAAATTCAAATTCTATTTTAGAAAATAGAATTTTCCTTTTTAAATCTCAAAATCTCTTTCATGATATTTTTATAAATCAACATTCATACCCAGTTCTATTTCAAATAATCAAAAACACCCCATTACAAATCACAGGATTTCTAACACATCATATATGATAATATATGTTAAACAACAACAATAATATTTTTGAGGAATCCATTTGGATTCCTCCAACCTATTTCCCTGCATCCACAGACGTTAGCCAACATAAATAATACCCATCCCGTTTCGAGGCAGGATATCGCGGTATGAAGGTCATCCACTATATATATGGTAGGGCGCATAGGGAAATCATCCGCTAATGATACTACGGGCATCCGCTAATGATACTGCGAGAATCCAACCACCAATATATATATATATAATAGCCACAAACACTAATCCTAAATAACTAATATATATTTAATAACAACAGTAATATTTTAATGCAACCAAACAACCATCAAATTATTTTTAACGACTAAAATAATTCTAAAAAAAATAAAACGAGTGAGATTTACTCACCTTGGTTTTTATTTCGATCCATTATGATTCCAATTTTAATCCCAATGCGTAGTTGACGGTAATACGAATCCAATTAATTCGCTTCGCCTAAATCTGATTTTTTATGAAAAGAATATACTTGTTACTACTCTAAACACAATTAATACAACATTTACCATTTTAAATAATTATATTAATTTGTTTAACTACCTCTTAAAACATTTTAAGAATTCACGCCTTCTTGTCAGCTCCAAAATTTGAAACTCGAACCAACCCATCGCCTACATCGAATAATTTATAATACATTAAATTTCATACAACTTGTATCTAATTTTAGAATTTACAAATTAAAAATGTTTACCCTTTTAACCCATTGCCATTAGCTACTAAGGCAGTAAGCACTCCAGGTCGTGACACTTCCATCCGCATCGAAACTCCTTAGAAATACCCACTGTCAGATCCTTAAACACTTCAGCACCTTAATCCCTTATTGCCTCCAGACATTCCTTAATTTCTCATTCCTCCATTAAGGCGTGCAAGGAAAGAAAAAGTCGAACTTCACTACCAAAAGGGATCAGACTGTACCAATACAACGTCGCACTACATGAAGTTGCTTATCCCTATGCAGAAGCAGCTCGAACTCCCCTGTATCCATTTCTGACCTTGCTTCCATCATAGGGAATCACAACTGTTCCCTATTATTAGCAAATGAAAAAAACGAGCTCTTAAGTACTAACACCACCAACTCAGGTCACTTAAACTCCACACCACCACATCATGAAGCTCGAACCCTACCGCCACTGTTGAGCCACCCTTTCTACATCGCGACTTCCAGGTTTGTGCTATAGGGTTCGATAAAGCCTGAAATCGAGCACTTCCAACAACAACCAGTAGAGACGCCTTGCTTTGATGATCCTCTCCATACCCATGAAATACTCGACTCCCCAAAATCGCGACTCCGAGCTCCAGGCCTTGCGGTTTCCATCGCAGTCCTATATACGATTTCCCCTTTCGTTTTAATTTGATTTTATTTGAACCGGTTTCGGAATTTTTTTGGGAATTTAAATGGCAGATATTTCTTTCTATGGTTCGATTTTGAAGAGATTGGACAAAAGGGACAGCCGTGGTTTTTAAATGGAAGAGGTGCGATGGCCATTTTCATATTGAAGCTCCTCTGAGATACGAGATCCAGAAGTAAAAGGGAGGTCGCGGTTATATAGGAAGAGGAATACTTTGGTGTTAAGTAATATGTGGTAGGTGAAGGTACACATCAATTTAATACCGATTTGATTTAAAGAGATCTTTATTCTTTTAAAACGGATTCTGATTTTATTTCGATCTTATCCATTACAAATATCTCGGGGTCCATTAATTTAAATCACGAACCGCTATTCTAGCGTACCAACCGACATTTCAATGTAATAACCATATTCTGAACTCAACAGTAAATATTCTGAATTTAATTTCAACACATAAACCATATTAAATTAATATAATATAATTTAAATTCGAAAACCACAAATTCTTTGATAATAAATTATTATTTATTATCGTATATATAAAATAAAATCCCTACTTATCATCTGAATCATTTTGATTCAGTTTTTAACGATTTCAATTATATTTCGTATTATGATAATTTAATATATTTGATATCAAATCAAAATGGATTTTTAAATCGATAACTAAATATAAAAATTTATTTATATTGTCAAATCAATATTTAAAATAAATATTAATTATTAATTAACCAAAAATACTGGTCGTTACATTCTTTCCCCCTTAAAAGAATTTCGTCCCCGAAATTGCTAAGGTAAGAAAAATGCTACGAACTCATTAACTATTCAAAATTCACTTATTTTGAAACTCAACTCTTTATATTTCAACAAATTTTAATTCCCACAAAACTTTTGTTTTCATTCATATTCCACACCATAAAGGCTTACATTCATTTAGTCTAAATGATTCAATATCTTCACATCCAATTCATATTCCATTCAAATCTTATTCACATTGATTCTAGTCAATTCATTTACTACGATCCATTTAACTTTCTTAAGTTAAATTTTAAATTCCAGAATTCAAATCCCCGGGTTTTCATTTCAAATCCTTTTGAAATCACGTAAATATATGTACATACATTTATAACTATTTCAAATTCAAAACATTTGAATATTCAAACCATCTTGGTTTTTTTTCAAACAAATTTCCATCAAAAATCTTTTCTAAGGAAGCAATCCATCACTTAAAACTCGAAAATGAACACTGATGATGCTGCAGTCATCATCAGAATTATTTCCCAGCGACTGAAGTGAGTTCAGTGCTTTATCACTTTCAAAATCCATCAAAAGTGATTTTTATTCAAAAACCCTTCCAAAACTAAGATATATTATTTTAATATACTCTGAAAAATATTTTCAAACTTCCCAGGATTTAAATTCCAAATTCTGGTTTGAATTCAATTTTAATTCATTTCATTTGTATATACTTCATTCATGTACAATTTTATTTGGTTATACATAACCTTTCCAATTTTATAATATTATCTGACTATAATATTAACAACCAACTCAACCAATATATTATTAATAATTCAAAAAATTATTCTTTCTATATCAAAATAGAATTTCAGGTAAAATAATTTCATTTACCCACTTTAAAACAATACTGTGTCGAATTTCTATGTTCAAGTGTTTAGAAATTCCTATCGACTTCGTGGCGTCCCACGATTCGATCAGAATTCATAAGCCACTTAACAGGCTAGCCAACACAATGTAAAACAATTTTTATATCAATTAACAAATACGCTCTCTCCTATATACACATTCAACTCATTCTAGGGTACTACTGACCCTATCTCTAATGAGCACATCCCACCAAAGCTTAGGTATTCGCTCAACCTAAGCTCAGATACCAACTGTAATGGCCAAGCGATTTCGGTAGGCTTTTCAACTATCCCTCCACCCCAAGCAGCAGAATAATATACCACCGTGGCTATCACTGGTACCTCAGAACTGCTTTTACGGCCAGCCTCGCGACTCGACCAACCCACATTGTTGGGAGATGTAGGGGTAAGAGTCTCCCGTTCTTCACCTAACGCAAAGCAAGAACCCCCTATCATCTGTACCAATTAAGCAACCAGCTCTTATACCAACTGTAATAGCCCGCAAATCCGTACTATCTGAGTCGACTAATAACAGCACATGTCCAACCCAAATTTCACAGAAATACGAATCATTATTAGAAAGAAGTTAGAGGATGAGAAATAGAAAGAAAGAAATATTAGAATAGAAGAAAATGAAGATAAAAAACTCACAGTGGAACAAATAAAATATATTAAATAACATAACTTTTGAAATACAAATCAGTAACTGTATATGCATACCATTATCAGAGCACAACAGTTATTCCTGGAACAGTTATAAACACCTGTTTCTAGATACAACATAGTACACAGCGGAAATATGATAGTCTATAGCTAACTGGTGAAGCCTCCTGCTTCCAGCTCTTCCAAGTGAAAATGAAAAATCCCGAACTACTTGGCTGCCCGTACAAATTTAGGCACCCAAGAGTTTAGGGAAACAAAAACAAAATAAGCTCTGGGTCAGTCATGGGACTGGTGTGAGTAAACTCCAATCATTTGTTTAACTTTCAAAATCCTTTTGAAAGAAAGGGTAATAGTAAGACCAGCCCACGCATAAACATGGACGGTTTTTACCTTACTATAACCTAAAACACTTTGATACAAAAATCCAGGGGATTATAATAATGTCTAATCAAATAAATAACCAAATAGCAGAATGCTTGCATCTCACGCTCCACATAAATAGTATAAAATCAAAAACCACAGGGCGCTTATTGGAGATTGGATTTTCAACATGACATGATATGGAACCACTTTCCGATAGTGTATCTCTAGAGGGGAATACACAGGGTTCAACAAGAACATCTTGCAACCCGACCCACAAATGACCGACCAATCATTTCGCTTGAGTGTATTGAATGTATATCACCAACGGTTGGGATCAGCAACCATTTCCCGAAAAGGTACATCATCGATAGATTAAAGAAGTAAAAGGAATTTCTCTAGATAGGTGGTTATACATCCTAATGGGAGCGACCCACATAGCCATGTTGCCTGCCCGATTTTTGTCATTTCCCGGTTGTTGAGGACTGAGGCTACGATTTCCTATCATTCACTGAACACTCACTTCGAATGCCATATTGTCAGATCCATTAATTACTAATTGATTATACAAATATATTCTGGATATTATGCTAAGAGAATAAATCCTCCACCACCATATATATTTATACACACCAACCCATTCGATCATTGGAAATACTCTATCAGACATTCGTCCATTTACGTTGGTCCTGGGATTGAAAGAAACCGAAGGCACCCTTTCTATTTATAGAAAAAGTCCTTGCACTTTACTCCGTCTTCGATTATCTTCATATAATTTGATTTGCAATGCTACTGCCAATACGGAGTGGTTCTCGGATAATAATCCAACCGGTCTCTCCATATTAACAACGTTAAAATGGTCAAAAACTTTGATAATCGGTGATTTAACTATCAAATGAAAAATGTCCGTGTACACACAACGATCTTATTTCCAAATGGAATTATCGATCAAATCATCAAACATATATATATATATGTATATATATATTCATATTTCCTTATTTTTTATGTTTAGAAAATACATGTTATTAACACTGGAAAACATTTCCATATATCGCCTTCTTTTATTTTCTGTACTTAGAAAATATCTTCTATTTATAATTGGAAAATATTCCAATTACTTATCTCTTTTCCGACTCATTTATTTCTATACTTAGGAAATATTTATTATTCTATTTCCAACTTACTCTTATTTGGGTTAAAACGGATGTTGTGTAAAACATCGTTACGACAACCCAAATACTGTATTTAACTAAATCATATTCAACAATTTCTCTTCGAGACTGGATCTTGCTATTTATCGGTTAAAAACGAAATCAATCAAGTTGGGGTATAACTACCTCTCAGACCTTGACTGAAAACATCATTAACTTCAAAATAGATAAGACCACTTAACTCGAATAATCAACACCATACAAACCAATTATTCATTTTTAAAACGTATATACATTTCTCTTTCTATTACCAAATTTTCGATTTCCTTTTTGTTTATAATATTCTATTTTTAAGTTTGTTTCCTTACCGGATTCTATATATGTTGATATATAGATTTCTAACTATCAAATTTTCTTAAAAATATTCTAACTCCTTAAATTTTCGGAAAATTCGACATAACATCCTTTGTACCGGGAGCATCGGGAAAATCCCCAAACCGCCACACAGGCCCTCTCCATTCAAAAAGAAAATTAAAAAGCCAAGCGGCTTGCCGATACGGCGCATAAAATCACATATTCAATTGAAATACATACCTTTTTGTCGAGCATTCTATTTATTTATCTTCATACACTTCACTCCAAACCTGTCTAACACATGTCTAAACAATTCCAATTTATTCCAACTCGATCTAATCGTTTTAACTCAGTTCGTTAATTAATTTGCAAATTAATTATTTGCCTATTTCACATTTATATTTGAACATAACATGTTCAAACATATTTTAGCTTGCTTAAAACTAATTGAATTTCATTTTCAATTCTAGTTTCATATTCGATTTCGAATATGAACTCACAAATCACGTTTACTTATCTGAAGCCCAATTTCGATTTCAAACTTGATTAACTAATTATTCTTCAACTTAGTTAATTCTGTTCAATATCTAAATATCTGATTTTTGTTTCAAAAATCATTTCATTTGCACAACTTGAGTTTATTTTACAATTCAAGTCTGGATTTTTCAAAATAGAAATTCGGATTTTATTCGCTTAAAATCCTTTTGTAAAATTAAATAAACCGTTATGGTTTTTAAATGGTAATAGCGTTGTTTTTCTGAAAATTTGATTTTGACATAACTCAAAATATATGCGACGAAATTCAGAATTTTCTCTTCCATTATAAAACTATTATCTAATTGGTCCTGACAGTTCTTGTTTCAAAGAATTCCAACTTAATTTGAGTTTTATATACTCAATTGAAGTTCGAATCGCCAATTTACGAACTGTCGCGCTGCGGTGAGTTCGTTTTAATTATATATATATAAACCTTTAAACTTCGTTTATAATAAATTCTACTCCATTCTGATATATTCTTAATATATATCAAATCAATTTCCCAATTCAACATCATATATCCGATTTTCTAAAATTGTCGATTTTTCCTAACTCGGTAATATATTTATTTATACTTCGATCTTCTATATTAAATTCCAATTCCTTTAAAAATTATAAATCCTTTGGATTTATTTTCTATTGTTTAAAAATCCGCATTCTGAAATATGTTTCGTCGTTCCCAGTTCGAAATGATTTCAACTTTCTATTTTCAAATTCTATTTTCAATTTTCTTTGAAATTTCTATATTCAAATTCTGTTTGAATTTTCTATATTCAAATTCTCTATATTCAAATTCCATTTGAATTTTCTGTACTCAAATTCTCTATATTCAAATTCCATTTGAATTTTCTATATTCAAATTCCATTTGAATTTTCTATATTCAAATTCCATTTGAATTTAAATAAATTCGAATTAATCGAATTCAAATCATAAATCCTTACAGATTTATTTTAGTTCTATTTATATTATGAATATCAGAATAAATTCCCTTGTTTATTTCTTAAAACGATTTCCCCATTTCTATTTTTAAATTCACATTGGAATTTCAATATTCGAATTATCAAATGATAATTTTTCCACTTTATTAATAAACACTTTTATAATTTCATTTCAATTATCTGATTATCCAATGAAAATCAATCTATTTTATCTATAAACACCATTTATAAATTCACTTCAATTTCTTGTATTATTTAATTTATAAACATCGTTTATAAATTCAATACTTCTTTTATTTATTTTCAAAACAAGTAAATATTTTTAGCCCATTCTAAATTCAAATTCTTTTTTAGAAAATAGAATTTTCCTTTTTAAATCTCAAAATATCTTTCATGATGTTTTTATAAATCAACATTCAGACCCAGTTCTATTTCAAATAATCGAAAACACCCCATTACAAATCACAGGATTTCTAACACATCACATATTATAATATATGTGAAACAACAACAATTATATTTTCGAGGAACCCAGTTGGATTCTTCCAACCTGTTTCCCTGCATCCATAGACGTTAGCCAACATAAATAATACCTATCCTACTTCGAGGCAGGATATCGCGGTATGAAGGTCATCCACTATATATATTGTGGGGCGCATAGGGAATTCATCCGCTAATGATACTGCGGGCATCCGCTAATGATACTATGAGAATCCAACCACCAGTATATATATAACAGCCACAAACACCAATCCTAAATAACTAATATATATTTAATAAAAACAGTAATATTTTAATGCAACCAAACAACCAACAAATTATTTTTAATGACTAAAATAATTCTAAAAAAATAAAACGAGTGAGATTTACTCACCTTGGTTTTTATTTCGATCCATTATGATTCCAATTTTAATCCCAATGCGTAGTTGACGGTAATACGAATCCAATTAATTTGTTTCGCCTAAATCTGATTTTGTATGAAAAGAATATACTTGTTATTACTCTATACACAATTAATACAACATTTACCATTTTAAATAATTATATTAATTTGTTTAATTACCTCCTAAAACATTTTAAGAATTCACGCCTTCTTGTCAGCTCCAGGATTTGAAACTCGAACCAACCCCTCGCCTACATCGAATAATTTATAATACATTAAATTTCATACAACTTGTATCTAATTTTAGAATTTACAAATTAAAAATGTTTACCCTTTTAACCCATTGCCATTAGCCACCAAGGCAGTAAGCACTCCAGGTCATGACACTTCCATCCGCATCCGAACTCCTTAAAAATACCCACTGTCAGATCCTTAAACACTTCAGCACCTTAATCCCTTATTGCCTCCAGACTTTCCTTAATTTCTCATTCCTCCATTAAGGAGTGCAAGGAAAGAAAAAGTCGAACTTCACTACCAAAAGAGATCGGACTGTACCAATACAACGTCGCACTACATGTAGTTGCTCATCCCTATACAGAAGGAGCTCGAACTCTCTTGTATCCATTTCTGACCTTGCTTCCATCACAGGGAATCACAACTGTTCCCAATTATCAGCAAATGAAGAAAACGAGCTCTTAAGTACTAACACCACCAACTCAGGTCACTTAAACTCCACACCACCACATCATGAAGCTCGAACCCTACTGCTACTATTGAGCCCCCCTTTCTACATCGTGACTTCCAGGGTTGTGCTACAGGGTGCGATAAAGCCTGAAATCGACCACTTCCAATAACAACCAGTAGACGCACCTTGCTTTGATGATCCTCTCCGTACCCACGAAATACTCGACTCTCCAAAATCGCGACTTCGAGCTCCAGACCTTGCGGTTTCCATCACAGTCTTATATATGATTTCACCTTTCGTTTTAATTTGATTTTATTTGAATCGGTTTCGGATTTTTTTTGGAATTTAAATGGCAGATATTTCTTTCTGTGGTTCGATTTTGAAGAGATTGGACAAAAGGGACAGCCGTGGTTTTTAAATGGAAGAGGTGCGATGGCCATTTTCATATTGAAGCTCCTCTGTAAAACAAGATCCAGAAGTTGATTAGCGAATAAAAATCATGTTTTTTTGATATGATGTCAAAATCTCATGAAATAGGAACCGATGGGATCGTTACAGTGTCTTCTACATTCTAGAAGAGACTAGAACGCATTTGGAACTCTCTACAATTTTAGAAGGAATAAAAACCAATGTGAGATTTCTGAATTCAAAAATAAATGAATAAAATTATATTAGGCTGCAAACGGAGTTTCATAGCTCCTGACACCATCGTCCACAGACCATGGACGAGTTGCTTGTATTGTGGTGTGAAATTGATTACGATTGTGAGTGCATGATTTTGGTTGCAACAAAATTGATTGTGTTTGTGGTAAATTCACAGTGTTGTGAAAATGAATTGTATTATGGAAATTATAAAAATGAAACCCTTGTATCGCCGCGAGGCATAGGATAGCAGAGGAGACGTGCTGGACACGGTGCTAGTTTTAATTACCCTGCCGTTATAATGCCGAAATTTTCTGAAATATTCATGTGTTGTAAAATATTCATATATGAAGTAAAAAGTTGTTTGAACAATAAAAATCACATTTTTATTGTATATATAAAATATGTAAAATATTCATATATGAAACGAAAATTGTTTGAATAATAAAAATCACATTTTTAGTGTATGTAGAAAATATGAAAAATGATCATGTTTGAAATACAAATTGTTTTAACAATAAAAAAATACATTTTTATTAGGTATGTAAGAAGATTAATAAATATTCATTGTTAGAAAATAAAAAAGTTTAACAATAAAAATTTACATTTTTATTGTATGTAAGAAATGATGGAAAATATGCATTGTTTGAAATAAAAAAGTTTAACAATAAAAATTTACATTTTTATTGTATGTAAGAAATGATGGAAAATATTTATTGTTAGAAAATAAAAAAGTTTAACAATAAAAATTTACATTTTTATTGTGTGTAAGAAATGATGGAAAATATTCATTGTTAGAAAATAAAAAAGTTTAACAATAAAAATTTACATTTTTATTGTATGCAAGAAATGATGGAAAATATTCATTGTTAGAAAATAAAAAAGTTTAACAATAAAAATTTACATTTTTATTTTATGTAAGAAATGATGAAAAATATGCATTATTAGAAAATAAAAAAGTTTAACAATAAAAATTTACATTTTTTGACAAAACTTATCGGAAAATTCTGGAGTCATGGCGTCTTCAATTTCTCTCTCTTCAAAATCTCAAACAAAAAGAACCGCTGTTTTTTATTCTGATCATAGATCTGCAAAGCCTCCTGATTTCTCTTCACTGCAACAACATGCAAAAGGAGGTCGATCTTCAAATCAGATTTCTCTTCGATGTCCAGATCTTGGTTCAATGTTGGATTTTCCAGAGCTCGCCAGCAAAGATCAGGTAAATCCTACTTGTTTAAACTCAGTACATCCTAAAAAATGGATTGATGCTGTCAGGGAGAGTAATTTGCATTAGGATGTTATTAAATTAGAGTATTCTGAGCTGACTATTAGAGACAATCTCAAAGTTGCTACAATCAGTGATGATCTTGTGATTAAAGCTAGGGATAAGTGGACAAATTCAATATTTTTTTATGTTTATGGTAGTAAACACTATTATAATTTCATGAAAAATTACATAGATAGAATTTGGAAATTAAAGGGTAACTATTAGCTATATTCAAGAGATAATGGATTTTTTATCCATAAGTGTGATTTAACAGAAGATAGTGAAAGAATCCTAGCTACAGGTCCTCACTTCTATAACAAGAGGTTAATTTATTTGAGAAAATGGTCTCATGGAATGAAATTATCAAAAGAACATCTTAACTCCACTCCAGTTTGGATTAAATTACCAGATTTAGATCTTGACTTTTGATCTATCGAGGCAATTAGTAGGATAGCTTCACTTCTGGGTCAGCCTCTTAGATTGGATTCGTTCACAGAGAATGCATGTAGGATCTCTTATGCTAGAATTTTAATAGAGGTCAGTGTAAATTTTGATTTCCCAGAGAATATTCCTATTCAATATAATGATGGTACAATTGTTTGGCAAAGAGTAATCTACGAATGGGTACCTTATACATGCTCTACTTGTAAAGTTTTTGGTCATTCTGCTCTTATGTGTAAATCAACTAAGGTTTGAGTGCCAAAAGACTTATGTAACTTGAGTAGTAAAATGGATTTAGATGATGGGATGAACATCCAAGATAAGCAAATGAATAATATGGAGAAACAACAGATTATTGATGAGGTTAGTAAGGATATGAATAATTCCGGGACTCATAATATTAAGCAGGCAAATACAGGGAATGAAGTAGATAAATGTAAGCCAGCATTAGTGAAGAGTAGTGATAATGCAATTGGGATGAGGTGTCCTAAAGCTAATTCAAAAGTTTTGACTGAGATGGATGTTGATGATCCTATTCGCACAAACAATAAGAACATTTATGGGAATCACGATAAGGGTAGTCATTTAGCAGAGAACTCAGATGACAAAAGGCATAATAAAGTGATAAATGAGCAGTCTGATAAGAAAATTAAGCTAGTAGGTAATGATGAGAAGAGCGAAAAGGTTGCTAAAATGAATAACATTGAAGTTTGTAATGTTTTAATAAATGGAGAGGATGCTGATGATAATGATTCTCTTATGAGCGAATCTGACAATTCCTTGAGTTCTTACAGTTCTATTAACAGTTTTAAAAAGAGGAGAACTAACACTAAGCCCAGGAAATACAAAAATGTGAGCGAAATTGTAAATGGAGAACCCTTGGTAGAGGACAATCCAGACTGGGTTCGACTTATGCAGGAAATACAAAATCGTCCAAAAACAAGGAAATCATAAGGAGGGGGAAATCCAGGTGGGGTTTCTAAAGGAGGTGTATCTAAGAGGTTTTAATGAATTGAAGTTTGCTTTTGTTTTGAAGTATAAGTGGTTGCAGTAGTTATCAGTTGTTTTGTTGTTGTTGCAGCTGGTTTGCTTTGCTTGCTGATGTTTCGGTGCATGGTGGAATTTTTTTTGAGGTTGTTGTGATTATGCCTTGGGTATCGATGTAATCTCTCAGCTGTTTTAGCTTTGTGCTTGGTGTTTAGGGCTTGTTCAAGTGTTATCTGGTGTATTGTATTTACAGTTAATGTTTTAGATCGAGCTATTTTTTCTTTGTTTTGTATAATATTCGTTGTTGTAATGTGTTGTATTTTGTTAACAGCTCGATCTTTCCTTTGTACTTTTTTCTTTGTAATATAAGTACCCTGCTATTCTTTAAAAAAATTACATTTTTATTGTATGTAAGTCAACTGCTTATTTTGTGAATTTAATGAATCGAGTGTTCCGCGATGTCTTGAATAAATTTGTGTTGGTTTTCATTGACTACATTTTAATATTCTCTAAGTCAACTTCCGAGCATGCGAAGCATTTGGAAGAAGTTTTGAAAATTTTGAGAAAGAATGATTTAAAAGCCAAATTTTCTAAATGCATATTCTGGCAAGAAGAAGTAAAGTTCCTCGGTCATGTAGTATCAAAGAAAGGAATTTCAGTGGATCCAGGCAAAATCACAACCATTCTAGATTGGAAGCAGCCTAGCATGCCTACAGAAGTCAGAAGTTTTCTAGGATTGGCTGGCTATTATCGGAAATTTTTTAAAGATTTTTCGAAGCTATCTTGTCCATTAACGAAGCTTACCAAAAAGCATACAAGGTTTAATTGGACGCCTGAAGGTGAGGCAACTTTCCAAGAGCTGAAATTAAGGTTGACGTTGCCCCAGTGTTGACTATTATTGATGGCATTCAAGATTTGATAGTCTATACAGATGCTTCTCTTGAAGGTGTTGGTGCGGTATTAGTGCAAAGAGGCAAAGTATTTCTTATGCTAGCCGTCCGTTGAAGCCGCATGAGAAGAGATATCCTACTCATGATCTTGAGTTGTTAGCTGTGGTGTTTGCTTTGAAAATATGGAGGCACTATCTTTTGGGTGAGAAGTTCGAATTATATACAGATCATAAGTCATTGAAGTATCTTTTCACCTAGAAGGACTTGAATCTGAGGCAATAGCGTTGGTTAGAATTTCTTGCGGCATACGATCTAGATATTTTGTATACTCAGGGAAAGCCAATGTTGTAGCTGATGCGCTCAGCAGAATGAATGCCATTATCGCTAATCTCATTATTACGCCTTCATTGATTGATAAAATCTCTACTCTTCAGAAAGATGATGAATTTATTCAGAGGATTAGAAAAAGAGTTCGGGAAGGCGAACCCTCGAGTTTCCAGATTGATAACAAAGGAGTTTTGAGGTTATTAGGCCGAATTTGTGTTCTGAATATTCCTGAGCTCAGAAGGGAAGTGATGGATGAATGTCACAAGTCCAAGCTTAGTATTCATCCAGGGGTGAGTAAGATGTATCATGATCTCAAGCATACGTTCTGGTGGAGATCTATGAAAAGAGACATTTCCATATATGTTAGCAGGTGTTCTACTTTCCAACATGTCAAGAGTGATCAGCAGAAACTTGCTGGATTGTTACAACCATTATAGGTTCCAGATTGGAAGTGGGATCAAATTTCCATGGATTTCATTGATGGTTTGCCCCGAACCAAGAAAGGCAATGACAACATTTGGGTGATCGTAGATCGTTTCACGAAGACCGCCCATTTTATTCCTGTGAAGTCTACTAGAACAGCTCAAAGTCTGACGCAGATTTATTTCAAAGAAATTGTCAGACTACATGGAGTTCCCAGTAGTATTGTTAGTGATCATGATTCGATATTCACTAGTAAATTCTGGGAAGCATTCCAGGTAGAGCAGGGGACAAAGTTAAATCTGAGCACCACGTATCATCCTCAAACAGATGGTCAAACTGAGAGGGTGAATCGTATAATAAAAGACTTGTTGCAGGCATGTATTCTTGATTTTGGTGGATCGTGGGAAGATCACTTGCATTTGGTTGAGTTTTCATATAATAACAGTTATCAAGCAAGCTTAAAAATGTCACCATTCGAAGCATTGTATGGTAGACCATGTAGATCTCCCACATGTTGGGTAGAATTAGGCAATAGTATTGGGTCCTGACATGATTCAAGAAGCTTCAGATAAAGTCGATTTCATTAAGAAGCGACTGCAAACAGCTCAGAGCCGACAGAAGAGTTATGCAGATTCAAGAAGAAGAGAATTAGCATTTGCTGTTGGTGATTATGTATATTTGAGAGTTTCTCCAATGAGAGGAGTAGTCCAATTCGGGAAAACAGGGAAGTTGTAGCCTAGATTTATTGGTCCATTTCCTATACTTGAGAGGATTGGAACTCTTGCTTACATGGTTCAGTTACCTGACTGGTTGCCAAGAGAACATGATGTATTTCACGTGTCTCAACTTCGAAAGCATGTTCATGATCCAGACTTGATTGTGGAAGAAGTAGCGCAACAAGATTTGGATATTATTCCAAACTTAGCAGTGAGAAGAGAGCCAGTAAAGATTATTGGCAAAGAAACTAGAGTTTTGAGAAACAAGAAGATACATTTAGTCAAAGTGCAATGGAGCGGAGATCCAAGAGACTGTATATGGGAGTTCGAAGATAGCATTAAACAAGCTTATCCCAATTGCAGAGTGGACATCTCTGATTAGCTCTAATGCAAGGTATATTTACAATATTTTGCATTTCCGTTTTGTTTCATACTATACTATTGTTTCCTCTTCGAGGATGAAAAGTTTTTAAGTGCGGGAGATTATAACAACCCAGGAAATTAGAACCAATTAATTTTTTTTATTTTAGCTAATTTAATGAATTTTGAATACTTAAAACGATTTATTTTAATTAATAACGATTCAAAATTTATTTAAATCGAAGTTAGAATGTATATATTTATTTTAATTATAAAACGAGCCTGAAATGGTGCGGTAGTTTAAAAATTCGATTTCAATTTTCAAATTAATGTACAGAATTCAAAATAAATCTGATTTCAGTAAAACCAGAAATATTAGAATCTATTTAACATATCTTTCTAACGAAATGTGAAAAATCCAGATTTATGAACGGGAATAAAAAGTTATGTCCAGTTTAATATTTGAAATAGTCGCTATGGAATTTAATATAGTGTACAGCCCTTATAAACAACCATTATGCAAATGACCTCCGTTTTCGACGAAACCACTTTGGTTTGATCCAGAATGTAAATTTATTGCTAGGTTTAAATTTCCATAATTTTTGGAAATAATATGTGAGCGTGGTAAATCGAAATGCGTTTGATAATTTTAGTTTGAATTGGATCAACCAGAAAAAGTCCATTTTTCAAACGGTCTCCAAATTCAACGAAATTAATTTTGTTAGGAACGCATCGTCAAAACATAGCTAGATTTATTTTTTGGGAATTTATGGAATTAGTGTGTGGTCCCGGTAAATTAAAATGTACGTTCAAATTTAATATTGAATGTTTTATATTTTAATTTAAAGAAAAACAAACTAAAACAGTTGAACGGGCTTACGAAACATATACCACTGTGTCCGAAATGAGGGTATTTTGTTAGGGGTGATAATTGTTTGGTTGGATTTGGAGTTTGTATGGGTTAACGGGCCTTTAAGGAATTAAGAGAATTAAAAAAATTAAAAAATACAAATAAAACTAACGGGCCAATCAAAATTCAGGAAATCATTTCCCAAATACCCGTAAACCTAAAAAGCGACGACGGAATCAGCTGATTTCAACTCTCCACGATACCTCTCAAACCACACCATAAATTCGTTCCATTCTTTAGAGGATTTTGTTGAGATTTCTCCTATCTCCAAATCCATATAAACTTCATCCCTTATCGTCGCGTATTTGTTGAGATCCACGCCTCCAAAGTCTCGCTGTTTAAGCCACCGTTCCTCCTTCGATTCACAGTCGAGTTCGCCACAGTTCAGGGGGGTGACGCGCCTCTCCTAGCTCCTTGATGTGGCAGTGGTCGATCGCCTTCAAGTGCTTCTGATTTCGCAAAAACCCAAAACCTAGTTTTGAGCAAATTTGAAAGGTATCGGCTTATATATATTAAACTGTTTATAACACTTAAAAGCGTTGCGAAGTAGATTAGCGAATAAAAATCATATCTTTTTGATACGATGTCGAAATCTCATGAAACATGAACCGTTGGGATCATGACAGTGTCTTCTCATTTTAGAAGAGACTAGAACACATTTGGAGATCTCTACAATTTTAGAAGAAACAAAAACCAATGTGAGATTTCTGAATTCAAAAATAAATGAATAAAATTATATTAGGTTGCAGACGGAGTTTAGTAACTCCTGACACCGTCGTTCACAAACCATGGACGACTTGCTTGTATTGTGGTGTGAAATTGATTGCGATTGTGAGTGATTGATTGTGGTTGCAACAAAATTGATTGTGTTTGTGGTAAATTCACAGTATTGTGAAAATGAATTGTATTATGGAAATTATAAAAATGAAACCTTTGTATCGCAGCGAGGTCTAGGATAGCATGGAGCCGTGCTGGACATGGTGCTGGTTTTAATTACCCTGTCATTATAATGCCGAAATTTTCTGAAATATTCATGTGTTGTAAAATATTCATATATGAAGTAAAAATTATTTGAACAATAAAAATCACATTCCTATTGTATATATAAAATATGTAAAATATTCATATATGAAACGAAGATTGTTTGAACAATAAAAATCACATTTTTAGTGTATGTAGAAAATATGAAAAATGATCATGTTTGAAATAAAAATTGTTTTAACAATAAAATATTACATTTTTATTAGGTATGTAGGAAGATTAAAAAATATTCATTGTTAGAAAATAAAAAAAGTTTAATAATAAAAATTTACATTTTTATTGTATGTAAGAAAAAAAAATATTCATTATTAGAAAATAAAAAAGTTTAGCAATAAAAATTTACATTTTTATTTTATGTAAGAAATGATGGAAAATATTCATTGTTTAGAAAATAAAAAAGTTTAACAATAAAAATTTACATTTTTATTGTATGTAAGAAATGATGGAAAATATTCATTGTTAGAAAATAAAAAAGTTTTACAATAAAAATTTACATTTTTATTGTATGTAAGAAATGATGGAAAGTATTCATTGTTAGAAAATAAAAAAGTTTAACAATAAAAATTTACATTTTTATTGTATGTAAGAAATGATGAAAAATATGCATTGTTAGAAAATAAAAAAGTTTAACAATAAAAATTTATATTTTTATTGTATGTAAGAAATGATGGAAAATATGCACTGTTTGAAATAGAAAAGTTTAACAATAAAAATTTACATTTTTATTGTATATAAGAAATGATGAAAAGTATGCATTGTTTGAAATAGAAAAGTTTAACAATAAAAATTTACATTTTTATTGAATGTAGGAATGACAAAAAATATTCATTGTTTGGAATTAAATGATTGGACAATAAAATTACATTTTTATTGTATGTATGATTCATTAAAAGAATTCATTTTTGAATAAAAATATTTCAACAATAAAAATTACATTTTTATAATATGTTTTGATTCATTAAAATATAATCAATTGCATGTTAGAGAAGTAAAAATGATCATTTGTTAATAATATTTTTTGGTTCATTTAAAACGATGTTAATTACATGTTACAGAAGTTAGAAAAAAAAATGTTCATTTGTTAAACATTTAGTGATTCATTAAAATAATTTTAATTGCATGTTAGAGAATAAATGGTGTTGAAATCGTCGAAGGAATTATATATATATATATATATATATATATATTAAAATAAAACGAATCACGCGCGGTAGTTCACAATTTGGAATCGTAACTTTAGACGATTATACCGAGAAATCCGACCGTCGGATTTTCCCGAAACTGGAACCGTTGGGTTCGCTTTGGAAATATTTTTCCAACGATATTAAATCTGTTAAGATCCAACGGTTAGATTATAAGAAATGTGTAATCCAAATTTTAATAAAAACAGCGCTAGGGCCGCGTGATGACCTGAAGCGTCGTTTAACTAAAAGGGGCTATTTTTAAATAAATAAAAATAGCGATAAATCGTTATAAAAGATTATAAATGATATGGAATGAAAAGAATTGATTCGAATTATATATATCCACGAATTATTTGAAAAGGCCGAGTTAATCCTCATTTCAAATAATTATACGATGACTAAAAGCCGAAGATATTGAAGACGGTGGTTGAAGACCGGCGATCTTCACATCGAACGGACGCCTACCGATGCCTTTGATTGGAGTTGTTGCCTTGAAAGGGTTACAGTGGTAGTTGTCCGGATGTACTTGTTGATTGTCCGGATATGCAAGAGCTTCTCTTTCGTATTGGACATATGGAACGAGGAATAAGGTGTCTCCGGTTTCGTTCAGACCCACAACGAACTAGTAAATGGATGTGTGTCTGACATTGGATTTTATTCTATGCTGATTAATTTCTATTAAATATATATCTGCTTGGTGGCGGAGAATTTATTCTCTTTCTTAACACCCTTCTCTGAGACGTATGAGCTCAGAGGTTATATATCGATAGACATTAGTCGCATGGCGTGAATTGTCAATGTGGCTTGCTAAGATGCAAATGATCAAGGCTTTTGTTGAAAAGTAAAGCCTTGTGGTTGATGATCACATCATGGCTTTAACTAGCATAGCTTTGTGTACAGCGTTACTTCGCGAGCCTCACACCCCAGTACGAACCAGAAACGGGAGAAGGACCCCAGGGAGAACACGCGTTTCTTTCAAGCTAGAAGTGGTATCATGGTATGGAGCCCAGACATTTTTACTTATGTGGATGATGGAAATCGAGGTACCTCAGATTTGAGTCCCTAGTAACTCTTGATTTACGCCCCATAGGGCGGGGAAACATATTGTTCGGGAATTACTAATCCACTAACGTATGTGTGGACCGACCCTGGTGCTTCTAGGGGCTTGATTGAGTACCTGACCTGAGGCTCGGGCTAGAGAGTCTCGAATTCGGTAAGGACGATCCCTTGCCTTGGTTCATGATGGAAATCCAACTTCCAATATGACATTGTGCGATTTTGATTGTAAAACTAGTATGGCGACATAGTATGTGGTAGCTATGCCGTCTAGGATTGATATATTATGATTGAAATTGTTTTTGAAACATATATGCACTAATAATAATATCAAATTTTTCTTTATACGTATCAAGCATATTTTGGCCATTATATGGTACTCCGGTTTGCGTTGCATTGTGTGATGGGACTTGAGTCTTATAATGGCTTCATTTTTCTAAAACTCATTGCGTTGTTTAATTATTTGCTTTATTTCATGCACTGGCAATCCAATGGATTAAACGCGTTCCTTGTTAGCAGCGTGGTCCAGTGATTGACCTTATTATCATATAGGTGAAGTAAGATTTCTCATACCAGTCCCATGACTGACTCGTAGTTTGTTTTACTTTGCAAACTCGAGTGCCCCTATTTTCCACACAGGCAGCCTTGTATTCAGGTTTTAGCAGACTCATTCTGGATATCTATGGAGCTGAAGATGGATTCTATCATTTCTATTATGTTGTTCAGATTTCGTTAAGTATATTATGTTTGATTCCGCTGTAGACATTTTATTTTAAGCTGAAACTGTATTCTGTACTGAGTATGATCCTATTATGCCGTGTAACTCTAATGATATATTATTTCCAATGTAATTTGATGTACATCATCTAGAGTAATGCTATATTTTTGTTCTGCTGTTATTATTTATGTGTTATATTCCAATGATTATCCTTGCTTCCGTGGCACAGGGGTTTGGGGTTATCACAATAGTAGTTATGTAATATTTTAGAAATGTAAATTTTGGCAAACAGGGTTTTATTGATAACTGACAATAAGGTCGAGGCCATTATTAACCCCTTCTGAATACGTAAATTCGGAAACCAAGAATACTACAACCACAATACAAATCCAAGTTCAACGACATATTTGCACAAACTGTTTTAGAGCATCGTATGAAAGCACAAGAAAACATATATTAACGAAGATTAAAAGATACAATCAAAATCCATGTAGCACGGTCATTCATACACAAAAAATAACAAAAGTAAGCAGTGGTTTGTGGGAATTAAAAATAAAAATATTCCAATATATGTATCATACATGACATACATGTGTGTGTTTTAGTGTTCACATACACACTTTATAACATAAACAGAATATACCGTAAGCATAAACAACCAAAGGGACATAAGAAAAATAGGTTCATCATAAAGAAGACATCAAGATCAACAATGTAGGTAGTAATACCTTTCACTTCAATAATAGGCTGCACCCATGTTGTATGTATATGTGCGCCCTTTCATGTGATATTTTAAATTAATTTTGTTACTCGTCCATTTTCTACTTGATATCTTTTCAATAAACTGTTTCAGTAAACAACCATCTATTTTTCTTGGTGATTATGTTATGGTAAAGATGGATCCACTTTCACTCGTATAATTTGCTGAATGGTCGTAGGTTAATTTGTTCGTTGTTTGCCCACATTATCGACTTTGTTTCTCCTGAAACATATTTGAGTGATTTTGTTATTACAGAAATAGTGTGTTTTTTAATTCATGGGAAATCGTTCTAATAGTTTTAAATACTATGCTTTTTTTCATACATATGTTAATTAATTCAGAGTCCTATCAACTAGGGAACACGATGCGGTACTAGAAAACTACTTGAGGTAGGCTTTTCTGAATCGTAAATTGCTCTACCCACCATTTTAATTCTTTTTGTATGTTTTTTTCTGCTTTGTACGAAAAGATAGTGAGGTATAATACTATAATTAAGATTGTTCATGCATGTGTAGTGCCTTTGCTAAGGCCATTCAGAAATGCATAGGTGTTTTCCCCAGATATATTCAGGTAGTGAATGAATTGGTAATTTATCCATATCTACTTTTAAATTCTCATTGTTTTTTTTCTCTTTTTAGGTCTTAGAATTTGATATATGTATTTAATGATAATTTATTTTAAATTTACACAACATGAAGTGGTTCCAGTGAACTTGGGATATCCAATCGAATATTACTGGACAGTAAGGACTAAGTAATGATGGATGGTTGCTAACATGATCTATCTTCAAAATGTGAGTTATACATATACGCATTTCACCCTGTTCTTATATACGTCAGTTGAAGCCAAGAATATTTACATATGTTGTATAATACTGTTGTAACTACTTTAATTTTAGGTTCATATGCAAATGGCTTATGGCCTGTTTTTCATAAATTAGGCTTGCTTCTATTTCACTAAAATGTAATCTGAAAAAGCACACTAATCTATATTTTTAATACATGGTTTTAAATAGTAGTTCATGCTGTATTTCAATTGCAGTACAATTAGTAACAGTCATTTTCAAATAAATTATTTTTAGGTCTGAAAACGCATGACATTTATGCCATTTTTTAAAATTCTTGTCATGAACCTTTACTGTAATGTGTAATTGCTTTACAAAGGAGACACTTTTATAGTACTTGTTTAAGTAACAAGTGAACCTAAAAGTACATATACGATTTCTATACCCAAATTTCATCCTATATTTAAGATGAAAAAAAGTACGCACATGATGTAAATGATCAAGATGCAAGGCTTTAGAAATTAGAGAATTAATAAACAAGAAATGTAATAACCCGGAATTTCTACGCCAATTTAAAATTTTAATTTTAGATATTTAAATGGGTTTTGAATATTTAAAATGACTTATTTTAAATAATAATGATTTAATTTTTTTTTAAATCAAAGTTAGAACGTATAAATTTATTTTAATTATAAAACGAGCCTGAAATGGCATGGCAGTATGAAAATTCGATTTCTAACTTTAAATGAATGTACAAAATTCAAAATAAATCGAATTTCAGTAAAACCAGAAATATTTGAATCTGTTTAATTATATCTTTATAATGAATGTGAAAAATCTAGATTTCATAATGAGAATTGAAAGTTATGCCCAGTTTAAAATTCAGAATAGTCGCTATGGAATTTAATATAATACACAGGCCTTAAAAAAATAGCCATTTTGCATACGGCCTCCGTTTTCGATGAAACCACTTTGGTTGGATCCGGAATGTCAAATTATTGTTGGATTCCAATTTTCATAATTTTTGGAATTAATATGTGAGCGTGGCAAAAGAAAATGCGTTTGGCTAATTCAATTTCAATTTAATCGACTGGAAATTGACCATTTTTCAAATGGTCTCCAAATTCAACAAAATTAGTTTTGTTTGGACCGTATCATCAAAACCTAACTAGATTCATTTTTCGGGAATTTTTGGAGTTAGTATGTGGCCCCGGTAAATTAAAATGTACGTTTAAATTCAATATATATTGATTTATATATTAATTTTGAGAAAAACTAATTGAAATAATCGAATTGGCCTACGAAACATATCCCATTGTGTTCGAAATGGGGGTATTTGGCTAGAGGCGACAGTCATTGGGTTTGATTAGGAGTTCGTGACATTAAACATGTAATATACGAATTAGAAATTAAAATATTATTATAATATATATATATATGCGTTGAAAATAAGAAACCCTAATTCTCCTATCACTTAAACGCAGCCGCCACTTCCTCTATCAAGCGCTGAAATGCTGCGATTTCCTTTCATCGGTTTCTTCTAATCCATGATGAATTAATCCACGCTCCAACCATAAAATCATTCGCCTCAACGAGTTCAACAAATTCAACAGGGATGATCTGAAACTATTAACTACGGTGGCCGAATTTGCTCTCCAAAACCACCGGTGTCAGAGCAGTTTTTTGGGCACGTGGCAGGCGCGAGTGGCGATTGGTCGATGGGGCACAGAGGAGTGAAGGAAGGGCTATGGAATGGTGGGTCTTGATCGGAGTACGGTGGTCCGGTTGGTGGCGCGGTGGAGCAAAATGGTTACAGCGAAGTGGGTTTCTCTCCAGGCGGTTACGAACGAGATAGAAGGAGATAAAGAGGGATTAGTGGCTAATGGTGATTAGTGAAGTAATTAGGGTTTTAATTATTAATTTATTTATTTATTTACGTAATTAAATGTAAACTAATTGTAACTTTGGCATATGATTGCAGAATTCAGTAAAACTGAGCCAGTTGGAACCCAAAAATCAATAACTATGCGATGAAACCAACTTGGACAGAAACAGAGTTCGTTATGGATCTTGGTTAAATTAAACGCACAATTTAATTTAACGTAAACAATCGTTTCACAACGATTTCAAAACCAGTCAAGGTGAGAACTCCTTCTCACTCAATTTATTTACGGTTAAATATATAATAGGTGCAGACAGTGCTTAGCAGCACCCGACACCATTTATTGTACAAACCATGATTGTTTGTTTGGATTGAATTAACTATATTGCGTGTTGTTTGTGATGTTGAAATGTTTAACGTAATAAAAATAATGTTAACATTAATGCGGTAGTTGGAATCAAATTATAAATATCCATTTATAATTTAAACAGTGAAAATTAGTTAAATAGAAAATAATTCCAACCGAATTAGAATTGGTTAGATTTATTAACCAATGATTTATTTAAACAAACTGTTGTTGTTTGAAAACCCCACACGGGTATTGGGATGATATTTGACATACACTAGTCCCAATATTTAGCTGTATGTCAATCGATAGATTGACAGGCTGTAATGAGCATTATTTATTTATTTTAATGCTCATACAGTTGTAAATTTCACTATGGATGTGAATGGACTGTTTAATGATTATTTATCATTATTGTTGAATACATGCGATGTATGGAATCCATATAACTAAAATTATATGGTAATTGATTGAGTCGCATTCCAATTCAGAAATAAAGAATATTTTAAATTAAAGAATCTTTTAAAATAAAGAACATTTTAAAATAACGAATATTTTAAAATAATATTCAATGAAGTAATAAAAATAATCATATGTTGAATTATATTTTTTTTTGTTAAAAATATTATCTTTAACATGTTAACGAAGTAATAAAAATAATCATATGTTGAATTATATTTTTGTTAGATAAAAATATTATCTTTAACATGTTAATGAAGTAATAAAAATAATCATATGTTGAACTATATTTTTGTTAGTTAAAAATATTATCTTTAACATATGTAAAGTAAAAGTTTTCTTTTGTGTTCGTGTTTTTGTTTCTCTTTCGTGTGAAGTAC
Source organism: Allium sativum (assembly GCA_030737875.1). NCBI lineage: Eukaryota > Viridiplantae > Streptophyta > Magnoliopsida > Asparagales > Amaryllidaceae > Allium > Allium sativum. The sequence continues at coordinate 496,559,908 of CM060920.1, forward strand.
CGTGTTGCTATGTACTCTTGTGTGTGTTGTATTTTTTCTTTTTTTCTTCGGTGCTTCAATAAAGTGGTAGGGGTCCACTCAACCCCGTAAGCCTTGCAAAAAAAAAATTATTATCTTTAACATGTTAATGAAGTAATAAAAATAATCGTATGTTGAATTATGTTTTTGTTAGTTAAAAATATTATCTTTAACATGCTAATGAGGTAATAAAAATAATCATATGTTGAATTATATGTTTGTTAGATAAAAATATTATTTTTAACATGTATGTGAAGTGAATAATATTTACATGTCTCAAAGTATATCTTTGTTCATTAAAAATATCACTTTCAACATGTATATGTAAGAACCATTAAAATTTACCTGTCTTGAAATATAGGTTTGTTCATTAAAAATATTATTTTTAACATGAATATGAAGTGTACAAAATTTACATGCAATGAAATAAATGTTTGTTCGTCAAAAATGAGATTTTTAACGTATACATGGAATGAATAAAATTTACATGCTATGGAGTAGTTATTAGTTAGTAAAGAATAAAATTATGATTTTGATGTCCGATTTTGGATGGGCACAAAAATATAAAAAAAATATGAAGCCGAGTTAAGTAGCAAACGCCATTTTTACTCGAACGGATTTTTATCTCGATTTTATAATAAATATCGAAAAGAAGTGGTTTCAAAATCTAATATTTTGAAAATATTATCATTTTAATATGATAAAAACATAGAAAATTCAATTTAGATTTAAAATTGAAAAAAAGAAGTTGGAATCATTTTAAAACAAATTTATAAATATTTTGTAAATACAATTCACATGGAAATCGATGAAATATATATAATATATACATTATATATTTATATATTTATTTAATGGCCTAAATAGAACACGCCGCGCAGCGACCGTTCGCGAATTTCGACCATTAACTTCAAATTGATGTAACGGGAGATCCGACCATATGATTCTCCTAAAACCGGAACCACTGGGTTTGTATCAAAAAGAGCTTTCCAATGAATATAAGAAGTTTGAAATATAATGGTTAGATTTGGAATTATGTCCAAATCAATTTCAGAAAAGGTCGCTATGGATGCAGTTCGGTAGCCATTATTGGAAACCGACTGTACAGGCCTTGATAAAATTATTAAAAATATTAAAAAATTGTGTAAGGTCATAATTAATGGTTTGGAAAGATTTTGGATGAAAATTCCATATTTGAGAAGATAAAAATATATTTTTATCGAAATGAACTAGTTATTAAGTAGAATAATAATCCAATTATTTTAGAAATAATAAATTGGAATTGAATAAAAAGAATTGGGTTTTGGGTTGTCGTGAATGGTGTCATTAATAACACTATTCTTAAACCCCGATGAGAAAAGAATAAATCTTTAAATTAAGATTTAATGAAGTTTTCCAATCAATTAATATTTAATTAGAATTGAATAAAATAAATTGGATTTTTGGTTATCGTGAATGGTGTCTTCAATAACACTGTTCTTAAACCGCGATGAGAAAAGAATAAATCTTTTAAGCAAGATTTAGAGAAGTTTAATAATTAATTAATATTTAATTAGAATTGAAATGAAAGATGATTTTGGGTTTATCGTGAACTGTGTTTTAAACGACATTTGTTCTTTAACCCAATTAACAGTGAAAATATAATTTGGAATTTATAAATATTTTTACTAAGATTTAATGGAAATTTTCCAAAGTAAAGTTCTCAAATTTAATTGAGTAAATTGAAATTGTAGGGAATTCGATTTGATAATAATCGAGATGAGCTTCTGTAAAAGATGACCATTACTATATATGGAATTTAAAAGGCCTTACCACTATTCCATTTATACTATTGGTCTGATACGGAAATTTATATCGATTATATATTGATTTGATTTCTGTGAATATTCCATATTTAATGGAAGATGATTTTAGGTTTGTCATGAGCTGTGTTTTAAATGACATTGGTTCTTTAACCCAGTTAAAGTTAGGATTTATTTTCCTAAAGTTGAATAATCATTAAGTAATGATTTTTGAGATTAAAACCGAACTAGAATTTTGATGAATCTTTAATTAGATTAAAATGAGGAAGAGATGATTAAATTTATCGAACTGATGAAATGATCGAGGATGGAGTACCACCAGTTTTACTCTAGACGATAGTTAAATCTTTAATTAGATTTAAACATGAAAGGGTAATTAAATTTACCGATAACACCGTGGGTGTAGGATATGGAGTACTACCAGTTTTGCTCCATGGGATGAATAGGTTGGGATTGGGATAATACATAATAAATAATAAATGCTTACTTCGGTAAGGTTCGCTAATCCCGACTAGTTGATAAACCTTAACATGGTTCAGAATTGTGAAAAGTTAAAATAAAATCTTTTAAAATGAGATCCAAAAGAAGATTAAATAATAAATTTTAAAGAATTTATCTTTGATAAAATTAATGGAAACCTTTCCCTAAAAATGTGAATATTGGAATAAAAGAATATTCTGAATTGGAATGAAACATATAATGTGTTTTTATAGCACCTGATTATTGATTATAAAATACGCGAGTTATTAGGAAAGACCGGGTTTAACCCATTCTGAATAATTTATACTACGACCAAAAGTTGACGATGAAGATGGAGGTTGAAAACCGGAGTTCTTTACATCGTTTGGACGATTACTGATGTCTTGATTGGGCTGTACGCCCAAGACAAGGTAATAAGTGGTGATCGTCCAAATGTACATGGATATCGACGGATATGCGAGGACCTCTCTCCTGTATTGGACATATAAGACGTGGAATAAGGTGCTTCCAGTTTCGTTTAGACCCAGAACGGACTTGTAAATGGATGTGTGTCTAACATTGGATTTCATTCCATGCTAATTGATTTCTATTAAATATATATCTGTTTGGTGGCGGATAAATTATTCTCTTACTTAACACCTTTCTTTGAGACGTACGAGCTTAGAGGTTATATATTGATAGACATCAGTTGTATGGCGTGAATTGTCAGTGTGGCATGCCAAAATGCAAATGATCAAGGCTTTTGTTGCAAAGCAGAGCCTTGTGGTTGATGATCAAAGCACAACTCTAATTAGCATAGCTTTGTGTATGGTGTTAATTCGCGAGCCTCACACCCCGGTATGAGTCAGAAACGGGATAAAGGACCTAAGGAGTGCATGATGTTTTGTCTAGCTAGAAGTGGTGTCATGGTATGGATCCTATACATTTTTACATATGTGTATGATGAAATGAGGCGCCTCGGATATTGAGTCTCCAATGTCTCAGAGATAGGTCTGATGGAACCAGGAAACGTGTGTTTAGGAATAACTAATCCTCAAAAGTAAGAGAGGACTGGTCTTGGAGGATCCCAAAGCTCGCCAGCGTCCGAACCCTGAGGCATTTTCTAGAGTGTCTCGAATCAGTAAGGAGACCATCTCTTGCCTTGATTCATGATGGAAATCCAATTTCCAATACGCGACCTTTGGGTTTTAATTGTAGAACTAGTATGGCAACATAGTAGGATGGGGTATTATGCCATCTATGATTGATACATTTATATTTGAAGTTGTTTTGACACTATACACTTATAGTAATATCAAAATAATTTGTTTTAAACGTACCAAGCATGTTTGGCTATTATAAGGGAAAAATCTATCCTCCGGATTGTGTTGCATTGTGTGATGGGACCTGAGTCTTATAATAGCTTCATTTTTCAAAAAACATTGCGTTGTTTTATTCCTAAACTGGGATTCATGTGGAGTAAACCCATTCGGTGTTATATGGCATGGTCCCATGATTTCCCCACTTCTAAATTAAAGATTAATAACTATTTTAGTTCTCACACCAGTCCCATGACTGACCTGGAGTTTACTGTTTTAACCTAAACTCTGGGTGCCCATATTTTCCACACGGGCAACTAGTAGTTTTGGTTTTGCAGATATTATATTCACGGGATCCTGGTTTACAGCTGAAGCGATATTCGTAAAGCTCTGTATCCGTGTATTTCTTTTAGTTGTGTTTTGTATTATTTTTCCGCTGCTATATAAATGTAATTTAAATCTCTGATATTTTCCAATGTATATTATTTATTCATACTCTGTTATAGTCTTGTACTCTGAAGTAAATTGTTGTAATAAGCATGAAATGTTCTATTGTTTGTGTACTGATGCATCGTGCTCTCAACTCAATCCAGGCTTTCTTGTAAGGGGAAGTTTGGGTCGTTTCAAGAAATTGGCTGCAACTGTAATTCATAGAACTAGATGTTTATCGGTACTGTATTAAATCTTCAAACAATAAAACCCATAAGAAAGAAGAAGTTAACGGATATTTTTCTGCAAATGCAATATCAAATTATGCAAAGGAGACTAATATTTTTGATTATATCTTAGACATCTTTAGCACTGCAATTAATTTACTTTAATAGCTCCAATTTTGACTATATCTTAGAGTTATTTAGCACAGTATAATTGAGTTATTTAGCACCACAATTAATTTACTGTATTAGCTTTTGAATATGACTGGCTTTAACCCAAAAAAATTACCAAATCGTGAAAATTTGCAGTGCAAAGTAGTTGTATTAGGTGTTCTTAAGATCTGATTTTGTAATGTCTAAGATCTAATTTGGTAATGCCTAAGATCTGATTTAATTACTATTACATGCTTATGTTAAGTAACCCTTGATTTTGTTTACCAGGATGTGGAAGATGTTGCAGCAAGCTATGATGTAAAAACGAAGAAGGAGATTTCAACAACGCAATCCACTTTTCCTGCATTTTAAATGCAACTATTCCAATCTTCATATTAACCCGGATTTGTGACATGTAATCATGTCATTCGTCTGTTTGTGTTAAAAATATTTTTCTCTATCTTTCTATTTTTATAATTGAATGTCTAGCTATGTGAGAATTGATCTAGCCACTTATTGATTAAACGTAATATATTTCATTTAACCCTAATGTATTCATGGACTAGTGATTTCACATCACTCGATTTTATGTTTGACTATCAAATTAGCTCCTGCACAAACTAAGATTCCCATTATTTACTGTAAGGGATTCATAAAAATTGTTATCCATATAAATCTAAATACGTAACCAAATAACAAAAAATATTTAATGGACAATGGTAATTTTAAACTAAAACCTGATTATCTTTTCCACTAACTGCCCATATGCGAAGCATGGGTCTCAGACTAGTCTGATTAATATAGAGTTAGCACAATTTCATTTGATGCGATTTTAAGTTCAAACCGCTTCTGCAAAGCATCAAACAGTTGAACATAAATACAAATCATCATTATTATAATAATTGTTCAATTAATTCGGTTTGGTTTTGATATAATACGGTCTAATTTTGGTTCGGTTCGGTTTAAACCCGTATTAAATATGAAATAAAAGAATTACTTCTATCAACAATCAATTTACGATTCTGTGATTTCGTGTTACTTAAAGGTTAAAATATACAGTATTATCCTGAATTTAAAGATTATCTTCTAATTGTATGAATACTTCAATTTTACAATTAATGGAAAGTAAAATTGATTTAATACATTAACCAAACATCAACGTTAATTAATGCATAAACATTAAGTAAGATAACTCAAATAAGATTATAATTAGAATTATCCAAGAAAATGATATAGAAACTTGTATGCTAAAACTATAGTTTTTTCCTTTGTGATAACGATTATTATTAATATAACAACATATGTTGAAAATAGAATATATATCGTTAAAATAAAAAAATAGACAGCATTTAGTAAAAATTTTATCTTAACATTACCATTGTAGAGATGCAGTTCAGTCCGGTACAATACTTTCCAGTCAATCGTTCAAACCGCAATTGGATTGTATGCTTGCGAGTCGGTTTGGTTCATGGTATTTCTATTAAAGAGAGGACTCGGTCTTGTTTTCTACACCAATTTTGCGGTTCGGTCTGGACGGTTTCTACATTGTGATGTGATTCAACCTCACCACTAATTAAATAAAAACATGATTTTTTTTATTGATTATTGAGTGCTTATTCACTTTTATAATTGATAAATATCATTATATTTCACATTCAATATCCGTCTTCTGAATTTTGGATGTTTATATAATAATTTGAAAATTTATTTTTTGACTGGTTGTTAATTTGATTATTTATGTAAATGTAACGACCCATAGATTTTCCACCCTGAATATTGACCCAAAACACAATGTCGACTATTCAAGCATTTGAAATACCCGATCATTAGTAGAAAGAAGTTAGAGGGTGAGAAATAGAAAGAAAGGAAATTAGAATAGAAGAAGAAGACCACAACACAACATAATTAGAGTAAACACGGATCTCACAGTGGAACAAAAAAATATTATATAACAAGTTCAGAAATACACAATTTTAACTGTATATACATAACCTTATCAAAGTACAACATATAACATCATAGCGGAAATAAACTTTATATATAACTAACATTGAAGTCTCCTGCTCCAAGTTCCTCTAAGTATATCTGAAAAATCCGTACTACTTGACTGCCCGTACAAATTTGGGCAACCAAGAGTTTAGGGTAAAATAAAACAAAATAAACTCTGGGCCAGTCATGGGACTGGTGTGAGTAAACTTCAACCACTAGGTTTAACTTTTTAAAAATCCTTTTTAAAGAAATGAGAATCGTAAGACCGATCCACACATAAACACGGATGGTTTTTACCTTACGATAACCCAAAACATTCTTTTAACACAAAATCATTCTGATATTATAATAGTGTCTAATACAAGTAAATGGCAGAACGCTTGCATCTCACGCTCCATATACATAATACACAATCAAAACCGCGGGCTCTTATTGGGTAATGGATTTCCAACTATGACATGGTATGGAACCACCTTCCGATCAGTGTACTTTAGAGGAGATACATTGGAGTTCAACAAGAACATCTTGCATCTCAGCCACACATGACCGACCATTCATTTCTCTTGAATGTTTCGAATATATTGTACTCTTACGATTGGTATACCAACGTAACCGTTCCCGAGAGATACAGAAATGAAAGAAGTAACAAATATGAATATTCTCTGGACGGTAACAATATACCCTGATTGGGTGCGACCCACTTAGCCATGTTGCCTGCCCGATTTTTGTCATTTCCCAGTTGATGAGGCTTGAGGTCGTAACGTATCATAACAGATCATGCCTTTATTTACTCAGAATGCTACGTCGTCATACCCAACAAATCACAAATTTATTTCCCCAAAAACCACAGGTATAAATCTAAGAGAAACGAATTCCTTCGCCTCCAACGTAAATACGTTTGAAGTGATTAACTTACGTGATCTATTATATATACTATGTCAGACATTCGTCTGTACACATTATCCTAGGTCTGGACAAACCGAAGGCACTATTCTGTATATCCATCTTAGGCAATTTCTACCTAGGATTACCAGAACATCCCTTCCATACTCTTCGTATTCAATCATATTTGATTCGCAACGCTATTGCCATACGGAGTGGTTTTCAGATAATAAATCTGGTCCCGGTCCCTCTGTATTGACGAAGGAAAAATAGTCAAAAACTTTGATAGTCGGTTACTTAACTATCAAAGGAAAATATCCATACAAACAACGATCTTATTTCCAAATGGAAATATTACCAATCAATCATCAATCAACACTGAGCCCTTTAACATTTAATTTATCCATTTCCCAATTTCCCGTTTCCCAAGTTCTTTCCCGATATTCTTAAAACCCATTTTTCCTTTCACAAATTCTCGAAAAAACATTTCCATATTACCACGACTCCTTATTTCCCGTATTACGAAAATATGCGTTATTAACATTGGAAAACATTTTAATATCTTATTCATGCATCACTATTCCTTTACATTCATCAGTCCCTAACCGTAAACTAGTAAGAAATCAACTCCCTAAGTATCAACCCCGAAGGTCGAAACCAGCATCAAATCGATACCTTGACAACCATTCAACTTAACTAGTCTCCAGTCAGTTCCTAATTTCATTAACTCCATTCCTTAATTCCAAAATCATTTCATTTCTATAATTAGAAACATCTCTAGTTATATCTGGAAAAAAAAACATTTCCAAAAATCCATTTATGTAGATTCAACGAACGCAGTATAAAACATTAGTTATAACGACAGTGTTATAATACTTGCTTCCAAAATATTAAAAATATAACTTTGATTCTTTATTTCGAATAAATAAATAAATAATTAATTAAATAATCTTGATTAAAACAGAAGAGTAAATAATACTTTCTGTAACGACCCAGAAAATCTGAACCAATTTAAAATTTTTAAATTGGCTAAAATAATGGATTTTAAATATTTGAAATAAATATTTTAAACAATGGCAATGAAAACTGAGTTTGAATCGACATTTGAAAACGAATATAATTAATTATAATTATATATAGAATTAAAAATGGCGCGGTAGTTCGATAATTCGATTTCAAACTTCAATTGAATATACCGGGTGCAAAACAATCCGGATTTTAGCGAAACCAAAAATAATGGAATCTAATTGATAATATCTTTCCAACGAATCCGACGAATCGAAATTTGATAACGGGAATCAAAAGATCTGTCCAGTTGAAAATTCTGAATAGTCGCTATGGAATTCAGGCCCTTAAAAATGGACACTTTGCAAATGACCTCGGATTTCGACGAAACCACTTTTGTTAGATCCGTAGTGTCAAGTTATTGTTAGGTTTCAAATTTCATAATTTTTCGAATCAATATGTGAGCGTGGCAAAGGAAAACGCGTTTGACCAGTTTTTGTTGAATTTAATCGACTGGAAATTGGCCATTTTTCAAACGGTCTCAGAATTCGACGAAACTAGTTTTGTTAGGACCGTATCGTCAATACGAAACTAGAAAATATTTTTCTGGAATTTTTCTAGTCTGTATGTGGCCCCGGTAATTTGAAATGTACGTTTAAAATTCGATATAGTGATTTAAATGTAAATTCAACGGAAACTGATTGTAACGATTAAATCAGCTTGCGATACATATCCCATTGTGTTCGGAATGGGGGTTAAACGCTATGGACGACAGGCGGTGGGCCTCGTTTAGAGGTCATATGTAAAAGTCAACCTATTTGCAAAATTAAATAATTAAATAATAAAAAAAAAATCTATTTTCCCTCCTATACCTTGCCCCCCCTGTAGTTCATTACCGATTCATTTAAACAGAAATAAAAAAAAAGAAAAAAAAGAAAACCCTAAGACTGGCGATCGACGCCCTGAAGCATCGTCGCTCCCTCCGTCCGCTCTGCCTGTTCCCCCTCCATCGATCGAAGACCCCGTCCCCCTCAAAGCATCGCGACACCCGATTAGCCCCCCTGGAAGCCAGCGCCGCCTTGCCGCCTTGCCGCCGACGTCTCCAACCCCCCCTCTCTGTAAGTATTTCTTTTTATTTTATTATTTTATTTTTATTTTATAAAAACAGAATTTAAAACTGTTTTTCTTTTAAAAATAGAATTTAAAACTGTTTTTCTTTTAAAAGCGATTTAAAAACTGATTTGAAAAGCATTTAAAAACTGATTTGAAAAGCATTTTAAAACTGATTTTAAAAGATTTAAAAACTGATTTGAAAAGCATTTTAAAACTGATTTGAAAAAAAGATTTAAAAACTGATTTTAAAAGATTTAAAAACTGATTTGAAAAGCAGTTTAAAACTGATTTTAAAATATTTAAAAACTGATTTGAAAAGCATTTTAAAACTGATTTGAAAAAAAGATTTAAAAACTAATTTTAAAAGATTTAAAAACTGATTTGAAAAAGATTTAAAAACTGATTTTAAAAGATTTAAAAACTGATTTTGAAAGATTTAAACTTTAAAATAGAAAAGGTTTGAACTTTAAATTAGGCAAGATCAGATTTTTTTTAGAATAGAAAAGATCATATTTTTAAAATAGAAAAGACGGAATTTTTTTTAAGTAAAAGAAGTAAGATATGATTTTTATATTTTTAAAAGTAATAAAAATATAATCTTTACATCATAGGAATATTAAAAATATAATCTTTATTTTTGAAAAGGCGGAATTTATATTTTTTTGAAATTCGATTTTTATATATTGAATAACATAGTAAAAATTCGATTTTTACATATGTTGAGAATACGGGCAACGAAAGCGACAAGAAGGCGAAATAGGCGAAGATTTCTATAAAGGAAGAGTCGTAGTATTGGATAGCTATTGGTGAGATTTCTGATTTTAAAATATTATATATGTGTGAAATGAAAGTGAATTGCTATATATAAATATATATTTATATATATATATATACGCCCCTCGTCCACAAACCATGGACGATATTTATTGATTGAAATTGTTGTGAAAATTGATTGATAGCGAATGATTGTTTGGGATTGTTTGTGATTGATATTGGTTGATTGTGGTTGAAAAATACCCATTTGTGGTTGAGAAATATTTGGTTGAAACCACATAGGATTAGTTTGTGGAAATGAAATAAATATATATACATGCCGCCTGCGTGCGAACTAGATGCATGATCCCCATTGTCAAAAACCGCGAGGTTTTAAGGTAGAGCGAGGAGCCGTACTAGGGACGGTGCCGGTTTAACTACCCTGCCGTTATGCTGTCGAAATTTTGAATAATATTCGTGTGTTTGAATTATTTTCATATGCTTAAACTATATTTATTCATTGAATAGAAAACATTCATGTGTTGAATTGATATTCATTCGTTGACTAGAAATTCATGTGTTGAATGGTATTCATAATTTGAAATAAATTGTTTGATGATAAAAAATCACATTTTTTATCTATATATAAAAACTATAGGAAACATTCATGTGTTGAATTGATATTCATTCGTTGATTAGAAATTCATGTGTTGAATGGTATTCATAATTTGAAATAAATTGTTTGATGATAAAAAATCACATTTTTATCTATATATAAAAACCATAGAAAACCTTCATGTGTTGAATTGATATTCATTCGTTGATTAGAAATTCATGTGTTGAATGGTATTCATATTTTGAAATAAATTGTTTGATAATAAAAATCACATTTTTATCTATATATATAAAAACTATAGAAAACATTCATGTGTTGAATTGATATTCATTCGTTGATTAGAAATTCATGTGTTGAATGGTATTCGTATTTTGAAATAAATTGTTTGATAATAAAAATCACCTTTTATCGACTATATGAACTATATAGAAAAATAGTGTTTTGAAATGAATCGTTTTACAATAAAAATCACATTTTTATTGTATGCAAAAATCGTTGAAATGTGAAGTGTTAAAAATAGCCACTTGTTCAAAATAAACATATATGAGTTGAAATATTCATTAATTAGCTAAGGAAATGATTTGCACCTATTTATGTAACATTAGAATGAATGGAGTTTTTAAACCAAATAGAAATCAAATATGAAGTCGAATAGAAATTGATAAATGATAAGAACTGTATATATATGTACATGCAATATTCATTGAACAGGTTATAGCAAAGGGGCTAGAGAAGAGGAATAAAATTTTGTGCCCGACAAATAGGTACACATTTACTGATTTGTTTGGGTGATGATTTTGAGCCTGTTGGCTAGCCGCTTGGCTTTTTCTTTTTCTTTTTGAGATTAGAAGGACCGGGAAAGCTATTTGCGATTTCCCGATGCTCCCGGTGCAGGGGAGGTTATGGCGAAATTTTTCCAAAATTTAAGGCGTTAGAAAATTTTTTGAAGTGAAAACGATATTGAAATTGTTGAATGAACTATATTTATATAAACATATAAATATAAATAAAATTAAAACGAAACGAAGCCGTGCAGTTCGTATTTTGAAACCGTGATTTCAAACGACTAGTGCGGGAAATCCGACCATTGGATTTTCCCGAAACCTCAACTGTCGGGTCCGCCTTGGAATAATCTTTCCAACGGCACCAACCTTGTAAAAATCCAACGGTTGGATTGTCTGGAATGTTTAATTCAAATCTGAAGAAAAACAGCGCCAGAAGCGATTATATTTATATATATATAAATATAATTATATATTAAATCGAATAACGACGCTGTAGTTCGTATTTTGAAATCGAAACTTCAAACGATTGTACCGGGAGATCCGACCGTCGGATTTTCCCGAAACTGGAACCGTTGGGTTCGTTTTGAAAAGACCTTTCTAATGATGTAAATTTTGTGAAGATCCAACGGTTAGATTTTCAGATATGTGTAAATCAAATCTGAAGAAAAACAGCGCCACGGCCGCTTTATGACCCGAAGCGTCGTTTTGAATAAAATGGCTATTTTAAAATAAATAAAAATAGCGATAAATAGTTATAAAATATCATAAGCGATATGGAATGGAAATAAACTGAATTTGTTTGATTTATGTGGCTTTTGATGGTTGAATGTGTTTGGTGTGAAAATTACATTAAAGAACAATATTGGTGTTGTCGAATAATTTAACCATTGAAATAAATTGATTTGAAATTCTAAATATACGTGAATTATTTGAAAAGGCCGAGTAAATTCTCATTTCAAATAATTGACCGACGATTGAAATTCGAAGATGAAGATGGTGGTCGAAGACCGGAGATCTTCACCTCGTTTGGATGGTAACCGAGGTCCTGATTGGGAGGCATCCCGAAATATGGATAATGCGTGGTGATCGTCCAGACGTACGTGGTGATCGATGGGTTTGCGAGGTATTTAGTGCCTCCGGTTTCGTTCAGACCCAGAACGGACTTGTAAATGGACTGTGTGTCTGACATTGGAATTTATTCTGTGTTGATTGATTTCTGTTAAATATACATCTGTTTGGCGGCGGAGAATTTATTCTTTTGCTTAACGCCCTTCTCTGAGACGCACGAGCTCAGAGGTTGTATATCGATGGACATCAGTCGCATGGCATGAATTGCCTGTGTGGCATGCTAAGATGCAGTGATCAGGGCTTCTGTTGAAAAGCAAAGTCTTGTGGTGATGATCAAAGCACCGCCTGTGTGGCGTAGCTTTGTGTATAACGTGAATTCGCGAGCCTCACACCCCGGTATGAACCTAAAACGGGAGAAGGACATCAGGGAGGGCATGCATTTCTTTCTAGCTAGGGTGGTGTCAGTGACCTACCAGCCCTGACATTTATATACTTTTCACCTATGTGGTTGTTGCTGTTGTGAGGCGCCTCGGTTTGATCGGACGATCCGGGTCCGATGGAGTCATTCGTTGGCTCGTTTACGCCCCCAAAGGGCGGGGAAACGTATTGTTCAGGCATAATAATCCACATCGGTGGACCGACCCTGACGATCCAAGGCTTTCCTGCGCGCTTGCCTGTGGCTCGGGCTAGAGAGTCACGAATTCGGTAAGGACTATCTTTTGCCTTGGTTCATGACGGAAATCCAATTTCCAAATACGACATCGTGCGGTTTTGATTGTATATATATGGCGACATGATATATGGTACCCATGCCGTCTATGATTGATAGTTATGATTTGAAATTGTTTTCAAAACATATAAACACTAGCAATAATATCAAATGCCTTTGCTTTGTTCGTATCAATCATATTTTGGCCATTATAAGGTAAAACTCTATCCTCCGGTTTGCGTTGCATTGTGTGATGGGAACTGAGTCTTATAATGGCTTCATTTTTATAAAAAGCATAGCGATGTTTAAAAGAAAGATTTGTTTTAGAGCACTGGCAATCCAATGGAGTAAACCCGTTCCACGAAAGTGGCGTGGTCCTGTGATTTGCCATATTATATATGTGTTGAGTAGATTTCTCATACCAGTCCCATGACTGACTCGTAGTTTGTTTCACTCTCAAACTCGGGTGCCCCTTTTTCCACACGGGCAGCCTTGTATTCAGGTTTAGCTGGTTCTTTCTGGATAGCTGGAGCTGAAGATGGATTCTATCATTTATTTCCTTTTATGCTGTTCAGCTCCTATTGTACATATTTTGTTTATTTCCGTTGTAGACATTTATGTATAGCTGAACTGTATTTGTACTAAGTAAGATCCTGTATACTGTGTAACTCTGATGATTACTTTTATCCAGTATATTTTGTTGTTCATTCTGGTGTAATTATTTAATTCTGTTCTACAATTTTCTGTTTCTGTGTTATATTCCAAAGATAGCCCTATTTCCGTCTAAACGGGAAATCGGGTCGTCTCACTTTCCTGAATTGGATACATTCGAATTTCAACATATAACTCTATTTCGAATAATCTCTATTTGATTAACGTTCCAAACTACGGAATACATTTTCCATTTCAGGTCAACTACATTTCTAAATTCATTTTTTGAATTTATCACTTCCCATTTACCAATTTCCTTATATAATCATTTAATTTTCAAAAGGTTTGCTTTTAAACCATTATTCCCTTTAAAATGTAAATACTATTCCGTTACAAAAATCTGGACTCGTTATATAAACCAAGCCTTGATTTTTATAAAACATACCTTTTCGGGTTCAATTCTTATTTATCAAATTATTTTATAAATTCATATTCATATTCCCCTTTATAAAATCCATTTACAAGTCAACTTCTTGTTGATTATATTTCAAGTTTATAACTTAAATTCAATTACATATTCGATTTTAGCCTTTTGGTCTCAAACCAAATATTTAACTACATTATCAAAATCTGAATTATATAATATATAATTCTAAAAAATAAATTATTTTAAAACATCCGACATCGTCAAATTCAAATTATTAATCCTTATGGATTTATATCAATTCTATTACATTTCGTACATCGAAATAAATTCCTCGTTTACTTTCTAACAATTCCCGATTTATTTAATAATTACTATTTCATATTATTTATAAGCACCGTACATAAATTAAACTACTTGTTTTAATATAATTAAAACAAGTAATTATATTCTCGCCTATTGAAATTCAATTTCTAATTAAAAATAGATTTTTTTCCTTTTTAAAAACCCCCAAATTCTTTTTCAATATATTCGAATATATTTTACGGTATTTAAATACCAAGTATTTCAGGGTCAATGTTATTCCAACCTCCCAAACACACAATAATCAACCATAGATTATTTGTCACATCATATAATATAATGTATGAAAAACAATAATATAATTATTGAGGAATCCTGTTGGATTCCTCCAGCCTATTTCCTTGCATCCACAGCTGTTAATAAATATAAATGACACCAATTTCTTATCGGATATTGTAATAAAGAGAATCAGTATTCAATCAACTATTTATATATATAACTATTTATATTATTTCAACCAATCAATTAGCAAATCATCCAAACAACCATCACACACAACATTCAATCATTTTTATCAGTATTAAAGTAACAGTTATAAAATTATAAAACTGGACAGAGTTAATGAGTTTACTCACCTTGGTCGTTAATCGTTGAAAAACGATTAACATTGGTTGGTTAAACGAGGCGTTTTATTCTGCCTAAAATTGTAACGACCTCCAGATTGCTTCATACTGGTTCAGTACAAAGCCCATGACCATACGATCCCAACGGATCAAGCCATTTGTGATTCTGACAACGAACACGTTATTTATCACTTGAACAGGTTTGAATATATTATTAAGTAAATTAAAACTTAAGTTATAATTAGTTTCGGGCCTCACCCTCTTAATTCGGCCCATAACCAAGACAAACCAGCGTTTACTACATCCTTCTTCCCCAAACATATTATATAACCGCTCCTCCTGTTATTTCGAACAGCCATGTTCGAAGGCTTGAACTCCCCTTCCACGCCAATCTTTTTCTTCCCTTTATCCCCTTTTTCTTAGAATATAAATCTAGCCTCATGTTATTCATTTTCGGACCAATTGCACACCCATACCCATTTTTAAGTCCTTCCATTCTTACATTATTTGCACGTACCCAGTACAGAAGAACCCAAGTTCAAACATTTCTGCACCTCTTCCGCCGCCCCAATCTCCTTCCACATACCATCGTTCTTCACCTCGACCTCTCCAACGTTCATCTCATCTCAATCTTCATCCTGTCGTCACCTCGACCACCATCTTGTGACCTTCCTATAACTCGCGGTTCCAGACCAACCTCACTGTTATAGGAAAAAAATGCTTAAAACGTTCTCATTACATTTCACAAAAATGCATACCATCTCATATCCCTTCTGACCACTACGATCCACCCTGTTCAGAACCACTCTCCTACCATTTGTCGTGACCCACGTTTTTATTTCAGTAGCTCCCTTTCCACCATGTCTCCGTGCACGTCATTGACTTGCGCTGCTTCCACTACTCCCAGAACTGAGCATACTTTGCCTTGAAACAGTAAACTCGAATCCAATAAACCATGCCTTAAACGTGTAAACTCAGGTGTAAACTTGAATCCAGAAGATCATACGATCTCCATTTCGATTACCAGTTGCCAGTACTCGAACTCAAGGCTCGCTAACTATAAACCCAATGACTTATACTTCGTCGAACCCAACCGAACACCTACCGGTAAGAAGACAATGTTCTTGTAAGATCAAAGACGAAATCCTTATGACTTTTCTTTTCAGAGGTGAGTTATTTTTTGAGATTTCCGAAAGCGAATAAAACGCTTGAGCTTGCGGTTTCAGAAGAGGAGGAAAGAAACGGGTTACATGATGATGTATTTATATGTGAAGAAAACTTATGGGTTAAGGATAGTGAATATTAGGCACACATCCCTATTTTCAAACTTAATTAGGCTTACGTCCCTCCCAAATTTTCCATGCAAACCCGCCCCCTGTTTTCTAAACTTCTGCCTTCTACGTGTTTGCTTCAAAAAAAAAAGGCGCTGCAAAGTAAAAAAATAATCTAAATTCTGGTAATATTCTCGGAAGTCCACGGAAATTAAAAAAAAGTTTCAGACATGTATGCAAATTTTACCAATAACTGCATACATGTATGCAACTATTTGAATGCACATGCAGTAAAATATGCACGGCTACTGAATAATTGCATACAAGTATGAAATTATTCAGACATAACTGCATATTTGTATGCATGAAAGTTTTGCAGAATTGAGGCATGGAAATATTTGTATACTTGTATGTTGTTTTTCATATACAACTGCATACTTGTATGCAGATATACGCTGGTGCTTATTTTCCATGAAGAAATTGAATTGTTATGTATAACATGCTTGTATTTCATGAAATCTGCATACATGTATGCATGTATGCTGCTGTTTTACGCAGAATTGAAATATATGCATACACATATGCAACTATTTTGAAATATATGCATCTTTTGATGCATTTTACTGCATTTTCACTGTTTTGTGTTTTTTTATTTTGATGTTTTTATGATTGTTTTTCCCCTTGATTTTTTTCCGATTAATTGTTTTATTTAATTACGAATTTAAGTGATTTTTTTATTGAATTTTCGAAAAATAGGGATGTAATTTGTAATAAGTTTATGACCGGACCTGAGCCTAATTTTGAAACTTAATAGGGACATGTGCCAAACGGACCCTTAAGGATATATAGCTGTTAAATTTAGTGTATCTAGGTACGTTGAAAGATGCTTGACAATTCACGCTAAGAATTTGTAGGCAGTACGCTAAGCTAGTAGTCCAGTACAATGATGGGAAGAAAATGCAGTACCAATACTTAGCTACAAAGGAATCTCTCTCTCTCTCTATATATATATTTAAGTTTAGCGTACCCGTTATATAAAACTCAACTCGTTTATGGACCTCTATCGACAATAATAAACATACCTTTGTGACGAGCAATGCGTCAAGATTGCAAATATATAATAATATAGACAAGTTAATTGATTTTGTGAGACCCCACAAGAGCTGATTTAAGGTGCAAATACATTAAACAAAAAAGTAGCTTATTTTCCAAAATAAAAATTACAGAAAAATTCTATAAATTAAACTGAAAATATGTCTTAAAAATCTTATCCAAATTCAAAACCAATATTTAATTATATTAAATAAATCATTATGGCTTATAAACGATTCTGTAACGACTGTTCAGAAATTTGACTTGGGCACAACTCACAATCCATGAAGCGAAATCTCCATTTTTCTCTTCAAAATATAATTCAAAAGATTCGAACGTTTCTTGTTTCGAAGAAATCCGACTTATAACGAACTCTGTATAGTCGTTTATATTTGAAAACGTAATATTACTAACTATCACGATGTTACGAGCTCGTTTTAAATTATATTATAAAAATGTTCAACTATCATTTATTAAATAAATTCGTTATTATAATTCAACTCTAAACTGAATTAAATCTATTAAATTACCCAATTCTCAAAATATTGCTAATTCAGCCATTTCCGACTATTTCGGAATTAAATTTATTATTCCACTATTTATATTAATTAAATATTCAAAATATTTGAATTCAAATCACTTAAATTATCAAACCAATAAATTAAATTAATTAGTTACTAAATCGCTAAAATTCTAGGATGTTACATTCTTTCCCCCTTAAAAGAATTTCGTCCCCGAAATTACTAAGGTAGGAAAAATGCTACAAACTTGATTACAAGTTTAAAATTTCTTGTTTTAAATTCTTAACTTCAGTTTTAACTGAACCAAGAAATTTCAATTAAAATATTAATTGATTTTTATTAACGAAAATTTTCTAACATCTTAAATTTCACAAAAAATTCGCCAGCATCTCCTTTGCATGGCTCAATCGGTACAACTACAACTCGCCTCTCTATGCCTTCTTCAATCCAAAATAAAATCAAACAACCAAGTGGCTTGCCCAATAGGCTCATAAAAATCTCAAAATCATATATAATATAAACTTGTACCTTTTGTCGAGCATACCATTTATTTCCAGCATTTGCTTCCATTCACTATCTGCTTAACATATATCTTGACATTCCAATTGATCTCCAACCAATTTATCCCCAAATCCACTCATTCGCCTATATCTAAGCCAAATCCATTACAAAATCCAATTTCATTTCCAAATTCTTTCTCAACAATCTAATTCCATTCCTGATTATCTCTAATCCAATCCAAATTTATTTCAATATCATTTTCAACCAATTCAATTTTCACTTAACTGGTTTTTAGTTAAATTTCCATTAGATTCGCAATCTTTATTTAACTTATTTACATTAAATCCAAATTTATTTATTCCCTTTTACCAGTTCAACTTTTAAACTTTATAAATTAAATTTTAAATTTCAGAATTTAAATTTTTGGGTTTTATTTCAAATCAGTTTGAAACCATATATATATATATTTACATATAATAATAGCAATTCAAAACATTTGAACTTTTGACAACTTGTTTTCTCAAAATAATTCAAAAACAAAATCTTTGGTGGTAATCCATCACTTTGAAACTCGAAAATGAAAATAGATGATGCGGTCGTCATCATCAGAATTATTTTCCAGTAATCAAGGTGAGTTCAGTACTATTTCACTTTCAAAACTTATTTTAAAACCCTTCCATTTTTAAATTGCTTCAAAATATCCTTATTATCACGTGGAAAACATTTTCTGTAATAACCCGGAAATTCTGAGCCAATCTAAAATTTTTATTTTGGCAATTTTAGCGAAGTTTGATTATTTAAAATGAATTATTTTAAATAATAACGATGAGAAATTTATTTTGAATAGAATAGAATGTATATACTTATATAGATCGTCGTTAGAATATAAATACTTATTTAAAATTATAAAAGGAATTGAAAATGGCGCGGTAGTTCGATAATTCGATTTAAAAGATCAAATGAATGTACCGGGTGCAAAATAAACCGGTTTTTAGTGAAACCAAAAATAATTGAATCTAATAGAGAATATATTCCCAACGAATCCGAAAAATCAAAATTTCATAGTGGGAATCAAAAGATATGTCCAGTTGAAAATTCAGAATAGTCGTTATGGAATTTCAGCCCTTAAAAATGGAAATTTTGCAAACGACCTCGGTTTTTGACGAAACCACTTTTGTTGGATCCGTGATGTCAAGTTATTGGTAGGTTTCAAATTTCGTAATTTTTCGAATCAATATGTGAGCGTGGCGAAGGAAAACGGGTTTGACCATTTTCAGTTGATTTTAATCGACTGGAAAATGGCCATTTTTCAAATGGTCTCAGAATTCGATGAAACTAGTTTTGTTAGGACCGTATCGTCAATACGAAGATAGAAAATATTTTTCGGGAATTTTTAGAGTTCATATGTGGGCCCAGTAAATAGAAATGCGCGTTCAAATTCAATATATAGAGTTATATGTTGATTTTGACGAAAACTGATCGAATCAGCTTACAATAAATATCCCATTGTGTTCGGAATGGGGGTAATTAGTTAGGGATGACAGGCGGTGGGTTTGATTTCGAGTTCGAAAATAAAAGTTGCTTTTTGAAATTAAATAATTAAATAAATTAAAAATAGAATACCCCTCTCTCTCCTCCTTATTTCCTCTCAGCCCCCCCCCCCCCCCGATTTCATTTTCAACAGAAATTAAAAAGAAAAAAAAAGAAAATGGAAGGGGGGTTCGCGATCTCGTCCCCTGTAACAACCCGAAAATCTGGGCCAGTTTAAAATTTTTATTTTGGCCATTTTAGCGAATTTTGATTATTTAAAAGGAATTATTTTAAATAATATCGACGTGAAATTTATTTTGAATATAATTCGAACGTATATATTATACGCGTCGTCGTTAGAATATAAATATTTATATATAATTATAAATAGAATTGAAAATGGCGCGGTAGTTCGATAATTCGATTTCAAACTTCAATTGAATGTACCGGGTGCAAAACAATCCGGATTTTAGTGAAACCAAAAATCATAGGATCTAATTGTGAATATCTTTCCAACGAATCCGACAAATCAAAATTTCGTAGCGGGAATCAAAAGATATGTCCAGTTGAAAATTCTGAATAGTCGCTATGGAATTCAGGCCCTTAAAAATGGACATTTTGCAAATGACCTCGGATTTCGACGAAACCAGTTTTGTTGGGTCCGGGATGTAAAGTTATTGCTAGGTTTCAAATTTCATAATTTTTCGAATCAATATGTGAGCGTGGCAGAGGAAAACGCGTTTGACCATTTCAGTTGATTTTAATCGACTGGAAATTGGCCATTTTTCTAACAGTCTCAGAATTCGACGTAACTAGTTTTGTTAGGACCGTATCGTCAATACGAAGTTAGAAAATATTTTTCGAGAATTTTTAGAGTTAGTATGTAACCCCGGTAATTTGAAATGTACGTTTAAAATTCAATATAGCGATTTAAATGTAAATTCAACGGAAACTGATCGAAACGATCGAATCAGCTTGCGATACATATCCCATTGTGTTCGGAATGGGGGTAATTAGCTAGGAACGACAGTCGGTGGGTTCGTTTCTGAGTTCGAATGAGAAAAGTAACCTTTTAGAAATTAAAATAATATATATATATATATATTTATAAACTTAATCTTCTTCCTCACAAAAGTCAAACCCCCCAAATAAAAAAAAAGAGTTTCCGCTCCCCATCGATTTCAGACCCGGCGCTCATCCCCCCCCTCCACCGCGACGCCGGCGACGGACCCCACCTCTCCACCTTCGCTCCTCCTTCCCGTCGTTTCCCTCTCTTCCTCCAGTTGAAGCCCGCGCCCAAGCCCATCCCCAATCCCCATCGGATCGCGCAGCCACCCCTCCCGGCCCACCATGCCTGCACCTCCGTTTTTCTGGCCAGACCCCCCCTCACCATCCTCCGACGAAGCAGAAGACCCCCCCCCCCCCGCTGTAAGTTGATTTTAGTTTTTTTTATTTATTAGCTTTACTTTTTTTATCATTTAGTATGCAATTTACATTCCTAAAACAAACTGCAAATTCAAGTCATTAGAGAAAAAATGGTTTTTATTTGAAAGCTTTGATTTTCTTTTCAGTTTTAATTTTTTTTATTTGCTTATAAATAGAAAAAGTTTGATTTTATTTTTAATATAGGAAGAGACTGTAAAGATAGGATTTTTTATGTAATAAAAATATGATTTTTATATTTTTAAAGTATTAAAAATATGATTTTTATATTTTTAAAGTATTAAAAATATAGTCTTTACTATATAGGTGATGTCAAAATATGATTTTTGTTTATGTAAAGAGTTAAAAATATAATTTTTACATGATCGGAATATTAAAAATATCATCTTTATATGTGTAGAAAAATAAAAATGAGATTTTTATAAAGATGAAATCTTTAAATTAGAAAGGGCGAAGTCTATGTTTTATAAAGGCGAAATCTATATTTCTTTTTTTAAAAATATGATTTTTATATATTGAACTTCGAAATAAAAATATGATTTTTATATATTGAACTTCGAAATAAAAATATGATTTTTATATATTGAACTTCGAAACAAAAATTCGATTTTTATATATTGAATAACGAAGTCAAAATTCGATTTTTATATATTGAATAACGAAGTCAAAATTCGATTTTTATATATTGAATAACGAAGTCAAAATTCGATTTTTACATATGTAGAGGATTCGGGCAACGAAAGTGAAGAAAGGCGATAACGACGAAGACTTCTGCAAAAGGAGAGTCAAGATGATTGGATAACTATCTGTGAGAATTTCTCACCTTTCAATTTATTTTCTAGTTATATATATATACTAGGATGCAGACGGTGCTTAGTAGCACCCGACACAATCGTCCACATACCATGGACTTGTTTGTTTGGTTGTGTAGTTGGTTAGATTATTTGATTTGGATTTGATTGATTGGTTGAATTGGAAATTGATTAAAATTGATATGTGAATGGCGTGGGCCTTCACTAGACCGGGGATAAGGCTAGGCCTCGTCCCGTTTCTAGTATCGTGCCGTTATGCCGCCGAAATTTTCTAAAATGTGTTAGAAAATAAAAATATCATTTTATTGTGTAAATGAATTGAATAGAAATTCATAGGTTGAAATAAAATGTTTTGTCGTTAAAAATATAATTTTTAACGTGAATGTGAATAAATGAATAGTTATAAACAAATCGACCGATTTGTTTGTATATACACTGATTTGACTGATATTGATTGGGTCGATAAATTTTACACATTGCCCAATTGCACAAATAAAATCTGTGTTTGATTGTTTGAAACCCCACACGGGTGTTGGGATGAAATTTGAAGTTCACTCATCCTGATTGATTAAATATGTCGATCGATTGATTGACAGGCTGTTATAAGCGTTGAATATCTATATTTGATGCTTATACAGTGTAGTGCACTTTGGTTGATGGTTGATTATTTTCAATGCTATTATATACATGTGTTGTATGCAAATCCATATAATTAATTTTATATGGTAATTGATTGGGCCTCATTCCGGTTTTAAAAAAAAGAAATATTTGAAAAAGAAATATTTGAAATAGAATATTTGAAAATAGAAATTTATGAAGCCGTGTTGATTAGATTGACGCCATTTTGACGTGAACGATATTTATATCAATTTTAATCGATTTCGAAGTGAATTGAATTGAAAGTGATTTCGAAATGAATTGAATTGAAAGTGATTTCGAAATGAATTGAATTGAAAGTGATTTCGAAATGAATTGAATTGAAAACGAATTCAAAATGAATTGAATTGAAAACGAATTCAAAGTGAATTGAATTGAAAGTGATTTCGAAATGAATTGAATTGAAAACGATTTCGAAATGAATTGAATTGAAAGTGATTTCGAAATGAATTGAATTGAAAGTGATTTCGAAATGAATTGAATTGAAAACGAATTCAAAATGAATTGAATTGAAAACGAATTCAAAGTGAATTGAATTGAAAGTGATTTCGAAACGAATTGAATTGAAAACGATTTCAAAATGAATTGAATTGAAAACGAATTCGAATTGAATTGAAAGTGAATTGAAATGAATTCAAATTGAATTGAAATTTGAATTGAATAGAAATGAATTTTGAAACGAATCTATAAAGAAGAATTCAATTTAGTTTTGAATTGAAATGGAAGTTGAAATAGATTTTTGAAACGAATTCAAAACTATTTATATAATTCGTTTTAAATAGAAATCGACGATATATATATTATATATATTATATATATAATAAAATGGCCTGAATAGAACGCGCCGCGCTGCGGCAGTTCGTGAATTTCGACCATTTATTTCAAACTGACAAAACGGGAGATCCGACCGTCGGATTCTCCTAAAACCGGAACCGTTGGGTTCGTATCGAAAAGAGCTTTCTAGCGAATGTTAGAAATTTGAAATCTAACGGTTGGATTTGGAATTATGTCCAAATCAAATTTGAAAAAGGTCGCTGTAAGTGCAGTTCGATGGCCATTGATGGAAATCGACTGTATGGGCCTTGATAAAATTATTAAAAATAGTAATAATTTGTGTAAAATCATAAGAAATGATTTGTGAAGATTTGGGATGAAAAACTTCATGTTTGAAAAGATAAAAATAGAATTTTATCGAAATGAACTAGTTTTGAACTAGAAATATAATTCTATTTATTTTTAAGTAAATAAATTGAATTTGAAAAGGGTTTTAAAAATAACCAGAATTTCCAATGATTGCATTGGAGTGGATTTGAATCGAAATTGTCTTTGGAATATTTCGATGTTGGAATTCGTGATTATACAGGTGTTGTTATGGAAATTTGAAAGATATATATTTATATCGTTATTTCCAATACGGCATTTGTTAGTCGTAGAATTCGATATTGAATATAAGCCGATATATTTTCTATTCAGAGCCTTGTATTGAATATCGAATGTGATTTGGGTTTGTCGTGAATGGTGTCTTCACTAACACTGTTCTTGAAACCAGTTGAGAAATGATTAAATCTTTTTATTTAGATTTAATGAAGTGTACCAATTAAATGATATTTAATTGGAATTGAATTGGTATTGATTTTTGGGTTTATCGTGAACAGTGTTTTAAATAACACTTGTTCTTTAACCCGATAATTAATGGAAGGTGATTTTGGGCTTATCGTGAACCGTGTTTTAAATGACACTGATTCTTTAACCCAGTTAAAGATTAAAACTAAGTGGAGTTTTAATGAATCTTTAAATAGATTGAAAAGATCGAGAATGGAGTATCACCAGTTTTACTCCAAGCGATAGTTAAATCTTTAATTAGATTTGAACGTGAAATGGTAATTGAATTACCGATAACACTGTGGTGTTAGATATGAAGTACTACCAGTTTTACTTCATGGGATGAATAGGTTGGGATTGGGAAAATAAAATAAATGATTACTTCGGTGTGGTTCGCTAATCCCGACTAGTTTGAATTGATATTCAAAGGAGATTAAAGAATAAATCTAAAGAATTTATCTTGGATAAAATTAATGGGAACTTTTCCCAAAGTATAGGAATATTTGAATAAAAAGAATATTCTGAATTGGAATGAGGCGTATGTTGTGTTTGTGTAACACTTTTATAATATATACGCGAGTTATTCAGAAAGACCGGGTTTATCCCATTCTGAATAACTGATTCGACGTGGTGTCGAAAATGAAGACGGTGGTCGAAGACCGGAAGTCTTCACGTCGTTTGGATGATAACTGATGATCTTGATTGGGCTGTACACCCAAGAAGATGGAAACAGTTGGTGATCGTCCAGACGTACTTGGAGATCGATGGATGTGCGGGGTACTAGGTGCCTCCGGTTCCGTTCAGACCCAGAACGGACTTGTGAATGGACTGTGTGTCTGACATTGGATTTTAGTCTGTGTGATTGATTTCTATTAAATATATATCTGTTTGGCGGCGGAGAATTTATTCTCTTGCTTAACGCCCTTCTCTGAGACGTACGAGCTCAGGGGTTATATATTGATGGATATCAAACGCATGGAGTGAATTGCCTGTGTGGCATGCCTAAGTGGCAATGGATCAAGGCTTCTGTTGAAAAGCAAAGTCTTGTGGTGATGATCAAAGCATAGCCTGTGTGGCACAGCTTTGTGTAACGTAATTTCGCGAGCCTCGCACCCCGGTTGTGAACCAAAAACGGGAGAGGACCTCAGGGAGGGCATGCGTTTCTTTCTAGCTAGAAGTGGCGTCAGTGGTTTTACACGCCCTGACGAGTTTGACTTATGTGGTTGTTGCTGTTGCGAGGCGCCTCGGTTATATCGGTTTCGGCCGATGCATTCTGGTCGGCTGACGGACCAGACTTACACCCCATAGGGTGGGGAGACGTAGTGTTCAGGCATAATTATCCACATCGGTGGACCGGCCCTGACGATCCAAGGGGCAGTTGCGGCTATTCCTGAGGCTCGGGCTAGACAGTCTCGAATCGGTTGAGGACTATCTTTTGCCTCGGTTCATAGATGGAAGTCCAATTTCCAAATACGAGACTTTGCGATTTCGATTGTATAACCTATATATGGCGACATAGTGGGATGGGGCGCTCATGCCGCCTATGATTGATACTTATGATTTGAAGTGGTTTTATACACTATGCACTTATAATAGTATCAAATAATTTGTTTTAAACGTATCAAGCATTCTTTGGCTGTTATAAGGGAAAACCCTATCCCCCGGCTTGCGTTGCATTGTGTGATAGGACCTGGGTCTTATAACGGCTTCATTTTTCTTTATTTAGCATTGCGCTGTTTGTTTTATGCACTGGTATTCTTGGGAGGAAACCCGTTCCGTGTTATACGGCGTGGTCCTTTGATTTACCTAATGATTTAAAAAATAGATTAATAACTGTTTTAGTTCTCACACCAGTCACATGACTGACCTGGAGTTTATTGTTTTAACCTAAACTCTGGGTGCCCTTATTTTCGACACGGGCAGCTAGTAGTTTTGGTTTTGCAGATTTATATTTACAGGATCCTGGTTTACAGCTGGAACGATATCCGGAAAGCTTTGTATCCGTATATCTCCTTCTAGTGGTGTATTGTATTATTTTCCGCTGCTATGTATTTAAATGTAATTTAAATCTCTGATATTTCTGTGTAATATTCATTTATACTCTGTATATTCTTGTAATCTGATGCATTGTTGTAATATACAATGAAACGTTCTTCTGTATGTGTTCTGTTGTGGTTTGTTCTCGAACTATCCGTCGCTTTCCTTTACGGGGAAGTTGCGGGTGGTTTCATTTGGTATCAGAGCTTTGGTTTACAAAGCTCAGAGAACAAGGCACATTAGAACTATACGAAAGAATCCATCAGATATTGGATTAGTAATATCCAATGAGAATGACTCGTTAGAGATAGGATCAGTAGTATCCTAGAACGAGTGTGAAGAGTTTATTTTTAAAATAAAACAAATTTTTGTTTTGAAAATTTAAATCAATTATTCGTATTTGATTATTTATTTATATTGATGTGGACAATCCAGTATATATAGATTTTGCGTATACGTCTGATCCGCGTGTATTTGAAATTTTAATATATTGGATAGATATAGAATCACACTCTAGTCGCCCGGAGATAATTTTGGGTAATGCGGCCGCATTATCAATATTTATATTCGTGTTTCGAAGGTGTGATATCTATATATTTCCATTAGACTGGTGTGAGAACCAAAACTAATATAGATAGATTTATTGTTGTGATTTGGCATCAAAAATCTGATTTTTGTATATGTATCAAAATTATGAATTTGAAACGTTAAATTCACTAATTGATTGATGTTTGTGTTGTTTGTTTATTTGTTTGCTAATTTTTAGCCATTTAGCCTAATTGAACCGAATATTGTATTGTATTGAAAATTGGTCGCATTTGCTTGCATATACATATATATCATTGAACAGGTCATAGCAAGGAGGCTAGAGCCAGAGAATAAAATTTGTTTGCCCGACAAATAGGTACATGTTTACTACATAATTTACTGTTTTGTTTGGGTGATGATGATTTTGTGAGCCTATTGGCTAGCCGCTTGGCTTTTTCTTTTTCTTTTTTGAGATCTGAAGGACCGGGGAAGCTATTTGAAATTCCCCGATGCTCCCATTGCAGGGGAGGTTATGGCGAAATTTTTCGAAAATTTCGGGTGTTAGCCAAATTTTTGAAATTTTGAAAATTCTCAGAAACTAAAGAGTTGGAGAATGGAAGCCGGATCGATCGTAGAGCTGTATAATCAAACCACTTTCGACTTTGTTCCTTTTCGGGGACGAAAAGTTTTAAGTGGGGGAGATTGTAACAACCCGAAAATCTGGGCCAGTTTAAAATTTTTATTTTGGCCATTTTAGCGAATTTTGATTATTTAAAAGGAATTATTTTAAATAATATCGACGTGAAATTTATTTTGAATATAATTCGAACGTATATATTATACGCATCGTCGTTAGAATATAAATATTTATATATAATTATAAATAGAATTGAAAATGGCGCGGTAGTTCGATAATTCGATTTCAAACTTCAATTGAATGTACCGGGTGCAAAACAATCCGGATTTTAGTGAAACCAAAAATCATAGGATCTAATTGTGAATATCTTTCCAACGAATCCGACAAATCAAAATTTCATAGCGGGAATCAAAAGATATGTCCAGTTGAAAATTCAGAATAGTCGCTATGGAATTCAGGCCCTTAAAAATGGACATTTTGCAAATGACCTCGGATTTCGACGAAACCAGTTTTGTTGGGTCCGGGATGTAAAGTTATTGCTAGGTTTCAAATTTCATAATTTTTCGAATCAATATGTGAGCGTGGCAGAGGAAAACGCGTTTGACCATTTCAGTTGATTTTAATCGACTGGAAATTGGCCATTTTTCTAACAGTCTCAGAATTCGACGTAACTAGTTTTGTTAGGACCGTATCGTCAATACGAAGTTAGAAAATATTTTTCGAGAATTTTTAGAGTTAGTATGTAACCCCGGTAATTTGAAATGTACGTTTAAAATTCAATATAGCGATTTAAATGTAAATTCAACGGAAACTGATCGAAACGATCGAATCAGCTTGCGATACATATCCCATTGTGTTCGGAATGGGGGTAATTAGCTAGGAACGACAGTCGGTGGGTTCGTTTCTGAGTTCGAATGAGAAAAGTAACCTTTTAGAAATTAAAATAATATATATATATATATTTATAAACTTAATCTTCTTCCTCACAAAAGTCAAACCCCCCAAATAAAAAAAAGAGTTTCCGCTCCCCATCGATTTCAGACCCGGCACTCATCCCCCCCCTCCACCGCGACGCCGGCGACGGACCCCACCTCTCCACCTTCGCTCCTCCTTCCCGTCGTTTCCCTCTCTTCCTCCAGTTGAAGCCCGCGCCCAAGCCCATCCCCAATCCCCATCGGATCGCGCAGCCACCCCTCCCGGCCCACCATGCCTGCACCTCCGTTTTTCTGGCCAGACCCCCCCCACCATCCTCCGACGAAGCAGAAGACCCCCCCGCCCCCCCGCTGTAAGTTGATTTTAGTTTTTTTTATTTATTAGCTTTACTTTTTTTATCATTTAGTATGTAATTTACATTCCTAAAACAAACTGCAAATTCAAGTCATTAGAGAAAAAATGGTTTTTATTTGAAAGCTTTGATTTTCTTTTCAGTTTTAATTTTTTTTATTTGCTTATAAATAGAAAAAGTTTGATTTTATTTTTAATATAGGAAGAGACTGTAAAGATAGGATTTTTTATGTAATAAAAATATGATTTTTATATTTTTAAAGTATTAAAGATATGATTTTTATATTTTTAAAGTATTAAAAATATAGTCTTTACTATATAGGTGATGTCAAAATATGATTTTTGTTTATGTAAAGAGTTAAAAATATAATTTTTACATGATCGGAATATTAAAAATATCATCTTTATATGTGTAGAAAAATAAAAATGAGATTTTTATAAAGATGAAATCTTTAAATTAGAAAGGGCGAAGTCTATGTTTTATAAAGGCGAAATCTATATTTCTTTTTTTAAAAATATGATTTTTATATATTGAACTTCGAAATAAAAATATGATTTTTATATATTGAACTTCGAAATAAAAATATGATTTTTATATATTGAACTTCGAAACAAAAATTCGATTTTTATATATTGAATAACGAAGTCAAAATTCGATTTTTATATATTGAATAACGAAGTCAAAATTCGATTTTTATATATTGAATAACGAAGTCAAAATTCGATTTTTACATATGTAGAGGATTCGGGCAACGAAAGTGAAGAAAGGCGATAACGACGAAGACTTCTGCAAAAGGAGAGTCAAGATGATTGGATAGCTATCTGTGAGAATTTCTCACCTTTCAATTTATTTTCTAGTTATATATATATACTAGGATGCAGACGGTGCTTAGTAGCACCCGACACAATCGTCCACATACCATGGACTTGTTTGTTTGGTTGTGTAGTTGGTTAGATTATTTGATTTGGATTTGATTGATTGGTTGAATTGGAAATTGATTAAAATTGATATGTGAATGGCGTGGGCCTTCACTAGACCGGGGATAAGGCTAGGCCTCGTCCCGTTTCTAGTATCGTGCCGTTATGCCGCCGAAATTTTCTAAAATGTGTTAGAAAATAAAAATATCATTTTATTGTGTAAATGAATTGAATAGAAATTCATAGGTTGAAATAAAATGTTTTGTCGTTAAAAATATAATTTTTAACGTGAATGTGAATAAATGAATAGTTATAAACAAATCGACCGATTTGTTTGTATATACACTGATTTGACTGATATTGATTGGGTCGATAAATTTTACACATCGCCCAATTGCACAAATAAAATCTGTGTTTGATTGTTTGAAACCCCACACGGGTGTTGGGATGAAATTTGAAGTTCACTCATCCTGATTGATTAAATATGTCGATCGATTGATTTACAGGCTGTTATAAGCGTTGAATATCTATATTTGATGCTTATACAGTGTAGTGCACTTTGGTTGATGGTTGATTATTTTCAATGCTATTATATACATGTGTTGTATGCAAATCCATATAATTAATTTTATATGGTAATTGATTGGGCCTCATTCCGGTTTAAAAAAAAAGAAATATTTGAAAAAGAAATATTTGAAATAGAATATTTGAAAATAGAAATTTATGAAGCCGTGTTGATTAGATTGACGCCATTTTGACGTGAACGATATTTATATCAATTTTAATCGATTTCGAAGTGAATTGAATTGAAAGTGATTTCGAAATGAATTGAATTGAAAGTGATTTCGAAATGAATTGAATTGAAAGTGATTTCGAAATGAATTGAATTGAAAACGAATTCAAAATGAATTGAATTGAAAACGAATTCAAAGTGAATTGAATTGAAAACGATTTCGAAATGAATTGAATTGAAAGCGATTTCGAAATGAATTGAATTGAAAGTGATTTCGAAATGAATTGAATTGAAAGTGATTTCGAAATGAATTGAATTGAAAACGAATTCAAAATGAATTGAATTGAAAACGAATTCAAAGTGAATTGAATTGAAAGTGATTTCGAAATGAATTGAATTGAAAACGATTTCGAAATGAATTGAATTGAAAACGAATTCGAATTGAATTGAAAGTGAATTGAAATGAATTCAAATTGAATTGAAATTTGAATTGAATAGAAATGAATTTTGAAACGAATCTATAAAGAAGAATTCAATTTAGTTTTGAATTGAAATGGAAGTTGAAATAGATTTTTGAAACGAATTCAAAACTATTTATATAATTCGTTTTAAATAGAAATCGACGATATATATATTATATATATAATAAAATGGCCTGAATAGAACGCGCCGCGCCGCGGCAGTTCGTGAATTTCGACCATTTATTTCAAACTGACAAAACGGGAGATCCGACCGTCGGATTCTCCTAAAACCGGAACCGTTGGGTTCGTATCGAAAAGAGCTTCCTAGCGAATGTTAGAAATTTGAAATCTAACGGTTGGATTTGGAATTATGTCCAAATCAAATTTGAAAAAGGTCGCTGTAAGTGCAGTTCGATGGCCATTGATGGAAATCGACTGTATGGGCCTTGATAAAATTATTAAAAATAGTAATAATTTGTGTAAAATCATAAGAAATGATTTGTGAAGATTTGGGATGAAAAACTTCATGTTTGAAAAGATAAAAATAGAATTTTATCGAAATGAACTAGTTTTGAACTAGAAATATAATTCTATTTATTTTTAAGTAAATAAATTGAATTTGAAAAGGGTTTTAAAAATAACCAGAATTTCCAATGATTGCATTGGAGTGGATTTGAATCGAAATTGTCTTTGGAATATTTCGATGTTGGAATTCGTGATTATACAGGTGTTGTTATGGAAATTTGAAAGATATATATTTATATCGTTATTTCCAATACGGCATTTGTTAGTCGTAGAATTCGATATTGAATATAAGCCGATATATTTTCTATTCAGAGCCTTGTATTGAATATCGAATGTGATTTGGGTTTGTCGTGAATGGTGTCTTCACTAACACTGTTCTTGAACCCAGTTGAGAAATGATTAAATCTTTTTATTTAGATTTAATGAAGTGTACCAATTAAATGATATTTAATTGGAATTGAATTGGTATTGATTTTTGGGTTTATCGTGAACAGTGTTTTAAATAACACTTGTTCTTTAACCCGATAATTAATGGAAGGTGATTTTGGGCTTATCGTGAACCGTGTTTTAAATGACACTGATTCTTTAACCCAGTTAAAGATTAAAACTAAGTGGAGTTTTAATGAATCTTTAAATAGATTGAAAAGATCGAGAATGGAGTATCACCAGTTTTACTCCAAGCGATAGTTAAATCTTTAATTAGATTTGAACGTGAAATGGTAATTGAATTACCGATAACACTGTGGTGTTAGATATGAAGTACTACCAGTTTTACTTCATGGGATGAATAGGTTGGGATTGGGAAAATAAAATAAATGATTACTTCGGTGTGGTTCGCTAATCCCGACTAGTTTGAATTGATATTCAAAGGAGATTAAAGAATAAATCTAAAGAATTTACCTTGGATAAAATTAATGGGAACTTTTCCCAAAGTATAGGAATATTTGAATAAAAAGAATATTCTGAATTGGAATGAGGCGTATGTTGTGTTTGTGTAACACTTTTATAATATATACGCGAGTTATTCAGAAAGACCGGGTTTATCCCATTCTGAATAACTGATTCGACGTGGTGTCGAAAATGAAGACGGTGGTCGAAGACCGGAAGTCTTCACGTCGTTTGGGTGATAACTGATGATCTTGATTGGGCTGTACACCCAAGAAGATGGAAACAGTTGGTGATCGTCCAGACGTACTTGGAGATCGATGGATGTGCGGGGTACTAGGTGCCTCCGGTTCCGTTCAGACCCAGAACGGACTTGTGAATGGACTGTGTGTCTGACATTGGATTTTAGTCTGTGTGATTGATTTCTATTAAATATATATCTGTTTGGCGGCGGAGAATTTATTCTCTTGCTTAACGCCCTTCTCTGAGACGTACGAGCTCAGGGGTTATATATTGATGGATATCAAACGCATGGAGTGAATTGCCTGTGTGGCATGCCTAAGTGGCAATGGATCAAGGCTTCTGTTGAAAAGCAAAGTCTTGTGGTGATGATCAAAGCATAGCCTGTGTGGCACAGCTTTGTGTAACGTGAATTCGCGAGCCTCGCACCCCGGTTGTGAACCAAAAACGGAAGAGGACCTCAGGGAGGGCATGCGTTTCTTTCTAGCTAGAAGTGGCGTCAGTGGTTTTACACGCCCTGACGAGTTTGACTTATGTGGTTGTTGTTGTTGCGAGGCGCCTCGGTTATATCGGTTTCGGCCGATGCATTCTGGTCGGCTGACGGACCAGACTTACACCCCATAGGGTGGGGAGACGTAGTGTTCAGGCATAATAATCCACATCGGTGGACCGGCCCTGACGATCCAAGGGGCAGTTGCAGCTGTTCCTGAGGCTCGGGCTAGACAGTCTCGAATCGGTTGAGGACTATCTTTTGCCTCGGTTCATAGATGGAAGTCCAATTTCCAAATACGAGACTTTGCGATTTCGATTGTATAACCTATATATGGCGACATAGTGGGATGGGGCGCTCATGCCGCCTATGATTGATACTTATGATTTGAAGTGGTTTTATACACTATGCACTTATAATAGTATCAAATAATTTGTTTTAAACGTATCAAGCATTCTTTGGCTGTTATAAGGGAAAACCCTACCCCCCGGCTTGCGTTGCATTGTGTGATAGGACCTGGGTCTTATAACAGCTTCATTTTTCTTTATTTAGCATTGCGCTGTTTGTTTTATGCACTGGTATTCTTGGGAGGAAACCCGTTCCGTGTTATACGGCGTGGTGCTTTGATTTACCTAATGATTTAAAATAAAGATTAATAACTGTTTTAGTTCTCACACCAGTCACATGACTGACCTGGAGTTTATTGTTTTAACCTAAACTCTGGGTGCCCTTATTTTCGACACGGGCAGCTAGTAGTTTTGGTTTTGCAGATTTATATTTACAGGATCCTGGTTTACAGCTGGAACGATATCCGGAAAGCTTTGTATCCGTATATCTCCTTCTAGTGGTGTATTGTATTATTTTCCGCTGCTATGTATTTAAATGTAATTTAAATCTCTGATATTTCTGTGTAATATTCATTTATACTCTGTATATTCTTGTAATCTGATGCATTGTTGTAATATACAATGAAACGTTCTTCTGTATGTGTTCTGTTGTGGTTTGTTCTCGAACTATCCGTCGCTTTCCTTTACGGGGAAGTTGCGGGTGGTTTCATCCCCTCCCCCCCCCCCCCCCCCGTCGGCCTTCCACCGCCGCCAAGGCGGGCGCCACCGCCTCTATCCCACGCTGCGCCACTCCCTCTCTCCCTTCGAAGCCCCAAAGTCTGACGCGCCCTAGCCTCCCCACCGCACCATCCTCCCACCGACGCCACCACTTCGCGAGCCTCCAGCCTCCACCAACCCCCGACGCACCCATCCGCCCCTCCTCCAGCGCTGAAAACAGCCCCCCCTCTCGATAAAGCTTGTAAGTCCTTTTTTTAATTTTATTTTTAGTATATGTAGCTTTGTCTTCTTATCTATTTTTACAGGAAGAAAGTAAGGTTTTTTATAGGAAGAAAATATAGATTTTTATGCGAAGAAAATATAGATTTTTATACAAAGAAAGTTTAGATTTTTAATGAAGTAAAGACATGATTTTTAATGAAGAAAAGATATGATCTTTGAAAAAGAAGAGACATGATTTTTATTTTAAGCAAAGATTCAATTTTTATTTGTTAACAAAGATTAGATTTTTAAAAATATAAAAGCTTGATTTTTATGAATATAAAAACATGAATTTTATGTGGTAGAGATTATAAAAATATGATATTTATTTATTGAATGAAGTAATAAAAATATAATTTTGATTATGAACAGCGTAGTAAGGTCTGCAATGGAATTTCAAACAAATCCAGACGGTTCAGCAGTTCAAAAGCAAAGCACGACGGAGTGGAACCCTCTGTGAGAACTTCTCACTTTAAATTTCCTTTTCTAGTTAAAATTATATACTAGGATGCAGACGGTGCTTAGCAGCACCCGACACCCGTCGTCCACAGACTATGGACGACTTGTATGCTTGTTTGTTTGATTTTGATGTGTAGTTGATTGTGCGATGTGAAATGATATAAAATATTTTATAGTTAAAAATATAATTTTTAACGTGTATATAAAATAAATATTTATAAACAAATTGGACGATTTGTTTATATACACTGATTTGACTGATATTGATTGGGACGATAAATTTTACACATCGCCCAACTGCACAAATAAAATCTATGTTTGATTGTTTGAAACCCCACACGGGTGTTGGGATGATATTTGGCGTACACTAATCCCAATTATTTAATTGTATGTCGATCGATTGGTCGACAGATTGTGTAAGCGTTAATTATTTATATTTAATGCTTATGCAGTTGTGTGGTGCACTTTGGATGATGGTTGATTATTTATCGTTGCTATTATATACATGTGTTGTATGGAATCCATATAATTAACATTATATGGTAATTGATTGGGCCTCATTCCAATTGGGAAAATAAAGAATATTATAAAATAAAGATTCATGTGTTGACAGTACTCATTTGTTGAGATTAGTCATGTGTTGAACGAAATATTTTAACAATAAAATTTACATCTTTATCATATATATAAAATTAGAACTAACTGGAAAATAGATAAGAGGATGGTCTCCTGGATATTGATTTGATGTTGGTTTCAGCCTTCGGGGTTAATATTTAGGGAATCGTTCTCCTACTAATTTACGGTTAGAGTTTGATTAAAATTTAAACGATAGAAATAGTTATGTGTTGACAGTACTCATTTGTTGAGATTAGTCATGGGTTGAAAGAAATATAGATTCATGTGTTGAATAGAATAAATATTCATTTGTTGAATAGAATAACGAAGTTATTGAAAAATATAAAGCCGTGTTGATTAGAGATGCGCTATTTTGACGCGAACGATATTTATATCGATTATATTCGTTTTTATAATGAATATTGAAAAGAGATTTAAAAATTGAATTGAATAGAAAACGAATTCGAATTGAATTGAATAGAAAACGAATTTGAATTGAACTGAATACAAAATGAATTCGAATTGAATTGAATAGAAAACGAATTCGAATTGAATTGAATAGAAAACGAATTAGAATTGAATTGAATATAAAACAAATTCGAATTGAATTGAATAGAGAACGAATTCGAATTGAATTCAATATAAAACGAATTCGAATTGAATTGTATATAAAACGAATTCGAATTGAATTGAATATAAAACGAATTCGAATTGAATTGAATTGAAAAGAAAATGAATTCAAATCGAATTAAAATCGATTTGAATTGAAATCAAATAGAAATGAAAGTAAAAAGAATTCATAATGGAAAATTCAATTTTGATTTGAATTTGAAATGAAGGTTGAGATTATTTTTGAAACAAATTTGAAATGATTTATAAAATTCGTTTTGAAAGGAATTCGACGAAATATATATAATATATATATATTATATATATAATGGCCTGAATAGATCGCGTCGCGCTGCGGCAGTTTGTGAATTTCGACCATTGACTTCGAACGGACATTACGGGAGATCCGACAGTCGGATTCTCCTAAAACTGGAACCGTTGGGTTCGTATCGACAAGAGCTTTCCAATGAATATTAGAAATTTGAAATCTAATGGTTGGATTTGGAGATACGTCCAAATCTATTTCACAAAAGGTCGTTGTAAGTGCAGTTCGATGGCCGTTTTTGGAAATCGACTTTACGGGCCTTGATAAAATTATCAAAAATATCACTAATTTGTATAAAATCATAAGAAATGATTTGTGAAGAACTGGGATGAAAAATCCCACATTTGTAAAGATAAAAATGGATTTTTATCGAAATGAACTAGTTTTGAACTAAAATTAAAACCCAATTATTTCTAAATAAATAAATTGGACTTGAAATAGGTTTTAAATAACCAGAATTTCTAATATATTTTATTGGAATTGAATTACAATTGATTTGTGGGTTTATTGCGAACGGTGTTTTAAATAACACTTGTTCTTTAACCCGATAATAAATAGAATGTGATTTGGGTTTATCGTGAACTGTGTTTTAAATGACATTAGTTCTTTAACCCAGTAAAAGGAGTTTTAATGAATCTGTAATTAGATTGAAATGTGAATTGATAATTTAAATTATCAAATTGGGAAAGTGAACGAGAATGGAGTATCACCAGTTTTGCTCCAAAGCGATAGTTAAATCTTTAATTAGATTTGAACGTGAAATAGTAATTAATTTTACCGATAACACCGTGGTGTTAGATATGGAGTATTACCAGTTTTTCCTCATAGGATGAATAGGCTGGTATTGGGAAATAAAATAAATAAATAAATCGGTGTGGTTAGCTAATCCCGACTAGTTTGGAAAACCTTGACATGGCTTGAAATGACATCCAAAGGAAGATTAAAGGATAAATTTTAAAGAATTTATCTTTGATAAAATTAATGGGAACCTTTCCCTAAGAATATGAAATTTAGAAACTAGCTGTAGGTTAGATAAGAAGAATGGTTTCCTGGGTATTGATCTGATGTTGGTTTCGGCCTTCGGGGTTAATATTTGGGAAATTGTTCTCTTGCTGATTTACGGTTAGTGGCTGCTGAATTGGAATGAGGCGTATGTTGTGTTTGTGTAACACTTGTTTATTATATACGCGGGTTGTTCGGAAAGGCCGGGTTTATACCCATTCTGAATAACTGATTCGACGATAAGTCGAAGATGAAGACGGTGGTAGAAGACCTGAAGTCTTCACATCGTTTGGGTGATTACTGATGATCTTGATTGGGATGTACACCAAAGATGAGGGAATCAGTTGGTGATCGTCCAGACGTACTTGGAGATCGATGGATATGCGAGGAAAGTGCCTCCGGTTTCGTTCAGACCCAGAATGAACTTGTAAATGGACGGTGTGTCTGACATTGGATTTTATTCTGTGCTGATTGATCTCTATTAAATATACATCTGTTTGGCGGTGGAGAATTATTCTCTTGCTTAACGCCCTTCTCTGAGACGTACGAACTCAAAGGTTGTATATCGATGGACATCAGTCGCATGGCATGAATTGCCAGTGCGACATGCATAAGTGGCAACTGATCAAGGCTTCTGTTGAAAAGCAAAGTCTTGTGGTTGATGATCAAAGCACGACCTACGTGGCATAGCTTTGTGTATTGCGTGGATTCGCGAGCCTCACACCTCGGTATGAGTCAAAAACGGGATAAGGAATGCAGGGAGAGCACGACGTTTCTTTCTAGCTAGAGGTAGTGTCAGTGCTTAAACTGGCTAACATTTATATTATTTTTACCTATGTGGTTGTTGGAATGCGAGGCGCCTCGGATATAGGTCTGTTAGGACCGGGAAACGTGTGTTCAGGAATAATTAATCCTCAAACGTAAGGGTGGACCGGCCCTGAAGCATCCAGGGGTTA
Organism: Allium sativum; assembly: GCA_030737875.1. NCBI lineage: Eukaryota > Viridiplantae > Streptophyta > Magnoliopsida > Asparagales > Amaryllidaceae > Allium > Allium sativum. The sequence goes on from CM060920.1 coordinate 496,598,691, forward strand.
CCCAGAGTGTGTAGTCCCGAGGCATTTGCTAGAGTATCTTGAAGCGGAGAGGAGCTTGCCCCTTGCCTCGACTCATGACGGAAATCCAATTTCCAATAAGAGATATTTCGGTTTTATTTGTAGAGCCTAGTATGGCGACATGATATATGGTACCCATGTCGTCTATGATTGATATTTATGATTGATATTGTTTTGACACTATACACTTATAATAGTATCAAATGATTTGTTTTAAATGTACCAAGCATGTTTGGCTATTATAAGGGAAAACCCTATCCTCCGGCTTGCATTGCATTGTGTGATGGGACCTGGGTCTTATAATAGCTTCATTTTTCGAAAAAGCATTGCGTTGTTTATTCTATGCACTGGTACTCTTGGGAGGAAACCCGTTCCGTGTTATACGGCGTGGTCCCTTGAATTACTCTCTTTTAAAGTAAAGTTTTAAATAACTGTTTTAGTTCTCACACCAGTCACATGACTGACCTGGAGTTTATTGTTTTAACATAAACTCTGGGTGCCCTTATTTTCCGCACGGGCAGCTATTAGTTTTGGTTTTGCAGATTTATATTCACAGGATCCTTATTTACAGCTGGAACGATGCTCGGAAAGCTCTGTATCCGTGTATTACTTTCAGTTGTGATTTGTATTATTTTTCCGCTGCAATACTGTATTTAAATCTCTGATATTTATCGAATGTAATTTATTCATTTATACTCTGTATATTCTTGTATCTGATGTAATTGTTGTAAATAACAATGAAATGTTCTTCTGTTTGCGTTCTGATTCGTCTAGTCCTCAATTCTATCCGTGCTTTCCTTCACGTGGAAGTTCGGGTCGTCTCATTTTGGTATCAGAGCGAGGTTTACAGAGCTCGAGGACAAGACACATTAGAACCGAACGAAAGAATCCATCAGATATTAGATTAGTAGTATCCAATTAGAATGACTCGTTAGAGATAAGATCAGTAGTATCCAAGAACGAGTGTGAAGAGTATATTTTTCAAATGAAAACAAATTTTGTTTTGAAAATTAAATTCAATTTTACGTATTTGAATATTTTATTTGTAGTGAATTTGGACAATTGAGTATATAAAGATTTTGCATATACACGTCATGAATGTATATTCGAAGTTTTAATATACTGGATAGATATAGAATCACACTCTAGTCGCCCGGAGATGGTTCTGATGACCGCTATAGTTCGAACATCATCAGAATTGGTATTCGAGTTTTGAAGGTGTGATATCTATATATTTCCATTAGACTGGTGTGAGAACCAAAATATAGCTAGAATACATTATTGTGATTTGGCATCAAAAATGTGATTTTTGACTATATATCAAAATTATGAATTTGAAACGATAATTCACTAATTGATTGATGTTTGTGTTGTTTGTTTATTTGTTTGATAATTTTGAACCGTTTAGCCTAATGGAACCAAATATAGAATTGTATTAAAAATTATTTGTAATTGCATGCATGTACATATGTATGTGTGAATAGGTCATAGCAAGGAGGCTAGAGCAGAAGAATAAAATTGTTTGCCCGACAAATAGGTACATGTTTACCATAATTTGCTGTTTTGTTTGGGTGATGATGATTTTATGAGCCGATTGGCTAGCCGCTTGGCTTTTTCTTTTTCTTTTGGATTGATGAAGGCCATGGGAGGCTATATGAAATATCCCGAAGTTCCCGGTGCAGGGGAGGTTATGGCGAAATTTTTCGAAAATTTAGGGTGTTAGCCAAATTTTTGAAAAATTTGAAAAGTTCTTAGAAACTAAAAAGTTGAAGAACTTAAGATGTAGCGAAAATAGTGAAAGTTGAGTTGGTTTGTAAAACAACTTTCAGCTTCGTTCCTTTTTGGGGACGAAAAGTTTTAAGTGGGGGAGATTGTAATAACCCGGAAATTCTGAGCCAATTTAAAATTTTTATTTTGGCAATTATAGCTAATTTTGATTATTTAAAATGAATTATTTTAAATAATAACGATGAGAAATTTATTTTGAATAGAATATAACGTATATATTTATATAGATCGTCGTTATAATATAAATAATTAGTTATAATTATAAAAGGAATTGAAAATGGCGCGGTAGTTCGATAATTCGATTTCAAAGTTCAAATGAATGTACCGGGTGCAAAATAAACGGGTTTTTAGTGAAACCAAAAATATTTGAATCTAGTAGAGAATATCTTTCCAACGAATCTGAAAAATCAAAATTTCATAGCGGGAATCAAAAGATATGTCCAGTTGAAAATTCAGAATAGTCGCTATGGAATTTCGGCCCTTAAAAATGGAAATTTTGCAAACGACCTCGGTTTTCGACGAAACCACTTTTGTTGGATACGTGATGTCAAGTTATTGGTAGGTTTCAAATTTCATAATTTTTTGAATCAATATGTGAGAGTGGCGAAGGAAAACGCGTTTGACCATTTTAAGTTGATTTTAATCGACTGGAAAATGGCCATTTTTCAAACGGTCTCAGAATTCGATGAAACTAGTTTTGTTAGGACCGTATCATCAATACGAAGCTAGAAAATATTTTTCGGGAATTATTAGAGTTCGTATGTGGGCCCAGTAAATTGAAATGCGCGTTAAAATTCAATATATAGAGTTATATGTTGATTTTGACGAAAACTGATCGAAACGATCGAATCAGCTTACGATACATATCCCATTATGTTCGGAATGGGTGTAATTAGTTAGGGATGACAGGCGGTGGGTTCGATTTCGAGTTCGAAAATAAAAGTTGCTTTTTAAAATTAAATAAATTAAAAATAGAATACCCCTCTCTCTCCTCCTTATTTCCTCTCAGCCCCCCCCCCCCCCCGATTTCATTTTCAACAGAAATTAAAAATAAAAAAAATAAAATGGAAGGGGGGTTCGCGATCTCGTCGCCCCCCACCCTCCCCCTCCGTCAGCCTTCCAACGCCGCAAAAGGCGTGCGCCACCGCCTCTGACCCACGCTGCGCCACCCCCTCTCTCCCTTCGAAGCCCCAAAGTTTGACACGCCCCAGCCTCCCCACCGCACCTTCCTCCCACCGACGCCCCCACTTCACGAGCCTCCAGCTTCCACCAACCTCCGACGCACCCATCTGCCCCTCCTCCAGCGCTGAAAACAGCCCGCCCCCCTCTCGTTAAAGCTTGTAAGTCCTTTTTTTATTTTATTTTTTAGTATATGTAGCTTTGCCTTCTTATCTATTTTTATAGGAAGAAAGTAAGGTTTTTTATAGGAAGAAAATATAGATTTTTATACAAAGAAAATTTAGATTTTTAATGAAGTAAAGACGTGATTTTTAATGAAGAAAAGATTTGATCTTTGAAAAAGAAGAGATATGATTTTTCTTATAAGCAAAGATTCAATTTTTATTTGTTAACAAAGATTTGATTTTTTAAAATATAAAAGCGTGATTTTTATGAATATAAAAACATGAATTTTATATGGTAGAGATTATAAAAATATGATATTTATTTATTGAATGAAGTAATAAAAATATAATTTTGATTATGAACAGCGTAGTAAGGACTGCATTGGAATTTCAAACAAATCCAGACGGTTCAGCAGTTCAAAAGCAAAGAACGGTGGAGTGGAACCCTCTGTGAGAACTTCTCACTTTAAATTTCCTTTTCTAGTTAAAATTATATACTAGGATGCAGACGGTGCTTAGCAACACCCGACACCCGTCGTCCACAGACCATGGACGACTTGTATGCTTGTTTGTTTGATTTTGATGTGTAGTTGATTGTGTGATGTGGAATGATATAAAATATTTTATAGTTAAAAATATAATTTTTAACGTGTATATAAAATAAATATTTATAAACAAATCGGACGATTTGTTTATATACACTAATTTGACTGATATTGATTGGGACGATAAATTTTACACATCGCCCAACTGCACAAATAAAATCTGTGTTTGATTGTTTGAAACCCCACACGGGTGTTGGGATGATATTTGGCCTGCACTAATCCCAATTATTTAATTGTATGTCGATCGATTGGTCGACAGACTGTGTAAGCGTTAATTATTTATATTTAATGCTTATGCAGTTGTGTGGTGCACTTTGGATGATGGTTGATTATTTATCGTTGCTATTATATACATGTGTTGTATGGAATCCATATAATTAACATTATATGGTAATTGATTGGGCCTCATTCCAATTGGAAAAATAAAGAATAGTATAAAATAAAGATTCATGTGTTGACAGTACTCATTTGTTGAGATTAGTCATGTGTTGAACAAATATTTTAACAATAAAATTTACATCTTTATCATATATATAAAATTAGAACTAACTGGAAAATAGGTAAGAGGATGGTCTCCTGGATATTGATCTGATGTTAGTTTCGGCCTTCGGGGTTAATATTTAGGGAATCGTTCTCCTACTAATTTACGGTTAGAGTTTGACTAAAATTTAAACGATAGAAATAGTTATGTGTTGACAATACTCATTTGTTGAGATTAGTCATGGGTTGAAAGAAATATAGATTCATGTGTTGAATAGAATAAATATTCATTTGTTGAATAGAATAACGAAGTTATTGAAAAATATAAAGCCGTGTTGATTAGAGATGCGCTATTTTGACGCCAACGATATTTATATCGATTATATTCGTTTTTATAATGAATATTGAAAAGAGATTTAAAAATTGAATTGAATAGAAAACGAATTTGAATTGAATTGAATAGAAAACGAATTCGAATTGAACTGAATATAAAACGAATTCGAATTGAATTGAATAGAAAACGAATTCGAATTGAATTGAATAGAAAACGAATTCGAATTGAATATAAAACGAATTCGAATTGAATTGAATAGAAAACGAATTCAAATTGAATTGAATATAAAACTAATTCGAATTCAATTGAATATAAAACGAATTCGAATTGAATTGAATATAAAACGAATTCGAATTGAATTGAATTGAAAAGAAAATGAATTCAAATCGAATTAAAATCTATTTGAATTGAAATCAAATAGAAATGAAAGTAAAAAGAATTTATAATGGAAAATTCAATTTTGATTTGAATTTGAAATGAAGGTTGAAATTGTTTTTGAAACAAATTTGAAACGATTTATAAAATTCGTTTTGAAAGGAAATCGACGAAATATATATATAATATATATATTATATACATAATGGCCTGAATAGAATGCGCCGCGCTGCGGCAGTTTGTGAATTTCGACCATTGACTTCGAACGGACATTACGGGAGATCCGACCATTGAATTCTCCTAAAACCGGAACCGTTGGGTTCGTATCGACAAGAGATTTCCAATGAATATTAGAAATTTGAAATCTAATGGTTGGATTTGGAGATACGTCCAAATCAATTTCAGAAAAGGTCATTGTAAGTGCAGTTCGATGGCCGTTTTTGGAAATCGACTGTACGGGCCTTGATAAAATTATCAAAAGTATCACTAATTTGTATAAAATCATAAGAAATGATTTGTGAAGAACTGGGATGAAAAATCCTACATTTGTAAAGATAAAAATGGATTTTTCTCGAAATGAACTAGTTTTGAACTAAAATTAAAACCCAATTATTTCTAAATAAATAAATTGGATTTGAAATAGGTTTTAAATAACCAGAATTTCTAATATATTTTATTGGAATTGAATCACAATTGAATTGTGCGTTAATTGTGAACGGTGTTTTAAATAACACTTGTTCTTTAACCCGATAATAAATAGAATGTGATTTGGGTTTATCCGTGAACTGTGTTTTAAATGACATTAGTTCTTTAACCCAGTAAAAGGAGTTTTAATGAATCTGTAATTAGATTGAAATGTGAATTGATAATTTAAATTATCACATTTGGAAAGTGAACGAGAATGGTGTATTACCAGTTTTGCTCCAAAGCGATAGTTAAATCTTTAATTAGATTTGAATGTGAAATAGTAATTAATTTTACCGATAACACCGTGGTGTTAGATATGGAGTATTACCAGTTTTTCCTCATGGGATGAATTGGTTGGTATTGGGAAATAAAATAAATAATTAATTCGGTGTGGTTAGATAATCCCGACTAGTTTGGAAAACCTTGACATGGCTTGAAATGACATCCAAAGGAAGATTAAAGGAAATTTTTTAAAGAATTTATCTTTGATAAAATTAATGGGAACCTTTCCCTAAGAATATGAAATTTAGAAACTAGCTGTAGGTTAGCTAAGAAGAATGGTTTCCTGGGTATTGATCTGATGTTGGATTCGGCCTTCGGGGTTAATATTTGGGAAATTGTTCTCTTGTTGATTTATGGTTAGTGGCTGCTGAATTGGAATGAGGCATATGTTGTGTTTGTGTAACATTTGTTTATTATATACGCGGGTTGTTCGAAAAGGCCGGGTTTATACCCATTCTGAATAACCGATTCGACGATAAGTCGAAGATGAAGACGGTGGTAGAAGACCGGAAGTCTTCACATCATTTGGGTGATTGCTGATGATCTTGATTGGGATGTACACCCAAGATGAGGGAATCAGTTGGTGATCGTCCAGACGTACTTAGAGATCGATGGATATGCGAGGAAAGTGCCTCCGGTTTCGTTAGACCCAGAACGAACTTGTAAATGGACGGTGTGTCTGACATTGGATTTTATTCTGTGCTGATTGATCTCTATTAAATATAAATCTTTTTGGCGGTGGAGAATTATTCTCTTGCTTAACGCCCTTCTCTGAGACGTACGAGCTCAAAGGTTGTATATCGATGGACATCAGTCGCATGGCATGAATTGCCAGTGTGGCATGCCTAAGTGGCAAATGATCAAGGCTTCTGTTGAAAAGCAAAGTCTTGTGGTTGATGATCAAAGCACGACCTACGTGGCATAGCTTTGTGTATAGCGTGGATTTGCGAGCCTCACACCTCGGTATGAGTCAAAAACGGGATAAGGACTGTAGGGAGAGCACGACGTTTCTTTCTAGCTAGAGGTAGTGTCAGTGCTTAAACTGGCTAACATTTATATTATTTTTACCTATGTGGTTGTTGGAATGCGAGGCGACTCGGATATAGGTCTGTTAGGACCGGGAAATGTGTGTTCAGGAATAATTAATCCTCAACCGTAAGGGAGGACCGACCCTGAAGCATCCAGGGGTTACCCAGAGTGTGTAGTCCCGAGGCATTTACTAGAGTGTCTTGAAGCGGAGAGGAGCTTGCCCCTTGCCTCGACTCATGACGGAAATCCAATTTCCAATACGAGATATTTCAGTTTTATTTGTAGAGCCTAGTATGGCGACATGATATATGGTACCCATGCCGTCTATGATTGATATTTATGATTGAAATTGTTTTGACACTCTACACCTATAATAGTATCAAATGATTTGTTTTAAACATACCAAGCATGTTTGGCTATTATAAGGGAAAACCCTATCCTCCGGCTTGCGTTGCATTGTGTGATGGGACCTGGGTCTTATAATAGCTTCATTTTTCGATAAACCATTGCGTTGTTTATTCTATGCACTAGTACTCTTGGGAGGAAACCCGTTCCGTGTTATACGGCGTGGTCCCTTGAATTACTCTCTTTTATAGTAAAGTTTTAAATAACTGTTTTAGTTCTCACACCAGTTACATGACTGACCTGGAGTTTATTGTTTTAACATAAACTTTGGGTGCCCTTATTTTCCGCACGGGCAGCTAGTAGTTTTGGTTTTGCAGATTTATATTCACAAGATCCTTATTTACAGCTGGAACGATGCTCAGAAAGATCTGTATCCGTGTATTACTTTCAGTTGTGTTTTGTATTATTTTTCCGTTGCAATACTGTATTTAAATCTCTGATATTTATCGAATGTAATTTATTCATTTATACTCTGTATATTCTTGTATCTGATGGAATTGTTGTAAATAACAATGAAATGTTCTTCTGTTTGCGTTCTGATTTGTCTAGTCCTCAATTCTATCCGTGCTTTCCTTCACGGGGAAGTTCGGGCCGTCCCATTTTGGTATCAGAGCGAGGTTTACAGAGCTCGAGGACAAGACACATTAGAACCAAACGAAAGAATCCATCAGATATTAGATTAGCAGTATCCAATTAGAATGACTCGTTAGAGATAGGATCAGTAGTATCCAAGAACGAGTGTGAAGAGTATATTTTTCAAATGAAAACAAATTTTGTTTTGAAAATTAAATTCAATTTTACGTATTTGAATATTTTATTTGTAGTGAATTTGGACAATCGAGTATATAAAGATTTTGCATATACGTGTCATGAACGTATATTCGAAGTTTTAATATACTGGATAGATATAGAATCACACTCTAGTCGCCCGGAGATGGTTCTGATGACCGCTATAGTTCGAACATCATCAGAATTGGTATTCGAGTTTTGAAGGTGTGATATCTATATATTTCCATTAGACTAGTGTGAGAACCAAAATATAGCTAGAATACATTGTTGTGATTTGGCATCAAAAATGTGATTTTTGACTATATATCAAAATTATGAATTTGAAACGATAATTCACTAATTGATTGATGTTTGTGTTGTTTGTTTATTTGTTTGATAATTTTGAGCCGTTTAGCCTAATGGAACCAAATATAGAATTTTATTAAAAAAAATTTGCAATTGCATGCATGTACATATATATGTGTGAATAGGTCATAGCAAGGAGGCTAGAGCAGAAGAATAAAATTGTTTGCCCGACAAATAGGTACATGTTTAGCATAATTTGCTATTCTGTTTGGGTGATGATGATTTTATGAGCCGATTGGCTTTTTCTTTTTCTTTTGGATTGAAGAAGCCATGGGAGGCTATATGAAATATCCCGAAGTCCCCGGTGCAGGGGAGGTTATGGAGAAATTTATCGAAAATTTAGGGTGTTAGCCAAATTTTTGAAAAATTTGAAAAGTTCTTAGAAACTAAAAAGTTGAAGAACTTATGCTGTAGCGAAAATAGTGAAAGTTGAGTTGGTTTGTAAAACAACTTTCAGCTTCGTTCCTTTTTGGGGACGAAAAGTTTTAAGTGGGGGAGATTGTAATAACCCGGAAATTTTGAGCTAATTTAAAATTTTTATTTTGGCAATTTTAGCTAATTTTGATTATTTAAAATGAATTATTTTAAATAATAATGACGAGAAATTTATTTTGAATAGAATATAACGTATATATTTATATAGATCGTCGTTAGAATATAAATAATTATTTATAATTATAAAAGTAATTGAAAATGGCTCGGTAGTTCGATAATTCGATTTCAAAGTTCAAATGAATGTACCGAGTGCAAAATAAACGGGTTTTTAGTGAAATCAAAAATATTTGAATCTAATAGAGAATATCTTTCCAACGAATCTGAAAAATCAAAATTTCATAGCGGGAATCAAAAGATATGTCCAGTTGAAAATTCAGAATAGTCGCTATGGAATTTCGGCCCTTAAAAATGGAAATTTTGCAAACGACCTCGGTTTTCGACGAAACCACTTCTGTTGGATCCGTGATGTCAAGTTATTGGTAGGTTTCAAATTTCATAATTTTTCGAATCAATATGTGAGCGTGGCGAAGGAAAACACATTTGACCATTTTCAGTTGATTTTAATCGACTGGAAAATGGCCATTTTTCAAACGGTCTCAGAATTCGATGAAACTAGCTTTGTTAGGACCGTATCGTCAATACGAAGCTAGAAAATATTTTTCGGGAATTTTTAGAGTTCGTATGTGGGCCCAGTAAATTGAAATGCGCGTTCAAATTCAATATATAGAGTTATATGTTGATTTTGACGAAAACTGATCGAAACGATCGAATCAGCTTACGATACATATCCCATTGTGTTCGGAATGGGGGTAATTAGTTAGGGATGACAGGCGGTGGGTTCGATTTCGAGTTCGAAAATAAAAGTTGCTTTTTGAAATTAAATAAATTAAAAATAGAATACCCCTCTCTCTCCTCCTTATTTCCTCTCAGCCCCCCCCCCGATTTCATTTTCAACAGAAATTAAAAAGAAAAAAAATTAAAATGGAAGGGGGGGTTCACGATCTCGTCCCCCCCCCGTCGGTCTTCCACCGCCGCCAAGGCGGGTGCCACCGCCTCTGACCCACGCTGCGCCACCCCCTCTCTCCCTTCGAAGCCTCAAAGTCTGACGCGCCCTAGCCTCCCCACCGCACCTTCCTCCCACCAACGCCACCACTTCACGAGCCTCCAACCTCCGACACACCCATCCGCCCCTCCTCCAGCGCTGAAAACAGCCCCCCCCCCTCTCGTTAAAGCTTGTAAGTCCTTTTATTATTTTATTTTTTAGTATATGTAGCATTGTCTTCTTATTTATTTTTATAGGAAGAAAGTAAGGTTTTTTATAGGAAGAAAATATAGATTTTTATACGAAGAAAATATAGATTTTTATACAAAGAAAATTTAGATTTTTAATGAAGTAAAGACGTGATTTTTAATGAAGAAAAGATTTGATCTTTGAAAAAGAAGAGATATGATTTTTATTATAAGCAAAGATTCAATTTTTATTTGTTAACAAAGATTAGATTTTTAAAAATATAAAAGCGTGATTTTTATGAATATAAAAACATGAATTTTATATGGTAGAGATTATAAAAATATGATATTTATTTATTGAATGAAGTAATAAAAATATAATTTTGATTATGAACAGCGTAGTAAGGACTGCATTGGAATTTCAAACAAATCCAGACGGTTCAGCAGTTCAAAAGCAAAGCACGACGGAGTGGAACCCTCTGTGAGAACTTCTCACTTTAAATTTCCTTTTCTAGTTAAAATTATATACTAGGATGCAGACGGTGCTTAGCAGCACCCGACACCTGTCGTCCACAGACTATGGACGACTTGTATGCTTGTTTGTTTGATTTTGATGTGTAGTTGATTGTGCGATGTGAAATGATATAAAATATTTTATAGTTAAAAATATAATTTTTAACGTGTATATAAAATAAATATTTATAAACAAATCGGACGATTTGTTTATATACACTGATTTGACTGATATTGATTGGGACGATAAATTTTACACATCGTCCAACTGCACAAATAAAATCTGTGTTTGATTGTTTGAAACCCCACACGGGTGTTGGGATGATATTTGGCCTACACTAATCCCAATTATTTAATTGTATGTCGATCGATTGGTCGACAGACTGTGTAAGCGTTAATTATTTATATTTAATGCTTATGCAGTTGTGTGGTGCACTTTGGATGATGGTTGATTATTTATCGTTGCTATTATATACATGTGTTGTATGGAATCCATATAATTAACATTACATGGTAATTGATTGGGCCTCATTCCAATTGGGAAAATAAAGAATATTATAAAATAAAGATTCATGTGTTGACAGTACTCATTTGTTGAGATTAGTCATGTGTTGAACGAAATATTTTAACAATAAAATTTACATCTTTATCATATATATAAAATTAGAACTAACTGGAAAATAGATAAGAGGATGGTCTCCTGGATATTGATCTGATGTTGGTTTCGGCCTTCGGGGTTAATATTTAGGGAATCGTTCTCCTACTAATTTACGGTTAGAGTTTGATTAAAATTTAAACGATAGAAATAGTTATGTGTTGACAGTACTCATTTGTTGAGATTAGTCATGGGTTGAAAGAAATATAGATTCATGTGTTGAATAGAATAAATATTCATTTGTTGAATAGAATAACGAAGTTATTGAAAAATATAAAGCCGTGTTGATTAGAGATGCGCTATTTTGACACGAACGATATTTATATCGATTATATTCGTTTTTATAATGAATATTGAAAAGAGATTTAAAAATTGAATTGAATAGAAAACGAATTCGAGTTGAATTGAATAGAAAACGAATTCGAATTGAACTGAATATAAAACGAATTCGAATTGAATTGAATAGAAAACGAATTCGAATTGAATTGAATAGAAAACGAATTCGAATTGAATTGAACAGAAAACGAATTCAAATTGAATTGAATATAAAACGAATTCGAATTGAATTGAATTGAAAAGAAAATGAATTCAAATCGAATTCAAATCGATTTGAATTGAAATCAAATAGAAATGAAAGTAAAAAGAATTTATAATGGAAAATTCAATTTTGATTTGAATTTGAAATGAAGGTTGAAATTGTTTTTGAAACAAATTTGAAACGATTTATAAAATTCGTTTTGAAAGGAAATCGACGAAATATATATTATCAATATAATGGCCTGAATAGAACGCGCCGCGCTGCGGCAGTTTGTGAATTTCGACCATTGACTTCGAATGGACATTACGGGAGATCCGACAGTCGGATTCTCCTAAAACTGGAACCGTTGGGTTCGTATCGACAAGAGCTTTCCAATGAATATTAGAAATTTGAAATCTAATGGTTGGATTTGGAGATACATCCAAATCAATTTCCGAAAAGGTCGTTGTAAGTGCAGTTCGATGGCCATTATTGGAAATCGACTGTACGGGCCTTGATAAAATTATCAAAATATCACTAATTTGTATAAAATCATAAGAAATGATTTGTGAAGAACTGGGATGAAAAATCCCACATTTGTAAAGATAAAAATGGATTTTTATCGAAATGTACTAGTTTTGAACTAAACTTAAAACCCAATTATTTCTAAATAAATAAATTGGATTTGAAATAGGTTTTAAATAACCAGAATTTCTAATATATTTAATTGGAATTGAATTACAATTGATTTGTGGGTTTATTGTGAACGGTGTTTTAAATAACACTTGTTCTTTAACTCGATAATAAATAGAATGTGATTTGGGTTTATCGTGAACTGTGTTTTAAATGACATTAGTTCTTTAACCCAGTAAAAGGAGTTTTCATGAGTCTGTAATTAGATTGAAATATGAATTGATAATTTAAATTATCAAATTTGGAAAGTGAGCGAGAATGGAGTATCACTAGTTTTGCTCCAAAGCGATAGTTAAATCTTTAATTAGATTTGAACGTGAAATAGTAATTAATTTTACTGATAACACCGTGGTGTTAGATATAGAGTATTACCAGTTTTTCTTCATGGGATGAATAGGTTGGGATTGGGAAATAAAATAAATAATTACTTCGGTGTGGTTAGCTAATCCCGACTAGTTTGGAAAACCTTGACATGGCTTGAAATGACATCCAAAGGAAGATTAAAGGATAAATTTTAAAGAATTTATCTTTGATAAAATTAATGGGAACCTTTCCCTAAGAATATGAAATTTAGAAACTAGCTGTAGGTTAGCTAAGAAGAATGGTTTCCTGGTTATTGATTTGATGTTAGTTTCGACCTTCGGGGTTAATATTTGGGAAATTGTTCTCTTGCTGATTTACGGTTAGTGGCTGTTGAATTGTAATGAGGCGTATGTTGTGTTTGTGTAACATTTGTTTATTATATACGTGGGTTGTTCGGAAAGGCCGGTTTTATACCCATTCTGAATAACCGATTCGACGATAAGTCGAAGATGAAGACGGTGGTAGAAGACCGGAAGTCTTCACATCGTTTGGGTGATTACTGATGATCTTGATTAGGCTGTACACCCAAGATGAGGGAATCAGTTGGTGATCGTCCAGACGTACTTGGAGATCGATGGATATGCGAGGAAAGTGCCACCGGTTTCGTTCAGACTCAGAACGAACTTGTAAATGGACTGTGTGTCTGACATTGGATTTTATTCTGTGCTGATTGATCTCTATTAAATATACATCTGTTTTGGGGTGGAGAATTATTCTCTTGCTTAACGCCCTTCTCTGAGACGTACGAGCTCAAAGGTTGTATATCGATGGACATCAGTCGCATGGCATGAGTTACCAGTGTGGCATGCCTAAGTGGAAAATGATCAAGGCTTCTGTTGAAAAGCAAAGTCTTGTGGTTGATGATCAAAGCACGACCTACGTGGCATAGCTTTGTGTATAGCGTGGATTCGCGAGCCTCACCACTCGGTATGAGTCAAAAACGGGATAAGGACTGCAGGGAGAGCACGACGTTTCTTTCTAGCTAGAGGTAGTGTCAGTGCTTAAACTGGTTGACATTTATATTATTTTTACCTATGTGGTTGTTGGAATGCGAGGCGCCTCAGATATAGGTCTGTTAGGACCGGGAAACGTGTGTTCAGGAATAATTAATCCTCAAACGTAAGGGAGGACCGGCCCTGAAGCATCCAAGGGTTACCCAGAGTGTGTAGTCCCGAGGCATTTGCTAGAGTGTCTTGAAGCGGAGAGGAGCTTGCCCCTTGCCTCGACTCATGACGAAAATCCAATTTCCAATACGAGATATTTTGGTTTTATTTGTAGAGCCTAGTATGGCGACATGATATATGGTATCCATGCCGTCTATGATTGATATTTGTGATTGAAATGTTTTGACACTATACACTTATAATAGTATCAAATGATTTGTTTTAAACGTACTAAGCATGTTTGGCTATTATAAGGGAAAACCCTATCCTCCGGCTTGCGTTGCATTGTGTGATGGTACCTGGGTCTTATAATAGCTTCATTTTTCGAAAAAGCATTGCGTTGTTTATTCTATGCACTGGTACTCTTGGGAGGAAACCCGTTCCGTGTTATACGGCGTGGACCCTTGAATTACTCTCTTTTAAAGTAAAGTTTTAAATAACTGTTTTAGTTTTCACACCAGTCACATGACTGACCTGGAGTTTATTGTTTTAACCTAAACTCTGGGTGCCTTTATTTTCTGCACGGGCAGCTAGTAGTTTTGGTTTTGCATATTTATATTCACAGGATCCTAATTTACAGCTGGAACAATGCTCAGAAAGCTCTGTATCCGTGTATTACTTTCAGTTGTGTTTTGTATTATTTTTCCGCTGCAATACTGTATTTAAATCTCTGGTATTTATCGAATGTAATTTATTCATTTATACTTTGTATATTCTTGTATCTGATGGAATTGTTGTAAACAACAATGAAATGTTCTTCTGTTTGCGTTCTGATTCGTTTAGTCCTCAATTCTATCCGTGCTTTCCTTCACGGGGAAGTTCGGGTCGTCACATTTTCAAATTTTCCCAAGATTTTAAAATTTCCATATATTCAATCGAAAATCCATTTCCAAATACTTTTCCAAAATCCAGAATTTTAATTCCAATTCTATTTTTAATCCAGATTCGGTTCATGTTCATTTAATATCTTACACTATACAAATTCTGATTGGTTATTCTATAACCATCACAATTATAATCTTATTCGATTATAATAACAACTAACACATCCAATATACTATAATAATTTCAATATAAATACTTCTTTGATATCAAAATATATTTTGGGTAAAATTATTTCATTTACTCTTATTTCAAAACATACTGTGTCGGTTCATCGTATTCAAGTGTTTAGAAACCCCTATCAACATTGTGGTGCCCCAACGTCGACTAGAATTCACAAGCTAATTAATCAGTAAATCTCCACAATATAAAACATTTTATATTAAATAACAAATACGAGGTCATATATACACACACTCAGACTCAATCTAGGGTATTATTAACCCCATCTCTACTGAGTTACGCCACAGAGCCAAGGTAATCACTTAACCTTCAACTCTGATACCACTTTAACGACCCATGGATTTTTGACCCCGAATATCGACCCAAAACACAATGTCAACTATTCAAGCATTGGAAATACCCGATCATTAATAGATAGAAGTTAGAGGGTGAGAAATAGAAAGAAAGAAAATTAGAATAGAAGAAGAAGACCACAACACAACAAAATCAGAGTAAACAAAAATCTCACAGCGAAACAAACAAAATATATTGTATAACAACTTTAGAGATACATAATTGTAATTGTATATACATACCCCTGCCAAAGTACAACACATAACATCACAATGGAAATAAACTCTATATATAACTAACATTGAAGCCTCCTACTCCAAGCTCCTCCAAGTATATCTGAAAAATCCTGACTACGTGACCGCCCGTACAAATTTGGGCACCCAAGAGTTTAGGGTACAACAAAACAAAATGGGTCAGTCATGGGACTGGTATGAGTAAACTTTAACCACTTGGTTTAACTTTTTAAACATCCTTTTAAAAGAAATGAGAACCATAAGACTGATCCACACATAAACATTGGTGGTTTTTACCTTACAATAACCCTAAACATTCTTTTAAAACAATATCATTTTGATACAATAATAGTGTCTAATACAAGTAAATAGATATCTATCAGAACACTTGCTTCTCATGCTCCACATACATAATATACAACCAAAATCACGGGCTCTTATTGGGTAATGGATTTCCAACTATGACATGGTATGGAACCACCTTACGATCAGTGTACTCTAGAGGAGATACACTAGAGTTCAACAAGAACATCTTGCACCACAACCACACATGATCGGCCGTTCATTTCGCTTGAATGTTACGAATATATTGTCACCTTATGGTTGGTATACCAACATAACCATTCCCAGGAGATACATAAATGAAAAAAGTAACAAATATGAATATTCTCTAGATGGTGACAATATTGGGTGCGACCCACTTAGCCATGTTGCCTGGCCGATTTTTGTCATTTCCCAGTTGATGAGGCTTGAGGTCATAACGTATCTCGACAGATCACATCTTTATTTACTATGAATGCCACATCGTCATACCCTCCAAATCAAAAATTGATTTCCCCAAAAATACCCTGGGTATAAGGCTAAGAGAAACGAATTCCTCCGCCACCAACGTAAATACGTTTGAAGCGATCAACTTACATGATCTATTATATATACTTTTTCGGACATTCGTCCATACACGTTGTCCTAGGTCTGGACAAACCAATGACACTATTCGGTAAATCCATCTTAGGCAATTTATACCTAGGATTGCCAGAACAGCCCTTGTATACTCTCCGTCTTCAATGTATTTGATTTGCAACGCTAATGCCATACAGAGCGGTTTTCAGATAATAAATTTGATCGCGGTCCCAACGTATTGACAACAGAAAAATAATCAAAAACTTTGTTAGTCATTTATTTAACTACCAAGGGAAAATATCCATTTAAGCAATGTTCTTATTTCCGAATGGAAATATTACCCATCAATCATCAATCAACACTGAGCCCTTTAACATTTATTTTATTCATTTCCCAAGTTCTTTCCCGATATTCTTAAAACCCGTTTATCCTTTCACAAATTCTCAGAAAAACATTTCAATATATCCACGACTCTTTATTTCCCGTATTTCAAAAATATATGTTACTAACATTGAATTTTTTTTCCATATCTTATTCATGCATCACTATTCTTTTACATTCATCGGTCCCTAACCGTAAACTAGTAAGAGAACAAATCCCTAAGTATCAACCCCAAAAGCCGAAAGATCGACTCTTAGACACCCATTTAACTTAACTAGTCTCTAGTCAGTTCCTAATTTTTTTAACTCCATTCCTTAATTCCAAAATCATTTTCATTTCTATACTTAGAAACATATCTAGTTATATTTGAAAAATACATTTCCAAAAATCCATTTATGTAGATTCAACGAGCGCAGTATAAAACATTATTTATAACGATAGTGTTATAATACTTTCTTCCAGAATATTAAAAATATAACTTTGATTCTTTATTTTGAATAATTAATTAATTAATTAATTAATCCTGATTAAAAACAGAAAGCAAATAATACTTTCCTGAATTTGATATATATCAATTTTAATGTATAACTCTATTTCGAATAATCTCTATTCGATTAACGTTCTGAACTATGGAATACATTCACCATTTTAGATCAACTACATTTCCAGATTCGCTTTTTGAATTTATCACTTCCCATTTACTAGTTTCCTTTTATAATAATTTAATTTGCAAAATGTTTGCTTTTAAACCATTATTCCCTTTAAAACGTAAATACTATTCCTTCACAAAAATCTGGACTCGTTATATAGATCAAATCTTGATTTTTGTAAAACATACCTTTTCGGGTTCAATTCTTATTTATCGAATTATTTTATAAATTCATATTCATATTTCCCTTTACAAAATCCATTTACATGTCAACTTCTTGTTGATTATATTTCAAATTTATAACTTAAATTCAATTACATATTCGATTTTAGCCTTTTGGTCTCAAAATATTTAACTATATTATCAAATTCTGAATTATATAATTCTAAAAATAAATTATTTTAAAACATTCGACATCGTTAATTTCAAATTATAAATCCTTATGGATTTATATCAATTCTATTACAGTTCGTACATCGAGATAAATTCCTCGTTACTTTCTAACCATTCCCAATTTATTTAATAATTATTATTTCATATTATTTATAAGCACCGTTTATAAATTAAACTACTTATTTTAATATAACTAAAACAAGTAATTATATTCTCGCCAATCGAAATTCAATTTCTGATTAAAAATAGTAATTTTTCCTTTTTAAAAACCCCCAAATTCTTTTACAATATATTTGAATATATTTTACTGTATTTAAATACCAATTATTTTAGGGTCAATGTTATTCCAACATCCCAAACACGCAATAATCAACAATACATTATTTGTCACATCATATAATGCAATGTATGAAAACCAATAATATAATTATTGAGGAATCCTGTTGGATTCCTCTAACCTATTTCCCTGCATTCACAGCTGTTAATAAATATAAATGACACCAATTTCATATCGGATATTGTAATAAAGAGAATCAATATTCAATCAACTATTTATATATATAACTGTATATATTATTTCAACTAGTTAATTTGCAAATCATCCAAACAACCATCACACACAACATTCAATCATTTTTATCAATATTAAAATAACAGTTATAATATTATAAAATTGGATGGAGTTTGTGAGTTTACTCACCTTGGTCGTTAATCGTAGAAAAACAATTAACGTCGGTTGGTTAAACGAGGCATTTTATTCTGCCTAAAATTGTAACAACCTACGGATTGCTTCAAACCAGTTCCAGTACATAGCCTACGACCATACGATCCCAAAGTATTAGACCGCTCATGAATCTGACAACGAATGCGTTATTTATCACTTGAACAAGTTTGTGTATATTATTAAGTAAATTAAAACTTAAGTTATAATTAGTTTCAGGCCTCACCCTCTTAATTTGGCCTATAACCAAGACAAACCCACGTCCACTATATCCTTCTTCCCAAACATATTATATAATCGCTCCTCCTATTATTTTGAACAACCATGTTCGAAGGCTTGAACTCCCCTTCCACGAAAATCTTTTTCTTCCTTTTATCCCCTTTTTTTTACAGTATAAATCTGGCCTAACGTTTTTCATTTTCGGCCCAATTGCACACCCTTACCCGGTTTTAAGTCCTTCTTCCATCCTTAAATTATTCGCACGTACCCACTACATAAGAACCAACATTCAAGCATTTCTGCACCTTTTCCACCGCCCTAATCTCCTTCCATAGACCATCATTCTTCACCCCGACCTCACCAACGTTCATCTAATCTCAATCTTCACCTTGCCATCACCACGACCATCATCTCATGACCTCCCTATAACTCACGGTTCCAAACTAACTTCACTGTTACGGGAAAAAGTCGCGAAAGGCATTCTCACTAAATTTCACAAAAATGCATACCATCTCCTATCAATTTTGATCACTGTGATCCACCCTGTTCAAAATGACTCTCTTACCATTTGTCGTGACCTACGTTTTTATTTCTGCAGCCCCCTTTCCACCGCGGCTCCATGCACGTCATTGACTTGCGTTGCTTCCACTACTCCCAGAACTGAGCATACTTTGCCTTGAAATAGT
The DNA here is from genome assembly GCA_030737875.1 of Allium sativum. Lineage (NCBI taxonomy): Eukaryota > Viridiplantae > Streptophyta > Magnoliopsida > Asparagales > Amaryllidaceae > Allium > Allium sativum. The sequence continues at coordinate 496,618,380 of CM060920.1, forward strand.
AAACTCAAATCCAGCAAACCGTGCCTTAAACGTGAAAACTCACGTGTAAACTCAAATCTAGAAGATTATGCGATCACCAGTTCCAAGTACTCAAACTCGAGGCTCACTAATTATAAATCCAGTGACTTATACTTCGTTGAACCCAACGGAACACCTACCAGCAAGAAGAGAATGGTCTTATAAGGTCAAAGACAAATCCTTATGATTTTTCTTTTTAGAGGTGAGTTAAGAGAAATTTCCGAAAGCTACTAAAATGCTGGAGCTTGCAGTTTCATAAGAGGAGGAAAGAAACGGGTTACACGATGATGTATTTATATGTTAAGAAAACTTAAGGGATAAGGATAGATAGCTGTTAAATTTAGTGTAGCTAGATACGTTTAAAGACGCTTGACAATTCATTATAGGAACTTGTCGGTAGTACGCTAAGCTAGTAGTTCAGTACAGTGATGGGAAGAAAATGCAGTAGCAATACTTAGCTGCAAAGAAATCAATATATATATATATATTTATGTTTAAGTTTAACGTACCCGTTATATAAAAATCCACTCGTTTACGAACCTCTATTGACAATAATAAATATTCCGTTATGACGAGCAATGCGTCAGGATTCCAAATATATAAATATAAACAAGTTAATTTATTTTGTGAAACCCCAAAAGTGATGATTTAGGGTGCCAAATACGTTAAACAATAAAGTAGCTTATTTTCCGTAGTAAAAATTACAGAAAAATTCTATAAATTAAACTGAAAATACATCTTAAAAATCTTATCCAAATTCAAAACCAATATTTAATTATATTAAATAAATTGTTATGGCTTATAAACGATTCCATAATGACTATTCGAAAATTTGATTTAGGAACAACTCACAATCTATGGAACAAAATCTCCATTTTTCTTTTCCATTAGAAAAATATAGCTCAATAGTTTAGAATGTTTCTTGTTTCAAGGAAATCCGACTTATAATGAACCCTGTATATTCGTTTAAAGTTGAAAACGTAATATTACTAACTACCATGACGTTACGAATTCATTTTAAATTATATTATAAATAAATATGTTCAACTGTCGTTTATTAAATAAATTCGTTATTATAATTCAATTCTAAACTGAATTAAATCTATTAAATTACCCAATTCTCACAATGTTGCCAATTCAGCCATTTCCGACTATTTCAGGATTAAATTTATTATTCCACTATTTATTTAAATCTAATATTCAACATATTTGAATTCAAATCATTTAAATTATCAAACCAATAGATTAAAATAATTAAATAAATTAATTATTAAATTGCTAAAATTCTAGGACGTTATAGTAAATATGTGTGTGTGGGGTGGGGGGTGTAGACGCACACTCGATATAGATATTTTCTATTGACTTATTAAAAACATTTATTGCAAAAAACCAATAAAAAATTTAAACAAATTTTTAATATTAAATTGCATGGCATACACGTGTGTGTTTGAGTGTTCACACAAACTTTATAACATAAACAGAATCTACCGTAAGCATAAACAACTAAAGGGACATAAGAAAAATAAATGTTGTAGGTTCATCAAAAAGAAGACATCAAAATCAACAATGAAGGTAGTAATACCTTTTTGCTTCAGTAACAGGCTGCACCCATGTTGTATGTACACTTGCGCCCTTTCATGTGATATTTTAAATTAATTTTGTGATTGATCTATTTTATACTTGATATCTTTTCAATAAACTGTTTCAGTAAACAATCGTCTATTTTCCTTAGTGATTATATTATGGTAAATTTGGATCCACTTTTGCTCATATAATTTGCTGATATATCTTAGGTCAGTTTGTTCGTTGTTTGCCCACATTATCAACTTTGTTTCTCCTGAAACATATTTGAGTGATTTAGTTATTAGTGAAATATTGTGTTTTTTATTTACATGGGAAATCATTCTAATAGTTTAAAATACTGTGCCATTGGTTCATACATATGTCAATTAATTCAAAGTCCTATCAACTAGGAACACGATGTAGTACTAGAAAACTACTTGAGTTAGACTTTGTCTGAATCATAAATTGCTCTACCCAACATTTTAATCCTTTTTTGTATGTTTTTTTATGTTTTGTACAAAAATATAGAGAGGTATAATACTATAATTAAGGTTGTTCATGCATGTGTAGTGCTTTTGCTAAGGCCTTTTAGAAATGCATAGGTGTTTTACCCAGGTATATTCATGCAGTGAATGAATTGGTAATTTATCCATATCTACTTTTAAATTCTCATTGTTTTTTTTGTTTTTTATGGGTCTTGGAATTTGATATATATATATATATAATGATAATTTATTTTGAGTTTGGACAACATGAAGTGGTTCCAGTGAATTTGGATATCCAATCAAAGAATATTGGACGGTAAGGACTAAGGAATGATGGATGGTTACTGACATGATCCATCTTCAAAATGTGAGTTATAAATATACACATTTCACCCAGTTCTTATCTACATCGGTTGAAACCAAAAATATTTACATATGTTGTATAATACTGTTGTAACTACTTTAATTTTAGGTTCATATGCAAATGGCTTCTGGCCTGCTTTCATAATTTAGGCTTGCTTCCATTTCACTACGAATGTAATCTGAAAAACACACTAACCTATATTTTCAATATATGGTATTAAATAGTAGTTCACACAGTATTTCTATTGCAGTACAGTTAGTAACAGTCATTTTCAAATAAATTATTTTTAGGCCTGAAAACGCATATGACATTTATGTCATTTTTAAAAATTCTTGTCATGAACCTTTACTGTAATGTGTAATTGTTTTACAAAGGAGATGCTTTTACAGTACATGTTTAAGTAACAAGTGAACCAAAAAGTACATATACCATTTCTGTGCCTAACTTTCATCCCATATATAAGATGAAAAAAATAATATGCCAATGATGAAAACGTTCAAGATGCAAGGATTTAGAAATTAGAAAATTAATAAACAAGAAACTGGCTGCAACTGTAATTCATAGAACTAGTCGTTTACCAGTATTGTATTAAATCTTCAGAAAATAAAACCCATAAGAAAGAAGAAGTTAACGGATCTTTGTAATGACCCGGGTAATTTGCGACCTTGGTAATCGACATAAACTCAATGTCGACTATTCAAGCATCAGAAATACCAGATAGTTAATGAAAGAAAATAGAGGGTGAGAAATAGGTAAGATAGAAAATTAGAGTAGAAGAAGAACATAAATACAACATCATCAGAGCAACATGAATCTCGCAGCGGAACGAATACAATATAGTATACAACATAACTTTTAAATACAAATCTGTCATTTGTATATACATATCATCATTAGAGTATAACACTTACATCACAGTGAAAATAACAAAATCTATATAATCCTGAAGCCTCCTGCTCCAAGCTCTCCAAGTATATCTAAAAAATCCTGACTACTTTACTGTCTGTATGTAGTGTCCCGGATTTCCGGTACCATTTGAGCTGACCAAATAACACAAGTCCAACCCAAATTGCACTGGAAACTAGAAAACTAATAGAAAGAAAACAGAGGGTGAGAATAGATAATATATAAACTTAGAATAGAAGAAGAATGTACATCATCATTAGAGTAACACGAAAGTCATAGCGGAACGAACAATATATAATAGATACATAATTTTGAAATAAAACTAGTATATGTATACAGTAACATTATCAGAGTACAACACTTACAACACAGCGGAAATAACAATAGCTATATAATCTTGAAGCCTCCTGCTCCAAGCTCTCAGTATCTGTAAATCCCGACTACTTGACTGCCCATACAAAATTAGGCACCCAAGAGTTTAGGAAAAAAAAAACTCTGGGTCAGTCATGTGACTGGTGTGAGTACTCAAATCATTTGATTTAACTTTAAAAAATCTTTTGAACCAAAGGATAATCGTAAGACCGATCCACACATAAACACCGATGGTTTTTACCTTACGATAACCCAAAATATTTTTCTAAAATGATACTTGTCTGATATTATAATAATGTCTAGATCAAGTAAATAAAAATCTAGCAGAAACGCTTTCATCTCAAATTCTACATATATAATATACAATCAAAACCGCGGGCTCTTATTGGGTAATTGATTTCCAACTATGACAAGGTATGGAACCACCTACCGATCAATGTACTTTAGAAGTGATACACTGGAGTTCAATAAGAACATCTTGCAACTCGGCCACACATGACCGGCCATTCATTTTGCTTGAATGTTCCGAGTATATTATCACCTTATGGTTGGTATACCAACATAACCGTTCCCAGGAGATACAGAATTGAAAGAAGTAACAAATATGAATATTCTCTAGATGGTGACAATATACCCTACTTGGGTGCGACCCACTTAGCCATGCTGCCTGCCCTATTTCGGTCATTTCCCAGTTGATGAGGCTTGAGGTCATAACGTATCTTTTAACAGATCACTCCTTCATTTACATTGAATGCCACATCGTCATACCCATCAAATACAAATTGATTTCACCAAAAATACCACGGGTATATGCTAAGACAAACGAATTCCTCCGCCACCAACGTAAATACATTTGAAATGATTAACTTACGCGATCTACCAGATATACTCTGTCAGACATTCGTCCATTCAAGTTGTCCTGGGACTGGACAACCCGAAGGCACTATTCTGTAAATCAATCTTAGGCAATTTCTACCTAGGATTTACTGAACAGCCCTTACATAACTCCGTCTTAATTTTCTCCATCATATTTGATTCGCAACGCTAATGCCATACGGAGTGGTTTTTAGATAATATATCCGATCCCGTTCTCTCCGTATTGACAACGGAAATGGTCAAAATCTTTGATAGTCAGTGATTTAACAATCAAAGGAAAACATGTGTACAAACAACGGTCGTATTCCCAAATGGAAATCTTACCGATCAATCATCATTTCATTTCCCAATTTCCCATTTATCGTTTCCGTATATTCATAAATTCCTTATTTTCTAAAATTAGAAAATATACGTTATTAACTTTGGAAAACGTTTCCATTTCTGATTCACGCATCACTATCTTTCCACCTCTATCAATCTCTAACTGTAAACTAGTAAGATAACAACTTTCCAAGTATAAACCCCGAAAGCCGAAACCAACATCAGATCGATACCCAGAAAGTCATTCAATTCAACTAATTTCCAGTCAGTTTCTAATTTCAGTACTTCCATTTTAAATTCCAATTTCAAACCCCAAATTCCTTTATAATATTTTATTTGCAAAATATTTACTTTAAATCAATATTATGTTACCCCCGTGTGCGAAGCCCGGGTCTATACCTTCCGAATGAAAAATTCTCCTTTTATAAAACTCTGTTCATTTTCCAAATATTCCCCTTTTATAGTTTTATTTACTTTCTAAATCAATATCCTTTTTATAATTCTATTTATTTTTTAAAATATTTCCTTTTATAAAAATTCTATTTATTTTCTAAATAAATATTCCTTCATCATATTCCTTTTATAAAAATTCTATTTATTTTATATAAATCCTTTTTATATAATTCTATTCATTTTATATAAATATTTCATTTTCATATTCACTTTGAAATTTCCTTTTTACATTCCAGTCTTTCATATGGCGTTTAAAATACCAAATAACATGACCAGTGTCATCATAATCAATCACAGATTATACATAACATCATATATCACAGTATATGAAAACAAACAACATTATAATTATTGAGGAATCCAGTTGGATCCCTCCAACCTGTCTCCCTGCATCCACAGATGTTAAACAAAATAAATAACATTGATTTCATTTCAATATGAAATATTCTGATAAACAGAATCAATATTTGATTAACAATTTATATATATTGTGACAGCCCGCCCCGCACCAGCCTGCATTTCCTCCAAAGGTGCGTTGTACACATGCCCGACTAGCACGGAACGGTCGTCAAAGAAAGGAAAGAAGAGAATGAACTAACAAGGAACCTGTAGAATATCTCACAGCGCATGGAACAAAGTATAATAATAACATAACTTTGACATAAAACAGGCGAGACAGTGAATAAGCTGAAACTAAACCAACATAGCAGCGGAAATCCAAATACAGCTTATTATCCAACATCATTATTACAACTTTAAAATGCCTTTAAAGCAAAGGAAAGCTAAAGTTTAAGATGCACTACTAATGCCCAAGCAGTGATCTTCAACAACACAGGGAGAATATCTATATGTATCATACGTGGAAGCCTCCTACTCGTCTCCGATACAGCTACCCGTGCATCACCAGCTAACCTGCCTCTAGTCTGCTCGTGAGAGCACCCAGAGTAATAAGAAGAGACATAAAATTCTGGGTCAGACAAAAAGTCTGGTATGAGCGATAAGCAGCTAAACAGAACAATAGCAGGTATACTAAACCATACCTGAACCTGCAACCAAAGAGTTAGCACTACATACCGTACAATACTCCAAGGCGCCACTAAACAGATGGTGTAAAGAATACGGGGGTGGGGGTGTGCATGTCAAATTGATAGCAAACAGGTCAACCATAGCAACCATCCTTACATCTCTCACTCAGTGCGTAAAGCATACGATGTCCACCACTATCAATCACTAGACCCATCGAAGTAGTGACGGAGTTCGACTTGTACAACTACTGCTACTACCAAGCTTACCACATGGAGTCATGACCAAATCTTTACAAACGACCCCACTTCATTGGTCTATAGCCCTTTAGTCGTACCTTGGCCACTTTGGCCCTGAATCCGTCCACGTACTCCCTACACCTAGTGATTCAAAGTTACAGACATCGACAACCCCTTAGCACACGTCCCGCAGCAAAGCCCAATCATGAAGCTCACTCATTGGTTCCCAACTGGATCCTGAGTCAAAGCTCCTTATTTGGACTTCCTTTGCATCTCAGGTTTTGGTCGAATTGGAGTTGGTCTTCAGAAGAGTCGTCGCGTAATCGCAGCTCCAATCCGGTTCGGTTCGGCATGTTTCAGCTCCCAGCTCTCACTCCGGTTCGGTTCATTCACAGTACTCCATCCGGTTCGGTGCTCCACTCGTTTCGGTTCGGGTCCTCCACTCGGTTCGGTTCGGGTGTCATGCTTCTGCCACTATTTCAACTCGTTTTGGTTCAACTGCTCCAGAGTCTCGGTCCGGTTCGTGCTTACCATTCCCCGATCTGATCCCCCACGTCCTCGCTTCCGATCCCACTTGTTTCACCCCAATTCGATCCGGTCCGGGCCTTCCTTGTTGCCCTTGAAGTTCTACGCTGCTGGAGATGCCACCACCTTGGTTCGGTTCGGCTATCCGACCCGATTCCCTTATCCGATCCGATCCGGATTTCCTGTAGCATTTCCTGCAACTTTTCCAGCAAGTGTTTTACGCCATTCGACGACGTTTTCGACCAATCTGACTTTTCTAAACAACCACAAATCGTTCCAAACAGTCATAGCAACAAATAGAAGTGACCACAAACACCAAAACATCAATATGATAGGTTAAAATGGATCAAACATGGCCAAAACCCCATATTTTCCCTTAAGCATGTTTAAACAAAACTAATGACATGATTAGTAAAACTTAACCAAATCAAACTAAATTCTAACAGGGGTCTAAAACATTATTTTCGAATTTATAAATATTTTTCCAGAATTTATTAATGTATAAATTCGCTAATCTTCACTAATTACCCTTAATTAACCGTAATTAGTGCAAAACTACGCAAATCACTCACCTTAGCCAAAAATAAAACCTCAAAACTGAAATGAATCTCTGTTTGGTGTTGTTTCCAATGTAACACAGCAGCTCTAACCTTGCTTTGATGCTTTCTCTCCTTAATTTGATGTAGTTTAAGCCAAAACTTGACTAAGAAGTGATTAGGGATGTTTTTAGATGATGGAGGCCATTGTTAGATTGAAGAGAGAGTTTGTGGCGGCTGGAAAATGAGTGAAAAACCGAAATCCTAACCCTAGCAGCCTCCAAATACCTCTAATCCCGAAATCCCCCATTGGACCTAGCTGTTAATCACCCGGTTAAGCCCAATTAAGCTATTTTTAACCATCTGAAACTTGTTTCAGCCATATCTTCCAAACGGTGAGTCCGTTTGGCTAATGTGACCACTCTACGGAATTGTAAACCATCAAAAGAATCTAATGGAAGTGGTTTCAGGTCAAAATTCCTTTCCAGTCAAAAGTTATGGCCAAAACAGTACCCGCTAAGGGCAAAACGGTCATTTAAAAATCGGTAAAAATCATGAACATGGGAAATGACTCAAATAGCCGTCTCCCAAAGTCACATGACCATACAACTTCGAATGTGAAAGAAATAAATATTCTACGATCCTGCGATGCGTAGAATGCGGGTTGTTACATTCTCCCCCATAAGAAATTTCGCCCCCGAAATTCCTTAACAAAAACACACAAAGGGTCCCGCATGCCTATCAGCCATATACAACAATCAAACATGCAAAACAAACAAACAAACCTATCCTAGCATGCGGAAAGACTAAATCGTAAAGAAAACCTTACCAGGCAAAGAGTTCTGGATACGTCTTCCTAATGCTCTCCTCTGTCTCCCAAGTACAGTCATTCTCGTTCTCGCCCTACTGAACTTTGACTAATTTCACCGCCTTCCTTCGAAGTTGCTTCGTATCGATCCCAACAATACGCATAGGCCTGCGGTTCCCAACCGCCTCGGGTTCAACTTCGACATCATCCAACTGATCAGGTGAAATAGTCACATCTGGGCCGTGGACGAACTTCCTTAGCCGGGAAACAAGAAATACGTTGTGAACTCCCGCCATCTTTTCTGGTAACTCAACTCTATACGCCAAATTCCCAACTTGTTCGAGAACCGGGAATGGGCCAACTAATCTTGGTGCCAACTTGCCTCTCCTGCCAAATCGATCACGCTCTTCAACGGAGAAATCTTGACAAACACCAAGTCGCCAATGGAAAATTTTAAATCTCTTCTCCTTTTATCGGCATAACTCTTCTGCCTATCTTGGGCAGCCTTCATTCGTTGTCAGACGGTCTTAATCTTTTCTGAGGTTTCTCTTATTATTTCTGGTCCAAGCACATACTTCTCATCGGTTTCTAACCAACATGATGGTGAGTTGCACGGTCTTCCGTACAAAGCTTCAAATGGAGCCATACCGATACTGGATTAATAGCTATTGTTATATGCAAACTCTTTTAGATGCAAATGGTCATCCCATGATCCACCAAAATCCAGTACACAAGCTCTTAAGAGATCCTCTAATACACGATTCACCCTCTCTGTCTGACCGTCTGTTTGAGGATGATACGCGGTACTGAGATGTAATTCTGTTCCTAACGCCTCTTGTAAGCTCTTCCAAAATCCACTAGTGAACAATGGATCTCGGTCACTCACAATGCCTTTGGGTATTCCATGAAATCTCACTACCCACTTCACATATAGCTCAGCTAACTTAGCTACCGTTCTATTCGACTTGACGGGTATAAATCTTGCACTCTTGGTTAATCGGTCCACAATCACCTAAATGCTATCATGGCCTGACCTAGTTCTTGGTAACCCATCAATGAAATCCATTGAGACTTGTTCCCATTTCCATTCTGGAATTTCTAATGGTTGCAATAAACCACTAGGCTTCTTTTGCTTAGCCTTAACTAGCTGGCAGTTCATGCATTTGGATATAAACTTCCCAATGTCTCTTTTCATCCCTTCCCAGTAATAGGTCTGCTTCATGTCTCAGTACATCTTGTTACCACTGGGATGTATAGTCAGTTTTGAGTGATGACATTCTCCAAGCACTTCATCTCTCAATCCATTGACATTGGGTACAACAAGTCTTCCATTCTTTCTAAGCCATCCGTCTCGATCAAGCCTATACTTGTTCATCTCTCCGTCGATTCCCATCTCTAACTTTGAGATGATTTCTAATAGGTTAGGATCGTTCCTCTGACTGGCACCAATCCGCTCAATCAAAGTGGGTCTGATCGTCAAACTTGCTAACATTTCTGGATCCAATTCGCACTTTGGTCTGAAATCATACCCAGCGATGTACTCCAGTTGCTTCCATTCTAGAAACATAGCCCCTAAACTGGCATGTCTTCTACTCAAGGCATCAGCTACCGCATTGCCCTTTCCAGGTGTATATGCGCTATCAAAATCATAAGAAGCTAAGAACTCTAACCATCTTTGCTGATGGAGATTTAGATCCTTCTAAGAGAAAAGATACTTTAGTGACTTATGATCGGTGAACAACTCGAATCTTTCTCCCAAGAGATAATGTCTCCACATCCTTAATGCGAATACGATCGCTGCCAATTCCAAATCATGGGTAGGGTATCTTCTCTCGTGTGGTTTTAGTTGCCGACTAGCATAAGCTACAACCCTACCTCCTTGCATCAATACAGCACCTAGTCCGGTACCACAGGCATCCGTGTATACCGTCATCTCTTCATTCCCCTTAGGAATGACTAACACTGGTGTGCGTGCCAACTTTTCCTTTAAACTCTTGAATGCATCCTTGCACCTTTCGTCCCAGACGAAAGCTTGATTCTTCTTGGTCAACTGAGTCAACGGTGCTGCTATCTTGGAGAAGTCTTGGATAAACTTACGATAATATCCAGCTAACCCCAAGAAACTTCTTACGTCTGTTGCATTCTTGGGCGTAGACCAATCTTGCACCGTAGCCACTTTAGCCGGATCCACGGCGATACCATTTTCTGAAACAACATTGCCCAAGAACCTCACTTCCCTCCTCCAGAAGTGACACTTCGAAAACTTTGCTTTCAATTGGTGTTTTCTCAACACCTCCATCACTATCCCCAAATGTTCCTTGTGTTCTTCCTCTGTCCTCGAGTAGACCAAAATATCATCCACGAACACAAGGACAAACTTATTCAACTGATCTCTGAATACCCAATTCATAAGATCCACAAAATATGCTGGGGCATTGGTCAACCCAAATGGCATGACCAACCACTCATAAAATCTAGACGGCGTTCGAAATACCATTTTAGCTATACTCTCAGCTTCCACTCTAAGCTGATGAAAACCTGTCGCGAGATCCAACTGGGAGAATACTCTCGCGCCACTCAACTGATCAAACAAATCATCTATCCACGGTAGAGGATACTTATTCTTCCTCGTCACTTTATTCAGCTCGCGGTAGTCTACACACAATCGAAGGGAACCATCCTCCTTGGTAGCAAACACAACTGGTGCTCCCCATTCAGAAACGCTCCTTTTGATAAATCCCTTCTTCAAAAGATCGCTGACTTGCACCCCGAGCTCTCGCTGCTCCCTTGGTGCCATACGACGAAGTGACATCACTATAGGTCTGGCATCTTTCATCAATTCAATACGGTACTCAATCTCTCGGTGTGGTGGAAGCCCGGTCACTTCTTCGAGGACGTCCGGTTACTGGCCAACCACGGGCAAACCTGACAACTCACCTTGCGGGATGTCGAGGGAATTTAGAAAACTAGCCATTACCCCATCACTAGGTAGACCACCAAACACTACCCTCTGTCCATCATCCGCTCTAGCTATCACCAAAAAGCCCTCACAGTCTACCATCACCCCGTATCTTTGGAGCCAATCTACTCCCAAAATAATGCCAAACCCAGTAAAGCCCAAAACAAAGCAATCACAAACAAACATCATCCATGACTCGATAAGACCACATTACGACAGATCATGCTAAGGCTAGTCGAACCACCAATCGGGTTCATCACTACTAAAGGTCTATCGACAATCTCGGGCTCCAATCCCAACCTATCTACCAGGTCACTAGATATGAAAGAACTGGAAGCTCCGGTATCAAACAAAACTCTAACAGGAACATCATAAACAGAAAGCATACCTTGGATAACGACATTCTTTCCCTTTTCCGCCGCAGTTGGGGCATTCGACGAAGAAGGAATAGCATTAAGAGCATATGCTTTCACCATCTGCTTTTCTTTAGGGGGTTGCGGACACTTGTCCTTGTGATGTCCCACTTGGCCACAGTTGAAGCACTTCCTATCCGCTGGCTTGGCCCGAAAATTACTAGCATAATGGCCCTTCTTACCACAGCTGAAGCACTCAACATCTTTCTTATTCTTTTTCTTCTGGCCTTCCTTGTTCTGATTCTGCTTTCTTTTATTCTGAGAACCATTCTTGCCTCCACCGCTTGCTTGCGGCTTTGGCTCCTCTGCAGATGCAACCTCAGTCTTCGACTTAGGGTAAAGACTCTCTGATCTTAAAGCTTTCCCCACAATTGACTCAAACGTCTCATCGATGTGGTTAATAAGCCTTTCCCCCAAGTACTGATCCAAGCCTGTTATGAACTTCTCATTCTTCTTCTCGGGAGTATCAATGAGGGATAACCCATACTCGACAAAGTGTCGAATTCGGCAATATACTCCGAGACAACTCTGCCATTCTGCTTGTGGTCCAAAAATTTCTTAAACAACACTGACTTCTGAGCAGCTGGAATGAACTTATCGCTAAAGCGAACCTTAAACTGATCCCAAGTAATCTGATCCTTGGGAGTAGCTGCCTTTATAGCATTCCACCAATTCATTGCCCGTCCTTGGAGCTGACGGGACGCCAACTTTCTCTTCATCGCATCCTTGATACCCAAGTCTTCGATGATACGCTCACAGCTATCCAACCAATCCTGAACATCTGTAGCCGACTTCGTTCAATGGAACGGCTTCCCACCAAAACTAGTATAATCCTTGTTCAGCTTGGCGAAATCGTCCCTAGGCGCCTGCACTACTGGACCACCACCATTACCCGCATTGGGAGCTTCCCTTTGAACATCTCTAAGCATCTCTCTCATGAGGTCAGTAAACATGGTCCTCATGTCAGGAGCATTCCCATTATTGGCTCCTCTACCATTTCCCCTCGTATATCGGCTCATCGTTCAATTTGTAAAGAGAAACGATTAGCCATCTCCATAGTGGTGCTAGTTCAATGCGACTTCATCCTTGGCTATACTATTAATATATGTATATGTAGCTTTTGAAAACCAAAATAATCACAAATACGCGCTCTCATATACGTATTATATCTCCCTGATGACTTCCCTAGGTTAACTACGCAACCTAGAGCTCTGATACCAAATGTGACAGCCTGCCCCGCACCAGCCTGCATTTCCTCCAAAGGTGCGCTGTACACATGCCCGACTAGCACGGAACGGTCGTCAAAGAAAGGAAAGAAGAGAATGAACTAACAAGGAACCTGTAGAATGTCTCACAGCGCATGGAACAAAGTATAATAATAACATAACTTTGACATAAAACAGGCGAGACAGTGAATAAGCTGAAACTAAACCAACATAGCAGCAGAAATCCAAATACAGCTTATTATCCAACATCATTATTACAACTTTAAACTGTCTTTAAAGCAAAGGAAAGCTAAAGTTTAAGATGCACTACTAATGCCCAAGCAGTGATCTTCAACAACACAGGGAGAATATCTATATGTATCATACGTGGAAGCCTCCTACTCGTCTTTGATACAGCTACCCGTGCATCACCAGCTAACATGCCTCTGGTCTGCTCGTGAGAGCACCCAGAGTAATAAGAAGAGACATAAAACTCTGGGTTAGACAAAAAGTCTGGTGTGAGCGATACGCAGCTAAACAGAACAATAACAGGTATAGTAAACCATACCTGAACCTAGACCTACAACCAAAGAGTTAGCACTACATACCGTACAATAATCCAAGGTTCCACTAAACAGATGGTGTAAAGAATACGGGGGTGGGGGTGTGCATGTCATAATGATAGCAAACAGGTCAACCATAGCAACCATCCTTACATCTCTCACTCAGTGCGTAAAGCATACGATGTCCACCACTATCAATCACTAGACCCATCGAAGTAGTGACAGAGTTCGACTTGTACAACTACTGCTACTACCAAGCTTACCACATGGAGTCATGACCAAATCTTTACAAACGACCCCACTTCATTGGTCTATAGCCCTTTAGTCGTACCTAGGCCACTTTGGCCCTGAATCCGTCCACGTACTCCCTACACATAGTGATTCAAATTTATAGACATCGACAACCCCTTAGCACACGTCCCGCAGCAAATCCCAATCATGAAGCTCACTCATTGGTTCCCAACTGGATCCTGAGTCAAAGCTCCTTATTTGGACTTCCTTTGCATCTCAGGTTTTGGTCGAATTGGAGTTGGTCTTCAGAAGAGTCGTCGCGTAATCGCAGCTCCAATCCGGTTCGGTTCGGCATGTTTCAGCTCCCAGCTCTCACTCCGGTTCGGTTCAGTCACAGTACTCCATCCGGTTCGGTGCTCCACTCGGTTCGGTTCGGGTGTCATGCTTCTGCCACTATTTCAACTCGTTTTGGTTCAACTGCTCCAGAGTCTCGGTCCGGTTCGTGCTTACCATTCCCCGATCCGATCCCCCACGTCCTTGCTTCCGATCTCCCTTGTTTCACCCCAATTCGATCTGGTCCGGGCCTTCCTTGTTTCCCTTGAAGTTCTACGTTGCTGGAGATGCCACCACCTTGGTTCGATTCGGCTATCCGACCCGATCCCCTTATCCGATCCGATCCGGATTTCCTGTAGCATTTCCTGCAACTTTTCCAACAAGTGTTTTACGCCATTCGATGACGTTTTCGACCAATCTGACTTTTCTAAACAACCACAAATCGTTCCAAACAGTCATAGCAACAAATAGAAGTGACCACAAACACCAAATCATCAATATGATAGGTTAAAATGGATCAAACATGGCCAAAACCCCATATTTTCCCTTAAGCATGTTTAAACAAAACTAATAACATGATTAGTAAAACTTAACCAAATCAAACTAAATTTCTAACAGGGGTCTAAAACATTATTTTCAAATTTATAAATATTTTTCCAGAATTTATTAATGTATAAATTCGCTAATCTTCACTAATTACCCTTAATTAACCGTAATTAGTGCAAAACTACGCAAATCACTCACCTTAGCCACAAATAAAACCTCAAAACTGAAATGAATCTCTGTTTGGTGCTATTTCCAATGTAACACAGCAGCTCTAACCTTGCTTTGATGCTTTCTCTCCTTAATTTGATGTAGTTTAAGCCAAAACTTGACTAAGAAGTGATTAAGGATGTTTTTAGATGATGGAGGCCATTGTTAGATTGAAGAGAGAGTTTGTGGCGGCTGGAAAATGAGTGAAAAACCGAAATCCTAACCCTAGCAGCCTCCAAATACCTCTAATCCCGAAATCCCCCATTGGGCCTAGCTGTTAATCACCCGGTTAAGCCCAATTAAGCTGTTTTTAACCATCTGAAACTTGTTTCAGCCATATCTTCCAAACGGTGAGTCCGTTTGGCTAATGTGACCACTCTACGGAATTGTAAACCATCAAACGAATCTAATGGAAGTGGTTTCAGGTCAAAATTCCTTTCCAGTCAAAAGTTATGGCCAAAACAATATCAGCTAGGGGCAAAACGGTCATTTAAAAATCGGTAAAAATCATGAACATGGGAAATGACTCAAATAGTCGTCTCCCAAAGTCACATGACCATACGACTTCGTATGTGAAGGAAATAAATATTCTACGATCCTGCGATGCGTAGAATGTGGGTTGTTACATATACATACATATATATATATATATATATATATATATCGTTATCTATAATTTCAACCAATACATCAACAATTCAACCAAACAATCAACACACAACAATTAATCATCATTTATCAATATTAGGTTATATTTATAAAAATATAAACTGTACAGAGTTAGTGAGATTTAATCACATTGGACGATCATCGTTAAATAACGATAATTTCGGTTGATTCAGATAGACGTTTTATTTTGCAATAAATCGTAACGAGCTCCAATTCACTCCCAGTAAGTTCCATGGTGTAGTCCTCGTCCATACGATATTCAACGGATCTGACCGTTCGTTAATCTGACACCGTATGATCGAGATATTGAATTTGCAAGTTATACAATAATTTAATTAAATTAAACTTGAATATTATTTATAAAGTTGGGCTTTACTTACCCTCAATGGCCCAAACAAAATCCAACCCGCCCTCTACAGTATTCTTCCTCCTCCCCTTCCAGTATACAAACTGTAAAAGAAAATTAGCCATTGCTATAATCATTGACTCACGTTCTCGCTCATCCCTCCATGTTTCTACGTGAAATCAAAACCAGAATTCTCCTCATTCAAATCTCATCTTTCCCGACCTCACCATTGTAAACTCGTACGCTGGAAGCAAGATGTGTCGATCAGGTGTCTACAGACATCACGCGTCACTTTTCATTTTAAACAAAATGACCGATCTTCCCTGATCCTTTCCGGGATGGTTTCTTCGCAATTCCTCAAACAAATATCACCACAGTTCCTCCCTTCACCTCCTCTACACAGCAATCACCACAGTATAAATCACACGCCCATCCTAAAAATCGAATCTCGCCATCTCATGCTGCCAAGCAGAAAACACGCAACACAAAATGCTAGCCGAACACTACAGAACTCGGCATATTAGTGTTAAATCCCTGAACAAACTCGAATCCATCAACCAATTCCGCAAACAACGCTCCAACCTCTTGATTCGTGGAACCCTAAATCTCGTTGTAAAAACATACAGCGAACGAACGTGATTCGCACCCAATGAAACACATACAGATGTGAAGAGCAACTCGCGATGATTACAAAGAGACTAGTTTTGAGATTTATAGAATTTCCTGTGATTTTATATTGAATTTTGAAGATCACGTATTACTTGAGATGGAGTAACTGGCAGCTCCTTTTTGTTTTACTATCAAATGGAAGTAAATTAGGTTAGGAGGAGGGTAGCCATATATATAGGGAGATTTAAATATTATTTTATTTTATATTGATTTTTAATCAACCATTGTTTGAATTTGTCTTCTAAAAATTCATATGATCATGTACGATACCCAAATCTGATGAAAATGGACATACACCTACAGTTCGATATTACGGACCCAACGAAACTAGTTTCGTCGAATTCCGACTCCGTTTGGTCACACAGCGTATTTTTAACCGTCAAAATATCGAGTGTTTTTCACATTTAAATTCCGTACGGCTGCATACTGACTCCAAAAATCACGGAAATTGAAATCTAGCAAAAATTTAATATTACGGATCCAACAAAATTAGTTTTGTCGAAAACGGAGGTCATTTGCAAAATTGGCTATTTTTAAAGCTCTAAATAACCCATTTAAATATATAAATATATTTAAAAATAATTAAATTAAATATTTAAAAATAAATATTATCGTATATATTCACAATAGAATATCACACAGCTTCAGAATATTCCCATATGAATTTATAACTCGATATTTCATGTAACAGCCCGAATTTCCGTACCCTTTGAGTTGACTAATAACACCACACATCCAACCCAAATGACACAGAAATAGGAATCATTATAAGAAAGAAGTTAGAGGATGAAAAATAGAAAGAAAGAAATATTAGAATAGAAGAGAGACGAAGATCACAAACTCACAGCGGAACGAATAAAATATGTTAGATAACATAACTTTTGAAATATAAATTAGTAACAGTATATACATACCATTATCAGGACACAAAGTTATTCTTGGAACAATTATCAACACCTATTTCCAGATACATCATACTACACAGCGGAAAATATGATAGTCTATAGCTAATTGGTGAAGCCTCCTGCATCGAACTTGTTAGATCAAAATTTGGACCTAACACCCAAATTGTTCTGAAGCTTATAGAGTTTCGACTGAAGAATGATAAAAAAGGAAATAACACACAGAATTTATAGTGGTTCAACGTTAACGAGCCTACGTCCACTTTATATATTATTGATTATGCTTTGAAAGCTAATACAATCAAGGATTTCTCTCAATATTTTAGTATTTTGACAACAATGGCGGATTCAGTACTCAATATTGCCAAAAAGATCCCAAAAAATGCCAAGCTCCAGGCTATTTATAGCTGATTTTGTCAGGCGGGTCGTGGCTACACGTGGCACGAATCCCGAGAACATCGGATCGCATCGCCACCGTTGAGGAAATAGTCAAATTAGCCGTTGTGGACAGGTGTCACGATCTGCTTGAATATCGGATCGTGCAGATGGGGAGAATTGGTCCAAATGACTGTTAGGGACATGTGTCGCTAGATCCATGCGTTTCGGATCGCTGAAGACTAGCTCACGCTTGAACGGGTCAGAGGATTCGCCACGCATCAGGGGATCGGATCGATCAATACTGGGCAACAACATATGCATGGATCGGATCGCATAGAGGTGTCGTTTCGCTGATGAGATAGGGGCGATCCGTCGAGACGCGATCTGATGGTGGGCGAGTCGATAGCGTGCGATCCATCGTCGGGCGAGTCGATAGCGTGCACTCTGTCATCGGGCGAGTCGATGATGCGATCCATTCCTTCATATTCTTAGAGAACGTGGTTTCATGCTTTCTTCTTATGAATGATCCTAGGTGGCTTGGTCAAAAAGCGAGCCAACATTTTGCCCCCTCGAAGTATGTTTTATCGATGATGGAACATGCTTCGAAGCTATAGAATCGTCTTTTCTCAACAAGTCGCGGATCAGAGAACGATTCTCTTTCTGGGAGTTTTCAGAATCCTCATTCCTGAATTTATCGATTCGTATTGCGGGCTCGAGTCGCGGTCCGTTAGCGAGACATTCGTTCCGTTCTTGGGTGTGCACTTGGGCCTCGGAACGAAACGGGCTCCTCCTCGAGTCGTGGTGGGCTTTTGGTTCGCGGTCCGCCTATTTTCGTGGACCGAGTAGGACAAAAAAGGGGAGACAAACGGTCGCCCTTCTGCCTATATAAGTCGACCCTCCCCTCTTCACTTTCCTTCTTCTTTTTTCTGCCGTATCGTTTCGCCTGCACTGTCGAAGAACGAACCCAAGTTTTTCAAACCTTCGAAAATCCGAGCATTTCCTCAATTTTTAGAAAGGTAACTCCACAAAAAGCATTCTTATTCGTGAACGCTGCTCTTTCATGAACTTTTTCGACTAATTTGAGGGAGAAACGATGGAAACTTGCGATTTTCCGAAGGAATCATCAAGACGCCATGGCTGACGGGCGTAGAGCTCGGAGTTCGAGGATGGGAAGGAGAGGAGGAAAACGAAGGCGGAAGGAGAAGAGGGAAGACCAGTTCGGATCGTGGGCAAGGAGAGGAAAGGAAGAAGATGAAGGCAAGTGGTGAGACGGAAGATCGTGGTGACAGCAAAGGCGCGTATCGTTGGGGGCTGCAACGATTCGTGAAGGAGTGATCCCTTTGCCCTGCGATTCGATGGGGGGCGATCCCTCTGCCTTGCGATCCAAAAAGGGGCGATCCCTCTGTCTTGCGATCCAAAAGGGGGCGATCCCTCTGCCTTGCGATCTGACTCATAGCTGACGATGCGAAGAAATTTCAAACTTTAATCAACGCCTTGTCACCATAAAATTCTGAACAGTTAGGCTAGGGCCTTGACGTTGGACTTTCTGGACTAAATGACCACATAATTTGACTGCACATGACGACTAATATTTTGATGATCTTGATTGCTTTCACGTTTTATTTTTAATGCACACACACCGGCACTTGCACACACGGGGGACGGGTAGTATTAATCTCATTGTTCATGTTTTCTCGTCCTAGCAGTAATGTCGAATGATCACTCTTCTTCAAGATCCGCAACAGAAGCGGAATCCGAGGTTCCTGAGCAATACAATCCCGAGACTCCTCCAACTAATCCAGGAGGTGAAGATTCTGGATCTGAGTACGAGGCCACGGAATCAGATCCGTCCGAAAGTACTTCATCTAGCGATGATTCTGAGATAGATGGGCGAGCTCCTGACGAGATTCCAGGCGCGCTCGGGATAGATAAATTCTCTGATTCTTTAGCATCTAAGCTCGACGATATAAAGCTTAAAAGAATTTGCTTGAGACACGGGATTCCTTGGGATGATGTCTTGACACCCGGAAGCGAAGATAGACCCCACCTAGCTCCGGAAGGATATATGGCAATCAGCCGGACCATGTGCTTGGTAGGAGCTATTCCTCCGTTCCCTCCGATTGCCATCGAAACTTTAAGAAGACTAGGCATTGCTCTGATGCAACTTCATCCGAACGCCTACGCATCTTTATACACCCTATATGTTGCATACGCGGAGATCCTACACGCCGAACTTAAATTCAGAGATTTGACATTCTTCTTTCTTTTCAAGCACCGTTCTTCGGCAACTCCAAATTTCTCTTTCTTTGAATCGGTGGCGAATAGGAAGGTCCTATACGACGGATATAGCAATATAGGGGACCCTAAGTCTAATTGGTTTTATATAAGGAAACAGGCCGGATGCTCACGAAGATGGCTCAAATCAAGTAAACCTTGAGCTTCTAATCGAATATCTTGTTCAAGAAGTCTAGGCGTTAACATTCTCCCCTCTTTTTCTTTGTCTTAAACAGATCATGTCTTCCCGAAAACGGAGGGTCCACTATACAACAATCGATTGTCCATTCTTTTACAAAGCAGATCCGACTTTCTAAGGATCAAAAAATGCATTACTGATGACAATCTTCATAAGCATCGTCTTCTGGATAGAAGATTTGGACTTGGCACTGGCGGCAAACCTTATAAGTACGTGCCCACAACGGAGGGAGAGGGAACTTCGCAAGCGGTAGAAACAACTAAATTTCGCAAGAGTCCTTCTCCGATAGTCATCCAAGACGATGAGGACCTGAACATATACAGAAGGGATGAGGTCCGCGGTGACATGTCCAAGGAAATCCCGATTTCTACTCCAATTGAAACTGCCGCTCCCGATGATTTGACGGAGGAGCAGTTATTTGACGAGCTGAATAAAATTCCTCTTCCCGATGATGTATATATAGAGAAGGACTTTGAAGGGGGGCCTTTCTTCCCTACTTCTGAAGAGACCATCGCTCCAACTGGAGGACGAGAAACTGGTCAGATGAGCCTGTCTTCAGGCCCGGGTCTGTTAGGGGGAATTATATGGGATGCACACATCACACACACTATCTGACCCTGCACTCTTATATCGCGGGTATTCAAAGTTTTATTATGCTCTTCTCTTTTTCGCAGGAACGATGTCCCGCAGGAAATCTTACTCTTATCGTTCTCTTCGTGAGGGCACACCCAGCCTTCATCCGGGTACTGAGCGCCCTCGTGGCCCTTCTCACAGGCCGGCTTCCTCGCAACCTCGGTCTCCACCAAAATCGACCTCTACCAAGCCTTCCAGTTATCCGGCAGTTCCTACAGGGGGAAAGAAACTTCCTAAAGAGTTAACTCCTCCAAAGAGTGCACCTTCCCACAACCGGTCATCCAAAAGGCATCACGAATCTAAAGACAAAGGCAAGGACCCAATTAGAGAATCTGAGAAGGAGAGGAGTGACATCGTCCCATCCAGCCAGCCAGAGTTGGCTGCCCCCGGGTCACGGGATTACGTCCATGGTCCCGAGATCCAAGGTAGGCTGGAAAAGCTGCGGGAACAATTCCTAGACATATTCTTTGACCGGATGACATTTGTTCCAGCCTTGGAACCGGTCCCCAAGAACTGGGATAGCGAAGTTGTCGGGCATATCCGCCATGTTGCCAGGCAATATGAGATGATGAAAAAACATGCAGTTAACCTTTCAGAAGTCATCCGATCGCTTGAAATAGAGGCACACAGATCTAAGGCAAAACTCGAAACAACGAAAGGGCCAGGACCAAGATGGAGAAGGACCTGGAAGATGCTCAATCCCAGCTTGCTTTAGCACGCAGGGACACTGAAAATTATAAGATTGAATTAGAGAATGCCAAGCAGCGCTTCCATTCGGAAATTGACTCCAATAGCCAAGAGAAAATTGCCTTAAAGACGGAGGTTGAAGATCTCAAAATGGCCAACATCGAGTTGAAAACAGCACAAGGCCATTTTGAAGCTGAGAGGGCTGCTTGGGAGGCAGAAAAGGCAAATTTAAAAGAAAGTTTGGCTTTGGCTAAAGCAGAAAAGGTGATTTTAAATGACCAGGTCTCGGACGCGGAGAGACGGGCAGCTCTCGCCGAAAAGAACGTTGAAAGTGCCATCGAATTGGCTACCTCTTCTAACAACAAGCTCCTCGAAAGAGAGAACGAGATCGAGGGGTTTGAAGAGATGATTTTCGATTTCCTTGGCCAGGTTCTCAAAACTCGCAACATCTCGTGGATCCCGGATTACCATGTTACTTTGGCCAATTTATGGGATGCCATTGTGGAGGTTGAAAAACACAGATTGGGGGTCGAAGAAGTCGATGAGGATGAGTTGATGAAGAGCATCTTAAGGGACAATGAACCTGAGGACCTGGTAGAGGGTCGTCGCCTGATTCTGGTGGAGATGGAAAAGGAAAGGGCCCTGGCCAAGGGCAAAGGCAAAGCTGATGAAGGTTCGAGTTCAGCTATGGAGCCCAAGACCTCCGGGGTTGAAGAATACCATCCTGATGATCCATTAATCCCTTTGGGTCTAACTCCCGTGGTCATTGGAGCCTCTGCAACTGCTCAAGAGGGAGCATCTGCGGAAGGTATCTCTCTTTTTTCCCCACAATTTGTCAAAGCAATTGTGAATTGTCGTCGTCTGGTAGAACAACCAATTGAATTAATAACGTGTGTTCTTCCTGATACAGGTGGCGAGCCCGTCGACAAGGGTGCTGAAAAAGAAAAAGAAGTGGAGAAGGGGGATGTCTCGCCAGGTGCTGGTATTGATGTATCAAAGCAGGCCGAGGTCACAACAGCAGAAAGAAGCATCCCGGCACCTAGCGCTGATGTTCCCAAAGATGCTGAGACCATCGAAGCTTTGAAAGACATGGATGGGCGCCATGTAGATGATGAAGAAGACATTATCGGCGCCAAAAAGGCCGATGATGACGACGACGAAACCTTGGCCAGCCGAAAAGCCAGGCAGGAGAAAGAGTTGGCTTCGAAGGAGGTGGGAGATGAGGCTTTGGACGTAGTCCCTCTTGCAGAATTCGATCCCAAAACTGGGATGATTGTGAAGATCCAACCCAAATCCATCATCCGACAGCTTCACTTTGCAAACCCCGATGACTTCCCGGCTTCCCTTTCTGATAGAAGGAAGAGAAAAGATGTGGAAGAGGAGTCTTCGGAAGAGTCGGATGTTCCTCTTATAGACAAAAGGAAGAGGAAAAAAGGGGATCCATCTGATGTTGACAAGGCAAAGCTGGAGAGGCAGAAGCAAGAGAAGAGGCCAAAGCGCAAATAGGATGTTTGTCGTTTGTTGATATTTTGTCTTTAGGTTTTCCATTGGCTAGGAAGTGTAATTGTGAGACTGGCCCTCACTTTCCTTTCTAGGTTGTTTTTCACTTTGTTGGTCCGTAGTATATAAATGAAAGTTTATCTCTTTTTGCATCATTGTGTGCCTGTATTCAAATAAACTTTCCATGGTTAGTTACAGACCATCTAGTTGTAACTACAAGTCAATCAAATAATAGAGAAAACTTTCATGCTGCATTGCTGCATAAAAATTCATGTGAATATGCGTATGGCCCATAATCAGTCATTGGCGTAACGCTTAACTAGGGCTTATTAACAATTGATTAGCCTTATTTGCACGTTGCCCCCTATTTCTGAATATGGGGGACTTAGAAAATTTCATAAGATAACTGTTTTTATGGTACTGAACTTCTGACACCTTTCTCAGTGCCTAATGATAAACTCCTTTATATTCTCCTGGCGGTTGCTAGGGTTAGACTTCAAACTCAATAATTCAGTTGTTCTGTCGCTCCCCGATCCTTCAGCGGGGAAGGAGCTCTTTCTCAGCGCTCAATCAGAGACGCTTTTATACTCTCTCCGTCTCTGGAGAGTTAGATTTGAGCTCAGCGATTCATTCGCTCCCCGATCCTTCAGCGGGGAAGGAGCTCTTTCTCAGTGCTCAATCAGAGACGCTTTTATACTCTCTCTCTCTGGAGAGTTAGAGTTCGACCTCAGCGATTCATTCGCTCCCCGATCCTTCAGCGGGGAAGGAGCTCTTTCTCAGCGCTCAATCAGAGACGCTTTTATACTCTCTCTCTCTGGAGAGTTAGAGTTCTAGCTCAGTGATTCATTCGCTCCCCGATCCTTCAGCGGGGAAGGAGCTCTTTCTCAGCACTCAATCAGAGACGCTTTTATACTCTCTCTCTCTGGAGAGTTAGAGTTCGAGCTCAGCGATTCATTCGCTCCCCGATCCTTCAGCGGGGAAGGAGCTCTTTCTCAACGCTCAATCAAAGACGCTTTTATACTCTCTCTCTCTCTGGAGAGTTAGAGTTCGAGCTCAGCGATTCATTCGCTCCCCGATCCTTCAGCGGGGAAGGAGCTCTTTCTCAGCGCTCAATCAGAGACGCTTTTATACTCTCTCTCTCTCTGGAGAGTTAGAGTTTCGTCGAGACGGCTCCGATCATGGTACACCGCCATGACTTATGGACACCGACTTCATGTCTGTTATGCTCCCTCTCAGCTCTGGAGAGTTAGAGCGCTATCAACAATATAATTTATTTTGTCGTATCCTCAGAATTTTGACTTGTGATTACATTCCATTCTGATGGAAGGCATTCATGATTAAATGCTTCTGGGATTGTTGGATTATTCACAACGATTTTCATAACAAATAAACAGGCAGATAAATAAGGGTGCAATAAAGGTAAATGACACACAATATTTTTATAGTGGTTCGGTCGAATCATGACCTACGTCCACTTTATAATTTTTTGCTTCAAGGAATCAAACTATTCTAGGCAAGTCGTGCCTTATACATGGTTTTCAACAAAGCAAAAGAATAGATTTGAAACTTCTATGCTAAGTATGGCCGCAAATGTTGGGCATTCCACACTCTGGGGATTTCCCTTCCATCTACGGTTGCCAGCTTGAAAGTTCCATTATCAAGCTTGCTCAGAATGGAGTACGGTCCTTCCCACTTCGCTCCCATATGAGTTGGGGGTGGAAAGACACGTTTCAGAACCAAGTCTCCGGGTTCCCAGGTTCGGGCTCGAACCTTTTTGTTGCAATATCGAGCGATCTGTTGCTTGCGTCTTAAGGCGCGCAGGTCCGCCTCATCCCTCTTTTCTTCGATCATATCTAGGGACTCAAGGAGCAATTCATTATTGGTCATTGGATCATAGTAAGTCACCCGGTGAGAAGGTACCTTTATCTCAACCGGGATGACTGCTTCCGTTCCAAAGGCAAGAGAGAACGGGGTGTGTCCTGTTGCCGATTTATATGTTGTCCTGTAGGCCCATAGTGCCAAGGGCAATTCATCAGCCCACATAGCTCTAGCCCGCTTCAGTCTTCTTTTCAGAATAGACTTAATCACTTTATTCGCCGCTTCGACTTGTCCGTTCGATTGCGGGTGCGCCACAGAGGTGTATCGATTCTCGATGTGGTATTTTTGGTAGAAGTTTCTGAATTCAGCACTATCGAACTGAGTTCCATTATCTGTTATTACAATCTTTGGAATCCCAAATCGACAGATGATGTTTCTCACGATAAAGTTGATCACTCGTTTGGTTGTGATTGTAGTTAGTGGTTCAGCCTCGACCCACTTAGTGAAATAATCCACGGCCACAATAACGAACTTTGCTCCGCCCCTTGCTATGGGGAGACTTCTAATGATATCAATTCCCCACATAGCGAAAGGCCATGGACTCATCATTGTTTTTAACTGATTGGGAGGTGCTCTAGGTATCTTTGAAAACCTCTGGCACGCATCACACCGTCGTGCGTATCTTGCTGCATCCTTGTTTATGGTAGGCCAGAAATAACCATGCCGCAACACCTTTTTTGCCAAAGTTTGCCCTCCAGTGTGGTCGCCACATTCGCCTTCGTGGACTTCTTGCAGCACACGTTTGATGTCATCGTGGGCTACACACCGAAGGAGGGGCATTGAAAACCCTTGTCTGTAAAGAACTCCGCCTTGCAGAACGTATCGGGCGGCTTTACGAATTACTTTACGCCTCTCGCTTTTCTTGGTCGGAAGCGTTCCATTCATCAGGAAATTCTTTAGAGGGGTCATCCAGGACTCCCTTTCTGGTTCTGCCTCTAGCACTGGGTCAATTTCCATCTGATCTATGCTAGGGGACCGAAGTACTTCAACGGGGGCTAGCCCGGTCACTTCAGGATTGTCGGAACTAGCCATCTTTGCCAACTTATCTGCCTGCTGATTCTCTGACCGCGGAATATGAGATATGCTGTAGTGATCAAAATCGTTCAGCAATTCTTTCACTTTCTTTAAGTATAAAATCAATCTTGCACTTTTAGCTTGGAATTTTCCAGTAACTTGGTTCACAACTAACTTGGAGTCGCAGAAAATGTTTAGCTTTGTGACTTCTAATTCCTTTGCGATCCTTAATCCGGCTATCAGAGCTTCATATTCGGAATCGTTGTTAGTGGCATGAAACTCCATCCGGATATTATAGGATATCAATCGTTTCTCTGGAGTTTCAAGCACTATTCCAGCGCCGGATCTTTCGTCATTCCTAGCGCCATCAGTATACAATCCCCAGGCATTGGGATCGAGAAGTAACTTTGAAGGATCAACTTCTTCATTTGCTATATCTTCCTCAGGGACAGTGAACTCTGCTATGAAGTCGGCTATCACTTGCCCCCGAATTGACCGTCTGGGCTGAAAGTTCAAATCAAATTGACTTAACTCAATATTCCATTTGAGTAACCTTCCAGATGCCTCTGGTCTCTGTAGGACTTGCTTGAGCGGGTGATCGGTGTATACATTGATAGGATGCGCCTGAAAATAATGTCGAAGCTTTCTAGAGGCGATCGGTAAACTATACGCCAATTTTTCTATCCTTGGGTAATTACGCTCTGCTGCCATTAATTTTTTGCTCACGTAATACACAGGTCTTTGGATCTTATCCTCTTCTCTTACCAACGCTGAGCTGATCGCATGGGATGATACTGCCAGATACACGAATAAGTCCTCGTGATCCATTGGCTTAGATAATATCGGGGGTTTCTCCAGATGCCTGAGTAAATTCTGAAACGCTTCAACGCAGTCGGGCGTCCATTGGAAGTGGCATTTCCCCCGCTTTATTAATTCGAAGAATGGGATGCACTTATCCGTAGCCCTGGAGATAAATCTGCTTAGTGCGGCCACTTTTCCTGCAAGGCTTTGCACATCCCTAATTTGCCTAGGTTCCTGAATGTCTCTGATTGCCGCGATCTGGTCTGGATTAATCTCAATACCACGGGAACTGACGATGAATCCCAAGAATTTTCCAGAAGCAACACCGAACGAACATTTGGTTAGGTTGAGTTTCATTCCGTACTTTCGAAGAATGTCGAACATCTCTGCCAAGTCAGTAGTGTGTTGAGAAGATTGCTTGGACTTAACTAACATATCGTCGACGTATACTTCCATGGTTTTCCCGATCTGGTTATAAAACATTCTGTTGACCAAACGTTGATATGTAGCGCCCGCATTCTTCAAGCCAAAGGGAATCACCACATAACAATATAATCCCAGATCTGTGATAAAACTAGTGTGTTCTTGATCTGGAACATGCATCGGAATCTGGTTATATCCTGAATAAGCATCCATAAATGAGAGAAGCTCATGACCCGCCGTCGAGTCCACCAACTGGTCAATCCGAGGTAACGGGAAACTATCTTTTGGACAGGCTTTGTTCAAATTCGATAAGTCGATACACGTTCGCCACTTCCCGTTGGCCTTCTTTACAAGGACTGGATTCGAAATCCAGTCTGGATAGGTTGAATCTCTGATAAATCCATTACTCTTTAGCTTTCCAACTTCTTCTTTCAAGGCAGCGGACCTCTCTGGGCCCAACATTCGCCTTTTTTGCTTTACTGGAGGATGTTTAGGGTCAATGCTTAAGGAATGGCTCATGATTGATGGGGATATCCCACACATGTCCGCGTGGGTCCAAGCAAATACATCCAAGTTGTTTTTTAAGAAATCCGTCAATTCTTTAGCGAGATTTAGATTTAACTGGGATCCAATCTTAAGGACCTTCTCCGGGTCACTGTCATCGATCGGTACATCCACAGTTGTCTCGTTGGGAGTCGCCATTCTGCCTCCGGGTTCTTGATCCTCTCTGGGATCTATATCCTCGGGCATCTCTCTGGGCGACTCTCCAACGACTATCCTCTTTGGTTGCTATAAGGTCTCCGCCCCCGTAGGGGGAGAAGTGCCTTTAGTTTCAATATCCCCTCCATTGCGAAGTAACTTTAGTTCGGCAACATAACATGCTCGCGCAGCAACCTGATCTCCTATGACGATACCAATGCCAGCTTCCGTGGGGAATTTCAATAACAAGCACCAGGGGGCTATACAGGCTCTAAACTTTGCGAGGGCCGGTCGGCCCAAGAAGGCGTTGTATGGCGATTCAACGTCCAAAACCACGAAGGGAAGGATTCTCACTCTCTGGCGTTCTCCTTCCCCAAGCGTAACCGGTAACTCTACATAACCCATTGGAGCGGTGGATGCTCCGTTGAATCCACGGATCCATCCTTGACAGGGCTTCAAGTCTTTTATTTTGAGGTTCATCTGGTCAAATGTCCTTTTGAAAAGAATGTTAACAGAACTCCCGTTGTCCACTAAAACCTTATGAACAGTGGCTGGACCAATAGGTACTGTAATTACAAACGGATCTTCAGTCGGAGCCTGAACTCCGATGCTTTCTCGTTCTCGGAAGACGACATCATCGGTCATCATCTTTTGTTGCTTCACCGGGATACTGTCCTCGGGGTTGCTACACTCCCCTACTTCGAGGTGTTGTTTGGCTGCATTGACGTATTGATCCAATGCCTTGGAACTATGCCCGGCGAGATAAAGTCCTCCGATTACGGTATTGATAACAATGTTCTTTCCCTTTTGCTGGGCAGTCGGCCTAGCAGCAAGTTGATTCTGGTTCTGATTTGGGGCCTGTATTGCTTGCCCCCTGTCTCTGGGCGTCACTCTTTATTCATCTAACTTTCCTTCTCGAAGCAGCCTTTCGACTACATCTCTTAGGTGACGACAGTCATTTGTCGAATGGCCGTGAATCTGATGAAAGAGACAAAACTTCCCTGTTTTACGCTCTTTCTCTGTCGACTCTCTGGGAGGTGGCCTCTTATTCTAGAGGACTTCATACGCATCCATGAAGATATTTTCCAGAGTATCACTTATTGGTGTATAACTTTCAAAGGCCCTGGGACGAGTCCTTCTCTGGGAGTCGTTCCCTCGGTTCCTCTTCCGGTTGTTGCCGTTACCATTATTATTGTTGTTACCTGGCTGACGACCACCCTGATTCTGATTTCCGACATTAACTTAAACTTTCCCTGAGCTGTCTCCCGTCTGTTTGATGGCGACATTGCTCTGGATTTCCTCCTTATCAGTTGTTTTAGCCTTTCGGTTAGCATATACCTCTTCCCGGCGTAAATGTACGTTGGATTTCTCGTAGAATAACTCTCTAGTGTGGGGCGGTTTGCCTGCCAGGTACCTCCCGAATTCAGTGTCTTTATCTACTCCGTCAATCAGTGCTGCGACAACGGTTGGTTCATGGGGATCTTTAACCTCAGTAGCGGCCAAATTGAAACGATCCAGGTACACCCTTAAACTCTCGCCTGGTCGCTGCTTGACAAGGAACAAATCGATCACACTTTTTGTCTTTTGTGCGCAGATACGGAATTGTTATACGAACTTCTCACTCAACTCCATGAAGCTAGAAATCGATCTCGCCGGCAAGCGAGTAAACCATAACAAATCCACATCCTCCAAGAATATGGGAAACGCTTTGAACTTAACAGCGTCAGAGGCTGCGGCAGCGGTCATTGACCAAGAGTATCTCGTCAGATGCTGGACAGGATCAGACCTACCCGCATATCGGTTCATTTGTGGCATGTTGAAACGCCTTGGAAAAGTCGCATCCAAAATATCATCAGTGAAAGGGGTGTGACTGCGGTCGATCCCCCAATCTTCATTCCGTTGTCCATGGCTATCTGCCAGAATCTGGTGGATCATGGCTGCAACATTTGCGCTGGTCAAAGGAGGTTCAGGGTCAGTGCCTCTGGCTCAGCGGGGTTCTCTAATCTTTCTTCCGGGAGCAGTCACGAAATCCGGGGCTCGGATAGGGCTTCGTTGCCCCCTGTTATCATGAGTATGTGTGCGGCGACGAGGCTGAGGTAGTCTGTTACGTACGGGACTGCCCACATCTCGAGCCCTGGGAGCTGCGGCTTGATTGTTCATGTTACGGTTTGAGGGCCCCGCCCCCAGCGCTTCTTCTTCCTGTGATGGCAGGGTTCCGAACCGAAGCTGCTCTATGTTTTCGGCTATCTCATACGGTCGTCGCGGAGGTCTCGGCGATTCCTCAGACGAAGAAGAATTTCCTGGAGTGAGTGGACGAACCGGCGATGTTCTTTGCCTTGCAAGCTCATCAAGTCTTCTATCCATAGCAGTCAAATTTTGTCACAGGATGGAGCTTTCCTGCCTTTGGGCAGCCAATTCATCAAACAACCTCTCCCACATTTCAAAAAAGCGAGAGAGATCCCCCTCAGTAACGGGAGCAGCAGGATCATATTGATCGTCATCACCTTCTCTTATGCGCAAAGAGCTTGAGCCGGGTCGAGCGGAGGGGCCAGGACGATAGGAGCGAGCCATAGGCTCCTTTCCAGGTCGACTTGTAGTCTGATCATCAATTCGGATCGCTGTGGTTTGAGGATGGCGGCTCGTAACGCCCCCTGAGATCGATTCGCGGTCGCAGTGTGCGGAGGGTGCGAGGCGTTCCCTCGGGATCGAGAAACAACCCCTTCAGCAGTCCGGATCGCTTCGTTTTCGTCGACTCGGAGCGTAGTGTCTTCGTCGGATCGGTTCGCCCCCTGCGCCCCGCGATCCAGAGTTTCTTCATTGCCCAGCTCATGCACACTCTCTTCAATTGTTTCGTTGGTCTGTGAAGCTCGTGCTTCCTTAGATCTTTTTCCAGCCATGATATCCGAATCGCTGGAATCTTCAAAGAACCGAATAGTGAAACTTTAGGATTGTCTTCTCAGTGAAAGCACCAAAATGTTAGATCCAAATTTGGACCTAACACCCAAATTGTTCTGAAGCTTATAGAGTTTCGACTGAAGAATGAGAAAAAAGGAAATAACACACAGAATTTATAGTGGTTCGGCGTTAACGAGCCTACGTCCACTTTATATATTATTGATTATGCTTTGAAAGCTCATACAATCAAGGATTTCTCTCAATATTTTAGTATTTTGACAACAATGGCGGATTCAGTACTCAATATTGCCAAAAAGATCCCAAAAAATGCCAAACTCCGTGCTATTTATAGCTGATTTTGTCAGGCGGGTCGTGGCTACACGTGGCACGAATTCCGAGAACATCGGATCGCATCGCCACCGTTGAGGAAATAGTCAAATTAGCCGTTGTGGACAGGTGGATCTGCTTGAAAATCGGATCGTGCAGATGGGGAGAATTGGTCCAAATGACGGTTAGGGACACGTGTCGCTAGATCCATGCGTCTCGGATCGCTGAAGACTAGCTCACGCTTTAACGGGTCAGAGGGTTCGCCACGCATCAGGGGATCGGATCGATCAATACTCGGCAACAACATATGCATGGATCGGATCGTATAGAGGTGTCGTTTTGCTGATGAGATAGGGGCGATCCATCGAGACGCGATCTGATGGTGGGCGAGTCGATAGCGTGCGATCCGTCGTCGGGCGAGTCGATAGCGTGCACTCCGTCATCAGGCGAGTCGATGATGCGATCCATTCCTTCATATTCTTAGAGAACGTGGTTTCATGCTTTCTTCTTATGAATGATCCTAGGTGGCTTGGTCAAAAAGCGAGCCAACAGAACTCCTCCAAGTGAATCTGGAAAATCCTGACTACTTGACTGCCCGTACAAATTTGGGCACCCAAGAGTTTAGGGAAAACAAATAAAATAAACTCTGGGTCAGTCATGGGACTGGTATGAGTAAACTCCAACCATTTGTTTAACCTCCAAAATTCTTTCGAAAGAAATGATAATCGTAAGACCGATCCACACATAAATACGGATGGTTTTTATCTTACGATAACCAAAAATATTTTTGATATCAAATCCAGTGATATTATACTAGTGCCTAAATCAAATAAATAGAAATCTAGCGGAACGCTTGCATCTCACGCTCTATATATAATATAAAATCAAAACCCACAGAGCGCTTATTGGAGATTGGATTTCCAACACGACAAGGTATGGGACCACCTGCCAATAGTGTATCTCTAGAGGCGAATACACTGCGTTCAACAAGAACATCTTGCAACCCGGCCCACACATGACCGACCACTCATTTCGCTTGAGTGTATCGAATGTATATCACCGACGGTTGGGATCAGCAACAATTTCCCGAAAGGGACAACATCGATAGATTAAAGAAGTAAATGGAATTTCTCTAGATAGGTGATTATACATCATAATGGGAGCGACCCACATAGCCATGCTGCCTGCCCGATTTTTGTCAAACTCCAGGTTGTGAGGCTTGAGGTTTGAATTATCTTCCAGAACATCTGACCACTATTCACTTGAATGCCACCTCGTCAGATCCATCGGAAATCACTAATTGATTCCCACAAAAATACTCAGATTGTTAGGCTAAGGAAGTTCCCCTTCTTTGCCACCAACTTCGTACGTTTGAAGGAATCAACGTACGTAATCCCTTTGGAAATACTCTGTCAGACACTCGTCCATACAAGTTGTCCTTGGTTTGGACAAACCGATGGCACCGTTCTATGAATCCATCTAGGGCAATTTCTACCTAGGGTTAACAGAACAGCCCTTGCATTTTAGGCCGTCTTCAATTATCTTCAGCATACGTTGATACGTAACGCTTATACCAATACAGAGTGGTTTCAGATATTAAATCTGATCTCGGTCTCTCCATATTGACAACGGAGGTATAAAATAAATCAAAACTTTGATAGTCGGTGATTTAACTATCAAAGAAACATCCATACAATCAACGGTCATATTTCCAATTGGAAATTCTACTGATCAAACATCTAAAACCCTGGCCCCTCTTTAAATTACTTCCTGATTATATTACCTTTCCAAATTCCTATTTTTCTTAGTTCTTCACTTACCAATTTATTTCATTTTCTATGCGTAGATAATTTCTCTCATTTTATTTGGGAAAAACAAATTCAAAATCCTTTAAATTAACGCGATGTTACAAAAACATCGTTATTATAGCCAACACATTTATTCATTCATTACTAACCGTATTACTCACCTTCACTATCGAACCTTAACTATTTGTTCGTCAATCATGAAGTCAGTCAAGTTGGGGTATAATTACATCTTAGACCTTAACTGAACATCATTCTCAACTTTGAAATAGTCAAAGCTCACAACTTTAAACAAAATCTCGCTTGTGCGACTTTCGGATTCAATATAAGAACACACTTCTTTTATAGAAAAATATTGATTATAACGGTAGCATCATAATCGCTATATTTGATTTATAAAACATTGCTTTTAACAACAGCGTTACAATAGCTGTTTAGAATTATAAAACACTTATTATAACCATAGCGTTAAGATGGCTGTTAAGATTTACAAAACAGTTATTATAACGGTAGCGTTAAAATCGCTATTTACCGAATATTTCGTTTATAAAAATGCAACTTGTATTTATTTATTTATTTCAATCATTTAAAAACCTCTTTAAAAATTTCCTTTATAATTTTCTAAGTGCAAATCTACTTTCAAATATTGGTTTCAAATCCCATTTCCACTTTCCCATATAAATTCATATTTTAACTTATATTCCAATTTATCCCCTGTTTAATAATTCACTTAATTTATATTCTTATTTATAAACAACTTCTGGATTTATCCACTTGAACAATTTTCTATTTTACACTCTATTCGAAATTTAATTCCTATTTTGGAAATGAATTCCATTTTTAATTCTCAATTTCCTTTTCCACATTTGAAAATGTTTTACGGTATCTAAAATATCATGTTTCTAGGGCCAGGGTAAATCAAACACAACATAACCGATCATGGATTATATAGCACATCATATCTCACAACCAAATAAAAACTGTAATATAAATGTTGAGGAATCTAGTTGGATTCCTCCAACCTGTTTCCCTGCATCCACAAACGTTAATCACATCAATAATATTCATTTCACATAAATATGAAATATCATGGTGAACAGAAGTAATAATCGATTAATGATATAGCTATAGCAACCAATTTTATCAACCATGCAACCATCACATAGTATAAAATTACTATAAATAAATTTAAAACTCGCTTTTATAAAAATATAAATGAGTCAAGTTTAGTGATGTTACTCACCTTGCTTACAGTTGATGATTTTGCTTGTTTTGTATGGTTTTAAACAAGTGTTTGAAACCATATAAAAATTCTGGTTAGTTCCATAGCCCACAATTCTCGCATGTGCTTGTTGTGTTCCTCTATGCGGTTACAACCTCATTTGTCGCATTTAATTCTGTTCACAACCGAGCAAGTTACGCCTAGTTACAAGTTTAAATTAAATGAACTTCTTAATTATTAATTCAAAATAAACTAAAAAGGTTATACCATTTGATTACGTCATTATCGTTATCCATTTCCCCCTTAATAGCGCGATTATCGGTCGCTTTCACCAAATTGCTAGTCTTCCCCATAATCATCCTTCCCCGTTCATAAAATCTAGTACCCTCTCACGGTTCATGGCCAAAATTTTAGATTCTTCTAGCTCCTCCTCTACTAGCCGAAATCCACTAATAACTTACCTTCCTTTCCACATTGCTTGCGCACTCCTCCTTCACTTGAATTCTTATTCTCAGGAAAACCATACCCTTGTTTAAATATTTTCATAAATATCCTAAGTCTGCTCCAAAACTTCCTCTCCTTTCAATGAACACTTCAGCTTCCCATAACTGATGACCGCGACTGTATAGTTCAGCAGCCTAAAAACTGTGGCCACTCGAACACCAATGGTTAACAAGAGCTGACCGTAAAGCCTCACGTTACTTTCTGATATAATAAGAATTCCTTAATCATACTATTAATCCTCACTTACCATTTAAATCCCTCTTCCAGTTCAACTTAGACCAAACGGAAATGCTTTAGCAACGAGCTTCCATCGCCTCCTCCTCCGTTTCACTTCAGGTCCCTTCCCTTAAAATAGATCATAACGCCGACAATTCCTCCAAACCCGTAACCGCAAAATCCCATACATCGATCACTGTTTTCAATCGCTGCACACCCCCTCTGACAATCGGGACCAGATCAACGGCCTCCAGTACGAGCGCCTTCACTTCCCCTCCTTTCGAACCCTGCTTCGCCCGACCCACCTACACCGTTCACCACCAATTTCCTTTCGAACTCCGCTGTTCTCGAGTAAGTTTTGCACCAGTGATTGACCAGGAAGGAGGTGGTTTAATTGGTGTAAATGAACATCCTTATTTTGTTGCTATTGATGATGTAGATGGTAAAGTTCTGGATATGAACTAAACGGTACAAATGGAGGGGGTCCCGTTTGGTATAATAATGGGGTTTACATATTTGATTTACAGTTCATTTATAAAAGAGGTGATTGTTTTGGTTTGGATATGAGGTAAACGAGAAATAAGGAGGAGCTAACAGCAGTATTTAAAGGGATAAAGTAACTTGGCTTGAGCGGAAATGGGATAGCGTGGAAGGCACGGCTCATAACAGTTTGGAGAACACGACAAGAGAAAACTTGGCACGCACACTTCAACACTTTGGATAGCACGTTTTCTTGCTGGTCCCTTAGTCTTTCAATAATAATAATAATAGTAGAGTATTCCAGGTCCGTTTAACTAAATACTCAAGGGATGAACGTAAATGGTTGTGTGTACGTAGGAGTATTGGTATTAAAATTTATGCAGTCACTGTTATACAGGATTTCGTTTATGGTCGAGCCGCTACAGACAGAAGTAATAATACAGTCGTGTCTAGTGAGGTATCACGATCCCAAAAATATAATAATATCGGTAGATTAACTCATACTGTGAAACCCCAAAATATTGATATAGGGTGCAAAATGCTCCAAATAAAAAGTAGCTTATTTTCCAAAATAAAAATTAAAGTAAAATTCTAAAAATTAAATTATCGCTACGTCTCAAAGGGCTTGTCCAAATTCAAGACCGATATTTAAATATATTTAAATAACCGTTATGGCTTATATACGATTCCACAGCGACTTTCTAAAAATTTGATTTGGACGTAATTCACAATATATAAGACAAAATCTCAAATTTTCATTTCCATTAGAAAAATATAGTTAAACATAACCGAACGTTTCTAGTTTCAAAGAAATCCGACTTATTTTGAATCCTGTATATCTAATTGAAGTTCAAAATGTTAAATTACGAGCTGTCGCGACCTTACGTGCTCATTTTAAATTATATTATAAATTATACGTTTAAATATCGTTTTATTAAATAATTTCATATAAATTCCTATATATAATTCAAATAACAAATTTAAATATTTAGAATTCAACGGCTAAAAATCCGGGTCTTTACATTTCAAATCCCGACATAAATCGATATTCGATTTAAAATGAAATTCCTTTTTAAAATATAAATAAATCGTTATAAATTATAAAGGAATTCCATAGCGACTTCTCTAAAATTTTATTTGGACATAAATCAAAATCTACACAATGAAATCCCGATTTTTCTCTTCCATTAGAAAAAAATACTTCACCCGCTCCGAACGTTTCTTGTTTCACCGAAATCCGATTTAAAACGGATTCCGTATATTCAATTGAAGTTCGAATCGCCACATAGTGAACTGCCACGCCATTTCGAGCTCGATTATAATTATAATATAAGTTGTACGTTCAATTGTCATTCAAATATTATATTCATTATTCTAATTCAAATTCTAAGATGAATTAAATATTTTAAATTGTCCTGTTCACATTATATTGTCAATTCACTATTTCCGACTATTTCGAAATTGAATATATTATTCTATTATTTATAATAATTAAATATTCAATATTATTTAATTAAACAACTATTAAAATTTCTAAACCACTATTCAAATAATTAAATAAATTAATTATGAGAATCCAAAGCATTTGGTTTAACATCAAAAATCCTTTTTGTAAGAAACAATGATCTTTTACATCAAAACTCTTTTGATATTATAATAGTGTCTGTCAACCACAATATAATAATCATCTAGAAGAATGCTTTCATCTCATGTTCCACATACATAATATATAATCAAAAACCACGGGCACTTATTGGGTAATGAATTCCAACTGGCAAGGTATGGGACCACCTTCTGACAGTGTATCTCTAGAGAGGAATACACAGGTTCAACAAGAACATCTTGTAGCCCAGGCTAAACATGACCGATCACTCATTTCTCTTGAGTGAACCGAATGTATTATTACCAACAGTTGGGAACAGCAACCGTTTCCCGAAAGGGACAGCATCAAAATAGATTATAGAAATAAATGGAATTTCTCTAGATTAGGTGACAATACACCCTAATTGGTAGCTAACCACTTAGCCATGCGACCTACATAATTTTATAACATTTCCCGGTTGTGAGGCTAGAGGCCATAACGTATAGATCACACCTTTATTTACTTTGAATGCCACATCGTCATACCCATCAAATCACATATTGATTTCCCCAAAAATATCACGGGTATACAGCTAAGAGAAACGAATTCCTCTGCCACCAAACGTAAATACGTTTGAAGAGATCAACTTACGCGATCTATTAAATATACTCTGTCAGACCTTATTCCATACAGGTTGTCTAGGGTCTGGTCAAATTGAAGGCACTATTCTGTAAACCCATCTTAGGCAATTTCTACCTAGGATTTCCCAGAACAGCCCTTGCATAAACTCTGTATCAATTATCTTCATCATATTTTATTCGCAACATTAATGCCTATATGGACTGGTTTTCAGATAATAAATCTGATCTCCGTCTCTCCGTATTGACAATGGAAAAATGGTCAAAACTTTTATAGTCGGTTCTTTAACTATCAGAGGAAAACATCCATACACACAACATTCATATTTCCAAATGGATATTTTATCGATCAATCATCAATCAACATTTTTCCCTTTAAATTTATTTATCATTAATTTATACATTTACCCATTTCCTGTTTCTATATATATTCAGAAATTCTTATTTTCTAAATCCATAAAATATACCATATTAACATTGGAAAATGTTTCCATTTCTTATCCACGCATCACTATCATTTCACGTCCATCAGTCTCTAACCATGAATTAGTAAGAGAACAATTCCCTAAGTATTAATCCCGAAGGCCGAAACCAACATCAGATCGGTAACCAGGAAACCATACAACCTAACTAATCTCCAGTCAGTTTCTAATTTCCTTAATTCCGTTTCTTGTCTTCTTATCAAATCATTGCTTACGCAACTATAAGATTCAATTTACGAATCCAATTCTTTTATGAAAAACATTGGTTATGACTATAGCTTTGTAATCCTTACTTTCAAAATATCAAACTTCATAATATAACTTTTATTCCTTAACTTAAATAAATTACTAAATAAACAATTTATTTATAAATAAATAAATATTGATTAAAAAATGGAAAGTAAATAATACTTTCCCGAATTTGATAGAATCGAATTCGACATATAACTCTCCTTCATGTAATCTCTATTCGATTCACTTTCCTGCGAATAACTTATATTCGATTGACTCTCTTCGAATAACTTATATTCGGTTAACTCTCTTCGAATAACTTATATTCGATTGACTCTCTTTGAATAACTTATATTAGATTATAAAATATCGGTTTCCAGTCGAATGCTAATTATTTTGTCAAATCCTGATTTATTCAATATATAATTTTTTCAAATTAATTATTTTATAACATCTGGCCTAGTCAAATTCTAATTACAAATCTTTATGGATTTTATTTGAATTCTATTCATATTTCGAACATCGAAATAAATTTTGTTCTTTCCTCTTTAAAACATCTCCCAATTTCCCATTTTATATTCACTGCTGAATTTTCAGTCTAAATTATCCACTGATAATTATTTTTAATTTATTTATAAACACTGTTTATAAATCACACTACTTGTTTTTATTATTAAACAAGTTATTTATTTCTTGCCCATTTCATTTCTATTTGAATTCCTATTTCAAAACCTAATTTCATTTATAAATGTTTTCATTTGAAAAATATTTACTTAAATCCATTATTCACATTAAATGTGAATAATATTTCCTTTATATAACTAATTCAGTTTGATTTCACATTTTACAGTAATATCCCATTCCCAAATTCTATTTATACTTTTATTTATTGAATTATTCATACGAAATCCCCTTTTTATTTCTAACAATTAAATCTCATTTATATTTCCCTTTATAAATGCTGAATTCAAATTCCCTAAAAATATCAATGTTAAAACCGATTTCTACTTCTCTATATAAATTTAGATTTATATATTCCATTTATCAAATGATAAATATTTTATTTAATTTATAAAACATTATTTATAAATTAATCTTCTTAATTTATCTGCTAAAACATATTTCTATTTACAATCTACTTTAAATCCATTTCATAGTTCTTTTATATCTTGCCAATTTCCTTTTATAATTATGTTAATTTCCTAAATATCCCCCTTTATAATTATATTTGTTTTCCCATATATTTCCTTTTATAATATCCTATATATTTTATATAAATATTTCATTTATAATATCCTATTTATTTCATATAAATATTTCATTTATAATATCCTATTTATTTCATCTATTTATTTCATATAAATATTTAATTTTCAAAATACACATTGAAAATTCCCTTTTTACATTCCAGTATTTCGTATGGTATATAAAATACCAAATAACAGGACCAGTGTCATCATAATCAATCATAGATATTATATCACATCATATATCACAATATATGAAAACAAACAGTATTATAAATATTGAGGGATCCTGTTGGATTCCTCCAACCTGTTTCCTTGCATCCACAGATGTTAAACAATACTATTAACATCAATTTCATTTCAACATGAAATATTCTAATCAACAGAATCAATATTTAATTAACGCCATTCATAAATATATATAACTATATCTATATTTTCAACCAATTAAACAGTAGTTCATCCAGACAATCAAAACACAACAATCAACCATCATTTATCAATTCTAAAAATACGTTATAAAAATATAAACTGTGCATAGTTAGTGAGATTTACTCACATTTGTCGGTTATCGTTAAATAACGATAAGCGATCGTCATTTTGATTCAGGCATTTAATTTTGCCATAATTGGTAGCGAGCTCCAGTTTACTCCAAACTAGTTCAATTGTGTAGCCACTGTCAATACGATCCCAACGGATGTTGTTTTGCTGAATTCCTTTAACATATGAATAAGATACGATAAATTAAAGTTAATACATTATTTTATTTGAATTTTAACTTAATTTAAATTCTAAGATGGGCTTTTACCCATTTTATTCAATCAGCCCACGCTAATACCATTTCAGCCGGCCCATCAATTAACACCAATCCACTACTTATTCTTCTTCCTGCATAAATAATCCACAAACTCCATTCTTCATATATTCGAGCTCTTATTCCCCGTTCTCCTTCACGAAATCCAAAACTAAAACCACCATCACAATTCTCATCACAATCTCCTGATTACATGTGCTAACCATCCTTTCAATTTAACACAGGCAATATAAAAATAGCCCTTTCACGTCTTGCCAATGCCAAACTCACTCCAACATCCTTATTTTCGAACTTCTACGCAGTTTCAAAACAAAATACAAAATCCATACCACAAATATGCCTTGTACCATTATTTATTAAATTACAGCAATTAAGTCTAATTAATTCTAGGTTTAACGGTTAAGCATCGCGATATTACCCTAGGTTCGTAAACTTCTCGACATAAATTCTCTCTTCATCGACTTTCCGGCATTGCCAGAATCCGTCAAAGTCCAGCGTCTCCCGACTGATGATTGCCGACATCACTAGACAGATTTCTAGTTCAACCCCCTCTTCCTGTTTCGAACACAGCTCCTATGATGCTTTTTCCAAGTCGAACCCACGTCGACAGTAACCACCGTGTGAAAACCCGTAACTTCCCCGTAAAGGAAAGCGTCGGATAGTTCGAGAACAAGCCACAACAGAACGCATATCAAAGAACATTTCATTGCATATTACAACAATGCATTAGATTACAAGAATATACAGAGTATTAATGAATAAATATACACAGAAATATTTGAGATTTAAATTACATTTAAATACATAGCAGCGGAAAATAATACAATACACAACTAGAAGTAGATATACGGATACAAAGCTTTCCGGATATCGTTCCAGCTGTAAACCAGGATCCTGTGAATATAAATCTGCAAAACCAAAACTACTAGCTGCCCGTGTCAAAATAGGGGCACCCAGAGTTTATGTTAAAACAATAAACTCCAGGTCAGTCATGGGACTGGTGTGAGAACTAAAACAGTTATTAATCTTTATTTTAAGTCATTAGGTAAATCAAGGGACCACGCCGTATAACACGGAACGGGTTTCCTCCCAAGAATACCAGTGCATAAAACAAACAACGCAATGCTAAATAAAGAAAAATGAAGCTGTTATAAGACCCAGGTCCTATCACACAATGCAACGCAAGCCGGGGGATAGGGTTTTTACCTTATAACAGCCAACGAATGCTTGATACGTTTAAAACAAATCATTTGATACTATTATAAGTGCATAGTGTATATAACAACTTCAAATCATAAGTATCAATCATAGGCGGCATGAATGCCCCATACCACTATGTCGCCATATATAGGTTATACAATCAAAATCGCAAAGTCACGTATTTGGAAATTGGGTTTCCATCTATGAACCGAGGCAAAAGATAGTACTCAACCGATTCGTGACTCTCTAGCCCGAGCCACAGGGTCAGAGCGCATCGACCCTTGGAGCGACAGGGCCGGTCCACCGATGTGGATTAAACTTAAACCCTGAACATGCGTTCCCCCGCCCTATGGGGCGTAAATGAGCCAACGAATGACTCCATCGGTTCGAGAACGACCGATCAATCCGAGGTGCCTCGCAACAGCAACAACCACATAAGTCAAACTCGTCAGGGCGTGTAAAACCACTGACGCCACTTCTAACTAGAAAGAAACGCATGCCCTCCCTGAGGTCCGTCTCCCGTTTTTGGTTCATACCGGGTATGAAACTCGCGAAGTAAACGTTACACAAAGCTACGCCACAAAGGCCGTGCTTTGATCATCACCACAAGACTTTGCTTTTCAACAGAAGCCTCGATCAATTGCCACTTAGGCATGCCACACAGGCAATTCACTCCATGCGTTTGATGTCCATCAATATATAACCCCTGAGCTCGTACGTCTCAGAGAAGGGCGTTAAGCAAGAGAATAAATTCTCTGCCGCCAAACAGATATATATTTAATAGAGATCAACCACACGGACTAAAATCCAATGTCAGACACACAGTCCATTTACAAGTCCGTTCTGGGTCTGAACGAAACCGGAGGCACCTAGTACCCCGCATATCCATCGATCTCCAAGTACGTCTGGACGATCACTAACTGTTTCCATCTTCTCGGGTGTACAGCCCAATCAAGATCATCAGTAATCACCCAAATGACGTGAAGACCTCCGGTCTTCGACCATCGTCTTCATCTTCGACTTATCGTCGTATCAGCTATTCAGAATGGGATAAACCCGGTCTTTCCGAATAACTCGCGTATATTTTAAATATGTGTTACACAAACACAACATACGCCTCATTCCAATTCATCAGTCACTAACCATAAATTAATCAAGAGAATAATTCCCCAAATATTAACCCCGAAGGCCGAAACCAACATCAGATCAATATCCAGAAAACCATTCTGCTTAGCTAACCGACAGTTAGTTTCTAAATTTCACATTCATAGGGAAAGGTTCCCATTAATTTTATCAAAGATAAATTCTTGAATTTATTCTTTAATCTATTTTTGAATATTAATTCAAACTAGTCGGGATTAGCGAACCTTACCGATGTAATCATTTATTTTAATTTCCCAATCCCAACCTATTCATCCCATGAAGTAAAACTGGTAATACTTCATATCTAACACCACAGTGTTATCGGTAAATTCAATTACCATTTCACGTTCAAATCTAATTAAAGATTTAACTATCGCCTGGAGCAAAACTGGTGATACTCCATTTTCGATCATTTCAATCTAATTAAAGATTCATTAAAACTCCACTTAGTTTTAATCTTTAACTGGGTTAAAGAATCAGTGTCATTTAAAAACACAGTTCACGATAAACCCAAAATCACATTCATTAATTATCGGGTTAAAGAACGAGTGTTGTTTAAAACACTGTTCACGATAAACCCAAAAATCAATATCAATTCAATTCCAATTAAATATTATTTAATTGGTACACTTCATTAAATCTAAATAAAAAGATTTAATCTTTTCTCAACTGGGTTCAAGAACAGTGTTAGTGAAGACACCATTCACGACAAACCCAAATCACATTCGATATTCAATACAAGGCTCTGAATAGAAAATATATCGGCCTATATTCAATATCAAATTCTACGATTTACAAATGTCGTATTGGAAATAACAATATCAATATATATATCTTTCAAATTTCCATAACAACACTTATATAATCACGAATTCCAACATCGAAATATTCCGAAGACAATTTCGATTCAAATCCACTCCAATGCAATCATTGGATATTTTGGTTATTTTCAAAACCCTTTTTAAATTCAATTTATTTATTAAAAATAAATAGAATTATATTTCTAGTTCAAAACTAGTTCATTTCGATAAAAATCTATTTTTATCTTTTCAAATATGGAGTTTTTCATCCCAATTCTTTCTAAATCATTTCTTATGATTTTACACAAATTATTATTATTTTTAATAATTTTATCAAGGCCTGTACAGTCGATTTCCATCAACGGCCATCGAACTGCACTTACAGCGACCTTTTTCAAATATGATATGGACATAATTCCAAATCCAACCGCTAAATTTTGAATTTCTAATATTCGTTAGAAAGCTCTTTTCGATACGAACCCAACGGTTCCGGTTTTAGGAGAATCCGACGGTCGGATCTCCCGTAATGTCCGTTTGAAATAAATGGTCGAAATTCACGAACTGCCGCGGCGCGGCGCGTTCTATTCAGGCCATTATATTATATATATAATATATATAATATATACTTCGTCGATTTCTATTTAAAACGAATTATATAAATAGTTTTAAAATCGTTTCAAAAGTTATTTCAACTTTCTTTTCAATTCAAATCAAAATTGAACTCTTCTTTATAAATTCGTTTTAAAATTTATTTCTATTCAATTCAAATTTCAATTCAATTTGAATTCATTTCAATTCGCTTTCAATTCAATTTGAAT
This sequence comes from Allium sativum, assembly GCA_030737875.1. Taxonomy (NCBI): domain Eukaryota; kingdom Viridiplantae; phylum Streptophyta; class Magnoliopsida; order Asparagales; family Amaryllidaceae; genus Allium; species Allium sativum. Next base: position 496,662,802 of record CM060920.1, read on the forward strand.
TCGTTTTCAATTCATTTCATTTCGAAATCGTTTTCAATTCAATTCATTTCGAAATCGTTTTCAATTCAATTCATTTCGAAATCGTTTTCAATTCAATTCATTTCGAAATGGTTTTCAATTCAATTCATTTCGAAATCGTTTTCAATTCAATTCATTTCGAAATCGTTTTCAATTCAATTCATTTCGAAATGGTTTTCAATTCAATTCATTTCGAAATCGTTTTCAATTCAATTCATTTCGAAATCGTTTTCAATTCAATTCATTTCGAAATCGTTTTCAATTCAATTCATTTCGAAATCGTTTTCAATTCAATTCATTTCGAAATCGTTTTCAATTCAATTCATTTCGAAATCGTTTTCAATTCAATTCATTTCGAAATGGTTTTCAATTCAATTCATTTCGAAATGGTTTTCAATTCAATTCATTTCAAAATGAATAAAATCGATATAAATATCATTCACGTCAAAATGGCGTCAATCTAATCAACACGGCTTCATAAATTTCTATTTTCAAATATTCTATTTCAAATGTTTCTTTTTCAAAAATAGTTGTTATCATCAAAACATTTCGTTCAACACATGACCAATCTCAATGAATGAGTATTGTCAACACATGAACTTTTATTTTATATTGATAAAGATGTAAATTTTATTACTAAAATATTTCGTTCAACACATGACCAATCTCAATGGATGAGTATTGTCAACACATGAACTTTTATTTTATATTATTCTTTATTTTTCAAATTGGAATGAGGCCCAATCAATTACCATATAAAGTTAATTATATGGATTTTCATACAACACATGTATATAATAGCATGGAAAAATAATCAATCATCAACCAAAGTGCACTACACTGTATAAGCATCAAATATAGATATCTAACGCTTAAAACAGCCTGTCAATCAACCGATCGACATATTTAACAAATCAGGATGAGTGAACTTCAAATTTCATCCCAACACCCGTGTGGGGTTTCAAACAATCAAACACATATTTTATTTGTGCTGTTGGGCGATGTGTAAAATTTATCGACCCAATCAATGTCCTTCAAATAGGTGTACATAAACAAACCGTCTGGTTTGTAAATGAATATTTATTTTATTCACTTTCACTATATTCGTATTCACGTTAAAAATTATATTTTTAACGATAAAACATTTTATTTCAACATATGAATTTTTATTATTCATTTACACAAATAAAATGATATTTTTATTTTCTAACATATTTTAGAAAATTTCGGCGGCATAACGGCACGATACTAGAAACGGGACAAGGCCTAGCCTTATCCCCGGTCTAGTGAAGGCCCACGCCATTCACACATCAATCAAATCAATTTCGTTTCACCAACCAATTCAATTCAAACCAATAAACTAACCAATTACTCAACCAAACAATTTAACAAACAAGCCATCCATGGTCTGTGGATGACGGGTGTCGGGTGCTACTAAGCACCGTCTACATCCTAGTATATATATATATAACTAGAAAAAGAGAATTTGAGTGAGAAGTTCTCACCGATAGCTATCCAATCATCTTGACTCTTCTTCGATATAAATCTTCTTCGTTCTCGCCTTTTTGTTACCTTCGCTGCCAGCTTTCACTACATATGTAAAAATCACATTTTTACTTCGTTATTCAATATATAAAAATCATATTTTTATTTCGAAGTTCAATATATAAAAATCATATTTTTATTTCGAAGTTCAATATATAAAAATCATATTTTTATTTCGAAGTTCAATATATAAAAATCATATTTTTATTTCGAAGTTCAATATATAAAAATCATATTTTTATTACTATGTTATATAGATAAAAATTATATTTTTATCACGCTATTTTCCACCTAAATATTTCGCCTTTATAAACATATAGACTTCGCCTTTATAAAAATATAGATTTCGCCTTTATAAACATATAGATTTCGCCTTTATAAAAATATAAAGTTCGCCTTTTCTAATATTGATTTCGCCTTTATAAAAATATAAAGTTCGCCTTTTCTAATATTAAAAATCCGAACTTTACGAAAGTAAAAATCCTATTTTTTTCTCTAAAAATATACTTTTTCCTATTTAAGCAAAAATCATATTCCATACTGTTCTTTCTATTTTTAAACAAAGTAAATTCCTATCTTCTAATTCAAAACAATGCTAATTTTATTTCAAAAACCCTGCTAAATTCTTTTTATATACACTGATTTTTTCCTACAATGCTATATTTTTCTAATAAAAACTGATTTTTTTTTTATAAATACTATTATATATTTTAAATCGAATTTTATTTAAACTGTAAAATAAATAAAATAAATAAAAAAAACAGAAAATAAGAAAAATGTTAAACCTTTCTTCCTCGTTTACACTCCCTGCTGTCGTTCAAAGCTTCCTTCGCAACTAGGGTTGCAAATTCCGATCACCAGGGATGGCGTGAAGATTATCGACGGCTCCTCCGATGACGGCCTACGCGAGGCGCTGCTCCCCTGCCCTCCTCGATCAACTCGGAGATCCCTTGGAGCTGGAAGCGGTGCGCGAGCGACAGCTGTTGGAGGCTCGCTGGGGGGGGGGGGGGTTTCAACGATGGGGGGGGCGGTTTTTTGGGAAGAAGGCGCGGAGAAGAAGAAGGGTGAGGGGTAGCGACTGGGGGGGTGGATGGAGCGATGGCGATCGCCTGCGATGGAGGCGCTCGTTTTTTTCTTTTTTTTTCTTTTCCCTAATCTGAAGTCAACGGTAGAAAAGGAGGGGGGGTAGTTAAGGAGAAATATATATATTTATTTTATTTATTTATTTTCCCATTCAAAAAGTAGCTTTTAAATTCGAACTCGAAACGAGGCCCAACGACTGTCGCCCCTAGCTAATTACCCCCATTCCGAACACAATGGAATATATATCGTAGGCTGATTCGGCCGTTACAATCAGTTTCCGTTAAATTTACATTTAAATCACTATATTGAATTTTAAACGTACATTTCAAATTACCGGGGCCACATACTAACTTTAAAAATTCTCGAAAAATATTTTCTAGCTTCGTATTGACGATACGGTCCTAACAAAACTAGTTTCGTCAAATTCTGAGATCGTTTGAAAAATGGCCAATTTCCAGTCGATTAAAATCAACTGAAACTGGTCAAACGCGTTTTCCTTTGCCACGCTCACATATTGATTCGAAAAATTATGAAATTTGAAACCTAGCAATTATTTAACATCACGGACCCAACAAAACTGGTTTCATCGAAATCCGAGGTCGTTTGCAAAATGTCCATTTTTAAGAGCCTGAATTCCATAGCGGCTATTCAGAATTTTCAACTGGACATATCTTTTGATTCCCGCTATGAAATTTCGATTTGTCGAATTCGTTGGAAAGATATTATCAATTAGATTCTAATGTTTTTGGTTTCACTAAAATCCGGATTGTTTTGCAGCCGGTACATTCAATTGAAGTTTGAAATTGAATTATCGAACTACCGCGCCATTTTCAATTCCTTTTATAATTATATATAAATATAATATATTCTAACGACGACGTATATAATATATACGTCGAATTATATTCAAAATAAATTTTTCGTCGATATTATTTAAAATAATTCATTTTAAATAATCAAAATTCGCTAAAATAGCCAAAATAAAAATTTTAAACTGGCCCAGATTTTCGGGTTATTACACACCGCGTCACTCTACATTCTCGATCTCCACAATAAAATGCACGCAAGTGCAAATATCGGACGCTAAACCTAAATCCAAAGTCATAAATTCAATCGATGCTCCTAATTCAAGCCTTCTGAAAACCCTAGGACCACGGTACTCTGTTGAACTATTGAATGGTCGTCGCACTTTGAAATGATAGTACAGGATCGAAGAGAACTGAAAAGGTACAAAGATTTAAGTGTTGGAATTTATGGACTTTAATTTGAATTTTTACAAATTTATGAAGTTACGGTTTTAGATTTTGGGAAGAATTTAGTGGCGGCACTTTGTTTGACCAGAGAAAATGAATAAGGGTTTGGAGGGTTTGTTTAGGGGATATATATAGAATAAATTTGGCTTGCTTAAGAAGCTTCCTTTATTTATTTATTTTATTAATTTATATTCTATTTCTATTTGTATTTATCATCTAAAAATCTGCACGATCACACATGATATCCAAAAATCATGAAAATTGGCACACAGCTACAGTTCAACATCATGGACCTGACGGAACTTGTTTCGTCGAATTTCAACTCCGTTTGCTCATACAGCATATTTTTAAAGTCAAATTATCGATTTTTTTTCACATTAAAATCCCGTACGGTCACATAATGACTCCAAAAATCACAAAAATTGAAATCTAACAATAATTTAATATTCCGGATCCAACAAATTTAGTTTCGTCAAAAACGGAGCTCATTTGCAAAAATGCCTATTTTTAAAGCTCTAAATAAACCCATTTAAATATTAATATATTTAAAACAATTTAATTTAATATTAATAAATTAATATTATCACATATATATATTCACATACAATATTATATAACTCCAAAATAATCCTATCAGGATTTATAACTCGATATTTCAAATCCAGTTTAAATCGATATACAATTTATATTAAAAATCCTTTTATAATATAATTAAATCGTTATAATTTATGAACAAATTCAATAGCGACTTTTCGAAAATTTGATTTGGACATAACTCACAATCTACCTGACGAAATCTTGATTTTTCTCTTCCATTAGAAAAATATAGTTCACCAACTCCGAACGTTTCTTGTTTCACAGAAATCTGATATAAAATGGATTATGTATATTCATTTAAAGTTCAAATCGCCAAATTACAAACTGCCGCGCCATTTCGAGCGCGATTATAATTATAATACAATTTATATGTTCTAAAGCTGTTTATTAAATAGATTTGTTATTGCAACTCAATTCTGAACTAAATTATATTTTATAAATAATCCAATTCTCACAATATTGTGAATTCTACTATTTCTGACTATTTCGAAAATTAAATATATTATTCTATTATTTATATTAATTAAATATTCAATATTATTTAATTAAACAACCATTTAAATCTCTAAATCACTATTTAAATAATTAAATAAATTAATTATTATACTGTAAAAATATGGGATGTTACATTCTTCCCCCTTCAATTAATTTCCTCCTCGAAATTGCTAAGGTAGAAAACAAACCCTATTAACTGGGTTAAAAATTATTTATTTTGTAACGATCTTGAAAATTAAAAAAAATATATAATAGTTTATTCTATTTAATTTCAAAATTTTAACATCCGAGTATTCAGCGTTGCTTAGCGGTAGCGCACGAAGCTAGAAACGCGCGTTAAACAGATATCGTCAGTTGTATGTAGTGGTGCTAATCGTTCACATTCTGGTGAGTATAAATCTCTGACACAAAAAAAAAAAATAAGAAAAAAAAATGAAATGGTATCGGAATCCAGGCGAACTTCGCCTAAAAATATTAAATAGAATTCTATGTAATATGCCATATTTTGTTTACAGAAACTAGATCATTCGATGTTCCGAATAGTTGTTTTAACCAGGCTTAGTACATACAAGTCGGTTGCCGTGGTTTCAAACCCATCGGTAGTTTACAGTTCGTTCTTTTATCTGAGTACACTTGGAATTTCACTGGAGTACGCCTGGAGAGGAACTAATACCTTAACAATACTAATATCCGAATAAATTTAATTTTTTTAAAACAATTTTTTTGATATATATATTAGAAAGTTGACACCTGTTAGTAGCTTGGTTCAAGGACTAACACGTGCTCATCTTGCTGGAAGAGAACCGCCACGTTCCCTTATTTCTCTGATATATTCTCTTCCCCTTTTTTTTATTGTCTCTGCCCTTTGCTCTTTCATTTTGTTTCGGCAAAGTAAATTCAAAAGAAAAAAAAGAAACGTTCCATCATATCACTGAACCTTCCTCGCACGCAAGTCTCCATCTTCCAAGCTCTCACCAGTCCGCCTTTCCCTTCCAGCGTGAGTTCCTTTCCCTCTCTCCTTCTTTTACATGCATGAAATAGCTTCATTCTTCACCTAAATGTATTGTACCATAATGGAACCATGCTCCGTTCTTGTTTTTGCCCTGTGCTGTAGCTGGTTTGAGCGCATGCTGTGTATACTTGAACTTGAAAATGCACATGTTGATGTTTTGCCTGTAGAAGGCTTGCGCATGTTCTAGAAAAGAAAAAAAAACTTGATGCATGTGCAAGTCATTAGAAATAAATAAATAATAAGGGGGAATACGTTGGTTTCAAGCATGTTACATGCAGCATGCATTTTTGGTACAAAAGGGTACCCCTTGTACATGCGTTACCTTGTTTGCATGTTTACATGCATTACTTTGTAAAAAAAAAAAAAAAAAAAAAAAAAACGAAATTTAGCGCATGTAAACTAAAGCGGTATAACCGAAATCTTTTGCATAAGCGTCGCATGAAAATTGATCGGCCAGTCTAAATAAAGATCGTGCCTTTGTTTTAGGTAACGAAGTTCCGCCTTGCAGCCGTTAGCGTCGTCCTGCTCATAACGTGTCTTCTCGCTTTCGCCACGAAAGGTGAGTTTTCTCACGCATGACTAATTTATTATTAAGTGAATTAGAAACTTGAGATGTTGATTGAAATGTTAGAGTGCTCTAGATTTATTTGTTTTATGGTTGTGCACATGCTACACACGCACCGTTCTTACATGACACTATGAATGTTTGTATGATATGTTATGTTATTATTCTCAACATGCAAGTCCCTAATTTAGAAAAAAAAAACATCACGGGTTGAAATGATAAATACCCGAACCCCTGCATATTCGAATCGGTTTGGGATACGGGTTGAAATGATACACACCCGTGATTCGAATATTTTTAAGAACGGATTGAAATGATAAATATCCGTACCACTTGACCATAGGTTAGAAAATAATATATGGACACCGTGGTCAATAAATTTATTTAAAACATTATGTCGATTTTTGGGTAAATGGATTTTTAACGTAATTTTCATATAGCGTAAGAATATTTAAAGAAAATTGTTTCAAATTCAACTTGTGTTTTATAGGATTCAATTTGCACGTAAATAAGTTTGAGAATGATCATATGAGTTTTATAAAGGAGTTGGGATTTAACAATTCATCATTTTATTTTCAACTAATGATGAAGTGTTTGGAAATTTATCAATGAAGAAGGATATGTTAATTGAAAGTTAAATAGTTTCGGGGAGATCGTTTTGCAATGAGAATATTGAATTGAATCAAATAAACGAAAATTTGGTTTAAATATGGGAATAGTGATGGGACATGGATTGAGATTGGAACTGGACTAATATTATTTAATAAAACCAGAATTTCATAAAGACTATTTTTCCGCCTTACTTGATTTTTGTAAAATCTTTCCTTATAAATAATTTGATTTCTTCAACTATATCGATTTATAATAGTTTTCGTCTATATATATATGTATGTATACATTTTTCCCACTTAATATATATATATATATATTTTAACTTAATTATTTAAATATATACTTATACTTATTATTTCAACTTAATTATTTAAATATATATTTATTATTATTATTTTTAAAACAAAAGCTTTGTCCAATCCAATCTCGTGAATTTTGAAGGTTCAAATGTAGGATTTCAAGTATAATGCCATTCTATGGAAGAGAGAACTCCGAACCCAAATGATTGACAAATTTGTGAATATGGATTTTTGAAATCTTAATTGAACAAATGGGAATTGATTTAAGCAAATGGGTTTTGGAGATACTTGAATAACGTGTTTGGCGATACTTGAATATGATTTTTAAACCGATGGCCATGGTGTGATAAATTTAAGCGTGGGTTGTTAAAGAGACCAAAGTCGGTAAGTGGCATACTCTCTATCAGTGCCGATACCACTTTAACAACTGTATACGTGGTGACGTATCTAGAACGAAGCATGATGACTTGGGGCGATTTCTGGATTGAAGATGGTGAACGATAACGATATGGCCTTGACATTCGGGTCATAATTAAATGACTAAAACAGGAGCTATACCGTGACTAATTGAGGTAGCACCTTTGATCGAACACGTTTCTTCGATACCATTTCTATGACTATGTTATGATTTGGGGTACCCCTTTTGATTTGGGAATGTGTTTCGAGGTGGGCGGTAGTGGCTGCTATGCGTTACCACCGGTCCAGGAGTGCAATTGGTAGAATCCTACCCTGGTATTGCCTCGAGTACCATGTCATTTACCCTAGCGAGCCCCATACGATTTTGATTTGTATCGTACCTATGGAGTGCCCTCTGATGCCATCCGTGTTAGGTTGGGTTTACGGTACTGTACAGAATACGGTATTATAACGGTGTAAGGGTAAAAATGTAATCCCGCTTACGCTATTTTTATTACTTATACATTACTGAATAGACATTACCATAATAACGTACTATTACATGTATTAGTTTCACGGATCCTTAGAGGATGGAAATCCCAACATCCTTTAAGTTATTGTACATTTTTATGAACATGTCATTTGTGCTGATTCACTTATATAAGACTATTAGTCCTGACTCGAGTGTATTGTTTCTTTGACATTATGCTTGGGTTAGCTTGAGAACCTCAGTTGTTCGTGATGCATTTGGGAGATTTGCATCTTTTGGAATCTGCAGTTATCAGCTTCTAGTTATCTAAGTTATCAAGGTTGCTACTAGTTATCTATATGTACTCTATTTTGTATGAGCTTATGACTCATTATGTACTTATATCTATCATGTATCGCGTATGAACCTATGTACTACTTTGTTCTGCTGCAAGTTACTCTGTTTCTATATCTGTGGTTCTGTGTTCTGATTTGCATTTACCTCAATAGTTAAAATAACAATTCACGGTTTTGAGCGATTCAGATCTGACATGAGTGGTTTATTGTTGATTTGAATGGTTTGAAATTGTGGGTCGTTACAGTTGGTATCAGAGCTGAGGTTTAACCTTAGCTGTTGAGGTAAATAACTCATTAGAGATAGGGTGAAAACACCCTAGAATGAGTAAGATCAGTATCAGGATCCAATCTTTGTGAGAGAGCGTATTTTAAAAGTATAAGTATTTCAAGAAAATAAAAGTTTTCAAAGTATTTTAATTATAAAATTTCGATTTGAGTCAATCCTTAGCCTTGTTGCTGAATGTTCCAGATGGATACCAGACATAATCCCGCTCGAGGTCGAGTTAGGGGTCGTGGAGGTCGAGGTCACCCTGTTGAGCCTGAGGCACCAGTCAGGCCAGCCCAGCCCACTCAGCCTGCTAGATTTACCAAGCTTTGTAAGGAGTACACTCATCTGGGAGGCGCTAAGTTTTCAGGTTCCGAATCGATCGTCGAATCCCAGAAATGGTTGGATGAATTGGAGAGAATATTTTCTGGCTTAGAGATTACCGATGCACAGAAGCTTCAGATGGCCGCTTGGCAGCATAAGGATACTACAAGGAATTGGTGGGAATCTTTCGTTAAACATTTAACTGAGACCGACCTTACATGGCCGCATTTTAGGGATGCTTTTGTAACCAAATGGATGCCTGAGTCCGAAAAATCCAAATTGTATCGAGAATTTATGGATCTTAAGCAAGGCAACATGACTTTTGCCGAATATGAAAGGAAATTTGATGAGCTTTCCAAGTTTGGTCCAAACTTGATTGGGACACCATTCCAAAGGAATGAGAAGTTTATACTTGGTGCACGTCCGGAATTCTACGAACATTTGATGAACTATCTTAACCAGCCTTTCTCAGAGCTTATGAACTATGCCACTAGACTTGAGAATTCTCCAAATCTCAAAGGAAAGCAAGTTGCTCACGTGCCACCATCCCAAGGATCATCTAACAACTCAAGGAAGAAGAAGGCAAGGTATTGGGCGCAGAAGAAGCAGCAAAATGTGCAAGGAGTAGGATATAATGCTCAGAGACCTCCCCCTGATCTCTCAAATGTCCGTTGTTACAACTGCCAGCAAATGGGTCACTACTCCAACAACTGTCCTAACCCTCCTAAAGCTCGTGCCCCGCCAACTCATACACCTCGCAATGATCTTTGCCATTCTTGTCTTCAGCCTGGACATATTAGCAGATACTGTCCCACTCAGAACAAAGGAACCACATCCGGAGTTTTCGCTATGACATCTCCCACTCCTCCCACCGGTGATGACACTAAAGGTACGATTTTAAGTGCATTCGCTTTATTTTCTCATCCAGTTCGTGTGTTATTCGACACTGGTGCTTCACATAGTTTTATCTCTATGGATCTTTGTAATGAATTTGAAAAAGCTTTAGAACCCACATTAGCATCTGAATCGTTGTGTGTATCCAATCCAATTGGAGGCCCAGCCTATCTCAGTAGGATTTGTAAAGGAGTTAAACTTCTTTTTGACCTTCATCGTTTCACTGGTGACTTCTATGTTCTTGGTTTTGACGCTTTTGATATTCTTCTTGGCGACGATTGGTTAAAGAAATATAAAGTAGAAATCTCATGCAGATCTCGAACTGTTTCTTTAATAGAAGATCAAGGAAAAGAACTGACGATCAGGTGTCGTATGCCTATAAAGTACGCCGGAAGCTTTGTCTTCTCGCTTGATTCTCATCTCGGCGATCTTAGTTCCACTCCAGTCGTTCAACATTATCCCGACGTGTTTGGTGAAGTAATGGGCCTTCCGCCAAAATGAGAAATTGAATTCCGTATAGACCTTGTCCCGGGAGCACGTCCTGTAGTCCTTCCTCCACGAAGAACGGCGCCAAAGGAAAAAACTGAATTAAGGGCGCAAGTTAAGGATTTACTTTCGAAAGGACTCATTCGACCAAGTTTTTCCGAATGGGGAGCCGCGGTGGTATTTGTAACCAAATCAGATGGATCGCTAAGAATGTGTGTCGATTATCGAGAACTAAACAAACTTATCTTAAAGAATAGATACCCGATGCCTCGAATTAACGATATGTTCGACCAGCTCTATGGAGCTAAAGTTTTCTCTCAACTCGATCTTGCCTCTGGTTTCCATCAGCTTAGAGTAGTCGAGGAGAGCATTCCTAAGACAGCCTTCCGTACGGAGAATGGTTTCTACGAGTGGTTGGTTATGCCATTCGGTTTAACTGACGCTCCAGCTTATTTTGTTGACCTTATGAATCGAGTTTTCCGTGAAGTTCTTAACAGATTTGTCCTCGTTTTCGTTGATGACATTTTAGTCTTTTCGAAGTCCAAAAAGGAACATATGGCTCACTTGGAGTATGTACTTGGAACCTTAAGGGAACACCAATTGAAAGCCAAATTTACGAAATGCCATTTCTGGCAAAATAAAGTTCGCTATCTTGGCCATATAGTTTCTGAAAATGGAATTTCAGTTGATCCAGCCAAGGTTGCTGTGATCAATGATTGGAAAGAACCCAAGAATCCAACCGAAGTTCGTAGTTTCTTAGGACTTGCTGGACACTATCGAATATTCATAGAGAATTTCGGTCGTATTGCCGCGCTGTTGACCGCTTTGACAAGGAAGAATGTTAAGTTTGTTTGGAGTGACAAGTGTAAAGCTGCATTTGTACAGTTGAAGGAAAAACTTACTTCTGCACCTGTTCTTACCGTCCCTAATGGAAATGAAGGATTGCAGTCTATACCGATGCTAGTAAAGAAGGTTTGGAGGCCGTTCTGATGCAGAATGGAAGGGTGATCGCATATGCTAGTCGACAACTTAAGAATCATGAAGTCAATTATGTGACACACGATCGGGAGTTGCTTGCGGTAATGTTTGCTTTGAAGTTATGGAGACATCATCTTTTAGGAACCAAGTTTGAAGTATTTACCGATCATCAATCTCTTAAGTATATATTCTCCCAAAAAGACCTAAATCAAAGACAAGTTAGATGGCTTGAGTTTCTCGCTTCCTATGATGTTGACATTAAATACACTCCGGGAATGGCAAATGTAGTAGCTGATGCACTGAGTCGGAAGAAGGCTATGTTATGTCAAATTTCAGTGTCACTACCCCTTATGGATCGCATTGCAGCCAAGCAGGATGAAGAACATATAATTATACTCATCAAGGAGAAAGTTCGGAAAAGAGAAGTGGGTGATCATAGCAAGATGGATGCTCAGATTGATAAGAAAGGAGTCCTACGAATTAGAAACCGAATATGCGTTCCATATGTTGACGGTCTAAGGCAAGAAGTATTAAGGGAATGTCATCAGTCTAATCTCTCTATCCATCCAGGTATAAATAAGATGTTCCAAAATATGAATAAATTATTTTGCTGGAGAGGTATGAAGCGAGATGTTTGTCGTCACGTTAATAGATGCATGACCTGCCAGCAGATAAAAGCAGATCATCAAAAGGTCGCTGGACTATTACAACCTCTTGAAATTCCTAGTTGGAAATGGGATCAAATTTCCATGGATTTTATCGACGGTCTCCCTAAGACGAGAAAAGGGAATGAGGGCATTTGGGTAATTGTGGACAGATTGACCAAGTCAGCCCATTTCCTTCCCGTTAAAGCTAGCCGTACCCGCATCGAGCCTAGCGGAATTATATATGAAAGAAATCGTTAGATTGCACGGCGTTCCCTCTAGCATCGTCTGTGACCGAGACCCGATCTTCACGAGTAGATTTTGGAAAGCATTTCAGGAAGCCTTGGGTACTAGATTAAATCTTAGTACTGCCTATCATCCACAGACAGATGGTCAAACGGAAAGATTAAACCAAGTATTGGAAGATCTCCTTCGCGCCTGTATCCTTGACTATGGAGGATCTTGGGATGATCACCTTCATCTTGTTGAATTCATGTACAATAATAGCTACCAGGCTAGCATCGGAAGTTCTCCCTTTGAGGCCTTATATGGAAAATCGTGTAGATCGCCTGCTAGTTGGATTGAACAAGGAGATCGTTTGCTTCTTGGACCAGATATGATTATGGAAGCAACGCAAAAAGTCACTGATATCAGGAATAAGATGAGAATTGCTCAAGACCGTCAAAAGAAATACGCAGATAGAAGAAGAAAGAATTTAGAATTCGAGGTTGGAGATCAAGTCTTTTTGAAGATCTCACCATTAAAGAATGTAATTCGTTTTGGACGAAAAGTAAAGCTAGCTCCCAGATTCATTGGTCGGTTCCGTATTTTAGAGAAGATTGGTCCTTTGGCTTATCGCATTGAGTTACCTGAGAAGCTTGCAGGAGTACATAATGTGTTTCATATATCCCATCTTCGGAAATGTTTACGTGATCCTTCTTCATATGTTCATCCGACTGCACTTAATAATTTGGATATCGAACCTAACTTGACTGTTAAGAAGAGACCTCTTTGTATAGTCGATAGAGGTACGAAGCAGCTTAGGAAGAAATCGGTCAGCTTAGTCAAAGTGCAGTGGAGTGACGATGATCGAGACTGTACTTGGGAAACGGAGGAGAGCATGCGTTCTTCGAATCCAGAATTATTCATTCCATGTATTATTCATTTAATCCACCCATCTTATCCATATCTGTCTTTGCAATTCATCAGACACCTAGTTCTTTTCGAGGACGAAAAGCTTTTAAGTGGGGGAGGATGTAACGATCTTGAAAATTAAAAAAAATAATAGTTTATTCTATTTAATTTCAAAATTTTAGCATTCGAGTATTCAGTGTTGCTTAACGGTAGCGCACGAAGCTAGAAACGCGCGTTAAACAGATATCGTCAGTTGTATGTAGTGGTGCTAATCGTTCACGTTCTGGTGAGTATAAATCTCTGACACAAAAAAAAAATAAAAAAAAATAAAATGAAATGGTATCGGAATCCAGGCGAACTTCGCCTAAAAATATTAAATAGAATTCTATGTAATATGCCATATTTTGTTTACAGAAACTAGATCATTCGATGTTCCGAATAGTTGTTTTAACCAGGCTTAGTACATACAAGTCGGTTGCCATGGTTTGAAACCCATCGGTAGTTTACAGTTCGTTCTTTTATCTGAGTACACTTGGAATTTCACCGAAGTACGCCTGGAGAGGAACTAAAACCTTAACAATACTAATATCCGAATAAATTTAATTTTTTTAAAATAATTTTTTAATATATATATTAGAAAGTTGACACCTGTTAGTAGCTTGGTTCAAGGACTAACACGTGCTCATCTTGCTGGAAGAGAACCGCCACGTTCCCTTATTTCTTTGATATATTCTCTTCCCCTTTTTTTTATGTCTCCGCCCTTTGCTCTTTCATTTTGTTTCAGCAAAGTAAATTCAAAAGAAAAAAAAAGAAACGTTCCATCATATCACTGAACCTTCCTCGCACGCAAGTCTCCATCTTCCAAGCTCTCACCAGTCCGCCTTTCCCTTCCAGCGTGAGTTCCTTTCCCTCTCTCTATCCTTCTTTTACATGCATGAAATAGCTTCATTCTTCACCTAAATGTATTGTACCATAATGGAACCATGCTCCATTCTTGTTTTTGCCCTGTGTTGTAGCTGGTTTGAGCGCATGCTGTGAACCTGCATGTATGCTTGAACTTGAAAATGCACATGTTGATGTTTTGCCTGTAGAAGGCTTGCGCATGTTCTAGAAAAGAAAAAAAAAACTTCATGCATGTGCAAGTCATTAGAAAAAAATAAATAAATAAATAAATAATAAGGGGGAATACGTTGGTTTCAAGCATGTTACATGCAGCATGCATTTTGGGTACAAAAGGGTACCCCTTGTACATGCGTTACCTTGTTTGCATGTTTACATGCATTACTTTGTAAAAAAAAACGAAATTTAGCGCATGTAAACTAAAGCGGTATAACCGAAATCTTTTGCATAAGCGTCGCATGAAAATTGATCCGCCAGTCTAAATAAAGATCGTGCCTTTGTTTTAGGTAACGAATTTCCGCCTTGCAGCCGTTAGCGTCGTCCTGCTCATAACGTGTCTTCTCGCTTTCGCCACGAAAGGTGAGTTTTCTCACGCATGACTAATTTATTATTAAGTGAATTAGAAACTTGAGATGTTGATTGAAATGTTAGGGTGCTCTAGATTTGTTTGTTTTATGGTTGTGCACATGCTACACGCGCACCGTTCTTACATGACACTATGAATGTTTGTATGATATGTTATTATTCTCAACATGCAAGTCCCTAATTTAGAGAAAAAAAACATCACGGGTTGAAATGATAAATACCCGAACCCCTGCATATTCGAATCGGTTTGGGATACGGGTTGAAATGATACACACCCGTGATTCGAATATTTTTAAGAACGGATTGAAATGATAAATATCCGTACCACTTGACCATAGGTTAGAAAATAATATATGGGCACCGTGGTCAATAAAGTTATTTAAAACATTATGTCGATTTTTGGGTAAATGGATTTTTAACGTAATTTTCATATAGCGTAAGAATATTTAAAGAAAATTGTTTCAAATTCAACTTGTGTTTTATAGGATTCAATTTGCACGTAAATAAGTTTGAGAATGATCATATGAGTTTTATTAACGAGTTGGGATTTAACAATTCATCATTTTATTTTCAACTAATGATAAAGTGTTTGGAAATTTATCAATGAAGAAGGATATGTTAAATGCAAGTTAAATAGTTTCGGGGAGATCGTTTGTCAATGAGAATATTGAATTGAATCAAATAAACGAAAATTTGGTTTAAATATGGGAATAGTGATGGGACAGGGATTGAGATTGGAACTGGACTAATATTATTTAATAAAACCAGAATTTCATAAAGACTATTTTTCCGCCTTACTTGATTTTTGTAAAATCTTTCCTTATAAATAATTTGATTTCTTCAACTATATCGATTTATAATAGTTTTCGTCTGTATATATATATATATATATATACACACATTTTTCCCACTTAATATATATATATTTCAACTTAATTATTTAAATATATACTTATTACTATTATTTCAACTTAATTATTTAAATATATATTTATCATTATTATTTTTAAAACAAAAGCTTTGTCCAATCCAATCTCGTGAATTTTGAAGGTTCAAATGTAGGATTTCAAGTATAATGACATTCTTTGGAAGAGAGAACTCCGAACCCAAATGATTGACAAATTTGTGAATATGGATTTTTGAAATCTTAATTGAACAAATGGGAACTGATTTAAGCAAACGGGTTTTGGAGATACTTGAATAACGTGTTTGGCGATACTTGAATATGATTTTTGAACAGATGGCCTTGGTGTGATAAATGTAAGCGTAGGTTGTTAAAGAGACCGGAGTCGGTAAGTGGCATACTCTCTGTCAGTGCTGATACCACTTTAACAACTATATACGTGGTGACGTATCTAGAACGAAGCATGATGACTTGGGGCGATTTCTGGATTGAAGATGGTGAACGATAACGATATGGCCTTGACATTCGGGTCATAATTAAATGACTAAAACAGGAGCTATATCGTGACTAATTGAGGTAGCACCTTTGATCGAACACGTTTCTTCGATACCATTTCTATGACTATGTTATGATTTGGGGTACCCCTTTTGATTTGGGAATGTGTTCCGAGGTGGGCGGTAGTGGCTGCTATGCGTTACCACCGGTCCGGGAGTGCAATTGGTAGAATCCTACCCTGGTATTGCCTCGAGTACCATGTCATTTACCCTAGCGAGCCCCATACGATTTTGATTTGTATCGTACCTATGGAGTGCCCTCTGATGCCATCCGTGTTAGGTTGGGTTTACGGTACTGTATAGAATACGGTATTATAACGGTGTAAGGGTAAAAATGTAATCCCGCTTACGCTATTTTTATTACTTATACTTTACTGAATAGACATTACCACAATAGCGTACTATTATATGTATTAGTTTCACGGATCCTTAGAGGATGGAAATCCCAACATCCTTTAAGTTACTGTACATTTTTATGAACATGTCATTTGTGCTGATTCACTTATATAAGACTAATAGTCCTGACTCGAGTGTATTGTTTCTTTGACATTATGCTTGGGTCAGCTTGAGCACCTCAGTTGTTCGTGACGCATTTGGGAGATTTGCATCTTTTGGATCATCTGCAGTTATCAGCTTCTAGTTATCTAAGTTATCCAGGTTACTACTAGTTATCTATATGTACTCTATTTTGTATGAGCTTATGACTCATTATGTACTTATATGTATCATGTATCGCGGATGAACCTATGTACTACTTTGTTCCGCTGCAAGTTACTCTGTTTCTATATCTGTGGTTCTGTGTTCTAATTTGCATTTACCTCAATAGTTAAAATAACAATTCACGGTTTTGAGCGATTCAGATCTGACATGAGTGGTTTATTGTCGATTTGAATGATTTGAAATTGTGGGTCGTTACATGTTTACTTCTTAATTTCAGTTTCAATTGAACCAATTTCTTTCACTTAAAATATTAATTCATTTCTATTAACAAAATTTTTAAAATATTCTGAAAATTTTCTAGCATCCGAAATTTTTGAAATTTTTTGCCAGCACCTCCTTTGTACGGCTCAATCGGTACTACTATAGCTCGCTTCTCTAGGCCGTCTCCTATCCAAAATAAAATTAAACAGCCAAGCGGCTTGCCGATTCAGCTCATAAAATCACCAAACTCATATAAAAATAAACGTGTACCTTTTTGTCATGCATATCATTATATACCTTCCATCTGCTACAAATTCAACATATACCAATATCATCCCAATCAAAATCCAATCAATTTTGTCCTTACCCAATCATTCGCTCACATCCAAACCAAATTCCTTTTCAACTCAAGTTTCATTCTTGATTCCAAACTCATATTCCACTAATCTGGTTCCATTTCAAATCCCTATCTCACAATACAATTTTATCTCGATATCATTCCAATCCAATTCAATTTCAATGTCCATTTAACTGGCATTATTTTAATTCTAGTTTTCTTTTGCAAATTTCCTTTTAATTTATTATATTTTAAACAATCTCTTACCAGGAATTTTAAACAACTTACCCTTTTAAAAAAATATCAAATATTCCCTTTGGGAGTCAAAAAAACTTGTTCACTCAAAACAATTCCAAAACAATATCTTTGGTAGTAATCCGTCACTTACAACTTGAAAATGAGCACTGATGATGTGGCTAGCATCATCAAGGTTATTTCCCAACGACCGAAGTGAGTTCAATACTATATCTCTTTTCAAAACTCATATTTAAACATCTCCATTTTGAAATTGATTACAAAATACCTTTCTCAATGTTTGTAAAACAATTTAAAATCTCCTAGGATTTTAAAATTCTCATATATTTAATTCAAATTCATTTACAAACACTTTTTCAATTTCCAGAGTTTAAATTCCAATTCTGATTTTAATTTCAGATTTGATTCATCTGATTTCATATAACACACTTCTATGAATTCTGATTGGTTATTTATAATCATTTCAATTATAATTTTATTCGATTATAATAATGACCAACACATCAAATATAATATTCCCAATATATATACTTATTTATATCAAAATATATTTTGGGCAAAATTATTTCATTTACTCTCTTTTCAAAACACACTATGTCGGTTCATCGTACTTGAGTGTTTATAAACCCCTACCGATACAGTGGATCAAACTGATCGACCAGAACTCATAAACAACTCAACCAATAAATCTCTATAATATAAAATAATTTTTATACAATAAATAAATACGTCCACTCATATATATACACTTAAACTCAATCTAGGGTATTACTAACCCCATCTCTACTGAGTCACGCCATAGAGCCAAGGTAATTACTTAACCTTCAGCTCTGATACCACAGTAATGACCCGAGGAATTTGCGACCATGGTAATCGACATAAACTCAATGTCAACTATTCAAGCATCGGAAATAGCGGATAGTTAATGAAAGAAAATAGAAGGTGAGAAATAGATAAGATAGAAAATTAGAATAGAAGAACAAGAACATAAATATAGCATCAATAGAGTAACACGAATCTCACAGCGGAACGAATAAAATATAGTATACAACATAACTCTTAAATAAAATATAGTATACAACATAACTCTTAAATAAAAATCTCACAGCGGAAATAACTATAGCTATATAATCCTGAAGCCTCCTGCTCCAAGATCTCCAAGTATACCTGAAAAATCCCGACTACTTGACTGCCCATACAGATTTAGGCACCCAATAGTTTAGGGTAAAACAAAACAAAATAAACTCTGGGTCAGTCATGGGACTGGTGTGAGTAAACAATTTAAAACAGTTTGAGAAAATAAACGATATCTCGTAAGACCATGCCGTATAACACAGAACGGGCTTTTCCCCTATGAGAATCCAGAGCATTTGATTTAACATCAAAAATCCTTTTTGCAAGAGACAATGATCTTTTATATCAAAACTCTTTTGATATTTTATTAGTGCTGTCAACCATAATATAATAATCATCTAGCAGAACGCTTTCATCTCACATTCCACATACATAATATATAATCAAAAACTGTGGGCACTTATTGGGTAATGAATTCCAACCGGCAAGGTATGGGACTACCTTCCGACAGTGTATCTCTAGAGAGGAATATACAGGGTTCAATAAGAACATCTTGTAACCCAGGCGAAACATGACCGGTCACTCATTTCGCTTGAGTGAACTGAATGCATTATCACCAAAAGTTGGGATCAGCAGCCGTTTCCCGAAAGGGACAACATCGAAATAGATTATAGAAGTAAATGGAATTTCTCTAGATCTGGCGACAATACACCCTAATTGGCAGCTAACCACATAGACATGCGACTTACCCGATTTTGTACCATTTCCTGGTTGTGAGGCTAGAGGCCATAACGTATATATCACACCTTCATTTACTTTGAATGCCACATCGTCATACCCGCCAAATCGCAGATTGATTTCCCCAGAAATATCATGGGTATACAGCTAAGAGAAATGAATTCCTCCGCCACCAAATGTAAATACGTTTCAAGAGATCAACTTGCGCGATCTATTAAATATACTCTATTAGACATTCTTCTATACAGGTTGTCCTAGGTCTGGACAAACTGAACGCACTATTCTGTAAACCCATCTTAGGCAATTTCTACCTAGGATTTTCCAGAACAGCCCTTGCATAAACTCCATCTCAATTATCTTCATCATATTTGAATCGCAACATTAGTGCCTATACGGAGTGGTTTTCAGATAATAAATCTGATCCCGGTCTCTCCATATTGACGATAGGAAAATGGTCAAAACTTTGATAGTCGATTCTTTAACTATCATAGGAAAACATCCATACACACAACGATCTTATTTCTAAATGGAAGTTTTATTGATCAATCATCAATCAACATTTTTTCCTTTAAATTTATTTATCATTAATTTATTTATTTACCCATTTCCTGTTTCCGTATATATTCAGAAATTCTTATTTTCTAAATCTAGAAAATATACCTTATTAACATTGGAAAAACGTTTCCATTTCTTATTCACGCATCACTATCATTTCACGTCCATCAGTCTCTAACCGTAAATTAGTAAGAGAACAATACCCTAAGTATTAATCTCGAAGGCCGAAACCAACATCAAATCGGTACCCAGGAAACCATTCAACTTAACTAATCTCCAGTTAGTTTCTAATTTCCTTAATTCTATTTCTTATCTTCTTATCAAATCATTGCTTATGCAACTCTCGAATTCAGTTTTTGAATCCAATTCTTTTATGAAAAGCATTGGTTATGACTATAGCTTTATAATCCTTACTTTCAAAATATCTAACTTCATAATATAACTTTTATTCCTTAATTTAAATAATAACTAAATAAACAATTTATTTATAAATAAATAAATCTTGATTAGAAATCGGAAAGTAAATAATACTTTGCCAAATTCGACATAATCAAATTCGACATAATCAAATTCGACATATAACTCTCCTTCATGTGATCTCTATTCGATTAAGTCTCCTGTGAATAACTTATATTCAATTGACTCTCTTCGAATAATTTATATTTGATTAACTCTCTTCGAATAACTTATATTCGATTAACTCTCTTCGAATAACTTTTATTCGTTCAACTCTTTTCGAATAACTTATATTCGACAATAAAATATCACTTTCCAGTCGAATGCTAATTATTTTGTTAAATTCTGATTTATTCAATATATAATTTCTTCATATAAATTATTTTATAACATCTGGCCTACTCGAACTCTAATTAAAATCTTTATGGATTTTATTTGAATTCTATTCATATTTCGAACATCGGAATAAATTCCATTCTTTCCTCTTTAAAACATCTCCCATTTTCCCATTTAATATTCACTGTTGACTTTACAGACCAAATTATCCACTGATAATTATTTTAAATTTATTTATAAATATTGAATCACACTACTTGTTTTTATTATTAAAAAGTTATTTATTTCTGACCCATTCGGAATTTCATTTCTGTTTGAATTCCTATTTAGAAACCTAATTTCATTTATAAATGTTTTCATTTACAAAATATTTACTTAAATCCATTATTCACATTGAATATGAATAATATTTCCTTTATATAACTAATTTAGTTTGATTTTGCATTTTACAATAATATCCCATTCCCACATTCTATTTATACTTTTATTTAATGAATTATTCATACGTAATCCCCATTTTATTTCTAACACTTAAATCTCATTTATGTTTCCCTTTATAAATGTTGAATTCAAATTCCCAAAAAATATCAGTGTTAAAACCGATTTCTACTTCTCTATATAAATTCAGATTTATATATTCCATTTATCAAATGATAAATATTTTATTTAATTTTATAAAACATTATTTATAAATTAATCTTCTCAATTTATCTGCTAAAACAAATTTCTATTTACAATCTACTTTATATCTGTTTCATTGTTCTTTTATATCTCGCCAATTTCCTTTTATAATTCTATTTGTTTCCCAAATATTCCCTTTTATAATTATATTTGTTTTCCCAAATATTTCCTTTTATAATATTCCATTTATTTCATATAAATATTTCATTTATAATATCCTATTTATTTCATATAAATATTTCATTTATAATATCCTATTTATTTCACCTATTTATTTCATATAAATATTTCATTTATAATATATTATTTATTTCATATAAATATTTAATTTTCAAAATACACTTTGAAATTTCCATTTTTACATTCCAGTATTTCTTATGGTATTTAAAATACCAAATAACAGGACCAGTATCATCATAATCAATCACAGATTTTATATCACATCATATATCACAATATATGAAAACAAACAGTATTATAAATATTGAGGGATCCTGTTGGATCCCTACAACCTGTTTCCCATCCCAGATGTTAAATAATAATATTAACATCAATTTCATTTTGACATGAAATATTCTGATCAACAGAATCAATATTTAATTAACGCCATATATATATATATAACTATATCTATATTTTCAACCAATTAAACAGTAGTTCATTCAGACAATCAAAACACAGCAATCAACCATCATTTATCAATTCTAAAAATACGTTATAAAAATATAAACTGTGCAGAGTCAGTGAGACTTACTCACATTGGTCAGTTATCGTTAAATAACGATAAGCGATCGTCGATTTGATTCAGGCGTTTAATTTTGCCATAATTTGTAACGAGCTCCAATCCATTCCAAACCAGTTCCATTGTGTAGCCACCGTAAATATGATCCCAACAGATCTTGTTTTGCTTGATTCCGTTAAAATATGAATAAGATACGATAAATTAAAGTTAGTACATTATTTTATTTGAATTTTAACTTAATTTAAATTCTAAGATGGTCTTTTACCCTTTTTATTCAATCAGCCCATGCTAATACCATTTCATCCAGCCCATCAATTAACACCAGTCCACTTCTTATTCTTCTTCCCGCACCAGTAATCCGCAAACTTCATTCTTTATATATTTGAGCTCTCATTCCCCGTTCTCCTTCACGAAATCCAAAACTAAAACTACCATCACGATTCTCATCACAATCTCCTGATTACATGCGCTAACCCTTCTTTCAATTTAACACAGGCAACATAAAAATAGTCCTTCCACATCTTTCCAATACCAGACTCACTCCAACATCCTTATTTTCGAACTTCTACTCAGTTTCAAAACAAAATAAAAAAAATCTGTAACAACCCGGAAAATCTGAACCAGTTTGATTTTTTTTAATTTGGCTAAAATAGTGAATTTTAAGTATTTAAAATAAATATTTTAAATAATAACGACAAAAAGTAAGTTTGAATCAACGTTTGAAAATAAATATAATTAATTCTAATTATAAACAAGGCCTGAAATGGCGCGGTAGTTTGAAAATTTGAATTCAAAATTTTACTGACTGTATCGGGTGCAAAACAAAACGGATTTGAGTGAAACCAAAAATATTTAAATCTGTTAGTGAATATCTTTCTAACGAATCTGAAAAATCGAAGTTTCATAGCGGGAAGCAAAAGTTATGGCTAAATGAATTTTCAGAAAGGTCGCTATAGAGTTTATATAGCCCGTGAAAATGGCCATTTTGCAAACGACCTCGGAATTCGACGAAACCACTTTTGTTGGATCCGGGATGTCAAATTATTGCTAGGTTTCAAATTTCATAATTTTTGGAGCTAGTATGTGAGCATGGCAAAGGAAAATGTGTTTGGTCGATTTCTATTAAATTGGATCGACCAGAAAGGGGCCATTTTTCAAACGGTCTCAGAATTTGACGAAACTAGTTTTGTTGCAACCGTATCGTCAAAACATAGCTAGATTTATTTTTCAGGAATTTTTGGGATCAGTATGTGGCCCTGGCAAACTGAAATGTACATTCAAATTGAATATTAAATGTTTTATATTTTAATTTGAAGGAAAACAGACTGAAACAGTCGAATGGGCCTACGAAACATATCCCATTGTGTTCAGAATGGGGGTATTTATCTAGGGACGGCAGTCGTTGGGTCTGGACTGGGGTTCGTGTGTGAAAGAGGGTATTTTTGGTTTTTTTAAAATTTGTAAATATAAAAAAATCTCATTGGGCCAAGTCATCTTCTCTCTCCCCGTCTTCTCTCTCCCTCTCATCGCGATAAACGATGGAAAAAGTTCGATCCCTTCCCCCCTTGTTTTCTCCTCCTACACGCATCAATAGCCTTCGATCCAGTTGAAGATTTTGAAGTGCTCGAGACGAGCTTTAAATCCATACCAGGGTTCGAATTTTTCATTGCGTATTTCGTTCATTTGAAGCCCCCAAAGTTCAACCCTTTCAACCGCCGCCAACGTCAGCCCCGACCACCGAGTGGGCCCCACCGCCGCGCATAGGTGCGCCAGTCCTCCCCCTCCGACGCTGCAAAGGCCGATCGACGAGTAGCTACACGGATTCGAAGAAAAATCGAAACCTAGTTTCGAACCTTTCAGCTGAGGTACGGCTGATTTTAAAATAAACTATATTATAGCACTTTAAAGCGCTACGGTTTTTGATTTCACAGTAAAAATCATATCTTTTTCGTTTGTTGACGAAATTCCGTGAAACAAGAGACAGTGGACTCATGTGGACGTCTTCTACATTCTAGAAGAGACCGCATATTTTTCTGAGCCTTCTGCTATTTTTGGTGGAGTGGAGCCCAATGTTGGATTTCTAAATTATAAACGATATGGAAAACGACGATGTATAAATTATATAGTCGATGTACGAGTTATATAAGCGTTGTACACCTCTTGTATAAGCGTTGTATAAGTTGTATGTTCGATATGTAAGTTATATATGCGTTGTAAAAATTATAGATGTGTTGAAATAGAAGTGAAATGCTTATATAAATAAATATATATATACACACGCCCCTCGTCCACAAACCATGGACGATATTTATTGGTTGTGATTGGTGTGAAAATTGGTTGATAGCGAATGGATGATTTGAATTTTTTGTGGTTGAAATTGATTGATTGCGGTAGAAAAATACCCGTTTGTGGTTGAGAATTATTCGGTTGAAACCACATAGGAATAGTTTGTGGAAAAGAAAAAAATATACATGCCGCCTGCGTGCGAACTAGATGCATGAAATCCCCATTGTCAAAAGCTGCGAGGCTTTAAAGTAGAGCGAGGAGCCGTACTAGGGACGGCCCCGGTTTTAACTACCCTGCCGTTTTGCTGCCGAAATTTTGAATAATATTCATGTGTTGAATGGTATTCGTGTTTTAAATAAATTGTTTTAACAATAAAAATCACATTTTTATTTTATATATACGAACTATAGAAAACCTTCATGTGTTGAATAGAAATTCATTCGTTGAATAATATTCATGTGTTGAATGGTATTCGTGTTTTGAATAAATTGTTTTAACAATAAAAATCACAATTTTTTTATGTACGAACTATAGAAAACCTTCATGTGTTGAATAGAAATTCATTCGTTGAATAATATTCATGTGTTGAATGGTATTCGTGTTTTAAATAAATTGTTTTAACAATAAAAATCACATTTTTATTTTATATATACGAACTATAGAAAACCTTCATGTGTTGAATAGAAATTCATTCGTTGAATAATATTCATGTGTTGAATGGCATTCGTGTTTTAAATAAATTATTTTAACAATAAAAATCACATTTTTATTATATATACGAACTATAGAAAACCTTCATGTGTTGAATAGAAATTCATTCGTTGAATAATATTCATGTGTTGAATGGTATTCGTGTTTGAAATAAATTGTTTTATAATAAAATTCATATTTTTATCATCTATGTGAACTATATAAAATTGTCGTGTTTCAAATAAATTGTTTTACATTAAAAATCACATTTTTATTATATACATGAATTGTTAAAAATAGTGAAGTGTCGAAATAAATGTCGGTTGGATAAAAATATCATTTTTATCAAATGTATGAAAAGGAAATGGTTTTGAAATTGAAGAATAGATTATATTTATATATATATATATATATAAAATAAATCGAATAACGAAGCTGCAGTTCGTGTTTTGAAACCGTGATTTCAAACGATTAGTGCGGGTGATCCGACCATCGGATTTTCCCGAAACTGAAACCGTTGGGTTCGCTTTGGAAATATCTTTCCAACGACACCAACTTTGTAAAGATCTAACGGTTGGATTGTATGGAATGTTTAATTCAAATCTAAAGAAAAACAGCGCCAGAATCGATTATATTTATTTATAAATATATATATAATAAATTAAATCGAATAACGACGCTGTAGTTTGTATTTTGAAATTGAAACTTCAAACGATTGTACCGGGAGATCCGACCGTCGGATTTTCCCAAAACTGGAACCGTTGGATTCGTTTTGGAAAGATCTTTCTAATGATGTAAATTTTGTGAAGATCCAACGATTAGATTTTCAGATATGTGTAAATCAAATCTGAAGAAAAACAGCGCCACGGCCGCGTTATGGCCTGAAGCGTCGTTTGAATAAATTGGCTATTTTTAAATAAATAAAAATAGCGATAAATCGTTATAAAATATTATAAACGATATGGAATGTGAAATTTAGAAACTAACTGAAGGTTAGCTAAGTCGAATGGTCTCCTGGGTTTTGATCTGATGTTGGTTTCAGCCTTCGGGGTTAATATTTGGGAAATCGTTCTCTTACTGATTTACGGTTAGTGACTGATGAATTGGAATGAAGCGTATGTTGTGTTTGTGTAGCACTTGTTTATTATATACGCGAGTTGCTCAGAAAGACCGGGTTTATCCCATTCTGAGTAACTGAATCGACGATAAGGAATCAATGATGAAGACGTTGGTCGAAGACCGGAGATCTTCACCTCGGTTGGATGATAACTGATGTCCTGATTGGGAGGCATCCCGAAATATGGATAATGAGTGGTGATCGTCCAGACGTACGTGGAGATCGATGGGTATGCGAGGTATGTAGTGCCTCCGGTTTTGTTCAGACCCTGAACGGACTTGTAAATGGACTGTGTGTCTGACATTGGAATTCATTCTGTGTGATTGATAGCCATCAGTTGCATGGTGTGAATTGCCTGTGTGGCATGCTAAGATGAATTGATCAAGGCTTCTGTTGAAAAGCAAAGTCTTGTGGTTGATGATCAAAGCACCGCCTGTGTGGCGTAGCTTTGTGTATAACGTGAATTCGCGAGCCTCACACACCGGTATGAACCAGAAACGGGAGAGGACATCAGGGAGGGCATGCGTTTCCTTCTAGCTCGAGGTGGCGTCGGTGCTTGAACTGGCTGACATTTATATTATTTTCACCTATGTGGTTGTTGCTGTTGCGAGGCGCCTCGGTTATATCGGTCGATTCATGACCGATGGAGTCATTCGTTGGCTCATTTACGCCCCATAGGGCAGGGAAACACATTGTTCAGGCATTTTAATCCACATCGGTGGAACGGCCCTGACGACCCAAGGGTTTGACTGAGTACTGGCCCTAAGGCTCGGGCTAGAGAGTCTTGAATTCGGTAAGGACTATCTTTTGCCTTGGTTCATGACGGAAATCCAATTTCCAAATACGACATCTTGCGGTTTTGATTGTATACCTATATATGGCGACATAGTGGTATGGGGCATTAATGTCGTCTATGATTGATACTTATGATTTGAAATTGTTTTTGAAACATATAAACACTAGTAATAATATCAAATTCTTTTGTTTTATTCATATCAAGCATATTTTGGCCATTATAAGGTAAAAACTCTATCCTCCGGTTTGCGTTGCATTGTGTGATGGGAACTGAGTCTTATAATGGCTTCATTTTTATAAAAAGCATTGCGATGTTTAAAAGAATTACTTGTTTTAAAGCACTGGCAATCTAATGGAGTAAACCCGTTCTACGAAAGTGGCGTGGTCCTGTGATTAGCCATATTATAAATGTGTTAAGTAGATTTCTCATACCAGTCCCATGACCGACTCGTAGTTTGTTTCACTTGCAAACTCGGGTGCCCCTCTTTCTACACGGGCAGCCGTGTATTCAGGTTTTAGCAGGCTCTTTATGGATAGCTGGAGCTGAAGATGGATTCTATCATTTATCTCTTTTTATGTTGTTCAGCTCCTATTGTACATATTATGTTTGATTTCCGTTGTAGACATTTATGTATAGCTGAACTGTATTTGTACTAGGTATGATCCTGTATACTATGTAACTCTGATGATTAAGTTTATCCAGTGTATTATTTGTACATTATTTGGTGTATTTATTTAATTCAGTTTTGCTATTATCTGTTTATGTGTTATATTCCAAAGATTACCCTTGACACCGTCGTACGGGGTTTTGGGGTCGTCACAACGTGGTATCAGAGCTTTGGTTAAGCTTAGTGCTGGAATATAACATATTAACGAACTCATCAAAAATAGAACCAGTAGTGTTCTAGGACGAATAACTCATTACAGAAAGGATCAATAATATCCTAGTATGAGTATAGCAGAATGAAATACACCCCGGTGCAAGGTACATTTACCATACTTTGCATTACCTTTTTGTTCTCTACTTAGTTGTTATTTTCTTTTCATGGATGTGAACTTTTAATTCTGTAGTCTGAATGTTTTAAAAAGAGTGTTTGAAATAATTTGTATGATTTTGAAAAATTAAAAATAAAATTGATTGATGTTTGTGTTGTGTGATAATGGATTTGATTAATTAAATTATTAGAATGATAGTTAATTTAATCAATAAGGGAATGAAGGGTAGAATTTATTTGATTAAATCACACATTGAACTGAGTCAAAAAATAGATAGAAATATATACATGTGCATTATATATGTTTGAACAGGTAAATGGATTAGCTGTTGAGTAAAGAATTTATTTGCGTGCCCGACAAATAGGTAAACCTTAAATGAGTTGGATGCGCAATTTTATTATTATATCAACTCCTGCGAATGCCATTGGATGCAGAGTGCTGGTTGTTCTGTGTGTAATAATAAATGTCGCCATAGGATAGTAACAATTAATTTTGAACTACGCTACATGGCATACTTCTTGATGATAGGCATACTTCATCATATACCACATAAGCATTTGGAGCTTGTGTGACGAGGTTGAAGATTTACCATACGAGCGAGAGGCTTGTATGGCGATGACTATATATTACAGGTTGAACTGATGACTGATATGGACCATATAAAATGTAACGGTAAATTGCCAGATTAATAAAAACCCCACACGGGTCTGGAGATGACAATAAACACGTCTCTCTGGTCATTAAGGCACAAAAACCATTTATAGGGTGACGAGAATTTATTCTCTGGAGTTATGATCTATACACACTCCCCTGTGGACACCGGAATATATCACTATAAATATGTGCATGCTTATTAGGATTTATTAGGTACCTAATACGGCCCAATAAATTTCCAAACCCCTCCCCATACAAAGGAGGTTATGGCGAAATTTTTCGAAAATTTAGGGTGTTAGCCAAATTTTTTGAGAATTTGGAAATTCTTAGAAACTGAAAAGTTGAAGAATGGAAGCCAGATTGAAAGTAGAGTTGATAAATCAAACCACTTTTGACTTTTTTCCTTTTCGGGGACGAAAAGTTTTATGTGGGGGAGATTGTAACAACCCGGAAAATCTGAACCAGTTTGATTTTTTTTAATTTGGCTAAAATAGTGAATTTTAAGTATTTAAAATAAATATTTTAAATAATAACGACGAAAAGTAAGTTTGAATCGACGTTTTAAAATAAATATAATTAATTCTAATTATAAACAAGGCCTGAAATGGCGCGGTAGTTTCAAAAGTTGAATTTAAACTTTGACTGATTGTACCGGGTGCAAAACAAAACGGATTTGAGTGAAACCAAAAATATTTAAATTTGTTAGTGAATATCTTTCTAACTAATTTGAAAAATCGAAGTTTAATAGTGGGAAGCAAAAGTTATGGCTAAATGAATTTTCAAAAAGGTCGCTATAGAGTTTATATAGCCCGTGAAAATGGCCATTTTGGAAACGACCTCTGAATTCGACGAAACCACTTTTGTTGGATCCGGGATGTCAAATTTTTGCTAGGTTTCAAATTTCATAATTTTTGAAGCTAGTATGTGAGCGTGGAAAAGGAAAATGTGTTTGGTCGATTTCTATTAAATTGGATAGACCAGAAAGGGGCCATTTTTCAAATGGTCTCAGAATTCGACGAAACTAGTTTTGTTGGGACCGTATCGTCAAAACATAGCTAGATTTATTTTTTAGGAATTTTTGGGATTAGTATGTGGCCCCGGCAAATTGAAATGTACGTTCAAATTGAATATTGAATGTTTTATATTTTAATTTGAAGGAAAACTGACTGAAACAGTCGAATGGGCCTACGAAACATATCCCATTGTGTTCGGAATGGGGGAATTTAGCTAGGGACGATAGTCGTTGGATCTGGATTGGGGTTCGTGTGTGAAAGAGGGTATTTTTGTTTTTTTTTTTAAATTTATAAATATAAAAAAATCTCATTGGGCCAACTCATCTTCTCTCTCCCCGTCTTCTCTCTCCCTCTCATCGCGATAAATGACTGAAAACATTCGATCCCTTCCCCCCTCGTTTTCTCCTCCTACACGCATCAATAGCCTTCGATCCAGTAGAAGATTTTGAAGTGCTCAAGACGAGCTTTAAATCCATACCAGGGTTCGAATTTTTCATTGAGTATTTCATTCGTTTGAAGCCCCCAAAGTTCAACCCTTTCAACCGCCGCCGACGTCAGCCCCGACCACCGAGTGGGCCCCACCGCCGCGCGCAGGTGCGCCGCTCCTCCCCCTCCGACGCTGCAAAGGCCGATTGACGAATAGCTACACGGATTCGAAGAAAAATCGAAACCTAGTTTCGAACCTTTCAGCTGAGGTACGGCTGATTTTAAAATAAACTATATTATAGCACTTTAAAGCGCTACGGTTTTTGATTTCACTGTAAAAATCATATCTTTTTCTTTTGTTTACGAAATTCAGCGAAATAAGAGATAATGTACTCGTGTGGACGTCTTCTACATTCTAGAAGAGACCACTTATTTTTCAGAGCCTTCTGCTATTTTTGGTGGAGTGGAACCCAATGTGAGATTTCTAAATTATAAACGATATGGAAAACGACGATGTATAAATTATATAATCGATGTACGAGTTATATAAGCGTTGTACACCTCTTGTATAAGCATTGTATAAGTTGTACGTTCGATATATAAGTTATATATGCGTTGTAAAAATTATATATGGGTTGAAATAGAAGTGAAATGCTTATATAAATATATATATATATATATATATATATACGCCCCTCGTCCACAAACCATGGACGATATTTATTGGTTGTGATTGGTGTGAAAATTGGTTGATAGCAAATGGTTAATTTGAATTGTTTGTGGTTGAAATTGATTGATTATGGTAGAAAAATACCCTTTTGTGGTTGAGAATTATTCGGTTGAAACCACATAGGATTAGTTTGTGGAAAAGAAAAAAATATACATGCCGCCTGCGTGCGAACTAGATGCATGAAATCCCCATTGTCAAAAGCTGCGAAGCTTTAAGGTAGAGCGAGGAGCCGTACTAGGGACGGCCCCGGTTTTAACTACCCTGCCGTTATGCTGCCGAAATTTTGAATAATATTCATGTGTTGAATGGTATTCGTGTTTCAAATAAATTGTTTTAACAATAAAAAACACATTTTTATTTTATATATACGAACTATAGAAAACCTTCATGTGTTGAATAGAAATTCATTCGTTGAATAATATTCATGTGTTGAATGGTATTCGTGTTTTAAATAAATTGTTTTAACAATAAAAATCACATTTTTTTATATATACGAACTATAGAAAACCTTCATGTGTTGAATAGAAATTCATCCGTTGAATAATATTCGTGTGTTGAATGGTATTCGTGTTTTAAATAAATTGTTTTAACAATAAAAATCCCATTTTTATTTTATATATACGAACTATAGAAAACCTTCATGTGTTGAATAGAAATTCATTCGTTGAATAATATTCACGTGTTGAATGGTATTCGTGTTTTAAATAAATTGTTTTAACAATAAAAATCATATTTTTATTTTATATACACGAACTATAGAAAACCTTCATGTGTTGAATAGAAATTCATTCGTTGAATAATATTCATGTGTTGAATGGTATTCGTGTTTTAAATAAATTGTTTTAACAATAAAAATCACATCTTTATTTTATATATACGAACTATAGAAAACCTTCATGTGTTGAATAGAAATTCATTCATTGAAAAGAAATTCATGTGTTGAATGGTATTCGTGTTTGAAATAAATTGTTTTATAATAAAAATCATATTTTTATCGTCTATATGAACTATATAAAATAGTCGTGTTTTAAATAAATTATTTTACAATAAAAATCACATTTTTATTATATACATGAATTGTTAAAAATGGTGAAGTGTCGAAATAAATGTCGGTTGGATAAAAATATCATTTTTACCAAATGTATGAAAAGGAAATGGTTTTGAAATCGAAGAATAGATTATATTTATATATATATATATAATTAAAATAAATCAAATAACGAAGCTACAGTTCGTGTTTTGAAACCGTGATTTCAAACGATTAGTGCGGGAGATCCGACCATCGGATTTTCCCGAAACTTAAACCGTTGTGTTCGCTTTGGAAATATCTTTCCAACGACACCAACTTTGTAAAGATCCAACGGTTAGATTGTCTGGAATGTTTAATTCAAATCTAAAGAAAAACAGCGCCAGAATCGATTATATTTATATATAAATATAAATGTAATTAAATTAAATCGAATAACGACCCTGAAGTTCGTATTTTGAAATCGAAACTTCAAACGATTGTACCGGGAGATCCGACCGTCGGATTTTCCCAAAACTGGAACTGTTGGATACGTTTTGAAAAGATCTTTCTAATGATGTAAATTTTGTGAAGATCCAACGGTTAGATTTTCAAATAGGTGTAAATCAAATCTGAAGAAAAACAGCGCCACGGCCGCGTTATGGCCTGAAGCGTCGTTTGAATAAATTGGATATTTTTAAATAATAAAAAAAGCGATAAATCGTTATAAAGTATTATAAACGATATGGAATGTGAAATTTAGAAACTAACTGAAGGTTAGCTAAGTCGAATGGTCTCCTGGGTTTTGATCTGATGTTGGTTTCGGCCTTCAGGGTTAATATTTGGCAAATCGTTCTCTTACTGATTTATGGTTAGTAACTGATGAATTGGAATGAAGAGTATGTTGTGTTTGTGTAGCACTTGTTTATTATATACGCGAGTTGCTCAGAAAGACCGGGTTTATCCCATTTTGAATAACTGAATCGACGATAAGGAATTGATGATGAAGACGGTGGTCGAAGACCGGAGATCTTCACCTAGGTTGGATGATAACTGATGTCCTGATTGGGCGGCATCCCGAAATATGGATAATGAGTGGTGATCGTCCAGACGTTCGTGGAGATCGATGGGTATGCGAGGTATATAGTGCCTCCGGTTTCGTTCAGACCTAGAACGGACTTGCAAATGGACTGTGTGTCTGACATTGGAATTCATTCTGTGTGATTGATAGCCATCAATTGCATGGTGTGAATTGCCTGTGTGGCATGCTAAGATGCAGTGATCAAGGCTTCTGTTGAAAAGCAAAGTCTTGTGGTTGATGATCAAAGCACCGCCTGTGTGGCGTAGCTTTGTGTATAACGTGAATTCGCGAGCCTCACACCCCGGTATGAACCAGAAACGGGAGAGGACATCAGGGAGGGCATGCGTTTCCTTCTAGCCCGAGGTGGTGTCGGTGATTGAACTGGCTGACATTAACATTATTTTCACCTATGTGGTTGTTGCTGTTGCGAGGCGCCTCGGTTATATTGGTCGATCCAGGACCGATGAAGTCAGTCGTTGGCTCATTTACGCCCCATAGGGCGGGGAAACACATTGTTTAGGCATTTTAATCCATATCGGTGGACCGGCCCTGACGATCCAAGGGTTTGACTGAGTACTTGCCCTGAGGCTCGGGCTAGAGAGTCTCGAATTCGGTAAGGACTATCTTTTACCTTGGTTCATGACGGAAATCCAATTTCCAAATATGACATCGTGCGGTTTTGATTGTATAGCTATATACGGCGACATAGTGGTATGGGGCATTAATGCCGTCTATGATTGATACTTATGATTCGAAATTGTTTTTGAAACATATAAACACTTGTAATAATATCAAATTCTTTTGTTTTATTCGTATCAAGCATATTTTGGCCATTATAAGGTAAAAACTCTATCCTCCGGTTTGTGTTGCATTGTGTGATGGGAACTGAGTCTTATAATGGCTTCATTTTTATAAAAAGCATTGCGATGTTTAAAAGAATTACTTGTTTTAAAGCACTGGCAATCCAATGGAGTAAACTCGTTCCGCGAAAGTGGCGTGGTCCGGTGATTAGCCATATTATAAATGTGTTAAGTAGATTTCTCATACCAGTCCCATCACTGACTCGTAGTTTGTTTCACTTGCAAACTCGGGTGCCCCTCTTCCTACACGGGCAGCCGTGTATTCAGGTTTTAGCAGGCTCTTTATGGATAGCTGAAGCGGAAGATGGATTCTATCATTTATCTCTTTTTATGATGTTCAGCTCCTATTGTACATATTATGTTTGTTTTCCGCTGTAGACATTTATGTATAGCTGAACTGTATTTGTACTAGGTATGATCCTGTATACTGTGTAACTCTGATGATTAAGTTTATCCAGTGTATTATTTGTACATTATTTGGTGTATTTATTTAATTCAGTTCTGCTATTATCTGTTTATGTGTTATATTCCAAAGATTACCCTTGACACCGTCGTACAGGGTTTTGGGGTCATCACAACGTGGTATCAGAGCTTTGGTTAAGCTTAGTGCTGGAATATAACATATTAACAAACTCGTCAGAAATAGAACCAGTAGTGTTCTAGGACAAATAACTCATTACAGATAGGATCAGTAATATCCTATTATGATTATAGCAGAATGAAATACACCCTGGTGCAAGGTACATTTACCATACTTTGCATTACCATTTTGTTCTCTACTTAGTTGTTATTTTCTTTTCATGGATGTGAACTTTTAATTCTATAGTCTGAATGTTTTAAAAAGAGTGTTTGAATTAATTTGTATGATTTTGAAAAGTTAAAAATAAAATTGATTGTTGTTTTTGTTGTGTGATAGTGGATTTGATTAATTAAATTATTAGAACGATAGTTAATTTAATCAATAAGGGAATGAAGGGTAGAATTTATTCGATTAAATCACACATTGAACTGAGTTAAAAATAGATAGAAATATATATATGTGCATTATATATGTTTGAACAGGCAAATTGATTAGCTATTGAGTAAAGAATTTATTTGCGTGCCCGACAAATAGGTAAACATTAATGAGTTGGATGCGCAATTTTATTATTATATCAACTCCTGTGAATGCCATTGGATGCGGAGTGCTGGTTGTTCTGTGTGTAATAGTAAATGTCGCTATAGGATAGTAACAATATATTTTGAACTACGCTACATGGCATACTTCTTGATGATAGACTTACTTCATCATATACCACAAAAGCATTTGGAGCTTGTGTGACGAGGTTGAAGATTTACCACACGAGCGAGAGGCTTGTATGGCAATGATTATATATTACAGGTTGAACTGATGACTGATATGGACCATATAAAATGTAACGGTAAATTACCAGATTAGTAAAAACCCCACACGGTTATGGAGATGACAATAAACACGTCTCTCTGGTCATTAAGGCACAAAAACCATTTATATGGTGACGAGCATTTATTCTCTGGAGTTATGATCTATACACACTCCCCTGTGGACACCGGAATATATCACTATAAATATGTGCATGCTTGTTAGGATTTATTAGGTACCTAATACGGCCCAATAAATTTCCAAACCCCTCCCCGTACAGAGGAGGTTATGGCGAAATTTTTTGAAAATTTAGGGTGTTAGCCAAATTTTTGAAGAATTTGGAAATTCTTAGAAACTGAAAAGTTGAAGAATGGAAGCCAGATTGAAAGTAGAGTTGATAAATCAAACCACTTTCGACTTTGTTCCTTTTCGGGGACGAAAAGTTTTAAGTGGGGGAGTTTGTAACAACCCGGAAAATCAGAACCAGTTTGATTTTTTTTAATTTGGCTAAAATAGTGAATTTTAAGTATTTAAAATAAATATTTTAAATAATAACGACGAAAAGTAAGTTTGAATCGACGTTTGAAAATAAATATAATTAATTCTAATTATAAACAAGGCCAGAAATGGCGCGGTAGTTTCAAAATTTGAATTCAAACTTTGACTGACTATACCAGGTGCAAAACAAAACGGATTTGAGTGAAACCAAAAATATTCAAATCTGTTAGTGAATATCTTTCTAAAAAATCTGAAAAATCGAAGTTTCATAGCGGGAAGCAAAAGTTATGGCTAAATGAATTTTCAGAAAGGTCGCTATAGAGTTTATATAGCCCGTGAAAATGGCCATTTGGCAAACGACCTCGGAATTCGACGAAACCACTTTTGTTGGATCCGAGATGTCAAATTATTGCTAGGTTTCAAATTTCATAGTTTTTGAAGCTAGTATGTGAGCGTGGCAAAGGAAAATGTGTTTGGTCGATTTCTATTAAATTGGATCGACCAGAAAGGGCCAATTTTCAAACGGTCTCAGAATTCGACGAAACTTGTTTTGTTGGGACCGTATCATCAAAACATAGCTAGATTTATTTTTCGGGTATTTTTGGGATCAGTATGTGGGCCCGGCAAATTGAAATGTACGTTCAAATTGAATATTGAATGTTTTATACTTTAATTTGAAGGAAAACTGACTGGAACAGTCGAATGGGCCTACGAAACATATCCCATTGTATTCGAAATGGGGGTATTTAGCTAAGGACGATAGTCGTTGGGTCTGGATTGGGGTTCGTGTGTGAAAGAGGGTATTTTTGGTTTTTTTAAAATTTATAAATAAAAAAAATCTCATTGGGCCAAGTCATCTTCTCTGTCCCCGTTTTCTCTCTCCCTCTCATCATGATAAACGACGGAAAATGTTTGATCCCTTCCCCCCTCGTTTTCTCCTCCTACACGCATTAATA
Source organism: Allium sativum (assembly GCA_030737875.1). Taxonomy (NCBI): domain Eukaryota; kingdom Viridiplantae; phylum Streptophyta; class Magnoliopsida; order Asparagales; family Amaryllidaceae; genus Allium; species Allium sativum. The sequence goes on from CM060920.1 coordinate 496,699,754, forward strand.
GCCTTCGATCCAGTTGAAGATTTTGAAGTGCTCGAGACGAGCTTTAAATCCATACCAGGGTTCGAATTTTTCATTGAGTATTTCGTTCGTTTGAAGCCCCCAAAGTTCAACCCTTTCAACCGCTGCCGACGTCAGCCCCGACCACTGAGTAGGCCCCACTGCCGCGCGCAGATGCGCCGCTCCTCCCCCTCCGACACTGCAAAGGCCGATCGACGAATAGCTACACAGATTCGAAGAAAAATCGAAACCTAGTTTCGAACGTTTCAGCTAAGGTACGGCTGATTTTAAAATAAACTATATTATAGCACTTTAAAGCGCTACGGTTTTTGATTTCACTGTAAAAATCATATCTTTTTCTTTCTTGACGAAATTCAGTGAAACAAGAGACAGTGTACTCGTGTGGACGTCTTCTACATTCTAGAAGAGACCGCATATTTTTCAGAGCCTTCTGCTATTTTTGGTGGAGTGGAACCCAATGTGAGATTTCTAAATTATAAACGATATGGAAAACGACATTGTATAAATTATATAGTCGATGTACGAGTTATATAAGCGTTGTACACCTCTTGTATAAGCGTTGTATAAGTTGTACGTTCGATATATAAGTTATATATGCGTTGTAAAAATTATATATGGGTTGAAATAGAAGTGGAATGCTTATATATATATATGTATATATATATATACGCCCCTCGTCCGCAAACCATGGACGATATTTATTGGTTGTGATTGGTGTGAAAATTGGTTGATAGCGAATGGTTGATTTGAATTGTTTGTGGTTGAAATTGATTGATTGTGGTAGAAAAATACCCTTTTGTGGTTGAGAATTATTCAGTTGAAACCACATAGGATTAGTTTGTGGAAAAGAAAAAAATATACATGCCGCCTGCGTGCGAACTAGATGCATGAAATCCCCATTGTCAAAAGCTGCGAGGCTTTAAGGTAGAGCGAGGAGCCATACTAGGGACGGCCCCGATTTTAACTACCCGACTGTTATGCTGCCGAAATTTTGAATAATATTCATGTGTCGAATGGTATTCGTGTTTTAAATAAATTGTTTTAACAATAAAAATCACATTTTTATTTTATATTACGAACTATAGAAAACCTTCATGTGTTGAATAGAAATTCATTCGTTGAATAATATTCATGTGTTGAATGGTATTCGTTTTTTAAATAAATTGTTTTAACAATAAAAATCATATTTTTTTATATATGAACTATAGAAAACCTTCATGTGTTGAATAGAAATTCATTCGTTGAATAATATTCATGTGTTGAATTGCATTCGTGTTTTAAATAAATTGTTTTAACAAAAAAAATCACATTTCTATTTTATATATACGAACTATAGAAAACCTTCATGTGTTGAATAGAAATTCATTCGTTGAATAATATTCATGTGTTGAATGGTATTCGTGTTTTAAATAAATTGTTTTAACAATAAAAATCACATTTTTATTTTATATATACGAACTATAGAAAACCTTCATGTGTTGAATAGAAATTCATTCGTTGAATAATATTCATGTGTTGAATGGTATTCGTGTTTTAAATAAATTGTTTTAACAATAAAAATCACATTTTTATTTTATATATACGAACTATAGAAAACCTTCATGTGTTGAATTGAAATTCATTCGTTGAAAAGAAATTCATGTGTTGAATGGTATTCGTGTTTGAAATAAATTGTTTTATAATAAAAATCATATTTTTATCATCTCTATGAACTATATAAAATAGTCGTGTTTTAAATAAATTGTTTATAATAAAAATCACATTTTTATTATATACATGAATTGTTAAAAATAGTGAAGTGTCGAAATAAATGTCGGTTGGATAAAAATATCATTTTTATCAAATGCATGAAAAGGACATGGTTTTGAAATCGAAGAATAGATTATATATATATATATATGTGTGTGTGTGTGTGTGTATATATATAATTAAAATAAATAGAATAACGAAGCTGCAGTTCGTGTTTTGAAACTGTGATTTCAAATGATTAGTGCAGGAGATCCGACCATCGGATTTTCCCGAAACTGAAACCGTTGGGTTCGCTTTGGAAATATCTTTCCAACGACACCAACTTTGTAAAGATCCAACGGTTGGATTGTCTGGAATGATTAATTCAAATCTGAAGAAAAACAGCGCCAGAATCGATTATATTTATTTATAAATATATATAAATAAATTAAATCGAATAATGACGCTGCAGTTCGTATTTTGAAATCGAAACTTCAAACGATTGTACCGTGAGATCCGACCGTCGGATTTTCCCAAAACTGGAACAGTTGGATTCGTTTTGAAAAGATCTTTCTAATGATGTAAATTTTGTGAAGATCCAACTGTAGATTTTCAGATATGTGTAAACCAAATTTGAAGAAAAACAGCGCCACAACCGCGTTATGGCCTGAAGCGTCATTTGAATAAATTGTCTATTTTTAAATAAATAAAAATAGCGATAAATCGTTATAAAATATTATAAACGATATGGAATGTGAAATTTAGAAACTAACTGAAGGTTAGATAAGTCGAATGGTCTCCTGGGTTTTGATCTGATGTTGGTTTCGGCCTTCGGGGTTAATATTTGGGAAATCGTTCTCTTACTAATTTACGGTTAGTGACTGAAGAATTGGAATGAAGCGTATGTTGTGTTTGTGTATCACTTGTTTATTATATACGCGAATTGCCCAGAAAGACCGGGTTTATCCCATTCTGAATAACTGAATCGACGATAAGGAATCAATGATGAAGACGGTGGTCGAAGATCGGAGATCTTCACCTCGGTTGGATGATAACTGATGTCGTGATTGGGAGGCATCCCGAAATATGGATAATGAGTGGTGATCGTCTAGACGTACGTGGAGATCGATAGGTATGCGAGGTATATAGTGCCTCCGGTTTCATTCAGACCAGAGCGGACTTGCAAATGGACTGTGTGTCTGACATTGTAATTCATTCTGTGTGATTGATAACCATCAGTTGCTTGGTGTGAATTGCCTGTGTGGCATGCTAAGATGCAGTGATCAAGGCTTATGTTGAAAAGCAAAGTCTTGTGGTTGATGATCAAAGCACCGCCTGTGTGGCGTAGCTTTGTGTATAACGTGAATTCGCGAGCCTCACACCACGGTATGAACCAGAAACGGGAGAGGACATCAGGGAGGGCATGCGTTTCCTTCTAGCTAGAGGTGGTGTCGGTGCTTGAACTGGCAGACATTTATATTATTTTCACCTATGTGGTTGTTGCTGTTGCGAGGCGCCTCGGTTATATCGGTCGATCCGGGACCGATGGAGTCATTCGTTGGCTCATTTACGCTGCATAGGGCGGGGAAATGCAATGTTCAGGCATTTTAATCCACATCGGTGGACCGGCCCTGACGATCCAAGGGTTTGACTGAATACTTGCCCTGAGGCTCGGGCTAGAGACTCTCGAATTTGGTAAGGACTATCTTTTGCCTTGGTTCATGACGGAAATCCAATTTCCAAATACGACATCATGCGGTTTTGATTGTATACCTATATATGGCGACATAGTGGTATGGGGCATTAATGCCGTCTATGATTGATACTTGTGATTCGAAATTGTTTTTGAAACATATAAACACTAGTAATAATATCAAATTCTTTTGTTTTATTCGTATCAAGCATATTTTGGCCATTATAAGGTAAAAACTCTATCCTCCGGTTTGCGTTGCATTGTGTGATGGGAACTGAGTCTTATAATGGCTTCATTTTTATAAAAAGCATTGCGATGTTTAAAAGAATTACTTGTTTTAAAGCACTGGCAATCCAATGGAGTAAACTCGTTCCGCGAAAGTGGCATGGTCCTGTGATTAGCCGTATTATAGATGTGTTAAGTAGATTTCTCATACCAGTTCCATGACTGACTCGTAGTTTGTTTCACTTGCAAACTCGGGTGCCCCTCTTTCTACACGGGCAGCCGTGTATTCAGGTTTTAGCAGGCTCTTTATGGATAGCTGGAGCGGAAGATGGATTCTATCATTTATCTCTTTTTATGATGTTCAGCTCCTATTGTACATATTATGTTTGTTTTCCGCTGTAGACATTTATGTATAGCTGAACTGTATTTGTACTAGGTATGATCCTGTATACTGTGTAACTCTGATGATTATGTTTATCCAGTGTATTATTTGTACATTATCTGGTGTATTTATTTAATTCAGTTCTGCTATTATCTGTTTATGTGTTATATTCCAAAGATTACCCTTGACACCATCGTACGGGGTTTTAGGGTCGTCACAACGTGGTATCAGAGCTTTGGTTAAACTTAGTGCTGGAATATAACATATTAACGAACTCGTCAGAAATAGAACCAATAGTGTTCAAGGACGAATAACTCATTACAGATAGGATCAGTAATATCCTATTATGAGTATAGCAGAATGAAATACACCCCGGTGCAAGGTACATTTACCATACTTTGCATTACCATTTTGTTCTCTACTTAGTTGTTATTTTCTTTTCATGGATGTGAACTTTTAATTCTGTAGTCTGAATGTTTTAAAAAGAGTGTTTGAATTAATTTGTATGATTTTGAAAAGTTAAAAATAAAATTGATTGTTGTTTTTGTTGTGTGATAGTGGATTTGATTAATTAAATTATTAGAACGATAGTTAATTTAATCAATAGGGGAATGAAGGGTAGAATTTATTCGATTAAATCACACATTGAACTGAGTTAAAAATAGATAGAAATATATATGTGTGCATTATATATGTTTGAACAGGTAAATGGATTAGCTGTTGAGTAAAGAATTTATTTGCGTGCCCGACAAATAGGTAAACCTTAATGAGTTGGATGCGCAATTTTATTATTATATCAACTCCTGTGAATGCCATTGGATGCGGAGTGCTGGTTGTTCTGTGTGTAATAATAAATGTCGCTATAGGATAGTAACAATATATTTTGAACTACGCTACATGGCATACTTCTTGATGATAGGCATACTTCATCATATACCACATAAGCCTTTGGAGCTTGTGTGACGAGGTTGAAGATTTACCATACGAGCGAGAGGCTTGTATGGCAATGATTATATATTACAGGTTGAACTGATGACTGATATGGACCATATAAAATGTAACGGTAAATTGCCAGATTAATAAAAACCCTACACGGTTATGGAGATGACAATAAACACGTCTCTCTGGTCATTAAGGCACAAAAACCATTTATAGGGTGACGAGAATTTATTCTCTGGAGTTATGATCTATACACAATCCCCGGTGGACAACGAAATATATCACTATAAATATGTGCATGCTTATTAGGATTTATTAGGTACCTAATACGGCCCAATAAATTTCCAAACCCCTCCCAGTACAAAGGAGGTTATGGCGAAATTTTTCGAAAATTTAGGGTGTTAGCCAATTTTTTTAAGAATTTGTAAATTCTTAGAAACTGAAAAGTTGAAGAATGGAAGCCAGATTGAAAGTAGAGTTGATAAATCAAACCACTTTCGACTTTGTTTCTTTTCGGGGACGAAAAGTTTTAAGTGGGGGAGATTGTAACAACCCGGAAAATCAGAACCAATTTGAATTTTTTTATAATTTGGCTAAAATAGTGAATTTTAAGTATATAAAATAAATATTTTAAATAATAACGATGAAAAGTAAGTTTGAATCGACGTTTGAAAATAAATATAATTAATTCTAATTATAAACAAGGCCAGAAATGGCGCGGTAGTTTCAAAATTTGAATTCAAACTTTGACTGACTGTACCAGGTGCAAAACAAAACGGATTTGAGTGAAACCAAAAATATTCAAATCTGTTAGTGAATATCTTTCTAAAGAATCTGAAAAATCGAAGTTTCATAGCGGGAAGCAAAAGTTATGGCTAAATGAATTTTCAGAAAGGTCGCTATAGAGTTTATATAGCCCGTGAAAATGGCCATTTGGCAAACGACCTCGGAATTCGACGAAACCACTTTTGCTGGATCCGGGATGTCAAATTATTGCTAGGTTTCAAATTTCATAGTTTTTGAAGCTAGTATGTGATCATGGCAAAGGAAAATGTGTTTGGTCGATTTCTATTAAATTGGATCGACCAGAAAGGGCCAATTTTCAAACGGTCTCAGAATTCGACGAAACTAGTTTTGTTGGGACCGTATCATCAAAACATAGCTAGATTTATTTTTCGGGAATTTTTGGGATCAGTATGTGGGCCCGGCAAATTGAAATGTACGTTCAAATTGAATATTGAATGTTTTATACTTTAATTTGAAGGAAAACTGACTGGAACAGTCGAATGGGCCTACGAAACATATCCCATTGTATTCGAAATGGGGGTACTTAGCTAAGGATGATAGTCGTTGGGTCTGGATTGGGGTTCGTGTGTGAAAGAGGGTATTTTTGGTTTTTTTAAAATTTATAAATATAAAAAAATCTCATTGGGCCAAGTCATGTTCTCTGTCCCCGTTTTCTCTCTCCCTCTCATTGTGATAAATGACGGAAAATGTTCGATCCCTTCCCTCCTCGTTTTCTCCTCTTACACGCATCAATAGCCTTCGATCCAGTTGAAGATTTTGAAGTGCACGAGACGAGCTTTAAATCCATACCAGGGTTCGAATTTTTCATTGAGTATTTCGTTCGTTTGAAGCCCCAAAGTTCAACCCTTTCAACCGCCGCCGACGTCAGCCCCGACCACCGAGTGGGCCCCACTGCCGCGCGCAGGTGCGCCACTCCTCCCCCTCCGACGCTGCAAAGGCCGATCGACGAATAGCTACACGGATTCGAAGAAAAATCGAAACCTAGTTTCAAACCTTTCAGCTGAGGTACGGCTGATTTTAAAATAAACTATATTATAGCACTTTAAAGCGCTACGGTTTTTGATTTCACTGTAAAAATCTGTAACAACCCGAAAATCCGGGCCAGTTTAAAATTTTTATTTTGGCAATTTTAGCGAATTTTGAATATTTAAAATAGATTATTTTAAATAATATCGACGGGAAAATTTATTTTGAATATAATTCCAATGTATATATTTATATACGTCGTCGTTAGAATATAAATAATTATATATAATTATAAATAGAATTGAAAATGGCGCGGTAGTTCGACAATTCGATTTCAAACTTCAATTGAATGTACCGGGTGCAAAACAATCCGGATTTTAGTGAAACCAAAAACATTAGGATCTAATTGGTGATATCTTTCCAACGAATCCGAAAAATCGAAATTTCATAGCGGGAATCAGAAGATATGTCCAGTTGAAAATTCTGAATAGTCGCTATGGAATTCAGGCCCTTAAAAATTGACATTTTGCAAATGACCTCGGATTTCGACGAAACCACTTTTGTTGGATCCGCAATGTCATATTATTGCTAGGTTTCCAATTTCATAATTTTTCGAATCAATATGTGAGCGTGGCAAAGGAAAACGCGTTTGACCAGTTTCAGTTGATTTTAATCGACTGGAAAATGGCCATTTTTCCAACGGTCTCAGAATTCGATGAAACTAGTTTTGTTAGGACCGTATCGTCAATACGAAGCTAGAAAATATTTTTCTGGAATTTTTCTAGTTAGTATGTGACCCCGGTAATTTGAAATGTACGTTTAAAATTCAATAAAGTGATTTAAATGTAAATTTAACGGAAACTGATTCAAACGATCGAATCAGCTAACGATACATATCCCATTGTGTTCGGAATGGGGGTAAAACGCTATGGACGACAGGCGGTGGGCCTCGTTTAGAGGTCGTTTGTGAAAGTCAACTTTTTGAAAAATAAAATAATTAAATTAATAAAAAAAATAAACTTCCCCTTTAACCCGCTGTCCCCCCTTTTCTCAAATTCATTTCGGAAAAAAAAAGGAAAAGAGAGACGACAGGGGCGACGGGGGAGGGGGGGATTAACCGCCACCGCCGCCGCCACGGGTGGCCAACGCCACCGCACCTCTCCCTCATTTCTCCCTCCCTTCGATCGACGCACCTCCGAAACCCCACCTTCGCCGATGTCGCAGCGCCCCCAGGCGACCCCGCTCCACCTTCTTCTCCTCCTCCTTCTTCCTCCACCTCGCCCCCTGCGCGCAACCCCCATCGCGCCAGCAACCGCACCCCCTCCCGCCTGAAACCCTAGCCGACAACCCCGACAGCCCTCTACCGAGCGCAAGGACCCCTCCTCTCCATTTGAAAACAATGTAAGTTTTAAATTCAAGTTTTATTTATTTTTCTAAATTTAAAAACTGAATTTTATTCGATAGGAAAATATAAAAACTGAATTTTATTCGATAGGAAAATTAAAGATAGCATTTTTATTCGATAGGAAAGTTAAAGATATGATTTTTATATGATAAGGAAGTTAAAAATATAATTTTTATCGTATGTAAAGGTTGAAAATATAATTTTCGTATTATATAGATTATAAAAATATGATCTTTTATATTGTAGAAGATGAAAAATGTGATATTTATAAAGTAGGAACTATAAAAATATAATATTTACTATATAAAAGATGTGAAAATATGATTTTGTTTATGTAGAGAATTAAAAATATAATTTTTACATGATAGGAATAATAAAAATAGCATTTTTATATATGTAGCGAAATAAAGATTGATTTTTAAAAGGCGAAATCAATATTTTTATTAAGGCGAAATCTATATTTTATAAAGGCGAAATCTTTATAGTTGAAAAGGCGAGATCTTTATATAGAAAATAGCGAAGTAAAAATTCGATTTTTATATATTGAACAGCATAGTAAAAATTCAATTTTTAAATATATGAAGTGATTATAGAAATATGATTTTTAAATTGAAAGTGAATAAATAAAAATGTAATTTTTATTTTAAAGACATCAAAATATAAAAATGTGTGATTTTTATATATATAGTGACTACGGGCAACGAAGATGACGAAGATGGGATAACGATGAAGATTTCTATCAATGAAGTGCCGTGGGGCTTGGATAGCTATTGGTGAGAACTTCTCACCTTTCAATTTCTTTTTTTTCTAGTTATATATATATATACTAGGATGCAGACGGTGCTTAGTAGCACCCGACACCCGTCATCCACAGACCATGGATGGCTTGTTTGTTAAATTGTTTGGTTGTGTAGTTGGTTAGTCTAATTGGTTTGAATTGAATTGTTGGGTGAAACTGAATGGATTTGATTGATGTGTGAATGGCGTGGGCCTTCACTAAACCGGGGATAAGGCTAGGCCTCGTCCCGTTTCTAGTATCGTGCCGTTATGCCGCCGAATTTTCTAAAATAAGTTAGAAAAATAAAGATATCATTTTATTTGATAAATGAAATGAATAGAAATTCATGTGTTAAAATAAATTGTTTTATCGTTAAAAATATAATTTTAACGTGAAAGTGAATAAATGAATATTTATAAACAAATCGGCCGATTTGTTTATATACACTGATTTGACTGATATTGATTGGGACGATAAATTTTACACATCGCCCAACTGCACAAATAAAATCTGTGTTTGATTGTTTGAAACCCCATACGGGTGTTGGGATGAAATTTGGAAGTTCACTCATCCTGATTGATTAAATATGTCGATCGATTGATTGACAGGCTGTTATAAGCGTAAGATATCTATATTTGATGCTTATACAGTGTAGTGCACTTTGGTTGATGGATGATTATTTTTCAATGCTATTATATACATGTGTTGTATGGAATCCATATAATTAACATTATATGGTGATTGATTGGGCCTCATTTCAAATCGGGAAAATAAGGAATATTATAAAAGAAAATTCATGTGTTGAATATAAAAATAGTCATGTGTTGACGATGTTCATGTGTTGAGTGAAATATTTTATACAATGAAATTTACATCTTTATCATATTTAAAATTAGAACTACTTTACGGTTGAAGTCTAATTGGAAATCAAACGATAGATACCATAGTTTTATAAAATATTTTACATAACAAAAATAGTGATGTGTTGACAGTACTCATGTGTTGAGATTAGTCAGGTGTTGGAAGAAATATAAATTCATGTGTTGAATGGAATAAATATTCATTTGTTGAATAAAATAAAGAAGTTCTTGAAATATATAAAGCCGTGTTGATTAGAGTTGCGTTATTTTGACGTGAACGATATTTATATCGATTTTATTCGTTTTATAATGAATATTGAAAAGTGATTTCAAAATTTTATATTTTGAAATGAAATTCAAATTAAATTAGATTAAAATTCAAATTGAAATTTTATTGAATCAATTTGAAATGAATTCGAATCGAATAGAAAATGAATTCGATTCGAATTGAATAGAAAGTGAATTTGAATTCAAATCAATTAGAAATGAATTGAAATTGAATTAAATTTAAACTGAGTTAAAAACGAATTGAAATCGTTTTGAATGAAATTTAAAACAAACTGAAATTGAATTGAAATGAATTCGAATTGAATGGAAATCAAATCGATTTGAAATTGAAGATGAAGTTGAAATGGTTTTGAAAACGAATTTAAAGCGATTCATAAAATACGTTTTAAAAGGAAATCGACGAAATATATATAATATATATATATTATATATATAATGGCCTGAATAGAACGCGCCGCGCTGCAGCAGTTCGTGAATTTCGACCATTAACTTCGAATTGACGTTGCGGGAGATCCGACCATTGGATTCTCCTAAAACCGGAACCGTTGGGTTCGTATCGAAAAGAGCTTTCCAATGAATATTAGAAATTTGAAATCTAACTGTTGGATTTGGAATTATGTCCAAATCACTTTCAGAAAAGGTCGCTGTGAGTGCAGTTCGATGGCCGTAGATGGAAATCGACTGTACGGGCCTTGATAAAATTATCAAAAATATCTATAATTTGTGTAAAATCATAATATATGATTTGGGAAAAATTGAGCTGAATAATTCTACATTTGAAAGGATAAAAATAGATTTTTATCGAAATGAACTAGTTTTGAACTAGAATTAAAATCAATTTATTTTTAAATAAATAAATTGAATTTGAAGTGATTTTAAAAGTAATCAATATTCCCAATACGTGGATTGGACGGGAGTTGAATCGAAATTATCTTCGGAATATTTCGATGTTGGATTTCGTGACTAAACAAATATTGTTATGGGGATTTGAAAGATATATATTCATATCGTTATTTCCAATACGATATTTGTTGGTTTCAGAATTTGATATTGAATATAAGCCGATATATTTTCTATTCAGAGCCTTGTATTTAATATCAAATGTGATTTGGGTTTATCGTGAATCGTGTTTTAGAAGACATTGGTTCTTTAACCCAGTTAAAGACAAGATATCGATTTTTGAGAAGATTAAAACTAAGTGGAGTTTTAATGAATCTTTAATTAGATTAAAATGTGAATTGATGATTTAGATAATCAAATCTGAAAAGTGATCGAGAGTGGAGTATCACCAGTTTTGCTCCAAAGCGATAGTTAAATCTTTAATTAGATTTGAACGTGAAATGGTAAATAATTTTACCGATAACACCGTGGTGTTAGATGTGGAGTATTACCAGTTTTCTCCATGGGATATATAGGTTGGGATTGGGAAATAAAATAAATAATTACTTCGGTGTGGTTCGTTAATCCCGACTAGTTTGAAATGATATCCAAAGGAGGATTAAAGAATGAATTTAGAAGAATTAATCTTGGATAAAATTAATGGGAACATTTCCCTAAGAATGTGATTTTGTGAATAAAAGAATATTCTGAATTGGAATGAGGCGTTTGTTGTGTTTGTGTAACATTCGTTTATTATATACGTGGGTTATCCAGAAAGGCCGGGTTCATACCCATTCTGAATAACCGATTCGACGAGATGTCGAAGATGAAGACGGTGGTAGAAGACCGGAAGTCTTCACATCGTTTGGGTGATTACTGATAATCTTGATTGGGCTGTACACCCAAGATGAGGGAAACAGTTGGTGATCATCCAGACGTACTTGGAGATGGATGGATATGCGAGGAAAGTGCCTCCGGTTTCGTTCAGACCCAGAACGAACTTGTAAATGGATTGTGTGTCTGACATTGGATTTTATTCTGTGTTGATTGATCTCTCTTAAATATACATCTGTTTGGCGGCAGAGAATTTATTTTCTTGCTTAACGCCCTTCTCTGAGACGTACGAGCTCAGAGGTTGTATATCGATGGACATCAGTCGCATGGAGTGAATTGCCAATATGGCACGCGTAAGTGGCAATTGATCAGGGCTTCTGTTGAAAAGCAAAGTCTTGTGGTTGATGATCAAAGCACGGCCTGTGTGGCATAGCTTTGTGTATAACGTGAATTCGCGAGCCTCACACCTCGGTATGAGTCAAAAACGGGATACGGACCCAAGGAGTGCACGACGTTTCTTTCTAGCTAGGGTGGTGTCAGTGACCTACCAGCCCTGACATTTATATACTTTTCACCTGTGTGGTTGTTGGATACGAGGCGCCTCGGATATAGGTCTGTAAGGACCGGGAAACGTGTGTTCAGGAATAACTAATCCTCAAAAGTAAGAGAGGACCGGCCTTGGAGGTTCCAAAGGATCAGAGTGGGGTCCTGAGGCATTGCTAGAGTGTCTCGAACGCGGAGAGGAGCTTGCCCCTTGCCTCGACTCATGACGGAAATCCAATTTCCAATACGTGATATTACGGTTTTAATTGTAGAACTAGTATGGCGACATGATATATGGTACCCATGCCGTCTATGATTGATATTTATGATTGAAAATGTTTTGACACTATACACTTATTATAGTATCAAATGATTTGTTTTAAACGTACCAAGCATGTTTGGCTATTATAAGGGAAAACCCTATCCTCCGGCTTGCGTTGCATTGTGTGATGGGACCCGGGTCTTATAATAGCTTCATTTTTCGAAAGAGCATTGCGCTGTTTTGTTATATGCACTAGTATTCTTGGGAGGAAACCCGTTCCGTGTTATACGGCGTGGTCCCTTGAATTACTGTCTTTAAGTAAAGTTTTTGAATAACTGTTTTAGTTCTCACACCAGTCACATGACTGACCTGGAGTTTATTGTTTTAACCTAAACTCTGGGTGCCCCTATTTTCCGCACGGGCAGCTAGTAGTTTTGGTTTTGCAGATTTATATTCACAGGGTCCTGATTTACAGTTGGAACGATGCTCGGAAAGCTCTGTATCCGTGTATCACTTTCAGTTGTATTTTGTATTATTTTCCGCTGCTATGTAATTTATTGTAATCTCTGATATTTATCGAATGTAATTTATTCATTTATACTCTGTATATTCTTGTATCTGATGGAATTGTTGTAATAACAATGAAATGTTCTTCTATATGCGTTCTATTTTGTCTTGTCCTCAATTCTATCCGTGCTTTCCTTCACGGGGAAGTTCGGGTCGTCTCAGTTTGGTATCAGAGCTTTGGTTTACAGAGCTCGAGAACAAGACACATTAGAACCATACGAAAGTATTCATCAGATATTGGATTAGCAATATCCAATTAGAATGACTCGTTAGAGATAGGATCAGTAGTATCCTAGAACGAGTGTGAAGAGTATATTTTTCAAATGAAAACAATTTTGTTTTGAACATTTAAACCATTTTATACGTATTTGAATATTTATTTATTTTGAATTTGGACAATCGAGTATATATAGATTTCTCGTATACGCGTCATGAACGTATAGTCGAAGTTTTAATATACTGGATAGATATAGAATCACATTCTAGACACCCGGGGATAATTCTGATGATGTGGCCACATCATCAGTATTTATGTTCGTATTTCGAAGGTGTGATATCTATATATTTCCATTAGACTGGTGTGAGAACCAAACCTATATAGCTGGAATACATTGTTGTGAATTGGCATCAAAACATGATTTTTGTATATATATCAAATTATGAATTTGAAATTCTAATTCACTAATTGATTGATGTTTGTGTTGTTTGATTATTGTTGCCTAATTGAATTTTGAACCATTATGCCTAATTGAACCAAATATTGAATTATATTAAAAATTGGTCGCATTTGCTTGCATATACATATACTTACATTGAACAGGTCATAGCAAGGAGGCTAGAGCCGAAGAATAAAATTTGTTTGCCCGACAAATAGGTACATGTTTACTACATAATTTACTGTTTTGTTTGGGTGATGATGATTTTATGAGCCTATTGGCTAGCCGCTTGGCTTTTTCTTTTTCTTTTTGAGATCTGAAGGACCGGGGAAGCTATTTGAGATTTCCCGATGCTCCCATTGCATGGGAGGTTATGGCGAAATTTTTCAAAAATTTAGGGTGTTAGCCAAATTTTTGAAAATTTGAAAATTCTCAGAAACTAAAGAGTTGGAGAATGCAAGCCAGATCGAGTGTAGAGCTAATTAATCAAACCACTTTCGACTTTGTTCCTTTTCGGGGACGAAAAGTTTTAAGTGGGGGAGATTGTAACAACCCGAAAATCCGGGCCAGTTTAAAATTTTTATTTTGGCAATTTTAGCGAATTTTGAATATTTAAAATATATTATTTTAAATAATATCGACGGGAAAATTTATTTTGAATATAATTCCAATGTATATATTTATATACGTCGTCGTTAGAATATAAATAATTATATATAATTATAAATAGAATTGAAAATGGCGCGGTAGTTCGATAATTCGATTTCAAACTTCAATTGAATGTACCGGGTGCAAAACAATCCGGATTTTAGTGAAACCAAAAACATTAGGATCTAATTGGTGATATCTTTCCAATGAATCCGAAAAATCGAAATTTCATAGCGGGAATCAGAAGATATGTCCAGTTGAAAATTCTGAATAGTCGCTATGGAATTCAGGCCCTTAAAAATTGACATTTTGCAAATGACCTCGGATTTCGACGAAACCACTTTTGTTGGATCCGCAATGTCATATTATTGCTAGGTTTCAAATTTCATAATTTTTCGAATCAATATGTGAGCGAGGCAAAGGAAAACGCGTTTGACCAGTTTCAGTTGATTTTAATCGACTGGAAAATGGCCATTTTTCCAACGGTCTCAGAATTCGATGAAACTAGTTTTGTTAGGACCGTATCGTCAATACGAAGCTAGAAAATATTTTTCTGGAATTTTTCTAGTTAGTATGTGACCCCGGTAATTTGAAATGTACATTTAAAATTCAATAAAGTGATTTAAATGTAAATTTAACGGAAACTGATTCAAACGATCGAATCAGCTAACGATACATATCCCATTGTGTTCGGAATGGGGGTAAAACGCTATGGACGACAGGCGGTGGGCCTCGTTTAGAGGTTGTTTGTGAAAGTCAACTTTTTGAAAAATAAAATAATTAAATTAATAAAAAAAACTTCTCCTTTAACCCGTTGCCCCCCTTTTCTCAAATTCATTTTGAAAAAAAAGGAAAAGAGAGACGACAAGGGCGACGGGGGGGGGGGGGGGGGATTAACCGCCGCCGCCACGGGTGGCCAACGCCACCGCACCTCGCCCTCGTTTCTCCCTCCCTTCGATTGACGCACCTCCGAACCCCCACCTTCGCCGATGTCGCAGCGCCCCCAGGCGACCCCGCTCCACCTTCTTCTCCTCCTCCTTCTTCCTCCACCTCGCCCCCTGCGCGCAACCCCCATCGCGCCAGCAACCGCACCCCCTCCCGCCTGAAACCCTAGCCGACAACCCCGACAGCCCTCTACCGAGCGCAAGGACCCCTCCTCTCCATTTGAAAACAATGTAAGTTTTAAATTCAAGTTTTATTTATTTTTTTAAATTTAAAAACTGAATTTTATTCGATAGGAAAATATAAAAACTGAATTTTATTCGATAGGAAAATTAAAGATAGCATTTTTATTCGATAGGAAAGTTAAAGATATGATTTTTATATGATAAGGAAGTTAAAAATATAATTTTTATCATATGTAAAGGTTGAAAATATAATTTTCGTATTATATAGATTATAAAAATATGATCTTTTATATTGTAGAAGATGAAAAATGTGATATTTATAAAGTAGGAACTATAAAAATATAATCTTTACTATATAAAAGATGTGAAAATATGATTTTGTTTAGGTAGAGAATTAAAAATATAATTTTTACATGATAGGAATATTAAAAATAGCATTTTTATATATGTAGTGAAATAAAGATTGATTTTTAAAAGGCGAAATCTATATTTTTATTAAGGCGAAATCTATATTTTTATAAAGGCGAAATCTTTATAGTTGAAAAGGCGAGATCTTTATATAGAAAATAGCGAAGTAAAAATTCGATTTTTATATATTGAACAGCATAGTAAAAATTCGATTTTTAAATATATGAAGTGATTATAGAAATATGATTTTTAAATTGAAAGTGAATAAATAAAAATGTAATTTTTATTTTAAAGACATCAAAATATAAAAATGTGTGATTTTTATATATATAGTGACTACGGGCAACGAAGATGACGAAGATGGGATAACGATGATGATTTCTATCAATGAAGTGCCGTGGGGCTTGGATAGCTATTAGTGAGAACTTCTCACCTTTCAATTTCTTTTTTTTCTAGTTATATATATATACTAGGATGCAGACGGTGCTTAGTAGCACCCGACACCCGTCATCCACAGACCATGGATGGCTTGTTTGTTAAATTGTTTGGTTGTGTAGTTGGTTAGTCTAATTGGTTTGAATTGAATTGTTGGGTGAAACTGAATGGATTTGATTGATGTGTGAATGGCGTGGGCCTTCACTAGACCGGGGATAAGGCTAGGCCTCGTCCCGTTTCTAGTATCGTGCCGTTATGCCGCCGAATTTTCTAAAATAAGTTAGAAAAATAAAGATATCATTTTATTTGATAAATGAAATGAATAGAAATTCATGTGTTAAAATAAATTGTTTTATCGTTAAAAATATAATTTTAACGTGAAAGTGAATAAGTGAATAAATGAATATTTATAAACAAATCGGCCGATTTTGTTTATATACACTGATTTGACTGATATTGATTGGGACGATAAATTTTACACATCGCCCAACTGCACAAATAAAATCTGTGTTTGATTGTTTGAAACCCCACACGGGTGTTGGGATGAAATTTGGAAGTTCACTCATCCTGATTGATTAAATATGTCGATCGATTGATTGACAGGCTGTTATAAGCGTAAGATATCTATATTTGATGCTTATACAGTGTAGTGCACTTTGGTTGATGGATGATTATTTTTCAATGCTATTATATACATGTGTTGTATGGAATCCATAAAATTAACATTATATGGTGATTGATTGGGCCTCATTTCAAATCGGGAAAATAAGGAATATTATAAAAGAAAATTCATGTGTTGAATATAAAAATAGTCATGTTTTGACGATGTTCATGTGTTGAGTGAAATATTTTATACAATGAAATTTACATCTTTATCATATTTAAAATTAGAACTACTTTACGGTTGAAGTCTAATTGAAAATCAAATGATAGATACCATAGTTTTATAAAATATTTTACATAACAAAAATAGTGATGTATTGACAGTACTCATGTGTTGAGATTAGTCAGGTGTTGGAAGAAATATAAATTCATGTGTTGAATGGAATAAATATTCATTTGTTGAATAAAATAAAGAAGTTCTTGAAATATATAAAGCCGTGTTGATTAGAGTTGCGTTATTTTGACGTGAACGATATTTATATCGATTTTATTCGTTTTATAATGAATATTGAAAAGTGATTTCAAAATTTTATATTTTGAAATGAAATTCAAATTAAATTAGATTAAAATTCAAATTGAAATTTTATGGAATCAATTTGAAATGAATTCGAATCGAATAGAAAATGAATTCGATTCGAATTGAATAGAAAGTGAATTTGAATTCAAATCAATTAGAAATGAATTGAAATTGAATTAAATTGAAACTGAGTTAAAAACGAATTGAAATCGTTTTGAATGAAATTTAAAACAAACTGAAATTGAATTGAAATGAATTCGAATTGAATGGAAATCAAATCGATTTGAAATTGAAGATGAAGTTGAAATGGTTTTGAAAACGAATTTAAAGCGATTCATAAAATACGTTTTAAAAGGAAATCTACGAAATATATATAATATATATATATTATATATATAATGGCCTGAATAGAACGCGCCGCGCCGCGGCAGTTCGTGAATTTAGACCATTAACTTCGAATTGACGTTGCGGAAGATCCGACCGTTGGATTCTCCTAAAACCGGAACCGTTGGGTTCGTATCGAAAAGAGCTTTCCAATGAATATTAGAAATTTGAAATCTAACGGTTGGATTTGGAATTATGTCCAAATCAATTTCAGAAAAGGTCGCTGTGAGTGCAGTTCGATGGCCGTAGATGGAAATCGAATGTACGGGCCTTGATAAAATTATCAAAAATATCTATAATTTGTCTAAAATCATAATATATGATTTGGGAAAAATTGAGCTGAAGAATTCTACATTTGAAAGGATAAAAATAGATTTTTATCGAAATGAACTAGTTTTGAACTAGAATTAAAATCAATTTATTTTTAAATAAATAAATTGAATTTGAAGTGATTTTAAAAGTAATCAATATTCCCAATACGTGGATTGGACGGGAGTTGAATCGAAATTATCTTCGGAATATTTCGATGTTGGATTTCGTGACTAAACAAATATTGTTATGGGGATTTGAAAGATATATATTCATATCGTTATTTCCAATACGATATTTGTTGGTTTCAGAATTTGATATTGAATATAAGCCGATATATTTTCTATTCAGAGCCTTGTATTTAATATCAAATGTGATTTGGGTTTATCGTGAATCGTGTTTTAGAAGACATTGGTTCTTTAACCCAGTTAAAGACAAGATATCGATTTTTGAGAAGATTAAAACTAAGTGGAGTTTTAATGAATCTTTAATTAGATTAAAATGTGAATTGATGATTTAAATAATCAAATCTGAAAAGTGATCGAGAGTGGAGTATCACCAGTTTTGCTCCAAAGCGATAGTTAAATCTTTAATTAGATTTGAACGTGAAATGATAATTAATTTTACCGATAACACCGTGGTGTTAGATGTGGAGTATTACCAGTTTTCTCCATGGGATATATAGGTTGGGATTGGGAAATAAAATAAATAATTACTTCGGTGTGGTTCGTTAATCCCGACTAGTTTGAAATGATATCCAAAGGAGGATTAAAGAATGAATTTAGAAGAATTTATCTTGGATAAAATTAATGGGAACATTTCCCTAAGAATGTGATTTTGTGAATAAAAGAATATTCTGAATTGGAATGAGGTGTTTGTTGTGTTTGTGTAACATTCGTTTATTATATACGTGGGTTATCCAGAAAGGCCGGGTTCATACCCATTCTGAATAACCGATTCGACGAGATGTCGAAGATGAAGACGGTGGTAGAAGGCCGGAAGTCTTCACATCGTTTGGGACATTACTGATAATCTTGATTGGGCTGTACACCCAAGATGAGGGAAACAGTTGGTGATCGTCCAGACGTACTTGGAGATGGATGGATATGCGAGGAAAGTGCCTCCGGTTTCGTTCAGACCCAGAACGAACTTGTAAATGTATTGTGTGTCTGACATTGGATTTTATTCTGTGTTGATTGATCTCTCTTAAATATACATCTGTTTGGCGGCGGAGAATTTATTCTCTTGCTTAACGCCCTTCTCTGAGACGTACGAGCTCAGAGGTTGTATATCGATGGACATCAGTCGCATGGAGTGAATTGCCAATGTGGCACGCGTAAGTGGCAATTGATCAGGGCTTCTGTTGAAAAGCAAAGTCTTGTGGTTGATGATCAAAGCACGGCCTGTGTGGCATAGCTTTGTGTATAACGTGAATTCGCGAGCCTCACACCTCGGTATGAGTCAAAAACGGGATACGGACCCAAGGAGTGCACGACGTTTCTTTCTAGCTAGGGTGGTGTCAGTGACCTACCAGCCCTGACATTTATATACTTTTCACCTGTGTGGTTGTTGGATACGAGGCGCCTCGGATATAGGTCTGTAAGGAACGGGAAACGTGTGTTCAGGAATAACTAATCCTCAAAACTAAGAGAGGACCGTCCTTGGAGGTTCCAAAGGATCAGAGTGGGGTCCTGAGGCATTGCTAGAATGTCTCGAACGCGGAGAGGAGCTTGCCCCTTGCCTCGACTCATGATGGAAATCCAATTTCCAATACGTGATATTGCGGTTTTAATTGTAGAACTAGTATGGCGACATGATATATGGTACCCATGCCGTCTATGATTGATATTTATGATTGAAAATGTTTTGACACTATACACTTATTATAGTATCAAATGATTTGTTTTAAACGTACCAAGCATGTTTGGCTATTATAAGGGAAAACCCTATCCTCCGGCTTGCGTTGCATTGTGTGATGGGACCCGGGTCTTATAATAGCTTCATTTTTCGAAAGAGCATTGCGCTGTTTTGTTATATGCACTAGTATTCTTGGGAGGAAACCCGTTCCGTGTTATACGGCGTGGTCCCTTGAATTACTATCTTTAAGTAAAGTTTTTGAATAACTGTTTTAGTTCTCACACCAGTCACATGACTGACCTGGAGTTTATTGTTTTAACCTAAACTCTGGGTGCCCCTATTTTCCGCACGGGCAGCTAGTAGTTTTGGTTTTGCAGATTTATATTCACAGGGTCCTGATTTACAGTTGGAACGATGCTCGGAAAGCTCTGTATCCGTGTATCACTTTCAGTTGTATTTTGTATTATTTTCCGCTGCTATGTAATTTATTGTAATCTATGATATTTATCGAATGTAATTTATTCATTTATACTCTGTATATTCTTGTATCTGATGGAATTGTTGTAATAACACTGAAATGTTCTTCTATATGCGTTCTATTTTGTCTTGTCCTCAATTCTATCCGTGCTTTCCTTCACGGGGAAGTTCGGGTCGTCTCAAAATCATATCTTTTTCTTTTGTTGACGAAATTCAGTGAAACAAGAGATATTGTACTCGTGTGGACGTCTTCTACATTCTACAAGAGACCGCATATTTTTCAGAGCCTTCTACTATTTTTGGTGGAGTGGAAACCAATGTGAGATTTCTAAATTATAAACGATATGGAAAACAACGATGTATAAATTATATAGTCGATGTACGAGTTATATAAGCATTGTACACCTCTTGTATAAGCATTGTATAAGTTGTACGTTCGATATATAAGTTATATATGCGTTGTAAAAATTATATATGGGTTGAAATAGAAGTGAAATGCTTATATAAATATATATATATATATATATATATATATATATACGCCCCTCGTCCACAAACCATGGACGATATTTATTGGTTGTGATTGGTGTGAAAATTGGTTGATAGCGAATGGTTGATTTGAATTGTTTGTTGTTGAAATTGATTGATTGTGGTAGAAAAATACCCTTTTGTGGTTGAGAATTATTCGGTTGAAACCACATAGGATTAGTTTGTGGAAAAGAAAAAAATATACATGCCGCCTGCGTGCGAACTAGATGCATGAAATCCCCATTGTTAAAAGCTGTGAGGCTTTAAGGTAGAGCGAGGAGCCATACTAGGGACGACCCCGGTTTTAACTACCCTGCCGTTATGCTGCCGAAATTTTGAATAATATTCATGTGTCGAATGGTATTCGTGTTTTAAATAAATTGTTTTAACAATAAAAATCACATTTTTATTTTATATATACGAACTATAGAAAACCTTCAAGTGTTGAATAGAAATTCATTCGTTGAATAATATTCATGTGTTGAATGGTATTCGTGTTTTAAATAAATTGTTTTAACAATAAAAATCATATTTTTTTTATATACGAACTATAGAAAACCTTCATGTGTTGAATAGAAATTCATTCGTTGAATAATATTCATGTGTTGAATGGTATTCGTGTTTTAAATAAATTGTTTTAACAATAAAAATCACATTTTTATATATACGAACTATAGAAAACCTTCATGTGTTGAATAGAAATTCATTCGTTGAATAATATTCATGTGTTGAATGGTATTCGTGTTTTAAATAAATTGTTTTAACAATAAAAATCACATTTTTATTTTATATATACGAACTATAGAAAACCTTCATGTGTTGAATAGAAATTCATTCGTTGAATAATATTCATGTGTTGAATGGTATTCGTGTTTTAAATAAATTGTTTTAACAATAAAAATCACATTTTTATTTTATATATACGAACTATAGAAAACCTTCATGTGTTGAATGGAAATTCATTCGTTGAAAAGAAATTCATGTGTTGAATGGTATTCGTGTTTGAAATAAATTGTTTTATAATAAAAATCATATTTTTATCATCTCTATGAACTATATAAAATAGTCGTGTTTTAAAAAAAATTGTTTTACAATAAAAATCACATTTTAATTATATACATGAATTGTTAAAAATAGTGAAGTGTCGAAATAAATGTCGGTTGGATAAAAATATCATTTTTATCAAATGCATGAAAAGGACATGGTTTTGAAATCGAAGAATAGATTATATATATATGTATATATATATATATATATAATTAAAATAAATAGAATAACGAAGCTGCAGTTCATGTTTTGAAACTGTGATTACAAACGATTAGTGCAGGAGATCCGACCATCGGATTTTCCCGAAACTGAAACCGTTGGGTTCGCTTTGGAAATATCTTTCCAACGACACCAACTTTGTAAAGATCCAACGGTTGGATTGTCTGGAATGTTTAATTAAAATCTGAAGAAAAACAGCGCCAGAATCGATTATATTTATTTATAAATATATATATAATAAAATTAAATCGAATAACGACGCTGCAGTTCGTATTTTGAAGTCGAAACTTCAAACGATTGTACCGGGAGATCCGACCGTCGGATTTTCCCAAAACTGGAACCGTTGGATTCATTTTGAAAAGATCTTTCTAATGATGTAAATTTTGTGAAGATCCAACAGTTAGATTTTCAGATATATGTAAATCAAATCTGAAGAAAAACAGCGCCACAGCCGCGTTATGGCCTGAAGCGTCGTTTGAATAAATTGGCTATTTTTAAATAAATAAAAATAGTGATAAATCGTTATAAAATATTATAAACGATATGGAATGTGAAATTTAGAAACTAATTGAAGGTTAGCTATGTCGAATGGTCTCCTGGGTTTTGATCTGATGTTGGTTTCGGCCTTCGGGGTTAATATTTGGGAAATCGTTCTCTTATTGATTTACGGTTAGTGACTGATGAATTGGAATGAAGCGTATGTTGTGTTTGTGTAGCACTTGTTTATTATATACGCGAGTTGCTCAGAAAGACCGGGTTTATCCCATTCTGAATAACTGAATCGACGATAAGGAATCAATGATGAAGATGGTGGTCGAAGATCGGAGATCTTCACCTCAGTTGGATGATAACTGATGTCGTGATTGGGAGGCATCCTGAAATATGGATATTGAGTGGTGATCGTCCAGACGTACGGGGAGATCGATGGGTATGCGAGGTATATAGTGCCTCCGGTTTCGTTCAGACCCAGAACGGACTTGCAAATGGACTGTGTGTCTGACATTGGAATTCATTCTGTGTGATTGATAACCATCAGTTGCATGGTGTGAATGGCCTGTGTGGCATGCTAAGATGTAGTGATCAAGGCTTCTGTTGAAAAGCAAAGTCTTGTGGTCGATGATCAAAGCACCGCCTGTGTGGCGTAGCTTTGTGTATAACGTGAATTCGCGAGCCTCATACCCCGGTATGAACCAGAAACGGGAGAGGACATCAGGGAGAGCATGCGTTTCCTTCTAGCTAGAGGTGGTGTCGGTGCTTGAACTGGCTGACATTTATATTATTTTCACCTATGTGGTTGTTGCTGTTGCGAGGCGCCTCGGTTATATCGGTCGATCCGGGACCGATGGAGTCATTCGTTGGCTCATTTACGCCCCATAGGGCGGGGAAACGCATTGTTCAGGCATTTTAATCCACATCGGTGGACCGGCCCTGACGATCCAAGGGTTTGACTGAGTACTTGCCCTGAGGCTCGGGCTAGAGAGTCTCGAATTCGGTAAGGACTATCTTTTGCCTTGGTTCATGACGGAAATCCAATTTCCAAATACGACATCGTGCGGTTTTGATTGTATACCTATATATGGCGACATAGTGGTATGGGGCATTAATGCCGTCTATGATTGATACTCGTGATTCGAAATTGTTTTTGAAACATATAAACACTAGTAATAATATCAAATTCTTTTGTTTTATTCGTATCAAGCATATTTTGGCCATTATAAGGTAAAAACTCTATCCTCCGGTTTGCGTTGCATTGTGTGATGGGAACTGAGTCTTATAATGGCTTCATTTTTATAAAAAGCATTGCGATGTTTAAAAGAATTACTTGTTTTAAAGCACTGGCAATCCAATGGACTAAACTCGTTCCGCGAAAGTGGCGTGGTCTTGTGATTAGCCATATTATAGATGTGTTAAGTAGATTTCTCATACCAGTCCGATGACTAACTCGTAGTTTGTTTCACTTGCAAACTCGGGTGCCCATCTTTCTACACGGGCAGCCGTGTATTCAGGTTTTAGCAGGCTCTTTATGGATAGCTGGAGCAGAAGATGGATTCTATCATTTATCTCTTTTTATGCTGTTCAGCTCCTATTGTACATATTATGTTTGTTTTCCGCTATAGACAATTATGTATAGCTGAACTGTATTTGTACTAGTTATGGTCCTGTATACTGTGTAACTCTGATGATTATGTTTATCCAGTGTATTATTTGTACATTATCTGGTGTATTTATTTAATTCAGTTCTACTATTATCTGTTTATGTGTTATATTCCAAAGATTACCCTTGACACCGTCGTATAGGGTTTTGGGGTCGACACAAAATCCATACCACAAATCTGCCTTGTACCATTATTTATTAAATTACAGCAATTAAGTCTAATAATTCTAGGTTTAATGGTTAAGCATCGCGATATTTCCCCAGGTTTGTAAAATCCTCGACATGAATTCGCTCTTCATCTACTTTCCTACATTGCCAGAATCCGTCAAAGTCCAGCCTCTCCCCACTGATGACCGCCGACATCACCAGACAGATTTCCAGTTCAACCCCCTCTTCCTGTTTCAAACACAGCTCCTCCGATGCTATTTCCCAGTCGAACCCACGTCGACAGTGACCATTGCGTCACTCTACATTCCCGATCTCCACAATAAAATGCACGCAAGTGCAAATATCGGACGCTAAACCTAAATCCAAAGCCAGAAATTCAATCGATGCTCCCAATCCAAGCCTTCCGAAAACCCTAGGACCATTGTACTCTGTTGAACTACTGAATGGTTGTCGCACTCTGAAATGATAGTACAGGATCGAAGAGAAATGAAAAACTAGTTCAAATATTTAAGTGTTGAAATTTGTGTACTTTGATTTGAATTTTTACAAATTTACGAAGTTACAGGTTTTAGATTTTGGGAAGAATTTAGTGGTGGCACTTTGTTTGACCAGAGAAAATGAATAAGGGTTTAGAGGGTTTGTTTAAGGGGCATATATATATATAGAATAAATTTGGCTTGCTTAAGAAGCTTCCTTCCTTTATTTATTTTATTAATTTATATCCTATTTCTATTTGTATTTGTCATCTAAAAATCAGCATGATCACACACGATACCCAAAAATCATGAAAATAAGCACGCAGCTCCAGTTCAACATTACAGACCCAACGAAACTTGTTTCGTCAAATTTCGACTCCGTTTGCTCACACAGCGTATTTTTAAAGTCAAATTATCGATTGTTTTTCACATTAAAATCCCGTATGGTCTCATACTGACTCCAAAAATCACAAAAATTGAAATCTAACAATAATTTAATATTCCGGATCTAACAAAATTAGTTTCGTAAAAAACGGAGGTTATTTGCAAAAATGGCTATTTTTAAGGCTCTAAATAAACACGTTTAAATAATATATTTAAACCAATTTAATTTAATATTAACAAATTAATATTATCGTATATATATTCACATAAAATATTATATAACTCCAAAATAATCCTATCGGTATTTATAACTTGATATTTTAAATCCAGGTTAAGTCGATATCCAATTTATATTAAAATTCCTTTTATAATATAATTAAATCGTTATAATTTATAAACGAATCCCATAGCCACTTTTCGACAATTTGATTTGGAATAACTCACAATCTACACGACGAAATCTCGAATTTTCTCTTCGATTAGAAAAATATAGTTCACCAGCTCTGAACATTTCTTGTTTCACAGAAATCCGACTTAAAACGGATTCTATATATTCGTTTAAAGTTCGAATCGCCAAATTACGAACTGCCGCGCCATTTCGAGCTCGATTATAATTATAATATAATTTATACGTTCTAACGCTATTTATCAAATAAATTCGTTATTATAATTCAATTCTAACTTGAATTATTTCTTATAAATAATCCAATTCACACAATATTTTTAATTATACTATTTCCGACTATTTCGGAAATTAAATATATTATTCTATTATTTATATTAATTAAATATTCAATATTATTTAATTAAACAACCATTTAAATCTCTAAATCACTATTTAAATAATTAAATAAATTAATTATTATACCGGAAAAATACAGAACGTTACAATATTTTTCTGCAAATGTGATATCAAATTTTGTTTTATGCAAAGGAAACTAATATTTTTGATTATATCTTAGACATCTTTAGCATTGCAATTAATTTACTTTAATAGCTACATTTTTGACTGTATCTTAGAGTTATTTAGCATTATATCTTTAAGTTATTTAGCACCATAATTAATTTACTGTATTAGATTTTGAATATGACTGGCTTTAACC
This sequence comes from Allium sativum, assembly GCA_030737875.1. Classification (NCBI taxonomy): domain Eukaryota; kingdom Viridiplantae; phylum Streptophyta; class Magnoliopsida; order Asparagales; family Amaryllidaceae; genus Allium; species Allium sativum. Next base: position 496,726,489 of record CM060920.1, read on the forward strand.
CATAAACTTTCACCAAATCTTGAAAATTGTTTGTTTGTAGTGCAAAGCAGTTGTATTTGGTGTTCTTAAGATCTGATTTAGTAATGCCTAAGATCTGATTTAATTACTATTACATGCTTATGTTAAGTAACCCATTATTTTGTTTACCATGATGTGGAAGATGTTGTAGCAAGCTATGATGTAAAAACGAAGAAGGAAATTTCAACAACGCAACCCACTTTTCCTGCATTTTAAATGCAACTATTCCAATCTTCATATTAACCCAGATTTGTGACATGTAATCATGTCATTCGTCTGTTTGTGTTAAAAAATATTTTTCTCTCTCTCTCTTTCAATTTTTATAATTGAATGTCTAGCTATGTGAGAACTGATCTAGCCACTTATTGATTAAACGTAATATATTTCATTTCACTCTAATGTATTCATGGACTAGTGATTTCACATCACTCGTGTTTATATTTGACCATCAAACTAACTCCTACACAAACTAAGATTCCCATTGCTTGTTGTAAGGTATTCATAAAAATTGTTATCTGTTATAAATCTAAATACATAACCAAATAACAAAAAATATTTAATGGATAATGGTAATCTTAAACTAAAACTTGATTATCTATTCCACCAACTGCCCATATGCGAAGCACGGGTCTCAATATAGTCTAATTAATACAGAGGTTAGTGTGGTTCCATATGATGTGGTTTTAAGTTCAAACCACTGCCACACCGCATCAAACGATTGAACAGAAATACAAATCATCATTACTATAATAACCATTCAATTGATTCAATTTTGATATAATACGGTCTCATTTTGGTTCAGTCCGGTTTGAATCCGTATTAAATATGAATTAAAAGAATTACTTCTATCAAGAATCAATTTACGATTCTGTGATTTTGTGTTACTTAAAGGTTAAAATATACAGTGTTATCCTGAATTTAAAGATTATCTTCTAACTGTATGAATACTTCAATTTTACAATTAATGAAAAGTAAAATTGTTTTAATACATTAACTAAACATAAAAGTTAATTAATGCATAAACATTAAGCAAGATAACTAAAATAAGATTATATTATCATTATCCAAGAAAATGATATAGAAACTTATATGCTGAAACTGTAGTTTTTTCCTTCGCGACAACGATTATTATTAATGTAACTCCCCGTAATTTTAAAAAACCACATAATGATAAATTAAATAACACTTAATTAAATATTGGGAATTAAGTAAAATGGACCACGCCATTGTGTTCGTCTCGAAATTCTACTTAAGGTAGACTCCAAGTTTGCCTAAAACGGACATCGTACGAAGAAGATATTAAGGTTTGAAGTTTATATGCATATAAGAAATATATATATATATATATATCATGTCCAGAAAATTGAAAAAATCGAAGAGCGAGAAGTGGAGGGAATTCGACCCGTTAGGGATCGACCCCACGCCCCATGGGTCGACCCCAACAAGGGAGTGTTGACCCCTGGGTCGACCCCGGGGTCAACCCTAGCCAGATCTACGGCAGAACCAATTCTGTGAACGTGGACTCATTTCTTGACAAAATTTGTTGACATTAGGCTATAAATAGGACTTCATTCCTATTGTTTTATTCACCAGAAACAATGGAGACAATGAGGTGCTTCTCCAACTCAGATTAAACTAGCCTATTCTTCTCCAACAACAACTTATAAGCATACAAGAATCTATGCTACAACATCTACAGTCAATTCTCTGTTTTTTAAATCCAGTCACAGTGAGTTCATGTTATTTATAGATATAAACATTTAATAGTAATCTTGACATGTTTATAAGTTGAATCTAAACCTGTGCCTGTTAATAACCTGAATCATAACTAAACATATCTTCCATTACTTTTACACCTGAACCTCTACATAATTTTTGCATTCTTATCTTTATCATGTCCATTCTGTTATTATGCCTGATAGTATCACCATATGCCTAATCTGTTAGTTTGTCTAATCATGTCACCATATGCCTATTCTGTTAGTATGACCAATTCTATCAGTATATGCCTATTTTAGTATTATGACTATTCTTGTTCTCGTCTCCCCCTCTTTCCCTTTTTATTTTTTTGCCAAGCTACCTTCGAGCCTAGGCCCATCGTTGAAATGTGCAAGCGCACGAAATTGGGAATGGTTGGGAATGTTAAATTTGGGCCATAACTTATATTGTAAAACATGATTGGAATTTGGGCATAATCTATACCTTGATTTAAAACTTCAATTTGGGGCATAACTTGTATTGTGAATCAGACTAGGATTTGGGGCATAACCATGGATAAACATGAGAATTGTTTAATAATGAACATGCCTAGATTTACGGTAATTAGAAACTGTAACCACACTTAGACACGAGGTTAGATTACACTTGTGGTAGAAGTCTTCCCGGAACCGCCCGTCAAATCCAGCGTCCACAAGTGGTTAATCTAATGTGAGGGGTTGAGTGCATAAATGTACATGTAACGATGCTAAGACACTAGGTTAAGTCCGACTTGTGGTAGAAATCTGCCCGGAGCCGCCCGGCATATCCAGCGTCCATAAGTAGTAGACTTAACGTGAGAGGTCTAGCCCACTAACAACCATAAATGGATGAATGATAATAACTTGTTGACCTATAATACTTAACCTGATTAAATCTGTGGGGGTTACATGAACCTATCAAATTGAGTAAGGGTTAAGTAAACTTGCTTGAATTAGTGGGGGTTAAGTTAATCTTGTTAAATCTATGGGGGCGGGTTATATATATATATATATATATATATATATATATATATATATATATATATAAACCCGACAAACTTAACATGTTTTACATGTGGGGGTTATGCAATCTTGTTAAACTGTTAGACATAACCTATCAAAATCCTAGTGGTGCGGATGCAAGCCTAGGGGGAAGCTTGTATCATCTGTTGTGTGGACCCGTATTAGTCAGTAACCCATCTTGCTATCAGACGTGGAACCCCGAACTAGGTATGGGTACGCTTACTGAGTTGATTATAAGAGGTTCGTTTAAGTGGGGATGTTGACGGCGCACTCCGTCTGATTCATGTGTGTGCATGAGTCTGCTTGCGTTAGGATAATATGACGTTATGACTTCAGTAGATGGATGTGCATCTCGTTAATAAAGGGGTTGCCACTTTAGGAAGTGACACATCTTACTATAGGGCTAGCACAGGGTGTCTACGAGATAAGGAGCCGATCGATTGGGGTAGTAATGAGGGTACATCTAGTCTTGCTTGTTTATAAGCCCGTTATTATCATTGGGGGTAACACCTGTCATATCTATTGGGCAACCTTTTATTATTGTACGGGGTAAAACCCCTCACTAGAAGTACACCTAAGTCTACCATCTTGTTCTTGTTGGGATCATCTTGTTTCTGTTATACTAGTATATGGTAGAGAAAAGTACTTAAGAAGCACAATATATCCTGTCACGTTTATTCTGTTTATCATGCTTAGTTGGTTATACCTGCCTTATGATACTGTTATTCCTCATCCAGTTTATATGCATGTCATGATGCTTTTATTTATTTATAAGCTAAAAGTAACTGGACTCGCTAGACTTTATGTCTGACCCGTTTTGTTTCCTTTTCTCTCTCTTTTGTTTTCCCCCTAGGTTCTCAGGGTGGGAATACTCAGGCTTGATTTGAATTCTCTCTTTCATTTTGCTTGGAGCTGCATAGATATACCACTTGATTTCGGATATTCTTTGATATGGCTGTATTTAGGGGACTATGCTTTTTATATATTACTGTATCTAATGATTTTAGTAACAAGATAGAAATTGCAATGAGTTTTCTGTATTTCATACTTATGATGTAACTAGGTTTTGGAACACGATGTTTTCCATTTGATAAAGTTTTAAATTCCGTTGATATTTTATATCTGTCTTGTGATGTTTCTGTTTCTTTTTACCTATAACGCTTCATGAAACTTAATGCATTTTGATAAAGAATGACATTAACGAACGTGGGGTGTTACACTTGGTATCAGAGCTAAGGGTTACCGGATCAGATAAAGGATTTTGAAAATTGTTTTCAAAAAGGTTTTAAAAGAAAGCATTTTCAAAAGAAAAAGTCTATTTTGAAAACCATGTTCCCCAAAGCCATATTAAATATCTTTCGATTCTCTGTTTGAATCCTTTTTCTTTCCTTTTCAGCATGTCTGCGGAACCGATTCTTCCCGAGGGCGTTACGATACCAACTTGGTTTCGTAGGTATTTTGAGGCTACGGCGCCTGGCGGAGGCCAAGCAGACGCGCCTCCCCCAGCTACAGCCACTGTCCCTCTTCTCCCTCCTCCATGAGCGGATAATTTCTCCAAAATATGCAAGGACTTCTGTGCTATGGGAGGAAGGCTATTTCGGGGAACTGAGACTTTTGTAGAAGCAAGGAATTGGCTTTAACAGACGGAGGATTTGTTTGGGATTTTTGAGGTTGACAACTGTAGGAAGATTCAGTTGGCCGTTTGGCAACTGAAAGATGAGGCTTCATTCCGGTGGGAAGTGACGCAAGCGGGACGTCCAGTTGAGACTTGGGACGATTTCCGACAAAGATTCGGAATGAAGTTTCTTTCTCAAGTCGAGCAAAGTATGCAAATGGAAAGGTTTTTAGCACTTAACAAGGAGGCATGACTGTCTAAGAGTGTTAATAAGTTCAATCAATTGGCGAGGTTTGGTTTGGAGCTAGTGAATACCCCGCATAAGAAAGCTTTGATGTTTGCTAGAGGATTGAATGAACCCCTTCATGGGTTAGCTATGTCTCGTATTCCGAGGGGAGTAACTCTTAAGAAACTCGTTGATATGGCATTGATGCATGAAGAAGATAAAGGTGAAAAGAAAGAGGCTAAGATTGACAGAACAAGAAAGTGTGGCCCAAGAAGGAACAACAATAAAAACAATAGCAAAAGAAGGGCGGAAAGAACAACAAAACCCAAGAAAAGAGGAAATGTCACAATTGTGGGATCGTGGGTCATTTGAGCAAAGATTGCAGAAAAAGGAAGATGTGACGGCCCGCCCTGCACCAGCCTGCATTTCCTCCGAAAGTGCACTGTACACATGCCCGACTAGCACGGGACGGTCGTCAGAAGAAGGGAAAGAAGGGAATTAACTAACGAGGAACCTGTAGAATGTCTCACAGCGCATGGAATAAAATATAATAATAACATACTTGACATAAAACAGGTGAGACAGTACATAAGCTGATAACTAAAACCAATATCAACATCAGAGCAGCGGAAATCCAAATACAGCTTATTACAACTTTCCAAATTTACTGTCTCTAAAACAAAAGAAAACTGAAAGTAGAAGATGCACTACTAATGCCCAAGCAGTGATCTTCAACAACACAGGGAGAATACTATATATATCATACGTGGAAGCCTCCTGCTCGTCTCCGGATCATCTACCCGTGCATCACCAGCTAACCTGTCTCTAGTCTGCTCGTGTGAGCACCCAAAGTAATAAGAGGAGACATAAAACTCTGGGTCAGACATAAAGCATGGTATGAGCGATAAGCATCTAAACAGAACAATAACAGGTATACTAAACCATACCTGAACCTGGACCTGCAACCAAAGAGTTAGTACCCCATACCGTACAATAGTCTAAGGTGCCATAATAAATAGTGTAGAGAATACGGGGGTGGGGTGTGTATGTCATAATGATGGCAAATAAATCAAGCATAACAACCATCCTCACATCTCTCACTCAGTGCGTAAAGCATACGATGTCCACCACTGTCAATCACTAGACCCATCGAAGTAGTGACGGAGTTCAACTTGTACAACTACTGCTACTACCAAGCTTACCACATGGAGTCATGACCAAATCTTTACAAATGACCCCACTTCATTGGTCTATAGCCCTTTAGTCGTACCTAGGCCATTGCAGCCCTGAATCCGTTCACGTACCTCCCATACATAGTGATCCAAAGTCATAGACATCGACTGCCCCTTGGCACACGTCCCGCAGCAAAGCCCAATCATGAAGTGAACTCATCGGTTCCCAACTGGATCCTGAGCTCTAACTTCCCATATTGGACTACCTTTGCATCTCGGGTTATTGGTCAATACTGGTTCGGGTCGGGTTCCCCTTCTAGCCATCGGGTCGAGTCGGGTCCTCTACCTTGAGTTGGTTCTGTTCGTAGTCTTCTCCTGTGACGGTTCGGTTCGGGTCCACAGCGTTGCATCGGTTCGGGTCGGGTCAACAGCGTTGCATCGGTTCGTGTCGGGTGTCCCACTTCGGGTCGGGTCGGGTTGCCATCTCCCATTCAGTTCGTGCTGCCGCTCCGATCAGCTCCCTCGTTCTTCATTTACTCCGATCCGATCCCTTCGCCTCACTCCAGTCTGAGCCCTTCATTCTTAAGTCGATCCGATCTGAGCCCTTCGTCCTTAAGTCGGTCCGATCCGAGCCATTCGTCCTTAAGTCGGTCTGATCCCCAGCTTAACCAACATGGCCTTCCTTTTTGCCAAGCCTCTTTTGTGCCAGATTTTGGTTCGGTTCGGATTCCTTGCCCAGCTCTCATATCCGATCCGAGCCCATACCCGATCCGATCCGAAACACTGCACAACTTTCTACAACTTTTTCCAGCAACTTGTTTACGCCATTCGACGATGTTTTCGACCAATCTAACTATTCTAATCAACCACAAATCATTCCAAACAGTCATAGCATCATAGCAAACTAAGCACAAACACCAAAACAATGAATTTACATGTCAAAATGGATCAAATATACCCAAAACCCCATATTTTCTCTTAAGCATGTTTAAGCAAAACTAATCATAGGGTTAACAAAACTTAACCAAATTAAACCAAATTTCTACCAGAGGCATAAAATATTATTTTTGAATTTATAGCTATTTTTATTAGTGTGTAGATTCGCTAATCTTCACTAATTACCCTTAATTAACCGTAATTAGTGTCAAAACAATGCTAATCACTCACCTTGGCCGCAAATAAATCTCTCAGAACTGAAACCTTGCTGATTTGGGTGAATACTGATGTCTAACAGCAGCTCTAACCTTGCTTTCGTGTTTTCTCTCCTTAATTTGATGCAGATTAAGCCAAAACTTGATTAGAAAATGATTTGGGGATGTTTCTAGATGTTGGCAGCCATTGTTAGGGTTCAAGAATGAAAGTGGCGGCTGGGAAATGAGGATAAGATCGTTCTCTAACTGATTTCAGCCTCCTCCTTACCCTAATCCTGAACTCCCCCATTGGGCTTAGCTGTTAATCACCCGATTAAGCCCAATTAAGCTGTTTTTCACCATCTGAAACTTGTTTCAGCCATATCTCCCAAACGGTGAGTCCGTTTGGCTAATGTGACCACTCTACGGAATTGTAAACCATCATCCGGGGTCAATGGAAGTGGTTTCAGGTCAAAATTCCTTTCCAGTCAAAAGTTATGGCCAAAACAGTGCCAACTAGGGTAAAATGGTCATTTAAAAATCGACAAAAATCATGAACATGGGAAATGACCCCAATAGTCGTCTCCCAAAGTTACATGACAATACGACTTCGTATGTGAAAGAAATAAATATCCTACGATCCTATGATGCGTAGAATACGGGTCGTTACACTCTCCCCCCTTTAAGAAATTTCGTCCCCGAAATTCCTTAACTCAAAACATACAAAAGATCCCGCATGCCTAACAGCCACATACAACAATAAAACATGCAAAACAAGCAAACAAGTCTTCCCTAGCATGCATAAAACTAAATCGAAGTCAAAATCTTACCAGGCAAAGAGTTTTGGATATGTCTTCCTAATGTTCTCCTCTGTCTCCCAAGTGCAATCATTCTCGTCCTCGCCCCACTGAACCTTGACTAGCTTCACCACCTTCCTTCGAAGTTGCTTCACGTCGTGCTCGACAATACGGGCTGGCTTGCGGTTCCCAACCGCCTCGGGTTCTACTTCGAAGTCCTCTAACTGATCAGGTGAAATAGTCATATCTGGGTCGTGAACGAACTTCCTTAGTTGGGAAACATGAAATACATTGTGAACTCCCGCCATCTTCTCTGGTAAGTCAACTCTATATGCCAAATTCCCGACTAGTTCAAGAACAGGGAATGGGCCAACAAATCTTGGTGCCAACTTGCCTCTCCTGCCAAATCGTATCATGCTCTTCAATGGAGAAATCTTGACAAACACCAAGTCACCAGGTGTATATGCGATATCAAAATCATACGAAGCCAAGAACTCTAACCATCTCTGCTGACGGAGATTCAGATCTTTCTGAGGAAGAGATACTTTAACGATTTGTGATCGGTAAACAACTCAAATCTTTCTTCCAAGAGATAATGTCTCCACATCTTCAGCGCAAACACGATCGCTGCTAATTCCAAATCATGGGTAGGGTATCTTTTCTCGTGCAGTTTCAATTGCCGACTTGCATAAGCTACAACCCTACCGCCTTGCATCAATACAACACCTAGTTCTATACCGCAAGCATCCGTGTATACCGTCATCTCTTCATTCCCCTTAGGAATGACTAACACTGGTGCACATGTCAACTTGTCCTTTAGACTCTTGAATGCACTCTCGCACCTTTCATCCCAGACAAAATCTTGAATCTTCTTGGTCAACTGGGTCAACGGTGCTGCTATCTTGGAGAAGCCTTGGATAAACTTACGATAATATCCAGCTAACCCCAAGAAACTTCTTACATCTGTTGCATTCTTGGGCGTAGGCCAATCCTGTACCGTAGCCACCTTCGCAGGGTCCACGGCAATACCATTCTCGGAAACAACATGACCCAAGAACCTCACTTCCCTCCTCCAGAAGTGACACTTAGAAAACTTTGCTTTCAATTGGTGTTTTCTCAACACCTCCATCACTATTCTTAAATGTTCCTTGTGTTCTTCCTCTGTCCTCGAATAGACCAAAATATCATCAACGAACACAAGGACAAACTTATTCAACTGATCTCTGAATACCCTATTCATAAGATCCACAAAATATGCTGGGGCATTGGTCAGCCCGAATGGCATGACCAACCACTCATAAAATCCAGACGGCGTCCGAAATGCCGTTTTAGCTATACTCTCAGCTTCCACACTAAGCTGATGAAAACCTGTCGCGAGATCCAACTGAGAAAATACTCTCGTGCCGCTCAACTGATCGAACAAATCATCTATCCGTGGTAGAGGATACTTGTTCTTCCTCGTCACTTTATTCAACTCGCGGTAGTCTACACACAAACGAAGGGAACCATCCGCCTTGGTAGCAAACACAACTGGTGCTCCCCATTCAGAAACACTCCTTGTGATAAATCCCTTCTTCAAAAGATCGCTGACTTGCACCTCGAGCTCTCGCTGCTCCCTTGGTGCCATACGACGAAGTGGCATCACTATAGGTCTGGCATCTTTCACCAAATCAATACGGAACTCAATCTCTCGATGTGGTGGAAGCCCGGTCACTTCTTCGAAAACATCCGGATACTGGCCAACCACGGGCAAACCTGACAACTCACTATGCGGAATGTCGAGGGAGTTTAGAAAACTAGCCAATACCCCCTCACTGGGTAGACCACCAAACACTATCCTCCGCCCATTGTCCGCTCTAGCTGTCACCAAAAAGCCCTCACAGTCTACCACCACCCCGTATCTTTGGAGCCAATCTACTCCCAAAATAATGCCAAACCCAGTAAAGCCCAAAACAAAGCAATCACAAACAAACATGCATCCATGACTCGATAAGACCACATTACGACAAATCATGCTAAGGCTAGTCGAACCACCAATCGGGTTCGTCACTACTAAAGGTCTATCGACAATCTCGGGCTCCAATCCCAATCTATCTACCAGGTCACTAGATATGAAAGAACTGGAAGCTCCGGTATCAAACAAAACTCTAACAGGAACATCATAAACAGAAAGCATACCTTGAATGACGACATTCTTTCCCTTCTCCGCCGCGGTTGGGGCATTCGACGAAGAAGGAATAGCATTAAGGGCATATTCTTTCACCATTTGCTTTTCTTTGGGGGGTTGCAGACACTTGTCCTTGTGATGTCCCATTTGGCCACAGTTGAAGCACTTCCTATCCGCTGGCTTGTCTCGACAATTACTTGCATAATGGCCCTTCTTACCACAGCTGAAGCACTCCACATCTTGCTTATTCTTTTTCTTCTGGCCATCCTTAGTCTGATTCTGCTTTCTCTTATTCTGGGAACCACCCTTGGCTCCACCACTTGCTTGTGGCTTTGGCTCCTCTGCAGATGCAACCTCAGTCTTCGGCTTAGGGTAGAGACTTTCTGATCTCAATGCTTTCCCCACAATCGATTCAAATGTCTCATCGATGTGGTTAATAAGCCTTTCCCCTAAGTACTAATCCAAACCAGTTATGAATTTCTCATTCTTCTTCTCGACAGTATCAATAAGAGATAACCCATACTTCGACAAAGTGTCGAATTCAGCAATGTACTTCGAGACAGCTCTGCCATTCTGCTTGAGCTCCAAGAATTTCTTAAACAACACTGACTTCTGAGCAGCTGGAATGAACTTCTCGCTAAAGCGGACCTTAAATTGCTCCCAAGTAATCTGATCTTCAGGAGTAGCTGCCTTTGTAGCATTCCACCAATTCATTGCCCGCCCTTACAGCTGACGGGACGCTAGCTTTCTCTTCATCGCATCCTCGATACCCAAATCCTCGAAGATACGTTCGCAACTATCCAACCAATCCTGAACATCCGTAGCCGACTCCGTTCCGTGGAACGACTTCCCACCAAGACTAGTATAATCCTTATTCAGCTTGACGAAGTCGACCCTCGGCGCCTGCACTATTGGACCACCACCATTTCCACCATTGGGAGCTGCCCTCTGCACATCCCTAAGCATCTCTCTCATGAGGTCAGTAAACATGTCCTCATGTCAGCAGCATTCCCATTATTGGCTCCCCTACCAGCACCTCTAGCATATCAGCTCATCGTCAATCTGAAAAAGGGAAACGATTAATGACCCAATAGTGGTGCTAGTGCAGTACGACTTCATTCTTATGCTACTAATAGTATATATATAGCTTTTAAAAACCAAAGTAATCACAAATACGTGCTCTCATATACGTACTATCTCTCCCTAGTGTCTTTCCCTAGGTTAACTACGCAACCTAGAGCTCTGATACCAAGTGTGACGGCCCGCCCCGCACCAGCCTGCATTTCCTCCGAAAGTGCGCTGTACACATGCCCGACTAGCACGGGACGGTCATCAGAAGAAAGGAAAGAAGGGAATTAACTAACGAGGAACCTGTAGAATGTCTCACAACGCATGGAATAAAATATAATAATAACATACTTGACATAAAACAGGTGAGACAGTACATAAGCTGATAACTAAAACCAACATCAACATCAGAGCAGCGGAAATCCAAATAAAACTTATTACAACTTTCCAAATTTACTGTCTCTAAAACAAAAGAAAACTGAAAGTAGAAGATGCACTACTAATGCCCAAGCAGTGATCTTCAACAACATAGGGAGAATACTATATATATCATACGTGGAAGCCTCCTGCTCGTCTCTGGATCATCTACCCGTGCATCACCAGCTAACCTGTCCTAGTTTGCTCGTGTGAGCACCAAGAGTAATAAGAGGAGACATAAAACTCTGGGTCAGACATAAAGCCTGGTATGAGCGATAAGCATCTAAACAGAACAATAACAGGTATACTAAACCATACCTGAACCTGGACCTGCAACCAAAGAGTTAGTACCCCATATCGTACAATAGTCTAAGGTGCCATAATAAATAGTGTAGAGAATACGGGGGTGGGGTGTGTATGTCATAATGATGGCAAACAAATCAAGCATAACAACCATCCTCACATCTCTCACTCAGTGCGTAAAGCATACGATGTCCACCACTGTCAATCACTAGACCCATCGAAGTAGTGACGGAGTTCAACTTGTACAACTACTGCTGCTACCAAGCTTACCACATGGAGTCATGACCAAATCTTTACAAATGACCCCACTTCATTGGTCTATAGCCCTTTAGTCGTACCTAGGCCATTGCAGCCCTGAATCCATTCACGTACCTCCCATACATAGTGATCCAAAGTCATAGACATCGACTGCCCCTTGGCACACGTCCCGCAGCAAAGCCCAATCATGATGTGAACTCATTGGTTCCTAACTGGATCCTGAGCTCTAACTTCCCATATTGGACTACCTTTGCATCTCGGGTTATTGGTAAATACTGGGTTGGGTCGGGTTCGCCTTCTAGCCATCGGTTCGGGTCGGGTCCTCTACCTTGAGTTGGTTCTATTCGTAGTCTTCTCCTGTGACGGTTCGGTTCGGGTCCACAGCGTTGCATCGGTTCGGGTCGGGTGTCCCACTTCGCGTCGGGTCGGGTTGCCATCTCCCATTCAGTTCATGCTCCCGCTCCGATCAACTCCCTCGTTCTTCATTTACTCTGTTCCGATCCCTTCGCCTAACTCCAGTCTGAGCCCTTCATCCTTAAGTCGATCCGATCCGAGCCCTTCGTCCTTAAGTCGATCCGATCCGAGCCCTTCGTCCTTAAGTCGATCCGATCCCCAGCATAACCAACATGGCCTTCCTTTTTGCCAAGCCTCTTTTGTGCCAGATTTCGGTTCGGTTCGGATTCCTTGCCCAGCTCTCCTATCCGATCCGAGCCCATACACGATCCGATCCGAAACCCTGCACAACTTTCTGCAACTTTTTCCAGCAACTTGTTTATGCCATTCGACGACATTTTCGACCAATCTAACTATTCTAATCAACCACAAATCATTACAAACAGTCATAGCATCATATCAAACTAACCACAAACACCAAAACAATGAATTTACATGTCAAAATGGATCAAATATACCCAAAACCCCATATTTTCCCTTAGGCATGTTTAAGCAAAACTAATCATAGGGTTAACAAAACTTAACCAAATTAAACCAAATTTCTACCAGAGGCATAAAATATTATTTTCGAATTTATAGATATTTTTCCAGAATTTATTAGTGTGTAGATTCGCTAATCTTCACTAATTACCCTTAATTAACCGTAATTAGTGTCAAAACAATGCTAGTCACTCACCTTGGCCACAAATAAATCTCTCAGAACTGAAACCTTGCTGATTTGGGTGAATACTGATGTCTAACAGAAGCTCTAACCTTGCTTTCGTGTTTTCTCTCCTTAATTTGATGCAGATTAAGCCAAAACTTGATTAGAAAGTGATTTGGGGATGTTTCTAGATGTTGGCAGCCATTGTTAGTGTTCAAGAATGAAAGTGGCGGCTGGGAAATGAGGATAAGATCGTTCTCTAACTGATTTCAGCCTCCTCCTTACCCTAATCCCGAAATCCCCCATTGGGCCTAGCTGTTAATCACCCGGTTAAGCCCAATTAAGCTGTTTTTCACCATCTGAAACTTGTTTCAGCCATATCTCCCAAACGGTGAGTCCGTTTGGCTAATGTGACCACTCTACGGAATTGTAAACCATCATCTGAAGCCAATGGAATTAGTTTCAGGTCAAAATTCCTTTCCAGTCAAAAGTTATGGCCAAAACAGTGCCAACTAGGGGTAAAATGGTCATTTAAAAATCGAAAAAAATCATGAACATGGGAAATGACCCCAATAGTCGTCTCCCAAAGTTACATGACCATACGACTTCGTATGTGAAAGAAATAAATATCCTACGATCCTGTGATGCGTAGAATACGGGTCGTTACAGAAGAAATCTTGATTCCATTATGGAGATGTCTGACATCTTATTAAGGATTGCCCGAAGAAGCAAGTACAGGGCCAATGGGCATGAACTTCTGGAGGGCAGGTGCATGCTCTCGTGGTTGGTGTACCGGATAGAGGTAGGAAAGTTTCTATTGAAGGTTTGATTTCTCCTTCCAATCATCCTGTTAGAACTCTTTTTGATTCTAGCGCTTCACATTCTTTTATATTTGATTCTATGGTTGTGTCTCTGCTCCTTCGTACTAGTATGGTTTTGGATCCCGCTGTTGTCTCAAACCCTATTGGAGGTACGGCTCATTTGTCTATGATTTGTCGGGGTTTGAGAATATTTATGTTGGAAATCGAGTTTGAGTGCGACGCATATGTACTTGGTTTCATGGGCCATGGTTTGATTCTAGGGATGGATTGGCTAGCCATGTATGGTGCCATTCTGGATTGTGAGAGGAGGGTTGTCAGACTTTTGACTTGCCAAGGGAGGACCCTCGAGATTTCTTGTGACCCTTTGGGGTCTGTCATGCTTACTTTCCTAGAGTCACTGATGCATTTATCGATGATTTACGATCTATACCAGTAGTCTGAGAGTATCCTGATGTGTTTGAGGAGTTTCGGGGCTCACCTCCGAGGCGCGAGATTGATTTACATATATACTTGGTAGACAATGCAAAGCTAGTTGCATTGACTGTGCGTCATATTGCTCCAAGAGAAAGGAGGGAACTCAGCAAGCAAGTAGCGGAGCTAATTGAGAAAGGGTTTATTAAGTGAAGCATATATGAATGGGCTGCTCTAGTAGTATTTTCCACTAAGGCGGATGGTTCGCTTCGCTTATGTATGGATTATAGGGAGTTGAACAAGCTCACCAAGAAAAATATGCACCCACTTCCGAGGATAAATGACCTGTTTGACCAGCTTGTTGGTGCATCTATTTTCTCCCTGTTAGACTTGGCCATGGGGTTCCATCAGTTGAGGGTGGCCGAGGATAGTATATACAAGACTTCTTTTAGAACTCCAGATGGTTTCTTTGAATGGCTCGTCATGCCTTTTGGGTTGACGAATGCACCCGCCTATTTTGTGGATTTGATGAGTAGGGTGTTTCGGGAGTTTCTAAACAAGTTCGCTGCGGTCTTTGTTGATGACATCATGATTTTCTGGAAGAGCGAGGAAGAGCATGCCTTACATTTAAGGGAGGTTTTGAAGACTCTCCGAGCGCACCAGCTTAAGGCGAACTCCAAATGTCATTTTTGGAGAAAGGAAGTGAGATTTCTAGGGCATGTGGTCTCTAAGGATGGGATAGCAGTAGATCCCGTGAAATTAGTTGCAATTCACGATTGGCAGATCCCAAACAATGCAACAAAGGTGAGGAGTTTTCTTGGTTTAGTGGGCTATTATAGGAAGTTCATTAAGGACTTCACAAGGATAGTGGCCCCACTCACTAGACCAACAAAGAAGAATCTGACATTTTCTTGGGGTATAGACTGTGAGGATGCTTTTCAGCGATCGAAGAGGGCTCTGACAACAGCCCCAGTCTTGACTTTTCTTATGGGAACAAAGTGTTCACAGTATACACTGATGCATGTGGTATAGAGCTTGGTGCGGATCTGATGCAAGAGGGAAGGGTAGTATGTACTTGTTTTCGTAGAAGGATCTCAATTTGAGGCAATAGAGATGGATGGAGTTCCTAGCGTCCTGTGACTTTGAGATTGCTTATACTCCTGGCAAGGGTAATGTGGTGGCAGACACACTGAGTAGGCAGAGGATGACCTTGAGTCCTCTATTTGTAGAGAGGTAGAGCTTGGAGTATATATATCGACTTTTGATTTTAGACCCTCTACTGAGTTCACACTTGGTTTATTGGTATCATTAGAAGTGTGACCTACTCTTATGGCTCAGATATGAACTTCACAGAGAGAGGGCCCACAGATAGCAGACATCTTAGATAGGCACGGTAGAGGGGAGAATTCAAGTCACCTCAGTAGATATTCCATGAATGATAGAGGGTGGTTGCGACGATATGGAAGGCTTTGTGTTCCCCGAGTTGGGAGTTTTTTGAAGACAGTCCTTGAGGAAGCCCATCATTCTAGGATGACTATTAATCCCGACAGTGACAAGATGTATAGAGATATGAAATCGGTTTTCTTTTGGGCTGGGATAAAGGAAGATGTATCGAAGTTTGTTTCTCGATGTTTGATTTGCCAGCAAGTCAAGGCTTATCAAAGGAAGCTCGGTGGTTTACTCATCCTTTGGAGGTCCTACAGTGGAAGCGGGATAGCTTCTCTATGGATTTCGTTCATGTTTTTCCTAGGTCGAGGAAAGGCAACAGGGTCGACAGACTTACTAAGAGCGCTCATTTCATTCCTGTTAACTGTAAGAGGACGACAGCACGGTTGGCAGCAGTTTATCTTCGTGAGATAGTCCATCTACATGGAGTACCTTCCAGTATTGTGAGTGATCATGACCCCATATTCACTAGTGATTTTGGAGGAGCTTGTAAGAGGCATAAGGAACACAGTTGTGTTTGAGCACCGCTTATTACCCTCAGACCGATGGACAGACGGAAAGGGTGAATAGAGTTCTTGAGGATCTTTTAAGACTGTGTATCCTAGACTTCGGAGGGACTTGGGAAGAGCATCTTCCATGGTAGAGTTTGCATACAACAATAGTTATCAGGCTAGTATTGGCATGGCACCCTTCGAGGCATTGTACGGATGACCCTGTTGATCACTGACTTGTTGGTGGGAGTCTACAGAGAGGCTTCAACTTGGACCTGAGATGATCAGGGAAACTTCAAAGAAGATTGATCTTATTCGCAAGTGCATGAAGACAGCTCAGGACAGGCAGAAGTCCTATGCAGATAAGAGAAGGGCTGATATTGAGTTTGAAGTGGGAAACATTGTTTTCAACAAGGTATCACCTTTGAGGAATGTGGTCCGCTTTGGATCTGTAAGGAAACTGGCGCCAAGGTTTGTAGGACCATTTCCCATAATTGAAAGAATAGGTCAAATGGTTTATAGAGTGAAGTTACCAGAGAGATTGGCCAGTGTTCATGATGTTTTCCACGTTTCTCATTCATGGAAGTACTTGCATGATACCACAGAAGTAGTTTAGCGAGTATTCTTGAGGAGGTAGAGGTGGAATGGGAGGCGACAGTTAGACGAGTTCCTACATGTATTCTTAGATCAGAGGTTAAGAAGCTACGCAACCGAGAGGTCAAGCTGACGAAGGTTCAATTGGGGGAAGACCCTGAGAATGCAACTTGGGAAACTGAAGACAAGATTCGTGCTTCGTACTTCAAGGGTATGTTCTTAACTTCTTTTCCCAAAGCTTTTATTCATACTTGTTTCGGTCATTTAGTATATCCTATCGATTGAATCTTCGACCTTTAGGTAGAAATCCAATGGATGTAAACATGTGTTTGTGAAATGTTATGTTTGATCGATGCAAGTGGTTGCTAGTGGATGCTCGTGGATGCATATACACACACATTAGGTACTAGATCAGCTCAGTCACTCTCATACTGCATATGGATGAGTGTGCATTTTTCCCCCTTTTTTCTTCTTTTATGGATGGAAATGGGTGTATCATCATATGAATGATTGCATTTGGATGGATATCTATGCACACATACAGATTTCACATGATATACTAGGATTGTTTGCATACATGTTGGATTCATGGCACTAACATACATTGCATTAAGGAGGTCGAGTGAATCAGACCTTTGCATATGTTCATATAAGCATTAGAAATATTTTAAGGACAATGGATGCCAATGATTGGTGGATGAGTAGATGGATGATGGATGTTAGGATATACATTCTTCTTAGCTTGGAGATTTCAGGGATGAAATCATTTTAAGTAGGAGAGAATGTAACACCCCGTAATTTTAAGGAACACCATAATGATAAATTAAAGAATACTTAACTAAATATTAGGCATTAAGTAAAACGGACTGCGCCATTGCGTTCGTCTTGAAATTCTGCTTGACATAGACCCCAAGTTTACGTAAAACGGACATTGTATGAAGAAGAAATTAAGGTTTGAAGTTTTTATGCATATAAGCAATATATATATGTATATATATATATTTATATATCATGTCCAGAAAATCAAAAAAATCAAAGAGCAGAAAGTGGAGGGAATTTGGCCCACTAGGGGTAGCCCCCATTCCCTATGGGGGTCGACCCCATCAAGGGGTGTTGACCCCTGGGTCGACCCTAGCCAGATCTTGGGCAGATCCAATTCTGAGAACGTGGAATCATTTCTTGACCAAATTCGTTGACATTAGGCTATAAATAGAACCTCATTCCTATTGTTTTATTCACTAAAAACAATGGAGACAACGAGATGCTACTTAAACTCAGATTAAACTAGCCTATTCTTTTGCAACAACAACTTATAAGCATACAAGAATCTTTGCTACAACATCCACAGTCAATTCTCTGTTCTTTAAATCCAGTCACAGTGAGTTCATGTTATTTATAGATATAAACATTTAATAGTATTCTTGACATGTTTATAAGTAGAATCTAAACTTGTGCCTGTTAATAACTTGAATCATAACTAAACATATCTGCCATTACTTGTACACCTGAACCTCTACATAATTTTTGCATTCCTATCTTTATCATGTCCATTCTGTCATTATGCTTGATAGTATCACCATATGCCTACTCTGCTAGTTTGTCTAATCATTTCACCATATTCCTATTCTGTTAGTATGACCAATTCTATCAGCATATGCTTGTTTTAGTATTATGACTATTCTTATTCTATTCTCTCCTTCTTTTCCATTTTATTTTTATAGCCAGGCTACCTTCGATCCAAGGCCCATCGCTGAAATATGCAAGCGCACGAAATTGGATTCGGTTAAGAATGTTAAATTTGGGGCATAAGTTATATTGTAAAACATGATTGGAATTTGGGCATAATCTATACCTTGATCTAAAACTTTAATTTGGGGCATAACTTTTATTGTGAATCAGACTGGGATTTGGGGCATAACCTTGGATAAACATGAGAATTGTTTAATAATGAACATGCCTAGATTTACAGTAATTAGAAACTGTAACCACACTTAGATATGAGGTTAGATTACACTTGTGGTAGAAGTCTGCCCGGAACCGCCCAGCAAATCCAGCGTCCAAAAGTGGTTAATCTAATGTGAGGGATCGAGTGCATAAATGTACATGTAACGGTGCTAAGACACGACGTTAAGTTCAACTTGTGGTAGAAGTCTGCTCGGAACCGCCCGGCATATCCAGCGTCCACAAGTAGCAGACTTAATATGAGAGGTTTAGTCTATTAAAAACCATAAATGGATGAATGATAATAACTTGTTGACCCGTAATACTTAACCTGTTTAGATCTACGGGGGTTACATGAACCTGTCAAATTGAGTAGTGGTTAAGTAAACTTGCTTGAATCAGTGGGTGTTAAGTTAATCTTGTTAAATCTATATGGGCGGGTTATATATGTAAACCCGACAAACCTAGCCTGTTTTACATGTGGGGGTTATGCGATCTTGTTAAACTGTTAGACATAACCTGTCAAAATCCTAGTAGTGGGGATGCAAGCCTAGGGGGAAGCTTGTATCATCTATTGTGTGGGACCCGTGTATCATCTGCTGTATGGGACCCATATCAGTCAGTAACCCATCTTGGTATCAAATGGGGAACCCCGAACTAGGTCGGGGTCTGGGCACGCTTACTGAGTTGATTATAAGAGGTTCATTTAAGTGGGGATGTTGACAGCGCACTTCGTCTGATTCATGTGCATGCATGAATCTGCTTGCGTTGGGATAATAAGACGCTGTGACATTAGTAGATGGTTGTGCATCTCGTTAATAAAAGGGTTGCCACTTTAGTAAGTGATACATCCTACTGTGGGGCCAGTGCAGGGTGTCTACGGGATAATGAGCCGATCGATTGAGGTAGTAATGAGGGTAAATCTAGTCTTGCTTGTTTAGGAGCCCGTTATTATCGTTGGGGGTAACACCTGTCGTATCTGTTGGGCTACCTGTTATTATTGTACGGGGTAAAACCCCTCACTAGAAGTTCACCTAAGTCTACCATTTTGTTCTTGTTGGGATCATCTTGTTTCTGTTATACTAGTATTAGTACAGAGAAAAGTACTTGAGAAGCGCAATATATCATGTCACGTTTATTCTTCTTATCCTGCTCTGTCTGTTATACATGCCTTATGATACTGTTATCCCTCATCCAGTTTATATGCTTGTCATGATGCTTTTACTTATTTATATGCTAAAAGTAACTGGACTCGCCAGACTTTATGTCTGACCCATTTTGTTTCCTTTTCTCTCTCTTCCATCCCCCTCCCCCCAAGGTTCTCAGGGTGGGAATACTCGGGTTTGATTTGGATTCTCTCTTTCATTTTGCTTGGAGCTGCTTAGATGTACCGCTTGATTTCCTATCTTCTTTGATATGGCTATATTTTGGGGACTATGCTTTTTATATATTGTTGTACTCTGATGATTTTAGTAACAAGATAGAAATTGTAATGAGTTTTATTTATTTCAGACTTACGATGTAACTAGGTTTTGTACCACGATGTTTTCTATTTTAAAGTTTTAAATTCCGCTGTTATTTTATATTTGTCTTGTGATGTTTCTGATTCTGTTTACTTATAACTCTTCACAAAACTTAATGCATTCTGATAAAGAGTGACATTAACGGACGTGGGATGTTACAATTAATATAACAACATATGTTTAAAATAGCATATATATCATTAAAATAAAAAATTAGATAGCAATTAGTTAAATTTTGATCTTAACGTTACCAGTGAAGAGATGCAGTTCGGTCTAGTATAATACAGTTTAGTCAATCATTCAAACCGCAATCGAACTATATCCTCGCGAGTCAGTTTCGTTTAGGGTATTTGTTTTAAAGAGAGGACTCAGTCCGATTTTCTGTTCCCTTTTTGCGGTCCTGTTTGGACGGTTTCTGCATTACGATGCGATTTAACCTCACCCCTAATTAAATAAAGACATGAAATATTATTAATTGATTATTCACTTTTCTAATTAATAAATATTATTATATTTCACATTAATATGCGTCTTCTGAATTTTGGATGTTTATAATTTGAGATTTTCCTTTTTTGACTTGTTGTTAATTTGATTATTTACGTAAATGTAACGACCCATGGATTTTCGACCCCGAATATCCACCCAAAACACAATGTCGATTATTCAAGCATTCGAAATACCCAATCATTAATAGAAAGAAGTTAGAGGGTGAGAAATAGAAAGAAAGAAAATTGGAATAGAAGAAGAATACCACAACACAACATAATCAGAGTAAACACGAATCTCACAGTGGAACGAACAAAATACATTATATAACAATTTATAAATACATAATTGTAATTGTATATACATACCCTTATCAAAGTACAACACATAACATCACATCGGAAAAAGGCTCTATATATAACTAACATTGAAGCCTCTTGCTCCAAGCTTCTCCAAGTATATCTGAAAAATCCTAACTACTTGATTGTCCGTACAAATTTGGGCACCTAAGAGTATAGGGTAAAACAAAACAAAATAAATCTGGGTCGGTCATGGGACTGGTGTGAGTACACTTCAACCACTTTGTTTGACTTTTTAAAAATCCTTTTAAAATAAATGAGAATCGTAAGACTGATCCACACAAAACACGGATGGTTTTTACCTTACGATAACCCAAAACATTCTTTTAAAACAATATCATTCTGATATTATAATATATGTCTATATTAGTTTACAGGTAAATTGCAAATTCATGTGAATAGAGGTAAGGTAAAACTAGAAGCATACTAATAGATTAAAATTGGCCTCAACAAATGTACCAAACATCCCATCTATATTTATGGTAAACAATGTTTAACATAGCAGCATAGTTAAAAAGTGCCCTAGATCTTGAAATATCCATGTCAAAACAGATGCTGACAAAAAGGGTAAGGTATGAATCTAAAGCATCACATAAAATCAGGTCAGCATAACACCAATTGGATGAAATTGCTCTAAATCAAATATAAATGGTTATAAAATACTAGTTTCCAAACGCAGGTGAGCCAGTCACAAGGTGACAACAAAAGTGACATGTGGTAGGGGCTAGAACTTGCCCAACTCAAAGTGCAGTGGCATATGTACAAAGGTCGAACACAAGTTAGCAAGCCTATGTCTTATACATATTATTTCACAACTGTTTCAGAAAAGGATAGGGGTATATACATAAGCAGAACAAGGTAAGGTGGCAGTTTTGGTTACCTACCTGCCTGAAATCTAACGTGTACATTTCTTAAAATAATAGGTGCATAAATCTCTAATCAACTTAAATACCATATACGTACCATGATTAACAGGAACAAGTCTAGATTAACAGTGACTAAAAATTTCAAGTTGGCAAAAACAAAGTAAGTGCATCACTGCTAAAATATATTTTCCAAAACACAAAATACTTTACTGTTAAAAATATTTCATGGTGAACAAACAATTTTGTTGTTGTGTAGGGAACTGATTTTTGGTGGACAGATGCTATGGCATAAAACATGGCATTTCCATATACAAACAGGTGGCATGACGCAAAGGCAGTATGGCAATTAGGAACCATGTATATATTAATATGAAATGATAATTCATATTTATATTAATATGAAATGAAGTACTAACTAATATTAATATATAAACGGGAACAGGTATATAAATAGGTTTACATATTAATGTCAAAAGTGTATACCAACGAGAAACAAGTGCTAACAAATATTAATATTTATGACTAATGTCAATGCACGGTAAGCCTGCTAATTTAGCCTGTTTGCTAAAATTCTATAATCAGTTTAAAAGTGGTGCATAATATAAGGTACCTGCAGTGCCTAGTTTTAGTTTATAAAGATGTACGATTTTTGGTGAGCTATAATAAACAGAAGGTAATAGTTTTAGGTAAGCCATGATAACATGAGGCAAACAATTTCAGTTTTTCCGGTGAACTTATAATAACATGAGTTAAACACTTTTAACACATTTTAGGTGAACTTATGATAACATGTGCTAAATATTGTTAGACCTATAACTTATTTGCTGATTTACCACCATATACACATATGTTGCGGAACGTAGAATAATGACACAGTGATCATATACAGCTTGGTAAGCTATACTGCTTTCCTCTAATGTTGGAACACAAAATAAATGTTCATATTTACTGTCAGTTCTTAATGCATGGTGGAGAAATCGGGCAGAGTGCCTTATGTAGTCAGACACAAGTTCCCTCGTCAAAATATTAAGGCAATAGTTACCCCGTCCCATGCATTTATCAAATTTATCAGAACTTATAATATCCATCCATACAAACATATTATACATACCCCTCTGAGCATCAAAATTACAAAAATTTCATTAAATATAGGATATTTTTAAACTGGTTTCAAGCATAACAAAGTATGAG
This sequence comes from Allium sativum, assembly GCA_030737875.1. Lineage (NCBI taxonomy): Eukaryota > Viridiplantae > Streptophyta > Magnoliopsida > Asparagales > Amaryllidaceae > Allium > Allium sativum. Next base: position 496,749,644 of record CM060920.1, read on the forward strand.
GAAAAAAAATGTGCTTCAAGTTACAATGGATTGTCTAACCCATATGTAGGTTCGCATTTCAGCATACAATTGATTGTCTAACACATGCAGGTTCACATATTCGCTATACAAATTATTGTCTAACACATGCAGGTTCACATATTCACTATACAATTAATTGTCTAACACATGCAACAAGGCGTACTAAGAATGGAGGCAAAGGTTACGTATATGGCACATTAGGTAGTATGGCCATAGTTAAATTAGTGCAAAATAGTGTTAATATCAAGGCAGTGTGTATATATATGCTAATTATATGTATACATATAATATGTATATGTATATATGTATGTATACACAAACTATAGCCACCATATATACACACTGAACAATACCGGACAACAACATGATTAATGTAAATTTCAATGTATCAAGTATAATGAGTAAGAGTGCAGAAAACAACTCAGTGAGTAAAGAACAGGCAGATAATTAATTATTCAATGTTATCATGCAAATTTTAATCAGATTTATGTTGATGATCAGCGTGTTTAATATATGTATGTATGCTGATGGCACACATATATACACATGGAAATATGCATATATCTATACGCATCAACCTCCACATACATGATGTTCCAACACTCACGAAAAATCAGATAAGTACACTTTTCTTCTCTTTTTTTCTCTCTTTTTTACAATGCGAATGATATTAATTCCAGCATGCTACTTCCAGGCTTCCAGTTTTAGCCAGGTATTGGTAAATGGAAAATCCAGTTTATGCAAAAAAAAAAAATATATTATAGTTTAAAGCTTAAAGTTCTTTTTGTTACACGGTCTTTCAAAACTCTACTTCTTTTCATTAAGTAATGATGTTCCGCGCACATACATTCTATTATTAAAAACTCCATTCTAAACAGGGAGCAATCCACTCCAACATGCAACATATATGAGTTTTAAATCATAAATAAGATAGTATAATTTAAGGTACTGAACACAAAACAGGTTCTTAGGTTTAAGCAGCATACACTCTCGTTAAACACCAGTATAAATGTTGTAATTGGGTTCAGTAATCAAATGCAACAGTCAATCAACAAACAAATTCTACTTCAATCCCTATAGATTTTAAATCACTTGAACACGGACTAATCGTGAGTGAGATAACTCACCTTGAAACAATAGGAAAAAGGCATAGCACTGAATTTGCACCTGATGAGGTGGAGCCTTGATTTGCTGAGCGGCTTCAGCAGCGACGACCAGTGAAGGCTCGGCTTTGATTTGATAAAGGCGACGACAGTCTAGGCTTCGAAGCTTGGTTTTTGGGTATTGTTGAGGGTAGCGACGTGGTGGACATTAAATTGATAAAGGGAAAAAAAGAATTGATTTGATTTTGGGGAGACTGAGCGCTTAGGGCGTTCGCCATTTTCTGTTTCGAATTGAAAGTGGTGGCCATGATTTTAATTTGAGAAGGACTGACTTTTTTTGGGGAAAAAGTATAGACACCATGAAATTAAGAGGGGAAAGGAGCTTCAATTTGTTTTGCTGAGGGAAAATGAGGCGAGCGGATTTTTTTATAGAAGAAACATTGTGAAGATAAAAACAACGTAATATCAATAGGACATAGGGTAGCCGCGATTTTTAAGAAATAGATTAGCGCTACGTCTTCCTAAGGAAGATAATATTTATTTAATTAAATATTAAATCCTACCGTGAATTACCGTGTATCCGTGTAGCGTTCTGAATCTGTACTGCAACGCAGTCTCCAAATACGACAAAATTTATATGTACCCCTTCGTTTTAATGTTCTGAATTCAACAAAATTAATTTAATTGTAATCTGAATCTAATTGTGTACAACAATAATTTATTTTTAAATTAGTTCTCGATTCCCTGATTTTTATCTCGTTTGTCCATCAATAACTCTGCTCTACCCCAAATTCGAAACGTTAAATTCATATACACAAATACACACATATCTAAGCAAATTTCTATATATTTCAATAAATAAAATTTCCAATTTTATTTAACGTCAGTGACGTTTATTTTTGAATACATCCATTTATATTTTCTCCGTCGAATTTCAAAACTGATTCAAATATCCAACCAAATTCAATTCAAATATTCAAAATCAAATATTTGATTTTCGGTCAATCATTCTGAATTCAATTTGTGTCCAAAACCATATATTCAATTTTAAATTTCTAACCACAATGTCAGTGTAAAATTATTTATAAATAATTTGATCTTTATTTAATTCTATAATCCAGTTGTCGAAATTTCTGGGATGTTACAATCTACCCCCCTTTAAAACTTTTCGTCCTCGAAAAGGAGAGATCGTTCTATTATATACTTCTAATCTTCCATATTTGTGTGAAATTTTCCCACAATCAATTTAAATATTGGTATTTTAGGCCACCAATCATATTCAGTTAACTCAGACAATCGAATTTCCTTTCTTACAGCTGGAGACCAATTTTGATCAACACGTTTTTCTTTCATCTTCTGAATTGGCTTTATCTATTTCCATGTTTTTTTTAAAACTATACTCAATTTTCTAGGCCTATTTCTATCCCAAAATATTTTGAGATATCTCCCAATCTCTCATTCTATCTAATCTTCAAAATCATATAATTTCTTTCCAAAACCATTCTCTTTTTAAAATTCAATTTCTGCATAAATTGCATTTATGCATCTCAAATTATTCCAAATTTTTATATAAACATTATCTGTCAATGTTTACTTATCCATCATTTCACAAGTTCAACATCTCCTTATATTCAATCCATTTAATCTTCCCCAATACTCATTGAAGAGTGTAATTGTTATTTTTTTTTCAAGTCACAAATTATCGACTTGAAAATTTCTAAAAATGGAAATCATTTATAACGTTTATACAAAAATATTTGTATTATTATCTCAAAGCTATGGACATGAAATACTTTGAAATTTACTTATTAAGTGCATATATATTAATTTGAAAATACTTGATAACTCGAAGTCTGACAAGTCTATTGTCGTTCTCACAGATGTTAGACATACGCTGGCCAGGCGCACGACTAAAATCTCTAAGTACTAAATATCCTTACTTCAATTCCTAGTGGAAATATATTTCAAAAATTTTCTTCTAAAAAAATAGATACGGAAAGTACCAATGTGATATTGATATGTTGATTGTTCATGAATTGCAGATACACGATGGTTTCATCTGGATCTCCGAGAAAACATCCGTATCCGTAGGAAATCACTTCCCTACAAATTTCATCATGGACAGATCAACGGAAAATATTTACGAATCAAAATAAAAACCTAAGATTACTGAGCGCTGACTGCTCTATCTCAAGGTCATGAAAACAAATTATAAAATCATAAGGATCAATCAAGTTCCCAAAACAAATCAAGTCACAACGACATATTATGTCACGAAGACAAATCCGGTCACGAAGACACAGTACTGCATTAAACAAGTGGTTCCACATCACTAAGATATCTCAAACATCACATGGCTCTATTCTACCTTTGGTAACTCCAGTGGTTACATCTCTTTCACTTGTAGATATTCCATAGGGACCGCAGGTACACAATGGTTACGCCTGATTCTCTCAGGAAACAACCATACCCGTAAGATTTCATAGCTCTGCGGGTTACGCCCTTATAACGACTGTAGATCATAGCAGACACAATGGTTACTCTTGGTTCCCCCAAGAAACATCCATCCGTCGTAGGCCATCTATAGCCCTGCAAATTACGCTACAGGGTCGTGTTCTTCCAAGGATGGTACTTTCCTAATTTTTACTTTGATAACAAAAGATACGTACATATATTACTTCATTTCATTTTTTTCATAAATCATACTTATGTCAACTTTACATAAGATTTTCTTTCCAAGTCGTATCATTCTTATATAAATTTTATCATATAAAATTTTATCTTAAATCAATTACCTTCCAATCATGTAATTTTTCAAATTCACCACGTTCCCACATATCTCTCAAATAAGTTCTGAAACTTCTGTATCTAATATCTAAAATCGAATATCCTCGAATTTCATTCATATTTTAAATTTTCAATTTTGATCTCTTGATCAGTTCAGAAATTTGATATCTTTATAAACTTAGATTCATGAATCTATTTGTTACAAATCAAATTCTCTTCCAAATTCCAATTATTAAATCCACCACTTAATTCAAATTCTTATTCACACATTGCTTCATATTCACACCTTCGACCGTAAGTTAGCAAGCGAACAACTCCCTAAGTATCAACCCCGAAAGCCGAAACCAACATCAGATCAACACTCAGGAAATCATTCAATTTAACTAACTTCCAGTCAGTTTTCAATTTCCTTAATTTCATCTCTTCATCTCTTATCCAATCAATTCTTACAAAACTCTCAAATTCAGTTTTCGAATCCATTTCTCTTACATTATGTTGTCCTTCGTTCTCGACGTGCAGCTTTTCGTTCTTCTGTTCTTTCCATTTTGATTAATCAAAACTCGTTACCCTTTCATGATCTCTGGGAAAACATATATTCGCAGATCTTTATTCTCTATAGAAAGTATACTTTATTCTCATGGGAAACATTCCTAAATTCATTATTTGGACCTAATCAGATTTTAAATAAAACATTGCCATTCCCACTTAACTGTTGTCACTTATTCTACTTAACCAACTCTCGATACTAAACCTTAACCATTTCTTAGTCAACAATGAAGTCCATCAAGTTGGGGTATATTTACCTCTCAGACCTTAACTGAGCAACATTATTAACTTTAAAAATGGTAAAATTCACAACTTCGAATTCCAAAAAAATATTTAATCTCGTAACTTTCGAATTCAAATTAAAAATTTACTTCTTTTACAAAATCATTGACTATAACAATAACCACACCTTCGAAATACTTAATTTTATATTATACTTTATTCATTAATCTAAATACATACATACATAACTAATTAATAATATATTAGATTTTAATTTAAAAATGAAAAGTAAGAAATATTTGTAACAACCCAGAAATTCTGAGCCAATTTAAATTTTTTATTTTGGCAATTTTGAGGAATTTTGAATATTTAAAATGAATTATTTTAAATAATAACGATGAGAAATTCATTTTGAATAGAATTAGAAGTATATATTTATGTTAATGGTCGTCAGAATATAAATATTTTATTTTATATTATAAAAGGAGTTGAAAATGGCGCGGTAGTTTGAAAATTCGATTCCGAAGTTCAAATGAATGTACTGGGTGCAAAATAAACCAGATTTTAGCGAAACCAGAAATACTAGAATCTATTTGAAAATATCTTTCCAACGAATCCGAAAAATTGAAATTTCATAGCGGGAATCAAAAGTTACGTCCAGTTGAAAATTCAGAATAGTCGTTATGGAATTCTGGCCCTTAAAAATGGAAATTTTGCAAACGACCTCGGTTTTCGACGAAACCACTTTTTTTGGATTCGCGATGTCTAGTTATTGCTAGGTTTCAAAATTTGTAATTTTTTGAATCAATATGTGAGCGTGGCAAATGAAAACGCGTTTGACCAGTTTTAGTTGATTTTAATCGACTGGAAAATTACCATTTTTCAAAAGGTCTGAGAATTTGACGAAATTAGTTTTTTTAGGACCGTATCGTCAATACGAAGCTAGAAATAAATTTTCGAGAATTTTTAGAGTCCGTATGTGGCCCCAGTAAAATTGAAATGTGCGTTCAAATTCAATATATATATATATTTAAATTTTGATTTTGACGGAAACTGATCGAAACGATCGAATCAGCTTACGATACATATCCCATTGTGTTCGGAATGAGGGTAATTAGCTATGGGCGATAGTCGGTGGGTTCGACTTCGAGGTGGAAATAAAAAGTTGCTTTTTGAAATTAAATAAATAAAATAAAATAATATATATTATTATATATTCCCTCAGCCCCCCATACTCTCTTCCCCATTCTTCATTCAAACCCGAATTAAGATAGAAAAAAAAACACGATGAAGACCGCCGCCTCCAGGCGGAGCGCCGCCGCTCCCTTCGAAGACCGTCGCCGCCAGAGCAATGCCCCCCTTTCTCCTCCGTCCTTCTCCTCCTTCCTCCTCGCGCTGAGCGCGATCCCCCTTTTCCCCCTCCCCTCCTGACGCGTCAGCCCTCCTCTTCTTCCCCTCCGCCTCGCCCACTCCCTCGATTCACGAAAACCCCAATCGCCTGAAGGATGACGCAGCCCCGCAAACCCCATGTGCCACTGCCCCAACGCCTCCTCCTCCGTCGCAGATGACCATACCCCTTCCTCTCCGACCAATGGTGCGTTTTTATTTATTTATTTACTTTAAAAATTGTTTAAAGTCTGTTTTTTTTTATAAATAACATTGCGATTTTGCTAGAGTAGATAGGGTTTTTATTTAAAGAAAAAGAAATGATTTTTAGTTTAATAGAGTTGAGATTTTTATAATAATAAAGACGAGATTTTTAAGCGAAGAAAGATTATATTTTTAATCATAAAAAAGTTAGATTTTTGTAAAGTAAAAAGATTTGATTTTGTTCATGAAAAAGTTAGTTTTTTCATTATAGAAATATTAGATTTTCATTTCGAAAGCAGAGAGAAAAAATCGATTTTTAATTTATAGAAGATTTAAAGATATGATTTTTATATACTTAGCGATGTAAGAATATAATTTTTATATTAGTAGAAGAATAAAAATATGATTTTTATATTATAAAAAGTATAAAAATATTATTTTTATATAAGTAGTGAATCAAAAATATAATTTTTATATAGTGATAAGGATAAAAATAGAATTTTTATCTATATAGTATCAGTATAAAAATGTGATTTTTATATACATAGCAACAATATAAAAATGTGATTTTTGTATATGTAGTGGCTATAGAGGATGAAATTGACAAAAGGCGAGCACGACGACGATTTCTACATATAAAGAGTCATGGCGTTTGGTTTAGCTTGTTAGTGAGAACTTCTCACTTTAAATCTTGTTTTCTAGTTAAAATATATACTAGGATGCAGACGGTGCTTAGGAGCACCCGACACCCGTCGTCCACAGACCATGGATGACTTGTATGCTTGTTTGATGTGTTGTGAAGTTTGTTTGTGATGTTGATGTGAAATGGATAATAAAACATTCATGTGTTGAAATAAGTTAATTATCATTAAAAATATATTTTTTAACGTGAATGTGAATAAATAAATATTCATTTACAAACTGGACTGTTTGTTTATGTACACCTATTTAAAGGACATTGATTGAGACGATAAATTTTACACGTCGCCCAACTGCACAAATAATATTCAGTGATTGTGGATTGAAACCCCACACGGGTGTTGGGATGATATTTGACGTGCACTAATCCCAATTGTTTAGTGGTATGTCGATCGTTTGATTGACAGACTGTATGAGCGTTAATTATTTATATTTAATGCTTATGTCGTTGTGTGATGCACTTTGGATGATGGTTGATTATTTATCGTTGCTATTAGATACATGTGTTGTATGGAATCCATATAATTAACATTATATGGTAATTGATTGGGCCTCATTACAATCGGGAAAATAAATAATATTATGAAATATATATTCATGTGTTTAATAGAATAAAATATATATTCATGTGTTGAATAGAATAAAGAATATTCAGGTGTTGAGTAAATTATTTTAAACAATAAAATTTATATCTTTATCATAATTTTTTTTTAAATATATTAAATAACAAAAATAGTCATGTGTTGACAGTACTCATGTGTTGAGAATATTCATGTGTTGAAAGAAATATAGATTCATGTGTTGAATAGAATAAATATTCATTTGTTGAATAGAATAACGAAGTTATTGAAATATATAAAGCCATGTTGATTAGAGATGCGTCATTTTGACGCGAACGATATTTATATCGATTATATTCATTTTTATAATGAATATAGAAAAGGAAGTGATTTCAAAATATAACGTTTTGAAAATATTATCATTTATATGTTAATGACATGGAATATTCAATTCTGATTTAAAATTGAATATGAAGTCGAAATTGTTTTGAAAACGAATTTAAAACGATTTATAAAATACGTTTTGAATTGAAAACGACGAAGTATATATAATATACATATTATATATTTATTAAATGGCCTGAATAGAACGCGCCGCGCCGCGGCAGTTCGCGAATTTCGACCATTGACTTCGAATTGACGTTGCGGGAGATCCGACTGTCGGATTCTCCTAAAACCAGAACCGTTGGGTTCGTATTAAAAAGAGCTTTCCAGTGAATATTAGAAATTTGAAATCTAACGGTCGGATTTGAAATTATGTCCCAATCAAATTTGGAAAAGGTCGTTGTAAGTGCAGTTCGATGGCCATTGATGGAAATCGACTGTACGGGCCTTGATAAAATTATTAAAAATATCAATAATTTGTGTACAATCATAAGAAATGATTTGTGAAGAACTAGGATGAAAAATTCCACATTTGTAAAGATAAAAATAGATTTTTATCGAAATGAACAAGTTTTGAACTAGGATTATAATCCAATATTTTCGAATAAATAAATTGGATCTGAAGTGGTTTTAAAAATAATCAGAATTTCCAATAAGTGATTTGGAATGGATTTGAATCAAAATTATCTTCGGAATATTTCGATGTTGGATTTCGTGATTATACATATATTGTTATGGAAATTTGAAAGATATATTTATATCGTTATTTCCAATACGATATTTGTTGGTCGTAGAATTTGATATTGAATATAAGCCGATATATTTTCTATTCAGAGCCTTGTATTTAATATCAAACGTGATTTGGGTTTGTCGTGAATGTTGTCTTCATTGACACTGTTCTTAAACCCAGTTGAAAAAAAGATTAAATCTGTCTACTTAGATTAAATGAAGTGTACCAATTAAATAATATTAATTGGAATTGAATTTAAATTGGTTTTTGGGTTTATCGTGAACCGTGTTTTAGATAACGTTGGTTCTTTAACCCAGTTAAAGACAGGATATTGATTTTTGGGAAGATTAAAACTAAGTGGAGTTTTAATGAATCTTTAATTAGATTAAAGTGATCGAGGATGGAGTATCACCAGTTTTGCTCCAAAGCGATAGTTAAATCTTTAATTAGATTTGAAAGTGAAAAGGTAATTAATATTTACCGATAACACCGTGGTGTTAGATATGGAGTATTACCAGTTTTGCTCCATGGGATGAACAGGTTGGGATTGGGAAATAAAATAAATAATTACTTCGGTGTGGTTCGCTAATCCCGACTAGTTTGGAAAACCATAGTATGGTTTGAAATGATATCCAAAGGAAGATTAAAGAATAAATTTAGAAGAATTTATCTTTGATAAAATTAATGGGAACCTTTCCCTAAGAGTGTGAAAATTTGAATAAAAGAATATTCTGAATTGGAATGAGGCGTACGTTGGGTTTGTGTTACCTTTGTTTATTATATACGCGGGTTATTCGGAAAGGCCGGGTTTGTACCCATTCTGAATAACCGATTCGGCGATAAGTCGAAGATGTAGACGGTGGTTGAAGACCGGAAGTCTTCACATCGTTTGGGTGATTACTGATGATCTTGGTTGGGCTGTACACCCAAGAGGAGGGAATCAGTTGGTGATCGTCCAGACGTACTTGGAGATCGATGGATATGCGAGGAAAGTGCCTTCGGTTTCGTTCAGACCCAGAACGAACTTGTAAATGGACTGTGTGTCTGACATTGGATTTATTCTGTGTTGATTGATCTCTATTAAATATACATCTGTTTGGCGGCAGAGAATTTATTCTCTTTCTTAACGCCCTTCTCTGAGACGTACGAGCTCAGAGGTTGTATATCGATGGACATCAGTCGCATGGAGTGAATTGCCTGTGTGGAATGCCTAAGTGGCAAATGATCAAGGCTTCTATTGAAAAGTAAAGTCTTGTGGTTGATGATCAAAGCACAACCTGTGTGGCATAGCTTTGTGTATAGCATTAATTCGCGAGCCTCACACCTCGGTATGAGTCAAAAACGGGATAGTGACTGCAGGGAGAGCACGGCGTTTCTTTCTAGATAGTGGTGGTGTCAGTGCTTAAACTGGCTGACATTTTTATACTTTTCACCTGTGTGGTTATTGGAATGCGAGGTGCCTCGAATATATGGTCGATAACTGGCACTATGTGAGCCGACATACAAAACATTATATAGGTCCCATAGGACTGTGAAATGTGTGTTCGGGAATAACTAATCCTCAAAAGTAAGAGAGGACCAGCCCTAAAGATCCAAGGATCGCTGTGTGTGGTCCTGAGACATTTGCTAGAGTGTCTCGAACGAAGAGGAGCTTGCCCCTTGCCTCGACTCATGATGGAATCCAATTTCCAATACGTGATAATTCAGTTTTATTTGTAGAACCTAGTATGGCGACAAAGTAGATGGTAGCTATGCCGTCTATGGTTGATACTTATGATTGAAATTGTTTTGACACTATACACTTATGGTAATATCAAAATAGTGTGTTTTTAAACGTATCAAACATTCTTTGGCTATTATAAGGGAAAACCCTATCCTCCGTCTTGCGTTGCATTGTGTGATGGGACCTGGGTCTTATAATAGCTTCATTTCTCTTTATTTAGCATTGCGCTGTTTGTTTTATGCACTGGTATTCTTGGGAGGAAACCTGTTCCGTGTTATACGGCGTGGTCCCTTGATTTACCAAACTTTAAAAATAAAGATTAATAACTGTTTTTAGTTCTCACACCAGTCACATGACTGACCCGGAGTTTATTGTTTTAACCTAAACTCTGGGTGCCCCTATTTTAGACACGGGCAGCTAGTAGTTGGGATTTGCAGATTTATATTCACAGGATCCTGGTTTACAGCTGGAACGATACTCGGAAAGCTCTGTATCTGTGTATTTCTTTCAGTTGTGCTTTGTATTATTTTTCCGTTGCTATGTATTTAAATGTAATTTAAATCTCTGATATTTGTCGAGTGTATTTATTCATACTCTGTATATTCTTGTATTCTGATGGAATTGTTGTAATAAACAATGAAATGTTCTTCTGTTTGCATTCCGATGTGTTTTGTTCTCAAAGCAATTCGTTCTTTCCTTACCGAGGAAGTTAGGGGGTTACTTCAATATTCCTCGAAATTCAACGTAGTTGACTTCCCTGAATAACTTCCTTCGAATAATCTCTTATTCGAAAATATATTCCGAACTTCGAAAAAATCTCACTTAATTTCTATTCTGAATCTTCAGAATAATCTCACCGCACTGATCAACTTTATTTCCTTTACCCCAAATTTATTTGCAACATTATTTCTCTCAAATGTTATTTACTTCTAAAAAGTAAATATTATTCCCATTTATCGAAGTCTGAACTCGTCACGTCCTAGTTTTGATTCCATTCAATAATATGTTCGCATCTCTTAAAAATCTCCATTCATTTTTCACATCATCTCATTTATGATTCACCTTATTAATAACTCCCGGTTACCATTCACTTCTTGTTAATTAGTTAACAAGATTATGACTTACCAATGATTTCATATATTCAATTATACGTTATTAGGTTGAAACCAATTATAATTTATCTTACCATGTTCTGGATAATTCAAATAAACTAGTAATATTATCTGACCCAATCGAATTTCAATTATCAACTTATATTCTGAATATCGAAATAAAATTCATCGTTTCATCTTTGAAACGATTTCAAATTTTTACTTTCATTCAAATTCCCATCTAAATTTTTATTTCCAATAAATTTCATTTGGCTTTGATTACTAAAACACCCTATTAGTTCGTTTATTCCCTTATACTTATTTTCCATTGATGTCGTTCGATGATGGTTCCGAGATTCAAACCTATGGGAACTTATCGAAGAATAGCTCTGGCAAAAATCTAGATTCCGAAGACTAGGGAATACAAAAAAAAATCTCAAACCAATTTTTATTTAATTTCCGTTGTATCAGTTCCAAAATGCTAATTCCCAAAACATATAATATTTCCAAAATAATTTTCTTTTCAAAATTTGCTTGTAAAGTTATTTTCATTTTCAAAATCTATATTTCGAAACCTTTTTATTTAAAAATTCGCTTTTCTCATGTCGATCCGACTCTAAACTCGATAAGCTAAGCTTTGAATAAACCAAAGCTCTGATGCCACTTGTAACGTCCCGCCTTTTTGACCGCTTCAAATTAGTAATTAAACCAACAAAAAACATCCAAATCGATGGATCGTTATTTAGCTTACAGAGTTTAAAAACAGAATCAACACAGAAATTCATAATAAATAAATAACACAGTATTGAAGAAATTTTATATATTGATCAAAATTTTTGAATACAAGAATTTTACGATACAGCGGAACTATGAAATACAGTTTGAAAACAAAAAAATATTTACTGTTTGAAATCTTCAGAGTGCACCGCCTTTGGAATCCCCAGCTTTGCAAATCTTCGAATCCTAAGCTGTAATCTTTAAATTTGTAACGCTCAGGGTCTGACCCGAATGTTCCATGCAAAAACATAAAACCCTCGAGTCAGGATCAATCATAGTTCAAGTAATTTAACTTCAATATAAACTGAAATATAACAGTCAATCCTAACTTCCGAAATAAAAGTTGTGTAGTCTCTGGTTCTGATCAGTGTGTAGTGCCTATTCTATATCAACTTAAATTAAGCATGGTACCTATTCAATCAATTTGGCTAGGTACAAACCTAATGCAGTACCCGTCCAAAATCAGGTGTAACATATGTCTATATTAGTTTACAGGTAAATTGCAAATTCATGTGAATAGAGGTAAGATAAAACTAGAAGCATACTAATAGATTAAAAATGGCCTCAACAAATGTACCAAACAACCCATCTGTATTTATGGTAAACAATGTTTAACAAAGCAACATAGTTAGAAAGTGCTCTAGATCTTGAAATATCCATGTCAAAACAGGTGCTGACAAAAAGGGTAAGGTATGAATCTAAAGTATCACATAAAATCAGGACAGCATAGCACCAATTGGATGAAATTGCTCTAAATCAAATATAAATGGTTATAAAATACTAGTTTCCAAACGCAGGTGAGCCAGTTTCAAGGTGTAACACCCCGTATTTTCTGTAAACATAAGAGTTAAAAATCAAGATATAATTAATTTTTAGGAGAAGAAATAAGGGAAATGGGTTGTGCCATTGTGTTCATCTCGGAAAAACACGCGAAATAGAGTCCGAATTTGCGTAAATCGGAGTCCGTATGAAGAAGATATGGACGAACGAAGTTAGGCAGGAAAACCGGAAACAGGCCAGAATACACTGGCGCACTTCACAAGTGCGCCAGTACAAAAATACACTGGCGCACCTGCCAAGTGCGCCCATACAAATCCAGCACCGAATTCTGGAGTGTTCTGAGGTGACGTGTCTTCTTTTGAGTGGCTGGATGATGTGTATTCGAGCTGTGCGATTCTGATGACTTCTGGACTGATCTGAAGGCTCTAAATCACCCTATCCTCCTATAAATACATCCCTAACCTAAACCTAGGTTTCTTACACAATTCTCTAGCCTCCATTGCTCTCTTCTTCTAATTAAAAATAAAAATGGCGTCGCTACTCTGCTGGAATCAAAACTAGAAGCTAATCAACATCAACCTAATCAACTCAATTCAAAATAGAGATTAAAGCTTCTACAACAATTGTGCAATAACTAAAGTTCTTTCTTTAATCCAACCAAGGCAAGTACAGTTATTCTCCGCTATAAACGTTAATTATAATTTTGATATGCTTTTAAATCTGAGTTTGAGGTTGTATATATATTCTCTTCTGTTAGATCTGTTTTCTGTGACTGTTCTGTATTCCTTTCTTCTTTTCTGTTTCTATAGCCAGGCTACCACGAGCCTGTGCCCAATCTCATAAAGAGATTAACGTATGAACGCAAAATTTGGGACAATTAATGAATGATGCGAAATTTGAAAAGACTGAATTGAACGTATGACTTTAGATCTGAAGCATAAAATATATTGGACATGTGACTTGGGATTGGATGCAGAAATTTGACTATGAACATGTAATTTATATATTGCATGCATAGAGTATGTTGTAATTTAGATCTGTAACTAATTAGAGAAATGAACATATGATATTTAGATCTGTAATTAATTAGAAAAATGAGCATATGTTGCAAACTAGATTTAGATCTATGCATATTCTGTAATAAATGTCAAGATCTGATTTTTAGAAGATATAATTTAAAGATTTAGATTGTTGGGTATATTTTGCATTATGATTCATGACTTGAAAAGAATAAGGATATGGAAAGTTAGGTGTAAAGATTTACATTAATTAGGATATCTATTATTGTGATTACACCTAAATAGGAATTTTTGGATATATGGCATGCATTGTAATTAATGATTATATTTGGTATAATTTACATGTAAAATGCTAGTTTAACAAAAATTGGAACATATGTTATATGGCAAATTATGTCCATATTCTGCGCTTATGCAAACATGGAGTATATGTTGTGAATCATGACAATTATGTAGGCATATGAATTTAGGCCAATTTATGATTAGGCAAGGCATGTAAATAGAACCTTTAGAAATATTAAATTTCCTAAATCTGCTAATTTGCCAAGTTGCCTAAACTGCTAGTTTTGTTATATTGCCTAGACTGCTAATTAGATTGAAGTGCCTAATCTGTTAAATTTGTCGGTTGAAATGCCTAACCTGTTATATGCCAAAATCTACTAAGTTGCTAAATCTGTTAAATCCGTTGAGTCATATAAAATCTGTTATCTGCTAAAATATGTTATCTGCTGTGTTGATATAATCATCCTGTTATTGATATAATCTGAATTGGCATATATATTGGGCGTGCGCATAAACGGTAAATTATTAATTAATTGGCCGCAAAGATAAACGTGACTAACTCGAGGTTAGAATGAGTTTGCGGCGTAATTCTGCCCGGAACCGCCCGGCACATCCAGTGGCCGCAAACAATAGGTTCTAATGTGAGAAGTTAGTCATAACCTGCTTAAGACACGAGGTTAGGTCTGGCTTGTGGCAGAAGTCTGCCCGGAACCGCCCGGCCCATCCAGCGGCCACAAGCTAGCGACCTAATGTGAGAGGTCTGGGCATTAATAATTAATTAATGCAAATCTAAGATAAGAATGACGTCTAAAACGTATTGGGGGAAAATAGGGTTAAACCAACTGGATTAATAGGTATAGTAAACCCGTCCATGAATCTGTAGGCCCAATACAAAGTTAGACAAATCTGAAAAATCTGTACATCTGATCTGTTAGTCTGAAAACTTGTTAACTTAATCTGTGAACTAGTAAATCTGAATTCTGTATGTCTGAACTTGTAAACAAGTTAATCTGAGATCTGTTAGTCGGGGGACACAAGGTTAGGAGGGGAATTACTTGTGTCATCTGTTGTTTGGGACCCATATTAGTCAGTAACCCTTTCTGGTATCAAAACTTTGACCCAACAGTAGGTAGGGTCCGGGCACGCTTACTGAACTAATTATAAGTGGTTCATTCTGATAATGGCGAGGGGTGTTGATGGTGCGTTCCAACCGGGTCATGTGCGTGCATGGATCCCGGTCTGCCTCTGAGGATGTAAGACGCCGTGACATCTGTAAATAGGTCTGTGCCAATTGGTTGTCACTTTAGGGAGTGATACACCCTACTGCGGGGCCGACACAGGATATTTATGTATTAGGGAGTCGATCGCTTGGGGTAGGGTTTTAGGGTACGCTTAGTTCTGTCTGTTTCTAGTGGTACCGTCTGCTTCTGTTGGGTGGTAACACCTGTCTGTTTCTGTGTGGTACCGTCTGTTCGGGTGGTAAAGGCCCATTACTAGTGTACACCTAATTCTACATTCTGTTTCCGTAGGGATAAAATCTGTTTCTTCTTCTGTCTGTTTCTGATCGGGTAGTAAAGGCCCATTATTAGCATTCTGTTTCTGTTAAAGTATTCTGTACCCGTTCCTGCTTCAATTAGACATTAGGGTGACACCTAATTCTGCTATACTAGTATTAGTGCAGAGAAGTGTAAAACAATAGTTCATGTCATTCTGTTTTTCTGTTATATCTGCTACACCTGTTACAGTTATCTCACATCCAGTTTTATGTTCATATCATATTATTATTATCTGTTCATATGCTGAAAGTCACTGGACTTGCCAGACTTTTTGTCTGACCCTTGTTGTTTTGCCTCCTTTCTTCCGTTCCCCCCCAGGGTTATCCAAGGAGGGAATACTTTAGCTTGAACCGGATTTCTCTTTGCTTGAAGTGCTTAAAGTATGGCTTGGCTCTGTATAGCTTCCGTTCCATGGGGATTATGATTTTAAACGATGCATTTTGAAGGCTTTTGTACAAGACTGATATTTTGTACTTGAATTCTGAAATTTGAAAGGATGTAACCATATTAATTTCCGTTTCCGCTGTAATAAAGTTAAAAATTTTCAAGTACTGTTTTATCTGTCTTGTAAGTTTTTGTTCTGTTTACTAAAATGCTCCACCAAAGTTAAGGCATTCCCTTTGTGAGTGACCTTAACGGAGGTGGGGTGTTACACTTGGTATCAGAGCTGAAGGTTACCAGATTGGGTAAAGTTTTTGAGAACTATTTTCAAAAAAAAAAAAAGGGTTTTGGAAGGAAGTATTTTCAAAAATAAAGCTTATTTTGAAAAACTTGATCCCCAAGAGCCATATATCTTTCTTCCAGTCCTTTTTGTATTGAACCTTTCCTTTTTCGTTCCAACATGTCTGAAGCATCTGAGATACCAGAGGGTGTTCATGTACCCGGTTGGTTTCGTCAATATCTTGAGGCTAGGACCGCCGCTGCAGGTCCAGCAAATGATCCCCCTCCTCCACCACCTCCTCGTGCAATTGCTTTCTCAAAGATCTGTAGAGATTTTAGGGCCATGGGTGGGAAGGATTTCAAAGGAACTGAATCATTCGTAGAAGCAAGGAATTGGCTCAAAGAAATTGAGGATCTATTCGTTATCTTCGAGGTGGACGATAAGCAGAAGGTACAGTTGGCAGTATGGCTGCTCAAAGACGAAGCTTCCTACTGGTGGGAAGTCACTAACGCCGAGAGGCCGGTTGAGACATGGATGGATTTCAGAACAAGGTTTGAGACAAAATTCCTCTCGCAAGCTGAAAGAAGTTTACAATTGGAAAAGTTCTTATCTCTTAAGCAAGGAAGTATGACGGTCAAGGAATACGTCAACCAGTTCAACCAACTGGCTAGGTTCGGATTGGATTTAGTCAACACTCAGCATAAAAAGGCTCTCCTCTTTGTTAAAGAATTGAACGAGCCACTGCACAGCCTAGCCATGACCCATGTACCCATGGGAGAAACTTACGAGAAATTGGTGGATATGGCACTACTGCACGAGGAAGACAAGGGCCCGAAAGAGACAAAGAAGGAAGAACCACAGAATAAGAAAGCGGGGCCCAAAAAGGAAACACAAAAGAAGGATGAGAAGACTGAAGATAAGAAGGGGAAAAAGTGCTTTACTTGTGGGAGCTCGACTCATCTGAACAAGGATTGCAGAAAAAGGAAGGGCGCTTGCTTCAACTATGGGGAGATGGGACACTTCACTAGGGACTGCCCGAAGAGACAAGGACAAGGAGGGCAGGCGAACACTCTTGAGGCTAGTGGCTAGGATAGAAATAGGAAAATTTCTATAGTAGGTTTAATTTCTTTATCTGATTATGGAGTTAAGACTTTTTCTGATTCTGGTATTTTGATTTTGTAATCGATACTCTGCACTTTAATACTAGTATTATTTCTGAATTCCGCTGTAGACTCTGACCCATAAGGGTTATGGCTCATCTGTTTGAGATTGGGGTTTTGAGGGATATCTGTGTTAGGCGTCAAGTATGACGCATACATTCTGAGTTTTCGTGGGGTATGATTTTATCATGCTTAGCTTCCTAAGAATCATTAGGGAACCTGATCTGTACCAGTAGTCTGTAAATATCTAAATACTTTTGATAGGATTTCCAGTTTTGACATTGTCTAAAGAAGGTAATCCTCTGGGTGTCAATTTGATGTTGGTTTCGGTCTTTGGGGCCGATACTTAGGACCCATGTCTAATGGGAACCAAATTTTCGTTCTATCTGTACTCGCTTCCATCATTCGACTGTATCCTATCGATCGAATCTTCGAACTTTAGGTAGAAACTAATGGGTGTAAACATGTGTTTGAGACATGTTATGTTTGAGGGTTGCAAGTGGATGCAAGTGGTTGCTAGTGGTTGCCCGTGGATGCATATACACACACTAGGCACTAGATCGGCTCGAAAACACTCTCATACTGCATATGGATGTGTGAGCATTTTTCAAATTCTTGTGGATGCAAAATGGTTGATTCAGCACATGGATGTTGCATTTGAGTGAATAATTGTGCACTCATATAGAAATAATATATATCATTAGGATTCTATTGCATACATGTTGGACTCATGGCACTGACATAATTCGCATTAAGGAGGTCAACTGAATCAGTAGACCGCCTGATCCTTGCATTAGATAAGGAGCATATACAAACACTTTTGCATATGTTCATACAACATTAGAAGTTTTCTAAGGAAAATGGATGCTTGTGGATGATGGTTTAGTAGATGGGTGATTGGATGGTAGGACACATTCTTCTTAACTTGGAGATTTCGGGGACGAAATCCTCTAAGGAGGGGAGAATGTAACACCCCGTATTTTCTGTAAACATAAGAGTTAAAAATCAAGGTATAATTAATTTTTAGGAGAAGAAATAAGGGAAACGGGTTGTGCCATTGTGTTCGTCTCGGAAAAACACGCGAAATAGAGTCCGAATATGCGTAAATCGGAGTCCATATGAAGAAGATATGGACGAACGAAGTTAGGCAGGAAAACCGGAAACAGGCCAGAATACACTGGCGCACTTCACAAGTGCGCCAGTACAAAAATACACTGGCGCACCTGCCAAGTGCGCCCATACAAATCCAGCACCGAATTCTGGAGTGTTCTGAGGTGACGTGTCTTCTTTTGAGTGGCTGGATGATGTGTATTCGAGCTGTGCGATTCTGATGACTTCTGGACTGATCTGAAGGCTCTAAATCACCCTATCCTCCTATAAATACATCCCTAACCTAAACCTAGGTTTCTTACACAATTCTCTAGCCTCCATTGCTCTCTTCTTCTAATTAAAAATAAAAATGGCGTCGCTACTCTGCTGGAATCAAAACTAGAAGCTAATCAACATCAACCTAATCAACTCAATTCAAAATAGAGATTAAAGCTTCTACAACAATTGTGCAATAACTAAAGTTCTTTCTTTAATCCAACCAAGGCAAGTACAGTTATTCTCCGCTATAAACGTTAATTATAATTTTGATATGCTTTTAAATCTGAGTTTGAGGTTGTATATATATTCTCTTCTGTTAGATCTGTTTTCTGTGACTGTTCTGTATTCCTTTCTTCCTTTCTGTTTCTATAGCCAGGCTACCACGAGCCTGTGCCCAATCTCATAAAGAGATTAACGTATGAACGCAAAATTTGGGACAATTAATGAATGATGCGAAATTTGACAAGACTGAATTGAACGTATGACTTTAGATCTGAAGCATAAAATTTATTGGACATGTGACTTGGGATTGGATGCAGAAATTTGACTATGAACATGTAATTTATATATTGCATGCATAGAGTATGTTGTAATTTAGATCTGTAACTAATTAGAGAAATGAACATATGATATTTAAATCTGTAATTAATTAGAAAAATGAGCATATGTTGCAAACTAGATTTAGATCTATGCATATTCTGTAATAAATGTCAAGATCTGATTTTTAGAAGATATAATTTAAAGATTTAGATTGTTGGGTATATTTTGCATTATGATTCATGACTTGAAAAGAATAAGGATATGGAAAGTTAGGTGTAAAGATTTACATTAATTAGGATATCTATTATTGTGATTACACCTAAATAGGAATTTTTGGATATATGGCATGCATTGTAATTAATGATTATATTTGGTATAATTTACATGTAAAATGCTAGTTTAACAAAAATTGGAACGTATGTTATATGGCAAATTATGTCCATATTCTGCGCTTATGCAAACATGGAGTATATGTTGTGAATCATGACAATTATGTAGGCATATGAATTTAGGCCAATTTATGATTAGGCAAGGCATGTAAATAGAACCTTTAGAAATATTAAATTTCCTAAATCTGCTAATTTGCCAAGTTGCCTAAACTGCTAGTTTTGTTATATTGCCTAGACTGCTAATTAGATTGAAGTGCCTAATCTGTTAAATTTTTCGGTTGAAATGCCTAACCTGTTATATGCCAAAATCTGCTAAGTTGCTAAATCTGTTAAATCCGTTGAGTCATATAAAATCTGTTATCTGCTAAAATCTGTTATCTGCTGTGTTGATATAATCATCCTGTTATTGATATAATCTGAATTGGCATATATATTGGGCATGCGCATAAACGGTAAATTATTAATTAATTGGCCGCAAAGATAAACGTGACTAACTCGAGGTTAGAATGAGTTTGCGGCGTAATTCTGCCCGGAACCGCCCGGCACATCCAATGGCCGCAAACAATAGGTTCTAATGTGAGAAGTTAGTCATAACCTGCTTAAGACACGAGGTTAGGTCTGGCTTGTGGCAGAAGTCTGCCCGGAACCGCCCGGCCCATCCAGCGGCCACAAGCTAGCGACCTAATGTGAGAGGTCTGGGCATTAATAATTAATTAATGCAAATCTAAGATAAGAATGACGTCTAAAACGTATTGGGGGAAAATAGGGTTAAACCAACTGGATTAATAGGTATAGTAAACCCGTCCATGAATCTGTAGGCCCAATACAAAGTTAGACAAATCTGAAAAATCTTTACATCTGATCTGTTAGTCTGAAAACTTGTTAACTTAATCTGTGAACTAGTAAATCTGAATTCTGTATGTCTGAACTTGTAAACAAGTTAATCTGAGATCTGTTAGTCTGGGGACACAAGGTTAGGAGGGGAATTACTTGTGTCATCTGTTGTTTGGGACCCATATTAGTCAGTAACCCTTTCTGGTATCAAAACTTTGACCCAACAGTAGGTAGGGTCCGGGCACGCTTACTGAACTAATTATAAGTGGTTCATTCTGATAATGGCGAGGGGTGTTGATGGTGCGTTCCAACCGGGTCATGTGCGTGCATGGATCCCGGTCTGCCTCTGAGGATGTAAGACGCCGTGACATCTGTAAATAGGTCTGTGCCAATTGGTTGTCACTTTAGGGAGTGATACACCCTACTGTGGGGCCGACACAGGATATTTATGTATTAGGGAGCCGATCGCTTGGGGTAGGGTTTTAGGGTACGCTTAGTTCTGTCTGTTTCTAGTGGTACCGTCTGCTTCTGTTGGGTGGTAACACCTGTCTGTTTCTGTGTGGTACCGTCTGTTCGGGTGGTAAAGGCCCATTACTAGTGTACACCTAATTCTACATTCTGTTTCCGTAGGGATAAAATCTGTTTCTGCTTCTGTTTGTTTCTGATCGGGTAGTAAAGGCCTATTATTAGCATTCTGTTTCTGTTAAAGTATTCTGTACCCGTTCCTGCTTCAATTAGACATTAGGGTGACACCTAATTCTGTTATACTAGTATTAGTGCAGAGAAGTGTAAAACAATAGTTCATGTCATTCTGTTTTTCTGTTATATCTGCTACACCTGTTACAGTTATCTCACATCCAGTTTTATGTTCATATCATATTATTATTATCTGTTCATATGCTGAAAGTCACTGGACTTGCCAGACTTTTTGTCCGACCCTTGTTGTTTCGCCTCCTTTCTTCCGTTTCCCCCCCCCCAGGGTTATCCAAGGAGGGAATACTTTAGCTTGATCCGGATTTCTCTTTGCTTGAAGTGCTTAAAGTATGGCTTGGCTCTGTATAGCTTCCGTTCCATGGGGATTATGATTTTAAACCATGCATTTTGAAGGCTTTTGTACAAGACTGATATTTTGTACTTGAATTCTGAAATTTGAACGGATGTAACCATATTAATTTCTGTTTCCGCTGTAATAAAGTTAAAATTTTTCAAGTACTGTTTTATCTGTCTTGTAAGTTTTTGTTCTGTTTACTAAAATGCTCCACCAAAGTTAAGGCATTCCCTTTGTGAGTGACCTTAACGGAGGTGGGGTGTTACACAAGGTGACAACAAAAGTGACATGTGGTAGGGGCTAGAACTTGCCCAACTCAAAGTGCAGTGGCATATGTACAAAGGCCGAACACAAGTCAGCAAGCCTATGTCTTATACATATTATCTCACAACCGTTTCAGAAAAGGATAGGGGTATATACATAAGCAGAACAAGGTAAGGTGGCGGTTTTGGTTACCTACCTGCCTGTAATCTAACATGTACATTTCTTAAAATAATAGGTGCCTAAATCTCTAATCAGCTTAAATACCATATACATACCATGATTAACAGGAACATGTCTAGATTAACAGTGACTAAAAATTTCAAGTTGGCAAAAACAAAGTAAGCGCATCACTGTTAAAATATATTTGCCAAAACACAAAATACTTTACTGTTAAAAATATTTCATGGTGAACAAACAATTCTGTTGCTGCACAGGGAACTGATTTTTGTTGGACAGATGCTATGGCACAAAACATGGCATTTCCATATACAAACAGGTGGCATGACGCAAAGGCAGTATGGCAATTATGCAACATGTATATATTAATATGAAATGGTAATTCATATTATTATTAATCTAAAATGAAGTACTAACTAATATTAATATATAAACGGGAACAGGTATATAAACAGGTTTACATATTAATGTCAAAAGTGTATACCAACGGGAAACAAGTGCTAACAAATATTAATATTTATGACTAATGTCAATGCACGGTAAGCCTGCTAATTTAGCATGTATGCTAAAATTCCATAATCAGTTCAAAAGTGGTGCATAATATAAGGTACCTGCAGTGCCTAGTTTTAGTTTACAAACATGTACAATTTCTGGTGATTTATAATAAACAGAAGGTAATAGTTTAAGGTAAGCCATGATAACATGAGGCAAACACTTTCAGTTTTTCCGGTGAACTTATAACAACATGAGTTAAACACTTTTAGGTGAACTTATGATAACATGTGCTAAATATTGTTAGACCTATAACTTATTTGCTGATCTACCACCATATACACATATGTTGTGGAACGTAGAATAATGACGCAGTGATCATATACATCTTGGTAAGCTATACTCCTTTTCCTCTAATGTTGGAACACAAAATAAATGCTCGTATTTACCGTCAGTTCTTAATGCATGGTGGACAAATCGGGCAGAGTGCCTTGTGCAGTCAGACACAAGTTCCCTCGTCAAAATAATAAGGCAATAATTACCCCGTCCCATGCATTTATCAAATTTACCAGAACTTATAATATCCATCCATACAAACATATTATACATACCCCTCTGAGCATCAAAATTACAAAAATTTCATTAAATATGGGATATTTTTAAACTGGTTTCAAGCATAACAAAGTATGAGGGAAAAAATGTGCTTCAGGTTACAATGGATTGTCTAACCCATATGCAGGTTCGCATTTCAGCATACAATTGATTGTCTAACAAATGCAGGTACACATATTCACTATACAAATTATTGTCTAACACATGCAGGTTCACATATTCACTATACAATTGATTGTCTAACACATGCAACAAGGCGTACTAAGAATGGAGGCAAAGGTTACATATATGGCACATTAGGTAGTATGGCCACTGTTAAACAAGTGTAAAACAGTGTTAATATCAAGGCAGTGTGTGTCTATATATATATATATATATATATATATATGCTAATTATATGTATACATATGATATATATATATATATATATATATGTATATGTATGTATACACATCCTATAGCCACCATATATACACACTGAACAATATCAGACAACAACAAAATCAATGTTAATTTCAATGTCTCAAGTATAATGAGAAAGAGTGCAGAAAACAACTCAGTGGGTAAAGAACAGATAGACAATTAATTATTCAATGTTATCATGCAAATTTTAATCAGTTTATGTCGATGATCAGCGTGTTTAATATATGTATGCATGCTGATGGCACACATATATACACATGGAAATATGCATATATCTATAGGCATCAACCTCCACATACATGTTGTTCCAACACTCGCGAAAAATCAGATAAGTACACTTTTCTTCTCTCTTTTTTTCTCTCTTTTCTTACAATGCGAACGACATTAATTCCAGCATGCTACTTCCAGGCTTCCAGTTTTAGCCTGGTATTGGTAATTGGAAAATCCAGTTTATGCAAAAAAAAAAATTATAGTTTAAAGCTTAAATTTCTATTTGTTACATGGTCTTTCAAATCTCTACTTCTTTTCATTAAGTAATGATGTTCCGTGCACATACATTCTATTATTAAAAACTCCATTCTAAACAGGGAGCAATCCACTACAACATGCAACATATATGAGTTTCAAATCATAAATAAGATAGTATAATTTAAGGTACTAAACACAAAACAGGTTCTTAGGTTTAAGCAGCATACACTCTCGTTAAACACCAATATAGATGTTGTAATAGGGTTCGGTAATCAAACGAAATAGTCAATCAAACTAATCCAACAAACAAATTATACTTCAATCCCTATAGAGGTTAAATCACTTGAACACAGACTAATCGTGAGTGAGATAACTCACCTTGAAACAATAGGAAAAAGGCGTAGCACTGAATTTGCACCTGATGAGGTGGAGCCTTGATTTGCTGAGCGGCTTCAGCAGCGACAAACAGTGAAGGCTCGGCTTTGATTTGATAAAGGCAACGACAGTCTAGACTTCGAAGCCTGGTTTTTGGGGTATTGTTGAGGGTGGCAACGTGGTGGACATTAAATTGAAAAGGGAAAAAAGAATTGATTTGATTTTGGGGAGACTGAGCGCTTAGAGCGTTCGCAATTTTCAGTTTTGAATTGAAAGTGGTGGCCATGATTTTCATTTGAGAAGGACTGACTTTTTTTGGGGAAAAAGTATCGACGCCATGAAATTAAGAGGGGAAAGGAGCTTCAATTTGTTTTGCTGAGGGAAAATGAGGCAAGCAGATTTTTTTATAGAAGAAACATTGTGAAGATAAGAACAACGTAATATCAGTAGGTGTAACGACCCAGAAAATCTGAACCAATTTAAAATTTTTAAATTGGCTAAAATAATGGATTTAAAATATTTAAAATAAATATTTTAAATAATGGCGATGAAAACCGAGTTTGAATCGACATTTGAAAACGAATATAATTAATTATAATTATATATACAATTGAAAATGGCGCGGTAGTTCGATAATTCAATTTCAAACTTCAATTGAATATACCGAGTGCAAAACAATCCGGATTTTAGTGAAACCAAAAATAATGGAATCTAATTGATAATATCTTTCTAACGAATCCGACCAATCGAAATTTGATAGCGGGAATCAAAAGATATGTCCAGTGGAAAATTCTGAATAGTCGCTATAGAATTCAGGCCCTTAAAAATGGACATTTTGCAAATGACCTCGGAT
The DNA here is from genome assembly GCA_030737875.1 of Allium sativum. NCBI lineage: Eukaryota > Viridiplantae > Streptophyta > Magnoliopsida > Asparagales > Amaryllidaceae > Allium > Allium sativum. The sequence continues at coordinate 496,775,178 of CM060920.1, forward strand.
TTCGACGAAACCACTTTTGTTGGATCCGCAGTGTCAAGTTATTGCTAGGTTTCAAATTTCATAAATTTTCGAATCAATATGTGAGCGTGGCAAAGGAAAACGCGTTTGACCAGTTTCTGTTGATTTTAATCGACTGGAAATTGGCCATTTTTCCAACGGTCTCAGAATTCGACGAAACTAGTTTTGTTAGGACCGTATCGTCAAAACGAAGCTAGAAAATATTTTTCTGGAATTTTTCTAGTTAGTATGTGACCCCGGTAATTTGAAATGTCCATTTAAAATTCAATATAATGATTTAAATGAAAATTCAAAAGGAAACTGATTGTAACGATCGAATCAGCTTGCGATACATATCCCATTGTGTTCGGAATGGGGGTGAAACGCTATGGGCGACAGGCGGTGGGCCTCGTTTCGAGGTCATATGTAAAAGTCAACCTTTTTGCAAAATATAATAATTAAATAAAAAAAAATACTTTTCCCTCCTATACCTCTGCCCTCCCCCCCCCCCCCCCCCCCGAATTCATTTATACAGAAAAAAAATAAAAAAATAAAGAGAAACCCTAAGAAGGCGATCGACGCCACCGCCCTGTCCTGCTCCAAGCCTCGCCTCCGCCTGTGCCCCTCCATCAATCGAAGCCCCCCCAGGTCGTACTAGCTCCGACGAAGCCCCCCCCAGATCGCAATCTCCGATGAAGCCCCTCCCCCCTCGCTCGCGACGCTGAAGCCGCCGACGACATCTTCTTCCCCCCTTTTTTGCAGCTAATTCGGTAAGCACTTATTTTTAGTTATTTATTTATTTTCTTTTTTTATTATTCAGTAAAACTGTTTTGTTTTTTAAAAGTTAAAAACTAAAATTTTTAAAAGTTTAAAACTGAGATTTTTAAAAGATAAAAACTGAGATCTTTTAAAGTTAAAAACTGAAATTTTTAAAAGTTTAAAACTGAGATTTTTAAAAGATAAAAACTGAGATTTTTTAAAGTAAAAACTGAAATTTTTAAAAGTTTAAAACTGAGATTTTTAAAAGATAAAAACGGAATTTTTTTTAAGTTAAAACTGAATTTTTAAAAGTAGTTTAAAACTGAAATTTTTAAAAGCATAAAACTGTTTTTTTTAAGAAAGTAAAAACAGATTTTTATAAAGGAATTTTTAAACTGATTTTTGTAAAGAAAGAATTTTAAAACCTGATTTTTAAAAAGGAATATAAAAACTGATTTTAAAATGATTTATAAACTAGAAGGAGATTAGGAATTTAAAAGGAAAAATCATATTTTTATATATTGAAAGCCAAAGTAAAAATCATATATTTATATATTGAATAGCATCGTAAAAATTCGATTTTTACATATGTAGAGAATACGGGCGAAAGCGACAAAAGGCGAAGCTTTCTATAAGTGAAGTGTCGTGAAGTTGGATAGCTATTGGTGAGATTTCTGATTTAAAAATATTATATATGTGTTGAAAATGAAAGTGAATTGCTATATATAAATATCTATATATATATATACGCCCCTCGTCCACAAACCATGGACGATATTTATTGGTTGAAATTGTTGTGAAAATTGATTGATAGCGAATAATTGTTTGGGATTGTTTGTGACTGATATTGGTTGATTGTGGTTGAAAAATACCCATTGGTGGTTGTGAAATATTTGGTTGAAACCACATAGGATTAGTTTGTGGAAATGAAATAAATATATATACATGCCGCCTGCGTGCGAACTAGATGCATGATTCCCATTGTCAAAAACCGCGAGGTTTTAAGGTAGAGCGAGGAGCCGTACTAGGGACGGTGCCGGTGTAACTACCCTGCCGTTATGCTGCCGAAATTTTGAATAATATTTGTGTGTTTGAATTATTTTCATATGCTTAAACAATAGAAAACATTCATGTGTTGAATTGATATTCATTCGTTGTTTAGAAATTCATGTGTTGAATGGTATTCATATCTTGAAATAAATTGTTCGATAATAAAAATCACATTTTTATCTATATATAAAAACTATAGAAAACATTCATGTGTTGAATTGATATTCATTCGTTGTTTAGAAATTCATGTGTTGAATGGTATTCATATTTTGAAATAAATTGTTCGATAATAAAAATCACATTTTTATCTATATATAAAAACTATAGAAAACATTCATGTGTTGAATTGATATTCATTCGTTGTTTAGAAATTCATGTGTTGAATGGTATTCATATTTTGAAATAAATTGTTCGATAATAAAAATCACATTTTTATCTATATATAGAAACAATAGAAAACATTCATGTGTTGAATTGATATTCATTCGTTGTTTAGAAATTCATGTGTTGAATGGTATTCATATTTTGAAATAAATTGTTTGATAATAAAAATCACCTTTTATCGACTATATGAACTATGTAAAATAACCTCGATTTAAAAGAAATCGTTTTATGATAAAAATTTCATTTTTATCACCAACTTGAACTATATAGAAGAATAGTGTTTTGAAATGAGTTGTTTTACGATAAAAATCACATTTTTATTGTATGCATAAATCGTTAAAATATGAAGTGTTAAAAATAGCCACTTGTTCAAAATAAACATATATGAGTTGAAATATTCATTAATTAGCTAATGAAATGATTTGCACCTATTTATGTAGCATTAGAATGAATGGTGTTTTTAAACCAAATAGAAATCAAATATGAAGTTGAATAGATAATGAAAAATGATACGAACTGTATATATATGTACATGCAATATTCATTGAACAGGTTATAGCAAAGGGGCTAGAGAAGAGGAATAAAATTTTGTGCCCGACAAATAGGTACACATTTACTGATTTGTTTGGGTGATGATTTTGAGCCTGTTGGCTAGCCGCTTGGCTTCTTCTTTTTCTTTTTGAGATTAGAAGGACCGGGAACTCTATTTGCGATTTCCCGATGCTCCCGGTGCAGGGGAGGTTATGGCGAAATTTTTCCAAAATTTAAGGTGTTAGAAAAATATTTGAAGTGAAAACGATATTGAAATTGTTGAATGAACTATATTTATATAAATATATAAATATAAATAAAATTAAAACGAAACGAAGCCGTGCAGTTCGTATTTTGAAACCGTGATTTCAAACGACTAGTGCGGGAAATCCGACCATTGGATTTTCCCGAAACCTCAACCGTCGGGTTCGCCTTGGAATAATCTTTCCAACGGCACCAACCTTGTAAAAATCCAACGGTTGGATTGTCTGGAATGTTTAATTCAAATCTGAAGAAAAACAGCGCCAGAAGCGATTATATTTATATATATATAAATATAATTATATATTTAATCGAATAACGACGCTGCAGTTCGTATTTTGAAATTGAAACTTCAAACGATTGTACCGGGAGATCCGACCGTCGGATTTTCCCGAAACTGGAACCGTTGGGTTCGTTTTGAAAAGACCTTTCTAATGATGTAAATTTTGTGAAGATCCAACGGTTAGATTTTCAGATATGTGTAAATCAAATCTAAAGATAAACAGCGCCACTGCCGCCTTATGGCCCGAAGCGTCGTTTTGAATAAAATGGCTATTTTAAAATAAATAAAAATAGCGATAAATAGTTATAAAATATCATAAGCGATATGGAATGGAAATAAACTGAATTTGCTTGATTTATGTGATATTTGATAGTTGAATGTGTTTGGTGTGAAAATTACATTAAAGAACAAAATTGGTGTTATCGAATAATTTAACCATTGAAATAAATCGAATTGAAATTCTAAATATACGTGAATTATTTGAAAAGGCCGAGTTAATTCTCATTTCGAATAATTGATCGACGATTGAAAGTCGAAGATAAAGACGATGGTCGAAGACCGGAGATCTTCACCTCGTTTGGATGGTAACCGAGGTCCTGATTGGGAGGCATCCCGAGATATGGATAATGAGTGGTGATCGTTCAGACGTACGTGTTAATCGAAGGGTTTGCGAGGTATTTAGTGCCTCCGGTTTCGTTCAGACCCAGAACGGACTTGTAAATGGACTGTGTGTCCGACATAGGATTTATTCTGTGTGGCATGCTAAGATGCAGTGATCAGGGCTTCTGTTGAAAAGCAAAGTCTTGTGGTGATGATCAAAGCACCGCCTGTGTGGCGTAGCTTTGTGTATAACGTGAATTCGCGAGCCTCACATCCCGGTATGAACCTAAAACGGGAGAAGGACCTCAGGGGGGACGTGCGTTTTCTTTCTAGCTAGGGTGGTGTCAATGACCTACCAGCCCTGACATTTATATACTTTTCACCTATGTGGTTGTTGCTGTTGCGAGGCGCCTCGGTTTGATCGGACGATCCGGGTCCGATGGAGTCATTCGTTGGCTCATTTACACCCCAAAGGGTGGAGAAACGCATTGTTCAGGCATTATAATCCACTTCGTGTGGACCGGCCCTGACGATCCAGGGTATGGTTGCGGCTGTACCTGAGACATGGGCTAGATTGTCTCGAATTCGGTAAGGACTATCTTTTGCCTTGGTTCATGACGGAAATCCAATTTCCAAATACGTGATCGTGCGGTTTTGATTGTATATATATATGGCGACATGATATATGGTACCCATGCCGTCTATGATTGATAGTTATGATTTGAAATAGTTTTCAAAACATATAAACACTAGCAATAATACCAAATGCCTTTGTTTTATTCGTATCAAGCATATCTTGGCCGTTATAAGGTAAAAACTCTATCCTCCGGTTTGCGTTGCATTGTGTGATGGGAACTGAGTCTTATAACGGCTTCATTTTTATAAAAAGCATAGCGATGTTTAAAAGAAAGATGTGTTATAAAGCACTGGCAATCCAATGGAGTAAACCCGTTCCACGAAAGTGGCGTGGTCCTGTGATTAGCCAATTATATATGTGTTGAGTAGATTTCTCATACCAGTCCCATGACTGACTCGTAGTTTGTTTCACTTTCAAACTCGGGTGCCCCTTTTTCTACACGGGCAGCCTTGTATTCAGGTTTAGCTGGTTCTTTCTGGATAGCTGGAGCTGAAGATGGATTCTATCATTTATTTCTTTTTATGCTGTTCAGCTCCTGTTGTACATATTTTGTGTATTTCCGCTGTAGACATTTATGTATAGCTGAACTGTATTTGTACTAAGTAAGATCCTGTATGCTGTGTAACTCTGATGATTACTTTTATCCAGTATATTTTGTTGTTCATTCTGGTGTATTTATTTAATTCTGTTCTGCTATTATATGTTTCTGTGTTATATTCCAAAGATAACCTTGTTTCCGTGATAACGGGAATTCGGGTCGTCTCATCGTGGTATCAGAGCTTTGGTTAAGCTTAGTTCTGGAATATAACATTTGAACGAACTCGTCAGAAATAGAACCAGTAGTGTTCTAGGACGGGTAACTCAATACAGATAGGATCAGCAATATCCTAGTATGAGTAAAGCAGAATGAAATTACACCTCGATAGACACATTTACACTTGAAGTATATGTCTCTATGTTTGAAAAATTTCTTTTCTGTGACCTGACACTTGATCTGCTATTTGCAGAAGTACTAGAAAAATGAGTGCCAGAACCAGAAGGAATGCAGAACCGGATATTGAGGCCCTATTAATCAAATATCGAAATATGGGTGGAATACCGTTCTCTGGAGAAGAATCTATTATGAAGACACAAGCTTGGATTCGTTTGGCTGAGAAAAGCTTCGAAGCATTAAAGCTGAGGGATGACCAGAAAAGATTACTGGCCTCCTGGGCACTCAAAGATGAAGCTTTGTTTTGGTGGGATTCAGTTATTAAAGATAATCCAGAAGGTGATATCACCTGGGATAGATTCAAAGTAATTTTCTTGAAAAGATTTACTCCTCCCGAAGCAACCGAGAGATTATGTGACGAATTCTCTTATCTAATACAAGGAGACATGACCATTCCCGAATATCATAAGAAATTCAACGAACTTGCTCACTTTGCTCCTCATCTAATTCAAGACCCAAAGAGGAAAAATCTGAGATTTATTCATGGCCTTCAAAGGAAATACCAGAATAAAGTATTGGGGCATGTGAAGCTTCCTTTTTCTGAAATGATATATATGGCCTATCAGTATGAAGATCTCCATAAGAAAGGCATGTTGCGCGACGAAGAAGAAGTCAGTTCTAGTGACCTAGCAGAGTCGGAAACTGATATTCCTGAGGCAAGTACAATGTCTGAAGCCAGTAAGAAGCCCAGTGCCAAGAGAAAAAGGACCAAAGCTGAAAAGAAACCAGCAACGACTGCCATATGCAATAACTGCCATGAGAAAGGGCATTTGCAAGGAAATTGTAAATCCTCGAAGAAACAAAAGAATGATGGGTCTAAATCCGGCAGGAAGCTCCAGGAAAGTAAAAGATGCAATCAATGCCATCGATTTGGTCATGTAAAGCAAGATTGCCGGCTGTTGAAAACAACCAAAGAAGCTCAAGTAAATGAGGTAGCAGAAGCTTCTGAGCCATCGGCTATTCAGGAAAGGCCAGATGTATTAGAAGGCACGCTAACTGTCAAAGACATCCCAGTCAAAGTACTGTTTGACACAGGCGCGTCACGAAGTTTCATTGCCAAGGATGCAGCTAAGAAACTGGATTTGAATTTGAAAAAGCTCAAGGAAGCCATGACTGTCCAGAATCCGGTTGGGGGTTCTATTCATCTCAGTTGGGTTTGTGGAGTGCCGGTTTCTTTCTCTCGTTATCGGTTTCCTACCATCGCGGTCGTCATGAATTTTAAAGAGTTTGATCTTATCTTGGGATTGGACTGGTTGACCAAATATGAAGCTGAAGTTAAATGCGCCGACAGAATCGTAAAGGCAAGGATTAAATCAGGTGATTATATAACCATTCCCTGTGAAGGTCAGAATGCTAATAGAAAGGATTTCTGGGCAGCTTTGGATGTTTCTCCATCCCAAATAGAAAATGTCCCTGAAATCACAGAGAATATTCCTGACCTCATCAAAGACATTCCTGTCGTCAAGAACTATGCGGATGTGTTTGAGGAAGTTGTTCGCTTACCTCCGCAAAGAGAAATAGATTTCAAGATTGCTTTAATTCCCAATGCAAGGCCGGTAGTTCACGCTATTCGAAGAATGTCCTTGAAAGAGAAGGAGGAATTAGACAATCAAACACGACAGCTGGTATGGAAAGGTCTGATCAGGCCTAGTTTCTCTGATTGGGGTGTAGCAGTGGTGTTTGTCCCAAAATCTGACGGTACTCTACGTCTATGTGTGGATTATCGTGATCTGAACAAGCAGACTATAAAGAACAAATATCCATTGCCGCGGATTGATGATTTGTTAGATCGATTAAATGGAGCACAAGTATTCTCACGAATGGACCTAGCTACAGGATTCCATCAACTTCTAATTGCCGAAGAGTGTGTTCCAATGACAGCGTTCAGAGGCCCCGACTTATTCTACGAGTGGTTAGTAATGCCGTTCGGCTTATGTAACGCTCCAGCTTACTTCGTCGATCTAATGAACAGAGTATTCAGAGGAGTATTGAATAAATTTGTTCTGGTTTTCATTGACGATATTCTAATCTTCTCTAAATCAAAGGCCGAACATGAAAAGCATCTGGAATAGGTTCTAGAAATTCTGAGACGGAATGTGTTAAAAGCCAAATTTTCCAAATGTATCTTCTGGCAAGATGAAGTGAAATTTCTGGGCCATGTCGTATCGAAAGATGGAATCGCTGTGGACCCAAGCAAAATCACAGCTATTCAGAATTGGAAACAGCCTAGTACTCCCACTGAAGTCCGCAGTTTTCTTGGATTGGCTAGCTATTATCGGAAGTTCGTTAAAGACTTTTCGAAGATATCTGGTCACTTAACGAAGCTTACAAAGAAGCATTCTAAATTCAAATGGACTCAAGAGAGTGAGGAGGCTTTCGAAGAGCTAAAGTTAAGATTGACGACAGCTCCAGTGTTAACCATCATCGATGGCAACCAAGATCTAAAAGTCTGGACTGATGCATCTAGAGAAGGCCTTGGAGCAGTGTTAATGCAAAGAAGCCAAGTAATTGCTTATGCTAGCCGTCAACTGAAGCCACACGAGAAGAACTACGTAACTCATGATCTTGAGTTATTGGCTATCATATTCTCTTTGAAAATCTGGAGACACTATCTTCTAGGCGAGAGGTTTGAACTGTTTACAGACCACCAGTCATTAAAGTATCTGTTCACTCAGAAGGATTTAAACCTGAGGCAACAACGTTGGCTGGAGTTTCTAGCAGCATATGACTTTGAAATTATATATACTCCAGGAAAAGCCAATGTCGTGGCCGATGCATTAAGCAGAAAGAATGTAATGATCGCCAGTTTTATTATCACGACTTCATTGCTAGATAAGATATCTGCTCTTCAGGAGGATGATCACTTCATTCAGAAGATCAGAGGGATAATTCAACAAGGCGAACCCTCGAGTTTTCAAGTTGATAATGAAGGGATTTTAAGGCTCAAAGGTCGAATCTGTGTCCCTAACATTCCTGAACTTCGAAAGGAAGTACTGGATGAATGCCACAAGTCAAAACTCAGTATCCATCCGGGAGTAAGCAAAATGTATAATGACATCAAACGCACTTTCTGGTGGAAGTCGATGAAAAGGGACATTTCCTTATATGTTAGCCGATGCCCTACTTGTCAGCTAGTCAAAAGCGACCAGCAGAAATTAGCTGGATTATTACAACCGCTAGAAGTGCCTGGTTGGAAGTGGGAGCATATTTCTATGGATTTCATTGATGGTTTGCCCAGAACCAGAAAAAGAAATGACAGTATTTGGGTGATCGTAGATCGTTTCACGAAGACCGCCCATTTCATACCTGTCAAATCAAATAGAACTGCTCAGAGTCTGGCGCAGATTTACTTCAGGGAAATAGTTAGACTACATGGAGTGCCGCTCAGTATAGTCAGTGATAGAGATACAATATTCACTAGTAAATTCTGGGAAGCATTTCAAGTCGAGCTGGGAACGAAGTTAAACTTGAGCACCGCTTATCATCCTCAGACAGACGGTCAGACTGAGAGGGTGAATCGCATTTTAGAAGATCTATTGCGGGCTTGTATTATAGATTTCGGTGGATCATGGGAAGACCATCTACATTTGGCTGAATTCTCTTATAACAACAGCTATCAGGCAAGCCTGACAATGTCGCCATTCGAAGCATTGTATGGTAGACCGTGCCGATCTCCTGCTTGTTGGGTCGAGCCTGGAAATAGACTTGTGTTGGGTCCTGATATGATTCGAGAAGCTGCCGACAAAGTCGATTTTATTAAGAAGAGATTACTCGCCGCTCAAAGCCGACAAAAGAGCTACGCCGATAAAAGAAGAAGAGATATATCCTTTGAAGTTGGCGACTATGCATATTTGAAAGTATCGCCGATGAGAGGAGTTATCAGGTTCGGTAAAACTGGAAAGTTGGCACCCAAATTCATTGGTCCGTTTCCTATTCTGGAACGGATCGGAACTCTCGCATATAAAGTTAAATTGCCAGACTGGTTGCCTGGAGTTCATGATGTATTTCATATATCTCAACTTCGAAAGCACGTTCATGATCCAGACTTGATCGTGGAAGAAGCAGCTCAGCAGGATATTGAAATAACTCCAGAACTAGCTGTGAGGCGAGAGCCGCTAAAGATCATCGGCAAAGAAACCAAAGAGCTGAGAAACAAGAAGGTTCACTTAGTCAAAGTGCAATGGAGTGGAGATCCGCGAGATTGTACTTGGGAAACTGAGGAGAGCATTCAGAAAGCTTATCCTAGATGCCGAGTGGATATCTCTGAATGACTCCGGTGCAAGGTACATTTACCCTACTTTGCATTACCATTCAATTCTCTATTCTGTTGTTATTTCCTTTTCATGGATGTGCACTATTTATTTTATACTCCGAATGATTTTTAAAAGAATATAGGAGTTGATAAGAATATTTTTGAAAGGTTAGAAACAAATTGGTTGTTGTGTTGTATGATTATAGATTTATCAAACCACTTTCGACTTTATTCCTTTTCGGGGACGAAAAGTTTTAAGTGGGGGAGATTGTAACGACCCAGAAAATCTGAACCAATTTAAAATTTTTAAATTGGCTAAAATAATGGATTTAAAATATTTAAAATAAATATTTTAAATAATGGCGATGAAAACCGAGTTTGAATCGACATTTGAAAACGAATATAATTAATTATAATTATATATAGAATTGAAAATGGCGCGGTAGTTCGATAATTCAATTTCAAACTTCAATTGAATATACCGGGTGCAAAACAATCCGGATTTTAGTGAAACCAAAAATAATGGAATCTAATTGATAATATCTTTCTAACGAATCCGACCAATCGAAATTTGATAGCGGGAATCAAAAGATATGTCCAGTTGAAAATTCTGAATAGTCGCTATAGAATTCAGGCCCTTAAAAATGGACATTTTGCAAATGACCTCGGATTTCGACGAAACCACTTTTGTTGGATCCGCAGTGTCAAGTTATTGCTAGGTTTCAAATTTCATAAATTTTCGAATCAATATGTGAGCGTGGCAAAGGAAAACGCGTTTGACCAGTTTCTGTTGATTTTAATCGACTGGAAATTGGCCATTTTTCCAACGGTCTCAGAATTCGACGAAACTAGTTTTGTTAGGACCGTATCGTCAAAACGAAGCTAGAAAATATTTTTCTGGAATTTTTCTAGTTAGTATGTGACCCCGGTAATTTGAAATGTCCATTTAAAATTCAATATAATGATTTAAATGAAAATTCAAAAGGAAACTGATTGTAACGATCGAATCAGCTTGCGATACATATCCCATTGTGTTCGGAATGGGGGTGAAACGCTATGGGCGACAGGCGGTGGGCCTCGTTTCGAGGTCATATGTAAAAGTCAACCTTTTTGCAAAATATAATAATTAAATAAAAAAAAAACTTTTCCCTCCTATACCTCTGCCCCCCCCCCCCCCCGAATTCATTTATACAGAAAAAAAAAAGAGAAACCCTAAGAAGGCGATCGACGCCACCGCCCTGTCCTGCTCCAAGCCTCGCCTCCGCCTGTGCCCCTCCATCAATCGAAGCCCCCCCAGGTCGTACTAGCTCCGACGAAGCCCCCCCCAGATCGCAATCTCCGACGAAGCCCCTCCCCCCTCGCTCGCGATGCTGAAGCCGCCGACGACATCTTCTTCCCCCCTTTTTTTGCAGCTAATTCGGTAAGCACTTATTTTTAGTTATTTATTTATTTTCTTTTTTTCTTATTCAGTAAAACTGTTTTGTTTTTTAAAAGTTAAAAACTGAAATTTTTAAAAGTTTAAAACTGAGATTTTTAAAAGATAAAAACTGAGATTTTTTAAAGTTAAAAACTGAAATTTTTAAAAGTTTAAAACTGAGATTTTTAAAAGATAAAAACTGAGATTTTTTAAAGTAAAAACTGAAATTTTTAAAAGTTTAAAACTGAGATTTTTAAAAGATAAAAACGGAATTTTTTTAAAGTTAAAACTGAATTTTTAAAAGTAGTTTAAAAGTGAAATTTTTAAAAGCATAAAACTGTTTTTTTTAAGAAAGTAAAAACAGATTTTTATAAAGGAATTTTTAAACTGATTTTTGTAAAGAAAGAATTTTAAAACCTGATTTTTAAAAAGAAATATAAAAACTGATTTTAAAATGATTTATAAACTAGAAGGAGATTAGGAATTTAAAAGGAAAAATCATATTTTTATATATTGAAAGCCAAAGTAAAAATCATATATTTATATATTGAGTAGCATCGTAAAAATTCGATTTTTACATATGTAGAGAATACGGGCAAAAGCGACAAAAGGCGAAGCTTTCTATAAGTGAAGTGTCGTGAAGTTGGATAGCTATTGGTGAGATTTCTGATTTAAAAATATTATATATGTGTTGAAAATGAAAGTGAATTGCTATATATAAATATCTATATATATATATACGCCCCTCGTCCACAAACCATGGACGATATTTATTGGTTGAAATTGTTGTGAAAATTGATTGATAGCGAATAATTGTTTGGGATTGTTTGTGATTGATATTGGTTGATTGTGGTTGAAAAATACCCATTGGTGGTTGTGAAATATTTGGTTGAAACCACATAGGATTAGTTTGTGGAAATGAAATAAATATATATACATGCCGCCTGCGTGCGAACTAGATGCATGATTCCCATTGTCAAAAACCGCGAGGTTTTAAGGTAGAGCGAGGAGCCGTACTAGGGACGGTGCCGGTGTAACTACCCTGCCGTTATGCTGCCGAAATTTTGAATAATATTTGTGTGTTTGAATTATTTTCATATGCTTAAACAATAGAAAACATTCATGTGTTGAATTGATATTCATTCGTTGTTTAGAAATTCATGTGTTGAATGGTATTCATATCTTGAAATAAATTGTTCGATAATAAAAATCACATTTTTATCTATATATAAAAACTATAGAAAACATTCATGTGTTGAATTGATATTCATCCGTTGTTTAGAAATTCATGTGTTGAATGGTATTCATATTTTGAAATAAATTGTTCGATAATAAAAATCACATTTTTATCTATATATAAAAACTATAGAAAACATTCATGTGTTGAATTGATATTCATTCGTTGTTTAGAAATTCATGTGTTGAATGGTATTCATATTTTGAAATAAATTGTTCGATAATAAAAATCACATTTTTATCTATATATAGAAACAATAGAAAACATTCATGTGTTGAATTGATATTCATTCGTTGTTTAGAAATTCATGTGTTGAATGGTATTCATATTTTGAAATAAATTGTTTGATAATAAAAATCACCTTTTATCGACTATATGAACTATGTAAAATAACCTCGATTTAAAAGAAATCGTTTTATGATAAAAATTTCATTTTTATCACCAACTTGAACTATATAGAAGAATAGTGTTTTGAAATGAGTTGTTTTACGATAAAAATCACATTTTTATTGTATGCATAAATCGTTAAAATATGAAGTGTTAAAAATAGTCACTTGTTCAAAATAAACATATATGAGTTGAAATATTCATTAATTAGCTAATGAAATGATTTCACCTATTTATGTAGCATTAGAATGAATGGTGTTTTTAAACCAAATAGAAATCAAATATGAAGTTGAATAGAAAATGAAAAATGATATGAACTGTATATATATGTACATGCAATATTCATTGAACAGGTTATAGCAAAGGGGCTAGAGAAGAGGAATAAAATTTTGTGCCCGACAAATAGGTACACATTTACTGATTTGTTTGGGTGATGATTTAGAGCCTGTTGGCTAGCCGCTTGGCTTCTTCTTTTTCTTTTTGAGATTAGAAGGACCGGGAACGCTATTTGCGATTTCCCGATGCTCCCGGTGCAGGGGAGGTTATGGCGAAATTTTTCCAAAATTTAAGGTGTTAGAAAAATATTTGAAGTGAAAACGATATTGAAATTGTTGAATGAACTATATTTATATAAATATATAAATATAAATAAAATTAAAACGAAACGAAGCCGTGCAGTTCGTATTTTGAAACCGTGATTTCAAACGACTAGTGCGGGAAATCCGACCATTGGATTTTCCCGAAACCTCAACCGTCGGGTTCGCCTTGGAATAATCTTTCCAACGGCACCAACCTTGTAAAAATCCAACGGTTGGATTGTCTGGAATGTTTAATTCAAATCTGAAGAAAAACAGCGCCAGAAGCGATTATATTTATATATATATAAATATAATTATATATTTAATCGAATAACGACGCTGCAGTTCGTATTTTGAAATTGAAACTTCAAACGATTGTACCGGGAGATCCGACCGTCGGATTTTCCCGAAACTGGAACCGTTGGGTTCGTTTTGAAAAGACCTTTCTAATGATGTAAATTTTGTGAAGATCCAACGGTTAGATTTTCAGATATGTGTAAATCAAATCTAAAGATAAACAGCGCCACTGCCGCCTTATGGCCCGAAGCGTCGTTTTGAATAAAATGGCTATTTTAAAATAAATAAAAATAGCGATAAATAGTTATAAAATATCATAAGCGATATGGAATGGAAATAAACTGAATTTGCTTGATTTATGTGATATTTGATAGTTGAATGTGTTTGGTGTGAAAATTACATTAAAGAACAAAATTGGTGTTATCGAATAATTTAACCATTGAAATAAATCGAATTGAAATTCTAAATATACGTGAATTATTTGAAAAGGCCGAGTTAATTCTCATTTCGAATAATTGATCAACCATTGAAAGTCGAAGATAAAGACGATGGTCGAAGACCGGAGATCTTCACCTCGTTTGGATGGTAACCGAGGTCCTGATTGGGAGGCATCCCGAGATATGGATAATGAGTGGTGATCGTTCAGACGTACGTGTTAATCGAAGGGTTTGCGAGGTATTTAGTGCCTCCGGTTTCGTTCAGACCCAGAACGGACTTGTAAATGGACTGTGTGTCCGACATAGGATTTATTCTGTGTGGCATGCTAAGATGCAGTGATCAGGGCTTCTGTTGAAAAGCAAAGTCTTGTGGTGATGATCAAAGCACCGCCTGTGTGGCGTAGCTTTGTGTATAACGTGAATTCGCGAGCCTCACATCCCGGTATGAACCTAAAACGGGAGAAGGACCTCAGGGGGGACGTGCGTTTTCTTTCTAGCTAGGGTGGTGTCAATGACCTACCAGCCCTGACATTTATATACTTTTCACCTATGTGGTTGTTGCTGTTGCGAGGCGCCTCGGTTTGATCGGACGATCCGGGTCCGATGGAGTCATTCGTTGGCTCATTTACACCCCAAAGGGTGGAGAAACGCATTGTTCAGGCATTATAATCCACTTCGTGTGGACCGGCCCTGACGATCCAAGGTATGGTTGCGGCTGTACCTGAGACATGGGCTAGATTGTCTCGAATTCGGTAAGGACTATCTTTTGCCTTGGTTCATGACGGAAATCCAATTTCCAAATACGTGATCGTGCGGTTTTGATTGTATATATATATGGCGACATGATATATGGTACCCATGCCGTCTATGATTGATAGTTATGATTTGAAATAGTTTTCAAAACATATAAACACTAGCAATAATACCAAATGCCTTTGTTTTATTCGTATCAAGCATATCTTGGCCGTTATAAGGTAAAAACTCTATCCTCCGGTTTGCGTTGCATTGTGTGATGGGAACTGAGTCTTATAACGGCTTCATTTTTATAAAAAGCATAGCGATGTTTAAAAGAAAGATGTGTTATAAAGCACTGGCAATCCAATGGAGTAAACCCGTTCCACGAAAGTGGCGTGGTCCTGTGATTAGCCAATTATATATGTGTTGAGTAGATTTCTCATACCAGTCCCATGACTGACTCGTAGTTTGTTTCACTTTCAAACTCGGGTGCCCCTTTTTCTACACGGGCAGCCTTGTATTCAGGTTTAGCTGGTTCTTTCTGGATAGCTGGAGCTGAAGATGGATTCTATCATTTATTTCTTTTTATGCTGTTCAGCTCCTGTTGTACATATTTTGTGTATTTCCGCTGTAGACATTTATGTATAGCTGAACTGTATTTGTACTAAGTAAGATCCTGTATGCTGTGTAACTCTGATGATTACTTTTATCCAGTATATTTTGTTGTTCATTCTGGTGTATTTATTTAATTCTGTTCTGCTATTATATGTTTCTGTGTTATATTCCAAAGATAACCTTGTTTCCGTGAGAACGGGAATTCAGGTCGTCTCAGTAGGACATTGGGTAGTCGCGATTTTTAAGATATAGGTCAGCGCGATGTCTTCCTAAGGAAGATTATATTTATTTAATTAAATATTAAATCCTACCATGAATTACCGTGTATCCG
The DNA here is from genome assembly GCA_030737875.1 of Allium sativum. NCBI lineage: Eukaryota > Viridiplantae > Streptophyta > Magnoliopsida > Asparagales > Amaryllidaceae > Allium > Allium sativum. The sequence continues at coordinate 496,790,957 of CM060920.1, forward strand.
TGTAACGTTCTGAATCTGTACCGCAACGCTGTCCCCAAATACTAAAAAAATTATATGTACCCCTTCGTTATAATGTTCTGAATTCAACAAAATTAATTTAATTGTAATCTGACTCTAATTGTGTACAACAATATTTTTTTTAAATTAGTTCTCGATTCCCTGATTTTTATCTCGTTTGTCCATCAATAACTCTGCTCTACCCCAAATTTGAGACGTTAAATTCATATACACAAATACACACATATCTAAGCAGATTTCTATATATTACAATAAGTAAAATTTCCAATTTTATTTTACGTCAGTGACGTTTATTTTTGAATACATCCATTTATAATTTCTCTGTCGAATTTAAAAACCGATTCAAATATCCAAACAAATTCAATTCAAATATTCAAAATCAAATATTTGATTTTCGGTCAATCATTCTGAATTAAATTTGTGTCCAAAACCATATATTCAATTTTAAATTTCTAACCTCAATAGCAATGTAAAATTGATTATAAATAATTTGATCTTTATTTTATTCTATAATCCAGTTGTCAAAATTTCTGGGATGTTACTCCCACATTGTGTAATTAGACAATTAGTCTTTGTCATATCAACTATAAATACACTTGTATCTTGTTCATTTAAGAGCACACTTAGTCATATTATGTAATCTTTCTCTTGGAATAAAACTCTTCTTCTCTTCTCTTAAGTTTTTATTTCATGTTTCCTGTTTTCTTTTTATTTTCTTTTCTTTTAGCTATGTCTAGCTAATCCCCTTTAATTAGGGGGTGATGACGCTTAGATTAGATTCAATATGAATTCCATAGCCAAAAAGATTAGAACTTCATGTATATAGATCTAGATCTGAACCAAGGGTTAGATCTGAACCTTCATACGCTGTGTCATTTAAGAGCTTTGCTCCTTCACAGGGTATATTCAAGTTAGATCTAACGCTTATCAGATTTAGGTCTAATTTTTAGGGTTTTAGAAATAAAGTAGTGAATCTATCCTGATAGCCTATAGTTGTTTAAGAGCTTAGCTCCTGCATAGGCTATGCTTGTCGTTATTCACATGTTTGTTTCTAAAACTTAATTGTTGTTGGTTCATGTTTGTGACAGAAACATGGGTTAGATCTAGAATAATTTGTTTGGCTATTGAATCATATTAATCTAGCTTATGTCACTGCTCCCTAGTTGCTTTCTTTTATTATTAAAAACTGCTTTTTCGTATATTTTCCGTTATTTTCAACCAATCAAACCTCTGGAATAACTTGATTGGATTTATTAGTAAAATAATTTTTGGTCCCAGAGTTCGACACCCTTTACAACAACCCTGGTTGTTTAGGAAAGCCGAACGAATTAAACAATTGTTTACAGTTGTTAATTTGTTCACAAACAACAGATCACACCATTATTTACTCTGAATGCCACATTGTCATAGCCGCCAAATCACAAATTGATTCCCTAAAAATACCGCGGGTATAAAGCTAAGAGAAATGAATTCCTCCGCCACCAACGTAAATACGTTTGAAGCGATCAACTTACGTGATCTATTATATATACTCTGTCATACATTCATCCATACACGTTGTCCTGGGTCTGGATAAACCGAAGGCATTATTCCATAAATCCATTTTAGGAAATTTCTACCTAGGATTGCCAGAACAACCGTAACAACCCGTTATTTTCAATGATTTAATTATTTTTTTCGATCAATTTCTTTTTATCTTGAAAATTTAGGATAAAAATTCACAATGAGAATTTGATATTTGAAATGAGTCCATCTAGACATGGTAGTCGGACAAGTTTCATCGAAAAATATACAAGTCCATCGATTGTGAAATTTTCTATGCATATCAGTTCAAAATTTGACGTTCGTAAAATTTTCTCCAAAAACCAAGACGGCTCGGCACGAGAAAATTTATTTTCTCATTCTAAATTCGACGACGCAATCCATTTCGCCAAATTTGAACATTTCGACCTTCGTTTTTTTATTTGTATGATTTTTCTACGTTAAAAGGTGTCCATAACGGGTTTTTGATCAGAGTGCCGTGAAACTGGGATCTTTATACCATTGCGTCTGTATCATCGCGCTGATCGCCGCGATATATTCATTTATCAGTTTTGGGTATCCTGTTTGTAATGAAAAATTAAAATAGCTATGCAACAATTTTTGATACTGGTTCATTTATGTTTGAACTGTCCCTATTTGTATCCATCTGGTTTAACCATTATGTTTGGATCTGTGAATCATCTGTAAAAGCAAACAGAGAGTCTTCTAAACAATGAAAGGACACAATTCTTGGTTTCTCTCACCGTTTGCATATGTATCACCACATGTATCCCTTCCTTTATTATTGTAATAACCCGGAAAATACGAGCCAATTTAAAATTTTTAAATTGGTGACTTCAAAGGAATTTGAACAATTGAAATAGAATATTTCAATAAAATAGTGAATTAGAAATAGTGAGTCAGTTTGAAAATTTGAATTCAAACTTTGACTCACTATGCAGGGTGGAAAATATAACGGATTTTAGCGAAACCAAAAATATTTAAATCTGTTTATTAATACCTTTCTATCGAATCTAAAAAATCGAAGTTTCATAACGGAAATCAAAAGTTATGGCCGAATGAATTTTCATAATGGTCGCTATATAGAATATATAGGCCTCGAAATTTGATATTTTGCATACGACCTCGAAATTCGACGAAACCACTTTTGTTGGGTCCGGGATGTCAAACTATTGCTAGGTTTCAAATTTTATAATTTTTGAAGCTAGTATGTGAGCGTGGCAAAAGAAAATGCGTTTGGTCAATTTCTGTTAAATTGGATCGACCAGAAAATGGCCATTTTTCAAACGATCTCAGAATTCGACGAAACTAGTTTTGTTAGGACTGTAGCGTCAAAACATAGCTAGATTTATTTTTCAGGAATTTTTCGAATCAGTTTGTGGCCCTGGCAAATTGAAATGTACGTTCAAAGTTAAAAATTAAATTTTTATACTTTAATTTGAAAAATAACTGACTGTAACAGACGAATTGGCCAACGAAACCTATCCCATTGTGTCCGGGATGGGGGTATTTAGCTAGGGACGACAGTCGTTGGGTTAAAAAGGAGTTCGTTGGAGAAAACACTATTTAAAAATATAATATATATATCGGCCAATAGGATTTTTTTTCTTTCATAATTAAAAAAACAAAAAAAAAGCCCTAAACCCTCGAATCAACGGCGAAACCCGTTCCCCCTTTCTCTCCTCCGCCGCCGCCGCTACAGCCACTTCCAGACGCCGCCACCGCCACCCCTCGACGCGCCTCCGCCTCCTCTTCAAATCCGACCCCACCACGACCCCGACCGACCCCTCCTCCGCCCGAATCGAGCCCAGAAAGTCCCGACCTTCCTGGCGCCGCCGACGACGATCCCGACCACCGAGCGCCACCAAACCACCACCGACAGATAGCCCTCTCCTCCCTCTTCCACGTCCAACCCGCCGATCATCCCCTCGTGCCTTGGTTCTCGCGAAAACTGCAAACCTAGTTTTGAACCATCGTGAAAGGTGAGTTCTTTTTGATGTTTGCACTTTGAAAAATCATATCTTTTTGGTGTGTTGACGAAATTCGATGAAACAGGAAAAATCAGGACCGCAAGGAAGCTCTCCACCACATAGAAGAAGCTGCGGATTTTTCTGAGTCATCTACGATTTTTAGCACTACGAAAACCAATGTGAGAAATCTAAATTAAATAAATTTGAATGGAAAATGTCGTGTATAAATTATATTAGCGAAATATAAATTACACACGTGTTGTATACCTCATGTACATGCGTGGTGTAAGCTATATAAGCGAAGTATGAATTATACATGCATAGAATAATTGACATTTGTGTTGAAATGCAAGTGAAATAATAATATATATATATATATACTCCCCTCGTCCACAAACAATGGACGATATTTATTGTTGTGAATTGGTGTGAAATATTGGATGAAAAATACGAATGGTTGAATAATTGTTTGTGGTTGATATTGTTTGGTTGTGGTTGAAAAATACCCATTGGTGATTGAAATGAATTGGAAATATTTGTGGAAATAAAAATAAAACATGCCGCCTGCGTGCGAATTAGATGCATGAATCCCCATTGTCAAAAACCGCGAGGTTTTAAGGTAGAGCGAGGAGCCGTACTAGGGACGGTGCCGGTTTTAACTACCCTGCCGTTATGCTGCCGAAATTTGGAATAATCTTTGTGTGTTAGAATTATTTTCATATGTTGAAATTATTTTCATGCGTTGAAATTAAAGTCATATGTTGAAACTATATCCACATATGGAAATGTTCATGTGTTGAAAAGTGTTGTGTGAAAATTAAATTCATTTGTGGATGAATGAAGTGTTTAAACAATAAAAATAACCTTTTTTTAAATATATATGAAGTAAGAAAAATATTCGCCTTATATAAATAGTTTCAACAATAAAAATTCCATCTTTCTAATATGAACAACATAAATAAAATATCTATGTGTGGAAATGCTCATGTGTTGAGAAGTGTGTGTAGTGGAAAAGTTCATGTGTTGAATAAAAAGATCGAACAATAAAAATTACATTTTTATTGAAACTATGAAGTGTTGAAATTATCCATTCGTCGAATAAATATTTAAATGATAAAAATATCATTTTTTATCATATATGTGATATGCTAGAGATATGCGGACGTTGAAATAAATATTTGTGAATGAAATATTATTTTTAACATGCATAGGAACTAAATAAAATAGTCATGTGTTGAAATCTATTTTAGTTCGCCAAAATTATCATCTTTGAAATGTGAAGTGTTAAAAATAGCCACTTGTTCAAATAAATGTGCATGAGTTGAAATATACATTAATTAGCTAATGATATGATTTTAGCCTTTGCACGCAACATTAGAACGAATGGTGTTTTTAAACCAAAGTAAATCGAATATGAAGTTGAATGGAAAATGATAAGTGATAAAATTTGTATATATGTACATGCATATTTATTGAACAGGTTATAGCAAAGGGGCTAGAGAAGAGGAATAAAATTTTGTGCCCGACAAATAGGTACACATTTACTGTTTTGTTTGGGTGATGATTTTATGAGCCTGTTGGCTAGCCGCTTGGCATTTTCTTTTTCTTTTTGACATGAGACGCCCGTGTGGCTATTTGGGAATTTTCGCAGCCCCTCCCGTACAAAGGAGGTTATGGCGAAGTTTTCCAAAAATGAAAGGCGTTAGTGAAATAATTGAAGTGAAAACGATATAGGAATTTTTGAATGAACTATATTTATATAAATATATAAATAAAATTAAAACGAAACGTGGCCGTGCAGTTCGTGTTTTGAAACCGTGATTTCAAACGACTAGTGCGGGGAATCCGACCATTGGATTTTCCCGAAACCGCAACCGTTGGGTTCGCCTTGGAAATATCTTTCCAACGGCACCAACTTTGTGAAGATCCGAAGGTTGGATTGTCTGGAATGTTTAATTCAAATCTGAAGAAAAACAGCGCCAGAAACGATTATATATATATATATATATATATATATATATAAATAAATTAAATCGAATAACGACGTTGCAGTTCGTAAATTGAAATCGTAATTTCAAGTGGCTAGTGTGGAAGATCCGACCGTCGGATTTTCCCAAAACTGAAACCGTTGGATTCGTTTCGAAATGACCTTCCTAATGATATAAAATTTGTGAAGATCCAATGGTTAGATTTTCAGATATGTGAAATAAAATTAGTGAAAAACAGCGCCAGTGCATCGACACGACCCGAAACGTCGTTTAATTAAATAGGGCCGTTTTAAATTAAATAAAAATGGCGATATACCGTTATAAAATACTATAGATGATATAGAGTGGAAATAAACCAATTTTGTTGTGATTGCTTGATATGTGATAGTTGAATGTATTTAACATGAAAATTATAACTAAAGAACTGAAATGTGAATGTTGAATAGTCCAACCATGTGATAAATTGATTTGAAAATCTAAATATACGTGGATTATTTGAAAAGGCCGAGTTCTTCTCATTTCAAATAATCGATCGACGTTGAGAAGTCGAAGAGTGGGAGACGGTCGAAGACCAACGATCTTCACCTTGGATGGATGGGCGCTACTGATGCTCGTGATTGGAGTAGCTACCATGAAGGAACTGAAGTAGTAGCCGTCCAAACATACCGTTGATTGTACGGATATGCGAGGAATTGGTGCCTCCGGTTTCGTTCAGACCTAGAATGGACTTGTAAATGGACTGTGTGTCTGACATTGGATTTTGTTCTGTGTTGATTGATCTCTGTTTGGCAGCGGAGAATTTATTCTCTAGCTTAACGCCCTTCTCTGAGACGTACGAGCTCAGAGGTTATTTATTGATAGAAATCAGTCGCATGGAGTGGATTGCCTGTGTGGCACGCCTGAGTGGCATATGATCAAGGCTTCTGTTGCAAAGCAAAGTCTTGTGGTTGATGATCAAAGCTTGGTCTGGGTGACGTAGCTTTGTGTATAACGTGAATTCGCGAGCCTCACACCCCGGTATGAGTCAAAAACGGGAGAAGGACCCAAGGAGTGCACAACGTTTCTTTCTAGCTATGGTGGTGTCAGTGACCTCCCAGCCCTGACATTTATATCTACTTTTCACCTGTGTGGTTGTTGGAATACGAGGCGCCTCGATTATAGTCTGTAAGGACTGGGAAACGTGTGTTCATGAATTGCCAATCCTCAAAAGTAAGAGAGGACCGGTCTTGGAGGATCCAGGGATTGCTGTGTGCAGTCCCGAGGCATTTGCTAGAGTGTCTCGAATCGGAGAGGAGCTTTCCCCTTGCCTCGACTCATGAAGGAACCCAATTTCCAATACGAAATATGCGGACGTGATTGTATTACTAGTATGGTGACATAGTAGATGGTAGCTATGCCGCCTAGGATTGATATTGATGATTGAATTTGCTTTTGAAACATATATACACTAGTAATAGTATCAAACACTTTTGTTTTGTTCGTATGAAGCATTTTTTGGCCATTATAAGGTACAAACTCTATCCTCCGGCTTGCGTTGCATTGTGTGATGGGACCTGAGTCTTATAATGGCTTCATTTTATAAAATGCATTGCTATGATTTAATCATTTACTTTATTTCGTGCACTAGTACTCATTGGAGTAAACCCGTTCCGCGAAAGTGGCGTGGTCCTTTGATTTGCCTTATTATTGTGGTTAATAAGTTAAGTAGATTTCTCATACCAGTCCTATGACTGACTTGTAGTTTGTTTCACCTTGCAAACTCGGGTGCCCTCATTTTCACACGGGCAGCCTAGTTACAGGTTTCTGATGCACTTTTGGCTCATGGCGAGGCTTAACTACACCGTGCTGACTTGGATTTTCTCCGCCATTATTGTATCTATATTATGATTCCGCCATTGGTGATGTAGACTGATATTTATTTTGTGTACTCTTTATGAATGATTCTGCCTCAGGCGATGGTGACTGACTATGTATCATTATGCACTAAGTTGTATCCTGTACTGTGCTTCTCTGATGTGATGATATCTATATGATTCCGCTGTCATATGTGTGTAAATTATTCTATTTTCTGTTTATGCTATTATCTATGATCTGCTAATGATGATTAATGTGTTATATTCCAATGATTATCCTTAACATCGTGCCACAGGGTTTTGGGATCGTCACAGCTGGTATAAGAGCTTTGGTTAACCTTAGTTCGGGAGTCTAACACATTAAACACTTCGTCAAAATAGAATCAGTAGTATTCTAAGGCGAGTCGCTCATTAGAGATAGGACTAGTAAAGTCCTAGAATGAGTCGAGCAGAATAGCAAAAACAATCAGGTCAGTCCATCGTTATCTTTCCGTAAATTTTCTGCTTAATCATGCAATAAACTATCATTTCTGTTAGCTGAATCTTTTCTTGCTTACACAGAATTTGACAAATGGCTACCAGAGCAGCCGCCGCTAGAGGAGGCCGCGCCGGCCGAGGCCGAGGAAGGGGAGAAGCCCCAGTTCAAGAAGGACCTTTGATACAACCTCCGGCCGCTCAATACTTCGAGCTAGACCGTGTAGCTAAAAGATACAAAAACTTAGGAGGCAAGACCTTCTCGGGAACTGGCACAGTAATAGAGGCCCTTGCATGGCTCAAAACATGCGAGAAAATCCTTGAAGGCCTAAGGCTTGGAGACGAAGATAAAGCTATTATGGGCGCCTGGATTATGCAGGAACAAGCCGAACTATGGTGGTAATCTCTCACCGCCGGGAATAGAGAAGCTGGAAGAACATGGGATGGATTTAAAGAACTCTTCAAGGAGAAATATGTCCCAGAACAAGCTCTAGAATGAATGCACGATGACTTCGCCAATCTCCAGCAAGGAGATCTTTTCGTGCAGGATTATCTGAATAGATTTACACTATTGTCGCCCTATGCTCCGGAGCTCGTCGCCACTGCAAAGTCCAAAAATAAGAGGTTTATCCTGGGGCTAAGGCGACAGTATCATGATAGAGCCGTGGCCCATGTCAAGCTGGAATTCAACGAACTGGTGGAAATGACATGCAACTACGAAGACCTTGACCATAGGCATCTGGAGCAGGATCGCGCTAAAAGCCAAGCCGGGAACAAACGCAAGCCTGCTGCGAATCAAGCTGAGTCAAGCCAAGCAGCATCTTCAAAACCTCAAACCAATAAGCCGCCAAGAGGAAACTGCTTTAACTGTGGCAAGCCGGGGCACTACTCAAATGTCTGCACAGCTCCGAAAAGGCTGAGAACCAATTCTCAAGGTTCGAGCCAAGGCTCCCAGAACCCTCGCTCGTGCTTCAACTGCCGCAAGACCGATCATCTAGTCAAAGACTGTCCTTTGCTGAAGAAAGCTACAGTAGCTCACGTCTAAAACGGGTCGAGCCCGCCAGCTGCTTCCGATGGAGCAGGTAAACCTGATGTTTTGGGAGGTACCCTTACCATTAAAAATATTCTTGTTTCTGTATTGTTTGACACGGGTGCGTCGCGTAGTTTTATTGCTAGTAACACAGTGCACAAATTAAAGTTAAAACAGAGAAAGCTTAAAGATTCGATTGATGTACATAATCCGATAGGAGGATCTCTCATTCTCGGTTCATATTGTAGAGTGCCAGTCTCTTATTCTTTCTACAAGTATCCCTTTGATTTAATCGTTATGGATTTTCCCGAATTCGATATCATTCTCGGGCTGGATTGGTTAACGAAATATGAAGCTGAAGTGAATTGTGCGGAAAGAATCGTTAAAATTCGAACGAAGCTTGGACATATATATATACCCTGTCATGGTTCGAATCCAAATAGAGAAGAATTTTGGTCGGCATTAGAACTTATCCCCACTTCCTTGGAAAAGATTCTGATTGTTAGAAACTATGCGGATGTGTTTGAAGAAGTTGAAAACTTACCTCCGCAAAGAGAAATAGAATTCCGAATCGATCTAATTCCCAATGCCAGACCAGTGGTACATCCAATTCGCAGAATGACTCCGAAGGAAAAAGAAGAATTGGGCGATCAAACTCGTTAACTGTTGTAGAAGGGTCTAATCAGACCTAGTTTTTCTAATTGGGGTGCAACTGTTGTGTTTGTCCCAAAGTCAGACGGTACTCTTCGATTATGCGTTGATTACCGAGACCTCAACAAACAGACGCTCAAAAATAAATATCCATTACCCCGCATCGATGATTTGATAGACCAATTGAATGGGGCGAAAGTATTTTCCCGAATGGACCTAGCTACAGGTTTTCATCAATTGAGAATAGCAGAAGAGTGTGTTCCTTTGACAGCTTTCAGAGGTCTAGACATATTTTATGAATGGTTAGTAATGCCGTTTGGCCTATGCAATGCTCCAGCATACTTTGTCGATCTAATGAATAGAGTGTTCAGGGGAGTTCTGAATAAATTTGTCCTCGTATTCATCGATGATATTTTAATCTACTCCAAATCAAAACCCGAGCATGAAAAACACTTAGAACAAGTATTGGAGATTCTAAGAAAGAACGTCTTCAAAGCCAAATTCTCTAAATGTGTCTTCTGGCAAGAAGAAGTGAAATTTCTTCGCCATGTCGTGTCAAAGAAAGGGATCTCTGTTGACCCAAGCAAAATAACAGCGATTCAAGACTGGAAACAACCCACCACTCCCACAGAAGTTAGAAGTTTTATGGGGTTGGCTAGTTATTATCGAAAGTTCGTTAAGGATGTTTCGAAGATATCCGGTCCGTTAACGAAGCTCACTATGAAGCATGAGAAATTTAAGTGGACTTCCGACTGTGAAGAAGCTTTCCAGGAATTGAAATCAAAACCGACAACTGCTCCAGTGTTAACCATTATTGATGGCAATCAGGATTTAACGGTTTGGACAGATGCTTCTATTAGAGGTCTAGGTGCAGTGTTAACGCAAAGAGGCCAAGTAGTCGCTTATGCAAGCCGCCAACTGAAACCGCATGAGAAGAATTATGTGACTCATGATCTTGAGTTGCTAGCCATCGTTTTTTCTTTGAAAATCTGGAGGCATTATTTATTGGGCGAGAAATTTATACTGTACACAGATCATCAATCATTGAAGTACCTATACACCCAGAAAGATCTGAATCTGAGACAGCAGCGTTGGCTAGAATTTCTTGCAGCGTATGATCTTGATATCCTGTATACGCCGGGGAAGGCTAACGTTGTAGCGGATGCGCTTAGTAGGAAAACCGCAATAATGGCCAATCTTATAATTACGCCTGGATTGATTGATAGGATTTCAGCCCTTCAAAAAGACGATGAATTCATTCAGAGAATCAGTCAGAGGGTTAAGGAAGGTGAAACCACGAGTTTTCGTGTTGACAATAAGGGGGTTCTCAGGTTAAATAATAGGATTTGCATTCCAAATATTCCAGGCCTTCGAAGAGAAGTGTTAGATGAATGCCATAAATCCAAATTTTGCATCCTTCCTGGTGTGAGTAAAATGTACAACGATATCAAACGCACTTTCTGGTGGAAGGCAATGAAAAAGGATATTTCTTTGTATGTTAGCAGATGCCCTACTTGTCAATTGGTCAAGAGTGACCAACAGAAGCTAGCTGGATTGTTGCAACCATTGGAAGTCCCAGGTTGGAAATGGGAACAGATTTCCATGGATTTCATAGATGGCTTGCCGCGAACCAGGAAAGGTAATGACAGCATTTGGGTAATCGTAGACCGCTTCACGAAGACTGCCCATTTTATACCTGTCAGATCCAATAGAACCGCTCAAAGTCTAGCACAGATATATTTCAAACAAATTGTTTAGCTGCACGGAATTCCCATCAGCATAGTCAGTGATAGAGACCCGATATTTTCTAGCAAATTCTGGGAGGCTTTCCAGACAGAATTGGGAACGAAACTGAATATGAGCACCGCTTATCACCCTCAAACAGATGGCCAAACTGAGTGGGTGAATAGAATTCTCAAAGATTTATTGCGGGCTTGTATAATTGATTTTGGTGGGTCATGGGAAGATCACTTGCATTTGGCAAAATTCTCATATAACAATAGCTATCAAGCAAGTTTGGGAATGTCGCCATTTGAAGCATTATATGGCAGACCGTGCAGATCTCCAGCATGTTGGGTAGAACCTGGCAATAGACTTATGTTAGGACCCGATATGATTAGAGAAGCGTCTGATAATGTCGACTTCATCAAAAAGCGATTGAGAATCGCGCAAAGCCGACAGAAAAGTTATGCAGATTCTAGAAGAAGAGATTTGACATTTGCTGTTGGTGACCATGTTTATTTGAAGGTTTCTCCGATGAGAGGGGTAATCAGATTTGGCAAAACTGGGAAGTTGGCACCGAGATTTATTGGTCCCTTTCCTATACTCGAACGAATTGGAACTCTTGCTTATAGGGTTCAATTACCAGATTGATTGCCTAGAGTGCATGATGTATTTCACATATCTCAACTTAGAAGACATGTGCATGATGCAGATCTTGTTGTAGAAGAAGTAGCGCAACAGGATATAGACATAACTCCAGAATTTGCACTCAGAAGAGAGCCATTAAAGATTGTTGGCAAAGAAACTAGAGAACTCAGAAGCAAAAAGGTTCATTTAGTTAAAGTGCAGTGGAGCAATGATCCTAGAGACTGTACTTGGGAGACTGAGGAAAGCATTAAGCAAGCATACCCCAAATGCAGAGTGGATATCTCTGACTAACTCCGGTGCAAGGTACCTTTACAATACTTTGCATTTACATTTTGTTTCCTACTTTACTGTTGTTTCCTTTTTGAGGACGAAAAGTTTTAAGTGGGGGAGATTGTAATAACCCGGAAAATACGAGCCAATTTAAAATTTTTAAATTGGTGACTTCAAAGGAATTTGAACAATTGAAATAGAATATTTCAATAAAATAGTGAATTAGAAATAGTGAGTCAGTTTGAAAATTTGAATTCAAACTTTGACTGACTGTGCAGGGTGGAAAATATAACGGATTTTAGCGAAACCAAAAATATTTAAATCTGTTTATCAATACCTTTCTAACGAATCTGAAAAATAAATCAAAAGTTATGGCCGAATGAATTTTCAGAATGGTCGTTATATAGAATATATAGCCCTCGAAATTTGATATTTTGCATACGACCTCGGAATTCGACGAAACCACTTTTGTTGGGTCCAGGATGTCAAACTATTGCTAGGTTTCAAATTTCATAATTTTTGAAGCTAGTATGTGAGCGTGGCAAAAGAAAATGCATTTGGTCAATTTCTGTTAAATTGGATCGACCAGAAAATGGCCATTTTTCAAACGATCTCAGAATTCGACGAAACTAATTTTGTTGGGACCGTAGTGTCAAAACATAGCTAGATTTATTTTTCTGGAATTTTTCGAATCAGTTTGTGGCCCTGGCAAATTGAAATCTACGTTCAAAGTTAAAAATTAAATGTTTTATACTTTAATTTGAAAAATAACTGACTGTAACAGACGAATTGGCCAACAAAACCTATCCCATTGTGTCCGGGATGGGGGTATTTAGCTAGGGGCGACAGTCGTTGGGTTTAAAAAGGAGTTCGTTGGAGAAAACACTATTTAAAAATATAATATATATATCGGCCAATAGGATTTTTTCTTTCATAATTAAAAAAATAAAAAAAAAACCCTAAACCCTCGAATCAACGGCGAAACCCGTTCCCCCCTTCTCTCCTCCACCGCCGCCGCTACAGCCACTTCCAGACACCGCCCCGCCACCCCTCGACGCGCCTCCGCCACCTCTTCAAATCCGACCCCACCACGACCCCGACCGACCCCTCCTCCGCCCGAATCGAGCCCAGAAAGTCCCGACCTTCCTGGCGCCGCCGACGACGAACCCGACCACCGAGCGCCACCAAACCACCACCGACAGATAGCCCTCTCCTCCCTCTTCCACGTCCAACCCGCCGATCATACCCTCGTGCCTCGGTTCTCGCGAAAACCGCAAACCTAGTTTTGAACCATCGTGAAAGGTGAGTTCTTTTTTATGTTTGCACTTTGAAAAATCATATCTTTTTGGTGTGTTGACGAAATTCGATGAAACAGGAAACATCGGGACCGCAAGGAAGCTCTCTACCACATAGAAGAAGCCGCTGATTTTTTTGAGTCATCTACGATTTTTAGTACTCCGAAAACCAATGTGAGAAATCTAAATTAAATAAATTTGAATGGAAAATGTCGTGTATAAATTATATTAGTGAAATATAAATTACACACGTGTTGTATACCTCATGTACATACATGGTGTAAGCTATATAAGCGAAGTATGAATTGTACGTGCATAAAATAATTGACATATGTGTTGAAATGCAAGTGAAATAATATATATATATATATATATACTCCCCTCGTCCACAAACCATGGACGATATTTATTGTTGTGAATTGGTATGAAATATTGGATGAAAAATACGAATGGTTGAATAATTGTTTGTGGTTGATATTGTTTGGTTGTGGTTGAAAAATACCCATTGGTGATTGAAATGAATTGGAAATATTTGTGGAAATAAAAATAAAACATGCCGCCTGCGTGCGAATTAGATGCATGAATCCCCATTGTCAAAAACCGCGAGCTTTTAAGGTAGAGCGAGGAGCCGTACTAGGGACGGTGCCGGTTTTAACTACCCTGCCGTTATGCTGCCGAAATTTGGAATAATATTTGTGTGTTAGAATTATTTTCATATGTTGAAATTATTTTCATGCGTTGAAATTAAAGTCATATGTTGAAACTATATCCATGTGTGGAAATGTTCATGTGTTGAAAAGTGTTGTGTGAAAATTAAATTCATTTGTGGATGAATGAAGTGTTTAAACAATAAAAATCACCTTTTTTTAAATATATATGAAGTAAGAAAAATATTCACCTTATATAAATAGTTTCAACAATAAAAATTCCATCTTTCTAATATGAACAACATAAATAAAATATCCATGTGTGGAAATGCTCATGTGTTGAGAAGTGTGTGTAGTGGAAAAGTTCATGTGTTGAGCAAAAAGATCGAACAATAAAAAATACATTTTTATTGAAACTATGAAGTGTTGAAATTATCCATTCGTCGAATAAATATTTAAATGAAAAAAATATCATTTTTTATCATATATGTGATATGCTAGAGATATGCGGACGTTGAAATAAGTATTTGTGAATGAAATATTATTTTTAACATGCATAGGAACTAAATAAAATAGTTATGTGTTGAAATATATTTTAGTTCGCCAAAATTATCATCTTTGAAATGTGAAGTGTTAAAAATAGCCACTTGTTCAAATAAATGTGCCTGAGTTGAAATATACATTAATTAGCTAATGATAGGATTTTAGCCTACGCATGCAACATTAGAATGAATGGTGTTTTTAAACCAAAGTAAATCGAATATGAAGTTGAATGGAAAATGATAAGTGATAAAAAATTGTATATTTGTACATGCATATTTATTGAACAGGTTATAGCAAAGGGGCTAGAGAAGAGGAATAAAATTTTGTGCCCGACAAACAGGTACACATTTAATATTTTGTTTGGGTGATGATTTTATGAGCCTGTTGGCTAGCCGCTTGGCTTTTTCTTTTTCTTTTTGACATGAGACGCCCATGTGGCTATTTGGGAATTTTCCCAGCCCCTCCTGTACAAAGGAGGTTATGGCGAAATTTTCCAAAAATTAAAGGCGTTAGTGAAATAATTGAAGTGAAAACGATATAGGAAATTTTAAATGAACTATATTTATATAAATATAAATAAAATTAAAACGAAACGTAGCCGTGCAGTTCGTGTTTTGAAACCGTGATTTCAAACGACTAGTGCGGGAAATCCGACCATTGGATTTTCCCGAAACCGCAACCGTTGGGTTCGCCTTGGAAATATCTTTCCAACGGCACCAACTTTTTGAAGATCCGACGGTTGGATTGTCTGGAATGTTTAATTCAAATCTGAAGAAAAACAGCGCCAGAAACGATTATATATATATATATATATATAATTAAATTAAATCGAATAATGATGCTGCAGTTCGTAAATTGAAATCGTAATTTCAAATGGCTAGTGTGGTAGATCCGACCGTCGGATTTTCCCAAAACTGGAACCGTTGGATTCGTTTCGAAATGACCTTCCTAATGATATAAAATTTGTGAAGATCCAACGGTTAGATTTTTAGATATGTGTAAAATAAAATTAGTGAAAAACAACGCCAGTGCATCGACGTCACCTGAAACGTCATTTAATTAAATAGGGCCGTTTTAAATTAAATAAAAATGGCGATATATCGTTATAAAATACTATAGACGATATAGAGTGGAAATAAACCAATTTTGTTGTGATTGCTTGGTATGTGATGGTTGAATGTATTTAACATGAAAATTATAACTAAAGAACTGAAATGTGAATGTTGAATAGTCCAACCATATGATAAATTGATTTGAAAATCTAAATATACGTCGATTATTTGAAAAGGCCGAGTTCATCTCATTTCAAATAATCGATCGACGTTGAGAAGTCGAAGAGCGGGAGACGGTCGAAGACCGACGATCTTCACATTGGATGGATGGGCGCTACTGATGCTCGTGATTGGAGTAGCTACCATGAAGGAACTGAAGTAGTAGCCGTCCAAACATACTGTTGATTGTATGGATATGCGAGGAATTGGTGCCTCCGGTTTCGTTCAGACCCAGAACGGACTTGTAAATGGACTGTGTGTCTGACATTGGATTTTGCTCTGTGTTGATTGATCTCTGTTAAATATATATCTGTTTGGCGGCGGAGAATTTATTCTCTTGCTTAACGCCCTTCTCTGAGACGTACGAGCTCAGAGGTTATTTATTGATAGAAATCAGTCGCATGGAGTGGATTGCCTGTGTGGCAGGCCTGAGTGGCATTTGATCAAGGCTTCTGTTGCAAAGAAAAGTTTTGTGGTTGATGATCAAAGCATGGTCTGGGTGACGTAGCTTTGTGTATAACGTGAATTCGCGAGCCTCACACCCCGGTATGAGTCAAAAACGGGAGAAGGACCCAAGGAGTGCACGACGTTTCTTTCTAGCTATGGTGGTGTCAGTGACCTCCCAGCCCTGACATTTATATCTACTTTTCACCTGTTTGGTTGTTGGAATACGAGGCACCTCGATTATAGGTCTGTAAGGACTGGGAAACGTGTGTTCAGGAATTGCCAATCCTCAAAAGTAAGAGAGGACCGGCCTTGGAGGATCCAGGGATTGCTGTGTGCGGTCCCGAGGCATTTGCTAGAGTGTCTCGAATTGGAGAGGAGCTTGCCCCTTTCCTCGACTCATGAAGGAACCCAATTTCCAATACGAAATATGCGGACGTGATTGTATTACTAGTATGGCGTCATAGTAGATGGTAGCTATGCCGCCTAGGATTGATATTTATGATTGAATTTGCTTTTGAAACATATATACACTAGTAATAGTATCAAACACTTTTGTTTTATTCGTATGAAGCATTTTTTGGCCATTATAAGGTAAAAACTCTATCCTTCGGCTTGCGTTGCATTGTGTGATGGGACCTGAGTCTTATAATGGCTTCATTTTATAAAAAGCATTGCGATGATTTAATCATTTACTTTATTTCATGCACTAGCACTCATTGGAGTAAACCCGTTCCGCGAAAGTGGCGTGGTCCTTTGATTTGCCTTATTATTGTTGTTAATAAGTTAAGTAGATTTCTCATACCAGTCCCATGACTGACTCATAGTTTGTTTCACCTTGCAAACTCGGGTGCCCTCATTTTCACACAGGCAGCCTAGTTACAGGTTTCTAACGCACTTTTGGCTCATGGCGAGGCTTGACTACACCGTGCTGACTTGGATTTTCTCCGCCATTATTGTATCTATATTATGATTCCGCCATTGGCGATGTAGACTGATATTTATTTTTTGTGCTCTTTATGTATGATTCTGCCTCAGGCGATGGTGACTGACTATGTATCATTATGTACTAAGTTGTATCCTGTACTGTGCTTCTCTGATGTGATGATATCTATATGATTCCGCTGTCATATGTGTGTAAATTATTCTATTTTCTGTTTATGCTATTATCTGTGATCTGCTAATGATGATTAATGTGCTATATTCCAATGATTATCCTTAACACCGTGTCACGGGGTTTTCGGATCGTCACAATTATTCTTCATGTCGTCTTCACCATTTGATTTCCTCTGCCATTTTGTCTGTAGAAAGGAAAAAAACGAAAAAAAGTGGGACAAAAAGAAACAAAGCAAAGATGGGAAGGCACCTCAAGTGGCAAACATTTTCCTCCTCTTCCTTCCAGCGTGCATGAGTCTCCTCTTCCTTTTAACTAATTTTCCCTATCTTCCATGCGTGAGTTCTCACCATGATATATATATATATATATATATATGAATTTTTTAAAGGTTTTGTAAACGGAATGCGTGAGTAATGTATTAGTTTCTAAAACTTTATGATTATGACGTATATTATTTTAATGCATGCGTTGATATGATAACCCTAGCCTTATTTCTCGGCTAAATTATGCTAACATCGTTCTTCTTTCCAAATTCTCTGGTGCTAATTCTCTCTTTGATTTTCGCCCCATTAGCTTGCTTAATACCACTTTTAAAATTGTCACCAAATCTCTTGCTAATCGTCTTCAATCTGAGATTTCTGATCTTATTGGCGTTGAGCAATCAGCTTTCATTCAAGAACGTTGCATTCTCGATTGTATTACAACTGCTCAAGAGGTAATTTCTTATTGCCACAATACTGCTACACCTGGTGTCCTCCTCAAATTAGACTTCTCTAAAGCTTTTGACTCTGTTAATTGGGAATTCCTTCTTCAAATGTTTAAACATAGGGGATTTTCTCAGCGATGGTGTAATTGGATTGATTGTATTCTTAAGACAAGTCACTCATTTATTTCTACCAATGGAAATATTGGGGGTTTAATTAAATCCAATAGAGGACCTCGGCAGGGAGATCCACTATCTCCTCTTATTTTTGTGTTAATTGCAAATGTATTTAATCAAATGGTTAAGAGAGTGATTGAAAATAACTATTTTGATGGAATTCATCTTCCAAATGCATCTCTTGCAATCTCTAATCTTTAATTTGTTGTTGTTATAATCATTTTTTCATCTCCTAACCATAACCATATTCACTGTCTTAAAGTGGTGTTGTATGTGTTTGAGCTTATATCAGGTCTTTCCACTGATTTTTCGAAAAGTTCAATTACAATGTTAGGAAAAGCTGATCATTTGGGTCCATCTATCTTTTCTATTCTTAATTGTTCTATTTCTAATTTCCCAATTCTTTATTTGGGAATTCCTCTTAGGCCTACAGAGCTTCATAGATCGGATTGGTTGCCACTCATTCATAAGATTGAAAAGAGGTTATCCTCATGGAATGCTAATTCCCTTTCCTTCGCTGGTCGCTTAGTGTTGGTTAAAGCTATATTATCTGCTTTTCCAACATGTTGGATGTATTTTCATAAGCTTTCTAAATGGGTGATTTCGAAAATTGATTCAATTAGAAGTGCTTTCTTATGGAATGGGAACAAAGTCAAAAAATTGGTTAATTGGCAAACAGTGTGTTTACATTTTGATCAGGGGGGCTTGGGTATAGTTAATCTCTTTACTTCAATCTGGCTCTTTCATTTGGAAAGATTGGATTCTTTCTCATTATTATTCTCGAAATTCTCACCTTGTTCTACACTTTCTCCCCTCTGTTAAGCCTTCTCCTTTTTGTTTGGTGTAATTTCATGCATTCCTCGTATTAAAATTTTGTTTCATGTAAGTCTGGGTAATGGTGAAACTTGTTTATTCTGGCATGACATATGGCATAGCCAGCTCCCACTAACTCATCTTTTCCCTTTGATTTCCAATGAGTACTCTTCTGTGGTGAATTTGATCAATAATGGCCCTTCTTCTCTTTGTCCTTCATCTATATTTGATGTTCATGTTCTTGATAACCTCCTTGATGTCTCTAGTCTTGTAACGACCCGGAAAAAGGCGATCTTGGTTATCCGATATACAACACATATCGAACATCCAAGGATCGAAAATAACCAGAAAGTTAATGAAATAAATGAGAGGGTGGGGATAGATAAGATAGAAACTTAGAATAGAAGAAGAAGAAGAACACAACATCAGAGTAACACGAACCTCACAGCGGAACGAATAACATATAACATATATCAAATTTTGAAATGTAAATCTGTACTTGAATATACATATCATTTCCAAAGTACAACACTTACAACACAGCGGAAATAAACAATAATTATATGATCCTGAAGCCTCCTGCTCCAAGCTCTTCCAGAATATCTGTAAATCCCGACTACTTGACTGCCCGTACAAAATTGGGCACCCAAGAGTTTAGGGAAAACAAAACAAAATAAACTCCGGGTTATCATGCGAACATGCACTAAGCACGCAACATGGACTGGTATGAGTAAAACAGTTTAAAACAGTTTGAGCCATTAAACGATATCTCATAAGACCACGCCGTATAACGGAACGGGTTTTTCCCTTATGAGAATCCAAAATATCTTTATATCAAAAACCTTTTGATATTATAATAATGTCTACCAACCACAATATAATAATCATCTAGCAGAAACGTTTTCATCTCACGTTCTGCATATATAGTGTACAATCAAAACCACAAGCACGTATTGGGTAATGGATTTCCAACTATGACAAGGTATGGAACCACCTTTCGCTAGTGTACCTCTAGAGAGCAATACACTGGGTTCAACAAGAACATCTTGCAACCCGGCCACACATGACCAACCACTCATTTCGCTTGAGTGTATCGAATGTATATCACCAATGGTTGGGATCAGCAACCGTTTCCCGAATGGGACAGCATCGACAATAGATTTTTAGAAGTAAATGAAACTCTAGATCAGGTGATTATACAACCTAATAGGTGCGACCTACATAGCCATGCTGCCTGCCCGATTATTGTCATTTCGCGGTTGTGAGGCTAGAGGCCACGCTTATCTCTGACAGATCACACGTTTATTCACTTTGAATGTCACATCGTCATACCCGCCAAATCACAAATTGATTTCCCAAAAAATACCACAGGTATACAGCAAAGAGAAACGAATTCCTCCGCCACCAAACATGAATATGTTTGAAGAGATCAACTTACGCGACCTATTAGATATACTCTGTCATACCTTCTTCCATACAAGTTGTCCTGGGACTGAACAAACCGAAGGCACTATTCAGTACAACCATCTTAGGCAATATTTACCTAAGATTTATACAACAGCCCTTGCACTTTACTCCGTCTTCAATTATCTTTGGCATATTTGATTCGCAACGCTTATGCCAATATGGAGTGGTTCTTCGGATAATAATCCAACCGGTCTCTCCATATTAACAACGTTAAAATGGTCAAAACTTCGATAGTCTGTGATTTAACTATCGAATAAAAACACGTGTGCAAACAACGATCTTATTTCCAGATGGAAATTACATCGATCAATCACCAATCAACTTTTATCCTTTAAATTAATTTATCATTAATTTATTTCATTTTTCACTTCCTATTTCCATATATTTAACATTTCTTATGTTCTCAATTTAGAAAATATATGTTATTGACGCTGGAAAAACATTTCCATTTCTTGTTTTCTATATTAGAAAACATTTCTGATTCTTATTTGGAAAACATTTCCAAAACTCTTACATTGGACTTAGACAGATGTTTAAACAAACAATCGCTATGCCAACTCAAACCATTACACTCATTAACTAAATTTACTTAACCAACTTCACTGTCAAACCTTACCATTCCTTAGTTAAGAAGGAAGTCGATCAAGTTGGGGTATAATTACCTCTCAGACCTTAACTGAACAATGTTTTAACTTCGAAATAGTCAAAGTTTATCTTTTTAAATCTTTAACAAACTTCCTTACGTAACTCTCGGATTCTATTTACGTATCCACTTCTTTATTGAAAACATTGATTATAACTATAACGTTATAATCCCTACTTTCGAAATATCTAACTTCCATTATAACTTTTATTCTTTAATGTGAATAAATAAATTAACACCTAATTTATAAATAAATAAATCTTGATTTAAACACTGGAAAGTAAATAATACTTTCCTGAATTTGATATAATCGAATTCGACGATTAACTCTCTTTCGAGTAATCTCTATTTGATTAACTCTCCTTCGAATATCTATATTCGATTAACTCCCTTTCGAATACCATATTCGATTTACTAATATTTGATTAACTAATGTTCGACTTAACTCTATTTGATTAACTCGACTCGACTAACCATACTCGACTCACTTCTTTTGAATAACTATATTCAATTTACTTACCTTCGAATACCATATTCGATTTACTTAACTTTCGAATACCATATTCGATTTACTCTTCTCGAATAACTATATTCAATAATCTTTCTTCGAATAAACTATATTCGATTACTCCTTCGAATATCTTATATTCGATAACTCCTTCGAATATCTTATATTCGATAACTCTTTCTTTCGAATAAACGACATTTGAAAATCTCTCTTTTCGAATAAACTATATTCGATAAATCTCTCTTTGAATAAACTATATTCGATTACTCCTTTTCGAATAACTAAATTCGATTAACTCCTTTCGATTAAACTAAAATCGATAATTCCTTTCGATTTAACTAATCGATAACTCCTTTCGATTAAACTAATCGATAACTTCTTTCCTTAAACTTTATTCGAATAAACTATATTCGATACTCCTTTAACTCTATTCGAATAAACTATATTCGATACTCCTTTAACTTTATTCAAATAACCAATATTCGACAACTCCTTTGGATTAACTCATTTGGATTAACTCGGTTCGATTAACTCTTCTTAATTAACTTGACTTGATTAACTCCATTAGAATAACTCTAACTAGTTAACTCTAAATGGTCAACTCTAACTGATTAACTCTAACTGGTTAACTCTAACTCTAATCGATTAACTCTAACTAGTTAACTCTAACTGGTTAACTCTAGCTCTAATCGATTAACTCTAACTGGTTAACTCTAACTCTAATCGATTAACTCTAACTGGTTAACTCTAACTCTAATCGACTAACTCTAACTGGTTAACTCTAACTCTAATCGATTAACTCTAATTGAATGACTAATATTTGATTAAATTATTTCGATTAACTCATTTCGATTTACTCTTTTGAATTATTCCTTTGAATTATTTCCTTTGGATTATCTCTGTAATGACCCGGATTTTCGGCGACTTTGGTTATCGACGTAAGCTCGACGTCGATAACCAAAACATCGAAAAATCCTGGTAATTAATGAAAGAAATTAGAGGGTGAGGATAGATAAGATAGAAACTTAGAATAGAAGAAGAAGAAGAACACAACATCAGAGTAACACGAACCTCACAGCGTAACGAATAACATATAATAGATAACATAACTTTGAAATATAACAGTTATGTATACAATAGCACTTATCAGAGTACAGCACTTACAACACAGCGGAAATAAATATAGCTATATGATCCTGAAGCCTCCTGCTCCAAGCTCTTCCAGTATATCTGTAAATCCCGACTACTTGACTGCCCGTACAAATTTAGGCACCCAAGAGTTTAGGGAAAACAACAAAGTAAACTACGGGTCAGTCATGGGACTGGTGTGGGTAAAATAGTTTAAACAGGTATATGAACAAGTAAACGATATCTCATAAGACCACACCGCAGAACGGAACGGGTTTTTCCCTTATGAGAATCCAAAATATCTTTATATCAAAAACCTTTTGATATCATAATAATGTCTATGTACAAATAGATATCAACTAGCAGAAACGCTTTCATCTCACGTTCTACATATATAGTATACAATCAAAATCGCAAGCACGTATTGGATAATGGATTTCCAACTATGACAAGGTATGGAACCACCTTTCGATCAGTGTACTCTAGGAACGATACACCGAGTTCAACAAGAACATCTTGCAACTCACCCACACATGACCGACCACTCATTTCGCTTGAGTGTATCGAATGTATATCACCAACGGTTGGGATCAGCAACCGTTCCCGTATATATATGGGACAACATTGATAGATTTAAGAAACAAATGAATATTCTCTAGATAGGTGATTATACACCCTACTTCGGTGCGACCGACTTAGCTATGCTGCCTGCCCGATTTCTGTCATTTACTGGTTGATGAGGCTAGAAGCTACGCTTTATCATCACATCAGATTCACTTCGAATGCCACATTGTTAGGTCCATCGAAAATCACTAATTGACGTCTACAACAATACATTACGTGTTAGCTTAAAGAAGTTTCCTTCTCCGCTTCCACTCTTGGTACGGTTGAAGAAATCAATGTACGTGACCTTTTTGGAAATACTCTGTCAGACATCCATCTTCATTCACTTAAAATGTCACATCGTCATACCCGCCAAATCAAAAATTGATTTATCCAAAAATAACACGGGTATACAGCTTAGAGAAACGAATTCCTCCGCCACCAAACGTGAATACGTTTGAACAGATCAACTTACGCGATATATTGGATATACTCTGTCAGACCTTCGTCCATACAAGTTGTCCTGGGACTGGACAAACCGAAGGCACTATTCAGTATATCCATCTTAGTCACTGTTATCTAAGACTTATACAACAGCCCTTGCATTTTACTCCATCTTCAATTATCTTTGGCATATATGATTCGCAACGCTTATGCCAATACAGAGTGGTTCTTCAGATAATAATCCAACCGGTCTCTCCATATTAACAACGTTAAAATGGTCAAAACTTTGATAGTCTGTGATTTAACTATCAAAGAAAAACAAGTGTGCAAACAACGATATCATTTCCAAATGGAAATTATATCGATCAATCATCAACATATATCTATATATATATTCACATTGCCTTATTTTCTATGTTTAGAAAATATATGTTATTAACACTGGAAAACATTTCCATCTGCTTATTTACAAATCACTACTCTTCCCCAACTATTTGTCCCTGACTGTAAACTAGTATGAGAACAATCCCCTAAGTATAAATCCCGAAGGCCGAAACCAACATCAGATAGGCACTTAGAAAACCATTCAATTTACTAATCTCTAGTCAGTTCTAATTTTACTTAACTCTATTTGATTAACTCTGATTGATTAACTCTAACTGGTTAATTCTAACTGGTTAACTCTAACTAGTTAACTCTAACTGATTAACTCTAACTGGTTAACTCTAACTGGTTAACTCTAACTGGTCAACCTAAAATAATTAACTCTAACCGGTTTTACTTGGTTTGACTAACTCAATTTATTAACTCAACTGACTAATTCAACTCGATTAACCTAACTTGATTTACTTATCTCGACTAACTGAACTAATCACTTTGATTAACTCGACTGATTTCACTTTGGTTAACTTAACCAATTCACTTAACTAATTCCCTTAGTTTAACTTAACTAATTTACTTAACTCCTGTCGAATAAACTATATTCGATAACTCCTCTAACTCTATTCGAATAAACTATATTCGATTAACTCCTTTTCTCTATTCGAATAAACTATATTCGATTAACTCCTTTTCTCTATTCGAATAAACTATATTAGATCAACTCATTTGATTTAACTCTAATCGATTAACTCCATCGAATAAACTATATTCGATAACTCCTTCGATTTAACTAATATTCTATAACTCACTTCGATTAAATAATAATCGATAACTCCTTCGAATAAACTATATTCGATAATCTCCTCTCGAATAAACGATATTCGATAATCTTCCCTTTCGATTTAACAAATCGATAACTCCTTTTCGAATAACTAAATTCGATAACTCTATTTAACTCTGTTTGAATAACTAATATTCGATAACTCTATTTAAATCCATTCGCTTGACTCTAGATCGCAGCGATCACAATGGTTACGCCTGACTCCCTCAGGAAACATCCGACCGCCGTAGGCTATTTACAGCCCTGCGAATTACGCTAGCAGTCGTACGAGATGGCAACTTATCCTGAATACTCTTTTTGACTAACTCTGTCTCAAATAACTATATTTGATTAACTCTAGTTCATTTTAACTCTAATCGATTAACTCTAACTAATTAACTCTAACTGGTTAACTCTAACTGATTAACTCTAACTGGTTAACTCTAACTGGTTAACTCTAACTGATTAACTCTAACTGGTTAACTCTAACTGGTTAACTCGACTTACTTAACCCAACTGGTTAACTCTACTGAACTGGTTAACTCTATTCAACTAACTCCACTCGACTAACCCCTTTTCGAATAGCATTTTCGTTTTACTAACTTTCGAATACCATATTCGATTTACTCCCTTCGAATACCATATTCGATTTAACTCCTTTCGATTTAACATATTCGATTTACTTTATTCACTTTATAAAGATTTCCTTTTTAACAACGTTTTATTCGTTTGAAAAGATTTACTTTTAAATAACGGTTCTACACTTTAAAAATGATTTCCCTTTTATAATGTTTCCTTTTCAATTCTATTTGTAAATGGTTTACAAATATTCCCTTTTCAAATTTATTCTTGAAATATTCTAACTCCTTAAATTCTCTGAAAAATTCGCCATAACCTCCTTTGTAACGGGAGCATCGGGAAAATCCCCAAACCCGCCACACAGGCCTTTCCATTCAAAAGAAAATGTTTTGAAATTATTTTCTTTTTCTATGTATCTCCTATTTATAAATATTCCAATTTATAGATATTTCTTATTTATAAATATCACTTTGAATATCCCCTTATCAACATTTCGGTATGTTATGGTATTCAATCACATCAAATCACGATGTTCAATATCGTCTATACACACACAATCAACAACAGGTTATAATTCACATCATATATCAAAATATATATAAAAACAATAAAATAACTGTTGAGGAATCATGTCGGATTCCTCCAACCTATCTCCCTACATCCACAGATGTTACACAACATGATTATCATCACTTTCAGTTCAATATAAATTATTCTGATAACAGAATCAATATATAAATATTTAACGGTTTATATATATATATATATTTATATATATATATATAAAATTTCCACTAACTGACTAGCAGTTCGATCAATCAACCAACACACAGCAATCAACAGATGATTAACAGTTCTAAAAATACCTTATAGAAATATAACTGTTCAGAGTTGGTGAGTTTTACTCACATTGGACTGGTATCGTTAAAAAAGATTAACGGTCTTTGATTTAGACGGACAATTTATTTCGCCATAAATTGTAACGAGCTCGGATTCACTCCCGGTCAGTCTCATTGTGTTTCTCCTGTCCATACGATCCTGTCGGATCTTGTTTCGTTGAATTCCGACCATGTATGACCAAGATATGGATTTACGAAGTTAATACAACTTTTATTTTATTTAAAACATGATTTATAAGTAGAGATGGGCTTTGACTTAACTTCCCCGCCCATTACCACTCATACAACCCGACCCATCAATGCCCCTTCTTCCACCTGAACAAAACCCGACGCCTGCTCCTCATCATTTCAGAAACCTTCGACCCAAACACCCTCAATACTTCACGGATTCATAATCCGACTTCACCATTCTCTCCTCCTCCACAAACTCTTCAATTCCATCACCACAATACTCAACTCGAGCTCACCGTTTCAGCTGCGTCGAATCACAGTAACTCACGCAAGCTGAAATTGATCGACACATATTGACATTGAATACCACAAAAATCGGCGGACAGGTGCCAAAACCTTCCAGGAACTCGGAAACAAACTCTGTTACTCAGATTAGTGCACCTATAACACAAATTTGTAAACCCTAGTTTCTACTGTTGGGTTTCGATCCTCCAGAACTTGCGTCGCACTTCCCATAACAGCCACCAGATCGAAGACAATCTCCACCGCAACCCATTCATACATATAAAATGATTTATACTATTTTATTTCACTTTTATTTTGATTTTCTTTTGTTGCCATTTCTTTTCCTGTAAACAAATGAGAATGGCGGAAAAGAAAAGAGGAAGTTGACTTCTGAATTAGGTCTTAAGGAAAGGGGGGTATTTATAAGGGTTTGGATTAGATATTTTCTTTAGATATTTTAGTTTTATACTCCTTTTGTATTCGTTATTATCTTCTAAAAATTCGTGTGATCACACACGACACCCAAAAATCGCGAAACTGGACATGTAGCTAGAGTTCGACATTACGGTCCCAACGAATCTGGTTTCGTCGAATTCCGCCTTCGTATGGTCACACAGTGTATTTTTAACTGTAAAAATACTGACTGTTTCTCACTCTAAAAATCCGTACGGCCACACAGTGACTCTAAAAATCATGGAAACTGACATCTAGCAACTATTTGACATTGCGGATCTAACAAAACTAGTTTGGTCGAATTCCGACTTCGTTTGCTCACCCAGCGTATTTTTAACTCTGGATGACCCATTTAAATATATAAATATATTTAAATATAATTAAATTTAATATTTAAAAATAAATATTATCGTCTATATTCACAGTGGAATACCATACAGCTCTACTGGGATCTATAACTTGATATTTCAAATCCTGGTTAAATCGATATTCGATTTATATTGAAATCCCTTTTAAAAATATAATTAATTCCTTTATAAATTATAAAGGAACTCCACAGCGACTTTTCTAAAATTTGATTTGGACATAAATCAAAATCTACACGACGAAATCCTGATTTTTCTCTTCCACTAGAAAGATATACTCCACCAGCTCCACACGTTTCTTGTTTCACAGAAATCCGGCTTAAAACGAATCCTGTACATTCAGTTGAAGTTCGAATCGCCAATTTACGAACTACAGCGCCATTTCGAGCTCGATTTTAATTATATTATAATTATACGTTCAAACTGACGTCAATTGAATATATTCGTCAATATAATTCAACTCTAAGCTGAATTAAATCTTAGGGATGACCCTGTTCACAGAATATTGTGATTTCCAATATTCCTGATTATTTTTGAATTAAATATATTATTTAATTTATTAATTTAATTAAATATTCACCATTATTTAATTCCATGATCATTAAATCCTTTTAATCACCTTTTAAATTAATTAATTAATTAATTAATTATTATACCGCGGACAATGCGGGTCATTACATTCTTCCCCACTTAAAATAATTTCGTCCTCGAAATTGCTAAGGTAGAGAACGACCCTATCGACTGGTTAGAACATATCCGTTCACTTCTTAACTTCAGCTTCAACTGAATCAATTTAATTTCAATTAAATTATTAATTAATTCTTATCAACGAAAATTTTCAAAAATCCTGAAAATTTTCTAACACCTTAACTTTTCGAAAAATTTCGCCAGCACCTCCTTTGTACTGGTCAATATCTCAAACTCCAACTCGCCTCTCTGGGCCATCTCCAACCCAAAAGAAATTCAAACAGCCAAGCGGCTTGCCAATTCGTCTCATAAATCACCAAACTCATATGAAATATAAACTTGTACCCTTTTGTCGGGCATATCATTATATCCCTACCATTCGTCACCAGTTCTTCATATAACAATGCATTACCAACTTGATCTCCAATCAATTCATTCTCAAAACCAAATCATTCGCTTATATCCAACCCAGATATCATTTCAAACTCGAGTTTCATTCTCGATTCCAAATTCTTAACTTATCCCTCGATTCCATCCCATATTATTCTCTAATCATTTTTAGTTTTACTTAACTTTTAACTTCTCATTCTACTTAACTTCACAAGTTAAATTTTAAATTCTAGAATTTAAATCCCTGGGTTTTTATTTAACATCAATTTGAAATCATAATCATAATTCAAAAACCTTTGAATTTCTGAACACCTTGTTTTCGAAAACCAAATTTGAAAACAAAATCTTTGGTAGTAATCCGTCACTAAGAACTCGAAAATGAACACCGATGATGGCATGCTTCACCATCGGAATCTATTTTCCTGCAATCAAAGTGAGTTCAATACTATATCACTTTCAGTTTGAAAAGCGTTTTCAAAATCTCCCAGGAACTTAAAATTTCCTTATTTTAAATTCCAATTCTGATTTAATTTATCTTGATTTCATATATTATACTTATATGAATTATGACTGATTATTTACATAACCATTTCACTTTTTATAATCTTATTCGATTATATTATCAACCAACACAACCAATTATACAATGTAAATTTCAAAACATATCATGTTGGTTCATCGTATTCAAGTGTTTAGTAACTCCTACCGATACAGTGGATCAAACTGATCGACCAGAACTCATAAACAACTCAACTAATGAATCTCCATAATATAAAACAAATTTTTATATCAAATACAAATACGTTCACTCGTATATATACACTCAAATTCAATCTAGGGTATTACTAACCCTATCTCTACCGAGTCACGCCATAGAGCCAAGGTAATTCACTTAACCTGGCTCTGATACCAACTGTAACGACCCGGATTTTCAGCGACTTTGGTTATCGACGTAAGCTCGACGTCGATAACCAAAACATCGAAAAATCCTGGTAATTAATGAAAGAAATTAGAGGGTGAGGATAGATAAGATAGAAACTTAGAATAGAAGAAGAAGAACACAACATCAGAGTAACACGAACCTCACAGCGGAACGAATAACATATAATAGATAACATAACTTTGAAATATAACAGTTATGTATACAATAGCAATTATCAGAGTACAGCACTTACAACATAGCGGAAATAACTATAGTTAAAAGATAATGAAGCCTCCTGCTCCAAGCTCTTCCAGTATATCTGTAAATCCCGACTACTTGACTGGCCGTACAAATTTAGGCACCCAAGAGTTTAGGGAAAACAACAAAGTAAACTCCGGGTCAGTCATGGGACTGGTGTGAGTAAAATAGTTTAAACATGTATATGAACAAGTAAACGATATCTCATAAGACCACGCCGCAGAACGGAACGGGTTTTTCCCTTATGAGAATCCAAAATATCTTTATATCAAAAACCTTTTGATATTATAATAATGCCTATGTACAAATATATATCAACTAGCAGAAACGCTTTCATCTCACATTCTACATATATAGTATACAATCAAAATCGCAAGCACGTGTTGGATACTGGATTTCCAACTATGACAAGGTATGGAACCACCTTCCGATCAGTGTACTCTAGGAACGATACACCGGAGTTCAACAAGAACATCTTGCAACTCAGCCACACATGACCGACCACTCATTTCGCTTGAGTGTATCGAATGTATATCACCAACGGTTGGGATCAGCAACCGTTCCCGTATATATATGGGACAGCATTGATAGATTTAAGAAACAAATGAATATTCTCTAGATAGGTGATTATACACCCTACTTCGGTGCGACCGACTTAGCCATGCTGCCTGCCCGATTTCTGTCATTTACCGGTTGATGAGGCTAGAAGCTACGCTTTATCATCACATCAGATTCACTTCGAATGCCACATTGTTAGGTCCATCGAAAATCACTAATTGACGTCTACAACAATACATTACGTGTTAGCTTAAATAAGTTTCCTTCTCCGCTTCCACTCTTGGTACGGTTGAAGAAATCAATGTACGTGACCTTTCTGGAAATACTCTGTCAGACATCCATCTTCATTCACTTAAAATGTCACATCGTCATACCCGCCAAATCACAAATTGATTTATCCAAAAATAACACGGGTATACAGCTTAGAGAAACGAATTCCTCCGCCACCAAACGTGAATACGTTTGAACAGATCAACTTACGCGATCTATTGGATATACTCTGTCAGACCTTCGTCCATACAAGTTGTCCTGGGACTGGACAAACTGAAGGCACTATTCAGTATATCCATCTTAGTCACTGTTATCTAAGACTTATACAACAGCCCTTGCATTTTACTCCGTCTTCAATTATCTTTGGCATATATGATTCGCAACGCTTATGCCAATACAGAGTGGTTCTTCGGATAATAATCCAACCGGTCTCTCCATATTAACAACGTTAAAATGGTCAAAACTTTGATAGTCTATGATTTAACTATCAAAGAAAAACAAGTGTGCAAACAATGATATCATTTCCGAATGGAAATTATATTGATCAATCATCAACATATATCTATATATATATATTCACATTGCCTTATTTTCTATGTTTAGAAAATATATGTTATTAACACTGGAAAACATTTCCATCTGCTTATTTACAAATCACTACTCTTCCCCAACTATTTGTCCCTGACTGTAAACTAGTATGAGAACAATCCCCTAAGTATAAATCCCGAAGGCCGAAACCAACATCAGATAGGCACTTAGAAAACCATTCAATTTACTAATCTCTAGTCAGTTCTAATTTTACTTAACTCTATTTGATTAACTCTGATTGATTAACTCTAACTGGTTAATTCTAACTTGTTAACTCTAACTGGTTAACTCTATCTGATTAACTCTAACTGGTTAACTCTAACTAGTTAACTCTAACTGGTCAACCTAAATTAATTAACTCTAACTGGTTTTACTTGGTTTGACTAACTCAATTTATTAACTCAACTGACTAATTCAACTCGATTAACCTAACTTGATTTACTTATCTCGACTAACTGAACTAATCACTTTGATTAACTCGACTAATTTCACTTTGGTTAACTTAACCAATTCACTTAACTAATTCCCTTAGTTTAACTTAACTAATTTACTTAACTCCTGTCGAATAAACTATATTCGATAACTCCTCTAACTCTATTCGAATAAACTATATTCGATTAACTCCTTTTCTCTATTCGAATAAAATATATTCGATTAACTCCTTTTCTCTATTCGAATAAACTATATTCGATCAACTCATTTGATTTAACTCTAATCGATTAACTCCATCGAATAAACTATATTCGATAACTCCTTCGATTTAACTAATATTCTATAACTCACTTCGATTAACTAATAATCGATAACTCCTTCGAATAAACTATATTCGATAATCTCCTCTCGAATAAACGATATTCGATAATCTTCCCTTTCGATTTAACAAATCGATAACTCCTTTTCGAATAACTAAATTCGATAACTCTATTTAACTCCGTTCGAATAACTAATATTCGATAACTCTATTTAACTCCATTCGCTTGACTCTAGATCGCAACGATCACAATGGTTACGCCTGACTCCCTCAGGAAACATCCGACCGCCGTAGGCTATTTACAGCCCTGCGAATTATGCTAGCAGTCGTACGAGATGGCAACTTATCCTGAATACTCTGTTTGACTAACTCTGTCTCAAATAACTATATTCGATTAACTCTAATCGATTAACTCTAACTGGTTAACTCTAACTGGTTAACTCTAACTGATTAACTCTAACTGGTTAACTCTAACTGGTTAACTCTAACTGATTAACACTAACTGGTTAACTCTAACTGGTTAACTCTAACTGGTTAACTCTACTGAACTGGTTAACTCTATTCAACTAACTCAACTCGACTAACCCCTTTTCGAATAGCATATTCGCTTTACTAACTTTCGAATACCATATTCGATTTACTCCCTTCGAATACCATTCGATTTAACTCCTCTCGATTTAACATATTCGATTTACTTTATTCACTTTATAAAGATTTCCTTTTTAACAACGTTTTATTCATTTGAAAAGATTTACTTTTAAATAACGGTTCTACACTTTAAAAATGATTTCCCTTTTATAATGTTTCCTTTTCAATTCTATTTGTAAATGGTTTACAAATATTCCCTTTTCAAATTTATTCTTGAAATATTCTAACTCCTTAAATTCTCTGAAAAATTCGCCATAACCTCCTTTGTAACGGGAGCATCGGGAAAATCCCCAAACCCGCCACACAGGCCTTTCCATTCAAAAGAAAATGTTTTGAAATTATTTTCTTTTTCTATGTATCTCCTATTTATAAATATTCCAATTTATAGATATTTCTTATTTATAAATATCACTTTGGAAATCCCCTTATCAACATTTCGGTATGTTATGGTATTCAACCACATCAAATCACGATGTTCAATATCGTCCATACACACACAATCAACAACAGGTTATAATTCACATCATATATCAAAATATATAAAAAAACAATAAAATAACTGTTGAGGAATCCTGTCGGATTCCTCCAACCTGTCTCCCTGCATCCACAGATGTAACACCCCACCTCCGCAATACCACTCTTATCAAGCGCACTAGCATTGGAGGGGCGTTAAACGAGGTAAACATGCATGCAGATATCACAAGACAGAACATATAAGTAAAACAGAGTAAATAAAGCAGCGGATAAAACAATTATTTCAAAACCATAGTCAAGTTACATTAAAGGACTGAGTCATTATTTTCCAACTACTACAAGTCTAGAAAACATAAACTGAAAACTTGAAATAACATAAAGTAACTATCCCCAAGTAGAATAAAGCCATAGCATGCTCAAGTCCAAACCGTACATGAGCTATCCAGAAAAGTGGCTAAAGATCCAAGCTAGGTACCAGTGTTCCCACCCTGTAAACGTGGGGGGGGGGGGGGGAAACGGAAGAAAAGAGGCGAAAGAAAATGGGTCAGTCAAAAGGACTGGTAAGCCCTACCTACTATTAGTATAAAAACTAATAAAGTTAACTGGACATGTAAAGCAGAGATGAAACATAGGGTGATAACTGGCATGGTGAAAAGTTAACAAGATAGATCAAGTGTGGCATCGCATATACAAGGTTAAGTTGCACCAAGTGTGTACTAGTATTCCAATCCATGTCAAGTATAAACAAGAAATGATCCCTCGGCCCAAAGCTGGCCCAATATCATGAGGTGACCTAAATCAAGGTCCAACTACTCGGTCTAGTCGATCGGCTCCCTATAAGCCTAACTCGTTGTGTATCGGTGTCATACGGCTTAATCGTGGATTGTAGTTAACTGTGCAAGGTCCACCCCAGGGTGTATCCAGCCCTAAGGTGTAAACCACAGACACAATTCAAGCACGCACAGTCTAAACCTACTGGTGCCCATGTTCAACTCCGGACTTAATGTGCACGACCATGGTCCGCCTGAACAACCAGTGCGCCCTTCAGCCGTCTCTTTTGGTCTCTTACAATCAGTCCAGTAATCGTGCCCCACCCTAGCCTAGTCCAGGGTACCCATGATACTTCCAAGTTGGTTACTGCTGAAAAGGACCACGTAACTAGGATTTCAAGTGGGTTAAGTGTGGTTAACCCTATCCTAACCATGTATTGAGTTGGTCAAGTGTATTCAAGCAGTTCATGAGTTAACCCTATCAATACATCGGGTTTAATTGGTTAAGTATTCAAGTAATCCATGTCTTAACCCTACCAATCCATCATGTTTAATTGGTTAAGTATATTCAAGTAGTCCATGACTTAACCCTACCAATCCATCGTGTTTAATTGGTTAAGTATTCAAGTAGTCCATGACTTAACCCTACCAATCCATCGTGTTTAATTGGTTAAGTATTCAAGTAGTCCATGACCTAACCCTACCAATCCATCGTGTTTAATTGGTTAAGTATTCAAGTAGTCCATGACTTAACCCTACCATGTGGC
This sequence comes from Allium sativum, assembly GCA_030737875.1. Lineage (NCBI taxonomy): Eukaryota > Viridiplantae > Streptophyta > Magnoliopsida > Asparagales > Amaryllidaceae > Allium > Allium sativum. The sequence continues at coordinate 496,825,962 of CM060920.1, forward strand.
ATTAATTGACTTAATGCACCCAACCTCTCACATTAGACCTCATTGTGGTTACTAGTTAAGCCGGGCGGGTCCGGGTAGCTTTACACCACAACTAAGTCTAACCTCGGGTTTCAAGTGCGACATGACCAACTACTCACATTGGGTCCTATTGCTTGTAGCCACTAGTTAAGCCGGTCGGTTCCAGGTAGATTTATGCTACAAACTCAACCCAACCTCGAGTTGGCCATTCTCATGTTTTCTAGAAGTCATGTCCAAGTCCATGTTTTCAAGCATAAACACATGTCAAACTTTCATGTCATATTTTCAAGTCATGTTCTCATGTTATTTAAGCTTGCCCAACTACCCATAACGTACTCCCATCGCACGTAAATTCGCATCAACGAAAATAGATCAAAGAGGGAACATAACTATATGACAAGGTGGGCATAAGATGGCAAAGTCTATCAGAAATTAAACATGGTGATATTTGAGGCCAAAAGGGGGTTCAACATACTAGCATATGGTCTCAACATGTATGATAGCATAAAAGGTGACTTGGCCTCAAACATATCAAATAACATAAGGGTGATTTGGCCACAAGCATGCATAATAGCATAAGGGTGATTTGGCCGCAAACATATTAAGGAACATGAGGGGTTAAGGTTTGGCCACAAGTTAAACATGGTGGCATATGAGGCAAATGTGTTCATAAACTTGCATACTACATTATAAGCCTCAAAACATGCATGATATCAAACTTTAGCAAATAGGTGAAACATGATCATAAATGACATAGGATGGAAGCTAGTGATTCGCATATAACATCATATGCAAGATAACATATGGGTTATGAGAGTTTCTATGTTGCATTATGCAACATTTCAAATCAAAGCTCATAGCTTTCTATGCACAAAGTCAAGGTGATAGCTTTACAAACATGCATAGAAAAAATCTATGCATAACATGATAGAATCAAAGCTCATAGCTTTCTATGCACAAAGTCAAGGTGATCGCTTTACAAACATGCATAGAATAAATCTATGCATAACATGATAGAATCAAAGCACAAATCATACTTAGGCCCAAACTCAAACTGGCAACATGTCATATTTAACTTCATAGTTAGAATCTAAGAGTAGAATATGGCTTACAATGCTATGAAGACCTATGAAATAAAATAAGATTGAGACGAAGCCACTAGCAACTCTAAAAACCACCAAATGAATACAAGCTCCAAGTTGTCTTGAGAAACAAGAAGCTCCCTTTGATTTGTATGAAGAAAGATCCTTGTTTTGATGAAGAAAGGTGGCTCTTTTACTAGCTTAGGACACTTAAACTTTCATGAAGAGGATGGAGGCCATGATATGAAGATGGAGGCCATGATTAAGAAACGTTTTGGCATAGTTTAGTTGTAGGAATGATTAATGAGGGTTTAGGCTAGGTCTTAGGGTCTTTTTATAGAAGATTAGGTTAGTTTAGGCCATAGGATTAACCTTAGTTCAGATCTGGGCCATCAATTCATGTCACTAGCCTCCAAACATGTCTTGAGAAATAAGTCAGGTGCACCCAGGCCAGACTGGCCGACCACCCAAGTCGATAGGGGTGTCGACTGGGCAGTCGACACAGCCTGGGGTGTGTCGACTCCCAAGTCGACTCCCAGTCGACTTGGGGAGTGGCGGTATCTTTTCCCGCCTATCTGCCCAGCTGAATTTGAAATCTGTTTTTAAATTTGAATTTTCTGAAAACTTTGACGGGCCATAACTTGGTCATACGGACTCCGATTTTCGAAAACTCGGACTCTATTTCGCGTATTTTTCCGAGACGAACGCAAAGGCACAGCCCGTTTCCCTTGATTCGGATTTTATCATATAATTCTGCCTTGGTTTATGTTTTAACATGTTATTTAAAAATACGGGTTGTTACAATCTCCCCTCCTTAAAGGATTTCGTCCCCGAAATCTTCAAGTTAGGAAGAACATATCCTACCATCCATCATCCATCTACTCAAAACATCATCCACGAGCAGTCATTGTCCTTAAAGGATTCTAAATGTTGTATGATCATATGCAAAGGTATGTGTATATGTACTTATCTAATGCGAAAATCAGGCGGGTACTGATTCAGTAAACCTCCTTAATGCAAAGCATGTTAGTGAAATGAGTCCATATGTATGCAAATTCCTAACATAATTCATAATCTCTATATGAGTGCACATAACATTCATCCATATGCAACATCCACGTGATAGCATAACAAGTTTCAATCATGAATAAGCATAAACACTCATGCATATGCAATATGAAAGTGTGCGAGCCGATCTTAGTGCCTAATGTGTATCATGCATCCAGGAGTATCCACCTGCAAACACTTGCAACCACTTGCAAACATCAATCATAACATGTTTCAAATACATGTTTCATCCAAAGGGTTTCTACCTAAGGTTCTCATGACAAGGTTAACGAGATAACAAGATAAACATGGATAGCAAAAGAAAGATATGCTGGCTAGGAAAAGAGATCGAGAATGTACCCTCAAAAAGAAATGGGTGAAGCGCGCGCATCTTCTCCTCGGTTTCTCAAGTTGCGTCCTTTTCGGCTTCACTCCACTGAACCTTTACTAACTTGACTTCTCGATTCCTCAGCTTCTTGATCTCCGTTCCCAAGATACGGATCGGAGCTTGCCTTAGGGTTGCTTCTTTCTCTACCTCCACGTCTTCAAGAATGCTAGGCTCAACTGCCTCGGTTGACTCATATAGGCATTTTCGGAGGTGCGAGACACGAAAGACATTATGCCCTCCGGCTAGCTTCTCGGGCAATTCCACCTTATAGGTCATCTTCCCAACTCTTTCTATAATAGGGAAGGGTCCTACGAACCTTGGTGTCAGCTTCCCAACTGCTCCAAAATGAACCACATTTCGCAAAGGAGAAATCTTCACGAAGACCATATCTCCAACTTTAAATTCTAAGTCTGTCCTTCGCTTGTCTGCATAGGATTTCTGTCTGTCTTGGGCCGTTTTCATCCGTCTTCGAATCAATTCAACCCTCTCGGATGTGTCCCTTATCATGTCGGGCCCAATTATAAGCTTATCCGTCGTCTCCCACCAACATGTTGGTGGCTTGCACGACCTCCCATACAAAGCTTCGACTGGTGTCATTCCTATGCTTGCTTGGTAGCTGTTATTATAAGCAAACTCTACAAGAGGAAGGTGGTCTTCCCAAGTACCACCAAAGTCAAAAAAACAAAGTCTCAAAAGATCTTCTAGCACTTTATTCACCCTCTCGGTTTGGCCATCCGTCTGGGGGTGATAGGTTGTACTTAGATTCAATCGCGTACCCATCGCTTCTTGCAAACTATCCTAGAACTGGATGGTGAAGATTGGGTCACGACTGCTAACTATGCTGGAAGGAACTCCATGCAATCGCACTATCTCTCGAAGATAAACATATGCTAAACCTGATACAATCCTCTTGTTCTTTACTGGAAGGAAATGGGTGCTCTTCGTAAGTCTATCAACTATGACCCATATCCCATAAAGCCCAAATAGTTTGGTAATCTCAATGGACATCTTCACCCCAACTATAAATCACAAACAGGCGAGTCATACTCCTTATGGGGTTTGCAACAGAACTAAGATTGAGAATAGGACCGAGAAGATATACTTAAAAGATAGCATGCATACACAATATGATTATCATCACTTTCAGTTCAATATAAATAATTCTGATAGCAGAATCAATATATAAATATTTAACGGTTTATATATATATATATATATATATATATATATATAATTTCCACTAACTGACTAGCAGTTCGATCAATCAACCAACACACAGCAATCAACAGATGATTAACAGTTCTAAAAATACATTATAGAAATATAACTGTTCAGAGTTGGTGAGTTTTACTCACATTGGACTGGTATCGTTAAAAACGATTAACGGTCTTTGATTTAGACGAACAATTTATTTCGCCATAAATTGTAACGAGCTCGGATTCACTCCCGGTCAGTCTCATTGTGTTTCTCCCATCCATACGGTCCTGTCGGATCTTCTTTCGTTGAATTCCGACCATGTATGACCAAGATATGGATTTACGAAGTTAATACACCTTTTATTTAATTTAAAACATGATTTATAAGTAGAGATGGGCTTTGACTTAACTTCCCGGCCCATTACCACTCATACAACCCGACCGATCAACGCCCCTTCTTCCTCCTGAACAAAACCCGACGCCTGCTCCTCATTATTTCAGAAAGCTTCGACCCAAACACCCTCAATACTTCACGGATTCATAATCCGACTTCACCATTCTCTCCTCCTCCACAAACTCTTCAATTCCATCACCACAATACTCAACTCGAGCTCACCGTTTCAGCTGCGTCGAACCACAGTAACTCACGCAAGCTGAAATCGATCGGCACATATTGACATAGAATACCACAAAAATCGGCGGACAGGTGCCAAAACCTTCCAGGAACTCGGAAACAAACTCTGTTACTCAGATTGATGCACCTATATCACAAATTTGTAAACCCTAGTTTCTACGGTTGGGTTTCGATCCTCCAGAACTTGCGTCGCACTTCCCATAACAGCTACCAGATCGAAGACAATCTCCACCGCAACCCATTCATACATATAAAATGATTTATACTATTTTATTTCACTATTATTTTGATTTTCTTTTGTTGCCATTTCTTTTCCTGTAAACAAATGAGAACGGCGGAAAAGAAAAGAGGAAGTTGACTTCTGAATTAGGTCTTAAGGAAAGGGGGGTATTTATTAGGGTTTGGATTAGATATTTTCTTTTGATATTTTAGTTTTATATTCCTTTTATATTCGTTATTATCTTCTAAAAATTCGTGTGATCACACACGACACCCAAAAATCGCGAAACTGGCCATGTAGCTAGAGTTCGACATTACGATGCCAACGAATCTGGTTTTGTCGAATTCCGACTTCGTATGGTCACACAGTGTATTTTTAACTGTAAAAATACTGACTGTTTCTCACTCTAAAAATCCGTACGGCCACACAGTGACTCTAAAAATCACGGTAACTGACATCTAGCAACTATTTGACATTGGGGATCTAACAAAACTAGTTTCGTCGAATTCCGACTTCGTTTGCTCACACAGCGTATTTTTAACTCTGGATGACCCATTTAAATATATAAATATATTTAAATATAATTAAATTTAATATTTAAAAATAAATATTATCGTCTATATTCACAGTGGAATACCATACAGCTCTACTGGGATCTATAACTTGATATTTCAAATCCTGGTTAAATCGATATTCGATTTATATTGAAATCCCTTTTAAAAATATAATTAATTCCTTTACAAATTATAAAGGAATTCCACAGCGACTTTTCTAAAATTTGATTTGGACATAAATCAAAATCTACACGACGAAATCCCGATTTTTCTCTTCCACTAGAAAGATATACTCCACCAGCTCCACACGTTTCTTGTTTCACAGAAATCCGGCTTAAAACGAATCCTGTACATTCAGTTGAATTCGAATCGCCAATTTACGAACTGCAACGCCATTTCGAGCTCGATTTTAATTATATTATAATTATACGTTCAAACTGACGTCGATTGAATATATTTGTCAATATAATTCAACTCTAAGCTAAATTAAATCTTAGGGATGACCCTGTTCACAGAATATTGTGATTTCCAATATTCCTGATTATTTTTTAATTAAATATATTATTTAATTTATTAATTTAATTAAATATTCACCATTATTTAATTCCATGATCATTAAATCCTTTTAATCACCTTTTAAATAATTAAATAAATTAATTATTATACCGCGGACAATGCGGGTCATTATAATCTCCTTTGAATTATTCCTTTGAACTATTTCCTTTGGATTATCTCCTTTGAATTATCTCCTTTTCTATTTTTTACTTAACAAATAACTATTCCCTTTTCAAATTCTATTTATTTAACAAATAAATATTTCCTTTATCTTTTCTATATATTTAACAAAAAAATATTTCCTTTATCTTTTCTTTTTATTTAACAAATAAATATTTCCTTCTACATTTGTTTTTACAAATATTTTCTTTTATATTTGTTTTACAAATATATTCCTTTATATTTGTTTTCACAAATATTTCCAATTCAATTATATTTGTTTTACAAATATAATTTATTTTCAATATACACTTTGATAAATCCCTTTGTATATTCCAGTATTTCTTATGGTGTTTCAAATACCATATATCATTGTTCAGTATCACCCAAACACACACAATCAACAAAAGATTGTATATCACATCATATATCACAATATATATGAACAACAGTAAAATAAATGTTGAGGAATCCAGTTGGATTCCTCCGACCTGTTTCCCTGCATCACAGATGTTAAACAATATAATTAACATCGATTTCATTTCAATATGAAATATTCTGCTAAACATAATCAATATTTGATTAACGATTTATATCTATATCGTTATTTATAATTTCAAACAATACATAAGCAATTCAACCAAACAGTTAACACACATCAATCAACAGAAAATTATCAGTTCTAAGAATACGTTATAAAAATATAACTGTTCAGAGTTGGTGAGTTTTACTCACATTGGACGATCATCGTCAACAAAGATAACCATTGCTTGATTCATACGGACAATTTATTTTGCTATAAATTGTAACGGGCCTCAATCCACTCCCAGTCAGTTCCATTGGGTAGCCACCGTCCATACGATCCTAACGGATCTTGTTTCGCTGAGTTTCGACCACATATGAGAAAGTTATGATATTTCTAAGTGAGTATACATTAAATTTGAATTTAAACTAAATTGATTAAAACCTTTGGGCTTTACCCTCATATGTCGGCCCACTACCATATCCCAGAACCCAGCCTGTTCGCCCAACCTATTCTTACTCGATTTCCACGCGAGCTGCAGGTAGTTAAACACAGCCATTTCCTCACGTCCATCTCCAAACCGCACCTTCAATCCTTTACGAAATCGAAAACTAAAACCACCGTCATCTTCCTCTTCAATTCCTCTTTCTACCCATACTCACAACACCGATCTCGCTCACCATCATTGTATCGCGACACCAGACCTCAGCGAGCCCCTCTAGAACTCGAGCGATGCTTCTTCCCATCGAATGTACCCAGATTTCACAAACAAGCTCCCTTTTAACCCTCTAACATCAATACACCATCTGATTCAACCAAAAATCACTACATCTCACAATATATCGAACCCTAGGTGCTGCGCCTAATTTACAGTGACAGGAAACTGTGTCGAGCCACACAAAAACCATATGAGAGAGACGAGATTCTCCGCCGGACTCCATATGTATATGTACAATGATTTACAGATTTTATTTGAAATTGTTTGATTTTTCTGAAGATGGAAACTTTACTGGAGAAAATTAAAAATGTTAGCAGCTCATTCTTTCTTACATTTATAAAGGGTCTGGGTGTGGCTGAGAAGGGAGAAGATGTGGCCTGTTTAGGTTCACTAAAGTAGGATATTTTTATTTAATATTTTTATATTTTATTTTGCCAATTTCTCATTGTATCTACCTTCCAAAAATCCCTGTGATTACATACGATACCTAAAAAATCCCGAAAATGGGCATGCAGCTAGAGTTTGACATTACTAACCCAACAAAACTGGTTTCGTCGAATTCCGACTTCGTTTGCACACACAGCATATTTTTTAACCGTCAAAATACTGACTGTTTTTCACATTAAAAATCGGTACGGCCACATACTGACTTCAAAAATCACGAAAACTGAAATCTAGCAATAATTTATCATTCTGGATCAAACAAAATTAGTTTCGTCGAATTCTGAGGTCGTTTGCAGAACTGGCTATTTTTAAAGCTCTAAATAACCCTTTTAAATATATAAATATATTTAAAAATAATTAAATTAAATATTCAAAAATAAATATTATTGTATATATTCACAGTGGAATACCATACAACTCCAATTGGATTTATAACTTGATATTTCAAAATTCCCAGTTATATCGATATTCAATTTATATTTAGATCCTTTTTAAAATATTAATAAATCGATATAAATTAAAAAGGAATTCCACAACGACTTTTCTAAAATTTGATTTGGACATAAATCAAAATCTACACGACTAAATCCCGATTTTTCTCTTTCATTAGAAAAATATACTCCACCAGCTCCCCTCGTTTCTTGTTTCATAGAAATTCGACTTAAAACGGATTCTGTATTCCCAATTGAAGTTCAAATCGCCCAATCGCGAACTTCCGCGCCATCTCGAGCTCGATTTTAATTGTAATATAATTTCTACCTTCAACTGATGATTATAAATATATTCGTCAACATAATTCAATATAAATTGAATTATATATTTTAAATTGTCCAATTCACACCATATCTGGATTCTGTTATTTCTGATTATTCCAAAAATATATTATTTTATTATTTATATTAATTAAATATAAATATTATTTAATTCGAGTTATCGATATCGTTAAATCGATATTTAATAATTAAATTAATTAATTATTCAACAGTAAAAATGCGGGTCATTACAATCTTTCCCCCTTAAAATAATTTCGTCCTCGAAATTGCTAAGGTAGAGGACGACCCTATCTATTGGGTAAAAATTTATCTGTTTACCTCTTATCTCTTGTTTCTCCGAACCATTTAATATCGACTAAAATATTAATTCCTTTCGACTAACTAAAATTTTCAAAAATCCTGAAAATTTTGTAACACTTTAAATTTTCGGAAAATTTCGCCATAACCTCCTTTATACGGCTCAATCGGTAGGCCTTCTCCAACCGAAAAGAAAATCAAACAGCCAAGCGGCTTGCCCAAGCGGCTCATAAATCACCAAACTCATATATACGATATAAACTTGTACCTTTTTGTCGGGCATATCATTATATCCTTTGCACCTGTTGCCAATTTAACATATACCAATTTCATCCAATCAATTTCTAATCAACCAAATCTCAACACGACTATTCACTTATATACAAGTCGAATTCCATTCAAACTCCACTATCAAATTTAAAACTCTTAACTCATCAACTCAATTCCATTCCAGATTATCCTCTAATCAATTCCAGCTTTACTTAACTTCACATGTTAAATTTAAATTCTAGAATTTAAATTCCTGGGTTTTTCTTTCAAATCAGTTTGAATTCATAATACCAATCCAAAAACTTTGAATTTCTGAATAACTTGTTTTCGCAAAACAATTTAAAAACAAAATCCTTAGTAGTAATCCGTCACGTACAACTCGAAAATGAACACTGATGATGTCGCGATTCATCATCAGAATCTATTTTCCAGCGATTTGAAGTGAGTTCAATACTATATCACTTTCAAAGCCATTTCTAGCACTTCTCATTTTGAAATCAATTTCAAAACACCATTCACAATTTTGTAACAATTTAAAATCTCCTGGGATTTTAAAATCCACATATATTTAATCCATGTTCATCTACAAACACTTATTCAAATTTCCAGTTTTTTAATTCCAATTCTGATTTAAATTCAGATTAAATTTAATTCATAACACTTATACGAATCTTAATTGGTTATTTACATAACCATGTCACTTTTATAATATTACTCGATTATAATAACAACCAACATATCCAATATACTGTATTATTTCCAATATAGATACCAAAATATAATTTGGGTAAAATTATTCCATTTACCCTCTTTTCAAAACATACCATGTTGGTTCATCGTATTCAAGTGTTTATAAAACTCCTACCGATACAGTGGATCAAACTGATCGACCAGAATTCATAAACAACTCAACCAATAAATCTCCACAATATAAAACCATTTTAATATTGAATAACAAATACGCGCTCATATATATATATATATATACATTCAAACTCAATCTAGGGTATTACTAACCCCATCTCTACCGAGTCATGCACGCCACAGAACCAAGGTAATTCACTTAACCTTAAGCTCTGATACCAACTGTAACGACCCGGAAAAATGCGATCTTGGTTATCCGATATACAACACATATCGAACATCCAAGGGTCGAAAATAACCGGAAAGTTAATGAAAGAAATGAGAGGGTGAGGATAGATAAGATAGAAACTTAGAATAGAAGAATATTTTACGGCCAGCCGTTCGACTTCACAACCAACCCTCATTTTCGGGACATGTAGGCGTAAGAGTCACTCGTTCGCCACCTAACGAAAAGCGAGAACCCCCTATCATGCGCACATGCTGTAACAACCCGTAAAATGCGAGCCAGTTTGAAATTTTTATTTTGGCAATTTTAGCGAATTTTGATTATTTAAAATGAATTATTTTAAATAATATCGACGAGAAATCTGTTTTGAATATAATTCGAACGTTTATATTATATACGTCGTCGTTAGAATATAAATATTTATATATAATTATAAATAGAATTGAAAATGGCGCGGTAGTTCGATAATTCGATTTCAAACTTCAATTGAATGTACCGGGTGCAAAACAATCCGGATTTTAGTGAAACCAAAAATAATAGGATCTAATTGATAATATCTTTCCAACGAATCCGAAAAATCATGATTTCATAACGGGAATCAAAAGATATGTCCAGTTGAAAATTCTGAATAGTCACTATGGAATTCAGGCCCTAAAAAATGGGAATTTTGCAAACGACCTCGGATTTCGGCGAAAGCAGTTTTGTTAGGTCCGTGGTGTCGAATTATTGCTAGGTTTCAAATTTCATAATTTTTCGAATCAATATGTGAGCGTGGCAAAGGAAAACGCTTTGACCAGTTTCAGTTGATTTTAATCGACTGGAAATTGGCCATTTTTCCAACGGTCTCAGAATTCGACGAAACTAGTTTTGGTAGGACCGTATCGTCAATACGAAGCTAGAAAATATTTTTCGGGAATTTTTCTGGTTAGTATGTGACCCCGGTAATTTGAAATGTACGTTTAAAATTCAATATAGTGATTTAAATGTAAATTTAACGGAAACTGATTGTAACAGTCGAATCAGCTCACGATACATATCCCATTGTGTTCGGAATGGGGGTAAAACGCTATGGACGATAGGCGGTAGGCCTCGTTTCGAGGTCGTATGTAAAAGTCCACTTTTTACGAATAAAATAATAAAAAAAAGAGAAATCCCTTCTCCTACATCCTCTCTGCCCCCCCCCCCCCCGGTATCATTTCAGAAAGAAATCAAAAAAAAAAAACTGCTAAACCCTAGGAGGGCGCCGCCCTCTGCCTGACCACCATCGCCGGAGGCGGCGGACCCTCCTCCCTCAGGCGGCGCACCCGCTCCGTTCTCCCTCCCCTTCCTTTCCTCTGGCAATCCGACGTTCGAAACCCCCCCCCCACTCCGCCACTTCTCCCTCCTTCAAGCCCCCTCGCCGAACCACTCTCCCCGTTTCCCTCCCTCTCTCCTCCAACGAAACCCTAGCCGCGCCTCCACCAGAGATGGACCGCCAACCACCGCGCCTTCCCCCACCACCCTCCGGCGCTGCAGCAGAGACCCCCCTTTCTTTTTTGACCGTAAGTTTTGTTTGTTTTATTTTTTTTATTTTGATTTAAAAACTGAATTTTATTTTGATTTAAAAACTGAATTTTATTTTGATTTAAAAACTGAATTTTATTTTGATTTAAAAACTGAATTTTATTTTGATTTAAAAACTGAATTTTATTTTGATTTAAAAACTGAATTTTATTTACTTTAAAAACTGGTTTTTATTTATGTTGCAAAGTTATAAAAATATAGTCTTTTATATTGTCGAAATAAAAATATGATTTTTATATATTGAATAACGAAGTAAAAATAATCGATTTTTACATATGTAGAGAATACGGGCGAAAGCGACAAAAAGGCGAGGTCGACGAAGATTTTCTTCTAAGAAGAGCCGTGGAGCTAGGATAGCTATCTGTGAGAACTTCTCACCTTTCAATTTCTTTTCTAATTATATATATACTAGGATGCAGACGGTGCTTAGTAGCACCCGACACAATCGTCCACAGACCATGGACTTGTTTGTTTGGTTGCATAGATTAGTTATATGATGTGATTTGAATTTGGTTGTTTGGTGAATTTGATTGATGTGTGAATGGCGTGGGCCTTCACTAGACCGGGGATAAGGCTAGGCCTCGTCCCGTTTCTAGTATCGTGCCGTTATGCCGCCGAAATTTTCTAAAATATGTTAGAAAAATAAAAATATCATTTTATTTAAAGAATGAACTGAATAGAAATTCATATGTTGGAATAAAATGTTTCATCGTTAAAAATATAAATTTTAACGTGAATGTGAATAGATAAATATTCATTTACAAACCGGACGGTTTGTTTATGTACACCTATTTGAAGGACATTGATTGGGACGATAAATTTTACACATCGCCCAACTGCACAAATAAAATATGTGTTTGATTGTTTGAAACCCCACACGGGTGTTAGGATGAAATTTGAAGTTCACTCATCCTGACTGATTAAATTTGTCGATCGATCTATTGACAGGCTGTTATAAGCGTTAGATATCTATATTTGATGCTTATACAGTGTAGTGCACTTTGGTTGATGGTTGATTATTTTTCAATGCTATTATATACATGTGTTGTATGAAAATCCATATAATTAACTTTATATGGTAATTGATTGGGCCTCATTCCAATTTGAAAAATAAAGAATATTATAAAATAAAAGTTCATGTGTTGACAGTACTCATCCATTGAGAGTGGTCATGTGTTGAACGAAATATTTTGATAATAACAACTATTTTGAAAAAAAGAAATATTTGAAATAGAATATTTGAAAATAGAAATTTATGAAGCCGTGTGGATTAGATTGACGCCATTTTGACGTGAACGATATTTATATCGATTGAAAACGATTTCGAAACGAAATGAATTGAAAACGATTTCGAAATGAAATGAATTGAAAACGATTTCGAAATGAAATGAATTGAAAACGATTTCGAAATGAAATGAATTGAAAACGATTTCGAAATGAAATGAATTGAAAACGATTTCGAAATGAAATGAATTGAAAACGATTTCGAAATGAAATGAATTGAAAACGATTTCGAAATGAAATGAATTGAAAACGATTTCGAAATGAAATGAATTGAAAACGATTTCAAATTGAATTGAAAGCGAATTGAAATGAATTCAATTTGAATTGAAATTTGAATTGAATAGAAATGAATTTTGAAACGAATTTATAAAGAAGAATTCAATTTTGATTTGAATTGAAATGGAAGTTGAGATTGCTTTTGAAACGATTATTAAAACTATTTATATAATTCGTTTTAAATAGAAATCGACGAAATATATATTATATATATTATATATATAATATAATGGCCTGAAAATATACGCGCCGCGCCGCGGCAGTTCGTGAATTTCGACCATTCATTTCAAACGGACATTACGGGAGATCCGACCGTCGGATTCTCCTAAAACCGGAACCGTTGGGTTCGTATCGAAAAGAGCTTTCTAACGAATATTAGAAATTTGAAATCTAACGGTTGGATTTGGAATTATGTCCAAATCAAATTTGAAAAAGGTCGCTGTAAGTGCAGTTCGATGGCCGTTGATGGAAATCGACTGTACGGGCCTTGATAAAATTCTTAAAAATAGTAATAATTTGTGTAAAATCATAAGAAATGATTTGGGAAAAATTGGGATGAAAAACTCCATATTTGAAAAGATAAAAATAGATTTTTATTAAAATGAACTAGTTTTGAACTAGAAATATAATTCTATTTATTTTTAAATAAATTGAATTTGAAATCGTTTTGATAATAACCAGAATTTCCAATGATTGCATTGGAATGGATTTGAATCGAAATTGTCTTCGGAATGTTTCGATGTTGGATTTCGTGATTATACAAATGTTGTTATGGAAATTTGAAAGATATAGATATATATATCGTTATTTCCAATACGATCTTTGTTGGCCGCAGAATTGGATATTGAATATAAGCCGGGATACTTTCTATTCAGAGCCTTGTATTGAATATCAAATGTGATTTGGGTTTGTCGTGAATGGTGTCTTCACTAACACTGTTCTTGGACTCAGTTGAGAAAAGATTGAATCTTTTTATTTAGATTTAATGAAGTGTACCAATTAAACGATATTTAATTGGAATTGAATTGATATTGATTTTTGGGTTTATCGTGAACAGTGTTTTAAATAACACTTGTTCTTTAACCCGATAATTAATGGAATGTGATTTTGGGTTTATCGTGAACTGTGTTTTAAATGACACTGATTCTTTAACCCAGTTAACGATTAAAACTAAGTGGAGTTTTAATGAATCTTTAATTAGATTGAAATGATCGAAAATGGAGCATCACCAGTTTTGCTCCGGGCGATAGTTAAATCTTTAATTAGACTTGAACGTGAAATGGTAATTGAATTTACCGATAACACTGTGGTGTTAGATATGAAGTATTACCAGTTTTACTTCATGGGATAAATAGGTTGGGATGGGGAAATTAAAATAAATGATTACTTCGGTAAGGTTCGCTAATCCCGACTAGTTTGAATTGAGATTCAAAAATAGAATAAAGAATAAATTCAAAGAATTTATCTTTGATAAAATTAATGGGAACCTTTCCCTATGAATGTGAAATCAGAAACTAACTGTCGGTTGGCTAAGCAGAATGGTTTTCTGGATATTGATCTGATGTTGGTTTCGGCCTTCGGGGTTAATATTTGGGGAATTATTCTCTTGATTAATTTACGGTTAGTGACTGATGAATTGGAATGAGGCGTATGTTGTGTTTGTGTAACACTCATTTAAAATATACGCGAGTTATTCGGAAAGACCGGGTTTATCCCATTCTGAATAACTGATACGACGATAAGTCGAAGATGAAGACGGTGGTCGAAGACCGGAAGTCTTCACGTCGTTTGGGTGATAACTGATGATCTTGATTGGGCTGTACACCCAAGAAGATGGAAACAGTTGGTGATCGTCCAGACGTACTTGGAGATCGATGGATATGCGAGGTACTAGGTGCCTCCGGTTTCGTTCAGACCTAGAACGGACTTGTAAATGGACTGTGTGTCTGACATTGGATTTTAGTCTGTGTGATTGATCTCTATTAAATATATATCTGTTTGGCGGCAGAGAATTTATTCTCTTGCTTAACGCCCTTCTCTGAGACGTACGAGCTTAGGGGTTATATATTGATGGATATCAAACGCATGGAGTGAATTGCCTGTGTGGCATGCCTAAGTGGCAATTGATCGAGGCTTCTGTTGAAAAGCAAAGTCTTGTGGTGATGATCAAAGCACGACCTTTGTGGCGTAGCTTTGTGTAACGTTTACCTCGCGTGTTTCACACCCGGTATGAACCAAAAACGGGAGACGGACCTCAGGGAGGACTTGCGTTTCTTTCTAGCTAGAAGTGGCGTCAGTGGTTTTACACGCCCTGACGAGTTTGACTTATGTGGTTGTTGCGGTTGCGAGGCGCCTCGGTTATATCGGTTTCGGCCGATGCATTCTGGTCGGCTGACGGACCAGACTTACACCCCATAGGGTGGGGAGACGTAGTGTTCAGGCATAATAATCCACATCGGTGGACCGGCCCTGTCGCTCCATGGGGCAGTTGCGGCTGTTCCTGAGACATGGGCTAGATTGTCTCGAATCGGTTGAGGACTATCTTTTGCCTCGGTTCATAGACGGAAATCCAATTTCCAAATACGTGACATTTGCGGTTTTATTTGTAGAGCCTAGTATGGCGACATAGTGGGATGGGGCGCTCATGCCGCCTATGATTGATACTTATGATTTGAAGTTGTTTTATACACTATGCACTTATAATAGTATCAAACGATTTGTTTTAACCGTATCAAGCATTCTTTGGCTGTTATAAGGGAAAACCCTATCCTCGGCTGCGTTGCATTGTGTGATGGGACCTGGGTCTTATAACAGCTTCATTTTTCTTTATTTAGCATTGCGCTGTTTATTTATGCACTGGTATTCTTGGGAGGAAACCCGTTCCGTGTTATACGGCGTGGTCCCTTGATTTACCTAACTTTAAATAAAGATTAACTGTTTTAGTTCTCACACCAGTCCCATGACTGACCTGGAGTTTATTGTTTTAACCTAAACTCTGGGTGCCCTTATTTTGACACGGGCAGCTAGTAGTTTCGGTTTTGCAGATTTATATTCTCAGGATCCTGGTTTACAGCTGGAACGATATCCGGAAAGCTTTGTATCCGTATATCTCTTCTAGTTGTGTATTGTATTATTTTCCGCTGCTATGTATTTAAATGTAATTTAAATCTCTGATATTTCTGTGTAATATTCTTTTCATACTCTGTATCTTCTTGTAATCTGATGCAATGTTGTAATATACAATGAAATGTTCTTCTGTATGCGTTCTGTTTTGTCCTGTTCTCAAACGATAGGGCGTTTCGAACGGCCTGGATCGGTTTAGCGACTGGTTCGGACCGAGCGAAGTTCCTTGCCGTCACAGTTGGTATCAGAGCTTTGGTTTACAGAGCTCGAGAACAAGACACATTAGAACCATACGAAAGAATTCATCAGATATGGGATTAGTAATATCCAATTAGAATGACTCGTTAGAGATAGGATCAGTAGTATCCTAGAACGAGTGTGAAGAGTATATTTTTCAAATGAAAACAATTTTTGTTTTGAAAATTTAAATCAATTAATCGTAGTTGATTATTTATTTATATTGATTTGGACAGTCCAGTATATAAAGAATTTGCATATACGCCTTGCAAACGTATATTCGAAGTTTTAATATACCGGGTAGATATAGAACCGCACTCTAGTAGCCCGACAATGTTCTGATGGTGGTTCGAAACATCATCAGCATTTATTTTCGAGTGACGAAGGTGTGATTTCTATATAATTCCATTAGACTGGTGTGAGAACCAAAACTTATATAGCTAGAACACTTTGTTGTGAATTGGCATCAAAAACATGATTTTCTGTATATGTATCAAAATTATGAATTTGAAACTCTAATTCACTAATTGATTGATGTTTGTGTTGTTTGTCTATTTGTTTGACAATTTTGAACCATTATGCCTAATTGAATCAAATATTGAATTGTATTGAAAATTGGTCGCATTTGCTTGCATACATGTATATCTTTTGAACAGGTCATAGCAAGGAGGCTAGAGCCAGAGAATAAAATTTGTTTGCCCGACAAATAGGTACATGTTTACTACATAATTTACTGTTTTGTTTGGGTGATGATGATTTTATGAGCCTATTGGCTAGCCGCTTGGCTTTTTCTTTTTGAGATCTGAAGGACCGGGGAAGCTATTTGAAATTCCCCGATGCTCCCGGTGCAGGGGAGGTTATGGCGAAATTTTTCAAAAATTTAGGGTGTTAGCCAAATTTTTGAAATTTTGGAAATTCTCAGAAACTGAAAAGTTGGAGAAGGGAAGCCAGATCGAATGTAGAGCTGATTAATCAAACCACTTTCGACTTTGTTCCTTTTCGGGGACGAAAAGTTTTAAGTGGGGGAGATTGTAACAACCCGTAAAATGCGAGCCAGTTTGAAATTTTTATTTTGGCAATTTTAGCGAATTTTGATTATTTAAAATGAATTATTTTAAATAATATCGACGAGAAATCTGTTTTGAATATAATTCGAACGTTTATATTATATACGTCGTCGTTAGAATATAAATATTTATATATAATTATAAATAGAATTGAAAATGGCGCGGTAGTTCGATAATTCGATTTCAAACTTCAATTGAATGTACCGGGTGCAAAACAATCCGGATTTTAGTGAAACAAAAAATAATAGGATCTAATTGATAATATCTTTCCAACGAATCCGAAAAATCATGATTTCATAACGGGAATCAAAAGATATGTCCAGTTGAAAATTCTGAATAGTCGATATGGAATTCAGGCCCTAAAAAATGGAAATTTTGCAAACGACCTCGGATTTCGGCGAAACCAGTTTTGTTAGGTCCGTGGTGTCGAATTATTGCTAGGTTTCAAATTTCATAATTTTTCGAATCAATATGTGAGCGTGGCAAAGGAAAACGCGTTTGACCAGTTTCAGTTGATTTTAATCGACTGGAAATTGGCCATTTTTCCAACGGTCTCAGAATTCGACGAAACTAGTTTTGTTAGACCGTATCGTCAATACGAAGCTAGAAAATATTTTTCGGGAATTTTTCTGGTTAGTATGTGACCCCGGTAATTTGAAATGTACGTTTAAAATTCAATATAGTGATTTAAATGTAAATTTAACGGAAACTGATTGTAACAGTCGAATCAGCTCACGATACATATCCCATTGTGTTCGGAATGGGGGTAAAACGCTATGGACGACAGGCGGTAGGCCTCGTTTCGAGGTCGTATGTAAAAGTCCACTTTTTACGAATAAAATAATAATAAAAAAAAGAGAAATCCCTTCTCCTACATCCTCTCTGCCCCCCCCCCCCCCGTATCATTTCAGAAAGAAATCAAAAAAAAAAAAAAAAAAACTGCTAAACCCTAGGAGGGCGCCGCCCTCTGCCTAACCACCATCGCCGGAGGCGGCGGACCCTCCTCCCTCAGGCGGCGCACCCGCTCCGTTCTCCCTCCCCTTCCTTTCCTCTGGCAATCCGACGTTCGAAACCCCCCACTCCGCCACTTCTCCCTCCTTCAAGCCCCCTCGCCGAACCACTCTCCCCGTTTCCCTCCCTCTCTCCTCCAACGAAACCCTACCCGCGCCTCCACCAGAGATGGACCGCCAACCACCGCGCCTTCCCCCACCACCCTCCGGAGCTGCAGCAGAGACCCCCCCTTTCTTTTTTGACCGTAAGTTTTGTTTGTTTTATTTTTTTTATTTTGATTTAAAAACTGAATTTTATTTTGATTTAAAAACTGAATTTTATTTTGATTTAAAAACTGAATTTTATTTTGATTTAAAAACTGAATTTTATTTTGATTTAAAAACTGAATTTTATTTACTTTAAAAACTGGTTTTTATTTATGTTGCAAAGTTATAAAAATATAGTCTTTTATATTGTCGAAATAAAAATATGATTTTTATATATTGAATATCGAAGTAAAAATAATCGATTTTTACATCTGTAGAGAATACGGGCGAAAGCGACAAAAAGGCGAGGTCGACGAAGATTTTCTTCTAAGAAGAGCCGTGGAGCTAGGATAGCTATCTGTGAGAACTTCTCACCTTTCAATTTCTTTTCTAATTATATATATATACTAGGATGCAGACGGTGCTTAGTTGCACCCGACACAATCGTCCACAGACCATGGACTTGTTTGTTTGGTTGCATAGATTAGTTATATGATGTGATTCGAATTTGGTTGTTTGGTGAATTTGATTGATGTGTGAATGGCGTGGGCCTTCACTAGACCGGGGATAAGGCTAGGCCTCGTCCCGTTTCTAGTATCGTGCCGTTATGCCGCCGAAATTTTCTAAAATATGTTAGAAAAATAAAAATATCATTTTATTTAAAGAATGAACTGAATAGAAATTCATATGTTGGAATAAAATGTTTCATCGTTAAAAATATAAATTTTAACGTGAATGTGAATAGATAAATATTCATTTACAAACCGGACGGTTTGTTTATGTACACCTATTTGAAGGACATTGATTGGGACGATAAATTTTACACATCGCCCAACTGCACAAATAAAATATGTGTTTGATTGTTTGAAACCCCACACGGGTGTTAGGATGAAATTTGAAGTTCACTCATCCTGATTGATTAAATTTGTCGATCGATCGATTGACAGGCTGTTATAAGCATTAGATATCTATATTTGATGCTTATACAGTGTAGTGCACTTTGGTTGATGGTTGATTATTTTTCAATGCTATTATATACATGTGTTGTATGAAAATCCATATAATTAACTTTATATGGTAATTGATTGGGCCTCATTCCAATTTGAAAAATAAAGAATATTATAAAATAAAAGTTCATGTGTTGACAGTACTCATCCATTGAGAGTGGTCATGTGTTGAACGAAATATTTCGATAATAACAACTATTTTGAAAAAAAGAAATATTTGAAATAGAATATTTGAAAATAGAAATTTATGAAGCCGTGTGGATTAGATTGACGCCATTTTGACGTGAACGATATTTATATCGATTGAAAACGATTTCGAAATGAAATGAATTGAAAACGATTTCGAAATGAAATGAATTGAAAACGATTTCGAAATGAAATGAATTGAAAACGATTTCGAAATGAAATGAATTGAAAACGATTTCGAAATGAAATGAATTGAAAACGATTTCGAAATGAAATGAATTGAAAACGATTTCGAAATGAAATGAATTGAAAACGATTTCGAAATGAAATGAATTGAAAACGATTTCGAAATGAAATGAATTGAAAACGAATTCAAATTGAATTGAAAGCGAATTGAAATGAATTCAATTTGAATTGAAATTTGAATTGAATAGAAATGAATTTTGAAACGAATTTATAAAGAAGAATTCAATTTTGATTTGAATTGAAATGGAAGTTGAGATTGCTTTTGAAACGATTATTAAAACTATTTATATAATTCGTTTTAAATAGAAATCGACAAAATATATATTATATATATTATATATATAATATAATGGCCTGAAAATATACGCGCCGCGCCGCGGCAGTTCGTGAATTTCGACCATTCATTTCAAACGGACATTACGGGAGATCCGACCGTCGGATTCTCCTAAAACCGGAACCGTTGGGTTCGTATCGAAAAGAGCTTTCTAACGAATATTAGAAATTTGAAATCTAACGGTTGGATTTGGAATTATGTCCAAATCAAATTTGAAAAAGGTCGCTGTGAGTGCAGTTCGATGGCCGTTGATGGAAATCGACTGTACGGGCCTTGATAAAATTCTTAAAAATAGTAATAATTTGTGTAAAATCATAAGAAATGATTTGGGAAAAATTGGGATGAAAAACTCCATATTTGAAAAGATAAAAATAGATTTTTATCAAAATGAACTAGTTTTGAACTAGAAATATAATTCTATTTATTTTTAATAAATTGAATTTGAAATGGTTTTGATAATAACCAGAATTTCCAATGATTGCATTGGAATGGATTTGAATCGAAATTGTCTTCGGAATGTTTCGATGTTGGATTTCGTGATTATACAAATGTTGTTATGGAAATTTGAAAGATATAGATATATATATCTATATTTCCAATACGATCTTTGTTGGCCGCAGAATTGGATATTGAATATAAGCCGGGATACTTTCTATTCAGAGCCTTGTATTGAATATCAAATGTGATTTGGGTTTGTCGTGAATGGTGTCTTCACTAACACTGTTCTTGGACTCAGTTGAGAAAAGATTGAATCTTTTTATTTAGATTTAATGAAGTGTACCAATTAAACGATATTTAATTGGAATTGAATTGATATTGATTTTTGGGTTTATCGTGAACAGTGTTTTAAATAACACTTGTTCTTTAACCCGATAATTAATGGAATGTGATTTTGGGTTTATCGTGAACTGTGTTTTAAATGACACTGATTCTTTAACCCAGTTAACGATTAAAACTAAGTGGAGTTTTAATGAATCTTTAATTAGATTGAAATGATCGAAAATGGAGCATCACCAGTTTTGCTCCGGGCGATAGTTAAATCTTTAATTAGATTTGAACGTGAAATGGTAATTGAATTTACCGATAACACTGTGGTGTTAGATATGAAGTATTACCAGTTTTCCTTCATGGGATAAATAGGTTGGGATGGGGAAATTAAAATAAATGATTACTTCGGTAAGGTTCGCTAATCCCGACTAGTTTGAATTGAGATTCAAAAATAGAATAAAGAATAAATTCAAAGAATTTATCTTTGATAAAATTTAGTGGGAACCTTTCCCTATGAATGTGAAATCAGAAACTAACTGTCGGTTGGCTAAGCAGAATAGTTTTCTGGATATTGATCTAATGTTGGTTTCGGCCTTCGAGGTTAATATTTGGGGAATTATTCTCTTGATTAATTTACGGTTAGTGACTGATGAATTGGAATGAGGCGTATGTTGTGTTTGTGTAACACTCATTTAAAATATACGCGAGTTATTCGGAAAGACCGGGTTTATCCCATTCTGAATAACTGATACGACGATAAGTCGAAGATGAAGACGGTGGTCGAAGACCGGAAGTCTTCACGTCGTTTGGGTGATAACTGATGATCTTGATTGGGATGTACACCCAAGAATATGGAAACAGTTGGTGATCGTCCAGACGTACTTGGAGATCGATGGATATGCGAGGTACTAGGTTCCTCCGGTTTCGTTCAGACCCAGAACGGACTTGTAAATGGACTGTGTGTCTGACATTGGATTTTAGTCTGTGTCATTGATCTCTATTAAATATATATCTGTTTGGCAGCAGAGAATTTATTCTCTTGCTTAATGCCCTTCTCTGAGACGTACGAGCTTAGGGGTTATATATTGATGGATATCAAACGCATGGAGTGAATTGCCTGTATGGCATGCCTAAGTGGCAATTGATCGAGGCTTCTGTTGAAAAGCAAAGTCTTGTGGTGATGATCAAAGCACGACCTTTGTGGCGTAGCTTTGTGTAACGTTTACCTCGCGTGTTTCACACCCGGTATGAACCAAAAACGGGAGACGGACCTCAGGGAGGACTTGCGTTTCTTTCTAGCTAGAAGTGGCGTCAGTGGTTTTACACGCCCTGACGAGTTTGACTTATGTGGTTGTTGCGGTTGCGAGGCGCCTCGGTTATATCGGTTTCGGCCGATGCATTCTGGTCGGCTGACGGACCAGACTTACACCCCATAGGGTGGGGAGACGTAGTGTTCAGGCATAATAATCCACATCGGTGGACCGGCCCTGTCGCTCCATGGGGCAGTTGCGGCTGTTCCTGAGACATGGGCTAGATTGTCTCGAATCGGTTGAGGACTATCTTTTGCCTCGGTTCATAGACGGAAATCCAATTTCCAAATACGTGACATTTGCGGTTTTATTTGTAGAGCCTAGTATGGCGACATAGTGGGATGGGGCGCTCATGCCGCCTATGATTGATACTTATGATTTGAAGTTGTTTTATACACTATGCACTTATAATAGTATCAAACGATTTGTTTTAACCGTATCAAGCATTCTTTGGCTGTTATAAGGGAAAACCCTATCCTCGGCTGCGTTGCATTGTGTGATGGGACCTGGGTCTTATAACAGCTTCATTTTTCTTTATTTAGCATTGCGCTGTTTATTTATGCACTGGTATTCTTGGGAGGAAACCCGTTCCGTGTTATACGGCGTGGTCCCTTGATTTACCAAACTTTAAATAAAGATTAACTGTTTTAGTTCTCATACCAGTCCCATGACTGACCTGGAGTTTATTGTTTTAACCTAAACTCTGGGTGCCCTTATTTTGACACGGGCAGCTAGTAGTTTCGGTTTTGCAGATTTATATTCTCAGGATCCTGGTTTACAGCTGGAACGATATCCGGAAAGCTTTGTATCCGTATGTCTCTTCTAGTTGTGTATTGTATTATTTTCCGCTGCTATGTATTTAAATGTAATTTAAATCTCTGATATTTCTGTGTAATATTCTTTTCATACTCTGTATCTTCTTGTAATCTGATGCATTGTTGTAATATACAATGAAATGTTCTTCTGTATGCGTTCTGTTTTGTCCTGTTCTCAAACGATAGGGCGTTTCGAACGGCCTGCATCGGTTTAGCGACTGGTTCGGACCGAGCGAAGTTCCTTGCCGTCACAGTTGGTATCAGAGCTTTGGTTTACAGAGCTCGAGAACAAGACACATTAGAACCATACGAAAGAATTCATCAGATATGGGATTAGTAATATCCAATTAGAATGACTCGTTAGAGATAGGATCAGTAGTATCCTAGAACGAGTGTGAAGAGTATATTTTTCAAATGAAAACAATTTTTGTTTTGAAAATTTAAATCAATTATTCGTAGTTGATTATTTATTTATATTGATTTGGACAGTCCAGTATATAAAGAATTTGCATATACGCCTTGCAAACGTATATTCGAAGTTTTAATATACCGGGTAGATATAGAACCGCACTCTAGTAGCCCGACAATGTTCTGATGGTGGTTCGAAACATCATCAGCATTTATTTTCGAGTGTCGAAGGTGTGATTTCTATATATTTCCATTAGACTGGTGTGAGAACCAAAACTTATATAGCTAGAACACTTTGTTGTGAATTGGCATCAAAAACATGATTTTCTGTATATGTATCAAAATTATGAATTTGAAACTCTAATTCACTAATTGATTGATGTTTGTGTTATTTGTCTATTTGTTTGACAATTTTGAACCATTATGCCTAATTGAATCAAATATTGAATTGTATTGAAAATTGGTCGCATTTGCTTGCATACATGTATATCTTTTGAACAGGTCATAGCAAGGAGGCTAGAGCCAGAGAATAAAATTTGTTTGCCCGACAAATAGGTACATGTTTACTACATAATTTACTGTTTTGTTTGGGTGATGATGATTTTATGAGCCTATTGGCTAGCCGCTTGGCGTTTTCTTTTTCTTTTTGAGATCTGAAGGACCGGGGAAGCAATTTGAAATTCCCCGATGCTCCCGGTGCAGGGGAGGTTATGGCGAAAATTTTCAAAAATTTAGGGTGTTAGCCAAATTTTTGAAATTTTGGAAATTCTCAGAAACTGAAAAGTTGGAGAAGGGAAGCCAGATCGAATGTAGAGCTGATTAATCAAACCACTTTCGACTTTGTTCCTTTTCGGGGACGAAAAGTTTTAAGTTGGGGAGATTGTAACAACCAGTAAAATGCGAGCCAGTTTGAAATTTTTATTTTGGCAATTTTAGCGAATTTTGATTATTTAAAATGAATTATTTTAAATAATATCGACGAGAAATCTGTTTTGAATATAATTCAAACGTTTATATTATATACGTCATCGTTAGAATATAAATATTTATATATAATTATAAATAGAATTGAAAATGGCGCGGTAGTTCGATAATTCGATTTCAAACTTCAATTGAATGTACCGGGTGCAAAACAATCCGGATTTTAGTGAAACCAAAAATAATAGGATCTAATTGATAATATCTTTCCAACGAATCCGAAAAATCATGATTTCATAACGGGAATCAAAAGATATGTCCAGTTGAAAATTCTGAATAGTCGCTATGGAATTCAGGCCCTAAAAAATGGGAATTTTGCAAACGACCTCGGATTTCGGCGAAACCAGTTTTGTTAGGTCCGTGGTGTCGAATTATTGCTAGTTTTCAAATTTCATAATTTTTCGAATCAATATGTGAGCGTGGCAAAGGAAAACGCGTTTGACCAGTTTCAATTGATTTTAATCGACTGGAAATTGGCCATTTTTCCAACGGTCTCAGAATTCGACGAAACTAGTTTTGTTAGGACCGTATCGTCAATACGAAGCTAGAAAATATTTTTCGGGAATTTTTCTGGTTAATATGTGACCCCGGTAATTTGAAATGTACGTTTAAAATTCAATATAGTGATTTAAATGTAAATTTAACGGAAACTGATTGTAACAGTCGAATCAGCTCACGATACATATCCCATTGTGCTCGGAATGGGGGTAAAACGCTATGGACGACAGGCGGTAGGCCTCGTTTCGAGGTCGTATGTAAAAGTCCACTTTTTACGAATAAAATAATAAAAAAAAGAGAAATCCCTTCTCCTACATCCTCTTTGCCCCCCCCCCCCCCCCCGTATCATTTCAGAAAGAAATCAAAAAAAAAAAAAACTGCTAAACCCTAGGAGGGCGCCGCCCTCTGCCTGACCACCATCGCCGGAGGCGGCGGACCCTCCTCCCTCAGGCGGCGCACCCGCTCCGTTCTCCCTCCCCTTCCTTTCCTCTGGCAATCCGACGTTCGAAACCCCCCACTCCGCCACTTCTCCCTCCTTCAAGCCCCCTCGCCGAACCACTCTCCCCGTTTCCCTCCCTCTCTCCTCCAACGAAACCCTACCCGCGCCTCCACCAGAGATGGACCGCCAACCACCGCGCCTTCCCCCACCACCCTCCGGCGCTGCAGCAGAGACCCCCCCTTTCTTTTTTGACCGTAAGTTTTGTTTGTTTTATTTTTTTTATTTTGATTTAAAAACTGAATTTTATTTTGATTTAAAAACTGAATTTTATTTTGATTTAAAAACTGAATTTTATTTTGATTTCAAAACTGAATTTTATTTTGATTTAAAAACTGAATTTTATTTACTTTAAAAACTGGTTTTTATTTATGTTGCAAAGTTATAAAAATATAGTCTTTTATATTGTCGAAATAAAAATATGATTTTTATATATTGAATAACGAAGTAAAAATAATCGATTTTTACATATGTAGAGAATACGGGCGAAAGCGACAAAAAGGCGAGGTCGACGAAGATTTTCTTCTAAGAAGAGCCGTGGAGCTAGGATAGCTATCTGTGAGAACTTCTCACCTTTCAATTTCTTTTCTAATTATATATATATACTAGGATGCAGACGGTGCTTAGTAGCACCCGACACAATCGTCCACAGACCATGGACTTGTTTGTTTGGTTGCATAGATTAGTTATATGATGTGATTTGAATTTGGTTGTTTGGTGAATTTGATTGATGTGTGAATGGCGTGGGCCTTCACTGGACCGGGGATAAGGCTAGGCCTCGTCCCGTTTCTAGTATCGTGCCGTTATGCCGCCGAAATTTTCTAAAATATGTTAGAAAAATAAAAATATCATTTTATTTAAAGAATGAACTGAATAGAAATTCATATGTTGGAATAAAATGTTTCATCGTTAAAAATATAAATTTTAACGTGAATGTGAATAGATAAATATTCATTTACAAACCGGACGGTTTGTTTATGTACACCTATTTGAAGGACATTGATTGGGACGATAAATTTTACACATCGCCCAACTGCACAAATAAAATATGTGTTTGATTGTTTGAAACCCCACACGGGTGTTAGGATGAAATTTGAAGTTCACTCATCCTGATTGATTAAATTTGTCGATCGATCGATTGACAGGCTGTTATAAGCGTTAGATATCTATATTTGATGCTTATACAGTGTAGTGCACTTTGGTTGATGGTTGATTATTTTTCAATGCTATTATACACATGTGTTGTATGAAAATCCATATAATTAACTTTATATGGTAATTGATTGGGCCTCATTCCAATTTGAAAAATAAAGAATATTATAAAATAAAAGTTCATGTGTTGACAGTACTCATCCATTGAGAGTGGTCATGTGTTGAACGAAATATTTCGATAATAACAACTATTTTGAAAAAAAGAAATATTTGAAATAGAATATTTGAAAATAGAAATTTATGAAGTCGTGTGGATTAGATTGACGCCATTTTGACGTGAACGATATTTATATCGATTGAAAACGATTTCGAAATGAAATGAATTGAAAACGATTTCGAAATGAAATGAATTGAAAACGATTTCGAAATGAAATGAATTGAAAACGATTTCGAAATGAAATGAATTGAAAACGATTTCGAAATGAAATGAATTGAAAACGATTTCGAAATGAAATGAATTGAAAACGATTTCGAAATGAAATGAATTGAAAACGATTTCGAAATGAAATGAATTGAAAACGATTTCGAAATGAAATGAATTGAAAACGATTTCGAAATGAAATGAATTGAAAATGAATTCAAATTGAATTGAAAGCGAATTGAAATGAATTCAATTTGAATTGAAATTTGAATTGAATAGAAATGAATTTTGAAACGAATTTATAAAGAAGAATTCAATTTTGATTTGAATTGAAATGGAAGTTGAGATTGCTTTTGAAACGATTATTAAAACTATTTATATAATTCGTTTTAAATAGAAATCGACGAAATATATATTATATATATTATATATATAATATAATGGCCTGAAAATATACGCGCCGCGCCGCGGCAGTTCGTGAATTTCGACCATTCATTTCAAACGGACATTACGGGAGATCCGACCGTCGGATTCTCCTAAAACCGGAACCGTTGGGTTCGTATCGAAAAGAGCTTTCTAACGAATATTAGAAATTTGAAATCTAACGGTTGGATTTGGAATTATGTCCAAATCAAATTTGAAAAAGGTCGCTGTAAGTGCAGTTCGATGGCCGTTGATGGAAATCGACTGTACGGGCCTTGATAAAATTCTTAAAAATAGTAATAATTTGTGTAAAATCATAAGAAATGATTTGGGAAAAATTGGGATGAAAAACTCCATATTTGAAAAGATAAAAATAGATTTTTATCAAAATGAACTAGTTTTGAACTAGAAATATAATTCTATTTATTTTTAATAAATTGAATTTGAAATGGTTTTGATAATAACCAGAATTTCCAATGATTGCATTGGAATGGATTTGAATCGAAATTGTCTTCGGAATGTTTCGATGTTGGATTTCGTGATTATACAAATGTTGTTATGGAAATTTGAAAGATATAGATATATATATCGTTATTTCCAATACGATCTTTGTTGGCCGCAGAATTGAATATTGAATATAAGCCGGGATACTTTCTATTCAGAGCCTTGTATTGAATATCAAATGTGATTTGGGTTTGTCGTGAATGGTGTCTTCACTAACACTGTTCTTGGACTCAGTTGAGAAAAGATTGAATCTTTTTATTTAGATTTAATGAAGTGTACCAATTAAACGATATTTAATTGGAATTGAATTGATATTGATTTTTGGGTTTATCGTGAACAGTGTTTTAAATAACACTTGTTCTTTAACCCGATAATTAATGGAATGTGATTTTGGGTTTATCGTGAACTGTGTTTTAAATGACACTGATTCTTTAACCCAGTTAACGATTAAAACTAAGTGGAGTTTTAATGAATCTTTAATTAGATTGAAATGATCGAAAATGGAGCATCACCAGTTTTGCTCCGGGCGATAGTTAAATCTTTAATTAGACTTGAACGTGAAATGGTAATTGAATTTACCGATAACACTGTGGTGTTAGATATGAAGTATTACCAGTTTTACTTCATGGGATAAATAGGTTGGGATGGGGAAATTAAAATAAATGATTACTTCGGTAAGGTTCGCTAATCCCGACTAGTTTGAATTGAGATTCAAAAATAGAATAAAGAATAAATTCAAAGAATTTATCTTTGATAAAATTAATGGGAACCTTTCCCTATGAATGTGAAATCAGAAACTAACTGTCGGTTGGCTAAGCAGAATGGTTTTCTGGATATTGATCTGATGTTGGTTTCGGCCTTCGGGGTTAATATTTGGGGAATTATTCTCTTGATTAATTTACGGTTAGTGACTGATGAATTGGAATGAGGCGTATGTTGTGTTTGTGTAACACTCATTTAAAATATACGCGAGTTATTCGGAAAGACCGGGTTTGTCCCATTCTGAATAACTGATACGACGATAAGTCGAAGATGAAGACGGTGGTCGAAGACCGGAAGTCTTCACGTCGTTTGGGTGATAACTGATGATCTTGATTGGGCTGTACACCCAAGAAGATGGAAACAGTTGGTGATCGTCCAGACGTACTTGGAGATCGATGGATATGCGAGGTACTAGTTGCCTCCGGTTTCG
This sequence comes from Allium sativum, assembly GCA_030737875.1. NCBI lineage: Eukaryota > Viridiplantae > Streptophyta > Magnoliopsida > Asparagales > Amaryllidaceae > Allium > Allium sativum. Next base: position 496,855,474 of record CM060920.1, read on the forward strand.
TTCAGACCCAGAACGGACTTGTAAATGGACTGTGTGTCTGACATTGGATTTTAGTCTGTGTGATTGATCTCTATTAAATATATATCTGTTTGGCGACAGAGAATTTATTCTCTTGCTTAACGCCCTTCTCTGAGACGTACGAGCTTAGGGGTTATATATTGATGGATATCAAACGCATGGAGTGAATTGCCTGTGTGGCATGCCTAAGTGGCAATTGATCGAGGCTTCTGTTGAAAAGCAAAGTCTTGTGGTGATGATCAAAGCACGACCTTTGTGGCGTAGCTTTGTGTAACGTTTACCTCGCGTGTTTCACACCCGGTATGAACCAAAAACGGGAGACGGACCTTAGGGAGGACTTGCGTTTCTTTCTAGCTAGAAGTGGCGTCAGTGGTTTTACACGCCCTGACGAGTTTGACTTATGTGGTTGTTGCGGTTGCGAGGCGCCTCGGTTATATCGGTTTCGGCCGATGCATTCTGGTCGGCTGACGGACCAGACTTACACCCCATAGGGTGGGGAGACGTAGTGTTCAGGCATAATAATCCACATCGGTGGACCGGCCCTGTCGCTCCATGGGGCAGTTGCGGCTGTTCCTGAGACATGGGCTAGATTGTCTCGAATCGGTTGAGGACTATCTTTTGCCTCGGTTCATAGACGGAAATCCAATTTCCAAATACGTGACATTTGCGGTTTTATTTGTAGAGCCTAGTATGGCGACATAGTGGGATGGGGCGCTCATGCCGCCTATGATTGATACTTATGATTTGAAGTTGTTTTATACACTATGCACTTATAATAGTATCAAACGATTTGTTTTAACCGTATCAAGCATTCTTTGGCTGTTATAAGGGAAAACCCTATCCTCGGCTGCGTTGCATTGTGTGATGGGACCTGGGTCTTATAACAGCTTCATTTTTCTTTATTTAGCATTGCGCTGTTTATTTATGCACTGGTATTCTTGGGAGGAAACCCGTTCCGTGTTATACGGCGTGGTCCCTTGATTTACCTAACTTTAAATAAAGATTAACTGTTTTAGTTCTCACACCAGTCCCATGACTGACCTGGAGTTTATTGTTTTAACCTAAACTCTGGGTGCCCTTATTTTGACACGGGCAGCTAGTAGTTTCGGTTTTGCAGATTTATATTCTCAGGATCCTGGTTTATAGCTGGAACGATATCCGGAAAGCTTTGTATCCGTATATCTCTTCTAGTTGTGTATTGTATTATTTTCCGCTGCTATGTATTTAAATGTAATTTAAATCTCTGATATTTCTGTGTAATATTCTTTTCATACTCTGTATCTTCTTGTAATCTGATGCATTGTTGTAATATACAATGAAATGTTCTTCTGTATGCGTTATGTTTTGCCCTGTTCTCAAACGATAGGGCGTTTCGAACGGCCTGGATCGGTTTAGCGACTGGTTCGGACCGAGCGAAGTTCCTTGCCGTCACACATGCACTAAGCACGCAACATGGACTGGTATGAGTAAAACTATTTAAAATAGTTTGAGCCATTAAACGATATCTCATAATACCACGCCGTATAACAGAACAGGTTTTTCCCTTGTGAGAATCCAAAATATCTTTATATCAAAAACCTTTTGATATTATAATAATGTCTATCAACCACAATATAATAATCATCTAGTAGAAACGCTTTCATCTCACGCTCTGCATATATAGTATACAATCAAAACCACAAGCATGTATTGGGTAATGGATTTCCAACTATGAAAAGGTATGGAACCACCTTTCGCTAGTGTACCTCTAGAGAGGAATACACTGGGTTCAACAAGAACATCTTGCAACCCGGCCACACATGACCGACCACTCATTTCGCTTGAGTGTATCGAATGTATATCACCAACGGTTGGGATCAGCAACTGTTTCCCGAATCGGACAACATCGACAATAGATTTTTAGAAGTAAATGAAACTCTAGATCAGGTGATTATATGAGACGACCCGAACTTCCCCGTGAAGGAAAGCATGGATAGAATTGAGGACAAGACAAAATAGAACCCATACAGAAGAACATTTCATTGTTATTACAACAATTCCATCAGATACAAAAATATACATAGTATAAATGAATAAATTACATTCGATAAATATCAGAGATTACAATAAATTACATAGCAGCGGAAAATAATACAAAGCACAACTGAAGGTGATATACGGATACAGAGCTTTTCGGATATCATTCCAGCTGTAAATCAGGACCCTGTGAATATAAATCTGCAAAACCAAAACTACTAGCTGCCCGTGCGGAAAATAGGGGCACCCAGAGTTTAGGTTAAAACAATAAACTCCAGGTCAGTCATGTGACTGGTGTGAGAACTAAAACAGTTATTAATATTGGTTTTAAAGTTAGGTAAATCAAGGGACCACGCCGTATAACACGGAACGGGTTTCCTCCCAAGAATACCAGTGCATAGAACAAACAGCGCAATGCTAAATAAAGAAAAATGAAGCTGTTATAAGACCCAGGTCCCATCACACAATGCAACGCAAGCCGGAGGATAGGGTTTTCCCTTATAACAGCCAAAGCATGCTTGATACGTTTAAAACACATTATTTGATACTATTATAAGTGTATAGTGTCCAAACAATTTCAAATCATAAATATCAATCATAGGCGGCATAGCTACCATCTACTATGTCGCCATACTAGTTCTACAATTAAAACCGCAACACACGTATTGGAAATTGGATTCCGTCATGAGCCGAGGCAAGGGGCAAGTTCCTTTCCGCGTTCGAGACACTCTAGCAATGCCTCAGGACCCCACTCTGATCCTTTGGAACCTCCAAGGCCGGTCCTCTCTTACTTTTGAGGATTAATTATTCCTGAACACACGTTTCCCGGTCCTTACAGACCTATATCCAAGGCGCCTCGTATCCAACAACCACACAGGTGAAAAGTATATAAATGTCAGGGCTGGTAGGTTACTGACGCCACCCTAGCTAGAAAGAAACGTCGTGCACTCCTTGGGTCCGTATCCCGTTTTTGACTCATACCGAGGTGTGAGGCTCGCGAATTCACGTTATACACATAGCTTCGCCACACAGGCCGTGCTTTGATCATCAACCACAAGACATTGCTTTTCAACAGAAGCCTTGATCAATTGCCACTTACGCGTGCCACACTGGCAATTCACTCCATGCGACTGATGTCCATCGATATACAACCTCTGAGCTCGTACGTCTCAGAGAAGGGCGCTAAGCAAGAGAATAAATTCTTTGCCGCCAAACAGATGTATATTTAATAGAGATCAATCAACACAGAATAAAACCCAATGTCAGGCACACAATCCATTTACAAGTTTGTTCTGGGTCTGAACGAAACCGGAGGCACTTTCCTCGCATATCCATCCATCTCCAGGTACGTCTGGACGATCACCAACTGATTCCCTCATCCTGGGTGTACAGCCCAATCAAGATCATCAGTAATCACCCAAACGATATGAAGACTTCCGGTCTTCAACCACCGTCTTCATCTTCGACATCTCGTCGAATCGGTTATTCAGAATGGGTATAAACCCGGCCTTTCTGAATAACCCACGTATATAATAAACAAATGCTACACAAACACAACAAACGCCTCATTCCAATTCAGAATATTCTTTTATTCACAAAATCACATTTTTAGGGAAATGTTCCCATTAATTTTATCCAAGATAAATTCTTCTAAATTTATTCTTTAATCCTCCTTTGGATATCATTTCAAACCATTCTATGGTTTTCCAAACTAGTCGGGATTAGCGAACCACACCGAAGTAATTATTTATTTTATTTCCCAATCCCAACCTATATATCCCATGGAGCAAAACTGGTGATACTCCATTCCTAACACCACGGTGTTATCGGTAAAATTAATTACCATTTCACGTTCAAATCTAATTAAAGATTTAACTATCGCTTTGGAGCAAAACTGGTGATACTCCATTCTCGATCACTTTTCAGATTTGATAATTTAAATTATCAATTCACATTTTAATCTAATTAAAGATTCATTAAAACTCCACTTAGTTTTAATCTTCTCAAAAATCGATATCTTGCCTTTAACTGGGTTAAAGAACCAATGTCTTCTAAAACACGATTCACGATAAACCCAAATCACATTTGATATTAAATACAAGGCTCTGAATAGAAAATATATCGGCTTATATTCAATATCAAATTCTGAAACCAACATATATCGTATTGGAAATAACGATATAAAATATATCTTTCAAATTCCCATAACAATATCTGTATAGTCACGAAATCCAACATCGAAATATCCCGAAGATAATTTCGATTCAACTCTAGTCCAATCCACGTATTGGGGATATTGATTATTTTTAAAATCACTTTCAAATTCAATTTATTTATTTCAAAAATAAATTGATTTTGATTCTAGTTCAAAACTAGTTCATTTCGATAAAAATCTATTTTTATCTTTTCAAATATGGGATTTTTCAGCCTAATTTTTCACAAATCATTTCTTATGATTTTACACAAATTATATATATTTTTAATAATTTTGTCAAGGCCCGTACAGTCGATTTCCATCAACGGCCATCGAACTGCACTTACAGCGACCTTTTCCAAATTTGATTTGGACATAATTCCAAATCCAACCGTTAGATTTCAAATTTCTAATATTCAATGGAAAGCTCTTTTCGACATGAACCCAACGGTTCCGATTTTAGGAGAATCCGACGGTCGGATCTTCCGCAACGTCAATTCGAAGTCAATGGTCGAAATTCACGAACTGCCGCGGCGCGTTCTATTCAGGCCATTATATATAATATATATATATATATATTATATATATTTTGTCGATTTCCTTTTTAAAACGTATTTTATAAATCGTTTTAACTTCGTTTTCAAAACCATTTCAACCCTATATTCAATTTCAAATCAAAATTGGATATTTCATATCATTACTATATAAATGATAATATTTTCAAAATGTTATATTTTGAAATCACTTCTTTTCTATATTCATTATAAAAACGAATATAATCGATATAAATATCGTTCATGTCAAAATAGCGCAACTCTAATCAACATGGCTTTATATATTTCAATAAATCCGTTATTCTATTCAACAAATGAATATTTATTCTATTCAACACATGAATTTATATTTCTTCCAACACACGACTAATCTCAACACATGAGTACTGTCAACACATCACTATTTTTGTTATGTAAAATATTTATAAAACTATGGTATCTATCGTTTGATTTTCAATTAGACTTCAACCGTAAAGTAGTTCTAATTTTAAATATGATAAAGATGTAAATTTCATCGTATAAAATATTTCACTCAACACATGAACATCGTCAACACATGACTATTTTTATATTCAACACATGAATTTTCTTTTATAATATTCCTTATTTTCCCGATTGGAATGAGGCCCAATCAATCACCATATAATGTTAATTATATGGATTCCATACAACACATGTATATAATAGCATTGAAAAATAATCAACCATCAACCAAAGTGCACTACACTGTATAAGCATCAATATAGATATCTTACGCTTATAACAGCCTGTCAATCAATCGATCGACATATTTAATCAATCAGGATGAGTGAACTTCAAATTTCATCCCAACACCCGTGTGGGGTTTCAAACAATCAAACACAGATTTTATTTGTGCATTTGGGCGATGTGTAAAATTTATCGTCCCAATCAATGTCCTTCAAATTGGTGTACATAAACAAACCGTCTGGTTTGTAAATGAATATTTATTTATTCACATTCACGTTAAAAATTATATTTTTAACGATAAAACATTTTATTCCAACATATGAATTTCTATTCAATTCATTCTTTAAATAAAATGATATTTTTATTTATCTAACTTATTTTAGAAAATTTCGGCGGCATGACGGCACGATACTCGAAACGGGACAAGGCCTAGCCTTATCCCCGGTCTAGTGAAGGCCCACGCCATTCACAAATCAATCAATCCATTCATTTCACCAAACAATTCAATTTCAAATCAAATCATCTAACTAATCTATGCAACCAAACAAACAAGTCCATGGTCTGTGGACGATTGTGTCGGGTGCTACTAAGCACCGTCTGCATCCTAGTATATATATATAACTAGAAAAGAAATTGAAGAGTGAGAAATTCTCGCAAATAGCTATCCAACATCTTGACTCTTCTTTAATAGAAATCATCGCCATTCTCGCCCATTGTCATCTTCATCGCCCGTATTCTCTACATATGTAAAAATCGAATTTTTAATTTGCTATTCAATATATAAAAATCGAATTTTTACTTTCATGCTATTTGGATAAAAATCCTATTTTTACATTGCTACAATATAGATAAAAATTATATTTTCATCACGCTATTTTTCATATAAAGATTCCGCCTTTTTACATATAAAGATCTCGCCTTTTTACACTTCAAAAATCTAATCTCTTCTATTTAAAAATCAAATCTTTTCTAATTTAAAAATCAAATCTTTTCTAATTTAAAAATCAAATCTTTTCTAATTTAAAAATCAAATCTTTTCTAATTTGAAAATCAAATCTTTCTAATTTAAAAATCAAATCTTTTCTAATTTAAAAAATCAAATCTTTCTTCACTATTATGTCTAAATAAAACCATGATTCTTTTCTGAAATTATCTATATGAAGAACACACACACACACACATATATATATATACACACTTTACATAAATAATCAAATTAAATTAAATAAAATAAATCAATAAAACTTACAGGAGGAGGTGGCTGAGGGGGTGGGTTTGCTGTGCGTTGCTGGGAGCTCGGGGGAGGAAGGAGGCGGCGCGGTGACCATCAGGGCGAGGGGGTACGTGGGGTCATGATCGAAGGGGTTTCAGGAGGGGACGAAGGACCAGAGGATACGCGAAGGGGGAGGGTCGCGACCGTGGGTGGCTCGATTTGGCTAGGGCGTGGCGGTTCTCTTGGATTGGGGGAGGTAGCGGTTTCAGAAAGGGGGAAGAAACAGGGTGGAGCGTCGCTGGGGGGGGGGGGGGGGGCGATGGCCAGAGGTGGTCGTCGGCGGTGAGGAGGGTGAAGCGGCAGTGAGAGGAGCTCCTCCTGGTGGCAGGCGCGACTTCGACTATATATATATATATTTTTTTTATTTCTTTTGAGAATGATTTCAACGGGGGGGGGGGGGGGCCTGGTTAAATGAGAAAGGTAGTTTTTAATTTTTTTAATTTTATTATTTTAATTGCATAAAGTTGACTTTTACATACGACCTCGAAACGAGGCCCACCGCCTGTCGTCTATAGCATTTTACACCCACTCCGAACACAATGGGATATGTATCGCAAGCTGATTTGATCGTTTCGATCAGTTTTCGTCAAAATCAACATATAACTCTATATATTGAATTTGAACGCGCATTTCAATTTACCGGGGTCACATACTAACTCTATAAATTGCAAAAAAATATTTTCTAGCTTCGTATTGACGATACGGTCCTAACAAAACTAGTTTCATCGAATTCTGAGACCGTTAGAAAAATGGCCAATTTCCAGTCGATTAAAATCAATTGAAACTGGTCAAACGCGTTTTCCTTTTCCACGCTCACATATTGATTCGAAAAATTTTGAAATTTTAAACCTAGCAATAATTTGACATCACGGATCCAACAAAAGTGGTTTCGTCGAAATCCGAGGTCGTTTGCAAAATGTCCATTTTTAAGGGCCTGAATTCCATAGCGACTATTCAGAATTTTCAACTGGACATATCTTTTGATTCCCGCTATGAAATTTCGATTATTCGGATTCGTTGGAAAGATATTATCCATTAGATCCTAATGTTTTTGGTTTCACTAAAATCCGGATTGTTTTGCACCCAGCACATTCAATTGAAGTTTGAAATCGAATTATCGAACTACCGCGCCATTTTCAATTCTATTTATAATTATATATATAATTATTTATATTCTAACAACGACGCATATAATATATACGTCGAATTCTATTCAAAATAAATTTCTCTTCGATTTTATTTAAAATAATCTATTTTAAATAATCAAAATTCGCTAAAATCGCCAAAATAAAAAATTTAAAACTGGCCCAGATTTTCGGGTAGTTACATTATACACCCTAATAGGTGCGACCTACATAGCCATGTTGCCTGCCCGATTTCTGTCATTTCCCGGTTGTGAGGCTAGAGGTAACGCTTATCTCTGACAGATCACACGTTTATTCACTTTGAATGTCAGATCGTCATACCCGCCAAATCACAAATTGATTTCCCCAAAAACACCACGGGTATACAGCTAAGAGAAGCGAATTCCTCCCCCACCAAACGTGAATACGTTTGAAGAGATCAACTTACGCGATCTATTAGATATACTCTGTCAGACCTTCTTCCATACAAGTTGTCCTGGGACTGAACAAACCGAAGGCACTATTCAGTACAACCATCTTAGGAAATATTTACCTAAGATTTATACAACAGCCCTTGCACTTTACTCCGTCTTCAATTATCTTTGGCATATATGATTCGCAACGTTTATGCTAATACGGAGTAGTTCTTCGGATAATAATCCAACCGGTCTCTCCATATTAACAACGTTAAAATGGTCGAAAACTTCGATAGTCGATGAGTTAACTATCAAAGAAAAACACGTGTGTAAACAACGATCTTATTTCCAGATGGAAATTACATCGATCAATCACCAATCAACTTTTATCCTTTAAATTAATTTATCATTAATTTATTTCATTTTTCATTTCCTATTTCCATATATTCAACATTTCTTATTTTCTCAATTTAGAAAATATATGTTATTAACACTGGAAAACATTTCCATTTCTTGTTTTCTATATTAGAAAACATTTCTGATTCTTATTTGGAAAACATTTCCAAAACTCTTACATTGGACTTAGACAGAAGTTTAAACAAACCATCGCTATGCCAACTCAAACCATTACACTCATTAACTAAATTTACTTAACCAACTTCACTATCAAACCTTACCATTCCTTAGTTAAGAAGGAGGTCAATCAAGTTGGGGTATAATTACCTCTCAGACCTTAACTGAACAACGTTTTAATTTCGAAATAGTCAAAGTTTATCTTTTTAAATAGTTAACAAACTTCCTTACGTAACTCTCGGATTCTATTTACGTATCCACTTCTTTATTGAAAACATTGATTATAACGATAACGTTATAATCCCTACTTTCGAAATATCTAACTTCCATTATAACTTTTATTCTTTAATGTGAATGAATAAATAAACACCTAATTTATAAATAAATAAATCTTGATTTAAACACCGAAAAGTAAATAATACTTTCCCGAATTCGATATAATCGAATTCGACGATTAACTCTCTTTTGAGTAATCTCTATTTGATTAACTCTCCTTCGAATATCTATATTCGATTAACTCCCTTTCAAATACCATATTCAATTTACTAATATTTGATTAACTAATGTTCGACTTAACTCTATTCGATTAACTCGACTTGACTAACCATACTCGACTAACTTCTTTTGAATAACTATATTCAATTTACTTACCTTCGAATACCATATTCGATTTACTTAACTTTCGAATACCATATTCGATTTACTCTTCTCGAATAACTATTGTAACGACCCGTGTTTTTGGCCGTCAAAGATTTAATTTAATTTATTTATTTTAAATATCATATTGGGAATATAATGAAATTTAATATTTAATTCGTTATTAAAAACGAAGTTGAACGTTATAATATATATATATATATATAAATCGAGCTTGAAAATGGCGCTGCAGTTCGCAATATAGAGTTTTGAACTTCAACTGAGAATACAGGATTCGATATAAGTCGGATTTCTGTGAAACAAGAAACGTTGGAGCCGTATTGGCAATAGCTTTCATATGAAAGAGAAAAATCCAGATTTCGTGTTATAGTTTGATAGTTATGGCCAAATCAAAATTTGAAATAGTCGCTATGGAAAACCGTTATTTAATTATAGGCCTTTAAAATGGCCGTTTTGCAAACGGACTCAGATTTCGACGAAATCAGTTTCATTAGAACCGTATCGCTAAATTATTGTATGATGGTGAATGGAGTGGAAAACCGATGTCGTATGTGACCACGGTAGCCGTAAACGCCCGTTCAATTTCTATAACGCGTAATTAAATAAATAAAGAGATATTTGAGTGTAACTTGAGCAGACGATCGAATTAGGCCATGAAACCAGTTCCGTTGAGTTCGTATCGTCGATTAGAGTCAGGATAGGTATATAGTTTGTTATTTTTAGAGACCGGAAAATTTGGTGTTAAAGGGGGTATTGCGGTTCGAGGTAAAAATAGCCTACCGGGGCAACAGTCTCAGAATGCGACGAAATTAGTGCCGTTGGGTTCGTATCGAAAAGTTATTATCGATGTTCGCAGTTTCAAGTGGATTTGATTTATCTGGTGAACGTGGAAAAATTAAACGCGTGTTCATTTCTGGTTTCATAAAGGAATTTTTTTCATACGACCTCGGAGTGCGACAAAACCTGTCCCATTGGATCCGGAATATCTTTTTACACTAAGATTAGCATTTTTATCGGTAAACAGAAATCGTTTGTAGAAATTTTATCACATTACTTTAGAACGAAGTATCGTTATAATGATTCTAACCTATATATATATTATATATTTCTATTAAATCCATTCCACTGTTCCTTCTCTTTCTTGTATTTCAAATCTGTGTTTTCTTGCCTGCCGACAGCACACTGCTACCGACATATGGAATGAAATAACAGCTCACGCCTAAGCAAGCTAATACTGGGAAACCGCACCCTACTATGTACTGGAAACCGTGGTAACCACGTAATTCATTCACTATATATACAGCACGCACTCCCTTCTTTTCCTTTACGGCTTACACAAAATCGAACTAGAGGAAAGAAAAAAAAAATAGCAGAAGGATTTTCGAAAGGGATGGGAAGCAAAACAGTAAAGAGCAGGTGGGTAGCTCGGTTGAGCCGAACTGAGCAGTGGAGAATTAGCGCAAGGGTGCTCGAGTGTCGGCCAGGAGGAGCGTTGGTCTCCTGGAGCGCAAGGGAAGGGTGGATTAGCTGATGGCGTGATGAAGGATGTTGTAGCAGGCTTTTAAAAAAAAAAAAAAAAAGGGGGACGTTGCATGGAAAACCTGAAGGTAGCGAGAAGAAGATAAGGGAGAGTTGTATATGGGGGTGTCACGATGGGTTTGTACAGCAAATGGGAACGGTGCGTTCATGGTAGTTGGGAAGAAGGAGAAGTGGTGCGGGTTTGTGTACTGATCGATGGGGTGGGCTGTATTTTTAAGGAGCAGGCCTTGGGCCAACGGAAAAAAAAAAAAGAGAGAAGGATTGAACCGGTGGAGAGGCTACTGCGTTGAAAGGGTGAGGACGGAAACCATGGGTTACACACTAAGGACATTTGGCCAAGATACATACATGGGTAAGGTTCCCGTTTAAAGTAACAAAGTTTAAGTAATTAATCTAACTTACCATTCTACCTTAATCCTATATGCAAAAGGGTAGATTTTTGCAGGCGTCCATTGTGTTAGTACAGTACGATTTAAATAATACGGACCACTTTCTAGTTATGCACAGACCAAATTTGTTTAATACGCTGATTTGTTAAAACATATACGATAACCAGTTAGTTGTAAGTTAGTAGTGTACTGAATTAAACTAAGTTGCTAACCCCTATGATTAAACGTATGTGAATTAGTGATAACATATATGTTAGGTTGATTAGTATTATAACTGGATCTTTAAAACCGGGCCGTGCAGCTTGTATAAATGTATACCAGTGCTTAAACTATCCAATCGGGTTCTAACGAAACAAAAGGAGATTAAGACACCGTATTTATTAGTTAAAATTGATAAGTGTTGATTAATTTTAATTAAAAGTTAATTATTTAAAATATAAAACGTATAATTTATTCGTATATGAACAGAGTGAAACAAAACAAACACTGTCGGGGTCCGTATCGACGGACCTAACCGTTCGGAGCTAGTTTGGACGTATGGGAATCAACTGAACTAACGTTCAACGTCAGATCAGATCAAGGTGAGTTAAACTCACTCAGTTACCCTTTTTATATTTTATATAAATTGGGTGTTTTTGTTTTGTGTGCCCTGCTTGCCAATGATTGACTGGTTTGCTAATTATCTATTCATCTGTTAGTTTAACCGATGAAATTAAACTGTGTTTAATTTCAGTGAAATACCGAACCGTTATTTTAACGATTGGTTCCAATAAAGGTAACTCACCTTGGTTGGTCACGTTTATTTATAAACGTGTTTAAAATGGTTGCATTGTTTGAATTGCTTGTGGTTGATGTTAAATGGTTGTTATTTAGTTTATCAGTTAAACAAAACTGAACAGTCTGATTTGAGATAACCATTTGAATACAGGGAAGAACAGGTTGGAGGGATCCAATCGGATTCCTCAAAAATATTATTTATTTCAAATTATCATATATGAACTGCCCTGTTTGTAGTGTTTGATTTGATGGTTGATTATTGAATGTTCAACATCTGTTAATTTAAACCAGTGGGTGATATTGGTTGGGTATTTGGCAACGTATGGCCTAGAAAATCAACCGTTTTATAGATATTGATTCACCGTCAGGTGAGTCAATAGAGATAAAGTTATAAAATGTATTTTATAACTGGAGATAAATTTTTGAACATATTATTTTGAATAAAAGTTATTCAAGAGAAAGAAATAAATATTTTATTTATGTAAGACTTTAAATTATTTTTAATTGATTTTATAAAGCAAGTTCCGATGTAAATCAGATTGATAAGTACGAGATAGGAAATAAAATCACATAGTATTCAGGATGAGTGGCCATTTCGTACGACTGCTAGCGAAATTCGCAGGGCTGCAGATAGCCTACGGCGGTCGGATGTTTCCTGAGGGAATCAGGCGTAACCATTGTGATCGCTGTGATCTAGAGTCAAGCGAATGGAGTTAAGACGAATGTTAATTAATCAATTAGAGTTATTCAAATATCGTATTTTTGAATATTTAAAGAATTGGAAGTTTCAATTTAACAAAAGTAAATTAGTTTATCAAAGGCCAAATGATGCTGAATACTGAACCAGTGAACTCATTGGAGTGTCATGATTGAAACACTGTATATTTTGATAGTTAAAACACCGACTATCAAATCTGTCCAATACGATTGTTGGTATGGAAAGACCGGGATCTAATTTATTCGAAAACCATTCCGACCAACAAATACGTGAAGATCTCAGAAGATGATCGAGATGGAGTATTGAAGACCGTGGATTTTCATAAACGGAAGAACCACTAATATTCTCTGCCTGGCAAGCAGAGATAAGCTGTGATTCTGTCGTAGTTGGAATCTACGGGTTGCAAGGACTTCTCGCTACTGATCCATGGGGTGATTCCTATATGGATGCGGTAGGAGAGTGCCTTCGGTTCATCCTGTTCCTGGATGACGTATATGGACGATGTCTGACAGAGTATTTCCAAAGGGTCACGTACGTTGATTTCTTCAAACGTACGATAGTTGTTGGCAGGGAATTGCCATTCTCTAGCTTTCAGCTAGAGTATTTTTGTGGACGTCAATTAGTGATATCTGACGGATCTGACGATGTGGCATTCAAAGTGAATGACGACCAGATGATCAGAAGGTAAAATCTAGACCTCAAGCCTCATCAACCGGGAAATGACAAAAATCGGGCAGGTAGCATGGCTATGTGGGTCGCTCCCATTAGGGTGTATGATCACCTATCTAGAGGAAATCCTATTTGCTTCTTAAATCTATGTTCGATGCTGTCCCTTGTCGGGAGGCGGTTGCTGATCCCAACCGTCGGTGATATACATTCGATACTCTCAAGCGAAATGAGGGGTCGGTCATGTGAGGGCCGGGTTGCAAGAAGTTCTTGTTGAACCCAGTGTATTCGTCTCTAGAGATACACTATCGGAAGGTGGACCCATACCTTGTCAGGTCGGAATCCAATATCCAATAAGCGCCTGCGGGTTTTGTTTGTATACTATATATGTAGAGCGTGAGATGCAAGCGTTCTACTAGATTCTATTTACTTGTATTTAGACATTATTATAATATCAGAAGAGATATTGATTTCAAAAATGTTTTGGGTTATCGTAAGGTAAAAACCGTCCGTGTTTATGTGTGGATTTGGTCTTACGATTATCCTTTTCTTTTGAAAAGGTTTTGAACTTTAAAAATCATGATTGGATGATTTACCCTTATTACTGTGCGAGTTTATCTCACTCTGGTTCACCAGACTGACCCGGTGTTTTGTAAATGCTTGGGTTAGACCGGGTTGTATAGGTTCAGGTTATCGACTGCTGTGAAGAGACGAGCTGGGGGAATCCAGACGTATGATATTACTACTATTCCGCTGTGTGTTATATGATGACAGATTAGTATCACTGTCCAGATGTGTACTCTGATATTGTAAGTATTTCAAAAGCTTTCAATAAAGGTTATTTCTGTATTATATTTTGTTCCGCTGCGATGTGAGACTCTGTGTTGTGTTGTGTTCTTCTTCTTCTTCTATTCTAATATTTCTTTCTTATCTCACCTTCTAAATTCTTTCTATTAATGATCTGGAATGTTCGATGTCTGAATGGTCAACATGGTAGTTTAATGTTGATTTTCGGAGTCGAAAATCCCGGTTCGTTACAGTGGTATCAGAGCTGAAGGTTGAGTAATTACCTTGGCTCTGTGGCGTGACTCAGTAGAGATGGGGTTAGCAATACCCTAGATTGAGTTTGAGCGTATATATATGAGCGCGTATTTGTAAATTGTTATAAAAACTGTTTATATTGTGTTGATTGGTTTGTCGAGTAGTTTATGAATTCTGGTCGATACAGTAATGCAAACTGTGTCGATAAGTGTTTCTAAACTCTTGGACAGAATAATTCGACACAGTATGTTTTTGAAAGAGGGTAAATGAAATAATTTTACCCAAATTTATATTTTGATATAAAAGAATGATTAATATTTGGAGTATTATAGTAGATTGGATGTGTTATAATGGAATGGTTATGTAAGTAACCAATCAGAATTCCTATGGATATAATATATGGAATTAGATGAATTTAATCTGAAATCTAAATCAGAATTGGAATTAAAATTCCTTAAAGTGGGATAAATGATTGCAAATGAACTTGAATTGAATATAAGAAAATTTTAAAATCCTGGGAGATTTTAAATTGTTTTACAAGCCTTGAAAAGGATATTTTGAACTGATTTCAAAGTGGAAGTGTTTAGAAATGGTTTTGAAAGTGATATAGTATTAAACTCACTTCGACAACTGGAAAATAGATTCCGAGGATGTGCGCGCCATTATCGGTGTTCATTTTCGAGTTCTAAGTGACGGATTACTACCAAAAATCCTGTTTTGAACTGCTTTGAGAAAAAACGAGTTGTTTGAATCCTGGAAAGAAATGTTTGATTTTTGAAAGAACTGAACTGTTTAAAAACTCCCAGGGAAAGTGTTTGAACAAGAACAAGATTAAATATTGTGAAAGCGAATATGAATTGAATTGAAACCAATTAACTGGAAATTGAATCAGGATATAATATATCATGTTGAATTAGATTTTGAATTGGGAGACAGGAATCTGAAATGGTGTTGGACTGGTAAGTCAAGAGTTGAAATTGGTGATGAATGGAAATTGAGTTAAGAATGAGATTTGGCTTGGACGCATGAAGGATTTGGTTTTGAGGATAAAATTGGAATTTCGTTTGGAAATGCAGTTGTATATGCTGACAGAGTAGCAGACGGAGGGATATAATGATATGCCCGACAAAAAGGTACACGTTTATTTTTATATGGGTTTGGTGATTTATGAGCCTATTTGGCAAGCCACTTGGCTGTTTATTTTCTTTTGAATTGGAGAAGGCCCAGAATGGCGAGTTGTAGTTGTACCGATTGAGCCGTACAGAGGAGGTGCTGGCGAAATTTTTCAGGAATTTAAGGTGTTAGAAAATTTTCGATATTTTTGAAAATATTTATTCACAGTATTGAATTGGTTTCTAATTTAATATAAAATTAGATTTGAAATTAATGAGCTTATAACGTTCTTTCTTACCTTAGCAATTTCGAGGACGAAATTATTTTAAGGGGGGAAGAATGTAACGACCCATGTTTTTGGCCATCAAAGATTTAATTTAATTTATTTATTTTAAATATCATATTGGGAATATAATAAATTTAATATTTAATTCGTTATTAAAAACGAAGTTGAACGTTATAATTTATATATATATATAAATCGAGCTTGAAAATGGCGCTGCAGTTCGCAATATAGAATTTTGAACTTCAACTGAGAATACAGGATTCGATATAAGTCGGATTTCTGTGAAACAAGAAACTTTGGAGCCGTATTGGCAATAGCTTTCATATGAAAGAGAAAAATCCAGATTTCGTGTTATAGTTTGATAGTTATGGCCAAATCAAAATTTGAAATAGTCGCTATGGAAAACCGTTATTTAATTATAGGCCTTTAAAATGGCCGTTTTGCAAACGGACTCAGATTTCGACGAAATCAGTTTCATTAGAACCGTATCGCTAAATTATTGTATGATGGTGAATGGAGTGGAAAACCGATGTCGTATGTGACCACGGTAGCCGTAAACGCCCGTTCAATTTCTATAACGCGTAATTAAATAAATAAAGAGATATTTGAGTGTAACTTGAGCAGACGATCGAATTAGGCCATGAAACCAGTTCCGTTGAGTTCGTATCGTCGATTAGAGTCAGGATAGGTATATAGTTTGTTATTTTTAGAGACCGGAAAATTTGGTGTTAAAGGGGGTATTGCGGTTCGAGGTAAAAATAGCCTACCGGGGCAACAGTCTCAGAATGCGACGAAATTAGTGCCGTTGGGTTCGTATCGAAAAGTTATTATCGATGTTCGCAGTTTCAAGTGGATTTGATTTATCTGGTGAACGTGGAAAAATTAAACGCGTGTTCATTTCTGGTTTCATAAAGGAATTTTTTTCATACGACCTCGGAGTGCGACAAAACCTGTCCCATTGGATCCGGAATATCTTTTTACACTAAGATTAGCATTTTTATCGGTAAACAGAAATCGTTTGTAGAAATTTTATCACATTACTTTAGAACGAAGTATCGTTATAATGATTCTAACCTATATATATATTATATATTTCTATTAAATCCATTCCACTGTTCCTTCTCTTTCTTGTATTTCAAATCTGTGTTTTCTTGCCTGCCGACAGCACACTGCTACCGACATATGGAATGAAATAACAGCTCACGCCTAAGCAAGCTAATATTGGGAAACCGCACCCTACTATGTACTGGAAACCGTGGTAACCACGTAATTCATTCACTATATATACAGCACGCACTCCCTTCTTTTCCTTTACGGCTTACACAAAATCGAACTAGAGGAAAGAAAAAAAAAATAGCAGAAGGATTTTCGAAAGGGATGGGAAGCAAAACAGTAAAGAGCAGGTGGGTAGCTCGGTTGAGCCGAACTGAGCAGTGGAGAATTAGCGCAAGGGTGCTCGAGTGTCGGCCAGGAGGAGCGTTGGTCTCCTGGAGCGCAAGGGAAGGGTGGATTAGCTGATGGCGTGATGAAGGATGTTGTAGCAGGCTTTTAAAAAAAAAAAAAAAAAGGGGGACGTTGCATGGAAAACCTGAAGGTAGCGAGAAGAAGATAAGGGAGAGTTGTATATGGGGGTGTCACGATGGGTTTGTACAGCAAATGGAAACGGTGCGTTCATGGTAGTTGGGAAGAAGGAGAAGTGGTGCGGGTTTGTGTACTGATCGATGGGGTGGGCTGTATTTTTAAGGAGCAGGCCTTGGGCCAACGGGAAAAAAAAAAAAGAGAGAGAAGGATTGAACCGGTGGAGAGGCTACTGCGTTGAAAGGGTGAGGACGGAAATCATGGGTTACACACTAAGGACATTTGGCCAAGATACATACATGGGTAAGGTTCCCGTTTAAAGTAACAAAGTTTAAGTAATTAATCTAACTTACCATTCTACCTTAATCCTATATGCAAAAGGGTAGATTTTTGCAGGCGTCCATTGTGTTAGTACAGTACGATTTAAATAATACGGACCACTTTCTAGTTATGCACAGACCAAATTTGTTTAATACGCTGATTTGTTAAAACATATACGATAACCAGTTAGTAGTAAGTTAGTAGTGTACTGAGTTAAACTAAGTTGCTAACCCCTATGATTAAACGTATGTGAATTAGTGATAACATATATGTTAGGTTGATTAGTATTATAACTGGATCTTTAAAACCGGGCCGTGCAGCTTGTATAAATGTATACCAGTGCTTAAACTATCCAATCGGGTTCTAACGAAACAAAAGGAGATTAAGACACCGTATTTATTAGTTAAAATTGATAAGTGTTGATTAATTTTAATTAAAAGTTAATTATTTAAAATATAAAATGTATAATTTATTCGTATATGAACAGAGTGAAACAAAACAAACACTGTCGGGGTCCGTATCGACGGACCTAACCGTTCGGAGCTGGTTTGGACGTATGGGAATCAACTGAACTAACGTTCAACGTCAGATCAGATCAAGGTGAGTTAAACTCACTCAGTTACCCTTTTTATATTTTATATAAATTGGGTGTTTTTGTTTTGTGTGCCCTGCTTGCCAATGATTGACTGGTTTGCTAATTATCTATTCATCTGTTAGTTTAACCGATGAAATTAAACTGTGTTTAATTTCAGTGAAATACCGAACCGTTATTTTAACGATTGGTTCCAATAAAGGTAACTCACCTTGGTTGGTCACGTTTATTTATAAACGTGTTTAAAATGGTTGCATTGTTTGAATTGCTTGTGGTTGATGTTAAATGGTTGTTATTTAGTTTATCAGTTAAACAAAACTGAACAGTCTGATTTGAGATAACCATTTGAATACAGGGAAGAACAGGTTGGAGGGATCCAACCGGATTCCTCAAAAATATTATTTATTTCATATTATCATATATGAACTGCCCTGTTTGTAGTGTTTGATTTGATGGTTGATTATTGAATGTTCAACATCTGTTAATTAAAACCAGTGGGTGATATTGGTTGGGTATTTGGCAACGTATGGCCTAGAAAATCAACCGTTTTATAGATATTGATTCACCGTCAGGTGAGTCAATAGAGATAAAGTTATAAAATGTATTTTATAACTGGAGATAAATTTTTGAACATATTATTTTGAATAAAAGTTATTCAAGAGAAAGAAATAAATATTTTATTTATGTAAGACTTTAAATTATTTTTAATTGATTTTATAAAGCAAGTTCCGATGTAAATCAGATTGATAAGTACGAGATAGGAAATAAAATCACATAGTATTCAGGATGAGTGGCCATTTCGTACGACTGCTAGCGAAATTCGCAGGGCTGCAGATAGCCTACGGCGGTCGGATGTTTCCTGAGGGAATCAGGCGTAACCATTGTGATCGCTGTGATCTAGAGTCAAGCGAATGGAGTTAAGACGAATGTTAATTAATCAATTAGAGTTATTCAAATATCGTATTTTTGAATATTTAAAGAATTGGAAGTTTCAATTTAACAAAAGTAAATTAGTTTGTCAAAGGCCAAATGATGCTGAATACTGAACCAGTGAACTCATTGGAGTGTCATGATTGAAACACTGTATATTTTGATAGTTAAAACACCGACTATCAAATCTGTCCAATACGATTGTTGGTATGGAAAGACCGGGATCGAATTTATTCGAAAACCATTCCGACCAACAAATACGTAAAGATCTCAGAAGATGATCGAGATGGAGTATTGAAGACCGTGGATTTTCATAAACGGAAGAACCACTAATATTCTCTGCCTGGCAAGCAGAGATAAGCTGTGATTCTGTCGTAGTTGGAATCTACGGGTTGCAAGGACTTCTCGCTACTGATCCATGGGGTGATTCCTATATGGATGCGGTAGGAGAGTGCCTTCGGTTCATCCTGTTCCTGGATGACGTATATGGACGAATGTCTGACAGAGTATTTCCAAAGGGTCACGTACGTTGATTTCTTCAAACGTACGATAGTTGTTTGCAGGGAATTGCCATTCTCTAGCTTTCAGCTAGAGTATTTTTGTGGACGTCAATTAGTGATATCTGACGGATTTGACGATGTGGCATTCAAAGTGAATGACGACCAGATGATCAGAAGGTAAAATCTAGACCTCAAGCCTCATCAACCGGGAAATGACAAAAATCGGGCAGGCAGCATGGCTATGTGGGTCGCTCCCATTAGGGTGTATGATCACCTATCTAGAGGAAATCCTATTTGCTTCTTAAATCTATGTTCGATGCTGTCCCTTGTCGGGAGGCGGTTGCTGATCCCAACCGTCGGTGATATACATTCGATACTCTCAAGCGAAATGAGGGGTCGGTCATGTGAGGGCCGGGTTGCAAGAAGTTCTTGTTGAACCCAGTGTATTTGTCTCTAGAGATACACTATCGGAAGGTGGACCCATACCTTGTCAGGTCGGAATCCAATATCCAATAAGCGCCTGCGGGTTTTGTTTGTATACTATATATGTAGAGCGTGAGATGCAAGCGTTCTACTAGATTCTATTTACTTGTATTTAGACATTATTATAATATCAGAAGAGATATTGATTTCAAAAATGTTTTGGGTTATCGTAAGGTAAAAACCGTCCGTGTTTATGTGTGGATTTGGTCTTACGATTATCCTTTTCTTTTGAAAAGGTTTTGAACTTTAAAAATCATGATTGGATGATTTACCCTTATTACTGTGCGAGTTTATCTCACTCTGGTTCACCAGACTGACCCGGTGTTTTGTAAATGCTCGGGTTAGACCGGGTTGTACAGGTTCAGGTTATCGACTGCTGTGAAGAGACGAGCTGGGGGAATCCAGACGTATGATATTACTACTATTCCGCTATGTGTTATATGAGGACAGATTAGTATCACTGTCCAGATGTGTACTCTGATATTGTAAGTATTTCAAAAGCTTTCAATAAAGGTTATTTCTGTATTATATTTTGTTCCGCTGCGATGTGAGACTCTGTGTTGTGTTGTGTTCTTCTTCTTCTTCTATTCTAATATTTCTTTCTTTCTTATCTCACCTTCTAAATTCTTTCTATTAATGATCTGGAATGTTCGATGTCTGAATGGTCAACATGGTAGTTTGATGTTGATTTTCGGAGTCGAAAATCCCGGTTCGTTACAACTATATTCGATAATCTCTCTTCGAATAAACTATATTCAATTACTCCTTCGAATATCTTATATTCGATAACTCTTTATTTCGAATAAACGATATTCGAAAATTTCTCTTTTCGAATAAACTATATTTGATAAATCTCTCTTCGAATAGACTATATTCGATTACTCCTTTTCGAATAACTAAATTCGATTAACTCCTTTTGATTAAACTAAAATCGATAACTCCTTTTGATTTAACTAATCGATAACTCCTTTCGATTAAACTAATCGATAACTCCTTTCCTCAAACTTTGTTCGAATAAACTATATTCGATACTCCTTTAACTCTATTCGAATAAACTATATTCGGTACTCCTTTAACTCTATTCAAATAACCAATATTCGACTACTCCTTTGGATTAACTCATTTGGATTAACTCGGTTCGATTAACTCATCTTAATTAACTTGACTTGATTAACTCCATTTAAATAACTCTAACTGGTCAACTCTAACTAATTAACTCTAACTGGTTAACTCTAACTCTAATCGATTAATTCTAACTGGTTAACTCTAACTGGTTAACTCTAACTCTAATCGATTAACTCTGATTGAATAATTAATATTCGATTAAATCATTTCGATTAGCTCATTTCGATTTACTCTTTTGAATTATTCCTTTGAATTATTTCCTTTGGATTATCTCCTTTGAATTATTCCTTTGAACTATTTCCTTTGGATTATCTCCTTTGAATTATCTCCTTTTCTATTTATTTACTTAACAAATAACTATTCCCTTTTCAAATTCTATTTATTTAACAAATAAATATTTCCTTTATCTTTTCTATTTATTTAACAAAAAAATATTTCCTTTATCTTTTCTTTTTATTTAACAAATAAATATTTCCTTCTACATTTGTTTTTACAAATATTTTCTTTTATATTTGTTTTACAAATATATTCCTTTATATTTGTTTTCACAAATATTTCCAATTCAATTATATTTGTTTTACAAATATAATTTATTTTCAATATACACTTTGACAAATCCTTTTGTATATTCCAGTATTTCTTATGGTGTTTCAAATACCATATATCATTGCTCAGTATCACCCAAACAAACACAATCAACAACAGATTGTATATCACATCATATATAATAATATATATGAAAAACAGTAAAATAAATGTTGAGGAATCCAGTTGGATTCCTTTGACCTGTTTCCCTGCATCACAGATGTTAAACAATATAATTAACATCGATTTCATTTCGATATGAAATATTCTGCTAAACAGAATCAATATATGATTAACGATTTATATCTATATCGTTATTTATAATTTCAACCAATACATAAGCAATTCAACCAAACAGTTAACACACATCAATCAACAGAAAATTATCAGTTCTAAGAATACGTTATAAAAATATAACTGTTCAGAGTTGGTGAGTTTTACTCACATTGGACGATCATCGTTAATAACGATAACCATCGCTTGATTCAGACGGACACTTTATTTCTCTATAAATTGTAACGAGCCTCAATCCACTCCCAGTTAGTTCCACTGGGTAGCCACCGTCCATACGATCCTAACGGATCTTGTTTCACTGAGTTTCGACCACATATGAGAAAGTTATGATATTTCTAAGTGAGTATACATTAAATTTTAATTTAAACTAAATTGATTAAAACCTCTGGGCTTTACCCTTATATGTCGGCCCACTACCATATCCCAGAACCCAGCACGTTCTCCCTACCTCTTCTTCCTCGATTTCCACGCGAGCTCCAGGTAGTTAAACATAGCCATTTCCTCACGTCCATCTCCAAACCGCACCTTCAATCCTTCACGAAATCGAAAACTAAAACCACCGTCATCTTCCTCTTCAATTCCTCTTTCTACCCATACTCACAACACCAATCTCGCTCACCATCATTGTATCGTGACACCAGACCTCAGCGAGCCCCTCCAGAACTCGAGCGATGCTTCTTCCCATCGAATACAACCAGATTTCACAAACAAGATCCCTTTCAACCCTTTAACATCAATACACCATCCGATTCAACCAAAAATCACTACATCTCACAATATATCGAACCCTAGGTGCTGCGCCTAATTTATAGTGACGGGAAACTGTGTCGAGCCACACAAAATCCATATGAGAGAGACGCCACCGGACTCCATATGTATATGTACAATGATTTACATATTTTTTTTGAAATTGTTTGATTTTTCTGAAGATGGAAACTTTACTGCAGCAAATGAAAAATGTTGGCGGCTCATTGTTTCTTGCATTTATAAAGGGTGTGGGTGTGGCTGAGAAGGGAGAAGATGTGGCATGTTTAGGTTCACTAAAGTAGGATATTTTTATTTAATATTTTATTTTGCTAATTTGTCATTGTATCTGCCTTCTAAAAATCCCTGTGATTACATACGATACCTAAAAAATACGAAAATGGGCATGCAGCTAGAGTTTGACATTACTAACCCAACAAAACCGGTTTCGTCGAATTCCGACTTTGTTTGCTCACACAGCATATTTTTAACCGTCAAAATACTAACTGTTTTTCACATTAAAAATCGGTACGGCCGCATACTGACTTCAAAAATCACGAAAACTGAAATCTAGCAATAATTTAACATTGCGGATCCAACAAAATTAGTTTTGTCGAATTCTGAGGTCGTTTGCAAAACTGGCTATTTTTAAAGCTCTAAATAACCCTTTTAAATATATAAATATATTTAAAAATAATTAAATTAAATATTTAAAAATAAATATTATCTTATATATTCACAGTGGAATACCATACAACTCCAATTTGATTTTTAACTCGATATTTCAAAATTCCCAGTTATATCGATATTCAATTTATATTTAGATCCTTTTTAAAATATAAATAAATCGATATAAATTAAAAAGGAATTCCACAGCGACTTTTCTAAAATTTGATTTGGACATAAATCAAAATCTACACGACGAAATCCCGATTTTTCTCTTCCATTAGAAAAATATACTCCACCAGCTCCACACGTTTCTTATTTCACAGAAATCCGGCTTAAAACGGATTCTGTATTCCCAGTTGAAGTTCAAATCGGCCAATCGCGAACTGCCACGCCATTTCGAGCTCTATTTTAATTATAATATAATTTCTACCTTCAACTGACGATTATAAATATATTCGTCAATATAATTCAATATAAACTGAATTATATATTTTAAATTGTCCGATTCACACCATGTCATGGATTCTGTTATTTCCGATTATTCCAGAAATATATTATTTTGTTATTTATATTAATTAAATATAAATATTATTTAATTCGAGTTATCGATATCGTTAAATCGATATTTAATAATTAAATTAATTAATTATTCAACAGTAAAAATGCAGGTCATTACAAGTCTGATCTTTCAAACCCATATTTCTCACAATCTTGATAGTTATGTTTGGGCTTTATCACCAAGAAAGGGATTTTCTGTGGCTTCTGTGTAGCATTATATTAATTTTTCTGGTAGATTTTTTTCATTTTCAAGATTATGGAAAGTTCGTTTGCCTCCTAAGGTTCTCTTCTTTAATTGGTGCCTAATTCATGGTAATGTTAATAACAGAGCAAAGTGACACAGGCTTAATCTGATTGATGATCCTCATTGTGATTTTTGTGCAAGTCATGGAGAATCAATTCATCATTTGTTCTTCGACTGTGAGTTCTAATTTCCAATTCTTGCTGCTTCTAGCATTTATCTGCTTGGTTTTATTCCCAACATATCATCTGTGTTCGACTACTGACAAAATAGTGTTGTTGATGTTGCATTAGATTCCTTTTTATCAATATACTGCTGGTGCATATGGAAAGAGAGGAATGCAGTTGTATTTAACAAACCAATGAATCTTTTTGAAGGGTTATGCAGACTTATTATTTACTACTTTCAATCTTAGATAGGTCAATCTTCCTCAGCTAGATTTATGCTTGCTCTACCAGTGAATAATAGTCCAGTTGAGTCTGTAGGTTCAAATCATGGAGACTCGAGTCCAGATTTGCATAGCTTGGTTAAGTCTGTATGGTTTAGTAATTTACTTTGTAGTTTCTTATTTTGGCTTGTATATGTATTTGGTATTGCTTTAAGTGTCTGCTGTGATGTTTTGTATTAGATGTAAATGTTGAAACGTTGGTTGTTTGTGTGTTATTATCTCTCTTGAACTATTTAGCCACCAGTTGGGCTTGTCAACTGGTTTATATATATTAATATAATGCTTAATCGGGTGTGTAGTCTCGCGCTACACATCCTTCCTACTCAAAAAAAATGTATGCGTTGATATATATATATATATATATATATATATATATATATATATATATGCTTTTTACAAGTTATATATTTGTTTATGTTCATAAAACTTAGGAGTGTTGAAGCCTAGTTGTATGGATTTTGCAAAGTTTTATCTGAAACCAAGTATACAAACTTTTTTTCTTTGAATAAGTACACACAGAGGTTTGGAAACAAATTAATATGTTATTTATATGCTGTTTGTTTGGGTTTGGAAACAAATATACATATTGTACTTATGTTGTTTGTTTGGAAACAAATACATAAAAGTTTGAAGTTTGGATTTTGGTTTTGTCAAGCGTGTATCTACTGGTTTTTGGGAAGGAGTGTGTTCGAAGTTGATTAATACAATATGTATATAATACAGATTTTAAAACTTCAGTAATTTTTTTTTAGTTTTGGGAATTAAGAAATAAAGCCCGTTCGTCGTTTGCTTCTCAATCCTTCTTCATCGTCCCCTTCCTTTCTATTGCTACGGAAGGTGAGTTATACCTCACTCATGATTAACATCCCTTTTTAAGTGTACAAATCCATGAAATAATTATTTGAATTGCTAGGATTGCTTTAGAGACTATATTATGTTCATATGTTCGTTATCGACATGTTATTGACACTATCGACATGTTACTAACATTATGTGATGCAAATGACATATTATTTGTTTGTTTATGTGAGTTGGTGGCGTACGATATATATATATATATATATATATATATATATATATATATATATATATATGGATACGCGTATGTGATGTATGACACGTATTAGCTACGTATATGTTAATATGACGTGTATATATGTTCGGACACGTAAAATGAAATTTATATGGGTATAATAGGTTCAGTGTGACGTGCATGTAATTTATACGTGTGAATGTGACATGCACGATAGTGTATATGACAAGCACACGGATAATCGCACGAATATACTCTACATATGCATGTCTAAATAAGTAACATTTTTTTAGGTGTGATGGTGGAAAAGTAGATAGACATGTTACTCTACAGAACCGTACATGAGATTTTCCCCTCATACGGCTTCTTGTTCAATTCTTTTGAAGTAATTGTACCCTTTTCTTCGTTCAATTTATTTGTGAAAATCTATATCTAGTTAAATATGGAACACATATAAAAAAGTCTGGTCAAATTTTAATTATTCATGTAGATTCCTCCGATATAAGATCAGAAGATTTTTGATTTAAGAGCGTTCGAAGAACAAGAAGGTTTTTTCACCTACCTTTTAATTTTTCCCTCATAAAAGAACTCAATCAAAATCTAATTTTCTAATCTATAAGAATGAAATGACGTGCACGACTGACATTTAGATGTAATATGAACATGTACGGACCTGTCTATATGACATGCACAGATCGATATTATACGTCGGTGATTGATTTTGTTATGTTTTGATTTTCACATTGCAAGTTCCCATAGTTTAGGAAATCACTATGGGATGAAATGATACATACCCGAACGACTTGATAGAATAGGGAAAAATCCACTATAACAAATGTACCATATTACAACTATACTTTTACAGCTGTCACAAAATCCCAGTTGTAATAAAAGTTTTTGAGCATTGTTATTGACACTCCAAATATTTTTAAGGGGAGACCAATTTTTTATTTTTTAAAAAATTGTTAAGGGGAGTACCAATGAGGAAAGTAGCCCCTTAACAAATAAAGGTAAATTTACCTTATTACCCATTTTTCCCCTTAACAAATAAATGTAATTTTACCTTAACAAATATTGCAAGGGCCATAGTAATATTTTTTTTCAATTCACATCTATCAATTTTTTTAAACCCTAAAGGATAAGCGTTTTCGAAGGAATAGGATCGAACTATTTTTTTTATCGACATAAATATGTTGAATTTTATAATTACAAAGGCAATGCACCAAAATGATTATTAATTTTTGACATATCACTATTGAATACATACATAATTGATTACGTGCTACATTCGGTGTAATGGGGACAAACTGCTTATTTTAATTCGGTTTCCCTTGTCTAATAAGTTATTTTTAATCTAATTTGAAGGGCAATTCAGGAATATTGAGTAGTGTGAAATAATAAGTTTGTGTAGCCCCTTAACAATTTTTCAAAGAGTGGAGTGTCTTTAAAAAATGACCCCTCCCCCCATCAATAGTTGGAGTGTCAATAATAACACCTAAGTTTTTTATAACATTTTTTTGTGAAAGTTGTAGTAAACTGGTTTTCAACAACTGTTTTATTCTGCAAGTTGTTATATATGTCTGTTACAACATTTCATTTCCGTGAGTTGTAATAGATGCATATTCTAAAAAATAATAAATAATAACTATTATTGAATAATAGTAACCAGAAATTAATATGTAATAATTGTTTATAATAAGTAATTATTCATTAAATAGTAATTGACATTAAGAATCAATATACAAAATAACAGTATTAATAATTGTTAATTAATTAAAATACTAATAATTAGGTATAAATAAAAATTGATACTAAATACACAATACTTAAGTAATAATAACTAAATATCAATATATAATAATCAATAACTATTATTAAATGTTAAAAATTAATAAATAATTTGAAATGTGGAATAATCCCATCGATAATTAGTAATTTATAATATATGACTTCACAGTAATTAATTAACAATCTGCAATCAATAATTAATTAATAAATATTGCATAATATATTTAAGTGATAATTTACAAATACACGCCGTAACCTTTTCTTCTGGATGTTGACAATTGTAATCAAATTGCGGCTCCAACTTTGTATTTCTTCTTGGCTCCAAAATAGCGTTCGTACTCAACTCCTCAAATTTTTGCTTCATTCCTCGAAATTTTGGCTCCATTCATCGAAACTTTGACACCTTCCCAATTTCCCCCCTTTTCGCTAGCTTATATTTCTCAATTTTGACTCTTCATTCTTTGCTTTCTTCGTCTCTTCACATCTACACTCAAATCCAACCTTTCGCCTTGAAATTCTTCTCTTGTCCGCTGTTTTTCCATTCTTCTCTTCCTTTCTATCACATTTTATCCTTTTTTTGTTCTTCCTCGTTTTCCCTATCTTCAATTCCATCGTCCCAAATATGGCCATCGTAGCCTACTTCCTCCCCCATGTTACCAACTGTCTTCGATTTTTGGCTTATTACCATTGTTTTTGTGGTTTACAAGCTTAATTTATGAATAGATTTATTACTGATGGTGGCATGCACTACCAGTCACTTCACTTAGCTTAAGCAATATCTCCACTTCCCTCCTCTATCTGTCTCGGCTTCTGTCTATAAACGCTTCCTCCCATATCACTACCTTCATTAATCTACCCCTTTATGAATGTCTCTATTTCAACAGCCACTTCTTCCGTCATCTTCCCTTTTGCGCTTATCTCAATCTCAATTTCTACACCACTGTTTTTCACCAGCCCTCGAGTGAGCTTCTTTAAAGGAATTCAAACCATTAAACTACCAGTATATTGTATTTGAAAAAGGTAATTAATTTTTTAGTTTATTTATTTATTTGTTAGGTATGCAGTTCAATTTGTTTTTGTTTGGTTTTGTTAAGCCTAATGGGTATGAAACAACAAGAAAAATTAGCCAAAGCTTCCAACCTAAACATAACGTATCGATCTACCACTAAAGCTAGCATTAGCTACAGGGTTCGTTGGTTTTGGTTGGTGTTGTGTCTTTCATTTGGTTCTTTTTTCTCCTCACGTTTTGCTGCTATGCAATGGTTTCCTTCATGCTATGCAATGCTTTCTTCATTATGCTACTTACAGTGTTGAGGTAATTATAATTTCTGTTTTGGGATGTGCTTTGATTGTGTTCAGTGAAGTTCTGTGTCATGTTGTGTGCTCTGTTTGGTTGGTTTTTACCTTCCCTGCTCTTCTATGGTTGTTAATGTGAGTCTCCTGTCTATGCTGGAGAGGTTTGGAAGTGGTGATGTTCTTTTTTGAATTCATGGAATCAAGCTTATCTGTGAGTTGTTTAGTTCTTGTAGTTTATTTACAGCCTATATGTCAATATCTAGGTAATTGTACTACATAACTTCTTAGCTGTGCACTTGAGCCCTCTAATTTCCAGATAGTTTGCAAGTTAAAAAACGTATCAGTCTTCTCCATCTATTTAATTCATTGGCTTCAACCATTGATAACAAATTTGATGTTTTCAGAGAGAAATCATCTTTCCATTTGTAGCCTTTGAATTGATATTTTCCGTTGAGTAAAATTTCATATAAATGACTGCGTTTCCTTGGAGTTTGTTGTTGGCTTTTGGATCAACCTTTGCTTGAGTTGCTTGCTATTAATTATAAGGTTTTCTTTAAAGTTCTTGTAACAACCCGTATTTTTATAACGTGTAATAACCATAAATCAAGGTAGAATTAAATTTTAAAATAAGAATTAATGGAAACGGGTTACGCCATTGCGTTCGTCTCGAAATTCTGCTTGGAAACGAGTCCGAGTTTTCGAAAATCGGAGTCCGTATGACCAAGTTATGACCTTTCAAAGTTTTCAGAAGTTTTCAAGTTCAAAACAGCTCAGATTTCGAATTCAAATTTCGAAATTCAAACCTCAGAATGGACTGGGAGGGAAATTTCCCGCCCAGGACCAGGTCGACCTGGGGGTCGACTATGTAGTCGACCTGCCCAGGACCAGGTCGACCATAGTGTCGACCTGGGGGTCGACCTGTGTAATGACCCGAAAATCCGGACCAATTTGAGCTGACCAAAAACACAAGTCTAACCCCAAATATCACGGAAATTCGAACCATTAATAGAAAGAAGTTAGAGGGTGAGGATAGATAAGATAGAAACTTAGAATAGAAGAAGAAGAAGAACACAACATCAGAGTAACACGAATCTCACAGCGGAACGAATAACATATAATATATATAACATAACTTGAAATATACATCTGTACTTGAATATACATCAATATTAAAGTACATCACTTACAACACAGCAGAAATAACTATAGCTATATGATCCTGAAGCCTCCTGCTCCAGCTCTTCCAGTATATCTGTAAATCCTGACTACTTGACTGCCCATACAAATTTAGGCACCCAAGAGTTTAGGGAAAACAACAAAATAAACTCCGGGTCAGTCATGGGACTGGTATGAGTAAACAGTTTAAAAACAGTTTCAGAAAACTAAATGATATCTCATAAGACCACGCCGTATAACACGGAACGGGTTTTTCCCTTATGAGAATCCAAACACTTGATTTATCTTTATATCAAAACTCTTTTGATATTATAATAATGTCTAAATCAAGTAGATAACAATCTAGTGGAACGTTTGCATCTCACGTTCCACATATATATACAATCAAAACCGCAAGCACGTATTGGGTAATGGATTTCCTTCTATGACAAGGTATGGAACCACCTTCCGCTGGTATATCTCTAGAGGAGAATACACCGAGTTCAACAAGAACATCTTGCAACTCAGCCACACATGACCGACCACTCATTTCGCTTGAGTGTATCGAATGTATATCACCAACGGTTGGGATCAGCAACCGTTTCCCGAATGGGACAGCATCGACAATAGATTTTTAGAAGTAAATGAAACTCTAGATCAGGTGATTATACACCCTAATAGGTGCGACCTACATAGCCATGCTGCTTGCCCGATTTCTGTCATTTACCGGATGATGAGGCTAGAAGCTACGCTTTATCATCACACCAGATTCACTTCGAATGTCACATCGTCAGATCCATCGAAAATCACTAATTGACGTCTACAACAGTACATTACGTGTTAGCTAAAAGAAGTTTCCTTCTCCGCTTCCACTCTTGGTACGATTGGAGAAATCAATATACGTGATCGTCTGGAAATACTCTGTCAGACATTCATCCATCCAAGTCACCCAGGAACAGGATGAACTGAAGGCACTATTTCTATTGATAGAAAAAGTCCTTGCACTCTACTCCGTCTTCGATTATCTTTATATAATCTGATTCGCACGCTACTGCCGATATGGAGTGGTTCTTCGGATAATAATCCAACCGGTCTCTCCATATTGACAACGATGGTCAAAACTTCGATAGTCTGTGATTTAACTATCGAATAAAAACAAGTGTTTTCGATAGTCGATGATTTAACTATCGAATAAAACAAGTGTTCATCCAAACATCCAACAATCACTGAACATTTAATTAATATTCCATTAATTAAATCTCTTCTCTATTTCTTATCAATATTTATTAACCAAATATCTTCAATAACCATATTGGCCTTATACGTTATTTGGAAAACATTTCCATATATCGCCTTCTTTTATTTTCTAAACTTTAGAAAATATTCATTATTCTATTTCCAAGCTTTGCACATATTTGGGTTAAAACAGATGTTGTGTAAAACATCGTTACGACAACCCAAATACAGTATTTAACTAATTCTCTTCCACATTGATCTTCGAGCCTGAATCTTGCTACTTATCGGTATATCATGAAATCAACCAAGTTGGGGTATAATTACCTCTCAGACCTTGACTGAATAACATTTAACGTCAAAACAGACAAGACTACTTACTCGAATAATCAATACCATACAACTGATTATTCACCTTCAAAACACATATACATTTTCTCTTTCTATTCCTACGAGATTTTATTCTTATACTTCCTTTTTGATTATACTATTCCATTTCAAAGTTCGTTTTCTTATCGACTTCTATATATTTTGATACGTTAATTTCTAACTATCAAATTATCTTAAAAATATTCTATCTCCTTAAATTCCCGGAAAAATTCGCCATAACCTCCTTTGTACCGGGAGCATCGGGAAATTTCAAATAGCTTTCCCGGTCCTTCTCATCTCAAAAAGAAAAAGAAAACGCCAAGCGGCTAGCCGATACGGCGCATAAAATCTCATATGGAAATTAAATACGTACCTTTTTGTCGGGCATTCTATTTATTTCACTTCTATACTTTATTCCATACCTGTCTCCTATATGTCTATACCTGTCCAATCTATTTTAACTATACCAATCGTTTTAACTAAATTTGTTAATTAAATCTGTTGCTTAACCTTTCAGTCTATTTCACCTTCATATTTGAACATGACATGTTCAAATATATTTTAACTGCATATTAACAAATTCTAATTATGCTTATACTCTCGTTTCCTTATCGACTTCTTATTCAAATTCCAATTCAATTCTATTTGAATTCTTTTTATTTAAACTTCATTTGAATTCTATTATTCAAATTCTATTGTTAAAGTCCATTTGAATTTCTATATTCAAATATATAGTTAAAGTCCATTTGAATTTCTATATTCAAATCTATAGTTAAAGTCCATTTGAATTTCTATATTCAAATCTATAGTTCAATTCCTTATATTCAAAGTCCATTTGAATTCTCGGCATTATTTATAAACAACGTTTATAACTTCAATTCAAATCCCACCTTTCCATTTATAAACAACGTTTATAAATTCAATTCAAACCCCATATTTTCATTTATAAACAACTTTATAAATTCGATTCAAATTCCATCCTTTCATTTATAAACAAAGTTTATAAATTCAATTCAAACCCCATATTTTCATTTATAAACAACTTTATAAATTCGATTCAAATTCCATCCTTTCATTTATAAACAAAGTTTATAAATTCAATTACTTGTTTATATATATATTCAAAACAAGTTAATGTTTCTATACTTCATTTAAAATTCAAATTCTATTTATAAAAAAATAGAATTCCCTTTTTAAATTTCAAATACCCTTTTTGATATTTTTAAATATCAACACTTAGGCTCTAGTGATATTTAAACACACAAAGCAACCAGTTATTTATTTTCCTAACACATCATATATGACAGTATATATGCAAATAAATAAACAAACAGATAATATATATTTTTGAGGAATCCTGTTGGATTCCTCCAACCTGTTTTCCTGCATCCACAGATGTTAGCACATAAATAATACCTATCCTGCTTCGAGGCAGGATATCGCGGTATAGAAGGTCATCCACTAATCATAGCGTGGGCGTATAGGGTAATCATCCGCTATGAAACTGCGGGCATCCGCTAATGAGACTGCGGGAATCCAACCAATAAATCAACCCAATATATATATATATATAATAGTCCTAAATAACTAATATATATTTTAAATCAACCAAACAATATTTAAACAAGCATAGCAATTATTTTTAACACTAGAAATAATTCTAATTAAATGGTGGGTGAGGTTTACTCACCGATGATTTTACTTGTCGAATATCCATTCTGATTCCATTCAGTCTCGTCTAGCATTAACTTGAATTGTTTCAACTAAATTCTTCTCGAATGGATTATGCCTAATGATCAGATGATTTTATATTTATCGATTAAACGATTTTCCCATTAATTAACTACTATATTAAATAAATTAAATATTGACTAAATAATTTATTTAATTACCTTCCTCATTTTCTTTTAATTTCAGCAGCTTTCCCAACTGCTTTCGGCCCCTTCAAAAATCTGCTCCATTCTCTACGGCATTCTGTCGAACACCTGACATCTCCTCCATCCTGCTGCCAAAACTGCACCCACATTCGAACTCCTCTGCATATCTCGCTCAACGTCAGACAGTTGCCAATGTACAAATCAGACCATCGAACCCCATCTCAACCATCGGAATCCCTCCTTAACACAGTCACACTCGGACCCAGATCTCCTCCGACTTCGTCGAGACCTCCACCAGTGACTATCGCGACTTTGAATGCCCCAACAGCAATCGCACCCAACTTCATCTCTATTTGCTCCTTCCAGAATCTATCGATCAACGCACTACACCTCCATAAGCACCACGCCGAACTCCTTTCAATTTCAAACAACACGAGATCCGCCTCCTTTGAAATCGTGCGCGCCTCGGGTCTTGGGTGGACATTCGAGTGTCAATCGGTTTCGAGAATCGCGACATCGTTTTGTTTATCTTCTTCCTTGAACTCACGATGGTTTTCGATTTTGTTTTTCTGAGGATCGGCCTTTGATTTTTAGAAGGGAGCGGCCCTTTTTATATTGCTGAAACTTGATTTTGTTTTGTGGACTAAAAGGAGACCACGGCTGTTTTAATTTATGGAGGAGAAGGGGGTTACGTGGTTAAATAAGGAACCAGTGATTTTATTTATTTATTTTCCTCTGAATTGAACCGGTATCCTTTAAATCAAATACCCATGATGTCGAACTCCTTTCTGAACCCAACAACTGAAAATTTCAGGGTAATACTACCGTTCTGGACACACTGGAACGAGTTACAATGCCTAATTATATCATCTGAATAAAATATTAATTCAAACTTAGATAAATTAATTTCAAACAATTTAATTTCTTCGAAAATAAATAAATATTATTTTCCAATTCAAACAGAATTTTCTATTGATCATTCTGAACGGTTTTTAACTCAGTTTTTACTTCGAAATGAATTAACTTTGTATTACAATGATTTAATATATTCGATATTAAATCGAAATTGATTATTAAATTAATAACTTTAATATAAAATTCCACCTATATTATCCACCCAATATTTAAATTAAATATTAAATATTCAAAAACTAACCCATAAGGATCCGGGTCATTACAACCTGGTGGCCGAGCCCACTTCTGAAGCTGGATTCACTTTGATGTTTCTGGCCTCGTTTCTGTCTACATTCGTTGACCTGACCCTATATAAACAGCCCCTAACACTAGTCTCTCTACACAAAATTCTTTCTGACATTATGCTGCTCTAATTCTGGTTGAAAAGTTAGAGAAAGAGACTACTTCTTCTACGTCGAAACTACGTTAAGAGAATCGCTGATTTGGGGACTTCTGTTAGGACTCGACTAAGCATATAAAGATTCAACATCGACTTTCTTTTTCTAATTCTCGAACCACGATCTGTAAGCCCCAGTTACTTTAAGATTTAAACTGTAAATGTAATATGAATATGTTGTAAATTGAAATTGGACCTGTGTATGATGACTATTTTACATCCATGCTTGTTCATCTTGGATCTTGACTTTTGGGTATATTACCATGACATTGATTTGGGGCCTATTTATGTGATAAATCAAAAAGAAAACCCCCTCATATTATCATGTTGAATCTGCTATTAGTCACAATTTTATGACTATCACCTTATGTCAATCGTTACCATGACTATACTATCACCTTATGTTAATCGCTACCATGACTATACCATCACCTTATGACAACTGTTATCTTGACTAGTACCTTATTTTACTAGATTTGGAATCTTTATGTTTGAGGCCAATATTCCATATGCCAGTAATGTTATAATCTTTTATCTCAAGTCATACCATGCTATGCTAGTAATCACTTTTGCCACCTTATACCCGTCCCTTTTATGTTATTCCCTAATTAGATTTATTTGTATCGATTCGAGTTTATGTGCGATGGGAATACGATTTGGGTAGATTAGGTAAAACATAAATTGGCTTTGAATATGAACGTTATTATAACTTGAACCTGGATATGGACAAGAACTTGACACGATTTGACATGACATGAAAACTCGACATGAATTTTGACATGAAAACTTGAACTTGGGCATGACACTTAGATATACTTGAAGATGGCCAACTCGAGGTTGGGTAGAGTTTGCAGTGTAAATCTGCCCGGAACCGCCCGACAAATCCAGTGACTGCAAATAATAGGATCCAATGTGGGTAGTTGGTCATATCGCACGAAAAACCCGAGGTTAGACTATGTTGTGGTGTAAATCTGCCCGGAACCGCCCGACAAATCCAGTGACCACAACAGTTAGTCTAATGTGAGAGGTTGGGGTGCATTAATGAATTAATGCCACATGATAGGGTTAATTCATGAACCACTTGAATATACTTAACCAACTTGACACGATGATTTGATAGGGTTAAGTCATGAACCGCTTGAACACACTTAACCAACTTGATACATGATTTGGATAGAGTTAAGTCACGAATTTGAATGACAACACTTAACCCATTAGAAACCCTAGTTACGCGGTCCTTTTCAGTAGTAACCCACTTAGATGTATCACGATACCCTGGGACTAGGCAGGGTGGGGCACGATTACTGGGCTGATTGTAAGCATCCAGAACGACGGCTGAGTTGGTGCGCCATTGTAGGTTCAGGTGGACTATGGTCGTGCACGTAGTCCAGAGTTGAAAAAGCAGGCATTGGGCACCCGTAGGTTTACACTGTGCGTGCTTGATTCGTGTCGATGGTTAGCACCATAATGGCTTGATACACCCTATGGTGGACCTAGCACAGGTAACTACATTTCAGGATAGGGTCGTATGACATAGACACATGACGAGCTAGAACTTGTAGGGAGCCGATCGATTAGTAGATCGTACCGTAGGACCCCGTAATGGGTCACTTCAAGATATTGGGCCAAGGGATCATTTCATGGTTAATACTTGACATGGGTTAGAACACTAGTACAGTTGGTGCAGCGAATCTCGAATATGCGATGCTAGACTTGACTTATCCTGTTATCTTAATTATCCTACCAGTTCTGTTATCATCCTTATGTTTAATTCCAGTTTCCACATATCATGTTACCTTTACTAGTTTTCATGCTGAAAGTCACTAGGGCTTACCAGTCTTAATGACTGACCCTTTTTCTTTCGCCTCTTTTTCTTTCGTTTCCCCCCCCCCCTCAGGTTCTCAGGGAGGAAACACTTGCTCTTAGCTTGGATTTAGCCTGTTTTCTGACAGCTCATGTACGGTTTGGTCTTGAGCTATGTTATGGCTGCACTCCTGCTACGTTTGGGGAATAATTTACTTTTGTTATCTTAAGTTTATGCTTCTTTACTTGGAACTTGATGTAATGGAATAATTTGTACCTTGGATATATGGGGTTTTGACTCTTTTCTTGAAAGTAATGAAAATTTGGTTTTTAATTTCTACCGCTGCTTTATTTATGTTCTGCCTTGTGATATCTCTGTGTATGTTTACCTAGATAATACTCCACCAAAATTAGTGCATTCCCTTTGTGAGTGACCCTAGCGGAGGTGGGGTGTTACAGTTCTCTTGTTCTTCTTAACAGGATTGGTTTGAGCGTGGGGTTGTGGATAGGAGATAAAGTTTTTTTTAATGTTTTCCTCCTTTCGCACGACGTGATTTGATCCGAAATATAGTAAATGCAACATAATTCTAACTGACTATTATGTAGTTTCTTGTACCAGTTATCATTTTTTTGGTTTTGAAAGCTTCGTACATCCATTTGTTAATTCAGTTTGTTGACATGCAGTAGTTGTTGAAATGGTTCACAGGTTGAACAAATTTAAGAATAGCTTTATGATTGGGAGCTCTCATTTGCTTGGTTCAAGAACAACGATGAAAACTAGATCCAGCCGTAGTGGCAAGTATTGAGTATTATGTTAGCATGAGTGGAGACAAAATCATTGATAACACCTTTGGAGGAGTATGACTCTAAAGCATATCATCCAGCTACAAATGTTGACCATGCTGTCGCGCTCAAAATAGCTGGTCTTGCACTTGTTAATGTGAACCCATAATACCCATTTCACATGGCATTGGTTTTTACAGGGGTATGCATTATTTTGTTTTACTGATAGGCTTTTTGTAAGGCTTTCTGTTGTATTTTTCATCAAGGATTTTATCCAAAATTAACTTATAGACGTTACTGTTATTTTTGTTTTGCAGGTCATATATATTGATATTCTGCTAGTCTAACTTTTACGTATCACTAATAAACAAAAGGGAATTTGGTTTGGTTGTTTAATATTAATAATAATCTTTATGTTGTTGACTGTGTTAAACTTTCATTTAATTTAATTTTTGATTTTTCTTTGTATTCAGGATGCATTAGGTTGTGAAGATAAGGTTCATTGCGTCAGGATAACCAACAGAGATTGGACCAAATAGCAGTAGCTGTGTCCATAGACTTCAATTTTCATTATGTTGTGCTAAACTGGTAAGACTCTTATGTTGTACTTTGATTTATATGTGCTTGGATTTATCATTGCCATGTCTTTCAGTTTGAATTTGTTGAGGTCGGCTGGAACAGTGTTTGTGGGGATTAAATAACACATATAATCTGAAAGCAACTCTATACTAAATCTACTGATGGATCATCGATAGAGACAAAGTAAACTCGTATGGCATCATAAAGATGTTGATATAGGATCCTGCACAAGCTTTAGAGATGCTCAAATATCTAGAAAGAATTCAACTTGTTGCCGACTGCAAAGAAATTGAAAGGTATATGTTCCAGTTAAACAAAGAGCTGCTTTTAGAAGCCAGTATATTAACATCAAAATCTACGTCCATGAAAGACTTGAAGACCACCTGCAGCATTGCAAGAAAATCTCAAATTCATTGGAAGTCAACTCAATAATGAAGACCACTACAAGACCAGCATCATTGCGAGCAAGTCTCAATATCATTATGTTTGTATTACTCGTAGTGATGTGTATTTATGAAAGATGACTTCAAGTCATTTGGATTTTGGAGTCTTGGATAATGGACTTTGTAATTGCTTTATGTACTTGAGATACTTGTATAATTTATTAAAAAAATGATGAGAGTTTGAAAATTCTAATATATTGTTTTGGTTCATGTTTTAAGTTTGTTTGATATCATCAGCTTTGTAGATAATATGTTCTGGAATGAATTCTTTTATTAGTAATATGTATATAATTTTTTCATATATTACAACCATGAAATAGTACTGTTAACAAAATATATTACAACAGTTATAAACAGTTGTAATAAAGTTTTCTACAACTATTAGTTTATTACAACGACAGAAAACAATTGTAAAATATACATTTAACAACGGTGGCGCAATGGTGCAAAAAAATTGTAAAATATTTTAGTCTATTACAATTTATTAGTAGACGACGGTTGCCCCACCGTTGTAAAAAGACTTTTACAACTGCTTTCCACCGTTGTAATAGGGTCAATTTGTTGTAGTGATTGTTATAGTTGAAGTAATTGACCCAAACGATTTTTATTGAATTTGGGATTACGGGTTGAAATGATATATACCCATATTTGAAAATAAATGGATTGAAATAATATATATCTATATCACTTGACCATAGGATAGAAAATTATATACAGACACCGTTGGTCATATTTTGAAATCATAATTATATTTGATTTGGAAAGATTGATTTGAAAATTTAATTCAAGTATTTTCAACAACAATAATAATAACAATAATATATAGTTAGTTTTCAAATGATAAACTTTTTGAAAAGTTAATTTATAGTTAAATATGGATTTAAATGGCATTTAATATTTTACTTATATTTTAATTATTTTAAAAGTTTACAAAATTTTAATAACAAAATAATTACCCATTTTTATATATAGCATTTCTATAAATTTTATTGTTAATATTTTTATATTTATATTTTATTTTACTTGATAAACTTGTATATTTTATAAAATTAAAAAATGAAGAGTATAAGTTGTGATCTTGGAAGTATTTGACTTAAATTGTATTTTGAAAATTATTTTGAGTAAGGATTGTAAAACGACCACGGTGTGTAATAAGCGATTGGTTGTTAAAGAGATCGAGATTGGATTTGTCATACTCTCTGCCAATTCCGAAAACCACTTTAACAACTATATGCGGTGGAGATCCAAAATGAAGTAGGATGGTTTAGCGAGCGACTCTATTTTCTATTTCACATTAATTACGAGACCTTGACTCCTATGAGTCATCTTGATGTGGAAAAAACAGGTGTTACACCGAGACCAAGTGAGGTCATTCCTTCTATCGAGCATGCTTCTTCGAAATCATTCTATTACTTTTGTGATTCGATTGGAGCGCACCCTTGATATAGGATTATGTCTCGAGGTGGGCGGTAGTTGCTGCTGCATTACCACTAGTTCGGCTCTACAAACGGTGAATCCAACCTGGCATTCCTTGCGTGCCTTGTCACATGCCTTATACGAGCCCACTACGATATTGTTTTGTACAGTTTTATATGGAGTGCCCTCTAATCAATATATACTATGGGAATATATAAACGGTGTAAGGGTAATATGGTAATCCCACTTACGCTATTTTGATATTTACTTTACCGATAGACATTATTGTATATAGCGTATTATAATATATAGTATTAGTTTGATGGATCCTTAGAGGATGGTGATACTAAGCATCCTTTAAGTTACTTTGCATTTCGATAAATTGATTCACTTGAGTTGTTACTTAAATAAGAATGTTAATCCTGACTCGAGTATGTTTGTTATACATGGATTCTCGGGTCAGCATGCGGATATCAGCTTTCTTGATTCACAAGGAGCTTTGCTTGGATCTATCTATCTCTTCTTAATTGTTGCAGTTATTTCATCTCTCCAGTTATTCGGTTATTTCTTATTTCAGACTTTATTATTTCCTTATGCATTAGCACACTTATCTATGTTTGGTACTTTGTCGTATTTGCTTTAGACTCTGTTGTTATGTAGTAGCTTATGGACTACTATCATATCTATTCTGCTGTATAGTTTTATATTACTCTATGTTTGTGATCTGTGATTGATTTCTTTACTATATATGTTGTTATTTACCAATTTTTATTAACAATCTATCATTTTGAGCAATTCAAGTCTAACATGTATGGATTATTGTCGATTTGAATGGTTCGGAATGGTGGGTTGTTACAAGTGGTGTCAGAGCTCTGGTTTTAGGCAAATTTCAGCATATAGAGTAAAAACTCATTAAAGATAGGGTGGTGGTACTCTAGAATGAGATAAATTAATTACGGAATCATATTCGTTCGATCTTTATATACCTTATTAGGATTCCCTTTGATTGGCATTTCTTTGGAAAATTCTATTTTTTTCCTTCATCTAAACTTGTTCAAATCTTTCCAGATGAGTAACCGAAGGAATACCAGGGGAGAGGTCATGGTAATGCCCTAGCTGCACCACCAGTCGAGCCTCCAGTAGTTCAGCTCACTCAGCCGACTAGGTTCACTAAACTGTGCAAGGAATACACTCAGCTCGGAGGTACCAAGTTCACCGGATCTGCAGGTATCGTTGAAGCTAAGCAGTGGCTGGAGAATTTCAAAAGGATTTCCACTGGTCTTGAGATCACTGATGCTCAGAAGCGTCAGTTAGCCGCCTGGCAATTGCATAAAAATGCTATTCACTGATGGCGGTCAGTTACCGCAAATACTATCAAGACGAACATCACTTGGCAGCAGTTCAAGAAAAAATCTCAAGATTGTTCTTTCTATCCTTGTTTTTGTTTTCTTTGAATCCCTCTTGATTTAAAATTCGTCTCTTTTAGGGATATCTTTGTTGCTAAGTGGATACCCGATTCAGGGAAGTCCCATCTTTATAGGGAATTTATGGACCTTGAGCAGGGTGACATGACATTTGCTGTAACAACCCGCTCATTCGACGATTTTAGATTTAGATATTTTATCTAAATATATCGTCGTATCCGATGTGTCACTCAAAATGTCATTTTTCACAAATGATAAAATTAGAACTCGGGACCACTTCCATTGAGTCCAGATCACCGTTTACGACCTTTTTGAGTATAAACATCGATACCTTTTGAATTAGTGAAATTTGGTCGTTTTCTCATTAGAGTGTATGATCAAAATATCCCTTTTCACATATGGATGAATTTGGACTCGAAACCACTTCCATTGAGTCCGGATCAACGTTTGCGACCTTTTTTACTATAAGCGTCGATATGTTCCGAGAGTCGAAAATTTGGCACCTTGGCTAGGGCTTGGTTGAGCTAGCCTAGCTCACCATATAACCCCCAAATCAGCCCCTCTTCCTCTCATTCATTCCAACCACTCAAAAGAGGATAGAAATGGGGAGAGGAAAGGGAAATTAGAATTTCTAAGGCTAGGGCTTTCAATCTAGGGCTCAATTAAGGTGCAAATCCAATTCTAAGACATGGGTAAGTGTAACAACCAGCAAATTCTGAACCAATTTAAAAATTTTATTTTAGAAATTTTAATAGTAAAATAATTTATTTTAAATAATAACGATAATTTTTTTTATTTAAATCGAAGTTAGAACGATAAAATTTTATTTTTATTTTAAAAGGAGTTAGAAATAGCGCGGTAGTTTGAAAAGTCAAACTTGAATTTTGACCGAATGTACCGGATTCAAAATAAATCAAATTTTAGTGAAACCAAAAATATTAGAATCTATTTAAAAATACCTTTCCAACGAATCCGAAAAATCGAAATTTCATAGCAGGAATCAAAAGTTATGCCCAGTTTAAAAATTCAGAATAGTCGTTGTATGATTTATATATATTTTTTAATATTAAAAATAGTCATTTTACAAACAACCTCCGTTTTCGACGAAACCACTTTTGTTGGAACCGGAATGTCAAATTATTGTTAAGTTTAATTTTCCATAATTTTTAGAATTTATATGTGAGCACAGTAAATATAAACATGTTTTATCAATTTCGGTCAATTTAAATCAACTTGATAATGGCCATTTTTCAAACGGTCTCAGAATTCAACAAAATTAGTCTTGTTAGAACTGTATCGTCAAAACATAGCTAGAAATAATTTTTCTGGAATTTTTAGAGGTCGTATGTGGCCCGGTGAATTTAAATGTAAGATTGAATTAATTAAATAAATGTTTTATATTT
Organism: Allium sativum; assembly: GCA_030737875.1. Taxonomy (NCBI): domain Eukaryota; kingdom Viridiplantae; phylum Streptophyta; class Magnoliopsida; order Asparagales; family Amaryllidaceae; genus Allium; species Allium sativum. The sequence continues at coordinate 496,898,557 of CM060920.1, forward strand.
TAAATTAAATAAAACAGGCTGAAAATGATCGATTGGGCTCACGGGACCTGGCCCATTGTGTCTGGAACGTGGGTATTTGGTTGGGGTCAACTCTCGCTGGGTTAGAATTGGAGTTAGTTAGTATTATCGGGCTTTTTCAGAAAGTTAGAAAATTTAATATTATAATATTATAAATACATGGACCACTAAACCCTAGCAACTAAAAAGCGCAGCCGCCATCCTCTATTTCGACGCACAGAAAGCTTCCAATTTCTTCCTCATCATTCTTCAAATCTAATCGATGAATTTCAGAAATTCCAAACCTAAATGAAAGAGCAATTCGTGCTCTGTATACTGTACGACTATGATGGGATTTGAAGTGGCGGATTGGCCAGGGTTCGATCTCGAAGTGACTGCGTTTGGAGGCCTTTTTGCGACGCTGGGGCCCACCGAGCGTGGCACCACTCCGGGCGATGGAGGGTCTGGCGAAGGGCGACGGAGTGGTCATCTCTGATCAGGGTACGATGGCATCTGGGAGGGCCGACGTGATGATCGGAAGTGGAGCTAGTTGGGTTCCGATGTCTCAGTTGTGAACGATGAAGAAGAAAGAGTAATCGGCCTAATGATGTAATTAGCTTATTTAATTAAGTGATTAAATATTTATTTAAATTCGTGTAACTTAAAATGACGATAACTTATTCAGTTCTTGTCCGAACGGAACGATTTCAGAAGTGTTGGAATCAAAAAACGAGATCTACGCGATGAAGTTAATTAGATCTGAAACGGAGTAGATCAAATTTTGACCAAATTTCAGATCTGATTTATTCCGAATTAAAAGTTCGGTGAGATTTCTAATTTGAATTATTTAATCAATTTATTTATTTTATCGCTGATAAATAATTATATGTGTGTTAAGTAATTAGCTACGCGATGTGATGCAATTTTGATGATTGATCTGTTTATTCTGTGTATGTATGATAGATCTGTTGTTTAAATTTTAGATCTATATATGTTAGTCAAATAAAACATTTTCCCTTTTGCCAATATTTGTGGATTATGTGGATTAAACAAAGATTAGTATTGAATTGAATTTATTGGTCAATTAGTAAATTAGGATAGAATTGCCGATTCAAGAAAAGTCACCATTTTGCTTATATTGTTGAACTGAATTTGATTGTCAATTCAATATAGAAAAATTATGTCATTCCTTATTTTTGAATTGATCTAGTTTATCAATTCAATACATCATGCTATGTTATTATTTTTGAATTGATTTAGTTGTCAATTCAATACACCATACTATGTTATTATCTTTGAATTGATTTAGTATATCAATTCAACACACAAAACCATGTTATCATTTTTGAATTGATTTAGTTTATCAATTCAACACACAATACTATGTTATCATTTTCGAGTTGATTTAGTTCATCAATTCAAATGCTCAATATTATGTTATATAGAAATTGACTTTTTATTTGTGTTCTTTAACGCAAATATAACGTAGAAATATAAGTTTCACTTTTTATTTGCATTCCACTATGCAAATAAAACATTGGAAATAAACGTACACTTTTTATTTGCATTCCCTAACGCAAATATAACATAGAATTAAAAGTTCACTTTTTATTTGCATTCCACAATGAAAATAAAACATTGAAATTAAAAGTTCATTTTTTGTTTTGCATCCTTTAATGCAAATGAACATCGAAATTAAAACTTGTTCTTTTATTTACATCCACCAATGTAAATAAACATGAAAAATAAAATTTGTTCTTTTTATTTGCATTCACTAATGCAAATATATATGTAAAAAATAAAATTTGCTCTTTTATTTGCATTTAACAAATGCAAATATACGTGAAAAATAAAGTTTTTTCTTTTATTTGCATTCACTAATGCAAATATATATAGAAATGAAATTTGTTCTTTTTATCTGCATTCACAAATGCAAATATACATAGAAAATATAATTGATCTTTTATTTGCATCCTTTTATGCAAACATACATAGAAAATATAATTGATCTTTTATTTGCATCCTTAAATGCAAATATACATAGAAAATATAATTGATCTTTTATTTGCATTTGTTTATGCAAATATACATAGAAATAGAAAAATGCTCTTTTATTTGCATTCTTTTATGCAAATATATATTGAAATATAAAATATTCTTTTATTTGCATTCTCTAACGCAAATATGCATTAAAATAAGGAAAATTATAATTTTTTTTTGCTATTTTAGATGCAAACAAAACATTAGAAGTAAAATTATATTTTCACTTACAATTTTAGATGCAACAAACATTAGAGTTAAAATTTCAAATGCAAACAAAAACACTAGAATGAATATGACATTTTTATTTTGTATTTTAGATAGAAATAAAAATATGATTTAAAAGAGTTATGTTTTTCTTAATGAATTTAGTTGCAAACAAAGCATAAAAATATATTTTTATTTGCATATTTAGATGCAAATAAACATCGTAGTTAAAAGATTATATTTTTATTTGCATTCTTTGATGCAAATCAACACCGTATTTAAAAGTCGAATTTCTATTTGCATTCTTTGATGCAAATAAACATCGTATTTAAAAGCCGAATTTCTATTTGCATTCTTTGATGCAAATAAACAACCGTATTAAAAGTTGAATTTGTATTTGCATTCTTTGATGCAAATAAACTATGAAATTAAAAGTTCATATTTATATGCATTCCCTGAATGCAAATAAAATATTGGATTAGAAGTTGCATTTTTATTTGCAAATTTACATGCAAATAAAACCTTGAATTAGAAGTGGCATTTTATTTGCATTCTTTGATGCAAACAAAACATGAAGTTAAAAGTTGTACTTTTATTTGCATTCTTTGATGCAAATAAATCATAAATTAAGATATTACATTTTTATTTGCATTTTAGATGCAAATAAAAAACATAGTTAAAGAAGTTACAATTCCATTACATTTTAGATATATATAAAAGAATAGGATTAAAAATATCATTTTTTTACTTTTAAACTAGAGAAAAAGGATTATGATAAAATGTATTCACTTTTGTTATTTAAAAGGAATGAGGTAAAATATTCATTTTTGTGTCACTTATAAAGAATGAAACAAAATAATCACTTTTGCCAATTTACATTGGTTGAAACAAAATAATCACTTTTGTCTATTTAGATTAGTTGAATCAAACATTCATTTTGTCAAATTATATTGGTTGAAACCCAAAAAGAACATTTTTGTCAAATAAGAATTAAACACAAATAGCATTTTGATAAAATAGAATTGTCGACAAATGAATATATCACTCTTCTTATACATTTTATTGAGATAGAATTTATATGTAAATAAAATAATCATTTTTATTTGCATAACATACAATAGAATTCATTTGTAAATATAAAAATCATTTATATTTGCAAACTCACAATAGAATTTATATACAAATATAAAAATCATTTTTTATGTGCAAACTTGCATTGGAACTTATATTCAATTATAAGAATCATATTATTGGTCAAAATATACATTAGAATGTATAAGTGTGGTAAGATGACATCATTATACGTTATTGCGTAGATTAGAATTTGTATGCAATTTAATAAACATTTTTTGGGCGGTTGGGTTATACATTGAATACATATACAATTGGGATTATTCCTTTTATGTGTTCAAATTAAGAATAATTACATACGAATAAAGTATAATGAAAGTATAATGAAAATTATCTTTTATTTGTCATCCACAATAATGTCATATAAGTAAATTACATTCTATTAGATGTTAAAAATTATGCGAGTCAAATATATTTTATTTCGACATTAGGAATAAAATATCATGTTTCATCTATCATTATCAACATGTTGATAGTATTAAAATTGGTTAAATTAATTAACCAATTATTTATTTATATGTACAATTGTTGGCTGAAAACCACACACGGGTATTGGGATGATAATTGATATACACCCGTCCCAATATTTATTCGTATGTCAATCGACAGATTGACAGGCTGCGATGAGCGTTATTATTTCATTTTAATGCCCACACAATTGTGAACTTCACTTTGGATGTTGAATGGATGGTTTGTTGATTATTTATCAATTGTTGTCATTTACATACGATGTATGAAATCCATATAACCAAAGTTATATGGTAAATGATAGAGTCGCTTTCCGATTCAGAATATCTTCTATATAAAGAATATTTTTAAACAAAGAATTTTTTTAATTAAAGGATAAATCTTTCGACTAAGATTATTGGTATTTCAATTTATATTTTTTATTGGAAAATGATTTTGGGTTTATCGTGAACAATGTTTTTAAATGACATTGATTCTTTAACCCTGTTAAAGATAAGATTTATTTCTTAAATTGGAATAATCGTAAAGTAATGATTTTGGATATTAAAACTGAATTGGAATTTTAATAAGATCTAAGAATAAATTTAAAAGATTTTATCTTTGATAAAATTAATGGTAACCTTTCCCTAATAATAGGAATATTTTAGTTAAAGAATATTCTAAGTTGGAAAGAGGCGTTGGATGTATCCTTATAACACATGATTTTTAATTATAAAAATACGCGAGTTATTCGGAATGACCGGGTTTAACTCATTCTGAATAATTACTACGACGATTAAAAGTCGAAGATGAAGACGGTGGTTGAAGACCGGCGATCCTCACATCGAATGGATGAGGACTAATGATGCTTTGATTGGAGTTGCCACCTTGAAAAGGTTCCAGTGATAGTTGTCCGGACGTATTGTTGATCGTTCGGATATGCGAGGTATAAGGTGTCTCCGGTTCCGTTCAGACCCAGAACGGACTTGTAAATGGATGTGTGTCTGACATTGGATTTCATTCCATGTAAATTGGTTTCTATTTAATATATATCTGTTGGTGGCGGAGAATTTATTCTCTTGCTTAACACCCTTCTCTGAGACGCATGAGCTCAGAGGTTATATATTAGTAGTTATTGATCGCATGGTGTGGACTGTCAATGTGGCATGACAAGATCCAATTGATCAAGGCTTTTGTTGAAAAGCATAGCCTTGTGGATGATGATCAAAGCATAGCCTATTTAGGCATAGCTTTGTGTATTTCGTTAACTCGCGAGCCTCATACCCCGGTATGAGTCAAAAACGGAGCAAGGGAACGCAGGGAGTGCACACGTTTCTTTCTAGCTAGAAGTGGTGTTCGGGTTTAACACGGCTCTTCATTTTACTTATGTGGTTGATGGATTTCGAGGCGCCTCGGATTTTTATTGGCCGCAAGGGCCAATTTATAGGTCTAATAGGATCGGGAAGCGTGTGTTCAGGCATAACTAATCCAACCCATTGCACTATTGGGGGACCGGCCCTGCAGGATCCAAGTCGCTTGAATCGTATTTGATAAAGATTGTTCATAACTAATCCAACTCATTAAGTTGAAATTTTTGATAAAGATTGTTCATACGATCTAATGCATATGCTATGAGTTGATGTGGTGATATTGTGAAGCTCCATTGTCCCCCGACAAAGTTCTAAGTCTTCACAAGTCGCTTGAATCGTATTTGATCGCTTTGGTTAGAAAATTCGTCCGTTTTAAAATTTATAATCATAGCCAATGTTAACTCTTGTATGAATGTTTGTGCATGCGTATTTGGGGGTTATAAGTTGTTTCGGCAAGTCCTTGAAGCCTCATATACATGTGCATAACATCATAGGCCTTCGGGTATTCGTCGATATCGTTTTGAACACGTTTTCAAGGCAAATTGTGCTCTAGAACAGGTTTCAGACGTCTGAATATTATAGGTCAGACGTCTGACCTGCTTCAAATAATTATGAAAAACAGAAGAGAAATTCAGATGTCTGAATTATTTCATTCAGACGTTTGTCCGAAATAATTCAGACGTCTGAATTGGGGTCAAAATGAACTAAAACCTTGCTGTCTTGCAAAATTACAAAGTCAGACGTCTGAATTTTTAATTCAGACGTCTGAATCCTGTTTTTCTGCTGTGGACCAGAGGGGACCTCGGTCCACAGTCTACCCGCATCCAGGCTCTTTCCCGACCGGAGCTTGGGCCGTTCGGACTTGGTTTGTGAAATTCAGCTTCACGAATTCACAGATTCCAACAGCTCGATTCGTCGTCTTTGATTCTCAAGTGATTCTTCTGATGTTGATTCTTTTGGTCTATTCACATTGTTTATGATGTGAATTGAATAAGTGATCATTCTAGAGCTCGTGCGCTCTATTTTGTATATCGAATTTATTCGATACTCTTGTTAATATAATTCGCGCCATTAAAACGTGAATTATCGACTCGATATCCTTCGAGTATATTCCGATGTAGTTTAAAACCTTCGGGTGCTAATTTGGGATTTCGATTAGTTCATTGATCGAAATTACAACCGTTATCCCTTTGATTTGTTATATGATTGTTGTAATGTGAATTACGAGTGATCGATCACCTTGGTGATCGTACTTTGATCCGTGGCACCCAGTTTTGTGTCTTTGTTTCCTGTCGCTCAAAGTGATTTCTAATCGTTCCTTAACGTCATTGGATTCACTAATGAGCTTTATATTTATTCGATTTATAGAATTTATATTTGATGATTTATGAATTGAATTTACGATATTGCAACGTGAATTCCCTTGATCGATTCGCTTTGGCAATCGTGCTCGTGTACATTGTCACGTCGGACTTATGCGAGGGTTTATATATTATTAATGGACCATGAATCCTTCTACGAATTCCAATCTATTAGTGTGTACGGATCCTCTTTACTCGATAGGGCGTGAAATTTAGTTTATTTACCTTAGTAAAACTGAGGACTATGACCCCTTATATGTTTACTTCGGCGAATAACTCTTCGACTCGTACGTTCGAACATGTTATGACGATTCTTGTTGTTTTTAGTATGACTCAACAACGGGTTTGTAAATATTTGAGAATAGCGAGTGGTTATGGGACATTTAGCTATTTTCTTGTATTAACTATCTCGGTGTAATTTATAATCACCGGACCGATGCGGTCCTTTGATGATTTATGTTTTATGGTCCTCGATCGCCCAATTGGGATTTACGATTCTTGGATTTCACCTGGGGGACTTCGATCCAACTTCCTATGATTTATGATGTTTTCTAGGGATTTCACGATTATGTGTTTTCTCTCTTCCGGGGTCATGACCTGGCTTCGTGGGGAGCTTCGGCTCGAACTTATGGGTTCGCTACCTAGAGATCGTATCTCATCTATGAACAGACCTACCCCCTCTTTATGATGTTTTCTAGGGATTTCACAATTTATGTGTTTTCTCTCTACCGGGGTCACGACCCGGCTTCGTGGGGAGCTTCGGCTCAAACAAATGGGTTCGCTGCCTAGAGATCGTATCTCATCTATGAACAGGTCTTCCCCTTTATGATGTCTTGATGATTTATGATGTCTTGATGATTTATGATGACTTTGATGATTTATGATGTCTTGATGATTTATGATTACTTTGACGCGAAGCGCGTCAATTTGAGAAATGATTTATGATTTACTTTGATGTGATGGTCATCAATTTGATGTGTATTTAGCATTCCGCTGTCATTTCCTATTGTGTGCTATTATTTTAATGTTGCATTTCATATTAGCTAGGAGATTATTTAGAGATATTTTTGTGCTGACATTCCATTGTCAGTTCCTGATTGTGTCGACATGCCATGTTCATGTCATCCTGTGTTATATCTCTTGTTATCTCGGTTTGTTTGATAAGTACAGCTAGATTGATCCGTTTATTGTTTATTTTCTTATAAATAATACTCAGGTCAGGCTGAGTCATTTTAGGTACTCCTCTGGGACTCCTCGCAGGATTGATCTTCCACTTTCAGCTTGCTACTCTGTCTCTGCAGCTTTATGTACTTTGGTACCTATGACATTATCTATTGTTGTGTACATATTCTATTGTTTAGATCATGGTACATGTACCTATTATTTTGGGATTAGTGGATCTTTGTTGACCACTAGCTTGTTGTACACATTCTTGGTTTATTCATATCTATCCCGCCTTTATGATATGATTATTCTGTATCTGGCTTTGAGATATACCTTGTTTATATTATTGTTGTTGTCTATTTTATACTGCTTTCCGGATTGCATATAACCGTTGTATAGTTGCCCTATGTATCGAATGGTCATGTCAAAATTTTAATCGGTATCAGAATTCAATGTGCATCCCTCACATGGAGTAATCATACAATCGGTCGCTCTTCACAAACCTCATTCTCCGTTATGGTCTACGACATTTCTCTGAAATGAACTGGACGATAGTGGGTATAGAGGCGGGGCGTTACAGTTGGTATCAGAGCCAACTTTCCGGAATAGTGTAAGATAGTATGACAATGGTATTGTCTTAAGCCTCTCTCCGGAATTGTGCTTTAGGGTTTTAGTTAGTCTTAAGACCCGTCATAGCTTATCTTCCAATACGATTCCATTTTGATTGAATTCGCATCGTTTGAATTCAACTTGAGACTAACTTTTTCCTCCTTCTTTTTCCCCAAAGAAGCGAGATAGATGGTCGTGGCCATGCAAGTGCCTGTCCACCCAGTGTACCTCCTACGGAGGGGTGATTATGTCTCAAGTGGCCTATTTCTAGTCATTTAGAATAGTTATCGACTCATTCTCGTTCGGGTTGATTTCTATAGTCCATCTAGGGCCCGCGTGCTCTAGTGGTGCTTCTGTTTCATTCTTTGACTCGAGTTGCTAATCTGTGTCTGTTTGGCCTATTGTGTATCGCACTTATCTTGTTGATCATTTATGATCCTTGAAATGGATTGATCTTTGGATATCTTGCTCGTACGTCATTACGCACGTTGTAGGCGCCTTTGATCCTGATATTCCTTGATTTCTAGTTAAGAATGTTTCGTACGTCGTTACGTACCTAGCATGGTCTATTGATCACTTGTCGTTCGGTGTGGAGATACCATGTCTTTGTGACTAAATCTTGTCCCTTGTTGTCAGCTATATAGTTTTAGTTCGGTGTGAGATCACCAAGCCTTCGGGCTAAAATAACTCATTTGTTACATCGTTGTGCCGGTGTGAGTCACCAAGCATATTATGCTAAATTAACTCAACGAATGCACAACGATACATTTGTGTTACCTCGTTGCGTTCCAAACTCAAGATCAAGAATGAGGGAAAGCATCCCGCTTCTTGTGATCCCTCTTCTTGAGTCAGGGTACGTGTCATTAATTCCTTAATGTCATTTACAATGTTCAGAGATTATTTTATTTATGTTCTTTTGATATATGTCGATCGTGTTCTTCGTTATCAAAAGATATAATTTGTGCTTTATTTGTAAGTTGATAAAGGAATTTTATTTCCTTTATGTCATCCCGAATGATTTATTGAATTTTTATGTTTTCACGAGATTCAGGTGAACGTTAGAAATTTTGAGGACTTTTTTGTGTTAACTTGTCCATCGGGTGCGTTAAGGATCTCGAACAAGATATGGGACGCCATGTTGTAGTTCGGAATTCGTAAACACCATTATGTGAAAATCTGACATTCGAAATGATTCCTAAAATTAAAATTCACTCCTAATAAGTAAATCAAAATAATAATATTTTGGGTTTTTGCGATTTTTTGTAGTCGGTTGTTATTTTTCTAGATAATTTATTTCTAGATATCCTTGGAGCAATTCCAAGAATTTAAGTGGTTCAAGATTTTCAATTAGAAACTATCTTGAATCTTTTCTTTGAGTAAATTAAATAACTCCAGAAACAACCCAAAAAGTTATTTATTTATGCCTCTTCCTTCTGGATTTCAGATCTTTGATTTTCGAGAATTCTTAGTGATTGAGAATCTCGCCTAATTCTTAATCCTAGTTTCGATTTGCTAAAGAGAATTTAGTATTCTTGTTATTTCATGGGTCTCCTTATTTTCTTTAGTGAACGATAACTCGAGAGAATGGGAGTTTCCCATTGGGGACGGAAGATTTGGGTTTTGCGATCCACGACAAACTCAACAATTCCTTACTTTGAATCTATGATCTAGTCGATCATCCGGAAGTGGTATAGTCAATTCACTTATGGACTTAGCTTTGCGTTGTTCTTAGAAATGAATATCGAAAGGATGAGCTCTTTTGATATTCGTTCTTTGTTTGTTTGAATCATTTGGATTGACAATTGTCTCCGTACGTTTGTTAACCCTTGTCAGTCAAATTTTTAGGGATTATGACCTCTTTGGTTTAATCTCATCTTGTTATAGAAATTTGTCTATTTCTTCTTTGATTAATTGACGATGTTTTTGCGATTTGAGATTATTGGCAGAAAATTATCTTAAATCCCCTTTTCCCGAGGTGGTAAGTTGCGCACTACTTATCCATCATCTTCTCGATGTTTCTGATTTTCTAGAACTGATACTCGAGTTTCTGAATATTGGGAATTTTGTGTAATTCTTAATGATTCGTCTTTATGGTTACTAAATGAGATTTAGTACCTGGTTAAAAATCGATTTCCCTGAGTAGTTCATTGGTATTCCGTTACCAGTATTTGTTATCGATTTCTAGTTCATTGGTATTCCGTTACCAATATTTGATTATCGACTTGTAGTTCGTTGGTATTCCGTTACCAACCTTGAATCGTTGATATTAGAATTGATTGTTCCTTCGAGAATTGCTTTCTTTAGCTAACTTCGTTGGAATCTCTGAGTTGTTCTTTTGTTGGTGTCAGCCACCTTGTCGCAGGACTAAAGTGTTGAAGATCGGTGTTCACTACGTCGTCGTGATTGAGTGTTGAGAATGGAGTAGTCAACCACCGTAAATTCCCATCTCATATCCAAAGAAGAATATCTACTATTGATACCTCGCGTCTGTAGGACGCAGTCCTGTTGCTTCTTGAAAATTCCAAATTAGATTCGCATGGTTTCTGTGCATTCTATCGATTCTCATTCCCTTGAGAATCGTACTAAGAAAGGCGAGTCTATTTGAATTCATAACGCTTATGAATTTTTCTGTAATTACTTTAACCGTTTGGAATGACTACCTTCATGGGTAATGAAGTTCGAGATTGAACTCTAGTTTTTATGATCTTGCAAGACGAAATTGGGATCTCACCTAGCCATTGGTGTGATCTTTTCATTTCGTGTTGGTTCTTGTTGTACCACATCATGGTATAATTTTTGGTTGTTATCTAATACTATATTCTGAAGGAATTGCGGGGACGCAATTATTTTAAGGGGGGAAGTCTGTAACAACCCGCTCATTCGACGATTTTAGATTTGGATATTTTATCAAAATATATCGTCGTATCCGATGTGTCACTCAAAATGTCGTTTTTTACAAATGATAAAATTAGAACTCGGGACCACTTCCATTGAGTCCAGATCACCGTTTACGACCTTTTTGAGTATAAACATCGATACCTTTTGAATTAGTGAAATTTGGTCATTTTCTCATTAGAGTGTATGATCAAAATATCCCTTTTCACATATGGATGAATTTGGACTCGAAACCACTTCCATTGAGTCCGGATCAACGTTTGCGACCTTTTTGACTATAAGCATCGATATGTTCCGAGAGTCGGAAATTTGGCACCTTGGCTAGGGCTTGGTTCAGCTAGCCTAGCTCACCATATAACCCCCAAATCAGTCCCTCTTCCTCTCATTCATTCCAAACACTCAAAAGAGGATAGAAATGGGGAGAGGAAAGGGAAATTAGAATTCCTAAGGCTAGGGCTTTCAATCCAGGGCTCAATTCAGGTGCAATTCCAATTCTAAGACATGGGTAAGCTTCTCTATCCTCTTCTCTATCTCCATAGCTAATCAATTTCGGATTTTTAGTGTGCCCTAACACTTATATGTCTTCATGTGGATGTGTGAGGTGATTTCGGAGGAGCAATTGATGAAAGAGAGGAGCCTTGCTCGTTTGTGTGCTTGTTCTTCCTTGTTGGAGCTTGCTCTTGACATTCAAGAGCCAAAGGTGAGTTCTTTTAGAACTCACATCTATGCCATAAGCCATTGGCTTGTACAAGTGTAATTTAGTGTTCATTTGAGTTTGCATGTTCTAGTGAATTGGTTGTGTTAGTGTAACTTAGCCGATTTCATGTTTTTATGCTTCATTGAGTTGAAAATTTTGATAAAGATTGTTCATACGATCTAATGCATATGCTATGAGTTGATGTGGTGATATTGTGAAGCTCCATTGTCCCCCGACAAAGTTCTAAGTCATCACAAGTCACTTGAATCATATTTGATCGCTTTGATTAGAAAATTCGTCCGTTTTAGAATTTATAATCGTAGCCAATGTTAACTCTTGTATGAATGTTTGTGCATGTGTATTTGGGGGTATAAGTTGTTTCGGCAAGTCCTTGAAGCCTCATATACATGTGCATAACATCATAGGCCTTCGGGCATTCGTCGATATCGTTTTGAACATGTTTTCAAGGCAAATTGTTCTCTGGAACAGGTTTCAGACGTCTGAATATTATAGGTCAGACGTCTGACCTGCTTCAAATAATTATGTAAACCAGAAGAGCAATTCAGATGTCTGAATTATTTCATTCAGACGTCTGAATTGTAATTCAGACGTCTGTCCGGAATAATTCAGACGTCTGAATTGGGGTCAAAATGAACTAAAACCTTGCTGTCTTGCAAAATTACAAAGTCAGACGTCTGAATTTGTATTTCAAACGTCTTAATCCTGTTTTTCTGCTGTGGACCAGAGGGGCGGTCCACAGTCTACCCCCATCCAGGCTCTTTCCCGGCCAGAGCTCGGGCCGTTCGGACTTCGTTTGTGAACTTCAGCTTCACGAATTCACAGATTCCAGCAGCTCGATTCGTCGTATTTGATTCTCAAGTGATTTTTCCGATGTTGATTCTTTTGGTCTATTCACATTATTTATGATGTGAATCGAATAAGTGATCATTCTAGAGCTCGTGCGCTCTATTTTGTATATCGAATTTATTCAATACTCTTGTTAATATAATTCGCGCCACTAAAACGTGAATTATCGACTCGATATCCTTCGAGTCTATTCCGATGTAGTTTAAAACCTTCGGGTGCTAGTTTGGGATTTCGATTAGTTCGTTGATCGAAATTACAACCGTTATCCATTTGATTTCTTATATGATTGTTGTAATGTGAATTACGAGTGATCGATCACCTTGGTGATCGTACTTTGATCCATGGCACCCAGTTTTGTGTCTTTGTTTCCTGTCGCTCAAAGTGATTTCTAATCGTTCCTTAACGTCATTGGATTCACTAACGAGCTATATATTTATTTGATTTATCGAATTTATATTTGATGATTTATGAATTGAATTTACGTTATTGCAACGTGAATTCCCTTGATCGATTCGCTTCGACAATCATGCTCGTGTACATTTTCACGTCGGACTTATGCGAGGGTTTATATATTATTAATGGACTATGAATCCTTCTACGAATTCCAATCTATTAGTGTGTACGGATCCTCTTTACTCGATCGGGCGAGAAATTTAGTTTATTTACCATAGTAAAACTGAGGACTATGACCCCTTATATGTTTACTTCGTCGAATAACTCTTGGACTCGTACATTCGAACACGTTGTGACGATTCTTGTTTTTAGTATGAATCAACAACGGGTTTGTAAATATTTGAGAATAGCGAGTGATTATGGGACTTTTAGCTATTTTCTTATATTAACTATCTCGGTGTAATTTATACTCACCGGGCTGATGTGGTCCTTTGATGATTTATGTTTTGTGGTCCTCGATCGCCCGAGTGGGATTTACGATTCTTGGATTTCACTTGGGGGATTTCGATCCAACTTCCTATGATTTTCTATGATTTATGATGTTTTCTAGGGATTTCACGATTATGTGTTTTCTCTCTTCCGGGGTCACGACCCGGCTTCGTGGGGAGCTTCGGCTCGAACTTATGGGTTCGCTACCTAGACATCGTATCTCATCTATGAACAGACCTGCCCCCTCTTTATGATGTTTTCTAAGGATTTCACAATTTATGTGTTTTCTCTCTACTTGTGTCACGACCTGGCTTCATGTGGAGCTTCGGCTCAAACAAATGGGTTCGCTACCTAGAGATCGTATCTCATCTATGAACAGGTCTTCCCCTTTATGATGTCTTGATGATTTATGATGTCTTGATGATTTATGATGACGTTGATGATTTATGATGTCTTGATGATTTATGATGACTTTGATGATTTATGATTACTTTGACGCGAAGTGCGTCAATTTGAGAAATGATTTATGATTTACTTTGATGCGATAGTCATCAATTTGATGTGTATTTGGCATTCCGCTGTCATTTCCTGTTGTGTGCTATTATTTGAATGTTGCATTCTATATTAGCTAGAAGATTATTTAGAGATATTTTTGTGTTGACATTCAATTGTCAGTTCCTGATTGTGTCGACATGCCATGTTCATGTCATACTGTGTTATATCTCTTGTTATCTCGGTTTATTTGATAAGTAAAGCTAGACTGATACGTTTATTGTTTATTTTCTTATAAATAATACTCGGGTCAGGCCGAGTCATTTTAGCTACTCCTCTGGGACTCCTCGCAGGATTGATCTTCCGCTTTCAGCTTGCTACTCTGTCTCTGCAGCTTTATATACTTTGGTACCTATGACATTATCTATCGTTGTGTACATATTCTTTTGTTTAGATCATGGTACATGTACCTATTCTTTTGGGATTAGTGGATCTTTGTTGAACACTAGCTTGTTGTACACATTTGTGAAGACCCGTAACTTCCCCGTAAAGGAAAGCGACGGATAGTTCGAGAACAAGCCACAACAGAACGCATACAGAAGAACATTTCATTGTATATTACAACAATGCATCAGATTACAAGAATATACAGAGAATAAATGAATATTACACAGAAATATCAGAGATTTAAATTACATTTAAATACATAGCAGCGGAAAATAATACAAAGCACAACTAGAAGAGATATACGGATACAAAGCTTTCCGGATATCGTTCCAGCTGTAAACCAGGATCCTGTGAATATAAATCTGCAAAACCAAAACTACTAGCTGCCCGTGTCGAAAATAAGGGCACCCAGAGTTTAGGTTAAAACAATAAACTCCAGGTCAGTCATGTGACTGGTGTGAGAACTAAAACAGTTATTAGTCTTTATTTTCAAAGGTAAATCAAGGGACCACGCCGTATAACACGGAACGGGTTTCCTCCCAAGAATACCGGTGCTTAAAACCAACAGCGCAATGCTAAATAAAGAAAGATGAAGCTGTTATAAGACCCAGGTCCCATCACACAATGCAACGCAGTCGAGGATAGGGTTTTCCCTTATAACAGCCAAAGAATGCTTGATACGTTTAAAACAAATCATTTGATACTATAATAAGTGTATAGTGTATAAAACAACTTCAAATCATAAGTATCAATCATAGGCGGCATAAGCGCCCCATCCCACTATGTCGCCATATATAGGATTACAAATAAAACCGCAAAGTCACGTATTTGGAAATTGGATTTCCATCTATGAACCGAGGCTAGGGGCAAGATCCTCAACCGATTCGAGACGCTCTAGCCCGTGTCTCAGGCACAGCCGCAACCGTACCTTGGATCGTCAGGGCCGGTCCACACGAAGTGGATTATAATGCCTGAACAATACGTTTCTCCGCCCTTTGGGGCGTAAATGAGCCAACTACATGACTCCATCGGTTCGAGAACGACCGATCAATCCGAGGCGCCTCGCAACAGCAACAACCACATAAGTCAAACTCGTCAGGGCGTGTAAAACCACTGACGCCACTTCTAGCTAGAAAGAAAACGCATGTCCCCCCTGACGTCCGTCTCCCGTTTTTGGTTCATACCGGGTGTGAAACACGCGAGGAAAACGTTACACAAAGCTACGCCACAAAGGCCGTGCTTTGATCATCAACCACAAGACTTTGCTTTTCAACAGAAGCCTTGATCATTTGCATCTTAGCATGCCACACAGGCAAGCCATCCTATGCAACCGATGTCAGTCACACAGAATGAAATCCGATGTCAGACACACAGTCCATTTACAAGTCCGTTCTGGGTCTGAACGAAACCGGAGGCACCTAGTACCCCGCATATCCTTCGATCTCCAAGTACGTCTGGACGATCACTAACTGTTTCCATCTTCTTGGGTGTACAGCCCAATCAAGATCATCAGTTATCACCCAAACGACGTGAAGACCTCCGGTCTTCGACCATCGTCTTCATCTTCGACTTATCGTCGCATCAGTTATTCAGAATGGGATAAACCCGGTCTTTCCGAATAACTCGCGTATATTTTAAATAAGTGTTACACAAACACAACATACGCCTCATTCCAACTCATTAGTCATTAACCGTAAATTAATCAAGAGAATAATTCCCCAAATATTAACCCCGAAGGCCGAAACCAACATCAGATCAATATCCAGAAAACCATTCTACTTAGCTAACCGACAGTTAGTTTCTAAATTTCACGTTCAAATCTAATTAAAGATTTAACTATCGCCTGGAGCAAAACTGGTGATCCTCCATTCTCGATCTTTTCAATCTAATTAAAGATTCATTAAAACTCCACTTAGTTTTAATCTGTGACTGGGTTAAAGAATCAGTGTCATTTAAAACACGGTTCACGATAAACCCAAAGTCGCATCCCATTAATTATCGGGTTAAAGAACAAGTGTTATTTAAAACACTGTTCACGATAAACCCAAAAATCAATATCCATTCAATTCCAATTAAATATTATTTAATTGGTACACTTCATTAAATCCAAATAAAAAGATTTAATCTTTTCTCAACTGGGTTCAAGAACAGTGTTAGTGAAGACACCATTCACGACAAACCCAAATCACATTCATTAATTATCGGGTTAAAGAACAAGTGTTATTTAAAACACTGTTCACGATAAACCCAAAAATCAATATCAATTCAATTCCAATTAAATATCATTTAATTGGTACACTTCATTAAATCTAAATAAAAAGATTTAATCTTTTCTCAACTGGGTTCAAGAACAGTGTTAGTGAAGACACCATTCACGACAAACCCAAATCACATTCGATATTCAATACAAGGCTCTGAATAGAAAATATATCGGCTTATATTCAATATCAAATTCTACGACTAACAAATGTCGTATTGGAAATAACGATATAAATATATATATCTTTCAAATTTCCGTAACAACACCTGTATAATCACGAATTCCAACATCGAAATATTCCGAAGACAATTTCGATTCAAATCCACTCCAATGCAATCATTGGAAATTTTGGTTATTTTTAAAACCCTTTTTAAATTCAATTTATTTATTTAAAAATAAATAGAATTATATTTCTAGTTCAAAACTAGTTCATTTCGATAAAAATCTATTTTTATCTTTTCAAATATGGAGTTTTTCATCCCAAACTTTCACAAATCATTTCTTATGATTTTACACAAATTATTACTATTTTTAATAATTTTATCAAGGCCCGTACGGTCGATTTCCATTAACGGCCATCGAACTGCACTTACAGCGACCTTTTTCGAATTTGATTTGGACGTATCTCCAAATCCAACCGTTAGATTTCAAATTTCTAACATTCATTAGAAAGCTCTTTTCGATACGAACCCAACGGTTCCGGTTTTAGGAGAATCCGACGGTCGGATCTCCCGCAATGTCCGTTTGAAATAAATGGTCGAAATTCACGAACTGCCGCGGCGCGGCGCGTTCTATTCAGGCCATTATATTATATATATATAATATATATAATATATACTTCGTCGATTTCTATTTAAAACGAATTATATAAATAGTTTTAAATTCGTTTCAAATTCTATTTCAACTTCTATTTCAATTCAAAGCAAAATTGAATTCTTCTTTATAAATTCGTTTTAAAATTCATTTCTATTCAATTCGAATTTCAATTCAATTTGAATTCATTTCAATTCGCTTTCAATTCCATTTGAATTCGTTTTCAATTCAATTCATTTCGAAATCGTTTTCAATTCAATTCATTTCGAAATCGTTTTCAATTCATTTTGAATTCGTTTTCAATTCAATTCATTTCGAAATCGTTTTCAATTCAATTCATTTCGAAATCGTTTTCAATTCATTTTGAATTCGTTTTCAATTCAATTCATTTCGAAATCGTTTTCAATTCAATTCATTTCGAAATCGTTTTCAATTCATTTTGAATTCGTTTTCAATTCAATTCATTTCGAAATCGTTTTCAATTCATTTTGAATTCGTTTTCAATTCAATTCATTTCGAAATCGTTTTCAATTCAATTCATTTCGAAATCGTTTTCAATTCAATTCATTTCGAAATCGTTTTCAATTCAATTCATTTCGAAATCGTTTTCAATTCATTTTGAATTCGTTTTCAATTCAATTCATTTCGAAATCGTTTTCAATTCAATTCATTTCGAAATCGTTTTCAATTCAATTCATTTCGAAATCGTTTTCAATTCAATTCATTTCGAAATCGTTTTCAATTCATTTTGAATTCGTTTTCAATTCAATTCATTTCGAAATCGTTTTCAATTCAATTCATTTCGAAATCGTTTTCAATTCATTTTGAATTCGTTTTCAATTCAATTCATTTCGAAATCGTTTTCAATTCAATTCATTTCGAAATCGTTTTCAATTCATTTTGAATTCGTTTTCAATTCAATTCATTTCGAAATCGTTTTCAATTCAATTCATTTCGAAATCGTTTTCAATTCAATTCATTTCGAAATCGTTTTCAATTCAATTCATTTCGAAATCGTTTTCAATTCATTTTGAATTCGTTTTCAATTCAATTCATTTCGAAATCGTTTTCAATTCAATTCATTTCGAAATCGTTTTCAATTCATTTTGAATTCAATAAAATCGATATAAATATCGTTCACGTCAAAATGGCGTCAATTTAATCAACACGGCTTCATAAATTTCTATTTTCAAAATAGTTGTTATTATCAAAATATTTCGTTCAACACATGACCAATCTCAATGAATGAGTACTGTCAACACATGAACTTTTATTTTATAATATTATTTATTTTTCAAATTGGAATGAGGCCCAATCAATTACCATATAAAGTTAATTATATGGATTTTCATACAACACATGTATATCATAGCATTGAAAAATAATCAATCATCAACCAAAGTGCACTACACTGTATAAGCATCAAATATAGATATTCAACGCTTATAACAGCCTGTCAATCGATCGATCGACATATTTAATCAATCAGGATGAGTGAACTTCAAATTTCATCCCAACACCCGTGTGGGGTTTCAAACAATCAAACACCTATTTTATTTGTGCTGTTGGGCGATGTGTAAAATTTATCGACCCAATCAATGTCCTTCAAATAGGTGTACATAAACAAACCATCTGGTTTGTAAATGAATATTTTATTTTATTCACTTCACGTTAAAAATTATATTTTTAACGATAAAACATTTTATTTCAACCTATGAATTTCTATTCAATTCATTCTTTAAATAAAATGATATTTTTATTTTTCTAACTTATTTTAGAAAATTTCGGCGGCATAACGGCACGATACTAGAAACGGGACGAGGCCTAGCCTTATCCCCGGTCTAGTGAAGGCCCACGCCATTCACACATCAATCAAATCAATTTCATCTCACCAAACAATTCAATTCAAACAAATAATTCAACCAATCTATGCAACCAAACAAACAAGTCCATGGTCTGTGGACGATTGTGTCGGGTGCTACTAAGCACCGTCTGCATCCTAGTATATATATATAATTAGAAAAGAAATTGAAAGGTGAGAAATTCTCACTTATAGCTATCCTAGCTCCACGGCACTTCCAATGCAGGAAATCTTCGCTGTTCTCGCCTTTTTGTCACCTTCGTTATCCGCTTTCACTACATATGTAAAAATCGAATTTTTACTTCGCTTTTCAATATATAAAAATCACATTTTTAATTCGAAGTTCAATATATAAAAATTCTATTTTTCTATCGAAGTTCAATATATAAAAATTCTATTTTTTTCTACAGAAGTTCAATATATAAAAATTCTATTTTTCTATCGAAGTTCAATATATAAAAATTCTATTTTTCTATCGAAGTTCAATATATAAAAATTCTATTTTTCTATCGAAGTTCAATATATAAAAATTCTATTTTTCTATCCAAGTTCAATATATAAAAATTCTATTTTTCTATCGAAGTTCAATATATAAAAATTCTATTTTTCTATCGAAGTTCAATATATAAAAATTCTATTTTTCTATCGAAGTTCAATATATAAAAATTCTATTTTTCTATCGAAGTTCAATATATAAAAATTCTATTTTTTTCTATCGAAGTTCAATATATAAAAATTCTATTTTTCTATCGAAGTTCAATATATAAAAATTCTATTTTTTTCTATCGAAGTTCAATATATAAAAATTCTATTTTTTCTATCGAAGTTCAATATATAAAAATTCTATTTTTTTCTATCGAAGTTCAATATATAAAAATTCTATTTTTTTCTATCGAAGTTCAATATATAAAAATTCTATTTTTTTCTATCGAAGTTCAATATATAAAAATTATATATATATTTTTTTTTATATCGCTTCATGTATAAAATTATACTTTTATAATTAAAAATCATATCTTGATTAGATAACTATCACATTTTTACTTAGTTAAAATGTATCTTCCCTATATTCAAAAATCATACCTTTCTACTCACAAAGATATAACCTTTCTTCGATTCAAAGTATAATCTTTCTACCATTCAAAAATCAAATCTTTAATGAAATAAAAATGATAACTTTATATGTATAAAAGCTATATATTAATTCACATAAAAACTATATTTTTCAAACAACATTATATGAATAAAACTCTGATTTGATAAAGGCTTAAATATATATATAAAAAAAAGAACTCAGATTAAAATAAATAAATAAAAAAAAAAAACTTACTGTCAAATCTTCAGGGCGTTTGAGGGGGGGGGGGGGGAAGAAGCTCGTCGGAGCAGTGGGGGGCGGATGGTGGTTCGGGCTTGGGCGCGTTGGTGTGCGGTCAGGGGGCAACGTCGGGCTTGGCTGCGGTGGTGGGGGTGAGGGGTTCATCGTTGGGAGGGGTTTAAGAGAAGAGCTTCGGGAGGAGAGAGGGGGGGTAGGGGAGGCGAGCCGCGGCAGTGGCCGCGCCTGCGGTGGTGCCGATGGTGGCGGCTAGGGCTCCGCCCTTCTCTTCTTTTTTTTTTTTTTTTTTTTATTAAATTACTGAATTGAAAATATCGGGGGGGGGGGAGATTGAAAAAAGGAAAGGAGAGAGAAAATATAATTTTTTTTTTTATTATTATTATTTTAAAATTCAGAAAGTTGACTTTTACATACGACCTCTAATCGAGACCCACCGCCTGTCGTCCATAGCGTTTCACCCCCATTCCGAACTCAATGGGATATATACCGCAAGCTGATTCTATTGTTACAATCAGTTTCCTTTTGAACTTACATTTAAATCGCTATATTGAATTTTAAACGTACATTTCAAATTACCGGGGTCGCATACTAACTAGAAAAATTCCAGAAAAATATTTTCTAGCTTCGTATTGACGATACGGTCCTAACAAAACTAGTTTCGTCGAATTCTGAGACCGTTGGAAAAATGGCCAATTTCCAGTCGATTAAAATCAACTGAAACTGGTCAAACGCGTTTTCCTTTGCCCCGCTCACATATTGATTCGAAAAATTATGAAATTTGGAATCTAGCAATAACTCGACATCACGGATCCAACAAAACTGGTTTTGTCGAAATCCGAGGTCATTTGCAAAATGTCCATTTTTAAGGGCCTGAATTCCATAGCGACTATTCAGAATTTTCAACTGGACATATCTCTCAATTTTTAAAGTGAAATCTCAGTTTCTTACATCCGTTAGAAAGATATTATCAATCAGATCCTAATGTTTTTGGTTTCACTAAAATCCGGATTGTTTTGCACCCGGTACATTCAATTGAAGTTTGAAATCGAATTATCGAACTACCGCGCCATTTTCAATTCTATTTATAATTATATATAAATTTTTATATTCTAACGACGACGTATATAATATATACGTCGAATTTCTATTCAAAATAAATTTCTCGTCGATATTATTTAAAATATTCTATTTTAAATAATCAAAATTCGCTAAAATTGCCAAAATAAAAATTTTAAACTGGCCCAGATTTTCCGGGTTGTTACAATCTCCCCCACTTAAAACTTTTCGTCCCCGAAAAGGAACAAAGTCGAATGTGGTTTGATTAATCAACTCTACGTTCGATCTGGCTTCCATTCTCCAACTCTTTAGTTTCTGAGAATTTCCAACATTTCAAAAATTTGGCTAACACCCTAAATTTTCGAAAAATTTCGCCATAACCTCCCCTGCAATGGGAGCATCGGGGAATTTCAAATAGCTTCCCCGGTCCTTCAGATCTCAAAAAGAAAAAGAAAAAGCCAAGCGGCTAGCCAATAGGCTCACAAAATCATCATCACCCAAACAAAACAGGAAATTATGTAGTAAACATGTACCTATTTGTCGGGCAAACAAATTTTATTCTCTGCTCTAGCCTCCTTGCTATGACCTGTTCAAAGATATATATGTATATGCAAGCAAATGCGACCAATTTTCAATATAGTTCAATATTAGGTTCAATTAGGCATAAATGGCTAAAAGTTAGCAAACAAATAAACAAACAACACAAACATCAATCAATTAGTGAATTAGAGTTTCAAATCCATAATTTTGATACATAGTCAAAAATCAGATTTTTGATGCCAAATCACAACAATGTGTTCTAACTATATTAGTTTTGGTTCTCACACCAGTCTAATGGAAATATATAGATAATCACACCTTCGTTACTCGAACATGAATACTAATGACAACTAGTCAATCATCAGCATCATCTTCGGGCTACTAGAGTATGATTCTATATCTATCCAGTATATTAAAACTTCGAATATACGTTCATGACGCGTATATGCGAAATCTTTATATACTCGATTGTCCATATTCAAAAATAAATAAATAGTCAAATACGTTTTAAAATGGTTTAAATTTCAAAACAAAATTGTTTTCATTTGAAAAATATACTCTTCACACTCGTTCTAGGATACTACTGATCCTATCTCTAACGAGTCATTCTAATTGGATATTACTAATCCAATATCTGATGAATTCTTTCGTAGGGTTCTAATGTGTCTTGTTCTCTGAGCTTTGTAAACCAAAGCTCTGATACCAACTGTGAAGACCCGTAACTTCCCCGTAAAGGAAAGCGACGGATAGTTCGAGAACAAGCCACAACAGAACGCATACAGAAGAACATTTCATTGTATATTACAACAATGCATCAGATTACAAGAATATACAGAGAATAAATGAATATTACACAGAAATATCAGAGATTTAAATTACATTTAAATACATAGCAGCGGAAAATAATACAAAGCACAACTAGAAGAGATATACGGATACAAAGCTTTCCGGATATCGTTCCAGCTGTAAACCAGGATCCTGTGAATATAAATCTGCAAAACCAAAACTACTAGCTGCCCGTGTCGAAAATAAGGGCACCCAGAGTTTAGGTTAAAACAATAAACTCCAGGTCAGTCATGTGACTGGTGTGAGAACTAAAACAGTTATTAGTCTTTATTTTCAAAGGTAAATCAAGGGACCACGCCGTATAACACGGAACGGGTTTCCTCCCAAGAATACCGGTGCTTAAAACCAACAGCGCAATGCTAAATAAAGAAAGATGAAGCTGTTATAAGACCCAGGTCCCATCACACAATGCAACGCAGTCGAGGATAGGGTTTTCCCTTATAACAGCCAAAGAATGCTTGATACGTTTAAAACAAATCATTTGATACTATAATAAGTGTATAGTGTATAAAACAACTTCAAATCATAAGTATCAATCATAGGCGGCATAAGCGCCCCATCCCACTATGTCGCCATATATAGGATTACAAATAAAACCGCAAAGTCACGTATTTGGAAATTGGATTTCCATCTATGAACCGAGGCTAGGGGCAAGATCCTCAACCGATTCGAGACGCTCTAGCCCGTGTCTCAGGCACAGCCGCAACCGTACCTTGGATCGTCAGGGCCGGTCCACACGAAGTGGATTATAATGCCTGAACAATACGTTTCTCCGCCCTTTGGGGCGTAAATGAGCCAACTACATGACTCCATCGGTTCGAGAACGACCGATCAATCCGAGGCGCCTCGCAACAGCAACAACCACATAAGTCAAACTCGTCAGGGCGTGTAAAACCACTGACGCCACTTCTAGCTAGAAAGAAAACGCATGTCCCCCCTGACGTCCGTCTCCCGTTTTTGGTTCATACCGGGTGTGAAACACGCGAGGAAAACGTTACACAAAGCTACGCCACAAAGGCCGTGCTTTGATCATCAACCACAAGACTTTGCTTTTCAACAGAAGCCTTGATCATTTGCATCTTAGCATGCCACACAGGCAAGCCATCCTATGCAACCGATGTCAGTCACACAGAATGAAATCCGATGTCAGACACACAGTCCATTTACAAGTCCGTTCTGGGTCTGAACGAAACCGGAGGCACCTAGTACCCCGCATATCCTTCGATCTCCAAGTACGTCTGGACGATCACTAACTGTTTCCATCTTCTTGGGTGTACAGCCCAATCAAGATCATCAGTTATCACCCAAACGACGTGAAGACCTCCGGTCTTCGACCATCGTCTTCATCTTCGACTTATCGTCGCATCAGTTATTCAGAATGGGATAAACCCGGTCTTTCCGAATAACTCGCGTATATTTTAAATAAGTGTTACACAAACACAACATACGCCTCATTCCAACTCATTAGTCATTAACCGTAAATTAATCAAGAGAATAATTCCCCAAATATTAACCCCGAAGGCCGAAACCAACATCAGATCAATATCCAGAAAACCATTCTACTTAGCTAACCGACAGTTAGTTTCTAAATTTCACGTTCAAATCTAATTAAAGATTTAACTATCGCCTGGAGCAAAACTGGTGATCCTCCATTCTCGATCTTTTCAATCTAATTAAAGATTCATTAAAACTCCACTTAGTTTTAATCTGTGACTGGGTTAAAGAATCAGTGTCATTTAAAACACGGTTCACGATAAACCCAAAGTCGCATCCCATTAATTATCGGGTTAAAGAACAAGTGTTATTTAAAACACTGTTCACGATAAACCCAAAAATCAATATCCATTCAATTCCAATTAAATATTATTTAATTGGTACACTTCATTAAATCCAAATAAAAAGATTTAATCTTTTCTCAACTGGGTTCAAGAACAGTGTTAGTGAAGACACCATTCACGACAAACCCAAATCACATTCATTAATTATCGGGTTAAAGAACAAGTGTTATTTAAAACACTGTTCACGATAAACCCAAAAATCAATATCAATTCAATTCCAATTAAATATCATTTAATTGGTACACTTCATTAAATCTAAATAAAAAGATTTAATCTTTTCTCAACTGGGTTCAAGAACAGTGTTAGTGAAGACACCATTCACGACAAACCCAAATCACATTCGATATTCAATACAAGGCTCTGAATAGAAAATATATCGGCTTATATTCAATATCAAATTCTACGACTAACAAATGTCGTATTGGAAATAACGATATAAATATATATATCTTTCAAATTTCCGTAACAACACCTGTATAATCACGAATTCCAACATCGAAATATTCCGAAGACAATTTCGATTCAAATCCACTCCAATGCAATCATTGGAAATTTTGGTTATTTTTAAAACCCTTTTTAAATTCAATTTATTTATTTAAAAATAAATAGAATTATATTTCTAGTTCAAAACTAGTTCATTTCGATAAAAATCTATTTTTATCTTTTCAAATATGGAGTTTTTCATCCCAAACTTTCAAAAATCATTTCTTATGATTTTACACAAATTATTACTATTTTTAATAATTTTATCAAGGCCCGTACGGTCGATTTCCATTAACGGCCATCGAACTGCACTTACAGCGACCTTTTTCGAATTTGATTTGGACGTATCTCCAAATCCAACCGTTAGATTTCAAATTTCTAACATTCATTAGAAAGCTCTTTTCGATACGAACCCAACGGTTCCGGTTTTAGGAGAATCCGACGGTCGGATCTCCCGCAATGTCCGTTTGAAATAAATGGTCGAAATTCACGAACTGCCGCGGCGCGGCGCGTTCTATTCAGGCCATTATATTATATATATATAATATATATAATATATACTTCGTCGATTTCTATTTAAAACGAATTATATAAATAGTTTTAAATTCGTTTCAAATTCTATTTCAACTTCTATTTCAATTCAAAGCAAAATTGAATTCTTCTTTATAAATTCGTTTTAAAATTCATTTCTATTCAATTCGAATTTCAATTCAATTTGAATTCATTTCAATTCGCTTTCAATTCCATTTGAATTCGTTTTCAATTCAATTCATTTCGAAATCGTTTTCAATTCAATTCATTTCGAAATCGTTTTCAATTCATTTTGAATTCGTTTTCAATTCAATTCATTTCGAAATCGTTTTCAATTCAATTCATTTCGAAATCGTTTTCAATTCATTTTGAATTCGTTTTCAATTCAATTCATTTCGAAATCGTTTTCAATTCAATTCATTTCGAAATCGTTTTCAATTCATTTTGAATTCGTTTTCAATTCAATTCATTTCGAAATCGTTTTCAATTCATTTTGAATTCGTTTTCAATTCAATTCATTTCGAAATCGTTTTCAATTCAATTCATTTCGAAATCGTTTTCAATTCAATTCATTTCGAAATCGTTTTCAATTCAATTCATTTCGAAATCGTTTTCAATTCATTTTGAATTCGTTTTCAATTCAATTCATTTCGAAATCGTTTTCAATTCAATTCATTTCGAAATCGTTTTCAATTCAATTCATTTCGAAATCGTTTTCAATTCAATTCATTTCGAAATCGTTTTCAATTCATTTTGAATTCGTTTTCAATTCAATTCATTTCGAAATCGTTTTCAATTCAATTCATTTCGAAATCGTTTTCAATTCATTTTGAATTCGTTTTCAATTCAATTCATTTCGAAATCGTTTTCAATTCAATTCATTTCGAAATCGTTTTCAATTCAATTCATTTCGAAATCGTTTTCAATTCAATTCATTTCGAAATCGTTTTCAATTCATTTTGAATTCGTTTTCAATTCAATTCATTTCGAAATCGTTTTCAATTCAATTCATTTCGAAATCGTTTTCAATTCATTTTGAATTCAATAAAATCGATATAAATATCGTTCACGTCAAAATGGCGTCAATTTAATCAACACGGCTTCATAAATTTCTATTTTCAAAATAGTTGTTATTATCAAAATATTTCGTTCAACACATGACCAATCTCAATGAATGAGTACTGTCAACACATGAACTTTTATTTTATAATATTATTTATTTTTCAAATTGGAATGAGGCCCAATCAATTACCATATAAAGTTAATTATATGGATTTTCATACAACACATGTATATCATAGCATTGAAAAATAATCAATCATCAACCAAAGTGCACTACACTGTATAAGCATCAAATATAGATATTCAACGCTTATAACAGCCTGTCAATCGATCGATCGACATATTTAATCAATCAGGATGAGTGAACTTCAAATTTCATCCCAACACCCGTGTGGGGTTTCAAACAATCAAACACCTATTTTATTTGTGCTGTTGGGCGATGTGTAAAATTTATCGACCCAATCAATGTCCTTCAAATAGGTGTACATAAACAAACCATCTGGTTTGTAAATGAATATTTTATTTTATTCACTTCACGTTAAAAATTATATTTTTAACGATAAAACATTTTATTTCAACCTATGAATTTCTATTCAATTCATTCTTTAAATAAAATGATATTTTTATTTTTCTAACTTATTTTAGAAAATTTCGGCGGCATAACGGCACGATACTAGAAACGGGACGAGGCCTAGCCTTATCCCCGGTCTAGTGAAGGCCCACGCCATTCACACATCAATCAAATCAATTTCATCTCACCAAACAATTCAATTCAAACAAATAATTCAACCAATCTATGCAACCAAACAAACAAGTCCATGGTCTGTGGACGATTGTGTCGGGTGCTACTAAGCACCGTCTGCATCCTAGTATATATATATAATTAGAAAAGAAATTGAAAGGTGAGAAATTCTCACTTATAGCTATCCTAGCTCCACGGCACTTCCAATGCAGGAAATCTTCGCTGTTCTCGCCTTTTTGTCACCTTCGTTATCCGCTTTCACTACATATGTAAAAATCGAATTTTTACTTCGCTTTTCAATATATAAAAATCACATTTTTAATTCGAAGTTCAATATATAAAAATTCTATTTTTCTATCGAAGTTCAATATATAAAAATTCTATTTTTTTCTACAGAAGTTCAATATATAAAAATTCTATTTTTCTATCGAAGTTCAATATATAAAAATTCTATTTTTCTATCGAAGTTCAATATATAAAAATTCTATTTTTCTATCGAAGTTCAATATATAAAAATTCTATTTTTCTATCCAAGTTCAATATATAAAAATTCTATTTTTCTATCGAAGTTCAATATATAAAAATTCTATTTTTCTATCGAAGTTCAATATATAAAAATTCTATTTTTCTATCGAAGTTCAATATATAAAAATTCTATTTTTCTATCGAAGTTCAATATATAAAAATTCTATTTTTTTCTATCGAAGTTCAATATATAAAAATTCTATTTTTCTATCGAAGTTCAATATATAAAAATTCTATTTTTTTCTATCGAAGTTCAATATATAAAAATTCTATTTTTTCTATCGAAGTTCAATATATAAAAATTCTATTTTTTTCTATCGAAGTTCAATATATAAAAATTCTATTTTTTTCTATCGAAGTTCAATATATAAAAATTCTATTTTTTTCTATCGAAGTTCAATATATAAAAATTATATATATATTTTTTTTTATATCGCTTCATGTATAAAATTATACTTTTATAATTAAAAATCATATCTTGATTAGATAACTATCACATTTTTACTTAGTTAAAATGTATCTTCCCTATATTCAAAAATCATACCTTTCTACTCACAAAGATATAACCTTTCTTCGATTCAAAGTATAATCTTTCTACCATTCAAAAATCAAATCTTTAATGAAATAAAAATGATAACTTTATATGTATAAAAGCTATATATTAATTCACATAAAAACTATATTTTTCAAACAACATTATATGAATAAAACTCTGATTTGATAAAGGCTTAAATATATATATAAAAAAAAGAACTCAGATTAAAATAAATAAATAAAAAAAAAAACTTACTGTCAAATCTTCAGGGCGTTTGAGGGGGGGGGGGGGGGGGGGAGAAGCTCGTCGGAGCAGTGGGGGGCGGATGGTGGTTCGGGCTTGGGCGCGTTGGTGTGCGGTCAGGGGGCAACGTCGGGCTTGGCTGCGGTGGTGGGGGTGAGGGGTTCATCGTTGGGAGGGGTTTAAGAGAAGAGCTTCGGGAGGAGAGAGGGGGGGGTAGGGGAGGCGAGCCGCGGCAGTGGCCGCGCCTGCGGTGGTGCCGATGGTGGCGGCTAGGGCTCCGCCCTTCTCTTCTTTTTTTTTTTTTTTTATTAAATTACTGAATTGAAAATATCGGGGGGGGGGGGAGATTGAAAAAAGGAAAGGAGAGAGAAAATATAAATTTTTTTTTTTTATTATTATTTTAAAATTCAGAAAGTTGACTTTTACATACGACCTCTAATCGAGACCCACCGCCTGTCGTCCATAGCGTTTCACCCCCATTCCGAACTCAATGGGATATATACCGCAAGCTGATTCTATTGTTACAATCAGTTTCCTTTTGAACTTACATTTAAATCGCTATATTGAATTTTAAACGTACATTTCAAATTACCGGGGTCGCATACTAACTAGAAAAATTCCAGAAAAATATTTTCTAGCTTCGTATTGACGATACGGTCCTAACAAAACTAGTTTCGTCGAATTCTGAGACCGTTGGAAAAATGGCCAATTTCCAGTCGATTAAAATCAACTGAAACTGGTCAAACGCGTTTTCCTTTGCCCCGCTCACATATTGATTCGAAAAATTATGAAATTTGGAATCTAGCAATAACTCGACATCACGGATCCAACAAAACTGGTTTTGTCGAAATCCGAGGTCATTTGCAAAATGTCCATTTTTAAGGGCTTGAATTCCATAGCGACTATTCAGAATTTTCAACTGGACATATCTCTCAATTTTTAAAGTGAAATCTCAGTTTCTTACATCCGTTAGAAAGATATTATCAATCAGATCCTAATGTTTTTGGTTTCACTAAAATCCGGATTGTTTTGCACCCGGTACATTCAATTGAAGTTTGAAATCGAATTATCGAACTACCGCGCCATTTTCAATTCTATTTATAATTATATATAAATTTTTATATTCTAACGACGACGTATATAATATATACGTCGAATTTCTATTCAAAATAAATTTCTCGTCGATATTATTTAAAATATTCTATTTTAAATAATCAAAATTCGCTAAAATTGCCAAAATAAAAATTTTAAACTGGCCCAGATTTTCCGGGTTGTTACAACATTCTTGGTTTATTCATATCTATCCCACCATTGTGATATGATTATTCTGTGTCTGGCTTTGAGATATATCATGTTTATATTATTGTTGTTGTCTATTTTATACTACTTTCTGGATTGCATATAGCCGTTGTGTAGTTGCCCTATGTGTCGAACGATCATGTCAAAATTTTAATCGGTATCAGAATTCGATGTGCATTCCTCACATGGAGTGATCATACAATCGGTCGCTCTTCACAAACCTCATTCTCCGTTATGGTCTACGCCATTTCTCTGAAATGAACTGGACTATAGTGGGTATAGAGGCGGGGCGTTACATTTGCTGAGTATGGGAGGAAATTCAACGAGCTTTCCAAGTATGGGCTTAATCTGATCCCGACCCCACTCCAGAAGAATGAGAGGTTTATCTTTGGAGCAAGTCCGAAGTATTTTGATCATTTGACTGAACACGTACGTGGCACTTCCACTGATCTTGTAGACATGGCTATTAGATTCGAGAATCCAAACACTAAAGGGAAGCAGAAGCAGGCTACTCAGTCTCAGGATACTTCTAGCAGTTCAAAGAACAGGTAGCCTAACTTTTAGCAGCAAAAGAAGAATTAGTAGAAAACCCAGGGTATTGATTATTATTCTCAGAGGCAGTCGATCAATGTAACACCCCACCTCCGCCAATGCCACTCTTGCAAGCACACTAGCTTTGGAGGGGCGTTAAACAAGGTAAACATGCATGCAGATATCACAAGACAGAACATATAAGTAAAACAGAGTAGTAAAGCAGCGGATAAAACTAGCATTTCAAAACCATAGTCAAGTTACATCAAAGTACTTGGTCATTATTTTCCCATAAAACAAAGTCTAGAACATAAACTGAAAACTGAAAAAGAAACATAAAGTAACTATCCCCAAAGTAGCATAAGGCCATAGCATGCTCAAACCATACGTGAGCTATCCAGAAGAGCAGCTAAAGATCCAGCTAGGTAACAGTGTTCCCACCCAACAAACCTGGGGGGGGGGGGGAACGGAAGAAAAGAGGCGAAAGAAAACGGGTCAGTCAAAAAGACTGGTAAGTCCTATCTACTATTAGTATAAGAACTAATAAAGTTAACTGAACATGTAAAACAGAGATGAGATGTAGGGTGATAACTAGCATGGTGAAAAATTAACAAGATAGATCAAGTGTGGCATCGCATATACAAGGTTAAGTTGCACCAGGTGTGTACTAGTATTCCAATCCATGTCAGGTATAAACAAGAAATGATCCCTTGGCCCAATCTTGGCCCAACATCCAGAGATGACCTAGATCAAGGTCCAACAACACGGTCTAGTCGATCGGCTCCCTAAAAGCCTAACTCGTCAAGTGTCGGTGTCATACGGCCCAATCACGAAGTGTAGCCAAACTGTGCTAGGTCCACCCTAGGGTGTATCAAGCCAGAGGGTGCCAACCACGGACACAAATCAAGCACGCACAGTCTAAACCTACCGGTGCCCGTGTCTGCTTTTTCAACTCTGGACCATGTGCACGGCCATAGTCCGCCTGAACCTACACCGGCGCACCTACTCAGCCGTCGGTTTGGTCGCTTACATGTCAACCCAGTAATCGTGCCCCACCCTAGCCTAGTCCCTAGGGGTATCATGATACAATCAAGAGGGTTACTGGTAAAAAGAACCACGTAACTAGGGTTTCTAGCGGGTTAAATGTGGTTAACCCTATCCAATCAAGTATCAAGTTGGTTAAGTGTACCCAAGGTTCATGACTTAACCGCGTCAACCCATCATGTTTAATCGGTTAAGTATTCAAGTGGTCCATGACTTAACCCTACCATGTGGCATTAATTAATTTAATGCACCCAACCTCTCACATTAGACCTTGTTGTGGTTAATAGTTAAGCCGGGCGGGTCCGGGTAGCTTTACACCACAACTTGGTCTAACCTCGGGTTTCTAGTGCAACATGACCAACTACTCACATTGGGTCCTATTGCTTGTAGCCACTAGTTAAGCCGGTCGGTTCCGGGTAGATTTATGCTACAAACTCAACCCAACCTCGAGTTGGCCACACTCATATTTTCTAAGTGTCATGTCCATTATTATGTTTACAAACATAATCACAAGTCAATGTTCATGTCATATTTTAAAACCATGTTTTCATGTCATTAATATTACCCAAACCCAACGCATTCCCATCGCATGTACGTATCGCATAACTTAACATAGATCAATAGAGGGAACTTGGCAAAAGAATGACAAAAGGGCATAAGGTAATAAGGTTGGCCTCTAGTTAAACATGGTGGCATATGAGGCATAAATATGTTCATAAACTTGCATATTACGTCATAGACCTCAAAACATGCATAATATCAAACTTAAGCAAATAGGTGAAACATGATCATAAATGACATAGGATGATGGCTAGAAGTTCGCATATAACATTATATGCAAGTTATCATAAAGGTTATGAGGGTTCTCATGTTGCATAATGCAACATTTCAAATCAAAGTTCATAGCTTTCTATGCACAAAGTCAAGGTGATAGCTTTACAAACTTGCATAGGGTAAACATATGCATAACATGTTAGAATCAAAGCACATATCATAATTAGGCCCAAACTCAACTTGCAACATGTAACATTTAACTTCATAGTTAGAATCTAAGAGTAGTATAGGGCTTACAATGCTATGAAGACTAGAATTAATATAAAATAAGAGTGAGACGAAGCCACACTAGCAAATCCGCAACCAAAGATGATAAACTCCACTTCAAGACTTGAGAACAAGAAGGAATAACCCCAAAGACAAAGAAAGATGGCTCTTTTACTTAAGAAAGATGGCTCCTTTATGACATAGATTGATTTGAGACACTCATGCTCTCATGAAGAAGGTGGAGGCCATGATTAGTGAACATTTGGGCAGCATTTAGTTGTAGGAATGATTAATGAGGGTTTAGGCTAGGTCTAGGGGTCTTTTTATAGATGATTAGGGGTAGTTTAGACCATAGGATTAACCCTAAATCGAATCAGAGCCATCAACTCCCGTCAGAAACTTCCAGAACAAGACCCAACCTGTCAAAATGGTGCACCAGAAAAATTGGTCCGACCGGGGGGGTCGACCCCTGGGTCGACATGGGTGTCGACCCCTGGGTCGACATGGGTGTCGACCCCTGGGTCGACATGGGTGTCGACCCCTGGGTCGACATGGGTGTCGACCCATTGGGGGGGTCGACACTGGTGTCGACCCCGCCTGAGGCGGGAAAAATTCCCGCCCATTCTACCTTGGCTGCAATTCGAATCTGAATTCGAATTTGAACTATTTTCGGGCTTGGAATTTTCTGAAAACTTCATTGGGCCATAACTTGGTCATACGGACTCCGTTTTTCGAAAACTCGGACTCTATTTCGCGTATTTTTCCGAGACGAACGCAATGGCACAGCCCGTTTCCCTTGATTCAGATTTTAGAATTTAATTCTGCCTTGATTTACATTATAACATGTTATTCAAAAATACGGGTTGTTACATTCTCCCCTCCTTAAAGGATTTCGTCCCCGAAATCTCCAAGTTAGGAAGAACGTATCCTACCATCCATCATCCATCTACTCAAAACATCATCCACAAGTAACCATTGTCCTTAAAAAGATTCTAAATGCTGTATGAACATATGCAAAAGGTGTGTGTATATGTACTTATCTAATGCAAAAATCAGGCGGTTACTGATTCAGTAAACCTCCTTAATGCAAAGTATGTTAGTGAAATGAGTCCATATGTATGCAAATTCCTAACATAATTTATAATCTCTGCATGAGTGCACATAACATTCATCCATATGCAACATCCACGTGATAGCACAACAAGTTTCATCCATGAATAAGCATAAACACTCATGCATATGCAACATGAAAGTGTGTGAGCCGATCTTAGTGCCTAATGTGTATCATGCATCCACGAGTATCCACTTGCAAACACTTGCAACCACTTGCAAACATCAAGCATAACATGTTTCAAATACATGTTTCATCCAAAGGGTTTCTACTTAAGGTTCTCATGACAAGGTTAACGAGATAACAAGATAAACAGGATAAATACGGATAGCAAAAAGAAAGATATGCTAATTAGGAAAGGAGATTAAGAATGTACCCTCAAAAAGGAATGGATAAAGCCCACGCATCTTCTCCTCGGTTTCCCAAGTTGCATCTTCATCGGCTTCACTCCACTGAACTTTCACCAATTTGACTTCTCGATTCCTTAACTTCTTGATCTCTGTTCCCAAGATACGAATCGGAGCTTTCCTCAAGGTTGCCTCTTTCTCCACCTCCATGTTTTCAAGAATGCTTGGTTTAACCACCTCAGCGGACTCATGTAGACACTTTCGGAGATGCGAGACATGAAAGACATTATGCACTCCGGCTAGCTTCTCGGGCAATTCCACCTTATAAGCCATCTTCCCAATTCTTTCTATGATAGGGAAGGGTCCTACGAACCTGGGTGCCAGTTTCCCAATTGCTCCAAAACGTACCACATTATGCAAAGGAGAAACCTTCACGAAAACCATGTCTCCCACTTCGAATTCCAAATCTGTCCTTCGCTTGTCAGCATAGGATTTCTGTCTGTCTTGGGCCGCTTTCATCGTCTTCTCACCAATTCAACTTTCTCGGATGTGTCCCGTATCATATCGGGCCCAAGTATAAGCCTATCTGTTGTCTCCCACCAACAAGATGGTGACCTACACTGCCTCCCATACAAAGCTTCAAATGGTGCCATCCCTATGCTGGCTTGATAGCTATTATTATAAGCAAACTCTACCAGAGGAAGGTGGTCTTCCCAAGTACCACCAAAGTCAAGAACACAAAGCCTCAAAAGATCTTCTAGCACTCTATTCACCATTTCGGTTTGGCCATCCGTCTGGGGGTGATAGGCTGTACTCAGACTCAATCGCGTACCCATTGCTTCTTGCAAACTATCCCAGAACTGGCTAGTGAAAATTAGGTCACGATCGCTAACTATGCTAGAAGGAACTCCATGCAACCGCACTATCTCCCGAAGATGAATAGATGCTAGCCATGATGCGGCCTCTTGCTCTTTACTGGAATGAAATGAGCACTCTTCGTAAGTCTGTAAACTATGACCCATATGCTTGTGTTCCCTTTCCTTGACCTAGGCAATCCATCCACAAAATCCATAGAAATACTCTCCCACTTCCATTGCGGGTCCTCCAATGGATGTAATAGCCCACCTGGTTTCTTTGACTCGGCTTTCACTTGTTGGCACACCATGCACTTTGAAACATACTCTGCCACATCCTTCTTCATTTCGGCCCAAAAGAAAATGCGCTTCATATCTCTATACATCTTATCTCCTCCAGGATGTATAGTAATCTTCGAGTGATGTGCTTCTTCGAGAACTTTATGCACCAAGTCTCCTACTTGTGGAACGCATAGCCTTCCATCACGCCTTAGCCAACCCTTATCATCAATAGTATATCTAGCAAGGCGACTAGACGTCTCACCATGAATCAACTTGTCCATGACTTCGACTATATGTGGATCTTCCTTCTACGAAGCCCCAACTTGATCAAGAAGTGTGGGTCTAAGCTCAAGGGATGCTAAAGAACCCGTCATCGACTCAACAGTCGGCGTGAAATCAAAGGTTGCCAAGAACTCTAAGTTCTTCATCTCAATAAACAAGGGACTCAAAGTCAACCTCCTTCTGCTTAGTGCATCTGCCACAACATTACCCTTGCCAGGGGTGTAAGCTATCTCGAAGTCATATGATGCCAAGAATTCCATCCACCATTGCTGCCTTAGATTCAGATCTTTCTGCGAGAAGAGGTACTTGAGTGAATTGTGATCAGTATACAACTCAAACCTTTCACCTAGGAGATAGTGGCGCCTGGATTTGAGTGCAAGGACGATCGCCGCCAACTCCAAATCATGAGTGGGATAGTTCTTCTCATGAACTTTAAGTTGCCTACCCCATAACATATCACTCTTCCCTCTTGCATCAGAACAACACCTAACCCCGTGCCACATGCATCGGTGTACACGGTAAACATCTTACCGCCATCGGGTAAGGCCAAAACTGGAGCTGTGGTAAGGGCCCTCTTGAGCCTTTGAAAAGCGAGCTCACACTCCAATTCCCATGCAAAGACTAAGTTCTTCTTCGTCAACTTAGTAAGAGGGGCCGAAATCTTAGCGAAGTCCCTGATGAACTTCCTATAGTAGCCCGCCAGACCGAGAAAGCTCCTTACTTCGGTTGCATTCCTAGGAGTCTTCCTGTCTCGAACCACAACCACTTTCGCGGGATCCACCGCTATGCCTTGCTTAGAAACTATATGTCCAAGAAACCGAACTTCCCTTCTCCAGAAATGACATTTGGAGAACTTGGCTTTCAACTGATGCGCTCTAAGCGTATCCATCACTTCCTTGAGATGTCTGGCATGCTCTTCCTCATCCTTTGAGAAGATCAGAATATCATCCACGAAGACAACAACAAACTTGTTAAGGAACTCCCTGAACACCCTACTCATCAAGTCTACGAAGTAGGCGGGTGCATTAGTCAAACCGAATGGCATGACAAGCCATTCAAAGAATCCATCTGGAGTCCTAAACGCAGTTTTATCAATACTATCCTCAGCCACTCTAAGCTGATGGAATCCGGTGGCTAGATTGAGCTAAGAGAAAACAGAAGCACCAACAAGCTGGTCAAAGAGATCATCAATCCTCGGTAACGGGTGCCTATTCTTCTTTGTCATCTTGTTCAACTCTCGATAATCAACACATAGACGAAGCGAACCATCCGCCTTAGTAGCGAATACCACCGGAGCACCCCATTCAGAAATGCTTCGCCTAATAAAATTTTTCTCAAGCAGCTCCTTGATTTGCTTACTGGGCTCTCTTCTTTCTCGTGGGGCCATGTGCCTAACGGGCAATGATACTGGCTTGGCATTATCGACTAGATAAATGCGGAAATCTATCTCTCGTTTAGGGGGTAACCCCTTAACTTCTTCAAAGACATCAGGATAGTCTCGGACCACCCTTACAGCTTGCAGATCATCGATGGACGAGTCAAGAGATTCAAGATAACATAACATGACGGGACCTCTAGGGTTACAAGAAATTTCTAGGGTATTACTGAGGCGAGTCATGAGCCTCACCACCTATGAATGCTCACAATCGAGAATGGCTCCATAACTGGACAACCAATCCATGCCCAAGATCAACCCGTATCCCGTGAACCCGAGAACATAAGCATTACACGTGAATTCTACGGTCAAGATAGAAATCTTCAAATCCACACAAATCATAGATAAATGGGCGGAACCCCCAATTGGATTTGAAACACTGACGGGATCCTCAACTAGACTAGTACTTAGGTGCAAACTTTCAACAATGTCAGACGAAATAAAGGTATGCGATGCGCCAGAATCAAATAAAGTGCGAACAGGAAAGTCAGAAATTTAAACAAGACTTTCTACAGAAATACTACCTCGGTCCTGAACTGGAGCAGTGTTGAGAGCATGCACTTGCCATCCAGAAGGTCCTGCACGTTGATTCTGCCCTTGCCCTTGTCCTTGCTTCTTGGGGCAATCCTTGCTAAAGTGTCCAGTCTCTCCACAATGAAAGCATTCACCCTGCTTCCTCTTCTTCTTTCTACAATCCTTGGCTATGTGCCCAACAATCCCACAGAAGTTGCATTTTCTTGGGTCCTTTTCCTTGGCCTTGTTGCCCTTGTTGTTCTTGTTGTTCTGATTACTCTGATTTCCTCCCCACTTGGAGTCCGTCTTCTTGGTTAGAGTCTCATTAGTCTTGACTTCCTTCTTGCCATTCTTATCGTCTCCTTGAAGCAATGCCATGTCTACTAGGCCTTCAAAAGTGGCCCCCATGGGTATATGAGATAGGGCTAAACCTTGTAATGGCTCATTCAACCCTCGTGCAAAGCGTAAAGTCTTCTTCTGGGGAGTATTAACCATGTCTAAACCGAATCGAGCGAGCTGGTTAAACTCATTCACATACTCCCTCACTGTCATGTCCCCTTGCTTCAAAGATATAAACTTCTCCAATTGCAGATTCGCCTCAGCTGATGATAGAAACTTAAGCCCAAACCTCGTCCTAAAGTCGGCCCAAGTCTCTATAGGTCTAGTAGCATTGGTGACCTCCCACCAATAAGCAGCTTCTTCTTTTAATAGCCATGCTGCTAATAAAACCTTTCTATGGTCTTCCACATCAAAGATAGCAAAAAGATCTTCAGTTTCTTTCAACCAATTTCGTGCCTCCACAAAAGTCTCCGTCCCAATGAAATTCTTGCCACCCATCGCCTTAAAGTCTTTGCAAACCTTAGCGAAATCTTCTTGTGGATTCTGAGGAGGAGGAGGAGAAGGGACCTCAGTTACGGTGGGGGTGTTTTCTGGGCCCACATCGTTGGCCCTAGCTTCCAAGTACCTCCGGAACCATCCGGGAATGGTCACTCCCTCGGGAAGGTTAAGATCAGCCATACTGAAAAAGAAAAAGATAGATTCAGAACGAGGAAACGAAGGATAGTGCTATTGGCTTTTGAGGAATAGCCTTTTAAAATAACTAGACTTTTCTTGGAAAATACTTAATTGGTTTTGAAAATAGTTTTTCAAAAGGTAAGTTTTAAAAACCTTTTGCTCAAATCTTGTAAACCTTATGCTCTGATACCAAATGTAACACCCCACCTCCGCCAATGCCACTCTTGCAAGCACACTAGCTTTGGAGGGGCGTTAAACAAGGTAAACATGCATGCAGATATCACAAGACCGAACATATAAGTAAAACAGAGTAGTAAAGCAGCGGATAAAACTAGCATTTCAAAACCAAAGTCAAGTTACATCAAAGTACTTGGTCATTATTTTCCCATAAAACAAAGTCTAGAACATAAACTGAAAACTGAAAAAGAAACATAAAGTAACTATCCCCAAAGTAGCATAAGGCCATAGCATGCTCAAACCATACGTGAGCTATCCAGAAAAGCAGCTAAAGATCCAGCTAGGTAACAGTGTTCCCACCCTGCAAACCTGGGGGGGGAGGGAACGGAAGAAAAGAGGCGAAAGAAAACGGGTCAATCAAAAAGACTGGTAAGTCCTATCTACTATTAGTATAAGAACTAATAAAGTTAACTGAACATGTAAAACAGAGATGAGATGTAGGGTGATAACTGGCATGGTGAAAAGTTAACAAGATAGATCAAGTGTGGCATCGCATATACAAGATTAAGTTGCACCAGGTGTGTACTAGTATTCCAATCCATGTCAGGTATAAACAAGAAATGATCCCTTGGCCCAATCTTGGCCCTACATCCAGAGATGACCTAGATCAAGGTCCAACAACACGGTCTAGTCGATCGGCTCCCTAAAAGCCTAACTCGTCAAGTGTCGGTGTCATACGGCCCAATCACGAAGTGTAGCCAAACTGTGCTAGGTCCACCCTAGGGTGTATCAAGCCCTAGGGTGCCAACCACGGACACAAATCAAGCACGCACAGTCTAAACCTACGGGTGCCCGTGTCTGCTTTTTCAACTCCGGACCATGTGCACGACCATAGTCCGCCTGAACCTACACCGGCGCACCTACTCAGCCGTCGGTTTGGTCGCTTACATGTCAACCCAGTAATCTTGCCCCACCCTAGCCTAGTCCCTAGGGGTATCATGATACAATCAAGAGGGTTACTGGTGAAAAGGACCACGTAACTAGGGTTTCTAGCGGGTTAAATGTGGTTAACCCTATCCAATCAAGTATCAAGTTGGTTAAGTGTACCCAAGATTCATGACTTAACCGCGTCAACCCATCATGTTTAATCGGTTAAGTATTCAAGTGGTCCATGACTTAACCCTACCATGTGGCATTAATTAATTTAATGCACCCAACCTCTCACATTAGACCTTGTTGTGGTTACTAGTTAAACCGGGCAGGTCCGGGTAGCTTTACACCACAACTTGGTCTAACCTCGGGTTTCTAGTGCAACATGACCAACTACTCACATTGGGTCCTATTGCTTGTAGCCATTAGTTAAGCCGGTCGGTTCCGGGTAGATTTATGCTACAAACTCAACCCAACCTCGAGTTGGCCACACTCATATTTTCTAAGTGTCATGTCCATTATTATGTTTACAAACATAATCACAAGTCAATGTTCATGTCATATTTTAAAACCATGTTTTCATGTCATTAATATTGCCCAAACCCAACGCATTCCCATCGCATGTACGTATCGCATAACTTAACATAGATCAATAAAGGGAACTTGGCAAAAGCATGACAAAAGGGCATAAGGTAATAAGGTTGGCCACTAGTTAAACATGGTGGCATATGAGGCATAAATATGTTCATAAACTTGCATATTACATCATAGGCCTCAAAACATGCATAATATCAAACTTAAGCAAATAGGTGAAACATGATCATAAATGACATAGGATGATGGCTAGAAGTTCGCATATAACATTATATGCAAGTTATCATAAAGGTTATGAGGGTTCTCATGTTGCATAATGCAACATTTCAAATCAAAGGTCATAGCTTTCTATGCACAAAGTCAAGGTGATAGCTTTACAAACTTGCATAGGGTAAACATATGCATAACATGTTAGAATCAAAGCACATACCATACTTAGGCCCAAACTCAACTTGCAACATGTAACATTTAACTTCATAGTTAGAATCTAAGAGTAGTATAGGGCTTACAATGCTATGAAGACTAGAATTAATATAAAATAAGATTGAGACGAAGCCACACTAGCAAATCCGCAACCAAAGATGATAAACTCCACTTCAAGACTTGAGAACAAGAAGGAATAACCCCAAAGACAAAGAAAGATGGCTCTTTTACTTAAGAAAGATGGCTCCTTTATGACATAGATTGATTTGAGACACTCATGCTCTCATGAAGAAGGTGGAGGCCATGATTAGTGAACATTTGGGCAGCATTTAGTTGTAGGAATGATTAACGAGGGTTTAGGCTAGGTCTAGGGGTCTTTTTATAGATGATTAGGGGTAGTTTAGACCATAGGATTAACCCTAAATCGAATCTGAGCCATCAACTCCCGTCAGAAACTTCCAGAACAAGACCCAACCTGTCAAAATGGTGCACCAGAAAAATTGGTCCGACCGGGGGGGTCGACCCCTGGGTCGACATGGGTGTCGACCCATTGGGGGGGTCGACACTAGTGTCGACCCTGCCTGGGGCGGGAAAAATTCCCGCCCATTCTGACTTGGTTGCAATTCGAATCTGAATTCGAATTTGAACTGTTTTCGGGCTTGGAATTTTCTGAAAACTTCGTTGGGCCATAACTTGGTCATACGGACTCCGTTTTTCGAAAACTCGGACTCTATTTTGCGTATTTTTCCGAGACGAACGCAATGGCACAGCCCGTTTCCCTTAATTCAGATTTTAGAATTTAATTCTGCCTTGATTTACATTATAACATGTTATTCAAAAATACGGGTTTTTACAATCAACTTTTCTTCCATTACCTACTTCAACTGCGATCAGAAAGGTCATTATGCCAATAGTTGTCCAAACAAATCCGGAGCTGTTATTCCTCCAGCTCAGATGACTAGGAACAACTTATGCCACATTTGTCTTCAGCCTGGTCACTTTAAGAAAGATTGTCCTAGTCAGCAACGTTGTAAGACGATTGGAGTCTTTATCATGACATCTTCTGCTCCTCCTGCTCCTAGTGATAACTAAGGTACCCTTCAGAGAAGTTTTACTTTATTCTGTTTTCCTATTCGTGTTCTATTCGATACGGGAGCCTCCCATAGCTTTATTTCTAACGACCTTTGTGATAAGTTTGAGCATTTCTTACATCCACAAGTAGCATTTGA
Source organism: Allium sativum (assembly GCA_030737875.1). NCBI lineage: Eukaryota > Viridiplantae > Streptophyta > Magnoliopsida > Asparagales > Amaryllidaceae > Allium > Allium sativum. Next base: position 496,940,937 of record CM060920.1, read on the forward strand.
ACCCTTATGTGTATCTAATCCTATTGGCGGTCCCGCCAATCTTAGTATGGTTTGTAAAGGGGTAAAAAATCTTACAACGGGTGTCGATTCACTGGTGATTTCTATGTTCTTGGTTTTGATGCGTTCGATATCTTACTTGGAGGTGACTGACTTAATAAGCATGATGCTCGCATTTCCTAAACATCCCGAACCGTTTCTTTGGTAAGCGATTTGGACGAGCCTTTAGTGACCGAATGCAGAATGCCTCAGGACTTTGCAGGCAGCTTTATATTTTCTCTCGATTCCCAGCCGACTGATCTTGATTCCACTCCTATAGTAAAGGACATTCCGGATGTATTCGATAAAGTCACTTCTCTTCCACCTAAGCGGGAAATTGAATTCTGCATTGATCTTGTCCCTGGAGCTTGACCAGTTGTTCTTCCTCCGAGACGAATGGCTCCTAAAGAGAAAGTCGAGTTGAAAAAGCAGATCCAGGATTTATCCTCTAAGGGTTTGATTAGACCTAGCTTTTCTGAATGGGGAGCTGTTGTTGTCTTTATCACCAAATCTAATGGTTCTCTAAGGATGTGTGTTGATTATAGAGAACTGAATGAGTTTACTATGAAAAACCGTTATCCAATGCCTCGTATTAATGACATGTTTGATCAAATTTATGGGGCTAAAGTTTTCTCTTAGCTTGATTTGGCTACCGGCTTCCACCAACTTAGGGTAGCTGAAGAGAGCATTCCCAAGACAGCTCTCCGGACCGAGAGTGGATTCTATGAATGGTTAGTCATGCCTTTTAGATTAACCAATGCTCCAGCTTTCTTTGTCGATCATATAAATCGAGTTTTTCGTGATGTTCACAACAAGTTTGTCCTAGTTTTCGTGGATGACATTCTTGTGTTTTCCAAATCATAAAAGGAACATGAATCACATTTGAGTTATGTTCCTCTTCGGAAACAATAATTGAAGGCCAACTTCTCTAAATGTCATTTCTGGATAGATGAAGTTCAATTTCTCGGACATATTATTTCTGAAAATGGAGTTTCTATAGATCCTGTTAAGGTATCTGCGATCAAAGTAAGCCTATCCACCTTTATTCTTTTGATAATATAATTATCATATCTCTACTAGGACTCATTTCACCCATTCTATTTTCAAGATCGGGAGAAACCTAAGACTCCGACTGAGATTCATAGCTTTTTGGGATTAGCTGGGTATTATCGAAGATTTATTGAGAACTTTGCATGCATAGCTTCCTCGCTTACTGCTTTGACTCATAAGAATGTCAAGTTCAATTGGAATGATAAGTGTGAAGCAGCATTTAACGAGTTGAAGAAAAAGATTACCTCCGTTCCTGTTCTTACTGTGCCAAATGGAAGTGAAGGGCTAATGGTTTATACTGATGCTTGTAAGGATGGTTTGGGAGCTGTTTTGATGCAGAATGAGAGAGTTATTGCTTATGCCAGTCGCCGGTTGAAACCCCACGAAGCAAATTATGCCACTCATGATTTGGATTAGCTTGCTATTGTGTTCGCTTTAAAGTGGTGGGGACACCATCTCTTGGGTACAAAGTTCGAGTTGTTCACAGATCACCAGTCACTTAAGTATATCTTTTCTCGGAAGGATCTAAACCTAAGGCAAGTTAGATGGCTCGAATTCTTAGCAGCCTATGACCTCGACATCAACAATACTCCAGGAAAAGGAAATGTTGTAGCGGATGCCCTAAGTCGGAAAAAGGACACGCTTTATCAGATTGTTGCTACTTCATCTCTTATGGATCGTATTATAGCTAAACAAGATCAAGATGAGATGCTCAAGCTTATGAAGGAGAATATTAAAAGTAAAGAAGGCGATAATCAAACTGAATTAGGAGCACAAATTGACGAGAAGGGTATCTTAAGGATCAATAATCATATTTGTGTTCCGAATGTCGATGGTTTAAGGCAGGAAGTACTTAGGGAGAATCATGAAGCGACCCACAAATTTACACCAAATTTAAAATCATTTTTATATATCATTTATAAACCAAGCAGGGTCAACTTCTTCTAACAATCAAAACACAACTAGGATCACTTGACACTAATATAGAAATACCAGTATAATTCAAACCCTAACTTGTATATATGAAGATACACAAGTCTCCTTTACTTGTATCAGAGTCAAATTAAATAGCAAAGGATATTAGATTAATTACAAACAATTAATCACTACACAGCTTACAACCAAGATTGAAATAACTTGGCTTTTGTTCTAAAATCATTTCTCTTTAAAATAAATAACGTATTAATATTCTAATTAATAAGTAATATTAATACTTAACATTTTTGCCTTATTTGAAAACATCCCAAATCTTAATGAAATCCACGCAAACACATTTCTTTATAAAGAAAAGAACTGTTTCTTACTATCAAATCATAGTAAGAGGTAACTATGTTTAAATGTGAATCAACCCATAATTCCCATTAAAGCAGTGAATTGGGAATTCTCGTCCATTGGATTGAATGGAATACCCATCTCAATAAAATAGCTATGATGTATCAGTTTAAACAGAATCTATATCATTTTATATATATAGCAGCACTCAAAAGGGAAATAAGCATCCCATGTAACAACTTTATAGAATGTCAAATTGACTATGCACTAAAATGAATATGTGCCTACGTCAAATTGCACACCGTATTCATTTTATCAATATAGGGTAAACCGAAATCCTTCGTACAACTTCGATTTGCAATATCAAACAAACATAATCAACAAAACTAGCTTCAACTAATTATATATTTAATATATACATGCCACAACAGCACATATGTAATTGAACACTTAAACCTGTTTACGACAACGTGATTTATACTTCGTTTTACAGTTTAACAGGAATATTTTTTCATATGCATACATATAGGATTTCTAAATCAATAAAAAAAACCTCCAATGTACACAACACTGTAAACTCTTGGTTAAACTTTAAATGCAAATAACACTAAAATCAGTGTATGACTTCATTGACTTCAAAAGGCATCGAATAGTCCAATTCTTAAAACTTAAATCATGCACCTTCCTATGTCATTCTCTTGCAATTTCATTTGCTATTACTTGTAAACAATATCTGGTCTACCCCATCATATATGAGACACCCCGGATAATTGTGGACAATTAAATGGGGTCAGACTTCGTATGTCAGGTATGAGTGTATTTAAAATAGGTGGCATATAAAATCTGATAGCAGGTGATACTCAAATCTCTAACTTAACAGGTGTAACAGTCTTTACTAAGCACTATTTTCTCTATTATATCATTCTGAAGACGTATAAGTGCTCAACTTCTACTTCAGGACTTTATTAGTATAGATCTCAGTTTATATACAGATGTGAATGTAAGTGAATCATGCACATATAAATCAAAACTTCCATTCAACCAGCATACACATTTCCCAGTTCGATCTACGTTTATTAGGTATACCATTATATTAGGCAATCATGTCTTTCCTTAGGTCCTGTTAGTTACACCATACTAAGTTTTCACATCAAAATTTAGCTAATATAATCAGTAATTTAAAGCATAAATCTGGAAACAAACATCCAAGCAAATGCATAGCATTTCATACAAAATATACGTCCCCAGTCCCTCCCCAACTCGATCTTACATCAACTAAATAAGGGGAATATAAACCGCAATTTGGCTATTTTACTATTGAGGGGTACATTATAATAATTCAGTCATTTAAATTAACTCCCTGAGTATAACGGAAGCAGTTAACCAACTAGTACATGCCATCCTAAGCCGTTCATTGTTACACAGTAGCTTAAAGTTCCAGGAACTGTATTTATTTACCATATTTACAGACGGACTTCACGCATCTTAAATGTATGAGTTAAGGGATTCAGATCATCTACTTACATATGTGCAATTAATCATGGCGGGCTTTTTCTATTGTTATACCAGGTTATATTTTTGGCTATTTATGCATGCCAGATCATTATGTTACAAAACTTCCTCATTTATAAACTTCCCACTTATACTTGCCAATCATTATATACAGTATTATGCCCACTTAGAAAAGGAGTTTAAGCAAACTGGTAAATAATATCATATACCATTCATTACTACAGCTAAGCATAAGTAACTAACAACTTAGTTGCACCTCCCAATCACTTTCGATTCAAAATGCATATAAACATATATATATAACAGGTTTTAATTGCATATTACTTCTAATATATATATATATATATATATATTTGTGTATATATAAATATATTTATATTCGGTTGCAACCAAAGACAGTTAAAACGAGCATTAATCACTCACTGGATCACATGCTATTCAAACTAACATAGCATCCAAATAGAAAATCATCGATTCTCATATATAAATCAACCATTCATCACATATATATTATTATAATAGCATTCAGTAAAACATATTCATAAATCGGATGCCCGTTAGAGGTCTTAATGCGAAAGAAAGATAGAATACACTCATCTAGGTTTTACTATTGATTTCAATTTGTTTTAGATCCTCGATCTACACTCGAATTTCTCGGATCTGCTGTTGATTTTAATTGGCCTTTGATCTCCTCCTAGATCCGACGCTCTCCCTTTTCCTCTCTCTCGAATCCCTACTCAGCAGCGCTAGACGATTCATTTCGATTTGCCCTAATTTTGTGTATTACGGTTTACAGCCATTTCTGTTTTTCTTTTAGTTTTTGGACGAGAGAATCAAATGAAAACTGATGGCTGAAATTTCTTTTATTCACTATAGGCAGATCGTACGGCTAGTGTTATAATTGCCAAATCTCCAATTTGCCACTTGGGTTTTCTTAGCCCTTATACACTTAACCCCATTCTATAACACTTAAACCAATTTTAAGTAACACCGCTTACAAACAAACATATATGTTCAATCACAATTTTTATCATTTACTTTATACATATACAAAGAACTATGCTCTTCATATATATATATATATATAAATCAATTTACTGATCAAATAATATTATTTTAAAGCTACAAAAATTTGGGTTCTCACCATAGTTCTGATACCAACTGAAGCGACCCACAAATTTACACTAAATATAATATCATTTTCATTTATCATTTATAAACCAAGCAGTGTCAACCTCTTCTTACAATTAAAACACAACCAGGATCACTTGACACCAATATAGAAATGCCAGTATAATTCAAATTCTAACTTGTATATATGAAGATATACAAGTCTCCTTTACTTGTATCAGAGTCAAATTAAATAAAAAAGGATATTAGATCAATTACAAAAAATTAATCACTATATAACTTACAACCAGGATTGAAATAACTTGGCTTCCATTCTAAAATCATTTCTCTTTAAAATATATAACTTATTAATATTCTAATTAATAGGTACTTAACATTTTTGGCTTATTTGGAAACATCCCAAATTTGAATGAAATCCACTCCAATACATTTCTTTATAAAGAAAAGAACTGTTTCTTACTACTCAAAACATAGTAAGAGGTAACTATGTTTAAATGTGAATTAACCTGATATTTCCCGTTAAAGCTGCGATCTGGGAATTCTCATCCACTGGATTGAATGGAATACCCAGCTCAACAACACGGCTATGATGTATCAGTTTAAATAGAATCTATATCATTTTATATATATAGCAGCACTCAAAAGGGAAATAAGCATCCCATGTAACAACTTTATACAATGTCAAATTGACTATGCACTAAAATGAATATGAGCCCACATCAAATTGCACACCATATTCATTTCGGCAATATAGGGTAAACCGAAATCCTTCATACAGCATCGATTTGCAATATCATACAAACGTAATCAACAAAACATGCTTCAACTGATTATATATTTAATATTTATAGGCCATAATAGTGCATATGTACTTGAATACTTAAATCAGTTTACAACAACGTGATTTATACTTCGTTTAACAGTCTAACAGGAACAGTTTTTCATATGCATACATACAAGATTTCTAAATCAATAAAAAAAACCAATGTACACAACACTATTAACTCTTGGTTAAACTTTAAATGCAAATGACACTAAAATCAGTGAATGACTTCATTGACTTCTAAAAGCATCGAACAGTCCAATTCTTTAAACTTAAATCCTGCACCTTCTATGTCATTCTCTTGCAATTTCATTTGTTATTACCTGTAAACAATATCTGGTCTGCCCCACCATATATGAGACACCCCAGATAATTATGGACAATTAAAATGGGTCAGTCTTCATATGTCTGGTATGAGTATATTTAAAAACAGGTGGCATATAAAAGCTGATAGCAGGTGATACTCAAATCTCTAACTTATCAGGTGTAATAGTCTTTACTGAGCATTATTTTCTCTATTTTATCATTCTGAAGACGTATAACTGCTCAACTTCTACTTCAGGACTTTATTTGTATAGATCTCAGTTTATATACAGATTTGAGTGTAAGTCAATCATGAACATATGAATCAAAACTTCCATTTAACCAGCATATACATTTCCCAGTTCGATCTACGTTTATTAGATATACCATTATATTAGGCAATCATGTCATTCCTTAGGTCCAGTTAGTTACACCATACTAAGTTTTCACATCAAAATTTAGTTAATATAATTAGTAATTCATAACATAAATATGGAAACAAACATCCAAGCAAACGCATAGCATTTCATACAAAATATACATCCCCAGTCCCACCCCAACTCGTTATTAAATCAACTAAATAAGGGGAATATAACCGCGGTTTGGCTATTTTACTATTGAGGGGTACCATTATAATAATTCAGTCATTTAAATTAACTCCCTGAGTATAAAGGAAGCAGTTAACCAACTATTACATGCCATCCTAAGCCGTTCATTGTTACACGGTATGTGACAACCCCAAACTTCCGTGGTATGAAAGCAAGGATAATCAATGGAGCATAACATAATTACAACAATAACAGATTCAGATAATAGCATAACACATAAATCATTGCAGCGGAAATAAGAATGTCATCACAACATAACATCACAGACATCAGAGTACGCAGTTACAGGATACACTTAGCAAAATAGAAGTCTCAACAAAGAAAGAAATAAGTCTCAATCTCCACCAAATACATCAAAGATCAATAATGTCTAAACGTCTCAAGTAGAAATAAAAAGATAAAAAGGGAAATGTTCTTCATCCTCTTCGTAAGCAAGCTCCAGTCCCGAATGTGTCCATACCTAAACCTGTCATTTGGCTGCCCGTGTGGAAAGAGGGCACCCGAGTTTGCAAAGTGAAACAAACTACGAGTCAGTCATGGGACTGGTATGAGAAATCTTTACTAACTAACAATATGGCTAATCACAGGACCACGCCGCTAACGCGGAAGGGGTTTACTCCATTGGATTTCCAGTGCATAGGTTTAATAAATTTTATTTCAAACACAACGCAATGCTTTTTAGAATATGAAATCATTATAAGACTCAAGTCCCATCACATAATGCAACGCAAACCGGAGGGTAGAGTTTTACCTTATAATGATAAAAAATGCTCGATACGTAGAAAATAATATTTTTAATATTATTATTAGTGTCTAATATGTTTTCAAAATACTTCAAAGTAAATGTATCAATCCTAGACGGCATAGCTACTATATACTATGTCGCCATATATAGGTTTACAATCAAAACCATAATGTCGTATTGGAGATTGGGTTTCCATCATGAGTCAAGGCTAGGGACGATCTCCTAACCGATTTGAGACACTCTAGCAATGTATTAGGATCACACCTACGGGCAACGCTTGGATCCTGCAGGGCCGGTCCACAAATACTTTAGTGGATTGGCAATTCCTGAACACACGCTTCCCGGTCTTATTGAACCTATAAAATGGTCATAATCGACCAATAAAACCGAGGCGCCTCATTCCATCAACCACAAAAGTAAAAATGTCAGGACTTGCAAACGCTGACACCACTTATAGCTAGAAAGAAACATGTGCACTCCTTGCGTTCCCTTGTCCCAATTCTGACTCTACCGGGGTGTGAGGCTCGCGAGGTAACGTAATACACAAAGCTATGCTGAAATAGGCTATGCTTTGATCATCACCCACGAGGCTCTACTTTTCAACAAAAGCCCCGATCAATTGCACCTTGGCATGTCACATTGATAATTCACGCCATGCAATCGACAACTACCATTATATAACCTTTGAGCTCATGTGTGTCAAAGAAGGGTGTTAAGCAAGAGAATAAATTCTCCGCCACCACAGATATATATTAAATAGAAATCAATTTAATTTACATGGAATGAAATTCAACGTCGGACACACATCCATTTACAAGTCCATTATAGGTCTGAACGAAACCGGAGACACCATATTCCTCGTCCTGTATGTCCAATACGGAAGAGAGGAGCTCGCATATCCGGACAATCAACAATTACTTCTGGACAACTACCACTTTAACCCTTTACTGGTATCTAACCAATGCTGGGGATCAGTAGTTATCCTTTCGATGTGAAGATCGCCGATCTTCAATCGCCGTCTTTAAGATCTTCGATTTAGATCTTCGTATAATCATTTGAAATGAGACTGAATTCGGACTTTTCAAATGATTCTCGCATATATATAGTTCAAAATCATTTCATATCGTTAATAGTATTTAATAACGATTTATCGCTATTTATATATATATATATATATATATATATATATATATATAAATAGCTAAATTAATTTAACGATGCTTCAGGTCAATAGGCGGCCCTGGTGCTGTTTTTATCGAAATTTGATTTACACTTATCTCAAAATATAACCGTTGGATTTTAACAAAATTTATATCGTTGGAAAGATCTTCCTAAAGCGGTCCCAATTGTTCCAGTTTTGGAAAATCCGACGGTTGGATCTTTCGGTATAATTGTTTGAAGTTACGATTTCGAAACGCGAACTACCGCGCGTGATTCATTTAATTTTAATTTATATTTATATATATAATTATATATAAATGTAAACCATTCGACGAATTCACTAACGTTTTTAATATGCCAAATAAAAGAATGTTTTTATTGGCATATCATATCTATGTACCGTCAAACATAATATATATCATTTACATGAAAATTTATCGAATGACGAGTCAACTTTGCATATAAATTCTAATATATGCAAATGTAAATATAAATGTAATTTTGACAGTGCATGTGATAACCCCAACTTTCGTGGTTCGAAAGTAAGGATAATCATTTTGGAATACAACATATTTACAACAAAAACAGATCTCAGATAATTATCATAACACATAAACCATTTCAGCGGAAATAAATGTCATCAGCATCATAATATCCAATACATCAGAGTACGCAGTACAGGATACAACTTAGCCAAATAAAGAGTCTCAACAAAAGGGAAATAAGTTTCAATGGAAAAGAAACAAGTTTCAAACTCCATTACATACATCAAAGCTACAGAAGATAAAATGTCTCAAAGTAGAAGTAAGAACTAGAGAAAAGGTCTTCCTCTTCTTCCTTCCAAGCAAGCTCCAATCAGAATGTATTACCTGAACCTGTCAATTGGCTGCCCGTGTGGAAAGAGGGCACCCGAGTTTGCAAAAGTGAAACAAACTACGAGTCAGTCATGGGACTGGTATGAGAATTCTTAACTAATTTATCTAACAACGTGGCAAATCACAGGACCACGCCGCTAACGCGGAACGGGTTTACTCCATTGGATTGCCAGTGCATAATTGAATAAAATTTATACAAAACAATGAAATGACTTTTGAAAAAATGAAATCATCATAAGACTCAAGTCCTATCACACAATGAAACGCATACAGGAGAATAGAGTTTTCCCTTATGATGATCAAACATGCTTAATATGTGAAAAATAATATTTTTATATTATCATTAGTGTCTAAGCAGTATTGAAATACTTTTACAAAAATGTATCAATCCTATACGACATAGTACCCCATCCTACTATGTCGCCGTATATAAGTTTACAATCAAGACCGTAATGTCGTATTGGAAATTGGTTTTCTGTCATGAAATCGAGGCTAGGGATCATCCTCTTCCGATTCGAGACACTCTAGCAAATGCCTCAGGATCCCCCGCAGTGAACCCTTGGATGTAGTAGGGCCGGTCCCCACCTAATGGTAGTGGATTGGCAATTCCTGAACACACGTTTTCCGGTCCCTTTTGACCTATAGTATGACCACTTCCGGCCTATAAAAACCCGAGGTACCTCAATCCATCATCCACATAAGTAAAATGTCAGCCATTTTAAGCAGTGACACTACCCCTTAGCTAGAAAGAAACATGTGCACTCCCTACGGTCCATATCCCGTTTTTGACTCATACCAGGGTGTGAGGCTCGCGAAGTCACGCTATACACAAAGCTATGCCTAAACAGACTATGCTTTGATCATCAACCACAAGGTCTGCTTTTCAACAAAGCCTTGATCATTGCGTCTTGGCGTGCCACGTTGACAATTCAACGCCATGCGATCGATAACTATTACTATATACCAGGGTGTTAAGTTGAGAATAAATTCTCCACCACCAAACAGACATATATTAATACAAATCGATTTAATTACATGGAGTGAATTTCAACGTCAGACACGCATCCATTTACAAGTCCGTTCTGGGTCTGAACGGAACCGGAGACACCAAAGAGGCGCTCGCTTATCCGCACGACCAACACATACATCCGGACAACTACTGCTTGAACCCCGTCCTGGGAGCAAGTCAGTCCAAGGCATCAGTAGTCGTCGTCTATTCGATGTGAAGATCGTCGGTCTTCAACCATCGTCTTCTTATCTCTTTGATTTGATCGTCGTGCAATTATTTGAAATGAGATAAACTTAGTCTTTTCAAATAATTATCGCATAATTATCATTTAAAACATTTCATATATATTTATGACTATTTATCGCTATTTTTATTTATTTGAAAATAGCTCAAAATAAATAAACGACGCTTCGGGTCAGTGGGCGGCAATGGCGTTGTTTTAGCCAAATTTTTGCAAAAAAAACCATATCTTTCAAACCGGTTGAATTTCAGTCCAGCAGAAAGTGTCCCTAGCCAATAGCCCATGTTCCGGACCCAACGGACCAGGTCCCGTTAGCCCAAACGGCTGTCTGTGGCCTGAATTATTTAAATTAATAATTAAATCCTTTATAATTTTAATTCGATCGTATAAATAAATTCACCGAGGCCACATACGGACTCAGAAAAATCCAGAAAAATATATTTGGCTTCGTTTTGACGATACGGCCCTAACAAAATTAATTTCATCGAATTCTGAGACCGTTTGAAAAATGGCTATTTTTCTGTCGATTAAATTTGACTAAAACAAAACACAGTTTCCTTCGCCACGCTCATATACTAACTTGAAAAATTCTGAAAATTGAAACCTAGCAATAAATTGACATTCCAGTTCCAACAAAAGTGGTTTTGTCGAAAACAGAGATCGTTTGAAAATTGACTATTTTCACGGGCTTTAATATTATTTAAAATTGAAAATTTCAATTCCTGCCACAATTTTCAACCAAATTATTTAAAATAAAAATTTTAAATTGGTTCGGATTTTCCGGGTCTTTACTATCTCCCCCACTTAAGAGTTTTTCGTCCTCGAAAAGGAAACAAAGTAAAGTAGGAAACAAGACGGAAAATGTAAATTATGGTAAATGTACCTTACACAAGAGTTATTCGGAGATGTCCACTCTGCACTTGGGGTAAGCCTTTTTGATGCTATCCTCTGTCTCCCAAGTACAGTCTCTAGGATCCCCACTCCATTGAACCTTGACCAGGTTGATCCTCTTGTTCCTCAAAATTTTGGTTTCTTTGCCAATGATCTTAATCGGGTCTTTTCTCACTGTTAGATTTGGAGCAATATCTAGGACCTGTTGATTTAGTTCATCCTCTATCAGATCTGGATCATGCACATGCTTGCAGAGTTGAGACACATGAAATACATCATGCAGCCCTGGAAACCAGTCAGGCAGCTGCAATCTATAAGCGAGAGTACCAATCCTTTCGAGAATAGGAAATGGACCAATGAGTCTCGGTGCCAACTTTCCCGTCTTCCCAAAACGAATCACGCCTCTCAAAGGAGAAACCTTCAAGTATACTCGATCACCCACAGAGAATTCTAAATTCCTTCTTCGCTGGTCTGCATAGCCCTTCTGTCGGCTCTGAGCAGTCAACAAGCGTTTCCTAATCAAGTCAACCTTATCCATGTCGGGGCCCAAAACTAGTCGATTGCCTGACTCCACCCAACATGCCGGAGATCTGCATGGCCTGCCATATAGTAATTCAAACGGTGACATATTCAAGCTTGCTTGGTAGCTATTATTATAGGAGAATTCCACCAAGTGCAAGTGATCCTCCCATGAACCTCCATAATCAAGAATGCAAGCTCGCAACAAGTCTTCTAAAACACGGTTCACCCTCTCAGTCTGCCCATCTATCTGAGGGTGATAGGCAGAGCTCAGATTCAACTTGGTCCCAAGCTCTTCTTGGAAAGCTTCTCAGAATTTGCTGGTAAATAATGGATCCCGATCACTGACGATGCTTTTGGGAACCCCATGTAGTCTGACAATCTCTTTAAAATAAAGCTGTGCCAAACTACGAGCTGTTCTATTGGACCGAACAGGGATGAAATGGGCAGACTTTGTTAAGCGGTCTACTATCACCCATATGCTATCATTCCCTTTTCTGCTTCGGGGCAAACCATCTATAAAGTCCATAGAAATTTCCTCCTACTTCCAACCTGGAACTTCCAACGGTTGCAACAAACCGGCCAACTTCTGTTGATCACTTTTAACTTGCTGACAAGTGGGATATCTAGCAATGTAAATAGAAATATCTCTCTTCATTGCTTTCCACCAAAATGAGCGCTTAAGATCATGGTACATCTTGTTTACACCTGGATGGATGCTGATTTTAGATTTGTGGCACTCATCCATAACTTCTCTTTTTAGCTCTGCAATATCTGGCACACAAATTCGCCCTTGCAATCTAAGGGTCCCATTACTGTCAATTTGGAAACTCGAGGCCTCGCCCTTTCGAACTCGCTCACAAAGCTTCTGAATAAATTTATCATTCTTCTGAAGAGCAGAAATTTTGTCAATCAAAGTAGGAGTGATAATGAGTATGGCGAGAATGAGATTGTTGCTTTCAGCATTTTTTCTACTGAGCACATCGGCTACAACGGTGGCTTTCCCCGGAGTATATAGGATATCCAGGTCATATGATGCGAGAAATTCAACCCAGCACTGCTGGCTCATATTCAAATCTCTTTGGGTAAAAATATGTTTCAAGGATTTGTGATCCGTATAAATTTCGAACTTCTCACCCAAGAGATAATGCCTCCATATTTTAAGAGCAAACACAATGGCCATTAGCTCAAGATCATGCGTGGCGTAATTCTTCTCATGCGGTTTCAGCTGGCGACTATCATATGCGACTACTCTGTCTCTTTGCATCAGCACCGCACCAATACCTTAAATAAATAAGGGATAACATGTTAAAACGAGATTTGACACTAAAGGAAAGTGTTATCTCTGACATGTTAATTTATAAAAGAAACAACCTTGTTTAGAAGCGTCGGTCCAGACCTTCAAATCCTGATTGCCATCTATGATGGTCAACACAGGAGCATTGGTCAACCTTCTTTTTAGCTCTTGGTAAGCTGTCTCGCATTCGGGTGTCCAATTGAATTTTGTATGCTTGTTGGTCAGGTTTGTCAATGGGCGAGCTACCTTTGAAAAATCTTTGACAAATTTTCGATAATAGCCAGTCAGTCCTAAGAAGCTTCTGACCTCTGTGGGAGTTCGAGGCTGCTTCCACTCTTGGATGGTTGAGATCTTTCCTGGTTCTACTGAGATGCCTTCTTTTGATACTACATGGCCGAGGAATTTTACCTTTTCTTGCCAGAATATGCATTTGGAGAATTTTGCTTTCAGCACATTTCTTCGCAAAATCTCCAAGACTTCTCTCAGATGTTGTTCGTGCTCAGTAGTGGATTTAGAAAAGATGAGGATGTCATCGATGAGCACGAGCACAAATTTATTAAGAACATCTCTGAATACTCTATTCATCAGATCAACAAAGTATGCTGGAGCATTACATAGACCGAAGGGCATTACTAGCCATTCATAAAATATACCCGGTCCTCTGAAAGCAGTTAAAGGCACACAGTCTTCTGCAATGCGAAGTTGATGGAAGCCTGTAGCTAGGTCCATCCTAGAAAATACTCGCACTCCATGCAAGCGGTCGAGCAAGTCATCAATACGAGGCAGTGGGTATTTGTTTTTCAGAGTTTGTTTGTTGAGATCACGGTAGTCTACACATAGCCTGAGAGTACCGTCTGATTTTGGGACAAACACCACTGCTGCTCCCCATTCTGAGAAGCTAGGCCTGATCAGACCCTTCCACAGCAGTTGCTTGGTTTGATTTCTCAGCTCCTCCTTTTCTTTTGGCGACATTCTCCGAACGGGATGTACGACAGGCCTTGCTTTCGTAGCTAAATCAATTCGGAAGCTGATTTCTCTATGCGGAGGTAAGCCCTCAACTTCTTTGAATACATCAGCGTAATCTTTGACGACAGGGATATCCTCAATAGAAGTAGGGGTAACTTCTAGAGAAGACCAGAATGTTTTTCGGTCGGTGGCTAAGCCGTGGCATGGGATACATACATTCCCGAGATTAATTTTAACTTTGACAATTCTTTCAACACATTTGACTTCGGCCTCATATTTTGTCAGCCAATCTATCCCAAGAATAACATCATAACCGGAGAAACTCATAACGATCAAGTCAAAGGGAAACTGGTAGCGAGAATAAGAAACAGGTACTCTACAATACTGATCAAGAATAAGAGAACCTCCTATCGGGCTATTAGCTCTAATCAGATTTTTGAGTTTTCTGGGTTTCAATTTCAACTTTTTAATTGCATCATTAGAAATAAAGCTTCGTGTAGCACCAGTATCAAATAAAATAGTAATAGGGATGTTCTTAATATTAAGCGTACCTCCTAAGACATCGGGTTTACCTGGCCCCTCAGTCGAAGCTGGTGCATCTGCTCCCTCATAAACATGTGCCACCTGAGCATTCCTTAGCAGTGCGCAGTTCGCCTAAATGTGCCCCTTTTGATGACAATTTTAGCATTCCCTCTTGTCCTGAGAACTCTGGCCACGATTCTGAGGATTCGGTTTACGGTTCTGGCTAGGTCCTGAATCATTTCTCTTGACCTTTTTAGGTGCTCTACACTCGTAATCAAAATGTCCAATCTTGCCGCAGTTATAACATGTCACTTTGCTCCTGTCCCTCTTCTTCCCTTGGGGCTTAGCAGTAGAAGAATTGCCTACCTCCGGCTTCTTGTTAGCCTGTTCCTTCTGATTGTTGCCTTGACCTTTCCCTCTATCCTGCGGTCCAGACTCGTCATTTTCTTCGTAGCGGCACGCCATCTCTACTACTTCATTAAATGGAAGTTTGATATGAGCAGTGACTCGGTTCAAATATTTCTTTGATAGACCCTTGATAATTTTTTTATTCTTCTCTACCGGATCTTGAATCAAACCAGGAGCATATCGTGAAAGCTCATCAAACTTCCTCACATACTCAGAAACAGTCATATTCCCTTGCTGTAGGTTAACGAACTGCTCGCGCAGGCGCTCTCTAGCTTGTGGGGGAACATACTTTTCATTGAAAAGTTCCTTAAATTTTGCCCATGACATATTGGCCACGTCATTGCAGATCTTGATCGTATCCCACCAATGCCCGGCTTCCTCTTTGAGTTGCCATACTGCCAGGTAACGCTTTCGCTGATCTTGCTGTTCTAAGGCCTCTAGGATCTTTTCACAATCTTTAAGCCATGCTTCTACCTAAATCGCAGACTCTTGCCCCGTGAAGGGTACACCTCCTAGGTTTTTGAATTTCTTTGACATTCTCTCCAAGTCGAAGGGCTGTGGAGATGGAGGTGGTTGTGCTACGACCTCTGAAGTATGTTGTTCCTGAGTGATGGGGGTCTCGTCTCTAGCTTTCCCTCCAGCTCCCACTCGGGCTCCTCCTCTGGCCCCGCCTCGAGTTCCACCTCGGGCTCCGCCTCGGGCTATTCTGCTCTAATATCCATTTAAATCAGTCTGTACCATCAAGGAAAGAGTCAGACCAACAAAAATGAGAATTTTCAAGAAAAGATAAGATAAGGACAAGATGAAAAGATGATGATGTAATGACTGATAAATATGTGCTATTCTGCTGTGCTTATTCTAGGACATTACTAGTCCTATCTCCGATGAGCTACTCGCCTTAGAATAATGTGGATTCTATCTAGACGAATTGTTCTAAATATGTTATATTCCGAAGCTAAGGTTAACCTGGCTCTGATACCAACTGTGATAACCCCAACTTCCGTGGTTCGAAAGTAACGATAATCATTTTGGAATACAACATATTTACAACAAAAACAGATCTTAGATAATTATCATAACACATAAACCATTTCAGCGGAAATAAATGTCATCAGCATCATAATATCCAATACATCAGAATACGCAGTACAGGATACAACTTAGCCAAATAAAGAGTATCAACAAAAGGGAAATAAGTTTCAGTGGAAAAGAAACAAGTTTCAAACTCCATTACATACATCAAAGCTACAGAAGATAAAATGTCACAAAGCAGAAGTAAGAACTAGATAAAAGGTCTTCCTCTTCTTCCTTCCAAGCAAACTCCAATCAGAATGTATTACCTGAACCTGTCAATTGGTTGCCCGTGTGGAAAGAGGGCACCCGAGTTTGCAAAAGTGAAACAAACTACGAGTCAGTCATGGGACTGGTATGAGAATTCTTAACTAATTTATCTAACAATGTGGCAAATCACAGGACCACGCCGCTAACGTGGAATGGGTTTACTCCATTGGATTGCCAGTGCATAATTGAATAAAATTTATACAAAACAACGAAATGACTTTTGAAAAATGAAATCATCATAAGACTCAAGTCCTATCACACAATGCAACGCACATAGGAGGATAGAGTTTTCCCTTATGATGATCAAACATGCTTAATACGTGAAAAATGATATTTTTATATTATCATTAGTGTCTAAGCAGTATTAAAATACTTCAATATAAATGTATCAATCCTAGACGGCATAGTACCCCATCCTACTATGTCGCCATATATAAGTTTACAATCAAGACCATAATGTCGTATTGGAAATTGGTTTTCTGTCATGAAATCGAGGCTAGGGATCATCCTCTTCCGATTCGAGACACTCTAGCAAATGCCTCAGGATCCCCCGCAGTGAACCCTTGGATGCGGTAGGGCCGGTCCCCACCTAATGGTAGTGGATTGGCAACTCCTGAACACACGTTTCCCGGTCCCTTTGGACCTATAGTATGACCACTTCCGGCCTATAAAAACTCGAGGTACCTCAACCCATCATCCACTTAAGTAAAATGTCAGCCAGTTTAAGCACTGACACTACACCTTAGCTAGAAAGAAACGTGTGCACTCCCTACGGTCCATATCCCGTTTTTGACTCATACCGGGGTGTGAGGCTCGCGAAGTCACGCTATACACAAAGCTATGCCTAAACAGACTATGCTTTGATCATCAACCACAAGGTCTGTTTTTCAACAAAGCCTTGATCATTGCATCTTGGCGTGCCACATTGACAATTCAACGCCATGCGATCAATAACTATTACTATATACCAGGGTGTTAAGTAGAGAATAAATTCTCCACCACCAAAAAGACATATATTAATACAAATTGATTTAATTACATGGAGTGAATTTCAACGTCAGACACGCATCCATTTACAAGTCCGTTCTGGGTCTGAAGGGAACCGGAGACACCAAAGAGGCGCTCGCTTATCCGCACGGCCAACACATACGTCCGGACAACTACTGCTTGAACCCCGTCCTGGGAGCAAGTCAGTCCAAGGCATCAGTAGTCGTCGTCCATTCGATGTGAAGATCGTCGGTCTTCAACCATCGTCTTCTTATCTCTTTGATTTGATCGCCGTGCAATTATTTGAAATGAGATAAACTCAGTCTTTTCAAATAATTGTCGCATAATTATCATTTAAAACATTTCATATATATATTTATGACTATTTATCGCTATTTTGATTTATTTGAAAATAGCTCAAAATAAATAAACGACGCTTCGGGTCAGTGGGCGGCCCTGGCGCTGTTTTTGCCAAATTTTGATTTACACATCTTAAAATCTAACCGTCGGATTTTGATGAAATTTATATCGTTGGAAAGCTCTTCCCAAAGCGGTCCTAACGGTTCCAGTTTTGGGAAAATCCAACGGTCGGATCTTTCGGTATAATCGTTTCGTTTAATTTTATATTTATATTTATATATATAAACCATTTGGCGATTCCCACTATTAAAATCCATTCTTTTTATTTTATAAAAACAATATTTTCGTTCGCCAATTCTAATGCGACAAAAATGACGGTTTCAACATTATACACTTTTATATTCAATAATAAAATGATATTTTTGTTCTCCAATTCTAATGCGACAAAAATGACGGTTTCAACATTATACACTTTTATATTCAATAAAATAATATTTTTGTTCGCCAATTCTAATGCGACAAAAATGACGGTTTCAACAATGTATATTTTTATATTCAATAAAATAATATTTTTGTCCGCAAATTCTAATGCGACAAAAATGACGGTTTCAACAATGTATATTTTTATATTCAATAAAATAATATTTTTGTCCGCAAATTCTAATACGACAAAAATGACGGTTTCCACAATGTATATTTTTATATTCAATAAAAATAATATTTTTGTCCGCCAATTCTAATGTGACATAAATGACGGTTTCAATAATGTATATTTTTATATTCAATAAAAATAATATTTTAATATTCAATAAAAATAATATTTTTGTCCGCCAATTCTAATGCGACAAAAATGACGGCAAAAATGTACTCTTTCTTTAATTACATAAAAATGTTCTTTTTCTCCAATTCATTTTTATAACATAAAAATGTACCTTTTTATCCTATCCATTTTTAATACATAAAAATGTACTTTTTATGCTATTCATTTTTAATACATAAAAATGTACTTTTTATCCTATTCATTTTTAATACATAAAAATGTACTTTTAATCCTATTCACTTTTAATACATAAAAATGTACTTTTTATGCTATTCATTTTTAATACATAAAAATGTACTTTTTATCCTATTCATTTTTAATACATAAAAATGTACTTTTTATGCCTCGATATAAAATGTAAATATTTTATATCTTTTACATTGAAAAATGCAAACTTTTCTTTTTAAAAAAATTGTAATTTCTCTAATATTACATTAAAGATATTTTTTTAAAAGTAAAACATATTTCTTAATAAAATGTGATTCTTTTACTACTCTATTTATTTCATGTTATACTTGTGTTGCGAACACAACAACAAAGAAAAATAAACTTATTTGTCTAGGTAATATTTGCATTGTAAAATGCAAATAAAAAGGTGAACTTTTTATTTCAAAGTTTTATTCACATTAAAGAACTCAAATAAAAAGTTAATTTATTTTTCTATGTAATATTTGTATTGTAAAATGCAAATAAAAAGGTGAGCTTTATTTCTAATATAAACATCTTTTCTAGTGTCAACCTTTCTAATATAAATATATTTCCTAATGTCAATACTTGATTCATTTCAACTATATTAACATGACGATGAAATTTTTGATTCATTTCAACTATATTAACATAACGATGAAATGTTTGACTCATTCCAACTATATTAACATGACGATGGAGTGTTTGACTCATTTCAACTATATTACCATGACGATGAAATGTTTGACTCATTTCAACTATATTAACATGACGATGAAATGTTTGACTCATTTCAACTATATTCACATGACGATGAAATGTTTGACTCAAGTTTTATGTCAACACAACAACGACAACATATGATTTGGTGTATAACTTTCATGAATCAAAATAAAAGTCTCATCTATATTTTATATTGTAAATCAAAATAAAATATCCAAACTTTATTTATCTTTTAATTAAGATTTAAAAGATCTAAACTTTCTTTATTTTATAAATCATAAATCAAAATAAAGATTCAACTTTTGTTCTTATTTTGCAAATCAAAATAAAGATTCAACTTTTGTTTTTATTTTGCAACTCAAAATAAAAATTCAACTTTTTTTTATTTTGTTAATCAAATAAAAATTCAACTTTTGTTTTTATTTTGCAAATAAAAATAAAAATTCAACTTTTGTTTTTATTTTGCAAATCAAAAAAAAAAATTCAACTTTTGTTTTTATTTTGTTAATCAAATAAAAATTCAAATTTTATTTTTATTTTGTTAATCAAATAAAAATTCAACTTTTGTTTTTATTTTGCAAATCAAAATAAAAATTCAACTTTTGTTTTATGTTGTGAATCAAAAATAAAGATTTAAACTTTCTTTGGTAAATCAAAATAAAGATTCAATTTTTCATTTCATTTTGTAAAACAAAATAAAGATTCAATTTTTAGACAGAAATACAAATAAAAATAGAAATAATAAAGATGAGAACTTTATAGAGATTATATCAAATTTATAGATCTAGAAGAACATGGTTCTATCATGACATCACAAGCATGACAAATCACACAGACAAATAAATTCTAATTACCACATCGCAGATCAACAAGTATAACATACATAACATGTTTTCACAACTTTAATTAATTAAATAAATCAGAATTCTCACCTTTCGTGGATTTAGATCTAAAAATTCAACAGTCCAGAATTGTCCCGTCTCAGTTCAGAGTCGTAGATCTTGTCAATACGATCTCAACGCTTCTAAAATTGTTAATTTCCGTTTATGTATGCATTAGTTATGGATTAAATAAGATTGTAAAACATTTTATATTGATTAATTTAAATAATTAGTTAAGAATTAACCTTCTTCTTCTGTAAAACAAGGCCGTGGGTTTTCACTACTTGTTCAAATTTAGGTCTGACAATTTCGCTCGACACAGGACACGGGAGGGGGATCGGAAGGTGGCACTCCGACCGGCTACAGGTGGCGCACTCACGCCTGGAAGAGAGGAGAACTCGGTGGTGGTTCTTGGCCTGGGCGACGGTCGGAAGTCAGCGGTTTTGGGGGTCTGGTGCGAGCGCTACAGGCGATTACAGGGGGGTTCACCGTACGGATGTGGGGAGGAGAAGGTCCTCTACAAAAACCCAAATAGGAGTAGGATGTTTCAGTGAGAGAGTTGCAGGATTTTAATGGTGGAAGGGAGGAACAAATTCGGCCATAGATAAAGGAGGGCGGCGACTACGAAGACAATGAACACTAGTGGACTAGGGTTTAGAAGAATGACCTCTTTTATATTATTTTAATGTATTTTTGCAAAAAAAAACATATCTTTCAAACCGGTTCAATTTCAGTCCAGCAGAAAGTGTCCCTAGCCAACAGCCCATGTTCCGGACCCAACGGAGCAGGTCCCGTCAGCCCAAACGGTTGTTTGTGGCCTGAATTATTTAAATTAATAATTAAATCCTTTATAATTTTAATTCGATCATATAAATAAATTCACCGAGGCCACATACGGACTCAGAAAAATCCAGAAAAATATATTTGGCTTCGTTATGATGATACGTTCCTAACAAAATTAATTTCATCGAATTCTGAGACCGTTTGAAAAATGGCTATTTTTTAGTCGATTAAATTTGACTAAATTGAACAAAACACAGTTTCCTTCGCCACGCACACATACTAACTTGAAAAATTCTGAAAATTGAAACCTAGCAATAAATTGACATTCCGGTTCCAACAAAAGTGGTTTCGTCGAAAACAGAGATCATTTGAAAATTGACTATTTTCACGGGCTTTAATATTATTTAAAATTGAAAATTTCAATTTCTGCCACAATTTTCAACCAAATTTTAAATTGGTTCGGATTTTCCGGGTCGTTACAGTGCATATAAATGCTAATATATGCAATGTAAATATAAATGTGATTTAAACAATGCATATAAATTCTAATATATGCAATGTAATTATAAATGTGATTTTAACAACACATAAATTCTAATATATGCGATGTAATTATAAATGTAATATTAACAACGCATATAAATTCTAATATATGCGATGTAATTATAAATGTAATTTTAACAACGCATATAAAATCTAATATATGCGAGGTAATTATAAATGTAATTTTAACAACACATATAAATTCTAATATATGCGATGTAATTATAAATGCATTATTAACAACGCATATAAATTCTAATATATGCGATGTAATTATAAATGCGCTTTTATCCATTCCATTAAAAACAAAGTTTTTAATGTAAACATGTTTTATTTTAAAAACATGAATGTTTGTCCAATTTCTATTATTACATTAAAAAGTGAATTTTTAATGTAAACATATTATCTTTTTAAAACATAAATCTCTACCTAAATTCCTACTATTATATTAAAAGTGAATTTTTAATGTAAAACATATTTTCATTTAAAAACATGTTTCTTTTTCTTCATTTCTATTATTACATTAAAAAGTGTATTTTTTAATGTAAAACATGTTATCTTTTTAAAACATGAATCTTTTCACTAGTTTCTAATATTAAATTAAAAAGCATATTTTTAATGTAATTATGTTTTGATTTTTAAACATGAACACTTTTCTTATTTTCAACATTAGATTAAAATGTATAATTTTAATGAAATCAGGTTTTGATTGAAAACATGTACATTTTTCTTATTTACAACATTACATTAAAAATGTATATTTTAATGAAATCATGTTTTGCTTTTTTTTTAAACATGAATCTTTTCACTAATTTTTAATATTACATTAAAAAGTATATTTTTAATGTAAAACATATTTTCATTTTAAAACCTGCACATTTATCTTATTTTTAACATTACATTAAAAATGTATATTTTTAATAAAATCATGTTTTTATTCAAAACATGAACATTTTCTCTACTTTCATTCTTGACGCTAAAATATGAAATTTTTAATGAAATCATGTTTGTATCCCAAACATGTGCATTTTCTATTTTTATATTCTTGCCATTAAAAATGTAAATTTTAAATGAAATCATGTTTTCATTCAAAACATGTACAATTTTTATATTCTAACATTATATTAAAAAAGTGAACTTTTTATATGAATTCATGTTTTGATTAAAAACATGTACATTTTCTTTTTGCCTAACATTACATTAAAATGTGAAATTTTTAATGTAATGTTTTATTTTGTTTACAAACCTGAACATTTCTATTTTATGATAATTCCATAAAATGATAGAAATTTATATTTCGTTTTTGTTGAATATTCTAATTCAACAAAATGACAAAATTTTATATTTCCCTTTTGATTGGAAATTCTAACTCAATCAAATAACAAAATTGTATGTTTCATTTTGGTTGTTAATTCTAATTCCAATCAAATAACAAAAGTGATGTTTTTCATTTTGATTGATAATTCTAATTCCATCAACAACACAGGTGATATTTCATTTGATTCAAAATTCCAATTCAATCAATAAAAACAAAAATGATATTTTATTTTGATTGAAAATTCTAATTCAATCAATAACGACAAAAGTGATATTTTTATTTTGATTGAAAATTCTAATTTAATCAGTAACAATCAAAAATGATATTTTATATTGATTGAAAATTCTAATTTAATCAGTAACAACCAAAATGATATTTTATTCTGATTGAAAATTCTAATTCAATCAATAACAAATAAAAATGATATTTTATTTTGGTTGAAAATTCTAATTCAATCGATAACAACAAAAATGATATTTTATTTTGACTGAAAATTCTAATTCAATCAATAACAACAAAAGTGATATTTTCGTTTTGATTGAAAATTCTAATTTAATCAATAACAAAAACGATATTTTATTTTGATTGAAAATTCTAATTTATTCAATAACAACAAAAATGATATTTTATTTTGATTGAAAATTCTAATTCAATCAAACAACAATCCAAAAGTGATATTTCTATTTGATTGAAAATTCTAGTTCAATCAAACAACAAACAAAAGTGACATTTTATTTTGAGTGAAAATTCTAGTTCAATCAAATAATAACAAATGTGATATTTTATTTTGATTGAAAATTCTAGTTCAATCAAATAATAACAAAACTGATATTTTTATTTGATTGATAATTCTAGTTCAATCAAACGATAACAAAAGTGATATTTTTATTTTGATGGCAAATTTAATTCCAACCAAATAAAATAAAGGTGATGCTCCATTTTTGTTGAATATATTTTGTTCAACAAAAAAACAAAAAAATGTTTGATTCATTTTTATTGCAAATATAACGCCAATAAAATATAATAAAGGTGATGCCTCACTTTTGTTGAATATTTTGATTCATCAAAAATAACAACAAAAAATGTTTGATTTATTTGTTTGGCAAATTTAATAATAACACAATATCACCCAAATTATAGATCTACATTAACACATCACATACAGATTCAAATCACGTAGCACAACATGTAGAAATTTACAACGGATCAAAGATAATACCATCATGATTTATTTTAATTATTTAAAAATAAAAATAAAATAGAATTTTCACTGTCGTTTGAATCTGAGTGGTTCAGATCTGCAATTTTGGCCAAAATTTGATCAGCTCAGAATTAGTTCTAGTCAGGACAGCAGAGTAAATCTCGGTTTCACTATCGTACAGGATCTGAAATTTTTCAATTCCGAGTTCGTATGAGTGAGATACGAATTAATTTACATTGTTAATATTTTTAAATTAAATTATTAAAATAATAAAAGGATTTTTACCCTCTTTCTTCTTCAGACAAACAAGGCCGTGGTTTTTCAAATTAGTTCAAACTTAGGTCTAGGAATTTCTTCGAATTGGTGAAGCTGGAGACCGATCGGACAATGGCACGTCGAAGGGGGGACTATGGCGTACATTCGTCGCAGGTGGGGCCAAGCTCGGTGGAGGCTTGGTGGTGCGGTTCGGTTGTGAACGGCGGGGGTTCAGGGGCTCGATTCTCGGAGCTCGTGCCACTAGGGGACGATCAAACCGTACAGAACTGAAGAGGATGAAAATCTCTTCGAAAGCTTGAACTGGAGAGAGGGATTTCGGTGAGAGGATTGACGAATTTTAGAGGGAGAAGAAAGGAGTGATATCGGCCATGGATAAAGGGAGTGGCGGTTATGTTACGATGGATTTAGGGTTTGGTAGTGACAAAGTGTATTTTTATAATATTTTAATCCTAATTTTTACAAATAAGTCCATAAATTCTTAACATCTCCAATTTCAGTCCAACAGGAGTTGTCCCAACCTAATTGCCCCTATTCCAGAACTAATGGGCTAGGTACCGTCAGCCCAAATGACTGTTTTTGGTTTGATTTCTCCAATTTAAAATTGAAATCCTTTATTAAATTAATTCGATCGTATCTTTAAATTCACCGGGGCCACATACGGACTCTGAAAATTCCCGAAAAATAAATCTAGCTATGTTTTGACGATATGGTCCTAACAAAATTTATTTCATCGAATTTGGAGATCGCTTGAAAAATGGCCTTTTTAACGGTCGATCAAATTCAATAGAAATTATCAAATCAGAGTTTAATTTTCTACGCTCACAAATTAATTCCAAAAATTCTGGAAAATTAAACTTAGCAATAATTTGACATTCTACATCCGACAAAAGTGGTTTTTTCGAAAATGGAGGTCGTTTGTAAAATGGCCTTTTATACGGGTATAAATTATATTATATTCCGTAGTGACTATTATGAATATTCAACTGGCCATAACTTTTGATTTCCGCTGTGAAATTTCGATTTTTTGGATTCGTTGGAAAGATATTTTTAAACAGATTTAGATATTTTTGGTTTCACTAAAATCCGTTCAGTTTTGAATCCCGTACATTCATTCAAAGTTCAACTTTGACTTTTCAAACTACTGTACTATTTCCAATTCCTTTTGAAATTAAAATAAATATATTCGTTCAAACTTCGACTAAAATAAACTTTTAATCGTTATTATTTAAAATAAATTATTTTAACTATACAAAATTCACTGAAATAGCCAAAATAAAAATTTTAAATTGGTTCTGATTTTCCGGGTTGTTACAATCTCCCCCACTTAAAAGATTTTTGTCCCCGAAAAGGAAACAATAGTAAAGTAGGAAACAAAATGGAAAATGCAAGGTATTGTAAATGTACCTCAATACAAGAGTTACTCGGAGATGTCCACTCTGCACTTGGGATAAGCCTTTTTGATGCTATCCTCAGTCTCCCATGTACAGTCTCTAGGATCCCCGCTCCACTGCACTTTGACTAGGTTGATCCTCTTGTTCCTCAGAACTCGGGTCTCTTTGTCAAAGAAATTCACTAGCTCCCTTCTTACTGGTAAGCTCGGGTAATCTCCAAATCTTGTTGTGCTGCTTCCTCCATAACTAAGTCTGGATCATCAACATGCTTCCGAAATTAGGACACATGAAATACATCTTGAACCCCTGGCAACCAGTCAGGCAACTGCACCCTATAAGCGAGAATTCCAATCCTTTTAGGAATAGGGAATAAACCAATGAATCTCGGTGCCAACTTCCCAGTCTTTCCAAATCGAATTACACCTCTCAGTGGGGAATCTCTCAAGTATACAAGATCACTAACAGAGAATTCTAAATCCCTTCTTCGTGTGTCTGCATAGCTCTTTCTGTCGGCTTTGAGCAACCAGTAATCACTTCTTTATAAAATCAACTTTATCTGCTGCTTCATGAATCATGTCGGGACCCAATACTAATCGATTGCCGGGTTCCACCTAACATGCGGGAGATCTGCATGGCCTGCCATATAATGCTTCAAATGGAGACATCTGCAAGCTCGCTTGGTAACTGTTATTATAAAGAATTCAACCAAGTGAAAATGATCTTCCCATGACCCGCCAAAATCAAGAATTCATGCTCGCAACAAGTCTTCCAATATGCGGTTCACCCTCTCAGTCTGGCCATCTGTTTGACGATGATAAGTGGTGCTCATATTCAACTTGGTCCCAAGCTCTTCTAGGAAAGCTTCCCAGAACTTGCTAGAAAATATCGGATTGCGATCACTAACGATGCTACTGGTAACTCCATGTAGTCTGACAATCTCCCTGAAATAAAGCTGTGCCAAATTTCGAGTTGTTCTATTAGATTTGACAGGGATGAAATGGGCAGTCTTTGTGAAGCGGTCTACCATCACCCATATACCGTCATTGCCTTTTCTAGTTCGGGGCAAGCCATCAATAAAGTCCATAGAAATTTGGTCCCACTTCCAACCTGGAACCTTTAGCGGTTGCAACAATCCTGTTAGCTGTTGTTGATCGCTTTTGACTTACTGGCAGGTGGGACATCTAGCAACATATATAGAAAGGTCTCTCTTCATAGATCTCCACCAAAATGTGCGCTTGTGGTCATGATACATATTTCTCACCCCTGGATGAATACCGAGCTTAGATTTGTGACATTCACCCATTACTTCCTTTCTGAGCTCAGGAAGGTTCGGAACATAGATTCGGCCTAATAGCCTCAGAACCCCTTTGTCGTCAATTTGGAAACTTGTGGGTTCGCCTTCCCTAACTCTTTTGCTAATCTTCTGAATAAATTCATCGTTCATCTGAAGATCAGAGATCTTATTGATCAAGGAAGGTGTAATAATGAGATTGGCGAGGATAAGATTGGTGCTGGTCATATTCTTCCTACTGAGTGCATCGGCTACTACATTGGCTTTCCTTGGAGTATATAAGATGTCCAGGTCATAGGCCACAAGGAATTCAACCCAACGCTGCTGTCTCAAGTTCAAATCCCTTTGGGTGAACAGGTACTTCAAGGATTTGTGATCAGTATACAGTTCGAACTTCTCACCCAAGGGATAGTGCCTCCATATCTTTAGAGCAAATACGATGGCCATCCACTCAAGATCATGAGTGGGGTATTTCTTCTCATGTGGTTTCAACTAGCGGCTAGCATATGCGACTACTTTGTCCCATTGCATTAGCACCGCACCAATACCTTAAGTAGATAAAAGGGATAACATGTTAAAATAAGATTTGACATTAAAAATGTCATCTCTGACGTGTTTATTTAGATAAAAAGAATAACCTTCTCTAGAAGCGTCTTTCCGGACTTTCAGATCCCGATTACCATCAATAATGGTCAACACAGGAGCAGTGATCAACCTCCGTTTCATCTCTTGAAAGCAGCCTCACATTCGGGTGCCAAAATGAACTTTTTATGCTTCTTAATCAGCTTCATCAATGGATAAGATAATTTCGAAAAGTCCTTAATGAATTTCCGATAATAGCCAGCCAAGCCTAAGAAACTTCTTATTTCTGTGGGCATGCT
Source organism: Allium sativum (assembly GCA_030737875.1). Classification (NCBI taxonomy): domain Eukaryota; kingdom Viridiplantae; phylum Streptophyta; class Magnoliopsida; order Asparagales; family Amaryllidaceae; genus Allium; species Allium sativum. The sequence continues at coordinate 496,969,288 of CM060920.1, forward strand.
AGGCTGCTTTCAATCTTGAATGGCTGAGATCTTCCCTGGATCTACTTAAATGCCTTCCTTTGATACAACACGGCCGAGGAATTTCACCTCTTCTTTCCAGAATATGCATTTGGAGAATTTTGCTTTTAACACATTTCTTCACAAAATCTCAAAGACTTCTTTCAAATTCTTTTCATGCTCAGTAGTGGTTTTAGAAAAGATCAGAATGTCATCGATGAACACTAGCACGAATTTATTTAAAACATCTCGGAATACTCTATTCATCAGATCAACAAAGTATGCTGGAGGGTTGCATAAGCCGAAGGGCATCAGTAGCCATTCATAAAATAAGTCTGGTCCTCTCAAAGTTGTCAAAGGCACACATTCTTCGGCAATGAGCAATTGATGGAAACCTGTAGCTAGGTCCATCCTAGAGAATACTTTCGCTCCATTCAAGTGGTCCAACAGATCATCAATACGTGGCAGTGGATATTTATTTTTCAGCATTTGCTTATTGAGGTCACGGTAGTCCACTAATAGTCTGAGGGTACCGTTTGATTTTGGGACAAACACCACTGCTACACCCCAGTTTGAGAAACTAGGCCTGATCAGACCCTTCCACAAAAGTTTCTTAGTTTGATTGCTCAGGTCCTCTTTTTCTTTCAGTGTCATTCTCCGAATGGGGTGCATAATGGGCCTTGCATTTGGAACTAAGTCAATCCTGAAGTCGATTTCTCTACGCGAAGGTAAGCTGTCAACTTCTTCGAACACATCCGCATAATCTCTGATGACAGGAATATTCTCAATAGAAGTAGGAGTGACTTCTAGAGAAGACAAAAATTCTTTCCTATCTGTGGCTGAGCCGTGACATGGAATAGCAATAATATCCCCAAACTTGGTTTTAATTCTGACTACTCTTTCAGCGCATAGTAATTCAGCCTCATACTTTGTTAGCCAATCTAGCCCAAGTATGCTATCATATCCAGAAAAACTCATAACGATCAAGTCAAAAGGGAACTGGAAGTAAGAATAAGAAACAGGCACTCTACAATACTAGTCGAGAATAAATGAACCTCCTATCGGACTATGGGCTCTAATCGGTTCTTTAAGTTTTCTTGGTTTCAATTTAAGCTTTTTAATAGTGTCACTACAGATGAAACTTCTTGATGCGCTAGTGTCAAACAAAAATATAATAGGAATGTTCTTAGTTAGGAGTACCTCCTAAAATATCAGGTTTACCTACTCCATCGGAAGAAGCCGGTGCAGTCGCTCCCTCATAGACATGTGCTACTTCAGATTTCTTGAGCAGTGGACAATTTCTGATAAAGTGCCCCATCTTATGGCAATTAAAGCACTCTTGAGTGTTCTGAGAATTTGACCGCGGTTCTGAATCGGTCCAGACTCATTTCTTCTAGGCTTCCTCGGGGCTCGGCATTCATAGTCTAAATGCCCCATCTTCTGACAATTGAAGCACTTCACCTTAGACTTGCCTCTTTTCTTTTTCCTCTAGGGCTTGGTGGTAGAAGAATCGCTTGCCTCTGCTTTCTTATCAACCTTCTTTCTTTTGTTGTTGTTCTGGTTCTTTTCATGCTCCTGTTGTGCATTTCTATCATTATCCTCATAACGGTTAGCCATCTCGATCACTTCATTGAAGGGGAGCTTGATGTGAGCAGTGACCCTGTTCAGGTACTTCTTGGAGAGGCCATTGATAAATATCTTGTTCTTCTGCACTGGTTCCTGAACTAGCTCTGGAGCGTAGTGGGAAAGTTCCTCGAACTTCCACACATATTCTGAAATTGTCATCTCTCCCTGCTGCAGATTTGCAAATTGATCATGGAGCTTCTCAACTTCCTACGGAGTTATATACTTATCATTGAAAAGCTCTTTGAACCAGGCCTAAGGCTTGTTGGCCACATCATTGCCTATTTCGATGGTGTCCCACCAAATTTCAGCTTGGTCTTTCAATAGCCATATTGCCAAGAAGCGCTTGCGTTGATCTTCCCATTCCAAGCCTTCAATGATTTTCTCACAGTTCTTCAGCCATGCATGTACCTCAATCACGGTCTCTCGGCCAGTAAAGGATACGCCCCCTAAGTTTCTGTACTTCTTGGACATTTTGTCCAAATCAAACGGCTGTGGGGGTGGAGGTGGTGTTACAGCCTCTGGAGTGGGTTGTCCCTGGGTGGTAGGAGTCTCATCTCTAGCGGGTCCTCTAGCCCCACCTCTGCCTCGGGCTCTAGGTAGTGCTCTGATGCTCATTTCTTAGTTAGTTCTGTACCATCAAGGAAAGAGTCAGACTAAGAAAAATGATAATTTTTAAGGAAAGGTTAAACGTAGAAACATATGATAAGATGATAATGATGTAATGACTGATTAATATGTGTTATTCTGCTGTGCTCATTCTAGGATATTACTAATCCTATCTCTTAATGAACTACTCGTCTTAGAATACTGCTGATTCTATCTAGACGAATTGTTCTAAAAATGTTATACTCCGAAGCTAAGGTTAACCTTTAGCTCTGATACCAACTGTGACAACCCCAAACTTCTGTGGTATAAAAGCAAGGACAATCAATGGAGCATAACATAATTACAACAATAACAGATCTCAGATAATAGCATAACACATAAATCATTGCAGCAGAAATAAGAATGTCATCACAATATAACATCACAGACTTAAGAGTACGCAGTTAGAGGATACACTTAGCAAAATAGAAGTCTCAACAAAGAAAGAAATAAGTCTCAATCTCCACCAAATACATCAAAGATCAATAATATCTAAATGTTTCAAGTAGAAATAAAAAGATAAAAAGGGAAATGTTCTTCGTCCTCTTCGTAAGCAAGCTTCAGTCCAGAATGTGTCCATACCTAAACTTGTCATTTGGCTGCCCGTGTGGAAAGAGGGCACCCGAGTTTGCAAAGTGAAACAAAATACGAGTCAGTCATAGGACTTGTATGAGAAATCTTTACTAACTAACAATATGGCTAATCACAGGACCACGCCGCTAACCCGGAACGGATTTACTACATTGGATTGCCAGTGCTTAGGCTTAATAAATTTTACTTCAAAAATAACGCATTGCTTTTTAGAAAATGAAATCATTATAAGACTCAAGTCCCATCACACAATGCAACACAAACCGGAGGATAGAGTTTTACCTTATTGTAACAACCCTGAATTTTGGGGTAAATTTAAAATTTTATTTTAAGTTATTTAAATGGGTTTTAGATATTTAAAGTAATTTATTTTAAATCATAAAGACTGGAAATGTTAAAAATGTTCATTTTGTTACGACATGTTATATTAGATTTAAAATATCATTTGTTTAGGAAATGTCATTTATACAAAAATATCATTTCATTTGGAATGCCATGTTAATAAAATCGTTATTTATTAGAAAATGTCATCTTTGTGAAAATATATCATTTTATTAGGAAGGCCATGATAATGTCAGTATATAAGAAACGTCATTTATTTAATAATGTCATGTTAGAAATAATAGGTATAGTAGCGCTGAAATGGTTTTGATGTTAAACTTAATCACCTCAATTTGTGGATCTCAACCAATTCATTTTCGGTTTAAGATATTTTGAAATTAAATATCTCATTAACACATACCTTTTATTCATTTCTTTTCCACTAATTTCCCTTTCTTTCAATTAGAAAACCACAATTTAGACATCTGCTACTTTATTTATTTCGACCGTTTCCTCTCACTCTACTCACCACGTTCTCTCTCTTTACCTTTTTAAAATTCTGAAATGGCATGTATTAATTTATATACTTATAATGAAAAGAAATCACGTAACTTTGAAATAGAAAGAATTGAATACCTATTCTTCCGTTTCAGCCTTGAATGTGAAACAGCATGATATGCATTTATAAGAATTTTTTTTAAGGGCAGTAAATATATATATATATATGATACTTATCCTTATTTTGTATATATCTTTCCCTTGGGAGTAATTATATATATTTATCTCTTATACTTTAACATATTGTAATTTATAAGGTTTTAACCTAACTAAAACATGGAAATCCACTTGTCAACAATCATTCTAATGAATGAAATATTTAACGAACTCCAAAATATGAACTAAACATATTTCATTTCTTAATTCCGAAGAATTACAATTTCCCATTCATTTTTGATTCAAGGTTAAGTGAATTAGATGTAAAAAAACAATTTAGGTAACCTTACATTTACTTTTATAGACAACCTTTAATAATGGGAATTGCAATTCCAATTCATATCTTATTTTTTTTCCCATTACAGAATTTACCGAATAAGATTGCAGTTCATTAAATATTTAAAATAGAATAGTTCTAAAAAATATATTCTGCCATTTAAATAATTGTTGTAATAAATACTTTTTTTCATATAATAAATACATTTATTCCTTTCTATTTATCCTCTTTTCTTTTTGATTTGCTTTTGAAATTCGATGATAAATAAACATTGTAACACACCGCATTTCGGGCAACAAAATTTTCAAATAACCATAGGAGTAATGTGTGAAACGTTACAATGGAATTAAATAAAAAGAAACAATGGAAGCCAATTGGTATGTTATTAATATTAAAATGGACTTATATGTAAATAAAAGAATTAAACCTTTCAAAGGCTAAATTAAAAAAACAGCACCTCTATACAATATCTTCCACACACCCTAACCCTATCATTCCACAAAAATCCTAACTTCTCTTCCTCCATCTCTCCAATGGTGGCTATGTCTCTTCTTCTTCTCCCCTAAATCTAAAAATCTATCTTCTCTCCTGTCTCTCCATAATCTATTCCTAAATTAAAAAGAATTAGGTTTAGGAATTCAAATACTGCAATTAAAACAAATTAGAGACTCAGATCTATTGCGCAAGAACAGAAGAGAGGTTCAGACATATAAATAAAGGTGAGAAATTCTATTCCTTTATTTTTATAAATATAATTTGTTAATCATAATTTTAGTCTTACAAATGCGCTGTAATAATTTGCTGAATGTTCGTGATTGGATGTAAAATTGTTGATGATGCTTGTTGATCAGTTAACTTGATGAAATATTTTTGTCATATTAGAATTGACAAAATAGTCATATCATTTATGTTAAATCAAAATTGACAAAATAAAACTTTCATTTTGTCAGTATGCATTGTGTTGAAATCAACATTTTTGTTAGTTAGATTATGATTAAACAAAGATTAACATTTTGTTAATTAGATTATAGTTGAATCAAAAAGTTACTTTTTTGTTCATTAAATTAGTTGAATTAGAAATATGTCAATTTGCTATTATAAATTTGATGAAAACAAATATGTCACCTTTGTTACAAAATTTGTCGGAAACAAATATATCATTTTGTTGTGAAAAAAAGATTGAAAACAAAAATCATCATTTTTGTTATTTGGAATAGAATAAACAAAAGTGTCGTTTTGTTAATTAGGTGAATAGAAACAAAAGTTGGATTAATTTCATTTATTATAAATTTACATGTTAGTAAACAAAAGTTGGTTTAATTTTAAGAAAAAGGAAAGTAAAGTTAGAATCATTTAATTTTGAGAAAAATGGAAGTAAAGTTAACGTCATCTAATTTTAGGAAAAAATGAAAATAAGAGTATTCATGAAAGGTGGAAACAATTACATTTTAGGGTCGTTATAAACTATAGAAAATAAAATTATTTTTAGCATTTGTGTTGAAACTTGATAATAATTATATTAATAGCGTTAATGAAAAATATGAAATGTAATCATATTTTTAACGGTATTAAGAAAAGTGAATTATTATCATATTTTTTACGGTATTAAGAAAAGTGAATTATTATCATATTTTTAACGTTATTAAGAAAAGTGAATTATTATCTTATTTTTAGCGTGTATGTAGAAATATAAAAATAATCTTATTTTTTAGCATCTTAATTAAAATATGTAAATAAACATATTTTTATTGCTTTAGTTAAAACATGAATATAATTTTATTTTTAGCGTTTTAGCAAAAACATGAAAATATTTTTAGTGTTTGTGTAGTATTATGAAAATAAACTTGTTTTTAGCATTTATGTAGGGACATGAAGTAAAACCATATTTTAATGTCAAGTAAATGCATATGAATCATAATCATGTTTTAAATGTCATGATAATGCATATGAAATAGAACCGCCCATTTGGAACCGATAAAGTTAAATCTATGTGAGAACTCTTTTCCCACTCAATTTTTATTTACGGTTATTATTTATTTTCATAAATGTATGTCTGTGGTGGATGTTTGTGAATTATTTCTGTGGCATGCATGGTATGTTGTGAATTGATGTTTGGATGTGATACAATGTTTGAATTTTGAAAATAAGTAGCATGTTAATTAATGTTAATTTATTATTTTTTATGATAATTCAAATATGTTACACTCCCATATACAAGTTTCCTGACTTGTATATGTTGATTGGGCTGATATTTTCACACATCGCCCAAGTGCACAAATAATATATTATTATTTGGATTTTGTTTGAATGTCATTTGAATGTTGTGTGAATGTTATCTGAATGTTATTGGAATGTTAATTTGGTGATAAAGGAATGTCTATAATTATTTCACAAATGCGTTGTATGAATCCATTAATTAATGGTATTTGATTTGAGTCTCATTCCAATGCAGAATTTTCTAAAGTTATCAAGAATGGTTAATGCAGTAATAAATAATTATTTAATATTGGAAGTTTGAAATTCAAAAATTATACATCTTGAAAATATTATTATAATATTATTTCAAATATTATAAGAATAAATGTAGCAATAAATGACTAATTAATATTTCAAGTTTAAATTTCAAAATTATACATTTTGAAAATATTATTATAATATTATTTTAATATTATAAGAATATGGAAAGTTACAATTTATACCAAGATACTTGAAATCAAGATATTTAGAAATAAATAATATCTTAAAATTAAGATTCTTTAATGGAAAGGATAATTTCAAATAATATATTTTGGAAAAATTAATGATAATTATAATTGTGCTTGGATACGAGGTCAGGTTACATTTGTGGTGGAAGTCTGCCCGGACCCAACCGGCATATCCAGCAGCCACTAATTTTGAACCTAATGTGAGAGGTCCAAGTGCACAAATACGAAACGGGCCATGACACAAGGTTAAGCCCAACTTGTGGAATAAGTCTGCCCGGAACCGACCGGCACATCCAGCATCCACAAGTCGTAGGATTAATGTGAGAGGTCTAGCCCATTATAAAATACAAATGGATAAGAAAATGAGTTGGGCTATTTAATCCGTTTTAAAAATAGCAACGCATTTTAAAAACCCGAACGAGTTTATCGATTTATTTTATCCATTTTATAATGAATATTAAAAGAGAAATTTCAAAATTAATATTTTGGAAAATAATATTATTATAAAAGGATAACCTATAGAATAATCAATTTTTAGATTATAGTTGGAATAAAAGTTGGAATCGTCTTGGAAACGAATTTATAAACGTTTTAAAATACGTAAAAATAAGGAAAATATTTTTATTTATATTTAAATGAGATTCTCAATTATTAATTATAATTGAAATAAAAAGGAAATTGATTATGGGTTGTTTGTGAACAATGTTTTGAAGGACATTAGTTCTCGAAACTCAAATCAATAGTGAAATTTTGATTTGTTATTAATTAATCTTTTAATTAAGATTAAATGAAATTTTCTAAAAGAAGAGATGCCTAATATTATATATTAAATTAGGAATTAATGAAACATGAAATGGGGTCTCTCGTGAACTATGTTTTAAATAATATCAGTTCTTAAACCCAGATTAAAGATAAGATTATTCCAAAAAAGTGATTAGTCATTTAACAATGATTTTAGAAGACTAAAACTTAATAAAGTTTTAAATAAATCTTTAATTAGATTGAAGGTGAATAAAGGAAGATTAAAGAATAAGTTGAAAGATTTATCTTTGATAAAATTTATGGGAACCTTTCCCTAACAATGTGAATACTTTATTAAAAGGATATTCTGAATTGGAATGAGGCATTGATGTGGTTTATGTATAGCACCTAATTTTAAATCACGCGAGTTATTCGAAAAGACCGGGTTTAACCAATTCCAAATAATGATACGACGTTCGAAGAATTGAAGACGGCGATTGAAGATGTAACAGCCCAGATTTTTTGACCATTTAGTTATTATTTAAAAATGTTTTTTTTATTGTTTTGGAAGTTTAAATGGTTTAATTTCAATAATTTTGAATATTTTATGTTATTCCAAAATGGTAGAAATTTAGTGGATCTGCAATATAATGTGAACTGGTAGTATAAAAGGATAAATTTTTAATTTAAAATAGTACGTTTACAAAGGATGTAGTAGCTAACGAACTCGGATTTCGATGAAATCAGTTTCATTAAATCCGAAATGATGAAATTAGGTAACCAACCAAGTTACGTCAAAAATGGCATCCGTATGTGGAAAAGAAAAAATAAAAGGCCAAAATTTGAACTAAATTTTGACGGTAATTGGAATTTGCTAATGCTAACGGCCAAACTGGAACCTGTGACCTATCCAGGAAAATTCTAAACATAGGATATTAGCTATATATGAAATCTGGGAAAATCCTATAATGGATATAGAAAGTTATTAAGAAAACAAAATTTAAATAAATTATTTGAAAATCTAAACGAACTCCGATTTTTGATTTGAATACATAGGATTGAAGTACGTTAAAAACCGGACCAGATGCTGGAAGAATTTCTGAAAACCGTTATCGTTTGATACTCTAACATGAGACCGGAAGGTGTTGAAACTAACACAAAACACTATTTTGAATTTGAATTTAAATTATTTGAAAGTTCAAATGAATTCAAAATTTAAATATTTTTATATATTATTGAAGAGCAAGAAAAATTGAACAACATGGTTGAAAAAGATTTTGGATAAGGTATCAATAAGTAAGTCAAATTAACGTCCGAATAGGGTTGAGAAAACACACTTTACTATTCATAAATTATTAAAATTTATTTATAATTTAATTAATTTAAGGATTAATCCTAGCCATCCATGTTCGACCGTTGGATTCGCGCCACCTCAGCAATCCATGTGACTCCTTCGGCTATAAATAGCCCCCCCCCTTCATTTTAAACTCACTCCACCTCCTCCTCTTTCAAGCTTTGGCAATGGCAGAAATAATAATAAAATATTAGGAAATAGGGAAAAGGGAAGAAAGGGAGAAAGGAGGTGTAACGACACGGATTTTGCCCGACCCCAATCGATCGCAGAATCGACCAAGACCGTTCAAATCCCGCACATGTTAACTTTGGGAATACAATACATTAGAACAAATAACAGAAGACTTTTATAACACTATAATAAATGTTACATCAGAGTACAGAATATACATATCAGAGTACACTAGAATATAATTACAGCGGAAGATAAGTACAAAAAAATGTAATATACTGTAACGGAAGAACATAGCGGGAGGCTCTCTATCTCCGGACACAGCTTTAAGCTTCAACCCAGAATCCTGTTTAATATATCTGCAAAAATAGCTACTCGACTGCCCGTGTGGAAAATATGGGCACCCGAGTTTGCCAGTGGACAAACTACAGGTCAGTCATGGGACTGGTGTGAGAATTCTAAACTAATTTAACTAATAAGACAAATCCAAGGACCACGCCGCTAATGCGGAACGGGTTTTATTCCAATGGATTGTCGGTGCATAAAGTAAAGTAAATCGTAGAATAACGCAATGTCTTTTTGAAAAATGAAACCATTATAAGACCCAAGTCCCATCACACAATGCAACGCAAGTCGGAGGATAGGGTTTTACCTTATAATGATCAAAGGATGCTTGATACGATAAACACGGTATTATATAATAATAGTGTGCAACCAATTTGAAATACATCAAAGTAAATGTATTAATCCTAGACGGCATGAGTGCCCCATCCCACTATGTCGCCATATATAGGTATACAATCAAAACCGCGTGATGTCGTATTGGAAATTTGGGTTTCCATCTGAGTCAAGGCTAGGGAGGAGATCCTTACCGATTCGAGACACTCTAGCAAATGCCCCAGGATTGGTACTCTGTCCAACCCTTGGATCCTGCAGGGCCGGTCCATACGTTAACGCTTAATGGATTGGGAATTCCTGAACACACGCCTCCCGGTCCTTTTGGACCTATAATACGGCCAGTGGCGACCGCATAAACCAAGGCCTCGAAAAATCCAACAACCACAATGAATAAATGCCAGCGCTGGTAGGTCCCTGGCACCACTCTAGCTAGAAAGCAACGTGTGCACTCCCTGCGTTCCCTTCTCCCGTTTTAGACTCTACCGGGCTGTGAGGCTCGCGAAGTCACGATATACACAAAGCTATGCCTAAATAGACTGTGCTTTGATCATCAACCACAAGGCCTGCTTTTAAACAAAAGCCTTGATTAATGCATCTTAGTATGCTACATTGTCAGTCCATACTATATCATTGATTTCTACCAATATATAACCTCTAAGCTCGTACGTCTCAGAGAAGAGTGTTAACCACCAAACAGATATATATTAAGAGCGATCAACGAATATAGTATAAAGGACTACAACATCAGACATACATTCCATTTAAAAACATATGCCCTGGGTCTGAGCGAAAGTCAAATCCGTACAAATCAACACTTCGTCCGAACGGCCACCACTGAAGCCCTTTCAAGGTAGCTACTCCTCTCATGGGTCTCAGTGGCAACACATCCATTCGATGTGAAGATCGTCGGTCTTCAATCACCGTCTTTAAATCTTCGACTTAGAACGTCGTATAATCATTTGAAATGAGATTGAACTCGGCCTTTTCAAATGATTCTCGTATATATATATAATTTGAAATCCTTTCGTATCGTTATTGGTATTTAATAACGACCTATCGCTACTTTTATTTATATAAAAATAGCTTAAATTAATTTAATGACGCTTCGGGTTAATGGGCGACCCTAGCGCTGTTTTCAACCAAATTTGATTAACACATATCTTGAAATCTAACCGTTGGATTTTGACGAAGTCTATATCGTTGGAAAGATCTTCCCAAAGTGGTCCTAACGGTTCTAGTTTTGGGAAAATCCGATGGTCGGATCTTTCGGTATAACTGTTTAAAGTTACGATTGCCGATACGCGAACTGCCACACGCGTTTCGTTTAATTTATAATTTATATATATATATATATACATATATAATAAATATAAATCGTTTGGCGATTTCAACTATTATCGTGTATTCTTTTATCGCATCTAAAATGACGATAAAATATTTCTTGTTTTATTTTACTACCTTTCTTATTTTATTTACTCTAATTATAAATAAATTATGCTTTATATATCCTTTTAATTTATTTCCTATTTATTTACCTAAATGTAAATAAATGTTTTTCTATTCTTTTCCTTATTTATTTACCTAAATGTAAATAAATATTTCTCTACTTCTTTTATCTTATTTATTTACATTATTTATAAATAGATGTACCTTTTCCTTATATCTTATTTATTTACAAAAAAAATGTAAATAAATATTATTCACATAATTATTCTTTTAATCCTTTTTATTTACATAAGAAGATGTAAATAATCCATATTCACATATTTGTTCTTAAAATCTTAATCACATAGAAATGTAATTTTATTACAATGTAAAACCTATATATATATATATATATTTTACTTACATTGGAAATGTACTTTTATTAAATCCTTTATTTACATTTGACAAATGTAAATTTCTTGGTTTCTTTTCTTTACATTGAAAAGTGTAATTCTTAAATTCTTTTCTAATTACATTGTAAAATGTAGTTCTTTAACCCTTTTTCTAATATTTCTTTTTAACATAAAAGAATATCTTATGTTAATTCTTTTCTAACCTTTCTTTTTACTATTTACCTAGAAAATGTAAATAATTACTATTTACAAATTGGTTTTTTTATAAGAAAATGTAAATAAATCCTTTTCATATAATTATTTTTTCTTCTTTTTATTTACATAAGAAAATGTAAATAAAAACTTATTCACATAATTATTATTTTTATTCCTTTTAATTACATAGGAAAATGTAAATAAATTCTTATTCACATATTTGTTCTTTATATTCTGTTTATTCTTAATTACATAAAATGTAATTTTATTTCTTATAATCATAATTACATAAAATGTAATTTTCTTTACAGTGTAAAATATATTCTTTTAATTACATATATAAAAAATGTAATTTATTCAATCTCTTATTTATCTAATGTAAATATATGTTTTCCTTTGTCTACATTTTATTTATTTATAATAAATATTTTGAAGTAATTTACATATATAAAATGTAAATTTAGAAAATTAATATATATGCTTTAACCTCTCACATTGGATAGGTATTGTTGTGACTACTGGACAGCTGGGCGGGTCCGGGCAGATTTACATCACAACTCAATCCAACCTCGGGTTTAAGCATTCTTTTTCTTTATATTGAAAAATGTAATTCTTTTTATTCCTTTCTAAAAAAAAATATAATTCTTAAATTCTTATCTTACTATTTCATTAATTCTATTTAAACAAAATGGATATTTTGTTTCTCACATTTTCTATTTACCTAAACGTTTATTTTTACATAAAGCATATTTTTGTCCGCAAACTCTAATGCGACAAAAATAATAATTTGACTATGTTTATTTTTACATAAAGCATATTTTTGTCCGCAAACTCTAATGCGACAAAAATAATAATTTGACTATGTTTATTTTACATAAAGCATATTTTTGCCCGCAAACTCTAATGCGACAAAAATAATAATTTTGACTATGTTTATTTTTACATAAAGCACATTTTTGTCCGCAAACTCTAATGCGACAAAAATAATAATTTTGACTATGTTTATTTTTACATAAAGCATATTTTTGTCCGCAAACTCTAATGCGACAAAAATAATAATTTTGACTCTGTTTATTTTTACATAAAGCATATTTTTTTTACATAATGTATGTTAATGCGACAAAAATAATGTATGTTAATGCGACAAAGTTCGCAAACTCTAATGCGACAAAAATAGCAATTCAATCTATATATGTTTTTACATAAAATATATTTTGTGCGCAAACTCTAATGCGACAAAAATAACAATTCAACCTATATATGTTTTTACATAAAAATATATTTTTGTGCGCAAAATCTAATGCGACAAAAATAGCAATTTATTTATATTTTGAATGCTAATATATGATTTATTGCAATTATGCAACATGACGATGACTTTTATGTCGTCTCAACTAAATTAAACACGACGGTGATTTTAGCGTCATAACATTCAAAATAATACATTGATGTTTTGGTGTCACAACATACAAAATAACACACTTATGGCTTTGGTGTCATAACATACAAATTAACACACTTATGGTTTTGGTGTATTTTTTTTTTGATGAATCACAATAACGGTCCCAACTTCACTTTTATTTGCAAATGGAAATGAAGATTTAAATTCACATTTTATTTATTCATAAAAGTAAAGGTTAAACTTACATTCTATTATGTTAACAAAAGCGACATAAAAATTGGTTTTTTGACTTTATCAACAAAAGAAAATATAAAAGTTGGTCTTTTTATTTTTAACAAGAGAAACACAAAAAGTGGTCTTTTATTTTGTTAATCAAAAGAAACATAAAAAGTTGTTCTTTTTTTTTTAAAAAAACAAAGACATAAAAAGTTATTCTTTTTATTTTTACAAACGAATTATGTAAAAATGTTCTTTTGTTTCAACAAACAAATTAAGTAAAAATGTCCTTTGTTTTGTAAACAAATTTGTCCCTTTTAATTTTGACAACAAAATAATGTTAAAATTATCCTTTTTGTTTTACAACAAAAATAATGTAAAAATTGTTCCTTTTTGTTTTACAACAAAAATAAGTAAAAAAAAATGTCTTTTTGTTTAACAAACAAAAATAAGCAAACAAGATTTTTCATTTAATTTGTATACAAAATTTAAGATTAAATTTTAATAGAAAATAAAAATAAAATAAAGAGGGGAACTTTATTATGAACTACATCACAAATTTCAGATCTAGATAAAATAGTCATCACAGACATCACCACATATTTCAGCAATAATTATATACAGACATCATCACATCGCAGATCAGTAAATCACAATATACAATCACAATCTCAGCATTTCAATCACCACATAATTAAATTAAAATAATTAATTATCTAAATAAAAGAAGGATTCTCACCTTGTTTTTAATAAAATTAAACCGCGTTTAATTTTACCAAAAATCCCAACTGCTATTGTTCTTGTCTATCAGTTCTGAAATTTTCCTCAAAAATCAACTTGTTCAGAATAACGTCTAGTCAGTGCCATCGCGAAGTATTTTTCGACTCGGGTCCAACGCACTTGAAATCGTCCAATTCCTTCTTCATGTTCTGGAAACGGAGGCCGCCACTTCAAGACATCCACAGCCTCTAGGGCTTCAAATTCCGACCTGCACAGTGGACGAGGAGGTGATCGGAGGGCGGGGTCTGGTTGGCCTTGGAGGGGGAGTAATGGAGGATTCCGCCATCGTTTCTTTTTTTTTTTGATTTTGATTGAGGCGACTGAAGAATAATTTGGAGAATTTGGGTTTAGAGAAATAAGGTGTAGGAAATACTTATATAGATTAATTAATTATTCAATTAGCCAATTAAGGCCCGTAAAACCCCTTGTCCAATTTTAACATATTTAAATAATAACCTTTGTGTTATTATTCATATCAATTTTTTTTTAGTTCTTTATATAAAAATGCTATAGTGGATAGAGAAGGGATTACAAAGAAAAGGAAAAAAACAAATAAAGAAGAAGGAAGATGAGAAATAAGGAGCAAGGAATTAATGTTGCATTGCTTTTCCATTTAAAACCATGAATGCATTTCCTTTGTTGCCTTGCACCTTTGAAAATTATATTGCCAAAATTTGATTCTAGAAATAATATTCCATTTGTCATTAATGCCGAAGGAAGGAATAAGAAGAAAGATTTTGAATTAGAAAACGTATCTGTAGGAACATGGATGAATTAAAAACAAAAGAAAATTAATGCACACTAATAAAAATAAGAAATAAAAAGAAACAATATTTGTAGTAACAATAATGCACACATTAAATAAGGCCATTGAAAACGTATGCAGCCATTAATATTTTAAATTTTATTAATTAACGATAGTCACACTTTGGATAGAAAAGGGAAGTATTTAAAGACAACAATTTTTTTCTTTTAATCTAACAATGAAAAATTGTAACATAATGATATGTTTATCCAACACTACATATTATAACATAATGACAACTTTATCATAATTTATTTAGAGTCCACCTAATATTTTATACCAACCTATTCAATGTTCATGCGAAAATAATTAAATATACACACATGGAGTAGATTTGCTTTTGGAGAGAGACAATAAAAGGAGAGAAAAAGGGATGTTAGTTTAAGAATTAAGAATTCAAAAGCTGTAAGAGAAAATAAGCATCATGATTTTGGCTTTAAAGGCAAGGCTATAAGGCTGCAATAAATGTGAAATAACTTTACATATGAAATGAATGTCACTAGTGTTTCTTGGTTCGTCCAATTTCGATTTAAAACTAATTTTATATAATTTCTCAAAGTTGGAAATTAAAATTTGGAATTACCATGAATTTTAAGTTCAGAATAGAATTAAAATAATAAACTTAATATTTCAGCCATTATTAATAAAATAATTTAATTAAAAATAGAATTTTTAATTTCTGACTCATTTTCTTAACAAAATTATTTAAAATAAAAATTTTAAATTGGCCCTAAATTGCGGGTTGTTACAGTCTCCCCCACTTAAAATCTTTTCGTCCTCGAAAAGGAACTAAGCTAAAGGTAGTTAAATTAACTAACTAAATTTTAATTTTAATATTATTAATTTCATTTGTTGGCTAACTTATCAAATATATATACTTTTATATATTTAAAAACATATTTTCTAAAATAGGATTATATATATAATCAAAATACATTAATTATAAGCTTATCACTCTGAACTCATTCTAGGGCATTACTAACCCCATCTCTAATGAGTATTCTCATTCTAGGATACTGCTGATCCTATCTCTAATGAGTATTCTTATTGGACATTACTAATCCAATCTCTGATGAGTCTTTTGTTTAGTTCTAACGAGTTGTACCCCAAAGATTTGAGCTAACCAAAGCTCCGATACCAACTGTAACGACACGGATTTTGCCCGACCCCAATCGATCGCAGAATCGACCAAGACCGTTCAAATCCCGCACATGTTAACTTTGGGAATACAATACATTAGAACAGATAACAGAAGACTTTTATAACACTATAATAAATGTTACATCAGAGTACAGAATATACATAATATAATTACAGCGGAAGATAAGTACAAAAAATTGTAATATACTGTAACGGAAGAACATAGCGGAAGGCTCTCTATCTCCGGACACAGCTTTAAGCTTCAACCCAGAATCCTGTTTAATATATCTGCAAAAATAGCTACTCGACTGCCCGTGTGGAAAATATGGGCACCCGAGTTTGCCAGTGGACAAACTACAGGTCAGTCATGGGACTGGTGTGAGAATTCTAAACTAATTTAACTAATAAGACAAATCCAAGGACCACGCCGCTAATGCGGAACGGGTTTTATTCCAATGGATTGTCGGTGCATAAAGTAAAGTAAATCGTAGAATAACGCAATGTCTTTTTGAAAAATGAAACCATTATAAGACCCAAGTCCCATCACACAATGCAACGCAAGCCGGAGGATAGGGTTTTACCTTATAATGATCAAAGGATGCTTGATACGATAAACACGGTATTATATAATAATAGTGTGCAACCAATTTGGAATACATCAAAGTAAATGTATTAATCCTAGACGGCATGAGTGCCCCATCCCACTATGTCGCCATATATAGGTATACAATCAAAACCGCGTGATGTCGTATTGGAAATTTGGGTTTCCATCTGAGTCAAGGCTAGGGAGGAGATCCTTACCGATTCGAGACACTCTAGCAAATGCCCCAGGATTGGTACTCTGTCCAACCCTTGGATCCTGCAGGGCCGGTCCATACGTTAACGCTTAATGGATTGGCAATTCCTGAACACACGCTTCCCGGTCCTTTTGGACCTATAATACGGCCAGTGGCGACCGCATAAACCGAGGCCTCGAAAAATCCAACAACCACAATGAATAAATGCCAGCGCTGGTAGGTCCCTGGCACCACTCTAGCTAGAAAGCAACGTGTGCACTCCCTGCGTTCCCTTCTCCCGTTTTAGACTCTACCGGGCTGTGAGGCTCGCGAAGTCACGATATACACAAAGCTATGACTAAATAGACTGTGCTTTGATCATCGACCACAAGGCCTGCTTTTCAACAAAAGCCTTGATTAATGCATCTTAGTATGCCACATTGTCAGTCCATACTATATCATTGATTTCTACCAATATATAACCTCTAAGCTCGTACGTCTCAGAGAAGAGTGTTAACCACAAAACAGATAAATATTAAGAGAGATCAACGAATATAGTATAAAGGACTACAACATCAGACATACATTCTATTTAAAAACTTATGCCCTGGGTCTGAGCGAAAGTCAAATCCGTACAAATCAACACTTCGTCCGAACGGCCACCACTGAAGCCCTTTCAAGGTAGCTACTCCTCTCATGGGTCTCAGTGGCAACACATCCATTCGATGTGAAGATCGTCGGTCTTCAATCACCGTCTTTAAATCTTCGACTTAGAACGTCGTATAATCATTTGAAATGAGATTGAACTCGGTCTTTTCAAATGATTCTCGTATATATATATAATTTGAAATCCTTTCGTATCGTTATTGGTATTTAATAACGACCTATCGCTACTTTTATTTATATAAAAATAGCTTAAATTAATTTAACGACGCTTCGGGTTAATGGGCGACCCTAGCGCTGTTTTCAACCAAATTTGATTAACACATATCTTGAAATCTAACCGTTGGATTTTGACGAAGTCTATATCGTTGGAAAGATCTTCCCAAAGTGGTCCTAACGGTTCTAGTTTTGGGAAAATCCGATGGTCGGATCTTTCGGTATAACTGTTTAAAGTTACGATTGCCGATACGCGAACTGCCGCGCGCGTTTCGTTTAATTTATAATTTATATATATATATACATATATAATAAATATAAATCGTTTGGCGATTTCAACTATTATCGTGTATTCTTTTATCGCATCTAAAATGACGATAAAATATTTCTTGTTTTATTTTACTACCTTTCTTATTTTATTTACTCTAATTATAAATAAATTATGCTTTATATATCCTTTTAATTTATTTCCTATTTATTTACCTAAATGTAAATAAATGTTTTTCTATTCTTTTCCTTATTTATTTACCTAAATGTAAATAAATATTTCTCTACTTCTTTTATCTTATTTATTTACATTATTTATAAATAGATGTACCTTTTCCTTATATCTTATTTATTTACAAAAAAAATGTAAATAAATATTATTCACATAATTATTCTTTTAATCCTTTTTATTTACATAAGAAGATGTAAATAATCCATATTCACATATTTGTTCTTAAAATCTTAATCACATAGAAATGTAATTTTATTACAATGTAAAACCTATATATATATATATATATATATATTACTTACATTGGAAATGTACTTTTATTAAATCCTTTATTTACATTTGACAAATGTAAATTTCTTTGTTTCTTTTCTTTACATTGAAAAGTGTAATTCTTAAATTCTTTTCTAATTACATTGTAAAATGTAGTTCTTTAATCCTTTTTCTAATATTTCTTTTTAACATAAAAGAATATCTTATGTTAATTCTTTTCTAACCTTTCTTTTTACTATTTACCTAGAAAATGTAAATAATTACTATTTACAAATTGGTTCTTTTTATAAGAAAATGTAAATAAATCCTTTTCATATAATTATTTTTTCTTCTTTTTATTTACATAAGAAAATGTAAATAAAAACTTATTCACATAATTATTATTTTTATTCCTTTTAATTACATAGGAAAATGTAAATAAATTCTTATTCACATATTTGTTCTTTATATTCTGTTTATTCTTAATTACATAAAATGTAATTTTATTTCTTATAATCATAATTACATAAAATGTAATTTTCTTTACAGTGTAAAATATATTCTTTTAATTACATATATAAAAAATGTAATTTATTCAATCTCTTATTTATCTAATGTAAATATATGTTTTCCTTTGTCTACATTTTATTTATTTATAATAAATATTTTGAAGTAATTTACATATATAAAATGTAAATTTAGAAAATTAATATATATGCTTTAACCTCTCACATTGGATAGGTATTGTTG
This sequence comes from Allium sativum, assembly GCA_030737875.1. Taxonomy (NCBI): domain Eukaryota; kingdom Viridiplantae; phylum Streptophyta; class Magnoliopsida; order Asparagales; family Amaryllidaceae; genus Allium; species Allium sativum. The sequence goes on from CM060920.1 coordinate 496,988,637, forward strand.
TGACTACTGGACAGCCGGGCGGGTCCGGGCAGATTTACATCACAACTCAATCCAACCTCGGGTTTAAGCATTCTTTTTCTTTATATTGAAAAATGTAATTCTTTTTATTCCTTTCTAAAAAAATAATATAATTCTTAAATTCTTATCTTACTATTTCATTAATTCTATTTAAACAAAATGGATATTTTGTTTCTCACATTTTCTATTTACCTAAACGTTTATTTTTACATAAAGCATATTTTTGTCCGCAAACTCTAATGCGACAAAAATAATAATTTGACTATGTTTATTTTTACATAAAGCATATTTTTGTCCGCAAACTCTAATGCGACAAAAATAATAATTTGACTATGTTTATTTTTACATAAAGCATATTTTTGTCCGCAAACTCTAATGCGACAAAAATAATAATTTTGACTATGTTTATTTTTACATAAAGCATATTTTTGTCCACAAACTCTAATGCGACAAAAATAATAATTTTGACTATGTTTATTTTTACATAAAGCATATTTTTGTCCGCAAACTCTAATGCGACAAAAATAATAATTTTGACTATGTTTATTTTTACATAAAGCATATTTTTTTTACATAATGTATGTTAATGCGACAAAAATAATGTATGTTAATGCGACAAAGTTCGCAAACTCTAATGCGACAAAAATAGCAATTCAATCTATATATGTTTTTACATAAAATATATTTTGTGCGCAAACTCTAATGCGACAAAAATAACAATTCTACCTATATATGTTTTTACATAAAAATATATTTTTGTGCGCAAAATCTAATGCGACAAAAATAGCAATTTATTTATATTTTGAATGCTAATATATGATTTATTGCAATTATGCAACATGACGATGACTTTTATGTCGTCTCAACTAAATTAAACACGACGGTGATTTTAGCGTCATAACATTCAAAATAATACATTGATGTTTTGGTGTCACAACATACAAAATAACACACTTATGGCTTTGGTGTCATAACATACAAATTAACACACTTATGGTTTTGGTGTATTTTTTTTTGATGAATCACAATAACGGTCCCAACTTCACTTTTATTTGCAAATGGAAATGAAGATTTAAATTCACATTTTATTTATTCATAAAAGTAAAGGTTAAACTTACATTCTATTATGTTAACAAAAGCGACATAAAAATTGGTTTTTTGACTTTATCAACAAAAGAAAGTATAAAAGTTGGTCTTTTTATTTTTAACAAGAGAAACATAAAAAGTGGTCTTTTATTTTGTTAATCAAAAGAAACATAAAAAGTTGTTCTTTTTTTTAAAAAAAAAAACAAAGACATAAAAAGTTATTCTTTTTATTTTTACAAACGAATTATGTAAAAATGTTCTTTTGTTTCAACAAACAAATTAAGTAAAAATGTCCTTTGTTTTGTAAACAAATTTGTCCCTTTTAATTTTGACAACAAAATAATGTTAAAATTATCCTTTTTGTTTTACAACAAAAATAATGTAAAAATTGTTCCTTTTTGTTTTACAACAAAAATAAGTAAAAAAAAAATGTCTTTTTGTTTAACAAACAAAAATAAGCAAACAAGATTATTCATTTAATTTGTATACAAAATTTAAGATTAAATTTTAATAGAAAATAAAAATAAAATAAAGAGGGGAACTTTATTATGAACTACATCACAAATTTCAGATCTAGATAAAATAGTCATCACAGACATCACCACATATTTCAGCAATAATTATATACAGACATCATCACATCGCAGATCAGTAAATCACAATATACAATCACAATCTCAACATTTCAATCACCACATAATTAAATTAAAATAATTAATTATCTAAATAAAAGAAGGATTCTCACCTTGTTTTTAATAAAATTAAACCGCGTTTAATTTTACCAAAAATCCCAACTGCTATTGTTCTTGTCTATCAGTTCTGAAATTTTCCTCAAAAATCAACTTGTTCAGAATAACGTCTAGTCAGTGCCATCGCGAAGTATTTTTCGACTCGGGTCCTGTAATAACCCGAAAATCTGGGCCAGTTTAAAATTTTTATTTTGGCAATTTTAGGGAATTTTGAATATTTAAAATAGATTATTTTAAATAATATCGACGAGAAATTTATTTTGAATAGAATTCGAACGTATATATTATATACGTCGTCGTTAGAATATATAATAATTATATATAATTATAAAAGGAATTGAAAATGGCGCGGTAGTTCGAAAATTCGATTTCTAATTTCTAATGAATATACAGAATTCAATATAAGTCAGAATTGAACGAAACAAGAAATATTTGAATCTGTATAACTATATCTTTGTAACGAAGTTAACAAACTGAGATTTCATCTTAGAAATGATAAGATATGTCCAGTTTAAAATTAGAAATAGTCGCTGTGGAATTTATATATATTTTTATATATATAAGGCCCTTAAAAATAGCAATTTTGCAAACGACCTCGGATTTCGACGAAACCAGTTTTGTTGGGTCCGTGATGTAAGGTTATTGCTAGATTCCAAATTTCATAATTTTTCGAATCAATATGTGAGCGTGGCAAAGGAAAACGCGTTTGACCGGTTTCAGTTGATTTTAATCGACTGGAAAAAGGCTTTTTTTCCAACGGTCTCAGAATTCGACGAAACTAGTTTTGTTAGGACCGTATCGTCAATACGAAGCTAGAAAATATTTTTCTGGAATTTTTAAAGTTAGCATGTGACCCCAGTAATTTGAAATGTACGTTTAAAATTCAATATAATGATTTAAATGTAAATTTAACGGAAACTGGTTCAAAAGGTCGAATCAGCCTACGATACATATCCCATTGTGTTCGGAATGGGGGTAAAACGCTATGGACGACAGGCGGTGGGCCTCGTTTCGAGGTCGTATGGAAAAGTCAACCTTTTTACCAAAATTAAATAATTAATTAATAAAAAAAATATATATTATTTTAATTTTCTTCCCCCCCTTTTCTTCTGCTTGGCCCCCCCAGTATTTCATTACCGATTTCATTTAGAAAGAAAAAAAAGGGGAAACCTAAATCAATCGAGCCGCCCCCCCTCGAGACATCGTCGAACCCCTCGATACACCGCCGCCTCCTCCCGAAGTATCGCCACCCCGTTCGAGCCCCGAAGTATCGCCACCCCGTTCGAGCCCAGAAGCCATCGCTCCACCCTCCTGCTGTCGACATCGACGCCGCCCGCTCGAAGTTGCCGCCGACGAACTACAGAAACCCCCCCCCCCCCCCCCCGTAAGTTTTTTTGTTATTTTATTATTTTATTTTTAAGGAGAGTAAAAACTGATTTGAGTTATGATTTCAAAACTGAATTTTAATTAGTTTAAAACTGATTTTCTTTTTAGGATAAAAATGATTTTTAATTAAAAGTAAAAACTGATTTTGAAATAGAGTAAAAACTGATTTTAAAATAAAGTTAAAACTGATTTTAATTAAAAGTAAAAACTGATTTTAATTAAAAGTAAAAACTGATTTAGAAATAGAGTAAAAAATGATTTTTAATTAAAAGTAAAAACTGATTTTGAAATAGAGTAAAAACTGATTTTAAAAAGTATTAAAAACTGATTTTAAAGGTATTAAAAACTGATTTTTTTAAAATGATTTATAAACTAATTTATTTTAAGATTTAAAATAGAAGGGGATTAGAAATTTAAAAAGAAAGAAAAATCAGATTTTTATATATGGAATAGCTAACTAAAAATATGATTTTTATATATTGAACTTTGAACTAAAAATTCGATTTTTATATATTGAACTTTGAACTAAAAATTCGATTTTTATATATTGAACTTTGAACTAAAAATTCGATTTTTATATATTGAACTTTGAACTAAAAATTCGATTTTTATATATTGAACTTTGAACTAAAAATTCGATTTTTACATATGTAGAGGATCCGGGCAACAAAGATGACGAAGATGCGATAGCGATGAAGATTTCTATCGATGAAGTGCCGTGGAGCTAGGATAGCTATATGTGAGAATTTCTCACCTTTCAATTTCTTTTCTAATTATATATATATACTAGGATGCAGACGGTGCTTAGTAGCACCCGACACAATCGTCCACAGACCATGGACTTGTTTGTTTGGTTGCATAGATTAGTTGAATTATTTGTTTGAATTGAATTGTTTGGTGAGATGAAATTGATTTGATTGATGTGTGAATGGCGTGGGCCTTCACTAGACCGGGGATAAGGCTAGGCCTTGTCCCGTTTCTAGTATCGTGTCGTTATGCCGCCGAAATTTTCTAAAATATGTTAGAAAAATAAAAATGTCATTTATTGAATAAATGAACTGAAAAGAAAATTCATGTGTTGGAATAAATATTTTATCGTTAAAAATATAGTTTTTAACGTGAATGTGAATAAAATAAAATATTCATTTACAAACCAGACGGTTTGTTTATGTACACTGATTTGACTGATATTGATTGGGACGATAAATTTTACACATCGCCCAACTGCACAAATAAAATCTGTGTTTGATTGTTTGAAACCCCACACGGGTGTTGGGATGAAATTTGAAGTTCACTCATCCTGATTGATTAAATATGTCGATCGATTGATTGACAGGCTGTTATAAGCGTTAGATATCTATATTTGATGCTTATACAGTGTAGTGCACTTTGGTTGATGGTTGATTATTTTTCAAGGCTATTATACATGTGTTGTATGAAAATCCATATAATTAACTTTATATGGTAATTGATTGGGCCTCATTCCAGTTTTAAAATAGAAATATTTGAAATAGAAATATTTGAAATAGAAATATTCGAAATGGAATATTTGAAAATGTCAATATATGAAGCCGTGTTGATTAGATTGACGCCATTTTGACGTGAACGATATTTATATCGATTTTATTCATTTTAAAATGAATATTAAAAAGTAATTTTGAAATCGAATATTTCAAAATGAATTGAATTGAAAGTGATTTCGAAATGAATTGAATTGAAAACGATTTCGAAATGAATTGAATTGAAAACGAATTCAAAATGAATTGAATTGAAAACGAATTCGAAATGAATTGAAAGTGATTTCGAAATGAATTGAATTGAAAGTGATTTCAAAGTGAATTGAATTGAAAGTGATTTCGAAATGAATTGAATTGAAAACGATTTCGAAATGAATTGAATTGAAAACGAATTCAAAATGAATTGAATTGAAAACGAATTCGAAATGAATTGAATTGAAAGTGATTTCGAAATGAATTGAATTGAAAGTGATTTCAAAGTGAATTGAATTGAAAGTGATTTCGAAATGAATTGAATTGAAAGTGATTTCGAAGTGAATTGAATTGAAAGTGATTTCGAAGTGAATTGAATTGAAAGTGATTTCGAAGTGAATTGAATTGAAAGTGATTTCGAAGTGAATTGAATTGAAAACGATTTCGAAATGAATTGAATTGAAAACGAATTCAAAATGAATTGGATTGAAAACGAATTCAAATTGAATTGAATAGAAATGAATTTTAAAACGAATTTATAGAGAAGAATTCAATTTTGCTTTGAATTGAAATGGAAGTTGAAATTGCTTTTGAAACGAATTTAAAACTATTTATATAATTCGTTTTAAATAGAAATCGGCGAAGTATATATTTTATATATAATATAATGGCCTGAATAGAACGCGCCGCGCCGCGGCAGTTCGTGAATTTCGACCATTTATTTCAAATGGACATTACGGGAGATCCGACCGTCGGATTCTCCTAAAACCGGAACCGTTGGGTTCGTATCGAAAAGAGCTTTCTAATGAATATTAGAAATTTGAAATCTAACGGTTGGATTTGGAGTTACGTCCAAATCAAATTTGAAAAAGGTCGCTGTAAGTGCAGTTCGATGGCCATTGATGGAAATCGACTATACGGGCCTTGATAAAATTATTAAAAATAGTAATAATTTGTGTAAAATCATAAGAAATGATTTGTGAAGATTTGGGATGAAAAACTCCATATTTGAAAAGATAAAAATAGATTTTTATCGAAATGAACTAGTTTTGAACTAGAATTATAATTCTATTTTTTTTTAATAAATAAATTGAATTTGAAAAGGGTTTTGAAAATAACCAAAATTTCCAATGATTGCATTGGAGTGTATTTGAATCGAAATTGTCTTCGGAATATTTCGATGTTGGAATTCGTGATTATACAGATGTTGTTATGGAAATTTGAAAGATATATATTTATATCGTTATTTCCAATACGACATTTGTTAGTCGTAGAATTTGATATTGAATATAAGCCGATATATTTTCTATTCAGAGCCTTGTATTGAATATCGAATGTGATTTGGGTTTGTCGTGAATGGTGTCTTCACTAACACTGTTCTTGAACCCAGTTGAGAAAAGATTAAATCTTTTTAGTTAGATTTAATGAAGTGTACCAATTAAATGATATCTAATTGGAATTGAATTGGTATTGATTTTTGGGTTTATCGTGAACAGTGTTTTAAATAACACTCGTTCTTTAACCCGATAATTAATGAATGTGATTTTGGGTTTATCGTGAACCGTGTTTTAAATGACACTGATTCTTTAACCCAGTCAAAGATTAAAACTAAGTGGAGTTTTAATGAATCTTTAAATAGATTGAAAAGATCGAGAATGGAGTATCACCAGTTTTACTCCAAGCGATAGTTAAATCTTTAATTAGATTTGAACGTGAAATGGTAATTGAATTTACCGATAACACTGTGGTGTTAGATATGAAGTATTACCAGTTTTACTTCATGGGATGAATAGGTTGGGATTGGGAAATAAAATAAATGATTACTTCGGTGTGGTTCGCTAATCCCGACTAGTTTGAATTGATATTCAAAGGAGATTAAAGAATAAATTTAAAGAATTTATCTTGGATAAAATTAATGGGAACTTTTTCCCAAAGTATGGGAATATTTGAATAAAAGAATATTCTGGATTGGAATGAGGCGTATGTTGTGTTTGTGTAACACTTTTATAATATATACGCGAGTTATTCAGAAAGACCGGGTTTATCCCATTCTGAATAACTGATTCGACGTGGTGTCGAAGATGAAGACGGTGGTCGAAGACCGGAGGTCTTCACGTCGTTTGGGTAATTACTGATGATCTTGATTGGGCTGTACACCCAAGAAGATGGAAACAGTTAGTGATCGTCCAGACGTGCTTGGAGATCGATGGATATGCGGGGTACTAGGTGCCTCCGGTTTCGTTCAGACCCAGAACGGACTTGTAAATGGACTGTGTGTCTGACATTGGATTTTAGTCTGTGTGATTGATCTCTATTAAATATATATCTGTTTGGCGGCAGAGAATTTATTCTCTTGCTTAACGCCCTTCTCTGAGACGTACGAGCTCAGGGGTTATATACTGATGGATATCAAACACATAGAGTGAATTGCCTGTGTGGCATGCCTAAGTGGCAATAGATCGAGGCTTCTGTTGAAAAGCAAAGTCTTGTGGTGATGATCAAAGCACAGCCTGTGTGGCACAGCTTTGTGTAACGTGAATTCGCGAGTTTCACACCCGGTATGAACCAGAAACGGGAGACGGACCTCAGGGAGGGCATGCGTTTCCTTCTAGCTAAAAAGTGGCGTCAGTGGTTTTACACGCCCTGACGAGTTTGACTTATGTGGTTGTTGCTGTTGCGAGGCGCCTCGGTTTGATCGGACGATCCGGGTCCGATGGAGTCATTTGTTGGCTCATTTACGCCCCAAAGGGCGGGGAAACGTAGTGTTCAGGCATTTTAATCCACGTCGGTGGACCGGCCCTGTCGCTCCAAGGTCACTCGAGCTCTGACCTGAGACATGGGCTAGATTGTCTCGAATCGGTTGAGGACTATCTTTTGCCTCGGTTCATAGACGGAAATCCAATTTCCAAATACGTGACATTTGCGGTTTTATTTGTAGAGCCTAGTATGGCGACATGATATATGGTACCCATGCCGCCTATGATTGATACTTATGATTTGAAGTTGTTTTATACACTATGCACTTATTATAGTATCAAATGATTTGTTTTCAACGTATCAAGCATTCTTGGCTATTATAAGGTAAAAACCCTATCCTCCGGCTTGCGATTGCATTGTGTGATGGGAACTGGGTCTTATAATAGCTTCATTCTTCTTTATTTAGCATTGCGCTGTTGTTTTATGCACTGGTATTCTTGGGAGGAAACCCGTTCCGTGTTATACGGCGTGGTCCCTTGATTTACCTAACTTTTAAAATAAAGATTAACTGTTTTAGTTCTCACACCAGTCACATGACTGACCTGGAGTTTATTGTTTCAACCTAAACTCTGGGTGCCCCTATTTTCGACACGGGCAGCTAGTAGTTTTGGTTTTGCAGATTTATATTCACAGGATCCTGGTTTATAGCTGGAACGATATGCGGAAAGCTTTGTATCCGTATATCCCTTCTAGTTGTGTATTGTTTTATTTTCCGCTGCGATGTATTTAAATGTAATTTAAATCTCTGATATTTCTGTGTAATATTCATTTATACTCTGTATATTCTTGTAATCTGGTGCATTGTTGTAATATACAGTGAAATGTTCTTTTATATGCGTTCTGTTGTGGTTTGTTCTCGAACTATCCGCCGCTTTCCTTTACGTGGAAGTTGCGGGTTGTTTCATTTGGTATCAGAGCTTTGGTTTACAAAGCAGAGAACAAGACACATTAGAACCATACGAAAGAATTCATCAGATATTGGATTAGTAATATCCAACGAGAATGACTCGTTAGAGATAGGATCAGTAGTATCCTAGAACGAGTGTGAAGAGTATATTTTTCAAATGAAAACAAATTTTGTTTTGAAAATCTAAATCAACTATTCGTATTTGGTTATTTATTTATATTGATGTGGACAATCCAGTATATATAGAATTTGCATATACGCCTTGCAAACGTATATTCAAAGTTTTAATATACTGGATAGATATAGAATTACACTCTAGTCGCCCGGGGGTGGTTCTGATGATTGATATATCATCATCATAATTTATATTCGAGTGACGAACGTGTAATATCTATATATTTCCATTAGACTGGTGTGAGAACCAAAATTAGATAGGGCTAATTGTTGTGATTTGGCATCAAAAATCTGATTTTTGACTATATATCAAAAGTATGAATTTGAAACGTTAAATTCACTAATTGATTGATGTTTGTGTTGATTGTTTATTTGTTTGCTAATTTTTAGCCATTTAGCCTAATTGAACCGAATATTGAACTGTATTGAAAATTGGTCGCATCTGCTTGCATATACATGTATATCATTGAACAGGTCATAGCAAGGAGGCTAGAGCCAGAGAATAAAATTTGTTTGCCCGACAAATAGGTACATGTTTACTACATAATTTACTGTTTTGTTTGGGTGATGATGATTTTGTGAGCCTATTGGCTAGCCGCTTGGCTTTTTCTTTTTCTTTTTGAGATCTGAAGGACCGGGGAAGCTATTTGAAATTCCCCGATGCTCCCGGTGCAGGGGAGGTTATGGCGAAATTTTTCAAAAATTTAGGGTGTTAGCCAAATTTTTGAAATTTTGAAAATTCTCAGAAACTGAAAAGTTGGAGAATGGAAGCCAGATCGAGCGTAGAGTTGATAATCAAACCACTTTCGACTTTGTTCCTTTTCGGGGACGAAAAGTTTTAAGTGGGGGAGATTGTAATAACCCGAAAATCTGGGCCAGTTTAAAATTTTTATTTTGGCAATTTTAGCGAATTTTGAATATTTAAAATAGATTATTTTAAATAATATCGACGAGAAATTTATTTTGAATAGAATTCGAACGTATATATTATATACGTCGTCGTTAGAATATATAATAATTATATATAATTATAAAAGGAATTGAAAATGGCGCGGTAGTTCGAAAATTCGATTTCTAATTTCAAATGAATATACAGAATTCAATATAAGTCAGAATTGAACGAAACAAGAAATATTTGAATCTGTATAACTATATCTTTGTAACGAAGTTAACAAACTGAGATTTCATCTTAGAAATGATAAGATATGTCCAGTTTAAAATTAGAAATAGTCGCTGTGGAATTTATATATATTTTTATATATATAAGGCCCTTAAAAATAGCCATTTTGCAAACGACCTCGGATTTCGACGAAACCAGTTTTGTTGGGTCCGTGATGTAAGGTTATTGCTAGATTCCAAATTTCATAATTTTTCGAATCAATATGTGAGCGTGGCAAAGGAAAACGCGTTTGACCGGTTTCAGTTGATTTTAATCGACTGGAAAAAGGCTTTTTTTCCAACGGTCTCAAAATTCGACGAAACTAGTTTTGTTAGGACCGTATCGTCAATACGAAGCTAGAAAATATTTTTCTGGAATTTTTAAAGTTAGCATGTGACCCCAGTAATTTGAAATGTACGTTTAAAATTCAATATAATGATTTAAATGTAAATTTAACGAAAACTGATTCAAAAGGTCGAATCAGCCTACGATACATATCCCATTGTGTTCGGAATGGGGGTAAAACGCTATGGACGACAGGCGGTGGGCCTCGTTTCGAGGTCGTATGGAAAAGTCAACCTTTTTACCAAAATTAAATAATTAATTAATAAAAAAAATATATATTATTTTAATTTTCTTCCCCCCCTTTTCTTCTGCTTGCCCCCCCCCCCCCCAGTATTTCATTACCGATTTCATTTAGCAAGAAAAAAAAAAGGGGAAACCTAAATCAATCGAGCCGCCCCCCCTCGAGACATCGTCGAACCCCTCGATACACCGCCGCTTCCTCCCGAAGTATCGCCACCCCGTTCGAGCCCCGAAGTATCGCCACCCCGTTCGAGCCCAGAAGCCATCGCTCCACCCTCCTGCTGTCGACATCGACGTCGCCCGCTCGAAGTTGCCGCCGACGAACTACAGAAACCCCCCCCCCCCCCCCCCGTAAGTTTTTTTGTTATTTTATTATTTTATTTTTAAGGAGAGTAAAAACTGATTTGAGTTATGATTTCAAAACTGAATTTTAATTAGTTTAAAACTGATTTTCTTTTTAGGATAAAAATGATTTTTAATTAAAAGTAAAAACTGATTTTGAAATAGAGTAAAAACTGATTTTAAAATAAAGTTAAAACTGATTTTAATTAAAAGTAAAAACTGATTTTAATTAAAAGTAAAAACTGATTTAGAAATAGAGTAAAAAATGATTTTTAATTAAAAGTAAAAACTGATTTTGAAATAGAGTAAAAACTGATTTTAAAAAGTATTAAAAACTGATTTTAAAGGTATTAAAAACTGATTTTTTTAAAATGATTTATAAACTAATTTATTTTAAGATTTAAAATAGAAGGGGATTAGAAATTTAAAAAGAAAGAAAAATCAGATTTTTATATATGGAATAGCTAACTAAAAATATGATTTTTATATATTGAACTTTGAACTAAAAATTCGATTTTTATATATTGAACTTTGAACTAAAAATTCGATTTTTATATATTGAACTTTGAACTAAAAATTCGATTTTTATATATTGAACTTTGAACTAAAAATTCGATTTTTATATATTGAACTTTGAACTAAAAATTCGATTTTTACATATGTAGAGGATCCGGGCAACAAAGATGACGAAGATGCGATAGCGATGAAGATTTCTATCGATGAAGTGCCGTGGAGCTAGGATAGCTATATGTGAGAATTTCTCACCTTTCAATTTCTTTTCTAATTATATATATATACTAGGATGCAGACGGTGCTTAGTAGCACCCGACACAATCGTCCACAGACCATGGACTTGTTTGTTTGGTTGCATAGATTAGTTGAATTATTTGTTTGAATTGAATTGTTTGGTGAGATGAAATTGATTTGATTGATGTGTGAATGGCGTGGGCCTTCACTAGACCGGGGATAAGGCTAGGCCTTGTCCCGTTTCTAGTATCGTGCCGTTATGCCGCCGAAATTTTCTAAAATATGTTAGAAAAATAAAAATGTCATTTATTGAATAAATGAACTGAAAAGAAAATTCATGTGTTGGAATAAATATTTTATCGTTAAAAATATAGTTTTTAACGTGAATGTGAATAAAATAAAATATTCATTAACAAACCAGACGGTTTGTTTATGTACACTGATTTGACTGATATTGATTGGGACGATAAATTTTACACATCGCCCAACTGCACAAATAAAATCTGTGTTTGATTGTTTGAAACCCCACACGGGTGTTGGGATGAAATTTGAAGTTCACTCATCCTGATTGATTAAATATGTCGATCGATTGATTGACAGGCTGTTATAAGCGTTAGATATCTATATTTGATGCTTATACAGTGTAGTGCACTTTGGTTGATGGTTGATTATTTTTCAAGGCTATTATACATGTGTTGTATGAAAATCCATATAATTAACTTTATATGGTAATTGATTGGGCCTCATTCCAGTTTTAAAATAGAAATATTTGAAATAGAAATATTTGAAATAGAAATATTCGAAATGGAATATTTGAAAATGTCAATATATGAAGCCGTGTTGATTAGATTGACGCCATTTTGACGTGAACGATATTTATATCGATTTTATTCATTTTAAAATGAATATTAAAAAGTAATTTTGAAATCGAATATTTCAAAATGAATTGAATTGAAAGTGATTTCGAAATGAATTGAATTGAAAACGATTTCGAAATGAATTGAATTGAAAACGAATTCAAAATGAATTGAATTGAAAACGAATTCGAAATGAATTGAATTGAAAGTGATTTCGAAATGAATTGAATTGAAAGTGATTTCGAAGTGAATTGAATTGAAAGTGATTTCGAAATGAATTGAATTGAAAACGATTTCGAAATGAATTGAATTGAAAACGAATTCAAAATGAATTGAATTGAAAACGAATTCGAAATGAATTGAATTGAAAGTGATTTCGAAATGAATTGAATTGAAAGTGATTTCAAAGTGAATTGAATTGAAAGTGATTTCGAAATGAATTGAATTGAAAGTGATTTCGAAGTGAATTGAATTGAAAGTGATTTCGAAGTGAATTGAATTGAAAGTGATTTCGAAGTGAATTGAATTGAAAGTGATTTCGAAGTGAATTGAATTGAAAACGATTTCGAAATGAATTGAATTGAAAACGAATTCAAAATGAATTGGATTGAAAACGAATTCAAATTGAATTGAATAGAAATGAATTTTAAAACGAATTTATAGAGAAGAATTCAATTTTGCTTTGAATTGAAATGGAAGTTGAAATTGCTTTTGAAACGAATTTAAAACTATTTATATAATTCGTTTTAAATAGAAATCGGCGAAGTATATATTTTATATATAATATAATGGCCTGAATAGAACGCGCCGCGCCGCGGCAGTTCGTGAATTTCGACCATTTATTTCAAATGGACATTACGGGAGATCCGACCGTCGGATTCTCCTAAAACCGGAACCGTTGGGTTCGTATCGAAAAGAGCTTTCTAATGAATATTAGAAATTTGAAATCTAACGGTTGGATTTGGAGTTACGTCCAAATCAAATTTGAAAAAGGTCGCTGTAAGTGTAGTTCGATGGCCATTGATGGAAATCGACTATACGGGCCTTGATAAAATTATTAAAAATAGTAATAATTTGTGTAAAATCATAAGAAATGATTTGTGAAGATTTGGGATGAAAAACTCCATATTTGAAAAGATAAAAATAGATTTTTATCGAAATGAACTAGTTTTGAACTAGAATTATAATTCTATTTTTTTTTAATAAATAAATTGAATTTGAAAAGGGTTTTGAAAATAACCAAAATTTCCAATGATTGCATTGGAGTGTATTTGAATCGAAATTGTCTTCGGAATATTTCGATGTTGGAATTCGTGATTATACAGATGTTGTTATGGAAATTTGAAAGATATATATTTATATCGTTATTTCCAATACGACATTTGTTAGTCGTAGAATTTGATATTGAATATAAGCTGATATATTTTCTATTCAGAGCCTTGTATTGAATATCGAATGTGATTTGGGTTTGTCGTGAATGGTGTCTTCACTAACACTGTTCTTGAAACCAGTTGAGAAAAGATTAAATCTTTTTAGTTAGATTTAATGAAGTGTACCAATTAAATGATATCTAATTGGAATTGAATTGGTATTGATTTTTGGGTTTATCGTGAACAGTGTTTTAAATAACACTCGTTCTTTAACCCGATAATTAATGAATGTGATTTTGGGTTTATCGTGAACCGTGTTTTAAATGACACTGATTCTTTAACCCAGTCAAAGATTAAAACTAAGTGGAGTTTTAATGAATCTTTAAATAGATTGAAAAGATCGAGAATGGAGTATCACCAGTTTTACTCCAAGCGATAGTTAAATCTTTAATTAGATTTGAACATGAAATGGTAATTGAATTTACCGATAACACTGTGGTGTTAGATATGAAGTATTACCAGTTTTACTTCATGGGATGAATAGGTTGGGATTGGGAAATAAAATAAATGATTACTTCGGTGTGGTTCGCTAATCCCGACTAGTTTGAATTGATATTCAAAGGAGATTAAAGAATAAATTTAAAGAATTTATCTTGGATAAAATTAATGGGAACTTTTTCCCAAAGTATGGGAATATTTGAATAAAAGAATATTCTGGATTGGAATGAGGCGTATGTTGTGTTTGTGTAACACTTTTATAATATATACGCGAGTTATTCAGAAAGACCGGGTTTATCCCATTCTGAATAACTGATTCGACGTGGTGTCGAAGATGAAGACGGTGGTCGAAGACCGGAGGTCTTCACGTCGTTTGGGTAATTACTGATGATCTTGATTGGGCTGTACACCCAAGAAGATGGAAACAGTTAGTGATCGTCCAGACGTGCTTGGAGATCGATGGATATGCGGGGTACTAGGTGCCTCCGGTTTCGTTCAGACCCAGAACGGACTTGTAAATGGACTGTGTGTCTGACATTGGATTTTAGTCTGTGTGATTGATCTCTATTAAATATATATCTGTTTGGTGGCAGAGAATTTATTCTCTTGCTTAACGCCCTTCTCTGAGACGTACGAGCTCAGGGGTTATATACTGATGGATATCAAACACATAGAGTGAATTGCCTGTGTGGCATGCCTAAGTGGCAATAGATCGAGGCTTCTGTTGAAAAGCAAAGTCTTGTGGTGATGATCAAAGCACAGCCTGTGTGGCACAGCTTTGTGTAACGTGAATTCGCGAGTTTCACACCCGGTATGAACCAGAAACGGGAGACGGACCTCAGGGAGGGCATGCGTTTCCTTCTAGCTAAAAAGTGGCGTCAGTGGTTTTACACGCCCTGACGAGTTTGACTTATGTGGTTGTTGCTGTTGCGAGGCGCCTCGGTTTGATCGGACGATCCGGGTCCGATGGAGTCATTTGTTGGCTCATTTACGCCCCAAAGGGCGGGGAAACGTAGTGTTCAGGCATTTTAATCCACGTCGGTGGACCGGCCCTGTCGCTCCAAGGTCACTCGAGCTCTGACCTGAGACATGGGCTAGATTGTCTCGAATCGGTTGAGGACTATCTTTTGCCTCGGTTCATAGACGGAAATCCAATTTCCAAATACGTGACATTTGCGGTTTTATTTGTAGAGCCTAGTATGGCGACATGATATATGGTACCCATGCCGCCTATGATTGATACTTATGATTTGAAGTTGTTTTATACACTATGCACTTATTATAGTATCAAATGATTTGTTTTCAACGTATCAAGCATTCTTGACTATTATAAGGTAAAAACCCTATCCTCCGGCTTGCGATTGCATTGTGTGATGGGAACTGGGTCTTATAATAGCTTCATTCTTCTTTATTTAGCATTGCGCTGTTGTTTTATGCACTGGTATTCTTGGGAGGAAACCCGTTCCGTGTTATACGGCGTGGTCCCTTGATTTACCTAACTTTTAAAATAAAGATTAACTGTTTTAGTTCTCACACCAGTCACATGACTGACCTGGAGTTTATTGTTTCAACCTAAACTCTGGGTGCCCCTATTTTCGACACGGGCAGCTAGTAGTTTTGGTTTTGCAGATTTATATTCACAGGATCCTGGTTTATAGCTGGAACGATATCCGGAAAGCTTTGTATCTGTATATCCCTTCTAGTTGTGTATTGTTTTATTTTCCGCTGCGATGTATTTAAATGTAATTTAAATCTCTGATATTTCTGTGTAATATTCATTTATACTCTGTATATTCTTGTAATCTGGTGCATTGTTGTAATATACAGTGAAATGTTCTTTTATATGCGTTCTGTTGTGGTTTGTTCTCGAACTATCCGCCGCTTTCCTTTACGGGGAAGTTGCGGGTTGTTTCAGGTCCAACGCACTTGAAATCGTCCAATTCCTTCTTCATGTTCTGGAAACGGAGGCCGCCACTTCGAGACATCCACAGCCTCTAGGGCTTCAAATTCCGACCAGCACAATGGACGAGGAGGTGATCGGAGGGCGGGGTCTGGTCGGCCTTGGAGGGGGAGTAATGGAGGATTCCGCCATCATTTCTTTTTTTTTCGATTTTGATTGAGGCGACTGAAGAAGAATTTGGAGAATTTGGGTTTAGAGAAATAAGGTGTAGGAAGTACTTATATAGATTAATTAATTATTCAATTAGCCAATTAAGGCCCGTAAAACCCCTTGTCCAATTTTAACATATTTAAATAATAACCTTTGTGTTATTATTCATATCATTTTTTTTTAGTTCTTTATATAAAAATGCTATAGTGGATAGAGAAGGGATTACAAAGAAAAGGAAAAAAACAAATAAAGAAGAAGGAAGATGAGAAATAAGGAGCAAGGAATTAATGCTGCATTGCTTTTCCATTTAAAACCATGAATGCATTTCCTTTGTTGCCTTGCACCTTTGAAAATTATATTGCCAAAATTTGATTCTAGAAATAATATTCCATTTGTCATTAATGCCGAAGGAAGGAATAAGAAGAAAGATTTTGAATTAGAAAACGTATCTGTAGGAACATGCATGAATTAAAAACAAAAGAAAATTAATGCACACTAATAAAAATAAGAAATAAAAAGAAACAATATTTGTAGTAACAATAATGCACGCATTAAATAAGGCCATTGAAAACGTATGCAGCCATTAATATTTTAAAATTTATTAATTAACGATAGTCACGCTTTGGATAGAAAAGGGAAGTATTTAAAGACAACAATTTTTTTCTTTTAATCTAACAATGAAAAATTGTAACATAATGATATGTTTATCCAACACTACATATTATAACATAATGACATCTTTATCATAATTTATTTTGAGTCCACCTAATATTTTAGACCAACCTATTCAATGTTCATGCGAAAATAATTAAATATACACACATGGAGTAGATTTGCTTTTGGAGAGAGACAATAAAAGGAGAGAAAAAGGGATGTTAGTTTAAGAATTAAGAATTCAAAAGTTGTAAGAGAAAATAAGCATCATGATTTTGGCTTTAAAGGCAAGGCTATAAGGCTGCAATAAATGTGAAATAACTTTACATATGAAATGAATGTCACTAGTGTTTCTTGGTTCGTCCAATTTCGATTTAAAACTAATTTTATATAATTTCTCAAAGTTGGAAATTAAAATTTGGAATTACCATGAATTTTAAGTTCAGAATAGAATTAAAATAATAAACTTAATATTTCAGCCATTATTAATAAAATAATTTAATTAAAAATAGAATTTTTAATTTCTGACTCATTTTCTTAACAAAATTATTTAAAATAAAATTTTTAAATTGGCCCTAAATTGCGGGTTGTTACAGGAGGGCAAGACGGGGAGCTAGAGACTCTTAGGCAGAGGCTTGGGCTTCACGGGGTAAGTTTTTAAATAATATTTATTTATTTATTTTTGTAATATATATATATATAATAATTAAAATAGAATTTGTAAAAATAAATATCGGAACATTCTAAGGGTGACAGAGAGGATAG
The DNA here is from genome assembly GCA_030737875.1 of Allium sativum. NCBI lineage: Eukaryota > Viridiplantae > Streptophyta > Magnoliopsida > Asparagales > Amaryllidaceae > Allium > Allium sativum. The sequence goes on from CM060920.1 coordinate 497,006,510, forward strand.
TGTCTAAGGCTTGAGTTTGGAAAATATAGTTTCCTGCTCTCCCGGGCTATCCCTAACTGATCCGACGAATGGGATGATTAATTTAAATTTTAAATTTTAAATTTAATTTGAATTTAAAACAGACCAAGGGCATTTTCGTAATTTTTAACCATAAACTTTAAAAGCTTTTAACTTTTTCAAAACAAGTCGGATTTCCACGAAACAAGGACCGTTGGATTCTTATCGAAAAACACTTTAAAATGAGTGGAAGCAGATTTTTGATCCGGGTTAAAAATTTTAAGTTATAGTTAAATGAATATTTTTAAATATTTTATTTGAAAATTAAATTTAATTAATATTAAAATGGTTTTTCAATTTTAAAGAAAAATTGGATATGGCTAGAGATGGGAAAGTAGGATTTTTTAGAAGGGTAGGGAAGGTAATTTGGCTTATAACGCAATTAGAAATTAATTAAGATAAAAATAATTTAATTAATTTAATTAAATATATATTCATTTAAATTAGGTAAATATTGTAAATAGCATAACTTTTGCATACATTAACGAAATTTAACGAAACAGGATCCGTTGGGATCGTATGGACAAGCACTACGCAATGGAACTGACCGCAAGTGGATTGGAGCTCGTTTGGATTTATGGCAAAATTAAACGCCTGAACCAAATCAATGACCGATTATCGTTATTCAACGATAAACCGTCCAATGTGAGTAATTCTCACTAACTCTGAACACTTTATATTTTTATAATGTATTTTTAGAATTGATAAATCTTGGTTGGATTGCTGTGTGTTGATTGTTTGGTTGAACTGCTAGTCAGTTGATTGAAAATATCGATAACGATATATATAAATCGTATCGAAATATTGATTCTGTTTATCAGAATATTTTACCTCCATGTTATTTATGTTGACCGACATCTGTGGATGCAGGGAAACAGGTCGGAGGAATCCAACTGGATTCCTCAACATTTATTTACCGTTTTTCATATATTCTGATATATGATGTGTTATATCATCTGTTGTCGAACCTGTGTGTTTGGATGATGATTGAACCTTTTGATTTGGTATTTTTATACCATAAGTGATACTAGAAAGTGAAAAGGGATTTTCAAAGTTTATTTTGAAAATAAATTATTTATATAAAATCAATAGATTTTATATATAAAAGGAAGAGAATTTCATGAGAGAAAATGATTATAGAATCAAAGCCTTTGTTAAAAAATAAATATTGGTGAAATCAAATAGAAGGGAAAATATTGTTGAAATCAAATAGAAGGGAAAATATTGGTGAAATCAAATAGAAGGGAAAATATTGTTGAAATCAAATAGAAGGGAAAATATTGGTGAAATCAAATAGAAGGGAAAATATTGGTGAAATCAAATAAAAGGGAAATATTTGTGAAACGATTACGAATAGAAATAAAAAGGGAAACATTCGTAAAAGTATTTACAAATGGAATTGAAAAGGGAATATTCATGTAGGGAATAAAGAAAAGTTGAAAGAAGTACTTATTTGTTAAATAAATAGAAAAGTTAAAAGAAATATTTATTTGTTGAATAAATAGAAAAGTTAAAGGGAATATTTATTTGTTAAATAAATAGAAGCGGAAAGAGAATAGTTATTTGTTGAGTAAACGAATAGAAAAAGAATCTATTCAAGGGAGGTAATTCAAAGGAATTATTCCAAAGGAATTATTCAAAAGAGAAAAGTCAAAGGGATTAATTCAAAAGAGTTAATCAACTAGAGTTAAACCGTTGGAGTTAAACTGTTAGAGTTAAACAGTTGGAGTTAAACTGTTAGAGTTAAACAGTTGGAGTTAAACTGTTAGAGTTAAACCGTTGAAGTTAAACTGTCAGAGTTAAACCGTAAAGTTAAACAGTTAGAGTTAGTTAGTTAGAGTTAACCAGTTAGAGTTATTCAGTTAGAGTTATCCAGTTAGAGTTATTCAGTTAGAATTAACCAGTTAGAGTTAATCAGTTAGAGTTAATCGTTTTGAGTCAAATCGAACTAGAGTTATTCAAATATAGTAATCGATTAAGGGTTAATTGAATATTAGTTATTCAATTAGAATTGATCGAATCTAATTATTCGAGATAGAGTTAAAAATAGACAAAGTTATTTAAGGATGAATTTCCATTTAGCACGACTGCTAGCGTAATTCGCAGGGCTGTAGATAGCCTACGGCGGTCGGATGTTTCCTGGGGGAATCACGCGTAACCATTGTGATCGCTGCGATCTAGAGTCAAGCAAATGGTGTTAAATCAAATAGTAATTAATCAATAAAAGTTAATTAAGTCGAGTTAGTCGAGTATTAGTAAATTAAGTAGGGTTAGTCAAAAAGGGAATTAATCGAATATCATCTATTCGAAGTAGAGTTATCGAATATAGTTTATTCGAGAAGAGTAATCGAATATAGTTCGTTCGAAGTGTGTTAAATCGAATATAGTTATTCGAAGGAGAGAATTATCGAGTATGGTTTATTCGAAGTGAGATTTTTCGAGTATTAGTTATTCGAAGAAAAGGATTACGAATATTAGTTATTCGAACAGGGGAATCGAATATAGTTTATTCGAAAGAGAATTATCGGATAGTGATTATTCGAGAGTGAATCATACATGGAAATTCGATTATATCGAATCAAGGGAAGTGTTGTTTACTTTCCATTTCAAATCAAGTTTTAATTATCTGTTAATAAAGTAGTTGGTTGTTTATTTATCCAAATTAAGATATGGAAATATATTTAAGTTAACATATTTTGAAAGCATGGAATTATAACATCTATAGTTATAATCAAATGATTCAGTAAAGGAAGTGGATTCATAAATAGAATCCGAGAGTTCGCAAGGAAGTTTCTTAAAGAGTGAAGTTTGAACTCTGTCTATTTCGAAGTTAGAAATGTTGTTCAGTTAAGGACTGAGAGGTAATTATACCCTAACTTGATTGACTTCGTTTTTAACTAAGAAGTGGATAAGGTTCGAGAGTGAAAGGGGTTAAGTGAATTTAGTTAATGAGCGAAATGGTTGGTGTTGGCATAGCGATGTTTATTCAAACATCAGTTTAAACCCAATGAAGGAGATTTGGAAATGTCTTCCAAATGAAAAATCAGAAATGTTTTCTGAATATAGAAAATGAGAAATGGAATTGTTTTCCATTGTTAATAACGTATATTTTCTAAATATAGTAAATAAGAAATATAGGAAAACAAGAATAAGGAAACGGGTAAATTTATGATAATTTGATGATGAATGATGATTGATCGATAGAATTTCCATCTGGAAATAATATCGTTGTTTGCACACCGACATGTTTTTATTTGATAGTTAAATCACCGACTATCAAAGTTTTGACCATTTTACGTTGTTAATATGGAGAGACCGGTTGGATTATTATCCAGAGAACCACTTCGTATTGGCATAAGCGTTGCGAATCAAGTATGCTGAATATATTGAAGAGGGAGTTATGCAAGGGCTATCCTATTTACAGAATAGTGCCTTCGGTTTGTCCAGTCCCAGGACAAACGTGAATGGACGAATGTCTGACAGAGTATATTCAAAGGATCGCGTAAGTTGATCTCTTCAAACGTACTTACGTTTGGTGGCGGAGGAATTCGTTTCTCTTAGATGTATACCCGTGGTATTTTTGGTGAAATCAATTTGTGATTTGGCGGGTATGACGATGTGGCATTCAAAGTAATGGAGGTGGGATCTGTCAAAAGATACGTTATGACCTCAAGCCTCATCCACCGGGAAATGACAAAAATCGGGCAGGCAGCATGGCTATGTGGGTCGCACCCATTAGGGTGTATGATCACCTATCTAGAGAAATTCCTTTTGTTCTTAAATCTATCGATGCTGTCCCTTATCGGGAGACGGTTGCTGATCCCAACCGTTGGTGATATACATTCGATACACTCAAGCGAAATGAGTGGTCGGTCATGTGTGGGCCGGGTTGCAAGATGTTCTTGTTGAACCCAGTGTATTTGCCTCTAGAGATACACGTTCGGAAGGTGGTCCCATACCTTGTCAAGTTGGAATCCAATCTCCAATAAGTGCCCGCGAGTTTGATTTGTATACTATATATGTAGAGCGTGAGATGCAAGCGTTCTACTAGATTTTAATTATTTGTGATTAGACATTATTATAATATCAGATAATATATGATTTCCAAAGTGTTTTGGGTTATCGTAAGGTAAAAGCCATCCGTATTTACGTGTGGATTGGTCTTACGATTATCTTTTCTTTTGAAAAGGATTTTGAAAAGTTAAGCCAAATGATTTGAGTTTACTCACACCAGTCCCATGACTGACCCAGAGTTTATTTTGTTTTGTTTTCCCTAAACTCTTGGGTGCCCAAATTTGTACGGGCAGTCAAGTAGTCAGGATTTTACAAATAGACTTGGAGAGCTTGGAGCAGGAGGCTTCAGGACTTATATAGCTATTGTTTATTTCCACTGTGATGCAAGGGTTGTACTCTGATAATGGTATTGTATGCATATACTGCTTTTGATTTCAAGTTATGTGATATATTATATTTTATTCGTTCCGCTGTGAGATTCGTGTGACTTTGATGTTGTGTTCTTCTTTTTCTTCTTCTATTATATTTTTCTATCTTATCTATCCTCACCCTCTAAATTCTTTCATTAACTATTCGGTAATTGTCGACCCTTGATGTTCGATATGTGTTGTATATCGGATAATCAAGGTCGTCTTTTTCCCGGGTCGTTACAGAAGACCGACGATCTTCGCATCGAATGGGTAACTACTGTTGAGGCCCTTGATTGATTTGCTCCCAAGACGGGGCTAAGATGGTAGTTATCCGGACGTAGTGCTGATTTGTATGGATTTGGCTTTCGCTCAGACCCAGAGCATAAGTTTATAAATGGAATGTCTGTCTGACGTTGAAATTCGTTTCATGCAATGAGACGACCCCAAATCCCGTACAGACGGAGACAAGGGTAATCCGTGGAATATAACACAGAAACAGATAATAGCAGAACAGAAATAAATAAATACACCAGATAATGAACAATAGAATATACTGGATAAAAGTAATCATCAGAGTTACACAGTATACAGGATCATACTTAGTACAAATACAGTTCAGCTATACATAGATGTCTACAGCGGAAAACAAACAAAATATGTACAATAGGAGCTGAACAGCATAAAAAGAGATAAATGATAGAATCCATCTTCAGCTCCAGCTATCCAGAAATAACCAGCTAAACCTGAATACAAGGCTTCCCGTGTAGAAAAAGGGGCACCCGAGTTTGAAAGTGAAACAAACTACGAGTCAGTCATGGGACTGGTATGAGAAATCTATTCAACACATATATAATTTGGCTAATCACAGGACCACGCCACTTTCGTGGAACGGGTTTACTCCATTGGATTGCCAGTGCTTTAAAACAAATCATTGTTTTAACCATCGCAATGCTTTTTATAAAAATGAAGCCATTATAAGACTCAGTTCCCATCACACAATGCAACGCAAACCGGAGGATAGAGTTTTTACCTTATAACGGCCAAAATATGCTTGATACGAATAAAACAAAAGCATTTGATATTATTGCTAGTGTTTATATAGTTTTGAAAACAATTTCAAATCATAACTATCAATCATAGGCGGCATGGGTACCATATATCATGTCGCCATATATATATATAATTTCAATCAAAACCGCACAGTCACGTATTTGGAAATTGGATTTCCGTCATGAACCAAGGCAAAATATAATCCTTACCGAATTCGAGACGCTCTAGCCCGCCCCTCAGGAACAGCCGCAACTGCCCCTTGGATCATCAGGGTCGGTCCACCGATGTGGATTATTATGCCTGAACACTACGTTTCCCCGCCCTTTGGGGCGTAAACGAGCCAACGAATGACTCCATCGGACCCGGATCGTCCGATCAAACCGAGGCGCCTCGCAACAGCAACAACCACACAGGTGAAAAGTATATAAATGTCAGGGATGGTAGGTCACTGACACCACCCTAGCTAGAAAGAAACGCAGGCCCTCCCTGATGTCCTCTCCCGTTTGTGGTTCATACTGGGGTGTGAGGCTCGCGATTTTACGTTATACACAAAGCTACGCCACACCGGCGTTGCTTTGATCATCACCACAAGACTTTGCTTTTCAACAGAAGCCCTGACCACTGCATCTTAGCATTCCACACAGGCGATTCATGCCATGTGACTGATGTCCACCGATATACAACCTCTGAGCTCGTGCGTCTCAGAGAAGGGCGTTAAGCAAAAGAATAAATTCTTTGCCGCCAAACAAATGTATAATTAACAGAGATCAATCAACACAGAATAAAATCCAATGTCAGACACACAGTCCATTTACAAGTCCGTTCTGGGTCTGAACGAAATCGGAGGCACTAAATACCTCGCAAACCCATCGATCACCACGTACGTCTGGACGATCACCACTCATTATCCATATTTCGGGATGCCTCCCAATCAGAACCTCGGTTACCATCCAAACGAGGTGAAGATCTCCGGTCTTCGACCACCGTCTTCATCTTCGACTTTCAATCGTCGGTCAATTATTTGAAATGAGAATTAACTCGGCCTTTTCAAATAATTCACGTATATTTAGAATTTCAAATCAATTTATTTCAATGGTTAAATCATTCGACAACACCAATTTTGTTCTTTAATGTAATTTTCACACCAAACACATTCAACCATCAAATACCCCATAAATCGAGCAAATTCAGTTTATTTCCATTTCATATCGTTTATGATATTTTATAACGATTTATCGCTATTTTTATTTATTTTAAAATAGCCAATTTATTCAAAACGATGCTTCGGGCCATAACGCGGCCGTGACGCTGTTTTTCTTCAGATTTGATTTACACATATCTGAAAATCTAACCGTTGGATCTCCACACAATTTACATCATTAGAAAGGTCTTTTCGAAACGAATCCAACGGTTCCAGTTTCGGGAAAATCCGACGGTCGGATCTCCCGGTACAATCGTTTGAAGTTTCGATTTCAAAATACGAACTACAACGTCGTTATTCGATTAAATATAATTATATTTATATATATATATAAATATAATTATATATATATATAAATATAATCGATTCTGGTGCTGTTTTTTTTCAGATTTGAATTAAACATTCCAGACAATCCAACCGTTGGATTTTTACAAAGTTGGTGCCGTTGGAAAGATTTTTCCAAGGCGAACCCAACGGTTGCGGTTTCGGGAAAATCCGATGGTCGGATTTCTCGTACTAATCGTTTCAAATTGCGATTCCGAAACGCGAACTGCACGGCTTCGATTCCTTTTAATTATATTTATATTTATATATATAAATATAGTTCATTCTATAATTCCAACTATAGTTCATTCTATATTTTCAACTTCGTTTTCACTTCAAATATTTCACTAACGCCTTAATATTTCGAAAAAATTCGCCATAACCTCCTTTGTACGGGGAGGGGTTTGGAAATTTATTGGGCCGTGTTAGGTACCCAATAAATCCTAAAAAGCATTCACATATTTATAGTGATATATTCTGGTGTTTACGGGGGAGCATGTATAGATAATCACTCCAGAGAATAAATTCTCGTCACCCCGTTTCCGTGTGGAAATAAATAGTCCATGTGCCGTATCTAATAATTAGAGAGACGTGATTATTGTCAACTCCAGATCCGTGTGGGGTTTTTATTAATCTGGCAATTTATCGTTATATTTTATAGAGTCCATATCAGTCATCAGTTCAACCTGTAGTATATAATCATCGCCATACAAGCCTCTCGCTCGTATGGTAAATCTTCCACCTCGTCACACAAGCTCCAATTGCTTATGTGGAATATGATGAAGTATGCCTATCGTCAAGAAGTATGCCATGTAGCGTAGTTCAAATTTAATTGTTAGTATCCTATGGCGATATTTAGTATTTTTCTCACAGATTAACCAGCACTCCGCATCCAATGGCATTCACAGGAGTTGATAAAAAATAAAATTGTGCAGCCAACTCATCAAGGCTTACCTATTTGTCGGGCACGCAAATAATTTCTTTACTCTACAGCTAATCCATTTTTCCTGTTCAACACATGTATATATATGCAGAACAAAGCCAATAATAATATTTCTAGCAAACTATCATTTATTTCAACACGTGTGTATTTTTATCAAAGCGTATACATGATAAAAGAAATATTTTTATCATCAAAAATATTTATTCAACACGTGAATGTTTTTAACACTTCATATTCACAACAAAATGTAGTTTTTATTGTCTATTCATTTTATTTTAAAATACGATAACATTCAACACATGAATTTCAAGTCGACGAACGAATTTCAATTCAATACATGAATATTCTCTTTAGTTTGTATATATATAAAAATGTGATTTTTGTCGCTAAAACTATTTGTTTAAATTCAAATAATATTCAACACATGAATTTCAACTCAACGAATGAATTGCAACTCAACACATGAATATTCTTTCAACATATGTAATTTATTTCAACGAATGAAAATTATTCTAACACATGTATATTTCAGAAAATTTCGACAGCATAACGGCAGGGTAGTTAAAACCGGGACCGTCCCTAGTACGGCTCCTCGCTCTACCTTAAAACCTCGCGGTTTTTGACAATGGGGATCATGAATCTAGTTCGCACGCAGGCGGCATGTATATATTTATTTCATTTCCACAAACTAATCCTATGTGGTTTCAACCAAATATTTCTCAACCACAAACGGGTATTCTTCAATCACAATCAATCAATATCAACCACAAACAATCCCAAACAATCATTCGCTATCAATCAATTTTCACAACAATCACAACCAATAAATATCGTCCATGGTTTGTGGACGAGGGGCGTATATATATATATATATATATATATATTTATATTTATATATATCAATTCACTTCTATTTCAACACAAATAAAATTTTTACAACGCATATACAACTTATACATCGAACGTACAACTTATACAACGCTTATACATGAGGTGTACAACGCTTATATAACTCATACATCGACTATATAATTTATACATCATCGTTTTCCATATCGTTTATAAATTAGAAATCTCACATTGGGTTCCACTCCACCAAAAATAGCAGAAGGCTCAGAAAAATATGCGGTCTCTTCTAGAATGTAGAAGGCGTCCACACGGTCATGATGTTTCCTGTTTCATCGAATTTCGTTAACATATGATAAAGATATGATTTTTATTCGAAAGACAAGATTTGCAACACTAAAAAGTGTTATTTTCCATTCTGAAATTTAAACCCGTTTACCTCGTTAAAACTTCGAAACTAGGTTTCGAATTTAAACCAAATCCGCTGCACTTCGTCGGGATCCAACCGCACCACGTTGACAAGCTTGGAGAGGCGCGCCTGCACCCCTGACGGCGGCGAACTCGGCGGCGGCGAGGAGGAGGAAATCGGCTGTGAACGGCGCAACTTTGGGGGCTTGTATCTCGACGAACATGCGATGGTAAGGGACGAGGCTTATACGGATTTGAAGAGCTCGGCGGGATCTACAAAAAGTTCAACTGGGCCATGGCGTTTCGGTGATCGGAGCGGCCAGAAAAGAGGAGAGAAGGTGGCGTGCTATTTCCGCCGTGAATCGATATGGGGGAGAGAGAAAATTAAAGATTTTTCTTTTTTTTTTATAAAAATTTTGATTGGCCGATGGGTTTTATAAGGGGTTTTCTGACGTGACCACCAATCTAAACCCAACGACTGTCGTCCCTAGCGTTTTACCCCCATTCCGAACACAATGGAATATGTTTCGTAGGCCCATTCGACTGTTTCAGCCAGTTTTCCTTCAAATTAAAATATATAACATTCAATATTTAATTTGAACGTACATTTCAATTTACCAGGGCCACAAACTGATTCAAAAAATTCCAGAAAAATAAATCTAGCTATGTTTTGACGAAACGATCCCAACAAAACTAGTTTCGTCGAATTCTGAGACCGTTTGCAAAAAGGCCCATTTCTGGTCGATCCAATTTAACTGTAATTGGCCAAAACACGTTTTCCTTTGCCACGGTCACATATTAGCTTCAAAAATTATGAAATTTGAAACCTAGCAATAACTTCATATCCCGGATCCAACAAAAGTTGTTTCGTCGAATTCCGAGGTCGTATACAAAATGGCCAATTTCACGGGCTATATAAATTCCATAGCGACCTTTCTGAAAATTCATTCGGCCATAACTTTTGCTTTCCGCTATGAAAATTCGATTTTTCAGATTCGTTAGAAAGGTTTTCACTAACAGATTTAAATATTTTTGGTTTCACTAAAATCCGTTTTGTTTTGCACCCGGTACAGTCCGACAAAGTTCGAATTCAATTTTTTTGAAACTGCAGCGCCATTTCAGGCCTTGTTTATAATTAAAATTAATTATATTCGTTTTCAGTTGTCGATTCAAAATCACTTTTTATTGCCATTATTCAAAATATTTATTTTAAATATTTAAAATCCGTTATTTTAGCCAATTTAAAAATTTTAAATTGGTTCAGATTTTCTAGGTCGTTACAATCTCTCCCACTTAAAACTTTTCGTCCCCGAAAAGGAACAAAGTCGAAAGTGGTTTGATAAATCTACAATCACACAACACAACAACCAATCCAATTGTTTTTAACTTTTCAAAACCATACTAATCACTTTGAATCTGTCCCAGGTGATATCACCTTCTGGATTATCTTTGATGATTGTTTCCCACCAGATTAAAGCTTCTTCTTTGAGCGCCCAAGATGCTACTAACCGTTTCTGGTCATCCCTCAGCTGGATACGCTCAAATATTCTTTCGACAGAACTCATTCAAGCTTGGGTTTGAATTATAGATTCATTGCCAGAGAACTGTGCTCCGTTCAGATTTCGATATCTCTTAGATAGAGCCTTTAGATCGGGTTCTGCATTTCTCCTGTTTCTGACACTCATTTTTTTCTAGTACCTCTGCAAATAGCAGATCAAGTGTCAGGTCACAGAAAGGGTATTTCAAAATATAGAAACAAATACTTCAAATTTAAATGTGTCTATCGGGGTGTAATTTCATTCTGCTTTACTCATAATAGGATATTGCTAATCCTATCTGTATAGAGTTACCCGTCCTAGAACACTACTGGTTCTATTTCTGACGAGTTCGTTCAAATGTTATATTCCAGAACTAAGCTTAACCAAAGCTCTGATACCAAATGAGACGACCCCAAATCCCGTACAGACGGAGACAAGGGTAATCCGTGGAATATAACACAGAAACAGATAATAGCAGAACAGAAATAAATAAATACACCAGATAATGAACAATAGAATATACTGGATAAAAGTAATCATCAGAGTTACACAGTATACAGGATCATACTTAGTACAAATACAGTTCAGCTATACATAGATGTCTACAGCGGAAAACAAACAAAATATGTACAATAGGAGCTGAACAGCATAAAAAGAGATAAATGATAGAATCCATCATCAGCTCCAGCTATCCAGAAATAACCAGCTAAACTTGAATACAAGGCTGCCCGTGTAGAAAAAGGGGCACCCGAGTTTGAAAGTGAAACAAACTACGAGTCAGTCATGGGACTGGTATGAGAAATCTATTCAACACATATATAATTTGGCTAATCACAGGACCACGCCACTTTCGTGGAACGGGTTTACTCCATTGGATTGCCAGTGCTTTAAAACAAATCATTCTTTTAATCATCGCAATGCTTTTTATAAAAATGAAACCATTATAAGGCTCAGTTCCCATCACACAATGCAACGCAAACCGGAGGATAGAGTTTTTACCTTATAACGGCCAAAATATGCTTGATACGAATAAAACAAAGGCATTTGATATTATTGCTAGTGTTTATATAGTTTTGAAAACAATTTCAAATCATAACTGTCAATCATAGGCGGCATGGGTACCATGTATCATGTCGCCATATATATATACAATCAAAACCGCACAGTCACGTATTTGGAAATTGGATTTCCGTCATGAACCAAGGCAAAAGATAGTCCTTACCGAATTCGAGACGCTCTAGCCCGCCCCTCAGGAACAGCCGCAACTGCCCCTTGGATCGTCAGGGCCGGTCCACCGATGTGGATTACTATGCCTGAATACTACGTCTACCCGCCCTTTGGGGCGTAAACGAGCCAACGAATGACTCCATCGGACCCGGATCGTCCGATCAAACCGAGGCGCCTCGCAACAGCAACAACCACACACGTGAAAAGTATATAAATGTCAGGACTGGTAGGTCACTGACACCACCCTAGCTAGAAAGAAACGCAGGCCCTCCCTGATGTCCTCTCCCATTTCTGGTTCATACCGGGGTGTGAGGCTCGCGATTTTACGTTATACACAAAGCTACGCCACACCGGCGGTGCTTTGATCATCACCACAAGACTTTGCTTTTCAACAGAAGCCCTGATCACTGCATCTTAGCATGCCACATAGGCGATTCATGCCATGCGACTGATGTCCACCGATATACAACCTCTGAGCTCGTTCGTCTCAGAGAAGGGCGTTAAGCAAAAGAATAAATTCTTTGCCGCCAAACAAATGTATATTTAACAGAGATCAATCAACACAGAATAAAATCCAATGTCAGACACACAGTCTATTTACAAGTCCGTTCTGGGTCTGAACGAAACCGGAGGCACTAAATACCTCGCAAACCCATCGATCACCACGTACGTCTGGACGATCACCACTCATTATCCATATTTCGGGATGCCTCCCAATCAGAACCTCGGTTACCATCCAAACGAGGTGAAGATCTCCGGTATTCGACCACCGTCTTCATCTTCGACTTTCAATCGTCGGTCAATTATTTGAAATGAGAATTAACTCGGCCTTTTCAAATAATTCACATATATTTAGAATTTCAAATCAATTTATTTCAATGGTTAAATCATTCGACAACACCAATTTTGTTCTTTAATGTAATTTTCACACCAAACACATTCAACCATCAAATACCCCATAAATCGAGCAAATTCAGTTTATTTCCATTTCATATCGTTTATGATATTTTATAACGATTTATCGCTATTTTTATTTATTTTAAAATAGCCAATTTATTCAAAACGATGCTTCGGGCCATAACGCGGCCGTGACGCTGTTTTTCTTCAGATTTGATTTACACATATCTGAAAATCTAACCGTTGGATCTCCACACAATTTACATCATTAGAAAGGTCTTTTCGAAACGAATCCAACGGTTCCAGTTTCGGGAAAATCCGACGGTCGGATCTCCCGGTACAATCGTTTGAAGTTTCGATTTCAAAATACGAACTACAACGTCGTTATTCGATTAAATATAATTATATTTATATATATATATATATAAATATATTCGATTCTGGCGCTGTTTTTCTTCAGAATTGAATTAAACATTCCAGACAATCCAACCGTTGGATTATTACAAAGTTGGTGTCGTTGGAAAGATTTTTCCAAGGCGAACCCAGCGGTTGCGGTTTCGGGAAAATCCGATGGTCGGATTTCTCGTACTAATCGTTTCATATTACGATTCCGAAACGTGAACTGCACGGCTTCGATTCCTTTTAATTATATTTATATTTATATATATAAATACAGTTCATTCTATAATTCCAACTATAGTTCATTCTATATTTTCAACTTCGTTTTCACTTCAAATATTTCACTAACGCCTTAATATTTCGAAAAATTTCGCCATAACCTCCTTTGTACGGGGAGGGGTTTGGAAATTTATTAGGCCGTGTTAGGTACCCAATAAATCCTAAAAAGCATTCACATATTTATAGTGATATATTCTGGTGTTTACGGGGGAGCATGTATAGATAATCACTCCAGAGAATAAATTCTCGTCACCCCGTTTCCGTGTGGAAATAAATAGTCCATGTGCCGTATCTAATAACTAGAGAGACGTGATTATTGTCAACTCCAGACCCGTGTGGGGGTTTTATTAATCTGGCAATTTATCGTTGTATTTTATAGAGTCCATATCAGTCATCAGTTCAACCTGTAGTATATAATCATCGCCATACAAGCCTCTCGCTCGTATGGTAAATCTTCCACCTCGTCACACAAACTCCAATTGCTTATGTGGAATATGATGAAGTATGCCTATCGTCAAGAAGTATGCCATGTAGCGTAGTTCAAATTTAATTGTTAGTATCCTATGGCGATATTTATTATTTTTCTCACAGATTAACCAGCACTCCGCATCCAATGGCATTCACAGGAGTTGATAAAAAATAAAATTGCGCAGCCAACTCATCAAGGCTTACCTATTTGTCGGGCACGCAAATAATTTCTTTACTCTACACCTAATCCATTTTTCCTGTTCAACACATGTATATATATGCAGAACAAAGCCAATAATAATATTTCTAGCAAACTATTATTTATTTCAACACGTGTGTATTTTTATCAAAGCGTATACATGATAAAAGAAATATTTTTATCATCAAAAATATTTATTCAACACGTGAATGTTTTTAACACTTCATATTCACAACAAAATGTAGTTTTTATTGTCTATTCATTTTATTTTAAAATACGATAACATTCAACACATGAATTTCAACTCGACGAACGAATTTCAATTCAACACATGAATATTCTATATAGTTTGTATATATATAAAAATGTGATTTTTATCGCTAAAACTATTTGTTTAAATTCAAATAATATTCAACACATGAATTTCAACTCAACGAATGAATTGCAACTCAACACATGAATATTCTTTCAACATATGTAATTTATTTCAACGAATGAAAATTATTCTAACACATGTATATTTCAGAAAATTTCGACAGCATAACGGCAGGGTAGTTAAAACCGGGACCGTCCCTAGTACGGCTCCTCGCTCTACCTTAAAACCTCGCGGTTTTTGACAATGGGGATCATGCATCTAGTTCGCACGCAGGCGGCATGTATATATTTATTTCATTTCCACAAACTAATAATATGTGGTTTCAACCAAATATTTCTCAACCACAAACGGGTATTTTTCAATCACAATCAATCAATATCAACCACAAACAATCCCAAACAATCATTCGCTATCAATCAATTTTCACAACAATCACAACCAATAAATATCGTCTATGGTTTGTGGACGAGGGGCGTATATATATATATATGTATGTATGTATATATATATAGCAATTCACTTCTATTTCAACACAAATAAATTTTTTACAATGCATATACAACTTATACATCGAACGTACAACTTATACAATGCTTATACATGAGGTGTACAACGCTTATATAACTCATACATCGACTATATAATTTATACATCGTCGTTTTCTGTAATGACCCGCATTGGCAGGGGTATTATGATTAATTTATTTAATTATATAAATGGTGGTTTAGTGAATTTAATGGTCGTGGAATAAAATAATAGTGAATATTTAATTAAAATATTAAATTAAATAATATATTTAATTCTGAAGTAATCAGAATTGGCCGAAATGACGATATGGTGTAAACCGGATCATCTGTGATATTTCATTCAGCTTGGAATTGAATTTGAATAACGAATATATTCAATCGTCGTCAGTTGAACGTATAGTTTATAATATAATTATAAACGAGCTCGAAATGGCGCTGCAGTTCGTAAATTGGCGATTCGAACTTCAACTGAATGTACAAGGTTCGTTTTGAATCGGATTTCTGTGAAATAAGAAACGTGTGGAGCTGGTGGAGTATATCTTTCTAGTGGAAGAGAAAAATCGGAATTTCATCATGTAGATTTTGAGATATGTCCAAATCAAATTTTAGAAAAGTCGCTGTGGAATTCCTTTAAAATTTATAAAGGAATTACTTATATTTTAAAAAGGGATTTCAATATAAATCGAATATCGGGTTGACCCAGAAGTGAATATCGAGTAGAAATTCATATAGGAATATTCTAGAGCTGTATGGTATTCCACTGTGAATATAGACGATAATATTTAATTTTAAATATTTAATTTAATTATATTTAAATATATTTTTATATTTAAATAGGCTATTTAGAGCGTTAAAAATAGCCACTTTTGCAAACGAAGTCAGAATTCGACGAAACCAGTTTTGTTGGATCCGCAATGTCAAATAGTTGTTAGATTTCCAGTTTCGTGATTTTTAGAGCCACTGTGTGGCCGTACAGATTTTTAGAGTAAGAAACAGTCAGTATTTCGACGGTTAAAAATACGCTATGTGAGCATACGAAGTCGGAATTCGACGAAACCAGTTTCGTTGGGACTGTAATGTCGAATTCTAGCTACATGTCCAGTTTGGTGATTTTTGGGTGTCGTGTGTGATCACACGGATTTTTAGAAGGTGAAAAAAAATAGAAAATGGTGAAAATAAATAACTAAAAATATCCTCTTCTATTTCTGGTCCTAAACCAGGCCACATTCACCTCATTCTCGACCACAAATGATACCAACCCCCACACACAATATATATATCCGCAAATGTGTTTACAGTAAGAAATTTTCCCAGAAGAAAAAAATCAAAGGAGAATTCAAAACAAAGTTATAAATCATAATATACATATAATTGAATTTCTGTTGAGTTGCTCTTCAATCCGGTGAAGTGTTGCAGAGCTCGACATCCATTTTCGGATGCTGGAAAACCACCAAAAAGAGCTAGGGCTACAGGTCGAGATCACCACAGGGCTGCCGAAGGTGGAGCTGAGGTTGGAGACAAGTCGGAGAGGGGATGGTGCAACCACCACCAGTGGTGCGATCGGTTCCGGTCATCCATAGCCGAAGTTATTTCAGGTGAAAGGGGCTCCGTTCCTTTTGGTGCTGACGCCGTTCTGGGTGGTTATGGAGGGAGTTGATGGTGTCAATCAGTAGAGGAGGGTGAGGGTTTGAATTGATCGGAGTTGGGCGAAGTTCGGTGGTCTGTAAAGCCGCCGACGATCGATCAAGGGAAGGGATTTGGGGGTCTGTAGCTATCGGGGAAAATAGGAAAGAAGGGTCTGTGGTTCGGGTTCATATAGTAGGGAATGGGCCGACGGGCTGAGGTGAGGCCCATTTAAATAAAGACCCTTGTTTTTATTTGTGTAAGTATTACAAAATATATATATAAACTTCGAGTGACCATAACTTATTCATACGTGATCGAAACTCAGCGAAACAAGATCCGATGGGATCGTATGGACGGACACTACAACATGGAACTAACTGGGAGCGCATCTGAGCTCGTTACAATTTATCGCAAAATAAATTGTCAGAATCAAATCAAGCGATGGTTATCGTTATTAACGATGATCGTCCAATGTGAGTAAATCTCACCAACTTTGAACAGTTTATAATTTCATGTTATATTTTTAGAACTGTTAGATATTGGCTGTTTGACTGTATGTTGACTGTTTGATTGAACTGCTAGTCAGTTCGTTAAATTTTCTATATTGATTCTGTATAACAGAATATATCATATAGAACTGAAAAGTGATGTTATCTATATTGTTTAACATCTGTGATGCAGGGAAACAGGTTGGAGGAATCCAATAGGATTCCTCAACATTTATTTTACTGTTTTCATATATTGTGATATATGATGTGTTATATAATCTGTTATGGATTTTGTGTGTTGGAATGGTGTTGATCATTGTTATTCGATATTGTAAATATCATAAAAGACCCTGGGATGTAAAAAGAAGTATTTCAATGTATATTGAAATAAAGGAATTTTATAAAATCACAGGATTTTATAAAAGGAAATATTTATAAAACGAACACGGTTTTATAAAAGGGATATTTATTTAGAGGATAAATAGAAGTTATAAAATAGGATATATTTGTAACGGTAAATAGAAGTTATAAATAGGATATATTTGTAACGGTAAATAGAAGTTATAAAAAGGAAATAGTTGTAACGGAAAACGTAGTTTATCAAAAGGAGTTAATCGATGTTAGTTAATCGATTAGAGAATAAAGTTAAAAAGAAGTTAATCGATTAGAGAATAAAGTTAAAAAGAAGTTAATCGATGTTAGATAATCGATTAGAGAATAAAGTTAAAAAGAAGTTAATCGATGTTAGTTAATCGATTAGAGAATAAAGTTAAAAAGAAGTTAATCGATGTTAGTTAATCGATTAGTGTTAAAGTTAAAACGAAGTTAATCGATGTTAGTTAATCGATTAGTGTTAAAGTAAAAAGAAGTTAATCGATGTTAGTTAATCGATTAGAGAATAAAGTTGAAAGGAGATAATCGATGTTAGTTTAATCGATTAGAGTTAAAGCAAATGAGTTAAATCGAATATAGTTATTCGAATAGAAAGTAAAAGGAATTATCGAATATAGTTTATTCGAAAGGAGTTAAGCGAAATGAGTAAATCAATAGCGTTAGTCAAATAGAGTTAATCCAATAGTGTTAGTCAAATAGAGTTAATTGATAAGGGTTAATCGAATAGAGTTAAGTGAAAAGAGTCAATTGAATATAGCTATTCGAAGAGGGGTAAGTAAGGAAGTTAGTAAAAAGAATAAAGTGAACTTTGCCTATTTCAAAGTTAGAAATGTTGTTCAGTTAAGGTCTGAGAGGTAGTTCTACCCCAACTTGATTGGCTTCGTTTTAACTAAGGAATAGTTAAGGTTCGGCAGTAAAGGAAATGGTTTGAGTTGGCATCGCGATGGTTTGTTTAAACATCTGTCTAAGTCCAATGAAGAAGCTTTGGAAATGTTTTCCAAATAAGAAACCAGAAATGTTTTCTAATAAAGAAAACGAGAAATGGAAATGTTTTCCATTGTTAATAACGTATATTTTCCAAATGTAGAAAATAAGAAATATTGAATATAGGGAAACATGAGATAAGTAAATTTATGAACTAAAGAGATGAATGTTGAATGATGTTTGATCGATATAATTTCCATTTGGAAATAATATCATTGTTTGCACACCAATTTTTATTCGATAGTTAAATCACAGACTATCGAAGTTTTGACCATTTTAACGTTGTTAATATGGAGAGACCGGTTGGATTATTATCCAAAGAACCACTCTGTATTGACATAAGCGTTGCGAATCATATATGCCAAAGATAATTGAAGACGGAGTTATGCAAGGGCTATCCTGTTTACAGAATAGTGCCTTCGGTTCATCCTGTTCCTGGATGACTTGTATGGACGGATGTCTGACAGAGTATGTCCAGACGATCACGTATATTGATTTCTCCAACTGTACCAAGAGTGGAAGCGGAGAAGGAAACTTCTTTTAGCTAACACATAATGTATTGTTGTAGACGTCAACGGATGATTTGATGGATTTGACGATGTGACATTCAAAGTGAATCTGGTATGATGATAAAGCGTAGCTTCTAGCCTCATCATCCGGTAAATGACAGAAATCGGGCAGGCAGCATGGCTAAGTCGGTCGCACCGAAGTAGGGTGTATAATCACCTGATCTAGAGTTTCATTCATTTCTAAAAATCTATTGTTGATGCTGTCCCATTCGGGAAACGATTGCTGATCCCAACTGTTGGTGATATACATTCGATACACTCAAGTGAAATGAGTGGTCGGTCATGTGTGGCCGGGTTGCAAGATGTTCTTGTTGAACCCAGTGTATTCCTCTCTAGAGGTACACGAGCGAAAGGTGGATCCATACCTTGTCATAGTTGGAAATCCATTTCCCAGTACGTGCTTGCGGTTTTGATTGTATACTATATATGTAGAACGTGAGATGAAAGCGTTTCTGCTAGATGATTATATATACTGTGGTTGATAGACATTATTATAATATCAAAAGGTTTTTGATATAAAGTTATTTTGGATTCTCATAAGGGAAAAACCCGTTCCGTTATGCGGCGTGGTCTTATGAGATATCGTTTACTTATTCAACCTGTTTTAAACTGTTTTACTCACACCAGTCCCATGACTGACCCGGAGTTTACTTTGTTGTTTTCCCTAAACTCTTGGGTGCCTAAATTTGTATGGGCAGTCAAGTAGTCGGGATTTACAGATATACTGGAAGAGCTTGGAGCAGGAGGCTTCAGGATCATATAGCTATAGTTTATTTCCGCTGTGTTGTAAGTGCTGTACTTTGATAATGATATGTATATCCAAGTACCAAGTTTGTATTTCAAAGTTATGTTATGAAATATATTTATTCGTTCCGCTGTGAGATTCGTGTTACTCTGATGTTGTGTTCTTCTTCTTCTTCTATTCTAATTTTCTATCTTATCTTTCCTCACCCTCTAATTTCTTTCACTAATTACCAGGATTTTTCGATGTTTTGGTTATCGACATCGTGCTTATGTCGATAACCAAAGTCGCTCAAAATCCGGGTCGTTACAGTTGGTATCAGAGCTTAAGTTAAGAATTACTTGGCTCTGTGGCGTGACTCGGTAGAGGTAGGGTTAGTAATACCCTAGACTGAGATTGAGTGTATATATACGAGTGAACGTATTTGTTATTGATATGAAATTGTTTTATATTGTGGAGATTTATTGGTTGAGTAGTTTATTGGTTCTGGTCGATCAGTTTGATCCACTGTATCGGTAGGGATTTAGTAAACACTTGAATACGATGAACCATCATGGTATGTTTTGAAAAGAGGGTAAACGAAATAATTTTACCCAAATTATATTTTGATATATATTGGATATATTGGTTGTTATTGTAATCGAATAAGATTATAAGTGAAATGGTTATGTAAATAACCAATCAGAATTCATATAAGTGAAATACGTGAAATCGGATGAGTTAAATCTAAAATTTAAACCAGAAATTGAATTAAAACTCTGGAGAATTGGATAAATGTTTGTAAATGGATTTGGATTAAGAATAAGGAAAATTTAAGATCCTGGGAGATTTTAAATTGTTTTACAAGCAGTGTGAATTATATTTTGAAACGATTTTCAAAGTGGAAATGTTTAGAAATGGTTTTATAGTATTGAACTCACTTCGATCGCTGGAAAATAGATTCTGATGATGACAGCTGCATCATCAGTATTCATTTTCGAGTTGTAAGTGACGAATTACTACCAAGGATATTGTTTTGAAATTGTTTTGGGAAAGACAAGTTGTGTTGAATTTCAAAAGGGGGTTTCAAAAATAGAATTTGAACTTTTAATATAGATTTGAAATATTAACTTGTTTAAAAGAAATAAAATGAGAAGTTCCTTTATAAACGAAGTTTATAAATAGTTCTTTTATAAGCGAAGTTTATAAAAAAAGTGAAGAGAATTATCATTGGATAATTCAGAAATAAAAATACAAGCGTGAAATTAAAAGGGAAATCTATTTTCAAAAGATAGAAATATCGATTTCAAAAGGAATTGAAATCAAGGCTTATGTAAAGAATGAATAAAGAAAGTTTGAAAAGGAATTTGAATAAAGGAAGTTCAAACATAGAATTTGAATAAGAAGATTCAAAGAGGATTTGAATATAGAAAATTCAAAAGGGGATTTAAATATTTAAATTCAAATGAGATTTGAATAAAGAAGATTTGAAAAATGGAATTTGAATATAGAATTCAAATAGTTTGAAATGAAATTTGAATAAAGAGGATTCAAATAGTATTGAAAAGGAAATGAAATAAAGAGAATTCAAATAGATTAGAATATATAATTCAATAGAGTTTGAAAATATAGGATTTGAATACCGAAAGTGAAATAGAAATTGAACATAGAAATTCAAAGGGAGTTTGAATATGTGAAATTCAATGGAATTGAAATAGGAATTGAATATAGAAATTCGAAGGGAGTTTGAATATATGAAATTCAATGGAAGTGATATAGAATTTGAATAGAGGAAATTCGAATATAGAAATCAAATAGAATTTGACATATGAGAAATCGAATAGAATTTGACATATGAGAAATCGAATAGAATTTGACATATGAGAAATCGAACAAAATTTGACATAAGAGAATCGAAATGGAATTTGAATATAGGAAATTCAAATAGAATTGAAACGGAATTCAATTAGTTGATAAACAGGTTAAACCTATATTTGAACATGTTATACTCAAATATAAAAAGGTGAAATGGGCAAACCAGTAATTTGAAAATCACTTAACGAAATAAGTTAAAATGATTGGAGTAAGTTGGAATGAATTAGAAATGTATGGATATACGAGAGATAGGTATGGGTAAGGTATGAAGGTATACAAATAGCATGCTCGACGAAAAGGTATGTATTTAATTCATATATGAGATTTTATGCGCCGTATCGGCTAGCCGCTTGGCTTTTCTTTTTTCCTTTTGATTAGAGAAGGCCTGTGTGGCAGTTTGGGGATTTTCCCGATGCTCCCAGTACAAAGGAGGTTATGGCGAATTTTTCCGGGAATTTAAGGAGATAGAATATTTTTAAGAAGTTTGATAGTTAGAAATCAACGTATCGATATATATAGAAATCGATAAGAAAACGAACTTTGAAATAGAATAGTAAAATCGAAAAGGAAGACTAAGAATAAAATCTAGTCAGGATAGAAAGAAGAAGCGTATACGTGTTTAAAAGTGAATAAGTAGTTGTATGGTATTGATTATTCGAGTAAGTAGTCATATCTGTTTTGACGTTATAAATGTTATTCAGTCAAGGTCTGAGAGGTAGTTATACCCCAACTTGATTGATTTCATTATTAACAAATAAATAGTAAGATTTCAGGCTCGAAGATCAATGTTGGATAAGAGTTAGTTGAATATAGTATTTGAGTTGTCGTAACGATGTTTTACACAACATCCGTTTTAACCCAAATAAGTGTAAACTTGGAAATAGAATAATAAATATTTCCTAAGTATAGAAATAAACGAGATCGGAAATGAGATAAGTAATTGGAATATTTTCCAATTATAAATAGCATATATTTTCTGAAGTTTAGAAAATAAAGGAAGGCGATATTCGGAAATGTTTTCCAAATAACAAAAAAGGGCCAATATGGTTATTGAAAATATTTGGTTAACAAATATTGATAAAGAAATAGAGAAGTGATTGAACTAATGGAATATTGATTATGGGCTCAGTTGAATTTCAAAAAGGAAAATTTGATTTTTGAAAAGAGTAAACTGTTTGAAAACTCCCAGGGAAAGACTGTTTGAATTAAAAACAAATTTAACAAAAATTTGTGAAAACAAATTTGAAGTAAAGTAAAGCCAGTAAAGTGGTAACTGAGATTGAATTAGAATGATATCAAGACCAATTGGATTGTGAGATTCAAATTTGAAGTGTAATGTGATAATCAAGTTAAGAGTTGGGAATCAAGACGAAAACTTGAGTTGAAATGGAAATTTGGCTTGGTAAAAAAACGAATGGTTGTGTTGGAGATAAAAGCAGATTGGAATTTGATTGGAATGATCCTTGTATCCGCTGAATTGATAACAGGTCGAAAGGATATTGATATGCCCAACAAAAAGGTACCAGTTTATATTACATATGGGTTTGAGATGTTGATAAGCCGAATTGGCAAGCTGTGACGGCAAGGAATTTCGCTCGGTCCGAACCAGTCGCTAAACCGACCCAGACCGTTCGAAACGCCCTATCGTTTGAGAACACGACAAAACAGAACGCATATAAAAGAACATTTCACTGTATATTACAACAATGCATCAGAATACAAGAATATACAGAGTATATAGGAATAAAGATTACACAGAAATATCAGAGATTTAAATTACATTTAAATACATAGCAGCGGAAAATAATACAATATACAACTAGAAGAGATATACGGATACAAAGCTTTCCGGATATCATTCCAGCTGTAAACCAGGGTCCTGTGAATATAAACCTGCAAAACCAAAACTACTAGCTGCCCGTGTCAAAATAGGGGCACCCAGAGTTTAGGTTAAAACAATAAACTCCAGGTCAGTCATGTGACTGGTGTGAGAACTAAAACAGTTATTAATCTTTATTTTCAAAGGTAAATCAAGGGACCACGCCGTATAACACGGAACGGGTTTCCTCCCAAGAATACCAGTGCATAAAACCAACAGCGCAATGCTAAATAAAGAAAGATGAAGCTGTTATAAGACCCAGGTCCTATCACACAATGCAACGCAAGCCGGGGGATAGGGTTTTCCCTTATAACAGCCAAAGAATGCTTGATACGTTTAAAACAAATCATTTGATACTATAATAAGTGCATAGTGTAGAAAACAACTTCAAACCATAAGTATCAATCATAGACGACATGAGCGTCCCATGCCACTATGTCGCCATATATAGGTTTACAAATAAAACCGCAAAGTCGCGTATTTGGAAATTGGATTTCCATCTATGAACCGAGGCAAAAGATAGTCCTCAACCGATTCGAGACGCTCTAGCCCGTGTCTCAGGATCAGAGCTCGAGTGACCCTTGGATCGTCAGGGCCAGTCCACCGATGTGGATTAAACTTAAACCCTGAACATGCGTTTCCCCACCCTTTGGGGTGTCAATGAGCCAACGAATGACTCCATCGGTTCGAGAACGACCGATCAATCCGAGGCGCCTCGCAACAGCAACAACCATATAAGTCAAACTCGTCAGGGCGTGTAAAACCACTGACGCCACTTTTTAGCTAGAAGGAAACGCATGCCCTCCCTGAGGTCCTCTCCCGTTTTTGGTTCATACCGGGTGTGAAACTCGCGAAGAAAACGTTACACAAAGCTACGCCACAAAGGCCGTGCTTTGATCATCACCACAAGACTTTGCTTTTCAACAGAAGCCTTGATCATTTGCATCTTAGCATGCCACACAGGCAAACCATCCTATGCAACCGATATCAGTCACACAGAATGAAATCCGATGTCAGACACACAGTCCATTTACAAGTCCGTTCTGGGTCTGAACGAAACCGGAGGCACCTAGTACCCCGCATATCCATCGATCTCCAAGTACGTCTGGACGATCACTAACTGTTTCCATCTTCTTGGGTGTACAGCCCAATCAAGATCACCAGTAATTACCCAAACGACGTGAAGACCTCCGGTCTTCGACCATCGTCTTCATCTTCGACTTATCGTCGTATCAGTTATTCAGAATGGGATAAACCCGGTCTTTCCGAATAACTCGCGTATATTTTGAATAAGTGTTACACAAACACAACATACGCCTCATTCCAATTCATTAGTCACTAACCGTAAATTAATCAAGAGAATAATTCCCCAAATATTAACCCCGAAGGCCGAAACCAACATCAGATCAATATCCAGAAAACCATTCTGCTTAGCTAACCGACAGTTAGTTTCTAAATTTCACATTCATAGGGAAAGGTTCCCATTAATTTTATCCAAGATAAATTCCTGAATTTATTCTTTAATCTATCTTTTGAATATCAATTCAAAACTAGTCGGAATTAGCGAACCTTACCGAAGTAATCATTGGTTTTAATTTCCCAATCCCAACCTATTCATCCCATGAAGTAAAACTGGTAATACTTCATATCTAACACCACGGTGTTATCGGTAAATTCAATTACCATTTCACGTTCAAATCTAATTAAAGATTTAACTAACGCCTGGAGCAAAACTGGTGATACTCCATTTCGATTATTTCAATCTAATTAAAGATTCATTAAAACTCCACTTAGTTTTAATCGTTAACTGGGTTAAAGAATCCGTGTCTTTTTAAAAACACGGTTCACGGTAAACCCAAAATCACATTCATTAATTATCGGGTTAAAGAACGAGTGTTATTTAAAACACTGTTCACGATAAACCCAAAAATCAATATCAATTCAATTCCAATTAAATATCATTTAATTGGTACACTTCATTAAATCTAAATAAAAAGGTTTAATCTTTTCTCAACTGGGTTCAAGAACAGTGTTAGTGAAGACACCATTCACGACAAACCCAAATCACATTTGATATTCAATATAAGGCTCTGAATAGAAAATATATCGGCTTATATTCAATATCAAATTCCACGATTAACAAATGTCGTATTGGAAATAACGATATAAATATCTTTCAAATTTCCATAACAACATCTGTATAATCACGGATTTCAACATCGAAATATTCCGAAGACCATTTCGATTCAAGTCCACTCCAATGCAATCATTGGAAATTCTGGTTATTTCTAAAACCCTTTTCAAATTCAATTTATTTATTTAAAAATAAATAGAATTATATTTCTAGTTCAAAACTAGTTCATTTCGATAAAAATCTATTTTTATCTTTTCAAATATGGAGTTTTTCATCCCAATCCTCTCTAAATCATTTCTTATGATTTTACACAAATTATTACTATTTTTAATAATTTTATCAAGGCCCGTACAGTCGATTTCCACCAATGGCCATCGAACTGCACTTACAGCGACCTTTTTCGAATTTGATTTGGACATAATTCCAAATCCAACCGTTAGATTTCAAATTTCTAATATTCGTTAGAAAGCTCTTTTCGATACGAACCCAACGGTTCCGGTTTTAGGAGAATCCGACGGTCGGATCTCCCGCAATGTCCGTTTGAAATAAATGGTCGAAATTCACGAACTGCCGCGGCGCGGCGCGTTCTATTCAGGCCATTATATATAATATATAATATATATAAAATATATATCGTCGATTTCTATTTAAAACGAATTATATAAATAGTTTTGAATTCATTTCAAAAACTTTTTCAACTTCCTTTTCAAATCACAATTGAATTCTTCTTTATAAATTCGTTTTGAATATTCATTTCTATTCGATTCAAATTTCAATTCAATTTGAATTCATATTCAATTCAATTCATTTCGAAATCGTTTTCAATTCAATTCATTTCGAAATCGTTTTCAATTCAATTCATTTCGAAATCGTTTTCAATTCAATTCATTTCGAAATCACTTTCAATTCAATTTATTTTCAATTCAATTCACTTTCAATTCAATTTATTTTGAATTCGTTTTCACTTTCAATTCAATTTATTTTGAATTCGTTTTCACTTTCAATTCAATTTATTTCGAAATCGTTTTCAATTAAATTCGTTTCGAAATCGTTTTCAATTCAATTCATTTCGAAATCGTTTTCATATCGATATAAATATCGTTCACGTCAAAATGGCGTCAAACTAATCAAGACGGCTTCATAAATTTCTATTTTCAAATATTCTATTTTCAAATATTCTATTTTCAAATATTCTATTTTCAAATTTTCTATTTCAAATATTTCTTTTTCAAAATAGTTGTTATTATCAAAAAATATTTCGTTCAACACATGACCAATCTCAATGAATGAGTACTGTCAACACATGAACTTTTATTTTATATCGATAAAGGTGCAAATTTTATTACTAAAATATTTCGTTCAACACATGACCAATCTCAATGAATGAGTACTGTCAACACATGAACTTTTGTTTTATAATATACTTTATTTTTCAAATGGGAATGAGGCCCAATCAATTACCATATAAAGTTAATTATATGGATTTTCATACAACACATGTATATCATAACATTGAAAAATAATCAACCATCAACCAAAGTGCACTACACTGTATAAGCATCAAATATAGATATTCAACGCTTATAACAGCCTGTCAATCAATCGATCGACATATTTAATCAATCAGGATGAGTGAACTTCAAATTTCATCCCAACACCCGTGTGGGGTTTCAAACAATCAAACACAGATTTTATTTGTGCAGTTGGGCAATGTGTGAAATTTATCGACCCAATCAATATCAGTCAAATCAGTGTATATACAAACAAATCGGCCGATTTGTTTATAACTATTCATTTATTCACATTCACGTTAAAAATTATATTTTTAACGATACAACATTTTATTTCAACCTATGAATTTCTATTCAATTCATTTACACAATAAAATGATATTTTTATTTTCTAACATATTTTAGAAAATTTCGGCGGCATAACGGCACGATACTAGAAACGGGACAAGGCCTAGCCTTATCCCCGGTCTAGTGAAGGCCCACGCCATTCACACATCAATCAAACTAATTCATTTCACCCCACAATTCAATTTCAATCAAATAATCTAACCAACTACACAACCAAACAAACAAGTCCATGGTATGTGGACGGGTGTCGGGTGCTTCTAATAAGCACCGTCTGCATCCTAGTATATATATATATAACTAGAAAAATAAATTGAAAGGTGAGAAATTCTCACCTATAGCTATCCTAGCTCCACGGCACTTCTAATGCAGGAAATCTTCGCCAACTCGCTTTTTGTCACCTTCGTTGCCCGCTTTCACTACATATGTAAAAATCGAATTTTTACTATGCTATTCAATATATAAAAATCGAATTTTGACTTCGCTATTCAATATATAAAAATCGAATTTTTACTTCGCTATTCAATATATAAAAATCGAATTTTTACTTCGCTATTCAATATATAAAAATCGAATTTTTACTTCGATGTTCAATATATAAAAAACATATTTTTATCTCGAAGTTCAATATATAAAAAACATATTTTTATCTCAAAGTTCAATATATAAAAATCGAATTTTTATTTCAAAGTTCAATATATAAAAATCGAATTTTTATTTCAAAGTTCAATATATAAAAATCGAATTTTTCT
Source organism: Allium sativum (assembly GCA_030737875.1). Taxonomy (NCBI): domain Eukaryota; kingdom Viridiplantae; phylum Streptophyta; class Magnoliopsida; order Asparagales; family Amaryllidaceae; genus Allium; species Allium sativum. The sequence goes on from CM060920.1 coordinate 497,034,950, forward strand.
ATCGAAGCTCAATATATAAAAATCATAACTTTATACTAGCATAAACATCGTATTTTTATTTTACTTCTCATATAATAAAAATCATATTTTTATTATGTTATTCATATAAAAATCCCATTTTTATATGGATAAAAATCCCCTTTCTATACGAATAAAACAATAGCTTCATCCGAATAAAAATCCCAACTTTATACGAATAAAAATCTCGTCTTTATCAAATCAAAGATCATTTCTTTTTCGTATAAACAATATCATACTTTTTTTTAACTACACAAAATCAGATTTTTAAAAGAGAAACTAAGGAGAAAGCTTACTGTTGATGTTCAAGGAGGGAGCAATGTTGTCGGCTTCGTGGTTTGGGGGGGGGGGTTTGGCGCTGGCCTTCGAATTGGGGAGAGGAGAGAGAAGCAGGGGGACCCGTACAGCCGAGGCCTTGGCTAGAGGAGGGCGTTGGGGTCGGGGGACCCGTTTGCGGTCGGTGGTGGTGGCCAACTGGCTGAAGGTGGGGGTCAGCGAAGGGTTTGGGCGCTTGGGTTTATTGAGGTGGAGCTCGAGGTCTAAATGCGGAGGGGGGGGAGAAGAAGAGGGAGCGCGAGAAGGGGAGAGGGCGGAGGGGAAGCGCCCTGGTGGCCGACCGACGGTGGGGGATGGGCGATGGGCGGTGGTCTGCCATTTTTTTTTTTTTTTATAATCGATCTGAAAAGTAATTTAGGGGAGGGGGCCAGAACCAATAAAGGGGAGGGAATATTATTTTATTTTATTTTTTTATTTAATTTTTATTTAATTTCTCTCTCCTAAGTTGACTTTTCATACGCTCTCGAAATCGAACCCACCGCCTGTCGTCCATAGCGTTTCACCCCCATTATGAACCCAATGGGATATGTATCGCAAGCTGATTTGATTGTTACAATCAGTTTCCTTTTGAATTTTCATTTAAATCATTATACTGAATTTTAAACGTACATTTCAATATACCGGGGTCACATATTAACTTGGAAAATTACAGAAAAATATTTTCTAGCTTCCTATTGACAATACGGTCCTAACAAAACTAGTTTCGTCGAATTCTGAGACCGTTTGAAAAATGGCCAATTTCCAGTCGATTGAAATCAACTGAAACCGGTCAAACGCGTTTTCCTTTGCCACGCTCACATATTGATTCGAAAAATTATGAAATTTGAAACCTAGCAATAACTTCACATCCCGGACCCAACAAAACTGGTTTCGTCGAAATCCGAGGTCGTTTGCAAAATGTCCATTTTTAAGGGCCTGAATTCCATAGCGACTATTCAGAAATTTCAACTGGACATATCTTTTGATTCCCGCTATGAAATTTTGATTATTCGGATTCGATAGAGAGATATTATCAATTAGAACCTATCATTTTTGGTTTCACTAAAATCCGGATTGTTTTGCACCCGGTACATTCAATTGAAGTTTGAAATCGAATTATCGAACTACCGCGCCATTTTCAATTCTATTTATAATTATATATAAATATTTATATTCTAACGACGACGCGTATAATATATACGTTGAATTATATTCAAAATAAATTTCTCGTCGATATTATTTAAAATAATCTATTTTAAATATTCAAAATTTGCTAAAATAGCTAAAATAAAAATTTTAAACTGGCCCAGATTTTCGGGTTGTTACAATCTCCCCCACTTAAAACTTTTCATCCCCGAAAAGGAACAAAGTCGAAAGTGGTTTGATTAATCAACTCTACGCTCGATCTGGCTTTTATTCTCCAATTCTTTAGTTTATGAGAATTTTCAAAATTTCAAAAATTTGGCTAACACCCTAAATTTTCGAAAAATTTCGCCATAACCTCCCCTGCACCGGGAGCATCGGGGAATTTCAAATAGCTTCCCCGGTCCTTCAGATCTCAAAAAGAAAAAGAAAAAGCCAAGCGGCTAGCCAATAGGCTCACAAAATCATCATCACCCAAACAAAACAGGAAATTATGTAGTAAACATGTACCTATTTGTCGGGCAAACAAATTTTATTCTCTGGCTCTAGCCTCCTTGCTATGACCTGATCAATGATATATATGTATATGCAAGCAAATGCGACCAAATTTCAATACAAGTCAATATTTGATTCTGTTAGGCTAAATGGCTAAAAATTAGCAAACAAATAAACAAACAACACAAACATCAATCAATTAGTTGATTAGCTTTTCAAATTCATAATTTTAATACATATACAAAAATCATGTTTTTAATGCCAATTCACAACAATAGGCCCTATCTAATTTTTGGTTCTCACACCAGTCTAATGGAAATATATAGATATCACACCTTCATCACACGAATATAAATTTTGACGATGAGTACTCAACCATCAGAATCATCTTCGGGCCACTAGAGTATGATTCTATATCTATCCAATATATTAAAACTTCGAATACACGCGGATCAGACGTATACGCAAAATCTTTATATACTGGACTGTCCAACTCAATATAAATAGATAATCAGATACGAATAATTGATTTAAATTTTCAAAACAAAAATTTGTTTTCATTTGAAAAATATACTCTTCATACTCATTCTAGGATACTACTGATCCTATCTCTAACGAGTCATTCCCATTGGATATTGCTAATCCAATATCTGATGAATTCTTTCGTATGGTTCTAATGTGCCTTGTTCTCTGAGCTTGGTAAACCAAAGCTCTGATACCAAATGTGACGGCAAGGAATTTCGCTCGGTCCGAACCAGTCGCTAAACCGACCCAGACCGTTCGAAACGCCCTATCGTTTGAGAACACGACAAAACAGAACGCATATAAAAGAACATTTCACTGTATATTACAACAATGCATCAGAATACAAGAATATACAGAGTATATAGGAATAAAGATTACACAGAAATATCAGAGATTTAAATTACATTTAAATACATAGCAGCGGAAAATAATACAATATACAACTAGAAGAGATATACGGATACAAAGCTTTCCGGATATCATTCCAGCTGTAAACCAGGGTCCTGTGAATATAAACCTGCAAAACCAAAACTACTAGCTGCCCGTGTCAAAATAGGGGCACCCAGAGTTTAGGTTAAAACAATAAACTCCAGGTCAGTCATGTGACTGGTGTGAGAACTAAAACAGTTATTAATCTTTATTTTCAAAGGTAAATCAAGGGACCACGCCGTATAACACGGAACGGGTTTCCTCCCAAGAATACCAGTGCATAAAACCAACAGCGCAATGCTAAATAAAGAAAGATGAAGCTGTTATAAGACCCAGGTCCTATCACACAATGCAACGCAAGCCGGGGGATAGGGTTTTCCCTTATAACAGCCAAAGAATGCTTGATACGTTTAAAACAAATCATTTGATACTATAATAAGTGCATAGTGTAGAAAACAACTTCAAATCATAAGTATCAATCATAGACGACATGAGCGTCCCATGCCACTATGTCGCCATATATAGGTTTACAAATAAAACCGCAAAGTCGCGTATTTGGAAATTGGATTTCCATCTATGAACCGAGGCAAAAGATAGTCCTCAACCGATTCGAGACGCTCTAGCCCGTATCTCAGGATCAGAGCTCGAGTGACCCTTGGATCGTCAGGGCCAGTCCACCGATGTGGATTAAACTTAAACCCTGAACATGCATTTCCCCACCCTTTGGGGTGTCAATGAGCCAACGAATGACTCCATCGGTTCGAGAACGACCGATCAATCCGAGGCGCCTCGCAACAGCAACAACCACATAAGTCAAACTCGTCAGGGCGTGTAAAACCACTGACGCCACTTTTTAGCTAGAAGGAAACGCATGCCCTCCCTGAGGTCCTCTCCCGTTTTTGGTTCATACCGGGTGTGAAACTCGCGAAGCAAACGTTACACAAAGCTACGCCACAAAGGCCGTGCTTTGATCATCACCACAAGACTTTGCTTTTCAACAGAAGCCTTGATCATTTGCATCTTAGCATGCCGCACAGGCAAACCATCCTATGCAACCGATATCAGTCACACAGAATGAAATCCGATGTCAGACACACAGTCCATTTACAAGTCCGTTCTGGGTCTGAACGAAACCGGAGGCACCTAGTACCCCGCATATCCATCGATCTCCAAGTACGTCTGGACGATCACTAACTGTTTCCATCTTCTTGGGTGTACAGCCCAATCAAGATCACCAGTAATTACCCAAACGACGTGAAGACCTCCGGTCTTCGACCATCGTCTTCATCTTCGACTTATCGTCGTATCAGTTATTCAGAATGGGATAAACCCGGTCTTTCCGAATAACTCGCGTATATTTTGAATAAGTGTTACACAAACACAACATACGCCTCATTCCAATTCATTAGTCACTAACCGTAAATTAATCAAGAGAATAATTCCCCAAATATTAACCCCGAAGGCCGAAACCAACATCAGATCAATATCCAGAAAACCATTCTGCTTAGCTAACCGACAGTTAGTTTCTAAATTTCACATTCATAGGGAAAGGTTCCCATTAATTTTATCCAAGATAAATTCCTGAATTTATTCTTTAATCTATCTTTTGAATATCAATTCAAAACTAGTCGGAATTAGCGAACCTTACCGAAGTAATCATTGGTTTTAATTTCCCAATCCCAACCTATTCATCCCATGAAGTAAAACTGGTAATACTTCATATCTAACACCACGGTGTTATCGGTAAATTCAATTACCATTTCACGTTCAAATCTAATTAAAGATTTAACTAACGCCTGGAGCAAAACTGGTGATACTCCATTTCGATTATTTCAATCTAATTAAAGATTCATTAAAACTCCACTTAGTTTTAATCGTTAACTGGGTTAAAGAATCCGTGTCTTTTTAAAAACACGGTTCACGGTAAACCCAAAATCACATTCATTAATTATCGGGTTAAAGAACGAGTGTTATTTAAAACACTGTTCACGATAAACCCAAAAATCAATATCAATTCAATTCCAATTAAATATCATTTAATTGGTACACTTCATTAAATCTAAATAAAAAGGTTTAATCTTTTCTCAACTGGGTTCAAGAACAGTGTTAGTGAAGACACCATTCACGACAAACCCAAATCACATTTGATATTCAATATAAGGCTCTAAATAGAAAATATATCGGCTTATATTCAATATCAAATTCCACGATTAACAAATGTCGTATTGGAAATAACGATATAAATATCTTTCAAATTTCCATAACAACATCTGTATAATCACGGATTTCAACATCGAAATATTCCGAAGACCAGTTCGATTCAAGTCCACTCCAATGCAATCATTGGAAATTCTGGTTATTTCTAAAACCCTTTTCAAATTCAATTTATTTATTTAAAAATAAATAGAATTATATTTCTAGTTCAAAACTAGTTCATTTCGATAAAAATCTATTTTTATCTTTTCAAATATGGAGTTTTTCATCCCAATCCTCTCTAAATCATTTCTTATGATTTTACACAAATTATTACTATTTTTAATAATTTTATCAAGGCCCGTACAGTCGATTTCCACCAATGGCCATCGAACTGCACTTACAGCAACCTTTTTCGAATTTGATTTGGACATAATTCCAAATCCAACCGTTAGATTTCAAATTTCTAATATTCGTTAGAAAGCTCTTTTCGATACGAACCCAACGGTTCCGGTTTTAGGAGAATCCGACGGTCGGATCTCCCGCAATGTCCGTTTGAAATAAATGGTCGAAATTCACGAACTGCCGCGGCGCGGCGCGTTCTATTCAGGCCATTATATATAATATATAATATATATAAAATATATATCGTCGATTTCTATTTAAAACGAATTATATAAATAGTTTTGAATTCATTTCAAAAACTTTTTCAACTTCCTTTTCAAATCACAATTGAATTCTTCTTTATAAATTCGTTTTGAATATTCATTTCTATTCGATTCAAATTTCAATTCAATTTGAATTCATATTCAATTCAATTCATTTCGAAATCGTTTTCAATTCAATTCATTTCGAAATCGTTTTCAATTCAATTCATTTCGAAATCGTTTTCAATTCAATTCATTTCGAAATCACTTTCAATTCAATTTATTTTCAATTCAATTCACTTTCAATTCAATTTATTTTGAATTCGTTTTCACTTTCAATTCAATTTATTTTGAATTCGTTTTCACTTTCAATTCAATTTATTTCGAAATCATTTTCAATTCAATTCATTTCGAAATCGTTTTCAATTCAATTCATTTCGAAATCGTTTTCATATCGATATAAATATCGTTCACGTCAAAATGGCGTCAAACTAATCAAGACGGCTTCATAAATTTCTATTTTCAAATATTCTATTTTCAAATATTCTATTTCAAATATTTCTTTTTCAAAATAGTTGTTATTATCAAAAAATATTTCGTTCAACACATGACCAATCTCAATGAATGAGTACTGTCAACACATGAACTTTTATTTTATATCGATAAAGGTGCAAATTTTATTACTAAAATATTTCGTTCAACACATGACCAATCTCAATGAATGAGTACTGTCAACACATGAACTTTTGTTTTATAATATACTTTATTTTTCAAATGGGAATGAGGCCCAATCAATTACCATATAAAGTTAATTATATGGATTTTCATACAACACATGTATATCATAACATTGAAAAATAATCAACCATCAACCAAAGTGCACTACACTGTATAAGCATCAAATATAGATATTCAACGCTTATAACAGCCTGTCAATCAATCGATCGACATATTTAATCAATCAGGATGAGTGAACTTCAAATTTCATCCCAACACCCGTGTGGGGTTTCAAACAATCAAACACATATTTTATTTGTGCAGTTGGGCAATGTGTGAAATTTATCGACCCAATCAATATCAGTCAAATCAGTGTATATACAAACAAATCGGCCGATTTGTTTATAACTATTCATTTATTCACATTCACGTTAAAAATTATATTTTTAACGATACAACATTTTATTTCAACCTATGAATTTCTATTCAATGCATTTACACAATAAAATGATATTTTTATTTTCTAACATATTTTAGAAAATTTCGGCGGCATAACGGCACGATACTAGAAACGGGACAAGGCCTAGCCTTATCCCCGGTCTAGTGAAGGCCCACGCCATTCACACATCAATCAAACCAATTCATTTCACCCCACAATTCAATTTCAATCAAATAATCTAACCAACTACACAACCAAACAAACAAGTCCATGGTATGTGGACGGGTGTCGGGTGCTTCTAATAAGCACCGTCTGCATCCTAGTATATATATATATAACTAGAAAAATAAATTGAAAGGTGAGAAATTCTCACCTATAGCTATCCTAGCTCCACGGCACTTCTAATGCAGGAAATCTTCGCCAACTCGCTTTTTGTCACCTTCGTTGCCCGCTTTCACTACATATGTAAAAATCGAATTTTTACTATGCTATTCAATATATAAAAATCGAATTTTGACTTCGCTATTCAATATATAAAAATCGAATTTTTACTTCGCTATTCAATATATAAAAATCGAATTTTTACTTCGCTATTCAATATATAAAAATCGAATTTTTACTTCGATGTTCAATATATAAAAAACATATTTTTATCTCGAAGTTCAATATATAAAAAACATATTTTTATCTCGAAGTTCAATATATAAAAATCGAATTTTTATTTCAAAGTTCAATATATAAAAATCGAATTTTTATTTCAAAGTTCAATATATAAAAATCGAATTTTTATTTCAAAGTTCAATATATAAAAATCGAATTTTTCTATCGAAGTTCAATATATAAAAATCATAACTTTATACTAGCATAAACATCGTATTTTTATTTTACTTCTCATATAATAAAAATCATATTTTTATTATGTTATTCATATAAAAATCCCATTTTTATATGGATAAAAATCCCCTTTCTATACGAATAAAACAATAGCTTCATCCGAATAAAAATCCCAACTTTATACGAATAAAAATCTCGTCTTTATCAAATCAAAGATCATTTCTTTTTCGTATAAACAATATCATACTTTTTTTTAACTACACAAAATCAGATTTTTAAAAGAGAAACTAAGGAGAAAGCTTACTGTTGATGTTCAAGGAGGGAGCAATGTTGTCGGCTTCGTGGTTTGGGGGGGGGGGGTTTGGCGCTGGCCTTCGAATTGGGGAGAGGAGAGAGAAGCAGGGGGACCCGTACAGCCGAGGCCTTGGCTAGAGGAGGGCGTTGGGGTCGGGGGACCCGTTTGCGGTCGGTGGTGGTGGCCAACTGGCTGAAGGTGGGGGTCAGCGAAGGGTTTGGGCGCTTGGGTTTATTGAGGTGGAGCTCGAGGTCTAAATGCGGAGGGGGGGGGGGAGAAGAAGAGGGAGCGCGAGAAGGGGAGAGGGCGGAGGGGAAGCGCCCTGGTGGCCGACCGACGGTGGGGGATGGGCGATGGGCGGTGGTCTGCCATTTCTTTTTTTTTTTTTATAATCGATCTGAAAAGTAATTTAGGGGAGGGGGCCAGAACCAATAAAGGGGAGGGAATATTATTTTATTTTATTTTTTTATTTAATTTTTATTTAATTTCTCTCTCCTAAGTTGACTTTTCATACGCTCTCGAAATCGAACCCACCGCCTGTCGTCCATAGCGTTTCACCCCCATTCTGAACACAATGGGATATGTATCGCAAGCTGATTTGATTGTTACAATCAGTTTCCTTTTGAATTTTCATTTAAATCATTATACTGAATTTTAAACGTACATTTCAATATACCGGGGTCACATATTAACTTGGAAAATTACAGAAAAATATTTTCTAGCTTCCTATTGACAATACGGTCCTAACAAAACTAGTTTCGTCGAATTCTGAGACCGTTTGAAAAATGGCCAATTTCCAGTCGATTGAAATCAACTGAAACCGGTCAAACGCGTTTTCCTTTGCCACGCTCACATATTGATTCGAAAAATTATGAAATTTGAAACCTAGCAATAACTTCACATCCCGGACCCAACAAAACTGGTTTCGTCGAAATCCGAGGTCGTTTGCAAAATGTCCATTTTTAAGGGCCTGAATTCCATAGCGACTATTCATAAATTTCAACTGGACATATCTTTTGATTCCCGCTATGAAATTTTGATTATTCGGATTCAATAGAGAGATATTATCAATTAGAACCTATCATTTTTGGTTTCACTAAAATCCGGATTGTTTTGCACCCGGTACATTCAATTGAAGTTTGAAATCGAATTATCGAACTACCGCGCCATTTTCAATTCTATTTATAATTATATATAAATATTTATATTCTAACGACGACGCGTATAATATATACGTTGAATTATATTCAAAATAAATTTCTCGTCGATATTATTTAAAATAATCTATTTTAAATATTCAAAATTCGCTAAAATAGCTAAAATAAAAATTTTAAACTGGCCCAGATTTTCGGGTTGTTACACAAGCCGCTTGGCTGTTTGATTTCCTTTTGGGTTGGAGATCGCCCAGAGAGGCAAGTTGGAGTTTGAGATATTAACCAGTACAAAGGAGATGCTGGCGAAATTTTTCGAAGAGTTAAGGCGTTAGAAAATTTTCAGGATTTTTGAAAATTTTCATTGATAAGAATTAATTAGTAATTTAATTGAAATTAAATTCGTTCAGTTGAAACTGAAGATTTGGGAAGTGAACAAATATGTTCTAACCAGTCGATAGGGTCTCCTCTACCTTTTAGCAATTTCGAGGACGAAATTATTTTAAGTGGGGAAGAATGTAATGACCCGCATTGGCAGGGGTATTATGATTAATTTATTTAATTATATAAATGGTGGTTTAGTGAATTTAACGGTCGCGGAATAAAATAATAGTGAATATTTAATTAAAATATTAAATTAAATTATATATTTAATTCTGAAGTAATCAGAATTGGCCGAAATGACGATATGGTGTGAACCGGATCATCTGTGATATTTCATTCAGCTTGGAATTGAATTTGAATAAAGAATATATTCAATCGTCGTCAGTTGAACGTATAGTTTATAATATAATTATAAACGAGCTCGAAATGGCGCTGCAGTTCGTAAATTGGCGATTCGAACTTCAACTGAATGTACAGGGTTCGTTTTGAATCGGATTTCTGTGAAACAAGAAACATGTGGAGCTGGTGGAGTATATCTTTCTAGTGGAAGAGAAAAATCGGAATTTCATCATGTAGATTTTGAGATATGTCCAAATCAAATTTTAGAAAAGTCGCTGTGGAATTCCTTTAAAATTTATAAAGGAATTACTTATATTTTAAAAAGGGATTTCAATATAAATCGAATATCGGGTTGACCCAGAAGTGAATATCGAGTAGAAATTCATATAGGAATATTCTAGAGCTGTATGGTATTCCACTGTGAATATAGACGATAATATTTAATTTTAAATATTTAATTTAATTATATTTAAATATATTTATATATTTAAATATGCTATTTAGAGCGTTAAAAATAACCACTTTTGCAAACGAAGTCAGAATTCGACGAAACCAGTTTTGTTGGATCCGCAATGTCAAATAGTTGTTAGATTTCCAGTTTCGTGATTTTTAGAGTCACTGTGTGGCCGTACAGATTTTTAGAGTGAGAAACAGTCAGTATTTCGACAGTTAAAAATACGCTATGTGAGCATACGAAGTCGGAATTCGACGAAACCAGTTTCGTTGGGACCGTAATGTCGAATTCTAGCTACATGTCCAGTTTGGTGATTTTTGGGTGTCGTGTGTGATCACACGGATTTTTAGAAGGTGAAAACAAATATAAAATGGTGAAAATAAATAACTAAAAATATCCTCTTCTATTTCTGGTCCTAAACCAGGCCACATTCACCTCATTCTCGACCACAAATGATACCAACCCCCACACACAATATATATATCCGCAAATGTGTTTACAGTAAGAAATTTTCCCAGAAGAAAAAAATCAAAGGAGAATTCAAAACAAAGTTATAAATCATAATATACATATAATAGAATTTCTGTTGAGTTGCTCTTCAATCCGGTGAAGTGTTGCAGAGCTCGACATCCATTTTCGGATGCTGGAAAACCACCAAAAAGAGCTAGGGCTACAGGTCGAGATCACCACAGGGCTGCCGAAGGTGGAGCTGAGGTTGGAGACAAGTCGGAGAGGGGATGGCGCAACCACCACCAGTGGTGCGATCGGTTCCGGTCATCCACAGCCGAAGTTATTTCAGGTGAAAGGGGCTCCGTTCCTTTTGGTGCTGACGCCGTTCTGGGTGGTTATGGAGGGAGTTGATGGTGTCAATCAGTAGAGGAGGTTGAGGGTTTGAATTGACCGGAGTTGGGCGAAGTTCGGTGGTCTGTAAAGCCGCCGACGATCGATCAAGGGAAGGGATTTGGGGGTCTGTAGCTATCGGGGAAAATAGGAAAGAAGGGTCTGTGGTTCGGGTTCATATAGTAGGGAATGGGCCGACGGGCTGAGGTGAGGCCCATTTAAATAAAGACCCTTGTTTTTATTTGTGTAAGTATTACAAAATATATATATAAACTTCGAGTGACCATAACTTATTCATACGTGATCGAAACTCAGCGAAACAAGATCCGATGGGATCGTATGGACGGACACTACAACATGGAACTAACTGGGAGTGCATCTGAGCTCGTTACAATTTATCGCAAAATAAATTGTCAGAATCAAATCAAGCGATGGTTATCGTTATTAACGATGATCGTCCAATGTGAGTAAATCTCACCAACTTTGAACAGTTTATAATTTCATGTTATATTTTTAGAACTGTTAGATATTGGCTGTTTGACTGTATGTTGACTGTTTGATTGAACTGCTAGTCAGTTCGTTAAATTTTCTATATTGATTCTGTTTAACAGAATATATCATATAGAACTGAAAAGTGATGTTATCTATATTGTTTAACATCTGTGATGCAGGGAAACAGGTTGGAGGAATCCAATAGGATTCCTCAACATTTATTTTACTGTTTTCATATATTGTGATATATGATGTGTTATATAATCTGTTATGGATTTTGTGTGTTGGAATGGTGTTGATCATTGTTATTCGATATTGTAAATATCATAAAAGACCCTGGGATGTAAAAAGAAGTATTTCAATGTATATTGAAATAAAGGAATTTTATAAAATCACAGGATTTTATAAAAGGAAATATTTATAAAACGAACACGGTTTTATAAAAGGGATATTTATTTAGAGGATAAATAGAAGTTATAAAATAGGATATATTTGTAACGGTAAATAGAAGTTATAAATAGGATATATTTGTAACGGTAAATAGAAGTTATAAAAAGGAAATAGTTGTAACGGAAAACGTAGTTTATCAAAAGGAGTTAATCGATGTTAGTTAATCGATTAGAGAATAAAGTTAAAAAGAAGTTAATCGATTAGAGAATAAAGTTAAAAAGAAGTTAATCGATGTTAGTTAATCGATTAGAGAATAAAGTTAAAAAGAAGTTAATCGATGTTAGTTAATCGATTAGAGAATAAAGTTAAAAAGAAGTTAATCGATGTTAGTTAATCGATTAGTGTTAAAGTTAAAAAGAAGTTAATCGATGTTAGTTAATCGATTAGTGTTAAAGTAAAAAGAAGTTAATCGATGTTAGTTAATCGATTAGAGAATAAAGTTGAAAGGAGATAATCGATGTTAGTTTAATCGATTAGAGTTAAAGCAAATGAGTTAAATCGAATATAGTTATTCGAATAGAAAGTAAAAGGAATTATCGAATATAGTTTATTCGAAAGGAGTTAAGCGAAATGAGTAAATCAATAGCGTTAGTCAAATAGAGTTAATCCAATAGTGTTAGTCAAATAGAGTTAATTGATAAGGGTTAATCGAATAGAGTTAAGTGAAAAGAGTCAATTGAATATAGCTATTCGAAGAGGGGTAAGTAAGGAAGTTAGTAAAAAGAATAAAGTGAACTTTGCCTATTTCAAAGTTAGAAATGTTGTTTAGTTAAGGTCTGAGAGGTAGTTCTACCCCAACTTGATTGGCTTCGTTTTTAACTAAGGAATAGTTAAGGTTCGGCAGTAAAGGAAATGGTTTGAGTTGGCATCGCGATGGTTTGTTTAAACATCTGTCTAAGTCCAATGAAGAAGCTTTGGAAATGTTTTCCAAATAAGAAACCAGAAATGTTTTCTAATAAAGAAAACGAGAAATGGAAATGTTTTCCATTGTTAATAACGTATATTTTCCAAATGTAGAAAATAAGAAATATTGAATATAGGGAAACAGGAGATAAGTAAATTTATGAACTAAAGAGATGAATGTTGAATGATGTTTGATCGATATAATTTCTATTTGGAAATAATATCATTGTTTGCACACCTATTTTTATTCGATAGTTAAATCACAGACTATCGAAGTTTTGACCATTTTAACGTTGTTAATATGGAGAGACCGGTTGGATTATTATCCAAAGAACCACTCTGTATTGACATAAGCGTTGCGAATCATATATGCCAAAGATAATTGAAGACGGAGTTATGCAAGGGCTATCCTGTTTACAGAATAGTGCCTTCGGTTCATCCTGTTCCTGGATGACTTGTATGGACGGATGTCTGACAGAGTATGTCCAGACGATCACGTATATTGATTTCTCCAACTGTACCAAGAGTGGAAGCGGAGAAGGAAACTTCTTTTAGCTAACACATAATGTATTGTTGTAGACGTCAACGGATGATTTGATGGATTTGACGATGTGACATTCAAAGTGAATCTGGTATGATGATAAAGCGTAGCTTCTAGCCTCATCATCCGGTAAATGACAGAAATCGGGCAGGCAGCATGGCTAAGTCGGTCGCACCGAAGTAGGGTGTATAATCACCTGATCTAGAGTTTCATTCATTTCTAAAAATCTATTGTTGATGCTGTCCCATTCGGGAAACGGTTGCTGATCCCAACTGTTGGTGATATACATTCGATACACTCAAGTGAAATGAGTGGTCGGTCATGTGTGGCCGGGTTGCAAGATGTTCTTGTTGAACCCAGTGTATTCCTCTCTAGAGGTACACGAGCGAAAGGTGGATCCATACCTTGTCATAGTTGGAAATCCATTTCCCAGTACGTGCTTGCGGTTTTGATTGTATACTATATATGTAGAACGTGAGATGAAAGCGTTTCTGCTAGATGATTATATATACTGTGGTTGATAGACATTATTATAATATCAAAAGGTTTTTGATATAAAGTTATTTTGGATTCTCATAAGGGAAAAACCCGTTCCGTTATGCGGCGTGGTCTTATGAGATATCGTTTACTTATTCAACCTGTTTTAAACTGTTTTACTCACATCAGTCCCATGACTGACCCGGAGTTTACTTTGTTGTTTTCCCTAAACTCTTGGGTGCCTAAATTTGTATGGGCAGTAAAGTAGTCGGGATTTACAGATATACTGGAAGAGCTTGGAGCAGGAGGCTTCAGGATCATATAGCTATAGTTTATTTCCGCTGTGTTGTAAGTGCTGTACTTTGATAATGATATGTATATCCAAGTACCAAGTTTGTATTTCAAAGTTATGTTATGAAATATATTTATTCGTTCCGCTGTGAGATTCGTGTTACTCTGATGTTGTGTTCTTCTTCTTCTTCTATTCTAATTTTCTATCTTATCTTTCCTCACCCTCTAATTTCTTTCACTAATTACCAGGATTTTTCGATGTTTTGGTTATCGACATCGTGCTTATGTCGATAACCAAAGTCGCTCAAAATCCGGGTCGTTACATTTTCCATATCGTTTATAAATTAGAAATCTCACATTGGGTTCCACTCCACCAAAAATAGCAGAAGGCTCAGAAAAATATGCGGTCTCTTCTAGAATGTAGAAGGCGTCCACACGGTCACGATGTTTCCTGTTTCATCGAATTTCGTTAACATATGATAAAGATATGATTTTTATTCGAAAGACAAGATTTGCAACACTAAAAAGTGTTATTTTCCATTCTGAAATTTAAACCCGTTTACCTCGTTAAAACTTCGAAACTAGGTTTCGAATTTAAACCAAATCCGCTGCACTTCGTCCGGATCCAACTGCACCACGTTGACAAGCTTGGAGAGGCGCGCCTGCACCCCTGACGGCGGCGAACTCGGGGGCGACGAGGAGGAGGAAATCGGCTGTGAACGGCGCAACTTTGGGGGCTTGTATCTCGACGAACACGCGATGGTAAGGGACGAGGCTTATACGGATTTGAAGAGCTCGGAGGTTCTACAAAAAGTTCAACTGGGCCATGGCGTTTCGGTGATCGGAGCGGCCAGAAAAGAGGAGAGAAGGTGGCGTGCTATTTCCGCCGTGAATCGATATCGGGGAGAGAGAAAATTAAAGATTTTTTTTTATAAAAAATTTGATTGGCCGATGGGTTTTATAAGGGGTTTTCTGACGTGACCACCAATCTAAACCCAACGACTGTCGTGCCTAGCGTTTTACCCCCATTCCGAACACAATGGAATATGTTTCGTAGGCCCATTCGATTGTTTCAGCCAGTTTTCCTTCAAATTAAAATATATAACATTCAATATTTAATTTGAACGTACATTTCAATTTACCAGGGCCACAAACTGATTCGAAAAATTCCAGAAAAATAAATCTAGCTATGTTTTGACGATACAGTCCCAACAAAACTAGTTTCGTCGAATTCTGAGACCGTTTGCAAAAAGGCCCATTTCTGGTCGATCCAATTTAACTGTAAATTGGCCAAAACATATTTTCCTTTGCCACGGTCACATATTAGCTTCAAAAATTATGAAATTTGAAACCTAGCAATAACATCACATCCCGGATCCAACAAAAGTGGTTTCGTCGAATTCCGAGGTCGTATGCAAAATGGCCAATTTCATGGGCTATATAAATTCCATAGCGACCTTTCTGAAAATTCATTCGGCCATAACTTTTGCTTTCCGCTATGAAAATTCGATTTTTCAGATTCGTTAGAAAGGTATTCACTAAAAGATTTAAATATTTTTGGTTTCACTAAAATCCGTTTTGTTTTGCACCCGGTACAGTCCGACAAAGTTCGAATTCAATTTTTTTGAAACTGCAGCGCCATTTCAGGCCTTGTTCATAATTAAAATTAATTATATTCGTTTTCAGTTGTCGATTCAAACTCACTTTTTATTGCCATTATTCAAAATATTTATTTTAAATATTTAAAATCCGTTATTTTAGCCAATTTAAAAATTTTAAATTGGTTCAGATTTTCTGGGTCGTTACATGTAATTAAATCGATTTCTATTAATGTATATCTGCTTGGTGGTGGAGAATTTATTCTCTGCTTAACACCCCGGTATGTATTAATAGTTATTGATAGCATGGCGTGAATTGTCAAGGTGGCACGCCAAGATGCAGATGATCAATGCTTTTGTTGAAAAGCAGGGCCTTGTTGTTGATGATCAGAGCGCGGCCTATATAGATGTAGCTTTGTGTATAGCGTGACTTCGCGAGCCTCACACCCCGGTATGAGTCAAAAACGGGATTAGGACTGCAGGGAGTGCACACGTTTCTTTCTAGCTAGGGGTAGTGTCGGTGCTTAAACTGGCCGGCATTTTACTTATGTGGATGATGGATTGAGGTACCTCGGGTTTTATAGGCCGGAAGTGGTCATAGTATAGGTCCAAAAGGACCGGGAAACATGTGTTCAGGCATAATTAATCCACCACCGTTAGGTGGGGACCGGCCCAGAAGATCCAAGGGTTCACTGCGGGGGATCCTGAGGCATTTTCTAGAGTGTCTCGAATCGGAGATGATGATCCCTAGCCTCAATTTCATGACGGAAAACCAATTTCCAATACGAAATTACGGTCTTGGTTGTAACTTATATATGGCGACATAGTATATGGTACCTATGCCGTCTATGATCGATACATTATGATTGAAATTGTTTTTGAAACATATATACACTAATAATAATATCAAATCTGTTTTATCGTATCAAGCATCTTTTGACCATTATAAGGTAAAACCCTATCCTCCGGTTTGCGTTGCATTGTGTGATGGGACTTGGGTCTTATAGTGGTTTCATTTTTTCTAAAAAGCATTGCGTTGTTTAACGATTTACTTTAATTTATGCACTGGCAATCCAATAGAGTAAACCCGTTTCACGTTAGCGGCGTGGTCCTGTGATTAGCCTTATTATTAGGTAAGTTAAGTTAGATTTCTCATACCAGTCCCATGACTGACCTGTAGTTTGTTTCACTGGCAAACTCGGGTGCCCATATTTTTCACACGGGCAGTCGAGTAGCTTGTTTTGCAGATATATATCTTTTAGAAGGATTCTGGATCGAAGCTTAAAGCTATGTCTAAAGCATAGAAAGTCTTCCGATGTGTACTGTATTTTTAATGTGAAATTTATCTTCCGCTGTATTTATTCTATTCGATGTAGTCAGATATTTTGTACTTTGATGTTATATTATCATGATGTAATAAAAGTCTGCTGTTATTTGTTCTAATGTATTGTATTCCTAGAGTGAAAGTATTCGAGGATTTCCAATCTTTGCATCAGACCTGTGTCGATTCAAAGAGCGGGGAATTTTCGGGTCTTTACAGTTGGTATCAGAGCTCTGGTTAGCTCAAATCTTTGGGATACAACTCGTTAGAACTGAACAAAACACTCATCAGAGATTGGATTAGTAATATCCAATAAGGATACTCATTAGAGATAGGATCAGCAGTATCCTAGAATGAGAAAACTCGTTAGAGATAGGGTTAGTAATGCCCTAGAATGAGTTGAGAGTGCTAGTTAATCAACTAATAAAATTATTGAAATCAATAAAAGAAGGAAAGATGAGTTAATTAATTAAACAACTTTAGCTTCGTTCCTTTTCGAGGACGAAAAGATTTTAAGTGGTGGAGACTGTAACAACCCTGAATTTTGGGGTAAATTTAAAATTTTATTTTAAGTTATTTTAATGGGTTTTTGATATTTAAAGTAATTTACTTTAAATCATAAAGACTGGAAATGTTAAAAATGTTCATTTTGTTAAGACATGTTATATTAGATTAAAAATATCATTTGTTTAGAAAATGTCATTTATACAAAAATATTATTTCATTTGGAATGCCATGTTAATAGAAGCGTTATTTATTAGAAAATGTCATCTTTGTGAAAATATATCATTTTATTAGGAAGGCCATGATAATGTCAGTATATAAGAAACATCATTTATTTAATAATGTCATGTTAGAAATAATAGGTATAGTAGCGCTGAAATGGTTTTGACGTTAAACTTAATCACCTCAATTTGTGGATCTCAACCAATTCATTTTCGGTTTAAGATATTTGGAAATTAAATATCTCATTAACACATACCTTTTATTTAATTTCTTTTCCATTAATTTCCCTTTCCATCAATTAGAAAACCACAATTTAGACATCTACTACTTTATTTATTTCGACCGTTTCCTCTCACTCTACTCACCACGTTCTCTCTCTTTACCTTTTTAAAATTCTGAAATGGCATGTATTAATTTATATACTTATAACGAAAAGAAATCACGTAACTATGAAATAGAAAGAATTGAATACCTATTCTTCCGTTTCAGCCTTGAATGTGAAACAGCATAGCATGCATTTATAAGAATTTTTTTAAGGGCAGTAAATATATATATATATATATATATGATACTTATCCTTATTTTGTATATATCTTTCCCTTGGGAGTAATTATATATATTTATCTCTTATACTTTAACATATTGTAATTTATAAGGTTTTGACCTAACTAAAACATGGAAATCCACTTGTCAACAATCATTCTAATGAATGAAATATTTAACGAACTCCAAAATATGAACTAAACTTATTTCATTTCTTAATTTCGAAGAATTACAATTTCCCACTCATTTTTGATTCAAGGTTAAGTGAATTAGATGTAAACAAACAATTTAGGTAACCTTACATTTACTTTTATAGACAACCTTTAATAATGGCAATTGCAATTCCAATTCATATCTTATTTTTTTTCCCATTACAGAATTTACCGAATAAGATTGCAGTTCATTAAATATTTAAAACAGAATAGTTCTAAATAATATATTCTGCCATTTAAATCATTATTGTAATAAATACTTTTTTTATATAATAAATGCATTTATTCCTTTCTATTTACCCTCTTTTCTTTTTGATTTTCTTTTGAAATTCGATGATAAATAAACATTGTAACACACCGCATTTCGAGCAACAAAATTTTCAAATAACCATAGGAGTAATGTGCGAAATGTTACAATGGAATTAAATAAAAAGAAACAATGGAAGCCAATTGGTATGTTATTAATATTAAAATGGAGTTATCTATAAATTAAAGAATTAAACCTTTCAAAGGCTAAATTAAAAACACAGCACCTCTATACAATATCTTCCACACACCCTAACCCTATTATTCCACAAAAATCCTAACTTCTCTTCCTCCATCTCTCCAATGGCGGCTATGTCTCTTCTTCTTCTCCCCTAAATCTAAAAATCTATCTTCTCTCCTGTCTCTCCACAATCTATTCCCAAATTAAAAAGAATTAGGTTTAGGAATTCAACTACCGCGATTAAAACAAAGTAGAGACTCAGATCTATTGCGCAAGAACAGAAGAGAGATTCAGACATATAAATAAAGGTGAGAAATTCTATTCCTTTATTTTTATAAATATAATTTGTTAATCATAATTTTAGTCTTACACATGCGCTGTAATAATTTGCTGAATGTTCGTGATTGGATGTAAAATTGTTGATGATGCTTGTTGATCGGTTAACTTGATCAAATATTTTTGTCATATTAGAATTGACAAAATAGTCATGTCATTTATGTTAAATCAAAACTGACAAAATAAAACTTTCATTTTGTCAGTATGCGTTGTGTTGAAATCAACATTTTTGTTAGTTAGATTATGATTAAACAAAGATTAACATTTTGTTAATTAGATTATAGTTGAATCAAAAAGTTACCTTTTTGTTCATTAAATTAGTTGAATTAGAAATATGTCAATTTGCTATTATAAATTTGATGAAAACAAATATGTCACCTTTGTTACAAAATATGTCGGAAACAAATATATCATTTTGTTGTGACGAAAAGATTGAAAACAAAAATCATCATTTTTGTTATTTGGAATAGAATAAACAAAAGTGTCATTTTGTTAATTAGGTGAATAGAAACAAAAGTTGGATTAATTTCATTTATTAAAAATTTACATTTTAGTAAACAAAAGTTGGTTTAATTTTAAGAAAAAGGAAAGTAAAGTTAGCATCATTTAATTTTGAGAAAAATGGAAGTGAAGTTAGCGTCATCTAATTTTAGGAAAAATGAAAATAAGAGTATTCATGAAAGGTGGAAATAATTACATTTTAGGGCCGTTATAAAATATAGAAAATAAAATTATTTTTAGCATTTGTGTTGAAACTTGAAAATAATTATATTAATAGCGTTAATGAAAAATATGAAATGTAATCATATTTTTAACGGTATAAAGAAAAGTGAATTATTATCATATTTTTTACGGTATTAAGAAAAGTGAATTATTATCATATTTTTAACGTTATTAGGAAAAGTGAATTATTATCTTATTTTTAGTGTGTATGTAGAAATATAAAAATAATCTTATTTTTTAGCATCTTAGTTAAAATATGTAAATAAATATATTTTTATTGCTTTAGTTAAAACATGAATATAATTTTATTTTTAGCGTTTTAGCAAAAACATGAATATTTTTAGTGTTTGTGTAGTATTATGAAAATAAACTTGTTTTTAGCATTTATGTAGGGACATGAAGTAAAACCATATTTTAATGTCAAGTAAATGCATATGAATCATAATCATGTTTTAAATGTCATGATAATGCATATGAAATAGAACTGCCCGTTTGGAACCGATAAAGTCAAATCTATGTGAGAACTCTTTTCTCACTCAATTTTTATTTACGGTTATTATTTGTTTTCATAAATGTATGTCTGTGGTGAATGTTTGTGAATTATTTCTGTGGCATGCATGGTATGTTGTGAATTGATGTTTGGATGTGATACAATGTTTGAATTTTGAAAATAGGTAGCATGCTAATTGATGTTAATTTATTATTATTTATGATAATTCAAATATGTTACACTGCCATTTACAAGTTGCCTAACTTGTATATGTTGATTGGGCTGATATTTTCACACATCGCCCAAGTGCACAAATAATATATTATTATTTGGATTTTGTTTGAATGTCATTTGAATGTTGTGTGAATGTTATCTGAATGTTATTGGAATATTAATTTGGTGATAAAGGAATGTCTATCATTTTTTCATAAATGCGTTGTATGAATCCATTAATTAATGGTATTTGATTTGAGTCTCATTCCAATGCAGAATTTTCTAAAGTTATCAAGAATGGTTAATGCAGTAATAAATTAATAATTAATATTGAAAGTTTGAAATTCAAAAATTATACATCTTGAAAATATTATTATAATATTATTTCAAATATTATAAGAATAAATGTGGCAATAAATGACTAATTAATATTTCAAGTTTGAACTTCAAAATTATACATTTTGAAAATATTATTAAAATATTATTTTAATATTATAAGAATATGGAAAGTTACAATTTATACTAAGATACTCGAAATCAAGATATTTAGAAATAAAGAATAACTTAAAATTATGATTCCTTAATGGAAAGGATAATTTCAAATAATATATTGTGGAAAAATTAATGATAATTATAAATTATAATTGTGCTTGGATACGAGGTTAGGTTACATTTGTGGTGGAAGTCTGCCCGGACCCGACCGGCATATCCAGCAGCCACTAATGTTGAACCTAATGTGAGAGGTCCAAGTGCACAAATACGAAACAGGCCATGACACGAGGTTAAGCCCAACTTGTGGAATAAGTCTGCCCGGAACCGACCGGCACATCCAGCATCCACAAGTCGTAGGCTTAATGTGAGAGATCTAGCCCATTATAAAATACAAATGGATAAGAAAATGAGTTCGGCTATTTAATCCGTTTTAAAATAGCAACGCATTTTAAAAACCCGAACGAGTTTATCACTTTATTTTATCCATTTTATAATGAATATTAAAAGAGATATTTCAAAATTAATATTTTGGAAAATAATATTATTATAAAAGGATAACCTATAGAATAATCAATTTTTAGATTATAGTTGGAATAAAAGTTGGAATCGTCTTGGAAACGAATTTATAAACGTTTTAAAATACGTAAAAATAAGGAAAATCTTTTTATGTATATTTAAATGAGATTCTCAATTATTAATTATAATTGAAATAAAAAGGAAATTGATTACGGGTTGTTTGCGAACAATGTTTTGAAGGACATTAGTTCTTGAAACTCAAATCAATAGTGAAATTTTGATTTGTTATTAATTAATCTTTTAATTAAGATTAAATGAAATTTTCTAAAAGAAGAGATGCCTAATATTATATATTAAATTAGGAATTAATGAAACATGAAATGGGGTCTCTCGTGAACTATGTTTTAAATAACATCAGTTCTTAAACCTGGATTAAAGATAAGATTATTCCAGAAAAGTGATTAGTCATTTAACAATGATTTTAGAAGACTAAAACTTAATAAAGTTTTAAATAAATCTTTAATTATATTGAGGGTGAATAAAGGAAGATTAAAGAATAAGTTGAAAGATTTATCTTTGATAAAATTTATGGGAACCTTTCCCTAATAATGTGAATACTTTATTAAAAGGATATTCTGAATTGGAATGAGGCATTGATGTGGTTTATGTATAGCACCTAATTTTAAATCACGCGAGTTATTCGGAAAGACCGAGTTTAACCAATTCCAAATAATGATACGTTGACAATTCATGACATATCACTGATTTCAATCAATGCATACCCGAGTTATGAAACGAGCTAGTGATGATCAAAGAATGGCTTATCGAAGCATCACTTTGCGTATGACGTGACATCAACAAACCTCACACCCCGGATTTGATGAGAAACTAGCGGTAAGGTTTTATACTTATATATGAATTGATGATGAAGCTGTGCAGCAGTGGGAAACCACTTATGAACCTGGGGAAGTTGGGTATGTTCGGGGGGCCGTGTCTGGTCGAAAACCGTTGATCTGCCCTGACGATGTGTAGTTGGTGTCCGCGTATGGATGAAAAAGCCAGCAGTTTAGTTTTGCAGTTATAGATCGTTGGAGCAGGATCCATAACGCTTCCAGAGTTGGAGTCCACGATAGAGTTGAAGCTTCCGCTGTGTTTGTTCTTCCGCTGTGTAAATATCGATATACTCTAATGTATCCCTGGTAACTCTGATGTAATATTTTGTAATGAAATAAAAAGTTCTGTTGTTTTGTTCAATATACGTATGTACCCATAATGTAACGTCCCGCCTTTTTGACCGCTTCAAATTGGTGATTAAACCGGCTTAAAACGTCCAAATCGACGGAGCGTATTTAGCTTACAGAGTTTAAAAACAGAATGAACACAGAAAATACAGAATAAATAAAAACACAGTGTTGAACAGCGAAATAAATCTTTTATATATACTCAGAAAAATTTCTTTGATACAAGAATATTTTCTATACAGCAGAACTTTAAATAGTTTGGATACAGAAAGATATTTACTGGTTTGAAATCTTCAGAGTGCGCGTCTTTGGAATCCCCAACTTCGTCAATCTTCGAATCTTGAGTTGTAATCCCTAATCTGAAATGCTCGGATCTGACCCGAGCGATCCATGCAAGAACATAAAACACTCGGGTCAGGATTAATCATTGTTCAAGTAAATTAACTTCCATGGAACTGAGTAAAATAGTTAACCCAAACCTATATAGAGTTACTAAATTTTCATATGTATCCAAACTGCCAAGTAATTATGGTCAACACATATTTAGTATAGAAATCAAAACAACATGTGGTTTGCACAATAAGGCGACAGTGAATGCACACATGTGTATCTCAGTTTAACAAGAAAATGAACCAAAACGAGTTTCCAAATTTTACAAATCAAGATAGGGGTGTGTATCCACATGTATACCCAAGTTTCACCAAACAGGGCATGACAAAATATCAAGTCAGCATGTGAATCATGTGAAAACAACAAATATAGAATAACAATGAAGCATATACGGTGCTCACTATATGTACAGGGGTACATGCCAGGGAGCCATCAACACTACCAATAGGCTATACAGAGTAATATGAGCTTACTGCCGTAATGCACACAGGTGCAAAATAAACCAAATCAAAGTGACAGTTACTTAAACCAAAATAGATTTGATGCATGTCCACAATTAATGGTGCAACTAAATCATTATCTAAAATTGGACATATAAAGTCAAACAGCATATTAACTTATTTTCATGACAATACAACTTCTTTATAATAACAAATTTAGGACAGCAAGTTAAATGTAGCATGACTGATTTAATTATGCAATATTACTGAGCAAGTTAGTCACCTGTTATAATGACATTCACGATACATCCTATGGCACTTCTATAATTTTCCCTTGTTATTTACTCAAAATAAAATGAATGCCAGTGTTATAATCTGCACGTGCGGTAACATTAATGACAATCGGTTAAGCAGATGTACACATTTCCATGACAGCAGGTACACATATACGTATGCCCACAATATGTATATACAAATACAAAGTATATATATACCTATTTATCGGCCTCCACGCATGTATACACAGCCCAAACAGACCAACCGATAGCATCAAAATGAACGATAATACTGATAATGCAATACATGGCCCCCTACATGCTATTTACCATAAATGGAAAGGAATTGCTATTTACCTTAAATCCAATACCCTACAGGCAATATACTATATAAGTTAACTTAGTCATTCAATGAGGTCAAAATTATATTTTAACAAAAATATAGTAGATACTGGAAATACAACAGTGTGCTCTAGAGGCTTAATATATCCATGTGTTTGAACAAACCATCATATATGGACAACAGTAAACCATCAGGTCTGAACTAGCAGATAGGAGCAAAGGAAAATGTAAGAACTAAGGGTGCATTAGCTTGATGTTTGAGGTCTGCTAAACCACACTACAGCCAACGTATCCAAGGGGGAAAAGAACCTCATGGCATAAAAACTTTGTTATTACTTCCTCGCCTACCAGTGGTTTAACAAAACTGTACGAGTATTTCCAGTTTGGCGAGATAATGTTTTTCTTTCAAACAAAAAGAAGAAAAAAAAATGTGTGTGTCTCTTTTTTTTTCTTTTCTATTTTTGCTATTACTAAATTCAAAGCAGCCCTATTGTTTAACCGAAGAAAGATGGCTGCCGATGAGAACCTTGGACGTTTATTGGATTTATAATGACGGAGGACTGAATAAACATATACAGATACTTCCAGGTTCCCATTTACAAACATTACAGATACTAAGGAAACTGTGAGGTTGAGAAAGTACAAGCATAGAAATGAATAGGTTTCACATCCAGGTAACTAAACAACAGGCCAACGAGCAGTGTCAGAAATGTTCATGGACTTAGATATGTATAAACAACCTATTGGTTCCACTTATGTCAATTCCGATCACAAGACATTAGCTTGCTGCTTGCGGTATCAAATTCATAGATACAAGATTTTGATAGCCAAATACTAAAAACATATGGGTCAAATGATAACAAAATGGTTTTAGTGACCCTAAAAAAAAATGCAGTGTCCTAACTAAGTTTAAAAATTCCAGGTTGCACCCACAAACACTACTGTTAGCTAACCATATAACTGGATACAAGGGTTCATTAATATAACACTATTTGTCTTATTCATTATTGTTATTGTTCATATGTAAAAATTCAATTGCAGAAAAGGCATTCACTCATGACTGTCCTATCACGGGTAGGAATCATTTTCAATATTATTTATCAGTTCATCATACAACTCGTATCAAGTCCTAAGGTCATAAAATGCACAAGTGAATTTAACACATTCCATCCGGACAATAGTTCATGTTCAAGGGGGAACAAGCATATGAATGCCACTCTTTTATATACATTTATCCATTTCCTTATATACATATGTGGATGCAGCTCAACAAAATGGTTCCAGTTAAGTTGGTGTCCATCTTACGGTAAGGCAAAATACAAGGTAGCAAGCAAACTTTCGAACCCAAAATAATACAGCAAAACTAACATAATACAGCAGGTTCATATTTGAACCTAGTTGGACACGAGTTGAACAAGGTAGGGTACACCCAGAAATAAGGTAACGAACCCCCATAAATATCAAAACCTAGTGACAATCACTATCACAGCAAGGCAACCACGGACACCAAACCCATAAATATCAAACGAAAATTAATTTACTTAAAAGAAATCGTGAGATTTTACTCAATTCAAGTGAAACCAATTTACTTAAAACGAGGATTAATCGTGAGTGAGTTGCTCACCTCACACAGCGATCGACTAAGGCATAAGTGGTGGCTTCAGGGCTCGATATGATGCTAGGGTTTGACAAAAGCGTGCGCGGGGACTTGGGCTTCCGACGATTTCCAGCAACGCTGCGCAAGGAGGAGGAGACGGAATTTGGAGTTTATATTTTCCTCGATTTTAGGGCTTCGTTCATTGGAGGATTGGAAAGGAACGATTTGATTTTAGAAGCAAATGTTTCGGCCATTAAAAGGAAGGAACTTCTGATTTGTGATTTTTTTGAGTGAAAATGAGAATCAATGCTTGATTTTTATAGAAGTAAATCTGGGGATAAAATCGACGTCGAGTCATAGGGTTTAGGGTTATAGCAAGTAGGTCTGCGTGCGTTTTAACTGAGGAAGGTTGCATTTAGGTAGGAAATTCCCGGGGAAGGTTTTATTTTTGTCTACCGCGAATTATCGTCAAACAGTTAGTCTTTGCACCATTAACACCATCTCCGAATGCAATGAAATTTGACGTACCTCCATGTTTCAATGTTCCGAATTCAATAAAAATATTTTGGTCGTGATCCGACTTCGTTATTTTAAATTTTAACTTATTTATCAGTTTACTAATTTTATTTTGTTCGCTCACCAATAACCTTGTTCAAAATTTCGAATTTTGAAATGTTAAATTTTCAATCTTCCTACAGATACACATATTCCCAAGTCAATCTCCATATATCTCGACGAATATTTTTTTATTTATGTATCGTTAATAATGTTTATTATTATTATTATTATTTCAACCATTTAAATCGAATCTCAAATCTAGTTCAAAATATCAATCAAATTTATTCACGACTAGTTACAAATAAATATTAAATTTTCGATTAGCCATTCTAAATTTTAATATCGAATTAAATTCTTATACAACCCAATAAACTTTTATTTTTAATCTCAAATCCAAATATAAGATTAATTGTGAAATTGTTAATAAATTTTCTATTTCAAATTGCCTAAATTTCTGGGTCGTTACATTCTTCCCCCCTTTAAAACTTTTCGTCCTCGAAAAGAAGAGAACGTTAGAGTTGTCTAATGTATACATCCAAGTTTCCATATTCGTCCGATATTAGTCCACAACTAATTGAAATATCGATATTCAAGTCATTTATCATATTCAATTTACTCGGAAAAACACATTCCTTTCCAACCCAATCTCTTCTCAAATTTCGCATTCGACATAAATTAGATTTTTATGCATCTCAAATTATTCCAAATTTATTTATAATCCTCTTCTGTCAATGATTTCTTCTCCATCGTTTCACAAGTTCCACCACATCTCCATATATTCAATCCATTTTATCCCTCTCAACACTCATTGACGAGTGTAAATACATTTCTTTTTCAAGTTACAATTTGTTGACTTGAAAATTTTCAAAATCCGAAATCTTTGATAGTTTTTACAACACGAAATTCATGCAGAAAATATCTGTATTTTACTCTAAAGCTACGTACTTGGAAATGCTTCAAAAATTCCCTTTCTTAACTTATTTAGACAAATTATGGATTTGAAAATACTTGATAGCTAGAAGTTTGACAAGTCTATTGTCGTTCTCACAGATGTTAGTCATACGCTGGCCAGGCGCATGTCTAAAATCTCTAAGTGCTAAATATCCTTGCTTCAACCTTCAGCGAAAATATTTCAAAAATTCTCTTTAAAAACAGATACGGAAAGTACCAATGTGATATTGATATGTTGATTGTTCATGAATCGCAGATACACAATGGTTTCGTCTGGATCCCCCAGAAAACATCCGTATCCGTAGGAAATCACTTCCCTGCGAATTTCGTCATGGACAGATCAACAGATATTTTAAGAATCAAAAGACATTCTGAGGTCACTGAGCGTTGATTGCTCTGTCTCAGAATCACGGAAACAAATCAAGGAATTATGAATATACTTCAAGTCACGGGAACAAAACAAGTCCCAAAGGCAAATCAGGTCACGAAGACCAATCAAGTCACGAAGACTAACTGCTGCATCAAACAGGTGGCTCACTGTCAATAAGATATCTCAAATACTATGGACCGCAGGTACACAATGGTTACGCCTGAGTCCCCCAGGAAACATCCATACCCGTAAGCTTTCACAGCTCTGCGGATTACGCCCTTACATTCGACTGTAGATCGCAGCAGTCACAATGGTTACACTTGGTTTCCCCAAGAAACATCCGTCCGCCGTAGGCTATCTGCAGCCCTGCGAATTTCGCTACAAGGTCGAATTCCACGACTCTAGATCGCAGCGATCACAATGGTTACGCCTGATTCCCTCAGAAAACATCCGACCGCCGTAGGCTATCTGCAGCCCTGCGAATTACGCTAGCAGTCGTGCTCAATGGCAACTCATGAGTTTTATGTCCGGACAACCTACCGCCACCAGCAGCACTGCAGATTGCGCTATCTGCAGTCCTTTTACATAAGCTCGAAATTCAAAGAAGAAGGATGGTACTTTCCTTATCCTTACTTTGAAAAACATACTATACTATATACATATAGTATTTTAAATCATACTTATGTCAATTCATAAGATTTCCTTTCAAACTCAAATTTACACTCTATTGGTTATAAACCGAATTTCCTTCCAAATCTCCAATTATTTACTAATTTTTCAATTTATCAAATTCTTTACTCAATTCAAATCCTTATACCCTCAAAGTTTTAGAATTCTTCTTCTTATCGCAAATTTCTTCTTCACGCATTATCACCCTTCTCATTCACATACCTCGACCGTAAATTAGCAAGCGAACAACTTCCTAAGCATCAATCCCGAAGGCCGAAACCAACATCAGATAAATACTCAGGAAATTATTCAGCTTAACTAATCTTCAGTCAGTGTTTAAATTCTTAACTTCCTTTCAAATCATTGCTTACGCAATTTCTCGGATTCAATTTATGAACACACTTCCTTTACGTTCTGTCGTCCTCCGTTCTCGACGTGCGGCTTTTTATTCTTCGATCCTTTCCATTCTGAGCTATCCAAACTCGTTAGCCTCTCAACATCTCTCTCTCTCTTTTATCATTCAAATTCTCATCAGATCTCTTACTTCCAATCAAATTCAGTTGTCCTTGAATTTTAAAATACACGATCGAATAAACTGATTCGTTGCTTCTCTTATACTCATCTTCGTTTGATATCATTCGATGATGGATCTATATTTAAATCTAAGAGAATCTTATCGAAGAATAATTCTCGCAAACCTGGATTCGAAGACTTCTGAAGACTGGGGATTCCGAACAAAATTTTAAATCTCAAAATAAATTTTTATTTCCGCTGTATTAATTTCAAAACACTAGTTTCAAAATATTTGATATTTCAAAAATAATTATTTTTCAAAATCGCTTTATTTTCAAGATCTGTTTTTAAACTCAATAAGCTAAGCTTTGAATAAACCAAAGCTCTGATACCACCTGTAACGTCCCGCCTTTTTGACCGCTTCAAATTGGTGATTAAACCGGCTTAAAACGTCCAAATCGACGGAGCGTATTTAGCTTACAGAGTTTAAAAACAGAATGAACACAGAAAATACAGAATAAATAAAAACACAGTGTTGAACAGCGAAATAAATCTTTTATATATACTCAGAAAAATTTCTTTGATACAAGAATATTTTCTATACAGCAGAACTTTAAATAGTTTGGATACAGAAAGATATTTACTGGTTTGAAATCTTCAGAGTGCGCGTCTTTGGAATCCCCAACTTCGTCAATCTTCGAATCTTGAGTTGTAATCCCTAATCTGAAATGCTCGGATCTGACCCGAGCGATCCATGCAAGAACATAAAACACTCGGGTCAGGATTAATCATTGTTCAAGTAAATTAACTTCCATGGAACTGAGTAAAATAGTTAACCCAAACCTATATAGAGTTACTAAATTTTCATATGTATCCAAACTGCCAAGTAATTATGGTCAACACATATTTAGTATAGAAATCAAAACAACATGTGGTTTGCACAATAAGGCGACAGTGAATGCACACATGTGTATCTCAGTTTA
Organism: Allium sativum; assembly: GCA_030737875.1. Taxonomy (NCBI): domain Eukaryota; kingdom Viridiplantae; phylum Streptophyta; class Magnoliopsida; order Asparagales; family Amaryllidaceae; genus Allium; species Allium sativum. The sequence goes on from CM060920.1 coordinate 497,065,308, forward strand.
ACAAGAAAATGAACCAAAACGAGTTTCCAAATTTTACAAATCAAGATAGGGGTGTGTATCCACATGTATACCCAAGTTTCACCAAACAGGGCATGACAAAATATCAAGTCAGCATGTGAATCATGTGAAAACAACAAATATAGAATAACAATGAAGCATATACGGTGCTCACTATATGTACAGGGGTACATGCCAGGGAGCCATCAACACTACCAATAGGCTATACAGAGTAATATGAGCTTACTGCCGTAATGCACACAGGTGCAAAATAAACCAAATCAAAGTGACAGTTACTTAAACCAAAATAGATTTGATGCATGTCCACAATTAATGGTGCAACTAAATCATTATCTAAAATTGGACATATAAAGTCAAACAGCATATTAACTTATTTTCATGACAATACAACTTCTTTATAATAACAAATTTAGGACAGCAAGTTAAATGTAGCATGACTGATTTAATTATGCAATATTACTGAGCAAGTTAGTCACCTGTTATAATGACATTCACGATACATCCTATGGCACTTCTATAATTTTCCCTTGTTATTTACTCAAAATAAAATGAATGCCAGTGTTATAATCTGCACGTGCGGTAACATTAATGACAATCGGTTAAGCAGATGTACACATTTCCATGACAGCAGGTACACATATACGTATGCCCACAATATGTATATACAAATACAAAGTATATATATACCTATTTATCGGCCTCCACGCATGTATACACAGCCCAAACAGACCAACCGATAGCATCAAAATGAACGATAATACTGATAATGCAATACATGGCCCCCTACATGCTATTTACCATAAATGGAAAGGAATTGCTATTTACCTTAAATCCAATACCCTACAGGCAATATACTATATAAGTTAACTTAGTCATTCAATGAGGTCAAAATTATATTTTAACAAAAATATAGTAGATACTGGAAATACAACAGTGTGCTCTAGAGGCTTAATATATCCATGTGTTTGAACAAACCATCATATATGGACAACAGTAAACCATCAGGTCTGAACTAGCAGATAGGAGCAAAGGAAAATGTAAGAACTAAGGGTGCATTAGCTTGATGTTTGAGGTCTGCTAAACCACACTACAGCCAACGTATCCAAGGGGGAAAAGAACCTCATGGCATAAAAACTTTGTTATTACTTCCTCGCCTACCAGTGGTTTAACAAAACTGTACGAGTATTTCCAGTTTGGCGAGATAATGTTTTTCTTTCAAACAAAAAGAAGAAAAAAAAATGTGTGTGTCTCTTTTTTTTTCTTTTCTATTTTTGCTATTACTAAATTCAAAGCAGCCCTATTGTTTAACCGAAGAAAGATGGCTGCCGATGAGAACCTTGGACGTTTATTGGATTTATAATGACGGAGGACTGAATAAACATATACAGATACTTCCAGGTTCCCATTTACAAACATTACAGATACTAAGGAAACTGTGAGGTTGAGAAAGTACAAGCATAGAAATGAATAGGTTTCACATCCAGGTAACTAAACAACAGGCCAACGAGCAGTGTCAGAAATGTTCATGGACTTAGATATGTATAAACAACCTATTGGTTCAACTTATGTCAATTCCGATCACAAGACATTAGCTTGCTGCTTGCGGTATCAAATTCATAGATACAAGATTTTGATAGCCAAATACTAAAAACATATGGGTCAAATGATAACAAAATGGTTTTAGTGACCCTAAAAAAAAATGCAGTGTCCTAACTAAGTTTAAAAATTCCAGGTTGCACCCACAAACACTACTGTTAGCTAACCATATAACTGGATACAAGGGTTCATTAATATAACACTATTTGTCTTATTCATTATTGTTATTGTTCATATGTAAAAATTCAATTGCAGAAAAGGCATTCACTCATGACTGTCCTATCACGGGTAGGAATCATTTTCAATATTATTTATCAGTTCATCATACAACTCGTATCAAGTCCTAAGGTCATAAAATGCACAAGTGAATTTAACACATGCCATCCGGACAATAGTTCATGTTCAAGGGGGAACAAGCATATGAATGCCACTCTTTTATATACATTTATCCATTTCCTTATATACATATGTGGATGCAGCTCAACAAAATGGTTCCAGTTAAGTTGGTGTCCATCTTACGGTAAGGCAAAATACAAGGTAGCAAGCAAACTTTCGAACCCAAAATAATACAGCAAAACTAACATAATACAGCAGGTTCATATTTGAACCTAGTTGGACACGAGTTGAACAAGGTAGGGTACACCCAGAAATAAGGTAACGAACCCCCATAAATATCAAAACCAAGTGACAATCACTATCACAGCAAGGCAACCACGGACACCAAACCCATAAATATCAAACGAAAATTAATTTACTTAAAAGAAATCGTGAGATTTTACTCAATTCAAGTGAAACCAATTTACTTAAAACGAGGATTAATCGTGAGTGAGTTGCTCACCTCACACAGCGATCGACTAAGGCATAAGTGGTGGCTTCAGGGCTCGATATGATGCTAGGGTTTGACAAAAGCGTGCGCGGGGACTTGGGCTTCCGACGATTTCCAGCAACGCTGCGCAAGGAGGAGGAGACGGAATTTGGAGTTTATATTTTCCTCGATTTTAGGGCTTCGTTCATTGGAGGATTGGAAAGGAACGATTTGATTTTAGAAGCAAATGTTTCGGCCATTAAAAGGAAGGAACTTCTGATTTGTGATTTTTTTGAGTGAAAATGAGAATCAATGCTTGATTTTTATAGAAGTAAATCTGGGGATAAAATCGACGTCGAGTCATAGGGTTTAGGGTTATAGCAAGTAGGTCTGCGTGCGTTTTAACTGAGGAAGGTTGCATTTAGGTAGGAAATTCCCGGGGAAGGTTTTATTTTTGTCTACCGCGAATTATCGTCAAACAGTTAGTCTTTGCACCATTAACACCATCTCCGAATGCAATGAAATTTGACGTACCTCCATGTTTCAATGTTCCGAATTCAATAAAAATATTTTGGTCGTGATCCGACTTCGTTATTTTAAATTTTAACTTATTTATCAGTTTACTAATTTTATTTTGTTCGCTCACCAATAACCTTGTTCAAAATTTCGAATTTTGAAATGTTAAATTTTCAATCTTCCTACAGATACACATATTCCCAAGTCAATCTCCATATATCTCGACGAATATTTTTTTATTTATGTATCGTTAATAATGTTTATTATTATTATTATTATTTCAACCATTTAAATCGAATCTCAAATCTAGTTCAAAATATCAATCAAATTTATTCACGACTAGTTACAAATAAATATTAAATTTTCGATTAGCCATTCTAAATTTTAATATCGAATTAAATTCTTATACAACCCAATAAACTTTTATTTTTAATCTCAAATCCAAATATAAGATTAATTGTGAAATTGTTAATAAATTTTCTATTTCAAATTGCCTAAATTTCTGGGTCGTTACACATAACAATTCGTCTTTCTGAACGGTTTAAGTCGGTTTAATTACCACCAAAAAAAATCGGGCAAAAAGATGGGTCGTTACACCGGTATGAGTCAAAAACGGGATTAGGACTGCAGGGAGTGCACACGTTTCTTTCTAGCTAGGGGTAGTGTCGGTGCTTAAACTGGCCGGCATTTTACTTATGTGGATGATGGATTGAGGTACCTCAGGTTTTATAGGCCGGAAGTGGTCATACTATAGGTCCAAAAGGACCGGGAAACGTGTGTTCAGGCATAATTAATCCACCACCATTAGGTGGGGACCGGCCCTGAAGATCGAATGGGCTGATGAGACCTAGTCCACTGTGTCCGTAATAGGGGTATTTGGCTGGGGGCAACATTCGCTTGGCTGGAATTGGAGTTAGTAGGAATTAACGGGCCTTGGTGAGATTAAATAATTTAAAATTAAAAATGGATTTAATAAAGAAATACAAAACCCTAATACGTATATGACCCGCCGCCATCAGTTTTGAATGGCGAAACACGTTCGTTTCTTCTTCTCCAAACAACTCCCGATCCTCTCAACAAATTCAAGTGCTCCTTTACGGAATTCGGTAGAGCAAGCTTCAAGCTCAAACCAATTCCAAAAAATTTATTGTGAATTGAAGAAGAACCCACCCTGCAAAGTTGTGTTGCTCGCGCTTGATTTCCAACACCCTAAGGCATGCGAGTTCGCCATTGTTGAGGGAGGAGGGGCGACCTTCGTAGCTCCTCGACGAGATGAGGTCTAATCGTCTTCAAGCACGGCGGTTTGAGAGATAAATCAAACCCTAACTATGAAAAATTCTGAAAACATGCGGCCTAAATACTAAGGAAGAAGAAGGTACTAATTAATTAATTAATTAATTAGTTAAATGTAATTAAATCTTTAGATGATCATATCTCATTCGTATTTACTCAGAATTTGACAAAACTGAATGCGTTAGAATCACAACGACGAGAACTACATTTCAGAGCTGACTGGGACAGATTTGGAGCTGGCTACAATTTTAGAACAAATAAAAATCGATGTGAGATTTTTGAATCCAAAATAAATAAATAAAGTTATATTAGGTTGCAGACGAAGTTTAGAAACTCTCGACACCGTCGTCCACAGACCATGGACGACTTGATTTTATTGTGGTGTGAATTTGATTATGATTGTGGTTGAAACGAAATTGATCATGTTTGTGGAAAATTCATTGAATAGTGAAAAGAAATTGTATTAGAAAAATTAAACCCTTGTATCGCCGTGAGGCCTAGGTTAGCAGAGAAGCCGCACTAGGGATGGTGTCGGTTTTAATTACCCTGCCGTTATGCTGCCGAAATTGTCTGGAATATTTATGTGTTGTGAAATATTCATGTTATGATATAAAATTGTTTAAACAATAAAAATTAGATTTTTATTGTAATGGCCCGAATTTTCGTACACTTTGAGTTGACTGATAATACCACACGTCCAACCCAAATTGCACAGAAATACGAATCATTATTAGAAAGAAGTTAGAGGATGAGAAATAGAAAGAAAGAAATAATAGAATAGAAGAAAACGAAGATCACAAACTCACAGCGGACGAATAAAATATATTAAGTAACATAACTTTTGAAATACAAATCAGTAACTAAATATACATACCATCATCAGAGCACAATAGTCATTCCTGGAACAGTTGTAAACATCTGTTTCCAGATACAACATAGTACACAGCGGAAAATATAATAGTTTATAGCTAACAGGTGAAGCTTCCTTCTTCAAGCTTCTCCGAAGTGAATCTGAAAAATCCCGACTACTTGACTGCCCATACAAATTTGGCACCCAAGAGTTTAGGGAAAACAAAACAAAATAAACTCTGGGTCAGTCATGGGACTGGTGTGAGTAAACTCCAACCATTGTTTTAACTTCCAAAATCCTTTCGAAAGAAATGATAAACATAAGACCGATCCACACATAAACACGGATGGTTTTTACCTTACGATAACCCAAAAATATTTTGATATAAAAATCCAGTGATATTATAATAGTGTCTACATCAAATAAATAGAATCTAGTGGAACGCTTGCATCTCACGCTCCATATATAATATAAAATAAAAAACTGCAGGGCGCTTATTGGAGATTGGATTTCCAACATGACAAGGTATGGAACCACCTTCCGATAGTGTATCTCTAGAGTGGAATACACTGGGTTCAACAAGAATGTCTTGCAACTCGGCCCACACATGACCGACCACTCATTTCGCTTGAGTGTATTGAATGTATATCACCAACGATTGGGATCTGCAACCATCTCCCGAAGGGACAGCATCGACAGATTAAAGAAGAAAATGGAATTTCTCTAGATAGGTGATCATACATCCTAATGGGAGCAACCCACATAGCCATGCTGCCTGCCCGATTTTTGTCAATTCCCGGTTGTGAGGGTTGAGGTTTGAATTATCTTCCAGAACATCGGGCCACCATTCGTTTTGAATGCCACATCGTCAGATCCATTGGAAATCACTAATTTATTCCCACAAAAATACTCAGATTGTTAGGCTAAAGAAGTTTCCCTTCTTTGCCACCAACTTCGTACGTTTGAAGGAATCTGTAACACCCCAGATTTTTGAATAATCGAATTAACTAAAATAAAGAATAATTAATCTCAGACATGAGAATTAAGGGAATGGGGTTGCGCCATTGTGTTCGTCTCGGAATTCTGGTTGAAATAGAGTCCGAGTTTGCGGGAAACAGATACCGGATGAAGGAGTTATAGACGAACAAAGTTTGGTGGCAAGAGAAAGAAAAAAAATGCACTGGCGCACTTGGGAAGTGCGCCAGTACAAATTTACATTGGTGCACTTCCCAAGTGCGCCCAGGCCGAGGCAGCAAGCCTGCACAGTTTTCTGGTTCAGGCTGACCCATGTTGCTGAGTCCTTTCTGACTCCTTGCTGAGTCATTAGGGCTGAGGTGTCACCCTATCATGACTGAATGGTTTTGATTAACCCTAAGATCATCCGATGGGTTAAATTAATTCAAAAATCTATAAAAAGACCCATAGACTCAAACCCTAAATCAGAATTAAAACTGAAACTATGGTCGTGATGCTTTCGTCTTGAACCATAGAGTAGCCGCCACAAATTAAAGAGGAAGAACAACAAATCAAATCAGTTCTATTCAACCCTAACAACGGATCTTCTTCAAAGGAGAGCTAATACAACTCCAGAAATCAGAATTCAGAACTCAAGACCATTTTTGAGTTGTGAGTTCGATCACTTTAACAAAATAATTGCTAAATCAATTTTGATGTGATATACGTTGGATTATAAGTTGTGGTTGTGAATCTAATTCATATGTTTAATCATGTATGTTCGCTTGATTCATATTATATGATGTTATGAAAGTTTTATATGTGATGTTATGCAAGTTTCATATATGATGTTATGAAAGTTTTATATGTGATGTTATGCAAGTTTCATATATGATGTTATGCAAGTTTTATATATGATGTTATGCAAGTTTCATATATGATGTTATGCAAGTTTCATGTATGATGCTATGCAAGTTACACATATGATGTTATGCAAGTTAATATGATAATGCCAGTTGTACATATGATGTTATGCAAGTTAATAGGATCACGCAAGTTGTATGCGAGTTATATGATGTTATGTAAGTTTGGATCTAAAATATATGCTAGTAATTCATGATGTTAACTTGTGTCAATGAATCCCTTTTTATAATCCAATCACCTAGGTTTATAACGTCAGTTTTTATGCGAATATGGATGTGGAACATATGCTAGTTCGTATAAGTATTATGTTCATATGCAAGTTTAAGTGATAATTGGATTCACATATATACAAGTTCACTCCTTTAAAGTTTAGATCCATATTCAAGTTGACATTTTTATGCTGAAACTATGACATGCATAGTTATGCAAGTTTATACCTTTATGTGGATCCATAGTTTACTCAGGTTAACATCTTTTATTGGATCCATAGTTATGCAAGATGACACCTTTATGTTTAGGTTGACGACATATATATTTTATGTAAGTTTGTGATAATTACCTAGGCTAGTTGGGTGTAAAACTATGTTCATACATGCAAGTTCACACCTTTTAGATCTATGATTTTTGGATACTTGATAATACAAAGACTATGCAAGTATGTTGTAATTCTTAATTGCAAGTTAGATGCAAATTAGATCTATTATTGTTTGTATGTGACTTTGTGACGTTTATTCCCTTTTTTTTAGTATTAGACTATTTGCTAGTCTAATATGTATATATCATGTTAAGCGAACGAATGACGGGGGTACGATGGGGATAATAGTGGATACACACATATTGTGAATTTGGCATGTAATGGCCTAAAAAGGCATGTAATTAATTTTAAGGAATAAAATTAATTAGTGATGAAATTGGTATGATTTTACATACCATAAATGGATGGACAAAATTGAGTCAATTATGGACATCGTTAAATTTGGAATTGACTGATAATTTGAATAGGGAAAGTAATTCAAATTTGGGGGAATGATTAATTCGGTGTAATTAATCATCTAAGACACGAGGTTAGTCTCGTTTGTGGTGTAAGACTGCCCGGACCCGCCCAGAAAATCCAGCTTCCACAAATGCCAGTCTAATGTGAGAGGTCTTAGGCACAAATTAAATACGTAACAGTTGTAAAGGCACGAGGTTAGGCTCGTTTGTGGTGTAAGACTGCCCGGACCCGCCCGGCAAATCCAGCTGCCACAAATGTGCTCTCATCATCTCCCCATTGCACTTTGACTAGTCTAACCTCTCGATTCCTCAACCTCTTGATCTTCGACCCAAGAATGCGCGTAAGAGCTCGTCGAATTGTCGCATCACGCTCTATCTCCACCTCTCTAAGCAAGCTCGGCTCTACCACTTCCGCGGTCTCGTGCAAGCACTTCCTCAAATGTGACACATGGAATACGTCATGTACACCACTAAGTCTCTCGGGCAACTCCACTCTATACGCCATCCGTCCAATCCTCTCCTTAATAGGAAATGGCCCTACAAACCTTGGTGCTAATTTCCCAACCGACCCAAAGCGAACAACGTTTCGTAATGGAGACACTTTGACAAAGACCATGTCCCCAATTTCAAACTCGAGATCTGTCCTCCTCTTATCCGCATAAGATTTTTGCCTATCTTGCGCTGCTTTCATCCTCCTTCGAATCAAGTCGATCTTCTCCGAAGTCTCCCTAATCATATCGGGCCCAAGTAAGATCTTATCCGTAGATTCCCACCAACATGTAGGTGAACGACAAGGTCGTCCATATAGAGCTTTGAATGGTGCCATACCAATGCTGGACTGAAAGCTATTATTATATGCGAACTCAACCAATGGAAGATGCTCTTCCCATGTACCCCCGAAGTCTAGGATACATAGCCTCAACAGATCCTCTAGAATGCCATTCACCCTCTCAGTCTGGTCGTCCGTCTGAGGATGATATGCGGTGCTCAAACATAACTGAGTCCCTACCGCCTCTTGTAAGCTTCTCCAAAATTCGCTAGTGAAAATAGGATCGCGATCTCTCACTATGCTAGAAGGAACACCGTGCAAACGAACTATCTCTCGAACGTATACAGAAACTAACCATGGAGCAGTCCTCTTACTCTTCATGGGAATAAAATGGGCGCTCTTAGTAAGTCTATCTACTATAACCCAAATTCCCGTATTACCCTTCCTCGATCGCGGTAATCCATCCACAAAATCCATCGAGATGCTTTCCCATTTCCATAGTGGAACCTCCAATGGGTGAAGCAACCCACCGGGTTTCTTTTGCTCCGCTTTTACTTGTTGGCACACAAAGCATTTAGCGACATACTCGGCCACGTCTTTCTTCATGCCGGCCCAAAAGTAAACTATCTTCATGTCTTTGTACATCTTGTCCCCGCCGGGATGAATGGTCATCTTCGAACGATGTGCTTCGTCAAGAATAGTCTTCCTTCGGTCATCATCTTTTGGTACACAAAGTCTACCGTCCCTATGTAACCAACCCTTATCATCTAGGGTATACCTGCGGAGATAGCTTGATGACTCCCCTCCTTTGAGCTTTTCTACTAACTCAACTAACTGTGGGTCGTCTCGCTGTGCCTCGCCAATCCGTCCCAAAAGCGTAGGTATGACCTCCAAGGATGCTAGCAAACCGGGTACGAAGTCAACGGAAGGTCTAAAGTCAAACATCGAAATGAATTCTAAATTTTGCCGCTCAACAAACAAAGGACTTAAGGATAATCTTTTTCTACTTAAGGCATCGGCCAACACGTTACCCTTGCCAGGGGTATATACTATCTCAAAGTCGTAGGACGCTAAGAGCTCCATCCACCTTTGCTGCCATAAGTTCAAGTCCTTTTGAGAGAATAGGTATTTTAAAGATTTATGGTCAGTGAATAGTTCGAATTTTTCGCCAAGAAGATAATGACGCCAAGACTTAAGCGCGAAAACAATAGCGGCCAACTCTAGGTCATGTGTGGGGTAATTCTTCTCATGCGCTCTCAACTGCCTTCCACCATAGGCTATTACCCTGCCCTCTTGCATTAAGACTGCGCCTAGTCCTGTCCCACAAGCGTCAGTATAAACGGTAAACGGCTTACTCCCGTCTGGAAATACTAAGACTGGGGCTGAAGTTAAAGCTCTCTTCAAACGTTGGAATGCATCATCACAATCTACGTCCCATGTGAAAACTAGGTTCTTCTTCGTCAAGCGTGTCAATGGAGATGATATCTTTGCGAAGTCTTTGATAAACTTCCTATAGTAGCCAACCAACCCCAAGAAACTTCTCACTTCGGTAGCAGTTTTAGGAGCCTTCCAATCTTGGATGGCCACCACCTTCGCGGGATCTACAGCTATCCCTTCTTTGAAAACCACGTGCCCCAAGAACCGTACTTCCTTCCTCCAGAAGTGACACTTAGAAAATTTAGCCTTAAGGCTATGCGCTCGTACGGTCTCCAACACTTCCCTAAGATGTAGGGCATGCTCTTCTTCATCCTTAGAAAAGATCAAGATGTCATCTACAAAGACCACCACGAATTTGTTAAGGTACTCCCTAAACACCCTACACATCAAATCAACAAAATATGCTGGGGCGTTTGTCAAACCGAAGGGCATCACTAGCCATTCATAGAAACCGTCCGGAGTCCTAAAGGCAGTCTTGTCTATGCTATCCTCAGCCACTCTCAATTGATGGAACCCAGTGGCTAAGTACAACTGCGAAAACACTGAGGCGCCAACTAACTGATCGAAGAGATCGTCAATCCTCGGCAGTGGGTGTATGTTCTTCTTAGTAAGTTTATTAAGTTCTCTATAGTCCACACATAGTCTAAGGGACCCATCCGCCTTCGTGGCAAATACTACTGGAGCACCCCACTCCGATATACTTCGTCTTATGAATCCCTTCTCAAGCAACTCCTTCACTTGCTTATCGAGTTCCCTCCTTTCACGTGGAGCCATGTGGCGTACTAGCAAAGATACTGGTTTCGCATTATCCACAAGATATATTCGAAAATCTATCTCCCGCTTCGGAGGCAAGCCCTTCACCTCCTCAAACACATCCGAATATTCTCGGACCACTCTAACAGATCGTAGATTTTCCTCAGACGCGTCAAGCGATTCTAGATAACTTAGCATAACCGAATTTATGGGATTACAAAAGATTTCGAGAGTGTTTCCAAGGCGAGTCACGAGCCTAACTACTCTCCTTTCACAATCAAGAACGGCCCCATTTCTGGATAACCAATCCATTCCTAAAATTAGCCCATAGCCCGTGAAGCCCAACACTTAAGCATCACATCTAAATTCAACGCTAAGTATGGAAATTTTCAAATCCAAACACATCATAGACAAATAAGCTGAGCCCCCAATTGGATTCGAAACAACTAAGGGATCCTCTACTAAACTGGTGTTTAAGTGCAGTGATTCAACTAATGATGTAGAGATAAACGAATGTGATGCGCCCGAAACGAATAAGGTACGGACATGATGATCAAACAGAAAAACTAAGCTTTCAAGAGAAATGGTTCTACCTCGTTCTTGCAGCGGTGGGACCGCGAGAGCCTGAACTTGTCCACTAGCCTGCCCTGGTGCCATAAGAGCCTGCACCTGTCCTCCCGAGGTAGCTCCTGCCCTCTGCCCCTTCTTTGGGCAGTCCTTCACTAAATGTCCCGCATTGCCACAACGAAAACAGCCTGTCTTCTTTTTCTTTCGGCAATCCTTTCTGAGATGGCCTGGTGTCCCACAGTTAAAACATTTCTTCTTTCCCTTGCCGTTATTGTCTTTACCACCCTTCTAGTTTTGTTGTTGTGGTTTCTTCTGATCCCCCTTCTTCTCGGGTGCCTTATCAGCTTTAGCGCTTTTCTCCTCATGCATAAGCGCCATTTCTACTAACTTCTCAAAGGTGGCCCCCATAGGGATGTGGGTCATAGCCAACCCTTGCAATGGTTCATTCAAGCCATTCACGAACCTCAGCGCCTTCTTCTCCGGCGTGTTCACTAAGTCCAAGCCAAACCTTGCTAACTGATTAAATTTGTTAACATATTCTTTCACTGATGAGCTGCCTTGCTTCAATGTCAAGAACCTTTCCATATATAGATTTTCTTCTGCCCTTGAGAGAAACTTCGCCTCGAACCTACGTCTGAAATCCGCCCAAGAGTCAACAGGACGCTCCCCATTAGTGACCTCCCACCAAAACGAGGCCTCTCCCTTCATCAACCAAGCTGCTAAACGAACTCTCCTCCCTTCTTCTACTTCAAAGATTTCTAGCAATTCTTCCACCTCCTTAAGCCAATCTCTAGCTTCCACAAACGTTTCTGACCCTTGAAATGGTTTTCCACCCATAGCCTTGAATTCCTTGCACGTCTTTGCAAAAGTATCTACGCGAGGAGGAGGAGGAGGAACGGGTGCAACTGTGGTGGAGGAACATTGGCTGGACCTGCAGCGGCCCTAGCCTCTAATAACCTCCTATACCATCCTGGTATCGTTACACCGTCGGGTAGATTAAGATCTTTAGCCATGCTGAAACGAAAAAGGAAAGATTCAGAATGGAGAATTCGAAAGATAAAGATATGGGCTATTGGGGATTATGTTTTTTTTCTTAAAAACTCTTCTCTTTAAATTTCTCTTTAAAACATGTTTTTGAAAGCACTTCTTCCAAAAATAACTATTTTTCTAAAGTATTTTTATCTGTTCTGGTAACCTTAAGCTCAGATACCACGTGTAACACCCCACGTCCATTAATGTCACTCACAAAGGGAATGCATTAACTTCCATGGAGGTTATAAGTGAATATAGAACAGAAAAATTACAACAAGACAGATAATAAGTAGTACTTGAAAACTAAAACTTCATTTTATTGCAGCGGAAACATGTTTATTACATCACAAAACCATTAATCAGAGTCAAGTACATTATCTATCTTCATAAAACAAAATACATAATCCCATTACACAAATAGCCATTAAAGAAGATAGCAAGCTGGACTTTTCTTCAAGGGTCCAAGCTTTCCAAGAGAGATAAAGCAATCCAATCAAACTCCACTAGAGCGGGGCCCAACCTGAGGACCTGGAGGGGGAAAAGGATAGAAATGGAGGGGGTCAGACATAAAGTCTGGCGAGTATGATAATTCTAACAATACTATTATCAAAATAACTAGACTAAGGCATAAGCTGGAAGACAAGTAAATGTCTATGAACTCTTAGGAAGATAAAGATAGCGTTTAAGATAACGTTAAAGATAACGGTAAAGGCACACCTAATTACTAACGAATGATTACTACACTGCACCGCACATTACTACACTGCACCACACCAGTCACCCTATTTTTTGATCCCTCTTGCTTCACACAGAAACTTTATAAATAGCCTTACGTACCCCTAGCTGACTACATAGGTGTCGTCTGCCCCTATCTCCACTAGGTGTACCCCACTACCCACTTTCGATCGGCTCCCTACTCGTAGATACCCGTGCTGGCCCCACTGTGGGGTGTATCACTCCCCTAAAGTGGCAACCTGATGCAACTTGAGAATGCACGGCTTATACCTACACGATGCAACAACGTCTTACCTACCAGCCCGGGTCCACACACGCATACGAAACCCGTTGGACTTGCGTTGCCACTGCTCCCCGTTTTGGCCTCTTACAGTCAAATCCAGCATGTGTGTCCCGTCCTCGACTTGGGTCGAGCCCACAAAGATACGTTTGGGATACTGGTCGAAATGGGCCCCCACAAGCTACCCACCTAAGCTTGTCACTAGTATATTTCACTTAACCCTCTTAGTCATGTTCATTTACATGTGTGTTTGGTTAAGTCTTACTAATCGTATTTCACATGCCACTAAGGGCACCCCCTAGATTCCTCATGCCACCCAAGGTACCTACTTAACCCCCATGTCCCACCTTACATGTTTATCTGGTTAAGTATTTCTTAATTCATTCAGGCCATAACCTCATAAAGACCTCTCACATTAGACTGACATTTATGGCAGCTGGATTTGTCGGGCGGGTCCGGGCAGTCTTACACCATAAAAGAGTCTAACCTCGTGTCTTTACAACCGTTATGCTTTAGTTTAGGCCTAGGACCTCTCACATTGGGCTGACATTTGTGACCACTGGATTTGCCGGGCGGGTCCGGGCAAGTTTACGTCACAAACGAGTCCAACCTCGTGTCCTAAGCATTGATTAACACTTAAAATCTTTTACCCCAGTTTTAATAATTCCCTATTCAAATTATTAATTAAGTCAACTTTTAATGATGTCCATAATTGACTCAATTATGGCCATCCACTTATGGCATGCAAAATCATATCAATTGCACCCCAACTTTTTAATATTAAATCCTTAATATTACCCCTACCCCACGTTTATACGTTCGCTTATTCAACGCATAATATAGGCTAGACTTGTATAGTCTAACACCTAGCACAAAGATAAATTATCACAACATATAGACAATTAAAATAAATCTAATCATAATAGGGGTGAAACTTGCATAAACTACACATGTTAAGGATCAAAAGGTGTCAACTTGTTAAATGTCTCAATTTACATGATATGATCATAGCCCAAATCTATACATAAACTTGCATATGGGGTTTTTAGGCAACATAATGATGGTGTGAACTAGCATAGGATATCACATATGTCATAGCATAATTCTAGATGTCATAATAGATGTCTTGGCATATGTTCATAACTTTTCTAACCAATCTAACTTGCATATGTGACTTGTCATATAGATCAACATAACCCAAACATGATGATTTAATTAATATGAACTAACTAGCATAGATGGTAACATCATGGCCTTTTTAACATGTATGATTCATCACAACTTAGCATAGAAACTTTCAACATACATAACATCATCATAGCATGATTTACAACATATAAGATATCATTATCACATAACATTGGATTTACAATATACATGATAGCAAAAGGGGTTTACAACAACATATATGATAATTCACATCATCTACTCATAATCCATTCATAACTCAACCTAATTAAAATGATAATAATCTTGTTAAGATCATCATACTCACAATTTAGAGAAGAAAAGAGAGAGTTTTGCTTTGCTTTAGGGTTGAGAGAATTAGAATTGAATTTGCTTTTTTTCTTTCTTAGTTGGCGGCGGCTCCATTGATTTCCATGGCGACGGTATGACGGTAACTATTCTATTAGGTTTAGGGTTAGCATTAGGATGTATTTATAGGTGTAGGAAGTTATTTAGGACCATTAGATTAACCCTGAACCATGAGAACCAATCAAATGCAAAATCTGCATTTGAGCGAATCGGCCCACGGGTTGACAGCCAAACACCCTGGATTAACCCCTAGTCGACCCAGCGAGGCTCGGGTCGACCTCAAAAATGGGCCGGTTCGGTTATTTCCCCTCCCAATTCGCTGTTTTGAACTTTTTCGCATATTTTTTTATTTAATTTATATATATATATATATCAATATATATATATATTTCTCTGCGCAACCCATTTCACTTAATTCTTTTCTAAAAATTAAGTATACTTTAATTTGTGAATTTTAATGTTATAAAATTACGAGGTGTTACAACCCCTGAAGCCACTTTTAGCTAGAAAGAAACGCATGTCCTCCCTGAGGTCCTTCTCCCGTTTTTAGTTCACGACCGGGGTATGAGGCTCGCGGATCAACGTTACACAAAGCTATGCCACATAGGCTGTGCTTTGATCATCCACCACAAGACTTTTCTTTTCAACAGAAGCCTCGATCAATTGCCACTTAGGCATGCCACACAGGCAATTCACTCCATGCATTTGATATCCATTAATATATAACCTCTGAGCTCGTACGTCTCAGAGAAGGGCGTTAAGCAAGAGAATAAATTCTCCGCCGCCAAACAGATACATATTTAATAGAAATCAATCACACAGACTAAAATCCAATGTCAGACACACAGTCCATTTATAAGTTCGTTCTGGGTCTGAACAAAACCGGAGGCACCTAGTACCTCGCATATCCATCGATCTCCAAGTACGTCTGGACGATCACCAACTGATTCCCTCCTCTTGGGTGTACGGCCCAATCAAGATCATCAGTAATTATCCAAGCGACATGAAAACCTCCGGTCTTCAAGCACCGTCTTCACCTTCGACCTATCGTCGTATCAGTTATTCTGGATGGGATAAACCCGATCTTCCCGAATAACTCGCGTATACTTTAAATAAGTGTTATACAAACACAACATACGCCTCATTCCAATTCATCAGTCACTAACCGTAAATTAATCAAGAGAATAATCCCCCAAATATTAACCCCGAAGGCCGAAACCAACCTCAGATCAATACCCAGGAAACCGTTCTGCTTAGCTAACCTACAGTCAGTTTCTAAATTTCACTTTCTTAGGGAAAGGTTCCCATTAATTTTATCAAAGATAAATTCTTTTAAATTTATTCTTTAATCTACTTTTGAATATCAACTCAAACTAGTCGGGATTAGCGAACCTTACCGAAGTAATCGTTTGTTTTAATTTCCCCATCCCAACCTATTCATCCCATGAAGTAAAACTGGTCTTACTTCATATCTAACACCACGGTGTTATCGGTAAATTCAATTACCATTTCACGTTCAAATCTAATTAAAGGTTTAACTATCGCCTGGAGCAAAACTGGTGATACTCCATTCTCGATCTTTTCAATCTAATTAAAGATTCATTTAAACTCCACTTAGTTTTAATCTTTAACTGGGTTAAAGAATCAGTGTCATTTAAAGACACCATTCACGACAAACCCAAATCACATTTGACATCAAATACAAGGCTCTGAATAGAAAATATACCGGCTTATATTCAATATCAAATTCTACGACCAAAAAATATCGTATTGGAAATAACGATATATATATATCTTTCAAATTCCCATAACAATATCTGTATCACCACGAAATCCAACATCGAAATATTCCGAAGACAGTTTCGATTCAAATCCATTCCAATATAATTATTGGAAATTCTGGTTATTTTCAAAACCATTTCAAATCCGATTTATTTATTAAAAAATAAATAGAATTATAATTCTAGTTCAAAACTTGTTCATTTTGATAAAAAACTATTTTTATCTTTTCAAATATGGAGTTTTTCATCCCAATTCTTCCCAAATCATTTCTTATGATTTTACAAAAATTATTGATAATTTTAATAATTTTGCCAAGGCCCGTACGGTCGATTTCCATCAATGGCCATCGAACTGCACTTACAGCGACCTTTTCCAAATTTGATTTGGACATAATTCCAAATCCAACCGTTAGATTTCTAATTTCTAATATTCGTTAGAAAGCTCTTTTCGATGTGAACCCAACGGTTCCGGTTTTAGGAGAATCCGACGGTCTGATCTCCCGTAATATCCGTTCGAAGTCAATGGTCGAAATTCGCAAACTGCCGCAGCGCGGCGCGTTCTATTCAGGCCATTATATTATATATATAATATATATAATATGTAATTCATCGATTTCCTTTTAAAACGTGCTTTATAAATCGTTTTAAATTCATTTTCAAAATGGTTTCAACTTCATATTCAATTTCAAATCAAAATTGAATATTCCAATATAAATTCGTTTTAAATTCATTTCAAATCGATTTCAATTCAATTTCAATTTAATTCGAATTCAATTCCTTTCGATTTCAATTCGAATTCAGTTCTATTCAATTTAATTCGAATTTCGATTATTTTCAATATAATTCAAATTTCGAAATCACTTTCAATATACATTGAAAATTGAATAAGTCGATATAAATATCGTTCACGTCAAAATGGCGTCAATCTAATCAACACGGCTTCATATATTTCTATTTTCAAATATTCTATTTCAAATATTTCTTTTTCAAATATTTCTATTCAAATATTTCTTTTCAAATATTCTATTTCAAAACTGGAATGAGGCCCAATCAATTACCATAGATTTTATTTCCATGGATTTCCATACAACGCATGTATATATCAACAATGACAAATAATCAACCATCATCCAAAGTGCATTCTACACTGTATAAGCATCAAATATAAATATTCAACGCTTATAACAGTCTGTCAATCAATCGATCGACATACAACTAAACAATCGGGATTAGTGTACGTCAAATATCATCCCAATACCCGTGTGGGGTTTCAAACAATCAAACACATATTTTATTTGTGTAGTTGGGCGATGTGTAAAATTTATCGTCCCAATCAATATCAGTCAAATGTGTATATAAACAAATCGTCTGATTTGTTTATTTTTATTTCCTTTCATATACATGTTAAAAATTCTATTTTTAACTATAAAATATTTTTAACTATATAAATATTTTATTTCGTTTCACATAACACAATCAACTACACATCAAAATCGAACAAACAAGCATACAAGCCGTCCATGGTCTGTGGACGACGGGTGTCGGGTGCTACTAAACACCGTCTACATCCTAGTATATCTTTTAACTAGAAAATTAAATTAAAAGGTGAGAAGTTCTCACCAAAGCTATCCCAACTCCACGACACTTCATATGTAGAAATCTTCGTCGTTCTCGCCCTTTTGTCAATATTCACTACCAGTATTCTCTAAATATATAAAAATCACATTTTTACTTCGCTATTCGATTTATAAAAATCGAACTTTTACTTTGCTATTCAATATATAAAAATCTAATTTTTACTTTGCTATTCAATATATAAAAATCGAATTTTTACTTTGCTATTCAATATATAAAAATCGAATTTTTACTTTGCCATTCAATATATAAAAATCGAATTTTTACTTTGTTATTCAATATATAAAAATCGAATTTTTACTTTGCTATTCAATATATAGAAATCATATTTTTAATCTTTCTATAATATAAAAATTATATTTTTAACCTTCCTATAATATAAAAATTATATTTTTTTTCGACTAAAATTCATATCTTCTTCTAATCAAAGATTATATTTCTAATTTGCTACTAACCATATAAAGATAACATTTTTAATTAGCTACTAACCTTTTTATTTTAAACACAATTAAAAACTGAAAATAAAATTAGATAAGTAAATAAAACTTACTTTCCTAAATGGAGGAGGAGGGGTGGTTCATCACTGTTGGCCGGGGGGTTCACCGTCGCTGTGGTGGCAAGGGAGGAAGAAGAAGAAGCAGCGGCCACAGCAGCAGGAGGAGGAGGCGTCAGGTGCTCGTGCACGTCGTTTGAGGTAGGGGTTTGTGTCGCACAGCAGCAGGAGGGGGGCGGGGGTGCGTCGTTCGGTAGGAGGAGGGGGAATCGCGCACCAGGAGGAGGGGGGATCACAGTGGCAACGCCGCCGGGGGGGGGAGGGGGTCGCGATCGATTAGGCTAGGTTTTTTTTTTCTCTGTTGACTTTGAATGAAGGGAGGGGGTGTAACAACCCGAAAATCTGGGCCAGTTTAAAATTTTTATTTTGGCAATTATAGCGAGTTTTGATTATTTAAAATGAATTATTTTAAATAATATCGACGAGAAATTTATTTTGAATATGATTCGAACGTATATATTATACGCATCGTCGTTAGAATATAAATATTTATATATATAATTATAAATAGAATTGAAAATGGCGCGGTAGTTCGATAATTCGATTTCAAACTTCAATTGAATGTACCGGGTGCAAAACAATCCGGATTTTAGTGAAACCAAAAATAATGGAATCTAATAGTGAATATCTTTCCAACGAATCAAAAAAATCGAAATTTCATATCAGGAATCAAAAGATATGTCCAGTTGAAAATTCTGAATAGTCGCTATGGAATTCAGGCCCTTAAATATGGACATTTTGCAAATGACCTCGGATTTGGACGAAACCACTTTTGTTAGATCCGCAGTGTCAAGTTATTGCTAGGTTTCAAATTTCATAATTTTTCGAATCAATATGTGAGCGTGGCAGAGGAAAACGCGTTTGACCAGTTTCAGTTGATTTTAATCGACTGGAAATTGGCCATTTTTCAAACGGTCTCAGAATTCGACGAAACTAGTTTTGTTAGGACCGTATCGTCAATACGAAGCTAGAAAATATTTTTCTGGAATTTTTCTAGTTAGTATGTGACCCCGGTATATTGAAATACGTTTAAAATTCAATATAATGATTTAAATGTAAATGCAATAGAAAATGATCGAAACGATCGAATCAGCTTGCGGTACATATCCCATTGTGTTCGGAATGGGGGTAGAACGCTATGGACGACAGGCGGTGGGCCTCGTTTCGAGGTCGTATGAAAAAGTCAACTTAAGGTTGAATTAAATAATAATAAAATTAAAAAAAAAAAAAAAAACATCTCTTCTCCCTTATATCTGCTGCCCCCCCCCCCCCCGATATTTTCTCAGGAGAAAAAAAAACGAAATAAAAAAAAAAGAGAAAGAAAAGAAATCGCGATCGCCCCCCCCCCCCCCCCCCCGATCCAGCATCGCCGCCCTCCGCCACTCCGCCGAACGCCATCGCCCGAAGCCCGGCGCCGCGCCTCCCCTCCCATCTCCTCCCCTCTCTCCACTCGATCTCCCAAAGCCCTCCGCCCCAAACCGAACTCTCCAGCCCTAGTGGGACCCACCGCCGCCTGAGGTGCCAACCCCCGACCTGCGACCCCCCCCCCCTGAAGTGCCGCCGACGACAGCTTCACCCCCCCCCCCCCTTTTTCTTCAAATGCTGTAAGTTTTTAATTTATTTACTTTATTTTTATTTTTATTTAAAACAGAAAACCGATTTTTAAATGATAGAAAATAAAAACTGATTTTTATAGGAAGTAAAACTGATTTTAATTTGAAAGGGAAAATGATTTTTAAACTGAATTTAAAATGATTTCTTAACTAGGAAGAGGTTTGAAATTTAAAAGGAAAAATCAGATTTCTATATATCGAAAGTTCGAAAGAAAAATATAGTTTTTATGTTTTGAAGTTCGAAAGAAAAATATAGTTTTTATGTTTTGAAGTTCGAAAGAAAAATATAGTTTTTATGTTTTGAAGTTCGAAAGAAAAATATAGTTTTTATGTTTTGAACTTCGAAAGAAAATAGAATTTTTATATATTGAACTTCGATAAGAAAATAGAATTTTTATATATTGAACTTCGATAGAAAAATGGAATTTTTATATATTGAACTTCGATAGAAAAATGGAATTTTTATATATTGAACTTCGATAGAAAAATAGAATTTTTATATATGGAACTTCGAAATAAAAATTCGATTTTTATAAACTGAACTTTGAAATAAAAATTCGATTTTTATATATTGAATAGCGAACTAAAAATTCGATTTTTATATATTGAATAGCGAACTAAAATTTCGATTTTTATATATTGAATAGCGAAGTAAAAATATGATTTTTACATATGTAGTGAAAGCGAGCAACGAAGGTGACAAAAAGGCGAAACGACGAAGACTTCTGCAAAAGGAGTGCCGTGGAGCTAGGATAGCTAATCTGTGAGAATTTCTCACCTTTCAATTTATTTTTCTAGTTATATATATATACTAGGATGCAGACGGTGCTTAGTAGCACCCGACACAATCGTCCACAGACCATGGACTTGTTTGTTTGGTTGCATAGATTAGTTGAATTATTTGTTTGAATGGAATTGTTTGGTGAGATGAAATTGATTTGATTGATGTGTGAATGGCGTGGGCCTTCACTAGACCGGGGATAAGGCTAGGCCTCGTCCCGTTTCTAGTATCGTGCCGTTATGCCGCCAAAATTTTCTAAAATATGTTAGAAAAATAAAAATATCATTTTATTGAATAAATGAACTGAATAGAAATTCATAAGTTGGAATAAAATGTTTTACCGTTAAAAATATAATTTTTAACGTGAATGTGAATAAGTAAAATATTCATTTACAAACCAGACGGTTTGTGTATGTACACCTATTTGAATGACATTGATTGAGACGATAAATTTTACACATCGCCCAACAGCACGAACAAAATCTGTGTTTGATTGTTTGAAACCCCACACGGGTGTTGGGATGAAATTTGAAGTTCACTCATCCTGATTGATTAAATATGTCGATCGATTGATTGACAGGCTGTTATAAGCGTTGAATATCTATATTTGATGCTTATACAGTGTAGTGCACTTTGGTTGATGGTTGATTATTTTCAATGCTATTATATACATGTGTTGTATGAAAATCCATATAATTAATTTTATATGGTAATTGATTGGGCCTCATTCCAGTTTTGAAAAAGAAATATTTGAAAAAGAAATATTTGAAATAGAATATTTGAAAATAAAGGAATATATGAAGCCGTGTTGATTAGATTGACGCCATTTTGACGTGAACGATATTTATATCGATTTTAAAACGATTTCGAAATGAATTGAATTGAAAACGATTTCGAAATGAATTGAATTGAAAACGATTTCGAAATGAATTGAATTGAAAACGATTTCGAAATGAATTGAATTGAAAACGATTTCGAAATGAATTGAATTGAAAACGATTTCGAAATGAATTGAATTGAAAACGATTTCGAAATGAATTGAATTGAAAACGATTTCGAAATGAATTGAATTGAAAACGATTTCAAAATGAATTGAAAACGAATTCGAATTGAATTAAAAGTGAATTGAAATGAATTCAAATTGAATTGAAATTTGAATTGAATAGAAATGAATTTTAAAACGAATTTATAAAGAAGAATTCCATTTTTGCTTTGGTTTGAAATGGGAGTTGAAATAGGTTTTGAAACGATTTTAAAACTATTTATATAATTCGTTTTGAATAGAAATCGACGAAGTATATATTATATATATTATATATATAATATAATGGCCTGAATAGAACGCGCCGCGCCGCGGCAGTTCGCGAATTTCGACCATTGACTTCGAATGGACATTACGGGAGATCCGACCGTCGGATTCTCCTAAAACCGGAACCGTTGGGTTCGTATCGAAAAGAGCTTTCTAACGAATATTAGAAATTAGAAATCTAACGGTTGGATTTGGAATTATGTCCAAATCAAATTCGAAAAAGGTCGCTGTAAGTGCAGTTCGATGGCCGTTGATGGAAATCGACTGTACGGGCCTTGATAAAATTATTAAAAATAGTAATAATTTATGTAAAATCATAAGAAATGATTTGTGAAGATTTGGGATGAAAAACTCCATACTTG
Organism: Allium sativum; assembly: GCA_030737875.1. Lineage (NCBI taxonomy): Eukaryota > Viridiplantae > Streptophyta > Magnoliopsida > Asparagales > Amaryllidaceae > Allium > Allium sativum. The sequence continues at coordinate 497,088,400 of CM060920.1, forward strand.
AAAAGATAAAAATAGATTTTTATCGAAGTGAACTAGTTTTGAACTAGAATTATAATTCTATTTATTTTTAAATAAATAAATTGAATTCGAAAAGGGTTTTAGAAATAACCAAAATTTCCAATGATTGCATTGGAATGGATTTGAATCGAAATTGTCTTCGGAATATTTCGATGTTGGAATTCGTGATTATACAGATGTGGTTATGGAAATTTGAAAGATATATATTTATATCGTTATTTCCAATACGACATTTGTTAGTCGTAGAATTCGATATTGAATATAAGCCGATATATTTTCTATTCAGAGCCTTGTATTGAATATCGAATGTGATTTGGGTTTGGCGTGAATGGTGTCTTCACTAACACTGTTCTTGAACCCAGTTGAGAAAAGATTAAATCTTTTTATTTAGATTTAATGAAGTGTACCAATTAAATAATATTTAATTGGAATTGAATAGATATTGATTTTTGGGTTTATCGTGAACAGTGTTTTAAATAACACTTGTTCTTTAACCCGATAATTAATGAATGTGATTTGGGTTTGTCGTGAATGGTGTCTTCACTAACACTGTTCTTGAACCCAGTTGAGAAAAGATTAAATCTTTTTATTTAGATTTAATGAAGTGTACCAATTAAATAAAATTTAATTGGAATTGAATGGATATTGATTTTTGGGTTTATCGTGAACAGTGTTTTAAATAACACTTGTTCTTTAACCCGATAATTAATGGGATGTGACTTTGGGTTTATCGTGAACCGTGTTTTAAATGACACTGATTCTTTAACCCAGTCACAGATTAAAACTAAGTGGAGTTTTAATGAATCTTTAATTAGATTGAAAAGATCGAGAGTGGAGTATCACCAGTTTTGCTCCAGGCGATAGTTAAATCTTTAATTAGATTTGAACGTGAAATTTAGAAACTAACTGTCGGTTAGCTAAGTAGAATGGTTTTCTGGATATTGATCTGATGTTGGTTTCGGCCTTCGGGGTTAATATTTGGGGAATTATTCTCTTGATTAATTTACGGTTAATGACTAATGAGTTGGAATGAGGCGTATGTTGTGTTTGTGTAACACTTATTTAAAATATACGCGAGTTATTCGGAAAGACCGGGTTTATCCCATTCTGGATAACTGATACGACGATAAGTCGAAGATGAAGACGATGGTCGAAGACCGGAGGTCTTCACGTCGTTTGGGTGATAACTGATGATCTTGATTGGGCTGTACACCCAAGAAGATGGAAACAGTTGGTGATCGTCCAGACGTACTTGGAGATCGATGGATATGCGGGGTACTAGGTGCCTCCGGTTTCGTTCAGACCCAGAACGGACTTGTAAATGGACTGTGTGTCTGACATTGGATTTTAGTCTGTGTGATTGATCTCTATTAAATATATATTGATGGATATCAAACGCATGGAGTGAATTGCCTGTGTGGCATGCCTAAGTGGCAATTGATCGAGGCTTCTGTTGAAAAGCAAAGTCTTGTGGTGATGATCAAAGCACGGCCTTTGTGGCGTAGCTTTGTGTAACGTTTGCATCGCGAGTTTCACACCCGGTATGAACCAAAAACGGGAGAGGACATCAGGGAGGACTTGCGTTTCTTTCTAGCTAGAAGTGGCGTCAGTGGTTTTACACGCCCTGACGAGTTTGACTTATGTGGTTGTTGCGGTTGCGAGGCGCCTCGGTTATATCGGTTTCGGCCGAATGCATTCTGGTCGGCTGACGGACCAGACTTACACCCCATAGGGTGGGGAGACGTATTGTTCAGGCATAATAATCCACTCCGTGTGGACCGGCCCTGACGATCCAAGGGGCAGTTGCGGCTGTTCCTGAGACACGGGCTAGAGCGTCTCGAATCGGTTGAGGACTATCTTTTGCCTCGGTTCATAGATGGAAATCCAATTTCCAAATACGTGACATTTGCGGTTTTAGTTGTAATCCTATATATGGCGACATAGTGGGATGGGGCGCTTATGCCGCCTATGATTGATACTTATGATTTGAAGTTGTTTTATACACTATGCACTTATAATAGTATCAAATGATTTGTTTTAAACGTATCAAGCATTCTTTGGCTGTTATAAGGGAAAACCCTATCCTCGGCTGCGTTGCATTGTGTGATGGGACCTGGGTCTTATAACAGCTTCATTTTTCTTTATTTAGCATTGCGCTGTTTGTTTTATGCACTGGTATTCTTGGGAGGAAACCCGTTCCGTGTTATACGGCGTGGTCCCTTGATTTACCTAATGATTTAAAATAAAGATTAATAACTGTTTTAGTTCTCACACCAGTCACATGACTGACCTGGAGTTTATTGTTTTAACCTAAACTCTGGGTGCCCTTATTTTGACACGGGCAGCTAGTAGTTTCGGTTTCGCAGATTTTTATTCACAGGATCCTGGTTCACAGCTGGAACGATATCCGGAAAGCTTTGTATCCGTATATCTCATTCTAAGTTGTGTATTGTATTATTTTCCGCTGCGATGTATTTAAATGTAATTTAAATCTCTGATATTTCTGTGTAATATTTATTTGTTTATACTCTGTATATTCTTGTAATCTGATGCATTGTTGTAATATACAATGAAATGTTCTTCTGTATGCGTTCTGTTTTGTCGTGTTCTCAAACGATAGGGCGTTTCGAATGGCCTGAATCGGTTTAGCGACTGGTTCGGACCGAGCGAAATTCCTTGCCGTCACATTTGGTATCAGAGTAGGAATATATAAATATTTAATTTTAATTTCAAAAAGCAACTTTTAATCTTGACCTCGAAATCGAACCCACCGCCTATCGTCTATAGCTAATTACCCTCATTCCGAACACAATGGGATATGTATCGTAAGCTGATTCAGTTGTTTCGATCAGTTTCCGTCAAAATCAACATATAACTCTATATATTGAATTTGAACGCGCATTTCAATTTACTGGGGTCACATACTAACTCCAAAAATTCCGAAAAAATATTTTCTAGCTTCGTAATGACGATACGGTCCTAACAAAACTAATTTCGCCAAATTCTGAGACCGTTTGAAAAATGGCCATTTTCCAGTCGATTAAAATCAACTGAAACTGGTCAAACGCGTTTTCCTTTGCCACGCTCACATATTGAATTGAAAAATTTTGAAATTTGAAACCTAACAATAACTTGACATCGCGGATCCAACAAAAGTGGTTTCGTCGAAATCCGAGGTCGTTTGCAAAATGGCTATTTTTAAGGGCCTAAATTCCATAGCGACTATTCTGAAATTTCAACTGGACGTAACTTTTGATTCCCGCTATGAAATTTTGATTTTTCGGATTCGTTGTAAAGATATTATCAATTAGATTCAAATATTTTTGGTTTCACTAAAATCCGGATTATTTTGAATCCTGTACATTCTTTTGAAGTTTGAAATCGAATTATCGAACTACCGCGCCATTTTCAATTCCTTTTATAATTATAAATAATTATTTATATTCCAACGACGATCTATATAATATATACGTTCGAATTCTATTCAAAATAAATTTCTCGTCGTTATTATTTAAAATAATTCATTTTAAATAATCAAAATTCGCTAAAATTGCCAAAATAAAAATTTTAAATTGGCCCAGATTTCCGGGTTATTACAATTGATGAATTCACACGCACCCCTCTTGTGCACAACAATCCCATCATTGTAACGACCCAGAAAATCTGAACCAATTTAAAATTTTTAAATTGGCTAAAATAATGGATTTTAAATATTTAAAATAAATATTTTAAATAAAGGCGATGAAAACTGAGTTCGAATCGACAATTGAAAACGAATATAATTAATTATAATTATATATAGAATTGAAAATGGCGCGGTAGTTCGATAATTCGATTTCAAACTTCGATTGAATATACCGAGTGCAAAACAATCCGGATTTTAGTGAAACCAAAAACATTAGGATCTAATTGATGATATCTTTCTAACGAATCTGACCAATCGAAATTTGATAGCGGGAATCAAAAGATATGTCCAGTTGAAAATTCTGAATAGTCGCTATGGAATTCAGGCCCTTAAAAATGGACATTTTGCAAACGACCTCGGATTTGGATGAAACCACTTTTGTTAGATCCGCAGTGTCAAGTTATTGTTAGATTCCAAATTTCATAATTTTTCGAATCAATATGTGAGCGTGGCAAAGGAAAACGCGTTTGACCGATTTCAGTTGATTTTAATCGACTGGAAATTGGCCATTTTTCAAACGGTCTCAGAATTCGACGAAACTAGTTTTGTTAGGACCGTATCGTCAATACGAAGCTAGAAAATATTTTTTTGGAATTTTTCTAGTTAGTATGTGACCCCGGTAATTTGAAATGTGCGTTTACAATTCAATATAGTGATTTAAATGAAAATTCAAAAGGAAACTGATTGTAACGATCAAATCAGCTTGCGATACATATCCCATTGTGTTCGGAAAGGGGGTAAAACGCTATGGGCGACAGGCGGTGGGCCTCGTTTCGAGGTCGTATGTAAAAGTCAACCTTTTTACAGAAAATTAAATAATTAATTAATAAAAAAATTATATATTATTTTAATTTTCTTTCCCCCCCTTTTTTCTTCTGCTTGGCCCCCCGCCCCCCCGATTCATTTACCAGAAACTAAATTAAAAAAAAGGGGAGGAAAGCCTAAACCCTCGAAGCCGCCGCGTGAACCCTCGGAGCCGCCACCTCGTCTCGAAGTCGCCGACGAAGATCCCGCACCTCCCTGAAGCCTCGACGCCCCCCCTCGAAGCTCGCGAAGACGTCGCGCCACCCCCCCTCGAAGCAACTCCTCCTGCCACCATCGTTCGAAACCCTAGCGACGCCGCCTTCTTCTTCCCTCCGCTTCGTAAGCCATCGGTGAGAATCTAATTTAATTTATTTTTATTTTATTTTTGTTTTGCTAATTTCTGAATTTTTAGAATATTAAAAAAAACTGATTTTTTTTAATAGAAATAAAAACGGATTTTATAAAGAAATAAAAACTGAGTTTTTTTAAAGATTTTTAAACTGCTTTTTAAAAACTGTTTTTTTAAAAAAGGATTTAAAAACTGATTTTGAAAAGGGATTAAAAACTGATTTTTTATAAAAAGAAAAACTGATTTTTAAAAGCAAAGAAAAACTGATTTTAAATAGTTATAAAAACTGATATTTTTTTTTAAAAAAAAAGAAAAACTGATTTTTGAAAAGGATTTTTAAACTGATTTTTAAAAGGTTTTGAAAACTGATTTTAAATAGTTATAAAAACTGATTTTTAAAAGGTATTGAAAACTGATTTCTTTAGAAAGAAAAATCAGATTTTTATATATTGAATAGTCGAAGTAAAAATCATATTTTTATATATTGAATAGCATCGTAAAAATTCGATTTTTACATATGTAGAGAATACGGGCGAAAGCGACAAAAGGCGAAGATTTCTATAAAGGAAGAGTCGTGAAGTTGGATAGCTATTGGTGAGATTTCTGATTTAAAAATATATATATATGTGTGAAACGAAAGTGAATTGCTATATATAAATATATATCTATATATATACGCCCCTCGTCCACAAACCATGGACGATATTTATTGGTTGAAATGGTTGTGAAAATTGATTGATAGCGAATAATTGTTTGGGATTGTTTGTGATTGATATTGGTTGATTGTGGTTGAAAAATACCCATTTGTGGTTGAGAAATATTTGGTTGAAACCACATAGGATTAGTTTGTGGAAATGAAATAAATAAATATATACATGCCGCCTGCGTGCGAACTAGATGCATGATCCCCATTGTCAAAAACCGCGAGGTTTTAAGGTAGAGCGAGGAGCCGTACTAGGGACGGTCCCGGTTTAACTACCCTGCCGTTATGCTGCCGAAATTTTGAATAATATTTGTGTGTTTGAATTATTTTCATATGCTTAAACTATATTTATTCATTGTATAGAAAACATTCATGTGTTGAATTGATATTCATTCGTTGTTTAGAAATTCATGTGTTGAATGGTATTCATATTTTGAAATAAATTGTTCGATAATAAAAATCACATTTTTATCTATATATAAAAACCATAGAAAACATTCATGTGTTGAATTGATATTCATTCGTTGTTTAGCAATTCATGTGTTGAATGGTATTCATATTTTGAAATAAATTGTTCGATGATAAAAATCACATTTTTATCTATATATAGAAACCATAGAAAACATTCATGTGTTGAATTGATATTCATTCGTTGTTTAGCAATTCATGTGTTGAATGGTATTCATATTTTGAAATAAATTGTTCGATAATAAAAATCACATTTTTATCTATATATAGAAACCATAGAAAACATTCATGTGTTGAATTGATATTCATTCGTTGTTTAGAAATTCATGTGTTGAATGGTATTCATATTTTGAAATAAATTGTTTGATAATAAAAATCACATTTTTATCTATATATAGAAACTATAGAAAACATTCATGTGTTGAATTGATATTCATTCGTTGATTAGAAATTCATGTGTTGAATGGTATTCATATTTTGAAATAAATTGTTTGATAATAAAAATCACATTTTTATCTATATATAGAAACTATAGAAAACATTCATGTGTTGAATTGATATTCATTCGTTGATCAGAAATTCATGTGTTGAATGGTATTCATATTTTGAAATAAATTGTTTGATAATAAAAATCACCTTTTATCGACTATATGAACTATATAGAAAAGTAGTGTTTTGAAATGAATTGTTTTACAATAAAAATCACATTTTTATTATATGCATAAATCGTTGAAATGCGAAGTGTTAAAAATAGCCACTTGTTCAAAATAAACATATATGAGTTGAAATATTCATTAATTAGCTAATGAAATGATTTGCACCTATTTATGTAACATTAGAATGAATGGTGTTTTTAAACCAAATAGAAATCAAATATGAAGTTGAATAGAAAATGATAAATGATAAGAACTGTATATATATATGTACATGCATATTCATTGAACAGGTTATAGCAAAGGGGCTAGAGAAGAGGAATAAAATTTTGTGCCCGACAAATAGGTACACATTTACTGATTTGTTTGGGTGATGATTTTGAGCCTGTTGGCTAGCCGCTTGGCTTTTTCTTTTTCTTTTTGAGATTAGAAGGACCGGGAACGCTATTTGCGATTTCCCGATGCTCCCGGTGCAGGGGAGGTTATGGCGAAATTTTTCCAAAATTTAAGGCGTTAGAATTTTTTTTGAAGTGTAAACGATATTGAAATTGTTGAATGAACTATATTTATATAAATATATAAATATAAATAAAATTAAAACGAAACGAAGCCGTGCAGTTCGTATTTTGAAACCGTGATTTCAAACAACTAGTACGGGAAATCCGACCATCGGATTTTCCCGAAATCTCAACCATCGGGTTCGCCTTGGAATAATCTTTCCAACGACACCAACCTTGTAAAGATCCAACGGTTGGATTGTCTGGAATGTTTAATTCAAATCTGAAGAAAAACAGCGCCAGAAGCGATTATATTTATATATATATAAATATAATTATATATTTAATCGAATAACGACGTTGCAGTTCGTATTTTGAAATCGAAATTTCAAACGATTGTACCGGGAGATCCGACCGTCGGATTTTCCCGAAACTGGAACCGTTGGATTCGTTTTGAAAAGACCTTTCTAATGATGTAAATTTTGTGAAGATCCAACGGTTAGATTTTCAGATATGGGTAAATCAAATCCGAAGAAAAACAGCGCCACGGCCGCCTTATGGCCCGAAGCGTCGTTTTGAATAAAATGGCTATTTTAAAATAAATAAAAATAGCGATAAATAGTTATAAAATATCATAAGCGATATGGGATGGAAATAAACTGAATTTGCTTGATTTATGTGATATTTGATGGTTGAATGTATTTGGTGTGAAAATTACATTAAAGAACAAAATTGGTGTTGTCGAATAATTTAACCATTGAAATAAATCGATTTGAAATTCTATATATACGTGAATTATTTGAAAAGGCCGAGTTAATTCTCATTTCGAATAATTGACCGACGATTGAAAGTCGAAGATGAAGACGACGGTCGAAGACCGGAGATCTTCACCTCGTTTGGATGGTAACCGAGGTCCTGATTGGGAGGCATCCCGAAATATGGATAATGAGTGGTGATCGTTCAGACGTACGTGGTGATCGAAGGGTTTGCGAGGTATTTAGTGCCTCCGGTTTCGTTCAGACCCAGAACGGACTTGTAAATGGACTGTGTGTCTGACATTGGAGTTTATTCTGTGTTGATTGATTTCTGTTAAATATACATCTGTTTGGCGGCGGAGAATTTATTCTTTTGCTTAACGCCCTTCTCTGAGACGCACGAGCTCAGAGGTTGTATATCGATGGACATCAGTCGCATGGCATGAATTGCCTGTGTGGCATGCTAAGATGCAGTGATCAGGGCTTCTGTTGAAAAGAAAAGTCTTGTGGTGATGATCAAAGCACCGCCTGTGTGGCGTAGCTTTGTGTATAACGTGAATTCGCGAGCCTCACATCCCGGTATGAACCTAAAACGGGAGAAGGACCTCAGGGAGGACATGCGTTTCTTTCTAGCTAGGGTGGTGTCAGTGACCTACCAGCCCTGACATTTATATACTTTTCACCTATGTGGTTGTTGCTGTTGCGAGGCGCCTCGGTTTGATCGGACGATCCGGGTCCGATGGAGTCATTCGTTGGCTCATTTACACCCCAAAGGGTTGGGAAACGCATTGTTCAGGCATTTTAATCCACATCGGTGGACCGGCCCTGTCGCTCCAAGGGCCCACCTGAGTCTGGGTCCTGAGCGGCGGGCTAGAGCGTCTCGAATTCGGTAAGGACTATCTTTTGCCTTGGTTCATGACGGAAATCCAATTTCCAAATACGACATCGTGCGGTTTTGATTGTATATATATATGGCGACATGATATATGGTACCCATGCCGTCTATGATTGATAGTTATGATTTGAAATTGTTTTCAAAACATATAAACACTAGCAATAATATCAATTGCCTTTGTTTTATTCGTATCAATCATATTTTGGCCATTATAAGGTAAAACTCTATCCTCCGGTTTGCGTTGCATTGTGTGATGGGAACTGAGTCTTATAATGGCTTCATTTTTATAAAAAGCATAGCGATGTTTTAAAAGAAATATTTGTTTTAAAGCACTGGCAATCCAATGGAGTAAACCCGTTCCACGAAAGTGGCGTGGTCCTGTGGTTAGCCATATTATATATGTGTTGAGTAGATTTCTCATACCAGTCCCATGAATGACTCGTAGTTTGTTTCACTCTCAAACTCGGGTGCCCCTTTTTCCACACGGGCAGCCTTGTATTCAGGTTTAGCTGGTTCTTTCTGGATAGCTGGAGCTGAAGATGGATTCTATCATTTATTTCCTTTTATGCTGTTCAGCTCCTATTGTACATATTTTGTTTATTTCCGCTGTAGACATTTATGTATAGCTGAACTGTATTTGTACTAAGTAAGATCCTGTATACTGTGTAACTCTGATGATTACTTTTATCCAGTATATCTTATTGTTCATTATCTGGTGTATTTATTTATTTCTGTTCTGCTATTATCTGTTTCTGTGTTATATTCCAAAAGATAACCTTGTTTCCGTGAGAACGGGAATTCGGGTCGTCTCAACGTGGTATCAGAGCTTTGGTTAAGCTTAATTCTGGAATATAACATTCGAACGAACTCGTCAGAAATAGAACCAGTAGTGTTCTAGGACGGGCAACTCCATACAGATAGGATCAGCAATATCCTAGTATGAGTAAAGCAGAATGAAATTACACCTTGATAGACACATTTACATTTGAAGTATGTGTTTCTATATTTTAAAATACCTTTTCTGTGACCTGACACTTGATCTGCCATTTGCAGAAGTACTAGAAAAATGAGTGTCAGAAGCAGAAGGAATGCAGAACCGGATATTGAGGCCCTATTAATCAAATATCGAAATATGGGTGGAATACCGTTCTCTGGTGAAGAATCTATTATGAAGAAACAAGCTTGGATTCGTTCGGCTGAGAAAATCTTCGAAGCATTAAAGCTTAAGGATGACTAGAAAAGATTGCTGGCCTCCTGGGCTCTCAAAGATGAAGCTTTGTTCTGGTGGGATTCGGTTATAGAGAATAATCCAGAAGGTGATATCACCTGGGACAGATTCAAAGTGATTTTCTTAGAAAGATTTACTCCTCCCGAAGCAACCGAGAGATTATGTGACGAATTTTCTTATCTGATACAAGGAGACATGACCATTCCCGAATATCATAAGAAATTCAATGAACTTTCTCACTTTGCTCCTCATCTAATTGTATTAAAAGCCAAATTTTCCAAATGTATATTCTGGCAAGATGAAGTAAAATTTCTAGGCCACGTTGTATCGAAAGAAGGAATCGCTGTTGATCCAAGTAAAATCACAGCCATTCAGAATTGGAAGCAGCCCAGTACTCCCACTGAAGTCCGCAGTTTTCTCGGATTGGCTAGCTATTACCGGAAATTCGTTAAAGACTTTTCGAAGATATCTGGTCACTTAACGAAGCTTACAAAGAAGCATTCTAAATTCAAATGGACTCAAGAGAGTGAGGAGGCTTTCGAAGAGCTAAAGTTGACATTAACCACATCTCCAGTGTTAACCATCATCGATGGCAACTAGGATTTGAAAGTCTGGACTGATGCTTCTAGAGAAGGCCTTGGCGCAGTGTTAATGCAAAGAGGCCAAGTAATTGCTTATGCTAGCCGTCAACTTAAGCCACACGAGAAAAACTATGTAACTCATGATCTTGAGTTATTGGCTATCATATTCTCTTTGAAAATCTGGAGACACTATCTTCTGGGCGAGAGATTTGAACTGTTTACAGATCACCAGTCGTTAAAGTATCTGTTCACCCAAAAAGACCTGAATCTGAGACAGCAACGTTGGCTGGAGTTTCTTGCAGCATATGACTTTGAAATTATATATACTCCAGGAAAAGCCAATGTCGTGGCCGATGCGTTAAGCAGAAAGAATGAAATGATCGCCAGTTTTATTATCACGACTTCACTGCTAGATAAGATATCTGCTCTTCAGGAGGATGATCACTTCATTCAGAAGATCAGAGGGATAATTCAACAAGGCGAACCCTCGAGTTTTCAAGTAGACAATGATGAGATTTTAAGACTCAAAGGTCGAATCTGTGTCCCTAACATTCCTGAGCTTCGAAAGAAGTTCTGGATGAATGCCACAAGTCAAAACTCAGTATCCATCCGGGAGTAAGCAAAATGTATAATGACATCAAACGCACTTTCTGGTGGAAGTCGATGAAAAGGGACATTTCCTTATATGTTAGCCGATGCCCTACTTGCCAGCTAGTCAAGAGCGACCAACAGAAACTGGCTGGATTATTGCAACCGCTAGAAGTTACTGGCTGGAAGTGGGAACATATTTCTATGGATTTCATTGATGGTCTACCCAGAACCAGAAAGGGAAATGACAGTATTTGGGTGATCGTAGATCGTTTCACGAAGACCGCCCATTTCATACCTGTCAAATCAAACAGAACTGCTCAGAGTCTGGCGCAGATATACTTCAGGGAAATAGTTAGACTACATGGAGTGCCGCTCAGTATAGTCAGTGATAGAGATACAATATTCACTAGCAAATTCTGGGAAGCATTTCAAGTCGAGCTGGGAACGAAGTTAAACTTGAGCACCGCTTATCATCCTCAGACAGACGGTCAGACTGAGAGGGTGAATCGCATCTTAGAAGATCTATTGCGGGCTTGTGTTATAGATTTCGGTGGATCATGGGAAGACCATCTAAATTTGGCTGAATTCTCTTATAACAACAGCTACCAGGCGAGTCTGACAATGTCGCCATTCGTAGCATTGTATGGTAGACCGTGCCGATCTCCTGCTTGTTGGGTCGAGCCAGGTAATAGACTTGTGTTGGGTCCTGATATGATTCGAGAAGCTGCCGACAAAGTCGATTTTATCAAAAAGCGATTACTCGCCGCTCAAAGCCGACAAAAGAGCTATGCCGATGGAAGAAGAAGAGATATATCCTTTGAAGTTGGCGATTATGTATATTTGAAAGTATCGCCGATGAGAGGAGTTATCCGGTTCGGTAAAACTGGAAAGTTGGCACCCAAATTCATTGGTCCGTTTCCTATTCTGGAACGGATCGGAACTCTCGCTTATAGGGTCGAACTGCCTGACTGGTTTCCTGGAGTGCATGATGTATTTCATATATCTCAACTTCGAAAGCACGTTCATGATCCAGACTTGATCGTGGAAGAAGCAGCTCAACAGGACATTGAAATTACTCCAGAATTAGCTGTAAGGCGAGAGCCGCTAAAGATTATCGGCAAAGAAACCAAAGAGCTGAGAAACAAGAAGGTTCGCTTAGTCAAAGTGCAATGGAGTGGAGATCCGCATGATTGTACTTGGGAAACTGAGGAGAGCATTCAGAAAGCTTATCCCAGATGCCGAGTAGATATCTCTGATTGACTCTGGTGCAAGGTACATTTAACCTACCTTGCATTACCATTTAATTCTCTATTCTGTTGCCATTTTCTTCCCATGGATGTGCATTATTTATTCTATACTCTGAATATTAAAAACAAATTGGTTGTTGTATTTTGTGATTGTAGATTTATCAAACCACTTTCGACTTTGTTCCTTTTCGGGGACGAAAAGTTTTAAGTGGGGGAGATTGTAACGACCCAGAAAATCTAAACCAATTTAAAAAATTTTAATTGGCTAAAATAATGGATTTTAAATATTTAAAATAAATATTTAAATAAAGGCGATGAAAACTGAGTTCGAATCGACAATTGAAAACGAATATAATTAATTATAATTATACATAGAATTGAAAATGGCACGGTAGTTCGATAATTCGATTTCAAACTTCGATTGAATATACCGAGTGCAAAACAATCCGGATTTTAGTGAAACCAAAAACATTAGGATCTAATTGATGATATCTTTCTAACGAATCTGACCAATCGAAATTTGATAGCGGGAATCAAAAGATATGTCCAGTTGAAAATTCTGAATAGTCGCTATGGAATTCAAGCCCTTAAAAATGGACATTTTGCAAACGACCTCGGATTTGGATGAAACCACTTTTGTTAGATCCGCAGTGTCAAGTTATTGTTAGATTCCAAATTTCATAATTTTTCGAATCAATATGTGAGCGTGGCAAAGGAAAACGCGTTTGACCGATTTCAGTTGATTTTAATCGACTGGAAATTGGCCATTTTTCAAACGGTCTCAGAATTCGACGAAACTAGTTTTGTTAGGACCGTATCGTCAATACGAAGCTAGAAAATATTTTTTTGGAATTTTTCTAGTTAGTATGTGACCTCGGTAATTTGAAATGTGCGTTTAAAATTCAATATAGTGATTTAAATGAAAATTCAAAAGGAAACTGATTGTAACGATCAAATCAGCTTGCGATACATATCCCATTGTGTTCGGAAAGGGGGTAAAACGCTATGGGCGACAGGCGGTGGGCCTCGTTTCGAGGTCGTATGTAAAAGTCAACCTTTTTACAGAAAATTAAATAATTAATTAATAAAAAAATTATATATTATTTTAATTTTCTTTCCCCCCCTTTTTTCTTCTGCTTGCCCCCCCCCCCCCCCCCCCCGATTCATTTACCAGAAACTAAATAAAAAAAAAGGGGAGGAAAGCCTAAACCCTCGAAGCCGCCGCGTGAACCCTCGGAGCCGCCGCCTCGTTTCGAAGTCGCCGACGAAGATCCCGCACCTCCCTGAAGCCTCGGCGCCCCCCCTCGAAGCTCGCGAAGACGTCGCGCCACCCCCCCCCCCCCCCCCCCCCCGTAGAAGCAACTCCTCCTGCCACCATCGTTCGAAACCCTAGCGACGTCGCCTTCTTCTTCCCTCCGCTTCGTAAGCCATCGGTGAGAATCTAATTTAGTTTATTTTTATTTTATTTTTGTTTTGCTAATTTCTGAATTTTTAGAATATTAAAAAAATACTGATTTTTTTTAATAGAAATAAAAACGGATTTTATAAAGAAATAAAAACTGAGTTTTTTTAAAGATTTTTAAACTGCTATTTAAAAACTGTTTTTTTTTAAAAGGATTTAAAAACTGATTTTGAAAAGGGATTAAAAACTGATTTTTTATAAAAAGAAAAACTGATTTTTAAAAGCAAAGAAAAACTGATTTTAAATAGTTATAAAAACTGATATTTTTTTTTTTTTAAAAAAAAAAAGAAAAACTGATTTTTGAAAAGGATTTTTAAACTGATTTTTAAAAGGTTTTGAAAACTGATTTTAAATAGTTATAAAAACTGATTTTTAAAAGGTATTGAAAACTGATTTCTTTAGAAAGAAAAATCAGATTTTTATATATTGAATAGTCGAAGTAAAAATCATATTTTTATATATTGAATAGCATCGTAAAAATTTGATTTTTACATATGTAGAGAATACGGGCGAAAGCGACAAAAGGCGAAGATTTCTATAAAGGAAGAGTCGTGAAGTTGGATAGCTATTGGTGAGATTTCTGATTTAAAAATATATATATGTGTGTGAAACGAAAGTGAATTGCTATATATAAATATATATCTATATATATACGCCCCTCGTCCACAAACCATGGACGATATTTTTTGGTTGAAATGGTTGTGAAAATTGATTGATAGCGAATAATTGTTTGGGATTGTTTGTGATTGATATTGGTTGATTGTGGTTGAAAAATACCCATTTGTGGTTGAGAAATATTTGGTTGAAACCACATAGGATTAGTTTGTGGAAATGAAATAAATAAATATATACATGCCGCCTGCGTGCGAACTAGATGCATGATCCCCATTGTCAAAAACCGCGAGGTTTTAAGGTAGAGCGAGGAGCCGTACTAGGGACGGTCCCGGTTTAACTACCCTGCCGTTATGCTGCCGAAATTTTGAATAATATTTGTGTGTTTGAATTATTTTCATATGCTTAAACTATATTTATTCATTGTATAGAAAACATTCATGTGTTGAATTGATATTCATTCGTTGTTTAGAAATTCATGTGTTGAATGGTATTCATATTTTGAAATAAATTGTTCGATAATAAAAATCACATTTTTATCTATATATAAAAACCATAGAAAACATTCATGTGTTGAATTGATATTCATTCGTTGTTTAGCAATTCATGTGTTGAATGGTATTCATATTTTGAAATAAATTGTTCGATAATAAAAATCACATTTTTATCTATATATAGAAACCATAGAAAACATTCATGTGTTGAATTGATATTCATTCGTTGTTTAGCAATTCATGTGTTGAATGGTATTCATATTTTGAAATAAATTGTTCGATAATAAAAATCACATTTTTATCTATATATAGAAACCATAGAAAACATTCATGTGTTGAATTGATATTCATTCGTTGTTTAGAAATTCATGTGTTGAATGGTATTCATATTTTGAAATAAATTGTTTGATAATAAAAATCACATTTTTATCTATATATAGAAACTATAGAAAACATTCATGTGTTGAATTGATATTCATTCGTTGATTAGAAATTCATGTGTTGAATGGTATTCATATTTTGAAATAAATTGTTTGATAATAAAAATCACATTTTTATCTATATATAGAAACTATAGAAAACATTCATGTGTTGAATTGATATTCATTCGTTGATTAGAAATTCATGTGTTGAATGGTATTCATATTTTGAAATAAATTGTTTGATAATAAAAATCACCTTTTATCGACTATATGAACTATATAGAAAAGTAGTGTTTTGAAATGAATTGTTTTACAACAAAAATCACATTTTTATTGTATGCATAAATCGTTGAAATGCGAAGTGTTAAAAATAGCCACTTGTTCAAAATAAACATATATGAGTTGAAATATTCATTAATTAGCTAATGAAATGATTTGCACCTATTTATGTAACATTAGAATGAATGGTGTTTTTAAACCAAATAGAAATCAAATATGAAGTTGAATAGAAAATGATAAATGATAAGAACTGTATATATATATGTACATGCATATTCATTGAACAGGTTATAGCAAAGGGGCTAGAGAAGAGGAATAAAATTTTGTGCCCGACAAATAGGTACACATTTACTGATTTGTTTGGGTGATGATTTTGAGCCTGTTGGCTAGCCGCTTGGCTTTTTCTTTTTCTTTTTGAGATTAGAAGGACCGGGAACGCTATTTGCGATTTCCCGATGCTCCCGGTGCAGGGGAGGTTATGGAGAAATTTTTCCAAAATTTAAGGCGTTAGAAAATTTTTTGAAGTGTAAACGATATTGAAATTGTTGAATGAACTATATTTATATAAATATATAAATATAAATAAAATTAAAACGAAACGAAGCCGTGCAGTTCGTATTTTGAAACCGTGATTTCAAACAACTAGTACAAGAAATCCGACCATCGGATTTTCCCGAAATCTCAACCGTCGGGTTCGCCTTGGAATAATCTTTCCAACGGCACCAACCTTGTAAAGATCCAACGGTTGGATTGTCTGGAATGTTTAATTCAAATCTGAAGAAAAACAGCGCCAGAAGCGATTATATTTATATATATATAAATATAATTATATATTTAATCGAATAACGACGCTGCAGTTCGTATTTTGAAATCGAAATTTCAAACGATTGTACCGGGAGATCCGACCGTCGGATTTTCCCGAAACTGGAACCGTTGGATTCGTTTTGAAAAGACCTTTCTAATGATGCAAATTTTGTGAAGATCCAACGGTTAGATTTTCAGATATGGGTAAATCAAATCCGAAGAAAAACAGCGCCACGGCCGCCTTATGGCCCGAAGCGTCGTTTTGAATAAAATGGCTATTTTAAAATAAATAAAAATAGCGATAAATAGTTATAAAATATCATAAGCGATATGGGATGGAAATAAACTGAATTTTCTTGATTTATGTGATATTTGATGGTTGAATGTATTTGGTGTGAAAATTACATTAAAGAACAAAATTGGTGTTGTCGAATAATTTAACCATTGAAATAAATCGATTTGAAATTCTAATTATACGTGAATTATTTGAAAAGGCCGAGTTAATTCTCATTTCGAATAATTGACCGACGATTGAAAGTCGAAGATGAAGACGACGGTCGAAGACCGGAGATCTTCACCTCGTTTGGATGGTAACCGAGGTCCTGATTGGGAGGCATCCCGAAATATGGATAATGAGTGGTGATCGTTCAGACGTACGTGGTGATCGAAAGGTTTGCGAGGTATTTAGTGCCTCCGGTTTCGTTCAGACCCAGAACGGACTTGTAAATGGACTGTGTGTCTGACATTGGAGTTTATTCTGTGTTGATTGATTTCTGTTAAATATACATCTGTTTGGCGGCGGAGAATTTATTCTTTTGCATAACGCCCTTCTCTGAGACGCACGAGCTCAGAGGTTGTATATCGATGGACATCAGTCGCATGGCATGAATTGCCTGTGTGGCATGCTTAGATGCAGTGATCAGGGCTTCTGTTGAAAAGCAAAGTCTTGTGGTGATGATCAAAGCACCGCTTGTGTGGCGTACCTTTGTGTATAACGTGAATTCGCGAGCCTCACATCCCGGTATGAACCTAAAACGGGAGAAGGACCTCAGGGAGGACATGCGTTTCTTTCTAGCTAGGGTGGTGTCAGTGACCTACCAGCCCTGACATTTATATACTTTTCACCTATGTGGTTGTTGCTGTTGCGAGGCGCCTCGGTTTGATCGGACGATCCGGGTCCGATGGAGTCATTCGTTGGCTCATTTACACCCCAAAGGGTGGGGAAACGCATTGTTCAGGCATTTTAATCCACATCGGTGGACCGGCCCTGTCGCTCCAAGGGCCCACCTGAGTCTGGGTCCTGAGGGGCGGGCTAGAGCGTCTCGAATTCGGTAAGGACTATCTTTTGCCTTGGTTCATGACGGAAATCCAATTTCCAAATACGACATCGTGCGGTTTTGATTGTGTATATATATGGCGACATGATATATGGTACCCATGCCGTCTATGATTGATAGTTATGATTTGAAATTGTTTTCAAAACATATAAACACTAGCAATAATATCAATTGCCTTTGTTTTATTCGTATCAATCATATTTTGGCCATTATAAGGTAAAACTCTATCCTCCGGTTTGCGTTGCATTGTGTGATGGGAACTGAGTCTTATAATGGCTTCATTTTTATAAAAAGCATAGCGATGTTTTAAAAGAAAGATTTGTTTTAAAGCACTGGCAATCCAATGGAGTAAACCCGTTCCACGAAAGTGGCGTGGTCCTGTGATTAGCCATATTATATATGTGTTGAGTAGATTTCTCATATCAGTCCCATGACTGACTCGTAGTTTGTTTCACTCTCAAACTCGGGTGCCCCTTTTTCCATACGGGCAGCCTTGTATTCAGGTTTAGCTGGTTCTTTCTGGATAGCTGGAGCTGAAGATGGATTCTATCATTTATTTCCTTTTATGCTGTTCAGCTCCTATTGTACATATTTTGTTTATTTCCGCTGTAGACATTTATGTATAGCTGAACTGTATTTGTACTAAGTAAGATCCTGTATACTGTGTAACTCTGATGATTACTTTTATCCAGTATATCTTATTGTTCATTATCTGGTGTATTTATTTATTTCTGTTCTGCTATTATCTGTTTCTGTGTTATATTCCAAAAGATAACCTTGTTTCCGTGAGAACGGGAATTCGGGTCGTCTCAATCATCAAACCCAGCTTCGTTCTTTCCTTGGTGTTCCCCTTACCCATTTCTTTCTTGCTCCAGGAAATTGATGCACGCAAATGAACAATTTTCCGAAGTCCCCTGCACCTGTTACCACCTATCCACTGCTTACTTCTCTACTTCTTTCTTGCCTGCTCCCTTATTCTCTTCTCCGTTTCTTCACTTAACTGCTCCCCTCCACATCTTTCTTTGCTCCAATTGAACAATCCCGTTTACCAATGCTACTCTTTTTGACCCATTATTTTCCAGTGCCAAGCACGTTGCCCTACATAACTACATGTCCTTTCGCATGCCCAACCATCATTTGCTGCTTCTGTAAAGTGCAAAACGATAGCCAGTCTGGGTTATTCTGGTACCTATGTTTTAATATATCCGGAGATCAAACTCCTTCTTCCCATAAATCAACTTGAGCCATGCATTATCACTTGAATCCAAAAGAAAACATTTAGCCGATACAAGATGCGCAGACTCATAGCAAACTAACACGAAATGCAAAATCAATATATTTCCATGCATGACAAAACACTTTGAAAACCCGAGTTAACCAAATGCATGAAAACTCTACCATCTGACGTTCTGACTAGCAGATACTAACCACAATGTCAAACAGTCTTTTCAATTTTTTTAAGTTTGTCAATACCGATCTCTTTGTTTTATTTTTTAGACTGAATATAAATATCTCCACTGTTTAAAAACATACACAGTTTCTATTTATTTATTTATTTATTTATTTATTTTGCTTCAGGTTCTTGGTTTACGTTCTCAGGCATTATATAAAAGTTATAATGATTGAACACAACTCATTTACTAGTATATATGCACTTATGTATGTATGCATCGCCATATAGACATAATAAATGAAATTTTTTACTCACCTAACATGTCCTCTGTTTTTTTAGTTTACAAAGTACAGGTTGGCTTCAGTTTTTGTTTCTCATTTTCATACATGTTTATCCACTAATGTTAACACTTCAGACGTGTGCAAGAGTACTCAGCCTAGCATTCATAAACATCCATATAATTAACATATCAGTTTGAACTTAAAGTATTTATAGAGGAGTTTACTCATCTATAGGGTCCTCTGTTTTTCTTATTTGTTTTCCAGGTTGTATAGAAGATCAAAACTTGCTAAATCTACTTCATTCAAATTAAACCATATATGCATATATATAACTTTTGCATAATAATATAGACAATCATGATAGTTTAAATTAGCAAAACAAAGTAGTTTGCTGGCCAAAAGTACATTGTCTTTCAGGTTCGTTCTTAGATGACACAGTTTTGTTTCCACTATCATGTTGATCCCCAGTTATCCAGCTTTTTGAATGAGTTTTCAAATGAATTCAGTAGAGTACTAGGTGTGAATTTATAGGAGAAAACAACTAATAAAATATTGCCTAACCACTGTTTAAAATCTGGCAAATATCGCCCGAGATATCCTCCGAGATCTCGTTTTGGGCTCCTTCTGAAACGAAACAGCAAATATCACCCTAAATTTCCTTTCGAATATATCGCCCGAGATATTGCAGTATCGAATGATATATTGACCGAGATGAAATATTGGAATATCATCCGAGATCTTAGTTTTTTTGGTTAAAATTTAAATTTGTGCCTGAACTAGAACTATAATTAAAAAACTCAAATCTAGCCATACCAATCTTTTGGTATTTTACATTTTGCATGTTAAATGACTATATTGTATGTTCGTATATGTTTTGCAATGTTTATGATTTTCATATTCGTCTTTTTACATACGTGTTACTTATGAAATTATGTATTTTATGGACTATTTATGCTGAATTTTTTAATATTTCGGATCCTTTTAATGTTTCATGTCTAACAATATTTCCGTTTTAAGCATATTACGATTTAGAGTATGAATGATATTTCGCAAAATAAAGAATAATAAAGTTATTTTGCATTTTAAGTTTAAGTTACTATATTTTTGATAGCATTCATAAAAATCATTTTGTTAAAATATCATTTTTAACATATCATGTACCCCGAGATTGTTCCTATATGAACGTTCATACCCGAGACGAAAATCCGAGATGAATTCCCGAGTTAGACTCATCTCATCTGAGATCTCCCCTGATACGAGACCGTGTCTCTAAAATCCCCGAGACGAAACCCGACCGATATCCGAGATTTAAAACCTTGTGCCTAACACATCGGCTTTAATGGGGAGGTAAGAGGCGGCTATATTGGTTGAAAAGAGGGGTGTTGATTAGGCCATTCACACATTAAATTTCCACCAGTATTGTATGCAGGCCAGCACACAAATGCACATGCCTCATGTAATAAAATGTTAGATAACTAAGTTTAACTTCTTGTAACGACCATAGGAATTTTCGACCCCGAAAATCGACACAAATATAAATGTCGGCTATTCAAGCATCAGAAATACCAGATCATTAATTGAAAGAAGTTTGAAGGTGAGAAATAGAAAAAAAAGTTAGAATAGAAGAAAAGTACACAACTGAACAGCATCAGAGTAAATATGAATCTCACAGCGGAACAAATAAAATATATTATATAACATATCTTGGAAATACAAAACTGTGTTTGTACTTACATATATCATCAAAGTACATTACATGTATATCACAACGGAAATAAACTCTATATATAACTAGTGTTGAAGCCTCCTACTCCAAGCTCCTTCAAGTATCTGTAAAATCCTAAGTGCTTGACTTTGTACAAATTTGGGCACCCAAGAGTTTAGGGTAGAACAAAACAAAATAAACTCAGGGTCAGTCATGGGACTGGTGTGAGTAACTCCAATCATTCGGTTTAACTTTTCAAAATCCTTTTTGAAAGAAAGGATAATCGTAAGACCGATCCACACATAAATACGGATGGTTTTTATCTAAAGATAACCCAAAACGTTTTTGAAAATCAATACTTTTCTGACATGATAATAGTGTCTAAATACAAATAAATAACAATCTAGCGGAACACTTGCATCTCATGCTCCACATATATAGTATACAATCAAAACCACGGGCGCTTATTGGAGATTGGATTCCGACTATGATAAGGTATGGAACCACCTGATGATAGTGTATCTCTAGAGAGGAATACACTGGGTTCAACAAGAACGTCTTGCAACCTGACCACTCATTTCTCTTGAGTGTATCGAATATATTGTCACCTACGACTGCTAGCAACATAACCGTTCCCAGGAGACACATAAGCGAAAAGAAGTAATAAACATGAATATTCTCTAGATGGTGACAATACACCCTAATGGGGGCGACCCACATAGCCATGTTGCTTGCCCGATTTTTGTCATTTCCCGATTAATGAGGCTTAAGGTCATAACGTATCTTTTGACAGATCACACCTCCATTTACTTTGAATGCCACATCGTCATACCCACCAAATCACAAATTGATTTCCACAAAAGTACCACGGGTATAAAGCTAAGAGAAACGAATTCCTCCGCCGCCAGCGTAGATACGTTTGAAAAGATCAACTTACGCGATTTATTAGATATACTCTATCAAACATTCGTCCATACAAGTTATCCTGGGACTGGACAAACCGAAGGCACTATTATGTAAATCCATCTTAGGCAATTTCTACCAAGGATCGCCAGAACAGTCCTTGCATAACTCCGTCTTAAATCGTTTTCAATATATTCGATTCACAACGCTAATGCCCATACGAAGTGGTTTTCAGATAATAAATCTGATCCCGGTCTCTCCGTATTGATAACGGAAAAATGATCAAAAACTTTGATAGCCAGCGATTTAACTGTCAAAGGAAAACATACATACAAACAATGGTCGTATTTCCAAATGGAAATCTTTCCGATCAATTACCAATCAACACCAAGCCCCTTTAATTAATTTATCAATAATTTATTCATTTTCCAATTTTCTGTTTCCCCTGTTTCTCCCAAATATTTCTCAAAACCCGTTTTGCCTCACATGATCCTTGGAAAATGTTTCATCTATTTTAATCTATTTGTTTTCTATATTTAGGAAATATTTCTTTTAACATCGGGAATTAATTCCATATCTTCACAACTCTTAATTTCTATATTTAGAAATTTCACTTTATTAATAATGAAAAACATTTCCAATTATCATTTCTTTTATTTGTTTAAACCGATGTTATAAAAAATCCATTACCATAACTCAACTCCTTAATAATTTATTGATCGTATCACTAATCAGTCTCGCCACCGAACCTTAACCACTCCTCAGTTAATCATGAAGTCAATCAAGTTAGGGTATAATTACCTCTTAGACCTTTACTGAACAACATTCTCAACTTCGAAATAGTCAAAGTTCACAATTTTAAACTGAACATGGCTTACGCGACTCTCAGATTCAATTTAAGAGTCCCCTTCCTTTACGGAAAAATATTGGTTATAACGATATCATTATAATCCTTGTTTCCAGAATTTTTAATTTCAAAATATAACTTAGATTAATTACCTTAAATAAACAATTTATTAATTAATTAATAAATAGGTCTTGATAAAACTGGAAAGTAAATAGTACTTTCGTTTATTCGATATAATCGAATTTCAACTAATAACTTTCTTCCGAACGGTCTATATCCGATTAACATTCCGAACTTTGGAATATACTCACCATTTCAGGTTAACACATTTACTTTTGAATTCACTACTTCCCACATTTACCATTTCCTTTTTAACACTATTCCAATTTTCAAAGCATTTTCTTTTAAAACCGTTATTCACTTTATAAAGTGAATA
Source organism: Allium sativum (assembly GCA_030737875.1). NCBI lineage: Eukaryota > Viridiplantae > Streptophyta > Magnoliopsida > Asparagales > Amaryllidaceae > Allium > Allium sativum. The sequence goes on from CM060920.1 coordinate 497,111,849, forward strand.
TTGTTTCTTTACAGAAAACTGGACCATTATATCAATCAAATCTTGAATTTCATTTAAAATACCATTACAGTTTCAAATCCTGTTTACGAATTATTTTATAAATTCATATTTATATCTCACTTTATAAATTCCATTTACAAATCACTTTCTTGTTAACTATATATCAAGTTTAAACTTCATCTCGCTTACATATTCTATTGTAAATTATTGGTTTTAAACCAATATTATTTATCCTGTACATCTCCTCTTTATATAATATATATTTCTAAAATAAATTATCTTAATAACATTCGACATTTGTCGAATTATAATTACAAATATTTATAATTTTATTCAACTCATATTCACATCTTGAACTTCGAAATAAATTCAACAATTTCCCTTTTTCTTTTTAATAAATTTATTTCCTGAATTTATCATTTCAAATTATTAATAATAGTCATTTCGCTTTATTTATAAATACCATTTATATATCAGTTTACTTGTTTTTAAAACAAGTCATTACATTCTAGCTAATCGAAATTCCATTTCTATTATAAAATAGAAATCCCTTTTTGAAACCCCCAATTTCCTATCTAATATATTCGAATATATTTCACTGTATTTTAATACCAATTATTTCAGGTCAATGTTGTTCAAACATCCTAAAACACACAATAATCAACATCAGATTATTTGTCACATTATATAAAGCAATATATGAAAATCAACAATAAAATTGTTGAGGAATCCAGTTGGATCTCTCCAACCTGTTTCCCTGCATCCACAGATGTTAATCAACAAAAATAACACAATTTCATATAAATATGAAATTATTAAATCAATTTTTAACCAACGACTTCATATATATATATATAAATAAATATATAATTAACAACCAATTTATTTGTAAATCATCCAAACAACCATCACACAGCATTCAATTATTTTTATCAATATTAAATAACGTTTATAAGATTATAAAACTGGACAGAGTTAGTGAGTTTACTCACCTTGGTCATTAATCATTGAATAACAATTAACGTCGACTGATTGCATCAGACATTTTAATTTGTCTAAAATTGTAACGTGCTCCAAAACTTTTCAAATCAATTCTGTGGTGTAGCGTACGCCCCCATGATTCCAACGTGATCGATTTTGTCTAATTTTGTTTACGAATGAGTGAAGTACATACGTTATAAGTTTATCTACTATTAAACCATGAATAGAACTTTATTAAATATATCACGTAACCTTAATTATTTATTTAAATTAACCGCTAATCACCTTTGATAATACAACTCTTATTTCTGCTACACGGTTCAAACTTCCTGACCTGAAGCCATTCACTGCCACTGTTGAAATCTTTCATGCTCTCAAATCTTTTCTCTATGTACTCACTTCATACCTTTCTCCCTCTGGAACAAAACTTGAATACGTCTCCTGCTTGAACCCACCGTTCAAAAGCATCATACTTTAGACAAATTATCGTACTGCTGCTAGCAATGTTTATACATGAAATTATTAAGACTTACAGGAATTGGTGCATCCATTCACGCGTCCACTCCGGTCATAATTTATTCCACGTATTCTTCTTTAAAAAACTTGGGCTTAACTTTTAATTTTCGGCCCATCATCCCACTTAAATACCCAGACCTATGTTCCCTCTTTCTTCTCCAATCATATAACCTCCCCACTACAGTAAACTACTATACCACTTCCCTATATTTCTTTACTTCATTCAAAAAAAACGAAACTACTGCTCCGTATTTTAAACTTCACTACCGAAATTTCAGACTACTCCTACTTACCTTAATCCACTCCTGTCCTTCCCGAATGTCATCCCTAAACCCATCCATTTCTGAAAGTTGTCGACGTAAAGACCACCTCCCTTCCTCATTAAAAATCCCATATATATAATACCATTCTTTTGCACTACCAAGACTCTTCATCTCTAACCTTGATTACGTTTTAAAAACTAACAGATGCTACTCATTGACACGCATTTCCCACGTCCCGCTTATTCGAATCGCGGTCTCCAACGAGTACTGCTAATCAGCTCGGGATACCAGCCTTTCACGCATCCCACTCCCAGTATACAAAACTCCAAACCCAGATCCGCTCGCAGCACCATGCGTCCCTTCATTCACGTATATACCTTGAATCCTTGGTTCCTTGCTAACCTTTCGGCTACTGGAGACGTCAATAGCACTCAACAAAACTTGTACAGAGTCGAACTTGGAACTCAAGGATCTTACATATGTATATATTGCGATTTTTAGTGTCTGAGTTTATTTGTTTAGATATTTTTAAATTTGTGGTTTTCCATTGGAAAAGATTCGGCAAATGTGATTTATTGGAAGAAGTTATCTGTGTATTTATAGATGTTCCAAGACTTCGTGGCCACGTAATAGGATCTACCCACTTAAATAGGGTTGCAGGCTTTCCATTACCTCGCGCATGAAGTAAATAGGGAAAATATAGCTCTACAGATGACGATGATAATACATGCTGTATGCATTTCTTTGTCTTGAAGGTTTAGCTCCTTAGAGTAGGCACGTACGAGTAGTGAAGGCATGGTGATTGATTTAGAAAACACAGTGCTACTTGATTTACTTTGGCATGAAGTATGTGTAAAATAAATCCTAAAAATGCACCTACTGTTCCAAGCATGAACAGTAATTCATCAGAACTATGGGTTACTTTAACATATCTTAATTAGTGCTTTGTTCAAATGTAAACAATGTTTGGCGCATTCATACTTCACTTCATAGTTGTTCAAGGAGCATATAGCCTTTGTATATGAATATGTGTAAACGAAGAAAGGACGGGATAGCTGTTGCTAGCATGTGCCTATAGGATTGTATCAATTGATTTGCATGTGTTCCCGAGGTGCATCATTTAGTGTAATTGATAAGGTAAGTTGATCTGAAAACACATTGTTTACTTTGGTATGAAGATTTTAGGGGAATAGCCCTGCTTTCCTACGTGAATTAGTCCTTAGGTCTGCATTGTATTTCATTTCTTAGGCCCATGTTGATTTGAACACATAGCTAATGGGTTTTCATGAAAAGATATATGGAGGCATGTGCGCATCTTCTCTTATATAGTAAACAGCGGATTTTGTGCCTCTTTTTAATTTCAATTTACTATATGCATTTGTATGGTTAGGCTTAAGCATAGGTGACAAGTTCATACTTAGACATGTGGCTTTTAAAACTATAGTCTGCACTTCTATTAAGTTAGACAAAACATTTCCTCTTTAGTAAAAGTAGCTGGACTTAAATCCGGAACACGATCCGGTTCTAGAATAGTTAGCAAAGATAGATTAAAACATTTCTCATTTTAGATCAATTCATGATTTAGTAGCAGCAGACAACTACAAAGTATGACACATTCCTCACATCATACTTATAACACATACTAACTATGCATGTCCACCTACTCTATGTCAATTTATGTATTTATATTATTAGGTGTTTTCAGATAATTTAGGCTGATATTGTAGTTCTTCCATGACGTAAAGTGTATTTGATTACTGTGCTACATTGGTAAAATGTATGTTTCGCAACCATATGATTGTGTATGATACATATGTTAAAAAGGGTTGGTTTTTATACGATGAATTCTATATTGCTTGCGAATATAGTCAAGTGATGCAACGATGAATTTTCTACTTTAGAGTGTTGGTGTTACAATGAAGTCGCTAAAATTTAGCGATGCCATTACGACACTATGTCATTGATATACCCATGTGTCACGAAGGCATCATTAGTGTTTTTTGATGGCATAGCGATGTCAACTTGGTGATGCTTTAGTGAGGCCATACAGTTTAGTGATGCCATTTTTTTCTGACTTGAATTTGGCATTATTACGACATTAAATTTTTTTACAGTGCTATCGCGACACCAAATGCACGTCAGAATAACATAAATTTGTAGTAGCGCATCCTATTATTAAAATTAATTAAATAATCAAAATTATTTAAATTCAAACCATTCTATTAAAATAATTAAATAAATTAATTATTAAATCGCTAAAATCCCGGGTCGTTACACTTCTAAGTAATTAAAGCAAATGAATGAAAAGGAGGTCTTGTACTACTACATGATGGAAAAGAGATGGTTATGTCAGGGCATTCATACTTCGAATTCTTTCCAGGCCTATATATGTGCGTAGCCAGTCTATGATGCAGTATGCTTTGATTGAAAGCATGGTGTCAAGGCTGCCTTGTTTATTTTGAAAAGAAGTTGCTAAGGGTCTTCTCTCCAATCATTGTCAATGCCAGACTAATTTCCAGTACACAATAATTTCATTTGAAAATATATTCAGATGTCATATCTTTTTAGTGTTCTAGCTGTGTTGTTGATTGAAAGGAAATAGCCATATGTATATGTGACTAAAAATGATAGCTGCAGTGCTTGTGTAATCTGATTGAAGAGATGCAGCAATGAAGTTGTGTATGACTAAAGTGGAGCAATGCTATGTTTATAGTTGTGCTTTGATTGTAAGTGAGATGTATGCTCCGTAATGTCATCTTCTTGAGTTACAATCCATGTGCAGTTGGTTCAATTTGGTTAGAAAAAATTGCAAATGCTTAGTGGTTAAGTATTTCAAATTATCAATGTGCATGAATAGCCTTATGTAGTACACATGAATCCATTGTAAATGTTTTCAAAATGGTACAGCGATTATACAAAAGCCACATATGTGTTTTCAGACCCTTAATACATATATGTTATAGCTTCTATAAGAGTAAACTTCATGTGATTTAAATGGCATATCTTTTGTACACATAAAACAGATTTTCATTCATGGCTTTTGATATCAAGTACAAAGGTATAAAATTTCTCAATTTAATGTAGTATCATATTTTACATAAGTTATTATAAATTTATATAAGTTTGAACCCACTATAATATATAAAACAAAATATACAAAAGTACTTACTTAAAAATGCACTTATATACACATATGTTCGTACGTTAAGGAAAACCCAGATATGATATTTACATACTTGCTAATATACACACATATTCATATATTTGTTAAGGTACTTAAATAATATTAATATATATTTATATAGGAATTTGTCTATAGTTATTACTTTAAACTTTTCTCTAGAATATTAAATTCCAATATTCACTATATTTTTATAAGAGTTAAAACAAGTACAAAAATACAAACAAAACATGGAAACATTTCCTGCCTGTTTTTCATTCATAAATATATATTAAACCATTTAATATATACTATTCCTGAAATTTCTCCAATGTATATTATTGAAAAATTATTATTTTAACTCAATTACTGAATTAATCGATAATAAACTGTATTACGAACTTAGGCAAAAACCTAGGACATTGCAATCTACCCCCTTAAAAGAATTTCGTCCCTGAAAGTAAAGTAATGAGGAGATTTTAGTTATATATCAAGCTATACACTTAAACACATATATGGGTCATCTCCTAATAATCACAACAAACAATGCATCCAAAACACATAGATTACCTACTCAAACATTTCACAGCAATCACAACAACCAATTTCGTAACTAGAATTATCTGTCATTCCTATTGGAAAATTTTCATTTCAATTTCATACACATTCAACTCATCAACTTCTATTACTCTGTGACCGTAAATTGGTAAGAAAATAATCTTATAAGCATCAATCCTGAAGACCGAAATCAACATCGGATCGATACTCAGAAAATCACTTAACTCTACCAATCTCCAGTCAGGTTCCCATTCCATATCTTAACTCCTAATCAACTTATATTATCCATTTTCTATTTCAGGAAAATATTTCTGATTATTTTCGGTAAATAATTCCAAAACTTATTTACTTCATTAGCTTGAATTAAACTTGTTCAAACAATTTCTCCCTTTTTAAAACTCTAATCTGATTTTACTCACTCCAGTTAAATTTTCAAATTTCAAAATTTCAAATTCCCAGTTTTCATTTCAATCAGTTTGAAACTGCCTATCCCAATTTCATTATAGATTCAAAACCTTTGAATTTTCCCAAGACATTTCGTTTTACTCAAACAAATTCCAGTTTGTCATATTCGTATACCCAATTCTTATACAATCTAATTTGATTATATAACAATTCCAACTTATAATCCTATTAGATTATAATAACAGCCATCGACACACCATATATAATAATTTCGGAAAATTATTCTTTTTATATCAAAATATAATTTTTGAGTAAAATTATTTCATAACCCTTTTTAAAACAATACTGTGTTGAATTACCTTATCTAAGAGTTTATGAATACTTTTCGATACAGTGTGCACCCTGCATTGACCAGAATTTTTAAACCACTCGACAAACTAATCAACGCAATATAAAAAGTTTTTATATCAGTTAACAAATACACGCTCATATATACACTCAAACTCAATCTAGGGTGTTACTAACCCTATCTCTATTGAGTTGCGCCATAGAGCCAAGGTTATCACTCAACCTTCAGCCTTGATACCAAGTGCAATAACCCAAATTTTGGTACCGTTTGAGCTGATCAAACACATCACAAGTCCAACCCAAAGAACACTAAAACTCAGATGTCGAAGAAATAAATTAGAGGATGAGAAAGGATAAGATAGAAAAGTTAGAATATATGAAAAAACATACACAAAATCAGCGTAAATATAAATCTCACAGTGGAATGGATAAAATATAATAAATATATAATCTCCTTTTAAATACAAACTGGATTTGAACTTACATACATCGTTAGAGCATAATCATATATAGAATACAGTGGAAATAAACTCTATACATCTATCGTTGAAGCCTCAGTAATGGGAAAACATAGAAAATAAACTTTGGGTTAGTAATGGTACTGGTGTGAGTAAACGATTTTAAAATAGTTTGATAATTAAAAGATATCTCATAAGACTACGCCGTATAACACAGAACGAGTTTTTCCCTTATGAGACTCCACAATACTTGATTTAACTTTCAAAAACGTTTCGAAAGAAAAGATAATTGTAAGACCGATCCATAAATAAACACGGATGATTTTTTCCTTACGATAACCCAAAACATCTTTATATCAAATCTCTTCTGATATTGTAATAATGTCTACCAAACCACAAATAAATAATCATCTAGCAGAATGCTTTCATCTTACGTTCTACATATATAGTATACAATCAAAACCACGGGTGCTTATTAGAGATTGGATTCCAATTATGGCAAGGTATGGAAACATCTTCTGATAGTGTATCTCTAGAGGGGAATATACTGGGTTCATCAAGAACATCTTGCACCCCGGCCACACATGACCGACCACTCATTTCTCTTGAGTGTATCGAATATATTGTCACCTTATTGTAGGTACCAACATAACCGTTCCCGGGGGATACAGAAGCGAAAGAAGTACAAAAAAATGAATATTCTCTAGATCGTGACAATACATCCTAATGGGAGTGACCCACTTAGCAATGCTACGTAACCGATTTTTGTCATTTCCCGGTTGTGAGGCTTGAGGTCAAAACTTACCTTATGATGTATCAAGTTTTCATTCACTTTGAATGCCACATCGTCAAACCCGTCAAATCACAAATTGATTTACCTAAAACTAAGAGTATAAAGCTAAAAGAAACGAATTTCTCTACAACCAAACATAGTTTTGAAGAGATCAACTTACATGACCTGTTAGGTATACTCTGTCAGACATTCGTCCATACAAATTGTCTAGGGACTAGACAACCCAAAGGAACTATTATGTAAATCCATCTTAGGAAATTTCTACCTAGGATTGACAGAATAGCCCTTACGAAAACTCTGTCTTCAATGGTTTTCGGTTTGACTTCAAATTAATCAACGCCTATGCCGAAACAAAGTGGTATTTGTATTTCATTTAGAAAACCAATCCCGGTCTCTTTGGATCGATGAACGTTAAAATATTTTAGGGACCAATGATACTTAAAGGAATCAGGTTATCAGGTTCAAAAAATTTCAATATTTATAATATCAGGACTTATCTACACAATTCCAGATTTCAACCGTAATTTAATATTATTTAAATAATGCATGTAAATGGTTAAATTAATCTGAGCAATTTTATTGGGTCTTACCACAACATGAAAATAAATTTAATCAACACGTCCATCATTATAACAGATCTTGTTTATCACAATCCAACAATTCAAATACAACTAAACGTCATTCTTAAATTGGTTGATCTTGGAAATTTATTATTTCCAAATCATATACATCTCAGGTTTTATTTAGGTTAAGAATCCATTTATTTTACTTGATTATAATGTATCGTTATAATCTATACTTCAATATATATACGACTTAAAAATATAACTATTATCTCATTGATTCAGTATATAATTAATTCAGAAATCTTATTTAAAACGGAAAGCGAACGATACTTTCTTGAGTTCAACTAAATCGATTACCCATTCAATGTCTCCTTCCAATTTATCTCTATTCCATATATTTTCTGAACTTCAAAATAAATCCCATATTTATTGGTCAACAAATTTTCTCTTACCAAAATATCCTACAACCATTCTTATTTGCAAAACATTCGCTTCTAATATTATTTACTTTGATTGCGAATATCCTTTCTTCTGGACTAGTTTTGGCTGATCAACTGGATTTCACTACAAGAAAACATTGATTTAGCGTTAAATATTTAGAAGCGGAAATTTCCGTTGCTAATTTGCGACGGATTTCCATGCGATCTGCAAGGAATAGTTTCTTGTTTTTTCAACTTTTTTCCTTTTATTTAATACCGTCGTCTTCTGACATCCCTCACTAAGTCGTTGCAAATTGCATCAAATTACCGACAGAATATTTTTGCTGCTATATTCGATGTAAATCCAGGCAGAATACTAATGAATATTTTCCGCTGCTATTTGTGATCTGTGTAGTATTGATATCATCCGTTAGATCATGTTAGTAATCCGAGGATTATGCATCGGGCTATTCTGATCCGTTAGATTTTTATCCCAACACACCTAATTTTTCTTTTTTTCTTTAATTTTGCTCAAAACTTTCACGATCATTAATCCGTCATCTTTTAGATTACTTCGGCCCCCAAATTTTCGTGAAAACCACAACAGGAAAGACAATTACAATCGAAGTCGAAACCAGTGACACGATCGATAATGTCAAAGCCAAGATCCAGGTCTGATTCTTACCCATCTAGGATTATGCTTTCTTTCGATTTTTTCTTGATTTTGCTGAGAATAATTTCGATTTATTTATGATTATGGGATGTTAGGTTGATTTTGCTGAGAATAATTTCGAAAGCAACGACACAACGAACCGTTTGTTTGATTTTCATGTAAATTATTTTCTTGACGTTTCACTCAATTGGATTATAATGTTCAATAAATTAAATCAGTCTATCGCTTTGCAACAGGAAATGGGTATGATCTGCTCCATTAAAATTGGACACATAACTGTTTTAACATAAGGCTAACTTTAAGTTGTGTACTTATCCCCATGTCAACTTCTAAACTGCACGTCTGTTGATGATGCTTACTCATTTGCTCATGACCTTTAAACAAACAAGGCGTTATGTGTTTATGATCAGTAACATGATTGACATTGGTGATGTTGATTCAGGACACTGAAACATGCCTATTTTTACTTTTAGACGATGAACCTACACAGCGTAGATGAAGTATAGAAGGAACAAATAATGCCCATTTTTCATCTTTGTTGATTGCAATGGAAAATAACTACTATAAAGTAGTAGCTTTTCTTAATAATTTTGTTAATTATTTTGTTGTTTATATTACTTTGTAGTAACTCGTACTCACTGCGAATAACTAAGTAAAATATGAAATTGGTTTTCCTTAACATGCTATCAATTGCAATGAACGTGTTTCTGTTCCTCTAATTATAGTAGTTTTTTTAAAAAACTAGACAATGTCTAAGTCAAGATTCAAATTATGTGGGTCTACATTGAATCATACATGATCATAATGAAAATGTCGATAGGGGTTATGTTGTTAAAACTATGTGACCACCAGTGATTACCAGGTGAACTCATTAATTTGTCTTTGTTTCTTCCTTACTCTCACTGTTCAATTAGCACAAAATGATTTAATGTCTTCTTTTTTTATTAATTATATTTGTCGAATTATTGTATTTGCAGCGATCAAATAATGCTATGCTTTTGCAGTGTAGATCGTAGCTATTATGCTTCTTTGGAATCAGTTGTGGGATTACTCACTGCTTGTTAATCCTAGGTATGCCTAGGTATGCGTTTATTTTAGGTCATATTGATGTATATACAAACAACTAACGGTTGAAGAAACTGGTGTTCATATGGATCATTATTGTGTTGTTTCTCTGAAAGTTTATTCCAAATAATTTTGTGATCACTCAGACCCAGTCTTTCTAAAGGCCTATATTTGTGTTAATTTTAAGTTTTACTATTCATAGAAATACAATAATGACTTTGAAAGCATTAGTAAATAATATATTACCTTCCGAGTTTTGTATATTAGCTTAATTTCAGTAATTTGTTTTGGCATTAATGTAGTAATGGGATAGTTGTAAGAGTAACGTGCCTTATAGTCAGCTGTGTTATTTAGAGTGGGTATCTTGAGGTGGTAGAAAAAAAGAGAACAATCAAGTAACTAAGAAAATCTCAATTCGTTAACCTATTAAATTTTGACTATCTTACTGGAATGACAAAGACATTAGACAAATAGACACATAAATGCACACTGAGATATAATATAGGTTAGGACAGTTAAAGTTACATGTTATTGACCAAAAATTGCACACCCGATGCATGTATTTTTTGGAATCAAACAATTTGGAATATTAAGCTAGAATATAAAATAGAAATCATGTTTGAGAAATAACAATTGAGCTAGAATATAAAATAGAAATCATGTTTGAGAAATAACATTAAGCTAGGAAATAAAACATGTTCATTTTAAAACTAGAATATACGAAACATGAATTATATGCTTATGGATTGTACATTTGCACTGCACTACATGTAGCATATGCTGAGTGTAAAATCAGTTTGAAAACATTGCTAGTATTACCACGACGAATGTAATTTTTATCCAATTCCGTGTTCATGGAAGGCGACCTTATCTTTATTGCCCCATGGCTATCAGTGTTTGATACCAACTGTACTAACGTATGTGCAAACGTATGTACCCCAAACTGCACTATATCTTTTTCATCCTACCTGTACGAATTTTATACAACACTATCTTCACTTATACTTCACTAATAAATTGGTCTGCTTAATATATTTATGTCTGCTGACACTGTTCATATGCATATATTGCTTCATAGGCTAATGACTATTTGCAGTCGCTTGGTCGACTAAGTTCCTGTCCGCCAACGTTTGGTATGTGCAACTTGTGACATATAACAATTTTGTACATGTCTGAATATGTAAATGCATGAAACTTGATAGCCATTCATGCTCACATTTATTTCTATGCCTTTGTATATGTGTTCGTCTGCTGTCATGTTAATATATATTTGGATGGATATACATCTACGTCTCATATACTGACAAATATATGCCTATTACCATTATTCCTTCCCTTAGCCGATCAAACTCAATGTTTACGTTGACCGATTTGTTAGAAAACTGTAACAACCCGGAAAATCTGAGCCAGTTTAAATTTTTTATTTTGGCAATTTTAACGAATTTTGAATATTTAAAATGAATTATTTTAAATAATAATGACCAGAAATTTATTTTGAATAGAATTTGAACGAATATATTTATATAGATCGTCGTTAGAATATAAATATTTATTTTAAATTATAAAAGGAATTGAAAATGGCGCGGTAGTTCGATAATTCGATTTCAAAGTTCAAATGAATGTATAGGATTCAAAATAAACCGGAATTTAGCGAAACCAAAAATATTAGAATCTATTTGAAAATATCTTTCCAACGAATCCGAAAAATCAAAATTTCATAGCGGGAATCAAAAGATATGCCCAGATGAATTTTCAGAATAGTCGCTATGGAATTCTGGCCCTTAAAAATAGCCATTTTGCAAACGGCCTCGGTTTTCGATGAAACCACTTTTGTTGGGTCCGTGATTTCAGATTATTGCTAGATTCCAAAATTCATAATTTTTCGATTCAATATGTGACCGTGGAAAAGGAAAACGCATTTGACCAGTTTTAGTTGATTTTAATCGACTGGAAAATGGCCATTTTTCAAACGGTCTCAGAATTTGACGAAACTAGTTTTGTTAGGACCGTATCGTCAATACGAAGCTAGAAAATATTTTTCGGGAATTTTTAGAGTTCGTGTGTGACCCCAGTAAATTGAAATGTGCGTTCAAATTCAATATATAGAGTTATATGTTGATTTTGACGAAAACTGATCGAAACAGCCGAACTGGCTTACGATACATATCCCATTGTTTTCGGAATGGGGGTATTACGCTACGGATGACAGTCGGCGGGTTTGATTTCGAGTTCAAAATAAAAAGGTACTTTTTTTGAAATAAATAATTAAATAATATCCTCTCTCCCTCTCTCTATACTCCCTCAGCCCCGTTGACCCAATTCATTCGGAAAAAAAAACGAGATTCACCGCATCGCTTCCCCCCTCTTCCCATCGCCGACGCCTCCTCGTTGCCGCCTCCAAGGCGCATCGCCCCTCCCCTTTCTCTCCGTCGAACCTCGTTTCCTCTCTCCACAAAGTCGCGCGCAGACACGAGACCCCGGACCCGCTGAAGCCCACCACCGCGACCGCCAAAACACCGCTCCCCAGACCTCTGACCAACTGCGACTTCCCCCGCCTCCTCCGCTCCTATCTCCCCTTCTCCGAACCTCCAAGCCCCTTCCTCTCTCCAAACCGCAACCTCCAGCCCAGTGGAGCCCTCTACCGACACCGACGAGCTAGCCCCGCGCCACCGCTCGCCTTTGCTGCCTCCACCACTCCGGCGGGCAACAACGAACACTCCCCCTTTTTCTCTGAAAAATCTGTATGGTGAGTTTTTACTTATTTTACTTAACGAAATTATTTATTTATTTACCGAATAAGAGACCGATAAATTATGTGTAACATTATAAATTTAAAGTTAAGATTTGTAGATAATAAAGATATAATTTTTATATTATAGAAAGGTTAAAGATATAATTTTTATATTATAGAAAGGTTAAAAGTATAATTTTTTATATTATAGAAAGGTTGAAAATATAATTTTTATAAGTGTAGTAAGATAAAAATTCGATCTTTATTATGTTGGAGATATAAAAATATGATTTTTATATTATATAGATAATAAAAATTCGATCTTTATATCATAGGAAGAATAAAAATACGATTTTTATTCATGTAGATTAATAAAAATATAATTTTTATTATATTACTAGCAAGATAAAAATATAATTTTTATCATAGAAGTAGCGTTGAAAGGGAGTACTTTTTACGTAGGTAGTAGAGATTTAAAAATACGATCTCTATATATAAAAATGTGATTTTTATATAGAGAATGGCGAGAGAAAAATATAATCTTTATTACATGAACATGGTATAAAAATGTGATTTTTATATATATATAGCAACAATATAAAAATGGGATTTTTATATATGTAGTGGCTACGGACAACGAAAGTGACAAAAGGCGAGAACGGCGAAGATTTCCTGCATATGAAGAGTCGTGGCGTTTGGTTTAGCTTGGGTGAGAACTCCTCACTTTAAATTTTATTCTCTAGTTAAAATATATACTAGGATGCAGACGGTGTTCAGTAGCACCTGACACCCGTCGTCCACAGACCATGGACGGCTTGTATGCTTGTTTGTTTGATCTTGATGTGTAGTTGATTGTGTGATGTGATGCAAAACGAAATAAAATATTTTATAGTGAAAAATATTATATAGTTAAAAATAGAATTTTTAACGTGTATATGAAATGAAATAAATTAATATAAACAAATCGAACGATTTGTTTATATACACACATTTGACTGATATTGATGGGGACGATAAATTTTACACATCGCCCAACTACACAAATAAAATCTGTGTTTGATGGTTTGAAACCCCACACGGGTATTGGGATGATATGTGACATACACTAATCCCAATAATTAGTTGTATGTCAATCGATTGATTGACAGACTGTTATAAGCGTTAAATATTTATATTTGATGCTTATACAGTGTAGAATGCACCCTGGATGATGGTTGATTTTTGATCGTTGTTATTTTATACATGTGTCTTAGAAAATCCATATAATTAACATTATATGGTAATTGATTGGGCCTCATTCCAGTTTTGAAAAGAAATATTTGAAATAGAATATTTGAAAATAGAAATATATGAAGCCGTGTTGATTAGATTGACGCCATTTTGACGTGAACGATATTTATATCAATTTTATTCAAATTGAAATGAATATTAAAGTGAATTGAAATTCGAATTAAATTGAATTGATTTGAAATAAACTGAAATGATTTGAAATTCGAATAGAATTGAAATTCGAATTAAATTGAAATAGAATTGAAATCATTTTGAAATGAATTCGAATTAAAATTGAATGGAATCGAATTCGGATTGAAATTGAATTGAATTGAATTCGAATTGAAATTGAATAGAAATGAATTCGAATTGAAATTGAATTAAAAATCGATTTGAATTGAAATCAATTTGAAATGAATTTAAAATGAATTTGTAAGGGAAAATTCAATTTTGATTTGAATTTGAAAAGGAAGTTGAAATCGTTTTGAAAACGAATTTAAAACGATTTATAAAATACGATTTAAAAGGAGATCGACGAAGTATATATTATATATATTATATATATAATATAATGGCCTGAATAGAACGCGCCGCGCCGCGGCAGTTCGCGAATTTCGATCATTGACTTCGAATGGACTTCGCGAGAGATCCGACCGTCGGATTCTCCTAAAACTGGAACCGTTGGGTTCGTGTCGAAAAGAGCTTTCTAACGAATATTAGAAATTTGAAATCTAACGGTTGGATTGGGAATTATGTCCAAGTCAAATTTGAAAAAGGTCGCTGTAAGTGCAGTTCGATGTCCGTTGATGGAAATCGACTGTACGGGCCTTGATAAAATTATCATAATTAGTAATAATTTGTGTAAAATCATAAGAAATGATTTGTGAAGAATTGGGATGAAAAACTCCATATTTGAAAAGATAAAAATAGATTTTTATCGAAATGAACTAGTTTTGAACTAGAATTATAATTCTATTTATTTTTAAAATAAATAAAGTGGATTAGAAATGGTTTTGAAAATAACCAGAATTTCCAATAATTGCATTGGAAGGGATTTGAATCGAAATTGTCTTCGGAATATTTCGATGTTGGATTTTGTGAAGATACAGATATTGTTATGGGAATTTGAAAGATATATTAATATCGTTATTTCCAATACAATATATATTGGTCGTAGAATTTGATATTGAATATAAGCCGATATATTTTCTATTCAGAGCCTTGTATTTAATATCAAATGTGATTTGGGTTTGTCGTGAATGGTGTCTTCCTTAACACTGCTCTTAAGCCCAGTGGAGAAAAAGATTAAATCTTTTTATTTAGATTTAATGAAGTGTACCAATTAAATGATATTTAATTGGAATTGAATTGGTATTGATTTTTGGGTTTATCGTGAACAATGTTTTAAATAACACTTGTTCTTTAACCCGATAATTAATGGAAGCTGATTTTGGGTTTATCGTGAACCGTGTTTTAAATGACACTGATTCTTTAACCCAGTTAAAGATTAAAACTAAGTGGGGTTTTAATGAATCTTTAATTAGATTGAAATGGTTGAGAATGGAGTATCACCTGTTTTGCTCCAGGCGATAGTTAAATCTTTAATTAGATTTGAACGTGAAATGGTAACTGAATTTACCGATCACACCGTGGTGTTTGATATGAAGTATTACCAGTTTTACTTCATGGGATGAATAGGTTGGGATCGAGAAATTAAAATAAATGATTACTTCGGTGTGGTTCGCTAATCCCGACTAGTTTGACTGATATCCAAAGGAAGAATAAAGAATAAATTTGAAGAACTTATCTTTGATAAAATTAATGGGGACCTTTCCCAAAGTATAAGAATATTTGAACAAAAGAATATTCTGAATTGGAATGAGGTGTATGTTGTGTTTGTGTAACACTTGTTTATTATATACGTGAGTTAATCAGAAAGACAGGGTTTATCCCATTCTGAATAACTGATTCGACGTGTGTCGAAAATGAAGACGGTGGTTGAAGACCGGAGGTCTTCACGTCGTTTGGATAATTACTGATGATCTTGATTGGGCCGTATACCCAAGAGGATGGAAACAGTTGGTGATCGTCCAGACGTACTTGGAGATCGAGGGATAGGCGGGGTACTAGGTGCCTCCGGTTTCGTTCAGACTCAGAACGAACTTGTAAATGGACTGTGTGTCTGACATTGGATTTTATTCTGTGTGGTTGATTTCTATTAAATATATATCTGCTTGGCGGCGGAGAATTTATTCTCTTTCTTAACGCCCTTCTCTGAGACGTACGAGCTCAGGGGTTATATATTGATGGATATCAAACGCATGGAGTGAATTGCTTGTGTGGCATGCCTAAGTGGCAATATGATCAAGGCTTCTGTTGAAAATCAGAGTCTTGTGGTTGATGATCAAAGCACGGCTTTTGTGGCACAGCTTTGTGTAACGTTGATTCGCGAGCCTCACACCCCGCTGGTGAACCAAAAACGGGAGAGGACCTCAGGGTGGACATGCGTTTCTTTCTAGTTAGAAGTGGCGTCAATGGTTTTACACGCCCTGACGAGTTTGACTTATGTGGTTGTTGCTGTTGCGAGGCACCTCGGTTAGATCGGACGATACGGGTCCGATGGAGTCATTCGTTGGCTCATTTACGCCCCAAAGGGCGGGGAAACGCAGTGTTCAAGAATTTTATTCCACATCGGTGGACCGGCCCTGACGATCCAAGGGCCCACCTGAGTCTGGGTCCAGAGGCTCGGGCTAGAGAGTCTCGAATCAGTGAGGACTATCTTTTGCGTCGGTTCACAGATGGAAATCCAACTTCCAATACGTGACTTTTCGGTTTTATTTGTAGAGCCTAGTATGGCGACATAGTGGGATGGGGCGCTTATGCCGTCTATGATTGATACTTATGATTGAAATTGTTTTGACACTATACACTTATAGTACTATCAAAATAATCTGTTTTAAACGTATCAAGCATTCTTTGGCTATTATAAGGTAAAAACCCTATCCTCCGGCTTGCGTTGCATTGTGTGATGGGACCTGGGTCTTATAATAGCTTCATTTTTCTTTATTTAGCATTGCGTTGTTTGTTTTATGCAATGGTATTCTTGGGAGGAAACCCGTTCCGTGTTATACGGCGTGGTCCCTTGATTTACCTAACTTTAAATAAAGAATAATAATTATTTTAGTTCTCACACCAGTCCCATGACTGATCCGGAGTTTATTGTTTTAACCTAAACTCTAGGTGCCCTTATTTTGACATGGATAGCTAGTAGTTTTGGTTTTGCAGATTTATATTCACAGGATTCTGACTTACAGCTGGAACGATATCTGTAAAGCTTTGTATCCGTATATCTCCTTCTAGTTGTGTTTTGTATTATTTCCGCTGCGATGTATTTAAATGTAAATTAAATCTCTGATATTTCTGTGTAATATTTATTCATACTCTGTATATTCTTGTATTCTGATGGAATTGTTGTAATAGAAATGTTCTTCCGTCTGCGTTCTGATTTGTCATGTTCTCAAAATAATCAGGCGTTTCGAACAGTCTTGATCAGTTTAGCAACTGATTCGGATCGAGCGAAATTCCCGGTCGTTACATCGTGGTATCAGAGTTTTGGTTTACAGAGCTCAGAGAACAAGACACGTTAGAACCATACGAAAGAATTCATCAGATATTGGATTAGTAATATCCAATGAGAATGACTCGTTAGAGATGGGATCAGTAGTATCCTAGAACGAGTGTGAAGAGTATATTTTTGAAAATGAAAACAAGTTTTGTTTTGAAATTAAAATCGTTTTATACGTATTTGATTATTTATTTAATATTGATTTGGACTATCCAGTATATACAGATTTTGCGTATACGTCTGATCCGCGTGTATTCGAAATTTTAATATACTGGATAGATATAGAATCACACTCTAGTCGCCCGGAGATGATTCTAATGATGAGGTGTAACACCCCGTAATTCGGTTAATATTTGTTAGATCAAAAAATGGCTCTAACACCCAAATTGTCGTATTTTGAGCATAGGATATGAAGAAATAATCGAAAAAATAGAGAAAAAAGCAAGACAACGAGATTTTTATAGTGGTTCGGCGTTAACGAGCCTACGTCCACTTCATATTTTCTCATTTCACTCATGGATTACAATTACAATGAATATTGTCTTTCAATCACTTGAATTCAATGAATAATTCTCTCCGAATCCATTGAATTTATTGAGGAAGATGGTGGTTATTCATGGAGAAGTGTTGGCTATGGCAGCCATGGATGAGGAGATGCCAAAAAGTCCCGAAAAATGCCAAACTCTAGGCTATTTATAGCTGATTTCTGGTGACGGATCGCGGTCATACGTGGCCCACATCCCGAAGATCTCGGACCGGTTCGTAGCTTGATGAAGAATTGGTCAATATGACAGTTGGTGACACGTGTCGCGAGATCCTGCATTCTCGGATCGTGGTGGACTTGGTCATGGTCGTCATCCATCAACCTAGGGGATCGGATCGCGGTAATGGGTCGGATCGCGGATTACGGTTCACGGATCGCGGTTCACGGATCGCGGTTCACGGATCGTGGTTCACGGATCGCGGTCATGTGCCAGCTTACACCCGTTCACGGAAATGGGCATAACTTTCAAACCGTAAGTCCGATTGAGCCAAACCAAAGCTCAAACTGAAGCTAATTCAAAGGGCTACAAGTATATGATGTGAACAGATCCAAATGAGGTCATTTGATAGGGGTTTTGGGCTAGTTTATACTGATGTTGTGATTTTGACGAAACTGCCTTGTGTCTTCTGATGATGCTTCCAATGCCGGAGAGCGATGTTATCCAGAGATTCCATATGAAACAGCATTTACCCAAAGGTGTGTCAACATGATCTTTGCTTTGGGTAGCCTGGTCACAATGCAGGCTAACATTTTTCCCCCTAAAGTACATCTTATCGAGGATGAGATGTGCTTTGAATATGTTGAGCTAAATCTTTCAGGAATGTCATTATTCGTCCTTGAGCAGTCTTTATCCAATTGTTGCATTGCATCCCTGGGAGCTAGTCGAGCCATGTTCTCTGGAAGGAGTATTCGAGATGATCAAGTAATTGTTTAGGCCTTGTCGAATCAAAAGGTCTAATTCACTCGTCAAAAGTCATGCTAAATCGTTGGCTCCCGAGTGTGATTCTACACGCACAGGTCGTTGCCAAACAATTTTATCATTTTTCGTAAGCTGAGTGCATCGTCGGGCCAGACTTTCTTTTACATATAGGTCAATGTACGAAGTAACCATCCAAATTACTGGGTAATTCAAGAATCCTCGAGCTTTGAGTCAGTATCTGGATGGTTGGTACCGAGCATATTAGAATCAACATATGAATTTTTCATTTATACTCAAGTTTGGACTAGCCTGATATCTTGATATTGATTCAGGATCTTAAAATCGCATTGAATCGTAACAGTAAGGAATTCAAAAGCCATGATCACTCTGGATCGTAGTCGAGAGAATCCACAATTGTTACGGATCATTTCTTAATCCAATATTCACATATGAAGTAGTCAGTAAGGGATGTTGTTAAAATTATGTGGACCAGTGCCTATAGGATCGTCACCATCGCAAGGTAGTAGATAGGTTTGTCACACCTTCCATTCGGTGTAGTTTGAGTCTTTAAGTTCACATTCGATCCACAAGCTAGCTCGCTTGGTCGGCAAAGATGAGTAAGGTTGTACTCCGGAGGCATGACGTACAAGTTTTGAATCCCATTTCATGCCAGGATTGTCTTCAAAGTTAGTCTATGAACCGACACTTGTGCTCTCAGTGCCATCGGAGGACAAGCGAGGTCAGTAATTATGCCCCCAGTATCGATGGGGGTTGAGTTGAGTCAATAAGGCATTTAATCTTGAAGATTTTATACTTCCTATCGTTGCATCTGGTAAGAGTTGCAGGTTCAGCAATCTTAGTCGACCGAGATCATTCTGTACTGTTTCTCAATTTAGAAAAAATCGGAATTGTATATGCGAATGGTTGAACCACATTTGCTTTGATGTCATCTCTTCTCTTTAGTCAGATAGTGAGGATTGCCTCATCGGGCATCAGCGACTTCGGTTAGTCTCATCAGATCAGTTGCGGAGTCAAGTAAGGTTGTTGAATGCGAGTGAATAAATGTCATTATGAAGTTAGTTGGGCCCCACCGTTTATGCTTCAGCATAGTCCGAAATGGTTATCACAGTCTTATTGAGTCTCTTTCTCATGCTCGGTCCAATTGTGCTTGACAAACAAGATCATGGGCTCGATAAGTGGTATAGATTCTCTTTGGAATTACACATTCTTGTCATTGTTTTCCAGGGCTTTTCCTTTGTCCTTATCATTTCAGGAATTAGAAGGTACTCCATTCTTTAGTCAGGAAGGCATCTAGGTCATTCGTCTCGACGCTAACACCTTTTTGTCATGAAAGTCTATCTTGAATTCATCAAAATCTCTGAGCAAGTCTTATTATAGAGAAAATTTAAAGTCCGGGGGAATAACAGGGGATCCTGACGTCCCACGTGTGAGGGCTGTAATTGTTGTTATCCATATCATCTCGAGAAGTGCTGCCTCTCGAGAGGCGCCGAATCAAACTAGCTAGCAGGTTACCATCAAAGAATTGATGCACATTGTCAAGATCCTAGCTGGTGCCCCCAGCATTGATTCTGAGATTACAAAGGGGGTCTTTGCTGATTTCTTGTTTCCGCGTCGATATTGCCCCCAGGTCATGGTTCGAGTCATTCGACCTGACCGGGTTCCTGTTTTTCGAATTGCTGCGTTCTTTCTTGAAGCTGGGTATGAAATGTCGCTCGAGTATTCATTCGAGTTGGAGTTAAAACTGGTCATGCATGATCTGAGTTTGTCACAATTCTTGCATTCTCATCTAGGATGTTGCAGGTAGCTGTTCCATTGCCCGTGTTTCCATCCATGACGTAGGGAATCGAAACCGCATGCTGCGCGCTTGCTGATTGGTTTGTGTTCAACCAAAGCTGATGGTTGATATCTGACTGTGCCAAGTTCGTCACTACCTGAAATTCAATTTTATCATTTCCAGCGAATTGTTGGTTGTTGCTCGGTCTTCCAGTTCATTCCTGAAATAGGTGAAGGTCGGCCTCGGGCTTCTTGATTCTACACGAGCATTAGCCGTCAATCAGGCTTTTGTCATTCGGCTGGGAACAGAGGCATCCACCAATTGAGTTATGCTGCTCAAGGCTCGTATCATGTGCCCCATATCCACAGGGGTTTTTGTTGAGCAGTACACTTCGAATTCATTTCTTCTCTGGATTCATGTTCACTTCTCGCATCAAGAGCCGGAGTTGAGTGCAAAAATGAATTGTTGGCATTCAGCCCATGCTAAGCCCTAGTCTCCCATCCAAGCTCCGAGGACAGAAATCAAGCGGTGAAGGGTCAGATTGTAGTCGCCTCGAGTGCTCCCGTTTTCTCTTTGCATCAAGGGAAAGGTCGGGGACGAAATGGTTGCATCATGTTCAATTATTACGTGGGATATATCCAGCCTTATCTGAGCTTCCCATTCTGGAAGTAAGTTGGGATCAGCAGATGGACGTTCTCTTTGCATCTGCTTTCTGGTCTTCAAGGGGCCTGCATCATCCTTCTGGACGCGACCCTTTGTTCGTTTTCCATTAGCATGTTTCCATCATTGCGAGTGAGGCCCTCGCATTCTTGACTAGTTATCTTTTGTAAACCTGCGTTTAGTAATAAAAAATTCGTTCCTTTCGCATTGTCTTGTACCTGTGAATGGGCAAATAAGTCATGAAGCGTTATAAGTAGTCAATGCAATTATAAATGAAAATGCACTAAAGTAGTATGTGTGTATAGGTATGCTCCCAATCAATCATTAACTTAGTGCCTGGCCAGGACTTTGTTGAGGATTGATTAGGATCTTAACTGTTTTTCCCCCATGTCCGGACATGGAGGATTCGGGCACGGAGTTCAGTCAGTCCCCCGACACTCTGGCGGGGTAGGAGCCCTTGTGGCGCTAAGTCTCTAGCGCCTTTATACTCTCTCTGGAGTTCGAACTCAGCTTTCAATCTGCTCCCCAATCCTTCAGCGGGGTAGGAGTTCTAGCTTGTTTCATGATATGCTCAACGATCCTTCAGCGGAGCAGAAATTATGGGGGGTGTTGAGTCTCCAGCACCTTTCTCAGCGCTTAATCATAGACGCTTTTATACTCTCCTGGCGGTCGCCAAGGTTAGAGTTCGAACTTAGCTGTTCTGTCGCTCCCCGATCCTTCAGCGGGGTAAGAGTTCTTTCTCAGCGCACAATCAAGGACGGTTTTATACTCTCCTGGCAGTCGCCGAGGTTAGAGTTCGAGCTCGGCAGTTCCGTCGCTCCCCGACCCTTCAGCGGGGTAGGAGCTCTTTCTCAGCGCTCAATCGGAGACGCTTTTATACTCTCCTAGCTTTCGCCGAGGTTAGAGTGCTGTCAAGGCGGTTCTTATCATGGTGCTTCGTCACGCCTTACGGACGTCATCTTCGCGTCCTTTATACTCTCTCTCGAATCTTGAGAGTTAGAGTTACGGATCGAGTGGCCTTCAATCATGGCGTGCCCATCACACTCGTCCTAGATTTATACTCCTATCCAAGCTCCGAGGATTAGAGTTTATCGGAAAATATTCGCCAAGGCTTTGGGTTCCTCCGACCCATCTGTGGGAGGATTGGTTGGCACCAAACTTTGGGTACCTGCATCATTCACATTGCTTGAGTTAGTCATGTCATTGACTCAGGAAACATGTAAAAGAAAATTGCATTATTGAGGGATATGCATATCAACGGGCAATGCTGCCTCCTTTATTTGAATTCATGTAATCTGGTGGCATCGAGAATAGGATCGAGCCATATAGACGGTCACACCGCATCCATCTGGAGTAGGATTCTGACTTAGGAACTCAATGATTTATGTATAATTGTCTTGCGGTCTTCCACGTGTAAGCCAAGGATTGGATGATCATTCCGAATCCACCTTGAGCTAAATGACTTTCTTTAGACGGGGGCGCGGCTTTGCTAGCGAGCAGTTCAGTCGGGCCCGTTATGGCAGTGCTCCATAATTCTGCATGCGGGTGTTAAAAGTCTGATCGATACCAGATCCGAGGTACCTACACCATCCACATATTATTTCATCTGAGTTAATTATATCAATAACTCATAAAGGATGCAAATATAAGAGTTATGGTTAGAGAATAATCCTGTTAAAGGAATGAGTATCATTCTGAGCGAAAAATGGCGTTGCATATTCATTGCAGGTCCATTTTGCTTCGCCCTATCTCTGCCAATGAAGGGCTGCCAAAGTCTTTTAGTTGATGAGGAGTATCTTTTCAAACTATCATGGGGGCGGCAGTCCCAAAAAATGAATAGACCTTGATCAAGGTCTTGAGATGGCAAAGGCGGCTAAGTAGGTACTATAAGCGAGTGATGAGGTCGCATCTCTTTTTGAATCGCCTCTTTGCCCCCTATGCTAAGGGTAAGGATAGAGTGTCAGGAAGTCATGACTGTACCGCTAATGGTAGCACATCGTCGAATTGGTGCTAAGAAATAGGATAATGCTGCTGGTGAGATAATCATATCTCACAAATTTGCTGATACGTCTTCGATTCCATATTGGGGGCAAGAATTGGAGTGTAGACGATCAACTAGCATTCGGGCGTAAGCATTTTAAATACTCAATTTGCTACTCTTCGGGCAAGAAAAAGGCAGTTGGCCGTGCAAACTCCTGATGTGTCAGCTTTGAATTGGATGATTTATTCTCGAGCGATTCATGCTCAAATCTCCAGTTGCCCCCAGCGTCCGGGGAATGAGTTACTTAGCAGATAGTTGATGAGAGGAGTGAAAGTGTGAATCTTCACTTTCTAACACTAAAACGTCACTCATCAGATATTCCGTTCACGTATATTTCTCATCAAGCTGGGACTTGATTAGTGATTTTGTCATATCATTCAGAGCGGTGAATCAGCAATGGGACTCGTTGGTGTCTGTTTTGGGACAACCTTCCAAGAAAAATAGGTAGTGTCGACTTGCATGTCATATCTCGAGGCATAAAGAACGATGGCATGCATTTCACTTCACCTTGCTAGATGCATTACGTGCTACAGGAAGTTCATCATGGGGTTATCCATGACTCTCTTCCGGGTTCAGTCTCCAACGCTGGATCAACTTCCATCTGATCAATGGTTGTATTTTATAGTGTCTTGATAGGGATCATCTCTATCTTTTCTAGATTTTCGGACCCTTCTAACTTGGTCAGATTATCCACCTTCTGATCTTCTGCTCGTAGGACATGAGATATGTTGTAACGTTCCAATACATCCAACAACCCTTCTTCCGGTTCTAGGCAAGCTGCGAGTGGTGGTTCCTGCGCCTAGAATTCCTTTCGAGCCTGGCGAACAACGATATAAAAGTCATAAAATATGTTCGATGCCACTATTCCCAACTCCTTAGCGAATTTCAATTCGGTAATCAGGGTGTCGTCCTCGGAACCGTTGTTAGTAGCGGAGAATTTCAATCATAAGGCATAGTAAATTGACCGTCCTTCAGGAGTTATTAATAAAACAACGGCGTCGGACGGTTGATCATTATTTGCACCGTCTAATTACAACTTCCAGGTGCATCTTCTACATTTAACACATCCTCTTCGGGGGTGGTACATTTAGCCATGAAGTTGGCTAATGCTTGTCCTCGTACGGACTTCTTTAGGAGGAAATTGAGATCAAACTGGTTCAGCTCTATGTTCCGTTTGAGCAATCTTCTAGATACCTCAGGTCGCTGCAAGTCCTGTCGTAGTAGCTAATCAATGTGTATCACAATCATATGAACCTGAAAATAGTAGGGGAGCTTCCTTTTGGGCGGACTTTATTCAAATCTGAGAAATCGATGCATGTGCGCCATTTCCCATTAGCATTCTTGACGAGGACGGGATTTGATACCCAAGCGGGATGTGTGGCGCCTCATATAAAACCATTGCCTTTTAGCCTTCTGAGTTCTTCTTTCAAGGCAGACGCTCTCCCTGGACCAAGCATACGTTCTATTTGCTTGACAGGAGCACAATTTAGGTTTATACTCGATCATAATTTATGGTAAATCCTGCGAATATCACCATAGGTCCAATCGATCATATCCAGGCTAGCCTGTAGAAAGCATGTAAGTTCCCTTGCTCGGAATAGGTGTAAATAAGATCCGACTTCAAGACCTTAGTCAGGACGGCATCACCAATCAGAACATGTGTAGTTGTGTCATTAGATGTCACCCTTTTGCATCCCGAATCACCATCCTCTCTGGGGTTTATGTCTTCGGGCAGATCATCGGGCAATTCCTTTTGTGATGCTTCCTTTATTCGCAATATTGACACCTCCTTCACACTCCATTTCATCTAGGGGGAGTGTCTTTGGGTTTCACGCCATCTGTGTTGCATAGCACTGTAACACCCCATATTTTGGGTTAATACTAAATTTCACTAATTACAGAATAAATAATCTCAGATGTGGGAATTAGGGGAAACGGGCTGCGTTATTGCGTTCGTCTCGGAAAAATACGCGAAATAGAGTCCGAGTTTTCGAAAATCGGAGTCCGTATGGCCCAGTTATGGCCCAATGAAGTTTGCAGAAAATTCAAAACTAAAACAGATTTAAAAATTTAAAATATTCAGATTTGGAATGGGCCAGGCGGGGTCAGGCGGGTAGCTTCCCGCCCAACCCATGTCGACAGGGCTGTCGACAGGCCTGTCGACAGGGGTGTCGACATGCCTGTCGACAGGGTGGCACCGTTCAGGGAACCTGGGTGCACCAGGTTGCACCAGGTTGGGTTTCAGGCTGGCTAGGAGGGCTGGTTCTAGAGATTTCCTAAATCTAAGGGTCCTAATCTAATCTAGGGTTAATCCAAGGGTCTAAAATGCAACCTAATCCTATAAATAAGACCCTAACCCTACCCTAATTCATTCATAATTAAATCTAGTAACTAAACTATGGCAAAATGAAACTTGGTCATGGCCTCCACAAATCAATGAAGAGAGTTGCAAGCAAATCACTCTCTAATCATCCTCTAATCCATTCTAAGTATCTTAATCTTCTTCATTAGCTTGCTAATTGTGTTTTGGTGAGTTTCTATGGCTTTGATAATCAATTGTTAAATTGATTATGGTAGGATGTGATAAGACATGGCTATGTTTGTGGATAAATGTATTTATGCAAGTTTGTATGATATGTGATTTGCAAGTTTTATGTTAAATGCAAGTTAAGGCCATGTTTTATGATGCAAAACACCATGTTAAACATTTATGCATATGTGACATGTTATGCAAACTATATGTGAGAATATATGCAAGTTATATGTAACGTGATATGCAAGTTATGCATGTGATTTTATGCATGCTAAGTAGTTGGTGTTATGCATGTTAAATATTTGATATATGCATGTTTAATAAGTGGATTTATGCATATTTACTAAGTGGAATTATGCATGTTTAGCAAAGTAAGTTATGCAAGTTGAAAGTGATATACAAGTCATGTATATGTTTAAATGCAAGATCTATGTGATATGCAAGTTATGCATGCTTATGCGAGTATATGAATGCTTTTGCAAGATATGTATATGCTTAAATGACATGATATGCAAGTTATGCAAGTATGTGAATGCTTATGCAAGTATGTGGATGCTTATGCAAGTATGTGAATGCTTATGCAAGTTATGTGTATGCTTAAATACATGTTTAACATGTTATGCAAATCATGTGTATGATAATATGCAAGTTTGGGTTATATGTAGTTGGGTTAATATATGTTCATATATACAAGTTGACATCCTCTTAACCCATGATAAAGTTGTATGTTAAACCCATGATATTTGTGATGATCTTCCCCTTATTATGTCATGTAACGAGAACGATTTACGTGGGGAACGATGGGGTTGGTAATATGTTAATAAATGAACGATTGGGTATGATTAAGCATACCATAAAAATAAATTACCATAAGTGGGAATTTACCTATTGAGTTAGGTCTACCCCATGGGAATTTACCTATTGAGTTAGGTCTACCCATGTTATGCAAGCTTGATATTAATTAGGGATAATTAATATGGGGGTGATTAATTAGGTGTAATTAATCGACTAAGACACGAGGTTGGACTCATTTGTAGTGTAAAACTGCCCGGACCCGACCGGCTTAACCAGTTGCTACAAATGTCAGCCCAATGTGAGAGGTCTTAGCCATAAATTAAATACGTGATTAAGGTAAAGACACGAGGTTAGACTCTGTTATGACGTAAGACTGCCCGGACTCTACCGGCTTAACCAGGCGGTCATAACAGCCAGTCTAATGTGGGAGGTCTTTATGGGAGATCACGGTCTTAATTAATTAAGAAACACTTAACCATATTAGCATGTAGTGGGACATGAGGGGTTAAGTGGGTGCCTTGGGTGGCATGTAGTAACTAGTGGGGGTGCCTTGGGTGGCATGAGAAAACTAGTGGGTTGCCTTGGGTGGCAATAGAAAATACGATTAGAATACTTAACCAAAGTGGAACATGTAATTAAACATGATTAAAGGGTTAAGTAAGTGCCTTGGGTGGCATGTGGGAATCAAGTAAGTGCTTTGGGTGGCATGTGGAAATCTAGTGGGTGCCCTAAGTGGCAATTGAAATATGATTAAAGGACTTAACCAAGATTTATAACATGTAAAGGGACATGGCTAAAGGGGTTAAGTGGGATGCACTAGATATTTGACAAGCTTAAGGGGGTAGCTTGTGGGGGCCCATTTCAACCAATATCCTAAACGTATCTTTGTGGGCTCGACCCATGTCGAGTGACGGGACACGCATATTGGGCTTGATTATAAGAGGCCAAAACGGGTTAGCGGTGGCAACGCAAGTCCAACGGGCTTCATATGCGTGTGTGGGCCCGGGCTGGTAGATAAGCCGTTGTTGCATCGTGTAGATATAAAGCCGTGCACCGTTAGTATTGGGTAGCCACTTTAGGGGAGTGATACACCCCACTGTGGGACCAGCACGGGTATCTACGTTAGGGAGCCGATCGATGGGGAGTAGTGGGTACACCTAGTAAAGATAGGGGCAGACGGCACCTATGTAGGGGTACACGAAACTACTGGGTAAGATTGCTAGGTACACCTAGTGAATGTAGGGGCAGACGGCACCTACGTGGTCAGTTATACACCTAATGGATGTAGGGGCAGACGGCACCTACGTGGTCAGCTAGAGGTACCAGAGACTACTAGCTATATTTTCTAAGACTTTAGTGGGATCAACCTTTAAGTAGAAATTACTCTTGGTGGGTAGAACTGGTGTGGTGCAGTGTAGTAATTACCCTTGGGTGGGTAGGGTCTGGGGTGGTGTAAGCTAGTAATTATCCTTGGGTGGATAAATACGTCGTTTCGATTATCGTAGTACATCCTGTGTTTTGTGGACTACTTATTGTAGTCATTATCCCCAGAGGTACCGTACCTTATTTATGTCATACCCTAATTACTTTAATGGTTGTATTGTTAGGGTTATAGGACTCACTCAGACTTATGTCTGACCCCGTTGTTTTTATCTTTTTCCCAACCCTCAGGTTATCAGAGTGGGCCTAGCACTAGTGGGCTTGGATCAGACCGCTATATCTATCTTTGGGGCTTGGATCGTAGAAGTAAAGCTCGGTTTATCTTTTCTATTATGGCTATTGTCTATGTAGTGGGATTATGTATTTCTATTTTATCAAGATGGATATTATGTACTTGACTCTTGTTATGGTTTTGTGATGTAACCAAACATGTTTTACTTTCCGCTGAAATGAAATGATGTTTTAAATTTTCAAGTATTACTTATATCTGTCTTGTTGTAATTTTTCTGTTCTATATTCATTTAAAATACTCCACCAATGTTATGGCATTCCCTTAGTGAGTGACCGTAGCGGGTGTGGGGTGTTACACGTGGTATCAGAGCTTAAGGTTACCGGAACAGATAAAAATTTTAGAAAAACTATTTTCTAAGAATATTTTTGGAAAGGAGTATTTTCAAAAACATGTCTTTTAAGAGAAAAGTTTTTGAAAGAAAAGCATAATCCCCAATAGCCATATCTATATCTTTCGAATTCTCCATTTTGAATCTCTTCCTTTCTCTCATCTTGAGTTTCCCCTCCGCGTATAAATGATCTTTCTAAGATAGATAAGGATGGAAAACCACTTCAAGGGACTTAGACATTAGTCGGATTAGAAGTTGGTTCAAGAAGGAGGAGGACTGGTAGGTATCTATTGGATAGACGGTGGGAGGAAGGCTCAAATAGTTGTTTGGTTAATGAAAGATGAAACCTCATTGGTGGGAAGTTACGAGTGGGGAATAGGGAAGAAGAAGGCAAGTGGTTATCCTTTTGAGAGGAATAGGACACCTTATTAGGATTGTCCAAAGAAGCAAGGGCAAGGTATGGAATCTTCTGGGGGGGTAGTTGTATTCCCTCACGACTAGGGTACCAGATGGGGATAAGACCGTCTAGATTGGAGGTTGGATTTCTTTATCATCCAATTCGAACTTTATTTGATTCTGACGCATCGAGTTCGTTTATTTCATCATTACTAGTAGAGTCACTGCACTGAGACACCAGTTGGTAGATGATCCCGTAGTTGTTTCAAACCCAATTGGGCTCCATGATGTGTTTGGGTTTGAAAGTTTCTATACTTAGCGTTGGGTTTAGATGTGATGCTTGTTGGGCTTCACGGGCTATGGGTTAGTGGGCATGGACTGGTTATCCAGTAGGGGTGCCGTTCTTGATTTTGAGGAGAGAGTTGTTAGGCTTGTGGGCCGCTTGGGTAACACTCTCGAGAACTCTTGTAATCCCATAGAATCTGTTATGCTAAGTTATCTAGAATCGCTTGACACGACGGTCTAGAGTTTGCGATCTGTTAGAACGGTCCGGGAGCACCCGGATGTGTGTGAGGAGGTGAAGGGCTTACCTCCGAAGCGGGAGATTGACTTCCGAATATATCTGGTGGATAATGCTAAACCAGTATCTTGGCCAGTGTGCCGCATGGCTCCTAGCGAGAGGAGGGAACTCCATAAGTAAGTAGGCGATTTGCTTGAGAAGGGGTTCATAAGACGAAGTATATCGGAGTGGGGCGCTCCAGTAGTTTTGTTATGAAGGCGGATGGGTCCCTCAGACTTTGTGTAGGCTAAAGAGAACTAAAGAAACTCACAAAGAAGAATAGATACCCATTGCCAAGGATTGATGATCTCTTTGATCGGTTGGCTGGCGCCTCAGTATTTTCGCAGTAGGACTTAGCCACGGGATTTCATCAGTTGAGAGTGGCTGAGAATAGTATAGAGAAGACTGCCTTTAGGACTCCGGATGATTTCTTTTATGAGTGGCTGGTGATGCCATTGGGTTTGACGAACGCCCCCACATACTTTGTTGATTTGATGAGAAGGGTGTTCAGGGAGTACCTAAATAAGTTGTGATGGTCTTTATGGATGACATCTGGGTCTTTTCTAGGAGCGAAATAAGTTTTCGTATGTGCTCAATAGGCTGAGCAGAGCCAGTATAGGATAAACGACGGTTTTGGAGCGAGACTGGCAAGAACATCCAGAATTGGTCAAGGGCTTAATTATTTAGCCATTTTCATTTGTATCATCTCACGTAGGTCGTCTGAATTCGAAGGAGGTATCCCTTGGGTGTTTGTCTGATATTGGTTTAGGCCTTTGGGGCTTGCATTTGGGGGATGCCGAGTTCGACTAGGGTGGTCTGCGTGGGAGACAGTTGTGATAATTTTGGATGATATCCTGGTGGAGAAGAGCATGCCCTACATCTTAGGGAAGTGTTGGAGACTCTTCGAGCGCATAGTCTTAGGACAGCAAAAGTGGATGGGATCCTTAGCATCCTATGAGTAAGGGTAACATGGTAGCGGGCGCCTTAAGTAGAAAAAGGTTGTCCTTGAGTTCATTGTTCGTTGAACGACGGAGCTTAGAGTTTATTTCTAAGTTTGACTTTAGACCTTCCATTGACTTTGTACCCGGTTTGCTAGCCTCCTTGGTTAGACCTACTCTTTTGGGGTGGATTGGAAGAGCACAGAGGGACGACCCACAGTTGGTTGAGTTGATAGAGAAGCTCATAAGGGGGGAGTCGTCCAGCCATTTGAGTAGGAACACCCTAGACGATAGGGGTGTTTGCGTAGAGACGGTAGACTTTGTGTACCACAAGACGAGGGTTTGTGGAAGGCTATTTTTGATGACGCACACCGTTCTAGGATGACCATTCATCCCGGTGGGGGTAAGATGTACCAAGACATGAAGAGGGTTTTCTTCTGGGCCGGTATGAAGAAAGATGTGGCCGAGTATGTCGCTCGATGTTTGGTGTGCCAGCAAGTGAAGGCGGAGCAAGGGAAACCAGGTGGGTTGCTTCACCCATTGGAGGTTCCGCAATGGAAGTGGGATAGCGTCTCGATGGATTTTATTGACGGGTTACCCAGGTCGAGAAAGGGTAATGCAGGAATTTGGGTGGCGGTAGATAGACTTACTGAGAGCACCCATTTCATACCTGTGAAGAGCAAGAGGACTGCTCCATGGCAAGCTTCAGTATATCTTCGAGAGATAGTACGATTACTTGGGGTAGCCTCTAGCATAGTAAGTGATCGAGATCCTATCTTCACTAGCGAGTGCTGGAAGAGTTTGCAAGTGGCGGTAGGGATTCAGTTGGGTTTGAATACCGCATATCATCCTCAGACGGACGGCCAGACCGAGAGGGTGAATCATGTCCTAGAAGACCTTTTGAGGCTTTGTATCTTAGATTTTGGAGGTACATGGGAAGAGCATCTTCCATTGGTGGAGTTCGCATATAATAACAGCTTTCAGTCCAGTATTGGTATGGCACCTTTCGAAGCTCTTTATGGAAGGCCTTGTCGATCACCTACACGTTGGTGGGAATCTACGGATGAGATCTTGCTTGGGCCGATAAGGTTAGAAAGACTTCGGGAAAAGATTGATTTGATTCAAAGAAGGAGGAAAGCGACGCAAGATAAACAGAAATCTTATGCGGACAAGAGGAGAACAGAGCTTGAGTTTGATATTAGGACATGCTTTTTATTAAGATATCTCCGTTACGGAATGTGGTTCACTTTGGGAAGTGAGTACCAAGGCTTGTTGGACCGTTTCCTATTAAGGAAAGGATTGGACAGATGTCATATAGAGTGGAGTTGCCCGACAGGCTTAGTGGTGTACATGATATATTCCATGGGTTACGTTTGAGAAAGTTCCTACATAAGACCGCAGAGGCGGTAGAGCTGAGCCTGCTTAGAGAAGTGAAAGTAGAGCGTGATGCGACGATTCGACGAGCTCCTACTTGCATCCTTGGGTCAAAGGTTTGAAAGTTGAGAAACGGAGAGGTTCAACTAATCAAAGTACAAAGGGGAGATGAAGAGAGTGACGCTATCTGGGAGACGGAAGCGAAGATGCGTTCGAGGTACCCTTTTCTTTCGGAGGGTATGTCCTTTTGCTTCTCCTTCATCGCATATCTTGTGCTTATCTTATCTTTAGTATGTCCTCTCGTTAGTACCTTTGACCTTTAGATAGGGTAAACCTATGGTTGAAACATGTGTTTGAGACATGTTATAGTTGATGGATGCAAGTGGATGCAAGTGTTTGCTAGTGGTTGCTCGTGGATGCATATACACACACTCTAGGCACTAGATCGGCTCAATCACTTCATATTGCATATTGCATAAAATTGTGTGTAGGAAAATATATTTATGGATGTATAATGGTTGTGTTATCACATGGATGATGCATTTTGGTGAATGATTGTGCACTCATGTAGATATTGTATGTGTCGATAGGGTTCTCTCGCATACATAATGGATGCATGGCACTATCATGGTTTGCATATGTTCATACGTTAGATAGGGAACATACACACACACTTTTTGCATATGCTCATACATCATTAGAAATTGTTTTAAGGACAATGGATGCCCGTGGATGATGGTTTGAGTAGATGGTTGTTTGGATGGTAGGATATGCATTCTCCTTAGCTTAGAGATTTCGGGGACGAAATCCTTTAAGGAGGGGAGAATGTAACACCCCGTATTTTGGGTTAATACTAAATTTCACTAATTACAGAATAAATAATCTCAGATGTGGGAATTAGGGGAAACGGGCTGCGTTATTGCGTTCGTCTCGGAAAAATACGCGAAATAGAGTCCGAGTTTTCGAAAATCGGAGTCCGTATGGCCCAGTTATGGCCCAATGAAGTTTGCAGAAAATTCAAAACTAAAACAGATTTAAAAATTTAAAATATTCAGATTTGGAATGGGCCAGGCGGGGTCAGGCGGGTAGCTTCCCGCCCAACCCATGTCGACAGGGCTGTCGACAGGCCTGTCGACAGGGGTGTCGACATGCCTGTCGACAGGGTGGCACCGTTCAGGGAACCTGGGTGCACCAGGTTGCACCAGGTTGGGTTTCAGGCTGGCTAGGAGGGCTGGTTCTAGAGATTTCCTAAATCTAAGGGTCCTAATCTAATCTAGGGTTAATCCAAGGGTCTAAAATGCAACCTAATCCTATAAATAAGACCCTAACCCTACCCTAATTCATTCATAATTAAATCTAGTAACTAAACTATGGCAAAATGAAACTTGGTCATGGCCTCCACAAATCAATGAAGAGAGTTGCAAGCAAATCACTCTCTAATCATCCTCTAATCCATTCTAAGTATCTTAATCTTCTTCATTAGCTTGCTAATTGTGTTTTGGTGAGTTTCTATGGCTTTGATAATCAATTGTTAAATTGATTATGGTAGGATGTGATAAGACATGGCTATGTTTGTGGATAAATGTATTTATGCAAGTTTGTATGATATGTGATTTGCAAGTTTTATGTTAAATGCAAGTTAAGGCCATGTTTTATGATGCAAAACACCATGTTAAACATTTATGCATATGTGACATGTTATGCAAACTATATGTGAGAATATATGCAAGTTATATGTAACGTGATATGCAAGTTATGCATGTGATTTTATGCATGCTAAGTAGTTGGTGTTATGCATGTTAAATATTTGATATATGCATGTTTAATAAGTGGATTTATGCATATTTACTAAGTGGAATTATGCATGTTTAGCAAAGTAAGTTATGCAAGTTGAAAGTGATATACAAGTCATGTATATGTTTAAATGCAAGATCTATGTGATATGCAAGTTATGCATGCTTATGCGAGTATATGAATGCTTTTGCAAGATATGTATATGCTTAAATGACATGATATGCAAGTTATGCAAGTATGTGAATGCTTATGCAAGTATGTGGATGCTTATGCAAGTATGTGAATGCTTATGCAAGTTATGTGTATGCTTAAATACATGTTTAACATGTTATGCAAATCATGTGTATGATAATATGCAAGTTTGGGTTATATGTAGTTGGGTTAATATATGTTCATATATACAAGTTGACATCCTCTTAACCCATGATAAAGTTGTATGTTAAACCCATGATATTTGTGATGATCTTCCCCTTATTATGTCATGTAACGAGAACGATTTACGTGGGGAACGATGGGGTTGGTAATATGTTAATAAATGAACGATTGGGTATGATTAAGCATACCATAAAAATAAATTACCATAAGTGGGAATTTACCTATTGAGTTAGGTCTACCCCATGGGAATTTACCTATTGAGTTAGGTCTACCCATGTTATGCAAGCTTGATATTAATTAGGGATAATTAATATGGGGGTGATTAATTAGGTGTAATTAATCGACTAAGACACGAGGTTGGACTCATTTGTAGTGTAAAACTGCCCGGACCCGACCGGCTTAACCAGTTGCTACAAATGTCAGCCCAATGTGAGAGGTCTTAGCCATAAATTAAATACGTGATTAAGGTAAAGACACGAGGTTAGACTCTGTTATGACGTAAGACTGCCCGGACTCTACCGGCTTAACCAGGCGGTCATAACAGCCAGTCTAATGTGGGAGGTCTTTATGGGAGATCACGGTCTTAATTAATTAAGAAACACTTAACCATATTAGCATGTAGTGGGACATGAGGGGTTAAGTGGGTGCCTTGGGTGGCATGTAGTAACTAGTGGGGGTGCCTTGGGTGGCATGAGAAAACTAGTGGGTTGCCTTGGGTGGCAATAGAAAATACGATTAGAATACTTAACCAAAGTGGAACATGTAATTAAACATGATTAAAGGGTTAAGTAAGTGCCTTGGGTGGCATGTGGGAATCAAGTAAGTGCTTTGGGTGGCATGTGGAAATCTAGTGGGTGCCCTAAGTGGCAATTGAAATATGATTAAAGGACTTAACCAAGATTTATAACATGTAAAGGGACATGGCTAAAGGGGTTAAGTGGGATGCACTAGATATTTGACAAGCTTAAGGGGGTAGCTTGTGGGGGCCCATTTCAACCAATATCCCAAACGTATCTTTGTGGGCTCGACCCATGTCGAGTGACGGGACACGCATATTGGGCTTGATTATAAGAGGCCAAAACGGGTTAGCGGTGGCAACGCAAGTCCAACGGGCTTCATATGCGTGTGTGGGCCCGGGCTGGTAGATAAGCTGTTGTTGCATCGTGTAGATATAAAGCCGTGCACCGTTAGTATTGGGTAGCCACTTTAGGGGAGTGATACACCCCACTGTGGGACCAGCACGGGTATCTACGTTAGGGAGCCGATCGATGGGGAGTAGTGGGTACACCTAGTAAAGATAGGGGCAGACGGCACCTATGTAGGGGTACACGAAACTACTGGGTAAGATTGCTAGGTACACCTAGTGAATGTAGGGGCAGACGGCACCTACGTGGTCAGTTATACACCTAATGGATGTAGGGGCAGACGGCACCTACGTGGTCAGCTAGAGGTACCAGAGACTACTAGCTATATTTTCTAAGACTTTAGTGGGATCAACCTTTAAGTAGAAATTACTCTTGGTGGGTAGAACTGGTGTGGTGCAGTGTAGTAATTACCCTTGGGTGGGTAGGGTCTGGGGTGGTGTAAGCTAGTAATTATCCTTGGGTGGATAAATACGTCGTTTCGATTATCGTAGTACATCCTGTGTTTTGTGGACTACTTATTGTAGTCATTATCCCCAGAGGTACCGTACCTTATTTATGTCATACCCTAATTACTTTAATGGTTGTATTGTTAGGGTTATAGGACTCACTCAGACTTATGTCTGACCCCGTTGTTTTTATCTTTTTCCCAACCCTCAGGTTATCAGAGTGGGCCTAGCACTAGTGGGCTTGGATCAGACCGCTATATCTATCTTTGGGGCTTGGATCGTAGAAGTAAAGCTCGGTTTATCTTTTCTATTATGGCTATTGTCTATGTAGTGGGATTATGTATTTCTATTTTATCAAGATGGATATTATGTACTTGACTCTTGTTATGGTTTTGTGATGTAACCAAACATGTTTTACTTTCCGCTGAAATGAAATGATGTTTTAAATTTTCAAGTATTACTTATATCTGTCTTGTTGTAATTTTTCTGTTCTATATTCATTTAAAATACTCCACCAATGTTATGGCATTCCCTTAGTGAGTGACCGTAGCGGGTGTGGGGTGTTACAAGCACATTCCATCCAGCCAAATAGTCGGCTTCTTCAATAACTCGATCACCATAGACCATTCTCACTACATCTTCGGTTGGGATATTTAGTAGTAGACACCAAAGTGCTAGGTAGAGCTAGTCAGTCTAGACCTTAATCAGATAAGTTTGACTGCGATAGCATGGCTTGCAAGGCTTAAAGTAGTGTTCACAAATTCTATCACGACTATTGTATGAAGTGGAGAGCTAATGGTTGATTCATATTTTCATTGATCTCAAATTCTCATTTCTTGACCAATGTCATATGGTGGCTGGTGAGCAGTCAAGTTGTTATCATCCCAGCAATGATCCATATATCCAATCACGGCCTGCGGAGGTTCAATTGGTTCCTAACTCTGGGCACCAAAGTACATCGATCTAACCCTTAAACACGTGGAAATCAATCTATCTCGATGCGGTTGACGGCAAATAGGTGAACCGTAGGACATACGTTTTTCACCACGCCATTCAAGCGAAGGGTAACTTTGTAGTGCTAGGATCCTTACTTGCCGTCGGGTATCCCATTATTGAGAATCATGGTCATTGGGATCTTCTGAGTCATCCTCAGAATAGTATCCGGATTGTTCTATGTCAATGTCATTTGGGATTTCGCCTGTAGGACAGGTTTAAGTCACGTAAACTAGGTGATCACTATTCGTTCAGGAGCATCATCAGTTGCATTTGGGAAATATGCACACCATTGGAGCTTTGGAAGAGGAGGTTTCCAAGAATAATCATTATCTCGTATACCGTCATAGCCAGCGTGTCGAATCTTTCCAATAGCTCCTCACATTGAATAACATCAGTATTAAGTGTTATGGCTCTAGAAAGAATCCTCAGAATACCTACCGAATCTTGGTTGATAAGCATTTGTGATAATTGTGGGTCAAAATGTACTCCGATCCAAAGGCGAGCCGTGCTCCGAGCCGAAGGCGAGGCCGTCAGCGGGTCCGGGCGCAGCGCCGGCGGGGGTCCGGGGCCCCGCAGTCCCGGCGGCGATCGACCTAACCGGTTAGGTCGGAAATGTGGGCACCGCACGATTTTTTCGATTTTGGAAGATAGAGCCTTTTCTGAAATGATCTGAAAATTGCATTTTTCCAAAAAAATGCCACTTTTTTGGGTCGGGTCGCGGCTCTTGTTCTTCATCACTTTTCTGAGTCGCGGTTCGCTACTGTCATCTGATTCGTGGCTCGGATCGTCAATTAATCGATGTCTTCGGATCGGGTCGCGGATCCTGCACCAGGTCGAGTCATGAAGGTCCCTCCGGGGAGTTCGTGATAGCTCTTGGGGCTCGGGTCGGTTCGTGGTTGAGCTCCTACGGGTCGCGGTTCGCTGAACTTCATCGGGTCGTGGTCCAACTTGGCGATTGGGATCCTCCAACCTTCCAGCTCCAGATTGGTTCGTGATCCTCACCGAGGAATCGGGTCGCCCTAGGCGAGTCACGAACCGCGAACCGCGAGCTTTCCACCTGCTCCTACGTGTTATCTATCCTTTCTTCATTCGGTCAGGAAATTAGCTTTTCCTTTGCTTTCTTCGGAGCCACAAAATTCTAATTTTACTGAAATAACTGAAATCTTCAAAAATGGTAGAAACGCGGACTGTTTTCTTCGAACTTTCAAATCCAAATAGTAGAATAACAATCCGATAGGCTGAGAATTCATTTCTCAATGAAAGCACCAAAATGTTAGATCAAAAAATGGCTCTAACACCCAAATTGTCGTATTTTGAGCATAGGATATGAAGAAATAATCGAAAAATAGAGAAAAAAGCAAGACAACGAGATTTTTATAGTGGTTCGGCGTTAACGAGCCTACGTCCACTTCATATTTTCTCATTTCACTCATGGATTACAATTACAATGAATATTGTCTTTCAATCACTTGAATTCAATGAATTATTCTCTCCAAATCCATTGAATTTATTGAGGAAGATGGTGGTTATTCATGGAGAAGTGTTGGCTATGGCAACCATGGATGAGGAGATGCCAAAAAGTCCCGAAAAATGCCAAGCTCTGGGCTATTTATAGATGATTTCTGGTGATGGATCGCGGTCATACGTGGCCCACATCCCGAAGATCTCGGACCGGTTCGTAGCTTGATGAAGAATTGGTCAATATGACAGTTGGTGACACGTGTCGTGAGATCCTGCATTCTCGGATCGTGGTGGACTTGGTCATGGTCGTCATCCATCAACCTAGGGGATCGGATCGCGGATTACGGTTCACGGATCGTGGTTCACGGATCGCGGTTCACGGATCGCGGTCCATGGATCGCGGTTCACGGATCGCGGTTCACGGATCGCGGTCATGTGCCAGCTTACACCCGTTCACGGAAATGGGCATAACTTTCAAACCGTAAGTCCGATTGAGCCAAACCAAAGCTCAAACTGAAGCTAATTCAAAGGGCTACAAGTATATGATGTGAATAGATCCAAATGAGGTAATTTGATAGGGGTTTCGGGCTAGTTTATACTGATGTTGTGATTTTGACCAAACTGCCTTGTGTCTTCTGATGATGCTTCCAATGCCGGAGAGCGATGTTATCCAGAGATTCCATATGAGACAGCATTTACCCAGAGGTGTGTCAACAAGATCTTTGCTTTGGGTAGCCTGGTCACAAAGCAGGCTAACAATATTAATATTCACAAATTAAATAATAACTAATCTCAGACGTGAGAATTGTGGGAAACGGGTTGGCCATTGTGTTCATCTCGGAATTCTGGTTGAAATAGAGTCCGAGTTTGCATGATTTGGACTTCGTATGAAGGAGATATGGCCATCGGAAGTTTCAGAAAATTCAAAATTCAAAATTCGAAGTCAAACAGGCCAGGCGGGAAATTTCCCGCCCAGCACCCCAGGTCAACTGGGCAGTCGACACCCCCAGGACCAGGTCGACTGCGCAGTCGACTTGGGTGTCGACCTGGTCCAGTCGGCCAGGTTATGGAAGAGCCCAATCTTGAGCTGCTGATGTGTCTTTAGGGCTGAGTTGGCCAATTTAACGGTTCAGTTTAGTTCTGAGTTGATCTGACGGTCTAAATAAATCCTGAACTCTATATATACCTAAGTAGTCTCTCACTCTAAAATCACATGAAAAATAGAATAGCCGCCGTCATGCCATCGCCATGGAACTCAGTGTAGCCGCCGCCAACTAAGAAGGAAGAAAGCTAATCAAAACTCTAATTCTACTCAACTCTAAAGCAAATCAAGACTCTCTTTCTTTTCTAATTGTGAGTATAATGATCTTAATAAGATTATTAGCAAACTAATTAGATTAAGATGTGATATGGATCATAAGAAAATGATGTGAATTGTCATATATGTTGTTGTAAACCTTATGCTATCATGTATGTTGTAAATCCTATGTTATGTGATGATGATATCCTATATGTTGTAAATCATGCTATGATGATATTATATATGTTGCAAGTTTCTATGCTAAGTTGCGATGTTACAAAGCCATGATGTTATTATGTTGTAGTTAGCTTATGAATCATGATGTTGATTATATATATTTGGGCTATGATGATTCACATGATAAATCACATGTACCTATGCAAGTTTAGATTTATTAGTATGTATAATCTCACATATTGTATGACATCTATTTAGATCTAGAATTATGACATCTATTTAGATCTAGAATTATGCTATGACATGTGTGAGTTCTATGTGTTAGATGCTAGTTCACACCATCATTATGTGGCATAAACCACATATGCAAGTTTATACATGAACTTGGGTTATGATCATATTATGTAAGTTGTGACATTTAACCAAACAAGTTGACACCTTTAGATCCATGACATATGTAGTTTTATGCAAGTTTCACCCCTATTATGATTAGATCTATTTTATTTGTCTATATATTGTGATAATTTATCTTTGTGCTATGAGTTAGACTATTCGAGTCTAACGTATATGTTGCGTTGAATAAGCGAACGTATAACGTGGGGTAGGGGTAATATTAAGAATTTAATATTAAGAAATTGGGGTGCAATTGATATGATTTTGCATACCGTAAGTGGATGGCCATAATTGAGTCAATTATGGACATCATTAAAATTGGAATTAATTAATGATTTGAATAGGGATATATTTAAAACTGGGGTAAAAGATTATAAGTGTTAATCAATGCTTAGGACACGAGGTTGGACTCGTTTGTGACGTAAAACTGCCCGGACCCGCCCGGCAAATCCAGTAGTCACAAATGTCAGCCCAATGTGAGAGGTCCTAGGCCCAAATTAAAGCATAACAGTTGTAAAAACACGAGGTTAGACTCTTTTATGGTGTAAGACTGCCCGGACCCGCCCAGCGAATCCAGCTGCCATAAATGCCAGTCTAATGTGAGAGGTCTTTATGAGGTTATGTCCTGAATGAATTAAGAAATACTTAACCAGATAAACATGTGAAGTGGGACATGGGGGTTAAGTAGGTGCCTTGGGTGGCATGAGGAATCTAGTGAGTGCCTTTAGTGGCATTTGAAATACGATTAGTAAGACTTAACCAAACACACATGTAAATGAACATGACTAAGAAGAGGGTTAAGTGGGATATACTAGTAGGGACAAGCTTAGGTGGATAGCTTGTGGTAAGTAATTGGGGGCCCATTTCAACCAGTAACCCAAACGTATCTTTGTGGGCTCGACCCAAGTCGAGGACGGGACACGCATACTGGGCTTGACTATAAGAGCCCAAATGGGTTAGCGGTGGCAACGCAAGTCCAACGGGTTTCATATGCGTGTGTGGACCCGGGCTGGTAGGTAAGACGTTGTTGCATCGTGTAGGTATAAGCCGTGCATTCTTTAGCTATATCGGGTTGCCACTTTAGGGGAGTGATACACCCCACTGTGGGACCAGCACAGGTATCTACGAGTAGGGAGCCGATCGCAAGTGGGTAGTGGGGTACACCTAGCGGAGATAGGGGCAAGCGGCACCTATGTAGTCAGCTAGAGGTACACAAAGCTATTTGTATAATTTCTAAGTGAAGCAAGTGGGATCAACCTTTAGGGTGACTGGTGTGGTGCAGTGTAGTAATTATTCGTTAGTATTAGGTGTGCCTTTAACGTTATCTTTATCTGCTCTTCCATACCCAATAGTTCATAGACATTTCCTTGTTTTCCAGCTTATGCCTTAGTCTAGTTATCTTGATAATAGTATTGTTAGAATTATCATACTCGCCAGACTTTATGTCTGACCCCCTCTATTTCTATCTTTTCCCCCCTCCAGGTCCTCAGGGTGGACCCAGCTCTAGTGGAGTCTGATTGAATTGCTTATTCTCTCTTTTGGAAAGCTTGGACCGCTGAAGTAAAGTCCAGCTTGTTATCTTCTTTAATGGCTATTTATGTAATGGGATTATGTATTTTGTTTTATCAAGATGGATATTGTACTTGACTCTGATTTATGGTTTTATGATGTAACAACCATGTTTAATTTCCGCTGCAATTAAATAAAGTTTTAGATTTCCAAGTACTACTTATTATCTGTCTTGTTGTAATTTTTCTGTTCTATATTCACTTAAAACCTCCATGGAAGTTAATGCATTCCCTTTGTGAGTGACATTAATGGACGTGGGGTGTTACATGAGGCCTCATCATCAGTGTTTATATTCGAGTGACGAAAGCGAGATTTCTATATATTTCCTATTGACTGGTGTGAGAACCAAAATTAGATAGGGCTTATTGTTGTGATTTTGCATCAAAAATCTGATTTTTAGACTATATATCAAAGTTATGAATTTGAAAAGCTAATCAACTAATTGATTGCTGGTTGTGTTGTTTGATTATTGTTTGAATTAATTAAATGTTGAACCGTTTAGCCAAATTGAACCAAATAGTGAATTGTATAAAAATTGGTCGCATTTGCATGCATATACATGTATATCTATTGAACAGGTCATAGAAAGGAGGCTAGAGCAGAAGAATAAAATTGTTGGCCCGACAAATAGGTACATGTTTACGGTAATTTACTGTTTTGTTTGGGTGATGATGATTTTATGAGTCGATTGGCTAGCCGCTTGGCTTTTTCTTTTTCTTTTGAGTTGAAGAAGGCCACGGGAGGCTATATGAAATATCCCGAAGTCCCCAGTGCAGGGGAGGTTATAGCGAAATTTTTCGAAAATTTAGGGTGTTAGCCAAATTTTTGAAAAATTTGAAAAGTTCTTAGAAACTGAAAAGTTGAAGAACTTAAGCCGTAGCGAAAACAATGAAAGTTGGGTTGGTTTTTAAAACAACTTTTGGCTTTGTTCCTTTTCGGGGACGAAAAGTTTTATGTGGGGGAGATTGTAACAACCAGGAAAATCTTAGCCAGTTTAAAATTTTTATTTTGGCAATTTTAACGAATTTTGAATATTTAAAATGAATTATTTTAAATAATAATGACGAGAAATTTATTTTGAATAGAATTCGAACGAATATATTTATATAGATCGTCGTTAGAATATAAATATTTATTTTGAATTATAAAAGGAATTGAAAA
The DNA here is from genome assembly GCA_030737875.1 of Allium sativum. Taxonomy (NCBI): domain Eukaryota; kingdom Viridiplantae; phylum Streptophyta; class Magnoliopsida; order Asparagales; family Amaryllidaceae; genus Allium; species Allium sativum. Next base: position 497,155,110 of record CM060920.1, read on the forward strand.
TGGCGCGGTAGTTCGATAATTCGATTTCAAAGTTCAAATGAATGTAAAGGATTCAAAATAAACCGGAATTTAGTGAAACCAAAAATATTAGAATCTATTTGAAAATATCTTTCCAACGAATCCGAAAAATCAAAATTTCATAGCGGGAATCAAAAGATAAGCCCAGATGAATTTTCAGAATAGTCGCTATGGAATTCTGGCCCTTAAAAATAGCCATTTTGCAAACGGCCTCGGTTTTCGACGAAACCACTTTTGTTGGGTCAGTAATGTCAGATTATTGCTAGATTCCAAAATTCATAATTTTTCGATTCAATATGTGAGCGTGGCAAAGGAAAACGCGTTTGACCAGTTTTAGTTGATTTTAATCGACTGGAAAATGGCCATTTTTCAAACGGTCTCAGAATTTGACGAAACTAGTTTTGTTAGGACCGTATCGTCAATACGAAGCTAGAAAATATTTTTTGGGAATTTTTAGAGTTCGTATGTGACCCCAGTAAATTGAAATGTGCGTTCAAATTCAATATATAGAGTTATATGTTGATTTTGACGAAAACTGATCGAAACTGCCGAACTGGCTTACGATACATATCCCATTGTGTTCGGAATGGGGGTATTACGCTAAGGATGACAGTCGACGGATTTGATTTCGAGTTCAAAATAAAACGGTACTTTTTTTTGAAATAAATAATAAAATAGTATCCTCTCTCCCTCTCTCTATACTCCCTTAGCCCCGTTGACCCAATTCATTCGAAATAAAAAAAACAAAAAGAAACGAGATCCACCGCATCTCTTCCCCCTCTTCCCATCGCCGACGCCTCCTCGTTGCCGCCTCCAAGGCGCATCGCCCCTCCCCTTTCTCTCCGTCGAACCCCGTTTCCTCTCTCCACAAAGTCGCGCGTAGACACGAGACCCCGGACCCGCTGAAGCCCACCACCGCGACCGCCAGAACACCACTCCCCAGACCTCTGACCAACTACGACTTCCCCCGCCTCCTCCGCTCCTATCTCCCCTTCTCCGAACCTCCAAGCCCCTTCCTCTCTCCAAACCGCAACCTCCAGCCCAGTGGAACCCTCTGCCGACACCGACGAGCTAGCCCCGTGCCACCGCTTGCCTTTGCCGCCTCCACCACTCCGGCGAGCAACACCGAACACTCCCCCTTCTTCTCTGAAAAATCTGTATGGTGAGTTTTTACTTATTTTACTTAATGAAATTATTTATTTATTTACTGAATAAGTGACCGATAAATTATGTATAACATTATAAATTTAAAGTTAAGATTTGTAGATAATAAAGATATAATTTTTATATTATAGAAAGGTTAAAGATATAATTTTTATATTATAGAAAGGTTAAAAATAAAAATTTTATATTATAGAAAGGTTGAAAATATAATTTTTATAAGTGTAGTAAGATAAAAATTCGATCTTTATTATGTTGGAGATATAAAAATATGATTTTTATATTATATAGATAATAAAAATTCGATCTTTATATCATAGGAAGAATAAAAATATGATTTTTATTCATGTAGAGTAATAAAAATATAATTTTTATTATATTACTAGCAAGATAAAAATATAATTTTTATCATAGAAATAGCGTTGTAAGGGAGTAATTTTTACATAGGTAGTAGAGATTTAAAAATACGATCTCTATATATAAAAATGTGATTTTTATATAGAGAATGGCGAGAGAAAAATATAATCTTTATTACATGAACACGGTATAAAAATGTGATTTTTATATATATATATAGCAACAATATAAAAATGGGATTTTTATATATGTAGTGGCTACGGACAACGAAAGTGACAAAAGGCGAGAACGGCGAAGATTTCCTACATATGAAGAGTCGCGGCGTTTGGTTTAGCTTGGGTGAGAACTCCTCACTTTAAATTTTATTCTCTAGTTAAAATATATACTAGAATGCAGACGGTGTTTAGTAGCACCCAACACCCATCGTCCACAGACCATGGACGGCTTGTATGCTTGTTTGTTTGATCTTGATGTGTAGTTGATTGTGTGATGTGATGTGAAACAAAATAAAATATTTTATAGTGAAAAATATTATATAGTTAAAAATAGAATTTTTAACGTGTATATGAAATGAAATAAATTAATATAAACAAATCGAACGATTTGTTTATATACCCACATTTGACTGATATTGATGGGGACGATAAATTTTACCCATCGCCCAACTGCACAAATAAAATATGTGTTTGATGGTTTGAAACCCCACACGGGTATCAAGATGATATGTGACATACACTAATCCCAATAATTAGTTGTATGTCGATCGATTGATTGACAGACTGTTATAAGCGTTAATTATTTATATTTGATGCTTATACAGTGTAGAATGCACTCTGGATGATGGTTGATTTTTGATCTTTGTTATTTTATACATGTGTCACAGAAAATCCATATAATTAACATTATATGGTAATTGATTGGGCCTCATTCCAGTTTTGAAAAGAAATATTTGAAATAGAATATTTGAAAATAGAAATATATGAAGCCGTGTTGATTAGATTGACGCCATTTTGACGTGAACGATATTTATATCGATTTTATTCAAATTGAAATGAATATTAAAGTGAATTGAAATTTGAATTAAATTGAATTGATTTGAAATTCGAAATAAACTTGAAATGATTTGATTGAAATTCGAATTAAATTGAAATAGAATTGAAATCGTTTTGAAATGAATTCGAATTAAAATTGAATGGAATCGAATTCGAATTGAAATTGAATAGAATTGAATTCGAATTGAAATTGAATAGAAATGAATTCGAATTGAAATTGAATTAAAAATCGATTTGAATTGAAATCAATTTGAAATGAATTTAAAACGAATTTGTAAGGGAAAATTCAATTTTGATTTGAATTTGAAAAGGAAGTTGAAATCGTTTTGAAAACGAATTTAAAACGATTTATAAAATAAGTTTTAAAAGAAGATCGACGAAGTATATATTATATATATTATATATATAATATAATGGCCTGAATAGAACGCGTCGCGCCGCGGCAGTTCACGAATTTCGACCATTGACTTCGAATGGACATTGCGGGAGATCCGACCGTCGGATTCTCCTAAAACCGGAACCGTTGGGTTCGTGTCGAAAAGAGCTTTCTAACGAATATTATAAATTTGAAATCTAACGGTTGGATTGGGAATTATGTCCAAGTCAAATTTGAAAAAGGTCGATGTAAGTGAAGTTCGATGGCCGTTGATGGAAATCGACTGTACGGGCCTTGATAAAATTATCAAAATTAGTAATAATTTGTGTAAAATCATAAGAAATGATTTGTGAAGAATTGGGATGAAAAACTCCATATTTGAAAAGATAAAAATAGATTTTTATCGAAATGAACTAGTTTTGAACTAGAATTATAATTCTATTTATTTTAAAAAAAAATAAAGTGGATTAGAAATGGTTTTGAAAATAACCAGAATTTCCAATAATTGCATTGGAAGGGATTTGAATCGAAATTGTCTTCGGAATATTTCGATGTTGGATTTTGTGACGATACAGATATTGTTATGGGAATTTGAAAGATATATTAATATCGTTATTTCCAATACAATATTTGCTGGTCGTAGAATTTGATACTGAACATAAGCCGGTATATTTTCTATTCAGAGCCTTGTAATATCAAATGTGATTTGGGTTTGTCGTGAATGGTGTCTTCATTAACACTGTTCTTAAGCCCAGTGGAGAAAAAGATTAAATCTTTTTATTTAGATTTAATGAAGTGTACCAATTAAATGATATTTAATTGGAATTGAATTGGTATTGATTTTTGGGTTTACCGTGAACAGTGTTTTAAATAACACTTGTTCTTTAACCCGATAATTAATGGAAGGTGATTTTGGGTTTATCGTGAACCGTGTTTTAAATGACACTGATTCTTTAACCTAGTTAAAGATTAAAACTAAGTGGGGTTTTAATGAATCTTTAATTAGATTGAAATGGTCGAGAATGTAGTATCACCTGTTTTGCTCCAGGCGATAGTTAAATCTTTAATTAGATTTGAACGTGAAATGGTAATTGAATTTACCGATCACACTGTGGTGTTAGATATGAAGTATTACCAGTTTTACTTCATAGGATGAATAGGTTGGGATTGGGAAATTAAAATAAATGATTACTTCGGTGTGGTTCGCTAAACCCGACTAGTTTGAATGACATCCAAAGGAAGATTAAAAAATAAATTTGAAGAATTTATCTTTGATAAAATTAATGGGGACCTTGCCCAAAGTATAAGAATATTTGAACAAAAGAATATTCTGAATTGGAATGAGGCGTATGTTGTGTTTGTGTAACACTTGTTTATTATATACGTGAGTTATTCAGAAAGACCGGGTTTATCCCATTCTGAATAACTGATTCGACGTGGTGTCGAAGATGAAGACGGTGGTTGAAGACCGGAGGTCTTCACGTCGTTTGGATAATTACTGATGATCTTGATTGGGTCGTACACCCAAGAGGATGGAAACAGTTGGTGATCATCCAGACGTACTTGGAGATCGATGGATAGACGAGGTACTAGGTGCCTCCGGTTTCGTTCAGACCCAGAACGAACTTGTAAATGGACTGTGTGTCTGACATTGGATTTTATTCTGTGTGGTTGATTTCTATTAAATATATATCTACTTGGCGGCGGAGAATTTATTCTCTTGCTTAACGCCCTTCTCTGAGATGTACGAGCTCAGGGGTTATATATTGATGGATATCAAACGCATGGAGTGAATTGCCTGTGTGGCAATATGATAAAGGCTTCTGTTGAAAAGCAGAGTCTTGTGGTTGATCATCAAAGAACGGCTTTTGTGGCACAGCTTTGTGTAATGTTGATTCGCGAGCCTCACACCCCGGTGGTGAACCAAAAACGGGAGAGGACCTCAGGGAGGACATGCGTTTCTTTCTAGTTAGAAGTGGCGTCAGTGGTTTTACATCCCCTGACGAGTTTGACTTATGCGGTTGTTGCTGTTGCGAGGCGCCTCGGTTAGATCGGACGATCCAGGTCCGATGGAGTCATTCGTTGGCTTATTTACGCCCCAAAGGGCGGGGAAACGCAGTGTTCAGGAATTTTAATCCACATCGGTGGACCAGCCCTGACGATCCAAGGGCCCACCTGAGTCTGGGTCCTGAGGCTCGGGCTAGAGAGTCTCGAATCGGTGAGGACTATCTTTTTCCTCGGTTCACAGATGGAAATCCAACTTCCAATACGTGACTTTGCAGTTTTATTTGTAGAGCCTAGTATGGCGACATAGTGGGATGGGGCGCTTATGCCGTCTATGATTGATACTTATGATTTGAAATTGTTTTGACACTATACACTTATAGTACTATCAAAATAATCTGTTTTAAACGTATCAAGCATTCTTTGGCTATTATAAGGTAAAAACCCTATCCTCCGGCTTGCGGTTTTATGCACTGGTGTTCTTGGGAGGAAACCCGTTCCGTGTTATACGGCGTGGTCCCTTGATTTACCTAACTTTAAATAAAGAATAATAACTATTTTAGTTCTCACACCAGTCCCATGACTGATCTGGAGTTTATTGTTTTAACCTAAACTCTGGGTGCCCTTATTTTGACATGGGTAGCTAGTAGTTTTGGTTTTGCAGATTTATATTCACAGGATCCTAACTTATAGCTGGAACGATATCCGGAAAGCTTTGTATCCGTATATCTCCTTCTAGTTGTGTTTTGTATTATTTCCGCTGCGATGTATTTAAATGTAAATTAAATCTCTGATATTTCTGTGTAATATTTATTCATACTCTGTATATTCTTGTATTCTGATGGAATTGTTGTAATATACAATGAAATGTTCTTCCGTCTGCGTTCTGATTTGTCGTGTTCTCAAAACAATCAGGCGTTTTGAACGGTCTTGATCGGTTTAGCGACTGATTCGGATCGAGTGAAATTCCCGGTCGTTACAAAAACTTTAATGCACATCTCATTTCTATGTAGAATTGCCAGTAAACAAGGTCAAAGCGATGTCTACTCTTTTGGGAAGGAAGAGTTAAAGTGCATGCCCATTACTTATGACTAACATTACTTTTTTTATTTCAGGGATCTATGGAAAATAAGATTCCTCCACTTGTCGAGGGTACAAATGTAAGACCAAGCGGCGTAAAGTTATTTGATTGACACACAACCCACTACTTTCTTCAACTCATATGCAAACTTCCACCACTGCACTTTAGTATTTTAAATTTATGTTGTTTGTCTATTTCTTAAAACTCATTTTTAGTCTTCCTGGTTTTACATGTAACTTTGAACTAATCTTTGTTGTTTCAACCATCCCATTTTTTGACGGCAATAAGGAGGGACCACATGGTTCTAACATTACTGAAACATGGGCAAAGGATGAACTACAACCTTGCCTCTCCAGGTTTTCAAAGATCAGCACCAATTATTTCTCATGGTATTATTTATGATCGGTTATGAAAATCAGTTTGTGGGCTTTTAATTGACATTTATTTCATTATCTGATTAAATAACTAATTAATTTGTTCCGAAAGTTGATTTATATAATTCGATTTAGTGGAGGTGTTAATGGAAATATTCAGAGATCCTAATGAGACGCAGCAAAATAGTAGATATTCGTGGTGGATACGATCCGGAAAATCAGATGACTCTTAATGAAAGTATTCCAATGTTCATATGCTATTCACTTTCTTCCTTTTACGCTATGTTCTTTTTTATGTTTTACCTTTGTGTTTGTTGTGAAACATCATGTCTTTTAGATGTTTTGATAATTCTTTTTGTTTAAAAAAAGAAAAAAAATCTATCCGTATTATGTATATATAACTTATGGTAATATGTATTGTTGAAGTGGCCTGCTTTTTATACTTTACTTCTGGCTTTTATTATCCTGATCCTAATACTAAATGCATGACTATGGCAGCATGGAGTTACATAATGGAACTTTTTGTAAGCATTTTAAGGCATATGAATTATGATGTCAATTTCTTTACATGATACAAACTAATTGGTGGTGCAAATTAATATTTTGTAAACTACACTTAATTCATTGCAGCAATACTCTAGTAAAGGAAAATAATGTGTAGTGTGCTAATAATTATAACTAAATTGGTAAAAACCATAACATATAACTTTTAGATAGATCTTCATTAAGGAATTAGTTATGTTCTCTCTGGTTATGTTCTTGCTGTGAATCGAATGCTTGGTACTTATGTAGATTTATTTAAAATAACTGATAAAATCATTGCAGAGATGGATGCTTTAGTGTGCGAAGATGGATACTTGGCCAGGACCGTGTTTGAACACATGTGACTTTATAATAATAGACAGTATAATAGTGACAACTATTTGCGTTTCAGCAATGCATGCTTATTGTCAATGCTTGGTTCTTTTTTTTTTTACTATTTGAACTTTAGACATTACGATGCATAGATCCATCAACTATGTAAACATAATTTTTGTTTAGATTTTTGTTTATGTGACATTAGCTTTAAGTTGTATCGGATAATGTTATGAATGTTAGGTGTTATGTGAATATTTTATTAATTATTATACCATTTTTTATTGTTATATAATGTTTTGTGACATTAATTTTTCTAGTTGATATATATGTATATATGTTTCATTGCACGCTGAGTATTGAATGTTGAGTATTGTTGTAATGAATGTGTTTGATGTCTAGATTGATGGTTAGAAATGCTGTAAAATGTTTGCTATATATTTTTTTGGCCAATCCATTGCTATATAGCTAGGATTTACCGACATATAACTGGAAAGTAAAATGTTTGCTATATATTTGCGTAGGTAATCCCTCGCTAAATAGCGTGCATTTAGCGACAGAAAAATATTTACTAATTTTAATATATAATATATATCTGTCGGTAAAACGTCGGTGAAATATTTTAAAATGAAATGATAATATATCAGAAAATGACGGTGAAATGATGGAAAATCGAAGCTAATTTCCATCGCAAAAATGTGCCTAAAATACCGACGTTTTTTTAGCGACAGCCGTATTCTGCTGCAAATCCGTCGCTAACAGCCCTTTAGTGAGGGTTTGACGACGGATTTTTCCGCTGCAAAATCAGTGTTTTCTTGTAGTGTCATAAATATTAGTGTCTAATTTCATATTCCCATGAAATTCCAAAATTCGGTTTAATTGTCGTAAATTCCACTTTTAAATCATTTCTTGATTTAAAAATATACTTATCGACCTAAGTCGATTACAATTTAATATGACATTTCAATGTTCGTTTCAAAATAATTGTGTTCTTTAAAATACAATTATTATTGACGATCAACCATCATTTATTTAACTTTGACATATTAATAATTACAGTCCAACACATGAGACTGGAAATAATTATCAGTATTTTAGATCTACGGAAATCCATATTATTATAATATTATTTTTATTTGAATTAATTCAAAAGAATATAAATTTAATTCTATTTAAATAACTATTAAATCTAACAAATCACAACTCTATTTACAATGATCATGTTTGATCATCTGCATCTGCTTCTCTCAGATTTTATTATCCATACACATTTCTTCATTTCATTTTTTTTTTCTTCTTCTTTTTTTTTACACCATTTCTTTTATTTCTTTTAGACAAATACTCTTATACATATCCTAACCTTTAAACAAATCCTTTAATTTTATTTTCTAGAATCTCCATTTTTCTTTAATTTTATTTCTACATTCACTTTCTTTCTTATTTTATTTATCCTTACCTTCTTTTATTCTTCGTTTTCCTTATTCTCTTCTATACTTTTATTTCTCCTTTTCTCCTAATTCTATTATTATCTGGCCCAACAGCCCAATTAACTAGCTAGCCTCTTTTCTCACCTCCCATTTCCTTTAATCTAATTTTCTTTTCTCTTTTGGCCCAATAAGGCCCAACGCCCCCTTCTAATTCTTTACTTCGTTAATTTTTTCCCTGCGGTGACTGTTAATTTGCCTGCTCCCATTTTTTTATCTTCCCATTTTCTTTCCATGCTTGTTTCCGTCTATTTCTTCTCTGCTCAACCACAACCATACCACCTACTTCGATCCTCTCCTCCTTTCCAGTGCCAATCCTCAAGCCATATTTCACCAGTGGCGGAACTACTTTGGGGCCAGCGGGGGCAGGGGCGGAACTAGGAATTCATCAATGTAGGGGCAAAAACTTGAAGGAGCAAAGAACCATAACACAGGAGGCGTTGTTGATAAGGGAGTGGCCAACAACATTTACCACGACTTGCAAAGCCTGTAGCATGCTATCGTTGTTTAACAAGGCTGGTAGGCACTGCACCAATGTAGAGAACAACCAACATCCCCATAACACCACACAAAATGAACAAATAAAGATCGAAACCAACCGAATCAACAAATAACCTCACCTCAAAGCGATGCAAACCAGAAAAGAATGTAAATCACAGTAAATCAATGAAATAAACCAGCAAAGAAGTTTAACGAATGACCCAATTCCTACCTCGTCGGCATTTCAATCTCCTATGAGGCGAAAGGCAGTCAAGATTCAGATCTGAACCGAGAAGAACTCCTTGAAACCGCGCATGATACAAAACTCTAATGGTCCAGTGGATCATCAGAACAGAGAGGAGGAGCAAAGTTAAAGCTTTGGTCAAATCTGAGGAAAGAGTAGTATTTTCTGTGGTGCGCAAGCGCTGTTACTTAAGTGTGGCAAAATTTAGAAGAGAAGGGAGAGAAGCGAGTAATAGGAAGAGAAAGAAATTCGGAGTTGAAAGAGGTGGATGATGGAAGAAATGAGAGATCGAAAAAATAAAGAGGTGAAGAGAGTTACCAGTCGCCATTTCCAAGTAAATGAGCCGCTTGACTTCTTTCTCTGGGTAGGTAATGGCAGAACTACATTGGGTTGGGGGGGCCGTTGCCCCCGCTCAGTTCTGCCATTACCTTTAGTACATAAATGTTATAGCTTTTGTATGACTTAATTTCATGTGATTTAAATGGCATATCTTTTGTACACATAAAAACAGATTTTCATTCATGGCTTTTGATATTAAGTACAAAGGTATAAAATTTCTCAGTTTAATGTAGTATCATATTTTACATAAGTTATTATAAATTTATATAAGTTTGAATCCACCATAATATATAAAACAAAATATACAAAAGTACTTACTTAAAAATGCACTTATATACACATATGTTCATATGTTAAGGAAAAACAAGATATGATATTACATACTTTCTAATATACACACTTCTTCATATATTTGTTAAGGAACTTAAATAATATTAATATATATTTATACAGGAATTTGTCTATAGTTATTACTTTAAATTTTTCTCCAGAATATTAAACTCCAATATTCACTATATTTTTATAAAAGTTAAAACAAGTATAAAAATAAAAACAAAACAAGAAAACATTTCCTGCTTGTTTTTCATTAGTAAATATATATTAAATCATTTAATATATATTATTCCTAAAATTTCCCCATTGTATGTTATTGACAAATTATTATTTTAACTCAATTACTGAATTAATCCGTAATAAACTGTATTACGAACTTAGGCAAAAACCCAGGACATTACAAGAAGATACCATATAGCACATGGAATTGGTATATTAGGGGCATTTCAATTGAAATAATATATAATGCATCTAACCCAAAAATAGTTTAATGCCCCTTGGAAGTAAAATGAAGTTTTTATGCCCTTAAACAGTACTAGTATGAAGATGAACTGATATTGTGAAAACTGAAAAGCAACATCCCATCTTTATATATTGCGTCTAAGAAAGATATCGATTTATTCATACAAATTAATATAAGATTTAAAAAAAAAGTGAACCACCAACTCATGTGGTTGAGGTATCGCGCTCTAGGTTGAGGTCCTAGTGATCATGTTTTTGAACCTAAGACATCGAAAAAAAGTATTTGCTTGCATTGAAGTACCACTCCTGCAATCAGGTAATATAAAATGTTATGAAAAGATCATAAATTCTTTTGATCCATTTGAAATTTTAATACCTAAATTTGATAATTTTAGATGCATGAGGAATTATTTGATAGAATCCACGTAGGATGGCATAGGAGAGTCTCATGCATGGGGTCAATTCTTCTGTACCCAACTTGGGTGTTCCTGTGTGCCCAACAAATCACAACCACACGTCAACCAAACATATTATTAATAATCTAATGAACGGGTCCTCCAATCCATTCAAAACCATTAGATTTTGTGCAAATCAGTGGCTAAGATTGATTCAGCACATGAGAACTGTAATGACCCGCAAATCCATAATATCCGAGTTGACTATACACATCATACGTCCAACCCAAATATCACGAAGATACGAATCATTTTTTTAGAAGAAAAAGGAAGAAGAAGAACAACAATAACAACACAGAATCTCACATCGCAGCGGAACAAAACTCTATATAACTAACGTTGAAGCCTCCTGCTCCAAGCTCCTTTAGATAGATCTGTAAAATCCTGAACTACTTGACTGCCCATATAAATTTAGGCACCCAAGAGTTTAGGTAGAACAAAACAAAATAAACTCCGGGTCAGTCATGGGACTGGTATGAGTAAACAGTTTTAAACAGTTTCAGAAAACTAAATGATACCTCATAAGACCACGCCGTATAACACGGAACGGGTTTTTCCCTTATGAGAATCCAAACACTTGATTTAACTTTCAGAATCCTTTTGAATGGAATGATAATCTTTATATCAAAACTCTTTTGATATTATAATAATGTCTAAATCAAGTAAATAACAATCAAGTGGAACGTTTGCATCTCACGTTCCACATATATAATATACAATCAAAACCGCAAGCACGTATTGGGTAATGGATTTCCAACTATGACAAGGTATGGAACCACCTTCCGCTGGTATATCTCTAGAGGGGAATACACCGAGTTCAACAAGAACATCTTGCAACTCAGCCACACATGACTTACCACTCATTTCGCTTGAGTGTATCGAATGTATATCACCAACGATTGGGATCAGCAACCGTTTCCCGAATGGGACAGCATCAACAATAGATTTTTAGAAGTAAATGAAACTCTAGATCAGGTGATTATACACCCTAATAGGTGCGACCTACATAGCCATGCTACCTTCCCGATTTCTGTCATTTACCAGTTGATTAGGCTTGAGGTTACGTTTTATCATCACATCAGATTCACTTTGAATGCCACATTGTCAGATCCATCGAAAATCACTAATTGATGTCTACAACAGTACATTATGTGTTAGCGAAAGAAGTTTCCTTCTCCGCTTCCACTCTTGGTACGGTTTAAGAAATCAATGTACATGACCTTTCTGGAAATACTCTGTCAGACATTCATCCATACAAGTCATCCAGGAACAGGATGAACCGAAGGCACTATTCAGTACATCCATCTTAGGCACTGTTATCTAAGATTTATACAATAGCCCTTGCACTTTACTCCGTCTTCAATTATCTTTGGCATATATGATTCGCAACGCTTATGCCAATACAGAGTGGTTCTTTGGATAATAATCCAACCGGTCTCTCCATATTAACAACGTTAAAATGGTCAAAACTTCGATAGTCTGTGATTTAACTATCGAATAAAAACAAGTGTTTCGATAGTCGATGATTTAACTATCGAAGAAAACAAGTTCTCATTCAACATATCAAACAAATCATTGGGCTCTTTAATTAATATTTCATTAATTAAATCTCTTCTCCATTTCCTTATCAATATTTGTTAACCAAATATTTTCAATAATCATATTGGCCTTTTACGTTATTTGGAAAACATTTCCGAATATCGCCTTCCTTTATTTTCTTAAACTTAGAAAATATATGCTAGTTATAATTGGAAAATATTCCAATTACTTATCTCTTTCCCGATCTCGTTTATTTCTATACTTAGGAAATGTTCTTTATTATATTCCAAAGCTTACACTTATTTGGGTTAAAACAAGTGTTGTGTAAAACATCGTTACGATAACCCAAATACTATATTCAACTAACTCTTATCCAACATTGATTTTCGAGCCTGAAATCTTACTATTTATTTGTTAATAATGAAATCAATCAAGTTGGGGTATAACTACCTCTCAGACCTTGACTGAATAACATTTATAACGTCAAAACAGATATGACTACTTACTCGAATAATCAATACCATACAATTACTTATTCACTTTCAAACACGTATACGCTTTCTCTTTCTATTCTTTTGAGATTTTATTCCTAGTCTTCCTTTATGATTTTACTATTCTATTCTTTAGTTTTTTTTCTTATCGACTTCTATACATATTGATATATAGATTCTAGTTATCAAATTTCTTAAAAATATTCTAACTCTTTAAATTTCCGGAAAAATTTTCCATAACCTCCTTTGTACCGGGAGCATCGGGATATTTCAAATAGCCTCCCATGGCCCTCACCAATCCAAAAGAAAAAGAAAAAGCCAAGCGGCTTGCCGATACATAAAATCTCATATATGAATTAAATACGTACCTTCTTGTCGAGCACTCTATCTATTTCACTTCTATACTTTATTCCCAACCTGTCTCATGTATATCCATACATTTCTAGTTCATTTCAACTTAATCCAATCGTTTTAACTTAGTTCGTTAATTGATTTGCAAATTACTGGTTTGCCTATTTCACCTTCATGTTTGAGTATAACATGTTCAAATATATTTTAACTTACTTATAAACCAAATCTAATTCTATTTTTAAGCTCGTTTCCTTACTGACTTCTATATTCAAATTCCAATTCAATTCTATTTGAATTCTCTTTCAAATTCCATATTCAATTCTATTTGAATTCTCTTTATTCTCTTTATTCAAATTCTATATTCAAATCCTATATTCAAATCTATTTGAATTTTCTTTATTTAAATTTCATTTCAATTCTATTTGAATCTTCTATATTCAAATTTCAAATTCAATTCTATGCATTATTTATAAACAACGTTTATAACTTCACTTAAAATCCCATATTATATATTTATTAACAAAGTTTATAAATTCAATTCAAATCCCACATTTTAATTTATAAACAGTGTTTATAAATTCAATTCAAATCCCACATTATATATTTATAAACAAAGTTTATAAATTCAATTCAAATCCCACATTTTAATTTATAAACAGAGTTTATAAATTCAATTCAAATCCCACATTTTAATTTATAAACGGAGTTTATAAATTCAATTCAAATCCCACATTTTAATTTATAAACCATGTTTATAAATTCAATACTCGTTTTATATATATTCAACACAAGTTAATATTTTCTATAGTTCATTAAAAATTCAAATTCTATTTATAGAAATAGAATTCCCTTTTTAAATCTCAATTATCCTTTTTCGATATTTTTATAAATCAATATTCAAGCCCCAGTGATATTTAAATACCCCAAACAGTCAGTTATCAAATCACGGGATTTCTAACACATCATATATGACAGTATATGTGAACAAACAGATAATAATATTTTTGAGGAATCCTGTTGGATTCCTCCAACCTGTTTTCCTGCATCCACAGACGTTAGCACATAAATAATACCCATTCTGCTTCGTGGCAGAATATCGCGGTATAGAAGGTCATCCACTAATATATATTTGGGGGGCGCATAGGGAAATCATCCGCTATGAAACTGCGGGCATCCGCTAATGAGACTGCGGGAACAATCCAAACATCAACCCAATATATATATATATATATAATAGTCAACCCTAAATAACTAATATATTTAAAGCAACCAGAAAAATCCAAACAAGTAACAACAATTATTTTTAACGGATAAAAATAATTCTAATTAACAGGTGAGTGAGATTTACTCCCCAGGGTTTTTATTTTCTCGAATATCCCAATTAATTTCCATGTTATCGCTGCTACGAATCGTCTCGAACAAATCTCTTTGTACCTTTTTATCCTCTTGATTCCTTCTTCCTCACCAGAAATTTGTAGCGACTCCCTCCCAATCATTCATCCTTACATCGCACAAATACCAGCAACACTTTCCCTTCCACTCCCGATCATCTCTACTGTACTGACTCCACCAAGCTTCATTCCATCGCGAGCCACCAACAGCTACTCCCTGTAGCTTTCTGTCTTCATCGGGTTTGCCAACATCGCAACCCTCTTGTCAGTGTCGAACCTTACTCCACCGCCTCAACATCGAATGACCTCCATTAACATCGCACCAATCATTTGCCAAAGAAAAAGCAACCCTTCCCCTCGCAAGTTCGAATTGATGATCGCCAACATCACTCGCGACTCTGAGCCCTTCGCTGTCAGGTAGCGACATCTCCTTTACCCTACAACTTTGATTTCACACTCGACGAACAGTTTCCCCAAACCTAAATTGAGTCACCCGTACATTCCTCCTCTCGCAGATAACAGCTCGCACATCCACAGCCCTTCCACCTCATCGTGATTCCAAATCGAGAAGCCCTTGATTTTGATTTCGAGAGAAAAGGGGATTCATTCGGTGTTAGACTGAATTAGGGAGGGGCCTTTTATATTGGAGTTTTATATTTTGATTTGTGGTAATTATGAGGGCACGGTTTCAATTTGATTTGTGGTAGAAAGGAATGGCACGGGTTGCTTTTGTTTGTGGTGATAAGTGAAGGCACGGGTGGGTTTTAAATTTGTGGACATAAGGAAGCACGGGTTTGGTTTAAATTTGTTTAAAATCGTTATCCATTAATTTAAAATACTCCACGACTCCGAACTCCTTTCTGAACCCAACAACTGTCAATTCTAGGGTAAAACCACTATTCTGAACTCACTGGGATAGGTCACGAAGCTCCATTCGATCGTCTGGAAAAGATACCAATTTAAATTGATATAATTTAAATTTCAAACTATTTAAATTCTTCGATAATAATTTAATATTATTATTCTAACTCAACTGAATTTTATACTGATCATCTGAACTGATTCGATTTAGTTATATATTTTTAAATTAAATTATTGCAGCATTACGATAATTTAATTTATTCGACATTAAATCGAAATCGAATATTAAATTGATAACTTAATATAAAATTCCATTTATATTATCCACCCAATATTTAAATCCGTATTAAATATTTAAAATTAGTTGACCGAAAATCCCGGGTCATTACAATCTTCCCCACTTAAAATAATTTCGTCTTCGAAATTGCTAAGGTAGAAAAAGTGCTACAAACCCATTTATCCTTTCAAAACTTATTTATGTTCATACTCAACATTTCAAACTTCCTTACATAACTCTCTTTCGAATAAATCCCTATTCGATAACTCCTCTCTTCGAATAACTATATTCGATAATCTCTCTTTCGAATAACTAGATTCGAAAACCTTTCTTCGAATAAACTATATTCGATTTACTCTATTCAATTTACTCTTATCAATTAACTCTATTGGATTTAACTCTTATCGATTAACCCTATTTGATTAGCTCTTTTCACTTAACTCCTTCCGAATAAGCTATATTCGATAACTCCTTTAACTCTATTCAAATAACTAATATTCGATAACTCCTTTTAACTTTATTCAAATAACTAATATTTGATTTAACCACATTCGCTTGACTCTAGATCGCAGCGATCACAATGGTTACGCCTGATTCCCTCAGGAAACATCCGACCGCCCTAGGCTATTTGCAGCCCTGCGAATTACGCTAGCAGTCGTACGAAATGGCAACTTATCCTGAGTAACTATGTTTGACTAACTCTATCTCAATAACTATATTCGATCAACTTTAATTGAATAACTAACATTCAATTAAATCCTAATTCGATTAACTATGTTCAATTAACTCTATCTGGTTAACTCTTAAATTGAATAACAAATATTTGATAAATTCTAATTGAAAAACCAATATTCAATTAACTCTATGGATTAACCCTAACTGATTAACTCTAACTGGTTAATTCTTACTCTAATCGATTTATTCTAACTCTAATCGATTATTTCTAACTCTAATCGACTCATCCTATTCGAAGAACTCCTATTGGATAACGTTTATTCATTTATAAAGATTTACTTTTAGTAACGATTCTTCACTTTATAAATGTTCTCTTTAATAACGTTACTTCACTTATACAAGTGTTGTGTACCCCTTCTGTTTGAAACTATCGGTGTTAAAAACCTGTATCTCTTCTCTATATAAGTTCAGACTTATATATTCCATTTATCGAATGATAAATATTTAATTTAATTTATAAATTGTTATTTATAAATAAATCTTTTCTATTCATATGTTAAAACAGATTTCCTTTTTCTATTCATCTTCTAAATATTCCTTTGATTAAATTCTATTTATTTAACAAATAAATATCTCATTTATAACATTCTATTTATTTTCTATAAATAAATATTTCCATTTAATCAATTTGTAAATGTTTTACAAATATTTCCTTTTAAATTCTATTTGTAAATGTATTTACAAATATTTCTCCTTCTATTTGTTTGCACATAACTTCCTTTGTATTTGTTTTACAAATATTTCCTTTATATTTGTTTTACAAATATATTTTCTTTTAACTCTTTTGGTTTTTCCTTTATTCACACCTAATTCATATTTCATTCACATTGATTTTACTCAATTTATTCATTTTGATCCATTTAACTTACTTAAGTTAAATTTAATTTCAATCATTCAAATTCCTAGGGTTTTATTTCAAAACTCCTTTGAAGTAATATAAATATATACATATATTTATATCCATCTCAAATTCAAAACATTTGAATTTTCAAACAACTTGTTTTCTTTTTAAACAAATTTCCATCAAAAACTTTTCTAAGGTAGCAATCCATCACTTAGAAACTCGAAAATGAACACTGATGAGGTTGCGATCATCATCAGAATTATTTTCCAGCCACTGAAGTGAGTTTAGTGCTTTATCATATTCAAAATCCATTCAAATGATTTTTTTATTCAAAAATCCTTCCAAAATAAAGCTATATTATTTTAATAAAATTCAGAAAATATTTTCCAACTTCCCAGGGTTTTAAATTCTGAATTCTGGTTGGAATTCAATTTCAATTTATCACATTTGTATATTTGATTTCATATACAAATTCCATTGGTTATATATAACTATTTCTGTTTTATAATCTAATTCGATTATAATCCTAACAATCAACTCAACCATTTAAAACAATATCGTGTCCAATCTTCTGTTCAAGTGTTTATAAACTCCTATCGACATCGTGGCGTCCCACAATTCGATCAGAATTCATAATTCACTCAACAGACTAGTCAACACAATATAAAATAGTTTTTATATCAAATAACAAATTCGCTCTCTTGTATATATATACACTCAACTCATTCTAGGGTACTGCTGACCCTATCTCTAATGAGCACATAACACACAAGCCTAGGTATTCACTCAACCTAAGCTCTAATACCAACTGTAACGTCTCGGAAATTCAAGTAGGCTATACAACCATCCTCTCCTCCCCAAAGCAGCAAGGTAATACCCCACTATGGCTTACATTGGTACCCCAGCACCATGTTTTATGGCCATCCTTTCGACTTCACAACCAACCCTCATTTTTGGGACATGTAGGGGTAAGAGTCTCTCGTTCGCCACCTAACAAAAAGCGAGAACCCCCTATCATGCGACACATGCCCTAAGCACGCAACATGGACTGGTATAAGTAAACAGTTTTAAACAGTTTCAGAAAACTAAATGATACCTCATAAGACCACGCCGTATAACACAGAACGGGTTTTTCCCTGATGAGAATCCAAACACTTGATTTAACTTTCAGAATCCTTTTGAAAGGAATGATAATCTTTATATCAAAACTCTTTTGATATTATAATAATGTCTAAATCAAGTAAATAACAATCTAGTGGAACGTTTGCATCTCACGTTCCACATATATAATATACAATCAAAACCGCAAGCACGTATTGGGTAATGGATTTCCAACTATGACTAGGTATGGAACCACCTTCCGCTGGTATATCTCTAGAGGAGAATACACCGAGTTCAACAAGAACATCTTGCAACTCAGCCACACATGACCGGCCACTCATTTTGCCTGAGTGTATCGAATGTATATCACCAACGGTTAGGATCAGCAACCGTTTCCCGAATGGAACAACATCAACAATAGATTTTTAGAAGTAAATGAAACTCTAGATCAGGTGATTATACACCCTAATAGGTGCGACCTACATAGCCATGTTGTCTGCCTGATTTCTGTCATTTACCGGTTGATGAGGCTTGAGGTTACACTTTATCATCACATCAGATTCACTTCGAATGCCACATTGTCAGATCCATCGAAAATCACTAATTGACGTCTACAACAGTACATTATGTGTTAGCTAAAGAAGTTTCCTTCTCCGCTTCCACTCTTGGTACGGTTGAAGAAATCAATGTACGTGGCCTTTCTGGAAATACTCTGTCAGACATTCATCCATATAAGTCATCTAGGAATAGGATGAACCGAAGCCACTATTCAGTACATCCATCTTAGGCACTGTTATCTAAGATTTATACAATAGCCCTTGCATTTACTTCGTCTTCAATTATCTTTGGCATATATGATTCGCAACGCTTATGCCAATACAGAGTGGTTCTTTGGATAATAATCCAACCGGTCTCTCCATATTAACAACGTTAAAATGGTCAAAACTTCGATAGTCTGTGATTTAACTATCGAATAAAAACAAGTGTTTCGATAGTCGATGATTAAACTATCGAAGAAAACAAGTGTTCATTCAACATATCAAACAAATCACTGGGCTCTTTAATTAATATTTCATTAATTAAATCTCTTCTCCATTTCCTTATCAATATTTGTTAACCAAATATTTTCAATAACCATATTGGCCTTTTACGTTATTTGGTAAACATTTCCGAATATCGCCTTCCTTTAGTTTCTTAAACTTAGAAAATATATGCTAGTTATAATTGGAAAATATTCCAATTACTTATATCTTTCCCGATCTCGTTTATTTCTATACTTAGGAAATATTCTTTATTATATTCCCAAGCTTACACTTATTTGGGTTAAAACGGATGTTGTGTAAAACATCGTTACGACAACCCAAATACTATATTCAACTAACTCTTATCCAACATTGATTTTCGAGCCTGAAATCTTACTATTTATTTGTTAATAATGAAATCAATCAAGTTGGGGTATAACTACCTCTCAGACCTTGACTGAATAACATTTATAACGTCAAAACAGATATGACTACTTACTCGAATAATCAATACCATACAATTACTTATTCACTTTTAAACACGTATATGCTTTCTCTTTCTATTCTTACGAGATTTTATTCCTAGTATTCCTTTATGATTTTACTATTCTATTCTTTAGTTTGTTTTCTTATCGACTTCTATACATATTGATATATAGATTCTAGTTATCAAATTTCTTAAAAATATTCTAACTCTTTAAATTTCCGGAAAAAATTGCCATAACCTCATTTGTACCGGGAGCATCGGGATATTTCAAATAGCCTCCCATGGCCCTCGCCAATCCAAAAGAAAAAGAAAAAGCCTAGCGGCTTGCCGATACGGCGCATAAAATCTCATATATGAATTAAATACGTACCTTTTTGTCGAGCACTCTATCTATTTCACTTCTATACTTTATTCCCAACCTGTCTCATGTATATCCGTACATTTCTAATTCATTTCAACTTAATCCAATCGTTTTAACTTAGTTCGTTAATTGATTTGCAAATTACTGGTTTGCCTATTTCACCTGCATGTTTGAGTATAACATGTTCAAATATATTTTAACTTACTTATAAACAAAATCTAATTCTATTTTTAAGCTCGTTTCCTTACTGACTTCTATATTCAAATTCCAATTCAATTCTATTTGAATTCTCTTTCAAATTCCATATTCAATTCTATTTTAATTCTCTTTATTCTCTTTATTCAAATTCTATATTCAAATCCTATATTCAAATCTATTTGAATTTTCTTTATTTAAATTTCATTTCAATTCTGTTTGAATATTCTATATTCAAATTTCAAATTCAATTCTATGCATTATTTATAAACAACGTTTATAACTTCACTTAAAATCCCATATTATATATTTTAAACAAAGTTTATAAATTCAATTCAAATCCCACATTTTAATTTATAGAGTTTATAAATTCAATTCAAATCCCACATTTTAATTTATAAACAAAGTTTATAAATTCAATACTCGTTTTATATATATTCTACACAAGTTAATATTTTCTATAGTTCATTAAAAATTCAAATTCTATTTATAAAAATAGAATTCCCTTTTTAAATCTCAATTATCCTTTTTCGATATTTTTATAAATCAATATTCAAGTCCCAGTGATATTTAAATACCCCAAACAGTCAGTTATCAAATCACGGGATTTCTAACACATCATACATGATAGTATATATGAACAAACAGATAATAATATTTTTGAGGAATCCTGTTGGATTCCTCCAACCTGTTTTCCTGCATCCACAGACGTTAGCACATAAATAATACCCATTCTTCTTCGCGGCAGAATATCGCGGTATAGAAGGTCATCCACTAATATATATTTGTGGGGCGCATAGGGAAATCATCCGCTATGAAACTGCGGGCATCCGCTAATGAGACTGCGAGAACAATCCAATCATCAACCCAATATATATATATATATATAATAGTCAACCCTAAATAAATAATATATTTAAAGCAACCAGAAAAATCCAAACAAGCAACAACAATTATTTTTAACGGATAAAAATAATTCTAATTAACAGGTGAGTGAGATTTACTCACCAGGGTTTTTATTTTCTCGAATATCCCAATTAATTTCCATGTTATCGCTGCTACGAATCTTCTCAAACAAATCTCTTTGTACCTTTTTATCCTCTTGATTCCTTCTTCCTCACCAGAAATTTGCAGCGACTCCCTCCCAATCATTCATCCTTACATCGCACAAATACCAGCAGCACTTTCCCTTCCACTCCCGATCATCTCTACTATACTGACTCCACCAAGCTTCATTCCATCGCGAGCCACCAAGAGCTACTCCCTATAGCTTTCTGTCTTCATCGGGTTTGCCAACATCGCAACCCTCTTGTCAGTGTCGAACCTTACTCCACCGCCTCAACATCAAATGACCTCCATTAACATCGCACCAATCATTTGCCAATGAAAAAGCAACCCTTCCCCTCATGAGTTAGAATTGATGATCGCCAACATCACTCGCGACTCTGAGCCCTTCGCTGTCAGGTAGCGACATCTCTTTTACCCTACAAGTTTGATTTCATGCTCGACGAATAGTTTCCCCAAACCTAAATCGAGTCACCCGTACATTCCTCCTCTTGCAGATAACAGCTCGCACATCCACAGCCCTTCCACTTCATCGTGATTCCAAATCGAGAAGCCATTGATTTTGATTTCGAGAGAAAAGGGGATTCATTCGGTGTTAGACTGAATTAGGGAGGGGCCTTTTATATTGGAGTTTTAGATTTTGATTTGTGGTAATTATGAGGCACAGTTTCAATTTGATTTGTGGTAGAAAGGAATGGCACGGGTTGCTTTTGTTTGTGGTGATAAGTGAAGGCACAGGTGGGTTTTAAATTTGTGGACTTAAGGAAGCACGGGTTTGGTTTAAATTTGTTTAAAATCGTTATCCTTTAATTTAAAATACTCCACGACTCCGAACTCCTTTATAAACCCAACAACTATCAATCCTAGTGTAAAACCACTATTCTGAACTCACTGGGATAGGTCACGAAGCTCCATTCGATCGTCTGGAACATATACCAATTTAAATTGATATAATTTAAATTTCAAACTATTTAAATTCTTCGATAATAATTTAATATTATTATTCTAACTCAATTGAATTTTATACTGATCATCTGAACTGATTCGATTTAGTTATATATTTTTAAATTAAATTATTACTGCATTACGATAATTTAATTTATTCGACATTAAATCGAAATCGATTATTAAATTGATAACTTAATATAAAATTCCATTTATATTATCCACCCAATATTTAAATCCGTATTAAATATTTAAAATTAGTTGACCGAAAATCCCAGGTCATTACAGGAACACCCAATTTGGGTATAGAACAATTCATCCCCTCATGCATGCATCCTTCACATGCTAAGTTCCATTTTGTTTTGACCATTAGACAATTTAACATTATGGAAAAAATTTATGTTCTATGTTAGTAGATATTAATTTATGCATGTATAAAGCTTGTTTATGATAATCAACTAAATTTCATTGTCCTAACCAAGAGTGTATATTTTAATTAGAAAGAAATAGACACAATAACAAGCTTCGGTCAAAATTGGAGTAAATATAACATTATCAAGCGTTTGGAAATTAAAATGAACAAATGATTTTGTTCATGACTTGTTCATGTGGGCTATGCATCTATATTATCAACCAGTTCATGATAATCAAATCAAGAACACATGGGATTTTAACTGATAATCATTATGTATTTGTAGACATGCAGCATGAAGCTAAAATCATTATAAGCTTCCAAAAATGCTTTATTATAATGTGGTTATAAAACTACAGCTGCTGAAAACAAATTCAGTATTGCAGGAACAAGAGTGATGAGGTGAGAGACGTGATGTATCTTTAGCAAATATGGTGAAACATCGCGTATCCAATTCTTTTTAACTCGAATGTTTTAATCACATTCGGTCATATTATAAAACAAGAATGTCAAACAAACATGTTCATACTAAAATGACATCATTATTTGTCATTTAAAGAATGGTTTGTTTCACCTAATTTTGTGCTTTAAAGTTGTCTTCCCAAAACCATACTGCACATTTATATCATTTTTGGCTGTTTATTGCCACATCTTGATTTTTTATTTAGTCAATAAGTTAGTGAGATAGCATTCAAACTCATTTACAGGCATATTTTGGTCAATGTTGCAGACTAAATAACTGTAAATTACCTCGTTCGAAATATTTTTTTTAACAAGTCATGATTATGAGCTCAAAATTCTATCAATAAGCTTAAGTTCATCTGCTAACTAAGCACTGACCAACTAGAAGAAGAATTCTGTCCCCATGTCTTTGTAAATATCGTTCATACTTTTAACTTTATTATTATTAATTAATTAATTAATTAATATTCAATTTTATTTTTTGCAATGAAAGGTTATGATGCAATGAAACAATGGAGCATGATTTTGAGGCAACATAACTCAGCTACTAAAAAAGGGACTATATATAAAGATGCTGAACCTCAACATGTGCTTCGATAAGCGAATGTTTGCTAGGTATTTCTATAAGAAATTAACATTAAGGTTGTCATTAAGTTTACTTTTTTATCTTTCTGCAAATAGGATAATATCCATGATTATAGTATCTGGTTTCATATATTCACATGTTGTGGTAGGAAATAATTTAGTTTCTCATACAGTTTGTATTTTACGATACTCGTACAATTTTTTAAGAGACACAAATCTAGAACTAAATAGATGGCATTTCTTTATTTTTGATTTGTTTTGCGTATCCATTGCATTTCAACTTATATGTGACTTGTACATTGTTAATGGAGTGCAAATTTACTATTGTTTGCAGGTAATGCGCTGCTAAAATACTGTAAGTTCTAATCAACTTATTTATTTGCAGGATGAAGTTGATTTTCTTAACGGAGATTATCATATCCAAAACTAGTCAAGATCTTAGGATACTACATAGAAGATAAGGAACTGACTTTTGCCCTTTTGTTGTGATAATATTTCCTGCATTCCCTCATGGCATAATGTGTTTTTAGATAAAATTTTGATTACTGTTCTACTAAATATTGCAAATGTTGCAGTTCTTGAATGATAATTCAATTAGTGCTAATTAAATGCTGCAAACCTTGCAGTTTTGAATGGTATTTTCTATTGGAATATTTCGACAATTGGGTCACATATGTAAAATAAAACGTGTTATGCTATTTTGGTGTAAAGCCTAATTAAAGTGATCTAATTTTAGATTAGAATTAATATGCTTAAAGTTTAAGTTATCATGGGCCTAATGTGTAGATCATGGGGCATTTCATAATTTGTTGAAGGGCCGAATTACAAAATGCCAACTCTATAAATAAAGGGTTATGGTCCCCGAATTACACAAGCCTTAGCAACTCTCTAACCTCTTCTACGGAGAGCTGATTTCAAATCTAGGGTTTGTGTCAATTTGGAAGCCCAAACCAAATTATATCTTCTTCTTAGAAACCAAATATGGATTTAGGTATTGTCATGATTAACTACGGATTCAGGTACGCTTCCGCTAATCTATTTCTGTTTTGTTCTCAATTAAATCAATATGGGTTATATATTTGGATCTAGGGTTTCACAATTGGATATTGTCAAAGTATACTGAAATCCTAACAAGTGGTATCGGAGTCAACCATTATTGATTCTATTGGGAAAATTTTCTTTTTTTTCTTTTATACATGTTGTTTTGCCATTTCAGAACAAAGATTGAATTGTGTTTTCAATTTTCATTTCACAACAGGTTGACTTTATTAACTGCGGCTAATAATTTATTTATTTATTTTAAATATTTTTTTTTAATTTGTGTTAAGTTTCAGATCTATATAGATTCAGATCTATTATCTCCTTCACGTTCTTTCATTGGTTCTATGGATCCAGCATGAATAATGTTAATATAACATAGTTTATCAATATGTTAATTCAACGGGTTCTGGTTTTTTGTTTAAAAATATATGTTTATTACGTCTAGTTGTAAGTTGCATTCTGCAGACGTCGGTCTATTGTTACTTCTGATGTCATATATTATACTATATTATTTGTTTTGACCAAGTCTTGAACCTGTTTTATGCATAAAGTTTTGGAAGCTCTACTGAGCGAATCTCATGTTATCCTTACGCGCTTTAAAAAAAAAAAATTTCTTTTATATACCATGTGTACTGTTTGGAACAATTATTGCTTATTGTATGGATGTAGGACATGCCACATTAACTTATTTGTCATATGCAAATAATGTTTCATGACATGTATATGATGTTTTGGTAACCTGTCATGATGCTTTTATTTTATGCCTTTTGGGTTTGGTATATAATATTTTGCATTTGTGTTGCTTAATCTAATTAGCTATCATGTTTGAATCTTTGACCATTTCTCCTACGTTTTAGGATGATGATTAGTAGGTTACTTTATTATGGTCAAACTACAGTAACTTCTATGGTTTTAAAAAAAAAAATTGGTTTGGTTCGGTTGACAGTATAAAAAAGCACATGTTATATTATGCTTCGGATATACATCATGATTACTTCAGTCGTTCAGGTTATTCAGTATGATATTTATATGTACTTTTATGTGACACTTAATTCTGATATTTATTTATGACATTTATTATGTGATATATTTATGATATCTTCTATCATAATAATTTAAGGAATGTCAGGAATAACTGTTGTAATTCTAAGATCTTCAAGTGTCATATAGAACTGAAGCATTTTTTAGAGTATTTTTTATAATAATCAAAATATATTATATAGTAAGGATAAATTCAAATATAATTTTGGTGTCTCTTTATAACTGTAAATATCCTACATACATAGTGAATTAACTGAAATAATATGTCACCAAAGTGACCTCTATATTTTGGTGGTACATGAAAATATTTGATATTTGTGTGTAGTTGTCCATGCGAGTATTAGCCGGCCCAAAGGAAGACTAATATTTGACCGAATCGCTTACACATGTGTGATGATAAATACGTGACAATTATAAGGTTTTTCGAGTAAATAATTAATAGGCCCAAAGGAAGGTTGTTATTTGACTTGAATTTATTGTCAGTGTTTGATCATTACAACAAAAGTACCACTTACAGTTAATATTATTGTCCAAAGATGTAACACCCCACCTCCGCCAGGGTGGCTCTTGCAAGCACTCTGACTTTGGAGGGGCGTTTGAATCGGGTAAACATGCATAATGATATATCAAGGCATAACAAGAACATATGTATATATGTAAACAGAGTAAATAAGATAAGTAAAACAACGGAAGATTTCAAACTATTTCAAAACAAGTCTGGTACAACATAATGTCAACTTTCCAAATACACAAGTCTAGATAAAAACAACATCACTGAAAAACTGAAATACATAAGTACTATCCCCAAAATAAGTGATAACCATAGCTAGCTTCATGTCAAGACCGTACATGAGCTAAAATCCCACAAGCAAGCGATCAGAAATCCAGCTAAGCTCCAATATTCCCACCCTGAGAACCTGGGGGGGAAACAGAAGAAAAGAGGCGAAAGAAAAACAGGTCAGTCAAAAAGACTGAGTAAGCCCTACTACAATCAATGTAAACTGATAAAGTTAACTGGCATGAGAAGCAGGGATGAACATAATGATAACAACATACTAGCATGGTGATTAACTAACAAGGTAGATAAAGGTGTCATCGCATACTCAGGTTTAAGGTTTTTGCACCACAGGTGTACTAGCAAGCTAACATGACTTGAATAAACAAGTATTGATCCTTTGGCCCAAGCTTTGGCCCAACGACATGAAATGACCCTAATACGAGGTCCAACCAAATGGTCTAATCGATCGGCTCCCTAAGCCTAACTCGTCACGTGTTGGTGTCAATACGGCCCAAACATAATTGTAGTCGAACTGTGCCGGGTCTCCCGTCGGGTGTAACAAGCCCTAGGGTGTCAACCCCTGGACACCATAAACATAAGTGCACAGTCTCGATCTACTGATTCCCATGCTTGACTTCTCCAAATACGGACTACGTGCACGACCATAGTCCGTCCGGAACTACATCGGCGTACCCCTCGACCGTCGTTTTGGTCACTTATACCAGTCCAGTAATCGTGCCCCCCACCCTAGCCTAGTCCCTAGGGTCTTAATGATACAAACTTGGGATTACTGCTGGAGTGGACCCCCATTGCTAGGATTTTCTAGTGGGTTAAGTACGGTTTAACCCTTTTACTAATCATGGATTAACTTGGTTAAGTGTAACGATGGGTTCACGACTTAACCCCGATTAATCCACCAAGCCCAAATTGGTTAAGTATTAAGTGGACCATGACTTAACCCTAATCATGAGGCATTAATTAATTTAATGTTCCTTAACCTCCCACATTAGACCTTGTTGTGGTTACTAGTTAAGCCGGGCGGGTCCGGGTAGCTTTACACCACAACTTGGTCTAACCTCGGGTTCAAGGTACAACATGACCAACTTCTCACATTGGGTCCTATCGTTTGTAGCAACTAGTTAAGCCGGTCGGTTCCGGGTAGTTTTACGCTACAAACTCAACCCAACCTCGAGTTGGTCACACTTATATTTTCTAAGTGTCATGTCCATCATGTTTCCAAAACATATTACAAGTTTTCAAGAATTTGGGTAGACCTAACTTAATAGGTAAATTCCCAATGGGTAGACCTAACTTAATAGGTAAATTCCCAATCTTATGTTTTCATGTGTTTAAAGTTTACCCAACCCCAAACGCAATCCCATCGCTTACATAATCGCAATAGCGCATAAAGGATAGAAAGAGGGAACTTGGCATAAAGATGACAAATGGTGTTGAAGCCACAAGTTTAACATGGTGGCATATGAAATGTACATATGCTCATATACTTGCATATTGCATCATTAGGCCTCAAAAGTATGCATAAAACCAAACTTAGCATATAAGTGATACATGGTGATAAATGACATGTAGAAGTTGCCATAAGTTCGCATTTAGCCTCACATGCAAGTTATCATAAGGGATATGATAACTTACATGTTGCCAAATGCAACCTTTAGCATAAAGCTTGAAGCTTTAAGCTCATAAACCCAAGATAAGCTTGCATAACATGATAACATGAGCAAAATGATCAACCCAAACTTGCATAACATAACTTGCATATCATACGGCAAACTTGCATATCATAACATAGCAAACTTGCATAACATAACATGATAAACTTGCATATCATAACATGGCATACTTGCATAACATAACATGATAAACTTGCATATCATAACATGGCATACTTGCATAACATAACATGATAAACTTGCATATCATAACATGGCAAACTTGCATAGCATAACATGGTAAACGTGCATATCATAACATGGCATACTTGCATAACATAACATGATAAACTTGCATATCATAATGATCAAACAAAACTTGCATCATTCATTAACTTTAGAGTTTAAATATGAAAGTAGAAAAGGGCTTACAATGCTTATGAAGGCACAAAAATATATATAGATTGAGACAAAGCCCTTATGCAATCAAATAAACCCAAAATGCAAGCTCCAATAGAAAAACCCTTGAGCCAAAATGAATCAAAACTCTTGCTTTATGATGTAAATATGGAAACTTGACTTGAATGCAAGCTAATGATGCTCATACAAGCTTGAAAACACTTGTATGCATTGAAAATCTCTCATAGAAATGACTTAGGAATTTATGAAGAGAGTGGAGGCCATGAGAGGAATAATTTTGCCATAGTTTAGTTGTAGGGTTGAATAATGATGATTTAGGGTTAGGTTAGGGGCTTATTTATAGAGATTAGGATTAGTTTCAACCTTAGGATTAAACCCTAATTCCAATCTCAGCCCTTAAAACCGAATCTGGCCCCAAAACCTAACCAAAACCTCAAAATGGTTCACCAGGCAAAACTGCCCGGCTGAACCAAGTTGACACCCAAGTCGACAGGGCTGTCGACTTGGGCCTAACCATGTCAACTGCCCAGTCGACAGGGCTGTCGACATGGATGGTCTGGCGGGAAATTTCCCGCCTGCGCCCAACTGCCCTAATTTCCAAATTCAAACTTGAATTTGAAATCTGTTTTTACTTTGAAATTTTCTGAAAACTTCGTTGGGCCTTAATCGGGTCATACGGACTCCGATTTTCGAAAACTCGGACTCTATTTCGCGTATTTTTCCGAGATGAACGCAATGGCATAGCCTGTTTCCCTTGATTCAGATTTGTAAATTAAATTCTGCCTCGATTTACGTTATAACAGGTTATTGAAAATACGGGTTGTTACATTCTCCCCTCCTTAAAGGATTTCGTCCCCGAAATCTCTTAGTTAGGAAGAACATATCCTACCATCCAACATCCATCTACTCAAAACATCATCCACGAGCAATCATTGTCCTTACAAGATTCTAAATGTTGTATGAACATATGCAAGAGTGTGTGTATATGTACTTATCTAATGCAAATATCATCCATGCAAATTATGTTAGTGAAATGAATCCATATGTATGCAATTCCTAACATAATGTATAACATCTATATGTGTGCACATAACATACATCCATATGCAACATCCATGTGATAACACAAAAATTTTCATCCATGAATAAGCGTAAACACTCATGCATATGCAATATGAGGAGTGTGTGAGCCGATCTAGTGCCTAATGTGTATAATGCATCCACGAGTTACCACTTGCAAACACTTGCAACCACTTGCAACCATCAAGCATAACATGTTTCAAACACATGTTTCATCCAAAGGGTTTCTACCTAAGGTTCTCATGACAAGATTAACATGATAAACTAGATAATCAAGACAAACATGGATAGCAAAAGATATGCTACAAAGAGATCGGGAAGATAAGCAGGATATACTCCTTTCGGATTACAAGAAATCCCTTCCTAACCCAACCCATATTCTATAAAAGTCCAAAAGGTTTAGTCAACCTAACGGACCCCTTCAAACCTTGACATGTATTACTAACCGATGAGTCATACCCCCTTATGGAGTTTACAACAGAAATGGGATCGATAACGGGACCGAGAGGATATACGTAAAAAGATAACATGCGAGTAAGTTCCACAGGAAAACAAGGATCAAGGATATGCTCTTAAAAAGAGATATGATGCGCGTATCTAGCCTTCAGTCTTCTAAGTCACGTTTCCTTGAGCTTAACTCCACTGTGCTTTGACCGTCTTTTGCCTCATGATTTCTTAGCTTCTTAACTCTTATTTCCAAATATGAGTTGGAACCCATTTCATTGTCGCCTCTCGTCTTCCTCTTTCACTTACTCTTCTATCATTCTTGGCTTAAACATAACTATGACCTCATGGTTTCATGCAAGCTCTCCAAAATTCACTAGTGAATCCTGGATCTCGTTTACTTACTATAAAGTATTCCACGCAGCAGAACTTTTCTTTGAAATACCAATCCACGTTGCCAATTGCTCTTACTAACGTGATTTTCTATAACTCATGCTTGAACGAAATGAACCATCCACCTGCGAATGATAGGCCGTACTTAGATTCAGTGCTTGCCCATGACTTCCCGTAGACTATCCCAAAACTGACTAGTGAAGATTGAGTCATGGTTACTAACTATACTTTAGGGAACCTCGTGCAACCGCTTTATTTCTTGAAAGTAAACTGTCGCTAGCTATGATGCAGTCCTTTCGCTCTTTACCGGAGTGAAATGAGCACTTTTCGTGAGTCTACCTACTATGACCCACATGCTCGTATTCCCTTTCCTTGATCTAGGCAGTCCATCCACGAAATCCTTCGTGACGCTTTACTACTTCCATTGCGGGGACCTCCAATGGATGTAATAGCCCACCGGGCTTTTTATGACTCGGTCTTAATCTGTTGGCACAACATGCACCTTGGGACAAACTCGGACACCCCCTCGAGTGATGTGCATCTTCAAGAGCCTTCTTTCTCTCATTGCATCGTAGCCATCCCTTGTCATCTATAGCGAGGTGTCTTAACATCTCGCCTCGAATCAACTTGTCCACGATCTCGGCTAACTACGGGTCTTCCTTCTGTGAAGTCCCTACTTGATCCAGAAGGGTAGGTCTAAACTCAAGGGACGCTAACTGACTAATTAAACTGAGAAAGCTTCTTACTTCAATTGTCCTCGTCGGAGCTTTCCGGTCTTGAATCGCGACCACTTTAGCGGGATCCACCGCTAAGCCTTGCTTAGTAACTATGTGCCCAAGAAATCTAACTTCTTTTCTCCAAAATGACATTTGGAGGACTTGGCTTTCAACTGATGGGCTCTAAGTGTATCCATCACCTCCTTGAGATGTCTAGCATGTTCTTCCTCGTTCTTTAAGAAAGTCATGATATCTTCTACAAAGACTACCACAAACTCGTTCAGGAACTCTCTAGACACCCTACTCATCAAGTCCACGAAGTAGGCGGGTGCATTAGTCAAACCGAATGGCATGACCAGCCATTCTAAGAATCCATCTGGAGTTCTGAACGCAGTCTTGTCTATACTATCCTCAGCTACTCTGAGCTGATGGAATCCAGTAGCAAGATCAAGAGAAAACAGATGTTCCTACAAGCCGATCAAACAAATCATCGATCCTTGGTAATGGTTGTCCATTCTTCTTGTTCTACTCACGATAATTAACATACGGGCGAAACGAACTGTCCACATTACTAGCGAATACTACTAGAGCACCCTCTTCGGAAATGCTTCATCGATTGAAGTTCTTCTCAAGCAACTCCTTGACTTGCTTTCTTAACTCTCATCTCGCGGGACCATGTGCCTAACCGGCCACGTAACTGGCTTGGCATTATCAACCAGATAAATGCGGAAATCAATCTCTCGCTTAGGGGTAACCCCCCTTCACTTCACCCAAGATATCAGGATATTCTCGGACCACCCTCACCGATTGCAAACTATCGATAGACGACTTGAGGGATTCAAGATAACACAACATGACGGGACCCATAGGGTTACAAGAAATTTTTAGGGTATTACCGAGGCGAGTCATGAGCCTCACAACCCTATGCTCAAAAATCAAGGATGGCTCCAAAACTGGACAACCAATCCATGCCCAAAATCAACCCATACCCCATGAAACCGAGAATATAAGCATCACACGAGAACTCTACACTCAAGATAGAGATTTTCAAATCCACGTAGATAATAGACAAATGGGCGTAAACCCCAATTGGATTTGAAACACACACGGGATCATAAACTAGACTAGTACTTAGGTGCAAACTTTCAACAAGATCAGATGAGATAAAGCTATGCGATGCACCAGAATCAAACAAGGTACGAACTGGAAAATCAGAAATATAAGGCTCTCCACAGAAATACTACCTCGATCGGGAACTGGAGGAACGATGTTGAGGGGATGAATTCGCCCTCCAGATGGTCTTGCACACTGAGTCTGACCTTGCCCTTGCTTCTTCGGGCAATCTTTGCTGAAATGTCCAAACTCACCACAATGAAAGCATTCACCACTCTTCCTTTTTCTCTTCCTACAATCCTTAATAAGATGCCCAACTGAACCGCAATAATGGCACTTCCTCTTGTCGTTATTGCCCTTGCTATTGTTCCCCTTGTTGCCTTGACTCTTGTTCTTGCGGTTTTTGGAGTTCTTGCCTTGCTTCTCGGAATTCACCGTTCCTTCCGACGTAGGCCCTCTCTTCTTCGGGCAGTCCCTAGTGAAGTGTCCCATTTCTCCACAGTCAAAGCAAGTGCCCTTCCTCTTTCTGCAATCCTTGTTTAGATGAGTCAAGCTTCCACAAGTAAAGCACTTCTTTTCCTTCTTATCTTCAGACTTCTCCTCCTTCTTTTTCATTTCCTTTTTGGGCTCCGTTTCCTTGTTTTGAGACTCATTCATCTTGACCCCCTTCTTGTCACTCCTATTCTCTTCATTGAGTAGGGCCATATTCACCAAACTCTCGAAAGTTGCCCCAAGGGTATATGAGATATGGCCAAACCATGTAATGGCTCGTTTAATCCTAGAGCAAACTATAGGGCCTTCTTCTGAGCTGTGTTAACCAAGTCTAAACCGACCCGAGCCAGTTGATTAAACTTATCTATGTATTCCCTAATAGTCATATCCCCTTGCTTCAGTGATAGGAACCTTAGTCCAAACTTTCCCCGGAAGTCATCCCAAGTCTCAATTGGCCTAGTAGCGGTGGTGACCACCCACCAACGTGCAGCTTCTTCCTTTAGCAACCACACTGCCAATAAAACCTTCCTACGGTCATCTA
Organism: Allium sativum; assembly: GCA_030737875.1. Classification (NCBI taxonomy): domain Eukaryota; kingdom Viridiplantae; phylum Streptophyta; class Magnoliopsida; order Asparagales; family Amaryllidaceae; genus Allium; species Allium sativum. The sequence goes on from CM060920.1 coordinate 497,189,038, forward strand.
TATCAAAGAAGGCGAAAAGATCTTCGGTTTCTTTCAACCAATTCATTGCCTCTACATAAGTCTCGGTTCCAATGAAATTCTTGCAACCCATCGCCTTAAAGTCTTTGCAAATCTCCGCGAAATCCTCTTGTGGATGCTGAGGGGGAGGAGGAAGAGGAACCTTAGCGACAGGAGGAGGAGGAACATTAACTACCGGAGGCGGAGGAGGAGGAACATCGGTGGGGCCGGCTTCGGTCGCCCTAGCCTCCAAAAGTCTCCTATACCAAACAGGTACGTGTACTCCCTCCGGAATGGCAAAGTTATCGGCCATACTGAAAACGAAGAAAAAGATAGATTCAGAATGGAGAGAAAAGAAAAAAAAACGAAGGAATTTTTGCTAATGGCTTTTTGGGGAATAGCCTTTAAAATAAACTAGACTTTTCTTTGGAAAATACTTTATACTTGGTTTTGAAAATAGTTTTCCAAAAGTTTTAAAAAAACCTTTTTGTTCCTTCTCGTAAACCATAAACTCTGATACCAAATGTAACACCCCACCTCCGCCAGGGTGGCTCTTGCAAGCACTCTGACTTTGGAGGGGCGTTTGAATCGGGTAAACATGCATAATGATATATCAAGGCAGAACAAGAACATATGTATATATGTAAACAGAGTAAATAAGATAAGTAAAACAGCGGAAGATTTCAAACTATTTCAAAACAAGTCTAGTACAACATAATGTCAACTTTCCAAATACACAAGTCTAGATAAAAACAACATCACTGAAAAACTGAAATACATAAGTACTATCCCCAAAATAAGTGATAACCATAGCTAGCTTCATGTCAAGACCGTACATGAGCTAAAATCCCACAAGAAAGCGATCAGAAATCCAGCTAAGCTCCAATATTCCCACCCTGAGAACCTGGGGGGGGAAACGGAAGAAAAGAGGCGAAAGAAAAACAGGTCAGTCAAAAAGACTGAGTAAGCCCTACTACAATCAATGTAAACTGATAAAGTTAACTGGCATGAGAAGCAGGGATGAACATAAGGATAACAACATACTAGCATGGTGATTAACTAACAAGGTAGATAAAGGTGTCATCGCATACTCAGGTTTAAGGTTTTTGCACCACAGGTGTACTAGCAAGCTAACATGACTTGAATAAACAAGTATTGATCCCTTGGCCCAAGCTTTGGCCCAATGACATGAAATGACCCTAATACGAGGTCCAACCAAACGGTCTAATCGATCGGATCCCTAAGCCTAACTCGTCACGTGTTGGTGTCAATATGGCCCAAACATAATTGTAGTCGGACTGTGCCGGGTCTCCCGTCGGGTGTATCAAGCCCTTGGGTGTCAACCCCTGGACACCATAAACATAAGTGCATAGTCTCGATCTACTGGTACCCATGCTTGACTTCTCCAAATACGGACTACGTGCACGACCATAGTCCGTCCGGAACTACATCGGCGTACCACCCTAGCCTAGTCCCTAGGGTCTTAATGATACAAACTTGGGATTACTGCTGAAGTGGACCCCCATTGCTAGGATTTTCTAGTGGGTTAAGTACGGTTTAACCCTTTTACTAATCATGGATTAACTTGGTTAAGTGTAACGATGGGTTCACGACATAACCCCGATTAATCCACCAAGCCCAAATTGGTTAAGTATTAAGTGGACCATGACTTAACCCTAATCATGAGGCATTAATTAATTTAATGTGCCTTAACCTCTCACATTAGACCTTGTTGTGGTTACTAGTTAAGCCGGGCGGGTCCGGGTAGCTTTACACCACAACTTGGTCTAACCTCGGGTTCAAGGTACAACATGACCAACTTCTCACATTGGGTCCTATCGTTTGTAGCAACTAGTTAAGCCGGTCGGTTCCGGGTAGTTTTACGCTACAAACTCAACCCAACCTCGAGTTGGTCACACTTATATTTTCTAAGTGTCATGTCCATCATGTTTCCAAAACATATTACAAGTTTTCAAGAATTTGGGTAGACCTAACTTAATAGGTAAATTCCCAATGGGTAGACCTAACTTAATAGGTAAATTCCCAATCTTACGTTTTCATGTCTTTTAAGTTTACCCAACCCCAAACGCAATCCCATTGCTTACATAATCGCAATAGCGCATAAAGGATAGAAAGAGGGAACTTGGCATAAAGATGACAAATGGTGTTGAAGCCACAAGTTTAACATGGTGGCATATGAAATGTACATATGCTCATATACTTGCATATTGCATCATTAGGCCTCAAAAGTATGCATAAAACCAAACTTAGCATATAAGTGATACATGGTGATAAATGACATGTAGAAGTTGCCATAAGTTCGCATTTAGCCTCACATGCAAGTTATCATAAGGGATATGATAACTTACATGTTGCCAAAATGCAACCTTTAGCATAAAGCTTGAAGCTTTAAGCTCATAAGCCCAAGATAAGCTTGCATAACATGATAACATGAGCAAAATGATCAACCCAAACTTGCATAACATAACTTGCATATCGTATGGCAAACTTGCATATCATATGGCAAACTTGCATATCATAACATAGCAAACTTGCACAACATAACATGATAAACTTGCATATCATAACATGGCATACTTGCATAACATAACATGATGAACTTGCATATCATAACATGGCATACTTGCATAACATAACATGATAAACTTGCATATCATAACATGGCAAACTTGCATAGCATAACATGGTAAACATGCATATCATAACATGGCATACTTGCATAACATAACATGATAAACTTGCATATCATAATGATCAAACACAACTTGCATCATTCATTAACTTTAGAGTTTAAATATGAAAGTAGAAAATGGCTTACAATTCTTATGAAGGCACAAAAATATATATAGATTGAGACAAAGCCCTTATGCAATCAAATAAACCCAAAATGCAAGCTCCAATAGAAAAACCCTTGAGCCAAAATGAATCAAAACTCTTGCTTTATGATGTAAATATGGAAACTTGACTTGAATGCAAGCTAATGATGCTCATACAAGCTTGAAAACACTTGTATGCATTGAAAATCTCTCATAGAAATGACTTAGGAATTTTATGAAGAGAGTGGAGGCCATGAGAGGAATAATTTTGCCATAGTTTAGTTGTAGGTTTGAATAATGATGATTTAGGGTTAGGTTAGGGGCTTATTTATAAAGATTAGGATTAGTTTCAACCTTAGGATTAAACCCTAATTCCAATCTCAACCCTTAAAACCGAATCTGGCCCCAAAACCTAACCAAAACCTCAAAATGGTGCACCAGGCAAAACTACCCGGCTGAACCAAGTCGACACCCAAGTCGACTGGGCTGTCGACTTGGGCCTAACCATGTCGACTGCCCAGTCGACAGGGCTGTCGACATGGATGGTCTGGCGGGAAATTTCCCGCCTGCGCCCAACTGCCCTAATTTCCAAATTCAAACTTGAATTTGAAATCTGTTTTTACTTTGAAATTTTCTGAAAACTTCGTTGGGCCTTAATCGGGTCATACGGACTCCGATTTTCGAAAACTCGGACTCTATTTCACGTATTTTTCCAAGACGAACGCAATGGCATAGCCCGTTTCCCTTGATTCAGATTTATAAATTAAATTCTGGCCCGATTTACGTTATAACAGGTTATTGAAAATACGGGTTGTTACAAAAGACTTGATATTAATGTGTACTAGGTATCTTGAGAAGAGACTTGCCAATTATTTGAATTTACTATGGTTGATATTTGGCTATGAGCATATACGTTCAATCTTCATTTTATTTTTGTTCATTTTCAGCTAATTTAACTGAATTATCTGCCAATTTAAAGAATACTCCCGCCTTGTTTGGGATAAATATAAAGATTTGTAAGAGAGCATATTATTTGTTCTTGACTTTATAGATTTAGCTCTTGCAATCAAGAGGGTTACAACCATTCCTACCACTGTTTGATATTCTTATAATGTTATGAAAAATATTTGAATTTATTATAATTTAAAAGGGCAAGAGTTAAAGGATCATTAAGTAAATATTTTTAGAAGTTCTCAAGGATGAACTATTTATAACGATACCTATTTTTGATAGGTTATCTACTGAGAATGGTAACGTTTTTGTGAAAACAATATGGGAAATCAAGCACTCTTTGTGGTGCTTGATTACATAAAGTCAAAGTAAAGGAAATATAAATGAGTACTATATGGAAAAAGATATTGCTTCAAAAGCTAAAGACGCTCAAGTTATTGTTATTTTTGGTGCTATCTTCAGTATATTCATTTAAAGATTAAAATTATTTTAAACATAATATGTTATCTTATTGGGCTAATTTAGTCCTTTGGTAATTAAAATAGAGATTGAAGTTTTTATGATTGAAAAGTACTTATTTGATATACATTGTAAATAAATGTATAAATAAGGATTAAGAAGTCGCTAAGGATCTCGAAGAAAAGAGATAACATACAGATATATTTATAGTTATTTCTTTAATAGGATATACAGACATGTAAAGTTATTACTGAGATTTAAGTCAAACTATTTGAATTTATTTGGTATTTTTTTTATGTTGTCATTTAGACAGATTTCAGTTTTTATATTTCTAATATGAACATATTAGGTTATTATTTTTCATAAGGAAATAGTAATGTTGATTTATGAATAAATTCAAAATTTTAAGTAAATGAAGCTATCGATGTATGACATATAAGTTATGACTACTTATGCTAAATAGCTTGTGTAATGATATCTCAAATTTTGTTTTTTGGTGACTAATATAATTATTTGTTTCAGTTTACTGAGGAATTATAGATTGAGATATCATAATGATAGAAAATACTTTATTAATATTCTAAGGGATTTAAAGTTTATAATCATTATGAACCCACACTAAGGAAAAGGTTTAAAGCGGGAAATGCAATAGTTTTTTGAGGATGTTGAGTTTGGGTGGAGAAATAAAGTAATATCATTGTCTTTAAAGAGAATCATTATCTTTGATTCAACTGCGGTTGCTTCTTCGCTTAAAGTTTAAGATTTGTTTTCTTTTATTAAGAAGAAGTAAATTAAGAACCATAATAAGACGATGTTGAAGATAAATTTTTTTAAGCTAAGGATACTGCTTCAAGAAAAAAAACTCAACAACCTCAAAATGCAAGATCGCTAAGGAAATCCACCTAAATGGGAAGAAAAGCTATTTCAGATTATTATGTAGTATTTCTTTATAAAGATAAATAATGGATTGATAAAGATGATGCGTTATGGACTTACATTAATCCATGTAAGGTACTAACTTAAAATGTGGATTTAAGAAATGAACATATAACATAAATCTGTATGGATAATAAAGTTTGAAATCTCCCTCTAACTTAAGTAATAAGATCATTGATTATGAATAACTATTCAAAGCCAAAAGGGATCAAGTTGGTAATATTGAATTTTATAAGGCACTTTTATTGAAATCACTATTATTAAAAGGAAATTTTATTTTCTTTAAAGAATGTTTCATTTTGGACTTAGTAAATGATTCTTTAGAATCGATCGCTTTGGAGCTTACTACATTTTGTACTTTTGAGCTTTATCTGATGGAGATTAAAGTTATGTTTCTCAATGAAGACATTGGTGAAACTACTTAAGAAACTCATTTATGGATTAGTCTTTTGTATTTGGGATTCAAATACACCATTATTGTTCATGGGGTGATATTTGGATTATTACAAAAGAATTAGGAAGATAAATGCTTAAAAGATTTGGTATGTAAATTGAGATTCAGTTGTTTTTCTTTTACCAAACAGATAAATGCTACCATCCTTGAAATTTAAGAAATGCAAAAGATTTCTCATGCATTTGCAGTGTGAATTCTAATGCATACTAATGTATATACACATATGGATATGCGTGTATTATTTGGTAGATACCTTACTGATATTAAAAGTGGATCAATGATTTAGTAGCCAAAATGGTTATGATATATATGATATATCTTTAAAAGACAAAATAAAAGATTATATGCTCATAGATAAAAGATCAGATCAGGTGGAGATCATAAAGAATTACGATCCGGATATTTTGGATGTCATTACTGTAAAAGATCCACTTCTAGCAATGATAATATATTTTATGGGTGAAACAATATAAGTGAAAAGTGTAGGCACTTATAGTTTTTGCCATTTTGAAAATATCGTCATTGGTTAATTATAAGATATCCAATTATGGAAAATAATAATGAAATTTTGTCACAGGACTCCAGTTATAGATAAAGAATTAAAAGACCAAGTAATATGGTGACAGTAAAGAATATATTATTTTGCAATAAGGGAAGAGTACAAAATATATTGTAATTCATAGAGCACACTTAGACAAACTCCATTATGGCGGATCCGCTTACCAAAAGGTTATCACCTAAGGTCTTTCATGAGCATGTAGCTCAGTTGGTGTAACTTTTATATAAGGATATTTTGGTTTAGGGGGAGTTTGTATTTGGTATTGTCATATGACTCATTGCTCTATACTTCAGTTACAGATATATGCATATCAAATTCTTTTTCTGATCAGAAATAAAGTAATGAATTTTTCTTTGCACTCAGGTTGTTTAAATATTAAACATTTGATCTCACTAAAGAAGGACCAGTTGGGAATAGACATGTATAGATCACATTTCATGTAATTTCCATGCTACGCATCCATGATTGATCTATGTCGTTTAATTGTATTGATATATGTGACCATTGATGGGTTTAGTTAAGATAAATGTAACGAATGCCGCTTTGATCCTTTGTCAACCCAATTAATGGACGAGATTGTTTCAGATACACCGTATGTTATAAATAGCAAATTTTGGAGCTCATAAAGTTAAACACACTTTAAGGTTATTTCGTATGTGGCCCGGGGGGTGATTGTTGGAATATTTCGACAATTGGGTCACATATGTAAAATAAAATGTGTTATGCTATTTTGGTGTAAATCCTAATTAAAGTGATCTAATTTTAGATTAGAATTAATAGGCTTAAAGTTTAAGTTATCATGGGCCTAGTGTGTAGATACCGGGGCATTTTACAATTTGTTGAAGGGCCGAATTACAAAATGCCAACTCTATAAATAAAGGGTTATGGTCCCCGAATTACACAAGCCTTAGCAACTCTCTAACCTCTTCTACGGAGAGCTGATTTCAAATCTAGGGTTTGTGTCAATTTGGAAGCCCAAACCAAATTATATCTTCTTCTTAGCAACCAAATATGGATTCAGGTATGCTTCCACTAATCTATTTCTGTTTTGTTCTCAATTAAATCAATATGGGTTACATATTTGGATCTAGGGTTTCACAATTGGATATTGTTAAAGTATACTGAAATCCTAACATTTTCACTTTATATGTTGTTATGTATGTGAAGCTGATGAAAATGAAATGCTATTGTTGTTGGTATTTGTGTATTGCTATTTCCGCTGCTGTTCAATAATTGTTTCACATTATATGTTGTGGTTCTATAGTTTTTGCAACATTTACATGAAAATTGGAGTCAATGAGTTCGTTGGTTTGACACTGTGACATTAAATTAATGGGTTGGGCTGAGTTTACCCATTTAATAAATGGATCTAATAGGTTAGGTTTTTTCTTTTTTAATTGATTGAATTAATTTCCAAATTTATCCATTTATATTCAACCCAACCCATTTGACACTTCTACTAAATGATTTCCAAAAGCTAAAATAACATTATGCTGTTACAAAATAAAGAGAAGAACACAAGAAAATAAAGGAGAGCAAACATTTTTATTCATCCAGATATAATTACAACATACACAAGCTCTCTATTTATAGGCTTTACATGTCTCATCAATTACAGTAGTGTCCCTTGCATTAAGTGTATTCACCCTTAAAGACATATATATATTACAACACTCCCCCTTGAATATGCGTATGCAAAGATGATAAGATTGATTGCCTCATTAAAAACCTTTTTATGAAAAACCCTATGGGAAAAATCATAAACAGGGAAAAGAGTACAATTTTCATCTCTAGGTAACATATTGACTATGTTCCAATGAGGGTTGATACTTCTGGATCAAAATAATGTCTCGTTAAAAACCTTACTAACAAAAAACCCAGTGGGAAAAATATTAGTGAAGGAAAAGAGTACATTACAACATAATATATGCTCCCTTTGATTCGTAACGCATTATTCAAATAGTTTGGTGATGTAAACGACGCATACCAACTTTATATATCATCTTCTGAAATGTTGACTTTGGAAGTGCTTTGGTGAATAAATCTGCTGGATTTTCTTGAGACTGAATTTGCTTCACTTCTATCTTATTGTCTTTCTGAAGTTCATGTGTGAAGAAGAATTTGGGAGAAATGTGCTTTGTCCTATCACCCTTGATGTATCCTGCTTGAATCTGAGCTACGCATGCGGCATTGTCTTCATAAATAATGGTTGATCTTTCTATAGTTGAGGAAAGTTGACATGTGTTTCGAATATGTTCGATTAATGATCTAAACCAAATACATTCTCGACTTTCTTCATGTAGTGCTAGTATTTCAGAATGATTGGATGATGTTGCTACCAATGTTTGCTTTGTAGATTGCCATGAAATAGCTTCATTGCTGTTAGTAAACACATATCCAGTTTGTGACCTTGCTTTATGTGGATCAGAAAGGTAACCTGCATCAGCATAACCAGCTAGAATCGGATTATTGCCTGTGTTAGAATAAAATAAGCCCAAATCCGTGGTTCCTCGCAGATATCTCATGATATGTTTTATGCCATTCCAGTGTCTTTTAGTTGGTGCAGAACTATATCTTGCTAGAAGATTGACTGAAAATGCAATATCTGGTCTTGTGCATTGGGCTAAATATAATAATGCACCAATTGCACTGAGATATGGTACTTCTGAACCAAGTATATTTTCATCATCTTCTTTTGGTCGGTAAGGGTCCTTTTTAATATCTAGTGATCTGACAACCATAGGTGTACTAAGTGGATATGCTTTATCCATTTGAAAACGCTTCAGGATTTTCTCAATGTAATTTGATTGATGGATTAATATGCCATTTTTACTGTGCTCAATCTGTAGACCAAGACAATATTTGGTTTTTCCAAGATCTTTCATTTCAAATTCCTGTTTTAGGTAATCTATTGTTTCATTGATCTCTTCTGGAGTTCCAATCAAATTTATATCATCAACATATACCGCTAAGATAACAAATCCCTTTACCGATTTCTTTATAAAGACACATGGACAAATGAGGTTGTTTTTGTATCCAGCTTTTACTAAATATTCACTAAGACGGTTATACCACATTCTTCCAGATTGTTTCAAACCGTATAGTGATCTTCTCAATTTTAATGAATACATTGACTTTGATTTTGCTTCAGGCAATTTATATCTGTCTTGGATTTTCATTTAAATATCGGTATCTAATTCACCGTATAGATAAGCTGTCACAACATCAGTCAATCTTATGTCAAGCTTCTCAGAAACTACAAGGCTTATTAAATATCGAAATGTTACGACATCCATAACAGGAGAGTATATTTCTTTGAAGTCAAAACCTGGTCTCTGCAGGAAACCTTGTGCAACAAGCCTTGCTTTGTATCTCACAGCTTCATTTTTTTCATTTTGTTTTCTAACGAATACCCATTTGTAACCGACTGGTTTAACACCTTCTGGTGTTTTCTCTATTGGTCCAAATACACCATGTTTTTGAAGTGAATCTAACTCAACTTGAATAGCATCTTTCCATTTTGGCCAATCTTGTCTTTTTCGACATTCATATATGCTAGTTGGTTCATTATCATTATTCTCATTATAGTCATGACTTGCAGTTATTTCAGTAGCTACTGCGAATGAGAATACATCATCAATTGTTATTTTACTTCGATCCCACATTTCTCCATAATTCGTAAAGAATATTGAGATCTCATTATTATTAGGTACCATTTTGTTTTCGGAAGCTTCTATTATTTCTTCTGGGATAATAGTTCCTTCACTGATTTTTGGAGAATTGAGATTTTCTTTTGAGTTATCCTTTGGATCATTCATAACCTCTTCGGGAGGTTTGCTAATTGATGATTTTTCATTAGACTTTCTTTTTCTAGGCGCCAAGTCTTTTGAACCTATCGGTCTTCCACGTTTTTGTCTAGCTTTAGATTCATTTGCTGCTATCGGTCCTTCGGGGATTTCAATTCTAGCTGGTGTATTTGCTGCTGGAATGTGAGATTTAGTTATTTTTGCAGCATCATTAAATGCATCTGGCATTTGATTTGCAATATTTTGAACATGCAAAATTCTTTGTACCTCGTATTGACATTGTTTGGTACGTGGATCCAAATGAAACATAGAGGGATTATTCCATGAAATTTCACGCCGTTCTACTGGAACGGTCTTTTCTCCCCCTAACGGCGGGAAATTTGACTCATCAAATTTGCAATCTGCAAATCTTGCAGTAAATACATCACTCGTAAGAGGTTCAAGATAACGAATTATCGAAGGTGAGTCAAATCCCACGTAAATTCCCAACCTTCTTTGAGGACCCATTTTAGTACGAAGTGGGGGACTAATGGGTACATGCACAGCGCAACCAAATTTTCGTAGATGTGAAATATTTGGTTGGGATCCAGTTAAAAGCTGTGATGGTGAGAACTGATGATAAGCCGTTGGTCTAATTTTAATCAATTTGGATGCATGCAGAATTGCATGTCCCCAAGCTGTAACAGGAAAATTTGTTTGCATAAGTAAAGGTCTTGCAATAAGTTGCAAACGCTTAATTAGCGATTCTGCCAGACCATTTTGAGTATGAACATGAGCTACTGGATGTTCAACTTCAATTCCCAATGATAAACAATAATCATCAAATAATTGAGAAGTGAATTCTCCTTCATTATCTAATCGTATTGATTTAATTTGATGATCGGGGAAGTGTGCTCTTAATTTAATTATTTGAGCAAGTAATTTCGCAAATGCCATGTTTCTAGTAGAGAGCAAACATACATGTGACCAACGAGTTGATGCACCAATTAAGAGCATAAAGTATCTAAATGGCCCGCAAGCGGGATGAATCGGACCACATATATCACCTTGAATTCTTTGCAGAAATGATGGAGATTCAGAGGTGATCTTACTGTATGAAGGTCGAGTAATTAATTTTCCTTGTGCACATGATGTACACATGTAAACATTTGGTAAATTCAACTGATTTGGTAAATCATGCCCATTTGAGTTCTTAGCAATTTTACGCATCATAGTTGATCCAGGATGACCTAAACGATCATGCCAAAGAATCAATTTCTTTGTATCTGTGAGCTTCTGGCTCATGTTTATAAAATGAGATTCAACTATGCCAATTTTGGTAAAGTATAATCCAGTTGAAATTGTACCAAATTTTTCTAAAATAAGCTTCTGGCTTTCAATTTTAGAAATAACACAAAGATATTCTTTGTTGTTTTCATTTATAGTTTCAATATGATATCCATTCATTCTTATATCTTTGAAGCTAAGCAGATTTCTTTTAGAATTGTTTGAATATAGTGCATTTTGAATGAATATATGTGTACCATTTGGTAACACTATATGGGCTCTTCCGGACCCTTCAATTATATTGGCTGGACCAACTATAGTTGAAACTTTATATGAAATATTTTCAGATAATTCAGAGAAAAACTTCGGGTTTTTCAATATCGTATGAGTAGTTCCACTATCAACCAGACAAATATCATCGTTTAAACATTGTCGATCCATACCTTAAGAATTAAAAACAATACAGCTAGTCAATAACTGAAAAAACTCATAAATATAAATAAATATCCACGAGAATAAACTAGTCATCATGTCTAAGATTACACATTATTTCTGCAGTTCCATAAGAAAATACTAAAAGAAAAAAAAAACAAAAGTTCCAAACTAATACATGCTGAAAAGAAATAAACTGAAAGTCATATAATAAGCTTCAGGCTACTTATTGATTGGTTCGGTCATCTCTTCGAATATTGCATTCAAATTTTCGTCGCTGAACAAATTCCCATCATAGTCTTCGAAGAAATCATCTAACATCAGGTCAGTGTTATCGGACAATCCCTCAGTGTTATTTGTCTCGATATTCTTCGATTTATGATACTCTTCGATTGTTTTCTTTGATGATCTACATGTCCGTGACCAGTGACCAATACGCCCACATCTGTAGCAAATTTCCTCATAATGCTTCTTATTTTCAGCAGCTGAATTATTGCTATTTCCAGGCTCATTTTTCGTTTGCTTCTTAAAATCAGTAGTTTTGTTGACTCCAAAACCACTGTAACCACCTCTGCTGGGGTTGTATCCACGTCCACGTCCACGACCACGCCCTCTTCCTCTTCCTCTGCCACGACCTCTTCCGGAGTGGGCAAAGTTAGCATTAACTTCAGGTAATGCAGCTGAACCAGTTGGTCTTGAGGAGTGATTTTTAAGAAGTAGTTCATTGTTTTGTTCAGCAATCAATAGACATTCTATGAGTTCAGAATTTTTGTAAAGTGACGCTCTCGATATTGCTGCTGCAGGAGCACATTCGAGGCATGAAATGTTGAGAAGGTCTTTTCCAACATTTGCGCAACATCTACCTTTTCTCCACATAATTTTAGTTTAGAAGTAATTCTAAACATAGCGGAATTATATTCCCTTACGGTTTTAAAATCTTGAAACCTCAAGTTTAACCATTCTTGCCTTGTATTTGGAAGTATGACCGTCTTCTGGTGGTCATAACGCTCCTTCAGGGAGTTCCATAAGTGGAGAGGGTCTTTTTCAGTTAAATATTCTGATTTTAAATCATCGTGGATGTGGCGTCTAAAAAATATCAGAGCCTTTGTTTTGTCCTACTAGGACATATTATTGCCATTTTTAATGGCATTTTCTAAGCACTGAGATTGCAAATGGATCACGGCGTCCAGGATCCATGACAAATAATTGTCCCCAGAAATGTCCAATGCTTTAAATTCAAGTTTAGCGATGTTCGACATTTTGTGAACTACATATAAAACAACTTGTATTAAAAAAATTTGACAATAAAAAAAATCATATGAACATCTATTGAGTGATATACAATATATGGGCGATTAGCTGTAACCCACACAGTACAATTACAAAGTTCAAAACAAGCATATCACCAAAGAAACAGATCTCATATTACAAAGGGTATATGCGGTTTACACCATACAGTAAGAACAAAAGTAAAATGACTATATGTCAAACAGTGTACTGTACAAGACAATCACAGAGACTATAATAGAAATAGTATACTGAAATATTATACACAGTGGATGCATAATCTAAATATCCTCACATGTAAGCAAATCCAAACATTCATAAGTGTGAAACCAAGTTATAAACAAATCCAAACGCTGACTGGAGCATTACATAAAATTTAAAGGGAACATGTGAGACTATGTCACATATAAATATAAATCATTTTAGGACAATGATTGAGACGTATTGCAAACCATGAAAGAAAAGTCAAACTATCTTACTTTGTCTATTTAATATAAATAAACTAGATAGCACTTGTCTGAGAAATGAAATGAAGAATCAAGACAAGCTAATAGCATTAAAATACCTCTCCGTTGAAGAAATAAAGTAACTAATGAAATCCGCAGCCTTTTTTTTTCTGTAAAGAAGATGCGTACTTGCCAAATATTTATAGAGTAACGTATGCAGTGCAACTAGATGAAGCAAAAGTAGGAGGAACTAGTAAAAACGGTGAAAATATCATACCACGTATCAGTTCAAACTTTCCTATAAAAATGGGAACTCGTTGAGAAATCAAAAAAATACGAAAAACAGATATTTGTACCGAATGAAATAATATATATACCGAAGTTTCATATTTGAAACTTCTAATCTAAATGGTATCGTGCTGATAACGTGTTACAAAATAAAGAGAACACAAGAAAATAAAGGAGAGCAAACATTTTTATTCATCCAAATATAATTACAACATACACAAGCTCTCTATTTCTAGGCTTTACATGTCTCATCAATTACAATAGTGTCCCTTGCATTAAGCGTATTCACCCTTAAAGACATATATATTACAACATATGCAATATATTAAAAAATACTTTGATGGTATGATTTGCTTTTTAATAGTTAGCATACAACAACATAAACCTTAAAACACAAGATATTAAATGATTTAGTTGTCCACGGTTCGGAAGAAGACTATTGTGAATTCTACATTAGAAAGCTCGTCTTAATGGAGATGCAGATATGAAGGATTCAAAGAATGTGGAGAAAAAGAATCTTACAACGATGATGTGAAAGAATAAAAAGTAGAGAGTTAAAGCTATGTCAAAAGAAATAAGTCGAAATTTCTTATTTGACATGGTATGAAGGAAAAATAGATGTGCGCTTGATTGGGCTCCCAATTCATAGTTTTGAGGGATGTCGCGAACATCCAAACAAGATAAAGAATGTACGGCAAGCATGTTGTATGCTGATGCAGTTAGAGATTTAAACGGTGGTGTGTATAGGATCAAGTCTAGTCATGCATTTGCCATCATTGTTTGTTTATAAATAACGACAAATGGCAAAATAAATTCTTATTTATATTATGGAGTTAGTGATATATGTATTAATTAAAGAACTGTTCTGATTCAGGTTATGTCGATATAGAGTTGGAGGAATTCAGTCGAATTATGCTTTTACAATTGGCATGCAAGGAATTTTGCTGAAATTAAAGCTCATTGGATGATAGCACTATCAATCACCAAAGTGAAACTTATAAATATGAAACTGATGTGGAAAGCTCATTGGATTTGCCATGTTATCTGCCTTGCACAGATTGTTTTCAGGTCTCCATTGCCGGCCTTCTCCACAACGAAAGCCTCGGCTTCGGGTGGAGCTTGTGTTTTAGGCGCATCTGGTCTGAAGTTCTAATCTTTGCTGGGCTAGTAATTTTTCATGAATTTGTTACTAGCCTTGCTCATATTTTTTTATTCTGATGGTGGGACAAGTCAATATCTCAATTTGAAGTCCGTGCTCCTGCTTTTCTGGTGATTGTAAGGGTAGCTCCATGTAGCGCTGTGAGCAAGTTGAGTTGATTATTACCAATGTAATTTGTACTGTCTATGGAATTGTACTTTAATGTAATATTCTGTCATTGTAAATGTGTCATTGATGTCGCCATGCGTGGTGTGCCTTGAAAATTGCAGTCTAGTACATTTAGCAAGCTCCGGAACTGTAATCTAGAATAGATTGTATGGAAGGAACAAGTTAAATTTCGTAGCGAAAGGCGGTCCACCTTAAAAACAGATAGCTGATTGTCTATTAACAATCACCTGTACCATACTGATTTTATTATTAGTTATAATAAAAGGTGCTTGCGGTCGTCTAAAAAACCGGTCGGCTTTGCAAATAAAAAGCTTAATTATTTGTTACAATTAGTAGAATCCTCGGATATTTTGTAAAAAAAAAAAAACAAGTAATTTTGGATAGCTAAAACCGATTCATTTGATCAGGATGAAAACCTATTAAAAGTGAACTGATATTACACATTTCGTATTGCATAGGCAACCCAACAGATAAGTTTGACCAAGGGTCCAAGGCACACGTATGTGATAATTTAGTCAATATGTTATGTTGTCGGGTTTCAATGAATATTATTAAGAATTTCTGAAACTTCATTTGATTGACAAAATGCAAGGACGTCACCTGATGCAAACCCAACAAAAAGAAGACTTCTTTATGAGGATAACAACATTTAGTTGGTACCATCTTCATCGACTTCTACATAGTAGGTAGGTGGTGATCTTACAGAAGTCGACTTTGCTAGCCTCCAAATTGCATAGTGGAAGAGGCCAGAAGAATTTGGTTTGTTCATCAATGTACCATATTTGTATATTCGTATAGTTGTCTAAATCATGCCCACCTTCTCCAAGATCTTACTTCATATCTCATTTTCACGCTTAGTGATATGAAATATCAAATCTCATTTGACATCCATCTTACTAAGATATTAATAAAATCTCAACTATACCGAGATCCACCAAAAAATCTCATTTTGAAAGCGAACTGATGTTAGATATTTTGTATTGCATAAGCAACCCACAAATAAGTTTGACAAAGGTACCAGGGCAGCACACAACCATATCTAATCCGATCCAACCACCATTCTGACCCAACCTATATAAACTCAACCCAACTCATCCTAATTCAGATCAGATATGGGTTACAATTTGTAATTCATACTACATATGAGTCAGGTTTGATGTTTTGTTCAACCCAACCTTATTTTAATCCAACCCAACCCTATATTAAAAAACTAGTTTAATATCAGTCCACTTAAAATTAGAATAGCATGTATTCTATAGTAAATATACAAAAAAACATATTATATGTCAATCCAAGCTAGATAAAATTTGACAAATATATTTTAAAGAGCATTTCAATATATTTTAAAAAGAAATACTTGTTCTTTTATATAGTAAATTAATTTCATATGATGTGTTTTACAATGAAATTTTAATAAAATATATCTTATAATGAATTATTTATTTTAAATGCATTATACTAGCTAAAATCTGATATATTATGCTGAATATTTTAATGTTATTTTTTGAAAAAAAAATCCCTCATATTCTCATTTTTTTATTATATTCAAGCAACCCAACCCAGCCCTATTAAATCCAACTCAACCTAACTCATATCCAACCTCATATAAGGTCGGATGCAGGTTGAACTACCTTAAACTCATACCTGTGTGGATCGGATGAAGTATTTGGTATAACCCGACCCAACTCATACTTTGTGCAGCCCTAAAAGGTACACGTATGTGGTAATCTTATCAATATATTATGATATCGGTTTCAACAAATAATATTAATAATTTCTGAAACTTCATTTGATTGACAAAATGCAAGGACTCGTGTGATGCAAACGCAATAAAAAGAAGATTTCTTTATGAGGATGACAAGATTGGGTTGGTACCATCTTCATCGACTTCTACATAGTAGGTTAGTAGGTGGTGATCTTACTATAAAGCCAACTTTGCTAGCCACCAAAATTGTTTAGTGGTAGAGGTTAGAAGAATTTGGTTTGTTCATCAATGTACCATATGTTGTATATTCGTATAGTTGTCTAAATCATGTCCTCCTTCTCCATGATCTTACTTCATATCTCATTTTCACTCTTAGTGATACGAAATATCAAATCTCATTTGACATCCATCTTACCAAGATATTAATAAAATCTCAACTATACCGAGATCCATCAAAGATCACTACTGAAAATATATGCTTTTCTTTTGCATTCCTTTTCCTTTTTGATATAAATCCAGAAAATCACTCAATCCAATAACTATTAACACGGCTTTTTCTTGTTCGTATACGTCACAATTAAACATTTCTTACGTTTTTCACTTTCCAAATTAGTCATGTAATTGCTACCACATCAATCACTCTACTCCAAATAAAGGTGTAGATGGATTGAACCGGACAAGACCATTCGCGTTCGTGCAACATGTTATAAGGGATATGAATATGGACCGAGTGAGATTCAATTTCAAATACTCTTCGAGCGAGTAAGACAATGGGTAGACGATTGAAAGACCACTGGACGATTCAAACAAACACGATTTCAAACACCTTTACTAAATTTACGTTCCAAATAAAAATCAAACTATCACATATGGATGTTGTTCGGCACCGGATGCAAGCTTAATCCCCAAATACTCGTATAAAATTTACACTTCTAACTCCAAAGAAAAAAAAACATTCAATCTCACTTATAGCGAGACAATTTGCTTTTCATGAAATCGTGTACCTTGCAACATTAACTTAACATTTTATTAATGGTGGTCAGCTAAAATTCAAAGAATGAAATTTTTAGGCGCATGAATTATTCCAAGACATATCTAAGATAAGCACATGAGATATCGGTAATTCGGTACTATATATACTCGAGTACACTAGTTGCACCCGAGTCCTCGTCCAATATGAGATGTCATTTTTTGAAATCTTAAAACAAGATGATCGAATTCTAAGATTTGAAACCTTGATTGGTCATGAAGTGGGTTTTTTTGGGGTACATATAAGCATGTTTGAGGAAGACACTCGAAATTCATAATTTTGGAGAAATCACAGACAACACTATGTTAACGTAGTTATATGTCCAATCGACAGGATCACAAGCTCCCAAAACATCAAAATGTTATGTCGACAAATTGATGGATCTAACACGAAAGGATTGCTGCCAAAAAGATAACTTTCTTTGAGGTAGTGTTGTTGGATTTTTACAAACAAGCCTTTTCGAGTGGATTAGATCAAGGTTTTGAGAACACGGCTCTGTTTCGATCACTTGGAATTTTCTTAGTTTCGGGCGATTTTGAAAATTTCAGAGGTTTTGATTCCAGACTCATTTTCGGTTTTCAATGGTAGTTAATGAAAATATAATAATGATCGACTGGTTATTGTAATTCCAACCAAACTATGTGATGTTTATTTGAATTCAAATTACAATAACTTATTAAACTAATTCATATCAACCCAACATTTATACCCATTTATTTACAATCAAGACCCCAAACTATATCAAGTCGGCAGTTATCCTCCATTCCCAACGCCAACTCACCTTTGTTAACTCTAATCAAATGCACCCTCCTCTAAAACAAAATAAAAGCAGTGTTGCTTTGGAAATTAAAATCAAAGATTGTTCTTTAAAAAAACCATGATCATCTATAATCGAAAAGGAAATGATAAAGGAGATGATAATCAAAATCGTGTTGGTCGACAATCGAGGAATACTTGAGAAGATGCCTTGCAAAGATAAACTGAGGTAGAGACTGTGTTTCTCCTGATGTAGGTAATTATCACCAATTTTCTTCTATCTATAAAAAAGAAACAATCAATTCTTTACTCCCCTTGTCTGAAATTGAATTCATCTTCAGTTTTAGACCCAAGCAGAGTGATACTAGTCCAGTATCACTAAAATTTTGAGGTATCGACCTGAACCTCCAAATTTGATACAAGGCTATAATATATCATTAATATGTGTATGGTGAGAAAGAAGCGTATATAATTTTAAAATGTCACAACCCATAAAATTTATCCTAATTAAATAGTAAATTTAGGGAAACTGGAAATAATTTAAGTAGAGACAAAAATGCAAATTTTGTAAAAATTGGAGTTTGACCATGAAAGCTCTATCAATGTGTTTGTGGCGAAATTCTAATTAATTTCATATATAATATGCTTAAAGTGAAGTTCAAATGAAAAAGTAATGAGCGTTTGAAGTTTTCAAATTTATAATAATTTGAATAAGATTAAAATATAAATAAAAAATTAATTCCTTAACTTGAAAATTGAAATTAATCATGTGATTAGACTTGGAGGTTAAGAAGCGTTAAATCAACAACTAATAAGAGTTAATTAGAAAAAAAATTAGGAAAGTAACAGTCAAATAAACAATTAGTACGTTCCCATAATAGAAGGGGATCTGACCCCTTGAACTGTATCAGTCTGCCCAGCTATCATACTGGGCTATAAGGGTTGTCGATCGCTTCCCTGAGAATGTGGCTAGGATATTCTACGTTTCGCTGAGTTGTACACTCCAGATTTATCCCTTTTTAATCTACTTTCAAGCATTGGTTGAGTACATTTCCAACCATGGTTATTACGGCGGTAAGTCGAGTCGACAAAGGCCCAGCTAGTCAACTAGTCAATAAGTCGTAGACTAGTCGACAAATATATTGCTGCTACTGAACAAAGCAAATTAACAAAATAATGCATAAAATTTAATAAAGTGCAAATTGCAAAGAAAATACAAATCAAAATGATGTTTCAACAAGCGTAATAGAATCTAATAAAGTGCAACATAAAAAACACAAATGATGCTATCAATTCAAAGATAGGCATCTAGCTCAACATCAGCTTTTGTCTCACAATCACTAGTTTCATGAATAGTAGTTGGTTCATGTCCATAATCATCATCATCATCATCATTTAAGATGAGGGTTCGACTTTGACACTTGCAGGTAGCTGGACTTTCGATTTTGATTTCTATTTTGAGTTCGAATTTGAAGTTCGAACCTTTTTTTAATAATTGATTTCGAATTTGAAGATCGACTTTTTTTTCTTCGATACGCAGAATCGATCTTTTCCTAATCGTTTTTTTTTTTTGTGATTCGATACTGCATCAGGTATCGACTTAGAAGGGCTTTTTTTTCCTGAAACCTGGCACTCCAAACCAATCGACAATGAAGTCGACATAGTCGAGTTGACTAGTCGACAAATTTCGATAAGTCGGCCGACATTCTTACAAATAGCCCAGTCATGGCTTCAAGTCGATGACTTGATCTCAACTAGTCGTCGACTAGTCAAGCGCCATGATAACAGTGTTTCCAACTACTATAAATTAGACCATACACCCTACATTTTTATCCATAAATATTTCAGGAATAATAATGAGGCTTTGTTGGTATTTTCGACGACATTAAGATTTCAAATAAGAAATCATATAAGCATTTATCTTCGATTATTTTTATCTCTTAAATTCTTCTCCTCCAACATTTTTGAATCCAACAGATAACACACACATATGCATACATATACAACCACAAAAATCCCCTGTTGTATATATCCAAAAAGAAAAATATGAAGGAGATTATAATAGGCGTTTCCAAAATAGGGCAAAGCTAAATGCCAAATATGAGTGAAATTTTTTGATAGTGTTTGGTTTATATTGTGTTCTGTGTTTGGAATTTTCAATGTATATCACAAAAAATAAGAAGAGTTGAGAGACGACGAAGGGAATGGAGAAAGATTGAAGGACAGAATGAATGAACGGACAACAAAAGGATAAATTACCTTTCGTTCTCTCATTATTTTCCAAAACACAAAAAGATAAAAGTTGTTTTATGTTTCATGTGTTAACTTCGTTTTTTAAAACGATCGCTTTTCATTATATATATATATATATATATATATATATATATATATATATACATGCATCATTTGTATTTCTGTATGGACGAAAATCTAAAACTAAAAAATAAACAAACCAAATACTACCTTAGTTTTGTATTTAGTACTTGTTTAGTATATTTATGGATTTAAATATGCCTTAGGAGTTTGGGATTCCAAAAACATAATAAAATAGAATCCTCTAAAATTCTTATTATGCAAAATGTCAATTCTATGTAGAGATTCTCAATTTATTTGCATTGACTTGATAAGATTTGTTTTATTTATGCAAATTTTTATAATTTCATAATCTATTCCACTTCTCTTCGTTCGATTCTATTTATGACTTTTCAATCTAACAAGGGTTTGGAGTATGAATTCGATTCCTAGTTTATACCATTTATTCCATACGAATTTCTTCTTATTGAAAGAAGAGTTGAATAGAATATGAGATTTAGATTGTAATTCCTATTATTAGGATATTCCATCAAATTAATGTAATAATTGGGTTTATATTTTAATATTTGGGTTTCTATTTTATTTACAAGTCTATTAATGCAATTTTGGATATTCGTGTTTATTCCTTGTTTTGAAATCCTTTATTGATTATATTGCTATCTTGGAATGACTTGTAATAATAAACTGGGTTAGGAAATTGACATCTTAAAGATTTTTAGGTCGTATAAACTACACGTTAGAATTTATTAAATGCGAATATTTATGTATTTCTATAAATGTATTTAACATATAATTATGACATATATTGTGTAGTTAATAGGTATTTACTGGCATTAAATCTCTCATTAGGAAACTGATTGATTGTTAGACTAATTTATGGTTAGAATGCACTTTTAATAGTATAATATATATAAAGAATATCCATTTGATTTTCATAAATTGTTTGATTCACCACTTCCGATTTAGAAAGGCAGCGTTTGATTCAACAAGGAATATCCACAAACAACAAGAAAAAGATATGTAAATTACAAATATATCCTTTGTAGTTTACGGTTTCTATTCCAAATAAAAAGCGGCTACTCGTTGCTTGTGACACCCATGCCAACCCGAATCACACCAATATGCATTCGTTCTCTTCTTCCACCCTTCTCTCAAGCGGTCCAACTAATCCAACCCAATACCATTTCCCTTTCCACAATTCATCTCTCATTCCTCTTCATTCTACTGAACTCCATTAAAATCTCCTCCCTCCGCATCAGCCTTCACCACCTCTTTCGCCAACCTCACCGTTTAGCCATGAAAATGGATTGCATAATCTTATACGGAAGGGGAATAAACCCACCTGTATGCATGTATCGATTTAGGGAGAAAAACTTGAAGCAACAACAACGAATCATGGTAACTGAAAGGAGAATGTCCACAAAACGCTGGAGGGTTTGATGTCGTTGATGGAGAAGATGTGTAACAACCCGGAATTTTGGGGTCAATTTAAAATTTTCATTTTAGAAATTTTAAGTGAAATTTGAATAATAACGACCAAAATTCTATTTTAAACGAAGTTAAAACGAATAAATTTTATTTAATTTTAAAGGGAGTTTGAAATGGCGTGGTGAGTGGATTTGATTATTCACTTTTAGTAAATATTCCGTTATCAGTTGATTTCCCATTTAATTATTAGATTGATTACTTTTAATGTAAATTGCAATATTGAGTTATTTTAATTGTTGTAAACATATATGTAGATATTTTGAGTAATTGCATTAGAAAATTTAGTTTGTCTTGGGAATGGCATAAGCATGATAGGTTGGAATTTACAGTAATGTGAAAACTAAAATTTGGAATAAAAAGATGATTACTTGATTAGTAAATATATTAAATATATTCCTTGTCATTAAATTAAGCAAATGGGACTTTTATGGCAGACATTAAAAATGACTGTTGTTATATAAAAATGCTTGTACATTGCAATTGACATTTTTAACGAAAAGAACGAAATTATAAAAATGTCCATTACTACAGGAAATGTATTTACATTGGATTTTGCATTCTAGATGTTTTATATTAAAATGAACACTGTTATGATAATAATGATTTACATTAAAGTTTTACATTCTTATGTAAGTGAACCTTTTTAAAATGGTCATTGCACTAACAAAAAAAAAGGTTTTCATAGAACTTTACATTTTTAATGTAAACATTAAATGACCATTGTTATATTGAAATGTCTTTACCTGTAAAATATATATATTTTGATGTAACCCAACATTAAAAATAGTTATTTGTCATATGGAAATGAATAAACATTGCATTATACATTTATCTTGAAATGGAAAATTGCATTTTTCAATGTGATCATATTATGAAATCAAAAGTTACGTTTTTATATGTAAGTAAAGAATTAAGTTATTAATATAAATCATAATGGGCAGGTTATAAATATAAATTGTAAGAGAACCACGTGTATATTTCTATTCTTTTTATCCCTATTCATCCAATTAAATACCTTTCCATTCTTTCTCTTTGTCTTATTCTATTTTGAAATTTGAATAAGAAAAACGGGCCTTAAGGGTTTAATCAAATAATGTTTTAATATAAATATACCCTTTGGAAAATACCCCAAACCCTAACTTGTTTCTACAGCCGCCGCCTCTCTTAAGTGGATGGCTGAAAATGTCTTGAATTCAACTCTTAATATTTCAATCCACACAATATTATTCGATCAACTCAAAGGCAAATCGAAGAGCAAAGCAAGACCTTTCATTCCATATGGTGATGGCAGTAAGAGCAAGTTGAAGTCGACCGATGGGTTTCCTTTAGTGCGTGAAGACCTGGAAGAAAGCAAAATGAAGGGGAACGATTCTTCTTGGCCTAATGTAATCAATTTATTTATATTTAATTATGTAATTTAAAATTAATTTATATCTAACGTATAAAATTTTGTAACTCATTCAAATGAAATCAGAAATTGATGAAATCAGTAGCGTTGGATTTGCAACGAAAAATACTACAACATGGGACAAACTAGAACCAATTCTGAGCAAATCAAGATTTGAGGAAAATTTCATATCTGAATTGATTGGTGAGAATTCTATTTATTTATTTAAATAAAAATAATTAACTGTGATAGTGATTTTCCTTGGATCCGTTGCTGAATGCTAATTGATTATATTATGTGATTTGATCCTGAATTGTCGTTGATACATAGACCTATTGATTTGATAATCGTTGTGTTGAAAATGATGATATCATATTTGTTAAGATAGGATTGTTAAAAATAATCATATCATATCTTTTAAGATAAGGGTGTTGAAATAATTCTATCATGTTTGTTAAGGTAGGATTGTTGAAAACACTTATATCACGTTTGTTGGGATAATTTAACAAGAACAAATAAGTCACTTTGTGATTGTACATTGGATGAAAACAAATAGATGTTCTTTATTTTGATATTAGAATATATAGAAAATGTAAATTTATAAAATTTACCTTTATATGTCATTTATGTTAGAACAAAATTTGTCAATTTTGTTAGAAGCTAAATTATGTCGTTTATGTTAGGACAAAATTTGTCAATTACGTTATACATGTTGTACTAGTATAAAATGTTAGAAATGATGCAACATAAAAATTATATTTTTATGTTAATCTGAATCATGAGAAAAGAATAGTCAATAAAAAATTATATTTTTATTGAAATATGAATCAATAGAAAAGAGTTATAAATAAAAATTATCTTTATTGGAATATGAACCATTAGAAAAAGGGTAGACAATAAAAGTTACATTTTTATGGTAATGAGAATCATTTTTGTTGAGATAAGTTAGATTTAACAAAAATATCATTTTTGTTAAATAGGATTTGTTAACAAATGAAATTTTCATTTTTATTTGTAAAGTTAAAATAGGAATTTGTATATAAATAAATCATTCTCTTATTTGTTCATTGAAAGGGACTAAAACATGTATAAACATTTTTGTCATACATAGAATGGAATTGGCATTTTGTCATACATATGTTATTAGAATGAAATTTCCTTTTATCTAGAACTGACATAATAGGATTTGTCAAATTTATGTTAACATAATAGACTTTGTCATTTTAATATGAGCATAATAGGAAAATATTTACGTATAAAATATTATTTAATATGACATTAGAAGTATGATTACATTAGAAATAATGTTACATTAGAAATTTGATTATATTAGAAGTATGTTACATTAGAAATATGTTACATTAGGAATATGCATACATTAGGAATATATTACATTAGAAATGTGATATTAGACAAGATATAACATTTTCATATAAATGTTACATTAACAAAAGAAATGACATTTTTATTGTAAATGTTGCATTAGAGAAAAATAACTTTTTTTTTGTATTATAAAATGTAGCATGAGAATTAAAATATCATTTTAATGCTAATGTATACATTAGAATTTAGGTGCAAAATGAAATTATCATTTTGATGTAAATACATACATTAGAATACATAGAGAAATGTTATCATATAAAATAATCTTTTGTATGATATTTAATGTTAAGTAGATAAAATATCACTTTTTATTTGTTTTGTCGAAGTGTTAGAATTGATTTAACATAAAAAAAATATCCTTTTTATGTTAATATGGAAAGTTAGGAATGTTTACATGTAGAATACTCTTTTATATGAGAAAATGTTAACATAGAAAATATTATTTATATAATATTAAAATGCATTGAATATGTTAACATAGAAAAAGATTATTTATAGAATGTATAGAAAATGTTAACATAGAAAATATTATTTATATTAGAATACCTAGAATATGTTAACATAGAAATTATTCTTTTTAGATGTAAATTAAACATAGAAAAAGAATTATACTTTTTAATGTAATATTAGAAACGTAGAACAAAAATAAACATTTTGTCAAAAGAATAAAATTGGGATAAAATTCACATTTTTGTCTAAATAAAAGAGTTGAAACGTTCATTTATTTGTCATGAATATATATAGAAAACATGATTAGAAAAGCGAAAAACAATAAAAATTACATTTTTATTTGTAATATAAAACAGTAGGAAAGAGGAAGACAATAGGAATTACATTTTCATATGTAATAAAGAATGAGACTTACATTGTAAATTAAAATTTTACATTTTATATGTAAATGAAAGGTAGGAATTTGCATTGTAAGTAAATGTACATTTTTTATATGTAATTAAAGGGTAAGTTATAATATTTGAAATCAAGTTATTTTGAAAATATGGAATATTCCAAAATTAAGATATTTTGAAATGAGAAACAGTTTAAAATAATATTTTTAGTAGAACAATTATAATGATTAATTAAAATTGTACTTGGACACGAAGTTAGGTCACATTTGTGGTGGAAGTCTGCCCGGGCCCGACCGGCATATCCAGCAGCCACAAATGTTGGGCCTAATGTGAGAGGTACAAGTGCGCAAATACAAATTGGGCCAAGACACGAGGTTAAGCCCAACTTGTGGGATAAGTCTTCCCGGAACCAACCGGCCTATCCAGCATCCACAAGTTGCAGGCCTAATGTGAGAGGTCTGGCCCATATTAAAATATAAATGGATAAATTAGAAATTGACGTTATTTTCACATCGTTATGTGTTAATAATGAAATGAATATTTTCACCTTCAAGTTTGTTATAAAAGAAAGTTACATTGTTAATGTAATAAGATAAGGTTAAAAAAAGTTTTACATTTTCTTAATGTAAATGGAGATTAGAAGAAAATTTCATTTTTTTTATGTAATTAAGTAAAAGAAGTTTACATTCTTAATGTAATTAGATTATAGAAATAACTTACATTTTTAATGTAGATTATATTAAAAAGAAAAAGTTTACATTTTTAATGTGAATAAAAATAATAGAAATGAAATGTATATTTTTATCGTCACTTTAGATGCGATAAAAGAATAGAATAAAAATTATATATTTTTATCGTCATTTTAGAGGCGGTAAAAAGAAGTTACATTTTTCAATATAAATAAAAGAAAAATAGGAAGTTACATCTTTATATGTAATTAGAAAAATATAGAAACTTACATTTTTCAATGTAAATAAGGATGAAATAGAAATTATATTTTTTATATGCAAATAAAAGGATTTACATTTTTCAATGTAATCAAAGGAAATAAAGGAATGATTAGGAATTTATATTTCCCAATGTAATTAGAATATGAAATAAAAGTTACATTTTCAATATAATAATATATTGAAGTATAAGTTTACATTTCTCATTGTAAATAAAATAGGAATAGAAATTTACATTTTTCAATGTAAATAATAAGATTAGAAATTTACATTTCTAAGGAAGAGATTTTCATTAGAAAAATAATGAAACCAAATATACATTTGGTGTAAATTGAAAAATAGAAGAGTAAAATTTACATTGTTATGTTTAGGATGTGTATGTAAAATTAAAAATAGCGATAGATCGTTATAAATTATTAACGACGGTATGAAATGGTTTTCAAATTTATATATGTGAGAGTTATTTGGAAAGTCCGAGTTTACTCTCATTCCAAATAATGATACGACGTTCGAAGAATTGATGATGGCGATTGAAGAACGACGATCTTCACATCGAATGGGTAACTAGTGTTGAGGCCCTTGATTGATTTGCTCCCAAGACGGGGCTAAGATGGTAGTTATCCGGACGTAGTGTTGATTTGTACGGATTTGGCTTTCGCTCGGACCCAGAGCATAAGTATAAATGGAATGTGTGTCTGACATTGTACTCCTTTATATACTGTACTTGTTGATTTTCTGCCGAATGTATGAATGATTGGTGGCGGAGAATTTATTCTCTTGCTTAACACCCTTTTGTATATTTTGGCAAAAGATTAATAGTATGATATGGATTGACAGTGTGGCATACCAAGATGCAAAGATCAAGGTTCTTGTTGAAAAGCAGGCCTTGTGGTTGATGATCAAAGCACGGTCTGTTTAGGCGAAGCTTTGTGTATAGCGTGACTTCGCGAGCCTCACAACCCGGTTGAGTCTAAAACAGGAGAAGGGAACGCAGGGAGAGCAGCACGTTTCTTTCTAGCTAGAAGTGGTGTCGGTGCTTGAACTGGCTGATATTTACTTATGTGGATGATGGAATGTGGCGCGCCTCAGATGATAGGTCCTATAGGACCGGGAAACGTGTGTTCAGGAATTGCCAATCCACGAAGCTGTATGTGTGGACCGGCCCTGCAGCTTTCCAAGGGTTCACTGCGGGGGATCCTGAAACATTAGCTAGAGTGTCTCGAATCGGTAAGGAGCTCCTCCCTAGCCTTGACTCATGATGGAAACCCAATTCCCAATACGACCCTATGGTTTTGATTGTATTATTAGTATGGAGGCATAGTATATGGTAGTTATGCTTCCTAGGATTGATACATTTACTTTGAAATGTTTTTGAAACATATATACACTAATAATAATATCAAATTCGTTTTTATCGTAACAGGCATTTTTGACCATTATAAGGTAAAACTCTATCCTCTGGTTTGCGTTGCATTGTGTGATGGGACTTGAGTCTTATGATGGTTTCATTTTTTCAAAAAGCATTGCGTTGTTTAACGATTTACCTTTAATTATGCACTGGCAATCCAATGGAATAAAATCCGTTCCGCGTTAGCGGCGTGGTCCTTGGATTTGTCTTATTGTTATTAGTGAAATTAGTTAAGAATTCTCACACCAGTCCCATGACTGACCCGTTGTTTGTTTCCACCTTTACAAACTCGGGTGCCCTCCTTCCACACGGGCAGTCGAGTAGTTTGTCTACAGGTTCTTATCTCGAGCAGGATTCTGGATTGAAGCCTAAAGCTGTGTCCAGAGCATAGTTGTCTTCCGCTGCCTTAGTTATTTTATTTCCGCTGCAATGTATTAAAATATTGTAATTTATCTTCCGCTGTAATTTATTTCGATGTACTCTGATATTCTGTACTCTGATGTTACGTTACCATGATGTAATAAAAGTCTGTTGTTACTGTTCTAATATATTGTATTTCCAAAGTTAACGTATGCGGATTTTGAACGGTCTTGGTCGATTAAGGTCGGGCGAAATCCGTGTCGTTACAGTTGGTATCAGAGCTTTGGTTAGCTCAAATCTTTGGGGTACAACTCGTTAGAACTGAACAAAAGACTCATCAGAGATTGGATTAGTAATGTCCAATAAGAATACTCATTTGAGATAGGATCAGTAGTATCCTAAAATGAGAAAACTCATTAGAGATAGAGTTAGTAATGCCCTAGAATGAGTTGAGAGTAACAAGCTTATAATATACGTATTTGTAATTATAATCTATTATAAAAGATATGATTTTTATATATAAAAGTTATATATTTTAAAAGTTAATCAACTAATAAAATTATTAAATGAATAATAAAGAATATAAAAAATAGGATAATTAAAAACTTTTAGTTCCGTTCCTTTTCGAGGAAGAAAAATTTTTAAGTGAGGGAGACTGTAACAACCCGGAATTTTGGGGCCAATTTAAAATTTTCATTTTAGAAATTTTAAGTGAAATTTGAATAATAACGACCAAAATTCTATTTTAATCGAAGTTAAAACGAATGAATTTTATTTAATTTTAAAGGGAGTTTGAAATGGCGTGGTGAGTGGATTTAATTGTTCACTTTTAGTAAATATTCCGTTATCGGTTGATTCCCATTTAATTATTAGATTGGTTACTTTTAATGTAAATTGCAATATTGAGTTATTTTAATTGCTGTAAACATATGTGTAGATATTTTGAGTAATTGCATTAGACAATTTAGTTTGTCTTGGGAATGGCATAAGCATGATAGGTTGGAATTTACAGTAATGTGAAAACTAAAATTTGGAATAAAAAGATGATTACTTGATTAGTAAACATATTAAATATATTCCTTGTCATTAAATTAAGCAAATGGGACTTTTGTGGCAGACATTAAAAATGACTGTTGTTATATAAAAATGCTTGTACATTGCAATTGACATTTTTAACGAAAAGAACGAAATTATAAAAATGTCCATTACTACAGGAAATGTATTTACATTGGATTTTGCATTCTAGATGTTTTATATTAAAATGAACACTGTTATGATAATAATGTTTTACATTAAAGTTTTACATTCTTATGTAAGTGAACCTTTTTAAAATGGTCATTGCACTAACAAAAAAAAAAGGGTTTTCTTAGAACTTTACATTTTTAATGTAAACATTAAATGACCATTGTTATATTGAAATATCTTTACCTGTAAAATATATATATTGATGTAACCCAACATTAAAAATAGTTATTTGTCATATGGAAATGCATGAACATTGCATTATACATTTATCTTGAAATGGAAAATTGCATTTTTCAAAGTGATCATATTATGAAATCAAAAGTTACGTTTTTATATGTAAGTAAAGAATTAAGTTATTAATATAAATCATAATGGGCAGGTTATAAATATAAATTGTAAGAGAACCACGTGTATATTTCTATTCTTTTTATTCCTATCCATCCAATTAAATACCTTTCCATTCTTTCTCTTTGTCTTATTCTATTTTGAAATTTGAATAAGAGAAACGGGCCTTAAGGGTTTAATCAAATAATGTTTTAATATAAATATACCATTTGGAAAATACCCCAAACCCTAACTTGTTTCTACAGCCGCCGCCTCTCTTAAGTGGATGGCTGAAAAATGTCTTGAATTCAACTCTTAATATTTCAATCCACACAATATTATTCGATCAACTCAAAGGCAAATCGAAGAGCAAAGCAAGACCTTTCATTCCATATGGTGATGGCAGTAAGAGCAAGTTGAAGTCGACCGATGGGTTTCCTTTAGTGCGTGAAGACCTGGAAGAAAGCAAAATGAAGGGGAACGATTCTTCTTGGCCTAATGTAATCAATTTATTTATATTTAATTATGTAATTTAAAATTAATTTATATCTAACGTATAAAATTTTGTAACTCATTCAAATGAAATCAGAAATTGATGAAATCAGAAATTGATGAAATCAGTAGCGTTGGATTTGCAACGAAAAATACTACAACATGGGACAAACTAGAACCAATTCTGAGCAAATCAAGATTTGAGGAAAATTTCATATCTGAATTGATTGGTGAGAATTCTATTTATTTATTTATTTAAATAAAAATAATTAACTGTGATAGTGATTCTCCTTGGATCCGTTGCTGAATGCTAATTGATTATAGTAGGTGATTTGATCCTGAATTGTTGTTGATACATAGACCTATTGATTTGATAATCGTTGTGTTGGAAATAATGATATCATATTTGTTAAGATAGGATTGTTAAAAATAATCATATCATAACTTTTAAGATAAGGGTGTTGAAATAATTCTATCATGTTTGTTAAGGTAGGATTGTTGAAAACACTTATATCACGTTTGTTGGGATAATTTAACAAGAACAAATATGTCACTTTGTGATTGTACATTGGATGAAAACAAATAGATGTTCTTTATTTTGATATTAGAATATATATAAAATGTAAATTTATAAAATTTACCTTTATATGTCATTTATGTTAGAACAAAATTTGTCAATTTTGTTAGAAGCTAAATTATGCCGTTTATGTTAGGACAAAATTTGTCAATTACGTTATACATGTTGTACTAGTATAAAATGTTAGAAATGATGCAACATAAAAATTATATTTTTATGTTAATCTGAATCATGAGAAAAGAATAGTCAATAAAAAATTATATTTTTATTGAAATATGAATCAATAGAAAAGAGTTGTAAATAAAAATTATCTTTATTGGAATATGAACCATTAGAAAAAGGGTAGACAATAAAAGTTACATTTTTATGGTAATGAGAATCATTTTTGTTGAGATAAATTAGATTTAACAAAAATATCATTTTTGTTAAATAGGATTTGTTAACAAATGAAATTTTCATTTTATTTGTAAAGTTAAAATAGGAATTTGTATATAAATAAATCATTCTCTTATTTGTTCATTGAAAGGAATTAAAACAGGTATAAACATTTTTGTCATACATAGAATGGAATTGGCATTTTGTCATACATATGTTATTAGAATGAAATTTCCTTTTATCTAGAACTGACATAATAGGATTTGTCAAATTTATGTTAACATAATAGACTTTGTAATTTTAATGTGAGCATAATAGGAAAATATTTACGTATAAAATATTATTTAATATGACATTAGAAGTATGATTACATTAGAAATATTGTTACATTAGAAATTTGATTATATTAGAAGTATGTTACATTAGAAATATGTTACATTAGGAATATGCATACATTAGGAATATATTACATTAGAAATGTGATATTAGACAAGATATAACATTTTCATATAAAGTTACATTAACAAAAGAAATGACATTTTTATTGTAAATGTTGCATTAGAGAAAAATAACTTTTTTTTTGTATTATAAAATGTAGCATGAGAATTAAAATATCATTTTAATGCTAAAGTATACATTAGAATTTAGGTGCAAAATGAAATTATCATTTTGATGTAAATACATACATTAAAATACATAGAGAAATGTTATCATATAAAATAATCTTTTGTATGATATTTAATGTTAAGTAGATAAAATATCTCTTTTTATTTGTTTTGTCGAAGTGTTAGAATTGATTTAACATAAAAAAAATATCCTTTTTATGTTAATATGGAAAGTTAGGAATGTTTACATGTAGAATACTCTTTTATATGAGAAAATGTTAACATAGAAAATATTATTTATATAATATTAGAATGCATTGAATATGTTAACATAGAAAAAGATTATTTATAGAATGTATAGAAAATGTTAACATAGAAAATATTATTTATATTAGAATGCCTAGAATATGTTAACATAGAAATTATTCTTTTTAGATGTAAATTAAACATAGAAAAAGAATTATACTTTTTAATGTAATATTAGAAACGTAGAACAAAAATAAACATTTTGTCAAAAGAATAAAATTGGGATAAAATTCACATTTTTGTCTAAATAAAAGAGTTGAAACGTTCATTTATTTGTCATGAATATATATAGAAAACATGATTAGAAAAGCGAAAAACAATAAAAATTACATTTTTATTTGTAATATAAAACAGTAGGAAAGAGGAAGACAATAGGAATTACATTTTCATATGTAATAAAGAATGAGACTTACATTGTAAATTAAAAATTTACATTTTATATGTAAATGAAAGGTAGGAATTTGCATTGTAAGTAAATGTACATTTTTTATATGTAATTAAAGGGTAAGTTATAATATTTGAAATTAAGTTATTTTGGAAATATGGAATATTCCAAAATTAAGATATTTTGAAATGAGAAACAGTTTAAAATAATATTTTTAGTAGAACAATTATAATGATTAATTAAAATTGTTCTTGGACACGAGGTTAGGTCACATTTGTGGTGGAAGTCTGCCCGGACCCGACCGGCATATCCAACAGCCACAAATGTTGGGCCTAATGTGAGAGGTCCAAGTGCGCAAATACAAATTGGGCCAAGACACGAGGTTAAGCCCAACTTGTGGGATAAGTCTGCCCGGAACCAACCAGCCTATCCAGCATCCACAAGTTGCAGGCCTAATGTGAGAGGTCTGGCCCATATTAAAATATAAATGGATAAATAAGAAATTGACGTTACTTTCATACCGTTATGTGTTAATAATTAAATGAATAATTTCACCTCCAAGTTTGTTATATAAGAAAGTTACATTGTTAATGTAATAAGATAAGGATAAGAAAAGTTTTACATTTTCTTAATGTAAATGGAGATTAGAAGAAAATTTCATTTTTTTTATGTAATTAAGTAAAAGAAGTTTACATTCTTAATGTAACTAGATTATAGAAATAACTTACATTTTTAATGTAGATTATATTAAAAAGAAAAGGTTTACATTTTTAATGTGAATAAAAATAATAGAAATGAAATGTATATTTTTATCGTCACTTTAGATGCGATAAAAGAATAGAATAAAAATTATATATTTTTATCATCATTTTAGAGGCGGTAAAAAGATGTTACATTTTTCAATATAAATAAAAGAAAAATAGGAAGTTATATCTTTATATGTAATTAGAAAAATATAGAAACTTACATTTTTCAATGTAAATAAGGATGAAATAGAAATTATATTTTTTATATGCAAATAAAAGGATTTACATTTTTCAATGTAATCAAAGGAAATAAAGGAATGATTAGGAATTTATATTTCCCAATGTAAATAGAATATGAAACAAAAGTTACATTTTCAATATAATAATATATTGAAGTATAAGTTTACATTTCTCAATGTAAATAAAATAGGAATAGAAATTTACATTTTTCAATGTAAATAATAAGATTAGAAATTTACATTTCTAGGGAAGAGATTTTCATTAGAAAAATAATGAAACGAAATATACATTTGGGGTAAATTGAAAAATGGAAGAGTAAAATATACATTGTTATGTTTAGGATGTGTATGTAAAATTAAAAATAGCGATAGATCGTTATAAATTATTAACGACGGTATGAAATGGTTTTCAAATTTATATATGCGAGAGTTATTTGGAAAGTCCGAGTTTACTCTCATTCCAAATAATGATACGACGTTCGAAGAATTGAAGACGGCGATTGAAGAACGACGATCTTCACATCGAATGAGTAACTAGTGTTGAGGCCCTTGATTGATTTGCTCCCAAGACGGGGCTACGATGGTAGTTATCCGGACGTAGTGTTGATTTGTACGGATTTGGCTTTCGCTCAGACCCAGAGCATAAGTATAGATGGAATGTGTGTCTGACATTGTACTCCTTTATATATTGTACTTGTTGATTTTCTGTCGAATGTATGAATGATTGGTGGCGGAGAATTTATTCTCTTGCTTAACACCCTTTTGTATATTTTGGCAAAAGATTAATAGTAGGATATGGATTGACAGTGTGGCATACCAAGATGCAAAGATCAAGGTTCTTGTTAAAAAGCAGGTCTTGTGGTTGATGATCAAAGCACGGCCTGTTTAGGCGAAGCTTTGTTTATAGCGTGACTTCGCGAGCCTCACAACCCGGTTGAGTCTAAAACGGGAGAAGAGAATGCAGGGAGAGTAGCACGTTTCTTTCTAGCTAGAAGTGGTGTCGGTGCTTAAACTGGCTAATATTTACTTATGTGGATGATGGAATGTGGCGCGCCTCGGATGATAGGTCCTATAGGACCGAGAAACGAGTGTTCAGGAATTGCCAATCCATGAAGCTGTATGTGTGGACCGGCCCTGCAGCTTTCCAAGGGTTCACTGCGGGGGATCCTGAGACATTAGCCAGAGTGTCTCGAATCCGTAAGGAGCTCCTCCCTAGCCTTGACTCATGATGGAAACCCAATTCCCAATACGACCCTACGGTTTTGATTGTATTACTAGTATGGAGGTATAGTATATGGTAGCTATGCTTCCTAGGATTGATACATTTACTTTGAAATGTTTTTGAAACATATATACACTAATAATAATATCAAATGCGTTTTTATCGTATCAAGCATTTTTGACCATTATAAGGTAAAACTCTATCCTTTGGTTTGCGTTGCATTGTGTTATGGGACTTGAATCTTATGATGGTTTCATTTTTCCAAAAAGCATTGCGTTGTTTAACGATTTACCTTTAATTATGCACTGGCAATCCAATGGAATAAAACTCGTTCCGCGTTAGCGGCGTGGTCCTTGGATTTGTCTTATTGTTATTAGTGAAATTAGTTAAGAATTCTCACACCAGTCCCATGACTGACCTGTTATTTGTTTCTACCTTTACAAACTCGGGTGCCCTCCTTCCACACGGGCAGTCGAGTAGTTTGTCTACAGGTTCTTATCTCGAGCAGGATTCTGGATTGAAGCCTAAAGGTGTGTCCAGAGCATAGTTGTCTTCCGCTGCCTTAGTTATTTTATTTCCGCTGCAATATATTAAAATATTGTAATTTATCTTCCGCTGTAATTTATTTCGATGTACTCTGATATTCTGTACTCTCTGATGTTACGTTACCATGATGTAATAAAAGTCTGCTGTTACTGTTCTAATGTATTGTATTCCCAAAGTTAACGTATGCGGATTTTGAACGGTCTTGGTCGATTTTGCGATCGATTAAGGTCGGGCGAAACCCGTGTCGTTACAAGATGATTGGGTGAATTGTTTGCTGGCTTAGAATTCCGAAGAGATGAACTCAGTTCGACAAGAGTAAATGAAAGTGAGAAAGAGGGAGAGAGAGAGAATGAGAATGTGAATATGTATGTATGTATGTGTGTATATATATATGTGTGTGTGTGTGTGTGTGTGTTTGTGTAAATATCCGAACCAGGCCGATGCATTGACTTGCCGCACTCGCATAGAAGGGATCTCAATCGTAGAGGCGTAGCCGATCCAGGATAAACCAAAAAATTGCAGTGGTAACTGACAGAGCCACGTTTGAATACGATCGCGCATATGCTAAACTGTACGTGTACCCTTGATTCCATCCGACAATGACACGACACATTTACGTAGTTAGGGGATGATGGCATAAATGCATGCATGAATGTATGAGCATGTACATACACTCAATCGTACTCGACAAAAACTAAACAATTGTTTGTGGACTCCGTAGAGAGATTCAGTTCAACCTGCCAAAGACTATAACTCAATCACTTGGCTCAATGGAACCGAACACAAATAATTGTCAATGGACTGCACTCTTGCATTTATATTGACAAATATTGACTAAGCGTCACGACTCATCAAAGGGATACAATTTTTTCTCTAAGGCAACTTTAGGTAAGATTGACTATCCAAAGGCAGAATAAAGTCCTTTCAGACAGCATTGACTTGACTAATTCCAAAGCACGTTATGTTTACAACAAGTAACAAGATGTGTTTTGAGGAACAAGTATTAACCGGTTTCTTGGCTTGGCTACTTGTGACCAATCAGACAAGTGTAATTCAATGTTTATTGAGGCGACGATCCAGAATGACGATCCGAAGGCACAAATACCAAGCCTAAACAAAAGACACAAGACTATAGTCGGATGAACTCAACGGAATGACATATCTCATAATACAAATTACTAGAGCCAAAAGGTCGGATCGATTACGAATCAGATCCCATGATTCAACTGTTTCAACTCTAAAAAAGATCACTCCATATTCATCAAACACCGAGACGATTGTGCAAACCAAATTCAAATTCAAAACTAAGGCAAGGAGGACCAACTCACAAAGTGGCAACCATTGATTCGACATGAAGTCGAATCGATACCAATCTGAAACTGGATTGGTACTGATCCAAGTCAGCGTCGGATCAAGGGTCCACACTTGTGCGACCTGATCGACTCCACACCGAGATTCTCCAGCCGAAATTTCGGCCCAATCTGAGTTTGTCACCAGCTGACTTCAAGCGATTTGGATCTTCTTAGATCATTGTAATCTCTGACATATTGGTGTACTTCGGATCTTCGTTGATCCAAACACGGTAATCAACAAAACCAGTATAAAATGATTGAATCATTAAAGTGGACGCAGACACTCTAACGTTGAACCACCATAAACCTCTATGTTCGATTTTACTATTTTTTCTTTGAAATTCCTTGATGTTCATTTAATCTTCTTCATTTAGTTGTGTAGTCTCTACACGATCATCTTTAGATGTTTGTGCCAAAGCTGGTGCAAACAGTAGAAGGAATCTTGACGTTATCTCTCATCACAGTTGTAACAGCAAAATACTTGTTAGGTTGTAACACACGATTAGCTTAACATATGCTACTTAAATATGCTACGTCATCACCATTTTGATCTTTAAATTCACTTTCCATTTCAGCTTTAAACAATCTTAGGTTCTTGGATTTTTTCCAGCCCATTTATCATTACACTACTTACCAACAAAAATGTAAAAAGAACAAATGATGATGGCAAGTTAAACAATGAAATTTGCAGTTCATCTACGAACATGTTGCACACAACTGATGTTATTTTAAACAAGCAACCACAACCTTAAGTAGCACAAGGCAATCATATCTTTTACCATCAACTATCATGATATTAGCACACAACAATGTAAAGCAAGGAACATACCTTTAATATCAACTTGATTACTCCTTCCTCAAACTAACGTTATTCAATCTCTCAACCACCTTAACCAAGGCCTGTGTACCCAATTCTGCATCCCCACATGCCACTAATGAAACATAAAGCTGCTGTGCCAGTGCCAACCCTGGCAAACTTAATCCCATGCGCTCACATTCTTTCAGACAAATTCCCAAATCTTTCACAAAATGCTTAACGTAAAATCCTGGCTTCATATCTCCATCTAATATCCTCTTCCCATGAAATTCCAAGCTTTTTGACCATGCAGCTCCACTCGCTATTGCTTCGATCCATTTTTCCACATCCAAACCTGCTTTACGCGCATAAACCATTCCCTCCACTAATCCAACCATGGTTGAAGCAATTGCAATTTGATTGCCTAGTTTCGCATACTGACCTAACCCAGGCCGGCCCATGTAATGAACTTTCCCTGCAAAATAAATGACAAATCAGCATATGGGCTCTATATTTCCAAATTTCTGTTAGCACTCGGTCTTAACCTTTAGAACACAAAAATTCTAATCTTTATGCCTCTGAAAATATATTTCTATAAGCCCTGTTTGTCCTTAAAAACATTGCTAAATGGTTATGTTTTTCTGATATTCAAGCGCATATATCATGATTACTCTACAGCTTAGTAACAGCCATCACAGTTCAGACAATCACCCGAACTTTAAGGGGGTACAGTGGCTTTGCTAATTTGAAAGCCAGACAATGCAGTGAGTTATAAAATCTTAACCCCGAATCAAATCCAAAATAACAAAATTAGTTCAACATTTGAATTACCTAACAAACTGAACAGTGGGTCCAATCTTTTAACAACGTCCAAATCACCGCCAGCAAAAATTGAAAGTGTACCATTCTTTGCCCCACGATCTCCACCTGAGACTGGCGCATCCACCGCAGAACCTCCAGCAGTCTTCACCTTCTCATAAACCTCTTTTGCCAGTGTCGGTTCGGAGGTCGTCATGTCAACGACGATTGAGCCCTTTTTCATCCCAGCGACGATCCCGACGTCTTTATCGAGGATGACGTGGCGGACGTCCGAGGGGTAGCCGAGGATGAGAAAGACAACGTCCGATGCAGCAGCGACTTCGGCAGGGGAGGAAGCGGAGACGGCGGAGAGGGAGAGGAGGGGTAGGGTTTTGGAGTGTGTGCGGTTGAAGACGGTGAGAGCAAACCCTGCGGTCAGCATGTGCTGGGCCATGGGTAGGCCCATCACTCCGGTGCCAATAAATCCGACACGTGTCGTTGATGGAGAGACGGGAAGGGGAGAGGGCGAAGACGATGAGGACGACGGCGACATCATCGAGATAGAATTGACTCGTCGAAGAAGATTGGGAAAGCGAAACCGGAGCAGCATAAACAGTAAATTCCCTTAATACGGAGACTTTGAGTCTAAACAAGAAAACAGGAACCATATAGACTTACGTGTACTCCCTGTAATCCTTTATTTCGAAATTTTGCCCTCTCGTGTATACTGCTATTTCTGCAAGCAACGCTTCCAAAATTCGTTTTGCACCCTAATTTTTTCCACTTTACCCCACCCACCATTGTTTCACTTTACGTGATTTCACCCCAAGAAAAAACCGCTACTTCCACTCTCCCACACGGTTTTTGTTTTCCTTTCTCACTTCAATGGTGACTCCCACAGAAATGACTCCTAAATTAACAAATTCCGACAGCGGATGGAACGGATAAAAGGATCTCATCCTCCAATTACTTATGCTCAATTCACTTGACGATTTTATGTGTATTTACCTATAACTAACATGCTCTGAACCAACCTTATACATCAATTCTCTAATTGTTGAGTAATTTATTGTTTGTTTTCCTGAATTATGCACTAATTCAACACAAGCTTTTGTGCTATTTGGTGAAGTTGAATTTTGATTTAAAAATAAGTTGATTTGAATGTTAAGTATAGCTATCAAAATTCAAGTTTTTGTTTGAATTTTATCATGACATCGTTATTTACAAGCCACCTTCCAAGTCATAGAATTTTATTTGAAATTTTTGGACACCAATTCCACTTTTTTTTTCAACTTCGAACTATGTTATATGCATTTTTAATCAAAATACCATTGCACGATGATATGCTTTTGAGTTGAATTTAAAATTCAAGCCGTGCATAAGTTTTTAGATGATTTTAATTTGAATAATTTCTTTTTTCTTCCATGGTGCCTAAATTTAGGAACACAACAGGGTCAACACCTCCATGTGCTGGAAACCTTTTTGGTTGGAAGTTTGTCCACTGGTTACTATCTTACTGTGACACAATAATACAAGATTTACCTCTCCGGTTGAATCCAATAATCACTTGCAATAAGATCCAATTAATAAGATAAATAAACATTGTTGTTGTTGTTTTTTCTTTAACTTATCTTACATGATATACACCTATTTGTTTTGATATATGAGAATGAACAACGAACTGGAAATCGGTTACTTGAACTAATTTGGATTCAAGTTAATCTTAATTTGCAATAAATAAATTGTGTTCATCATGATTCTTTTAAAAAAACTTAATGTAACTATTGCTATGACCAAGCAGATGAATTACTAAAACATAAACTACGGTTAACTCTATTAACTTGCATGGGGTGGTACATGACTATGTATCCCTCATAGTTTTTTCCATTAAGGCATTGTGGTCGGACTACTATGAAATGTTCATACTAAAAAAAATCATGGAGTAAGTTGCGGAAAAAATTACGTGTTAAGGGAAATAGGCAAGCTAAGAAAAATGTGTATTCTTTGTCAAAAGATAAACACAATAGGACATCTCCATGGACCTGAGAAACAATCCCTATCGGTGCTTTAAATGCCTTATTTTTAATTTACTTATTGATTTATTTGTTTTTCTTTCTTAACCATTCTCAAATATGAGATTTTCACTTTTTATACACACATGTCGATCAACTTACATAGTTGTAATCAATTGAAAATATTGCAATTTTTTATAATGTCCCTTCAAAAAATATAACAGCTCTGCGAGTTTGGTTAATTGTTGTACTTACAATCTATATAAGCATTTATGAGATTTAAAAACACCATTTACACTCTATCATTTGGTTCAACTTAATTATTGAAATTAATACTATAATGTTATTAATTTCGGGTAGCTATTATAGAAGTTGGCTTAGCCACGAAGTGGTAGGTTATCTTCATGTATTATCGATATACATGACCTGTGTTCACTTTTGTTGCAATTTGTAAGTGGGTATGAACCAGCTTAGTCATGCTGCATTAATGATTTTCTTAATGAGAAAATCTGGATAGTGTGTCATACGAATTACTAATTGTTGGAAACTCACTATTAATTTCAAGTATTAATCAGGTCATCCAACGAGTTTTGCATAATTCTTAGTTAAAATTTTACGCATTACAACATATGGTTTTCATGCATAAGGCCAATGCAGGAGTTGTGGAACTATATCAAATTTCATGCTAATTTAAACTATATTCCTTGTATTGTGTCAACAGATTTTAATTTCATTTTATATCACTCGGATATAGTATGGCGCTCTAATGCTATAGTACTTGCTCATGATGTATTTTTTTAATACCTTTCAAACAATAGGTTTGCATGAATTCCAAGGATCAGGACATATATTTACATAGAGAAAAAGGCTATTTTTTCATAATAAAATATAAAAATCGATAGGATTTTTGTTAATTCTAAATTTCATTAAGTTTTCCCTAATTATGGGAAACAAATTTCTTACTCGATAAGTGATCACCGTCTTATCTTCATTCCACTACATGATATTGAATCTTTTCAATATACACACACACACCCTTTTAGGTTACGTTCAATAGTATATGGACAAATATGGCTGGGTATAATGACATAATCGAAAACACATAGGCAATTTAATTTCAAAGCAACCAATTGTTCGCTTTGCAAAAAAAACTTAAGCATGTTAATACATCTCTAAAGTAATGGAATGAAATAAGAATTTCTTTAAATCATGTTGTAAGTCAACTAAGAGAAAATAACATCAAACTCTACCAACTGCTGCTAGCTAATCCCTCAAATTTGAGTGTGGTGAAGTAATATAAAATAATTTTTTTCAACTAGAATGCACTTTACAAGCCACCTTGATGAAATAACAGGGTCATTGCCAATATGATAGTTTTTTTTACAAGCTTCAATTTCCTAATCATTATTTCATTTAGAACTCATAGTTATGAGGACAGTTTAAACTGATTAGTTTATAATGTGAGTGCTTTGTTAAAAACAAATACTATGTTTACTTGCTTATTTCATGTTACGCTTAAAATATTTCATTTAATGAAATTAACAGTCTTTTTGGCTAATGTAGTACAAGATACAAAACCAATCACTCTTTTTTCTATCAAATCATTTAGTGCACTTTATATTCAATTGTTTCTCAGATATATCAATAAAGTAACATCAATGTAATGAACTAGGGTTTTTGACCCTAAAAATCGACATAGAACACGATGTCGACTATCAAGTATCGGAAGTACCAGATCATTAATAGAAAGAAGTTAGAGGGTGAGAAAAAGAAAGAAAGTTAGAATAGAAGAAGAAGTAGATCACAACAGAATAGAATCAGAGTAACACAAATCTCACGGTGAAACGAACAAATATATTTTATAACAACTTTTGAAATACAAAACTATAACTGTATATACATACCTGTATAACTCATAACATCACAACGGAAATATACTCTATATATAACTAATGTTGAAGCCTCTTGCTCCAAGCTCCTCCAAGTATATCTGAAAAATCCCGACTACTTGACTGCCTGTACAAATTTGGGCACCCAAGAGCTTAGGGAAAACAAAACAAAATAAACTATGGGTCAGTCATGTGACTGGTGTGAGTAAACTCCAAACACTTGGTTTAACTTTTCAAAATCCTTTTCAAAGGAATGATAATCGTAAGACCAATCCACACATAAACACGGATGGTTTTTACCTTACGATAACCCAAAATACTTCTTAAAATCAATATTTTCTGAAATTATAATAATGTCTAAATCAAGTAGATAGCAATCTAGTAGAACGCTTTCATCTCACGCTCTACATATATAATACACTGTTGACAGGCAAAATTGTCGCACGCCAACACCCAATGTGTATGTGTGAACAATTATCCAGATAAGCAGTAAAGTATGTAAATGCAGGGAGACACAGCTTATAGTGGTTCGGCACTAACGCCTACATCCACTTTATAATCCTTATTCATCATATCTTTGGTTGATTACAAGGTTGTACAAGTTCGAATAGTAGCTAAGTTCAAAGTGTTACAATGGAATAGCAAAATATATGCTTGTTCTACACTGACTAAATTGCCCTTCTTCTTCTCCGTTGAAAAGCATTGACTTGGTCAACAATATCCGAGTTTGGTGTTCACATCCATGAAGTTCAAAAGTAGCATAACAATCCTTGTTAATGTTCGAGTGTTGAAGGAAAACATGCATGCCATGTTTTAATTATCCATGTCATCTCTCATGGCCATGGTGGAGGTGTTGGAAGCCATTAATGAGTATTTGGAGCTCTCAAGGTCCAAAAATTCCAAGGGAGAAGACCCCCAATTATGGCCATGGCTTGAGGTATTTATAGGAGGAAGGTTAGGTGGGAGCAGGTGAGAAATGGGGCCCATAAGAAGCAATTTTTGTACCCTAAAAGCAGCCTCGTAACAGAAATTTTGACCCCAGGAATTTCGACCTCAGGAATTTCGACCCTAGGGATTTCGACCCCAGGAATTTCGACCCCAGGAATTTCGACCCTAGAATTTCGACCCAAGGAATTTCGACCCTGGGAATTTCTACCCAGGCCCAGAAATTTCGACCCCAGGAATTTCGACCCCGGAATTTCAACTCCAGGAATTTCGACCCTGGGAATTTCAACCCAGGAATTTCGAACCTAGAATTTCGAACCTAGAGTTTCGAACCCAGAATTTCAAACCTAGAATTTTGAACACAGATGTGACGTGACTTTTTGACGCTTGAGCGCGTCGCTCACCAAATATTTGACATGTGGCAGCTTTGACTAAAAAGCGTGTCAACATTTGGTCCCCAAAACATATCTTGCTTGACCAAGGAAGGTGTGTTTTGCGATGAGAAGAGAAATCCAGAAACCAAACCTAGGAGAAGTCCGGCGCGAGCTTCTATATTCATAAGACGGAAGATCACGATCGCTTGGGATCGTATTAAGGAGAGAAATCCGACGATCACTTGGCATCGTATTAATAGAAAACCAGAGCAACCAGAGTATCCAAGAGACTAGAGGAGCCCAGTAACCTACATAGAAAAGGTGTACACATATTCATATGTGAGCGGACTTGCCGGGCCGCCGACAAGGCTTCTATAAGTCATCGTATTCATTTGGTAGACTGCATTCAAGGCGATCTCACGTTGGTGAGGTGGCCAAGGCATGTTAGAGCATTCAAGGAAATCTCACGTTGGTGAGATGACCTCGGGAAGCGGCATTTAAGGGGATCTCGCATTGAGGGAGATGACCTTGGCAAGTGGCATTCAAGGAAATCTCGCGTTGAGGGAGACGACCTTGGCAAGTAGCGTTCAAGGAGATCTCATATTGGTGAGATGACCTTGGCATGTAGCATTCAAGAAGATCTCGTGTTAGCGAGATGGTCTTGGCAAGTAGCATTCAAGGATATCTCACATTGGTGAGATGACCTCAGCAAGTAGCATTCAAGGAGATCTCACATTGGTGAGATGACCTTGGCATGTAGCATTCAAGGAGATCTCACATTGGTGAGATGACCTCGGCAAGTAGCATTCAAGGAGATCTCACATTGGTGAGATGACCTCGACAAGTAGCATTCAAGGAGATCTCACATTGGTGAGATGATGACATTGGCATGTAGCATTCAAGGAGATCTCACATTAGTGAGATGACCTCGGCAA
The DNA here is from genome assembly GCA_030737875.1 of Allium sativum. Lineage (NCBI taxonomy): Eukaryota > Viridiplantae > Streptophyta > Magnoliopsida > Asparagales > Amaryllidaceae > Allium > Allium sativum. The sequence goes on from CM060920.1 coordinate 497,233,868, forward strand.
GTAGCATTCAAGGAGATCTCACATTGGTGAGATGACCTCGGCATGTAGCATTCAAGGAGATCTCACATTGGTGAGATGACCTCGGCAAGTATCATTCAAGGAGATCTCACATTGGTGAGATGACCTTGGCATGTAGCATTCAAGGAGATCTCACATTGGTGAGATGACCTCGGCAAGTAGAATTCAAGGAAATCTCACGTTGGTGAGATGACCTTGGCATGTAGCATTCAAGGAGATCTCACATTGGTGAGATGACCTCGGCCAGTAGAAATCAAGGAGATCTCACATTGGTGAGATGACCTTGGCATGTAGCATTCAAGGAGATCTCACATTGGTGAGATGACCTCGGCAAGTAGCATTCAAGGAGATCTCACATTAGTGAGATGACCTTGGTATGTAGCATTCATGGAGATGTCACATTGGTGAGATGACCTCGACAAGTAGCATTCAAGGAGATCTCACATTGGTGAGATGACCTTGGCATGTAGCATTAAACGAGATCTCACATTGGTGAGATGACCACAGCAAGTAGCATTCAGGGAGATCTCACATTGGTGAGATGACCTTAGCATGTAGCATTCAAGGAGATCTCACATTGGTGAGATGACCTCGGCAAGTGGAGTCAAGGCGACCTTATCGAAGTAAGACAAGGAGCCAAGATAGTCACGAGTGGATATTCTTTTTGTGTCGCTGACAAGTCCACCCAGTATGATTCGGGGTTGTCGACAAGGCGACCCACTTCGGAAGCTGGCTTGCCCCCGTGCATGGGTAAGTGCACTTGGCCATTTTTTGATTTTGAGTTCATTCATAGAGGAAAGCCATAAGTGAGGACTAAGGTCCTTAAATACCCAAAAGGAAGGATACATCCAGAGGACTAAGGTCCTTAAATACAATGCCATGGGCTGAAGCCCAAATACTTGAGCCTAGAGAGCCAGAATTAGAAAGCCATAAGTGAGGAGCACATTATTTGAGAGTCATAGAAAACCATAATAAGACTAGAAGACCGAAAAGCCGTAAGATACTGATGCTAGGGAGGCTTGAACCCTAACATCAGATCCAGTGAGAGACTTAGCTGATGATGATGCCGCGGCGGGTGCTGGTCTCGGGTCTGTCCTGATTCCTTTGAGGGGCCCGAACAAACCGTGCCAGCTCTCCATGTCTAACAGCTCTTCAATATCATTCTTAAGATGACGTCAATCATTTGTATTGGGACTATCGGTTTCGTGAAATATGCAATATCGGCCGGGATTGCTTAGTTGTCGAGGGGGATCCTGAGTGAAAGGCCTTTTGAAGGGAGCAATAGGGTGAACTTCTCGGTAGATCTCCTCGAGAGTGTGAGTAAGTTCCATGAAGGTCGAGTACCTTTCTTGCCTATTAGCGCTGTTGCGATCATTCCCCATTGGAGGTTGCTGAGTAGAATCTTTAGCTTTTCCAGGATCGGGAGATTTCACGTCCTTAACAGCATTGACATCGACAACCTTCTTGCTATTGTTGGCCTTCGCATCTTCTTCTCGAAGGAACCTTTTGGCTTCAAAGTAGAACTCACTAAGGTCCCTTGGCGGGTCCCGGTGCAATGAAGTCCTGAATTCAGATTTATCTAGAATGCCCGATACTGCGGCCATTAAAACCATGAAAGGGTCAGGTCGGTCGACTGATGCGACCGTAGCATTGAACCATTTCAAGAACTTCCGTAGAGTCTCGCTGGACTTCTGGTTAATGCTATTGAGAGTCATGACGCTTTTTGGGCGAGCTATGTTGACTCTAAACTGTTCCACAAATCGGGTAATCAAAGCATTCCAAGAAGTGATGGAGTCCGACTCCAGCTGCTTGTACCACATCGCAGCTATGTCTGTTAAGAAGAGCGAGAAGTACTTAGCCATGACATTATCCAAACCCGAGAGAACTTCCATATGTCGAATGTATCCCATGAGGTGAGCATTTCAGTCCTTGCGACCGTCATAAGGATCCAAGACTGGTAGCTTAAAATCAGGTGGGTTCCGAGAATTTCTAATATCCAAAGAGAGCGGGCTGCAAGTCACACAATCCATGTCCATAGAAGAAGCACCACCTCGAGTGAACCGACGGAGGACATCTACCATCTCTGACCCGTTCCCGAAAGCGAGCAACTGATTTAAATTATCCAAAGCGGCACTGGTGCCCCCAGTGTTCGGGTCCAAGTTGGGAGCTGGTTGAGTGAAAAGGAAGTCTGGTTGGATTCCAACTTTAGGGGCCACATTAGGTGCAATCCTGGCTCCCAGAACCTTGGGAGCGCTACCATCCAAAGCTGCGTGCATCACCGCTTGAGCAACAATCCCTATTGCGGAGCTCGCAACTTATCCAGGTAAAGTAGCGTCGCGGGCTAGAACGACGTCGGGATTAGGGGTGCCCCTGAGTGTAGTGGAACCGACACCATTCCAAGGAGCGGCGTCGGCCTGTTGTTTTGTATGTGGGGTTACCCCCAAGTCCCGAGTCGTGGGTGGGGGAACGTTGGTACTTGTCCCAATAATGTTCGCCTGGCCAGTCGGCCTTGAAGTGTTCCTTATCCTTTCTTCCATAAGACCGAGGAAGGTATTAAAAGCATCTTCTTGTCGCTTGAGTCGAGTGTTCAAATTAGTAGCGAGATTCTTGATCATTCCATCGACGTCTTCTCAAGTAACATTGTCCGTTGGAACTTCAGTCGAAGAAAGTTCATGACTTCCTTCATCTCCTGTCGCTTCATGAGCTTCAGTGATAGCTGGGAGCTTCTTTCCCTTAACACCCATGGTGTGAGGTGGGTAAAGTTAAAGTTGAAGCCAAGGTTTGAAGACAAATCCGAATAGTTAATCCGATGCAGAGGTCGAAGTTGTGCGTCCCCTACCTGGCGGGCCAAAATGTTGACGGGCAAAATTTTCGCATGCCAACACCCAATGTGTACGTGTGAACAATTATCCAAATAAGCAGTAAAGTATGTAAATGGGAGGAGACATAGATTTTATAGTGGTTCGACACTAACGCCTACATCCAATTTATAATCCTTATTCGTCATATCTTTGGTTGATTACAATGTTGTACAAGTTTGGACAATAGCTAAGTTCAAAGTGCTACAATGGAATAGCGAAATATATGCTTGTTCTACACTTTGACTAAATTGCCCTTCTTCTTCTTCGTTGAAAAGCGTTGACTTGGTTAACAATATCCGAGTTTGGTGTTCATGTCCATGTAGTTCAAAAGTAGCATAATAATCCTTGTTAATGTTTAAGTGTTAAAGGAAAACATGCATGCCATGTTTTAATTATCCATGTCATCTCCCATGGCCATGGTAGAGGTGTTGGAAGCCATTAATGAGTGTTTGGAGCTCTCAAGGTCTAAAAATTTCAAGGGAGAAGACCCCTAATGAAGGCCAAGGCTCGGGGTATTTATAGGAGGAAGGTTAGGTGGGAGTAGGTGAGAAATGGGACCCATAAGAAGCAACATTCTTACCCTAAAAGCAGCCTCGTAACAGAAATTTCGATCCTTGGAATTTCGTCCCTAGAAATTTCGACCCTAGGAATTTCAACCCCAGGGATTTCGATCCCAGGAATTTCAACCCCAGAAATTTTGACACTGGAATTTCGACCCCAGGAATTTCGACCCTAGGAATTTCGACCCTGGGAATTTCGACCCAGGAATTTCGAACCCTGGAATTTCGACCCCAGGAATTTCGACCTTGGGTATTTTGACCTAGGAATTTCGAACCCAGAGTTTCGAACCCAGAATTTCGAACCCAGATGTGACGTGATTTTTGACGCTTGAGCGCGTCGCTCACCAAATACTTGACGTGTGACAGATTTGACTAAAAAGCGTGTCAACATACACAATCAAAAACTGCAGGCTCTTACTGGGTAATGGATTACCAACTATGATAAGGTATGGAATCACCTTCCGATCAGTGTACTCTAGAAGCGATACATTGGAGTTCAACAAGAACATCTTGTAACTCGGTTACACATGACCGACCATTCATTTCGCTTGAATGTTCCGAATATATTGTCACCTTACGATTGGTATACCAACATAACCGTTCTCGGGAGATACATAATTGAGAGAAGTAACAAATATGAATATTCTCTAGATGGTGATAATATACCCTAATTGGATGCGACCCACCTAGCCATGTTGCCTGCCCGATTTCTGTCATTTCTCGGTTGATGAGACTTCAGGTCATAACCTATACTTTGACAGATCACACCATCGTCTACTTTGAATGCCACATCGTCAAACCCGCCAAATCACAAATTGATTTCCCTAAAAATACCATGGGTATAAAGCTAAGAGAAATGAATTCCTCCGCCACCAACGTAAATACGTTTGAAGTGATCAACTTACGCAATCTATTACATATAGTCTGTCAGACATTCGTCCATACACGTTGTCCTAAGACTGGACAAACCGAAGGCACTATCATGTAGATCCATCTTAGGCAATTTCTACCTGGTATCGCGAGGACAGCCCTTGCATAAATTCCGCCTTCAATTATTTTCATCATATTTGATTCACAATGCTAATGCCTATATGGAGTGGTTTTCAGATAATAAAATCTGATCCCGGTCTCTCCGTATTGATAGCGGAAAAAGGTCAAAACTTTGATAATCGGTTATTTAACTGTCAAAGAAAACATACATACAAACAATGGTCGTATTTCCAAATGGAAATTACACCGATCAATCATTAATTAATATTCAACCCCTTTAAATTAATTTATCATTAATTTATTCATTCCTTAATCTCCCAAATAATTTTCCAACTCGCTTAGCCGCTCACGATTTCTTGGAAAAACGTTTCCATTTAATTTAAACTATTTATTTTCTAAATTTTAGAAAATATATCTTATCAATATCGAAAAAAAAACCATTTGTCATCGTGCACCATTACTCTTCTCTATCCATTAGTCACTAACTATAAATTAGTAAGAGAACAACTCCCTAAGTATTAACCCCAAAGGCTGAAACCAACATCAGATCAATACCTAGAAAGCCGTTCAGCTTAACTAGTCTCTAGTTAGTTTCGAATTTCCTTAACTCCATTTAAATCTGCAAAACGTTTGCTTTTAAATCATTATTCACTTTAAAATGTGAATATTATTTATTTACAAAAAAAACTCATTTTATTAAATCAAATCTTGATTTAATTAAATATTTCCATTACAGTTTAAAATCCCATCTATCTAGTTCTTTTACAAATCCATGCTCGTATTTCACTCCATATACTCCATTTATAAATCAACTTCCTGTTAAATAAATATCAAGTTTATAACTTAATCTCGATTTCCTATTTAATTACCAATTATTTGTTTCAAAGAAAATATTACCTATCTTGCCAATTACTGAATTCTATAATATATAATTTATAAGAATAAATCATTTTAATAACATGCAACATCGTCGAATTTAAACAACAAATCTTTATTGATTTGTTTCAATTTTATTCCTATTTCGAATATTGAAATAATTTCATCGTTTTCTTTCTAAATGATTTCCATTTTCCTTTGTAAATAAATTCTTATCTTGAATTTATATTTTTAAAACTATTTATAATAATCAATTTGCTTCATTTATAAATATCGTTTATAAATCAAATTACTTGTTTTTATAAAATCAGAAACAAGTTATTATATTCTAACTAATCGAAATTCCATTTCTATTTAAAAATAGAAATTCTTTTTTAAAACCCCAATTTCTTTTCCAATATATTCGAATATATTTTACGGTATCTATATACCAATTATTTCAGGTCAATATTGTTCAACCACCCTAAACACACCAAAAAATCAATCATAGATTATTTATCACATCATACAATACACTATATGAAAAACAACGATAATTGTTGAGGAATCCAGTCGGATTCCTCCAACCTGTTTCCCTGCATCCACAGATGTTAATCAACATGAATAATATGAGTTTTAGATTAAATATGAAATAAAATAATAAATATAATCCGTATTAAATTAATGACATATATGTATAACTATATATATATATATATTATTCAACCGATTTATAAGCAAATCACCTAAACAACCATCACACACAGCATTCGATCATTTTTTATCAATATTAAATAAGGTTCATAAAATTATAAAACGGGACAGAGTTAGTGAGTTTACTCACCTTGGTCGTTAATCGTAAATAATGATTAATGTTCGGTTGATCATATCAGGCATTTAATTCCGCCAAAAATTGAAACGATCTCCAAATAGCTCCAAACTTGCTCCATTATGTAGCCTTCATCCATATGATCCCAACAGATCAAACCGTTTGTAAAATTGATCATGTATGGACAGGATATTCAGATTACAAATTTGGATACATTATTTAAATTAATTTAAAACTTAACTTAATATAAACGCGGGACTTACCCTTAAAATCTGGCCCAACTCCTTACTTTCAACCTGAATGAAGCAGTCCATCACCTTCCTTCTGTTTGAATCAATAGAAAAGCCCGCATGCCATACCTTGTCGCACATATAAACTTCCCCCTCAATATTTAACACCCGGTTTTAAATTTAATCCACCTTCTCTTAATATAAATAAATGGACCTCACTTTTCATCGGCCTACGTAACCATTTAGATGCCCACCCGCTTGCATGCTACAGTGCCATCATCTTCCCCTTTCACATAAACCCGTCAGCTCCTCTTATTTGTCTCCCCCATTAAGTTTCTTGCCTTGATCTCCTTTCACATTCTTCTTTTAATCCAGACATGTCCCTTCTTCCCTCAACGAAATGGTCTGCTCCTAATAGCCCATTTATACCCGATACTCCTATAGCCAATGCCATTCATATGCATACCGAAGCCACTATCTCCCCCTATGTAGGATGTAGAGGACATAATTTGGACTACTTTGGGTCCCAGGTCTATGTTGAAAATGCTACTAGATGTTGCTGGGGGTATGTAGGCATATTTCTTGAATGTCAAGTACAACTGTCTTATAAACTTGAAGTGTAGAGTTTTAATATTTTCTACCAAATTCTGCACAACTCCCCTCATACCCAGTTCTTCATCCTTCTTTATTTGCTAATGCATAAGTATAGTGCATGTTGAATACATCTTGTTGACACGTATACCCCTACGTGACCTCTACATACCCATCCACGCCATGTCCTACTCGTCCGCACCTTCTTCTACTAACTCGAAGTTCAGCTCGCTCACGTTTACGTCATAGCATCCCTAGGTTCATACTCACACCATATATAAAACCCACGTCGACCCTTTGACTTGCGTTTGAACTCCTCTGTAACGCCCCGTATTTTTGGTGAACGTCAAAGTAACAAATTAAAGTATATTTAATTTTTAAGAGAAGAATTAAGGGAAACTGGTTACGCCATTGCGTTCATCTCGGAATTTTTCTTGAGATAGAGTCTGAGTTTGCGTAAATCGGACTCCATATGAAGAAGTTACGACCTTCAGAAGTTTCAGAGATTTAAATAAAATAGCTCAGGTTTGAAATTCGAAATTCAAATCACACACCCGGGCTGGGAGGGAAATTTCCCGCCTAGGACCCAGATCGACCTGGGTTACATAGGTCGACCGGGGGTCGACCTGGGGGTCGACCTCCCCTCTATTTCCAGATCCGAGGACAGGTTCGTTTTTCTGTATTTGGACGCCCGTTCTGACCAGATTTTTTGATCCCTATGCTATATAAACACCCCTAAGGCTACAGTTTTCTCTACATAACTTCATTTTGCCTATACTCTACCCTAATTCATATGAAAATAAATCAAAGACGGGGTTATTCTACTCAAGTCCTTCGTAGAATCAAGTTAAAATTCAAGTAGAGATTCAAAGGATAATTCAACGACTTCAACAACTATTTCTAAGAATCAAATCAAATCTAAATTAGAAGAACAAATAGTCTACTTCAAGGGAAAGCTATTCAGTTTCAGAATAAAGATCCCAGAATTCAAGACCGTTCTGTAATTTGTAAGTTCACGTTACTTTCAGAAATAAAAGTTAATTGTGATTCTGACATTGTAATAAATATGGATCTGAGATTGTGCCTATTTCTATCTGTCTTTCTATATCCTTTGGATCTATCTCATTGATAATATTATGTCCATTATTTGTCTCTTCTTTCCTTTTTTGTTTTGTTTTATAGTCAGGCTACTGCTAGCCTGAGCCAAATCTCATAAGAGATGAACGTATGTTGGAAATAAAATTGGGCATAATATATGATTTGGACATGACTAGCGCCAAAAATTGGGAAAAGTATTAAATTGTGTATAATTGGGCATAATTGAGTTGTAACTGGTTTGAGGACATAACACATGTTTTATTCAAAACGTAAAGTGTATCGAACATATGACTTGGGATTTGAGGCGTAAAGTATTAGACATATGACTTGAGATTTGAGACATAAAGTATTGGACATATGACTTGGGATTTGGGGAGTAAATAGAACTGTAAATATAAGGCATAGTACATGTTGTGGTTTAAGATCTAAAATTGGGACACATATATATGTATGATAGTTTATGATTTGGAAGAAGAAGATTAGGGTGTATAGTGATGTATGGCTTAGGCATGAAAACAAGATTTGCCTTTGTTTTGTAAGTCAGTTACTTTTTAGATTTGAACACCTAAATCTAATTGTGACATGTAATAAAATGGACATGAGAATATGCCTGATGTAAGCTATCCTTTCATTGAAATCTATGCCTGAGTATATATATATATCTTTGGGAATCATTTTGGACTATGAAACCGGTCCAATCATATCCATCCTTGATGTATATCGGAACTGTAATCCTTTTTAAGTTCATGATATAATTCTTATCATATCTATATGCCTGCGATGTATTCCTTGCAAAACTTGTCTTTTTAGTACATCAAGTTTATTGGACCAGTAGTTCTTATCATCATATGACTATGCCTATCCTTACGATGTTCCATCTTGCTTCTCCCCTTATATTATGAATCTTGAGTTGAATCTCGAAATACGTATGTTGTGAATGCGGGGGAAATTGGGTATAACATGAAATTGACATTATTTGGCATAATTTGGAACATGTAATATGACATAACTGTTAAGATGAAATTTTGGGTAATTTGACATGAATTGTGGAATATGTAATTTGACATATTGAACCTAGAATCGGCATGAACGACAAAGTATGAAGTTGGCATATAAATCACGTTTTGGGCAAAATTGTCATTGTTGCGAATTTGGGGTAACTTGAGCATTAAATCTAGATTGGTTGTAAAATGTAACATGACTAGTTTTGGTGAATTTGGTAATTAGCATGTAAAATCTAGATTTGGGTATATAGGGTAAATGTGTAGATTAAAGTTGAACATGCCTAACCCGAGGTTAGATTGAGTTGTGGTGTAAAACTGCCCGGAACCGCCCGGCACATCCAGTAAGCACAACAACACCTATCTAATGTGAGAGGTTAGTGCATCATGCCCAAGAAAAACCGAGGTTAGATTGAGTTATGGTGTAAAACTACCCGGAACCGCCCGGCACATCCAGTAACCGCAATAACACATATCTAATGTGAGAGGTTGGTGCATTAATGAACAAGATGAATGAGTAGGGTTAAGTTCATAGGAACACTTAACCAATATAACATGGATGACTAGGGTTAAGTAATGAGAAACACTTAACCAATATGACAAGATGGATGAGTAGGGTTAAGTTAATAGGAAACGCTTAACCGGTATAGTATGATAAATGGAAAGGGTTAAGTTAACACTTAACCAATATAACTTGATTTGTGGTAGGGTTAAGTTAACACAAGAAGGCGACACTTAACCAAAGTAACATGACATGATGAGTAGGTGGGTTAAGTTAACTTGAATTGACTGATGACACTTAACCAATACAACAAGACGAACACGTGGGGTTAAGTAACAAGGAAACACTTAACCAATATAACTTGATGAACGAACGGGGTTAAGTTAATAAGGAACACTTAACCAACGTGACATGATGAATGGGTGGGTTAAGTTAACATGAATGGACAACACTTAACCAATATGACGTAATGTGCGGGAGGGTTAAGTACATATTGGGTTGGTGGGTAATATTAGTACATATAGGCCCACAAAACTTAACTGTTAAATAAACATGCTTGAATCAGTGGGAGGGTTAAGTACATATCGGGTTGGTGGGTAATATTAGTAAATATAGGCCCACAAACTTAACCAGTAAGAAACCCTAGTAATGGGGACCCATTTCAGCAGTAACCCACATAGATGTATCACGGTACCTTGAACTAGGCAGGGCGGGGCACGATTACTGGGCTGATTATAAGCGGTCAAAACAGCGGCAGGGGGGTATGTCAGTGTAGGTTCCAACGGTTTACGGGCGTGCACGTACTCTGGAGTGGGAAAAAGCAGGCATTGGGTACCAGTAGTTATACACTGTGCATCTTGAATCGTGTCGAGTCGCTATCATAAGGATTGATACACCTTATGGCGGGACCAGCACAGGGTATCTACCGCAAGAGAGGGCCGATTGACACAGACACATGGAACACTAATGCAAGTAAAGAGCCGATCGATATGGTAGTAAGGGTACATCTAACATGTTCATGGCAATTAGGCTGATTGAGGTGGAATCCTCACGATAGATGTACACCTAAAGGCTACCACAATTACGGGGATTGGGATCACGTTATCATTTTATACAGATTACTAGTTGGGACACTCGTTAGGTGGTGCAGAGATAGATATAGAAATCAGAATAACAAAGTAGTAGCGAAGCAGAGAAAGAGTAGAAGCGCATTCAGTTTATCTAGCCTTATCATACCTTATACTTATCCTGTGTTATCTAGTTATCCCTGTTATCACGGTATTGTCTTATATTCAGTTTATTCATGTCAAAATGCTTTTGCCTGTTTATATGCTGAAAGTCACTGGACTTACCAGACTTATGTCTGACCTTGTTTTGTTTCGCCTCTTTTCTTCCGTTCCCCCTAAGTTCTCAGGGAGGAAATGTTACCACTTAGCTCAGTTTTCTTTTCAAGCTCGAAGATAGTCGATGTTTTGCTTTGGACCCTCTCTTCCACTGCTATGGCTGGTTCATGCTTTATTGGGAAATATCATTGTTATTTTTATGCTTCTTTTATACTTGGTAGTCTTTAAATCAAGACAAAAGTTCTATGTATTACTTTTAAGTATGATTGAGACAACTGTTGTAAAAGCTTGACTAAACCACATTGTTAATAAAATGACTTTATTTTCTGCTGTTTTATTTGTCTGTCTTGTAATTTATCTGCATCTTTTACCTAAAGCGCTCCACCGAAGTTAAGGCATTCCCTTTGTGAGTGACCTTAACGGAGGTGGGTTGTTTCACTTGGTATCAGAGCTGAAGGTTACCGGATCAGATAAAAGATTTGAAAAATTAATTTCAAAACGGTTTTAAAAGAAGAATTTTCAAAAGAAAAGTTTTGTTTTAAAGGCATATTCCCCAAAGCCATATGCACTATCTTTTGATCCTCTGTTTGAATTCTTGTTTCCTTCTTTCCTAAGTCTCTAGGGCTCCTGGCTTTCTAGGAGGTAACCTCATCGCGGCATGGTTCCGTAGGCTTGATGAGACTACGACACTTGTCAAAGGGAAAATAAGCGCCCAACTTCCATCTATAGCCGCAGTAGTTTCACCTGCCGCTAATTTTCTTTCGAGCTTTGTTGGATTTTACGTGCGATGGAGGCAGCTTTCAAGAGACCTGTCAACAAGTTACACAAGGATGGCAAAGATGAGAATGAGGGAGTTTGGCTAAGGAGCACAACCCAAGGATGAAGAACTCATGGATATAGACTTGGTTCACAAAGAAGGGGAGGAAAGAATAGTAAAACCTAAGACAAGAGGAAGTATCTTTATTATGGTATAACGGGTCGTATAATTAAGGACAAGGGCAGGAACAAATGACAGGATTTTCGGGAGGGCAAATGCATGCTCTCACTCCCAGCGTACCTGAGAGAGAGGTAGTAAGGTGTCTGTTGAAAGTGTTTAGTTTTTCCTCTTTGATCATCCTGTTAGTACTCTTTTTGATTTTAGCGCTTCACATTCGTTTATATCTGCTTCTATAGGGGAGTCTCTGCACCTTAGTACTTGTATAGTAGGATCCCATTATTGTCTCAAATCCAATTTGTGGTTCGGCTCATTTATCTTTGGTTTGTAAGGATTTGAGATACTTATGTTTTTGGTTTCACGGGTTATGTGTTGATTCTAGACATGGATTGGTTAGGAGGGTAGTTAGACTTTCGACTTGCCTCGGGAATACCCTCGAGATTTCGTGCGATCCTAAGGGATCAGTTTGTCTTAGCTACCTAAAATCACTTAATGCATCTATTGACGATTTGCGATCCGTTAGAGTAGTCCATGAGTACGCAGATGTTTTTGATTAAGTTAGGGGTTTGCCCCCTAAAACACGATATAGACTGCATATATTAGTTGACAATGCAAAGCTAGTTATGCGATCAACGATAGTTTTGGAACAAGATTGCCGAGGACAGCCAGAGCCAGTTAAGTGCTCAATTGTTTGGTTGTTTTGCTAGTATCATCTCACATAAATCGTCCAAATTCGGAGAGGTATTCCTTGGGTGCTTGTCTGATATTGGTTTAGGCCTTTGGGGCTTGTACTTGAGGGATGTCAAGTTCGACTAGGATGGTTTGCGTGAGAGATATCGACCCTTATATTCGTGACATGATGGATAAGCTAAGTAGAAGAGAGACCTATAATCATCTTAGTATATACACTTGGTATCATGGTTAACATCTGTTTATCTTGGAAAGATAGTTCGACAACATTGGATACCCTCTAGCATAGTAAGTGGTCGAGGTCCTATCTTTACTAGTGGGTTTTGGAAATGGAGGTCAAGAAGCTTCGCAATCGTGAAGTTAAATTAGTCAAGGTACATTGGAGTGAAGCTCAAGAAGATGCGACTTAGAAGACTGAAGACTAGATACACGCATCATACCCTTTTTGAGGGTATATCCTTGATTCCTTTTTTTCTGTAAAGTTTATTTGCATGCTATTCTTTATCTTTTAAATATATCCTCTAGGTCATATCTTCGATCCTTAGGTAGAAGCCAATGGATGTAAACATGTGTTTGAGACATGTTATGTTTGGTGGATGCAAGTGGTTGCATGGGTTTGCTAGTGGTTGCATATACACACATCAGGCACTAGATCGGCTTAGTCACTTTCATATTGCATATGCATATGAATGTATTTGTATATGGATTGAAACTTGATGTGTTATCATATGGATGTTGCATTTGTATGAATGATTGTGCACTCATGTAGAAGTTATAAAGTACGATTAGGGATAATTGCATACATGATGGACTCATGGCACTGACATAATTCGCATTGAGGAGGTCAACTGAATCAGTAGACCGCCTGATTTTGCATTAGCTAAGGACATGTACACACACTATGCATATGATCATGAAAGCATTATAAATCCTTTTAAAGACAATGGACGCCTGTGATTGAATGGTTGAGTAGATGGATGTTGGATGTTATGATATGCATTCTTCTTAACTTGAAGATTTCGGGGACGAAATCCTTTAAGGAGGGGAGAATGTAACACCCCGTATTTTCGGTGAACGTCAAAGTAAAAAATTAAAGTATACTTAATTTTTAAGAGAAGAATTAAGGGAAACATGTTACGCCATTGCGTTCATCTCAGAATTCTGCTTGAGATAGAGTCCGAGTTTGCTTAAATCGGACTTCATATGAAGAAGTTATGACCTTCAGAAGTTTCAGCGATTTAAATAAAATAACTCAGGTTTGAAATTCGAAATTCATATCACACACCCGGGCTGGGCGGGAAATTTCCCTCCCAGGACCCAGATCGACCAGCGGGTTGACCTGGGTCACATAGGTCGACCAGGGGGTCGACCTCCCCCCTATTTCCAAATCCGAGGACAGGTTCATTTTTATGTATTTGGAGGCCCGTTCTGACCAGATTCGTTGATCCCTATGCTATATAAACACCCCTAAGGCTACAGTTTTCTCTACACAACTTCATTTTGCATATACTCTACCCTAATTCATATAAAAATAAATCAATGACGGGGTTATGCTGCTCAATTCCTTCGTAGAATCAAGTTAAAATTCAAGTAGAGATTCAAAGGCTAATTCAACGACTTCAACAACTATTTCTAAGAATCAAATCAAATCTAAATTATAAGAACAAAAATTCTACTTCAAGGGAAAGCTATTCAGTTTCAGAATACAGATCCCAGAATTTAGGACCGTTCTGTAATTTGTAAGTTCACATTACTTTCAGAAATAAAATTTATTGTGATTCTGACATTGTAATAAATCTGGATCTGAGATTATGCCTATTTCTATCTGTCTTTCTACATCCTTTGGATCTATCCATTCTTTGTCTCTTCTTTCCTTCTTCCTTTTTTGTTTTATAGCCAGGCTACTGCGAGCTTGGGCCAAATCTCATAAGAGATGAATGTATGTTGGAAATAAAATTGGGAATAATATATGATTTGGACATGACTAGCGCTAAAAATTGGGAAAAGTATTAAATTGTGTATAATTTGGCATAATTGAGCTGTAACTGATTTGAGGACATAACACATGTTGTATTCAAAACATAAAGTGTATCGAACATATGACTTGGGATTTGAGGCATAAAGTATTGGACATATGACTTGAGATTTGAGACATAAAGTATTGGACATATGACTTGGGATTTGGGGCGTAAATTGAACTGTAAATATAAGGCATAGTACATGTTGTGGTTTAAGATCTAAAATTAGGGCATATATATATATATATTATAGTTTATGATTTGGAAGAAGAAGATTAGGGTGTATAGTGATGTATGGCTTAGGCATGAAAACGAGATTTGCCTTTGTTTTGTAAGTCAGTTACTTTTTAGATTTGAACACCTAAATCTAATTGTGACATGTAATAAAATGGATATGAGAATATGCCTGATGTAAGCTATCCTTTCGTTGAAATCTGTGCCTGAGTATATATATCTTTGGGAATCATTTTTGACTATGAAACTGGCCTAATCATATCTATCCTTGATGTATATCGGAACTGTAATCCTTTTTAAGTTCATGATATAATTCTTTTCATATCTATATGCCTGCGATGTATTCCTTGCAAAACTTGTCTTTTTAGTACATCAAGTTTATTGGACCAGTAGTTCTTATCATCATATGACTATTCCTATCCTTATGATGTTCCATCTTGCTTCTCCCCTTATATTATGAATCTTGAGTTGAATCTCGAAATACGTATGTTATGAATGCAGGGGAAATTGGGTATAACATGAAATTGACATTATTTGGCATAATTTGGAACATGAAATATGGCATAACTGTTAAGATGCAATTTGGGGTAATTTGACATGAATTATGGAATATGTAATTTGACATATTGAACCTAGAATCGGCATGAACGACAAAGTATGAAGTTGGCATATAAATCATGTTTTGGGAAAAATTGTTATTGTTGCGAATTTGGGGTAACTTGAGCATTAAATCTAGATTGGTTGTAAAATGTAACATGACTAGTTTTGGTGAATTTGGTAATTAGCATGTAAAATCTAGATTTGGGTATATAGGGTAAATGTGTAGATTAAAGATGAACATGCCTAACCCGAGGTTAGATTGAGTTGTGGTGTAAAACTGCCCGGAACCGCCCGGCACATCCAGTAAGCACAACAACACCTATCTAATGTGAGAGGTTAGTGCATCATGCCCAAGAAAAACCCGAGGTTAGATTGAGTTGTGGTGTAAAACTGCCCGGAACCGCCCGGCACATCCAGTAACCGCAACAACACATATCTAATGTGAGAGGTTGGTGCATTAATGAATAAGATGAATGAGTAGGGTTAAGTTCATAGGAACACTTAACCAATATAACATGGATGACTAGGGTTAAGTAATGAGAAACACTTAACCAATATGACAAGATGGATGACTAGGGTTAAGTTAATAGGAAATGCTTAACCGGTATAGTATGATAAATGGAAAGGGTTAAGTTAACACTTAACTAATATAACTTGATTTGTGGTAGGGTTAAGTTAACACAAGAAGGCGACACTTAACCAAAGTAACATGACATGATGAGTAGGTGGGTTAAGTTAACTTGAATTGACTGATGACACTTAACCAATATAACAAGACGAACACGTGGGGTTAAGTAACAAGGAAACACTTAACCAATATAACTTGATGAACGAACGGGGTTAAGTTAATAAGGAACACTTAACCAACATGACACGATGAATGGGTGGGTTAAGTTAACATGAATGGACAACAGTTAACCAATATGACGTAATGTGCAGGAGGGTTAAGTACATATCGGGTTGGTGGGTAATATTAGTAAATATAGGCCCACAAAACTTAACCGTTAAATAAACATGCTTGAATCGGTGGGAGGGTTAAGTACATATCGGGTTGGTGGGTAATATTAGTAAATATAGGCCCACAAACTTAACCAGTAAGAATCCCTAGTAACAGGGACCCATTTCAGCAGTAACCCACATAGATGTATCACGGTACCTTGAACTAGGCAGGGTGGGGCACGATTACTGGGCTGATTATAAGCGGTCAAACCAGAGCAGGGGGGTACGTCAGTGTAGGTTCCGACGGTTTACGGGCGTGCACGTACTCCGGAGTGGGAAAAAGTAGGCACTGGGTACCAGTAGTTATACACTGTGCATCTTGAATCATGTCGAGTCGCTATCATAAGGATTGATACACCTTATGGTGGGACCAGCACAGGGTATCTACACGCAAGAGAGGGCTGATTGACACAGACACATGGAACATTAATATAAGAACCCGTAACTTCCCCGGTAAGGAAAGCCCGAATTGCTTTGAGGACAAGCCACATCGGAACGCAAACAGAAGAACATTTCATTGCTTATTACAACAATTCATCAGAATACCAGAATATATAGAGTATAAATCGATATTACACATTCACTAAATATCAGAGATTACAATACATTACAATAGCAGCGGAAAAATAATACAAAACACAACTAGAAGTAATACACGGATACAGAGCTTTCCGAGTATCGTTCCAGCTGTAAATCAGGATCCTGTGAATATAAATATGCAAAACCAAAACTACTAGCTGCCCGTGCCAAAATAAGGGCACCCAGAGTTTAGGTTAAAACAATAAACTCCAGGTCAGTCACGTGACTGGTGTGAGAACTAAAACAGTTATTAATCTTTATTTTAAAGTTAGGTAAATCAAGGGACCACGCCGTATAACACGGAACGGGTTTCCTCCCAAGAACACCAGTGCATAAAACAACAGCGCAATGCTAAATAAAGAACAATGAAGCTATTATAAGACCCAGGTCCCATCACACAATGCAACACAAGCCGGAGGATAGGGTTTTACCTTATAATAGCCAAAGAATGCTTGATACGCTAAATTTCATGTTCTATTATTACTATAAGTGTATAGTGTCAAAACAATTTCAATCATAAGTATCAGTCATAGACGGCATAAGTACCCCATCCCATTATGTCGCCATATTAGGCTCTACAATCAAAACCGCAAAGTCACGTATTGGAAGTTGGATTTCCATCTGTGAACCGAGGGAAGGGATCGTCCTCTACCGAATTCGAGACAATCTAGCCCATGTCTCAGGGACAGAACGCATCGACCCTTGGATCGTCAGGGCCGGTCCACTGATGTGGATTAAAATGCCTGAACACTACGTTTCCCCGCCCTATGGGGCGTAAATGAGCTAAATGACTCCATCGGCTCCACACAGTCACCGATATATCCGAGGCGCCTCGCAACAGCAACAACCACATAAGTCAAACTCGTCAGGGCGTGTAAAACCATTGACGCCACTTCTAGCTAGAAGGAAACGCATGCCCTCCCTAAGGTCCTCTCCCGTTTTTGGTTCACAACCGGGGTGTGAGGCTCGCGAATCAACGCTACACAAAGTTATGCCACACAGGCCGTGCTTTGATCATCAACCACAAGACTTTGCTTTTCAACAGAAGCCTTGATCATTTTCCACTTAGGCATGCCACACAGGCAATTCACTCCATGCGTTTGATATCCATCAATATATAACCCCTGAGCTCGTACGTCTCAGAGAAGGGCGTTAAGCAAGAGAATAAATTCTACGCCGCCAAACAGATATATATTTAATATAAATCAATCACACAGAAAAAAATCCAATGTCAGACACACAGTCCATTTACAAGTTCGTTCTGGGTCTGAACGAAACCGGAGGCACCTTGTACCTCGCATATCCATCGATCTCCAAGTACGTCTGGACGATCACTAACTGATTCCCTCCTCTTGGGTGTACGGCCCAATTAAGATCATCAGTAATCACCCAAACGACGTGAAGACCTCCGGTCTTCGACCACTGTCTTCATCCTCGACACCACGTCGAATCAGTTATTCAGAATGGGATAAACCCGGTCTTTCTGAATAACTCGCGTATATAATAAACAAGTGTTACACAAACACAACATACGCCTCATTCCAATTCAGAATATTCTTTTATTCAAATATTCTTATACTTTGGGAAATGTTCCCATTAATTTTATCAAAGATAAATTCTTTAAATTTATTCTTTAACCTTCTTTTGAATATCAATTCAAACTAGTCGGGATTAGCGAACCACACCGATGTAATCATTTATTTTATTTCCCAATCCCAACCTATTCATCCCATGAAGTAAAACTGGTAATAATTCATATCTAACACCACAGTGTTATCGGTAAATTCAATTACCATTTCACGTTAAAATCTAATTAAAGATTTGACTATCGCCTAGAGAAAAACTGGTGATACTCCATTCTCGATCATTTCAATCTAATTAAAGATTCATTAAAACTCAACTTAGCTTTAATCTTCACAGAAATCAATATCCTGTCTTTAACTGGGTTAAAGAACCAATGTCATTTAAAACACGGTCCACGATAGACCCAAAATCACATTCTATTAATTATCGGGTTAAAGAACAAGTGTTATTTAAAACACCGTTCACGATAAACCCAAAAATCAATTCAATTCCAATTAAATACCATTTAATTGGTACACTTCATTAAATCTAAATAAAAAGATTTAATATTTTTCTCAACTGGGTTTAAGAACAGTGTTAATGAAGACACCATTCACGACAAACCCAAATCACACTTGATATTAAATACAAGGATCTGAATGGAAAATATATCGGCTTATATTCAATATCAAATTCTACGACCTACAAATATCGTATTGGAAATAACGATATAAATATATCTTTCAAATTTCCATAACAATATCCGTATAATCACGAAATCCAACATCGAAATATTCCAATGACAATTTCGATTCAAATCCATTCCAATTCATTTATTGGAAATCCTGGTTACTTTTAAAACCATTTCAAATCCAATTTATTTATTTCAAAAATAAATTGATTTTAATTCTAGTTCAAAACCATTTCATTTCTATAAAAATCTATTTTTATCATTTCAAATTTGGAATTTTTCATCCCAATTCTTCACAAATCGTTTCTTATGATTTTACACAAATTATTGATATTTTTAATAATTTTATCAAGGCCCGTACAGTCGATTTCCACCAATGGCCATCGAACTGCACTTACAGCGACCTTTTCCAAATTTCATTTGGACATAATTCCAAATCCAACCATTAGATCTCAGATTTCTAATATTCATTGAAAAGCTCTTTTCGATACGAACCCAACGGTTCCGGTTTCAGGAGAATCCGATGGTCGGATCTCCCGTAATGTCCATTCGAAGTCAATGGTCGAAATTCATGAACTGCCATGGCGCGGCGCGTTCTATTCAGGCCATTATATATATAATATATATTATATATATTTTGTCTATTTCCTTTCAAAACGTATTTTATAAATCGTTTTAAATTCGTTTTCAAAACGATTTCAACTTCATATTCAATTTCGAACCGAAATTTAATATTCCACATCATCGATATACAAATGATAATATTTTCAAAACGTTAAATTTTGAAATCACTTTCTTTTCTATATTCATTATAAAAATGAATAAAATCGATATAAATATCGTTCACGTCAAAATGGCGTCAATCTAATCAACACGGCTTTTATTCAACACATGAATGTTTATTCTATTCAACACATGAATATTTATTTTTCTATTCAACACATGATTTTTCATTCTGTTCAACACATGAATATATTTTCTATTCAACACATGAATTTTCATTCTATTCAACACATGAATATATTTTCTATTTTCTATTTAACACATGAATTTATTTTCTATTCAACACATGAATATATTTTTTATATTGGAATGAGGCCCAATCAATTACCATATAATGTAAATTATATGGATTTTCTACAACACATGTACATAATAGCAACGATAAATAATCAATCATCATCCAGAGTGCACCACACAACTGCATAAGCATTAAATATAAATAATTAACGCTTACACAGTCTGTCAACCCATCGATTGACATACAACTAAACAATCGGGATTAGTGTACGTCAAATATCATCCCAATACCCGTGTGGGGTTTCAAATCAACAAACACATATTTTTATTTATGCAGTTGGGCGATGTGTAAAATTTATCGTCCCAATCAATATCAGTCAAATCAGTGTATATAAACAAATCGTCCGATTTGTTTATTTCTATTTATTTTATATACACGTTAAAAATCATATTTTTAACTATAAAATATTTTCCACTATAAAATATTTTATTTCATTCCACATCACACAATCAAATTTCACAACACAGCAATCAAACAAACAAGCCATCCATGGTCTGTGGACGACGGGTGTTAGGTGCTACTAAGCACCGTCTGCATCCTAGTATATATTTCAAACTAGAAATAAAAATAAAAGTGAGGAGTTCTCATCCAAGCTAAACCAAACGCCACGACTCTTCATATGTAGAAAATCTTCGTCGTGCTCCCAACGAGATCTGTTTCACGCGGTTCATGTTAAAAATCACATTTTTATTTCCATACATATGTAAAAATTATATTTTTATGACGCCACGTTCTATATAAAAATTATATTTTTATAACACTACTTTCTATATAAAGATTATATTTTTATATATCACTTAAAAATCATATTTTTATAACATAGAAGATCTCATTCTTCTAACATGAAAATCATTTCTTTATTCGCTATTCATGTATGGAAAAATTA
Source organism: Allium sativum (assembly GCA_030737875.1). Taxonomy (NCBI): domain Eukaryota; kingdom Viridiplantae; phylum Streptophyta; class Magnoliopsida; order Asparagales; family Amaryllidaceae; genus Allium; species Allium sativum. The sequence goes on from CM060920.1 coordinate 497,255,021, forward strand.
TATTTTCTTTCATAACTAAAAATATATTTTTCATAACTTAGAAATCATATTTTCCTATACTTCGTTTTCATATGATAAAAATCAAGTTTTTACTTCTCTTTCATATGATAAAAAATCAAGTTTTTACTTCTCTTTCACATGATAAAAATCCTAACTTTCTAGTTTAAAAATCTTAACTTTTCTAGTCTAAAAATCTATGCTCTTCGTATTTAAAAAATCTACGCTTTTTATAATTAGATCAAATCAGTTTTTAAAAATTCCTAGCTTTAAAGTGGTAAAAATCGGATCTTGGAAGTGGTAAAAATCGGATCTTTGAAGTGGTAAAAATCGGATCTTTGAAGTGGTAAAAATCGCATCTTTAAAAACAATACATAAAAAAAAAGTAAAAAGACTCACTGTTAGTTCGATTTCTCAGAGGAGGGGGGGAGTCGCGTTCGCCAGGGTGTTGATGGCCTGGGGGTGGCGCGAATAGCCGCTGGTGGGCCATATGCAGTCGGAGCTGCGGATTAGGGGAGCTAGGGCACGGGGTTTCGCGACTGGGAAGGGAAAAATAGCGGAGGGGGGGAAGGATCGCCGGTCTGGGGAGGCGCGGTGGCCAACTGAGGCGGCGGTGGGCCAGGGTTTCGGTTGAGGGGGGATACGACCTAAATAAGAAGAGGGGGGGGGGGGGGGCGGAGAGACGACATGAGGAGGGAGGAAGAGGCGCTGCCAGGCGGAGAGGTGGGTGGTGGCTCCATCGTCGGCGGTGGTGGCGTAGTGGGGTCAGGGGCGGAGGCGACGAGGTTGAAGCGCCTTGGGTTTCTCTTTCTTTTAATTTTCCATTCTGAAAATGAACGGGGAAAAGGGGGAGAGAGTATAAAGGAGGGGTTGACTTTGAATTTAAATATTTATTTAATTTAATTCTATTCAAAAAAGCGACCTTTTTATTTCGAACTCTAAATCGAACCCACCGACTGTCGTCCCAAGCTAATCACCCCCATTCCGAACACAATGGGATATGTATCGTAAGCTAATTCGATCATTTCAATCAGTTTTCGTCAAAATCTAAATATAACTCTATATATTGAATTTGAACGCACATTTCAATTTACCGGGGCCACGTATGAACTCTAAAAATTCCCAAAAAATATTTTCTAGCTTCGTATTGACGATACGGTCCTAACAAAACTAATTTCATCGAATTCCGAGATTGTTTGAAAAACGACCATTTTCCAGTCGATTAAAATCAACTTAAACTGGTCAAACGCGTTTTCCTTTGCCACGCTCACATATTGATTTGAAAAATTACAAAGTTTGGAATCTAGCAATAATTTGATGTCCTGGATCCAACAAAGGTGGTTTCGTCGAAAACCGAGGTCGTTTGCAAATTCCCATTTTTAAGGGCAAGAATTCCATAGCGACTATTCTGAATTTTCAACTAGGCGTAACTTTTTATTCCCTCTATGAAATTCTGATTTTTCCGATTCGTTGGAAATATATTCTCTATCAGATTCTAATATTTTTGGTTTCTCTAAAATCCGGTTTATATTGAATCCTGTACATTCATTTGAATTTTGAAATCGAATTTTCGAACTACCGCGCCATTTTCAATTCCTTTTATAATTATAAATAATTAATTATATTCTAACGTCGATCTATATAAATATATACGTTCTAATTCTATTCAAAATAAATTTCTCGTCGTTATTATTTAAAATAAATCATTTTAAATATTCAAAATTCGCTAAAATTGCCAAAATAAAAATTTTAAATTGGCTCAGATTTCCAGGTTATTACAATCTCCCCCACTTAAAACTTTTCTTCCCCGAAAAGGAACTGTGACGAGAAGGAATTTCGCTCGGTCCGAACCAGTCGCTAAACCGACCCAGACCGTTCGAGACGCCCTATCGTTTGAGAACACGACAAAATAGAACGCAGACGAAAGAACATTTCATTGTATATTACAACAATGCACCAGAATAAAAGAATATACAGAGTATAAATGAATATTACACAGAAATATCAGAGATTTAAATTACATTTAAATACATCGCAGCGGAAAATAATACAATACACAACTAGAAGAGATATACGGATACAAAGCTTTCCGGATATCATTCCAGCTGTAAACCAGGATCCTGTGAATATAAATCTGTAAAACCAAAACTACTAGCTGCCCATGTCAAAATAAGGGCACCCAGAGTTTAGGTTAAAACAATAAACTCCAGGTCAGTCATGGGACTGGTGTGAGAACTAAAACAGTTATTAATCTTTATCTTAAAGTTAGGTAAATCAAGGGACCACGCCGTATAACACGGAACGGGTTTCCTCCCAAGAAAACCAGTGCATAAAACAAACAGCGCAATGCTAAATAAAGAAAAATGAAGCTATTATAAGACCCAGGTCCCATCACACAATGCAACGCAAGCCGGAGGATAGGGTTTTTACCTTATAATAGCCAGGAATGCTTGATACGTTTAAAACAAATCATTTGATACTATTATAAGTGCATAGTGTATAAAACAACTTCAAATCATAAGTATCAATCATAGGCGGCATGAATGCCCCATACCACTATGTCGCCATATATAGGTTATACAATCAAAATCGCAAAGTCATGTATTTGGAAATTGGATTTCCATCTATGAACCGAGGCAAAAGATAGTCCTCAACCGATTCGAGACACTCTAGCCCGAGCCTCAGGCAAGTACTCAGTCAAGCCTTGGAGAGACAGGGCCGGTCCACCGATGTGGATTAAACTTAAACCCTGAACATGCGTTCCCCCGCCCTATGGGGCGTAAATGAGCCAACGAATGACTCCATCGGACCCGGATCGTCCGATCAAACCGAGGCGCCTCGCAACAGCAACAACCACATAAGTCAAACTCGTCAGGGCGTGTAAAACCACTGACGCTACTTCTAACTAGAAAGAAACGCATGCCCTCCCTGAGGTCCTTCTCCCGTTTTTGGTTCATACCGTGTGTGAAACTCACGAAGTAAACGTTACACAAAGCTACGCCACAAAGGCCATGCTTTGATCATCAACCACAAGACTTTGCTTTTCAACAGAAGCCTTGATCATCTGCCACTTAGGCATGCCACACAGGCAATTCACTCCATGCGTTTGATATCCATCAATATATAACCCCTGAGCTCGTACGTCTCAGAGAAGGGCGTTAAGCAAGAGAATAAATTCTCCGCCGCCAAACAGATATATATTTAATGGAGATCAATCACACGGACTAAAATCCAATGTCAGACACACAGTCCATTTACAAGTCCGTTCTGGGTCTGAACGAAACCGGGGGCACCTAGTACCCCGCATATCCATCGATCTCCATGTACGTCTGGACGATCACCAACTGTTTCCATCTTCTTGGGTGTACAGCCCAATCAAGATCATCAGTAATTACCCAAACGACGTGAAGACCTCCGGTCTTCGACCATCGTCTTCATCTTCGACTTATCGTCGTATCAGTTATTCAGAATGGGATAAACCCGGTCTTTCCGAATAACTCGCGTATACTTTAAATAAGTGTTACACAAACACAACATACGCCTCATTCCAATTCATCAGTCACTAACCGTAAATTAATCAAGAGAATAATTCCCCAAATATTAACCCGGAAGGCCGAAACCAACATCAGATCAATATCTAGAAAACCATTCTGCTTAGCTAACCGACAGTTAGTTTCTGATTTCACATTCATAGGGAAAGGTTCCCATTAATTTTATCCAAGATAAATTTCTTGAATTTATTCTTTAATCTATTTTTGAATATCAATTCAAAACTAGTCGGGTTTAGCGAACCTTACCGAAGTAATCATTTGTTTTAATTTCCCAATCCCAACCTATTCATCCCATGAAGTAAAACTGGTAGTACTTCATATCTAACACCACGGTGTTATCGGTAAATTCAATTACCATTTCACGTTCAAATCTAATTAAAGATTTAACTATCGCCTGGAGCAAAACTGGTGATACTCCATTCTCGATCATTTCAATCTAATTAAAGATTCATTAAAACTCCACTTAGTTTTAATCGTTAACTGGGTTAAAGAATCCGTGTCATTTAAAAACACAGTTCACGATAAACCCAAAATCACATTCATTAATTATCGGGTTAAAGAACGAGTGTTGTTTAAAACACTGTTCGCGATAAACCCAAAAATCAATATCAATTCAATCCCAATTAAATATTATTTAATTGGTACACTTCATTAAATCTAAATAAAAAGATTTAATCTTTTCTCAACTGGGTTGAAGAACAGTGTTAGTGAAGACACCATTCACGACAAACCCAAATCACATTTGATATTCAATATAAGGCTCTGAATAGAAAATATATCGGCTTATATTCAATATCAAATTCTATGATTAACAAATGTCGTATTGGAAATAACGATATACATATGTATCTTTCAAATTTCCATAACATCCGTATAATCACGAATTCCAACATCGAAATATTCCGAAGACAATTTCGATTCAATTCCACTCCAATGCAATCATTGGAAATTCTGGTTATTTTTAAAACCCTTTTCAAATTTAATTTATTTATTTAAAAATAAATAGAATTATAATTCTAGTTCAAAACTAGTTCATTTCGATAAAAATCTATTTTTATCTTTTCAAATATGGAGTTTTTCATCCCAATACTTTCTAAATCATTTCTTATGATTTTACACAAATTATTACTATTTTTAATAATTTTATCAAGGCCCGTACAGTCGATTTCCACCAATGGCCATCGAACTGCACGTATAACGACCTTTTTCAAATTTGATTTGGACATAATTCCAAATCCAACCGTTAGATTTCTAATTTCTAATATTCGTTAGAAAGCTCTTTTCGATACAAACCCAACGGTTCCGGTTTTAGGAGAATCCGGCGGTCGGATCTCCCGTAATGTCCGTTTGAAATAAATGGTCGAAATTCGCGAACTGCCGCGGCGCGGCGCGTTCTATTCAGGCCATTATATTATATATATAATATATATAATATATATTTCGTCGATTTCTATTTAAAACGAATTATATGAATAGTTTTAAATTCGTTTCAAAAGCAATTTCAACTTCCTTTTCAATTCAAATCAAAATTGAATTCTTCTTTATAAATTCGTTTTAAAATTCATTTCTATTCAATTCAAATTTCAATTCAATTTGAATTCATTTCAATTCGCTTTCAATTCAATTTGAATTCGTTTTCAATTCAATTTATTTCGAAATCGTTTCAATTCAATTCATTTCGAAATCGTTTTTAATTCAATTCATTTCGAAATCGTTTTATATTCAATATACATGTCGATCACGTCAAAATGGCGTCAATCTAATCAACACGGCTTCATAAATTTCTATTTTCAAATATTCTATTTCAAATATTTCTCTTTTCAAAATAGTTGTTATTATCAAAATATTTCGTTCAACACATGACCAATCTCAATGGATGAGTACTGTCAACACATGAACCTTTATTTTATAATATTCTTTATTTTTCAAATTGGAATGAGGCCCAATCAATTACCATATAAAGTTAATTATATGGATTTTCATACAACACATGTATAATAGCATTGAAAAATAACCAACCATCAACCAAAGTGCACTACACTGTATAAGCATCAAATATAGATATCTAACGCTTATAACAGCCTGTCAATCAATCGATTGACATATTTAATCAATCAGGATGAGTGAACTTCAAATTTCATCCCGACACCCGTGTGGGGTTTCAAATCAACAAACATTTATTTTTATTTGTGCAGTTGGGCGATGTGTAAAATTTATCGACCCAATCAATGTCCTTCAAATAGGTGTACATAAACAAACCGTTCGGTTTGTAAATGAATATTTTATTTTATTCACTTCACGTTAAAAATTATATTTTTAACGATAAAAACATTTTTATTTCAACATATGAATTTCTATTCAGTTCATTCTTTAAATAAAATGATATTTTTATTTTTCTAACATATTTTAGAAAATTTCGGCGGCATAACGGCACGATACTAGAAACGGGACGAGGCCTAGCCTTATCCCCGGTCTAGTGAAGGCCCACGCCATTCACACATCAATCAAATCCATTCATCTCACCAAACAATTCAATTTCAATCAAATAATCTAACTTATTTTTGCAATCAAACAAACAAGTCCATGGTCTGTGGACGATTGTGTCGGGTGCTACTAAGCACCGTCTGCATCCTAGTATATATATATAACTAGAAAATAAATTGAAAGGTGAGAAATTCTCACAGATAGCTATCCAATCATCTTGACTCTTCTTTGATAGAAATCTTCATCGTCATCGCATCTTCGTTGCTGTAGCCACTACATATGTAAAAATCGAATTTTTTACTTCGTTATTCAATATATAAAAAAAATCGAATTTTTACTTCGTTGTTCAATATATAAAAAAAATCGAATTTTTACTTCGTTGTTCAATATATAAAAATCACATTTTTACTTCGATGTTCAATATATAAAAATCAAATTTTTACTTTGCTATTCAATATATAAAAATCGAATTTTTACTTCGATGTTCAATATATAAAAATGGAATTTTTTTACTTTGCTATTCAATATATAAAAATCGAATTTTTACTTCGATGTTAAATATATAAAAATGGAATTTTTTACTCCGCTATTCTTCATAAAAAGATTTCGCCTTTTCAAATTTAAAGATTTCATCTTTTCAATATCATCACTATAAAAATCACATTTTTATTTTGCTACATATATAAATATGATATTTTTACTATCTATAAAATATAAAAATTATATTTTTATTTTTACAATATAAAAGATTATATTGTTCTCGAAGTAAAAATCATATTTTTAACCCACTATATATATAAAAATCACACCTTTCTCCATTTAAAAAATCTCGTCTTTTCTATTTTAAAAATCTCGTCTTTTCTATTTTAAAAATCTCGTCTTTTCTATTTTAAAAATCTGTCAAACAAGTAAAAATCAGATTTTTTTTCCACGGATAAAGATCAAACAATTTACACAAATGATTAAAACTGATTTTATTTCTCTAATTTAAATAGACTAATTAAAATAAAATAGAAGAAGCTCACTGTTTATTTTATCTGGACATCGTCGAACTCCACATTCCCCGTCAACATCAAAACCGCGTCGCTGGGGGGGGGGGGGGTGTTCGTCAGAAGCAGGCGAGGTTAGGGTGCTGCGGACGACTGGAGAAGAAGAAGGGACAGCGGGAGAAGAGGCGCAGCAGAGGTTAGGGTTCTGGTGGCGAAACAAGGAGTGGCGGCTTCCTTTTTCTCGATTTGGGGGTTGGTCTTCGATTTGGTGCAGGGAACGGAGATGAACGGAGGCGCCAGGGGGGGTCCGGACTTCGGTGGGGTGATCGAAGGAGGTGCGCCGCCTCCTCGATGGTGGTTTCCACATCGCGGTTCTGTGTTGTTGTTTTTTCTTTTTCTTTTCTTTTTTTTCTTTTTTTTTTCTGCCGAATGATTTGGTATGAGAGAGGGGGGCCAAAGCGGGTTAAGGGGGAGGGAGAGAGAAAGGATTATATTTTTTTATTTAATTATTTAATTCAACTTAAAGTTGACTTTCCGTTTGAACTCGAAATCAAGCCCACCGACTGTCGCCCCTAGCTAATTACCCACATTCCGAACACAATGGAATATGTATCGCAAGCTGATTTGATCGTTCCGATTAGTTTCCGTTGAATTTACATTTAAACCACTATATTGAATTTTAAACGTACATTTCAATTTACCGGGGCCACATACTAACTCGAAAAATTCCCAAATAATATTTTCTGGCTTCGTATTGACGATACGGTCCTAACAAAACTAGTTTCGTCGAATTCTGAGACCGTTTGAAAAATGGCCAATTTCCAGTCGATTAAAATCAACTGAAACTGGTCAAACGCGTTTTCCTTTGCCACGCTCACATATTGATTCGAAAAATTATGAAATTTGGAATTTAGCAATAACTTTACATCACGGACCCAACAAAAGTGGTTTCGTCGAAATCCGAGGTTGTTTGCAAAATTCCCATTTTTAAGGGCCTGAATTCCATAGCGACTATTCAGAATTTTCAACTGGACATATCTTTTGATTCCCGCTATGAAATTTTGATTAGTCGGATTCGTTGGAAAGATATTATCAATTAGATCCTAATGTTTTTGGTTTCACTAAAATCCGGATTGTTTTGCACCCGGTATGTTCAATTGAAGTTTGAAATCGAATTATCGAACTACCGCGCCATTTTCAATTCCTTTTATAATTTAAAATAAATATTTATATTCTAACGATGATGTATATAATATATTCGTTCGAATTCTATATTGAAAATAAATTTCACGTCGATATTATTTAAAATAATCTATTTTAAATATTCAAAATTCGCTAAAATTGCCAAAATAAAAATTTTAAACTGGCCCAGATTTTCGGGTTGTTACAATCTCCCCCACTTAAAACTTTTCGTCCCCGAAAAGGAACAAAGTCGAAAGTGGTTTGATCATTCAACTCTACGTTCGGTCTGGCTTCCATTCTCCAACTTTTCAGTTTCTGAGAATTTTCAAAATTTCAAAAATTTGGCTAACACCCTAAATTTTCGAAAAATTTTGCCATAACCTCCCCTGCACCGGGAGCATCGGGAAATCTCAAATAGCTTCCCCGGTCCTTCAGATCTCAAAAAGAAAAAGAAAAAGCCAAGCGGCTAGCCAATAGGCTCATAAAATCATCATCACCCAAACAAAACAGTAATTTATGTAGTAAACATGTACCTATTTGTCGGGCTAACAAATTTTATTCTTCGGCTCTAGCCTCTTTGCTATGACCTGTTCAATGTAAGTATATGTATATGCAAGCAAATGCGACCAATTTTCAATACAATTCAATATTTGATGCTATTAGGCATAATGGTTCAAAAATTATCAACCAAATAAACAAACAACACAAACATCAATCAATTAGTGAATTAGAGTTTCAAATTCATTATCTTTGATACATATACAGAAAATCATGTTTTTGATGCCAATTCACAACAATGTGTTCTAACTATATAAGTTTTGGTTCTCACACCAGCCTGATGGAAATATATAGATATCACACCTTCGTCACTCGAAAATAAATACTGGTAACGCTGCAGCATTATCAGAATCATCCCCGGGCAACTAGAATGTGATTCTATATCTACCCAATATATTAAAACTTTGAATATACGTTTGCAAGGCGTATATGCAAATTCTTTATATACTGAATTGTCCAAAATCAATATAAATAAATTATTCAAATACGTGTAAAACGATCTAAATTTCAAAACAGAATTGTTTTCATTTGAAAAATATACTCTCCACTCTCGTTCTAGGATACTACTGATCCCATCTCTAACGAGTCATTCTCATTGGATATTACTAATCCAATATCTGATGAATTCTTTCGTACGGTTCTAATGTGTCTTGTTCTCTGCTTTGTAAACCGAAGCTCTGATACCAACTGTGACGAGAAGGAATTTCGCTCGGTCCGAACCAGTCGCTAAACCGACCCAGACCGTTCGAGACGCCCTATCGTTTGAGAACACGACAAAATAGAACGCAGACGAAAGAACATTTCATTGTATATTACAACAATGCACCAGAATACAAGAATATACAGAGTATAAATGAATATTACACAGAAATATCATAGATTTAAATTACATTTAAATACATCACAGCGGAAAATAATACAATACACAACTAGAAGAGATATACGGATACAAAGCTTTCCGGATATCATTCCAGCTGTAAACCAGGATCCTGTGAATATAAATCTGCAAAACCAAAACTACTAGCTGCCCATGTCAAAATAAGGGCACCCAGAGTTTAGGTTAAAATAATAAACTCCAGGTCAGTCATGGGACTGGTGTGAGAACTAAAACAGTTATTAATCTTTATCTTAAAGTTAGGTAAATCAAGGGACCACGCCGTATAACACGGAACAGGTTTCCTCCCAAGAATACCAGTGCATAAAACAAACAGCGCAATGCTAAATAAAGAAAAATGAAGCTATTATAAGACCCAGGTCCCATCACACAATGCAACGCAAGCCGGAGGATAGGGTTTTTACCTTATAATAGCCAAGAATGCTTGATACGTTTAAAACAAATCATTTGATACTATTATAAGTGCATAGTGTATAAAACAACTTCAAATCATAAGTATCAATCATAGGCGGCATGAATGCCCCATACCACTATGTCGCCATATATAGGTTATACAATCAAAATCGCAAAGTCACGTATTTGGAAATTGGATTTCCATCTATGAACCGAGGCAAAAGATAGTCCTCAACCGATTCGAGACTCTCTAGCCCGAGCCTCAGGCAAGTACTCAGTCAAGCCTTGGAGCGACAGGGCCGGTCCACCGATGTGGATTAAACTTAAACCCTGAACATGCGTTCCCCCGCCCTATGGGGCGTAAATGAGCCAACGAATGACTCCATCGGACCCGGATCGTCCGATCAAACCGAGGCGCCTCGCAACAGCAACAACCACATAAGTCAAACTCGTCAGGGCGTGTAAAACCACTGACGCCACTTCTAACTAGAAAGAAACGCATGCCCTCCCTGAGGTCCGTCTCCCGTTTTTGGTTCATACCGGGTGTGAAACTCGCGAAGTAAACGTTACACAAAGCTACGCCACAAAGGCCATGCTTTGATCATCAACCACAAGACTTTGCTTTTCAACAGAAGCCTTGATCATCTGCCACTTAGGCATGCCACACAGGCAATTCACTCCATGCGTTTGATATCCATCAATATATAACCCCTGAGCTCGTACGTCTCAGAGAAGGGCGTTAAGCAAGAGAATAAATTCTCCGCCGCCAAACAGATATATATTTAATGGAGATCAATCACACGGACTAAAATCCAATGTCAGACACACAGTCCATTTACAAGTCCGTTCTGGGTCTGAACGAAACCGGGGGCACCTAGTACCCCGCATATCCATCGATCTCCATGTACGTCTGGACGATCACCAACTGTTTCCATCTTCTTGGGTGTACAGCCCAATCAAGATCATCAGTAATTACCCAAACGACGTGAAGACCTCCGGTCTTCGACCATCGTCTTCATCTTCGACTTATCGTCGTATCAGTTATTCAGAATGGGATAAACCCGGTCTTTCCGAATAACTCGCGTATACTTTAAATAAGTGTTACACAAACACAACATACGCCTCATTCCAATTCATCAGTCACTAACCGTAAATTAATCAAGAGAATAATTCCCCAAATATTAACCCCGAAGGCCGAAACCAACATCAGATCAATATCCAGAAAACCATTCTGCTTAGCTAACCGACAGTTAGTTTCTGATTTCACATTCATAGGGAAAGGTTCCCATTAATTTTATCCAAGATAAATTTCTTGAATTTATTCTTTAATCTATTTTTGAATATCAATTCAAAACTAGTCGGGATTAGCGAACCTTACCGAAGTAATCATTTGTTTTAATTTCCCAATCCCAACCTATTCATCCCATGAAGTAAAACTGGTAGTACTTCATATCTAACACCACGGTGTTATCGGTAAATTCAATTACCATTTCACGTTCAAATCTAATTAAAGATTTAACTATCGCCTGGAGCAAAACTGGTGATACTCCATTCTCGATCATTTCAATCTAATTAAAGATTCATTAAAACTCCACTTAGTTTTAATCGTTAACTGGGTTAAAGAATCCGTGTCATTTAAAAACACAGTTCACGATAAACCCAAAATCACATTCATTAATTATCGGGTTAAAGAACGAGTGTTGTTTAAAACACTGTTCACGATAAACCCAAAAATCAATATCAATTCAATCCCAATTAAATATTATTTAATTGGTACACTTCATTAAATCTAAATAAAAAGATTTAATCTTTTCTCAACTGGGTTCAAGAACAGTGTTAGTGAAGACACCATTCACGACAAACCCAAATCACATTTGATATTCAATATAAGGCTCTGAATAGAAAATATATCGGCTTATATTCAATATCAAATTCTATGATTAACAAATGTCGTATTGGAAATAACGATATACATATGTATCTTTCAAATTTCCATAACATCTGTATAATCACGAATTCCAACATCGAAATATTCCTAAGACAATTTCGATTCAATTCCACTCCAATGCAATCATTGGAAATTCTGGTTATTTTTAAAACCCTTTTCAAATTTAATTTATTTATTTAAAAATAAATAGAATTATAATTCTAGTTCAAAACTAGTTCATTTCGATAAAAATCTATTTTTATCTTTTCAAATATGGAGTTTTTCATCCCAATACTTTCTAAATCATTTCTTATGATTTTACACAAATTATTACTATTTTTAATAATTTTATCAAGGCCCGTACAGTCGATTTCCACCAATGGCCATCGAACTGCACGTATAGCGACCTTTTTCAAATTTGATTTGGACATAATTCCAAATCCAACCGTTAGATTTCTAATTTCTAATATTCGTTAGAAAGCTCTTTTCGATACGAACCCAACGGTTCCGGTTTTAGGAGAATCCGGCGGTCGGATCTCCCGTAATGTCCGTTTGAAATAAATGGACGAAATTCGCGAACTGCCGCGGCGCGGCGCGTTCTATTCAGGCCATTATATTATATATATAATATATATAATATATATTTCGTCGATTTCTATTTAAAACGAATTATATGGATAGTTTTAAATTCGTTTCAAAAGCAATTTCAACTTCCTTTTCAATTCAAATCAAAATTGAATTCTTCTTTATAAATTCGTTTTAAAATTCATTTCTATTCAATTCAAATTTCAATTCAATTTGAATTCATTTCAATTCGCTTTCAATTCAATTTGAATTCGTTTTCAATTCAATTCATTTCGAAATCATTTCAATTCAATTCATTTCGAAATCGTTTTTAATTCAATTCATTTCGAAATCGTTTTATATTCAATATACATGTCGATCACGTCAAAATGGCGTCAATCTAATCAACACGGCTTCATAAATTTCTATTTTCAAATATTCTATTTCAAATATTTCTCTTTTCAAAATAGTTGTTATTATCAAAATATTTCGTTCAACACATGACCAATCTCAATGGATGAGTATTGTCAACACATGAACCTTTATTTTATAATATTCTTTATTTTTCCAATTGGAATGAGGCCTAATCAATTACCATATAAATTAATTATATGGATTTTCATACAACACATGTATAATAGCATTGAAAAATAACCAACCATCAACCAAAGTGCACTACACTGTATAAGCATCAAATATAGATATCTAACGCTTATAACAGCCTGTCAATCAATCGATTGACATATTTAATCAATCAGGATGAGTGAACTTCAAATTTCATCCCGACACCCGTGTGGGGTTTCAAATCAACAAACATTTATTTTTATTTGTGCAGTTGGGCGATGTGTAAAATTTATCGACCCAATCAATGTCCTTCAAATAGGTGTACATAAACAAACCGTTCGGTTTGTAAATGAATATTTTATTTTATTCACTTCACGTTAAAAATTATATTTTTAACGATAAAAACATTTTTATTTCAACATATGAATTTCTATTCAGTTCATTCTTTAAATAAAATGATATTTTTATTTTTCTAACATATTTTAGAAAATTTCGGCGGCATAACGGCACGATACTAGAAACGGGACGAGGCCTAGCCTTATCCCCGGTCTAGTGAAGGCCCACGCCATTCACACATCAATCAAATCCATTCATCTCACCAAACAATTCAATTTCAATCAAATAATCTAACTTATTTTTGCAATCAAACAAACAAGTCCATGGTCTGTGGACGATTGTGTCGGGTGCTACTAAGCACCGTCTGCATCCTAGTATATATATATATATAACTAGAAAATAAATTGAAAGGTGAGAAATTCTCACAGATAGCTATCCAATCATCTTGACTCTTCTTTGATAGAAATCTTCATCGTCATCGCATCTTCGTTGCTGTAGCCACTACATATGTAAAAATCGAATTTTTTACTTCGTTATTCAATATATAAAAAAAATCGAATTTTTACTTCGTTGTTCAATATATAAAAAAAATCCAATTTTTACTTCGTTGTTCAATATATAAAAATCACATTTTTACTTCGATGTTCAATATATAAAAATCAAATTTTTACTTTTCTATTCAATATATAAAAATCGAATTTTTACTTCGATGTTCAATATATAAAAATGGAATTTTTTTACTTTGCTATTCAATATATAAAAATCGAATTTTTACTTCGATGTTCAATATATAAAAATGGAATTTTTTACTCCGCTATTCTTCATAAAAAGATTTCGCCTTTTCAAATTTAAAGATTTCATCTTTTCAATATCATCACTATAAAAATCACATTTTTATTTTGCTACATATATAAAGATGATATTTTTACTATCTATAAAATATAAAAATTATATTTTTATTTTTACAATATAAAAGATTATATTGTTCTCGAAGTAAAAATCATATTTTTAACCCACTATATATATAAAAATCACACCTTTCTCCATTTAAAAAATCTCGTCTTTTCTATTTTAAAAATCTCGTCTTTTCTATTTTAAAAATCTCGTCTTTTCTATTTTAAAAATCTCGTCTTTTCTATTTTAAAAATCTGTCAAACAAGTAAAAATCAGATTTTTTTTCCACGGATAAAGATCAAACAATTTACACAAATGATTAAAACTGATTTTATTTCTCTAATTTAAATAGACTAATTAAAATAAAATAGAAGAAGCTCACTATTTATTTTATCTGGACATCGTCGAACTCCACATTCCCCGTCAACATCAAAACCGCGTCGCGGGGGGGGGGGGGGGGGGGTGTTCGTCAGAAGCAGGCGAGGTTAGGGTGCTGCGGACGACTGGAGAAGAAGAAGGGACAGCGGGAGAAGAGGCGCAACAGAGGTTAGGGTTCTGGTGGCGAAACAAGGGGTGGCGGCTTCCTTTTTCTCGATTTGGGGGTTGGTCTTCGATTTGGTGCAGGGAACGGAGATGAACGGAGGCGCCAGGGGGGGGCCGGACTTCGGTGGGGTGATCGAAGGAGGTGCGCCGCCTCCTCGATGGTGGTTTCCACATCGCGGTTCTGTGTTTTTTTTTTCTTCTGCCGAATGATTTGGTATGAGAGAGGGGGGCCAAAGCGGGTTAAGGGGGAGGGAGAGAGAAAGGATTATATTATTATTATTTTTTATTTAATTATTTAATTCAACTTAAAGTTGACTTTCCGTTTGAACTCGAAATCAAGCCCACCGACTGTCGCCCCTAGCTAATTACCCACATTCCGAACACAATGGAATATGTATCGCAAGCTGATTTGATCGTTCCGATTAGTTTCCGTTGAATTTACATTTAAACCACTATATTGAATTTTAAACGTACATTTCAATTTACCGGGGCCACATACTAACTCGAAAAATTCCCAAATAATATTTTCTGGCTTCGTATTGACGATACGGTCCTAACAAAACTAGTTTCGTCGAATTCTGAGACCGGTTGAAAAATGGCCAATTTCCAGTCGATTAAAGTCAACTGAAACTGGTCAAACGCGTTTTCCTTTGCCACGCTCACATATTGATTCGAAAAATTATGAAATTTGGAATCTAGCAATAACTTTACATCACGAACCCAACAAAAGTGGTTTCGTCGAAATCCGAGGTTGTTTGCAAAATTCCCATTTTTAAGGGCCTGAATTCCATAGCGACTATTCAGAATTTTCAACTGGACATATCTTTTGATTCCCGCTATGAAATTTTGATTAGTCGGATTCGTTGGAAAGATATTATCAATTAGATCCTAATGTTTTTGGTTTCACTAAAATCCGGATTGTTTTGCACCCGGTATGTTCAATTGAAGTTTGAAATCGAATTATCGAACTACCGCGCCATTTTCAATTCCTTTTATAATTTAAAATAAATATTTATATTCTAACGATGACGTATATAATATATTCGTTCGAATTCTATATTGAAAATAAATTTCACGTTGATATTATTTAAAATAATCTATTTTAAATATTCAAAATTCGCTAAAATTGCCAAAAAAAAATTTTAAACTGGCCCAGATTTTCGGGTTGTTACAGGAACGAAGCCGAAAGTTGTTTTACAAACCAACTCAACTTTCAGTATTTTCATTATGGCTTAAGTTCTTCAACTTTTCAGTTTCTAAAAACTTTTCAAATTTTTCAAAAATTTGGCTAACACCCTAAATTTTCGATTTTTTTTGCCATAACCTCCCCTGCACCGGGGACTTCGGGATATTTCAAATAGCCTCCCATGGCCCGCATCAATCCAAAAAGAAAAAGAAACAGCCAATCGGCTCATAAAATCATCCAAAACCCAATAAATTAGTAAACATGTACCTATTTGTCGGGCAAACAATTTTATTCTTCTGCTCTAGCCTCCTTGCTATGACCTGTTCAATGTAAGTACATGCATATGCAAGAAAATGCGACAAATTTTCAATACACACACTATTTGATACAATTTGGCTAAAGGTTCAACAATTTAATTAATCAACCAATAATCAAACAACACAATCAGCAATCAATTAGTTGATTAGCTTTTCAAATCCATAACTTTGATATATAGTCAAAAATCACATTTTTGGTGCTAAATCACAACAATAGGCCCTGTCTAATTTTGGTTCTCACACCAGTCAATAGGAAATATATAGAAATCCCACTTTCGAAACTCGAATATAAATTCTGATGATGTACGTACTATAGCGATCATCAGAACCATCTCCGGGCGACTAGAGTGTGATTCTATATCTATCCAGTATATTAAAACTTCAAATACATGCGGATCAGACGTATACGCAAAGTCTTTATATACTTGATTGTCCAAATTCAATATAATTAAATATTCAAATACGAATAATTGAATTAAATTTTCAAAACAAAACTTGTTTTCATTTTAAAAATATACCATTTACACTCGTTCTAGGATACTACTGATCCCATCTCTAACGAGTCATTCCCATTGGATAGTACTAATCCGATCTCTGATGAATTCTTTCGTATGGTTCTAACGTGTCTTGTTCTCGAGCTTTGTAAACCAAAGCTCTGATACCAAATATAAGAACCCGTAACTTCCCCGGTAAGGAAAGCCCAAATTGCTTTGAGGACAAGCCACTTCGGAACGCAAACAGAAGCACATTTCATTGCTTATTACAACAATTCATCAGAATACCAGAATATACAGAGTATAAATCGATATTACACATTCACTAAATATCAGAGATTACAATACATTACAATAGCAGCGGAAAAATAATACAAAACACAACTAGAAGTAATACACGGATACAGAGCTTTCCGAGTATCGTTTCAGCTGTAAATCAGGATCCTGTGAATATAAATCTGCAAAACCAAAACTACTAGCTGCCCATGCCAAAATAAGGGCACCCAGAGTTTAGGTTAAAACAATAAACTCCAGGTCAGTCATGTGACTGGTGTGAGAACTAAAACAGTTATTAATCTTTATTTTAAAGTTAGGTAAATCAAGGGACCACGCTATATAACACGGAACGGGTTTCCTCCCAAGAACACCAGTGCATAAAACAACAGCGCAATGCTAAATAAAGAACAATGAAGCTATTATAAGACCCAGGTCCCATCACACAATGCAACACAAGCCGGAGGATAAGGTTTTACCTTATAATAGCCAAAGAATGCTTGATACGCTAAATTTCATGTTTTATTATTACTATAAGTGTATAGTGTCAAAACAATTTCAATCATAAGTATCAATCATAGACGGCATAAGTGCCCCATCCCACTATGTCGCCATACTAGGCTCTACAATCAAAACCGCAAAGTCACGTATTGGAAGTTGGATTTCCATCTGTGAACCGAGGAAAGGGATCGTCCTCTACCGAATTCGAGACAATCTAGCCCATGTCTCAGGGACAGAACGCATCGACCCTTGGATCGTCAGGGCCGGTCCATCGATGTTGATTAAAATGCCTGAACACTACGTTTCCCCGCCCTATGGGACGTAAATGAGCCAAATGACTCCATTGGCTCCACACAGTCAACGATATATCCGAGGCGCCTCGCAACAACAACAACCACATAAGTCAAACTCGTCAGGGCGTGTAAAACCACTGACGCCACTTCTAGCTAGAAAGAAACGCATGCCCTCCCTGAGGTCCTCTCCCGTTTTTGGTTCACTACCGGGGTGTGAGGCTCGCAAATCAACGCTACACAAAGCTATGCCACACATGCCGTGCTTTGATCATCAACCATAAGACTTTTCTTTTCAATAGAAGCCTTGATCATTTGCCACTTAGGCATGCCACACAAGCAATTCACTCCATGCGTTTGATATCCATCAATATATAACCCCTGAGCTCGTACGTCTCAGAGAAGGGCGTTAAGCAAGAGAATAAATTCTCCGCCGCCAAACAGATATATATTTAATAGAAATCAATCACACAGAATAAAATCCAATGTCATACACACATTCCATTTACAAGTTCGTTCTGGGTCTGAACGAAACCGGAGGCACCTTGTACCTCATATATCCATCGATCTCCAAGTACGTCTGGACGATCACTAACTGATTCCCTCCTCTTGGGTGTACGGCCCAATCAAGATCATCAGTAATCACCCAAACGACGTGAAGACCTCCGGTCTTCGACCACCGTCTTCATCCTCGACACCACGTCGAATCAATTATTCAGAATGGGATAAACCCGGTCTTTCCGAATAACTCGCATATATAATAAACAAGTGTTACACAAACACAACATACGCCTCATTCCAATTCAGAATATTCTTTTACTCAAATATTCTTATACTTTGGGAAAGGTTCTCATTAATTTTATCAAAGATAAATTCTTTAAATTTATTCTTTAACCTTCTTTTGAATATCAATTCAAACTAGTCGGGATTAGCGAACCACACCGAAGTAATCATTTATTTTATTTCCCAATCCCAACCTATTCATCCCATGAAGTAAAACTGGTAATAACTCATATCTAACACCACGGCGTTATCGGTAAATTCAATTACCATTTCACGTTCAAATCTAATTAAAGATTTAACTATCGCTTGGAGCAAAACTGGTGATACTCCATTCTCGATCATTTCAATCTAATTAAAGATTCATTAAAACTCCACTTAGTTTTAATCTTCACAGAAATCAATATCCTATCTTTAACTGGGTTAAAGAAACAATGTCATTTAAAACACAGTCCACGATAGACCCAAAATACATTCTATTAATTATCGGGTTAAAGAACAAGTGTTATTTAAAACACCGTTCACGATAAACCCAAAAATCAATTCAAATTCAATTCCAATTAAATACCATTTAATTGGTACACTTCATTAAATCAAAATAAAAAGATTTAATCTTTTTCTCCACTGGGTTTAAGAACAGTGTTAATGAAGACACCATTCACGACAAACCCAAATCACATTTGATATTAAATACAAGGCTCTGAATAGAAAATATATCGGCTTATATTCAATATCAAATTCTACGACCAACAAATCTCGTATTGGAAATAACGATATAAATATATCTTTCAAATTTCCATAACAATATCCGTATAATCACGATATCCAACATCGAAATATTCCAATGACAATTTCGATTCAAATCCATTCCAATTCATTTATTGGAAATCCTGGTTACTTTTAAAACCATTTCAAATCCAATTTATTTATTTCAAAAATAAATTGATTTTAATTCTAGTTCAAAACCGGTTCATTTCGATAAAAATCTATTTTTATCATTTCAAATTTGAATTTTTCATCCCAATTCTTCACAAATCATTTCTTATGATTTTACACAAATTATTGATATTTTTAATAATTTTATCAAGGCCTGTACAGTCGATTTCCACCAATGGCCATCGAACTGCACTTACAGCGACCTTTTCCAAATTTGATTTGGACATAATTCCAAATCCATCCATTAGATCTCAGATTTCTAATATTCATTGTAAAGCTCTTTTCGAATCAAACCCAACGGTTCCGGTTTCAGGAGAATCCGACGGTCGGATCTCCCCTAATGTCCATTCGAAGTCAATGGTCGAAATTCACGAACTGCCGCGGCGCGGCGCGTTCTATTCAGGCCATTATATATAATATATATATTATATATATTTCATCGATTTTCTTTCAAAACGTATTTTATAAATCGTTTTAAATTTGTTTTCAAAACGATTTCAACTTCATATTCAATTTCGAACCGAAATTGAATATTCCACATCATCGATATACAAATGATAATATTTTCAAAACGTTAAATTTTGAAATCACTTTCTTTTCTATATTCATTATAAAAATGAATAAAATCGATATAAATATTGTTCACGTCAAAATGGCGTCAATCTAATCAACACGGCTTTTATTCAACATGTAACGACCCGTGTTTTGGCCGTCTAATATTTAATTTAATTTATTATTTTAAATATTTTATTTAGAATATTAATGGATTTTAATATTTAATTCATTATTTAAAACGAAGTTTAAACGCTATATTTTATTTATAATATAAATCGAGCTTGAAGATGGCGTGCAGTTCGTAATATGGAGTTTTGAACTTCAACTGAGAATACATGGTCCGATATAAGTCGGATTTCGGTGAAACGAGAAACGATGGAACCGTGTTGATGATAATTTTCATATGAAAGAGAAAGTTTCAGATTTCGTGTTATAGATTGTAAGTTATGGCTAAATCAAAATTTGAAATAGTCGCTGTGGAAAATCGTTATTTAAATATAGACCGTTAAAATAGCCGTTTTGCAAATGAACTCAGATTTCGATGAAATCAGTTTCATTAGAACCGTATCATTAAATTTTTGTACGGTGTTGAATGGCGTGGCAAACCGATGTCGTATGTGACCACGGTAGCTGTAAACGCCCGTTCAAATTCTATAGCGTGTAATTAATTAAATAAAGGGTTATTTGAGTGCAACTTGAGCAGACGAACGAGTTAGGCCACGAAACCAGTCCCGTTGAGTTTGTATCGTCGATTAGAGCCAGGATAGGTATATAGTTTGTTATTTTTAGAGATCGACAAATTTGGTGTTCAGAATGGCATTGGGGTGCGCGTAAAAATAGCCTACCGGGGAAACAGTCTCAGAATGCGACGAAACTGGTGCCGTTGGGTTCGTATTGAAAAGTTATTGTAGGATTACAAGGTTTCAAGTTGATTTGATTTATCTGGTGATCGTGGAAAAATTAAACGCGTGTTTATTTCTGGTTTTATAAAGGAAATTTTTTCATACGACCTCGGATTTCGACGAAACTTGTCCCATTAGATCCGGAATACCTTTTTACACTAAGATTAGCTTTTTTATCAGAAAACAGAAATCATATGTAGGTGTTTTAATAAATTACTTGACGTTAAAGTTTCATGACAATAAAATATCAGTAAATCTATCCTACTTTTCCTACTGTAGCCATTTTCTTTCCTGTATCCAACTGTGCTCATCCGTGCTCTCCAATCCTTTGAGAAACTTTCTCCCCAAACTATCCAACCGTGCTACCCAAGTAACCGATGCCGTGATACCCAAATTTCTTCCACCCTATATATATAACCAACCTTCAGTAATACCTTAAAATTTGTTAAAACAAGTTCTACGGTCAACCCAGTCTTTGCGCCGCCACTCCAAAAAGATGAACGAACCAATAACCACTATAGCAATTGAAAATTCTTCACCATTTATACTCAAACCCTTTCATCATTGCGATTACTTTCTCGAGTTCACTGAGAGCTCCTAAACAACCAAACTGTCGGATCTGAAATGAGGCGTTGGCCGAGAAGGGGCGAAGTGATGGCGGTGCTGAAGTTTGGTGGAGTTTGCTGGGTGATCGGTTGAAAGTGGTTTTGGTAAATGGAGTGAGCGTGGGTTCTGTTCACAGTTTCAACAAAAAAAAGGAAAGAAAGAAAGGTGGTGGTTTAATTGTTTGGGTTTGTGCCTTGCGTAAAGTGGGAGTGGGAATCATGTTAGGTTGACAGTGCGTGGAGTAGAAGGTGACTTGGTGCGGTCTTATATATTGGAGGAAGGAAGGCTTGGGGTGTCGAGAACAGCAGGAGGAGAGAAGTCACGGTAGAAGCTGGGTATTTATTTAACCATGAATACTTAGTTTTAATTAACCAGTTAATTATATTGTAATTAAATAAAACGTTGACTAGTTAAATTGGTGATACAGCATGGGATTTGCGTGAGCATCATGGTGGAGTTTTGATTCACGTGAGAGGATGGTTGAATTAGAAAACGAAGAAGCAAGCATGGGATTAAGCTGCTGTTTCGAACAAAGGGAAATGTCATGCGTGGTTCTGGAAGTGTGGTAATGAGAAACAAAGTATGTCAGCATGTTAATATATTATTAACATAAATTTTAGAGTTAGTTAGGTTATAAATTAAAAGATATTCATTTAATCAGACTCTTATATATAAAACTTTGTTAACATCTGCAGATCGAGCAGGACAGATGAATACGTGATGAAAAGGAAACCACAACCGGTGCGTGAAACAGTGAAACAAATATAATTAAAAATTCTATTAGTTAGTTTAAAATATAAGCAAGGGTTTATCATTAGAATCTAATTATAATCTGTGCATAGATGAAGAACGAAGAGTAGAAGCAATGAAGACAACATGGGTTCTGTTGAAATTGGGCACCGTGATTTTTGAATTTAGCCGAGAACACGAAGAGGAATCAGCCTGATAACCAAACAAGAAACATAATGTTTATATTAATTTAGTTATTAAGGGTGTTTAGTTATTAAATTTATATTAATGAAATCACGTTCTGAACATGGCAGGGAACCATGTGTGGTCCATCCTGAGCACAGATTTTTGCCGAGACGAGAAACCATGTATTAACAGATCTAATTGTTTCAAACAAGTAATTATATTTGTTAATATTTAATTAAGGAAAAGTTAATTATTTTGGTTTTTGTATTAACCTAAGCCGTTGATTTTAATATAGGCATGAGGTTTGGACACTTGCTGAAATAAGCAAAACAGTAAAGAAAAAAGGATCGATCCTGTTTATCTGAATGTAATTAACCTAATATTTGAAACTAATTAGATTATAATGAAAACATTAACCTTTAAATGTGTGTAATTTTTGCATACCTTAACAAAAATTAGTCTGGGACCGGGACGATGAACACTACTGTATAGAATTGTTGTAGACCAGCATGAAAGCTGCTGGAATTTTTGGTCAGATTAAACACATGTTTAATTTAACCGGAACCGAGCTGTTGAAGCGAATCATCTCAAGGTGAGTTAAACTCACTCATTTTTCCCCATTTATATTTTATATAAATTGGGTTTTTATTTTGTGCTCTGCTTGCCACTGGTTGACTGTTTGCCAACTATAGATTTATTTGCTGATTTAACTGATGAAATTAAACCGTCGTTTAATTTCAGTGAAATACCAAATCGTTATTCTAACGTTTGGTTCCAATAAAGGTAACTTACCTTATTGGTCACGTTTATCAATAAACGTGTTTGATGGTTTGGATTGGCTGATCTGTTTGAATTGTTTGATTTGTTTGAATTGTTCGATTTGTTTGGATTGTTTTAAACTGTGTGGTGATAACCGTTTGTATACAGGGAAGAACATGTTAGAGGGATCCAACCGGATTCCTCAAATATATTATTTATTTTCATATTATATATATGAACTGTCATAATTGGGTTATTGATTTTAGTAATGATCGTTGACTGAAAAATCAACAAGTGTTGTGTTTTAACCAATAAGCTATATTGGTTGAGTAATCTGCAGGAAATGGCCTAAAAGTAAATTATTTTATTTATATCGATTTACCGTCAAGTAAATCGATAGAACTGAAATTATAAAATAATTTTGTAACTAAAGGTAGTTTTGAAATATATATATTTTGAATAAAAACTTATTGAAAAGGGAATAAATATTTATGTTTATAATTAAGTGTAAATTGATTTTATAAAGTCCAATCTGTTGTTCATCAGATTCGTAAATGTGAGAATAAGGGAACTGACCTAACAGTTAAATTTGGATAATCGTGTTGTTGAGAAACAGTTTAATGAAATTAGTTAAATTAATAAATTATATTATTAATTAATTTAAAAAGGAAGAACGAATTGAAATCGGTTGATAAGATAATCGTGACTTGAGTAAATAAATCGACTCGTTAATTAAATTGATTATTAAATTAGTATTTTGAATAGAAATAGTTTAATGAATTTTGTTAAGATTATAATAAGATTTTAAAAAGGGATTTACTGCTTATTTTAAATTAATAAAGAAATAAACTACTAATGTTGTTAATGGTTGAAATAAAATATTATCGTAATTGATAATAATTTAGAAAATTACTTTTTAATGGGAAATCATTTAAAAGGTAATCGAAGTTGAAATGGAATTTGATTGAATGACGAAAGGAGAGTGGGAACAGGTTTTGTTTAACACTTGGGTTTTATAACAAAGTTATGAAAGGAATGGTTAAGCAAACGTGATAGTTTAAAATAAATGTTACTTAATTATTCGAATTAAGTAAAAGGAAAGTAAGATAAAGAGTTTGATGATAAACCAGAGTTATATAAAAAGGGTGAAGTGGTAAATCGTTAATTTGATGTTAACATTATTTAATAATGGGATTAAGTAGGATTTGGAATTGAAATGAGATTTCCAAAAGCGGGATATGGTTGAATGGATTTGAAACGAGATTAGTAAAAGAGAATTTGATAGGAGAAGCAAATCATAAGATTTGTAAACTAATCCGAATTATAAAGTGAAGTTACTTGAAAAGAGGAAAGTGTTAAAAGGGGCATTTTTTTATAAGAAGTTGCTTAATTATTAAATAAAGGAATAATAGTTATATCCGAGGAAGGAAATTTCAAATATATAAGAAGGTTTTATGAAACCGTATTTTGAATAAAATAGTTCAATGGTATTTGTATTGGGATTAGAATGAAATATTGGTTTTGGATTACAACTTATATTTATTTTAAGGTATAAACGTTGTTGATCAAGGTCTGAGAGGTAACTAAATACCCCAACTTGAACGACTTCGGGATTATCTTAGAATGATATGAGTTGTAATTGTAAATGTGGTTAATAAACTTTATTATTTCAATAGTGAAATGATAACGATATACCTTTGGTGAATATATATATATATATGAATGATGATTTCAAAGAAAAGGGGAATAAAGGAGTTGCATCAAATTATAACGATACCCGCAAGGTTAAAAGGAAATGTAGAGTTGAGTATTGAAATAGAATTACTCTATATTAATAAGCATTTGTTATCGTTGTCAAGTAATGAACGAAGATGTTTCGTAAAGTAAAGTATGTGTAATAAGTTAGAATTGGTTTCCCCAATACTATATAAGAATGTGGCTAATGTTTTTGAGAGTTAGAAATAGAAACTAGTAGAGATGTTATAAGATTTTCCTGAATATTTAAAATGGTTGTTTAAAGAATAAATCTTATGTTAAATAAGAAGCGAGAAAACTAAATTTTTAATATCGAGAGATTTAAGAGTTATGAATTTACATTTGTTTGAAATTAAAAGGGCCAATTGGTGCTGAATACTGAACCAGTGAACTTACTGGGTTGTCATGATTGAAACACTGATTATTTTGATAGTTAAATCACCGACTATCAAATCTGTCCAATGCGATTGTTGGTACGGAAAGACCGGGATCAAATTTTTTTTCAAAAACCATTGCGACCAACAAATACGTGAAGATATCAGAAGACGGTCGAGATGGAGCATTGAAGACCGTGGATTTTCATAAGCGGAAGAACTACTAAAAATCTCTGGTTTAGCGACCAGAGATAAACTGTGGTTCTGTCGTGGGTGGAATCTACGGGTTGCAAGGACTTCTCGCTACTGATCCATGGGGTGATTCCTATATGAGATGCTGTAGGAGAGTACCTTCGGTTCATCCTGTTCCTGGATGACTTGTATGGACGGATGTCTGACAGAGTATTTCCAAAAGGGTCGCGTATGTTGACTTCTTCAAACCTGCCATAGTTGGTTAGCTCCCAACTAGAGTATTTTGGTGGACGTCAATTAGCGATATCTAGCGGATTTGACGATGTGGCATTCAAAGTGAATGGCGATCAGATGTTTCAAAAGTAAATTCTGGCCTCAAGCCTCACAACCGGTAAATGACAAAAAAATCGGGCAGGAAGCATGGCTATGTGGGTCGCTCCCATTAGGGTGTATAATCACCTATCTAGAGAAAATATATTTCATTCTTTAATCTGTTTCGATGCTGTCCCTTTTCGGGAAGACGGTGGGTCGCACCCAACCGTTGGTGATATACATTCTATACACTCAAGCGAAATGAGTGGTCGGTCATGTGAGGGCCGGTTTGCAAGACGTTCTTATTGAACCCAGTGTATTCGCCTCTAGAGATACACGATCGGCAGGTGGTCCCCTACCATGTCATAGTCAGAATCCAATCTCCAATAAGCGCCCGCGGTTTTGATTGTATACTATATATGTAGAGCGTGAGATGCAAGCATTCTACTAGATTCTATTTACTTGTATTTAGACATTATTATAATATCAGACAAGATATTGATTTCAAAAATGGTTTGGGTTATCGTAAGGTAAAAACCATCCGTGTTTATGTGTGGATTTGGTCTTACGATTATCTTTTTCTTTGAAAGATTTTAAATTTAAAATCATGTTGTGTGATACCCTTAATACTGTGCGAGTTTTTCTCACTCTGGTTCACCAGACTGACCCGGTGTTTTGTAAATGCTCGGGTTAGCCCGGGTGTACAGGTTTAGGTTATCAAATGCTATGAAGCCCAGAGACGAGCTGGAGATGTTCAGACGTATGATATTATATAGCTACTATTCCGTTGTGTGTTGTATATGGGAACAGGTTATTATAACTGTCCCAGGGTGTGAGGTGCTATGATATTGTAAGTATTTTTAAAGCTCTCAGTAAAGATTTATTTCTGTATTATATTTTGTTCCGCTGCGATGTGAGACTCTGTGTTGTGTTGTTTCTTCTTCTTCTATTCTAATATTTCTTTCTTTCTTATCTCACCCTCTAATTTCTTTCTAATAACGTCCAGTGTTTTCGGTGTTGGAGGGTCGGCATGAGTTACAGTAAAGGTATTTATGTCGATTTTCGGGGCCGAAAATCCTTGTTCATTTCAGTGGTATCGAGCTATTGGTTTAGTGATAACCTTGGCTCTGTGGTGTAACTCGATAGAGATGGGGTTAGTAATACCCTAGATTGAGTTTGTTATATATATGAGAGCGCGTATTTGTGATTTGACATAAACTTATTTTTGAAATTATTTTTGCCTAATCTATTTTAAAATAAAAGTAATGATTTTCTCAAATTATTATAATATGGGAAATCGATTGATTTGTTAATGTTGATTTGAATGATATGTTTGGATTGTGATTGCTTGAATATAAATCTGAAAATGATAGACTTGGGTTAAAACCAATATGAAATAAATAGGTTAGATAAATCATCCAGACCAATAAACTTAAATGGATAATTAAAGAAATGAATGAAGTGATTATAAATAATTATAATCTCATGTGGATAAGATTGTGTGTAGAACTGGTTGGATCATATGATATGGATATTTGAAACAAATTATTGTTGTTTAGGGACTAATGAAATTTGTTTGAGTTGAAAACAGGTGCAGAAGTGCCAATTCATCTTTAAAATCCATCCAAGAGAAAATTCTGGAGTTAATTGAATCCAGTTTGAATAGAGCTGCAAAATAACTAAGCAAGCTCGAATATAAAATATTGCTTACCACGTAATAACGCTCGCAAAAAGGTACGCCTATGTAGAATATGAAATTTTGGTTTATTTGGGTTTGAGTTTAATTTTTGAATTTTTCCGAACCTGTTGGTCGATGTATACATATTTCTTGAACCTTCGATATTACAGATGTTCTCCGTACAGGGGAGACTCTGCCAAAATTTTTCCAAAATTTAAGGTGTTAGAAATTTTTTGAAGATTTTTGGGAAATTCTTTTATTTGAAGTAAATTGGGTTTAAAACCAATTGGATTTGTTTTGGAAATAAAAAGCGAGTTTTAAATTTATTATTTTTGTAAAGATAATGGGTTTGTAACGATCTTTCTTACCTTAGCAATTTCAAGGACGAAATTATTTTAAGGGGGAAAGAATGTAACGACCCATGTTTTGGCCGTCTAATATTTAATTTAATTTATTATTTTAAATATTTTATTTAGAATATTAATGGATTTTAATATTTAATTCGTTATTTAAAACGAAGTTTAAACGCTATATTTTATTTATAATATAAATCGAGCTTGAAGATGGCGTGCAGTTCGTAATATGGAGTTTTGAACTTCAACTGAGAATACAGGGTCCGATATAAGTTGGATTTCGGTGAAACGAGAAACGATGGAACGGTGTTGATGATAATTTTCATATGAAAGAGAAAAATTCAGATTTCGTGTTATAGATTGTAAGTTACGGCTAAATAAAATTTGAAATAGTCGTTGTGGAAAATCGTTATTTAAATATAGGCCGTTAAAATAGCCGTTTTGCAAACGAACTCAGATTTCGACGAAATCAGTTTCATTAGAACCGTATCATTAAATTTTTGTACGGTGTTGAATGGCGTGGCAAACCGATGTCGTATGTGACAACGGTAGCTGTAAACGCCCGTTTAAATTCTATAGCGCGTAATTAATTAAATAAAGGGTTATTTGAGTGCAACTTGAGCAGACGAACGAGTTAGGCCACGAAACCAGTCCCGTTGAGTTTGTATCGTCGATTAGAGCCAGGATAGGTATATAGTTTGTTATTTTTAGAGATTGGCAAATTTGGTGTTCAGAATGGCATTGGGGTGCGCGTAAAAATAGCCTACCGGGGAAACAGTCTCAGAATGCGACGAAACTGGTGTCGTTGGGTTCGTATTGAAAAGTTATTGTAGGATTACAAGGTTTCAAGTTGATTTGATTTATCTGGTGATCGTGGAAAATTAAACGCGTGTTTATTTCTTGTTTTATAAAGGAAATTTTTTCATACGACCTCGGATTTCGACGAAACTTGTCACATTAGATCCGGAATACCTTGTTACACTAAGATTAGCTTTTTTATCAGAAAACAGAAATCGTATGTAGGTGTTTTAATAAATTACTTGATGGTAAAGTTTCATGACAATAAAATATCAGTAAATCTATCCCACTTTTCCTACTGTAGCCATTTTCTTTCCTGTATCCAACTGTGCTCTTCCGTGCTCTCCAATCCTTTGAGAAACTTGCTCCCCAAACTATCCAACCGTGCTACCCAAGTAACCGATGCCGTGATACCCAAATTTCTTCCACCCTATATATATAACCAACCTTCAGTAATACCCTAAAATTTGTCAAAACAAGTTCTACGGTCAACCCAGTCTTTGCGCCACCACTCCAAAAAGATGAACGAACCAATAACCACCGTAGCAATTGAAAATTCTTCACCATTTATACTCAAACCCTTTCATCATTGCGATTACTTTCTCGAGTTCACTGAGAGCTCCTAAACAACCGAACTGTTAGATCAGAAATGAGGCGTTGGCCGAGGAGGGGAGAAGTGATGGCGGTGCTGAAGTTCGGTGGAGTTTGCTGGGTGATAGGTTGAAAGTGGTTTTGGTAAATGTAGCGAGCATGGGTTCTGTTCACAGTTTCAACCAAAAAAAGGAAAGAAAGAAAGGTGGTGCTTTAATTGTTTGGGTTTGTGCCTTGCGTAAAGTGGGAGTGGGAATCATGTTAGGTTGACAGTGCATGGAGTAGAAGGTGACTTGGTGCGGTCTTATATATTGGAGGAAGGAAGGCTTGGGGTGTCGAGAACAGCAGGAGGAGAGAAGTCACGGTAGAAGCTGGGTATTTATTTAACCATGAATACTTAGTTTTAATTAACCAGTTAATTATATTGTAATTAAATAAAACGTTGACTAGTTAAATTGGTGATACAGCATGAAATTTGCGTGAGCATCATGGTGGAGTTTTGATTCACGTGAGAGGATGGTTGAATTAGAAAACGAAGAAGCAAGCATGGGATTAAGCTGCTGTTTCGAACAAAGGGAAATGTCATGCGTGGTTCTGGAAGTGTGGTAATGAGAAACAAAGTATGTCAGCATGTTAATCTATTTTTAACATAAATTTTAGAGTTATTTAGGTTATAAATTAAAAGATATTCATTTAATCAAACTCTTATATATAAAACTTTGTTAACATCTGCAGATCGAACAGGACAGATGAATACGTGATGAAAAGGAAACCACAACCGGTGCGTGAAACAGTGAAACAAATATAATTAAAATTCTATTAGTTAGTTTAAAATATAAGCAAGGGTTTATCATTAGAATCTATTATAATCTGTGCATAGATGAAGAACGAAGAGTAGAAGCAATGAAGACAGCATGGGTTCTGTTGAAATTGGGCACCGTGATTTTTGAACTTAGCCGAGAACACGAAGAGGAATCGGCCTGATAATCAAATAAGAAACGTAATTTTTATATTAATTTTGTTATTAAGGGTGTTTAGTTATTAAATTTATATTAATGAAATCACGATCTGAACATGGCAGGGAACCATGTGTGGTCCATCCTGAGCACAGATTTTTGCCGAGACGAGAAACCATGTATTAACAGATCTAATTGTTTCAAACAAGTAATTATATTTGTTAATATTTAATTAAGGAAAAGTTAATTAATTTGGTTTTTGTATTAACCTAAGCCGTTGATTTTAATACAGGCATGAGGTTTGGACACTTGCTGAAATAAGCAAAACAGTAAAGAAAAAATGATCGATCCTGTTTATCTAAATGTAATTAACCTAATATTTGAAACTAATTAGATTATATTGAAAACGTTAACCTTCAAATGTGTGTAATTTTTGCATACCTTAACAAAATTTAGTCAAACAAAAAGCATTGGGACCGGGACGATGAACACTACAGTATAGAATTGTTTTAGACCAGCATGAAAGCTGCTGGAATTTTTGGTCAGATTAAACACATGTTTAATTTAACCGGAACCGAGCTGTTGAAGCGAATCATCTCAAGGTGAGTTAAACTCACTCAGTTTTCTCCATTTATATTTTATATAAATTGGGTTTTTATTTTGTGCTCTGCTTGCCACTGGTTGACTGTTTGCCAACTATAGATTTATTTGCTGATTTAACTGATGAAATTAAACCATCGTTTAATTTCAGTGAAATACCAAATCGTTATTCTAACGTTTGGTTCCAATAAAGGTAACTTACCTTATTGGTCACGTTTATCAATAAACGTGTTTGATGGTTTGGATTGGCTGATCTGTTTGAATTGTTTGATTTGTTTGAATTGTTCGATCTTTTTGGATTGTTTTAAACTGTGTGGTGATAACCGTTTGTATACAGGGTAGAACAGGTTGGAGGGATCCAACCGGATTCCTCAAATATATTATTTATTTTCATATTATATATATGAACTGTCATAATTGGGTTATTGATTTTAGTAGTGAACGTTGACTGAAAAATCAAAAGGTGTTGTGTTTTAACCAATAAGCTATATTGGTTGAGTAATCAACAGGAAATGGCCTAAAAGTAAATTATTTTATTTATATCGATTTACCGTCAAGTAAATCGATAGAACTGAAATTATAAAATAATTTTGTAACTAAAGGTAGTTTTGAAATATATATATTTTGAATAAAAACTTATTGAAAAGGGAATAAATATTTATGTTTATAATTAAGTGTAAATTGATTTTATAAAGTCCAATCTGTTGTTCATCAGATTCGTAAATGTGAGAATAAGGGAATTGACCTAACAGTTAAATTTGGATAATAGTGTTGTTGAGAAACAGTTTAATGAAATTAGTTAAATTAATAAATTATATTATTAATTAATTTAAAAAGGAAGAACGAATTGAAATCGGTTGATAAGATAATCGTGATTTGAGTAAATAAATCGACTCGTTAAGTAAATTGATTATTAAATTAGTATGTTTTGAATAGAAATAGTTTAATGAATATTGTTAAGATTATAATAAGATTTTAAAAAGGGATTTACTGCTTATTTTAAATTAATAAAGAAATAAACTACTAATGTAGTTAATGGTTGAAATAAAATATTATCGTAATTGATAATAATTTAGAAAATTACTTTTTAATGGGAAATCATTTAAAAGGTAATCGAAATTGAAATGGAATTCGATTGAATGACGAAGGAGAGTGGGAACAAGTTTTGTTTAACACTTGGGTTTTATAACAAAGTTATGAAAGGAATGGTTAAGCAAACGTGATAGTGTAAAATAAATGTTACTTAATTATTCGAATTAAGTAAAAGGAAAGTAAGATAAAGAGTTTGATGATAAACCAGAGTTATATAAAAAGGGTGAAGTGGTAAATCGTTAATTTGATGTTAACATTACTTAATAATGGGATTAAGTAGGATTTGGAATTGAAATGAGATTTCCAAAAGCGGGATATGGTTGAATGGATTTGAAACGAGATTAGTAAAAGAGAATTTGATAGGAGAAGCAAATTACAAGATTTGTAAACTAATCCGAATTATAAAGTGAAGTTACTTGAAAAGAGGAAAGTGTTAAAATGGGCATTTTTTATAAGAAGTTGCTTAATTATTAAATTACGGAATAATAGTTATATCCGAGGAAGGAAATTTCAAATATATAAGAAGGTTTTATGAAACCGTATTTTGAATAAAATATTTCAATGGTATTTGTATTGGGATTAGAATGAAATATTGGTTTTGGATTACAACTTATATTTATTTTAAGGTATAAACGTTGTTGATCAAGGTCTGAGAGGTAACTAAATACCCCAACTTGAACCACTTCGGGATTATCTTAGAATGATATGAGTTGTAATGGTAAATGTGGTTAATAATCTTTATTATTTCATTAGTGAAATGATAACGATATACCTTTGGTGAATATATAAATATATATATATATATGAATGATGATTTCAAAGAAAAGGGGAATAAAGGAGTTGCATCAAATTATAACGATATCCGCAAGGTTAAAAGGAAATGTAGAGTTGAGTATTGAAATAAAATTACTCTATATTAATAAGCATTTGTTATCATTGTCAAGTAATGAACGAAGATGTTTCGTAAAGTAAAGTATGTGTAATAAGTTAAAATTGGTTTCCCCAATACTATATAAGAATGTGGCTAATGTTTTTGAGAGTTAGAAATAGAAACTAGTAGAGATGATATAAGATTTTCCTAAATATTTAAAATGGTTGTTTAAAGAATAAATCTTATGTTAAATAAGAAGCGAGAAAACTAGATTTTTAATATCGAGAGATTTAAGAGTTATGAATTTACATTTGTTTGAAATTAAAAGGGCCAATTGGTGCTGAATACTGAACCAGTGAACTTACTGGGTTGTCATGATTGAAACACTTATTATTTTGATAGTTAAATCACCGACTATCAAATCTGTCCAATGCGATTGTTGGTACGGAAAGACCGGGATCGAATATATATTCGAAAACCATTACGACCAACAAATACGTGAAGATATCAGAAGACGGTCGAGATGGAGCATTGAAGACCGTGGATTTTCATAAGCGGAAGAACAACTAAAAATCTCTGGTTTAGCGACCAGAGATAAACTGTGGTTCTGTCGTGGGTGGAATCTACGGGTTGCAAGGACTTCTCGCTACTGATCCATGGGGTGATTCCTATATGAGATGCAGTAGGAGAGTACCTTCGGTTCATCCTGTTCCTGGATGACTTGTATGGACGGATGTCTGACAGAGTATTTCCAAAAGGGTCGCGTACGTTGATTTCTTCAAACATGCCATAGTTGGTTAGCTCCCAACTAGAGTATTTTTGTGGACGTCAATTAGCGATATCTAGCAGATTTGACGATGTGGCATTCAAAGTGAATGGCGATCAGATGTTTCAAAAGTAAATTCTTGCCTCAAGCCTCACAACCGGTAAATGACAAAAAAATAGGGCAGGCAGTATGGCTATGTGGGTCGCTCCCATTAGGGTGTATAATCACCTATCTAGAGAAAATCCATTTCATTCTTTAATCTGTTTCGATGCTGTCCCTTTTTGGGAAGAAGGTGGGTCGCACCCAACCGTTGGTGATATACATTCGATACACTCAAGCGAAATGAGTGGTCGGTCATGTGAGGGCCGGTTTGCATGACGTTCTTGTTGAACCCAGTGTATTCGCCTCTAGAGATACACGATCGGCAGGTGGTCCCCGACCTTGTCATAGTCAGATCCAATCTCTAATAAGCGCCCGCGGTTTTGATTGTATACTATATATGTAGAGCGTGAGATGCAAGCATTCTACTAGATTCTATTTACTTGTATTTAGACATTATTATAATATCAGACAAGATATTGATTTCAAAAATTGTTTGGGTTATCGTAAGGTAAAAACCGTCCGTGTTTATGTGTGGATTTGGTCTTACGATTATCTTTTTCTTTGAAAGATTTTAACTTTAAAATCAGGTTGTGTGATACCCTTAATACTGTGCGAGTTTTTCTCACTCTGGTTCACCAGACTGACCCGGTGTTTTGTAAATGCTCGGGTTAGCCCAGGTGTACAGGTTCAGGTTATCAAATGCTATGAAGCCCAGAGACGAGATGGAGATGTTCAGACGTATGATATTATATAGCTACTATTCCGCTGTGTGTTGTATATGGGAACAGGTTATTATAACTGTCCCAGGGTGTTAGGTGCTCTGATATTGTAAGTATTTTTAAAGCTCTCAGTAAAGATTTATTTCTGTATTATATTTTGTTCCGCTGCGATGTGAGACTCTGTGTTGTGTTGTTTCTTCTTCTTCTATTCTAATATTTCTTTATTTCTTATCTCACCCTCTAATTTCTTTCTAATAACGTCCAGTGTTTTCGGTGTTGGAGGGTCGACATGAGTTACAGTAAAGGTATTTATGTCGATTTTCGGGGCCGAAAATCCCTGTTCGTTACACAACACATGAATGTTTATTCTATTCAACACATGAATATTTATTTTTCTATACAACACATGAATTT
Source organism: Allium sativum (assembly GCA_030737875.1). Lineage (NCBI taxonomy): Eukaryota > Viridiplantae > Streptophyta > Magnoliopsida > Asparagales > Amaryllidaceae > Allium > Allium sativum. Next base: position 497,289,985 of record CM060920.1, read on the forward strand.
TCATTCAATTCAACACATGAATATATTTTCTATTTTCTATTCAACACATGAATTTTCATTCTATTCAGCACATGAATATATTTTCTATTTTCTATTCAACACATGAATTTATTTTCTATTCAACACATGAATATATTTTCTATGTTGGAATGAGGCCCAATCAATTACCATATAATGTTAATTATATGGATTTTCTACAACACATGTACATAATAGCAACGATAAATAATCAATCATCGTCTAGAGTGCACCACACAACTGCATAAGCATTAAATATAAATAATTAACGCTTACACAGTCTGTCAACCCATCGATTGACATACAACTAAACAATCGGGATTAGTGTACGTCAAATATCATCCCAGTACCCGTGTGGGGTTTCAAATCAACAAACACAGATTTTAATTTGTGCAGTTGGGCGATGTGTAAAATTTATCGTCCCAATCAATATCAGTCAAACCAGTGTATATAAACAAATCATCCGATTTGCTTATTTCTATTTATTTTATATACACGTTAAAAATCATATTTTTAACTATAAAATATTTTCCACTATAAAATATTTTATTTCATTCCACATCACACAATCAAATTTCACAACACAACAATCAAACAAACAAGCCATCCATGGTCTGTGGACGACAGGTGTCAGGTGCTAGTAAGCACCGTCTGCATCCTAGTATATATTTCAAACTAGAAATAAAAATAAAAGTGAGGAGTTCTCACCCAAGCTAAACCAAATAACACGACTCTTCATATGTAGAAAATCTTCGTCGTACTCCCAACGAGTTCTGTTTCACGCGGTTCATGTTAAAAATCACATTTTTATTTCCATACATATGTAAAAATTATATTTTTACGACGCCAATTTCTATATAAAAATTATATTTTTATAACACTACTTTCTATATAAAGATTATATTTTTCTATATCGCTTAAAAATCATATTTTTATAACATAGAAGATCTCATTCTTCTAACATGAAAATCATTTCTTTATTTGCTATTCATGTATGGAAAAATTATATTTTCTTTCATAACTAAAAATATATTTTTCATAACTTAGAAATCATATTTTCCTATACTTCGTTTTCATATGATAAAAATCAAGTTTTTACTTCTCTTTCATATGATAAAAAATCAAGTTTTTACTTCTCTTTCATATGATAAAAATCCTAATATTCTAGTTTAAAAATCTTAACTTTTCTAGTCTAAAAATCCGTGCTCTTCGTATTTAAAAAATCTATGCTTTTTATAATTAGATCAAATCAGTTTTTAAAAATTCCTAGCTTTAAAGTGGTAAAAATCGGATCTTGGAAGTGGTAAAAATCGGATCTTTGAAGTGGTAAAAATCGGATCTTTGAAGTGGTAAAAATCGGATCTTTAAAAACAATACATAAAAAAAAACAGTAAAAAGACTCACTGTTTGTTCGATTTCTCAGAGGAGGGGGGGAGTCGCGTTCGCCGGGGTGTTGATGGCCTGGGGGTATCGCGGATAGCCGCTGGTGGGCCATAGGCAGTCGGAGCTACGGATTAAGGGAGCTAGGGCACGGGGTTTCGCGACTGGGAAGGGAAAAACAGCGGAGGGCGGTAAGGATCGCCGGTCTGGGGAGGCACGGTGGCCAACTGAGGCGGCGGTGGGCCAGGGTTTCGGTTGAGGGGGGGTACGACCTAAATAAGAAGAGGGGGGCGGAGAGACGACGTGAGGAGGGAGGAAGAGGCGCTGCCAGGCGGAGAGGTGGGTGGTGGCTCCATCGTCGGCGGTGGTGGCGTAGTGGGGTCAGGGGCGGAGGCGACGAGGTTGAAGCGCCTTGGGTTTTTTTCTTCTAATTTTCCATTCTAAAAATGAACGGGGAAAAGGGGAGGGAGTATAAAGGAGGGGTCGACTTTGAATTTAAATATTTATTTAATTTAATTCTATTCAAAAAAGCGACCTTTTTATTTCGAACTCTAAATCAAACCCACCGACTGTCGTCCTTAGCTAATCACCCCCATTCCGAACACAATTGGATATGTATCATAAGTTGATTCGATCGTTTCAATCAGTTTTCATCAAAATCTAAATATAACTCTATATATTTTATTTGAACGCACATTCCAATTTATTGGGGCCACGTATGAACTCTAAAAATTCCCAAAAAATATTTTCTAGCTTCGTATTTACGATACGGTCCTAACAAAACTAATTTCATCGAATTCCGAGACCGTTTGAAAAATGGCCATTTTCCAGTCGATTAAAATCAACTAAAACTAGTCAAACGGGTTTTCCTTTGCCATGCTCACATATTGATTCGAAAAATTACGAATTTTGGAATCTAGCAATAATTTGACGTCCTAGATCCAACAAAAGTGGTTTCGTCGAAAACCGAGGACTTCTGCAAAATTCCCATTTTTAAGGGCCAGAATTCCATAGCGACTTTTCTGAATTTTCAACTGGGCGTAACTTTTTATTCCAGCCATGAAATTCTGATTTTTATGATTCGTTGGAAAGATATTCTCTATCAGATTCTAATATTTTTGGTTTCGCTAAAATCCGGTTTATATTGAATCCTGTACATTCATTTGAATTTTGAAATCGAATTTTCGAACTACCGCGCCATTTTCAATTCCTTTTATAATTATAAATAATTAATTATATTCTAACGTCGGTCTATATAAATATATACATTCTAATTCTATTCAAAATAAATTTCTCGTCGTTATTATTTAAAATAAATCATTTTAAATATTCAGAATTCGCTAAAATTGCCAAAATAAAAATTTTAAATTGGCTCAGATTTCCGGGTTATTACAATTAATGCAAGTAAAGAGCAGATCGATAGGGTAGTAAGGGTACATCTAACATGTTCATGGCAATTAGGCTGATTGAGGTGGAATCCTCACGATAGATGTACACCTGAAGGCTACCACAATTACGGGGATTGGGATCACGTTATCATTTTATACAGATTACTAGTTGGGACACTAGTTAGGTGGTGCATGTAACACCCCGTATGTTGAATAACTTGTTGTAATATAAATCAGGGCAGAATAAAATTTTAAAATCTGAATCAGGGGAAGCGGGCTATGCCATTGCGTTCGTCTCGGAAAAATACGCGAAATAGAGTCCGAGTTTTCGAAAATCGGAGTCCGTATGACCCAGTTAAGGCCCGAAGAAGTTTTTAGAAAATTCAAAACAGATTTAAATATAAAAATTTAAAATTTCAGAAGGGGCGGGAAAATTCCCGCCAGACAGAGGGTGTCGACCCTAGGGTCGACATGGGTGTCGACCCCCCCTAGGGGTCGACCCATGGGTCGACCCAGGGGTCGACCCCCCCTGTCGGTCTGTGTGACCTGGGTGCAACCTAAAGGGGTTTGGGCTATGGTTGGTGGCTAGTGACGAGATCTGACGGGTCTAATCTGATTTGGGGTTAATCTAATGGCCTAAAACACTTAACTAATCTATAAATACACCCTAAGACTACCCTAATTCATACTAAAAATAGATACAACATCGTTATGCCGTCAAAATGCAACTTGAAGGAGCCTCCATCAAATTAAAGAGGAAGATAGCTTCTCAAATCAACTTCTAATCAACTCTAGCAACTTAATCTTCTTCATAGGAGTGCTAATCAACAAGTTGTGAGTTTCTATAGCCTTAATGACCAATTGTTGAAATGATTATGATAAGATATAATGAGGTTATGGCTATGAATGTGGATCAATGCAAGTTATGTTATCATATACTATGTGTTCATAATGTTATGCAAGTTATGCAAGTTTGATGTTATATGTTCATGATGTTATGCAAGTTATGCAAGTCATATGCTATGTGTTCATGATGATATGCAAGTTATATGCTATGTGTTCATGATGTTATGCAAGTTATGCAAGTTATATGCTATGTGTTCATGATGTTATGCAAGTTATGCAAGTCATATGCTATGAGTTCATGATGCTAGTTATGCAAATCACTATGATAAACATTGATCCACTATGACACCATGATTATGCAAGTTTGGTGTATGATTATATGCAAGTTCATATATGATATGTTATGCAAGTTTGGTGTTTGATTATATGCAAGTTCATATATGACATGTTATGCAAGTTTGGTGTTTGATTATATGCAAGTAACATGTGCAAGTTTACACCTTTGTATGATATGCATACATATGCAAGTTAACCCCTTTGTATGTCATACATACATATGCAAGTTTACCCCTTTGTATGACATAAGTAGCTTATGCAAGTTACCCTCTTTATGACATATGTGATTCATGCAAGTTTGGGTTGATTATTTATGCTAGTTGGGTTTGATGCTATATGCATGTTGACACCTTTAAAACCCATGTTGATGCTAATGTTATGCAAGTTGAACCCATTGTATGTGTGATGAATCTTCCCTTTTAAGTATGTCATGATGGCGAATCACGTGGGGAACGATGGGGTTAATATTCATGTTAATGAAATGGTGTGAAGTTGGTATGATTATGCATACCATAAAGTGGATGGACATAATTGAGTCAATTATGTACATCGTTAAATTTGTAATTAATTAGGGATAATTAATACAAATTATGGGGGGATTAATTAGGTGTAATTAATCGACTAAGACACGAGGTTGGACCCTTTTGTAGCATAAGACTGCCCGGAACCGACCGGAAAATCCAGCGGCTACAAATGATTGGCCCAATGTGAGAGGTCTTAGGCATAAACTAAATACGTGACAAGTGTAAAGACACGAGGTTAGACTCGGTTATGGCGTAAGGCTGCCCGGACCCGACCGGCAAATCCAGCTGCCATAAAAGATAGTCTAATGTGAGAGGTCTTTACAACGGTTACGTTCTTAATCAATTAAGAAACACTTAACCAGATAAGCATGTAGTGGGGCATGAGGGGTTAAGTGGGTGCCTTGGGTGGAATGTGGAAATCAAGTAAGTGCCTTGGGTGGCATGTGGAAATCAAGTGGGTTGCCTTGGGTGGCAATAGAAAATACGATTAGAATACTTAACCAAGTGGAAACATGTAATTAAACATGATTAAAGGGTTAAGTGGGATGCACTAGAAAAAGGGACAAGCTTAGGTGGGTAGCTTGTGGGGGCCCATTTCAACCAGTAACCCATATGTATCTTATTGGGCTCGACCCATGTCGAGGACGGGACACGCGTACTGGGCTTGACTATAAGAGGCCAAAATGGGTTAGCGGTGGCAACGCAAGTCCAACGGGTTTCATATGCGTGTGTGGACCCGGGCTGGTAGGTAAGACGTTGTTGCATCGTGTAGGTATAAGCCGTGCACCATTGATTTTATCGGGTTGCCACTTTGGGGAGTGATACACCCCACTGTGGGGCCAGCACAGGTATCTACGGTAGGGAGCCGATCGCTTGGGGAGTAGTGGGTACACCTAGTGGAGATAGGGGCAGACGACACCTATGTAGTCAGCTAGGGGTACACGAAACTACTAGTTAAATTTTCTAAGTCCTTGGGTGGGATCAACCTTTAAGTTAGGAATGACTGGTGTGGTGCAGTTAGTAATTACCCTTGGGTGGGTAGATGCGTCTTTACCGTTATCTTAGTTCATCCTATGTCTAGTTGGCTGCTTAGTGTAGTCATTTATCCCCAGTCATCACCGTACCAAGTTTATATCATACCCTAATTACTTTAATGATTGTGTTGTTAAAGTTATAGGGCTCACTCAGACTTATGTCTAACCCCGTTGTTTTTATCTTTTTTTCCCAACCATCAGGTTCTCAGAGTGGGCCTAGCACTAGTGGGATTTGATCAGATTGCTTTATCTATCTTTTGGAGCTTGGACCGTGATGTAAAGCCCAGCTTATCCTTTCTATTATGGCTATTAGTTTATGTAGTGGGATTATGTACTTATGTTTTATCAGGATGGATATTTAGTACTTGACTCTTGTTTTAGTTGGTTTTGATATGTAACCAAACATGTTTATCTTCTGCTGCAATGAAATGATGTTTTAGATTTCAAGTATTATTTATATCTGTCTTGTTGTAATTTTTCTGTTCTATATTCACTTAAAATACTCCACCGAAGTTAAGGCATTCCCTTAGTGAGTGACCTTAGCGGGTGTGGGGTGTTACACATGGTATCAGAGCGAGGTTACCGGAACGGATAAAATTTTTTGAAAACTATTTTTCTAAAAACATTTTTGGAAGAAGTATTTTCAAAAACATGTCTTTTAAGAGAAAAGTTTTTGAAAGAAAAGCATAATCCCCAATAGCCATATCTTTATCTTTCGAATTCTCCGTTTTGAATCTTTCCTTTTTCGTTTCAGCATGGCTGAAGATCTTAACTTTCCGGAGGGTGTAGCGATACCAGTATGGTATAGGAGGTTGATGTAGGCTAGGGCCGCCACTGCGGGTCCAGCAAATGTTCCTCCACCAACAGTAGCACCCGATCTTCCCCCTCCTCCTCCTCGCACGGATACTTTTGCTAAGACTTGCAAGGAATTTAAGGCTATGGGAGGGAAACCTTTTCAAGGATCAGAAACTTTTGTGGAAGCTAGGGATTGGCTTAAGGAGGTGGAAGAGTTGATAGACATCTTCGAGATGGAAGAAGGAAAGAAAGTCAAGTTAGCTGCTTGGTTAATGAAGGGAGAGGCCTCATTCTGGTGGGAGGTCACTAATGGAGAGCGCCCTGTTGACTCTTGGGCGGATTTCAGACAAAGGTTTGTGGCAAAGTTTCTCTCAAGGACGGAGGAAAACTTGTATATGGAAAGGTTCTTGACTCTAAAGCAAGGAAACCTATCAGTGAAGGAATATGTCAACAAGTTTAATCAATTGGCAAGGTTTGGCATAGACATGGTGAATACACCGGAGAAGAAGGCTTTGAGGTTCGTTAAAGGCTTGAATGAACCGATGCATGGATTAGCTATGACTCACATCCCTATGGGGGCCACCTTTGAGAAGCTAGTAGACATGGCACTCATGCATGAGGAAGAGAAGGGTCCCAATGCTAATAAGGCACCCGAGAAGAAAGGAGATCAGAAGAGACCTCAACAGCAACAACAAAACAAGGGTGGGAAAGGCAACGGTGGCAAGGGAAAGAAGAAGTGCTTCAATTGCGGGACACCAGGCCACCTAAGCAAAGATTGTCGGAAGAAGAAGAAGACTGGCTGCTTCCACTGTGGCGAAGCAGGGCATCTAGTGAAGGACTTCCCTAAGAAGGGGCAGAGGACGGGATCTACCTCAGGGGGACAGGTGCAAGCTCTTATGGCACCAGGTCAGGCAAGGGGGCAAGTTCAGGCTCTCGCGGTTCCACCGATTCAGGAAAGAGGTAGAACTATTTCCGTTGAAAGTCTGGTTTTTCTGTTTGATCATCCTGTCCGTACTTTGTTTGACTCTGGCGCATCGCATTCATTTATCTCATCATCATTAGTTGAGTCACTGCACTTAGACACCAGTCTAGTAGATGATCCCTTAGTTGTTTCAAACACAATTGGGGGCTCCACTTATTTGTCCATGATATGTTTGGGTTTGAAGATTTCTATACTTAGCGTTGAGTTTAGATGTGATGCTTTTGTTTTGGGCTTCACGGGCTATGGGTTAATTTTGGGCATGGACTGGTTATCCAGTAATGGTGCCGTTCTTGATTGTGAAAGGAGAGTTGTTAGGCTCATGACCCACTTGGGTAACACTCTCGAGATCTCTTGTAATCCCATGGATTCTGTTATGCTAAGTTATCTTGAATCGCTTGACGCTTCGGTCGAGAGTTTGCGATCTGTTAGAGTGGTCCGGGAATACTCGGATGTGTTTGAGGAGGTGAAGGGCTTACCTCCGAGGCGGGAGACAGACTTCCGAATATATCTGGTGGACAATGCTAAACCAGTATCTTTACCAGTGCGCCACATGGCTCCTCGTGAGAGGAGGGAACTCCATAAGCAAGTAGGGGAGTTGCTTGAGAAGGGGTTCATAAGACGAAGTATATCGGAGTGGGGTGCTCCAGTAGTTTTTGCCACGAAGGCGGATGGGTCCCTCAGACTTTGTGTAGACTATAGAGAACTCAACAAGCTCACAAAGAAGAATAGACACCCATTGCCGAGGATTGATGATCTCTTTGATCAGTTGGTTGGCGCCTCAGTGTTTTCGCAGTTGGACTTGGCCACGGGGTTTCATTAGTTGAGAGTGGCTGAGGATAGCATAGACAATACTGCCTTTAGGACTCCGGATGGTTTCTATGAGTGGCTTGTGATGCCATTTGGTTTGACGAATGCCCCAGCATACTTTGTTGATTTGATGAGTAGGGTGTTCAGGGAGTACCTTAATAAGTTCGTGGTGGTCTTTGTGGATGACATCTTAGTCTTTTCTAAGAGTGAAGAAGAGCATGCCCTACATCTTAGGGAAGTGTTGGAGACTCTTCGAGCGCATAGCCTTAAGGCTAAATTCTCTAAATGTCACTTCTGGAGGAAGGAAGTGCGGTTCTTAGGGCCCGTGGTCTCTAAGGAAGGGATAGCTGTGGATCCCGCGAAGGTAGTATCCATCCAAGATTGGAAGGTTCCGAAGAATGCTACCGAGGTGAGGAGTTTCTTGGGGTTGGCTGGCTACTATAGGAAGTTTATCAAGGACTTCGCGAAAATATCAGCCCCATTAACTCGCTTGACGAAGAAGAATCTGGTCTTCACATGGGACGTAGATTGTGATAATGCGTTCCAACGGTTAAAGAGAGCTTTAACCACAACTCCAGTCTTAGTGTTGCCAGATGGGGGCAAGCCATTTGTTGTTTATACCGATGCTTGTGGGACAGGACTAGGCGCAGTCTTAATGCAAGAGGGAAGGGTAATAGCCTATGGGGGAATGCAGTTGAGAAAGCATGAGAAAAATTACCCTACCCATGATTTAGAGTTGGCCGCTATTGTTTTTGCGCTTAAGACTTGGCGCCATTATCTTCTTGGAGAGAGATTCGAATTGTTCACTGACCACAAATCATTGAAGTACTTGTTTTCTCAGAAGGATTTGAACTTGAGACAGCAAAGGTGGATGGAGTTCTTAGCATCCTATGATTTCGAGATAGCGTATACCCGTGGCAAGGGTAACGTGGTGGCGGACGCCTTAAGCAGAAAAAGGTTGTCCTTGAGTCCATTGTTCGTGGAACGACGAAGCTTGGAATTTATCTCGATGTTTGATTTCAGACCTTCCGTTGACTTTGTACCCGGTTTGCTAGCATCCTTAGAGGTCAGACCTACTCTTTTGGGACGGATTGGTGAGGCACAGCGGGACGACCCACAATTGGTTGAGTTAGTAGAGAAGCTCATAAGGGGGGAGTCGTCCAGCCATTTGAGTAGGTACACCCTAGACGATAGGGGGTGCTTGCGTAGAGACGGTAGACTTTGTGTACCGCAAGACGAGGGTTTGAGGAAGGCTATACTTGATGATGCGCATCGTTCAAAGATGACCATTCATCCCGGTGGGGACAAGATGTACCAAGACATGAAGCGAGTTTTCTTTTGGGCCGGTATGAAGAAAGATGTGGCCGAGTATGTCGCTTGATGCTTGGTGTGCCAACAAGTGAAAGCGGAGCAAAAGAAACCTGGTGGGTTGCTTCACCCATTGGAAGTTCCGCAATGGAAGTGGGATAGCGTCTCGATGGATTTTATTGATGGGTTACCGAGATCGAGGAAGGGTAATACAGGAATTTGGGTTGTGGTAGACAGACTTACTAAGAGCGCCCATTTCATACCCGTGAAGAGCAAGAGGACTGCTCCATGGCTAGCTTCAGTTTATCTTCGAGAGATAGTTCGATTGCATGGGGTACCTTCTAGCATAGTGAGTGATCGAGATCCTATCTTCACTAGCGAGTTTTGGAAGAGTTTGCAAGAGGCGGTAGGGACTCAGTTGTGTTTGAGCACCGCATATCATCCTCAGACGGACGGCCAGACCGAGAGGGTGAATCGTGTTCTAGAAGACCTTTTGAGGCTATGTATCTTAGATTTTGGAGGTACATGGGAAGAGCATCTTCCATTGGTGGAGTTCGCGTATAATAACAGCTTTCAGTCTAGTATTGGTATGGCTCCTTTCGAAGCTCTTTATGGAAGGCCTTGTCGATCACCTACATGTTGGTGGGAATCTACGGATAAGATCTTGCTTGGGCCCGATATGGTTAGAGAGACTTCGGAAAAGATTGATTTGATTCGAAGAAGGATGAAAGCGGCGCAAGACAGACAGAAATCTTACGCGGATAAGAGGAGGGCGGATCTGGAGTTTGATGTTGGGGACATGGTCTTTGTCAAAGTATCTCCATTACAGAATGTTGTTCGCTTTGGGTCCGTTGGGAAGTTAGCACCAAGATTTGTAGGACCGTTTCCTATTAAGGAAAGGATTGGACGGATGGCATATAGAGTGGATTTACCCGAGAGACTTAGTGGAGTACATGACGTATTCCATGTGTCACATTTGAGAAAGTGCCTACATGAGACCGCAGAGGTGGTAGAGCCGAGCTTGCTTAGAGAAGTGGAGGTAGAGCGTGATGCGACTATTCGACGAGCTCCTACCCGCATCCTTGGGTCAGAGATTAGGAAATTGAGAAACAGAGAGGTTCGACTAGTCAAAGTACAATGGGGAGAGGATGAGAGCAATGCTACTTGGGAGACAGAAGCGAAGATGCGTTCACTGTACCCATTCCTTTTTTAGGGTATGTCTTTTAACTTCTCCTTTATCGTTTGTCTAGTACTTATCTTATCTTTAGTATGTCCTCTCATTAGTACCTTTGACCTTTAGATAGGGTAAACCTATGGTTGAAACATGTGTTTGAGACATTTTATGATTGATGGATGCGTGTGGATGCAAGTGTTTGCTAGTGGTTGCTCGTGGATGCATACACACACACTTTAGACACTAGATCGGCTCAGTCACTTCATATTGCATATAACTGTGTGTAGGTAGCTATATTAATGGATGTATAATGGTTGTGTTATCATATGGATGATGCATTTTGGTGTATGGTTGTGCACACATGTAGAAATAGTATGTGTCGATAGGATTCTTTCGCATACATATTGGATGCATGGCACTATCATGGTTTGCATTAAGGAGGTCAACTGAATCAGTAGACCGCCTGATTTTGCATTAGACAGGGAACATATACACACACTTTTTGTATATGTTCATACAGCATTAGAAACTTTAAGGACAATGGATGCCAGTGTTTGATGGTTTGAGTAGATGGTTGTTTGGTTGGTAGGATACGTTCTTCTTGACTTAGAGATTTCGGGGACGAAATCCTTTAAGTAGGGGAGAATGTAACACCCCGTATGTTGAATAACTTGTTGTAATATAAATCAGGGCAGAATTAAATTTTAAAATCTGAATCAGGGGAAGCGGGCTATGCCATTGCGTTCGTCTCGGAAAAATACGCGAAATAGAGTCCGAGTTTTCGAAAATCGGAGTCCGTATGACCCAGTTAAGGCCCGAAGAAGTTTTTAGAAAATTCAAAACAGATTTAAATATAAAAATTTAAAATTTCAGAAGGGGCGGGAAAATTCCCGCCAGACAGAGGGTGTCGACCCTAGGGTCGACATGGGTGTCGACCCCCCCGCCTTAGGGGTCGACCCAGGGGTCGACCCAGGGGTCGACCCCCCCTGTCGGTCTGTGTGACATGGGTGCAACCTGAAGGGGTTTGGGCTATGGTTGGTGGCTAGTGACGAGATCTGACGGGTCTAATCTGATTTAGGGTTAATCTAATGGCCTAAAACACTTAACTAATCTATAAATACACCCTAAGACTACCCTAATTCATACTAAAAATAGATACAACGTCGTTATGCCGTCAAAATGCAACTTGAAGGAGCCTCCATCAAATTAAAGAGGAAGATAGCTTCTCAAATCAACTTCTAATCAACTCTAGCAACTTAATCTTCTTCATAGGAGTGCTAATCAACAAGTTGTGAGTTTCTATAGCCTTAATGACCAATTGTTGAAATGATTATGATAGGATATAATGAGGTTATGGCTATGAATGTGGATCAATGCAAGTTATGTTATCATATGCTATGTGTTCATAATGTTATGCAAGTTATGCAAGTTTGATGTTATATGTTCATGATGTTATGCAAGTTATGCAAGTCATATGCTATGTGTTCATGATGATATGCAAGTTATGCAAGTTATATGTTATGTGTTCATGATGTTATGCAAGTTATGCAAGTTATATGCTATGTGTTCATGATGTTATGCAAGTTATGCAAGTCATATGCTATGAGTTCATGATGCTAGTTATGCAAATCACTATGATAAACATTGATCCACTATGACACCATGATTATGCAAGTTTGGTGTATGATTATATGCAAGTTCATATATGATATGTTATGCAAGTTTGGTGTTTGATTATATTCAAGTTCATATATGACATGTTATGCAAGTTTGGTGTTTGATTATATGCAAGTAACATGTGCAAGTTTACACCTTTGTATGATATGCATACATATGCAAGTTAACCCCTTTGTATGTCATACATACATATGCAAGTTTACCCCTTTGTATGACATAAGTAGCTTATGCAAGTTACCCTCTTTATGACATATGTGATTCATGCAAGTTTGGGTTGATTATTTATGCTAGTTGGGTTTGATGCTATATGCATGTTGACACCTTTAAAACCCATGTTGATGCTAATGTTATGCAAGTTGAACCCATTGTATGTGTGATGAATCTTCCCTTTTAAGTATGTCATGATGGCGAATCACGTGGGGAACGATGGGGTTAATATTCATGTTAATGAAATGGTGTGAAGTTGGTATGATTATGCATACCATAAAGTGGATGGACATAATTGAGTCAATTATGTACATCGTTAAATTTGTAATTAATTAGGGATAATTAATACAAATTATGGGGGGATTAATTAGGTGTAATTAATCGACTAAGACACGAGGTTGGACCCTTTTGTAGCATAAGACTGCCCGGAACCGACCGGTAAATCCAGCGGCTACAAATGATTGGCCCAATGTGAGAGGTCTTAGGCATAAACTAAATACGTGACAAGTGTAAAGACACGAGGTTAGACTCGGTTATGGCGTAAGGCTGCCCGGACCCGACCGGCAAATCCAGCTGCCATAAAAGATAGTCTAATGTGAGAGGTCTTTACAACGGTTACGTTCTTAATCAATTAAGAAACACTTAACCAGATAAGCATGTAGTAGGGCATGAGGGGTTAAGTGGGTGCCTTGGGTGGCATGTGGAAATCAAGTAAGTGCCTTGGGTGGCATATGGAAATCTAGTGGGTTGCCTTGGGTGGCAATAGAAAATATGATTAGAATACTTAACCAAGTGGAAACATGTAATTAAACATGATTAAAGGGTTAAGTGGGATGCACTAGAAAAAGGGACAAGCTTAGGTGGGTAGCTTGTGGGGGCCCATTTCAACCAGTAACCCATATGTATCTTATTGGGCTCGACCCATGTCGAGGACGGGACACGCGTACTGGGCTTGACTATAAGAGGCCAAAACGGGTTAGCGGTGGCAACGCAAGTCCAACGGGTTTCATATGCGTGTGTGGACCCGGGCTGGTAGGTAAGACGTTGTTGCATCGTGTAGGTATAAGCCGTGCACCATTGATTTTATCGGGTTGCCACTTTGGGGAGTGATACACCCCACTGTGGGGCCAACACCGGTATCTACGGTAGGGAGCCGATCGCTTGGGGAGTAGTGGGTACACCTAGTGGAGATAGGGGCAGACGGCACCTATGTAGTCAGCTAGGGGTACACGAAACTACTAGTTAAATTTTCTAAGTCCTTGGGTGGGATCAACCTTTAAGTTAGGAATGACTGGTGTGGTGCAGTTAGTAATTACCCTTGGGTGGGTAGATGCGTCTTTACCGTTATCTTAGTTCATCCTATGTCTAGTTGGCTGCTTAGTGTAGTCATTTATCCCCAGTCATCACCGTACCAAGTTTATATCATACCCTAATTACTTTAATGATTGTGTTGTTAAAGTTATAGGGCTCACTCAGACTTATGTCTGACCCCGTTGTTTTTATCTTTTTTTCCCAACCCTCAGGTTCTCAGAGTGGTCCTAGCACTAGTGGGCTTTGATCAGATTGCTTTATCTATCTTTTGGAGCTTGGACCGTGATGTAAAGCCCAGCTTATCCTTTCTATTATGGCTATTAGTTTATGTAGTGGGATTATGTACTTATGTTTTATCAGGATGGATATTTAGTACTTGACTCTTGTTTTAGTTGGTTTTGATATGTAACCAAACATGTTTATCTTCTGCTGCAATGAAATGATGTTTTAGATTTCAAGTATTATTTATATCTGTCTTGTTGTAATTTTTCTGTTCTATATTCACTTAAAATACTCCACCGATGTTAAGGCATTCCCTTAGTGAGTGACCTTAGCGGGTGTGGGGTGTTACAGTGCAGAGATAGTTATAGAAATCAGAATAACAAAGTAGTAGCGAAGCAGAGAAAGAGTAGAAGCGCATTCAGTTTATCTTGCCTTATCATACCTTATACTTATCCTGTGTTATCTTGTTATCCCTGTTATCACGATATTGTCTTATATTCAGTTTATTCATGTCAAAAAGCTTTTGCCTGTTTATATGCTGAAAGTCACTGGACTTACCAGACTTATGTCTGACCTAGTTTTGTTTCGCCTCTTTTCTTCCGTTCCCCCCCCAGGTTCACAGGGAGGAAATGTTACCACTTAGCTCAGTTTTCTTTTCAAGCTCGAAGATAGTCGATGTTTTGCTTTGGACCCTCTCTTCCACTGCTATGGCTGGTTCATGCTTTATTGGGAAATATCATTGTTATTTTTATGCTTCTTTTATGCTTGGAAGTCTTTAAATCAAGACAGAAGTTCTATGTATTACTTTTAAGTATGATTGAGACAACTGTTGTAAAAGCTTGACTAAACCACATTGTTAATAAAATGACTTTATTTTCCGTTGTTTTATTTGTCTGTCTTGTAATTTATCTGCATCTTTTACCTAAAGCGCTCCACCGAAGTTAAGGCATTCCCTTTGCGAGTGACCTTAACGGAGGTGAGTTGTTTCATCCTCACACTGCTCCAATGAATGACTGGGTCACCAAACTCCCTCAGTTTTCACCAAACATTTCCCTGATGCATGTAGCTGATATGCGTCGGTCATGTGATCCTTTTATGAGAGTGTAATATGGAAACACTAAGAAAAACACAAAGTTTTATATGTCACTTATCATCTAATCTTTTTGTTCATTAGTTAAGAACCTTCAAAATTGAAGGCGTTTTAATGCTTCTTTTACATGCCTTTGTTTGTACTGAAAGCTCATCAGGTTAGAGTGAAGTTATGTACTGGAAATGTCTGTAAAAGCTTTCTCTTACACTCAAACCGATGCTCCATCTTCTTTATACCACTGCCCTGCTATTTGAAGCCCCTCCCCTACATGAGTGCGTCCTCTCCATCCCTTAATCTTCTAACGCAAACTCCCAGTACACTTCGCATACCATTTCCGCCATGCTCGAACCCAAGAAACAGTTCGTATATTTTTTTGGGTAGTGTTGAATTAGTTTTTATTTTATAAAGCTTCAAAACAAAGGAATTGACAAGGTCATTGCTGTATGTATTTATAGATCTATGATTTCTTAAAGATGAAGGAGTAGGGATTTAGGATGGTGACAATTCAAATAGTAGCTGTGTACTTGAATTTGTCTCCTAGTATACTTCAAAGTTAAGAAAACTAAAGGCAAAGTAAATACATGCTGTGTATTTTTGTTCGGTCCTCGATACGTAAAACTCCATTCATTTTACATTCAGCTATAGACAAAAATAAAAATACCATCATGGTCAGCAATGTGCCACGATCCCAGAACTATAATAATATAGACAAGTTACCTTATTCTGTGAAACTTCGAAATGTTGATATAGGGTGTAAAATACTACAAATTAAAAGTTGCTTATTTTCCAAATTAAAAAATTATAGTAAAATTCTAAAAGTTAAATTATAACTACGCCTCAAAGATCTTGTCCAAATTCGAAACCAATATTTAATTATAATTATATATATCGTTATGGTTTATAAACGATTCAATAGCGACTTTTTGAGAATTTGATTTAGCCATAGCTTACAATCTATAAGACAAAATCTCGATTTTTCTCTTTCATTAAAAAAATACAGTTTAATAGATTCGAACATTTCTTATTTCGAAGAAATCTGACTTAAAACGAATCATGTAAGTTGATGTTCAAAACTCAATATTACGAACTACCGCAATGTTACAAGCTCGATTTTAATTATATTATAATTAATACATTCAACTGTCCTTTAAATAATATAATTGTTATTATAACTCAAATATAAACTTAATTAAATATTTTAAATTATCCAATTCGCACAATATTACCAGTTTAGATATTTCTGACTGTTTCGAAAATTAAATTTATTATTCCACTATTTTTATTAAATAAAAATAAATCAGAATTATTTAATTTAAGCTAATTAAATTATAAAACCATTATTTAAATAATTAAATTAATTAATTATTCAATTGCTAGAAATACGGGACGTTATATTCTTTTCCCCTTAAAAGAATTTTGTCCCCGAAATTACTAAAGTAAGAAAAATCGCTACAAACTCTTTTGACCAAGTGAAAAATAATTTTCTTTAATTCTCTGCTTCAGTTTTAACTGAACCAATTAATTAAAATATTAATTAATTCCTTATTAACGGCAAATTTTCAAAAAATTTGAAAATTTTCTAACACTTTAAATTCCCGAAAAATTTCGCCAGCGTCTCCTTTGCACGACTCAATCGTACAGCTACAACTCGCCTCTCTAGGCTTTCTCCAATCCAAAAGAAATTTCAACAGCCATGCGGCTTGCCAAATAGGCTCATAAATCTCATATGGAATATAAACTTGTACCTTTTTGTTGGGAATTCCATTTCTATTTCTTCAATTTGCTACCACGTCATCATATACCCATGCATTCCCAATTGGTTTCCAATCGGTTCGTCCTCAAATCCAATTGTTTGCTTATACCAAATCAAAATCCATTCTCAACTAAAATTCGATTCCAGATTGTCTCTAATCCAATCCAATTATATTTAACTTAATTTAAGTTCTAATTTATTTATCCACTTAACCATTTCAATCTATTTAACTTCATAAGTTAAATTTAATTTCAGAATTTCAAGTCCCTGGGTTTTTATTTCAAATTAGTTTGAAATCATATATAATAATAATAATTTAAAACATTTGAATTTCCGGCCAACTTATTTTCTCAAAACAATTCAAAAAAAATCTTTCGTAGTAATCCGTCACTTATAAACTCGAAAATGAACACTAATGATGTCGCGATTCATCATCAGGGTTATTTCCCAGCCATCGAAATGAGTTCAATAATGTATCACTTTCAAAACTTATTTTTAAACACTTTCATTTGAAATCACTTCAAAATATTCCTTAAAACGTTTGGAAAACATTTCCAAATTTACCCAGGATCTTAAAATTTCCCTATATTCAATTCAAACTTCAATTTCAAACACCTTTTCAACTTTCCAGAGTTTTAATTCCAAATCTGTTTTAAATTCATATTTAATCCTTTTGAATTTATATATCACTCTTATACGAATTCTGATTGGTTATTTATAATCGTTTCAATTATAATCTTATTCGATTATAATTACAACCAACTTATCCAATATTATTATAATATTTAAATATAAATACTTCTTTTATGTCGAGATACACCTTGGATAAAATTATTTCATTTACCCTCCTTAAAAAAACACACTGTGTTGGTTTATCGTATTCGAGCGTTTAGAAACCCCTATCGGTTTCATGGTGCCCAACCATCGACCAGAATTCATAAGCCACTCAACCAATAAAACTCCACAATATAAAACCATTTTTATAAAATCTACAAATACGTTCACTCATATATATACACTCAAACTCAATCTAGGGTATTATTAACCCCATCTCTATTGAGTTACGCCACAGAGCCAAGGTAATCACACTTAACCTTCAACTCTGATACCACTGTAACGATCTAGGGTTTTAGACACTGAAAATCGACATACAACACGATGTCGACTATTAAGCATCAGAAGTACCAGATCATTAATAGAAAGAAGTTAGAGGGTGAGAAATATAAAGAAAGAAAGTTAGAATAGAAGAAGAAGGAGATCACAACAGAATAGAATCAGAGTAACACGAATCTCACAGTGGAACGAATAAATATATAATATAACAACTTTTGAAATACAAAACTATAACTGTACATATATACCAGTATAACTCATAACATAACAGCGGAATAATACTCTATATATAACTAATGTTGAAGCCTCCTGCTCCAAGCACCTCCAAGTATATCTGAAAAATCCCGACTACTTGACTGCCCATACAAATTTGGACACCCAAGAGTTTAGGGAAAACAAAACAAAATAAACACTGGGTCAGTCATTTGACTGGTGTGAGTAAACTACAAACACTTGGTTTAACTTTTCAAAATCCTTTTCAAAGGAATGATAATCATAAGACCAATCCACACATAAACATGGATGGTTTTTACCTTACGATAACCCAAAATACTTCTTAAAATCAATATTTTCTGAAATTATAATAATGTCTAAATCAAGTAGATAGCAATCTAGTAGAACGCTTTCATCTCACGCTTTACATATATAATATACAATCAAAAAGTCTAGGCTCTTATTGAGTATTGGATTTCAAACCATGACAAGGTATGGAATCACCTTCCGATCAGTGTACTCTAGAAGCGATACACTAGAGTTAAACAAGAACATCTTCTAACTCGGCCACACATGACCAGCCATTCATTTCACTTTAATGTTCCGAATATATTGTCACCTTCTGGTTGGTATACCAACATAACCGTTCTCGAGAGATACAAAATTGAGAGAAGTAACAAATATGAATATTCTCTAGATGGAGATAATATATCCTAATTGGATGTGACCCACTTAGCCATGCTGCCTGCCCGATTTCTGTCATTTCTCGGTTGATGAGGCCTCAGGTCATAACCTATACTTTGACAGATCACACCTATGTCTACTTTGAATGCCATATCGTCATACCTTAAAAATCACAAATTGATTTTCCTAAAAAAACACGAGTATAAAGCAAAGAGAAACGAATTCCTCCGCCACCAACGTAAATACGTTTGAAGCGATCAACTTACGCAATCTATTACATATACCCTATCAGACATTCATCCATACACGTTGTCCTGGGACTGGACAAACCAAAGGCACTATTATGTAGATCCATCTTAGGCAATTTCTACCTGGGATCGTGAGGACAACCCTTGCACAAATTCCGTCTTCAATTATCTTCATCATATTTGATTCACAACGCTAATTCCCATACGGATGGTTTTCAGATAATAAAACCTGATCCCGGTCTCTCCATATTGACAACGGAAAAAGGTCAAAACTTTGATAGCCGGTTATTTAACTATCAAAGGAAACATACATACAAACAATGGTCGTATTTTCAAACGGAAATTACACCGATCAATCATTAATTAACATTCAACCCCTTTGAATTAATTTATTCATTCCTTAATCTCCCAAATAATTTCCAACTCGCTTAGCCTCTCACGATTTCTTGAAAAAACATTTCCATTTAATTTAAACTATTTATTTTATATATTTTAGAAAATATATCTTATCAATTTCGATAAAATAATTCCATTTGTCATCGCGCACCATTACTCTTCTCTATCCATTAGTAACAAACTGTAAATTAGTAAGAGAACAACTCCCTAAGTATTATCCCCGAAGGCCGAAACCAACATCAGATCAATACCCAGAAAGCCATTCAGCTTAATTAGTCTCCAGTTAGTTTCAAATTTCCTTAACTCCATTTAAATCTGCAAACCGTTTGCTTTTAAATCATTATTCACTTTAAAATGTGAATATTATTTCTTTACAGAAAACAAAACTCATTTTATTAAATCAAATCTTGATTTAATTAAATATTTCCATTATAGTTTAAAATCCCATCTATCTAATTCTTTTATAAATTCATAATCATACTTCACTCCATATACTCCATTTATAAATCAACTTCCTGTTAAATAAATATCAAGGTTATAACTTAAATTCGATTTCCTATTTAGTCACCAATTATTTGTTTAAAAGAAAATATTAACTTTCTTGCCAATTAATGAGTTCTATAATATATAATTTATAAGAATAAATCATTTTAATAACATTCGACATCGTCGAATTTAAACTACAAATCCTTATTGATTTGTCTCATTTCTATTCCCATTTCGAATATCGAAATAATTTCATCATTTTCTTTATAAACGATTTCCATTCTCCTTTTTAAATAAATTCTTTTCTTGAATTTATATTTTAAGACTATTTAATAATAATCATTTTGCTTTGTTTATAAATATCGTTTATAAATCGAATTACTTGTTTTTATAAAATCAAAAACAAGTTATTATATTCTAACTAACTGAAATTCCATTTCTATTTAAAAAAAGAAATTCCTTTTTAAAACCCAAATTTCTTTTCTAATTTATTTGAATATATTTTACGGTATTATATACCAATTATTCCAGGTCAATGTTGTTCAACCACCCCAAACACACCAAAAAATCAATCATAGATTATTTATCACATCATACAATACACTATATGAAAAACAACGATAATTGTTGAGGAATCCAGCCGGATTCCTCCAACCTGTTTCGGCATCCACAGATGTTAATCAACATGAATAATACCAGTTTTAGATTAAATCTGTAATAAAATAATAAATATAATCCGTATTAAATTAACGATACATATGTATAACTATATATATTATTCAACCGATTTATAAGCAAATCATCTAGACAACCATTACACACAACATTCAATAATTTTTTTATCATTATTAAATAACGTTCATAAAATTATAAAACGGGACAGAGTTATTGAGTTTACTCACCTTGGTCGTTAATCGTAAATAACAATTAACGTTCAGTTGGTCATATCAGGCGTTTAATTACGCCATAAATTGAAATGATCTCCAAATGGCTCCAAACTAGCTCCATTATGTAGCCTTTGTCCATACGGTCCCAACAGATCAAACCGTTTGTAAAACTGATCACGTATCGATAGGATATTCATATTACAAATTTGGATACATTACTTAAATTAATTTAAAGCTTAACTTAATATAAATGCGGGCCTTACCCTTAAAATCCGGCCCAACTCCTTACTTTCAATCCAAATGAAGCAGTTCATCACCTTCCTTCTGTTTGAATCCATAGAAATGCTCGCATTCCTCCCTTGCCACACGTATAAACTTCCCTCTCAATATTTAACACCCAGTTTTAAATTTAATCCACCTTCTCCTAATATAAATAAATGGACCTCACTTTTCATCAGCCCACGTAACCATTTAGATGCCCACCAGCTTGCACGCTACAGTGCCATCATCTTCCCCTTTCACATAAACCCGTCAGCTCCTCTTATTTGTCTCCACCATTAAGTTTCTTGCCTTAATCTGCTTTCACGTTCTTCTTTTAATCCACACGTGTCCCTTCTTCCCTCAACGAAATGGTCTTCTCCTGATAGCCCATTTATACCCGATACTCCTATAGCCAATGCCATTCATATGCATTCCGCAACCGCTATCTACCCCTACGTAGGCTGTAGCGGACATAATTTGGACTACTTTGGTTCCCAAGTCTATGTTGAAAATGCTACTAGATGTTGTTGGGAGTATGTAGGCATATTTCATGAATGTCAAGTACGACTGTCTTATAAACTTGAAGTGCAGAATTTTAATGTTTTCTACCAAGTTCTGCACAACTCCCCTCATACCCAGTTCTTCTTCCTTCTTTCTTTGCCAATGCATGTTAAATACATCATGTTGACACGTATACCCCTACGTGTCCTCTTTCACACCCATCCATGCCATGTCCAACTCGTCTGCACCTTCTTTTACTAACTCAAAGTTCAGCTCGCTCATGTTTACGTCGTAGTGTCTCTAGGTTCATACTCCCGCCATGAATAAAACCCGCGCACGACCCTTTGATTTGTGTTTGAACTCCTCACACTGCTCCAGTGAATGACCGCATCACTAAACTCCCTCAGTTTTCACCAAACATTTCCCCGATGCTAGTAGCTGATATGCGTCGGTCATGTGATCCTTTTGTGAGAGTGCAATATGGAAACACTAAGAAAAACACAAAGGATTTTATGTCACTTATCATATAATCTTTTTGTTCATTAGTTAAGAACCTTCAAGATTGAAGACGTTCTAATGCTTCTTTCACATGCCTTTATTTGTACTGAAAGCTCATCAGGTTAGCGTGAAGTTCTGTATTGGAAATGTCTGTAAAAGCTTTCTCTTACACTCAAACCGATGCTCCATCTTCTTTATACCACTGCTCCGCCATTTGAAGCCCCTCTCCCACGTGAGTGCCTCCTCTCCATCCCTTAATCTTCTAATGCAAACTCCCAGTACACTTCGCATGCCATTTTCGCCACACTCGAACCCAAGAAACAGTTCGTATATTTTTTTGGGTAGTATTGAATTAGATTTTTTCTAAAGCTTCGAAACAAAAGAATTGACGAGGTTATTGCTGTGCGTATTTATATATCTATGATTCCTTAATGGTGAAGGAGTAGGGATCTAGGATGGTGACAATTCGAATGGTAGCTGTGTACATGAATCTGTCTCCTAGTATACTTCGAAGTTAAGAAAACTTAAAAGCAAAGTAAATACATGCTGTGTGTTTTCTTCGGTCTCCGATACGTAAAAATCCATTCGTTTTACATACAGCTATAAATAAAAATAAAAATACCTCGTGTTCGTGTTCAGCAATGTGCCACGATCCTAAAAATATGATAATATAGACAAGTTACCTTATTCTGTGAAACTTCGAAATGTTGATGTAGGGTGTAAAATACTCCAAATAAAAAGTCGCTTATTTTCCAAATTAAAAATCACTGTTAAATTCTAAAAATTAAATTATAACTACTTCTCAAAGATCTTGTCCAAATTCGAAACCAATATTTAATTATAATTAAATATATCATTATGGTTTATAAATGATTCCATAGCGACTATTTGAAAATTTTATTTAGCTATAACTTACAATCTATAAGACAAAAACTTGATTTTTCTCTTTTATTAGAAAAATACAGTTTAATAGATTCGAACGTTTCTTGTTTCGAGGAAATCTGACTTAAAACGAATCATGTACACTCAGTTGAAGTTCAAAACTCAATGTTATGAACTACCGCGATGTTACGAGCTCGATAATTTATAATTAATACGTTCAACTGTCATTTAAATAATATATTTGTTATTATAACTCAAATATAAACTTAATTAAATATTTTAAATTTTCCAATTCGCATAATATTATCAGTTCAGCTATTTCTGACTGTTTCAGAAGTTAAATTTATTATTCCACTATTTATGTTAAATAAATATAAATCATAATTATTTAATTTAAGCCAACCATTATTTAAATAATTAAATTAATTATTCAACTGCTAGAAATACAGGACGTTACAATCAATGGATGCTTAATATTGGACAACTGTATGACACGGTGAAGTTATGTTGGGCAATACACCCGATGCTTTGCTTATGTTTAGGATTCTGTGCTAGTTGCAATAAACATGGATGGAGTACTTCAAGCCTTATATGAGGTTTGTTACATATATCCGTGTAGTATTCGTAGTTAATATATTTTTTGGATAATGGATAAATTTATAGCTTATTGAATAAGTACGGATCAAGTCTAGCTTTTTGAGAATGATTTTGAAGTCTGAAAAGAACCTTAGATTTTATAAGTAAAGTTTGCTTAAAAGAGGGTAACAAATGTACCAAATTCTTCTGCTTAGAAATTTCCAGTGCAAAAAACATTAAAAAATAATACATGCTAGTATAATAAATGAATTCGGTAAGATTATCTCCGAATGAAACTCTTTTTAAAGTATGGCCTTATCATACATTACAGAGTTTTCAATACACCAGATGTTAGGGAAAGGTTTGATAATGTCATATACAATAATTCTTTTAGTCATGGCAAGATAATACCTAGAATCAAAAGTTAAATGTTCGGTTTTACATGTTTTTTAAATGTGGAATTGCTCCATATGTTGGAAAACAAATAGCAATTGATAATCATGAAAGGTTTTTACTATCAGCGTAACATAATTTTTTATGTAGTAAATTAAACCTTGGGGATCTTATGTTTTCCTTTTACAACCAACCATTACAGATTGCTTTGCCAATTTTTAAACAACTTAGTCTCCGATTTGAACTCTATTCGTAGGCGGTGTTACCTGTACAAGAAGAATATTTATCATACTAGATTTATTAACCACACTTTTTCCAAATACTTGTATAATTTGTACAAAGATAACCTACGACAGAATGGTGGTTGCTTTAGACATTGTGGCAAATTTGACATCTCTTCTAGAGGTCAAGAAGTTATTTGTGTTATTCATGTCATACTTGATTCCCCAGAGCTCGAAAAAAGCAACAGTTCCTCCTGGTTTGTGAAATTTATTTCCAACCTTCCTAAATCCATTATCTTGCATTAAAGGACATTTAAATACTTACATATTTTAAATGTATTTTGATGCATGGGCTGTGTAATAGTGTGGCATAATGAAAAAAAATAAAAAGAATAACTTAATACCTTGAACATAACTTTTAGACAAATGTATGCGTTGAATATCGTATAATAGTTTTGTAATAGACATAACTATGTCAAATGAAGTACAATTTAAATGTAGAAGATAATCAGTAAATACTTTTGAAATATTAGTTTACAAATGAGTAAATTTTCATCAAGCCCTTGTCCAACTAATCCCCCAGCTTCTTTGTCAAATGCTTTAAAGCAGTTGTAACAACCCGAAAAATCAGAACTAATTAATTTTTTTTATAGCTATTTTAATAAGTTTTGAATATTTAAAAAAATTTATTTTAAATAATAATGATTTAAAATTTATTTAAATCGAAGTTAGAACATATATATATTTTAATTTTAAAATGAGCCTAAAATGGCGCGGTAGTTTAAAAATTCGATTTCAAATTTCAAATGAATGTACAGAATTCAAAATAAATCGGATTTCAGTAAAACCAGAAATATTAGAATCTGTTTAACAATATCTTTTAACGAATGTGAAAAATCCACATTTCATAACGGGACTAAAAAGTTATGTCCAGTTTAATATTTGAAATAGTCGCTATGGAATTTAATATAGTATATAGCCCTTATAAATAACCATTGTGCAAACGACCTCCATTTTAAATGAAACCACTTTGGTTGGATCCAGAATGTCAATTTATTGCTAGATTTAAATTTCTGTAATTTTTGGAATTAATATGTGAGCGTAGTAAATCAAAACGCGTTTGGTAATTTCAGTTTGAATTGAATCGACCAGAAAAAGTTCATTTTTCAAACGGTCTCCAAATTCGACGAAATAAATTTTGTTGGGACCGTATCGTCAAAACATAGCTAGATTTAATTTTCGGGAATTTTTGGAATCAGTGTGTGGTCCCGGTAAATTAAAATGTACATTAAAATTTAATGTTGAATTTTTTATATTTTAATTTAAAGAAAAATAGACTAAAACAATCGAATGGGCTTAAGAAACATATTCCATTGTGTTTGGAATGGGGGTATTTAGCTAAGGGCAATAGTCGTTGGGTAGGATTTGGAGTTTGTATGGGTTAACGGGCCTTTATGGAATTAAGAGAATTAAAAAAAATTAAAATATATAAATAAAACTAACGAGCCAATCAAAATTCAGGAAATCATTTCCCAAATACCCGTAAATGTAAAAAGCGACGGCGGAAGCAGCTGATTTCATCTCTCCGCGATTCCTCTCAAACCACACCATAAAATCATTCCATTCTTTAGAGGATTTTGTTGAGATTTGTAATGGCCCGCAAATCCGTACTATACGAGTCGACTATTAACACCACACGTCCAACCCAAATTGCACAGAAATACGAATCATTATTAGAAAGAAGATAGAGGATGAGAAATAGAAAGAAATATTAGAATAGAAGAAAACGAAGATCACAAACTCACAGCGGAACGAATAAAATATATTAAATAACATAACTTTTGAAATACAAATCAGTAACTGTATATACATACCATTATCAGAGCACAACAATTATTCCTGGAACAGTTATAAACACCTGTTTCCAGATACAACATAGTACACAGCGGAAATATGATAGTCCATAACTAACTGGTGAAGCCTCTTGCTTCCATCTCTTCCATGTGAATCTTAAAAATCCCGAACTACTTGACTGCCCGTACAAATTTGGGCACCTAAGAGTTTAGGGAAACAAAAACAAAATAAACTCATGGTTAGTCATGGGACTGGTGTGAGTAAACTCCAATCATTTGTTTAACTTTCAAAATCCTTTCGAAAGAAAGGATAATAGTAAGACCAACCCACACATAAACATGGACGGTTTTTACCTTACTATAACCCAAAACACTTTGATACAAAAATCCAGTGGTATTATAATAATGTCTAATCAAATAAATAACCAAATAGCAGAACGCTTGCATCTCACGCTCCACATACATAGTATAAAATCAAAAACCACAGGGCGCTTATTGGAGATTGGATTTCCAACATGACAAGGTATGGAATCACCTTCCGATAGTGTATCTCTAGAGGGGAGTACACTGGGTTCAACAAGAACATCTTGCAACCCGACCCACACATGACCGACCACTCATTTCTCTTGAGTGTATCGAATGTATATCACCAACGGTTGGGATCAGCAACCGTTTCCCGAAAAGGGACACCATCGATAGATTAAAGAAGTAAAAGGAATTTCTCTAAATAGGTGATTATACACCCTAATGGGAGCGACCCACATAGCCATGTTGCCTGCCCGATTTTTGTCATTTCTCGGTTGTTGAGGCCTGAGGCTACGATTTCCTATCATTCATTGATAGCGCACTCACTTTGAATGCCACATTGTCAGATCCATTAATCACTAATTGATTGTACAAATATATTTTGGATATTATGCTAAGAGAATAAATCCTCCGCCACCATATATATTTATACACACCAACATTGAAACACCCCACCTCCGTTAAGGTCACTCACAAAGGGAATGCCTTAATTTTGGTCGAGCATTATAGGTAAAAGATGCAGATAAATTACAAGACATACAATTAAAGCAGTGGCAAATAAATAAAACTTTATTTCATTGATAAACAGCTTGTACAAAGATTGTTTTACAATACCAAAGTATCCTGTCTTGCTTACAAAAATAAAGAAGCATAAAATGATTTCCCCAAATAAAGCATGAGCCAGCCATAGCAGTAGAAGAGAGAGAGTCCAAGGCAACACGTCAAAGAGTCTTCAAGATTGGAAAGAGTAATGGTCTAAACAAACCTGAGTTATTCCCTCCCTGACTACCTGGGGGGGGGGGGACGAAAGAAAAGAGGAAAAAACAAACTAGGTCAGACATAAAGTCTGGTAAGTCCAGTGATTCTTATTATTTAAACGAGGAAAAGGGTCATGACATGAATAAACTAAATATAAGACTAAACCATAGTAACAAGATAATATGGGATAAGCATGGGATATGGCAAGGTAAACTGAATGTACTGATAAACTGAATGCGCTTCTACTCCTTCTCTGCTTCGCAACTACCCTGTTTATACTGATTTTTATATCTCTGCACTACCTAACTGGTGTCCAAACTAGTAATCTATGATCATATGATAACGTGTTCCCAATCCCCGTATTTGCGGTTGCCTTCAGGTGTGCTTCTATTATGGGGATTCCGTTTATTACCTAGATCTAATCTAAGGCTTACTATCGAGTGCTTACTAGATTCAACCAGGGTTTACGCGACCCAGGGCCACTGGGGTTTATGCTACCTATTGAACGCTTCTCGGATTCAAGGTTTACGTGACCTAGGTCCAAATAGGGATTATGCTACCCACTTGTATTAATTTTCCATGTGTCTGTGTCATTCGTCCCTCTCTTGCGTGTAGATACTCTGTGCTGGCCCCACCATAAGGTGTATCAAGCCTTATGATAGCGACCCGACACGATTCAAGATGCACAGTATATAACTACCGGTCCCAGTGCTTGCTTTTTCACTCCGTAGTACGTGCATGCCCGTAAACCGTCAGAACCTACACTGACATACCCCATGCCGCTATTTTTGACCGCTTATAATCAGCCCAGTAATCGTGCCCCACCCTACCTAGTTTCAGGGTACCATGATACATCTATGTGGGCTACTGCTGAAATGGGTCCCCGTTACTAGGGTTTCCTGCTGGTTAAGTTTGTGGGCCTATATATACAAATATCACCCACCTGTACGAGATGTACTTAACCCTCCCACTGATTCTAGCATGTTTTCTTAAAGGTTAAGTTTTTGTGGGCCTATATTTACTAGTATTACCCACCAACCCGACGTGCACTTAACCTCCTACTCGTCAAGTCGTGTTGGTTAAGTGGTTCTTATTAACTTAACCTTTCTTGCTTATCATGTTGGATTGGTTAAGTGTGATTTATTAACTTAACCCTGTTCATTCATCAGGTTATATTGGTTAAGTATTTCCCATTTAACTTAACCCCATTCACTCATCAAGTTATATTGGTCAAGTGTCATTAATCAATTCAAGTTGACTTAACCCATCCACCTGTAACGACCCGAAATTTTGGGCCGAATTTAAAAATTTTATTTTAATTATTTTAATCGGTTTTTCATATTTAAAATAATTTATTTTATATAATAACAACTATAAATTTATTTTAATCGAAGTTAAAACGAATAAATTTTATTTAAATTATAAAAGGAGTTAGAAATAGCGCGGTAGTTTGAAATTTTGAATTTTAACTTTGACTGACTGTACAGGATGCGAAATAAATCGGATTTTAGCGAAACCAAAAATATTAGAATCTATTTAAAAATATCTTTACAAGAATCCGAAAAATTGAAATTTCATAGCGGGAATCAAATGTTATGCCCAAATCAAGATATTAGAAAAATACGGGAAAGTTTATATATATAGGGCCCAAAACTCTATTTTTTGCATACGAATGAATTTGGACTCGAAACCACTTCCATTGAGTTAAAAATGATGTTTCTGCATTGAAAAAGTATAAACACTTATATATTTCGAGTTTCGGAAATTATTCATATTTATTTGTATTTTTAATATTAAATATATACGCCTTAAAAATGGGAATTTTGCAAACGACCTCCGAATTCGATGAAACCACTTTATATGGATTCAGAATATTGAATTATTTCAAGATTCCAAATTTCATAATTTTTGAAGCTAGTATGTGATCGTAATAAATTTTACAGTGAAAAACAATCAATTTTTAGACTTTAAAAATTCGCTATTTATTCATACGGACTCGGATTCATTGAAACCAGTTTCTATGGATTCGTAATGTCAAGAAAAAATTATGTTTCAATTTTCATAAAAAATGGAATTCGTAGGTGTTAACACGGATTTTTAAACTGAGAAAACAGACAAAATTTGAAGAAGATAAAATAAATATACGGTTAAAATAAGGGTAGTGGGCCTAATTAAATTATTAACCCATATAAAATATCATAAGTGCAGTCATTAGCTGAACCCTAAGACAAAACATAGCCACCTTCTTTTTCCTCTATTCCATGGCGGCTCCCTCCTCTATAAATTTTGCAAATTAGCCCCTAAAAACAAAATAATTTATGTCTCTCAATCAAAACAAAATCAGACCAAACCCTTTCTGGGTTTTGTTCATCTTCTTCTCCTCTATCTACCACGAAAAATTTAAGACCTATCGTCGCACGGATTCGTCGAGATCTTGCTTGAAAGACAGAAAGATGATTTCGGTTATTTGTTCGCTGTGGGCCCCACAAAGAGAGTTAGGTCGAGCGACTTCAGGAAATGGTAGAGGGGAAGCATACGGTTCT
This sequence comes from Allium sativum, assembly GCA_030737875.1. Classification (NCBI taxonomy): domain Eukaryota; kingdom Viridiplantae; phylum Streptophyta; class Magnoliopsida; order Asparagales; family Amaryllidaceae; genus Allium; species Allium sativum. The sequence continues at coordinate 497,319,876 of CM060920.1, forward strand.
TTTGGCGGTGGTAGCATGGTCCCAGGTGGCCGGAGTTGGCCGGAATGTCAATTCGATTGGAGGGGTGCTGAAAACAAGACAGTCACAAAGATGAGCAATTTCCCGTCGATCCGTGCATTTTCAGGCGAAGTGACTCAAAGAGAAGTTGTTCGGGAGGTCGAGATCTAGCTACTGAAAAAAATTGGTGGCATTTGGAGTACCGAGGCGGCCGCAACACTGAGATCAACGGAAACTGCACTTTTCCGTTTAACTGCAGATCGTGGGCCCCACGTGGCGAATTGGAGAGGGGGACCACCAGGCGTGGAAAGAGGGGGAGAAGCCGGAGAGAATGGCGCTGGTTTCATGCAATTCTGACTTACGATTTGGCCGTGGCGAGCATTTTAAGTTCAGGGTGATGTTGGAAAAAAAAGGTTAAGGGCTTAAATGCAAAACATTTATTTAATTTTATGTTCAATGTTTATAACGCGACATCTATCACATACGAGGTAGAAATCTAACGATTTCAGATCCGCTGGGATCGTGGCGACGAGATCTTCGCAATAACACTAACTACGTTCAATTCTGAGCAAGTTGAAAATTTGGGTAATTTTTACCATTTAAATTAATTATTTAACTCGTTCAAACTTCAGAAATTCATAAATTGTTGTAACGAACTCGAAATCGCACATAACAGGGTTTGCTGCGATCAGTGAGTCGAGACCTTCGCATAGACACTAATTTTGCCAAATTTGGAGCAAGTTGAATTTTGGGCCAAAATTGGGTCCGAATATTTAAACACCGACAAAGTACAAACCAAGGTGAAAACTCTTTTGTCACTCAAACTTTTACTGTATTTATTTATTATTATAAATGAATTCGATTTAAATGCCTATGATGAAATAATTGTTTGAAATTATCTGATGCATGTATGTTGTGTTGTACGTTATGTTATGTCATGATATGATTTGGTATGTTATGTAAATTTTGGCAGTATGCAACACATGTCATTAATATTGATTCATTTAGAATTGTTAAAAATTAATGTTACACTGCCATGTACAAGTTACCTGACTTGTATTTGTTGATTGGATTGATAATTTTCACACATCGCCCAAATTCACAAATAATTATATATATTATTTGAATGTTTGTTGGTTGAAACCCCACACGGGTCTTGGGTTGATATTTACGCATTTCCCTTGTGATTAGTTATAAGCGTTATTTATTTGACGCTATGCAGTACAAGTATACACTTTGGATGATTGGATGTTTTTAATGATTTATCATTATTCTAGAATAACATGGGACGTATGAAAACAGTATAATTATAATTATATGGTAAATCGTTTGGGTCTCATTCCAATTTGGAAAAGAAATTGTCAAATTAAGATTTGTAATTTAATTTACATTTTTAATGTAAATAAAAGAAGAGATTTTGACATTGTAATTTAATTTACATTTTTAATGTAAATAAAAGAAGAGATTTTGACATTGTAATTTAATTTACATTTTTAATGTAAATAAAAGAAGAGATTTTGACATTGTAATTAAATTTACATTTTTAATGTAAATAAAGGAAGAGATTTAGACATTGTAATTAAATTTACATTTTTTAATGTAAATAAAAGAAGAGATTTTGACATTGCAATTTAATTTACATTTTAGAATGTAAATAAAAGAATGAAACTTAACGTAGTATTTTTTATTTACATTTTAATGTAAATATAAGATAAGAAGATGAAATATGTTTTGAAAATAAAAGTTAATCTTTTATTAATGAAAGAATATGAGATATGTATAAAAATAAGAGTTAATCTCTTATTAATGGAAGAATATGAAATATGTATTAAATAAAAGTTAATCTTTTATTAAAAGTAAGAACATGAAATATATTTCAATATAAAAAGTTAATCCTGTTATTTAGGAATATGAGTTTACATTAAATGGTTAGCGCTAAAAAGTTATTCTTTTATTGTAACGTAAGAATATGAAAATGTTTTAAAATAAAAGTTATTCTTTATTTTAATATAGAATCATGAAATTTGTTTTAAATTAAAAATGCAACTTTTTAATGTCATATAAAACATGGAATTTGTTTTACATTAAAATTGCAAATTTTTAATGCCGTATAAAAACGTGAATTTGATTTACGTTACAATTTTATATTTTTAATGTAATGAAGGAACATGAAAATGATTTAAAATGAAAATTCATCTTTTTATTTAATGAAGGAAAAATTTGTTGAAACATTTAAATAATAATTTTAATGTACATTTAGAAAGAATATGTTAGTGAATACGTTGAACGATTTATATTAATATATATAATATAAATTTAAATTAATTGAATTACGCGCGGTAGTATGCGTTTTGAAATCGTAACTTTAAACGATTATAATAAAAGATCCAACCGTCGGATTTTTCCAAAACTGAAACCGTTAGGTTCGTTTTTGGAAAGATCTTTCCATCGATATTTAATTCGTTAAAATCCAACAGTTAGATTTTGAGAAATGATAAATTTAAATTTTAATAAAAACAACGCCAGTGTCTTTAAAAGATCTGAAACGTCGTTCAATTAAATAGGCCTATTTCTAAATAATAAAAATAGGGAAAATTATGTAAAATCTTAATAAATGTTTTAAAAGAGTTTTGGATGTGAAATTCCAAATTTATTAAGAGGAAAGATATTTTTATCAAGTTAAGTAATTTATTTATTTATATAAATAAATAAAAGAGTGAAAAATGGTTTTATTAAAACCAAGTATTTCAAGTGAATAAATTAGATTGGAATTTAAGAAAGGAATGACATTTTTATTTAAAATAAAAATGAATTTTCCAATATTAAAATTAATTGGAAGTTGATTTGGGTTGACCGTGAAAAATGTTTTAAATGACATTAGTTCTTAAAACCCAGATTAACGATGAAGTGATGATTTGTAATTTATTAATCTTTTAATTAAGATTTAGCGACATATTCTAAAGAGAAGTTTCCAATTTAATATATTAAATTGGAATATGATTTTGGGTTTATTGTGAACGATATTTTAAGCGACATTTGTTCTTTAACCCAGTTAAAGGCAAGATTATTTCTTGAAAGTTAAATAATCATTAAATAATAATTCTTGAAGATTAAAACTAAATATAGTTTTAATAAAGCTTTAAATTGGATTGAATGAGGATAAAAGTAATTAAATTTACTTAATTCAAGAAACGAACGATAATGGAGTACCACTAGTTTTACTCCAAGCGATAGTTAAATCTTTAATTAGATTTGAACGATAAAACAGTAATTAAGTTTACCATAACGCACTGGGTGTTAAATATGGAGTACCACCAGTTTAACTCCATGGGTTGTATAAGTTGGGAATGGGATATTAATAAATGATCACTTTGGTAAGGTGTTAATACCGACTAGTTGAATAAACCTTAATTTGATTTAAATTAAAATCAAATAATATTCTTGATTGGAATGAGGCGTTGGTTGGGTTTGAAAGCACATGATTTAAAATTGCGCAAATTATTCAGAAAGACCGGGTTAACCCCATTTTGAATAATTCATACGACGATTGAAGATCGATGATGAAGACGGTTATTGAAGACCGGGAAATTTCCATATCGAATGGATGATTATCAATATCTTGATTGGACCGTACACCCAAGACGAGGGAATATCGGTGATCATCCAGACGTATTTGGAGATCTACCGGATATTGTTTCGTTCAGACCCAGAACGGACTTACAAATGGAGTGTGTGTCTGACATTGTATTCCTTTATATTGTATTCGTTGATCTCTATTTAATATATAGCTGTTTGGTGGCGGAGAATTTATTCTCTTGCTTAACACCCCGTTATATATCGATAGATGATCAATGATATGGTATGGTCTGATAATGTGGCATGCTAAGATGCATATGATCAAGGCTTTTGTTGAAAAGCAGAGCCTTATGGATGAAGACCAAAGCATAGCTTTTATATAGCGCCTCTTTGGATACAACGTGACTTCGCGGGCCTCACACACCACGGTATGATGGTGAACGATTTGTTTGATAATGTTCGGTTTGACCAATATACTTTATACGGATTTGGGGTCGACCGATGGGGCTAGGGTGGTCGCTCCACTCTAGAAGTGGGATAGATCATTTATCTCATGAGGATAGTTCAGATTGCTGCACAACCAAAGTGCGTAGTATATGTATTACAGTGTTTTCTCTTGCCAAGACGTAAGCCATGGAGATATATGACGCGATTGATCTTTCGAATCAGCAGCCATCATGCTGGAAATCCAATTTTCCAATACGAGCTTACGATTTTAGTTGTATACGTATATGGTGACATAATATATTATGCCGCTTACATAACATATTATGCCACCTAGCTTTGATACTTTTATATTCGAAATTGTTTTCTACACTGTGCACTAATAGTATAAAAGATGAATTTCGCGTATTAAGCATTTTTGACCATTATAAGGAAAAACTCTATCCTTCGGCGTACGTGCAAGGGATTGAGTCTTATAACGGTTTCATTTTTCTAAAAAGCATTTCGTTGTTTTATGCACTAGTATTCTTGGGAGGAAACTCGTTCCGCGAAAGTGGCGTGGTCACTTGATTTACCTAACTTTAAAAATTAAAGTTAATAACTGTTTTGAGTTCTCACACCAGTCTCATGACTGACCTGGAGTTTATTGTTTTAACCTAAACTCTGGGTGCCCATATTTTCCACACGGGCAGCTAGTAGTTTTGGTTTGCAGATATTATATTCACAGGATCCTGGTCTACAGCTGAAGCAATATTCAGAAGGCTCTGTATCCGTGTATTTCCTTCAGTTGTGTTTTGTACTATTTTTCCGCTGCTATTTAAATGTAATTTAAACTCTGATATTGTATTTCCAATGTATATTTATTCATACTCTGTAATATTCTTTTACTCTGATGTAATTGTTGTAACAGCAATAAAATGTTCTTTTGTTTGTGTCCTGATGTGTGTTGTTCTCAAAGCAATCCAGGCTTTCCTTCACGGGGAAGTTTGGGTCGTCACACCACCCGTCACGTCATGTTGGTTAAGTGTTTCCTTATGGTGTTGACTTGACCCGACCTCAAATAATGTTATATTGGTTAAGTGTTGTTCTCGTGTTAACTTTACCCTTCCCATGCATCATGTTATACAATTGGTTAAGTGTTTTCCTCTTGTATTACCTAACCCCACCACATGTCATTATATATTTTGGTTAAGTGTTACCTTAGTTAACTTAACCCTATCATCTACTTAATTAACATGTTACAACGGTTAAGTGTTCTAAATTTACTTAACCTCACCTACTTGTCTAATTAACATGTTATGACGGTTAAGTGTTCTAATTTTACTTAACCTCACCCACTTCTAGCTTGATTTATTCATGAGCCTTAATTAATTAATTAATTAAAGCACCAACCACTCACATTAGACAGATATTGTTGTGGTTACTGGATGTGCCGGTCGGTTCCGGGCAGGTTTACACCACAACTCAGTCTAACCTCGGGTCTTTCTGGGCTTGATGCACTAACCACCCACATTAGATAGGTATTGTTGTGGTCACTGGATGTGCCGATCGGTTCCAGGCAGTTTTACACCACAACTCAGTCTAACCTCGGGTTAGGCATATTCGTCTTTTACTAAATTTACATATTTACTATTTATGTAAATTTTCCGTAAATCGATTTAGCCTAGATCATATTTATTTGTCATGCAAATTAGCATATTTATATTCTATGCCCAAAACTTGATTTACCTATCAATCAACCCAACTTGTAGTTTATACCAATTTTAGACTTAATATTCCCCTTTTACAATTCATTCCCAAACTAGATTAATATTCCAATTTACGGTTCATGTCAAAACTAGATTTAATATTCTAGTTTACCGTTTATGTCCAAAACTTGGTTTACATGCCAATTACACCCTTTGCGGCCAATTAAATTTATCAACTTACGCCCAAGTATAATATGCATGTAAATCATTCACTATTATAGCCAAATTAGACCATGCCAACATATTTATTATGCCAAACTAACTTAATTAAGCTACGCCCAAATTCCCGCGCCGTAATCGTACGTATAACATGATTTCACAAGTTTCTAAGTACTCATGAAATGATACTAATAGTATCAAAGCAAGGAATAGGGGATAAGAACGAGAATTGACATAAAAGAATAGCCATGCAAGAATGAACCAAATAGAAAAATAATGGTTCCAATGTGTTTGATGTACATAACAGTGAATAGGAATAAACTAGACAAGTTACACCCCGAAAAAATGGGATCCAACATAATTAAGGGAATATGCATAGGTGATTTGGTCCAACATAATGCCAGTTCGAAGTACAACCTAATAGGTTAATGGGAATAGGCATAAGTCACTGACTACAATAGTTATAGGCAATTAATCACAATAGTCATGGGCGACTAATCACACTAGTTTCTTAATCAATGTCATAGGCAATAGTCCCATAGTCATAAATCTTGGTAATAGTCTCATAGTCATGAATCATATGCAATAGTCTCAAAATTATGAATCATAGTCATAGTCATAGGCAACAGTCTTATAGTCATAGTCATATGTAATAGTCTCTTTGTCATGGATCATAGTCATAGGCGATAGTTTCATGGGCAACAGTTTCATAGTCATAGTCTTAGGCATAGTCATTGGCAATTAGCCACAATAAGTTCTAGGCCACAATCGAGAATCAGATCCAAAGGCATAGATAACGTTAGATTTGACATAAGCATGAATCAAAGATAATTAACTTGCAAATAGGCACAGTTCTATATTTTAATTTATTATAATCACGAGTCCAATTACACATTCAAATCTAAGGAATAACCGAACTTACAGTCATCGGTTTAGAAAAGGCGATTTGCTATGATTCGAGTGACGTTGCTTGAAGCGGAATGCCTATGGTCCAACTTGAAGCTTTAACTTGATTTGAATCTCCAATTTGAAGAAGAACTATAACTTGTTTTAGTGGAGAATAAGATTTATTTTAATGGTGGAGGATAGAGAGAAACAGCATGTAGACACCTAAAAGAATTTGTGTGGAGAAACCTTAGGTCTAGGCATTCTTTTATAGGTGTAGAGAGTGTTTTAGAGCCCTTAGATCATCATAGAAGCCATCAGGTCCGTCCAACACATCAAAAATCGTCATCAGACCATTCAGGAGTTACCACGTAGCCCTAATGACACAACACAAGCCAAAAATTCGCTGCATATCTGGTTTGGCCGAACCAGGGTAGGTCGACCCCCTGGTCGACCGGCGTACTTAGGTCGACCCGTTGGTCGACCCCCTGGTCGACTTGGGTCCTGGGCGGGAAATTTCCCGCCCAGCCCGGTTGTGTGTTTTGAATTTGAACTGAGCTGTTTTTAAATTTGAGCTGAAACTTTCGAAGGCCATAACTTCTTCATACGAAGTCTGATTCATGCAAACTCGGACTCTATCTCAAGCAGAATTCCGAGACGAACGCAATGGTATAACCTGTTTCCCTTAATTCTTCACTTAAAAATTAAGTACACTTTGATTTATTACATTAACGTTTACAGAAAATAAGGGGTGTTACATTCTCCCCTCCTTAAAGGAGGACGATCCCCGAAATCTTCAAGTTAAGAACAATGTATCCTAACATCCAGCATCCGTCTACTCAACCATTCAATCACAGGCATCCATTGTCCCTAAAAGGATTTCTAATGCTTTCATGATTCTATGCATAGTGTGTGAAACACCCCACCTCTGTTAAGGTCACTCACAAAGGGAATGCCTTAACTTCGGCGGAGGTTTATAAGTAAAAGTCACAGATAAAACACAAGACAGATATAAACACATATATATAAGAAGCGGAAAACAAATAGACTTTCATTTCATAAATACGTGTTCATACAAAACATTTCCAAAGTTGCCTCAAAACATACTTCCAATTATTACAACCATAATACTGTCTTGATTATTAAAACTTAAAGAAGCATGAAACATAATTAAAACTGCATAAATCCCCATAGAATGTCCAAAGCCACAGTCGAAACGAAAGAGATCCGAGCAATACATTCTCTCTCTCTTCAAGCTGGATGAAAAATCTGTCTAAGCAAAGGTGTTTCCTCCCTGTGGACCTGAGGGGGGGGGGAACGAAAGAAAAGAAGACGAAAGAAAAATAGAGTCAGACATAAAGCCTAGTAAGTCTAGTGACTCTTCAGTATAAGAATAAGAAAAAGGGCATGATAGGTATAAACTGGAAACAGAAAAGTGTCATAAACAAAGATAAAGCAGTTTGAACCGAATATACTATCGCACCACACACTATATCTGTGCACCTACTTGTATTTGTTCCGATTGGCGCCCCATGATCGGGGTGAAGTGATCCCCTCTTTTAAAGATCGGCTCCTACTCGCAAAACCATATGTGTCATACGACCCCCAATGATTGTAGATACCTATGCTGGTCCCACCATGGGGTGTATCATGTGCCATGGTGGCGGCCCGACACAATTCTAGAATGCACAGGTTATACTACTAGTGCTCAGTGCCCTGTTTGTCTGCTCCGAAGTGTGTGCACGCCCGTACTCCGTTAGAACCTACACTGTTGCACCAACCGCCGTCGCTTTTGACCGCTTACAATCAGCCCAGTAATCGTGCCCCACCCTGCCTAGTTTCAGGGTACCATGATACCTAATTGGGTTACTGCTGAAATGGGTCCCCGTTACTAGGGTTTTCTAGTCAAACATGTTAAGTGGTTAAGTGTCTGTATTAACCTAACCCCACCCATCAGTTTAATTAACATGTTAAATTGGTTATGTGTTTTAGTTAACTTAACCCTACAATCCTGACTTGTCTATCCTTAACTTTAATTAGCTAAAGCACCGACCACTCACATTAGACAGGTATTGTTACGGTTACTGGATGTGCCGGTCGGTTCTGCGCAGGTTTACACCGTAACTCAGTCTAACCTCGGGTCCTTATTGGGCTCAATGCTTAACCGGCCACATTGGATAGGTATTGTTGTGATTACTAGACAGCCGGGCGGGTCCGGGCAGGTTTACATCACAACTCAATCCAACCTCGGGTTAAGCATATTCGTATTTTCTAAGTTTACATATTTGTCTCTATTACTTGTTATATGTAAATTTGTTAACAATTAAATGTTATGGCCCACTTTCCAAGCTCATCATTTTTGGTATAAGAATTTATACCATTTAAGTGCCACCAATTATTGACATGTGACTAACATGCCAATTTCATATATTTTTATGTTTTAATCCCAACGATATTCCCCCGTTTGTATGTTCGCTAGATTATTGGGCTAGATATTTCAGCCCAACTTATAAACATAGAAGGGAAAGTCAAGAACATGAAATATTCTAAATAACAAAAAGGGTGTGTGACATATGAACTTGCAACTTTGCGATCTAATTATCATGAATCATGGGTTTCAACTTGTCATGTGAACTTGCATTCAATTAAGAATCTAATTAAATAGGTGTCACATGAAATGGCATAATTTAGACTTGCATAAAACATAAGCCTAAACATATTTTGATCTAGGCATAACATCGAAAATAACTAGCATATGACAAGAATATGACATATCCATAAAGTATGTATAATTTTATCCCCTGTGTGAACTAGATCAAATCATATGTCCAATTATAGCATGAAGCATGTATTGAAGTGGATCTTGGCATGGATCCAATTATGAACTTGCAAAGAACATAAGAACATATACATGGGATTTTATCATGTAGGCATAATGGTCTTAACATAGAACATGTGTATATAAGTCTTAACTTGGACTTAGAAAAATGTATACAGCCTATGTTAAACATATATACATATAGGTGTAAATTCTAATATTAACCATATACTTGTATGTGACGTTGCCTTCATTCTAAATGTACAATAGGATCAACATCAAATCAATTATACCACAAGCATCCTAATACCATTCACAACACAATAATTGCAATACACAGATATGAATTAGCATCGTCGTTATACAATAGTAAAACTCCATTTCCATTTTACATCGAATCAAGTCTTAATTTTATTCCCATCGGAAAAATCACTATACTTACAACAAACGACGAACTTGAATTCTAGATTCTGAGTTCTGAATTTGCAATGCTTTCCTTTGGGTAGATAAACGTTGTTTGAATCTTGTTTTTACTTTAGTTTTGCTCGTCTCTAAGCTTTCTCCAACTAACGGCTACTCTTAGTTTCCTCCCGGCAGCATGACGGCTCTAGCTCTATTTTATTTGTGTGAATTTAGGTTGAGTGTTGGGTTGTATTTATAGAATTTCAGATTGATTTGAGCCGTCAGATGATCATAGAGTGAATCCAGACCATACACACCAAGAGGAGCCAATTAGAAAGTGACAAATCAGCCCTAGTGACACACCAAAGCTCAGAAATTCGACCAGAAACCGACCAGGCCAGCCAAGACCTGACCAGGTCGACCCCTAGGTCAACCACATGGTCGACCTGGTCACCCAGGTCGACCCCCTGGTCGACCTGGGTCCTGGGCGGGAAAATTCCCGCCCAGCCCAGTTTGGGTCTGTTTTCGAATTTTAAACTGTTTGAAATTTAAATTGAATTCTGAAACTTCCGGAGGTCATAACTCCTTCATACGGAGTCCGATTTACGCAAACTCGGACTCTATCTCAAGCAGAATTCCGAGTCGAACGCAATGGCGTAACCCGTTTTCCTTAATTCTTTCATTTTGAGTTAAGTATACTTTAATTTGTTAATTTAACGTTAACAGAAAATTCGGGGTGTTACATTCTCCCCTCCTTAAAGGATTTCGTCCCCGAAATCTTCAAGTCTAGAAGAACGTATATCCTAACATCCAATCGTCCATCTACTCAACCAACAAACACAGGCGTCCATGGTCCTTAAAAGACTTCTAATGCTTCATGATCATATGCATAGTGTGTGTATATGTCCTTATCTAATGCAAAAATTAGGCGGTCTACTGATTCAGTTGACCTCCTTAATGCGAATCATGTAAGTGTCATGAATCCAATATGTATGCAAATTTTTCCTACTCATAATTCTACATGAGTGCGCAACCATTCATACAAATGCGACATCCATATGACAACATATCTAGTTTCAACTATATACAAATATGAATACATATATGCATATGCAATATGGAAGTGACTGAGCCGATCAAATACCTAGGGTGTGTGTATATGCATCCACGAGCAACCACTAGCAACCACTTGCAACCATTTGCAGCCATCAATCATAACATGTTTCAAATACATGTTTACATCCTTTAGTTTCTACCTAAGGAGTTAGGAGAAAAAGGACAGAGAAGATACACTAAAAGGTAGATACAAGCATAAACTTATGGAAAAAGAGAGGTCAAAGATGTACCCTCAAAAAGAAAAGGGTAGGCAACGCGTATTCTGTCCTCAGTTTCCCAAGTCGCGTCTTCCTCGGCATCGCTCCATTGAACTTTAACAAGCTTGACTTTGCGGTTGCATAGCTTTTTGATTTCAGTTCCTACGATTTGAGTTGGGACCCTCCTCACAGTTGTTTCTCGTTCTATTTCAACTTCTTCTAGAATGCTTGGCTCCACCACTTCCGCAGACTCATTTAAACATTTTCGGAGATGAGAAACATGAAAGACATTGTGAATTCCAGCCAACCTTTTGGGCAGTTCTACTCTATAAGCCATCTTCCCAATCTTCTCGATGATAAGGAACGGTCCTACAAATCTTGGTGCTAGCTTTCCCGCGGATCCAAAGCGAACGACGTTCCTTAAAGGAGATACCTTAAGGAAAAACCTGTCCCCAACCTCAAACTCAAGGTCGGTCCTTCTTTTGTCTGCGTAGGATTTCTGTCTATCTTGGGCAGTCTTCATTCTCCTTCGTATCAAGTCCACTTTTTATGAAGTCTCTCTAATCAGGTCTGGCCCAAGTATAAGCTTGTCTGTAGACTCCCACCAACAAGTTGGTAATCGGCACGGTCTTCCATACAAAGCTTCGAAGGGCGCCATGCCGATGGTGGCTTGATAGCTGTTGTTGTAGGAAAATTCCACTAAAGGAAGATGATCCTTCCATGTCCCTCCAAAGTCAAGAACGCACAGTCTCAGAAGATCTTCCAATACTTTGTTCACCCTTTCCGTCTGACCATCAGTTTGGGGGTGATAGGCCATGCTCAAGCATAACTGTGTGCCTACAGCTTCTTGCAGACTCCGCCAAAATTCGCTTGTAAAGATAGGATATCGGTCACTCACTATGCTGGAGGGTATTCGGTGGAGTCGAACTATTTCCTTGAGATAAAGAGATGCTAGAGATGAGGCAGTGCTTCTACTCTTGACAGGTATAAAGTGGGCGCTTTTTGTGAGCCTGTCCACTATTACCCAAATGCTAGTATTGCCTCTTCTTGACCTAGGCAACCCATCAATGAAGTCCATTGAAATGCTATCCCACTTCCATTGCGGGACTTCCAGAGGATGAAGCAGTCCTCCAGGCTTCTTTTGTTTTGCCTTGACCTGTTGGCATATCACGCACTTAGAAACGAAATCTGCCACATCCTTTTTCATGCCGCTCCAAAAGAAAACTCTCTTTACGTCCTTGTACAACTTGTCTCCACCTGGGTGTATTATCATCTTGGAATGGTGTGCTTCCTCAAGAACCATCTTTACCAAATCCCTTGCTTGTGGGACGCATAGTCTTCCATCTCGCCTCAGCCAACCCTTATCATCGATGGTGTACCTATTGAGGTGACTGGAAGTTTCACTCCTAATTAGTTTATCAATCACATCAACAAGCTGAGGGTCTTCGCGTTGTGCGGGCCCTATTGAGTCTAAAAGAGTGGGCCGTACTTCTAGTGATGCCAACAAACCAGGTACAAAATCAGAGGAGGGCCTAAAGTCAAAACTGGCTATATACTCCAAGCTTTGCCTTTCTACAAAGAGAGGGCTTAAGGTCAGCTTCTTTCTACTCAAGGCGTCAGCTACTACGTTGCCCTTGCCAGAAGTATAGGAAATTTCAAAATCATACGAGGCAAGGAACTCCATTCAACTTTGCTGCCTCAAGTTAAGATCTTTCTACGAGAAAAGATACTTCAACGATTTATGGTCAGTATATAATTCGAACTTCTCACCTAGGAGATAATGGCGCCAAGACTTAAGCGCAAAGACGATGGCGGCTAACTCAAGATCGTGGGTTGGGTAGTTCTTTTCATGAACTTTCGATTGTCTTCCAACATAAGCTACTACCTTCCCTTCTTGCATCAGAACAGCGCCTAGTCCCGTACCACAAGCATCCGTGTATACTGTGAACATCTTGCTTCCATCAGGCAAAGTCAGTACTGGAGATGTTGTAAGAGCCTTTTTCAAGCGTTGTAAAGAAATATCACAATCCAAATCCCAAGCGAACGCTAGATTCTTCTTTGTTAGCCTTGTGAGTGGAACTGAGATTTTCGCGAAATCTCTAATGAACTTTCGGTAAAAGCCTGCTAGCCCAAGAAAGCTTCGGACTTCGGTTGCATTTCTTGGTATCTTCCAATCTTGCACCGCCACCACTTTCGCGGGGTCCACAACTAACCCCTCTTTGGACACTACATGTCCAAGAAACCATAACTCTTCTCTCCAGAAGTGGCACTTGGAGAATTTTGCTTTCAGCTGATATGCACGGAGAGTATCCATGATTTCCTTCAAATGCTGAGCATGTTCTTCCTCATTCTTTGAGAAGATCAAAATATCGTCTATGAAGACCACCACGAACTTATTGAGGAATTCTCTGAACACCCTGCTCATTAGGTCCACGAAATAAGCGGGTGCGTTTGTCAAGCCGAAAGGCATGACAAGCCACTCGAGGAAACCGTCTGGGGTTCTGAAAGCCATTTTATCAATGCTATCTTCAGCTACCCTTAGCTGATGGAACCCAGTAGCCAGATCAAGTTGGGAGAAGACCGACGCACCTACAAGCTGATCAAACAAATCGTCTATTCTGGGAAGCGGGTGTCTATTCTTTTTAGTCAGCTTGTTTAGCTCCCTATAGTCCACACAAAGACGTAGTGAGCCATCTGCTTTGGTGGCGAACACCACTGGAGCACCCCATTCCGAGATACTCCGCCTTATAAACCACTTCTTGAGAAGCTCCTTAACTTGCTTTCTGAGCTCCTTTCTCTCCTTTGGAGCCATGTGTCTAACAGGTAAACCTACGGGCTTTGCATTATCAACAAGATATGTGCGGAAGTCTATTTCCCGCCTCGGAGGTAAGCCCTTCACCTCTTCAAAGACATCTGGATATTCACGGACCACTCTAACCGACTGCAAATTCTCAACAGAAGCATCAAGCAACTCTAGATAACTAAACATAACAGCATTCAAGGGATTACAAGAAATTTCTAGAGTGTTACCGAGCCGAGTCAAGAGTCTAACCACTCTCTTCTCACAATCAAGAATGGAACCATTACTGGATAACCAGTCCATGCCTAAGATCAATCCATATCCCGAGAAACCCAAAACAAAGGCACTACATCTAAACTCAACACTTAGAATTGAGATTTTCAAATCCAAACAAACCATTGACAAATAAGCCGAGCCCCCAATTGGATTTGAAACAACCAAGGGATCCTCTGCCAAACTAGTGCCTAGGTGCAGAGATTCTACTAAAGCAGATGAAATAAAGGAGTGTGATGCGCCAGAATCAAAGAGAGTGCGAACTGGATGATCATAAAGATAAACTAAGCTTTATACAGAAATATTTCTACCTCGTTCCTGCGGAGGTTCCACCAGCGCATGAACCTGTCCCCCTGAAGTGGATCCAGTCCTCTGTCCCTGCCCTCGCTTCTTTGGGCAGTCCTTAGCCAGGTGTCCAGTCTCGCCGCAATGGAAACAACCACCATTCATCTTTGCCTTCTTCTTTCTGCAGTCTTTCACTATATGTCCAACAATGCCACAGAAATTACACTTTCTCTTTTCACGGGGTTTGTTGTTCTTCCCGCCTTTCTTTGAATCAGCCTTCTTGTTCTGTGACCCTTCCCCCTTCTTGTCTTGAGGCACTTCTGCTTTTGCCTCTTTCTTGCCTTTATCTTCCTCGTGTAGCAGCGCCATGTCCACCAAGCTTTCATAAGTCGCTCCCATGGGTATATGGGTCATAGCAAGGCTGTGTAGAGGGTCATTCATACCTTTGACGAAGCGAAGGGCCTTCTTGTGTTGGGTGTTTACTAAATCCAGCCCAAATCTAGCCAGCTGATTAAACTGATTGATGTACTCCCTGATCGTCATACTCCCTTGTTTAAGAGTTAGGAACTTCTCCATTTGCAGGCTTCTTTCAGCTTGGGAGAGGAATTTCATCTCAAACCTCATCCTGAAATCTTCCCAAGTTTCCACTGGCCTCTCAGCATGGGTAACTTCCCACCAATAAGAAGCTTCATCTTTAAGCAACCACACTGCTAGCTGTATCTTTTTCCTGTCGTCAACTTCAAAGATGACGAACAAATCTTCGGTCTCCTTCAGCCAGTTCCTTGCTACCATAAAGGATTCAGTTCCATAAAAGTCCTTTCCACCCATAGCCTTGAAGTCTATACACGTCTTAGCGAAAGTATTTCCACGAGGAGGAGGAGGAGGAGGAACCACTGCCACTGTGGGAGGAGGAATGTCTGCTGGGCCTGCACCATTGGCCCTAGCCTCTAGGTACCTTCGGAACCAGCCAGGTATCGGTACTACTTCTGGAAGGTTAAGATCTCCAGACATGCTAAAACAAAAAGGAAAGATTCAAGACAAAAGGATAGAGAGATAGTGCATATGGCTTTGGGTGAATTATGCCTTTTAAAAGCAACGCTTTTTCTTGAAAAAAAATGCTTCTTTAAACTTCTTTTTGAAAATAGTTTCAAAAACCTTTATCTAATCTGGTAAACCTGTGCTCTGATACCAAGTGAAACACCCCACCTCCGTTAAGGTCACTCACAAAGGGAATGCCTTAACTTCGGCGGAGGTTTATAAGTAAAAGTCACAGATAAAACACAAGATAGATATAAACACATATATATAAGCAGCGGAAAACAAACAAACTTTCATTTCATAAATACGCGTTCATACAAAACATTTCCAAAGTTGCCTCAAAACAAACTTCCAATTATTACAACCATAATACTGTCTTGATTATTAAAACTTAAAGAAGCATGAAACATAATTAAAACTGCATAAATCCCCATAGAATGTCCAAAGCCACAGTCCAAACGAAAGAGATCCAAGCAATACATTCTCTCTCTCTTCAAGCTGGATGAAAAATCTGTCTAAGTTGAGGTGTTTCCTCCCTGTGGACCTGAGGGAGGGGGGACGAAAGAAAAGAAGACGAAAGAAAAATAGAGTCAGACATAAAGCCTAGTAAGTCTAGTGACTCTTCAGTATAAGAATAAGAAAAAGGGCATGATAGGTATAAACTGGAAACAGGAAAGTGTCATAAACTAAGATAAAGCAGTTTGAACCGAATATACTATCACACCCCACATTATATCTCTGCACCTACTTGTATTTGATCCAATTGGCGCCCCATGATCGGGGTGAAGTGATCCCCTCTTTTAAAGATCGGCTCCTGCTCGCAAAACCATATGTGTCATACGACCCCCAATGATTGTAGATACCTATGCTGGTCCCACCATGGGGTGTATCAGGTCCCATGGTGACGACCCGACACAATTCTAGAATGCATAGGTTATACTACTGGTGCCCAGTGCCCTGTTTATCTGCTCTGAAGTGTGTGCACGCCCGCACTCCATTAGAACCTACACTGCTGCACCAACCGCAGTCGCTTTTGACCGCTTACAATCAGCCCAGTAATCGTGCCCCACCCTGCCTAGTTTCAGGGTACCATGATACCTAATTGGGTTACTGCTGAAATGGATCCCCGTTACTAGGGTTTTCTAGTCAAACATGTTAAGTGGTTAAGTGTCTGTATTAACCTAACCCCACCCATCAGTTTAATTAACATGTTGAATTGGTTAAGTGTTTTAGTTAACTTAACCCTACCATCCTGACTTGTCTGTCCTTAACTTTAAATAGTTAAAGCACCGACCACTCACATTAGGCAGGTATTGTTACGGTTACTGGATGTGCCGGTCGGTTCCGGGCTGGTTTACACCGTAACTCAGTCTAAACTCGGGTCCTTATTGGGCTCAATGCTAAACCGCCCACATTGGATAGGTATTGTTGTGATTACTGGACAGCAGGGCGGGTCCGGGCAGGTTTACCTCACAACTCAATCCAACCTCGGGTTAAGCATACTCGTATTTTCTAAGTTTACATATTTGTCTCTATTACTTGTTATATGTAAATTTGTTAACAATTAAATGTTATGGCCCACTTTCCAAGTTCATCATTTTTGGTATAAGAATTTATACCATTTAAGTGCCACCAATTATTGGCATGTGACTAACATGCCAATTTCATATATTTTCATGTTTTAATCCCAACGATATTCCCCCGTTTGTACGTTCGCAAGATTGTTGGGCTAGATATTTCAGCCCAACTTATAAACATAGAAGGGAAAGTCAAGAACATGAAATATTCTAAATAACAAAAAGGGTGTGTGACATATGAACTTGCAACTTTGCGATCTAATTATCATGAATCATGGGTTTCAACTTGTCATGTGAACTTGCATTCAAATAAGAATCTAATTAAATAGGTGTCACATAAAATGGCAAAATTTAGACTTGCATAAAACATAAGCCTAAACATATTTTGATCTAGGCATAACATCGAACATAACTAGCATATGACAAGAATATGACATGTCCATAAAGTATGTATAATTTTATCACCTGTGTGAACTAGATCAAATCATATGTCCCATTATAACATGAAGCATGTATTGAAGTGGATCTTGGCATGGATCCAATTATGAACTTGCAAAGAACATAAGAACATATACATGGGATTTTATCATGTAGGAATAATGGTCTTAACATAGAACATGTGTATATAAGTCTTAACTTGGACTTAGAAAAATGTATACAGCCTATGTTAAACATATATACATATAGGTGTAAATTCTAATATTAACCATATACTTGTATGTGACGTTGCCTTCACTCTAAATGTACAATAGGATCAACATCAAATCAATTATACCACAAACATCCCAATACCATTCACAACACAATCATTTCAATACACAGATATAAATTAGCATCGTCGTTATACAATAGTAAAACTCCATTTCCATTTTGCATCGAATCAAGTCTTAATTTTATTCCCATCGGAAAAATCACTATACTTACAACAAACGACGAACTTGAATTCTGGATTTTGAGTTCTGAATTTGCAATGCTTTCCTTTGGGTAGATAAACGTTGTTTGAATCTTGTTTTTACTTTAGTTTTGCTCGTCTCTAAGCTTTTTCCAACTGACGGCTACTCTTAGTTTCCTCCCGACAGCATGACGGCGCTTGCTCTATTTTATTTGTGTGAATTTAGGTTGAGTGTTGGGTTGTATTTATAGAATTTCAAATTGATTTGAGCCGTCAGATGATCATAGAGTGAATCCAGACCATACACACCAAGAGGAGCCAATCAGAAAGTGACAAATCAGCCCTAGTGACACATTAGAGCTCAGAAATTCGACCAGAAATCGACCAGGCCAGCCAAGACCTGACCAGGTCGACCCCCAGGTCGACCACATGGTCGACCTGGTCACCCAGGTCGACCACATGGTCGACCTGGGTCCTGGGCGGGAAAATTCCCGCCCGGCCCAGTTTGGGTCTGTTTTCGAATTTTAAACTGAATTTTGAACTGTTTGAAATTTAAATTGAATTCTGAAACTTCCGGAGGTCATAACTCCATACGGAGTCCGATTTACGCAAACTCAGACTCTATCTCTAGCAGAATTCCGAGACGAACGCAATGGCATAACCCATTTCCCTTAATTCTTTCATTTTGAATTAATTATACTTTAATTTGTTAATTTAATGTTAACAGAAAATTCGGGGTGTTACAGTGTGTGTACATGTCCTTATCTAATGTAAAATCAGGCGGTCTACTAATTTAGTTTACCTCCTTAACGCGAATTATGTCCGTGCCATGAGTCCATCATATATGCAATCCTAACGATACATATCATTTCTATATGAGTGCACAACCATTCACTCAAATGCAAAACATCAAGTTCAATCCATAAACAAATACATATATGCAAATGCAATATGAAAGTGACTGAGCCGATCTAGTGCCTAATGTATGTATATGCATCCACGAGCAACCACTTGCAACCACCAATCATAACATGTTTCAAATACATGTTTATCTCCATTGGTTTCAACCTAAGGATCACGAAGATAGGACCTAGAGGATATACTTAAAAAGATGGAAACAAGAATGCCTAAAATTCCTAGCAAAAGAGATCAGGGATATACCCTCAAGAAAGAGGGTATGATGCGCGTATCTAGTCTTCCGTCTTCGAAGTCGCATCTTCTTGAGCTTCACTCCACTGTACCTTATCTAATTTAACTTCATGGTTGCGAAGCTTCTTGGCCTCCATTTCCAAAACCCATTAGTAAAGATAGGACCTCGCTTACTTACTATGCCAGAGGGAATCCAACGTAGTTGAACTATCTTTCCAAGATAAAACATATGTTAATCATGGTACCAAGTGTATATACCTAAGATGATTAGAGGTCTCTCCTCTACTTAGCTTATCCATCATGCTGCAAATCTGAGGGTCTAAAGCTAATGGTTACTATGTGCTTATTACCTCTCTTAAGGTCAGTCTAACTTAGGGTGTCAGCCCCCAACCATTTATTTCTCACGCAAACCATCCTAGTCGAACTCGACATCCCTCAAGTACAAACCCCAAAGGCCTAAACCAATATCAGACAAACACCCAAGGGATACCTCCTCCGAATTTGGACAATCTATGTGCGATGACACTAACAAAACAACCAAACCATTGAGCACTTTACCGACTCTGGCTATCCTCGCCAATCTTGCTCCAGAATTATCGTTGATTGCTTAACTGGCTTTGCAGTGTCATCTAGATACATGCTGAAGTCTGTCTCAAACTTTAGGGGGAAAACCCCTACCCTAATCAAAATATCTTGCGTACTCATGGACTACCCCAACGGATCGAAAATCGTCGATAGATAAGTAAAGTGATTCTAGGTATCTAAGACAAACGAATCCCTTAGGATCGTACGAAATCTCAAGGGTATTCTCGAGGCAAGTCGAAAGTCTAACTACCTGTAACACCCCACGTCCATTAATGTCACTCACAAAGGGAATGCATTAACTTCCATGGAGGTTATAAGTGAATATAGAACAGAAAAATGACAACAAGACAGATAATAAATAGTACTTGGAAATCTAAAACTTCATTTTATTGCAACGGAAATTAAACATGTTTGTTACATCATAAAACCATAGATCATAACCAAGTACAATATCCATCTTCATAAAAACAAAATACATAATCCCATTACATAAATAGCCATTACAAAGATAACAAGCTGGACTTTACTTCAACGGTCCAAGCTTTCCAACGAGAGATGAAGCAATTCAATCAAACTCCACTAGAGCTGGGCCCAACCTGAGGACCTGAAGGGGGAAAAGGATAGAAATAGAGGGGGTCAGACATAAAGTCTGGCGAGTATGATAATTCTAACAATACTATTATCAAAATAACTAGACTAAGGCATAAGCTGGAAGACAAGTAAATGTCTATGAACTCTTAGGAAGACAAAGACAGCGTTTAAGATAACGTTAAAGATAATGGTAAAGGCACACCTAATTACTAAAGAATGATTACTACACTGCACCGCACATTACTACACTGCACCACAACAGTCACCCTATTGTTTGATCCCACTTGCTTCACACAGAAACTTTATAAATAGCCTTACATACCGCTAGCTGACTACATAGGTGCCGTCTGCCCCTATCTCCACTAGGTGTACCCCACTACCCACTTTCGATCGGCTCCCTACTCGTAGATACCCGTGCTGGCCCCACAGTGGGGTGTATCACTCCCCTAAAGTGGCAACCTGATACAACTTGAGAATGCATGGCTTATACCTACACGATGCAACAACGTCTTACCTACCAGCCCGGGTCCACACACGCATACGAAACCCGTTGGACTTGCGTTGCCACCGCTCCCCGTTTTGGCCTCTTACAGTCGAACCCAGCATGCATGTCCCGTCCTCGACTTGGGTCGAGCCCACAAAGATACATTTGGGATACTGGTCGAAATGGGCCCCCACAAGCTACCCACCTAAGCTTGTCACTAGTATATCCCACTTAACCCTCTTAGTCATGTTCATTTACATGTGTGTTTGGTTAAGTCTTACTAATCGTATTTCACATGCCACTAAGGGCACCCCCTAGATTCCTCATGCCACCCAAGGCACCTACTTAACCCCCATGTCCCACCTTACATGTTTATCTGGTTAAGTATTTCTTAATTCATTCAGGCCATAACCTCATAAAGACCTCTCACATTAGACTGGCATTTATGGCAGCTGGATTTGCCGGGCGGGTCCGGGCAGTCTTACACCATAAAAGAGTCTAACCTCGTGTCTTTACAACCGTTATGCTTTAGTTTAGGCCTAGGACCTCTCACATTGGGCTGACATTTGTGACCACTGGATTTGCCGGGCGGGTCCGGGCAGGTTTACGTCACAAACGAGTCCAACCTCGTGTCCTAAGCATTGATTAACACTTAAAATCTTTTACCCCAGTTTTAATAATTCCCTATTCAAATTATTAATTAAGTCAACTTTTAATGATGTCCATAATTGACTCAATTATGACCATCCACTTATGGCATGCAAAATCATATCAATTGCACCCCAACTTTTTTTATATTAAATCCTTAATATTACCCCTACCCCACGTTTATACGTTCGCTTATTCAACGCATAATATAGGCTAGACTTGTATAGTCTAACACCTAGCACAAAGATAAATTATCACAACATATAGACAATTAAAATAAATCTAATCATAATAGGGGTGAAACTTGCATAAACTACACATGTTAAGGATCAAAAGGTGTCAACTTGTTAAATGTCTCAATTTACATGATATGATCATAGCCCAAATCTATACATAAACTTGCATATGGGGGTTTTAGGCAACATAATGATGGTGTGAACTATCATAGGATATCACATATGTCATAGCATAATTCTAGATGTCATAATAGATGTCTTGGTATATGTTCATAACTTTTCTAATCAATCTAACTTGCATATGTGACTTGTCATATAGATCAACATAACCCAAACATGATGATTTAATTAATATGAACTAACTAGCATAGATGGTAACATCATGGCCTTTTTTACATGTATGATTCATCACAACTTAGCATAGAAACTTTCAATATACATAACATCATCATAGCATGATTTACAACATATAAGATATCATCATCACATAACATTGGATTTACAATATACATGATAGCAAAAAGGGGTTTACAACAACATATATGATAATTCACATCATCTACTCATAATCCATTCATAACTCAACCTAATTAAAATGGTAATAATCTTGTTAAGATCATCATACTCACAATTTAGAGAAGAAAAGAGAGAGTTTTGCTTTGCTTTAGGGTTGAGAGAATTAGAATTGAATTTGCTTTTCTTCTTTCTTAGTTGGCGGCGGCTCCATTGATTTCCATGGCGACGGTAACTATTCTATTTTAATTAGGTTTAGGGTTAGCATTAGGATGTATTTATAGGTGTAGGAAGTTATTTAGGACCATTAAATTAACCCTGAACCATGAGAACCAATCAAATGCAAAATCTGCATTTGAGCGAATCGGCCCACGGGTTGACAGCCAAACACCCTGGATTAACCCCTAGTCGACCCAGCGGGGCTTGGGTCGACCTCAAAAATGGGCCGGTTTGGTTATTTCCCCTCCCAATTCGCTATTTTGAACTTTTTCGCATATTTATTTATTTAATTTTTAATTTATATATATATATATATATGTATATATATATATCAATATATATATTTCTCTGCGCAACCCATTTCACTTAATTCTTTTCTAAAAATTAAGTATACTTTAATTTGTGAATTTTAATGTTATAAAATTACGGGGTGTTACATTCTCCCCTCCTTAAAGGATTTCGTCCCCGAAATCTCCAAGTCAAGAAGAATGTATATCCTACCATCTAATCGTCCATCTACTCAACCATCAAACACCAGCATCCATTGTCCTTAAAAGACTTCTAATGCTTTAATGTTTATATGCACAGTGTGTGTATATGTCCATATCTAATGGAAAATTAGGCGGTCTACTGATTCAGTCGACCTCCTTAGTGCAATTCATGATAGTGCCATGCGTCCAATATGTATGCAAAAGATTCCTAATGATACATATTAATTCTATATGCATGCACAACCATCCACCCGAATGCAGCAACTACATGATAATACAACCATTATACATCCATTTTACTAAATACATCCATATATATGCAATATGCAATATGAAGTGACTGAGCCGATCTGGTGCCTAATAGTGTGTGTATATGCATCTACGAGCAACCACTAGCAAACACTTGCATCCACTTTGCATCCACCATACATAACATGTCTCAAACACATGTTTCAACCATAGGATTATCCTAACTAAAGGTCAAAGATACTGGCGAGAGGATATACTAAAGATAAGATAAGTACAAGCTAAGCGATAAAGGAGAAATTAAAGGACATACCCTCAAAAAGAAAAGGGTATCATGAACGCATCTTCTCTTCCGTCTCCCAAGTAGCGTTGCTCTCATCATCTCCCCATTGCACTTTGACTAGTCTGACCTCTCGATTCCTCAACCTCTTGATCTCCGACCCAAGAATGCACGTAGGAGCTCGTCGAATTGTCGCATCACGCTCTATCACCACCTCTCTAAGCAAGCTCGGCTCTACCACTTCCGCGGTCTCGTGCAAGCACTTCCTCAAATGTGACACATGGAATACATCATGTACACCACTAAATCTCTCGGGCAACTCCACTCTATACGCCATCCGTCCAATCCTCTCCTTAATAGGAAACGGCCCTACAAACCTTGGTGCTAATTTCCCAACGGACCCAAAGCGAACATCGTTTCGTAATGGAGACACTTTGACAAAGACCATGTCCCCAACTTCAAACTCGAGATCTGTCCTCCTCTTATCCGCATAAGATTTCTGCCTATCTTGCGCTGCTTTCATCCTCCTTCGAATCAAGTCAATCTTCTCCGAAGTCTCCCTAATCATATCGGGCCCAAGTAAGATCTTATCCGTAGATTCCCACCAACATGTAGGTGAACGACAAGGTCGTCCATATAGAGCTTCGAATGGTGCCATACCAATGCTGGACTGAAAGCTATTATTATATGCGAACTCAACCAATGGAAGATGCTCTTCCCATGTACCCCCAAAGTCTAGGATACATAGCCTCAACAGATCCTCTAGAATGCGATTCACCCTCTCAGTCTGGCCGTCCGTCTGAGGATGATATGCGGTGCTCAAACATAACTGAGTCCCTACCGCCTTTTGTAAGCTTCTCCAAAATTCGCTAGTGAAAATAGGATCGCGGTCGCTCACTATGCTAGAAGGAACACCGTGCAAACGAACTATCTCTCGAACGTATACAGAAGCTAACCATGGAGCAGTCCTCT
Source organism: Allium sativum (assembly GCA_030737875.1). Lineage (NCBI taxonomy): Eukaryota > Viridiplantae > Streptophyta > Magnoliopsida > Asparagales > Amaryllidaceae > Allium > Allium sativum. Next base: position 497,344,497 of record CM060920.1, read on the forward strand.
TACTCTTCACGGGAATAAAATGGGCGCTCTTAGTAAGTCTATCTACTATAACCCAAATTCCCGTATTACCCTTCCTCGATCGCGGTAATCCATCCACAAAATCCATCGAGATGCTTTCCCATTTCCATAGTGGAACCTCCAATGGGTGAAGCAACCCACCGGGTTTCTTTTGCTCCGCTTTTACTTGTTGGCACACCAAGCATCTAGCGACATACTCGGCCACGTCTTTCTTTATGCCGGCCCAAAAGTAAACTCTCTTCATGTCTTTGTACATCTTGTCTCCTGGTCCCCGCCGGGATGAATGGTCATCTTCGAACGATGTGCTTCGTCAAGAATAGTCTTCCTTAGGTCATCGTCTTTTGGTACACAAAGTCTACCGTCCCTACGTAACCAACCTTTATCATCTAGGGTATACCTACGGAGATAGCTTGATGACTCCCCTCCTTTGAGCTTTTCTACTAACTCAACTAACTGTGGGTCGTCTCGCTGTGCCTCGCCAATCCATCCCAAAAGCGTAGGTCTGACCTCCAAGGATGCTAGCAAACCGGGTACGAAGTCAACGGAAGGTCTAAAGTCAAACATCGAAATGAATTCTAAACTTTGTCGCTTAACAAACAAAGGACTTAAGGATAATCTTTTTCTACTTAAGGCATCGGCCACCACGTTACCCTTGCCAGGGGTATATGCTATCTCAAAGTCGTAGGACACTAAGAACTCCATCCACCTTTGCTGCCTTAAGTTCAAGTCCTTTTGAGAGAATAGGTATTTTAAAGATTTATGGTCAGTGAATAGTTCGAATTTCTCGCCAAGAAGATAATGACGCCAAGACTTAAGCGCGAAAACAATAGCGGCCAACTCTAGGTCATGTGTGGGGTAATTCTTCTCATGCGCTCTCAACTGCCTTCCACCATAGGCTATTACCCTACCCTCTTGCATTAAGACTGCGCCTAGTCCTGTCCCATAAGCGTCAGTATAAACGGTAAACGGCTTACTCCCGTCTGGCAATACTAAGACTGGGGCTGAAATCAATGCTCTCTTCAAACGTTGGAACGCATCATCACAATCTACGTCCCATGTGAAAACTAGGTTCTTCTTCGTCAAGCATGCCAATGGAGCTGATATCTTTGCGAAGTCTTTGATAAACTTCCTATAGTAGCCAGCCAACCCCAAGAAACTTCTCACTTCGGTAGCATTTTTAGGAACCTTCCAATCTTGGATGGCCACCACCTTCGCGGGATCTACAGCTATCCCATCTTTGGAAACCACGTGTCCTAAGAACCGTACTTCCTTCCTCCAAAAGTGACACTTAGAAAATTTAGCTTTAAGCTTATGCGCTCGAAGAGTCTCCAATGTAGGGCATGCTCTTCTTCATCCTTAGAAAAGATCAAGATGTCATCTACAAAGACTACCACAAATTTGTTAAGGTACTCCCTAAACACCCTACTCATCAAATCAACAAAATATGCTGGGGCGTTTGTCAAACCGAAGGGCATCACTAGCCATTCATAGAAACCGCCCAAAGTCCTAAAGGCAGTCTTTTCTATGCTATCCTCAGCCACTCTCAACTGATGGAACCCAATGGCTAAGTCCAACTGTGAAAACACTGAGGCGCCAACTAACTGATCGAAGAGATCGTCAACCCTCGGCAGTGGGTGTCTATTCTTCTTAGTAAGCTTATTAAGTTCTCTATAGTCCACACAAAGTATAAGGGACTCATCCGCCTTCGTGGAAAATACTACTGGAGCACCCCACTCCGATATACTTCGTCTTATGAACCCCTTCTCAAGCAACGCCTTCACTTGCTTACCGAGTTCCCTCCTTTCACGTGGAGCCATGTGGCGTACTGGCAAAGATACTGGTTTCGCATTATCTACAAGATATATTCGAAAATCTATCTCCCGCTTCGGAGGCAAGCCCTTCACCTCCTCAAACACATCCGAATATTCTCGGACCACTCTAACAGATCGTAGATTTTCCTCAGACGCGTCAAGCGATTCTAGATAACTTAGCATAACTGAATTTATGGGATTACAAAAGATTTCGAGAGTGTTGCCAAGGCGAGTCACGAGCCTAACTACTCTCCTTTCACAATCAAGAACGGCCCCATTTCTGGATAACCAATCCATTCGTAAAATTAGCCCATAGCCCGTGAAGCCCAACACATAAGCATCACATCTAAATTCAACGCTAAGTATGGAAAATTTCAAATCTAAACACATCATAGACAAATAAGCTGAGCCCCCAATTGGATTCGAAACAACTAAGGGATCCTCTACTAAACTGGTGTTTAAGTGCAGTGATTCAACTAATGATGTAGAGATAAACGAATGTGATGCGCCCGAATCGAATAAGGTACGGACAGGATGATCAAACAGAAAAACTAAGCTTTCAACAGAAATGGTTCTACCTCATTCTTGCAGCGGTGGGACCGCGAGAGCCTGAACTTGTCCCCTTGCCTGCCCTGGTGCCATAAGAGCCTGCACCTGTCCTCCCGAGGTAGCTCCTGCCCTCTGCCCCTTCTTTGGGCAGTCCTTCACTAAATGTCCCGCATCGCCACAATGAAAACAGCCTGTCTTCTTTTTCTTTCGGCAATCCTTGCTGAGATGGCCTGGTGTCCCACAGTTAAAACATATCTTCTTTCCCTTGCCGTTATTGTTTTTACCACCCTTCTTGTTTTGCTATTGTGGTTTCTTCTGATCCCCCTTCTTCTCGGGTGCCTTATCAGCTTTAGCGCTTTTCTCCTCATGCATAAGCGCTATTTCTACTAACTTCTCAAAGGTGGCCCCCATAGGGATGTGGGTCATAGCCAACCCTTGCAATGGTTCATTCAAGCCATTCACGAACCTCAATGTCAAGAACCTTTCCATATATAGATTTTCTTGTCATATTGACATATTCTTTCACTGACGAGCTTCCTTGCTTCAATGTCAAGAACCTTTCCATATATAGATTTTCTTCCGCCCTTGAGAGAAACTTCGCCTCGAACCTACGTCTGAAATCCGCCCAAGAGTCAACAGGACGCTCCCCATTAGTGACCTCCCACCAAAACGAGGCCTCTCCCTTCATCAACCAAGCTGCTAAACGAACTCTCCTCCCTTCTTCTACTTCAAAGATTTCTAGCAATTCTTCCACCTCCTTAAGCCAATCTCTAGCTTCCACAAACGTTTCTGACCCTTGAAATGGTTTTCCACCCATAGCCTTGAATTCCTTGCACGTCTTTGCAAAAGTATCTACGCGAGGAGGAGGAGGAGGAGGAACGGGTGCAATTGGTGGTGGAGGAACATTGGCTGGACCTGCAGCGGCCCTAGCCTCCAATAGCCTCCTATACCATCCTGGTATCGTTACACCGTCGGGTAGATTAAGATCTTCAGCCATGCTGAAACGAAAAAGGAAAGATTCAAAATGGAGAATTCGAAAGATAAAGATATGTGGCTATTGGGGATTATGTTTTTCTTAAAAACTTTTCTCTTTAAATGTCTCATTAAAACATGTTTTTGAAAACACTTCTTCCAAAAATAACTATTTTTCTAATGTATTTTTATCTATTCTGGTAACCTTAAGCTCTGATACCACGTGTAACACCCCACGTCCATTAATGTCACTCACAAAGGGAATGCATTAACTTCCATGGAGGTTATAAGTGAATATAGAACAGAAAAATTACAACAAGACAGATAATAAATAGTACTTGGAAATCTAAAACTTCATTTTATTGCAGCGGAAATTAAACATGTTTGTTACATCATAAAACCATAGATCATAACCAAGTACAATATCCATCTTCATAAAAACAAAATACATAATCCCATTACATAAATAGCCATTAAAAAGATAACAAGCTGGACTTTACTTCAACGGTCCAAGCTTTTCAAAGAGAGATGAAGCAATTCAATCAAACTCCACTAGAGCTGGGCCCAACCTGAGGACCTGGAGGGGGAAAAAGGATAGAAATAGAGGGGGTCAGACATAAAGTCTGGCGAGTATGATAATTCTAACAATACTATTATCAAAATAACTAGACTAAGGCATAAGCTGGAAGACAAGTAAATGTCTATGAACTCTTAGGAAGATAAAGATAGCGTTTAAGATAATGTTAAAGATAACGGTAAAGGCACACCTAGTTACTAACGAATGATTACTACACTGCACCGCACATTACTACACTGCACCACACCAGTCACCCTATTGTTTGATCCCACTTGCTTCACACAGAAACTTTATAAATAGCCTTACGTACCCCTAGCTGACTACATAGGTGCCGTCTGCCCCTATCTCCACTAGGTGTACCCCACTACCCACTTTCGATCGGCTCCCTACTCGTAGATACCCGTGCTGGCCCCACAGTGGGGTGTATCACTCCCCTAAAGTGGCAACCCGATACAACTTGAGAATGCACGGCTTATACCTACACGATGCAACAACGTCTTACCTACCAGCCCGGGTCCACACACGCATACGAAACCCGTTGGACTTGCGTTGCCACCACTCCCCGTTTTGGCCTCTTACAGTCGAACCCAGCATGCGTGTCCCGTCCTCGACTTGGGTCGAGCCCACAAAGATACGTTTGGGATACTGGTCGAAATGGGCCCCCACAAGCTACCCACCTAAGCTTGTCACTAGTATATCCCACTTAACCCTCTTAGTCATGTTCATTTACATGTGTGTTTGGTTAAGTCTTACTAATCGTATTTCACATGCCACTAAGGGCACCCCCTAGATTCCTCATGCCACCCAAGGCACCTACTTAACCCCCATGTCCCACCTTGCATGTTTATCTGGTTAAGTATTTCTTAATTCATTCAGGCCATAACCTCATAAAGACCTCTCACATTAGACTGGCATTTATGGCAGCTGGATTTGCCGGGCGGGTCCGGGCAGTCTTACACCATAAAAGAATCTAACCTCGTGTCTTTACAACCGTTATGCTTTAGTTTAGGCCTAGGACCTCTCACATTGGGTTGACATTTGTGACTACTGGATTTGCCGGGTGGGTCCGGGCAGGTTTACGTCACAAACGAGTCCAACCTCGTGTCCTAAGCATTGATTAACACTTAAAATCTTTTACCCCAGTTTTAATAATTCCCTATTCAAATTATTAATTAAGTCAACTTTTAATGATGTCCATAATTGACTCAATTATGGCCATCCACTTATGGCATGCAAAATCATATCAATTGCACCCCAACTTTTTTTATATTAAATCCTTAATATTACCCCTACCCCACGTTTATACGTTCGCTTATTCAACGCATAATATAGGCTAGACTTGTATAGTCTAACACCTAGCACAAAGATAAATTATCACAACATATAGACAATTAAAATAAATCTAATCATAATAGGGGTGAAACTTGCATAAACTACACATGTTAAGGATCAAAAGGTGTCAACTTGTTAAATGTCTCAATTTACATGATATGATCATAGCCCAAATCTATACATAAACTTGCATATGGGGTTTTTAGGCAACATAATGATGGTGTGAACTAGCATAGGATATCACATATGTCATAGCATAATTCTAGATGTCATAATAGATGTCTTGGTATATGTTCATAACTTTTCTAATCAATCTAACTTGCATATGTGACTTGTCATATAGATCAACATAACCCAAACATGATGATTTAATTAATATGAACTAACTAGCATAGATGGTAACATCATGGCCTTTATTACATGTATGATTCATCACAACTTAGCATAGAAACTTTCAACATACATAACATCATCATAGCATGATTTACAACATATATGATATCATCATCACATAACATTGGATTTACAATATACATGATAGCAAAAAGGGGTTTACAACAACATATATGATAATTCACATCATCTACTCATAATCTATTCATAACTCAACCTAATTAAAATGATAATAATATTGTTAAGATCATTATACTCACAATTTAGAGAAGAAAAGAGAGAGTTTTGCTTTGCTTTAGTGTTGAGAGAATTGGAATTGAATTTGCTTTTCTTCTTTCTTAGTTGGCGGCGGCTCCATTGATTTCCATGGCGACGGTAACTATTCTATTTTAATTAGGTTTAGGGTTAACATTAGGATGTATTTATGGGTGTAGGAAGTTATTTAGGACCATTAGATTAACCCTAAACCATGAGAACCAATCAAATGCAAAATCTGCATTTGAGCGAATCGGCCCACGGTTTGACAGCCAAACACCCTGGATTAACCCCTAGTCGACCCAGTGGGGCTCGGGTCGACCTCAAAAATGGGCCAGTTCGGTTATTTCCCCTCCCAATTCGCTGTTTTGAACTTTTTCGCATATTTATTTATTTAATTTTTAATATATATATATATATATATCAATATATATATATTTCTCTGCGCAACCCATTTCACTTAATTCTTTTCTAAAAATTAAGTATACTTTAATTTGTGAATTTTAATGTTATAAAATTATGGGGTGTTACACTACCCTTGTTTCATAATTACTAGCTAACCAATCAATGCCTAGAATCAACCCATAGCCCAAAAAACATAAGAATAAATATAGCTATTCTCAAATCTTATCAAGTCAAAGAAAGATGGGCCGAACCAGCAATTGGATTCGAGACTAAAATGGGATCCTCTACTACACAATATCTAGGTGCAGAGACTCAACTATGGAAGCAGATATATACGGATGTGAAGTGCTAAAACCGGAAGGAGTACTAATAGGATAATCAAAAAGGAAAAACTCTTTCAACCAAAATCTTACTGCCTCTCTCTCTCAGGTATGCTGGCGGTGAGAGCATGCACCCGACTTCCGGAAAATCCTGTCCCTTGTTCTTGCCCTTGCCCTTAATTATACGACCCGTTATACCAAAATAAAGATACTTCCTCTTGTTTTAGGTTTTAGTATTCTTTCCTCCCCTCCTTTGTGAACCAAGTCCATATCCATGGGTTCTTCATCCTTGTGTTGTGCTCCGTAGCCGGACCCCCTCATTCTCAACTTTTCCATCCTTGTGTAACTTGTTGACATGTCTCTCGAAAGCTGCTTCCATCGCACGGAGAATCCTACAAAGCTTGAAAGAAAATTAGCCGCAGGTGAAACTGCTACGGCTACAGATGGAAGTTGGCCACTTGTTTGCCCTTTGACAAGTGTCGTAGTCTTGTCGAGCCTATGAAACCATGCTGCGATGAGGTTACCTCCCAGAAAGCCAGGAGCCCCAGAGACTCAAGAATGAAGGAAACAAGGATTCAAGCAGAGGGTCAAAAGATAGTGCATATGGCTTTGGGGAATATGCCTTTAAAACAAAACTTTTTTTTTGAAAATGCTTCTTTTGAAACCGTTTCGAAAATAATTTTTCAAATCTTTTATCTGATCCTGTAACCTTCAGCTCTGATACCAAGTGAAACACCCCACCTCTGTTAAGGTCACTCACAAAGGGAATGCCTTAATTTCAGTGGAGCATTATAGGTAAAAGATGTAGATAAATTACAAGACAGACAATTAAAGCAGCAGCAAATAAATAAAACTTTATTTCATTGATAAACAGCTTGTACAAAGATTGTTTTACAATATCAAAGTATCCTGTCTTGCTTACAAAAATAAAGAAGCATAAAATGATTTCCCCAAATAAAGCATGAGCCAGCCATAGCAGTAGAAGAGAGAGAGTCCAAGGCAACACGTCAAAGAGTCTTCAAGCTTGGAAAGAGTAATGGTCCAAACAAACTTGAGCTTTTCCCTCCCTGACTACCTGGGGGGGAAACGGAAGAAAAGGGGCGAAAGCAAACTAGGTCAGACATAAAGTCTGGTATGTCCAGTGATTCTTAGTATTTAAACGAGGAAAAGGGTCATGACATGAATAAACTAAATATAAGACTAAATTATAGTAACAAGATAATATGGGATAAGCATGGGATATGGCAAGATAAAATGAATGTACCGATAAACTAAATGTATTGATAAACTGAATGCGCTTCTACTCCTTCTCTGCTTCGGAACTACCCTGTTTATACTAATTTCTATATCTCTGCACTACCTAACTGGTGTCCAAACTAGTAATCTATGATAATATGATAACATGATCCCAATCCCCGTATTTGCGGTTGCCTTCAGGTGTGCTTCTATTATGGGTATTCCGTTTATTACGTAGATCTAATCTAGGGCTTACTATCGAGTGCTTACTAGATTCAACCAGGGTTTATGCGACCCAGGGCCACTGGGGTTTATGCTACCCATTGAACGCTTCTCGGATTCAGGGTTTACGCGACCTAGGTCCAACTAGGGATTATGCTACCTACTTGTATTAATTTTCCATGTGTCTGTGTCAGTCGGCCCTCTCTTGCGTGTAGATACTCTGTGCTGGCCCCACCATAAGGTGTATCAAGCCTTATGATAGCGACCCGATATGATTCAAGATGCACAGTGTATAACTACTGGTACCCAGTGCCTACTTTTTCCACTTCGGAGTACGTGCACACCCGTAAACCGTCGGAACCTACACTGACGTACCCCCTACCGCTATTTTTGACCGCTTATAATCAGCCCAGTAATCGTGGCCAACCCTGCCTAGTTTCAGGGTACCATGATACATCTATGTGGGTTACTGCTGAAATGGGTCCCCGTTACTAGGGTTTCCTGCTGGTTAAGTTTGTGGGCCTATATATACAAATATTACCCATCTATACGAGATGTACTTAACCCTCCCACTGATTCTAGCATGTTTTCTTAACGGTTAAGTTTTGTGGGCCTATATTTACTAATATTACCCACCAACCCGACGTGCACTTAACCTCCTACTCGTCAAGTCGTGTTGGTTAAGTGGTTCTTATTAACTTAAACTTTCTTGCTTATCATGTTGGATTGGTTAAGTGTGATTTATTAACTTAACCCCGTTCATTCATCATGTTATATTGGTTAAGTATTTACCATTTAACTTAACCCCATTCGCTCATCAAGTTATATTGGTCAAGTGTCATTAATCAATTCAAGTTGACTTATCCCATCCACCCGTCACGTCATGTTGGTTAAGTGTTTCCTTCTGGTGTTGACTTGACCCTACCTCAAATCATGTTATATTGGTTAAGTGTTGTTCTCGTGTTAACTTAACCCTTCCCATGCATCATGTTATATAATTGGTTAAGTGTTTTCCTCTTGTATTACCTAACCCCACCACATGTCATTATATATTTTGGTTAAGTATTATCTTAGTTAACTTAACCCTATCATCTGCTTAATTAATGTGTTACAACGGTTAAGTGTTCTAAATTTACTTAACCTCACCCATTTGTCTAATTAACATGTTATGATGGTTAAGTGTTCTGATTTTAATTAACCTTACCCACTTCTAGCTTGATTTATTCATGAGCCTTAATTAATAAATTAATTAAAGCACCAACCACTCACATTAGACAGATATTGTTGTGGTTACTGGATGTGCCGGTCGGTTTTGGGCAGGTTTACACCACAACTCAGTCTAACCTCGGGTCTTTCTGGGCTTGATGCACTAACCACCCACATTAGACAAGTATTGTTGTGGTAACTGGATGTGCCGGTCGGTTCCGAGCAGTTTTACACCACAACTTAGTCCAACCTCGGGTTAGGCATATTCGTCTTTTACTAAATTTACATATTTACTATTTATGTAAATTTTCCGTAAATCGATTTAGCTTAGATCATATTTATTTGTCATGCAAATTAGCATATTTATATTCTATGCCCAAAACTTGATTTACCTATCAATCAACCCAACTTGCAGTTTATACAAATTTTAGACTTAATATTCCCCTTTTACAATTCATGCCCAAACCAGATTAATATTCCAATTTACGCTTCATGTCAAAACTAGATTTAATATTCTAGTTTACCGTTTATGTCCAAAACTTGGTTTACACGCCAATTACACCCTTTGCGGCCAATTAAATTTATCAACTTACGCCCAAGTCTAATATGCATGTAAATCATTCACTATTATAGCCAAATTAGACTATGCCAACATATTTATTATGCCAAACTAACTTAATTAAGCTACGCCCAAATTCCCGCACCGTAATCAAACGTATAACATGATTTCACAAGTTTCTAAGTACTCATGAAATGATACTAATAGTATCAAAGCACGGAATAGGGGATAATCCCGAGAATTGACATAAAAGAATAGCCATGCAATAATGAACCAATTACAACTAATGGTTCCAATGGGTTTGATATACATAATAGTGAATAGGAATAAACTAGACAAGTTACACCCCAAAAAAATGGAATCCAACATAATTAAGGGAATAGGCATAGGTGATTTGGTCCAACATAATGCCAGTTCGAAGTACAACCTAATAGGTTAATGGGAATAGGCATAAGTCACTGACTACAATAATTATAGGCAATTAACCACAATAGTCATGGGCGACTAATCACACTAGTTTCTTAATCAATGTCATAGGCAATAGTCTCATAGTCATAAATCTTGGTAATAGTCTCATAGTCATGAATCATATGCAATAGTCTCAAAATTATGAATCATAGTCATAGTCCTAGGCAGCATTCTTATAGTCATAGTCATATGTAATAGTCTCTTTGTCATGGATCATAGTCATAGGCGATAGTTTCATGGGCAACAGTTTCATATCATAGTCTTAGGCAAAAGTCCCATAATCATAGTCATTGGAAATTAGCCACAATAAGTTCTAGGCCACAATCGAGAATCAGATCCAAAGACATAGATAATGTTAGATTTGACATAAGCGCGAATCAAAGATAATTAACTTGCAAATAGGCACAGTTCTGTATTTTAATTTATTATATTCACGAGTCCAATTACACGTTCAAATCTAAGGAATAACCGAACTTACAGTGATCGGTTTAGAAAAGGCGATTTGTTATGATTCGAGTGACGTTGCTTGAAGCGGAATGCCTATGGTCCAACTTGAAGCTTTAACTTGATTTGAATCTCCAATTTGAAGAAGAACTATAACTTGTTTTAGTGGAGAATAAGAATTATTTTAATGGTGGAGGCTAGAGAGAAACAACATGTAGACACCTAAAAGAATTTGTGTGGAGAAACCTTAGGTCTAGGCATTCTTTTATAGGTGTAGAGAGTGTTTTAGTGCCCTTAGATCATCATAGAAGCCATCAGGTCCGTCCAACACATCAAAAATCGTCATCACACCAATCCGGAGTTACCACGTAGCCCTAATGACACAACACAAGCCAAAAATTCGCTGCAGATCTGGTCTGGCCGAACCAGGGTAGGTCGACCCCTAGGTCGACCTGGGTCCTGGGTAGGAAATTTCCCGCCCAGCCCGGCAGTGTGTTTTGAATTTGAACTGAGCTGTTTTTAAATTTGAGCTGAAACTTCCGAAGGCCAAAACTTCTTCATACGAAGTCCGATTCACGCAAACTTGGACCCTATCTCAAGCAGAATTCTGAGACGAATGCAATAGCATAACCCGTTTCCCTTAATTCTTCTCTTAAAAATTAAGTACACTTTGATTTATTACATTAACGTTTACAGAAAATACGGGGTGTTACAAACATATTCGATCATTGGAAATACTCTGTCAGACATTCGTCCATTTACGTTCGTTCTAGGATTGAACGAAACGAAGGCACCATTTCTATTTATAGAAAAAGACCTTGCACTTTACTCCGTCTTCGATTATCTTCATATAATCTGATTCGCAACGCTACTGCCAATACAGAGTGGTTCTCGGATAATAATCCAACCGGTCTCTCCATATTAACAACGTTAAAATGGTCAAAAACTTTGATAGTCGGTGATTTAACTATAAAATGAAAAATGTCCCTGTACACACAACGATCTTATTTCCAAATGGAATTATCGATCAAATCATCAAACATATATATATATATATATAAATATATATATGTATATGTATATATATTCATATTTCCTTATTTTCTATGTTTAGAAAATATATGTTATTAACACTGGAAAACATTTCCATATATCGCCTTCTTTTATTTTCTATACTTAGAAAATATCTTCTATTTATAATTGGAAAATATTCCAATTACTTATCTCTTTTCCGACTCGTTTATTTCTACACTTAGGAAATATTTATTATTCTATTTCCAACTTACTCTTATTTGGGTTATAACGAATGTTGTGTAAAACATCATTACGACAACCCAAATACTGTATTTAACTAAATCTTATTCAACAATTTCTCTTCGAGACTGGATCTTGCTATTTATCGGTTAAAAACGAAATCAATCAAGTTAGGGTATAACTACCTCTCAGACCTTGACTTAAAACATCACTAACTTCAAAACAAACAAGACCACTTAACTCGAATAATCAACACCATACAAACCAATTATTCATTTTTAAAATGTATATACATTTCTCTTTCTATTACCAGATTTTCGATTTCATTTTTGTTTATAATATTCTATTTTTAAGTTCGTTTCCTTACCGGATTCTATATATGTTGTTATATAGATTTCTAACTATCAAATTTTCTTAAAAATATTCTAATTCCTTAAATTTTCTGAAAAATTCGACATAACATCCTTTGTACCGGGAGCATCGGGAAAATCCCTAAACCGCCATACAGGCCCTCTCCATTCAAAAAGAAAATTAAAAAGCCAAGCGGCTTGCCGATACGGCGCATAAAATCTCATATTCAATTGAAATACATACCTTTTTGTCGAGCATTCTATTTATTTATCTTCATACACTTCACTCCAAACCTGTCTAACACATATCTAAACAATTCCAATTTATTCCAACTCGATCTAATCGTTTTAACTCAATTCGTTAATTATTTTGCTAATTAACTCTTTGCTTATTTCACTTTTATATTTGAACATAACATGTTCAAACATATTTTAGCTTGCTTAAAATTAATTGAATTCCATTTTCAATTCCAGTTTCATATTCGATTTCGAATATGAACTCACAAATCACATTTACTTATCAGATGCCCAATTTCGATTTCAAACTTGATTAACAAATTATTCTTCAACTTAGTTAATTCTATTCAATATCTAAATATCTGATTTTTGTTTCAAAAATCATTTCATTTGCACAACTTGAGTTCGTATTTAATTTACAACTCAAGTCTGGATTTTTCTAAATAGAAATTCGGATTTTATTCTCTTAAAATCCTTTTATAAAATTAAATAAACCGTTATGGTTTTTAAATGGTTATGGCGCTGTTTTTCTGAAAATTTGATTTTGACATAACTCAAAATATATACAACGAAATTAAGAATTTTCTCCTCCATTATAAAATTATTATCTAATTGGTCCTGACGGTTCTTGTTTCAAAGAATTCTGACTTAATTTGAGTTTTATATACTCAATTGAAGTTCGAATCGCCAATTTACGAACTGCTGCACTACGGTGAGTTCGTTTTAATTATATTTATATATATATATAAACTTTTAAACTTCGTTTATAATAAATTCAACTCCATTCTGATATATTTTTAATATATATCAGATCAGTTTCCCAATTCAACATCATATATCTGATTTTCTAAAATTGTAGATTTTTCCTAACTCGGTAATATATTTATTTATACTTCGATCTTCTATATTAAATTCCAATTCCTTTTACAAATTATAAACCCTTTGGATTTATTTTCTATTCTGTTTAAATATCCGCATTCTGAAATATATATCGTCGTTCCCATTTTGAAATGGTTTCAACTTTCTATTTTCAAATTCTATTTTCAATTCTCATTGAAATTTCTATATTCAAATTCTATTCGAATTTTCTATATTCAAATTCTCTATATTCAAATTCCATTTGAATTTTCTATATTCAAATTTTCTATATTCAAATTCCATTTGAATTTAAATAAATTCGAATTAATCGAATTCAAATCATATATCCTTACGGATTTATTTTGGTTCAATTTATCTGAACATCAGAATAAATTCCCTCGTTTATTTCTTGAAACGATTTCCCCATTTCTGTTTTTAAATTCACATTTGAATTTAAATATTAGAATTATCAAATGATAATTTTTCCACTTTACTAATAAACATTGTTTATAATTTCATTTCAATTATCTGATTATCCATTGAAAATCAATCTATTTTATTTATAAACACGATTTATAAATTCACTTCAATTTCTTGTATTATTTAATTTATAAACATCATTTATAAATTCAATACTTATTTTATTTATTTTCAAAACAAGTAAATATTTTTATCTCATTCTAAATTCAAATTCTATTTTAGAAAATAGAATTTTCCTTTTTAAATCTCAAAATCTCTTTCATGATATTTTTGTAAATCAACATTCATACCCAGTTCTATTTCAAATAATCAAAAACACCCCATTACAAATCACAGGATTTCTAACACATCATATATGATAATATATGTTAAACAACAACAATAATATTTTTGAGGAATCCATTTGGATTCCTCCAACCTATTTCCCTGCATCCACAGACATTAGCCAACATAAATAATACCCATCCCGTTTCGAAACAGGATATCGCGGTATGAAGGTCATCCACTATATATATGGTAGGGCGCATAGGGAAATCATCCGCTAATGATACTACGGGCATCCGCTAATGATACTGCGAGAATCCAACCACCAATATATATATATATATATATATATATATATATATATATATAGCCACAAACACCAATCCTAAATAACTAATATACAGTTAATAACAACAGTAATATTTTAATGCAACCAAACAACCAACAAATTATTTTTAACAACTAAAATATTTCTAAAAAAAAATAAAACGAGTGAGATTTACTCACCTTGGTTTTTATTTCGATCCATTATGATTCCAATTTTAATCCCAATGCGTAGTTGACGGTAATACGAATCCAATTAATTCGCTTCGCCTAAATCTGATTGTTTATGAAAAGAATATACTTGTTACTACTCTAAACACAATTAATACAACATTTACCATTTTAAATAATTATATTAATTTGTTTAATTACCTCTTAAAACATTTTAAGAATTCACGCCATCTTGTCAGCTCCAAAATTTGAAACTCGAACCAACCCATCGCCTACATCGAATAATTTATAATACATTAAATTTCATACAACTTGTATCTAATTTTAGAATTTACAAATTAAAAATGTTTACCCTTTTAACCCATTGCCATTAGCTACTAAGGCAGTAAGTACTCCAGGTCATGACACTTCCATCCGCATCCAAACTCCTTAAAAATACCCACTGTCAGATCCTTAAACACTTCAGCACCTTAATCCCTTATTGCCTCCAGACATTCCTTAATTTCTCATTCCTCCATTAAGGCGTGCAAGGAAAGAAAAAGTCGAACTTCACTACCAAAAGGGATCAGACTGTACCAATACAACGTCGCACTACATGTAGTTGCTTATCCCTATGCAGAAGCAGCTCGAACTCCCCTGTATCCATTTCTGACCTTGCTTCCATCATAGGGAATCACAACTGTTCCCTATTATTAGCAAATGGAAAAAACGAGCTCTTAAGTACTAAGACCACCAACTCAGGTCACTTAAACTCCACACCACCACATCATGAAGCTCGAACCCTACCGCCACTGTTGAGCCACCCTTTCTACATCGCGACTTCCAAGGTTGTGCTATAGGGTTCGATAAAGCCTGAAATCGAGCACTTCCAACAACAACCAGTAGACGCGCCTTGCTTTGATGATTGTAACACCCCGCCTCCGCTAGGGTCACTCGCAAAGGAATGCACTAGCTTTAGAGGGGCATTATTGGTAAACATGCACAGAAATATCACAAGACAGCACATATAAAATAGCGGAAGTAAAATCAAACTTTCATAACATGAATAAATAAGGTCTAAAGCCTTTTACATCAGAGTACATCAAAACCTGTCTTGCAATAGTAAAGAAGCATAAAGACGTTTTCATAAATTATTCCCCAGGTAAAAACAGTAAAGTAGCCATAGCCAAGAAAAGTCCAAGCCATCCATGATGACCTTCAAGCAGAAGAAGTCCGAACTAAACAACAGTATTTCCTCCATGTAACCTGGGGGGGGGGGGGGAAACGGAAGAAAAGAGGCGAAACAAAACGGGTCAGTCAAAAAGACTGAGTAAGCCCTATCTACTATCAGCATAAAAACTAGTAAAGTTAACTGACATGAGAAACTGAGATAAACATAAGCATGATGACAAGATAGATAAGCTAAATCAAAATAACAGGATGAACTACTGAACTCAGATAAACTAAGGTGTCATGATAAATTACGGTGTCAAGATAAAACAAGGTATCCCATCGTCAAGTTCCTGTCAAGTATAATATTCCCCAAGATATCTATCACGTATAACGTCCCATGGTATCTATCCTGTCTTTTAGCTCTGCACCTATCGTACTAGTATCCCCGCCGTATCATGTGTTAACCATGAATGACCCTTACTCAAAAGTCGTGTAATGGTCCATGTCAACCTAATATATCGCATATATAGGTTATTTAACTCGTATGTTTTATTCCATGTAAATGTTCAGTCCCTTGCCGTAGACCATACGGGCTTTCCCATGAGATTCTATACCACTTTAACATAGTTCCATGATCCTTAAGATCGTTTTGGATTGTCACCCTATATCTAACTAGGGTCTTTCAACATGAATCATTGTTTGTACAACTAGGACTTATGCTACCTAGGACTACTAGGGATTATGCTTACCTATTGCACGTTTTCGTATCTCGGTTTTGGTTCAACCACCCAGGGCTACTAGGATTTACGCTAACCGTCAACCGCGCCCTTTTTCCCACGCATTCATCGTGAATCGTTTTTCCATGACTGTATGCACATGTATCACATCGTGCCATCCGAGTCCTGTCACAGGGCAAATCAAGAAATACATGACTCGGTCGGGAGCTTTCGATTTATCTGCCGATGCAGATGCTAAGGTCTGTTTTTCTTATACGTGGCTATGGTCCCACGAGACCACTCCCTCAACTAGTGAAAGACAAGACAGGATAATTCCTGTATGAGAACACAACACTGGCCAACCCACATCCAAGCCTTACCGCAACCATAATTAGATAGCAATTATGGTCTTTTGGGTGTTCTCCGCCTTTCCGTACGTACACGCTTGACCAAAGATGGTAGGTAGCCTGACGAAAATGTTATCTAGGGCACGACCGTGTATCGTCGACTATCCCCTATCCATCCCCGTCTTTAGGTCGCTCGTATAGCAACCAAGGCATACTCTTGGTTCTTCTAACGCAGACCTTAACCTCTCATGAGCCTAGTATGATGACCTGGCAGCTCACAGAGGGATACCAAGAATATCCTCACGTTCCCCGAAGCCGCTGCTTCGTTACCCAGTTCGCTGGAGCCTTTATCTAAATCAGATACTTGCTCCTACTCGTATACTTAAACGATGACCTACCGCATCAGGTTACTCATCTATCTATGAACTGGTCTAAATTTCCTTGACTAAGAATTATTACTTAGTTACCCTTAACTAAGGTGTATCACTTAGCCTTAACTCCGTTATCCTTGTTAATTATGGTTATCCACCTAATCCTCAGAACTAGGGTTTACATAATGGATTAAGTGTCACTTAAGTTCATGACTTAACCCGTCTACAAATCATGTCAAAATTGGCTAAGTATCCAAGTTCAAGACTTAACCCTACAAACCATGTCAAAATTGGCTAAGTATCCAAGTTCAAGACTTAACCCTACAAACCATGTCAAAATTGGCTAAGTATCCAAGTTCAAGACTTAACCCTTCAAACCATGTGTCAAGTTGGTTAAGTATATTAAGCAATTCGCGACTTAACCTCATCCAATTATCATTCTAGATTGGTTAAGTATATATCAGCTTGACCCTATCAATTTACTTAGTCAAATCGGTCAAGTGTATTCAGACGATTCGTGACTTAGCCTTATTATGTTTTCACGTTATATTGGTAAAGTATTGGTTAACTTAACCACATCAAATTAACGAGTTAGATTGGTTAAGTATAGGTCACTTAACCATATCAAATTAACGAGTTAGATTAGTTAAGTGCTTAACTTAACCCCATTAAACTACCAAGTTGAATTAATTAGGTCTAGGCTAACTTAATCCCATTCAATTACCATGCTTAGACTAGTTGAGTCTAATCTTGACCCATCCATTAACTGTATTCTTCGGTTAAGTGTCATTAAGAAAACTTACTTAACCTTACCAAATTATCGTGTTGGATTGATTAAGTGTTGGTTAACTTAATCCCCGTCCACTAGTCGTATAAAAATGGTTAAGTGTCATTAGGCAAATCAAGTTACTTAACCTACCCAACCTGGTCATGTTTTGTTAAGTATCATTAGCCTAATCAATTTACTTAACCCATTTGTCCATGTCATATTTGGTTAAGAGTCATTAATCAAATTAACTTAACCCTATCATGTGGCATTAATTACTTAATGCACCTCAACCTCTCACATTAGACTTTGTTGTGGTTACTAGTTAAGCCGGTCGGTTCCAGGTAGCTTTACACCACAACTTGGTCTAACCTCGGGTTCAAGCACAACATGACCAACTTCTCACA
The DNA here is from genome assembly GCA_030737875.1 of Allium sativum. NCBI lineage: Eukaryota > Viridiplantae > Streptophyta > Magnoliopsida > Asparagales > Amaryllidaceae > Allium > Allium sativum. The sequence continues at coordinate 497,362,961 of CM060920.1, forward strand.
TTGGGTCCTATTGTTTGCAACTACTAGTTAGGCCGGTCGGTTCCGGGTAGTTTTACGTTGCAAACTCAACCCAACCTCGAGTTGGCCACACTTATATTATCTAAGTGTCATTTCCATCATGTTTCCAAAACATGTTACGAGTTTTCAAGCATTTGGGTAGACCTAACTTAATAGGTAAATTCCCAAAGGGTAGACCTAACTTAATTGGTAAATTCCCAAGCTTATGTTTTTATGCATACTTACATGTCAACTTCCATGTTATATTTCAAGTCATGTTTTCAAGTTGTATTTTCATGTCATTAGAAATTACCCATAACATAACCCAACACTTTTAAACTCGCATATACGTTCGCAACAACATAATGGATTAAAAGAAGAGACTTGGCAAAGGCATGACAAAAATGGATATTAAGCCACAAGTTAATCATGGTGGCAAATGAGGCACAAATGTGTTCATTAGCTTGCATGTTACATTCTTAAGCCTCACAAAAACATGCATAAACCCAAACTTGGCACATAAGTGAATCATGGTGACAAAAGACATGGAATGATGACTAGAAACTCGCATATATCATCATATAAGGGTTATGACCTCATATGCAAGTTGACATAAGGATTATGAAGGTTCTCATGTTGCATAATGCAACGTTTCAACATAAAGGTTGTAGCTTTTAGCTCATAAGATCAAGATAATGACTTCATAAACTTGCATAACATGATAGCATGTATCATTCTCAATGATCAAACCCAAACTTGCAACATGAATATTTAACTTCATAGTTAATATCTAAGAGTAGGGAAAGGGCTTACATTGCTATGAAGGCACAAATCGATTAAACTAAAGATTGAGACAAAGCCTATGCATGCCATCATTCAAAAACCCAAAGATGAACACTCCAAATCGATAAAAACCCCATCATGGTGAACAAAGGTCAAAGCTTTAGCCTTGAAATCAACTTGAGAAGCTCTCATACTAACATAGGGACTCTCTAATACTCACATGATCATGAAACCTCTCATAGAAATGAAGTGGAGGCTAGGATTTTTAGTGGAGGCCACGAGAGGAGCAATTTTTCCATAGTTTAGTTGCATGAATGAATAATGAGGATTTAGGAGAGGGTTAGGGGCTTATTTATAGAGATTAGGATTAGTTAGGACCCTTAGATTAACCCTAGGACCAACCTGAACCGTCAGATTTCAAACCAGGCCCAAAAACCTAGCCAAGATAGAAAATAGGTGCACCAGGCAAAACTGCCCGGCTGGACCAAGACGACAGCCAAGTCGACAGGCCTGTCGACTTGGGTCCAACCAAGTCGACTCCCAAGTCGACAGGGCTGTCGACTTGGGTGCTCTGGCGGGAATTTTCCCGCCTGGCCCAAACTGGCCCAAATTTCCAAATTTAAACTTGAATTTGAAATCTGTTTTTACTTTGAAATTTTCTGAAAACTTTGTTGGGCCTTAATCGGGTCATACGGACTCCGATTTTCAAAAACTCGGACTCTATTTCGCGTATTTTTCCGAGACGAACGCAATGGCATAGCCCGTTTTACTTGATTCAGAATTTAAAAATGAAATTCTGCCTTGATTCTCGTTTTAATATGTTATCGAAATACGGGTTGTTACATTCTCCCCACCTTTTAGGATTTCGTCCCCGAAATCTCCAAGTTAGGAAGAACGTATCCTACCATCCATCATTCATCTACTCAAAACATCATCCACAAGCAACCATTGTCCTTAGATGATTTCTAATGCTGTATGAATATATGCAAAACGTGTGTGTACATGTTCCTTAGCTAATGCTAATGATCAGGCCTGAATAATCTTTCTAATGCAAAATATGTATAGTGCCATGAATCCAACATGTGTGCAAATAATCCTAGTCATATAGATACTATATGCGTGCACAATCATTCATTTATATGCAACAACCGCATGATAACACATTCGATTTCATCCATAAACAAGTATAAATACTCGTGCATATGCAATATGAAATGTGACCGAGTCGAGCTAGTATCTAATATGTATTCGCGCATCCACGAGCAACCACTTGCAACCACTTGCAACCATATCAATCATAACATGTTTCAAATACATGTTTACATCCATAGGGTTCTACCTAGGATTCCCTGAAACAGGGTCGAGAAGATAAACAAGACAAACTCCTTGCGGGGTTTGTAACAGAAAATAGGACCGAGAGGACGTCCACAAGAGATAGCCTACAAGTAAGCTCTACAGAAAACAGGGATCAAAGATATACTCCCAAAAAGAGATATCATGCGCGTATCTAGTCTTTGACCATCAAAGTCGTATTTCCGTGGGCTTAATTCCATTGTGCTTTAACCATCCTTTAACTTCATGGTTTCGTAGCTCCTTATTTTTCCTGTTTCCATAACATGAGCTGGAACTCATTTCTTCGTCGCCTCTCGTTCCACTTGCACTTATCCTTTTCCTAGAATACTTGACGCAAACATGACTGCGTACTCATGATCTCATGCAAGCTTTCCAAAATTCACTAGTGAATCTCGGACCTCGTACCACAAGGTATTCCACGTAGAAGAACTTCCTCTTGAAAGTAAACAGATGCCAACCAGGTTATCAAGCGCACTTACTAGGGTGATCTCTATAACCCATGCATAAGTGAAATGAACCATCCGTCTTATCGGCGAACACCACTTGATCGGGCTTCAAATTTCCAATAGAGGCATCAAGGGATTCTAAGTAACTAGTCATGACAGAACCTCAAAAAGGTTACACGATACTTCGAGGGTATTACCAAGGCTAGTCAAAAGTCTAACTACCCTCCTATCAAAACCGAGAGTGGCACCCCTTACTGGATAACCACTTTATCCCTAGAATCCATCCATAACTTATAAACATAAGCATTATTTCCAAACTCAATCACTTGGCATAGACATTCTCAAATCCAAACAAGTCATGTATAAATGGACTGATCCTTCAATAGGACTTTGAGACAAAAATGGGGTTCTCTATTACGCTAGTACTTAAGGTGCAGAGACTCAACTATCGAAGCAGACTTAAATGATACGAAAAACGAAGTCCTAACGGTATGATAGAGAAGAAAAGCTAAACCTTTAACAAGATCGTTACCCTCCTTCCGAGGTACCCCAGAAATGGGAGCATACTACTGCCCTCCCGATGATCTTGTCCTTGTCCCATAATACTTAACTATCCGCCCCGTTTTACCATGCCAAAGGTACTCTCTCGTCATGGGTTTCATTGTTCATCTTTCTCCCTCCTTTGAGGACTAAGCCATACCAACAAGTTACTCATCCTTAAGCTCGTATCCTTTATCCTCTTTCTCACTATCCTTTCTTATAACGCGGCCACTGGTCTCTCGAGAACCACCTCCATCGTATGGAAAGCACTTTCGTAGATATAAAAGACTAGTCGCAGTTAAAACCACTGTGACTACAGATGGAGGAAAGAAAGGAAAAGAGATTCAATTAAGGAAACAAGGATAGTGCTAATGGCCTTTGGGGAATAGCCTTTTTCTTTTAAAAGAAAATTTTCTTGAAAAATGCTTCTTTGTAAACGATTTTCAAATAGTTTTCAGAAGGTCTTTAAAAACTTTTGCCCAGTCTGGTAACCTTCTGCTCTGATACCACGTGTAACACCCCGCCTCCGCTAGGGTCACTCGCAAAGGAATGCACTAGCTTTAGAGGGGCATTATTGGTAAACATGCACAGAAATATCACAAGACAGCACATATAAAATAGCGGAAGTAAAATCAAACTTTCATAACATGAATAAATAAGGTCTAAAGCCTTTTACATCAGAGTACATCAAAACCTGTCTTGCAATAGTAAAGAAGCATAAAGACTTTTTCATAAATTATTCCCCAGGTAAAAACAGTAAAGTAGCCATAGCCAAGAAAAGTCCAAGCCATCCATGATGACCTTCAAGCAGAAGAAGTCCGAACTAAACAACAGTATTTCCTCCCTGTAACCTGGGGGGGGAAACGGAAGAAAAGAGGCGAAACAAAACGGGTCAGTCAAAAAGACTGAGTAAGCCCTATCTACTATCAGCATAAAAACTAGTAAAGTTAACTGACATGAGAAACTGAGATGAACATAAGCATGATGACAAGATAGATAAGCTAAATCAAAATAACAGGATGAACTACTGAACTCAGATAAACTAAGGTGTCATGATAAATTACGGTGTCAAGATAAAACAAGGTATCCCATCGTCAAGTTCCTGTCAAGTACAATATTCCCCAAGATATCTATCACTTATAACGTCCCATGGTATCTATCCTGTCTTTTAGCTCTGCACCTATCGTACTAGTATCCCCACCGTATCATGTGTTAACCATGAATGACCCTTACTCAAAAGTCGTGTAATGGTCCATGTCAACCTAATATATCGCATATATAGGTTATTTAACTCATATGTTTTATTCCATGTAAATGTTCAGTCCCTTGCCGTAGACCATACGGGCTTTCCCATGAGATTCTATACCACTTTAACATAGTTCCATGATCCTTAAGATCGTTTTGGATTGTCACCCTATATCTAACTAGGGTCTTTCAACATGAATCATTGTTTGTACAACTAGGACTTATGCTACCTAGGACTACTAGGGATTATGCTTACCTATTGCACGTTTTCGTATCTCGGTTTTGGTTCAACCACCCAGGGCTACTAGGATTTACGCTAACCATCAACCGCGCCCTTTTTCCCACGCATTCATCGTGAATCGTTTTTCCATGACTGTATGCACATGTATCACATCGTGCCATCCGAGTCCTGTCACAGGGCAAATCAAGAAATACAGGACTCGGTCGGGAGCTTTCGATTTATCTGCCGATGCAGATGCTAAGGTCTGTTTTTCTTATACGTGGCTATGGTCCCACGAGACCACTCCCTCAACTAGTGAAAGACAAGACAGGATAAATCCTGTATGAGAACACAACACTGGCCAACCCACATCCAAGCCTTACCGCAACCATAATTAGATAGCAATTATGGTCTTTTGGGTGTTCTCCGCCTTTCCGTACGTACACGCTTGACCAAAGATGGTAGGTAGCCTAACGAAAATGCTATCTAGGGCACGACCGTGTATCGTCGACTATCCCCTATCCATCCCCGTCTTTAGGTCGCTCGTATAGCAACCAAGGCATACTCTTGGTTCTTCTAACACAGACCTTAACCTCTCATGAGCCTAGTATGATGACCTGGCAGCTCACAGAGGGATACCAAGAATATCCTCACGTTCCCCGAAGCCGCTGCTTCGTTACCCAGTTCGCTGGAGCCTTTATCTAAATCAGATACTTGCTCCTACTCGTATACTTAAATGATGACCTACCGTATCAGGTTACTCATCTATCTATGAACTGGTCTAAATTTCCTTGACTAAGAATTATTACTTAGTTACCCTTAACTAAGGTGTATCACTTAGCCTTAACTCCGTTATCCTTGTTAACTATGGTTATCCACCTAATCCTCAGAACTAGGGTTTACATAATGGATTAAGTGTCACTTAAGTTCATGACTTAACCCGTCTACAAATCATGTCAAAATTGGCTAAGTATCCAAGTTCAAGACTTAACCCTACAAACCATGTCAAAATTGGCTAAGTATCCAAGTTCAAGACTTAACCCTACAAACCATGTCAAAATTGGCTAAGTATCCAAGTTCAAGACTTAACCCTTCAAACCATGTGTCAAGTTGGTTAAGTATATTAAGCAATTCGCGACTTAACCTCGTCCAATTATCATTCTAGATTGGTTAAGTATATATCAGCTTGACCCTATCAATTTACTTAGTCAAATCGGTCAAGTGTATTCAGACGATTCGTGACTTAGCCTTATTATGTTTTCACGTTATATTGGTAAAGTATTGGTTAACTTAACCACATCAAATTAACGAGTTAGATTGGTTAAGTATAGGTCACTTAACCATATCAAATTAACGAGTTAGATTAGTTAAGTGCTTAACTTAACCCCATTAAACTACCAAGTTGGATTAATTAGGTCTAGGCTAACTTAATCCCATTCAATTACCATGCTTAGACTAGTTGAGTCTAATCTTGACCCATCCATTAACTGTATTCTTCGGTTAAGTGTCATTAAGAAAACTTACTTAACCTTACCAAATTATCGTGTTGGATTGATTAAGTGTTGGTTAACTTAATCCCCGTCCACTAGTCGTATAAAAATGGTTAAGTGTCATTAGGCAAATCAAGTTACTTAACCTACCCAACCTGTTCATGTTTTGTTAAGTATCATTAGCCTAATCAATTTACTTAACCCATTTGTCCATGTCATATTTGGTTAAGAGTCATTAATCAAATTAACTTAACCCTATCATGTGGCATTAATTACTTAATGCACCTCAACCTCTCACATTAGACTTTGTTGTGGTTACTAGTTAAGCCGGTCGGTTCCGGGTAGCTTTACACCACAACTTGGTCTAACCTCGGGTTCAAGCACAACATGACCAACTTCTCACATTGGGTCCTATTGTTTGCAACTACTAGTTAGGCCGGTCGGTTCCGGGTAGTTTTACGTTGCAAACTCAACCCAACCTCGAGTTGGCCACACTTATATTATCTAAGTGTCATGTCCATCATGATTCCAAAACATGTTACGAGTTTTCAAGCATTTGGGTAGACCTAACTTAATAGGTAAATTCCCAAAGGGTAGACCTAACTTAATAGGTAAATTCCCAAGCTTATGTTTTTATGCATACTTACAAGTCAACTTCCATGTTATATTTCAAGTCATGTTTTCAAGTTGTATTTTCATGTCATTAGAAATTACCCATAACATAACCCAACGCTTTTAAACTCGCATATACGTTCACAACAACGTAATGGATTAAAAGAAGAGACTTGGCAAAGGCATGACAAAAATGGATATTAAGCCACAAGTTAATCATGGTGGCAAATGAGGCACAAATGTGTTCATTAGCTTGCATGTTACATTCTTAAGCCTCACAAAAACATGCATAAACCCAAACTTGGCACATAAGTGAATCATGGTGACAAAAGACATGGAATGATGACTAGAAACTCGCATATATCATCATATAAGGGTTATGACCTCATATGCAAGTTGACATAAGGATTATGAAGGTTCTCATGTTGCATAATGCAACGTTTCAACATAAAGGTTGTAGCTTTTAGCTCATAAGATCAAGATAATAACTTCATAAACTTGCATAACATGATAGCATGTATCATTCTCAATGATCAAACCCAAACTTGCAACATGAACATTTAACTTCATAGTTAATATCTAAGAGTAGGGAAAGGGCTTACATTGCTATGAAGGCACAAATCGATTAAACTAAAGATTGAGACAAAGCCTATGCATGCCATCATTCAAAAACCCAAAGATGAACACTCCAAATCGATAAAAAACCCATCATGGTGAACAAAGGTCAAAGCTTTAGCCTTGAAATCAACTTGAGAAGCTCTCATACTAACATAGGGACTCTCTAATACTCACATGATCATGAAACCTCTCATAGAAATGAAGTGGAGGCTAGGATTTTTAGTGGAGGGCATGAGAGGAGCAATTTTGCCATAGTTTAGTTGCATGAATGAATAATGAGGATTTAGGAGAGGGTTAGGGGCTTATTTATAGAGATTAGGATTAGTTAGGACCCTTAGATTAACCCTAGGACCAACCTGAACCATCAGATTTCAAACCAGGCCCAAAAACCTAGCCAAGATAGAAAATAGGTGCACCAGGCAAAACTGCCCGGCTGGACCAAGTCGACAGCCAAGTCGACAGGCCTGTCGACTTGGGTCCAACCAAGTCGACTCCCAAGTCGACAGGGCTGTCGACTTGGGTGCTCTGGCGGGAATTTTCCCGCCTGGCCCAAACTGGCCCAAATTTCCAAATTCAAACTTGAATTTGAAATCTGTTTTTACTTTGAAATTTTCTGAAAACTTCGTTGGGCCTTAATCGGGTCATACGGACTCCGATTTTCGAAAACTCGGACTCTATTTCGCGTATTTTTCCGAGACGAACGCAATGGCATAGCCCGTTTTACTTGATTCAGAATTTAAAAATGAAATTCTGCCTTGATTCTTGTTTTAATATGTTATCGAAATACGGGTTGTTACAATGATCCTCTCCGTACCCATGAAATACTCGACTCCCCAAAATCGCGACTCCGAGCTCCAGGCCTTGCGGTTTCCATCGCAGTCCTATATGATTTCCCCTTTCGTTTTAATTTGATTTTATTTGAACCGGTTTCGGATTTGTTTTGGGAATTTAAATGGCAGATATTTCTTTCTATGGTTCGATTTTGAAGAGATTGGACAAAAGGGACAGCCGTGGTTTTTAAATGGAAGAGGTACGATGGCCATTTTCATACTGAAGCTCCTCTGTGATACGAGATCCAGAAGTAAAAGCGAGGTCGCGGTTATATAGGAAGAGGAATACTTTGGTGTTAAGTAATATGTGGTAGGTGAAGGTACACATCAATTTAATACCGATTTGATTTAAAGAGATCTTTATTCTTTTAAAACGGATTCTGATTTTATTTCGATCTTATCCATTACAAATATCTCGGGGTCCAATAATTTAAATCACGAACCGCTATTCTAGCGTACCGACCGACATTTCAATGTAATAACCATATTCTGAACTCAACAGTAAATATTCTGAATTTAATTTCAACACATATACCATATTAAATTAATATAATTTAAATTCGAAAACCACAAATTCTTTGATAATAAATTATTATTTATTATCGTATATATAAAATAAAATCCCTACTTATCATCTGAATCATTTTGATTCAGTTTTTACCGATTTCAATTATATTTCATATTATGATAATTTAATATATTTGATATCAAATCAAAATGGATTTTTAAATCGATAACTAAATATAAAAATTTATTTATATTGTCAAATCAATATTTAAAATAAATATTAATTATTAATTAACCAAAAATACGGGTCGTTACATTCTTTCCCCCTTAAAAGAATTTCGTCCCCGAAATTGCTAAGGTAAGAAAAATGCTACGAACTCATTAACTATTCAAAATTCACTTATTTTGAAACTCAACTCTTTATATTTCAACAAATTTTAATTCCCACAAAACTTTTGTTTTCATTCATACTCCACACCATAAAGGCTTACATTCATTTAATCTAAATGATTCAATATCTTCACATCCAATTCATATTCCATTCAAATCTTATTCACATTGATTCTAGTCAATTCATTTACTTCGATCCATTTAACTTGCTTAAGTTAAATTTTAAATTCCAGAATTCAAATCCCCGGGTTTTCATTTCAAATCCTTTTGAAATCACGTAAATATATGTACATACATTTATAACTATTTCAAATTCAAAACATTTGAATATTCAAACCATCCTGGTTTTTTTTCAAACAAATTTCCATCAAAAATCTTTTCTAAGGAAGCAATCCATCACTTAAAACTCGAAAATGAACACTGATGATGCTGCAGTCATCATCAGAATTATTTCCCAGCGACTGAAGTGAGTTCAGTGCTTTATCACTTTCAAAATCCATCAAAAATGATTTTTATTCAAAAACCCTTCCAAAACTAAGATATATTATTTTAATATACTCCGAAAAATATTTTCAAACTTCCCAGGATTTAAATTCCAAATTCTGATTTGAATTCAAATTTAATTCATTTCATTTGTATATACTTCATTCATATACAATTTTATTTGGTTATACATAACCTTTCCAATTTTATAATATTATCTGACTATAATATTAACAACCAACTCAACCAATATATTATTAATAATTCAAAAAATTATTCTTTCTATATCAAAATAGAATTTCAGGTAAAATAATTTCATTTACCCACTTTAAAACAATACTGTGTCGAATTTCTATGTTCAAGTGTTTAGAAATTCCTATCGACTTCATGGCGTCCCACGATTCGATCAAAATTCATAAGCCACTTAACAGGGCCAACACAATGTAAAACAATTTTTATATCAATTAACAAATACGCTCTCTCCTATATACACACTCAACTCATTCTAGTGTACTACTGACCCTATCTCTAATGAGCACATCTCAACAAAGCCTAGGTATTCGCTCAACCTAAGCTCGGATACCAACTGTAATGGCCAAGCGATTTCGGTAGGCTTTTCAACTATCCCTCCACCCCAAGCAGCAGAATAATATACCACCGTGGCTTACACTGGTACCTCAGAACTGCTTTTACGGCCAGCCTCGCGACTCGACCAACCCACATTGTCGGGAGATGTAGGGGTAAGAGTCTCCCGTTCTTCACCTAACACAAAGCGAGAACCCCCTATCATCTGTACCAATTAAGCAACCAGCTCTTATACCAATTGTAATGGCCCGCAAATCCGTACTATCTGAGTCGACTAATAACACCACATGTCCAACCCAAATTGCACAGAAATACGAATCATTATTAGAAAGAAGTTAGAGGATGAGAAATAGAAAGAAAGAAATATTAGAATAGAAGAAAATGAAGATCAAAAACACACAGTGGAACAAATAAAATATATTAAATAACATAACTTTTGAAATACAAATCAGTAACCGTATATACATACCATTATCAGAGCACAACAGTTATTCCTGGAACAGTTATAAACACCTGTTTCTAGATACAACATAGTACACAGCGGAAATATGATAGTCTATAGCTAACTGGTGAAGCCTCCTGCTTCCAGCTCTTCCAAGTGAAAATGAAAAATCCCGAACTACTTGACTGCCCGTACAAATTTAGGCACCCAAGAGTTTAGGGAAACAAAAACAAAATAAGCTCTGGGTCAGTCATGGGACTGGTGTGAGTAAACTCCAATCATTTGTTTAACTTTCAAAATCCTTTCGAAAGAAAGGATAATAGTAAGACCAGCCCACGCATAAACATGGACGGTTTTTACCTTACTATAACCTAAAACACTTTGATACAAAAATCCAGGGGATTGTAATAATGTCTAATCAAATAAATAACCAAATAGCAGAACGCTTGCATCTCACGCTCTACATACATAGTATAAAATCAAAAACCACAGGGCGCTTATTGGAGATTGGATTTTCAACATGACATGGTATGGAACCACTTTCCGATAGTGTATCTCTAGAGGGGAATACACTGGGTTCAACAAGAACATCTTGCAACCTGACCCACAAATGACCGACCACTCATTTCGCTTGAGTGAATTGAATGTATATCACCAACGGTTGGGATCAACAACCATTTCCCGAAAAGGGACAGCATCGATAGATTAAAGAAGTAAAAGGAATTTCTCTAGATAGGTGATTATACACCCTAATGGGAGCGACCCACATAGCCATGTTGCCTGCCCGATTTTTGTCATTTCCCAGTTGTTGAGGCCTGAGGCTACGATTTCCTATCATTCACTGAAAGCACACTCACTTCGAATGCCACATTGTCAAATCCATTAATTACTAATTGATTATACAAATATATTCTGGATATTATGCTAAGAGAATAAATCCTCCACCACCATATATATTTATACACACCAACCCATTCGATCATTGGAAATACTCTATCAGACATTCGTCCATTTACGTTGGTCCTGGGATTGAAAGAAACCGAAGGCACCCTTTCTATTTATAGAAAAAGTCCTTGCACTTTACTCCGTCTTCGATTATCTTCATATAATTTGATTCGCAATGCTACTGCCAATACGGAGTGGTTCTCGGATAATAATCCAACCGGTCTCTCCATATTAACAACGTTAAAATGGTCAAAAACTTTGATAGTCGGTGATTTAACTATCAAATGAAAAATGTCCGTGTACACACAACGATCTTATTTCCAAATGGAATTATCGATCAAATCATCAAACATATATATATATATATGTATATGTATATATATTCATATTTCCTTATTTTTTATGTTTAGAAAATACATGTTATTAACACTGGAAAACATTTCCATATATCGCCTTCTTTTATTTTCTATACTTAGAAAATATCTTCTATTTATAATTGGAAAATATTCCAATTACTTATCTCTTTTCCGACTCATTTATTTCTATACTTAGGAAATATTTATTATTCTATTTCCAACTTACTCTTATTTGGGTTAAAACGGATGTTGTGTAAAACATCGTTACGACAACCCAAATATTGTATTTAACTAAATCATATTCAACAATTTCTCTTCGAGACTGGATCTTGCTATTTATCGGTTAAAAACGAAATCAATCAAGTTGGGGTATAACTACCTCTCAGACCTTGACTGAAAACATCATTAACTTCAAAATAGATAAGACCACTTAACTCGAATAATCAACACCATACAAACCAATTATTAATTTTTAAAACGTATATACATTTCTCTTTCTATTGCCAGATTTTCGATTTCCTTTTTGTATATAATATTCTATTTTTAAGTTCGTTTCCTTACCGGATTTTATATATGTTGATATATAGATTTCTAACTATCAAATTTTCTTAAAAATATTCTAACTCCTTAAATTTTCGGAAAATTCGACATAACATCCTTTGTACTGGGAGCATCGGGAAAATCCCCAAACCGCCACACAGGCCCTCTCCATTCAAAAAGAAAATTAAAAAGCCAAGCGGCTTGCCGACACGGCGCATAAAATCACATATTCAATTGAAATACATACCTTTTTGTCGAGCATTCTATTTATTTATCTTCATACACTTCACTCCAAACCTGTCTAACACATATCTAAACAATTCCAATTTATTCCAACTCGATCTAATCGTTTTAACTCAGTTCGTTAATTAATTTGCTAATTAATTATTTGCCTATTTCACATTTATATTTGAACATAACATGTTCAAACGTATTTTAGCTTGCTTAAAACTAATTGAATTCCATTTTCAATTCCAGTTTCATATTCGATTTCGAATATGAACTCACAAATCACATTTACTTATCTGAAGCCCAATTTCGATTTCAAACTTGATTAACTAATTATTCTTCAATTTAGTTAATTCTGTTCAATATCTAAATATCTGATTTTTGTTTCAAAAATCATTTCATTTGCACAACTTGAGTTTATTTTACATCTCAAGTCTGGATTTTTCTAAATAGAAATTCGGATTTTATTCGCTTAAAATCCTTTTGTAAAATTAAATATACCGTTATGGTTTTTAAATGGTAATAGCGTTGTTTTTCTGAAAATTTGATTTTGACATAACTCAAAATATATGCGACGAAATTCAGAATTTTCTCTTCCATTATAAAACTATTATCTAATTGGTCCTGACAGTTCTTGTTTCAAAGAATTCCAACTTAATTTGAGTTTTATATACTCAATTGAAGTTCGAATCGACAATTTACGAACTGCCGCGCTGCGGTGAGTTCATTTTAATTATATTTATATATATATATATATAAACCTTTAAACTTCGTTTATAATAAATTCTACTCCATTCTGATATATTCTTAATATATATCAAATCGATTTCCCAATTCAACATCATATATCCGATTTTCTAAAATTGTCGATTTTTCCTAACTCGGTAATATATTTATTTATACTTCGATCTTCTATATTAAATTCCAATTCCTTTAAAATTTATAAATCCTTTGGATTTATTTTCTATTGTTTAAAAATCCGCATTCTGAAATATGTTTCGTCGTTCCCAGTTCGAAATGATTTCAACTTTCTATTTTCAAATTTTATTTTCAATTTTCTTTGAAATTTCTATATTCAAATTCTGTTTGAATTTTCTATATTCAAATTCTCTATTTTCAAATTCCATTTGAATTTTCTATACTCAAATTCTCTATATTCAAATTCCATTTGAATTTTCTATATTCAAATTCCATTTGAATTTAAATAAATTCGAATTAATCGAATTCAAATCATAAATCCTTACGGATTTATTTTAGTTCTATTTATATTCTGAATATCGGAATAAATTTCCTCGTTTATTTCTTAAAACGATTTCCCCATTTCTATTTTTAAATTCACATTTGAATTTCAATATTCGAATTATCAAATGATCATTTTCCACTTTATTAATAAACACTTTTATAATTTCATTTCAATTATCTGATTATCCAATGAAAATCAATCTATTTTATCTATAAACACCATTTATAAATTCACTTCAATTTCTTATATTATTTAATTTATAAACATCGTTTATAAATTCAATACTTGTTTTATTTATTTTCTAAACAAGTAAATATTTTTAGCCCATTCTAAATTCAAATTCTATTTTAGAAAATAGAATTTTCCTTTTTAAATCTCAAAATATCTTTCATGATGTTTTTATAAATCAACATTCAGACCCAGTTCTATTTCAAATAATCAAAAACACCCCATTACAAATCACAGGATTTCTAACACATCACATATGATAATATATGTGAAACAACAACAATTATATTTTCGAAGAATCTAGTTGGATTCTTCCAACCTGTTTCCCTGCATCCATAGACGTTAACCAACATAAATAATACCTATCCTACTTCGAGGCAGGATATCGCGGTATGAAGGTCATCCACTATATATATTGTGGGGGCGCATAGGGAAATCATCCGCTAATGATACTGCGGGCATCCGATAATGATACTGTGAGAATCCAACCACCAGTAAATATATAATAGCCACAAACACCAATCCTAAATAACTAATATATATTTAATAACAACAGTAATATTTTAATGCAACAAACAACCAACAAATTATTTTTAATGACTAAAATAATTCTAAAAAAAATAAAACGAGTGAGATTTACTCACCTTGGTTTTTATTTCGATCCATTATGATTCCAATTTTAATCCCAATGCGTAGTTGACGGTAATACGAATCCAATTAATTCGTTTCGCCTAAATCTGATTTTGTATGAAAAGAATATACTTGTTATTACTCTATACACAATTAATACAACATTTACCATTTTAAATAATTATATTAATTTTTTTAATTACCTCCTAAAACATTTTAAGAATTCACGCCTTCTTGTCAGCTCCAGGATTTGAAACTCGAACCAACCCCTCGCCTACATCGAATAATTTATAATACATTAAATTTCATACAACTTGTATCTAATTTTAGAATTTACAAATTAAAAATGTTTACCCTTTTAACCCATTGCCATTAGCCACCAAGGCAGTAAGCACTCCAGGTCATGACACTTCCATCCGCATCCAAACTCCTTAAAAATACCCACTGTCAGATCCTTAAACACTCCAGCACCTTAATCCCTTATTGCCTCCAGACTTTCCTTAATTTCTCATTCCTCCATTAAGGAGTGCAAGGAAAGAAAAAATCGAACTTCACTACCAAAAGAGATCGGACTGTACCAATACAACGTCACACTACATGTAGTTGCTCATCCCTATACAGAAGGAGCTCGAACTCTCTTGTATCCATTTCTGACCTTGCTTCCATCACAGGGAATCACAACTATTCCCAATTATCAACAAATGAAGAAAACGAGCTCTTAAGTACTAACACCACCAACTCAGGTCACTTAAACTCCACACCACCACATCATGAAGCTCGAACCCTACTGCTACTGTTGAGCCCCCCTTTCTACATCGTGACTTCCAGGGTTGTGCTACAGGGTGCGATAAAGCCTGAAATCGAGCACTTCCAACAACAACCAGTAGACGCGCCTTGCTTTGATGATCCTCTCCGTACCCACGAAATACTCGACTCTCCAAAATCGCGACTTCGAGCTCCAGACCTTGCGGTTTCCATCGCAGTCTTATATATGATTTCCCCTTTCGTTTTAATTTGATTTTATTTGAATCGGTTTCGGATTTTTTTTGGGAATTTAAATGGCAGATATTTCTTTCTATGGTTTGATTTTAAAGAGATTGGACAAAAGGGACAGCCGTGGTTTTTAAATGGAAGAGGTGCGATGGACATTTTCATATTGAAGCTCCTCTGTAAAACAAGATCCAGAAGTTGATTAGCGAATAAAAATCATGTTGTTTTGATACGATGTCAAAATCTCATGAAACAGGAACCGATGGGATCGTTACAGTGTCTTCTACATTCTAGAAGAGACTAGAACGCATTTGGAACTCTCTACAATTTTAGAAGGAATAAAAATCAATGTGAGATTTCTGAATTCAAAAATAAATGAATAAAATTATATTAGGCTGCAAACGGAGTTTCATAGCTCCTGACACCATCGTCCACAGACCATGGACGAGTTGCTTGTATTGTGGTGTGAAATTGATTACGATTGTGAGTGCATGATTTTGGTTGCAACAAAATTGATTGTGTTTGTTGTAAATTCACAGTGTTGTGAAAATGAATTGTATTATGGAAATTATAAAAATGAAACCCTTGTATCGCCGCGAGGCCTAGGATAGCAGAGGAGACGTGCTGGACACGGTGCCGGTTTTAATTACCCTGCCGTTATAATGCCGAAATTTTCTGAAATACTCATGTGTTGTAAAATATTCATATATGAAGTAAAAAGTTGTTTGAATAATAAAAATCACATTTTTATTGTATATATAAAATATGTAAAATATTCATATATGAGACGAAAATTGTTTGAACAATAAAAATCACATTTTTAGTGTATGTAGAAAATATGAAAAATGATCATGTTTGAAATACAAATTGTTTTAACAATAAAAAAAATACATTTTTATTAGGTATGTAAGAAGATTAAAAAATATTCGTTGTTAGAAAATAAAAAAGTTTTTTAAAAAAAAGTTTACATTTTTATTGTATGTAAGAAATGATGGAAAATATGCATTGTTTGAAATAAAAAAGTTTAACAATAAAAATTTACATTTTTATTGTATGTAAGAAATGATGGAAAATATTCATTGTTAGAAAATAAAAAAGTTTAACAATAAAAATTTACATTTTTATTGTGTGTAAGAAATGATGGAAAATATTCATTGTTAGAAAATAAAAAAGTTTAACAGTACAAATTTACATTTTTATTGTATGTAAGAAATGATGGAAAATATTCATTGTTAGAAAATAAAAAAGTTTAACAATAAAAATTTACATTTTTATTTTATGTAAGAAATGATGAAAAATATGCGTTGTTAGAAAATAAAAAAGTTTAACAATAAAAATTTACATTTTTTGACAAAACTTATCGGAAAATTCTGGAGTCATGGCGTCTTCAATTTCTCTCTTCAAAATCTCAAACAAAAAGAACCGCTGTTTTTTATTCTAATCATAGATCTGCAAAGCCTCCTGATTTCTCTTCACTGCAACAACATGCAAAAGGAGGTCGATCTTCAAATCAGATTTCTCTTCGATGTCCAAATCTTGGTTCAATGTTGGATTTTCCAGAGCTCGCCAACAAAGATCAGGTAAATCCTACTTGTTTAAACTCAGTACATCCTAAAAAATGGATTGAAGCTGTCAGGGAGAGTAATTTGCATTAGGATGTTATTAAATTAGAGTATTCTGAGCTGACTATTAGAGACAATCTCAAAGTTGCTACAATCAGTGATGATCTCGTGATTAAAGCTAGGGATAAGAGGACAAATTCAATATTTTTTTATGTTTATGGTAGTAAACACTATTATAATTTCATGAAAAATTACATAGATAGAATTTGGAAATTAAAAGGTAACTATTAGCTATATTCAAGAGATAATGGATTTTTTATCCATAAGTGTGATTTAGCAGAAGATAGTGAAAGAATCCTAGCTACAGGTCCTCACTTCTATAACAAGAGATTAATTTATTTGAGAAAATGGTCTCATGGAATGAAATTATCAAAA
The DNA here is from genome assembly GCA_030737875.1 of Allium sativum. Classification (NCBI taxonomy): domain Eukaryota; kingdom Viridiplantae; phylum Streptophyta; class Magnoliopsida; order Asparagales; family Amaryllidaceae; genus Allium; species Allium sativum. The sequence continues at coordinate 497,380,659 of CM060920.1, forward strand.
GAACATCTTAACTCCATTCCAGTTTGAATTAAATTACCAGATTTAGATCTTGACTTTTGATATATCGAGGCAATTAGTAGGATAGCTTCACTTCTGGGTCAGCCTCTTAGATTGGATTCGTTCACAGAGAATGCATGTAGGATCTCTTATGCTAGAATTTTAATAGAGGTTAGTGTAAATTTTGATTTCCCAGAGAATATTCCTATTCAATATAATGATGGTACAATTGTTTGGCAAAGAGTAATCTACGAATGGGTACCTTATACATGCTCTACTTGTAAAGTTTTTGGTCATTCTGCTCTTATGTGTAAATCAACTAAGGTTTGGGTGCCAAAAGACTTATATAACTTGAGTAGTAAAATGGATTTAGATGATGGGATGAACATTCAAGATAAGCAAATGAATAATATAGAGAAACAACAGATTATTGATGAGGTTAGTAAGGATATGAATAATTCCAGGACTCATAATATTAAGCAGGCAAATACAGGGAATGAAGTAGATAAATGTAAGCCAGCATTAGTGAAGAGTAGTGATAATGCAATTGGGATGAGATGTCCTAAAGCTAATTCAAAAGTTTTGACTGAGATGGATGTTGATGATCCTATTCACACAAACAATAAGAACATTTATGGGAATCACGATAAGGGTAGTCATTTAGCAGAGAACTCAGATGACAAAAGGCATAATAAAGTGATAAATGAGCAGTCTGATAAGAAAATTAAGCTGGTAGGTAATGATGAGAAGAGCGAAAAGGTTGCTAAAATGAATAACACTGAAGTTTGTAATGTTTTAATAAATGGAGAGGATGCTGATGATAATGATTCTCTTATGAGCGAATCTGACAATTCCTTGAGTTCTTACAGTTCTATTAACAGTTTTAAAAAGAGGAGAACTAACACTAAGCCCAGGAAATACAAAAATGTGAGCAAAATTGTAAATGGAGAACCCTTGGTAGAGGACAATCCAGACTGGGTTCGACTTATGCAGGAAATACAAAATCGTCCAAAAACAAGGAAATCATAAGGAGGGGGAAATCCAGGTGGGGTTTCTAAAGGAGGTGTATCTAAGAGGTTTTAACGAATTGAAGTTTGCTTTTGTTTTGAAGTATAAGTGGTTGCAGTAGTTATCAGTTGTTTTGTTGTTGTTGCAGCTGGTTTGCTTTGCTTGCTGATGTTTCGGTGCATGGTGGAATTTTTTTTGAGGTTGTTGTGGTTATGCCTTGGGTATCGATGTAATCTCTCAGCTGTTTTAGCTTTGTGCTTGGTGTTTAGGGCTTGTTCTAGTGTTATCTGGTGTATTGTGTTTACAGTTAATGTTTTAGATCGAGCTATTTTTTCTTTGTTTTGTATAATATTCGTTGTTGTAATGTGTTGTATTTTGTTAACAGCTCGATCTTTCCTTTGTACTTTTTTCTTTGTAATATAAGTACCCTGTTATTCTTTAAAAAAATTACATTTTTATTGTATGTAAGTCAACTGCTTATTTTGTGAATTTAATGAATCGAGTGTTCCGCGATGTCTTGAATAAATTTGTGTTGGTTTTCATTGACTACATTTTAATATTCTCTAAGTCAACTGCCGAGCATGCGAAGCATTTGGAAGAAGTTTTGACAATTTTGAGAAAGAATGATTTAAAAGCCAAATTTTCTAAATGCATATTCTGGTAAGAAGAAGTAAAGTTCCTCGGTCATGTAGTATCAAAGAAAGGAATTTCAGTGGATCCAGGCAAAATCACAACCATTCTAGATTGGAAGCAGCCTAGCACGCCTACAGAAGTCAGAAGTTTTCTAGGATTGGCTGGCTATTATCGGAAATTTTTTAAAGATTTTTCGAAGCTATCTTGTCCATTAACGAAGCTTACCAAAAAGCATACAAGGTTTAATTGGACGCCTGAAGGTGAGGCAGCTTTCCAAGAGCTGAAATTAAGGTTGACGTTGCCCCAGTGTTAACTATTATTGATGGCATTCAATATTTGATAGTCTATACAGATGCTTCTCTTGAAGGTGGTGGTGCGGTATTAGTGCAAAGAGGCAAAGTATTTCTTATGCTAGCCGTCCGTTGAAGCCGCATGAGAAGAGATATCCTACTCATGATCTTGAGTTGTTAGCTGTGGTGTTTGCTTTGAAAATATGGAGGCACTATCTTTTGGTTGAGAAGTTCGAATTATATACAGATCATAAGTCATTGAAGTATCTTTTCACCCAGAAGGACTTGAATCTGAGGCAATAGCGTTGGTTAGAATTTCTTGCGGCATACGATCTAGATATTTTGTATACTCAGGGAAAGCCAATGTTGTAGCTGATGCGCTCAGCAGAATGAATGCCATTATCGCTAATCTCATTATTACGCCTTCATTGATTGATAAAATCTCTGCTCTTCAGAAAGATGATGAATTTATTCAGAGGATTAGAAAAAGAGTTCGGAAGGCGAACCCTCGAGTTTCCAGATTGATAACAAAGGAGTTTTGAGGTTATTAGGCCGAATTTGTGTTCTGAATATTCCTGAGCTCAGAAGGGAAGTGATGGATGAATGTCACAAGTCCAAGCTTAGTATTCATCCAGGGGTGAGTAAGATGTATCATGATCTCAAGCATACGTTCTGGTGGAGATCTATGAAAAGAGACATTTCCATATATGTTAGCAGGTGTTCTACTTTCCAACATGTCAAGAGTGATCAGCAGAAACTTGCTGGATTGTTACAACCATTAGATGTTCCAGATTGGAAGTGGGACCAAATTTCCATGGATTTCATTGATGGTTTGCCCCGAACCAAGAAAGGCAATGACAATATTTGGGTGATCGTAGATCGTTTCACGAAGACCGCCCATTTTATTCCTGTGAAGTCTACTAGAACAGCTCAAAGTATGGCGCATATTTATTTCAAAGAAATTGTCAGACTACATGGAGTTCCCAGTAGTATTGTTAGTGATCATGATTCGATATTCACTAGTAAATTCTGGGAAGCATTCCAGGTAGAGAAGGGGACAAAGTTAAATCTGAGCACCACGTATCATCCTCAAACAGATGGTCAAACTGAGAGGGTGAATCGTATAATAAAAGACTTGTTGCAGGCATGTATTCTTGATTTTGGTGGATCGTGGGAAGATCACTTGCATTTGGTTGAGTTTTCATATAATAACAGTTATCAAGCAATCTTAAAAATGTCACCATTCGAAGCATTGTATGGTAGACCATGTAGATCTCCCACATGTTGGGTAGAATTAGGCAACAGTATTGGGTCCTGACATGATTCAAGAAGCTTCGGATAAAGTCGATTTCATTAAGAAGCGACTGCAAACAGCTCAGAGCCGACAGAAGAGTTATGCAGATTCAAGAAGAAGAGAATTAGCATTTGCTGTTGGTGATTATGTATATTTGAGAGTTTCTCCAATGAGAGGAGTAGTCCAATTCGGGAAAACAGGGAAGTTGGAGCATAGATTTATTGGTCCATTTCCTATACTTGAGAGGATTGAAACTCTTGCTTACATGGTTCAGTTACCTGACTGGTTGCCAAGAGAACATGATGTATTTCACGTGTCTCAACTTCGAAAGCATGTTCATGATCCAGACTTGATTGTGGAAGAAGTAGCGCAACAAGATTTGGATATTATTCCAAACTTAGCAGTGAGAAGAGAGCCAGTAAAGATTATTGGAAAAGAAACTAGAGTTTTGAGAAACAAGAAGATACATTTAGTCAAAGTGCAATGGAGCGGAGATCCAAGAGACTGTATATGGGAGTTCGAAGATAGCATTAAACAAGCTTATCCCAAGTGCAGAGTGGACATCTTTGATTAGCTCTAATGCAAGGTATATTTACAATATTTTGCATTTCCGTTTTGTTTCATACTATACTATTGTTTCCTCTTCGGGGATGAAAAGTTTTTAAGTGCGGGAGATTATAACAACCCGGGAAATTAGAACCAAATTTTTTTTTTAGCTAATTTAATGAATTTTGAATACTTAAAACGATTTATTTTAATTAATAACGGTTCAAAATTTATTTAAATCGAAGTTAGAATGTATATATTTATTTTAATTATAAAACGAGCCTGAAATGGTGCGGTAGTTTAAAAATTCGAATTCAAATTTCAAATTAATGTACAGAATTCAAAATAAATCTGATTTCAGTAAAACCAGAAATATTAGAATCTATTTAACAAATCTTTCTAACGAAATGTGAAAAATCTAGATTTATGAACGGGAATAAAAAGTTATGTCCAGTTTAATATTTGAAATAGTCGCTATGGAATTTAATATAGTGTATAGCCCTTATAAACAACCATTATGCAAATGACCTCCATTTTCGACGAAACCACTTTGGTTTGATCCGGAATGTAAATTTATTGCTAGGTTTAAATTTCCATAATTTTTGGAAATAATATGTGAGCGTGGTAAATCGAATCGCGTTTGGTAATTTTAGTTTGAATTGGATAAACCAGAAAAAGTCCATTTTCAAACGGTCTCCAAATTCAACGAAATTAATTTTGTTAGGACCGCATCGTCAAAACATAGCTAGATTTATTTTTTGGGAATTTTTGGAATTAGTGTGTGGTCCCGGTAAATTAAAATGTACGTTCAAATTTAATATTGAATGTTTTATATTTTAATTTAAAGAAAAACAAACTGAAATAGTTGAACGGGCTTACGAAACATATACCACTGTGTCCGAAATGAGGGTATTTAGTTAGGGGTGATAGTCGTTGGGTTGGATTTGGAGTTTGTATGGGTTAACGGGCCTTTATGGAATTAAGAGAATTAAAAAAATTAAAAAATACAAATAAAACTAACGGGCCAATCAAAATTCGGGAAATCATTTCCCAAATACCCGTAAACCTATAAAGCGACAACGGAATCAGATGATTTCAACTCTCCACGATTCCTCTCAAACCACACCATAAATTCGTTCCATTCTTTAGAGGATTTTGTTGAGATTTCTCCTATCTCCAAATCCATATAAACTTCATCCCTTATCGTCGCGTATTTGTTGAGATCCACGCCTCCAAAGTCTCGCTGTTTAAGCCACCGTTCCTCCTTCGATTCACAATCGAGTTCGCCACAGTTCAGGGGGGTGACGCGCCTCTCCTAGCTCCTTGATGTGGCCGTGGTCGATCGCCTTCAAGTGCTTCCGATTTCGCAAAAACCCAAAACCTAGTTTTGAACAAATCTGAAAGGTATCGGCTTATATATATTAAACTGTTTATAACACTTAAAAGTGTTGCGAAGTTGATTAGCGAATAAAAATCATACCTTTTTGATACGATGTCGAAATCTCATGAAACATGAACCGTTGGGATCGTGACAGTGTCTTCTCATTTTAGAAGAGACTAGAACAAATTTGGAGCTCTCTACAATTTTAGAAGAAACAAAAACCAATGTGAGATTTTTGAATTCAAAAATAAATGAATAAAATTATATTAGGTTGCAGACGGAGTTTAGTAACTCCTGACACCGTCGTTCACAAACCATGGACGACTTGCTTGTATTGTGGTGTGAAATTGATTGCGATTGTGAGTGATTGATTGTGGTTGCAACAAAATTGATTGTGTTTGTGGTAAATTCACAGTATTGTGAAAATGAATTGTATTATGGAAGTTATAAAAATGAAACCTTTGTATCGCAGCGAGGCCTAGGATAGCAGAGGAGCCGTGCTGGACATGGTGCCGGTTTTAATTACCCTGCCATTATAATGCCGAAATTTTCTGAAATATTCATGTGTTGTAAAATATTCATATATGAAGTAAAAATTATTTGAACAATAAAAATCACATTTCTATTGTATATATAAAATATGTAAAATATTCATATATGAAACGAAGATTGTTTGAACAATAAAAATCACATTTTTAGTGTATGTAGAAAATATGAAAAATGATCATGTTTGAAATAAAAATTGTTTTAACAATAAAATATTACATTTTTATTAGGTATGTAGGAAGCTTAAAAAATATTCATTGTTAGAAAATAAAAAAGTTTAACAATAAAAATTTACATTTTTATTGTATGTAAGAAAAAAAAAATATTCATTATTAGAAAATAAAAAAGTTTAGCAATAAAAATTTACATTTTTATTGTATGTAAGAAATGATGGAAAATATTCATTGTTTAGAAAATAAAAAAGTTTAACAATAAAAATTTACATTTTTATTGTATGTAAGAAATGATGGAAAATATTGATTGTTAGAAAATAAAAAAGTTTAATAATAAAAATTTACATTTTTATTGTATGTAAGAAATGATGGAAAGTATTCATTGTTAGAAAATAAAAAAGTTTAACAATAAAAATTTACATTTTTATTGTATGTAAGAAATGATGAAAAATATGCATTGTTAGAAAATAAAAAAGTTTAACAATAAAAATTTACATTTTTATTGTATGTAAGAAATGATGAAAATTATGCATTGTTTGAAATAGAAAAGTTTAACAATAAAAATTTACATTTTTATTGAATGTAGGAATGACAAGAAATATTCATTGTTTGGAATTAAATGATTGGACAATAAAATTACATTTTTATTGTATGTATGATTCATTAAAAGAATTCATGTTTGAATAAACATATTTCAACAATAAAAATTACATTTTTATAATATGTTTTGATTCATTAAAATATAATCAATTGCATGTTAGAGAAGTAAAAATGATCATTTGTTAATAATATTTTTTGGTTCATTTAAAACGATGTTAATTACATGTTACAGAAGTTAGAAAAAAAAATGTTCATTTGTTAAACATTTAGTGATTCATTAAAATAATTTTAATTGCATGTTAGAGAATAAATGGTGTTGAAATCGTCGAAGGAATTATATATATATATATATATATATTAAAATAAAACGAATCACGCGCGGTAGTTCGCAATTTGGAATCGTAACTTTAGACGATTATACCGAGAAATCCGACCGTCGGATTTTCCCGAAACTGGAACCGTTGGGTTCGCTTTGGAAAGATTTTTCCAACGATATTAAATCTGTTAAGATCCAACGGTTAGATTATAAGAAATGTGTAATCCAAATTTTAATAAAAACAGCGCTAGGGCCGCGTGATGACCTGAAGCGTCGTTTAATTAAAAGGGGCTATTTTTAAATAAATAAAAATAGCGATAAATCGTTATAAAAGATTATAAATGATATGGAATGAAAAGAATTGATTCAAATTATATATATCCACGAATTATTTGAAAAGGCCGAGTTAATCCTCATTTCAAATAATTATACGACGATTAAAAGCCGAAGATATTGAAGACGGTGGTTGAAGACCGGCGATCTTCACATCGAACGGATGACTACCGATGCCTTTGATTGGAGTTGTTGCGTTGAAAGGGTTACAGTGGTAGTTGTCCGGACGTACTTGTTGATTGTCCGGATATGCAAGAGCTTCTCTTTCGTATTGGACATATGGAACGAGGAATAAGGTGTCTCCGGTTTCGTTCAGACCCAGAACGAACTAGTAAATGGATGTGTGTCTGACATTGGATTTTATTCTATGCTGATTAATTTCTATTAAATATATATCTGCTTGGTGGCGGAGAATTTATTCTCTTTCTTAACACCCTTCTCTGAGACGTATGAGCTCAGAGGTTATATATCGATAGACATTAGTCGCATGGCGTGAATTGTCAATGTGGCTAGCTAAGATGCAAATGATCAAGGCTTTTGTTGAAAAGTAAAGCCTTGTGGTTGATGATCACATCATGGCTTTAACTAGCATAGCTTTGTGTACAGCATTACTTCGCGAGCCTCACACCCCAGTATGAACCAAAAACGGGAGAAGGACCCCAGGGAGAACACGTGTTTCTTTCAAGCTAGAAGTGGTATCATGGTATGGAGCCCAGACATTTTTACTTATGTGGATGATGGAAATCGAGGTACCTCAGATTTGAGTCCCTAGTAACTCTTGATTTACGCCCCATAGGGCGGGGAAACATATTGTTTGGGAATTACTAATCCACTAACGTATGTGTGGACCGACCCTGGTGCTTCTAGGGGCTTGATTGAGTAATTGACCTGAGGCTCGGGCTAGAGAGTCTCGAATTCGGTAAGGACGATCCCTTGCCTTGGTTCATGATGGAAATCCAACTTCCAATATGACATTGTGCAATTTTGATTGTAAAACTAGTATGGCGACATAGTATGTGGTAGCTATGTCGTCTAGGATTGATATATTATGATTGAAATTGTTTTTAAAACATATATGCACTAATAATAATATCAAATTTTGCTTTATACGTATCAAGCATATTTTGGCCATTATAAGGTACTCCGGTTTGCGTTGCATTGTGTGATGGGACTTGAGTCTTATAATGTCTTCATTTTTCTAAAAATCATTGCGTTGTTTAATGATTTGCTTTATTTCATGCACTGGCAATCCAATGGATTAAACGCGTTCCTTGTTAGCAGCGTGGTCCAGTGATTGACCTTATTATTTGTAAAAACCCGTAACTTCCCCGTAAAGGAAAGCGTCGGATAGTTCGAGAACAAGCCACAACAGAACGCAAACAGAGGAACGTTTCATTGTATATTACAACAATGCATCAGATTACAAGAATATACAGAGTATAAATGAATATTACACAGAAATATCAGAGATTTAAATTACATTTAAATACATAGCAGCGGAAAATAATACAATACACAACTAGAAGGAGATATACGGATACAAAGCTTTCCGGATATCGTTCCAGCTGTAAACCAAGATCCTGTGAATATAAATCTGCAAAACCAAAACTACTAGCTGCCCGTGTCGAAAATAAGGGCACCCAGAGTTTAGGTTAAAACAATAAACTCCAGGTCAGTCATGTGACTGGTGTGAGAACTAAAACAGTTATTAATCTTTATTTTAAAGTTCGGTAAATCAAGGGACCACGCCGTATAACACGGAACGGGTTTCCTCCCAAGAATACCAGTGCATAAAACAAACAGCGCAATGCTAAATAAAGAAAAATGAAGCTGTTATAAGACCCAGGTCCCATCACACAATGCAACGCAGCCGAGGATAGGGTTTTCCCTTATAACAGCCAAAGAATGCTTGATACGGTTAAAACAAATCATTTGATACTATAATAAGTGCATAGTGTATAAAACAACTTCAAATCATAAGTATCAATCATAGGCGGCATAAGCGCCCCATCCCACTATGTCGCCATATATAGGATTACAACTAAAACCGCAAATGTCACGTATTTGGAAATTGGATTCCCATCTATGAACCGAGGCAAAAGATAGTCCTCAACCGATTCGAGACTGTCTAGCCCGAGCCTCAGGACCCAGACTCAGGTGGGCCCTTGGATCCTCAGGGTCGGTCCACCGATGTGGATTAAAATGCCTGAACATGCGTTTCCCCGCCCTATGGGGCGTAAACGAGCCAACTAAATGACTCCATCGGTTCGAGAACGACCGATCAATCCGAGGCGCCTCGCAACAGCAACAACCACATAAGTCAAACTCGTCAGGGCGTGTAAAACCACTGACGCCACTTCTAGCTAGAAAGAAACGCATGCCCTCCCTGACGTCCTCTCCCGTTTTTGGTTCATACCGGGTGTGAAACTCGCGAAGCAAACGTTACACAAAGCTACGCCACAAAGGCCTTGCTTTGATCATCACCACAAGACTTTGCTTTTCAACAGAAGCCTCGATCAATTGCCACTTAGGCATGCCACACAGGTAATTCACTCCATGCGTTTGATATCCATCAACATATAACCCCTGAGCTCGTACGTCTCAGAGAAGGGCGTTAAGCAAGAGAATAAATTCTCCGCCGCCAAACAGATATATATTTAATAGAAATCAAACACACAGACTAAAATCCAATGTCAGACACACAGTCCATTTACAAGTCCGTTCTGGGGCTGAACGAAACCGGAGGCACCTAGTACCCCGCATATCCATCGATCTCCAAGTACGTCTGGACGATCACCAACTGTTTCCATCTTCTTGGGTGTACAGCCCAATCAAGATCATCAGTTATCACCCAAACGACGTGAAGACCTCCGGTCTTCGACCATCGTCTTCATCTTCGACTTATCGTCGTATCAGTTATTCAGAATGGGATAAACCCGGTCTTTCCGAATAACTCGCGTATATATTATAAAAGTGTTACACAAACACAACATACGCCTCATTCCAATTCATTAGTCACTAACCGTAAATTAATCAAGAGAATAATTTCCCAAATATTAACCCCGAAGGCCGAAACCAACATCAGATCAATATTCAGAAAACCATTCTGCTTAGCTAACCGACAGTTAGTTTCTAATTTTCACATTCATAGGGAAAGGTTCCCATTAATTTTATCCAAGATGAATTTCTTGAATTTATTCTTTAATCTATTTTTGAATATCAATTCAAACTAGTCGGGATTAGCGAACCTTACCGAAGTAATCATTTGTTTTAATTTCCCAATCCCAACATATTCATCCCATGAAGTAAAACTGGTAATACTTCATATCTAACACCACGGTGTTATCGGTAAATTCAATTACCATTTCACGTTCAAATCTAATTAAAGATTTAACTATCGCCTGGAGCAAAACTGGTGATACTCCATTTTCGATCTTTTCAATCTAATTAAAGATTCATTAAAACTCCACTTAGTTTTAATCTTCGACTGGGTTAAAGAATCAGTGTCATTTAAAACACGGTTCACGATAAACCCAAAGTCACATTCATTAATTATCGGGTTAAATAACGAGTGTTATTTAAAACACTGTTCACGATAAACCCAAAAATCAATATCAATTCAATTCCAATTAAATATTATTTAATTGGTAAACTTCATTAAATCTAAATAAAAAGATTTAATCTTTTCTCAACTGGGTTCAAGAACAGTGTTAGTGAAGACACCATTCACGACAAACCCAAATCACATTTGATATTCAATACAAGGCTCTGAATAGAAAATATATCGGCTTATATTCAATATCGAATTCTACGACTAACAAATGTCGTATTGGAAATAACGATATAAATATATATCTTTCAAATTTCCATAACAACCCCTGTATAATCACGAATTCCAACATCGAAATATTCCGAAGACAATTTCGATTCAAATCCACTCCAATGCAATCATTGGATATTCTGGTTATTTTCAAAACCCTTTTCAAATTCAATTCATTTATTTAAAAATAAATAGAATTATATTTCTAGTTCAAAACTAGTTCATTTCGATAAAAATCTACTTTTATCCTTTCAAATATGGAGTTTTTCATCCCAATCCTTTCTAAATCATTTCTTATGATTTTACACAAATTATTACTATTTTTAATAATTTTATCAAGGCCCGTATAGTCGATTTCCATCAATGGCCATCGAACTGCACTTACAGCGACCTTTTTCAAATTTGATTTGGACGTAACTCCAAATCCAACCGTTAGATTTCAAATTTCTAATATTCATTAGAAAGCTCTTTTCGATACGAACCCAACGGTTCCGGTTTTAGGAGAATCCGACGGTCGGATCTCCCGTAATGTCCGTTTGAAATAAATGGTCGAAATTCACGAACTGCCGCGGCGCGGCGCGTTCTATTCAGGCCATTATATTATATATATAATATATATAATATATACTTCGTCGATTTCTATTTAAAACGAATTATATAAATAGTTTTGAATTCGTTTCAAAAACAATTTCAACTTCCTTTTCAATTCAAATCAAAATTGAATTCTTCTTTATAAATTCGTTTTAGAATTCATTTCTATTCAATTCAAATTTCAATTCAATTTGAATTCAATTCAATTCGCTTTCAATTCAATTTGAGTTCGTTTCAATTCAATTCATTTCGAAATCGTTTTCAATTCAATTCATTTCGAAATCGTTTTCAATTCAATTCATTTCGAAATCGTTTTCAATTCAATTCATTTCGAAATCGTTTTCAATTCAATTCATTTCGAAATCGTTTTCAATTCAATTCATTTCGAATTCATTTATATTCAATTTCAATTCGAATTCATTTATATTCAATTTCAATTCGAATTCATTTGTATTCAATTTCAATTCGAATTCATTTATATTCAATTTCAATTCGAATTCATTTATATTCAATTTCAATTCGAATTCATTTCGAAATCGTTTTCAATTCAATTCCAATTCGAATTCATTTATATTCAATTTCAATTCGAATTCATTTATATTCAATTTCAATTCGAATTCATTTCTATTCAAAATTTCAGATTTTGAAATCACTTTCGATATTCATTATAAGATGAATAAAATCGATATATATATCGTTCACGTCAAAATGGCGTCAATCTAATCAATACGGCTTCATATATTCCTATTTTCAAATATTCTATTTCAAATATTTCTTTTTTTAAATATTTCCTTTTCAAAACTGGAATGAGGCCCAATCAATTACCATATAATGTTAATTATATGGATTTTCTACAACACATGTATATAATAGCATTGAAAAATAATCAACCATCAACCAAAGTGCACTACACTGTATAAGCATCAAATATAAATATCTAACGCTTATAACAGCCTGTCAATCAATCGATCGACATATTTAATCAATCAGGATGAGTGAACTTCAAATTTCATCCTAACACCCGTGTGGGGTTTCAGACAATCAAACACAGATTTTATTCGTGCAGTTGGGCGATGTGTAAAATTTATCGTCCCAATCAATGTCATTCAAATAGGTGTACATAAACAAACCGTCAGGTTTGTAAATGAATATTTTATTTTATTCACTTTCACTATATTCATATTCACGTTAAAAATTATATTTTAACGATAAAACATTTTATTTCAACATATGAATTTCTATTATTCATTTAAACAAATAAAATGATATTTTTATTTTCTAACATATTTTAGAAAATTTCGGCGGCATAACGGCACGATACTAGAAACGGGACAAGGCCTAGCCTTATCCCCGGTCTAGTGAAGGCCCACGCCATTCACACATCAATCAAATTCACCAAACAACCAAATTCAAATCAAATCATATAACTAAGCTATGCAACCAAACAAACAAGTCCATGGTCTGTGGACGATTGTGTCGGGTGCTACTAAACACCGTCTGCATCCTAGTATATATATATAACTAGAAAATAAATTTGAAAGGTGAGAAATTCTCACCGATAGCTATCCTAGCTCCACGGCACTTCTAATGCAGGAAATCTTCGCCAACTCGCCTTTTTGTCGCTTTCGCCCGTATTCTCTACATATGTAAAAATCCAATTTTTACTTCGCTATTCAATATATAAAAATCATATTTTATTTCGAAGTTCAACATATAAAAACTATATTTTTCTTTCGAAGTTCAATATATAAAAACTATATCTTTCTTTCGAAGTTCAATATATAAAAACTATATTTTTCTTTTGAAGTTCAATATATAAAAATCATATTTTTAATTCGAAGTTCTATATATAAAAAACATATTTTTAAAATCATAACTTTTAAATCACTCTATATATATTTTAAAACTGCATTTACATATGTTAAAATAAATTAAAAAAAAACTGCATTTCTATATCTTAAAATAAATTATAAAAAACTGCATTTCTATATGTTAAAATAAATTATAAAAACTGCATTTCTATATGTTAAAATAAATTATAAAAACTGCATTTCTATATCTTAAAATAAATTATAAAAGACTGCATTTCTATATGTTAAAATAAATTATAAAAACTGCATTTCTATATCTTAAAATAAATTATTTTAAAACCTTTTTAATGACTTAAATAAGGTAATTAATACATTTGCTAAAATTATACCTTTGAAACCCATAGCCGACGTGATTTTCTGGAAACTCAAAACCTAGGTTTGCCATTTGCTAGCGAATCGAAGCACTAGACGTCCATCAGGTGGTACCATGACCTCGGCCTTCGCGAGCTTGACCTCCGGCACCCCTCTTTGCTGAACTCGATCAGCTTTCTCGCGCCAGAAATAGGAGAGGACGGCGGCGGTCTTCTGTGGTCCGATTGGGTGTGGGGCTCGTGACTCATAGGAGGGGAGGAGGTGCGATAGGAGGAGGGTGCTCGTGGAGTGGTGGCGCGGCAATCATCGGCGGCGGCTCGATTTGTTAGGTCTTTTTTTTTCTTTTTTTTTTTCGTCTGACGATTTGATTTTTTGAAGAGGGGGGGGGGGGCCAGAGTATATGGGAGGAGAAAGAGGGAATATTTTTTTTATATTATTTAATTATTTAATTTCTAAAAAAGGTACTTTTACATACGACCTCGAAACGAGGCCCACCGCCTATCGTCCATAGCATTTTACCCCCATTCCGAACACAATGGGATATGCATCGTAGGTTGATTTGATCGTTTCGATTAGTTTCCGTTGAATTTACATTTAAATCACTATATTGAATTTTAAACGTACATTTCAAATTATTGGGGTCACATACTAACTAGAAAAATTCCAGAAAAATATTTTCTAGCTTCGTATTGACGATACGGTCCTAACAAAACTAGTTTCGTCGAATTCTGAGACCGTATGAAAAATGGCCAATTTCCAGTCGATTAAAATCAACTGAAACTGGTCAAACGCGTTTTCCTTTGCCACGCTCACATATTGATTCGAAAAATTATGAAATTTGAAATCTAGCAATAACTTAACATCACGGACCCAACAAAGCTGGTTTCGTCGAAATCCGAGGTCGTTTGCAAAATTGCTATTTTTAAGGGCCTTATATATATAAAAATATATATAAATTCCACAGCGACTATTTCTAATTTTAAACTGGACATATCTTATCATTTCTAAGATGAAATCTCAGTTTGTTAACTTCGTTACAAAGATATAGTTATACAGATTCAAATATTTCTTGTTTCGTTCAATTCTGACTTATATTGAATTCTGTATATTCATTTGAAATTAGAAATCGAATTTTCGAACTACCGCGCCATTTTCAATTCTATTTATAATTATATATATAAATATTTATATTCTAACGACGACGCGTATAATATATACGTTCGAATTATATTCAAAATAAATTTCTCGTCGATATTATTTAAAATAATCTATTTTAAATATTCAAAATTCGCTAAAATTGCCAATTTAAAATTTTCAAACTGGCTCAGATTTTCGGGTTGTTACAATCTCCCCCACTTAAAACTTTTCGTCCCCGAAAAGGAACAAAGTCGAAAGTGGTTTGATTATTCAACTCTACGCTCGATCCGGCTTCCATTCTCCAACTCTTTAGTTTCTGAGAATTTTCAAAATTTCAAAAATTTGGCTAACACCCTAAATTTTCGAAAAATTTCGCCATAACCTCCCCTGCACCGGGAGCATCGGGGAATTTCAAATAGCTTCCCCGGTCCTTCAGATCTCAAAAAGAAAAAGAAAAAGCCAATCGGCTAGCCAATAGGCTCACAAAATCATCATCACCCAAACAAAACAGGAAATTATGTAGTAAACATGTACCTATTTGTCGGGCAAACAAATTTTGTTCTTCGGCTCTAGCCTCCTTGCTATGACCTGTTCAATGTGAGTATTTGTATGCAAGCAAATGCGACCAATTTTCAATACAGTTCAAAATGTGATGCAGTTAGGCATAATGGTTCAAGATTATCAAACAATTAAACAAACAACACAATCATCAATCAATTAGTGAATTTAACGCTTCAAATTCATAATTTTGATATATATACTGAAAATCTTGTTTTTGATGCCAATTCACAACAAAGTGTTCTAGCTATATAAGATTTGGTTCTCACACCAGTCTAATGGAAATATATAGATATCACACTTTCGTCACTCGAAAATAAATGCTGGTGATGGTATACTTCATCATCAGGATCATGTCCGGGCAACTAGAGTGTGATTCTATACCTATCCAATATATTAAAATTTCGAATACACGCGGATCAGACGTATACGAAAAATCTATATATACTGGATTGTCCACATCAATATAAATAAATAACCAGATACGAATAATTGATTTATATTTTCAAAACAAAAATTTGTTTTCACTTTAAAAATTTACTCTTCACACTCGTTCTAGGATACTACTGATTCCATCTCTAACGAGTCATTCTAATTGGATATTACTAATCCAATATCTGATGAATTTTTTCGTAAGGTTCTAATGTGCCTTGTTCTCTGAGCTTTGTAAACCAAAGCTCTGATACCAAATGTAAAGACCCGTAACTTCCCCGTAAAGGAAAGCGTCGGATAGTTCGAGAACAAGCCACAACAGAACGCAAACAGAGGAACGTTTCATTGTATATTACAACAATGCATCAGATTACAAGAATATACAGAGTATAAATGAATATTACACAGAAATATCAGAGATTTAAATTACATTTAAATACATAGCAGCGGAAAATAATACAATACACAACTAGAAGGAGATATACGGATACAAAGCTTTCCGGATATCGTTCCAGCTGTAAACCAAGATCCTGTGAATATAAATCTGCAAAACCAAAACTACTAGCTGCCCGTGTCGAAAATAAGGGCACCCAGAGTTTAGGTTAAAACAATAAACTCCAGGTCAGTCATGTGACTGGTGTGAGAACTAAAACAGTTATTAATCTTTATTTTAAAGTTCGGTAAATCATGGGACCACGCCGTATAACACGGAACGGGTTTCCTCCCAAGAATACCAGTGCATAAAACAAATAGCGCAATGCTAAATAAAGAAAAATGAAGCTGTTATAAGACCCAGGTCCTGGTATCAGAGCAAATGTAAAGACCCGTAACTTCCCCGTAAAGGAAAGCGTCGGATAGTTCGAGAACAAGCCACAACAGAACGCAAACAGAGGAACGTTTCATTGTATATTACAACAATGCATCAGATTACAAGAATATACAGAGTATAAATGAATATTACACAGAAATATCAGAGATTTAAATTACATTTAAATACATAGCAGCGGAAAATAATATAATACACAACTAGAAGGAGATATACGGATACAAAGCTTTCCGGATATCGTTCCAGCTGTAAACCAAGATCCTGTGAATATAAATCTGCAAAACCAAAACTACTAGCTGCCCGTGTCGAAAATAAGGGCACCCAGAGTTTAGGTTAAAACAATAAACTCCAGGTCAGTCATGTGACTGGTGTGAGAACTAAAACAGTTATTAATCTTTATTTTAAAGTTCGGTAAATCAAGGGACCACGCCGTATAACACGGAACGGGTTTCCTCCCAAGAATACCAGTGCATAAAACAAACAGCGCAATGCTAAATAAAGAAAAATGAAGCTGTTATAAGACCCAGGTCCCATCACACAATGCAACGCAGCCGAGGATAGGGTTTTCCCTTATAACAGCCAAAGAATGCTTGATACGGTTAAAACAAATCATTTGATACTATAATAAGTGCATAGTGTATAAAACAACTTCAAATCATAAGTATCAATCATAGGCGGCATAAGCGCCCCATCCCACTATGTCGCCATATATAGGATTACAACTAAAACCGCAAATGTCACGTATTTGGAAATTGGATTCCCATCTATGAACCGAGGCAAAAGATAGTCCTCAACCGATTCGAGACTGTCTAGCCCGAGCCTCAGGACCCAGACTCAGGTGGGCCCTTGGATCCTCAGGGCCGGTCCACCGATGTGGATTAAAATGCCTGAACATGCGTTTCCCCGCCCTATGGGGCGTAAACGAGCCAACTAAATGACTCCATCGGTTCGAGAACGACCGATCAATCCGAGGCGCCTCGCAACAGCAACAACCACATAAGTCAAACTCGTCAGGGCGTGTAAAACCACTGACGCCACTTCTAGCTAGAAAGAAACGCATGCCCTCCCTGACGTCCTCTCCCGTTTTTGGTTCATACCGGGTGTGAAACTCGCGAAGCAAACGTTACACAAAGCTACGCCACAAAGGCCTTGCTTTGATCATCACCACAAGACTTTGCTTTTCAACAGAAGCCTCGATCAATTGCCACTTAGGCATGCCACATAGGCAATTCACTCCATGCGTTTGATATCCATCAACATATAACCCCTGAGCTCGTACGTCTCAGAGAAGGGCGTTAAGCAAGAGAATAAATTCTCCGCCGCCAAACAGATATATATTTAATAGAAATCAAACACACAGACTAAAATCCAATGTCAGACACACAGTCCATTTACAAGTCCGTTCTGGGGCTGAACGAAACCGGAGGCACCTAGTACCCCGCATATCCATCGATCTCCAAGTACGTCTGGACGATCACCAACTGTTTCCATCTTCTTGGGTGTACAGCCCAATCAAGATCATCAGTTATCACCCAAACGACGTGAAGACCTCCGGTCTTCGACCATCGTCTTCATCTTCGACTTATCGTCGTATCAGTTATTCAGAATGGGATAAACCCGGTCTTTCCGAATAACTCGCGTATATATTATAAAAGTGTTACACAAACACAACATACGCCTCATTCCAATTCATTAGTCACTAACCATAAATTAATCAAGAGAATAATTTCCCAAATATTAACCCCGAAGGCCGAAACCAACATCAGATCAATATTCAGAATACCATTCTGCTTAGCTAACCGACAGTTAGTTTCTAATTTTCACATTCATAGGGAAAGGTTCCCATTAATTTTATCCAAGATGAATTTCTTGAATTTATTCTTTAATCTATTTTTGAATATCAATTCAAACTAGTCGGGATTAGCGAACCTTACCGAAGTAATCATTTGTTTTAATTTCCCAATCCCAACGTATTCATCCCATGAAGTAAAACTGGTAATACTTCATATCTAACACCACGGTGTTATCGGTAAATTCAATTACCATTTCACGTTCAAATCTAATTAAAGATTTAACTATCGCCTGGAGCAAAACTGGTGATACTCCATTTTCGATCTTTTCAATCTAATTAAAGATTCATTAAAACTCCACTTAGTTTTAATCTTCGACTGGGTTAAAGAATCAGTGTCATTTAAAACACGGTTCACGATAAACCCAAAGTCACATTCATTAATTATCGGGTTAAATAACGAGTGTTATTTAAAACACTGTTCACGATAAACCCAAAAATCAATATCAATTCAATTCCAATTAAATATTATTTAATTGGTAAACTTCATTAAATCTAAATAAAAAGATTTAATCTTTTCTCAACTGGGTTCAAGAACAGTGTTAGTGAAGACACCATTCACGACAAACCCAAATCACATTTGATATTCAATACAAGGCTCTGAATAGAAAATATATCGGCTTATATTCAATATCGAATTCTACGACTAACAAATGTCGTATTGGAAATAACGATATAAATATATATCTTTCAAATTTCCATAACAACCCCTGTATAATCACGAATTCCAACATCGAAATATTCCGAAGACAATTTCGATTCAAATCCACTCCAATGCAATCATTGGATATTCTGGTTATTTTCAAAACCCTTTTCAAATTCAATTCATTTATTTAAAAATAAATAGAATTATATTTCTAGTTCAAAACTAGTTCATTTCGATAAAAATCTACTTTTATCCTTTCAAATATGGAGTTTTTTATCCCAATCCTTTCTAAATCATTTCTTATGATTTTACACAAATTATTACTATTTTTAATAATTTTATCAAGGCCCGTATAGTCGATTTCCATAAATGGCCATCGAACTGCACTTACAGCGACCTTTTTCAAATTTGATTTGGACGTAACTCCAAATCCAACCGTTAGATTTCAAATTTCTAATATTCATTAGAAAGCTCTTTTCGATACGAACCCAACGGTTCCGGTTTTAGGAGAATCCGACGGTCGGATCTCCCGTAATGTCCGTTTGAAATAAATGGTCGAAATTCACGAACTGCCGCGGCGCGGCGCGTTCTATTCAGGCCATTATATTATATATATAATATATATAATATATACTTCGTCGATTTCTATTTAAAACGAATTATATAAATAGTTTTGAATTCGTTTCAAAAACAATTTCAACTTCCTTTTCAATTCAAATCAAAATTGAATTCTTCTTTATAAATTCGTTTTAGAATTCATTTCTATTCAATTCAAATTTCAATTCAATTTGAATTCAATTCAATTCGCTTTCAATTCAATTTGAGTTCGTTTCAATTCAATTCATTTCGAAATCGTTTTCAATTCAATTCATTTCGAAATCGTTTTCAATTCAATTCATTTCGAAATCGTTTTCAATTCAATTCATTTCGAAATCGTTTTCAATTCAATTCATTTCGAAATCGTTTTCAATTCAATTCATTTCGAAATCGTTTATATTCAATTTCAATTCGAATTCATTTATATTCAATTTCAATTCGAATTCATTTATATTCAATTTCAATTCGAATTCATTTATATTCAATTTCAATTCGAATTCATTTATATTCAATTTCAATTCGAATTCATTTATATTCAATTTCAATTCGAATTCATTTCGAAATCGTTTTCAATTCAATTCCAATTCGAATTCATTTATATTCAATTTCAATTCGAATTCATTTATATTCAATTTCAATTCGAATTCATTTCTATTCAAAATTTCAGATTTTGAAATCACTTTCGATATTCATTATAAGATGAATAAAATCGATATATATATATATCGTTCACGTCAAAATGGCGTCAATCTAATCAATACGGCTTCATATATTCCTATTTTCAAATATTCTATTTCAAATATTTCTTTTTTTAAATATTTCCTTTTCAAAACTGGAATGAGGCCCAATCAATTACCATATAATGTTAATTATATGGATTTTCTACAACACATGTATATAATAGCATTGAAAAATAATCAACCATCAACCAAAGTGCACTACACTGTATAAGCATCAAATATAAATATCTAACGCTTATAACAGCCTGTCAATCAATCGATCGACATATTTAATCAATCAGGATGAGTGAACTTCAAATTTCATCCTAACACCCGTGTGGGGTTTCAGACAATCAAACACAGATTTTATTCGTGCAGTTGGGCGATGTGTAAAATTTATCGTCCCAATCAATGTCATTCAAATAGGTGTACATAAACAAACCGTCAGGTTTGTAAATGAATATTTTATTTTATTCACTTTCACTATATTCATATTCACGTTAAAAATTATATTTTAACGATAAAACATTTTATTTCAACATATGAATTTCTATTATTCATTTACACAAATAAAATGATATTTTTATTTTCTAACATATTTTAGAAAATTTCGGCGGCATAACGGCACGATACTAGAAACGGGACAAGGCCTAGCCTTATCCCCAGTCTAGTGAAGGCCCACGCCATTCACACATCAATCAAATTCACCAAACAACCAAATTCAAATCAAATCATATAACTAAGCTATGCAACCAAACAAACAAGTCCATGGTCTGTGGACGATTGTGTCGGGTGCTACTAAACACCGTCTGCATCCTAGTATATATATATAACTAGAAAATAAATTTGAAAGGTGAGAAATTCTCACCGATAGCTATCCTAGCTCCACGGCACTTCTAATGCAGGAAATCTTCGCCAACTCGCCTTTTTGTCGCTTTCGCCCGTATTCTCTACATATGTAAAAATCCAATTTTTACTTCGCTATTCAATATATAAAAATCATATTTTATTTCGAAGTTCAACATATAAAAACTATATTTTTCTTTCGAAGTTCAATATATAAAAACTATATCTTTCTTTCGAAGTTCAATATATAAAAACTATATTTTTCTTTCGAAGTTCAATATATAAAAATCATATTTTTAATTCGAAGTTCTATATATAAAAAACATATTTTTAAAATCATAACTTTTAAATCACTCTATATATATTTTAAAACTGCATTTACATATGTTAAAATAAATTAAAAAAAAAACTGCATTTCTATATCTTAAAATAAATTATAAAAAACTGCATTTCTATATGTTAAAATAAATTATAAAAACTGCATTTCTATATGTTAAAATAAATTATAAAAACTGCATTTCTATATCTTAAAATAAATTATAAAAAACTGCATTTCTATATGTTAAAATAAATTATAAAAACTGCATTTCTATATCTTAAAATAAATTATTTTAAAACCTTTTTAATGACTGAAATAAGGTAATTAATACATTTGCTAAAATTATACCTTTGAAACCCATAGCCGACGTGATTTTCTGGAAACTCAAAACCTAGGTTTGCCATTTGCTAGCGAATCGAAGCACTAGACGTCCATCAGGTGGTACCATGACCTCGGCCTTCGCGAGCTTGACCTCCGGCACCCCTCTTTGCTGAACTCGATCAGCTTTCTCGCGCCAGAAATAGGAGAGGACGGCGGCGGTCTTCTGTGGTCCGATTGGGTGTGGGGCTCGTGACTCATAGGAGGGGAGGAGGTGCGATAGGAGGAGGGTGCTCGTGGAGTGGTGGCGCGGCAATCATCGGCGGCGGCTCGATTTGTTAGGTCTTTTTTTTTCTTTTTTTTTTTCGTCTGACGATTTGATTTTTTGAAGAGGGGGGGGGGCAGAGTATATGGAAGGAGAAAGAGGGAATAATTTTTTTTTTATATTATTTAATTATTTAATTTCTAAAAAAGGTACTTTTACATACGACCTCGAAACGAGGCCCACCGCCTATCGTCCATAGCATTTTACCCCCATTCCGAACACAATGGGATATGCATCGTAGGTTGATTTGATCGTTTCGATTAGTTTCCGTTGAATTTACATTTAAATCACTATATTGAATTTTAAACGTACATTTCAAATTATTGGGGTCACATACTAACTAGAAAAATTCCAGAAAAATATTTTCTAGCTTCGTATTGACGATACGGTCCTAACAAAACTAGTTTCGTCGAATTCTGAGACCGTATGAAAAATGGCCAATTTCCAGTCGATTAAAATCAACTGAAACTGGTCAAACGCGTTTTCCTTTGCCATGCTCACATATTGATTCGAAAAATTATGAAATTTGAAATCTAGCAATAACTTAACATCACGGACCCAACAAAGCTGGTTTCGTCGAAATCCGAGGTCGTTTGCAAAATTGCTATTTTTAAGGGCCTTATATATATAAAAATATATATAAATTCCACAGCGACTATTTCTAATTTTAAACTGGACATATCTTATCATTTCTAAGATGAAATCTCAGTTTGTTAACTTCGTTACAAAGATATAGTTATACAGATTCAAATATTTCTTGTTTCGTTCAATTCTGACTTATATTGAATTCTGTATATTCATTTGAAATTAGAAATCGAATTTTCGAACTACCGCGCCATTTTCAATTCTATTTATAATTATATATATAAATATTTATATTCTAACGACGACGCGTATAATATATACGTTCGAATTATATTCAAAATAAATTTCTCGTCGATATTATTTAAAATAATCTATTTTAAATATTCAAAATTCGCTAAAATTGCCAATTTAAAAATTTCAAACTGGCTCAGATTTTCGGGTTGTTACATTATTATATAGGTTAAGTAAGATTTCTCATACCAGTCCCATGACTGACTCGTAGTTTGTTTCACTTTGCAAACTCGAGTGCCCCTATTTTCCACACGGGCAGCCTTGTATTCAGGTTTTAGCAGACTCATTCTGGATATCTATGGAGCTGAAGATGGATTCTATCATTTCTATTATGTTGTTCAGATTTCGTTAAGTATATTATGTTTGATTCCGCTGCAGACATTTTATTTTAAGCTGAAACTGTATTCTGTACTGAGTACGATCCTATTATGCCGTGTAACTCTAATGATATATTATTTCCAATGTAAATCATCTAGAGTAATGCTATATTTTTGTTCTGCTGTTATTGTTTATGTGTTATATTCCAATGATTATCCTTGCTTCCATGGCATAGGGGTTCGGGGTTATCACAATAGTAGTTATGTAATATTTTAGAAATGTAAATTTTGGAAAACAGGGTTTTATTGATAACTGACAATAAGGTCGAGTCCATTATTAACCCCTTCTGAATACATAAATTCGGAAACCAAGAATACTACAACCACAATATAAATCCAAGTTCAATGACATATTTGCACAAACTGTTTTAGAGCATCGTATGAAAGCACAAGAAAACATATATTAACGAGGATTAAAAGATACAATCAAAATCCATGTAGCACGGTCATTCATACACAAAAAATAACAAAAGTAAGCAGTGGTTTGTGGGAATTAAAAATAAAAATATTCCAATATATGTATCATACATGACATACATGTGTGTGTTTTAGTGTTCACATACACACTTTATAACATAAACAGAATATACCGTAAGCATAAACAACCAAAGGGACATAAGAAAAATAGGTTCATCATAAAGAAGACATCAAAATCAACAATGTAGGTAGTAATACCTTTCGCTTCAATAATAGGTTGCACCCATGTTGTATGTATATGTGCGCCCTTTCATGTGATATTTTAAATTAATTTTGTTACTCGTCCATTTTCTACTTGATATCTTTTCAATAAACTGTTTCAGTAAACAACCATCTATTTTTCTTGGTGATTATGTTATGGTAAAGATGGATCCACTTTTACTCGTATAATTTGCTGAATGGTCGTAGGTTAATTTGTTCGTTGTTTGCCCACATTATCGACTTTGTTTCTCCTGAAACATATTTGAGTGATTTTGTTATTACAGAAATAGTGTGTTTTTTAATTCATGGGAAATCGTTCTAATAGTTTTAAATATTATGCTTTTTTCATACATATGTTAATTAATTCAGAGTCCTATCAACTAGGGAACACGATGCGGTACTAGAAAACTACTTGAGGTAGGCTTTTCTGAATCGTAAATTGCTCTACCCACCATTTTAATTCTTTTTGTATGTTTTTTTTTCTGCTTTGTACGAAAAGATAGTGAGGTATAATACTATAATTAAGATTGTTCATGCATGTGTAGTGCCTTTGGTAAGGCCATTCAGAAATGCATAGGTGTTTTCCCCAGATATATTCAGGTAGTGAATGAATTGGTAATTTATCCATATCTACTTTTAAATTCTCATTGTTTTTTTCTCTTTTTAGGTCTTAGAATTTGATATATGTATTTAATGATAATTTATTTTAAATTTACACAACATGAAGTGGTTCCAGTGAACTTGGGATATCCAATCGAATATTACTGGATAGTAAAGACTAAGTAATGATGGATGGTTGCTAACATGATCTATCTTTAAAATGTGAGTTATACATATACGCATTTCACCCTGTTCTTATATACGTCAGTTGAAGCCAAAAATATTTACATATGTTGTATAATACTGTTGTAACTACTTTAATTTTAGGTTCATATGCAAATGGCTTATGGCCTGTTTTTCATAAATTAGGCTTGCTTCCATTTCACTAAAATGTAATCTGAAAAAGCACACTAATCTATATTTTTAATACATGGTTTTAAATAGTAGTTCATGCTGTATTTCTATTGCAGTACAATTAGTAACAGTCATTTTCAAATAAATTATTTTTAGGTCTGAAAACGCATATGACATTTATGCCATTTTTTAAAATTCTTGTCATGAACCTTTACTGTAATGTGTAATTGCTTTACAAAGGAGACACTTTTATAGTACTTGTTTAAGTAACAAGTGAACCTAAAAGTACATATACGATTTCTATACCCAAATTTCATCCTATATTTAACATGAAAAAAAGTACGCACATGATGTAAATGATCAAGATGCAAGGCTTTAGAAATTAGAGAATTAATAAACAAGAAATGTAACAACCCGGAATTTCTACTCAGATTTAAAATTTTAATTTTAGATATTTTAATGGGTTTTGAATATTTAAAATGATTTATTTTAAATAATAATGATTTAAAATTTATTTAAATCGAAGTTAGAACGTATAAATTTATTTTAATTATAAAACGAGCCTGAAATGGCATGGCAGTATGAAAATTCGATTTCTAACTTTAAATGAATGTACAAAATTCAAAATAAATCGAATTTCAGTAAAACCAGAAATATTTGAATCTGTTTAATTATATCTTTATAATGAATGTGAAAAATCTAGATTTCATAATGAGAATTGAAAGTTATTCCCAGTTTAAAATTCAGAACAGTCGCTATGGAATTTAATATAATACACAGGCCTTAAAAAAATAGCCATTTTGCATACGGCCTCCGTTTTCGATGAAACCACTTTGGTTGGATCCGGAATGTCAAATTATTGTTGGATTCCAATTTTCATAATTTTTGGAATTAATATGTGAGCGTGGCAAAAGAAAATGTGTTTGGCTAATTCAATTTGAATTTAATCGACTGGAAATTGACCATTTTTCAAATGGTCTCCAAATTCAACAAAATTAGTTTTGTTTGGACCATATCATCAAAACCTAACTAGATTCATTTTTCGGGAATTTTTGGAGTTAGTATGTGGCCCGGTAAATTAAAATGTACGTTTAAATTCAATATATATTGATTTATATATTAATTTTGAGAAAAACTAATTGAAATAATCGAATTGGCCTACGAAACATATCCCATTGTGTTCGAAATGGGGGTATTTGGCTAGAGGCGACAGTCATTGGGTTTGATTAGGAGTTCGTGACATTAAACATGTAATATACGAATTAGAAATTAAAATATTATTATAATATATATATATGCGTTGAAAATAAGAAACCCTAATTCTCCTATCACTTAAACGCAGCCGCCACTTCCTCTATCAAGCGCTGAAATGCTGCGATTTCCTTTCATCGGTTTCTTCTAATCCATGATGAATTAATCCACGCTCCAACCATAAAATCGTTCGCCTCAACGAGTTCAACAAATTCAACAGGGATGATCTGAAACTATTAACTACGGTGGCCAAATTTGCTCTCCAAAACCACCGGTGTCGGAGCAGTTTTTTGGGCACGTGGCAGGCGCGAGTGGCGATTGGTCGATGGGGCACGGAGGAGTGAAGGAAGGGCTTTGGAATGGTGGGTCTTGATCGGAGTACGGTGGTCCGGTTGGAGGCGCGGTGGAGAAAAATGGTTACAACGAAGTGGGTTTCTCTCCAGGCGGTTACGAACGAGATAGAAGGAGATAAAGAGGTATTAGTGGCTAATGGTGATTAGTGATGAAACACCCCACCTCCGTTAGGGTCACTCTCAAAGGGAATGCCCTAATTTTGGTGGAGGTTTATAAGTATAAGTCACAGATATACAAGACAGATATAAGAACACATATTTTTGAGCAGCGGAAAACAACAACAACTTTTATTTCATTAAAATACGTGTTACACAAACCATGCCATAATTGTCTTACAATACTTCCAAAAACATAACATCTTCATAACTGTCTTGATTACATTATTTAAAGAAGCATAAAGAAAACATAAATAAACTGCAAAAGTCCCATAATTGATGTCCAAAGCCATAGTCCGAAACGAAAAAGATCCAAGCAATACATTCTTTCTCTTCAAGCTAGATGTGAAAGCTGGTCAAGCTGTGGTATTCCCTCCCTATGGACCTGGGGGGGGGGAAACGGAAGAAAAGAAGACGAAAGAAAAGTAGAGTCAGACATAAAGCCTGAGTAAGTCTAGGACTATTCAGTCTATGAATAAAGAACTGGGTATAAGTATAAACTGGAAATGGGAAAGCATTATAAACTAATTTAAGTGGTCTAGGGTCGAATACTATCGTACCCCATATTAATCTTTGTACCCATATAAACTAGTTCCCAACAGGCACCCCATAATCAGGGTGAAGTGATCCATTTCTGATGATCGGCTCCTACTCGCAAAGTTACATGTGTCTTACGGCCCCCGATGTTGTAGTTACCTATGCTGGTCCCACCATGAGGTGTATCAAGTCCCATGGTGGCGGCCCGACACAATTCTAGAATGCACAGGTATGCTACTGGTGCCCAGTGCCTTATTTTTCTGCGCCGGAGTGTGTGCACGCCCGCACCCCATTAGAACCTACACTGCTGCACCACCGTCGTCGATTTGACCTCTTACAGTCAGCCCAGTAATCGTGCCCCACCCTGCCTAGTTCAGGGTATCCTGATACACCTTGTAGGGTTACTGCTGAAAAGGGTCCCCCGCTACTAGGTTTTCTATTTCTAGCCAACATGCTAAGTTGGTTAAGTGTTTAATAAACCTAACCCCCAATCAGTCTGTTTAGTTTAGCATGTTCCATTTTGATTAAGTATTAATTTAATTTACTTAATCCTATCAATCCTGACTCAGCCTTAATTGTCTTATTAAAGCCTTGACCTCTCACATTAGACAGGTATTGTTGTGGCTGCCTGTTGCCAGTTGGGTCCGGGCAGTCTTACGCCACAACTCAGTCTAACCTCGGGTCCTTATTGGGCTCCGTGTTTAACCACCCACATTGGATAAGTATTGTTGTGACTACTGGACAGCCGGGCGGTTCCGGGCAGGTTTACATCACAACTCAATCCAACCTCGGGTTAAACACATCGTATTTTCTACATTTACATATTTTGTCTCTTTTCTTTTTATATGTAAATATTTGCGGCCCATTATTCAAATTCATCTTTATTGGTTAAAATTTATTTATGCCACTTAATTGTTTTTCAAGGTTGTTGGCATGCGTCAAACATGCCAACACATATATTCTATATTTTAACCCAAACGTCATTACCCCCGTTTTACACGTTCGCTACAATATAAGATATGTTGGGTTTAACATTTAAACCCAACTTAGCCATATGAAAAGGGGAGGCTAATAACATGGTGTTTATAAGGTAACATAAAAAGGGGAGTGTGAACGCTTGAACTTGCAACATAACGATTCAATTAACATGAATTAGGCACATGTGAACTTGCATTGTAATGGCATAAACAATACTTAAACATGAATCATTCTATTCATATAATCATGGTATAAACAATACTTAAACATGAATCATTCTATTCATATAATCATGGCATAAACAATACCGAAACATGAATCATTCTATTCATATAATCATGGCATAAACAATACTGAAACATGAATCATTCTATTCATATAATCATGGCATAAATAATACTTAAACATGAATCATTCTATTCATGTAATCATGGCATAAATAATACTTAAACATGAATCATTCTATTCATGTAATCATGGCATAAATAATACTTAAACATGAATCATTCTATTTATGTAAACTTGCAATTGGAATGTAAATCTAACTTAATTGTGTCACATATATCACCATATGGTTTTGATAACAACTTAGGCCTAAAACATGTTTCAACTAGGCATAATACCAAACATAGTTTAGTCCTGTTCATAAAGGTGCTTACTTTTGTTTCTAATACAAAAGTATGATTTGCTAATTCCAACATAGATTCATATAAACTATAGTACTTAGTCATATCCAATTACACACTAAAAGTGATCATAAAAGTATGTCCATCATATTGGCCTAATAGTGAATCCCAAATAAAATACCACAACATATGGTTGTCAACATAAATCGTATACTTGTATGAATCCAATCGTATACCATAACATTTCCAAATCGTTTAGAATCAAAATAACATACAAGTATAGATTATTATTGCCACAATTCCATTTCGTTGTTAACTTCCAACGCAAATCACATACTTGCAAATATCCAATCATATACCGTAACATTCCCAAATCGTTTAGAATCAAAATAACATACAAATATAGATTATTATCGCCACAATTCCTTTTCGCATTTTACACAAATCAAACGCAATTAATTATTCATATCGGAATAGCACTCTACTTACAACGTATGACGAATCTTCAATTCAGGAATCTGAATTCTGAATTTGGAGATGTTATCCTTTGTTGTAGGCGTTGTTTTGATTTGATTGACGTTGCTTTAAGCTTTGAATTATCTCCTAATTGTCTCCCAATTTCTGGCGGCTATCCTTAGTCTCTCCTCAGCAGCATGACGGTCTCATCTCCATTTTAGTTTGTGTAAATTAGGGTTAGTCTTAGGTCCTTTTTATAGAGTTTGTGAGTTGATTTAGACTGTCGATGGAGCTTGGTTTAATAATAGCTGTTCGTTCAAAGGAGAGACCAACCAGGAGCTGACACCTAGCCCTAGTGACAAGGCAAGGCTCAGAAAATCGACCAAACACAGACCAGGCCAGCCAGGGTGGGCTGGGTTCGACCTGGCTCAGGGGCCAGGTCGACACCCCAGTCGACACCGTGTCGACTTGGCAGTCGACACGGGTGACCGAGGTCGACTGCCCAGTCGACCGGGCTAGCCCCAGGTCGACTGCCAAGTCGACCTGGGTGCCTTGGGCGGGAGTTTTCCCGCCCTGGCCAATTGGGCCCGATTTTGAATTTTAAATTTGTTTTTCTGAGTTGTTTTCGTCCGTTTGAATTTTAAACCGAATTCTGAAACTTCCGGAGGCCATAAATTCTTCATACGGAGTCCGTTTTACACAAACTCGGACTCTATCTTAAGCAGAATTCCGAGACGAACGCAATGGCGTATCCCGTTTCCCTCAATTCTTTGATTTGAAATTAATTATACTTTAATTTGTGAATTTCACTGTTATAGAATGCACAGGGTGTTACATTCTCCCCCACTTAAAAGTCGTCCCCGAAATGTTCAAGTTCAGGAAGAATGTATATCCTAACATCCAAACATCCATCTACTCATCCATCAAACACGAGTATCCATTGTCCTTAAAAGACTTCTAATGCTTCATGATCATATGCGAAGTGTGTGTGTACATGTACTTATCTAATGCAAAAATCAGGCGGTCTACTGATTCAGTTGACCTTCTTAATGCAAATTATGTAAGTGCCATGAATCCATTATGTATGCAAATTCTCCTATTCATGATTCTACATGAGTGCACAATCATTCATACAAATGCAACATCCATATGACAACACATTAAAGTTCAACCATATACGAATGCAAACATATATGCATATGCAATATGAAGTGACTGAGCCGATCTAAAACCTAGATTGTGTGTGTATATGCAACCACGAGCAACCACTAGCAATCACTTGCAACCACTTGCAACCATCATCCATAACATGTTTTAATTACATGTTTTCATCCAAAGAGTTTCTTCCTAAAAGATAAGGTCGAGGAGATATACCTAAAAAGATAGATAAAAGCGCAACTTAAGGAAAAAGAAAGATCAAAGATGTACCCTCGAAAAGAAAAGGGTAGGCTGCGCGTATTCTAGCTTCAGTTTCCCAAGTTGCATCTCCTTCGGCGTCGCTCCACTGAACTTTGACGAGCTTGACTTCGCGGTTGCGTAGCTTCTTCACTTCCGTTCCTAATATGCGGGTTGGAACTTTCCTTACGGTTGCTTCGCGTTCCACTTCAGCTTCTTCTAGGATATTTGGCTCTACCACTTCAGCAGACTTATGTAGACATTTTCGGAGATGTGAAACGTGAAAGACGTTGTGAACTCCTGCCAATTTTTTGGGTAGCTCTAATCTATAGGCCATTTCCCCAATTTTCTCGATGATAGGGAATGGCCCTACAAACCTTGGTGCTAGCTTTCCTGTGGTTCCAAAACGAACAACGTTCCTTAGCGGAGATACCTTAAGAAAAACTCTGTCCCCAACCTCAAATTCAAGATCGGTCCTCCTCATATCGGCGTAGGACTTTTGTCTGTCTTGGGCCGTCTTCATCCTTCTTCGTATTAACTCTACTTTCTCTGAAGTCTCTCGGATCATATCTGGTCCATGTATGAGCTTATCAGTAGACTCCCACCAACAAGTGGGCGATCGGCACGGTCTTCCATATAAAGCTTCGAAGGGCGCCATTCCGACGGTTGCTTGATAGCTGTTGTTGTAGGCAAATTCCACCAAAGGAAGATGGTCTTCCCACGTTCCTCCGAAGTCAAGGACGCACAGTCTTAGAAGGTCCTCCAAAACTCTGTTCACTCTTTCTGTTTGGCCGTCGGTATGGGGATGATAGGCTGTGCTCAAGCATAATTGTGTGCCTACCGCTTCTTGCAGACTCCGCCAAAACTCACTTGTGAAGATAGGGTCTCGGTCACTAACAATGCTGGATGGTATACCATGGAGTCGAACAATTTCCTTGAGGTAAAGAGATGCTAGAGATGAGGCAGTTCTTTGACTTTTGACAGGTAAAAAGTGGGCGCTTTTAGTAAGCCTATCCACTATTACCCAAATGCTAGTGTTGCCTCTCCTAGACCTAGGCAGCCCATCGATGAAGTCCATTGAGATGCTATCCCACTTCCACTACGGGACCTCTAGAGGATGTAGCAGACCGCCAGGCTTTTTCTGTTCCGCCTTAACCTGTTGGCACACCATACACTTAGAAACAAATTCTGCCACGTCCTTTTTCATGCCGTTCCAAAAGAAAGTTCTCTTTATGTCCTTGTACATTTTATCTCCGCCCGGATGTATCGTCATCTTGGAGTGATGTGCTTCCTCGAGAACCTTTTTACTAAATCCCTTGTCTGTGGGATGCATAGTCTTCCGTCTCGCCTTAGCCAACCCTTATCGTCGATGGAGTATCTGTTGAGGTGACTTGAAGTCTCACCCCTAATTAGTCTATCAATCGTCTCCACAAGCTGAGGGTCTTCGCGTTGTGCTGTCCCTATTGAGTCCACTAAAGTTGGGCGTACTTCGAGAGATGCTAGCAAGCCTGGTACAAAATCGGAGGAGGGCCTAAAGTCAAAGCTGGCTATAAACTCTAGGCTTTGTCTTTCAAAAACAACGGGCTTAGGGTTAGTTTCTTTCGGGTCAACGCGTCTGCCACTACGTTGCCTTTGCCCGGAGTATAGGAGATCTCGAAATCGTACGAGGCAAGAAACTCCATCCATCTCTGTTGCCTCAAGTTAAGGTCTTTCTGCGAGAAAAGATATTTCAACGATTTATGGTCAGTGTAAAATTCTAACTTCTCACCTAGGAGATAGTGTCGCCAAGACTTGAGTGCAAAGACGATGGCAGCTAACTCAAGATCATGGGTCGGGTAGTTCTTTTCATGCACTTTCAATTGTCTCCCGCCATAAGCTACTACCCTTCCTTCTTGCATTAAGACAGCGCCTAGCCATGTCCCACATGCATCTGTATAAACTGTGAACAACTTGCTTCCATCTGGCAACGTTAAAACTGGGGCTGTTGTAAGAGCCCTTTTTAGTCGTTGGAAAGCAAACTCGCAATCCAAGTCCCAATTGAACACTAAATTCTTCTTGGTCAACTTTGTGAGCGGAGCTGATATCTTTGCAAAGTCTCTGATGAATTTCCGATAGAAGCCTGCTAGCCCGAGAAAGCTTCGGACCTCTGTTGCGTTCTTTGGTGTCTTCCAATCCTGCACCGCTACAACCTTAGCTGGGTCTACAACTAACCCTTCCTTGGATACTATGTGCCCAAGAAATCTTACTTCCTTTCTCCAAAAGTGGCATTTGGAGAATTTGGCTTTTAGCTGATGGACTCGCAGTGTTTCCATGATTGCCCTTAAGTTCTGAGCATGTTCCTCTTCACTCTTTGAGAAGATAAGGATATCGTCTACGAAGACCACTACGAACTTATTGAGGAAATCTCTGAATACCCTACTCATCAGGTCCACGAAGTAAGCAGGTGCATTTGTCAAGCCGAAAGGCATGACAAGCCATTTAAAGAAGCCGTCTGGGGTTCTAAATGCCGTTTTATCGATGCTATCTTCATCCACCCTTAGCTGATGAAAACCGGTCGCTAAATCGAGTTGGGAGAAAACAAACGCTCCTACCAGCTGATCAAACAGATCGTCAATTCTGGGGAGAGGGTGCCTACTCTTTTTCGTTAGCTTGTTGAGCTCCCTATAGTCAACACATAGACGGAGTGAACCATCCGCCTTTGTAGCGAACACCACTGGAGCGCCCCATTCTGAAATGCTCCTTCTAATGAACCCCTTCTCTAGAAGCTATTTAATCTGTTTACTGGGCTCCTTTCTTTCTCGTGGAGCCATGTGTCTAACGGGCAACGCAATGGGCTTTGCATTATCTACAAGATATATGCGGAAGTCTATCTCCCGCTTCGGAGGCAAGCCCTTCACCTCTTCGAAGACATCCGGATATTCCCGGACCACTCTAACCGATTGCAAATTTTCAACGGAGGCATCTAGCGATTCAAGATAACTAAGCATAACCGCGTACGAGGGATTACAAGTAATTTCCAAAGTGTTACCGAGCTGGGTCAGGAGCCTAACAACCCTTTTCTCACAATCAAGGATGGCCCCATTACTGGATAGCCAATCCATGCCCAAAATCAAACCATATCTCGAAAAGGCCAAAACAAAGGCACTACATCTAAATTCTACGCTTAGAATAGAAATTTTCAATCCCACACAGATCATAGATAAATGAGTCGGGCCCCCAATTGGGTTTGAAACAATTAAGGGGTCCTCTACCATACTAGTTTCTAGGTGCAGAGATTCTACTAAAGCAGACGAGATAAAGGAGTGTGATGCACCAAAATCAAATAAAGTGCGAACGGGGTGATCATAAAGATAAACTACACTTTCCACAGAAGTATTTATACCTCGCTGTTGCTGAGGTGGCACCTCTAGCACATGAACCTGCGCCCCCGAGGTGGATCCAGCCCTCTGCCCCTGTCCTCGTTTCTTTGGGCAGTCCTTTGCCATGTGGCCTATCTCACCGCAAGAAAAGCACCCGCCATTCATCTTGGCCTTCTTTTTCCGGCAATCTTTTACTAAGTGCCCCACTTTGCCACAGAAATTACACTTCCTCTTCTCTTTGTTGTCTTTCCCGCCCTTCTTAAAGTCTGTCTTCTTAGGCTGTAAACCCTCTTTCTTCCCTTGAGAGCTTTCTGCCTTTGTCTCTTTCTTACCCTTATCCTCTTCGTTCAGCAATGCCATCTGTACCAATCTTTCATACGTAGCTCCCATGGGTATATGGGTCATGGCCAAACTGTGTAATGGCTTATTCAACCCTTTCACAAAACGGAGAGCCTTCTTGTGCGGGGTGTTGACTAGGTCTAGTCCGAACCTAGCTAGCTCATTGAACTGATTAACATACTCTTTGACTGTCTTATTCCCTTGCTTAAGAAATAAGAATTTTTCCAACTGCAAACTCCTTTCCGCGTCTGAGAGAAATTTAGCCTTAAACCTTGCCCTAAAGTCCTCCCATGTTTCCACTGGTCTTTCTGCATTAGTGACTTCCCACCAGTAGGAAGCCTCGCCCTTTAGTAGCCACACTGCCAGTTGTACTTTCTGCCTATCTTCTACCTCAAAGATGACGAATAAGTCCTCGGTTTCTTTCAGCCAATTTCTAGCTGTCACGAAGGACTCAGTTCCATGGAAGTCCTTTCCTCCCATAGCTTTAAAATCTTTACATATCTTAGCAAAAGTGTTTCCCCGCGGAGGAGGTGGAGGAAGAGGTGCTACTGCAACCGGATGATTCCCTGCAGCTGGGGGAGGAGGAACGGTAGGGCCTGGCTGAGTGGCCCTTGCTTCTAAGAATCGTCTAAACCAACCAGGTATTGGTACACCCTCTAGCAAGTTAAGTTCTTTGGACATGCTGAAACAAAAAGGATAGATTCAAAACGAAGGATAAGAGATAGTACCTATGGCTTTGGGGGACTTTGCCTTTTTAAAATAAAATAATATTTTATCTTTTAAAAATGCTTCTTTAAATTTCTTTTTGAAAAATAAATTTTCAAAACTTTTTATCTTATCTGGTAAACCTATGCTCTGATACCAAGTGAAACACCCCACCTCCGTTAGGGTCACTCTCAAAGGGAATGCCCTAATTTTGGTGGAGGTTTATAAGTATAAGTCACAGATATACAAGACAGATATAAGAACACATATTTTTGAGCAGCGAAAAACAACAACAACTTTTATTTCATTAAAATACGTGTTACACAAACCATGCCATAATTGTCTTACAATACTTCCAAAAACATAACATCTTCATAACTGTCTTGATTACATTATTTAAAGAAGCATAAAGAAAACATAAATAAACTGCAAAAGTCTGTCCAAAGCCATAGTCCGAAACGAAAAAGATCCAAGCAATACATTCTTTCTCTTCAAGCTGGATGTGAAAGCTGGTCAAGCTGTGGTATTCCCTCCCTGTGGACCTGGGGGGGGAACGGAAGAAAAGAAGACGAAAGAAAAGTAGAGTCAGACATAAAGCCTGAGTAAGTCTAGGACTATTCAGTCTATGAATAAAGAACTGGGTATGATAAGTATAAACTGGAAATGGGAAAGCATTATAAACTAATTTAAGTGGTCTAGGGTCGAATACTATCGTACCCCATATTAATCTCTGTACCCATATAAACTAGTTCCCAACAGGCACCCCATAATCAGGGTGAAGTGATCCATTTCTGATGATCGGCTCCTACTCGCATAGTTACATGTGTCTTACGGCCCCCGATGTTGTAGTTACCTATGCTGGTTCCACCATGGGGTGTATCAAGTCCCATGGTGGCGGCCCGACACAATTCTAGAATGCACAGGTATGCTACTGGTGCCCAGTGCCTTATTTTTCTGTGCCGGAGTGTGTGCACGCCCGCACCCCGTTAGAACCTACACTGCTGCACCACCGCCGTCGATTTGACCTCTTACAGTCAGCCCAGTAATCGTGCCCCACCCTGCCTAGTTCACGGTATCCTGATACACCTTGTAGGGTTACTGCTGAAAAGGGTCCCCCGCTACTAGGTTTTCTATTTCTAGCCAACATGCTAAGTTGGTTAAGTGTTTAATAAACCTAACCCCCAATCAGTCTGTTTAGTTTAGCATGTTCCATTTTGATTAAGTATTAATTTAATTTACTTAATCCTATCAATCCCGACTCAGCCTTAATTGTCTTATTAAAGACTTGACCTCTCACATTAGACATGTATTGTTGTGGCTGCCTGTTGCCGGTTGGGTCCGGGCAGTCTTACGCCACAACTCAGTCTAACCTCGGGTCCTTATTGGGCTCCGTGTTTAACCACCCACATTGGATAGGTATTGTTGTGACTACTGGACAGCCGGGCGGTTCCGGGCAGGTTTACATCACAACTCAATCCAACCTCGGGTTAAACACATCGTATTTTCTACATTTACATATTTTGTCTCTTTTCTTTTTATATGTAAATATTTGCGGCCCATTATTCAAATTCATCTTTATTGGTTAAAATTTATTTATGCCACTTAATTGTTTTTCAAGGTTGTTGGCATGCGTCAAACATGCCAACACATATATTCTATATTTTAACCCAAACGTCATTACCCCCGTTTTATACGTTCGCTACAATATAAGATATGTTGGGTTTAACATTTAAACCCAACTTAGCCATATGAAAAGGGGAGGCTTATAACATGGTGTTTATAAGGTAACATAAAAAGGGGAGTGTGAACGCTTGAACTTGCAACATAACGATTCAATTAACATGAATTAGGCACATGTGAACTTGCATTGTAATGGCATAAACAATACTTAAACATGAATCATTCTATTCATATAATCATGGTATAAACAATACTTAAACATGAATCATTCTATTCATATAATCATGGCATAAACAATACCGAAACATGAATCATTATATTCATATAATCATGGCATAAACAATACTGAAACATGAATCATTCTATTCATATAATCATGGCATAAATAATACTTAAACATGAATCATTCTATTCATGTAATCATGGCATAAATAATACTTAAACATGAATCATTCTATTCATGTAATCATGGCATAAATAATACTTAAACATGAATCATTCTATTTATGTAAACTTGCAATTGGAATGTAAATCTAACTTAATTGTGTCACATATATCACCATATGGTTTTGATAACAACTTAGGCCTAAAACATGTTTCAACTAGGCATAATACCAAACATAGTTTAGTCATGTTCATAAAGGTGCTTACTTTTGTTTCTAATACAAAAGTATGATTTGCTAATTCCAACATAGATTCATATAAACTATAGTACTTAGTCATATCCAATTACACATAAAAGTGATCATAAAAGTATGTACATCATATTGGCATAATAGCGAATCCCAAATAAAATACCACAACATATGGTTGTCAACATAAATCGTATACTTGTATGAATCCAATCGTATACCATAACATTTCCAAATCGTTTAGAATCAAAATAACATACAAGTATAGATTATTATTGCCACAATTCCATTTCGTTGTTAACTTCCAACGCAAATCACATACTTGCAAATATCCAATAGTATACCATAACATTCCCAAATCGTTTAGAATCAAAATAACATACAAATATAGATTATTATCGCCACAATTCCATTTCGCTTTTACAAAAATCAAACGCAATTAATTATTCATATCGGAATAGCACTCTACTTACAACGTATGACGAATCTTCAATTCAGGAATCTGAATTCTGAATTTGGAGATGCTATCCTTTGTTGTAGGCGTTGTTTTGATTTGATTGACGTTGCTTTAAGCTTTGAATTATCTCCTAATTGTCTCCCAATTTCTGGCGGCTATCCTTAGTCTCTCCTCACCAGCATGACGGTCTCATCTCCATTTTAGTTTGTGTAAATTAGGGTTAGTCTTAGGTCCTTTTTATAGAGTTTGTGAGTTGATTTGGACCATCGATGGAGCTTGGTTTAATAATAGCCATTCGTTCAAAGGAGAGACCAACCAGGAGCTGACACCTAGCCCTAGTG
Organism: Allium sativum; assembly: GCA_030737875.1. NCBI lineage: Eukaryota > Viridiplantae > Streptophyta > Magnoliopsida > Asparagales > Amaryllidaceae > Allium > Allium sativum. The sequence continues at coordinate 497,419,092 of CM060920.1, forward strand.
ACAAGGCAAGGCTCAGAAAATCGACCAAACACAGACCAGGCCAGCCAGGGTGGGCTGGGTTCGACCTGGCTCAGGGGCCAGGTCGACACCCCAGTCGACACCCCAGTCGACACCGTGTCGACTTGGCAGTCGACACGGGTGACCCAGGTCGACTGCCCAGTCGACATGGCTAGCCCCAGGTCGACTGTCAAGTCGACCTGGGTGCCTTGGGCGGGAGTTTTCCCGCCCTGGCCAATTGGTCCCGATTTTGAATTTTAAATTTGTTTTTCTGAGCTGTTTTCGTCCGTTTGAATTTTAAACCGAATTCTGAAACTTCCGGAGGCCATAACTTCTTCATACGGAGTCCGTTTTACGCAAACTCGGACTCTATCTTAAGCAGAATTCCGAGACGAATGCAATGGCGTATCCCGTTTCCCTCATTTCTTTGATTTGAAATTAATTATACTTTAATTTGTGAATTTCACTGTTATAGAATACACGGGGTGTTACAACTGAAGTAATTAGGGTTTTAATTATTTATTTATTTATTTATTTATGTAATTAAATGTAAACTAATTGTAACTTTGGCATATGATTGCAGAATTCAGTAAAACTGAGCCCGTTGGAACCGAAAAATCAAGAACTACGCGATGAAACCAACTTGTACAGAAACAGAGTTCGCTATGGATCTTAGTTAAATTTAACGCATAGTTTAATTTAACGTAAACAATCGTTTCACAACGATTTCAAAATCAGTCAAGGTGAGAACTCCTTATCACTCAATTTATTTACGGTTAAATATATACTAGGATGGAGACAGTGCTTAGCAGCACCCGACACCATTTATTGTACAAACCATGATTGTTTGTTTGGATTGAATTAACTGTATTGTGTGTTGTTTGTGATGTTGAAATGTTTAACGTAATAAAAATAATGTTAACATTAATGCGGTAGTTGGAATCAAATTATAAATATCCATTTATAATTTAAACAGTGAAAATTGGTTAAATAGAAAATAATTCCAACCGAATTAGAATTGGTTAGATTTATTAACCAATGATTTATTTAAACAAACTGTTGTTGTTTGAAAACCCCACACGGGTATTGGGATGATATTTGATATACACTAGTCCCAATATTTAGCTGTATGTCAATCGATAGATTGACAGGCTGTAATGAGCATTATTTATTTTAATGCTCATACAGTTGTAAATTTCACTATGGATGTGAATGGACTGTTTAATGATTATTTATCATTATTGTTGAATACATGCGATGTATGGAATCCATATAACTAAAATCATATGGTAATTGATTGAGTCGCATTCCAATTCAGAAATAAAGAATATTTTAAATTAAAGAATCTTTTAAAATAAAGAACATTTTAAAATAACGAATATTTTAAAATAATATTCAATGAAGTAATAAAAATAATCATATGTTGAATTATATTTTTTTTAGTTAAAAATATTATCTTTAACATGTTAACGAAGTAATAAAAATAATCATATGTTGAATTATATTTTTGTTAGATAAAAATATTATCTTTAACATGTTAATGAAGTAATAAAAATAATCATATGTTGAACTATATTTTTGTTAGTTAAAAATATTATCTTTAACATGTTAATGAAGTAATAAAAATAATCATATGTTGAATTATATTTTTGTTAGTTAAAAATATTATCTTTAACATGCTAATGAGGTAATAAAAATAATCATATGTTGAATTATATGTTTGTTAGATAAAAATATTATTTTTAACATGTATGCGAAGTGAATAATATTTACATGTCTCAAAGTATATCTTTGTTCATTAAAAATATCACTTTCAACATGTATATGTAAGAACCATTAAAATTTACATGTCTTGAAATATAGGTTAGTTCATTAAAAATATTATTTTTAACATGAATATGAAGTGTACAAAATTTACATGCAATGAAATAAATGTTTGTTCGTCAAAAATGAGATTTTTAACGTATACATGGAATGAATAAAATTTACATGCTATGGAGTAGTTATTAGTTAGTAAAGAATAAAATTATGATTTTGATGTCCGATTTTGGATGGGCACAAAAATATAAAAAAATATGAAGCCGAGTTAAGTAGCAAACGCCATTTTTACTCGAACGGATTTTTATATCGATTTTATTCATTTTATAATAAATATCGAAAAGAAGTGGTTTCAAAATCTAATATTTTGAAAATATTATCATTTTAATATGATAAAAATATAGAAAAATTCAATTTAGATTTAAAATTGAAAAAAAGAAGTTGGAATCATTTTAAAACGAATTTATAAATATTTTATAAATACAATTCATACGGAAATCGACGAAATATATATAATATATACATTATATATATATATATGTATATATTTATTTAATGGCCTAAATAGAACACGCCGCGCAGCGACCGTTCGCGAATTTCGACCATTAACTTCAAATTGATGTAACGGGAGATCCGACCGTATGATTCTCCTAAAACCGGAACCACTGGGTTTGTATCGAAAAGAGCTTTCCAATGAATATAAGAAGTTTGAAATATAATGGTTAGATTTGGAATTATGTCCAAATCAATTTCAGAAAAGGTCGCTATGGATGCAGCTCGGTAGCCATTATTGGAAACCGACTGTACAGGCCTTGATAAAATTATTAAAAATATTAATAAATTGTATAAGATCATAATTAATGGTTTGGAAAGATTTTGGATGAAAATTCCATATTTGAGAAGATAAAAATATATTTTTATCGAAATGAACTAGTTATTAACTAGAATAATAATCCAATTATTTTAGAAATAATAAATTGGAATTGAATAAAATAAATTTGGTTTTGGGTTGTCGTGAATGGTGTCATTAATAATACTATTCTTAAACCCCGATGAGAAAAGAATAAATCTTTAAATTAAGATTTAATGAAGTTTTCCAATCAATTAATATTTAATCAGAACTGAATAAAATAAATTGGATTTTTGGTTATCGTGAATGGTGTCTTCAATAACACTGTTCTTAAACCGCGATGAGAAAAGAATAAATCTTTTAAGCAAGATTTAGAGAAGTTTAATAATTAATTAATATTTAATTAGAATTGAAATGAAAGATGATTTTGGGTTTATCGTGAACTGTGTTTTAAACGACATTTGTTCTTTAACCCGATTAACAGTGAAAATATAATTTGGAATTTATAAATATTTTTACTAAGATTTAATGGAAATTTTCCAAAGTAAAGTTCTCAAATTTAATTGAGTAAATTGAAATTGTAGGGAATTCGATTTGATAATAATCGAGATGAGCTTCTGTAAAAGATGACCATTACTATATATGGAATTTAAAAGGCCTTACCACTATTCCATTTATATTATTAGTCTGATACGGAAATTTATATCGATTATATATTGATTTGATTTCTGTGAATATTCCATATTTAATGGAAGATGATTTTAGGTTTGTCATGAGCTGTGTTTTAAATGACATTGGTTCTTTAACCCAGTTAAAGATAGGATTTATTTTCCTAAAGTTGAATAATCATTAAGTAATGATTTTTGAGATTAAAACCGAACTAGAATTTTGATGAATCTTTAATTAGATTAAAATGAGGAAGAGATGATTAAATTTATCGAATTGATGAAATGATCGAGGATGGAGTACCACCAGTTTTACTCTAGACGATAGTTAAATCTTTAATTAGATTTAAACGTGAAAGGGTAATTAAATTTACCGATAACACCGTGGGTGTAGGATATGGAGTACTACCAGTTTTGCTCCATGGGATGAATAGGTTGGGATTGGGATAATACATAATAAATAATAAATGCTTACTTCGGTAAGGTTCGCTAATCCCGACTAGTTGATAAACCTTAACATGGTTCAGAAATGTGAAAAGTTAAAATAAAATCTTTTAAAATGAGATCCAAAAGAAGATTAAATAATAAATTTTAAAGAATTTATCTTTGATAAAATTAATGGAAACCTTTCCCTAAAAATGTGAATATTGGAATAAAAGAATATTTTGAATTGGAATGAAGCATATAATGTGTTTTTATAGCACCTGATTATTGATTATAAAATACGCGAGTTATTCAGAAAGACCTGGTTTAACCCATTCTGATTAATTTATACGATGACCAAAAATCGACGATGAAGATGGTGGTTGAAGACCGGAGTTCTTTACATCGTTTGGACGATTACTGATGTCTTGATTGGGCTGTACGCCCAAGACAAGGTAATAAGTGGTGATCGTCCAAATGTACTTGGAGATCGACGGATATGCGAGGACCTCTCTCCTGTATTGGACATATAGGACGTGGAATAAGGTGCCTCCAGTTTCGTTTAGACCCAGAACGGACTTGTAAATGGATGTGTGTCTAACATTGGATTTCATTCCATGCTAATTGATTTCTATTAAATATATATCTGTTTGGTGGCGGATAAATTATTCTCTTGCTTAACACCTTTCTTTGAGACGTACGAGCTTAGAGGTTATATATTGATAGACATCGGTTGTATGGCGTGAATTGTCAGGTTGGCATGCCAAGATGCAAATGATCAAGGCTTTTGTTGCAAAGCAGAGCCTTGTGGTTGATGATCAAAGCACAACTCTAATTAGCATAGCTTTGTGTATGGTGTTAATTCGCGAGCCTCACACCCCGGTATGAGTCAGAAACGGGATAAAGGACCTAAGGAGTGCATGAAGTTTTGTCTAGCTAGAAGTGGTGTCATGGTATGGATCCTAGACATTTTTACATATGTGGATGATGAAATGAGGCGCCTCGGATATTGAGTCTCCAATGTCTCAGAGATAGGTCCGATGGAACCAGGAAACGTGTGTTTAGGAATAACTAATCCTCAAAAGTAAGAGAGGACTGGTCTTGGAGGATCCCAAAGCTCGCCAGCGTCCGAACCCTGAGGTATTTTCTAGAGTGTCTTGAATCAGTAAGGAGACCATCTCTTGCCTTGATTCATGATGGAAATCCAATTTCCAATACGCGACCTTTGGGTTTTAATTGTAGAACTAGTATGGCAACATAGTAGGATGGGGTACTATGCCATCTATGATTGATACATTTATATTTGAAGTTGTTTTGACACTATACGCTTATAGTAATATCAAAATAATTTGTTTTAAACGTACCAAGCATGTTTGGCTATTATAAGGGAAAAATCTATCCTCCGGCTTGTGTTGCATTGTGTGATGGGACCTGAGTCTTATAATAGCTTCATTTCTCAAAAAACATTGCGTTGTTTTATTCCTAAACTGAGATTCATGTGGAGTAAACCCATTCGGTGTTATACGGCATGGTCCCATGATTTCCCCACTTCTAAATTAAAGAATAATAACTGTTTTAGTTCTCACACCAGTCCCATGACTGACCTGGAGTTTATTGTTTTAATCTAAACTCTGGGTGCCCCTATTTTCCACACGGGCAACTAGTAGTTTTGGTTTTGCAGATATTATATTCACGGGATCCTGGTTTACAGCTGAAGCGATATTCGTAAAGCTCTGTATCCGTGTATTTCTTTCAGTTGTGTTTTGTATTATTTTTCCGCTGCTATATAAATGTAATTTAAATCTCTGATATTTTCCAATGTATATTATTTATTCATACTCTGTTATAGTCTTGTACTCTGAAGTAAATTGTTGTAATAAGCATGAAATGTTCTATTGTTTGTGTTCTGATGCATCGTGCTCTCAACTCAATCCAGGCTTTCTTGTAAGGGGAAGTTTGGGTTGTTTCAAGAAATTGGCTGCAAATGTAATTCATAGAACTAGATGTTTATCGGTACTGTATTAAATCTTCAAACAATAAAACCCATAAGAAAGAAGAAGTTAATGGATCTTTTTCTGCAAATGCAATATCAAATTATGCAGAGGAGACTAATATTTTTGATTATATCTTAGACAACTTTAGCACTGCAATTAATTTACTTTAATAGCTCTAATTTTGACTGTATCTTAGAGTTATTTAGCACAGTATAATTGAGTTATTTAGCACCACAATTAATTTACTGTATTAGCTTTTGAATATGACTGGCTTTAACCCAAAAAAATTACCAAATCGTGAAAATTTGCAGTGCAAAGTAGTTGTATTAGGTGTTCTTAAGATCTGATTTTGTAATGTCTAAGATCTGATTTAGTAATGCCTAAGATCTGATTTAATTACTATTACATGCTTATGTTAAGTAACCCTTGATTTTGTTTACCAGGATGTGGAAGATGTTGCAGCAAGCTATGATGTAAAAACGAAGAAGGAGATTTCAACAACGCAATCCACTTTTCCTGCATTTTAAATGCAACTATTCCAATCTTCATATTAACCCGGATTTGTGACATGTAATCATGTCATTCGTCTGTTTGTGTTAAAAATATTTTTCTCTATCTTTCTATTTTTATAATTGAATGTCTAGCTATGTGAGAATTGATCTAGCCACTTATTGATTAAACATAATATATTTCATTTCACCCTAATGTATTCATGGACTAGTGATTTCACATCACTCGATTTTATGTTTGACTATCAAATTAGCTCCTGCACAAACTAAGATTCCCATTATTTACTGTAAGGGATTCATAAAAATTGTTATCCATATAAATCTAAATACGTAACCAAATAACAAAAAATATTTAATGGACAATGGTAATCTTAAACTAAAACTTGATTATCTTTTCCACTAACTGCCCATATGCGAAGCATGGGTCTCAGACTAGTCTGATTAATATAGAGTTAGCACAATTTCGTCTGATGCGATTTTAAGTTCAAACCGCTTCTGCAAAGCATCAAACAGTTGAACATAAATACAAATCATTATTATTATAATAATTGTTTAATTAATTCGGTTTGGTTTTGATATAATACAGTCTAATTTTGGTTCGGTTCGGTTTAAACCCGTATTAAATAGGAAATAAAAGAATTACTTCTATCAACAATCAATTTACGATTCTGTGATTTCGTGTTACTTAAAGGTTAAAATATACAGTATTATCCTGAATTTAAAGATTATCTTCTAATTGTATGAATACTTCAATTTTACAATTAATGGAAAGTAAAATTGTTTTAATACATTAACCAAACATCAACGTTAATTAATGCATAAACATTAAGTAAGATAACTCAAATAAGATTATAATTAGAATTATCCAAGAAAATGATATAGAAACTTGTGTGCTAAAACTATAGTTTTTTCCTTTGTGATAACGATTATTATTAATATAACAACATATGTTGAAAATAGCATATATATCATTAAAATAAAAAATTAGACAACATTTAGTAAAAAAAATTCTTAACATTACCATTGTAGAGATGCAGTTCAGTCTGGTACAATACTGTCCAGTCAATCGTTCAAACCGCAATTGGACTGTATGCTTGCGAGTCGGTTTGGTTCATGGTATTTCTATTAAAGAGAGGACTCGGTCTTGTTTTCTACACCAATTTTGTGGTTCGGTCTGGACGGTTTCTACATTGCGATGTGATTCAACCTCACCAATAATTAAATAAAAACATGATTTTTTTTATTGATTATTGAGTGCTTATTCACTTTTATAATTGATAAATATCATTATATTTCACATTCAATATCCGTCTTCTGAATTTTGGATGTTTATATAATAATTTGAAAATTTATTTTTTGACTTGTTGTTAATTTGATTATTTACGTAACAGTAACGACCCATAGATTTTCGACCCCGAATATTGACCCAAAACACAATGTCGACTATTCAAGCATTTAAAATACCCGATCATTAGTAGAAAGAAGTTAGAGGGTGAGAAATAGAAAGAAAGGAAATTAGAATAGAAGAAGAAGACCACAACACAACATAATCAGAGTAAACACGGATCTCACAGTGGAACAAAAAATATATTATATAACAAGTTCAGAAATACACAATTTTAACTGTATATACATAACCTTATCAAAGTACAACATATAACATCATAGAGGAAACAAACTTGATATATAACTAACATTGAAGTCTCCTGCTCCAAGTTCCTCCAAGTATATCTGAAAAATCCTTACTACTTGACTGCCCGTACAAATTTGGGCAACCAAGAGTTTAGGGTAAAATAAAACAAAATAAAACAAAATAAACTCTGGGCCAGTCATGGGACTGGTGTGAGTAAACTTCAACCACTTGGTTTAACTTTTTAAAAATCCTTTTTAAAGAAATGAGAATCGTAAGACCGATCCACACATAAACACGGATGGTTTTTACCTTACGATAACCCAAAACATTCTTTTAACACAAAATCATTCTGATATTATAATAGTGTCTAATACAAGTAAATGGCAGAACGCTTGCATCTCACGCTCCATATACATAATACACAATCAAAACCGCGGGCTCTTATTGGGTAATGGATTTCCATCTATGACATGGTATGGAACCACCTTTCGATCAGTGTACTTTAGAGGAGATACATTGGAGTTCAACAAGAACATCTTGCATCTCAGCCACACATGACCGACCATTCATTTCTCTTGAATGTTCCGAATATATTGTACCCTTACGATTGGTATACCAACATAACCGTTCCCGAGAGATACAGAAATGAAAGAAGTAACAAAAATGAATATTCTCTGGATGGCGACAATATACCCTGATTGGGTGCGACCCACTTAGCCATGTTGCCTGCCCGATTTTTGTCATTTCCCAGTTGATGAGGCTTGAGGTCGTAACGTATCGTAACAGATCATGCCTTTATTTACTCAGAATGCTACGTCGTCATACCCAACAAATCACAAATTGATTTCCCCAAAAACCACAGGTATAAATCTAAGAGAAACGAATTCCTTCGCCTCCAACGTAAATACGTTTGAAGTGATTAACTTACGTGATCTATTATATATACTATGTCAGACATTCGTCCGTACACATTATCCCAGGTCTGGACAAACCGAAGGCACTATTCTGTATATCCATCTTAGGCAATTTCTACCTAGGATTACCAGAACATCCCTTGCATACTCTTCGTCTTCAATCATATTTGATTCGCAACGCTATTGCCATACGGAGTGGTTTTCAGATAATAAATCTGGTCCCGGTCCCTCTGTATTGACGAAGGAAAAATAGTCAAAAACTTTGATAGTCGGTTATTTAACTATCAAAGGAAAATATCCATACAAACAACGATCTTATTTCCAAATGGAAATATTACCAATCAATCATCAATCAACACTGAGCCCTTTAACATTTAATTTATCCATTTCCCAATTTCCCGTTTCCCAAGTTCTTTCCCGATATTCTTAAAACCCATTTTTCCTTTCACAAATTCTCGAAAAAACATTTCCATATTACCACGACTCCTTATTTCCCGTATTACGAAAATATACGTTATTAACATTGGAAAACATTTTAATATCTTATTCATGCATCACTATTCCTTTACATTCATCAGTCCCTAACCGTAAACTAGTAAGAGATCAACTCCCTAAGTATCAACCCCAAAGGTCGAAACCAGCATCAAATCGATACCTTGACAACCATTCAACTTAACTAGTCTCCAGTCAGTTCCTAATTTCATTAACTCCATTCCTTAATTCCAAAATCATTTCATTTCTATAATTAGAAACATCTCTAGTTATATTTGAAAAAAAAAACATTTCCAAAAATCCATTTATGTAGATTCAACGAACGCAGTATAAAACATTAGTTATAACGACAGTGTTATAATACTTGCTTCCAAAATATTAAAAATATAACTTTGATTCTTTATTTCGAATAAATAAATAATCTTGATTAAAACCGAAGAGTAAGTAATACTTTCCAGAATTAGATACATTCGAATTTCAACATATAACTCAATTTCGAATAATCTCTATTTGATTAACGTTCCAAACTACGGAATACATTTGCCATTTCAGGACAACTACATTTCTAAATTCATTTTATGAATTTATCACTTCCCATTTACCAATTTCCTTATATAATCATTTAATTTTAAAAAAGTTTGCTTTTAAACCATTATTCCCTTTAAAACGTAAATACTATTCCCTTACAAAAATCTGGACTCGTTATATAAGCCAAGTCTTGATTTTTATAAAACATACCTTTTCAGGTTCAATTCTTATTTATCAAATTATTTTATAAATTCATATTCATATTCCCCTTTATAAAATCCATTTACAAGTCAACTTCTTGTTGATTATATTTCAAGTTTATAACTTAAATTCAATTACATATTCGATTTTAGCCTTTTGGTCTCAAACCAAATATTTAACTACATTATCAAAATCTGAATTATATAATATATAATTCTAAAAAATAAATTATTTTAAAGCATCCGACATCGTCAAATTCAAATTATTAATCCTTATGGATTTATATCAATTCTATTACATTTCGTACATCTAAATAAATTCCTAGTTTACTTTCTAACCATTCCCGATTTATTTAATAATTACTATTTCATATTATTTATAAGCACCGTACATAAATTAAACTACTTGTTTTAATATAATTAAAACAAGTAATTATATTCTCGCCTATTGAAATTCAATTTCTAATTAAAAATAGATTTTTTCCTTTTTAAAACCCCCAAATTCTTTTTCAATATATTCGAATATATTTTACGGTATTTAAATACCAAGTATTTCAGGGTCAATGTTATTCCAACCTCCCAAACACACAATAATCAACCACAGATTATTTGTCACATCATTTAATATAATGTATGAAAAACAATAATATAATTATTGAGGAATCCTGTTGGATTCCTCCAGCCTATTTCCTTGCATCAACAGCTGTTAATAAATATAAATGACACCAATTTCTTATCGGATATTGTAATAAAGAGAATCAGTATTCAATCAACTATTTATATATATAACTATTTATATTATTTCAACCAATCAATTAGCAAATCATCCAAACAACCATCACACACAACATTCAATCATTTTTATCAGTATTAAAGTAACAGTTATAATATTATAAAACTGGACAGAGTTAATGAGTTTACTCACCTTGGTCGTTAATCGTTGAAAAACGATTAACATTGGTTGGTTAAACGAGGCGTTTTATTCTGCCTAAAATTGTAACGACCTCCAGATTGCTTCATACCGGTTCAGTACAAAGCCCATGACCATACGATCCCAACGGATCAGGCCATTTGTGATTCTGACAACGAACACGTTATTTATCACTTGAACAAGTTTGAATATATTATTAAGTAAATTAAAACTTAAGTTATAATTAGTTTCGGGCCTCACCCTCTTAATTCGGCCCATAACCAAGACAAACCAGCGTTTACTACATCCTTCTTCCCCAAACATATTATATAACCGCTCCTCCTGTTATTTCGAACAACCATGTTCGAAGGCTTGAACTCCCCTTCCACGCAAATCTTTTTCTTCCCTTTATCCCCTTTTTCTTATAATATAAATCTAGCCTCATGTTATTCATTTTCAGACCAATTGCACACCCATACCCATTTTTAAGTCCTTCCATTCTTACATTATTTGCACGTACCCAGTACAGAAGAACCCAAGTTCAAACATTTCTGCACCTCTTCCGCCGCCCCAATCTCCTTCCACATACCATCGTTCTTCACCTCGACCTCTCCAACGATCATCTCATCTCAATCTTCATCCTGTCGTCACCTCGACCATCATCTTGTGACCTTCCTATAACTCACGGTTCTAGACCAACTTCACTGTTATAGGAAAAAAATGCTTAAAACGTTCTCACTACATTTCACAAAAATGCATACCATCTCATATCCCTTCTGACCACTACGATCCACCCTGTTCAGAACCACTCTCCTACCGTTTGTCGTAACCCACGTTTTTATTTCAGTAGCTCCCTTTCCACCATGTCTCCATGCACGTCATTGACTTGCGCTGCTTCCACTACTCCCAGAACTGAGCATACTTTGCCTTGAAACAGTAAACTCGAATCCAACAAACCATGCCTTAAACGTTTAAACTCAGGTGTAAACTTGAATCCAGAAGATCATACGATCTCCATTTCGATTACCAGTTGCCAGTACTCTAACTCAAGGCTCGCTAACTATAAACCCAATGACTTATACTTCGTCGAACCCAACCGAACACCTACCAGTAAGAAGACAATGTTCTTGTAAGATCAAAAACGAAATCCTTATGACTTTTCTTTTCAGAGGTGAGTTATTTTTTGAGATTTCCGAAAGCGAATAAAACGCTTGAGCTTGCGGTTTCAGAAGAGGAGGAAAGAAACGGGTTACATGATGATGTATTTATATGTGAAGAAAACTTATGGGTTAAGGATAGTGAATATTAGGCACACATCCCTATTTTCAAACTTAATTAGGCTTACGTCCCTCCCAAATTTTCCATGCAAACCCGCCCCCTGTTTTCTAAACTTCTGCCTTCCACGTGTTTGCTTAAAAAAAAGGCGCTGCAAAGTAAAAAAATAATCTAAATTCTGGTAATATTCTCGGAAGTCCACGGAAATTAAAAAAAAGTTGCAGACATGTATGCAACGTTTACCAATAACTGCATACATGTATGCAACTATTTGAATGCACATGCAGTAAAATATGCACGGCTACTGAATAATTGCATACAAGTATGAAATTATTCAGACATAACTGCATATTTGTATGCATGAAAGTTTTGCAGAATTGAGGCATGGAAATATTTGTATACTTGTATGTTGTTTTTCATATACAACAGCATACTTGTATGCAGATATACGCTGGTGCTTATTTTCCATAAAGAAATTGAATTGTTATGTATAACATGCTTGTATTTCATGAAATCTGCATACATGTATGCATGTATGCTGATGTTTTACGCAGAATTGAAATTTTTTTTTTGAGCAAACAGAATTGAAATATATGCATACACATATGCAACTATTTTGAAATATATGCATCTTTTGATGCATTTTACTGCATTTTCACTGTTTTGAGTTTTTTTTATTTTGACGTTTTTATGATTGTTTTTCCCCTTGATTTTTTTCGATTAATTGTTTTATTTAATTACGAATTTACGTGATTTTTTTATTGAATTTTCGAAAAATAGGGATGTAATTTGCAATAAGTTTATGACCGGACCTGAGCCTAATTTTGAAACTTAATAGGGACATGTGCCAAACGGACCCTTAAGGATATATAGATGTTAAATTTAGTGTTTCTTGGTACGTTGAAAGAAGCTTGACAATTCACGCTAAGAATTTGTAGGCATTAAGCTAAGCTAGTAGTCCAGTACAATGATGGGAAGAAAATGCAGTACCAATACTTAGCTACAAAGGAATATCTCTCTCTCTCTCTCTCTCTCTATATATATATATATATATATATTTAAGTTTAGCGTACCCGTTATATAAAACTCAACTCGTTTATGGACCTCTATCGACAATAATAAACATACCTTTATGACGAGCAATGCGTCAAGATTGCAAATATATAATAATATAGACAAGTTAATTGATTTTGTGAGACCACAAAAGAGCTGATTTAAGGTGCAAATACATTAAACAAAAAAGTAGCTTATTTTCCAAAATAAAAATTACAAAAAAATTCTATAAATTAAACTGAAAATATGTCTTAAAAATCTTATCCAAATTCGAAACCAATATTTAATTATATTAAATAAATCATTATGGCTTATAAACGATTCTGTAACGACTGTTCAGAAATTTGACTTGGGCACAACTCACAATATATGAAGCGAAATCTCCATTTTACTCTTCAAAATATAATTCAAAAGGTTCGAACGTTTCTTGTTTCGAAGAAATCCGACTTATAACGAACTCTGTATAGTCGTTTATATTTGAAAACGTAATATTACTAACTATCACGATGTTACGAGCTCGTTTTAAATTATATTATAAATAAATATGTTCAACTATCATTTATTAAATAAATTCGTTATTACAATTCAACTCTAAACTGAATTAAATCTATTAAATTACCCAATTCTCAAAATATTGCTAATTCAGCCATTTCCGACTATTTCGGAATTAAATTTATTATTCCATTATTTATATTAATTAAATATTCAAAATATTTGAATTCAAATCATTTAAATTATCAAACCAATAAATTAAATTAATTAATTACTAAATCGCTAAAATTCTAGGACGTTACATTCTTTCCCCCTTAAAAGAATTTCGTCCCCGAAATTACTAAGGTAGGAAAAATGCTACAAACTTGATTACAAGTTTAAAATTTCTTGTTTTAAATTCTTAACTTCAGTTTTAACTGAACCAAGAAATTTCAATTAAAATATTAATTCATTTTTATTAACGAAAATTTTCTAACATCTTAAATTTCACAAAAAAATCGCCAGCATCTCCTTTGCATCGCTCAATCGGTACAACTACAACTCGCCTCTCTATGCCTTCTTCAATCCAAAATAAAATCAAACAACCAAGTGGCTTGCCCAATAGGCTCATAAAAATCTCAAAATCATATATAATATAAACTTGTACCTTTTTGTCGAGCATACCATTTATTTCCAGCATTTGCTTCCCTTCACTATCTGCTTAACATATATCTTGACATTCCAATTGATCTCCAACAAATTTATCCCCAAATCCACTCATTCGCCTATATCTAAGCCAAATCCATTACAAAATCCAATTTCAATTCCAAATTCTTTCTCAACAATCTAATTCCATTCCTGATTATCTCTAATCCAATCCAAATTTATTTCAATATCATTTTCAACCAATTCAATTTTCACTTAACTGGTTTTTAGTTAAATTTCCATTTGATTCACAATCTTTATTTAACTTATTTACATTAAATCCAAATTTATTTATTCCCTTTTACCAGTTCAACTGTTAAACTTTATAAATTAAATTTTAAATTTCAGAATTTAAATTTTTGGGTTTTATTTCAAATCAGTTTGAAACCATATATATATTTACATATAATAATAGCAATTCAAAACATTTGAACTTTTGACAACTTTTTTTCTCAAAATAATTCAAAAACAAAATCTTTGGTGGTAATCCATCACTTTGAAACTCGAAAATGAAAATAGATGATGCGGTCGTCATCATCAGAATTATTTTCCAGTAATCAAGGTGAGTTCAGTACTATTTCATTTTCAAAACTTATTTTAAAACCCTTCCATTTTTAAATTGCTTCAAAATATCCTTATTATCATGTGGAAAACATTTTCTGTAATAACCCGGAAATTCTGAGCCAATCTAAAATTTTTATTTTGGCAATTTTAGCGAAGTTTGATTATTTAAAATGAATTATTTTAAATAATAACGACGAGAAATTTATTTTGAATAGAATAGAATGTATATATTTATATAGATCGTCGTTAGAATATAAATAATTATTTATAATTATAAAAGGAATTGAAAATGGCGCGGTAGTTCGATAATTCGATTTCAAAGTTCAAATGAATGTACCGGGTGCAAAATAAACCGGTTTTTAGTGAAACCAAAAATATTTGAATCTAATAGAGAATATCTTTCCAACGAATCCGAAAAAATCAAAATTTCATAGCGGGAATCAAAAGATATGTCCAGTTGAAAATTCAGAATAGTCGCTATGGAATTTCGGCCCTTAAAAATGGAAATTTTGCAAACGACCTCGGTTTTCGACGAAACCACTTTTGTTGGATCCGTGATGTCAAGTTATTAGTAGGTTTCAAATTTCGTAATTTTTCGAATCAATATGTGAGCGTGGCGAAGGAAAACGCGTTTGACCAATTTCAGTTGATTTTAATCGACTGGAAAATGGGCATTTTCCAAACGGTCTCAGAATTCGATGAAACTAGTTTTGTTAGGACCGTATCGTCAATACGAAGCTAGAAAATATTTTTCGGGAATTTTTAGAGTTCGTATGTGGGCCCAGTAAATAGAAATGCGCGTTCAAATTCAATATATAGAGTTATATGTTGATTTTGACGAAAACTGATCGAATCAGCTTACGATAAATATCCCATTGTGTTCAGAATGGGGGTAATTAGTTAGGGATGACAGGCGGTGGGTACGATTTCGAGTTCGAAAATAAAACTTGCTTTTTGAAATTAAATAAATTAAAAATAGAATACCCCTCTCTCTCCTCCTTATTTCCTCTCAGCCCCCCCGATTTCATTTTCAACAGAAATTAAAAAGAAAAAAAAGAAAATGGAAGGGGGGTTCACGATCTCGTCCCCCCCACCCCCCCCCCCCCCCCACCCCCCGTCGGCCTTCCACCGCCGCCAAGGCGGGCGCTACCGCCTCTGACCCACGCTACGCCACTCCCTCTCTCCCTTCGAAGCCCCAAATTCTGATGCGCCCTAGCCTCCCCACCGCACCATCCTCCCACCGACGCCACCACTTCGCGAGCCTCCACCAACCTCCGACGCACCCATCCGCCCCTCCTCCAGCGCTGAAAACAGCCCCCCCTATCGTTAAAGCTTGTAAGTCCTTTTTTTTATTTTATTTTTTAGTATATGTAGCTTTGTCTTCTTATCTATTTTTATAGGAAGAAAGTAAGGTTTTTTATAGGAAGAAAATATAGATTTTTATACGAAGAAAATATAGATTTTTATACAAAGAAAGTTTTGATTTTTAATGAAGTAAAGACATGATTTTTAATGAAGAAAAGATCTGATCTTTGAAAAAGAAGAGATATGATTTTTATTTTAAGCAAAGATTCAATTTTTATTTGTTAACAAAGATTAGATTTTTAAAAATATAAAAGCGTGATTTTTATGAATATAAAAACATGAATTTTATGTGGTAGAGATTATAAAAATATGATATTTATTTATTGAATGAAGTAATAAAAATATAATTTTGATTATGAACAACGTAGTAAGGACTGCATTGAAATTTCAAACAAATCCAGACGGTTCAGCAGTTCAAAAGCAAAGCACGGCGGAGTGGAACCCTCTGTGAGAACTTCTCACTTTAAATTTCCTTTTCTAGTTAAAATTATATACTAGGATGCAGACGGTGCTTAGCAGCACCCGACACCCGTCGTCCACAGACCATGGACGGCTTGTATGCTTGTTTGTTTGATTTTGATGTGTAGTTGATTGTGTGATGTGGAATGATATAAAATATTTTATAGTTAAAAATATATTTTTTAACGTGTATATAAAATAAATATTTATAAACAAATTGGACGGTTTGTTTATATACACTGATTTGACTGATATTGATTGGGATGATAAATTTTACACATCGCCCAACTGCACAAATAAAATCTATGTTTGATTGTTTGGAACCCCACACGGGTGTTGGGATGATATTTGGCGTAAACTAATCCCAATTATTTAATTGTATGTCGATCGATTGGTCGACAGACTGTGTAAGCGTTAATTATTTATATTTAATGCTTATGCAGTTGTGTGGTGCACTTTGGATGATGGTTGATTATTTATCGTTGCTATTATATACATGTGTTGTATGGAATCCATATAATTAACATTATATGGTAATTGATTGGGCCTCATTCCAATTGGAAAAATAAAGAATATTATAAAATAAAGATTCATGTGTTGACAGTACTCATTTGTTGAGATTAGTCATGTGTTGAACGAAATATTTTAATAATAAAATTTACATCTTTATCATATATATAAAATTAGAACTAACTGGAAAATAGATAAGAGGATGGTCTCCTGGATATTGATCTGAAGTTGGTTTCGGCCTTCGGGGTTAATATTTAGGGAATCGTTCTCCTACTAATTTACGGTTAGAGTTTGATTAAAATTTAAACGATAGAAATAGTTATGTGTTGACAGTACTCATTTGTTGAGATTAGTCATGGGTTGAAAGAAATATAGATTCATGTGTTGAATAGAATAAATATTCATTTTTTGAATAGAATAACGAAGTTATTGAAAAATATAAAGCCGTGTTGATTAGAGATGCGCTATTTTGACGCGAACAATATTTATATCGATTATATTCGTTTTTATAATGAATATTGAAAATAGATTTAAAAATTGAATTGAATAGAAAACGAATTCGAATTGAATTGAATAGAAAACGAATTCGAATTGAATTGAATAGAAAACGAATTTGAATTGAACCGAATATAAAACGAATTCGAATTGAATTGAATAGAAAACGAATTCGAATTGAGTTGAATAGAAAACGAATTCGAATTGAATTGAATATAAAACGAATTCGAATTGAATTGAATATAAAACGAATTCGAATTGAATTGAATATAAAACGAATTCGAATTGAATTGAATATAAAACGAATTCGAATTGAATTGAATATAAAATGAATTCGAATTGAATTGAATATAAAACGAATTCGAATTGAATTGAATTGAAAAGAAAATGAATTCAAATCGAATTAAAATCGATTTGAATTGAAATCAAATAGAAATGAAAGTAAAAAGAATTTATAATGGAAAATTCAATTTTGATTTGAATTTGAAATGAAGGTTGAGATTGTTTTTGAAACAAATTTGAAATGATTTATAAAATTCGTTTTGAAAGGAAATCGACGAAATATATATAATATATATATTATATATATAATGGCCTGAATAGAACGCGCCGCGCTGCGGCAGTTTGTGAATTTCGACCATTGACTTCGAACGGACATTACGGGAGATCCGATCGTCGGATTCTCCTAAAACCGGAACCGTTGGGTTCGTATCGACAAGAGCTTTCCAATGAATATTAGAAATTTGAAATCTAATGGTTGGATGTGGAGATACGTCCAAATCTATTTCAGAAAAGGTCGTTGTAAGTGCGGTTCGATGGCCGTTTTTGGAAATCGACTGTACGGGCCTTGATAAAATTATCAAAAATATCACTAATTTGTATAAAATCATAAGAAATGATTTGTGAAGAACTGGGATGAAAAATCCCACATTTTAAAGATAAAAATGGATTTTTATCGAAATGAACTAGTTTTGAACTAAAATTAAAACCCAATTATTTCTAAATAAATAAATTGGATTTGAAATAGGTTTTAAATAACCAGAATTTCTAATATATTTTATTGGAATTGAATTACAATTGATTTGTGGGTTTATTGCGAACGGTGTTTTAAATAACACTTGTTCTTTAACCCGATAATAAATAGAATGTGATTTGGGTTTATCGTGAACTGTGTTTTAAATGACATTAGTTCTTTAACCCAGTAAAAGGAGTTTTAATGAATCTGTAATTAGATTGAAATGTGAATTGATAATTTAAATTATCAAATTTGGAAAGTGAACGAGAATGGAGTATCACCAGTTTTGCTCCAAAGAAATAGTTAAATCTTTAATTAGATTTGAACGTGAAATAGTAATTAATTTTACCGATAACACCGTGGTGTTAGATATGGAGTATTACCAGTTTTTCCTCATAGGATGAATAGGCTGGTATTGGGAAATAAAATAAATAATTAATTCGGTGTGGTTAGCTAATCCCGACTAGTTTGGAAAACCTTGACATGGCTTGAAATGACATCCAAAGGAAGATTAAAGGATAAATTTTAAAGAATTTATCTTTGATAAAATTAATGGGAACCTTTCCCTAAGAATATGAAATTTAGAAACTAGCTGTAGGTTAGCTAAGAAGAATGGTTTCCTGGGTATTGATCTGATGTTGGTTTCGGCCTTCGGGGTTAATATTTGGGAAATTGTTCTCTTGCTGATTTACGGTTAGTGGCTGCTGAATTGGAATGAGGCGTATGTTGTGTTTGTGTAACATTTGTTTATTATATACGCGGGTTGTTCGGAAAGGCCGGGTTTATACCCATTCTGAATAACTGATTCGACAATAAGTCGAAGATGAAGACGGTGGTAGAAGACCTGAAGTCTTCACATCGTTTGGGTGATTACTGATGATCTTGATTGGGATGTACACCCAAGATGAGGGAATCAGTTGGTGATCGTCCAGACGTACTTGGAGATCGATGGATATGCGAGGAAAGTGCCTCCGATTTCGTTCAGACCCAGAATGAACTTATAAATGGACGGTGTGTCTGACATTGGATTTTATTCTGTGCTGATTGATCTCTATTAAATATACATCTGTTTGGCGGTGGAGAATTATTATCTTGCTTAACGCCCTTCTCTGAGACGTACGAGCTCAAAGGTTGTATATGATGGACATTAGTCGCATGGCATGAATTGCAAGTGCGGCATGCATAAGTGGCAAATGATCAAGGCTTCTGTTGAAAAGCAAAGTCTTGTGGTTGATGATCAAAGCACGGCCTACGTGGCATAGCTTTGTGTATAGCGTGGATTTGTGAGCCTCACACCTCGGTATGAGTCAAAAACGGGATAAGGACTGCAGGGAGAGCACGACGTTTCTTTCTAGCTAGAGGTAGTGTCAGTGCTTAAACTGGCTAACATTTATATTATTTTTACCTATGTGGTTGTTGGAATGCGAGGCGCCTCGGATATAGGTCTGTTAGGACCGGGAAACGTGTGTTCAGGAATAATTAATCCTCAAACGTAAGGGAGGACCGGCCCTGAAGCATCCAGGGGTTACCCAGAGTGTGTAGTCCCGAGGCATTTGCTAGAGTGGCTTGAAGCGGAGAGGAGCTTGCCCCTTGCCTCGACTCATGACGGAAATCCAATTTCCAATACGAGATATTTCAGTTTTATTTGTAGAGCCTAGTATGGCGACATGATATATGGTACCCATGCCGTCTATGATTGATATTTATGATTGAAATTGTTTTGACACTATACACTTATAATAGTATCAAATGATTTGTTTTAAACGTACCAAGCATGTTTGGCTATTATAAGGGAAAACCCTATCCTCCGGCTTGCGTTGCATTGTGTGATGGGACCTGGGTCTTATAATAGCTTCATTTTTCGAAAAAGCATTGCGTTGTTTATTCTATGCACTGGTACTCTTGGGTGGAAACCCGTTCCGTGTTATACGGCGTGGTCCCTTGAATTACTATCTTTTAAAGTAAAGTTTTAAATAACTGTTTTAGTTCTCACACCAGTCACATGACTGACCTGGAGTTTATTGTTTTAACATAAACTCTGGGTGCCCTTATTTTCCGCACGGGCAGCTAGTAGTTTTGGTTTTGCAGATTTATATTCACAGGATCCTTATTTACAGCTGGAACGATGCTCGGAAAGCTCTGTATCCGTGTATTACTTTCAGTTGTGATTTGTATTATTTTTCCGCTGCAATACTGTATTTAAATCTCTGATATTTATCGAATGTAATTTATTCATTTATACTCTGTATATTCTTGTATCTGATGGAATTGTTGTAAATAACAATGAAATGTTCTTCTGTTTGCGTTCTGATTCGTCTAATCCTCAATTATATCTGTGCTTTCCTTCATGTGGAAGTTCGGGTCGTCTCATTTTGGTATCAGAGCGAGGTTTACAGAGCTCGAGGACAAGACACATTAGAACCGAATGAAAGGATCCATCAGATATTAGATTAGTAGTATCCAATTAGAATGACTCGTTAGAGATAGGATCAGTAGTATCCAAGAACGAGTGTGAAGAGTATATTTTTCAAATGAAAACAAATTTTGTTTTGAAAATTAAATTCAATTTTACGTATTTGAATATTTTATTTGTAGTGAATTTGGACAATCGAGTATATAAAGATTTTGCATATACGCGTCATGAACGTATATTCGAAGTTTTAATATACTGGATAGATATAGAATCACACTCTAGTCGCCCGGAGATGGTTCTGATGACCGCTATAGTTCGAACATCATCAGAATTGGTATTCGAGTTTTGAAGGTGTGATATCTATATATTTCCATTAGACTGGTGTGAGAACCAAAATATAGCTAGAATACATTGTTGTGATTTGGCATCAAAAATGTGATTTTTGACTATATATCAAAATTATGAATTTGAAACGATAATTTACTAATTGATTGATGTTTGTGTTGTTTGTTTATTTGTTTGATAATTTTGAACCGTTTAGCCTAATGGAACCAAATATAGAATTGTATTAAAAATTATTTGCAATTGCATGCATGTACATATATATGTGTGAATAGGTCATAGTAAGGAGGCTAGAGAAGAAGAATAAAATTGTTTGCCCGACAAATAGGTACATGTTTACCATAATTTGCTGTTTTGTTTGGGTGATGATGATTTTATGAGCCGATTGGCTAGCCGCTTGAATTTTTCTTTTTCTTTTGGATTGAAGAAGGCCATGGGAGGCTATATGAAATATCCCGAAGTCCCCGGTGCAGGGGAGGTTATGGCGAAATTTATCGAAAATTTAGGGTGTTAGCCAAATTTTTGAAAAATTTGAAAAGTTCTTAGAAACTAAAAAGTTGAAGAACTTAAGCTGTAGCGAAAATACTGAAAGTTGAGTTGGTTTGTAGAACAACTTTCAGCTTCGTTCCTTTTTGGGGACAAAAAGTTTTAAGTGGGGGAGATTGTAATAACCCGGAAATTCTGAGCCAATTTAAAATTTTTATTTTGGCAATTTTTGCTAATTTTGATTATTTAAAATGAATTATTTTAAATAATAACGATGAGAAATTTATTTTGAATAGAATATAACGTATATATTTATATAGATCGTCGTTAGAATATAAATAATTAGTTATAATTATAAAAGGAATTGAAAATGGCGCGGTAGTTCGATAATTCGATTTCAAAGTTCAAATGAATGTACCGGGTGCAAAATAAACGGGTTTTTAGTGAAACCAAAAATATTTGAATCTAATAGAGAATATCTTTCCAACGAATCTGAAAAATTAAAATTTCATAGCGGGAATCAAAAGATATGTCCAGTTGAAAATTCAGAATAGTCGCTATGGAATTTCGGCCCTTAAAAATGGAAATTTTGCAAACGACCTCGGTTTTCGACGAAACCACTTTTGCTGGATCTGTGATGTCAAGTTATTGGTAGGTTTCAAATTTCGTAATTTTTCGAATCAATATGTGAGCGTGGCGAAGGAAAACGCGTTTGACCATTTTCAGTTGATTTTAATCAACTGGAAAATGGCCATTTTTCAAACGGTCTCAGAATTCGATGAAACTAGTTTTGTTAGGACTGTATCATCAATATGAAGCTAGAAAATATTTTTCGGAAATTTTTAGAGTTCGTATGTGGGCCCAGTAAATTGAAATGTGCGTTCAAATTCAATATATAGAGTTATATGTTGATTTTGACGAAAACTGATCGACACGATCGAATCAGCTTACGATACATATCCCATTATGTTCGGAATGGGTGTAATTAGTTAGGGATGACAGGCGGTGGGTTCGATTTCGAGTTCGAAAATAAAAGTTGTTTTTGAAATTAAATAAATTAAAAATAGAATACCCTCTCTCTCCTCCTTATTTCCTCTCAGCCCCCCCCCCCGATTTCATTTTCAACAGAAATTAAAAAGAAAAGAAAATAAAATGGAAGGGGGGTTCGCGATTTCGTCGCCCCCCCCCCCCCCCCCCCCCACCCCCCCTCCCCCCCCCCCTGTCAGCCTTCCAACGCCGCCAAGGCGGGCGCCACCGCCTCTGACCCACGCTGCGCCACCCCCTCTCTCCCTTCGAAGCCCCAAAGTTTGACGCTCCCTAGCCTCCCCACCGCACTTTCCTCCCACCGACGCCACCACTTCACGAGCCTCCAGCCCCCACCAACCTCCGACGCACCCATCCGCCCCTCCTCCAGCTATGAAAACAGCCCGCCCCCCCTCTCGTTAAAGCTTGTAAGTCCTTTTTTATTTTATTTTTTAGTATATGTAGCTTTGTCTTCTTATCTATTTTTATAGGAAGAAAGTAAGGTTTTTTATAGGAAGAAAATATAGATTTTTATACGAAGAAAATATAGATTTTTATACAAAGAAAATTTAGATTTTTAATGAAGTAAAGACGTGATTTTTAATGAAGAAAAGATTTGATCTTTGAAAAAGAAGAGATATGATTTTTATTATAAGCAAAGATTCAATTTTTATTTGTTAACAAAGATTAGATTTTTAAAAATATAAAAGCGTGATTTTTATGAATATAAAAACATGAATTTTATATGGTAGAGATTATAAAAATATGATATTTATTTATTGAATGAAGTAATAAAAATATAATTTTGATTATGAACAGCGTAGTAAGGACTGCATTGGAATTTCAAACAAATCCAGACGGTTCAGCAGTTCAAAAGCAAAGCACGGCGGAGTGGAACCCTCTGTAAGAACTTCTCACTTTAAATTTCCTTTTCTAGTTAAAATTATATACTAGGATGCAGACGGTGCTTAGCAGCACCCGACACCCGTCGTCCACAGACCATGGACGGCTTGTATGCTTGTTTGTTTGATTTTGATGTGTAGTTGATTGTGTGATGTGGACTGATATAAAATATTTTATAGTTAAAAATATAATTTTTAACGTGTATATAAAATAAATATTTATAAACAAATCGGATGATTTATTTATATACACTGATTTGACTGATATTGATTGGGACGATAAATTTTACACATCGCCCAACTACACAAATAAAATCTGTGTTTGATTGTTTGAAACCCCACACGGGTGTTGGGATGATATTTGGCCTGCACTAATCCCAATTATTTAATTGTATGTCGATCGATTGGTCGACAGACTGTGTAAGCGTTAATTATTTATATTTAATGCTTATGCAGTTGTGTGGTGCACTTTGGATGATGGTTGATTATTTATCGTTGCTATTATATACATGTGTTGTATGGAATCCATATAATTAACATTATATGGTAATTGATTGGGCCTTATTCCAATTGGGAAAATAAAGAATATTATAAAATAAAGATTCATGTGTTGACAGTACTCATTTGTTGAGATTATTCATGTGTTGAACGAAATATTTTAACAATAAAATTTACATCTTTATCATATATATAAAATTAGAACTAACTGGAAAATAGATAAGAGGATGGTCTCCTGGATATTGATCTGATGTTGGTTTTGACCTTCGGGGTTAATATTTAGGGAATCGTTCTCCTACTAATTTACGGTTAGAGTTTGATTAAAATTTAAACGATAGAAATAGTTATGTGTTGACAATACTCATTTGTTGAGATTAGTCATGGGTTGAAAGAAATATAGATTCATGTGTTGAATAGAATAAATATTCATTTTTGAATAGAATAACGAAGTTATTGAAAAATATAAAGCCGTGTTGATTAGAGATGCGCTATTTTGACGCGAACGATATTTATATCGATTATATTCGTTTTTATAATGTATATTGAAAAGAGATTTAAAAATTGAATTGAATTGAATAGAAAACGAATTCGAATTGAACTGAATAAAAAACGAATTCGAATTGAATTGAATAGAAAACGAATTCGAATTTAATTGAATAGAAAACGAATTCGAATTGAATATAAAACGAATTCGAATTGAATTGAATAGAAAACGAATTCGAATTGAATTGAATATAAAACTAATTCGAATTGAATTGAATATAAAACGAATTCGAATTGAATTGAATATAAAACGAATTCGAATTGAATTGAATTGAAAAGAAAATGAATTCAAATCGAATTAAAATCGTTTTGAATTGAAATCAAATAGAAATGAAAGTAAAAAGAATTTATAATGGAAAATTCAATTTTGATTTGAATTTGAAATGAAGGTTGAAATTGTTTTTGAAACAAATTTGAAACGATTTATAAAATTCGTTTTGAAAGGAAATCGACGAAATATATATATAATATATATTTTATATATATAAAGGCCTGAATAGAACGCGTCGCGCTGCGCCAGTTTGTGAATTTCGACCATTGACTTCGAATGGACATTACGGGAGATCCGACCGTCGGATTCTCCTAAAACCGGAACCGTTGGTTTCGTATCGACAAGAGATTTCCAATGAATATTAGAAATTTGAAATCTAATGGTTGGATTTGGAGATACGTCCAAATCAATTTCAGAAAAGGTCATTGTAAGTGCAGTTCGATGGCCGTTTTTGGAAATCGACTGTACGGGCCTTGATAAAATTATCAAAAATATCACTAATTTGTATAAAATCGTAAGAAATGATTTGGGAAGAACTGGGATGAAAAATCCCACATTTGTAAAGATAAAAATGGATTTTTCTCGAAATGAACTAGTTTTGAACTAAAATTAAAACCCAATTATTTCTAAATAAATAAATTGGATTTGAAATAGGTTTTAAATAACCAGAATTTCTAATATATTTTATTGGAATTGAATCACAATTGATTTGTGCGTTTATTGTGAACGGTGTTTTAAATAACACTTGTTCTTTAACCCGATAATAAATAGAATGTGATTTGGGTTTATCGTGAACTGTGTTTTAAATGACATTAGTTCTTTAACCCAGTAAAAGGAGTTTTAATGAATCTGTAATTAGATTGAAATGTGAATTGATAATTTAAATTATCAAATTTGGAAAGTGAGCGAGAATGGTGTATCACCAGTTTTGCTCCAAAGCGATAGTTAAATCTTTAATTAGATTTGAACGTGAAATAGTAATTAATTTTACTGATAACACTGTGGTGTTAGATATGGAGTATTACCAGTTTTTCCTCATGGGATGAATAGGTTGGTATTGGGAAATAAAATAAATAATTAATTCGGTGTGGTTAGCTAATCCCGACTAGTTTGGAAAACCTTGACATGGCTTGAAATGACATCCAAAGGAAGATTAAAGGATAAATTTTAAAGAATTTATCTTTGATAAAATTAATGGGAAACTTTCCCTAAGAATATGAAATTTAGAAACTAGCTGTAGGTTAGCTAAGAAGAATGGTTTCCTGGGTATTGATCTGATGTTGGTTTCGGCCTTCGGGGTTAATATTTGGGAAATTGTTCTCTTGTTGATTTACGGTTAGTGGCTGCTGAATTGGAATGAGGCATATGTTGTGTTTGTGTAACATTTGTTTATTATATACGCGGGTTGTTCGGAAAGGCCGGGTTTATACCCATTCTGAATAACTGATTCGACGATAAGTCGAAGATGAAGACGGTGGTAGAAGACCGAAAGTCTTCACATTGTTTGGGTGATTGCTGATGAACTTGATTGGGATGTACACCCAAGATGAGGGAATCAGTTGGTGATCGTCCAGACGTACTTGGAGATCGATGGATATGCGAGGAAAGTGCCTCCGGTTTCGTTCAGACCCAGAACGAACTTGTAAATGGATGGTGTGTCTGACATTGGATTTTATTCTGTGCTGATTGATCTTTATTAAATATACATCTGTTTGGCGGTGGAGAATTATTCTCTTGCTTAACGCCCTTCTCTGAGATGTATGAGCTCAAAGGTTGTATATCGATGGACATCAGTCGCATGGCATGAATTGTCAGTGTGGCATGCCTAAGTGGCAAATGATCAAGGCTTCTGTTGAAAAGCAAAGTCTTGTGGTTGATGATTAAAGCACGGCCTACGTGGCATAGCTTTGTGTATAGCGTGGATTCGCGAGCCTCACACTCGGTATGAGTCAAAAACGGGATAAGGACTACAGGGAGAGCACGACGTTTCTTTCTAGCTAGAGGTAGTGTCAGTGCTTAAACTGGCTAACATTTATATTATTTTTACCTATGTGGTTGTTGGAATGCGAGGCACCTCGGATATAGGTCTGTTAGGACCGGGAAACGTGTGTTCAGGAATAATTAATCCTCAAACGTAAGGGAGGACCGACCCTGAAGCATCCAGGGGTTACCCAGAGTGTGTAGTCCCGAGGCATTTGCTAGAGTGTCTTGAAGCGGAGAGGAGCTTGCCCCTTGCCTCGACTCATGACGGAAATCCAATTTCCAATACGAGATATTTCGGTTTTATTTGTAGAGCCTAGTATGGCGACATGATATATGGTACCCATGCCGTCTATGATTGATATTTATGATTGAAATTGTTTTGACACTATACACTTATAATAGTATCAAATGATTTGTTTTAAACATACCAAGCATGTTTGGCTATTATAAGGGAAAACCCTATCCTCCGGCTTGCGTTGCATTGTGTGATGGGACCTGGGTCTTATAATAGCTTCATTTTTCGAAAAAGCATTGCGTTGTTTATTCTATGCACTGGTATTCTTGGGAGGAAACCCGTTCCGTGTTATACGGCGTGGTCCCTTGAATTACTCTCTTTTAAAGTAAAGTTTTAAATAACTGTTTTAGTTCTCACACCAGTCACATGACTGACCTGGAGTTTATTGTTTTAACATAAACTCTGGGTGCCCTTATTTTCCGCACGGGCAGCTAGTAGTTTTGGTTTTGCAGATTTATATTCACAGGATCCTTATTTACAGCTAGAACGATGCTCGGAAAGCTCTGTATCCGTGTATTACTTTCAGTTGTGTTTTGTATTATTTTTCCGCTACAATACTGTATTTAAATCTCTGATATTTATCGAATGTAATTTATTCATTTATACTCTGTATATTCTTGTATCTGATGGAATTGTTGTAAATAACAATGAAATGTTCTTCTGTTTGCGTTCTGATTCGTCTAGTCCTCAATTCTATCCGTGCTTTCCTTCACGGGGAAGTTCGGGTCGTCTCATTTTGGTATCAGAGCGAGGTTTACAGAGCTCGAGGACAAGACACATTAGAACCGAACGAAAGAATCCATCAGATATTAGATTAGTAGTATCCAATTAGAATGACTCGTTAGAGATAGGATCAGTAGTATCCAAGAACGAGTGTGAAGAGTATATTTTTCAAATGAAAACAAATTTTGTTTTGAAAATTAAATTCAATTTTACGTATTTGAATATTTTATTTGTAGTGAATTTGGACAATCGAGTATATAAAGATTTTGCATATACGTGTCATGAACGTATATTCGAAGTTTTAATATACTGGATAGATATAGAATCACACTCTAGTCGCCCGGAGATGGTTCTGATGACCGCTATAGTTCGAACATCATCAGAATTGGTATTCGAGTTTTGAAGGTGTGATATCTATATATTTCCATTAGACTGGTGTAAGAACCAAAATATAGCTAGAATGCATTGTTGTGATTTGGCATCAAAAATGTGATTTTTGACTATATATCAAAATTATGAATTTGAAACGATAATTCACTAATTGATTGATGTTTGTGTTGTTTGTTTGATAATTTTGAACCGTTTAGCCTAATGGAACCAAATATAGAATTGTATTAAAAATTATTTGCAATTGCATGCATGTACATATATATGTGTGAATAGGTCATGCAAGGAGGCTAGAGCAGAAGAATAAAATTGTTTGCCCGACAAATAGGTACATGTTTACCATAATTTGCTATTTTGTTTGGGTGATGATGATTTTATGAGCCGATTGGCTAGCCGCTTGGCTTTTTCTTTTTCTTTTGGATTGAAGAAGGCCATGGGAGGCTATATGAAATATCCCGAAGTCCCCGGTGCAGGGGAGGTTATGGCGAAATTTTTCGAAAATTTAGGGTGTTAGCCAAATTTTTGAAAAATTTGAAAAGTTCTTAGAAACTACAAAGTTGAAGAACTTAAGCTGTAGCGAAAATAGTGAAAGTTGAGTTGGTTTGTAAAACAACTTTCAGCTTCGTTCCTTTTTGGGGACGAAAAGTTTTAAGTGGGGGAGATTGTAATAACCCAGAAATTCTGAGCCAATTTATAATTTTTATTTTGGCAATTTTAGCTAATTTTGATTATTTAAAATGAATTATTTTAAATAATAACGACGAGAAATTTATTTTGAATAGAATATAACGTATATATTTATATAGATCATCGTTAGAATATAAATAATTATTTATAATTATAAAAGGAATTGAAAATGGCACGGTAGTTCGATAATTCGATTTCAAAGTTCAAATGAATGTACCGGGTGCAAAATAAACGGGTTTTTAGTGAAACCAAAAATATTTGAATCTAATAGAGAATCTCTTTTCAACGAATCTGAAAAATCAAAATTTCATAGCGGGAATCAAAAGATATGTCCAGTTGAAAATTCAGAATAGTCGCTATGGAATTTCGGCCCTTAAAAATGGAAATTTTGCAAACGACCTCGGTTTTCGACGAAACCACTTTTTTTGGATCCGTGATGTCAAGTTATTGGTAGGTTACAAATTTCGTAATTTTTCAAATCAATATGTGAGCGTGGCGAAGGAAAACGCGTTTGACCATTTTCAGTTGATTTTAATCGACTGGAAAATGGCCATTTTTCAAACGGTCTCAGAATTCGATGAAACTAGTTTTGTTAGGACCGTATCGTCAATACGAAGCTAGAAAATATTTTTCGGGAATTTTTAGAGTTCGTATGTGGGCCCAGTAAATTGAAATGCGCGTTCAAATTCAATATATAGAGTTATATGTTGATTTTGACGAAAACTGATCGAAACGGTCGAATCAGCTTACGATACATATCCCATTGTGTTCGGAATGGGGGTAATTAGTTAGGGATGACAGGCGGTGAGTTCGATTTCGAGTTCGAAAATAAAAGTTGCTTTTTGAAATTAAAAATAGAATACCCCTCTCTCTCCTCCTTATTTCCTCTCAGCCCCCCCCCCCCCCCCGATTTCATTTTCAACAGAAATTAAAAAGAAAAAAAAATTAAAATGGAAGGGCGGTTCGAGATCTCGCCCCCCCCCCCCCCCCCCCGTCGGCCTTCCACCGCCGCCCAGGCGGGCGCCACCGCCTCTGACCCACGCTGCGCCACCCCCTCTCTCCCTTCGAAGCCCCAAAGTCTGACGCGCCCTAGCCTCCCCACCGCACCTTCCTCCCACCGACGCCACCACTTCACAAGCCTCCAACCTCCGACGCACCCATCCGCCCCTCCTCCAGCGCTGAAAACAGCCACCCCCCCTCTCGTTAAAGCTTGTAAGTCCTTTTTTTATTTTATTTTTTAGTATATGTAGCTTTGTCTTCTTATTTATTTTTATAGGAAGAAATTAAGGTTTTTTATAGGAAGAAAATATAGATTTTTATACGAAGAAAATATAGATTTTTATACAAAGAAAATTTAGATTTTTAATGAAGTAAAGACGTGATTTTTAATGAAGAAAAGATTTGATCTTTGAAAAAGAAGAGATATGATTTTTATTATAAGCAAAGATTCAATTTTTATTTGTTAACAAAGATTAGATTTTTAAAAATATAAAAGCGTGAGTTTTATGAATATAAAAACATGAATTTTATATGGTAGAGATTATAAAAATATGATATTTATTTATTGAATGAAGTAACAAAAATATAATTTTGATTATGAACAGCGTAGTAAGGACTGCATTGGAATTTCAAACAAATCCAGATGGTTCAGCAGTTCAAAAGCAAAGCACGGCGGAGTGGAACCCTCTATGAGAACTTCTCACTTTAAATTTCCTTTTCTAGTTAAAATTATATACTAGGATGCAGATGGTGCTTAGCAGCACCCGACACCCGTCGTCCACAGACCATGGACGACTTGTATGCTTGTTTGTTTGATTTTGATGTGTAGTTGATTGTGTGATGTGGAATGATATAAAATATTTTATAGTTAAAAATATAATTTTTAACGTGTATATAAAATAAATATTTATAAACAAATCGGACGATTTGTTTATATACACTGATTTGACTGATATTGATTGGGACGATAAATTTTACACATCGCCCAACTGCACAAATAAAATATGTGTTTGATTGTTTGAAACCCCACACGGGTGTTGGGATGATATTTGGCCTGCACTAATCCCAATTATTTAATTGTATGTCGATCGATTGGTCGACAGACTGTGTAAGCGTTAATTATTGATATTTAATGCTTATGCAGTTGTGTGGTGCACTTTGGATGATGGTTGATTATTTATCGTTGCTATTATATACATGTGTTGTATGGAATCCATATAATTAACATTACATGGTAATTGATTGGGCCTCATTCCAATTGGGAAAATAAAGAATATTATAAAATAAAGATTCATGTGTTGACAGTACTCGTTTTTTGAGATTAGTCATGTGTTGAACGAAATATTTTAACAATAAAATTTACATCTTTATCATATATATAAAATTAGAACTAACTGGAAAATAGATAAGAGGATGGTCTCCTGGATATTGATCTGATGTTGGTTTCGGCCTTCGGGGTTAATATTTAGGGAATCGTTCTCCTACTAATTTACGGTTAGAGTTTGATTAAAATTTAAACGATAGAAATAGTTATGTGTTGACAGTACTCATTTGTTGAGATTAGTCATGGGTTGAAAGAAATATAGATTCATGTGTTGAATAGAATAAATATTCATTTGTTGAATAGAATAACGAAGTTATTGAAAAATATAAAGCCGTGTTGTTTAGAGATGCGCTATTTTGACGTGAACGATATTAATATCGATTATATTCGTTTTTATAATGAATATTGAAAAGAGATTTAAAAATTGAATTGAATAGAAAACGAATTCGAATTGAATTGAATAGAAAACGAATTCGAATTGAACTGAATATAAAACGAATTCGAATTGAATTGAATAGAAAACGAATTCGAATTGAATTGAATAGAAAACGAATTCGAATTGAATTGAATAGAAAACGAATTCAAATTGAATTGAATATAAAACGAATTCGAATTGAATTGAATATAAAATGAATTCGAATTGAATTAAATTGAAAAGAAAAGGAATTCAAATCGAATTAAAATCGATTTGAATTGAAATCAAATAGAAATGAAAGTAAAAAGAATTTATAATGGAAAATTCAATTTTGATTTGAATTTGAAATGAAGGTTGAAATTATTTTTGAAACAAATTTGAAACGATTTATAAAATTCGTTTTGAAAGGAAATCGACGAAATATATATAATATATATATAATGGCCTGAATAGAACGCGCTGCGCTGCGGCAGTTTGTGAATTTCGACCATTGACTTCGAACGGACATTACGGGAGATCCGACCGTCGGATTCTCCTAAAACTGGAACCGTTGGGTTCGTATCGACAAGAGCTTTCCAATGAATATTATAAATTTGAAATCTAATGGTTAGATTTGGAGATATGTCCCAATCAATTTCCGAAAAGGTCGTTGTAAGTGCAGTTCGATGGCCGTTGTTGGAAATCGACTGTATGGGCCTTTATAAAATTATCAAAAATATCACTAATTTGTATAAAATCATAAGAAACGATTTGTGAAGAACTGGGATGAAAAATCCCACATTTGTAAAGATAAAAATGGATTTTTATCGAAATGTACTAGTTTTGAACTAAAATTAAAACCCAATTATTTCTAAATAAATAAATTGGATTTGAAATAGGTTTTAAATAACCAGAATTTCTAATATATTTAATTGGAATTGAATTACAATTGATTTGTGGGTTTATTGTGAACGGTGTTTTAAATAACACTTGTTTTTAACTCGATAATAAATAGAATGTGATTTGGGTTTATCGTGAACTGTGTTTTAAATGACATTAGTTCTTTAACCCAGTAAAAGGAGTTTTAATGAATCTGTAATTAGATTGAAATGTGAATTGATAATTTAAATTATCAAATTTGGAAAGTGAGCGAGAATGGAGTATCACCAGTTTTGCTCCAAAGCGATAGTTAAATCTTTAATTAGATTTGAACGTGAAATAGTAATTAATTTTACCGATAACACTGTGGTGTTAGATATAGAGTATTACCAGTTTTTCCTCATGGGATGAATAGGTTGGGATTGGGAAATAAAATAAATAATTAATTCGGTGCGGTTAGCTAATCCCGACTAGTTTGGAAAACCTTGATATGGCTTGAAATGACATCCAAAGGAAGATTAAAGGATAAAATTTAAAGAATTTATCTTTGATAAAATTAATGGGAACCTTTCCCTAAGAATATGAAATTTAGAAACTAGCTGTAGGTTAGCTAAGAAGAATGGTTTCCTGGTTATTGATCTGATGTTGGTTTCGACCTTCGGGGTTAATATTTGGGAAATTGTTCTCTTGCTGATTTACGGTTAGTGGCTGCTGAATTGTAATGAGGCGTATGTTGTGTTTGTGTAACATTTGTTTATTATATACGCGGGTTGTTCGGAACGGCCGGGTTTATACCCATTCTGAATAACCGATTCGACGATAAGTCGAAGATGAAGACGGTGGTAGAAGACCGGAAGTCTTCACATCATTTGGGTGATTACTGATGATCTTGATTGGGCTGTACACCCAAGATGAGGGAATCAGTTGGTGATCGTCCAGACGTACTTGGAGATCGATGGATATGCGAGGAAAGTGCCTCCGGTTTCGTTCAGACCCAGAACGAACTTGTAAATGGACTGTGTGTCTGACATTGGATTTTATTCTGTGCTGATTGATCTCTATTAAATATACATCTGTTTTGCGGTGGAGAATTATTCTCTTGCTTAACGCCCTTCTCTGAGACGTACGAGCTCAAAGGTTGTATATCGATGGACATCAGTCGCATGGCATGAATTGCCAGTGTGGCATGCCTAAGTGGCAAATGATCAAGGCTTCTGTTGAAAAGAAAAGTCTTGTGGTTGATGATCAAAGCACGGCCTACGTGGCATAGCTTTGTGTATAGCGTGGATTCGCGAGCCTCACACCTCGGTATGAGGCAAAAATGGGATAAGGACTGCAGGAAGAGCACGACGTTTCTTTCTAGCTAGAGGTAGTGTCAGTGCTTAAACTGGCTGACATTTATATTATTTTTACCTATGTGGTTGTTGGAATGCGAGGCGCCTCAGATATAGGTCTGTTAGGACCGGGAAACGTGTGTTCAGGAATAATTAATCCTCAAACGTAAGGGAGGACCGGCCCTGAAGCATCCAAGGGTTACCCAGAGTGTGTAGTCCCGAGGCATTTGCTGGAGTGTCTTGAAGCGGAGAGGAGCTTGCCCCTTGCCTCGACTCATGACGAAAATCCAATTTCCAATACGAGATATTTCGGTTTTATTTGTAGAGCCTAGTATGGCGACATGATATATGGTACCCATGCCGTCTATGATTGATATTTATGATTGAAATGTTTTGACACTATACACTTATAATAGTATCAAATGATTTGTTTTAAACGTACTAAGCATGTTTGGCTATTATAAGGGAAAACCCTATCCTCCGGCTTGCGTTGCATTGTGTGATGGGACCTGGGTCTTATAATAGCTTCATTTTTCGAAAAAGCATTGCGTTGTTTATTCTATGCACTGGTATTCTTGGGAGGAAACCCGTTCCGTGTTATACGGCGTGGTCCCTTGAATTACTCTCTTTTAAAGTAAAGTTTTAAATAACTGTTTTAGTTCTCACACCAGTCACATGACTGACCTGGAGTTTATTGTTTTAACCTAAACTCTGGGTGCCCTTATATTCTGCACGGGCAGCTAGTAGTTTTGGTTTTGCAGATTTATATTCACAGGATCCTGATTTACAGCTGGAACGATGCTCGGAAAACTCTGTATCCGTGTATTACTTTCAGTTGTGTTTTGTATTATTTTTCCGCTGCAATACTGTATTTAAATCTCTGGTATTTATCGAATGTAATTTATTCATTTATACTTTGTATATTCTTGTATCTGATGGAATTGTTGTAAATAACAATGAAATGTTCTTCTGTTTGCGTTCTGATTCGTCTAGTCCTCAATTCTATCCGTGCTTTCCTTCACTGTGAAGTTCGGGTCGTCTCATTTTCAAATTTTCCCAAGATTTTAAAATTTCCATATATTCAATCGAAAATCCATTTCCAAATACCTTTCCAAAATCCAGAATTTTAATTCCAATTCTATTTTTAATCCAGATTCGGTTCATGTTCATTTAATATCTTACACTATACAAATTCTGATTGGTTATTCTATAGCCATCACAATTATAATCTTATTCGATTATAATAACAACTAACACATCCAATAAACTATAATAATTTCAATATAAATACTTCTTTGATATCAAAATATATTTTGGGTAAAATTATTTCATTTACTCTTATTTCAAAACATGCTGTGTTGGTTCATCGTATTCAAGTGTTTAGAAACCCCTATCAACATTATGGTGCCCCAACATCGACTAGAATTCACAAGCTACTTAATCAGTAAATCTCCACAATATAAAACATTTTATATTAAATAACAAATACGTGGTCATATATACACACACTCAGACTCAATCTAGGGTATTATTAACCCCATCTCTACTGAGTTACGCCACAGAGCCAAAGTAATCACTTAACCTTCAACTCTGATACCACTTTAACGACCCATGGATTTTTGACCCCGAATATCGACCCAAAACACAATGTCAACTATTCAAGCATTGGAAATACCCGATCATTAATAGATAGAAGTTAGAGGGTGAGAAATAGAAAGAAAGAAAATTAGAATAGAAGAAGAAGACCACAACACAACAAAATCAGAGTAAACACAAATCTCACAGCGAAACAAACAAAATATATTGTATAACAACTTTAGAGATACATAATTGTAATTGTATATACATACCCCTGCCAAAGTACAACACATAACATCACAATGGAAATAAACTCTATATATAACTAACATTGTGTAACACCCCACTCCCACTAAGGTCACTCACAAAGGGAATGCCTTAGCTTCGGTGGAGTATTTAAGTGAATATAGAACTGAAAAATTACAACAAGACATATATAAGTAATACTTGAAATTTAAAACATCATTTCAATGTAGCAGAAGGTAAACATGTTTGGTTACATCTCAAAAACCAACAAGAGTCAAGTACAAAATATCCATCTCGTTAAAACATAAGTACATAATCCCACTACATACTAATAGCCATAATAGAAAAGATAACCGAGCTTTTCTTCAAGAGTCCAAGCTCCAAAAGATAGATAAAGCAATCTGATCAAAGCCCACTAGTGCTAGGCCCACTCTGAGAACCTGAGGGTTGGGGAAAAAGATAAAAACAACGGGGTCAGACATAAGTCTGAGTGAGCCCTATAACCTTAACAATACAATCATTAAAGTAATTAGGGTATGATATAAACCTGGTACGGTACGACTGGGGATAAATGACTACACTAAGTAGCCAACTAGACTTAGGATAAACTAAGATAACGGTAAAGACGCGCCTATCCACCCAAGGATAAATACTATTCTGCACCACACCAGATCTACTCACCCAAGGATAATTCCTACACTGCACCACACCAGTTCCACCTACCCAAGTGTAATTCCTACTTAAAGGTTGATCCCCACTAAGTGTACTTAGTAATTTTTAATAGTAGTTACGTATACCCCTAGCTGACTACATAGGTGCCGTCTGCCCCTATCTCCACTAGGTGTACCTGCTACTCCCCAAGCGATCAGCTCCCCTACCGTAGATACCTGTGCTGGCCCCACAGTGGGGTGTATCACTCCCCAAAGTGGCAACCCGAAAATGGTGCACGGCTAATATCTACACGATGCAGCAACGTCTTACCTACCAGCCCGGGTCCACACACGCATATGAAACCCGTTGGACTCGCGTTGCCACCGCTACCCCGTTTTGGCCTCTTATAGTCAAGCCCAATACGCGTGTCCCGTCCTCGACATGGGTCGAGCCCAATAAGATACATATGGGTTACTGGTTGAAATGGGCCCCCACAAGCTACTACTTAAGCTTGTCATTTTATCTAGTGCATCCCACTTAACCCCCTTTTTATAATCATGCCCACTTACATGTTAAGGTTTGGTTAAGTCATCTAATCATATTTCAATTGCCACTCAAGGCCCCCATAAGCTACTACTTAAGCTTGTCATTTAATCATATTTCAATTGCCACTTAAGGCCCCCACAAGCTACTACTTAAGCTTGTCATTTAATCATATTTCAATTACCACTTAAGGCACCCACTAGATTTTTCCACATGCCACCCAAGGCACCCACTTAACCCTTTAATCATGTTTAATTACATGTCCCACTTTGGTTAAGTATTCAAATCTTATCTTCTATTGCCACCCAAGGCAACCACTAGATTTTCCCATGCCACCCAAGGCACTTACTTAACCCTTTAATCATGTTTAATTACATGTTCCACTTCGGTTAAGTATTCTAATCGTATTTTCTATTGCCACCCAAGGAAACTACTAGATTTTTCACATGCCACCCAAGGCACTACTTGATTTCCACATGCCACCCAAGGCACCCACTTAACCCCTCATGCCCACTACATGCTTATCTGGTTAAGTGTTTCTTAATTGATTAAGAACGTGACCGTTGTAAAGACCTCTCACATTAGACTATCTTTTATGGCAGCTGGATTTGCCGGTTGGGTCCGGGCAGCCTTACGCTATAACCGAGTCTAACCTCGTGTCTATACACTTGTCACGTATTTGGTTTGTGCCTAAGACCTCTCACATTGGGCCAATCATTTGTAGCCGCTGGATTTGCCGGTCGGTTCCGGGCAGTCTTACGCTACAAAAGGGTCCAACCTCGTGTCTTAGTCGATTAATTACACCTAATTAATCACCCCCGAATTAATTTTCCCTAATTAATTCCAATTTTAACGATGGACATAATTGACTCAATTATGTCCATCACTTTATGGTATGCATAATCATACCAACTTCACACCATTTCATTAACATGTTTATTAACCCCATCGTTCCCCACGTAATTCGCTAACATGACATAAAAGGGAAGATTCATCATAAATGTATTGGGTTCAACTTGCATAACATTAGCATCAACATGGGTTTAAAGGTGTCAACATGCATATAGCATCAAACCCAACTAGCATAGATAATCAACCCAAACTTGCATGAATCACATATGTCATAAGGAGGGTAACTTGCATAAGTTTCTTATGTCATACAAAGGGGTAAACTTGCATATGTATGTATGACATGTAAAGGGGTTAACTTGCATATGTATGCATATCATACTAAGGTGTAAACTTGCACATGTCTCTTGCATATAATCAAACATCATACTTGCATAACATGTCATATGTGAACTTGCATATTATCATACACCAAACTTGCATACATATCATACATGAACTTGCATATCATCATACACCCAACTTGCATAATCATGGTGTCACAGTGGATCAATGTTTATCATAGCAACTAGCATCATGAACACTTGCATAACTTGCATAACATCATGATCATATAGCATATAGCTTGCATAACTTGCATAACATCATGAACATGTAACTTGTGACTTGCATAACTTGCATAACATCATGAACATGTAAAATATGGCTTTCATAACTTGCATAGCATCTCAAACATGTAGCATATTACTTGCATAACTTGCATAATATCACAAACATATAGCATATAACTTGCATGACATGCATAACATCATTAACACATAGCACATAGCACATAACTTGCATAACTTGCATTGATCCACATTCATAGCCATAACCTCATTATATCCTATCATAATCATTTCAATAATTGGTCATTAAGGCTATAGAAAACTCACAACTTGTTGATTAGCCTTCTTATGAATATATTAAAAGATTGAGACGAAGCCACTAAGCTATCAACCCAAAAAATCCAAAAAATGCTCCAAATGAAAACCCTTGAGCCAAATCAATAATAAAGATCCTAGCTTTGATGAAGAAAAGCCTTGAATCAAACTTAGAAACACTTAAGCAAGCTTAGGAACTCTTATACTTCTTTAGAAACTCTCTCATATGATTAGAGATGGAGATTATGACAAGAGGATGAGGGTGGAGGCCATGAGAGAACATTTTGGCATAGTTTAGCTATAGGATTGAATAATGAGCATTTAGGTTTAGGTTAGGGGTCTTTTTATAGAAGACTAGGATAGTTTTAGTCATAGGATTAACCTTAGTTTAGATCCTAGCCATCAAAGCATGTCTTGGGGAAGAAGTCAAGTGTAGGAACCATCTAGGGCCTTTAGATTAAAGCTGAACCATGAGAACCATTCAAATGCAAAATCTGCATTTGGGCGAATCGGCCCACGGGTTGACAGCCAAACACCCTGGATTAACCCCTAGTCGACCCAACGGGCTTGGGTCGACCTCAAAAATCGGCCGGTTCGGTTATTCCCCTCTCCCAATTCGCTGTTTTGAACATTTTTGCATATTTATTTATTTAATTTTCAATTATATATATATATATATCAATATATATATATTTCTCTGTGCAACCCATTTCACTTAATTAAGTATACTTTAATTTGTGAATTTTTATGTTCAAATTACGGGGTGTTACATTCTCCCCTCGTTAAAGGATTTCGTCCCTGAAATCTCTAAGTCAAGAAGAACGTATCCTACCAACCAAACAACCATCTACTAAACCATCAAACACTGGCATCCATTGTCCTTAAAATTTCTAATGACGTATGAACATATGCAAAAAGTGTGTGTATATGTTCCCTGTCTAATGCAAAATTAGGCGGTCCACTTATTTAGTTGACCTCCTTAATGCAAACCATGATAGTGCCATGCATCCAATATGTATGCGAAAGATCCCTATCGACACATACTATCTCTACATGTGTGCACAACCATACACCAAAATGCATCATCCATATGATAACGCAACCATTATACATCCATTAATATAGCTACCTACACACAATTTTATGCAATATGAAGGGATTGAGCCGATCTAGTGCCTAGAGTGTGTGTATATGCATCCATGAGCAACCACTAGAAACCACTTGCATCCACACACATCCATCAAACATAACATGTCTCAAACACATGTTTCAACCATAGGTTTTATCCTATCTAAAGGTCAAAGGTACTAATGAGAGGACATACTAAAGATAAGATAAGTACTAGACAAACGATAAAGGAGAAGTTAAAAGACATACCCTCAAAAGAAATGGGTACAATGAACGCATCTTCACTTCTGTCTCCCAAGTAGCCTTACTCTCACCTTCTCCCCTTTTCACTTTGACTAGTCGAACCTCTCTGTTTCTCAACTTCCTAATCTCTGACCCAAGGATGCGGGTAGGAGCTCGTTGAATAGTCGCATCACGCTCTACCTCCACTTCTTTAAGCAAGCTCGGCTCTACCGCCTCTGCGGTCTCATGTAGGCACTTCCTCAAATGTGACACATGGAATACGTCCTGTTCCCTATGCAACCGAACTATCTCTCGAATATAAACTGAAGCTAGACATGGAACAGTCCTCTTGCTCTTCACGGGTATGAAATGGGCACTCTTAGTAAGTCTATCTACCACAACCCAAATTCCCGTATTACCCTTCCTCGATCTTGGTAACCCATCAATAAAATCCATCGAGACGCTATCCCACTTCCATTGCGGAACTTCCAATGAGTGAAGCAACCCACCCGGTTTCTTTTGCTTCGCTTCCACCTGTTGGCACACCAAGCATCTAGCGACATACTCGGCCACATCTTTCTTCATACCGGCCCAAAAGAAAACTCGCTTCATGTCTTGGTACATCTTGTCCCCACCGGGATGAATAATCATCCTAAAACGATGCGCCTTATCAAGAATAGCCTTCCTCAAACCCTCGTCTTGCGGTACGCAAAGTCTACTATCTCTACGCAAGCACCCCCTATCGTCTAGGGTGTACCTACTCAAATGGCTGGACGACTCCCCCCTTATGAGCCTCTATACCAACTCAACCAACTGTGGGTCGTCCCTCTGTGCCTCGCCAATCCGTCTCAAAAGGGTAGGTCTGACCTCCAAGGATGCTAGCAAATCGGGTATAAAGTCAACGGAAGGTCTGAAATCAAACATCGAGATAAATTCCAAGCTTCATCGTTCCACGAACCATGGACTCAAGGACAACCTTTTTCCGCTCAAGGCGTCCGCCACCACGCTATCTCGAAATCATAGGATGCTAAGAACTCCATCCACCTTTGCTGTCTCAAGACTATGCGCTCGAAGAGCCTCCAACACTTCCCTAAGATGTAGGGCGTGCTTTTCTCCACTTCTGGAGAAAACCAGGATATTCTCTCATACAAAATCGTCACAACTATCCATCTCTCACGCAGACCATCCTAGTCGAACTCGACATCCCCCAAATGCAAGCCCCAAAGGCCTAAACCAATATCAGACAAACACCCAAGGGACACCTCCTTCGAATTCAGACGACCTACGTGAGATGATACTAGTAAAAACGGCTGAATAATTAAGCCTTTGTCCAACTCTGGATGTCCTTGCCAGTCTCACTCCAGAACCACCGTAGATCAAATAACTGGCTTCGCTTAACCTGTTCAGCACACACGAAAACTTATTTCGCTTTTAGAAAAGACCAAGATGTCCTCCACAAAGACCACTACGAAGTTGTTTAGGTACTCCCTGAACACCCTACTCATCAAATCAACAAAATATGCGGGGGCGTTCGTCAAACCAAATGGCATCACCAGCCACTCATAGAAACCATCCGGAGTCCTAAAGGCGGTCTTCTCGATACTATCCTCGGTCACTCCCAACTGATGAAACTCCGTGGCCAAGTCCCACTGCAAAACACTGAGGCGCCAACCAACCGATCAAAAAGATCATCAACCCTTGGCAATGGGTGTCTATTCTTCTTTATGAGCTTGTTGAGTTCTCTATAGTCTACACAAAGTCTGAGGGACCCATCCGCCTTCGTGGCTAAAACTACTGGAGCACCCCACTCCGATATACTTCGTCTTATGAACCCCTTCTCAAGCAACTCCCCTACTTGCTTATGGAGTTCCCTCCTCTCACGAGGAGCCATGTGGCGCACTGACACAGATACTGGTTTAGCATCGTCTACCAGATATATTCGGAGGTCTATCTCCTGCTTCGGAGGTAAGCCCTTCACCTCCCCAAACACATCCGAGTATTCCCGGACCACTCTAACAGATCGCAAACTCTCGACCGAAGCGTCAAGCGATTCAAGATAACTTAGCATAACAGAATCTATGGGATTTCATAAGATCTCGAGAGTGTTACCCAAGCGGGTCATAAGCCTAACAACTCTCCTTTCACAATCAAGAACGGCATCATTACTGGATAACCAATCCATGCCCAAAATCAACCCATAGCCCGTGAAGCCCAAACAAAAGCATCACCTCTAAACTCAACGCTAAGTATGGAAATCTTCAAACCCAAACATATCATGGACAAATAAGTGGAGCCCTCCCAATTGGGTTTGAAACAACCACGGGATCATCTACCAAACAGGTGTCTAGGTGCAGTGACTCAACTAATGATGATGAGATAAACGAATGTAGTGCGCCAGAGTCGAATAAATTTTGAACAGGATGATCGAGAGAACCAAATTTCAACTTAGACGGTCCTACCCCCATCAGGTATACCCGTCGTGAGGGAATACATCTACCCTACCGAAGATTCTGTACTTCGTCTTTACCTCTTTGGACAACCCTAATAAGGTGTCCTATTTCTCCAAAACAACTAGCCTTCCCCTTCCCATTCTCCTTTCGTGGCCTTCTTACCATGATAAGGTTTCGTCCTTTATTTACCTAATAGCTATT
Organism: Allium sativum; assembly: GCA_030737875.1. Classification (NCBI taxonomy): domain Eukaryota; kingdom Viridiplantae; phylum Streptophyta; class Magnoliopsida; order Asparagales; family Amaryllidaceae; genus Allium; species Allium sativum. The sequence continues at coordinate 497,462,211 of CM060920.1, forward strand.
TGAACCTTCCTCTCTCGTCCATCTTAAAGGTACCCATAAGCCCTCCACCTCCTTGGACTAACTTCTTGGCCTGGAAAACGTCTTAGTCCCTTGAAGTGGTTCTTCCGACCTTCATACGGAAGTCCTTATTTATCTTAAAAAGACATCTACACGCGGAGGGGAAATTCAAAAAGAGAAAGAGGAAGAGATTCAAAACGGAGAATCCGAAGGATAAAGATATGGCTATTGGGGATTATGCTTTTCTTTCAAAAACCTTTCTCTCATAAGACATGTTTTTGAAAATACTTCTTCCAAAAATGTTTTTAGAAAAATAGTTTTCTAAAAATTTTATCTGTTCCGGTAACCTTAAGCTCTGATACCACGTGTAACACCCCACTCCCACTAAGGTCACTCACAAAGGGAATGCCTTAGCTTCGGTGGAGTATTTAAGTGAATATAGAACTGAAAAATTACAACAAGACAGATATAAGTAATACTTGAAATTTAAAACATCATTTCAATGTAGCAGAAGGTAAACATGTTTGGTTACATCTCAAAAACCAACAAGAGTCAAGTACAAAATATCCATCTCGTTAAAACATAAGTACATAATCCCACTACATACTAATAGCCATAATAGAAAAGATAACCGAGCTTTTCTTCAAGAGTCCAAGCTCCAAAAGATAGATAAAGCAATCTGATCAAAGCCCACTAGTGCTAGGCCCACTCTGAGAACCTAAGGGTTGGGGAAAAAGATAAAAACAACGGGGTCAGACATAAGTCTGAGTGAGCCCTATAACCTTAACAATACAATCATTAAAGTAATTAAGGTATGATATAAACCTGGTACGGTACGACTGGGGATAAATGACTACACTAAGTAGCCAACTAGACTTAGGATAAACTAAGATAACGGTAAAGACGCGCCTATCCACCCAAGGATAAATACTATTCTGCACCACACCAGATCTACTCACCCAAGGATAATTCCTACACTGCACCACACCAGTTCCACCTACCCAAGTGTAATTCCTACTTAAAGGTTGATCCCCACTAAGTGTACTTAGTAATTTTTAATAGTAGTTTCGTATACCCCTAGCTGACTACATAGGTTCCGTCTGCCCCTATCTCCACTAGGTGTACCTGCTACTCCCCAAGCGATCGGCTCCCTACCGTAGATACCCGTGCTGGCCCCACAGTGGGGTGTATCACTCCCCGAAGTGGCAACCCGAAAATGGTGCATGGCTTATATCTACACGATGCAACAACGTCTTACCTACCAGCCCGGGTCCACACACGCATATGAAACCCGTTGGACTCGCGTTGCCACCGCTACCCCGTTTTGGCCTCTTATAGTCAAGCCCAGTACGCGTGTCCCGTCCTCGACATGGGTCGAGCCCAATAAGATACATATGGGTTACTGGTTGAAATGGGCCCCCACAAGCTACTACTTAAGCTTGTCATTTTATCTAGTGCATCCCACATAACCCCTTTTTATAACCATGCCCACTTACATGTTAAGGTTTGGTTAAGTCATCTAATCATATTTCAATTGCCACTCAAGGCCCCCACAAGCTACTACTTAAGCTTGCCATTTAATCATATTTCAATTGCCACATAAGGCCCCCACAAGCTACTACTTAAGCTTGTCATTTAATCATATTTCAATTGCCACTTAAGGCACCCACTAGATTTTTCCACATGCCACCCAAGGCACCCACTTAACCCTTTAATCATGTTTAATTACATGTCCCACTTTGGTTAAGTATTCAAATTTTATCTTCTATTGCCACCCAAGGCAACCACTAGATTTTCCCATGCCACCCAAGGCACTTACTTAACCCTTTAATCATGTTTAATTACATGTTCCACTTCGGTTAAGTATTCTAATCGTATTTTCTATTGCCACCCAAGGCAACTACTAGATTTTTCACATGCCACCCAAGGCACTACTTGATTTCCACATGCCACCCAAGGCAACCACTTAACCCCTCATGCCCACTACATGCTTATCTGGTTAAGGGTTTCTTAATTGATTAAGAACGTGACCGTTGTAAAGACCTCTCACATTAGACTATCTTTTATGGCAGCTGGATTTGCCGGTTGGGTCCGGGCAGCCTTACGCCATAACCGAGTCTAACCTCGTGTCTATACACTTGTCACGTATTTGGTTTGTGCCTAAGACCTCTCACATTGGGCCAATCATTTGTAGCCGCTAGATTTGCCGGTTGGTTCCGGGCAGTCTTACGCTACAAAAGGGTCCAACCTCGTGTCTTAGTCGATTAATTACACCTAATTAATCACCCCCGAATTAATTTTCCCTAATTAATTCCGATTTTAACGATGTACATAATTGACTCAATTATGTCCATCACTTTATGGTATGCATAATCATACCAACTTCACACCATTTCATTAACATGTTTATTAACCCCATCGTTCCCCACGTAATTCGCTAACATGACATAAAAGGGAAGATTCATCATAAATGTAATGGGTTCAACTTGCATAACATTAGCATCAACATGGGTTTAAAGGTGACAACATGCATATAGCATCAAACCCAACTAGCATAGATAATCAACCCAAACTTGCATGAATCACATATGTCATAAGGAGGGTAACTTGCATAAGTTTCTTATGTCATACAAAGGGGTAAACTTGCATATGTATGTATGACATGTAAAGGGGTTAACTTGCATATGTATGCATATCATACTAAGGTGTAAACTTGCACATGTCTCTTGCATATAATCAAACATCATACTTGCATAACATGTCATATGTGAACTTGCATATTATCATACACCAAACTTGCATACATATCATACATGAACTTGCATATCATCATACACCCAACTTGCATAATCATGGTGTCATAGTGGATCAATGTTTATCATAGCAACTAGCATCATGAACACTTGCATAACTTGCATAACATCATGATCATATAGCATATAGCTTGCATAACTTGCATAACATCATGAACATGTAACTTGTGACTTGCATAACTTGCATAACATCATGAACATGTAACATATGGCTTGCATAACTTGCATAGCATCTCAAACATGTAGCATATTACTTGCATAACTTGCATAATATCACAAACATATAGCATATAACTTGCATGACATGCATAACATCATTAACACATAGCACATAACTTGCATAACATGCATAACATCGTTAACACATAGCACATAACTTGCATAACTTGCATTGATCCACATTCATAGCCATAACCTCATTATATCCTATCATAATCATTTCAATAATTGGTCATTAAGGCTATAGAAAACTCACAACTTGTTGATTAGCCTTCTTATGAATATATTAAAAGATTGAGACGAAGCCACTAAGCTATCAACCCAAAAACTCCAAAAAATGCTCCAAATGAAAACCCTTGAGCCAAATCAATAATAAAGATCCTAGCTTTGATGAAGAAAAGCCTTGAATCAAACTTAGAAACACTTAAGAAAGCTTAGGAACTCTTATACTTCTTTAGAAACTCTCTCATATGATTAGAGATGGAGATTATGACAAGAGGATGAGGGTGGAGGCCATGAGAGAACATTTTGGCATAGTTTAGCTATAGGATTGAATAATGAGCATTTAGGTTTAGGTTAGGGGTCTTTTTATAGAAGACTAGGATAGTTTTAGCCATAGGATTAACCTTAGTTTAGATCCTAGCCATCAAAGCATGTCTTGGGGAAGAAGTCAAGTGTAGGAACCATCTAGGGCCTTTAGATTAAAGCTGAACCATGAGAACCATTCAAATGCAAAATCTGCATTTGAGCGAATCGGCCCACGGGTTGACAGACAAACACCCTGGATTAACCCCTAGTCGACCCAGCAAGCTCGGGTCGACCTCAAAAATCGGCCGGTTCGGTTATTCCCCTCTCCCAATTCGCTGTTTTGAACATTTTTGCATATTTATTTATTTTTCAATTATATATATATATATATATCAATATATATATTTCTCTGCGCAACCCATTTCACTTAATTAAGTATACTTTAATTTGTGAATTTTTATGTTCAAATTACGGGGTGTTACACATTGAAGCCTCATACTCCAAGCTCCTCCAAGTATATCTGAAAAATCCTGACTACGTGACCGCCCGTACAAATTTGGGCACCTAAGAGTTTAGGGTAAAACAAAACAAAATGGGTCAGTCATGGGACTGGTATGAGTAAACTTTAACCACTAATTGGTTTAACTTTTTAAACATCCTTTTAAAAGAAATGAGAACCATAAGACTGATCCACACATAAACATTGGTGGTTTTTACCTTACAATAACCTTAAACATTATTTTAAAACAATATCATTTTGATACAATAATAGTGTCTAATACAAGTAAATAGATATCTATCAGAACACTTGCTTCTCATGCTCCAAATACATAATATACAACCAAAATCACGGGCTCTTATTGGGTAATGGATTTCCAACTATGACATGTTATGGAACCACCTTATGATCAGTGTACTCTAGAGGAGATACACTAGAGTTCAACAAGAACATCTTGCACCTCAACCACACATGATCGGCCATTCATTTCGCTTGAATGTTATGAATATATTGTCACCTTATGGTTGGTATACCAACATAACCATTCCCAGGAGATACATAAATGAAAAAAGTAACAAATATGAATATTCTCTAGATGGTGACAATATTGGGTGCGACCCATTTAGCCATGTTGCCTACCCGATTTTTGTCATTTCCCGGTTGATGAGGCTTGAGGTCATAACGTATCTTGACAGATCACATCTTTATTTACTCTGAATGCCACATCGTCATACCCGCCAAATCAAAAATTGATTTCCCCAAAAATACCCTGGGTATAAGGCTAAGAGAAACGAATTCCTCCGCCACCAACGTAAATACGTTTGAAGCGATCAACTTACATGATCTATTATATATACTTTTTCGGACATTCGTCCATACACGTTGTCCTAGGTCTGGACAAACCAATGACACTATTCGGTAAATCCATCTTAGGCAATTTATACCTAGGATTGCCAGAACAACCCTTGTATACTCTCCGTCTTCAATGTATTTGATTTGCAACGCTAATGCCATACAGAGCGGTTTTCAGATAATAAATCTGATCGCTGTCCCTACGTATTGACAACGGAAAAATAATCAAAAACTTTGATAGTCATTTATTTAACTATCGAGGGAAAATATCCATTTAAGCAATGATCTTATTTCCAAATGGAAATATTACCCATCAATCATCAATCAACACTGAGCCCTTTAACATTTATTTTATTCATTTCCCAAGTTCTTTCCCGATATTCTTAAAACCCGTTTATCCTTTCACAAATTCTCAGAAAAACATTTCAATATATCCACGACTCTTTATTTCCCGTATTTCGAAAATATACGTTATTAACATTGAATTTTTTTTCCATATCTTATTCATGCATCACTATTCTTTTACATTCATCGGTCCCTAACCGTAAACTAGTAAGAGAACAAATCCCTAAGTATCAACCCCAAAAGCCGAAAGATCGACTCTTAGACACCCATTTAACTTAACTAGTCTCTAGTCAGTTCCAAATTTTTTTAACTCCATTCCTTAATTCCAAAATCATTTTCATTTCTATACTTAGAAACATATCTAGTTATATTTGAAAAATACATTTCCAAAAATCCATTTATATAGATTCAACGAGCGCAGTATAAAACATTATTTATAACGATAGTGTTATAATACTTTCTTCCAGAATATTAAAAATATAACTTTGATTCTTTATTTTGAATAAATAATTAATTAATTAATTAATTAATCCTGATTAAAAACAGAAAGCAAATAATACTTTCCTGGATTTGATATATTCCAATTTTAATGTATAACTCTATTTCGAATAATCTCTATTCGATTAACGTTCTGAACTATGGAATACATTCACCATTTTAGATCAACTACATTTCCAGATTCGCTTTTTGAATTTATCACTTCCCATTTACTAGTTTCCTTTTATAATAATTTAATTTGCAAAACGTTTGCTTTTAAACCATTATTCCCTTTAAAACGTAAATACTATTCCTTCACAAAAATCTGGACTCGTTATATAGATCAAATCTTGATTTTTGTAAAACATACCTTTTCGGGTTCAATTCTTATTTATCGAATTATTTTATAAATTCATATTCATATTTCCCTTTACAAAATCCATTTACATGTCAACTTCTTGTTGATTATATTTCAAATTTATAACTTAAATTCAATTACATATTCGATTTTAGCCTTTTGGTCTCAAACCAAATATTTAACTATATTATCAAATTCTGAATTATATAATATATAATTATAAAAATAAATTATTTTAAAACATTCGACATCGTTAATTTCAAATTATAAATCCTTATGGATTTATATCAATTCTATTACATTTCGTACATCGAAATAAATTCCTCGTTACTTTCTAACCATTCCCAATTTATTTAATAATTATTATTTCATATTATTTATAAGCACCGTTTATAAATTAAACTACTTATTTTAATATAACTAAAACAAATAATTATATTCTCGCCAATCGAAATTCAATTTCTGATTAAAAATAGTATTTTTTTTCCTTTTTAAAAACCCCCAAATTCTTTTACAATATATTTGAATATATTTTACATTTTTTAAATACCAATTATTTTAGGGTCAATGTTATTCCAACATCCCAAACACGCAATAATCAACAATACATTATTTGTCACATCATATAATGCAATGTATGAAAACCAATAATATAATTATTGAGGAATCCTGTTGGATTCCTCTAACCTATTTCCCTGCATTCACAGCTGTTAATAAATATAAATGACACCAATTTCATATCGGATATTGTAATAAAGAGAATCAATATTCAATCAACTATTTATATATATATATATAACTGTATATATTATTTCAACCAGTTAATTTGCAAATCATCCAAACAACCATCACACACAACATTCAATCATTTTTATCAATATTAAAATAACAGTTATAATATTATAAAATTGGATGGAGTTAGTGAGTTTACTCACCTTGGTCGTTAATCGTTGAAAAACAATTAACGTCGGTTGGTTAAACGAGGCGTTTTATTCTGCCTAAAATTGTAACAACCTCCGGATTGCTTCAAACCAGTTCCAGTACATAGCCCACGACCATACGATCCCAAAGTATTAGACCGCTCATGAATCTGACAACGAATGCGTTATTTATCACTTGAACAAGTTTGTGTATATTATTAAGTAAATTAAAACTTAAGTTATAATTAGTTTCAGGCCTCACCCTCTTAATTTGGCCTATAACCAGGACAAACCCACGTCCACTATATCCTTCTTCCCAAACATATTATATAATCGCTCCTCCTATTATTTTGAACAGCCATGTTCGAAGGCTTAAACTCCCCTTCCACGAAAATATTTTTCTTCCTTTTATCCCCTTTTTTTACAGTATAAATCTGGCCTCACGTTTTTCATTTTCGGCCCAATTGCACACCCATACCCGGTTTTAAGTCCTTCTTCCATCCTTAAATTATTCGCACGTACCCACTACATAAGAACCAACATTCAAGCATTTCTGCACCTTTTCCACCGCCCTAATCTCCTTCCATAGACCATCATTCTTCACCCCGACCTCACCAACGTTCATCTAATCTCAATCTTCACCTTGCCGTCACCACGGCCATCATCTCATGACCTCCCTATAACTCGCGGTTCCAAACTAACTTCACTGTAACAGGAAAAAGTCGCGAAAGGCATTCTCACTACATTTCACAAAAATGCATACCATCTCCTATCAATTCTGAACACTGTGATCCTCCCTATTCAAAATGACTCTCTTACCATTTGTCGTGACCTACGTTTTTATTTCTGCAGCCCCCTTTCCACCGCGGCTCCATGCACGTCATTGACTTGCGTTGCTTCCACTACTCCCAGAACTGAGCGTACTTTGCCTTGAAATAGTAAACTCAAATCCAGCAAACCGTGCCTTAAACGTGAAAACTCACGTGTAAACTCGAATCCAGAAGATCATGCGATCACCAGTTCCAAGTACTCAAACTCGAGGCTCACTAATTATAAATCCAGTGACTTATACTTCGTTGAACCCAACGGAACACCTACCAGCAAGAAGAGAACGGTCTTATAAGATCAAAGACAAATCCTTATGATTTTTCTTTTTAGATGTGAGTTAAGAGAAATTTCCGAAAGCTACTAAAATGCTGGAGCTTGCAGTTTCATAAGAGGAGGAAAGAAACGGGTTACACGATGATGTATTTATATGTTAAGAAAACTTAAGGGATAAGGATAGATAGCTGTTAAATTTAGTGTAGCTAGATACGTTTAAAGACGCTTGACAATTCATTATAGGAACTTGTCGGTAGTACGCTAAGCTTGTAGTTCAGTACAGTGATGGGAAGAAAATGCAGTAGCAATACTTAGCTGCAAAGAAATCAATATATATATATATATATTTATTTATGTTTAAGTTTAACGTACCCATTATATAAAAATCCACTCGTTTACGAACCTCTATTGACAATAATAAATATTCTGTTATGACGAGCAATGCGTCAGGATTCCAAATATATAAATATAAACAAGTTAATTTATTTTGCGAAACCCCAAAAGTGATGATTTAGGGTGCCAAATACATTAAACAATAAAGTAGCTTATTTTCCATAGTAAAAATTACAGAAAAATTCTATAAATTAAACTGAAAATACATCTTAAAAATCTTATCCAAATTCAAAACCAATATTTAATTATATTAAATAAATCGTTATGGCTTATAAACGATTCCATAATGACTATTCGAAAATTTGATTTAGGAACAACTCACAATCTATGGAACAAAATCTCCATTTTTCTTTTCCATTAGAAAAATATAGCTCAATAGTTTAGAATGTTTCTTGTTTCAAGGAAATCCGACTTATAATAAACCCTGTATATTCGTTTAAAGTTGAAAACGTAATATTACTAACTACCATGACATTACGAATTCATTTTAAATTATATTATAAATAAATATGTTCAACTGTCATTTATTAAATAAATTCGTTATTATAATTCAATTCTAAACTGAATTAAATCTATTAAATTACCCAATTCTCACAATGTTGCCAATTCAGCCATTTCCGACTATTTCGGAATTAAATTTATTATTCCACTATTTATTTAAATCAAATATTCAACATATTTGAATTCAAATCATTTAAATTATCAAACCAATAGATTAAAATAATTAAATAAATTAATTATTAAATTGCTAAAATTCTAGGACGTTATAGTAAATATGTGTGTGTGGGGGGGGGGGGGTGTAGACGCACACTCGATATAGATATTTTCTATTGACTTATTAAAAACATTTATTGCAAAAAACCAATAAAAAATTTAAACAAATTTTTAATATTAAATTGCATGGCATACACGTGTGTGTTTGAGTGTTCACACAAAATTTATAACATAAACAGAATCTACCGTAAGCATAAACAACCAAAGGGACATAAGAAAAATAAATGTTGTAGGTTCATCAAAAAGAAGATATCAAAATCAACAATGAAGGTAGTAATACCTTTTTGCTTCAATAACAGGCTGCACGCATGTTGTATGTACACTTGCGCCCTTTCATGTGATATTTTAAATTAATTTTGTGATTGATCTATTTTCTACTTGATATCTTTTCAATAAACTGTTTCAGTAAACAATCGTCTATTTTCCTTAGTGATTATATTATGGTAAATTTGGATCCACTTTCGCTCATATAATTTGCTGAAATATCTTAGGTCAGTTTGTTCGTTGTTTGCCCACATTATCAACTTTGTTTCTCCTGAAACATATTTGAGTGATTTAGTTATTACTGAAATCTTGTGTTTTTTAATTACATGGGAAATCATGCTAATAGTTTAAAATACTGTGCCAATTGTTCATACATATGTCAATTAATTCAGAGTCCTATCAACTAGGAACACGATGTAGTACTAGAAAACTACTTGAGTTAGACTTTGTCTGAATCGTAAATTGCTCTACCCAACATTTTAATCCTTTTTTGTATGTTTTTTTATGTTTTGTACAAAAATATAGAGAGGTATAATACTATAATTAAGGTTGTTCATGCATGTGTAGTGCTTTTGCTAAGGCCTTTTTGAAATGCATAGGTGTTTTACCCAGGTATATTCATGCAGTGAATGAATTGGTAATTTATCCATATCTACTTTTAAATTCTCATTGTTTTTTTTATGGGTCTTGGAGTTTGATATATATATATATATATATATATATATATATTTTGAGTTTGGACAACATGAAGTGGTTCCAGTGAATTTGGATATCCAATCAAAGAATATTGGACGGTAAGGACTAAGGAATGATGGATGGTTACTGACATGATCCATCTTCAAAATGTGAGTTATAAATATACGCATTTCACCCATTTCTTATCTACATCGGTTGAAACCAAAAATATTTACATATGTTGTATAATACTGTTGTAACTACTTTAATTTTAGGTTCATATGCAAATGGCTTCTGGCCTGTTTTTCATAATTTAGGCTTGCTTCCATTTCACTACGAATGTAATCTGAAAAACACACTAACCTATATTTTCAATATATGGTTTTAAATAGTAGTTCACACAGTATTTCTATTGCAGTACAGTTAGTAACAGTCATTTTCAAATAAATTATTTTTAGGCCTGAAAACGCATATGACATTTATGTCATTTTTAAAAATTCTTGTCATGAACCTTTACTGTAATGTGTAATTGTTTTACAAAGGAGATGCTTTTACAGTACATTGTTAAGTAACAAGTGAACCAAAAAGTACATATACCATTTCTGTGCCTAACTTTCATCCCATATATATGATGAAAAAAATAGTATGCCAATGATGAAAACGTTCAAGATGCAAGGCTTTAGAAATTAGAAAATTAATAAACAAGAAACTGGCTGCAACTGTAATTCATAGAACTAGTCGTTTACCAGTATTGTATTAAATCTTCAGACAATAAAACCCATAAGAAAGAAGAAGTTAACGGATCTTTGTAATGACCCGGGTAATTTGCGACCTTGGTAATCGACATAAACTCAATGTCGACTATTCAAGCATCAGAAATACCAGATAGTTAATGAAAGAAAATAGAGGGTGAGAAATAGGTAAGATAGTAAATTAGAGTAGAAGAAGAAGAACATAAATACAACATCATCATAGTAACATGAATCTCGCAGCGGAACGAATACAATATAGTATACAACATAACTTTTAAATACAAATCTGTCATTTGTATATACATATCATCATTAGAGTATAACACTTACATCACAGTGAAAATAACAATAGCTATATAATCCTGAAGCCTCCTGCTCCAAGCTCTCCAAGTATATCTAAAAAATCCTGACTACTTTGCTGTCTGTATGTAGTGTCCCGGATTTCCGGTACCATTTGAGCTGACCAAATAACACAAGTCCAACCCAAATTGCACTGGAAACTAGAAAACTAATAGAAAGAAAACAGAGGGTGAGAATAGATAATATATAAACTTAGAATAGAAGAAGAAGAAGAATTTACATCATCATTAGAGTAACACGAAAGTCATAGCGGAACGAACAATATATAATAGATACATAATTTTGAAATAAAACTAGTATATGTATACAGTAACATTATCAGAGTACAACACTTACAACACAGCGGAAATAACAATAGCTATATAATCTTGAAGCCTCCTGCTCCAAGCTCTCAGTATCTGTAAATCCCGACTACTTGACTTCCCATACAAAATTAGGCACCCAAGAGTTTAGGGAAAACAAAAAAAAAACTTTGGGTTAGTCATGTGACTGGTGTGAGTACTCAAATCATTTGATTTAACTTTAAAAAATCTTTTGAACCAAAGGATAATCGTAAGACCGATCCACACATAAACACGGATGGTTTTTACCTTACGATAACCCAAAATATTTTTCTAAAACGATACTTCTCTGATATTATAATAATGTCTAGATCAAGTAAATAAAAATCTAGCAGAAACGCTTTCATCTCAAATTCTACATATATAATATACAATCAAAACCGCGGGCTCTTATTGGGTAATTGATTTCCAACTATGACAAGGTATGGAACCACCTTCCGATCAATGTACTTTAGAAGTGATACACTGGAGTTCAATAAGAACATCTTGAAACTCGGCCACACATGACCGGCCATTCATTTTGCTTGAATGTTCCGAGTATATTATCACCTTACGGTTGGTATACCAACATAACCGTTCCCAGGAGATACAGAATTGAAAGAAGTAACAAATATGAATATTCTCTAGATGGTGACAATATACCCTACTTGGGTGCGACCCACTTAGCCATGCTGCCTGCCCTATTTCTGTCATTTCCCAGTTGATGAGGCTTGAGGTCATAACGTATCTTTTAATAGATCACTCCTTCATTTACTTTGAATGCCACATCGTCATACCCATCAAATACAAATTGATTTCACCAAAAATACCACGGGTATATGCTAAGACAAACGAATTCCTCCGCCACCAACGTAAATACGTTTGAAACGATTAACTTACGCGATCTACCAGATATACTATGTCAGACATTCGTCCATTCAAGTTGTCCTGGGACTGGACAACCCGAAGGCACTATTCTGTAAATCAATCTTAGGCAATTTCTACCTAGGATTTACTGAACAGCACTTACATAACTCCGTCTTAAATTTTCTTCATTATATTTGATTCGCAACGCTAATGCCATACGGAGTGGTTTTTAGATAATATATCCGATCCCGGTCTCTCCGTATTGACAACGGAAATGGTCAAAATCTTTGATAGTCGGTGATTTAACAATCAAAGGAAAACATGTGTACAAACAACGGTCGTATTCCCAAATGGAAATCTTACCGATCAATCATCATTTCATTTCCCAATTTCCCATTTATCGTTTCCGTATATTCATAAATTCCTTATTTTCTAAAATTAGAAAATATACGTTATTAACTTTGGAAAACGTTTCCATTTCTGATTCATGCATCACTATCTTTCCACCTCTATCAATCTCTAACTGTAAACTAGTAAGATAACAACTTTCCAAGTATAAACCCCGAAAGCCGAAACCAACATCAGATCGATACCCAGAAAGTCATTCAATTCAACTAATTTCCAGTCAGTTTCTAATTTCAGTACTTCCATTTTAAATTCCAATTTCAAACCCCAAATTCCATTATAATATTTTATTTGCAAAATATTTACTTTAAATCAATATTATGTTACCCCCGTGTGCGAAGCCCGCGTCTATACCTTCCGAATGAAAAATTCTCCTTTTATAAAACTCTGTTCATTTTCCAAATATTCCCCTTTTATAGTTCTATTTACTTTCTAAATCAATATCCTTTTTATAATTCTATTTATTTTTTAAAATATTTCCTTTTATAAAAATTCTATTTATTTTCTAAATAAATATTCCTTCATCATATTCCTTTTATAAAAATTCTATTTATTTTATATAAATCCTTTTTATATAATTCTATTCATTTTATATAAATATTTCATTTTTCATATTCACTTTGAAAATTTCCTTTTTACATTCCAGTATTTCATATGGCGTTTATAATACCAAATAACATGACCAGTGTCATCATAATCAATCACAGATTATACATCACATCATATATCACAGTATATGAAAACAAACAACATTATAATTATTGAGGAATCCAGTTGGATCCCTCCAACCTGTCTCCCTGCATCCACAGATGTTAAACAAAATAAATAACATTGATTTCATTTCAATGTCAAATATTCTGATAAACAGAATCAATATTTGATTGACAATTTATATATATTGTGACAGCCCGCCCCGCACCAGCCTGCATTTCCTCCAAAGGTGCATTGTACACATGCCCGACTAGCACGGAACGGTCGTCAAAGAAAGGAAAGAAGAGAATGAACTAACAAGGAACCTGTAGAATGTCTCACAGCGCATGGAACAAAGTATAATAATAACATAACTTTGACATAAAACAGGCGAGACAGTGAATAAGCTGAAACTAAACCAACATAGCAGCGGAAATCCAAATACAGCTTATTATCCAACATCATTATTACAACTTTAAACTGCCTTTAAAGCAAAGGAAAGCTAAAGTTTAAGATGCACTACTAATGCCCAAGCAGTGATCTTCAACAACACAGGGAGAATATCTATATGTATCATACGTGGAAGCCTCCTACTCGTCTCCGATACAGCTACCCGTGCATCACCAGCTAACTTGCCTCTAGTCTGCTCGTGAGAGCACCCAGAGTAATAAGAAGAGACATAAAACTCTGGGTCAGACAAAAAGTCTGGTATGAGCGATAAGCAGCTAAACAGAACAATAGCAGGTATACTAAACCATACCTGAACCTGCAACCAAAGAGTTAGCACTACATACCGTACAATACTCCAAGGCGCCACTAAACAGATGGTGTAAAGAATACGGTGGTGGGGGTGTGCATGTCATAATGATAGCAAACAGGTCAACCATAGCAACCATCCTTACATCTCTCACTCAGTGCGTAAAGCATACGATGTCCACCACTATCAATCACTAGACCCATCGAAGTAGTGACGGAGTTCGACTTGTACAACTACTGCTACTACCAAGCTTACCACATTGAGTCATGACCAAATCTTTACAAACGACCCCACTTCATTGGTCTATAGCCCTTTAGTCGTACCTAGGCCACTTTGGCCCTGAATCCGTCCACGTACTCCCTACACATAGCGATTCAAAGTTACAGACATCGACAACCCCTTAGCACACGTCCCGCAGCAAAGCCCAATCATGAAGCTCACTCATTGGTTCCCAACTGGATCCTGAGTCAAAGCTCCTTATTTGGACTTCCTTTGCATCTCAGGTTTTGGTCGAATTGGAGTTGGTCTTCAGAAGAGTCGTCTCGTAATCGCAGCTCTAATCCGGTTCGGTTCGGCATGTTTCAGCTCCCAGCTCTCACTCCGGTTCGGTTCGGTCACAGTACTCCATCCGGTTCGGTGCTCCACTCGGTTCGGTTCGGGTCCTCCACTCGGTTCGGTTCGGGTGTCATGCTTCTGCCACTATTTCAACTCGTTTTGGTTCAACTGCTCCAGAGTCTCGGTCCGGTTCGTGCTTACCGTTCCCCGATCCGATCCCCCACGTCCTCGCTTCCGATCCCACTTGTTTCACCCCAATTCGATCCGGTTCGGGCCTTCCTTGTTTCCCTTGAAGTTCTACGCTGCTGGAGATGCCACCACCTTGGTTCGGTTCGGCTATCCGACCCGATCCCCTTATCCGATCCGATCCGGATTTCCTGTAGCATTTCCTGCAACTTTTCCAGCAAGTGTTTTACGCCATTCGACGACGTTTTCGACCAATCTGACTTTTCTAAACAACCACAAATCGTTCCAAACAGTCATAACAACAAATAGAAGTGACCACAAACACCAAAACATCAATATGATAGGTTAAAATGGATCAAACATGGCCAAAACCCCATATTTTCCCTTAAGCATGTTTAAACAAAACTAATGACATGATTAGTAAAACTTAACCAAATCAAACTAAATTT
This sequence comes from Allium sativum, assembly GCA_030737875.1. Lineage (NCBI taxonomy): Eukaryota > Viridiplantae > Streptophyta > Magnoliopsida > Asparagales > Amaryllidaceae > Allium > Allium sativum. The sequence goes on from CM060920.1 coordinate 497,477,767, forward strand.
CTAACAGGGGTCTAAAACATTATTTTCGAATTTATAAATATTTTTCCAGAATTTATTAATGTATAAATTCGCTAATCTTCACTAATTTCCCTTAATTAACCGTAATTAGTGCAAAACTACGCAAATCACTCACCTTAGCCACAAATAAAACCTCAAAACTGAAATGAATCTCTGTTTGGTGTTGTTCCCAATGTAACACAGCAGCTCTAACCTTGCTTTGATGCTTTCTCTCCTTAATTTGATGTAGTTTAAGCCAAAACATGACTAAGAAGTGATTAGGGATGTTTTTAGATGATGGAGGCCATTGTTAGATTGAAGAGAGAGTTTGCGGCGGCTGGAAAATGAGTGAAAAACCGAAATCCTAACCCTAGCAGCCTCCAAATACCTCTAATCCCGAAATCCCCCATTGGACCTAGCTGTTAATCACCCGGTTAAGCCCAATTAAGCTGTTTTTAACCATCTGAAACTTGTTTCAGCCATATCTCCCAAACGGTGAGTCCGTTTGGCTAATGTGACCACTCTACGGAATTGTAAACCATCAAACGAATCTAATGGAAGTGGTTTTAGGTCAAAATTCCTTTCCAGTCAAAAGTTATGGCCAAAACAGTACCCGCTAAGGGCAAAACGGTCATTTAAAAATCGGTAAAAATCATGAACATGGGAAATGACTCAAATAGTCGTCTCCCAAAGTCACATGACCATACGACTTCGTATGTGAAAGAAATAAATATTCTACGATCCTGCGATGCGTAGAATGCGGGTTGTTACATTCTCCCCCCATAAGAAATTTCGCCCCCGAAATTCCTTAACCAAAACACACAAAGGGTCCCGCATGCCTATCAGCCATATACAACAATCAAACATGCAAAACAAACAAACAAACCTATCCTAGCATGCGGAAAGACTAAATCGTAAAGAAAACCTTACCAGGCAAAGAGTTCTGGATACGTCTTCCTAATGCTCTCCTCTGTCTCCCAAGTACAGTCATTCTCGTTCTCGCCCCACTGAACTTTGACTAATTTCACCGCCTTCCTTCGAAGTTGCTTCGTATCAATCCCAACAATACGCATAGGCATGCGGTTCCCAACCGCCTCGGGTTCAACTTCGACATCATCCAACTGATCAGGTGAAATAGTCACATCTGGGCCGTGGACGAACTTCCTTAGCTGGGAAACATGAAATACGTTGTGAACTCCCGCCATCTTTTCTGGTAACTCAACTCTATACGCCAAATTCCCAACTTGTTCGAGAACTGGGAATGGGCCAACAAATCTTGGTGCCAACTTGCCTCTCCTGCCAAATCGTATCACGCTCTTCAACGGAGAAATCTTGACAAACACCAAGTCGCCAATGGAGAATTTTAAATCTCTTCTCCTTTTATCGGCATAACTCTTCTGCCTATCTTGGGCAGCCTTCATTCGTTGTCGAACGGTCTTAATCTTGTCTGAGGTTTCTCTTATTGTTTCTGGTCCAAGCACATACTTCTCACCGGTTTCTAACCAACATGACGGTGAGTTGCACGGTCTTCCGTACAAAGCTTCAAATGGAGCCATACCGATACTGGATTGATAGATATTGTTATATGCAAACTCTATTAGATGCAAATGGTCATCCCATGATCCACCAAAATCCAGTACACAAGCTCTTAAGAGATCCTCTAATACACGATTCACCCTCTCTGTCTGACCGTCTGTTTGAGGATGATACGCGGTACTGAGATGTAATTCTGTTCCTAACGCCTCTTGTAAGATCTTCCAAAATCCACTAGTGAACAATGGATCTCGGTCACTCACAATGCCTTTGGTGATTCCATGAAATCTCACTACCCACTTCACATATAGCTCAGCTAACTTAGCTACCGTTCTATTCGACTTGACGGGTATAAATCTTGTACTCTTGGTTAATCGGTCCACAATCACCCAAATGCTATCATGGCCTGACCTAGTTCTTGGTAACCCATCAATGAAATCCATTGAGACTTGTTCCCATTTCCATTCTGGAATTTCTAATGGTTGCAATAAACCACTAGGCTTCTTTTGCTTAGCCTTAACAAGCTGGCAGTTCATGCATTTGGATATAAACTTCCCAATGTCTCTTTTCATCCCTTCCCAGTAATAGGTCTGCTTCATGTCTCGGTACATCTTGATACCACTGGGATGTATAGTCGGTTTTGAGTGATGACATTCTCCAAGCACTTCATCTCTCAATCCATTGACATTGGGTACAACAAGTCTTCCATTCTTTCTAAGCCATCCGTCTCGATCAAGCCCATACTTGTTCATCTCTCCGTCGATTCCCATCTCTAACTTTGAGATGATTTCTAATAGGTTAGGATCGTTCCTCTGACTGGCACCAATCCGCTCAATCAAAGTGGGTCTGATCGTCAAACTTGCTAACATTTCTGGATCCAATTCGCACTTTGGTCTGAAATCATACCCCACGATGTACTCCAGTTGCTTCCATTCTAGAAACATAGCCCCTAAACTGGCATGTCTTCTACTCAAGGCATCGTCTACCGCATTGCCCTTTCCAGGTGTATATGCGATATCAAAATCATAGGAAGCTAAGAACTCTAACCATCTTTGCTGATGGAGATTTAGATCCTTCTGAGAGAAAAGATACTTTAGTGACTTATGATCAGTGAACAACTCGAATCTTTCTCCCAAGAGATAATGTCTCCACATCTTTAATGCGAATACGATCGCTGCCAATTCCAAATCATGGGTAGGGTATCTTCTCTCGTGCGGTTTTAGTTGCCGACTAGCATAAGCTACAACCCTACCTCCTTGCATCAATACAACACCTAGTCCGGTACCACAGGCATCCGTGTATACAGTCGTCTCTTCATTCCCCTTAGGAATGACTAACACTGGTGCACGTGTCAACTTTTCCTTTAAACTCTTGAATGCATCCTCGCACCTTTCGTCCCAGACGAAAGCTTGATTCTTCTTGGTCAACTGAGTCAACGGTGCTGCTATCTTGGAGAAGTCTTGGATAAACTTACGATAATATCCAGCTAACCCCAAGAAACTTCTTACGTCTGTTGCATTCTTGGGCGTAGACCAATCTTGCACCGTAGCCACTTTAGCCGGATCCACGGCGATACCATTTTCTGAAACAACATGGCCCAAGAACCTCACTTCCCTCCTCCAGAAGTGACACTTCGAAAACTTTGCTTTCAATTGGTGTTTTCTCAACACCTCCATCATTATCCCCAAATGTTCCTTGTGTTCTTCCTCTATCCTCGAGTAGACCAAAATATCATCCACGAACACAAGGACAAACTTATTCAACTGATCTCTGATACCCTATTCATAAGATCCACAAAATATGCTGGGGCATTGGTCAGCCCAAATGGCATGACCAACCACTCATAAAATCCAGACGGCGTTCGAAATACCGTTTTAGCTATACTCTCTGCTTCCACTCTAAGCTGATGAAAACCTGTCGCGAGATCCAACTGGGAGAATACTCTCGCGCCACTCAACTGATCAAACAAATCATCTATCCACGGTAGAGGATACTTATTCTTCCTCGTCACTTTATTCAGCTCGCGGTAGTCTACACACAATCGAAGGGAACCATCCGCCTTGGTAGCAAACACAACTGGTGCTCCCCATTCAGAAACGCTCCTTTTGATAAATCCCTTCTTCAAAAGATCGCTGACTTGCACCCCGAGCTCTCGCTGCTCCCTTGGTGCCATACGACGAAGTGGCATCACTATAGGTCTGGCATCTCTCATCAAATCAATACAGAACTCAATCTCTCGGTGTGGTGGAAGCCCGGTCACTTCTTCGAAGACGTCCGGATACTGGCCAACCACGGGCAAACCTGACAACTCACCTTGCGGGATGTCGAGGGAATTTAGAAAACTAGCCATTACCCCATCACTAGGTAGACCACCAAACACTACCCTCTGTCCATCATCCGCTCTAGCTATCACCAAAAAGCCCTCACAGTCTTCCATCACCCCGTATCTTTGGAGCCAATCTACTCCCAAAATAATGCCAAACCCAGTAAAGCCCAAAACAAAGCAATCACGAACAAACATCATTCATGACTCGATAAGACCACATTACGACAGATCATGCCAAGGCTAGTCGAACCACCAATCGGGTTCGTCACTACTAAAGGTCTATCGACAATCTCGGGCTCCAATCCCAACCTATCTACCAGGTCACTAGATATGAAAGAACTGGAAGCTCCGGTATCAAACAAAACTCTAACAGGAACATCATAAACAGAAAGCATACCTTGGATAACGACATTCTTTCCCTTCTCCGCCGCAGTTGGGGCATTCGACGAAGAAGGAATAGCATTAAGAGCATATGCTTTCACCATCTGCTTTTCTTTAGGGGGTTGCGGACACTTGTCCTTGTGATGTCCCACTTGGCCACAGTTGAAGCACTTCCTATCCGCTGGCTTGGCCCGACAATTACTAGCATAATGGCCCTTCTTACCACAGCTGAAGCACTCAACATCTTTCTTATTCTTTTTCTTCTGGCCATCCTTGTTCTGATTCTGCTTTCTTTTATTCTGAGAACCATTCTTGCCTCCACCTCTTGCTTGCGGCTTTGGCTCCTCTGCAGATGCAACCTCAGTCTTCTACTTAGGGTAAAGACTCTCTGATCTTAAAGCTTTCCCCACAATCGACTCAAACGTCTCATCGATGTGGTTAATAAGCCTTTCCCCCAAGTACTGATCCAAGCCTGTTATGAACTTCTCATTCTTCTTCTCGGGAGTATCAATGAGGGATAACCCATACTTCGACAAAGTGTCGAATTCGGCAATATACTCCGAGACAGCTCTGCCATTCTGCTTGAGTTCCAAAAATTTCTTAAACAAAACTGACTTCTGAGCAGCTGGAATGAACTTATCGCTGAAGCGAACCTTAAACTGATCCCAAGTAATCTGATCCTTGGGAGTAGCTGCCTTTATAGCATTCCACCAATTCATTGCCCGTCCTTGGAGCTGACGGGACGCCAACTTTCTCTTCATCGCATCCTCGATACCCAAGTCTTCGATGATACGCTCGCAGCTATCCAACCAATCCTGAACATCTGTAGCCGACTTCGTTCCGTGGAACGGCTTCCCACCAAGACTAGTATAATCCTTGTTCAGCTTGGCGAAATCGGCCCTAGGCGCCTGCACTACTGGACCACCACCATTACCCGCATTGGGAGCTGCCCTCTGAACATCTCTAAGCATCTCTCTCATTAGGTCAGTAAACATGGTCCTCATGTCAGGAGCATTCCCATTTTTGGCTCCTCTACCATTTCCCCTCGTATATCGGCTCATCGTTCAATCTGTAAAGAGAAACGATTATCCATCTCCATAGTGGTGCTAGTGCAATGCGACTTCATCCTTGGCTATACTATTAACTAGTGTGAACCCGTGCTTCGCACACGGGTTGGTGAAATAGTTTTAGAATTTCAAGTCTTAAAATAGCTGATGCGGTTATAGATGCAAATGTATAGCATGTGTAAATTGTTGAATTCCTACAATTAGCGATCAGATTAAGTACATGGATAGATAAAAGAAGCAATGTAATAATTTATTGCATGCAATGATAGGCTAGAATGCTACGATATTCGGGGACACTTTCTAAAATAGTAGCGTTCATTTTTTGAAGTGGGAGGTAATCAACAAAAATAGCTTCATTGCAGTTGTGGGTATGTGAGTGGAAATGGATCGTGGTGGCAAGGCATAGCTCGATCAAAGTTGGGTGGATTCATTGATTGACTTAGGAATCGGGTGTTGTGCTGTTATGATCGAGCTTCCAGATATCCAAACTCCTAGCCACTCCAATGAGTTCATTACCTACTGCTGTAACTCTCAATTATGGACTTTCTCTGTAGAACACGGGCAATAAAGGCATATACCAGAAAATCATCAATGGGCGGTGCACGTAACCTACTACTACTGCCTCGAGTCGATTTCCCTATTTAATCCCCAAACGCTGCTTGATCCGTCGGCATTGTCTCCTATACACAAAAATCTGTTCAAAATCAAGCTCTTTTTTGAACAAAACCAGCACCATTCTGTACAAAAAGAAACAATCCTCGGATGTAATTTCTCTGAATGCCTTTATAAATGAGAATCCTTCGATTTCGTTATTTTTTTATACTACTTTCAGCTGCCTCCTTATGTTGACCTCGTCCAACCTGAAATTAAGCTTAGGTTTCTTCATAAAGCTCAGAAAACACGAATACGCTTCATTATGTTCTTCCATTCAAAGTTAAAATAAGATATAGGAGGTCGTTCATTCCTTGACAGTTTAAATAAATTATATATTACTTTCTGTATTGGGTATGATATCAAATTTTGTGTTAGTAAATATAGAAATGTCCACTTAGAGCTGTAGGTGAGTTTGATTGTTCTAATGTTTTACTTTAATCGTTAGAAAGTGCCACTTACACTCATTTGAAAAACCATCATAAGTAATAGTCTATAAAAAGTTGTATGCTCTTGTTTTTGAAATTGAATAACGTACATGTGTAGTACAAAAATGCTACACAATCACATGTTTTCCTCCAAACAGGCTCCTTTATTAAGTAACAAAATCATTTCTTATTGGAGAAAATTTCTTATGCATAACCATACCATGGTGCATCAAAAAGCTAAAGGGTTTTAATTGATTGAAAAGTAGCAAAATCAAGAGGTCTTCAGTTTGACAAACAGCGAACATCACTAAAAAATACCAATATTAAGATTGACGAATCAATCTTTAATTAAGCGATTCTGTTTTTAACTGAGGTTCAAAGACGAACTTTTCAATCTTTGATTTCCAAATTTCAAACAGAATTTGTAACTGAAATATCAATTTCAAAACTTAAAATGGAAAGTCAGTCTCAATGTTAAAGACTCTAATTTAGTGACCGAAATATAGTATCTGATCAGTCTTAAATTATGTACATAATATGAAAATCACATTTACAAAAATTGTGTAAACAACTTATGGCAAGAATAAATCATCAAAAAGGAAACCAAACCACTTTGCATTCATATTAATCTTCATTTTTGAACTCATAATAAAGCATATACACTCATAAAACTTTGGAACTTTCAAATGAATCAGGATACAACATTCATATTAATTATCACAACTGATACATATTTCTTACATTGTCACTATGCACTTTCGATTGGATTACAAATCAATTATACTCATTTTTCTCTATGCGTATCAAACCGTGCACAAAACTAACCAATATTTTTTACAGTGAAACTTTGGAACATAAATTCAATAATATGAAAGTGCCAAAGCAGAAGGCAATTTTAAGTCGGTAAAACCAAGAATCCACATAACTACTTTATCCAAGACTCCAATTTTTTTATTTTAGAATAGCATATGGACCTTCAGCTAATCATACTTTTTCCAGCCGTGATCATTAAAAAAAATGTTCAAGCTTCCTCCTTGAATTTGATTGCCTTGTTGAAGATGTTAAATAGCTAGCCCTGTCATAATAACATGGCGTGGATAAACAATAAGCATGCAGTTTAATTGAAGATAAGTCAAATGGAGCAATTTCGTTGGCAGCAAATGTGAACTGAAGCCCTATCATAATAACATGGCTTGGATAAACAATAAGCATGCAATATAATTGAAGGTAAGTTAAATGGAGCAATTTCATTGACAGCAAATGTGAACTGAAATTTAGGCCAAAATAAGTTACTACAAATGTAATAGTAGTATACTGAAAAATACCTGATTAGACGTATTAGTTTTAGTTGCGTTTTTGAAAACTTCATTTTTAGTAACTGCTTTGTTTTAATGAGCATTATCGAAATTTCCCAGAACGATTCATGTAGATCAGAAATACGGAAAACCGATCGGAGAACAACCAATTGATATCAGGTGGCTTTCTATATTTGCTCGTCTCTTTTTAATTTGTCCATTCAGCAATGTTTGAAACCACATGATAGCAGTTACTGGAAAAAACTAACAAATCTGTAAGGATTATTTCAATCAAAAGCTATGTAGAAGAATATGTACAATGAGGACCTATTTCAGGGAGAAGCATTATTTCCAAGCAGATACATATTTCTGGAGAAGACCTTACTTTCAATGAAGATAGATTCATGAAGAAATTAGTGAAGTTACCTGCATCAAAATATCAGCAAGAAGACAAAATAAACGAACTTATTTTATCACATTAAGAAAACGTGTTTTAATTTCTAGATAGAGATAGTGGAGAAATTTAATGCCAGTGAGGACCTCAGATTAAGGAAACGTTGAACTTTTCTTGTTCCTGTGTATTTATTGATTTCAAGATCAGTGATCCTAACAAATGGATCTCAAAAGTTAAAAGAAATCTTAGCCATTCAATATTTAACTGTTTAATTACTGGTTAGAAACTGAAGTTCATTCCAATTGTGTCAAAAATTGTACAAACTGATCAAAGACTACTTTTCAATATTTAATGTTAAAAATTAAATTAAATACTAAATGGACTAAGCATCAAATCTTTGATATATGTAATCTAGCAACAATAAATAGCAAGCAATGCATTTTCTATTTAGATGGACGCAAATTCATGAGGTTTATTTTGATGCTGAGCCATATAGTCATATTCATTGATTGCTATTCCATATTCATTTGTTAGGATTGCAAATCTAGCAACAATAAATAGTCATATTCATTGATTGCTATTCTCTGTGAATCGGTCCGCTGCCATATTCATTGATTGCTATTCCAGTCTATAAACATATTAGATAAGCATAAATTCCAAATGAAGACATAGCTAACGACATAAAATGTTTTACCAATAATAGTAATTACATAATCTTAATTTGTGCAATAACATAAACGAAAAAAGAAATACGTATTAAATCATGCTACCAAAGCACCCAGTTCAAAGTTAACAGCAAAACGTATGCATGACCTTTTTCTATTGAAATTTTTAATAGAAGAAAAAATACTTCTAAAAAAAAGTTGCAACAAAGAACACATCATAAGCAGTACATGTACAAAACAACAGTTCCATATAATATGAATCAACATATAATCTTAACTACCAATTCAACAAAAACATAACGAAAGATTAGCAAGCAGCGCTTTCAATATTTAATACTCAGCCAGACGCCCAAATAAGTAACCACACGTTCAAGCTTCGGTAAAAAAGTGGAAACCCAGAACTCGTAATCCTCTTCAAGTGCCATTGAGCGTTAACATTGCATAAGAATCTTGTACCATCCTCACCATCAAAATCCAAGAAACAATCATTCTTAGTCATCCCAGCAAGTTCATTGATTATCCAAATAATTATCCACCTTAGAAACCTTCATAAAAATGAACAAAATAAAACGAAATATGTTTGTATAATTTGAGCATACCAAAGACTGAAATTTCATATATATGCTGCAATCGAACTCATACTGAATAATCAAAAAAGCATTTAAGCCAAAAAAAATTGTTTGACCACATAGACTGACAGTGATTTTTTTGACAATTAATGTTCAATCATATAGACTATAGTTGGCAGGACCAAGCAGGATTCATATAGGTGGGAGCGGAATATCAATGAAGACAAAATAACTTAATCAACTGCTAATTTCCTAGAAGCTCGTATAATTAGGACCGAAAATGAAACCTCTACGTAAAGAGACACCTCTTTGAAGGCTTAAATATGTCGTACCTTGCAACACTGCAAATCGGCCACATTCAGGGAGGAAATGGGAACACTTAAAAGAATGATGATAAGAATGGTCCTCAGACCTTTAACAACAAATAATACAACAGTCGACAAAATAGAGAAGGATTGCTGTAGAGCGGCCAAAAGCTTTCCTTGCTCTCAAGAAACAGCTATATGAATTCAAATTAGCTGCTCCACAATAATCCATTCTGCATAAATCAATAAAATTTCAAGAATATTGATTTTCCCCTCTCCTTGAGCCAAAAACCACCTTACATGACCATGTTGTTTTATGTTGCCTTAACCCCAAAACTGAAAGATATATATAAAAATAAAAAATAAAAAATAAAATCTTAACATTTATAGCTCAATTTCACATCTATGCAATAATACAATATCGTGCATAAATAGAACATAACCACCCAAATAATCAACCAACTTATCCTACTTAAATATGAAGATCCTTCATGAAAGAAAATAATAAAAATTAGTATTCATAAAGGCTCAAGAATTCTTAGTAATGGTATCTGAATTGGTTAGTGATAAACTATTTCACCCCTGTTTCAGATTATTTGTGGTTTAGTTATCAGAGTATGCAGGTTAGTCAACCATGCTAAATTTGGCCACTTTTTATGGCAAATTAAATTAAATAAAGAATCCAATCACTTGCACCCCAACAATGAAAAATGAGAGAAATTTTGATTTATAAATAATTTGAAGATAACAGACATACCGTTAATTAAACTTACAATATTCATCAAAAAGTACACAAATTGAACACAGGAAATCTAAGTTAAAAAACCAAATAAAAAATACCTAATATTGCTAGAACTTGTGATCGTGCAGCGTAGTTTCTTTCCAATTCAACAGTGAGTATGAACTATATAGAAGAGGAGAAAAATCAAAAGTTTTAAGAAATAGAAAATACTGGAAGGGTAATAGAAAAGAAGGGGGAAAACAGTAATCAACTATACATACATTTTGTTTAGCTTATATTGACCATTGAGTTAAAACTAAGTATTGTTCTTGTGCAACCCAAAACTTGTTTGCACTGAGATGACTTTCAATAACCCAATCTACAGTATTAAACATCTGAAACACACCTCTAAATAATGTTATGTCCCTTGTTTTTATTTATATGATGCATAATATAAAACCTTATTTTGATATCTTTATTTATATGATGCATATTGCAAAATTTAATTATGATATTAGTTTGTCGTAAAAGTAGATTTGCAGTCCACCGCCTTGGCTCACCTAACAACATTCTACTACATCCCATGAATATGAAACAAATGCATGGTATGAAATAGAAATGACTGTAGTACAAATCAATCATCAAATTTGATTTTCTTAATTTAAAAAAAAAATTAAGAATGAGATATCGTACATCAAAATTTACCAAACTCCTCCTTACATCAGTTACCTAAACATATTTTGAATAATTAATTAAAAGATGGCAATTGATTGCATACCACTAATATTGAGTAATTTTTAGTTAAAGAACTATATGATCCACTTCTATAAGCGCTATTCATGATTTTCTTTTCCTGAATTTATTCCTTATTTATAAATTGTATAAATGCCTTGATCCATCTTCTAAACATGAAGTTCCCCTTTTACCGATAACTTCCATTTGGACCAATGATATTTAAAATTCACATTTATTTGTGGGAATCAACTGCAAAATTATCTCCCGAGGATGCTAAGTAGATGTTGTTGTGTCAATTTCTAGAAATAGCTATAGTTGTGCATCGTATTCTTTTGGAATATGGGAGCTCATTGTGTTTGGGAAATTATAATTTTACTTGAAATATCAAAAGAAACGTATAGAATATACTATGAGAAATGAAATGATTAGCTGAAAAAAAAAATGTAATTTGATTTAAGTACTGAATAACTATCCAGTCATTGTTAGAATAAGGTAAAAAAAAATCTTTATAAATAATGCTAGAAATCTTTGTTGTGCAAAATATTTTAACTCCTTTATGCATGACAATACATTACAGGGGATAATTAGTTATTCAAATTAAATAAAGCAAGAGTAGCATTAATTGATGACAAAAGCTTTTAAAACATTTGAACTAAAAAAAATCCTAATATCCTCTCGTAATTGGCATTGCGGTCCAATTACTTCACTTAATTTATATCTACGTTGGAATACATTACCTTATAAATGTAGTATTACATTATACAACAAATCTGTTAGGATTCAGTCCAGGAGTATAATAGCTTCTCGCCGCTCAAAACCAACTAAATGAGTTAGGATCAAATCCGAGAAATATATTTGTGCAGATATATAGGCATGCTTCTAGTTTAACTTATGTCTATTTTTTATTTAAAAGATGGTTACGCTAATATAAACTACAGTAAGAACCAAACATGTAGCATTAGAAAGTGTTAATGATGCAACTGAGTAAAGAAATATTTATTTAAATAAATTAGATTAGCAGAACTTGAAGCTTATTTATTATGTAAAAGTTTAAATCATAGCATGTTCAGTTATTTTGTGTTATCTGCTCTACCCCTGGATATGAGTGGAGCCATTGCATTTCCACATTGTAAATTTTATCATCACTTTTGTTTTCAATTCTGAATAATGAAACGAAGCAAGTAATATGCATTGAATTTTCGTAAAACTCATGGCATTTTTCAATTGTTCAGGATAAATTTTCTGCAAATTAAAAGAATAATCTAAAGTTACTTTTTGCTATAACTTGGTGCAGGGAGGAATTCACAGACCAAATATTATACATTTAAAACATAATTAAAGATGCTGCAGTATTAAATAAGTGTGTTATATATATATATATATATATATATATATATATATATATATATATATATATCTGTGTGTGTGTGTGTGTGTCACATGCAATACTAAACATGCAGTTAAAGTTGTTAAAACAACTTATGCCATTTAATATTTATATATGCAGTCAAATAATTGAAATAGTCAATGAAAACGGTACATTGAAAAAGTTGTTTCTCACATGGAATTATGGATTCGATGGAAAATTTGAAATTGGTGATTCACTGACGGATTAGTATTTTATTAACTATGACGAAATTTTGAAAATGTGGACACGCACATTTAAAAAATGAATTTTTTGGTATCATTTCGTTTTGTCTTATTTACCAATAAATGTTATTGCAATGCACATTAGAAATTATATGTCAGTCTAAACAGCTAATGTAACCTAACACTCTTAGTTTTTTATGTTACTTGCAATGTATAAAAACCCTTGGCTTTTTTTGTTATAAAACTAAGTTCAGACAATTAATAAAAATAAAGTTCAAATACATTTCAATCACTATAATTAAGTTACTACGTGATACATGTAATCGTTATATGACTGTTATTTCGATAACTCTAAAGCTTTAACTGAGCTACTCCCCCATTCTGAAGATATGACATCTTTAATCCTAGAACCATTCCTCTTTCTCTAATACTATTGTATAAAGAAAATGCATTTATTAGTTTGCACTGTAATTACTTGCCATAGAATAATGTTTCATTTCGAAGATAACTTGTTGAACTCGTTAGGTTGAAGTTATTCCATGCTACATCATCCATTCCGTTTTCCAAAATATACAGTCCTGGATGCATTTAATTTATCATCTAATGCCGCTTATGGATAAAAAATGAGAAATATGCATGGAAATTGAATATACTTGGAGTAAACATCAAGTACATATGTGCGCCTATTTTTTGATGTGCTGCTGTTTAGTTAATTATTTCGGGCACGTTTAGGCTTAAATTAGTGCCAGCTTCTATTAATAAATGCAGCCTCTATTAATAAATGCAGCCTATAATTTACCCATTGAAATGTATCATCATAATAGGACGTAGATGGCTAAAGATGGTCATATATAATGTCAACAAACTCAATATTGTGTTTCCTTAGAATCGAACACTCAAAAACTGAAGGTTGTTGAAATGATACAGGCATCTAGAATAAAATTCAATATTTTTGTGGTGAATGCAGAAGGAAGGAATATATATCTAGTGAACTAAATGAAAGTTTTGTAGTATATAATAAATTTGAGCCTCATATCCTGAAACCACATTATAAATAATGCTAATTGAGTCCTCCTGGACACTTGAAATTTGTTAATCCACTCGTAGAACACATGACTGTCATAACACAACATAATATTCTATAATAATAAGTATTGACGATGAAAAAAAAAAATTGAAATCAATATTAAAATGTTTACTTCTTTTGTTGGCTACTTGTCATACTTTTTGGGCATATTTATTTGTAGATGGAAAAAGAGAATTTTCGACATGTAGTTAAGGAAACATTCAATGCAGGTATTCAATGAGAAATTTATTTAATATAAAACGACCTGAATTTCTTATTAGGGACCGTGAACCATTTCATTAAAAATCATATTTGACTCCTATTGCATATTACAAAGAAACTGGAGGAAATATTTAGCAAAACAATAATTCATGGGAATTGTACAGTATGGAAAAGAAATTTTTGAAGGAATAAATAGACACCATTATAATTAAGATATTGAGACGCAAACATTTCAGACTTCAACTTTGCAATTACTGGTTGTTTATAATTGGGAGATAAATTTCTAATTATTGTTCCTACACGATAGAATGCATTATTGTGCCTACACGATAAAATGCAATAAAGATGTATAATGTTCTAACTGAAATATATAGGAACATACAACTGTCAAATAAACCTATTTTTTATATGCTATTGATTACTCCATAATTATCATTATTCAACGTCAAAGCAAAATCATTGTTGATTGCTTGTCACTTACGTTTTCAACCATACTCATATTTGAAAAAACAACAAATGTAGAACAATGGTTAAAAATCATTATTGTCCATAAAATATTCCCCTTTCCAATATAATTCAATAATTTTTCTATGCTACAAAATAGGGGAAATACAAAAAGAGAGAGAGAGAGAGGCATATGATATACGAAGAAAAATCATTTAGCAAGAAAAAAATTGATCACTTAACTTAGATACAAATTATTCCATTTGTATAGAACGCAGTTGCAATAAAATTCATTAGAAAGTTTTATACTTTCATACTTTCGAGGAACCTAACAAAGCAATAGAATGTTGTAGCACAAACATTAGGTGTTTTATTTATTTTTGTAGGAAGACGAAATGAATTTGGTTAGAAGAGCAAATTTAATACATGAGAACCAAAAATTTCTCATAAATGCCCTTATAGTTATACTTTATACCCAACATGAAATATTCATAATAAATTGCTATTTTCGTTAAATATTGCACTTTCTTAAAATCACTGAATTAATTGCGATTTTTGCTAGAAACTGTGGAAAAATCAAACAACTAAAGAACCAATAAATAAATAAAAAGTAAACAAAAGTTGGAACAAAAAATAATATAACTACGAAAAAAAATATTAAGCGGAAAGAATTCAAAGCTAAAATATAGGAATGTGCGATTTAAAATTTTCAATAATAATATAATCGTAGAACTTCACAGACCCAAATTTAGTCAAAATTAAAGTAAGAAGCATTACATTCTTTCCTCCTCTCAAAGTCACATAGAAGGAAAAAAATTCAAAACTTTGACGATAACATCCCATACACAGTTCAGAACAAGGTTTGAGATTCCGTCCGGCACGCCGGAATTTCGGACCTTCCGTTCCGGATCCGGCGAGGACCGGGACGGAATCTACTGAATAATCCGGTTCCGGATCTAAGCATGGAAGAGCGAAAGAAAAAAAATCAGAAAAAATCTGTAGCTAAGAAACTCAAATTGTTTAAAGCACTAAAAATGTTTGAGAAACATCAACGAAGGGAAAAGCACTGAGATGGATTACTTGAGCATGGAAACCATCGATTTTCATCATTTAGTAGCTTGAGAACGTAATTTTCTTCTCATTGCCTTCAATTTTATAACTTAGCGCAATATTTAGGGTTTGAAGGAGAAGGAGGCGGAAGCTGAATGATAGAGGAGGAAGGTTAATGCGTTGTGGTTGATGTATTGCTGAACATATAGGCTATTATAAAAATTTAGAAGAAGGCCCAATTGAAATCAGGTGTTGGCATTCTAGGCTGAAAGTGAGAAATACCATGGGCCTAGATAATGAACTTACAAATTATGTTGAAACAAGTAGAAATTAATGCAATCTGAAACGGAACCGGAATATAAACGGAATTTCCGGAATTTCCGAAACGGAACGGGAATGTTAATATTTTCATATGACCGGAACGGAACCGGAAATTTAAACCTTGGTTCAGAACTTAACTGTAAAATTGGTACACTTGGGAGTTGGGACCTTTTAGTTGTTAATTACATTTTTATAATCGAAAGTTAAATGAGAAAGTTTCGATATATGACCTATATTATCTCTTTTTGACAGTGGCAAGCGTTCAAATTAATCCCAAAAATAACAAAATAGAAATTACGAATCTGTGAAGATAAACGGAAATTTGGAACAAAATCTAACCTAAAACAACCTAGGCATCTACGTATTTTAGGAAAATAGAACTGGAAAATTTTCAAAAGAACACTTAACAGAATATCTGAAGAAACTGTTTTATCAGTTAAACATAAGTATGGAAGGAACACATCACTCAAGTATTAAAAAAGTTGATTGTAGATTACTCCATACTCAAATACTAACTGATTAACGTAGTATTCATTAACAGGTGATTTTATTTTAATTATTCAAATAGGAATTACTAATTGTCAAGCACATAAGATTACAAAATTAAATCTCAGTAAACATATATTTGAAAAAGGGAAATGCTTCCATCAGAAGGAGATTTATGATTTGAAGTTTTGAGAGTACTATGTTAATGGATGTAATGTGGGTTCGGCCAATGAAATTTACTTCAAGTTCTCTAAGTTACAGTATATGTATTTTGTATACATCACAACTAATTAGATTATATCCACTCAAAAGTTAATATATGGCAAACATACTAATATAGATGGAAGAAAAAGAATACTTACATTAACAGAAAATCGATCTTTTTAACAGCTAAATGTATCTGACTATCATCGAATATGGGTAAAAATTAATTCCATCATAGCAGTTCAAAGGAAAAAAATAACTGGTACAGAATTTACTACTTATGTATTTCATTTAATGAAAGATAAACTTCCTTCCATCAGAAAATTGTCTTGCTTCTTCTGCCATAAATAAAAAGTTAATTCAAAACGCTGTTTTTGATCTGACTTTGCCTTTTAAATCTAGTTTCCTAAAAAATGCACTCAATTTGAAGCAATTAATGATCTTGAATAGCACTTTTTTCCTTATGCCATCAAGGTGGGACTTTTCTTTATTCATTGTGCGCTAATTAGAAAATCTGCTAAATAAATTTGCCCATGCAGTAGGAGTGCAAGAAAATTTGGTAGACCCGATTGTATTTTGACATTAGTATTATATTCTTTATTCATTTTTAAAGAAACACATGTTGAGTTGAATGCTTATCATCAGTGGTGGAGGAAACAAAATATCTTATGTACATTCACAACCCACCCAAACTTGTAATTATTCTCGGAAGAATTAATTTCAACTCGCATTATCAATCCAAATGCTGTACTAATTTTAATTTATAAAAAAATTTAAAATGATATAATAAAAACCATCACAACCTCTAACCCAACACTACATAAAGTTAAAAATACTGACACATTGCCCTACTTATAGTCATTAGACTGTTAAAAAATCAGTTTCAATTCAATATTAACATAATGGATGCAATTTAATTCTAAAAATACAACATTACTGTTATTTTCTGAGTTTCTATTTAGTTAATACATAATCGCTCAAAAGAAGTGCTATGCCAAGGAACATGAACAAAAGATAAAAACATAAGATCTTGAACCAAAATTGATTAACATTGGAAAAATATCAAATATTTGAGTATATAAATCATGTATATTCCATACTGAATTGCAATTAAGAACAAAAAAAGTTGTTTCACTTAAAAGCTGGAGTTTAGTGGTGAAACCTAGGTAATTACCATTTGAAATGTCAAATTCAATCATGGCAACATTTCTCCAAAAGCCAAAGCATTAATGCAAATGTAGACTTCAAATTCATTCAACATAAACATATTAAAGTTTTCAAAACTTTCACCATTAATCAAAAGCGATAAACATCCTAAAGATGGTTAAAAAGTTGGAAGCCAATAAGCACAACAGTTTTGAGAACACTAAGCCTGTAAACATGTTGAATTGTTCAACCTATTTTTCAAGTAGCAAATAGTTTCAACCTATTTTTTTAAAATTGAAACCTATAAATAAATTGAAGTTGCAAAGTTCCCTTTGCACGGTATTTAGTTACTACTCACCAATATTTAATATCCATGTGAGCAATTAAACATTAAAAAAAAAAACAGATTTTAACAAAATAATACACAGTTTAAAACTGAATTTCAATCGGCATAGAAACCTGAATATCACAAAAACAGGGCAAAAATTATGAAATATCTAAATATTCAAAGGCTTACTAAAAACTAAACTCTACAGTGCGTGTAATGTTCCAATAGGATCGGAAACTGCAGACAATGAGAGCAACAAAATCAAGTGTAGGATGGAAGGACCGACGATTGAAAGATAGATTCTCGACTTAGAAATGGGAGTGAGCATGACTGAAAATTTGGAAAGCGTAATCTTCTCAGGCAATTCAATGGAGTCAAAACGTTTGACATTAGGTGAGATTAAAATTATGGTTCGATAGTGTAGAGTGAAGAGGAAAGGATGGCCATAAGTTCAATTATGATAAACTATCAGAAAGGGGAGGAGAACAATGCATGTAATAGTTCCCTACAGAAATATGAGGCGGCTAATCGTCCAAATACACGTGGTAGGCTACTTAGATGAGGATGTTCTCCTGAGTAATAAGTACTTTTTTAAACAATCAAGATATCGTATGTTTTTATCATTTTATGCGTTAACTAACGTAAACTGTGAATATACAGAATTAAAAATTTACAATCTCGCAAAAAATATTACTTGAAAACATTATTATTTTTTCAAATTACAGACTGAAGTATTCATTATTTACCATTTACTTGATGTCATTCACAGGAAGAATAAATTTTGTTAGTAATAAATAGTTCACTTGATTTATCAATTTTAAAGGTAAAACCTGCACAGTGCTATTAAGAAAGGAAAATACCAAATTGATCTTAAACTAAATAAGTAGAACTGTCAACGAATATTAAATAGTTTGTGTAACACAAATTTATTTTGCACTTATTAAGTACACATCCACATCAACTAACAATTTCTGCGGGTATCTAGACAGTAAAAGTCTACAACCTTAGATATTTCGATGTTTCGAATGAAATACATATATCAGTCAGCAATCAGGCTCAAAGTATTCGCTAAATTGTTTGTGTGAAGCATAAATGATATAAGTTAGAGCAAGCAACATAAGGTTACATCCAAACTTGGAGTAAAACACCAGCAGGTTTAGATAATAAACCTAAAAAAACAATAGTTTTAAAACTGAGTGCAAACCTTATTAGTGTGGCAACACATGTGCAATTATGCCTTTTGCGAAACTTGGAGAGCCCATTAATTCCAAGTGTCCTTCAAGAAAAGAAAGTTCTATGGCTTCTACAAAACAAAACAGAAAACATGTAACTAAATTAGACATAAATGATATAAGTTAGAGCTAGCATCATAAGATTATATTCAAATATGGAGTAAACCGTATCAGATTTAGATAATAAAAATTAAAGAGCTATAGTTACAAAATTGACTACAAACCCTATTAGTTACAAAACAAAACAGAAACATGTAACTAAATTAAAAATAAACACGCAAAACTTTCTCAGAAATGAATTCATTAACATGAATTAAAGAGATACCAGAATGAAGATATGCAAGTAAAGGTTAAAATATACAATTAAAATTAACAGGCCTTTCTAGTATATGATATCCATCAGTTTTGGTGAAAGTAATTCCATTATTTCTTTTCTCAAAGGTAATAATACTCACAAAACGCAAAGTACTGTAAGAAGGAAAAATGATTTTTTTTAAATCTTCTGATAAGCAATAATTAATTTGATGATATTAAAATCAATCATCTTTTTAAAATACGTAGATGGATTCAATTGTTTCATGCTTTCGGATGTCAAAGGGCATTAAAAGAGATACCCAGGTAGATCCGGTATCAATCTATATAAACGCATCTAGAATTACAACCATGGACGTAAAAATAGCTAAGCAAATCGATCTAAGATCTCGTAAATCGAACAAACCTTAGGCGACAGCTACAGGTAAGAGTGGATGGCGGAAAGCACATAGAAGAAAGATCCATCATGAAACGGAAGGAAAGCCATTCAGTTTGCCTCATCGAAATCAAAAATATAAGGGAATTGAAAAGCCCCAAGCTAATTTAGGGTTAGGGAAGGTAAAAACCGCTGGGGTCGGAGACTTAATAAGTGGATGACGATGGAAAAATGGAGATAAACAACATACTGAAAACTTTGTGTGTAGAAATGAAATTAAGGCTTTGGTATGAATGAGTTGCAGGTCATAATGAATGCGAAGGGCGCAGAGGGGTGAGAAAAAGAGGAGGATGATAACGCCAAAAAAAAACGCGAAAGAAGGATTAGGAAAAGGCAAAGACGGTTCAGTAAACTTTCCACGTGTCAAGCTCTAATGAAGCCCTAATAGAAATTAGAGGAGGCTTGAGAGCCATCGAAAAATAACTCAGCTTTAATTGTATAGTATAGATATATGTATATGTAGCTTTTGAAAACCAAAATAATCACAAATACACGCTCTCATATACGTATTATATCTCCCTGATGACTTCCCTAGGTTAACTACGCAACCTAGAGCTCTGATACCAAATGTGACAGCCCGCCCCGCACCAGCCTGCATTTCCTCCAAAGGTGCGCTGTACACATGCCCGACTAGCACGGAACGGTCGTCAAAGAAAGGAAAGAAGAGAATGAACTAACAAGGAACCTGTAGAATGTCTCACAGCGCATGGAACAAAGTATAATAATAACATAACTTTGACATAAAACAGGCGAGACAGTGAATAAGCTGAAACTAAACCAACATAGCAGCGGAAATCCAAATACAGCTTATTATCCAACATCATTATTACAACTTTAAACTGTCTTTAAAGCAAAGGAAAGCTAAAGTTTAAGATGCACTACTAATGCCCAAGCAGTGATCTTCAACAACACAGGGAGAATATCTATATGTATCATACGTGGAAGCCTCCTACTCGTCTTCGATACGGCTACCCGTACATCACCAGCTAACCTGCCTCTAGTCTGCTCGTGAGAGCACCCAGAGTAATAAGAAGAGACATAAAACTCTGGGTTAGACAAAAGTCTGGTATGAGCGATACGCAGCTAAACAGAACAATAGCAGGTATACTAAACCATACCTGAACCTGGACCTGCAACCAAAGAGTTAGCACTACATACCGTACAATACTCCAAGGTGCCACTAAACAGATGGTGTAAAGAATACGGGGGTGGGGGTGTGCATGTCATAATGATAGCAAAAAGGTCAACCATAGCAACCATCCTTACATCTCTCACTCAGTGCGTAAAGCATACGATGTCCACCACTATCAATCACTAGACCCATCGAAGTAGTGACGGAGTTCGACTTGTACAACTACTGCTACTACCAAGCTTACCACATGGAGTCATGACCAAATCTTTACAAACGACCCCACTTCATTGGTCTATAGCCCTTTAGTCGTACCTAGGCCACTTTGGCCCTGAATCCGTCCACGTACTCCCTATACATAGTGATTCAAAGTTACAGACATCGACAGCCCCTTAGCACACGTCCCGCAGCAAAGCCCAATCATGAAGCTCACTCATTGGTTCCCAACTGGATCCTGAGTCAAAGCTCCTTATTTGGACTTCCTTTGCATCTCAGGTTTTGGTCGAATTGGAGTTGGTCTTCAGAAGAGTCGTCGCGTAATCGCAGCTCCAATCCGGTTCGGTTCGGCATGTTTCAGCTCCCAGCTCTCACTCCGGTTCGGTTCGGTCACAGTACTCCATCCGGTTCGGTGCTCCACTCGGTTCGGTTCGGGTCCTCCACTCGGTTCGGTTCGGGTGTCATGCTTCTGCCACTATTTCAACTCGTTTTGGTTCAACTGCTCCAGAGTCTCGGTCCGGTTCGTGCTTACCGTTCCCCGATCCGATCCCCCACGTCCTCGCTTCCGATCCCCCTTGTTTCACCCCAATTCGATCTGGTCTGGGCCTTCCTTGTTGCCCTTGAAGTTCTACGCTGCTGGAGATGCCACCACCTTGGTTCGATTCGGCTATCCGACCCGATCCCCTTATCCGATCCGATCCGGATTTCCTGTAGCATTTCCTGCAACTTTTCCAGCAAGTGTTTTACGCCATTCGACGACGTTTTCGACCAATCTGACTTTTCTAAACAACCACAAATCGTTCCAAACAGTCATAGCAACAAATAGAAGTGACCACAAACACCAAAACATCAATATGATAGGTTAAAATGGATCAAACATGGCCAAAACCCCATATTTTCCCTTAAGCATGTTTAAACAAAACTAATGACATGATTAGTAAAACTTAACCAAATCAAACTAAATTTCTAACAGGGGTCTAAAACATTATTTTCGAATTTATAAATATTTTTCCAGAATTTATTAATGTATAAATTCGCTAATCTTCACTAATTACCCTTAATTAACCGTAATTAGTGCAAAACTACGCAAATCACTCACCTTGGCCACAAATAAAACCTCAAAACTGAAATGAATCTCTGTTTGGTGTTGTTCCCAATGTAACACAGCAGCTCTAACCTTGCTTTGATGCTTTCTCTCCTTAATTTGATGTAGTTTAAGCCAAAACTTGACTAAGAAGTGATTAGGGATGTTTTTAGATGATGGAGGCCATTGTTAGATTGAAGAGAGAGTTTGTGGCGGCTGGAAAATGAGTGAAAAACCGAAATCCTAACCCTAGCAGCCTCCAAATACCTCTAATCCCGAAATCCCCCATTGGGCCTAGCTGTTAATCACCCGGTTAAGCCCAATTAAGCTGTTTTTAACCATCTGAAACTTGTTTCAGCCATATCTCCCAAACGGTGAGTCCGTTTGGCTAATGTGACCACTCTACGGAATTGTAAAGCATCAAACGAATCTAATGGAAGTGGTGTCAGGTCAAAATTCCTTTCCAGTCAAAAGTTATGGCCAAAACAGTATCAGTTAGGGGCAAAACGGTCATTTAAAAATCGGTAAAAATCATGAACATTGGAAATGACTCAAATAGTCGTCTCCCAAAGTCACATGACCATACGACTTCGTATGTGAAAGAAATAAATATTCTACGATCCTGCGATGCGTAGAATGTGGGTTGTTACATATATATATATATATATATATATATATATATCGTTATCTATAATTTCAACCAATACATCAACAATTCAACCAAAAAATCAACACACAACAATTAATCATCATTTATCAATATTAGGTTATATTTATAAAAATATAAACTGTACAGAGTTAGTGAGATTTACTCACATTGGACGATCATCGTTAAATAACGATAATTTCGGTTGATTCAGATAGACGTTTTATTTTGCAATAAATCGTAACGAGCTCCAATTCACTCCCAGTAAGTTCCATGGTGTAGTCCCCGTCCATACGATCCCAACGGATCTGACCGTTCGTTAATCTGACACCGTATGATCGAGATATTGAATTTACAAGTTATACAATAATTTAATTAAATTAAACTTGAATATTATTTATAAAGTTGGGCTTTACTTACCCTCAATGGCCCAAACAAAATCCAACACGCCCTCTACAGTATTCTTCCTCCTCCCCTTCCAGTATACAAACTGTAAAAGAAAATTAGCCATTGCTAAAATCATTGACTCACGTTCTCGCTCATCCCTCCATGTTTCTGCGTGAAATCAAAACCAGAATTCTCCTCATTCAAATCTCATCTTTCCCGACCTCACCATTGTAAACTCGTACGCTGGAAGCAAGATGTGTCGATCAGGTGTTTACCCACTCTACAGACATCACGCGTCACTTTTCATTTTAAACAAAATGACTGATCTTCCCTGATCCTTTCCGGGATGGTTTCTTCGCAATTCCTCAAACAAATATCACCACAGTTCCTCCCTTCACCTCCTCTACACAGCAATCACCACAGTATAAATCACACGCCCCTCCTAAAAATCGAATCTCGCCATCTCATGCTGCCAAGCAGAAAACGCGCAACACAAAATGCTAGCCGAACACTACAGAACTCGGCATATTAGTGTTAAATCCCTGAACAAACTCGAATCCATCAACCAATTCCGCAAACAACGCTCCAACCTCTTGATTCGTGGAACCCTAAATCTCGCTGTAAAAACATACAACGAACGAACGTGATTCACACCCAATGAAACACATACAGATGTGAAGAGCAACTCACGATGATTACAAAGAGACTAGTTTTGAGATTTATAGAATTTCCTGTGATTTTATATTGAATTTTGAAGATTACGTATTACTTGAGATGGAGTAACTGGCAGCTCCTTTTTGTTAGACTATCAAATGGAAGTAAATTAGGTTAGGAGGAGGGTAGCCATATATATAGGGAGATTTAAATATTATTTTATTTTATATTGATTTTTAATCAACCGTTGTTTGAATTTGTCTTCTAAAAATTCATATGATCACGTACAATACCCAAATCTGATGAAAATGGACATACACCTACAGTTCGATATTACGGACCCAACGAAACTAGTTTCGTCGAATTCCGATTCCGTTTGGTCACACAGCATATTTTTAACCGTCAAAATATCGAGTGTTTTTCACATTTAAATTCCGTACGGCTACATACTGACTCCAAAAATCACAGAAATTGAAATCTAGCAAAAATTTAATATTACGGATCCAACAAAATTAGTTTTGTCGAAAACGGAGGTCGTTTGCAAAATTGGCTATTTTTAAAGCTCTAAATAACCCATTTAAATATATAAATATATTTAAAAATAATTAAATTAAATATTTAAAAATAAATATTATCGTATATATTCACAATAGAATATCACACAGCTTCAGAATATTCCCATATGAATTTATAACTCGATATTTCATGTAACGGCCCGAATTTCCGTACCCTTTGAGTTGACTAATAACACCACACATCCAACCCAAATGACACAGAAATAGGAATCATTATAAGAAAGAAGTTAGAGGATGAAAAATAGAAAGAAAGAAATATTAGAATAGAAGAGAGACGAAGATCACAAACTCACAGCGGAACGAATAAAATATATTAGATAACATAACTTTTGAAATATAAATTAGTAACAGTATATACATACCATTATCAGGACACAAAGTTATTCCTGGAATAGTTATCAACACCTATTTCCAGATACATCATACTACACAGCGGAAAATATGATAGTCTATAGCTAATTGGTGAAGCCTCCTGCATCGAACTCCTCCAAGTGAATCTGAAAAATCCTGACTACTTGACTGCCCGTACAAATTTGGGCACCCAAGAGTTTAGGGAAAACAAATAAAATAAACTCTGGGTCAGTCATGGGACTGGTATGAGTAAACTCCAACCATTTGTTTAACCTCCAAAATTCTTTCGAAAGAAATGATAATCGTAAGACCGATCGATACATAAATACGGATGGTTTTTATCTTACGATAACCAAAAATATTTTTGATATCAAATCCAGCGATATTATACTAGTGCCTAAATCAAATAAATAGAAATCTAGCGGAACGCTTGCATCTCACGCTCTATATATAATATAAAATCAAAACCCGCAGAGCGCTTATTGGAGATTGGATTTCCAACACGACAAGGTATGGGACCACCTGCCAATAGTGTATCTCTAGAGGCGAATACACTGGGTTCAACAAGAACATCTTTCAACCCGGCCCACACATGACCGACCACTCATTTCGCTTGAGTGTATCGAATGTATATCACCAACGGTTAGGATCAGCAACCATTCCCAAAAGGGACAACATCGATAGATTAAAGAAGTAAATGGAATTTCTCTAGATAGGTGATTATACATCATAAAGGAAGCGACCCACATAGCCATGCTGCCTGCCCGATTTTTGTCAAACCCCAGGTTGTGAGGCTTGAGGTTTGAATTATCTTCTAGAACATCTGGCCACTATTCACTTTGAATGCCACATTGTCATATCCATCGGAAATCACTAATTGATTCCCACAAAAATACTCAGATTGTTAGGCTAAGGAAGTTCCCCTTCTTTGCCACCAACTTCGTACGTTTGAAGGAATCAACGTACGTAATCCCTTTGGAAATACTCTGTCAGACACTCGTCCATACAAGTTGTCCTGGGTTTGGACAAACCGATGACACCGTTCTATGAATCCATCTAGGGCAATTTCTACCTAGGGTTAACAGAACAGCCCTTGCATTTTAGTCCGTCTTCAATTATCTTCAGCATACGTTGATACGTAACGCTTATACCAATACAGAGTGGTTTCAAATATTAAATCTGATCCCGGTCTCTCCATATTGACAACGGAGGTATAAAATAAATCAAAACTTTGATAGTCGGTGATTTAACTATCAAAGAAACATCCATACAATCAACGGTCATATTTCCAACTGGAAATTCTACTGATCAAACATCTAAAACCCTGGCCCCTCTTTAAATTACTTCCTGATTATATTACCTTTCCAAATTCCTATTTTTCTTAGTTCTTCACTTACCAATTTATTTCATTTTCTATGCGTAGATAATATCTCTCATTTTATTTGGGAAAAAATAATTCAAAATCCTTTAAATTAACGCGATGTTACAAAAACATCGTTATTATAGCCAACACAATTTATTCATTCATTACTAACCGTATTACTCACCTTAACTATTTGTCCGTCAATCATGAAGTCAGTCAAGTTGGGGTATAATTACCTCTTAGACCTTAACTGAACATCATTCTCAACTTTGAAATAGTCAAAGCTCACAACTTTAAACAAAATCTCGCTTGTGCGACTTTCGGATTCAATATAAGAACACACTTCTTTTACAGAAAAATATTGATTATAACGGTAGCATCATAATCGCTATATTTGATTTATAAAACATTGCTTTTAACAACAACGTTACAATAGCTGTTTCGAATTATAGAACACTTATTATAACCATAGCGTTAAGATGGCTGTTAAGATTTACAAAACAGTTATTATAACGGTAGCGTTAAAATCGCTATTTACCGAATATTTGGTTTATAAAAATGCAACTTGTATTTATTTATTTATTTCAATCATTTAAAAACCTCTTTAAAAATTTCCTTTATAATTTTCTAAGTTCAAATCTACTTTCAAATATTGGTTTCAAATCCCATTTCCACTTTCCCATATAAATTCATATTTTAACTTATATTCCAATTTATCCCCTGTTTAATAATTCACTTAATTTATATTCTTATTTATAAACAACTTCTTGATTTATCCACTTGAACAATTTTCTATTTTCCACTCTATTCGAAATTTAATTCCTATTTTGGAAATGAATTCCATTTTTAATTCTCAATTTCCTTTTCCACATTTGAAAATGTTTTACGGTATCTAAAATATCATGTTTCTAGGGCCAGGGTAAATCAAACACAATACATCCGATCATGGATTATATAACACATCATATCTCACAACCAAATAAAAACTGTAATATAAATGTTGAGGAATCCAGTTGGATTCCTCCAACCTGTTTCCCTGCATCCACAGACGTTAATCACATCAATAATATTCATTTCACATAAATATGAAATATCATGGTGAATAGAAGTAATAATCGATTAATGATATAGCTATAGCAACCAATTTTATCAACCATGCAACCAAACAACCATCACATAGTATAAAATTACTATAAATAAATTTAAAACTTGCTTTTATAAAAATATAAACGAGTCAAGTTTAGTGAGGTTACTCACCTTGCTTGCAATTGATGATTTTTCTTGTTTTGTATGGTTTTAAACACGTGTTTGAAACCATATAAAAATTCTGGTTAGTTCCATAGCCCACAATTCTCGCATGTGCTTGTTGTGTTCCTCTATGCGGTTACAACCTCATTTGTCGCATTTAATTCTGTTCACAACCGAGCAAGTTACGCCTGGTTACAAGTTTAAATTAAATGAACTTTCTTAATTATTAATTCAAAATAAACTAAAAAGGTTATACCATTTGATTACGTCATTATCGTTATCCATTTCCCCCTTAATAGCGCGATTATCGGTCGCTTTCACCAAATTGCTAGTCTTCCCCATAATCATCCTTCCCCGTTCATAAAATCTAGTACCCTCTCACAGTTCATGGCTAAAATTTTAGATTCTTCTAGCTCCTCCTCTACTAGCCGAAATCCGCTAATAACTTACCTTCCTTTCCACATTGCTTGCGCACTCCTCCTTCACTTGAATTCTTATTCTTAGGAAAACCATACCCTTGTTTAAATATTTGCATAAATATCCTAAGTCTGCTACAAAACTTCCTCTCCTTTCAATGAACACTTCAGCTTCCCATAACTGATGACCGCGACTGATATAGTTCAGCAGCCTAAAAACTGTGGCCACTCGAGCACCAATGGTTAACAAGAGCTGACCGTAAAGCCTCACGTTACTTTCTGATATAATAAGAATTCCTTAATCAAACTATTAATCCTCACTTACCATTTAAATCCCTCTTCCAGTTCAACTTAGACCAAACGGAAATGCTTTAGCAACGAGATTCCATCGCCTCCGCCTCCTCCTCCGTTTCACTTCAGGTCCTTTCCCTTAAAATAGATCCTAACGCCGGCAATTCCACCAAACCCGTAACCACAAAACCCCATACATCGATCACTGTTTTCAATCGCCGCACACCCCATCTGACAATCGGGACCAGATCAACGGCCTCCAATACGAGCGCCTTCACTTCCCCTCCTTTCGAACCCTGCTTCGCCCGACCCGCCAACACCGTTCGCCACCAATTTCCTTTCGAACTCCGCTGTTCTTGAGTAAGTTTTGCACCAGTGATTGACAAGGAAGGAGGTGGTTTAATTGGTGTAAATGAACATCCTTATTTGGTTGCTATTGATGATGTAGATGGTAAAGTTCTGGATATGAACTAAACGGTACAAATGGAGGGGGTACCGTTTGGTATAATAATGGGGTTTACATATTTGATTTACAGTTCATTTATAAAAGAGGCGATTGTTTTGGTTTGGATCTGAGGTAAACAAGAAATAAGGAGGAGTTAACAGCAGTATTTAAAGGGATAAAGTAACTTGGCTTGAACGGAAATGGGATAGCGTGGAAGGCACGGCTCATAACAGTTTGGAGAACACGGCAAGAGAAAACTTGGCAGTTGGCACGCACACTTCAACACTTTGGATAGCACGTTTTCTTGCTGGTCCCTTAGTCTTTCAATAATAATAATAATAGTAGAGTATTCCAGGTCCGTTTAACTAAATACTCAAGGGATGAACGTAAATGGTTGTGTGTACGTAGGGTGTATTGGTATTAAAATTTATGCAGTCACTGTTATACAGGATTTCGTTTATGGTCGAGCCACTACATACAGAAGTAATAATACGGTCGTGTCTAGTGAGGTATCACGATCCCAAAAATATAATAATATCGGTAGATTAACTCATATTGTGAAACCCCAAAATATTGATATAGGGTGCAAAATACTCCAAATAAAAAGTAGCTTATTTTCCAAAATAAAAATTACAGTAAAATTCTAAAAATTAAATTATCACTACGTCTCAAAGGGCTTGTCCAAATTCAAGACCGATATTTAAATAACTGTTATGGCTTATATACGATTCCACAGCGACTTTCTAAAAATTTGATTTGGACGTAATTCACAATATATAAGACAAAATCTCAAATTTCCTTTTCCATTAGAAAAATATAGTTAAACAGAACCGAACGTTTCTAGTTTCAAAGAAATCCGACTTATTTTGAATCTTGTATATCTAATTGAAGTTCAAAATGTTAAATTACGAGCTGTCGCGACCTTACGTGCTCATTTTAAATTATATTATAAATTATACGTTTAAATATCGTTTTATTAAATAATTTCATATAAATTCCTATATATAATTCAAATAACAAATTTAAATATTTAGAATTCAACGGCTAAAAATCCGGGTCGTTACATTTCAAATCCCGACATAAATCGATATTCGATTTAAAATGAAATTCCTTTTTAAAATATAAATAAATCGTTATAAATTATAAAGGAATTCCATAACGACTTTTCTAAAATTTGATTTAGACATAAATCAAAATCTACACAATGAAATCCCGATTTTTCTCTTCCATTAGAAAAATATACTTCACCAGCTCCGAACGGTTCTTGTTTCACCGAAATCCGATTTAAAACAGATTCTGTATATTCAATTGAAGTTCGAATCACCACATAGTGAACTGCACGCCATTTCGAGCTCGATTATAATTATAATATAAGTTGTACGTTCAATTGTCATTCAAATATTATATTCATTATTCTAATTCAAATTCTAAGCTGAATTAAATATTTTAAATTGTCCAGTTCACATTATATTGTCAATTCACTATTTCCGACTATTTCGGAATTGAATATATTATTCTATTATTTATAATAATTAAATATTCAATATTATTTAATTAAACAACTATTAAAATTTCTAAACCACTATTCAAATAATTAAATAAATTAATTATGAGAATCCAAAGCATTTGATTTAACATCAAAAATCCTTTTTGTAAGAAACAATGATCTTTTACATCAAAACTCTTTTGATATTATAATAGTGTCTATCAACCACAATATAATAATCATCTAGAAGAACGCTTTCATCTCATGTTCCACATACATAATATATAATCAAAAACCACGGGCACTTATTGGGTAATGAATTCCAACTGGCAAGGTATGGGACCACCTTCTGACAGTGTATCTCTAGAGAGGAATACACAGGTTCAACAAGAACATCTTATAACCCAGGCTAAACATGACCGATCACTCATTTCTCTTGAGTGAACCGAATGTATTATCACCAACAGTTGGGAACAGCAACCGTTTCCCGAAAGGGACAGCATCAATATAGATTATAGAAATAAATGGAATTTCTCTAGATTAGGTGACAATACACCCTAGTTGGTAGCTATCCACTTAGCCATGCGACCTACCTAATTTTATAACATTTCCTGGTTGTGAGGCTAGAGGCCATAACGTATAGATCACACCTTTATTTACTTTGAATGCCACATCGTCATACCCATCAAATCACAGATTGATTTCCCCAAAAATATCACGGGTATACAGCTAAGAGAAACGAATTCCTCCGCCACCAAACGTAAATACGTTTGAAGAGATCAACTTACGCGATCTATTAAATATACTCTGTCAGACATTATTCCATTCAGGTTGTCCAGGGTCTGGACAAATTGAAGGCACTATTCTGTAAACCCATCTTAGGCAATTTCTACCTAGGATTTCCCAGAACAGCCCTTGCATAAACTCTGTCTCAATTTTCTTCATCATATTTGATTCGCAACATTAATGCCCATACGGACTGGTTTTCAGATAATAAATCTGATCTCCGTCTCTCCGTATTGACAATGGAAAAATGGTCAAAACTTTTATAGTCGGTTCTTTAACTATCAGAGGAAAACATCCATACACACAACGTTCATATTTCCAAATGGATATTTTATCGATCAATCATCAATCAACATTTTTCCCTTTAAATTTATTTATCATTAATTTATACATTTACCCATTTCCTGTTTCTATATATATTCAGAAATTCTTATTTTCTAAATCCATAAAATATACCATATTAACATTGGAAAATGTTTCCATTTCTTATTTATGCATCACTATCATTTCACGTCCATCAGTCTCTAACCATGAATTAGTAAGAGAACAATTCCCTAGGTATTAATCCCGAAGGCCGAAACCAACATTAGATCGGTAACCAGGAAACCATACAACTTAACTAATCTCCAGTCAGTTTCTAATTTCCTTAATTCTGTTTCTTGTCTTCTTATCAAATCATTGCTTACGCAACTATAAGATTCAATTTACGAATCCAATTCTTTTATGAAAAACATTGGTTATGACTATAGCTTTGTAATCCTTACTTTCAAAATATCAAACTTCATAATATAACTTTTATTCCTTAACTTAAATAAATTACTAAATAAACAATTTATTTATAAATAAATAAATCTTGATTAAAAAATGGAAAGTAAATAATACTTTCCCGAATTTGATAGAATCGAATTCGACATATAACTCTCCTTCATGTAATCTCTATTCGATTAACTTTCCTGCGAATAACTTATATTCGATTGACTCTCTTCGAATAACTTATATTCGGTTAACTCTCTTCGAATAACTTATATTCGATTGACTCTCTTTGAATAACTTATATTCGATTATAAAATATCGGTTTCCAGTCGAATGCTAATTATTTTGTCAAATCCTGATTTATTCAATATATAATTTTTTCAAATTAATTATTTTATAACATCTGGCCTAGTCAAATTCTAATTACAAATCTTTATGAATTTTATTTGAATTCTATTCATATTTCGAACATCGAAATAAATTTCATTCTTTCCTCTTTAAAACATCTCCCAAATTCCCATTTTATATTCACTGCTGAATTTACAGTCTAAATTACCCACTGATAATTATTTTTAATTTATTTATAAACACTGTTTATAAATCACACTACTTGTTTTTATTATTAAACAAGTTATTTAGTTCTTGCCCATTTCATTTCTATTTGAATTCCTATTTCAAAAACTAATTTCATTTATAAATGTTTTCATTTGAAAAATATTTACTTAAATCCATTATTCACATTAAATGTGAATAATATTTCCTTTATATAAATAATTCAGTTTGATTTCACATTTTACAGTAATATCCCATTCCCAAATTCTATTTATACTTTTATTTATTGAATTATTCATACGAAATCCCCTTTTTATTTCTAACAATTAAATCTCATTTATATTTCCCTTTATAAATGCTGAATTCAAATTCCCTAAAAATATCAATGTTAAAACCGATTTCTACTTCTCTATATAAATTTAGATTTATATATTCCATTTATCAAATGAAAAATATTTTATTTAATTTATAAAACATTATTTATAAATTAATCTTCTCAATTTATCTGCTAAAACATATTTCTATTTACAATCTACTTTAAATCCATTTCATAGTTCTTTTATATCTTGCCAATTTCCTTTTATAATTATGTTAATTTCCTAAATATCCCCCTTTATAATTATATTTGTTTTCCCAAATATTTCCTTTTATAATATCCTATATATTTTATATAAATATTTCATTTATAATATCCTATTTATTTCATATAAATATTTCATTTATAATATCCTATTTATTTCATATAAATATTTAATTTTCAAAATACACTTTGAAAATTCCCTTTTTACATTCCAGTATTTCGTATGGTATATAAAATACCAAATAACAGGACCAGTGTCATCATAATCAATCATAGATATTATATCACATCATATATCACAATATATGAAAACAAACAGTATTATAAATATTGAGGGATCCTGTTGGATTCCTCCAACCTGTTTCCTTGCATCCACAGATGTTAAACAATATTATTAACATCAATTTCATTTCAACATGAAATATTCTAATCAACAGAATCAATATTTAATTAACGCCATTCATAAATATATATAACTATATCTATATTTTCAACCAATTAAACAGTAGTTCATCCAGACAATCAAAACACAGCAATCAACCATCATTTATCAATTCTAAAAATACGTTATAAAAATATAAACTGTGCATAGTTAGTGAGATTTACTCACATTTGTCGGTTATCGTTAAATAACGATAAGCGATCGTCGATTTGATCCAGGCATTTAATTTTGCCATAATTTGTAACGAGCTCCAGTCTACTCCAAACTAGTTCAATTGTGTAGCCACTGTCAATACGATCCCAACGGATGTTGTTTTGCTGAATTCCTTTAACATATGAATAAGATACGATAAATTAAAGTTAATACATTATTTTATTTGAATTTTAACTTAATTTAAATTCTAAGATGGGCTTTTACCCTTTTTATTCAATCAGCCCACGCTAATACCATTTCAGCCGGCCCATCAATTAACACTAGTCCACTACTTATTCTTCTTCCTGCACAAATAATCCACAAACTCCATTCTTCATATATTCGAGCTATCATTCCCCGTTCTCCTTCACGAAATCCAAAACTAAAACCACCATCACGATTATCATCACAATCTCCTGATTACATGTGCTAACCCTCCTTTCAATTTAACACAGGCAATATAAAAATAGCCCTTTCACGTCTTGCCAATGCCAGACTCACTCCAACATCCTTATTTTCGAACTTCTACGCAGTTTCAAAACAAAATACAAAATCCATACCACAAATCTGCCTTGTACCATTATTCATTAAATTACAGCAATTAAGTCTAATTAATTCTAGGTTTAACGGTTAAGCATCGCGATATTACCCCAGGTTCGTAAACTTCTCGACATGAATTCTCTCTTCATCGACTTTCCGGCATTGCCAGAATTCGTCAAAGTCCAGCGTCTCCCCACTGATGATTGCCGACATCACTAGACAGATTTCTAGTTCAACCCCTTCTTCATGTTTCGAACACAGCTCCTCTGATGCTTTTTCCAAGTCGAACCCACGTCGACAGTAACCATCGCGTCACTCTACATTCTCGATCTCCACAATAAAATGCACGCAAGTGCAAATATCGGACGCTAAACCTAAATCCAAAGCCATAAATTCAATCGATGCTCCTAATTCAAGCCTTCTGAAAACCCTAGGACCACGGTACTCTGTTGAACTATTGAATGGTCGTCGCACTTTGAAATGATAGTGCAGGATCGAAGAGAACTGAAAAGGTACAAAGATTTAAGTGTTGGAATTTATGGACTTTAATTTGAATTTTTACAAATTTATGAAGTTACGGTTTTAGATTTTGGGAAGAATTTAGTGGCGGCACTTTGTTTGACCAGAGAAAATGAATAAGGGTTTGGAGGGTTTGTTTAGGGGATATATATAGAATAAATTTGGCTTGCTTAAGAAGCTTCCTTTATTTATTTATTTTATTAATTTATATTCTATTTCTATTTGTATTTATCATCTAAAAATCTGCACGATCACACATGATACCCAAAAATCATGAAATTGGCACATAGCTACAGTTCAACATTACGGACCTGACGGAACTTGTTTCGTCGAATTTCAACTCCGTTTGCTCATACAGCATATTTTTAAAGTCAAATTATCGAATTTTTTCACATTAAAATCTCGTACGGTCACATAATGACTCCAAAAATCACAAAAATTGAAATCTAACAATAATTTAATATTCCGGATCCAACAAATTTAGTTTCGTCAAAAACGGAGCTCATTTGCAAAAATGGCTATTTTTAAAGCTCTAAATAAACCCATTTAAATATTAATATATTTAAAACAATTTAATTTAATATTAATAAATTAATATTATCGCATATATATATTCACATACAATATTATATAACTCCAAAATAATCCTATCAGGATTTATAACACGATATTTCAAATCCAGTTTAAATCGATATCCAATTTATATTAAAAATCCTTTTATAATATAATTAAATCGTTATAATTTATGAACAAATTCAATAACGACTTTTCGAAAATTTGATTTGGACATAACTCACAATCTACATGACGAAATCTCGATTTTTCTCTTCCATTAGAAAATTATATTTCACCAACTCCGAACGTTTCTTGTTTCACAGAAATCTGATTTAAAATGGATTATGTATATTCGTTTAAAGTTCAAATCGCCAAATTACAAACTGCCGCGCCATTTCGAGCGTGATTATAATTATAATACAATTTATATGTTCTAAAGCTGTTTATTAAATAGATTTGTTATTGCAATTCAATTCTGAACTAAATTATATTTTATAAATAATCCAATTCTCACAATATTGTGAATTCTACTATTTCTGACTATTTCAAAAATTAAATATATTATTCTATTATTTATATTAATTAAATATTCAATATTATTTAATTAAACAACCATTTAAATTTCTAAATCACTATTTAAATAATCAAATAAATTAATTATTATACTGTAAAAATATATGATGTTACATTCTTCCCCCCTTAAATTAATTTCCTCCTCGAAATTGCTAAGGTAGAAAACAAACCCTATTAACTAGGTTAAAAATTATTTGTTTTGTAACGATCTTGAAAAAAATTTATAATAGTTTATTCTATTTAATTTCAAAATATTTGCATCCGAGTATTCAGCGTTGCTTAGCGGTAGCGCACGAAGCTAGAAACGCGTGTTAAGCAGATATCGTCAGTTGTATGTAGTGGTGCTAATCGTTCACATTCTGGTGAGTATAAATCTCTGACACAAAAAAAAATAAAAAAAAAATAAAAAACTAAGAAAAAAAAAATGAAATGGTATCGGAATCCAGGCGAACTTCGCCTAAAAATATTAAATAGAATTCTATGTAATATGCCATATTTTGTTTACAGAAACTAGATCATTCGATGTTCCGAATAGTTGTTTTAACCAGGCTTAGTACATACAAGTCGGTTGCCATGGTTTCAAACCCATCGGTAGTTTACAGTTCGTTCTTTTATCTGAGTACAATTGGAATTTCACCGGAGTACGCCTGGAGAGGAACTAATACCTTAACAATACTAATATCCGAATAAATTTAATTTTTTTAAAACAATTTTTTATATATATATATATATTAGAAAGTTGACACCTGTTAGTAGCTTGGTTCAAGGACTAACACGTGCTCATCTTGCTTGAAGAGAACCACCACGTTCCCTTATTTCTCTGATATATTCTCTTCCCCTTTTTTTTATTGTCTCCGCCCTTTGCTCTTTCATTTTGTTTCAGCAAAGTAAATTCAAAAGAAAAAAAAAGAAACGTTCCATCATATCACTGAACCTTCCTCGCACGCAAGTCTCCATCTTCCAAGCTCTCACCAGTCCGCCTTTCCCTTCCAGCGTGAGTTCCTTTCCCTCTCTCTCTCCTTCTTTTACATGCATGAAATAGCTTCATTCTTCACCTAAATGTATTGTGCCATAATGGAACCATGCTCCGTTCTTGTTTTTTCCCTGTGCTGTAGCTGGTTTAAGCGCATGCTGTGAACCTGCATGTATGCTTGAACTTGAAAATGCACATGTTGATGTTTTGCCTGTAGAAGGCTTGCGCAAGTCCTATAAAAAAAGAAAAAAAAAGAAAGGGATTTGGATGCAAGCAAGTAGTTGCATGCGTAAGTCTTTGTTTTCAAAGCAATGCATGCGTGAGGTCTTAGTTGTTGAGTTTGGACACTATGTTGGGTACAAATTTTGCATGCATGAAGAAAAAAAAAGGGAAAGAAAGAAAATGGGAAAAAGAGCATGCATGTGCGTTAGAACCATTAGTTGGGTATGTTTATTTCCAACTGTAGTATGTGGTTTGGGCAAAGATACCATGCAAATGTTGGACACTTTAATTTGCTCACATGTGAAAGTCAAAAAAAAAAAAAAAAAAAAAGAAAAAAAAGTAAACATAAATATGTTTTGGTAGAAAGCAAACTACCTGGCGCATGGTATATGGAAATATATGGGAGCATGAAGCATGCATTGTGACCATTTTTGCTGGCACATTTGCTTCCCATTATCGGCATGCATGGTTACTAAATAGGGTACAACTCATTTATGTTGACAGTAGCATGCGTGGCTTGCGCATGTTCTAGAAAAAAAAAAAAACTTGATGCATGCGCAAGTCATTAGAAATAAATAAATAAATAAAAAATAAGGGGGAATACGTTGGTTTCAAGCATGCTACATGCATCATGCATTTTGGGTACAAAAGGGTACCCCTTGTACATGCGTTACCTTGTTTGCATGTTTACATGCATTACTTTGTAAAAAAAAAAAAAAAAAAAAAAAACGAAATTTAGCGCATGTAAACTAAAGCGGTATAACCGAAATCTTTTGCATAAGCGTCGCATGAAAATTGATCCGCCAGTCTAAATAAAGATCGTGCCTTTGTTTTAGGTAACGAAGTTCCGCCTTGCAGCCATTAGCGTCGTCCTGCTCATAACGTGTCTTCTCGCTTTCGCCACGAAAGGTGAGTTTTCTCACGCATGACTAATTTATTATTAAGTGAATTAGAAACTTGAGATGTTGATTGAAATGTTAGGTTGCTCTAGATTTGTTTGTTTTATGGTTGTGCACATGCTACAGGCGCACCGTTCTTACATGACACTATGAATGTTTGTATGATATGTTATGTTATTATTCTCAACATGCAAGTCCCTAATTTAGAGAAAAAAAACATCACGGGTTGAAATGATAAATACCCGAACCCCTGCATATTCGAATCGGTTTGGGATACGGGTTGAAATGATACACACCCGTGATTCAAATATTTTTAAGAACGGATTGAAATGATAAATATCCGTACCACTTGACCATAGGTTAGAAAATAATATATGGACGTCGTGGTCAATAAAGTTATTTAAAACATTATGTCGATTTTTGGGTAAATGGATTTTTAACGTAATTTTCATATAGCGTAAGAATATTTAAAGAAAATTGTTTCAAATTCAACTTGTGTTTTATAGGATTCAATTTGCATGTAAATAAGTTTGAGAATGATCATATGAGTTTTATTAACGAGTTGGGATTTAACAATTCATCATTTTATTTTCAACTAATGATGAAGTGTTTGGAAATTTATCAATGAAGAAGGATATGTTAAATGCAAGTTAAATAGTTTCGGGGAGATCGTTTGTCAATGAGAATATTGAATTGAATCAAATAAACGAAAATTTGGTTTAAATATGGGAATAGTGATGGGACAGGGATTGAGATTGGAACTGGACTAATATTATTTAATAAAACCAGAATTTCATAAAGACTATTTTTCCGCCTTACTTGATTTTTGTAAAATCTTTCCTTATAAATAATTTGATTTCTTCAACTATATCGATTTATAATAGTTTTCGTCTATATATATATGTATACATTTTTCCTACTTAATATATATATATATATATATATTTCAACTTAATTATTTAAATATATACTTATTATTATTATTTCAACTTAATTATTTAAATATATATTTATTATTATTATTTTTAAAACAAAAGCTTTGTCCAATCCAATCTCGTGAATTTTGAAGGTTCAAATGTAGGATTTCAAGTATAATGACATTCTTTGGAAGAGAGAACTCCGAACCCAAATGATTGACAAATTTGTGAATATGGATTTTTGAAATCTTAATTGAACAAATGGGAATTGATTTAAGCAAACGGGTTTTGGAGATACTTGAATAACGTGTTTGGCGATACTTGAATATGATTTTTAAACCGATGGCCATAGTGTGATAAATTTAAGCGTGGGTTGTTAAAGAAACCGGAGTCGGTAAGTGGCATACTCTCTGTCAGTGTCGATACCACTTTAACAACTGTATACGTGGTGACGTATCTAGAACGAAGCATGATGACTTGGGGCGATTTCTGGATTGAAGATGGTGAACGATAACGATATGGCCTTGACCTTTGAGTCATAATTAAATGACTAAAACAGGAGCTATACCGTGACTAATTGAGGTAGCACCTTTGATCGAACACGTTTCTTCGATACCATTTCTATGACTATGTTATGATTTGGGGTACCCCTTTTGATTTGAGAATGTGTTCCGAGGTGGGCGGTAGTGGCTGCTATGCTTTACCACCGGTCCGGGAGTGCAATTGGTAGAATCCTACCCTGGTATTGCCTCGAGTACCATGTCATTTACCCTAGCGAGCCCCATACGATTTTGATTTGTATCGTACCTATGGAGTGCCCTCTGATGCCATCCGTGTTAGGTTGGGTTTACGGTACTGTATAGAATACGGTATTTTAACGGTGTAAGGGTAAAAATGTAATCCCGCTTACGCTATTTTTATTACTTATACTTTACTGAATAGACATTACCATAATAGCATACTATTATATGTATTAGTTTCACGGATCCTTAGAGGATGGAAATCCCAACGTCCTTTAAGTTACTGTACATTTTTATGAACATGTCATTTGTGCTGATTCACTTATATAAGACTATTAGTCCTGACTCGAGTGTATTGTTTCTTTGACATTATGCTTGGGTTAGCTTGAGCACCTCAGTTGTTCGTGACGCATTTGGGAGATTTGCATCTTTTGGATCATCTGCAGTTATCAGCTTCTAGTTATCTAAGTTATCCAGGTTACTACTAGTTATCTATATGTACTCTATTTTGTATGAGCTTATGACTCATTATGTACTTATATATATCATGTATCGCGTATGAACCTATGTACTACTTTGTTCCGCTGCAAGTTACTCTGTTTCTATATCTGTGGTTCTGTGTTCTGATTTGCATTTACCTCAATAGTTAAAATAACAATTCACAGTTTTGAGCGATTCGGATCTGACATGAGTGGTTTATTGTCGATTTGAATGGTTTGAAATTATGGGTCGTTACAATTGGTATCAGAGCTGAGGTTTAACCTTAGCTGTTGAGGTAAATAACTCATTAGAGATAGGGTGAAAACACCCTAGAATGAGTAAGATCAGTCTCAGGATCCAATCTTTGTGAGAGAGCGTATTTTAAAAGTATAAGTATTTCAAGAAAATAAAAGTTTTCAAAGTATTTTAATTATAAAATTTCGATTTGAGTCAATCCTTAGCCTTGTTGCTGAATGTTCCAGTTGGATACCAGACATAATCCCGCTCGAGGTCGAGGTAGGGGTCGTGGAGGTCGAGGTCACCCTGTCGAGCCTGAGCCACCAGTCAGGCCAGCCCAGCCCACTCAGCCTGTTAGGTTTACCAAGCTTTGTAAGGAGTACACTCATCTGGGAGGCGTTAAGTTTTCGGGTTCGGAATCGATCGTCGAATCCCAGAAATGGTTGGATGAATTGGAAAGAATATTTTCTGGCTTAGAGATTACCGATGCACAGAAGCTTCAGATGGCCGCTTGGCAGCTTAAGGATACTGCAAGGAATTGGTGGGAATCTTTCGTTAAACATTCAACTGAGACCGACCTTACATGGCCGCATTTTAGGGATGCTTTTGTAACCAAATGGATGCCTGAGTCCGAAAAATCCAAATTGTATCGAGAATTTATGGATCTTAAGCAAGGCAACATGACTTTTGCCGAATATGAAAGGAAATTTGATGAGCTTTCCCAGTTTGGTCCAAACTTGATTGGGACACCATTCCAGAGGAATGAGAAGTTTATACTTGGTGCACGTCCGGAATTCTACGAACATTTGATGAATTATCTTAACCAGCCTTTCTCAGAGCTTATGAACTATGCCACTAGACTTGAGAATTCTCCAAATCTCAAAGGAAAGCAAGTTGCTCACGTGCCACCATCC
Source organism: Allium sativum (assembly GCA_030737875.1). Classification (NCBI taxonomy): domain Eukaryota; kingdom Viridiplantae; phylum Streptophyta; class Magnoliopsida; order Asparagales; family Amaryllidaceae; genus Allium; species Allium sativum. Next base: position 497,518,836 of record CM060920.1, read on the forward strand.
CAAGGATCATCTAACAACTCAAGGAAGAAGAAGGCAAGGTATTGGGCGCAGAAGAAGCAGCAAAATGTGCAAGGAGTAGGATATCATGCTCAGAGACCTCCCCCTGATCTCTCAAATGTCCGTTGTTACAACTGCCAGCAAATGGGTCACTACTCCAATAACTGTCCTAACCCTCCTAAAGCTCGTGCCCCGCCAACTCATACACCTCGCAATGATTTTTGCCATTCTTGTCTTCAGCCTGGACATATTAGTAGAGACTGTCCCACTCAGCACAAAGGAACCACATCCGGAGTTTTCGCTATGACATCTCCCACTCCTCCCACCGGTGATGACACTAAAGGTACGCTTTTAAGTGCATTCACTTTATTTTCTCATCCAGTTCGTGTGTTATTCGACACTGGTGCTTCACATAGTTTTATCTCTATGGATCTTTGTAATGAATTTGAAAAAGCTTTAGAACCCACATTAGTATCTGAATCGTTGTGTGTATCCAATCCAATTGGAGGCCCAGCCTATCTCAGTAGGATTTGTAAAGGAGTTAAACTTCTTTTTGACCTTCATCGTTTCACTGGTGACTTCTATGTTCTTGGTTTTGACGTTTTTGATATTCTTCTTGGCGACGATTGGTTAAAGAAATATAAAGTAGAAATCTCATACAGATCTCGAACTGTTTCTTTAATAGAAGATCAAGGAAAAGAACTGACGATCAGGTGTCGTATGCCTATAAAGTACGCCGGAAGCTTTGTCTTCTCGCTTGATTCTCATCTCGGCGATCTTAGTTCCACTCCAGTCGTTAAACATTATCCCGACGTGTTTGGTAAAGTAACGGGCCTTCCGCCAAAACGAGAAATTGAATTTCGTATAGACCTTGTCCCTGGAACACGTCCTGTAGTCCTTCCTCCACGAAGAATGGCGCCAAAGGAAAAAACTGAATTAAGGGCGCAAGTTGAGGATTTACTTTCGAAAGGACTCATTCGACCAAGTTTTTCCGAATGGGGAGCCGCTGTGGTATTTGTAACCAAATCAGATGGATCGCTAAGAATGTGTGTCGATTATCGAGAACTAAACAAACTTACCTTAAAGAATAGATACCCGATGCCTCGAATTAACGATATGTTCGACCAGCTCTATGGTTGAAACACCCCACCTCCGTTAGGGTCACTCTCAAAGGGAATGCCCTAATTTTGGTGGAGGTTTATAAGTACAAGTCACAGATATACAAGACAGATATAAGAACACATAATTGTAAACAGCGGAAGAACAACAAACTTTTATTTCATAAAGTCAAATACGTGTTACAACAACATCCTTTCCAAAAACATAACATAACACTTTCATAATCTGTCTTGAGTACATTATTTAAAGAAGCATAAATAAAACATAGATAAACTGCAAAAGCCCCATAGTGGATTGTCCAAAGCCATAGTTCAAAACAGGAAAGTCCAAGCAATACATTTCTCTTCTTCAAGCCGGATGTTAATGCTGGTCAAGCTGCAGTGTTCCCTCCCTGTGGACCTGGGGGGGGGGGGGAAACGGAAGAAAAGAAGACGAAAGAAAAGTAGAGTCAGACATAAAGCCTGAGTAAGTCTAGTACTATTTTGTCTATGAATAAAGAACTGGGTATGATAAGTATAAACCAGAAGTGGGCATGCACTATAAACTTGGTTAAGTTGTCTAGGGTCGAATATACTATCGTACCCCATGTTGATCTCTGAACCCATATAAACTAGTTTCCAATTTGCACCCCATAATCAGGGTGATGTGATCCATTCTATGATGATCGGCTCCTACTCGCAAAGTTACATGTGTCTTACGGCCCCCGATGTCTGTAGTTACCTATGCTGGTCCCACCATGGGGTGTATCAAGTCCCATAGTGGCAACCCGACACAACCTTAGAGTGCACAGGTATGCTACTGGTGCCCAGTGCCTTATTTTTCTGCGCCGGAGTGTGTGCACGCCCGCACTCCGTTAGAACCTACACTACTACACCACCGCCGTCGCTTTGACCTCTTACAATCAGCCCAGTAATCGTGCCCCACCCTGTCTAGTTTCAGGGTATCCTGATACACCTTCTAGGGTTACTGCTGAAAAGGGTCCCCCGTTACTAGGTTTTCTATCTCTAACCACATGCTAAGTTGGTTAAGTGTTTCCTAACCTAACCCCACCAGTCCGTTTAGTTTAGCATGTTCCATTTTGATTAAGTCTTTAGTTCACTTAATCCTATCAATCCTGACTCAGCCTTAATTGTCTTATTAAGGCCCTGACCTCTCACATTAGACAGGTATTGTTGTGGCTGCCTGTTGCCGGTTGGTTCCGGGCAGTCTTACGCCACAACTCAGTCTAACCTCGGGTCCTTATTGGGCTCCATGTTTAACCTCCCACATTGGATAGGTATTGTTGTGACTACTGGACAGCCGGGCGGTTCCGGGCAGGTTTACATCACAACTCAATCCAACCTCGGGTTAAACACATCGTATGTTCTACATTTACATATCTTGTCATTCCTCTTTATTTCTTATATGTAAATATTTGCAGCCCATTATTAAGTTAATGGTGTAAAGGTTACACCAATCACGGGCCCAACCCATACTTGAATTTGGGCCCTTCTATTATATATTTTCATTCATTAATTAATTTTAACCCAACGTTATTTTCCCCCGTTTTACACGTCCGTTTATATATATTGGGCTTAGCCTTTTAAAGCCCAATTTAGCCATGCGAAAAGGGGAGGCTTAAGGCGTGATTACATACACAAAGAGGGGAAGGTGAGCGCATGAACTTGCATATGACGTTGGAAATACATAATAGAAACTGGTGTACTTGCATAGTGGTAACATAGGTGACATGAATCAAAGCATGTGAACTTGCATAGGTTTAACTGCAACATGAACCTATATTCTTATTTATGCATAATGTCAAACATAAGCATGGCATAAATATTTCTAGCATAAGCATGGCATAATGTCAAACATAAGCATGGCATAAATATTTCTAGCATAAGCATGGCATAATGTCAAACATAAGCATGGCATAATATCAAACATAAGCATGGCATAAATATTTTTAAACATGGTGTTTGCTTTAAACTTGCAAACAGGGATTTTTGAGTCTAACCTAGCCATGTCTCACATATGTCATCATATAATTCTTTTAAACAAGATAGACTTAATCATAGGTTTTCAATTATGCCAAATATCATTCATAGCCTAGCCATATTCATAAGTTTGCAAAAGCATGACTTAATACATGGATTATGGTGTCAAAATTCCAACATAGTTTCATATGAACTATAACAACCAAACTTGTTTCAATTACTTGCAAAATGATTTATGCACAAAAATATACATCATGATGGCATAATAACAAAGCCCCAAACTTGCATGAATTTCAATCAACTACATACATGTAGCTTCAACATAGATTACATAATTTGCGCAATATTCCAAACGTATACTTGCATAGAACTACCGCATGTAGTTCTTTATAATGAATAACATAATTTTGCACAAATATGAACTACTTTATTATCCCAATTCAAGCATACAAATCAATACAGTTGTTTATTCATACCAAAGTAATACTCTACTTACAATGGTTGCGGCGAATTCTCTAATTAAGAGATATGATGTTGAATTGATTGGCTTTAGGTTGCTTGAATTGCTTTAGGCTTTAGAACTTTCTTCCTAATTCTCTCTCTAGTTGGCGGCTACTCTTAGTCGTTCCTCAGCAACATGGCGGCTATGTTCTTAATTTTGAATGAATAGATTAGGGTTTAGTCTAGGGTTGTTTATATAGAGGTTAGGAACTGATTAGGACCCTTGATGTTGCTTGGATTGATCATAGCCATTCATTAGATAGAGAGACCAATTAGAACCCGCCACCTAGCCCTAATGACAAAGCAGACCACAGAGAATCGGCCAAACACAGACCTGGCCAGCCAGGTTGACTGGGCTCGACCAGGTCGACACCCCTGTCGACAGGGCTGTCGACATGGGTAGCCCAGGTCGACAGCCCAGTCGACCTGGGTGGCCTAGGCGGGTGTTTATCCGCCCTGGCCCATTGGGCCCGATTTTTGATTATTTTATTCTGTTTGAATTTTAAATTTAATTCAAAACTTCCGAAGGCCATATCTTCTTCATACGGACTCCGTTTTTCGAAAACTCGGACTCTATTTCGCGTATTTTTCCGAGACGAACGCAATGGCGTATCCCGTTTCCCTTAGTTCTTTGATTTCAGATTAATTATACTTTAATTTGCTAATTTCACAGTTATAGAATTTTCGGGGTGTTACATTCTCCCCCACTTAAAAGGATTTCGTCCCCGAAATCTTCAAGTTAGGAGGAATGTAAATCCTAACATCCAAACATCCATCTATCCATCCATCAAACACGAGCATCCATTGTCCTTAAAAGACTTCTAATGCTTCATGATCATATGCGAAGTGTGTGTGTACATGAACTTATCTAATGCAAAATCAGGCGGTCTACTGATTCAGTTGACCTCCTTAATGCGAATTATGTAAGTGCCATGAATCCATTATGTATGCAAATTTTCCTATTCATGATTCTACATGAGTGCACAATCATTCAATACAAATGCAACATCCACATGACAACACATTAAAGTTCAACCATATACGAATGCAAACATATATGCATATGCAATATGAAGTGACTGAGCCGATCTAAAACCTAGATTGTGTGTGTATATGCAACCACGAGCAACCACTAGCAATCACTTGCAACCACTTGCAACCATCATCCATAACATGTTTCAACTACATGTTTCCATCCAAAAAGATTCTACCTAAAAGATAAGGTCGAGGAAATATACCTAAAAAGATAGATAAAAGCGCAACTTAAGGAAAAAGAAAGATCAAGGATGTACCCTCGAACAGAAAAGGGTAGGCAGTACGTATTCTAGCTTCAGTTTCCCAAGTCGCGTCTCCCTCGGCGTCGCTCCACTGAACTTTGACGAGCTTGACTTCGCGGTTGCGTAGCTTCTTCACTTCCGTTCCTAATATGCGGGTTGGAACTTTTCTTATGGTTGCTTCGCGTTCCACTTCGGCCTCTTCTAGGATATTTGGCTCTACCACCTCAGCAGACTCATGTAGACATTTCCGGAGATGTGAAACATGAAAAACGTTGTGAACTCCAGCCAACTTCTCGGGTAGCTCTAATCTATAGGCCATTTTCCCAATCTTCTCGATGATAGGGAATGGCCCTATGAATCTTGGCGCTAGCTTTCCTGTGGTTCCAAAACGAACAACGTTCCTTAGCGGTGATACCTTGAGAAAAACTCTGTCTCCAACTTCGAATTCAAGGTCGGTCCTTCTCTTGTCGGCATAGGACTTTTGTCTGTCTTGGGCCGTCTTCATCCTTCTTCGTATTAAGTCTACTTTCTCTGAAGTCTCTCGGATCATATCTGGTCCAAGTATGAGCTTATCCGTGGACTCCCACCAACAATTGGGCGATCGGCACGGCCTTCCATATAAAGCTTCGAAGGGCGCCATTCCGATGGTTGCTTGATAGCTGTTGTTGTAGGCAAATTCCACCAAAGGAAGGTGGTCTTCCCATGTCCCTCCGAAGTCAAGGACGCATAGCCTTAAGAGGTCTTCCAAAACTCTGTTCACTCTCTCTGTTTGGTCGTCGGTTTGGGGATGATAGGCTGTGCTCAAGCATAACTGCGTTCCTACTGCTTCTTGCAGACTCCGCCAAAACTCACTGGTGAAGATGGGGTCTCGGTCACTAACAATGCTAGATGGTATTCCATGGAGTCGAACGATTTCCTTAAGGTAAAGTGATGCTAGGGATGAGGCAGTTCTTTTACTTTTGACAGGTAAAAAGTGGGCGCCTTTAGTAAGCCTATCCACTATTACCCAAATGCTAGTGTTGCCTCTCCTAGACCTAGGCAGCCCATCGATGAAGTCCATTGAGATGCTATCCCACTTCCACTGCGGGACCTCCAAAGGATGTAGCAGTCCGCCAGGCTTTTTCTGTTCCGCCTTAACCTGTTGGCACACCATACACTTAGAAACGAATTCTGCCACGTCCTTTTTCATGCCGTTCCAGAAAAAAGTCCTTTTTATGTCTTTGTACATTTTATCCCCGCCTGGGTGTATCGTCATCTTGGAGTGATGTGCTTCTTCGAGAACCTTCTTTATTAAATCGTTTATCTGTGGGACGCATAGTCTTCCGTCTCGCCTTAGAAAACCCTTATCGTCGATGGAGTATCTGTTGAGGTGACTTGAAGTCTCACCCCTAATTAGCCTATCAATTATTTCTACAAGCTGAGGGTCTTCGCGTTGTGCTGTCCCTACCGAATCCAATAAAGTTGGGCGCACTTCGAGAGATGCTAGCAAGCCCGGTACGAAATCGGAGGAAGGCCTAAAGTCGAAGCTGGCTATAAACTCTAGGCTTTGTCTTTCAACAAACAGCGGGCTTAGGGTCAATTTCTTTCGGCTCAACGCGTCTGCCACTACGTTGCCTTTGCCCGGAGTATAGGAGATTTCGAAATCGTACGAGGCAAGAAACTCCATCCACCTTTGTTGCCTCAAGTTAAGATCCTTCTGCGAGAAAAGATATTTCAACGATTTATGGTCAGTGTAAAGTTCGAACTTCTCACCTAGGAGATAGTGTCGCCAAGACTTGAGTGCAAAGACGATGGCGGCTAACTCAAGATCGTGGGTTGGGTAGTTCTTTTCGTGCACTTTCAACTGCCTCCCGCCATACGCTACTACCCTTCCTTCTTGCATTAAGACGGTGCCTAGCCCTGTCCCACATGCATCCGTATAAACAGTGAACATCTTGCTCCCATCTGGCAGCGTCAAAACTGGGGCTGTTGTGAGAGCCCTTTTTAGTCGTTGGAAAGCAAACTCGCAATCCAAGTCCCAATTGAACACTAGATTCTTCTTAGTCAATTTCGTGAGCGGAGCTGAGATTTTCGCAAAATCCCTTATGAATTTTCGATAGAAACCTGCTAGTCCTAGAAAGCTTCGGACCTCAGTTGCATTCCTTGGTGTCTTCCAATCCTGTACCGCCACTACCTTAGCAGGGTCCACTGCTAACCCTTGTTTGGATACTATATGCCCAAGGAACCTTACCTCTTCCCTCCAAAAGTGGCATTTGGAGAATTTGGCTTTTAGTTGATGGACTCGCAAAGTTTCCATGATTGCCCTTAAGTGCCGAGTGTGTTCCTCTTCACTCTTTGAGAAGATAAGGATATCATCTACGAAGACCACTACGAATTTGTTGAGGAAATCTCTAAATACCCTACTCATTAGGTCCACGAAGTAAGCTGGTGCATTTGTCAAACCGAAAGGCATGACAAGCCATTCAAAGAAGCCGTCTGGGGTTCTGAACGCCGTTTTATCGATGCTATCTTCAGCCACCCTTAGCTGATGAAAACCGGTTGCTAAATCGAGTTGGGAGAAAACAGACGCTCCTACAAGCTGGTCAAATAAATCGTCAATTCTAGGGAGAGGGTGCCTATTCTTTTTCGTTAGCTTGTTGAGCTCCCTATAGTCAACACATAGACGGAGTGAACCATCCGCCTTTGTAGCGAACACCACTAGAGCGCCCCATTCTGAAATGCTCCTCCTAATGAACCCCTTCTCTAGAAGCTCTTTAATCTGTTTACTGAGCTCTTTTCTTTCTCGTGGAGCCATATGTCTAACGGGCAACGCAACGGGCTTTGCATTATCTACAAGATATATGCGGAAGTCTATTTCCCGCTTCGGAGGCAAGCCCTTCACCTCTTCGAAGACATCCGGATATTCCCGGACCACTCTAACTGATTGCAAATTGTCTACAGAGGCATCTAGCGATTCAAGATAACTAAGCATAACCGCATACGAGGGATTACAAGAAATTTCCAAAGTATTACCGAGCTGGGTTAGGAGCCTAACAACCCTTTTCTCACAATCAAGGATGGCCCCATTGCTGGATAGCCAATCCATACCCAAAATCAAACCATACCCCGAAAAGCCCAAAACAAAGGCACTACATTGAAATTCAACACTTAGGATAGAAATTTTCAAATCCAGACAGATCATAGACAAATGAGCTGGGCCCCCAATTGGGTTTGAAACAATTAAGGGGTCCTCTACCATACTAGTTTTTAGGTGCAGAGATTCTACTAAAGCAGACGAGATAAAGGAGTGTGATGCGCCAGAATCAAATAAAGTGCGAACGGGGTGATCATAAAGATAAACTACACTTTCTACAGAAGTATTTATACCTCGCTGTTGCAAAGGTGGTGCTTCCAGCACATGAACCTGTGCCCCTGGGGTGGATCCAGCCCTCTGCCCCTGTCCTCGTTTCTTTGGGCAGTCCTTAGCCCTGTGGCCTGTCTCACCGCAAGAAAAGCACCCACCATTCTCCTTGGCCTTCTTTTTCCGGCAGTCCTTTACTAAGTGCCCCACTTTGCCACAGAAATTGCACTTCCTCTTCTCTTTGTTGCCTTTCCCGCCCTTCTTAAAGTCTGTCTTCTTAGGCTGCAAACCCTCTTTCTTCCCTTGAGAGCTTTCTGCCTTTGTCTCCTTCTTGCCCTTGTCCTCTTCATTCAGCAATGCCATTTGCACCAATCTTTCATACGTGGCTCCCATGGGTATATGGGTCATGGCCAAACTGTGTAATGGCTCATTCAACCCTTTGACGAAACGGAGAGCCTTCTTGTGCGGGGTGTTGACTAGGTCAAGCCCAAACCTAGCCAGCTCATCGAACTGATTCACATACTCTCTGACTGTCTTGTCCCCTTGCTTAAGAAATAAAAAATTTTCCAACTGCAAACTTCTTTCCGCATCTGAGAGGAATTTAGTCTCAAACCTTGCCCTAAAGTCCTCCCATGTCTCCACTGGTCTTTCAGCATTAGTGACTTCCCACCAGTAGGAAGCCTCGCCCTTCAATAGCCATACTGCCAATTGTACTTTTTGTCTATCTTCTACCTCAAAGATGATGAATAGGTCCTCCGTTTCTTTCAGCCAATTTCTAGCTGCCACGAAGGACTCAGTTCCATGGAAATCCCTTCCTCCCATAGCTTTAAAATCTTTACATATCTTAGCAAAAGTGTTTCCCCGTGGAGGAGGTGGAGGAAAAGGTGCCGCTGTAGCTGGATGATTTCCTTCAGTTGGAGGAGGAGGAACGGTAGGACCTGGCTGAGTGGCCCTTGCTTCTAAGAACCGTCTAAACCAACCAGGTATTGGCACCCCTTCCGGCAAGTTAAGTTCTTGGGACATGCTGAAACAAAAAGGATAGATTCAAAATGAAGGATAAGAGATAGTACCTATGGCTTTGGGGAGTGGACTTTGCTTTTTAAAATAAAATAATATTTTATCTTCTAAAAATGCTTCTTTAAATTTCCTTTTTGAAAATAATTTTTCAAAACTTTTTATCTTATCTGGTAAACCTATGCTCTGATACCAAGTGAAACACCCCACCTCCGTTAGGGTCACTCTCAAAGGGAATGCCCTAATTTTGGTGGAGGTTTATAAGTACAAGTCACAGATATACAAGACAGATATAAGAACACATATTTGTAAACAGCGGAAGAACAACAAACTTTTATTTCATAAAGTCAAATACGTGTTACAACAACATCCTTTCCAAAAACATAACATAACACTTTCATAATCTGTCTTGAGTACATTATTTAAAGAAGCATAAATAAAACATAGATAAACTGCAAAAGCCCCATAGTGGATTGTCCAAAGCCATAGTTCAAAACAGGAAAGTCCAAGCAATACATTTCTCTTCTTCAAGCCGGATGTTAATGCTGGTCAAGCTGCAGTGTTCCCTCCCTGTGGACCTGGGGGGGGGGGGGAACGGAAGAAAAGAAGACGAAAGAAAAGTAGAGTCAGACATAAAGCCTGAGTAAGTCTAGTACTATTTTGTCTATGAATAAAGAACTGGGTATGATAAGTATAAACCAGAAGTGGGCATGCACTATAAACTTGGTTAAGTTGTCTAGGGTCGAATATACTATCGTACCCCATGTTGATCTCTGAACCCATATAAACTAGTTTCCAATTTGCACCCCATAATCAGGGTGATGTGATCCATTCTATGATGATCGGCTCCTACTCGCAAAGTTACATGTGTCTTACAGCCCCCGATGTCTGTAGTTACCTATGCTGGTCCCACCATGGGGTGTATCAAGTCCCATAGTGGCAACCCGACACAACCTTAGAGTGCACAGGTATGCTACTGGTGCCCAGTGCCTTATTTTTCTGCGCCGGAGTGTGTGCACGCCCGCACTCCGTTAGAACCTACACTGCTACACCACCGCCGTCGCTTTGACCTCTTACAATCAGCCCAGTAATCGTGCCCCACCCTGCCTAGTTTCAGGGTATCCTGATACACCTTCTAGGGTTACTGCTGAAAAGGGTCCCCCGTTACTAGGTTTTCTATCTCTAACCACATGCTAAGTTGGTTAAGTGTTTCCTAACCTAACCCCACCAGTCCGTTTAGTTTAGCATGTTCCATTTTGATTAAGTCTTTAGTTCACTTAATCCTATCAATCCTGACTCAGCCTTAATTGTCTTATTAAGGCCCTGACCTCTCACATTAGACAGGTATTGTTGTGGCTGCCTGTTGCCGGTTGGTTCCGGGCAGTCTTACGCCACAACTCAGTCTAACCTCGGTCCTTATTGGGCTCCATGTTTAACCTCCCACATTGGATAGGTATTGTTGTGACTACTGGACAGCCGGACGGTTCCGGGCAGGTTTACATCACAACTCAATCCAACCTCGGGTTAAACACATCGTATGTTCTACATTTACATATCTTGTCATTCCTCTTTATTTCTTATATGTAAATATTTGCGGCCCATTATTAAGTTAATGGTGTAAAGGTTACACCAATCACGGGCCCAACCCATACTTGAATTTGGGCCCTTCTATTATATATTTTCATTCATTAATTAATTTTAACCCAACGTTATTTTCCCCCGTTTTACACGTCCGTTTATATATATTGGGCTTAGCCTTTTAAAGCCCAATTTAGCCATGCGAAAAGGGGAGGCTTAAGGCGTGATTACATACACAAAGAGGGGAAGGTGAGCGCATGAACTTGCATATGACGTTGGAAATACATAATAGAAACTGGTGTACTTGCATAGTGGTAACATAGGTGACATGAATCAAAGCATGTGAACTTGCATAGGTTTAACTGCAACATGAACCTATATTCTTATTTATGCATAATGTCAAACATAAGCATGGCATAAATATTTCTAGCATAAGCATGGCATAATGTCAAACATAAGCATGGCATAAATATTTCTAGCATAAGCATGGCATAATGTCAAACATAAGCATGGCATAATATCAAACATAAGCATGGCATAAATATTTTTAAACATGGTGTTTGCTTTAAACTTGCAAACAGGGATTTTTGAGTCTAACCTAGCCATGTCTCACATATGTCATCATATAATTCTTTTAAACAAGATAGACTTAATCATAGGTTTTCAATTATGCCAAATATCATTCATAGCCTAGCGATATTCATAAGTTTGCAAAAGCATGACTTAATACATGGATTATGGTGTCAAAATTCCAACATAGTTTCATATGAACTATAACAACCAAACTTGTTTCAATTACTTGCAAAATGATTTATGCACAAAAATATACATCATGATGGCATAATAACAAAGCCCCAAACTTGCATGAATTTCAATCAACTACATACATGTAGCTTCAACATAGATTACATAATTTGCGCAATATTCCAAACGTATACTTGCATAGAACTACCGCATGTAGTTCTTTATAATGAATAACATAATTTTGCACAAATATGAACTACTTTATTATCCCAGTTCAAGCATACAAATCAATACAGTTGTTTATTCATACCAAAGTAATACTCTACTTACAATGGTTGCGGCGAATTCTCTAATTAAGAGATATGATGTTGAATTGATTGGCTTTAGGTTGCTTGAATTGCTTTAGGCTTTAGAACTTTCTTCCTAATTCTCTCTCTAGTTGGCGGCTACTCTTAGTCGTTCCTCAGCAACATGGCGGCTATGTTCTTAATTTTGAATGAATAGATTAGGGTTTAGTCTAGGGTTGTTTATATAGAGGTTAGGAACTGATTAGGACCCTTGATGTTGCTTGGATTGATCATAGCCATTCATTAGATAGAGAGACCAATTAGAACCCGCCACCTAGCCCTAATGACAAAGCAGACCACAGAGAATCGGCCAAACACAGACCTGGCCAGCCAGGTTGACTGGGCTCGACCAGGTCGACACCCCTGTCGACAGGGCTGTCGACAGCCCTGTCGACATGGGTAGCCCCGGTCGACAACCCAGTCGACCTGGGTGGCCTAGGCGGGTGTTTATCCGCCCTGGCCCATTGGGCCCGATTTTTGATTATTTTATTCTGTTTGAATTTTAAATTTAATTCAAAACTTCCGAAGGCCATATCTTCTTCATACGGACTCCGTTTTTCGAAAACTCAGACTCTATTTCGCGTATTTTTCCGAGATGAACGCAATGGCGTATCCCTTTTCCCTTAGTTCTTTGATTTCAGATTAATTATACTTTAATTTGCTAATTTCACAGTTATAGAATTTTCGGGGTGTTACATTCTCCCCCACTTAAAAGGATTTCGTCCCCGAAATCTTCAAGTTAGGAGGAATGTAAATCCTAACATCCAAACATCCATCTATCCATCCATCAAACACGAGCATCCATTGTCCTTAAAAGACTTCTAATGCTTCATGATCATATGCGAAGTGTGTGTGTACATGAACTTATCTAATGCAAAATCAGGCGGTCTACTGATTCAGTTGACCTCCTTAATGCGAATTATGTAAGTGCCATGAATCCATTATGTATGCAAATTTTCCTATTCATGATTCTACATGAGTGCACAATCATTCAATACAAATGCAACATCCACATGACAACACATTAAAGTTCAACCATATACGAATGCAAACATATATGCATATGCAATATGAAGTGACTGAGCCGATCTAAAACCTAGATTGTGTGTGTATATGCAACCACGAGCAACCACTAGCAATCACTTGCAACCACTTGCAACCATCATCCATAACATGTTTCAACTACATGTTTCCATCCAAAAAGATTCTACCTAAAAGATAAGGTCGAGGAAATATACCTAAAAAGATAGATAAAAGCGCAACTTAAGGAAAAAGAAAGATCAAGGATGTACCCTCGAACAGAAAAGGGTAGGCAGTACGTATTCTAGCTTCAGTTTCCCAAGTCGCGTCTCCCTCGGCGTCGCTCCACTGAACTTTGACGAGCTTGACTTCGCGGTTGCGTAGCTTCTTCACTTCCGTTCCTAATATGCGGGTTGGAACTTTTCTTATGGTTGCTTCGCGTTCCACTTCGGCCTCTTCTAGGATATTTGGCTCTACCACCTCAGCAGACTCATGTAGACATTTCCGGAGATGTGAAACGTGAAAAACGTTGTGAACTCCAGCCAACTTCTCGGGTAGCTCTAATCTATAGGCCATTTTCCCAATCTTCTCGATGATAGGGAATGGCCCTATGAATCTTGGCGCTAGCTTTCCTGTGGTTCCAAAACGAACAACGTTCCTTAGCGGTGATACCTTGAGAAAAACTCTGTCTCCAACTTCGAATTCAAGGTCGGTCCTTCTCTTGTCGGCATAGGACTTTTGTCTGTCTTGGGCCGTCTTCATCCTTCTTCGTATTAAGTCTACTTTCTCTGAAGTCTCTCGGATCATATCTGGTCCAAGTATGAGCTTATCCGTGGACTCCCACCAACAAGTGGGCGATCGGCACGGCCTTCCATATAAAGCTTCGAAGGGCGCCATTCCGATGGTTGCTTGATAGCTGTTGTTGTAGGCAAATTCCACCAAAGGAAGGTGGTCTTCCCATGTCCCTCCGAAGTCAAGGACGCATAGCCTTAAGAGGTCTTCCAAAACTCTGTTCACTCTCTCTGTTTGGCCGTCGGTTTGGGGATGATAGGCTGTGCTCAAGCATAACTGCGTTCCTACTGCTTCTTGCAGACTCCGCCAAAACTCACTGGTGAAGATGGGGTCTCGGTCACTAACAATGCTAGATGGTATTCCATGGAGTCGAACGATTTCCTTAAGGTAAAGTGATGCTAGGGATGAGGCAGTTCTTTTACTTTTGACAGGTAAAAAGTGGGCGCCTTTAGTAAGCCTATCCACTATTACCCAAATGCTAGTGTTGCCTCTCCTAGACCTAGGCAGCCCATCGATGAAGTCCATTGAGATGCTATCCTACTTCCACTGCGGGACCTCCAAAGGATGTAGCAGTCCGCCAGGCTTTTTCTGTTCCGCCTTAACCTGTTGGCACACCATACACTTAGAAACGAATTCTGCCACGTCCTTTTTCATGCCGTTCCAGAAAAAAGTCCTTTTTATGTCTTTGTACATTTTATCCCCGCCTGGGTGTATCGTCATCTTGGAGTGATGTGCTTCTTCGAGAACCTTCTTTATTAAATCGTTTATCTGTGGGACGCATAGTCTTCCGTCTCGCCTTAGAAAACCCTTATCGTCGATGGAGTATCTGTTGAGGTGACTTGAAGTCTCACCCCTAATTAGCCTATCAATTATTTCTACAAGCTGAGGGTCTTCGCGTTGTGCTGTCCCTACCGAATCCAATAAAGTTGGGCGCACTTCGAGAGATGCTAGCAAGCCCGGTACGAAATCGGAGGAAGGCCTAAAGTCGAAGCTGGCTATAAACTCTAGGCTTTGTCTTTCAACAAACAGCGGGCTTAGGGTCAATTTCTTTCGGCTCAACGCGTCTGCCACTACGTTGCCTTTGCCCGGTGTATAGGAGATTTCGAAATCGTACGAGGCAAGAAACTCCATCCACCTTTGTTGCCTCAAGTTAAGATCCTTCTGTGAGAAAAGATATTTCAACGATTTATGGTCAGTGTAAAGTTCGAACTTCTCACCTAGGAGATAGTGTCGCCAAGACTTGAGTGCAAAGACGATGGCGGCTAACTCAAGATCGTGGGTTGGGTAGTTCTTTTCGTGCACTTTCAACTGCCTCCCGCCATACGCTACTACCCTTCCTTCTTGCATTAAGACGGCGCCTAGCCCTGTCCCACATGCATCCGTATAAACAGTGAACATCTTGCTCCCATCTGGCAGCGTCAAAACTGGGGCTGTTGTGAGAGCCCTTTTTAGTCGTTGGAAAGCAAACTCGCAATCCAAGTCCCAATTGAACACTAGATTCTTCTTAGTCAATTTCGTGAGCGGAGCTGAGATTTTCGCAAAATCCCTTATGAATTTTCGATAGAAACCTGCTAGTCCTAGAAAGCTTCGGACCTCAGTTGCATTCCTTGGTGTCTTCCAATCCTGTACCGCCACTACCTTAGCAGGGTCCACTGCTAACCCTTGTTTGGATACTATGTGCCCAAGGAACCTTACCTCTTCCCTCCAAAAGTGGCATTTGGAGAATTTGGCTTTTAGTTGATGGACTCGCAAAGTTTCCATGATTGCCCTTAAGTGCCGAGTGTGTTCCTCTTCACTCTTTGAGAAGATAAGGATATCATCTACGAAGACCACTACGAATTTGTTGAGGAAATCTCTAAATACCCTACTCATTAGGTCCACGAAGTAAGCAGGTGCATTTGTCAAACCGAAAGGCATGACAAGCCATTCAAAGAAGCCGTCTGGGGTTCTGAACGCCGTTTTATCGATGCTATCTTCAGCCACCCTTAGCTGATGAAAACCGGTTGCTAAATCGAGTTGGGAGAAAACAGACACTCCTACAAGCTGGTCAAATAAATCGTCAATTCTAGGGAGAGGGTGCCTATTCTTTTTCGTTAGCTTGTTGAGCTCCCTATAGTCAACACATAGACGGAGTGAACCATCCGCCTTTGTAGCGAACACCACTGGAGCGCCCCATTCTGAAATGCTCCTCCTAATGAACCCCTTCTCTAGAAGCTCTTTAATCTGTTTACTGAGCTCTTTTCTTTCTCGTGGAGCCATATGTCTAACGGGCAACGCAACGGGCTTTGCATTATCTACAAGATATATGCGGAAGTCTATTTCCCGCTTCGGAGGCAAGCCCTTCACCTCTTCGAAGACATCCGGATATTCCCGGACCACTCTAACTGATTGCAAATTGTCTACAGAGGCATCTAGCGATTCAAGATAACTAAGCATAACCGCATACGAGGGATTACAAGAAATTTCCAAAGTATTACCGAGCTGGGTTAGGAGCCTAACAACCCTTTTCTCACAATCAAGGATGGCCCCATTGCTGGATAGCCAATCCATACCCAAAATCAAACCATACCCCGAAAAGCCCAAAACAAAGGCACTACATTGAAATTCAACACTTAGGATAGAAATTTTCAAATCCAGACAGATCATAGACAAATGAGCTGGGCCCCCAATTGGGTTTGAAACAATTAAGGGGTCCTCTACCATACTAGTTTTTAGGTGCAGAGATTCTACTAAAGCAGACGAGATAAAGGAGTGTGATGCGCCAGAATCAAATAAAGTGCGAACGGGGTGATCATAAAGATAAACTACACTTTCTACAGAAGTATTTATACCTCGCTGTTGCAAAGGTGGTGCTTCCAGCACATGAACCTGTGCCCCTGGGGTGGATCCAGCCCTCTGCCCCTGTCCTCGTTTCTTTGGGCAGTCCTTAGCCCTGTGGCCTGTCTCACCGCAAGAAAAGCACCCACCATTCTCCTTGGCCTTCTTTTTCCGGCAGTCCTTTACTAAGTGCCCCACTTTGCCACAGAAATTGCACTTCCTCTTCTCTTTGTTGCCTTTCCCGCCCTTCTTAAAGTCTGTCTTCTTAGGCTGCAAACCCTCTTTCTTCCCTTGAGAGCTTTCTGCCTTTGTCTCCTTCTTGCCCTTGTCCTCTTCATTCAGCAATGCCATTTGCACCAATCTTTCATACGTGGCTCCCATGGGTATATGGGTCATGGCCAAACTGTGTAATGGCTCATTCAACCCTTTGACGAAACGGAGAGCCTTCTTGTGCGGGGTGTTGACTAGGTCAAGCCCAAACCTAGCCAGCTCATCGAACTGATTCACATACTCTCTGACTGTCTTGTCCCCTTGCTTAAGAAATAAAAAATTTTCCAACTGCAAACTTCTTTCCGCATCTGAGAGGAATTTAGTTTCAAACCTTGCCCTAAAGTCCTCCCATGTCTCCACTGGTCTTTCAGCATTAGTGACTTCCCACCAGTAGGAAGCCTCGCCCTTCAATAGCCATACTGCCAATTGTACTTTTTGTCTATCTTCTACCTCAAAGATGATGAATAGGTCCTCCGTTTCTTTCAGCCAATTTCTAGCTGCCACGAAGGACTCAGTTCCATGGAAATCCCTTCCTCCCATAGCTTTAAAATCTTTACATATCTTAGCAAAAGTGTTTCCCCGTGGAGGAGGTGGAGGAAAAGGTGCCGCTGCAGCTGGATGATTTCCTTCAGCTGGAGGAGGAGGAACGGTAGGACCTGGCTGAGTGGCCCTTGCTTCTAAGAACCGTCTAAACCAACCAGGTATTGGCACCCCTTCCGGCAAGTTAAGTTCTTGGGACATGCTGAAACAAAAAGGATAGATTCAAAATGAAGGATAAGAGATAGTACCTATGGCTTTGGGGAGTGGACTTTGCTTTTTAAAATAAAATAATATTTTATCTTCTAAAAATGCTTCTTTAAATTTCCTTTTTGAAAATAATTTTTCAAAACTTTTTATCTTATCTGGTAAACCTATGCTCTGATACCAAGTGAAACACCCCACCTCCGTTAGGGTCACTCTCAAAGGGAATGCCCTAATTTTGGTGGAGGTTTATAAGTACAAGTCACAGATATACAAGACAGATATAAGAACACATATTTGTAAACAGCGGAAGAACAACAAACTTTTATTTCATAAAGTCAAATACGTGTTACAACAACATCCTTTCCAAAAACATAACATAACACTTTCATAATCTGTCTTGAGTACATTATTTAAAGAAGCATAAATAAAACATAGATAAACTGCAAAAGCCCCATAGTGGATTGTCCAAAGCCATAGTTCAAAACAGGAAAGTCCAAGCAATACATTTCTCTTCTTCAAGCCGGATGTTAATGCTGGTCAAGCTGCAGTGTTCCCTCCCTGTGGACCTGGGGGGGGGGGGGGGGAAACGGAAGAAAAGAAGACGAAAGAAAAGTAGAGTCAGACATAAAGCCTGAGTAAGTCTAGTACTATTTTGTCTATGAATAAAGAACTGGGTATGATAAGTATAAACCATAAGTGGGCATGCACTATAAACTTGGTTAAGTTGTCTAGGGTCGAATATACTATCGTACCCCATGTTGATCTCTGAACCCATATAAACTAGTTTCCAATTTGCACCCCATAATCAGGGTGATGTGATCCATTCTATGATGATCGGCTCCTACTCGCAAAGTTACATGTGTCTTACGGCCCCCGATGTCTGTAGTTACCTATGCTGGTCCCACCATGGGGTGTATCAAGTCCCATAGTGGCAACCCGACACAACCTTAGAGTGCACAGGTATGCTACTGGTGCCCAGTGCCTTATTTTTCTGCGCCGGAGTGTGTGCACGCCCGCACTCCGTTAGAACCTACACTGCTACACCACCGCCGTCGCTTTGACCTCTTACAATCAGCCCAGTAATCGTGCCCCACCCTGCCTAGTTTCAGGGTATCCTGATACACCTTCTAGGGTTACTGCTGAAAAGGGTCCCCCGTTACTAGGTTTTCTATCTCTAACCACATGCTAAGTTGGTTAAGTGTTTCCTAACCTAACCCCACCAGTCCGTTTAGTTTAGCATGTTCCATTTTGATTAAGTCTTTAGTTCACTTAATCCTATCAATCCTGACTCAGCCTTAATTGTCTTATTAAGGCCCTGACCTCTCACATTAGACAGGTATTGTTGTGGCTGCCTGTTGCCGGTTGGTTCCGGGCAGTCTTACGCCACAACTCAGTCTAACCTCGGGTCCTTATTGGGCTCCATGTTTAACCTCCCACATTGGATAGGTATTGTTGTGACTACTGGACAGCCGGGCGGTTCCGGGCAGGTTTACATCACAACTCAATCCAACCTCGGGTTAAACACATCGTATGTTCTACATTTACATATCTTGTCATTCCTCTTTATTTCTTATATGTAAATATTTGCGGCCCATTATTAAGTTAATGGTGTAAAGGTTACACCAATCACGGGCCCAACCCATACTTGAATTTGGGCCCTTCTATTATATATTTTCATTCATTAATTAATTTTAACCCAACGTTATTTTCCCCCGTTTTACACGTCCGTTTATATATATTGGGCTTAGCCTTTTAAAGCCCAATTTAGCCATGCGAAAAGGGGAGGCTTAAGGCGTGATTACATACACAAAGAGGGGAAGGTGAGCGCATGAACTTGCATATGACGTTGGAAATACATAATAGAAACTGGTGTACTTGCATAGTGGTAACATAGGTGACATGAATCAAAACATGTGAACTTGCATAGGTTTAACTGCAACATGAACCTATATTCTTATTTATGCATAATGTCAAACATAAGCATGGCATAAATATTTCTAGCATAAGCATGGCATAATGTCAAACATAAGCATGGCATAAATATTTCTAGCATAAGCATGGCATAATGTCAAACATAAGCATGGCATAATATCAAACATAAGCATGGCATAAATATTTTTAAACATGGTGTTTTCTTTAAACTTGCAAACAGGGATTTTTGAGTCTAACCTAGCCATGTCTCACATATGTCATCATATAATTCTTTTAAACAAGATAGACTTAATCATAGGTTTTCAATTATGCCAAATATCATTCATAGCCTAGCCATATTCATAAGTTTGCAAAAGCATGACTTAATACATGGATTATGGTGTCAAAATTCCAACATAGTTTCATATGAACTATAACAACCAAACTTGTTTCAATTACTTGCAAAATGATTTATGCACAAAAATATACATCATGATGGCATAATAACAAAGCCCCAAACTTGCATGAATTTCAATCAACTACATACATGTAGCTTCAACATAGATTACATAATTTGCGCAATATTCCAAACGTATACTTGCATAGAACTACCGCATGTAGTTCTTTATAATGAATAACATAATTTTGCACAAATATGAACTACTTTATTATCCCAATTCAAGCATACAAATCAATACAGTTGTTTATTCATACCAAAGTAATACTCTACTTACAATGGTTGCGGCGAATTCTCTAATTAAGAGATATGATGTTGAATTGATTGGCTTTAGGTTGCTTGAATTGCTTTAGGCTTTAGAACTTTCTTCCTAATTCTCTCTCTAGTTGGCGGCTACTCTTAGTCGTTCCTCAGCAACATGGCGGCTATGTTCTTAATTTTGAATGAATATATTAGGGTTTAGTCTAGGGTTGTTTATATAGAGGTTAGGAACTGATTAGGACCCTTGATGTTGCTTGGATTGATCATAGCCATTCATTAGATAGAGAGACCAATTAGAACCCGCCACCTAGCCCTAATGACAAAGCAGACCACAGAGAATCGGCCAAACACAGACCTGGCCAGCCAGGTTGACTGGGCTCGACCAGGTCGACACCCCTATCGACAGGGCTGTCGACAGCCCTGTCGACATGGGTAGCCCAGGTCGACAGCCCTGTCGACCTGGGTTGCCTAGGCGGGTGTTTATCCGCCCTGGCCCATTGGGCCCGATTTTTGATTATTTTATTCTGTTTGAATTTTAAATTTAATTCAAAACTTCCGAAGGCCATATCTTCTTCATACGGACTCCGTTTTTCGAAAACTCGGACTCTATTTCGCGTATTTTTCCGAGACGAACGCAATGGCGTATCCCGTTTCCCTTAGTTCTTTGATTTCAGATTAATTATACTTTAATTTGCTAATTTCACAGTTATAGAATTTTCGGGGTGTTACAATGGTGCTAAAGTTTTCTCTCAACTCGATCTTGCCTCTGGTTTCCATCAGCTTAGAGTAGCCGAGGAAAGCATTCCTAAGACAGCCTTCCGTACGGAGAATGGTTTCTATGAGTGGTTGGTTATGCCATTCGGTTTAACTAACGCTCCAGCTTATTTTGTTGACCTTATGAATCGAGTTTTCCGCGAAGTTCTTAACAGATTTGTCCTCGTTTTCGTTGATGACATTTTAGTCTTTTCGAAGTCCAAAAAGGAACATATGGCTCACTTGGAGTATGTACTTGGAACCTTAAGGGAACACCAATTGAAAGCCAAATTTAAGAAATGCCATTTCTGGCAAAATAAAGTTCGCTATCTTGGCCATATAGTTTCTGAAAATGGAATTTCAGTTGATCCAGCCAAGGTTGCTGCGATCAATGATCGGAAAGAACCCAAGAATCCAACCGAAGTTTGTAGTTTCTTAGGACTCGCTGGATACTATCGAAGATTCATAGAGAATTTCGCTCGTATTGCCGCGCCGTTGACCGCTTTGACAAGGAAGAATGTTAAGTTTGTTTGGAGTGACAAGTGTAAAGCTGCATTTGTACAGTTGAAGGAAAAACTTACTTCTGCACCTGTTCTTACCGTCCTAATGGAAATGAAGGATTTACAGTCTATACCGATGCTAGTTTAGAAGGTTTGGGGGCCGTTCTAATGCAGAATGGAAGGGTGATCACATATGCTAGTCGACAACTTAAGAATCATGAAGTCAATTATGTGACACACGATCGGGAGTTGCTTGTGGTAATGTTTGCTTTGAAGTTATGGAGACATCATCTTTTAGGAACCAAGTTTGAAGTATTTACCGATCATCAATCTCTTAAGTATATATTCTCCCAAAAAGACCTAAATCAAAGACAAGTTAGATGGCTTGAGTTTCTCGCTTCCTATGATGTTGACATTAAATACACTCCGGGAAAGGCAAATGTAGTAGCTGATGCACTGAGTTGGAAGAAGGCTATGTTATGTCAAATTTCAGTGTCACTACCCCTTATGGATCGCATTGCAGCCAAGCAGGATGAAGAACGGATAATTAGACTCATCAAGGAGAAAGTTCGGAAAAGAGAAGTAGGTGATCATAGCAAGATGGATGCTCAAATTGATAAGAAAGGAGTCCTACGAATTAGAAACTGAATATGCGTTCCAAATGTTGACGGTCTAAGGAAAAAAGTATTAAGGGAATGTCATCAGTCTAAACTCTCTATCCATCCAGGTATAAATAAGATGTTCCAAAATATGAAGAAATTATTTTGGTGGAGAGGTATGAAGCGAGATGTTTGTCGTCACGTTAATAGATGCATGACCTGCCAGCAGATAAAAGCAGATCATCAAAAGGTCGGTGGATTATTACAACCTCTTGAAATTCCTAGTTGGAAATGGGATCAAATTTCCATGGATTTTATCGACGGTCTCCCTAAGATGAGAAAAGGGAATGAGGGCATTTGGGTAATTGTGGACAGATTGACCAAGTCAGCCCATTTCCTTCCCGTTAAAGCTAGCCGTACCACATCGAGCCTAGCGGAATTATATATGAAAGAAATCGTTAGATTGCACGGCATTCCCTCTAGCATCGTCTATGACCGAGACCCGATCTTCACGAGTAGATTTTGGAAAGCATTTCAGGAAGTCTTGGGTACTAGATAAAATCTTAGTACTGCCTATCATCCACAGACAGATGGTCAAACGGAAAGATTAAACCAAGTATTGGAAGATCTCCTTCGCGCCTGTATCCTTGACTATGGAGGATCTTGGGATGATCACCTTCATCTCGTTGAATTCACGTACAATAATAGCTACCAGGCTAGCATCGGAAGTTCTCCCTTTGAGGCCTTATATGGAAAATCGTGTAGATCGCCTTCTAGTTGGATTGAACAAGGAGATCGTTTGCTTCTTGGACCAGATATGATCATGGAAGCAACGCAAAAAGTCACTGATATCAGGAATAAGATGAGAATTGCTCAAGACCGTCAAAAGAAATACGCAGATAGAAGAAGAAAGAATTTAGAATTCGAGGTTGGAGATCAAGTCTTTTTGAAGATCTCACCATTAAAGAATGTAATTCGTTTTGGACGAAAAGGAAAACTAGCTCCCAGATTCATTGGCCCGTTCCGTATTTTAGAGAAGATTGGTCCTTTGGCTTATCGCATTGAGTTACCTGAGAAGCTTGCAGGAGTACATAATGTGTTTCATATATCCCATCTTCGGAAATGTTTACGTGATCCTTCTTCATATGTTCATCCGACTGCACTTAATAATTTGGATATCGAACCTAACTTGACTGTTAAGAAGAGACCTCTTCGTATAGTCGATAGAGGTACGAAGCAGCTTAGGAAGAAATCGGTCAGCTTAGTCAAAGTGCAGTGGAGTGACGATGATCGAGACTGTATTCGGGAAACGGAGGAGAGCATGCGTTCTTCGAATCCAGAATTATTCATTCCAGGTATTATTCATTTAATCCACCCATCTTATCCATATCTGTCTTTGCAATTCATGAGACACCCAGTTCTTTTCGAGGACGAAAAGCTTTTAAGTGGGGGAGGATGTAACAATCTTGAAAAAAAAAATAGTTTATTCTATTTAATTTCAAAATTTTAGCATCCGAGTATTCAGCGTTGCTTAGCGGTAGCGCACGAAGCTAGAAACGCGCGTTAAATAGATATCGTCAGTTGTATGTAGTGGTGCTAATCGTTCACGTTCTGGTGAGTATAAATCTCTGACACAAAAAAAAAATAAGAAAAATAAAATGAAATGGTATCAGAATCCAGGCGAACTTCGCCTAAAAATATTAAATAGAATTCTATGTAATATGCCATATTTTGTTTACAGAAACTAGATCATTCGATGTTCCGAATAGTTGTTTTAACCAGGCTTAGTGCATACAAGTCGGTTGCCATGGTTTCAAACCCATCGGTAGTTTATAGTTCGTTCTTTTATCTGAGTACACTTGGAATTTCACCGGAGTACGCCTGGAGAGGAACTAATACCTTAACAATACTAATATCCGAATAAATTTATTTTTTTTAAACAAATTTTTTTATATATATATTAGAAAGTTGACACCTGTTAGTAGCTTGGTTCAAGGACTAACACGTGCTCATCTTGCTGGAAGAGAACCGCCACGTTCCCTTATTTCTCTGATATATTCTCTTCCCCTTTTTTTATTGTCTCCGCCCTTTGCTCTTTCATTTTGTTTCAGCAAAGTAAATTCAAAAGAAAAAAAAGAAACGTTCCATCATATCACTGAACCTTCCTCGCACGCAAGTCTCCATCTTCCAAGCTCTCACCAGTCCGCCTTTCCCTTCCAGCGTGAGTTCCTTTCCCTCTCTCTCTCCTTCTTTTACATGCATGAAATAGCTTCATTCTTCACCTAAATGTATTGTCCCATAATGGAACCATGCTCCGTTATTGTTTTTTCCCTGTGTTGTAGCTGGTTTGAGCGCATGCTGTGAACCTGCATGTATGCTTGAACTTGAAAATGCACATGTTGATGTTTTGCCTATAGAAGGCTTGCGCATGTTCTAGGAAAAAAAAACTTGATGCATGCTCAAGTCATTAGAAAAAAATAAATAAATAAAAAGGGGGAATACGTTGGTTTCAAGCATGTTACATGCAGCATGCATTTTGGGTACAAAAGGGTACCCCTTGTACATGCGTTACCTTGTTTGCATGTTTACATGCATTACTTTGTAAAAAAAAAAAAACAAACAAAATTTAGCGCATGTAAACTAAAGCGGTATAACCGAAATCTTTTGCATAAGCCTCGCATGAAAATTGATCCGCCAGTCTAAATAAAGATCGTGCCTTTGTTTTAGGTAACGAAGTTCCGCCTTGCAGCCGTTAGCGTCGTCCTGCTCATAACGTGTCTTCTCGCTTTCGCCACGAAAGGTGAGTTTTCTCACGCATGACTAATTTATTATTAAGTGAATTAGAAACTTGAGATGTTGATTGAAATGTTAGGGTGCTCTAGATTTGTTTGTTTTATGGTTGTGCACATGCTACACGCGCACCGTTCTTACATGACACTATGAATGTTTGTATGATATGTTATGTTATTATTCTCAACATGCAAGTCCCTAATTTAGAAAAAAAAACATCACGGGTTGAAATGATAAATACCCGAACCCCTGCATATTCGAATCGGTTTGGGATACGGGTTGAAATGATACACACCCGTGATTCGAATATTTTTAAGAACGGATTGAAATGATAAATATCCGTACCACTTGACCATAGGTTAGAAAATAATATATGGACACCGTGGTCAATAAAGTTATTTAAAACATTATGTCGATTTTTGGGTAAATGGATTTTTAACGTAATTTTCATATAGCGTAAGAATATTTAAAGAAAATTGTTTCAAATTCAACTTGTGTTTTATAGGATTCAATTTGCACGTAAATAAGTTTGAGAATGATCATATGAGTTTTATTAACGAGTTGGGATTTAACAATTCATCATTTTATTTTCAACTAATGATGAAGTGTTTGGAAATTTATCAATGAAGAAGGATATGTTAAATGCAAGTTAAATAGTTTGGGGGAGATCGTTTGTCAATGAGAATATTGAATTGAATCAAATAAACGAAAATTTGGTTTAAATATGGGAATAGTGATGGGACAGGGATTGAGATTGGAACTGGACTAATATTATTTAATAAAACCAGAATTTCATAAAGACTATTTTTCCGCCTTACTTGATTTTTGTAAAATCTTTCCTTATAAATAATTTGATTTCTTCAACTATATCGATTTATAATAGTTTTCGTCTATATATATATGTATACATTTTTCCCACTTAATATATATATATATATATATATATTTCAACTTAATTATTTAAATATATACTTATTATTATTATTTCAACTTAATTATTTAAATATATATTTATTATTATTATTTTTAAAACAAAAGCTTTGTCCAATCCAATCTCGTGAATTTTGAAGGTTCAAATGTAGGATTTCAAGTATAATGACATTCTTTGGAAGAGAGAACTCCGAACCCAAATGATTGACAAATTTGTGAATATGGATTTTTGAAATCTTAATTGAACAAATGGGAATTGATTTAAGCAAACGGGTTTTGGAGATACTTGAATAACGTGTTTGGCGATACTTGAATATGATTTTTAAACCGATGGCCATGGTGTGATAAATGTAAGCGTGGGTTGTTAAAGAGACCGGAGTCGGTAAGTGGCATACTCTCTGTCAGTGCCGATACCACTTTAACAACTGTATACGTGGTGACGTATCTAGAACGAAGCATGATGACTTGGGGCGATTTCTGGATTGAAGATGGTGAACGATAACGATATGGCCTTGACCTTCGGGTCATAATTAAATGACTAAAACAGGAGCTATACCGTGACTAATTGAGGTAGCACCTTTGATCGAACACGTTTCTTCGATACCATTTCTATGACTATGTTATGATTTGGGGTACCCCTTTTGATTTGGGAATGTGTTCCGAGGTGGGCGGTAGTGGCTGCTATGCGTTACCACCGGTCCGGGAGTGCAATTGGTAGAATCCTACCCTAGTATTGCCTCGAGTACCATGTCATTTACCCTAGCGAGCCCCATACGATTTTGATTTGTATCGTACCTATGGAGTGCCCTCTGATGCCATCCGTGTTAGGTTGGGTTTACGGTACTGTATAGAATACGGTATTATAACGGTGTAAGGGTAAAAATGTAATCCCGCTTACGCTATTTTTATTACTTATACTTTACTGAATAGACATTACCATAATAGCGTACTATTATATGTATTAGTTTCACGGATCCTTAGAGGATGGAAATCCCAACATCCTTTAAGTTACTGTACATTTTTATGAACATGTCATTTGTGCCGATTCACTTATATAAGACTATTAGTCCTAACTCGAGTGTATTGTTTCTTTGACATTATGCTTGGGTCAGCTTGAGCACCTCAGTTGTTCGTGACGCATTTGGGAGATTTGCATCTTTTGGATCATCTGCAGTTATCAGCTTCTAGTTATCTAAGTTATCCAGGTTACTACTAGTTATCTATATGTACTCTATTTTGTATGAGCTTATGACTCATTATGTACTTATATGTATCATGTATCGCATATGAACCTATGTACTACTTTGTTCTGCTGCAAGTTACTCTGTTTCTATATCTGTGGTTCTGTGTTCTAATTTGCATTTACCTCAATAGTTAAAATAACAATTCACGGTTTTGAGCGATTCAGATCTGACATGAGTGGTTTATTGTCGATTTGAATGGTTTGAAATTGTGGGTCGTTACATGTTTACTTCTTAATTTCAGTTTCAATTGAACCAATTTCTTTCACTTAAAATATTAATTCATTTCTATTAACAAAAATTTTAAAATATTCTGGAAATTTTCTAGCATCCGAAATTTTTGAAATTTTTTGCCAGCACCTCCTTTGTACGGCTCAATCGGTACAACTATAGCTCGCTTCTCTAGGCCGTCTCCTATCCAAAATAAAATCAAACAGCCAAGCGGCTTGCCAATTCAGCTCATAAAATCACCAAACTCATATAAAAATAAACGTGTACCTTTTTGTTAGGCATATCATTATATACCTTCCATCTGCTACAAATTCAACATATACCAATATCATCCCAATCAAAATCCAATCAATTTTGTCCTCACCCAATCATTCGCTCACATCCAAACCAAATTCCTTTTCAACTCAAGTTTCATTCTTGATTCCAAACTCATAATCCACTAATCTGGTTCCATTTCAAATCCCTATCTAACAATACAATTTTATCTCGATATCATTCCAATCCAATTCAATTTCAATGTCCATTTAACTGGCATTATTTTAATTCTAGTTTTCTTTTGCAAATTTCCTTTTTAATTTATTATATTTTAAACAATCTCTTACCAGGAAATTTAAACAACTTACCCTTTTAAAAAAAATCAAATATTCCCTTTGGGAGTCAAAAAAACTTGTTCACTCAAAACAATTCCAAAACAATATCTTTGGTAGTAATCCGTCACTTACAACTTGAAAATGAGCACTGATGATGTGGCCAGCATCATCAAGGTTATTTCCCAACGACCGAAGTGAGTTCAATACTATATCTCTTTTCAAAACTCATATTTAAACATCTCCATTTTGAAATTTATTTCAAAATACCCTTCTCAATGTTTGTAAAACAATTTAAGATCTCCTAGGATTTTAAAATTCTCATATATTTAATTCAAATTCATTTACAAACACTTTTTCACATTTCCAGAGTTTAAATTCCAATTCTGATTTTAATTTCAGATTTGATTCATCTGATTTCATATATCACACTTCTATGAATTCTGATTGGTTATTTATAATCATTTCAATTATAATTTTATTTGATTATAATAATGACCAACACATCAAATATAATAATCCCAATATATATACTTATTTATATCAAAATATATTTTGGGCAAAATTATTTCATTTACCCTCTTTTCAAAACACACTATGTCGTTTCATCGTACTCGAGTGTTTATAAACCCCTACCGATACAGTGGATCAAACTGATCGACCAGAACTCATAAACAACTCAACCAATAAATCTCTACAATATAAAATAATTTTTATACAACAAATAAATACGTCCACTCGTATATATACACTTAAACTCAATCTAGGGTATTACTAACCCCATCTCTACTGAGTCACGCCATAGAGCCAAGGTAATTACTTAACCTTCAGCTCTGATACCACAATAATGACCCGAGGAATTTGCGACCATGGTAATCGACATAAACTCAATGTCAACTATTCAAGCATCGGAAATAGCGGATAGTTAATGAAAGAAAGTTGAAGGTGAGAAATAGATAAGATAGAAAATTAGAATAGAAGAACAAGAACATAAATATAGCATCAATAGAGTAACACGTATCTCACAGCGGAACGAGTAAAATATAGTATACAACATAACTCTTAAATAAAAATCTGTCATTTGTATATACATGTCATCATTAAAGTATAACATTTACATCACAGCGGAAATAACTATAGCTATATAATCCTGAAGCCTCCTGCTCCAAGCTCTCCAAGTATACCTGAAAAATCCCGACTACTTGACTGCCCATACAGATTTGGGCACCCAATAGTTTAGGGTAAAACAAAACAAAATAAACTCTGGGTCAGTCATGGGACTGGTGTGAGTAAACAATTTAAAACAGTTTGAGAAAATAAACGATATCTCGTAAGACCATGCCGTATAACACAGAACGGGCTTTTCCCCTATGAGAATCCAGAGCATTTGATTTAACATCAAAAATCCTTTTTGCAAGAGACAATGATCTTTTATATCAAAACTCTTTTGATATTTTATTAGTGCTGTCAACCATAATATAATAATCATCTAGCAGAACGCTTTCATCTCACATTCCACATACATAATATATAATCAAAAACCGTGGGCACTTATTGGGTAATGAATTCCAACTGGCAAGGTATGGGACTACCTTCCGACAGTGTATCTCTAGAGAGGAATATACAGGGTTCAATAAGAACATCTTGTAACCCAGGCGAAACATGACCGGTCACTCATTTCGCTTGAGTGAACCGAATGCATTATCACCAACAGTTGGGATCTGCAGCCGTTTCCCGAAAGGGACAACATCGAAATAGATTATAGAAGTAAATGGAATTTCTCTAGATCTGGCGACAATACACCCTAATTGGCAGCTAACCACATAGACATGCGACTTACCCGATTTTATACCATTTCCTGGTTGTGAGGCTAGAGGCCATAACGTATATATCACACCTTCATTTACTTTGAATGCCACATCGTCTTACCCGCCAAATCGCAGATTGATTTCCCCAGAAATATCAAGGGTATACAGCTAAGAGAAATGAATTCCTCCGCCACCAAACATATATACATTTCAAGAGATCAACTTGCGCGATCTATTAAATATACTCTATTAGACATTCTTCCATACAGGTTGTCCTATGTCTGGACAAACTGATGGCACTATTCTGTAAACCCATCTTAGGCAATTTCTACCTAGGATTTTCCAGAACAGCCCTTGCATAAACTCCATCTCAATTATCTTCATCATATTTGAATCGCAACGTTAGTGCCTATACGGAGTGGTTTTCAGATAATAAATCTGATCCCGGTCTCTCCATATTGACGATAGAAAAATGGTCAAAACTTTGATAGTCGATTCTTTAACTATCATAGGAAAACATCCATACACACAACGATCTTATTTCCAAATGGAAATTTTATCGATCAATCATCAATCAACATTTTTTCCTTTAAATTTATTTATCATTAATTTATTTATTTACCCATTTCCTGTTTCCATATATATTCAGAAATTCTTATTTTCTAAATCTAGAAAATATACCTTATTAACATTGGAAAAACGTTTCCATTTCTTATTCACGCATCACTATCATTTCACGTCCATCAGTCTCTAACCGTAAATTAGTAAGAGAACAATTCCCTAAGTATTAATCTCGAAGGCCGAAACCAACATCAAATCGGTACCCAGGAAACCATTCAACTTAACTAATCTCCAGTCAGTTTCTAATTTCCTTAATTCTATTTCTTATCTTCTTATCAAATCATTGCTTATGCAACTCTCGAATTCAGTTTTTGAATCCAATTCTTTTATGAAAAGCATTGGTTATGACTATAGCTTTATAATCCTTACTTTCAAAATATCTAACTTCATAATATAACTTTTATTCCATAATTTAAATAATAACTAAATAAACAATTTATTTATAAATAAATAAATCTTGATTAGAAATCGGAAAGTAAATAATACTTTGCCAAATTCGACATAATCAAATTCGACATATAACTCTCCTTCATGTGATCTCTATTCGATTAAGTCTCCTGTGAATAACTTATATTCAATTGACTCTCTTCGAATAATTTATATTTGATTAACTCTCTTCGAATAACTTATATTCGATTAACTCTCTTCGAATAACTTTTATTCGTTCAACTCTTTTCGAATAACTTATATTCGACAATAAAATATCACTTTCCAGTCGAATGCTAATTATTTTGTTAAATTCTGATTTATTCAATATATAATTTCTTCATTCAAATTATTTTATAACATCTGGCCTAGTCGAACTCTAATTAAAATCTTTATGGATTTTATTTGAATTCTATTCATATTTCGAACATCGGAATAAATTCCATTCTTTCCTCTTTAAAACATCTCCCATTTTCCCATTTAATATTCACTTCTGACTTTATAGACCAAATTATCCACTGATAATTATTTTAAATTTAATTATAAATATTGAATCACACTACTTGTTTTTATTATTAAAAAAGTTATTTATTTCTGGCCCATTCGGAATTTCATTTCTGTTTGAATTCCTATTTAGAAACCTAATTTCATTTTTAAATGTTTTCATTTACAAAATATTTACTTAAATCCATTATTCACATTGAATATGAATAATATTTCCTTTATATAACTAATTTAGTTTGATTTTGCATTTTACAATAATATCCCATTCCCACATTCTATTTATACTTTTATTTAATGAATTATTCATACGTAATCCCCATTTTATTTCTAACACTTAAATCTCATTTATGTTTCCCTTTATAAATGTTGAATTCAAATTCCCAAAAAATATCAGTGTTAAAACCGATTTCTACTTCTCTATATAAATTCAGATTTATATATTCCATTTATCAAATGATAAATATTTTATTTAATTTTATAAAACATTATTTATAAATTAATCTTCTCAATTTATCTGCTAAAACAAATTTCTATTTACAATCTACTTTAGATCCATTTCATTGTTCTTTTATATCTCGCCAATTTCCTTTTATAATTCTATTTGTTTCCCAAATATTCCCTTTTATAATTATATTTGTTTTCCCAAATATTTCCTTTTATAATATTCCATTTATTTCATATAAATATTTCATTTATAATATCCTATTTATTTCATATAAATATTTCATTTATAATATCCTATTTATTTCACCTATTTATTTCATATAAATATTTCATTTATAATATATTATTGATTTCATATAAATATTTAATTTTCTAAATACACTTTGAAATTTCCATTTTTACATTCCAGTATTTCTTATGGTATTTAAAATACCAAATAACAGGACCAGTGTCATCATAATCAATCACAGATTTTATATCACATCATATATCACAATATATGAAAACAAACAGTATTATAAATATTGAGGGATCCTGTTGGATCCCTACAACCTGTTTCCCATCCCAGATGTTAAATAATATTATTAACATCAATTTCATTTTGACATGAAATATTCTGATCAATAGAATCAATATTTAATTAACGCCATATATATATAACTTTATCTATATTTTCAACCAATTAAACAGTAGTTCATTCAGACAATCAAAACACAGCAATCAACCATCATTTATCAATTCTAAAAATACGTTATAAAAATATAAACTGTGCACAGTCAGTGAGACTTACTCACATTGGTCGGTTATCGTTAAATAACGATAAACGATCGTCGATTTGATTCAGGCGTTTAATTTTGCCATAATTTGTAACGAGCTCCAATCCATTCCAAACCAGTTCCATTGTGTAGCCACTGTAAATATGATCCCAACAGATCTTGTTTTGCTTGATTCCGTTAAAATATGAATAAGATACGATAAATTAAAGTTAGTACATTATTTTATTTGAATTTTAACTTAATTTAAATTCTAAGATGGGCTTTTACCCTTTTTATTCAATCAGCCCATGCTAATACCATTTCAGCCAGCCCATCAATTAACACTAGTCCACTTCTTATTCTTCTTCCCGCACCAGTAATCCGCAAACTTCATTCTTTATATATTTGAGCTCTCATTCCCCGTTCTCCTTCACGAAATCCAAAACTAAAACCACCATCACGATTCTCATCACAATCTCCTGATTACATGCGCTAACCCTTCTTTCAATTTAACACAAGCAACATAAAAATAGTCCTTCCACGTCTTTCCAATACCAGACTCACTCCAACATCCTTATTTTCGAACTTCTACTCAGTTTCAAAACAAAATAAAAAAATCTGTAACAACCCGGAAAATCTGAACCAGTTTGATTTTTTTTAATTTGGCTAAAATAGTGAATTTTAAGTATTTAAAATAAATATTTTAAATAATAACGACAAAAAGTAAGTTTGAATCGACGTTTGAAAATAAATATAATTAATTCTAATTATAAACAAGGCCTGAAATGGCGCAGTAGTTTGAAAATTTGAATTCAAACTTTTACTGACTGTACCGGGTGCAAAACAAAACGGATTTGAGTGAAACCAAAAATATTTAAATCTGTTAGTGAATATCTTTCTAACGAATCTGAAAAATCGAAGTTTCATAGCGGGAAGCAAAAGTTATGGCTAAATGAATTTTCAGAAAGGTCGCTATAGAGTTTATATAGCCCGTGAAAATGGCCATTTTGCAAACGACCTCGGAATTCGACGAAACCACTTTTGTTGGATCCGGGATGTCAAATTATTGCTAGGTTTCAAATTTCATAATTTTTGGAGCTAGTATGTGAGCGTGGCAAAGGAAAATGTGTTTGGTCGATTTCTATTAAATTGGATCGACCAGAAAGGGGCCATTTTTCAAATGGTCTCAGAATTTGACAAAACTAGTTTTGTTGCAACCGTATCGTCAAAACATAGCTAGATTTATTTTTCAGGAATTTTTGGTATCACTATGTGGCCCTGGCAAATTGAAATGTACATTCAAATTGAATATTGAATGTTTTATATTTTAATTTGAAGGAAAACAGACTGAAACAGTCGAATGGGCCTACGAAACATATCCCATTGTGTTCAGAATGGGGGTATTTATCTAGGGACGACAGTCGTTGGGTCTGGACTGGGGTTCGTGTGTGAAAGAGGGTATTTTTGGTTTTTTTAAAATTTATAAATATAAAAAAATCTCATTGGGCCAAGTCATCTTCTCTCTCCCCGTCTTCTCTCTCCCTCTCATCGCGATAAACGACGGAAAACGTTCGATCCCTTCCCCCCTTGTTTTCTCCTCCTACACGCATCAATAGCCTTCGATCCAGTTGAAGATTTTGAAGTGCTCGAGACGAGCTTTAAATCCATACCAGGGTTCGAATTTTTCATTGAGTATTTCGTTCATTTGAAGCCCCCAAAGTTCAACCCTTTCAACCGTTGCCGACGTCAGCCCCGACCACCGAGTGGGCCCCACCGCCGCGCATAGGTGCGCCACTCCTCCCCCTCCGACGCTGCAAAGGCCGATCGACGAGTAGCTACACGGATTCGAAGAAAAATCGAAACCTAGTTTCGAACCTTTCAGCAGAGGTACGGTTGATTTTAAAATAAACTATATTATAGCACTTTAAAGCGCTACGGTTTTTGATTTCACAGTAAAAATCATATCTTTTTCGTTTGTTGACGAAATTCCGTGAAACAAGAGAAAGTGGACTCATGTGGACGTCTTCTACATTCTAAAAGAGACTGCATATTTTTCTGAGCCTTCTGCTATTTTTGGTGGAGTGGAGCCCAATGTTGGATTTCTAAATTATAAACGATATGGAAAACGACGATGTATAAATTATATAGTCGATGTACGAGTTATATAAGCATTGTACACCTCTTGTATAAGTGTTGTATAAGTTGTATGTTCGATATATAAGTTATATATGCATTGTAAAAATTATAGATGTATTGAAATAGAAGTGAAATGCTTATATATATATATATATATATATATATATACACACGCCCCTCGTCCACAAACCATGGACGATATTTATTGGTTGTGATTGGTGTGAAAATTGGTTGATAGCGAATGGATGATTTGAATTGTTTGTGGTTGAAATTGATTGATTGCGGTAGAAAAATACCCGTTTGTGGTTGAGAATTATTCGGTTGAAACCACATAGGAATAGTTTGTGGAAAAGAAAAAAATATACATGCCGCCTGCGTGCAAAATAGATGCATGAAATCCCCATTGTCAAAAGCTGCGAGGCTTTAAGGTAGAGCGAGGAGCCGTAGTAGGGGCGGCCCCGGTTTTAACTACCCTGCCGTTATGCTGCCGAAATTTTGAATAATATTCATGTGTTGAATGGTATTTGTGTTTTAAATAAATTGTTTTAACAATAAAAATCACATTTTTATTTTATATATACGAACTATAGAAAACCTTCATGTGTTGAATAGAAATTCATTCGTTGAATAATATTCATGTGTTGAATTGTATTCGTGTTTTAAATAAATTGTTTTAACAATAAAAATCACATTTTTTTTATATACGAACTATAGAAAACCTTCATGTGTTGAATAGAAATTCATTTGTTGAATAATATTCATGTGTTGAATGGTATTCGTGTTTTAAATAAATTGTTTTAACAATAAAAATCACATTTTTATTTTATATATACGAACTATAGAAAACCTTCATGTGTTGAATAGAAATTCATTCGTTGAATAATATTCATGTGTTGAATGGTATTCGTGTTTTAAATAAATTATTTTAACAATAAAAATCACATTTTTTTTATATATACGAACTATAGAAAACCTTCATGTGTTGAATAGAAATTCATTCGTTGAATAATATTCATGTGTTGAATGGTATTCGTGTTTGAAATAAATTGTTTTATAATAAAAATCATATTTTTATCATCTATGTGAACTATATAAAATTGTCGTGTTTTAAATAAATTGTTTTACAATAAAAATCACATTTTAATTATATACATGAATTGTTAAAAATAGTGAAGTGTCGAAATAAATGTCGGTTGGATAAAAATATCATTTTTATCAAATGTATGAAAAGGAAATGGTTTTGAAATCGAAGAATAGATTATATTTATATATATATAAATATAAATCGAATAACGAAGCTGCAGTTCGTGTTTTGAAACTGTGATTTCAAACGATTAGTGCGGGAGATCCGACCATCGGATTTTCCCGAAACTGAAACCGTTGGGTTCGCTTTGGAAATATCTTTCCAATGACACCAACTTTGTAAAGATCCAACGGTTGGATTGTCTGGAATGTTTAATTCAAATCTAAAGAAAAACAGCGCCAGAATCGATTATATTTATTTATAAATATATATATATATAATAAATTAAATCGAATAACGATGTTGTAGTTTGTATTTTGAAATCGAAACTTCAAACGATTGTACCGGGAGATCCGACCGTCGGATTTTCCCAAAACTGGAACCGTTGGATTCGTTTTGAAAAGATCTTTCTAATGATGTAAATTTTGTGAAGATCCAACAGTTAGATTTTCAGATATACGTAAATCAAATCTGAAGAAAAACAGCGCCACAGCCGCGTTATGGCCTGAAGCGTCCTTTGAATAAATTGGCTATTTTTAAATAAATAAAAATAGCGATAAATCATTATAAAATATTATAAACGATATGGAATGTGAAATTTAGAAACTAACTGAAGGTTAGCTAAGTCGAATGGTCTCCTGGGTTTTGATCTGATGTTGGTTTCGGCCTTCGGGGTTAATATTTGGGAAATCGTTTCCTTACTGATTTACGGTTAGTGACTGATGAATTGGAATGAAGCGTATGTTGTGTTTGTGTAGCACTTGTTTATTATATACGTGAGTTGCTCAGAAAGACCGGGTTTATCCCATTCTGAA
This sequence comes from Allium sativum, assembly GCA_030737875.1. Classification (NCBI taxonomy): domain Eukaryota; kingdom Viridiplantae; phylum Streptophyta; class Magnoliopsida; order Asparagales; family Amaryllidaceae; genus Allium; species Allium sativum. The sequence continues at coordinate 497,555,387 of CM060920.1, forward strand.
TAACTGAATCGACGATAAGGAATCAATGATGAAGACGGTGGTCGAAGATCGGAGATCTTCACCTCGGTTGGATGATAACTGATGTCCTGATTGGGAGGCATCCCGAAATATGGATAATGAGTGGTGATCGTCCAGACGTACGTGGAGATCGATGGGTATGCGAGGTATATAGTGCCTCCGGTTTCGTTCAGACCCAGAACGGACTTGCAAATGGACTGTGTGTCTGACATTGGAATTCATTCTGTGTGATTGATAGCCATCAGTTGCATGGTGTGAATTGCCTGTGTGGCATGCTAAGATGTAGTGATCAAGGCTTCTGTTGAAAAGCAAAGTCTTGTGGTTGATGATCAAAGCACCGCCTGTGTGGCGTAGCTTTGTGTATAACGTGAATTCGCGAGCCTCACACCCCGGTATGAACCAGAAACGGGAGAGGACATCAGGGAGGGCATGCGTTTCCTTCTAGCTAGAGGTGGTGTCGGTGCTTGAACTGGCTGACATTTATATTATTTCACCTATGTGGTTGTTGCTGTTGCGAGGCGCCTCGGTTATATCGGTCGATCCGGGACCGATGGAGTCATTCGTTGGCTCATTTACGCCCCATAGGGCAGGGAAACGCATTGTTCAGGCATTTTAATCCACATCGGTGGACCGGCCCTGACGATCCAAGGGTTTGACTGAGTACTTACCCTGAGGCTCGGGCTAGAGAGTCTCGAATTCGGTAAGGACTATCTTTTGCCTTGGTTCATGACGGAAATCCAATTTCCAAATACGACATCGTGCGGTTTTGATTGTATACCTATATATGGCGACATAGTGGTATGGGGCATTAATGTCGTCTATGATTGATACTTGTGATTCGAAATTGTTTTTGAAACATATAAACACTAGTAATAATATCAAATTCTTTTGTTTTGTTCGTATCAAGCATATTTTGGCCATTATAAGGTAAAAACTCTATCCTCCGGTTTGCGTTGCATTGTGTGATGGGAACTGAGTCTTATAATGGCTTCATTTTTATAAAAAGCATTGCGATGTTTAAAAGAATTACTTGTTTTAAAGCATTGGCAATCCAATGGAGTAAACCCGTTCCGCGAAAGTGGCGTGGTCCTGTGATTAGCCATATTATAGATGTGTTAAGTAGATTTCTCATACCAGTCCCATGACTAACTCGTAGTTTGTTTCACTTGCAAACTCGGGTGCCCCTCTTTCTACACGGGCAGCCGTGTATTCAGGTTTTAGCAGGCTCTTTATGGATAGCAGGAGCGGAAGATGGATTCTATCATTTATCTCTTTTTATGCTGTTCAGCTCCTATTGTACATATTATGTTTGATTTCCGTTGTAGACATTTATGTATAGCTGAACTGTATTTGTACTAGGTATGATCCTGTATACTGTGTAACTCTGATGATTAAGTTTATCCAGTGTATTATTTGTACATTATTTGGTGTATTTATTTAATTCAGTTCTGCTATTATTTGTTTATGTGTTATATTCCAAAGATTACCCTTGACACCGTCGTACGGGGTTTTGGGGCCGTCACAACGTGGTATCAGAGCTTTGGTTAAGCTTAGTGCTGGAATATAACGTATTAACGAACTCATCAGAAATAGAACAAGTAGTGTTCTAGGACGAATAACTCATTACAGAAAGGCTCAGTAATATCCTAGTATGAGTATAGCAGAATGAAATACACCCCGGTGCATGGTACATTTACCATACTTTGCATTACCATTTTGTTCTCTACTTAGTTGTTATTTTCTTTTCATGGATGTGAACTTTTAATTCTATAGTCTGAATGTTTTAAAAAGAGTGTTTGAATTAATTTGTATGATTTTGAAAAATTAAAAATAAAATTGATTGATGTTTGTGTTGTGTGATAATGGATTTGATTAATTAAATTATTAAAACGATAGTTAATTTAATCAATAAGGGAATGAAGGGAAGAATTTATTCGATTAAATCACACATTGAACTGAGTTAAAAATAGATAGAAATATATACATGTGCATTATATATGTTTGAACAGGTAAATGGATTAGCTGTTGAGTAAAGAATTTATTTGCGTGCCCGACAAATAGGTAAACCTTAAATGAGTTGGATGCGCAATTTTATTATTATATCAACTCCTGTGAATGCCATTGGATGCAAAGTGCTGGTTGTTCTGTGTGTAATAATAAATTTCGCCATAGGATAGTAACAATTAATTTTGAACTATGCTACATGGCATAATTCTTGATGATAGGCATACTTCATCATATACCACATAAGCATTTGGAGCTTGTGTGACGAGGTTGAAGATTTACCATACGAGCGAGAGGCTTGTATGGCGATGACTATATATTACAGGTTGAACTGATGACTGATATGGACCATATAAAATGTAACGGTAAATTGCCAGATTAATAAAAACCCCACACGGGTCTGGAGATGACAATAAACACGTCTCTCTGGTCATTAAGGCACAAAAACCATTTATAGGGTGACGAGAATTTATTCTCTGGAGTTATGATCTATACACACTCTCCTGTGGACACCGGAATATATCACTATAAATATGTGCATGCTTATTAGGATTTATTAGGTACCTAATACGGCCCAATAAATTTCCAAACCCCTCCCCGTACAAAGGAGGTTATGGCGAAATTTTTCGAAAATTTAGGGTGTTAGCCAATTTTTTTGAGAATTTGGAAATTTTTAGAAACTGAAAAGTTGAAGAATGGAAGCCAGATTGAAAGTAGCGTTGATAAATCAAACCACTTTCGACTTTGTTCCTTTTCGGGGACGAAAAGTTTTAAGTGCGAGAGATTGTAACAACCCGGAAAATCTGAACCAGTTTGAATTTTTTTTTAATTTGGCTAAAATAGTGAATTTTAAGTATTTAAAATAATTATTTTAAATAATAACGACGAAAAGTAAGTTTGAATCGACGTTTGAAAATAAATATAATTAATTCTAATTATAAAAAAGGCCTGAAATGGCGTGGTAGTTTCAAAATTTGAATTCAAACTTTGACTGATTGCACCGGGTGCAAAACAAAACGGATTTGAGTGAAACCAAAAATATTTAAATTTGTTAGTGAATATCTTTCTAACGAATTTGAAAAATCGAAGTTTCATAGTGGGAAGCAAAAGTTATGGCTAAATGAATTTTCAGAAAGGTCGCTATAGAGTTTATATAGCCCGTGAAAATGGCCATTTTGCAAACGACCTCTGAATTCGACGAAACCACTTTTGTTGGATCCGGGATGTCAAATTTTTGCTAGGTTTCAAATTTCAAAATTTTTGAAGCTAGTATGTGAGCGTGGAAAAGGAAAATGTGTTTGGTCGATTTCTATTAAATTGGATCGACCAGAAAGGGGCCATTTTTCAAATGGTCTCAGAATTCGACGAAACTAGTTTTGTTGGGACCGTATCGTCAAAACATAGCTAGATTTATTTTTCAGGAATTTTTGGGATTAGTATGTGGCCCCGGCAAATTGAAATGTACGTTCAAATTGAATACTGAATGTTTTATATTTTAATTTGAAGGAAAACTGACTGAAACAGTCGAATGGGCCTACGAAACATATCCCATTGTGTTCGGAATGGGGGAATTTAGCTAGGGACGATAGTCGTTGGATCTGGATTGGGGTTCGTGTGTGAAAGAGGGTATTTTTGGTTTTTTTTTAATTTATAAATATAAAAAAAATCTCATTGGGCCAAGTCATCTTCTCTCTCCCCGTCTTCTCTCTCCCTCTCATCGCGATAAACGACGGAAAACATTCGATCCCTTCTCCCCTCATTTTCTCCTCCTACACGCATCAATAGCCTTCGATCCAGTTGAAGATTTTGAAGTGCTCGAGACGAGCTTTAAATCCATACCAGGGTTCGAATTTTTCATTGAGTATTTCGTTCGTTTGAAGCCCCCAAAGTTCAACCCTTTCAACCGCCGCCGACGTCAGCCCCGACCACCGAGTGGGCCCCACCGCCGCGCGCAGGTGCGCCGCTCCTCCCCCTCTGACGCTGCAAAGGCCGATCGACGAATAGCTACACGGATTCGAAGAAAAATCGAAACCTAGTTTCGAACCTTTCAGCTGAGGTACGGCTGATTTTAAAATAAACTATATTATAGCACTTTAAAGCGCTACGGTTTTTGATTTCACTGTAAAAATCATATCTTTTTTTTACGAAATTCAGTGAAATAAGAGATAATGTACTCGTGTGGACGTCTTCTACATTCTAGAAGAGACCACTTATTTTTCAGAGCCTTCTGCTATTTTTGGTGGAGTGGAACCCAATGTGAGATTTCTAAATTATAAACGATATGGAAAACGACGATGTATAAATTATATAGTCAATGTACAAGTTATATAAGCGTTGTACACCTCTTGTATAAGCATTGTATAAGTTGTACGTTCGATATATAAGTTATATATGCGTTGTAAAAATTATATATGGGTTGAAATAGAAGTGAAATGCTTATATAAATATATATATATACGCCCCTCGTCCACAAACCATGGACGATATTTATTGGTTGTGATTGGTGTGAAAATTGGTTGATAGCGAATGGTTGAATTGAATTGTTTGTGGTTGAAATTGATTGATTATGGTAGAAAAATACCCTTTTGTGGTTGAGAATTATTCGGTTGAAACCACATAGGATTAGTTTGTGGAAAAGAAAAAATATACATGCCGCCTGCGTGCGAACTAGATGCATGAAATCCCCATTGTCAAAAGCTGCGAGGCTTTAAGGTAGAGCGAGGAGCCGTACTAGGGACGACCCCGGTTTTAACTACCCTGTCGTTATGCTGCCGAAATTTTGAATAATATTCATGTGTTGAATGGTATTCGTGTTTCAAATAAATTGTTTTAACAATAAAAAAAACATTTTTATTTTATATATACGAACTATAGAAAACCTTCATGTGTTGAATAGAAATTCATTTGTTGAATAATATTCATGTGTTGAATGGTATTCGTGTTTTAAATAAATTGTTTTAACAATAAAAATCACATTTTTTTATATATACGAACTATAGAAAACCTTCATGTGTTGAATAGAAATTCATCCGTTGAATAATATTCGTGTGTTGAATGGTATTCGTGTTTTAAATAAATTGTTTTAACAATAAAAATCACATTTTTATTTTATATATACGAACTATAGAAAACCTTCATGTGTTGAATAGAAATTCATTCGTTGAATAATATTCACGTGTTGAATGGTATTCGTGTTTTAAATAAATTGTTTTAACAATAAAAATCATATTTTTATTTTATATACACGAACTATAGAAAACCTTCATGTGTTGAATAGAAATTCATTCGTTGAATAATATTCATGTGTTGAATGGTATTCGTGTTTTAAATAAATTGTTTTAACAATAAAAATCACATCTTTATTTTATATATACGAACTATAGAAAACCTTCATGTGTTGAATATAAATTCATTCTTTGAAAAGAAATTCATGTGTTGAATGGTATTCGTGTTTGAAATAAATTGTTTTATAATAAAAATCATATTTTTATCATCTATATGAACTATATAAAATAGTCGTGTTTTAAATAAATTATTTTACAATAAATCACATTTTTATTATACATGAATTGTTAAAAATGGTGAAGTGTCGAAATAAATGTCGGTTGGATAAAAATATCATTTTTACCAAATGTATGAAAAGGAAATGGTTTTGAAATCGAAGAATAGATTATATTTATATTTATATATATGTATAATTAAAATAAATCGAATAACGAAGCTACAGTTCGTGTTTTGAAACCGTGATTTCAAACGATTAGTGCGGGAGATCTGACCATCGGATTTTCCCGAAACTAAAACCGTTGGCTTCGCTTTGGAAATATCTTTCCAACGACACCAACTTTGTAAAGATCCAACGGTTAGATTGTCTGGAATGTTTAATTCAAATCTAAAGAAAAACAGCGCCAGAATCGATTATATTTATATATAAATATAAATGAAATTAAATTAAATCGAATAACGACCATGAAGTTCGTATTTTGAAATCGAAACTTCAAACGATTGTACCGGGAGATCCGACCGTCGGATTTTCCCAAAACTGGAACTGTTGGATACGTTTTGAAAAGACCTTTCTAATGATGTAAATTTTGTGAAGATCCAACGGTTAGATTTTCAGATATGTGTAAATCAAATCTGAAGAAAAACAGCGCCACGGCCGCGTTATGGCCTGAAGCGTCGTTTGAATAAATTGGATATTTTTAAATAATAAAAAAAAGCAATAAATCATTATAAAATATTATAAACGATATGTAATGTGAAATTTAGAAACTAATTGAAGGTTAGCTAAGTCGAATGGTCTCCTGGGTTTTGATCTGATGTTGGTTTCGGCCTTCAGGGTTAATATTTGGCAAATCGTTCTCTTACTGATTTATGGTTAGTAACTGATGAATTGGAATGAAGAGTATGTTGTGTTTGTGTAGCACTTGTTTATTATATACGCGAGTTGCTCAGAAAGACCGGGTTTATCCCATTTTGAATAACTGAATCGACGATAAGGAATCAATGATGAAGACGGTGGTCGAAGACCGGAGATCTTCACCTAGGTTGGATGATAACTGATGTTTTGATTGGGAGGCATCCCGAAATATGGATAATGAGTGGTGATCGTCCAGACGTACGTGGAGATCGATGGGTATGCGAGGTATATAGTGCCTCCGGTTTCGTTCAGACCCAGAACGGACTTGCAAATGGACTGTGTGTCTGACATTGGAATTCATTCTGTGTGATTGATAGCCATCAGTTGCATGGTGTGAATTGCCTGTGTGGCATGCCAAGATGCAGTGATCAAGGCTTCTGTTGAAAAGCAAAGTCTTGTGGTTGATGATCAAAGCACCGCTTGTGTGGCGTAGCATTGTGTATAATATGAATTCGCGAGCCTCACACCCCGGTATGAACCAGAAACGGGAGAGGACATCAAGGAGGGCATGCGTTTCCTTCTAGCTCGAGGTGGTGTCGGTGCTTGAACTGGCTGACATTTATTTTATTTTCACCTATGTGGTTGTTGCTGTTGCGAGGCGCCTCGGTTATATCGGTCGATCCGGGACCGATGAAGTCAGTCGTTGGCTCATTTACGCCCCATAGGGCGGGGAAATGCATTGTTCAGGCATTTTAATCCACATCAGTAGACCGGCCCTGACGATCCAAGGGTTTGACTGAGTACTTGCTCTGAGGCTCGGGCTAGAGAGTCTCGAATTCGGTAAGGACTATCTTTTGCCTTGGTTCATGACGGAAATCCAATTACCAAATATGACATCGTGCGGTTTTGATTGTATACCTATATATGGCGACATAGTGGTATAGGGCATTAATGCCGTCTATGATTGATACTTATGATTCGAAATTGTTTTTGAAACATATAAACACTTGTAATAATATCAAATTCTTTTGTTTTATTCATATCAAGCATATTTGGGCCATTATAAGGTAAAAACTCTATCCTCCGGTTTGTGTTGCATTGTGTGATGGGAACTGAGTCTTATAATGGCTTCATTTTTATAAAAAGCATTGCGATATTTAAAAGAATTACTTGTTTTAAAGCACTGACAATCCAATGGAGTAAACTCGTTCCGCGAAAGTGGTGTGGTCCTGTGATTAGCCATATTATAAATGTGTTAAGTAGATTTCTCATACTAGTCCCATGACTGACTCGTAGTTTGTTTCACTTGCAAACTCGGGTGCCCCTCTTTCTACACGGGCAACCGTGTATTCGGGTTTTAGCAGGCTCTTTATGGATAGCTGGAGCGGAAGATGGATTCTATCATTTATCTCTTTTTATGATGTTCAGCTCCTATTGTACATATTATGTTTGTTTTCCACTGTAGACATTTATGTATAGCTGAACTGTATTTGTACTAGGTATGATCCTGTATACTGTGTAACTCTGATGATTATGTTTATCCAGTGTATTATTTGTACATTATCTGGTGTATTTATTTAATTCAGTTCTGCTATTATCTGTTTATGTGTTATATTCCAAAGATTACCCTTGACACCGTCGTACGGGGTTTTGGGGTCGTCACAACGTGGTATCAGAGCTTTGGTTAAGCTTAGTGTTGGAATATAACATATTAACGAACTCGTCAGAAATAAAAAATTAGTGTTCTAGGACGAATAACTCATTACAGATAGGATCAGTAATATCCTATTATGAGTATAGCAGAATGAAATACACCCCGGTGCAAGGTACATTTACCATACTTTGCATTACCATTTTGTTCTCTACTTAGTTGTTATTTTCTTTTCATGGATGTGAACTTTTAATTCTATAGTCTGAATGTTTTAAAAAGAGTGTTTGAATTAATTTGTATGATTTTGAAAAGTTAAAAATAAAATTGATTGTTGTTTTTGTTGTGTGATAGTGGATTTGATTAATTAAATTATTAGAACGATAGTAAATTTAATCAATAAGGGAATGAAGGGTAGAATTTATTCGATTAAATCACACATTGAACTGAGTTAAAAATAGATAGAAATATATATATATGTGCATTATATATGTTTGAACACGTAAATGGATTAGCTGTTGAGTAAAGAATTTATTTGCGTGCCCGACAAATAGGTAAACCTTAATGAGTTGGATGCGCAATTTTATTATTATATCAATTCCTGTGAATGCCATTGGATGCGGAGTGCTGGTTGTTCTGTGTTTAATAATAAATGTCGCCATAGGATAGTAACAATATATTTTGAACTACGCTACATGGCATACTTCTTGATGATAGGCATACTTCATCATATACCACATAAGCATTTGGAGGTTGTGTGACGAGGTTGAAGATTTACCATACGAGCGAGAGGCTTGTATGGCAATGATTATATATTACAGGTTGAACTGATGACTGATATGGACCATATAAAATGTAACGGTAAATTGCCAGATTAATAAAAACCCCACACGGTTATGGAGATGACAATAAACACGTCTCTCTGGTCATTAAGGCACAAAAACCATTTATAGGGTGACGAGAATTTATTTTCTGGAGTTATGATCTATACACACTCCCCTGTGGACACCGGAATATATCACTATAAATATGTGCATGCTTATTAGGATTTATTAGGTACCTAATACGGCCCAACAAATTTCCAAACCCCTCCCCGTACAAAGGAGGTTATGGCGAAATTTTTCGAAAATTTAGGGTGTTAGCCAAATTTTTTAAGAATTTGGAAATTCTTAGAAACTGAAAAGTTGAAGAATGGAAGCCAGATTGAAAGTAGAGTTGATAAATCAAACCACTTTCGACTTTGTTCCTTTTTGGGGACGAAAAGTTTTAAGTGGGGGAGATTGTAACAACCCGGAAAATCAGAACCAATTTGATTTTTTTTAATTTGGCTAAAATAGTGAATTTTAAGTATTTAAAATAAATATTTTAAATAATAACGACGAAAAGTAAGTTTGAATCGACGTTTGAAAATAAATATAATTAATTCTAATTATAAACAAGGCCAGAAATGGCGCGGTAGTTTCAAAATTTGAATTCAAACTTTGACTGACTGTACCGGGTGCAAAACAAAACGGATTTGAGTGAAACCAAAAATATTCAAATCTGTTAGTGAATATCTTTCTAAAGAATCTGAAAAATCGAAGTTTCATAGCGGGAAGCAAAAGTTATGGCTAAATGAATTTTCAGAAAGGTCGCTATAGAGTTTATATAGCCCGTGAAAATGGCCATTTGGCAAACGACCTCGGAATTCGACGAAACCACTTTTGTTGGATCCGGGATGTCAAATTATTGCTAGGTTTCAAATTTCATAGTTTTTGAAGCTAGTTTGTGAGCGTGGCAAAGGAAAATGTGTTTGGTCGATTTCTATTAAATTGGATCGACCAGAAAGGGCAAATTTTCAAACGGTCTCAGAATTCGACGAAACTAGTTTTGTTGGGACCGTATCATCAAAACATAGCTAGATTTATTTTTCGGGAATTTTTGGGATCAGTATGTGGGCCCGGCAAATTGAAATGTACGTTCAAATTGAATATTGAATGTTTTATACTTTAATTTGAAGGAAAACTGACTGGAACAGTCGAATGGGCCTACGAAACATATCCCATTGTATTCGAAATGGGGGTATTTAGCTAAGGACGATAGTCGTTGGGTCTGGATTGGTGTTCGTGTGTGAAAGAGGGTTTTTTTGGTTTTTTTAAAATTTATAAATATAAAAAAATCTCATTGGGCCAAGTCATCTTCTCTGTCCCCGTTTTCTCTCTCCCTCTCATCGTGATAAACGACGGAAAATGTTCGATCCCTTCCCCCCTCGTTTTCTCCTCTTACACGCATCAATAGCCTTCGATCCAGTTGAAGATTTTGAAGTGCTCGAGACGAGCTTTAAATCCATACCAGGGTTCGAATTTTTCGTAGAGTATTTCATTCGTTTGAAGCCCCCAAAGTTCAACCCTTTCAACCGCCGCCGACGTCAGCCCCGACCACTGAGTGGGCCCCACTACCGCATGCAGGTGCGCCGCTCCTCCCCCTCCGACGCTGCAAAGGCCGATCGACGAATAGCTACACGGATTCGAAGAAAAATCGAAACCTAGTTTCGAACCTTTCAGCTGAGGTACGGCTGATTTTAAAATAAACTATATTATAGCACTTTAAAGCGCTACGGTTTTTAATTTCACTGTAAAAATCATATCTTTTTCTTTTTTTGACGAAATTCAGTGAAACAAGAGACAGTGTACTCGTGTGGACGTCTTCTACATTCTAGAAGGGACCGCATATTTTTCAGAGCCTTCTGCTATTTTTGGTGGAGTGGAACCCAATGTGAGATTTCTAAATTATAAACGATATGGAAAACGATGATGTATAAATTATATAGTCGATGTACGAGTTATATAAGCGTTGTACACCTCTTGTATAAGCGTTGTATAAGTTGTACGTTCGATATATAAGTTATATGCGTTGTAAAAATTATATATGGGTTGAAATAGAAGTGAAATGCTTATATAAATATATATATACATATATACGCCCCTCGTCCACAAACCATGGACGATATTTATTGGTTGTGATTGGTGTGAAAATCGGTTGATAGCGAATGGTTGATTTGAATTGTTTGTGGTTGAAATTGTTTGATTGTGGTAGAAAAATACCCTTTTGTGGTTGAGAATTATTCGGTTGAAACCACATAGGATTAGTTTGTGGAAAAGAAAAAAATATACATGCCGCCTGCGTGCGAACTAGATGCATGAAATCTCCATTGTCAAAAGCTGTGAGGCTTTAAGGTAGAGCGAGGAGCCATACTAGGGACGGCCCCGGTTTTAACTACCCTGCCAGTATGCTGCCGAAATTTTGAATAATAATCATGTGTCGAATGGTATTCGTGTTTTAAATAAATTGTTTTAACAATAAAAATCACATTTTTATTTTATATATACGAACTATAGAAAACCTTCATGTGTTGAATAGAAATTCATTCGTTAAATAATATTCATGTGTTGAATGGTATTCGTGTTTTAAATAAATTGTTTTAACAATAAAAATCATATTTTTTTATATACGAATTATAGAAAACCTTCATGTGTTGAATAGAAATTCATTCGTTGAATAATATTCATGTGTTGAATGGTATTCGTGTTTTAAATAAATTGTTTTAACAATAAAAATCACATTTTTATTTTATATATACGAACTATAGAAAACCTTCATGTGTTGAATAGAAATTCATTCGTTGAATAATATTCATGTGTTGAATGGTATTCGTGTTTTAAATAAATTGTTTTAACAATAAAAATCACATTTTTATTTTATATATACGAACTATAGAAAACCTTCATGTGTTGAATAGAAATTCATTCGTTGAATAATATTCATGTGTTGAATGGTATTCGTGTTTTAAATAAATTGTTTTAACAATAAAAATCACATTTTTATTTTATATATATGAACTATAGAAAACCTTCATGTGTTGAATGGAAATTCATTCGTTGAAAAGAAATTCATGTGTTGAATGTATTCGTGTTTGAAATAAATTGTTTTATAATAAAAATCATATTTTTATCAACTCTATGAACTATATAAAATAGTCGTGTTTTAAATAAATTGTTTTACAATAAAAATCACATTTTTATTATATACATGAATTGTTAAAAATAGTGAAGTGTCGAAATAAATGTCGGTTGGATAAAAATATAATTTTTATCAAATGCATGAAAAGGACATGGTTTTGAAATCGATAAATAGATTATATATATATATATGTATATATATAATTAAAATAAATAGAATAACGAAGCTGCAGTTCGTGTTTTGAAACTGTGATTTCAAACGATTAGTGCAGGAGATCCGACCATCGGATTTTCCCGAAACTGAAACCGTTGGGTTCGCTTTGGAAATATCTTTCCAACGACACCAACTTTGTAAAGATCCAACGGTTGGATTGTCTGGAATGTTTAATTCAAATCTGAAGAAAAACAGCACCAGAATCGATTATATTTATTTATAAATATATATATAATTAAATTAAATCGAATTACGACGCTGCAGTTCGTATTTTGAAATCGAAACTTCAAACGATTGTACCGGGAGATCAGACAGTCGGATTTTCCCAAAACTGGAACCGTTGGATTCGTTTTGAAAAGATATTTCTAATGATGTAAATTTTGTGAAGATCCAACAGTTAGATTTTCAGATATATGTAAATCAAATCTGAAGAAAAACAGCGCCACAGCCGCGTTATGGCCTGAAGCGTCCTTTGAATAAATTGGCTATTTTTAAATAAATAAAAATAGCGATAAATCATTATAAAATATTATAAATGATATGGAATGTGAAATTTAGAAACTAACTGAAGGTTAGCTAAGTCGAATGGTCTCCTGGGTTTTGATCTGATGTTGGTTTCGGCCTTCGGGGTTAATATTTGGGAAATCGTTCTCTTACTGATTTACGGTTAGTGACTGATGAATTGGAATGAAGCGTATGTTGTGTTTTTGTAGCACTTGTTTATTATATACGCGAGTTGCTCAGAAAGACCGGGTTTATCCCATTCTGAATAACTGAATCGACGATAAGGAATCAATGATGAAGACGGTGGTCGAAGATCGGAGATCTTCACCTCGGTTGGATGATAACTGATGTCCTGATTGGGAGGCATCCCGAAATATGGATAATGAGTGGTGATCGTCCAGACGTACGTGGAGATCGATGGGTATGCGAGGTATATAGTGCCTCCGGTTTCGTTCAGACCCAGAACGGACTTGCAAATGGACTGTGTGTCTGACATTTGAATTCATTCTGTGCGATTGATAGCCATCAGTTGCATGGTGTGAATTGCCTGTGTGGCATGCTAAGATGTAGTGATCAAGGCTTCTGTTGAAAAGCAAAGTCTTGTGGTTGATGATCAAAGCACCGCCTGTGTGGCGTAGCTTTGTGTATAACGTGAATTCGCGAGCCTCACACCCCGGTATGAACCAGAAACGGGAGAGGACATCAGGGAGGGCATGCGTTTCCTTCTAGCTAGAGGTGGTGTTGGTGCTTGAACTGGCTGACATTTATATTATTTTCACCTATGTGGTTGTTGCTGTTGCGAGGCGCCTCGGTTATATCGGTCGATCGGGACCGATGGAGTCATTCGTTGGCTCATGTACGCCCCATAGGGCAGGGAAACGCATTGTTCAGGCATTTTAATCCACATCGGTGGACCGGCCCTGACGATCCAAGGGTTTGACTGAGTACTTACCCTGAGGCTCGGGCTAGAGAGTCTCGAATTCGGTAAGGACTATCTTTTGCCTTGGTTCATGACGGAAATCCAATTTCCAAATACAACATCGTGCGGTTTTGATTGTATACCTATATATGGCGACATAGTGGTATGGGGCATTAATGTCGTCTATGATTGATACTTGTGATTCGAAATTGTTTTTGAAACATATAAACACTAGTAATAATATCAAATTCTTTTGTTTTATTCGTATCAGGCATATTTTGGCCATTATAAGGTAAAAACTCTATCCTCCGGTTTGCGTTGCATTGTGTGATGGGAACTGAGTCTTATAATGGCTTCATTTTTATAAAAAGCATTGCGATGTTTAAAAGAATTACTTGTTTTAAAGCACTGGCAATCCAATGGAGTAAACTCGTTCCGCGAAAGTGGCGTGGTCCTGTGATTAGCCATATTATAGATGTGTTAAGTAGATTTCTCATACCAGTCCCATGACTAACTCGTAGTTTGTTTCACTTGCAAACTCGGGTGCCCCTCTTTCTACACGGGCAGCCGTGTATTCAGGTTTTAGCAGGCTCTTTATGGATAGCTGGAGCGGAAGATGGATTCTATCATTTATCTCTTTTTATGCTATTCAGCTCCTATTGTACATATTATGTTTGTTTTCCGCTATAGACATTTATGTATAGCTGAACTGTATTTGTACTAGGTATGATCCTGTATACTGTGTAACTCTGATGATTATGTTTAACCAGTGTATTATTTGTACATTATCTGGTGTATTTATTTAATTCAGTTCTGCTATTATCTGTTTGTGTGTTATATTCCAAAGATTACCCTTGACACCGTCGTACAGGGTTTTGGGGTCGACACAAAATCCATACCACAAATCTGCCTTGTACCATTATTTATTAAATTACAGCAATTAAGTCTAATTAATTCTAGGTTTAATGGTTAAGCATCGCGATATTTCCCCAGGTTTGTAAACTCCTCGACATGAATTCGCTCTTCATCTACTTTCCGACATTGCCAGAATCCGTCAAAGTCCAGCCTCTCCCCACTGATGACCGCCGACATCACCAGACAAATTTCCAGTTCAACCCCCTCTTCCTGTTTCGAACACAGCTCCTCCGATGCTTTTTCCCAGTCGAACCCACGTCGACAGTGACCATCGCGTCACTCTACATTCCCGATCTCCACAATAAAATGCACGCAAGTGCAAATATCGGACGTTAAACCTAAATCCAAAGCCAGAAATTCAATCGATGCTCCCAATCCAAGCCTTCTGAAAACCCTAGGACCATAGTACTCTGTTGAACTACTGAATGGTTGTCGCACTCTGAAATGATAGTACAGGATCGAAGAGAAATGAAAAACTAGTTCAAAGATTTAAGTGTTGAAATTTGTGTACTTTGATTTGAATTTTTACAAATTTACGAAGTTACAGGTTTTATATTTTGGGAAGAATTTAGTGGTGGCACTTTGTTTGACCAGAGAAAATGAATAAGGGTTTATAGGGTTTGTTTAAGGGGCATATATATATATATATATATAGAATAAATTTGGCTTGCTTAAGAAGCTTCCTTCCTTTATTTATTTTATTATTTTATATTCTATTTCTATTTGTATTTGTCATCTAAAAATCCGCACGATCACACACGATACCCAAAAATCATGAAAATAAGCACGCAGCTCCAGTTCAACATTACAGACCCAACGAAACTTGTTTCGTCGAATTTCGACTCCGTTTGCTCACACAACGTATTTTTAAAGTCAAATTATTGATTGTTTTTCACATTAAAATCCCGTATGGTCTCATACTGACTCCAAAAATCACAAAAATTGAAATCTAACAATAATTTAATATTCCGGATCTAACAAAATTAGTTTCGTAAAAAACGGAGGTCATTTGCAAAAATGGCTATTTTTAAGGCTCTAAATAAACACGTTTAAATATTAATATATTTAAACCAATTTTTTTTTAATATTAACAAATTAATATTATCGTATATATATTCACATAAAATATTATATAACTCCAAAATAATCCTATCGGTATTTATAACTTGATATTTTAAATCCAGGTTAAGTCGATATCCAATTTATATTAATATTCCTTTTATAATATAATTAAATCGTTATAATTTATAAACGAATTCCATAGCCACTTTTCAACAATTTGATTTGGAATAACTCACAATCTACACGACGAAATCTCGATTTTTCTCTTCGATTAGAAAAATAGAGTTCACCAACTCTGAACATTTCTTGTTTCACAGAAATCCGACTTAAAACGGATTCTATATATTCGTTTAAAGTTCGAATCGCCAAATTACGAACTACCGCGCCATTTCGAGCTCGATTATAATTATAATATAATTTATACGTTCTAACGCTATTTATCAAATAAATTCGTTATTATAATTCAATTCTAAACTGAATTATTTCTTATAAATAATCCAATTCACACAATATTTTCAATTCTACTATTTCCGACTATTTCGGAAATTAAATATATTATTCTATTATTTATATTAATTAAATATTCAATATTATTTAATTAAACAACCATTTAAATCTCTAAATCACTATTTAAATAATTAAATTAATTAATTATTATACCGGAAAAATACAGAACGTTACAATATTTTTCCGGAAATGTGATATCAAATTTTGTTTTATGCAAAGGAAACTAATATTTTTGATTATATCTTAGACATCTTTAGCATTGCAATTAATTTACTTTAATAGCTCCAATTTTGACTGTATCTTAGAGTTATTTAGCATTATATCTTTAAGTTATTTAGCACCACAATTAATTTACTGTATTAGATTTTGAATATGACTGGCTTTAACCCATAAACTTTCACCAAATCATGAAAATTGTTTGTTTGTAGTGCAAAGCAGTTGTATTTGGTGTTCTTAAGATCTGATTTAGTAATGCCTAAGATCTGATTTAATTACTATTACATGCTTATGTTAAGTAACCCATTATTTTGTTTACCAGGATGTGGAAGATGTTGTAGCAAGCTATGATGTAAAAACGAAGAAGGAAATTTCAACAACGCAACCCACTTTTCCTGCATTTTAAATGCAACTATTCCAATCTTCATATTAACCCAGATTTGTGACATGTAATCATGTCATTCGTCTGTTTGTGTTAATTTTTTTTTCTCTCTCTCTCTTTCCATTTTTATAATTGAATGTCTAGCTATGTGAGAACTAATCTAGCCACTTATTGATTAAACGTAATATATTTCATTTCACTCTAATGTATTCATGGACTAGTGATTTCACATCACTCGTGTTTATATTTGACCATCAAACTAACTCCTACACAAACTAAGATTCCCATTGCTTGTTGTAAGGTATTCATAAAAATTGTTATCTGTTATAAATCTAAATACGTAACCAAATAACAAAAAATATTTAATGGATAATGGTAATCTTAAACTAAAACTTGATTATCTATTCCACCAACTGCCCATATGCAAAGCACGGGTCTCAATCTAGTCTAATTAATACAGAGGTTAGTGCGGTTCCATCTGATGTGGTTTTAAGTTCAAACCACTGCCACACCGCATCAAACGATTGAACAGAAGTACAAATCATCATTATTATAATAACCATTCAATTGATTCAATTTTGATATAATACGGTCTCATTTTGGTTCAGTCCGGTTTGAATCCGTATTAAATATGAATTAAAAGAATTACTTCTATCAAGAATCAATTTAAGATTCTGTGATTTTGTGTTACTTAAAGGTTAAAATATACAGTGTTATCCTGAATTTAAAGATTATCTTCTAACTGTATGAATACTTCAATTTTACAATTAATGAAAAGTAAAATTGTTTTAATACATTAACTAAACATAAAAGTTAATTAATGCATAAACATTAAGCAAGATAACTAAAATAAGATTATATTATCATTATCCAAGAAAATGATATAGAAACTTATATGCTGAAACTGTAGTTTTTTTCCTTCGTGACAACGATTATTATTAATGTAACTCCCCGTAATTTTAAAAAACCACATAATGATAAATTAAAGAACACTTAATTAAATATTGGGAATTAAGTAAAATGGACCACGCCATTGTGTTCATCTCGAAATTTTACTTAAGGTAGACCCCAAGTTTGCCTAAAACGGACATCGTACGAAGAAGATATTAAGGTTTGAAGTTTATATGCATATAAGAAATATATATATATATATATCATGTCCAGAAAATTGAAAAAATCGAAGAGCGAGAAGTGGAGGGAATTCGACCCGTTAGGGATCGACCCCACGCCCCATGGGTCGACCCCAACAAGGGAGTGTTGACCCCTGGGTCGACCCCGGGGTCAACCCTAGCCAGATCTGCGGTAGAACCAATTCTGTGAACGTGGACTCATTTCTTGACAAAATTTGTTGAAATTAGGCTATAAATAGGACTTCATTCCTATTGTTTTATTCACCAGAAACAATGGAGACAATGAGGTGCTTCTCCAACTCAGATTAAACTAGCCTATTCTTCTCCAACAATAACTTATAAGCATACAAGAATCTATGCTACAACATCTACAGTCAATTCTCTGTTCTTTAAATCCAGTCACAGTGAGTTCATGTTATTTATAGATATAAACATTTAATAGTAAACTTGACATGTTTATAAGTTGAATCTAAACCTGTGCCTGTTAATAAACTGAATCATAACTAAACATATCTTCCATTACTTTTACACCTGAAGCTCTACTTCATTTTTGCATTCTTATCTTTATCATGTCCATTCTGTCATTATGCCTGATAGTATCACCATATGCCTACTCTGTTAGTTTGTCTAATCATGTCACCATATGCCTATTCTGTTAGTATGACCAATTCTATCAGTATATGCCTATTTTAGTATTATGACTATTCTTGTTCTCTTCTCCCCGTCTTTCCCTTTTTATTTTTTTGCCAGGCTACCTTCGAGCCTAGGCCCATCGTTGAAATGTGCAAGCGCATGAAATTGGGAATGGTTGGGAATGTTAAATTTGGGGCATAACTTATATTGTAAAACATGATTGGAATTTGGGCATAATCTATACCTTGATTTAAACCTTCAATTTGGGGCATAACTTGTATTGTGAATCAGACTAGGATTTGGGGCATAACCATGGATAAACATGAGAATTGTTTAATAATGAACATGCCTAGATTTACGGTAATTAGAAACTGTAACCACACTTAGACACGAGGTTAGATTACACTTGTGGTAGAAGTCTTCCCGGAACCGCCCGGCAAATCCAGTGTCCACAAGTGGTTAATCTAATGTGAGGGGTTGAGTGCATAAATGTACATGTAACGATGGTAAGACACTAGGTTAAGTCCGACTTGTGGTAGAAATTTGCCCGGAGCCGCCCGGCATATCCAGCCTCCATAAGTAGTAGACTTAACGTGAGAGGTCTAGTCCACTAACAACCATAAATGGATGAATGATAATAACTTGTTGACCTATAATACTTAACCTAATTATATCTGTGGGGGTTACATGAACCTATCAAATTGAGTAAGGGTTAAGTAAACTTGCTTGAATCAGTGGGGGTTAAGTTAATCTTGTTAAATCTATGGGGGTGGGTTATATATATATAAACCCGACAAACTTAACATGTTTTACATGTGGGGTTATGCAATCTTGTTAAACTGTTAGACATAACCTATCAAAATCCTAGTGGTGCGGATGCAAGCCTAGGGGGAAGCTTGTATCATCTGTTGTGTGGGACCCGTATTAGTCAGTAACCCATCTTGCTATCAGACGTGGAACCCCGAACTAGGTATGGGCACGCTTACTGAGTTGATTATAAGAGGTTCGTTTAAGTGGGGATGTTGACGACGCACTCCGTCTGATTCATGTGTGTGCATGAGTCTGCTTGCGTTGGGATAATATGACGTTATTGCATCAGTAGATGGCGTGCATCTCGTTAATAAAGGGGTTGCCACTTTAGGAAGTGACACATCCTACTATAGGGCTAGCACAGGGTGTCTACGAGATAAGGAGCCGATCGATTGGGGTAGTAATGAGGGTACATCTAGTCTTGCTTGTTTATAAGCCCGTTATTATCATTGGGGGTAACACCTGTCATATCTATTGGGCAACCTGTTATTATTGTATGGGGTAAAACCCCTCACTAGAAGTACACCTAAGTCTGCCATCTTGTTCTTGTTGGGATCATCTTGTTTCTGTTATACTAGTATATGGTAGAGAAAAGTACTTAAGAAGCACAATATATCCTGTCACATTTATTCTGTTTATCATGCTTAGTTGGTTATACCTGCCTTATGATACTGTTATTCCTCATCCAGTTTATATGCATGTCATGATGCTTTTATTTATTTATATGCTAAAAGTAACTGGACTCGCTAGACTTTATGTCTGACCCGTTTTGTTTCCTTTTCTCTCTCTTTTGATTTCCCCCCAGGTTCTCAAGGTGGGAATACTCAGGCTTGATTTGAATTCTCTCTTTCATTTTGCTTGGAGCTGCATAGATATACCACTTGATTTCGGATATTCTTTGATATGGCCGTATTTAGGGGACTATGCTTTTTATATATTACTGTATCTAATGATTTTAGTAACAAGATAGAAATTGCAATGAGTTTTCTATATTTCATACTTATGATGTAACTAGGTTTTGGACCACGATGTTTTCCATTTGATAAAGTTTTAAATTCCATTGATATTTTATATCTATCATGTGATGTTTCTGTTTCTTTTTACCTATAACGCTTCATGAAACTTAATGCATTCTGATAAAGAATGACATTAACGAACGTGGGGTGTTACACTTGGTATCAGAGCTAAGGGTTACCGGATCGGATAAAGGATTTTGAAAATTGTTTTCAAAAAGGTTTTAAAAGAAAGCATTTTCAAAAGAAAAAGTCTATTTTGAAAACCATATTCCCCAAAGCCATATTAAATATCTTTCGATTCTCTGTTTGAATCCTTTTTCTTTCCTTTTCAGCATGTCTACGGAACCGATTCTTCCCGAGGGCGTTACGATACCAGCTTGGTTTCGTAGGTATTTTGAGGCTACGGCGCCTGGCGGAGGCCAAGCAGACGCGCCTCCCCCAGCTACAGCCACTGTTCCTCTTCTCCCTCCTCCATGAGCGGATAATTTCTCCAAAATATGCAAGGACTTCTGTGCTATGGGAGGAAGGCTATTTCGGGGAACTGAGACTTTTGTAGAAGCAAGGAATTGGCTTTAACAGACGGAGGATTTGTTTGGGATTTTTGAGGTTGACAACTGT
Organism: Allium sativum; assembly: GCA_030737875.1. Classification (NCBI taxonomy): domain Eukaryota; kingdom Viridiplantae; phylum Streptophyta; class Magnoliopsida; order Asparagales; family Amaryllidaceae; genus Allium; species Allium sativum. Next base: position 497,576,338 of record CM060920.1, read on the forward strand.
AGGAAGATTCAGTTGGCCGTTTGGCAACTGAAAGATGAGGCTTCATTCCGGTGGGAAGTGACGCAAGCGGGACGTCCAGTTGAGACTTGGGACGATTTCCGACAAAGATTCGAAATGAAGTTTCTTTCTCAAGCCGAGCAAAGTATGCAAATGGAAAGGTTTTTAGCACTTAACAAGGAGGCATGACTGTCTAAGAGTGTTAATAAGTTCAATCAATTGGCGAGGTTTGGTTTGGAGCTAGTGAATACCCCGCATAAGAAAGCTTTGATGTTTGCTAGAGGATTGAATGAACCCCTTCATGGGTTAGCTATGTCTCGTATTCCGAGGGGAGTAACTTTTAAGAAACTCGTTGATATGACATTGATGCACGAAGAAGATAAAGGTGAAAAGAAAGAGGCTAAGATTGACAGAACAAGAAAGTGTGGCCCAAGAAGGAACAACAATAACAACAATAGCAAAAGAAGGGCGGAAAGAACAACAAAACCCAAGAAAAGAGGAAATGTCACAATTGTGGGATCGTGGGTCATTTGAGCAAAGATTGCAGAAAAAGGAAGATGTGACGGCCCGCCCCGCACCAGCCTGCATTTCCTCCGATGGTGCACTGTACACATGCCCGACTAGCACGGGACGGTCGTTAGAAGAAAGGAAAGAAGGGAATTAACTAATGAGGAACCTGTAGAATGTCTCACAGCGCATGGAATAAAATATAATAATAACATACTTGACATAAAACAGGTGAGACAGTACATAAGCTGATAACTAAAACCAACATCAACATCAGAGCAGCGGAAATCCAAATACAGCTTATTACAACTTTCCAAATTTACTGTCTCTAAAACAAAAGAAAACTGAAAGTAGAAGATGCACTACTAATGCCCAAGCAGTGATCTTCAACAACACAGGGAGAATACTATATATATCATACGTGGAAGCCTCCTGCTCGTCTCCGGATCATCTACCCGTGCATCACCAGCTAACCTGTCTCTAGTCTGCTCGTGTGAGCACCCAGAGTAATAAGAGGAGACATAAAACTCTGGGTCAGACATAAAGACTGGTATGAGCGATAAGCATCTAAACAGAACAATAATAGGTATACTAAACCATACCTGAACCTGGACCTGCAACCAAAGAGTTAGTACCCCATATCGTACAATAGTCTAAGGTGCCATAATAAATAGTGTAGAGAATACGGGAGTGGGGTGTGTATGTCATAATGATGGCAAACAAATCAAGCATAACAACCATCCTCACATCTCTCACTCAGTGTGTAAAGCATACGATGTCAACCACTGTCAATCACTAGACCCATCGAAGTAGTGACGGAGTTCAACTTGTACAACTACTGCTACTACCAAGCTTACCACATGGAGTCATGACCAAATCTTTACAAATGACCCCACTTCATTGGTCTATAGCCCTTTAGTCGTACCTAGGCTATTGCAGCCATGAATCCGTTCACGTACCTCCCATGCATAGTGATCCAAAGTCATAGACATCGACTGCCCCTTGGCACACGTCCCACAGCAAAGCCCAATCATGAAGTGAACTCATCGGTTCCCAACTGGATCCTGAGCTCTAACTTCCCATATAGGACTACCTTTGCATCTCGGGTTATTGGTCAATACTGGGTCGGGTCGGGTTCCCCTTCTAGCCATCGGTTCGGGTCGGGTCCTCTACCTTGAGTTGGTTCTGTTCGTAGTCTTCTCCTGTGACGGTTCGGTTCGGGTCCACAGCGTTGCATCGGTTCGGGTCCACAGCGTTGCATCGGGTCGGGTCGGGTTGCCATCTCCCATTCAGTTCGTGCTCCCGCTCCGATCATCTCCCTCGTTCTTCATTTACTCCGATCCGATCCCTTCGCCTCACTCCAGTCCGAGCCCTTCATCCTTAAGTCGATCCGATCCGAGCCCTTCGTCCTTAAGTCGGTCCGATCCGAGCCCTTCGTCCTTAAGTCGATCCGATCCCCAGCTTAACCAACATGGCCTTCCTTTTTGCCAAGCCTCTTTTGTGCCATATTTCGGTTCAGTTCGGATTCCTTGCGCAGCTCTCCTATCCGACCCGAGCCCATACCCGATCCGATCCGAAACCCTGCACAACTTTCTGCAACTTTTTCCAGCAACTTGTTTACGCCATTCGACGACGGTTTCGACCAATCTAACTATTCTAATCAACCACAAATCATTCCAAACAGTCATAGCATCATAGCAAACTAACCACAAACACCAAAACAATGAATTTACATGTCAAAATGGATCAAATATACCCAAAACCCCATATTTTCCCTTAAGCATGTTTAAGCAAAACTAATCATAGGGTTAACAAAACTTAACCAAATTAAACCAAATTTCTACCAAAGACATAAAATATTATTTTCGAATTTATAGATATTTTTCCAGAATTTATTAGTGTGTAGATTCGCTAATCTTCACTAATTACCCTTAATTAACCGTAATTAGTGTCAAAACAATGCTAATCACTCACCTTGGCCACACATAAATCTCTCAGAACTGAAACCTTGCTGATTTGAGTGAATACTGATGTCTAACAGCAGCTCTAACCTTGCTTTCGTGTTTTCTCTCCTTAATTTGATGCAGATTAAGCCAAAACTTGATTAGAAAATGATTTGGGGATGTTTCTAGATGTTGGCAGCCATTGTTAGGGTTCAAGAATGAAAGTGGCGGCTGGGAAATGAGGATAAGATCGTTCTCTAACTGATTTCAGCCTCCTCCTTACCCTAATCCCGAAATCCCCCATTCGGCCTAGCTGTTAATCACCCGGTTAAGCCCAATTAAGCTGTTTTTCACCATCCGAAACTTGTTTCAGCCATATCTCCCAAACGGTGAGTCCGTTTGGCTAATGTGACCACTCTACGGAATTGTAAACCATCATCCGGAGCCAATGGAAGTGGTTTCAGGTCAAAATTCCTTTCCAGTCAAAAGTTATGGCCAAAACAGTGCCAACTAGGGGTAAAATGGTCATTTAAAAATCGAAAAAAATCAAGAACATGGGAAATGACCCCAATAGTCATCTCCTAAAGATACATGACAATACGACTTCGTATGTGAAAGAAATAAATATCCTACGATCCTATGATGCGTAGAATACAGGTCGTTACACTCTCCCCCCCTTAAGAAATTTCATCCCCGAAATTCCTTAACTCAAAACATACAAAAGATCCCGCATGCCTAACAACCACATTCAACAATAAAACATGCAAAACAAGCAAACAAGTCTACCCTAGCATGCAGAAAACAATATCGAAGTCAAAATCTTACCAGGCAAAGAGTTCTGGATATGTCTTCCTAATGTTCTCCTCTGTCTCCCAAGTGCAATCATTCTCGTCCTCGCCCCACTGAACCTTGACTAGCTTCACCGCCTTCCTTCGAAGTTGCTTCACGTCGTGCTCGACAATACGGGCCGGCTTGCAGTTCCCAACCGCCTCGGGTTCTACTTCGAAGTCCTCTAACTGATCAGGTGAAATAGTCATATCTGGGTCGTGAACGAACTTCCTTAGTTGGGAAACATGAAATACATTGTGAACTCCCGCCATCTTCTCTGGTAAGTCAACTCTATATGCCAAATTCCCGACTAGTTCAAGAACAGGGAATGGGCCAACAAATCTTGGTGCCAACTTGCCTCTCCTGCCAAATCGTATCACGCTCTTCAATGGAGAAATCTTGACAAACACCAAGTCACCAACGGAGAATTTTAAGTCTCTTCTCCTCTTATCAGCATAACTCTTCTGCCTATCTTGGGCAGCCTTCATTCGTTGTTGAATGATCTTAATCTTATCTGAAGTTTCTCTCATCACATCTGGTCCAAGCATAAACTTCTCGCCAGTCTCTATCCAACATGATGGTGAGTTGCACGGTCTTCCGTACAAAGCTTCATATGGAGCCATACCGATACTGGATTGGTAGCTATTATTATATGCAAACTCTACTAGATGCAAATGGTCATCCCATGATCCACCAAAATCCAGTACACAAGCTCTCAAGAGGTCTTCCAATATACGATTCACCCTCTCCGTCTGACCGTCGGTCTGAGGATGATATGAAGTACTGAGATGTAATTCTGACCCTAGAGCCTCTTGTAAGCTCTTCCAAAACCCACTAGTAAACAACGGGTCTCGGTCACTCACAATGCTTTTAGGTACTCCATGAAATCTCACTACCCACTTCATATACAATTCTGCTAACTTAGCTGCCGTTCTGGTCGATTTGACTGGTATGAATCTTGCACTCTTAGTCAATCGATCCACGATTACCCAAATGCTATCATGTCCCGATCTAGTCCTTGGTAAACCATCGATGAAATCCATCGAGACTTGCTCCCATTTCCATTCGGGAATTTCCAATGATTGCAACAGCCCACTAGGCTTCTTTTGCTCGGCTTTAACTAGCTGGCAATTCATGCATTTGGATATAAATTTCCCAACGTCTCTTTTCATCCCTTCCCAGTAGTAAGTCTGCTTCATGTCTCGATACATCTTATTACCACCGGGGTGTATAGTCAGTTTTGAGTGATGACACTCTCTAAGTACTTCATCCCTCAATCCATTGACATTGGGTACAACAAGCTTTCCATTCTTTCTAAGCCATCCATCTCGATCAAGCTCATGCTTGTGCATCTCTTCATCGATACCCATCTCTAACTTGGAGATGATTTCCAATAGGTTAGGATCGTTCCTCTGACTAGAGCCGATCCGCTCAATCAAAGTGGGTCTGATCGTCAAACTTGCTAACATTTCTGGATCCAATTCGCACTTTGGTCTGAAATTATACCCAGCGATGTACTCCAGTTGCTTCCATTCAAGAAACATTGCCCCTAAGCTGGCATGTCTCCTACTCAAGGCATCGGCTACCACATTACCTTTCCCAGGTGTATATGCGATATCAAAATCATACGAAGCCAAGAACTCTAACCATCTCTGCTGACGGAGATTCAGATCTTTCTGAGAGAAGAGATACTTTAACGATTTGTGATCGGTAAACAACTCAAATCTTTCTCCCAAGAGATAATGTCTCCACATCTTCAGCGCAAACACGATCGCTGCTAATTCCAAATCATGGGTAGGGTATCTTTTCTCGTGCAGTTTCAATTGCCGACTTGCATAAGCTACAACCCTACCGCCTTGCATCAATACAACACCTAGTCCGGTACCGCAAGCATCCGTGTATACTGTCATCTCTTCATTCCCCTTAGGAATGACTAACACTGGTGCACATGTCAACTGGTCCTTTAGACTCTTGAATGCACTCTCGCACCTTTCATCCCAGACAAAAGCTTGATTCTTCTTGGTCAACTGGGTCAACGGTGCTGCTATCTTGGAGAAGCCTTGGATAAACTTACGATAATATCCAGCTAACCCCAAGAAACTTCTTACATCTGTTGCATTCTTGGGCGTAGGCCAATCCTGTACCGTAGCAACCTTCGCAGGGTCCACGGCAATACCATTCTCGGAAACAACATGACCCAAGAACCTCACTTTCAATTGGTGTTTTCTCAACACCTCCATCACTATTCTTAAATGTTCCTTGTGTTCTTCCTCTGTCCTCGAATAGACCAAAATATCATCAACGAACACAAGGACAAACTTATTCAACTGATCTCTGAATACCCTATTCATAAGATCCACAAAATATGTTGGGGCATTGGTCAGCCCGAATGGCATGACCAACCACTCATAAAATCCAGACGGCGTCCAAAATGCCGTTTTAGCTGTACTCTCAGCTTCCACTCTAAGCTGATGAAAACCTGTCGCGAGATCCAACTGAGAAAATACTCTCGTGCCGCTCAACTGATCGAACAAATAATCTATCCGCGGTAGAGGATACTTGTTCTTCCTCGTCACTTTATTCAACTCGCGGTAGTCTACACAAAAACGAAGGGAACCATCCGCCTTGGTAGCAAACACAACTGGTGCTCCCCATTCAGAAACACTCCTTCTGATAAATCCCTTCTTCAAAAGATCGCTGACTTGCACCTCGAGCTCTCGTTGCTCCCTTGGTGCCATACGACGAAGTGGCATCACTATAGGTCTGTCATCTTTCACCAAATCAATGCGGAACTCAATCTCTCGATGTGGTGGAAGCCCGGTCACTTCTTCGAAAACATCTGGATACTGGCCAACCACGGGCAAACCTGACAACTCACTATGCGGAATGTCGAGGGAGTTTAGAAAACTAGCCAATACCCCCTCACTGGGTAGACCACCAAACACTATCCTCCGCCCATCATCCGCTCTAGCTGTCACCAAAAAGCCCTCACAGTCTACCACCACCCCGTATCTTTGGAGCCAATCTACTCCCAAAATAATGCCAAACCCAGTAAAGCCCAAAACAAAGCAATCACAAACCAACATGCATCCATGACTCGATAAGACCACATTACAACAAATCATGCTAAGGCTAGTCGAACCACCAATCGGGTTCGTCACTACTAAAGGTCTATCGACAATCTCGGGCTCCAATCCCAATCTATCTACCAGGTCACTAGATATGAAAGAACTGGAAGCTCCGGTATCAAACAAAACTCTTACAGGAACATCATAAACAGAAAGCATACCATGAATGACGACATTCTTTCCCTTCTCCGCCGCGGTTGGGGCATTCGACGAAGAAGGAATAGCATTAAGGGCATATGCTTTCACCATTTTCTTTTCTTTGGGGGGTTGCGGACACTTGTCCTTGTGATGTCCCATTTGGCCACAGTTGAAGCACTTCTTATCCGCTGGCTTGGCCCGACAATTACTAGCATAATGGCCCTTCTTACCACAGCTGAATCACTCCACATCTTGCTTATTCCTTTTCTTCTGGCCATCCTTAGTCTGATTCTGCTTTCTCTTATTCTGGGAACCACCCTTTCCTCCACCACTTGCTTGTGGCTTTGGCTCCTCTGCAGATGCAACCTCAGTCTTCGGCTTAGGGTAGAGACTTTCTGATCTCAATGGTTTCCCCACAGTCGATTCAAACGTCTCATCGATGTGGTTAATAAGCCTTTCCCCTAAGTACTGATCCAAACCAGTTATGAATTTCTCATTCTTCTTCTCGGCAGTATCAATAAGAGATAACCCATACTTCGACAAAGTGTCGAATTCAGCAATGTACTCCGAGACAGCTCTGCCATTCTGCTTGAGCTCCAAGAATTTCTTAAACAACACTGACTTCTGAGCAGCTGGAATGAACTTCTCTCTAAAGCGGACCTTAAACTGCTTCCAAGTAATCCGATCTTCAGGAGTAGCTGCCTTTATAGCATTCCACCAATTCATTGCCCGCCCTTGCAGCTGACGGGACGCTAGCTTTCTCTTCATTGCATCCTCGATACCCAAATCCTCGAAGATACATTCGCAACTATCCAACCAATCCTGAACATCCGTAGCCGACTCCGTTCCGTGGAACGACTTCCCACCAAGACTAGTATAATCCTTATTCAGCTTGGCGAAGTCGACCCTCGGCGCCTGCACTATTGGACAACCACCATTTCCACCATTGGGAGCTGCCCTCTGCACATCCCTAAGCATCTCTCTCATGAGGTCAGTAAACATCGTCCTCATGTCAGCAGCATTCCCATTATTGGCTCCCCTACCAGCACCTCTAGCATATCGGCTCATCGCCAATCTGAAAAAGGGAAACGATTAACGACCCCATAGTGGTGATAGTGCAGTACGACTTCATTCTTATACTACTAATAGTGTATATATATAGCTTTTAGAAACCAAAGTAATCACAAATACGCGCTCTCATATATGTACTATCTCTCCCTAGTGTCTTTCCCTAGGTTAACTACGCAACCTAGAGCTCTGATCCCAAGTGTGACGGCCCGCCCCGCACCAGCCTGCATTTCCTCCGAAAGTGCGTTGTACACATGCCTGACTAGCACGAGACGGTCATCAGAAGAAAGGAAAGAAGGGAATTAACTAACGAGGAACCTGTAGAATGTCTCACAACGCATGGAATAAAATATAATAATAACATACTTGACATAAAACAGGTGAGACAATAGATAAGCTGATAACTAAAACCAACATCAACATCAGAGCAGCGGAAATCCAAATACAGCTTATTACAACTTTCCAAATTTACTGTCTCTAAAACAAAAGAAAACTGAAAGTAGAAGATGCACTACTAATGCCCAAGCAGTGATCTTCAACAACACAGGGAGAATACTATATATATCATACGTGAAAGCCTCCTACTCGTCTCTGGATCATCTACCCGTGCATCACCAGCTAACCTGTCTCTAGTCTGCTCGTGTGAGCACCCAGAGTAATAAGAGGAGACATAAAACTCTGGGTCAGACATAAAGCCTGGTATGAGCGATAAGCATCTAAACAGAACAATAATAGGTATACTAAACCATACCTGAACCTGGACCTGCAACCAAAGAGTTACTACCCCATACCGTACAATAGTCTAAGGTGCCATAATAAATAGTGTAGAGAATACGGGGGTGTGGTGTGTATGTCATAATGATGGCAAACAAATCAAGCATAACAACCATCCTCACATCTCTCACTCAGTGCGTAAAGCATACGATGTCCACCACTGTCAATCACTAGACCCATCGAAGTAGTGACGGAGTTCAACTTTTACAACTACTGCTACTACCAAGCTTACCACATGGAGTCATGACCAAATCTTTACAAATGACCCCACTTCATTGGTCTATAGCCCTTTAGTCGTACCTAGGCCATTGCAGCCCTGAATCCATTCACGTACCTCCCATACATAGTGATCCAAAGTCATAGACATCGACTGCCCCTTGGCACACGTCCCGCAGCAAAGCCCAATCATGAAGTGAACTCATCGGTTCCCAACTGGATCCTGAGCTCTAACTTCCCATATTGGACTACCTTTGCATCTCGGGTTATTGGTCAATACTGGGTCGAGTCGGGTTCCCCTTCTAGCCATCGGTTCGGGTCGGGTCCTATACCTTGAGTTGGTTTTGTTCATAGTCTTCTCCTGTGACGGTTCGGTTCAGGTCCACAGCGTTGCATCGGTTCGGGTCCACAGCGTTGCATCGGTTCGGGTCGGGTGTCCCACTTCGGGTCGGGTCGGGTTGCCATCTCCCATTCAGTTCGTGCTCCCGCTCCGATCATCTCCCTCGTTCTTCATTTACTCCGATCCGATTCCTTTGCCTCACTCCAGTCCGAGCCCTTCATCCTTAAGTCGGTCCGATCCGAGCCCTTCGTCCTTAAGTCGATCCGATCCAAGCCCTTCGTCCTTAAGTCGATCCGATCTCCAGCTTAACCAACATGGCCTTCCTTTTTGCCAAGCCTCTTTTGTGCCAGATTTCGGTTCGGTTCGGATTCCTTGCCCAGCTCTCCTATCCGATCCGAGCCCATACCCGATCCGATCCGAAACCCTGCACAACTTTCTGCAACTTTTTCTAGCAACTTGTTTACGCCATTCGACGACGTTTTCGACCAATCTAACTATTCTAATCAACCACAAATCATTCCAAACAGTCATAGCATCATAGCAAACTAACCACAAACACCAAAACAATGAATTTACATGTCAAAATGGATCAAATATACCCAAAACCCCATATTTTCCCTTAAGCATGTTTAAGCAAAACTAATCATAGGGTTAACAAAACTTAACCAAATTAAACCAAATTTCTACCAAAGGCATAAAATATTATTTTCGAATTTATAGATATTTTTCCAGAATTTATTAGTGTGTAGATTCGCTAATCTTCACTAATTACCCTTAATTAACCGTAATTAGTGTCAAAACAATGCTAATCACTCACCTTGGCCACAAATAAATCTCTCAGAACTGAAACCTTGTTGATTTGGGTGAATACTGATGTCTTACAGAAGCTCTAACCTTGCTTTCGTGTTTTCTCCCCTTAATTTGATGCAGATTAAGCCAAAACTTGATTAGAAAGTGATTTGGGGATGTTTCTAGATGTTGGCAGCCATTGTTAGGGTTCAAGAATGAAAGTGGCGACTGGGAAATGAGGATAAGATCGTTCTCTAACTGATTTCAGCCTCCTCCTTACCCTAATCCCGAAATCCCCCATTGGGCCTAGCTGTTAATCACCCGGTTAAGCCCAATTAAGCTGTTTTTCACCATCTGAAACTTGTTTCAGCCATATCTCCCAAACGGTGAGTCCGTTTGGCTAATGTGACCACTCTACGGAATTGTAAACCATCATCCAAAGCCAATGGAAGTGATTTCAGATCAAAATTCCTTTACAGTCAAAAGTTATGGCCAAAACAGTGCAAACTAGAGGTAAAATGGTCATTTAAAAATCGACAAAAATCATGAACATGGGAAATGACCCCAATAGTCGTCTCCCAAAGTTACATGACCATACGACTTCGTATGTGAAAGAAATAAATATCCTATGATCCTGTGATGCGTAGAATACGGGTCGTTACAGAAGAAATCTTGATTCCATTATGGAGATGTTGGACATCTTATTAAGGATTGCCCGAAGAAGCAAGTACAGGGCCAATGGGCATGAACTTCTGGAGGGTAGGTGCATGCTCTCGTGGTTGGTGTACCGGATAGAGGTAGGAAAGTTTATATTGAAGGTTTGATTTCTCCTTCCAATCATCCTGTTAGAACTCTTTTTGATTCTAGCGCTTCACATTCTTTTATATTTGATTCTTTTGTTGTGTCTCTGCTCGTTCGTACTAGTATGGTTTTGGATCCCGCTGTTGTCTCAAACCCTATTGGAGGTACGACTCATTTGTCTATGATCTGTCGGGGTTTGAGAATATTTATGTTGGAAATCGAGTTTGAGTGCGACGCATATGTACTTGGTTTCATGGGCCATGGTTTGATTCTAGGGATGGATTGGCTAGTCATGTATGGTGCCATTCTGGATTGTGAGAGGAGGGTTGTCAGACTTTTGACTTGCCAAGGGAGGACCCTCGAGATTTCTTGTGACCCTTTGGGGTCTGTCATGCTTACTTTCCTAGAGTCACTGATGCATTTATCGATGATTTACGATCTATACCAGTAGTCTGTGAGTATCCTGATGTGTTTGAGGAGTTTCAAGGCTCACCTCCGAGGCGCGAGATTGATTTCCATATATACTTGGTAGACAATGCAAAGCCAGTTGCATTGACTGTGCGTCATATGTCTCCAAGAGAAAGGAGAGAGCTCAGCAAGCAAGTAGCGGAGCTAATTGAGAAAGGGTTTATTAAGTGAAGCATATATGAATGGGCTGCTCCAGTAGTATTTTCCACTAAGGCGGATGGTTCGCTTCGCTTATGTATGGATTATAGGGAGTTGAACAAGCTCACCAAGAAAAATAGGCACCCACTTCCGAGGATATATGATCTGTTTGACCAGCTTGTTGGTGCATCTATTTTCTCCCAGTTAGACTTGGCCACGGGGTTCCATCAGTTGAGGGTGGCCGAGGATAGTATAGACAAGACTTCTTTTATAACTCCAGATGGTTTCTTCGAATGGCTCGTCATGCCTTTTGGGTTGACGAATGCACCCGCCTATTTTGTGGATATGATGAGTAGGGTGTTTCGGGAGTTTCTAAACAAGTTCGTTGCGGTCTTTGTTGATGACATCATGATTTTCTGGAAGAGCGAGGAAGAGCATGCCTTACATTTAAGGGAGGTTTTGAAGACTCTCCGAGCGCACCAGCTTAAGGCGAACTCCAAATGTCATTTTTGGAGAAAGGAAGTGAGATTTCTAGGGCATGTGGTCTCTAAGGATGGGATAGCAGTAGATCCCGTGAAATTAGTTGCAATTCACGATTGGCAGATCCCAAACAATGCAACAAAGGTGAGGAGTTTTCTTGGTTTAGTGGGCTATTATAGGAAGTTCATTAAGGACTTCACAAGGATATTGGCCCCACTCACCAGACCAACAAAGAAGAATCTGACATTTTCTTGGGGTATAGACTGTGAGGATGCTTTTCAGCGATTGAAAAGGGCTCTGACAACAGCCCCAGTCTTGACTTTGCCTGATGGGAACAAAGTGTTCACAGTATACACTGATGCATGTGGTATAGAGCTTGGTGCGGATCTGATGCAAGAGGGAAGGGTAGTATGTACTTGTTTTCGTAGAAGGATCTCAATTTGAGGCAATAGAGATGGATGGAGTTCCTAGCGTCCTGTGACTTTGAGATTGCTTATACCCCTGGCAAGGGTAATGTGGTGGCGGACGCACTGAGTAGGCAGAGGATGACCTTGAGTCCTCTATTTGTAGAGTGGTAGAGCTTGGAGTATATATATCGACTTTTGATTTTAGACCCTCTACTGAGTTCACACTTGGTTTATTGGTATCATTAGAAGTGTGACCTACTCTTATGGCTCAGATAGGAACTTCATAGAGAGAGGGCCCACAGATAGCAGACATCTTAGATAGGCACGGTAGAGGGGAGAATTCAAGTCACCTCAGTAGATATTCCATGAATGATAGAGGGTGGTTGCGACGATATGGAAGGCTTTGTGTTCCCCGAGTTGGGAATTTGTTGAAGACAGTCCTTAAGGAAGCCCATCATTCTAGGATCACTATTAATCCCGGCGGTGACAAGATGTATAGAGATATGAAATCGGTTTTCTTTTGGGCTGGGATAAAGAAAGATGTATCGGAGTTTGTTTCTCAATGTTTGATTTGCCAGCAAGTCAAGGCTTAGCAAAGGAAGCTCGGTGGTTTACTCATCCTTTGGAGGTCCTACAGTGGAAGTGGGATAGCTTCTCTATGGATTTCGTTCATGTTTTTCCTAGGTCGAGGAAAGGCAACAGGGTCGACAGACTTACTAAGAGCGCTCATTTCATTCCTGTTAACTGTAAGAGGACGACAGCATGGTTGGCAGCAGTTTATCTTCGTGAGATAGTCCATCTACATGGAGTACCTTCCAGTATTGTGAGTGATCATGACCCCATATTCACTAGTGATTTTGGAGGAGCTTGTAAGAGGCATAAGGAACACAGTTGTGTTTGAGCACCGCTTATTACCCTCAGACCGATGGACAGACGGAAAGGGTGAATAGAGTTCTTGAGGATCTTTTAAGACTGTGTATCCTAGACTTCGGAGGGACTTGGGAAGAGCATCTTCCATGGTAGAGTTCGCCTACAACAATAGTTATCAGGCTAGTATTGGCATGGCACCCTTCGAGGCATTGTACGGACGACCCTGTTGATCACTGACTTGTTGGTGGGAGTCTACAGAGAGGCTTCAACTTGGACCTGAGATGATCAGGGAAACTTCAGAGAAGATTGATCTTATTCGCAAGTGCATGAAGACAGCTCAGGATAGGCAGAAGTCCTATGCAGATAAGAGAAGGGCTGATATTGAGTTTGAAGTGGGAAACATGGTTTTCAACAAGGTATCACCTTTGAGGAATGTGGTCCGCTTTGGATCTGTAGGGAAACTGGCACCAAGGTTTGTAGGACCATTTCCCATAATTGAAAGAATAGGTCAAATGGTTTATAGAGTGAAGTTACCAGAGAGATTGGCCAGTGTTCATGATGTTTTCCACGTTTCTCATTCATGGAAGTACTTGCATGATACCACTGAAGTAGTTTAGCTGAGTATTCTTGAGGAGGTAGAGGTGGAATGGGAGGCGACAGTTAGACGAGTTCCTACATGTATTCTTAGATCAGAGGTTAAGAAGCTACGCAACCGAGAGGTCAAGCTGACGAAGGTTCAATTGGGGGAAGACCCTGAGAATGCAACTTGGGAAACTGAAGACAAGATTCGTGCTTCGTACTTCAAGGGTATGTTCTTAACTTCTTTTCCCAAAGCTTTTATTCATACTTGTTTCGGTCATTTAGTATATCCTATCGATTGAATCTTCGACCTTTAGGTAGAAATCCAATGGATGTAAACATGTGTTTGTGAAATGTTATGTTTGATCGATGCAAGTGGTAGCTAGTGGATGCTCGTGGATGCATATACACACACATTAGGCACTAGATCAGCTCAATCACTCTCATACTGCATATGGATGAGTGTGCATTTTCCCCCCTTTTTTCTTCTTTTATGGATGGAAATGGGTGTATCATCATATGAATGATTGCATTTGGATGGATATCTATGCACACATATAGATTTCACATGATATACTAGGATTGTTTGCATACATGTTGGATTCATGGCACTAACATACATTGCATTAAGGAGGTCAACTGAATCAGACCTTTGCATATGTTCATATAAGCATTAGAAATATTTTAAGGACAATGAATGCCAATGATTGGTGGATGAGTAGATGGATGATGGATGTTAGGATATACATTCTTCTTAGCTCGGAGATTTCAGGGATGAAATCATTTTAAGTAGGAGAGAATGTAACACCCCGTAATTTTAAGGAACACCATAATGATAAATTAAAGAATACTTAACTAAATATTAGGCATTAAGTAAAACGGACTGCGCCATTGCGTTCGTCTCGAAATTCTGCTTGACATGTAACCCAAGTTTACGTAAAACGGACATTGTATGAAGAAGAAATTAAGGTTTGAAGTTTTTACGCATATAAGCAATATATATATATATATCATGTCCAGAAAATCAAAAAATCAAAGAGCAGAAAGTGGAGGGAATTCGGCCCACTAGGGGTAGACCCCATTCCCCATGGGGGTCGACCCCATCAAGGGGGTGTTGACCCCTGGGTCGACCCTAGCCAGATCTTGGGCAGATCCAATTCTGAGAACGTGGAATCATTTCTTGACCAAATTCGTTGACATTAGGCTATAAATAGAACCTCATTCCTATTTTTTTATTCACTAAAAACAATGGAGACAACGAGATGCTACTTAAACTCAGATTAAACTAGCCTATTCTTTTGCAACAACAACTTATAAGCATACAAGAATCTTTGCTACAACATCTACAATCAATTCTCTGTTCTTTAAATCCAGTCACAGTGAGTTCATGTTATTTATAGATATAAACATTTAATAGTATTCTTGACATGTTTATAAGTTGAATCTAAACTTGTGCCTGTTAATAACTTGAATCATAACTAAACATATCTGCCATTACTTGTACACCTGAACCTCTACATAATTTTTGCATTCCTATCTTTATCATGCCCATTCTGTCATTATGCCTGATAGTATCACCATATGCCTACTCTGCTAATTTGTCTAATCATGTCGCCATATTCCTATTCTGTTAGTATGACCAATTCTATCAGCATATGCTTGTTTTAGTATTATGACTATTCTTATTCTCTTCTCTCCTTCTTTCCCATTTTATTTTTATAGCCAGGCTACCTTCGATCCAAGGCCCATCGCTGAAATATGCAAGCGCACGAAATTGGATTCGGTTAAGAATGTTAAATTTGGGGCATAAGTTATATTGTAAAACATGATTGGAATTTGGGCATAATCTATACCTTGATCTAAAACTTTAATTTGGGGCATAACTTTTATTGTGAATCAGACTGGGATTTGGGGCATAACCTTGGATAAACATGAGAATTGTTTAATAATGAACATGCCTAGATTTACAGTAATTAGAAACTGTAACCACACTTAGATATGAGGTTAGATTACACTTATGGTAGAAGTCTGCCCAGAACCGCCCAGCAAATCCAACGTCCAAAAGTGGTTAATCTAATGTGAGGTATCGAGTGCATAAATGTACATGTAACGGTGCTAAGACACGACGTTAAGTTCAACTTGTGGTAGAAGTCTGCTCGGAACCGCCCGGCATATCCAGCGTCCACAAATAGCAGACTTAATATGAGAGGTTTAGTCTATTAAAAACCATAAATGGATGAATGATAATAACTTGTTGACCTGTAATACTTAACCTGTTTAGATCTACGGGGGTTACATGAACCTATCAAATTGAGTAGTGGTTAAGTAAACTTGCGTGAATCAGTGGGGGTTAAGTTAATCTTGTTAAATCTATGTGGGCGGGTTATATATGTAAACCCGACAAACCTAGCCTGTTTTACATGTGGGGGTTATGCAATCTTGTTAAACTGTTAGACATAACCTGTCAAAATCCTAGTAGTGGGGATGCAAGCCTAGGGGGAAGCTTGTATCATCTATTGTGTGGGACCCGTGTATCATCTGATGTATGGGACCCATATCAGTCAGTAACCCATCTTGGTATCAAATGGGGAACCCCGAACTAGGTCGGGGTCTGGGCACGCTTACTGAGTTGATTATAAGAGGTTCATTTAAGTGGGGATGTTGATAGCGCACTTCGTCTGATTCATGTGCATGCATGAATCTGCTTGCGTTGGGATAATAAGACGCTGTGACATTAGTAGATGGTTGTGCATCTCGTTAATAAAAGGGTTGCCACTTTAGTAAGTGATACATCCTACTGTGGGGCCAGTGCAGGGTGTCTACGGGATAATGAGCCGATCGATTGAGGTAGTAATGAGGGTAAATCTAGTCTTGCTTGTTTAGGAGCCCGTTATTATCGTTGGGGGTAACACCTGTCGTATCTGTTGGGCTACCTGTTATTATTGTACGGGGTAAAACCCCTCACTAGAAGTTCACCTAAGTCTACCATCTTGTTCTTGTTGGGATCATCTTGTTTCTGTTATACTAGTATTAGTACAGAGAAAAGTACTTGAGAAGCGCAATATATCATGTCACGTTTATTCTTCTTATCCTGCTCAGTCTGTTATACATGCCTTATGATACTGTTATCCCTCATCCAGTTTATATGCTTGTCATGATGCTTTTACTTATTTATATGCTAAAAGTAACTGGACTCGCCAGACTTTTTGTCTGACCCATTTTGTTTCCTTTTCTCTCTCTTCCATCCCCCTCCCCCCAAGGTTCTCAGGGTGGGAATACTCAGGCTTGATTTGGATTCTCTCTTTCATTTTGCTTGGAGCTGCTTAGATGTACCGCTTGATTTCCTATCTTCTTTGATATGGCTATATTTTGGGGACTATGCTTTTTATATATTACTGTACTCTGATGATTTTAGTAACAAGATAGAAATTGTAATGAGTTTTATTTATTTCAGACTTACGATGTAACTAGGTTTTGTACCACGATGTGTTCTATTTTAAAGTTTTAAATTCCGCTGTTATTTTATATTTGTCTTGTGATGTTTCTGTTTCTGTTTACTTATAACGCTTCACAAAACTTAATGCATTCTGATAAAGAGTGACATTAACGGACGTGGGATGTTACAATTAATATAACAACATATGTTTAAAATAGCATATATATATATCATTAAAATAAAAAATTAGATAGCAATTAGTTAAATTTTGATCTTAACGTTACCAGTGAAGAGATGCAGTTCGGTCTAGTATAATACGGTTTAGTCAATCATTCAAACCGCAATCGAACTGTATCCTCGCGAGTCAGTTTGGTTTAGGGTATTTGTTTTAAAGAGAGGACTCAGTCCGGTTTTCTGCACCCTTTTTGCGGTCCTGTTTGGACGGTTTCTGCATTGCGATGCGATTTAACCTCACCCCTAATTAAATAAAGACATGAAATATTATTAATTGATTATTAATTGCTTATTCACTTTTCTAATTAATAAATATTATTATATTTCACATTAATATGCGTCTTCTGAATTTTGGATGTTTATAATTTGAGATTTTCCTTTTTTGACTTGTTGTTAATTTGATTATTTACGTAAATGTAACGACCCATGGATTTTCGACCCCGAATATCTACCCAAAACACAATGTCTATTATTCAAGCATTCGAAATACCCAATCATTAATAGAAAGAAGTTAGAGGGTGAGAAATAGAAAGAAAGAAAATTAGAATAGAAGAAGAATACCACAACACAACATAATCAGAGTAAACAGGAATCTCACAGTGGAACGAACAAAATATATTATATAACAATTTATAAATACATAATTGTAATTGTATATACATACCCTTATCAAAGTACAACACATAACATCACATCGGAAAAAGGCTCTATATATAACTAACATTGAAGCCTCTTGCTCCAAGCTTCTCCAAGTATATCTGAAAAATCCTGACTACTTGATTGTCCGTACAAATTTGGGCACCTAAGAGTATAGGGTAAAACAAAACAAAATAAATCTGGGTCGGTCATGGGACTGGTGTGAGTACACTTCAACCACTTTGTTTGACTTTTTAAAAATCCTTTTAAAATAAATGAGAATCGTAAGACCGATCCACACAAAACACGGATGGTTTTTACCTTACGATAACCCAAAACATTCTTTTAAAACAATATCATTCTGATATTATAATAGTGTCTAATACAAGTAAATAGCAATCTACCAGAACGCTTGCATCTAACGCTCCACATACATAATACAAATCAAAACTGTGGGATCTTATTGGGTAATGGATTTCCAACTATGACATTGTATGGAACCATCTTCCGATCAGCATACTCTAGAGGAGATACACTGGAGTTCAACAAGAACATCTTGTAACTTAGCTACACATGAATGGCTATTCATTTCGCTTGAATATTCTGAATATTTTGTCACCTTAAGGTTGGTATACCAACATAACCGTTCCCGAAAGATACAGAAATGAAAGAAGTAACAAATATGAATATTCTCTAGATGGTGACAATATACCCAAATTGGGTACGACCCACTTAGACATGTTGTCTGCCCAATTTTTATCATTTTCTGGTTGATGAGGCTTGAGGTTATAACGTATCTTGACAGATGATATACACGTAAATGTACATATTGTATCCGCTTATTTATCTTATTTTATATTTAAAATAATTGATATTGTGTATTTATAGTTGTGTTTCCAGATTATTGATTAAAAACATGGTTTAGAGCATTTGATGGATAGAGCATGAAGTATATGGTTAAAAAGAGTGAAGTTTTAAATTTATAAAGCTTGAAGAGTTTAAAGCTTGAAGAACGGTTGCAAATAGAATTCAGTAAAGTAGATTTGGCTCATAAAAACTCATGCTGCGTTCACATTGGCTCATTTGCAAGGCCTCTCACTCTACAGCTGCGTTCACACTGGGTTATGTGTTATTTGGGCTAAATCTTTAGTCCTACTGTAATGTCCCGCATTTTTGACCGCTTCAAATTAGTAATTAAACCAACTTATAACGTCCAAATTGACGGATCGTTATTTAGCTCACAGAGTTTAAAAACAAAATCAACACAGAAATACATAATAAATAAATAACATAGTATTGAAGAACTTTTATATATTGATCAAAATTTTTGAATACAAGAATTTTACGATACAGCGGAACTACGAAATATAGTTTGAAAACAAAAAAACATTTACTGTTTGAAATCTTCAGAGTGCGCCGCCTTTGGAACCCCCAGCTTTGCAAATCTTCGAATCCTAAGCTGTAATCTTTAAATTTGTAACGCTCAGGGTCTGACCCGAATGTTCCATGCAAAAACATAAAACCCTCGAGTCAGGATTAATCATAGTTCAAGTAATTTAACTTCAATATAAACTGAAATATAACAGTCAATCCTATCTTCCGAAATAAAAGTTGTGTAGTCTCTGGTTCTGATCAGTGTGTAGTGTCTGTTCTATACTAACTTAAATTAAGTATGGTATCTGTTCAATCAATTTGGTTAGGTACAAACCTAGTGCAGTACCCGTCCAAAATCAGTGTAATATATGTCTATATTAGTTTACAGGTAAATTGCAAATTCATGTGAATAGAGGTAAGGTAAAACTAGAAGCATACTAATAGATTAAAATTGGCCTCAACAAATGTACCAAACAACCCATCTATATTTATGGTAAACAATGTTTAACATAGCAGCATAGTTAAAAAGTGCTCTAGATCTTGAAATATCCATGTCAAAACAGATGCTGACAAAAAGGGTAAGGTATGAATCTAAAGCATCACATAAAATCAGGTCATCATAACACCAATTGGATGAAATTGCTCTAAATAAAATATAAATGGTTATAAAATACTAGTTTCCAAACGCAGGTGAGCCAGTCTCAAGGTGACAACAAAAGTGACATGTGGTAGGGGCTAGAACTTGCCCAACTCAAAGTGCAGTGGCATATGTACAAAGGTCGAACACAAGTTAGCAAGCCTATGTCTTATACATATTATTTCACAACTGTTTCAGAAAAGGATAGGGGTACATACATAAGAAGAACAAGGTAAGGTGGCAGTTTTGGTTACCTACCTGCCTGAAATCTAACGTGTACATTTCTTAAAATAATAGGTGCCTAAATCTCTAATCAACTTAAATACCATATACATACCGTGATTAACAGGAACAAGTCTAGATTAACAGTGACTAAAAATTTCAAGTTGGCAAAAACAAAGTAAGTGCATCACTGCTAAAATATATTTTCCAAAACACAAAATACTTTACTGTTAAAAATATTTCATGGTGAACAAACAATTTTGTTGTTGTGTAGGGAACTGATTTTTGGTGGACAGATGCTATGGCATAAAACATGGCATTTCCATATACAAATAGGTGGCATGACGCAAAGGCAGTATGGCAATTAGGAACCATGTATATATTAATATGAAATGCTAATTCATATTTATATTAATATGAAATGAAGTACTAACTAATATTAATATATAAACGGGAACAGGTATATAAACAGGTTTACATATTAATGTCAAAAGTGTATACCAACGAGAAACAAGTGCTAACAAATATTAATATTTATGACTAATGTCAATGCACGGTAAGCCTGCTAATTTAGCCTGTATGCTAAAATTCCATAATCAGTTCAAAAGTGGTGCATAATATAAGGTACCTGCAGTGCCTAGTTTTAGTTTATAAAGATGTACGATTTTTGGTGAGCTATAATAAACAGAAGGTAATAGTTTTAGGTAAGCCATGATAACATGAGGCAAACAATTTCAGTTTTTCCGGTGAACTTATAATAACATGAGTTAAACACTTTTAACACATTTTAGGTGAACTTATGATAACATGTGCTAAATATTGTTAGACCTATAACTTATTTGCTGATTTACCACCATATACACATATGTTGCGGAACGCAGAATAATGACACAATGATCATATACAGCTTGGTAAGCTATACTGCTTTCCTCTAATGTTGGAACACAAAATAAATGCTCATATTTACTGTCAGTTCTTAATGCATGGTGGAGAAATCGGGCAGAGTGCCTTATGTAGTCAGACACAAGTTCCCTCGTCAAAATATTAAGGCAATAGTTACCCCGTCCCATGCGTTTATCAAATTTATCAGAACTTATAATATCCATCCATACAAACATATTATACATACCCCTCTGAGCATCAAAATTACGAAAATTTCATTAAATATGGGATATTTTTAAACTGGTTTCAAGCATAACAAAGTATGAGGAAAAAAAATGTGCTTCAAGTTACAATGGATTGTCTAACCCATATGTAGGTTCGCATTTCAGCATACAATTGATTGTCTAACACATGCACGTTGACATATTCACTATACAAATTATTGTCTAACACATGCAGGTTCACATATTCACTATACAATTGATTGTCTAACACATGCAACAAGGCGTACTAAGAATGGAGGCAAAGGTTACGTATATGGCACATTAGGTAGTATGGCCATAGTTAAATTAGTGCAAAATAGTGTTAATATCAAGGCAGTGTGTATATATATGCTAATTATATGTATACATATAATATATATATATATGTATATGTATATGTATATATGTATGTATACACATACTATAGCCACCATATATACACACTGAACAATACCGGACAACAACATGATTAATGTAAATTTCAATGTATCAAGTATAATGAGTAAGAGTGCAGCAAACAACTCAGTGAGTAAAGAACAGGTAGACAATTAATTATTCAATGTTATCATGCAAATTTTAATCAGATTTATGTTGATGATCAGCGTGTTTAATATATGTATGTATGATGATGGCACACATATATACACATGGAAATATGCATATATCTATACGCATCAACCTCCACATACATGATGTTCCAACACTCACGAAAAATCAGATAAGTACACTTTTCTTCTCTTTTTTCCTCTCTTTTCTTACAATGCGAACGATATTAATTCCAGCATGCTACTTCCAGGCTTCCAGTTTTAGCCAGGTATTGGTAAATGGAAAATCCAGTTTATGCAAAAAAAAAATATTATAGTTTAAAGCTTAAAGTTCTGTTTGTTACACGGTCTTTCAAAACTCTACTTTTTTTCATTAAGTAATGATGTTCCGCGCACATACATTCTATTATTAAAAACTCCATTCTAAACAGGGAGCAATCCACTCCAACATGCAACATATATGAGTTTTAAATCATAAATAAGACAGTATAATTTAAGGTACTGAACACAAAACATGTTCTTAGGTTTAAGCAGCATACACTCTCGTTAAACACCAGTATAAATGTTGTAATTGGGTTCAGTAATCAAATGCAACAGTCAATCAACAAACAAATTCTACTTCAATCCCTATAGAGTTTAAATCACTTGAACACGGACTAATCGTGAGTGAGATAACTCACCTTGAAACAATAGGAAAAAGGCATAGCACTGAATTTGCACCTGATGAGGTGGAGCCTTGATTTGCTGAGCGGCTTCAGCAACGACGACCAGTGAAGGCTCGGCTTTGATTTGATAAAGGCGACGACAGTCTAGGCTTCGAAGCTTGGTTTTTGGGGTATTGTTGAGGGTAGCGACGTGGTGGACATTAAATTGAAAAAGGGAAAAAAGAATTGATTTGATTTTGGGGAGACTAAGCGCTTAGGGCGTTCGCCATTTTCGGTTTCGAATTGAAAGTGGTGGCCATGATTTTAATTTGAGAAGGACTGACTTTTTTTGGGGAAAAAGTATAGACGCCATGAAATTAAGAGGGGAAAGGAGCTTCAATTTGTTTTGCTGAGGGAAAATGAGGCGAGCGGATTTTTTTATAGAAGAAACACTGTGAAGATAAAAACAACGTAATATCAATAGGACATAGGGTAGCCGCGATTTTTAAGAAATAGATTAGCGCTATGTCTTACTAAGGAAGATAATATTTATTTAATTAAATATTAAATCCTACCGTGAATTACCGTGTATCCGTGTAGCGTTCTGAATCTGTACTGCAACGCAGTCTCCAAATACGACAAAATTTATATGTACCCCTTCGTTTTAATGTTCTGAATTCAACAAAATTAATTTAATTGTAATCTGAATCTAATTGTGTACAACAATAATTTATTTTTAAATTATTTCTCGATTCCCTGATTTTTATCTTGTTTGTCCATCAATAACTCTGCTCTACCCCAAATTTGAAACGTTAAATTCATATACACAAATACACACATATCTAAGCAAATTTCTATATATTTTAATAAATAAAATTTCCAATTTTATTTAACGTCAGTGACGTTTATTTTTGAATACATCCATTTATATTTTCTCCGTCGAATTTCAAAACTTATTCAAATATCCAACCAAATTCAATTCAAATATTCAAAATCAAATATTTGATTTTCGGGCAATCATTCTGAATTCAATTTGTGTCCAAAACCATATATTCAATTTTAAATTTCTAACCTCAATGTCAGTGTAAAATTATTTATAAATAATTTGATCTTTATTTAATTCTATAATCCAGTTGTCGAAATTTCTGGGATGTTACAATCTACCCCCCTTTAAAACTTTTCGTCCTCGAAAAGGAGAGATCGTTCTGGTATATACTTCTAATCTTCCATATTTGTGTGAAATTTTCCCACAATCAATTTAAATATTGGTATTTTAGGCCATCAATCATATTCAGTTAACTCAGACAATCGAATTTCCTTTCTTACAGTTGGAGACCAATTTTGATCAACACGTTTTTCTTTCATCTTCTGAATTGGCTTTATCTATTTCCATGTTTTTTTTAAAACTATACTCAATTTTCTAGGCCTATTTCTATCCCAAAATATTTTGAGATATCTCCCAATCTCTCATTCTATCTAATCTTCAAAATCATACAATTTCTTTCCAAAACCATTCTCTTTTTAAAATTCAATTTCTGCATAAATTGCATTTATGCATCTCAAATTATTCCAAATTTTTATATAAACATTATCTGTCAATGTTTACTTATCCATCATTTCACAAGTTCAACATCTCCTTATATTCAATCCATTTAATCTTCCCCAATACTCATTGAAGAGTGTAATTGTTATTTTTTTTTCAAGTCACAAATTATCGACTTGAAAATTTCTAAAAATCCAAATCATTTATAACGTTCATACAAAAATATTTGTATTATTATCTCAAAGCTATGGACATGAAATACTTTGAAATTTACTTATTAAGTGCATATATTTTAATTTGAAAATACTTGATAACTCGAAGTCTGACAAGTCTATTGTCGTTCTCACAGATGTTAGACATACGCTGGCCAGGCGCACGACTAAAATCTCTAAGTACTAAATATCCTTACTTCAATTCGTAGTGGAAATATATTTCAAAAAATTTCTTTTAAAAAAATAGATACGGAAAGTACCAATGTGATATTGATATGTTGATTGTTAATGAATTGCAGATACACGATGGTTTCGTCTGGATCTCCGAGAAAACATCCGTATCCATAGGAAATCACTTCCCTGCAAATTTCGTCATGGACAGATCAACGGAAAATATTTACGAATCAAAATAAAAAACTAAGATTACTGAGCGCTGACTGCTCTATCTCAAGGTCATGAAAACAAATTATAAAATCACAAGGATCAATCAAGTTCCCAAAACAAATCAAGTCACAACGACAGATTATGTCACGAAGACAAATCCGGTCACGAAGACACAGTGCTGCATTAAACAAGTGGTTCCACATCACTAAGGTATCTCAAACATCACATGACTCTATTCTACCTTTAGTAACTCCAGTGGTTACATCTCTTTCACTTGTAGATATGCCATAGGGACCGCAGGTACACAATGGTTACGCCTGATTCTCTCAGGAAACAACCATACCCGTAAGATTTCATAGTTCTGCGGGTTACGCCCTTATCGCGACTGTAGATCGTAGCAGACACAATGGTTACGCTTGGTTCCCCCAAGAAACATCCATCCGTCGTAGGCCATCTATAGCCCTGCAAATTACGCTACAGGGTCGTGTTCTTCCAAGGAACAATGACAACTCGAGTTTTATGTCCGGACAACCTACTACCACCAGCAACATATCTCAACTAAGCTTGAAATTCAAAGAAGAAGGATGGTACTTTCCTAATTTTTACTTTGATAACAAAAGATACGTACATATATTACTTCATTTCATATTTTTCATAAATCATACTTATGTCAACTTTACATAAGATTTTCTTTCCAAGTCGTATCATTCTTATATAAATTCTATTTTATAAGATTTTATCTTAAATCAATTACCTTCCAATCATGTAATTTTTCAAATTCACCACGTTCCCACATATCTCTCAAATAAGTTCTGAAACTTCTGTATCTAATATCTAAAATCGAATATCCTCGAATTTCATTCATATTTTAAAATTTCAATTTTGATCTCTTGATCAGTTCAGAAATTTGATATCTTTATAAACTTAGATTCATGAATCTATTTGTTACAAATCAAATTATCTTCCAAATTCCAATTATTAAATCCACCACTTAATTCAAATTTTTATGCCCTCATAATTTCAGAATTTTCCCTTCTTATACCAAATTCTTATTCACACAATGCTTCATATTCACACCTTCGACCGTAAGTTAGCAAGCGAACAACTCCCTAAGTATCAACCCCGAAAGCCGAAACCAACATCAGATCAACACTCAGGAAATCATTCAATTTAACTAACTTCCAGTCAGTTTTCAATTTCCTTAATCTCATCTCTTCATCTCTTATCCAATCAATTCTTACAAAACTCTCGAATTCAGTTTTCGAATCCATTTCTCTTACATTATGTCGTCCTTCGTTCTCGACGTGCAGCTTTTCGTTCTTCTGTTCTTGCCATTTTGATTAATCAAAACTTGTTACCCTTTCATGATCTTTGGGAAAACATATATTCGCAGATCTTTATTCTCTATAGAAAGTATACTTTATTCTCATGGGAAACATTCCTAAATTCATTATTTGGACCTAATCAGATGTTAAATAAAACATCGCCATTCCCACTTAACTGTTGTCACTTACTCTACTTAACCAACTCTCGATACTGAACCTTAACCATTTCTTAGTCAACAATGAAGTCAATCAAGTTGGGGTATATTTACCTCTCAGACCTTAACTGAGCAACATTATTAACTTTAAAAATGGTAAAATTCACAACTTCGAATACCAACAAAATATTTAATCTCGTAACTTTCGAATTCAAATTAAAAATTTACTTCTTTTACAAAATCATTGACTATAACAATAACCACGCCTTCGAAATATTTAATTTTATATTATACTTTATTCATTAATCTAAATACATACATACATAACTAATTAATAATATATTAGATTTTAATTTAAAAATGAAAAGTAAGAAATATTTGTAACAACCCAGAAATTCTGAGCCAATTTAAATTTTTTATTTTGGCAATTTTGAGGAATTTTGAATATTTAAAATGAATTATTTTAAATAATAACGATGAGAAATTCATTTTGAATAGAATTAGAAGTATATATTTATGTTAATCGTCGTTAGAATATAAATATTTTATTTTATATTATAAAAGGAGTTGAAAATGGCGCGGTAGTTTGAAAATTCGATTCCGAAGTTCAAATGAATGTACTGGGTGCAAAATAAACCAGATTTTAGCAAAACCAGAAATACTAGAATCTATTTGAAAATATCTTTCCAACGAATCCGAAAAATTGAAATTTCATAGCGGGAATCAAAAGTTACGTCCAGTTGAAAATTCAGAATAATCGTTATGGAATTCTGGCCCTTAAAAATGGAAATTTTGCAAACGACCTCGGATTTCGACGAAACCACTTTTTTTGGATCCGTGATGTCTAGTTATTGCTAGGTTTCAAAATTCATAATTTTTCGAATCAATATGTGAGCGTGGAAAATGAAAACGCGTTTGACCAGTTTTAGTTGATTATAATCGACTGGAAAATGACCATTTTTCAAACGGTCTGAGAATTTGACGAAATTAGTTTTTTTTAGGACCGTATCGTCAATACGAAGGTAGAAATAAATTTTCGGGAATTTTTAGAGTCCGTATGTGACCCCAGTAAAACTGAAATGTGCGTTCAAATTCAATATATATATATATTTATTTAAATTTTGATTTTGACAGAAACTGATCGAAACGATCGAATCAGCTTACGATACATATCCCATTGTGTTCGGAATGGGGGAAATTAGCTATGGGCGATAGTCGGTGGGTTCAATTTCGAGGTCGAAATAAAAAGTTGCTTTTTGAAATTAATTAAATAAAATAAAATAATATATATTATTATATATTCCCTCAGCCCCCCATACTCTCTTCCCCATTCTTCGTTCAAACCCGAATTAAGATAGAAAAAAAACAACACGATGAAGACCGCCGCCTCCTGGCGGAGCGCCGCCGCTCCCTTCGAAGACCGTCGCCGCCAGAGCAAGGCCCCCCTTCTCCTCCATCCTTCTCCTCCTTCCTCCTCGCGCTGAGCGCGATCCCCCTTTTCCCCCTCCCCTCCCGACGCGTCAGCCCTCCTTTTCTTCCCCTCCGCCTCGCCCACTCCCTCGATTAACGAAAACCCCAATCGCCTGAAGGATGACGCAGCCCCGCAAACCCCAATCGCCTGAAGGATGACGCATCCCCGCAAACCCCATGTGCCACTGCCCCAACGCCCCCTCCTCCGTCGCAGATGACCATCCCCCTTCCTCTCCAACCAATGGTGCGTTTTTATTTATTTATTTACTTTAAAAATTGTTTAAAGTCTGGTTTTTTTTATAAATAACATTGTGATTTTGCTAGAGTAGATAGGGTTTTTATTGAAAGAAAAAGAAATGATTTTTAGTTTAATAAAGTTGAGATTTTTATAATTATAAAGATGAGATTTTTAAGCGAAGAAAGATTATATTTTTAATCATAAAAAAGTTAGATTTTTATAAAGTAAAAAGATTTTATTTTGTTCATGAAAAAGTTAGTTTTTTCATTATAGAAAT
This sequence comes from Allium sativum, assembly GCA_030737875.1. Classification (NCBI taxonomy): domain Eukaryota; kingdom Viridiplantae; phylum Streptophyta; class Magnoliopsida; order Asparagales; family Amaryllidaceae; genus Allium; species Allium sativum. The sequence continues at coordinate 497,604,286 of CM060920.1, forward strand.
ATTAGATTTTCATTTCGAAAGCAGAGAGAAAAAATTGATTTTTAATTTATAGAAGATTTAAAGATATGATTTTTATATACTTAGCGATGTAAGAATATAATTTTTATATTAGTAGAAGATTAAAAATATGATTTTTATATTATAAAAAGAATAAAAATATTATTTTTATATAAGTAGTGAATCAAAAATATAATTTTTATATAGTGATAAGGATAAAAATAGAATTTTTTTCTATATAGTATCAGTATAAAAATGTGATTTTTATATACATAGCAACAATATAAAAATGTGATTTTTATATATGTAGTGGCTACAGAGGATGAAATTGACAAAAGGCGAGCACGACGAAGATTTCTACATATAAAGAGTCATGGCGTTTGGTTTAGCTTGTCAGTGAGAACTTCTCACTTTAAATCTTGTTTTCTAGTTAAAATATATACTAGGATGCAGACGGTGGTTAGCAGCACCCGACACCCGTCGTCAACAGACCATGGACGACTTGTATGCTTGTTTGATGTGTTGTGAAGTTTGTTTGTGATGTTGATGTGAAATGGATAATAAAACATTCATGTGTTGAAATAAATTAATTATCGTTAAAAATATAATTTTTAACGTGAATGTGAATAAATAAATATTCATTTACAAACCGGACTGTTTGTTTATGTACACCTATTTGAAGGACATTGATTGGGACGATAAATTTTACATGTCGCCCAACTGCACAAATAATATTCAGTGTTTGTGGATTGAAACCCCACACGGGTGTTGGGATGATATTTGACGTGCACTAATCCCAATTGTTTAGTGGTATGTCGATCGTTTGATTGACAGACTGTATGAGCGTTAATTATTTATATTTAATGCTTATGTCGTTGTGCGATGCACTTTGGATGATGGTTGATTATTTACCGTTGCTATTAGACACATGTGTTGTATGGAATCCATATAATTAACATTATATGGTAATTGATTGGGCCTCATTATAATCGGGAAAATAAAGAATATTATGAAATATATATTCATGTGTTTAATAGAATAAAATATATATTCATGTGTTGAATAGAATAAAGAATATTCAGGTGTTGAGTAAATTATTTTAAACAATAAAATTTATAACTTTATCATAATTTTTTTTAAATATATTAAATAACAAAAATAGTCATGTGTTGACAGTACTCATGTGTTGAGAATATTCATGTGTTGAAAGAAATATAGATTCATGTGTTGAATAGAATAAATATTCATTTGTTTAATAGAATAACGAAGTAATTGAAATATATAAAGCCGTGTTGATTAGAGATGCGCCATTTTGACGCGAACGATATTTATATCGATTATATTCATTTTTATAATGAATATAGAAAAGGAAGTGATTTCAAAATATAACGTTTTGAAAATATTATCATTTATATGTTAATGACATGGAATATTCAATTTTGATTTAAAATTGAATATGAAGTCGAAATTGTTTTGAAAACGAATTTAAAACGATTTATAAAATACGTTTTTAATTGAAAACGATGAAGTATATATAATATATATATTATATATTTATTAAATGGTCTGAATAGAACGCGCCGCGCTGCGGCAGTTCGCGAATTTCGACCATTGACTTCGAATTGACGTTGCGGGAGATCCGACTGTCGGATTCTCCTAAAACCAGAACCGTTGGGTTCGTATTGAAAAGAGCTTTCCAGTGAATATTAGAAATTTGAAATCTAACGGTTGGATTTGAAATTATGTCCAAATCAAATTTGGAAAAGGTCGTTGTAAGTGCAGTTCGATGGACATTGATGGAAATCGACTGTACGGGCCTTGATAAAATTATTAAAAATATCAATAATTTGTGTAAAATCATAAGAAATGATTTGTGAAGAACTGGGATGAAAAATTCCACATTTGTAAAGATAAAAATAGATTTTTATCGAAATGAACTAGTTTTGAACTAGGATTATAATCCAATATTTTCGAATAAATAAATTGGATCTGAAGTGGTTTTAAAAATAATCAGAATTTCCAATAAGTGAATTGGAATGGATTTGAATCAAAATTATCTTCAGAATATTTCGATGTTGGATTTCGTGATTATATAGATATTGTTATGAAAATTTGAAAGATATATTTATATTGTTATTTCCAATACGATATTTGTTGGTCGTAGAATTTGATATTGAATATAAGTCGATATATTTTCTATTCAGAGCCTTGTATTTAGTATCAAACGTGATTTGGGTTTGTCGTGAATGTTGTCTTCATTGACACAGTTCTTAAACCCAGTTGAGAAAAAGATTAAATCTGTCTACTTAGATTAAATGAAGTGTACCAATTAAATAATATTAATTGGAATTGAATTTAAATTGGTTTTTGGGTTTATCGTGAACCGTGTTTTAGATAACGTTGGTTCTTTAACCCAGTTAAAGACAGGATATTGATTTTTGGGAAGATTAAAACTAAGTGGAGTTTTAATGAATCTTTAATTAGATTAAAGTGATCGAGGATGGAGTATCACCAGTTTTGCTCCAAAGCGATAGTTAAATCTTTAATTAGATTTGAACGTGAAAAGGTAATTAATATTTACCGATAACACCGTGGTGTTAGATATGGAGTATTACCAGTTTTGCTCCATGGGATGAACAGGTTGGGATTGGGAAATAAAATAAATAATTACTTCGGTGTGGTTCGCTAATCCCGACTAGTTTGGAAAACCATAATATGGTTTGAAATGATATCCAAAGGAAGATTAAAGAATAAATTTAGAAGAATTTATCTTTGATAAAATTAATGGGAACCTTTCCCTAAGAGTGTGAAAATTTGAATAAAAGAATATTCTGAATTGGAATGAGGCGTACGTTGGGTTTGTGTATCCTTTGTTTATTATATACGCGGGTTATTCGGAAAGGCCGGGTTTGTAGCCATTCTGAATAACCGATTCGGCGATAAGTCGAAGATGTAGACGGTGGTTGAAGACCGGAAGTCTTCACATCGTTTGGGTGATTATTGATGATCTTGATTGGGCTGTACACCCAAGAGGAGGGAATCAGTTGGTGATCGTCCAGACGTACTTGGAGATCGATGGAAATGCGAGGAAAGTGCCTTCGGTTTCGTTCAGACCCAGAACGAACTTGTAAATGGACTGTGTGTCTGACATTGGATTTTATTCTGTGTTGATTGATCTCTATTAAATATACATCTGTTTAGCGGCGGAGAATTTATTCTCTTTCTTAACGCCCTTCTCTGAGACGTACGAGCTCAGAGGTTGTATATCGATGGACATCAGTCGCATGGAGTGAATTACCTGTGTGGAATGCCTAAGTGGCAAATGATCAAGGCTTCTGTTGAAAAGTAAAGTCTTGTGGTTGATGATCAAAGCACAGCCTGTGTGGCATAGCTTTGTGTATAGCATTAATTCGCGAGCCTCACACCTCGGTATGAGTCAAAAAACGGGATAGTGACTGCAGGGAGAGCACGACGTTTCTTTCTAGATAGTGGTGGTGTCAGTGCTTAAACTGGCTGACATTTTTATACTTTTCACCTGTGTGGTTATTGGAATGCGAGGTGCCTCGAATATATGGTCGATAACTGGCACTATGTGAGCCGACGTACAAACCATTATATAGGTCCCATAGGACTGTGAAACGTGTGTTCGAGAATAACTAATCCTCAAAAGTAAGAGAGGACCGGCCCTAAAGATCCAAGGATCGCTGTGTGTGGTCCTGAGACATTTGCTAGAGTGTCTCGAACGGAGAGGAGCTTGCCCCTTGCCTCGACTCATGATGGAATCCAATTTCCAATACGTGATAATTCAGTTTTATTTGTAGAACCTAGTATGGCGACAAAGTAGATGGTAGCTATGCCGTCTATGATTGATACTTATGATTGAAATTGTTTTGACACTATACACTTATAGTAATATCAAAATAATGTGTTTTTAAACGTATCAAGCATTCTTTGGCTATTATAAGGAAAAACCCTATCCTCCGTCTTGCGTTGCATTGTGTGATGGGACCTGGGTCTTATAATAGCTTCATTTTTCTTTATTTAGCATTGCGCTGTTTGTTTTATGCACTAGTATTCTTGGGAGGAAACCCGTTCCGTGTTATACGGCGTGGTCCCTTGATTTACCTAACTTTAAAAATAAAGATTAATAACTGTTTTTAGTTCTCACACCAGTCACATGACTGACCCGGAGTTTATTGTTTTAACCTAAACTCTGGGTGCCCCTATTTTAGACACGGGCAGCTAGTAGTTGGGATTTGCAGATTTATATTCACAGGATCCTGGTTTACAGCTGGAACGATACTCGGAAAGCTCTGTATCTGTGTATTTCTTTCAGTTGTGCTTTGTATTATTTTTCCGTTGCTATGTATTTAAATGTAATTTAAATCTCTGATATTTGTCGAGTGTATTTATTCATACTCTGTATATTCTTGTATTCTGATGGAATTGTTGTAATAAACAATGAAATGTTCTTCTGTTTGCGTTCCGATGTGTTTTGTTCTCAAAGCAATTCGTTCTTTCCTTACCGGGGAAGTTACGGGTTACTTCAATATTCCTCGAAATTCAACGTAGTTGACTTCCCTGAATAACTTCCTTCGAATAATCTCTTATTCGAAAATATATTCCGAACTTCGAAAAAATCTCACTTAATTTCTATTCTGAATCTTCAGAATAATCTCACCGCACTGATCAACTTTATTTCCTTTACCCCAAATTTATTTGCAACATTATTTCTCTCAAATGTTATTTACTTCTAAAAAGTAAATATTATTCCCATTTATCGAAGTCTGAACTCGTCACGTCCTAGTTTTGATTCCATTCAATTATATGTTCGCATCTCATAAAAATCTCCATTCATTTTTCACATCATCTCATTTATGATTCACCTTATTAATAACTCCCGGTTACCATTCACTTCTTGTTAATTAGTTAACAAGATTATAACTTACCAATGATTTCATATATTCAATTATACATTATTAGGTTGAAACCAATTATAATTTATCTTACCATGTTCTGGATAATTCAAATATACTAGTAATATTATCTGACCCAATCGAATTTCAATTATCAACTTATATTCTGAATATCGAAATAAAATTCATCGTTTCGTCTTTGAAACGATTTCAAATTTTTACTTTCATTCAAATTCCCATCTAAATTTTTATTTCCAATAAATTTCATTTGGCTTTGATTACTAAAACACCCTATTAGTTCGTTTATTCCCTTATACTTATTTTCCATTGATGTCGTTCGATGATGGTTCCGAGATTCAAACCTATGGGAACTTATCGAAGAATAGCTCTGGCAAAAATCTAGATTCCGAAGACTAGGGAATACAAAAAAAATTAAATCTCAAACCAGTTTTTATTTAATTTCCGCTGTATCAGTTCCAAAATGCTAATTTCCAAAACATATAATATTTCCAAAATAATTTTCTTTTCAAAATTTGCTTGTAAAGTTATTTTCATTTTCAAAATCTATATTTCGAAACCTTTTTATTTAAAAATTCGCTTTTCTCATGTCGATCCGACTCTAAACTCGATAAGCTAAGCTTTGAATAAACCAAAGCTCTGATGCCACTTGTAACGTCCCGCCTTTTTGACCGCTTCAAATTAGTAATTAAACCAACATAAAACATCCAAATCGATGGATCGTTATTTAGCTTACAGAGTTTAAAAACAGAATCAACACAGAAATTCATAATAAATAAATAACACAGTATTGAAGAAATTTTATATATTGATCAAAATTTTTGAATACAAGAATTTTACGATACAGCGGAACTACGAAATACAGTTTGAAAACAAAAAAATATTTACTGTTTGAAATCTTCAGAGTGCACCGCCTTTGGAATCCCCAGCTTTGCAAATCTTCGAATCCTAAGCTGTAATCTTTAAATTTGTAACGCTCAGGGTCTGACCCGAATGTTCCATGCAAAAACATAAAACCCTCGAGTCAGGATCAATCATAGTTCAAGTAATTTAAATTCAATATAAACTGAAATATAACAGTCAATCCTAACTTCCGAAATAAAAGTTGTGTAGTCTCTGGTTCTGATCAGTGTGTAGTGCCTATTCTATATCAACTTAAATTAAGCATGGTACCTATTCAACAATTTGGCTAGGTACAAACCTAGTGTAGTACCCGTCCAAAATCAGGTGTAACATATGTCTATATTAGTTTACAGGTAAATTGCAAATTCATGTGAATAGAGGTAAGATAAAACTAGAAGCATACTAATAGATTAAAAATGGTCTCAACAAATGTACCAAACAACCGATCTATATTTATGGTAAACAATGTTTAACATAGCAGCATAGTTAGAAAGTGCTATAGATCTTGAAATATCCATGTCAAAACAGGTGCTGACAAAAAGGGTAAGGTATGAATCTAAAGTATCACATAAAATCAGGACAGCATAGCACCAGTTGGATGAAATTGCTCTAAATCAAATATAAATGGTTATAAAATACTAGTTTCCAAACGCAGGTGAGCCAGTTTCAAGGTGACAACAAAAGTGACATGTGGTAGGGGCTAGAACTTGCGCAACTCAAAGTGCAGTGGCATATGTACAAAGGCCAAACACAAGCCAGCAAGCCTATGTCTTATACATATTATTTCACAACCGTTTCAGAAAAGGATAGGGGTATATACATAAGCAGAACAAGGTAAAGTGGCGGTTTTGGTTACCTACCTGCCTGCAATCTAACATGTACATTTCTTAAAATAATAGGCGCCTAAATCTCTAATCAGCTTAAATACCATATACATACCATGATTAACAGGAACATGTCTAGATTAACAGTGACTAAAAATTTCAAGTTGGCAAAAACAAAGTAAGCGCATCACTGTTAAAATATATTTGCCAAAACACAAAATACTTTACTGTTAAAAATATTTCATGGTGAACAAACAATTCTGTTGTTGCACAGGGAACTGATTTTTGTTGGACAGATGCTATGGCACAAAACATGGCATTTCCATATACAAACAGGTGGCATGACGCAAAGGCAGCATGACAATTAGGCAACATGTATATATTAATATGAAATGGTAATTCATATTTATATTAATCTGAAATGAAGTACTAACTAATATTAATATATAAACGGGAACAGGTATGTAAACAGGTTTACATATTAATGTCAAAAGTGTATACCAACGGGAAACAAGTGCTAACAAATATTAATATTTATGACTAATGTCAATGCATGGTAAGCCTGCTAATTTAGCATGTATGCTAAAATTCCATAATCAGTTCAAAAGTGTTGCATAATATAAGGTACCTGCAGTGCCTAGTTTTAGTTTATAAACATGTACAATTTCTGGTGAGTTATAATAAATAGAAGGTAATAGTTTAAGGTAAGCCATGATAGGCAAACACTTTCAGTTTTTCCGGTGAACTTATAACAACATGAGTTAAACACTTTTTAGGTGAACTTATGATAACATGTGCTAAATATTGTTAGACCTATAACTTATTTGCTGATCTACCACCATATACACATATGTTGTGGAACGTAGAATAATGACGCAGTCATCATATACATCTTGGTACGCTATACTCCTTTTCCTCTAATGTTGGAACACAAAATAAATGCTCGTATTTACCGTCAGTTCTTAATGCATGGTGGACAAATCGGGCAGAGTGCCTTGTGCAGTCAGACACAAGTTCCCTCGTCAAAATAACAAGGCAATAATTACCCCGTCCCATGCATTTGTCAAATTTACCAGAACTTATAATATCCATCCATACAAACATATTATACATACCCCTCTGAGCATCAAAATTACAAAAATTTCATTAAATATGGGATATTTTTAAACTGGTTTCAAGCATAACAAAGTATGAGGGAAAAAATGTGCTTCAGGTTACAATGGATTGTCTAACCCATATGCAGGTTCGCATTTCAGCATACAATTGATTGTCTAACAAATGCAGGTACACATATTCACTATACAAATTATTGTCTAAAACATGCAGGTTCACATATTCACTATACAATTGATTGTCTAACACATGCAACAAGGCGTACTAAGAATGGAGGCAAAGGTTACATATATGGCACATTAGGTAGTATGGCCACTGTTAAACAAGTGTAAAACAGTGTTAATATCAAGGCAGTGTGTGTCTATATATATATATATATATACATATATACATATGATATATATATATGTATACACATCCTATAGCCACCATATATACACACTGAACAATATCGGACAACAACAAAATCAATGTAAATTTCAATGTCTCAAGTATAATGAGAAAGAGTGCAGAAAACAACTCAGTGAGTAAAGAACAGGCAGACAATTAATTATTCAATGTTATCATGCAAATTTTAATCAGTTTTATGTCGATGATCAGCGTGTTTAATATATGTATGCATGCTGATGGCACACATATATACACATGGAAATATGCATATATCTATAGGCATCAACCTCCACATACATGTTGTTCCAACTCTCGCGAAAAATCAGATAAGTACACTTTTCTTCTCTCTTTTCTTACAATGCGAACGACATTAATTCCAGCATGCTACTTCCAGATTTCCAGTTTTAGCCAGGTATTGGTAATTGGAAAATCCAGTTTATGCAAAAAAAAAAAAAAATTATAGTTTAAAGCTTAAATTTCTATTTGTTACATGGTCTTTCAAATCTCTACTTCTTTTCATTAAGTAATGATGTTCCGTGCACATACATTCTATTATTAAAAACTCCATTCTAAACAGGGAGCAATCCACTACAACATGCAACATATATGAGTTTCAAATCATAAATAAGACAGTATAATTTAAGGTACTGAACACAAAACAGGTTCTTAGGTTTAAGAAGCATACACTCTCGTTAAACACCAATATAGAAGTTGTAATAGGGTTCGGTAATCAAACGCAATAGTCAATCAAACTAATCCAACAAACAAATTATACTTCAATCCCTATAGAGGTTAAATCACTTGAACACAGACTAATCATGAGTGAGATAACTCACCTTGAAACAATAGGAAAAAGGCGTAACACTGAATTTGCACCTGATGAGGTGGAGCCTTGATTTGCTGAGCGGCTTCAGCAGCGACGAACAGTGAAGGCTCGACTTTGATTTGATAAAGGCGACGACAGTCTAGGCTTCGAAGCCTGGTTTTTGGGGTATTGTTGAGGGTGGCAACGTGGTGGACATTAAATTGAAAAGGGAAAAAAGAATTGATTTGATTTTGGGGAGATTAAGCGCTTAGAGCGTTCGCAATTTTCAGTTTTGAATTGAAAGTGGTGGCCATGATTTTCATTTGAGAAGGACTGACTTTTTTTGGGGAAAAAGTATAGACGCCATGAAATTAAGTGGGGAAAGGAGCTTTAATTTGTTTTGCTGAGGGAAAATGAGGCGAGCGGATTTTTTTTTAGAAGAAACATTGTGAAGATAAGAACAACGTAATATCAGTAGGACATAGGGTAGCCGCGATTTTTAAGATATAGGTCAGCGCGATGTCTTCCTAAGGAAGATTATATTTATTTAATTAAATATTAAATCCTACCATGAATTACCGTGTATCCGTGTAACGTTCTGAATCTGTACCGCAACACTGTCCCCAAATACTAAAAAAATTATATGTACCCCTTCGTTATAATGTTCTGAATTCAACAAAATTAATTTAATTGTAATCTGACTCTAATTGTGTACAACAATATTTTATTTTTAAATTAGTTCTCGATTCCCTGATTTTTATCTCGTTTGTCCATCAATAACTCTGCTCTACCCCAAATTTGAGACGTTAAATTCATATACACAAATACACACATATCTAAGAGATTTATATATATTACAATAAATAAAATTTCCAATTTTATTTAACGTCAGTGACGTTTATTTTTGGATACATCCATTTATAATTTCTCCGTCGAATTTCAAAACCGATTCAAATATCCAACCAAATTCAATTCAAATATTCAAAATCAAATATTTGATTTTCGGTCAATCATTCTGAATTAAATTTGTGTCCAAAACCATATATTCAATTTTAAATTTCTAACCTCAATAGCAATGTAAAATTGATTATAAATAATTTGATCTTTATTTTATTCTATAATCCAGTTGTCGAAGTTTCTGGGATGTTACTCCCACATTGTGTAATTAGACAATTAGTCTTTGTCATATCAACTATAACTACACTTGTATCTTGTTCATTTAAAAGCACACTTAGTCATATTATGTAATCTTTCTCTTGGAATAAAACTCTTCTTCTCTTCTCTTAAGTTTTTATTTCATGTTTCCTGTTTTCTTTTTATTTTATTTTCTTTTAGCTATGTCTAGCTAATCCCCTTTAATTAGGGGGTGATGACGCTTAGATTAGATTCAATATGAATCCCATAGCCAAAAAGATTAGAACTTCATGTATATAGATCTAGATCTGAACTAAGGGTTAGATCTGAACCTTCATACGCTGTGTCATTTAAGAGCTGTGCTCCTTCACAGGGTATATTCAAGTTTGATCTAACGCTTATCAGATTTAGGTCTAATTTTTAGGGTTTTAGAAATAAAGTAGTGAATCTATCCTGATAGCCTATAGTTGTTTAAGAGCTTAGCTCCTGCATAGGCTATGCTTGTCATTATTCACATGTTTGTTTCTAAAACTTAATTGTTGTTGGTTCATGTTTGTGACAGAAACATGGGTTAGATCTAGAATAATTTGTTTGGCTATTGAATCATATTAATCTAGCTTATGTCACTGCTCCCTAGTTGCTTTCTTTTATTATTAAAAACTCGCTTTTTCGTATATTTTCTGTTATTTTCAACAATCAAACCTCTGGAATAACTTGATTGGATTTATTAATAAAATAATTTTTGGTCCCAGAGTTCGACACCCTTTACAACAACCCTGGTTGTTTAGGAAAGCCGAACGAATTAAACAATTGTTTACAGTTGTTAATTTTTTCACAAACAACAGATCACACCATTATTTACTCTAATGCCACATTGTCATACCCGCCAAATCACAAATTGATTCCCCAAAAATACCGCGGGTATAAAGCTAAAAGAAATGAATTCCTCCGCCACCAACGTAAATACGTTTGAAGCGATCAACTTACGTGATCTATTATATATACTCTGTCATACATTCGTCCATACACGTTGTCCTGGGTCTGGACAAACCGAAGGCATTATTCCATAAATCCATCTTAGGCAATTTCTACCTAGGATTGCCAGAACAGCGGTAACAACCCGTTATTTTCAACGATTTAATTTTTTTTTTCGATCAATTTCTTTTTATCTTGAAAATTTAGGATAAAAATTCGCAATGAGAATTTGATATTTGAAATGAGTCCATCTAGACATGGCAGTCGGACAAGTTTCATCGAAAAATACACAAGTCCGTCGATTGTGAAATTTTCTATGCATATCAGTTCAAAATTTGACGTTCGTAAAATTTTCTCCAAAAACCAAGACGGCTCGGCATGAGAAAATTTATTTTCTCATTCTGAATTCGACGAAGCAATCCATTTCGCCAAATTTGAACATTTTGACCTTCGTTTTTTTATTTGTATGATTTTTCTACGTTAAAAGGTGTCCATAACGGGTTTTTGATCAGAGTGCCGTGAAACTGTGATCTTTATACCATTGCGTCTGTATCGTCGCGTTGATCGCCGCGATATATTCATTTATCAGTTTTGGGTATCCTGTTTGCAATGAAAAATTAAAATAGCCGTGCAACAATTTTTGATACTGGTTCATTTAAGTTTGAACTGTCGCTATTTGTATCCATCTGGTTTAACCATTATGTTTGGATCTGTGAATCATCTGTAAAAGCAAACAGAGAGTCTTCTAAACAATGAAAGGACACAATTCTTGGTTTCTCTCACCGTTTGCATATGTATCACCACATGTATCCCTTCCTTTATTATTGTAATAACCCGAAAAATACGAGCCAATTTAAAATTTTTAAATTGGTGACTTCAAAGGAATTTGAAAAATTGAAATAGAATATTTCAATAAAATAGTGAATTAGAAATAGTGAGTCAGTTTGAAAATTTGAATTCAAACTTTGACTGACTGTGCAGGGTGGAAAATATAATGGATTTTAGCGAAACCAAAAATATTTAAATCTGTTTATCAATACCTTTCTAACGAATCTGAAAAATCAAAGTTTCATAACGGAAATCAACAGTTATGGCCGAATGAATTTTCAGAATGGTCGCTATATAGAATATATAGCCCTCGAAATTTGATATTTTGCATACGACCTCGGAATTCGACGAAACTACTTTTGTTGGGTCCGGGATGTCAAACTATTGCTAGGTTTCAAATTTCATAATTTTTGAAGCTAGTATGTGAGCGTGGCAAAAGAAAATGCGTTTGGTCAATTTCTGTTAAATTGGATCGACCAGAAAATGGCCATTTTTCAAACGATCTCAGAATTCGACGAAACTAGTTTTGTTGGGACCGTAGCGTCAAAACATAGCTAGATTTATTTTTCTGGAATTTTTCAAATCAGTTTGTGGCCCTGGCAAATTGAAATGTACGTTCAAAGTTAAAAATTAAATGTTTTATACTTTAATTTGAAAAATAACTGACTGTAACAGTCGAATTGGCCAACGAAACCTATCCCATTGTGTCCGGGATGGGGGTATTTAGCTAGGGACGACAGTCGTTGGGTTAAAAAGGAGTTCGTTGGAGAAAACACTATTTAAAAATATAATATATATATATCGGCCAATAGGATTTTTTCTTTCATAATTAAAAAAATAAAAAAAAACCCTAAACCCTCGAATCAACGGCGAAACCCGTTCCCCCATTCTCTCCTCCGCCGCCGCCGCTACAGCCACTTCCAGACGCCGCCACCGCCACCCCTCGATGCGCCTCCACCTCCTCTTCAAATCCGACCCCACCACGACCCCGACCGACCCCTCCTCCGCCCGAATCGAGCCCAGAAAGTCCAGACCTTCCTGGCGCCGCCGCCGACGATCCCGACCACCGAGCGCCACCAAACCACCACCGACAGATAGCCCTCTCCTCCCTCTTCCACGTCCAACCCGCCGATCATCCCCTCGTGCCTCGGTTCTCGCGAAAACCACAAACCTAGTTTTGAACCATCGTGAAAGGTGAGTTCTTTTTGATGTTTGCACTTTGAAAAATCATATCTTTTTGGTGTGTTGACGAAATTCGATGAAACAGGAAACATCGAGACCGCAAGGAAGCTCTCTACCACATAGAAGAAGCCGCGGATTTTTCTGAGTCATCTACGATTTTTAGCACTCCGAAAACCAATGTGAGAAATCTAAATTCAATAAATTTGAATGGAAAATGTCGTGTATAAATTATATTAGCGAAATATAAATTACACACGTGTTTTATACCTCATGTACATGCGTGGTGTAAGCTATATAAGCGAAGTATGAATTATACATGCATAGAATAATTGACATATGTGTTGAAATGCAAGTGAAATAATAATATATATATACTCCCCTCGTCCACAAACCATGGACGATATTTATTGTTGTGAATTGGTGTGAAATATCGGATGAAAAATACAAATAGTTGAATAATTGTTTGTGGTTGATATTGTTTGGTTGTGGTTGAAAAATACCCATTGGTGATTGAAATGAATTGGAAATATTTGTGGAAATAAAAATAAAACATGCCGCCTACGTGCGAATTAGATGCATGAATCCCCATTGTCAAAAACCGCGAGGTTTTAAGGTAGAGCGAGGAGCCGTACTAGGGACGGTGCCGGTTTTAACTACCCTGCCGTTATGCTGCCGAAATTTGGAATAATCTTTGTGTGTTAGAATTATTTTCATATGTTGAAATTATTTTCATGCGTTGAAATTAAAGTCATATGTTGAAACTATATCCATGTGTGGAAATGTTCATGTGTTGAAAAGTGTTGTGTGAAAATTAAATTCATTTGTGGATGAATGAAGTGTTTAAACAATAAAAATCACCTTTTTTTTAAATATATATGAAGTAAGAAAAATATTCGCCTTATATAAATAGTTTCAACAATAAAAATTCCATCTTTCTAATTTGAACAACATAAATAAAATATCCATGTGTGGAAATGCTCATATGTTGAGAAGTGTGTGTAGTGGAAAAGTTCATGTGTTGAATAAAAAGATCGAACAATAAAAATTACATTTTTATTGAAACTATGAAGTGTTGAAATTATCCATTCGTCGAATAAATATTTAAATGATAAAAATATCATTTTTATCATATATGTGATATGCTAGAGATATGCGGACGTTGAAAGAAATATTTGTGAATGAAATATTATTTTTAACATGCATAGGAACTAAATAAAATAGTCAGGTGTTGAAATCTATTTTAGTTCGCCAAAATTATCATCTTTGAAATGTGAAGTGTTAAAAATAGCCACTTGTTCAAATAAATGTGCATGAGTTGAAATATACATTAATTAGCTAATGATATGATTTTAGCCTATGCATGCAACATTAGAACGAATGGTGTTTTTAAACCAAAGTAAATCGAATATGAAGTTGAATGGAAAATGATAAGTGATAAAAATTGTATATATGTACATGCATATTTATTGAACAGGTTATAGCAAAGGGGCTAGAGAAAAGGAATAAAATTTTGTGCCCGACAAATAGGTACACATTTACTGTTTTGTTTGGGTGATGATTTTATGAGCATGTTGGCTAGCCGCTTGGCTTTTTCTTTTTCTTTTTGACATGAGACGCCCGTGTGGCTATTTGGGAATTTTCCCAGCCCCTCCCGTACAAAGGAGGTTATGGCGAAATTTTCCAAAAATTAAAGGCGTTAGTGAAATAATTGAAGTGAAAACGATATAGGAATTTTTGAATGAACTATATTTATATAAATATATAAATATAAATAAAATTAAAACGAAACGTGGCCGTGTAGTTCGTGTTTTGAAACCGTGATTTCAAACGACTAGTGCGGGAAATCCGACCATTGGATTTTCCCGAAACCGCAACCGTTGGGTTCGCCTTGGAAATATCTTTCCAACGGCACCAACTTTGTGAAGATCCGACGGTTGGATTGTCTGGAATGTTTAATTCAAATCTGAAGAAAAACAGCGCCAGAAACGATTATATTTATATATATATATATAAATATAATTAAATTAAATCGAATAACGACGCTGCAGTTCGTAAATTTAAATCGTAATTTCAAATGGCTAGTGTGGAAGATTCGACCGTCGGATTTTCCCAAAACTGAAACCGTTGGATTCGTTTCGAAATGACCTTCCTAATGATATAAAATTTGTGAAGATCCAACGGTTAGATTTTCAGATGTGTAAAATAAAATTAGTGAAAAACAGCGCCAGTGCATCGACGCGACCTGAAACGTCGTTTAATTAAATATGGCCGTTTTAAATTAAATAAAAATGGCGATATATCATTATAAAATACTATAGACGATATAGAGTGGAAATAAACCAATTTTGTTGTGATTGCTTGATATGTGATGGTTGAATGTATTTAACATGAAAATTATAACTAAAGAACTAAAATGTGAATGTTGAATAGTCCAACCATGTGATAAATTGATTTGAAAATCTAAATATACGTGGATTATTTGAAAAGGCCGAGTTCATCTCATTTCAAATAATCGATCGACGTTGCGAAGTCGAAGAGTGGGAGACGGTCGAAGACCAACGATCTTCACCTTGGATGGATGGGCGCTACTGATGCTCGTGATTGGAGTAGCTACCATGAAGGAACTGAAGTAGTAGCCGTCCAAACATACTGTTGATTGTACGGATATGCGAGGAATTGGTGCCTCCAGTTTCGTTCAGACCCAGAACGAACTTGTAAATGGACTGTGTGTCTGACATTGGATTTTGTTCTGTGTTGATTGATCTCTGTTAAATATATATCTGTTTGGCGGCGGAGAATTTATTCTCTTGCTTAACGCCCTTCTCTGAGACGTACGAGCTCAGAGGTTATGTATTGATAGAAATCAGTCGCATGGAGTGGATTGCCTGTGTGGCACGCCTGAGTGGCATATGATCAAGGCTTCTGTTGCAAAGCAAAGTCTTGTGGTTGATGATCAAAGCATGGTCTGGCTGACGTAGCTTTGTGTATAACGTGAATTCGCGAGCCTCACACCCCGGTATGAGTCAAAAACGGGAGAAGGACCCAAGGAGTGCACGACGTTTCTTTCTAGCTATGGTGGTGTCAGTGACCTCCCAGCCCTGACATTTATATCTACTTTTCACCTGTGTGGTTGTTAGAATACGAGGCGCCTCGATTATAGGTCTGTAAGGACCGGGAAACGTATGTTCAGGAATTGCCAATCCTCAAAAGTAAGAGAGGACCGGCCTTGGAGGATCCAGGAATTGCTGTGTGCGGTCCCGAGGCATTTGCTAGAGTGTCTCGAATCGGAGAGGAGCTTGCCCCTTGCCTCGAATCATGAAGGAACCCAATTTTCAATATGAAATATGCGGACGTGATTGTATTACTAGTATGGCGACATAGTAGATGGTAGCTATGCCGCCTAGGATTGATATTTATGATTGAATTTGCTTTTGAAACATATATACACTAGTAATAGTATCAAACACTTTTGTTTTATTCGTATGAAGCATTTTTTGGCCATTATAAGGTAAAAACTCTATCCTCCGGCTTACGTTGCATTGTGTGATGGGACCTGAGTCTTATAATGGCTTTATTTTATAAAAAGCATTGCGGTGATTTAATCATTTACTTTATTTCATGCACTAGCACTCATTGGAGTAAACCCGTTCCGTGAAAGTGGCGTGGTCCTTTGATTTGCCTTATTATTGTTGTTAATAAGTTAAGTAGATTTCTCATACCAGTCCCATGACTGACTCGTAGTTTGTTTCACCTTGCAAACTCGGGTGCCCTCATTTTCACATGGGCAGCCTAGTTACAGGTTTCTGACGCACTTTTGGCTCATGGCGAGGCTTGACTACACCGTGCTGACTTGGATTTTCTTCGCCATTATTGTATCTATATTATGATTCCGCCATTGGCGATGTAGACTGATATTTATTTTGTGTACTCTTTATGTATGATTCCACCTCAGGCGATGGTGACTGACTATGTATCATTATGCACTAAGTTGTATCATGTACTGTGCTTCTCTGATGTGATGATATCTATATGATTCCGCTGTCATATGTGTGTAAATTATTCTATTTTCTATTTATGCTATTATCTGTGATCTGCTAATGATGATTAATGTGTTATATTCCAATGATTATCCTTAACACCGTGTCACGGGGTTTTGGGATCGTCACAGCTGGTATCAGAGCTTTGGTTAACCTTAGTTCTGGAGTCTAACACATTAAACACTTCGTCAAAATAGAATCAGTAGTATTCTAAGGCGAGTCGCTCATTAGAGATAGGACTAGTAAAGTCCTAGAATGAGTCGAGCAGAATAGCAAAAACAATCTGGTCAGTCCATCGTTATCTTTCCGTAAATTTTCTGCTTAATCATGCAATAAACTATCATTTCTGTTAGCTGACTCTTTTCTTGCTTATACAGAATTTGACAAATGGCTACCAGAGCAGCTGCCGCTAGAGGAGTCCGTGCCGGCCGAGGCCGAGGAAAGGGAGAAGCCCCAGTTCAAGAAGGACCTTTGATACAACCTCCGGTCGCTCAATACTTTGAGCTAGACCGTGTAGCTAAAAGATACAAAATCTTAGGAGGCAAGACCTTCTCGGGAACTGGCACAGTAAAAGAGGCCCTTGCATGGCTCAAAACATGCGAGAAAATCCTTGAAGGCCTAAGGCTTGGAGACGAAGATAAAGCTATTATGGGCGCCTGGCTTATGCAGGAACAAGCCGAACTATGGTGGGAATCTCTCACCGCCGGGAATAGAGAAGCTGGAAGAACATGGGATGGATTTAAAGAACTCTTCAAGGAGAAATATGTCCCAGAACAAGCTCTAGAACGAATGCACGATGGCTTCGCCAATCTCCAGCAAGGAGATCTTTTCGTGTAGGATTATCTGAATAGATTTACACTGTTGTCGCCCTATGCTCCGGAGCTCGTCGCCACTGCAAAGTCCAAAAGTAAGAGGTTTATCCTGGGGCTAAGGCGACAGTATCATGATAGAGCCATGGCCCATGTCAAGATGGAATTCAACGAACTGGTGGAAATGACATGCAACTACGAAGACCTTGACCATAGGCATCTGGAGCAGGATCGCGCTAAAAGCCAAGCCGGGAACAAACGCAAGCCTGCTGCGAATCAAGCTGAGTCAAGCCAAGCAGCATCTTCAAAACCTCAAACCAATAAGCTGCCAAGAGGAAACTGCTTTAACTGTGGCAAGCCGGGGCACTACTCAAATGTCTGCACATCTCCGAAAATGCTGAGAACCAATTCTCAAGGTTCGAGCCAAGGCTCCCAGAACCCTCGCTCGTGCTTCAACTGCCGCAAGACCGATCATCTAGTCAAAGACTGTCCTTTGCTGAAGAAAGCTACAGTAGCTCACGTCTATGACGGGTCGAGCCCGCCTGCTGCTTCCGATGGAGCAAGTAAACCTGATGTTTTGGGAGGTACCCTTACCCTTAAAAATATTCATGTTTCTGTATTGTTTGACACGGGTGCGTTGCGTAGTTTTATTGCTAGTAACACAGTGCACAAATTAAAGTTAAAACAGAGAAAGCTTAAAGATTCGGTTGATGTACATAATCCGATAGGAGGATCTCTCATTCTCGGTTCATATTGTAGAGTGCCAGTCTCTTATTCTTTCTACAAGTTTCCCTTTGATTTAATCGTTATGGATTTTCCCGAATTCGATATCATTCTCGGGCTGGATTGGTTAACGAAATACGAAGCTGAAGTGAATTGTGCGGAAAGAATCGTTAAAATTCGAACGAAGCTTGGACATATATATATATACCCTGTCATGGTTCGAATCCAAATAGAGAAGAATTTTGGTCGGCATTAGAACTTATCCCCACTTCCTTGGAAAAGATTCCGATTGTTAGAAACTATGCGGATGTGTTTGAAGAAGTTGAAAACTTACCTCCGCAAAGAGAAATAGAATTCCGAATCGATCTAATTCCCAATGCCAGACCAGTGGTACATCCAATTCGCAGAATGACTCCGAAGGAAAAAGAAGAATTGGGCGATAAAACTCGTCAACTATTGTGGAAGGGTCGAATCAGACCTAGTTTTTCTAATTGGGGTGCAGCTGTTGTGTTTGTCCCAAAGTCAGACGGTACTCTTCGATTATGCGTTGATTACCGAGACCTCAACAAACAGACGCTCAAAAATAAGTATCCATTACCCCGCATCGATGATTTGCTAGACCAATTGAATGGGGCGAAAGTATTTTCCCGAATGGACCTAGCTACAGGTTTTCATCAATTGAGAATAGCAGAAGAGTGTGTTCCTTTGACAGCTTTCAGAGGTCCAGACATATTTTATGAATGGTTAGTAATGCCGTTTGGCCTATGCAATGCTCCATCATACTTTGTCGATCTAATGAATAGAGTGTTCAGGGGAGTTCTGAATAAATTTGTCCTCGTATTCATCGATGATATTTTAATCTACTCCAAATCAAAACCCGAGCATGAAAAACACTTAGAACAAGTATTGGAGATTCTAGGAAAGAACGTCTTCAAAGCCAAATTCTCTAAATGTGTCTTCTGGCAAGAAGAAGTGAAATTTCTTGGCCATGTCGTGTCAAAGAAAGGGATCTCTGTTGACCCAAGCAAAATAACAGCGATTCAAGACTGGAAACAACCCACTACTCCCACAGAAGTTAGAAGTTTTATGGGGTTGGCTAGTTATTATTGAAAGTTCGTTAAGGATTTTTCGAAGATATCCGGTCCGTTAACAAAGCTCACTAAGAAGCATGAGAAATTTAAGTGGACTTCCGACTGTGAAGAAGCTTTCCAGGAATTGAAATCAAAACTGACAACTGCTCCAGTGTTAACCATTATTGATGGCAATCAGGAGTTAACGGTTTGGACAGATGCTTCTATTAGAGGTCTAGGTGCAGTGTTAATGCAAAGACGCCAAGTAGTCGCTTATGCAAGCCGCTAACTGAAACCGCATGAGAAGAATTATGTGACTCATGATCTTGAGTTGCTAGCCATCGTTTTTTCTTTGAAAATCTGGAGGCATTATTTATTGGGCGAGAAATTTATACTGTACATAGATCATCAATCATTGAAGTACCTATACACCCAGAAAGATCTGAATCTGAGACAGCAGCATTGGCTAGAATTTCTTGCAGCGTATGATCTTGATATCCTGTATACGCCAGGGAAGGCTAACGTTGTAGCGGATGCGCTTAGTAGGAAAACCGCAATCATGGCCAATCTTATAATTACGCCTGGATTGATTGATAGGATTTCAGCCCTTCAAAAAGACGATGAATTCATTCAGAGAATCAGTCAGAGGGTTAAGGAAGGTGAGACCACGAGTTTTCGTGTTGACAATAAGGGGGTTCTCAGGTTAAATAATAGGATTTGCATTCCAAATATTCCAGGCCTTCGAAGAGAAGTGTTAGATGAATGCCATAAATCCAAATTTTGCATCCATCCTGGTGTGAGTAAAATGTACAACGATATCAAACGCACTTTCTGGTAGAAGGCAATGAAAAGGGATATTTCTTTGTATGTTAGCAGATGCCCTACTTGTTAATTGGTCAAGAGTGACCAACAGAAGCTAGCTGGATTGTTGCAACCGTTGGAAGTCCCAGGTTGGAAATG
Organism: Allium sativum; assembly: GCA_030737875.1. Lineage (NCBI taxonomy): Eukaryota > Viridiplantae > Streptophyta > Magnoliopsida > Asparagales > Amaryllidaceae > Allium > Allium sativum. Next base: position 497,624,970 of record CM060920.1, read on the forward strand.
GGAACAGATTTCCATGGATTTCATAGATGGCTTGCCGCGAACCAGGAAAGGTAATGACAACATTTGGGTAATCGTAGATCGCTTCACGAAGGCTGCCCATTTTATACCTGTCAGATCCAATAGAACCGCTCAAAGTCTAGCACAGATATATTTCAAAGAAATTGTTAAGATGCATGGAATTCCCATCAGCATAGTCAGTGATAGAGACCCGATATTTGCTAGCAAATTCTGGAAGGCTTTCCAGACAGAATTAGGAACGAAACTGAATATGAGCACCGCTTATCACCCTCAAACAGATGGCCAAACTGAGCGGGTAAATAGAATTCTCGAAGATTTATTGCGGGCTTGTATAATTGATTTTGGTGGGTCATGGGAAGATCACTTGCATTTGGCAGAATTCTCATATAACAATAGCTATCAAGCAAGTTTGGGAATGTCGCCATTTGAAGCATTATATGGCAGACCGTGCAGATCTCCAACATGTTGGGTAGAACCTGGCAATAGACTTGTGTTAGGACCCGATATGATTAGAGAAGCGTCTGATAAAGTCGACTTCATCAAAAAGCGATTGAGAACCGCGCAAAGCCGACAGAAAAGTTATGCAGATTCTAGAAGAAGAGATTTGACATTTGCTGTTGGTGACCATGTTTATTTGAAGGTTTCTCCGATGAGAGGGGTAATCAGATTTGGCAAAACTGGGAAGTTGGCACCGAGATTTATTGGTCCCTTTCCTATACTCGAACGAATTGGAACTCTTGCTTATAGGGTTCAATTACCAGATTGGTTGCCTGGAGTGCATGTTGTATTTCACATATCTCAACTTAGAAGACATGTGCATGATCCAGATCTTGTTGTAGAAGAAGCAGCGCAACAGGATATAGACATAACTCCAGAATTAGCACTCAGAAGAGAGCCATTAAAGATTGTTGGCAAAGAAACTAGAGAACTCAGAAGCAAAAAGGTTCATTTAGTTAAAGTGCAGTGGAGCAGTGATCCTAGAGACTGTACTTGGGAGACTGAGGAAAGCATTAAGCAACCTTACCCCAAATGCAGAGTGGATATCTATGACTAACTCCGGTGCAAGGTACCTTTATAATACTTTGCATTTACATTTTGTTTCCTACTTTACTGTTGTTTCCTTTTCGAGGACGAAAAGTTTTAAGTGGGGGAGATTGTAATAACCCGGAAAATACGAGCCAATTTAAAATTTTTAAATTGGTGACTTCAAAGGAATTTGAACAATTGAAATAGAATATTTCAATAAAATAGTGAATTAGAAATAGTGAGTTAGGTTGAAAATTTGAATTCAAACTTTGACTGACTGTGCAGGGTGGAAAATATAATGGATTTTAGCGAAACCCAAAAAATTTAAATTTGTTTATCAATACCTTTCTAATGAATCTGAAAAATCGAAGTTTCATAACGGAAATCAAAAGTTATGGCCGAATGAATTTTCAGAATGGTCGCTATATAGAATATATAGCCCTCGAAATTTGATATTTTGCATACGACCTCGGAATTCGATGAAACCACTTTTGTTGGGTTCGGGATGTCAAACTATTTCTAGATTTCAAATTTCATAATTTTTGAAGCTAGTATGTGAGCATGGCAAAAGAAAATGCGTTTGGTCAATTTCTGTTAAATTGGATCGACCAGAAAATGGCCATTTTTCAAACGATCTCAGAATTCGACGAAACTAGTTTTGTTGGGACCATAGCGTCAAAACATAGCTAGATTTATTTTTCTGGAATTTTTCGAATCAGTTTGTGGCCCTGGCAAATTGAAATGTACGTTCAAAGTTAAAAATTAAATGTTTTATACTTTAATTTGAAAAATAACTGATTGTAACAGTCGAATTGGCCAACGAAACCTATCCCGTTGTGTCCGGGATGGGGGTATTTAGCTAGGGATGACAGTCGTTGGGTTTAAAAAGGAGTTCGTTGGAGAAAACACTATTTAAAAATATAATATATATATCGGCCAATATGATTTTTTCTTTCATAATTAAAAAAATAAAAAAAAACCCTAAACCCTCGAATCAACGGCGAACCCCGTTCCCCCCCTTCTCTCCTCCGTCGCCGCCGCTATAGCCACTTCCAGACGCCGCCACCGCCACCCCTCGACGCGCCTCCGCCTCCTCTTCAAATCCGACCCCACCACGACCCCGACCGACCCCTCCTCCGCCCGAATCGAGCCCAGAAAGTCCCGACCTTCCTGGCGCCGTCGACGACGATCCCGACCACCGAGCGCCACCAAACCACCACCGACAGATAGCCCTCTCCTCCCTCTTCCACGTCCAACCCGCCGATCATCCCCTCGTGCCTCGGTTCTCGCGAAAACCGCAAACCTAGTTTTGAACCATCGTGAAAGGTGAGTTCTTTTTTATGTTTGCACTTTGAAAAATCATATCTTTTTGGTGTGTTGATGAAATTCGATGAAACAGGAAACATCGGGACCGCAAGGAAGCTCTCTACCACATAGAAGAAGCCGTTGATTTTTCTGAGTCATCTACGATTTTTAGCACTCCGAAAACCAATGTGAGAAATCTAAATTAAATAAATTTGAATGGAAAATGTCGTGTATAAATTATATTAGCGAAATATAAATTACACACGTGTTGTATACCTCATGTACATGCGTGGTGTAAGCTATATAAGCGAAGTATGAATTATACATGCATAGAATAATAGACATATGTGTTGAAATGCAAGTGAAATAATATATATATATATATATATATATATATATATATACTCCCCTCGTCCACAAACCATGGACGATATTTATTGTTGTGAATTGGTGTGAAATATTGGATGAAAAATACGAATGGTTGAATAATTGTTTGTGGTTAATATTGTTTGGTTATGGTTGAAAAATACCCATTGGTGACTGAAATGAATTGGAAATATTTGTGGAAATAAAAATAAAACATGCCGCCTGCGTGCGATTTAGATGCATGAATCCCCATTGTCAAAAACCGCGAGGTTTTAAGGTAGAGTGAGGAGCCGTACTAGGGACGGTGCCGGTTTTAACTACCCTGCCGTTATGCTGCCGAAATTTGGAATAATCTTTGTGTGTTAGAATTATTTTCATATGTTGAAATTATTTTCATGCGTTGAAATTAAAGTCATATGTTGAAACTATATCCATGTGTGGAAATGTTCATGTGTTGAAAAGTGTTGTGTGAAAACTGAATTCATTTGTGGATGAATGAAGTGTTTAAACAATAAAAATCACCTTTTTTTAAATATATATGAAGTAAGAAAAATATTCGTGTTATATAAATATTTTCAACAATAAAAATTTCATCTTTCTAATATGAACAACATAAATAAAATATCCATGTGTGGAAATGCTCATGTGTTGAGAAGTGTGTGTAGTGGAAAAGTTGATGTGTTGAATAAAAAGATCGAACAATAAAAATTACATTTTTATTGAAACTATGAATTGTTGAAATTATCCATTCGTCGAATAAATATTTAAATGATAAAAATATCATTTTTTATCTTATATGTGATATGCTAGAGATATGCGGACGTTGAAATAAATATTTGTGAATGAAATATTATTTTTAACATGCATAGGAACTAAATAAAATAGTCATGTGTTGAAATATATTTTAGTTCGCCAAAATTATCATCTTTGAAATGTGAAGTGTTAAAAATAGCCACTTGTTCAAATAAATGTGCATGAGTTGAAATATACATTAATTAGCTAATGATATGATTTTAGCCTATGCATGCAACATTAGAATGAATGGTGTTTTTAAACCAAAGTAAATCGAATATGAAGTTGAATGGAATATGATAAGTGATAAAAATTGTATATTTGTACATGCATATTTATTGAACAGGTTATAGCAAAGGGGCTAGAGAAGAGGAATAAAATTTTGTGCCCGACAAATAGGTACACATTTACTGTTTTGTTTGGGTGATGATTTTATGAGCCTGTTGGCTAGCCGCTTGGCTTTTTCTTTTTCTTTTTGACATGAGACGCCCATGTGGCTATTTGGGAATTTTCCCAGCCCCTCCCGTACAAAGGAGGTTATGGCGAAATTTTCCAAAAATTAAAGGCGTTAGTGAAATAATTGAAGTGAAAACGATATAGGAATTTTTGAATGAACTATATTTATATAAATATATAAATATAAATAAAATTAAAACGAAACGTGCCCGTGCAGTTCGTGTTTTGAAACCGTGATTTCGAACGACTAGTGCGGGAAATCCGACCATTGGATTTTCCCGAAACCGCAACCGTTGGGTTCGCCTTGGAAATATCTTTCCAACGGCACCAACTTTTTGAAGATCCGACGGTTGGATTGTCTGGAATGTTTAATTCAAATCTGAAGAAAAACAGCGCCAGAAACGATTATATTTTTATATATATATAAATATAATTAAATTAAATCGAATAATGACGCTGTAGTTCGTAAATTGAAATCGTAATTTCAAATGGCTAGTGTGGAAGATCCGACCGTCGGATTTTCCCAAAACTGAAACCGTTGGATTCGTTTCGAAATGACCTTCCTAATGATATAAAATTTGTGAAGATCCAACGGTTAGATTTTCAGATATGTATAAAATAAAATTAGTGAAAAACAGCGCCAGTGCATCGACGCGACCTGAAACGTCATTTAATTAAATAGGGCCGTTTTAAATTAAATAAAAATGGCGATATATCGTTATAAAATACTATAGATGATATAGAGTGGAAATAAACCAATTTTGTTGTGATTGCTTGATATGTGATGGTTGAATGTATTTAACATGAAAATTATAACTAAAGAACTGAAATGTGAATGTTGAATAGTCCAACCATGTGATAAATTGATTTGAAAATCTAAATATACGTGGATTATTTGAAAAGGCCGAGTTCATCTCATTTCAAATAATCGATCGACGTTGAGAAGTCGAAGAGTGGGAGACGGTCGAAGACCGACGATCTTCACCTTGGATGGATGGGCGCTACTGATGCTCGTGATTGGAGTAGCTACCATGAAGGAACTGAAGTAGTAGCCGTCCAAACATACTGTTGATTGTACGGATATGCGAGGAATTGATGCCTCATGTTTCGTTCAGACCCAGAACGGACTTGTAAATGGACTGTGTGTCTGACATTGGATTTTGTTCTGTGTTGATTGATCTCTGTTAAATATATATCTGTTTGGCGGCGGAGAATTTATTCTCTTGCTTAACGCCCTTCTCTGAGACGTACGAGCTCAGAGGTTATGTATTGATAGAAATCAGTCGCATGGAGTGGATTGCCTGTGTGGCATGCCTGAGTGGCATATGATCAAGGCTTCTGTTGCAAAGCAAAGTCTTGTGGTTGATGATCAAAGCATGGTCTGGGTGACGTAGCTTTGTGTATAACGTGAATTCGCGAGCCTCACACCCCGGTATGAGTCAAAAACGGGAGAAGGACCCAAGGAGTGCACAACGTTTATTTCTAGCTATGGTGGTGTCAGTGACCTCCCAGCCCTGACATTTATATCTACTTTTCACCTGTGTGGTTGTTGGAATACGGGGCGCCTCGATTATAGGTCTGTAAGGACTGGGAAACGTGTGTTCAAGAATTGCTAATCCTCAAAAGTAAGAGAGGACCGGCCTTGGAGGATCCAGGGATTGTTGTGTGCGGTCCCGAGGCATTTGCTAGAGTGTCTCGAATCGGAGAGGAGCTTGCCCCTTGCCTCGACTCATGAAGGAACCCAATTTCCAATACGAAATATGCGGACGTGATTGTATTACTAGTATGGCGACATAGTAGATGGCAGCTATGCCGCCTAGGATTGATATTTATGATTGAATTTGCTTTTGAAACATATATACACTAGTAATAGTATCAAACACTTTTGTTTTATTCGTAGGAAGCATTTTTTGGCCATTATAAGGTAAAAACTCTATCCTCCGGCTTGCGTTACATTATGTGATGGGACCTGAGTCTTATAATGGCTTCATTTTATAAAAAGCATTGCGATGATTTAATCATTTACTTTATTTCATGCACTAGCACTCATTGGAGTAAACCCGTTCCGCGAAAGTGGCGTGGTCCTTTGATTTGCCTTATTATTGTTGTTAATAAGTTAAGTAGATTTCTCATACCAGTCCCATGACTGACTCGTAGTTTGTTTCACCTTGCAAACTCGGGTGCCCTCATTTTCACACGGGCAGCCTAGTTACAGGTTTCTGACGCACTTTTGGCTCATGGTGAGGCTTAACTACACCGTGCTGACTTGGATTTTCTCCGCTATTATTGTATCTATATTATGATTCCGCCATTGGCGATGTAGACTGATATTTATTTTGTGTACTCTTTATGTATGATTCCGCCTCAGGCGATGGTGACTGACTATGTATCATTATGCACTAAGTTGTATCCTGTACTGTGCTTCTCTGATGTGATGATATCTATATGATTCCGCTGTCATATGTGTGTAAATTTTCTATTTTCTATTTATGCTATTATCTGTGATATGCTAATGATGATTAATGTGTTATATTCCAATGATTATCCTTAACACCGTGTCATGGGGTTTTGGGATCGTCACAATTATTCTTCATGTCATCTTCACCATTTGATTTCCTCTGCCATTTTGTCTGTAGAAAGAAAAAAAGTGGGACAAAAAGAAACAAAGCAAAGATGGGAAGGCGCCTCAAGTAGCAAACATTTTCCTCCTCTTCCTTCCAGCGTGCATGAGTCTCCTCTTCCTTTTCACTAATTTTCCCTATCTTCCAAGCGTGAGTTCTCACCATGATATATATATATATATGAATTTTTTAAAGGTTTTGTAAACAGCATGCGTGAGTAATGTATTAGTTTCTAAAACTTTATGATTATGACGTATATTATTTTAATGCATGCGTTGATATGATAACCCTAGCCTTATTTCTCGGCTAAATTATGCTAACATCGTTCTTCTTTCCAAATTCTCTGGTGCTAATTCTCTCTCTGATTTTCGCCCCATTAGCTTGCTTAATACCACTTTTAAAATTGTCACCAAATCTCTTGCTAATCGTCTTCAATCTGAGATTTCTGATCTTATTGGCGTTGAGCAATCAGCTTTCATTCAAGAACGTTGCATTCTCGATTGTATTACAACTGCTCAAGAGGTAATTTCTTATTGCCACTACTGCTACACCTGGTGTCCTCCTCAAATTAGACTTCTCTAAAGCTTTTGACTCTGTTAATTGGGAATTCATTCTTCAAATGTTTAAACATAGGGGATTATCTCAGCGATGGTGTAATTGGATTGATTGTATTCTTAAGACAAGTCACTCATCTATTTCTACCAATGGAAATATTGGAGGTTTAATTAAATCCAATAGAGGACCTCGGCAGGGAGATCCACTATCTCCTCTTATTTTTGTGTTAATTGCAAATGTATTTAATCAAATGGTTAAGAGAGTGATTGAAAATAACTATTTTGATGGAATTCATCTTCCAAATGCATCTCTTGCAATCTCTAATCTTCAATTTGTTGTTGTTATAATCATTTTTTCATCTCCTAACCTTAACCATATTCACTGTCTTAAAGTGGTGTTGTATGTGTTTGAGCTTATATCAGGTCTTTCCACTGATTTTTCGAAAAGTTCAATTACAATGTTAGGAAAAGCTGATCATTTGGGTCCATCTATCTTTTCTATTCTTAATTGTTCTATTCATAATTTCCCAATTCTTTATTTGGGAATTCCTCTTAGGCCTACAAAGCTTCATAGATCGGATTGGTTGCCACTCATTCATAAGATTGAAAAGAGGTTATCCTCGTGGAACGCTAATTCCCTTTCCTTAGCTGGTCGCTTAGTGTTGGTTAAAGCTATATTATCTGCTTTTCCAACATGTTGGATGTCTTTTCATAAGCTTTCTAAATGGGTGATTTCGAAAATTGATTCAATTAGAAGTGCTTTCTTATGGAATGGGAACAAAGTCAAAAAATTGGTTAATTGGCAAACAGTGTGTTTACATTTTGATCAGGGGGGCTTGGGTATAGTTAATCTCTTTACTTCAATCTGGCTCTTCTATCAAAATGGTTATGGCGGATTGTATCTCCAGGTTCTTTCATTTGGAAAGATTGGATTCTTTCTCATTATTATTCTCGAAATTCTCACCTTGTTCTACACTTTCTCCCCTCTGTTAAGCCTTCTCCATTTTGTTTGGTGTAATTTCATGTATTCCTCGTATTAAAAATTTGTTTCATGTAAGTCTGGGTAATGGTGAAACTTGTTTATTCTGGCATGACATATGGCATAGCCAGCTCCCACTAAATCATCTTTTCCCTTTGATTTCCAATGAGTACTCTTCTGTGGTGAATTTAATCAATAATGGCCCTTCTTCTCTTTGTCCTTCATCTATATTTGATGTTCATGTTCTTAATAACCTCCTTGATGTCTCTAGTCTTGTAACGACCCGGAAAAAGGCGATCTTGGTAATCGATATACAACACATATCGAACATCCAAGGATCGAAAATAACCGGAAAGTTAATGAAATAAATGAGAGGGTAGGGATAGATAAGATAGAAACTTAGAATAGAAGAAGAAGAAGAATACAACATCAGAGTAACACGAACCTCACAGCGGAACGAATAACATATAATATATATCAAATTTTGAAATGTAAATCTGTACTTGAATATACATATCATTTCCAAAGTACAACACTTACAACACAGCGGAAATAAACAATAATTATATGATCCTGAAGCCTCCTGCTCCAAGCTCTTCCAGAATATCTGTAAATTCCGACTACTTGACTGCCCGTACAAAATTGGGCACCCAAGAGTTTAGGGAAAACAAAACAAAATAAACTCCGGGTTATCATGCGAACATGCACTAAGCACGCAACATGGACTGGTATGAGTAAAACAGTTTAAAACAGTTTGAGCCATTAAACGATATCTCATAAGACCACGCCGTATAACGGAACGGGTTTTTCCCTTATGAGAATCCAAAATATCTTTATATCAAAAACCTTTTGATATTATAATAATGTCTACCAACCACAATATAATAATCATCTAGCAGAAACGCTTTCATCTCACGTTCTGCATATATAGTATACAATCAAAACCACAAGCACGTATTGGGTAATGGATTTCCAACTATGACAAGGTATGGAACCACCTTTCGCTAGTGTACCTCTAGAGAGGAATACACTGGGTTCAACAAGAACATCTTGCAACTCGGCCACACATGACCGACCACTCATTTCGCTTGAGTGTATCGAATGTATATCACCAATGGTTGGGATCAGCAACCGTTTCCCGAATGGGACAGCATCGACAATAGATTTTTAGAAGTAAATGAAACTCTAGATCAGGTGATTATACACCCTAATAGGTGCGACCTACATAGCCATGCTGCCTGCCCGATTTTTGTCATTTCGCGGTTGTGAGGCTAGAGGCCACGCTTATCTCTGACAGATCACACGTTTATTCACTTTGAATGTCACATCGTCATACCCTCCAAATCACAAATTGATTTCCCAAAAAATACCACAGGTATACAACAAAGAGAAACGAATTCCTCCGCCACCAAACGTGAATATGTTTGAAGAGATCAACTTACGTGACCTATTAGATATACTCTGTCATACCTTCTTCCATACAAGTTGTCCTGGGACTGAACAAACCGAAGGCACTATTCAGTACAACCATCTTAGGCAATATTTACCTAAGATTTATACAACAGCCCTTGCACTTTAATCCGTCTTAAACTATCTTTGGCATATATGATTCGCAACGCTTATGCCAATATGGAGTGGTTCTTCGGATAATAATCCAACCGGTCTCTCCATATTAACAACGTTAAAATGGTCGAAAACTTCGATAGTCAATGAGTTAACTATCAAAGAAAAACACGTGTGCAAACAACGATCTTATTTCCAGATGGAAATTACATCGATTAATCACCAATCAACTTTTATCCTTTAAATTAATTTATCATTAATTTATTTCATTTTTCACTTCCTATTTCCATATATTTAACATTTCTTATGTTCTCAATTTAGAAAATATATGTTATTAACACTGGAAAAACATTTCCATTTCTTGTTTTCTATATTAGAAAACATTTCTGATTCTTATTTGGAAAACATTTCCAAAACTCTTACATTGGACTTAGACAGATGTTTAAACAAACAATCGCTATGCCTACTCAAACCATTACACTCATTAACTAAATTTACTTAACCAACTTCACTGTCAAACCTTACCATTCCTTAGTTAAGAAGGAAGTCAATCAAGTTGGGGTATAATTACCTCTCAGACCTTAACTGAACAACGTTTTAATTTCGAAATAGTCAAAGTTTATCTTTTTAAATCTTTAACAAACTTCCTTACGTAACTCTCGGATTCTATTTACGTATCCACTTCTTTATTGAAAACATTGATTATAACTATAACGTTATAATCCCTACTTTCGAAATATCTAACTTCCATTATAACTTTTATTCTTTAATGTGAATAAATAAATAAACACCTAATTTATAAATAAATAAATCTTGATTTAAACACCGGAAAGTAAATAATACTTTCCCGAACTTGATATAATCGAATTCGACGATTAACTCTCTTTCGAGTAATCTCTATTTGATTAAATCTCCTTCGAATATCTATATTCGATTAACTCCCTTTCGAATACCATATTCGATTTACTAATATTTGATTAACTAATGTTCGACTTAACTCTATTCGATTAACTCGACTCGACTAACCATACTCGACTCACTTCTTTTGAATAACTATATTCAATTTACTTACCTTCGAATACCATATTCGATTTACTTAACTTTCGAATACCATATTCGATTTACTCTTCTCGAATAACTATATTCAATAATCTCTCTTCGAATAAACTATATTCGATTACTCCTTCGAATATCTTATATTCGATAACTCCTTCGAATATCTTATATTCGATAACTCTTTCTTTCGAATAAACGATATTTGAAAATCTATCTTTTCGAATAAACTATATTTGATAAATCTCTCTTTGAATAAACTATATTCGATTACTCCTTTTCGAATAACTAAATTCGATTAACTCCTTTCAATTAAACTTAAATCGATAACTCCTTTCGATTTAACTAATCGATAACTCCTTTCGAATAAATTAATCGATAACTTCTTTCCTTAAACTTTATTCGAATAAACTATATTAGATACTCCTTTAACTCTATTCGAATAAACTATATTCTATATTCCTTTAACTTTATTCAAATAACCAATATTCGACAACTCCTTTGGATTAACTCATTTGGATTAACTCGGTTCGATTAACTCATCTTAATTAACTCGACTTGATTAACTCCATTTGAATAACTCTAACTAGTTAACTCTAAATGGTCAACTCTAACTGATTAACTCTAACTGGTTAACTCTAACTCTAATCGATTAACTCTAACTAGTTATCTCTAACTGGTTAACTCTAGCTCTAATCGATTAACTCTAACTGGTTAACTCTAACTCTAATCGATTAACTCTAACTGGTTAACTCTAACTCTAATCGACTAACTCTAACTGGTTAACTCTAACTCTAATCGATTAACTCTAATTGAATAACTAATATTCGATTAAATCATTTCGATTTACTCTTTTGAATTATTCCTTTGAATTATTTCCTTTGGATTATCTCCTTTGAATTATTCCTTTGAACTATTTCCTTTGGATTATCTCCTTTGAATTATCTCCTTTTCTATTTTTTACTTAACAAATAACTATTCCCTTTTCAAATTCTATTTATTTAACAAATAAATATTTCCTTTATCTTTTCTATTTATTTAACAAAAAAATATTTCCTTTATCTTTTCTTTTTATTTAACAAATAAATATTTCCTTCTACATTTGTTTTTACAAATATTTTCTTTTATATTTGTTTTACAAATATATTCCTTTATATTTGTTTTCACAAATATTTCCAATTCAATTATATTTGTTTTACAAATATAATTTATTTTCAATATACACTTTGACAAATCCCTTTGTATATTCCAGTATTTCTTATGGTGTTTCAAATACCATATATCATTTCTCAGTATCACCCAAACACACACAATCAACAAAAGATTGTATATCACATCATATATCACAATATATATGAACAACAGTAAAATAAATGTTGAGGAATCCAGTTGGATTCCTCCGACCTGTTTCCCTGCATCACAGATGTTAAACAATATAATTAACATCGATTTCATTTCAATATGAAATATTCTGCTAAACAGAATCAATATTTGATTAACGATTTATATCTGTATCGTTATTTAAAATTTCAACCAATACATAAGCAATTCAACCAAATAGTTAACACACGTCAATCAACAGAAAATTATCAGTTCTAAGAATACGTTATAAAAATATAACTGTTCAGAGTTGGTGAGTTTTACTCACATTGGACGATCATCGTTAATAAAGATAACCATCGCTTGATTCGTACGGACAATTTATTTTGCTATAAATTGTAACGGGCCTCAATCCACTCCCAGTCAGTTCCATTGGGTAGCCACCGTCCATACGATCCTAACAGATCTTGTTTCGCTGAGTTTCGACCACATATGAGAAAGTTATGATATTTCTAAGTGAGTATACATTAAATTTGAATTTAAACTAAATTGATTAAAACCTTTGGGCTTTACCCTCATATGTCGGCCCACTACCATATCCCAGAACCCAGCCCGTTCGCCCAACCTCTTCTTACTCGATTTCCACGCGAGCTGCAGGTAGTTAAACACAACCATTTCCTCACGTCCATCTCCAAACCGCACCTTCAATCCTTTACGAAATCGAAAAATAAAACCACCGTCATCTTCCTCTTCAATTCCTCTTTCTACCCATACTCACAACACCGATCTCGCTCACCATCATTGTATCGCAACACCAGACCTCAGCGAGCCCCTCTAGAACTCGAGCGATGCTTCTTCCCATCGAATGTACCCAGATTTCACAAACAAGCTCCCTTTTAACCCTTTAATATCAATACACCATCTGACACAACAAAAAATCACTACATCTCACAATATATCGAACCCTAGGTGCTGCGCCTAATTTACAGTGACGGGAAACTGTGTCGAGCCACACAAAAACCATATGAGAGAGACGAGATTCTCCGCCGGACTCCATATGTATATGTACAATGATTTACAGATTTTATTTGAAATTGTTTGATTTTTCTGAAGATGGAAACTTTACTGGAGAAAATGAAAAATGTTAGCGGCTCATTCTTTCTTACATTTATAAAGGGTCTGGGTGTAGCTGAGAAGGGAGAAGATGTGGCCTGTTTAGGTTCACTAAAGTAGGATATTTTTATTTAATATTTTTATATTTTATTTCTCCAATTTCTCATTGTATCTGCCTTCCAAAAATCCCTGTGATTACATACGATACCTAAAAAATCACGAGAATGGGCATGCAGCTAGAGTTTGACATTACTAACCCAACAAAACTGGTTTCGTCGAATTCCGACTTCGTTTGCTCACACAGCGTATTTTTAACCGTCAAAATACTAACTGTTTTTCACATTAAAAATCGGTATGGCCACATACTGACTTCAAAAATCACGAAAACTGAAATCTAGCAATAATTTAACATTCCGGATCCAACAAAATTAGTTTCGTCGAATTCTGAGGTCGTTTGCAGAACTGGCTATTTTTAAAGCTCTAAATAACCCTTTTAAATATATAAATATATTTAAAAATAATTAAATTAAATATTTAAAAATAAATATTATTGTATATATTCACAGTGGAATACCATACAACTCCAATTGGATTTATAACTTGATATTTCAAAATTTCCAATTATATCGATATTCAAATTATATTTAGATCCTTTTTAAAATATAAATAAATCGATATAAAATAAAAAGGAATTCCACAACGACTTTTCTAAAATTTGATTTGGACATAAATCAAAATCTACACGACTAAATCCCGATTTTTCTCTTTCATTAGAAAAATATACTCCACCAGCTCCACTCGTTTCTTGTTTCACAGAAATTCGACTTAAAACGGATTATGTATTCCCAATTGAAGTTCAAATCGCCCAATCGCGAACTGCCGCGCCATCTCGAGCTCGATTTTAATTGTAATATAATATCTACCTTCAACTGATGATTATAAATATATTCTTCAATATAATTCAATATAAATTGAATTATATATTTTAAATTGTCCAATTCACACCATACCTGGATTCTGTTATTTCTGATTATTCCAGAAATATATTATTTTATTATTTATATTAATTAAATATAAATATTATTTAATTCGAGTTATCGATATCATTAAATCGATATTTAATAATTAAATTAATTAATTATTCAACAGTAAAAATGCGGGTCATTACAATCTTTCCCCCTTAAAATAATTTCGTCCTCGAAATTGCTAAGGTAGAAGACGACCCTATCTATTGGGTAAAAATTTATCTGTTTACCTCTTATCTCTTGTTTCTCCGAACCATTTAATATCGACTGAAATATTAATTCCTTTCGACTAACTAAAATTTTCAAAAATCCTGAAAATTTTGTAACACTTTAAATTTTCGGAAAATTTCGCCATAACCTCCTTTATACGGCTCAATCGGTAGGCCTTCTCCAACCCAAAAGAAAATCAAACAGCCAAGCGGCTCATAAGTCACCAAACTCATATATACGATATAAACTTGTACCTTTTTGTCGGGCATATCATTATATCCTTTGCACCTGTTGCCAATTTAACATATACCGATTTCATCCAATCAATTTCTAATCAACCAAATCTCAACACGACTATTCGCTTATATACAAGTCGAATTTCATTCAAACTCCACTATCAAATTTCAAACTCTTAACTCATCAACTCAATTCCATTCCAGGTTATCCTCTAATCAATTCCAGCTTTACTTAACTTCATATGTTAAATTTAAACTCTAGAATTTAAATTCCTGGGTTTTTCTTTCAAATCAGTTTGAAGTCATAATACCAATCCAAAAACTTTGAATTTTTGAATAACTTGTTTTCGCAAAACAATTTAAAAACAAAATCCTTAGTAGTAATCCGTCACTTACAACTCGAAAATGAACACTGATGATGTCGCGATTCATCATCAGAATCTATTTTCCAGCGATTTGAAGTGAGTTCAATACTATATCACTTTCAAAGCCATTTCTAGCACTTCTCATTTTGAAATCAATTTCAAAACACTATTCACAATGTTGTAACAATTTAAAATCTCCTAGGATTTTAAAATCCACATATATTTAATCCATGTTCATCTACAAACACTTATTCAAATTTCCAGTTTTTTAATTCCAATTCAGATTTAAATTCAGATTTAATTTAATTCATAACACTTATACGAATCTTAATTGGTTATTTACATAACCATGTCACTTTTATAATATTACTCGATTATAATGACAACCAACATATCCAATATACTATATTATTTCCAATATAGATACCAAAATATAATTTGGGTAAAATTATTCCATTTACCCTCTTTTCAAAACATACCATGTTGGTTCATCGTATTCAAGTGTTTATAAAACTCCTACCGATACAGTGGATCAAACTGATCGACCAGAATTCATAAACAACTCAACCAATAAATCTCCACAATATAAAACAATTTTAATATTGAATAACAAATACGCGCTCAAACTCAATCTAGGGTATTACTAAACCCATCTCTACCGAGTCACGCCACAGAACCAAGGTAATTCACTTAACCTTAAGCTCTGATACCAACTGTAACGACCCGGAAAAAGGCGATCTTGGTTATACGATATACAACACATATCGAACATCCAAGGATCGAAAATAACCGGAAAGTTAATGAAAGAAATGAGAGGGTGAGGATAGATAAGATAGAAACTTAGAATAGAAGAATATTTTACGGCCAGCCGTTCGACTTCACAACCAACCCTCATTTTCGGGACATGTAGAGGTAAGAGTCACTCGTTCGCCACCTAACGAAAAGCGAGAACCCCCTATCATGCGCACATGCACTAAGCACGCAACATGGACTGGTATGAGTAAAACAGTTTAAAATAGTTTGAGCCATTAAACGATATCTCATAATACCACGCCGTATAACGGAACAGGTTTTTCCCTTGTGAGAATCCAAAATATCTTTATATCAAAAAACTTTTGATATTATAATAATGTCTATCAACCACAATATAATAATCATCTAGCAGAAACGCTTTCATCTCACGCTCTGCATATATAGTATACAATCAAAACCGCAAGCATGTATTGGGTAATGGATTTCCAACTATGACAAGGTATGGAACCACCTTTCGCTAGTGTACCTCTAGAGAGGAATACACTAGGTTCAACAAGAACATCTTGCAACCCGGCCACACATGACCGACCACTCATTTCGCTTGAGTGTATCGAATGTATATCACCAACGGTTGGGATCAGCAACTGTTTCCCAAATGGGACAACATCGACAATAGATTTTTAGAAGTAAATGAAACTCTAGATCATGTGATTATACACCCTAATAGGTGCGACCTACATAGCCATGCTGCCTGCCCGATTTCTGTCATTTTCCGGTTGTGAGGCTAGAGGTAACGCTTATCTCTGACAGATCACACGTTTATTCACTTTGAATGTCACATCGTCATACCCGCCAAATCACAAATTGATTTCCCAAAAAACACCACGGGTATACAGCAAAGAGAAACGAATTCCTCCGCCACCAAACGTGAATACGTTTAAAGAGATCAACTTAAGCGATCTATTAGATATACTCTGTCAGACCTTCTTCCATACAAGTTGTCCTAGGACTGAACAAACCGAAGGCACTATTCAGTACAACCATCTTAGGCAATATTTACCTAAGATTTATACAACAGCCCTTGCACTTTACTCCGTCTTCAATTATCTTTGGCATATATGATTCGCAACGCTTATGGTAATACGGAGTAGTTCTTCGGATAATAATCCAACCGGTCTCTCCATATTAACAACGTTAAAATGGTCGAAAACTTCGATAGTCGATGAGTTAACTATCAAAGAAAAACACGTGTGCAAACAACGATCTTATTTCCAGATGGAAATTACATCGATCAATCACCAATCAACTTTTATCCTTTAAATTAATTTATCATTAATTTATTTCATTTGTCATTTCCTATTTCCATATATTCTACATTTCTTATTTTCTCAATTTAGAAAATATATGTTATTAACACTGGAAAACATTTCCATTTCTTGTTTTCTATATTAGAAAACATTTCTGATTCTTATTTGGAAAACATTTCCAAAACTCTTACATTGGACTTAGACAGATGTTTAAACAAACCATCGCCAAGCCAACTCAAACCATTACACTCATTAACTAAATTTACTTAACCAACTTCACTATCAAACCTTACCATTCCTTTGTTAAGAAGGAAGTCAATCAAGTTGGGGTATAATTACCTCTCAGACCTTAACTGAACAACGTTTTAATTTCGAAATAGTCAAAGTTTATCTTTTTAAATAGTTAACAAACTTCCTTACGTAACTCTCGGATTCTATTTACGTATCCGCTTCTTTATTGAAAACATTGATTATAACGATAACGTTATAATCCCTACTTTCGAAATATCTATGTGACAGCCCGCCCCGCACCAACCGACATTTACTCCAAAAGTGCGTTGTACACATGTCCAGTTAGCACGGAACGGGTCGCCAGAAGGAAAAGAAAGAAGGAAATGAACATACAAAGAACCTGTAGAATGTCTCACAGCGCATAGAACCAAAATATAATAGTAACATACTTGACATAAAACAGGAGAGACAGTGCATAAGCTGAAAGTCAGAACTAAACATCATAGCAGCGGAAATCCAAAATACAGCTTATTACAACTTTCAAACTGTCTCAAAGCAAGGTAAGATAAATGAGGTACACTACTAATGCCCAAGTAGCGACCACCAACGACACAGGGAGAATGTGTATATATATATAATACGTGGAAGCCTCCTGCCCGCCTCCGAATCAGCTACTCGCGCATCCCCAGCTAACCTGTCTCTAGTCTGCTCGTGTGAGCACCTAGAGTAATAAGAGGAGACATAAAACTCTGGGTCAGACATAAAGCCTGGTATGAGCGATAAGCATCCAAAGTGAACAATAACAGGTAGACTAAAACATACCTGAACCTGGACCTGCAACCAAAGAGTTAGCACTACATACTGTACAACACTCTAAGGTATCATATCAAACAGTGTAAAGATACGGAGGTGGGGGAGGTGTGCATGTCATAATGATGGCAAACAATCAAGCATAGCATCCATCCTCACATCTCTCACTCAGTGCATAAAGCATACGATATCCACCACTTCGATCACCCTACATTCCTTGCTACGATCACTTTGCCCTATGAAGT
The DNA here is from genome assembly GCA_030737875.1 of Allium sativum. Lineage (NCBI taxonomy): Eukaryota > Viridiplantae > Streptophyta > Magnoliopsida > Asparagales > Amaryllidaceae > Allium > Allium sativum. The sequence continues at coordinate 497,643,318 of CM060920.1, forward strand.
CATAGATGGCTTCACTGCACTGATAACGTAGCCACTAATTCCTCGCTATGTCCACTAGCCCCATGGAGTTATTCACCCCATCTGCGCTGGCTCATAGCCTTACTAATCCTTACTATGTCCACTTGCCCCATGGAGTTATTCACCCCATCTGCGCTGGCTCATAGTCTTACTACGCATCACCTTGCCCCTCAGGTCGCAATGACCCTACTGCACTGATAACGTAGTCTTGCTACCATCACCTTGCCCCTCAGGTCGCAATGACCCTACTGCACTGATAAGTAGCCCATCATTCCTTTTTAGTGGTGAATCGAAGTTATGAACGTCGACAACTCCTTAGCACACGTCCCGCAGCAAAGTCCAACCATGAAGTGAACTCATTTGTTCCCAACTGGTTCCGGGATCCTGAGCTCTAACTCCCATCTGGACTACCTTTGCATCTCGGGTTATTGGTCATCACAATCGAATCGGATCGGATCAGCCTTCACATTCTTTGTTGGATCGGATCGGCCTCTGCGTTCGGATCGGATCGCGCTTCTTCCATCGGATCGGGTCGTGGTCTTCTAGCTCGTGGCTCCTTTTTCCTAATTCGGATCGGTATCACCACTTCGGATCGGATCGGGTTGCTTCATCTGGGTCGGGTCGTGTCTTCTGATCGGGTCGGATCGTCTCGCCTAGTACCCATCGACTCGTGAACTCCCCACCCTCTTCTGGTTCGGATCGGAAGTACTTGTTGGTTCGGATCGCGCTTCCACTACCGGATCGTGCCACCCAACTTAAGTCGTGACCAACTCCTTTAGACGGATCATGACGCCCATGCTAGAACGGTTCGGGTCGCGCTCACCCCCACCGATCCGATCCGGATTCTGGGTCATTTCCTGCATGTTTCCTGCGACTGTTTTTACGCCATTCGACGGCGTTTTTGACCCATCTAACACTTCTAAACAACCAAAAAGCATACCATACAGTCATAGCAACATGTAGTGTCGATCCCAAACATCAAAACATAAATCATAGCATATGAAATGGATCAAACATACCCAAAATCCCATATTTTCCCCCTAAGCATGTTTAGGTGAAACCAATGATATGATTAGCAAAACTTAACCAAACGGAACCAAATTTCTAACAGAGGTTTAAAATATCATTCCGAATTTTATAAACATTTTTCCAGAATTTTATCATGTTTAAATTCGCTAATTAACACTAATCACTCCTAATTAGCCATAATTAGTGCAAAACTAAGCAAATCACTCACCTTAGCCACAAAATAAACTAAAATCTGAAATGATTCTCTGATTTGATGTGAATCTCAATGCCAAACAGCAGCTCCTTTGTTGCTTTGGTGAAGATCTTCCTTGATTAGGGGTTGCTAAGCCAAATCCTTAACCAAAAGATGATTTGGAGGTGATTTAGAGGTTGGAGGCCATTTTTAGGGTTCCTTGGTGATAAGTGGAGGCTAGAAAACTGAAATGGAATGATTCTCCATCTCATTTCAGCCCTCCCATAACCCTAATCCCGAAATGGGTTATGGGCCTACTCACTAATCACCCGTTTTGGCCCGGTTAAGCAGTTTTTCACCCTCCAAACCTTGTTTCAGCCATATCTCCCAAACGGTAAGTCCGTTTGGCTATTATGACCACTCTACGGAAAGAGAAACCATCAAACGAATCTAATGGAAGTGGTTTCAGGTCAAAATTCCTTTCCTATCAAAAGTTATGGCCAAAACAGTACCGACTAGGGGCAAAATGGTCATTTAAAAATCGACAAAAATCATGAACATGGGAAATGACTCTAATGGATGTTTCCCAAAGTTACATGACCATACAACTTCACACGGGAAAGAAATAAATATTCTACAATCCTATGATGTGTAGAATACGGGTCGTTACACTCTCCCCCTCTTAAGAAATTTCGCCCCCGAAATTCCCTAATCAAAACACACACAAGGGTCCCGCATGCCTATCAATCATAAAACAACCATCAAACATGCAAAACAAGTCTATCCTAGCATGCGGAATAACTAAATCGCAAAGTAAATCTTACCAGGCAAAGAGTTCTGGATAAGCTTTTCTAATGCTCTCCTCTGTCTCCCAAGCACAATCATTCTCGTCCTCGCCCCACTGAACCTTGACTAGCTTCACTGACTTTCTTCGAAGTTGCTTCGTATCGTGCCCCACAATACGAATCGGCTTGCGGTTCCCAACCGCCTCGGGTTCTACTTCGAAGTCCTCTAACTGATCAGGTGAAATAGTCACATCTGAGTCGTGAACGAACTTCCTCAGCTGGGAAACATGAAATACATTATGAACTCCCGCCATTTTCTCTGGTAAGCCAACTCTATACGCCAAATTCCCGACTAATTCAAGAACAGGGAACGGGCCAACAAATCTTGGTGCCAGCTTGCCTCTCCTGCCAAATCGTATCACGCTCTTCAACGGAGAGATCTTAACAAACACCAAGTCACCAACGGAGAGTTTCAAGTCTCTTCTCCTCTTATCAGCATAACTCTTCTGCCTATCCTGAGCAGCTTTCATTCGTTGCTGAATGATCTTGATCTTATCGGAAGTTTCTCTCACCACATCTGGTCCAAGCACAAACTTCTCGCCAGTCTCTATCCAACATGATGGTGAGTTACACGGTCTTCCGTACAAAGCTTCATATGGAGCCATACCGATACTGGATTGGTAGCTATTATTATATGCAAACTCTACTAAATGCAAATGATCATCCCATGATCCACCAAAATCCAATATACAAGCTCTCAAGAGATCTTCCAATATACGATTCACCCTCTCCGTCTGACCGTCGGTCTGAGGATGATATGCGGTACTGAGATGTAACCTTGACCCTAGAGCCTCTTGTAAGCTCTTCCAAAACCCACTAGTGAACAACGGGTCTCGGTCACTCACAATGCTTTTGGGTACTCCATGAAATCTCACTACCCACTTCATATACAATTCTTCCAACTTGGCTGCTGTTCTGGTCGATTTGACTGGTATAAATCTTGCACTCTTAGTCAATCGATCCACAATTACCCAAATGCTATCATATCCCGATCTAGTCCTTGGTAAACCATCGATGAAATCCATCGAAACTTGTTCCCATTTCCATTCGGGAATTTCTAATGGTTGCAACAACCCACTAGGCTTCTTTTGCTCGGCTTTAACTAGCTGACAATTCATGCATTTGGATATAAACTTTCCAACGTCTCTTTTCATCCCTTCCCAGTAGTAAGTCTGCCTCATGTCTCGATACATCTTATTACCACCGGGATGTATAGTCAGTTTTGAGTGATGACATTCTCTAAGCACTTCATCTCTCAAACCATTCACGTTGGGCACAACTAGTCTTCCATTCTTCCGAAGCCATCCATCTCGATCAAGCCCATACACATTCATCTCCTCATCAACTCCCATCTCTAACTTGGAGATGATTTCTAATAGGTTAGGATCGTTCCTCTGGCTAGAACCAATCCGCTCTATCAAAGTGGGTCTGATCGTCAAACTAGCTAGCATAACTGGATCCAATTCGCACCTTGGTCTGAAATCAAACCCCGCGATATACTCCAGTTGCTTCCATTCAAGAAACATTGCCCCTAAGCTGGCATGTCTCCTACTCAAGGCATCGGCTACCGCATTACCCTTCCCAGGTGTGTATGCGATATCAAAATCATACGAAGCCAAGAACTCTAACCATCTCTGCTGACGGAGATTCAGATCTTTCTGAGAGAAGAGATACTTTAAAGATTTATGATCGGTAAACAGCTCAAATCTTTCTCCCAAGAGGTAATGTCTCCACATCTTCAGCGCAAATACAATCGCTGCCAATTCCAAATCATGGGTAGGATACTTCTTCTCATGTGGCTTTAGCTGTCGACTAGCAAAAGCTACAACCCTACCTCCTTGCATCAATACCGCACCCAGTCCGGTACCACAAGCATCTGTGTATACCGTCATCTCTTCATTCCCTTTAGGAATGACTAACACTGGCACACGCGTCAACCTCTCCTTTAGACTCTTGAAGGCATCCTCACACACTCCGTCCCAGACGAAGGACTGATTCTTCTTAGTCAACTGAGTCAACGGTGTTGCTATCTTGGAGAAGTCCTGGATAAACTTACGATAATATCCGGCTAATCCCAATAAACTTCTTACATCTGTAGCATTCTTGGGCGTAGGCCAATCTTGTACCGTAGCCACCTTCGCCGGGTCCACGGCAATACCACACTCTGAAACAACATGACCCAAGAATCTTACTTCCCTTCTCCAAAAATGACACTTAGAGAATTTCGCTTTCAATTGGTGTTTCCTCAACACCTCCATCACTATCCTCAAGTGCCCCTTGTGTTCCTCCTCTGTCCTTGAGTAAACAAGGATATCATCCACGAACACAAGAACAAACTTATTCAACTGATCTCTGAATACTCGATTCATAAGATCCACAAAGTAGGCTGGTGCATTGGTCAACCCAAATGGCATGACCAACCACTCATAAAATCCAGACGGCGTCCTAAATGCCGTTTTCGGAACACTCTCATCCGCCACTCTTAGCTGATGAAATCCTGTCGCGAGGTCCAACTGGGAGAACACTCTTGCTCCTTCCAGCTGATCAAACAAATCATCTATCCGCGGTAGAGGATACTTATTCTTCCTCGTCACCTTATTCAACTCGCGATAGTCCACACACAAACGAAGGGAACCATCTGCCTTAGTGGCAAATACAACTGGTGCTCCCCACTCGGAGACACTCCTTCTAATCAATCCCTTCCTCAAAAGATTGCTGACTTGCACCCCGAGCTCTCGCTGCTCCTTTGGTGCCATACGACGAAGTGGCATCACTATAGGTCTGGCATCTTTCACTAAATCAATACAGAACTCAATCTCTCGGTGTGGTGGAAGCCCGGTCACCTCCTCGAAGACGTCCGGATACTGGCCAACCACGGGCACATCTGACAACTCATCCTGCGGGATGTCGAGGGAATTTACAAAACTAGCCATAACCCCATCACTAGGTAGGCTACCAAACACTACCCTCCGTCCATCATCCGCCCTCACTGTCACCAAAAAGCCCTCACAGTCTACCACCACCCCGTATCTTTGGAGCCAATCGACTCCCAATATAATGCCATACCCAGTAAAGCCCAAAACAAAGCAATCACATACAAACATACATCCATGACTCGATAAGACCAAATTCCTGCAAATCATACTAAGGCAAGTCGAACCACCAATCGGGTTCGTCACAATCAATGGTCTATCGACTATCTCGGGTTCCAGTCCCAACCTATCTACCAGGTCACTAGATATGAAGGAACGGGAAGCCCCAGTATCAAACAAAACTCGAATTGGTACATCATAAATAGAAAGCATACCTTGAATAACAACATTCTTCCCTTTCTCCGCCGCAGTTGGGGCATTCGACGAAGAAGGAATAGCATCAAGAGCATATGCTTTCACAATCTGCTTCTCCTTAAGAGGTTGCGGACACTTATCCTTCTGATGTCCCACTTGACCACAGTTGTAGCACTTCCTTTCCGCTAGCTTGGCCCGACATTCCTTAGCATAATGGCCCTTCTTTCCACAGCTGAAGCACTCAACATCCTTCTTGCTCTTTTTCTGGCCACCTTTAGATTGATCCTGCTTCCTCTTATTCTGAGAACTATTCTTGCCTCCACCACCTGCTTGCGGCTTTGGCCCTTCTGCAGCCTCGGTCTTTGACTTAGGGTAAAGACTCTCTGATCTCAAAGCTTTCCCCACAATCGATTCAAAAGTCTCATCGATGTGATTAATAAGCCTCTCCCCCAAGTATCCATCCAAACCAGTAATGAACTTCTCATTCTTCTTTTCAGGAGTATCGATAAGAGATAGTCTATATTTCGACAAAGTGTCGAACTCAGCAATATAATCAGAAACTGCCCTCCCATTCTGCTTGAGTTCCAAGAACCTCTTGAACAACACTGACTTCTGGGCAGCTGGAATGAACTTCTCGCTAAAGCGAGCCTTGAACTGAACCCAAGTAACCTGGTCCTCTGGAGTAGCTGTTCTAATGGCATTCCACCAATTCATCGCTCGCCCTTGCAGCTGACGAGACGCTAGCCTTCTCTTCATCGCATCCTCAAGACCCAAGTCATCAAAGATACGCTCACAGCTATCCATCCAGTCCTGAACATCCGTGGCCGACTCCGTTCCGTGGAACGGCTTCCCACCAAGATTAGTGTAATCCTTGCACAACTTGGCGAAATCGACCCTAGGCGCCTGCACTACTGGGCCATCACCAACTCCGGGATTGGGAACTGCCCCTTGCACTTCTCTAAGCATGTCTCTCATGAGGTTGGTAAACATCGCCCTCATGTCAGCGGCATTCCCATTATTGGCCCCTCTACCGGTACCTCTAACATGTCGGCTCATCGTCAATCTGAAAAAGGAAAACGATCAACGACCCCATAGTGGTACTAATGCAGTGCAACTTCATTCTTATACTACTAATAGTATATATACACATAGCTTTTGAAAACCAAAGTAATCACAAATACGCGCTCTCATATACGTACTAACTCTCCCTAGTGTCTTTCCCTAGGTTAACTACGCAACCTAGAGCTCTGATACCAAGTGTGACAGCCCGCCCCGCACCAACCGACATTTACTCCAAAAGTGCGCTGTACACATGTCCAGTTAGCACGGAACGGGTCGCCAGAAGGAAAAGAAAGAAGGAAATGAACATACAAAGAACCTGTAGAATGTCTCACAGCGCATAGAACCAAAATATAATAGTAACATACTTGACATAAAACAGGAGAGACAGTGCATAAGCTGAAAGTCAGAACTAAACATCATAGCAGCGGAAATCCAAAATACAGCTTATTACAACTTTCAAACTGTCTCAAAGCAAGGTAAGATAAATGAGGTACACTACTAATGCCCAAGTAGCGACCACCAACGACACAGGGAGAATGTGTATATATATATATATATATAATACGTGGAAGCCTCCTGCCCGCATCCGAATCAGCTACTCGCGCATCCCCAGCTAACCTGTCTCTAGTCTGCTCATGTGAGCACCCAGAGTAATAAGAGGAGACATAAAACTCTGGGTCAGACATAAAGCCTGGTATGAGCGATAAGCATCCAAAGTGAACAATAACAGGTAGACTAAAACATACCTGAACCTGGACCTGCAACCAAAGAGTTAGCACTACATACTGTACAACACTCTAAGGTATCATATCAAACAGTGTAAAGATACGGAGGTGGGGGAGGTGTGCATGTCATAATGATGGCAAACAATCAAGCATAGCATCCATCCTCACATCTCTCACTCAGTGCATAAAGCATACGATATCCACCACTTCGATCACCCTACATTCCTTGCTACGATCACTTTGCCCCATGAAGTCATAGATGGCTTCACTGCACTGATAACGTAGCCACTAATTCCTCGCTATGTCCACTAGCCCCATGGAGTTATTCACCCCATCTGCTGTAACACCCCGTATTTTGGGTTAATACTAAAATTCACTAATTACAGAATAAATAATCTCATATGTGGGAATTAGGGGAAACGGGCTGCGTTATTGCGTTCGTCTCGGAAAAATACGCGAAATAGAGTCCGAGTTTTCGAAAATCGGAGTCCGTATGGCCCGGTTATGGCCCAAGGAAGTTTGCAGAAAAATTAGAGCTAAAAACAGATTTAGGAATTTAAATTTAAATTCAAATTCAGATTAGGAATGGGCCTGGCGGGGTCAGGCGGGAAGCTTCCCGCCCAACCCATGTCGACTGGGCTGTCGACAGGCCTGTCGACAGGGGTGTCGACATGCCTGTCGACTTGCCTGTCGACAGGGTGGCACCGTTCTGTGAACCTGGGTGCACCAGGTTGCACCAGGTTGGGTTTCAGGCTGGCTAGGAGGGCTGGTTCTAGAGATTTCCTAAATCTAAGGGTCCTAATCTAATCTAGGGTTAATCCAAGGGCCTAAAATGCAACCTAATCCTATAAATAACACCCTAACCCTACCCTAATTCATTAATAATTAAACCTAGTAACTAAACTATGGCAAAATGAAACTTGGTCATGGCCTCCACAAATCAATGAAGAGGAAAGCAAGCTCTAATCAACTTCTAATCCATTCTAAGTATCTTAATCTTCTTCATTAGCTTGCTAATTGTGTTTTGGTGAGTTCCTATAGCTTTAATAATCAATTGTTAACTTGATTATGGTAGGATGTGATAAGACATGGTTATGTTTGTGGATAAGTGAGTTATATGCAAGTTGTATGATATGTGAATTGCAAGTTTTATGCCATATGCAAGTTTATTTCCATGTTTTATGATGTAAAATATTATGTTGAACATTTATGCATATGTAACATGATATGCAAGTTATGCATGTGATTTTATGCATGCTAAGTAGTTGGTGTTATGCATGTTAAGTATTTGATGTTGTGCATGCTAAGTATTTGATTGTATGCATGTTAAGTATTGGGTTTTATGCATGCTAGGTGTTTGGTATTATGCATAAATCATGACATGCAAGTTTACCCTCTTAAATGTGATGCATACATATGTGAGATAACATTTTTATATGCTATGCAAATTTACCCTCTTAAATGTGATGCATACATATGTGAGATAACATTTTTATATGCTATGCATGTTTACCCTCTTTTAAGATGCAAGTCATATATGCAAGTTCAACATGTTAAGCAAGTTATGTGTATGCTTATATGCAAGATCAACATGTTATGCAAGTATGTGTATGATGTTATGTAAGTTATGTGCATGTTGTTGTGCAAGTTCATATGCAAGTTAGGTGTATGAGATTATGCAAGTTATATGCATGATGTTATGTAAGTTATGTGTATGTTGATATGCAAGTTATGTTTATGATATCATGCAAGTTATGTGTATGATGTTATGCAAGTTAACATGTAACATGTTGTGCAAGATCACACCTTTAAGACACATGCAAGTTCATCTTTGTATAAACTATGAACACTTATGCAAGTTGCCTTTAGATATGACATATGTATGTTCATGCAAGTTGGGTTATTTAGCAAGGCTAGTTGGGTTAATATTATGATGTGAGTAGACACCTTTTAACCCATGTTAATGCTATTGTGTGCTAAGTGAAACCCATGTTAAGTATGAGAGAATCTTCTCTTGGAAATATGTCGTGTTAGCATAAGTGCGTGGGGAAACGATGGGGTTAATAGACATGTAAATGAATGGTGTGAAATGGTTATGATTAAGCATACCATAAAATGATTAAGCATAAATGGGAATTTACCTATTGAGTTAGGTCTACCCCATGGGAATTTACCTATTGAGTTAGGTCTACCCATGTTATGAAAACTTGATATTAATTAGGGATAATTAATATGGGGGTGATTAATTAGGTGTAATTAATCAACTAAGACACGAGGTTGGACCCTTTTGTAGCGGAAGTCTGCCCGGAACCGACCGGCCATCCAGCGGCTACAAATGATTGGCCCAATGTGAGAGGTCTTAGTCATAAACTAAATACATGATTAAAGTAAAGACACGAGGTTAGACCCTTTTGATGACAGAAGTCTGCCCGGAACCAACCGGCATATCCAGCAGTCATAAAAGACGGTCTAATGTGAGAGGTCTTTATGAGGTCATGATCTTAATTAATGAATTAAGAAACACTTAACCATATTAGCATGTAGTGGGACATGAGGGGTTAAGTGGGTGCCTTGGGGTGGCATGATGAGACTAGTGGGTTGCCTTGGGTGGCAATAGAAAAAAATACGATTAGAATACTTAACCAAGGTGGAACATGTAATTAAGCATGATAAAAAGGGTTAAGTAAGTGCCATGGGTGGCATGTGAGAATACGATTAGAATACTTAACCAATGTGGAACATGTAATTAAACATGATTAAGGGGTTAAGTAAGTGCTTTGGGTGGCATGTGGAAATCTAGTGGGTGCCCTAAGTGGCAATTGAAATATGATTAAAGGACTTAACCAAGATTTATAACATGTAAGGGGACATGGTTAAAGGGGTTAAGTGGGATGCACTAGATTAAACGACAAGCTTAAGTAGTAGCTTGTGGGGGCCCATTTCAACCAATATCCCAAACGTATCTTTGTGGGCTCGACCCATGTCGAGTGACGGGACACGCATATTGGGCTTGATTATAAGAGGCCAAAACGGGTTAGCGGTGGCAACGCAAGTCCAACGGGCTTCATATGCGTGTGTGGGCCCGGGCTGGTAGATAAGCCGTTGTTGCATCGTGTAGATATAAAGCCGTGCACCGTTAGTATTGGGTAGCCACTTTAGGGGAGTGATACACCCCGCTGTGGGACCAGCACGGGTATCTACGATAGGGAGCCGATCGATGGGGAGTAGTGGGTACACCTAGTAAAGATAGGGGCAGACGGCACCTATGTAGGGGTACACGAAACTACTGGGTAAGATTGCTAGGTACACCTAGTGAATGTAGGGGCAGACGGCACCTACGTGGTCAGTTATACACCTAGTGGAGGTAGGGGCAGACGGCACCTACGTGGTCAGCTAGAAGTACCAGAGACTACTAGCTATATTTTCTAAGACTCTAGTGGGATCAACCTTTAAGTAGAAATTACTCTTGGTGGGTAGAACTGGTGTGGTGCAGTGTAGGAATTACCCTTGGGTGGGTAGGGTCTGGGGTGGTGTAAGCTAGTAATTATCCTTGGGTGGATAAATACGTCGTTTCGATTATCGTAGTACATCCTGTGTTTTGTGGACTACTTATTGTAGTCATTATCCCCAGAGGTACCGTACCTTATTTATGTCATACCCTAATTACTTTAATGGTTGTATTGTTAGGGTTACAGGACTCACTCAGACTTATGTCTGACCCCGTTGTTTTTATCTTTTTCCCAACCCTCAGGTTATCAGAGTGGGCCTAGCACTAGTGGGCTTGGATCAGACCGCTATATCTATCTTTTGGGCTTGGATCGTAGAAGTAAAGCTCGGTTTATCTTTTCTGTTATGGCTATTGTCTATGTAGTGGGATTATGTACTTCTATTTTATCAGGATGGATATTATGTACTTGACTCCGGTTTATGGTTTTGTGATGTAACCAAACATGTATTACTTTCCGTTGCAATTAAATGATGATTTTAAATTTTCAAGTATTACTTATATCTGTCTTGCTGTAATTTTACTGTTCTATATTCACTTAAAATACTTCACCGAAACTAAGGCATTCCCCTTTATGAGTGACCTTAGCGGACGTGGGGTGTTACACGTGGTATCAGAGCGAGGTTACCGGAACAGATAAAATTTTTAGAAAAACTATTTTCTAAGAATATTTTTGGAAAGGAGTATTTTCAAAAACATGTCTTTTAAGAGAAAAGTTTTTGAAAGAAAAGTATAATCCCCAATAGCCATATCTATATCTTTCGAATTCTCCATTTTGAATCTCTTCCTTTCTCTCGTTTTGAGTTTCCCCTCCGCGTATAGATGATCTTTCTAAGATAGATAAGGATGGAAAGCCACTTCAAGGGACTTAGACGTTAGTCGGATTAGAAGTTGGTTCAAGAAGGAGGAGGACTGGTAGGTATCTATTGGATAGACGGTGGGAGGAAGGCTTAAATAGTTGTTTGGTTAATGAAGGGTGAGACCTCATTGGTGGGAGGTTACGAGTGGAGAATAGGGAAGAAGAAGGCAAGTTGTTAGCCTTTTGAGAGGAATAGGACACCTTATTAGGATTGTCCAAAGAAGCAAGGGCAAGGTATGGAATCTTCTGGGGGGGTAGTTGTATTCCCTCACGACTAGGGTACCAGATGGGGATAAGACCGTCTAGATTGGAGGTTGGATTTCTTTATCATCCAATTCGAACTTTATTTGATTCTGATGTATCGAGTTTGTTTATCTCATCATTGTTAGTTGAGTCACTGCACTTAGACACCAGTTTAGTAGACGATCCCTTAGTTGTTTCAAACCCAATTGGGCTCCATGATGTGTTTGGGTTTGAAAATTTCTATACTTAGCATTGAGTTTGGATGTGATGCTTGTTGGGCTTCACGGGCTATGGGTTAGTTTTGGGCATGGACTGGTTATCCAGTAGGAGTGCTGTTCTTCATTTTGAAGGGAGAGTTGTTAGGCTTATGGGCCGCCTGAGTAACACTCTCGAGATCTCTTGTAATCCCATAGAATCTGTTATGCTAAGGTATCTAGGATCGCTTGACACGTTGGTCTAGAGTTTGCGATCTGTTAGAGCGGTCCGGGAATACCCGGATGTGTGTGAGGAGGTGAAGGGCTTACCTCCGAAGCGGGAGATTGACTTCCGAATATATCTGGTGGATAATGCTAAACCAGTATCTTGGCCAGTGTGCCACATGGCTCCTAGTGGGAGGAGGGAACTCCATAAGTAAGTAGGCGATTTGCTTGAGAAGGGTTTCATAAGACGAAGTATATCGGAGTGGGGCGCTCCAGTAGTTTTGTTATGAAGGCGGATGGGTCCCTCAGACTTTGTGTAGGCTAAAGAGAACTAAAGAAACTCACAAAGAAGAATAGACACCCATTGCCAAGGATTGATGATCTCTTTGATCGGTCGGCTGGCGCCTCAGTATTTTTGTAATAGGACTTAGCCCCGGGATTTCATCAGTTGAGAGTGGCTGAAGATAGCATAGAAAAGACTGCCTTTAGGACTCCGGATGATTTCTTTTATGAGTGGCTGGTGATGCCATTGGGTTTGACGAACGCCCCCACATACTTTGTTGATTTGATGAGAAGGGTGTTCAGGGAGTACCTAAATAAGTTGTGATGGTCTTTATGGATGACATTTTGGTCTTTTCTAGGAACAAAATAAGTTTTCGTATGTGCTCAATAGGGTGAGCAAAGCCGGTTATAGGATAAACGGTGGTTTTGGAGCGAGACTGGCGAGGACATCCAAAGTTGGTCAAAGGCTTAATTGTTTAGCCATTATTATTATTATTTTTAGTATCATCTCACGTAGGTTGCCTGAACTCGAAGGAGATGTCCCTTGGGTGTTTGTCTGATATTGGTTTCGGCCTTTGGGGCTTGCATTTGGGGGATGTCGAATTCGACTAGGGTGGTCTGCGTGAGAGATGGACAGTTGTGATAATTTTGGATGATATCCTGGTGGAGAAGAGCATGCCCTACATCTTAGGGAAGTGTTGGAGACTCTTCGAGCGCATAGTCTTAGGACAGCATAAGTGGATGGGATCCTTAGCATCCTATGAGTAAGGGTAACATGGTAACGGACACCTTAAGTAGAAAAAGGTTGTCCTTGGGTTCATTGTTCGTTGAACGACGGAGCTTAGGGTTTATTTCTAAGTTTGACTTTAGACCTTCCATTGACTTTGTACCCGGTTTGCTAGCCTCCTTGGTTAGACCTGCTCTTTTGGGGTGGATTGGAAGAGCACAGAGGGACGACCCACAGTTGGTTGAGTTGGTAGAGAAGCTCATAAGGGGGGGAAGTCGTCCAGCCATTTGAGTAGGAACACCCTAGACGATAGGGGTGTTTGCGTAGAAACGGTAGACTTTGTGTACCGCAAGACGAGGGTTTAAGGAAGGCCATTCTTGATGACGCACACCGTTCTAGGATGACCATTCATCCCGGTGGGGATAAGATGTACCAAGACATGAAGAGGGTTTTCTTCTAGGATCGGTATGAAGAAAGATGTGGCCGAGTATGTCGCTCGATGTTTGGTGTGCCAGCAAGTGAAGGCGGAGCAAAGGAAACCAGGTGGGTTGCTTCACCCATTGGAGGTTCCGCAATGGAAGTAGGATAACGTCTCGATGGATTTTATTGACGGGTTACCCAGGTCGAGGAAGGGTAATACAGGAATTTGGGTGGTGGTAGATAGACTTACTGAGAGCACCCATTTCATACCTATGAAGAGCAAGAGGACTGCTCCATGGCTAGCTTCAGTATATCTTCGAGAGATAGTTCGATTACATGGGGTACCCTCTAGCATAGTGAGTGATCGAGATCCTATCTTCACTGGAGAGTTTTTGAAGAATTCGCAAGAGGCGGTAGGGACTCAGTTGGGTATGAGTACCGCATATCATCCTCAGACGGATAGCCAGACTGAGAGGGTGAATCATGTTTTAAAAGACCTTTATGAGGCTATGTATCTTGGATTTTGGAGGTACATGGGAGGAGCATCTTCCATTGGCGGAGTTGCCCGACAGACTTAGTGATGTATTCTAAGGGAGGAAGTGCCTACATGAGACCGCAGAGGTGGTAGAGCCGAGTTTGCTTAGAGAAGTGGAAGCAGAGCGTGATGCGACGATTCGACGAGCTCCTACCTGCATCCTTGGGTCAGAGATTTGGAAGTTGAGAAACAGAGAGGTTCAACTAATCAAAGTACAAAGGGGAGATGAAGAGAGTGACGCTACCTGGGAGACGGAAGCGAAAATGCGTTCAAGGTACCCTTTTCTTTCGGAGGGTATATCCTTTTGCTTCTCCTTCATCGCATATCTTGTGCTTATCTTATCTTTAGTATGTCCTCTCGTTAGTACCTTTGACCTTTAGATAGGGTAAACCTATGGTTGAAACATGTGTTTGAGACATGTTATGGTTGATGGATGCAAGTGGATGCAAGTGTTTGCTAGTGGTTGCTCGTGGACGCATACACACACACTCTAGGCACTAGATCGGCTCAATCACTTCATATTGCATATTGCATAAAATTGTGTGTAGGAAAATATATTTATGGATGTATAATGGTTGTGTTATCACATGGATGATGCATTTTGGTGAATGATTGTGCACTCATATAGATATTGTATGTGTCGATAGGGTTCTCTCGCATACATAATGGATGCATGGCACTATCATGGTTTGCATATGTTCATATGTTAGATGGGGAACATATACACACACTTTTTGCATATGCTCATACATCATTAGAAATTGTTTTAAGGACAATGGATGCCGTGGTTGATGATTTGAGTAGATGGTTGTTTGGATGGTAGGATATGCATTCTCCTTAGCTTAGAGATTTCGGGGACGAAATCCTTTAAGGAGGGGAGAATGTAACACCCCGTATTTTGGGTTAATACTAAAATTCACTAATTACAGAATAAATAATCTCATATGTGGGAATTAGGGGAAACGGGCTGCGTTATTGCGTTCGTCTCGGAAAAATACGCGAAATAGAGTCCGAGTTTTCGAAAATCGGAGTCCGTATGGCCCGGTTATGGCCCAAGGAAGTTTGCAGAAAAATTAGAGCTAAAAACAGATTTAGGAATTTAAATTTAAATTCAAATTCAGATTAGGAATGGGCCTGGCGGGGTCAGGCGGGAAGCTTCCCGCCCAACCCATGTCGACAGGGCTGTCGACAGGCCTGTCGACAGGGGTGTCGACATGCCTGTCGACTTGCCTGTCGACAGGGTGGCACCGTTCTGTGAACCTGGGTGCACCAGGTTGCACCAGGTTGGGTTTCAGGCTGGCTAGGAGGGCTGGTTCTAGAGATTTCCTAAATCTAAGGGTCCTAATCTAATCTAGGGTTAATCCAAGGGCCTAAAATGCAACCTAATCCTATAAATAACACCCTAACCCTACCCTAATTCATTAATAATTAAACCTAGTAACTAAACTATGGCAAAATGAAACTTGGTCATGGCCTCCACAAATCAATGAAGAGGAAAGCAAGCTCTAATCAACTTCTAATCCATTCTAAGTATCTTAATCTTCTTCATTAGCTTGCTAATTGTGTTTTGGTGAGTTCCTATAGCTTTAATAATCAATTGTTAACTTGATTATGGTAGGATGTGATAAGACATGGTTATGTTTGTGGATAAGTGAGTTATATGCAAGTTGTATGATATGTGAATTGCAAGTTTTATGCCATATGCAAGTTTATTTCCATGTTTTATGATGTAAAATATTATGTTGAACATTTATGCATATGTAACATGATATGCAAGTTATGCATGTGATTTTATGCATGCTAAGTAGTTGGTGTTATGCATGTTAAGTATTTGATGTTGTGCATGCTAAGTATTTGATTGTATGCATGTTAAGTATTGGGTTTTATGCATGCTAGGTGTTTGGTATTATGCATAAATCATGACATGCAAGTTTACCCTCTTAAATGTGATGCATACATATGTGAGATAACATTTTTATATGCTATGCAAATTTACCCTCTTAAATGTGATGCATACATATGTGAGATAACATTTTTATATGCTATGCATGTTTACCCTCTTTTAAGATGCAAGTCATATATGCAAGTTCAACATGTTAAGCAAGTTATGTGTATGCTTATATGCAAGATCAACATGTTATGCAAGTATGTGTATGATGTTATGTAAGTTATGTGCATGTTGTTGTGCAAGTTCATATGCAAGTTAGGTGTATGAGATTATGCAAGTTATATGCATGATGTTATGTAAGTTATGTGTATGTTGATATGCAAGTTATGTTTATGATATCATGCAAGTTATGTGTATGATGTTATGCAAGTTAACATGTAACATGTTGTGCAAGATCACACCTTTAAGACACATGCAAGTTCATCTTTGTATAACCTATGAACACTTATGCAAGTTGCCTTTAGATATGACATATGTATGTTCATGCAAGTTGGGTTATTTAGCAAGGCTAGTTGGGTTAATATTATGATGTGAGTAGACACCTTTTAACCCATGTTAATGCTATTGTGTGCTAAGTGAAACCCATGTTAAGTATGAGAGAATCTTCTCTTGGAAATATGTCGTGTTAGCATAAGTGCGTGGGGAAACGATGGGGTTAATAGACATGTAAATGAATGGTGTGAAATGGTTATGATTAAGCATACCATAAAATGATTAAGCATAAATGGGAATTTACCTATTGAGTTAGGTCTACCCCATGGGAATTTACCTATTGAGTTAGGTCTACCCATGTTATGAAAACTTGATATTAATTAGGGATAATTAATATGGGGGTGATTAATTAGGTGTAATTAATCAACTAAGACACGAGGTTGGACCCTTTTGTAGCGGAGTCTGCCCGGAACCGACCGGCCATCCAGCGGCTACAAATGATTGGCCCAATGTGAGAGGTCTTAGTCATAAACTAAATACATGATTAAAGTAAAGACACGAGGTTAGACCCTTTTGATGACAGAAGTCTGCCCGGAACCAACCGGCATATCCAGCAGTCATAAAAGACGGTCTAATGTGAGAGGTCTTTATGAGGTCATGATCTTAATTAATGAATTAAGAAACACTTAACCATATTAGCATGTAGTGGGACATGAGGGGTTAAGTGGGTGCCTTGGGGTGGCATGATGAGACTAGTGGGTTGCCTTGGGTGGCAATAGAAAAAAATACGATTATAATACTTAACCAAGGTGGAACATGTAATTAAGCATGATAAAAAGGGTTAAGTAAGTGCCATGGGTGGCATGTGAGAATACGATTAGAATACTTAACCAATGTGGAACATGTAATTAAACATGATTAAGGGGTTAAGTAAGTGCTTTGGGTGGCATGTGGAAATCTAGTGGGTGCCCTAAGTGGCAATTGAAATATGATTAAAGGACTTAACCAAGATTTATAACATGTAAGGGGACATGGTTAAAGGGGTTAAGTGGGATGCACTAGATTAAACGACAAGCTTAAGTAGTAGCTTGTGGGGGCCCATTTCAACCAATATCCCAAACGTATCTTTGTGGGCTCGACCCATGTCGAGTGACGGGACACGCATATTGGGCTTGATTATAAGAGGCCAAAACGGGTTAGCGGTGGCAACGCAAGTCCAACGGGCTTCATATGCGTGTGTGGGCCCGGGCTGGTAGATAAGCCGTTGTTGCATCGTGTAGATATAAAGCCGTGCACCGTTAGTATTGGGTAGCCACTTTAGGGGAGTGATACACCCCGCTGTGGGACCAGCACGGGTATCTACGATAGGGAGCCGATCGATGGGGAGTAGTGGGTACACCTAGTAAAGATAGGGGCAGACGGCACCTATGTAGGGGTACACGAAACTACTGGGTAAGATTGCTAGCAAATTCTGGAAGGCTTTCCAGACAGAATTAGGAACGAAACTGAATATGAGCACCGCTTATCACCCTCAAACAGATGGCCAAACTGAGCGGGTAAATAGAATTCTCGAAGATTTATTGCGGGCTTGTATAATTGATTTTGGTGGGTCATGGGAAGATCACTTGCATTTGGCAGAATTCTCATATAACAATAGCTATCAAGCAAGTTTGGGAATGTCGCCATTTGAAGCATTATATGGCAGACCGTGCAGATCTCCAACATGTTGGGTAGAACCTGGCAATAGACTTGTGTTAGGACCCGATATGATTAGAGAAGCGTCTGATAAAGTCGACTTCATCAAAAAGCGATTGAGAACCGCGCAAAGCCGACAGAAAAGTTATGCAGATTCTAGAAGAAGAGATTTGACATTTGCTGTTGGTGACCATGTTTATTTGAAGGTTTCTCCGATGAGAGGGGTAATCAGATTTGGCAAAACTGGGAAGTTGGCACCGAGATTTATTGGTCCCTTTCCTATACTCGAACGAATTGGAACTCTTGCTTATAGGGTTCAATTACCAGATTGGTTGCCTGGAGTGCATGTTGTATTTCACATATCTCAACTTAGAAGACATGTGCATGATCCAGATCTTGTTGTAGAAGAAGCAGCGCAACAGGATATAGACATAACTCCAGAATTAGCACTCAGAAGAGAGCCATTAAAGATTGTTGGCAAAGAAACTAGAGAACTCAGAAGCAAAAAGGTTCATTTAGTTAAAGTGCAGTGGAGCAGTGATCCTAGAGACTGTACTTGGGAGACTGAGGAAAGCATTAAGCAACCTTACCCCAAATGCAGAGTGGATATCTATGACTAACTCCGGTGCAAGGTACCTTTATAATACTTTGCATTTACATTTTGTTTCCTACTTTACTGTTGTTTCCTTTTCGAGGACGAAAAGTTTTAAGTGGGGGAGATTGTAATAACCCGGAAAATACGAGCCAATTTAAAATTTTTAAATTGGTGACTTCAAAGGAATTTGAACAATTGAAATAGAATATTTCAATAAAATAGTGAATTAGAAATAGTGAGTTAGGTTGAAAATTTGAATTCAAACTTTGACTGACTGTGCAGGGTGGAAAATATAATGGATTTTAGCGAAACCCAAAAAATTTAAATTTGTTTATCAATACCTTTCTAATGAATCTGAAAAATCGAAGTTTCATAACGGAAATCAAAAGTTATGGCCGAATGAATTTTCAGAATGGTCGCTATATAGAATATATAGCCCTCGAAATTTGATATTTTGCATACGACCTCGGAATTCGATGAAACCACTTTTGTTGGGTTCGGGATGTCAAACTATTTCTAGATTTCAAATTTCATAATTTTTGAAGCTAGTATGTGAGCATGGCAAAAGAAAATGCGTTTGGTCAATTTCTGTTAAATTGGATCGACCAGAAAATGGCCATTTTTCAAACGATCTCAGAATTCGACGAAACTAGTTTTGTTGGGACCATAGCGTCAAAACATAGCTAGATTTATTTTTCTGGAATTTTTCGAATCAGTTTGTGGCCCTGGCAAATTGAAATGTACGTTCAAAGTTAAAAATTAAATGTTTTATACTTTAATTTGAAAAATAACTGATTGTAACAGTCGAATTGGCCAACGAAACCTATCCCGTTGTGTCCGGGATGGGGGTATTTAGCTAGGGATGACAGTCGTTGGGTTTAAAAAGGAGTTCGTTGGAGAAAACACTATTTAAAAATATAATATATATATCGGCCAATATGATTTTTTCTTTCATAATTAAAAAAATAAAAAAAAACCCTAAACCCTCGAATCAACGGCGAACCCCGTTCCCCCCCTTCTCTCCTCCGTCGCCGCCGCTATAGCCACTTCCAGACGCCGCCACCGCCACCCCTCGACGCGCCTCCGCCTCCTCTTCAAATCCGACCCCACCACGACCCCGACCGACCCCTCCTCCGCCCGAATCGAGCCCAGAAAGTCCCGACCTTCCTGGCGCCGTCGACGACGATCCCGACCACCGAGCGCCACCAAACCACCACCGACAGATAGCCCTCTCCTCCCTCTTCCACGTCCAACCCGCCGATCATCCCCTCGTGCCTCGGTTCTCGCGAAAACCGCAAACCTAGTTTTGAACCATCGTGAAAGGTGAGTTCTTTTTTATGTTTGCACTTTGAAAAATCATATCTTTTTGGTGTGTTGATGAAATTCGATGAAACAGGAAACATCGGGACCGCAAGGAAGCTCTCTACCACATAGAAGAAGCCGCTGATTTTTCTGAGTCATCTACGATTTTTAGCACTCCGAAAACCAATGTGAGAAATCTAAATTAAATAAATTTGAATGGAAAATGTCGTGTATAAATTATATTAGCGAAATATAAATTACACACGTGTTGTATACCTCATGTACATGCGTGGTGTAAGCTATATAAGCGAAGTATGAATTATACATGCATAGAATAATAGACATATGTGTTGAAATGCAAGTGAAATAATATATATATATATATATATATATATATATACTCCCCTCGTCCACAAACCATGGACGATATTTATTGTTGTGAATTGGTGTGAAATATTGGATGAAAAATACGAATGGTTGAATAATTGTTTGTGGTTAATATTGTTTGGTTATGGTTGAAAAATACCCATTGGTGACTGAAATGAATTGGAAATATTTGTGGAAATAAAAATAAAACATGCCGCCTGCGTGCGATTTAGATGCATGAATCCCCATTGTCAAAAACCGCGAGGTTTTAAGGTAGAGTGAGGAGCCGTACTAGGGACGGTGCCGGTTTTAACTACCCTGCCGTTATGCTGCCGAAATTTGGAATAATCTTTGTGTGTTAGAATTATTTTCATATGTTGAAATTATTTTCATGCGTTGAAATTAAAGTCATATGTTGAAACTATATCCATGTGTGGAAATGTTCATGTGTTGAAAAGTGTTGTGTGAAAACTGAATTCATTTGTGGATGAATGAAGTGTTTAAACAATAAAAATCACCTTTTTTTAAATATATATGAAGTAAGAAAAATATTCGTGTTATATAAATATTTTCAACAATAAAAATTTCATCTTTCTAATATGAACAACATAAATAAAATATCCATGTGTGGAAATGCTCATGTGTTGAGAAGTGTGTGTAGTGGAAAAGTTGATGTGTTGAATAAAAAGATCGAACAATAAAAATTACATTTTTATTGAAACTATGAATTGTTGAAATTATCCATTCGTCGAATAAATATTTAAATGATAAAAATATCATTTTTTATCTTATATGTGATATGCTAGAGATATGCGGACGTTGAAATAAATATTTGTGAATGAAATATTATTTTTAACATGCATAGGAACTAAATAAAATAGTCATGTGTTGAAATATATTTTAGTTCGCCAAAATTATCATCTTTGAAATGTGAAGTGTTAAAAATAGCCACTTGTTCAAATAAATGTGCATGAGTTGAAATATACATTAATTAGCTAATGATATGATTTTAGCCTATGCATGCAACATTAGAATGAATGGTGTTTTTAAACCAAAGTAAATCGAATATGAAGTTGAATGGAATATGATAAGTGATAAAAATTGTATATTTGTACATGCATATTTATTGAACAGGTTATAGCAAAGGGGCTAGAGAAGAGGAATAAAATTTTGTGCCCGACAAATAGGTACACATTTACTGTTTTGTTTGGGTGATGATTTTATGAGCCTGTTGGCTAGCCGCTTGGCTTTTTCTTTTTCTTTTTGACATGAGACGCCCATGTGGCTATTTGGGAATTTTCCCAGCCCCTCCCGTACAAAGGAGGTTATGGCGAAATTTTCCAAAAATTAAAGGCGTTAGTGAAATAATTGAAGTGAAAACGATATAGGAATTTTTGAATGAACTATATTTATATAAATATATAAATATAAATAAAATTAAAACGAAACGTGCCCGTGCAGTTCGTGTTTTGAAACCGTGATTTCGAACGACTAGTGCGGGAAATCCGACCATTGGATTTTCCCGAAACCGCAACCGTTGGGTTCGCCTTGGAAATATCTTTCCAACGGCACCAACTTTTTGAAGATCCGACGGTTGGATTGTCTGGAATGTTTAATTCAAATCTGAAGAAAAACAGCGCCAGAAACGATTATATTTTTATATATATATAAATATAATTAAATTAAATCGAATAATGACGCTGTAGTTCGTAAATTGAAATCGTAATTTCAAATGGCTAGTGTGGAAGATCCGACCGTCGGATTTTCCCAAAACTGAAACCGTTGGATTCGTT
Source organism: Allium sativum (assembly GCA_030737875.1). NCBI lineage: Eukaryota > Viridiplantae > Streptophyta > Magnoliopsida > Asparagales > Amaryllidaceae > Allium > Allium sativum. The sequence goes on from CM060920.1 coordinate 497,665,577, forward strand.
TCGAAATGACCTTCCTAATGATATAAAATTTGTGAAGATCCAACGGTTAGATTTTCAGATATGTATAAAATAAAATTAGTGAAAAACAGCGCCAGTGCATCGACGCGACCTGAAACGTCATTTAATTAAATAGGGCCGTTTTAAATTAAATAAAAATGGCGATATATCGTTATAAAATACTATAGATGATATAGAGTGGAAATAAACCAATTTTGTTGTGATTGCTTGATATGTGATGGTTGAATGTATTTAACATGAAAATTATAACTAAAGAACTGAAATGTGAATGTTGAATAGTCCAACCATGTGATAAATTGATTTGAAAATCTAAATATACGTGGATTATTTGAAAAGGCCGAGTTCATCTCATTTCAAATAATCGATCGACGTTGAGAAGTCGAAGAGTGGGAGACGGTCGAAGACCGACGATCTTCACCTTGGATGGATGGGCGCTACTGATGCTCGTGATTGGAGTAGCTACCATGAAGGAACTGAAGTAGTAGCCGTCCAAACATACTGTTGATTGTACGGATATGCGAGGAATTGATGCCTCATGTTTCGTTCAGACCCAGAACGGACTTGTAAATGGACTGTGTGTCTGACATTGGATTTTGTTCTGTGTTGATTGATCTCTGTTAAATATATATCTGTTTGGCGGCGGAGAATTTATTCTCTTGCTTAACGCCCTTCTCTGAGACGTACGAGCTCAGAGGTTATGTATTGATAGAAATCAGTCGCATGGAGTGGATTGCCTGTGTGGCATGCCTGAGTGGCATATGATCAAGGCTTCTGTTGCAAAGCAAAGTCTTGTGGTTGATGATCAAAGCATGGTCTGGGTGACGTAGCTTTGTGTATAACGTGAATTCGCGAGCCTCACACCCCGGTATGAGTCAAAAACGGGAGAAGGACCCAAGGAGTGCACAACGTTTATTTCTAGCTATGGTGGTGTCAGTGACCTCCCAGCCCTGACATTTATATCTACTTTTCACCTGTGTGGTTGTTGGAATACGGGGCGCCTCGATTATAGGTCTGTAAGGACTGGGAAACGTGTGTTCAAGAATTGCTAATCCTCAAAAGTAAGAGAGGACCGGCCTTGGAGGATCCAGGGATTGTTGTGTGCGGTCCCGAGGCATTTGCTAGAGTGTCTCGAATCGGAGAGGAGCTTGCCCCTTGCCTCGACTCATGAAGGAACCCAATTTCCAATACGAAATATGCGGACGTGATTGTATTACTAGTATGGCGACATAGTAGATGGTAGCTATGCCGCCTAGGATTGATATTTATGATTGAATTTGCTTTTGAAACATATATACACTAGTAATAGTATCAAACACTTTTGTTTTATTCGTAGGAAGCATTTTTTGGCCATTATAAGGTAAAAACTCTATCCTCCGGCTTGCGTTACATTATGTGATGGGACCTGAGTCTTATAATGGCTTCATTTTATAAAAAGCATTGCGATGATTTAATCATTTACTTTATTTCATGCACTAGCACTCATTGGAGTAAACCCGTTCCGCGAAAGTGGCGTGGTCCTTTGATTTGCCTTATTATTGTTGTTAATAAGTTAAGTAGATTTCTCATACCAGTCCCATGACTGACTCGTAGTTTGTTTCACCTTGCAAACTCGGGTGCCCTCATTTTCACACGGGCAGCCTAGTTACAGGTTTCTGACGCACTTTTGGCTCATGGTGAGGCTTAACTACACCGTGCTGACTTGGATTTTCTCCGCTATTATTGTATCTATATTATGATTCCGCCATTGGCGATGTAGACTGATATTTATTTTGTGTACTCTTTATGTATGATTCCGCCTCAGGCGATGGTGACTGACTATGTATCATTATGCACTAAGTTGTATCCTGTACTGTGCTTCTCTGATGTGATGATATCTATATGATTCCGCTGTCATATGTGTGTAAATTTTCTATTTTCTATTTATGCTATTATCTGTGATATGCTAATGATGATTAATGTGTTATATTCCAATGATTATCCTTAACACCGTGTCATGGGGTTTTGGGATCGTCACAATTATTCTTCATGTCATCTTCACCATTTGATTTCCTCTGCCATTTTGTCTGTAGAAAGAAAAAAAGTGGGACAAAAAGAAACAAAGCAAAGATGGGAAGGCGCCTCAAGTAGCAAACATTTTCCTCCTCTTCCTTCCAGCGTGCATGAGTCTCCTCTTCCTTTTCACTAATTTTCCCTATCTTCCAAGCGTGAGTTCTCACCATGATATATATATATATATGAATTTTTTAAAGGTTTTGTAAACAGCATGCGTGAGTAATGTATTAGTTTCTAAAACTTTATGATTATGACGTATATTATTTTAATGCATGCGTTGATATGATAACCCTAGCCTTATTTCTCGGCTAAATTATGCTAACATCGTTCTTCTTTCCAAATTCTCTGGTGCTAATTCTCTCTCTGATTTTCGCCCCATTAGCTTGCTTAATACCACTTTTAAAATTGTCACCAAATCTCTTGCTAATCGTCTTCAATCTGAGATTTCTGATCTTATTGGCGTTGAGCAATCAGCTTTCATTCAAGAACGTTGCATTCTCGATTGTATTACAACTGCTCAAGAGGTAATTTCTTATTGCCACAATACTGCTACACCTGGTGTCCTCCTCAAATTAGACTTCTCTAAAGCTTTTGACTCTGTTAATTGGGAATTCATTCTTCAAATGTTTAAACATAGGGGATTATCTCAGCGATGGTGTAATTGGATTGATTGTATTCTTAAGACAAGTCACTCATCTATTTCTACCAATGGAAATATTGGAGGTTTAATTAAATCCAATAGAGGACCTCGGCAGGGAGATCCACTATCTCCTCTTATTTTTGTGTTAATTGCAAATGTATTTAATCAAATGGTTAAGAGAGTGATTGAAAATAACTATTTTGATGGAATTCATCTTCCAAATGCATCTCTTGCAATCTCTAATCTTCAATTTGTTGTTGTTATAATCATTTTTTCATCTCCTAACCTTAACCATATTCACTGTCTTAAAGTGGTGTTGTATGTGTTTGAGCTTATATCAGGTCTTTCCACTGATTTTTCGAAAAGTTCAATTACAATGTTAGGAAAAGCTGATCATTTGGGTCCATCTATCTTTTCTATTCTTAATTGTTCTATTCATAATTTCCCAATTCTTTATTTGGGAATTCCTCTTAGGCCTACAAAGCTTCATAGATCGGATTGGTTGCCACTCATTCATAAGATTGAAAAGAGGTTATCCTCGTGGAACGCTAATTCCCTTTCCTTAGCTGGTCGCTTAGTGTTGGTTAAAGCTATATTATCTGCTTTTCCAACATGTTGGATGTCTTTTCATAAGCTTTCTAAATGGGTGATTTCGAAAATTGATTCAATTAGAAGTGCTTTCTTATGGAATGGGAACAAAGTCAAAAAATTGGTTAATTGGCAAACAGTGTGTTTACATTTTGATCAGGGGGGCTTGGGTATAGTTAATCTCTTTACTTCAATCTGGCTCTTCTATCAAAATGGTTATGGCGGATTGTATCTCCAGGTTCTTTCATTTGGAAAGATTGGATTCTTTCTCATTATTATTCTCGAAATTCTCACCTTGTTCTACACTTTCTCCCCTCTGTTAAGCCTTCTCCATTTTGTTTGGTGTAATTTCATGTATTCCTCGTATTAAAAATTTGTTTCATGTAAGTCTGGGTAATGGTGAAACTTGTTTATTCTGGCATGACATATGGCATAGCCAGCTCCCACTAAATCATCTTTTCCCTTTGATTTCCAATGAGTACTCTTCTGTGGTGAATTTAATCAATAATGGCCCTTCTTCTCTTTGTCCTTCATCTATATTTGATGTTCATGTTCTTAATAACCTCCTTGATGTCTCTAGTCTTGTAACGACCCGGAAAAAGGCGATCTTGGTAATCGATATACAACACATATCGAACATCCAAGGATCGAAAATAACCGGAAAGTTAATGAAATAAATGAGAGGGTAGGGATAGATAAGATAGAAACTTAGAATAGAAGAAGAAGAAGAATACAACATCAGAGTAACACGAACCTCACAGCGGAACGAATAACATATAATATATATCAAATTTTGAAATGTAAATCTGTACTTGAATATACATATCATTTCCAAAGTACAACACTTACAACACAGCGGAAATAAACAATAATTATATGATCCTGAAGCCTCCTGCTCCAAGCTCTTCCAGAATATCTGTAAATTCCGACTACTTGACTGCCCGTACAAAATTGGGCACCCAAGAGTTTAGGGAAAACAAAACAAAATAAACTCCGGGTTATCATGCGAACATGCACTAAGCACGCAACATGGACTGGTATGAGTAAAACAGTTTAAAACAGTTTGAGCCATTAAACGATATCTCATAAGACCACGCCGTATAACGGAACGGGTTTTTCCCTTATGAGAATCCAAAATATCTTTATATCAAAAACCTTTTGATATTATAATAATGTCTACCAACCACAATATAATAATCATCTAGCAGAAACGCTTTCATCTCACGTTCTGCATATATAGTATACAATCAAAACCACAAGCACGTATTGGGTAATGGATTTCCAACTATGACAAGGTATGGAACCACCTTTCGCTAGTGTACCTCTAGAGAGGAATACACTGGGTTCAACAAGAACATCTTGCAACTCGGCCACACATGACCGACCACTCATTTCGCTTGAGTGTATCGAATGTATATCACCAATGGTTGGGATCAGCAACCGTTTCCCGAATGGGACAGCATCGACAATAGATTTTTAGAAGTAAATGAAACTCTAGATCAGGTGATTATACACCCTAATAGGTGCGACCTACATAGCCATGCTGCCTGCCCGATTTTTGTCATTTCGCGGTTGTGAGGCTAGAGGCCACGCTTATCTCTGACAGATCACACGTTTATTCACTTTGAATGTCACATCGTCATACCCTCCAAATCACAAATTGATTTCCCAAAAAATACCACAGGTATACAACAAAGAGAAACGAATTCCTCCGCCACCAAACGTGAATATGTTTGAAGAGATCAACTTACGTGACCTATTAGATATACTCTGTCATACCTTCTTCCATACAAGTTGTCCTGGGACTGAACAAACCGAAGGCACTATTCAGTACAACCATCTTAGGCAATATTTACCTAAGATTTATACAACAGCCCTTGCACTTTAATCCGTCTTAAACTATCTTTGGCATATATGATTCGCAACGCTTATGCCAATATGGAGTGGTTCTTCGGATAATAATCCAACCGGTCTCTCCATATTAACAACGTTAAAATGGTCGAAAACTTCGATAGTCAATGAGTTAACTATCAAAGAAAAACACGTGTGCAAACAACGATCTTATTTCCAGATGGAAATTACATCGATTAATCACCAATCAACTTTTATCCTTTAAATTAATTTATCATTAATTTATTTCATTTTTCACTTCCTATTTCCATATATTTAACATTTCTTATGTTCTCAATTTAGAAAATATATGTTATTAACACTGGAAAAACATTTCCATTTCTTGTTTTCTATATTAGAAAACATTTCTGATTCTTATTTGGAAAACATTTCCAAAACTCTTACATTGGACTTAGACAGATGTTTAAACAAACAATCGCTATGCCTACTCAAACCATTACACTCATTAACTAAATTTACTTAACCAACTTCACTGTCAAACCTTACCATTCCTTAGTTAAGAAGGAAGTCAATCAAGTTGGGGTATAATTACCTCTCAGACCTTAACTGAACAACGTTTTAATTTCGAAATAGTCAAAGTTTATCTTTTTAAATCTTTAACAAACTTCCTTACGTAACTCTCGGATTCTATTTACGTATCCACTTCTTTATTGAAAACATTGATTATAACTATAACGTTATAATCCCTACTTTCGAAATATCTAACTTCCATTATAACTTTTATTCTTTAATGTGAATAAATAAATAAACACCTAATTTATAAATAAATAAATCTTGATTTAAACACCGGAAAGTAAATAATACTTTCCCGAACTTGATATAATCGAATTCGACGATTAACTCTCTTTCGAGTAATCTCTATTTGATTAACTCTCCTTCGAATATCTATATTCGATTAACTCCCTTTCGAATACCATATTCGATTTACTAATATTTGATTAACTAATGTTCGACTTAACTCTATTCGATTAACTCGACTCGACTAACCATACTCGACTCACTTCTTTTGAATAACTATATTCAATTTACTTACCTTCGAATACCATATTCGATTTACTTAACTTTCGAATACCATATTCGATTTACTCTTCTCGAATAACTATATTCAATAATCTCTCTTCGAATAAACTATATTCGATTACTCCTTCGAATATCTTATATTCGATAACTCCTTCGAATATCTTATATTCGATAACTCTTTCTTTCGAATAAACGATATTTGAAAATCTATCTTTTCGAATAAACTATATTTGATAAATCTCTCTTTGAATAAACTATATTCGATTACTCCTTTTCGAATAACTAAATTCGATTAACTCCTTTCAATTAAACTTAAATCGATAACTCCTTTCGATTTAACTAATCGATAACTCCTTTCGAATAAATTAATCGATAACTTCTTTCCTTAAACTTTATTCGAATAAACTATATTAGATACTCCTTTAACTCTATTCGAATAAACTATATTCTATATTCCTTTAACTTTATTCAAATAACCAATATTCGACAACTCCTTTGGATTAACTCGGTTCGATTAACTCATCTTAATTAACTCGACTTGATTAACTCCATTTGAATAACTCTAACTAGTTAACTCTAAATGGTCAACTCTAACTGATTAACTCTAACTGGTTAACTCTAACTCTAATCGATTAACTCTAACTAGTTATCTCTAACTGGTTAACTCTAGCTCTAATCGATTAACTCTAACTGGTTAACTCTAACTCTAATCGATTAACTCTAACTGGTTAACTCTAACTCTAATCGACTAACTCTAACTGGTTAACTCTAACTCTAATCGATTAACTCTAATTGAATAACTAATATTCGATTAAATCATTTCGATTTACTCTTTTGAATTATTCCTTTGAATTATTTCCTTTGGATTATCTCCTTTGAATTATTCCTTTGAACTATTTCCTTTGGATTATCTCCTTTGAATTATCTCCTTTTCTATTTTTTACTTAACAAATAACTATTCCCTTTTCAAATTCTATTTATTTAACAAATAAATATTTCCTTTATCTTTTCTATTTATTTAACAAAAAAATATTTCCTTTATCTTTTCTTTTTATTTAACAAATAAATATTTCCTTCTACATTTGTTTTTACAAATATTTTCTTTTATATTTGTTTTACAAATATATTCCTTTATATTTGTTTTCACAAATATTTCCAATTCAATTATATTTGTTTTACAAATATAATTTATTTTCAATATACACTTTGACAAATCCCTTTGTATATTCCAGTATTTCTTATGGTGTTTCAAATACCATATATCATTTCTCAGTATCACCCAAACACACACAATCAACAAAAGATTGTATATCACATCATATATCACAATATATATGAACAACAGTAAAATAAATGTTGAGGAATCCAGTTGGATTCCTCCGACCTGTTTCCCTGCATCACAGATGTTAAACAATATAATTAACATCGATTTCATTTCAATATGAAATATTCTGCTAAACAGAATCAATATTTGATTAACGATTTATATCTGTATCGTTATTTAAAATTTCAACCAATACATAAGCAATTCAACCAAATAGTTAACACACGTCAATCAACAGAAAATTATCAGTTCTAAGAATACGTTATAAAAATATAACTGTTCAGAGTTGGTGAGTTTTACTCACATTGGACGATCATCGTTAATAAAGATAACCATCGCTTGATTCGTACGGACAATTTATTTTGCTATAAATTGTAACGGGCCTCAATCCACTCCCAGTCAGTTCCATTGGGTAGCCACCGTCCATACGATCCTAACAGATCTTGTTTCGCTGAGTTTCGACCACATATGAGAAAGTTATGATATTTCTAAGTGAGTATACATTAAATTTGAATTTAAACTAAATTGATTAAAACCTTTGGGCTTTACCCTCATATGTCGGCCCACTACCATATCCCAGAACCCAGCCCGTTCGCCCAACCTCTTCTTACTCGATTTCCACGCGAGCTGCAGGTAGTTAAACACAACCATTTCCTCACGTCCATCTCCAAACCGCACCTTCAATCCTTTACGAAATCGAAAAATAAAACCACCGTCATCTTCCTCTTCAATTCCTCTTTCTACCCATACTCACAACACCGATCTCGCTCACCATCATTGTATCGCAACACCAGACCTCAGCGAGCCCCTCTAGAACTCGAGCGATGCTTCTTCCCATCGAATGTACCCAGATTTCACAAACAAGCTCCCTTTTAACCCTTTAATATCAATACACCATCTGACACAACAAAAAATCACTACATCTCACAATATATCGAACCCTAGGTGCTGCGCCTAATTTACAGTGACGGGAAACTGTGTCGAGCCACACAAAAACCATATGAGAGAGACGAGATTCTCCGCCGGACTCCATATGTATATGTACAATGATTTACAGATTTTATTTGAAATTGTTTGATTTTTCTGAAGATGGAAACTTTACTGGAGAAAATGAAAAATGTTAGCGGCTCATTCTTTCTTACATTTATAAAGGGTCTGGGTGTAGCTGAGAAGGGAGAAGATGTGGCCTGTTTAGGTTCACTAAAGTAGGATATTTTTATTTAATATTTTTATATTTTATTTCTCCAATTTCTCATTGTATCTGCCTTCCAAAAATCCCTGTGATTACATACGATACCTAAAAAATCACGAGAATGGGCATGCAGCTAGAGTTTGACATTACTAACCCAACAAAACTGGTTTCGTCGAATTCCGACTTCGTTTGCTCACACAGCGTATTTTTAACCGTCAAAATACTAACTGTTTTTCACATTAAAAATCGGTATGGCCACATACTGACTTCAAAAATCACGAAAACTGAAATCTAGCAATAATTTAACATTCCGGATCCAACAAAATTAGTTTCGTCGAATTCTGAGGTCGTTTGCAGAACTGGCTATTTTTAAAGCTCTAAATAACCCTTTTAAATATATAAATATATTTAAAAATAATTAAATTAAATATTTAAAAATAAATATTATTGTATATATTCACAGTGGAATACCATACAACTCCAATTGGATTTATAACTTGATATTTCAAAATTTCCAATTATATCGATATTCAAATTATATTTAGATCCTTTTTAAAATATAAATAAATCGATATAAAATAAAAAGGAATTCCACAACGACTTTTCTAAAATTTGATTTGGACATAAATCAAAATCTACACGACTAAATCCCGATTTTTCTCTTTCATTAGAAAAATATACTCCACCAGCTCCACTCGTTTCTTGTTTCACAGAAATTCGACTTAAAACGGATTATGTATTCCCAATTGAAGTTCAAATCGCCCAATCGCGAACTGCCGCGCCATCTCGAGCTCGATTTTAATTGTAATATAATATCTACCTTCAACTGATGATTATAAATATATTCTTCAATATAATTCAATATAAATTGAATTATATATTTTAAATTGTCCAATTCACACCATACCTGGATTCTGTTATTTCTGATTATTCCAGAAATATATTATTTTATTATTTATATTAATTAAATATAAATATTATTTAATTCGAGTTATCGATATCATTAAATCGATATTTAATAATTAAATTAATTAATTATTCAACAGTAAAAATGCGGGTCATTACAATCTTTCCCCCTTAAAATAATTTCGTCCTCGAAATTGCTAAGGTAGAAGACGACCCTATCTATTGGGTAAAAATTTATCTGTTTACCTCTTATCTCTTGTTTCTCCGAACCATTTAATATCGACTGAAATATTAATTCCTTTCGACTAACTAAAATTTTCAAAAATCCTGAAAATTTTGTAACACTTTAAATTTTCGGAAAATTTCGCCATAACCTCCTTTATACGGCTCAATCGGTAGGCCTTCTCCAACCCAAAAGAAAATCAAACAGCCAAGCGGCTCATAAGTCACCAAACTCATATATACGATATAAACTTGTACCTTTTTGTCGGGCATATCATTATATCCTTTGCACCTGTTGCCAATTTAACATATACCGATTTCATCCAATCAATTTCTAATCAACCAAATCTCAACACGACTATTCGCTTATATACAAGTCGAATTTCATTCAAACTCCACTATCAAATTTCAAACTCTTAACTCATCAACTCAATTCCATTCCAGGTTATCCTCTAATCAATTCCAGCTTTACTTAACTTCATATGTTAAATTTAAACTCTAGAATTTAAATTCCTGGGTTTTTCTTTCAAATCAGTTTGAAGTCATAATACCAATCCAAAAACTTTGAATTTTTGAATAACTTGTTTTCGCAAAACAATTTAAAAACAAAATCCTTAGTAGTAATCCGTCACTTACAACTCGAAAATGAACACTGATGATGTCGCGATTCATCATCAGAATCTATTTTCCAGCGATTTGAAGTGAGTTCAATACTATATCACTTTCAAAGCCATTTCTAGCACTTCTCATTTTGAAATCAATTTCAAAACACTATTCACAATGTTGTAACAATTTAAAATCTCCTAGGATTTTAAAATCCACATATATTTAATCCATGTTCATCTACAAACACTTATTCAAATTTCCAGTTTTTTAATTCCAATTCAGATTTAAATTCAGATTTAATTTAATTCATAACACTTATACGAATCTTAATTGGTTATTTACATAACCATGTCACTTTTATAATATTACTCGATTATAATGACAACCAACATATCCAATATACTATATTATTTCCAATATAGATACCAAAATATAATTTGGGTAAAATTATTCCATTTACCCTCTTTTCAAAACATACCATGTTGGTTCATCGTATTCAAGTGTTTATAAAACTCCTACCGATACAGTGGATCAAACTGATCGACCAGAATTCATAAACAACTCAACCAATAAATCTCCACAATATAAAACAATTTTAATATTGAATAACAAATACGCGCTCAAACTCAATCTAGGGTATTACTAAACCCATCTCTACCGAGTCACGCCACAGAACCAAGGTAATTCACTTAACCTTAAGCTCTGATACCAACTGTAACGACCCGGAAAAAGGCGATCTTGGTTATACGATATACAACACATATCGAACATCCAAGGATCGAAAATAACCGGAAAGTTAATGAAAGAAATGAGAGGGTGAGGATAGATAAGATAGAAACTTAGAATAGAAGAATATTTTACGGCCAGCCGTTCGACTTCACAACCAACCCTCATTTTCGGGACATGTAGAGGTAAGAGTCACTCGTTCGCCACCTAACGAAAAGCGAGAACCCCCTATCATGCGCACATGCACTAAGCACGCAACATGGACTGGTATGAGTAAAACAGTTTAAAATAGTTTGAGCCATTAAACGATATCTCATAATACCACGCCGTATAACGGAACAGGTTTTTCCCTTGTGAGAATCCAAAATATCTTTATATCAAAAAACTTTTGATATTATAATAATGTCTATCAACCACAATATAATAATCATCTAGCAGAAACGCTTTCATCTCACGCTCTGCATATATAGTATACAATCAAAACCGCAAGCATGTATTGGGTAATGGATTTCCAACTATGACAAGGTATGGAACCACCTTTCGCTAGTGTACCTCTAGAGAGGAATACACTAGGTTCAACAAGAACATCTTGCAACCCGGCCACACATGACCGACCACTCATTTCGCTTGAGTGTATCGAATGTATATCACCAACGGTTGGGATCAGCAACTGTTTCCCAAATGGGACAACATCGACAATAGATTTTTAGAAGTAAATGAAACTCTAGATCATGTGATTATACACCCTAATAGGTGCGACCTACATAGCCATGCTGCCTGCCCGATTTCTGTCATTTTCCGGTTGTGAGGCTAGAGGTAACGCTTATCTCTGACAGATCACACGTTTATTCACTTTGAATGTCACATCGTCATACCCGCCAAATCACAAATTGATTTCCCAAAAAACACCACGGGTATACAGCAAAGAGAAACGAATTCCTCCGCCACCAAACGTGAATACGTTTAAAGAGATCAACTTAAGCGATCTATTAGATATACTCTGTCAGACCTTCTTCCATACAAGTTGTCCTAGGACTGAACAAACCGAAGGCACTATTCAGTACAACCATCTTAGGCAATATTTACCTAAGATTTATACAACAGCCCTTGCACTTTACTCCGTCTTCAATTATCTTTGGCATATATGATTCGCAACGCTTATGGTAATACGGAGTAGTTCTTCGGATAATAATCCAACCGGTCTCTCCATATTAACAACGTTAAAATGGTCGAAAACTTCGATAGTCGATGAGTTAACTATCAAAGAAAAACACGTGTGCAAACAACGATCTTATTTCCAGATGGAAATTACATCGATCAATCACCAATCAACTTTTATCCTTTAAATTAATTTATCATTAATTTATTTCATTTGTCATTTCCTATTTCCATATATTCTACATTTCTTATTTTCTCAATTTAGAAAATATATGTTATTAACACTGGAAAACATTTCCATTTCTTGTTTTCTATATTAGAAAACATTTCTGATTCTTATTTGGAAAACATTTCCAAAACTCTTACATTGGACTTAGACAGATGTTTAAACAAACCATCGCCAAGCCAACTCAAACCATTACACTCATTAACTAAATTTACTTAACCAACTTCACTATCAAACCTTACCATTCCTTTGTTAAGAAGGAAGTCAATCAAGTTGGGGTATAATTACCTCTCAGACCTTAACTGAACAACGTTTTAATTTCGAAATAGTCAAAGTTTATCTTTTTAAATAGTTAACAAACTTCCTTACGTAACTCTCGGATTCTATTTACGTATCCGCTTCTTTATTGAAAACATTGATTATAACGATAACGTTATAATCCCTACTTTCGAAATATCTATGTGACAGCCCGCCCCGCACCAACCGACATTTACTCCAAAAGTGCGTTGTACACATGTCCAGTTAGCACGGAACGGGTCGCCAGAAGGAAAAGAAAGAAGGAAATGAACATACAAAGAACCTGTAGAATGTCTCACAGCGCATAGAACCAAAATATAATAGTAACATACTTGACATAAAACAGGAGAGACAGTGCATAAGCTGAAAGTCAGAACTAAACATCATAGCAGCGGAAATCCAAAATACAGCTTATTACAACTTTCAAACTGTCTCAAAGCAAGGTAAGATAAATGAGGTACACTACTAATGCCCAAGTAGCGACCACCAACGACACAGGGAGAATGTGTATATATATATAATACGTGGAAGCCTCCTGCCCGCCTCCGAATCAGCTACTCGCGCATCCCCAGCTAACCTGTCTCTAGTCTGCTCGTGTGAGCACCTAGAGTAATAAGAGGAGACATAAAACTCTGGGTCAGACATAAAGCCTGGTATGAGCGATAAGCATCCAAAGTGAACAATAACAGGTAGACTAAAACATACCTGAACCTGGACCTGCAACCAAAGAGTTAGCACTACATACTGTACAACACTCTAAGGTATCATATCAAACAGTGTAAAGATACGGAGGTGGGGGAGGTGTGCATGTCATAATGATGGCAAACAATCAAGCATAGCATCCATCCTCACATCTCTCACTCAGTGCATAAAGCATACGATATCCACCACTTCGATCACCCTACATTCCTTGCTACGATCACTTTGCCCTATGAAGTCATAGATGGCTTCACTGCACTGATAACGTAGCCACTAATTCCTCGCTATGTCCACTAGCCCCATGGAGTTATTCACCCCATCTGCGCTGGCTCATAGCCTTACTAATCCTTACTATGTCCACTTGCCCCATGGAGTTATTCACCCCATCTGCGCTGGCTCATAGTCTTACTACGCATCACCTTGCCCCTCAGGTCGCAATGACCCTACTGCACTGATAACGTAGTCTTGCTACCATCACCTTGCCCCTCAGGTCGCAATGACCCTACTGCACTGATAAGTAGCCCATCATTCCTTTTTAGTGGTGAATCGAAGTTATGAACGTCGACAACTCCTTAGCACACGTCCCGCAGCAAAGTCCAACCATGAAGTGAACTCATTTGTTCCCAACTGGTTCCGGGATCCTGAGCTCTAACTCCCATCTGGACTACCTTTGCATCTCGGGTTATTGGTCATCACAATCGAATCGGATCGGATCAGCCTTCACATTCTTTGTTGGATCGGATCGGCCTCTGCGTTCGGATCGGATCGCGCTTCTTCCATCGGATCGGGTCGTGGTCTTCTAGCTCGTGGCTCCTTTTTCCTAATTCGGATCGGTATCACCACTTCGGATCGGATCGGGTTGCTTCATCTGGGTCGGGTCGTGTCTTCTGATCGGGTCGGATCGTCTCGCCTAGTACCCATCGACTCGTGAACTCCCCACCCTCTTCTGGTTCGGATCGGAAGTACTTGTTGGTTCGGATCGCGCTTCCACTACCGGATCGTGCCACCCAACTTAAGTCGTGACCAACTCCTTTAGACGGATCATGACGCCCATGCTAGAACGGTTCGGGTCGCGCTCACCCCCACCGATCCGATCCGGATTCTGGGTCATTTCCTGCATGTTTCCTGCGACTGTTTTTACGCCATTCGACGGCGTTTTTGACCCATCTAACACTTCTAAACAACCAAAAAGCATACCATACAGTCATAGCAACATGTAGTGTCGATCCCAAACATCAAAACATAAATCATAGCATATGAAATGGATCAAACATACCCAAAATCCCATATTTTCCCCCTAAGCATGTTTAGGTGAAACCAATGATATGATTAGCAAAACTTAACCAAACGGAACCAAATTTCTAACAGAGGTTTAAAATATCATTCCGAATTTTATAAACATTTTTCCAGAATTTTATCATGTTTAAATTCGCTAATTAACACTAATCACTCCTAATTAGCCATAATTAGTGCAAAACTAAGCAAATCACTCACCTTAGCCACAAAATAAACTAAAATCTGAAATGATTCTCTGATTTGATGTGAATCTCAATGCCAAACAGCAGCTCCTTTGTTGCTTTGGTGAAGATCTTCCTTGATTAGGGGTTGCTAAGCCAAATCCTTAACCAAAAGATGATTTGGAGGTGATTTAGAGGTTGGAGGCCATTTTTAGGGTTCCTTGGTGATAAGTGGAGGCTAGAAAACTGAAATGGAATGATTCTCCATCTCATTTCAGCCCTCCCATAACCCTAATCCCGAAATGGGTTATGGGCCTACTCACTAATCACCCGTTTTGGCCCGGTTAAGCAGTTTTTCACCCTCCAAACCTTGTTTCAGCCATATCTCCCAAACGGTAAGTCCGTTTGGCTATTATGACCACTCTACGGAAAGAGAAACCATCAAACGAATCTAATGGAAGTGGTTTCAGGTCAAAATTCCTTTCCTATCAAAAGTTATGGCCAAAACAGTACCGACTAGGGGCAAAATGGTCATTTAAAAATCGACAAAAATCATGAACATGGGAAATGACTCTAATGGATGTTTCCCAAAGTTACATGACCATACAACTTCACACGGGAAAGAAATAAATATTCTACAATCCTATGATGTGTAGAATACGGGTCGTTACACTCTCCCCCTCTTAAGAAATTTCGCCCCCGAAATTCCCTAATCAAAACACACACAAGGGTCCCGCATGCCTATCAATCATAAAACAACCATCAAACATGCAAAACAAGTCTATCCTAGCATGCGGAATAACTAAATCGCAAAGTAAATCTTACCAGGCAAAGAGTTCTGGATAAGCTTTTCTAATGCTCTCCTCTGTCTCCCAAGCACAATCATTCTCGTCCTCGCCCCACTGAACCTTGACTAGCTTCACTGACTTTCTTCGAAGTTGCTTCGTATCGTGCCCCACAATACGAATCGGCTTGCGGTTCCCAACCGCCTCGGGTTCTACTTCGAAGTCCTCTAACTGATCAGGTGAAATAGTCACATCTGAGTCGTGAACGAACTTCCTCAGCTGGGAAACATGAAATACATTATGAACTCCCGCCATTTTCTCTGGTAAGCCAACTCTATACGCCAAATTCCCGACTAATTCAAGAACAGGGAACGGGCCAACAAATCTTGGTGCCAGCTTGCCTCTCCTGCCAAATCGTATCACGCTCTTCAACGGAGAGATCTTAACAAACACCAAGTCACCAACGGAGAGTTTCAAGTCTCTTCTCCTCTTATCAGCATAACTCTTCTGCCTATCCTGAGCAGCTTTCATTCGTTGCTGAATGATCTTGATCTTATCGGAAGTTTCTCTCACCACATCTGGTCCAAGCACAAACTTCTCGCCAGTCTCTATCCAACATGATGGTGAGTTACACGGTCTTCCGTACAAAGCTTCATATGGAGCCATACCGATACTGGATTGGTAGCTATTATTATATGCAAACTCTACTAAATGCAAATGATCATCCCATGATCCACCAAAATCCAATATACAAGCTCTCAAGAGATCTTCCAATATACGATTCACCCTCTCCGTCTGACCGTCGGTCTGAGGATGATATGCGGTACTGAGATGTAACCTTGACCCTAGAGCCTCTTGTAAGCTCTTCCAAAACCCACTAGTGAACAACGGGTCTCGGTCACTCACAATGCTTTTGGGTACTCCATGAAATCTCACTACCCACTTCATATACAATTCTTCCAACTTGGCTGCTGTTCTGGTCGATTTGACTGGTATAAATCTTGCACTCTTAGTCAATCGATCCACAATTACCCAAATGCTATCATATCCCGATCTAGTCCTTGGTAAACCATCGATGAAATCCATCGAAACTTGTTCCCATTTCCATTCGGGAATTTCTAATGGTTGCAACAACCCACTAGGCTTCTTTTGCTCGGCTTTAACTAGCTGACAATTCATGCATTTGGATATAAACTTTCCAACGTCTCTTTTCATCCCTTCCCAGTAGTAAGTCTGCCTCATGTCTCGATACATCTTATTACCACCGGGATGTATAGTCAGTTTTGAGTGATGACATTCTCTAAGCACTTCATCTCTCAAACCATTCACGTTGGGCACAACTAGTCTTCCATTCTTCCGAAGCCATCCATCTCGATCAAGCCCATACACATTCATCTCCTCATCAACTCCCATCTCTAACTTGGAGATGATTTCTAATAGGTTAGGATCGTTCCTCTGGCTAGAACCAATCCGCTCTATCAAAGTGGGTCTGATCGTCAAACTAGCTAGCATAACTGGATCCAATTCGCACCTTGGTCTGAAATCAAACCCCGCGATATACTCCAGTTGCTTCCATTCAAGAAACATTGCCCCTAAGCTGGCATGTCTCCTACTCAAGGCATCGGCTACCGCATTACCCTTCCCAGGTGTGTATGCGATATCAAAATCATACGAAGCCAAGAACTCTAACCATCTCTGCTGACGGAGATTCAGATCTTTCTGAGAGAAGAGATACTTTAAAGATTTATGATCGGTAAACAGCTCAAATCTTTCTCCCAAGAGGTAATGTCTCCACATCTTCAGCGCAAATACAATCGCTGCCAATTCCAAATCATGGGTAGGATACTTCTTCTCATGTGGCTTTAGCTGTCGACTAGCAAAAGCTACAACCCTACCTCCTTGCATCAATACCGCACCCAGTCCGGTACCACAAGCATCTGTGTATACCGTCATCTCTTCATTCCCTTTAGGAATGACTAACACTGGCACACGCGTCAACCTCTCCTTTAGACTCTTGAAGGCATCCTCACACACTCCGTCCCAGACGAAGGACTGATTCTTCTTAGTCAACTGAGTCAACGGTGTTGCTATCTTGGAGAAGTCCTGGATAAACTTACGATAATATCCGACTAATCCCAATAAACTTCTTACATCTGTAGCATTCTTGGGCGTAGGCCAATCTTGTACCGTAGCCACCTTCGCCGGGTCCACGGCAATACCACACTCTGAAACAACATGACCCAAGAATCTTACTTCCCTTCTCCAAAAATGACACTTAGAGAATTTCGCTTTCAATTGGTGTTTCCTCAACACCTTCATCACTATCCTCAAGTGCCCCTTGTGTTCCTCCTCTGTCCTTGAGTAAACAAGGATATCATCCACGAACACAAGAACAAACTTATTCAACTGATCTCTGAATACTCGATTCATAAGATCCACAAAGTAGGCTGGTGCATTGGTCAACCCAAATGGCATGACCAACCACTCATAAAATCCAGACGGCGTCCTAAATGCCGTTTTCGGAACACTCTCATCCGCCACTCTTAGCTGATGAAATCCTGTCGCGAGGTCCAACTGGGAGAACACTCTTGCTCCTTCCAGCTGATCAAACAAATCATCTATCCGCGGTAGAGGATACTTATTCTTCCTCGTCACCTTATTCAACTCGCGATAGTCCACACACAAACGAAGGGAACCATCTGCCTTAGTGGCAAATACAACTGGTGCTCCCCACTCGGAGACACTCCTTCTAATCAATCCCTTCCTCAAAAGATTGCTGACTTGCACCCCGAGCTCTCGCTGCTCCTTTGGTGCCATACGACGAAGTGGCATCACTATAGGTCTGGCATCTTTCACTAAATCAATACAGAACTCAATCTCTCGGTGTGGTGGAAGCCCGGTCACCTCCTCGAAGACGTCCGGATACTGGCCAACCACGGGCACATCTGACAACTCATCCTGCGGGATGTCGAGGGAATTTACAAAACTAGCCATAACCCCATCACTAGGTAGGCTACCAAACACTACCCTCCGTCCATCATCCGCCCTCACTGTCACCAAAAAGCCCTCACAGTCTACCACCACCCCGTATCTTTGGAGCCAATCGACTCCCAATATAATGCCATACCCAGTAAAGCCCAAAACAAAGCAATCACATACAAACATACATCCATGACTCGATAAGACCAAATTCCTGCAAATCATACTAAGGCAAGTCGAACCACCAATCGGGTTCGTCACAATCAATGGTCTATCGACTATCTCGGGTTCCAGTCCCAACCTATCTACCAGGTCACTAGATATGAAGGAACGGGAAGCCCCAGTATCAAACAAAACTCGAATTGGTACATCATAAATAGAAAGCATACCTTGAATAACAACATTCTTCCCTTTCTCCGCCGCAGTTGGGGCATTCGACGAAGAAGGAATAGCATCAAGAGCATATGCTTTCACAATCTGCTTCTCCTTAAGAGGTTGCGGACACTTATCCTTCTGATGTCCCACTTGACCACAGTTGTAGCACTTCCTTTCCGCTAGCTTGGCCCGACATTCCTTAGCATAATGGCCCTTCTTTCCACAGCTGAAGCACTCAACATCCTTCTTGCTCTTTTTCTGGCCACCTTTAGATTGATCCTGCTTCCTCTTATTCTGAGAACTATTCTTGCCTCCACCACCTGCTTGCGGCTTTGGCCCTTCTGCAGCCTCGGTCTTTGACTTAGGGTAAAGACTCTCTGATCTCAAAGCTTTCCCCACAATCGATTCAAAAGTCTCATCGATGTGATTAATAAGCCTCTCCCCCAAGTATCCATCCAAACCAGTAATGAACTTCTCATTCTTCTTTTCAGGAGTATCGATAAGAGATAGTCTATATTTCGACAAAGTGTAGAACTCAGCAATATAATCAGAAACTGCCCTCCCATTCTGCTTGAGTTCCAAGAACCTCTTGAACAACACTGACTTCTGGGCAGCTGGAATGAACTTCTCGCTAAAGCGAGCCTTGAACTGAACCCAAGTAACCTGGTCCTCTGGAGTAGCTGTTCTAATGGCATTCCACCAATTCATCGCTCGCCCTTGCAGCTGACGAGACGCTAGCCTTCTCTTCATCGCATCCTCAAGACCCAAGTCATCAAAGATACGCTCACAGCTATCCATCCAGTCCTGAACATCCGTGGCCGACTCCGTTCCGTGGAACGGCTTCCCACCAAGATTAGTGTAATCCTTGCACAACTTGGCGAAATCGACCCTAGGCGCCTGCACTACTGGGCCATCACCAACTCCGGGATTGGGAACTGCCCCTTGCACTTCTCTAAGCATGTCTCTCATGAGGTTGGTAAACATCGCCCTCATGTCAGCGGCATTCCCATTATTGGCCCCTCTACCGGTACCTCTAACATGTCGGCTCATCGTCAATCTGAAAAAGGAAAACGATCAACGACCCCATAGTGGTACTAATGCAGTGCAACTTCATTCTTATACTACTAATAGTATATATACACATAGCTTTTGAAAACCAAAGTAATCACAAATACGCGCTCTCATATACGTACTAACTCTCCCTAGTGTCTTTCCCTAGGTTAACTACGCAACCTAGAGCTCTGATACCAAGTGTGACAGCCCGCCCCGCACCAACCGACATTTACTCCAAAAGTGCGCTGTACACATGTCCAGTTAGCACGGAACGGGTCGCCAGAAGGAAAAGAAAGAAGGAAATGAACATACAAAGAACCTGTAGAATGTCTCACAGCGCATAGAACCAAAATATAATAGTAACATACTTGACATAAAACAGGAGAGACAGTGCATAAGCTGAAAGTCAGAACTAAACATCATAGCAGCGGAAATCCAAAATACAGCTTATTACAACTTTCAAACTGTCTCAAAGCAAGGTAAGATAAATGAGGTACACTACTAATGCCCAAGTAGCGACCACCAACGACACAGGGAGAATGTGTATATATATATATATATAATACGTGGAAGCCTCCTGCCCGCATCCGAATCAGCTACTCGCGCATCCCCAGCTAACCTGTCTCTAGTCTGCTCATGTGAGCACCCAGAGTAATAAGAGGAGACATAAAACTCTGGGTCAGACATAAAGCCTGGTATGAGCGATAAGCATCCAAAGTGAACAATAACAGGTAGACTAAAACATACCTGAACCTGGACCTGCAACCAAAGAGTTAGCACTACATACTGTACAACACTCTAAGGTATCATATCAAACAGTGTAAAGATACGGAGGTGGGGGAGGTGTGCATGTCATAATGATGGCAAACAATCAAGCATAGCATCCATCCTCACATCTCTCACTCAGTGCATAAAGCATACGATATCCACCACTTCGATCACCCTACATTCCTTGCTACGATCACTTTGCCCCATGAAGTCATAGATGGCTTCACTGCACTGATAACGTAGCCACTAATTCCTCGCTATGTCCACTAGCCCCATGGAGTTATTCACCCCATCTGCTGTAACACCCCGTATTTTGGGTTAATACTAAAATTCACTAATTACAGAATAAATAATCTCATATGTGGGAATTAGGGGAAACGGGCTGCGTTATTGCGTTCGTCTCGGAAAAATACGCGAAATAGAGTCCGAGTTTTCGAAAATCGGAGTCCGTATGGCCCGGTTATGGCCCAAGGAAGTTTGCAGAAAAATTAGAGCTAAAAACAGATTTAGGAATTTAAATTTAAATTCAAATTCAGATTAGGAATGGGCCTGGCGGGGTCAGGCGGGAAGCTTCCCGCCCAACCCATGTCGACTGGGCTGTCGACAGGCCTGTCGACAGGGGTGTCGACATGCCTGTCGACTTGCCTGTCGACAGGGTGGCACCGTTCTGTGAACCTGGGTGCACCAGGTTGCACCAGGTTGGGTTTCAGGCTGGCTAGGAGGTCTGGTTCTAGAGATTTCCTAAATCTAAGGGTCCTAATCTAATCTAGGGTTAATCCAAGGGCCTAAAATGCAACCTAATCCTATAAATAACACCCTAACCCTACCCTAATTCATTAATAATTAAACCTAGTAACTAAACTATGGCAAAATGAAACTTGGTCATGGCCTCCACAAATCAATGAAGAGGAAAGCAAGCTCTAATCAACTTCTAATCCATTCTAAGTATCTTAATCTTCTTCATTAGCTTGCTAATTGTGTTTTGGTGAGTTCCTATAGCTTTAATAATCAATTGTTAACTTGATTATGGTAGGATGTGATAAGACATGGTTATGTTTGTGGATAAGTGAGTTATATGCAAGTTGTATGATATGTGAATTGCAAGTTTTATGCCATATGCAAGTTTATTTCCATGTTTTATGATGTAAAATATTATGTTGAACATTTATGCATATGTAACATGATATGCAAGTTATGCATGTGATTTTATGCATGCTAAGTAGTTGGTGTTATGCATGTTAAGTATTTGATGTTGTGCATGCTAAGTATTTGATTGTATGCATGTTAAGTATTGGGTTTTATGCATGCTAGGTGTTTGGTATTATGCATAAATCATGACATGCAAGTTTACCCTCTTAAATGTGATGCATACATATGTGAGATAACATTTTTATATGCTATGCAAATTTACCCTCTTAAATGTGATGCATACATATGTGAGATAACATTTTTATATGCTATGCATGTTTACCCTCTTTTAAGATGCAAGTCATATATGCAAGTTCAACATGTTAAGCAAGTTATGTGTATGCTTATATGCAAGATCAACATGTTATGCAAGTATGTGTATGATGTTATGTAAGTTATGTGCATGTTGTTGTGCAAGTTCATATGCAAGTTAGGTGTATGAGATTATGCAAGTTATATGCATGATGTTATGTAAGTTATGTGTATGTTGATATGCAAGTTATGTTTATGATATCATGCAAGTTATGTGTATGATGTTATGCAAGTTAACATGTAACATGTTGTGCAAGATCACACCTTTAAGACACATGCAAGTTCATCTTTGTATAAACTATGAACACTTATGCAAGTTGCCTTTAGATATGACATATGTATGTTCATGCAAGTTGGGTTATTTAGCAAGGCTAGTTGGGTTAATATTATGATGTGAGTAGACACCTTTTAACCCATGTTAATGCTATTGTGTGCTAAGTGAAACCCATGTTAAGTATGAGAGAATCTTCTCTTGGAAATATGTCGTGTTAGCATAAGTGCGTGGGGAAACGATGGGGTTAATAGACATGTAAATGAATGGTGTGAAATGGTTATGATTAAGCATACCATAAAATGATTAAGCATAAATGGGAATTTACCTATTGAGTTAGGTCTACCCCATGGGAATTTACCTATTGAGTTAGGTCTACCCATGTTATGAAAACTTGATATTAATTAGGGATAATTAATATGGGGGTGATTAATTAGGTGTAATTAATCAACTAAGACACGAGGTTGGACCCTTTTGTAGCGGAAGTCTGCCCGGAACCGACCGGCCATCCAGCGGCTACAAATGATTGGCCCAATGTGAGAGGTCTTAGTCATAAACTAAATACATGATTAAAGTAAAGACACGAGGTTAGACCCTTTTGATGACAGAAGTCTGCCCGGAACCAACCGGCATATCCAGCAGTCATAAAAGACGGTCTAATGTGAGAGGTCTTTATGAGGTCATGATCTTAATTAATGAATTAAGAAACACTTAACCATATTAGCATGTAGTGGGACATGAGGGGTTAAGTGGGTGCCTTGGGGTGGCATGATGAGACTAGTGGGTTGCCTTGGGTGGCAATAGAAAAAAATACGATTAGAATACTTAACCAAGGTGGAACATGTAATTAAGCATGATAAAAAGGGTTAAGTAAGTGCCATGGGTGGCATGTGAGAATACGATTAGAATACTTAACCAATGTGGAACATGTAATTAAACATGATTAAGGGGTTAAGTAAGTGCTTTGGGTGGCATGTGGAAATCTAGTGGGTGCCCTAAGTGGCAATTGAAATATGATTAAAGGACTTAACCAAGATTTATAACATGTAAGGGGACATGGTTAAAGGGGTTAAGTGGGATGCACTAGATTAAACGACAAGCTTAAGTAGTAGCTTGTGGGGGCCCATTTCAACCAATATCCCAAACGTATCTTTGTGGGCTCGACCCATGTCGAGTGACGGGACACGCATATTGGGCTTGATTATAAGAGGCCAAAACGGGTTAGCGGTGGCAACGCAAGTCCAACGGGCTTCATATGCGTGTGTGGGCCCGGGCTGGTAGATAAGCCGTTGTTGCATCGTGTAGATATAAAGCCGTGCACCGTTAGTATTGGGTAGCCACTTTAGGGGAGTGATACACCCCGCTGTGGGACCAGCACGGGTATCTACGATAGGGAGCCGATCGATGGGGAGTAGTGGGTACACCTAGTAAAGATAGGGGCAGACGGCACCTATGTAGGGGTACACGAAACTACTGGGTAAGATTGCTAGGTACACCTAGTGAATGTAGGGGCAGACGGCACCTACGTGGTCAGTTATACACCTAGTGGAGGTAGGGGCAGACGGCACCTACGTGGTCAGCTAGAAGTACCAGAGACTACTAGCTATATTTTCTAAGACTCTAGTGGGATCAACCTTTAAGTAGAAATTACTCTTGGTGGGTAGAACTGGTGTGGTGCAGTGTAGGAATTACCCTTGGGTGGGTAGGGTCTGGGGTGGTGTAAGCTAGTAATTATCCTTGGGTGGATAAATACGTCGTTTCGATTATCGTAGTACATCCTGTGTTTTGTGGACTACTTATTGTAGTCATTATCCCCAGAGGTACCGTACCTTATTTATGTCATACCCTAATTACTTTAATGGTTGTATTGTTAGGGTTACAGGACTCACTCAGACTTATGTCTGACCCCGTTGTTTTTATCTTTTTCCCAACCCTCAGGTTATCAGAGTGGGCCTAGCACTAGTGGGCTTGGATCAGACCGCTATATCTATCTTTTGGGCTTGGATCGTAGAAGTAAAGCTCGGTTTATCTTTTCTGTTATGGCTATTGTCTATGTAGTGGGATTATGTACTTCTATTTTATCAGGATGGATATTATGTACTTGACTCCGGTTTATGGTTTTGTGATGTAACCAAACATGTATTACTTTCCGTTGCAATTAAATGATGATTTTAAATTTTCAAGTATTACTTATATCTGTCTTGCTGTAATTTTACTGTTCTATATTCACTTAAAATACTTCACCGAAACTAAGGCATTCCCCTTTATGAGTGACCTTAGCGGACGTGGGGTGTTACACGTGGTATCAGAGCGAGGTTACCGGAACAGATAAAATTTTTAGAAAAACTATTTTCTAAGAATATTTTTGGAAAGGAGTATTTTCAAAAACATGTCTTTTAAGAGAAAAGTTTTTGAAAGAAAAGTATAATCCCCAATAGCCATATCTATATCTTTCGAATTCTCCATTTTGAATCTCTTCCTTTCTCTCGTTTTGAGTTTCCCCTCCGCGTATAGATGATCTTTCTAAGATAGATAAGGATGGAAAGCCACTTCAAGGGACTTAGACGTTAGTCGGATTAGAAGTTGGTTCAAGAAGGAGGAGGACTGGTAGGTATCTATTGGATAGACGGTGGGAGGAAGGCTTAAATAGTTGTTTGGTTAATGAAGGGTGAGACCTCATTGGTGGGAGGTTACGAGTGGAGAATAGGGAAGAAGAAGGCAAGTTGTTAGCCTTTTGAGAGGAATAGGACACCTTATTAGGATTGTCCAAAGAAGCAAGGGCAAGGTATGGAATCTTCTGGGGGGGTAGTTGTATTCCCTCACGACTAGGGTACCAGATGGGGATAAGACCGTCTAGATTGGAGGTTGGATTTCTTTATCATCCAATTCGAACTTTATTTGATTCTGATGTATCGAGTTTGTTTATCTCATCATTGTTAGTTGAGTCACTGCACTTAGACACCAGTTTAGTAGACGATCCCTTAGTTGTTTCAAACCCAATTGGGCTCCATGATGTGTTTGGGTTTGAAAATTTCTATACTTAGCATTGAGTTTGGATGTGATGCTTGTTGGGCTTCACGGGCTATGGGTTAGTTTTGGGCATGGACTGGTTATCCAGTAGGAGTGCTGTTCTTCATTTTGAAGGGAGAGTTGTTAGGCTTATGGGCCGCCTGAGTAACACTCTCGAGATCTCTTGTAATCCCATAGAATCTGTTATGCTAAGGTATCTAGGATCGCTTGACACGTTGGTCTAGAGTTTGCGATCTGTTAGAGCGGTCCGGGAATACCCGGATGTGTGTGAGGAGGTGAAGGGCTTACCTCCGAAGCGGGAGATTGACTTCCGAATATATCTGGTGGATAATGCTAAACCAGTATCTTGGCCAGTGTGCCACATGGCTCCTAGTGGGAGGAGGGAACTCCATAAGTAAGTAGGCGATTTGCTTGAGAAGGGTTTCATAAGACGAAGTATATCGGAGTGGGGCGCTCCAGTAGTTTTGTTATGAAGGCGGATGGGTCCCTCAGACTTTGTGTAGGCTAAAGAGAACTAAAGAAACTCACAAAGAAGAATAGACACCCATTGCCAAGGATTGATGATCTCTTTGATCGGTCGGCTGGCGCCTCAGTATTTTTGTAATAGGACTTAGCCCCGGGATTTCATCAGTTGAGAGTGGCTGAAGATAGCATAGAAAAGACTGCCTTTAGGACTCCGGATGATTTCTTTTATGAGTGGCTGGTGATGCCATTGGGTTTGACGAACGCCCCCACATACTTTGTTGATTTGATGAGAAGGGTGTTCAGGGAGTACCTAAATAAGTTGTGATGGTCTTTATGGATGACATTTTGGTCTTTTCTAGGAACAAAATAAGTTTTCGTATGTGCTCAATAGGGTGAGCAAAGCCGGTTATAGGATAAACGGTGGTTTTGGAGCGAGACTGGCGAGGACATCCAAAGTTGGTCAAAGGCTTAATTGTTTAGCCATTATTATTATTATTTTTAGTATCATCTCACGTAGGTTGCCTGAACTCGAAGGAGATGTCCCTTGGGTGTTTGTCTGATATTGGTTTCGGCCTTTGGGGCTTGCATTTGGGGGATGTCGAATTCGACTAGGGTGGTCTGCGTGAGAGATGGACAGTTGTGATAATTTTGGATGATATCCTGGTGGAGAAGAGCATGCCCTACATCTTAGGGAAGTGTTGGAGACTCTTCGAGCGCATAGTCTTAGGACAGCATAAGTGGATGGGATCCTTAGCATCCTATGAGTAAGGGTAACATGGTAACGGACACCTTAAGTAGAAAAAGGTTGTCCTTGGGTTCATTGTTCGTTGAACGACGGAGCTTAGGGTTTATTTCTAAGTTTGACTTTAGACCTTCCATTGACTTTGTACCCGGTTTGCTAGCCTCCTTGGTTAGACCTGCTCTTTTGGGGTGGATTGGAAGAGCACAGAGGGACGACCCACAGTTGGTTGAGTTGGTAGAGAAGCTCATAAGGGGGGGAAGTCGTCCAGCCATTTGAGTAGGAACACCCTAGACGATAGGGGTGTTTGCGTAGAAACGGTAGACTTTGTGTACCGCAAGACGAGGGTTTAAGGAAGGCCATTCTTGATGACGCACACCGTTCTAGGATGACCATTCATCCCGGTGGGGATAAGATGTACCAAGACATGAAGAGGGTTTTCTTCTAGGATCGGTATGAAGAAAGATGTGGCCGAGTATGTCGCTCGATGTTTGGTGTGCCAGCAAGTGAAGGCGGAGCAAAGGAAACCAGGTGGGTTGCTTCACCCATTGGAGGTTCCGCAATGGAAGTAGGATAACGTCTCGATGGATTTTATTGACGGGTTACCCAGGTCGAGGAAGGGTAATACAGGAATTTGGGTGGTGGTAGATAGACTTACTGAGAGCACCCATTTCATACCTATGAAGAGCAAGAGGACTGCTCCATGGCTAGCTTCAGTATATCTTCGAGAGATAGTTCGATTACATGGGGTACCCTCTAGCATAGTGAGTGATCGAGATCCTATCTTCACTGGAGAGTTTTTGAAGAATTCGCAAGAGGCGGTAGGGACTCAGTTGGGTATGAGTACCGCATATCATCCTCAGACGGATAGCCAGACTGAGAGGGTGAATCATGTTTTAAAAGACCTTTATGAGGCTATGTATCTTGGATTTTGGAGGTACATGGGAGGAGCATCTTCCATTGGCGGAGTTGCCCGACAGACTTAGTGATGTATTCTAAGGGAGGAAGTGCCTACATGAGACCGCAGAGGTGGTAGAGCCGAGTTTGCTTAGAGAAGTGGAAGCAGAGCGTGATGCGACGATTCGACGAGCTCCTACCTGCATCCTTGGGTCAGAGATTTGGAAGTTGAGAAACAGAGAGGTTCAACTAATCAAAGTACAAAGGGGAGATGAAGAGAGTGACGCTACCTGGGAGACGGAAGCGAAAATGCGTTCAAGGTACCCTTTTCTTTCGGAGGGTATATCCTTTTGCTTCTCCTTCATCGCATATCTTGTGCTTATCTTATCTTTAGTATGTCCTCTCGTTAGTACCTTTGACCTTTAGATAGGGTAAACCTATGGTTGAAACATGTGTTTGAGACATGTTATGGTTGATGGATGCAAGTGGATGCAAGTGTTTGCTAGTGGTTGCTCGTGGACGCATACACACACACTCTAGGCACTAGATCGGCTCAATCACTTCATATTGCATATTGCATAAAATTGTGTGTAGGAAAATATATTTATGGATGTATAATGGTTGTGTTATCACATGGATGATGCATTTTGGTGAATGATTGTGCACTCATATAGATATTGTATGTGTCGATAGGGTTCTCTCGCATACATAATGGATGCATGGCACTATCATGGTTTGCATATGTTCATATGTTAGATGGGGAACATATACACACACTTTTTGCATATGCTCATACATCATTAGAAATTGTTTTAAGGACAATGGATGCCGTGGTTGATGATTTGAGTAGATGGTTGTTTGGATGGTAGGATATGCATTCTCCTTAGCTTAGAGATTTCGGGGACGAAATCCTTTAAGGAGGGGAGAATGTAACACCCCGTATTTTGGGTTAATACTAAAATTCACTAATTACAGAATAAATAATCTCATATGTGGGAATTAGGGGAAACGGGCTGCGTTATTGCGTTCGTCTCGGAAAAATACGCGAAATAGAGTCCGAGTTTTCGAAAATCGGAGTCCGTATGGCCCGGTTATGGCCCAAGGAAGTTTGCAGAAAAATTAGAGCTAAAAACAGATTTAGGAATTTAAATTTAAATTCAAATTCAGATTAGGAATGGGCCTGGCGGGGTCAGGCGGGAAGCTTCCCGCCCAACCCATGTCGACAGGGCTGTCGACAGGCCTGTCGACAGGGGTGTCGACATGCCTGTCGACTTGCCTGTCGACAGGGTGGCACCGTTCTGTGAACCTGGGTGCACCAGGTTGCACCAGGTTGGGTTTCAGGCTGGCTAGGAGGGCTGGTTCTAGAGATTTCCTAAATCTAAGGGTCCTAATCTAATCTAGGGTTAATCCAAGGGCCTAAAATGCAACCTAATCCTATAAATAACACCCTAACCCTACCCTAATTCATTAATAATTAAACCTAGTAACTAAACTATGGCAAAATGAAACTTGGTCATGGCCTCCACAAATCAATGAAGAGGAAAGCAAGCTCTAATCAACTTCTAATCCATTCTAAGTATCTTAATCTTCTTCATTAGCTTGCTAATTGTGTTTTGGTGAGTTCCTATAGCTTTAATAATCAATTGTTAACTTGATTATGGTAGGATGTGATAAGACATGGTTATGTTTGTGGATAAGTGAGTTATATGCAAGTTGTATGATATGTGAATTGCAAGTTTTATGCCATATGCAAGTTTATTTCCATGTTTTATGATGTAAAATATTATGTTGAACATTTATGCATATGTAACATGATATGCAAGTTATGCATGTGATTTTATGCATGCTAAGTAGTTGGTGTTATGCATGTTAAGTATTTGATGTTGTGCATGCTAAGTATTTGATTGTATGCATGTTAAGTATTGGGTTTTATGCATGCTAGGTGTTTGGTATTATGCATAAATCATGACATGCAAGTTTACCCTCTTAAATGTGATGCATACATATGTGAGATAACATTTTTATATGCTATGCAAATTTACCCTCTTAAATGTGATGCATACATATGTGAGATAACATTTTTATATGCTATGCATGTTTACCCTCTTTTAAGATGCAAGTCATATATGCAAGTTCAACATGTTAAGCAAGTTATGTGTATGCTTATATGCAAGATCAACATGTTATGCAAGTATGTGTATGATGTTATGTAAGTTATGTGCATGTTGTTGTGCAAGTTCATATGCAAGTTAGGTGTATGAGATTATGCAAGTTATATGCATGATGTTATGTAAGTTATGTGTATGTTGATATGCAAGTTATGTTTATGATATCATGCAAGTTATGTGTATGATGTTATGCAAGTTAACATGTAACATGTTGTGCAAGATCACACCTTTAAGACACATGCAAGTTCATCTTTGTATAACCTATGAACACTTATGCAAGTTGCCTTTAGATATGACATATGTATGTTCATGCAAGTTGGGTTATTTAGCAAGGCTAGTTGGGTTAATATTATGATGTGAGTAGACACCTTTTAACCCATGTTAATGCTATTGTGTGCTAAGTGAAACCCATGTTAAGTATGAGAGAATCTTCTCTTGGAAATATGTCGTGTTAGCATAAGTGCGTGGGGAAACGATGGGGTTAATAGACATGTAAATGAATGGTGTGAAATGGTTATGATTAAGCATACCATAAAATGATTAAGCATAAATGGGAATTTACCTATTGAGTTAGGTCTACCCCATGGGAATTTACCTATTGAGTTAGGTCTACCCATGTTATGAAAACTTGATATTAATTAGGGATAATTAATATGGGGGTGATTAATTAGGTGTAATTAATCAACTAAGACACGAGGTTGGACCCTTTTGTAGCGGAGTCTGCCCGGAACCGACCGGCCATCCAGCGGCTACAAATGATTGGCCCAATGTGAGAGGTCTTAGTCATAAACTAAATACATGATTAAAGTAAAGACACGAGGTTAGACCCTTTTGATGACAGAAGTCTGCCCGGAACCAACCGGCATATCCAGCAGTCATAAAAGACGGTCTAATGTGAGAGGTCTTTATGAGGTCATGATCTTAATTAATGAATTAAGAAACACTTAACCATATTAGCATGTAGTGGGACATGAGGGGTTAAGTGGGTGCCTTGGGGTGGCATGATGAGACTAGTGGGTTGCCTTGGGTGGCAATAGAAAAAAATACGATTATAATACTTAACCAAGGTGGAACATGTAATTAAGCATGATAAAAAGGGTTAAGTAAGTGCCATGGGTGGCATGTGAGAATACGATTAGAATACTTAACCAATGTGGAACATGTAATTAAACATGATTAAGGGGTTAAGTAAGTGCTTTGGGTGGCATGTGGAAATCTAGTGGGTGCCCTAAGTGGCAATTGAAATATGATTAAAGGACTTAACCAAGATTTATAACATGTAAGGGGACATGGTTAAAGGGGTTAAGTGGGATGCACTAGATTAAACGACAAGCTTAAGTAGTAGCTTGTGGGGGCCCATTTCAACCAATATCCCAAACGTATCTTTGTGGGCTCGACCCATGTCGAGTGACGGGACACGCATATTGGGCTTGATTATAAGAGGCCAAAACGGGTTAGCGGTGGCAACGCAAGTCCAACGGGCTTCATATGCGTGTGTGGGCCCGGGCTGGTAGATAAGCCGTTGTTGCATCGTGTAGATATAAAGCCGTGCACCGTTAGTATTGGGTAGCCACTTTAGGGGAGTGATACACCCCGCTGTGGGACCAGCACGGGTATCTACGATAGGGAGCCGATCGATGGGGAGTAGTGGGTACACCTAGTAAAGATAGGGGCAGACGGCACCTATGTAGGGGTACACGAAACTACTGGGTAAGATTGCTAGGTACACCTAGTGAATGTAGGGGCAGACGGCACCTACGTGGTCAGTTATACACCTAGTGGAGGTAGGGGCAGACGGCACCTACGTGGTCAGCTAGAAGTACCAGAGACTACTAGCTATATTTTCTAAGACTCTAGTGGGATCAACCTTTAAGTAGAAATTACTCTTGGTGGGTAGAACTGGTGTGGTGCAGTGTAGGAATTACCCTTGGGTGGGTAGGGTCTGGGGTGGTGTAAGCTAGTAATTATCCTTGGGTGGATAAATACGTCGTTTCGATTATCGTAGTACATCCTGTGTTTTGTGGACTACTTATTGTAGTCATTATCCCCAGAGGTACCGTACCTTATTTATGTCATACCCTAATTACTTTAATGGTTGTATTGTTAGGGTTACAGGACTCACTCAGACTTATGTCTGACCCCGTTGTTTTTATCTTTTTCCCAACCCTCAGGTTATCAGAGTGGGCCTAGCACTAGTGGGCTTGGATCAGACCGCTATATCTATCTTTTGGGCTTGGATCGTAGAAGTAAAGCTCGGTTTATCTTTTCTGTTATGGCTATTGTCTATGTAGTGGGATTATGTACTTCTATTTTATCAGGATGGATATTATGTACTTGACTCCGGTTTATGGTTTTGTGATGTAACCAAACATGTATTACTTTCCGTTGCAATTAAATGATGATTTTAAATTTTCAAGTATTACTTATATCTGTCTTGCTGTAATTTTACTGTTCTATATTCATTTAAAATACTTCACCGAAACTAAGGCATTCCCCTTTATGAGTGACCTTAGTGGACGTGGGGTGTTACATCTGCGCTGGCTCATAGCCTTACTAATCCTTACTATGTCCACTTGCCCCATGGAGTTATTCACCCCATCTGCGCTGGCTCATAGTCTTACTACGCATCACCTTGCCCCTCAGGTCGCAATGACCCTACTGCACTGATAACGTAGTCTTGCTACCATCACCTTGCCCCTCAGGTCGCAATGACCCTACTGCACTGATAAGTAGCCCATCATTCCTTTTTAGTGGTGAATCGAAGTTATGAACGTCGACAACTCCTTAGCACACGTCCCGCAGCAAAGTCCAACCATGAAGTGAACTCATTTGTTCCCAACTGGTTCCGGGATCCTGAGCTCTAACTCCCATCTGGACTACCTTTGCATCTCGGGTTATTGGTCATCACAATCGAATCGGATCGGATCAGCCTTCACATTCTTTGTCGGATCGGATCGGCCTCTGCGTTCGGATCGGATCGCGCTTCTTCCATCGGATCAGGTCGTGGTCTTCCAGCTCGTGGCTCCTTTTTCCTAATTCGGATCGGTATCACCACTTCGGATCGGATCGGGTTGCTTCATCTGGGTCGGGTCGTGTCTTCTGATCGGGTCGGATCGTCTCGCCCAGTACCCATCGACTCGTGAACTCCCCACCCTCTTCTGGTTCGGATCGGAAGTACTTGTTGGTTCGGATCGCGCTTCCACTACCGGATCGTGCCACCCAACTTAAGTCGTGACCAACTCCTTTAGACGGATCGTGACGCCCATGCTAGAACGGTTCGGGTCGCGCTCCCCCCCACCGATCCGATCCAGATTCTGGGTCATTTCCTGCATGTTTCCTGCGACTGTTTTTACGCCATTCGACGGCGTTTTTGACCCATCTAACACTTCTAAACAACCAAAAAGCATACCATACAGTCATAGCAACATGTAGTGTCGATCCCAAACATCAAAACATAAATCATAGCATATGAAATGGATCAAACATACCCAAAATCCCATATTTTCCCCCTAAGCATGTTTAGGTGAAACCAATGATATGATTAGCAAAACTTAACCAAACGGAACCAAATTTCTAACAGAGGTTTAAAATATCATTCCGAATTTTATAAACATTTTTCCAGAATTTTATCATGTTTAAATTCGCTAATTAACACTAATCACTCCTAATTAGCCATAATTAGTGCAAAACTAAGCAAATCACTCACCTTAGCCACAAAATAAACTAAAATCTGAAATGATTCTCTGATTTGATGTGAATCTCAATGCCAAACAGCAGCTCCTTTGTTGCTTTGGTGAAGATCTTCCTTGATTACGGGTTGCTAAGCCAAATCCTTAACCAAAAGATGATTTGGAGGTGATTTAGAGGTTGGAGGCCATTTTTAGGGTTCCTTGGTGATAAGTGGAGGCTAGAAAACTGAAATGGAATGATTCTCCATCTCATTTCAGCCCTCCCATAACCCTAATCCCGAAATGGGTTATGGGCCTACTCACTAATCACCCGTTTTGGCCCGGTTAAGCAGTTTTTCACCCTCCAAACCTTGTTTTAGCCATATCTCCCAAACGGTAAGTCCGTTTGGCTATTATGACCACTCTACGGAAAGAGAAACCATCAAACGAATCTAATGGAAGAGGTTTCAGGTCAAAATTCCTTTCCTATCAAAAGTTATGGCCAAAACAGTACCGACTAGGGGCAAAATGGTCATTTAAAAATCGACAAAAATCATGAACATGGGAAATGACTCTAATGGATGCTTCCCAAGGTTACATGACCATACAACTTCACACGGGAAAGAAATAAATATTCTACAATCCTATGATGTGTAGAATACGGGTCGTTACAATCTAACTTCCATTATAACTTTTATTCTTTAATGTGAATGAATAAATAAACACCTAATTTATAAATAAATAAATCTTGATTTAAACACCGAAAAGTAAATAACACTTTCCCGAATTCGATATAATCGAATTCGACGATTAACTCTCTTTTGAGTAATCTCTATTTGATTAACTCTCCTTCGAATATCTATATTCGATTAACTCCCTTTCGAATACCATATTCAATTTACTAATATTTGATTAACTAATGTTCGACTTAACTCTATTCGATTAACTTGACTTGATTAACCATACTCGACTAACTTCTTTTGAATAACTATATTCAATTTACTTACCTTCGAATACCATATTCGATTTACTTAACTTTCGAATACCATATTCGATTTACTCTTCTCGAATAACTATATTCGATAATCTCTCTTCGAATAAACTATATTCAATTACTCCTTCGAATATCTTATATTCGATAACTCTTTCTTTCAAATAAACGATATTCGAAAATCTCTCTTTTCGAATAAACTATATTTGATAAATCTCTCTTCGAATAAACTATATTCGATTACTCCTTTTCGAATAACTAAATTCGATTAACTCCTTTTGATTAAACTAAAATCGATAACTCCTTTTGATTTAACTAATCGATAACTCCTTTCGATCAAACTAATCGATAACTCCTTTCCTCAAACTTTATTCGAATAAACTATATTCGATACTCCTTTAACTCTATTCGAATAAACTATATTCGGTACTCCTTTAACTCTATTCAAATAACCAATATTCGACTACTCCTTTGGATTAACTCATTTGGATTAACTCGGTTCGATTAACTCATCTTAATTAACTTGACTTGATTAACTCCATTTAAATAACTCTAACTGGTCAACTCTAACTGATTAACTCTAACTGGTTAACTCTAACTCTAATCGATTAACTCTAACTACTTAACTCTAACTCTAATTGATTAACTCTAACTGGTTAACTCTAACTGGTTAACTCTAACTCTAACTCTAATCGATTAACTCTAACTGGTTAACTCTAACTGGTTAACTCTAACTCTAATCGATTAACTCTGATTGAATAACTAATATTCGATTAAATCATTTCGATTAGCTCATTTCGATTTACTCTTTTGAATTATTCCTTTGAATTATTTCCTTTGGATTATCTCCTTTGAATTATTCCTTTGAACTATTTCCTTTGGATTATCTCCTTTGAATTATCTCCTTTTCTATTTGTTTACTTAACAACTAACTATTCCCTTTTCAAATTCTATTTATTTAACAAATAAATATTTCCTTTATCTTTTCTATTTATTTAACAAAAAAATATTTCCTTTATCTTTTCTTTTTATTTAACAAATAAATATTTCCTTCTACATTTGTTTTTACAAATATTTTCTTTTATATTTGTTTTACAAATATATTCCTTTATATTTGTTTTCACAAATATTTCCAATTCAATTATATTTGTTTTACAAATATAATTTATTTTCAATATACACTTTGACAAATCCTTTTGTATATTCCAGTATTTCTTATGGTGTTTCAAATACCATATATCATTGCTCAGTATCACCTAAACAAACACAATCAACAACAGATTGTATATCACATCATATATAGTAATATATATGAAAAACAGTAAATAAATGTTGAGGAATCCAGTTGGATTCCTTTGACCTGTTTCCCTGCATCATAGATGTTAAACAATATAATTAACATCGATTTCATTTTGATATGAAATATTCTGCTAAACAGAATCAATATTTGATTAACGATTTATATCTATATCGTTATTTATAATTTCAACCAATACATAAGCAATTCAACCAAACAGTTAACACACATCAATCAACAGAAAATTATCAGTTCTAAGAATACGTTATAAAAATATAACTGTTCAGAGTTGGTGAGTTTTACTCACATTGGACGATCATCGTTAATAACGATAACCATCGCTTGAATCGGACGGACAATTTATTTCGCTATAAATTGTAACCAGCCTCAATCCACTCCCAGTCAGTTCCACTGGGTAGCCACCGTCCATACGATCCTAACGGATCTTGTTTCACTGAGTTTCGACCACATATGAGAAAGTTATGATATTTCTAAGTGAGTATACATTAAATTTTAATTTAAACTAAATTGATTAAAACCTTTGGGCTTTACCCTCATATGTCGGCCCACTACCATATCCCAGAACCCAGCACGTTCGCCCTACCTCTTCTTCCTCGATTTCCACGCGAGCTCCAGGTAGTTAAACATAGCCATTTCCTCACGTCCATCTCCAAACCGCACCTTCAATCCTTCACGAAATCGAAAACTAAAACCACTGTCATCTTCCTCTTCAATTCCTCTTTCTACCCATACTCACAACACCAATCTCGCTCACCATCATTGTATCGCGACACCAGACCTCAGCGAGTCCCTCCAAAACTCGTGCGATGCTTCTTCCCATCGAATACAACCAGATTTCACAAACAAGATCCCTTTCAACCCTTTAACATCAATACACCATCCGATTCAACCAAAAATCACTACATCTCACAATATATCGAACCCTAGGTGCTGCGCCTAATTTACAGTGATGGGAAACTGTGTCGAGCCACACAAAAACCATATGAGAGAGACGAGATTCTCCGCCGGACTCCATATGTATATGTACAATGATTTACAGATTTTATTTGAAATTGTTTGATTTTTCTGAAGATGGAAACTTTACTGGAGCAAATGAAAAATGTTGGCGACTCATTGTTTCTTGCATTTATAAAGGGTGTGGGTGTGGCTGAGAAGGGAGAAGATGTGTCCTGTTTAGGTTCACTAAAGTAGGATATTTTTATTTAATATTTTATTTTGCCAATTTGTCATTGTATCTGCCTTCTAAAAATCCCTGTGATTACATACGATACCTAAAAAATACGAAAATGGGCATGCAGCTAGAGTTTGACATTACTAACCCAACAAGACTGGTTTCGTCGAATTCCGACTTTGTTTGCTCACACAGCATATTTTTCACCGTCAAAATACTGATTGTTTTTCACATTAAAAATCGGTACGGCCACATACTGACTTCAAAAATCACGTAAACTGAAATCTAGCAATAATTTAACATTGCGGATCCAACAAAATTAGTTTCGTCGAATTATGAGGTCGTTTGCAAAATTGGCTATTTTTAAAGCTCTAAATAACACTTTTAAATATATAAATATATTTAAAAATAATTAAATTAAATATTTAAAAATAAATATTATCATATATATTCACAGTGGAATACCATACAACTCCAATTGGATTTATAACTCGATATTTCAAAATTCCCAGTTATATCGATATTCAATTTATATTTAGATCCTTTTTAAAATATAAATAAATCGATATAAATTAAAAAGGAATTCCACAGCGACTTTTCTAAAATTTGATTTGGACATAAATCAAAATCTACACGACGAAATCCCGATTTTTCTCTTCCATTAGAAAAATATACTCCACCAGCTCCACACGTTTCTTATTTCACAGAAACCCGGCTTAAAACGGATTCTGTATTCCCAGTTGAAGTTCAAATCGGCCAATCGCGAACTGACACGCCATTTCGAGCTCTATTTTAATTATAATATAATTTCTACCTTCAACTGACGATTATAAATATATTCGTCAATATAATTCAATATAAACTGAATTATATATTTTAAATTGTCCGATTCACACCATATCATGGATTCTGTTATTTCCGATTATTCCGAAAATATATTATTTTGTTATTTATATTAATTAAATATAAATATTATTTAATTTGAGTTATCGATATCGTTAAATCGATATTTAATAATTAAATTAATTAATTATTCAACAGTAAAAATGCGGGTCATTACAAGTCTGATCTTTCAAACCCATATTTCTCACAATCTTGATAGTTATGTTTGGGCTTTATCACCAAGAAAGGGATTTTCTGTGGCTTCTGTGTATCATTATATTAATTTTTCTGGTAGATTTTTTTCATTTTCAAGATTATGGAAAGTTCGTTTGCCTCCTAAGGTTCTCTTCTTTAATTG
The DNA here is from genome assembly GCA_030737875.1 of Allium sativum. Classification (NCBI taxonomy): domain Eukaryota; kingdom Viridiplantae; phylum Streptophyta; class Magnoliopsida; order Asparagales; family Amaryllidaceae; genus Allium; species Allium sativum. The sequence goes on from CM060920.1 coordinate 497,704,037, forward strand.
GTGCTTAATTCATGGTAAGGTTAATAACAGAGAAAAGTGACACAGGCTTAATCTGATTGATGATCCTCATTGTGATTTTTGTGCAAGTCATGGAGAATCAATTCATCATTTGTTCTTCGACTGTGAGTTCTCATTTCCAATTCTTGCTGCTTCTGGCATTTATCTGCTTGTTTTTATTCCCAACATATCATCTGTGTTCGACTACTGATAAAATAGTGTTGTTGATGTTGCATTAGATTCCTTTTTATCAATATACTGCTGGTGCGTATGGAAAGAGAGGAATGCAGTTGTATTTAACAAACCAATGAATCTTTTTGAAGGGTTATGCAGACTTATTATTTACTACTTTCAATCTTAGATAGGTCAATCTTCCTCAGCTAGATTTATGCTTGCTCTACCAGTGAATAATAGTCCAGTTGAGACTGTAGGTTCAAATCATGGAGACTCGAGTCCAGATTTGCATAGCTTGGTTATGTCTGTATGGTTTAGTAATTTACTTTGTAGTTTCTTATTTTAGCTTGTATATGTATTTGGTATTGCTTTAAGTCTCTGCTGTGATGTTTTGTATTAGATGTAAATGTTGAAACGTTGGTTGTTTGTGTGTTATTATCTCTCTTGAACTATTTAGCCACCAGTTGGGCTTGTCAACTGGTTTATATATATATTAATATAATGCTTAATCGGGTGTGTAGTCTCGCGCTACACATCCTTCCTACTCAAAAAAAATGTATGCGTTGATATATATATATATATATATGCTTTTTACAAGTTATATATTTGTTTATGTTCATAAAACTTAGGAGTGTTGAAGACTAGTTGTATGGATTTTGCAAAGTTTTATCTGAAACCAAGTATACAAACTTTTTTTTCTTTGAATAAGTACACACAGAGGTTTGGAAACAAATTAATATGTTATTTATATGCTGTTTGTTTGGGTTTGGAAACAAATATACATATTGTACGTATGTTGTTTGTTTGGAAACAAACACATAAAAGTTTGAAGTTTGGATTTTGGTTTTGTCAATCGTGTATCTACTGGTTTTTGGGAAGGAGTGTGTTCGAAGTTGATTAATACAATATGTATATAATACAGATTTTAAAACTTCAGTATTTATTTTTTTTAGTTTTGGGAATTAAGAAATAAAGAGAAATAAAGCCCGTTCGTCGTTTGCTTCTCAATCCTTCTTCATCGTCCCCTTCCTTTCTATTGCTACGGAAGGTGAGTTATACCTCACTCATGATTAACATCCCTTTTTAAGTGTACAAATCCATGAAATAATTATTTGAATTGCTAGGATTGCTTTAGAGACTATATTATGTTCATATGTTCGTTATCGACATGTTATTGACACTATCGACATGTTACTGACATTATGTGATGCAAATGACATATTATTTGTTTGTTTATGTGAGTTGGTGGCATATAATATATATATATATATATATGGATACGCGTATGTGATGTATGACACGTATTAGCTACGTATATGTTAATATGACGTGTATATATGTTCGGACACGTAAAATGAAATTTATATGGGTATAATAGGTTCAGTGTGACGTGCATGTAATTTATACGTGTGAATGTGACATGCACGATAGTGTATGTGACAAGCACACGGATAATCGCACGAATATACTCTACATATGCATGTCTAAATAAGTAATATTTTTTTAGGTGTGATAGTGGAAAAGTAGATAGACAAGTTACTCTACAGAACCGTACATGAGATTTTCCCCTCATACGGCTTCTTGTTCAATTCTTTTGAAGTAACTGTACCCTTTTCTTCGTTCAATTTATTTGTGAAAATCTATATCTAGTTAAATATGGAACACATATAAAAAAGTCTGGTCAAATTTTAATTATTCATGTAGATTCCTCATATATAAGATCATAAGATTTTTGATTTAAGAGCGTTCGAAGAACAAGAAGGTTTTTTCACCTACCTTTTAATTTTTCCCTCATAAAAAGAACTCAATCAAAATCTAATTTTCTAATCTATAAGAATGAAATGACGTGCACGACTGACATTTAGATGTAATATGAACATGTACGGACCTGTCTATATGACATGCATAGATCGATATTATACGTCGGTGATTGATTTTGTTATGTTTTGATTTTCACATTGCAAGTTCCCATAGTTTAGGAAATCACTATGGGCTGAAATGATACATACCCGAACGACTTGATAGAATAGGGAAAAATCCACTATAACAAATGTACCATATTACAACTATACTTTTACAGCTGTCGCAAAATCCCAGTTGTAATAAAAGTTTTTGGGCATTGTTATTGACACTCCAAATATTTTTAAGGGGAGACCAATTTTTTATTTTTTAAAAAATTGTTAAGGGGAGTACCAATGAGGAAAGTAGCCCCTTAACAAATAAAGGTAAATTTACCTTATTACCCATTTTTCCCCTTAACAAATAAATGTAATTTTACCTTAACAAATATTGCAAGGGCCATAGTAATATTTTTTTTCAATTCACATATATCAATTTTTTTAAACCCTAAAGGATAAGCGTTTTCGAAGGAATAGGATCGAACTATTTTTTTTATCGACATAAATATGTTGAATTTTATAATTACAAAGGCAATGCACCAAAATGATTATTAATTTTTGACATATCACTATTGAATACATACATAATTGATTACGTGCTACATTCGGTGTAATGGGGACAAACTGCTTATTTTAATTCGGTTTCCCTTGTCTAATAAGTTATTTTTAATCTAATTTGAAGGGCAATTCAGGAATATTGAGTAGTGTGAAATAATAAGTTTGTGTAGCCCCTTAACAATTTTTCAAAGAGTGGAGTGTCTTTAAAAAATGACCCCTCCCCCCAACAATAGTTGGAGTGTCAATAATAACACCTAAGTTTTTTATAACTTTTTTTTGTGAAAGTTGTAGTAAACTGGTTTTCAACAACTGTTTTATTCTGCAAGTTGTTATATATGTCTGTTACAACATTTCATTTCCGTGAGTTGTAATAGATGCATATTCTAAAAAATAATAAATAATAACTATTATTGAATAATAGTAACCAGAAATTAATATGTAATAATTGTTTATAATAAGTAATTATTCATTAAATAGTAATTGACATTAAGAATCAATATACAAAATAATAGTATTAATAATTGTTAATTAATTAAAATACTAATAATTAGGTATAAATAAAAATTGATACTAAATACACAATACTTAAGTAATAATAACTAAATATCAATATATAATAATCAATAACTATTATTAAATGTTAAAAATTAATAAATAATTTGAAATGTGGAATAATCCCATTGATAATTAGTAATTTATAATATATGACTTCACAGTAATTAATTAACAATCTGCAATCAATAATTAATTAATAAATATTGCATAATATATTTAAGTGATAATTTACAAATACACGCCGTAACCTTTTCTTCTGGATGTTGACAATTGTAATCAAATTGCGGCTCCAACTTTGTATTTCTTCTTGGCTCCAAAATAGCGTTCGTACTCAACTCCTCAAATTTTTGCTTCATTCCTCGAAATTTTGGCTCCATTCATCGAAACTTTGACTCCTTCCCAATTTCCCCCCTTTTCGCTAGCTAATATTTCTCAATTTTGACTCTTCATTCTTTGCTTTCTTCGTCTCTTCACATCTACACTCAAATCCAACCTTTCGCCTTGAAATTCTTCTCTTGTCCGCTGTTTTTTCCATTCTTCTCTTCCTTTCTATCATATTTTATCCCCTTTTGTTCTTCCTCGTTTTCCCTATCTTCAATTCCATCGTCCCAAATATGGCCATCGTAGCCTACTTCCTCCCCCATGTTACCAACTGTCTTCGATTTTTGGCTTATTACCATTGTTTTTGTGGTTTACAAGCTTAATTTATGAATAGATTTATTACTGATGGTGGCATGCACTACCAGTCACTTCACTTAGCTTAAGCAATATCTCCACTTCCCTCCTCCATCTGTCTCGGCTTCTGTCTATAAACGCTTCCTCCCATATCACTACCTTCATTAATCTACCCCTTTATGAATGTCTCTATTTCAACAGCCACTTCTTCCGTCATCTTCCCTTTTGCGCTTATCTCAATCTCAATTTCTACACCATTGTTTTTCACCAGCCCTCGAGTGAGCTTCTTTAAAGGAATTCAAACCATTAAACTGCCAGTATATTGTATTTGAAAAAGGTAATTAATTTTTTAGTTTATTTATTTATTTGTTAGGTATGCAGTTCAATTTGTTTTTGTTTGGTTTTGTTAAGCCTAATGGGTATGAAACAGCAAGAAAAATTAGCCAAAGCTTCCAACCTAAACATAATGTATCGATCTACCACTAAAGCTAGCATTAGCTACAGGGTTTGTTGTTTTTGGTTGGTGTTGTGTCTTTCATTTGGTTCTTTTTTCTCCTCACGTTTTGCTGCTATGCAATGGTTTCCTTCATGCTATGCAATGCTTTCTTCATTATGCTACTTACAGTGTTGAGGTAATTATAATTTCTGTTTTGGGATGTGCTTTGATTGTGTTCAGTGAAGTTCTGTGTCATGTTGTGTGCTCTGTTTGGTTGGTGTTTACCTTCCCTGCTCTTCCATGGTTGTTAATGTGAGTCTCCTGTCTATGCTGGAGAGGTTTGGAAGTGGTGATGTTCTTTTTTGAATTCGTGGAATCAAGCTTATCTGTGAGTTGTTTAGTTCTTGTAGTTTATTTACAGCCTGTATGTCAATCTCTAGGTAATTGTACTGCATAACTTCTTAGCTGTGCACTTGAGCCCTCTAATTTCCAGATAGTTTGCAAGTTAAAAAACATATCAGTCTTCTCCATCTATTTAATTCATTGGTTTCAACCATTGATAACAAATTTGATGTTTTCAGAGAGAAATCATCTTTCCATTTGTAGCCTTTGAATTGATCTTTTCCGTTGAGTAAACATTCATATAAATGACTGCGTTTCCTTGGAGTTTGTTGTTGGCTTTTGGATCAACCTTTGCTTGAATTGCTTGCTATTAATTTTAAGGTTTTCTTTAAAGTTCTTGTAACAACCCGTATTTTTATAACGTGTAATAACCATAAATCAAGGCAGAATTAAATTTTAAAATAAGAATCAAGGGAAACGGGTTATGCCATTGCGTTCGCCTCAAAATTCTGCTTGGAAACGAGTCTGAGTTTTCGAAAATCGGAGTCCGTATGACCAAGTTATGACCTTTCGAAGTTTTCAGAAGTTTTCAAGTTCAAAACAGCTCAGAATTCGAATTCAAATTTCGAAATTCAAACCTCAGAATGGACTGGGAGGGAAATTCCCCGCCCAGGACCAGGTCGACCTGGGGGTCGACTATGTAGTCGAACTGCCCAGGACCAGGTCGACCATAGTGTCGACCTGGGGGTCGACCTGGTGGCCGAGCCCACTTCTGAAGCTGGATTCACTTTGATGTTTCTGGCCTCGTTTCTGTCTACATTCGTTGACCTGACCCTATATAAATAGCCCCTAACACTAGTCTCTCTACACAAAATTCTTTCTGACATTATGCTGCTCTAATTCTGGTTGAAAAGTTAGAGAAAGAGACTACTTCTACGTCGAAACTACGTTAAGAGAATCGCTGATTTGGGGACTTCTGTTAGGACTCGACTAAGCATATAAAGATTCAACATCGACTTTCTTTTTCTAATTCTCGAACCACGATCTGTAATCCCCAGTTACTTTTAGATTTAAACTGTAAATGTAATATGAATATGTTGTAAATTGAAATTGGACCTGTGTATGATGACTGTTTTACATCCATGCTTGTTCATCTTGGATCTTGACTTTTGGGTATATTACCATGACATTGATTTGGGGCCTATTTATGTTGTAAATCAAAAAGAAAAACCCCTCATATTATCATGTTGAATCTGCTATTAGTCACAATTTTATGACTATCACCTTATGTCAATCGTTACCATGACTATACTATCACCTTATGTCAATCGCTACCATGACTATACCATCACCTTATGACAACTGTTATCTTGACTAGTACCTTATTTTACTAGATTTGGAATCTTTATGTTTGAGGACAATATTCCATATGCCAGTAATGTTATAATCTTTTATCTCAAGTCATACCATGCTATGCTAGTAATCACTTTTGCCACCTTATACCCGTCCCTTTTATGTTATTCCCTAATTAGATTTATTTGTATCGATTCGAGTTTATGTGCGATGGAAATACGATTTGGGTAGATTAGGTAAAACATAAATTGGCTTTGAATATGAACGTTATTATAACTTGAACCTGGATATGGACAAGAACTTGACACGATTTGACATGAAACATGACATGAAAACTCGACATGAATTTTGACATGAAAACTTGAACTTGGGCATGACACTTAGATATACTTGAAGATGGCCAACTCGAGGTTGGGTTGAGTTTGCAGTGTAAATATTCCTGGAACCGCCCGACAAATCCAGTGACTGCAAATAATAGGATCCAATGTGGGTAGTTGGTCATATCGCACGAAAAACCCGAGGTTAGACTATGTTGTGGTGTAAATCTGCCCGGAACCGCCCGGCAAATCCAGTGACCACAACAGTTAATCTAATGTGAGAGGTTGGGGTGCATTAATGAATTAATGCCACATGATAGGGTTAATTCATTAACCACTTGAATATACTTAACCAACTTGACACGATGATTTGATAGGGTTAAGTCATGAACCGCTTGAACACACTTAACCAACTTGATACATGATTTGGATAGGGTTAAGTCACGAATTTGAATGACAACACTTAACCCATTAGAAACCCTAGTTACGCGGTCCTTTTCAGCAGTTACCCACTTAGATGTATCACGATACCCTGGGACTAGGCGGGGTGGGGCACGATTACTGGGCTGATTGTAAGAAACCAGAACGACGGCTGAGTTGGTGCTCCATTGTAGGTTCAGGCGGACTATGGTCGTGCACGTAGTCCGGAGTTGAAAAAGCAGGCATTGGGCACCCGTAGGTTTACACTGTGCGTGCTTGATTCGTGTCGATGGTTAGCACCATAAGGGCTTGATACACCCTATGGTGGACCTAGCACAGGTAACTACATTTCAGGATAGGGTCGTATGACACAGACACATGACGAGCTAGAACTTGTTGGGAGCCGATCGATTAGTAGATCGTACCGTAGGACCCCGTAATGGGTCACTTCAAGATATTGGGCCAAAGGATCATTTCAAGGTTAATACTTGACATGGGTTAGAACACTAGTACAGTTGGTGCAGCGAATCTCGAATATGCGATGCTAGACTTGACTTATCCTGTTATCTTAATTATCCTACCAGTTCTGTTATCATCCTTATGTTTAATTCCAGTTTCCACATATCATGTTACCTTTACTAGTTTTCATGCTGAAAGTCACTAGGGCTTACCAGTCTTTATGACTGAGCCTTTTTCTTTCGCCTCTTTTTCTTTCGTTCCCCCCCCCCTCAGGTTCTCAGGGAGGAAACACTAGCTCTTAGCTTGGATTTAGCCTGTTTTCTGACAGCTCATGTACGGTTTGGTCTTGAGCTATGCTATGGCTGCACTCCTGCTATGTTTGGGGAATAATTTACTTTTGTTATCTTAAGTTTATGCTTCTTTACTTGGAACTTGATGTAATGGAATAATTTGTACCTTGGATATATGGGGTTTTGACTCTTTTCTTGAAAGTAATGAAAATTTGGTTTTTAATTTCTACCGCTGCTTTATTTATGTTCTGCCTTGTGATATCTCTGTGTATGTTTACCTAGATAATACTCCACCAAAACTAGTGCATTCCCTTTGTGAGTGACCCTAGCGGAGGTGGGGTGTTACAGTTCTCTTGTTCTTCTTAACAGGATTGGTTTGAGCGTGGGGTTGTGGATAGGAGATAAAGTTTTTTTTAATGTTTTCCTCCTTTCGCATGACGTGATTTGATCCGAAATATAGTAAACGCAACATAATTCTAACTGACTATTATGTTGTTTCTTGTACCAGTTATCATTTTTTTGGTTTTGAAAGCTTCGTACATCCATTTGTTAATTCAGTTTGTTGACATGCAGTAGTTGTTGAAATGGTTCACAGGTTGAACAAATTTAAGAATAGCTTTATGATTGGGAGCTCTCATTTGCTTGGTTCAAGAACAACGATGAAAACTAGATCCAGCCGTAATGGCAAGTATTGAGTTTTATGTTAGCATGAGTGGAGACAAAATCATTGATAACACCTTGGGCGGAGTATGACTCTAAAGCATATCATCCAGCTACAAATGTTGACCATGCTGTCGCACTCAAAATAGCTGGTCTTGCACTTGTTAATGTGAACCCATAATACCCATTTCACATGGCATTGGTTTTTATAGGGGTATGCATTATTTTGTTTTACTGATAGGCTTTTTGTAAGGCTTTCTATTGTATTTTTCATCAAGGATTTTATCCAAAATTAACTTATAGACGTTACTGTTATTTTTGTTTTGCAGGTCATATATATTGATATTCTGCTAGTCTAACTTTTACGTATCACTAATAAACAAAAGGGAATTTGGTTTGGTTGTTTAATATTAATAATAATCTTTATGTTGTTGACTGTGTTAAACTTTCATTTAATTTAATTTTTAATTTTTCTTTGTATTCAGGCTGCATTAGGTTGTGAAGATAAGGTTCATTGCGTCAGGATAACCAACAGAGATTGGACCAAATAGCAGTAGCTATGTCCATAGACTTCAATTTTCATTATGTTGTGCTAAACTGGTAAGACTCTTATGTTGTACTTTGATTTATATGTGCTTGGATTTATCATTGCCATGTCTTTCAGTTTGAATTTGTTGAGGTCGGCTGGAACAGTGTTTGTGGGGATTGAATAACACATATAATCTGAAAGCAACTCTATACTAAATCTACTGATGGATCATCGATAGAGACAAAGTAAACTCGTATGGCATCATAAAGATGTTGATATAGGATCTTGCACAAGCTTTAGAGATGCTCAAATATCTAGAAAGAATTCAACTTGAAGCCGACTGCAAAGAAATTGAAAGGTATATGTTCCAGTTAAACAAAGAGCTGCTTTTAGAAGCCAGTATATTAACATCAAAATCTACGTCCATGAAAGACTTGAAGACCACCTGCAGCATTGAAAGAAAATCTCAAATTCATTGGAAGTCAACTCAAGAATAAAGACCACTACAAGACTAGCATCATTGCGAGCAAGTCTCAATATCATTATGTTTGTATTACTCGTAGTGATGTGTATTTATGAAAGATGACTTCAAGTCATTTGGATTTTGGAGTCTTGGATAATGGACTTTGTAATTGCTTTATGTACTTGAGATACTTGTATAATTTATAAAAAAAATGATGAGAGTTTGAAAATTCTAATATATTGTTTTGGTTCATGTTTTAAGTTTGTTTGATATCATCAGCTTTGTAGATAATATGTTCTGGAATGAATTCTTTTATTAGTAATATGTATATAATTTTTTCATATATTACAACCGTGAAATAATACTGTTAACAAAATATATTACAACAGTTATAAACAGTTGTAATAAAGTTTTCTACAACTATTAGTTTATTACAACGGCAGAAAACAATTGTAAAATATACATTTAACAACGATGGCGCAATGGTGCAAAAAATTGTAAAATATTTTAGTTTATTACAATTTATTAGTAGACGACGGTTGCCCCACCATTGTAAAAAGACTTTTACAACTGCTTTCCACCGTTGTAATATGGTCAATTTGTTGTAGTGATCGTTATAGTTGAAGTGATTGACCCAAACGATTTTTATTGAATTTGGGATTACGGGTTGAAATGATATATACCCATATTTGAAAATAAATGGATTGAAATAATATATATCTATATCACTTGACCATAGGATAGAAAATTACATACAGACACCGTTGGTCATATTTTGAAATCATAATTATATTTGATTTGGAAAGATTGATTTGAAAATTTAATTCAAGTATTTTCAACAACAATAATAATAATATATAGTTAGTTTTCAAATGATAAACTTATATTTTGGAAATGTTTTGAAAAGTTAATTTATAGGTAAATATGGATTTAAATGGCATTTAATATTTTACTTATATTTTAATTGTTTTAAAAGTTTACAAAATTTTAATAACAAAATAATTACCCATTTTTATACATAGCATTTCTATAAATTTTATTGTTAATATTTTTATATTTATATTTTATTTTACTTGATAAACTTGTATATTTTATAAAATTAAATAATGAAGAGTATAAGTTGTGATCTTGGAAGTATTTGACTTAAATTGTATTTTGAAAATTATTTTGAGTAAGGATTATAAAACGACCACGGTGTGTAATAAGCGATTGGTTGTTAAAGAGATCGAGATTGGATTTGTCATACTCTCTGCCAATTCCGAAAACCACTTTAACAACTATATGCGGTGGAGATCCAAAATGAAGTAGGATGGTTTGGCGAGCGACTCTATTTTCTATTTCACATTAATTACGAGACATTGACTCCCATGAGTCATCTTGATGTGGCAAAAACAGGTGTTACACCGAGACCAAGTGAGGTCATTCCTTCTATCGAGCATGCTTCTTCGAAATCATTCTATTACTTTTGTGATTCGATTGGAGCGCACCCTTGATATAGGATTATGTCTCGAGGTGGGCGGTAGTTGCTGCTGCGTTACCACTAGTTCGGCTCTACAAACGGTGAATCCACCCTGACATTCCTTGCGTGCCTTGTCACATGCCTTATACGAGCCCACTACGATATTGTTTTGTACAGTTTTATATGGAGTGCCCTCTAATCAGTATATACTATGGGAATATATAAACGGTGTAAGGGTAATATGGTAATCCCACTTACGCTATTTTGATATTTACTTTACCGATAGACATTATTGTATATAGCGTATTATAATATATAGTATTAGTTTGATGGATCCTTAGAGGATGGTGATACTAAGCATCCTTTAAGTTACTTTGCATTTCGATAAATTGATTCACTTGAGTTGTTACTTAAATAAGAATGTTAATCCTGACTCGAGTATGTTTGTTATACATGGATTCTCGGGTCAGCATGCGGATATCAGCTTTCTTGATTCACAAGGAGCTTTGCTTGGATCTATCTATCTCTTCTTAATTGTTGCAGTTATTTCATCTTTCCAGTTATTCGGTTATTTCTTATTTCAGACTTTATTATTTCCTTATGCATTAGCACACTTATCTATGTTTGGTACTTTGTCGTATTTGCTTTAGACTCTGTTGTTATGTAGTAGCTTATGGACTACTATCATATCTATTCTGTTGTATAGTTTTATATTACTCTATGTTTGTGATCTGTGATTGATTTCTTTACTATATATGTTGTTATTTACCAATTTTTATTAACAATCTATCATTTTGAGCAATTCAAGTCTAACATGTATGGATTATTGTCGATTTGAATGGTTCGGAATGGTGGGTTGTTACAAGTGGTGTCAGAGCTCTGGTTTTAGGCAAATTTCAGCATATAGAGTAAAAACTCATTAAAGATAGGGTGGTGGTACTCTAGAATGAGATAAATTAATTACGGAATCATATTCGTTCGATCTTTATATACCTTATTAGGATTCCCTTTGATTGGCATTTCTTTTGAAAATTCTATTTTTTTCCTTCATCTAAACTTGTTCAAATCTTTCCGGTAATGCCCCAGCTGCACCACCAGTCGAGCCTCTAGTAGTTCAGCTCACTCAGCCGACTAGGTTCACTAAACTGTGCAAGGAGTACACTCAGCTCGGAGGTACCAAGTTCACCGGATTTGCAGGTATCGTTGAAGCTAAGCAGTGGCTGGAGAATTTCAAAAGGATTTCCACTGGTCTTGAGATCACTGATGCTCAGAAGCATCAGTTAGCCGCCTGGCAATTGCATAAAAATGCTATTCACTGATGGTGGTCAGTTACCGCAAATACTATCAAGACGAACATCACTTGGCAGCAGTTCAAGAAAAAATCTTAAGATTGTTCTTTCTATCCTTGTTTTTGTTTTCTTTGAATCCCTCTTGATTTAAAATTCGTCTCTTTTAGGGATATCTTTGTTGCTAAGTGGATACCCGATTCAGGGAAGTCTCATCTTTATAGGGAATTTATGGACCTTGAGCAGGGTGACATGACATTTGCTGTAACAACCCGCTCATTCGACGATTTTAGATTTAGATATTTTATCTAAATATATCGTCGTATCCGATGTGTCACTCAAAATGTCATTTTTCACAAACGATAAAATTAGAACTCGGGACCACTTCCATTGAGTCCAGATCACCGTTTACAACCTTTTTGAGTATAAACATCGATACCTTTTGAATTAGTGAAATTTTGTCGTTTTCTCATTAGAGTGTATGATCAAAATATCCCTTTTCACATATGGATGAATTTGGACTCGAAACCACTTCCATTGAGTCCGGATCAACGTTTGCGACCTTTTTTACTATAAGCATCGATATGTTCCGAGAGTCGGAAATTTGGCACCTTGGCTAGGGCTTGGTTGAGCTAGCCTAGCTCACCATATAACCCCCAAATCAGCCCCTCTTCCTCTCATTCATTCCAAACACTCAAAAGAGGATAGAAATGGGGAGAGGAAAGGGAAATTAGAATTCCTAAGGCTAGGGCTTTCAATCTAGGGCTCAATTCAGGTGCAAATCCAATTCTAAGACATGGGTAAGTGTAACAACCCGCAAATTCTGAACCAATTTAAAATTTTTATTTTAGAAATTTTAATAGTAAAATAATTTATTTTAAATAATAACGATAATTTTTTTATTTAAATCGAAGTTAGAACGATAAAATTTTATTTTTATTTTAAAAGGAGTTAGAAATAGCGCGGTAGTTTGAAAAGTCAAACTTGGACTTTGACCGAATGTACCGGATTCAAATTAAATCAGATTTTAGTGAAACCAAAAATATTAGAATCTATTTAAAAATACCTTTCCAACGAATCCGAAAAATCGAAATTTCATAGAGGGAATCAAAAGTTATGCCCATTTTAAAAATTCAGAATAGTCGTTGTATAATTTATATATATATTTTAATATTAAAAATAGTCATTTTACAAACAACCTCCGCGGCCAAACCACTTTTGTTGGAACCGGAATGTCAAATTATTGTTAAGTTTAATTTTCCATAATTTTTAGAATTTATATGTGAGCACAGTAAATATAAACATGTTTTATCAATTTCGGTCAATTTTAATCAACTTGAAAATGGCCATTTTTCAAACGATCTCAGAATTCGACAAAATTAGTCTTGTTAGAACCGTATCGTCAAAACATAGCTAGAAATAATTTTTCTGGAATTTTTAGAGGTCGTATGTGGCCCGGTAAATTTAAATGTAAGATTGAATTAATTAAATAAATGTTTTATATTTTAAATTAAATAAAACAGGCTGAAAAAGATCGATTGGGCTCATGGGACCTGGCCCATTGTGTCTGGAACGTGGGTATTTGGTTGGGGTCAACTCTCGCTGGGTTAGAATTGGAGTTAGTTAGTACTATCGGGCTTTTTCAGAAAGTTAGAAAATTTAATATTATAATATTATAAATACATGGACCACTAAACCCCAGCAACTAAAAAGCGCAGCCGCCATCCTCTATTTCGATGCACAGAAAGCTTCCAATTTCTTCCTCATCATTCTTCAAATCTAATCAATGAATTTCAGAAATTCCAAACCTAAATGAAAGAGCAATTCGAGCTCTGTATACTGTACGGCTATGATGGGATTTGAAGTGGCGGATTGACCAGGGTTCGATCTCGAAGTGACTGCGTTTGGAGGCCTTTTTGCGACGCAGGGGCCCACCGAGCGTGGCACCACTCCGGGCGATGGAGGGTCTGGCGAAGGGCGACGGAGTGGTCATCTCTGATCAGGGTACGGTGGCATCTGGGAGGGCCGACGTGATGATTGGAAATGGAGCTAGTTGGGTTCCGATGTCTCAGTTGTGAACGATGAAGAAGAAAGAGTAATCGGCCTAATGATGTAATTAACTTATTTAATTAAGTGATTAAATATTTATTTAAATTCGTGTAACTTAAAATGACGATAACTTATTCAGTTCTTGTCCGAACGGAACGATTTCAGAAGTGTTGGAATCAGAAAAACGAGATCTACACGATGAAGTTAATTAGATCTGAAACGGAGTAGATCAAATTTTGACCAAATTTCAGATCTAATTTATTCCGAATTAAAAGCTCGGTGAGATTTCTAATTTGAATTATTTAATCAATTTAATTATTTTATCGCTGATAAATAATTATATGTGTGTTAAGTAATTAGCTACGCGATGTGATGCAATTTTGATGATTGATCTGTTTATTCTGTGCATGTATGATAGATCTGTTGTTTAAATTTTAGATCTATATATGTTAGTCAAATAAAACATTTTCCCTTTTGCCAATATTTGTGGATTATGTGGATTAAACAAAGATGAGTATTGAATTGAATTTATTGGTCAGTTAGTAAATTAGGATAGAATTGCCGATTCAAGAAAAGTCACCATTTTGCTTATATTGTTGAACTGAATTTGATTGTCAATTCAATATAGAAAAACTATGTCATTCCTTATTTTTGAAATGATCTAGTTTATCAATTAAATACATGATGCTATGTTATTATTTTTGAATTGATTTAGTTGTCAATTCAATACACCATACTATGTTATTATCTTTGAATTGATTTAGTATATCAATTCAACACACAAAACCATGTTATCATTTTTGAATTGATTTAGTTTATCAATTCAACACACAATACTATGTTATCATTTTCGAGTTGATTTAGTTCATCAATTCAAATGCTCAATATTATGTTATATAGAAATTGACTTTTTATTTGTGTTCTTTAACGCAAATATAACATAGAAATATAAGTTTCACTTTTTATTTGCATTTCACTATGCAAATAAAACATTGGAAATAAACGTACACTTTTTATTTGCATTCCCTAACGCAAATATAACATAGAATTAAAAGTTCACTTTTTATTTGCATTCCACAATGAAAATAAAACATTGAAATTAAAAGTTCATTTTTTGTTTTGCATCCTTTAATGCAAATGAACATCGAAATTAAAACTTGTTCTTTTATTTACATCCACCAATGTAAATAAACATGAAAAATAAAATTTGTTCTTTTTATTTGCATTCACTAATGCAAATATATATGTAAAAAATAAAATTTGCTCTTTTATTTGCATTTCACAAATGCAAATACACGTGAAAAATAAAGTTTTTTCTTTTATTTGCATTCACTAAGGCAAATATATATAGAAATGAAATTTGTTCTTTTTATCTGCATTCACAAATGCAAATATACATAGAAAATATAATTGATCTTTTATTTGCATCCTTTTATGCAAACATACATAGAAAATATAATTGATCTTTTATTTACATCCTTAAATGCAAATATACATAGAAAATATAATTGATCTTTTATTTGCATTCGTTTATGCAAATATACATAGAAATAGAAAAATGCTCTTTTATTTGCAGTCTTTTATGCAAATATATATTGAAATATAAAATATTCTTTTATTTGCATTCTCTAACGCAAATATGCATTAAAATAAGGATTTTTTTTTTGCTATTTTAGATGCAAACAAAACATTAGAAGTAAAACTATATTTTCACTTGCAATTTTAGATGCAACAAACATTAGAGTTAAAATTTCAAATGCAAACAAAAACACTAGAATGAATATGACATTTTTATTTTGTATTTTAGATAGAAATAAAAATATGATTTAAAAGAGTTACGTTTTTCTTAATAAATTTAGTTGCAAACAAAGCATAAAAATATATTTTTATTTGCATATTTAGATGCAAATAAACATCGTAGTTAAAAGATTATATTTTTATTTGCATTCTTTGATGAAAATCAACACCGTATTTAAAAGTCGAATTTCTATTTGCATTCTTTGATGCAAATAAACACCGTATTTAAAAGCCGAATTTCTATTTGCATTATTTGATGCAAATAAACAACCGTATTAAAAGTTGAATTTGTATTTGCATTCTTTGATGCAAATAAACTATGAAATTAAAAGTTCATATTTATTTGCATTCCCTGAATGCAAATAAAATATTGGATTAGAAGTTGCATTTTTATTTGCAAATTTACATGCAAATAAAACCTTGAATTAGAAGTGGCATTTTATTTGCATTCTTTGATGCAAACAAAACATGAAGTTAAAAGTTGTACTTTTATTTGCATTCTTTGATGCAAATAAATCATAAATTAAGATATTACATTTTTATTTGCATTTTAGATGCAAATAAAAAACATAGTTAAAGAAGTTACAATTCCATTACATTTTAGATATATATAAAAGAATAGGATTAAAAATATCATTTTTTTACTTTTAAACTAGAGAAAAAGGATTATGATAAAATGTATTCACTTTTGTTATTTAAAAGGAATGAGGTAAAATATTCATTTTTGTGTCACTTATAAAGAATGAAACAAAATAATCACTTTTGCCAATTTACATTAGTTGAAACAAAATAATCACTTTTGTCTATTTAGATTAGTTGAATCAAACATTCATTTTGTCAAATTATATTGGTTGAAACCCAAAAAGAACATTTTTGTCAAATAAGAATTAAACACAAATAGCATTTTGATAAAATAGAATTGTCGACAAATGAATGTATCACTCTTCTTATACATTTTATTGAGATAGAATTTATATGTAAAAAAAATAATCATTTTTATTTGCATAACATACAATAGAATTCATTTGTAAATATAAAAATCATTTATATTTGCAAACTCACAATAGAATTTATATACAAATATAAAAATCATTTTTTATTTGCAAACTTGCATTGGAACTTATATTCAATTATAAGAATCATATTATTGGTCAAAATATACATTAGAATGTATAAGTGTGGTAAGGTGACATCATTATACGTTATTGCGTACATTAGAATTTGTATGCAATTTAATAAACATTTTTTTGGCGGTTGGGTTATACATTGAATACATATACAATTGGGATTATTCCTTTTATGTGTTCAAATTAAGAATAATTACATACGAATAAAGTATAATGAAAGTATAATGAAAATTATCTTTTATTTGTCATCCACAATAATGTCATATAAGTAAATTACATTCTATTAGATGTTAAAAATTATGCGAGTCAAATATATTTTATTTCGACATTAGGAATAAAATATCATGTTTCGTCTATCATTATCAACATGTTGATAGTATTAAAATTGGTTAAATTAATTAACCAATTATTTATTTATATGTACTATTGTTGGCTGAAAACCCCGCACGGGTATTGGGATGATAATTGATATACACCCGTCCCAATGTTTATTCGTATGTCAATCGATAGATTGACAGGCTGCGATGAGCGTTATTATTTCATTTTAATGCCCACACAATTGTGAACTTCACTTTGGATGTTGAATGGATGGTTTGTTGATTATTTATCAATTGTTGTCATTTACATACGATGTATGAAA
The DNA here is from genome assembly GCA_030737875.1 of Allium sativum. NCBI lineage: Eukaryota > Viridiplantae > Streptophyta > Magnoliopsida > Asparagales > Amaryllidaceae > Allium > Allium sativum. Next base: position 497,721,521 of record CM060920.1, read on the forward strand.
TCCATATAACCAAAGTTATATGGTAAATGATTGAGTCGCTTTCCGATTCAGAATATCTTCTATATAAAGAATATTTTTAAACAAAGATTTTTTTTTAAATAAAGGATAAATCTTTCGACTAAGATTATTGGTTTTCAATTTTTATTTGTTTATTGGAAAATGATTTTGGGTTTATCGTGAACAAAGTTTTTAAATGACATTGATTCTTTAACCCTGTTAAAGATAAGATTTATTTCTTAAATTGGAATAATCGTAAAGTAAAGATTTTGGATATTAAAACTGAATTGGAATTTTAATAAGATCTAAGAATAAATTTAAAAGATTTTATCTTTGATAAAATTAATGGGAACCTTTCCCTAATAATAGGAATATTTTATTTAAAGAATATTCTGAGTTGGAAAGAGGCATTGGATGTATCCTTATAACACATGATTTTTAATTATAAAAATACGCGAGTTATTCGGAATGACCGGGTTTAACTCATTCTGAATAATTACTACGACGATTAAAAGTCGAAGATGAAGACGGTGGTTGAAGACCGGCGATCCTCACATCGAATGGATGAGGACTACTGATGCTTTGATTGGAGTTGCTACCTTGAAAAGGTTCCAGTGATAGTTGTCCGGACGTATTGTTGATCGTTCGGATATGCGAGGTATAAGGTGTCTCCGGTTCCGTTCAAACCCAGAACGGACTTGTAAATGGATGTGTGTCTGACATTGGATTTCACTCCATGTAAATTGGTTTATATTTAATATATATCTGTTGGTGGCGGAGAATTTATTCTCTTTCTTAACACCCTTCTCTGAGACGCATGAGCTCAGAGGTTATATATTAGTAGTTATTGATCGCATGGTGTGGACTGTCAATGTGGCATGACAAGATGCAATTGATCAAGGCTTTTGTTGAAAAGCAGAGCCTTGTGGATGATGATCAAAGCATAGCCTATTTAGGCATAGCTTTGTGTATTTTGTTACCTCGCGAGCCTCACACCCCGGTATGAGTCAAAAACGGAGCAAGGGAACGCAGGGAGTGCACACGTTTCTTTCTAGCTAGAAGTGGTGTTCGGGTTTAACACGGCTCGTCATTTTACTTATGTGGTTGATGGATTTTGAGGCGCCTCGGATTTTTATTGGCCGCAAGGGCCAATTTATAGGTCTAATAGGATCGGGAAGCGTGTGTTCAGGCATAACAAATCCAACCCATTGCACTATTGGGGGACCGGCCCTGCATGATCCAAGGGTTCGCCAGCGTCCGAATCCTGAGACATTGCTAGAGTGTCTCGAATCGGTCAGGAGATCGTTCCTAGCCTTGACTCTTGATGGAAACCCAATTTCCAATACGACACCATGCGGTTTTGATTGTAGAACTAGTATGGCGACATAGTATATGGTAGCTATGCCGTCTATGATTAATACATTATGATTGAAATGTTTTTAAACATATACACACTAATAATAATATCAAATCCGTTTTTATCGTATCAAGCATTTTTTACCATTATAAGGTAAAACTCTATCCTCCGGCTTGCGTTGCATTGTGTGATGGGACCTGAGTCTTATAATGGTTTCATTTTTCTAAAAAGCATTGCGTTGTTTTAACGATTTACTTTATTTAAATTTATGCACTGACAATCCAATGGAGTAAACCCGTTCCGCTTTAGCGGCATGGTCCTGTGATTAGCCTACTTATTAGATAAGTTAAGTAAAGATTTCTCACACCAGTCCCATGACTGACCCGCAGTTTGTTTCACTTTGCAAACTCGGGTGCCCTCTTTTCCACATGGACAGTCGAGTAGCTTATTTTGCAGATATATTGAGCAGGATTCTGGATCGAAGCTTAGAGCTGTGTCCAGAGCATTGATGGTCTTCCGCTGTGATTAAATAATTTATTCCGCTGCATTGTATTAGTTTTGTTGTAATTAAATCTTCCGCTGTATTATTTATCAATGTACTCTGATATATTCTGTACTCTGATGTAACATTATTATAATGTTTATAAAAGTCTGTTGTTATTTGTTCTGATGTGTTGTATTCCCAAAGTTAACGTATTCGGGTTTGGAAAGGTCTTGGTCAATTTAACGGTCGGTCGGGTCGGGAGAAATCCGGGCCGTAACAATAAGCTTCTCTATCCTCTTCTATATCTCCATAGCTCATCAATTTTGGATTTTTAGTGTTCCCTAACACTCATGTGTCTTCAAGTGAATGTATGAGGTGATTTCGGAGGAGCAATTGATGAAAGAGAGGAGCCTTGCTCGTTTGTGTTCTTGTTCTTCCTTGTTGGAGCTTGTTCTTGACATTCAAGAGCCAAAGGTGAGTTCTTTTAGAACTCACATCTATGCCACAATCCACTGGCTTGTACAAGTATAATTTAGTGTTCATTTGAGTTTGCATGTTCTAGTGAATTAGTTGTGTTAGTGTAACTTAGCCGATTTCATGTTTTTATGCTTCATTGAGTTGAAAATTTTGATAAAGATTGTTCATACGATCTAATGCATATGCTATGAGTTGATGTGGTGATATTGTGAAGCTCCATTGTCCCCCGAAAAAGTTCTAAGTCTTCACAAGTCGCTTGAATCGTATTTGATCGCTTTGGTTAGAAAATTTGTCCGTTTTAGAATTTATAATCATAGCCAATGTTAACTCTTGTATGAATGTTTTTGCATGCCTATTTGGGGGTTATAAGTTGTTTCGGCAAGTCCTTGAAGCCTCATATACATGTGCATAACATCATAGGCCTTCGGGTATTCGTCGATATCGTTTTGAACATGTTTTCTAGGCAAATTGTGCTCTGGAACAGGTTTCAAACGTCTGAATATTACAGGTCAGACGTCTGACCTGCTTCAAATAATTATGAAAAATAGAAGAGAAATTCAGATGTCTGAATTATTTCATTCAGACGTCTGTCCGGAATAATTCAGACGTCTGAATTGGGGTCAAAATGAACTAAAACCTTGCTATCTTGCAAAATTACAAAGTCAGACGTCTGAATTTTTAATTCAGATGTCTGAATCCTGTTTTTCTGCTATGGACCAGAGGGGACCTCGGTCCACAGTCTACTCGCATCCAGGCTCTTTCCCGACCGGAGCTTGTGCCGTTCGGACTTCGTTTGTGAAATTCAGCTTCACGAATTCATAGATTCCAACAGCTCGATTCGTCGTCTTTGATTCTCAAGTGATTCTTCTGATGTTGATTCTTTTGGTCTATTCACATTGTTTATGATGTGAATTGAATAAGTGATCAATCTAGAGCTCGTGCGCTCTATTTTGTATATCGAATTTATTCGATACTCTTGTTAATATAATTCGCGCCATTAAAACGTGAATTATCGACTCGATATCCTTCGAGTCTATTCCGATGTAGTTTAAAACCTTCGGGTGCTAATTTGGGATTTCGATTAGTTCATTGATCGAAATTACAACCGTTATCCCTTTGATTTCTTATATGATTGTTGTAATGTGAATTACGAGTGGTCGATCACCTTGGTGATCGTACTTTGATCCGTGGCACCCAGTTTTGTGTCTTTGTTTCCTGTCGCTCAAAGTGATTTCTAATCGTTCCTTAACACCATTGGATTCACTAATGAGCTTTGTATTTATTCGATTTATAGAATTTATATTTGATGATTTATGAATTGAATTTACGATATTGCAACGTGAATTCCCTTGATCGATTCGCTTCGGCAATCGTGCTCGTGTACATTGTCACGTCGGACTTATGCGAGGGTTTATATATTATTAATGGACCATGAATCCTTCTACGAATTCCAATCTATTAGTGTGTACGGATCCTCTTTAATCGATAGGGCATGAAATTTAGTTTATTTACCTTAGTAAAACTGAGGACTATGACCCCTTATATGTTTACTTCGGTGAATAACTCTTGGACTCGTACGTTCGAACACGTTGTGACGATTCTTGTTGTTTTTAGTATGACTCAACAACGGGTTTGTAAATATTTGAGAATAGCGAGTGGTTATGGGACATTTAGCTATTTTCTTATATTAACTATATCGGTGTAATTTATACTCACCGGACCGATGCGGTCCTTTGATGATTTATGTTTTATGGTCCTCGATCGCCCGATTGGGATTTACGATTCTTGGATTTCACCTGGGGGACTTCGATCCAACTTCCTATGATTTATGATGTCTTCTAGGGATTTCACGATTATGTGTTTTCTCTCTTCTGGGGTCACGACTCGGCTTCGTGGGGAGCTTCGGCTCGAACTTATGGGTTCGCTACCTAGAGATCGTATCTCATCTATGAACAGACCTACCCCCTCTTTATGATGTTTTCTAGGGATTTCACAATTTATGTGTTTTCTCTCTACCGGGGTCACGACCCGGCTTCGTGGGGAACTTCGGCTCAAACAAATGGGTTCGCTACCTAGAGATCGTATCTCATCTATGAACATGTCTTCCCCTTTATGATGTCTTGATGATTTATGATCTCTTGATGATTTATGATGACTTTGATGATTTATGATGTCTTGATGATTTATGATGATTTATGATTACTTTGACGCGAAGCGCGTCAATTTGAGAAATGATTTATGATTTACTTTGATGTGATGGTCATCAATTTGATGTGTATTTAGCATTCGGCTGTCATTTCCTATTGTGTGCTATTATTTTAATGTTGCATTTCATATTAGCTAGGAGATTATTTAGAGATATTTTTGTGCTGACATTCCATTGTCAGTTCCTGATTGTGTCGACATGCCATGTTCATGTCATCCTGTGTTATATCTCTTGTTATCTCGGTTTGTTTGATAAGTACAGCTAGACTGATCCGTTTATTGTTTATTTTCTTATAAATAATACTCGGGTTAGGCCGAGTCATTTTAGGTACTCCTCTGGGACTCCTCGCAGGATTGATCTTCCACTTTCAGCTTGCTACTCTGTCTCTGCAGCTTTATGTACTTTGGTACCTATGACATTATATATTGTTGTGTACATATTCTTTTGTTTAGATCATGGTACATGTACCTATTCTTTTGGGATTAGTGGATCTTTGTTGACCACTAGCTTGTTGTACACATTCTTGGTTTATTCATATCTATCCCGCCTTTGTGATATGATTATTCTGTATCTGGTTTTGAGATATACCTTGTTTATATTATTGTTGTTGTCTATTTTATACTGCTTTCCGGATTGCATATAACCGTTGTATAGTTGCCCTATGTATCGAATGGTCATATCAAAATTTTAATCGGTATCAGAATTCAATGTGCATCCCTCACATGGAGTAATCATACAATCGGTCGCTCTTCACAAACCTCATTCTCCGTTATGGTCTACGACATTTCTCTGAAATGAACTGGACGATAGTGGGTATAGAGGCGGGGCGTTACAGTTGCTATCGAAGCCAACTTTCCGGAATATTGTAAGATAGTATGACAATGGTATTGTCTTAAGTCTCTCTCCGGAATTGTGCTTTAGGGTTTTAGTTAGAGTCTTAAGACCCGTCATAGCTTATCTTCCAATACGATTCCATTTTGATTGAATTCACATCGTTTGAATTCAACTTGAGACTAACTTTTTCCTTCTTCTTTTTCCCTAAAGAAGCGAAATAGATGGTCGTGGCCGTGCAAGTGCCTGTCCACCCAGTGTACCTCCTACGGAGGAGTGATTATGTCTCAAGTGGCCTATTTCTAGTCCTTTAGAATAGTTATCGACTCGTTCTCCTTCGGGTTGATTTCTATAGTCCATCTAGGGCCCGCGTGCTCTAGTGGTACTTCTGTTTCATTCCTTGACTCGAGTTGCTAATCGGTGTCTGTTTGGCCTATTGTGTATCGCACTTATCTTGTTGATCATTTATGATCCTTGAAGTTGATTGATCTTTGGATATCTTTCTCGTACGTCATTACACACGTTGTAGGCGCCTTTGATCCTGATATTCCTTGATTTCTAGTTAAGAATGTTTCGTACGTCGTTACGTACCTAGCATGGTCTATTGATCACTTGTCGTTCAGTGTGGAGATACCATGTCTTTGTGACTAAATCTAGTCCCTTGTTGTCAGCTATATAGTTTTAGTTCGGTGTGAGATCACCAAGCCTTCGGGCTAAAATAACTCATTTGTTACATCGTTGTGCCGGTGTGAGTCACCAAGCATATTGTGCTAAATTAAGTCAACGAATGCACAACGATACATTTGTGTTACCTCGTTGCGTTCCAAACTCAAGATCAAGAATGAGGGAAAGCATCCCGCTTCTTGTGATCCCTCTTCTTGAGTCAGGGTACGTGTCATTAATTCCTTAATGTCATTTACAATGTTCAGAGATTATTTTATTTATGTTATTTTGATATATGTCGATCGTGTTCTTCGTTATCAAAAGATATAATTTGTGTTTTATTTGTAAGTTGATAAAGGAATTTTATTTCCTTTATGTCATCCCGAATGATTTATTGAATTTTTATGTTTTCACGAGGTTCGGGTGAACGTTAGAAACTTAGAGGACTTTCTTGTGTTAACTTGTCCATCGGGTGCGTTAAGGATCTCGAACAAGATATGGGACGCCATGTTGTAGTTCGGAATTCGTAAACACCATTATGTGAAAATATGACATTCGAAATTATTCCTAAAATTAAAATTCACTCCTAATAAGTAAATCAAAATAATAATATTTTGGGTTTTTGCGATTTTTTGTAGTTGGTTGTTATTTTTCTAGATAATTTATTTCTAGATATCCTTGGAGCAATTCCAAGAATTTAAGTGGTTCAAGATTTTCAATTAGAAACTATCTTGAATCTTTTCTTTGAGTAAATTAAATAACTCCAGAAACAACCCAAAAAGTTATTTATTTATGCCTCTTGCTTCTGGATTTCAGATCTTTGATTTTCGAGAATTCTTAGTGATTGAGAATCTCGCCTAATTCTTAATCCTAGTTTCGATTTGCTAAAGAGAATGTAGTATTCTTGTTATTTCATGGGTCTCCTTATTTTCTCTAGTGAACGATAACTCGAGAGAATGGGAGTTTCCCGTTGGGGACGGAAGATTAGGGTTTTGCGATCCACGACAAACTCAACAATTCCTTACTTTGAATCTATGATCTAGTTGATCATCCGGAAGTGCTATAGTCGATTCACTTATGGACTTAGCTTTGCGTTGTTCTTAGAAATGAATATCGAAAGGATGAGCTCTTTTGATATTCGTCCTTTGTTTGTTTGAATCATTTGGATTGACAATTGTCTCCATACGTTTGTTAACCCTTGTCAGTCAAATTTTTAGGGATTATGACCTCTTTGGTTTAATCTCATCTTGTTATAGAAATTTGTCTATTTCTTCTTTGATTAATTGATGATGTTTTTGCGATTTAAGATTTTTGGCAGAAAATTATCTTAAATCCCCTTTTCCCGAGGTGGTAAGTTGCGCACTACTTATCCATCATCTTCTCGATGTTTCTGATTTTCTAGAACTGATACTCGAGTTTCTGAATATTGGGAATTTTGTGTAATTCTTAATGATTCGTCTTTATGGTTACTAAATGAGATTTAGTACCTGGTTAGAAATCGATTTCCCCGAGTAGTTCATTGGTATTCCGTTACCAGTATTTGTTATCGATTTCCATTTCATTGGTATTCCGTTACCAATATTTGATTATCGACTTGTAGTTCGTTGGTATTCCGTTACCAACCTTGAATCGTTGATATTAGAATTGATTATTCCTTCGAGAATTGCTTTCTTTAGCTAACTTCGTTGGAATCTCCGAGTTGTTCTTTTGTTGGTGTCAGCCACCTTGTCGCAGGACTAAAGTGTTGAAGATCGGTGTTCACTACGTCGTCGTGATTGAGTGTTAAGAATGGAGTAGTCAACCACCGTAAATTCCCATCTCATATCCAAAGAAGAATATCTACTATTGATACCTCGCGTCTGTAGGACGCAGTCCTGTTGCTTCTTGAAAATTCCAAATTAGATTCGCATGGTTTTTGTGCATTCTATCGATTCTCATTCCCTTGAGAATCGTACTAAGAAAGGCGAGTCTATTTGAATTCATAACGCTTATGAATTTTTCTGGAATTACTTTACCCGTTTGGAATGACTACCTTCATGGGTAATGAAGTTCGAGATTGAACTCTAGTTTTTATGATCTTGCAAGACGAAATTGGGATCTCACCTAGCAATTGGTGTGATCTTTTCATTTCGTGTTGGTTCTTGTTGTACCACATCATGGTATAATTTTTGGTTGTTATCTAATACTATATTCTGAAGGAATTGCGGGGACGCAATTATTTTAAGGGGGGAAGTCTGTAACAACCCGCTCATTCGACGATTTTAGATTTGGATATTTTATCAAAATATATCGTCGTATCCGATGTGTCACTCAAAATGTCGTTTTTTACAAATGATAAAATTAGAACTCGGGACCACTTCCATTAAGTCCAGATCACCGTTTACGACCTTTTTGAGTATAAACATCGATACCTTTTGAATTAGTGAAATTTGGTCATTTTCTCATTAGAGTGTATGATCAAAATATCCCTTTTCACATATGGATGAATTTGGACTCGAAACCACTTCCATTGAGTCCGGATCAACGTTTGCGACATTTTTGACTATAAGCATCGATATGTTCCGAGAGTCGGAAATTTGGCACCTTGGCTAGGGCTTGGTTCAGCTAGCCTAGCTCACCTTATAACCCCCAAATCAGTTCCTCTTCCTCTCATTCATTCCCAACACTCAAAAGAGGATAGAAATGGGGAGAGGAAAGGGAAATTAGAATTCCTAAGGCTAGGGCTTTCAATCCGGGGCTCAATTCAGGTGCAATTCCAATTCTAAGACATGGGTAAGCTTCTCTATCCTCTTCTCTATCTCCATAGCTCATCAATTTCGGATTTTTAGTGTGACCTAACACTCATGTGTCTTCATGTGAATGTATGAGGTGATTTCGGAGGAGCAATTGATGAAAGAGAGGAGCCTTTCTCGTTTGTGTGCTTGTTCTTCCTTGTTGGAGCTTGCTCTTGACATTCAAGAGCCAAAGGCGAGTTCTTTTAGAACTCACATCTATGCCATAAGCCATTGGCTTGTACAAGTGTAATTTAGTGTTCATTTGAGTTTGCATGTTCTAGTGAATTGGTTGTGTTAGTGTAACTTAGCCGATTTCATGTTTTTATGCTTCATTGAGTTGAAAATTTTGATAAAGATTGTTCATACGATCTAATGCATATGCTATGAGTTGATGTGGTGATATTGTGAAGCTCCATTGTCCCCCGACAAAGTTCTAAGTCATCACAAGTCACTTGAATCATATTTGATCGCTTTGATTAGAAAATTCGTCCGTTTTAGAATTTATAATCGTAGCCAATGTTAACTCTTGTATGAATGTTTGTGCATGCGTATTTGGGGGTATAAGTTGTTTCGGCAAGTCCTTGAAGCCTCATATACATGTGCATAACATCATAGGCCTTCGGGCATTCGTCGATATCGTTTTGAACATGTTTTCAAGGCAAATTGTGCTCTGGAACAGGTTTCAGACATCTGAATATTATAGGTCAGACGTCTGACCTGCTTCAAATAATTATGTAAACCAGAAGAGCAATTCAGATGTCTGAATTATTTCATTCAGACGTCTGAATTGTAATTCAGGCGTCTGTCCGGAATAATTCAGACGTCTGAATTGGGGTCAAAATGAACTAAAACCTTGCTGTCTTGCAAAATTACAAAGTCAGACGTCTGAATTTGTAATTCAAACGTCTTAATCCTGTTTTTCTGCTGTGGACCAGAGGGGACCTCGGTCCAAAGTCTATCCCCATCCAGGCTCTTTCCCGGCCAGAGCTCGGGCCGTTCGGACTTCGTTTGTGAACTTCAGCTTCACGAATTCACAGATTCTAGCAGCTCGATTCATCGTATTTGATTCTCAAGTGATTCTTCCGATGTTGATTCTTTTGGTCTATTCACATTGTTTATGATGTGAATCGAATAAGTGATCATTCTAGAGCCCGTGTGCTCTATTTTGTATATCGAATTTATTCGATACTCTTGTTAATATAATTCGCGCCACTAAAACGTGAATTATTGACTCGATATCCTTCGAGTCTATTCCGATGTAGTTTAAAACCTTCGGGTGCTAGTTTGGGATTTCGATTAGTTCATTGATCGAAATTACAACTGTTATCCCTTTGATTTCTTATATGATTGTTGTAATGTGAATTACGAGTGGTCGATCACCTTGGTGATCGTACTTTGATCCGTGGCACCCAGTTTTGTGTCTTTGTTTCCTGTCGCTCAAAGTGATTTCTAATCGTTCCATAACGCCATTGGATTCACTAATGAGCTTTGTATTTATTCGATTTATAGAATTTATATTTGATGATTTATGAATTGAATTTACGATATTTCAACATGAATTCCCTTGATCGATTCGCTTCGGCAATTGTGCTCGTGTACATTGTCACGTCGGACTTATGCGAGGGTTTATATATTATTAATGGACCATGAATCCTTCTACGAATTCCAATCTATTAGTGTGTACGGATCCTCTTTAATCGATAGGGCATGAAATTTAGTTTATTTACCATAGTAAAACTGAGGACTATGACCCCTTATAAGTTTACTTCGTCGAATAACTCTTGGACTCGTACGTTCGAACACGTTGTGACGATTCTTGTTGTTTTTATTATGAATCAACAACGGGTTTGTAAATATTTGAGAATAGCGAGTGATTATGGGACATTTAGCTATTTTCTTATATTAACTATCTCGGTGTAATTTATACTCACCGGGCTGATGCAGTCCTTTGATGATTTATGTTTTGTGGTCCTCGATCGCCCGAGTGGGATTTACGATTCTTGGATTTCACTTGGGGGATTTCGATCCAACTTCTAATGATTTTCTATGATTTATGATGTTTTCTAGGGATTTCACGATTATGTGTTTTCTCTCTTCCGGGGTCACGACCCGGCTTTGTGGGGAGCTTCGGCTCGAACTTATGGGTTCGCTACCTAGACATCGTATCTCATCTATGAACAGACCTGCCCCCTCTTTATGATGTTTTCTAAGGATTTCACAATTTATGTGTTTTCTCTCTACTGGGGTCACGACCCGGCTTCGTGGGGAGCTTCGGCTCAAACAAATGGGTTCGCTACCTAGAGATCGTATCTCATCTATGAACATGTCTCCCCCTTTATGATGTCTTGATGATTTATGATGTCTTGATGATTTATGATGTCTTGATGATTTATGATGTCTTGATGATTTATGATGACTTTGATGATTTATGATTACTTTGACGCGAAGCGCGTCAATTTGAGAAATGATTTATGATTTACTTTGATGCGATAGTCATCAATTTGATGTGTATTTGGCATTCCGCTGTCATTTCCTATTGTGTGCTATTATTTGAATGTTGCATTCTATATTAGCTAGAAGATTATTTAGATATATTTTTGTGTTGACATTCAATTGTCAGTTCCTGATTGTGTCGACATGCCATGTTCATGTCATACTGTGTTATATCTCTTGTTATCTCGGTTTGTTTGATAAGTAAAGCTAGACTGATACGTTTATTGTTTATTTTCTTATAAATAATACTCGGGTCAGGCCGAGTCATTTTAGCTACTCCTCTGGGACTCCTTGCAGGATTGATCTTCCACTTTCAGCTTGCTACTCTGTCTCCGCAGCTTTATGTACTTTGGTACCTATGACATTATCTATCGTTGTGTACATATTCTTTTGTTTAGATCATGGTACATGTACCTATTCTTTTGGGATTAGTGGATCTTTGTTGAACACTAGCTTGTTGTACACATTCTTGGTTTATTCATATCTATCCCGCCATTGTGATATGATTATTCTGTGTCTGGCTTTGAGATATATCATGTTTATATTATTGTTGTTGTCTATTTTATACTACTTTCTGGATTGCATATAGCCGTTGTGTAGTTGCCCTATGTGTCGAACGATCATGTCAAAATTTTAATTGGTATCAGAATTCGATGTGCATTCCTCACATGGAGTAATCATACAATCGGTCGCTCTTTACAAACCTCATTCTCCGTTATGGTCTACGCCATTTCTCTGAAATGAACTGGACGATAGTGGGTATAGAGGCAGGGCGTTACATTTGCTGAGTATGGGAGGACATTCAACGAGCTTTCCAAGTATGGGCCTAATCTGATCCAGACCCCACTCCAGAAGAATGAGAGGTTTATCTATGGAGCAAGTCCGAAGTATTTTGATCGTTTGACTAACCACGTACGTGGCACTTCCACTGATCTCGTAGACATGGCTATTAGATTCGAGAATCCAAACACTAAAGGGAAGTAGAAGCAGGCTACTCAGTCTCAGGATACTTCTAGCAGTTCAAAGAACAGGTAGCCTAACTTTCAGCAGCAAAAGAAGAATTAGCAGAAAACCCAGGGTATTGGTTATTATTCTCAGAGGCAGTCGATCAACTTTTCTTCCATTACCTACTTCAACTGCGATCGGAAAGGTCATTATGCCAATAGTTGTCCAAACAAATCCGGAGCTGTTATTCCTCCAGCTCAGATGACTAGGAACAACTTATGCCACATTTGTCTTCAGCCTAGTCACTTTAATAAAGATTGTCCTAGTCAGCAACGTGGTAAGACGATTGGAGTCTTTATCATGACATCTTCTGCTCCTCCTGCTCCTAGTGATAACTAAGGTACCCTTCAGAGAAGTTTTACTTTATTCTGTTTTCCTATTCGTGTTCTATTCGATACTGGAGCCTCGCATTGCTTTATTTCTAACGACCTTTGTTATAAGTTTGAGCATTTCTTACATCCACAAGTAGCATTTGAACCCTTATGTGTATCTAATCCTATTGGCGGTCCCGCCAATCTTAGTATGGTTTGTAAAGGGGTAAAAATCCTTACAACGGGTGTCGATTCACTGGTGATTTCTATGTTCTTGGTTTTGATGCTTTCGATATCTTACTTGGAGGTGATTGGCTTAATAAGCATGATGCTCGCATTTCCTAAACATCCCGAACCGTTTCTTTGGTAAGCGATTTGGACGAGCCTTTAGTGACCGAATGCAGAATGCCTCAGGACTTTGCAGGCAGCTTTATATTTTCTCTCGATTCCCAGCCGATTGATCTTGATTCCACTCCTATAATAAAGGACATTCCGGATGTATTCGATAAAGTCACTTCTCTTCCACCTAAGCGGGAAATTGAATTCTGCATTGATCTTGTCCCTGGAGCTTGACCAGTTGTTCTTCCTCCGAGACGAATGGCTCCTAAAGAGAAAGTCGAGTTGAAAAAGCAGATCCAGGATTTATCCTCTAAGGGTTTGATTAGACCTAGCTTTTCTGAATGGGGAGCTGTTGTTGTCTTTATCACTAAATCTAATGGTTCTCTAAGGATGTGTGTTGATTATAGAGAACTGAATAAGTTTACTATGAAAAATCGTTATCCAATGCCTTGTATTAATGACATGTTTGATCAAATTTATGGGGCTAAAGTTTTCTCTTAGCTTGATTTGGCTACCGGCTTCCACCAACTTAGGGTAGCTGAAGAGAGCATTCCCAAGACAGCTCTCCGGACCGAGAGTGGATTCTATGAATGGTTAGTCATGCCTTTTAGATTAACCAATGCTCCATCTTTCTTTGTCGATCATATAAATCGAGTTTTTCGTGATGCTCACAACAAGTTTGTCCTAGTTTTCATGGATGACATTCTTGTGTTTTCCAAATCATAAAAGGAACATGAATCACATTTGAGTTATGTTCCTCTTCGGAAACAATAATTGAAGGTCAACTTCTCTAAATGTCATTTCTGGATAGATGAAGTTCGATTTCTCGGACATATTATTTCTGAAAATGGAGTTTCTATAGATCCTTCTAAGGTATCTGCGATCAAAGTAAGCCTATCCACCTTTATTCTTTTGATAATCTAATTATCATATCTCTACTAAGACTCATTTCACCCATTCTATTTTCAAGATCGGGAGAAACCTAAGACTCCGACTGAGATTCAAAGCTTTTTGGGCTTAGCTGGGTATTATCGAAGATTTATTGAGAACTTTGCATGCATAGCTGCCTCACTTACTGCTTTGACTCATAAGAATGTCAAGTTCAATTGGAATGATAAGTGTGAAGCAGCATTTAACGAGTTGAAGAAAAAGATTACCTCCGTTCCTGTTCTTACTGTGCCAAATGGAAGTGAAGGGCTAACGGTTTATACTGATGCTTGTAAGGAAGGTTTGGGAGCTGTTTTGATGCAGAATGAGAGAGTTTTTGCTTATGCCAGTCGCCGGTTGAAACCCCACGAAGCAAATTATGCCACTCATGATTTGGATTAGCTTGCTATTGTGTTCACTTTAAAGTGGTGGGGACACCATCTCTTGGGTACAAAGTTCGAGTTGTTCACAGATCACCAGTCACTTAAGTATATCTTTTCTCAGAAGGATCTAAACCTAAGGCAAGTTAGATGGCTCAAATTCTTAGCAGCCTATGACCTCGACATCAACTATACTCCAGGAAAAGGAAATGTTGTAGCGGATGCCCTAAGTCGGAAAAAGGACATGCTTTATCAGATTGTTGCTACTTCATCTCTTATGGATCGTATTATAGCTAAACAAGATCAAGATGAGATGCTCAAGCTTATGAAGCAGAATATTAAAAGTAAAGAAGGCGATAATCAAACTGAATTAGGAGCACAAATTGACGAGAAGGGTATCTTAAGGATCAATAATCATATTTGTGTTCTGAATGTCGATGGTTTAAGGCGGGAAGTACTTAGGGAGAATGTAACGACCCAGAAAATCTGAACCAATTTAAAATTTTTAAATTGGCTAAAATAATGGATTTTAAATATTTAAAATAAATATTTTAGCTAATGGCGATGAAAACTGAGTTTGAATCGACATTTGAAAACGAATATAATTAATTATAATTATAAACAAGGCCTGAAATGGCGTGGCAGTTTTAAAAATTGAATTCAAACTTTGTCGGACTGTACCGAGTGCAAAACAATCCGGATTTTAGTGAAACCAAAAATAATGGAATCTAATTGATAATATCTTTCTAACGAATCTGAAAAATCAAAATTTGATAACGGGAATCAAAAGATATGTCCAGTTGAAAATTCTGAATAGTCGCTATGGAATTCAGGCCCTTAAGAATGGACATTTTGCATACAACCTCGGATTTCGACGAAACCACTTTTGTTGGGTCCGGGATGTGAAGTTATTGCTAGGTTTCAAATTTCATAATTTTTCGAATCAATATGTGAGCGTGGCAAAGGAAAACGCGTTTGACCGATTTCAGTTGATTTTAATCGACTGGAAATTGGCCATTTTCCAAACGGTCTCAGAATTTGACGAAACTAGTTTTGTTAGGACCGTATCGTCAATACGAAGCTAGAAAACATTTTTCGGAAATTTTTCTAGTTAGTATGTGACCTCGGTAATTTGAAATGTACGTTTAGAATTCAATATAGTGATTTAAAATGTAAATTCAACGGAAACTGATTGTAACGATCAAATCAGCTTGCGATACATATCCCATTGTGTTCGGAATGGGGGTAAAAGACTATGGACGACAGGCGGTGGGCCTCGTTTCGAGGTCGTGGGTAAAAGTCAACTTTATGCAATTAAATTAATTAATAAAAAAAATATAATAACTCCTTCCCTTTTTATCTTTCTGCCCCCCCCCCCGATTTCATTAAATCAGAAATCAAAATAAAAAAAAAGAGAAAAAAAAACGCGCTCCAGCCTCGCCGTCGCTCAGGCGATCGCCACCTCCAGCCCCGCCGCGTCAGCCTCCCGATCCTCCTCCTTCCCACCGCCTCTCCTCCTCTCTCGCGTGGAACCCCAGACCCGCGCCCACATCGAAGAATCCTCCGCCGAGACCAACGACCACCGCCCTCCTCCACAAGCCACCGCCTGCTCCTCCTCCTGCCGCCGACCCTGACATCACCCCCCTTCTTCGCAGCAATGTAAGTTGTTTTTATTTTTAATTCTATAAATTCTGATTTTTTTAAAAGGTTGAAACTATTTTTTTAAAAGGTTAAAACTGTTTTTTTTTAAAGGTTAAAACAAATTTTTTTAAAAGGTTAAAACAGATTTTTTTAAAAGGTTAAAACTGATTTTTAAAAAAAAAGGTTAAAACTGTTTTTTAAAAAAAGGTTAAAACTGTTTTTTTTAAAAGGTTAAAACTGTTTCTTTTAAAAGGTTAAAACAGATTTTTTTTAAAAAGGTTAAAACTGATTTTTTTAAAAAAGGTTAAAACTGATTTTTATAAAAGGGTTTAAAAACTGATTTTATTTTGAGATTTAAAAAGAAAAGGATTTGAATTTTAAAAAAGAAAAAGGTTTGCATTTTAAAAAGAAAAAGATTTAAACTTTTAAAAGAAAAAGATTCGAACTTTAAAAAGAAAAGGTTTGAACTGGGATAGAAAGATCAGATTTTTTAGAATAGAAAAGATCATATTTTTAAAATAGAAAAGACGGAATTTTTATTAAGTAGAAGAAGTAAGATATGATTTTTATATTTTTAAAGTAATAAAAATATAATTTTTACATCATAGGAATATTAAAAATATAATCTTTATTTTTGAAAAGGCGGAATCTATATTTTTGAAATTCAATTTTTATATATTGAATAGCGAAGTCAAAATTCGATTTTTTATATATTGAATAACATAGTAAAAAATTCGTTTTTACATATGTAGAGAATACGGGCGAAAGCGACAAAAAGGGAGATTGGCGAAGATTTCTATAAAGGAAGAGTCGTGGTATTGGATAGCTAATTTGTGAGAATTTCTCACTCTTCAATTCCTTTTACTATATATATATATGTGTGTTGAAATAAAAGTGAATTGCTATATATAAATATATATCTATATATATATATATATACGCCCGTCGTCCACAAACCATGGACGATATTTATTGGTTGAAATTGTTGTGAAAATTGATTGATAGCGAATGATTGTTTGGGATTGTTTGTGATTGATATTGGTTGATGGTGGTTGAAAAATACCCATTTGTGGTTGAGAAATATTTGGTTGAAACCACATAGGATTAGTTTGTGGAAATGAAATAAATATATACATGCCGCCTGCGTGCGAACTAGATGCATGATCCCCATTGTCAAAAACCGCGAGGTTTTAAGGTAGAGCGAGGAGCCGTACTAGGGACGGTCCCGGTTTTAACTACACTGCCGTTATGCTGCCGAAATTTTGAATAATATTCGTGTGTTTGAATTATTTTCATATGCTTAAACTATATTTATTCATTGAATAGAAAACATTCATGTGTTGAATCGATATTCATTCGTTGATTAGAAATTCATGTGTTGAATGATATTCATATTTTGAAATAAATTGTTTGATAATAAAAATCACATTTTTATCTATATATAGAAACTATAGAAAACATTCATGTGTTGAATTGATATTCATTCGTTGATTAGAAATTCATGTGTTGAATGGTATTCATATTTTGAAATAAATTGTTTGATAATAAAAATCACATTTTTATCTATATATAGAAACTATAGAAAACATTCATGTGTTGAATTGATATTCATTCGTTGATTAGAAATTCATGTGTTGAATGGTATTCATATTTTGAAATAAATTGTTTGACAATAAAAATCACATTTTTATCTATATATAGAAACTATAGAAAACATTCATGTGTTGAATTGATATTCATTCGTTGATTAGAAATTCATGTGTTGAATGGTATTCATATTTTGAAATAAATTATTTGATAATAAAAATCACATTTTTATCTATATATAGAAACTATAGAAAACATTCATGTGTTGAATTGATATTCATTCGTTGATTAGAAATTCATGTGTTGAATGGTATTCATATTTTGAAATAAATTGTTTGATAATAAAAATCACCTTTTATCTATATATAAAATCCTATTTTGTCACCTATATGAACTATATAGAAAAATAGTGTTTTGAAATGAATTGTTTTACAATAAAAATCACATTTTTATTGTATGCATAAATCGTTGGAATGTGAAGTGTTAAAAATAGCCACTTGTTCAAAATAAACACGTATGAGTTGAAATATTCATTAATTAGCTAATGAAATGATTTGCACCTATTTATGTAACATTAAAATGAATGGTGTTTTTAAACCAAATAGAAATCAAATATGAAGTCGAATAGAAAATGATAAATGATAAGAACTGTATATATATGTACATGCATATTCATTGAACAGGTTATAGCAAAGGGGCTAGAGAAGAGGAATAAAATTTTGTGCCCGACAAATAGATACACATTTACTGTTTTGTTTGGGTGATGATTTTATGAGCCTGTTGGCTAGCCGCTTAGCTTTTTCTTTTTCTTTTTGAGATTAGAAGGACCGGGAAAGCTATTTGCGATTTCCCGATGCTCCCGGTGCAGGGGAGGTTAAGGCGAAATTTTCCAAAATTTTAAGGCGTTAGTGAAATATTTGAAATGAAAACGATATAGGAATTTTTGAAGAAACTATATTTATATAAATATATAAATATAAATAAAATTAAAACGAAACGAAGCCGTGCAGTTCGTATTTTGAAACCGTGATTTCAAACAACTAGTGCGGGAAATCCGACCATTGGATTTTCCCGAAACCTCAACCGTCGGGTTCGCCTTGGAATAATCTTTCCAACGGCACCAACCTTGTAAAAATCCAACGGTTGGATTGTCTGGAATGTTTAATTCAAATCTGATGAAAAACAGCGCCAGAAGCGATTATATTTATATATATAAAAATATAATTATATATTTAATCGAATAACGACGCTGCAGTTCGTATTTTGAAATCGAAAATTCAAACGATTGTACCAGGAGATCCGACCGTCGGATTTTCCCAAAACTGGAACCGTTGGGTTCGTTTTGAAAAGACCTTTCAAATGATGTAAATTTTGTGAAGATCCAACGGTTAGATTTTCAGATATGTGTAAATCAAATCTGAAGAAAAACAGCGCCACGGCCGCTTTATGGCCCGAAGCGTCGTTTTGAATAAATGGGCTATTTTAAAATAAATAAAAATAGCGATAAATCATTATAAAGTACCATAAACAATATGGAGTGGAAATAAACTGAATTTGCTTGATTTATGTTGTACTTGATGGTTGAATGTGTTTGGTGTGAAAATTACATTAAAAAAAAAACAATGTTGGTGTTGTCGAACAATTTAACCATTGAAATAAATCGATTTGAAATTCTAAATATACGTGAATTATTTGAAAAGGCCGAGTTAATTCTCATTTCGAATAATTGACCGACGATTGAAATTCGAAGATGAAGACGACGGTCGAAGACCGGAGATCTTCACCTCGTTTGGATGGTAACCGAGGTCCTGATTGGGAGGCATCCCGAAATATGGATAATGAGTGGTGATCGTCCAGACGTACGTGGTGATCGAAGGGTTTGCGAGGTATTTAGTGCCTCCGGTTTCGTTCAGACCCAGAACGGACTTGTAAATGGACTGTGTGTCTGACATTGGGTTTTATTCTATGTTGATTGATCTCTATTAAATATACATCTGTTTGGCGGCGGAGAATTTATTCTTTCGCTTAACACCCTTCTCTGAGACGCACGAGCTCAGAGGCTGTATATCGATGGACATCAGTCGCATGGCATGAATTGCCTGTGTGGCATGCTAAGATGCAGTGATCAGGGCTTCTGTTGAAAAGCAAAGTCTTGTGGTGATGATCAAAGCACCGCCTGTGTGGCGTAGCTTTGTGTATAACGTGAATTCGCGAGCCTCACACCCCGGTATGAACCTAAAACGGGAGAAGGACCTCAGGGAGGGCATGCGTTTCTTTCTAGCTAGGGTGGTGTCAGTGACCTACCAGCCCTGACATTTATATACTTTTCACCTATGTGGTTGTTGCTGTTGCGAGGCGCCTCGGTTTGGTCGGACGATCCGGGTCCGATGGAGTCATTCATTGGCTCATTTACGCCCCAAAGGGCGGGGAAACGTATTGTTCAGGCATAATAATCCACATCGGTGGACCGGCCCTGACGATCCAAGGGGCAGTTGCGGCTGTTCCTGAGGGGCGGGCTAGAGCGTCTCAAATTCGGTAAGGACTATCTTTTGCCTTGGTTCATGGCGGAAATCCAATTTCCAGATACGTGATCGTGCGGTTTCAATTGTATATATATATTTGGCGACATAGTGGCATGGGACGCTCATGTCGTCTATGATTGATAGTTATGATTTGAAATTGTTTTCAAAACATATAAACACTAGTAATAATATCAAATGCCTTTGTTTTATTCGTATCAAGCATATTTTGGCCATTATAAGGTAAAACTCTATCCTCCGGTTTGCGTTGCATTGTGTGATGGGAACTGAGTCTTATAATGGCTTCATTTTTATAAAAAGCATAGCGATGTTTAAAAGAAAGATTTGTTTTAAAGCACTGGCAATCCAATGGAGTAAACCCGCCCCACGAAAGTGGCGTGGTCCTGTGATTAGCCAATTATATATGTGTTGAGTGGATTTCTCATACCAGTCCCATGACTGACTCGTAGTTTGTTTCACTTTCAAACTCGGGTGCCCCCTTTTTTCTACACGGGCAGCCTTGTACTCAGGTTTAGCTGGTTCTTTTTCTGGATAGCTGGAGCTGAAGATGGATTCTATCATTTATTTCTTTTTATGCTGTTCAGCTCCTATTGTACATATTTTGTTTATTTCCGCTGTAGACATTTATGTATAGCTGAACTGTATTTGTACTAAGTAAGATCATGTATACTGTGTAACTCTGATGATTACTTTTATCCAGTATATTCTATTGTTCATATTCTGGTGTATTTATTTAATTATGTTCTGCTATTATCTGTTTCTGTGTTATATTCCAAAGATAACCCTATTTCCGTGAGAACGGGATTTTGGGTCGTCTCAACGTGGTATCAGAGCTTTGGTTAAGCTTAGTTCTGGAATATAACATTCGAACGAACTCGTCAGAAATAGAACCAGTAGTGTTCTAGGATGGGTAACTCTATACAGATAGGATCAGTAATATCCTAGTATGAGTAAAGCAGAATGAAATTACACCTTGATAGACACATTTACATTTGAAGTATTTGTCTCTATATTTTAAAATACCTTTTCTGTGACCTGACACTTGATCTGCCATTTGCAGAAGTACTAGAAAAATGAGTGCCATAGACAGAAGAAGTAATACTGACCCGGATATAGAAGCTCTATTCATGAAGTATAGAAATCTGGGTGGAAAACCCTTTACGGGTGAAGAAGCAATTATGAAAACACAAGCTTGGATTCGTTCGGCTGAGAAAATCTTTGAAGCATTAAAGCTGAGGGATAACCAGAAAAGATTACTGGCATCCTGGGCACTCAAAGAAGAAGCTTTGTTTTGGTGGGATTCAGTTATTAAGGATAATCCAGAAGGTGATATTACCTGGGACAGAATCAAAGTGATTTTCTTAGAAAGATTTACTCCTCCCGAAGCAACTGAGCGATTATGCGATGAATTTTCTTATCTGATACAAGGGGATATGACCATTCCCGAATATCATAAGAAATTCAATGAACTTTCTCACTTTGCCCCTCATCTAATTCAAAATCCGAAGAGGAAAAATATGAGATTTATTCACGGACTTCAAAGGAAATACCAGAATAAAGTATTGGGGCATGTGAAGCTTCCTTTTTCTGAAATGATATATATGGCCTATCAGTATGAAGATCTCCATAAGAAAGGAATGTTATGCGACGAAGAAGAAGTTAGTTCTAGTGTCATAGCAGAGTCTGAAACTGATTATCCTGAGGCAAGTACATTGTCTGAGATCAGTAAGAAGCCCAGTGCTAAGAGAAAAAGGGCTAAGTCTGGGAATACGATCGCCACATGCTCAAGCTGCAATAGAAAAGGACATTTGGCGATAAGTTGCAAATCTTGGAACGAACAAAGAAAGAGTGGATCTAAACCAAAGAAGGATTTTCAAGGAAAGCAAAGGTGCAATCAATGCGATCAGTTTGGTCATGTAAAGCAAGATTGCTGGAAGAGGAAGAAGCTTGAAGTAGTTCAGGTAAATGAAATAGCAGAAACTTCTGGGCCCTCAGCTAGTCAAGAAAGGGCCGATGTTTTAGAAGGCACGCTTACTGTCAAAAACATTCCAGTCAAAGTACTGTTTGACACAGGCGCGTCACGAAGCTTCATTTCGAAAGATGCAGCTAAGAAACTGGATTTGAATTTGAAGAAGCTCAAAGAACCAATGACTGTCCAGAATCCGGTTGGGGGTTCCATAGATCTCAGTTGGATTTGTGGAGTGCCGGTTTCTTTTTCTCGTTATCGGTTCCCTACCATCGCAGCCGTCATGAATTTTAAAGAGTTTGTTCTTATCTTGGGGTTAGACTGGTTGACCAAATATGAAGCTGAAGTTAAATGCACCGACAGAGTCGTAAAGGCGAAGATTAAATCAGGTGATTATATAACCATTCCCTGTGAAGGTCAGAATGCTAATAGAAAAGACTTCTGGGCAGCTTTGAATGTTTCTCCAGCCCAAATAGAAAATGTCCCTGAAATCACAGAGAACATTCCTGACCTCATCAAAGACATTCCTGTCGTCAAAAACTATGCGGATGTGTTTAAGGAAGTCGTTCGCTTACCTCCGCAGAGAGAAATAGATTTCAAGATTGCTTTGATTCCGAATGCAAGGCCGGTAGTTCACGCTATTCGAAGAATGTCCTTGAAAGAGAAGGAGGAATTGGACAATCAAACACGACAGCTAGTTTGGAAAGGTCTGATCAGGCCTAGTTTCTCTGATTGGGGTGCAGCAGTGGTATTTGTCCCAAAATCTGACGGTACTCTACGGCTATGCGTGGACTATCGTGATCTGAACAAGCAGACAATAAAGAACAAGTATCCGTTACCGCGGATTGATGATTTGTTGGATCGATTAAATGGAGCACAAGTATTTTCACGAATGGACCTAGCTACAGGCTTCCATCAACTTCGAATTGCCGAAGAGTGTGTTCCAATGACAGCATTCAGAGGTCCCGACTTATTCTACGAGTGGTTAGTAATGCCGTTCGGCTTATGTAACGCTCCCGCTTACTTCGTCGATCTAATGAATAGAGTATTCAGAGGAGTATTGAATAAATTTGTTCTGGTTTTCATTGACGATATTCTAATCTTCTCTAAATCAAAGGCCGAACATGAAAAGCATCTGGAACAGGTTCTAGAAATTCTGAGGCGGAATGTATTAAAATCCAAATTTTCCAAATGTATCTTCTGGCAAGATGAAGTAAAATTTCTAGGCCACGTCGTATCGAAAGAAGGAATCGCTGTGGATCCAAGCAAAATCACAGCTATTCAAAATTGGAAATAGCCCAGTACTCCCACTGAAGTCCGCAGTTTTCTCGGATTGGCTAGCTATTATCGGAAGTTCGTTAAAGACTTTTCGAAGATATCTGGTCATTTAACAAAGCTTACAAAGAAGCATTCTAAATTCAAATGGACTCAAGAGAGTGAGGAGGCTTTCGAAGAGCTAAAGTTGAGGTTAACCACAGCTCCAGTGTTAACCATCATCGATGGCAACCAAGATTTGAACGTCTGGACTGATGCTTCTAGAGAAGGCCTTGGTGCAGTGTTAATGCAAAGGGGTCAAGTGATTGCTTATGCTAGCCGTCAACTGAAGCCGCACGAGAAAAACTATGTAACTCATGATCTTGAGTTATTGGCTATAGTATTCGCTTTGAAAATCTGGAGACACTATCTTCTGGGTGAGAGATTTGAACTATTTACAGATCACCAGTCGTTAAAGTATCTGTTTACTCAGAAGGACTTGAACTTGAGGCAGCAACGTTGGCTGGAGTTTCTTGCAGCATATGACTTTGAAATTATATATACTCCAGGAAAAGCCAATGTCGTGGCCGATGCGTTAAGCCGAAAGAATGAAATGATCGCCAGTTTCATCATTGCGACTTCGTTAATTAATAAGATTTCGGCTCTCCAAGAAGACGACCAATTTATCAAAGGAATAAGTCAGCGAATTCGTGAGGGCAATGCTTCGGATTTCCAGCTAGACAGCGAAGGGATTCTGAGGTTAGAAGGACGAATTTGCGTCCCAGAAATTCCTGAACTCAGAAGGGATGTGCTTGATGAATGCCACAAATCTAAGCTCAGTATCCATCCGGGTGTGAATAAAATGTATAACGATATCAAACGCACCTTCTGGTGGAAGTCGTTAAAAAGAGACATCTCAATATATGTTAGTCGATGCCCTACTTGTCATCTAGTCAAAAGCGACCAACAAAAACTGGCTGGATTGTTACAACCACTAGAAGTTCCTGGTTGGAAGTGGGAACATATTTCTATGGATTTCATTGATGGTTTGCCCAGAACCAGGAAAGGGAATGACAGTATTTGGGTGATCGTAGATCGCTTCACGAAGACCGCCCATTTCATACCTGTCAGATCAAATAGAACTGCTCAGAGTCTGGCGCAGATTTACTTCAGGGAAATAGTTAGACTACATGGAGTGCCGCTCAGTATAGTAAGTGATAGAGATACGATATTCACTAGCAAATTCTGGGAAGCATTTCAAGTCGAGCTGGGAACGAAGTTAAACTTGAGCACCGCTTATCATCCTCAGACAGACGGTCAGACTGAGAGGGTGAATCGCATTTTAGAAGATCTATTGCGGGCTTGTGTTATAGATTTCGGTGGATCATGGGAAGACCATCTGCATTTGGCTGAATTCTCTTATAACAACAGCTACCAGGCGAGTTTGACAATGTCGCCATTCGAAGCATTGTATGGTAGACCGTGCCGATCTCCTGCTTGTTGGGTCGAACCTGGAAATAGACTTGTGTTGGGTCCTGATATGATTCGAGAAGCTGCCGACAAAGTCGATTTTATTAAGAAGCGATTACTCGCCGCTCAAAGCCGTCAAAAGAGCTATGCCGATAGAAGAAGAAGAGATATATCCTTTGAAGTTGGCGATTATGTATATCTAAAAGTATCGCCGATGAGAGGAGTTATTCGGTTCGGTAAAACTGGAAAGTTGGCACCCAAATTCATTCGTCCGTTTCCTATTCTGGAACGGATTGGGACTCTCGCTTATAAAGTTAAACTGCCTGACTGGTTGCCTGGAGTGCATGATGTATTTCATATATCTCAACTTCGAAAACATGTTCATGATCCAGACTTGATCGTGGAAGAAGCAGCTCAACAGGACATTGAAATTACTCCAGAATTAGCTGTGAGGCGAGAGCCGCTAAAGATCATCGGCAAAGAAACCAAAGAGCTGAGAAACAAGAAGGTTCACTTAGTCAAAGTGCAATGGAGTGGAGATCCGCGAGATTGTACTTGGGAAACTGAGGAGAGCATTCACAAAGCTTATCCTAGATGCCGAGTAGATATCTCTGATTGACTCTGGTGCAAGGTACATTTACCCTACTTTGCATTACCATTTAATTCTCTATTCTATTGCAATTTTCTTCCTATGGATGTGCACTATTTATTCTATACTCTGAATGATTTTTGAAGGAATATAGGATTTGATCAGAATATTTTAGAAAGGTTAAAAACAAATTGGTTGTTGTATTGTGGGATTGTAGATTTATCAAACCACTTTCGACTTTGTTCCTTTTCGGGGACGAAAAGTTTTAAGTGGGGGAGATTGTAACGACCCAGAAAATCTGAACCAATTTAAAATTTTTAAATTGGCTAAAATAATGGATTTTAAATATTTAAAATAAATATTTTAGCTAATGGCGATGAAAACTGAGTTTGAATCGACATTTGAAAACGAATATAATTAATTATAATTATAAACAAGGCCTGAAATGGCGTGGCAGTTTTAAAAATTGAATTCAAACTTAGTCGGACTGTACCGGGTGCAAAACAATCCAGATTTTAGTGAAACCAAAAATAATGGAATCTAATTGATAATATCTTTCTAACGAATCTGAAAAATCAAAATTTGATAACGGGAATCAAAAGATATGTCCAGTTGAAAATTCTGAATAGTCGCTATGGAATTCAGGCCCTTAAGAATGGACATTTTGCATACGACCTCGGATTTCGACGAAACCACTTTTGTTGGGTCCGGGATGTGAAGTTATTGCTAGGTTTCAAATTTCATAATTTTTCGAATCAATATGTGAGCGTGGCAAAGGAAAACGCGTTTGACCGATTTCAGTTGATTTTAATCGACTGGAAATTGGCCATTTTCCAAACGGTCTCAGAATTTGACGAAACTAGTTTTGTTAGGACCGTATCGTCAATACGAAGCTAGAAAACATTTTTCGGGAATTTTTCTAGTTAGTATGTGACCCCGGTAATTTGAAATGTACGTTTAGAATTCAATATAGTGATTTAAAATGTAAATTCAACGGAAACTGATTGTAACGATCAAATCAGCTTGCGATACATATCCCATTGTGTTCGGAATGGGGGTAAAATGCTATGGACGACAGGCAGTGGGCCTCGTTTCGAGGTCGTGGGTAAAAGTCAACTTTATGCAATTAAATTAATTAATAAAAAAATATAATAACTCCTTCCCTTTTTATCTTTCTGCCCCCCCCCCTCGATTTCATTAAATCAGAAATCAAAATAAAAAAAAAGTGAAAAAAAAACGCGCTCCAGCCTCGCCGTCGCTCAGGCGATCGCCACCTCCAGCCCCGCCGCGTCAGCCTCCCGATCCTCCTCCTTCCCACCGCCTCTCCTCCTCTCTCGCGTGGAACCCCAGACCCGCGCCCACATCGAAGAATCCTCCGCCGAGACCAATGACCACCGCGCTCCTCCACAAGCCACCGCCTGCTCCTCCTCCTACCGCCGACCCTGACATCACCCCCCTTCTTCGCAGCAATGTAAGTTGTTTTTATTTTTAATTCTATAAATTCTGATTTTTTTTAAAAGGTTAAAACTGTTTTTTTTAAAAGGTTAAAACTGTTTTTTTTAAAGGTTAAAACAGATTTTTTTAAAAGGTTAAAACAGATTTTTTTTAAAAAGGTTAAAACTGATTTTTTTAAAAAAGGTTAAAACTGATTTTTTTTAAAAGGGTTTAAAAACTGATTTTATTTTGAGATTTAAAAAGAAAAGGATTTGAATTTTAAAAAAGAAAAAGGTTTGCATTTTAAAAAGAAAAAGATTTAAACTTTTAAAAGAAAAAGATTCGAACTTTAAAAAGAAAAGGTTTGAACTGGGATAGAAAGATCATATTTTTTAGAATAGAAAAGATCATATTTTTAAAATAGAAAAGACGGAATTTTTATTAAGTAGAAGAAGTAAGATATGATTTTTATATTTTTAAAGTAATAAAAATATAATTTTTACATCATAGGAATATTAAAAATATAATCTTTATTTTTGAAAAGGCGGAATCTATATTTTTGAAATTCGATTTTTATATATTGAATAGCGAAGTCAAAATTCGATTTTTTATATATTGAATAACATAGTAAAAAATTCGTTTTTACATATGTAGAGAATACGGGCGAAAGCGACAAAAAGGGAGATTGGCGAAGATTTCTATAAAGGAAGAGTCGTGGTATTGGATAGCTAATTTGTGAGAATTTCTCACTCTTCAATTCCTTTTACTATATATATATATGTGTGTGTTGAAATAAAAGTGAATTGCTATATATAAATATATATCTATATATATATACTCCCCTCGTCCACAAACCATGGACGATATTTATTGGTTGAAATTGTTGTGAAAATTGATTGATAGCGAATGATTGTTTGGGATTGTTTGTGATTGATATTGGTTGATGGTGGTTGAAAAATACCCATTTGTGGTTGAGAAATATTTGGTTGAAACCACATAGGATTAGTTTGTGGAAATGAAATAAATATATACATGCCGCCTGCGTGCGAACTAGATGCATGATCCCCATTGTCAAAAACCGCGAGGTTTTAAGGTAGAGCGAGGAGCCGTACTAGGGACGGTCCCGGTTTAAACTACCCTGCCGTTATGCTGCCGAAATTTTGAATAATATTCGTGTGTTTGAATTATTTTCATATGCTTAAACTATATTTATTCATTGAATAGAAAACATTCATGTGTTGAATCGATATTCATTCGTTGATTAGAAATTCATGTGTTGAATGATATTCATATTTTGAAATAAATTGTTTGATAATAAAAATCACATTTTTATCTATATATAGAAACTATAGAAAACTTTCATGTGTTGAATTGATATTCATTCGTTGATTAGAAATTCATGTGTTGAATGGTATTCATATTTTGAAATAAATTGTTTGATAATAAAAATCACATTTTTATCTATATATAGAAACTATAGAAAACATTCATGTGTTGAATTGATATTCATTCGTTGATTAGAAATTCATGTGTTGAATGGTATTCATATTTTGAAATAAATTGTTTGATAATAAAAATCACATTTTTATCTATATATAGAAACTATAGAAAACATTCATGTGTTGAATTGATATTCATTCGTTGATTAGAAATTCATGTGTTGAATGGTATTCATATTTTGAAATAAATTGTTTGATAATAAAAATCACATTTTTATCTATATATAGAAACTATAGAAAACATTCATGTGTTGAATTGATATTCATTCGTTGATTAGAAATTCATGTGTTGAATGGTATTCATATTTTGAAATAAATTGTTTGATAATAAAAATCACCTTTTATCTATATATAAAATCCTATTTTGTCACCTATATGAACTATATAGAAAAATAGTGTTTTGAAATGAATTGTTTTACAATAAAAATCACATTTTTATTGTATGCATAAATCGTTGGAATGTGAAGTGTTAAAAATAGCCACTTGTTCAAAATAAACACATATGAGTTGAAATATTCATTAATTAGCTAATGAAATGATTTGCACCTATTTATGTAACATTAAAATGAATGGTGTTTTTAAACCAAATAGAAATCAAATATGAAGTCGAATAGAAAATGATAAATGATAAGAACTGTATATATATGTACATGCATATTCATTGAACAGGTTATAGCAAAGGGGCTAGAGAAGAGGAATAAAATTTTGTGCCCGACAAATAGGTACACATTTACTGTTTTGTTTGGGTGATGATTTTATGAGCCTGTTGGCTAGCCGCTTGGCTTTTTCTTTTTCTTTTTGAGATTAGAAGGACCGGGAAAGCTATTTGCGATTTCCCGATGCTCCCGGTGCAGGGTAGGTTATGGCGAAATTTTCCAAAATTTTAAGGCGTTAGTGAAATATTTGAAATGAAAACGATATAGGAATTTTTGAAGAAACTATATTTATATAAATATATAAATATAAATAAAATTAAAACGAAACGAAGCCGTGCAGTTCGTATTTTGAAACCGTGATTTCAAACAACTAGTGCGGGAAATCCGACCATTGGATTTTCCCGAAACCTCAACCGTCGGGTTCGCCTTGGAATAATCTTTCCAACGGCACCAACCTTGTAAAAATCCAACGGTTGGATTGTCTGGAATGTTTAATTCAAATCTGATGAAAAACAGCGCCAGAAGCGATTATATTTATATATATATAAATATAATTATATATTTAATCGAATATAGACGATGCAGTTCGTATTTTGAAATCGAAAATTCAAACGATTATACCGGGAGATCCGACCGTCGGATTTTCCCGAAACTGGAACCGTTGGGTTCGTTTTGAAAAGACCTTTCAAATGATGTAAATTTTGTGAAGATCCAACGGTTAGATTTTCATATATGTGTAAATCAAATCTGAAGAAAAACAGTGCCACGGCCGCTTTATGGCCCGAAGCGTCGTTTTGAATAAATGAGCTATTTTAAAATAAATAAAAATAGCGATAAATCATTATAAAGTACCATAAACAATATGGAGTGGAAATAAACTGAATTTGCTTGATTTATGTTGTACTTGATGGTTGAATGTGTTTGGTGTGAAAATTACATTAAAAAAAAACAATATTGGTGTTGTCGAACAATTTAACCATTGAAATAAATCGATTTGAAATTCTAAATATACGTGAATTATTTGAAAAGGCCGAGTTAATTCTCATTTCGAATAATTGACCGACGATTGAAATTCGAAGATGAAGACGACGGTCGAAGACCGGAGATCTTCACCTCGTTTGGATGGTAACCGAGGTCCTGATTGGGAGGCATCCCGAAATATGGATAATGAGTGGTGATCGTCCAGACGTACATGGTGATCGAAGGGTTTGCGAGGTATTTAGTGCCTCCGGTTTCGTTCAGACCCAGAACGGACTTGTAAATGGACTGTATGTCTGACATTGGGTTTTATTCTATGTTGATTGATCTCTATTAAATATACATCTGTTTGGCGGCGGAGAATTTATTCTTTCGCTTAACGCCCTTCTCTGAGACGCACGAGCTCAGAGGCTGTATATCGATGGACATCAGTCGCATGACATGAATTGGCTGTGTGGCATGCTAAGATGCAGTGATCAGGGCTTCTGTTGAAAAGCAAAGTCTTGTGGTGATGATCAAAGCACCGCCTGTTTGGCGTAGCTTTGTGTATAACGTGAATTCGCGAGCCTCACACCCCGGTATGAACCTAAAACGGGAGAAGGACCTCAGGGAGGGCATGCGTTTCTTTCTAGCTAGGGTGGTGTCAGTGACCTACCAGCTCTGACATTTATATACTTTTCACCTATGTGGTTGTTGCTGTTGCGAGGCGCCTCGGTTTGGTCGGACGATCCGGGTCCGATGGAGTCATTCATTGGCTCATTTACGCCCCAAAGGGCGGGGAAACGTATTGTTCAGGCATAATAATCTACATCGGTGGACCGGCCCTGACGATCCAAGGGGCAGTTGCGGCTGTTCCTGAGGGGCGGGCTAGAGCGTCTCGAATTCGGTAAGGACTATCTATTGCCTTGGTTCATGGCGGAAATCCAATTTCCAGATACGTGATCGTGCGGTTTCAATTGTATATATATATATTTGGCGACATAGTGGCATGGGACGCTCATGTCGTCTATGATTGATAGTTATGATTTGAAATTGTTTTCAAAACATATAAACACTAGTAATAATATCAAATGCCTTTGTTTTATTCGTATCAAGCATATTTTGGCCATTATAAGGTAAAACTCTATCCTCCGGTTTGCGTTGCATTGTGTGATGGGAACTGAGTCTTATAATGGCTTCATTTTTATAAAAAGCATAGCGATGTTTAAAAGAAAGATTTGTTTTAAAGCACTGGCAATCCAATGGAGTAAACCCGCTCCACGAAAGTGGCGTGGTCCTGTGATTAGCCAATTATATATGTGTTGAGTGGATTTCTCATACCAGTCCCATGACTGACTCGTAGTTTGTTTCACTTTCAAACTCGGGTGCCCCCTTTTTTCTACACGGGCAGCCTTGTACTCAGGTTTAGCTGGTTCTTTTTCTGGATAGCTGGAGCTGAAGATGGATTCTATCATTTATTTCTTTTTATGCTGTTCAGCTCCTATTGTACATATTTTGTTTATTTCCGCTGTAGACATTTATGTATAGCTGAACTGTATTTGTACTAAGTAAGATCCTGTATACTGTGTAACTCTGATGATTACTTTTATCCAGTATATTCTATTGTTCATATTCTGGTGTATTTATTTAATTCTGTTCTGCTATTATCTGTTTCTGTGTTATATTCCAAAGATAACCATATTTCCGTGAGAACGGGATTTCGGGTCGTCTCAGAGAATCATGAAGCGACCCACAAATTTACACCAAATTTAAAATCATTTTTATATATCATTTAAAAACCAAGCAGGGTCAACTTCTTCTAACAATCAAAACACAACTAGGATCACTTGACACCAATATAGAAATACCAGTATAATTCAAACTCTAACTTGTATATATGAAGATACCCAAGTCTCCTTTACTTGTATCAGAGTCAAATTAAATAGCAAAGGATATTAGATTAATTACAAACAATTAATCACTACACAGCTTACAACCAAGATTGAAATAACTTGGCTTTTGTTCTAAAATCATTTCTCTTTAAAATAAATAACTTATTAATATTCTAATTAATAAGTAATATTAATACTTAACATTTTTGCCTTATTTGAAAACATCCCAAATCTTAATGAAATCCACGCAAACACATTTCTTTATAAAGAAAAGAACTGTTTCTTACTATCAAATCATAGTTAGAGGTAACTATGTTTAAATGTGAATCAACCCATAATTCCCATTAAAGCAGTGAACTGGGAATTCTCGTCCATTGGATTGAATGGAATACCCATCTTAATAACATAACTATGATGTATCAGTTTAAACAGAATCTATATCATTTTATATATATAGCAGCACTCAAAAGGGAAATAAGCATCCCATGTAACAACTTTATAGAATGTCAAATTGACTATGCAGTAAAATGAATATGTGCCTACGTCAAATTGCACACCGTATTCATTTTATCAATATAGGGTAAACCGAAATCTTTCGTACAACTTCGATTTGCAATATCAAACAAACATAATCAACAAAACTTGCTTCAACTGATTATATATTTAATATATACATGCCACAACATCACATATGTAATTGAACACTTAAACCTGTTTACGACAACGTGATTTATACTTCGTTTTACAGTTTAACAGGAATATTTTTTCATATGCATACATATAGGATTTCTAAATCAATAAAAAAACCTCCAATGTACACAACACTGTAAACTCTTGGTTAAACTTTAAATGCAAATGACACTAAAATCAGTGTATGACTTCATTGACTTCAAAAAGCATCGAATAGTCCAATTCTTAAAACTTAAATCATGCACCTTCCTATGTCATTCTCTTGCAATTTCATTTGCTATTACTTGTAAACAATATCTGGTCTACCCCATCATATATGAGACACCCCGGATAATTGTGGACAATTAAATGGGGTCAGACTTCATATGTCAGGTATGAGTGTATTTAAAATAGGTGGCATATAAAGTCTGATAGCAGGTGATACTCAAATCTCTAACTTATCAGGTGTAACAGTCTTTACTAAGCACTATTTTCTCTATTATATCATTCTGAAGACGTATAAGTGCTCAACTTCTACTTCAGGACTTTATTAGTATAGATCTCAGTTTATATACAGATGTGAATGTAAGTCAATCATGCACATATGAATCAAAACTTCCATTCAACCAGCATACACATTTCCCAGTTCGATCTACGTTTATTAGGTATACCATTATATTAGGCAATCATGTCTTTCCTTAGGTCCTGTTAGTTACACCATACTAAGTTTTCACATCAAAATTTAGCTAATATAATCAGTAATTTAAAGCATAAATCTGGAAACAAACATCCAAGCAAATGCATAGCATTTCATACAAAATATACATCCCCAGTCCCTCCCCAACTCGGTCTTACATCAACTAAATAAGGGGAATATAAACCGCAATTTGGCTATTTTACTATTGAGGGGTACATTATAATAATTCAGTCATTTAAATTAACTCCCTGAGTATAAAGGAAGCAGTTAACCAACTAGTACATGCCACCCTAAGCCGTTCATTGTTACACAATAGCTTAAAGTTCCAGGAACTGTATTTATTTACCATATTTACAGACGGACTTCACGCATCTTAAATGTATGAGTTAAGGGATTCAGATCATCTACTTACATATGTGCAATTAATCATGGCGGGCTTTTTCTATTGTTATACCAGGTTATATTTTTGGCTATTTATGCATGCCAGATCATTATGTTATAAAACTTCCTCATTTATAAACTTCCCACTTATACTTTCCAATCATTATATACAGTATTATGCCCACTTAGAAAAGGAGTTTAAGCAAACTGGTAAATAATATCATATACCATGCATTACTACAGCTAAGCATAAGTAACTAACAACTTAGCTGCACCTCCCAATCACTTTCGATTCAAAATGCATATAAACGTATATATAACCGGTTTTAATTGCATATTACTTCTAATATATATATATATATATATGTATATATGTGTATATATTTGTGTATATATAAATATATTTATATTCGGTTGCAACCAAAGACAGTTAAAACGAGCATTAATCACTCACTGGATCACATGCTATTCAAACTAACATAGCATCCAAACAGAAAATCATCGATTCTCATATATAAATCAACCATTCATCACATATATATTATTATAATTGCATTCAGTAAAACATATTCATAAATCGGATGCCCGTTAGAGGTCTTAATGCGAAAGAAAGATAGAATACACTCATCTAGGTTTTACTATCGATTTCAATTCGTTTCAGATCCTCGATCTACACTCGAATTTCTCGGATCTGCTGTTGATTTTAATTGGCCTTTGATCTCCTCCTAGATCCGACGCTCTCCCTTTTCCTCTCTCTCGAATCCCTACTCAGCAGCGCTAGACGATTCATTTCGATTTGCCCTAATTTTGTGTATTACGGTTTACAGCCATTTCTGTTTTTCTTTTAGTTTTTGGACGAGAGAATCAAATGAAAACTGATGGCTGAAATTTCTTTTATTCACTATAGGCAGATCGTACGGCTAGTGTTATAATTTCCAAATCTCCAATTTGCCACTTGGGTTTTCTTAGCCTTTATACACTTAACCCCATTCTATAACACTTAAACCAATTTTAAGTAACACCGCTTACAAACAAACATATATGTTCATTCACAATTTTTATCATTTACTTTATACATATACAAAGAACTATGCTCTTCATATATATATATATAAATCAATTTACTGATCAAATAATATTATTTTAAAGCTACAAAAATTTGGGTTCTCACCATAGTTCTGATACCAACTGAAGCGACCCACAAATTCACACTAAATATAATATCATTTTCATTTATCATTTATAAACCAAGCAATGTCAACCTCTTCTTACAATCAAAACACAACCAGGATCACTTGACACCAATATAGAAATGCCAGTATAATTCAAATTCTAACTTGTATATATGAAGATATACAAGTCTCCTTTACTTGTATCAGAGTCAAATTAAATAAAAAAGGATATTAGATCAATTACAAAAAATTAATCACTATATAACTACCAGGATTGAAATAACTTGGCTTCTATTCTAAAATCATTTCTCTTTAAAATATATAACTTATTAATATTCTAATTAATAGGTACTTAACATTTTTGCCTTATTTGGAAACATCCCAAATTTGAATGAAATCCACTCCAATACATTTCTTTATAAAGAAAAGAACTGTTTCTTACTACTAAAAACATAGTAAGAGGTAACTATGTTTAAATGTGAATTAACCTGATATTTCCCGTTAAAGCTGTGATCTGGGAATTCTCATCCCCTGGATTGAATGGAATACCCAGCTCAACAACACGGCTATGATGTATCAGTTTAAATAGAATCTATATCATTTTATATATATAGCAGCACTCAAAAGGGAAATAAGCATCCCATGTAACAACTTTATACAATGTCAAATTGACTATGCACTAAAATGAATATGAGCCCACATCAAATTGCACACCATATTCATTTCGGCAATATAGGGTAAACCGAAATCCTTCATACAGCATCGATTTGCAATATCATACAAACGTAATCAACAAAACATGCTTCAACTGATTATATATTTAATATTAATAGGCCATAATAGTGCATATGTACTTGAATACTTAAATCAGTTTACAACAACGTGATTTATACTTCGTTTAACAGTCTAACAGGAACAGTTTTTCATATGCATACATACAGGATTTCTAAATCAATAAAAAAAACCAATGTACACAACACTGTTAACTCTTGGTTAAACTTTAAATGCAAATGACACTAAAATCAGTGAATGACTTCATTGACTTCTAAAAGCATCGAACAGTCCAATTCTTTAAACTTAAATCCTGCACCTTTCTATGTCATTCTCTTGCAATTTCATTTGTTATTACCTGTAAACAATATCTTGTCTGCCCCACCATATATGAGACACCCCAGATAATTATGGACAATTAAAATGGGTCAGACTTCATATGTCTGGTATGAGTGTATTTAAAAACAGGTGGCATATAAAAGCTGATAGCAGGTGATACTCAAATCTCTAACTTATCAGGTGCAATAGTCTTTACTGAGCATTATTTTCTCTATTTTATCATTCTGAAGACGTATAACTGCTCAACTTCTACTTCAGGACTTTATTTGTATAGATCTCAGTTTATATACATATTTGAGTGTAAGTCAATCATGAACATATGAATCAAAACTTCCATTTAACCAGCATATACATTTCCCAGTTCGATCTACGTTTATTAGATATACCATTATATTAGGCAATCATGTCATTCCTTAGGTCCTGTTAGTTACACCATACTAAGTTTTCACATCAAAATTTAGTTAATATAATTAGTAATTCATAACATAAATATGGAAACAAACATCCAAGCAAACGCATAGCATTTCATACAAAATATACATCCCCAGTCCCGCCCCAACTCGTTATTACATCAACTAAATAAGTGGAATATAGCCGCAGTTTGGCTATTTTACTATTGAGGGGTACCATTATAATAATTCAGTCATTTAAATTAACACCCTGAGTATAAAGGAAGCAGTTAACCAACTATTACATGCCATCCTAAGCCGTTCATTGTTACACGGTGTAACGACCTGGCATTTTGACCGTCCAAAAATCAGTATTTAAACCAACTGTAGATGTCCAAAACGACAGATTGTTATTGGCTTACACGGTTTAAACATAATCAATACAGAATCACAGAGTACAATAATTACAATGGAATAAAAATTTTCATATAATATCAGAGTTGTATACAATTTTTTTTCGTACAGCGGAAGAAATGTAAATTTATACATGAATTTGAGATAAACAAATTTTACTGATTTGTCAAGCTAAGAGCACGCATGCATCTTCATGTTTCCACATCCTCTCCAGTTTGCGGGATGAAATCCTTAAGCCTGGAACACTTAGGACCTGACCCGAGTGTCCCATGCAAAAACACAAAACACTCGAGTCAGGATTAAACTTATTTCAAGTTAGCAAACTTCGATAAACTCATAAATATAATTCAGTTTAATCCTAACAAATTATTTAGTGGTTCGAACATAGATTTAGTGAAGCGCTAAAATAAATGAAACAAGCACGGCAACTACTGAGTGGGCATATATTCATCTATAATGGTCATTTATGGTTGCAGACTGAAAATGCAAGGGAGAGCTGTTCTTTACCGTGCATGTGCATGCACGGCCATATAAAAGCATGTAAATGAAGTAACAAACAAACAACACATAAGTACATTGTCAAGCAATGATTAACTTTTGAACTGCAGTCAACTATATAAACTGGGATGAGTAAATAAGTGTGCAGCGACTTACTCATAAGGGACACAGCATTCCATTTCAAAATGCCAATGCCATAAAATATAAATGAGCCGACCATTTTTATAACATGAAGAAGAACCAATTACCAAAACAAGGAAACTAAAGGGAGGAAATTAAGCAAGTGTGTCCTTGCATGCTACAACAAAATATAGGATTTTCTTATCTCAAGTTCGTTAATTGATTAAAGTATGCATGTACAATTAGCCATTTAAGTTTATAACCCAAAATAGAATAGCAAATACCACATGCATGACAGTCCAAGGTGCAAGACACTGAATGTTATATCAATTCTAAAAAAAACACTCTTGGTTCTTTAATATTCAAATAGGTGAGACTACACTAAAATGAATACATGCGCAAGTGCTACAAGAGAATCAAACATGAATGGTGGTGGGAATTCCATGAAAATGACAGCAAGCATGCATGGCAGTAATATATAAATTGAAACTATGCATGTGAACAAATCCAATAAATTGAATTGGCCAATGCACGTAGACAGACAAATTATACTGAACTAATGCAAATTGCTGAATTGACTTTATGCACGTAGATTCAAATGAGCAAAATTAAGGCATACGTTTAGGCAACAAGACCATGAATATGTAGACGAACAGGACAAAGGTATGCTCAAGAAAATACCAAAGTAACCATATGGGAAGTAAGAAATCCTTTTAAGACAATTCGAAATCCAGTGCTCAGTGACCCTTTAACCCTTTTTTTTCAAAACCAACATGAATGCTCCTTTTATTTCCATCCAGACATGTCCAATGCATTCAACACTACCATGCAAGACTTTTTCACAGCAAATCCATATGAGTTACTTATGACCTTAATTCTAGTTTAAACGAAGGTTTCCATAGGCAAATAAAACCAAGGCCAGTCTTAGTTTATGGCGAAACATGTTCAGTTACCAAGCACATATGGGTAATAGTCCAAGTTCAGGAATAAAGCATTTTAGGCTAGACTCGACAAAATTATTACTAGTTTACTTCTGTATTTTCTAGTTCGCACATCATACATTAGAAGCAACAAGTGATCAAAGATTTAAATCAAAGTGGCAACACAGAGACATATATGCAAACGCAAATCAGCCCTTAAATCAAATATCTAGTGTAGACGAAGTCAAAACTTGTAATACGTTTAATCGTAAGTTAAACTTACAATCACTTGGCGGACAAAGGTGTCTGTTCGAACACGGCTTGAGTGGCTTCGGAAGGAAAAACGGTAGATCCCGGCGCTGCTTGTAATTGGAGGAGGACGGCTTGCGGTTAGTGACAGGGAGCGACTATGGTGCTTTAGGCAAAGGCGGTGGCTTTTTTTGGGTTTCTAGAAGAAGCGATGGAGCGGAGACAAGCTGCAAGTTGATGGCAGATGAAGCGGTACACGGTTTCAGTGGTGAACATGGCAGGAATCGAATTGATTTCTTTTCTTTGGTGGACATTAAATCAAAAGAGGGGTAAAGAACTGATTTCGGTGGAAGGAGCACACAACGAAGGCACTGGTATCAATCCATCTTCGGTAGCCATGGATTTCGAAACAGGGAATAATGGATTTAGACCGATTTTAGTATTTAGGGAAAAGTGTTTTCAGCTGTTAAAGAGGATGGAGAGAGACTTTTTTTTACGGTGAATAGATGAAAAGGAGGTAGGAATTTATAATACAACAAAGGGAATCTAGCTGCTAGAAGGAAGCAACACGTGGTATTCAAAATACCGAAGCCAGGACAAGTGTTAAATCCAACAGTAAAACTAACACAGGCGTCAAATCATTTCCAACACCATATTTCTAGGGTGGTGGCCAATATCTTAGACCAAGTCTTAGGTTGATATTTCAGATATTGTTGCTCTAAACGTTGGGCTGAAAGAATGGTGGTTTGAACGCTGTATTTACGAACGCAGTACACGGTTTGAACGAACATTACAAGTGAACGGTGCACAGCTGAGATGAACGATGATGTTTTTTTTTTGCTTTAACGCATTATAAATTTAACCATTACTATTCTTAAAATAGATTTAACGTTAGCGCAATAATACACAATATTTATTCCATAATTCATTATGGTCCGTTAATTACATTTACCATATATTTAGCTATTACCGTTAAAAATTAATTTTCACTTAACGGTTCAAAACAAATTAATTAACGCTTAAATTAGTAAACGCCATTGATTGCACCATCAATTTCTTTCTTTTAAATTTAAAATTTTAAAGTTGACAAATTTCAATGGATTATATTTTCACATCATTTTAACAAATCTAAATTATGTTAAACGTTAAGTTTTGTCATCCTAGTCGTTAATTATTCAAAGTTAAATTTCAAATATTCTAATATATTCAAATCGACTAAGATATTAATAACATTTGTTTTGAAAAATGCATACAAAAATTAAATTTACAAAAGGAATTCTCTTTATACGTTCAAACAACTCAAAGTCCAAATTACACATTGAAATCCAAATATAATTATTTATTTTATGTTAAATCTTTTGTAAATTTTTATTTTAAATACCAAAATTTTCTGGTTCGTTACAATCTCCCCCACTTAAATCTTTTCGTCCTCGAAAAGGGGAGTTGTAAAATTATACTCAAGTAAAACATTCTTATTTATGCAAACTATTTTACTTATAAAAATTTATTTGAAACCAAATACTTACAATTTTAGTAACCTTGAAAAAATCAAACCTTTATTTCTACAAAACTTAAGTGGTTGTATTAAAATTTAAATAAGGAAATTCGCTATATTTCAAAATCATAAATTGCAAAACATTTGAAAGCCTTGCGTGATTTCTCCGAACTCAGAATTCCCCCTTTTTTTCCCTCAAATCATTGAAGTACTATATTTTTTTTATATATAAATCATACTTTACTTCAGGATTTCAAAACCAAAATTGCTTTCAAACTTCAAATATGATAAACACTTGATACTCGAAGCCTAACAAGTTCATCGTCGTTCTTGCCAACTTTAGACATGCGTTAATTAGGCGCGTGGCTAAAATATACAAGTTCTAAATATACTTGTTTCGACTCCCAGTCAATAAAAATTTCTGTTTCATTTCCTCGAGAAGTTTTCCCTTATGACAAGGCCTAGGGATCGCCTACCGAACGCAATAATATAGATGGTTAAAGCTACTCTAAACACCTAAAGCAGACCATCGTCAAGGGTTTTCAAGCGAAGTGTACATCACGGTTTTCGTCCAGACACGGACCCCCAAGCACTACATCGCGGAGCACATATAACTCGGTTTTCATCCAGACACGGATACCGTATATGCCTAGGTTGCTCCTCCCAAATATCGTTATAGAGGGATCTCAAGCGAAGTGTACATCACGGTTTTCGTCCAGACACGGACCCCCCAGCACAACATCGCAGAGCACATATAACTCTCGGTTTTCATCCAGACTCGGACACCGTATATGCCTAGGTTGCTCACCCTAAGTCACACACACCCTTCGTTTAGTCACAGGTCACCCACATCCATGAAAATATATCAAATCATTTCATATCCCGAAGTCATAATCATTTCGCAACAATAATTCGCAAATACTTTCAATCATAATGTTGTTGTCTTTCAAACGCTTCAAATATTGGGATTCAAGTCATCAAAATTTTCTTAGTTCACAAATCAACTTATAAACATTTATCATATTCAAAGTAGTTAGAAAATTATTTTGTTAAAATAAAATTTTCAATTTCCAACATACAACTTATGTTTTCATATCTTTGGAATCAATGATCTTATTTAATCATTTCAAGCCTTTCTAATCTTTTAAGAATCATAGAGTCTCATCATGTTTCATAAATTTTAATTTATTTTGAAATATCACTTTCGACAATTACACCTCTCCAAGGGATTCATTTTTCCATAAATTTTCCTTTCAACAATTGGAAATCAAATTTGATCAATCCGATCCTCTTATCGTTCTTTCAAATCAAGTAAGCTTTTCAAATTTTAGAGCTTGGGAAATCCTTCCATACTACTTGTATCAAACCTTTCTTTAGATCAAATTTCATTTC
This sequence comes from Allium sativum, assembly GCA_030737875.1. Lineage (NCBI taxonomy): Eukaryota > Viridiplantae > Streptophyta > Magnoliopsida > Asparagales > Amaryllidaceae > Allium > Allium sativum. The sequence continues at coordinate 497,762,756 of CM060920.1, forward strand.
AAACGTTCCGAACATTTCTAAGATTCCCAAATAAGTTTCATATTCTCATAATCTAGAATTTTCAAGGGTTTTAAATCGATATCTTAGAATTCAAATAGTCAAGTAACCTTTTCGTTCAGCTCCATTTAAAGTATATAACTTTATTTTATTCTTTCTCATTTCAAATATCAACTCGTGCTGAAAAGGTTTCCACATTCAATTAGTTGGCAAATTTCTTGAACACTTTCTATTCATAAATACCATCATGCTTCCGCTACATACTCTAATTATGCGTATACATATTCAAACTAGTATTGGTAAAATATTTCGACACATTGATTTCAAAAATTTTGGAACCAAATCCTCAAAGTGGATATTTTCCAAAATCCATTTGTCTTACATAAGTTGGATTCTATATTTCAACACTTAAATATTTTGTAAAGCTCATTTATTGAGGTTCTATTAACACAAATCAAAATTATCTAGTTTGAATTATATCTTGGTTCCTTTCGATACGTGGCACAAAGGAGATATACATACATGGATCAAGAATAATTCCATGTGCTCGACTTAACTAGAGATACATAATAGGAGTTCGATATCAAAATGGGTGCCACAAAGCATGACGGTTCAGATCAGAAATACTTAGCCAAGTCCAAGATAAAGGCATGAATGAGATTACTCAAGAACAGACGCTTCGAGTCAATATACTTAGCTAAGTTCAATCATGGAATAAAGGCATGGATGACGCTACTCAAGGCTAAAATAGGAGTCACAAGCACACAAAGATACGAATATCAGCAGTTCAATCATGGGGTACTCGATATTTTCATTAGTTTCTCTCTTGATTAATTCTTACTTCACATTTCATTTTCTTTCTTTGCTTCACTAGTGATTATGTGTTGAGTAATTTCCATTCGATTCAGTCGTTCTTATCGGTCTCTTTCGATAATGGCAAGCATATAATCAATTCGACCCTTTTTGTTTGCTTAAATACATATCCCATTTTACCGTACTTATTATATTCCATTGCATCTCATTTGATTCATTCATATAAAATCCTAACTACAATTTTTTTTCTTTCGAGAAAATTTATATACACACAAAAACCCAATTCACTGTAAGTGATCGCTTTGGTCAAACTCAATAAGTTCACATTTATTTACAAAGTGTCAATCGGGGAAAAATAGTCTTCTCCCCTACTTAGGACTTTAGGTCCGATCATAATTTTAATGGTATACCAATCCAAACGTATCTCAAATATCATTAGTTTTAATAATGCACATTCAAAATTTCTCTTTTCAATTTTTCCTAAACGATTCACTTCTAAAATATACCCTTTCAATTATGGATGAAACAGTTGGATTTGTGCTTACCTCCTATTATCCAAGTTAAGTACAAATTCTATCTGGCATTAAATTCATTTTATACTCACAAACCTTTAATTTATTTTGCCCATCTCGCTTGCTAAATACATAACATAATATCTTTGACACTTGGAGATTCATTTGCAAAATCAACTAATATTCTACCTTATTCGCAAATATTTATCGAAACAGTCTAAATATTTTCACTATGTCTTAACTGGAATTATACATCTTCCTCACTTTCGAAACATGGAAATAAACACCAATGATCTTGCAACAATCATTAGATTCATTTTCAAGTGACTACAGTGCGAATCTATATTTATCTAGTATATATCGGACTTTGTATATACGTTGATCAGGCGTATATGCAAAATCCCTACATACTTGACAGTCCAACCTTGACGTCAATTAAATACTCACAACTATTCCGTTACACATTAATTACTTTTCAAATCTTTAATTTTCATTCTTGTAAAATCTTTCATATACAAATCTCGAGAACTTTTATGTTGAACATCTTGAAATTTCCTTTTAATTCAATGTCATTTTTGTTTCTAAATTGATTCGTTTTTTTTTTCTTTTTGACGAAATCCCTTTAATATCAAATGACATAAAATTTCCAATTCACGCTTTGTATATACTTCCTTGTACAAGATTCCATCTTATATCAACAAACAATAGTTTTCGAGTTAACTGTTTCCTTATGTTCATAAGTTCGAAAACTTGTGTCTTGATCCCTATTTGAGTTTCTTACTTCAATCTTAAATTTTCTTGAAACTTTTATCTCAACTCAAAATTTTATTTTGACTTATTAATCGATTCGCTATTCGATATCATTATAGTTTAAATCAATCCAAATATTCTCTTATTTTCCAGATTCATATTTGCAAATCGACTCTTCCAAACTTCTAATTTGATTTGGATTACATGTCACGACTAAAATTTTTGCTCTAACCAATTCGGACCAAATTCGTTCGGATTTTTATCAATTAGTAAATAAAATAGTGAGTTTAAAAAATAAAATAAGTTTGAATAAGAAAATAGGATAAAATGCTTATATAATATAGGTTAAATAATTATATACAAAATGATTTAGGAAAATAGTTTAAGTAAATTGTAAAACAGAAATATAGATAGTTTGGTAAAAATAGATTTTAGTATATATTAGTAAAACAAATTTTGGTATAGACTAAGCTTTAAAATAAAAGTATTCAAATAAGATGAAAATAATATATTAGTTATAATGAAAGCAATATTTCTTTAAACTAGATCCAAGTCAAATTCAGGCCCAATTCAGTTCACGCTTCGTCAACCCTCGTTTCTCAAGCCGAGTATCATTAAATTCAGCTACATCAAAATTTTAATTTCTACCAAGTTCAGGATATTTCTGCAAATCTACACTTAGTACTCGCTTGATTTGTCTACGGAAAAATCCCTTTTCTTACCATGACCTTCTAATTAATCATGGTCCTTACATAGATCATTTAAGTTTCGAAGACTCGCATTTCAATTTTCTTATTTCGTCCTGAAATCTTCTTTTTCTTTTCCCTTTTTGCAAAAATATTTGGAAAATGTGATTCAATATTCACCTATATTTTTCTTGGATTTTTTTGAACAACTCAACGATGGATTACGAAACTATATCGCACGCTTTTACGTAGGAAATCCAAAAAGGAGCTATTTTTCCAAAATATTTTATTTCAAAATCTCTTCTAAAATAGTTTATTTACTTTAAGATCCGCCGATTCCTGCATTAATTCTGCTCATTCTAAGGTATTTCTACCTTATCTCTAATGAGTTTTTAAACCGTATAAGCCAAGCTTTGTCATACCAAAGCTCTGATACCAACTGTAACGACCTGGCATTTTGACCGTCCAAAAATTAGTATTTAAACCAACTCTTGATGTCCAAAACGACAGATTGTTATTGGCTTACACGGTTTAAACATAATCAATACAGAATCACAGAGTACAATAATTACAGCGAAATAAAAAATTTCATATAATATCAGAGTTGTATACAATTTTTTTTTTTCGTACAGCGGAAGAAATGTAAATTTATACATGAATTTTAGATAAACAAATTTTACTGATTTGTCAAGCTAAGAGCACGCATGCATCTTCATGTTTCCACATCCTCTCCAGTTTGCGGGATGAAATCCTTAAGCCTGGAACACTTAGGACCTGACCCGAGTGTCCCATGCAAAAACACAAAACACTCGAGTCAGGATTAAACTTATTTCAAGTTAGCAAACTTCGATAAACACATAAATATAATTCAGTTTAATCCTAACAAATTATTTAGTGGTTCGAACGTAGATTTAGTGAAGCGCTAAAATAAATGAAACAAGCACGGCAACTACTGAGTGGGCATATATTCATCTATAATGGTCATTTATGGTTGCAGACTGAAAATGCAAGGGAGAGCTGTTCTTTACCGTGCATGTGCATGCACGGCCATATAAAAGCATGTAAATGAAGTAACAAACAAACAACACATAAGTACATGGTCAAGCAATGATTAACTTTTGAACTGCAGTCAACTATATAAACTGGGATGAGTAAATAAGTGTGTAGCGACTTACTCATAAGGGACACAGCATGCCATTTCAAAATGCCAATGCCATAAAATATAAATGAGCCGGCCATTTTTATAACATGAAGAAGAACCAATTACCAAAACAAGGAAACTAAAGGGAGGAAATTAAGCAAGTGTGTCCTTGCATGCTACAACAAAATATAGGATTTTCTTATCTCAAGTTCCTTAATTGATTAAAGTATGCATGTACAATTAGCCATTTAAGTTTATAACCCAAAATAGAATAGCAAATACCACATGCATGACAGTCCAAGGTGCAATACACTGAATGTTATATCAATTCTAAAAAAAACACTCTTGGTTCTTTAATATTCAAATAGGTGAGACTACACTAAAATGAATACATGCGCAAGTGCTACAAGAGAATCAAACATGAATGGTGGTGGTAATTCCATGAAAATGACAGCAAGCTTGCATGGCAGTAATATATAAATTGAAACTATGCACGTGAACAAATCCAATAAATTGAATTGGCCAACGCACGTAGACAGACAAATTATACTGAACTAATGCAAATTGCTGAATTGACTTTATGCACGTAGATTCAAATGAGCAAAATTAAGGCATACGTTTAGGCAACAAGACCATGAATATGTAGACGAACAGGACAAAGGTATGCTCAAGAAAATACCAAAGTAACCATATGGGAAGTAAGAAATCCTTTTAAGACAATTCGAAATCCAGTGCTCAGTGACCCTTTAACCCTTTTTTTTCAAAACCAACATGAATGCTCCTTTTATTTCCATCCAGACATGTCCAGTGCATTCAACACTACCATGCAAGACTTTTTCACAGCAAATCCATATGAGTTACTTATGACCTTAATTCTAGTTTAAACGAAGGTTTCCATAGGCAAATAAAACCAAGGCCAGTCTTAGTTTATGGCGAAACATGTTCAGGTACCAAGCACATATGGGTAATAGTCCAAGTTCAGGAATAAAGCATTTTAGGCTAGACTCGACAAAATTATTACTAGTTTACTTCTGTATTTTCTAGTTCGCACATCATACATTAGAAGCAACAAGTGATCAAAGATTTAAATCAAAGTGGCAACACAGAGACATATATGCAAACGCAAATCAGCCCTTAAATCAAATATCTAGTGTAGACGAAGTCAAAACTTGTAATACGTTTAATCGTAAGTTAAACTTACAATCACTTGGCGGACAGAGGTGTCTGTTCGAACACGGCTTGAGTGGCTTCGGAAGGAAAAACAGTAGATCCCGGCGCTGCTTGTAATTGGAGGAGGACGGCTTGCGGTTAGTGACAGGGAGCGACTATGGTGCTTTAGGCAAAGGCGGTGGCTTTTTTTGGGTTTCTAGAAGAAGCGATGGAGGGGAGACAAGCTGCTGTTGATGGCAGATGAAGCGGTACACGGTTTCAGTGGTGAACATGGCAGGAATCGAATTGATTTCTTTTCTTTGGTGGACATTAAATCAAAAGAGGGGTAAAGAACTGATTTCGGTGGAAGGAGCACACAACGAAGGCAATGGTATCAATCCATCTTCGGTAGCCATGGATTTCGAAACAGGGAAGAATGGATTTAGACCGATTTTAGTATTTAGGGAAAAGTGTTTTCAGCTGTTAAAGAGGATGGAGAGAGACTTTTTTTTTACGGTGAATAGATGAAAAGGAGGTAGGAATTTATAATACAACAAAGTGAATCCAGCTGCTGGAAGGAAGCAACACGTGGTATTCAAAATACCGAAGCCAGGACAAGTGTTAAATCCAACAGTAAAACTAACACAGGCGTCAAATCATTTCCAACACCATATTTCTAGGGTGGTGGCCAATATCTTAGACCAAGTCTTAGGTTGATATTTCAGATATTGTTGCTCTAAACGTTGGGCTGAAAGAATGGTGGTTTGAACGCTGTATTTACGAACGCAGTACACGGTTTGAACGAACATTACAAGTGAACGGTGCACAGCTGAGATGAACGATGATGTTTTTTTTTGCTTTAACGCATAATAAATTTAACCATTACTATTCTTAAAATAGATTTAACGTTAGCGCAATAATACACAATATTTATTCCATAAATCATTGTGGTCTGTTAATTACATTTACCATATATTTAGCTATTACCGTTAAAAATTAATTTTCACTTAACGGTTCAAAACAAATTAATTAACGCTTAAATTAGTAAACGTCATTGATTGCACCATCAATTTCTTTCTTTTAAATTTAAAATTTTAAAGTTGACAAATTTCAATGGATTATATTTTCACATCATTTTAACAAATCCAAATTATGTTAAACGTTAAGTTTTGTCATCCTAGTCGTTAATTATTCAAAGTTAAATTTCAATTATTCTAATATATTCAAATCGACTAAGATATTAATAACATTTGTTTTGACAAATGCATACAAAAAATAAATTTACAAAAGGTATTCTCTTTATACGTTCAAACAACTTAAAGTCCAAATTACACATTGAAATCCAAATATAATTATTTATTTTATGTTAAATCTTTTGTAAATTTTTATTTTAAATACCAAAATTTTCTGGTTCGTTACACACGGTATGTGACAACCCCAAACTTCTGTGGTATGAAAGCAAGGATAATCAATGGAGCATAACATAATTACAACAATAACATATTCAGATAATAGCATAACACATAAATCATTGCAGTGGAAATAAGAATGTCATCATAACATAACATCACAGACATCAGAGTACGCAGTTACAGGATACACTTAGCAAAATAGAAGTCTCAACAAAGAAAGAAATAAGTCTCAATCTCCACCAAATACATCAAAGATCAATAATGTCTAAACGTCTCAAGTAGAAATAAAAAGATAAAAAGGGAAATGTTCTTCATCCTCTTCGTAAGCAAGCTCCAGTCCAGAATGTGTCCATACCTAAACCTGTCATTTGGCTGCCCGTGTGGAAAGAGGGCACCCGAGTTTGCAAAGTGAAACAAACTATGAGTCAGTCATGGGACTGGTATGAGAAATCTTTACTAACTAACAATATGGCTAATCACAGGACCACGCCGCTAACGCGGAAGGGTTTTACTCCATTGGATTTCCAGTGCATAGGTTTAATAAATTTTATTTCAAATACAACGCAATGCTTTTTAGAAAATGAAATCATTATAAGACTCAAGTCCCATCACATAATGCAACGCAAACCGGAGGATAGAGTTTTACCTTATAATGAAAAAAAATGCTCGATACGTAGAAAATAATATTTTTAATATTATTATTAGTGTCTAATATGTTTTCAAAATACTTCAAAGTAAATGTATCAATCCTAGACGGCATAGCTACTATATACTATGTCGCCATATATAGGTTTACAATCAAAACCATAATGTCGTATTGGAGATTGGGTTTCCATCATGAGTCAAGGCTTGGGACGATCTCCTAACCGATTCGAGACACTCTAGCAATGTCTTAGGATCACACCTACGGGCAACCCTTGGATCCTGCAGGGCCGGTCCACAAATACTTTAGTGGATTGGCAATTCCTGAACACACGCTTCCCGGTCTTATTGAACCTATAAAATGGTCATAATCGACCAATAAAACCGAGGCGCCTCATTCCATCAACCACAAAAGTAAAAATGTCAGGACTTGCAAACGCTGACACCACTTATAGCTAGAAAGAAACATGTGCACTCCCTGCGTTCCCTTGTCCCAATTCTGACACTACCGGGGTGTGAGGCTCGCGAGGTAACGTACTACACAAAGCTATGCTGAAATAGGCTATGCTTTGATCATCACCCACGAGGCTCTACTTTTCAACAAAAGCCCCGATCAATTGCACCTTGGCATGTCACATTGATAATTCACGCCATGCGATCGACAACTACCATTATATAACCTTTGAGCTCATGCGTCTCAAAGAAGGGTGTTAAGCAAGAGAATAAATTCTCTGCCACCACAGATATATATTAAATAGAAATCAATTTAATTTACATGGAATGAAATTCAACGTCGGACACACATCCATTTACAAGTCCATTATAGGTCTGAACGAAACCGGAGACACCATATTCCTCGTCCTGTATGTCCAATACGGAAGAGAGGAGCTCGCATATCCGGACAATCAACAATTACGTCTGGACAACTACCACTTTAACCCTTTACTGGTATCTAACCAATGTCGGGGATCAGTATTTATCCTTTCGATGTGAAGATCGCCGATCTTCAATCGCCGTCTTTAAGATCTTCGATTTAGATCGTCGTATAATCATTTGAAATGAGACTGAATTCGGACTTTTCAAATGATTCTCGCATATATATAGTTCAAAATCATTTCATATCGTTAATAGTATTTAATAACGATTTATCGCTATTTTTATATATATATAAAAATAGCTAAATTAATTTAACGATGCTTCAGGTCAATAGGCGGCCCTGGCGCTGTTTTATCGAAATTTGATTTACACTTATCTCGAAATATAACCGTTGGATTTTAACAAAATTTATATCGTTGGAAAGATCTTCCTAAAGCGGTCCCAATGGTTCCAGTTTTGGAAAATCCGACGGTTGGATCTTTCGGTATAATTGTTTGAAGTTACGATTTCGAAACGCGAACTACCGCGTGAGATTCATTTAATTTTAATTTATATTTATATATATAATTATATATAAATGTAAACCATTCGACGAATTCACTAACGTTTTTAATATTCCAAATAAAAGAATGTTTTTATTGGCATATGATATCTATGTACCGTCAAACATAATATATATCATTTGCATGAAAATTTATCCAATGACGAGTCAACTTTGCATACAAATTCTAATATATGCAAATGTAAATATAAATGTAATTTTGACAGTGCATGTGATAACCCCAACTTCCGTGGTTCGAAAGTAAGGATAATCATTTTGGAATACAACATATTTACAACAAAAACAGATCTCAGATAATTATCATAACAAATAAACCATTTCAGCGGAAATAAATGTCATCAGCATCATAATATCCAATACATCAGAGTACGCAGTACAGGATACAACTTAGCTAAATAAAGAGTCTCAACAAAAGGGAAATAAGTTTCAATGGAAAAGAAACAAGTTTCAAACTCCATTACATACATCAAAGCTACAGAAGATAAAACGTCTCAAAGCAAAAGTAAGAACTAGAGAAAAGGTCTTCCTTCCAAGCAAGCTCCAATCAGAATGTATTACCTGAACCTGTCAATTGGCTGCCCGTGTGGAAAGAGGGCACCCGAGTTTGCAAAAGTGAAACAAACTACGAGTCAGTCATGGGACTGGTACGAGAATTCTTAACTAATTTATCTAACAACGTGGCAAATCACAGGACTACGCTGCTAACGCGGAACGGGTTTACTCCATTGGATTGCCAGTGCATAATTGAATAAAATTTATACAAAACAACGAAATGACTTTTGAAAAATGAAATCATCATAAGACTCAAGTCCTACCTTACAATGAAACGCACACAGGAGGATAGAGTTTTCCCTTATGATGATCAAACATGCTTAATATGTGAAAAATAATATTTTTATATTATCATTAGTGTCTAAGCAGTATTAAAATACTTCAATATAAATGTATCAATCCTAGACGGCATAGTACCCCATCCTACTATGTCGCCGTATATAAGTTTACAATCAAGACCGTAATGTCATATTGGAAATTGGTTTTCTGTCATGAAATCGAGGCTAGGGATCGTCCTCTTCCGATTCGAGACACTCTAGCAAATGCCTCAGGATCCCCCGCAGTGAACCCTTGGATGCAGTAGGGTCGGTCCCCACCTAACGGTAGTGGATTGGCAATTCCTGAACAAACGTTTTCCGGTCCCTTTGGACCTATAGTATGACCACTTCCGGCCTATAAAAACCCGAGGTACCTCAATCCATCATCCACATAAGTAAAATGTCAGCCATTTTAAGCACTGACACTACCCCTTAGCTAGAAAGAAACGTGTGCACTCCCTACGGTCCATATCCCGTTTTTGACTCATACCAGGGTGTGAGGCTCGCGAAGTCACGCTATACACAAAGCTATGCCTAAACAGACTATGCTTTGATCATCAACCACAAGGTCTGCTTTTCAAAAAGCCTTGATCATTGCATCTTGGCGTGCCATATTGACAATTCAACGCCATGCGATCGATAACTATTACTATATACCAGGGTGTTAAGTAGAGAATAAATTATCCACCACCAAACAGACATATATTAATACAAATCGATTTAATTACATGGACTGAATTTCAACGTCAGACACACATCCATTTACAAGTCCGTTCTGGGTCTGAACGGAACCGGAGACACCAAAGAGGCGCTCGCTTATCCGCACGACCAACACATACGTCCGGACAACTACTGCTTGAACCCCGTCCTGGGATCAAGTCAGTCCAAGGCATCAGTAGTCGTCGTCTATTCGATGTGAAGATCGCCGGTCTTCAACCATCGTCTTCTTATCTCTTTGATTTGATCGCCGTGCAATTATTTGAAATGAGATAAACTCGGTCTTTTAAAATAATTGTCGCATAATTATCATTTAAAATATTTCATATATATTTATGACTATTTATCGCTATTTTTATTTATTTGAAAATAGCTCAAAATAAATAAACGACGCTTCGGGTCAGTGGGCGGCAATGGCGTTGTTTTTGCCAAATTTTGATTTACACATATCTTAAAATCTAACCGTCGGATTTTGATGAAATTTATATCGTTGGAAAGCTCTTCCCAAAGCGGTCCTAATGGTTCCAATTTTGGGAAAATCCAACGGTCGGATCTTTCGGTATAATCGTTTAAAATTACGATTGTCGATACGTGAACTGCCGCGCTCGTTTCGTTTAATTTTATATTTATATTTATATATATAAACCATTTGGCGATTCCCACTATTAAAATCCATTCTTTTTATTTTATAAAAACAATATTTTCGTTCGCCAATTCTAATGCGACAAAAATGACGGTTTCAACATTATACACTTTTATATTCAATAAAAAAAAGATATTTTTGTTCGCCAATTCTAAGGCGACAAAAATGACGGTTTCAACATTATACACTTTTATATTCAATAAAATAATATTTTTGTTCGCCAATTCTAATGCGACAAAAATGACGGTTTCAACAATGTATATTTTTATATTCAATAAAATAATATTTTTGTCCGCAAATTCTAATGCGACAAAAATGACGGTTTCAACAATGTATATTTTTATATTCAATAAAATAATATTTTTGTCCGCAAATTCTAATGCGACAAAAATGACGGTTTCCACAATGTATATTTTTATATTCAATAAAAATAATATTTTTGTCCGCCAATTCTAATGCGACAAAAATGACGGTTTCAACATTGTATATTTTAATATTCAATAAAAATAATATTTTTGTCCGCCAATTCTAATGCGAAAAAAATGACGGCAAAAATGTACTCTTTCTTTAAGTACATAAAAATGTTCTTTTTCTCCAATTCATTTTTATAACATAAAAATGTACCTTTTTATCCTATCCATTTTTAATACATAAAAATGTACTTTTTATGCTATTCATTTTTAATACATAAAAATGTACTTTTTATCCTATTCATTTTTAATACATAAAAATGTACTTTTTATCCTATTCATTTTTAATACATAAAAATGTACTTTTTATGCTATTCATTTTTAATACATAAAAATGTACTTTTTATGCCTCGATATAAAATGTAAATATTTTATATCTTTTACATTGAAAAATGCAAACTTTTCTTAAAAAAAATTGTAAATTCTCTAATATTACATTAAAGTTATGTTTTTAAAAGTAAAATATATTTCTTAATAAAATGTGATTCTTTTACTACTCTATTTATTTCATGTTATACTTGTGTTGCGAACACAACAACAAAGAAAAATGAACTTATTTGTCTAGGTAATATTTGCATTGTAAAATGCAAATAAAAAGGTGAACTTTTTATTTCAAAGTTTTATTCACATTAAGGAACTCAAATAAAAAGTTAATTTATTTTTTTATGTAATAGTTGCATTGTAAAATGCAAATAAAAAGGTGAGCTTTATTTCTAATGTAAACATCTTTTCTAGTGTCAACCTTTCTAATATAAATATATTTCCTAATGTCAATACTTGATTCATTTCAACTATATTAACATGACGATGAAATTTTTGATTCATTTCAACTATATTAACATAACGATGGAATGTTTGACTCATTCCAACTATATTAACATGACGATGGAATGTTTGACTCATTTCAACTATATTACCATGACGATGAAATGTTTGACTCATTTCAACTATATTAACATGACGATGAAATGTTTGACTCATTTCAACTATATTCACATGACGATGAAATGTTTGACTCAAGTTTTATGTCAACACAACAACGACAACATATGATTTGGTGTATAACTTTCATGAATCAAAATAAAAGTCTCATCTATATTTTATATTGTAAATCAAAATAAAATATCCAAACTTTATTTATCTTTTAATTAAGATTTAAAAGATCTAAACTTTCTTTATTTTATAAATCATAAATCAAAATAAAGATTCAACTTTTGTTCTTATTTTGCAAATCAAAATAAAGATTCAACTTTTGTTTTTATTTTGCAACTCAAAATAAAAATTCAACTTTGGTTTTTACTTTGTTAATCAAATAAAAATTCAACTTTTATTTTTGTTTTGCAAATCAAAATAAAAATTCAACTTTTATTTTTATTTTGCAAATCAAAATAAAAATTCAACTTTTGTTTTTATTTTGTTAATCAAATAAAAATTCAACTTTTGTTTTTATTTTGTTAATCAAATAAAAATTCAACTTTTGTTTTTATTTTGCAAATCAAAATAAAAATTCAACTTTTGTTTTATGTTGTGAATCAAAAATAAAGATTTAAACTTTCTTTGGTAAATCAAAATAAAGGTTCAATTTTTCATTTTATTTTGTAAAACAAAATAAAGATTCAATTTTTAGAAAGAAATATAAATAGAGATAAAAATAGAAATAATAAAGATGAGAACTTTATAGAGATTAAATCAAATTTATAGATCTAGAAGAACATGGTTCTATCATGACAACACAAGCATTACAAATCACACAGACAAATAAATTCTAATTACCACATCGCAGATCAACAAATATAACATACATATCATGTTTTCGCAACTTTAATTAATTAAATAAATCAGAATTCTCACCTTTCGTGGATTTAGATCTAAAAATTCAACAGTCCAGAATTGTCCCGTTTCAGTTCAGAGTCGTAGATCTTGTCAATACGATCTCAATGCTTCTGAAATTGTTAATTTCCGTTTACGTATGCATTAGTTATGGATTAAATAAGATTGTAAAACATTTTATATTAATTAATTTAAATAATTAATTAAGAATTAACCTTCTTCTTCTATAAAACAAGGCCTTGGGTTTTCACTACTTGTTCAAATTTAGGTCTGACAATTTCGCTCGACACAGGACATGGGAGGGGGATCGGAAGGTGGCACTCCGACCGGCTACAGGTGGCGCACTCACGCCTGGAAGAGGGGAGAACTCGGTGGTGGTTCTTGGCCTGGGCGACGGTCGCAAGTCAGTGGCTTTGGGGGTCTGGTGCGAGCGCTACAAGCGATTACAGGGGGGTTCACCATACGGATGTGTGTAGGAGAAGGTCCTCTACAAAAACCCAAATAGGAGTAGGATGTTTCAGTGAGAGAATTGCAGGATTTTAATGGTGGAAGGGAGGAACAAATTCGTCCATAGATAAAGGAGGGCGGCGGCTACGTAGACAACGAACAGTTGTGGTCTAGGTTTTAGAAGAATGACCTCTTTTATATTATTTTAATGTATTTTTGCAAAAAAAAAAAATCATATCTTTCAAACCGGTTGAATTTCAGTCCAGCAGAAAGTGTCTCTAGCCAATAGCCCATGTTCCGGACCCAACGGACCAGGTCCCGTTAGCCCAAACGGCTGTCTGTGGCCTGAATTATTTAAATTAATAATTAAATCCTTTATAATTTTAATTCGATCGTATAAATAAATTCACCGAGGCCACATACGGACTCAAAAAAATCCAGAAAAATATATTTAGCTTCGTTTTGACGATACAGTCCTAATAAAATTAATTTCATCGAATTCTTAGACCGTTTGAAAAATGGCTATTTTTCAGTCGATTAAATTTGACTTAATTGAACAAAACACAGTTTCCTTCGCCACACTCCCATACTAACTTGAAAAATTCTGAAAATTGAAACCTAGCAATAAATTGACATTCCGGTTCCAACAAAAGTGGTTTCGTCGAAAACAGAGATCGTTTGAAAATTGACTATTTTCACGGGCTTTAATATTACTTAAAATTGAAAATTTCAATTTCTGCCACAATTTTCAACCAAATTATTTAAAATAAAAATTTTAAATTGGTTCGGATTTTCCGGGTCTTTACTATCTCCCCCACTTAAGAGTTTTTCGTCTTCGAAAAGGAAACAAAGTAAAGTAGGAAACAAGACGGAAAATGTAAATTGTGGTAAATGTACCTTACACAAGAGTTATTCGGAGATGTCCACTCTGCACTTGGGGTAAGCCTTTTTGATGCTATCCTCTGTCTCCCAAGTACAGTCTCTAGGATCCCCACTCCATTGAACCTTGACCAGGTTGATCCTCTTGTTCCTCAAAATTTTGGTTTCTTTGCCAATGATCTTAATCGGGTCTTTTCTCACTGTTAGATTTGGAGCAATATCTAGGACCTGTTGATTTAGTTCATCCTCTATCAGATCTGGATCATGCACATACTTGCAGAGTTGAGACACATGAAATACATCATGCAGCCCTGGCAACCAGTCAGGCAGCTGCAATCTATAAGCGAGAGTACCAATCCTTTCGAGAATAGGAAATGGACCAATGAATCTCGGTGCCAACTTTCCCGTCTTCCCAAAACGAATCACGCCTCTCAAAGGAGAAACCTTCAAGTATACTCGATCACCCACAGAGAATTCTAAATTCCTTCTTCGCTGGTCTGCATAGCTCTTCTGTCAGCTCTGAGCAGTCAACAAGCGTTTCTTAATCAAGTCAACCTTATCCGATGCTTCTCGAACCATGTCGGGGCCCAAGACTAGTCGATTGCCTGACTCCACCCAACATGCCGGAGATCTGCATGGCCTGCCATATAGTAATTCAAACGGTGACATCTTCAAGCTTGCTTGGTAGCTATTATTATAGGAGAATTCCACCAAGTGCAAGTGATCCTACCATGAACCGCCATAATCAAGAATGCAAGCTCGCAACAAGTCTTCTAAAACACGGTTCACCCTCTCAGTCTGGCCATCTGTCTGAGGGTGATAGGCAGAGCTCAGATTCAACTTGGTCCCAAGCTCTTCTTGGAAAGCTTCCCAGAATTTGCTGGTAAATAATGGATCCCTATCACTAACGATGCTTTTGGGAACCCCATGTAGTCTGACAATCTCTTTAAAATAAAGTTGTGCCAAACTACGAGCTGTTCTATTGGACCGAACAAGGATGAAATAGGCAGACTTTGTTAAGCGGTCTACTATCACCCATATGTTATCATTCCCTTTTCTGCTTCGGGGCAAACCATCTATAAAGTCCATAGAAATTTCCTCCCACTTCCAACCTGGAACTTCCAACGGTTGCAACAAACCGGCCAACTTCTGTTGATCACTTTTAACTTGCTGACAAGTGGGACATCTAGCAACGTAAATAGAAATATCTCTCTTCATTGCTTTCCACCAAAATGTGCGCTTAAGATCATGGTACATCTTGTTTACACCTGGACGGATGCTGATTTTAGATTTGTGGCACTCATCCATAACTTCTCTTTTTAGCTCTGCAATGTCTGGCACACAAATTCGCCCTTGCAATCTAAGGGTCCCATTACTGTCAATTTGGAAACTCGAGGCCTCGCCCTTTCGAACTCGCTCACAAAGCTTCTGAATAAATTTATCATTCTTCTGAAGAGCAGAAATTTTGTCAATCAAAGTAGGAGTGATAATGAGACTGGCGAGAATGAGATTGTTGCTTTCAGCATTTTTTCTACTGAGCACATCGGCTACAACGTTGGCTTTCCCCGGAGTATATAGGATATCCAGGTCATATGATGCGAGAAATTCAACCCAGTGTTGCTGCCTCATATTCAAATCTCTTTGGGTAAAAAGATGTTTCAAGGATTTGTGATCCGTATAAATTTCGAACTTCGCACTTAAGAGATAATGCCTCCATATTTTAAGAGCAAACACAATGGCCATTAGCTCAAGATCATGCGTGGCGTAATTCTTCTCATGCGGTTTCAGCTGGCGACTAGCATATGCGACTACTATGTCTCTTTGCATCAGCACCGCACCAATACCTTAAATAAATAAGGGATAACATGTTAAAATGAGATTTGACATTAAAGGAAAGTGTTATCTCTGACATGTTAATTTATAAAAGAAACAACCTTGTTTAGAAGCGTCGGTCCAGACCTTCAAATCCTGATTGCCATCTATGATGGTCAACACAGGAGCATTGGTCAACCTTGTTTTTAGCTCTTGGAAAGCTGTCTCGCATTCGGGTGTCCAATTGAATTTCGTATGCTTCTTGGTCAGGTTTGTCAATGGGCGAGCTACCTTCAAAAAATCTTTGACAAATTTTCGATAATAGCCAGCCAGTCCTAAGAAACTCCTGACCTCTGTGGGAGTTCGAGGCTGCTTCCACTCTTGGATGGCTGAGATCTTTCCTGGATCTACTGAGATGCCTTCTTTTCATACTACATGGCCGAGGAATTTTACCTTTTCTTGCCAGAATATGCATTTGGAGAATTTTGCTTTCAGCACATTTCTTCGCAAAATCTCCAAGACTTCTCTCAGATGATGTTCGTGCTCAGTAGTGGATTTAGAAAGGATGAGGATGTCATCGATGAACACGAGCACAAATTTATTAAGAACATCTCTGAATACTCTATTCATCAGATCAACAAAGTATGCTGGAGCATTTCATAAACCGAAGGGCATTACTAGCCATTCATAAAATATATCTGGTCCTCTGAAAGCAGTTAAAGGCACACACTCTTCTGCAATGCGAAGTTGATGGAAGCCTGTAGCTAGGTCCATCCTAGAAAATACTCGCACTCCATGCAAGCGGTCGAGCAAGTCATCAATACGAGGCAGTGGGTATTTGTTTTTCAGAGTTTGTTTGTTGAGATCACGGTAGTCTACACATAGCCTGAGAGTACCGTCTGATTTTGGGACGAACACCACTACTGCTCCCCATTCTGAGAAGCTAGGCCTGATCAGACCCTTCCACAGCAGTTGCTTGGTTTGATTTCTCAGCTCCTCCTTTTCTTTTGGCGACATTCTCCGAACGGGATGTACGACAGGCCTTGCTTTCGGAGCTAAATCAATTCGGAAGCTGATTTCTCTATGCGGAGGTAAGCCCTCAACTTCTTTGAATACATCAGCGTAATCTTTGACGACAGGGATATCCTCAATAGAAGTAGGGGTAACTTCTAGAGAAGACCAGATTGTTTTTCGGTCGGTGGCTAAGCCGTGGCATGGGATACATACATTCCCGAGATTAGTTTTAACTTTGACAATTCTTTCGGCACATTTGACTTCGGCCTCATATTTTGTCAGCCAATCTATCCCAAAAATAACATCATAACCGGAGAAACTCATAACGATCAAGTCAAAGGGAAACTGGTAGCGAGAATAAGAAACAGGTACTCTACAATACTGATCAAGAATAAGAGAACCTCCTATCGGGCTATTAGCTCTAATCAGATTTTTGAGTTTTCTGGGTTTCAATTTCAACTTTTTAATTGCATCATTAGAAATAAAGCTTCGTGCAGCACCAGTATCAAATAAAACAGTAATAGGGATGTTCTTAATATTAAGCATACCTCCTAAGACATCGGGTTTACCTGGCCCCTCAGTCGAAGCTGGTGCATATGCTCCCTCATAAACATGTGCCACCTGAGCATTCCTTAGCAGTGCGCAGTTCGCCTTAATGTGCCCCTTTTGATGACAATTGTAGCATTCCCTCTTGTCCTGAGAACTCTAGCCACGATTCTGAGGATTCGGGTTACGGTTCTGGCTAGGTCCTGAATCATTTCTCTTGACCTTTTTAGGTGCTCTACACTCGTAATCAAAATGTCCAATCTTGCCGCAGTTATAACATGTCACTTTGCTCCTGTCCCTCTTCTTCCCTGGGGCTTAGCAGTAGAAGAATTGCCTGCCTCCGGCTTCTTGTTAGCCTGTTCCTTCTGATTGTTGCCTTGACCTTTCCCTCTATCCTGCGGTCCAGACTCGTCATTTTCTTCGTAGCGGCACGTCATCTCTACTACTTCATTAAATGGAAGTTTGATATGAGCAGTGACTCGGTTCAAATATTTCTTTGACAGACCCTTGATAATTTTTTTATTCTTCTCTACCGGATCTTGAATCAAACCAGGAGCATATCGTGAAAGCTCATCAAACTTCCTCACATACTCAGAAACGGTCATATTCCCTTGCTGTAGGTTAACGAACTGCTCGCGCAGGCGCTCTCTAGCTTGTGGGGGAACATACTTTTCATTGAAAAGTTCCTTAAATTTTTCCCATGACATATTGGCCACGTCATTGCAGATCTTGATCGTATCCCACCAATGCCCGGCTTCCTCTTTGAGTTGCCATACTACCAGGTAACGCTTTCGCTGATCTTCCAGTTCTAAGCCCTCTAGGATCTTTTCACAATCTTTAAGCCATGCTTCTGCCTGAATCGCAGACTCTTGCCCCGTGAAGGGTACACCTCCTAGGTTTTTGAATTTCTTTGACATTCTCTCCAAGTCGAAGGGCTGTGGAGGTGGAGGTGGTTGTGCTACGACCTCTGAAGTATGTTGTTCTTGAGTGATGGGGGTCTCGTCTCTAGCTTTCCCTCCAGCTCCCACTCGGGCTCCTCCTCTGGCCCTGCCTCGAGTTCCTCCTCGGGCTCAGCCCCGGGCTGTTCTTGCTCTAGTATCCATTTAAATCAGTCTGTACCATCAAGGAAAGAGTCAGACCAACAAAAATGAGAATTTTAAAGAAAAGATAAGATAAGGACAAGATGAAAAGATGATGATGTAATGACTGATAAATATGTGCTATTCTGCTGTGCTTAATCTAGGACATTACTAGTCCTATCTCTAATGAGCTACGCGCCTTAGAATAATGTGGATTCTATCTAGACGAATTGTTCTAAATATGTTATATTCCGAAGCTAAGGTTAACCTGGCTCTGATACCAACTGTGATAACCCCAACTTCCGTGGTTCGAAAGTAAGGATAATCATTTTGGAATACAACATATTTACAACAAAAACAGATCTCAGATAATTATCATAACACATAAACCATTTCAGCGGAAATAAATGTCATCAGCATCATAATATCCAATACATCAGAGTACGCAGTACAGGATACAACTTAGCCAAATAAAGAGCCTCAACAAAAGGGAAATAAGTTTCAATGGAAAAGAAACAAGTTTCAAACTCCATTACATACATCAAAGCTACAGAAGATAAAATGTCTCAAAGCAGAAGTAAGGACTAGAGAAAAGGTCTTCCTCTTCTTCCTTCCAAGCAAACTCCAATCAGAATGTATTACCTGAACCTGTCAATTGGCTGCCCGTGTGGAAAGAGGGCACCCGAGTTTGCAAAAGTGAAACAAACTACGAGTCAGTCATGGGACTGGTATGAGAATTCTTAACTAATTTATCTAACAACGTGGCAAATCATAGGACCACGCCGCTAACGTGGAATGGGTTTACTCCATTGGATTGCCAGTGCATAATTGAATAAAATTTATACATTTCAACGAAATGACTTTTGAAAAATGAAATCACCATAAGACTCAAGTCCTATCACACAATGCAACGCACATAGGAGGATAGAGTTTTCCCTTATGATGATCAAACATGCTTAATACGTGAAAAATAATATTTTTATATTATCATTAGTGTCTAAGCAGTATTAAAATACTTCAATATAAATGTATCAATCCTAGACGGCATAGTACCCCATCCTACTATGTCGCCATATATAAGTTTACAATCAAGACCGTAATGTCGTATTGGAAATTGGTTTTCTGTCATGAAATCGAGGCTAGGGATCGTCCTCTTTCGATTCGAGACACTCTAGCAAATGCCTCAGGATCCCCCGCAGTGAACCCTTGGATGAGGTAGGGCCGGTCCCCACCTAACGGTAGTGGATTGGCAATTCCTGAACACACGTTTCCCGGTCCCTTTGGACCTATAGTATGACCACTTTCGGCCTATAAAAACCCGAGGTACCTCAACCCATCATCCACATAAGTAAAATGTCAGCCAGTTTAAGCACTGACACTACACCTTAGCTAGAAAGAAACGTGTGCACTCCCTACGGTCCATATCCCGTTTTTGACTCATACCGGGGTGTGAGGCTCGCGAAGTCACGCTATACACAAAGCTATGCCCAAACAGACTATGCTTTGATCATCGACCACAAGGTCTGCTTTTCAACAAAGCCTTGATCATTGCATCTTGGCGTGCCACATTGACAATTCAACGCCATGCGATCAATAACTATTACTATATACCAGGGTGTTAAGTAGAGAATAAATTCTCCACCACCAAACAAACATATATTAATACAAATTGATTTAATTACATGGAGTGAATTTCAACGTCAGACACGCATCCATTTACAAGTCCGTTCTGGGTCTGAACGGAACCGGAGACACCAAAGAGGCGATCGCTTATCCGCACGACCAACACATACGTCCGGACAACTACTGCTTGAACCCCGTCCTGGGAGCAAGTCAGTCCAAGGCATCAGTAGTCGTCGTCCATTCGATGTGAAGATCGTCGGTCTTCAACCATCGTCTTCTTATCTCTTTGATTTGATCGTCGTGCAATTATTTGAAATGAGATAAACTCGGTCTTTTCAAATAATTGTCGCATAATTATCATTTAAAACATTTCATATATATTTATGACTATTTATCGCTATTTTTATTTATTTGAAAATAGCTCAAAATAAATAAACGACGCTTCGGGTCAGTGGGCGGCCCTGGCGCTGTTTTTGCCAAATTTTGATTTACACATATCTTAAAATCTAACCGTCGGATTTTGATGAAATTTATATCGTTGGAAAGCTCTTCCCAAAGCGGTCCTAACGGTTCCAGTTTTGGGAAAATCGAACGGTCGGATCTTTCGGTATAATCGTTTCGTTTAATTTCATATTTATATTTATATTTATATATATAAACCATTTGGCGATTCCCACTATTAAAATCCATTCTTTTTATTTTATAAAAACAATATTTTCGTTCGCCAATTCTAATGCGACAAAAATGACGGTTTCAACATTATACACTTTTATATTCAATAAAAAAATGATATTTTTGTTCGCCGATTCTAATGCGACAAAAATGACGGTTTCAACATTATACACTTTTATATTCAATAAAATAATATTTTTGTTCGCCAATTCTAATGCGACAAAAATGACGGTTTCAACAATGTATATTTTTATATTCAATAAAATAATATTTTTGTCCGCAAATTCTAATGCGACAAAAATGACGGTTTCAACAATGTATATTTTTATATTCAATAAAATAATATTTTTGTCCGGAAATTCTAATACGACAAAAATGACGGTTTCCACAATGTATATTTTTATATTCAATAAAAATAATATTTTTGTCCGCCAATTCTAATGCGACATAAATGACGGTTTCAACAATGTATATTTTTATATGCAATAAAAATAATATTTTAATATTCAATAAAAATAATATTTTTGTCCGCCAATTCTAATGCGACAAAAATGACGGCAAAAATGTACTCTTTCTTTAATTACATAAAAATGTTCTTTTTCTCCAATTCATTTTTATAACAAAAAAATGTACTTTTTTATCCTATCCATTTTTAATACATAAAAATGTACTTTTTATGCTATTCATTTTTAATACATAAAAATGTACTTTTTATCCTATTCATTTTTAATACATAAAAATGTACTTTTTATCCTATTCATTTTTAATACATAAAAATGTACTTTTTATGCCTCGATATAAAATGTAAATATTTTATATCTTTTACATTGAAAAATGCAAACTTTTCTTTAAAAAAAATTGTAATTTCTCTAATTTTACATTAAAGATATGTTTTTAAAAGTAAAACATATTTCTTAATAAAATGTGATTCTTTTACTACTCTATTTATTTCATGTTATACTTGTGTTGCGAACACAACAACAAAGAAAAATGAACTTATTTGTCTAGGTAATATTTGCAGTGTAAAATGCAAATAAAAAGGTGAACTTTTTATTTCAAAGTTTTATTCACATTAAGGAACTCAAATAAAAAGTTAATTTATTTTTCTATGTAATATTTGCATTGTAAAATGCAAATAAAAAGGTGAGCTTTATTTCTAATATAAACATCTTTTCTAGTGTCAACCTTTCTAATATAAATATATTTCCTAATGTCAATACTTGATTCATTTCAACTATATTAACATGACGATGAAATTTTTGATTCATTTCAACTATATTAACGTAACGATGGAATGTTTGACTCATTCCAACTATATTAACATGACGATGGAATGTTTGACTCATTTCAACTATATTACCATGACGATGAAATGTTTGACTCATTTCAACTATATTAACATGACGATGAAATGTTTGACTCATTTCAACTATATTCACATGACGATGAAATGTTTGACTCAAGTTTTATGTCAACACAACAACGACAACATATGATTTGGTGTATAACTTTCATGAATCAAAATAAAAGTCTCATCTATATTTTATATTGTAAATCAAAATAAAATATCCAAACTTTATTTATCTTTTAATTAAGATTTAAAAGATCTAAACTTTCTTTATTTTATAAATAATAAATCAAAATAAAGATTCAACTTTTGTTCTTATTTTGCAAATCAAAATAAAGATTCAACTTTTGTTTTTATTTTGCAACTCAAAATAAAAATTCAACTTTTTTTTATTTTGTTAATCAAAAAAAAATTCTACTTTTGTTTTTATTTTGCAAATAAAAATAAAAATTCAACTTTTGTTTTTATTTTGAAAATCAAAATAAAAATTCAACTTTTGTTTTTATTTTGTTAATCAAATAAAAATTCAAATTTTATTTTTATTTTGTTAATCAAATAAAAATTCAACTTTTGTTTTTATTTTGCAAATCAAAATAAAAATTCAACTTTTGTTTTATGTTGTGAATCAAAAATAAAGATTTAAACTTTCTTTGGTAAATCAAAATAAAGATTCAATTTTTCATTTTATTTTGTAAAACAAAATAAAGATTCAATTTTTAGACAGAAATACAAATAAAAATAGAAATAATAAAGATGAGAACTTTATAGAGATTATATCAAATTTATGGTTCTATCATGACATCACAAGCATTACAAATCACACAGACAAATAAATTCTAATTACCACATCGCAGATCAACAAGTATAACATACATAACATGTTTTCACAACTTTAATTAATTAAATAAATCAGAATTCTCACCTTTCGTCGATTTAGATCTAAAAATTCAACAGTCCAGAATTGTCCCGTTTCAGTTCAGAGTCGTAGATCTTGTCAATACGATCTCAACGCTTCTAAAATTGTTAATTTCCGTTTACGTATGCATTAGTTATGGATTAAATAAGATTGTAAAACATTTTATATTAATTAATTTAAATAATTAGTTAAGAATTAACCTTCTTCTTCTGTAAAACAAGGCCGTGGGTTTTCACTACTTGTTCAAATTTAGGTCTGACAATTTCGCTCGACACAGGACACGGGAGGGGGATCGGAAGGTGGCACTCCGACCGGCTACAGGTGGCGCACTCACGCCTGGAAGAGGGGAGAACTCGGTGGTGGTTCTTGGCCTGGGCGACGGTCGGAAGTCAGCGGCTTTGGGGGTCTGGTGCGAGCGCTACAGGCGATTACAGGGGGGTTCACCGTACGAATGTGTGTAGGAGAAGGTCCTCTACAAAAACCCAAATAGGAGTAGGATGTTTCAGTGAGAGAATTGCAGGATTTTAATGGTGGAAGGGAGGAAAAAATTCGGCCATTGATAAAGAAGGGCGGCGACTACGAAGACAATGAACAATAGTGGACTAGGGTTTAGAAGAATGACCTCTTTTATATTATTTTAATGTATTTTTGCAAAAAAAAAAAAACCATATCTTTCAAACCGGTTCAATTTCAGTCCAGCAGAAAGTGTCTCTAGCCAATAGCCCACGTTCCGGACCCAACGGACCAGGTCCCGTCAGCCCAAACGGCTGTCTGTGGCCTGAATTATTTAAATTAATAATTAAATCCTTTATAATTTTAATTCGATCATATAAATAAATTCACCGAGGCCACATACGGACTCAGAAAAATCCAGAAAAATATATTTGGCTTCGTTATGACGATACGGTCCTAACAAAATTAATTTCATCGAATTCTGAGACCGTTTGAAAAATGGCTATTTTTAGTCGATTAAATTTGACTGAATTGAACAAAACACAGTTTCCTTCGCCACGCTCACATACTAACTTGAAAAATTCTGAAAATTGAAACCTAGCAATAAATTGACATTCCGGTTCCAACAAAAGTGGTTTCGTCGAAAACAGAGATCGTTTGAAAATTTACTATTTTCACGGGCTTTAATATTATTTAACATTGAAATTTTCAATTTCTGCCACAATTTTCAACCAAATTTTAAATTGGTTCGGATTTTCCGGGTCGTCACAGTGCATATAAATGCTAATATATGCAATGTAAATATAAATGTGATTTAAACAATGCATATAAATTCTAATATATGCAATGTAAATATAAATGTGATTTTAACAACACATAAATTCTAATATATGCGATGTAATTATAAATGTAATATTAACAACGCATATAAATTCTAATATATGCGATGTAATTATAAATGTAATTTTAACAACGCATATAAATTCTAATATATGCGAGGTAATTATAAATGTAATTTTAACAACACATATAAATTCTAATATATGCGATGTAATTATAAATGCATTATTAACAACGCATATAAATTCTAATATATGCGATGTAATTATAAGTGTGCTTTTATCCATTCCATTAAAAACAAAGTTTTTAATGTAAACACATTTTATTTTAAAAACATGAATGTTTGTCCAATTTCTATTATTACATTAAAAAGTGAATTTTTAATGTAAACATATTATCTTTTTAAAACATAAATCTCTACCTAAATTCCTACTATTATATTAAAAGTGAATTTTTAATGTAAAACATATTTTCATTTAAAAACATGTTTCTTTTTCTACATTTCTATTATTACATTAAAAAGTGTATTTTTTAATGTAAAACATGTTATCTTTTTAAAACATGAATCTTTTCACTAGTTTCTAATATTAAATTAAAAAGCATATTTTTAATGTAATCATGTTTTGATTTTAAAACATGAACACTTTTCTTATTTTCAACATTAGATTAAAATGTATAATTTTAATGAAATCAGGTTTTGATTGAAAACATGTACATTTTTCTTATTTTCAACATTACATTAAAAATGTATATTTTAATGAAATCATGTTTTGCTTTTTTTTTAAACATGAATCTTTTTACTAATTTTTAATATTACATTAAAAAGTATATTTTTAATGTAAAACATATTTTCATTTTAAAACCTGCACATTTATCTTATTTTTAACATTACATTAAAAATGTATATTTTTAATAAAATCATGTTTTTATTCAAAACATGAACATTTTCTCTACTTTCATTCTTGACGCTAAAATATGAAATTTTTAATGAAATCATGTTTGTATCCCAAACATGTGCATTTTCTATTTTTATATTCTTGCCATTAAAAATGTAAATTTTTAATGAAATCATGTTTTCATTCAAAACATGTACAATTTCTATATTCTAACATTATATTAAAAAGGTGAACTTTTTATATGAATTCATGTTTTGATTAAAAACATGTACATTTTCTTTTTGCCTAACATTACATTAAAATGTGAACTTTTTTATGTAATGTTTTATTTTGTTTACAAACCTGAACATTTCTATTTTATGATAATTCCATAAAATGATAGAAATTTATATTTCATTTTTGTTGAATATTCTAATTCAACAAAATGACAAAATTTTATATTTCCCTTTTGATTGGAAATTCTAACTCAATCAAATAACAAAAGTGTATGTTTCATTTTGGTTGTTAATTCTAATTCCAATCAAATAACAAAAGTGTTGTTTTTCATTTTGATTGATAATTCTAATTCCATCAACAACAAAGGTGATATTTCATTTGATTCAAAATTCCAATTCAATCAATAACAACAAAAATGATATTTTATTTTGATTGAAAATTCTAATTCAATCAATAACGACAAAAGTGATATTTTTATTTTGATTGAAAATTCTAATTTAATCAGTAACAATCAAAAATGATATTTTATATTGATTGAAAATTCTAATTTAATCAATAACAACCAAAATGATATTTTATTCTGATTGAAAATTCTAATTCAATCAATAACAACCAAAAATGATATTTTATTTTGGTTGAAAATTCTAATTCAATCGATAACAACAAAAATGATATTTTATTTTGATTGAAAATTCTAATTCAATGAATAACAACAAAAGTGATATTTTCGTTTTGATTGAAAATTCTAATTTAATCAATAACAAAAACAATATTTTATTTTGATTGAAAATTCTAATTTATTCAATAACAACAAAAATGATATTTTATTTTGATTGAAAATTCTAATTCAATCAATAACAACAAAAATGATATTTTATTTTGATTGAAAATTCTAATTCAATCAAACAACAATCCAAAAGTGATATTTCTATTTGATTGAAAATTCTAGTTCAATCAAACAACAAACAAAAGTGACATTTTATTTTGAGTGAAAATTCTAGTTCAATCAAATAATAACAAAAGTGATATTTTATTTTGATTGAAAATTCTAGTTCAATCAAATAATAACAAATCTAATATTTTTATTTGATTGATAATTCTAGTTCAATCAAATGATAACAAAAGTGATATTTTTATTTTGATGGCAAATTTAATTCCAACCAAATAAAATAAAGGTGATGCTCCATTTTTGTTGAATATATTTGATTCAACAAAAAAACAAAAAAATGTTTGATTCATTTTTATTGCAAATATAACGCCAATAAAATATAAGAAAGGTGATGCCTCACTTTTGTTGAATATTTTGATTCATCAAAAATAACAACAAAAAATGTTTGATTTATTTGTAGGGCAAATTTAATAATAACACAATATCACCCAAATTATAGATCTACATTAACACATCACATACAGATTCAAATCACGTAGCACAGCATGTAGAAATTTACAACGGATCAAAGATAATACCATCATGATTTATTTTAATTATTTAAAAATAAAAATAAAATAGAATTTTCACTGTCGTTTGAATCTGAGTGGTTCAGATCTGCAATTTTGGCCAAAATTTGATCAGCTCAGAATTAGTTCTAGTCAGGACAGCAGAGTAAATCTCGGTTTCACGATCGTACAGGATCTGAAAAATTTCAATTCCGAGTTCGTATGAGTGAGATACGAATTAATTTACATTGTTAATATTTTTAAATTAAATTATTAAAATAATAAAAGGATTTTTACCCTCTTTCTTCTTCAGACAAACAAGGCCGTGGTTTTTCAAATTAGTTCAAACTTAGGTCTAGGAATTTCTTCGAATTGGTGAAGCTGGAGACCGATCGGACAATGGCAAGTCGAAGGGGGGACTGTGGCGTACATTCGCCGCAGGTGGGGCCTAGCTCGGTGGAGGCTTGGTGGTGCGGTTCGGTTGTGAACGGCGGGGGTTCAGGGGCTCAATTCTCGGAGCTCGTGCCACCAGGGGACGATCAAACCGTACAGAACTGAAGAGGATGAAAATCTCTTCGAAAGCTTGAACTGGAGAGAGGGATTTTGGTGAGAGGATTGACGAATTTTAGAGGGAGAAGAAAGGAGTGATATCGGCCATGGATAAAGGGAGTGGCGGTTATGTTACGATGGAATTAGGGTTTGGTAGTGACAAAGTGTATTTTTATAATATTTTAATCCTAATTTTTACAAATAAGTCCATAAATTCTTAACATCTCCAATTTCAGTCCAACAGGAGTTGTTTCCACCTAATTGCCCCTATTCCAGAACTAATGGGCTAGGTACCGTCAGCCCAAATGACTGTTTTTGGTCTGATTTCTCCAATTTAAAATTTAAATCCTTTATTAAATTAATTCGATCGTATCTTTAAATTCATCGGGGCCACATACGGACTCTGAAAATTCCCGAAAAATAAATCTAGCCATGTTTTGACGATACGGTCCTAACAAAATTAATTTCATCGAATTTGGAGATCGCTTGAAAAATGGCCTTTTTAATGGTCGATCAAATTCAATAGAAATTATCAAATCAGAGTTTAATTTTCTACGCTCACAAATTAATTCCAAAAATTCTGGAAAATTAAACTTAGCAATAATTTGACATTCTACATCCGACAAAAGTGGTTTTGTCGAAAATGGAGGTCGTTTGTAAAATGGCCTTTTATACGGGTATAAATTATATTATATTCCATAGCGACTATTATGAATATTCAACTGGCCATAACTTTTGATTTCCGCTGTGAAATGTCGATTTTTCGGATTCGTTGGAAAGATATTTTTAAACAGATTTAGATATTTTTGGTTTCACTAAAATCCGTTCAGTTTTGAATCCCGTACATTCATTCAAAGTTCAACTTTGACTTTTCAAACTACTGTACTATTTCCAATTCCTTTTGAAATTAAAATAAATATATTCGTTCAAACTTCGACTAAAATAAACTTTTAATCGTTATTATTTAAAATAATTTATTTTAACTATTCAAAATTCAATGAAATAGCCAAAATAAAAATTTTAAATTGGTTCTGATTTTCCGGGTTGTTACAATCTCCCCCACTTAAAAGATTTTTGTCCCCGAAAAGGAAACAATAGTAAAGTAGGAAACAAAATGGAAAATGCAAGGTATTGTAAATGTACCTCAATACAAGAGTTACTCGGAGATGTCCACTCTGCACTTGGGATAAGCCTTTTTGATGCTATCCTCAGTCTCCCATGTACAGTCTCTAGGATCCCCGCTCCACTGCACTTTGACTAGGTTGATCCTCTTGTTCCTCAGAACTCGGGTCTCTTTGTCAAAAAAATTCACTAGCTCCCTTCTTACTGCTAAGCTCGGGGTAATCTCCAAATCTTGTTATGCTGCTTCCTCCACAACTAAGTCTGAATCATGAACATGCTTCCGGAATTAGGACACATGAAATACATCTTGAACCCCTGGCAACCAGTCAGGCAACTGCACCCTATAAGCGAGAATTCCAATCCTTTCAGGAATAGGGAATGAACCAATGAATCTCGGTGCCATCTTCCCAGTCTTTCCAAATCGAATTACACCTCTCAGTGGGGAAACTCTCAAGTATACAAGATCACTAACAGAGAATTCTAAATCCCTTCTTCGTGTGTCTGCATAGCACTTCTGTCGGCTTTGAGCAACCAGTAATCACTTCTTTATAAAATCAACTTTATCTGCTGCTTCATGAATCATGTCGGGACCCAATACTAATCGATTGCCGGGTTCCACCCAACATACGAGAGATCTGCATGGCCTGCCATATAATGCTTCAAATGGAGACATCTGCAAGCTCGCTTGGTAACTGTTATTATAAAGAATTCAACCAAGTGAAAATGATCTTCCCATGACCCACCAAAATCAAGAATTCATGCTCGCAACAAGTCTTCCAATATGCGGTTCACCCTCTCAGTCTGGACATCTGTTTGAGGATGATAAGCGGTGCTCATATTCAACTTGGTCCCAAGCTCTTCTTGGAAAGCTTCCCAGAACTTGCTAGAAAATATCGGATCGCGATCACTAACGATGCTACTGGTAACTCCATGTAGTCTGACAATCTCCCTGAAATAAAGTTGTGCCAAATTTCGAGTTGTTCTATTAGATTTGACAGGGATGAAATGGGCAGTCTTTGTGAAGCGGTCTACCATCACCCATATACCGTCATTGCCTTTTCTAGTTCGGGGCAAGCCATCAATAAAGTCCATAGAAATTTGGTCCCACTTCCAACCTGGAACCTCTAGCGGTTGCAACAATCCTGTTAGCTGCTGTTGATCGCTTTTGACTTGCTGGCAGGTGGGACATCTAGCAACATATATAGAAATGTCTCTCTTCATAGATCTCCACCAAAATGTGCGCTTGTGGTCATGATACATATTGCTCACCCCTGGATGAATACCGAGCTTAGATTTGTGACATTCACCCATTACTTCCTTTCTGAGCTCAAGAAGGTTCGAAACATAGATTCGGCCTAATAGCCTCAGAACCCCTTTGTCGTCAATTTGGAAACTTGTGGGTTCGCCTTCCCTAACTCTTTTGCTAATCTTCTGAATAAATTCATCATTCATCTGAAGATCAGAGATCTTATTGATCAAGGAAGGTGTAATAATGAGATTGGCGAGGATAAGATTGGTGCTGGTCAAATTCTTCCTACTGAGTGCATCGGCTACTACATTGGCTTTCCCTGGAGTATATAAGATTTCCAGGTCATAGGCCACAAGGAATTCAACCCAACGCTGCTGTCTCAAGTTCAAATCCCTTTAGGTGAACAGGTACTTCAAGGATTTGTGATCAGTATACAGTTCGAACTTCTCACCAAGGGATAGTGCCTCCATATCTTTAGAGCAAATACGATGGCCATCCACTCAAGATCATGAGTGGGGTATTTCTTCTCATGTGGTTTCAACTAGCGGCTAGCATATGCGACTACTTTGTCCCTTTGCATTAGCACCACACCAATACCTTAAATAGATAAAAAGGATAACATGTTAAAATAAGATTTGACATTAAAAATGTCATCTCTGACGTGTTTATTTAGATAAAAAGAATAACCTTCTCTAGAAGCGTCTTTCCGGACTTTCAGATCCTGATTGCCATCAATAATGGTCAACACAGGAGCAGTGATCAACCTCCGTTTCATCTCTTTAAAGCAGCCTCACATTTGGGTGCCAAAATGAACTTTTTATGCTTCTTAGTCAGCTTCATCAATGGATAAGGTAATTTCGAAAAATCTTTAATGAATTTCTGATAATAGCCAGCCAGGCCTAAGAAACTTCTTATTTATGTGGGCATGCTAGGCTGCTTTCAATCTTGAATGGCTGAGATCTTCCCTGGATCTACTTAAATGCCTTCATTTGATACAACATGGCCGAGGAATTTCACCTCTTCTTGCCAGAATATGCATTTGGAGAATTTGGCTTTTAACACATTTCTTCACAAAATCTCCAAGACTTCTTTCAAATTCTTTTCATGCTCAGTAGTGGTTTTAGAAAAGATTAGAATGTCATCGATGAACACCAGCACGAATTTATTTAAAACATCTCGGAATACTCTGTTCATCAGATCAACAAAGTATGTTGGAGGGTTGCATAAGCCGAAGGGCATCAGTAGCCATTCATAAAATAAGTCTGGTCCTCTCAAAGTTGTCAAAGGCACACATTCTTCGGCAATGAGCAATTGATGGAAACCTGTAGCTAGGTCCATCCTAGAGAATACTTTCGCTCCATTCAAGTGGTCCAACAGATCATCAATACGTGGCAGTGGATATTTATTTTTCAGCATTTGCTTATTGAGGTCACGGTAGTCCACTAATAGTCTGAGGGTACCGTTTGATTTTGGGACAAACACCACTGTTGCACCCCAGTTTGAGAAACTAGGCCTGATCAGACCCTTCCACAAAAGTTTCTTAGTTTGATTGCTCAGGTCCTCTTTTTCTTTCAGTGTCATTCTCCGAATGGGGTGCATAATGGGCCTTGCATTTGGAACTAAGTCAATCCTGAAGTCGATTTCTCTACGCGAAGGTAAGCTGTCAACTTCTTCGAACACATCCGCATAATCTCTGATGACAGGAATATTCTCAATAGAAGTAGGAGTGACTTCTAGAGAAGACAAAAATTCTTTCCTATCTGTGGCTGAGCCGTGACATGGAATAGCAATAATATCCCCGAACTTGGTTTTAATTCTGACTACACTTTCAGCGCATAGTAATTCAGCCTCATACTTTGTTAGCCAATCTAGCCCAAGTATGATATCATATCCAGAAAAACTCATAACGATCAAGTCAAAAGGGAACTGGAAGTAAGAATAAGAAACAGGCACTCTACAATACTAGTCGAGAATAAATGAACCTCTTATCGAACTATGGGCTCTAATCGGTTCTTTAAGTTTTCTTGGTTTCAATTTAAGTTTTTTAATAGTGTCACTACAGATGAAACTTCTTGATGCGCTAGTGTCAAACAAAAATATAATAGGAATGTTGTTAATGTTAGGAGTACCTCCTAAAATATCAGGTTTACCTACTCCATCGGAAGAAGCCGGTGCAGTCGCTCCCTCATAGACATTTGCTACTTCAGATTTCTTGAGCAGTGGACAATTTCTGATAAAGTGCCCCATCTTATGGCAATTAAAACACTCTTGAGTGTTCTGAGAATTTTGACCGCGGTTCTGACTCGGTCCAGACTCATTTCTTCTAGGCTTCTTCGGGGCTCGGCATTCATAGTCTAAATGCCCCATCTTCTGACAATTGAAGCACTTCACCTTAGACTTGCCTCTTTTCTTTTTCCTCTAGGGCTTGGTGGTAGAAGAATCGCTTGCCTCTGCTTTCTTATCAACCTTCTTTCTTTTGTTGTTGTTCTGGTTCTTTTCATGCTCCTGTTGTGCATTTCTATCATTATCCTCATAACGGTTAGCCATCTCGATCACTTCATTGAAGGGGAGCTTGATGTGAGAAGTGACCCTGTTCAGGTACTTCTTGGAGAGGCCATTGATAAATATCTTGTTCTTCTGCACTAGTTCCTGAACTAGCTCTGGAGCGTAGTGGGAAAGTTCCTCGAACTTCCACACATATTCTGAAATTGTCATCTCTCCCTGCTGCAGATTTCCAAATTGATCATGGAGCTTCTCAACTTCCTACGGAGTTATATACTTATCATTGAAAAGCTCTTTGAACCTGGCCCAAGGCTTGTTGGCCACATCATTGCCAATTTCGATGGTGTCCCACCAAATTTCAGCTTGGTCTTTCAATAGCCATATTGCCAAGAAGCGCTTGCGTTGATCTTCCAATTCCAAGCCTTCAATGATTTTCTCACAGTTCTTCAGCCATGCATGTACCTCAATCACGGTCTCTCGGCCAGTAAAGGATACGCCCCCTAAGTTTCTGTACTTCTTGGACATTTTGTCCAAATCAAACGGCTGTGGGGGTGGAGGTGGTGTTACAGCCTCTGGAGTGGGTTGTCCCTGGGTTTTAAGAGTCTCATCTCTAGTGGGTCCTCTAGCCCCACCTCTGCCTCGGGCTCTAGTACGTGCTCTGGTGCTCATTTCTTAGTTAGTTCTGTACCATCAAGGAAAGATTCAGACTTAGAGAAATGATAATTTTTAAGGAAAGGTTAAAAGTAGAAACATATGATAAGATGATAATGATGTAATGACTGATTAATATGTGTTATTCTGCTGTGCTCATTCTAGGATATTACTAATCCTATCTCTTAATGAACTACTCGTCTTAGAATACTGCTGATTCTATCTAGACGAATTGTTCTAAAAATGTTATACTCCGAAGCTAAGGTTAACCTTTAGCTCTGATACCAACTGTGACAACCCCAAACTTCTGTGGTATAAAAGCAAGGATAATCAATGGAGCATAACATAATTACAACAATAACAGATCTCAGATAATAGCATAACACATAAATCATTGCAGCGGAAATAAGAATGTCATCACAACATAACATCACAGACATAAGAGTACGCAGTTAGAGGATACACTTAGCAAAATAGAAGTCTCAACAAAGAAAGAAATAAGTCTCAATCTCCACCAAATACATCAAAGATCAATAATGTCTAAATGTTTCAAGTAGAAATAAAAAGATAAAAAGGGAAATGTTCTTCGTCCTCTTCGTAAGAAAGCTTCAGTCCAGAATGTGTCCATACCTAAACTTGTCATTTGGCTGCCCGTGTGGAAAGAGGGCACCCGAGTTTGCAAAGTGAAACAAAAAACGAGTCAGTCATGGAACTGGTATGAGAAATCTTTACTAACTAACAATATGGCTAATCACAGGACCACGCCGCTAATCCGGAACGGGTTTACTACATTGGATTGCCAGTGGTTAGGCTTAATAAATTTTATTTCAAAAATAACGCATTGCTTTTTAGAAAATGAAATCATTATAAGACTCAAGTCCCATCACACAATGCAACACAAACCGGAGGACAGAGTTTTACCTTATTGTAACAACCCTGAATTTTGGGGTAAATTTAAAATTTTATTTTAAGTTATTTAAATGGGTTTTTGATATTTAAAGTAATTTATTTTAAATCATAAAGACTGGAAATGTTAAAAATGTTCATTTTGTTACGACATGTTATATTAGATTTAAAATATCATTTGTTTAGGAAATGTCATTTATACAAAAATATCATTTCATTTGGAATGCCATGTTAATAAAAGTGTTATTTATTAGAAAATGTCATCTTTGTGAAAATATATCATTTTATTAGGAAGGCCATGATAATGTCAGTATATAAGAAACGTCATTTATTTAATAATGTCATGTTAGAAATAATAGGTATAGTAGCGCTGAAATGGTTTTGATGTTAAACTTAATCACCTCAATTTGTGGATCTCAACCAATTCATTTTCGGTTTAAGATATTGTGAAATTAAATATCTCATTAACACATACCTTTTATTTATTTCTTTTCCACTAATTTCCCTTTCTTTCAATTAGAAAACCACAATTTAGACATCTGCTACTTTATTTATTTCGACCGTTTCCTCTCACTCTACTCACCACGTTCTCTCTCTTTACCTTTTTAAAATTCTGAAATGGCATGTATTAATTTATATACTTATAATGAAAAGAAATCACGTAACTCTGAAATAGAAAGAATTGAATACCTATTCTTCCGTTTTAGCCTTGAATGTGAAACAGCATGGCATGCATTTATAAGAATTTTTTTTAAGGGCAGTAAATATATATATATATATGATACTTATCCTTATTTTGTATATATCTTTCCCTTGGGAGTAATTATATATATTTATCTCTTATACTTTAACATATTGTAATTTATAAGGTTTTGACCTAACTAAAACATGGAAATCCACTTGTCAACAATCATTCTAATGAATGAAATATTTAACGAACTCCAAAATATGAACTAAACATATTTCATTTCTTAATTCCGAAGAATTACAATTTCCCATTCATTTTTGATTCAAGGTTAAGTGAATTAGATGTAAAAAAAACAATTTAGGTAACCTTACATTTACTTTTATAGACAACCTTTAATAATGGGAATTGCAATTCCAATTCATATCTTATTTTTTTTCCCATTACAGAATTTACCGAATAAGATTGCAGTTCATTAAATATTTAAAATAGAATAGTTCTAAAAAATATATTCTGCCATTTAAATAATTGTTGTAATAAATACTTTTTTTTTCATATAATAAATGCATTTATTGCTTTCTATTTATCCTCTTTTCTTTTTGATTTGCTTTTGAAATTCGATGATAAATAAACATTGTAACACACCGCATTTCGGGCAACAAAATTTTCAAATAACCATAGGAGTAATGTGTGAAACGTTACAATGGAATTAAATAAAAAGAAACAATGGAAGCCAATTGGTATGTTATTAATATTAAAATGGACTTATATGTAAATAAAAGAATTAAACCTTTCAAAGGCTAAATTAAAAACACAGCACCTCTATACAATATCTTCCACACACCCTAACCCTATCATTCCACAAAAATCCTAACTTCTCTTCCTCCATCTCTCCAATGGTGGCTATGTCTCTTCTTCTTCTCCCCTAAATCTAAAAATCTATCTTCTCTCCTGTCTCTCCACAATCTATTCCTAAATTAAAAAGAATTAGGTTTAGGAATTCAACTACTGCGATTAAAACAAAGTAGAGACTCAGATCTATTGCGCAAGAACAGAAGATAGATTCAGACATATAAATAAAGGTGAGAAATTCTATTCCTTTATTTTTATAAATATAATTTGTTAATCATAATTTTAGTCTTACACATGCGCTGTAATAATTTGCTGAATGTTCGTGATTGGATGTAAAATTGTTGATGATGCTTGTTGATCAGTTAACTTGATGAAATATTTTTGTCATATTAGAATTGACAAAATAGTCATGTCATTTATGTTAAATCAAAATTGACAAAATAAAACTTTCATTTTGTCAGTATGCATTGTGTTGAAATCAACATTTTTGTTAGTTAGATTATGATTAAACAAAGATTAACATTTTGTTAATTAGATTATAGTTGAATCAAAAAGTTACCTTTTTGTTCATTAAATTAGTTGAATTAGAAATATGTCAATTTGCTATTATAAATTTGATGAAAACAAATATGTCACCTTTGTTACAAAATTTGTCGGAAACAAATATATCATTTTGTTGTGACAAAAAGATTGAAAACAAAAATCATCATTTTTGTTATTTGGAATAGAATAAACAAAAGTGTCATTTTGTTAATTAGGTGAATAGAAACAAAAGTTGAATTAATTTCATTTATTAAAAATTTACATATTAGTAAACAAAAGTTGGTTTAATTTTAAGAAAAAGGAAAGTAAAGTTAGCATCATTTAATTTTGAGAAAAATGGAAGTGAAGTTAGCGTCATCTAATTTTAGGAAAAATGAAAATAAGAGTATTCATGAAAGGTGGAAACAATTACATTTTAGGGCCGTTATAAAATATAGAAAATAAAATTATTTTTAGCATTTGTGTTGAAACTTGAAAATAATTATATTAATAGCGTTAATGAAAAATATGAAATGTAATCATATTTTTAACGGTATTAAGAAAAGTGAATTATTATCATATTTTTTACGGTATAAAGAAAAGTGAATTATTATCATATTTTTAACGTTATTAAGAAAAGTGAATTATTATCTTATTTTTAGCGTGTATGTAGAAATATAAAAATAATCTAGCATCTTAGTTAATATAATTTTATTTTTAGCGTTTTAGAAAAAACATGAAAATATATTTAGTGTTTGTGTAGTATTATGAAAATAAACTTGTTTTTAGCATTTATGTAGGGACATGAAGTAAAACCATATTTTAATGTCAAGTAAATGCATATGAATCATAATCATGTTTTAAATGTCATGATAATGCATATGAAATAGAACAGCCCATTTGGAACCGATAAAGTTAAATCTATGTGAGAACTCTTTTCCCACTCAATTTTTATTTTCATAAATGTATGTCTGTGGTGAATGTTTGTGAATTATTTCTGTGGCATGCATGGTATGTTGTGAATTGATGTTTGGATGTGATACAATGTTTGAATTTTGAAAATAGTAGCATGTTAATTAATGTTAATTTATTATTATTTATGATAATTCAAATATGTTACACTCCCATATACAAGTTGCCTGACTTGTATATGTTGATTGGGCTGATATTTTCACACATCGCCCAAGTGCACAAATAATATATTATTATTTGGATTTTGTTTGAATGTCATTTGAATGTTGTGTGAATGTTATCTGAATGTTATTGGAATGTTAATTTGGTGATAAAGGAATGTCTATAATTATTTCACAAATGCGTTGTATGAATCCATTAATTAATGGTATTTGATTTGAGTCTCATTCCAATGCAGAATTTTCTAAAGTTATCAAGAATGGTTAATGCAGTAATAAATAAATAATTAATACTGGAAGTTTGAAATTCTAAAATTATACATCTTGAAAATATTATTATAATATTATTTCAAATATTATAAGAATAAATGTAGCAATAAATGACTAATTAATATTTCAAGTTTGAATTTCAAAATTATACATTTTGAAAATATTATTATAATATTATTTTAATATTATAAGAATATAGAAAGTTACAATTTATACCAAGATACTTGAAATCAAGATATTTAGAAATAAAGAATATCTTAACATTAAGATTCTTTAATGGAAAGGATAATTTCAAATAATATATTTTGGAAAAATTAATGATAATTATAATTGTGCTTGGATACGAGGTTAGGTTACATTTGTGGTGGAAGTCTGCCCGGACCCGACCGGCATATCCAGCAGCCACTAATGTTGAACCTAATGTGAGAGGTCCAAGTGCACAAATACGAAACGGGCCATGACACAAGGTTAAGCCCAACTTGTGTAATAAGTCTGCCCGGAACCGACCGGCACATCCAGCATCCACAAGTCGTAGGCTTAATGTGAGAAGTCTAGCCCATTATAAAATACAAATGGATAAGAAAATGAGTTGGGCTATTTAATCCGTTTTAAAAATAGCAACGCATTTTAAATCCCGAACGAGTTTATCGATTTATTTTATCCATTTTATAATGAATATTAAAAGAGAAATTTCAAAATTAATATTTTGGAAAATAATATTATTATAAAAGGATAACCTATAGAATAATCAAATTTTAGATTATAGTTGGAATAAAAGTTGGAATCGTCTTGGAAACGAATTTATAAACGTTTTAAAATACGTAAAAATAAGGAAAATCTTTTTATTTAGATTTAAATGAGATTCTCAATTATTAATTATAATTGAAATAAAAAGGAAATTGATTATGGGTTGTTTGTGAACAATGTTTTGAAGGACATTAGTTCTTGAAACTCAAATCAATAGTGAAATTTTGATTTGTTATTAATTAATCTTTTAATTAAGATTAAATGAAATTTTCTAAAAGAAGAGATGCCTAATATTATATATTAAATTAGGAATTAATGAAACATGAAATGGGGTCTCTCGTGAACTATGTTTTAAATAACATCAGTTCTTAAACCCGGATTAAAGATAAGATTATTCCAGAAAAGTGATTAGTCATTTAACAATGATTTTAGAAGACTAAAACTTAATAAAGTTTTAAATAAATCTTTAATTAGATTGAAGGTGAATAAAGGAAGATTAAAGAATAAGTTGAAAGATTTATCTTTGATAAAATTTATGGGAACCTTTCCCTAATAATGTGAATACTTTATTAAAAGGATATTCTGAATTTGAATGAGGCATTGATGTGGTTTATGTATAGAACCTAATTTTAAATCATGCGAGTTATTCGGAAAGACCGGGTTTAACAATTCCAAATAATGATACGACGTTCGAAGAATTGAAGACGGCGATTGAAGACCGACGATCTTCGCATCGAATGGGTAACTACTGTTGAGGCCCTTGATTGATTTGCTCCCAAGACGGGGCTAAGATGGTAGTTATCCGGACGTAGTGCTGATTTGTACGGATTTGGCTTTCGCTCAGACCCAGAGCATAAGTTTATAAATGGAATGTCTGTCTGACGTTGAAATTCGTTTCATGTAATTAAATCGATTTCTATTAATGTATATCTGCTTGGTGGTGGAGAATTTATTCTCTGCTTAACACCCCAATATGTATTAATAGTTATTGATAGCATGGCGTGAATTGTCAAGGTGGCACGCCAAGATGCAGATGATCAATGCTTTTGTTGAAAAGCAGGGCCTTGTTGTTGATGATCAGAGCGCGGCCTATATAGGTGTAGCTTTGTGTATAGCGTGACTTCGCGAGCCTCACACCCCGGTATGAGTCAAAAACGAGATTAGGACTGCAGGGAGTGCACACGTTTCTTTCTAGCTAGGGGTAGTGTCGGTGCTTAAACTGGCCGGCATTTTACTTATGTGGACGATGGATTGAGGTACCTCGGGTTTTATAGGCCGGAAGTGGTCATAGTATAGGTCCAAAAGGACCGGGAAACATGTGTTCAGGCATAATTAATCCACCACCGTTAGGTGGGGACCGACCCAGAAGATCTAAGGGTTCACTGCGGGGGATCCTGAGGCATTTGCTAGAGT
This sequence comes from Allium sativum, assembly GCA_030737875.1. Classification (NCBI taxonomy): domain Eukaryota; kingdom Viridiplantae; phylum Streptophyta; class Magnoliopsida; order Asparagales; family Amaryllidaceae; genus Allium; species Allium sativum. The sequence continues at coordinate 497,802,601 of CM060920.1, forward strand.
GTCTCGAATCGGAGAGGACGATCCCTAGCCTCAATTTCATGACGGAAAACAAATTTCCAATACGAAATTACGGTCTTGGTTGTAACTTATATATGGCGACATAGTATATGGTACCTATGCCATCTATGATTGATACATTATGATTGAAATTGTTTTTGAAACATATATACACTAATAATAATATCAAATCTATTTTATCGTATCAAGCATCTTTTGACCATTATAAGGTAAAACCCTATCCTCCGGTTTGCGTTGCATTGTGTGATGGGACTTGGGTCTTATAATGGTTTCATTTTTTCTAAAAAGCATTGCGATGTTTAACGATTTACTTTAATTTATGCACTGGCAATCCAATGGAGTAAACCCGTTCCACGTTAGCGGCGTGGTCCTGTGATTAGCCTTATTATTAGGTAAGTTAAGTTATATTTCTCATACCAGTCCCATGACTGACCTGTAGTTTGTTTCACTGGCAAACTAGGGTGCCCATATTTTTCACACGGGCAGTCGAGTAGCTTGTTTTGCAGATATATATCTTTTAGCAGGATTCTGGATCGAAGCTTAAAGCTGTGTCCAAAGCATAGAAAGTTTTCCGATGTGTACTGTATTTTTAATGTGAAATTTATCTTCCGCTGTATTTATTCTATTCGATGCAGTCAGATATTTTGTACTTTGATGTTATATTATCATGATGTAATAAAAGTCTGTTGTTATTTGTTCTAATGTATTGTATTCCTAGAGTGAAAGTATTCGAGGATTTCCAATCTTTGAATCAGACCTGTGTCGATTCAAAGAGCGGGGAATTTTCGGGTCTTTACAGTTGGTATCAGAGCTCTGGTTAGCTCAAATCTTTGGGATACAACTCGTTAGAACTGAACAAAAGACTCATCAGAGATTGGATTAGTAATATCCGATAAGGATACTCATTAGAGATAGGATCAGCAGTATCCTAGAATGAGAAAACTCATTAGAGATAGGGTTAGTATTGCCCTAGAATGAGTTGAGAGTGCTAGTTAATCAACTAATAAAATTATTGAAATCAATAAAAGAAGGAAAGATGAGTTAATTAATTAAACAACTTTAGCTTCGTTCCTTTTCGAGGACGAAAAGATTTTAAGTGGGGGAGACTGTAACAACCCTGAATTTTGGGGTAAATTTAAAATTTTATTTTAAGTTATTTTAATGGGTTTTTGATATTTAAAGTAATTTATTTTAAATCATAAAGACTGGAAATGTTAAAAATGTTCATTTTGTTAAGACATGTTATATTAGATTAAAAATATCATTTGTTTAGGAAATGTCATTTATACAAAAATATCATTTCATTTGGAATGCCATGTTAATAGAAGCGTTATTTATTAGAAAATGTCATCTTTGTGAAAATATATCATTTTATTAGGAAGGCCATGATAATGTCAGTATATAAGAAACGTCATTTATTTAATAATGTCATGTTAGAAATAATAGGTATAGTAGCGCTGAAATGGTTTTGACGTTAAACTTAATCACCTCAATTTGTGAATCTCAACCAATTCATTTTCGGTTTAAGATATTTTGAAATTAAATATCTCATTAACACATACCTTTTATTTAATTTCTTTTCCATTAATTTCCCTTTCCTTCAATTAGAAAACCACAATTTAGACATCTGCTACTTTATTTATTTCGACCGTTTCCTCTCACTCTACTCACCACGTTCTCTCTCTTTACCTTTTTAAAATTCTGAAATGACATGTATTAATTTATATACTTATAACGAAAAGAAATCACGTAACTATGAAATAGAAAGAATTGAATACCTATTCTTCCGTTTCAGCCTTGAATGTGAAACAGCATGGCATGCATTTATAAGAATTTTTTTAAGGGCAGTAAATATATATATATATATATATATATGATACTTATCCTTATTTTGTATATATCTTTCCCTTGGGAGTAATTATACATATTTATCTCTTATACTTTAACATATTGTAATTTATAAGGTTTTGACCTAACTAAAACATGGAAATCCACTTGTCAACAATCATTCTAATGAATGAAATATTTAACAAACTCCAAAATATGAAATAAACTTATTTCATTTCTTAATTTCGAAGAACTACAATTTCCCATTCATTTTTGATTCAAGGTTAAGTGAATTAGATGTAAACAAACAATTTAGGTAACCTTACATTTAGTTTTATAGACAACCTTTAATAATGGCAATTGCAATTCCAATTCATATCTTATTTTTTTCCTATTACAGAATTTACCGAATAAGATTGCAGTTCATTAAATATTTAAAACAGAATAGTTCTAAATAATATATTCTGCCATTTAAATAATTATTGTAATAAATACTTTTTTTATATAATAAATGCATTTATTCGTTTCTATTTATCCTCTTTTCTTTTTGATTTTCTTTTGAAATTCGATGATAAATAAACATTGTAACACACCGCATTTCGGGCAACAAAATTTTCAAATAACCATAGGAGTAATGTGCGAAATGTTACAATGGAATTAAATAAAAAGAAACAATGGAAGCCAATTGGTATGTTATTAATATTAAAATGGACTTATCTATAAATAAAAGAATTAAACCTTTCAAAGGCTAAATTAAAAACACAGCACCTCTAAACAATATCATCCACACACCCTAACCCTACCATTCCACAAAAATCCTAACTTTTCTTCCTCCATCTCTCCAATGGCGGCTATGTATCTTCTTCTTCTCCTCTAAATCTAAAAATCTATCTTCTCTCCTGTCTCTCCACAATCTATTCCTAAATTAAAAAGAATTAGGTTTAGGAATTCAACTACTGCGATTAAAACAAAGTAGAGACTCAGATCTATTGCGCAAGAACAGAAGAGAGATTCAGACATCTAAATAAAGGTGAGAAATTCTATTCCTTTATTTTTATAAATATAATTTGTTAATCATAATTTTAGTCTTACACATGCGCTGTAATAATTTGCTGAATGTTCGTGATTGGATGTAAAATTGTTGATGATGCTTGTTGATCGGTTAACTTGATCAAATATTTTTGTCATATTAGAATTGACAAAATAGTCATGTCATTTATGTTAAATCAAAATTGACAAAATAAAACTTTCATTTTGTCAGTATGCGTTGTGTTGAAATCAACATTTTTGTTAGTTAGATTATGATTAAACAAAGATTAACATTTTGTTAATTAGATTATAGTTGAATCAAAAAGTTACCTTTTTGTTCATTAAATTAGTTGAATTAGAAATATGTCAAATTGCTATTATAAATTTGATGAAAACAAATATGTCACCTTTGTTACAAAATTTGTCGGAAACAAATATATCATTTTGTTGTGACGAAAAGATTGAAAACAAAAATCATCATTTTTGTTATTTGGAATAGAATAAACAAAAGTGTCATTTTGTTAATTAGGTGAGTAGAAACAAAAGTTGGATTAATTTCATTTATTAAAAATTTACATGTTAGTAAGCAAAAGTTGGTTTAATTTTAAGAAAAAGGAAAGTAAAGTTAGCATCATTTAATTTTGAGAAAAATGGAAGTGAAGTTAGCGTCATCTAATTTTAGGAAAAATGAAAATAGGAGTATTCATGAAAGGTGGAAATAATTACATTTTAGGGCCGTTATAAAATATAGAAAATAAATTTATTTTTAGCATTTGTGTTGAAACTTGAAAATAATTATATTAATAGCGTTAATGAAAAATATGAAATGTAATCATATTTTTAACGGTATTAAGAAAAGTGAATTATTATCATATTTTTTACGGTATTAAGAAAAGTGAATTATTATCATATTTTTAACGTTATTAGGAAAAGTGAATTATTATCTTATTTTTAGTGTGTATGTAGAAATATAAAAATAATCTTATTTTTTAACATCTTAGTTAAAATATGTAAATAAACATATTTTTATTGCTTTAGTTAAAACATGAATATAATTTTATTTTTAGGTATTTAGCAAAAACATGAAAATATTTTTAGTGTTTGTGTAGTATTATGAAAATAAACTTGTTTTTAGCATTTATGTAGGGACATGAAGTAAAACCATATTTTAATGTCAAGTAAATGCATATGAATCATAATCATGTTTTAAATGTCATGATAATGCATATGAAATAGAACCGCCCATTTGGAACCGATAATGTCAAATCTATGTGAGAACTCTTTTCTCACTCAATTTTTATTTACGGTTATTATTTGTTTTCATAAATGTATGTCTGTGGTGAATGTTTGTGAATTATTTCTGTGGCATGCATGGTATGTTGTGAATTGATGTTTGGATGTGATACAATGTTTGAATTTTGAAAATAGGTAGCATGCTAATTAATGTTAATTTATTATTATTTATGATAATTCAAATATGTTACACTACCATATACAAGTTGCCTAACTTGTATATGTTGATTGGGCTGATATTTTCACACATCGCCCAAGTGCACAAATAATATATTATTATTTGGATTTTGTTTGAATGTCATTTGAATGTTGTGTGAATGTTATCTGAATGTTATTGGAATATTAATTTGGTGATAAAGGAATGTCTATCATTATTTCACAAATGCGTTGTATGAATCCATTAATTAATGGTATTTGATTTGAGTCTCATTCCAATGCAGAATTTTCTAAAGTTATCAAGAATGGTTAATGCAGTAATAAATAAATAATTAATATTGAAAGTTTGAAATTCAAAAATTATACATCTTCAAAATATTATTATAATATTATTTCAAATATTATAAGAATAAATGTAGCAATAAATGACTAATTAATATTTCAAGTCTGAATTTCAAAATTATACATTTTGAAAATATTATTATAATATTATTTTAATATTATAAGAATATGGAAAGTTACAATTTATACCAAGATACTTGAAATCAAGATATTTAGAAATAAAGAATATCTTAAAATTATGATTCCTTAATGGAAAGGATAATTTCAAATAATATATTTTGGAAAAATCAATGATAATTATAAATTATAATTGTGCTTGGATACGAGGTTAGGTTACATTTGTGGTGGAAGTCTGCCCGGACCCGACCGGCATATCCAGCAGCCACTAATGTTGAACCTAATGTGAGAGGTCCAAGTGCACAAATACGAAACGGGCCATGACACGAGGTTAAGCCCAACTTGTGGAATAAGTCTGCCCGGAACCGACCAGCACATCCAGCATCCACAAGTCGTAGGCTTAATGTGAGAGGTCTAGCCCATTATAAAATACAAATGGATAAGAAAATGAGTTCGACTATTTAATCCGTTTTAAAAATAGCAACGCATTTTAAAAACCCAAACGAATTTATCACTTTATTTAATCCATTTTATAATGAATATTAAAAGAGAAATTTCAAAATCAATATTTTGTAAAATAATATTATTATAAAAGGATAACCTATAGAATAATCAATTTTTAGATTATAGTTGGAATAAAAGTTGGAATCGTCTTGGAAACGAATTTATAAACGTTTTAAAATACGTAAAAATAAGGAATTTTTTTTATTTAGATTTAAATGAGATTCTCAATTATTAATTATAATTGAAATAAAAAGGAAATTGATTACGGGTTGTTTGTGAACAATGTTTTGAAGGACATTAGTTCTTGAAACTCAAATCAATAGTGAAATTTTGATTTGTTATTAATTAATCTTTTAATTAAGATTAAATGAAATTTTCTAAGAGAAGAGATGCCTAATATTATATATTAAATTAGGAATTAATGAAACATGAAATGGGGTCTCTCGTGAACTATGTTTTAAATAACATCAGTTCTTAAACCAGGATTAAAGATAAGATTATTCCAGAAAAGTGATTAGTCATTTAACAATGATTTTAGAAGACTAAAACTTAATAAAGTTTTAAATAAATCTTTAATTAGATTGAAGGTGAATAAAGGAAGATTAAAGAATAAGTTGAAAGATTTATCTTTGATAAAATTTATGGGAACCTTTCCCTAATAATGTGAATACTTTATTAAAAGGATATCCTTAATTGGAATGAGGCATTGATGTGGTTTATGTATAACACCTAATTTTAAATCACGCGAGTTATTCGGAAAGACCGGGTTTAACCAATTCCAAATAATGATACGACGTTCGAAGAATTGAAGACGACGATTGAAGACCGACGATCTTCGCATCGAATGGGTAACTAGTGTTGAGGCCCTTGATTGATTTGCTCCCAAGACGGGGCTAAGATGGTAGTTATCCGGACGTAGTGCTGATTTGTACGGATTTGGCTTTCGCTCAGACCCAGAGCATAAGTTTATAAATGGAATGTCTATCTGACGTTGAAATTCGTTTCATGTAATTAAATCGATTTCTATTAATGTATATCTGCTTGGTGGTGGAGAATTTATTCTCTGCTTAACACCCCGGTATGTATTAATATTTATTGATAGCATGGCGTGAATTGTCATGGTGGCACGCCAAGATGCAGATGATCAATGCTTTTGTTGAAAAGCAGGGCCTTGTTGTTGATGATCAGAGCGCGGCCTATATAGGTGTAGCTTTGTGTATAGCGTGACTTCGCGAGCCTCACACCCCGGTTGTAACGACCCATCTTTTTGCCCGATTTTTTTTGGTGGTAATTAAACCGACTTAAACCGTTCAGAAAGACGAATTGTTATGGGTACATACGTATATTGAACAAAACAACAGAACTTTTTATTTCATTACAAAATATTACATCAGAGTTACCAGGAATACATCAGAGTATATCGATATTTACACAGCGGAAGAAAACATATAACCATACTCTCAGCGGAAGAACAAACACAGCGGAAGCTTCAACTCTATCGTGGACTCCAACTCTGGAAGCGCTATGGATCCTGCTCCAACGATCTATAACTGCAAAACTAAACTATTGGCTTTTTCATCCATACGCGGACACCAACTACACATCGTCAGGGCAGATCAACGGTTTTCGACCAGACACGGCCCCCCGAACATACCCAACTTCCCCAGGTTCATAAGTGGTTTCCCACTGCTGCACAGCTTCATCATCAATTCATATATAAGTATAAAACCTTACCGCCAGTTTCTCATCAAATCCGGGGTGTGAGGTTTGTTGATGTCACGTCATACGCAAAGTGATGCTTCGATAAGCCATTCTTTGATCATCACTAGCTCGTTTCATAACTCGGGTATGCCACATTGACAATTCATGACATATCACTGATTTCAATCAATGCATACCCGAGTTATGAAACAAGCTAGTGATGATCAAAGAATGGCTTATCGAAGCATCACTTTGCGTATGACGTGACATCAACAAACCTCACACCCCAGATTTGATGAGAAACTGGCGGTAAGGTTTTATACTTATATATGAATTGATGATGAAGCTGTGCAGCAGTGGGAAACCACTTATGAACCTGGGGAAGTTGGGTATGTTCGGGGGGTCGTGTCTGGTCGAAAACCGTTGATCTGCCCTGACGATGTGTAGTTGGTGTCCGCGTATAGATGAAAAAGCCAGTAGTTTAGTTTTGCAGTTATAGATCGTTGGAGCAGGATCCATAGCGCTTCCAGAGTTGGAGTCCACGATAGAGTTGAAGCTTCCGCTGTGTTTGTTCTTCCGCTGAGAGTATGGTTATATGTTTTCTTCCGCTGTGTAAATATCGATATACTCTGATGTATTCCTGGTAACTCTGATGTAATATTTTGTAATGAAATAAAAAGTTCTGTTGTTTTGTTCAATATACGTATGTACCCATAACAATTCGTCTTTCTGAACGGTTTAAGTCGGTTTAATTACCGCCAAAAAAAATCGGGCAAAAAGATGGGTCGTTACACCGGTATGAGTCAAAAACGGGATTAGGACCGCAGGGAGTGCACACGTTTCTTTCTAGCTAGGGGTAGTGTCGGTGCTTAAACTGGCCGGCATTTTACTTATGTGGATGATGGATTGAGGTACCTCAGGTTTTATAGGCCGGAAGTGGTCATACTATAGATCCAAAAGGACCGGGAAATGTGTGTTCAGGCATAATTAATCCACCACCGTTAGGTGGGGACCGGCCCTGAAGATCGAATGGGCTAATGAGACCTAGTCCACTGTGTCCGTAATAGGGGTATTTGGCTGTGGGCAACATTCACTTGGCTGGAATTGGAGTTAGTAGGAATTAACGGGCCTTGGTGAGATTAAATAATTTAAAATTATAAAAATGGATTTAATAAAGAAATACAAAACCCTAATATGTATATGACCCGCCGACATCAGTTTTGAATGGCGAAACACGTTCGTTTCTTATTCTCCAAACAACTCCCGATCCTCTCAACAAATTCAAGTGCTCCTTTACAGAATTCGGTAGAGCAAGCTTCAAGCTCAAACCAATTCCAAAATTTTTATTGCGAATTGAAGAAGAACCCACCCTGCAAAGTTTTGTTGCTCGCGCTTGATTTCCAACACCCTAAGGCATGCGAGTTCGCCATTGTTGAGGGAGGAGGGGCGACCTTCGTAGCTCCTCGACGAGGTGAGGTCTGATCGTCTTCAAGCGCGGAGGTTTGAGAGATAAATCAAACCCTAACTATGAACAATTCTGAAAACATGCAGCCTAAATACTAAGGAAGAAGAAGGTACTAATTAATTAATTAATTAAATGTAATTAAATCTTTAGATGATCATATCTCATTCGTATTTACTCAGAATTTGACAAAACTGAATGCGTTAGAATCACAACGACGAGAACTACATTTTAGAGCTGACTGGGACAAATTTGGAGCTGGCTACAATTTTAGAACAAATAAAAATCGATGTGAGATTTTTGAATCCAAAATAAATAAATAAAATTATATTAGGTTGCAGACGAAGTTTAGAAACTCCTGACACCGTCATCCACAGATCATGGACGACTTGATTTTATTGTGGTGTGAATTTGATTATGATTGTGGTTGAAACGAAATTGATCATGTTTGTGGAAAATTCATTGAATAGTGAAAAGAAATTGTATTAGAAAAATTAAACCCTTGTATCGCCGTGAGGAATAGGTTAGCAGAGGAGCCGCACTAGGGATGGTGCCGGTTTTAATTACCCTGCCGTTATGCTGCCCGAAATTTTCTGGAATATTTATGTGTTGTGAAATATTCATGTTATGATATAAAATTGTTTAAAAAATAAAAATTAGATTTTTATTGTAATGGCCCGAATTTTCGTACACTTTGAGTTGACTGATAATACCACACGTCCAACCCAAATTGCACAGAAATACGAATCATTATTAGAAAGAAGTTAGAGGATGAGAAATAGAAAGAAAGAAATAATAGAATAGAAGAAAATGAAGATCACAAACTCACAGCGGATGAATAAAATATATTAAGTAACATAACTTTTGAAATACAAATCAGTAACTATATATACATACCATCATCAGAGCACAACAGTCATTCCTGGAACAGTTGTAAACACCTGTTTCCAGATACAACATAGTACACAGCGGAAAATATAATAGTCTATAGCTAACAGGTGAAGCCTCCTTCTTCAAGCTTCTCCGAAGTGAATCTGAAAAATCCTGACTACTTGGCACCCAAGAGTTTAGGGAAAACAAAACAAAATAAACTCTGGGTCAGTCACGGGACTGGTGTGAGTAAACTCCAACCATTGTTTTAACTTCCAAAATCCTTTCGAAAGAAATGATAAACATAAGACCGATCCACACATAAACACGGATGGTTTTTACCTTACGATGACCCAAAAATATTTTGATATAAAAATCCAGTGATATTATAATAGTGTCTACATCAAATAAATAGAATCTAGTGGAACGCTTGCATCTCACGCTCCATATATAATATAAAATCAAAAACTGCAGGGTGCTTATTGGAGATTGGATTTCCAACATGACAAGGTATGGAACCACCTTCTGATAGTGTATCTCTAGAGTGGAATACACTGGGTTCAACAAGAACGTCTTGCAACCCGGCCCACACATGACAAACCACTCATTTCGCTTGAGTGTATCAAATGTATATCACCAACGATTGGGATCAGCAACCGTCTCCCGAAGGGACAGCATCGATAGATTAAAGAAGAAAATGGAATTTCTCTAGATAGGTGATCATACATCCTAATGGGAGCGACCCACATAGCCATGCTGCCTGCCCGATTTTTGTCAATTCCCGGTTGTGAGGGTTGAGGTTTGAATTATCTTCCAGAACATCGGGCCACCATTCGTTTTGAATGCCACATCGTCAGATCCATTGGAAATCACTAATTTATTCCCACAAAAATACTCAGATTGTTAGGCTAAAGAAGTTTCCCTTCTTTGCCACCAACTTCGTACGTTTGAAGGAATCTGTAACACCCCAGATTTTTGAATAATCGAATTAACTAAAATAAAGAATAATTAATCTCAGACGTGAGAATTAAGGGAATGGGGTTGCGCCATTGTGTTCGTCTCGGAATTCTGGTTGAAATAGAGTCCGAGTTTGCGGGAAACGGGTACCGGATGAAGGAGTTTTAGACGAACAAAGTTTGGTGGCAAGAGAAAGAAAAAAATTGCACTGGCGCACTTGGGAAGTGCGCCAGTACAAATTTACATTGGTGCACTTCCCAAGTGCGCCCAGGCCGAGGCAGCAGGCCTGCACAGCTTTCTGGTTCAGGCTGACCCATGTTGCTGAGTCCTTTCTAACTCCTTGCTAAGTCATTAGGGCTGAGGTGTGACCTTATCATGACTGAATGGTTTTGATTAACCCTAAGATCATCCGACGGGTTAAATTAATTCAAAACTCTATAAAAAGACCCATAGACTCTAACCCTAAATCAGAATTAAAACTGAAACTATGGTCGTCATGCTTTCGTCTTGAACCCTAGAGTAGCCGCCACAAATTAAAGAGGAAGAACAGCAAATCAAATCAGTTCTATTCAACCCTAACAACGGATCTTCTTCAAAGGAGAGCTAATACAACTCCAGAAATCAGAATTCAGAACTCAAGACCAATTTTGAGTTGTGAGTTCGATCACTTTAACAAAATAATTGCTAAATCAATTATGATGTGATATACGTTGGATTATAAGTTGTGGTTGTGAATCTAATTCATATGTTTAATCATGTATATTATCTTGATTCATATTATATGATGTTATGAAAGTTTTATATGTGATGTTATGCAAGTTTCATATATGATGTTATGAAAGTTTTATATGTGATGTTATGCAAGTTTCATATATGATGTTATGCAAGTTTTATATATGATGTTATGCAAGTTTCATATATGATGTTATGCAAGTTTTATATATGATGTTATGCAAGTTTCATGTATGATGTTATGCAAGTTTCACATATGATGTTATGCAAGTTAATATGATTATGCCAGTTGTACATATGATGTTATGCAAGTTAATAGGATCACGCAAGTTGTATGCGAGTTATATGATGTTATGTAAGTTTGGATCTAAAATATATGCTAGTAATTCATGATGTTAACTTGTGTCAATGAATCCCTTTTTATAATCCAATCACCTAGGTTTATAACATCAGTTTTTATGCGAATATGGATGTGGAACATATGCTAGTTAGTATAAGTATTATGTTCATATGCAAGTTTAAGTGATAATTGGATTCACATATATACAAGTTCACACCTTTAAAGTTTAGATCCATATTCAAGTTGACATTTTTATGCTGAAACTATGACATGCATAGTTATGCAAGTTTATACCTTTATGTGGATCCATAGTTTACTCAGGTTAACATCTTTTATTGGATCCATAGTTATGCAAGATGACACCTTTATGTTTAGGTTGACGACATATATAGTTTATGTAAGTTTGTGGTAATTACCTAGGCTAGTTGGGTGTAAAACTATGTTCATACATGCAAGTTCACACCTTTTAGATCTATGATTTTTGGATACTTGATAATACAAAGACTATGCAAGTATGTTGTAATTCTTAATTGCAAGTTAGATGCAAATTAGATCTATTATTGTGTGTATGTGACTTTGTGACGTTTATTCCCTTTTTTTTAGTATTAGACTATTTGCTAGTCTAATATGTATATATCATGTTAAGCGAACGAATGACGGGGGTACGATGGGGATAATAGTGGATACACACATATTGTGAATTTGGCATGTAATGGCCTAAAAAGGCATGTAATTAATTTTAAGGAATAAAATTAATTAGTGATGAAATTGATATGATTTTACATACCATAAATGGATGGACATAATTGAGTCAATTATGGACATCGTTAAATTTGGAATTGATTGATAATTTGAATAGGGAAAGTAATTCAAATTTGGGGGAATGATTAATTAGGTGTAATTAATCGTCTAAGACACGAGGTTAGGCTCGTTTGTGGTGTAAGACTGCCCGGACCCGCCCGACAAATCCAGCTTCCATAAATGCCAGTCTAATGTGAGAGGTCTTAGGCACAAATTAAATACGTAACAGTTGTAAAGGCACGAGGTTAGACTCGTTTGTGGTGTAAGACTGCCCGGACCCGCCCGGCAAATCCAGCTGCCACAAATGCCAGTCTAATGTGAGAGGTCTTTATGAGGTTATGGTCTTAATGAATTAAGAAACACTTAACCAGATAAACATGTAGTGGGACATGAGGGGGTTAAGTGGGTGCCTTGGGTGGCATGTGGAATCTAGTGGGTGCCTTGGGTGGTATGAGGAAATACGATTAGTAACACTTAACCAAGGTAAAACATGTAAGTGGGACATAGGGGTTAAGTGGGTGCCTTGGGTGGCATGTGGAATTACTAATGGAAACCCTTAACCAAATTTAAAACATGTAAGTGGACATGAAGGGGGTTAAGTGGGATATACTAGAGGGGACCAAGCTTAGGTGGATAGCTTGTGTCAAGTAATGGGGGCCTGTTTCAACCAGTAACCCATTCGTATCTTTGTGGGCTCCACCCAAGTCAAGGACGGGACACGCATACCGGGCTTGACTGTAAGAGGCCAAACCGGGTTAGCGGTAGCAACGCAAGTCCAACGGGTTCATATGCGTGTGTGGACCCGGGCTGGTAGGTAAGACGTTGTTGCATCGTGTAGGTATAAGTCGTGCATCATTGGTGGTATCGGGTTGCCACTTTGGGGAGTGATACACCCCACTGTGGGGCCAGCACGGGTATCTACGAGTTAGGGAGCCGATCGAATGGGGGCAGGGTAGTGGGTACACCTAGTGGAGATAGGAGCAGATGACACCTATGTAGTCAGCTAGGGGTACACGAAGCTACCACTATTATTAATAATTACTAAGGGGGTACAACTAGTGGAGATAGGAGCAGGCGACACCTATGACGTCACCTAGGAGTACGTGGAATTACCATTATTACTTATTGAAGAGGTACATCTAGTGGGGATAGGTACATGCTGGGTACCTATGATAGCAACTAGAGATATACAGTCAAACATGGAGGATAGTGGGTACATCTAGTAGTACACGAAGCTATCATCGTTCTATTTAGCCAAGAGGGATCGAATTTCTAGAGTGACTAGTAGGGGTGCAGTTAGTGTTAGTACAGTACAGTATGGTATAGTATGGTAGAGTATAGTAATTATCCTATATCGATTAGGTAGTGCCATTAACGTTATCTCTGTTTCTCTTGATTGCCTTGCCATACCCATGTGGTTCACACAGTCATTACCTTATTCTCCAGCTTATATCTTATCATATTGCTTTAATAATTATGTTGTTAGAGTTATCACACTCGCCAGACTTTATGTATGACCCCCTTTGTTTCCGCCTCTTTTCTTCCTTCCCCCCCCCAGGTTCTAAGGGTGGGACTAGTACTAGTGGAGCTTGATTGGGATCTCTTTGGGAGCACTTGGATTTGGATTGCCGAAGTAAAGTTCAGCCTATCATTTTCTTTATGGCTATTTGTAGTAGTGGGATTGTGTACTTTGTTTTATCAAGATGGATATTATGTACTTGACTTTGGTTTATGGTTTTTGATGATGTAACCAAACACATTTACCTTCTGCTGCAATAAATAAAGTTTTAAATTTTCAAGTACTGCTTTATATCTGTCTTGTTGTGATTTTCTGTTCTATATTCACTTAAAATGCTCCATGGAAGTTAATGCATTCCCATTGCGAGTGACATTAATGGACGTGGGGTGTTACACGTGGTATCAGAGCTGAAGGTTACCAAAACAGATAAGATATTTTGAAAAACTATTTTTCAAAAGCATTTTTATAAAGAATACTTTCAAAAATATGTTTGTAGAAGAATATTTTTGGAAGAAAGGTTTATTTTAAGAACATAATCCCCAAGAGCCATATATCCTTCCTTCGATTCTCCGTTTTGAATCCCTTCCTCTTTTTCTTTTTGAGTTCTTTCCCACTCCGCGTATAGATGCTTTTTCTAAGATAAATAAGGACTTCCGTACGAAGGACGGAAAATCACTTCAAGGGACTTAGACATTTGTCAGGCTAGAAGTTAGTCCAAGGAAGTGGAGGGCTTGTTGGTACCTTTAAGATAGACGATGGGAGGAAGGTTCAAATAGCTGTTTGTTTAACAAAGGACGAAACCTCATCTTGGTGGGAGGTCACGAATGAAGAATGTAAAGAAGAAGGCTAGTTGTTTTGGAGAAATAGGACACCTTAGGATTGTCCAAAGAGGCAAGGACAAAGTACAGGATCTTCTGGAGGGTAGCTGTATTCCCTCACGGCTGGTATACCTGATGGGGGTAGGACCGTCTAGGTTGAAATTTGGTTTTCTTTATCATCCTGTTTGAACTTTGTTTGATTCTGGCGCTTCATACTCATTAGTTTCTGCTTCGTTAGTTGAAACACTACACCTAAATACTAGTCCAGTTAAGGATCCCATCCTAGTCTCAAATCCTGTTGGTGGTTCGGCTCGTCCTTCAATGGTTTGTCGGGATTTGAGAGTGTCTATCTTGGGCGTTTTATTTGAATGCAACGCCTTCGTCCTTGGTTTCACGGGCTATAGTTTGATTCTAGGGGTGGATTGGCTAGCCAGGCGGGGTGCCATCCTAGATTGTGAAAGCAGGGTAGTTAGACTATTGATTCGTTATGGAAAGACCCTCATATTTCTTGTGACCCTAGGGTTCAGTGATGCTTAGCTTCCTATAATCTTCTAACGCATCCAACGATGATTGGGAATCTGTTTGTGTGGTCTGTGAGTATGGAGACGTCTTTGATAAAGTGCGGGGTTTACCCAGAAGCGCGAAATAAGTTTTCGTATGTGCTTAATAGATTAAGCAAAGCCAGTTATGTGATCAGCGGTGGTTTTGGAGCAAGACTGGAAAGGACAGCCAGAGTCGGTCAAGTTCTCAATTGGTTGGCCGTCTTACTAGTATCATCTCACATAGGTCGTCTGAATTTGAAGGAGGCATCCCTTGGGTGTTTGTCTGATATTGGTTTAGGCCTTTGGGGCTTGCACTTGGGGGATGTCGAGTTCGACTAGGATGGTATGGGTGAGAGATGGATAGTTGTGACGATTTTGCATGGGATAATATCCTGGTTTTCTCTAGAAGCAGAGAAGAGCATGCCCTACATCTTAGGGAAAGCTTAGGGACCCTATAAGTGCACCAGCTTAAAGCTAAGTTCTCCAAAATACCATTTTTGGAGGAAAGAAGTGAGGATTTTAGGGCATGTGGTCTCTAGGGAAGGGTGATATGTTATGGTGGATGGAGTTCTTGGCGTCCTACGGTTTCGAGATAGCATATACCCCTGACAAGGGTAATGTTGTGGCAGATGCCTTGAGTAGGAAAAAGTTGATATTGAGTCCTTTGTTTGTTGAGCGGCATAGCTTAGAGTTTATCTCTACCTTTGACTTTAGACCATCCATTGAATTTGTACCCAGTTTGCTAGCGTCCTTGAGGTCAGACCTACGCTTTTGGGACGGGTTGGAGAGGCACAACGTGATGACCCACAGTTGATGGAGTTAGTAGAGAAGCTCATAAGAGGGGAGTCATCAAGCCACCTAAGTAGGTATACCCTAGATGATAAGGGTTGGTTACGTAGGGACGGTAGACATTGTGTACCAAAAGACGATGACCTAAGGAAGACCATTCTTGATGATGCCCATCGTTTGAAGATGACCATCCATCCCGGCGGGGACAAGATGTACATGGACATGAGACGAGTTTACTTTTGGGCCGGTATGAAGAAGGATGTGGCCGAGTTTGTTGCTAGATGCTTGGTGTGCCAACAAGTAAAAGCAGAGCAAAAGAAGCCCGGTGGATTGCTTCACCCATTGGAGGTCCCACAATGGAAGTGGGAAAGTGTTTCGATGGACTTTGTTGACGGATTACCAAGATCGAGGAAGGGTAATACGGGGATTTGGGTCGTGGTAGACAGACTTACTAAGAGCGCCCATTTCATTCCCGTGAAGAGTAAGAGGACTGCTCCATGGTTAGCCTCCGTATACATTCGAGAAATAGTTCGTTTTGCACAGTGTTCCTTCTAGCATAGTGAGCGACCGCGATCCTATCTTCACTAGCGAATTTTGGAAGAGCTTGCAAGAGGCGGTAGGGACTCAGTTATGTTTGAGCACCGCATATCATCCGCAGACGGACGACCAGACCGAGAGGGTGAATCGTATTCTATAGGACCTATTGAGGTTATGTGTCTTAGACTTCGGAAGTACATGGAAGGAACATCTTCCATTGGTAGAGTTCGCATATAATAATAGCTTTCAGTCTAGTATTGGCATGGCACCGTTCGAGGCTCTTTATGGATGGTCGTGTCGTTCGCCTACATGTTGGTGGGAGTCTACAGATAAGATCTTACTTGGGCCCGATATGATTAGACAGACTTCGGAAAAGATCGGTTTGATTCGATGGAGGATGAAGACGGCGCAAGATAGGCAGAAATCTTATGCGGACAAGAGGAGGACAGATCTTGAGTTTGATATTGGGGACATGGTCTTTGTCAAGGTGTCTCCATTACGGAACGTCGTTCGCTTTGGGTCTGTTGGGTAGTTAGCACCAAGATTCGTAGGGCCGTTTCCTATTAAGGAAAGGATTGGGCAGATGGCGTATAGAGTGGAGTTGCCCGAGAGACTTAGTGGTGTACACGACGTATTCCATGTATCACATTTGAGGAAGTGCTTGCACGAGACTGCGGAAGTGGTAGAGCCGAGCTTGCTTAGAGAGTTGGAGATCGAGCGTGATGCGACGATTCGACGAGCTCCTACGCACATTCTTGGGTCTGAGATTAAGAAGTTGAGGAATCGAGAGGTCAAACTAGTCAAATTGCAATGGGGAGATGACGAGAGCAACGCTACTTGGGAGACGGAAGAGAAGATGCGTTCATTGTACCCTTTTCTTTTCGAGGGTATGTCTTTTAAATTTCTCCTTTATCGCTTACCTTGTACTTATCTTATCTCTAGTATGTCCTCTCGCTAGTATCTTTGACCTTTAGATAAGGTAGTCTTATGGTTGAAACATGTGTTTGAGACATGTTATGTATGATGTATGCATGTGGATGCAAGTGTTTGCTAGTGGTTGCTTGTGGATGCATATACACACACTTTAGGCACTAGATCGGCTCAGTCACTTCATATTGCATATTGCATATAAATGTGTGTACATATTTAAGTAATGGTTGTATAATGGTTGTACCATCATATGGACGTTGCATTTTGGTGAATGGTTGTGCACACATGTAGAAATAATACGTATCGATAGCGTTCTTTCGCATACGTAATGGACGCATGGCACTATCATGGTTTGCATTAAGGAGGTCAACTGAATCAGTAGACCGCCTAATTTTGCATTAGATAAGGAACATATACACACACTTCTTGCATATGTTCATACAGCATTAGAAATTTTATAAGGATAATGGATGCCCGTGTTTGATGGTTGAGTAGATGGTTGTTTGGATGGTAGGATATGCATTCTCCTTAACTTGGAGATTTCGGGGGCGAAATCCTTTAAGGAGGGGAGAATGTAACACCCCGGATTTTTGAATAATAGAATTAACTAAAATAAAGAATAATTAATCTAAGACGTGATAATTAAGGGAATGGGGTTGCGCCATTGTGTTCGTCTCGGAATTCTGGTTGAAATAGAGTCCGAGTTTGCGGGAAACGGGTACCGGATGAAGGAGTTATAGACGAACAAAGTTTGGTGGCAAGAGAAAGAAAAAAAATGCACTGGCGCACTTGGGAAGTGCGCCAGTACAAATTTACATTGGTGCACTTTCCAAGTGCGCCCAGGCCGAGGCAACAGGCCTGCACAGCTTTCTGGTTCAGGCTGACCCATGTTGCTGAGTCCTTTCTGACTCCTTGCTGAGTCATTAGGGCTGAGGTGTCACCCTATCATGACTGAATGGTTTTGATTAACCCTAAGATCATCTGACGGCTTAAATTAATTCAAAACTCTATAAAAAGACCCATAGACTCAAACGCTAAATCAGAATTAAAACTGAAACTATGGCCGTCATGCTTTCGTCTTGAACCCTAGAGTAGCCACCACAAATTAAAGAGGAAGAACAGCAAATCAAATCAGTTCTATTCAACCCTAACAACGAATCTTCTTCAAAGGAGAGCTAATACAACCCCAGAAATCAGAACTCAGAACTCAAGACCGCTTTTGAGTTGTGAGTTCGATCACTTTAACAAAATAATTGCTAAATCAATTATGATATGATATACGTTGGATTATAAGTTGTGGTTGTGAATCTAATTCATATGTTTAATCATGTATGTTAGCTTGATTCATATTATATGATGTTATGAAAGTTTTATATGTGATGTTATGCAAGTTTTATATGTGATGTTATGCAAGTTTCATATATGATGTTATGAAAGTTTTATATGTGATGTTATGCAAGTTTTATATGTGATGTTATGCAAGTTTCATATATGATGTTAAGCAAGTTTCTTATATGATGTTATGCAAGTTTCATATATGATGTTATGCAAGTTTCATATATGATGTTATGCAAGTTTCATGTATGATGTTATGCAAGTTTCACATATGATGTTATGCAAGTTAATATGATTATGCCGGTTGTACATATGATGTTATGCAAGTTAATAGGATCACGCAAGTTGTATGCGAGTTATATGATGTTATGTAAGTTTGGATCTAAAATATATGCTAGTAATTCATGATGTTAACTTGTGTCAATGAATCCCTTTTTATAATCCAATCACCTAGGTTTATAACGTCAGTTTTTATGCGAATATGGATGTGGAACATATGCTAGTTCGTATAAGTATTATGTTCATATGCAAGTTTAAGTGATAATTGGATTCACATATATACAAGTGATTGACATAGAAATGTGTTATTTTTATGCTCTTATATCTTATCTTTTGTATATAAATAAATATTACTTGGGTATTGTTTTGTCACTTTTACAGATATTCCAACCCAGCCCGCATGCAAACAGATGAGTAGAGAAATGGAGATCAAATTGGTATATATTTACATTTTGAAGAATTGTAGATGAAGATCTCACATCTAGTTGCTATTGGACAAGAAAATGATTGGTAGAAAGACCAAGAATTTCTCAAATCAAGGGAAGCTTGTCAAAGAACCAAGAGGAAAAGAAGAAAGACCAAAAATTTAATAGATTTAACTAAGGCCCATTTGAAACTCTCATTGTAAATTCTTTTGCGAATTCCCTAAGGCCCATCTATCATTGTATTAGGGCTAGGGTTAGGGTTTGGCTGTCTATCCTATAAATACCCTTGTAATGTCATTGTAGCCACCATCCTATCTCCATTTTTCTGTATTCTCCTCTCCATTAATAAAAGTTCTTCTTCTTTTTTACTATATCTGCATTTTTCTTTCTTAGCAATCGGTGTTGTCTTCACAATTAGTTTTGGAAGAGCACCAATTGTATTTTACATTTTTTGTTAGTGATTAGTCGTTTGATTAGTTTCAACGACAATCCTAATTTACTTTTTGTTGTTCTTCTTTTCCTGCAATTTTACTTTCTGCATTTTATTTCTGTTTTGCATTTTAATTTCCAATTGATAATTGTGATTTGATCGTCGGTTCAATTAGATTTGTTCTGAATCGGATCGCAGTTTCAATTTTTATTGTTTTCAAAAACCAACCTCGAAAATCGTCTAACTCGCCCAAGAGATTAAATAAATAATTTGATTTTAATCTACCTCCCTGTGTTCGACCTGTATGCTACACACCTGTGCGCTTGCAGAATTTATTACAAATATCACGCTTTTCTAGCGTCGATCAAGTTTTTTGGCGTTGTTGCCGGGGAGGTAACAATTGAATTTTATTATTTATTTAATTTATGATTCGTGTTAGTTTTTTTTCTTTTTATTTGATTTTGTTAAAAAAATCTTGCCAAAATTTCTTTTATTTCTTTTTATTTTCCTATTTTTTTCTTGTACATATATATAGATAAAAATCTTGATTAGTTGATTGTGTATCACATATTGATATTATAATCTCTAAGACAAGGAAAAAAAAATCTTGCCCCTTTTTCTTTTAATTTTCCTTCGTTTTATTTTCATTTATTTCTTTCTTTTTTTTGTTCGCATTTCTTCCAATCTAATTCCTTATTCAAAAAGAAAAAAATATATATACAAAAAAAAAAAAAGAATTTTGCTAATTTTTCTTCAATTTCTTTCCATCTTTCTACCACCTCGCTGATTTTCACATTTTTCTTTTCCCTTTCCTTTTCTTTTTATTTGTTTCCATCTTTTGTCTACAACTTTCTAAAAAAAAACTTTTGCAATTTCTTCTCTGTCTACTTTGATTTCTTTCTTGTTTTTGTCAGCTTTTATTTCTTTCCTCATTTCCTTCTACCCTTCCTCTCTACTCAAAAAACCTTGCTTTTTTCTCTTATTTCCTTCCTCTTTTAATTTTTTTCCTTTTTTGTTTTGGTTTTTCCCATTCATTTCTTTCCCTTTCTTCTTGTTCAAAATTTCATAAAAAAAACCTTGCATTTTATTTATTTATTTATTTCTTTCCAATTGCATTTCTCATTCACCTCCTACAATCTCTCTTTCCATTTTTTCATTTATTTCTTTCCGGCTCTCTCCTTCATTAAAAAAACTTTCAATTTTCCTTTATTTTTTCCATCTTTCCACTTTCTTTCCGGTCATCTACATTCTTTTTCTTTTTACAAATTTCAAAAAAAAAAAAGATTCCTCTTTTGCAAAAAAAATTCCTTTCTTCTTTTGTCTTTCTTGTTCTCAATACATTTGATTTCTTTTCTACTCTTACAAATTTCCTTTCTTTTCAAAAAAAAAAATTCCACTTTTGATTTCTTTCCTCTTTATTCCTCCTTTCCAATTTTAAATACAATTACTTCTCATTCTTCTTTTACAAGTTAAAAAAAAAATATCTTGCCATTTTTTCTTTTATTTCTTCCCAGTTTTCAACTTCTTTCTCCTTTCTTTCGTTTGTTTCCCCTCTTACTAATATCTCGCATCCTTTCTTCTTTTACAATTTGCTGAAGAAAAAAATTCCTTATGTAAATTTCTCTTCTCTGCCTTGTAATTAATTTTCTTTCCTTTCTCCATTTATTTCTTTCCCTTTTCAAGTTTTTCCTTTTTCATTTTTTTCTGTCTCTTCTAATTTTACAACAATAAACAAAAGAAAAAAATTCTTTCTGTTTTTGTCTTCTCTTTTTTTGCTTTTCCTTCTCAATTTCTTTTCCAAATCTTTTACAATTACTTTCCTTTCTTCCTTTACAATTCTCTTTCTTTCCTGAAATCTCTCTTCCCATTTTTTTTTGTCATTTGTTTCTTTCCTATTTGTCCACTTTTTCAACAATAATAAAAAAAAGGAGGTCATAAAAAGATTCTTTTTTTTTTCAATTATTTTTCCCTGCTTCATTTCTTCCCTCTGATCAAATACCCCTCCCTCTCACATAATCTCATTTCACCACAGTTTTTTTTTCAATCAACACTTCAACACCATCTTTTCCAAAAAGTTAGTTTTTTTGTTAATTCCTTTTTCTTTTTCTTGTGCTTTTTTTTGTTATTCAATTCATTCAAAAAAAACCAAAAAAAAAGAAAAGAAGAAGAGTTTCGAACTAAGGACAAGGTGACTGGAGTTCAAGCAACAAATCAAGATTTCAGAAATCAAAAGAAATTGCAAATAGTGAGATTTCAATCATTGACGCAACTCATTTTTTCTGGATGGACAGCCATGCCCCACTGTAATAATTTCTGAACTCTACAGGTGCTCTGCTGCAAAGAAAAATATAGACATTGCTTGTAAAAAAATTTCTACAGGGGCAGCGGCTTGCTTGTACAATTTTTATTTTTGTAATTATTCTTGTGTGACTGTTGTGTTACCTGAAATTTCTACATTGATTTGGTGAGGAACGAATTTCCATAATTATAAGTATCACTCTTATCGCTTTTAAAGAATAAAATATGATTTGATTTTCAAAATATTTAACTGTTAGAGTGTATTTTATGAAATTGATTGTCTCAACGGTTTGATCGCGGATATATATTAGTTCAATTTATTGAACTTCTAGCAAAAGAGGTTGCATACTACCCATAAAACATTGGTCGTATCCCTTAGTATTTATACTATACGTGAACGGCCATAAGACCCTCTTCCCACTTCAAATCGAGATTATCAACTAATAAAAATATTTTAGAACGTTATTTATTTTGTAATAATAGCTACATGTGTCAAATTTAAGTTTTGTATTTTCCAAATTTAATAACGATGATTGAGAAAAGTCTTAGCCACCACAATTCTTCTAGGGATTTGGAGATTGATAAAATTAGCACAATTCAGACCATAGTTGATGAAACTTTTATTGACACTTCTGAAGCCTTGAAAATGTGTTTTAACCATTTCAACTCTGATTTTGATGAGCTCGAATACATTTCTGAATTAAATGAACTTCTTGACCCAAAACCTATGTCATCTGAATCTAACCATGGAACATTGACTAATGTCATACACGAACTTCCTAAGTTAGACCTCAAACCCCTGCCACAAGACTTTGAGTATGATCACTTGGACTTTTCGAAAAATTCTCCCATAATCTTGGCCTCTGATCTTACCGAGGACCAAGAAGAAAAACCTGAGAAAATTTTATGGGATAATCTGCATCTTAATTATATAAATCATTGGCACAACAACATTTTCATAAGAAAGATTTTGATTTCGGAATTTATTGACATGCCTCTTGTACCTCAAAAACCAGATAGGAAATTATCATACATCATTTTCGATAGAGGCAAGTGTAGGGGAAAAAGAAAATATCATTTTTCACATAACACTCATCACCGTTATAGATTTCATTTTGTTTATGATTGGCATTCACATATAGTGGCTAGACTGCATTTCATTCTTCAAATAATTTTGCATCTCATTCACCTTTGGGTACGATCTTTCAAATTTAGGAAACGTTCACAGTGTGGACACTATTTAGTTCTAGTGTGGGGGGAGTCTGCATTTCACTCATTCTCGTTTTTTTTTCTTTATTTTTCTTTCTTTTCATTTTCATCCATTTAAATAGGACCATCATGCATTTTAGATTGTAGTAACATACCATTTTTTTTTTGAAAATACGACTCATTTTAGATTGATACAACAAGATAAGTTTACAATTTTTAGTCAGTTGATAGTATTTTTCTCTCTCAGCTAAGTTCGAATTTGAAATATTATGAAAAGTTTAATTTTGAGGGATAATAGTGTAACCGGTACATAGGGAGATTCTTAGGTGATGGCCATGAAATCTATTCTATATTGTAGACTTTGTTTAAATAAGTGGAGGACTTAAAATACTTATATTGGCTTTTCAAATCTTTAAAACTAAGTTGTGTTAAGTTGAATTCGCGTAACTCTCTTTTGTGCTTATATTTTCAATAATAATAATAATAATAATCCAAGGGTATCCAACATTGCTTGCATATCAAGCGTTGGTGTGCAAACCCGCCAAGCTTTATCCGACATGTTGTTGACAAAGTCAGCGTTGGAATATCTTGGTCTCATTTTACGAGATTGGACACCTAAGGATTACCGACACGTTGTTGACAAAGTCAAAGTCGGCCTGCACAATCCGCCAAGCTCTTTACCCACTCTCCGTTAGTCCGCGAGGCAGTGCATGGGTGGTAAACCTTGGTCTTCTAAGTTTGGTGTATGTACTTAACCATAAATTTTGAAAATTTTATAGAATAAAGAATAAGCGATGATGCCTAAACACTGCTTGACCTTATTGATTTGTCTAGCCATACATGAGAAAATTAGAATACCACTTTACAAACTGTGCCAAGCAAACTAAGAAATTATTTCATGGCTGCACTATGTTATCGACCGAACTAACTGGCCAAACTGGAATTTAACATTTGAAAACTTGAATTGTGTTGAAAATTTGTGAAAAATTGAGGTATCTAAAATAAAATCAACTGATTAGAAATTTTTAACTTAATTTGTTATACCACCTTCCTGAAACAAGTCGTGTTCTCAATTTTTGTTTTCAATTGCATAAGTCCATTGCATTCATGTAGTTTCATTAGAATCATAGCATACTGCATTTGGATTTTGTGGGTAGTATCCGCTGAAAACCCTCACGAGACACCACTCGTCCTACTAGGGAAACCTAGAGGTTTAACGGCTTGTTGCATACGCTCAATGCAATCGTGTTTCCTACGAAAGTGCGACCTATCTAGTTAGTTTTTCATTTTTATTTACTCGAGGACGAGTAAAAGATAAGTGTGGGGGTATTTGATTGACATAGAAATGTGTTATTTTTATGCTCTTATATCTTATCTTTTGTATATAAATAAATATTACTTAGGTATTGTTTTCTCACTTTTACAGATATTCCAACCCAGCCCGCATGCAAACAGAAAAGTGGAGAAATGGAGATCAAATTGGTATATATTTACATTTTGAAGAATTGTAGATGAAGATCTCACATCTAGTTGCTGTTGGACAAGAAAATGATTGGTAGAAAGACCAAGAATTTCTCAAATCAAGGGAAGCTTGTCAAAGAACTAAGAGGAAAAGAAGAAAGGCCAAAAATTTAATAGATTTAACTAAGGCCCATTTGAAACTCTCATTGTAAACTCTTTTGTGAATTCCCTAATGTGACGACCCCGAATCCCGTTCTGACGGAGATAAGGGTTATCTTTGGAAAATAACACAGAAATAGATAATAGCAGAACAGAATTAAATAAATACACCAGATAATGAACAATAGGATATACTGGATAAAAGTAATCATCAGAGTTACACAGCATACAGGATCTTACTTAGTACAATTACAGTTCAACTATACATGTATGTCTACAGCGGAAAAACAAACATAATGTACAATAGGAGCTGAACAGCATAAAAAGAGATAAATGATAGAATCCATCTTCAGCTCCAGCTATCCAGAAAGAACCTGCTAAACCTGAATACAAGGCAGCCCGTGCAGAAAAAGGGGCACCCGAGTTTGAAAGTGAAACAAACTACGAGTCAATCATGGGACTGGTATGAGAAATCCACTCAACATATTTAATATATGGCTAATCACAGGACCACGCCACTTTCGTGGAACGGGTTTACTCCATTGGAT
The DNA here is from genome assembly GCA_030737875.1 of Allium sativum. Lineage (NCBI taxonomy): Eukaryota > Viridiplantae > Streptophyta > Magnoliopsida > Asparagales > Amaryllidaceae > Allium > Allium sativum. The sequence goes on from CM060920.1 coordinate 497,828,029, forward strand.
TGCCAGTGCTTTAAAAACAAATCTTTCTTTTAAACATCGCAATGCTTTTTATAAAAATGAAGCCATTATAAGACTCTGTTCCCATCACACAATGCAACGCAAACCGGAGGATAGAGTTTTACCTTATAATGGCCAAAATATGATTGATACGAATAAAACAAAGCGTTTGATATTATGACCAGTGTTTATATGTTTCAAAAACAATTTCAATCATAACTATCAATCATAGGTGGCATGGGTACCATATATCATGTCGCCATATATATATACAATCAAAAACCGCACGATGTCGTATTTGGAAATTGGAGTTCCGTCCTGAACCAAGGCAAAAGATAGTCCTTACCGAATTCGAGACTGCCTAGCCCGAGCCTCAGGAACAGCCGCAACTGCCCCTTGGATCGTCAGGGCCGGTCCACCGATGTGGATTATTATGCCTGAACAATACGTTTCCCCGCCCTTTGGGGCGTAAACGAGCCAACGAATGACTCCATCGGACCCGGATTGTCCGATCAAACCGAGGCGCCTCGCAACAACAACAACCACACAGGTGAAAAGTATATAAATGTCAGGGCTGGTAGGTCACTGACACCACCCTAGCTAGGAAGAAACGCATGCCCTACCTGAGGTCCTTCTCCCGTTTCTGGTTCATACCGGGGTGTGAGGCTCGCGAATTCACATTATACACAAAGCTACACCACACAGGCGGTGCTTTGATCATCACCATAAGACTTTGCTTTTCAACAGAAGCCCTGATCATTTGCCACTCAGGCATGCCACACTAGCAATTCATGCCATGCGACTGATGTCCATCGATATACAACCTCTGAGCTCGTGCGTTTCAGAGAAGGGCGTTAAGCAAAAGAATAAATTCTCCGCCGCCAAACAGATGTATATTTAATAGAGACCAATCAACACAGAATAAAATCCAATGTCAGACACACAGTCCATTTACAAGTCCGTTCTGGGTCTAAACGAAACCGGAGGCACTAAATACCTCGCAAACCCATCGATCACCACGTACGTCTGGACGATCAACACTCATTATCCATATTTCGGGATGCCTCCCAATCAAGACCTCGGTTACCATCCAAACGAGGTGAAGATCTCCGGTCTTCGACCACCGTCTTCATCTTCGATTTCCTATCGTCGATTTAGTTATTCAGAATGGGATAAACCCGGTCTTTCTGAGCAACTCGTGTATATAATAAACAAGTGCAACACTAACATACACACGCATCATTTCAATTCATTAGTCACTAACCGTCAATCAGTAAGAGAACGATTTCCCGAATATTAACCCCGAAGGCCGAAACCAACATCAGATCAATACCCAAGAAACCATTCGACTTATCCAACCTTCAGTTAATTTCTAAATTTACAACCATATCGTTTATAATATTTTATAACGATTTATCGCTATTTTTATTTATTTTAAAATAGCCAATTTATTCAAAACGACGCTTCGGGCCATAACGCGGCCGTGGCGCTGTTTTTCTTCAGATTTGATTTACACATATATGAAAATCTAACCGTTGGATCTTTACAAAATTTACATCATTAGAAAGATCTTTTCAAAATGAATCCAACGGTTCCAGTTTCGGGAAATTCCGACGGTCAGATCTCCCGGTACAATCGTTTGAAATTTCGATTTCAAAATATGAACTGCAGCGTCGTTATTCGATTAAATATAATTATATATATATATATATATAAATATAATCGATTCTGGCGCTGTTTTTCTTCAGATTTGAATTAAACATTCTAGACAATCCAACCGTTGGATTTTTACAAAGTTGGTGCCGTTGGAAAGATATTTCCAAAGCGAGCCCAACGGTTGCGGTTTTGGGAAAATCCAATAGTCGGATTTCCCGCACTAGTTGTTTGAAATCACGGTTTCAAAACACGAACTGCACGGCCACGTTTCGTTTTAATTTTATTTATATTTATATATTTATATAAATATAGTTCATCCAACAATTTCAATATCGTTTTCACTTCAAATATTTCACTAACGCCTTTAAATTTTGGAAAATTTCGCCATAACCTCCTTTGTACGGGAGGGGCTGGGAAAATTTCCAAATAGCCACACGGGCGTCTTATGTCAAAAAGAAACAGAAAAAGCCAAGCAGCTAGCCAACAGGCTCATAAAATCATCACCTAAACAAAACAGTAAATGTGTACCTATTTGTCGGGCACAAAATTTTATTCCTCTTCTCTAGCCCCTTTGCTATAACCTGTTCAATAAATATGCATGTACATATATACAGTTCTTATCACTTATCATTTTCCATTCAACTTCATATTTGATTCCATTTGGTTTAAAAACACCATTCTTTCTAATGTTGTATGCATAGGAAAAAATCCTATCATTAGCTAATTAATGAATATTTCAACTCATGCATATTTATTTGAACGAGTGGCTATTTTTAACACTTCACATTTCAACAATTCATGTATATAAAAAAATGTGATTTTTATTGGAAAACAATTCTTTTCAAAACACTATTATTGTATATAGTCTATATAGGTAATAAAAATAGGATTTTTATCATGAAACAATTTCTTTTAAAACGAGATTATTTTACATAGTTCATACAGATGATAAAAAGGTGATTTTTTTATTATTATAAAACAATTTATTTCAAAATATGAATACCCTTCAACACATGAATTTCTAGTCAACGAATGAATATCGATTCAACACATGAAGGTTTTCTATAGTTTATATATATAGATAAAAAATGTGATTTTTATATTTAAAACACAAAGACTATTCAACACATGAATTTCTAATCAACGAATGAATATCGATTCAACACATGAAGGTTTTCTATTCAACGAATAAATATAGTTTCAGCAAATGAAAATAATTCAAACACATGAATATTATTCAAAATTTCGGCAGCATAACGGCAGGGTAGTTAAAACCGGGACCGTCCCTAGTACGGCTCCTCGCTCTACCTTAAAACCTCGCGGTTTTTGACAATGGGGATCATGCATCTAGTTCGCACGCAGGCGGCATGTATATATTTATTTCATTTCCACAAACTAATCCTATGTGGTTTCAACCAAATATTTCTCAACCACAAACGGGTATTTTTCAACCACAATCAATCAATATCAACCACAAACAATTCCAACCAACCATTCGCTATCAATCAATTTTCACACCAATCACAACCAATAAATATCGTCCATGGTTTGTGGACGAGGGGCGTATATATATATTTATATATAGCAATTCACTTCTATTTCAACACATATATAATTTTTATAACGCATATACAACTTATACATCGAACGTACAACTTATACAACGCTTATACAAGAGGTGTACAACGCTTATATAACTCATACATCGACTATATAATTTATACATCATCGTTTCCATATTGTTTATAAATTAGAAATCTCACATTGGGTTCCACTCCACCAAAAATAGCAGAAGGCTCAGAAAAATATGCGGTCTCTTCTAGAATGTAGAAGACGTCCACACGATCACGAGTATTCCTGTTTCATCGAATTTCGACAAGAAACGAAAAAGATATGATTTTTCAAAGTTTGCAACACTTTAAAACTGTTGAAATCAGTTTAAATAATATAAACCGTATACCTTTCAACAAGGTTCAAAACTAGGTCTCGAATTTGTGGTCAATCCGTGAAGCGATGCGTCGATCGGGCGGCGCAGCATCGAAGAGGGCCGAGCAGCGCACCCGCGCCTTGTGGTGGAGATAAGATTGACGGCGGGATGGTAGCTCGGCGGCGCGATGAATGGTGCGGATTTCGTGGCCAAGATCTCGAGGTGCACGCGTCGATAGGGAGCTTGGTGGGTATGGATTTGAAGCTCTCGGAGAGGCCTTCAAAATTCCCAACTGCGGCGTTGGCTATCGTGGCGCGTGGAAGGAGATAAGGAGGAGGGAAGCGGGGAGCTACTGTCGCCGTTAATCGCGAGGGGAGAGAGAGAGAAAGACGGGTTTTCTCTCCTTCTTTTTTAAATTCTGATTGGTCGGTAAATTTTATAAGGGGTTTTCTGACGCGACCACCAATCCAAACCCAACGAATGTCGTCCCCATCATTTTACCCCCATTCTGAACACAATGGGATATGTTTCGAAGGCCCATTCGAATGTTTCAGTCAGTTTTCCTTCAAATCAAAATATAAAACATTCAATATTTAATTTGAACGTACATTTCAATTTGCCAGGGCCACAAACTGATTCGAAAAATTCCAGAAAAATAAATCTGGCTAGGTTTTGATGATACGATCCCAACAAAACTAGTTTCGTCGAATTCTGAGACCGTTTGCAAAAAGACCCATTTCTGGTCGATCCAATTTAACTGTAATTGACCAAAACGCGTTTTCCTTTGCCACGCTCACATACTTGCTTCAAAAATTATGAAATTTGAAACCTAGCAATAACTTCACATCCCGGATCCAACAAAAGTGGTTTCGTCGAATTCCGAGGTCGTATGAAAAATGGCCAATTTCACGGGCTATATAAATTCCATAGAGACCTTTCTGAAAATTCATTTGGCCATAACTTTTGCTTTCCGTTATGAAAATTCGATTTTTCAGATTCGTTAGAAAGGTATTCACTAACAGATTTAAATATTTTTGGTTTCACTCAAATCCGTTTTGTTTTGCACCCGGTACAGTCCGACAAAGTTTGAATTCAATTTTTGAAATTGCAGCGCCTTTTCAGGCCTTGTTTATAATTATAATTAATTATATTCGTTTTCAATTGTCGATTCAAACTCACTTTTCATTGCCATTATTTAAAATATTTATTTTAAATATTTAAAATCCATTATTTTAGCCAAATTAAAAAAAAATTGGTTTAGATTTTCTGGGTCTTTACACCTAAGGCCCATCTATCATTGTATTAGGGCTAGGGTTAGGGTTTGGCTGTCTATCCTATAAATACCTTTGTAATGTCATTGTAGCCACCATCCTATCTCCATTTTTCTGTATTCTCTTCTCCATTAATAAAAGTTCTTCTTCTTTTTTACTATTTATGCATTTTTCTTTCTTAGCAATCGGTGTTGTCTTCACAATTAGTTTTGGAAGAGCACCAATTGTATTTTACATTTTTTGTTAGTGATTAGTCGTTTGATTAGTTTCAACGACAATCCTAATTTACTTTTTGTTGTTCTTCTTTTCCTGCAATTTTACTTTCTGCATTTTATTTCTGTTTTGCATTTTAATTTCCAATTGATAATTGTGATTTGATCGTCGGTTCAATTAGATTTGTTCTGAATCGGATCGCAGTTTCAGTTTTTATTGTTTTCAAAAACCAACCTCGAAAATCGTCTAACTTGCCCAAGAGATTAAATAAATAATTTGATTTTAATCTACCTCCCTGTGTTTGACCTGTATGCTACACACCTGTGCGCTTGCAGAATTTATTACAAATATCATGTTTTTCTAGCGTCGATCAACAAGTTCACACCTTAAAAGTTTAGATCCATATTCAAGTTGACATTTTTATGTTGAAACTATGACATGCATAGTTATGCAAGTTTACACCTTTATATGGATCCATAGTTTACTCAGGTTAACATCTTTTATTGGATCCATAGTTATGCAAGATGACACCTTTATGTTTAGGTTGACGACATACATAGTTTATGTAAGTTTGTGATAATTACCTAGGCTAGTTGGGTGTAAAACTATGTTCATACATGCAAGTTCACACCTTTTAGATCTATGATTTTTGGATCCTTGATAATACAAAGACTATGCAAGTATGTTGTAATTCTTAATTGCAAGTTAGATGCAAATTAGATCTATTATTGTGTGTATGTGACTTTGTGACGTTTATTCCCTTTTTTTTAGTATTAGACTATTTGCTAGTCTAATATGTATATATCATGTTAAGCGAACGAATGACGGGGGTACGATGGGGATAATAGTGGATACACACATATTGTGAATTTGTCATGTAATGGCCTAAAAAGGCATGTAATTAATTTTAAGGAATAAAATTAATTAGTGATGAAATTGGTATGATTTTACATTCCATAAATGGATGGACATAATTGAGTCAATTATGGACATCGTTAAATTTGGAATTGATTGATAATTTGAATAGGGAAAGTAATTCAAATTTGGGGGAATGATTAATTAGGTGTAATTAATCGTCTAAGACACGAGGTTAGGCTCGTTTGTGATGTAAGACTACCCGGACCCGCCTGGCAAATCCAGCAGCCACAAATGCCAGTCTAATGTGAGAGGTCTTAGGCACAAATTAAATACATAATAGTTGTAAAGACACGAGGTTAGGCTCGTTTGTGGTGTAAGAATGCCCGGACCCGCCCGGTGAATCCAGCTACCACAAATGCCAGTCTAATGTGAGAGGTCTTTATGAGGTTACGGTCTTAATGAATTAAGAAACACTTAACCAGATAAACATGTAGTGGGACATGAGGGGGTTAAGTGGGTGCCTTGGGTGGCATGTGGAATCTAGTGGGTGCCTTGGGTGGCACGAGGAAATACGATTAGTAACACTTAACCAAGGTAAAACATGTAAGTGGGACATAGGGGTTAAGTGGGTGCCTTGGGTGGCATGTGGAATTACTAATGGAAACCCTTAACCAAATTTAAAACATGTAAGTGGACATGAAGGTGGTTAAGTGGGATATACCAGAGGGGACCAAGCTTAGGTGGATAGCTTGTGTCAAGTAATGGGGGCTCGTTTCAACCAGTAACCCATTCGTATCTTTGTGGGCTCGACCCAAGTCGAGGACGGGACACACATACTGGGCTTGACTGTAAGAGGCCAAACCGGGTTAGCATTGGCAACGCAAGTCCAACGGGTTCATATGCATGTGTGGACCCGGGATGGTAGGTAAGACGTTGTTGCATCGTGTAGGTGTAAGCCGTGCATCATTGGTGGTATCGGGTTGCCACTTTGGGGAGTGATACACCCCACTGTGGGACCAGCACGGGTATCTACGAGTTAAGGAGCCGATCGAATGGGGCAGGGTAGTGGGTACACCTAGTGGAGATAGGAGCAGACGGCACCTATGTAGTCAGCTAGGGGTACACGAAGCTACCACTATTATTAATAATTACTAAGGGGGTACACCTAGTGGAGATAGGAGCAGGCGGCACCTATGACGTCAGCTAGGAGTACGTGGAATTACCATTATTACTTATTGAGGGGGTACATCTAGTGGGGATAGGTACACGCTGGGTACCTACGATAGCAATTAGAGATATACAGTCAAACATGGAGGATAGTGGGTACATCTAGTAGTACACGAAGCTATCATCGTTCTATTTAGCCAAGAGGGATCGAATTTCTAGAGTGACTAGTAGGGGTGCAGTTAGTGTTAGTACAGTACAGTACAGTATGGTACAGTACGGTAGAGTATAGTAATTATCCTATATTGATTAGGAAGTGACATTAACGTTATCTCTGTTTCTCTTGATTGCCTTGCCATACCCATGTGGTTCACACAGTCATTACCTTATTCTCCAGCTTATATCTTATCATATTGCTTTAATAATTATGTTGTTAGAGTTATCGCACTCGCCAGACTTTATGTCTGACCCCCTTTGTTTCCACCTCTTTTCTTCCTTCCCCCCCGCTCTAGGTTCTAAGGGTGGGACTAGTACTAGTGGAGCTTGATTGGGATCTCTTTGGGAGCACTTGGATTTGGATTGCCGAAGTAAAGTTCAGCCTATCATTTTCTTTATGGCTATTTGTAGTAGTGGGATTATGTACTTTGTTTTATCAAGATGGATATTATGTACTTGACTTTGGTTTATGGTTTTTGATGATGTAACCAAACATATTTACCTTCTGCTGCAATAAATAAAGTTTTAAATTTTCAAGTACTACTTTATATCTGTCTTGTTGTGATTTTCTGTTCTATATTCACTTAAAATGCTCCATGGAAGTTAATGCATTCCCTTTGCGAGTGACATTAATGGACGTGGGGTATTACAGAATCAACGTACGTAATCCATTTGGAAATACTCTGTCAAACACTCGTCCTTACAAGTTGTCCTGGGTCTGGACAAACCGAAGGCACCGTTCTGTTAATCCATCTTGGGCAATTTCTACCTAGGGTTAACAAAATAGCCCTTGCATTTTACTTTGTCTTCAATTATCTTCAGCATAAGTTGATTCATAATGCATATACAAATACGGAGTGGTTTTCAGATATTAAATATGATCCCGGTCTCTCTATATTGACAACGGAGGTATAAAATAAATTAAAACTTTGATAGTCGGTGACTTAACTATCAAAGAAACATCCATACAATCAACGGTCCTATTTCCAAATAGAAATCGTACCGATCAAGCATCAAACAACACTGAGCCCTTTTTAAATTAATTTCTTAATAAATTATTATTTCCAAATCCCCTTTTTCCCTCTTCTAGATTCTTTCAAAATTCAATTGTCTTTCTCAATTTTTGGATAAAAAAATTTGCATATCAAAATTCCTTTATTCGAGAAAATATTTCTTATTCCAGTTAGGGACATTTCTATATATTGACGAACCCTTATTTTCTATATTCAGAAAATATACCTTATTAATATTGGAAAATATTTCTGTATTCAATTTCTTAATTCCTCGTTGACTAATCCATTACACGTAGAAAATATCCCTCATTTTATTTGGGGAAAAACATTTCAAAATCCTTTAAATTAACGCGATGTTGTAAAACATGGTTATTATAACTCAAACTATAAATCATTTATTAACTTACCATATTGCTAACTAATCTTCACTATCGAACCTTAACCATTTCTCCATCAATCATGAAGTCAATCAAGTTGGAGTATAATTACCTCTCAGACCTTAATTGAACAACATTATCAACTTTGAAACAGTCAAAGCTCACAACTTTAAACAAAATCTCGCTAGCGCGACTTTCGGATTCAATTTAAGAACACACTTTTTTTTTACAGAAAATATTGATTATAACGGTAGCGTTATAATTGCTGTTTCCAAATATTTGATTTATAAAACATTACTTTCAACAACAGCGTTACAATCCCTGTCTAGAATTGTAGAACATCTATTATAACAATAGCGTTAAGATCGCTGTTTATATTTACAAAACATTTATTATAACAACAGCGTTAAAATCGCTGTTTAGATTTAGAAAAAATTTATTATAACAGCGTTAAAATTAATGTTTAGATTTACAAAACATCTATTATAACAATAGCGTTATAATCGCTGTTTCGAATAAAGTATCGTGTGCGACACACACGTTCCCATTGTTCATTTTTTAAAGATAGTCAAAATGTCTGGATTTAAACCATGAAGACATATACCGTTATGTTTGTCGAAACCCATAAGATAAAGGGTATATCAGGATAAAAATCCACTTTCCACTTTGTTTACAACAAGACCTCTTTCCTTGGATTTTATTTCAAAAAATCCATCTATCAATGTTTAACACAAAACTATCTTATGTGTTTCCCTTGCATTTTAAATTTTTATTTCAATTACAGTGCTTTGCTTAATTCAATTAAGTTCACCGCTTTGGGTTTAAAAACCTCATTTAAACCTTGTTTGGATTAATCACTTATACTAATCCGTTTACCATCTTTTCACCACTTAGCTTAGATTTCATTCTAAACCCATTTTTAGTCTATTATTAACCTATTAACCATCTTCCTTAAAAGTTTCATTCCATTGAATTTTCTTTACTTAATTTAAAATTTTAGAAAAAGCCTTATTTAAATCTCTACATTTACCGACAAATCCCATTTACAAAACTCATTTAAAACTTGGAATACAAATCCCTTTATGAAACTCTTATCACCTCCTTGATCAAACTATAATGCCACTAAATCATTTCTTAATTGAATCTCCAATTAAAATCATTGTTTTAATTATTATTAATTAAAATAACAATTAACTTTATTATTAACTACATTAAAAATAGTTAACTTTGTTATTAACTAAAAATAGTATAATTATTACTTATAAAAGCTTATTAAATGATAATTAACTTTATTAACACTAACCAATTCGATAATTACTTTAATTATAGTTAATAAAAGATTATCTAATATTTAACACCCTTCGTTAAATTCAAATTAATTTCATTATCAATTAAAATGGTTGATTTTTGTCAATCGTACATATCAGTTAACTGTTACCCGATTTCCACTTTCGAATCTATTCGAAATTCTATTTCTAATTTCGAAAATAAATTTTCTTTTTAACTTCCTTTTCTACATTTGAAAATACTTCATGGTATTTAAACACCAAAATTCTAGAGCCAGTGTAATTCATCACCACAAAATCAATCACAATATATATCACAGTAAATAACAAATAATAATATAACTGTTGAGGAATCCAGTTGGATCCCTCCAACCTGTTTCCCTGCATCCAAAATGTTAATCAACATCAATAATATTATTTCACATCAATATGAAATATCCTGGTAAACAGAGCTAATAATCGATCAACTATCAACCATTTCAACCAATTTTATCAACTATTCAACCAATCAACCATTGCACAGTATAAAATAAATTTAAAGCTCGTTTATATAAAATTATAAACGATAGAGATAGTGAGTTTACTCACATCGGTTCGCAGTTGACGATTCTGCATTTGTTTCATTTTTAAAATGAACAAGCATTTAATTCCTCCACGAAATTCCAATAACTTCATTCTCAGCCACATTAACTCCATCGCTTAGGTCTCGTCGTTGCGATTCCAGCATGACCAGTTTCTGCCGGATTCTGTTCACGAACGAACCAATTTTGTACATTATGAATTTCAGTGAATATTATATATTCAAACTATTGTTAATTAATTAATTATTTTTACTGACTAACCTTAATCCAAAAACTAGACCGCCAATCAGTCCGTTAATTACTGTGACAATTTGCAATTACCCCTTCGTACTTCGTTTTCGCAGGCATCACAGTATTTTGCCTCTTCTATTTTCTCGCTACAGTAAATCAATGCCATGACCGTATTGACTCCACCATATTTCTTCACTGATCTCCATACCAAGAAGACCAAACTCCTCCACATCCAAAATCTTCCCAATTCCAGACTGTCATACGCAGAATCCTATTCCTGATAAACCAATAAAAATCATACTTAAGACTTTTAATTAATTAATTTGGAAACTTATCAATTTTCACGTCCAGGCAAAAACGCGATGCACTTGCTCCTCAAAAACCAGATACTGATCCTCTACTTCCTTCAATTTATCCACTGCCCCAGGTGAGCTTCAGGCCTCCGCACCCCTTTCCTCTGGCACGCCACCTATAGAGCTTCCACCCATGACCGACATCACCTATTCCGGCGACCCACAGTTCAACCATTGATCCAAAAACCGAACCTAACTATGAATAACACCTACATAGGCCGACCCCTCTTCAACTGGACGCTGTCGCTAACCAACGGCATCGGACCACCCTTATCCGCCATCGCAACCACTGTCAGCCCCTTGGCTTCCACCTCGCACTGACTTCACCCCTTACCATGACCTACAGCTCCTCCATGACATCCAAAACCACCACCAAGCCAAAAACTGATGAACTCAACATCTCTCCGAGCATACTTCACCGGTGACCGCCTAACCACCTCCAAAAGGCCCGCTACATCTCCCCCGACCTTCACCCTAAACAGCTCCAACCATCTCTCCTTAGATTCGCCGGAATCCACTCCAAACCTCCATTGTTCAAAAAGGGGCGAACAACCCTAACTTTTGAGCTCAGGAGAATGTATAGAAGAATGAAGAACTGGATTTTTCGATTCTGTTGAATCCCAAGTTTGCAACTTATATTTTAGAGTTTAGCATCCCTTTTGGTTTTTGAAAGGGAAAATTTACTTTGGGTTCTTTTCTTCATTTTAGTCTGAGAACGAGAAAGATTGCCCAAGATTTAAAAAGGGAGAACACAGCTTGCGAGGCACGAGATTGAGATGCTTTAATACGCACAAAAATAAAACGTGGTATGCATGGTAAAGGGATTGTTTGGGAAGCACGCTTCTGAAGATTGGCAAGCACGGTTCTTCTAAAACGTGGAGAACACGCTGCCGATTTGTTTAGTTTTTTTAAATTTTGATTTCATTTGCTTGTTTTGTTTGTTTTTCGTTGGTCTGAAAAACAAAATGCGGCCATCAGTATTTTAAAGGGAAGATCGTTTGGCCAAGTAGTTTATAAAAAGAATTTTCGAACTTCGTTATCTAAAATAACGTTCATGGCCGAGCCGTTACGGAAAGAAGTAAGAATGCGATCGTGTCCAGCGAGGTGTCACGATCCCAAAAATATAATAATATCGGTAGGTTAACTTATATTGTGAAACCCTTAAAATGCTGATACAGGGTGTAAAACTCTCCAAATAAAAAGTAGCTTATTTTCCAAAATAAAAATAACAATAAAATTTTAAAAATTAAATTATCACTATGTCTCAAAGGGCTTGTCCAAATTCAAGACCGATATTTAAATATATTTAAATAACCGTTATGGCTTATATACGATTCCACAGCGACTTTTTGAAAATTTGATTTGGACGTAATTCACAATATATAAGACGAAATCTCGATTTTTCACTTCCATTAGAAAAATATAATCAAATGGATCTGAACGTTTCTTGTTTCAAAGAAATCCGACTTATTTTGGATCCTGTATATTCAATTGAAGTTTAAATCATAAATTACGAACTACCGCGACTATTTCGAGCTCATTTTATATTTTATTATAAATTATACGTTAAAACTTTGTTTTAATTAATAAATTCCATTTAATTCCATATATAATCCAAATAAAATATTTAAAAAAAAATATTCAGAATTCAACGGTTAAAAATCCGGGTCGTTACATTCCTTCCCCCTTAAAATAATTTCGTCCTCGAAATTGCTAGGCAGTAAAAATGCTATAACTCTAACTCCACATAACCTACTTAGTTGAAATCTTATATTCCATACTTCATAACCCAGTTCTTATCCGAACTTCGAATTCTCATATCCATACTCGACCCATCATAATTCTTTCCAAATGATATGTCCACCACTTTTGGTCAATCCATCCTCACATTCTCGTCTTCAATCCATATGCTCTTCTGCATATCCATACCCATCACAATTGATTTAAATCCATTTATCGATTTCATTATTCCACTTGAAATTTTATTAACCAATTATGGTTTTCCTATTTCAATTAAAATTAACAACTCGATTTTTAAATTATCAAAAAATTCTTGAAATTTTCTAACTCCTTAAATTTTCGAAAAATTTCGCCAGCATCTCCTTTGCATGGCTCAATCGATACAACCACAACTCGCTTCTCTAGGCTCTTTCCAATCCAAAAGAAAATCGAAAAGCCAAGCGGCTTGCCCCATAGGCTCATAAAACCATCAAACCCAAGTAATATTGTAAACATGTACCTTTTGTCGAGCATAATTCTGTCTTGCATTTGCTTCCATTCAGTATCTGCTCAGCATACATATATCCACTTCCATTTGGTTTCAAATCAATCCATCTTCCAGTTTTTAACTCTCTAACCAACTTCTGATTAATTCACCTCCATTCTATCAATTCAAATCTTATTTCTATTCAGGAATCAGCCCACTTACTCAGTTTGAGTTTCAATTTCCTTCACAATTTAATTCCAAACAACAATATCTAATATATATTCAACTTGTTTATAAATAAGTCAAACTCACTTTAAAATTACAAATCTCAACATTTCTCTTTATCTAATTTCATTCGGGATTATTTCTAATTCAATCCAAATTTATTTAACTTAAGTTAAATTTCAATTCATTTGATACATTTTTACCATTTCAATCTATTCAATTTATACAAGTTAACTTTTAATTTCAGAATTCAAATTCCCGGATTTTATTTCAAATTAGTTTGAAATCATACATATATACATATATTTGTAATCAACTTAGTTCAAAACATTTAAATTTCTAAAACAACTCTATTTTTCTCAAACAATTACCACTAATAAACCTATTATGGTAGCAATCCATCACTTAGAAACTCGAAAATGAATACCGATAATGTCGCGACCCATTATCACAATTATTTTCTCACCACTGAAGTAATTTCATTACAGAATCACTTTCAAAATCCATTTAAAAACCATTCTTATTCAAAATCCTTCAAAGTAATGTTATATTACCTTTAAAATACTTCAAGAAATATTTTCTAAATATCCGGGATTTAAATCCAAATTCTGATCTGAATCTAATTGTAATTTTGTTTATTCGTATATTCCATTCTTATACAAATTCGCTTTGGTTTTATATAACCATTTCAATATTTTATAATTCCATTTGATTGTAATAACAATTAACACATTCATATATAATAATTCAGAAATTATTCCTTCTATGTCAAAATAATTTTTTTGGGCAAAATTATTTCATTTACCCATCTTAAAACAATATTGTATCAAATTGCTTTATTCGAGAGTTTAGAAACACCTATCGATACAGTTGTACATCCTGTATCGACCAGAATTCATAAACCACTCAACAAATCAATCAATACAATATAAAACAATTTTATATCCAATCTACAAATACGCACTCATATACATACTCAAACTCAATCTAGGGTATTACTAACCCTATCTCTATTGAGTCACGCCACAGAGCCAAGGTTACTACTCAACCTTCATCTCTGATACCAAATGTAATGGCCCGAATTTTCGTACACTTTGAGTTGACTGATAACACCACACGTCCAACCCAAATTGCACAGAAATACGAGTCATTATTAGAAAGAAGTTAGAGGATGAGAAATAGAAAGAAAGAAATATTAGAATAGAAGAAAACGAAGATCACAAACTCACAGCGGACGAATAAAATATATTAAGTAACATAACTTTTGAAATACAAATCAGTAACTGTATATACATACCATCTTCAGAGCACAACAGTCATTCCCGGAATAGTTGTAAACACCTGTTTCTAGATACAACATAGTACACAGTGGAAAATATAATAGTCTATAGCTAACATGTGAAGCCTCCTTCTTCAAGCTTCTCCGAAGTGAATCTGAAAAATCCCGACTACTTAACTGCCCATACAAATTTGGAACCCAAGAGTTTAGGGAAAACAAAACAAAATAAACTCTGGGTCATTCATGGGACTGGTGTGAGTAAACTCCAACCATTGGTTTAATGTGACGAAAAGGAATTTCGCTCGATCCGAACCAGTCGCTAAACCGACCCAGACCGTTCGAAACGCCTGATCGTTTTGATAACACGACAAAACAGAACGCAGACGGAAGAACATTTCATTGTATATTACAACAATGCATCAGAATACAAGAATATACAGAGTATAAATGAATATTACACAGAAATACCAGAGATTTAAATTACATTTAAATACATAGCAGCGGAAAATAATACAATACACAACTAGAAGTAGATATACGGATACAAAGCTTTCCGGATATCGTTTAGCTGTAAACCAGGATCCTGTGAATATAAATATGCAAAACCAAAACTACTAGCTGCCCGTGTCAAAATAGGGGCACCCAGAGTTTAGGTCAAAACAATAAACTCCAGGTCAGTCATGTGACTGGTGTGAGAACTAAAACAGTTATTAATCTTTATTTTTAAAGTTAGGTAAATCAAGGGACCACGCCGTATAACACGGAACGGGTTTCCTCCCAAGAACACCAGTGCATGAAACAACAGCGCAATGCTAAATAAAGAAAAATGAAGCTATTATAAGACCCAGGTCCTATCACACAATGCAACGCAAGCCGGGGGATAGGGTTTTCCCTTATAATAGCCAAAACATGCTTGATACGTTTAAAAACAGATTATTTGATACTATTATAAGTGCGTAGTGTATAAAACAACTTCAAATCATAAGTATCAATCATAGGCGGCATGGGTACCATATATCATGTCGCCATACTAGGCTCTACAAATAAAACCGCAAATGTCACGTATTTGGAAATTGGATTTCCATCTATGAACCGAGGCAAAAGATAGTCGTCAACCGGTTCGAGACTGTCTAGCCCGAGTCTCAGGAGCAGAACGCATCGCCCCTTGGATCGTCAGGGCCGGTCCACCGATGTGGATTAAACTTAAATCTTGAACACTGCGTTTCTCCGCCCTTTGGGGCGTAAGTGAGCCAACGAATGACTCCATCGGACCCGGATCGTCCGATCAAACCGAGGCGCCTCGCAACAGCAACAACCACACAGGTGAAAAGTATATAAATGTCAGGGCTAGAAGGTCACTGACACCACCCTAGCTAGAAAGAAACGCATGCCCTCCCTGAGGTCCGTCTCCCGTTTTTGGTTCACAATCGGGGTGCGAAACTCGCGAAGTAAACGTTACACAAAGCTACGCCACAAAGGCCGTGCTTTGATCATCACCACAAGACTTTGCTTTTCAACAGAAGCCTCGATCAATTGCCACTTAGGCATGCCACACAGGCAATTCACTCCATGCATTTGATATCCATCAATATATAACCCCTGAGCTCGTACGTCTCAGAGAAGGGCGTTAAGCAAGAGAATAAATTCTCCGCCGCCAAACAGATATATATTTAATAGACATCAATCCCACGGACTAAAATCCTATGTCAGACACACAGTCCATTTACAAGTCCGTTCTGGGTCTGAACGAAACCGGAGGCACCTAGTACCCCGCATATCCATCGATCTCCAAGTACGTCTGGACGATCACCAACTGTTTCCATCTTCTTGGGTGTACAGCCCAATCAAGATCATCAGTAATCACCCAAACAACGTGAAGACTTCCGGTCTTCGACCACCGTCTTCATCTTCGACTTATCGTCGTATCAGTTATTCAGAATGGGATAAACCCGGTCTTTCCGAATAACTCGCGTATATTTTAAATAAGTGTTACACAAACACAACATACGCCTCATTCCTATTCATCAGTCACTAACCGTAAATTAATCAAGAGAATAATTCCCCAAATATTAACCCCGAAGGCCGAAACCAACATCAGATCAATATTCAGAAAACCATTCTACTTGGCCAACCGACAGTTAGTTTCTAAATTTCACATTCATAGGGAAAGGTTCCCATTAATTTTATCCAAGATAAATTCCTTGAACTTATTCTTTAATCTTCTTTTGAATTTCGATTCAACTAGTCGAGATTAACGAACCTTACTGAAGTAATCATTGGTTTTAATTTCCCAATCCCAACCTATTCATCCCATGAAGTAAAACTGGTAATACTTCATATCTAACACCACGGTGTTATCGGTAAATTCAATTACCATTTCACGTTTAAATCCAATTAAAGATTTAACTATCGCCTGGAGCAAAACTGGTGCTACTCCATTCTCGGTCCTTTCAATCTAATTAAAGATTCATTAAAACTCCACTTAGTTTTAATCTTTGATTGGGTTAAAGAATCCGTGTCATTTAAAACACGGTTCACGATAAACCCAAAGTCACATTCCATTGATTATCGGGTTAAAGAACGAGTGTTATTTAAAACACTGTCCACGATAAACCCAAAAATCAATGTCAATTCAATTAAATATTATTTAATTGGTACACTTCATTAAATCCAAATAAAAAGATTTAATCTTTTCTCAACTGGGTTCAAGAACAGTGTTAGTGAAGACACCATTCACGACAAACCCAAATCACATTTGATATTCAATACGAGGCTCTGAATAGAAAATATATCGGCTTATATTCAATATCAAATTCTACAATTAACAAATGTCGTATTGGAAATAACGATATAAATATATATCTTTCAAATTTCCATAACAACATCCGTATAATCACGAATTCCAACATCGAAATATTCCGAAGACACTTTCGATTCAAATCCACTCCAATGCAATCATTGGAAATTCTGGTTATTTTTAAAACCCTTTTCAAATTCAATTTATTTATTTAAAAATAAATAGAATTATAATTCTAGTTCAAAACTAGTTCATTTCGATAAAAATCTATTTTTACCTTTTCAAATATGGAGTTTTTCATCCCAATTCTTATGATTCTACACAAATTATTACTATTTTTAATAATTTTATCAAGGCCCGTACAGTCGATTTCCATCAATGGCCATCGAACTGCACTTACATCGACCTTTTTCAAATTTGATTTGGACATAATTCCAAATCCAACCGTTAGATTTCAAATTTCTAATATTCATTAGAAAGCTCTTTTCGATACGAACCCAACGGTTCCGGTTTCAGGAGAATCCGACGGTCGGATCTCCCGTAATGTCCGTTTGAAATAAATGGTCGAAATTTACGAACTGTCGCGGCGCGGCGCGTTCTATTCAGGCCATTATATATATAATATATATATATATATTATATTTCGTCGATTACTATTCAAAACGAATTTTATAAATAGTTTTAAATTTATTTCAAAAACAATTTCAACCTTTATTTCAAATTCAAATCAAAGTTGAATTTCCTATTATAAATCCTTTTTACTTTCATTTCTATTTGATTTCAATTCAAATCGATTTTAATTCGATTCGAATTCATTTCGTTTTCAATTCAATTTAAATTCAATTCGAATTCATTTCTATTCCATTTCAATTCGAATTCATTTCTATTCAATTTCAATTCGAATTCATTTATATTCAATTTAAATTCGAATTCGTTTATATTCCATTTCAATTCTTTTCAAAATACCAGATTTTGAAATCACTTTCGATATTCATTATAAAATGAATAAAATCGATATAAATATCGTTCACATCAAAACGGCGTCAATCTAATCAATACGGCTTCATATATTCCTATTTTCAAATATTCTATTTCAAATATTTCTTTTTCAAATATTTCTATTTTAAAACTGGAATGAGGCCCAATCAATTACCATATAATGTTAATTATATGGATTTTCTACAACACATGTATATATCAACAACGATGAATAATCAACCATCACCCAAAGTGCATTCTACACTGTATAAGCATCAAATATAAATATTCAACGCTTATAACAGCCTGTCAATCAATCGATCGACGTACAACTAAACAATCGGGATTAGTGTACTTCAAATATCATCCCAATACCCGTGTGGGGTTTCAAACAATCAAACACAGATTTTATTTGTGCAGTTCGACAATGTGTAAAATTTATCGTCCCAATCCATGTCCTTCAAATAGGTGTACATAAACAAACCGTCCGGTTTGTAAATGAATATTTATTTATTCACATTCCCGTTAAAATTATATTTTTAACGATCAAGCTATTTTATTCAACCTATGAATATTCTATTCGGTTCATTTATTAAATAAAATGTTATCTTTATTTTTCTAACTTATTTTTAGAAAATTTCGGCGGCATAACGGCACGATACTAGAAACGGGACAAGGCCTAGCCTTATCCCCTGTCTAGTGAAGGCCCACGCCATTCACACATCAATCAAATCAATTTCATTTCACCAAACAATTCAATTCAAACCAAGTAATCTAACCAACTACACAACCAAACAATTAAACAAACAAGCCATCCATGGTCTGTGGATGACGGGTGTCGGGTGCTACTAAACACCGTCTGCATCCTAGTATATATATAACTAGAAAAAGAAATTGAAAGGTGAGAAGTTCTCACCAAAAGCTATCCAATCATCTTGACTCTACTTATGTAGAAATCTTCGTTGTTCTCTCCCTTTTGTCATCTTCGTTGCCCGTAGCCACTACATATGTAAAAATCACATTTTTATTTGTTCACTTTCAATTTAAAAATCATATTTTTATAATCACTTCATATATTTAAAAATCGAATTTTTACTTCGCTATTCAATATATAAAAAAATCCCATTTTTATGATCACGCTATATGGATATAAATTCTACTTTTACATTGCTACAATATAGATAAAAATTATATTTTTATCTCGCTATTCTCTATATAAAGATTTCGCCTTTTCAAACATATCATTATAAAGATCACATTTTTATCCTTCTACAATATGAAAGATTATATATTTAATACTTTAAAAATATAAAAATCATATTTTAAATTCTTGCTAACTTCATATAAATAAAGCCCGAATCTTTATAACTCGTTATGCATGATAAAAATTATAACCTCATTGTCCTAAAAATTCATATTTTTATTTAAATAAAAATCTATACTTTTCATAATAAAAAATCAAATCTTTTTTTGATTAACAAAATCAAATCTTTTTTGATTAACAAAATCAAATCTTGTATATCTTTATCTCAAAGTTTTATATTTTAAAAGACCCCACCTTTATATTTTTCTAAATATTTTAAAAACCATATTTTTATACTGTTTTAAATATTTTAAAACTATATTTTTATACTGTTCTAAACAAACAGATTTTAGTTTCATACACAAACTGATTTTAATTTCAATAACAAACTGATTTTAAACTTGTGTATTTAAATTTAAATTAGTTAAGCTAAAAAAACTCACTGCAGTTTGCACCTGGAAACCCTCGCCGTCTTCATCGATTTGGGGAAACCGCCTGCGGCACCTCCACACAGCGTCGGACCAGAATCGGAGGCCAACACATCGTCGAGCTTGGAGCTGCCGTCCCCCACCCAAAAGTCCGACGAACTCGAGCTCCTCATTGGCGCAGAAAACCCAATCAAACCCCCGAACTTTAAGCCCCCGATTTGGCCACCTCCGGCGCTAATTTCTGATCCCGACCGTTGAAGAGGTGGGTGTCGGGGAGGCCAACGTTTTCGCATTTGGGGTTGGTGGTATTGGTGAGCGGATTGAGTGGAGATTGGTGGAGAACGATGGAGCTTTCCTATCATCGAATCGCTCCTGGGGGTGGAAAGGAGACATTGACCGCGGGTTTGAATGGAGCGAGGGTTGACCAATCCAATAATTCCTAGGGTTATATATATTAAATTATTATTTAATTTCAATAAATGAGATTTTACATATGAACACCAAATCAAACCCAACGATTGTCGCCTATAACTAATTACCCACATTCCGAACACAATGGGATATGTCTGGTAAGCCAACTCGACTGTTTCGATCAGTTTTCGTTAAATTTACCTTTAATTCATTATACTGAATTTTTAAACGTACATTTCAATTTACCGGGGTCACATACTAACTCTAAAAATTCTCGAAAAAATATTTTCTAGCTTCGTATTGACGATACGGTCCTAACAAAACTAGTTTCGTCGAATTCTGAGACTGTTAGAAAAATGGCCATTTTCCAGTCGATTAAAATCAACTGAAACTGGTCAAACGCGTTTTCCTTCGCCACGCTCACATATTGATTCGAAAAATTATGAAATTTGGAATCTAGCAAAAATTTTACATCCCGGATCCAACAAAAGTGGTTTCGTCGAAATCCAAGGTCGTTTGCAAAATTGCTATTTTTAAGGGCCTGAATTCCATAGCGACTATTCAGAATTTTCAACTGGACATATCTTTTGATTCCCACTATGAAAATTTGATTTTTCGGATTCGTTGGAAAGATATTCTCAAATAGATCCTAATGTTTCTGGTTTCACTAAAATCCGGTTTATTTTGCACCCGGTACATTCAATTGAAGTTTTAAATCGAATTATCGAACTACCGCGCCATTTTCAATTCCTTTTATATATATAATTATTTATATTCTATCGTCGATCTATATAACTATATACGATTGAATTTTATTCAAAATAAATTTCTCGTTGTTTTTATTTAAAATAATTCATTTTAAATAATCAAAATTCGCTAAAATTGCCGAAATAAAAATTTTAAACTGGCCCAGATTTTCGGGTTGTTACATTTAACTTCCAAAATCCTTTCAAAAGAAATGATAATCGTAAGACCGATCCACACATAAACAAGGATGGTTTTTACCTTACGATAACCCAAAAATATTTTGATATAAAAATCCAATGATATTATAATAGTGTCTACATCAAATAAATAGAATCTAGTGGAATGCTTGCATCTCACGCTCCATATATAATATAAAATCAAAAACCGCAGGGTTCTTATTGGAGATTGGATTTCCAACATGATAATGTATGGAACCAGCTTCCGATAGTGTATCTTTAGAGCGGAATACACTAGGTTCAACAAGAACGTCTTGCAAATCAGCCCACACATGACCGACCACTCATTTCGCTTGAGTGTATCGAATGTATATCACCAACGGTTGGGATCAGCAACTGTCTCCCGAAAGGGACAGCATCGATAGATTAAAGAAGCAAATGGAAATTCTCTAGATAGGTAATCATACAACCTAATGGGAGCGATCCACATAGCCATGTTGCCTGCCTGATTTTTGTCAATTCCCGGTTGTGAGGCTTGAGGTTTGAATTATCTTCCAGAACATCTGGCCACCATTCACTTTGAATGCCACATCATCAGATCCATTGGAAATCACTAATTTATTCCCACAGAAATACTCAGATTGTTAGGCTAAAGAAGTTTCCCTTCTTTGCCACCAACTTCGTACGTTTGAAGGAATCAACGTATGTAACGACCCGCATTCTACGCATCGCAGGATCGTAGAATATTTATTTCTTTCACATACGAAGTCGTATGGTCATGTAACTTTATGAGACGACTATTGGGGTCATTTACCATGTTCATGATTTTTTTTCCCAATTTTAAATGATCGTTTTGCCCCTAGCTAATCTTGTTTTCACCATAACTTTTGACTTGAAAGGAATTTTGACTTGAAAACACTTCCATTGGCTCTAGATGATGGTTTACAATTCCGTACAGTGGTCACATTAGCCGAACGGACTTACCGTTTGGGAGATATGGCTGAAAAAAGTTTCAGATAGTGAAAAACAGCTTAATTGGGCTTAACCGGGTGATTAACAGCTAGGCCCAATGTGGGATTTCGGGATTCGAGGTATTTAGGGGCTGCTAGGGTTAGGATTTCAGGTTTTTACTCATTTTCCAGCCGCCACAAACCCTCTCTTCAACCTAATAATGGCCTCCAACCTCTAAAAACACCTCTAATCACTCCTTAATCAAGTTTTGGCTTAAACAACATCAAATTAAGGAGGAATAGCACCAAAGCAAGGTTAGAGCTGCTGTGTTGCATTGGGAACAACACCAAATAGAGATTCATTTCAGATTTGGTATTTTATTTGTGGCCAAGGTGAGTGATTTGCAAAGTTTCTCACTAATTACGGTTAATTAGGGGTAATTAGTGTTGATTAGCAAATTTATACATTAATAAATTCTGGAAAAATATTTATAAATTCTGAAATATTGTTTTATACCTCTGTTAGAAATTTGGGTTGATTTAGTTAAGTTTTGTTAATCCTATGATTAGTTTTGCCTAAACATGCTTAAGGGAAAATATGGGGTTTTGGCTATGTTTGATCAGTTTTAATTTATCAAATTGATGTTCTGGTGTTTATGGTCATTTCTATATGTAGCTATGACTGTATGGTATGTTTTGTGTTTGATTAGAAAAGTTAGATTGGTCAAAAACGCCATCGAATGGCGAAAAACAGTGGTTGGAACAAAGTGTAGGAAATACACCGGACCGGATCGCCCCTACCCTATGCGACCCGACCCAATCGAAGCTCTCAACCATGATCCGCTCCACTTCGAAGGCCACAAACTAGAGACTGGCGCCACGAGTCACTTCAAGCATCACGAGCCGTGGACCAAGAGAGACCCACGATCCGACCCGAGCGTCACCACGAGCCGATCCGATGGAGCTGGAGACCGTCACGAGCCAGCGCAGGGAAGGAGGTCCACGACCTGGATGATGGAGACCGACCCGATCTGAGTGAGGGCGATGACCACGATCTGCGAGTCGAACTGATGCGAGGGGGCGAGACACGAATCGAACCAGGACTGGATGGAAGCTTGAAGTAAGATTGAAGGACGAACGACGATGATGACCTAAACCCGAGATGCAAAGGTACTCCAAGTGGGAAGTTTGTACTCAGGATCCAGTTAGGAACCAACGAGTCGACTTCATGAGTTGGGCTTTGCTGCGGGACGTGTGCTAAGGAGTTGTCGATATCTATAACTTTGGATCACTATGTGTAGGGGGTGCGTGAACGGATTTAGGGCCACAGTGGCCTAGGTATGACTAAAGAGCTATAGACCAATGAAGTGGGGTCATTTGTAAAGGTTTGGTCATGACTCCATGTGGTAAGCTTGGTAGTAGCAGTACTTGTACAAGTTGAACTCCGTCACTACTTCGATGGGTCTAGTGATCGAAGCGGTAGATATCGTATGCTTTGCGCACTGAGTGAGAGATGTGAGGATGGTTGCTATGTTTGATTTGTTTGCCATCATTATGACATGCACACCCCCACCCCCGTTATCTTTACACCATTTATTCAGTGGCACCTTAGAGTATTGTACGTAATGTAGTGCTAACTCTTTGGTTGCAGATCCAGGTTCAGTTATGGCTTAGTATACCTGTTATTGTTCTGTTTAGCTGCTTATCGCTCATACCAGACTTTTTGTCTGACCCAGAGTTTTATGTCTCTTCTTATTACTCTGGGTGTTCTCACGAGCAGACTAGAGACAGGTTAGGTGGTATGCACGAGTAGCTGTACCGGAGGCGAGCAGGAGGCTTCCACGTATGATACATATATATAGATATTCTCCCAGTGTTGCAGCGGTCACTACTTTGGGCATTAGTGGTGTACCTTTCTTTCTTTTGTTTAGAGACAGTAATTTGGAAAGTTGTAATAAGTTGTATTTGGATTTCCGCTACTCTGATGATGATGATGATGTTGATGTTGGTTTTAGTTATCAGCTTATGCACTGTCTCACCTGTTTTATGTCAAGTATATTATTATTATATTTTGTTCCATGTGATGTGAGACATTCTACAGGTTTTTGATTAGTTCATTCTCTTCTTTCCTTTCTTTGGCGACCGTTCCGTGCTAGTCGGGCATGTGCACAGCGCACTTTCGGAGGAAATGCCGGCTGGTGCGGGGCGGGCCGTCACAATGTACGTAATCCCTTTGGAAATACTCTGTCAGACACTCGTCCTTACAAGTTGTCCTGGGTCTAGACAAACCGAAGGCACCATTCTGTTAATCCATCTTGGGCAATTTCTACCTAGGGTTAACAAAACAGCCCTTACATTTTTCGCCGTCTTCAATTATCTTCAGCATAAGTTGATTCATAAGGCTTATACCAATACGGAGTGGTTTTCAGATATTAAATCTGATCCCGGTCTCTCCATATTGACAACGGAGGTATAAAATAGATTAAAACTTTGATAGTCGGTGATTTAACTATCAAAGAAACATTCATACAATCAACGGTCCTATTTCCAAATAGAAATCGTACCGATCAAGCATCAAACAACACTAAGCCCTTTTTAAATTAATTTCTTAATAAATTATTATATCTAAATTCCCTTTTTCCCTCTTCTAGATTCTTTCAAAATTCAATTGTCTTTCTCGATTTTTGGCAAAAACATTTCGCATATCAAAATTCCTTTATTCGAGAAAATATTTCTTATTCCAGTTAGGGACATTTCTATATATTCACGAACCCTTATTTTCTATATTCAGAAAATATACCTTATTAATATTGGAAATTATTTCCATATTCAATTTCTTAATTCCTCGTTGACCAATCCATTATGCGTAGAAAATATCCCTCATTTTATTTGGGGAAAAACTTTTCAAAATCCTTTAAATTAACGCGATGTTGTAAAATATGGTTATTATAACTCAAACTATAAATCATTTATTAACTTACCATATTGCTAACCAATCTTCACTATCGAACCTTAACCATTTCTCCATCAATCATGAAGTCAATCAAGTCGGAGTATAATTACCTCTCAGACTTTAATTGAACAACATTCTCAACTTTGAAATAGTCAAAGCTCATAACTTTAATCAAAATCTCGCTTGCAAGACTTTCGGATTCAATCTAAGAACATGCTTTTTTTTATAGAAAAATATTGATTATAACGGTAGCATTATAATTGTTGTTTCCAAATATTTGATTTATAAAACATTACTTTTAATAATAGCGTTACAATCATTGTCTCGAATTATAGAACATCTATTATAACAATGGCGTTAAGATCACTGTTTAGATTTACAAAACATTTATTATAACAACAGCGTTAATATCACTGTTTAGATTTACAAAACATTTATTATAACAGCGTTAAAATCACAATTTAGATTTACAAAACATCTATTATAACAGTAGCATTATAATCGCTGCTTCGAATAAAGTACGATGTGCGATGCACACGTTCCCATTGTTCATTTTTAAAAGATAGTCAAAATGTCTGGATTTAAACAATGCAGACATATACCATTATGTTTGTTGAAACCCATAAGATAAAGGGTATATTAGGATAAAAATCCACTTTCCACCTTCTTTACAACAAGACCTCTTTCCTTGGATTTTATTTCAATAAAATCCATCTATCAATGTTTAACACAAAACTATCTTATGTGTTTCCTTTTCGTTTAAATTTTTTATTTCAACTACAGTGCTTTGCTTAATTCAATTAAAGTCATTACTTTGGGTTTAAAAACCTCATTTAAACCTTGTTTGGATTAATCACTTATACTAATCCGTTTACCATCTTTTCACCACTTAGCTTAGATTTCATTCTAAAACCATTTTTATTCTATTATTAACCTATTAATCATCTTCCTTAAAAGTTTCATTCCATTGAATTTTCTTTACTTAATTTAAAATTTTAGAAAAAGCCTTATTTAAATCTCTACATTTACCAACAAATCCCATTTACAAAACTCATTTAAAACTTGGATTACAAATCCCTTTATGAAACTCATATCACCTCCTTGATCAAACTATAATGCCACAAAATCATTTCTTAATTGAATCTCCAATTAAAATCATTGTTTTAATTATTATTAATTAAAATAACAATTAACTTTATTATTAACTACATTAAAAATAGTTAACTTTAACTAAAAATAGTACAATTATTACTTTTAAAAGCTTATCAAATGATAATTAACTTTATTAACACAAACCAATTCGAAAATTACTTTAATTATAGTTAATCAATGATTAACTAATATTTAACACCCTTCGTTAAATTCAAATTAATTTCATTATCAATTAAAATGGTTGATTTTTGTCAACCGTACATATCAATTAACTGTTACCCGATTTCCACTTTCGAATCTATTCGAAATTCTATTTCTAATTTCGAAAATAAATTTTCTTTTTAACTTCCTTTTCTACATTTGAAAATACTTCATGGTATTTAAACACCAAAATTCTAGAGCCAGTGTAATTCATCACCACAAAATCAATCACAATATATATCACAGTAAATAACAAATAATAATATAACTGTTGAGGAATCCAGTTGGATCCCTCCAACCTGTTTCCCTGCATCCACAATGTTAATCAACATCAATAATATTATTTCACATCAATATGAAATATCCTGGTAAATAGAGCTAATAATCGATCAACTATCAACCACTTCAACCAATTTTATCAACCAATCAACCATTGCACAGTATAAAATAAATTTAAAGCTCGTTTATATAAAATTATAAATGACAGAGTTAGTGAGTTTACTCACATCGGTTCGCAATTGACGATTTTGCATTTGTTTCATTTTTAAAATGAACAAGCATTTAATTCCTCCATGAAATTCCAATAACTTCATTCTCAGCCACATTAACTCCATCGCTTAGGTCTCGTCGTTGCGATTCCAGCATGACCAGTTTCTGCCGGATTTTGTTCACAAACAAACAATTTTTGTACATTATGAATTTCAATTAATATTATATATTCAAACTATTGTTAATTAATTAATTAATTGTTTTTACTGACTTACCTTAACCCTAAAACTAGACCGCCAATCAGTCTGTTAATTACGGTGACAATTTGCAATTACCCCTTCGTACTTCGTTTTCGCAGGCATCACAGTATTCTGCCTCTTCTGTTATTCTCGCTACAGTAAATCAATGCCATGACCGTATTGACTCAACCATATTTCTTCACTGATCTCCATACAAAGAAGACCAAACTCCTACACATCCAAAACTCTTCCCAATTCCAGACTGTCATAAGCAGAATCCTATTCCTGATAAACCAATAAAAATCATACTTAAGACTTTTAATTAATTAATTTGGAAACTTATCACTATTCACGTCCAGGCACAAACGCGATGCACCTGCTCCTCTACTTCCTTCAATTTATCCACTGCCCAAGGTGAGCTTCAGGCCTTTGCACCCCTTTCCTTTGGCACGCCACCTATAGAGCTTCCACCCAGGACCGACATCACCTATTCCGGCGACCTACAGTTCAACCATCGATCCAAAAACCGAACCCAACTCTGAATAACACCTACACAGGCCGACACCTCTTCAACTAGACGCTGCCACCAACCAACAACATCGGACCACCCTTATCTGCCATCGCAACTACTGTCAGCCCTTGGCTTCCACCTCGCATTGACTTCACCCCTTACCATGACTTACAGCTCCTCCATGACATCTAAAACCGCAACCAAGCCAAAAACTAATGAACTCGACATCCCTTCGACCATACTTCACCGGCGACTGCCTAACCACCTCCAAAAGGGCTGCTACATCTCCCCCGACCTTCACCCTAAACAGCTCCAACCATCTCTCCTTAGATTCATCGGAGTCCACTCCAAACCTCCATTGTTCAAAAAGGGGCGAACAGCCCTAACTTTTGAGCTCAGGAGAATGTATAGAAGAATGAAGAACTGGATTTTTCGATTCCGTTGAATCCCAAATTTGCAATTTATATTCTAGAGTTTAGGATCCATTTTTGTTTTCGAAATTGAAATTTTCCTTTGGGTTCTTTTCTTCCTTTTAGTCTGAGAACGAGAAGGAATGCCCAAAATTTAAAAAGGGAGAACACAGCTTGTGAGGCACAGGATTGAGATGCTTTAATATGCACAAAAATAAAACGTGGTATGCACGGTAAATGGATTGTTTGGGAAGCACGCTTCTGAAGATTGGCAGGCACTGTTCTTCTAAAACGTGGAGAACACGCTGCCGATTTATTTAGTTTTTTAAATTTTGATTTCATTTGCTCGTTTTTCGTTGGTCTGAAAAACAAAATGCGGACATCAGTATTTAAAAGGGAAGATGGTTTGGCCAAGTAGTTTATAAAAAGAATTTTCGAACTTCGTTTTCTAAAATTGCGTTCATGTCCGAGCCGTTACGGACAGAAGTAAGAATGCGATCGTGTCCAGCGAGGTGTCACGATCCCAAAAATATAATAATATCGGTAGGTTAACTTATATTGTGAAACCCTTAAAATGCTGATATAGGGTGTAAAACACTCCAAATAAAAAGTAGTTTATTTTCCAAAATAAAAATTACAATAAAATTCTAAAGATTTAATTATCACTACGTCTCAAAGGGCATGTCCGAATTCAAGACCGACATTTAAATATATTTAAATAACCGTTATGGCTTATATACGATTCCACAACGACTTTCTGAAAATTTGATTTGGACGTAATTCACAATATATAAGACAAAATCTCGATTTTTCACTTCCATTAGAAAATTATAATCAAATAGATCCGAAAGTTTCTTGTTTCAAAGAAATCCGACTTATTTTGGATCCTGTATATTCAGATGAAGTTTAAATCGTAAATTACGAACCACCGCGACTACTTCTAGCTCATTTTATATTTTATTATAAATTATACATTAAATCTTTGTTTTAATTAATAAATTCCATATAATTCCATATATAATCCAAATAAAATATTTAAAACAAAATTTAAATATTCAGAATTCAACGGCTAAAAATCCGGATCGTTACATTTATTGTATATATAAAATTAAAAATGATCATTATTTAAAATGAAAATTATTTAACAATAAATTCACATTTTTATTGTAAATAAAAAAATGATCATTAGTTGAAATAAAAATGTATTAACATTGAAATCTACATTTTTAATGTAAATGAATTCTTTGAAAATGACCGTTTGTAAATAAAAATGCTTTTACATCGAAACTTACATCTTTTTTAATGTAAAGAAAAGATGAAAAATATTCATTTATTTGAAATGAAAATGTGTTAACAATAAAACTGCACATGTTTATTGCATAGGAAAAGAATGAAAAATATTCATTGATTTGAAATGAAAACATATTAACAATAAAAGTTTACATTTTTATTGTAAATGAGAAATATGAAAAATGATTTATTTGTTGAATTAAAAAGTTAAACAATAAAAAGTTTACATTTTTATTGTAAATGAGAAATATGAAAAATGATTCATTTGTTGAATTAAAAAGTTAAACAATGAAAAGTTTACATTTTTATTGTAAATGAGAAATATGAAAAATGATTCATTTGTTGAATTAAAAAGTTAAACAATAAAAGGTTTACATTTTGATTGTAAATGAGAAATATGAAAAATGATTCATTTGTTGAATTAAAAAGTTAGACAATAAAAAGTTTACGTTTTTATTGTAAATGAGAAATATGAAAAGTGATTCATTTGTTTGGATAAAAAGTTAAATAATAAAAAGTTTACATTTTTATTGTAAATGAGTGTTGGATCAAAATTTGGCTCTAACACCCAAATTGTTTTGATTCGTATAGAATTATAACTGAAAGATGAGGAAAAAGCAGAAAACACACACGGTTTATAGTGGTTCGGCGTTAACGAGCCTACGTCCACTTTATATGCTATTGATTATACTTTGAATGCTAGTACAACCAATGATTTCTCTCAAACTCACACTTACAATTATGATTTCTCTCAGTAATCTCGAAGTAAAATTGATAAGAAATAGTGGTATGACAGTAATGGTGAAATCAATACTCAAAACTGCCAAAAGATCCTGAAAATTGCCAAGCTCTGGGCTATTTATAGCTGATTCTGTCAGGCGGATCGCGGTCATACGTGGCGCAAATCCCGAAAATATCGGATCGGATCGTAGCTTCATGAAGAATTGGTCAATATGACAGTTGCGAACAGGTGTCACGAGATCCAACATTCTCGGATCGTGGTGGAATTAGTCACAGCCTTCACCACGTCTTCTGGGCTCGGATCGTCATGCTATGGACGGATCGGGTCGAGCTAGAGGTAGCAGATTGGATCGAGGCTACAAGGGGCGATCGGGTCGCATACTAGCGCAGCGATCCGGGGAGTGTCACGATCCGAGGAAGACGATATGACCACGATCGAATGCTTGAAGGGTTGGACCCTTAAGGACTCATATTTTCTTTGCTTTTGGACTTTGGTGGCTAGGTCAAAAAGCTAGCCAACATTTTGCCCCCTCGAAGTATGTTTTATCGAGGATGGAACATGCTTCGAAGATTCTGAGTTGTCTTTTCCTGAAGCGATGCAAAGCAAAGGTCATGTCCGTCTAAAATGTTGCAATGTTCCAGGAAATGGTGTCTCTTGATCACTATAAATATCTGGTTAACCCTTCTATCATTTCTTTGTTCACTAGATAGTCCTTTTTCTTGAAATTTTCAAGGACTTTGTCGTCAATTTTTCAGGTGAACTTTTAAATTTTTATAAGCATTTCTAAATTTTTATCGTTGACAATAGTCTTGTGGGGTTGGATCGCCGAAGTATCCGACGATCCATTAGTTGAACGGTCCCTTTGCATAACCGCGATGGGTCATTGATCTTAGTCATGATCTACAGGCGGAGCGGGCCGCTCTTTAAACCATGGTGGGCCCCCACGAGTCCGAGTAGGACAAAAATAAGAAGACGAACGGTCCAAAACTTGGTTATATAAACCGAGACCCACCCCCTTTCCCTTCTCTTTCTTCCTCTTCTTGCTGCCGCCAGCCTTCTTGAGCAATACCCTAATTTTTATTTCCAAACACCCTTCTGATTTCAAACTTTAAAAATGGTAATTTCATAACTTCTCTTTTGTTTCTATCGTGTTCGGACTGGTTTAGAGAGTGGAGATAGCGGAGTTTTGTAGGATTTGGGAATCTGAAAGCTGGCGAGGCGCCATGGCTGGTGGGTTCGACTGCTCGCATTCAGTGATGGAAAAGAAGGAGAGAGGAAGGAGAAGAAGAAGGGGCTGACTAGGTCGGGTCGTGAGTGAGGCTTGGGTATGGATCGTGGGGATGGCGAAGAAGCGGATCGCGGTGGTAGAAAACAGAAGAAGTAGGAGTTGGAGAACGGATCGGGTCGTGATAATGGTGATGTAGAGCTGGTGTCTAACTTTGCTAAATGGATTGGGTCGCGATAAGTCTCTGGTTCACGGAAGTGTACGGTAAAGTGGATCGCGGAGAGCTCTTGCGATCCGACCCGGTTTCCGATCCGATGCGATGCAACTTCATAAGTTAGTACGTCGGCCGTGAGTCCACACCTGCTTCACGTTCCGCAGACATACCACGACCCGAACCCCCATACGCGATCCAATGATGTACCACGATCCAAATACTGAACGATCCCGTGAACTTGTTGAATAAACATTGCAACTTACATCTGATATATCAATGGACAGTTAGGTTAGAGCCTTTGAGACGAACTTTCTGGACTGGACAAACGCATGACTTATCAGCGAACTACGACTAATGTCTCCATGATCTTTTTAACTTCTATGCTTTTCTTTAATGCACTCACAGGCTCGCACTTGCACTTGCAATCACGGGGGAAGGGTAGCTATATTCTAATTTTTTACACTTGCCAACACAGCTATGTCAGATAAACGAGTAATTGAGACGCCAGAGAAAGAAACTGAACCAGAAACATCAGCACATCACGATTCCAACGTGCTTTCCTCAACCTCAGGTCAGGATAAGTCCGACCTTGACTACAAAATGGACTCTGGCGCGGAAGCAACGTCTTCAGACGATACATCCTCCGAGGGAGCGGACGATCGGGCTCCCGATGAGCTTCCAGGAGCTAAAGATATAGATAAGTTTACTGATTGTCTGGCTTCTAAATTGGACGACCCCAAGCTTCGGAAACTATGCTTGAAGCACGGGATATCCTGGGATGATGTTAAAACTCCAGGGAAGGACGATAGACCTAATTCTGCCCCTCCTGGATACATGACCATTAGTAGATTAATGTGCGTGGTAGGCGCTATTCCTCCGTTTTCGCCAATCGTCGTCGAAACTTTAAGGCGATTGCATATTGCTCCAATGCAGCTCCGCCCCAATGCTTATGCAGCTCTATACAGTCTATCTGTTGCATACCCAGAGATTCTGCAGACTGAGCTTACCTTTAAAGACTTAAAGTTCTATTACCTCTTTAAACATCGTTCCAAGGCAACTCCAAATATCTCCTTCTTTGAATCAGTGGTCAATAAGAAGGTCATAACTAACGTTTACAGCAACATAGGGGATCCCAAAGCCGACTGGTTTTACATAAAACTGCAGACGGGATGCGCACGAAATTGGCTTAA
Organism: Allium sativum; assembly: GCA_030737875.1. NCBI lineage: Eukaryota > Viridiplantae > Streptophyta > Magnoliopsida > Asparagales > Amaryllidaceae > Allium > Allium sativum. The sequence goes on from CM060920.1 coordinate 497,861,288, forward strand.
AGCAAGTGAGTTTTAATTCTCCAGATTGGTGACTTGATTAAATAATCAAGATGCTAACATGTTTCTTTAATCCATACAGATCATACTTTCCTCAAGACAAAAGGCTCGGTGTACGAAAGCCGACTGTCTCGTCTTCTCAAAAGTGAATCAGATTTCTTGAGAATAAAGCTGTGTCTCACCGACGAGAATCTTCACAAGCACCGTCTTCTGGATACAAGATTCGGACTGGGCAAGGACGATAAACCTTACAAATACGTGCCTCCGGTTGGGGGAGAGGGAACCTCACGGGCTACAGAAACAACTAAACTCCACCAGAGCCCTTCACCGCTCATTGGTCAAGATGATGAAAATCTGAATAAGTATAAGGGAGATGAGATTCGGGCTGACAAGTCTAAAGAAATTCCGGTCTCTAAAGATCATTCTCCCTCAATAACTTCACCACCGGTTGATCCCGCCATTCATGATGATTTCACGGAGGAGCAGATAATAGTGGAACTAAACAAGATCCCTCTGCCAGATACCATTTACTCTCATGAAGACTTTGATGAGGAACCATTCTTTCTTTCATCTGAGGAAGTGAATGCCCCCGTTGGAGAAAAAGATACTACACAGACGAGCCTAGCTCCGGGCCCTGGTCCTTTAGGGGGTTATATAGGATGCACAGATCACATGCACCGCTCACCACAGCACTTTCTACACTATTGCTGTTCATAATTCTAACATATGATTGTTTCATTTGCAGGAAGGATGACTCGCAGACAGTCTTATTCTTATCGTTCCCTCCGTGCGGGCACCCTAAGTCTTCGTTCAGATCCCGAGTGCGCTCGTAGCAGTAGTCGAGGGGGAGACACCCATCGGCCCCGGGATTCTTACAAGCCTCGCTCTTCACCGTCCAGATCCCCGTCAAAACAAACTTCTAGGAAGCCCTACAGTCATCAAGTGCCACCTACAGGGGGAAAACAACTTCCCAAAGACTTAACTCCTCCGAAGAGCACGCCGTCTCATAGCAAGTCATCAAAAAAACACCACGAGCCTAAGGATAAAAACAAGGATCCAAACAAGGATTCTGAGAAGGAGAAAACCGACATCGTCCCCTCCAGTCAACAAAGTTTGAGTGCCCTCGGGGCACGAGACTATATCCATGGTCCTTAGACTCAGGCTAAGCTGGAGAAATTACGAGAACAATTCCACGATATCTTCTTCGAGAGGATGATGTTCGTTCCAACTCTAGAACCAGTCCCTGGGAATTGGGATACTGAAGTCATCAGACACGTTCGCCATGTGGCCAAGCAATATGAGGTGATGAAGAAACATGCTGTCAATCTTTCAGATGCTATCCAGGAGTTAGAAATGGAAGCGCACAGGTCCAAAGTAAGGATAGATAACAATGACAGGGCCAGGGTGAAAATGGAAAAGGACTTGGAAGATGCACAATCTTTGCTTCCCTTGGCTCAAAGAGATGCTAAAAATTATAACACAGAGCTGGAGGAGGCCAGGTAACGTTTTCACAATGAGCTCGATTCTAACAGCAAAGAGTGTGTGTCATTGAAAAAGGAGGTGGAAGATCTCAAGATGGTCAACACCGAACTGAAAACAGCCCAGAATCATTTCGAAGCTGAAAAAGCTGCTTGGGAGAAAGAAAAGGCAAGCTTGAAAGATAGTTTAGCTCTGGCCAAAAAAGAGAAGGCGCTTCTGAATGATCAACTCGCATATGCAGAGAAGCGCGCGGTTCTTGCTGAAAACAATGTGGAAAGTGCCATTGAAATGGCTACTGCTTCTAATGAAAAGCTCCTTGAGAGAGAGAAAGATATTGAAGGATTTGAAGAAATGCTGTTTGACTTTCTCGGCCAGGTCATCAAGACCCGTAACATCTCCTGGATCCCGGACTACCATGTCACTTTGGCCAACATATGGGATGCAATCATCCAGGGCGAGAAACGACGATTAGGAGTCGATGAGATTGATGAGAATGAGCTGATGCGGACCATTCTTAGGGATAACGAACCTGAGAATTTAGAGAAAGGCAGACGCTTACTCTAAGAAGAGATGGATAAGGAGAAAACTCTGGCCAAGGGCAAAAATAAAATTGAAGAAGGCTCGAGCTCATCTGCAGAGCTCAAAGCCTCCGAAATTGAGGAATACAGTCCCGATGATCCATTGATTCCTCTGGGCCCGACTCCTCCAGTTGTTGGAGCTTCTGCTGCTAGCCTGGATGGAGGATCAGCCGAAGGTATCTCTATATTCTCTCCGCAATTTGTCAAAGCGATCGTCACTTGTCGCCGTCTTGCCGAACAATCAACTGAGCAAACTGCATTCTCTCCTGAAATAACGTTTGTTTCTCATGTTACAGGTGGGGTGATAGCCGATAAGGACGCTGAGAAGAAGACAGAGGCGGAGAAAATTGTCATCCCGCCACGTGCTAGCGCTGACGCTTCCAAGCAGTCCGAAGGTGCGACAACGGAGAAAGTCCTTCTCGCATCCAGCGCTGATATTCCCCAAGATACTGAGCCCATCGAGGCTTTGAGAGATATGGACGGGCACCAGGAAGACGATGAAGAGGAAGTCACCATTACCAAAGAAATCAAAGGCGACGATGAGGAAACCTTGATTGAAAGGAGGGCTAGGCAAGAGAAACAGTTGGCCTTGAAAAAAGATGAGCAAGAGCCTTTGAACGTGTCTCCGATCTCAGAGTTTAATCCCAAAACTGGGTTGGTACTAAAACTCCAACCCAAATCAATTACCAAACAGTTTGCTTCCCGGTCTTCTGATGATCCCTCATCTCCCCTTATTGACAAAAGAAAAAGAAAGAAGAGTGATCAATCTGATGCTGGCAAGGCGGAGCTAGAACAGCAGAAGAAGGAAAAAAATTCCAAGCCGTCTCCCAAGCATAAGTAGGATGTAGACGTTTTTCCGTATTTTGTTCTTAGGCTTTCCACTGGCGATGAAATGTAATTGTGAGAATGGCCCTCAATTTTGTTTAGGTTCCTCTTTATCCTGTAAGCTTGCAGTTTATGAATGAAAGTTTATTTCTTTTGCATCATCATGTACCTGCATTCAATAAATTCTTCACACTTAGTCACAAATTATTTGACCGTAACCAAGTTGAAATTATACTACAAATCATTCAAGCGACAGAAAAATTTAAAAATTTCTATGCACATTGCTCCCTATCTCTGAATACGGGGGACTTGGAATTTGTAGTAGGATCATAGTCCTTAAGGCTCCAAATCTTCGGTACCTCTGTACTCCCCCGATCCATCAGCGGGTTAAAGTACGAACTCGTATCGTGATCTGCTCACCAATCCTTCAGCGGGGTAGAAATTCTGGGGGCGCTGAGTCTCCAGCACCTTTCTCAGCGCTCAATCATAGACGCTTTTATACTCTCCTGGCAATCATCAAGGTTAGAGTTCGAGCTCAGCTGTTCAGTCGCTCCCCGATCCTTCAGCGGGGTAAGAGCTCTTTCTCAGCGCTTAATCATAGATGCTTTTATACTCTCCTGGCAATCACCAAGGTTAGAGTTCGATCAAGGCGGTTTTCATCATGGTGCGTCGCCTTGCCATATGGACGTTATTTTCGCGTCCTTTACTTTCTCTCTCGGCTCTGGAGAGTTAGAGTGTAATCAATGGTGTGACTAACTTTATTGCACCTTCAGCGTTCTAGCTGTGGATTATTCTCCATTCTGATGGAAGACATTTAGAATTACAAGTTTCTGTGATCGCTATATGGTATTACAGCAAACTTTATGAAGATAGAAGAGCAGATAAATAATAGTGCAAATAAAGGTAAACGACACACAATATTTTTATAGTGGTTCGGTCGAATCTTGACCTACATCCACTTTATAATCCTTTGCTCAAAACATTGGACTATTCTAGGCAAGTCATGCCGTTTACATGGTCCTATGAAACAAAAGGATAAATCTGACAACTTTACATCAGATAGGGCCGCAAATGCTGGGCATTCCACACTCTGGGGATTTCTTCTCCATCTACGGTTGCTAGCTTGAAGGTTCCATTATCAAGCCTTCGTATAACGGAGTATGGTCCTTCCCACTTCGCACCCATATAAGTTGGTGGTGGAAAGACACGCTTCAGAACCAAATCTCCGGGTTCAAAGGTTCGGGCTCGAACCCTTTTGTTGTAGTATCTAGCGACCTGTTGCTTGTGTCTCAAGGCACGCAGGTCTGCTTCATCCCTCTTCTCCTCTATTGTATCTAGGGATTCAAGGAGCAACTCGTTATTAGTCATCGGATCATAATAAGTGACTCGGTGAGATGGTACTTTTAGTTCAACCGGGATGACTGCCTCTGCTCCAAAAGCAAGAGAGAAGGGGGTACGGCCTATCGCCAATTTATACGTTGTCCTGTAGGCCCATAATGCCAAGGGTAATTCATCGACCCACATGGCTTTGGCCCGCTTCAATCTTCTTTTGATAATGGACTTAATCACTTTATTTGCTGCTTCGACTTGTCCGTTCGACTGCGGATGTGCCACAGAGGTGTACCGTTTCTCAATGTGGTACTTCTGGCAGAAGTCCCTGAACTCGTTGCTATCAAACTGGGTTCCATTGTCAGTTATGACGATCTTCAGGATCCCAAACCGGCAAATAATGTTCCTAACAACGAAATTAATCACTCGCTTGGTTGTGATTGTAGTTAATGGCTCAGCCTCGACCCATTTGGTGAAGTAGTCTACAGCTACAATAACGAACTTTGCTCCGCCCTTCGCTATAGGGAGGCTTCCGATGATATCAATTCCCCACATAGCGAAAGGCCATGGACTCATCATTGTCTTTAACTGGCTAGGAGGCGCCCTTGGATTTTTTGAAAATCTTTGGCATGCATCACAGCGTCGTGCGTATTTTGCTGCATCTTTGTTTATGGTAGGCCAGAAGTAACCATACCGCAATACCTTTTTTGCCAATGTCTGTCCTCCAGTATGGTCACCGCATTCACCCTCATGTACTTCCTGCAGTACACGTTTGATTTCATCATGGGCTATACACCGGATAAGGGGCATCGAAAATCCCTGTCTGTACAGGACTCCGCCTTGCAGAACATATCGGGAAGCTTTACGGATTATTTTATGCCTCTCGCTCTTCTTGGTCGGAAGCATTCCATTCATCAAGTAATTCTTTAGAGGAGTCATCCATGACTCCCTTTCTGGCTCAGTCTCTAGTATCGGATCAAACTTCCATCTGACCTATGCTAGGGAACTGAAGTACTTCAACTGGGGCTAGCCCAGCTTCTTCAGGATCGTCGGAACTAGCCATCTTCGCTAACTTGTCCGCATGTTGGTTCTCTAACCGCGGAATATGAGATACACTGTAATGACTAAAGCCAGTCAGCAACTCCTTCACTTTCTCCAAATACGAAATCAATCTTGGGCTCTTAGCTCGGAACTTTCTAGTGACTTGATTTACAACCAACTTGGAATCACAAAATATGTCTAGCTTCGCGATCTCTAATTCCATTGCGATCCTTTGCCCGGCTATCAGAGCTTCATATTCGGAGTCGTTGTTAGTGGCGCGAAATTCCAACCGGATGGCATAGGATATCAGTCGTTTCTCAGGAGTTTCAAGCACTGCTCCAGCACCGGATCGTTTATCATTCCTAGCACCATCAGTATACAATTTCCAGGCACTAGGATCGAGAAGCAGTTTTGGTGGGTCAGCCTCTTCATTTACTATGTCATCCTCCGGGACAGTAAATTCTGCTATGAAATCTGCCAGCACTTACCCTTGTATCGATCGTCGGGGCTGAAAATTCAGATCAAATTGACTCAATTCAATGTTCCATTTGAGCAATCTTCCGGAGGCTTCCGGTCTCTGTAGAACTTGCTTGAGCGGGTGATCAGTGTACACGGTGATAGGATGAGCTTGGAAATCATGCCGAAGCTTCCTAGATGCAATCAATAAACTGTACGCCAGCTTTTCTATCCTCGAATAATTGCGCTCAGCTGCCGCCAATTTTTTACTTATGTAGTACACTGGCCTTTGAACCTTGTCTTCTTCCCTTACTAATGTTGAGCTGATTGCGTGGGACGACACTGCTAAGTACACGAATAAATCCTCATGGTCCACAGGCTTAGACAGTATCGGAGGCCTCTCCAGATGATTCAACAGGTTCTGTAATGCTTCTATGCAATCAGGAGTCCATTAAAAATTGCGTTTTCCTCGCTTTATCAATTCAAAGAACGGAATGCATTTGTCTATCGATCTAGAGATGAATCTGCTTAATGCTGCTACTTTCCCTGCAAGGCTTTGCACATCTTTGATTTGTCTAGGCTCCTGAATGCCTTTGATTGCTGCGATCTGGTCTGGATTAATCTCAATCCCGCGCGAGCTGACAATGAATCCCAAGAATTTCCCGGAGGAAACCCCAAATGAGCATTTCGTTGGGTTGAGTTTCATCCCATACTTTCGAAGGATACCAAACATTTCGGCCAAGTCTGTAGTGTGATTGAGTGATTGTCTGGACTTAACCAACATGTCATCAACGTATACCTCCATCGTTGTCCCAATCTGGTTATAGAACATTCTGTTCACTAACCGTTGATATGTAGTGCCTGCGTTCTTCAAACCAAAAGGCATTACCACGTAGCAGTATAATCCCAGATCCGTAATGAAGCTAGTGTGTTCTTGATCTGGAACATGCATAGGGATCTGGTTATATCCTGAATAAGCGTCCATGAAAGAGAGAAGCTCATGACCCGCCGTTGAATCTACCAACTGATCAATTCTGGGTAACGGAAAGCTATCTTTTGGGCAGACTTTATTCAAATCCGAAAAATCAATGCATGTACGCCACTTTCCATTGGCCTTCTTTACCAAAACTGGATTTGAAATCCAATCTGGGTAGGTTGAGTCTCTGATGAATCCGTTACTTCTTAACTTTTCAACTTCTTCTTTCAAGGTTGCGGACCTCTCTGGGCCCAGCATTCGCCTTTTTTGTTTTACAGGGGGATGCTTTGGGTTAATGCTTAATGAGTGACTCATGATTGATGGAGATATCCCACACATGTCCGCGTGAGTCCAAGCAAATACATCCAAGTTGTCTTTTAGGAAATCCGTCAATTCTTTAGCTCGAACCGAATCCAACTGGGATCCAATCTTCAGGACCTTCTCTGGGTCACTATCATTGATTGGTACATCCACATTCATTTCGTTGGGTGCCGCCATTCTGCCCCCAGTTTCTTCGTCCTCTCTGGGATCTATATCCTCGGGCAGTTCTCTGGGCGATTCACCCATAGTCATTCTCTTTAATTGCTATGACGCCTCCTCCCTTGCGGGGGAAGAAGCGTCTTTAGTTTCTATATCTCTTTCTTTACGGAGTAGCTTTAGCTCTGCAATGTAACATGCTCGTGCGGCAACCTGATCTCCTCTGACTATGCCAACACCAGCTTCCGTAGGAAACTTCAATAACAAGCACCACGGGGCTATACAAGCTCTAAACTTTGCTAGGGCCGGTCGGCCCAAGAAGGCATTATAAGGCGATTCAATACCCAAAACCACGAAGGGAAGAATCCTCACTCTCTGGCGTTCTCCTTCCCCAAGTGTTGCCGGCAGTTCTACATATCCCATTGGAGCGGTTGAAGCTCCGTTAAATCCACGGATCCATCCTTCACACGGCTTTAAATCTTTCAATTCAAGGTTCATTTGATCGAACGTCTTTTTGAATAGAATGTTGACTGAACTCCCGTTATCCACTAGAACTTTATGAACAGTGGCCGGGCCAATAGGAACTGTGATTACAAATGGATCTTCGGTCGGAGCGTGGACTCCAATACTCTCTCGATTGCGAAAAATGACGTCATCTGACATCATCTTTTGCTGCTTTACCGGGACATTGTCCTCAGGGTTGCTACACTCTCCTACCTCAAGATGCTGCTTAGCTGTGTTATCGTATTGATCCAACGCCTTGAAACTATGCCCGGCTAGGTGAAGCCCTCTGATTATGGTATTGATAACAAGATCCTTTCCTTTTTGCTGGGCAGTTGGCCTGGCAGTAGGTTGATTCTGGTTTTGGTTTGGGGTCTGAATAGCTTGCCCCGTCTCTAGGAGTCACCCTATACTCATCCAACTTCTCTTCCCAGAGCAACCTCTCAACTACGTCTCTCAGATGACGACATTCATTTATAGAGTGGCCGTGAGTCTGATGGAAGAGACAAAACTTCCCCGTCTCACGTTCTTTCTCCGTAAAATCTCTTGGAGGAGGCCTTTTATGCTGGAGAACGTTGTATGGGTCTACGAAGATATTCTCCTAAGTATCATTTATTGGCGTATAATTTTTGAAAGACCTGGGACGAGTCCTTCTCTAGGAGTCGTTCCCCCGATTTCTCTTTCGATTATTGCCATTACTGTTATTATCATTATTTCCTGACTGGCGGCCACCGCCTTGGTTTCGGTTTCCAACATTAACTTCAACCTTCCCCGAGTTGTCTCCTGTTTGCTTAATGGATAGAATGCTTTGGATTTCCTCCTTATCCGCCACTTTCGTCTTCCGGTTAGCATACACTTCCTCCTGACGTAAGCGTATGTTAGCTTTCTCATAGAACAATTATCTAGTATGAGGTGGCTTGCCAGCCAGGTATCTCCCAAATTCAGTATCTTTATCTACCCCATCGATCAGGGCTGCCACAACAGTTGGCTCATGGGGATCCTTGACTTCAGTGGCAGCTAGGTTAAAACGATCCAGATATACCCTCAAGCTCTCGCCTGGTCGTTGTTTGACAAGGAACAGATCAATCACACTCTTTGTCCTCTGTGCATAAATGCGGAACTGTTCCACGAACCTTTCACTCAACTCCCTGAAACTGGAAATTGATCTTGCTGGTAAGCGAGTAAACCATAATAACGCTACATCCTCCAGGAATATAGGGAATGCTTTGCACTTTACAGCGTCAGAGGCTGCGGCAGCGGGCATTGACTAATAATATCTCATTAGATGTTGGACTGGATCAGATCTACCCGCGTAACGGTTCATCTGCGGCATGTTGAAGCGCCTCGGGAATGTTACATCTAGAATGTCATCAGTAAAAGGGGTGTGACTGCGGTCAATCCCCCAATCTTCATTCCTTTGTCCACGGCTATCTGCCAGGATTTAATGAACCATAGCTGCAACATTTGCACTGGTCATCGGAAGCTCGGGATCAGCGCTTCTCGCTCGGTGGAATTCTCCGATCTCTCTTCTAGGAACAGCCCCGAAATCCGGAGCTCGGATTGGGCCTCGTTGCCCCCTGTTACCATGAGTATTTGTACGACGAAGGGGCTGAGGTGGTCTATTCTCAACAGGATTGTCCACAACTCGAGATCTAGGAGTTGCGGCACGATTATTCAAGTTGCGGTTCGAGGGTCCTACACCAAGCGTCTCTTCCTCTTGTGATGGCAGGGTTCCAAATCGAAGCTGCTCTATGTTTTCAGCCCTCTCATACGGTCGCCGCGGAGGTCTTGGCGATTCTTCTGATGAAGAAGAGTACTCCGGGGTAAGCGGACGAACTGGGAGTGTTCTTTGCCTTGCGAGATCATCGAGCCTTCTATCCATAGCAGTCAAGTTCTGTCGCAACACAGAGCTCTCCTGCCTTTGAGCAGCTAATTCATCAAACATCCTATCCCACATTTCAGAGAAGCAAGAGAGATCTCCTTCAGTGACCGGAGCAGAGGGGTCATATTGATCATCAACATTTTCTCTTATGCGCAGAGAACTTGAGCCAGGCCGAACAGAGGTACCGGGATGGTAAGAGCGAGCCATAACCTCCTTTCCAGGTCGAGTTGTAGTCTGGTCATCACTTCGGATCGCAGTAGACCTGTGTATGTGGCTCGTAGAGCCCCCTTGGGATCGGTTCGTGGTAACATTAGGGAGAGGGTTCGCGGCGTTGTCTCGGGATCGAGTGACGACCCCTTCAGATGTTCAGATCGTGCCGCCCTCAATTCGGATCGTGGCGCCCCCTTCAAACTGGTTCGTGACGCTACGTTCGGGTCGGATCGCACCTATGTCCCCGCGATCCGCGAGGCCCTCCTCAACCTGCTCATGTACACTTTCTTCAACTCCATCATTCAACTGCGAAGCTCGTACTTCCTTAGACTTCTTTCCAGCCATGATACCAGATGCCGCTGGAATCTTCAAAAATCTGAACAGTGAAGTTTCGGGATTGTTTCCTTCGGACTTGAATATCCAAACAACGGAGCAACAATCCAATATGCTGAGAAATCAACTCTCAGTGAAAGTACCAAAATGTTAGATCAAAATTTGGCTCTAACACCCAAATTGTTTTGATTCGTAGAGAATTATAACTGAAAGATGAGGAAAAGCAGAAAACACACACGGTTTATAGTGGTTCGGCGTTAACGAGCCTACGTCCACTTTATATGCTATTGATTATACTTTGAATGCTAGTACAACCAATGATTTCTCTCAAACTCACTCTTACAATTATGATTTCTCTCAGTAATCTCGAAGTAAAACTGATAAGAAATAGTGGTATGACAGTAATGGTGAAATCAATACTCAAAACTGCCAAAATATCCTGAAAATTGCCAAGATCTGGGCTATTTATAGCTGATTCTGTCAGGCGGATCGCGATCATACGTGGCGCGAAGCCCGAGAATATCGGATCGGATCGTAGCTTCATGAAGAATTGGTCAATATGACAGTTGCGAACATGTGTCACGAGATCCAACATTCTCGGATCGTGGTGGACTTAGTCACAGCTTTCACCACGTCTTTTGGGCTCGGATCGGATCGTCGTGCTGTGGATGGATCGGGTCAAGCTAGAGGTAGCGGATTGGATCGAGGCTACAAGGGGCGATCGGGTCGCATACTGGCGCAGCGATCCAGGGAGTGTCACGATCCGAGGAAGACGATATGACCACGATCGAATGCTTGAAGGGTTGGACCCTTAAGGACTCATATTTTCTTTGCTTTTGGACTTTGGTGGCTAGGTCAAAAAGCTAGCCAACAATGAGAAATATGAAAAATGATTCATTTGTTGAATTAAAAAGTTAAACAATAAAAAATTTACATTTTTATTGTAAATGAGAAATATGAAAAGTGATTCATTTGTTTGGATAAAAAGTTTACATTTTTATTGTACAGAAAAAAAATGAAAAATGATTCGTTTGTTGAATTAAAAAGGTTAAGCAATAAAAAGTTTACATTTTTATTGTACATGAAAAATGAACATTGGTTTGAATAGAAAAGTTAATAAAATGGTGTTTACATTAAAATTTACATTTTAATGTATGTATGAATCATATTAAAAGATTCAAGATTATAAAGTTGTGTTTACATAAAAGATTACATTTTTATGTAATAAAGATTCATTAAAAATTGTTCATAGTTTGTTAATATGATGTAACATAAAAGATTTCCTTTTTATGTAATAATGATTCATTGAAAATATTCATAGCTTGTTAAAAATGTTTTTGCATTAAAATTTACATTTTTAATGTATAGTTGAATCATTAAAGAGATACAAGATTGACAAAAATGTTGTAACATTAAAGTTTACATTTTTAATGTGAATGAAGCAATGAAAAAGATCCATTTTGTACTAAAATGTTTTGACATTAAAATTTACATTTTTAATGTAAAGAATGGTTCATTAAAAAGATTCGTTTTTGATAAAAATATTTTAACACAAAAAATCACGTTTTTAATGTAAGTAGGAATCATTAAAAATATTCTATTTTAACATGTGTACGAAGAATAATAATTTAAGATCGTCCTATAAATTATATTTATATATATATGTAAATATAAATTAAAATAAATCGAATCACGCTGCTGCAAATCGCGATGTTGAATCGTAATTTCAGACGATTACACCGAGAGATCCGACCGTTGGATTTTCCCAAAATCAGAACTGTTGGGTTCATTTTGGAAAGATCTTTCCAACGGTATAAAATTTTCTATGATCCAACAGTAAGATTTTGAGAAATGTGTAATTCAAATTTTGATAAAAACAGCGCCAGGGCCGCGTAATGACTTGAAGCGTCGTTTAATTAAAAATGGCAATTTTTATATAAATAAAAATAGCGATAAATCATTATAAAATATTATAAATGATATGGAATGAAAAGAAATGATTTGAATTATATATATTCGTGAATTATTTGAAAAGGTCGAGTTAACTCTCATTTCAAATAATTAATCGACGGTTAAAAGTCGAAGATATTGAAGACCGTGGTAGAAGACCGATGATTTTCACATCGAATGGATAACTACAGATGCCTTTGATTGGAGGTGCTTCCCTGAAAGGGTTATAGTGGTAGTAGCCCGGACGTACTTGTTGATTGTCCGGATATGCGAGAGCCTCTCTTCCGTATTGGACATATGGAACGAGGAATAAGGCGTCTCCGGTTTCGTTCAGACCCAGAACGGACTTGTAAATGGATGTATGTCTGACATTGGATTTTATTCGGTGCTGATTGATTTCTATTAAATATATATCTATTTGGTGGCGGAGAATTTATTCTATTGCTTAACACCTTCTCTAAGACGTACGAGCTTAGAGGTTATATATTGGTAGACATCAGTCGCATAGTGTGAATTGTCAGTGTGGCATGCCAAGATGCAGATGATCAAGGCTTATTGTTGAAAAGCAGAGTCTTGTGATTGATGATCAAAGCACAGCTTTAATTAGCATAGCTTTTTGTATAGCATTACTTCGCGAGCCTTACACCCCGGTATGAACCAGAAATGGGAGAGGACTGCAGGGAGGACATACGTTTCTTTCTAGCTAGGAGTGGTGTCATGGTATGGAGCCCAAGCATTTTTACTTATGTGGATGATGGAATGAGGCGCCTCGGATTTGAGTCCCTAGTGGATCTTTATTTATGCCTTATAGGGAAGGGAAACATATTGTTCAGGAATTACCAATCCACTAAAGTATTTGTGGACCAGCCCTGAAGATCCAAGGTGCATTTACGGCTGATCCTGAGGCTCGGGCTAGAGAGTCTCGATTTCGGTAAGGACGATCCCTTGCCTTGGTTCATGATGGAAATCCAACTTCCAATACGACACCATGTGGTTTTGATTGTAAAACTAGTACGGCGACATAGTATATGGTAGCTATGCCGTCTATGATTGATGCATTATGATTGAAATGTTTTTGGAACATATATACACTAATAATATTATCAAATCTGTTTTATCGTATCAAGAATTTTTAACCATTATAATGTAAAACTCTATCCTTTGGTTTGCGTTGCATTGTGTGATGGGACCTGAGTCTTATAATGGTTTCATTTTTCTAAAAAGCATTGCGTTATTTAACGATTTACTTTATTTCATGCACTGGCAATCCAATGGAGTAAACCCGTTCTGCGTTAGCGGCGTGGTCCTGTGATTAGACTTATTATTAATTAGGTTAAGCAAGATTTTTCATACCAGTCCCATGACTGACTCGTAGTTTGTTTCACTTTGCAAACTCGGGTGCCCTCTTTTCCACATGGGCAGCCTTGTATTCAGGTTTTAGCAGACTCATTCTGGATAGCTATGGAGATGAAGATGGATCCTATCATTCCTATTATGCTGTTCAGACTTCATTTAGTTTATTATGTTGATTCCGCTGTAGACATTTTATATTAAGCTGAAACTGTATTATGTACTAAGTATGATCCTATTATGTTGTGTAACTCTGATGATATATTATTTCCAGTGTAATTTGTGATACTTTTTCTGCTGTAATTCTATATTTTTGTTCTGCTGTTATGTATACTTGAGGGATTTAGAATAACTGTTGGTGATTATGTATACTTGAGGGTTTCCACGTTGAGAGGAGTAGTTGTTTCGGGAAGACTGGGAAGTTGGCACCGAGGTTCATTGGTCCATTACCTATACTCGAAAGGATTGGAACTCTTGCTTACAGGGTTCAGTTGCCTGACTGGTTGCCAGAGGTACATGATGTATTCCATGTGCCTCAACTTCGAAAGCATGTACATGATCCAGACTTGATTGCGGAGGAAGTTGCACAGCAAGATTTGGAGATTACCCCAAGCTTAGCAGTAAGAAGGGAGCCAGTAAAGATCATTGGCAAAGAAACCCAAGTTCTGAGGAACAAAAGAATTCATCTAGTCAAAGTGCAGTGGAGCGAAGATCCTAGAGACTGTACATGGGAGAACGAGGATAGCATCAAACAGGCTTATCCCCAATGCAGAGTGGATATCTCTGATTAGCTCTGGTGCAAGGTACATTTACAATATTGTACATTTTCCGTTATGTTTCCTACTTTACTGTTGTTTCCTTTTCAGGAACGAAAAGTTTTTAAGTAGGGGAGATTGTAACAACCAGGAAAAACAGAACCAATTTAAAAATTTTATTTTGGTGATTTTAATGAATTTTGAATAGTTAAAATAATTTATTTTAAATAATAATGATTAAAAATTTAATAATTAAATGTTTTATATTTTAATTTAAAGAAAAATGGACTGAAACGATTGAATGGGCTGATGCGACCTAATCCATTATGTCAAAAATAGGGGCATTTAGCTAGGGGCAACATTTGTTGGGTCGGAATTGAAGTTAGTAGGAATTAACGGGCCTTGGTGAGATTAAATAATTTAAAATTATAAAAATGGATTTAATAAAGAAATACAAAACACTAATACGTATATGAGCCGCCGCCATCAGTTTTAAACAGTGAAACACGTTCGTTTCTTCTTCTCCAAACAACTCTCGATCCTCTCAACAAATTCAAGTGCTCCATTAGGGAATTCGGTAGAGAATTTTCCAAGCTTCAAGCTCATGCCAATTCCAAAAAAATTCATTGCGAATTGAAGAAGAACCCACCCCGCAAAGTTGCGCCGCTTGCACCTGATTTCCACCACCCTAAGGCGTGCGAGTTCGCCATTGTTGAGGGAGGAGGGGCGGCCTTCGTAGCTCCTCGACGACGTGAGGTCTGATCGTCTTCAAGCGCGGCGGTATGAGAGATAAATCAAACCTTAACTTTGAACAATTCTGAAAACATGCGGCCTAAATACTAAGGAAGAAGAAGGTACTAATTAATTAATTAATTAATTAAATGTAATTAAATCTTTAGATGATCATATCTCATTCGTACTTACTCAGAATTTGACAAAACTGAATGCGTTGGAATCACAACGACAAGATCTACATTTCAGAAGTGACTGGGACAGATTTGGAGCTGGCTATAATTTTAGAAGAAATAAAAAGCAATGTGAGATATCTGAATCCAAAATAAATAAATAAAATTATATTAGGTTGCAGATGGAGTTTAGAAACTCCTGACACCGTCGTCCATAGACCATGGACGACTTGATTGTATTGTGGTGTGAATTTGATTGTGAATGTGGTTGAATCGAAATCGATCGTGTTTGTGGAAAATTCATATAATAGTGAAAAGAAATTGTATTAGAAAAATTAAACCCTTGTATCGCCGCAAGGCCTAGGTTAGGAGAGGAGCCGTACTAGGGACGGTGTCGGTTTTAATTACCCTGTCGTTATGCTGCCGAAATTTTCCGGAATATTTATGTGTTGTGAAATATTCATGTTATGATATAAAATTGTTTGAACAATAAAAATTAGATTTTTATTGTATATACAAAATAAAAAATGATCATTATTTAAAATGAAAATTGTTTAACTATAAATTCACATTTTTATTGTAAATAAAAAATGAACATTAGTTGAAATAAAAATGTGTTAACATTGAAATCTACATTTTTAATGTAAATGAATTCTTAGAAAATGACCATTTTTAAACAAAAATGCTTTTACATCGTAACTCACATTTTTTAATGTAAAGAAAAGATGACAAATATTCATTTATTTGAAATGAGAATGTGTTAATAATAAAAATGCACATTTTTATTGCATAGGAGAAAAGATGAAAAATATTCATTGATTTGAAATGAAAATATATTAACAATAAAAAGTTTACATTATTATTGTAAATAAGAAATATGAAAAATGATTCATTTATTGAACTAAAAAGTTAAAACAATAACAAGTTTACATTTTTATTGTAAATGAGAAATATGAAAAAAGATTCATTTGTTGAATTTAAAAGTTAAACAATAAAAAGTTTACCTTTTTATTGTAAATGAGAAATATGAAAAATGATTCATTTTTTGAATTAAAAAGTTAAACAATAAAAAGTTTACATTTTTATTGTAAATGGGAAATATGAAAAATGATTCATTTGTTGAATTAAAAAGTTAAACAATAAAAAGTTTACATTTTTATTGTAAATGATAAATATGAAAAATGATTTGTTTGTTGAATTAAAAAGTTAAATAATAAAAATTTTACATTTTTATTGTAAATGGGAAATATGAAAAATGATTCATTTGTTGAATTAAAAAGTTAAACTATAAAAAGTTTACATTTTTATTGTAAATGAGAAATATGAAAAGTGATTCATTTGTTGAATTAAAAAGTTAAACAATAAAAAGTTTACATTTTTATTGTAATTGAGAAATATGAAAAATGATTCATTTGTTGAATTAAAAAGTTAAACAATAAAAAGTTTACATTTTTATTGTAAATGAGAAATATGAAAAATGATTCATTTGTTGAATAAAAAAGTTAGACAAAAAAAAGTTTACATTTTTATTGTAAATGAGAAATACGAAAAGTGATTCATTTGTTTGGATAAAAAGATAAACAATAAAAAGTTTACATTTTTGTTGTAAACGAGAAATATGAAAAATGATTCATTTGTTGAATTAAAAAGTTAAACAATAAAAAATTTACATTTTTATTGTAAATGAGAAATATGAAAAGGGATTCATTTGTTTGGATAAAAAGTTTACATTTTTATTGTACAGAAAAAAATATGAAAAATGATTTGTTTGTTGAATTAAAAAGGTCAAGCAATAAAAAGTTTACATTTTTATTGTACATGAAAAATGAACATTGGTTTGAATAAAAAAGTTAATAAAATGGTGTTTACATTAAAATTTACATTTTAATGTATGTATGAATCATATTAAAAGATTCAAGATTATAAAGTTGTGTTTACATAAAAGATTACATTTTTATGTAATAAAGATTCATTAAAAATTGTTCATAGTTTGTTAATATGATGTAACATAAAAGATTTCCTTTTTATGTAATAATGATTCATTGAAAATATTCATAGCTTGTTAAAAATGTTTCTGCATTAAAATTTACATTTTTAATGTATAGTTGAATCATTATAGAGATACAAGATTGACAAAAATGTTGTAACATTAAAGTTTACATTTTTAATGTGAATTAAGCAATGAAAAAGATTCATTTTTTAATAAAATGTTTTGACATTAAAATTTACATTTTTAATGTAAAGAATGGTTCATTAAAAAGATTCGTTTTTGATTAAAATGTTTATACACAAAAATCACATTTTTAATGTAAGTAGGAATCATTAAAAATATTCTATTTTAACATGTGTATGAAGAATAATAATTTAAGATCGTCGAATAAATTATATTTATATTTACATATATATATATATATATATATATATATGTTAATATAAATTAAAATAAAACGAATCGCGCTCCTGCAATTAGCAATGTGGAATCGTAATTTCAAACGATTATACCGAGAGATCCGACCGTCAGATTTTCCCAAAACCAGAACCGTTGGGTTCGCTTTGGAAAGATCTCTCCAACGATATAAAATTTTCTATGATCCAACGGTTAAATTTTAAGAAATGTGTAAATCAAATTTTGATAAAAACGGCGTCAGGGCCGCGTAATGACCTGAAGCGTCGCTTAATTAAAAATGACTATTTTTATACAAACAAAAATAGCAATAAATCGTTATAAAATATTATAAACGATATGGAATGAAAATAAATGATTTGAATTATATATATTCGTGAATTATTTGAAAAGGCCGACTTAACTCTCATTTCAAACTATTAATCGACGATTATAAGTCGAAGATATTGAAGACGGTGGTTGAAGACCGGCGATTTTCACATCGAATGGATGACTACTGATGCCTTTGATTGGAGTTGTTGCCTTGAAAGGGTTACAGTTGTAGTTGTCCGGATGTACTTGTTGATTGTCCGGATATGCAAGAGCCTTTCTTCCGTATTGGACATATGGAACGAGGAATAAGGTGCCTTCGGTTTCGTTCAGACCCAGAACGGACTTGTAAATGGATGTATGCCTGGCATTGGATTTTATTCTGTGCTGATTGATTTCTATTAAATATATATCTGTTTGGTGGCGGAGAATTTATTCTCTTGCTTAACACTCTTCTCTGAGACGTACGAGCTCAGAGGTTATATATTGGTAGACATCAGTCGCATGACATGAATTGTCAGTGTGGCATGCCAAGATGCAGATGATCAAGGCTTATTTTTGAAAAGCAGAGTCCTGTGGTTGATGATCAAAGCGCGACTTTAATTAGCATAGCTTTGTGTATAGCGTTACTTCGCGAGCCTCACACCCCGGTATGAACCAGGAAAGGGAGAGGACTGCAGGGAGGAGATACGTTTCTTTCTAGCTAGGAGTGGTGTCATCATATGGAGCCCAGACATTTTTACTTATGTGGATGATAGAAAGAGGCGCCTCGGATTTGAGTCCCTAATGGCTCTTTATTTACGCCCAATAGGACGGGGAAACGTATTGTTCAGGAATTACCAATCCACTAAAGTATTTGTGGACCAGCCCTGAAGATCCAAGGTGCAGTTGCGGCTGATCCTGAGGCTCGGGCTAGAGAGTCTCGAATTCGGTAAGGACGATCCCTTGCCTTGGTTCATGATGGAAATCCAACTTCCAATATGACACCATGCGGTTTTGATTGTAAAACTAGTACGGCGACATAGTATATGGTAGCTATGCCGTCTATGATTGATACATTATGATTGAAATGTTTTTGAAACATATATACACTAATAATAATATCAAATATGTTTTATCATATCAAGCATTTTTGACCATTATAAGGCAAAACTCTATCCTCTGGTTTGCGTTGCATTGTGTGATGGGACTTGAGTCTTATAATGGTTTCATTTTTCTAAAAAGCATTGCGTTGTTTAACGATTTACTTTATTTCAAGCACTGGCAATCCAATGGAGTAAACCCGTTCCGCATTAGCAGCGTAGTCTTGTGATTAGCCTTATTATTAAATAGGTTAAGTAAGATTTCTCATACCAGTCCCATGACTGACTCATAGTTTGTTTCATTTTGTAAACTCGGGTGCCCTCTTTTCCACATGGGCAGCCATGTATTCAGGTTTTAGCAGACTCATTCTGGATAGCTATGGAGCTGAAGATGGATCCTATCATTCCTATTATGTTGTTCAGACTTCATTTAGTTTATTATGTTGATTTCGCTGTAGACATTTTATATTATGCTGAAATTGTATTATGTACTAAGCATGATCCTATTATGCTGTGTAACTCTGATGATATATTATTTCCAGTGTAATTTGTGATACTTTATCTGCTGTAGTTCTATTTTTTTGTTCTGCTGTTATTGTTGATGTGTTATATTCCAATGATTATCCTTGCTTCCGTGACACAGAGTTTGGGGTCATCACACTAGATAATTGTAGACAATTAAAAGGGGTCAGACTTCATATGTCTGGTATGAGTGTATTTAAAAACAGGTGGCATATAAAAGCTGATAGTAGGTGATACTCAAATCTCTAACTTATCAGGTGTAATAGTCTTTACTGAGCACAATTTTCTCTATTATATCATTATGAAGACGTATAAATGCTCAACTTCTACTTCAAGACTTTATTAGCATAGATCTCAGTTTATATACAGATGTGAAAATAAGTCTATCATGAACATATGAATTAAAACTTCCATTCAACCAGCATATACATTTCGCAGTTCGATCTACGTTTATGAGATATACAATTATATTAAGCAATCATGTCTTTTCTTAGGTCCTGTTAGTTACACCATACTAAGTTTTCACATCAAAATTTAGCCAATATAATCAGTAATTCATAACATAAATCTGGAAACAAACATCCAAACAAAGGCATAGTATTTCGTACAAAATATACATCCCTAGTCCTTCCCCAACTCGGTCTTACATCAACTAAATTAGGGGAATATAAACCGTAGTTTGGCTATTTTACAATTGAGGGGTACCATTATAATAACTCAGTCATTTAAATTAACTCCCTGAGTATAAAGGAAGCATAAATCAATTTACAATTTTTATCATTTACTTTATACATATACAAAGAACTATACTCTTCATATATATATAAATCAATTTACTGATCAAATAATATTATTTTAAAGTTATAAAAATTTGGGTTATCACCACTGCTTTGATACTAACTGAAGCGACCAACAAATTTACACCAAATTTAAAATCATTTTTATTTATCATTTATAAACAAAACAGAGTCAAGTTTTTCTTACAATCAAAACACGACCAGGATGACTTAGCACCATTATAGAAATACAAGTATAATTCAAACTCTAACATTTATATATGAAGATGTACAAGTCTCCTTTACTTGTATCAGAGTCAAATTAAATGGCAAAGGATATTAGATTAATTACAAACAATTAATCAGTACATAGCTTACAACCAAGATTGAAATAACTTGGCTTCTGTTCTAAAATCATTTCCCTTTAAAATAAATAACTTATTAATATTCTAATTAATAAGTAATATTAATACTTAACATTTTTTCCTTATTTGAAAACTGTAACGATCCGGATTTTTGAATAGTTTATTTTAAATATTTAGTATGGTTTTAAATATCGAATTGATAATATAAATGAATTTTATATTTAGCTGTTGATTTAATAATCGGTTTTGATTTAATATCGAATATATTAAATTATTGTAATTCAAAATATAATTGAAATCGAAGTTAAAAACTGAATCAAAATGATTCAGATGATAAGTAGGAATTTTATTTGATAGATACGATAATAAATAATAATTTAATTCAAAGAATTTGTGGTTTTCGAATTTAAATTTATTTTATATTAATTTAATATGGTATATATGTTGAAATTTAATTTCAGAATATTTACTGTTGAGTTCAGAATAGGGTTATTACATTAAAATGTCGGTCAGTACGCTAGAATAGCGGTTCGTGATTTCAATTAACGAACCTCGAAATATTTGATTGTGGATAGGATCAAAATCAAATCGATATCTGTTTAAAATAAAGTGAGAATCTTTTTAAATCAAATCAATATAAATAACCGATTTTTTTTTCACGCAGCTTATCTTCCTCGAGCACGAAAATTTGCCTCTTCCTTTTGATATCAAGCAGACATGGAATTTAATAGCTGCGTACTGTTGTTCCCTGTTCTCTCCTATAAAACCCAGGTCCATCATGAGATCCTTTTCATTTTTCCCCTTCCATTCTTTTTCCCTGAAAATCACGAAAAGCGATTCCTCCTATTATAAAAAAAAAAGAATTGAATCGCAAGTTCCAGAAGTCGAAATCAAAGACCGCGACGAAGTCTGGAACTCGAGTAGGCGCTGAAGGCACTTGCGATTGCAGGAGAAAGGGGTCGCGATGGGTTAAAACAGGCGAGTTCGATTTAAGGGTTCGATTTTTATGGGGCAAGGAGCGTTCGACGTTCAAGAAGTAGGGTTGAGCTATGGAGATCGAACAGGGTATTGAGGGTTCGAACTTTATTGTGAAGTTGCGATGTTTGTAAAAAGGGAAAATGATGGGTTGTTCATCATTGATGATGAGCTCGTGAATTTTCTGAAATAGGGGAAAGGGCGGTTACAGTAATGAAAGAAGGGTTTCGACAGATGGATTGTAAGGAGTAGCAGGCTAGGGAATTTAATTTGGGAAGAAGTGGATTTTAAACATGAATTAAAGTAACTATTTTTAATTTAAGTTTTTATCACATATATATTGTTAGTAGCTTAAAAATACTGTATTTAATTTATAGTGCAATATAAAATGTAGACGGGGCAAGGAAAAATCATAAACCAAGTTAGGTGGATTTTGTAGCTGCAAGAGATACGAACTAGTGTTGGTTTTGGAGTCGCTTTGGATTTTTATTCAGAATAAGTCGATCAGCAAATAAAATTCACAGTGAGTAAATCTCACTCACCTTTTAGTTATAATTATTTTTATCAGTTAAAATAATTGGTTGTTGCTTGTTGGAATGCTTTTTGGTTGTTTTAAATATATTAGTTATTTAGGGTGACTATTATATATATATATATATATATATATTGGTTTGGTGGTTGAATTCCCGCAGTTTCATTAGCGGATGCCCGCAGTATCAGTAGCGGATGATCATACGCCCACGTATATAAGTGGATCCCCTTTTATACCACGATATCCTTCCTTGAAGCAGGATGGGTATTATTTATGTTGACTAACGTTTGTGGATGTAAGAAAACAGGTTGGAGGAATCCAACTGGATTCCTCAAAAATATATTATATGTTTTTTGTTTGCTTGATTTCATATATGTCGTGTTAATAATCCAATGATTGAAAATTGGATGATTTGATTATTTTAAATATCACTGGGCCAAGTTTTAATTTATAAAAATATCCTGAAAAGGATATTTGAGATAAAAGGGAAATTCTATTTTAAAATAGAATTTGAGATTTGAGTAGAATAAAAATATTAATTTGTTTTTTTTAAAAAGAAATAAAACAAGTAGTTCCTTTATAAACGAAGTTTATAAATAGTTCATTTACAAACGAAGTTTATAAATAAAGTGAAAAGAATTATCATTTGATAATTCAGAAATAGAAATCCAAGTGTGAATTCGAAAAGGGAAATTTATTTTTCCAAATAGAGATTTTATTTCTAATGAATTTCAAATTGTCTTGTTTAACTATATAAACAAGTAAAATAAATGGTGTTTGTAAATGAAAAGGGAAATTATCATTGGATAATCTGAATATTTAAATTCAAATGTGAATTTAAAAATAGAAAGGAAAAATCGTTTTAAAAGAAATAAATGATGTAATTTATGTTCTGATGTTCAGAATATAAATTGAACGAAAATAAATCAATAAGGTTTATGGTTTGAATTCAATTAATTCGAATTTTTATTTAAATAGAAGTCAAATTGAATAAATAGAATTTGAATAA
This sequence comes from Allium sativum, assembly GCA_030737875.1. Classification (NCBI taxonomy): domain Eukaryota; kingdom Viridiplantae; phylum Streptophyta; class Magnoliopsida; order Asparagales; family Amaryllidaceae; genus Allium; species Allium sativum. The sequence goes on from CM060920.1 coordinate 497,884,306, forward strand.
AATTGAATATAGTGATTCAAATGGAATTGAATAAAGAAAAGTCAAATAGAGATTTAAATAAAGTTTAACTATAGAATTTGAAAAGAAAATTCAAATAGAATTTGAATGGAATTTGAATATAGAAATTTAAACGGGATTTGAATAGAGAATTTAAATATAGAATTTGAATATAGAAATTCAAAGAGGATTCAAATATAGAATTAGAATATAGAAATTTAAATAGATGTTGAATATACAAAAAAAATAAAGGAAATTCAATTATAGAATTTGAATATAGCATTCAAATGAAAACTTAAACTATGGGATTTAAATATATAATTTAAATGGAATTAAAAATATGGAATTTGAATATAGGATTCAAATAGAAGTGAAATTGGAGTTTGAATATAGAATTCAAATAAAAGTGAAAATGGAGTTTGAGTGGAGTTGAATTCACTTTAAACGAAGTTTAACGTTTATATTTATAAATATAATTAAAACGAACTCGCTGCAGCACTGCAGTTCGTAAATTGTCGTTTCGAACTTCAATCGAGTATACAGAGCTCAATTGAAGTCGGAATTCTTTGAAACAAGAAACGTTGGGACCGATTAGATAATAGTTTTCTAATGGAAGAGAAAAATCTGGATTTCGTCGTATAGATTTTGAGTTATGTAAAAATCAAATTTTCAGAAAAAGCAGCGCCATAACCATTTAAAAACCATAACGGTTTATTTAATTTTATAAAAGGATTTCTAAGTGAATAAAATCCGAATTTCTATTCAAAAAATTTCAGATTTGAGTTGTAAATTTTTTGTGAACTCAAGTGGAGTAATGAATTGATTTTTGAAACAGAAATCAGATTTTTGATTATTGAATAGAATTAACTAATTTGAATAGTAATTAGTTAATGAGATTTGAATTGAAATGGGGCGTTGAATAAGTGAAAGAGATTTGAAAATTTATATTCGAAATAGAAAAGAGGACTAGAATTGAAATTGAAATTTCAATTTGGTTATGAGCGAATTGAATGCTTTGAAAAAACATGTTATGTTCAAACAAAGAAGTGAAATAGGCAAATGGCTAATTAAAGAATAAATGGGCGAAACTGAATTCAAACGATTAGATAGTGTTGAATTGAATTGAAAACAGGTAAACATGTGTTATGAAGGTATGGAATGAAGTATATGAAGAGAATGAAGATTTTAATTTATGTGCCCGACAAAAAGGTACATATTTAAATTCATATATGTGATTTTATGCGCCGTATGGGCAAGCCGCTTGACTTTTTCTTTTTCTTTTGAATTGGAAGGGCCATGGGAGGCTATTTGAAATATCCCGAAGCTCCCGGTACAAGGGAGGTTATGGCGAATTTTTCTGGGAATTTAAAGAGTTAGAATATTTTTAAAGAAAAATTTGATAGTTAGAAAGGAATGTATCGATATATATAGAATTCGATAAGTAAACGAATTTAAAGTAGAATATTATAAACAAAAAGGGAAATCTATAAATTAGAAATAGAAAGTGAACCCTATACATATTTTAAAATGGATAATTGGGTTTTATAGTGTGTTTATTCGAGGTTAGTGGTTTTGCCGTTTTGAAGTTAAGGATGTTTTCAGTTAAGGTCTGAGAGGTAATTTTACCCCAACTTGATTGATTTCATTTTTAATGGATAGATAGCAAGATCCAGTCATGAAGAGAAGTATTTGAATAATAGTTTGGTCGAATAAAATATTTTGGGTTGTTTGTAACGATGTTGTATACAGCATTCGTTTTAACTCAAGTGATGAAATTTTGGAAATATAAAAGTAAATATTTCCTGAGTATAATTAAAATAGTCGTCATAGAGATAAGTGATTGAAATTCTTTTCAATTGCAAATAGAGATATTTTCTAATATATAGAAAATAAAAGGAGTTTATATTTGGAAACGTTTTCCAAATGGCATAAGAGGCTAAGATGATTATTGAAAATATTTGGTTAACAAATATTGATAGGGAAAAGGAGAAGAGATTTAATTAGTGAAAATATTAATGAAAAAGGCCCAGTGATTATTTGATGTTCTGAATGGATGTTTGTTTATTTTTCTTCGATAGTTAAATAACCGACTATCGAAGTGTTTGCCAATATCGTTGTCAATATGGAGAGACCGGTTGGATTATTATCCGTGAACCACTCTGTATTGGCAGTAGCGTTGCGAATCAGATTATGTGAAGATAATCAAAGACGGAGCAAAATGCAAGGGCTTTTTCTATTAATAGAAATTGTGCCTTCGGTTTCGTTCAGTCCCAGAACGAACGTATATGGACGAATGTCTGACAAAGTATTTCCAATGATCTAATGGGTTGGTCTGTATAAATATATATGGTTGCAACAGATTTATTCCCTTAGCATAACATCCAGAATATTTGTGCAAATCAATTAGTGATTAATGGATCTGACAATGTGTCATTCAAAGTGATTGTGCTATCAGTGAATGGAAAGCAATCGTAGCCTCAGGATTCAACAACCGGGAAATGACAAAAATCGGGCAGGCAGCATGGCTATGTGGGTCGCTCCCATTAGGATGTATAATCACCTATCTAGAGATTCATTTAATTCCTTATTCTATTCGATGCTGTTCCATTCGGGAAACGGTTGCTGATCCCAACCGTTGGTGATATACATTCGATACACTCAAGCGAAATGAGTGGTCGGTCATGTGTGGGCCGGGTTGCAAGATGTTCTTGTTGAACCCCAGTGTATCGCCTCTAGAGTACACTGATCGGAAGGTGGTTCCATACCTTGTCATAGTTGGAATCCAATCTCCAATAAGCGCCCTGCGGTTTTTGATTTTATACTATATATGTGGAGCGTGAGATGCAAGCGTTCTGCTATTTGGTTATTTATTTGATGTAGACACTATTATAATATCATTGGTTTTCGTATCAAAGTGTTTTGGGTTATAGTAAGGTAAAAACCGTCCATGTTTATGTGTGGGTTGGTCTTACTATTATCTTTTCTTTCGAAAGGATTTTGAAAGTTAAACAAGTGGTTGGAGTTTACTCACACCAGTCCCATGACTGACCCAGAGTTTATTTTGTTTTGTTTCCCTAAACTCTTGGGTGCCCAAATTTGTACGGGCAGTCAAGTAGTCGGGATTTTACAGATTCACTTGGAGGTGCTTGGAGCAGGAGGCTTCAGTGTTAGATATATAGTATTTTTATTTCCGCTGTGTTGTAAGTGTTGTAGTCTGATAACTGTATGTTATACAGTGAAAATTTTGTATTTCAAAAGTTATGTTATTTAATATATTTTATTCGTTCCGCTGTGAGCTGTGTCTTCTTTGTTTTCTTCTATTCTAATATTTCTTTCTTTCTATTCCTCGTCCTCTAACTTCTTTCTAATAATGATTCGCATTTCTGTGCAATTTGGGTTGGACGTGTGGTGTTATTAGTCAACTCAGATGGTACGGATTTGTGGGTCATTACAGTTGGTATCAGAGCTTAGGTTGAGTGAATACCTAGGCTTGTGTGGCATGTGCTCATTAGAGATAGGGTCAGTAGTACCCTAGAATGAGTTGAGTATATATATGAGAGCGCGTATTTGTAAATTGATATAAAAATTGTTTTATATTGTGTTGGGTAGTCTGTTGAGTGGATTATGAATTCTGATCGAATAGTGGGACACCACGAAGTCGATAGGAATTTCTAAACACTAGAACAGAGGATTGAACACGATATTGTTTTAAAGTGGGTAGATGAAATTATTTTACCGAATATTCTATTTTGATATAGAAAGAATAATTTTATGAAATTATTATAATATATGGATGTGTTGGTTGTTATTATAATCAAATTAAAAAAAAAATTGAGTGGTTATCTATAACCAAAATAGTATTTGTATATGAATGAAATATACAAATGAGATGAATTAAAATTGAATTCAAACCAGAATTTGGAATTTAAAATCCTGGGAAGTTTGAAAATATTTTCTGAAGTATAATATAGTTTTGTTTTGAAAGGATTATTAAATAAAAATCATTTTTGAATGGATTCTGAAAGTGTTAAAGCACTGAACTCACTTCAGTGGCTGGAAAATAATTCTGATGAGGACTGCAGCTTCATCAGTGTTCATTTTCGAGTTTCTAAGTGACGAATTGCTACTTCAGAAAAGTTTTTAATGAAAATTTGTTTGAAAGAAAACAAGTTGTTTTGAAAATTCAAATGTTTTGAATTTGAAATGGAAATAAATATATATGTATATATTTATGTGATTTCGAAAGGATTTAAAATGAAATCCCAGGAATGTGATTGTGGAAAATTTAAACAAATCGTAGTAAATAAATTGATCAGAATCAATTTGAATGGAATGTGAATTGATTGTAAATCATTCGGATAAAAATGAATGTGAGTATATATATGAAAACCAAAAGTTGGTTGGGACTAAAATTATCGAAATATGAGGAGTTAAGTTTCAACATAAGTGAATTGTTGAAAAGTAATGGATTGGTATCATTTTTCCTACCTTAGCAATTTAGAGGACGAAATTATTTTAAGGGGGGAAGAATGTAACGACCCGGATTTTTGAACAGTTTATTTTAAATATTTAGTATGGTTTTAAATATCGAATTGATAATATAAATGAATTTTATATTTAGCTATTGATTTAATAATCGGTTTTGATTTAATATCGAATATATTAAATTATTGTAATTCAAAATATAATTGAAATCGAAGTTAAAAACTGAATCAAAATGATTCAGATGATAAGTAGGAATTTTATTTGATAGATACAATAATAAATAATAATTTAATTCAAAGAATTTTTGGTTTTCGAATTTAAATTTATTTTATATTAATTTAATATGGTATATATGTTGAAATTTAATTTCAGAATATTTACTGTTGAGTTCAGAATAGGGTTATTACATTAAAATGTCGGTTAGTACGCTAGAATAGCGGTTCGTGATTTCAATTAACGAACCCCGAAATATTTGATTGTGGATAGGATCAAAATCAAATCGATATCTGTTTAAAATAAAGTGAGAATCTCTTTAAATCAAATCAATTATAAATAGCCTATTTTTTTCACGCAGATTATCTTCCTCGAGCACGAAAATTTGCCTCTTCCTTTTGATATCAAGCAGACATGGAATTTAATAGCTGCGTACTGTTGTTCCCTGTTCTCTCCTATAAAACCCAGGTCCATCGTGAGATCCTTTTCATTTTTCCCCTTCCGTTCTTTTTCCCTGAAAATCACGAAAAGCGATTCCTCCTATTATAAAAAAAAAGAATTGAATCGCAAGTTCCAGAAGTCGAAATCGAAGACCGTGACGAAGTCTGGAACTCGAGTAGGCACTGAAGGCACTTGCGATTGCAGGAGAAAGGGGTCGCGATGGGTTAAAACAGGCGAGTTCGATTTAAGGGTTCGATTTTTATGGGGCAAGGAGCGTTCGACGTTCAAGAAGTAGGGTTGAGCTATGGAGATCGAACAGGGTATTCAGGGTTCGAACTTTATTGTGAAGTTGCGATGTTTGTAAAAAGGGAAAATGATGGGCTGCTCATCATTGAGGATGAGCTCGTGAATTTGCTGAAATAGGGAAAAGGGCGGTTACAGTAATGAAAGAAGGGTTTCGACAGATGGATTGTAAGGAGTAGCAGGCTAGGGAATTTAATTTGGGAAGAAGTGGATTTTAAACATGAATTAAGGTAACTATTTTTAATTTAAATTTTTATCACATATATATTGTTAGTAGCTTAAAAATACTGTATTTAATTAATAGTGCAATATAAAATGTAGATGGGGCAAGGAAAAATCATAAACCAAGTTAGGTGGATTTCGTAGCTTTAGGAGATACGAACTAGAGTTGGTTTTGGAGTCGCTTTGGATTTTTATTCAGAATAAGTCGATCAGCAAATAAAATTCACAGTGTGTAAATCTCACTCACCTTTTAGTTATAATTATTTTTATCAGTTAAAATAATTGGTTGTTGCTTGTTGGAATGCTTTTTGGTTGTTTTAAATATATTAGTTATTTAGGGTGACTATTATATATATATATATATATTGGTTTGGTGGTTGAATTCCCGCAGTTTCATTAGCGGATGCACGCAATATCAGTAGCGGATGACCCTATGCCCATGTATATAAGTGGATCCCCTTTTATACCACGATATCCTGCCTTGAAGCAGGATGGGTATTATTTATGTTGACTAACGTTTGTGGATGTAGGAAAACAGGTTGGAGGAATCCAACTGGATTCCTCAAAAATATATTATCAGTTTGTTTGCTTGATTTCGTATATGTCGTGTTAACAATCCAATGATTGAAAATTGGATGATTTGATTGTTTTAAATACCACTTGGCTAAGTTTTAATTTATAAAAACATCCTGAAAAGGATATTTGAGATAAAAGGGAAATTCTATTTTAAAATAGAATTTGAGATTTGAGTAGAATAAAATATTAACTTGTTTTTTTTAAAAGAAATAAAACAAGTAGTTCCTTTATAAACGAAGTTTATAAATAGTTCATGTATAAACGAAGTTTATAAATAAAGTGAAAAGAATTATTATTTGATAATTCAGAAATAGAAATCCAAGTGTGAATTCGAAAAGGGAAATTTATTTTTCCAAATAGAGATTTTATTTCAAATGAATTTCAAATTGACTTGTTTAACTATATAAACAAGTAAAATAAATGGTGTTTGTAAATGAAAAGGGAAATTATCATTGGATAATCTGAATATTTAAATTCAAATGTAAATTTAAAAATAGAAAGGAAAAATCGTTTTAAAAGAAATAAACGATGTAATTTATGTTCTGATGTTCAGAATATAAATTGAACGAAAATAAATCAATAAGGATTTATGGTTTGAATTCAATTAATTCGAATTTTTATTTAAATAGAAGTCAAATTGAATAAATAGAATTTGAATAGAAATTGAATATAGTGATTCAAATGGAATTGAATAAAGAAAAGTCAAATAGAGATTTAAATAAAGTTTAACTATAGAATTTGAAAAGAAAATTCAAATAGAATTTGAATGGAGTTTGAATATAGAAATTTAAATGGGATTTGAATAGAGAATTTAAATATAGAATTTGAATATTGAATTCAAATATAGAATTTGAATATAGAAATTTAAATAGATGTTGAATATACAAAAAAATAAAGGAAATTCAATTATAGAATTTGAATATAGCATTCAAATGAAAATTTAAACTATGGGATTTAAATATATAATTTAAATGGAATTAAAAATATGGAATTTGAATATAGGATTCAAATAGAAGTGAAATTGGAGTTTGAATATAGAATTCAAATAAAAGTGAAAATGGAGTTTGAGTGGAGTTGAATTCATTTTAAACGAAGTTTAACGTTTATATTTATAAATATAATTAAAACGAACTCGCTGCAGCACTGCAGTTCGTAAATTGTCGTTTTGAACTTCAATCGAGTATATGGAACTCAATTGAAGTCAGAATTCTTTGAAACAAGAAACGTCGGGACCGATTAGATAATAGTTTTCTAATGGAAGAGAAAAATCTGGATTTCGTCGTATAGATTTTGAGTTATATCAAAATCAAATTTTCAGAAAAAGCAGCGACATAACCATTTAAAATCCATAACGGTTTATTTAATTTTATAAAAGGATTTCTAAGCGAATAAAATCCGAATTTCTATTCAGAAAATTTCAGATTTGAGTTGTAAATTTTTTGTGAACTCAAGTGGAGTAATGAATTGATTTTTGAAACAGAAATCAGATTTTTGATTATTGAATAGAATTAACTCATTTGAATAGTAATTAGTTAATGAGAATTGAATTGAAATTGGGCGTTGAATAAGTGAAAGAGATTTGAAAATTTATATTCGAAATAGAAAAGAGGACTAGAATTGAAATTGAAATTTCAATTTGGTTATGAGCGAATTGAATACTTTGTTTGAACATGTTATGTTCAAACAAAGAAGTGAAATAGGCAAATGGCTAATTAAAGAATAAATGGGCGAAACTGAATTCAAACGATTAGATAGTGTTGAATTGAATTGAAAACAGGTAAATATGTGTTAGGCGGGCATGGAATGAAGTATATGAAGAGAATGAAGATTTTAATTTATGTGCCCGACGAAAAGGCACATGTTTAAATTCATATATGAGATTTTATGCGCCGTATCGGCAAGCTGCTTGGCTTTTTCTTTTACTTTTGAATTGGAAGGGCCATGGGAGGCTATTTGAAATATCCCGAAGCTCCCGGTACAAGGGAGGTTATGGCGAATTTTTCCGGGAATTTAAAGAGTTAGAATATTTTTAAAAAAAAAATTGATAGTTAGAAAGGAATGTATCGATATATATAGAATTCGATAAGTAAACGAATTTAAAGTAGAATATTATAAACAAAAAGGCAAATCTATAAATTAGAAATAGAAAGTGAACCCTATACATATTTTAAAATGGATAGTTGGGTTTTATAGTGTGTTTATTCGAGGTTAGTGGTTTTGCCGTTTTGAAGTTGAGGATGTTTTCAGTTAAGGTCTGAGAGGTAATTTTACCCCAACTTGATTGATTTCATTTTTAATGGATAGATAGCTAGATCCAGTCTTGAAGAGAAGTATTTGAATAATAGTTTGGTTGAATAAAATATTTTGGGTTGTTTGTAACGATGTTGTATACAACATTCGTTTTAACTCAAGTGATGAAATTTTGGAAATATAAAAGTAAATATTTCCTGAGTATAATTAAAATAGTCGGGATAGTGATAAGTGATTGAAATTCTTTTCAATTGCAAATAGAGATATTTTCTAATATATAGAAAATAAAAGGAGTTGATATTTGGAAACGTTTTCCAAATGGCATAAGAGGCCAAGATGATTATTCAAAATATTTGGTTAACAAATATTGATAGGGAAATGGAGAAGAGATTTAATTAGTGAAAATATTAATTAAAAAGGCCCAGTGTGTAACACCCCACACTCGCTAAGGTCACTCACTAAGGGAATGCCTTAACTTCGGTGGAGTATTTTATGTGAATATAGAACAGAATAATTACAACAAGACAGATATAAGTAATACTTGAAATTTAAAACATCATTTCATTGCAGCAGAAGGTAAACATGTTTGGTTACATATCAAAAACCAACAAGAGTCAAGTACAAAATATCCATCTCGTTAAAACATAAGTACATAATCCCACTTCATACTAATAGCCATAATAGAAAAGATAACCGAGCTTTACTTCAAGAGTCCAAGCTCCAAAAGATAGATAAAGCAATCTGATCAAAGCCCACTAGTGCTAGGCCCACTCTGATAACCTGAGGGTTGGGAAAAAAATAAAAACAACGGGGTCAGACATAAGTCTGAGTGAGCCCTATAACTTTAACAATACAATCATTAAAGTAATTAGGGTATGATATAAACCCGGTACGGTACAATTGGGGATAAATGACTACACTAAGCAGCCAACTAGACTTAGGATGAACTAAGATAACGGTAAGGACGCGCCTATCCACCCAAGGATAAATACTACACTGCACCACACCAGATCTACCCACCCAAGGGTAATTCCTACACTGCACCACACCAGATCTACCCACCCAAGGGTAATTCCTACTTAAAGGTTGATCCCACCCAAGGACTAAGAAAATTTAACTAGTAGTTTCGTGTACCCCTAGCTGACTACATAGGTGCCGTCTGCTCCTATCTCCACTAGGTGTACCCTATACTTAGTAATCTTAATAGTAGTCTCGTGTACCCCTAGCTGACTACATAGGTGCCGTCTGCCCCTATCTCCACTAGGTGTACCCACTACTCCCATTCGATCGGCTCCCTATCGTAGATACTCGTGCTGGCCCCACAGTGGGGTGTATCACTCCCCAAAGTGGCAACCCAATACAATCAACGGTGCACGGCTTATACCTACACGATGCAACAACGTCTTACCTACCAACCCGGGTCCACACACGCATATGAAACCCGTTGGACTTGCGTTGCCACCGCTAACCCGTTTTGGCCTCTTATAGTCAAGCCCAGTACGCGTGTCCCGTCCTCGACATGGGTCGAGCCCAATAAGATACATATGGGTTACTGGTTGAAATGGGCCCCCACAAGCTACCCACCTAAGCTTGTCCCTTCTAGTGTATCCCACTTAACCCTTTTTAATAATCATGCCCACTTACATGTTTAGAGTTTGGTTAAGTCATCTAATCATATTTCAATTGCCACTCAAGGCACCCACTAGATTTCCCATGCCACCCAAGGCACTTACTTAATTTCCACATGCCACCCAAGGCACTTACTTAACCCTTTAATCATGTTTTATGCTATGTGTTCATGATGTTATGCAAGTCATATGCTACGTGATCATGATGTTATGCAAGTCTGTCTACCACAACCCAAATTCCCGTATTACCCTTCCTCGATCTCGGTAACCCATCAATGAAATTCATCGAGACACTATCCCACTTCCATAGCGGAACTTCCAATGGGTGAAGCAACCCACCGGGTTTCTTTTGCTCCGCTTTCACTTGTTGGCACACCAAGCATCTAGCAACATACTCGGCCACATCTTTCTTCATACCGGCCCAAAAGAAAACTCGCTTCATGTCTTGGTACATCTTGTCCCCACCGGGATGAATGGTCATCTTTGAACGATGCGCATCATCAAGTATAGCCTTCCTCAAACCCTCGTCTTGCGGTACACAAAGTCTACCGTCTCTACGTAAGCACCCCCTATCGTCTAGGGTGTACCTACTCAAATGGCTAGACGACTCCCCCCTTATGAGCCTCTTTACCAACTCAACCAACTGTGGGTCGTCATGCTGTGCCTCGCCAATCCGTCCCAAAAGAGTAGGTCTGACCTCTAAGGATGCTAGCAAACCGGGTACAAAGTCAACGGAAGGTCTGAAATCAAACATCGAGATAAATTCCAAGCTTCGTCGTTCTACGAACAATGGACTTAAGGACAACCTTTTTCTGCTCAAGGCGTCCGCCACCACGTTACCCTTGCCAGGGGTATACGCTATCTTGAAATCATAGGATGCCAAGAACTCCATCCACCTTTGTTGTCTTAAGACTATGCGCTCGAAGAGCCTCTAACACTTCCCTAAGATGTAGGGCATGCTTTTCTCCACTTCTAGAGAAAACCAGGATATTCTCCCATGCAAAATCGTCACAACTATCCATCTCTCACGCAGACCATCCTAGTCGAACTCGACATCCCCCAAGTGCAAGCCCCAAAGGCCTAAACCAATATTAGACAAACACCCAAGGGATACCTCCTTCGAATTCAGACGACCTACGTGAGATGATACTAGTAAAAACGGCTAAATAATTAAGCACTTGTCCAACTCTGGATGTCCTTGCCAGTCTCGCTCCAAAACCACCGTTGATCAAATAACTGGCTTTGCTTAACCTATTAAGCACATACGAAAACTTATTTCGCTCTTAGAAAAGACCAAGATGTCATCCACGAAGACCACTACGAAGTTATTTAGGTACTCCCTGAACACCCTACTCATCAAATCAACAAAGTATGTGGGGGCGTTCGTCAAACCAAATGGCATCACAAGCCACTCATAGAAACCATCCGGAGTCCTAAAGCCAGTCTTCTCTATACTATCCTCAGCCACCCTCAACTGATGAAACCCCGTGGCCAAGTCCAACTGCGAAAATACTGAGGCGCCAACCAACTGATCAAAGAGATCATCAATCCTCGGCAATGGGTGTCTATTCTTCTTTGTGAGCATGTTGAGTTTTCTATAGTCTACCCAAAGTCTGAGGGACCCATCCGCCTTCGTGGCAAAAACTACTGGAGCACCCCACTCTGATATACTTCGTCTTATGAACCCCTTCTCAAGCAACTCCCCTACTTGCTTATGGAGTTCCCTCCTCTCACGAGGAGCCATGTGGCGCACTGGCAAAGATACTGGTTTAGCATTGTCCACCAGATATATTCGGAAGTCTATCTCCCGCCTCGGAGGTAAGCCCTTCACCTCCTCAAACACATCCGAGTATTCCCGGACCACTCTAACAGATCGCAAACTCTCGACCGAAGCGTCAAGCGATTCAAGATAACTTAGCATAACAGAATCCATGGGATTACAAGAGATCTCGAGAGTGTTACCCAAGCGGGTCATGAGCCTAACAACTCTCCTTTCTCAATCAAGAACGGCACCATTACTGGATAACCAGTCCATGCCCAAAATCAACCCATAGCCCGTGAAGCCCAAAACAGAAGCATCACATCTAAACTCAACGCTAAGTATACAAATCTTCAAACCCAAACATATCATGGACAAATAAGTGGAGCCCCCAATTGGGTTTGAAGCAACCAAGGGATCATCTACTAGACTGGTGTCTAAGTGCAGTGACTCAACAAACGATGATGAGATAAACGAATGCGATGCGCCATAGTCGAATAAAGTTCGAACAGGATGATCGAGAGAACCAAATTTCAACCTAGACGGTCCTACCCCCATCAGGTCTACCAGCCGTGAGGGAATACATCTACCCTCCAGAGGATCCTGTACTTTGTCCTTACCTCTTTAGACAATCCTAATAAGGTGTCCTATTTCTCTAAAACAACTGGCCATCTCCTTCACATTCTCCTTCCATGACCTCTCACCACAATGAGGTTTCGTCCTTTATTTACCTAATAGCTATTTGAACCTTCCTCCCTCGTCCATCTTAAAGGTACCCACAAGCCCTCCACCTCCTTGGACTAACTTCTTAGCCCGACAAACGTCTTAGTCCCTTGAAGTGGTTCTTCCGTCCTTCATACGGAAGTCCTTATTTATCTTAAAAAGACATCTATACGCGGAGGGGAAATTCAAAAAGAGAAAGAGGAAGAGATTCACAACGGAGAATCGAAGGAAGGATATATGGCTCTTGGGGATTATGTTCTTTTCTTTCAAAAACTTTTCTCTTAAAAGACATGTTTTTGAAAATACTTCTTCCAAAAATGTTTTTAGAAAAATAGTTTTTCTAAAAGTTCTATCTGTTCTGGTAACCTTCAGCTCTGATACCACGTGTAACACCCCACACCCGCTAAGGTCACTCACTAAGGGAATGCCTTAACTTCGGTGGAGTATTTTATGTGAATATAGAACAGAATAATTACAACAAGACAAATATAAGTAATACTTGAAATTTAAAACATCATTTCATTGCAGCAGAAGGTAAACATGTTTGGTTACATATCAAAAACCAACAAGAGTCAAGTACAAAATATCCATCTCGTTAAAACATAAGTACATAATCCCACTTCATACTAATAGCCATAATAGAAAAGATAACTGAGCTTTACTTCAAGAGTCCAAGCTCCAAAAGATAGATAAAGCAATCTGATCAAAGCCCACTAGTGCTAGGCCCACTCTGATAACCTGAGGGTTGGGAAAAAAATAAAAACAACGGGGTCAGACATAAGTCTGAGTGAGCCCTATAACTTTAACAATACAATCATTAAAGTAATTAGGGTATGATATAAACCCGGTACGGTACAATTGGGGATAAATGACTACACTAAGCAGCCAACTAGACTTAGGATGAACTAAGATAACGGTAAGGACGCGCCTATCCACCCAAGGATAAATACTACACTGCACCACACCAGATCTACCCACCCAAGGGTAATTCCTACACTGCACCACACCAGATCTACCCACCCAAGGGTAATTCCTACTTAAAGGTTGATCCCACCCAAGGACTTAGAAAATTTAACTAGTAGTTTCGTGTACCCCTAGCTGACTACATAGGTGCCGTCTGCTCCTATCTCTACTAGGTGTACCCTATACTTAGTAATCTTAATAGTAGTCTCGTGTACCCCTAGCTGACTACATAGGTGCCATCTGCCCCTATCTCCACTAGGTGTACCCACTACTCCCATTTGATCGGCTCCCTATCATAGATACCCGTGCTGGCCCCACAGTGGGGTGTATCACTCCCCAAAGTGGCAAACCAATACAATCAACGGTGCTCGGCTTATACCTACACGATGCAACAACGTCTTACCTACCATCCCGGGTCCACACACGCATATGAAACCCGTTGGACTTGCGTTGCCACCGCTAACCCGTTTTGGCCTCTTATAGTCAAGCCCAGTACGCGTGTCCCGTCCTCGACATGGGTCGAGCCCAATAAGATACATATGGGTTACTGGTTGAAATGGGGCCCCACAAGCTACCCACCTAAGCTTGTCCCTTCTAGTGTATCCCACTTAACCCTTTTTAATAATCATGCCCACTTACATGTTTAGAGTTTGGTTAAGTCATCTAATCATATTTCAATTGCCACTCAAGGCACCCACTAGATTTCCCATGCCACCCAAGGCACTTACTTAATTTCCACATGCCACCCAAGGCACTTACTTAACCCTTTAATCATGTTTTATGCTATGTGTTCATGATGTTATGCAAGTTATGCAAGTCATATGCTATGTGATCATGATGTTATGCAAGTTATGCAAGTCATATGCTATGTGATCATGATGTTATGCAAGTTATGCAAGTCATATGCTAGGTGATCATGATGTTATGCAAGTTATGCAAGTTTTAGGCTATGTGTTCATGATGCTAGTTATGCAAATCGCTATGATAAACATTGATCCATTATGACACCATGTTATGCAAGTTGGTGTTTGATTATATGCAAGTTCATATATGATATGTTATGCAAGTTTGGTGTTTGATTATATGCAAGTTCATATATGACATGTTATGCAAGTTTGGTGTTTGATTATATGCAAGTAACATATGCAAGTTTACAACTTTGTATGATATGCATACATATGCAAGTTAACCCCTTTGTATGTCATACATACATATGCAAGTTTACCCCTTTGTATGACATAAGTAACTTATGCAAGTTAACCTCTTTATGACATATGTGATTCATGCAAGTTTGGGTTGATTATTTATGCTAGTTGGGTTTGATGCTATATGCATGTTGACACCTTTAAAACCCATGTTGATGCTAATGTTATGCAAGTTGAACCCATTGTATTTGTGATGAATCTTCCCTTTTATGTCATGTTAGCGAATTACGTGGGGAACGATGGGGTTAATATTCATGTTAATGAAATGGTGTGAAGTTGGTATGATTATGCATACCATAAAGTGGATGAACATAATTGAGTCAATTATGTACATCGTTAAATTTGTAATTAATTAGGGATAATTAATACAAATTATGGGGGTGATTAATTAGGTGTAATTAATCGACTAAGACACGAGGTTGGACCCTTTTGTAGCATAAGACTGCCCGGAACCGTCGACCCCTGGGTCGACCCCTAGGGAGGGGGTCGACACCCATGTCGACCCTAGGGTCGACTCCCTCTGCCTGGCGGGAATTTTTCTCACCTCTTCTGAAATGTGAAATTTCTGTTTTTAAATCTGTTTTGAATTTCTGAAAACTTCTTCGGGCCTTAACTGGGTCATACGGACTCCGATTTTCGAAAACTCAGACTCTATTTCGCGTATTTTTCCGAGACGAACGCAATGGCATAGCCCGTTTCCCCTGATTCAGATTTTAAAATTTAATTCTGCCCTGTTTTATATTATAGCAAGTTATTCAACATACGGGGTGTTACACAGTGATTGTTTGATGTTGTGAATGGATGTTTGTTTATTTTTCTTCGATAGTTAAATAACCGACTATCGAAGTGTTTGCCAATATCGTTGTCAATATGGAGAGACCGGTTGGATTATTATCCGTGAACCACTCTGTATTGGCAGTAGCGTTGCGAATCAGATTATGTGAAGATAAACAAAGACAGAGCAAAATGCAAGGGCTTTTTCTATTAATAGAAATTGTGCCTTCGGTTTCGTTCAGTCCCAGAACGAACGTATATGGACGAATGTCTGACAAAGTTTTTCCAATGATCTAATGGGTTGGTCTTTATAAATATATATGGTTGCAACGGATTTATTCCCTTAGCATAACATCCAGTATATTTGTGCAAATCAATTAGTGATTAATGGATCTGACAATGTGGCATTCAAAGTGATTGTGCTATCAGTGAATGGAAAGGAATCGTAGCCTTAGGCCTCAACAACCGAGAAATGACAAAAATCGGGCAGGCAGCATGGCTATGTGGGTAGCTCCCATTAGAATGTATAATCACCTATCTAGAGATTCATTTAATTCCTTATTCTATTCGACGCTGTCCCATTCGGGAAACGGTTGCTGATCCCAACCGTTGGTGATATACATTCGATACACTCAAGCGAAATGAGTGGTCGGTCATGTGTGGGCCGGGTTGCAAGATGTTCTTGTTGAACCCTAGTGTATCGCCTCTAGAGTACACTGATCGGAAGGTGGTTCCATACCTTGTCATAGTTGGAATCCAATCTCCAATAAGCGCCCTGCAGTTTTTGATTTTATACTATATATGTGGAGCGTGAGATGCAAGCGTTCTCCTATTTGGTTATTTATTTGATGTAGACACTATTATAATATCATTGGATTTTCGTATCAAAGTGTTTTGGGTTATAGTAAGGTAAAAACCGTCCATGTTTATGTGTGGGTTGGTCTTACTATTATCTTTTCTTTCGAAAGGATTTTGAAAGTTAAACAAGTGGTTGGAGTTTACTCACACCAGTCCCATGACTGACCCAGAGTTTTTTTTTCCTAAACTCTTGGGTGCCCAAATTTGTATGGGCAGTCAAGTAGTCGGGATTTTACAGATTCACTTGGAGGAGCTTGGAGCAGGAGGCTTCAGTGTTAGATATATAGTATTTTTATTTCCGCTGTGTTGTAAGTGTTGTACTCTGATAACTGTATGTTATACAGTGAAAATTTTGTATTTCAAAAGTTATGTTATTTAATATATTTTATTCGTTCCGCTGTGAGCTGTGTCTTCTTTGTTTTCTTCTATTCTAATATTTCTTTCTTTCTATTCCTCGTCCTCTAACTTCTTTCTAATAATGATTCGCATTTCTGTGCAATTTGGGTTGGACGTGTTGTGTTATTAGTCAACTCAGATGGTACGGATTTGCGGGTCATTACAAAAACATCCCAAATCTTATTGAAATCCACTCAAATATATTTCTTTGTAAAGAAAAGAACTGTTTCTAACTACCCAAAACATAGTAAGAGGTAACTATGTTTAAATGTGAATCAACCCATAATTCCCATTAAAGCAGTGAATGGGGAATTCTCGTCCATTGGATTTAATGGAATACCCAGCTCGACAACACGGCTATGATGTATCTGTTTAAACAAAATCTATATCATTTTACATATGTAGCAGCACTCAAAAGGGAAATAAGCATCCCATGTAACAACTTTATACAATGTCAAATTGACTATGCACTAAAATGAATATGTGCCTGCGTCAAATTGCACACCATATTCATTTCAGCAATATAGGGTATACCGAAATCCTTCATACAACATCGATTTGCAATATCAGACAAACATAATTAAAATTTGATTCAACTGATTATATATTTAATATTTACAGCCACAACAGCACACATGTACTTGAATACTTAAATCAGTTTACAACAATGTGATTTATACTTCGTTTTACAGTTTAACAGGAATAGTTTTTCATGTGCATACATACAGGATTTCTAAATCAATAAAAAAACCTCCGATGTACACAACACTATAAACTCTTGCTTAAACTTTAAATGCAAATGACACTAAAATCAGTGAATGACTTCATTGACTTCTAAAAGCATCGAACAGTCCAATTTTTTAAACTTAAATCATGCACCTTTATATGTCATTCTCTTGCAATTTCATTTGTTATTACCTGTAAACAATATCTGGTCTGCCCCATCATATATGAGACACCCTAGATAACTGTGGACAACTAAAAGGGGTCAGACTTCATATGTCTGGTATGAGTGTATTTAAAAACAGGTGGCATATAAAAGCTGATAGCAGGTGATACTCAAATCTTTAACTTATCAGGTGTATTAGTCTTTACTGAGCATTATTTTCTCTATTATATCATTCTGAAGACATATAAGTTGTAACATCCCGTATTTTCCGACGGTTAACGTTGAACGATTAAAATGATTAAATATTTGATTTGAATTTAAATTGGAGATTTATATAGAGTTTATTTATTTAATTTATTAAATAAGAATAATTAAATAGAATTTAATTGTAAATCATCAGTTTAATTTAAATCTTTTCCATATGATCTAATGGGAATTCGGAATCCATCTCATTATGTTCAGAACAGTGATATTACCCTAGAAATTTCTTTTGTTGCGTTCAGATAGGAGTTTGAAATTTTGTGATATTTTTAATTGAATAAATTAACATCGGTTCACATCAACATAAAAAACAGCTGATGTATAATCTTACAATGCAGACTACATACCCCTATTCCTTAGCCTACAGGTTGTTCTTTCCTTTCACGTATGGTGCAAAGTCTTTCCCTACCTCGCCTATGTCTGAAATCTACCCACTGCTTCGTTCTTTCAAATCATCGTCTTCTCCTACCCTAGTATTAGTTGCCTCGTTCGTTCAAATCATACATCCTGTTTCTTTAGAAGATTTTTCTGCAAACCTACTCGAAATATCTGCCTCGTTCTTTCTCTTCTATCATCCATCAGAGTACACTTCAAATCTATGGCTATGCCTAAAACCTATCGCGCCCTGAAAGACGTCGTTCCTATTGTTCAAAATCTCTGCCTATATAAGAAGGATTACCCTCGTTCTTCTGCCCATCCTCAAATCCCACGATAGCATTCATTTCATTTCTCCCTTTACTTCCTTTCGGTTTCTTTCTGTCATTCGAAACAAAATTCAATTCCTCCAATAATTAAAAAAAAACAAATTGGAAACCACAAATTGAAATCGCGGTTTAATCCACACTTTTCTGGAAGCTCGGCAATGTTGAACGCTCTCGTGAGTTGGGGGAGATCGCGATTCACAAATTGCCAAAACCTGAAACTTGATCAGGTGCTGGTAACGTTCGCGAGCTAGGGGAGCAAAAGGGGGGTCGGGATGTTTTCTGATGGGGTTTTTAATGGGTGCGATTTGATAGGAAGAAGGCCACCGTGATTGACGAAGTCAAGGCGTGGAAGTCGATGCTGGAAGGTGAGCAATTAAATAGGTTTGACAGTACGTTTTTTTGGAGACCAATATTGACATCGGTTGCAATTTTGAGGAGTGCGACTACGAATGGTTTGAGAAAGTAGTGATAATGTAACACCCCGAATTTTCTATTAACACTAAAGTTGCTAAAATAATAATAAGTGTGTAGAAGAGGGGATGTATCTAATATGAATATAAAAATATTAATAAGTGTGTGAGAGAGGGGATGTATCTAATATGTATATAAAAACAATAATAAGTAAAGGGGGATGTATCTAATATGTACATTGTAGAAAATATATATATATTTATGACATGAATAGAAGTTTATTAATATGCTGAGTGTTTGCTGAGTCACTTCTGACTCATTGCTGAGTCAACAAGATAAACCCCATCTTGTCTGAACGGCTGCGGTTATTTCTAGGTTAAATCTAATGGCCTAAATGAATTCTAAAATCTATAAATAAGTGGGTAGACCCTAGACCTAAATCACTTGTAAAATTAGAGAAGCTACCGTCATGCTGCTGCCATGGAGTTCAGCATAGCCGTCACAAACTAAGAAGAGGAAGCCTAATCATCTACAACTAAATCTACACAAATCAAATCAAAAGATCTCTCTTTCTCTAATTCTTTTCTTTTGTTGGTGAGTATGATGATTCTCACAAGACTATTACAAACTAATTTGACTCAGTTATGAATGGATCACAAGAAAGTGATGTGATTTGTAATTGTAAATTCTATATATTGTGGATCTCTTATTATGTTATTATGTTGTCGTATGATGTAAATTATATATGCTATGTCATGCTATGTTGTAAATTCTCTTATGCTATGTCGTGCTATGTTGAGAATCATGTCAAGCTATGTTATACTATCATACTATGCCATGTTATAAATCATGCTATATTATGTTGAAAAATCATGATGTTGTTGGAACATGCTTAAAGTTATGTTTTTTTAATTTAAATGGATCTTGTTTATGGGAATTTGCCTATTAGGTTAGGTGTACCCATAAACTTGAAACTATAATTAAATAAAACTTGATTATGGGAATTTGCCTATTGAGTTAGGTGTACCCATATAAAACCATGTTGTTAAAAAAATAAGATGATGTTGATTCACACATGTTCATATGTAAGTTTATGAAAATTGATTGAGATTATATTAGGTGAATTTTGAACAAGTTGACACCTTTAGGTCCATGACATGTATAATCTATGCAAGTTGGACATATGCAAGTTTCACCCCTTATTATGATTCATTTGGTCACATATACATGTTGTTATTATGATAATCTCTTTTATGCTATGAGTTAGGCTATTCGAGTCTAACATATATTTTGCGAATAAACGTTCAAACGTGGGGTAGGGGTAATATTAGGAATTAATAAATTGGGTGCAATTTTGTAAGATTTTGCATACCATGAATGGATGTCCATAATTGAGTCAATTATGGACATTGTTAAAAATTGGAAGTAACTAATAATTCAAGTAGGGAATTATTAAAATTGGGGGAAAGTGGATTATTATTAATAATCAATGCTTAGGACACGAGGTTGGACCCGTTTGTGATGTAAACCTGCCCGGACCCGCCCGGCAAATCCAGTAGTCACAAATGTCGGCCCAATGTGAGAGGTCCTAGGCCCAAACTAAAGCATAACAGTTGTAAAGACACGAGGTTAGACTCTTTTATGGTGTAAGACTGCCCGGACCCGCCCGGCAAATCCAGCTGCCATAAATGCCAGTCTAATGTGAGAGGTCTTTATGAGGTTATGGCCTTAATGAACTAAGAAATACTTAACCAGATAATCATGTAAGGTGGGACATGGGGGTTAAGTAGGTGCCTTGGGTGGCATGAGGAATCTGGTGGTTGCCTTTAGAGGCATTTGAAATACGATTAGACTTAACCAAACACACATGTAAATGAACATGACTAAGTGGGTTAAGTGGGATGGACTAATGGGGACAAGCTTAGGTGGAATGCTTGTGGTAAATAGTGGGGGCCCATTTCAACCAGTATCCCAAAACGTATCTTTGTGGGCTCGACCCAAGTCGAGGACGGGACACGCATACTGGGTTTGACTATAAGAGGCCAAAACAGGGAGCGGTGGCAACGCAAGTCCAACGGGTTTCATATGCGTGTGTGGACCCGGGCTGGTAGGTAAGACGTTGTTGCATCGTGTAGGTATAAGCCGTGCATGTCCGTTGTATCAGGTTGCCACTTTAGGGGAGTGATACACCCCACTGTGGGGCCAGCACGGGTATCTACGAGTTAGGGAGCCGATCGAATAATGGGAAGTAGGGTACACCTAGTGGAGATAGGGGCAGGCGGCACCTATGTAGTCAGCTAGGGGTACGTAAAGCCATTGGGAAAGTTTCTAAGTGAAGCTAAGTGGGATGAATCTTTAGGGTGACTGGTGTGGTGCAGTATAGTGTTTATCCTTTAGTATTTAGGAGCGCCTATAACGTTGCCTTTAGCGATTGTCTATGTCCTTAATCTGCTCTTCATAGACATTTTCTTGTTTTCCAGCTTATGCCTTAGTCCAGTTATGAAACAACCCGTAACTTCCCCGTAAAGGAAAGCGACGAATAGTTCGAGAACAAACCACAACAGAACACATTCAGAAGAACATTTCATTGTATATTACAACAATGCATCAGATTACAAGAATATACAGAGTATAAATGAATATTACACAGAAATATCAGAGATTTAAATTACATTTAAATACATAGCAGCGGAAAATAATACAATACACAACTAGAAGAGATATACGGATACAAAGCTTTCCGGATATCGTTCCAGCTGTAAACCAGGATCCTGTGAATATAAATCTGCAAAACCAAAACTACTAGCTGCCCGTGTCAAAATAAGGGCACCCAGAGTTTAGGTTAAAACAATAAACTCCAGGTCAGTCATGTGACTGGTGTGAGAACTAAAACAGTTCATCTTTATTTCAAAGTTAGGTAAATCAAGGGACCACGCCGTATAACACGGAACGGGTTTCCTCCCAAGAATACCAGTGCATAAAACAAACAGCGCAATGCTAAATAAAGAAAAATGAAGCTGTTATAAGACCCAGGTCCTATCACACAATGCAACGCAAGCCGGGGGATAGGGTTTTCCCTTATAACAGCCAAAGAATGCTTGATACGTTTGAAACAAATCATTTGATACTATAATAAGTGCATAGTGTATAAAACAACTTCAAATCATAAGTATCAATCATAGGCGGCATGGGTACCATATATCATGTCGCCATACTAGTTTTACAATTAAAACCGCAAATGTCACGTATTTGGAAATTGGATTTCCGTCTATGAACCGAGGCAAAAGATAGTCCTCAACCGATTCGTGACTCTCTAGCCCGAGCCACAGGATCAGAGCTCGAGTGACCCTTGGAGCGACAGGGCCGGTCCACCGATGTGGATTAAAATGCCTGAACACTACGTCTCCCCACCCTATGGGGTGTAAGTCTGGTCCGTCTGCCGACCAGAATGCATCGGCCGAAACCGATATAACCGAGGCGCCTCGCAACAGCAACAACCACATAAGTCAAACTCGTCAGGGCGTGTAAAACCACTGACGCCACTTCTAACTAGAAAGAAACGCATGCCCTCCCTGAGGTCCGTCTCCCGTTTTTGGTTCATACCGGGTGTGAAACTCACGAATTCACGTTACACAAAGCTGTGCCACACAGGCTGTGCTTTGATCATCACCACAAGACTTTGCTTTTCAACAGAAGCCTCGATCTATTTCCACTTAGGCATGCCACACAGGCAATCCACTCTATGTGTTTGATATCCATCAGTATATAACCCCTGAGCTCGTACGTCTCAGAGAAGGGCGTTAAGCAAGAGAATAAATTCTCCGCCGCCAAACAGATATATATTTAATAGAAATCAAACACATAGACTAAAATCCAATGTCAGACACACAGTCCATTTACAAGTCCGTTCTGGGTCTGAACGAAACCGGAGGCACCTAGTACCCCGCATATCCATCGATCTCCAAGTACGTCTGGACGATCACCAACTGTTTCCATCTTCTTGGGTGTACAGCCCAATCAAGATCATCAGTAATCACCCAAACGACGTGAAGACTTCCGGTCTTCGACCACCGTCTTCATCTTCGACACCACGTCGAATCAGTTATTCAGAATGGGATAAACCCGGTCTTTCTGAATAACTCGCGTATATATTATAAAAGTGTTACCTCAACACAACATACGCCTCATTCCACTTCAGAATATTCTTTTATTCAAATATTCCCATACTTTGGGAAAAGTTCCCATTAATTTTATCCAAGATAAATTCTTTAAATTTATTCATTAATCTCCTTTGAATGTCAATTCAAACTAGTCGGGATTAGCGAACCACACCGAAGTAATCATTTATTTTATTTCCCAATCCCAACCTATTCATCCCATGAAGTAAAACTGGTAGTACTTCATATCTAACACCACAGTGTTATCGGTAACTCAATTACCATTTCACGTTCAAATCTAATTAAAGATTTAACTATCGCTTGGAGTAAAACTGGTGACACTCCATTCTCGATCTTTTCAATCTAATTAAAGATTCATTAAAACTCCACTTAGTTTTAATCTTCGACTGGGTTAAAGAATCAGTGTCATTTAAAACACGGTTCACGATAAACCCAAAATCACATTCCATTAATTATCGGGTTAAAGAACGAGTGTTGTTTAAAACACTATTCGCGATAAACCCAAAAATCAATACCAATTCAATTCCAATTAAATATCCTTTAATTGGTACACTTCATTAAATCTATATAAAAAGATTTAATCCTTTCTCAACTGGGTTCAAGGACAGTGTTAGTGAAGACACCATTCACGACAAACCCAAATCACATTTGATATTCAATACAAGGCTCTGAATAGAAAATATATCGGCTTATATTCAATATCAAATTCTACGACTAACAAATGTCGTATTGGAAATAACGATATAAATATGTATCTTTCAAATTTCCATAACAACATCTGTATAATCACGAATTCCAACATCGAAATATTCCGAAGACAATTTCGATTCAAATCCACTCCAATGCAATCATTGGAAATTTTGGTTATTTTCAAAACCCTTTTCAAATTCAATTTATTTATTTAAAAATAAATAGAATTATAATTCTAGTTCAAAACTAGTTCATTTCGATAAAAATCTATTTTTATCTTTTTCAAATATGGAGTTTTTCATCCCAAATCTTCACAAATCATTTCTTATGATTTTACACAAATTATTACTATTTTTAATAATTTTATCAAGGCCCGTATAGTCGATTTCCATCAATGGCCATCGAACTGCACTTACAGCGACCTTTTTCAAATTTGATTTGGACGTAACTCCAAATCCAACCGTTAGATTTCTAATTTCTAATATTCGTTAGAAAGCTCTTTTCGATACGAACCCAACAGTTCCGGTTTTAGGAGAATCCGACGGTCGGATCTCCCGTAATGTCCGTTTGAAATAAATGGTCGAAATTCACGAACTGCCGCGGCGCGGCGCGTTCTATTCAGGCCATTATATTATATATATAATATATATATAATATATACTTCGTCGATTTCTATTTAAAACGAATTATATAAATAGTTTTGAATTCGTTTCAAAAACATTTTCAACTTTCTTTTCAATTCAAATCACAATTGAATTCTTCTTTATAGATTCGTTTTAAAATTCATTTCTATTCAATTCAAATTTCAAATTCAATTTGAATTCGTTTTCAATTCACTTCATTTCGAAATCGTTTTCAATTCAATTCATTTTGAAATCGTTTTCAATTCAATTCATTTCGAAATCGTTTTCAATTCACTTCATTTCGAAATCGTTTTCAATTCACTTTGAAATCGTTTCAATTCACTTTGAATTCGTTTTCAATTCAATTCATTTCGAAATCGTCGATTTCGAAATCACTTTTCAATATTCATTTTAAAATGAATAAAGTCGATATAAATATCGTTCACGTCAAAATGGCGTCAATCCAATCAACACGGCTTCATAAATTTCTATTTAAAAATTTTCTTTATTTTTCCAAATTGGAATGAGGCCCAATCAATTACCATATAAAGTTAATTATATGGATTTCCATACAACACATGTATATAATGGCATTGAAAAATAACCAACCATCAACCAAAGTGCACTACACTGTATAAGCACCAAATATAGATATCTAACGCTTATAACAGCCTATCAATCAATCGATCGACATATTTAATCAATCAGGATGAGTGAACTTCAAATTTCATCCCAACACCCGTGTGGGGTTTCAAACAATCAAACACATATTTTATTTGTGCAGTTGGGCGATGTGTAAAATTTATCGACCCAATCAATGTCCTTCAAATAGGTGTACATAAACAAACCGTCCGGTTCGTAAATGAATATTTATTTATTCGCATTCACGTCAAAAATTATATTTTAACGATAAAACATTTTATTTCAACACATGAATTTCTATTCAATTCATTTATTCAATAAAATGGTATTTTTATTTTTCTAACTTATTTTAGAAAATTTCGGCGGCATAACGGCACGATACTAGAAACGGGACAAAGCCTTATCCCCGGTCTAGTGAAGGCCCACGCCATTCACACATCAATCATATCAATTTCAATTTTACCAAAACAATCAAATCCAAATCAAATAATCTAACCAACTACACAACCAATCAAACAAGTCCATGGTCTGTGGACGGGTGTCGGGTGCTTCTAATAAGCACCGTCTGCATCCTAGTATATAAATATAACTAGAAAAATTAAATTGAAAGGTGAGAAGTTCTCACATATAGCTATCCAGCTCCACGGCACTTCCAATGCAGAAAATCTTCACTGTTCTCGTCTCTTATCACTTTCTTCGCCCGTATTCTCTACATATGTAAAAATCGAATTTTTACTTTGCTATTCAATATTTAAAAATCGAATTTTTACTTTTCTATTCTATATATAAAAATCCTATTTTTACTTCGAAGTTCAATATATAAAAATCGAATTTTTATTTCGAAGTTCAATATATAAAAATCGAATTTTTATTTCGAAGTTCAATATATAAAAATCGAATTTTTCACATCGATGTTCATATCCTAAAGATTATATTTTTTTTTATCACGCCATTCTTCATATAAAGATTTCGCCTTTTCAATTTCATCACTATAAAAATCACATTTTTATTTTGCTAGCTATATAAAGATGATATTTTTAATATTCCTATCATGTAAAAATTATATTTTTACTTCTCTACATAAAAAAAATCATATTTTTATATCATCTATATAGTAAAGACTATATTTTTAATACTTTTAAAAATATAAAAAATTATATTTTTATTCTCATAAAAATATAAAAATCATATTTTTATTATCCTCCTTATATAAAAATTATATCTTTTCTTTGTTTTAAAAATCTAAACTTTCCTTGTTTAAAAATCCTAACTTTCCTCAACTAAAAATCCTAACTTCCCTCAACTAAAAATTATGACCTCGTATATACGTCAAACCTTTCAAATATAAAAATCAAATCTTTTTAATTTATAAAAATCAAATCCTTGTTAAAAGTATGTATAATCATCACGGCTCCATTCCAGTGTCATTTATCTAAACAAAACAGGAATATTAAAACAATTTTTAAATTAAACAAACCAAAATAAAACATACCGCTGGTCGGAGAGGGGTCTGAGGGAAGGGGGGGTGCTGTTGTCGAAGGGGGAGGAGCAACCAGTGGCGCCGGCGGTATGACAGGTGGTGGGTGCGTATTTTGGCGGTGGCGGCTCCTAACGGAGGGGAGGAGCGAGTAGCGAAGGCAGGAAGGAGAGGGGGAGGTCGCAGCGAAAAGGGGGGGGAAGAGAGAAGAAGGGCGCTGGTCGGCGCCGGTGGTGGCTCGCCTCGAGCGGCGCGACGAACGAGGGGGTGCGCGCGAGGATCGATGGTGAGGGGGAGGTGTTAAAGCGGGATCGATTTGGGTTTCTTATTTTTTTTTTTCTCTTTTTTCCCTTTGAACTGAAACGTGAACGGGGGGGGGGGGGCATGAAATATAGGAGAGAGAGGGAATTCTTTTTTTTTATTATTATTATTTTTATTTTATTATTATTGAATTCAACCTAAAGTTGACTTTTACATACGACCTCGAAACGAGGCCCACCGCCTGTCGTCCATAGCGTTTTACCCCCATTCCGAACACAATGGGATGTGTTTCGTATGTTGGTTTGATCGTTTGAATCAGTTTCCATTGAATTTACATTTAAATCATTATATTGAATTTTAAACGTACATTTCAAATTACCGGGGTCACATACGAACTCTATAAATTGGAGAAAAATATTTTCTAGCTTCGTATTGACGATACGGTCCTAACGAAACTAGTTTCGTCGAATTCTGAGACCGTTGGAAAAATGGCCAATTTCCAGTCGATTAAAATCAACTGAAACTGGTCAAACGCGTTTTCCTTTGCCACGCTCACATATTGATTCGAAAAATTATGAAATTTGAAACCTAGCAATAATTTGACATCACGGACCCAACAAAAGTGGTTTCGTCGAAATCCGAGGTCATTTGCAAAATGTCCATTTTTAAGGGCCTGAATTCCATAGCGACTATTCAGAATTTTCAACTGGACATAACTTCTGATTCCTGCCATGAAATTTCGATTTTTCGGATTCGATAGAGAGATATTATCAATTAGATCCTATTGTTTTTGGTTTCACTAAAATCCGGATTGTTTTGCACCCGGTACATTCAATTGAAGTTTGAAATCGAATTATCGAACTACCGCGCCATTTTCAATTCTATTTATAATTATAAATAAAATTATATATATTCTAACGACGACGTATATAATATATACGTCGAATTATATTCAAAATAAATTTCTCGTCGATATTATTTAAAATAATCTATTTTAAATATTCAAAATTCGCTAAAATTGCCGAAATAAAAATTTCAAACTGGCTCGCATTTTATGGGTTGTTACAATCTCCCCCACTTAAAACTTTTCGTCCCCGAAAAGGAACAAAGTCGAAAGTGGTTTGATTAATCAATTCTACGTTCGATCTGGCTTCCATTCTCCAACTCTTTAGTTTCTGAGAATTTTCAAAATTTCAAAAATTTGGCTAACACCCTAAATTTTCGAAAAATTTCGCCATAACCTCCCCTGCACCGGGAGCATCGGGGAATTTCAAATAGCTTCCCCGGTCCTTCAGATCTCAAAAAGAAAAAGAAAAAGCCAAGCGGCTAGCCAATAGGCTAATAAAATCATCATCACCCAAACAAAACAGTAAATTATGTAGTAAACATGTACCTATTTGTCGGGCAAACAAATTTTATTCTCTGCTCTAGCCTCCTTGCTATGACCTGTTCAATGATATATATGTATATGCAAGAAAATGCGACCAATTTTCAATATAGTTCAATATTTGATTCAGTTAGGCATAATGGTTCAAAATTATCAAACAATTAAACAAACAACACAAACATCAATCAATTAGTTGATTAGCTTTTCAAATGCATAACTTTGATATATATAGTCAAAAATCAGATTTTTGATGCCAAATCACAACAATAGGCCCTATCTAATTTTGGTTCTCACACCAGTCAATAGGAAATATATAGAAATCTCACTTTCGTCACTCGAACATAAATACTGATAATGTGATCACAATTATCAGCATCATCCCCGGGCGACTAGAGTGTGATTCTATATCTATCCAGTATATTAAAATTTCGAATACACGCGGATCAGACGTATACGCAAAATCTATATATACTGGATTGTCCACATCTATATAAATAAATAATCAAATACGAATAATTGATTTTAAATTTTCAAAACAAATTTGACTTTCATTTTAAAAATATACTCTTCACACTCGTTCTAGGATACTACTGATCCTATCTCTAACGAGTCATTCTCATTGGATATTACTAATCCAATATCTGATGAATTCTTTCGTGTGGTTCTAATGTGCCTTGTTCTCTGAGCTTTGTAAACCAAAGCTCTGATACCAAATGAAACAACCCGTAACTTCCCCGTAAAGGAAAGCGTCGAATAGTTCGAGAACAAACCACAACAGAACACATTCAGAAGAACATTTCATTGTATATTACAACAATGCATCAGATTACAAGAATATACAGAGTATAAATGAATATTACACAGAAATATCAGAGATTTAAATTACATTTAAATACATAGCAGCGGAAAATTATACAATACACAACTAGAAGAGATATACGGATACAAAGCTTTCCGGATATCGTTCCAGCTGTAAACCAGGATCCTGTGAATATAAATCTGCAAAACCAAAACTACTAGCTGCCCGTGTCAAAATAAGGGCACCCAGAGTTTAGGTTAAAACAATAAACTCCAGGTCAGTCATGTGACTGGTGTGAGAACTAAAACAGTTAATCTTTATTTCAAAGTTAGGTAAATCAAGGGACCACGCCGTATAACACGGAACGGGTTTCCTCCCAAGAATACCAGTGCATAAAAAAAACAGCGCAATGCTAAATAAAGAAAAATGAAGCTGTTATAAGACCCAGGTCCTATCACACAATGCAACGCAAGCCGGGGGATAGGGTTTTCCCTTATAACAGCCAAAGAATGCTTGATACGTTTGAAACAAATCATTTGATACTATAATAAGTGCATAGTGTATAAAACAACTTCAAATCATAAGTATCAATCATAGGCTGCATGGGTACCATATATCATGTCGCCATACTAGTTTTACAATTAAAACCGCAAATGTCACGTATTTGGAAATTGGATTTCCGTCTATGAACCGAGGCAAAAGATAGTCCTCAACCGATTCGTGACTCTCTAGCCCGAGCCACAGGATCAGAGCTCGAGTGACCCTTGGAGCGACAGGGCCGGTCCACCGATGTGGATTAAAATGCCTGAACACTACGTCTCCCCACCCTATGGGGTGTAAGTCTGGTCCGTCTGCCGACCAGAATGCATCGGCCGAAACCGATATAACCGAGGCGCCTCGCAACAGCAACAACCACATAAGTCAAACTCGTCAGGGCGTGTAAAACCACTGACGCCACTTCTAACTAGAAAGAAACGCATGCCCTCCCTGAGGTCCGTCTCCCGTTTTTGGTTCATACCGGGTGTGAAACTCGCGAATTCACGTTACACAAAGCTGTGCCACACAGGCTGTGCTTTGATCATCACCACAAGACTTTGCTTTTCAACAGAAGCCTCGATCTATTGCCACTTAGGCATGCCACACAGGCAATCCACTCTATGTGTTTGATATCCATCAGTATATAACCCCTGAGCTCGTACGTCTCAGAGAAGGGCGTTAAGCAAGAGAATAAATTCTCCGCCGCCAAACAGATATATATTTAATAGAAATCAAACACACAGACTAAAATCCAATGTCAGACACACAGTCCATTTACAAGTCCGTTCTGGGTCTGAACGAAACCGGAGGCACCTAGTACCCCGCATATCCATCGATCTCCAAGTACGTCTGGACGATCACCAACTGTTTCCATCTTCTTGGGTGTACAGCTCAATCAAGATCATCAGTAATCACCCAAACGACGTGAAGACTTCCGGTCTTCGACCACCGTCTTCATCTTCGACACCACGTCGAATCAGTTATTCAGAATGGGATAAACCCGGTCTTTCTGAATAACTCGCGTATATATTATAAAAGTGTTACACAAACACAACATACGCCTCATTCCACTTCAGAATATTCTTTTATTCAAATATTCCCATACTTTGGGAAAAGTTCCCATTAATTTTATCCAAGATAAATTCTTTAAATTTATTCTTTAATCTCCTTTGAATGTCAATTCAAACTAGTCGGGATTAGCGAACCACACCGAAGTAATCATTTATTTTATTTCCCAATCCCAACCTATTCATCCCGTGAAGTAAAACTGGTAGTACTTCATATCTAACACCACAGTGTTATCGGTAACTCAATTACCATTTCACGTTCAAATCTAATTAAAGATTTAACTATCGCTTGGAGTAAAACTGGTGACACTCCATTCTCGGTCTTTTCAATCTAATTAAAGATTCATTAAAACTCCACTTAGTTTTAATCTTCGACTGGGTTAAAGAATCAGTGTCATTTAAAACACGGTTCACGATAAACCCAAAATCACATTCCATTAATTATCGGGTTAAAGAACGAGTGTTGTTTAAAACACTGTTCGCGATAAACCCAAAAATCAATACCAATTCAATTCCAATTAAATATCCTTTAATTGGTACACTTCATTAAATCTATATAAAAAGATTTAATCCTTTCTCAACTGGGTTCAAGGACAGTGTTAGTGAAGACACCATTCACGACAAACCCAAATCACATTTGATATTCAATACAAGGCTCTGAATAGAAAATATATCGGCTTATATTCAATATCAAATTCTACGACTAACAAATGTCGTATTGGAAATAACGATATAAATATGTATCTTTCAAATTTCCATAACAACATCTGTATAATCACGAATTCCAACATCGAAATATTCCGAAGACAATTTCGATTCAAATCCACTCCAATGCAATCATTGGAAATTTTGGTTATTTTCAAAACCCTTTTCAAATTCAATTTATTTATTTAAAAATAAATAGAATTATAATTCTAGTTCAAAACTAGTTCATTTCGATAAAAATCTATTTTTATCTTTTTCAAATATGGAGTTTTTCATCCCAAATCTTCACAAATCATTTCTTATGATTTTACACAAATTATTACTATTTTTAATAATTTTATCAAGGCCCGTATAGTCGATTTCCATCAATGGCCATCGAACTGCACTTACAGCGACCTTTTTCAAATTTGATTTGGACGTAACTCCAAATCCAACCGTTAGATTTCTAATTTCTAATATTCGTTAGAAAGCTCTTTTCGATACGAACCCAACGGTTCCGGTTTTAGGAGAATCCGACGGTCGGATCTCCCGTAATGTCCGTTTGAAATAAATGGTCGAAATTCACGAACTGCCGCGGCGCGGCGCGTTCTATTCAGGCCATTATATTATATATATAATATATATATAATATATACTTCGTCGATTTCTATTTAAAACGAATTATATAAATAGTTTTGAATTCGTTTCAAAAACATTTTCAACTTTCTTTTCAATTCAAATCACAATTGAATTCTTCTTTATAGATTCGTTTTAAAATTCATTTCTATTCAATTCAAATTTCAAATTCAATTTGAATTCGTTTTCAATTCACTTCATTTCGAAATCGTTTTCAATTCAATTCATTTCGAAATCGTTTTCAATTCAATTCATTTCGAAATCGTTTTCAATTCACTTCATTTCGAAATCGTTTTCAATTCACTTTGAAATCGTTTCAATTCACTTTGAATTCGTTTTCAATTCAATTCATTTCGAAATCGTCGATTTCGAAATCACTTTTCAATATTCATTTTAAAATGAATAAAGTCGATATAAATATCGTTCACGTCAAAATGGCGTCAATCCAATCAACACGGCTTCATAAATTTCTATTTAAAAATTTTCTTTATTTTTCAAATTGGAATGAGGCCCAATCAATTACCATATAAAGTTAATTATATGGATTTCCATACAACACATGTATATAATGGCATTGAAAAATAACCAACCATCAACCAAAGTGAACTACACTGTATAAGCACCAAATATAGATATTTAACGCTTATAACAGCCTATCAATCAATCGATCGACATATTTAATCAATCAGGATGAGTGAACTTCAAATTTCATCCCAACACCCGTGTGGGGTTTCAAACAATCAAACACATATTTTATTTGTGCAGTTGGGCGATGTGTAAAATTTATCGACCCAATCAATGTCCTTCAAATAGGTGTACATAAACAAACCGTCCGGTTCGTAAATGAATATTTATTTATTCGCATTCACGTCAAAAATTATATTTTAACGATAAAACATTTTATTTCAACACATGAATTTCTATTCAATTCATTTATTCAATAAAATGGTATTTTTATTTTTCTAACTTATTTTAGAAAATTTCGGCGGCATAACGGCACGATACTAGAAACGGGACAAGGCCTAGCCTTATCCCCGGTCTAGTGAAGGCCCACGCCATTCACACATCAATCATATCAATTTCAATTTCACCAAAACAATCAAATCCAAATCAAATAATCTAACCAACTACACAACCAATCAAACAAGTCCATGGTCTGTGGACGGGTGTCGGGTGCTTCTAATAAGCACCGTCTGCATCCTAGTATATAAATATAACTAGAAAAATTAAATTGAAAGGTGAGAAGTTCTCACATATAGCTATCCAGCTCCACGGCACTTCCAATGCAGAAAATCTTCACTGTTCTCGTCTCTTATCACTTTCTTCGCCCGTATTCTCTACATATGTAAAAATCGAATTTTTACTTTGCTATTCAATATTTAAAAATCGAATTTTTACTTTTCTGTTCTATATATAAAAATCCTATTTTTACTTCGAAGTTCAATATATAAAAATCGAATTTTTATTTCGAAGTTCAATATATAAAAATCGAATTTTTATTTCGAAGTTCAATATATAAAAATCGAATTTTTCACATCGATGTTCATATCGTAAAGATTATATTTTTTTTTATCACGCCATTCTTCATATAAAGATTTCGCCTTTTCAATTTCATCACTATAAAAATCACATTTTTATTTTGCTAGCTATATAAAGATGATATTTTTAATATTCCTATCATGTAAAAATTATATTTTTACTTCTCTACATAAAAAAAATCATATTTTTATATCATCTATATAGTAAAGACTATATTTTTAATACTTTTAAAAATATAAAAAATTATATTTTTATTCTCATAAAAATATAAAAATCATATTTTTATTATCCTCCTTATATAAAAATTATATCTTTTCTTTGTTTTAAAAATCTAAACTTTCCTTGTTTAAAAATCCTAACTTTCCTCAACTAAAAATCCTAACTTCCCTCAACTAAAAATTATGACCTCGTATATACGTCAAACCTTTCAAATATAAAAATCAAATCTTTTTAATTTATAAAAATCAAATCCTTGTTAAAAGTATGTATAATCATCACGGCTCCATTCCAGTGTCATTTATCTAAACAAAACAGGAATATTAAAACAATTTTTAAATTAAACAAACCAAAATAAAACATACCGCTGGTCGGAGAGGGGTCTGAGGGAAGGGGGGGTGCTGTTGTCGAAGGGGGGAGGAGCAACCAGTGGCGCCGGCGGTATGACAGGTGGTGGGTGCGTATTTTGGCGGTGGCGGCTCCTAACGGAGGGGAGGAGCGAGTAGCGAAGGCAGGAAGGAGAGGGGGAGGTCGCAGCGAAAAGGGGGGGGGGGAAGAGAGAAGAAGGGCGCTGGTCGGCGCCGGTGGTGGCTCGCCTCGAGCGGCGCGACGAACGAGGGGGTGCGCGCGAGGATCGATGGTGAGGGGGAGGTGTTAAAGCGGGATCGATTTGGGTTTCTTATTTTTTTTTTTCTCTTTTTTCCCTTTGAACTGAAACGTGAACGGGGGGGGGGGGGCATGAAATATAGGAGAGAGAGGGAATTCTTTTTTTTTATTATTATTATTTTTATTTTATTATTATTGAATTCAACCTAAAGTTGACTTTTACATACGACCTCGAAACGAGGCCCACCGCCTGTCGTCCATAGCGTTTTACCCCCATTCCGAACACAATGGGATGTGTTTCGTATGTTGGTTTGATCGTTTGAATCAGTTTCCATTGAATTTACATTTAAATCATTATATTGAATTTTAAACGTACATTTCAAATTACTGGGGTCACATACGAACTCTATAAATTGGAGAAAAATATTTTCTAGCTTCGTATTGACGATACGGTCCTAACGAAACTAGTTTCGTCGAATTCTGAGACCGTTGGAAAAATGGCCAATTTCCAGTCGATTAAAATCAACTGAAACTGGTCAAACGCGTTTTCCTTTGCCACGCTCACATATTGATTCGAAAAATTATGAAATTTGAAACCTAGCAATAATTTGACATCACAGACCCAACAAAAGTGGTTTCGTCGAAATCCGAGGTCATTTGCAAAATGTCCATTTTTAAGGGCCTGAATTCCATAGCGACTATTCAGAATTTTCAACTGGACATAACTTCTGATTCCTGCCATGAAATTTCGATTTTTCGGATTCGATAGAGAGATATTATCAATTAGATCCTATTGTTTTTGGTTTCACTAAAATCCGGATTGTTTTGCACCCGGTACATTCAATTGAAGTTTGAAATCGAATTATCGAACTACCGCGCCATTTTCAATTCTATTTATAATTATAAATAAAATTATATATATTCTAACGACGACGTATATAATATATACGTCGAATTATATTCAAAATAAATTTCTCGTCGATATTATTTAAAATAATCTATTTTAAATATTCAAAATTCGCTAAAATTGCCGAAATAAAAATTTCAAACTGGCTCGCATTTTACGGGTTGTTACAAGTTATTTTGGTAATAGTATTGTAGAATTATCATATTCACCAGACTTTATGTCTGACCCCCTCTTTTCCATCCTTTTTCTCCCTTCAGGTCCGCAGGTTGGGCCAAGTTCTAGTGGAGTCTAGTTGGATCGCTTATCTTCTGGAAAGCTTGGACTGCTGAAGTAAAGTCCAGCTTGTTATCTTTCTTTTTAATGGCTATTCATGTAATGGGATTATGTACTTGTTTTATCAAGATAGATATTGTACTTGACATTGAATATGGTGTTATGATGTAATCAAACATGTTTTGACTTCTGCTACAATGAAATAAAGTTTTTGAATTTCCAAGTACTATTTTATATCTGTCTTGTTGTAATTTTACTGTTCTATATTCACTTAAAACCTCCATGGAAGTTAATGCATTCCCTTTGTGAGTGACATTAATGGACGTGGGGTGTTACACGTGGTATCAGAGCATAAGGTTACCAGAACAGATAAAAAAAAATTTTAGAAAAATATTTTTTTTCTAAAGTATTTTTGGAAGAAGTGCTTTCAAAAAAAAAATAACATGTTATTTAAAGAGAGTTTTTATGAAAAACATAATCCCAAATAGCCATATCCTTATCTTTATCTTTCGAATTCTCCATTTTGAATCTTTCCTTTTTCGTTTCAGCATGGCTGAAGATCTTAATCTCCCAGAAGGTGTGACGATTCCAGGGTGGTTTAGGAGATACTTGGAGGCTAGGGCCACCACTGCAGGCCCAGCGGATACTCCTCCACCCCTAGTTGCACCCATTCCTCCTCCTCCTCCTCCTCATGTTGACACTTTTGCAAAGACGTGCAAGGAATTCAAGGCTATGGGGGGAAAAACTTTTCAAGGGACTGAGACGTTTGTGGAGGCCAGAGATTGGCTTAAGGAGACTGAGGAATTGTTGGATATCTTTGAAGTGGAAGATGGGAGGAAAGTCCGTTTAGCTGCTTGGTTAATGAAGGGAGAGGCCTCGTTTTGGTGGGAGGTCACTAACGGGGAACGTCCAGTTGATTCATGGGCGGATTTCAGACGAAGGTTTGAGGCAAAGTTTCTTTCAAGGGCAGAGGAGAACTTAAATATGGAAAAATTCCTGGCACTAAAGCAAGGGAGCTCATCAATAAAGGAATATGTCAATAAATTTAATCAGTTAGCAAGGTTTGGCTTGGAGTTGGTGAACACGCCAGAGAAGAAAGCTTTGAGGTTCGTTAGAGGCTTGAATGAACCGTTGCAAGGGTTGGCTATGACCCACATCCCTATGGGAGCCACCTTTGAAAAGCTAGTAGAAATGGCACTTATGCATGAGGATAAGGCAGTTGAAAAGAAAGGGGATCAGAAGAAACCCCAACAGCAAAATAAGAAGGGTGGTAAAAACAATAATGGCAAAGGGAAGAAGAAATGCTTCAATTGTGGGACGCCTGGCCATCTCAGCAAAGATTGTAGAAAGAAAAAGAAGACTGGTTGTTTTCATTGTGGAGATGCGGGACATTTAGTGAAGGACTGTCCAAAGAAGGGGCAGAGGGCAGGGTCTACCTCGGGAGGACAGGTGCAGGCTCTTATGGCACCAGGGCAGGCAAGGGGGCAAGTTCAGGCTATTGCGGCCCCACCGCTGCAAGAAAGAGGTAGAACAATTTCTGTTGAAAGCTTAGTTTTTCTGTTTGATCATCCTGTCCGTACCTTATTCGATTCTGGCGCATCTCATTCGTTTATCTCTGCATCATTAGTTGAATCACTGCACTTGAACACCAGTTTAGTAGAGGATCCCTTGGTCGTTTCAAATCCAATTGGGGGTTCGGCTCATTTGACCATGATATGTTTGGATTTGAAAATCTCTATACTTAGCGTTGAATTTAGATGTGATGCTTATGTATTGGGCTTCACGGGCTATGGGCTAATTTTAGGAATGGATTGGTTGTCTAGAAATAGGGCCATTCTTGATTGTGAAAGGAGAGTAGTTAGGCTTGTGAATCGCCTTGGTAATGCTCTCGACATCTTTTGTAATCCCATAAATTCCGTTATGCTAAGTTATCTTGAATCGCTTGACGCGTCTGTAGAGAACCTGCGATCGGTAGAAGTGGTCCGGGAATATCCGGATGTGTTTGAGGAGGTGAAGGGCTTACCTCCAAAGCGGGAGATAGACTTTCGAATTTATCTTGTGGATAATGCTAAACCCGTATCTTTGCCAGTGCGCCACATGGCTCCTCGTGAAAGGAGGGAACTCAATAAGCAAGTAAAGGAGTTGCTTGAGAAGGGGTTCATAAGACGTAGTATATCGGAGTGGGGTGCTCCAGTAGTTTTTGCCACAAAGGCGGATGGGTCTCTTAGACTTTGTATGGACTATAGAGAACTAAACAAGCTTACTAAAAAGAACCGACGCCCACTACCGAGGATTGACGATCTCTTTGATCAGTTAGTTGGCGCCTCAGTGTTTTCGCAGTTGGACTTAGCCACTGGCTTTCATCAACTGAGAGTGGCTGAGGATAGTATAGATAAGACTGCTTTTAGGACTCCCGACGGATTCTATGGATGGCTAGTGATGCCCTTTGGTTTGACAAACGCCCCTGCATATTTTGTTGATTTGATGAGTAGGGTGTTTAGGGAATACCTTAACAAATTCGTGGTAGTCTTTGTGGATGACATCTTAGTCTTTTCTAAGAATAAAGAAGAGCACTCCCTACATCTTAGGGAAGTGTTGGAAACCCTTCGAGCGCATAACCTTAAGGCAAAATTTTCTAAGTGTCACTTCTGGAGGAAGGAAGTACGGTTCTTAGGGCACGTGGTTTCCAAAGAAGGGATAGCAGTGGATCCCGCAAAGGTGGTGGCCATCCAAGATTGGAAGGTCCCTAAAAATGCAACCGAAGTAAGAAGTTTCTTGGGGTTGGCTGGCTATTATAGGAAGTTTATCAAAGACTTCGCAAAAATATCAGCTCCATTAACACGGTTAACGAAGAAGAACCTGGTTTTTACGTGGGACAAAGATTGTGATGATGTGTTCCAACGTTTAAAGAGAGCCTTAACTTCAGCCCCAGTCTTAGTGCTGCCAGACGGGAATAAACCGTTTACCATCTATACTGATGCTTGTGGGACGGGACTTGGCGCGGTCCTCATGCAAGAGGGAAGAGTAATAGCCTATGGTGGAAGGCAGTTGAGGGTTCATGAAAAGAATTACCCCACGCATGACTTAGAGCTAGCCGCAATTGTTTTCGCGCTTAAGTCTTGGCGTCACTATCTTCTTGGTGAGAAATTCGAACTGTTCACTGACCACAAATCATTAAAATACTTATTCTCTCAGAAGGATTTGAATTTAAGGCAGCAACGGTGGATGGAATTCTTAGCCTCCTACGATTTTGAAATAGCATATACCCCGGGCAAGGGTAACGTGGTGGCAGACGCCTTAAGTAGGAAAAGGTTGTCCTTGAGTCCGTTGTTTGTTGAACGACAAAGCTTAGAATTCATCTCTATGTTTGACTTTAGACCCTCCGTTGACTTAGTACTCGGTCTGTTAGCATCCTTGGAGGTTAGACCTACACTTCTAGGACGGGTTGGTGAGGCACAGCGAGACGACCCACAGTTGGTTGAGATAGTAGAAAAGCTCAAAGGGGGGAGTCGTCAAGCCATCTTCGTAGGTATACCCTAGACGATAAGGGTTGGTTACGAAGGGATAATAGACTTTGTGTACCACAAGACGAAGACTTAAGGAAGGCCATTCTTGATGATGCTCATCGCTCAAAAATGACCATTCATCCCGGCGGGGATAAGATGTACAAAGATATGAAGCGGGTTTTCTTTTGGGCCGGTATGAAAAAGGATGTGGCCGTGTACGTCGCTAGATGC
Source organism: Allium sativum (assembly GCA_030737875.1). NCBI lineage: Eukaryota > Viridiplantae > Streptophyta > Magnoliopsida > Asparagales > Amaryllidaceae > Allium > Allium sativum. The sequence goes on from CM060920.1 coordinate 497,923,623, forward strand.
TTGGTGTGTCAACGAGTTAAAGCAGAACAAAAGAAACCCGGTGGGTTGCTTCACCCATTAGAAGTTCCACTATGGAAATGGGAAAGCATCTCAATGGATTTTGTGGATGGATTACCAAGATCAAGGAAGGGTAACACGGGGATTTGGGTTATAGTAGATAGACTTACTAAAAGCGCCCATTTTATTCTCGTGAAAAGTAAGAGGACTGCTCCGTGGTTGGCTTCTGTATACATTAAGGAGATAGTTCGTTTGCACGGTATTCCTTCTAGTATAGTAAGCGACCGTGACCCCATCTTTACTAGCGAATTTTGGAAGAGTTTACAAGAGGCGGTAGGGACTCAGCTATGTTTGAGCACCGCATATCATCCTCAGACAGACGGCCAGACCGAGAGGGTGAATCGCATTCTAGAGGATCTTTTAAGGCTTTGTATCCTAGACTTTGGGGGTACATGGGAAGAGCACCTTCCGTTAGTAGAATTCGGATATAATAATAGCTTTCAGTCTAGTATTGGCATGGCACCTTTCGAAGCTCTTTATGGAAGGCCTTGCCGTTCGCCTACATGTTGGTGGGAATCTACCGATAAAATCCTACTTGGGCCCGATATGGTTAGGGAAACCTCGGAGAAGATTGAGTTGATTCGAAGGAGGATGAAAGCAGCACAAGATAGGCAAAAATCGTATGCTGATAAGAGGAGGACAGATCTTGAGTTTGACATTGGGGACATGGTTTTTATCAAAGTATCTCCGTTACAGAATGTTGTTCGCTTTGGGTCCATGGGGAAATTAGCACCAAGGTTTGTAGGGCCGTTTCCTGTAAAAAACAGGATTGGGAAGATGGCATATAGGGTGGAGTTGCCTGAGAAACTTAGTGGAGTACACGACGTATTCCATGTATCACATTTGAGGAAGTGTTTGCATAAGACCGCGGAGGTGGTAGAGCCGAGCTTGCTTAAAGAGGTGGAAATAGAGCGTGATGCAACAATTAGACGAGCTCCTACATGCATTCTTGGGTCGGAGATCAAAAAGTTGAGGAATCGAGAGGTCAGACTGGTTAAAGTGCAATGGGGAGATGATGAGAGCAACGCAACTTGGGAGACAGAAGAGAAGATGCGTTCGTTGTACCCTTTTCTTTTTGAGGGTATGTCTTTTAATTTCTCCTTTATCGCTTAGCTTATCTTATCTTATCTTTAGTATGTCCTCTCATTAGTATCTTTGACCTTTAGTTAGGATAATCCTATGGTTGAAACATGTGTTTGAGACATGTTATGTATGATGGATGCAAAATGGATGCAAGTGTTTGCTAGTGGTTGCTCGTGGATGCATATATACACACACTTTAGGCACTAGATCGGCTCAGTCACTACATATTGCATATTGCATATATATATGGATGTATTTAGTAAAATGGATGAACGATGGTTGTATTATCATGTGGATGCTGCATTCAGATGATGGTTGTGCACGCATATAGAAGTACTATGTAGCATTAAGAACCTTTTGCATACATAATGGATGCATGGCACGATCATAGTTGCATTAAGGAGGTCAACTGAATCAGTGGACCGCCTGATTTTGCATTAGATACGGACATATACACACACTGTGCATTTAAACATGAAAGCATTAGAAGTCTGTAAGGACAATGGATGCCTGTGTATGATGGATGAGTAGATGGACGTTTGGATGGTAGGATATACATTCCTCCAGACTTGAAGATTTCGGGGACGAAATCCTAAAAGGAGGGGAGAATGTAACACCCCGAATTTTCTATTAACACTAAAGTTGCTAAAATAATAATAAGTGTGTAGAAGAGGGGATGTATCTAATATGAATATAAAAATATTAATAAGTGTGTGAGAGAGAGGATGTATCTAATATGTATATAAAAACAATAATAAGTAAAGGGGGATGTATCTAATATGTACATTGTAGAAAATATATATATTTATGACATGAATAGAAGTTTATTAATATGCTGAGTGTTTGCTGAGTCACTTCTGACTCATTGCTGAGTCAACAAGATAAACCCCATCTTGTCTGAACGGCTGCGGTTATTTCTAGGTTAAATCTAATGGCCTAAATGAATTCTAAAATCTATAAATAAGTGGGTAGACCCTAGACCTAAATCACTTGTAAAATTAGAGAAGCTACTGTCATGCTGCTGCCATGGAGTTCAGCATAGCCGTCACAAACTAAGAAGAGGAAGCCTAATCATCTACAACTAAATCTACACAAATCAAATCAAAAGATCTCTCTTTCTCTAATTCTTTTCTTTTGTTGGTGAGTATGATGATTCTCACAAGACTATTACAAACTAATTTGACTCGGTTATGAATGGATCACAAGAAAGTGATGTGATTTGTAATTGTAAATTCTATATATTGTGGATCTCTTATTATGTTATTATGTTGTCGTATGATGTAAATTATATATGCTATGTCATGCTATGTTGTAAATTCTCTTATGCTATGTCGTGCTATGTTGAGAATCATGTCAAGCTATGTTATACTATCATACTATGCCATGTTATAAATCATGCTATATTATGTTGAAAAATCATGATGTTGTTGGAACATGCTTAAAGTTATGTTTTTTTAATTTAAATGGATCTTGTTTATGGGAATTTGCCTATTAGGTTAGGTGTACCCATAAACTTGAAACTATAATTAAATAAATCTTGATTATGGGAATTTGCCTATTGAGTTAGGTGTACCCATATAAAACCATGTTGTTAAAAAAATTAGATGATGTTGATTCACACATGTTCATATGTAAGTTTATGAAAATTGATTGAGATTATATTAGGTGAATTTTGAACAAGTTGACACCTTTAGGTCCATGACATGTATAATCTATGCAAGTTGGACATATGCAAGTTTCACCCCTTATTATGATTCATTTGGTCACATATACATGTTGTTATTATGATAATCTCTTTTATGCTATGAGTTAGGCTATTCGAGTCTAACATATATTTTGCGAATAAACGTTCAAACGTGGGGTAGGGGTAATATTAGGAATTAATAAATTGGGTGCAATTTTGTAAGATTTTGCATACCATGAATGGATGTCCATAATTGAGTCAATTATGGACATTGTTAAAAATTGGAAGTAATTAATAATTCAAGTAGGGAATTATTAAAATTGGGGGAAAGTGGATTATTATTAATAATCAATGCTTAGGACACGAGGTTGGACCCGTTTGTGATGTAAACCTGCCCGGACCCGCCCGGCAAATCCAGTAGTCACAAATGTCGGCCCAATGTGAGAGGTCCTAGGCCCAAACTAAAGCATAACAGTTGTAAAGACACGAGGTTAGTCTCTTTTATGGTGTAAGACTGCCCGGACCCGCCCGGCAAATCCAGCTGCCATAAATGCCAGTCTAATGTGAGAGGTCTTTATGAGGTTATGGCCTTAATGAACTAAGAAATACTTAACCAGATAATCATGTAAGGTGGGACATGGGGGTTAAGTAGGTGCCTTGGGTGGCATGAGGAATCTGGTGGTTGCCTTTAGAGGCATTTGAAATACGATTAGACTTAACCAAACACACATGTAAATGAACATGACTAAGTGGGTTAAGTGGGATGGACTAATGGGGACAAGCTTAGGTGGAATGCTTGTGGTAAATAGTGGGGGCCCATTTCAACCAGTATCCCAAAACGTATCTTTGTGGGCTCGACCCAAGTCGAGGACGGGACACGCATACTGGGTTTGACTATAAGAGGCCAAAACAGGGAGCGGTGGCAACGCAAGTCCAACGGGTTTCATATGCGTGTGTGGACCCGGGCTGGTAGGTAAGACGTTGTTGCATCGTGTAGGTATAAGCCGTGCATGTCCGTTGTATCAGGTTGCCACTTTAGGGGAGTGATACACCCCACTGTGGGGCCAGCACGGGTATCTACGAGTTAGGGAGCCGATCGAATAATGGGAAGTAGGGTACACCTAGTGGAGATAGGGGCAGGCGGCACCTATGTAGTCAGCTAGGGGTACGTAAAGCCATTGGGAAAGTTTCTAAGTGAAGCTAAGTGGGATGAATCTTTAGGGTGACTGGTGTGGTGCAGTATAGTGTTTATCCTTTAGTATTTAGGAGCGCCTATAACGTTGCCTTTAGCGATTGTCTATGTCCTTAATCTGCTCTTCATAGACATTTTCTTGTTTTCCAGCTTATGCCTTAGTCCAGTTATTTTGGTAATAGTATTGTAGAATTATCATATTCACCAGACTTTATGTCTGACCCCCTCTTTTCCATCCTTTTTCTCCCTTCAGGTCCGCAGGTTGGGCCAAGTTCTAGTGGAGTCTAGTTGGATCGCTTATCTTCTGGAAAGCTTGGACTGCTGAAGTAAAGTCCAGCTTGTTACCTTTCTTTTTAATGGCTATTCATGTAATGGGATTATGTACTTGTTTTATCAAGATAGATATTGTACTTGACATTGAATATGGTGTTATGATGTAATCAAACATGTTTTGACTTCTGCTACAATGAAATAAAGTTTTTGAATTTCCAAGTACTATTTTATATCTGTCTTGTTGTAATTTTACTGTTCTATATTCACTTAAAACCTCCATGGAAGTTAATGCATTCCCTTTGTGAGTGACATTAATGGACGTGGGGTGTTACAGATAAGTTCGGATCTGGGTGGAATGTGGATGATTAGTAATGAAAGTAAATAAATAAATTTAGTCATGTCAATGGTTTTGTCTGTATGTCGGAAGGTGGAGTTTCAGGGGTTGACAGTTGGATATTTGAGGAGGGTACGTTGAACGAGATGAACTGGAGGTTTGCGGAGTCTTTGTTTGTACGCAAGGTGGAAGATGATGTTTGAAGGGGTACAGGTCAATGTAGATTTTGGGGAATGAACTGGAGTTTGACAATTGAATGTTGTGAAGGACGTTGCTATTTGTTTCTGAAGATCGATATTGTGATTTTAGATCTGGAAGGATGACTGTTCACAATTGATGGTAAGGGAAGCAACAGTGGATATTGGGAGGATGCGACTGTATAGAGTTTAAACATCTATTGGTTGAAGATGATGAATTGGGTTCATAAATTGGTTCGGCAACATGAATTTTGGAGTTCGATGGTGTAAACTTGGGTAGCTTGCAAGTAAAATGTTTGGGAAGGTGCAAGCCTGTATTTTGAAATGGGAAGGTTCGACAATGTTTGAAAGGGACTGTCAAATTGTTAAGGCGATCTGGATATGAATGGTTGTAGCTGATAGAAAGAGACGTAGATTACCGGCAAGGTGTTCAGTGAAAGGTTGAGGATAATGAGCCAGTATTGAGGCTGATTTTTCAATGGACCATAATCATTAATTTTCGATGAGCTTCATCGGTTGGTCGCATATTTCACAGAACAACAAGGTATACGTTCTATTTATAAAATTTCGTAGAATAATTAATTTAGTTATATTCATTAGTTGTTAAATCAGAATTTAAATAAGATATTTAATCATCAAAAAAAAATCATAGGACTATATTCGATTCAATACAACTCAAGACAATTGGTAGACGCGACAATCTAGAATTTAACAGGATATTCCACAAAGGAAAATCGAGGTGAGTTATACTCACTCAGTTAAATTATTAGGAACTATTTTTAATAGTTCAAATTTTATTGCTTGCTTATTGGATGATAATTGCTTGATATAAAGTGATAATATTATATAATAATATAATAATAATAATATTGGTGATTGGATAATTGTAATAACCCGGAAATCTGGGCCAGTTTAAAATTTTTATTTTGGCAATTTTAGCGATTTTGAATATTTAAAATAGATTATTTTAAATAATATCGACGAGAAAATTTCTTTTGAATAAAATTCAATCGTATATAGTTATATAGATCGTCGTTAGAATATAAATATTATTTATATATATAAAAAAGGAATTGAAAATTGCGCGGTAGTTCGATAATTCGATTTCAAATTTCAAATGAACATACCGGGTGCAAAATAAGCCGGATTTTAGTGAAACCAAAAATAGTTGAATCTAATTGATAATATCTTTCCAACGAATCTGAAAAATCAAAATTTCATAGCGGGGATAAAAAGTTATGCCCAGTTGAAAATTCTGAATAGTCGCTATGGAATTCAGGCCCTTAAAAATGGAGATTTTGCAAATGACCTCGGATTTCGACGAAACCACTTTTGTTGGGTCCGTGACGTAAAGTTATTGCTAGATTCCAAATTTCATAATTTTTCGAATCAATATGTGAGCGTGGCAAAGGAAAACGCGTTTGACCAGTTTCAGTTGATTTTAATCGACTGGAAAATGGCCATTTTTCCAACGGTCTCAGAATTCGACGAAATTAGTTTTGTTAGGACCGTATCGTCAACACAAAGCTAGAAAATATTTTTCTGGGATTTATAGAGTTAGTATGTGACCCCGGTATATTGAAATGCGCGTTCAAATTCAATATATAGAGTTATGTGTTGATTTTGATGAAAACTGATCGAAATGATCGAATCAGCCTACGATACATACCCCATTGTGTTCGGAATGGGGGTAATTAGCTATGGACGACAGGCGGTGGGCCTCGTTTTGAGGTCGAAAATAAAAGTTGCTTTTTGGTGGAAAATAAAATAATTAAAAAAAACCTCTTCTTACATTGACTAGGTCCCCCCTTTTTTCAAAATCGATTTCAGATGAAAAAAAAAGGAGGAATCGGGGAGGAGCTCGTCGCTCCTCTGAGGGAAGCGCCGTCGCGCCGCCACCAGCGCGGCCCCCTCCGACGCAAACCCCCCCTCCATCGACCTGCTCCTCCTTCTCCCTCCGCTCCCTTCTTCCCTCCCTTGCCTCGCGTCAGTGGAAACCCGCACCCCCATAGCCACCGCCTAACCCCTCCCTCCACCTCTGTCGCCACCGCTCTTCTTCTTCCTCCCCCTCTCGCCTGGCGCGCCGCGCTCAATCAACACCCCCCCTCTTCGTCGACTGCGCCTCCATCTTCCCTCCTTCTTCTTGAAACCACGGTGAGCTTTAATTTGATTTTATTTACTTTGATTACATAAAAATCTGATTTTTTATTTATTATTTTTTATTTTAGAAAAGAAATTTAGGATTGTTATTTTTATTTAATTAAAGTTAGGATTTTATATACGTAAAGCTTAGGGTTTTAATACAAAGAAAAATATAATTTTTATTAAGTAGAAGTAATAAAAATATAATTTTTATATAATACAGATAATAAAAATTCGATCTTTATTATGTAGGAGAAATAAAAATTCGATTTTTATATATTGAATCGCATAGTACAAATTCGATTTTTATATATTGAATAGCATAGTAAAATTTCGATTTTTATATATTGAATAGCATAGTAAAAGTTCGATTTTTATATATTGAATAGCAAAGTAAAAATTCGACTTTTATATATTGAATAGCATAGTAAAAATTCGATTTGTATATATTGAATAGCATAGTAAAAATTCGATTTTTATATATTGAATAGTGAAGAAAAAATTTGATTTTTACATATGTAGAGAATACGGGCAACGAAAGTGACAAAAGGCAAGAACGGCGAAGATTTCTACATTTGAAGAGTTGTGAAATTGGATTAGCTAATCTGTGAGAATTTCTCACTCTTTAATTTAATTTTCTAGTTATATAAATATATACTAGGATGCAGACGGTGTTTAGTAGCACCCGACACCCGTCGTCCACAGACCATGGACGGCTTGTATGCTTGCTTGTTTGATTTTGATGTGTAGTTGATTGTGTGATGTGATGAGAAATGAAATAAAATATTTTATAGTAGAAAATAGGATTTTTAACGTGTATATGAAATGGAATAAATAAAAATAAACAAATTCGGACGATTTGTTTATATACACACATTTGACTGATATTGATTGGGACGATAAATTTTACACATCACCCAACTGCACAAATAAAATCTGTGTTTGATTGTTTGAAAACCCCACACGGGTATTGGGATGATACATGACATACACTAGTCCCAATAATTAGCTGTATGTCGATCGATTGATTGACAGACTGTTATGAGCGTTAAATATTTATATTTGATGCTTATACAATGTAGAATGCACTTTGGATGATGGTTGATTATTCATCGTTGTTATTGTATACATGTGTTGTAGAAAATCCATATAATTAACATTATATGGTAATTGATTGGGCCTCATTCAATATTTGAAATAGAATATTTGAAAAAGAAATATTTGAATAGAAATATTTGAAATAGAAATATTCGAAATGGAATATTTGAAAATATGAATATATGAAGCCGTGTTGATTAGATTTACGCCATTTTGACGTGAACGATATTTATATCGATTTTATTCATTTTATAACGAATATCGAAGGTGATTTCAAAATCTGAAATTTTGAAAAGAATTGAAATTCGAATTAAATTGAATAGAAGTGAATTCGAATTGAAATTGAATAGAAATGAATTCGAATTGAAATTGAATAGAATTGAATTGAAATCAATTTGAAATGAATTTAAAACGAATTTATATAGGAATATTCAATTTTGATTTGAAATTGAATATGAAGTTGAAACCGTTTTGAAAATGAATTTAAAACGATTTATAAAATACGTTTTAAAAGGAAATCGACGAAGTATATATTATATATATTATATATATAATATAATGGCCTGAATAGAACGCGCCGCGCCGCGGCAGTTCGCGAATTTCGACCATTGACTTCGAATGGATATTGTGGGAGATCCGACCGTCGGATTCTCCTAAAACTGGAACCATTGGGTTCGTATCGAAAAGAGCTTTCTAACGAATGTGAGAAATTAGAAATCTAACGGTTGGATTTGGAATTATGTCCAAATCAAATTTGGAAAAGGTCGTTGTAAGTGCAGTTCGATGGCCGTTGATGGAAATCGACTGTACGGGCCTTGATAAAATTATTAAAAATAGTAATAATTTGTGTAAAATCATAAGAAATGATTTGGGAAGAATTGGGATGAAAAACTCCATATTTGAAAAGAAAAAAATAGATTTTTATCGAAATGAACTAGTTTTGAACTAGAATAGTAATTTATTTATTTTAAAATAAATAAACCGAATTTGAAATGGTTTTGAAAATAACCAGAATTTCCAATGATTGCATTGGAATGGATTTGAATCGAAATTGTCTTCGGAATATTTCGATGTTGGATTTCGTGATGATACAGATGTTGTTATGGAAATTTGAAAGATATAGACATATATATCGTTATTTCCAATACGATATCTGTTGGTCGTAGAATTTGATAATGAATATAAGCCGATATATTTTCTATTCAGAGCCTTGTATTTAATATCAAATATGATTTGGGTTTGTCGTGAATGGTGTCTTGACTAACACTGTTCTTGAACCCAGTTGAGAAAAGATTAAATCTTTTTATTTAGATTTAATGAAATGTACCAATTAAATAATATTTAATTGGAATTGAACTGGTATTAATTTTTGGGTTTATCGTGAACAGTGTTTTAAATAACACTTGTTCTTTAACCCGATAATTAATGAATGTGATTTTGGGTTTATTGTGGACCGTGTTTTAAATGACATTGGTTCTTTAACCCAGTTAAAGACAGGATATTGATTTCAGTGAAGATTAAAACTAAGTGGAGTTTTAATGAATCTTTAATTAGATTGAAATGATCGAGAATGGAGTATCACCAGTTTTACTCCAGGCGATAGTTAAATCTTTAATTAGATCTGAACGTGAAATGGTAATTGAATTTACCGATAACACCGTGGTGTTAGATATGAAGTATTACCAGTTTTACTTCATGGGATGAATAGGTTGGGATTGGGAAATTGAAATAAATGATTACTTCGGTGTGGTTCGCTAATCCCGACTAGTTTGAATTGATATTCAAAGGAGATTAAAGAATAAATTTAAAGAATTTATCTTTGATAAAATTATTGGGAACCTTTCCCAAAATATAAGAATATTTGAATAAAAGAATATTCTGAATTGGAATGAGGCATATGTTGTGTTTGTGTAACACGTGTTTATTAAATATATACGCGAGTTATTCAGAAAGACCGGGTTTATCCCATTCTAAATAACTGTTTCGACGTGGTGTCGAAGATGAAGACGGTGGTTGAAGACCGGAAGTCTTCACATCGTTTGGGTGATTACTGATGATCTTGATTGGGTTGTACACCCAAGATGAGGGAATCAGTTGGTGATCGTCCAGACGTACTTGGAGATCGATGGATATGCGGGGTACTAGGTGCCTCCGGTTTCGTTCAGACCCAGAACGGACTTGTAAATGGACTGTGTGTCTGACATGGGATTTTAGTCTGTGTGATTGATTTCTATTAAATATATATCTGTTTGGCGGCGGAGAATTTATTCTCTTGCTTAACGCCCTTCTCTAAGACATACGAGCTCAGGGGTTACATACTGATGGATATCAAACGCATAGAGTGAATTGCCTGTGTGGCATGCCTAAGTGGCAAATGAGCAAGGCTTCTGTTGAAAAGCAAAGTCTTGTGGTTGATGATCAAAGCACCGCCTGTGTGGCATAGCTTTGTGTAACGTGAATTCGCGAGTCTCACACCCCGGTTGTGAACCAGAAACGGGAGAGGACCTCAGGGAGGGCATGCGTTTCCTTCTAGCTAGGGTGGTGTCAGTGACCTACCAGCCCTGACATTTATATACTTTTCACCTGTGTGGTCGTTGCTGTTGCGAGGCGCCTCGGTTAGATCGGACGATCCGGGTCTGGTGGAGTCATTCGTTGGCTCATTGACGCCCCAAAGGGCGGGGAAACGCAGTGTTCGGGAATTTTAATCCACATCGGTGGACCGGCCCTGACGATCCAAGGGTCACTCGAGCTCTGATCCTGAGACACGGGCTAGAGCGTCTCGAATCGGTAGAGGACTATCTTTTTCCTCGGTTCACAGACGGAAATCCAATTTCCAAATACGTGACATTTGCAGTTTTATTTGTAGAGCCTAGTATGGCGACATAGTGGGATGGGGCGCTTATGCCGTCTATGATTGATACTTATGATTTGAAGTTGTTTTATACACTATGCACTTATAATAGTATCAAATGATTTGTTTTAAACGTATCAAGCATTCTTGGCTATTATAAGGTAAAAACCCTATCCTCCGGCTTGCGTTGCATTGTGTGATGGGAACTGGGTCTTATAATAGCTTCATTTTTCCTTATTTAGCATTGCGCTGTTTGTTTTATGCACGGGTGTTCTTGGGAGGAAACCCGTTCCGTGTTATACGGCGTGGTCCCTTGATTTACCTAACTTTAAAAATAAAGATTAATAACTGTTTTAGTTCTCACACCAGTCCCATGACTGACCTGGAGTTTATTGTTTTGACCTAAACTCTGGGTGCCCCTATTTTGACACGGGCAGCTAGTAGTTTTGGTTTTGCAGATTTATATTCACAGGATCCTGGTTCACAGCTGGAATGATATCCGGAAAGCTTTGTATCCGTATATCTCTTCTAGTTGTGTATTGTATTATTTTCCGCTGCTATGTATTTAAATGTAATTTAAATTTCTGATATTTCTGTGTAATATTTATTCATTTATACTCTGTATATTCTTGTAATCTGATGGAATTGTTGTAATATACAATGAAATGTTCTTCCGTCTGCATTCTATTTTGTCGTGTTCTCAAAACAATCAGGCATTTCGAACGGTCTAGATCGGTTTAGCGACTGATTCGGATCGAACGAAATTCCTTTTCGTTACAATAATGCCCGCAGTATTATTAGCGGATGCCCGTAGTACCATTAGCGGATGATTTCCCTATACGTCTGACAATATATATAGTGGATTACCTTCTATACCGCGATATCTTGCCTCGAAGCAGGATGGGTATTATTATTGTTGACTAACATCTGTGGATGCAGGGAAAAATAGGTTGGAGGGATCCAGCTGGATTCCTCAACATTTGTTTATTGTGTTCACATATATGATGTTATATGACATGACTGATAACCTGTATGACATGTTTGGGCGTGTATTAACCTTGGACCTTGATTTTTGATATTTTTGAATGTAAAAAAAATGATATATAGTTTTTAAAACCAGAATTTAAAAATATAAAAGTATTTAAAGAGAATTTTATTTTCAAATATAATATTTATTTAGAAACCGAATTATAAAGGGGATTGAACAATAAAGTTTATTTTAACAAATAAAACGAGAAGTTGGTTTTATAAGCAAATATTTTGAAAACGGGAATTGTAAAAAGGAAATTACAAATGGGGTTATGTGAAATGGGATTGCAACTTGGAACTTGATTTATGAAATCGAGTATAGTATGAAATTGTATTAGAATCATTATTCACGATTAAAGTGAATAAGGAAGATTAAATAAGTGGTGTGGAAAAAAAGAAATTTATAAAAGTAAGTTAAAAAGGGTTTTTGAAATTATAAATTCTTATTGAATAATATAATATAGATTATATTAAAGAATGTTGCATACGGTTTTTTTATAATAAATATTAGAATTGGCAAATAATAGAAGTAATAGTAGAATTGGAACTTGAAATTGCAAGCATAGAATCAAATTGACAAATTTAGTCCAGAATGGATTTGTATTAAAGGTTATTATTCACGGGTGAGGTGAAATGGGGTTGAAGCGATTATATTGCAAATAGTTGGTGGTGGAGAAGGTCACTTCTCTTAGCTTAACTACTAGTGTATTTTTGTGGACGTCAATTAGTGATTTTCTGATGGATCTGATGATGTGGCATTCAAAGTGAATGGTGGTCAAATGATCTAGAAAGATGATTATAACCTCAAGCCTCACAACCGATAAAAATGACAAAAATCGGGCAGGCATCATGGGTATGTGGGTCGCGCCCATTAGGGTGTATTATCACCATCTAGAGAATATTCATATTTGTTACTTCTTTCGTTTCTGTATCTCCCGGGAATGGTTATGTTGCTAGCAACCGTAGATGACAATATATTCGATACACTCAAGAGAAATGAGTGGTCGGTCATGTGTGAGTCGGGTTGCAAGACGTTCTTGTTGAACCCAGTGTATTCGTCTCTAGAGATACACTATCGGAAGGTGGTCCCATACCTTGTCATAGTTGGAAATCCATTCTCCAATAAGCGCCCGCGGTTTTAATTGTATACTATATATGTAGAGCGTGAGATGCAAGCGTTCTACTAGATTATTATTTAGTTGTATTTAGACACTATCATAATATCAGAATAATTATGATTTCAAAATTGTTTTGGATTATCGTAAGGTAAAAACCGTCCGTGTTTATGTGTGGATTGGTCTTACGATTACCCTTTTCTTTCAAAAATGATTTTTAACTTTAAAATCAAGTTGGATACTACCAATAATTTAGTGAGTTTTCTCACGCTGGTTCACCAGACTGACCTGTGCGTTTGTAATGCTCGGGTCAGACCCAGCTGGGTTAGACCGAGTTGTACAGGTTCAGGATAAGGTACGAATTTCAGAAGACCAGATGGAGGAGTTCAGACATATGATTCATATATTATTCCGCTGTGTTATAAACAAGGACAGACTGTTATAACTGTCCAGATGTGTTGAATGACCACTGTACTCTGATGATTGTAAGCATTATTTCAAGTTTTTTATAAAAATTTATTTCTGTGTTATATTTTATTCCGCTGCGATGTGAGACTATGTGTTATTGTTCTTCTTCTTTCTTCTATTCTTAACTTTCTTTCTTTCTATTTCTCATCCTCTTATTTCTTTCTATTAGCTTTCAGGGATTTCGATACTTGAATTAGGACATGGAGTGTATAAATGTCTGTATTCGAGAGTCAAAATTTCTGGGTCGCTACAGTTGGTATCAGAGCAATGGTTTAGGAATAACCTTGGCTCTGTGGTATATCTCAATAGAGATGAGGTTAGTAATACCCTAGATTGAGTTTGAGTGTTTATACGTATATATATATATGAGAGCGTATTTGTAAATTCGAATTAATAAAATGTTTTGTATTGTGTTATTTGATCGGTTCAATTTTTGAACTGGTGACTGACGCAATATTGTTTTGAAAAAGGGCAAATGAAATAATTTTGCCTAAATTATATTTTTATATAAAAAGAACTAGTTTTCTTATATTAGATTGGTATTGAATTGTTTGATTATTTCGAATGGAATTCAAATACGATTATTGAAGAAAATTCTTTAATATAACCAGAACATAAAATAAATGATGTCTGAAATAAAAAAATCAAAACTTGAAAATATGACTGAAAGTTAATGAAATAAGAAATAATATTAGATTAGAACTTAATCTGATATTAAATGAATGATAAAATATTATTTCGAGCCAAAATAAACACGAGGTAATATTAAAGTTGAATATGTATCCAATTTGGTGTGTGTTGTTTGCTGATTGATTGTCGGATTGGTTGGATAGGAACCCACCAACAATTAATGAAGTTAAATGAATGAATTGGATGCTAAGGAATAAAATTCCCATGAAATGAGTCGAATAAATCAGAACTTGTCTTAAAAACAAGTTGAAATGAATTTGAATTGGAATTAAAATTGTATTAAATTAAAACAAACGCAGCGTCGCGATAGTTCGTAAATTGACGATTTGAACTTCAATTGAGTATATTGGATTCAATATGAGTCGGAATTCTTTGAAACAAGAATCATTCGGATCTATGGGATTATAATTCTCTAATGAAAGAGAAAAATTGAGATTTCACATTATAGATTTTGAGTTATGTCAAAATCAATTTTTCAAAAGGTCACTATGAAATCGTTTATAAATTAAAACGATTTATGAATTCAAATGGAAGAACTTTAAGAGATTAAAATTTGATTTCCTTTGATAAACTTGAAATTTGATTTATTATATGAATATGGAATTAAAATTCATAAAAACAAGTTGAAATGCCAATAAATTGATTATTGATAATCCAAATGGAGCTCGATACTTATAATTGGAATATGTCAAGTAAGATAAGAAATAAATCGAAACAAATCCACTTCGAATGGGAATGATTGAATATGACTTAAGATATTACCCAACTAAGTTGGATTGAACCTTGAACTCAAGTATAAATGTAAATGGACTTGTATTTTAAAATTTAAAACATGGAACTTGGATTACAAATAAACACACTCGTTATAAGCAAATGTATATACATTTGAAAATGAAAGTTTAAATTATCATGAGGTTAGTAAGATAGCAAGTTAATGGATGAGTTGGAAACTGGGAAGTAAAAAGTTAAAGTGTTTATAGTCAGTTAGAAATACAGGTGTATATGATGAAGCAGGTTTATGAGATGGAAGCAGATATATGAGAATAATATGAGATGCCCAACAAAAAGGTACATGTTTAATTCAGTATGGGATTTTATGAGCCTATTTGGCAAGCTGCTTGGCTTTTTAATTTTCTTTTTGATTCGGGAAGGCCCAGAGAGGAATTTTGTAGTAGTACCGATCAGCCCGTACAAAGGAGGTGCTGGCGAATTTTTTCGAAAATTTAGGGAGTTAGAAATTTTTTTCAGCAGTTTTGAAATTTTTTGTTAACAAAAAGATAATGTTCAATTGGAAATTGAAGTTGGGATTTTTTTTGTGAACTGATGAGTTGGTTGTTGGAGATTAAGGGGGTCGAGATTAATGTCGAGTTGCATGAATGGATTGTGGGAAGTGAATAAGATGTAGCACCTTTCCTACTTAGTAATTTCGGGGACGAAATTCTTTTAAGAGGAAAGGAATGTAACATCCCGTATTTTCCAACGGTTAACGTTGAACGATTAAAACGATTAAATATTTGATTTGAATTTAAATTGGAGATTTATATAGAGTTTATTTATTTAATTTATTAAATAAGAATAATTAAATAGAATTTAATTGTAAATCGTCGGTTTAATTTGATATCTTTTCCATACGATCAAATGGGAATTCGGAATCCATCTCATTATGTTCAAAACAGTGATATTACCCTAGAAATTTCTTTTGTTGCGTTCAGATAGGAATTTGAAATTTTGTGATATTTTTAATTGAATAAATTAACATCGGTTCACATCAACATAAAAAAAAAAAGCTGATGTATAATCTTACAACGCAGACTACATACCCTTATTCCTTAGCCTACAGGTTGTTCTTTCCTTTCACGTATGGTGCAAAGTCTTTCCCTACCTCACCTATGTCTGAAGTCTACCCACTGCTTCGTTCTTTCAAATCATCATCTTCTCCTACCCTAGTATTAGCTGCCTCGTTCGTTCAAATCATACGTCCTGTTTCTTTAGAAGATTTTTCTGCAAACCTACTCTAAATATCTCCTCGTTCTTTCTCTTCTATCATCCATCAGATTACACTTCAAATCTATGGCTATGCCTAAAACCTATCGCGCCCTGAAAGACGTCATTCCTATCGTTCTAAATCTCTGCCTATATAAGAACGATTACGCTCGCTCTTCTTCCCATCCTCAAATCCCACGAGAGCATTCATTTCATTTCTCCCTTTAGTTCCTTTCGGTTTCTTTCTTTCATTCGAATCGAAATTCAATTCCTCCAATAATTAAAAAAAAACCAAATTGGAAACCGCAAATCGAAATCGTGGTTTAATCCACACTTTTCTGGAAGCTCGGCAATGTTGAACGCTCTCGTGAGTTGGGGGAGATCACGATTCACAAATTGCCAAAATCTGAAACTTGATCAGGTGCTAGTAACGTTCGCGAGCTAGGGGAGCAAAAGGGGGGTCGGGATGTTTTTTGATGGGGTTTTTAATGGGTGCGATTTGATGGGAAGACGGCCACCGAGATTGACGAAGTCAAGGCATGGAAGTCGATGCTGGAAGGTGAGCAATTAAATAGGTTTGACAATACGTTTTTTTTGGAGACCAGTATTGACATCGAATGCAATTTTGAGGAGTGCGACTACGAATGGTTTGAGAAAGTAGTGATAAGTTCGGATCTGGGTGGAATATGGATGATTAGTAATGAAAGTAAATAAATAAATATAGTCATGTCAATGGTTTTGTCTGTATGTCGGAAGGTGGAGTTTCAGGGGTTGACAGTTGGATATTTGAGGAGGGTATGTTGAACGAGATGAACTGGAGGTTTGCGGAGTCTCTGTTTGTACGCAAGGTGGAAGATGATGTTTGAAGGGGTATAGGCCAGTGTAGATTTTGGGGAATGAACTGGAGTTTGACTATTGAATGGTGGGAAGGACGTTGCTGTTTGTTTGTGAAGATCGATTTTGTGATTTTAGATCTGGAAGGATGACTGTTCACAAGTGATGGTAAGGGAAGCAACAGTGGATATTGGGAGGATGCGACTGTATAGAGTTTAAACATCTATTGGTTGAAGATGATAAATTGGGTTCATAAATTGGTTCGGCAACATGAATTTTGGAGTTCGATGGTGTAAACTTGGGTATCTTGCAAGTAAAATGTTTGGGAAGGTGCAAGCCTATATTTTGAAATGGGAAGGTTCGACAATGTTTGAAAGGGGCTGTCAATTTGTTAAGGCGATCTGGATATGAATGGTTGTAGCTGATAGAAAGAGACGTAGATTACCGGCAAGGTGTTCAGTGAAAGGTTGAGGCTAATGAGCCAGTATTGAGGCTGATTTTTCAATGGACCATAATCATTAATTTTCGATGAGCTTCATCGGTTGGTCGCATATTTCGCGGAACAACTAGGTATACGTTCTATTTATAAAATTTCGTAGAATAATTAATTTAGTCATATTCGTTAGTTGTTAAATCAGAATTTAAATAAGATATTTAATCATCAAAAAAAATATAACCATAGGAATATATTCGATTCAAGACAACTCAAGACAATTGGTAGACGCGACAATCCAGAATTTAACAGGATATTCCACAAAGGAAAATGGAGGTGAGTTATACTCACTTAGTTAAATTATTGGGAACTATTTTTAATAGTTCAAATTTTATTGCTTGCTTATTGGATGATAATTACTTGATATAAAGTGATAATATTATATAATAATATAATAATAATATTGGTGATTGGATAATGCCCGCAGTATTATTAGCAGATGCCCGCAGTACCATTAGCGGATGATTTCCCTATACGTCCCACAATATATATAGTGGATGACCTTCTATACCGCGATATCCTACCTCGAAGCAGGATGGGTATTATTATTGTTGACTAACATCTGTGGATGCAGGGAAAAACAGGTTGGAGGGATCCAACTGGATTCCTCAACATTTATTTATTGTGTTCACATATATGCTGTTATATGACATGACTGATAACTTGTATGACATGTTTGGGCGTGTATTAACCTTGGACCTAGATTTTTGATATTTTTGAATGTAAAAAAATGATATATAGTTTTTAAAACCAGAATTTGAAAATATAAAAGTATTTATAAAGAATTTTATTTTCAAATATAATATTTATTTAGAAACCGAATTATAAAGGGGATTGAACAATAAAGTTTATTTTAACAAATAAAACGAGAAGTTGATTTTATAAGCAAATATTTTGAAAACGGGAATTGTAAAAAGGAAATTACAAATGGGGTTATGTGAAATGGGATTGCAACTTGGAACTTGATTTATGAAATCGAGTATAGTATGAAATTGTATTAGAATTATTATTCACGATTAAAGTGAATAAGGAAGATTAAATAAGTGGTGTGGAAAAATAGAAATTTATAAAAGTAAGTTAAAAAGGGTTTTTGAAATTATAAATTCTTATTGAATAATATAATATAGATTATATTAAAGAATGTTACATATGGTTTTTTTTATAATAAATATTAGAATTGGAAAATAATAGAAGTAATAGTAGAATTGGAACTTGAAATTGCAAGCATAGAATCAAATTGACAAATTTAGTCCAGAATGGATTTGTATTAAAGGTTACTATTCACGGGTGAGGTGAAATGGGGTTGAAGCGAATATATTGCAAATAAGAATCTGTGGGAGAAAGTTAGAAAAGAGTTTTGAAATTATAAATTCAAATTGAATTTAAGTAGAACTAATTTAAATAGTATAATATAGATTATACATATAGTTTATTATTAATAAATATTATTATTTGCAAACGATAATTATATGTAATATTTTTGATCAAAAGTTATAAATAAAATTGAATGAAGCGTATTGAAACAAAACTAGATAGAGTGGAACAAACATATACAAATGTTTGTAAAATTTAAATATGGATCAAAGACTTGATAAAAACCTTGTTTACAAAGATTGAAATGGAATTGAGCTGGTTAATGACAATATATCGTTACAAGAAAAATCTTGTTTCAGTTTAGAAATGAATATTTAGCAAATGTTTTGCAAATCAAATCCTTAAGGAAATATTTTATAAAGGTTGTAACATTGTTTTAAAAATGTTATTTGAATAGTTATAATTTGAGATAAACATTTCATTTAAAAATGGTAATTTATATTTGAACTTCTATTCGTTTAGGAATTTAGAAATGAAGTTAATTGAACTAGAAACTAACCGGAGAGAGATTAGTTGAGATGAATAGTTTTCCTAAGAATCGATCTGATGTGGGTTTCGGTCTTCGGGTTTGATATTTAGAGAATTATTCTCTTACTAGTGTACGGTTAAGGACTAGTGACCGAGATGAGGAGAATGTTATTAAAGTGTTTTAAAAATGAAATGGTTTGAATATTCTTATATATTAATATAAGAACCAAAACTGGATATTTCAAAGTGTTGTGATAATTAAGAAGTCAAACCAACGAATGATTAATTAAAGAAATGAATAATGAATCTATAAATTCCATCTTTCTTTTTACGGATGAATGGTTGTTTTTATTTGATAGTTAAATAACCGACTATCAAATCTGGCTTAAAGCGATTGTTGGTATGGAAAGAACGGGATCGAATTTATATTCGAAAACCATTCCGACCAATAAATACGTAAACGTTGAATATATTAGTCGTTGATCGAGACAGAGTATTTGAAGATCGTAAATATTCATAAAACGGAAGAACTACTTAAAATTTCTGGTTTAGCGGCCAGAAATATACTATGGGTCTGTCGTGGTTGGAATTTACGGATTGCAAGGACTTCTCGCTACTGATCTATAGGGTGATTCTTAGGATGTGGTAGGAGAGTGCCTTCGGTTTGTCCAGACCCAGGACAACTTGTATGGACGAATGTCTGACAGACTATTTCTGTAAGAGTCACGTATGTTGATTTCTTCAAACGTACTATAGTTGGTGGCGGAGAAGGGCACTTCTCTTAGCTTAAGTACTAGAGTATTTTTATGGACGTCAATTAGTGATTTTCTGATGGATCTGATGATGTGGCATTCGAAGTGAATTGTGGTCAAATGATCTAGAAAGATGATTATAACCTCAAGCCTCACAACCGAGAAAAATGACAAAAATCGGGCAGGCATCATGGCTATGTGGGTCGCGCCCATTAGGGTGTATTGTCACCATCTAGAGAATATTCATATTTGTTACTTCTTTCGCTTCTGTATCTCCCGGGAACGGTTATTTTGCTAGCAACCGTAGGTGACAATATATTCGATACACTCAAGAGAAATGAATGGTCGGTCATGTGTGGGCCATGTTGCAAGACATTCTTATTGAACCCAGTGTATTCGTATCTAGAGATACACTATCGGAAGGTGGTCTCATACCTTGTCATAGTTGGAAATCCATTCTCCAATAAGCACCCGCGGTTTTAATTGTATACTATATATGTAGGGCGTGAGATGCAAGCATTCTACTAGATTGTTATTTAGTTGTATTTAGACACTATCATAATATCAGAATAATTATGATTTCAAAAATGTTTTGGATTATCGTAAGGAAAAAACCGTCCGTGTTTATGTGTGGATTGGTCTTACGATTATCCTTTTCTTTCAAAAATGATTTTTAACTTTAAAATTAAGTTGGATGCTACCAATAATTTAGTGAGTTTTCTCACGCTTGTTCACCAGACTGACCTGTGCGTTTGTAATGCTCGGGTCAGACCCAGTTGGGTCAGACCGAGTTGTACAGGTTCAGGATAAGGTACGAATTTCAGAAGGCCAGATGGAGGAGTTCAGACATATGATTCATATATTATTCCGCTGTGTTATAAACAAGGACAGACTGCACTGTCCAGATATATTGAATGGCCACTGTACTCTGATGATTGTAAGCATTATTTCAAGTTTTTCAATAAAAAATTATTTCTGTGTTATATTTTATTCCGCTGCGATGTAAGACTGTGTGTTATTGTTCTTCTTCTTTCTTCTTTCTTCTATTCTTAACTTTCTTTCTTTCTGTTAGCTTTCTGGGATTACGATACTTGAATTAGGACATGGAGTGTATAAATGTCTGGATTCGAGAGTCGAAATTTCTGGGTCGCTACATAAGTGCTCAACTTCTACTTCAGGACTTTATTAGTATAGATCTCAGTTTACATACAGATGTGAATATAAGTCAATCATGCACATATGAATCAAAACTTCAATTCAACCAGCATATACATTTCCTAGTTTGATCTACGTTTATTAGATATACCATTATATTAGGCAATCATGTCTTTCCTTAGGTCCTGTTAGTTACCCCATACTAAATTTTCACATCAAAATTTAGCCAATATAATCATTAATTCATAACATAAATCTGGAAACAAACATCCAAGCAAATGCATAGCATTTCATACAAAATATACATCCCCACTCCCTCACCAACTCTGTAACGACCCGGAATTTTGGGGCCAATTTAAAATTTTTATTTTAGAAATTTTAATGGATTTTATATTTAAAATAATTTATTTTAAATAAGAACAACTAAAAATTTATCTTAAAACGAATAAATTTAATTTAATTATAAAAGGAGTTTAAAACACCGCTGCAGTTTGAAAATTTGAATTTGAACTTTGACTGAATGTACAGGATTCATTTTAAATCAGAATTGAGCGAAACCAGAAATATTTTAATTTGTTTAATCATATCTTTCTAACGAATCTGAAAAACTGAAATTTCACTTTATATTTTGAAAGTTATGGCCAGTTCAAAATTTAGAAAAGTCGCTATATAATTTATATATATTTTAATTAAATATATTGGCCTTGAAAATAGTCATTTTCAAACAACCTCGGTTTTCGACGAAACCACTTTTGTTGGAACCGGAATGTCGAATTATTGCTAAGTTTAATTTTCCATAATTTTTCGAATTAATATGTGAGCGTGGCGAAAGAAAACGTGTTTTGTCAATTTCAGTTAAATTTAATCGACCAGAAAATAGCCAATTTTCAAACGGTCTCAGAATTCGATGAAATTAGTTTTGTTAGGACCGTATCGTCATAACAAAGCCAAAAATAATTTTTCTGGAATTTTTAGAGGTCGTATGTGGCCCTGGCATATTTAAATGTACGGTGGAAATTAAATTATTAATTCAATATTGTAATTTTAATTAAACACGCAACAGATTTCAGAATTGGGCCACGGGACATAGACCATCGCGTTCAGAAGGCGTCAGAATGCTAAGGTAGACACTAGCTGGGCCTGATTTGGAGACAGTCCGAAAATTTCACTTTAAAACACGAAAAATGAGATTAAATATTAAAATAATATTAAAATTTTCGGAAACCCTAATCCTAAAAACATGGAGCCGCCGGCCTCTCTTTTAATGGCCAGAATCATCCCGATTTCAAATGCAAAATTCTTCCTATCCAGACAACGAAAATCAACAAACCATATATCAAATCGAAGAGTTTTCTGAGAGCTTTCAATCGGTACGGGTATGATTGGGGTTCCATCATCAGATGGGCCGATTTCTTGCTCCAAAGCGCCGGCATTTGGAGCCGTTGCTGGCACGGTGGGGTCCACCAAGTTGGGTGGCGACGCGAAGGGAGGATGGCGGCGGTCGGCGCTTCGACGAGGTGACGTTGGATACGGGTACAGCGCGGTGTATGGACGGGAATTTCTAACCCTAAGTCTGAGTGATGGGTTCGGTTCAATTCGATGGTAGCAGGAAGAAGAAGAACGTGGACAAAGGGTATAATTCTTATTTTTAATTATTTAATTAAAATAATTTATAATGTTTCTAACTAAATTTAATCGTAACTAATTCATTCGAAATCAACGAAACTGAAAGCGTTGGAATCGCAATGAAAAATACTACGTCATGGAGCAGACTAGGACCATTTCTAAGCAAATCAAATTTTGGCCAAATTTCAGATCTGAATGGAAAGCTATTGGTGAGAATTCTATATTTAAAAATAATTAAAATATTAACTAATTCTCGCTATTTAAATTCCATGTTTGTATGTTGAATTATTCAGATATGTGATGTATGGAATTGTTGTGTATTGATTTTGATGATTGTGATGCGATGATTTAATTGATTTGTTTTGTGTTGTAATAACATAGCTTAGTTCGCTAAAATTATAGATCGATGTGTTTTAATTTAAATTAGATCATGTTGGAAATGTTTGTTGAATAATTGTAAAAATATTGTTTTGTCTATTTTATTGAATTGAAATAAAAGCGTCAATTCAATATAAAATTATCATTTTGCCTATTTTATTGAATTGAGATAAATTGTCAATTTAATAAAAAGAAATATTTTGTTGCCATTTTCCCTTTTAGATAAAAAGAAACATTTTGTTGTTATTTCTTTTAATATTAAAAAGATCATTTTGTGTCATTCCTTTTAGAATTAAAAAGGTTTGCTTTTTATTTTTCTTTTTAAAAATAAAAAAAATTATGAAGTTGAAAGTTGCATTATTTTTATTTACATTTTAGATAGAAGTATGAATTAAAACGGATCATTTTTGTCGCCATTTCCTTTCAACATCAATAAGAACATTTTTTTGCTAGCTCTTCATTTTAGAATTATGGGTATCATTTTTGTTAACATCCTTTTTCCCTTTAGGGATTAAAAAGAAACATGTTCTTGTCATTTTCCCTTTTTGATAAAAAGAAACATTTTTGTGTCAATTCCTTTTTAGATTTAAAGGTCATATTTGTAGCGTCAAAATTGTTCATATTTAAAGGTTACATTTTTATTCACATTTTAGATGTGAATAAAAACACGAACCTAATAGCTGCATTTTTTTTATCTACATTTTAGATGTAAATACAAACTTGAATTGTTAATGTTGTAATTTTTATCGTCGTTTTAAGATGCGGTAAAAATAGAAATGTTGATGTTACTATTTTTTTGTCATTTTTGATGCGATAAAAATAGAAATGTTAATGTTATATTTTTATCGTCATTTTAGATGCGATAAAAAGAATATATTTTTGGTGTTATATTTTTATTGTCATTTTAGAGACAAAAAAAAAGATTGGAATTGAGAACATTACTTTTATTGTCTTTCTAGAGACAATGAAAGGAATGGGTAAAAATGTCACTTTTGTATTGTCATTTTTTTTTAGATGAATAGAAATGGTAGGATTAAAACATTAAAAATGTTAACATTAGATTAAAAATGTTAACATTAGATTAAATAGAACATTTTGATTAGAAAATGTCCATTTAGTTAAAAAGTACATTTTGGTAGAAAATGTGCATTAGAAATAAAAGGAGCATTTTGATTTAAATATGTCCTTTGGTTAGAAATATTCTATTAGACTAAATCAGTCATTCTTGTTAAGATTTGAATTGACATATAAATTTTGTCATTTTTGTTAAGGTTAGATTGACATATAAATTTGTCGCTTTCGTCAAATTTAGAATTAAAAGAACATTTATGCTAGAAATAAACACTTATGTTAGAACCCAAGAATAAACATTTATGTTAGAATCCAAGAATAAACATTTATGATTTGAATCCCAGAATGTCATTTATGATTAGAATTCAAGAATGTCATTTATATGAGAATTTAAGAACGTCATTTATGTTAAAAATTCAAAACCATGTCTACATAGCCATTAACAAGTTTCCTGACTTGTTTATGTTGATTGGGACGATAATTTTTACACATCGCCCAAGTGCAAAGATAATTTATTTGATTAATTGTTATGTGTTATGTGTTGGTCGAAAACCCCACACGGGTCTTGGGATGATATTCACACATCTCCCTTGTGATTAGTTTTAAGCGTTATTTATTTGACGCTTATACAGTATTAATATTCACTTTGGATGTTTGGATGTTATTAATGATTTTTATCATTAGTGTAGAATACATTGTGGTGTTTGAAACCCATATAATTAAATTATATGGTAATTGTTTGGGCCTCGTTCCAATTTTGAATTTTGAAATAATATTTTAATATAATATTCAGTTAAAGGAAATGAAATAATGGTGTTGATGTTTTTTAACTCAAAAGATTTTATTATACGTGTTAAAAGGTCACCATGAAAAGGGTTGAGTTAAAATACGAACGGTCCATGACCCGAGGTTAAGCCCAACTTATGGGATAAGTCTGCCCGGAACCAACCGGCATATCCAGCATCCATAAGTCGCAGGCTTAATGTGGGAGGTCTGGCCTAATATAAATGAATAATATAATGAATTGGGCTATTTAACTTGTTTGAAATAACAACGCCATTTTAACCCGAACATGTCTAGCGATTTACTTTATTCATTTAAAAATGAATATTAAAAAGAAATGAGTATTAAAAAGAAATGATTTATAAATTAATATTTTGGGAATATTAATATTTTTAATATGATAAGGAAATAGAATATTCAATTTTGACTTTAAATTGAAAATAAAGTTAAAACCGTTTTAAAGCGAATTTATAAATATTTTATAAAGTACGTTTTAAATAGAAATCGACGATATAATATATATTAAATATATATATTTATTTATTTAATGGCCTGAGTAGAACGCGCTGCGCAGCAACCGTTCGCGAATTTCGACCATTAACTTTAAATGGACGTAACGGGAGATCCGACCGTCGGATTCTCTTAAAACCGGAACCGTTGGGTTCGTATCGAAAGAGCTTTTCAATGAATATAAGAGTTTTAAAGTTTAACGGTTGGATTTGGAATTATGTCGAAATCAAATTTAGAAAAGGTCGCTATGGATGCAGTTCGGTGGCCGTTATTGGAAACCGACTGTACGAGCGAAAATAAAATTATTAAAAATATGGACATATTATGTAAAATCATAATAAATGATTTAAAAGGAATTTAGATGAAATTTTCCAATAGTGAAGAGATAAAAATATATTTTATCGATATGAACTAGTTATTAACTAGAACAAATCTTATAATTAAGATTTAATAAAGTTTTCCAATAAGTTAATATTTACTTGGAATTAAATAGAATAAATTGGATTTTTGGGTTGTCGTGAATGGTGTCTTAAATAACACTGTTCCTAACCCCAGTTGAGAAAAGAATAAATCTTTTAATTAAGATTTTTAGAGTTTCAATCATATTTGATAATTGGAATAAAATGAAATGTAAATTGGATTTATCGTGAATAGTGTTTTAAACGACACTTGTTCTTTAACCCAGTTTGCAGTGAAATATAATTTGGGATTTATGAATCTTTTATTTAGATTTAAAATGGAATATTTTCCAAGAGTAAAGTTTTCCAATTTAATATATTAAATTGGGATTGAATGGAATTTGATTTAATAATATTCGAGATGAGCTTCTGTAAAAGAAAGCCGTTAATATATATGGAATTTAAAAGGCTTTGTCGTTTTTCCATGTATATTAATAGCCCGATACAGAAATTCATATCGATTATACATTGGTCTGATTTCTATGAAAATCCCCTATTTAATGGAGATGAATTTGAGTTTATCGTGAACAATGTTTTAAATGACATTAGTTCTTTAACTCAAATAAGGATAAGATTAATTTCTTAAAATTAAATAATCATTAAATAATGATTTTGATATTTAAAACCAAATTGGAGTTTTTAATAAATCTTTAAAAGAAAAGATTTAAGAATAAACTTAAAGGGTTTATCTTTGATAGAATAATACGAATATTTTATTAGAAGAATATTCTGAATTGGAATGTGGCGTTGGATGTGTTTTTATAGTACTCGATTTTTAATTATAAAATACGAGAGTTATTCGGAAAGACCGGGTTTAAACCCACTCCGAATAATTACTACGACGATGAAGAGTCGAAGAAGAAGACGGTGGTTGAAGACCGACGATCTTCACATCGAATGGATGTGTTGCAACAGAGACCCTTGATGGGAGTAGCTACCTTGAAGGGGCTTCAGTGGTGGCCGTCCGGACTATTGTTGATTGTTCGGGTTTGGTTTTTGCTCAGACCCAGAGCATAAGCTAGTAAATGGATGCGTGTCTGACATTGGATTTTGTTCCATGTGAATTAAATCGATTTCTATTAATGTATGTCTGTTTGGTGGTGGAGAATTTATTCTCTACTTAACACCCTGGTATATATTAATAGTGATTGATCACATGGCATGAATTGTCAATGTGGCACGCCAAGATGCAATTGATCAAGGATTTTGTTGAAAAGCAGGGCCTTGTGGGATGATCAAAGTATAGCCTATTACGGCATAGCTTTGTGTATATCGTGACTTCGCGAGCCTCACACCCCGGTATGAGTCAAAAACGGGATATGGACCGTAGGGAGTGCACACGTTTCTTTCTAGCTAATGGTAGTGTCAGTGCTTAAACAGGCTGGCATTTTACTTATGTGGATGATGGATTTTGAGGCGCCTCGGATTTTTATAGGCCGTTAGTGGTCATACTATAGGTTCAAAGGAACCGGGAAACGTTTGTTCAGGCATAAGTAAACCACTGCCGATAGGCGGGGACCGGCCCTACCGCTCCAAGGGTTCACTGCAGGGGATCCTGAGGCATCTGCTAGAGTGTCTCGAATCAGAGAGGAGCTTGCCCCTAGCCTCGACTCATGATGGAAATCCAATTTCCAATACGACCTTGCGGTTTTGATTGCAGAACTAGTATGGCGACATAGTAGGATGGGGTACTATGTCGTCTATGATTAATACATTATGATTGAAATTGTTTTTTTTAAATATGTATATACCCATAGATATACACACTAATACTAAATCCATTTTATCGTATCAAGCATCTTTTGACCATTATAAGGTAAAACCCTACCCTCCGGTTTGCATTACATTGTGTGATGGGACTTGGGTCTTATAATGGTTTCATTTTTCTAAAAAGCATTGCGTTGTTTAACGATTTACTTTATTTTATGCACTGGCAATCCAATGGAGTAAACCCGTTCCGCGTTAGCGGCGTGGTCCTGTGATTAGCCTTGTTATTAGATAGTTAAGTTAAGATTTCTCATACCAGTCCCATGACTGACCTGTAGTTTGTTTCACTGGCAAACTCGGGTGCCCATATTTTCCACACGGGCAGTCGAGTAGCTTTTTGCAGATATATTTACAGGATCCTGGCTTACAGCTGAAGCGGTATTCGGAAAGCTCTGTATCCGTGTATTCCTTTCAGTTGTATATTTGTATTATTTTTCCGCTGCTATTTAAATGTAATTTAAAACTCTGATATTATTGTATTTCTATTTCTGTAATAAGTATTCATACTCTGTTATATTCTTGTACTCTGATGTAATTGTTGTAATCAGCGATAAAATGTTCTTCAGTTTATGTTCTGATGTGTGTTGTTCTCAAAGCAATCTAGACATTCCTTTATAGGGAAGTTTGGGTCGTCACAAACTCGGTCTTACATCAACTAAATAAAGGGAATATAAACCGCAATTTGGTTATTTTACTATTGAGGGTTACCATTATAATAATTCAGTCATTTATATTAACTCCCTGAGTATAAAGGAAGCAGTTAACCAACTAGTATATGCCATCCTAAGTCGTTCATTATTACACGATAGCTTATAGTTCCCGGAACTGTATTTATTTACCATATTTACAGATGGACTTCACGCATCTTAAATGTATGAGTTAAGCGATTCAGATCATCTACTTACATATGTGTAATTAATCATGGCGGTCTTTTTCCATTGCTATACCAGGTTATATTTTTGGCTATTTATTCATGCCAGATTATTATGTTATAAAACTTCCTCATTTATAAACTTCCCACATATACTTGCCAATCATTATATACAGTATTATGCCCACATAGAAAAGGATTTTAAGCAAACTGGTAAATAATATCATATACCATTCATTACTACAGTTAAGCATACGTAACTAACAACTTAGCTACACCTCCCAGTCACTTTCGATTCATAATGCATATAAACATATATATAACAGGTCTTAATTGCATATTATTTCTAATATATATGTGTATATATTTGTGTGTGTGTATATATATTTATAAATATTCAGTTGCAACCAAAGACATTTAAAACGAGCATTAATCACTCACCGGATCACATGTATTCAAACTAATATAACGTCCAAACAGAAAATCATCGATTCTCATATATAAATCAACCATTCAGCACGTACATATTATTATAATAGCATTCAGTAAAACATACTCATAAATCGGCTGCTCGTTAAAGGTCTTAATGCCAAAGAAAGATAGAATACACTCACCTAGGTTTTACTGTCGATTTCAATTTGTTTCAGATCCTCGATCTACACACGAACTTCTCGGATCTGCTGTTAATTTCGATTGGCCTTTGATCTCCTCCTAGATCCGACGCTCTCCCTTTTCCTCTCTCTCGAATCCCTAATCAGCGGCGCGAGATGATTCATTTTGATTTTCCCTAATTTTGTGAATTAGGGTTTACGGCCATTTCTTTTTTTCTTCTAGTTTTTGGACGAGTGAATAAAATGAAAACTGATGGCAAAATTTTCTTTTATTCACTATATGCAGATCATGCGTCTAGGGTTATAATTGCCAAATCTCCAATTTCCCCTAAGATTTTCTTAGCCCTTATGCACTTAACCCCATTCTAAAACACTTAAACCAATTTTAAGTAACACCACTTACAAACAAACATATATGTTCATTCATAATTTTTATCATTTACTTTATACATATACAAAGAACTATACTCTTCATATATATATAAATCAATTTACTGATAAAATAATAATATTTTAAAGCTATAAAAATGTGGGTTGTCACCACAGCTCTGATACCAACTGAAGCGACCCACAAATTTACACCAAATTCAAAATCAATTTTATTTATTAGTTATGAACCAAACAGGGTCAACTTCTTCTTACAATCAAAACACAACCAGGATCAATTTACACCAATATAGAAATACCAGTATAATTCAAACTATAACTTGTATATATGAAGATATACAAGTCTCCTTTACTTGTATCAGAGTCAAATTAAATAGCAAAGGATATTAGATTAATTACAAACAATTAATCAGTACACAGTTTACAATCAAGATTGAAATAACTTGGCTTCTGTTCTAAAATCATTTCTCTTTAAAATAAATAACATATTAATATTCTAATTAATAAGTAATATTAATACTTAACATTTTTCCTTATTTGAAAACATCCCAAATCTTATTGAAATCCACTCAAATACATTTCTTTTTAAAGAAAAGAATTGTTTCTTACAACCCAAAACATAGTAAGAGGTACCTACGTTTAAATGTGAATCAACCCATAATTCCTATTAAAGCAGTGAACTAGGAATTCTCGTCAATTGGATTGAATGGAATACCCAGCACAACAACACGGATATGATGTATCAGTTTAAACAAAATCTATATCATTTTATATATATAACAGCATTCAAAAGGGAAATAAGCATCCTATGAAAAAACTTTATACCATGTCGAATTGATTATGCATTAAAACGAATATGTGCTTGCGTCAAATTGCACACCATATTCATTTCAGCGACATAGGGTAAACCAAAATCCTTCATACAACATCGATTTGCAATATCAAACAAACATAATCAAAACTTGCTTCAACTGATTACATATATAATATTTACAGGCCACAATAGCACATATGTACTTGAATACTTAAATCAGTTTACAACAACGTGATTTATACTTCGTTTTATAGTTTAACAAGAACGGTTTTTCATATGCATACATACAGGATTTCTAAATCAATAAAAAAAACCTCCAATGTACACAAACCTGTAAACTCTTGCTTAAAATTTAAATGCAAATGACACTAAAATCAGTGAATGACTTCACTGACTTCTGAAATCATCGAACAATCCAATTCTTTAAACTTACATCCTACACCTTTCTATGTCATTCTCTTGCAATTTCATTTGTTATTACTTGTAAACAATATCTGGTCTGCCCCATCATATATGAGACACCCTAGATAACTGTGGACAACTAAAAGGGGTCAGACTTCATATGTCTGGTATGAGTGTATTTAAAAACAGGTGGCATATAAAAGCTGATGGTAGGTGATACTCAAATCTCTAACTTATCTGGTGTAATAGTCTTTACTGAGCATTATTTTCTCTATTATATCATTTTGAAGACGTACAAGTGCACAACTTCTACTTCAGGACTTTATTAGTATAGATCTCAGTTTATGTACAGATGTGAATATAAGTCAATCTTGCACATATGAATCAAAACTTCCATTCAACCAGCATATACATTTCCCAGTTCGATCTACGTTTATTAGGTATACCATTATATTAGGCAATCATGTCTTTCCTTAGGTCCTGTTAGTTACACCATACTAATTTTCACATCAAAATTTAGCTAATATAATTAGTAATTCATAACATAAATCTGGAAACAAACATCCAAGCAAACGCATAGCATTTCATACAAAGTATACATCCCCACTCCCTCACCAACTCGGTCTTACATCAACTAAATAAAGGGAATATAAAACACAGTTTGGCTATTTTACTGTAGAGGGGTACCATTATAATAATTCAGTCATTTAAATTAACTCTCTGAGTATAAAGGAAGTTGTTAACCAACTAGTACATGCCACCCTAAGTCGTTCATTGTTACACAGTAGCTTAAAGATCCCGGAACTGTATTTATTTACTGTAACAACCCGTATTTTTGAATAACATGTTATAACATAAATGGAGGCAGAATTAAACTGTAAAATCTGAATCAAGGGAAACGGGCTTTGCCATTGCGTTCGTCTCGGAAAAATACGCGAAATAGAGTCCGAGTTTTCGAAAATCGGAGTCCGTATGACCAAGATATGGCCTCGCGAAGTTTCACGAAAAATTCCCAAATTAAAGTATACTTAATTAAGTGAAATGGGTTGCGCAGAGAAATATATATATATATACTGATATATATATATAATTGAAAATTAAATAAATAAATATGCAAAAATATTCAAAACAGCGAATTGGGAGAGGGGAATAACCGAACCGGCCGATTTTTGAGGTCGACTCGAGCCCGTTGGGTCGACTAAGGGTTAATCCAGGGTGTTTGGCTGTCAACCCGTGGGCCGATTCGCTCAAATGCAGATTTTGCATTTGGATGGTTCTCATGGTTCATCTTTAATCTAAAGGCCCTAGATGGTTCCTACGCTTGACTTCTTCCCCAAGACATGCTTTGATGGCTTGGATTGAATCTAGGTTTAATCCTATGGCCTAAAACACTTGCCTAATCTATAAATAAGACCCTAACCTATCCTAAATCCTCATTATTCATTCATGCAACTAAACTATGGCAAAATTTTACCTCTCATGGCCTCCACTCTCTTCATAAAATTTCTAAATGGTTTCTATGAGAGATTTTCCATGCATACAAGTGTTTTCAAGCTTGTATGAGTGTCATTAGCTTGCATTCAAGTCAAGTTTCTATCTTTGCATCATAAAGCAAGGGTTTTGATCATTTTGGCTCAAGGGTTTTTATGTTAGAGCTTGCATTTTGGGTCTATTTGATTGCATAAGGGCTTTGTCATATCTTTTGTGCCTTCATAGCAATGTAAGCCCTTTCCCTACTCTTATATATTAACTATGAATTTAAATGTTCATGTTGCAAGTTTGGGTTTGATCATTGAGTATGATACATGCTATCATGTCATGCAAGTTTATGAAGTCATTATCTTGATCTTGTGAGCTAAAAGCTACAACCTTTATGCTGAAATGTTGCATTAGGCAATATGAGAACCCTCATAACCTTTATGTCAACTTGCATATGAAGTCATAACCCTTATATGATGATATATGCGAGTTACTAGTCATCATTCCATATCTTTTGTCACCATGATTCGCTTATGTGCCAAGTTTGGGTTTATGCATGTTTTGAGGCTTAAGAATGTAACATGCAAGTTAATGAACACATTTGTGCCTCATTTGCCACCATGATTAACTTGTGGCTTAATATCCATTTTTGTCATGCCTTTGCCAAGTCTCTTCTTTTAATCCATTACGTTGTCGCGAACGTATATGCGAGTTTAAAAGCATTGGGTTATGTTATGGGTAATTTCTAATGACATGAAAATACAACTTGAAAACATGACTTGAAATATAACATGGAAGTTGACATGTAAGTATGCATAAAAACATAAGCTTGGGAATTTACCTATTAAGTTAGGTCTACCCTTTGGGAATTTACCTATTAAGTTAGGTCTACCCAAATGCTTGAAAACTTGTAACATGTTTTGGGAAACATGATGGACATGACACTTAGATAATATAAGTGTGGCCAACTCGAGGTTGGGTTGAGTTTGCAACGTAAAACTACCCGGAACCGATCGGCCTAACTAGTAGTTGCAAACAATAGGACCCAATGTGAGAAGTTGGTCATGTTGTGCTTGAACCCGAGGTTAGACCAAGTTGTGGTGTAAAGCTACCCGGAACCGACCGGCTTAACTAGTAACCACAACAAAGTCTAATGTGAGAGGTGAAGGTGCATTAAGTAATTAATGCCACATGATAGGGTTAAGTTAATTTGATTAATGACTCTTAACCAAATATGACATGGACAAATGGGTTAAGTAATTTGATTAGGCTAATGATACTTAACAAAACATGACAAGGTTGGGTAGGTTAAGTAACTTGATTTGCCTAATGACACTTAACCATTTTTATATGACTAGTGGATGGGGTTAAGTTAACCAACACTTAATCAATCCAACGCGATAACTTGGTAAGGTTAAGTAAGTTTTCTTAATGACGCTTAACCGAAAAATACGGTTAACGAATGGGGTTAAGATTAGACTCAACTAGTCTAAACATGGAAATCGGATGGGGTTAAGTTAGCCTAGACTTAATTAATCCCACTTGGTAGTTTAATGGGGTTAAGTTAAGCACTTAACTAATCTAAACGTGATGAATTGATGTGGTTAAGTGACCTATACTTATCCAATCTAACTCGTTAATTTATTGTGGTTAAGTTAACCAATACTTAACCAATATAACGTGAAAACATGATAAGGCTAAGTCACGAATCGCTTGAATACACTTGACCGATTTGACTAAGTAAATTGATAGGGTCAAGTTAATATATACTTAACCAATCTAGAATGATAATTGGACGAGGTTAAGTCGTGAATTGCTTAATATACTTAACCAACTTGAGCATGGTTTGCAGGGTTAAGCCTTGAACTTGGATACTTAGCAAATTTTGACAGGATTTGTAGACGGGTTAAGTCATGAACTTAAGTGACACTTAATCCATTATGTAAACCCTAGTTCTGAGGATTAGGTGGATAACCGTAGTTAACAAGGATAACGGGAACAATGCTAAGTGGTAAACCTTAGTTGAAGAATAACTAAGTAATGATTCTTAGTCAAGGAAGTTTAGACCAGTTCATAGATAGATGAGTAACCTAATACGGTAGGTCATCGTTTAAGTATACGAGTAGGAGCAAGTATCTGATTTGGATAAAGGCTCCAGCGAACTGGGTAACGAAGCAGCGGCTTCGGGGAACGTGAGGGTATTCTTGGTATCCCTCTATGAGCTGCCAGGTGATTATACTAGGCTCATGAGAGGTTAAGGTCTGCGTTAGAAGAACCAAGAGTATGCCTTGGTTGCTATACGAGCGACCTAAAGACGGGGATGGATAGGGGATAGTCGACGATACACGGTCGTACCCTAGATAGCATTTCGTCAGGCTACCTACCATCTTTGGTCAAGCGTGTACGTACGGAAAGGCAGAGAACACCCAATAGACCATAATTGCTATCTAATTATGGTTGCGGTAAGGCTTGGATGTGGGTTGGCCAGTGTTGTGTTCTCATACAGGATTTATCCTGTCTTGTCTTTCACTAGTTGAGGGAGTGGTCTCGTGGGACCATAGCCACGTATAGGAAAAAACAGACCTTAGCATCTGCATCGGCAGATAAATTGAAAGCTCCCGACCGAGTCCTGTATTTCCTGGTCTGCCCTGTGATAGGACTCGGATGGCACGATGTGATACATGTGTATACAGTCATGGAAAAACGATTCACGATATATGCGTGGGAAAAAGGGCGCGGTTGGCGGTTAGCGTAATCCCTAGTGGCCCTAGGTGGTTGAACCCAAACCGAGATACGAAAACGTGCAATAGGTAAGCATAATCCCTAGTAGCCCTAGGTAGCATAAGTCCTAGTTGTACAAACGATAATTCATGTTGGAAGACCCTGGCTAGGTTTAGGGTAACAGTCCAAACCGATCTTAAGGATCATGGAACTATGTTAAAGTAATATAGAATCTCATGGGAAAGCCCGTATGGTCTACGGCAAGGAACTGAACATTTACATGGAATAAAACATACAAGTTGAGTAACCTATATATGCGATATATTAGGTTGACATGGACCATTACACGACTTTTGAGTGAGGGTCATTCTTGGTTAACACATGACACGGTGGGGATACTAGTACGGTAGGTGCAGAGCTAAAATACAGGATAGATATCACGGGGCGTTATACGTGACAGATATCTTGGGGATATTATACTTGATAGAAACCTGACGATGTGATACCTTGTTTTATCTTGACATCGTAATTTATCATGACACCTTAGTTTATCTGAGTTCAGTAGTTCATCATGTTATTTTGATTTAGCTTATCTATCTTGTTATCATGCTTATGTTCATCTCAGTTTCTCATGTCAGTTAACTTTACTAGTTTTTATGCTAATAGTAGATAGGGCTTACTCAGTCTTTTTGACTGACCCGTTTTGTTTCGCCTCTTTTCTTCCGTTTCCCCCCCAGGTTACAGGGAGGAAATACTGTTGTTTAGTTCGGACTTCTTCTGCTTGAAGGTCATCATGGATGGCTTGGACTTTTCTTGGCTAATGGCTACTTTACTGTTTTTACTTGGGGAATAATTTATGAAAATGTCTTTATGCTTCTTTACTATTGCAAGACAGGTTTTGATGTACTCTGATGTAAAAGGCTTTAGACCTTATTTATTCATGTTATGAAAGTTTGATTTTACTTCCGCTATTTTATATGTTCTGTCTTGTGATATTTCTGTGCATGTTTACCAATAATGCCCCTCTAAAGCTAGTGCATTCCTTTGCGAGTGACCCTAGCGGAGGCGGGGTGTTACACGTGGTATCAGAGCAGAAGGTTACCAGACTGGGCAAAAGTTTTTAAAGACCTTCTGAAAACTATTTGAAAACCGTTTACAAAGAAGCATTTTTTAAGAAAATTTTCTTTTAAAAGAAAAAGGCTATTCCCCAAAGGCCATTAGCACTATCCTTGTTTCCTTAATTGAATCTCTTCTCCTTTCTTTCCTCCATCTGTAGTCACAGTGGTTTTAACTGCGACTAGTCTTTTCTATCTACGAAAGTGCTTTCCATGCGATGGAGGTGGTTCTCGAGAGACCAGTGGCCGCGTTATAAGAAAGGATAGTGAGAAAGAGGATAAAGGATACGAGCTTAAGGATGAGCAACTTGTTGGTATGGCTCAACCCATAACGAAAAAGTATCTTTGGTATGGTGAAACGGGACGGATAGTTAAGTATTGTGGGACAAGGACAAGAACATCGTGAAGATAATTGTATACCCTCACTAGAGTACCTGAGTAGGGGGATAACATCCTTGTTGAAGATCTAGTTATTCTTTTCTATCATCCCGCCAAGACTTTGTTTTGATCCCCGCATCATTTAAGTCCACTTCGGTAGTTGAGTCTCTGCACCTTAAGTACTAGCGTAATAGAGGATACCATTTTTGTCTCAAAGTCCTATTGGAGATTCAGTCCATTTATACATGACCTGTTTGGATTTGAGAATGTTTATGCCAAGTGCTGAATTTGGAAATAATGCTTATGTTTATAAGCTATGGATGGATTCTAGGGATGAAGTGGTTATCCAGTAGGGGGTGCCACTCTCGGTTTTGATAGGAGGGTAGTTAGACCTTTTGACTAGCCTTGGTAATGCCCTCGAAGTATCGTGTAACCTTTTTGAGGTTCTGTCATGACTAGTTACTTAGAATCCCTTGATGCCTTTATTGGAAATTTGAAGCCCGATCGAGTGGTGTGCGCCGATAAGACGAATGGTTTACTTCATTTATGCATGGGTTATAGAGATCACCCTAGTAAGTGCGCTTGATAACCTGGTTAACATCTGTTTACTTTCAAGAGAAAGTTCTTCTACATGGAATACCTTATAGTATATAAACGAGATCCAAGATTCACTAGTGAATTTTGGAAAGCTTGCATGAGATCATGAGTACGCAGTCATGTTTGCGTCAAGTATTCTAGGAAAAGGATAAGTGCAAGTGGAACGAGAGGCGACGAAGAAATGAGTTCCAGCTCATGTTATGGAAACAGGAAATAAGAAGCTACGAAATCGTGAAGTTAAAAGACGGTCAAGGCACAATGGAATTAAGCTCGAGGAAATACGACTTTGATGGTCAAAGACTAGATACGCGCATGATATCTCTTTTTGGGAGTATATCCTTGATCCTTGTTTTCTGTAGAGCTTACTTGTAGGCTATCTTTTGTGGACATCTTCTTAGTCCTATTTTCTGTTACAAACCCCGTAAGGAGTTTGTCTTGTTTATCTTCTCGACCCTGTTTCAGGGAATCCTAGGTAGAACCCTATGGATGTAAACATGTATTTGAAACATGTTATGATTGATATGGTTGCAAGTGGTTGCTCGTGGATGCGCGAATACACATTAGATACTAGCTCGACTCGGTCACATTTCATATTGCATATGCACGAGTATTTATACTTGTTTATGGATGAAATCGAATGTATTATCATGCGGTTGTTGCATATGAATGAATGATTGTGCACGCATATAGTATCTATATGACTAGGACTATTTGCATACATGTTGGATTCATGGTACTATACATATTTTGCATTAGAAAGATTATTCAGGCCTGATCATTAGCATTAGCTAAGGAACATGTACACACACGTTTTGCATATATTCATACAGCATTAGAAATCATCTAAGGACAATGGTTGCTTGTGGATGATGTTTTGAGTAGATGGATGATGGATGGTAGGATATGTTCTTCCTAACTTGGAGATTTCGGGGACGAAATCCTAAAAGGTGGGGAGAATGTAACAACCCGTATTTTTGAATAACATGTTATAACATAAATGGAGGCAGAATTAAACTGTAAAATCTGAATCAAGGGAAACGGGCTATGCCATTGCGTTCGTCTCGGAAAAATACACGAAATAGAGTCCGAGTTTTCGAAAATCGGAGTCCGTATGACCAAGATATGGCCTCGCGAAGTTTCACGAAAAATTCCCAAATTAAAGTATACTTAATTAAGTGAAATGGGTTGCGCAGAGAAATATATATATATATATATATAATTGAAAATTAAATAAATAAATATGCAAAAATATTCAAAACAGCGAATTGGGAGAGGGGACTAACCGAACCGGCCGATTTTTGAGGTCGACCCAAGCCCGCTGGGTCGACTAAGGGTTAATCCAGGGTGTTTGGCTGTCAACCCATGGGCCGATTCGCTCAAATGCAGATTTTGCATTTGGATGGTTCTCATGGTTCATCTTTAATCTAAAGGCCCTAGATGGTTCCTACGCTTGACTTCTTCCCCAAGACATGCTTTGATGGCTTGGATTGAATCTAGGTTTAATCCTATGGCCTAAAACACTTGCCTAATCTATAAATAAGACCCTAACCTATCCTAAATCCTCATTATTCATTCATGCAACTAAACTATGGCAAAATTTTACCTCTCATGGCCTCCACTCTCTTCATAAAATTTCTAAATGGTTTCTATGAGAGATTTTCCATGCATACAAGTGTTTTCAAGCTTGTATGAGTGTCATTAGCTTGCATTCAAGTCAAGTTTCTATCTTTGCATCATAAAGCAAGGGTTTTGATCGTTTTGGCCCAAGGGTTTTTATGTTAGAGCTTGCATTTTGGGTCTATTTGATTGCATAAGGGCTTTGTCATATCTTTTGTGCCTTCATAGCAATGTAAGCCCTTTCCCTACTCTTAGATATTAACTATGAAGTTAAATGTTCATGTTGCAAATTTGGGTTTGATCATTGAGTATGATACATGCTATCATGTCATGCAAGTTTATGAAGTCATTATCTTGATCTTGTGAGCTAAAAGCTACAACCTTTATGTTGAAATGTTGCATTAGGCAACATGAGAACCCTCATAACCTTTATGTCAACTTGCATATGAAGTCATAACCCTTATATGATGATATATGCGAGTTACTAGTCATCATTCCATATCTTTTGTCACCATGATTCGCTTATGTGCCAAGTTTGGGTTTATGCATGTTTTGAGGCTTAAGAATGTAACATGCAAGTTAATGAACACATTTGTGCCTCATTTGCCACCATGATTAACTTGTGGCTTAATATCCATTTTTTTCATGCCTTTGCCAAGTCTCTTCTTTTAATCCATTACGTTGTCGCGAACGTATATGCGAGTTTAAAAGCGTTGGGTTATGTTATGGGTAATTTCTAATGACATGAAAATACAACTTGAAAACATGACTTGAAATATAACATGGAAGTTGACATGTAAGTATGCATAAAAACATAAGCTTGGGAATTTACCTATTAAGTTAGGTCTACCCTTTGGGAATTCACCTATTAAGTTAGGTCTACCCAAATGCTTGAAAACTTGTAACATGTTTTGGGAAACATGATGGACATGACACTTAGATAATATAAGTGTGGCCAACTCGAGGTTGGGTTGAGTTTGCAACGTAAAACTACCCGGAACCGACCGGCCTAACTAGTAGTTGCAAACAATAGGACCCAATGTGAGAAGTTGGTCATGTTGTGCTTGAACCCGAGGTTAGACCAAGTTGTGGTGTAAAGCTACCCGGAACCGACCGGCTTAACTAGTAACCACAACAAAGTCTAATGTGAGAGGTGAAGGTGCATTAAGTAATTAATGCCACATGATAGGGTTAAGTTAATTTGATTAATGACTCTTAACCAAATATGACATGGACAAATGGGTTAAGTAATTTGATTAGGCTAATGATACTTAACAAAACATGACAAGGTTGGGTAGGTTAAGTAACTTGATTTGCCTAATGACACTTAACCATTTTTATATGACTAGTGGATGGGGTTAAGTTAACCAACACTTAATCAATCCAACGCGATAACTTGGTAAGGTTAAGTAAGTTTTCTTAATGACGCTTAACCGAAAAATACGGTTAACGAATGGGGTTAAGATTAGACTCAACTAGTCTAAACATGGAAATCGGATGGGGTTAAGTTAGCCTAGACTTAATTAATCCCACTTGGTAGTTTAATGGGGTTAAGTTAAGCACTTAACTAATCTAAACGTGGTGAATTGATGTGGTTAAGTGACCTATACTTATCCAATCTAACTCGTTAATTTATTGTGGTTAAGTTAACCAATACTTAACCAATATAACGTGAAAACATGATAAGGCTAAGTCACGAATCGCTTGAATACACTTGACCGATTTGACTAAGTAAATTGATAGGGTCAAGTTAATATATACTTAACCAATCTAGAATGATAATTGGACGAGGTTAAGTCGTGAATTGCTTAATATACTTAACCAACTTGAGCATGGTTTGCAGGGTTAAGCCTTGAACTTGGATACTTAGCAAATTTTGACAGGATTTGTAGACGGGTTAAGTCATGAACTTAAGTGACACTTAATCCATTATGTAAACCCTAGTTCTGAGGATTAGGTGGATAACCGTAGTTAACAAGGATAACGGGAACAATGCTAAGTGGTAAACCTTAGTTGAAGAATAACTAAGTAATGATTCTTAGTCAAGGAAGTTTAGACCAGTTCATAGATAGATGAGTAACCTAATACGGTAGGTCATCGTTTAAGTATACGAGTAGGAGCAAGTATCTGATTTGGATAAAGGCTCCAGCGAACTGGGTAACGAAGCAGCGACTTCGGGGAACGTGAGGGTATTCTTGGTATCCCTCTATGAGCTGCCAGGTGATTATACTAGGCTCATGAGAGGTTAAGGTCTGCGTTAGAAGAACCAAGAGTATGCCTTGGTTGCTATACGAGCGACCTAAAGACGGGGATGGATAGGGGATAGTCGACGATACACGGTCGTACCCTAGATAGCATTTCGTCAGGCTACCTACCATCTTTGGTCAAGCGTGTACGTACGGAAAGGCAGAGAACACCCAATAGACCATAATTGCTATCTAATTATGGTTGCGGTAAGGCTTGGAT
This sequence comes from Allium sativum, assembly GCA_030737875.1. NCBI lineage: Eukaryota > Viridiplantae > Streptophyta > Magnoliopsida > Asparagales > Amaryllidaceae > Allium > Allium sativum. Next base: position 497,964,946 of record CM060920.1, read on the forward strand.
GTGGGTTGGCCAGTGTTGTGTTCTCATACAGGATTTATCCTGTCTTGTCTTTCACTAGTTGAGGGAGTGGTCTCGTGGGACCATAGCCACATATAGGAAAAAACAGACCTTAGCATCTGCATCGGCAGATAAATTGAAAGCTCCCGACCGAGTCCTGTATTTCCTGGTCTGCCCTGTGATAGGACTCGGATGGCACGATGTGATACATGTGCATACAGTCATGGAAAAACGATTCACGATATATGCGTGGGAAAAAGGGCGCGGTTGGCGGTTAGCGTAATCCCTAGTGGCCCTAGGTGGTTGAACCCAAACCGAGATACGAAAACGTGCAATAGGTAAGCATAATCCCTAGTAGCCCTAGGTAGCATAAGTCCTAGTTGTACAAACGATAATTCATGTTGGAAGACCCTGGCTAGGTTTAGGGTAACAGTCCAAACCGATCTTAAGGATCATGGAACTATGTTAAAGTAATATAGAATCTCATGGGAAAGCCCGTATGGTCTACGGCAAGGGACTGAACATTTACATGGAATAAAACATACAAGTTGAGTAACCTATATATGCGATATATTAGGTTGACATGGACCATTACACGACTTTTGAGTGAGGGTCATTCTTGGTTAACACATGACACGGTGGGGATACTAGTACGGTAGGTGCAGAGCTAAAATACAGGATAGATATCACGGGGCGTTATACGTGACAGATATCTTGGGGATATTATACTTGATAGAAACCTGACGATGTGATACCTTGTTTTATCTTGACATCGTAATTTATCATGACACCTTAGTTTATCTGAGTTCAGTAGTTCATCCTATTATTTTGATTTAGCTTATCTATCTTGTTATCATGCTTATGTTCATCTCAGTTTCTCATGTCAGTTAACTTTACTAGTTTTTATGCTAATAGTAGATAGGGCTTACTCAGTCTTTTTGACTGACCCGTTTTGTTTCGCCTCTTTTCTTCCGTTTCCCCCCCCCCCCCCCCAGGTTACAGGGAGGAAATACTGTTGTTTAGTTCGGACTTCTTCTGCTTGAAGGTCATCATGGATGGCTTGGACTTTTCTTGGCTAATGGCTACTTTACTGTTTTTACTTGGGGAATAATTTATGAAAATGTCTTTACGCTTCTTTACTATTGCAAGACAGGTTTTGATGTACTCTGATGTAAAAGGCTTTAGACCTTATTTATTCATGTTATGAAAGTTTGATTTTACTTCCGCTATTTTATATGTTCTGTCTTGTGATATTTCTGTGCATGTTTACCAATAATGCCCCTCTAAAGCTAGTGCATTCCTTTGCGAGTGACCCTAGCGGAGGCGGGGTGTTACATTTACCATATTTACAGATGGACTTCACGCATCTTAAATTTATGAGTTAAGGGATTCAGATCATCTACTTACATATGTGCAATTAATCATGGCGGTCTTTTTCTATTGTTATACCAGGTTATATTTTGGTTATTTATGCATGCCAAATCATTATGTTATAAAACTTCCTCATTTATAAACTTCCCACATATACTTGCCAATCATTATATACAGTATTATGCCCACTTAGAAAAGGAGTTTAAGCAAACTAGTAAATAATATCATATGCCATTCATTACTACAGCTAACCATAAGTAACTAGCCACTTAGTTGCACCTCCAAATCACTTTTGATTCGAAATGCATATAAACATATATATAACAGGTCTTAATTGCATATTATTTCTAATATATATATATATATATATATATATATATATGTATGTATGTATATATATATATATGTGTGTGTGTGTATATGTAAATATTCAGTTGCAACCAAAGACAGTTAAAACGAGCATTAATCACTCACTGGATCACATGCTATTCAAACTAATATAGCATCCTAATAGAAAATCATCGATTCTCATATATCAATCAACCATTCAACACGTATATATTATTATAATAACATTCAGTAAAACATACTCATAAATCGGATGCCCGTTAAAGGTCTTAATGCCAAAAAAAGATAGAATACACTCACCTAGGTTTTACTGTCGATTTCAATTTGTTTCAGATCCTCGATATGCACTCGAATTTCTCGGATCTGTTGTTGATTTCGATTGGCCGTTGATCTCCTCCTAGATCTGACGCTCTCCCTTTTCCTCTCTCTCGAATCCCTAATCATCAGCGCGAGACGATTCATTTCGATTTTCCCTATTTTTATGTAATAGGGTTTACGGCCATTTCTGTTTTTCTTATAGTTTTTGGACGAGAGAATCAATTGAAAACTGACGGTTAAATTTTCTTTTATTCACTATAGGTAGTTCGTACGGTTAGGGTTATAATTACCAAATCTCCAATTTTCCCCTAGGGTTTTCTTAGCCCTTATACACTTAACCCCATTCTATAACAATTAAACCAATTTTTAAGCAACACCACTTACGAACAAACATATATGTTCATTCACAATTTTTATCATTTACTTTATACATATACAAAGAATTATACTCTTCATATATATACAAAACAATTTACTGACCAAATAATATTGTTTTAAAGCTATAAAAATTTGGGTTATCACATTCACCCCTCCTTTAGGAAATTGTGTCCCATAATTTATTCATATGTATATCAAGTGTGTGCTATAACCAATTGACATCAAAATTGGATTAAATAATGAGTTTATGTATCCATACCACATTCAAACATACAAACTAAATTACTACTGCAACATTCAAATTTTTTTCAAACATATAATGCTTGTAGATTTTTATCTTTTGTAACTAGATTTTTATTTATTTATGTATTCTTAAGTCAGTTTCTCTTATTTCAGAGAATAAATCCCCAGGGTGCTCAATATTTCATAAGCTATATAGTCTGCTTATTACTATATTGAACCCCCTGTTGGATCCTTACATGATCATGAGATCATCACATGAAAAACATTGCACCCATGTCATTTTTCAAGGGAGTGACATATGCAGGAAACCTCAATTCCCACTGCCATACACTCTACTATAATTACTGACTTTAACCTAAACAATAATAAATATAACCCAGCCATGAAATCTTATACACGTATAACTATATCTTTTCATGTGCGTAAAAAAAGTATAACCATGTCATTTCCAAAACAACCTTAAATCAGGGTGAAAATCATCATGTTTAACAACAGGTCATTCTATAGGTGTTTTATGATATTACTGATATAACGCATATGACTAAGGGTGTTTTTAGAGAAGTGGAACATCCCTAAAGCCCATCTCTATCATTTGTCTGTGCTTCACTAAACCTTGACATTTTTTGATGCCAGGCTTAGATAAATCACTGCTCAACGTTTTGAGAGATTTTACGAAGCAACAGGGGCTAAGCACATGAAAAAAATCGTTGCACCCCTGCCTTCTTTCCTCATAAATCTAAGACATAAGAAGTATTCGATTCCCCATTTCCTTAGATTTTATAACACCCCACCTCCGCCAGGGTCACTCGCAAAGGAATGCACTAGCTTTGGAGGGGCATTATTGGTAAACATGCATAATGATATAGCAAGGTAGGACATGACATATATATGTATATGTAAATAAACAGAGTAAGCAAATAAAACAGCGGAAGATTTATAAACCATTTCAAAACTCAAGTCTGGTACATCAAAATGTCACTTTTCCCAAAATTACAAGTCTAGATAAATACATCATCTGATAAACTGAAAATACATAAGTACTATCCCCAAATAAGAGTGATAAACCATAGCGGCTCAAGTCCAAAGCATACTTGAGCTATCCAAGGAAGCAGCTAAAATCCAAGCTAGGCTCTAGTATTCCCTCCCTGAGAACCTGGGGGGGGGGGGGGAACGGAAGAAAAGAGGCGAAAGAAAACAGGTCAGTCAAAAAGACTGAGTAAGCCCTGCTACGATCAGTCTATAAACTAATAAAGTTAACATCATGATGGAAACTGAGATGATCATAGATAACAACATATTGGCATGATAAATCAACTACAAGATAGATAGAGGTGTCATCGCATAAACAGAGTTAAGTTTTTTGCACCACGGTGTACTAGCAAACCAACATAACAGGTATTGATCCCTTAGCCCAAACTTTGGCCCAATAACATGAAGTGACCTTAGTATAAGGTCCAGCCCCACGGTCTAGTCGATCGGCTCCCTATAAACCTAACACGTCAAGTGTTGGTGTCCATATGGCCCACATATGGTTGTAGTTAGTCTGTGCTGGGTCCACCTTTGGGTGTATCAAGCCCTCGGGTGTCAACCCCGGACACTTAAGCAATAATGCACAGCCCTAAACTACTGGTACCCGTGCCTCGAGTTTGTCCAAAATCGGACTACGTGCACGTCCGTAGCCCGCCGAACCCGCACCGCTGTACCACTCGGCCATCGCCCTTTGGTCGCTTACATCTGCCAGTAATCGTGCCCCGCCCTAGCCTAGCTTCTAGGGTTGTGAATGATACCAAACTGGGATTACTGTTAGAACAGACCATGTTGCTAGGGTTTCCCAAGAGGGTTAAGTGTGATTTAACCCTTCACTAAATCCTGGATTAAACTGGTTAAGTGTGGCTTAACCCCATTCTAATCCCTTGAGCTCCCAAATGGATTAAACTAGTTAAGTGTAACCAATGGTTCACGACTTAACCACATTCTAATCCCCCGAATTCCCAAATTGGTTAAGTATTAGTGGACCCTGACTTAACCCTAATCATGAGGCATTAATTAGTTTAATGCACCTCAACCTCTCACATTAGACCTTGTTGTGGTTACTAGTTAGGCCGGGCGGGTCCGGGTAGGTTTACACCACAACTTAGTCTAACCTCGGGTTTTGGCACCACATGACCAACTTCTCACATTGGGTCCTATTGTTTGTAGCCACTAGTTAAGCCGGTCGGTTCCGGGTAGGATTACGCTACAAACTCAACCCAACCTCGAGTTGGCCACACTTATGTTTTCTAAGTGTCATGTCCACTTTATTTCAAAACATAATTACAAGTCAACAAATACTTGGGTAGACCTAACTTAATAGGTAAATTCCCAAGGGGTAGACCTAACTTAATAGGTAAATTCCCAATCTTATATTTTCATGTATTTTAAGTTTACCCAAAACCCCCAACGTCATTCTATCGCTTACATATTCGTAATAACGCATAAAGGATAGGAAGAGGGAACTTGGCACAACATACATGATAAACTTGCACAACAATCATGCATAACATGTTAGACTTGCACCACTTAGCATAGTGAACTTGCATATTACCATAAACATGCATAACATGTAAAATATGCACAACTTGTCATTTTTAAACTTGCATAAGCATGCATAACTAAATAATCTTGCAAATCGTGGCTTAGTAAGCTTGCATAAACATGCATGACTCAATTAACTTGTAAATCATGACTTAGCAAACATGCATAAACATGCATAACTCAATTACCTTGTAAATCATGACTTAGCAAACATGCATAAACATGCATAACTCATTTAGCTTGTAAATCATGGCTTAGCAAACATGCATAAACATGCATAACTCATTTAGCTTGTAAATCATGGCTTAGCAAACATGCATAAACATGCATAACTCATTTAACTTGCAAATCAAGGCTTAGCAAACTTGCATAAACATGCATACTCAAATAAACTTGCAAATCATAGCTTAGCAAACTCGCATAAACATGCATACTCAAATAAACTTGCAAATCATGTCATAGTAAATCCGCATATGCATGCATAACTTGTGAAACATGTAAAACATGGCATAGTAAATCCGCATATGCATAACTTGTGAAACATGTAAAACATGGCATAGTGAGTTCGCATAAGCAAGCATAATCAAATAAACTCACATAAATCTCAATTTTCACCACATATTAACTTTAGAGTTTACAAAGTGAAGGTAAGAGGGCTTACAATGCTTATGCGGGCTCAAATGACTATAGCAAATGTAAAGAACCCCTTATGCAACTAATTACAACCCCCAAATGCAAGCAAACTTGATCAAAACTCCTCTTTTATGGTGCCAATTGAAAAACAAGCCTTTAATGCAAGCTAAGGAGGATCATACAAGCCTAAATATGCTTGTATGCATGGAAAATCACTTAGGAATTAAATTAGGATTTGTATGAAGAGGGTGGAGGCCATGAGAGGATGGATTTTGGCATAGTTTAGTTACTAGGATGAATAATGAATGATTTAGGGTAGGTTAGGGTCTTATTTATAGATTAGGTTAGTGATTTGAACCATAGGATTAACCCTAGATTCAATTAGGGCCATCAGATCCCGGAACTCTCTAGAAACAAGCCACAAGACCCAACCCCAATCAGAAATGGTGCACCAGGCTAAGCAGCCCGGGCACCCCCTGTCGACAGGGCTGTCGACAGGGCAGTCGACATGCCCAGGACCCTGTCGACAGGCCTGTCGACATGCGGGTCCTGGCGGGATTTTTCCTGCCTTGGCCCAGCTGGCCCAAACCCTTGTTTTTAATTTTAAATTTAAATCTGTTTTTACTTAGAAATTTTCTGCAAACTTCAACGGGCCTTAACTGGGTCATACGGACTCCGATTTTCGAAAACTCGGACTCTATTTCGCGTATTTTTCCGAGACGAACGCAATGGCATAGCCCGTTTCCCTTGATTCCCATTTTATAATTTAATTCTGCCTCAATTTATGTTATAACAGATTATTAAAAAATACGGGTTGTTACAGATTTATTTTCTCACTGGTCATATCCTTTATAACAATATTCATGCATTTTAACATGTATAATAATTCAATACATAACTAAACAATTAAACAAGACTTGCACACATCACATGTGGCAGTCAACAACATTGTCAAGGTTTCTAATACACTAATATATGCATTGTGTCATTTTAATATTCAATATACAGTTTAAACCAATATTTCCTATGCATACATATTCTTCTTTTAAGAGATATCAACTTGAGTATTTAAGTAAACTCTTATCTCTAATTAAGAGCTATCAACCTTTCTATCAGCATTTTTTTCAACTCCACAATTTGCAGATATTCAGTCTATTTATAAATGTCCAGATTTCTCTATTATAAACTGGTGTTTGCATATGTGTTGATAAAACTTTTTAACTTGATTCTAACAGCACTTATGATTACTCAACTAAATCAAGTTAATGAGGCTGCACACAATACAACATGAATACAGATCAAATATTTTCTCTTGCATAAATAACTCAAGGTGGCTTTTACACTTAGCAGACCCAAAATTAACATAAGTGTCCTCAATTTTAACTTGTTTACTTAACAACTTACACTTGCATATTTTAAGGTCTCTACTAATTCAAATTCAAACCGCACCAGATAATTTATTCAAATATATACAGCAGTATTCACTAGTGTGTGCAGGTGTCATCACACTGAAATTATATGTGCATACTCATCAAAGTGGCTCAAATTAATTTGCTTGCAATATTTGTCATTATTTGATCATAGTTGATCACTAGTTCAGTCACACAATTCCACATAAGAATTATCCTAGCAAATTATCAAACATAAGCATCCATCATGTATATCCAGTATGCAATCATTCACATGAAATAACTAAATCTTCAAACAAATTTATACTCACATATCCCACCCTCCCCAACATTCTCTAATGTACTATAGTGGGCCTATGTCTTTTATAAATTTATTTATTTTCCATTCCTAACCAAGTTATATTATACTTCACTCACAATGTGCACACTGTTTGGAACCCCCTTCTTGTTTCCAAACACTCAGGCCTCTGGGATTAAACAAGCCATGTACAAGCTTGCATTGTGGTCCATGCCAAGTTGCTCAAGATTTTTTTTCCCTAACCTGATCAGTCCTTAGTTTATTACTAAGTGTTTCCCTTGCTTATCCCCTTATTTAACGCATTCTATTCCCCTGAGTTCCTACAACCCTCAGTAATGAATTAAATACTTCAAGCAAGCTCATTCATTCACATTGAACATGGCAATAGCATATACATAACATTTATGCATTCATACAACATAACATCCAATATATATTAAACACCCATCAATGACATAGCAAAGTAGCTAATTTTTTTAGGTAAAAAGTCAAATCATTTTCAGATATTAGCATCCAATTCCCAGTCCCTTCCCCTAAATGGTTTGTTCCCCGGCCTAGATTATAACCAAGTCTACAACACCACCTAATACTTGACTATTTACAATTTTTTTTAATGGTCATATCATCATCATACATTGAACACACTGGTGTGCACTGTGTGAGAACCGCCTATCTGTTAACCCAACACATAAAGGTCTACAGGGCTTTAACAAGCCAGGCACATACCTAGCATCCTTCCTGATACTAGATAGATCAATGTAACTTTCCTGACCATTTTTATTTTGTTATTAGTCAGGTTTCAAAACTGTTTTACCCAACTCTATACCTATGCTCCCAATTTATGCATAAATTTCCCATCTATAATGATGTGCATTGTATCATGATCTCGGTGTTCACATCAGTGAAAACAATCCTATCACACAAGAACACATTCATGCATACATTCCTCAAATCAAACAAGTCAAACATTCATGACTTTTGCAACACATTTCCATTATAATCATCTCATATATTTTATTTTATTTTTATCATAAACATGTGTATTTCATACCATGAACTTAGCATAAATAATAGTCAGATTTTTTTTCTCAGCTAGGCAATTCACAGTGTTAACATGGGTACATCTTACTAGGTATATTTTACCTCTTTCACGTTGCTAACTCAAAGTGGCCATGAGTGTTTAAATTGGCACACCCTAAAGCCTTCATTTCCCACCATTATGCTTTAACTAGTGCTTAATTATTTAATAAGCCTAGCTAAATCACAGTTTATACTTAGGGAAAATATTTCTATTGATTAGAAGACATAAGAAACATTAACTTATACTGCTGCATTGTACCCAATATTTTTAGGCCACAATTTTTTTCATCAATGTCTTAAAATCATATGTAACAACCCGGAAATTCTGAGCCAGTTTAAAATTTTTATTTTGGCAATTTTAGCGAATTTTGAATATTTAAAATGAATTATTTTAAATAATATCGACGAGAAATTTATTTTGAATATAATTCGAACGTATATATTATACGCATCGTCGTTAGAATATAAATATTTATATATAATTATAAATAGAATTGAAAATGGCGCGGTAGTTCGATAATTCGATTTCAAACTTCAATTGAACATACCGGGTGCAAAACAATCCGGATTTTAGTGAAACCAAAAACAATAGGATCTATTTGAGAATACCTTTCCAACGAATCCGAAAAATCGAAATTTCATAGCGGGAATTAAAAGATATGCCCAGTTGAAAATTTTGAATAGTCGCTATGGAATTCAGGCGCTTAAAAATGGGAATTTTGCAAACGACCTCGGATTTCGACGAAACCACTTTTGTTGGATCCGTGATGTCAAATTATTGCTAGATTCCAGATTTCATAATTTTTCGAATCAATATGTGAGCGTGGCAAAGGAAAACGTGTTTGACCAGTTTCAGTTGATTTTAATCGACTGGAAAATGGCCATTTTTCCAACGGTCTCAGAATTCGACGAAACTAGTTTTGTTAGGACTATATCGTCAATACGAAGCTAGAAAATATTTTTTTGGAATTTTTAGAGTTCGTATGTGACCCCAGTAAAATGAAATGCGCGTTCAAATTCCATATATAGAGTTATATGTTGATTTTAACGAAAACTGATCGAAATGATCGAATCAGCCTACGTAGCATATCCCATTGTGTTCGGAATGGGGGTAAAACGCTATGGATGACAGTCGTTGGACCTCGTTTGGTGGTCGAATGAAAAGTCAACTTTTAAAAAGAGAAAATAATAATAAATAATAAATTAAAAACACCCTTACCCTACCTTTCTCTTTCCCCGTCTCCATTCAACACAGATCGAAGAAAAATTATATATAAAAAAAAAGTGGAAATCGCGATCGCCCCCACCCTCGATGGAGCTGCGCCACCGCACCGCAGGAGAGGCGCCTCCCCTCCGTCCAAACGCCCCCCTTCCGACACCCTCCGCTCCCTCCTCTTCTCCTTCCCCCTTCAGCAATCCGCGAATTCCCAAACCCCTAAAAGCCCTCCAATCCGCCGCCAGTCGCTACTCCGATCCCACACCACCCTCCTCCGCCAAGTCCGCGTGCTGTAGGCCCCCCTTCGACTGAAAACCCCCTTTTCCTATAGAAAACCCCCTCCACCATTGCCGCTACACCCTGCCAACGCGCCACCCACCTGTGAGTGCCTCCACCGTGAACTCCAGCAAGCCGCGCATCACCCCGAGCCCTCCTTTTGCCTCGAACGAACACTGTAAGCTTTATATTTCTTTTGTTTTATTTATTTAATGCCATTAAAAATAATTTTTCTTTTTTATATAAAAGACGGGATTTTTTTTTAACTATAAAAGATTTGATTTATAAAAAGTAGGATTTTTATTTATGAAAGGAGAGTTAAAAATATGATTTTTATATTTTTAAAGTATTAAAAATATGATTTTTATATTTTTAAAGTAGTAAAAATATAATCTTTATTATGTAGAAGGTGTAAAAATATGATTTTTGTTTATGTAGAGAATTAAAAATATAATTTTTACATAATAGGAATATTAGAAATATCATCTTTATATGTGTAGCAAGATAAAAGTGTGATTTTCATAATGATGAATTTGAAAAGGCGAAATCTTTATATAGAGAATAGCGAGGTAAAAATATAATTTTTATCTATATAGTAGCAATGTAAAAATAGAATTTTTATCCATATAGCGTGATTATAAAAATTCAATTTTTATATATTGAATAGCGAAGTAAAAATTAGATTTTTCTATATTGAATAACGAAGTAAAAATTAGATTTTTCTATACTGAATAACGAAGTAAAAATTAGATTTTTCTATAGTGAATAACGAAGTAAAAATTAGATTTTTCTATATTGAATAACGAAGTAAAAATTAGATTTTTCTATACTGAATAACGAAGTAAAAATTAGATTTTTCTATATTGAATAACGAAGTAAAAAATAGATTTTTCTATACTGAATAACGAAGTAAAAATTAGATTTTTCTATATTGAATAACGAAGTAAAAATTGGATTTTTCTATATTGAATAACGAAGTAAAAATAAGATTTTTCTATATTGAATAACGAAGTAAAAATTAGATTTTTCTATATTGAATAACGAAGTAAAAATTAGATTTTTCTATATTGAATAACGAAGTAAAAATTAGTTTTTTCTATATTGAATAACGAAGTAAAAATTCGATTTTTATATATTGAGTAGCAAAGTAAAAATTTGATTTTTACATATGTAGAGAATACGGGCAACGAAGGTGACAAAAAGGTGAGAACGTTGAAGATTTCTATCAATGAAGACTCGTGGTATTGGATAGCTATTGGTGAGAATTTCTCACCTTTTAATTTCTTTTTCTAGTTATATATATATATATACTAGGATGCGGGCGGTGTTTAGTAGCACCCGACACAATCGTCCACAGACCATGGACTTCTTTGTTTGGCTGTGTTGTTAGTTAGATTGTTTGGGTTGAATTGAATTGTTTGGTGAAATGAAATTGATATGATTGATGTGTGAATGGCGTGGGCCTTCACTAGACCGGGGATAAGGCTAGGCCTCGTCCCGTTTCTAGTATCGTGCCGTTATGCCGCCGAAATTTTCTAAAATATGTTAGAAAAATAAAAATATCATTTTTATTTTGTAAATGAACTGAATAAAAATTCATGTGTTAAAATAAAATATTTTATCGTTAAAAATATAATTTTTAACGTGAATGTGAATAAATAAATATTCATTTACAAACCGGACGGTTTGTTTATGTACACCTATTTGAAGGACATTGATGGGGACGATAAATTTTACACATCGCCCAACTGCACAAATAAAATCTATGTTTGTTGATTTGAAACCCCACACGGGTGTTGGGATGAAATTTGAAGTTCACTCATCCTGATTGATTAAATATGTCGATCGATTGATTGACAGGCTGTTATAAGCGTTAGATATCTATATTTGATGCTTATACAGTGTAGTGCACTTTGGTTGATGGTTGATTAGTTTTCAATGCTATGATATACGTGTGATGTATGAAAATCCATATAATTAACATTATATGGTGATTGATTGGGCCTCGTTCCAATTTAGAAAATAAATAATATTATAAAATAAAGGTTCATGTGTTGACTGTACTCATCCGTTGAGATTAGTCATGTGTTGAACGAAATATTTTACTAATAAAATTTACATCTTTATCAATATAAAATAAAGATTCATGTGTTGGCTATACTCATCCGTTGAGATTAGTCATGTGTTGAACGAAATATTTTAATAATAAAATTTACATCTTTATCAATATAAAATAAAGGTTCATGTGTTGGCTGTACTCATCCGTTGAGATTAGTCATGTGTTGAACGAAATATTTTAATAATAAAATTTACATCTTTATCAATATAAAATAAAGGTTCATGTGTTGACTGTACTCATCCGTTGAGATTAGTCATGTGTTGAACGAAATATTTTAATAATAAAATTTACATCTTTATCAATATAAAATAAAGGTTCATGTGTTGACAGTACTCATCCGTTGAGATTAGTCATGTGTTGAACGAAATATTTTGATAAATAGAATATTTGAAATAGAATATTTGAAAAAGAAATATTTGAAAAAGAAATATTTGAAAAAGAAATATTTGAAATAGAAATATTTGAAAAAGAAATATTTGAAATAGAAATATTTGAAATAGAGTATTAGAAAATAGAAATACATGAAGCCGTGTTGATTAGATTGACGCCATTTTGACGTGAACGATATTTATATCGATTTTACTCATTTTGAAATGAATATTGAAAAGTGATTTCGTAATCGAATATTTCGAAATGAATTGAATATGAAGCGATTTCGAAATGAATTGAATATAAAACGATTTCAAAATGAATTGAATATGAAACGATTTCGAAATGAATTGAATATGAAACGATTTCGAAATGAATTGAATATGAAACGATTTCGAAATGAATTGAATATAAAACGATTTCGAAATGAATTGAATATGAAACGATTTCGAAATGAATTGAATATAAAGCGATTTCGAAATGAATTGAATATAAAACGATTTCGAAATGAATTGAATATAAAACGATTTCGAAATGAATTGAATATAAAACGATTTTGACATGAATTGAATATAAAACGAATTGAATTCAAATTGAATAGAAAACGAATTGAATTTAAATTGAATAGAAAACGAAATGAATTCGAATCGAATTAAAATCGATTTGAATTGGAATCAAATAGAAATGAAAGCAAAAAGGATTTATAATAGGAAATTCAATTTTGATTTGAATCTGAAATAAAGGTTGAAATTGTTTTTGGAACGAATTCAAAACTATTTATAAAATTCGTTTTTAAATAGTAATCGACGAAATATATATTATATATATAATATAATGGCCTGAATAGAACGCGCCGCGCCGTGGCAGTTCGTGAATTTCGACCATTTATTTCAAACGGACATTACGGGAGATCCGACCGTCGGATTCTCCTAAAATCGGAACCGTTGGGTTCGTATCGAAAAGAGCTTTCTAACGAATATTAGAAATTTGAAATCTAACGGTTGGATTTGGAGATACGTCCAAATCAAATTTGAAAAAGGTCGTCGTAAGTGCAGTTCGATGGCCATTGTTGGAAATCGATTGTACGGGCCTTAATAAAATTATTAAAAATAGTAATAATTTGTGTAAAATCATAAGAAATGATTTGGGAAAAATTGGGATGAAAAACTCCATATTCGAAAAGATAAAAATAGATTTTTATCGAAATGAACTAGTTTTGAACTAAAATTAAAACCCATTTATTTTTAAATAAATAAATTGGATTTGAAATGGGTTTTAAATAGAATTGATTTGTGGGTTAATCGTGAACTGTGTTTTAAATGACACTAGTTCTTTAACCCTGTAAAAGGAGTTTTAAATGAATCTGCAATTAGATTGAAATGTGCATTGATAATCTAAATTATCAAATTTGGAAAATAAGCGAGAATGGAGTATCACCAGTTTTGCTCCAAAGCGATAGTTAAATCTTTAATTAGATTTGAACGTGAAATGGTAATTAATTTTACCGATAACACCACGGTGTTAGATATGGAGTATTACCAGTTTTGCTTCATGGGATGAATAGGTTGGGATTAGGAAATAAAATAAATAATTACTTCGGTGTGGTTCGCTAATCTCGACTAGTTGGGAAAACCATAATTTGGTTTGAAATGACATCCAAAGGAAGATTAAAGAATAAATTCAAAGAATTTATCTTGGATAAAATTAATGGGAACTTTTCCCTAAGAATGTGAAATTTGGAAACTAGCTGTAGGATAGTTAAGAAGAATTGTTTCCTGGGTATTGGTCTGATGTTGGTTTCGGCCTTCGGGGTTAATATTTGGGGAATTGCTCTCTTACTGATTTACGGTTAGTGACTAATGAATTGGAATGAGGCGTATGTTGTGTTTGTGTAACATTTGTTTTTATATACGCGGGTTGTTCGGAAAGGCCGAGTTTATACCCATTCTGAATAACCGATTCGACGATAAGTCGAAGATGAAGACGGTGGTTGAAGACCGGAAGTCTTCACATCGTTTGGGTGATTACTGATGATCTTGATTGGGCTGTACACCCAAGATGAGGGAATCAGTTGGTGATTGTCCAGACGTACTTGGAGATGAATGGATATGCGAGGAAAGTGCCTCCGGTTTCGTTCAGACCCAGAACGGACTTGTAAATGGATTGTGTGTCTGACATTGGATTTTATTCTGTGTTGATTGATTTCTATTAAATATACATCTGTTTGGCGGTGGAGAATTTATTCTCTTGCTTAACGCCCTTCTCTGAGACGTACGAGCTTAGAGGTTATATATCGATAGATATCAATCGCATGGCATGAATTGCCTGTGTGGCACGCTGAGTTGCATGGATCAAGGCTTCTGTTGAAAAGCAAAGTCTTGTGGTTGATAATCAAAGCACGGCCTACGTGGCAGCTTTGTGTATAGCGTGAATTCGCGAGCCTCACACCTCGGTATGAGTCAAAAACGGGATACGGACCGTTGGGAGAACACGACGTTTCTTTCTAGCTTTGGTGGTGTCAATGACTTACCAGCCCTGACATTTATATACTTTTCACCTTTGTGGTTGTTGGAATGAGGCGCCTCGATTATAGGTCTTTAAGGACCGGGAAACGTGTGTTCAGGCATAACTAATCCTCTAACGTAAGTGAGGACCGGCCCAACCGATCCAGGATTGCCCAGAGTGTGTAGTCCTGAGATATTTGCTAGAGTGTCTCGAGCGCGGAGAGGAGCTTGCCCCTTGCCTCGACTCATGACGGAAATCCAATTTCCAATACGTGTATTACGGTTTTAATTGTAGAACTAGTATGGCGACATGATAGATGGTACCCATGCCGCCTATGATTGATATTTATGATTGAAATTGTTTTGACACTATACACTTATTATAGTATCAAATGATTTATTTTTAAACGTACCAAGCATGTTTGGCTATTATAAGGGAAAACCCTATCCTCCGGCTTGCGTTGCATTGTGTGATGGGACCTGGGTTTTATAATAGCTTCATTTTTCGAAAAAGCATTGCGCTGTTTATTCTATGCACTAGTATTCTTGGGAGGAAACCCGTTCCGTGTTATACGGCGTGGTCCCTGGAATTACTCTCTTTTAAAATAAAGCTTTAAATAATTGTTTTAGTTCTCACACCAGTCACATGACTGACCTGGAGTTTATTGTTTTAACCTAAACTCTGGGTGCCCCTATTTTCCGCACGGGCAGCTAGTAGTTTTGGTTTTGCAGATTTATATTCACAGGATCCTGGTTTACAGCTGGAATGATATCCGGAAAGCTCTGTATCCGTATATCACCTTCAGTTGTGCTTTGTATTATTGTTCCGCTGCTATGTAATTTATTGTAATCTCTGATATTTATCGAATGTAATTTATTCATTTATACTCTGTATATTCTTGTATCTGATGGGATTGTTGTAATAGCAATGAAATGTTCTTCTGTGTGTGTTCTGATTTGTCCTGTTCTCAAACGATCAGGGGTTTCGAACGGTCTAGATCGGTTTAACGACTGATTAGGATCGAGCGAAATTCCGGGCCGTCAAATCATACGCATATAATTATTCAAAGACTGTCACAACTATGCATATTCAATATATCACATAATAAGATTCAACTTAAAACCATAGCAATTAAATAAGTACTCTAGTTCTAATTCATCCCTGAATTTTCTATGCAATTTTTCTTTCACCAGTTATCTTGAATCCAAATTAAAATGATTCACATATGAATTTCAAGTAATAATCCTCTTAAGCACATATTAATGCTATATTTTAGAGATGATTAAGCTACTACATTCATAACCATTTGCATACAAATCATTAAAGTGTTTAATCTTAAACATCATAGCTAATTAGAGATTAGCAAAACAAACAATCCATGCTTTAAAACCAAATGCAAACAACCAGGCAAATAAACACACAACAGGTTTAAAACTATTTTTATCCATAACTTGAGACTGTTATCCCAGTTATATCACTAATGTCACATTTTAAACTCATGTATTTTATCAATCATAGTACCCAAATACCTAAATAACAATATGCAACCCTTGGGTTGCTACAAATCTTTATGGGTAGTAATGATAAAATTATTGTAATCCCTAAAAAAAAATTCTATTTTACTTAAACAAGTAAATAAAATCAACCAATCTCTCAATGGCTTCACACATTTAAATCAATTTAATCTATTAACAATCATAAAATTTATTTACTAGAGATGTGTACTTTATAACCACAGCTCTGATACCAACTGAAGCGACCCACAAATTTACACCAAATTTAGAATGATTTTTATTTATCATTTATAAACCTAACAGGTTCAACTTCTTCTTACAATCAAAACACAACCAGGATCACTTGACACCAATATAGAAACACCAGTATAATTCAAACTCTAACTTGTATATATAAGATATACAAGTCTCCTTTACTCGTATCAGAGTCAAATTAAATAGCAAAGGATATTAGATTAATTACAAACAATTAGTCAGTAACCAGCTTACAACTGTAACAACCCGGAAAATACGAGCCAATTTAAAAAATTTAAATTGGTTATTTCAAAGGAATTTGAACAATTGAAATAGAATATTTCAATAAAATAGTGAATTAGAAATAGTGAGTCAGTTTGAAAATTTGAATTCAAACTTTGACTGACTGTGCAGGGTGGAAAATAAAACGGATTTTAGTGAAACAAAAAATATTTAAATCTGTTAATCAATACCTTTCTAACGAATCTGAAAAATCGAAGTTTCATAGCGGGAATCAAAAGTTATGGCCGAATGAATTTTCAGAAAGGTCGCTATATAGAATATATAGCCCTGGAAAATAGCCATTTTGCAAACGACCTCAGAATTCGACGAAACCACTTTTGTTGGGTCCGGGATGTCAAACTATTGCTAGATTTCAAATTTCATAATTTTTGAAGCTAGTATGTGAGTGTGGCAAAAGAAAATGTGTTTGGTCAATTTCTGTTAAATTGGATCGACCAGAAAATGACCATTTTTCAAACGACCTCGGAATTTGATGAAACCACTTTTGTTGGGTCCGGGATGTCAAACTATTGCTAGGTTTCAAATTTCATAATTTTTGAAGCTAGTATATGAGTGTGGCAAAAGAAAATGTATTTGGTCAATTTCTATTAAATTAGATCGGCCAGAAAAGGGCCATTTTTCAAACGGTCTCAGAATTAGACGAAACAAGTTTTGTTGGGACCGTATCGTCAAAACATAGCTAGATTTATTTTTCTGGAATTTTTAGAATCCGTATGTGACCCCGGTAAATTGAAATGCGCGTTCAAATTCAATATATAGAGTTATATTTTGATTTTGACGAAAACTGATCAAAACAATAGAATTGGCTTACGAAACATATCCCATTGTATTCGAAATGGGGGTATTTGGCTAGGGGCGACAGTAATTGGAGTTCGTATCAACAAGGGGGTAATTTAGGAATTTAAATAATAAATTAAAAATAAAATCTTCTATAAAGGGCCACCGAAACCCTAACCCCATCAAACGTTAGCCGCCGCCAGTAAGCAATTTGGAGGGCCGATTTCTTCCAGATTTGAAACCTTAAAATCATTTAATCCTCTTCAAATTTATCAACGGTTTCAAAGCAGAAATTAAAAAGGAATGTGAGATCTACATATCTATACGGTGAGATGGGTTCTAGTCGCCTGGTTCGATCGCATTAATTCCTCAAAGCCCCTCCGTTCGCGCCGGATTTCATGACGTTGGGGTGCTCTGGGTTGAACGTCGCTTCAGGCGCCGATGGAGTGGAGTATTGGCTACGTTGTGGTGTAGATGGATCGAGGGACGGGGTAGCGTATGGCGTGCGATTTTAAACCATTGAGGGTCGATGATGGGTTCAGGCGTGAAACAGTAGGTTACGGGAAGGAGGAGTAATTAGAAGAGGGTTAGGTTTACTTAATTATTTAATTATTTAATTATTTAATTAACAAATGCATTAGTTATAAACATTGATAACTCGTTCATTTTAAATCAGATTGGAGCGAAACAACTTGCATTGGAATCGTCTCAACGAGAGCTTCGCCACAAAACTGACCGCGTCCAAAATAGAGCACATCAGAATTTCAGGCAATTTCAAATCTGAGCAGAACAGAAATTCAGATAAAACAGACGGAGTGGATCAAAAAGTGAGAATTCTCTCACTATAAATTTTCTGTTCGGTTATTTATTTCATAACTGCATATATGAACTGTTCCCCGTCGTCCACAGACCATGGACGACTTGTTTGATTGTATTCTGTGTGAAAATTGATCGTGATGTGAAATGAATTATATATATATTAGAAGTGTATGAAATATATATATTGAAAGTGAAAATATATATTGAAAGTGAAAATATCGTATATATTGAAAGTGAAAATATATATTGAAATTGAAAATATCGCATATACTGAAAATGAAATATATATATATATATATATTGAAAGTGAAAATATCGTATATATTGAAAGTGAAAATAATATATATATAGAAAGTGAAAATATCATATATATATATAGAAAGTAAAAATATCGTATATATTGTAAGTGAAAATATCGTATATATTGAAAAGTGAAAATATTATTTATATGAAAGGTGGAAATAATATATATATATATATATATATATATGAAATGAAAACGATATATATATGAAATGTGAAAACGATGTCTATATGAAATGAAAACGATATATATATGAAATGTGAAAACGATGTCTATATATGAAAAGAAAACGATATATATATGAAAAATGAAAACGATATATATATGAAATGTGAAAATGATTTGATTGTTAAAAATATAATTTTTAACATATATATACACTGTATAAAATTGTCGTGTATATGGAATATTCAATTTTGATTAGAAATTGAATATGAAGTTGAAATCGTTTTGAAAACGAGTTTAAAACGATTTATAAAATACGTTTTAAATAGAAATCAACAAAATATATATTATATATATAATATAATGGCCTGAATAGAACGCACCGCGCTGCGGCAGTTCGCGAATTTCGACCATTGACTTCGAACAGACATTACGGGAGATCCGACCGTCGGATTCTCCTGAAATCGGAACCGTTGGGTTCGTATCGAAAAGAGCTTTCTAATGAATATGAGAAATTTTAAATGTAACGGATGGATTTGGAGATACGCCCAAATCAAATTTGGAAAAGGTCGTTGTAAGTGCAGTTCGATGGCCATTGGTGGAAATCGACTTTACGGGCCTTGATAAAATTATTAAAAATAGTAATAATTTGTGTAAAATCATTAGAAATGAATTAGGAAGAATTGGGATGAAAAATTCCATATTTGAAAAGATAAAAATATATTTTTATCGAAACGAACTAGTTATTAACTAGAAAAAATAATCCAAGGGTTATAAATAAATAAATTGAATTGGATTTGAATTGAAATTATCTTTGGATATTTTCGATATTGAATTCCGTGATTATACAGATATTGTGATGGGAATTTGGAAGATATCGATATCGTTATTCCCGATATGATATCTGTTGGTTTCAGGATTTGATGTTGAATATAAGTTGATACTATCTCTATTCAAAACCTTATATTTAATGTCAAATTTGATTGATTGATTGTTTGGATTGTGCTCGACCAGTTTATGAGCAGAATATGATTTTACATTTAGCATTGGGTTGGGTTGAAAATATCTGTGTGCTAACGCCTTGTGAAACACTTCACGATTTGACGATAAGGTGTTTAGCGATGTTGTGTTCATTTCAAATTTAATGAATGATTGTGAAATGATATTTTTCTTAAGTGAAAAGAAATGTATTCCCGATTTTGGACAGGGAATGTTTTATAAAAATGTTTTATAAAACAGAAAGGATTTCGAGGCCCAAAACCCGATGATTTCTAAAGTGATTTAGAAATGTATTATATGTTACATTATGGTTCATCGCATATTCGATTAGTTGCTATTGATGATGTATCTGTTTGGTGGCGGAGAATTTATTCTCTTGCTTAACACCCTTCTTTGAGACGTACGAGCTCAAAGGTTATGTGATTAATAGTGACTGATCATATGTGTGATTTACTGATGTGAAGTACTATATTTTGAAAGTACTTGTGATTATTATGTTGTGAAAGGATTTTTCCTACTTCGGGATATGAAATGATTTAGTATGTGGCTAAAGATTCGGGTAACCCTGAGACTAAAAGTATGTGTGAGAGGGCGGGGTATGCTCTCCATGTGTGGGAGGTGCATCGTCGGTGTAGCCTACTCCTATGTGGGGTAGGTGCACATTTATATATCGAGTTGCGAGGTGCGTACCCTTTGCCTTGTCGAAGGGGAGCACGATATTTGGTTGCATACTTGTTTGTATGCATTGTTATGTTTTGGAATTCATATTTCCAAACGATTTGATTTGAGATCCCGAAGTGAAATCTACTTTGATATAGAAAGTTAGATAGGTATTTCAAATGATTTGAAATAAGAAATCGGGAATATAATCCAAAGGAATAATTTCTGTAAATTGAATTGGATTTGGAAAATCTAAGTGTAGTGATTAATCTAAGTGGGTAGATTGGGATATTGCATGTTGATTGATGCATAGTAGATCCATATCCCTATATCGATTGTTGTTTATACACTAGCATTCATGGGGGTAAACCCGTTCCGCGTTAGCGGCGTGGTCCCGTGATATGCGATATTATTAAATAAGTTAATTATAACTGTTTAGAGTTTCTCACACCAGTCCCATGACTGACCTGTAGTTTGCTTTTCCCTTGCGAACTCGGGTGCCCCTATTTTCCACGCGGGCAGTCGAGTAGTTTATTTTGCAGATATATGAGCAGGATTCTGGATTGAAGCTTTAAGCTGTGTCCAGTGCGTTTATCGTCTTCCGCTGAGTTATTCATTTATTTCCGCTGTGCACTGTATTACATTTATTGTAAAATAATCTTCCGTTGTATTGATTATATTTCGATATACCCTGATATTCTGTGCTCTGATGTAACATTATTATGATGTTTATAAAAGTCTTCTGTTATTTGTTCTGATGTGTTGTATACCCAGAGTTAGCGTATGCGGGATTCGAACGGTCTTGGTTGGTTTAGCGATCGATTAGGCCCGGGCGAAATCCGTTATCGTTACAACAACCAAGATTGAAATAACTTGGCTTCTGTTCTAAAATCATTTCTCTTTAAAATAAATAACTTATTAATATTCTAATTAATAAGTAATATTTATACTTAACATTTTTGCCTTATTTGAAAGCACCCCAAATCTTAATGAAATCCACTCAAATACATTTCTTTATAAAGAAAAGAACTGTTTCTTACAACTCAAAACATAGTAAGAGGTAACTATGTTTAAATGTGAATCAACCCATAATTCCCATTAAAGCAGTGAACTGGGGATTCTCGTCCACTGGATTGAATGGAGTACCCAGCTCAACAACGTAGCTATGATGTATCGGTTTAAATAGAATCTATATCATTTTTTATATATAGCAGCACTCAAAAGGGAAATAAGCATCCCATGTAACAACTTTATACAATGTCAAATTGATAATGCACTAAAATGAATATGTGCCCGCATCAAATTGCACGCCATATCCATTTTGGCAATATAGGGTAAACCAAAATCCTTCATGCAACTTCAATTTGCAATATCGGACAAATATTATCAACAAAACTTGCTTCAACTGACTATATATTTAATATTTACAGGCCACAACAGCACACATGTACTTGAACACTTAAATCGGTTTACAACAACGTGATTTATACTTCTTTTTACAGTTTAACAAGAACAGTTTTTCATATGCATACATACAGGATTTCTAAATCAATAAAAAAACCTCAAATGTACACAATACTGTAAACTCTTGGTTAAACTTTAAATGCAAATGACACTAAAATCAGTGAATGACTTCATTGACTTCTAGAAGCATCGAACAATCCAATTCTATAAACTTAAATCATGCACCTTTCTATGTCATTCTCTTGCAATTTCATTTGTTATTACCTATAAACAATATCTGGTATGCCCCATCATATATGAGACAACCCAGATAATTGTGGACAATTAAAAGGGGTCAGACTTCATATGTCTGGTATGAGTGTATTTAAAAACAGGTGGCATATAAAATCTAGTAGAAGACGATACTCAAATCTCTAACTTGTCCGGTGTGATAGTCTTTTTTGAGCATTATTTTCTCTATTATATCATTATGAAGACGTATAAGTGCTCAACTTCTACTTCAGGACTTTATTAGTATAAATCTCAGTTTATATACAGACATGAATGTAAGTCAATCATGCATAACTTCCATTCAACCAGCATATACATTTCCCATTTCGATCTACGTTTATTAGATATACCATTATATAAGGCAATCATGTATTTCCTTAGGTCCTGTTAGTTACACCATACTAATTTTTCACATCAAAATTTAACCAATATAATCAGTAATTCATAACATAAATCTGGAAACAAACATCCAAGCAAATGCATAGCATTTCATACAAAATATACATCCCCAGTCCCTCGCCAACTCGGTCTTACATCAACTAAATAAGGGGAATATAAACCGCAGTTTGGCTATTTTATTGTTGAGGGGTACCATTATAATAATTCAGTCATTTAAATTAACTCCCTGAGTATAAAGGAAGCAGTTAACCAACTAGTACATGTCGTCCTAAGCCGTTCATTATTACACAGTAGCATAAAGTTCCCGGAACTGTATTTATTTACCATATTTACAGATGGACTTCACCCATCTTAAATGTATGAGTTAAGGGATTCAGATCATCTACTTACATATGTGCAATTAATCATGGCGGTCTTTTTCTAATGCTATACCAGGTTATATTTTGGTTATTTATGCATGCCAGATCATTATGTTATAAAACTTCCTCATTTATAAACTTCCCACATATACTTGCCAATCATTATATACAGTATTATGCCCACTTAGAAAAGGAGTTTAAGCAAACTGGTAAATAATATCATATGCCATTCATTACTACAACTAAGCATAATTAACTAACAACTTAGATGACCTCTTAATCGCTTTCGATTCGAAATGCATATATACATATATATAACAGGTCTTAATTGCATATTATTGCTAATATATATACATATATATATATATATATGTCTATATATTTTTGTGTGTGTATATATATATAGGGGATGGCTATTTGAACACAAAATTAGACACAAAAGAAGAGACACAATGCCTCAATCATTGGATCTTTTTGTCTTTATATGGAGATGTGCCATTCATAGGGTGATCCAATGGTGCAAATCAATTATGTCACCATTTGTGTCAAAATTTTGAGTCTCTATAGACTTTCCCATATATATATGTATATATATATATATATTCAGTTACAACCAAAGACAGTTAAAACGAGCATTAATCACTCACTGGATCACATGATATTCAAACAAATGTAGCATCCAAATCGAAAATCATCGATTCTCCTATATCAATCAACCATTCAACACGTATATATTATTATAATAGCATTCAGTAAAACATACTCATAAATCGGCTGTCCGTTAAAGATCTTAATGCCAAAGAAAGATAGAATACACTCACCTAGGTTTTACCATCGATTTCAATTTGTTTCAGATCCTCGATCTGCACTCGAACTTCTCGGATCTGCTGTTGATTTCGATTGGCCTTTGATCTCCTCCTAGATTCGACGCTCTCCCTTTTCCTCTCTCTCTCTCATCCCTACTCAGCAGTGCAAGACGATTCATTTCGATTTGCCCTAATTTTGTGTATTAGGGTTTACGGCCATTTTTATTTTTCTTTTAGTTTTTGGACGAGAGAATCAAATGAAAACTGACGGCTAAATTTTCTTTTATTCACTATAAGAAGATCGTACGGCTAGGGTTATAATTACCAAATCTCCAATTTTCCCCTAGGGTTTTCTTATCCCTTATACACTTAACCCCATTTTATAATTCTTAAACCAATTTTAAGTAACACCACTTACAAAAACACATATATGTTCATTCACAATTTTTATCATTTACTTTGTCCATATATAAAGAACTATACTCTTTATATATATAAATCAATTTACTGATCAATTAATATTATTTTAAAGCTATAAAATTTGGGTTATCACAAATCATCGATCCAAACTTTCTATTCATCCTGTTGTTACAAAGATGTAAAGAATATGAAGAAGCTGTATTGATGGAGTGGTATGAGACGAGATGTTTCCATTTATGTTAGCAGATGTGCCACTTGCCAACAAGTCAAGGCTGATCACCAAAAGACTATTGGGTTATTGCAGCTCCTAGAGATTCCCGTTTGGAAATGGGATCAGGTTTCGATGGATTTATTGATGGCTTACCGAGGAATAGAAGGGGAAGTGAGAATATTTGGGTTATAGTCGATAGGTTGACTAAATCCGCTCACTTTATTCCGGTCAGATCAAATCGCACAACTTCGAGTTTGGAAGAGATCTATATGAGGGAGATTGCCAGACTCCATGGTGTTCCTTCCAGCATTGTTTGTGATCGTGACCCTGTGACGGCCTGGAATTTCGCTCGATCTGAATCAGTCGTTAAACCGATCTAGACCATTCGAAACCCCTGAACGTTTGAGAACAGGACAAATCAGAACACAAACAGAAGAACATTTCATTGCTATTACAACAATTCCATCAGATACAAGAATATACAGAGTATAAATGATTAAAGTACACTCGACAAATATCAGAGATTACAATAAATTACATAGCAGCGGAAAATAGTACAAAGCACAACTGAAGGTGATATACGGATACAGAGCTTTCCGGATATCATTCCAGCTGCAAACCAGGATCTGTGAATATAAATCTGCAAAACCAAAACTACTAGCTGCCCGTGCGGAAAATAGGGGCACCTAGAGTTTAGGTTAAAACAATAAACTCCAGGTCAGTCATGTGACTGGTGTGAGAACTAAAACAGTTATTTAAAACTTTACTTTAAAAGAGAGTAATTCAAGGGACCATGCCGTATAACACGGAACGGGTTTCCTCCCAAGAATATCAGTGCATAGAATAAACAACGCAATGCTTTTTCGAAAAATGAAGCTATTATAAGACCCAGGTCCCATCACACAATGCAACGCAAGCCGAAGGATAGGGTTTTCCCTTATAATAGCCAAACATGCTTGGTACGTTTAAAACAAATCATTTGATACTATAATAAGTGTATAGTGTCAAAACAATTTCAATCATAAATATAAATCATAGACGGCATAGTATCCCATGCTACTATGTCGCCATACTAGGCTCTACAAATAAAGCCGCAATACACGTATTGGAAATTGGATTCCGTCATGAGTCGAGGCAAGGGGCAAGCTCCTCTCCGTGTTCGAGACACTCTAGCAAATGCCTCAGGGCTACGCAAGCTGGGTAACCCCTGGATCTTCAGGGCCGGTCCTCACTTACGTTAGAGGATTAGTATTCCTGAACACACGTTTCCCGGTCCTTACAGACCTATAATCGAGGCGCCTCATCCAACAACCACAAAGGTGAAAAGTATATAAATGTCAGGGCTGGTAAGTCACTGACACCACCAAAGCTAGAAAGAAACGTGTGCTCTCCCTGCAGTCCGTATCCCGTTTTTAACTCATACCGAGGTGTGAGGCTCGCGAATACACGCTATACACAAAGCTACGCCACAAGGGTCGTGCTTTGATCATCAACTACAAGACTTTGCTTTTCAACAGAAGCCTTGATCCATGCAACTCAGCATGCCACACAGGCAATTCATGCCATGCGATTGATATCTATCGATATATAACCTCTAAGCTCGTACGTCTCAGAGAAGGGCGTTAAGCAAGAGAATAAATTCTCCGCCGCCAAACAGATATATATTTAATAGAAATCAATCAACACAGAATAAAATCCAATGTCAGACACACAATCCATTTACAAGTCCGTTCTGGGTCTGAATGAAACCGGAGGCACTTTCCTCGCATATCCATCCATCTCCAAGTACGTCTGGACGACCACCAACTATTTCCATCCTCTTGGGTGTACTGCCCAATCAGGATCGTCAGTAATTACCCAAACGATGTGAAGACTTCCGGTCTTCGACCACCGACTTCATCTTCGACATATCGTCGAATCGGTTATTCAGAATGGGTATAAACCCGGACTTTCCGAACAACCCGCGTATATTAAAACAAATGTTACACAAACACAACATACGCCTCATTCCAATTCATTAGTCACTAACCGCAAATTAGCAAGAGAACAATTTCCCAAACATTAACCCCGAAGGCTGAAACCAACATCAGATCAATACCCAGGAAACCATTCTTCTTAGCCAACCTACAGCTAGTTTCTAAATTCCACATTCTTAGGGAAAGGTTCCCATTAATTTTATCCAAGATAAATTCTTTAAAATTTATCCTGTAATCTTCCTTTGGATGTCGTTTCAAACCAAGTTATGGTTTTTCTAAACTAGTCGAGATTAGCGAACCACACCGAAGTAATTATTTATTTTATTTCCCAATCCCAACCTATTCATCCCATGAAGCAAAACTGGTAATACTCCATATCTAACACCGTGGTGTTATCGGTAAAATTAATTACCATTTCACGTTCAAATCTAATTAAAGATTTAACTATCGCTTTGGAGCAAAACTGGTGATACTCCATTCTCGCTCATTTTCTAAATTTGGTAATTTAGATTATCAATTCGAATTTCAATCTATTTGCAGATTCATTAAAACTCCTTTTACTGGGTTAAAGAACTAGGTGTTATTTAAAACACAGTTCACGACAAACCCAAATCACATTCTATTTGTTATCGGGTTAAAGAACTAATGTTATTTAAAACATAGTTCACGATAAACCCATCTCAAATTTAATCAAATATATTAGAAATTCGATTATTTAAAACCCCCTTTTAAATCTAATTCATTTATTTAAAAATAATTGGGTTTTAAATTTAGTTCAAAACTAGTTCATTTCGATAAAAATCCATTTTTATCTTTTCAAATATGGAGTTTTTCACCCTAATTTTTCCCAAATCATTTCTTATGATTTTACATAAATTATTACTATTTTTAATAATTTTATCAAGGCCCGTACAGTCGATTTCCAACACGGCCATTGAACTGCACTTACAGCGACCTTTTTCGAATTTGATTTGGACGTAACTCCAAATCCAACCGTTAGATTTTGAATTTCAAATATTCGTTAGAAAGCTCTTTTCGATACGAACCCAACGGTTCCGGTTTTAGGAGAATCCGACGGTCGGATCTCCCGTAATGTCCGTTTGAAATAAATGGTCGAAATTTACGACCTGTCGCGGCGCGGCGCGTTCTATTCAGGCCATTATATTATATATATAATATATATTTCGTCGATTTCTATTTAAAACGAATTATATAAATAGTTTTAAATTCGTTTCAACAGCAATTTCAACTTCCATTTCAATTCGAATCAAAATTGAATTCTTCTTTATAGATTCGTTTTAAAATTCATTTCTATTCAATTCAAATTTCAATTCAATTTGAATTCATTTCACTTTGCTTTCGATTAAATTTGAATTCGTTTTCAATTCAATCTAATTTCAAAGTCGTTTTCTATTCGATTCAATTCAAATTGGTTTTCTATTCGATTCAAATTCATTTTCTATTCAAATCAAATTCGTTTCGTTTTCTATTTGAATCCAATTCATTATATATTCAATTGAAATCAAATTGGTTTTCTATTTCATTAAATTCGAAATCGTTTTATATTCAATTCAAATCGAGATCGTTATATATTCAATTCATTTCGAAATCGTTATATATTCAATTCATTTCGAAATCGTTATATATTCTATTCATTTCGAAATCGTTATATATTCAATTCATTTCGAAATCGTTATATATTCAATTCATTTCGAAATCGTTATATATTCTCTTCATTTCGAAATCGTTATATATTCTATTCATTTCGAAATCGTTATATATTCTATTCATTTCGAAATCGTTATATATTCAATTCATTTTGAAATCGTTATATATTCAATTCATTTCGAAATCGTTATATATTCTATTTCAAATATTTCTTTTTGTCAACACACGACTAATCTCAACGAATGAGTACCGTCCATGTGTGACTATTTTTGTTAAAATATTTCGTTCAACACATGACTAATCTCAACGGATGAGTATAGTCAACACATGAACCTTTATTTTCTATAGATAAAGATGTAAATTTTATTATAAAAATATTTCGTTCAACACATGACTAATCTCAACGGATGAGTACAGTCAACACATGAACCTTTACTTTATAATATTCTTTATTTTTCAAATTGGAATGAGGCCCAATCAATCACCATATAAAATTAATTATATGGATTTTCATACAACACATGTATAAAATAGCATTGAAAAATAACCAACCATCAACCAAAGTGCACTACACTGTATAAGCATCAAATATAGATATCTAACGCTTATAACAGCCTGTCAATCAATCGATCGACATCTTTAATCAATCAGGATGAGTGGACTTCATATTTCATCCCAACACCCGTGTGGGGTTTCAAACAATCAAACACAGATTTTATTTGTGCAGTTGGGCGATGTGTAAAATTTATCGACCCAATCAATGTCAGTCAAATCAGTGTACATAGACAAACCGTCCGGTTTGTAAATGAATATTTTATTCACATTCACGTTAAAAATTATATTTCTAACGATAAAACATTTTATTCAACCTATGAATTTCTATTCAGTTCATTTATTCAATAAAATGATACTTTTTATTTTTCTAACATATTTTAGAAAATTTCGGCGGCATAATGGCACGATACTAGAAACGGGACAAGGCCTAGCCTTATCCCCGGTCTAGTGAAGGCCCACGCCATTCACACATCAATCAAATCACTTTCGTTATGCAAACCACAAAATTTGGAGTAAGAGTCTAACCTAGCCTTACTCCCTCGCCTTATAACGGCGCACGTCTAATCCTAACCAATTTATCGATTCGATTTTTTCACACCACAAACCACATTCAAACCAATATCGCAATCAATCACCTAACAGCCAAACAAACAAGTCCATGGTCTGTGGACGATTGTGTCGGGTGCTACTAAACACCGTCTGCATCCTAGTATATATATATAACTAGAAATAAAATTGAAGAGTGAGAATTCTCACCGATAGCTATCCAAGCTCCACGGCACTTCTAATGTAGGAAATCTTCGCCAACTCGCCTTTTTGTCGCTTTCGCCCGTAGCCACTACATATATAAAAATCACACATTTTTATATTTTGTTGTCTTTGAAATAAAAATCACATTTTTATTTATTCACTTTCCATTTAAAAATCATATTTTTATATTTGCTTCATACATTTAAAAATCGAATTTTTACTTCGTTATTCAATATATAAAAATCGAATTTTTACTACTATGTCATATAGATAAAAATTATATTTTTATCACGCTATTTTCCATATAAAGATTTCGCCTTTCTAAAATATAGTTTTCGCCTTTATAAAACATAGACTTCGCCTTTATAAAAATCATCACTTGATTTCAACGTATATAAAATAAAAATCAAATTTTTATTTTGCTACATATACAAAGATGATATTTTTATAGTTCCTACTATGCAAAGATCATATTTTTATCCTTCTACAATGTAAAAGATTATATTTTTACTACTTTAAAAATATATAAAGCATATTTTTACATCTTCTATATAGTAAAGATTATATTTTTAATATTTTAAAAATATAAAAATCATATTTTTACTACTTTAAAAACATAAAAGATTACATTTTTATAACTTTACCACATAAATAAAATTCAGTTTATATAATGAATAAATTTCAGTTTATATATTAAATAAAATCAGTTTATATATTAAATAAAATTCAGTTTATATATTAAATAAAATCAGTTTATATATTAAATAAAATTCAGTTAAATAAATAAAACTTACAGTATTTGTCGCTTAACGGGGAGGAGTGGGCGCTGCTGCCTTGGAGATGCTCGGAGGGCGAGCAGGAGGCGATGGTGGGGCTTCAGGTGGTGGGGAGGCGGTGGAACCAGGTCACGGCGGCTCGTTCTTGGGCGTGGGGGTTTGGGCGCTGTTCGATCGGAGCTAGGCGGCAGGGGGAGAAGAGGGGGAGGTCGTGGATCGGTGAGGGTTGTCGCGGTGGGCTGAGCGACGGTGGAGGTGGCGGGTTAGATCGGCAGCGACGTTTGTTTTTTTTTTTTTCTTGTTTTTTTTTTAACTGGTTCGATTTAGAGGGGGGGGCCTGGTTAAGGGAAGAGGGGTTTTTTTTTATTATTTATTTTATTATGCAAAAAGTTGACTTTCACATACGACCTCGAAACGAGGCCCACCGCCTGTCGCCCATAGCGTTTTACCCCCATTCCGAACACAATGGGATATGTATCGCAAGCTGATTTGATCGTTTCGATCAGTTCCCTTTGAATTTACCTTTAAATCACTATATTGAATTTTAAACGTACATTTCAAATTACCGGGGTCACATACTAACTAGAAAAATTCCAGAAAAATATTTTCTAGCTTCGTATTGACGATACGGTCCTAACAAAACTAGTTTCGTCGAATTCTGAGACCGTTGGAAAAATGGCCAATTTCCAGTCGATTAAAATCAACTGAAACTGGTCAAACGCGTTTTCCTTCGCCACGCTCACATACTGATCCAGAAAATTATGAAACTTGGAATCTAGCAATAATTTGACATCACGGACCCAACAAAACTGGTTTCGTCGAAATCCGAGGTCATTTGCAAAATGTCCATTTTTAAGGGCCTGAATTCCATAGCGACTATTCAGAATTTTCAACTGGACATATCTTTTGATTCTCGCTACGAAATTTTGATTCTTCGGATTCGTTGGAAAGATATTATCAATTAGATCCTAATGTTTTTGGTTTCACTAAAATCCGGATTGTTTTGCACCCGGTATATTCAATCGAAGTTTGAAATCGAATTATCGAACTACCGCGCCATTTTCAATTCTATTTATAATTATATATAAATATTTATATTCTACGACGACGCGTATAAATATATACGTTCGAATATATTCAAAATAAATTTCTCGTCGATTTTATTTAAAATAATCTATTTTAAATATTCAAAATTCGCTAAAATTGCCAAAATAAAAATTTTAAACTAGCCCAGATTTTCCGGGTTATTACAATCTCCCCCACTTAAAACTTTTCGTCCCCGAAAAGGAACAAAGTCGAAAGCGGTTTGATTATTCAACTCTACATTCATTCTGGCTTCCATTCTCTAACTTTTCAGTTTCTGAGAATTTTCAAAATTTCAAAAATTTGGCTAACACCCTAAATTTTCGAAAAATTTCGCCATAACCTCCCCTGCACCGGGAGCATCTGGGAATTTCAAATAGCTTCCCCGGTCCTTCAGATCTCAAAAAGAAAAAGAAAAAGCCAAGCGGCTAGCCAATAGGCTCACAAAATCATCATCACCCAAACAAAACAGGAAATTATGTAGTAAACATGTACCTATTTGTCGGGCAAACAAATTTTATTCTTCGGCTCTAGCCTCCTTGCTATGACCTGTTCAATGTAAGTATATGTCTATGCAAGCAAATGCGACCAATTTTCAATATAATTCAATATTCGGTTCAATTAGGCAAAAGGGTTCAAAATTAGCAAACAAATAGGCAAACAACACAAACATCAATCAATTAGTGGATTAACGTTTTCAAATTCATAATTTTGATACATATACAAAAAATCATGTTTTTGATGCCAATTCACAACAATGTGTTCTAGCTATATAAGCTTTGGTTCTCACACCAGTCTAATGGAAATATATCGATATCACACCTTCGTTACTCGAACATGAATACTAATGACGACTAGTCAATCATCAGAATCATCTTCGGGCCACTAGAGTATGATTCCATATCTATCCAATATATTAAAACTTCGAATATACGTTCATGACGCGTATACGCGAAATCTTTATATACTCGATTGTCCATATTCAAAATAAATAAATAGTCAAATACGTTTTAAAATGGTTTAAATTTTCAAAACAAAATGGTTTTCAATTGAAAAATATACTCTTCACACTCGTTCTAGGATACTACTGATCCTATCTCTAACGAGTCATTCTAATTGGATATTACTAATCCAATATCTGATGAATTCTTTCGTATGGTTCTAATGTGTCTTGTTCTCGAGCTCTGTAAACCAAAGCTCTGATACCAAATGTGACGGCCTGGAATTTCGCTCGATCTGAATCAGTCGTTAAACCGATCTAGACCATTCGAAACCCCTGAACGTTTGAGAACAGGACAAATCAGAACACAAACAGAAGAACATTTCATTGCTATTACAACAATTCCATCAGATACAAGAATATACAGAGTATAAATGATTAAAGTACACTCGACAAATATCAGAGATTACAATAAATTACATAGCAGCGGAAAATAGTACAAAGCACAACTGAAGGTGATATACGGATACAGAGCTTTCCGGATATCATTCCAGCTGCAAACCAGGATCTGTGAATATAAATCTGCAAAACCAAAACTACTAGCTGCCCGTGCGGAAAATAGGGGCACCCAGAGTTTAGGTTAAAACAATAAACTCCAGGTCAGTCATGTGACTGGTGTGAGAACTAAAACAGTTATTTAAAACTTTACTTTAAAAGAGAGTAATTCAAGGGACCATGCCGTATAACACGGAACGGGTTTCCTCCCAAGAATATCAGTGCATAGAATAAACAACGCAATGCTTTTTCGAAAAATGAAGCTATTATAAGACCCAGGTCCCATCACACAATGCAACGCAAGCCGGAGGATAGGGTTTTCCCTTATAATAGCCAAACATGCTTGGAACGTTTAAAACAAATCATTTGATACTATAATAAGTGTATAGTGTCAAAACAATTTCAATCATAATTATAAATCATAGACGGCATAGTATCCCATGCTACTATGTCGCCATACTAGGCTCTACAAATAAAGCCGCAATACACGTATTGGAAATTGGATTCCGTCATGAGTCGAGGCAAGGGGCAAGCTCCTCTCCGCGTTCGAGACACTCTAGCAAATGCCTCAGGGCTACGCAAGCTGGGTAACCCCTGGATCTTCAGGGCCGGTCCTCACTTACGTTAGAGGATTAGTATTCCTGAACACACGTTTCCCGGTCCTTACAGACCTATAATCGAGGCGCCTCATCCAACAACCACAAAGGTGAAAAGTATATAAATGTCAGGGCTGGTAAGTCACTGACACCACCAAAGCTAGAAAGAAACGTGTGCTCTCCCTGCAGTCCGTATCCCGTTTTTAACTCATACCGAGGTGTGAGGCTCGCGAATACACGCTATACACAAAGCTACGCCACAAGGGCCGTTGTAACGAACTGGGATTTTCGACTCCGAAAATCAACATCAAACTACTATGTTGACCATTCAGACATCGAACATTCCAGATCACTAATAGAAAGAAGTTAGAGGGTGAGAATAGAAAGAAAGAAATGTTAGAATAGAAGAAGAAGAAGAAGAACACCACAACACAGAGTCTCACATCGCAGCGGAACAAAATATAATACAGAAATAACTTTTATTGAAAGCTTTTGAAATACTTACAATATCAGAGTACACATCTGGATAGTGATACTAATCTGTCCTCATATAACACACAGCGGAATAGTAATATCATACGTCTGGACTCTTCCAGCTCGTCTCTTCACAGCAGTAGATAACCTGAACCTGTACAACTCGGCCTAACCCGAGCATTTACAAAACACCGGGTCAGTCTGGTGAACCAGAGTGAGATAAACTCGCACAGTATTAAGGGTAAATCATCCAACCATGATTTTAAAGTTCAAAATCTTTCCAAAAGAAAAGGATAATCGTAAGACCAAATCCACACATAAACACGGACGGTTTTTACCTTACGATAACCCAAAACAGTTTTAAAATCAATATCTTTTCTGCTATTATAATAATGTCTAAATACAAGTAGATAACAATCTAGTGGAACGCTTGCATCTCACGCTCCACATATATAGTATACAATCAAAATCGCAGGCGCTTATTGGAGATTGGATTCCAACTTGACAAGGTATGGGTCCACCTTCCGATCGTGTATCTCTAGAGACGAATACACTGGGTTCAACAAGAACTTCTTGCAACCCGGCCCTCACATGACCGACCCCTCATTTCGCTTGAGAGTATCGAATGTATATCACCGACGGTTGGGATCAGCAACCGTCTCCCGATAAGGGACAGCATCGAAACATAGATTTAAGAAGCAAATAGGATTTCCTCTAGATAGGTGATCATACACCCTAATGGGAGCGACCCACATAGCCATGCTGCCTGCCCGATTTTTGTCATTTCCCGGTTGATGAGGCTTGAGGTCAGAGTTTTGTTCTTGAACATCTGATCACCATTCACTTTGAATGCCACATCGTCAGATCCGTCAGATATCACTAATTGACGTCCACAAAAATACTCTAGCTGAAAGCTAGAGAATGGCAATTCCCTGCCAACAACTATCGTACGTTTGAAGAAATCAACGTACGTGATCCTTTGGAAATACTCTGTCAGACATCCGTCCATACAAGTCATCCAGGAACAGGATGAACCGAAGGCACTCTCCTACCGCATCCATATAGGAATCACCCCATGGATCAGTAGCGAGAAGTCCTTGCACTCGTGGATTCCAACCACGACAGAACCACAGTTTATCTCTGGCCGCTAAACCGGAGATTCTTAGCAGTTCCTCCGCTTATGAAGATCCACGGTCTTCAATGCTCCATCTCGATCATCTTCTGAGATCTTCACGCATTTGTTGGTCAGAATGGTTTTCGAATATAAATTCGATCCCGGTCTTTCCGTACCAACAATCGTATTGGTCAGGTTTGATAGTCGGTGTTTTAACTATCAAAATGTACAGTGTTTCAATCATGACACTCCAATGAGTTTACTGGTTCAGCATTCAGCATCACTTGGCCTTTTAATTTAACCCAGCTGATTCACTTTTGCTTAATTAAACTTCAAACTCTTTAAACAAATTCATTTAAATTCGGCTTTGGTTATACAACCCATTTCATTACCCAATTTACTTTTACCAATCTCCTTTCAAATCTATTCGAGTATTTCTTCACTCTTGAAATCTCATTTCAAACTTCCCTTTTTATCTTGATCCCATTTTTCAAATAACGTTAATTCCATATTCACACTTTTACTCTTTTAAACCTCGTTTATATATTCTAGTTTATCTTAAACCCTTTTCCTTAACTCAAATAATTAAGCAACGCTTAAATCTAAGTTATCGTCTTCGTTTGAAATCCTCTTTATAACATCGTTATAAAAAGTTCGAGTATAAAACCTGTTCATAGATTCCTTTCACCATCCAATTGGATTACATTTCACCTCAATTCACATTTTTAAATGCATTCTCATTTGAAAAGAAATTTTCCAAATTATCACTACTTACAATAATAACTTATTTCAATCATTAACCACTTCAGTAGTTAATTTCTTTATTTACTAAATTAAATAGTATATCCTTTATGAAGATCTTGTTTAAAGTGAAACAACATTCTTTACCATTTCATTTCGCAAATTCGAAGCAAACTAATCTGATAGTTGACTCCAGTTAAACGATCGATTTTGTCAAGTCAAAACTCGATTATCCTTTTAATCGATTCCAAATAACTCCCACTTTAAATTAATTTAAAATATAACTATTTTAAATAATTCCCTTAATTGTTTCTTTACACAACAACTATCCCAGTTCCATTCGATTAACTTTCTTATTTCCATACTTGAAAATCTGATTAACATCAGTATTTATTTTATAAAATAAACTAATAACAAATCAAAGTCTTAAATAAATAATATATTCATTTATTTCTCTTTATAACTTTTATTCAAATAATACGTTTCAAAATCTAACTCCAGTTATAAAATAAATTTTATAACTTCAGCTTTATCGATTCACCTGACAGTGAATTACTATCTATAACCCGATTGATTTTAAAGGCCATACACTGCCAAACACTTAACCAATATCGCTCATTGGTTTAAATCGAACAGATGTTGAATATTCAGTCAATAATCAACCATCAAATCAATCACACAAACAGATCAGTTCATATATGATCATATGAAAATAATACATTTGAGGAATCCGGTTGGATCCCTCCAACCTGTTCTTCCCTGTATTCAAATGGTTTTTCTCAAATCAGACGGTTCAGTTTTGTTTAACTGATAACTTAAATAACGACCATTTAACATCAACCATAAGCAATTCAAACAATGCAACCATTTAAACACGTTTATAGATAAACGTGACCAACCAAGGTGAGTCACCTTTATTGGAACCAATCGTTAAAAATAACGATTTGGTATTCACTGAAATTAAACACAGTTTAATTTCATCGGTTAAATTAACAGTTAAATAGATAACTAGCAAAGCAGTCAACCATTGGCAAGCAGAGCACACAAAATAAAAATACCCAATTTATATAAAATATAAAAAGGGTAACTGAGTGAGTTTAACTCACCTTGATTTGATTCTGTTGGCAGCGGCTCATTTTAATTAAATTAAACGGTCGTTCAATTAAAATGTCGGTTGATTCCAATATGTCCGAGTCGGTTCCACATTGTCTGGCTTTCCAAGATGATCTCAACGCCACTTGGTTCGGAAAAATCTGATAATACATGTACCAGAGATAAATAATATAAGTTCACCGCTTAAACTTTAAAAATTTAATTTCCTTAATTAAAATTAATTATTAACTAATAAATTTACTTTGGATTAAGATTTACGGTCCAACTCATTTGTTGATTTTATTCACGGTTGATTTCCTGTTTGCTACTCCACGTTCTCTCTTTCCTCCTGACTTTCAAACCAGTCCCTGGCCAAACGTTTGGTCCATTTCCCATTTCACTGCTTGCGTCCTCTTCATTCCCCAAGGACGTGCCTGCAACCCATTTGTAGTCATTATAAATGTATGATTATTAACTAATAAATTTAAACTTAATACTTAATTACTTTATAAGTCAAGGTTATGCCGACTATTTCCTGATACCCCATTTGTTCAAAACACAGTATCCTCCCTTTCAGGAAAGCCATGGTACACCCTGTTCATAAGTACCATATATATAAATTTAACTTGTAAATCAATTAGCAAATAAGGCTTAATTACTCGTTAAATTGTACGGTTGGGACAATTGCTATAGCTCTTCATAAACTGCTCCTTGATTTACGGTTAACTGGTTTACAGCTGAACAGTTCATCCTCTCGTTCCCTCCATGCAGCTCACTACGCAAGCTTTCCCCAACATACAAACCCAAGTCCACCGAACTCGCACCATTTATTTCCAAACACGTCCCCTTTTGCCACTGATTTCACCACTTTACTTCATCAACAAAGTAGCCCCTCCATTTAACACGTACAGCACCAACTTTCCCCCCCACGTGTTTTATCACGTTCAACCCAACAAGGCTCCACCCGTCAATCCCCTGCTCCACGCCACCACTACATGAACCCACTCATCGCAACATGAATACTTCCATCCATGATCAACCGAACATGCACCACCCTTCCTCCATTCAAAACAAAAGCTACAGACACATCTCACCTACAAGTTGAGTTCATTCCTTTCTTTTAGAGTCAAAGCAAACTCTCTTTTCTTTTTATTATATGAAGAACGAACGATGGAGATGTTTGTTTCAGTATGTAGAAGAACAAAATGTGAAGGACTCGTTTGTATTTAAAAGGATAGGAAGTGTGGCTATCACGTTATTGAGGGGTCGCTTTCACTGGTGTATACTTTGTCGGCAAGGCTTCTATAGTCTAGGTGGTAGCTGTATATTATGAGGTCTGCACATTTAATTCAAATAGAAAAGTTAGGCTGGTAGGCATGGGGGTAGCCTGTTCGTTCACA
This sequence comes from Allium sativum, assembly GCA_030737875.1. Taxonomy (NCBI): domain Eukaryota; kingdom Viridiplantae; phylum Streptophyta; class Magnoliopsida; order Asparagales; family Amaryllidaceae; genus Allium; species Allium sativum. The sequence continues at coordinate 498,003,504 of CM060920.1, forward strand.
TGGGAAGAGGGTAGCCACCGTGTTTGAAAGCACATGCCAAGGGTCGTCATTAACTTAGATAAGGTAGATAAAATATTATTCATTAGACTTCAACACGAAGTGACACGCGTAAACTATTACTAACGATTTCTGTCTACTGATAAAAAGGCTAATCTTAGTGTAAAAAGATATTCCGGATCCAATGGGACGAGTTTCGTCGAATTCCGACTTCGTTTGAAAAAAATTCCTTTATGAAACCAGAAATGAACACGCGTTTAATTTTTCCCCGGTCACCAGATAAATCGAATCAACTTGAAACTGCGAACATTGACAATAACTTTTCGATACGATCCCAACGGCACTAATTTCGTCGCATTCTGAGACTGTTGCCCCGGTAGGCTATTTTTACCTCGAACCGCCCTACCCTTTTTAACGCCAAATTTCTCGATCTCTAAAAATAACAAACTATATACCTATCCTGACTATAATCGACGCTACGAACTCAACGGAACTGGTTTCGTCGAAAACAGAGTCCGTTTGCAAAATGGCTACTTTAAAGGCTTATAATTTAATAACGATTTTCCATAGCGACTATTTCAAAATTTGATTTGGCCATAACTATTAAATTACAACACGAAATCTAGATTTTTCTCTTTCATATGAAAATTATCGTCAATACGGTTCCAACGTGTCTTGTTTTACAGAAATCCGACTTATATCGAGTCCTGTATTCTCAGTTGAAGTTCAAAACTCCAATTCACGAACTGCACGCCATTTTCAAGCTCGATTTATAATTATATAAATATATATAACGTTCGAACTTCGTTTAAATAACGAATTCAATATTAAATTCCATTAATATTCCCAATATAATATTTAAAACTAATTTAAATATTCATATTCAAATGGTCGAAAAACACGGGTCGTTACATTCTTTCCCCCTTAAAATAATTTCGTCCTCGAAATTGCTAAGGTAAGAAAGAACGTTATAACTCATTAATCTCAAATCTAGTTTTATATTAAATTAGAAACCAATTCAATACTGTAAATAAATATTTTCAAAAATATCGAAAATTTTCTAACACTTTAAAATTCCCGAAAAATTTCGCCAGCACCTCCTCTGTACGGCTCAATCGGTACAACTCCAACTCGCCTTTCTGGGCCTTCTCCACTTCAAAAGAAAATAAAACAGCCAAGTGGCTTGCCAAATCGGCTCACAAATCACCAAACCCATATGAAAATAAACATGTACCTTTTTGTCGGGCATATCATTATATCCTTTCCATCTGCTATCTTGTCAGTGTATACAACTGCATTCCCAAACAAAATTTCAACTTCATCCTCAAAATCAAATCCTTCACGCGTCCAAGCCAAATTCCATTCTTAACTCAATCATCATCCATCATCAATTCCCACCAACACTATTTCAGATTCTTGTTTCACAAATTTCAAAATCTGATTCGAATTGATATATTATATCCCGATTCAATTGCCAGTTAATTTGTTTCAATTCAATTCATATTTGCTTTCCCAAGTTTCTATCTTACTTTTGTTTTTGTTCAAACAATTTCCCCGGGAGTTTTTAAACAGTTCAGCTTTTCAAAAATCAAACATTTCTTTTCACGATTCAAAACACTTGTTTTTCTCAAAGCAATTCAAACAAAATCCTTGGTAGTAATCCGTCACTTAGAACTCGGAAATGAACACTAATGATGTGGCCAGCATCCTCAGAGTTATTCCCCAGCTATCGAAGTGAGTTCAATACTATATAACTTTTCAAACTCCAATTTTTCAAAATCATACTCAAACCTTTTCATTTTGAAATCTATTTCAAAATAAAATTCACGATGCTTGTAAACAATTTAAAATCTCCCAGGATTTTAAAATTCTCATATATTAAGTCCAATTCCATTTTCAACCACTTGCTCGAATTTCCCAAGTTTTAATTTCAATTCTGATTTAAATTCAGATTTAACTCCTCTAATTTTCATATATTTCACTTATATGAATTCTGATTGGTTATATAATCATTTCACATTTTATAATCAACCAACACATCCAATATACTATAATATTCTAAATATTAATCATTCTTTTATACTAAAATATAATTTGGGTAAATTTTTTTCATTTACCCCCTTTCAAAAACATACTGTGTCGAATTATTCTGTTCAAGAGTTTAGAAACACTTATCGACACAGTTTGCATTACTGTATCGACCAGAATTCATAAACTACTCGACAAACCAATCAACACAATATAAGACAGTTTTTATAACAATTTACAAATACGCGCTCATATATATACACACTCAAACTCAATCTAGGGCATTGCTAACCCCATCTCTACTGAGTCACGCCACAGAGCCAAGGTAATTACTTAACCTTAAGCTCTGATACCACTGTAACGAACTGGGATTTTCGACTCCGAAAATCAACATCAAACTACTATGTTGACCATTCAGACATCGAACATTCCAGATCACTAATAGAAAGAAGTTAGAGGGTGAGAATAGAAAGAAAGAAATGTTAGAATAGAAGAAGAAGAAGAAGAACACCACAACACAGAGTCTCACATCGCAGCGGAACAAAATATAATACAGAAATAACTTTTATTGAAAGCTTTTGAAATACTTACAATATCAGAGTACACATCTGGACAGTGATACTAATCTGTCCTCATATAATACACAGCGGAATAGTAATATCATACGTCTGGACTCTTCCAGCTCGTCTCTTCACAGCAGTAGATAACCTGAACCTGTACAACTCGGCCTAACCCGAGCATTTACAAAACACCGGGTCAGTCTGGTGAACCAGAGTGAGATAAACTCGCACAGTATTAAGGGTAAATCATCCAACCATGATTTTAAAGTTCAAAATCTTTCCAAAAGAAAAGGATAATCGTAAGACCAAATCCACACATAAACACGGACGGTTTTTACCTTACGATAACCCAAAACAGTTTTAAAATCAATATCTTTTCTGCTATTATAATAATGTCTAAATACAAGTAGATAACAATCTAGTGGAACGCTTGCATCTCACGCTCCACATATATAGTATACAATCAAAATCGCAGGCGCTTATTGGAGATTGGATTCCAACTTGACAAGGTATGGGTCCACCTTCCGATCGTGTATCTCTAGAGACGAATACACTGGGTTCAACAAGAACTTCTTGCAACCCGGCCCTCACATGACCGACCCCTCATTTCGCTTGAGAGTATCGAATGTATATCACCGACGGTTGGGATCAGCAACCGTCTCCCGATAAGGGACAGCATCGAAACATAGATTTAAGAAGCAAATAGGATTTCCTCTAGATAGGTGATCATACACCCTAATGGGAGCGACCCACATAGCCATGCTGCCTGCCCGATTTTTGTCATTTCCCGGTTGATGAGGCTTGAGGTCAGAGTTTTGTTCTTGAACATCTGATCACCATTCACTTTGAATGCCACATCGTCAGATCCGTCAGATATCACTAATTGACGTCCACAAAAATACTCTAGCTGAAAGCTAGAGAATGGCAATTCCCTGCCAACAACTATCGTACGTTTGAAGAAATCAACGTACGTGATCCTTTGGAAATACTCTGTCAGACATCCGTCCATACAAGTCATCCAGGAACAGGATGAACCGAAGGCACTCTCCTACCGCATCCATATAGGAATCACCCCATGGATCAGTAGCGAGAAGTCCTTGCACTCGTGGATTCCAACCACGACAGAACCACAGTTTATCTCTGGCCGCTAAACCGGAGATTCTTAGCAGTTCCTCCGCTTATGAAGATCCACGGTCTTCAATGCTCCATCTCGATCATCTTCTGAGATCTTCACGCATTTGTTGGTCAGAATGGTTTTCGAATATAAATTCGATCCCGGTCTTTCCGTACCAACAATCGTATTGGTCAGGTTTGATAGTCGGTGTTTTAACTATCAAAATGTACAGTGTTTCAATCATGACACTCCAATGAGTTTACTGGTTCAGCATTCAGCATCACTTGGCCTTTTAATTTAACCCAGCTGATTCACTTTTGCTTAATTAAACTTCAAACTCTTTAAACAAATTCATTTAAATTCGGCTTTGGTTATACAACCCATTTCATTACCCAATCTCCTTTCAAATCTATTCGAGTATTTCTTCACTCTTGAAATCTCATTTCAAACTTCCCTTTTTATCTTGATCCCATTTTTCAAATAACGTTAATTCCATATTCACACTTTTACTCTTTTAAACCTCGTTTATATATTCTAGTTTATCTTAAACCCTTTTCCTTAACTCAAATAATTAAGCAACGCTTAAATCTAAGTTATCGTCTTCGTTTGAAATCCTCTTTATAACATCGTTATAAAAAGTTCGAGTATAAAACCTGTTCATAGATTCCTTTCACCATCCAATTGGATTACATTTCACCTCAATTCACATTTTTAAATGCATTCTCATTTGAAAAGAAATTTTCCAAATTATCACTACTTACAATAATAACTTATTTCAATCATTAACCACTTCAGTAGTTAATTTCTTTATTTACTAAATTAAATAGTATATCCTTTATGAAGATCTTGTTTAAAGTGAAACAACATTCTTTACCATTTCATTTCGCAAATTCGAAGCAAACTAATCTGATAGTTGACTCCAGTTAAACGATCGATTTTGTCAAGTCAAAACTCGATTATCCTTTTAATCGATTCCAAATAACTCCCACTTTAAATTAATTTAAAATATAACTATTTTAAATAATTCCCTTAATTGTTTCTTTACACAACAACTATCCCAGTTCCATTCGATTAACTTTCTTATTTCCATACTTGAAAATCTGATTAACATCAGTATTTATTTTATAAAATAAACTAATAACAAATCAAAGTCTTAAATAAATAAAATATTCATTTATTTCTCTTTATAACTTTTATTCAAATAATACGTTTCAAAATCTAACTCCAGTTATAAAATAAATTTTATAACTTCAGCTTTATCGATTCACCTGACAGTGAATTACTATCTATAACCCGATTGATTTTAAAGGCCATACACTGCCAAACACTTAACCAATATCGCTCATTGGTTTAAATCGAACAGATGTTGAATATTCAGTCAATAATCAACCATCAAATCAATCACACAAACAGATCAGTTCATATATGATCATATGAAAATAATACATTTGAGGAATCCGGTTGGATCCCTCCAACCTGTTCTTCCCTGTATTCAAATGGTTTTTCTCAAATCAGACGGTTCAGTTTTGTTTAACTGATAACTTAAATAACGACCATTTAACATCAACCATAAGCAATTCAAACAATGCAACCATTTAAACACGTTTATAGATAAACGTGACCAACCAAGGTGAGTCACCTTTATTGGAACCAATCGTTAAAAATAACGATTTGGTATTCACTGAAATTAAACACAGTTTAATTTCATCGGTTAAATTAACAGTTAAATAGATAACTAGCAAAGCAGTCAACCATTGGCAAGCAGAGCACACAAAATAAAAATACCCAATTTATATAAAATATAAAAAGGGTAACTGAGTGAGTTTAACTCACCTTGATTTGATTCTGTTGGCAGCGGCTCATTTTAATTAAATTAAACGGTCGTTCAATTAAAATGTCGGTTGATTCCAATATGTCCGAGTCGGTTCCACATTGTCTGGCTTTCCAAGATGATCTCAACGCCACTTGGTTCGGAAAAATCTGATAATACATGTACCAGAGATAAATAATATAAGTTCACCGCTTAAACTTTAAAAATTTAATTTCCTTAATTAAAATTAATTATTAACTAATAAATTTACTTTGGATTAAGATTTACGGTCCAACTCATTTGTTGATTTTATTCACGGTTGATTTCCTGTTTGCTACTCCACGTTCTCTCTTTCCTCCTGACTTTCAAACCAGTCCCTGGCCAAACGTTTGGTCCATTTCCCATTTCACTGCTTGCGTCCTCTTCATTCCCCAAGGACGTGCCTGCAACCCATTTGTAGTCATTATAAATGTATGATTATTAACTAATAAATTTAAACTTAATACTTAATTACTTTATAAGTCAAGGTTATGCCGACTATTTCCTGATACCCCATTTGTTCAAAACACAGTATCCTCCCTTTCAGGAAAGCCATGGTACATCCTGTTCATAAGTACCATATATATAAATTTAACTTGTAAATCAATTAGCAAATAAGGCTTAATTACTCGTTAAATTGTACGGTTGGGACAATTGCTATAGCTCTTCATAAACTGCTCCTTGATTTACGGTTAACTGGTTTACAGCTGAACAGTTCATCCTCTCGTTCCCTCCATGCAGCTCACTACGCAAGCTTTCCCCAACATACAAACCCAAGTCCACCGAACTCGCACCATTTATTTCCAAACACGTCCCCTTTTGCCACTGATTTCACCACTTTACTTCATCAACAAAGTAGCCCCTCCATTTAACACGTACAGCACCAACTTTCCCCCCCCCCCCCCCACGTGTTTTGTCACGTTCAACCCAACAAGGCTCCACCCGTCAATCCCCTGCTCCACGCCACCACTACATGAACCCACTCATCGCAACATGAATACTTCCATCCATGATCAACCGAACATGCACCACCCTTCCTCCATTCAAAACAAAAGCTACAGACACATCTCACCTACAAGTTGAGTTCATTCCTTTCTTTTAGAGTCAAAGCAAACTCTCTTTTCTTTTTATTATATGAAGAACGAACGATGGAGATGTTTGTTTCAGTATGTAGAAGAACAAAATGTGAAGGACTCGTTTGTATTTAAAAGGATAGGAAGTGTGGCTATCACGTTATTGAGGGGTCGCTTTCACTGGTGTATACTTTGTCGGCAAGGCTTCTATAGTCTAGGTGGTAGCTGTATATTATGAGGTCTGCACATTTAATTCAAATAGAAAAGTTAGGCTGGTAGGCATGGGGGTAGCCTGTTCGTTCACATGGGAAGAGGGTAGCCACCGTGTTTGAAAGCACATGCCAAGGGTCGTCATTAACTTAGATAAGGTAGATAAAATATTATTCATTAGACTTCAACACGAAGTGACACGCGGAAACTATTACTAACGATTTCTGTCTACTGATAAAAAGGCTAATCTTAGTGTAAAAAGATATTCCGGATCCAATGGGACGAGTTTCGTCGAATTCCGACTTCGTTTGAAAAAAATTCCTTTATGAAACCAGAAATGAACACGCGTTTAATTTTTCCCCGGTCACCAGATAAATCGAATCAACTTGAAACTGCGAACATTGACAATAACTTTTCGATACGATCCCAACGGCACTAATTTCGTCGCATTCTGAGACTGTTGCCCCGGTAGGCTATTTTTACCTCGAACCGCCCTACCCTTTTTAACGCCAAATTTCTCGATCTCTAAAAATAACAAACTATATACCTATCCTGACTATAATCGACGCTACGAACTCAACGGAACTGGTTTCGTCGAAAACAGAGTCCGTTTGCAAAATGGCTACTTTAAAGGCTTATAATTTAATAACGATTTTCCATAGCGACTATTTCAAAATTTGATTTGGCCATAACTATTAAATTACAACACGAAATCTAGATTTTTCTCTTTCATATGAAAATTATCGTCAATACGGTTCCAACGTGTCTTGTTTTACAGAAATCCGACTTATATCGAGTCCTGTATTCTCAGTTGAAGTTCAAAACTCCAATTCACGAACTGCACGCCATTTTCAAGCTCGATTTATAATTATATAAATATATATAACGTTCGAACTTCGTTTAAATAACGAATTCAATATTAAATTCCATTAATATTCCCAATATAATATTTAAAACTAATTTAAATATTCATATTCAAATGGTCGAAAAACACGGGTCGTTACAGCCGTGCTTTGATCATCAACTACAAGACTTTGCTTTTCAATAGAAGCCTTGATCCATGCAACTCAGCATGCCACACAGGCAATTCATGCCATGCGATTGATATCTATCGATATATAACCTCTAAGCTCGTACGTCTCAGAGAAGGGCGTTAAGCAAGAGAATAAATTCTCCGCCGCCAAACAGATATATATTTAATAGAAATCAATCAACACAGAATAAAATCCAATGTCAGACACACAATCCATTTACAAGTCCGTTCTGGGTCTGAACGAAACCGGAGGCACTTTCCTCGCATATCCATCCATCTCCAAGTACGTCTGGACGACCACCAACTATTTCCATCCTTTTGGGTGTACTGCCCAATCAGGATCGTCAGTAATTACCCAAACGATGTGAAGACTTCCGGTCTTCGACCACCGACTTCATCTTCGACATATCGTCGAATCGGTTATTCAGAATGGGTATAAACCCGGACTTTCCGAACAACCCGCGTATATTAAAACAAATGTTACACAAACACAACATACGCCTCATTCCAATTCATTAGTCACTAACCACGAATTAGCAAGAGAACAATTTCCCAAACATTAACCCCGAAGGCCGAAACCAACATCAGATCAATACCCAGGAAACCATTCTTCTTAGCCAACCTACAGCTAGTTTCTAAATTCCACATTCTTAGGGAAAGGTTCCCATTAATTTTATCCAAGATAAATTCTTTAAAATTTATCCTGTAATCTTCCTTTGGATGTCGTTTCAAACCAAGTTATGGTTTTTCTAAACTAGTCGAGATTAGCGAACCACACCGAAGTAATTATTTATTTTATTTCCCAATCCCAACCTATTCATCCCATGAAGCAAAACTGGTAATACTCCATATCTAACACCGTGGTGTTATCGGTAAAATTAATTACCATTTCACGTTCAAATCTAATTAAAGATTTAACTATCGCTTTGGAGCAAAACTGGTGATACTCCATTCTCGCTCATTTTCTAAATTTGGTAATTTAGATTATCAATTCGAATTTCAATCTATTTGCAGATTCATTAAAACTCCTTTTACTGGGTTAAAGAACTAGGTGTTATTTAAAACACAGTTCACGACAAACCCAAATCACATTCTATTTGTTATCGGGTTAAAGAACTAATGTTATTTAAAACATAGTTCACGATAAACCCATCTCAAATTTAATCAAATATATTAGAAATTCGATTATTTAAAACCCCCTTTTAAATCTAATTCATTTATTTAAAAATAATTGGGTTTTAAATTTAGTTCAAAACTAGTTCATTTCGATAAAAATCCATTTTTATCTTTTCAAATATGGAGTTTTTCACCCCAATTTTTCCCAAATCATTTCTTATGATTTTACATAAATTATTACTATTTTTAATAATTTTATCAAGGCCCGTACAGTCGATTTCCAACACGGCCATCGAACTGCACTTACAGCGACCTTTTTCGAATTTTATTTGGACGTAACTCCAAATCCAACCGTTAGATTTTGAATTTCAAATATTCGTTAGAAAGCTCTTTTCGATACGAACCCAACGGTTCCGGTTTTAGGAGAATCCGACGGTCGGATCTCCCGTAATGTCCGTTTGAAATAAATGGTCGAAATTTACAACCTGTCGCGGCGCGGCGCGTTCTATTCAGGCCATTATATTATATATATAATATATATAATATATATTTCGTCGATTTCTATTTAAAACGAATTATATAAATAGTTTTAAATTCGTTTCAACAGCAATTTCAACTTCCATTTCAATTCGAATCAAAATTGAATTCTTCTTTATAGATTCGTTTTAAAATTCATTTCTGTTCAATTCAAATTTCAATTCAATTTGAATTCATTTCACTTTGCTTTCGATTAAATTTGAATTCGTTTTCAATTCAATCTAATTTCAAAGTCGTTTTCTATTCGATTCAATTCAAATTGGTTTTCTATTCGATTCAAATTCATTTTCTATTCAAATCAAATTCGTTTCGTTTTCTATTTGAATCCAATTCATTATATATTCAATTGAAATCAAATTGGTTTTCTATTTCATTAAATTCGAAATCGTTTTATATTCAATTCAAATCGAGATCGTTATATATTCAATTCATTTCGAAATCGTTATATATTCAATTCATTTCGAAATCGTTATATATTCTATTCATTTCGAAATCGTTATATATTCAATTCATTTCGAAATCGTTATATATTCAATTCATTTCGAAATCGTTATATATTCTCTTCATTTCGAAATCGTTATATATTCTATTCATTTCGAAATTGTTATATATTCTATTCATTTCGAAATCGTTATATATTCAATTCATTTCGAAATCGTTATATATTCAATTCATTTCGAAATCGTTATATATTCTATTTCAAATATTTCTTTTTGTCAACACACGACTAATCTCAACGAATGAGTACCGTCCATGTGTGACTATTTTTGTTAAAATATTTCGTTCAACACATGACTAATCTCAACGGATGAGTATAGTCAACACATGAACCTTTATTTTCTATAGATAAAGATGTAAATTTTATTATAAAAATATTTCGTTCAACACATGACTAATCTCAACGGATGAGTACAGTCAACACATGAACCTTTACTTTATAATATTCTTTATTTTTCAAATTGGAATGAGGCCCAATCAATCACCATATAAAATTAATTATATGGATTTTCATACAACACATGTATAAAATAGCATTGAAAAATAATCAACCATCAACCAAAGTGCACTACACTGTATAAGCATCAAATATAGATATCTAACGCTTATAACAGCCTGTCAATCAATCGATCGACATCTTTAATCAATCAGGATGAGTGGACTTCATATTTCATCCCAACACCCGTGTGGGGTTTCAAACAATCAAACACAGATTTTATTTGTGCAGTTGGGCGATGTGTAAAATTTATCGACCCAATCAATGTCAGTCAAATCAGTGTACATAGACAAACCGTCCGGTTTGTAAATGAATATTTTATTCACATTCACGTTAAAAATTATATTTCTAACGATAAAACATTTTATTCAACCTATGAATTTCTATTCAGTTCATTTATTCAATAAAATGATACTTTTTATTTTTCTAACATATTTTAGAAAATTTCGGCGGCATAATGGCACGATACTAGAAACGGGACAAGGCCTAGCCTTATCCCCGGTCTAGTGAAGGCCCACGCCATTCACACATCAATCAAATCACTTTCGTTATGCAAACCACAAAATTTGGAGTAAGAGTCTAACCTAGCCTTACTCCCTCGCCTTATAACGGCGCACGTCTAATCCTAACCAATTTATCGATTCGATTTTTTCACACCACAAACCACATTCAAACCAATATCGCAATCAATCACCTAACAGCCAAACAAACAAGTCCATGGTCTGTGGACGATTGTGTCGGGTGCTACTAAACACCGTCTGCATCCTAGTATATATATATAACTAGAAATAAAATTGAAGAGTGAGAATTCTCACCGATAGCTATCCTAGCTCCACGGCACTTCTAATGTAGGAAATCTTCGCCAACTCGCCTTTTTGTCGCTTTCGCCCGTAGCCACTACATATATAAAAATCACACATTTTTATATTTTGTTGTCTTTGAAATAAAAATCACATTTTTATTTATTCACTTTCCATTTAAAAATCATACTTTTATATTTGCTTCATACATTTAAAAATCGAATTTTTACTTCGTTATTCAATATATAAAAATCGAATTTTTACTACTATGTCATATAGATAAAAATTATATTTTTATCACGCTATTTTCCATATAAAGATTTCGCCTTTCTAAAATATAGTTTTCGCCTTTATAAAACATAGACTTCGCCTTTATAAAAATCATCACTTGATTTCAACGTATATAAAATAAAAATCAAATTTTTATTTTGCTACATATACAAAGATGATATTTTTATAGTTCCTACTATGCAAAGATCATATTTTTATCCTTCTACAATGTAAAAGATTATATTTTTACTACTTTAAAAATATATAAAGCATATTTTTACATCTTCTATATAGTAAAGATTATATTTTTAATATTTTAAAAATATAAAAATCATATTTTTACTACTTTAAAAACATAAAAGATTACATTTTTATAACTTTACCACATAAATAAAATTCAGTTTATATAATGAATAAATTTCAGTTTATATATTAAATAAAATCAGTTTATATATTAAATAAAATTCAGTTTATATATTAAATAAAATCAGTTTATATATTAAATAAAATTCAGTTAAATAAATAAAACTTACAGTATTTGTCGCTTAACGGGGAGGAGTGGGCGCTGCTGCCTTGGAGATGCTCGGAGGGCGAGCAGGAGGCGATGGTGGGGCTTCAGGTGGTGGGGAGGCGGTGGAACCAGGTCACGGCGGCTCGTTCTTGGGCGTGGGGGTTTGGGCGCTGTTCGATCGGAGCTAGGCGGCAGGGGGAGAAGAGGGGGAGGTCGTGGATCGGTGGGGGTTGTCGCGGTGGGCTGAGCGACGGTGGAGGTGGCGGGTTAGATCGGCAGCGACGTTTTTTTTTTTTTCTTTCTTGTTTTTTTTAACTGGTTCGATTTAAAGGGGGGGGCCTGGTTAAGGGAAGAGGGGTTTTTTTTATTATTATTATTATTATTTATTTTATTATGCAAAAAGTTGACTTTCACATACGACCTCGAAACGAGGCCCACCGCCTGTCGCCCATAGCGTTTTACCCCCATTCCGAACACAATGGGATATGTATCGCAAGCTGATTTGATCGTTTCGATCAGTTCCCTTTGAATTTACCTTTAAATCACTATATTGAATTTTAAACGTACATTTCAAATTACCGGGGTCACATACTAACTAGAAAAATTCCAGAAAAATATTTTCTAGCTTCGTATTGACGATACGGTCCTAACAAAACTAGTTTCGTTGAATTCTGAGACCGTTGGAAAAATGGCCAATTTCCAGTCGATTAAAATCAACTGAAACTGGTCAAACGCGTTTTCCTTCGCCACGCTCACATACTGATTCAGAAAATTATGAAACTTGGAATCTAGCAATAATTTGACATCACGGACCCAACAAAACTGGTTTCGTCGAAATCCGAGGTCATTTGCAAAATGTCCATTTTTAAGGGCCTGAATTCCATAGCGACTATTCAGAATTTTCAACTGGACATATCTTTTGATTCTCGCTACGAAATTTTGATTCTTCGGATTCGTTGGAAAGATATTATCAATTAGATCCTAATGTTTTTGGTTTCACTAAAATCCGGATTGTTTTGCACCCGGTATATTCAATCGAAGTTTGAAATCGAATTATCGAACTACCGCGCCATTTTCAATTCTATTTATAATTATATATAAATATTTATATTCTACGACGACGCGTATAAATATATACGTTCAAATATATTCAAAATAAATTTCTCGTCGATTTTATTTAAAATAATCTATTTTAAATATTCAAAATTCGCTAAAATTGCCAAAATAAAAAATTTAAACTGGCCCAGATTTTCCGGGTTATTACAGACCCTATCTTTACCAGTAACTTCTGGAAAGATTTTCAAGAAGCTCCGGTCAGATCAAATCCTTCTTTGATTGTTCAATCTGCTCAGCTTGAGACTTTGGTAATTGAGCCGAATCTGACTATCGAGAGAAAGCCACTCTGCGTTGTCGATTGAGGCACAAAGCAGCTCAGAAGAAAGTCTGTCAATCTGGTCAAGGTACAATAGAGTACAAGTGATCAGGATTGTACATGGGAGACGGAGGAGAGCATTCGTGCTACAAATCCAGAATTGTTTACATCAGGTATTATTCTTTCGAATCTATCTTTGTTGTTCTTCACACTCTCATCCCTTATTTTCGTTCCTTTTAGAGGACGAAAAGTTTTGAGTGGGAGAGAATGTAACAACCTATTATTTTCAACGAATTAAAATTCGATTTTTCAATCAATTTCCTTTTATCTTGAAAATTTAGATTAAAATTTTGCAACGAGAATTTGATATTTGAAATGCGTCCATCTAGACATGAAAGTCGGACAAGTTTCATCGAAAAATACACAAGGCCGTCGGTTGTGAAATTTTCTATGCATATCAATTCAAAATTTGACGTCCGTAAAATTTTCTCCAAAATCCCAGATAACCCGACATAAGAAAATTCTTTTGCTCATTCTGAATTCGACGGCGCAATCCATTTCGCGAAATTCGAACATTTCGACCTTCATTTTATTTTATTTGTACAATTTTTCTACGTTAAAAGGTCTCCGTAATGGGTTTTCGATCGGACTGTCGTGACACTAAGATCTTTATACCATTGCATCTGTATTGTTGCACTGATCACCGCGGTATATTCATTTATCAGTTTTGGATGTCTGGTTTGCAATGAAAAATTAAAATAGTTGTGCAACAATTTTTGGTATTGGTTCATTTAAGTTTGAACTGTCCCTATTTGTGTCCATCTGGTTTAACCATTATGTTTGGATTTGTGAATCATCTGTAAAAGAAAACGGAGAGTCTTCTAAACAATGAAAGGACACAACTCTTGGTTTCTCTCACTATTTGCATATGTATCACTGCATGTATCCCTTCATTTAGTATTCTCCATTTCATCTTCACCATTTCATTTCCTATGCCTCTTCAAAAAAATAACTCGCCATTTTCTCTGTAGAAAGAAAAAAAAGAAAAAAGTGGGACAAAAAGAAACAAAGAAAAGATGGGAAGGCACCTCCTGTAGCAAACATTTCCTTCCATCCTGTAGCTAACATTTCCCTCCTCTTCCTTCCAGCGTGTGTGAGTCTCCTCTTCCTTTTCATTTTTTTCCTATCTTCCTTGCATGAGTTCTCACCGTGATATATATATATATATATGAATTTGTTAAAGTTTTTGTAAACAGCATGCATCAGTGATGTATTAGTTTCTAAAACTTTATGCTTATGACATAATATTTACTTTATGCTTATGACATAATATTTTAATGCATGCGCTGATATATATATATATATATATATATATATATATATATATATATATTTACAAGTTATATATATGTATATATATATATATATTTGTTTATGTTTATATAAGTGAAAATTAGGCACAATCCTTAAAGCCAAACTTAATTAGGCTCACATCCCTCCCTAAGTTTTCATTTAAACCCGCCCCCTATTTTTGAATTTCCGCCTTTTTCGTTTTTTTGCCAAAAAAAGGCGCTGATATATAAAAAAAATTATAAATTCTGGAAATATTCTTGGTAGTCTACGCAATTTAAAAAAAAATTGCATATATGTGTGCAACTATTGTATAAACTGTTTTGGCTTGAAAATCTGGACCGAAACTTACAACATGTGTGCAACTATTTGAAATACTTGCACACAATTATGCATGTATTGCACGAAAAAAACTCAAAGTGAAATTTAGCCTACGAATTTATTGCACATTTTTATGCAAGAATTATGCAATACTTGCACAGATGTATGCAACAAAAAACAAACAACGACGCATGAATGGAATACTTGCATAGATATATGCATACTATTATGCATTTAACTGCAGTTTCGCTGTTTTTTCGTTTTTGATGCCTTGTTTGACGGTTTTTTGATATGAATTTTTTGTCGAGTGCATGTTTAATTTAAATATGAATTTAAGAATTTTTTTTAAATTTTGTTTTTGTTTTTCAGTGATTTTTCAAAAAATAGAGACTAAATTTACAATAAGTTTATGACTGAACCTGAGCCTAATTTAAAACCTTAACAAGGACCTGTAAAAAATGCACCCTTTATAAAACTTAGTCGTGTTGAAGCCTAGCTGTGTGGATTTTGCAAAGTTTTATCTAAAATCAAGTATACAAATATATTTTTTCTTTGAATAAGTACACACAGAGGTTTGGAAACAAATTAATATGTTATTTATATGCTGTTTGTTTGGGTTTGGAAAAGAAACGTATGATGTTTATTTGAAAACAAATACATGAAAGTTAGAAGTTTGGATTTTTGTTTTGTCAAGCGTTTATCTACTGGTTTTTGGGAAGGGGGGTGTCTGAAGTTGATTAATACAATATGTATATAATACAAATTTTAAAACTTCGGTATTTATTTTTTTCAGTTTTAGGAATTAAGAAATAAAGAGAAATAAAGCCCGTTCATTGTTCGCTTCTCAATCCTTCTTCATCGTCCCCTTCATTTCTATTGCTACAGAAGGTGAGTTATCCCTCACTCACGATTAACATCCCTATTTAAGTGTACAAACCAATGAAATAATTGTATGAATTGCTAGGATTGCTCTAGAGATTATATTATGTTTGTATGTTCGTTATCGGCATGTCATTGACATTATCGACATGTTATTGACACTATGTGATGCAAATGACATATTATGGATACGCGTATGTGGTATATGACACGTATTAGCTACGTATATTTTGATATGACGTGTATATATGTTCGGACACGTAAAATGAAATTTATATGGATATAATACGTTCAATGTGATGTGCATGTAATTTATACGTGTGAATGTTACATGCACGATAGTGTAAGTGACATGCACACAGACAATCGGATGAATATACTATACATATGCAAGTCCAAATAAATAATAATTGACGTGCACGATTGACATTTAGACAATATGAACATGTACATACGCATCTATATGACATGCACGGATTGATATTATATGTCGATGATTGATTTTGTTATGTTTTGATTTTCACATTGCAAGTTCCCTTAGTTTAGGAAATCACTATGGGTTGAAATGATACATACCTGAACGACTTGATAGAATTGGGAAAAATCGTTATGGGTTGAAATGATAGACCCATACGATATTTATTGAATTTGGGATTACGGGTTGAAATGATATATACCCGTATTTGAAAATAAACGGATTGAAATGATATATATCTGTATCACTTGACCATAGGATAGAAAACTATATATGGACACCGTTGGTCATATTTTGATATCATAATTATCATTACTAGAAAAAGTGCAGAATACCAACAAATATTTTTTATAATTCCGATGTTATTGCGAAGCTAAAAATGGCAAGGCGTCTAAATGTCGTCGGAAATTGCTGGAAATTTCCATTGCTATTCTGCACCTTTTCTAGTAGTGTATATTTGATTTGGAAAGATTGATTTTGGAAAATTAATTCAAGTATTTTCAATAATAATAATATACAGTTAGTTTTCAAATGATACACTTATATTTTGGAATTTTTTTTAAAAGTTAATTTATAGGTAAATATGGATTTAAATGACATTTAAGATTTTACTTATATTTTAATTATTTTAAAAGTTTACAAAATTTTAGTAACAAAATAATTACCCATTTTTATATATAGCATTTCTATAAATTTTATTATTAATATCTTTATATTTATATTTTATTTTACTTGATAAACTTGTATATTTTATAAACTTGAAATAATGAAGAGTACAAGTTGTGATCTTGGAAGTATTTGATTTAAATTTTATTTTGAAAATTATTGTGAGTAAGGATTATAAAACGACCACGGTGTGTAATAAGCGATTGGTTGTTAAAGAGACTGGGATCAGATTTGTCATACTCTCTGCCAATTCCGAAAACCAATTTAATAACTATTGTAACAATTGGAAATTTCTCTCGATCTGAATCGATCGCTAAACCGACCAAGACCGTTCGAAACCCCTGATTGTTTTGAGAACAAGCCACATCGGAACACAAAACTGAAGAACATTTCATTGTTAATTACAACAATTCCATCAGAATACAAGAATATACAGAGTATGAATAGATATTATACATCAGACAAATATCAGAGATTTAAATACATTAGTGCAGCGGAAAAATAATACAATACACAACTGAAAGAGACATACGGATACAGAGCTTTTTGGATATCATTCCAGCTGTAAACCAGGTTCCTGTGAATATAAATCTGCAAAACCAAAACTACTAGCTGCCCGTGTGGAAAATAGGGGCACCCAGAGTTTAGGTTAAAACAATAAACTCCAGGTCAGTCATGTGACTGGTGTGAGAACTAAAACAGTTATTAATCTTTATTTTAAAGTTAGGTAAATATAGGGACCATGCCGTATAACATGGAACGGGTTTCCTCCCAAGAATACCAGTGCATAAAACAACAGCGCAATGCTAAATAAAGAACAATGAAGCTATTATAAGACCCAGGTCCCATCACACAATGCAACACAAGCCGGAGGATAGGGTTTTACCTTATAATAGCCAAAGAATGCTTGATACGCTAAATTTCATCTTTTATTATTACTATAAGTGTATAGTGTCAAAACAATTTCAATCATAAGTATCAATCATAGACGGCATAAGTGCCCCATACCACTATGTCGCCATACTAGGCTCTACAATCAAAACCGCAAAGTCACGTATTGGAAATTGGATTTCCATCTGTGAACCGAGGCAAGGGATCGTCCTCACCGAATTCGAGACTCTCTAGCCCGAGCCTCAGGCAAGCGCGTAGACAAGCCGTGGATCGTCAGGGTCGGTCCACCGATGTGGATTATAATGCCTGAACACTGCGTTTCTCCACCCTTTGGGGCGTAAATGAGCCAAATGACTCCATCGGCTCCACATAGTCACCGATATATCCGAGGCGCCTCGCAATCCAACAACCACACAGGTGAAAATAATATAAATGTCAGGGCCGGTAGGTCACTGACACCACCCTAGCTAGAAAGAAACGCATGCCCTCCCTGATGTCCTCTCCCGTTTCTGGTTCACAACCGGGGTGTGAGGCTCGCGAATTAACGCTACACAAAGCTACGCCACAAAGGCCGTGCTTTGATCATCAACCACAAGACTCTCCTTTTCAACAGAAGCCTTGATCATTTGCATCTTAGCATGCCACACAGGCAAACCACTCCATGCAACCGATATCCATCAATCACACAGAATGATATCCAATGTCAGACACACAGTCCATTTACAAGTCCGTTCTGGGTCTGAATGAAACCGGAGGCACCTTGTACCTCGCATATCCATCGATCTCCAAGTACGTATGGATGATCACCAACTGATTCCCTCCTCTTGGGTGTACAGCCCAATCAAGATCATCAATAATTATCCAAATGATGTGAAGACCTCCGGTCTTCGACCACCGTCTTCATCCTCGACACATCGTCGATTCAGTTATTCAGAATGGGATAAACCCGGCCTTTCCGAATAACTCGCATATATAATAAACAAGTGTTACACAAACACAACATACGCCTCATTCCAATTCAGAATATTCTTTTATTCAAATATTCTTATACTTTGGGAAAGGTTCCCATTAATTTTATCAAAGATAAATTCTTTAAATTTATTCTTTAATCTTCTTTTGAATATCAATTCAAACCAAATTATGGTTTATCGAAACTAGTCGGGATTAGCGAACCTTACCGAAGTAATCATTTGTTTTGATTTCCCAATCCCAACCTATTCATCCCATGAAGTAAAACTGGTAATACTTCATATCTAACACCACGGTGTTATCGGTAAATTCAATTGTCATTTCACGTTCAAATCTAATTAAAGATTTAACTATCGCCTGGAGAAAAACTGGTGATACTCCATTCTCGATCATTTCAATCTAATTAAAGATTCATTAAAACTCCCTTGGTATTAATCTTCCCAAAATCACTATTAATGATTATTTAACTTGGGAAATCATATCCTGTCTTTAACTGGGTTAAAGAACCAATGTCATTTAAAACACGGTTCACGATAAACCCAAAATACATTCCATTTACAATGGAATCTTCATGGAAAACAAATCGATATATATATAATCGACATAAACTTCCATATCCGACTAATAATATAAATGGAATAACGACAAAGCCTTTTAAATTCCAGATATATTAGTTGTCTTCCTCCACAGAAATTCACTTCGATTATTACCAAATCGAATTCCATTCCAATTTATTTTATTAAATTGGAAAACTTTACTTTGGAAAATCTCCTTTAAATCTTAACAAAAGATTTATAAATTCCAAATCACATTTCACTGTAAATCGGGTTAAAGAACGAATGTCGTTAAAACACAGTTCACGATAAACTCAATTCACATTCCATTAATTATCGGGTTAAAGAACAAGTGTTATTTAAAACACCATTCACGATAAACCCAAAAATCAATTCAAATTCAATTCCAATTAAATATCATTTAATTGGTATACTACATTAAATCTAAATAAAAAGATTTAATCTTTTTCTCAACTAGGTTTAAGAACAGTGTTAATGAAGACACCATTCACGACAAACCCAAATCCCATTTGGTATTAAATACAAGGCTCTGAATAGAAAATATATCGGCTTATATTCAATATCAAATTCTACGACCAACAAATATCGTATTGAAAATAATGATATAAATATATCTTTCAATTTTCCATAACAATATCTGTATAATCACGAAATCCAACATCGAAATATTCCAAAGACAATTTCGATTCAAATCCATTCCAATTCAATTATTGGAAATTCTGGTTACTTTTAAAACCCCATTCAAATCCAATTTATTTATTTCAAAAATAAATGGATTATAATTCTAGTTCAAAACTAGTTCATTTCGATAAAAATCTATTTTTATCTTTTCAAATATGGAATTTTTCATCCCAATTCTTTCTAAATCATTTCTTATGATTTTACACAAATTATTACTATTTTTAATAATTTTATCATGGCCCGTACAGTCGATTTCCATCAACGACCATCGAACTGCACTTACAACAACCTTTTCCAAATTTGTTTTGGTCATAATTCCAAATCAAACCGTTAGATTTCAAATCTCTAATATTCATTAGAAAGCTATTTTCGATACGAACCCAACGGTTCTGGTTTTAGGAGAATCCGATGGTCGGATCTCCTGTAATATCCATTCGAAGTCAATGGTCGAAATTCACGAACTACCGCAGCGCGGCGCGTTCTATTCAGGCCATTATATATATATATATATATATATATATATATATATATATATATATATATATATATATATATATCGTCGATTTCCTTTTAAAACGTATTTTATAAATCGTTTTAAATTCATTTTCAAAACGATTTCAACTTCATATTCAATTTCAAATCAAAATTGAATATTCCATATCATCGATATATAAATGATAATATTTTCAAAACATTATATTTTGAAATCAATTAATTTTCGATATTCATTATAAAAATGAATAAAATCGATATAAATATCGTTCACGTCAAAATGGCGTCAATCTAATCCACACGGCTTTTATTCAACACATGAATGTTTATTCTATTCAACACATGAATATTTATTTTATTCAACACATGAATATTTATTTTATTCAACACATGAATATTTTATTTTATTCAACACATGAATATTTGTTCTATTCAACACATGAATATTTTATTTTCCGCACACGAATATTATTTTAAAATATTCTTTATCTTCCAAATTGGAATGGGGCCCAATCAAATACCATATAATGTTAATTATATGGATTCCATACAACGCATGTATATAATAGAACCGACAAATAATCAACCATCATCCAGAGTGCACCACACAACTGCATAAGCATTAAATATAAATAATTAACGCTTACATAGTCTGTTAACCAATCGGTCGACATACAATTAAATAATTGGGATTAGTGTACGCCAAATATCATCCCAACACCCGTGTAGGGTTTCAAACAATCAAACACAGGTTTTATTTGTGCAGTTGGGCGATGTGTAAAATTTATCATCCCAATCAATATCAATCAAATGTGTGTACATAAACAAATCGTCCGATTTGTTTATAAATATTTATTTTATATATATGTTAAAAATTATATTTTTAACTATAAAATATTTTATTTCCATTCCACATCACAAAATCAACTTTCATAACACATCAATTATACAAACAAGTCATCCATGGTCTGTGGACGACGGGTGTCGGGTGCTACTAAGCAGCGTCTGCATCCTAGTATATATTTCAACTAGAAAATAAATTAAAAGTGAGGAGTTCTCACCGAGAAGATAAACCAAACGCCGCGACTCTTCATATGTAGAAAATCTTCGTCGTGCTCGCCTTTTGTCACTTTCGTTGTCCATATTCACTACATATAAAAAAATTTATCTTTATATAATTGCTATGTATGTAAAAAATCACATTTTTATAACTACGCTATATAGATAAAAATTCTATTTTTATAACGGTGTTCATATGATAAAGATCATATTTTTATCACGCTAACTTCATAATAAAAATTATATTTTTATATCGCTCTTCTTCTAATAAAGATTATATTTTTATCTCGCCACTCATATAAAAATCACATTTTTATATTCTCTAGTATATATAAATCATATTTTTATATTATCTATTATATAAAAATCATATTTTTATATTATCTATTATATAAAAATCATATTTTTATTCTTTCTATAATATAAAAATCATATTTTTATTCTTTCTATAATATAAAAATCATATTTTTATTCTTTATATAATATAAAAATCATATTTTTATACTCTAGAAATATAAATAAAAATCCTAACTTTTCATATCCTTTTCACGCTTTGAAATCATAACTTTTCTTGTTATACATATAAATAAAAATCAAATTTTTATTACATTAAAAACCGAGAATAAATTCAATGCTTCATACATATAGTTCATATTTTATTTTAAAGATTATTACCTAACAAAAAACCAAAATACAGTAAATAAAAATTAAAAGAACTTACTGTTTTTGGGTTCTAGGGCTGTGGAGGAGAGGCGCCAGGGTCCTCCTTGCTGGCGGCTGCGGCTCTCGAGCAGGGGGGGTTGCGGGGTTCAGGGATTCACGAATTGGGTTCCGTCCTTGGGTGAGGAGGGAGAGAACGAGGAGCCAAGAGGGGGGTCGTGGCCTAGGGTGGCGCGGCGGCTTGGTGGGTGGCCGCAGACCAACGGCGGTTGGCGGTGCGACGGGCTCCCCCCCCTTTCGTTCTTTTTCTAATCGGGGTTGAAAACTGACGGGGTGGAATGTGAGGGTTGACTGAGAAGGGATGGGGAGATAAAGGTGAGGGGCCAACATATATTTATATTATATTTTATTAATTAATTTTCCCCAAAAAGTAACTTTTAATCTCGACCTCCAAACATGTAACAACCCGGAAATTCTGAGCCAATTTAAAATTTTTATTTTGGCAATTTTAATGAATTTTGAATATTTAAAATGAATTATTTTGAACAATATCGACGAGAAATTTAATTTGAATAGAAATAGAATGTATATATTTATATAGCTCGACGTTAGAATATAAATATTTTATTTTAATTATAAAAGGAATTGAAAATGGCGCGGTAGTTTGAAATTTCGATTTCGAATTTTAAATGAATGTACCGGGTGCAAAATAAACCGTATTTTAACGAAACCAAAAATATTTGAATCTAATTGAGAATATCTTTCCATCGAATCCGAAAAATCAAAATTTCATAGCGGGGATAAAAAGTTATGCCCAGTTGAAAATTCAGAATAGTCGCTATGGAATTTCGGCCCTTAAAAATGGAAATTTTGCAAACAACCTCGGTTTTCGACGAAACCACTTTTGTTGGATCCGGGATGTCTAATTATTGCTAGGTTTCAAAATTCATAATTTTTCGAATCGATATGTGAGCGTGGCAAAGGAAAACGTGTTTGACCAGTTTAAGTTGATTTTAATCGACTGGAAAATGGCCATTTTTCAAACGGTCTCGGAATTTGATGAAATTAGTTTTGTTAGGACAGTATCGTCAATACGAAGCTAGAAAATATTTTTCGAGAATTTTAGAGTCAGTATGTGGCCCCGGTAAATTGAAATGCGCGTTCAAATTCAATATATAGAGTTATATTTTGACGGAAACTGATCTAAACGATCGAATCAGCTTACGATACATATCCCATTGTGTTCGGAATGGGGGTAATTAGCTATGGACGACAGGCGGTGGGTTCGATTTTGAGTTCGAAAATAAAAGTTGCTTTTTGGAATTAAATATATAAAATCTCTCTCTTCCTTTTACCTCAGCCCCCCCCCCCCCCGTTCAGATTCAATTCAAAGAAATCAAAAAAAAGAATGAAGGACGGGGAGGAGCCGCGCTTCCCCCCATTTGGCGGCGCCGACCACCGAGGTCACCCCCCCTCTCCTCCCCTTCTCCCCTCCTCCTTCTACCGCATTTTACCCTATTCCCCCCCCCCCCAGAAACCACCGCAACCCAACTTAACCCGCCACGCAACCCACTTCCGCCGCCCTCTGACCCCCTCCGACCATCCCCTAGCCGCATGCTCCGATTCCCCCCCCCCCCCCCCCCCGACGCAGCCTCTCCCTCCTTTGTAAAAGAAAAAGGTGTGTTTTTTTTAATTTTTTATTTTATCATTCATTTATATAATCTAATTTTTTGTTGTTGTTTGTTTTATTATTTTCAGTTTATATATGTATGAAGATATAAAAACATAATTTTTATATAAATTATCAAAGAATAAAAAGTAGGTTTTTAATCATGATAAGGATAGGATTTTCATATGAATGATTTTAAAAGAAAGATGGGACTTTATGTATGAAAATTCGAGATAAAAATCAAATCTTTATATATTTGTTAGCAAAATAAAAATGAAATCTTTATAGGCGTAGCGAATAGGAAGCTTTGATTTTTATCTATATTTTTAACATAGAAAGCTTTGATTTTTATTTATATTTTTAACATAGAAGGATTTGATTTCTATTCATACGAAGTTTAGATTTTCATTTAAATAAAGATTAGATTTTTATCATAATAAAGGAGAGATTTTTATCATAGTAAAGGAGAGATTTTTATTGGTTAAAGACGAGATTTTCATTTGTTTGAAGATGTGATTTTTATAAAGTGAAAAGATGAGATTTTTGTTAGCGGAAAGAATGGATTTTGGTTAGCGAAAATATTAGATTTTTCTTTTATGTAAAAATAGAATTTTTAGAGATGTAAAGATAGAATTTTTATAGTAATGATTTTAGAATAAAAATAGGATTTTTATTACGTATGTATGAAGTTAAAAATATAATTTTTATATAGAGAATAGCGTGATAAAAATATAATTTTTATTATATTGCTAGCGGTGTAAAAATAGAATTTTTATCTATATAGTAGCGGTATAAAAATAGAAGTTTTATCTATATAGTAGCAGTGTAAAAATAGAATTTTTATCTATATAGTAGCAGTGTAAAAATATGATTTTTATATACATAGCAACAATATAAAAATGTGATTTTTATATATGTAGTGGCTACGGATGATGAAATTGACAAAAGGCGAGCACGGCGAAGATTTCTACATAAGAAGAGTCGTGGCGTTTGGGTTAGCTAGTCGGTGAGAACTCCTCACCTTTAATTTATTTCTAGTTTGAAATATATACTAGGATGCAGACGGTGTTTAGTAGCACCCGGCACCCATCGTCCACAGACCATGGATGACTTGTTTGTTTGATTGTTGTGTAGTGAAATTTGATTGTGTGATGTGGAATGATATAGAATATTTTATAGTGGAAAATATTTTATAGTTAAAAATATAATTTTTAACGTGTATATAAAATAAATAGTAATAAACAAATCGGATATTTGTTTATATGCACTGATTTGACTGATATTGATTGGGACGATAAATTTTACACATCGCCCAACCGCACAAATAAAATATGTGTTTGTTGATTTGAAACCCCACACGGGTATTGGGATGATATTTGACGTACACTAATCCCGATTGTTTAGTTGTATGTCAATCGATGGGTTGACAGATTGTGTAAGCGTTAATTATTTATATTTAATGCTTATGCAGTTGTGTGGTGCACTCTGGATGATGGTTGACTATTTATCGTTACTATTATATACATGTGTTGTAGAAAATCCATATAATTAACATTATATGGTAATTGATTGGGCCTCATTCCAATTTAGAAAATAAATTCATGTGTTGAATATAAAATAAATTCATGTGTTGAATAGAAAATAAATTCATGTGTTGAATTGAAAGTAAATTAATGTGTTGAATAGAAAATAAATTCATGTGTTGAATTGAAAGTAAATTCATGTGTTGAATAGAAGATAAATTCATGTGTTGAATAGAAAATAAAGTCATGTGTTGAATAGAATAAACATTCATGTGTTGAATAAAAGCCGTGTTGATTAGATTGACGCCATTTTGACATGAACGATATTTATATCGATTATATTCATTTTTATAATGAATATAGTAAAGGAAGTGATTTCAAAATATAACATTTTGAAAATATTATCATTTATATATATATCGATGATATGGAATATTCAATTTTGTTTAGAAATTGAATAGGAGGTTGAAATCATTTTGAAAATGAATTTAAAACAATTTATAAAATACGTTTTAAAATGTGACCGACGAAATATATATAATATATATTATATATATAATGGCCTGAATAGAACGCGCTGCGGCAGTTCGTGAATTTCGACCATTGACTTCGAATTGACGTTGCGGGAGATCCGACAATCGGATTCTCCTAAAACCAGAACCGATGGGTTCGTATCGAAAAGAGCTTTCTAACGAATATTAGAAATTAGAAATCTAATGGTTGGATTTGGAATTATGTCCAAATCAAATTTGGAAAAGATCGCTGTAAGTGCAGTTCGATGGCCGTTGATGGAAATCGACTGTATGGGCCTTGATAAAATTATTAAAAATAGTAATAATTTGTGTAAAATCATAAGAAATGATTTGTGAAGAATTGGGATGAAAAACTGCAAATTTGAAAAGATAAAAATTGATTTTTATCGAAATGAACTAGTTTTGAACTAGAATTATAATTCTATTTATTTTCAAAATAAATAAAGTGGATTTGAAATGGTTTTGAAAATAAACAGAATTTCCAATAATTGAATTGGAATGGATTGGAATCGAAATTATCTTTGGAATATTTCGATGTTGGATTTCGTGATTATACAGATATTGTTATGGAAATTTGAAAGATATATTTATATCGTTATTTCCAATACGATATTTGTTGGTCGTAGAATTTGATATTGAATATAAGCCGATATATTTTCTATTCAGAGCCTTGTATTTAATATCAAATGTGATTTGGGTTTGTCGTGAATGGTGTCTTCATTAACACTGTTCTTAAACCCAGTTGAGAAAAAGATTAAATCTTTTTATTTAGATTTAATGAAGTATACCAATTAAATGGTATTTAATTGGAATTGAATTTGAATGTGATTTTGGGTTTATAGTGAACCGTGTTTTAAATTACATTGGTTCTTTAACCCAGTTAAAGACAGGATATTGATTTCTGTGAAGATTAAAACTAAGTGGGGTTTTGATGAATCTTTAATTAGATTAAAATGGTCGGGAATGGTGTATCACCAGTTTTGCTCCAGGCGATAGTTAAATCTTTAACTAGATTTGAACGTGAAATGGTAATTGAATTTACCGATAACACCGTGGTGTTAGATATGAAGTATGACCAGTTTTACTTCATGGGATGAATAGGTTGGGATTGGGAAATAAAATAAATGATTACTTCGGTGTGGTTCGCTAATCCCGACTAGTTTGAATTGATGTTCAAAAGAAGATTAAAGAATAAATTTAAAGAATTTATCTTTGATAAAATTAATGGGAACCTTTCCCAAAGTATAAGAGTATTTGAATAAAAGAATATTCTGAATTGGAATGAGGCGTATGTTGTGTTTGTGTAACACTTGTTTATTATATACGCGAGTTATTCAGAAAGACCGGGTTTATCCCATTCTGAATAAATGATTCGATGTGGTGTCGAAGATGAAGACGGTGGTTGAAGACCGGAGGTCTTCACGTCGTTTGGGTGATTACTGATGATCTTGATTGGGTCGTACACCCAAGAGGAGGGAATCAGTTAGTGGTCGTCCAGACGTACTTGGAGATCGATGGATATGCGAGGTACCAGGTGCCTCCGGTTTCGTTCAGACCCAGAACGAACTTGTAAATGGACTGTGTGTCTGACATTGGATTTTATTCTGTGTGATTGATTTCTATTAAATATATATCTGTTTGGCGGCGGAGAATTTATTCTCTTGCTTAACGCCCTTCTCTGAGATGTACGAGCTCAGGGGTTATATATTGATGGATATAAATCGCATGGAGTGAATTGCCTGTGTGGCATGCCTAAGTGGCAATTGATCAAGGCTTCTATTGAAAAGCAAGGTCTTGTGGTTGATGATCAAAGCACGGCCTGTGTGGCATAGCTTTGTGTAGTGTTGATTCGCGAGCCTCACACCCCGGTTGTGAACCAGAAATGGGAGATGACCTCAGGGAGGGCATTCCTTTCCTTCTAGCTAGAAATGGCGTCAGTGGTTTTACATGCCCTGACGAGTTTGACTTATGTGGTTGTTGCTGTTGCAAGGCGCCTCAGATATATCGGTCGATCCGGGATCGATGGAGTCATTGGACTCATTGACGCCCCAAAGGGTGGGGAAACGCAGTGTTCAGGCATTTTAATCCACATCGGTGGACCGGCTCTGACGATCCAAGGGTCACTCGAGCTCTGATCCTAAGACACGGGCTAGAGCGTCTCGAATTCGGTGAGGACTATCTTTTGCCTCGGTTCACGGATGGAAATCCAACTTTCGATACGTGACTTTGCGGTTTTGATTGTATACCTATATATGGTGACATAGTGGTATGGGGAACTTATGCCCTCTATGATTGATACTTATGATTTGAAATTCTTTTGACACTATACACTTATAGTAATAATAAAACATGAAATTTCACGTACCAAGCATTTTTGGCTATTTTAAGGTAAAAACCCTATCCTCCGGCTTGCGTTGCATTGTGTGATGGGACCTGGGTCTTATAATAGCTTCATTGTTCTTTATTTAGCATTGCGCTGTTGTTTTATGCACTGGTGTTCTTGGGAGGAAACCCATTCCGTGTTATACGGCGTGGTCCCTTGATTAACCTAACTTTAAAATAAAGATTAATAACTGTTTTAGTTCTCACACCAGTCACATGACTGTCCTGGAGTTTATTGTTTTGACCTAAACTCTGGGTGCCCTTATTTTGACACGGGCAGCTAGTAGTTTTGGTTTTGCAGATTTATATTCACAGGATCCTGATTTACAGCTGGAACGATACTTGGAAAGCTCTGTATCCGTGTATTACTTCTAGTTGTGTTTTGTATTATTTTCCGTTGCGATGTATTTAAATGTAATTTAAATCTTTGATATTTTCTGTGTAATATTTATTCATACTCTGTATATTCTTTTATTCTGATGGAATTGTTGTAATGAACAATGAAATGTTCTTCTGTTTGTGTTCTGATTCATCTTGTCCTCAAGGCAATCTGACTTTCCTTACCGGGGAAGTTCGGGTCGTTTCAAAACGAGACCCACCGCCTGTCGTCCCTAGTTAATTACCCTCATTCTGAACACAAAGGGATATGTATCATAAGCCAATTCGATCGTTTCGATCAGTTTCCGCCAAAATCAAAATATAAATCTATATACTAAATTTGAACGCACATTTCAATTTACCCAGGCCATATACGGACTCTAAAAATTCCAAAAAAATTATTTCTAGCTTCGTATTGATGATACGGTTCTAACAAAACTAATTTCGTCAAATTTTGAGACCGTTTGAAAAATGGCCATTTTCTGGTCGATCGAAATTGACTTAAACTGTTAAAACACGTTTTCTTTTTCCACGCTCACATATTGATTCAAAAAATTATGAATTTTTGAATCTAGCAATAATTTGACATCACGGATCCAAAAAAAGTGGTTTCGTCAAAAACCGAGGTCGTTTGTAAAATTTCCATTTTTAAGGGCCAGAATTCCATAGCGACTATTCTGAATTTTCAACTGGGCATAACGTTTTATCCCCGCTATGAAATTTTGATTTTTTGGATTCATTGGAAAGATATTCTCAAATAGATTCAAAAATATTTTTGGTTTCGCTAAAATCCGGTTTATTTTGAATCCTGTACATTCATTTGATATTTGAAATTGAATTTTCAAACTACCGCGCCATTTTCAATTCCTTTTATAATTAAAATAAAATATTTATATTCTAACGACGATTCAAATAGATATATACATTTCTAATTCTATTCAAAATAAATTTCTCGTCATCATTATTTAAAATAATTCATTTCAAATACTCAAAATTCGCCAAAATTGCCAAAATAAAAGTTTTAAATTGGCTCGGATTTCCGGGTTATTACAACTATGTACGCGGTGGAGATCCAGAATGAAGTAGGATGGTTTGACGAACGACTATATTTTTTATTTCACATTAATTACGAGACCCTGACTCCCATGAGTCAACTTGATGTGGCTAAAACAGGTGCTACACCGAGACCAAGTGAGGTCATTCCTCCTATCGAGCATGCTTCTTCGAAATCATTTTATTACTTTTGTGATTCGATTGGTGAGCACCCTTGATATGGGAGTATGTCTCGAGGTAGGCGGTAATTGCTGCTATGCGTTACCACCAGTCCAGTTCTGCAAACGGTAAATCCAACCTGGCATTACTTGTGTGCCTTGTCACATGCCTTATATGATCCCACTACGATTTTGTTTTATACTGTTTTATATGGAATGCCCTCTGATCAACCTCCAATTTACGGAGGAATTACGGTACTGTATATACTATAGGAATATATAAACGGTGTAAGGGTAACATGGTAATCCCGCTATTTTGATATTTACTTTGCCGATAGACATTATTGTATATAGCGTATTATAATATATAGTGTTAGTTTGATGGATCCTTAGAGGATGGTGATCCCAAGCATCCTTTAAGTTACTTTGCATTTTGATAAATTGTTTCACTTGAGTTGTCACTTAAATAAGAATGTTAATCCTGACTCGAGTATGTTTGTTTTACATAGATGCTTGGGTCAGCCTGAGGATATTAGCTTTCTTGATTCACTTGGAGCTTGGAGCTTTGCTTGGATCTATGTATCTCTTCTTAGTTGTTGCAGTTATTTTAGCTTTCCAATTATTCAGTTATTTCTTATTTCAGACTTTATTATTTCCTTGTGCATTAGCAAACTTATCTATGTTCGGTACTTTGTCATATTTGCTTTAGACTCTGTTGTTACGGAGTAGCTTATGGAATACTATCATTTCTATTCCACTGTGTAGTTTCATATTACTTTGTGTCTATAATTTGTGATTGATTTATTTACTATATATGCTGTTGTTTGCCAATTTTTATTAACAATCTATCATTTTGAGCAATTCAAGTCTGACATGTGTGGATTATCGTTGATTTGAATGGTTCAAAATGGTGGGTTGTTACAACAGCCTTTGCACACTCTCCGTCTTCAATCATATTGATTCGCAAAGCAAATGCCATTCGGAGTGGTTTCAGACAATAAATTTGATCCTCGACCCTTCGTATTGACAATGGAAAAATAGTCAAAAACTTTGATAGTCGGTTATTAACTATCAAAGGAAAATATCCATACAAACAACGATCTTATTTCCAAATGGAAATATTACCAATCAATCATCAATAAACACTGAGCCCTTTAACATTTATTTTATCTGTTTCCCAATTTCCTGTTTCCCAAGTTCTTTCCCGATATTCTTAAAACCCGTTTATCCTTTCACAAATTCTCGAAAAAACATTTCCATATATCCACGACTCCTTATTTCTTGTATTTAGAAAAATATACGTTATTAACATTGTAAAACATTTCCAAATCTTATTCACGCATCACTATTCTTTTACATTCATCAGTCCCTAACCGTAAACTAGTAACAGAACAACTACCTAAGTATCAACCCCGAAGGCCGGAATCAACATCAGATTGATACCTAGACAACCGTTCAACTTAACTAGTCTCCAGTCAGTTCCTAATTTATTTAACTCCATTCCTTAATTCCAAAATTATTTCATTTCTATACTTAGAAACATCTCTAGTTATATTTGGAAAAAACATTTCCAAAATTCCATTTATGTAGATTCAACGAACGTTGTATAAAACATTAGTATAACGTTATAATACCTGCTTCCAATATATTAAAAATATAACTTTGATTCTTTATTTTGAATAAATAAATAATAATTAATTAATCTTGATTAAAAACGGAAAGTAAATAATACTTTCCTGAATTTGATAAATTCGAATTTCAACGTATAACTCTATTTCAAATAATCTCTATTCGACTAACGTTCCGAACTACAGAACACATTCACCATTTCAGGTCAACTACATTTCTAAATTCACTTTTTGAATATATAACTTCCCATTTACGAATTTCCTTTAATAATCATTTAATTTGCAAAACTTTTGCTTTTAAACCATTATTCCCTTTAAAACGTAAATTGTAACGACCCGTATTTTAGCGATATAATAATTAATTTATATAATTATATAAATAGTGATTTAGAGATTTAAATGGTCATAGAATTAAATAATAGTGAATATTTAATTAAATTAAATAATTGAATAATATATTTAATTTATGAAATAGTCGGAAATAGTAGAATTCACAATATTGTGTGAATTAGGAAATTCAAAATATATAATTCAGTTTAAAATTAAATTATGATAACGAATATATTATTTAAATGAAGTTTGAACGTATAATTATAATATAATTAAAATCGAGCTCGAAATGGCGTGGCAGTTCATTATTTAGCGATTCGAACTTTAAATGAATATACATAATCCATTTTAAGCCGGATTTCTGTGAAATAAGAAACATTCGGAGCTGGTGAAGTATATTTTTCTAGTGGAAGAGAAAAATCGGGATTTCATCATGTAGATTTTGACTTATGTCCAAAACAAATTTTAAAATAGTCGCTATGGAATTCAAATATAATTTATAACAATATATAAAAGGAATTTCATTTTAAATCGAATATCGATTTAATCGGGATTTGAAATATCGAGTTAGAAATTCATATAGGAATATTCTGGAGCTGTATGATATTCTAGTGTGAATATATACGATAATATTTATTTATAAATATTTAATTTAATTATTTTTAAATATGTTTATATATTTAAATAGGTTATTTAGAGCTTTAAAAATAGCCAGTTTTGCAAATGAGTTCCATTTTCGACGAATCTAATTTTGTTGGATCAGGAATGTTAAATTATTGTTAGATATCAAGTTTCATGATTTTTGAAGTCAGTATGTAAGAACCCGTAACTTCCCCGGTAAGGAAAGCGCGGATAGTTCGAGAACAACACAAAAAAGAACGCAGACAGAAGAACGTTTCATTGTATATTACAACAATTCCATCAGAATACAAGAATATACAGAGTATAAACAAATCGTTACACAGAAAATATCAGAGATTTAAATTACATTACATAGCAGTGGAAAATAATACAATACACAACTAGAAGTAATACACGGATACAGAGCTTTCCGAGTATGGTTCCAGCTGTAAATCAGGATCCTGTGAATATAAATCTGCAAAACCAAAACTACTAGCTGCCCGTGTCAAAGTAAGGGCACCCAGAGTTTAGGTTAAAACAATAAACTCTAGGTCAGTCATGGGACTGGTGTGAGAACTAAAACAGTTATTAATCTTGATTTTAAAGTTAGGTAAATCAAGGGACCACGCCGTATAACACGGAACGGGTTTCCTCCCAATAATACTAGTGCATATAACAAAATAGCGCAATGCTTTTCGGAAAAATGAAGCTATTATAAGACCCAGGTCCTATCACACAATGCAACGCAAGCCGGGGGATAGGGTTTTCCCTTATAATAGCCAAACATGCTTAGTACGTTTAAAACAAATCATTTGATACTATTATAAGTGCATAGTGTATAAAACAACTTCAAATCATAGGCGGCATCGGTACCATATATCATGTCGCCAATACTAGGCTCTACAAATAAAACCGCAAATGTCACGTATTTGGAAGTTGAATTTCCATCTATGAACCGAGGCAAGGGATCGTCCTCAACCGATTCGAGACGCTCTAGCCCGCCCCTCAGGACCCAGACTCAGGTGGGCCCTTGGATCCTCAGGGCCAGTCCACCGATGTGGATTAAACTTAAACCCTGAACATGCGTTTCCCCGCCCTATGGGGCGTAAATGAGCCAACGAATGACTCCATCGGCTTCACACAGTCACCGATATATCCGAGGCACCTCGCAACAGCAACAACCACATAAGTCAAACTAGTTAGGGCGTGTAAAACCACTGACGCCACTGCCCTCCCTGGCGTCCTCTCCCGTTTTTGGTTCACACCGGGGTGTGAGGCTCGCGAATCAACGCTACACAAAGCTATGCCACACAGGCGGTGCTTTGATCATCAACCACAAGATTTTGCTTTTCAACAGAAGCCTTGATCAATTGCCACTTGGGCATGCCATACAGGCAATTCACTCCATGCGATGGATATCCATCAATATATAACCCCTGAGCTCGTACGTCTCAGAGAAGGGCGTTAAGCAAGAGAATAAATTCTCCGCCGCCAAACAGATATGTATTTAATAGAAATCAATCACACAGACTGAAATCAAATGTCAGACACACAGTCCATTTACAAGTTCGTTATGGGTCTGAACGAAACCGGAGGCACCTAGTACCCCGCATATCCATCGATCTCCAAGTACGTCTGGATGATCACCAACTGATTCCCTCCTCTTGGGTGTACGGCCCAATCAAGATCATCAGTAATTATCCAAACGACGTGAAGACCTTCGGTCTTCAACCATCGTCTTCATCTTCGACTACTCGTCGAATCAGTTATTCAGAATGGGACAAACCCGGTCTTTCCAAATAACTCGCGTATATAATAAATAAGTGTTACACAAACACAACATACGCCTCATTCCAATTCATCAGTCACTAACCGTAAACTAGTAAGAGAACAATTCCGCAAATATTAACCCCGAAAGCCGAAACCAACATCAGATCAATACCCAGGATACCATTCATCTTAGCCAAACTACAGTTAGTTTCTAAATTTCACATTCTTAGGGAAAGGTTCCCCTTAATTTTATCAAAGATAAATTCTTTTAAATTTATCCTTTAATCTTCTTTTGAATATCAATTCAAACTAGTCGGGATTAGCGAACCACACCGGAGTAATTATTTATTTTATTTCCCAATCCCAACCTATTTACCCCATGAAGTAAAACTGGTCATACTTCATATCTAACACCACGGTGTTATCGGTAAATTCAATTACCATTTCACGTTCAAATCTAATTAAAGATTTAACTACCGCTTGGAGTAAAACTGGTGATACTCCATTCTCGATCTTTTCAATCTAATTAAAGATTCATTAAAACTCCACTTAGTTTTAATCTTTGACTGGGTTAAAGAATCAGTGTCATTTAAAACACGGTTCACGATAAACCCCAAAACCACATCACATTTCAACCAGTCCCTAACCGTAAATTAACAAGTGAGTAATTCACTAAGTATTAACCCCGAAGGCCGAAACCAACATCAGATCAATACCCAGGAAACCACCCATCTTAACTAATCTCCAGTTAGTTTCTGATTTTCTTAACTCCTTTGGGTCTAAGAACTGTATTATTGAAGATATCATTCAAGACAACCCAAAATCACATTCCATTAATCATCGGGTTAAAGAACAAGTGTTATTTAAAACAATGTTCACGATAAACCCAAAAATCAATACCAATTCAATTCCAATTAAATATTATTTAATTGGCACATTTCATTAAATCTAAATAAAAAGATTTAATCTTTTCTCAACTGGGCTTAAGAACAGTGTTAATGAAGACACCATTCACGACAAACCCAAATCACATTTGATATTAAATACAAGGCTCTGAATAGAAAATATATCGGCTTATATTCAATATCAAATTCTACAACCAATAAATATCGTATTGGAAATAACGATATATATATATATATTTCAAATTTCCAGAACAATATCTGTATAATCACTAAATCCAACATCGAACTATTCCGAAGATGATTTCGATTCAAATCCATTCCAATTCAATTATTGGAAATCCTGGTTGTTTTCAAAACCATTTCAAATCCAATTTATTTATTTTAAAAATAAATAAATTATTATTCTAGTTTAAAACTAGTTCATTTCGATAAAAAACTATTTTTATCTATTCAAATATGGAGTTTTTCATCCCAATTCTTCACAAATCATTTCTTATGATTTTACACAAATTATTACTATTTTTAATAATTTTATCAAGGCCCGTACAGTCGATTTCCATCAACGGCCATCGAACTGCACTTACAGCGACCTTTTACAAATTTGATTTGGACATAATTCCAAATCCAACCGTTAGATTTCTTATTTCTAATATTCGTTAGAAAGCTCTTTTTGATACGAATCCAACGGTTCCGGTTTTAGGAGAATCCGACGGTTGGATCTCCCGTAATGTCCGTTCGAAGTCAATGGTCGAAATTCACGAACTACCACAGCACGGCGCGTTCTATTCAGGCCATTATATTATATAAGTAATATATATAATATATACATCATCGATTTCCTTTTAAAACGTATTATATAAATCGTTCTAAATTCGTTTTCAAAACGATTTCAACTTCCTTTTCAAATTCAAATCAAAATTGACTTTTACCTTACAAATTCGTTTTAAATTCATTTCAAATTGATTTCAATTCAAATCGATTTTTTTTATTCAATTTCAGTTCGTTTTCAATTCAATTTGAATTTCAAATTAATTCAATTTCAATTTGAATTCATTTCTATTCAATTTCAATTTGAATTCAACTCTATTCAGTTTAATTCGAATTTCAATTCTTTTCAATTTAATTCGAATTTCAATTCTTTTCAATATAATTCAAATTTCGAAATCACTTTCAATATTCATTGAAAAATGAATAAAATCGATATAAATATCGTTCGCGTCAAAATGGCATCAATCTAATCAACACGGCTTCATATATTTCTATTTTCAAATATTATATTTCAAATATTTCTTTTTCAAATATTTCTATTCAAATATTTCTTTTTCAAAACTGGAATGAGGCCCAATCAATTACCATATAATGTTATTTATATGGATTTTCTACAACACATGTATAAAATAACAACGATAAATAATCAACCATCATCCGGAGTGCGTTCTACACTGTATAAGCATCAAATATAAATATTTAACGCTTATAACAGCCTGTCAATCAATCGATCGACATACAGGTAATTATTGGGACTAATGTATGTCATATATCATCCCAATACCCGTGTGGAGTTTCAAACAATCAAACACAGATTTTATTTGTGCAGTTGGGCGATGTGTAAAATTTATCGTCCCAATCAATATCAGTCAAATGTGTGTATGTAAACAAATCGTCCGATTTGTTTATATTTATTTCATTTTAAATGCACGTGAAAAATTCTATTTTCAACTATAAAATATTTTTAACTATATAAATATTTTATTTCATTTCACATCACATCACACAATCAACTACACATCAAAATCAAACCAACAAGCATACAAGCCGTCCATTGTCCGTGGACGATGGGTGTCGGGTGCTACTAAACACCGTCTGCATCCTAGTATATATTTTTAACTAGAAATTTAAATTAAAGGTGAGGAGTTCTCACCAACTAGCTAAACCGAACGCCATGACTCTTCAAATGTAGAAGTCTTCGCCGTTCCTTCTTTCATCACTTTCGTCATCCGTATTCACTACATATATAAAAATCGAATTTTTGCTTTGCTATTCAATATACAAAAATCAAATTTTTACTTCGTTATTCAATATATAAAAATTGAATTTTTACTTCGCTATTCAATATATAAAAATCGAATTTTTACTTCGCTATTCTATATATAAAAATCATATTTTTACTTTGCTATTCTATATAAAAAGATTATATTTTTACTTTGCAATTCTATATAAAAAGATTATATTTTTACTTTGCTATTCTACATAAAAAGATTATATTTTTACTTTGCTATTCTATATAAAAAGATTATATTTTTACTTTGCTATTCTATATAAAAAGATTATATTTTTACTTTGCTATTCTATATAAAAAGATTATATTTTTACTTCTAAAAATCATAGCTTCTCTTTTTTTTCCTAAATTAAAGACCACATCTTTACTCTATGTTATCATACATGAAAATCAGATTTTTATTCTATATAATTTATAAAACTAGAAACTGAATTTAAACAATGCATTTAAAGTAAAAACTGAAGTTAAAATAAATAAATAAAATAAAAAGAGGAGGGGCTCACTGATTTCGTGGGGAAGCAGACAAAGGTGCCGCGCAGTCGACTGGAGGCTTGGATGGCCGGGGGAGTAGCTGTGCGGTGGCCGGTCAAGGCGGCGTCGGGATTCCTGAGATGGACGTGGCGCGGTTTGCATCGGGGTTAGGGTTTGTAGAGGGGAACGGGAGTGAGAGGAGGCGTCGGAGATTGAGGAGGGGGGCTGTCTCGATGGACGGCGTCGGAGGCGAAGGGGGGGGCGAGGTCTCTAACGATCGTTGACGAGGGGGAGGGCGGTGGCGATCCACGATGGGAGGCGACGGGTTCTCTTAGCTAGGGCTTTTTTTTATCTTTTTCCTCGATCTGGAAGAAACGACAGGGAAGGGAGAGAAAGGTATAGGGCGTTGACTTGGTTTTTAAAATATATATATAATTAATATATTTAAATCCCAAAAAGTTACTTTAAAATTCAAACTCAAAATTGAGCCCATCGACTGTCGTCCCTAGAGTATTACCCCCATTCCGAGCACAATGGGATATGTATTGTAAGCTGATTTGATCGTTTCGATCAGTTTTCATCAAAATCAACATATAACTCTATATATTGAATTTGAACGCACATTTCAATTTACCGGGGCTACATACTAACTAGAAAAATCCCTGAAAAATATTTTCTAGCTTCGTATTGATGATACGGTCCTAACAAAACTAATTTCGTCAAATTCCGAGACCGTTTGAAAAATGGCCATTTTCTAGTCGATTAAAATCAACTAAAACTGGTCAAACGCGTTTTCCTTTGCCACGCTCACATATCGAATCGAAAAATTATGAAATTTAAAACCTAGCAATAACTTAACATCACAG
The DNA here is from genome assembly GCA_030737875.1 of Allium sativum. Classification (NCBI taxonomy): domain Eukaryota; kingdom Viridiplantae; phylum Streptophyta; class Magnoliopsida; order Asparagales; family Amaryllidaceae; genus Allium; species Allium sativum. The sequence goes on from CM060920.1 coordinate 498,042,332, forward strand.
ACCTAACAAAAGTGGTTTCGTCGAAATCCGAGGTCATTTGCAAAATTTCCATTTTTAAGGGCCAGAATTCCATAGCGACTATTCTGAAATTTCAACTGGACATAACTTTTTATCCCCGCTATGAAATTTCAATTTTTCGGATTCGTTGGAAAGATATTCTCAAATAGATTCTAATATTTTTGGTTTCACTAAAATCATGTTTATTTTGCACTCGGTACATTCATTTGAAGTTTGAAATCGAATTATCGAATTACCACGCCATTTTTAATTCTATTTATATATATAAATAATTATTTATATTCTAACGACGACGTATATAAATATATACGTTCTAATCTATTCAAAATAAATTTCTCGTCGATATTATTTGAAATAATTCATTTTAAATAATCAAAATTCACTAAAATCGCCAAAATAAAATTTTTAAATTGGCTCAGATTTCCGGGTTATTACACAGTATATGGCCTTACGGGATTTTAATGTGAAAAACAGATGATGAATTGACTTTAAAAATACGCTGTGTGAGCAAACGAAGTCAGAATTTGATGAAACCAGTTTCGTTGGGTCCTTAATGTCAAACTCTAGTTGTATGTCCATTTTTATGATTTTTTGATATTGTATGTGTTCATAGGAATTTTTAACAATAAATAGATATAGCGGTTGCTTAAAAACAAATATAATATTGAAATATAAAAATAATAAAATTTCCTATAAATAACCCTCATTCACCCTAAACCTAATTTCATTTTCTACGGTTGTCAACACAGCAAGAAAAAGGCGCCGCTACCTTTTTAAGTTGAAACCGTGAGTTTGAAAAATCAAAGAAATTCAAAATAAAATCTATAAATCATTCTAGGTATATATGTGGGTTCCTGGTAATTCTCTCTTCATATTGATATGGGTTTTGTGGCGCTCGAACTCTATTCTGTCGAAGTCGAGTGTTCACAGAGTGACCTAGGGCTTGACTTATGGTGGGATTTAAGCAGTGAGTGACGAATTCGAGTTTGGGTTTGAAGTTAGGAGGTGAAATAGCACCTGTAGATAAAAATTCATGGATTTTGATGTAACTTAATGTCGTGTGAAATCTCTGGGCACGGCGAGCTACTATTGAACGCATTTTACTGGGGTGTCGCGAGTTGAGGTAAACGATGATGGTTGTGTAGAGCTCATTTAGAGGAGAATAATGAAGGTGACGGGATGAACTTTAGTGGAGGAGAGAGTGAGATTGTGGAGGCTAAAGTGATCGAAATGTGGTATTTTACTGTCGCATATATATACAGTACAATGTATGAAGAAGTTGGATACTGCGAAGTGGAAGTTGCGCACGAGTTGTTTGAGGGTGATAGGAGATTAGAGAGGATTGTTAGAGGAGGAGATGGGTGAATTTTTTTTTGGAAATAACTGAGTGAATGAGCGGTAGGGGAAGGAAGAGGATAAGGTAATGGCTTTAAGGAGAGGTGCAGGTTTCAACAGTAATATTGAAGGAGAAAAAGACGTGCGGTATGCGTTTGGAAGTGGGTGGGCTGTTGTTAGAATGGTGAGGCCCATTAACAAAGATCAATTAAATTAAAACTATTTAAATACGTACACTAACTTCAAAATGTTATATCTTGGTCATACAATGTTAGAATGATGAAGGGTCAGTCACGTTTGGATCGTATGGACGAGAGCTACCCAATGGAACTGACTGGTAGTGAATTGGAGCTCATTACAATTTATAGCGAAATAAATTGTCTGTTTGAATCGAAGATAGTTAATCGTTATTTAACGATAACTGTCCAATGTGAGTAAAACTCACCAACTCTACCAGTTCATATTTTTATAATGTATATTTAGAATTGAAAATGATGATTGATTGCTGTGTATTGACTGTTTGGTTAAACTGCTAATTTATTAGTTGAAATTATAGATAACGATATATATAAATCGTTAGTCAAATATTGATTCTGTTTAGCAGAATATTTCATATTGAAATGAAATTGATGTGAATTATATTGTGTAACATCTGTGGATGTAGGGAAAAAGGTCAAAGGAATCCAACTGGATTCCTCAACATTTATTTTACTGTTTTTCGTATATTGTAATATGTGATGTGATTTATAATCTGTGTTGATTACGTGTGTTGAATGATATCGATCATTGTTATTTGGGTATTTTAAATACCATAAGAAATACTGGAATGTAGAAAAGGGGATTTTCAAAGTGTATTTTGAAAATAAATTATTTATATAAAATCAATGGATTTTATATATAAAAATAAAATGATTTTATAAAAGAAAATAATTATAAAATCAAAGAATTAGAGAAAAGGAATATTTGTGAAAACAAATAGAAAAGGAATATTTGTGAAAACGAATTGAAAAGGAAATATTTGTAAAAAATTTACAAATAGAATTGAAAAGGAAATAATTGTAAAAACATTTATAAATAGATTATAAAAGGAAAATATTTATTTGTTAAATAAATAGAATTGAAAAGGAAATATTTATTTGTTAAATAAATAGAATTGAAAAGGAAATATTTGTTGAACAAATAGGAAGATAAAAGGAATATTTATTTTAGAAAATAAATAGAAAGATAAAAGTAATATTTATTTAGAAAATAAATAAGATATCATAAAAAGAAATATTTGGAAAGTAAGTAGGATTATAATCGGATTAGAGTTAATCGGATAAGAGTTAATCGAGTTAGAGTTAATTGAAAGGAGTTAATCGAGTGGAGTTAATCGATTAGAGTTAATCGAATTAGAGTTAATCGATTAGAGTTAAACGAATTAGAGTTAATCGATTGGATTTAATCGAATAGAGTTAATCGATTAGAGTTAATCGGATTAGAGTTAATCGAATAGAGTTAGTCGAATTGGAGTTAATCGATTAGAGTTAATCAAATAGAGTTAATCGAATAGAGTTAATTGAATAGAGTTAATAGAACAAGTGTTAGTCGAATATTAGTTATTCGAATAGAGTTAATCGAACAAGAGTTAGTCGAATATTAGTTATTCGAATAAAGTTAATTGAATTAGAGTTAGTAGGATTAGAGTTATTCGAATATAGTTTATTCGAAGAAAGATTTATCGAATAAGGTTATTCGAAGAAGAGAATTAATTGAATATAGTTTATTCGAAAAGAGGTTATTGAATATTAGTTATTCAAAGAGAGATTATCGAATATTAGTTATTCGAAGAGTGATTATCGAATATTAGTTATTCGAAGAGAGATTATCGAATATTAGTTATTCGAAAGGATTATCGAATATTAGTTATTCGAAAGGAGTTATCGAATATTAGTTATTCGAAAGGATTATCGAATATTAGTTATTCGTAAGGAGTTATCGAATATTAGTTATTCGAAAAAGAGTTAATCGAATATTAGTTATTTGAAGGGAGTTAATCAAATATTGGTTATTCGAGAAAGGAGTTAATCGAATATAGTTTATTCGAATAGAATTAAAGGAGTTAATCGAATATAGTTTATTTGAATAGAATTAAAGGAGTTAATCGAATATAGTTTATTCGAATAGAATTAAAGGAGTTATCGGATATAGTTTATTTGAAAGGAATTAATCGAATATAGTTATTCGAAAAGAGTTATCGAATATTGGTTATTCGAAAAGAGTTATCGAATATTAGTATTCGAAAAGAGTTATCGAATATTAGTTATTCGAAGAGAGTTAATCGAGTATTAGTTATTCGAATAAGAGTTAGTCGAATATTAGTTAATTGAATAGGAGTTAATCGAATATAGTTAATCAAATATAGTTTATTCGAATAGAGTTAAAGGAGTTAATCGAATATAGTTTATTCGAATAGAGTTAAAGGAGTTATCGAATATAGTTTATTCGAAAGAAGTTAATCGAATTGTAACGACCCGGAAAATCCGAACCAATTTAAAAATTTTATTTTAAATAATTTGGTGGAAAAATGTGGCAGAAATTAAAATTTTCATTTTTAAATAGTATTAAAGCCAGTGAAAATAGTCAATTTTCAAACGACCTCTGTTTTCGACGAAACCACTTTTGTTGGAACTAAAATGTCAATTTATTGCTAGGTTTCAATTTATAGAATTTTCAGAATTAATATGTGAGTGTGGCGAAAGAAACTGTGTTTTGTTTAATACGGTCAAATTTGATCGACTGAGAAATGGCCATTTTTCAAACGGTCCCAGAATTCGACGAAATTAATTTTGTTAGGACCGTATCGCCATAACGAAGCCATTTTTTTATTTTTCTGATCCGTATGTGGCCTCGGTGAATTTATTTGTGCGAACGAATTAATTTAATAAAGGATTTAAATATTAATTTAAATAAAACAGGCCACAGACAGCCATTTGGGCTGACGGGGCCTGGCCCGTTGGATCCGGAATATGGGTTATTTGCTAGGGACACCTTCTTTTGGACTGAAATCAGTACGGTTTAAAAGTTATGGATTTTTTTATAAAATTACACTAAAACATTATAAAAATAGAAAAAAAACCCTAGGCCAAAACACTATTCATCGATCTTCTTCAGCCGCCACCCCTAATATCAATGGCCGAATTTGTCCCACCTTCTTCTACTAAGTTCTCCCTCTCCTCCAAGAATTAGACCACATACTTTACATCATTTCGAAGCTCTTGTTCTTCTCTACGATTCCATACCACTTGATCGCTCTCTGGTGCCACCATCACCGAACCACACACACCCAAAGTCTCCGCCAAAAGCCTCGTCGGCCGCCCCTAGGGTCCCACCGAGCTGTGCCATTTCAAGCCCTTGTGGTGCGTCGTTCCGTGCTCCACAACACAGTGTATTCCGATCGCGCCAATTCTCTTTACCTTGGTCGATAATCTCAGCCCTAATTTTAAACAAAGAGTGTAACTCACGGCCGATATTTGTTGAGGAAGAAAGGGTATTAACACTTTGTTTATGATTAATTAAATAATTTAAAATTGTTTCTAATCTTAATTAGACGATAACTAATGCGTACGACGACGAAAATTTATAATTTCAGAAGCGTTGTGATCCTATTGACAAGATCTACGACTCTGGACTGAAACGGGACAATTCTGGACTGTTGAAATTATGGACTAAATCGCGAACGAAAGTGAGATTTCTTTAGTTTGCGTTGTAATAATCACATGTTTACGCTTTAGTTTTATTTTGTTTCCTACATGTTGATGATGGATTGTTATGTGTTGTAATGGATAGTTGTAGATCCATGTGTATTAATCATGCTATGATATCACTTTTGGTTATTTTGAATTGATCTATTTTATCAATTCAAAAATAAGAGAGATATGATTTGCCATGCTAAGTTATCACTTGTGTTTATTTTGAATTGATCTATTTTATCAATTCAAAGATAAAAAGAAATATGATTGTCACATATTATGTTATCACTCTTTGCCTCTTTTGAGTTGATCTATTTTATCAATTCAAACATAAAAAGAAATATGTTTTGTCATTTCATGTTATCACATATTAGAAAATGAACTTTATTTTTAGCGTTGTGTTAACATATTAGAAAATGAACTTTATTTGTAGCGTTGTGTTAACATATTAGAAGATGAACCTTATTTGTAGCGTTGTGTTAACATATTAGTAAATGAACCTTATATCTAGCGTAGTGTTATCACATTGAAATCAAACCTTATAATTTGTGTGATGTCATGTCATCGAAGTGGAACCTTATTTTTAGCGCTATGTTAATACGTTGATATCTTATTTACATTTCTTTGTAAATAAAAGAAAAAGATCAAAATTTGATAAGCAAACACTAGATTATTTTATTTACATTTCTTTGTAAATAAAAGAAAAAGATCAAAATTTGATTAGCGGACATGAAATTATATTTTATTTACATTTCTTTGTAAATAAAAGAAAAGAATCAAAATTTGATTAGCGGACATGAAATTATATTTTATTTACATTTCTTTGTAAATAAAAGAAAAAGGTCAAAACTTGAAATATGAAAAAGTGATTTTATTTACATTACATTTGTAAATAAAAAGGGTCAAAACTTGATTATTGAAAAAGTGTTTTTGTTTACATTTCCTTTGTAAATAAAAAGAGCAAACTTAGTGATAGAACTTTATTCACATTTCTTGTATGAATAAAAATAACAATTTTGACGATAGAATTTTATTCACATCCCTTATGTGAATAAAATGAACAATATTAGCAATGAACTTTTATTCACATTCCTTATGTGAATAAAAATGAACAAATGTAACGATGAAATTTTATTTACATTTTATATGTAAATAAAAAGACCAAATTTTGAGATGATATTTATTTACATTTTCTATGTAGGATAAAAAGAACAAATCTTGCAATAACATTTATTTACAACTAGTGTAAATAAATAAGAAAAAGTAAAAAGGACATTTATTTTCAACCAGTGTAAATAAATAAGAAAAGGTTAAAAAGACATTTATTTACATTTAGCGTAAATAAATAGAAATAAGAAAAGACATTTATTTACATGTAGCGTAAATAAATATGTTAAAAAAATGGGAAATTACATTTATTTAGAAGTAGCATAAATAAATAGGAGAAATAAGAAGAAAATGAAAAGTTACTTCATTTACGTTTAGAGTTAATAAATGAGAAAAAGAAATAGTTACATTTATTTACATATAGTGTAAATAAATAGGAAAATGAAAAGTAACACTTATTTACATGTAGTATAAATAAATAGAAAAAGAAAAAGTAAACTTGCTTACTTTTAGGTGAGTACAAAAAAAAAATGAAACTTTATTTACATTTAGTAAATAAATATGCATAGAAAAGAATTACAATTTTTGCTTGCATTTTTTTTAATGTAAATAAATCGTAGAAAAAGAATGGAGTTCGCCAAACGGTATATATATATATATAATTGAACGAAACACGCGCGGTAGTTCGCGTTTCGACAATCGTACCTTTAAACGATTATACAGAAAGACCCGACCGTCGGATTTTCCCAAAACTGGAACTGTTAGGACCGCTTTGGGAAGAGCTTTCCAACGATATGAATTTAACCAAAATCCAAAGGTTAGATTTCAAGATATGTGTAAATCAAAATTTGGTAAAAACAGCGCCAAGGCCGCCCTTTTGCCTAAAGCGTCGTTTGTTTATTCTGAGTTATTTTTAAATAAATAAAATAGCGATAAACAATTATAAATAGATATTGACGATATGAAATGATTTAAAAGATAATTATGCAATAATTATTAGAAAAGACCGAGTTTAACTCATTTCAAATAATAACACGACGATTAAGTCAAAGATATAGAAGACGGCGATTGAAGACCGGCGGTCTTCACGGCGAATGGATGGCGACCGATGCCCTCAACTGACTTGCTCCCAGAAAAGGGTTAAACCGTGGTAATCGTCCGGACGTACGTGTTGATTGTTCGGATAGACGAGAACCTCTCAGGTGTCTCCGGTTTTGTACAGACCCAGAACGGACTTGTAAATGGATGCGTGTCTGACATTGAAATTCGTTTCATGTAATTAAATCGATTTCTATTAATGTATATCTGATTGGTGGTGGAGAATTTATTCTCTGCTTAACACCCCGGTATGTATTAATAGTTATTGATAGCATGGCGTGAATTGTCAAGGTGGCACACCAAGATGCAGATGATCAAGGCTTTTGTTGAAAAGCAGAGCCTTGTGGTTGATGATCAGAGCACGGCCTATATAGGTGTAGCTTTGTATATAGCGTGACTTCGCGAGCCTCACACCCCGGTATAAGTCAAAAACGGGATTAGGACTGCAGGGAGTGCACACGTTTCTTTCTAGCTAGGGGTAGTGTCGGTGCTTAAACTGGCCGACATTTTACTTATGTGGATGATGGATTGAGGTACCTCGGGTTTTATAGGCCTGAAGTGGTCATACTATAGGTCCAAAGGGAGCGGGAAACGTGTGTTCAGGCATAATTAATCCACCACCGTTAGGTGGGGACCGGCCCTGATGATCCAAGGGTTTTCCATAGGTGTGATCCTGAGGCATTTGCTAGAGTGTCTCGAATCGGAGAGGACGATCCCTAGCCTCGATTTCATGATAGAAAACCAATTTCCAATACGACATTACGGCCTTGATTGTAAACTTATATATGGCGACATAGTATATGGTACCTATGCCGTCTAGGATTGATACATTTACATTGAAGTATTTTAAACTATTAGACACTAATAATAATATTAAAAATATTATTTTACACGTATTAAGCATGTTTGATCATCATAAGGGGAAACTCTATCCTCTGGTTTGCGTTGCATTGTGTGATAGGACTTGAGTATTATGATGATTTCATTTTTCAAAAGTCATTTCGTTGTTTTTGTATAAACTTTATTAAACCTTGCACTGGCAATCAAATGGAGTAAACCCGTTCCGCGTTAGCGGCGTGGTCCTATGATTCGCCATATTGTTAGTTAGTATAGAAAGATTTCTCATACCAGTCCCACGACTGACCCGATGTTTGTTTCACTTTGCAAACTCGGGTGCCCTCTCTTTACCCGGGCAGCCAAGTGACAGGTTCTTAGGGAGACATTTTCTGGATTGAAGACTGCTTGGAAGGAGAAGACGAAGACTCTCTTTTATCTTTATCTTTTGCTTTAGAGACTTTATTCTATCTTGTATTTTGATGTACGTCATGGAGTTTAGACCTATTTCCTTTGAAACTTATTTCCTTTGATACAGACTTTTATTTTGCTAAGTTGTATCCTGTAAACTGCATACTCTGTGGTTCTGTTTATGTGATGTTTATGACATTTTTATTTCCGCTGCATTAATTATGTGTTATGATGTTATCTGGTTCTGTTATTGTTATAAATATGTTGTATTCCAAATTATTATCCTTACTTTCGGTCCACGGAAGTTTGGGGTCGTCACAGTTGGTATCAGAGCCTAAGGTTTACCTTAGCTTCGGAGTATAACATATTTAGAACAATTCGTCTAGATAGAATCCACATTATTCTAAGGCGAGTAGCTCATTAGAGATAGGACTAGTAATGTCCTAGAATGAGCACAACAGAATAGCACATATTTATCAGTCATTACATCATTATCTTTTCATCTTGTCCTTACCTTATCTTTTCTTGAATATTTTCAGTTTTGTTGGTCTGACTCTTTCCTTGATGGTACAGACTGATTTAAATGGATACCAGAGCAAGAACAGCCCGGGGTGGAGCCTAAGGTGGAGCTCGAGGCGGGGCCAGAGGAGGAGCCTGAGGGGGAGCTAGAGGGAAAACTAGAGACGAGACCCTCATTACTCAGGAACAGCCTACTTCAGAGGTCGTAGCACAACCACCTCCACAGCCCTTCGACTTGGAGAGAATGTCAAAGAAATTCAGAAATCTAGGAGGTGTACCCTTCACAGGGCAGGAGTCTGTGATTCAGGCAGAGTCATGGCTTAAGGACTGTGAAAAGATCTTAGAGGGCTTGGAATTAGAGGATCAGCGAAAGCGCTTTCTGGCAGTATGGCAATTAAAAGATGAAGTTGGACATTGGTGGGACACGGTCAAGATTTGCAATGATGTGGCCAATATATCTTGGGCCAAATTTAAAGAACTTTTCAATGACAAGTATGTTCTCCCACAAGCAAGAGAGCGCCTTCGCGAGCATTTCGTCAACCTACAGCAAGGGAGTATGTCTGTTACTGAGTATGTGAGGAAGTTTGATGAGCTTTCACGATATGCTCCTGGGTTGATTCAAGATCCAGTAGAGAAGAATAAAAAATTCATCAAGGGCCTTTCAAAGAAATATTTGAACAGAGTCACTGCTCATATCAAGCTCCCATTCAATGAAGTAGTAGAGATGGCTTGCCGCTACGAGGAGAATGATGAGTCTGGACAGCATGATAGAGTGAAAAATCAAAGCAACAACTAGAAGGAACAAGCTAACAAGAAACCGGAGGCAGGTAATTCTTCTGCTGCTAAGCCCCAAGGGAAGAAGAGGGACATGAGCAAGGTGACATGCTATAATTGCGGCAAGACGGGGCATTTTGAGTCCATGTGTAAAGCTCCTAAAAGAGTTAAGAGGAACGAATCAGGACCTAGCCAGAATCGTAGCCAGAGCTCCCAGAATCGTGACCAGAACCCCCGGAACACTCAGGATTGCTATAATTGCCATAAGCCGGGGCACTTTGCCAGAAACTGTCCCCTATTGAAGAAAACTGAAGTGGCACATGTTTATGAAGGAGCGGATGCACCAGCTTCTGCCGAAGGACCAGGTAAACCTGATGTCTTAGGTGGTACTCTTAATATTAAGAACATCCCTATTACTGTCTTATTTGATACTGGTGCTGCACGAAGCTTTATTTCTAATGATGCAATTAAAGAGTTAAAACTGAAACCAAGAAAACTTAAAGAGTTTATTAGAGCCAATAGTCCGATAGGAGGTTCTCTTATCCTCGATAAATACTGTAGAGTGCCGATCTCCTACTCTTGCTACCAATTCCCTATAAATCTAATTGTTATGAATTTCTCTGGGTATGATGTTATCCTTGGGATTGATTGGTTATCGAGGCATGGGGCTGAAGTCAAATGTGCTGAGAGGATTGTCAAAGTTAAAACTAAACTCGGTGATGTATGTATCCCATGCCATGGCTCAGCCACTGACAGAAAATCATTCTGGTCTTCTCTAGAAGTTGCCCCTACTTCTATTGAGGATATCCCTGTCGTCAAAGATTACTCTGATGTATTCAAAGAAATTGAGGGCTTACCTCCGCATAGAGAAATCAGCTTCAGAATTGACTTAGCTCCGAATGCAAGACCTGTTGTACATCCTATTCGGAGAATGTCGCCAAAAGAAAAGGAGGAGCTGAGGAATCAAACCAAGCAGCTTTTGTGGAAGGGTCTGATTAGGCCCAGCTTCTCAGAATGGGGCGCAGCAGTGGTGTTTGTCCCAAAGTCAGACGGTACCCTCAGGCTATGTGTGGACTATCGTGACCTTAATAAACAAACGCTGAAAAACAAATATCCACTGCCACGTATTGATGACCTGCTTGACCGCTTGCATGGAGCACGAGTATTTTCTAGGATGGACCTAGATACAGGCTTCCATCAACTTCGCATCGCAGAGGAGTGTGTGCCTTTAACTGCTTTCAGAGGATTGGATATATTTTTTGAATGGCTAGTAATGCCCTTCGGTCTATGTAATGCTCCAGCATACTTTGTTGATTTGATGAATAGAGTATTCAGAGATGTTTTAAATAAGTTCATGCTGGTATTCATCGATGACATCCTCATCTTTTCTAAATCCACCGCTGAGCACGAACAGCATCTGAGAGAAGTCTTAGAGATTTTGCGAAGAAATGTGCTGAAAGCCAAATTCTCCAAATGCATATTCTGGCAAGAAGAGGTGAAATTCTTCGGCCATGTCGTATCAAAGGAAGGCATGCCAGTAGATCCAGGAAATATCTCGGCCATCCAAGAGTGGAAGCAGCCTAGAACCCCCACAGAGGTCAGGAGTTTCTTATGACTAGCTGGCTATTATCGGAAATTTGGCAAAGATTTTTCAAAGATAGCTTGTCCATTGACAAACTTGACCAAGAAGCATACAAAATTCATTTGGACACCCGAATGCGAGACAGCTTTCCAAGATCTAAAAAGGAGGTTGACCAATGCTTCTGTGTTGACCATCATAGATAGCAATCAGGACTTCAAGGTCTGGACCGACGCTTCTAAGCAAGGTTGTTTCTTTTATAAATCAACATGTTAGAGATAACATTTTCTTTTAATGTCAAATCTCATTTTAACATGTTATCCTTTATCTATTCAAGGTATTGGTGCAGTGCTGATGCAAAGAGGCAAAGTAGTTGCATATGCTAGCCGCCAATTGAAACCGCATGAGAAGAATTACTCCATGCATGATCTCGAGCTAATGGCCATTGTATTTGCTCTTAAAATATGGAGGCACTATCTCTTGGGTGAGAAGTTCGAAATATATACGAATCACAAATCCTTGAAACATCTTTTTACCCAAAGAGATTTGAATATGAGGCAGCAACGCTGGGTTGAATTTCTTGCAGCCTATGATCTGGATATCCTATATACTCCAGGGAAAGCCAACGTTGTGGCCGATGCGCTCAGTAGAAAGAATGCAGATGACGACAAGCTCATTCTCGCCAATCTCATTATCACTCCTACTCTGATTGATAAAGTCCCTGCTCTTCAGAAGGATGATAAATTTATTCAGAGGATTATCAAAAGAATTCAGGATGGCAAAACCACGAGTTACCAAATTGACGACAAAGGGGTTCTGAGGCTATTAGGCCGAATCTGTGTCCCATACGATTCTATGCTCAGAAGGGAGGTTATGGATGAATGTCATAAATCTAAGCTTAGTATTCACCCTGGGGTGAGTAAGATGTATCACGACCTCAAGTGCACATTTTGGTGGAGGTCCATGAAGAGGGATATTTCTATTTACGTTGCTAGATGTCCCACTTGTCAGCAAGTTAAAAGTGATCAACAGAAACTGGCGGGTTTGTTGCAACCGCTAGGAGTTCCTGGTTGGAAGTGGGAGGAAATTTCTATGGACTTCATTGATGGCTTTCCTCGAACCAGAAAAGGAAACGATAGTATATGGGTGATTGTAGACCGCTTAACAAAGTCTGCCCATTTCATCCCTGTCAGGTCCAATAGAACAGCTCGAAGTTTGGCGCAACTTTATCTTAAAGAGATAGTCAGACTGCATGGGGTTCCCAAAAGCATTGTCAGTGATCGGGATCCATTATTTACTAGCAAATTCTGGGAAGCTTTTCAGGAAGAGCTTGGGACCAAGTTGAATCTGAGCACTGCCTATCACCCTAAGACAAATGGCCAGACTGAGAGGGTGAACCGTATTTTAGAAGACTTGTTGCGAGCTTGATTTCTTGATAATGGTAGTTCATGGGAGGATCATTTGCACTTGGTGGAGTTCTCTTACAATAACAGCTACCAAGCGAGCTTGAAGATGTCACTGTTTGAATAACTATATGGCAGGCCATGCAGATCTCCGGCACGTTGGGTGGAGCAAGGCAATCGATTAGTCTTGGGCCCCGATATGATTCGTGAAGCATCGGATAAGGTTGATTTGATTAAGAAGCGCCTATTGGCTGCTCAGAGCCGACAGAAGAGCTATGCAGACAAGCGAAGAAGAAATTTAGAATTCTGTGTTGGTGATCGAGTATACTTGAAGGTTTCTCCATTGAGAGGCGTAATTCGTTTTGGGAAGACTGGAAAGTTGGCATCGAGATTCATTGGTCCATTTCCTATTCTCGAAAGGATTGGTACTCTCGCTTATCGAGTGTAGTTGCCTGACTGGTTGCCAGGGGTGCATGATGTATTTCATGTGTCTCAACTCCGCAAGCATGTGCATGATCCAGATCTGATTGAAGATGAATTAAATCAACAGGTTTTGGATATCACTCCGAGTCTAACAGTGAGAAAAGAGCCGATAAAGATCATTGGCAAAGAAACCAAAATTTTGAGGAACAAGAGGATCAACCTAGTCAAAGTTCAATGGAGTGGGGATCCTAGAGACTGTACTTGGGAGACAGAGGATAGCATCAAAAAGGCTTACCCCAAGTGCAGAGTGGACATCTCCGAATAACTCTTGTGTTAAAGTACATTTACCACAATTTACATTTTCCGTCTTGTTTCCTACTTTACTTTGTTTCCTTTTCGAGGATGAAAATCTCTTAAGTAGGGGAGATTGTAACGACCCGGAAAATCCGAACCAATTTAAAAATTTTATTTTAAATAATTTGGTGGAAAAATGTGGCAGAAATTAAAATTTTCATTTTTAAATAGTATTAAAGCCAGTGAAAATAGTCAATTTTCAAACGACCTCTGTTTTCGACGAAACCACTTTTGTTGGAACCAGAATGTCAATTTATTGCTAGGTTTCAATTTATAGAATTTTCGGAATTAATATGTGAGCGTGGCGAAAGAAACTGTGTTTTGTTTAATATAGTCAAATTTGATCGACTGAAAAATAGTCATTTTTCAAACGGTCCCAGAATTCGACGAAATTAATTTTGTTAGGACCTTATCGCCATAACGAAGCTATTTTTTTTTCTGAGTCCGTATGTGGCCTTGGTGAATTTATTTGTGTGAACGAATTAATTGAATAAAGGATTTAAATATTAATTTAAATAAAACAGGCCACAGACAGACGTTTGGGCTGACGAGGCCTGGTTCGTTGGATCAGGAATATGGGTTATTTGCTAGGGACACCTTCTTTTGGACTAAAATCAGTATGGTTTAAAAGTTACGGATTTTTTTATAAAATTACACTAAAACATTATAAAAATAGAAAAAAACCTAGGCCAAAACACTATTCATCGAACTTCTTCAGCCGCCACCCCTAATATCAATGGCCAAATTTGTCCCACCTTCTTCTACTAAGTTCTCCCTCTCCTCCAAGAATTAGACCACATACTTTACATCATTTCGAAGCTCTTGTTCTTCTCTACGATTCCATACCACTTGATCGCTCTCTGGTGCCACCATCACCGAACCACACACACCCAAAGTCGCCGCCAAAAGCCTCGTCGGTCGTCCCTAGGGTCCCACCGAGTTGCGCCATTTCGGGCCCCTGTGGTGCGTCGTTCCGTGCTCCACAACACAGTGTATTCCGATCGCGCCAATTCTCTTTACCTTGGTCGATAATCTCAGCCCTAAGTTTGAACAAAGGGTGTAACTCACGGCCGATATCTGTTGAGGAAGAAAGGGTATTAACACTTTGTTTATGATTAATTAAATAATTTATAATTGTTTCTAATCTTAATTAGACGATAACTAATGCATACGACGACGAAAATTTACAATTTCAGAAGCGTTGTGATCCTATTGACAAGATCTACGACTCTGGACTGAAACGGGACAATTCTGGACTGTTGAAATTTTGGACTAAATCGCGAACGAAAGTGAGATTTATTTGTTTAAATTAATTTATTTATTTAATTTATTTGTTTGCGTTGTAATAATCACATGTTTACGCTTCAGTTCTATTTTGTTTCCTACATGTTGATGATGGATTGTTATGTGTTGTAATGGATAGTTGTAGATCCATGTGTATTAATCATGCTATGATATCACTTTTGGTTATTTTGAATTGATCTATTTTATCAATTCAAAAATAAGAGAGATATGATTTGCCATGCTAAGTTATCACTTGTGTTTATTTTGAATTGATCTATTTTATCAATTCAAAGATAAAAAGAAATATGATTGTCACATATTATGTTATCACTCTTTGCCTATTTTGAGTTGATCTATTTTATCAATTCAAACATAAAAAGAAATATGTTTTGTCATTTCATGTTATCACATATTAGAAAATGAACTTTATTTGTAGCGTTGTGTTAACATATTAGAAAATGAACTTTATTTGTAGCGTTGTGTTAACATATTAGAAGATGAACCTTATTTGTAGCGTTGTGTTAACATATTAGTAAATGAACCTTATATCTAGCATAGTGTTATCACATTGAAATCAAACCTTATAATTTGTGTGATGTCATGACATCGAAGTGGAACCTTATTTTTAGCGCTATGTTAATACGTTGATATTTTATTTACATTTCTTTGTAAATAAAAGAAAAAGATCAAAATTTGATTAGCAAACACTAGATTATTTTATTTACATTTCTTTGTAAATAAAAGAAAAAGATCAAAATTTGATTAGCGGACATGAAATTATATTTTATTTACATTTCTTTGTAAATAAAAGAAAAGGATCAAAATTTGATTAGCGGACATGAAATTATATTTTATTTACATTTCTTTGTAAATAAAAGAAAAAGGTCAAAACTTGAAATATGATAAAGTGATTTTATTTACATTACATTTGTAAATAAAAATGGTCAAAACTTGATTATTGAAAAAGTGTTTTTGTTTACTGTAACACCCCGTATTTTCTGAGAATATATAAAAAAAAATGGTTAATTATGAAGAAGTTATTAAGCCTTGAAGTTTATATGTATATGAGAGAAATATATATAGATATATATAAAAATTAAAAAAATAAACATGCAAAAAAGGTTCAAAACAGCAAATTGGGAGGGGGAATAACCGAACCGGCCCATTTTTGAGGTCGACCCGAGCCCCGCTGGGTCGACTAGGAGTTAATCCAGGGTGTTTGGCTGTCATCCCGTGGGCCGATTCGCTCAAATGCAGATTTTGCATTTGAATGGTTATCATGATTCAGGGTTAATCTAATGGTCCTAAATAACTTCCTACACCTATATATACATCCCTACCCTAAACCTAAATCTCATATACAATTCTCTAGCCTCCATTGCTCTCTTTCTCTCTAAAAAAATAAATAAATCAATGGCGTCTCTACTCTGCTGAAACCTAAGCTAGGACTTGTGCTTCTTCTTCCTCCAATTCTGATTAGGACTAAAAGAGAACAGCTACAACACCTTTTTCTTTTAGAATCCAACCAAGGCAAGTACAGTTATTCTCCGCTATAAACGTTAATTATAATTTTGATATGCTTTTAAATCTGAGTTTGAGGTTGTATATATATTCTCTTCTGTTAGATCTGTTTTCTGTGACTGTTCTGTATTCCTTTCTTCTTTTCTGTTTCTATAGCCAGGCTACCACGAGCCTGTGCCCAATCTCATAAAGAGATTAACGTATGAACGCAAAATTTGGGACAATTAATGAATGATGCGAAATTTGACAAGACTGAATTGAACGTATGACTTTAGATCTGAAGCATAAAATATATTGGACATGTGACTTGGGATTGGATGCATAAATTTGACTACGAACATGTAATTTATATATTGCATGCATAGAGTATGTTGTAATTTAGATCTGTAACTAATTAGAGAAATGAACATATGTTATTTAGATCTGTAATTAATTAGAAAAATGAGCATATGTTGTAAACTAGATTTAGATCTATGCATATTCTATGATAAAAGAAAAGAGGAACCATTGTATGTTTACATATGATTGGAGACTTTGGACAAAATGCATATAAAAGTCAAGATCTGATTTTTAGAAGATATAATTTAAAGATTTAGATTGTTGGGTATATTTTGCATTATGATTCATGACTTGAAAAGAAGAAGGATATGGAAAGTTAGGTGTAAAGATTTACATTAATTAGGATATCTATTATTGTGATTACACCTAAATAGGAATTTTTGGATATATGGCATGCATTGTAATTAATGATTATATTTGGTATAATTTACATGTGAATCTGCTGTAAAATGCTAGTTTAACAAAAATTGGAACATATGTTATATGGTAAATTATGTCCATATTCTGCGCTATGTAAATTTATGCAAACATGGAATATATGTTCATATTGTGAATCATGACAATTATGTAGGCATATGAATTTAGGCCTAATTTATGATTAGGCAAGGCATGTAAATAGAACCTTTAGAAATATTAAATCTGCTAATTTGCTAAGTTGCCTAAACTGCTAGTTCTGTTATATGGCCTAGACTGCTATTTAGATTGAAATGCCTAATCTGTTAAATTTGTCTGTTGAGATGCCTAATCTGTTATGTGCTAAAATCTGCTAAGTTGCTTAATCTGCTAAATCCGTTAAGTCGCCTAATCTGAAAAATCTTTTATATGTTAAATCTGTTACCTGCTATATCCGTTGTTTTGATATAATTAGTCTGTTATTGGCGTAATTTGAATTGACTATAGTAATGAATAATTGACATGTATATTAGGCATAGGCATAAATGCTAAACTATTAATTAATTGACCGCAAAGATAAACATGGCCAACTCGAGGTTAGAATGAGTTTGCGGCGTAAACCTGCCCGGAACCGCCCGGCACATCCAGTGGCTGCAAACAATAGGTTCTAATGTGAGAAGTTAGTCATAACATGCGCAAGACACGAGGTTAGGTCTGGCTTGTGGCAGAAGTCTGCCCGGAACCGCCCGGCATATCCAGCGGCCACAAGCTACCGACCTAATGTGAGAGGTCTGTGCATTAATAATTAATTAATGCAAATCTAAGATAAGAATGACGTCTAAAACGTATTGGGGAAAATAGGGTTAAACCAACGGGATTAATAGGTGTAGTAAAACCCGTCCATGAATCTGTAGGCCCAATACAAAGTTAGACAAATCTGAAAAATCTGTACATCTGACCCGTTAGTCTGAAAACTTGTTAACTTAATTTGTGAACTAGTAAATCTGAATTCTGTATGTCTGAACTTGTAAACAAGTTAATCTGAAATCTGTTAGTCTGGGGACACAAGGTTAGGAGGGGAATTACTTGTGTCATCTGTTGTTTGGGACCCATATTAGTCAGTAACCCTTTCTGGTATCAAAACTTTGACCCAACAGTAAGTAGGGTCCGGGCACGCTTACTGAACTAATTATAAGAGGTTCATTCTGATAATGGCGAGGGGTGTTGATGGTGCGTTCCAACCGGGTCATGTGCGTGCATGGATCTCGGTCTGCCTCTGAGGATGTAAGACGCCGTGACATCTGTAAATAGGTCTGTGCCAATTGGTTGACACTTTAGGGAGTGATACACCCTACTGTGGGGCCGACACAGGATATTTATGTATTAGGGAGCCGATCGCTTGGGGTAGGGTTTTAGGGTACACTTAGTTCTGTCTGTTTCTGTTGGTACCGTCTGTTTCTATTGGGTGGTAACACCCGTCTGTTTCTGTGTGGTACCGTATGTTCGGCTGGTAAAGGCCCATTACTAGTGTACACCTAATTCTACATTCTGTTTCCGTAGGGATTAATCTGTTTCTGCTTCTGTTTGTTTCTGATCGGGTAGTAAAGGCCCATTATTAGTATTCTGTTTCGGTTAAAGTATTCTGTACCCGTTCCTGCTTCAATTTAGACATTAGGGTGACACCTAATTCTGCTATACTAGTATTAGTGCAGAGAAGTGTAAAGCAATAGTTTATGTCATTCTGTTCTTCTGTTATATCTGCTACACCTGTTGCAGTTATCTCTCATCAAGTTTTATGTTCATGTCATATTATTATTATCTGTTCATATGCTGAAAGTCACTGGACTTGCCAGACTTTATGTCTGACCCTTGTTGTTTCGCCTCTTTTCTTCCGTTTCCCCCCCCCTCCCCCCCAGGTTTTCTAAGGAGGGAATACTCTAGCTAGATCCGGACTTCTTCTGCTTGAAGTGCTTAAAGTATGGCTTGTCTTCTTCTGTGGGGATTATGATTTTAAACCATGCATTTTGAAGGCTTTTGTACAAGACTGATATTTTGTACTTGAATTCTGAGATTTGAAAAGATGTAACCATATTGATTTCTGTTTCCGTTGTAATAAAGTCAAAAATTTTCAAGTACTGTTTTATCTGTCTTGTAAGTTTCTGTTCTGTTTACTAAAATGCTCCACCAAAGTTAAGGCATTCCCTTCGTGAGTGACCTTAACGGAGGTGGGGTGTTACACTTGGTATCAGAGCTAAAGGTTACCAGATTAGATAAAAGTTTTTGAAAACTATTTTCAAAAAGGTTTTAAAAGGAAGTATTTTCAAAATTAAAGCTTATTTTGAAAAACATGATCCCCAAGAGCCATATATCTTTCTTTCAGTCCTTTTTGTATTGAACCTTTCCTTTTTCGTTTCAGCATGTCTGAAGCATCTGAGATACCAGAGGGTGTCCATGTACCCGGTTGGTTTCGTCAATATCTTGAGGCTAGGACCGTCGTTGCAGGTCCAGCAAATGATCCCCCTCCCCCACCCCCTCCTCGTGCAATTGCTTTCTCAAAGATCTGTAGAGATTTTAGGGCCATGGGTGGAAAGGATTTCAAAGGAACTGAATCATTCGTAGAAGCGAGGAATTGGCTCAAAGAAACTGAGGATCTATTCGTTATCTTCGAGGTGGACGATAGGCAGAAGGTACAGTTGGCGGTATGGTTGCTCAAAGACGAAGCTTCCTACTGGTGGGAAGTCACTAACGCCGAGAGGCCGGTCGAGACATGGATGGATTTCAGAACAAGGTTTGAGACAAAATTCCTCTCGCAAGCTGAACGAAGTTTACAACTGGAAAAGTTCTTATCTCTTAAGCAAGGAAGTATGACGGTCAAGGAATACGTCAACCAGTTCAACCAACTGGCTAGGTTCGGATTGGATTTAGTCAACACTCAGCATAAAAAGGCTCTCCGCTTTGTTAAAGGATTGAGCGAGCCACTGCACAGCTTTGCCATGACCCACGTACCTATGGGAGCGACTTACGAGAAATTGGTGGACATGGCACTACTGCACGAGGAAGACAAGGGCCCGAAAGAGACAAAGAAGGAAGAACCACCGAATAAGAAAGCGGGGCCCAAAAAGGAAACACAAAGGAAGGATGAGAAGACTGAAGATAAGAAGGGGAAAAAGTGCTTTACTTGTGGAAGCTCGACTCATCTGAACAAGGATTGCAGAAAAAGGAAGGGCGCTTGCTTCAACTGTGGGGAGGTGGGACACTTCACTAGGGACTGCCCGAAGAGACGAGGACAAGGAGGGCAGGCGAATAATCTTGAGGCTAGTGGCTAGGATAGAAATAGGAAAATTTCTATAGTAGGTTTAATTTCTTTATCTGATTATGGAGTTAAGACTTTTTCTGATTCTGGTATTTTGATTTTGTAATCGATACTCTGCACTTTAATACTAGTATTATTTCTGAATTCCGCTGTAGGCTCAGACCCATAATCGTTATGGCCCATCTGTTTGAGATTAAGGTTTGAGGGATATCTGTGTTAGGAGTCAAATATGACGCATATATTCTGAGTTTTTGTGGGATATGATTTTATCATGCTTAGCTTCCTAAGAATCATTAGGGAACCTGATCTGTATCAGTAGTCTGTAAATATCTGAATAATTCTGATTTCCAGTTTTGACATTGTCTAAAGAAGGTAATCCTCTGAGTGTCAATCTGATATTGATTTCGGTCTTTGGGGTTGATACTTAGGAGAATTATTTTCTCAACCAATGTCTAATGGGAACCAAGTCTTCGTTCTATCTGTACTCGCTTCCATCACTAGACTCTATCCTATCGATCGAGTGTTCAACTTATAGATAGGAATCCTAATGGGTGTAAACATGTGTTTGAGACATGTTATGTTTGATGGTTGCAAGTGGATGCAAGTGGTTGCTAGTGGTTGCTCGTGGACGCATATACACACACTAGGCACTAGATCGGCTCGAAAACACTCTCATACTGCATATGGATGTGTGAGCATTTTCATTTTTTGTGGATGCAAATTGATTGACTCAGCACATGGATGTTGCATATGACTGAATGGTTGTGCACTCATATAGAAATGATATGTATCGAGTAGGAAAATTGCATACATGTTGGACTCATGGCACTGGCATAATTCGCATTAAGGAGGTCAACTGAATCAGTGGACCGCCTGATCTTTGCATTAGATAAGGAACATATACACACACTTTTGCATATGTTCATACAGCATTAGAAATCCCTAAGGACAATGGATGCCAGTGATTGATGGTTGAGTAGATGGGTGATTGGATGGTAGGACACATTCTTCTCAACTTGAAGATTTCGGGGACGAAATCCTTTAAGGAGGGGAGAATGTAACACCCCGTATTTTCTGAGAATATATAAAAAAAATGGTTAATTATGAAGAAGTTATTAAGCCTTGAAGTTTATATGCATATGAGAGAAATATATATAGATATATATAAAAATTAAAAAAATAAACATGCAAAAAAGGTTCAAAACAGCCAATTGGGAGGGGGAATAACCGAACCGGCCCATTTTTGAGGTCGACCCGAGCTCCGCTGGGTCGACTAGGGGTTAATCCAGGGTGTTTGGCTGTCATCCCGTGGGCCGATTCGCTCAAATGCAGATTTTGCATTTGAATGGTTCTCATGATTCAGGGTTAATCTAATGGTCCTAAATAACTTCCTACACCTATATATACATCCCTACCCTAAACCTAAATCTCATATACAATTCTCTAGCCTCCATTGCTCTCTTTCTCTCTAAAAAAATAAATAAATCAATGGCGTCTCTACTCTACTGAAACCTAAGCTAGGACTTGTGCTTCTTCTTCCTCCAATTCTGATTAGGACTAAAAGAGAACAGCTACAACACCTTTTTCTTTTAGAATCCAACCAAGGCAAGTACAGTTATTCTCCGCTATAAACGTTAATTATAATTTTGATATGCTTTTAAATCTGAGTTTGAGGTTGTATATATATTCTCTTCTGTTAGATCTGTTTTCTGTGACTGTTCTGTATTCCTTTCTTCTTTTCTGTTTCTATAGCCAGGCTACCACGAGCCTGTGCCCAATCTCATAAAGAGATTAACGTATGAACGCAAAATTTGGGACAATTAATGAATGATGCGAAATTTGACAAGACTGAATTGAACGTATGACTTTAGATCTGAAGCATAAAATATATTGGACATGTGACTTGGGATTGGATGCATAAATTTGACTATGAACATGTAATTTATATATTGCATGCATAGAGTATGTTGTAATTTAGATCTGTAACTAATTAGAGAAATGAACATATGTTATTTAGATCTGTAATTAATTAGAAAAATGAGCATATGTTGTAAACTAGATTTAGATCTATGCATATTCTATGATAAAAGAAAAGAGGAACCATTGTATGTTTACATATGATTGGAGACTTTGGACAAAATGCATATAAAAGTCAAGATCTGATTTTTAGAAGATATAATTTAAAGATTTAGATTGTTGGGTATATTTTGCATTATGATTCATGACTTGAAAAGAAGAAGGATATGGAAAGTTAGGTGTAAAGATTTACATTAATTAGGATATCTATTATTGTGATTACACCTAAATAGGAATTTTTGGATATATGGCATGCATTGTAATTAATGATTATATTTGGTATAATTTACATGTGAATCTGCTGTAAAATGCTAGTTTAACAAAAATTGGAACATATGTTATATGGTAAATTATGTCCATATTCTGCGCTATGTAAATTTATGCAAACATGGAATATATGTTCATATTGTGAATCATGACAATTATGTAGGCATATGAATTTAGGCCTAATTTATGATTAGGCAAGGCATGTAAATAGAACCTTTAGAAATATTAAATCTGCTAAATCTGCTAATTTGCTAAGTTGCCTAAACTGCTAGTTCTGTTATATGGCCTAGACTGCTATTTAGATTGAAATGCCTAATCTGTTAAATTTGTCTGTTGAGATGCCTAATCTGTTATGTGCTAAAATCTGCTAAGTTGCTTAATCTGCTAAATCCGTTAAGTCGCCTAATCTGAAAAATCTTTTATATGTTAAATCTGTTACCTGCTATATCTGTTGTTTTGATATAATTAGTCTGTTATTGGCGTAATTTGAATTGACTATAGTAATGAATAATTGACATGTATATTAGGCATAGGCATAAATGCTAAACTATTAATTAATTGACCGCAAAGATAAACATGGCTACCTCGAGGTTAGAATGAGTTTGCGGCGTAAACCTGCCCGGAACCGCCCGGCACATCCAGTGGCTGCAAACAATAGGTTCTAATGTGAGAAGTTAGTCATAACATGCGCAAGACACGAGGTTAGGTCTGGCTTGTGGCAGAAGTCTGCCCGGAACCGCCCGGCATATCCAGCGGCCACAAGCTACCGACCTAATGTGAGAGGTCTGTGCATTAATAATTAATTAATGCAAATCTAAGATAAGAATGACGTCTAAAACGTATTGGAGAAAATAGGGTTAAACCAACGGGATTAATAGGTGTAGTAAAACCCGTCCATGAATCTGTAGGCCCAATACAAAGTTAGACAAATCTGAAAAATCTGTACATCTGACCCGTTAGTCTGAAAACTTGTTAACTTAATTTGTGAACTAGTAAATCTGAATTCTGTATGTCTGAACTTGTAAACAAGTTAATCTGAAATCTGTTAGTCTGGGGACACAAGGTTAGGAGGGGAATTACTTGTGTCATCTGTTGTTTGGGACCCATATTAGTCAGTAACCCTTTCTGGTATCAAAACTTTGACCCAACAGTAAGTAGGGTCCGGGCACGCTTACTGAACTAATTATAAGAGGTTCATTCTGATAATGGCGAGGGGTGTTGATGGTGCGTTCCAACCGGGTCATGTGCGTGCATGGATACCGGTCTGCCTCTGAGGATGTAAGACGTCGTGACATCTGTAAATAGGTCTGTGCCAATTGGTTGACACTTTAGGGAGTGATACACCCTACTGTGGGGCCGACACAGGATATTTATGTATTAGGGAGCCGATCGCTTGGGGTAGGGTTTTAGGGTACACTTAGTTCTGTCTGTTTCTGTTGGTACCGTCTGTTTCTGTTGGGTGGTAACACCCGTCTGTTTCTGTGTGGTACCGTCTGTTCGGGTGGTAAAGGCCCATTACTAGTGTACACCTAATTCTACATTCTGTTTTCGTAGGGATTAATCTGTTTCTGCTTCTGTCTGTTTCTGATCGGGTAGTAAAGGCCCATTATTAGTATTCTGTTTCGGTTAAAGTATTCTGTACCCGTTCCTGCTTCAATTTAGACATTAGGGTGACACCTAATTCTGCTATACTAGTATTAGTGCAGAGAAGTGTAAAGCAATAGTTTATGTCATTCTGTTCTTCTGTTATATCTGCTACACCTGTTACAGTTATCTCTCATCCAGTTTTATGTTCATGTCATATTATTATTATCTGTTCATATGCTGAAAGTCACTGGACTTGCCAGACTTTATGTCTGACCCTTGTTGTTTCGCCTCTTTTCTTCCGTTCCCCCCCCCCCAGGTTTTCTAAGGAGGGAATACTCTAGCTAGATCCGGACTTCTTCTGCTTGAAGTGCTTAAAGTATGGCTTGTCTTCTTCTGTGGGGATTATGATTTTAAACCATGCATTTTGAAGGCTTTTGTACAAGACTGATATTTTGTACTTGAATTCTGAGATTTGAAAAGATGTAACCATATTGATTTCTGTTTCCGTTGTAATAAAGTCAAAAAATTTCAAGTACTGTTTTATCTGTCTTGTAAGTTTCTGTTCTGTTTACTAAAATGCTCCACCAAAGTTAAGGCATTCCCTTCGTGAGTGACCTTAACGGAGGTGGGGTGTTACATTTACATTTCCTTTGTAAACTAAAAGAGCAAACTTAGTGATAGAACTTTATTCACATATCTTGTGTGAATAAAATTAACAATTTTGACGATAGAATTTTATTCACATCCCTTATGTGAATAAAATGAACAATATTAGCAATGAACTTTTATTCACATTCCTTATGTGAATAAAAATAAACAAATGTAACGATGAAATTTTATTTACATTTTATATGTAAATAAAAAGAACAAATTTTGAGACAATATTTATTTACATTTTCTATGTAGGATAAAAAGAACAAATCTTGCAATAACATTTATTTACAACTAGTGTAAATAAATAAGAAAAAGTAAAAAGGACATTTATTTACAACCAGTGTAAATAAATAAGAAAAGGTTAAAAAGACATTTATTTACATTTAGCGTAAATAAATATAAATAAGAAAAGACATTTATTTACATGTAGCGTAAATAAATAAGTAAAAAAATGGGTAATTACATTTATTTACAAGTAGCGTAAATAAATAGGAGAAATAAGAAGAAAATGAAAAGTTACATTCATTTACGTTTAGAGTTAATAAATGAGAAAAAGAAATAGTTACATTTATTTACATATAGTGTAAATAAATAGGAAAATGAAAAAGTAACACTTATTTACATGTAGTATAAATAAATAGAAAAAGAAAAAGTAAACTTGCTTACTTTAGGTGAGTAAAAAAAAAAAGGAAAAAGGAAACTTTATTTACATTTAGTAAATAAATATGCATAGAAAAGAATTACAATTTTTGCTTGCATTTTTTTTTAATGTAAATAAATCGTAGAAAAAGAATGGAGTTCGCCAAACGGTCTATATTTATATATATATATATAATTCAACGAAACACGCGCGGCAGTTCGCGTTTCGACAATCGTACCTTTAAACGATTATACAGAAAGACCCGACCGTCGGATTTTCCCAAAACTAGAACCGTTAGGACCGCTTTGGGAAGAGATTTCCAACGATATGAATTTCACCAAAATCCAACGGTTAGATTTCAAGATATGTGTAAATCAAAATTTGGTAAAAACAGCGCCAAGGCCGCCCTTTTGCCTGAAGCGTCGTTTGTTTATTCTGAGCTATTTTTAAATAAATAAAATAGCGATAAACCGTTATAAATAGATATTGACGATATGAAATGATTTAAAAGACAATTATGCGAATAATTATTTGAAAAGATCGAGTTTAACTCATTTCAAATAATTACACGACGATTAAGTCGAAGATATAGAAGACGGCGATTGAAGACCGACGGTCTTCACGGCGAATGGATGGCGACCGATGCCCTCGACTGACTTGCTCCCAGAAAAGGGTTAAACCGTGGTAATCGTCCGGACGTACGTGTTGATTGTTCGGATAGACGAGAACCTCTCACGTGTCTCCGGTTTCGTTCAGACCCAGAACGAACTTGTAAATGGATGTGTGTCTGACATTGAAATTCGTTTCATGTAATTAAATCGATTTCTATTAATGTATATCTGATTGGTGGTGGAGAATTTATTCTCTGCTTAACACCCCGGTATGTATTAATAGTTATTGATAGCATGGCGTGAATTGTCAAGGTGGCACACCAAGATGTAGATGATCAAGGCTTTTGTTGAAAAGCAGAGCCTTGTGGTTGATGATCAGAGCACGGCCTATATAAGTGTAGCTTTGTATATAGCGTGACTTCGCGAGCCTCACACCCCGGTATAAGTCAAAAACGGGATTAGGACTGCAGGGAGTGCACACGTTTCTTTCTAGCTAGGGGTAGTGTCGGTGCTTAAACTGGCCGACATTTTACTTATGTGGATGATGGATTGAGGTACCTCGGGTTTTATAGGCCGGAAGTGGTCATACTATAGGTCCAAAGGGACCGGGAAACGTGTGTTCAGGCATAATTAATCCACCACCGTTTGGTGGGGACCGGCCCTGAAGATCCAAGGGTTGCCCATAGGTGTGATCCTGAGGCATTTGCTAGAGTGTCTCGAATCGGAGAGGACGATCCCTAGCCTCGATTTCATGATAGAAAACCAATTTCCAATACGACATTACGGCCTTGATTGTAAACTTATATATGGCGACATAGTATATGGTACCTATGCCGTCTAGGATTGATACATTTACATTGAAGTATTTTAAACTATTAGACACTAATAATAATATTAAAAATATTATTTTACACGTATTAAGCATGTTTGATCATCATAAGGGGAAACTCTATCCTCTGGTTTGTGTTGCATTGTGTGATAGGACTTGAGTCTTATGATGATTTCATTTTTCAAAAGTCATTTCATTGTTTTTGTATAAACTTTATTAAACCTTGCACTGGCAATCAAATGGAGTAAACCCGTTCCGCGTTAGCGGCATGGTCCTATGATTCGCCATATTGTTAGTTAGTATAGAAAGATTTCTCATACCAGTCCCACGACTGACTCGATGTTTGTTTCACTTTGCAAACTCGGGTGCCCTCTCTTTACGCGGGCAGCCAAGTGACAGGTTCTTAGGGAGACATTTTCTGGATTGAAGACTGCTTGGAAGGAGAAGACGAAGACTCTCTTTTATCTTTATCTTTTGCTTTAGAGACTTTATTCTATCTTGTATTTTGATGTACGTCATGGAGTTTAGACCTATTTCCTTTGAAACTTATTTCCTTTGATTCAGACTTTTATTTTGCTAAGTTGTATCCTGTAAACTGCGTACTCTATGGTTCTGTTTATGTGATGTTTATGACATTTTTCTTTCTGCTGCATTAATTATGTGTTATGATGTTATCTGGTTCTGTTATTGTTATAAATATGTTGTATTCCAAATGATTATCCTTACTTTCGGTCCACGGAAGTTTGGGGTCGTCACACGAATATAGTTTATTCGTAAGGAGTTAAATGATAAGAGTTAGTGAGTTAAAGTTAATCGAGTTAAAGTTAATGGAGTTAGGGTTAATTGATTTGAGTTAATCGAGATATATTTTGGAGTTAGATATTTCAGAAGTAGGGATTATAACGCTATAGTTATAATCAGTGTTTTTTAATAAAGAAGTGGATTCATAAATAGAATCCGAGAGTTACGGAAGGAAGTGTTAAAGATTTAGATGGTGAACTTTGTCTATTTCGAAGTTAGAAATGTTGTTCAGTTAAGGTCTGAGAGGTAATTATAATCCAACTTGATTGACTTCGTTTTTAACTAAGGAATGGTTAAGGTTCGACAATAAAGATTGGTTAAGTGAATTTAGTTAATGTGTAACACCCCGTATTTTCTGTGAACTTAAGAATTACAAATCTGAGTATAATTAAAATATAAAATCAGAATCAAGGGAAACGGGCTGTGCCATTGCGTTCGTCTCGGAAAAATACGCGAAATAGAGTCCGAAATTTCGTAAATCGGAGTCCATATGACCAAGTTATGGCCTTCCAAAGTTCAGAAAAAAATTAAACAGCACAGACCAGGTCGACTGGGGAGTCGACCCTAGAGTCGACCTGCCCCCAGGGGGTCGACCCTAGAGTCGACCTGCCCCCAGGGGGTCGACCCTAGAGTCGACCCTAGAGTCGACCTTCCCCCAGGGGGTCGACCCTAGAGTCGACCCTAGTGTCGACCTGGGGGTCGACCTGCCTCCCGAATCTGCTTTTCTACCTGGGTGCGTTCTGATGTATCTGGTCTCGTTTTCTGTCTAGATTCGTCTGCCTAAACCTATTTAAACAGCCCCAAACCCAGCCTTCTCTGCACACAATTCTATTATGCTTCTTCTTTTCCTCTGTTCTAATAAAAAAATGAAAATGGCGTCGCTACTCTGCTGGAATCAAAACTAGAAGCTAATCAACATCAACCTAAGCAATTCAATTCAAATTTGAGATAAAAGCTTCTGCAACAATTCTGCAACAACTAAAGTTCTTTCTTTAATCCAACCAAGGCAAGTACAGTTATTTTCCGCTATAAACGTTAATTCTGATTTTGACATGAATTGTGAATCTGAATCTGAGATTATATCTGTTCTGTTCTGATTTGGTTTATCTTATTCTGTACCTCTTTCCTCTTTCTGTTCTATAGCCAGGCTACCACAAGCCTGAGCCAATCTCATAAGAGATTAACATGCGCTAAAATGTTTGGGACAGTAAAATGAATGATGCATAAATTAGGCATGACCAATAGGTGACTAATTTGAGGAAAGAACATGGACTGTAGCTAGAACATGAATCTGAGACATATGATTGGACATGTTATATTTATAACATAAAAAGGTATTGAACATATGATTTGTGGACATGACGTAAGAAGGTATATAATTGAACATAAATATAGACTGTATTGAACACATGATTTAGGATAAAGAGAATATGGCCTAGGTATAAAGATTTACATGAAAGTAGGATATCTATTAATGTAAATAAACACCTAAGTAAGGGACCTTTGGGATATTTGACATGCATAGTAATCTATGGCTATATTTGGTATAAATTATATGGATCTTCTGTACTATGCAAGTTTAAAAATTTAGAACATGTGATATATGGTAAAGTTATGACCATAATCTGTGCTATGTAAATTTAATACAAACATAGGGTATATGATAATATTGTGAATCAAGACTATTATTTATGCACGTGAACTTAGGCAAGATTTATAATTAGGCAAGGTATGAAACTTTAAGAAATGAGTAAATTTGTTATATTTGCCTAATTTTCTAGTTGCGTTACATTGCCTAATCTGCTAGTTCTGTTATATTGCTTAATCTGCTAGTTCTGCTCTACTGCCTAGTCTGCTAGATTTGTTCATCTGCAAAATCTGTCATCTGCTAAGTCTGTTGAAAATACTAAATCTGCTAGTTTGCTTAATCTGCTAAGTCGCCTAATCTGAGAAATCTGTTATCTGCTATATCTGTTGAGTTGGTATAATTAGTCCGCTATTGACATAATCTGAATAATTGACATGTATATTAGGCGTGGGTATAAATGGTAAATCATTAATTAATTAATTGGCCGCAAAGATAAACATGGCTAACTCGAGGTTAGAATGAGTTTGCGGCGTAATTCTGCCCGGAACCACCCGGCATAATCCAGTGGTCGCAAACAATAAGTTCTAATGTGAGAAGTTAGTCATAACGTGCTTGAAACCCGAGGTTAGACTCAGTTTGCGACAGAAATCTGCCCGGAACCAACCGGCCTAACCAGTAGCCGCAAACTGTCAGTCTAATGTGAGAGGTCTGGGCATTAATATTTAATTAATGAAAATCTGAGATAAATATGATGTCTAAACCGTGTTGGGCGGATAGGATTAAACCCACTAGACTGATGAATTTAATAAATCTGTTCTGTGAATCTGTAGGCCCAATTACAAAGTTAGACAAATCTGTAAGTCTGTTAATCTATAACTGGTTAATCGGTAAGTCTGTTAAATCTGTATATCTGATCCGTTAGTCTAAAAACTTGTCTGTGAACTAGTTGATCTGAATTCTGTATGTTTGAACTTGTAAACAAGTTAATCTGAAATCTGTTAGTCTGGGGACACAAGGTTAGGAGGGGAATTACTTGTGTCATCTGTTGTTTGGGACCCATATTAGTCAGTAACCCTTTCTAGTATCAAAACTTTGACCCAACAGTAGGTAGGGTCCGGGCACGCTTACTGAACTAATTATAAGTGGTTCATTCTGATAATGGCGAGGGGTGTTGATGGTGCGTTCCAACCAGGTCATGTGCGTGCATGGATCCCGGTCTGCCTCTGAGGATGTAAGACGCCGTGACATCTGTAAATAGGTCTGTGCCAATTGGTTGTCACTTTAGGGAGTGATACACCCTACTGTGGGGCCGACACAGGATATTTATGTATTAGGGAGCCGATCGCTTGGGGTAAGGTTTTAGGGTACACTTAGTTCTGTCTGTTTCTGTTGGTACCGTCTGTTTCTGTTGGGTGGTAACACCTGTCTGTTTCTGCGTGGTACCGTATGTTCGGGTGGTAAAGGCCCATTACTAGTGCACACCTAATTCTACATTCTGTTTCCGTAGGGATAAATCTGTTTCTGCTTCTGTCTGTTTCTGATCGGGTAGTAAAGGCCCATTATTAGCATTCTGTTTCTGTTAAATTATTCTGTACCCGTTCCTGCTTCAGTTTAGACATTAGGGTGACACCTAATTCTGTTATACTAGTATTAGTGCAGAGAAGTGTAAAGCAATAGTTTATGTCATTCTGTTCTTCTGTTATATCTGCTACACCTGTTACAGTTATCTCTCATCCAGTTTTATGTTCATGTCATATTATTATTATTTGTTCATATGCTGAAAGTCACTGAACTTGCCAGACTTTTTGTCTGACCCTTGTTGTTTCGCCTCTTTTCTTCCGTTTCCCCCCCAGGTTATCTAAGGAGGGAATACTTTAGCTTGATCTGGATTTCTCTTTGCTTGAAGTGCTTAAAGTATGGCTTGGCTCTGCATAGCTTCCGTTCTATGGGGATTATGATTTTAAACCATGCATTTTGAAGGCTTTTGTACAAGACTGATATTTTGTACTTGAATTCTGAGATTTGAAAGGATGTAACCATATTGATTTCTGTTTCCGCTGTAATAAAGTTAAAAAATTTCAAGTACTGTTTTATCTGTCTTGTAAGTTTCTGTTCTATTTACTAAAATGCTCCACTAAAGTTAAGGCATTCCCTTTGTGAGTGACCTTAACGGAGGTGGGGTGTTACACTTGGTATCAGAGCTGAAGGTTACCGGATTTGATAAAGAATTTTTGAAAACTATTTTCAAAAAGGTTTTGAAAAGGAAGTATTTTCAAAAGTAATGCTTATTTTGAAAAACATAGTCCCCTAAGCCATATATCTATCTTTTGATCCTCTGCTTGAATCCTTGTTTCCTTCTTTCTTGAGTCTCTGGGGCTCCCGGCTTTTTGGGAGGTAACCTCGTCAAAGGGCAAAGTAGTGCCCGACTTCCATCGATAGCTGTAGTAGTTTCACCTGCGGCTAGTTTTCTTTAGAGCTTTGAAGGATTTTTCCGGGCGATGGAGGCAGCTTTCGAGGGATTGGTCAACATGTTACACAAGGATAGTAAAGATGAGAATGATGAGGTTTGGCTAAGGAGCACAACCCAAAGGTGAGAAACTCATATAGACTTAGTTCACAATGGAGGCAAAAGGTAAACACAAAAGAAGGAAGGAAAGTTTGAAGATAAGGAGGAGGAAAGTGTTTTACTTAGGGAAGCTCGACTCATCTGAATAAGGATTACCGAAAGAGGAAGGGGAGGGTGCTTGCTTCAACTGTGGTGAGATGGGGCACTTTACTAGGGACTGCCCGAAGAAACGAAGGCAAGGACAGAGGACAGGACCAACTTCTGGAGGGCATGCAAACACTCTCAAGGCTAGTGGATAGGATAGAAATAGGGAAAATTTCTGTAGAAGGTTTAATTTTCTTATCTGGTTATGGAGTTAAGACTCTTTCTGATTCTGTACTTGATACTCTGCACTTGAATACTAGTATTGTTTCTGATTCTGCTGTAGACTCAGACCCATAAAGGGTATGACTCATCTGTTTTAAGTTAAGGTTTGAGGGATATCTGTGTTAGGCGTCAAATATGACGCATATATTCTGAGTTTTTGTGGGATATGATTTTATCATGCTTAGCTTCCGACGAATCATTAGGGAACCTGATCTGTACCAGTAATCTGTAAATATCTGAATACTTCTGATAAGATTTCCAGTTTTGACATTATCTAAAGAGGGTAACCCTCTGGGAGTCAATCTGATGTTGATTTCGGTCTTCGGGGTTGACCCTCAGGGGAATTATTTTCTCAACCAATGTCTGATACGAATCAAGTTTTTGTTTTATCTGTACTCGCTTCCATCACTCGACTGTATCCTATCGATCGAGTGTTCAACTTATAGATAGGAATCCTAATGGGTGTAAACATGTGTTTGAGACATGTTATGTTTGATGGTTGCAAGTGGATGCAAGTGGTTGCTCGTGGACGCATATACACACACTAGGCACTAGATCGGCTCGAAAACACTCTCATACTGCATATGGATGTGTGAGCATTTTAAATTTTTATGGATGCAAAAATGGTTGAATCAGCACATGGATGTTGCATATGAGTGGATGGTTGTGCACTCATATAGAAATGATATGTATCAAATAGGAAAATTGCATACATATTGGACTCATGGCACTGACATAATTCGCATTAAGGAGGTCAACTGAAGCAGTAGACCGCCTGATCTTTGCATTAGATAAGGAACATATACACACACTTTTGCAAATGTTCATATAGCACTAGAAATTTCTAAGGACAATGGATGCTTGTGGATGATGACTGAGTAGATGAGTGATTGGATGGTGGGACACATTCTTCTTAACTTGAAGATTTCGGGGACGAAATCCTTTAAGGAGGGGAGAATGTAACACCCCGTATTTTCTGTGAACTTAAGAATTACAAATCTGAGTATAATTAAAATATAAAATCAGAATCAAGGGAAACGGGCTGTGCCATTGCGTTCGTCTCGGAAAAATACGCGAAATAGAGTCCGAAATTTCGTAAATCGGAGTCCATATGACCAAGTTATGGCCTTCCAAAGTTCAGAAAAAAATTAAACAGCACAGACCAGGTCGACTGGGGAGTCGACCCTAGAGTCGACCTGCCCCCAGTGGTCGACCCTAGAGTCGACCCTAGTGTCGACCTGGGGGTCGACCTGCCTCCCGAATCTGCTTTTCTGCCTGGGTGTGTTCTGATGTATCTAGTCTCGTTTTCTGTCTAGATTCGTCTGCCTAAACCTATTTAAACAGCCCCAAACCCAGCCTTCTCTGCACACAATTCTATTCTGCTTCTTCTCTGCCTCTGTTCTAATAAAAAAATGAAAATGGTGTCGCTACTCTGCTGGAATCAAAACTAGAAGCTAATCAACATCAACCTAAGCAATTCAATTCAAATTTGAGATAAAAGGTTCTACAACAATTCTGCAACAACTAAAGTTCTTTCTTTAATCCAACCAAGGCAAGTACAGTTATTTTCCGCTATAAACGTTAATTCTGATTTTGACATGAATTGTGAATCTGAATCTGAGATTATATCTGTTCTGTTCTGATTTGATTTATCTTATTCTGTACCTCTTTCCTCTTTCTGTTCTATAGCCAGGCTACCTCGAGCCTGAGCCAATCTCATAAGAGATTAACATGCGCTAAAATGTTTGGGACAGTAAAATGAATGATGCATAAATTGGGCATGACCAATAGGTGACTAATTTGAGGAAAGAACATGGACTGTAGCTAGAACATGAATCTGAGACATATGATTGGACATGTTATATTTATAACATAAAAAGGTATTGAACATATGATTTGTGGACATGACGTAAGAAGGTATATAATTGAACATAAATATAGACTGTATTGAACACATGATTTAGGATAAAGAGAATATGGCCTAGGTATAAAGATTTACATGAAAGTAGGATATCTATTAATGTAAATAAACACCTAAGTAAGGGACCTTTGGGATATTTGACATGCATAGTAATCTATGGCTATATTTGGTATAAATTATATGGATCTTCTGTACTATGCAAGTTTAAAAATTTGGAACATATGACATATGGTAAAGTTATGACCATAATCTGTGCTATGCAAATTTAATACAAACATAGGGTATATGATAATATTGTGAATCAAGACTATTATTTATGCACGTGAACTTAGGCAAGATTTATAATTAGGCAAGGTATGAAACTTTAAGAAATGAGTAAATTTGTTATACTTGCCTAATTTGCTAGTTGCGTTACATTGCCTAATCTGCTAGTTCTGTTATATTGCTTAATCTGCTAGTTCTGCTCTACTGCCTAGTCTGCTAGATTTGTTCATCTGCAAAATCTGTCATCTGCTAAGTCTGTTGAAAATACTAAATCTGCTAGTTTGCTTAATCTGCTAAGTCGCCTAATCTGAGAAATCTGTTATCTGCTATATCTGTTGAGTTGGTATAATTAGTCCGCTATTGACATAATCTGAATAATTGACATGTATATTAGGCGTGGGTATAAATGGTAAATCATTAATTAATTAATTGGCCGCAAAGATAAACATGGCTAACTCGAGGTTAGAATGAGTTTGCGGCGTAATTCTGCCCGGAACCACCCGGCATAATCCAGTGGTCGCAAACAATAAGTTCTAATGTGAGAAGTTAGTCATAACGTGCTTGAAACCCGAGGTTAGACTCAGTTTGCGACAGAAATCTGCCCGGAACCAACCGGCCTAACCAGTAGCCGCAAACTGTCAGTCTAATGTGAGAGGTCTGGGCATTAATATTTAATTAATGAAAATCTGAGATAAATATGATGTCTAAACCGTGTTGGGTGGATAGGATTAAACCCACTAGACTGATGAATTTAATAAATCTGTTCTGTGAATCTGTAGGCCCAATTACAAAGTTAGACAAATTTGTAAGTCTGTTAACCTGTAACTGGTTAATCGGTAAGTCTGTTAAATCTGTATATCTGATCCGTTAGTCTGAAAACTTGTCTGTGAACTAGTTGATCTGAATTTTGTATGTTTGAACTTGTAAACAAGTTAATCTGAAATCTGTTAGTCTGGGGACACAAGGTTAGGAGGGGAATTACTTGTGTCATCTGTTGTTTGGGACCCATATTAGTCAGTAACCCTTTCTGGTATCAAAACTTTGACCCAACAGTAGGTAGGGTCCGGGCACGCTTACTGAACTAATTATAAGTGGTTCATTCTGATAATGGCGAGGGGTGTTGATGGTGCGTTCCAACCGGGTCATGTGCGTGCATGGATCCCGGTCTGCCTCTGAGGATGTAAGACGCCGTGACATCTGTAAATAGGTCTGTGCCAATTGGTTGTCACTTTAGGGAGTGAAACACCCTATTGTGGGGCCGACACAGGATATTTATGTATTAGGGAGCCGATCGCTTGGGGTAGGGTTTTAGGGTACACTTAGTTCTATCTGTTTCTGTTGGTACCGTCTATTTCTGTTGGGTGGTAACACCTGTCTGTTTCTGCGTGGTACCGTCTGTTCGGGTGGTAAAGGCCCATTACTAGTGTACACCTAATTCTACATTCTGTTTCCGTAGGGATAAATCTGTTTCTGCTTTTGTCTGTTTCTGATCGGGTAGTAAAGGCCCATTATTAGCATTATATTTCTGTTAAATTATTCTGTACCCGTTCCTGCTTCAGTTTAGACATTAGGGTGACACCTAATTCTGTTATACTAGTATTAGTGCAGAGAAGTGTAAAGCAATAGTTTATGTCATTCTGTTCTTCTGTTATATCTGCTACACCTGTTACAGTTATCTCTCATCCAGTTTTATGTTCATGTCATATTATTATTATCTGTTCATATGCTGAAAGTCACTGGACTTGCCAGACTTTTTGTCTGACCCTTGTTGTTTCGCCTCCTTTCTTCCGTTTCCCCCCCCCCCAGGTTATCTAAGGAGGGAATACTTTAGCTTGATCCGGATTTCTCTTTGCTTGAAGTGCTTAAAGTATGGCTTGGCTCTGCATAGCTTCCGTTCTATGGGGATTATGATTTTAAACCATGCATTTTGAAGGCTTTTGTACAAGACTGATATTTTGTACTTGAATTCTGAGATTTGAAAGGATGTAACCATATTGATTTCTGTTTCCGCTGTAATAAAGTTAAAAATTTTCAAGTGCTGTTTTATCTGTCTTGTAAGTTTCTATTCTATTTACTAAAATGCTCCACTAAAGTTAAGGCATTCCCTTTGTGAGTGACCTTAACGGAGGTGGGGTGTTACATAATGAGTGTAAGGTTTTGAGTTGGCATAGCGATGTTTTATTTAAACATCTATTTAAATCCAAATGTAGGAGTTTTGGAAATGTTTTCCAAATAAGAATCAGAAATGTTTTCTAATATAGAAAAAGGGAATTGGAAATGTTTTCCATTGTTAATAACGTATATTTTCTAGATTTAGAAAATAAGAAATGTTGAATATATGGAAACAGGAATAGGGAAATGGATAATTGAATGACAAATTAAATTAAAGTGGATCAGTATTGATTGATGATTTGCTCGGTAAGATTTCCATTTGGAAATACGAACGTTGTTTGTACACATGTTTTCCTTTGATAGTTAAATCACCGACTATGGAAGATTTTGACCATTTCCGTTGTCAATACGGAGAGACCAGGATCAGATATGTTATCTGAAAAACCACTCTGTATGGCATTAGCGTTGCGATCAAGTATGAAGAAGAAAATTGAAGACGGAGTTATGCAAGGGCTTTCCGGTTTACAGAATAGTGCCTTTGGTTTGTCCAGTCCCAGGACAACCGGTATGGAAGAATGTTTGACAGAGTATATTTAACAGATCGCGTAAGCTGATCTCTTCAAACATATGTATGTGTGGTGGCGGAGGAATTCGTTTCTCTTAACTGTATACCTATTTTATTTTTGGGGAAATCAATTTGTGATTTGGCGGGTATGACGATGTGACATTCAAAGTGAATAATTGTGTGATCTGTCAGAGATAAGCGTGGCCTCTAGCCTCACAACCGGGAAATGAAAAAAATCGGGCAGGCAACATGGCTAAGTGTTTGGCTACCAATCAGGGTGTATTACCACCTACCTAGAGATATTCATTTCATTCTTTAATTTATTCAATGATGTCCCATTCGGGAAACGGTTGCTGATCCCAACCGTTGGTGATATACAAGCGAAATGAGTGGTCGGTCATGTGTGGCCGTGTTGCAAGATGTTCTTGTTGAACCCAGTGTATTCCTCTCTAGAGGTACACTATCGGAAGGTGGTTCCATACCTTGTCATAGTTGGAAATCCATTACCCAATAAGTGCTCGCGGTTTTGATTGTATACTATGTATGTAGAGCGTGAGAAGAAAGCGTTTCTGTTAGATGATTATTATATTGTTATTGATATACACAAATATAATATCAAAAGGAATTTCATATAAAGATTATTTGGGTTATCGTAAGGTAAAAACCATCCGTGTTTATGTGTGGATCGGTCTTACGATTTTCCTTTCTTTCAAAATGATTTGAAAGTTAAATCAAATTGATTTGGATTCTCATAAGGGAAAACCCATTCAATTATACGCCGTGGTCTTATGAGATATCGTTTAATTGCTCAAACTATTTTTAAATTGTTTACTCATAACAGTCCCATGACTGACCCGGAGTTTGTTTTGTTTTGTTTTCCCTAAACTCTTGGGTGCCCAATTTTGTACGGGCAGTCAAGTAGTCAGGATTTTACTGATATACTTGGAGAGCTTGGAGCAGGAGGCTTCAGGATTATATAGCTATAGTTATTTTCGCTGTGTTGTATGCGTTGTACTCTGATAATGTTATTGTATCCATATACTGGTTTTATTTCAAAGTTATGTATCTATTATATATTATTCGTTCCGTTGTGAGATTCGTGTTACTCTGATGTTGTAGGTTCTTCTCCTTCTTCTATTCTAAGTTTCTATCTTATCTATTCTCACCCTCTGTTTTCTGGTTTTCAGTGTAATTTGGGTTGGACTTGTGTTATTTGGTCAGCTCAAATTGTACCGGAATTTCGGGACACTACAGTTGGTATAAGAGCTGAAGGTTAAGTAATTACCTTGGCTCTGTGGCGTGACTCAGTAGAGATGGGGTGTAACGACCCGGAATTTCGGCGACTTTGGTTATCGACATAAGCTCGATGTCGATAACCAAAACATCGAAAAATCCCGGTAATTAATGAAAGAAATTAGAGGGTGAGAATAGATAAGATAGAAACTTAGAATAGAAGAAGAAGAAAAACATCATCATCAGAGTAAACACGAATCTCACAGCGGAACGAATAAAATATAACATAACTTTTGAAATACAAACAGTTATATATACAATAGCACTTATCAGAGTACAGCACTTACAACAACAGCGGAAATAATAATAGCGATAGAATCCTGAAGCCTCCTGCTCCAAGCTCTCCAATGTATCTGCAAATCCCGACTACTTGACTGCCCGTACAAATTTAGGCACCCAAGAGTTTAGGGAAAACAACAAAGTAAACTCCGGGTCAGTCCTGAGACTGGTGTGAGTAAAATAGTTTAACACAGGTATATGAACAAGTAAACGATATCTCCTAAGACCACGCCGCAGAACGGAACGGGTTTTTCCCTTATGAGAATCTAAAATATCTTTATATCAAAAACCTTTTGATATTATAATAATGTCTATGTACAAATAGATATCAACTAGCAGAAACGCTTTCATCTCACGTTCTACATATATAGTATACAATCAAAATCGCAAGCACGTATTGGATAATGGATTTCCAACTATGACAAGGTATGGAACCACCTTCCGATCAGTGTACTCTAGGAACGATACACTGGAGTTCAACAAGAACATCTTGTAACTCAGCCACACATGACCGACCACTCATTTCGCTTGAGTGTATCAAATGTACATCACCAACGGTTGGGATCAGCAACCGTTCCCGTATATATATGGGACAGCATTGATAGATTTAAGAAACAAATGAATATTCTCTAGATAGGTGATTATACACCCTACTTCGGTGCGACCGACTTAGCCATGCTGCCTGCCCGATTTCTGTCATTTACCGGATGATGAGGCTAGAAGTTACGCGTTATCATCACATCAGATTCACTCCAAATGTCACATTGTCAGATCCATCAGAATCACTAATTGACTTTCACAACAATACATTATGTGTTAGCTAAAATAAGTTTCCTTCTCCGCTTCCACTCTTGGTACGGTTGAAGAAATCAATGTACGTGACCCTTCTGGAAATACTCTGTCAGACATTCATTCATACAAGTCATCCTCATTCACTTAGAATGTCACATCGTCATACCCGCCAAATCACAAATTTACTTATTCAAAATAACACGGGTATACAACTAAGAGAAACGAATTCCTCCGCCTCCAAACGTGAATACGTTTGAACAGATCAACTTACGCGATCCATTGGATATACTCTGTCAGACCTTCGTCCATACAAGTTGTCCTGGGACTGGACAAACCGAAGGCACTATTCAGTATATCCATCTTAGTCACTGTTATCTAAGACTTATACAATAGCCCTTGCATTTTACTCCGTCTTCAATTATCTTTGGCATATATGATTCGCAACGCTTATGCCAATACAGAGTGGTTCTTTGGATAATAATCCAACCGGTCTCTCCATATTAACAATGTTAAAATGGTCAAAACTTTGATAGTCTGTGATTTAACTATCAAAGAAAAACAAGTGTGCAAACAACGATATCATTTCCAAATGGAAATTATATCGATCAATCATCAACATATATCTATATATATATTCACATTGCCTTATTTTCTATGTTTAGAAAATATATGTTATTAACACTGGAAAACGTTTCCATCTGCTTATTTACAAATCACTACTCTTCCCTAACTATCAGTCCCTGACTGTGAACTAGTATGAGAACAATTCCCTAAGTATAAATCCCGAAGGCTGAAACCAACATCAGATAGACACTTAGAAAACCATTCAATTTACTAATCTCTAGTCAGTTCTAATTTTACTTAACTCTATTTGATTAACTCTGATTGATTTACTCCAACTGGTCAACCTTAATTAATTAACTCTAACTGGTTTTACTTGGATTGACTAACTCCATTTATTAACTCGACTGACTAATTCAATTCGATTAACCTAACTTGATTTACTTATCTCGATTAACTGAACTAATCACTTTGATTAACTCGACTAATTCACTTTGGTTAACTTAACCAATTCACTTAACTAATTCACTTAGTTTAATTTAACTAATTCACTTAACTCCTGTCGAATAAACTATATTCGATAACTCCTCTAACTCTATTCGAATAAACTATATTCGATTAACTCATTTACTCTATTCGAATAAACTATATTCGATTAACTCCTTTGATTTAACTATAATCGATTAACTCCATCGAATAAACTATATTCGATAACTCCTTCGATTTAACTAATATTCTATAACTCACTTCGATTAACTAATAATCGATAACTCCTTCGAATAAACTACATTCGATAATCTCCTCTCGAATAAACGATATTCGATAATCTTCCCTTTCGATTTAACAAATCGATAACTCCTTTTCGAATAACTAAATCCGATAACTCTTTTCGATTTAACTAATCGATAACTCCTTTTGATTTAACTAATCGATAACTCCCTTCGATGAAACTAACATCGATTAATTTAACTCGACGAACTTAACTCGACTCACTTATCTCGATAATCTAACTCAAGAACTTAACTCTACTAACTTATCTCGATAATCTAACTCAAGAACTTAACTTCTATCGAATTACTAATATTCGATTTAACTCCATTCGCTTGACTCTAGATCGCAGCGATCACAATGGTTACGCCTGACTCCCTCAGGAAACATCCGACCGCCGTAGGCTATTTACAGCCCTGCGAATTTCGCTAGCAGTCGTACGAGATGGCAACTTACCCTGAATACTATGTTTGACTAACTCTGTCTCAAATAACTATATTTGATTTACTCTAGTTCGTTTTAACTCTAATCGATTTACTCTAACTGATTTACCTAACTGGTTAACTCTAACTGGTTAACTCTTACTGATTAACCTGACTGACTTAACCAAACTGGTTAACTCGACTTACTTAACCCAACTAGTGAACTCTACTGAACTGGTTAACTCTACTGAACTAGTTAACTCTATTCAACTAACTCGACTCGACTAACCCCTTTCGAATAGCATATTCGTTTTACTAACTTTCGAATACCATATTCGATTTATTCCCTTCGAATACCATATTCGATTTAACTCCTTTCGAATACCATATTCGATTTACTTTATTCACTTTATAAAGATTTCCTTTTTTACAACGTTTTATTCATTTGAAAAGATTTACTTTTAAATAACGGTTCTATACTTTAAAAATGATTTCCTTTTTATAACGTTTCCTTTTCAATTCTATTCGTAAATGATTTACAAATATTTCCTTTTCAAATTTATTCTTGAAATATTCTAACTCCTTAAATTCTCTGAAAAATTCGCCATAACCTCCTTTGTAACGGGAGCATCGGAAAAATCCCCAAACCCGCCACATAGGCCTTTCCATTCAAAAAGAAAATGGTTTGTAATCATTTCCTTTTTGAATATCTCCTATTTATAAATATTCCAATTTATAAACATTTCTTATTTATAAATATTCCACTTTATAAATATCTCTTATTTATAAATATCCCATTTTATAAATATTCTATTTTCAATATCACTTTGAAAATCCCCTTATCAACATTCTGGTATTTCTTATGGTATATAACACACCATATAACAACGATAACTATCGTCCAAAGCACACATAATCAATGTCAGATTATATATCACATTATATATCACAATATATAAATCACAGTAAAATAACTGTTGAGGAATCCAGTTGGATTCCTCCAACCTGTTTCCCTGCATCACTGATGTTACACAGTATAATCAACATCACTTCCAGTTAAATATGAAATATTCTGTTAACAAAATCAATATATAACTATTTAACTATTTATATATATATATTTATATATATATATATATATATAAAATATTCACTAACTGACTAGCAGTTCAATCAAACAGTCAACACACAATCAAACAGACAATATTTAACAGTTCTAAGAATACGTTGTAAAAATAGAACTGTAAAGAGTTGGTGAGTTTTACTCACATTGGCGTGTTAACCGTTGAATAACGGTTCGCGTTATTTGATTCAGTCGGACAATTTATCTCACCATAAATTGTAACGAGTCCCGATTCACTCCCGGTCAGTCTCATTGTGTTGCTCCCGTCCATACGATCCCAACGCAACTTACGGTTCGTCAATCTGATTTCGTATGATCAAGATATGCAATTAACAATTTAATACGTTATATAATTAAACAAATTCTTAGATTATATTAACTTAAACTTTAGTGGGCCTCACCCTTTCCATTCTTGGCCCAACACTAGTTAAACCCGCTCCCATTCAAGCCCATACCTCGTGGCCTCTCTTCCTCCTCATCTCCTATAGGCACCGAACAAAAATCATGGCCATTAGCCCACCTTTCAACCCCATTATCTCCAAGGATATACCACCGAACCTTAAACCGAAACCACCATGCTTCATCTCTTCACACACCCTTCCACCTGGACATACGCACCTCCAACTCGCACGCACACTTCGAAATGCGTTTCCCCAAACCAAACTCGCGACGAACAGGAAGTGAGTGAACCAAAATGTCACCGGAAATGCCCAAAAATATGTAGTAGCTGCTAAAACACCCTACAAACTCAGAAATGATATCGGTTTCGCGAATACATGATTTAATCATTCACTAAGGTAAACCCTAGGGATAAGCACTTCGCTGTGTTATTTCCAGCGAGATCAAAAACTCACCGAGTTCAACAATGTATACATCGAAACGAAGAGAAACTCAGGACGAATCTGAATATACTATTTCCATGATTTATAGAAATTTAAAAGGATTGTTTTGATTTTTTTGAGGAAGGGTTTTCTCACGATTCTTGCAGTGTAAATGAAAGGGAAGTGGCGGCTGTAGCTTATTTGATTTTATAGGGGAGAAACTAATCTTGTGTGGCTCTAAGAAGGAGTATGTGGCTTGTTAAGGTCCACAACAATTATTTTATTTTATTATATAATGTCATACTAGTCCTTAAAAATCCCTGTGATCACTCATGATACCCAAAAATCACCAAACTGGACATGCAGCTAGAGTTCGACATTACGGTCCCAACAAAATTGGTTTTGTCGAATTCCGACTCCGTATGCTCACACAGCGTATTTTTAACTGTCGAAATACTGATTTTTTTACACTCTAAAAATCCATACGGCCACACAGTGACTCTAAAAATCACAGAAACTGACATCTAGCAATAATTCAACACTGCGGATCCAACAAAACTAGTTTCATCGAATTCCGACTTCGTTTGCAAAAGTGGCTATTTTTAAAGCTCTGGATGACCCATTTAAATATATAAATATATTTAAATATAATTAAATTAAATATTTAAAAAT
Source organism: Allium sativum (assembly GCA_030737875.1). NCBI lineage: Eukaryota > Viridiplantae > Streptophyta > Magnoliopsida > Asparagales > Amaryllidaceae > Allium > Allium sativum. The sequence continues at coordinate 498,086,346 of CM060920.1, forward strand.
TAAATATTGTCGTCTATATTCATAGAGGAATACTGTACAACTTCAGAATAATCCTATATTGATTTCTAACTCGATATTTCAATCTGGGTCAACCCGATATTCGATTTATATTGAAATTTCTTTTAAAAATATAAATAATTCCTTTATAACTTATAAAGGAATTCTACAGCGACTTTTCTAAAATTTGATTTGGACGTATCTCAAAATCTACACGACGAAATCCCGATTTTTCTCTTCCACTAGAAAGATATACTCCACCCGCTCCACACGTTTCTTGTTTCACAGAAATCCGGCTTAAAACGAATCATGTACATTCAGTTGAAGTTCGAATCGCCAAATCATGAACTGCAGCGCCATTTCAAGCTCGATTTTAATTATTATATAATTATACGTTCAAACTGTCGTCGATTGAATATATTCGTCAATATAATTCAACTCTAAGCTGAATTAAATCTAAGGGACGACCCCATTCACAGAATATTGTGATTTCCAATATTTTTGATTATTTCTGAATTAAATATATTATTTAATTATTTATTTAAATTAAATATTCACTATAATTTAATTAACAACGATTTGATTCCCTAAATCACTATTTATATAATTAAATAAATTAATTATAATACCCCTGACAATGCGGGTCATTACATGGGGTTAGCAATACACTAGATTGAGTTGAGTGTATATATATATGAGCGTGTATTTGTTATTTGATATAAAAATGGTTTTATATTGTGGAGATTTATAGGTTGAGTTGTTTATGGATTCTGATCGATTAGTTTGATCCACTGTATCAGTAGGAGTTTATAAACAGTTGAATATGATGAACCGACATAGTATGTTTTGAAAAGAGGGTAAATGAAATAATTTTACCCAAATTATATTTTGGTATAAACAAAGTATAGATATTTAAAGTATTATAGTATATTGGATGTGTTGGTTGTGATTATAATCAGATAAGATTATAATTGAAATGGTTATGTAAATAACCAATCAGAATTTATATAAGCGTAATATATGAAATCAGATGAGTTAAATTTGAAATGAAAATCGGAAATTGGAATTAAAATTCTGAAAACATGAAAAGTGTTGTAAATGGAATTGGATTAAATATATGTTAATTTTAAAATCCTGGGAGATTTTAAATTGTTTTACAAGAAGTGTGAATGGTATTTTGAATTGATTTCAAAATGTAAATGTTTAGAAATGGTTTTGAAAAGTGATATAGTATTGAACTCACTTCGATCGCTGGAAAATATATTCCGATGATGAAGTTGACCATCACCGGTGTTCATTTTCAAGTTCTAAGTGATGGATTACTACCAAGGATATTCATTTTGAACTGTTTTGGGAAAAACAAGTTGTTTTAAATCCTAAAAAGGAAAGTTTGATTTTTGAGAAAAGCAAATTTATTTAAAACTCCCAGGAAAAAGACTGTTTGAATTAAAAGCAAATTGAATGGAAATTTGTGGGGACAAACTGGAATTGAAACCAGTTAAGTGGAAATTGAATTGTAATAGAAAATATCAAATAAATTTGGATTGTGAGATATCTGGACTTATGTTAAATTGATAAGTTAAGTGTTGGATGTGAGAATGGAATTTGGCTTGGTTATAAGCGAGTGATGTGGTTTTGAGGATAAGTTGATTGGAGTTTGATTGGGATGACATTGGTATATGCTAAATTGGTAACAAGTGGAAAGTATATAATGATATACCCGACAAAAAGGTACAAGTTTACATTTCTATTGGGTATGAGATTTTTGGGTCGAATTGGCAAGCCGCTTGGCTGTTTGATTTTCTTTTGGGTTGAATAAGGCCTAGAGAGGCGAGTTGTAGTTGTACCGATTGACCAGTACAAAGGAGGTGCTGGTGAAATTTTTTGAAAATTTCGGGTGTTAGAAAATTTTCAGAATTTTTGAAAATTTTCGTTGATAAGAATTAATTAATATTTTAATTGAAATTAATTGGTTCAGTGAAATTGAAGATAATAAGTAAACAAATAATTTTAACCCAGTTAATAGGGTTTGTTTTCTACTTGAGCAATTTCGAGGACGAAAATATTTTAAGTGGGGAAGAATGTAACGACCCGTATTTTAGCGATATAATAATTAATTTATTTAATTATATAAATAGTGATTTAGAGATTTGAATGGTCGTAGAATTAAATAATAGTGAATATTTAATTATATTAAATAATAGAATAATATATTTAATTTCTAAAATAGTCGAAAATAGTTGAATTCACAATATTGTGTGAATTGGGAAATTCAAAATATATAATTCAGTTTAAAATTGAATTACGATAACGAATATATTATTTAAATGAAGTTTGAACGTATAATTATGATATAATTAAAATCGAGCTCGAAATGGCGAGGCAGTTCGTTATTTGGCGATTCGAACTTTAAACGAATATACAGAATCTTTGATTGAAATAAAAAAATTAAAAAAAATTAAGTTTAATATATAAATATTTATGTTTAAAAAAAAAGAATATACAGAATTCGTTTTAAGCCGGATTTCTGTGAAACAAGAAATGTTCGGAGCTGGTGAAGTATGTTTTTCTAGTGGAAGAGAAAAATCGGGATTTCATCATGTAGATTTTGATTTATGTCCAAATCAAATTTTAAAATAGTTGTTATGGAATTCATATATAATTTATAACGATATATAAAAGGAATTTCGTTTTAAATCGAATATGGATTTAATCGGGATTTGAAATACCGAGTTAGAAATTCATATAGGAATATTCTGGTGCCATATGATATTCTAGTGTGAATATATATGATAATATTTATTTATAAATATTTAATTTAATTATTTTAAATATATTTATATATTTAAATGGGTTATTTAGAGCTTTAAAAATAGCCAGTTTTGCAAACAAACTCCGTTTTTGACGAAACTAATTTTGTTGGATCAGAAATGTTAAATTATTGTTAGATATCAAGTTTCGTGATTTTTGAAGTCAGTATGTGGCCGTACGGGATTTTAATGTGAAAAACAAACGATGAATTGACTTTAAAAATACGCTGTGTGAGCAAACAAAGTCGGAATTTGACGAAACCAGTTTCGTTGGGTCTGTAATGTCAAACTCTAGTTGTATGTCCATTTTTATGATTTTTCGATATTGTATGTGATCATAGGAATTTTTAACAATAAATAGATATAGCGGTTGCTTAAAACAAATATAATATTAAAATATTAAAATTTCCTATAAATAACCCTCATTCACCCTAAAGCTAATTTCATTTTCTACGGTGGCCAATATAGCAAGAAAAAGGCGCTGCTACCTTTTTAAGTTGAAACCGTGAGTTTGAAAAATCAAAGAAATTCAAAATAAAATCTATAAATAATTCTAGGTATATATTTGGGTTCCTGGTAATTCTCTCTTCATATTGATATAGGTTTTGTGGCGCTCGAACTCTATTCTGTCGAAGTCAGGTGTTCACAGAGTGACCTAGGGTTTGATTTATGGCGGGATTTAAGTAGTGAGTGACGAATTCGAGTTTTGGTTTGAAGTTAGGAGGTGAAATAGCACCTGTAGATAAAAATTCATGGATTTTGATGTAACTTAATGTCGTGCGAAATCTCTGGGGCACGGCGAGCTACTGTTGAACGCGTTTTACTGAGGTGTTGCGAGTTGAGGTAAACGATGATGGTTGTGTTGAGCTCATTTAGAGGAGAAGAATGATGGTGACGGGATGAACTTTAGTGGAGGAGAGAGTGAGATTGTGGAGGCTAAAGTGATCAAAATGTGGTGTTTTACTGTTGCATATATATACAGTACAGCGTATGAAGAAGTTGGATATTGCGCAGTGGAAGTTGCGTGTGAGTTGTTTGAGGGTGGTAGGAGATTAGAGAGAATTGTTAGAGGAGGAGATTGGTGATTTTGTTTTTGGAAATAACTGAGCGAATGATCGGTAGGGAAAGGAAGAGGATAAGGTAATGGCTTTTAGGAGAGGTGCAGGTTTCGGCAGTAATATTGAAGGAGAAGCTAGAAGATGTGCGGTATGCGTTTGGAAGTGGGTGGGTTGTTGTTAGAATGGTGAGGCCCATTAACAAAGATCAATTAAATTAAAACTATTTAAATATGTACACTAACTTCTAAATGTTATATCTTGGTCATACAATGTCAGAATGATGAAGGGTCAGTCACGTTTGGATCGTATGGACGAGAGCTACCCAATGGAACTGACTGGGAGTGAATTGGAGCTCATTACAATTTATAGCGAAATAAATTGTCCGTTTGAATCAAAGATAGTTAACCGTTATTTAACAATAAATGTCCAATGTGAGTAAAACTCACAACTCTACCGGTTCATATTTTTATAACGTATATTTAGAAATGAAAATGATGATTGATTGCTATATATTGACTGTTTGGTTAAACTGCTGATTTATTGGTTGAAATTATAGATAACGATATATATAATTCGTTAATCAAATATTGATTATGTTTAGCAGAATATTTCATATTGAAATGAAATTGATGTGAATTATATTGTGTAACATCTGTGGATGCAGGGAAACAGGTCGGAGGAATCCAACTAGATTCTTCAACATTTATTTTACTGTTTTTCATATATTGTAATATATGATGTGATATATAATCTTTGTTGATTATGTGTGTTGAATGATATTGATCATTGTTATTTGGGTATTTTAAATACCGTAAGAAATACTGAAATGTAGAAAAGGGGATTTTCAAAGTGTATTTTGAAAATAAATTATTTATATAAAATCAATGGATTTTTTATATAAAAAGAAAATGATTTTATAAAAGAAAATAATTATAAAATCAAAGAAATATAGAAAAGGAATATTTTTGAAAACAAATTGAAAAGGAATATTTGTGAAAACAAATAGAAAAGGAATATTTGTGAAAACGAATTGAAAAGGAAATATTTGTATAACATTTACAAATAGAATTGAAAAGGAAATAATTGTAAAAACATTTATAAATAGATTATGAAAGGAAAATATTTATTTGTTAAATAAATAGAATTGAAAAGGAAATATTTATTTATTAAATAAATAGAATTGAAAAGGAAATATTTGTTGAACAAATAAGAAAATAAAAGGAATATTTATTTGGGAAAATAAATAGAAAGATAAAAGGAATATTTATTTATAAAATAAATAAGATATCATAAAAAGAAATATTTGGAAAGTAAGTAGGATTATAATCGGATTAGAGTTAATCGGATTAGAGTTAACCGAGTTAGAGTTAATTGAAAGGAGTCAATCGAGTGGAGTTAATCGATTAGAGTTAATCGAATTAGAGTTAATCGATTAGAGTTAATCGAATTAGAGTTAATCGATTAGAGTTAATCGAATAGAGTTAATCGAATAGAGTTAATCGATTAGAGTTAATTGATTAGAGTTAATCATATTAGAGTTAATCGAATAGAGTTAAACGATTAGAGTTAATCGATTAGAGTTAATCGAATTAGAGTTAATCGATTAGAGTTAATCGAATAGAGTTAATCGAATATAGTTAATTGAATAGAGTTAATCGAACAAGAGTTAGTCGAATATTAGTTATTCGAATAGAATTAATCGAACAAGAGTTAGTCGAATATTAGTTATTCGAATGGAGTTAATTGAATAAGAGTTAGTCGGATTAGAGTTATTCGAATATAGTTTATTCGAAGAAAGATTTGTCGAATAAGGTTATTCGAAGAAGAGATTTAATTAAATATAGTTTATTCGAAAAGAGGTTATTGAATATTAGTTATTCAAAGAGAGATTATCGAATATTAGTTATTCGAAGAGAGATTATTGAATATTAGTTGTTCGAAAGGATTATCGAATATTAGTTATTCGAAAGGAGTTATCGAATATTAGTTATTCGAAAGGAGTTATCGAACATTAGTTATTCGAAAGGATTATCAAATATTAGTTATTCGAAAGGAGTTACCGAATATTAGTTATTCGAAAAAGAGTTAATCCAATATTAGTTATTCGAAGGTAGTTAATCGAATATTGGTTATTCGAGAAAGGAGTTAATCGAATATAGTTTATTCGAATAGAATTAAAGGAGTTAATCGAATATAGTTTATTCGAATAGAATTAAAGGAGTTAATCGAATATAGTTTATTCGAATAGAATTAAAGGAGTTATCGAATATTGTTTATTCGAAAGGAATTAATCGAATATAGTTATTCAAAAAGAGTTATCGAATATTGGTTATTCGAAAAGAGTTATCGAATATTAGTATTCAAAAAGATTTATCGAATATTAGTTATTCGAAGAGAGTTAATCGAGTATTAGTTATTCGAATAAGAGTTAGTTGAATATTGGTTAATTGAATAGGATTTAATCGAATATAGTTAATCGAATAGAGTTTATTCGAATAGAGTTAAAGGAGTTAATCAAATATAGTTTATTCGAATAGAGTTAAAGGAGTTATCGAATATAGTTTATTCGAAAGAAGTTAATCGAATATAGTTTATTAGAAAGGAGTTAAGTAATAAGAGTTAATGAGTTAAAGTTAATCGAGTTAAAGTTAATGGAGTTAGGGTTAATTGATTTGAGTTAATCGAGTTATATTTTGGAGTTAGATATTTCAGAAATAGGAATTATAACGCTATAGTTATAATCAATGTTTTTCAATAAAGAAATGGATTCGTAAATAGAATCTGAGAGTTACGGAAGGAAGTGGTAAAGATTTAGATGGTGAACTTTGTGTGACGGCCCGCCCCGCACCAGTCTGCATTTCCTCCAAAAGTGCGCTGTACACATGCCCGACTAGCATGGGACGGTCGTCAGGAGAAAGGAAAGAAGAGAATGAACTAATCAAGGAACCTGTAGAATGTCTCACAGCGCATCGAACAAAATATAATAATAACATACTTGACATAAAACAGAAGAGACAGTGCATAAGCTGAAAATCAGAACTAAACATCATAGCAGCGGAAAATTCAGAATACAGCTTATTACAACTTTCAAACTGTCTCAAAGCAAAAGAAAGCTAAAATGGAAGATACACCACCAATGCCCAAGCAGTGATCTTCAACAACACAGGGAGAATACTATATATATGTTACGTGGAAGCCTCCTGCTCGTCTCCGGATCATCTACCCGTGCATCACCAGCCAACCTGTCTCTAGTCTGCTCGTGTGAGCACCCAGAGTAATAAGAGGAGACATAAAACTCTGGGTCAGACATAAAGCCTGGTATGAGCGATAAGCATCTAAATAGAATAGTAACAGGTATACTAAACCATACCTGAACCTGGACCTGCAACCAAAGAGTTAGTACCACATACTGTACAGTTCTCTAAGGTGCCATAATGAATAGTGTAAAGAATACGGGAGTGGGGTGTGCATGTCATAATGATAGCAAACAATCATCCACAGCAACCATCCTCACATCTCTCACTCAGTGCGTAAAGCATACGATATCTACCACTTTGGAACACTAGACAAATTGAGGTAACGACGAATCCCGACTTGTAGAAACCCTGCTGTGACCAAGCCAAACATACGGAGTCATGACCAAACATTTCAATGACCCATTTCATTGATCGTAGCCCTTGGTTCTACCAATGCCATAATGGCCCTGAATCCGCCTCCGTACCTCCTACCATAGTGGTCCAAAGCTACAGACATCGTAAACCCCTTAGCACGCGTCCCGCGGCAAAGCCCAACCATGAAGCGAACTCATTGATTCCCATCTGAATCTTGAGCTCTAACTTCTCATTTGAACTTCCTTTGCATCTCGGGTTTGGTCGAATTGGAGTGGGTCTTCAGAAGAGTTGTCGCGCAGTAACAGTCCTAGAACTCGGTTCGGTTCGTTAGTCATTGCCCTCGTCGGTTCGGTTCGGTCCTCCATCCTTGTCATCTTCCATTCAGTTCGGGTCGGGTACTTCACTCCGGGTCGGGTCGGTGTCCTCCTCCGAGTTGGGTCGGGTTGTCGTCTTCCTTCCAGTTCATGCTCCTTCTCCGATCAGCTCCCTCGTTTTCCATCTACTCCGATCCGATCCGATCCCTTCGCCTTACTCCAGTTCGATCCGCTCCGCTCCCTAGCTTACTCCGATCCGATCCGCTCCCAATGTTCTTCCGATCCGATCTGGCCTCCATTGTTCTTCCGATCCGATCCCCTTGTCCACTCCAACTCTAAGTAAACGGCCTTCCTTTTTCCCAAGTCTTTTATGTGCCAAACTCCAGTTCGGGTCGGGTTTTCTTGCCCAGTTCACATATCCGATCCGAGCCCTCATCCGATCCGATCCGAAGCCCTACACAACTTTCTGCAACTTTTTCCAGCAACTTGTTTACGCCGTTCGACGACCTTTTTTACAAATCTAACTATTCTAATCAATCACAATTCATGTCAAATAATCATAAAAACATAGCAAACTAACCACAAACACCAAAACAATGAATTCATATGTCAAAATGGATCAAATGTGCCCAAAACCCCTTATTTTCCCTTAAGCATGTTTAAGCAAATCTAATCATAGGGTTAACAAAACTTAATCAAATCGAACCAAATTTCAACCAGAGGCATAAAACATTATTTAAGAATTTCTAAACATTTTTCCAGAATTATTAGTGTATAAATTCGCTAATCTTCACTAATTACCCTTAATTAACTGTAATTAGTGTCAAAATGATGCTATCACTCACCTTGGCCACAAAATAGAACACCAAATCTGAAATACTCTCTGTTCGGGTCGAATTCCTATGTGTAGCAGCAGCTCCAACCTTGCTTTGTTGCTATTTGGCCTTGTTTTGATGTAGTCTAGGCTTAATCTTCACTAAAAATGTGTTTAGCAGTGGTTTTAGAGGATGGAAGCCATTACTAGGGTCTCAAGAAGGTTTGTGGCGGCTCAAAACTGAAATGGAAATGATTTCCTAACCCTAATCAGTCCTCCTATACCTCTAAACCCGAAATTCCCCTCTGGGCCTAGCTGCTAATCACCCGGTTAAGCCCAATTAAGCTGTTTTTCACCATCTGAAACTTGTTTCAGCCATATCTCCCAAACGGTGAGTCCGTTTGGCTAATGTGACCACTCTACGGAAAGAGAAACCATCATCCGGAGCCAATGGAAGTGGTTTCAAGTCAAAATTCATTTCCAGTCAAAAGTTATGGCCAAAACAGTACCAACTAGGGGTAAAATGGTCATTTAAAAATCGGGAAAATCATGAACATGGGAAATGACCACAATAGTCGTCTCCCAAAGTTACATGACCATACGACTTCGTATGTGAATGAAATAAATATCCTACGATCCTATGATGCGTAGAATGCGGGTCGTTACACTCTCCCCCCTTAAGAAATTTCGTCCCCGAAATTCCTTAACCTAAAACATACAAAGGATCCCGCCTGCCTAACAACCACATACAACAATCAAACATGCAAAACAAGCAAACAAGCCTATCCTAGCATGCGGAAAACTAAATCGAAGCCAAAATCTTACCAGGCAAAGAGTTCTGGGTGTGTCTTCCTAATGTTCTCCTCTGTCTCCCAAGTACAATCATTCTCGTTCTCGCCCCACTGAACCTTGACTAGTCTCACCTCCTTCCTTCGAAGTTGCTTCATGTCGTACTCGACAATACGGGTCGGCTTGCGGTTCCCAACCGCCTCGGGTTCTACTTCGAAGTCCTCTAACTGATCAGGTGAAATAGTCATATCTGAGTCGTGAACGAACTTCCTTAGTTGGGAAACATGAAATACATTGTGAACTCCCGCCATTTTCTCTGGTAAGTCAATTCTATATGCCAAATTCCCGACTAGCTCGAGAACAGGGAATGGGCCAATGAATCTTGGTGCCAACTTGCCTCTCCTGCCAAATCGTATTACGCTCTTCAACGGAGAAATCTTGACAAACACCAAGTCGCCAACGGAGAATTTTAAGTCTCTTCTCCTCTTATCGGCATAACTCCTCTGCCTATCTTGGGCAGCCTTCATTCGTTGTTGAATGGTCTTGATTTTATCTGAAGTTTTCCTCACCACATTTGGTCCAAGCATAAACTTCTCGCCAGTCTCTATCCAACATGATGGTGAGTTGCATGGTCTTCCGTACAATGCTTCAAACGGAGCCATACCGATACTGGATTGGTAGCTATTATTATATGCAAACTCTACTAGATGCAAATGATCATCCCACGATCCACCAAAATCCAATATACATGCTCTCAAGAGATCTTCCAAAATACGATTCACCCTCTCCGTCTGACCGTCGGTCTGAGGATGATATGCGGTACTGAGATGTAACTCTGACCCTAGAGCCTCTTGCAAGCTGTTCCAAAACCCACTAGTGAACAACGGGTCTCGGTCACTCACAATGCTTTTAGGTACTCCATGGAATCTCACTACCCACTTCATATACAATTCTGCCAACTTGGCTGCCGTTCTGGTCGATTTGACTGGTATAAATCTTGCATTTTTAGTCAATCGGTCCACAATCACCCAAATGCTATCATGTCCCGATCTAGTCCTTGGTAAACCATCGATGAAATCCATCGAGACTTGCTCCCATTTCCATTCGGGAATTTCTAATGGTTGTAACAACCCACTAGGCTTCTTTTGCTCGGCTTTAACTAGCTGGCAATTCATGCACTTGGATATAAACTTCCCAATGTCTCTTTTCATCCCTTCCCAGTAGTAGGTCTGCTTCATATCTCGATACATCTTGTTACCACCGGGGTGTATAGTCAGCTTTGAGTGATGACATTCTCTAAGTACTTCATCTCTCAATCCATTGACATTGGGTACAACAAGCTTTCCATTCTTTCTAAGCCATCCTTCTCGATCAAGCCCATACTTGTTCATCTCCTCATCGATATCCATCCTTAACTTGGAGATGATTTCCAATAGATTAGGATCGTCCCTCTGACTAGAGCCGATCCGCTCAATCAAGGTGGGTCTGATCGTCAAACTTGCTAACATTTCTGGATCCAGTTCGCACTTTGGTCTGAAATCAAACCCCGCGATATACTCCAGTTGCTTCCATTCTAAAAACATAGCCCCTAGGCTGGCATGTCTCCTACTAAATGCATCAGCCACCGCATTGCCCTTTCCTGGTGTATATGCGATGTCAAAATCGTAGGAAGCTAAGAACTCTAACCATCTCTGCTGACGGAGATTCAGATCTTTCTGAGAGAAGAGATACTTTAACGACTTATGGTCTGTAAACAGCTCAAATCTTTCTCCCAAGAGATAGTGTCTCCACATCTTTAACGCGAACACGATTGCCGCCAATTCTAAATCATGGGTAGGGTATCTTCTCTCGTGCGGTTTCAATTGCCGACTTGCATAAGCAACAACCCTACCTCCTTGCATCAATACAGCACCCAGTCCGGTACCACAAGCGTCCGTGTATACCGTCATCTCTTCATTCCCTTTAGGAATGACTAATACTGGCGCGCTTGTCAACTTGTCCTTTAGACTCTTGAATGCATTCTCTCACCTTCCATCCCAGACAAAAGCTTGATCCTTCTTGGTCAACTGGGTCAATGGTGCTGCTATCTTGGAGAAACCTTGGATAAACTTACGGTAATATCCAGCTAGTCCCAAGAAACTTCTTACGTCTGTTGCATTCTTGGGCGTAGACCAATCCTGTACCGTAGCCACCTTCGCTGGGTCCACGGCAATCCCATTTTCTGATACAACATGGCCCAAGAATCTCACTTCCCTCTTCCAGAAGTGACACTTAGAAAACTTTGCTTTCAATTGGTGTTTTCTCAACACCTCCATTACTACTCTCAAATGTTCCTTGTGTTCTTCCTCTGTCCTTGAGTAGACCAAAATATCATCAACGAACACAAGGACAAACTTATTCAACTGATCTCTAAATACCCTATTCATAAGATCCACAAAATATGCTGGGGCATTGGTCAGCCCGAATGGCATGACCAACCACTCATAAAACCCAGACGGCGTCCGAAATGCCGTTTTAGCTATACTCTCAGCTTCCACTCTAAGCTGATGGAAACCTGTCGCGAGATCCAACTGAGAAAATACTCTCGCGCCACTCAACTGATCGAACAAATCATCTATCCGCGGTAGAGGATACTTGTTCTTCCTCGTCACTTTATTCAACTCGCGGTAATCTACACACAAACGAAGGGAACCATCCGCCTTGGTAGCAAACACAACTGGTGCTCCCCATTCAGAAACACTCCTTCTGATAAATCCCTTCTTCAAAAGATCGCTGACTTGCACCTCGAGCTCTCGCTGCTCCCTTGGTGCCATACGACGAAGTGGCATCACTATAGGTCTGACATCTTTTACCAAATCAATACGGAACTCAATCTCTCGGTGTGGTGGAAGTCCGGTCACTTCTTCGAAAACATCCAAATACTGGCCAACCACGGGCAAACCTGACAACTCACTATGCGGAATGTCAAGGGAGTTTAGAAAACTAGCCAATACCCCCTTACTGGGTAGACCACCAAACACTATCCTCCGCCCATCATCCGCTCTAGCTGTCACCAAAAAGCCCTCACAGTCTACCACCACCCCGTATCTTTGGAGCCAATCTACTCCCAAAATAATGCCAAACCCAGTAAAGCCCAAAACAAAGCAATCACAAACAAACATGCATCCATGACTCGATAAGACCACATTACGACAAATCATGCTAAGGCTAGTAGAACCACCAATCGGGTTTGTCACTACTAAAGGTCTATCGACAATCTCAGGCTCCAATCCCAACCTATCTACCAGGTCACTATATATGAAAGAACTGGAAGCTCCGGTATCAAACAAAACTCTAACAGGAACATCGTAAACAGAAAGCATACCTTGAATGACGACATTCTTTCCTTTCTCCGCCGCAGTTGGGGCATTCGACGAAGAAGGAATAGCATTAAGGGCATATGCTTTCACCATTTGCTTTTCTTTAGGGGGTTGCGGACACTTGTCCTTGTGATGTCCCATTTGGCCACAATTGAAGCACTTCCTATCCGCTGGCTTGGCCCGACAATTACTAGTATAATGGCCCTTCTTACCACAGCTGAAGCACTCAACATCTTGCTTATTCTTTTTCTTCTGGACATCCTTAGTCTGACTCTGCTTTCTTTTATTCTGGGAAACACCCTTGCCTCCACCACTTGCTTGTGGCTTTGGCTCATCTGCGGATGCAACCTCAGTTTTCGGCTTAGGGTAGAGACTTTCTGACCTCAATGCTTTCCCCACAATCGACTCAAACGACTCATCGATGTGGTTAATAAGCCTTTCCCCCAAGTACTGATCCAAACCAGTTATGAATTTCTCATTCTTCTTCTCGGCAGTATCAATAAGAGATAGCCCATACTTCGACAAAGTGTCAAATTCAGCGATATACTCCGAGACAGCTCTGCCATTCTGCTTGAGCTCCAAGAATTTCTTAAACAGCACTGACTTCTGAGCAGCTGGAATGAACTTCTCGCTAAAGCGAGCTTTAAACTGCTCCCAAGTAATCTGATCTTCGGGAGTAGCTGCCTTTATAGCATTCCACCAATTCATTGCCCGCCCTTGCAGCTGACGGGACGCTAACCTTCTCTTCATTGCATCCTCGATACCCAAATCCTCGAAGATACGTTCACAACTATCCAACCAATCTTGAACATCCGTGGCCGACTCCGTTCCGTGAAACGGCTTCCCACCAAGGCTAGTATAATCCTTATTCAGCTTGGCGAAATCGACCCTCGGCGCCTGCACTATTGGACCACCACCATTTCCATCATTGGGAGCTGCCCTCCGTACATCTCTAAGCATCTCTCTCATGAGGTCAGTAAACATCGTCCTCATGTCAGCAGCATTCCCATTATTGGCTCCCCTACCAGCCCCTCTAGTATCTCGGCTCATCGTCAATCTGAAAAAGGAAACGATTAACGACTCCATAGTGGTGCTAGTGCAGTACAACTCCATCCTTATACTGGTAATAGTATATATATATAAAGCTTTTAAAAATCAAAGTAATCACAAATACGCTCTCTCGTATACATATACTATCTCTCCCTGATAACTTCCCTAGGTTAACTACGCAACCTAGAGCTCTGATACCAAGTGTGACGGCCTGCCCCGCACCAGCCTGCATTTCCTCCAAAAGTGCGCTGTACACATGCCCGACTAGCATGGGACGGTCGTCAGGAGAAAGGAAAGAAGAGAATGAACTAATCAAGGAACCTGTAGAATGTCTCACAGCGCATCGAACAAAATATAATAATAACATACTTGACATAAAACAGAAGAGACAGTGCATAAGCTGAAAATCAGAACTAAACATCATAGCAGCGGAAAATTCAGAATACAGCTTATTACAACTTTCAAACTGTCTCAAAGAAAAGAAAGCTAAAATGGAAGATACACCACCAATGCCCAAGCAGTGATCTTCAACAACACAAGGAGAATACTATATATATGTTACGTGGAAGCCTCCTGCTCGTCTCCGGATCATCTACCCGTGCATCACCAGCCAACCTGTCTCTAGTCTGCTCGTGTGAGCACCCAGAGTAATAAGAGGAGACATAAAACTCTGGGTCAGACATAAAGCCTGGTATGAGCGATAAACATCTAAATAGAATAGTAACAGGTATACTAAACCATACCTGAACCTGGACCTGCAACCAAAGAGTTAGTACCACATACCGTACAGTTCTCTAAGGTGCCATAATGAATAGTGTAAAGAATACGGGGGTGGGGTGTGCATGTCATAATGATAGCAAACAATCATCCACAGCAACCATCCTCACATCTCTCACTCAGTGCGTAAAGCATACGATATCTACCACTTTGGAACACTAGACAAATTGAGGTAAGGACGAATCCCGACTTGTAGAAACCCTGCTGTGACCAAGCTAAACATACGGAGTCATGACCAAACATTTCAATGACCCATTTCATTGATCATAGCCCTTGGTTCTACCAATGCCATAATGGCCCTGAATCCGCCTCCGTACCTCCTACCATAGTGGTCCAAAGCTACAGACATCGTAAACCCCTTAGCACGCGTCCCGCGGCAAAGCCCAACCATGAAGCGAACTCATTGATTCCCATCTGAATCTTGAGCTCTAACTTCTCATTTGAACTTCCTTTGCATCTCGGGTTTGGTCGAATTGGAGTGGGTCTTCAGAAGAGTTGTCGCGCAGTAACAGTCCTAGAACTCGGTTCGGTTCGGTAGTCATTGCCCTCGTCGGTTCGGTTCGGTCCTCCATCCTTGTCATCTTCCATTCAGTTCGGGTCGGGTACTTCACTCCGGGTCGGGTCAGTGTCCTCCTCCGAGTCGGGTCGGGTTGTCATCTTCCTTCCAGTTCATGCTCCTTCTCCGATCAGCTCCCTCGTTTTCCATCTACTCCGATCCGATCCGATCCCTTCGCCTTACTCCAGTTCGATCCGCTCCGCTCCCTAGCTTACTCCGATCCGATCCGCTCCCAATGTTCTTCCGATCCGATCTGGCCTCCATTGTTCTTCCGATCCGATCCCCTTGTCCACTCCAACTCTAAGTAAACGGCCTTCCTTTTTCCCAAGTCTTTTATGTGCCAAACTCCAGTTCGGGTCGGGTTTTCTTGCCCAGTTCACATATCCGATCCGAGCCCTCATCCGATCCGATCCGAAGCCCTGCACAACTTTCTGCAACTTTTTCCAGCAACTTGTTTACGCCGTTCGACGACGTTTTTGACAAATCTAACTATTCTAATCAATCACAATTCATGTCAAATAGTCATAACAACATAGCAAACTAACCACAAACACCAAAACAATGAATTCATATGTCAAAATGGATCAAATGTGCCCAAAACCCCTTATTTTCCCTTAAGCATGTTTAAGCAAATCTAATCATAGGGTTAACAAAACTTAATCAAATCGAACCAAATTTCAACCAGAGGCATAAAACATTATTTAAGAATTTCTAAACATTTTTCCAGAATTTATTAGTGTATAAATTCGCTAATCTTCACTAATTACCCTTAATTAACTGTAATTAGTGTCAAAATGATGCTATCACTCACCTTGGCCACAAAATATAACACCAAATCTGAAATACTCTCTGTTTGGGTCGAATTCCTATGTGTAGCAGCAGCTCCAACCTTGCTTTGTTGCTATTTGGCCTTGTTTTGATGTAGTCTAGGCTTAATCTTCACTAAAAATGTGTTTAGGAGTGGTTTTAGAGGATGGAAGCCATTACTAGGGTCTCAAGAAGGTTTGTGGCGGCTCAAAACTGAAATGGAAATGATTTCCTAACCCTAATCAGTCCTCCTATACCTCTAAACCCGAAATTCCCCTCTGGGCCTAGCTGCTAATCACCCGGTTAAGCCCAATTAAGCTGTTTTTCACCATCTGAAACTTGTTTCAGCCATATCTCCCAAACGGTGAGTCCGTTTGGCTAATGTGACCACTCTACGGAAAGAGAAACCATCATCCGGAGCCAATGGAAGTGGTTTCAAGTCAAAATTCATTTCCAGTCAAAAGTTATGGCCAAAACAGTACCAACTAGGGGTAAAATGGTCATTTAAAAATCGGGAAAAATCATGAACATGGGAAATGACCACAATAGTCGTCTCCCAAAGTTACATGACCATACGACTTCGTATGTGAATGAAATAAATATCCTACGATCCTGTGATGCGTAGAATGCGGGTCGTTACACTTTGTCTATTTCGCAGTTAGAAATGTTGTTCAGTTAAGGTCTGAGAGGTAATTATACCCCAACTTGATTGACTTCGTTTTTAACTAAGGAATGGTTAAGGCTCGACAATGAAGATTGGTTAAGTGAATTTAGTTAATGAGTGTAAGGTTTTGAGTTGGCATAGCGATGTTTTATTTAAACATCTGTTTAAATCCAAATGTAGGAGTTTTGGAAATGTTTTCCAAATAAGAATCATAAATGTTTTCTAATATAGAAAAAGAGAATTGGAAATGTTTTCCAATGTTAATAACGTATATTTTCTAAATTTAGAAAATAAGAAATGTTGAATATATGGAAACAGGAATAGGGAAATGGATAATTGAATGACAAATTAAATTAAAGTGGATCAGTGTTGATTGATGATTTGCTCGGTAAGATTTCCATTTGGAAATACGACCGTTGTTTGTACACATGTTTTCCTTTGATAGTTAAATCACCGACTATCGAAGATTTTGACCATTTCCGTTGTCAATATGGAGAGACCGAGATCAGATTCATTATCTGAAAACGATTTTGTATAGGCGTTAGCGTTGCAATCCAATATGATGAAAAAAATTGAAGACGGAGTTATGCAAGGGTTGTCCTGTTTATAGAATAGTGCCTTCGGTTTGTCCAGTCCCAGGACAACCTGTATGGAAGAATGTCTAACAGAGTATATTTAATGGATCGCGTAAGTTGATCTTTTCAAACGTATTTACGTTTAGTGGCGGAGGAATTCGTTTCTCTTAGCTGTATACCCATTGTATTTTTGGAGAAATCAATTTGTGATTTGGCGGGTATGACGATGTGACATACAAAGTGAAAAATTGTGTGATCTGTCTGAGATGAGCGTGGTCTCTAGCCTCACAACCGGGAAATGACAAAAATCGGGCAGGCAGCATGGCTAAGTAGTTGGTTGCCAAGTAGGGTGTATTATCACCTATCTAGAGATATTCATTTCATTATTTAATCTATTCGATGTTGTCCCATTCGGGAAACGGTTGCTGATCCCCACCGTTGGTTATATACATTTGATACACTCAAGCTAAATGAGTGGTCGGTCATGTGTAGCTGGGTTGCAAGATGTTCTTGTTGAACCCAGTGTATTCCTCTCTAGAGGTACACTATCGGAAGGTGGTTCCACACCTTGTCATAGTTGGAAATCCATTACCCAATAAGTGCTCGCGGTTTTGATTGTATACTATGTATATAGAGCGTGAGATGAAAACGTTTCTGCTAGATGATTATTATATTGTGATTGATAGACACTATTATAATATCAAAAGGAATTTGATATAAAGATTATTTGGGTTATCGTAAGGTAAAAAACATCCGTGTTTATGTGTGGATCGGTCTTACGATTTTCCTTTCTTTCAAAATGATTTGAAAGTTAAATCAAATTGATTTGGATTCTCATAAGGGAAAAATCCGTTCCGTTATACAGCGTGGTCTTATGAGATATCGTTTAATTTCTCAAACTCTTTTTAAATTGTTTACTCATACCAGTCTCATGACTGACCCGGAATTTGTTTTGTTTTGTTTTCCCTAAACTCTTGGGTGCCCAATTTTGTACGGGCATTCAAGTAGTCAGGATTTTACAGATATACTTGGAGAGCTTGGAGCAGGAGGCTTCAGGTGTAACGGCAAGGAATTTCGCTCGATCCGAATCAGTCGTTAAACCGATCTAGACCGTTCGAAATCCCTGATCGTTTTGAGAACAGGACAAATCAGAACACAAACAGAAGAACATTTCATTGCTATTACAACAATTCCATCAGATACAAGAATATACAGAGTATAATTGAATAAATTACATTCGATAAATATCAGAGATTACAATAAATTCAATAGCAGCGGAAAATAATACAAGCACAACTGAAGATGATATACGGATACAGAGCTTTCCGGATATCATTCCAGCTGTAAACCAGGATCCTGTGAATATAAATCTGCAAAACCAAAACTACTAGCTGCCCATGTGGAAAATAGGGGCACCCAGAGTTTAGGTTAAAACAATAAACTCTAGGTCAGTCATGTGACTGGTGTGAGAACTAAAACAGTTATTAAAACTTTACTTTAAAAGAGAGTAATTCAAGGGACCACGCCGTAAAACACGGAACGGGTTTCCTTCCAAGAATACCAGTCCATAGGATAAACAGCGCAATGCTTTTTCGAAAAATGAAGCTATTGTAAGACCCAGGTCCCATCACACAATGCAACGCAAGCTGGAGGATAGGGTTTTCCCTTATAATAGCCAAACATGCTTGGTACGTTTAAAACAAATCATTTGATACTATTATAGGTGTATAGTGTCAAAACAATTTCAATCATAGACGGCATGGGTACCATATATCATGTCGCCATACTAGTTCTACAATTAAAACCGCAATATCACGTATTGGAAATTGGATTTCCGTCATGAGTCGAGGCAAGGGGAAAGCTCCTCTCCGCTTCGATACACTCTAGCAAATGCCTCAGGACTACACACTCTGGGTAACCCTTGGATCTTCAGGGTCGGTCCTCTCTTACGTTTGAGGATTAATTATTCCTGAACACACGTTTCCCGGTCCTTACAGACCTAAAATCGAGGCGCCTCATCCAACAACCACATAGGTGAAAAGTATATAAATGTCAGGGCTGGTAAGTCACTGACACCACCAAAGCTAGAAAGAAACGTCGTGCTCTCCCCGCAGTCCTTATCCCGTTTTTAACTCATACCGAGGTGTGAGGCTCACGAATTCACGTTATACACAAAGCTGCCACGTAGGCCGTGCTTTGATCATCAACCACAAGACTTTGCTTTTCAACAGAAGCCTTGATCCATGCAACTTAGCGTGCCACACAGGCAATTCATGCCATGCGATTGATATCTATCGATATATAACCTCTAAGCTCGTACGTCTCAGAGAAGGGCGTTAAGCAAGAGAATAAATTCTCCGCCGCCAAACAGATATATATTTAACATAAATCAATCAACACAGAATAAAATCCAATGTCAGACACACAATCCATTTACAAGTTCGTTCTGGGTCTGAACGAAACCGGAGGCACTTTCCTCGCATATCCATCGATCTCCAAGTACGTCTGGACGACCACCAACTATTTCCATCTTCTTGGGTGTACGGCCCAATCAGGATCATCAGTAATTATCCAAACGATGTGAATACTTCTGGTCTTTGACCACCGTCATCATCTTCGACTTATCGTCGAATCAGTTATTCAGAATGGGTATAAACCCGGCCTTTCCGAACAACCCGCGTATATTAAAAACAAATGTTACACAAACACAACATACGCCTCATTCCAATTCATTAGTCACTAACCGTAAATCAGTAAGAGAGCAATTCCCCAAATATTAACCCGAAGGCCGAAACCAATATCAGATCAATACCCAGGAAACCATTCTTCTTAACGAACCTACAGCTAGTTTCTAAATTTTGTAATCTTAGGGAAAGGTTCCCATTAATTTTATCAAAGATAAATTCTTTTAAATTTATTCTTTAATCTTCCTTTGGATATCATTTCAAACCAAATTATGGTTTTCCAAACTAGTCAAGATTAGCGAACCGCACCGAAGTAATTATTTATTTTATTTCCCAATCCCAACCTATTCATTCCATGAAGCAAAACTGGTGATACTCCATACCTAACACCACGATGTTATCGGTAAATTTAATTACCATTTCACGTTCAAATCTAGTTAAAGATTTAACTATCGCTTGGAGCAAAACTGGTGATACTCCATTCTCGCTCATTTTCCAAATTTGATAATTTAAATTATCAATTCACATTTCAATCTAATTGCAGATTCATTAAAACTCATTTTACTGGGTTAAAGAACTAATGTCATTTAAAACATAGTTCACGACAAACCCAAATCACATCCTATTTGTTATCGGGTTAAAGAACAAGTGTTATTTAAAACACCCTTCACGATAAACCCACAAATCAATTCTATTTAAAACCCATTTCAAATCCAATTTATTTATTTAAAAATAAATGGGTTTTAATTTTAGTTCAAAACTAGTTCATTTCGATAAAAATCTATTTTTATCTTTTCAAATATGGAGTTTTTCATCCCAATTTTTTCCAAATCTTTTCTTATGATTTTATACAAATTATTACTATTTTTAATAATTTTATCAATGCCCGTACAGTCGATTTCCATCAACGGCCATCGAACTGCACTTACAGCGACCTTTTCCAAATTTGATTTGGACATATCTCCAAATCCAACCGTTAGATTTCAAATTTCTAATATTCATTAGAAAGCTCTTTTCGATACGAACCCAATGGTTCCGGTTTTAGGAGAATCCGACGGTCGGATCTCCCGTAATGTCCGTTCGAAGTCAATGGTCGAAATTTACGAACTGCCGCGGCGCGGCGCGTTCTATTTAGGCCATTATATATAATATATATATATATATATATATATTATATATATTTCGTCGATTTCCTTTTTAAAACGAATTTCGTAAATCATTTCAAATTTGTTTCAAAAACAATTTCTACCTTCATTTCAAATTCAAATCAAAATTGAATTTTCCCTTATAAATTCGTTTCAATTCGAATTCATTTTCTATTCAATTCAATTCAAATTCGTTTTCTTTTCAATTCAATTCAAATTCGTTTTCTTTTCAATTCAATTCAAATTCGTTATCTTTTCAATTCATTATAAATACGAATATAATCGATATAAATATCGTTCGCGTCAAAATAGCGCATCTCTAATCAACACGGCTTTATATATTTCAATAATTCCGTTATTCTATTCAACAAATGAATATTTATTCTATTCAATACGTGAATCTATATTTTTGACAACACATGACTAATCTCAATGAATGAGTACTGTCCACGTGTGACTATTTTTGTTATTTAATATATTTTATAAAAAAATTGGTATCTATCGTTTGATTTCAAATCAGACTCCAACCGTAAATTAGTAAGAGAACGATTCCCTGAATATTAACCCCGAAGGCCGAAACCAACATCAGATCAACATCCAGGAGACCACTCATCTTAACTATTTTCCAGTTAGTTTCTAATTTTATATATGATGAAGATGTAAATTTTATTATTAAAATATTTCGTTCAACACATGACTAATCTCAACGGATGAATACGGTCAACTCATGAACCTTTATTTTATAATATTCTTTATTTTCTAAATTGGAATGAGGCCCAATCAATTACCATATAACGTTAATTATATGGATTCCATACAACACATGTATATAACAGCAACGATAAATAATCAACCATCATCCAAAGTGCACTACTCTGTATAAGCATCAAATATAGATATCTAACGCTTATAACAGCCTGTCAATCAATCGATCGACATATAACTAATTACTGGGATTAGTGTATGCCGTATTTTATCTCAATACCCGTGTGGGGTTTCAAACAATCAAACACATATTTTATTTGTGCAATTGGGCGATGTGTAAAATTTATCGTCCCAATCAATGTCATTCAAATAGGTGTACATAAACAAACCGTCCGATTTGTAAATGAATATTTATTTATTCATATTCACGTTAAAAATTATATTTTTAACGACCAAATTATTCTATTCAACCTACGAATATTCTATTCGGTTCATTTATTAAATAAAATGATATCTTTATTTTTCTAACTTATTTTAGAAAATTTCGACGGCATAACGGCACGATACTAGAAACGGGACAAGGCCTAGCCTTATCCTCGGTCTAATAATGGCCCACGCCATACACATATCAATCAAACCAATTTCAATTCACCAAACAACCAAATTTAGATCAAATAACCTAACCAATTACACAACCAAACAAACAAGTCCATGGTCTGTGGACAATGGTGTCGGGTGCTACTAAACACTGTCTGCATCCTAGTATATATATATATATAACTAGAAAAGGAAATTTAAAGTGAGAAGTTCTCACATTGATTTTTTTTTCTAACGCCTTTTCTGAACTGCTGAATTGTTGTTCGAGCTCCAGACTTCGCATACAAGCTCAAATCTTAAATCCATCGTTTTTGTAGCACAAGCACGGCATTCTGAACAACTTTTGCCTACGGGACTTTTTGCCGAAAATGCTCCAATTCGCCAGAATTCGCGAAAGTACACGAATTTTACCGCTTTTGAACAGCAGAATTCGAACGCGTTTTCCGAGCAGCTCCGAACTCCAAAACACGACTTCCATATAGCCAAATCGAAGAGAATTTCGTGCTCTACAACTTTGGTTTAGAGGGACTTTGGCCAAAAATGCACCGTTTGGGAGTTATTGGCGAAATAAGGTCAGGGGCTTATTTGCAAAAAGGGCGATTTGTGTAAAATGGGTTTTTTGTGACCGGGGGGCCCACGGCCGGAGTTGGGTGGCTAGCGGGCGGTGGCGGGCCTGATGGACGTGGCGGAGGGTGCTAAGGGCGGCGATGGGGGTGGTGATGGCCGTGGTGGTGGTGGTGGTGATTTGGGGGTTTAGGGTTTTGATTTTGGAAGAGAGAAATGAGGAGGAGGAAGAGGAGGAGGAGGAGGTGCGGGCGGCCGGAGGTGGGCGGTGGAGGCCGGTGGTGGCGCTGGTGGAGGAGGGCAGCGGCGGGTTTGGGGTGGAGGCCATTTTTGAGTTTTTGAAGAGGAAGAGAGAAATGAAATTATGAAGAGAAAAATGGAGTAAAAGTGATTATATGCTACTTTCTCGCGTATCGCCTGAACGCTAACGATTTCTAATCGCCGTGGATTTCAGACACTAGATAGTAGACGTGAAGACGAATCCAACGAAACAAGTTTCGTCGAATTACGAGTTCGTTTGACCGTCCAAAAAAATCATAAAAATGCTCAGATAAGCTCTAAAAATGCTATTTTGGCGCACCATTTCTTCTTGCACGCTCACATGCTAACTTCAAAAATCATGCCCTTTTGGATTTAACCATTTTTAGACGATACGAATCCAGAAAAAAAACAAAATCGAATTCTGAGGTCGTATCAGTAATGTTCCTTTGTAAAATGACTGCTCGTTTTACCCTGAACTGTTTTAGCTCGCACGGCCACATACTGACTCCGTTCGACGCGCCCTTTGGAACTTAACAATAATTTATCATTATGAATCCATAAAAATTTATCTCGCCGAATTCTGAGCTTGTATGTAAAATTTCACTTTTTAAGGGCTATGTTTTGCTAACCGAAAAGCTCCTGCCAATTGCCACTATTCCGGATATCGGAATATATCGAAGCTTATACTTTTCGAAGATCTAAACGACATTTTGAACTCAATGGAAGAGGTTTCGAGTCCAAATTCATCCGTATGTAAAATTTGACTTTTTGGGCCATATATAATTTACATAGCGACTATTCTGAATTTTCAACTGGGCATAACTTTTGATTCCCGCTATGAAATTTCGATTTTTCAGATTCGTTGGAAAGATATTCTCAACTAGATTCTAATATTTTTGGTTTCGCCAAAATCCGATTTATTTTGCACCCGGTATGTTCAATTGAAATTTGAAATCGAATTATCGAACTACCGCGTTATTTTCAATTCCTTTTATAATTTAAAATAAATATTTATATTCTAACGACGATGTATATAAATATATACGTTTGAATTATATTCAAAATAAATTTCTCGTTGTTATTATTTAAAATAATTCATTTTAAATATTCAAAATTCATTAAAATTGCCAAAATAAAAATTTTAAACTGGCTCAGAATTTCGGGTTATTACAATCTCCCCCACTTAAAACTTTTCATCCCCGAAAAGGAACGAAGCCGAAAGTTGTTTTAAAAACCAACTCAATGTTCATTCTGGATTCCATTCTCCAACTTTTCAGTTTCTGAGAATTTTCAATTTCTTCAAAAATTTGGCTAACACCCGGAATTTTCGAAAAATTTCGCCATAACCTCCTTTGTACGGGGAGGGGTTTGGAAATTTATGGGGCCGTATTAGGTACCCAATAAATCCTATAAAGCATACACATATTTATAGTGATATATTCTGGTGTTTACAGGGGAGCGTGTATAGATAATAACTCCAGATAATAAATTCTCGTCACCCTGTCAAAGCCTGAGGGAGTGTGTATTTTAATTGCTCCAGAGAATAAATTCTCGTCACCTCGTCCCGTGTGGGAAATAAATAGTCCATGTGTCGTATCTAAACTAGAGAGACGTGATTATTGTCAACTCTAGACCCGTGTGGGGTTTTTATTAATCTGGCAATTTTATCGTTACAATTTAAATAGTCCATATCAGTCATCAGTTCAACCTGTAAAATATAGTCATCGCCATACAAGCCTCTCGCTCGTATGGTAAATCTTCCATCTCGTCACACAAGCTCCAAATGCTTATGTGGTATATGATGAAGTATGCCTATCTTCCAGAAGTATGCCATCTTCAGGAAGTATGCCATGCAGTGTAGTTCAAAATTAATTGTTACTATCCTATGGCGACATTTATTAATTACACACAGAATAACCAGCACTCTGCATCCAATGGCACTCACAGGAGTTGATATAATAATAAAAGTGCGCATCCAACTCATTAAGGTTTACCTATTTGTCGGGCACGCAAATAAATTCTTTACTCAACAGCTAATCCATTTACCTGTTCAACCATATATATGTATATGCATGCATTTGCAAATAATTTACAATACAATTCAATATTTGGTTCAATTAAGCCTAAATTCACCATTCATTCACATAATGGTTTAAATAAATAATCATACAACACAACCATCAATCAATTAGTGAATTAGCTTTTCAAATTCATAATTTGATATATATACAGAAAAACATGTTTTTGATGCCAAATCACAACAATAAATCTAGCTAGTTTTTGGTTCTCACACCAGTCTAATGGAAATATATAGATATCACACCTTCGTCACTCGAAAATAAATACTGGTGATGGTATACTTCATCATAAGGACCATGTCCGGGCGACTAGAGTGTGACTCTACATCTATCTAACATATTAAAACTTCGAATATACGTTCATGACGCGTATATGCAAAACCTTTATATACTAGATTGTCCAAATCAATATAAATAAATTATTCAAATACATATAAAATGATTTAAATTTCAAAACAAAATTTTTTTCATTTGAAAAATATACTCTTCACACTCGTTCTAGGATACTACTAATCCTATCTCTAACGAGTCATTCTAATTGGATATTACTAATCCAATATCTGATGAATTCTTTCGTATGGTTCTAATGTGTCTTGTTCTCGAACTCTGTAAACCAAAGCTCTAATACCAAATGTAACGGCAAGGAATTTCGCTCGATCCGAATCAGTCGTTAAACCGATCTAGACTGTTCGAAACCCCTGATCGTTTTGAGAACAGGACAAATCAGAACACAAACAGAAGAACATTTCATTGCTATTACAACAATTCCATCAGATACAATAATATACAGAGTATAATTGAATAAATTACATTCGATAAATATCAGAGATTACAATAAATTACATAGCAGCGGAAAATAATACAAGCACAACTGAAGGTGATATACAGATACAGAGCTTTCTGGATATCATTCCAGCTGTAAACCAGGATCCTGTGAATATAAATCTGCAAATCAAAAACTACTAGCTGCCCGTGTGGAAAATATGGGCACCCAGAGTTTAGGTTAAAACAATAAACTCCAGGTCAGTCATGTGAGTGGTGTGAGAACTAAAACAGTTATTAAAACTTTACTTTAAAAGAGAGTAATTCAAGGGACCACGTCGTAAAACACGGAACGGGTTTCCTCCCAAGATTACCAGTGCATAGGATAAACAGCGCAATGCTTTTTCGAAAAATGAAGCTATTATAAGACCCAGGTCCCATCACACAATGCAATGCAAGCCGGAGGATAGGGTTTTCCCTTATAATAGCCAAACATGCTTGGTACGTTTAAAACAAATCATTTGATACTATTATAGGTGTATAGTGTCAAAACAATTTCAATCATAAATATCAATCATAGACGGCATGGGTACCATATATCATGTCGCCATACTAGTTCTACAATTAAAACCGCAATATCACGTATTGGAAATCGGATTTCCGTCATGAGTCGAGGCAAGGGGCAAGCTCCTCTCCGCTTCGAGACACTCTAGCAAATGCCTCAGGACTACACACTCTAGGTAACCCTTGGATCTTCAGGGCCGGTCCTCTCTTACGTTTGAGGATTAATTATTCCTGAACACACGTTTCCCGGTCCTTACAGACCTAAAATCGAGGCGCCTCATCCAACAACCACATAGGTGAAAAGTATATAAATGTCAGGGCTGGTAAGTCACTGACACCACCAAAGCTAGAAAGAAACGTCGTGCTCTCCCCGCATGCCTTATCCCGTTTTTAACTCATACCTAGGTGTGAGGCTCGCGGATTCACATTATACACAAAGCTGCCACGTAGGCCGTGCTTTGATCATCAACCACAAGACTTTGCTTTTCAACAGAAGCCTTGATCCATGCAACTCAGCGTGCCACACAGGCAATTCATGCCATGCGATTGATATCTATCGATATATAACCTCTAAGCTCGTACGTCTCAGAGAAGGGCGTTAAGCAAGAGAATAAATTCTCCGCCGCCAAACAGATATATATTTAACAGAAATCAATCAACATAGAATAAAATCCAATGTCAGACACACAATCCATTTACAAGTTCGTTCTGGGTCTGAACGAAACCGTAGGCACTTTCCTCGCATATCCATCGATCTCCAAGTACGTCTGGACGACCACCAACTATTTCCATCCTCTTGGATGTATGGCCCAATCAGGATCATCAGTAATTATCCAAACGATGTGAAGACTTCTGGTCTTCGACCACCGTCATCATCTTCGACTTATCGTCGAATCGGTTATTCAGAATAGGTATAAACCCGGCCTTTCCGAACAACCCGCGTATATTAAAAACAAATGTTACACAAACACAACATACGCCTCATTCCAATTCATTAGTCACTAACCGTAAATCAGTAAGAGAGCAATTCCCCAAATATTAACCCCGAAGACCGAAACCAACATCAGATCAATACCCAGGAAACCATTCTTCTTAACGAACCTACAGCTAGTTTCTAAATTTCGTAATCTTAGGGAAAGGTTCCCATTAATTTTATCAAAGATAAATTCTTTTAAATTTATTCTTTAATCTTCCTTTAGATATCATTTCAAACCAAATTATGGTTTTCCAAACTAGTCGAGATTAGCGAACCGCACCAAAGTAATTATTTATTTTATTTCCCAATCCCAACCTATTCATCCCATGAAGCAAAACTGGTAATACTCCATAACTAACACCACGATGTTATCGGTAAATTTAATTACCATTTCACGTTCAAATCTAGTTAAAGATTTAACTATCGCTTGGAGCAAAACTGGTGATACTCCATTCTCGCTCATTTTCCAAATTTGATAATTTAAATTATCAATTCACATTTCAATCTAATTGCAGATTCATTAAAACTCCTTTTACTGGGTTAAAGAACTAATGTCATTTAAAACATAGTTCACGACAAACCCAAATCACATCCTATTTGTTATCGGGTTAAAGAACAAGTGTTATTTAAAACACCCTTCACGATAAACCCACAAATCAATTCCATTTAAAACCCATTTCAAATCCAATTTATTTATTTAAAAATAAATGGGTTTTAATTTTAGTTCAAAACTAGTTCATTTCGATAAAAATCTATTTTTATCTTTTCAAATATGGAGTTTTTCATCCCAATTTTTTTCAAATCATTTCTTATGATTTCATACAAATTATTACTATTTTTAATAATTTTATCAAGGCCCGTACAGTCGATTTCCATCAACGGCCATCGAACTGCACTTACAGCGTCCTTTTCCAAATTTTATTTGGACGTATCTCCAAATCCAACCGTTAGATTTCAAATTTATAATATTCGTTAGAAAGCTCTTTTCGATACGAATCCAACGGTTCCGGTTTTAGGAGAATCCGACGGTCGGATCTCCCGTAATGTCCGTTCGAAGTCAATGGTCGAAATTTACGAACTACCGCGGCGCGGCGCGTTCTATTCAGGCCATTATATATATAATATGTATATATTATATATATTTCGTCGATTTCCTTTTTAAAACGAATTTCATAAATCATTTCAAATTTGTTTCAAAAACAATTTCTACCTTCATTTCAAATTCAAATCAAAATTGAATTTTCCCTTATAAATTCGTTTTAAATTCATTTCAATTCAAATTCATTTTCTATTCAGTTCAATTCAAATTCGTTTTCTATTCAGTTCAATTCAAATTCGTTTTCTTTTCAATTCAATTCAAATTCGTTTTCTTTTCAATTCAATTCAAATTCGTTATCTTTTTAATTCATTATAAATACGAATATAATCGATATAAATATCGTTCGCGTCAAAATAGCGCATCTCTAATCAACACGGCTTTATATATTTCAATAATTCCGTTATTCTATTCAACAAATGAATATTTATTCTATTCAATACGTGAATCTATATTTTTGTCAACACATGACTAATCTCAACGAATGAGTACTGTCCACGTGTGACTATTTTTGTTATTTAATATATTTTATAAAAAAAATTGGTATCTATCGTTTGATTTCAAATCAGACTCCAACCGTAAATTAGTAAGAGAACGATTCCCTGAATATTAACCCCGAAGGCCGAAACCAACATCAGATCAACATCCAGGAGACCACTCATCTTAACTATTTTCCAGTTAGTTTCTAATTTTATATATGATGAAGATGTAAATTTTATTATTAAAATATTTCGTTCAACACATGACTAATCTCAACGGATGAATACGGTCAACTCATGAACCTTTATTTTATAATATTCTTTATTTTCTAAATTGGAATGAGGCCCAATCAATTACCATATAACGTTAATTATATGGATTCCATACAACACATGTATATAACAGCAACGATAAATAATCAACCATCATCCAAAGTGCACTACTCTGTATAAGCATCAAATATAGATATCTAACGCTTATAACAGCCTGTCAATCAATCAATCGACATATAACTAATTACTGGGATTAGTCTATGCCGTATTTTATCTCAATACCCGTGTGGGGTTTCAAACAATCAAACACAGATTTTATTTGTGCAGTTGGGCGATGTGTAAAATTTATCGTCCCAATCAATGTCATTCAAATAGGTGTACATAAACAAACCGTCTGATTTGTAAATGAATATTTATTTATTCATATTCACGTTAAAAATTATATTTTTAACGACCAAATTATTCTATTCAACCTACGAATATTCTATTCGGTTCATTTATTAAATAAAATGATATCTTTATTTTTCTAACTTATTTTAGAAAATTTCGGCGGTATAACGGCACGATACTAGAAACGGGACAAGGCCTAGCCTTATCCTCGGTCTAATAATGGCCCACGCCATACACATATCAATCAAACCAATTTCAATTCACCAAACAACCAAATTTAGATCAAATAATCTAACCAACTACACAACCAAACAAACAAGTCCATGGTCTGTGGACAATGGTGTCGGGTGCTACTAAACACCGTCTGCATCCTAGTATATATATATATATAACTAGAAAAGGAAATTAAAAGTGAGAAGTTCTCACATTGATTTTTTTTTCAAACGCCTTTTCTGAACTGCTGAATTGTTGTTCGAGCTCCAGACTTCGCATACAAGCTCAAATCTTCAATCCATCTTTATTCTAGCACAAGCACGACATTCTGAACAACTTTTGCCTAAGGGACTTTGTAACACCCCACGTCCACTAAGGTCACTCACTTATGGGAATGCCTTAGTTTCGGTGAAGTGTTTTAAGTGAATATAGAACAGAAAGTACAGCAAAGTCAGATATAAAATGATACTTGGAAATAAAAACTTTATTTCATTGCAGCGGAAAGTAATACATGTTTGGTTACATCACAAAACCATAACAAGAGTCAAGTACATAATATCCATCTTGATAAAATAAAAGTACATAATCCCACTACACAACTAATAGCTATAAAAGAAAAGATAAACTGGGCTTTACTCCAACGGTCCAAGCTCCAAAAGATAGATACAGCAATCCAATCAAAGCCCACTGGCACTAGGCCCACTCTGAGAACCTGGGGGTTGGGGAAAAAGATAAAAACAACGGGGTCAGACATAAGTCTGAGCGAGTCCTATAACTTTAACAATACAATCATTAAAGTAACCAGAGAAGACATAAACTTGACATACGGTAATGTCTGGGGATGAATGGCTACACTAAGTAGCTTGGTAGACTTAGGATAAACTAAGATAACCGTAAAGACGCATTTACCCACCCAAGGATAATTACTACACTGCACCACACCAGTCATTCCTACTTAAAGGTTGATCCCTCCCAAGGACTTAGAAAATTTACCCAGTAGTTTCGTGTACCCCTAGCTGACTACATAGGTGCCGTCTGCCCCTATCTCCACTAGGTGTACCCACCACTCCCAAATGATCGGCTCCCTACCGTAGATATCCGTGCTGGCCCCACAGTGGGGTGTATCATTCCCCAAAGTGGCAACCTAAAAGCAACACTGGTGCACGGGTTATACCTACACGATGCAACAACGGCTTATCTACCAGCCCGGGCCCACACACGCATATGAAGCCCGTTGGACTTGCGTTGCCACCGCTACCCCGTTTTGGCCACTTATAGACAAACCCAGTATGCGTGTCCCGTCCTCGGCTTGGGCCGAGCTCACAAAGATACGTATGGGATACCGGTTGTAATGGGCCCCCACAAGCTACCCACCTAAGCTTGTCATTCATTTAGTATAACCCAATAATGGGTCCCCACAAGCTACCCACCTAAGCTTGTCATTCATCAAATGTAACCCTATAATGGGTCCCCACAAGCTACCCACCTAAGCTTGTCATTCATCAAATGTAACCCTATAATGGGTCCCCCACAAGCTACCCACCTAAGCTTGTCATTCATCTAGTGTAACCCACTTAACCCTTTTAATAATCATGTTCACTTACATGTTTAAAGTTTGGTTAAGTCATTCAATTATATTTCAATTGCCACCCAAGGCACCCACTAGATTTTCACATGCCACCCAAGGCACCCACTTAACCCCTCATGTCCCACTACATGCTAATATGGTTAAGTGTTTCCTAATTAATTAAGACCGTGATCTCCCATAAAGACCTCCCACATTAGACTGGCTATTATGACCGCCTGGTTAAGCCGGTAGGGTCCGGGCAGTCTTACGTCATAACAGAGTCTAACCTCGTGTCTTTACTTTAATCACGTATTTAATTTATGGCTAAGACCTCTCACATTGGGCTGACATTTGTAGCAACTGGTTAAGCCGGTAGGGTTCGGGCAGTTTTACACTACAAATGAGTCCAACCTCGTGTCTTAGTCGATTAATTACACCTAATTAATCACCCCCATATTAATTATCCCTAATTAATATCAAGTTTTTCATAACATGGGTAGACCTAACTCAATAGGTAAATTCCCATGGGGTAGACCTAACTCAATAGGTAAATTCCCACTTATGTTAATTTATTTTTATGGTATGCTTAATCATACCCAATCATACTTTTATTAACATATTTATTAACCCCATCGTTCCCCACGTAAATCGTTCTCATTTCATGACATAATAAAGGGAAGATCCATCACAAATATCATGGGTTTAACCAAATCTTAGCATATAACTTTGTCATGGGTTAAGAGGATGTCAACTTGCATATATGAGCATATATTAACCCAACTACATTTAACCCAAACTTGCATATTATCATACACATGACTTGCATAACATGTTGCATATGAACTTGCGTATTATCATACATATGACTTGCATAACATGTTGCATATGAACTTGCATATTATCATACACATATCTTGCATAACATGTTGAACTTGCATATAAGCATTCTCATAACTTGCATAACATGTTAAACATGCATTTAAGCATACACATAACTTGCATAAGCATTCACATTCTTGCATAAGCATTCACATACTTGCATAAGCATGCATAACTTGCATATCATGTTAAACTTGCATTTAAGCATATACATAACTTGCATATGAACTTGCATAACAACCTACACATAACTTACATAACATCATACACATGACTTGCATATGAACTTGCATAACATCATACACATAACTTACATAACATCATACACATAACTTGCATATGAACTTGCATAACATCATACACATAACTTACATAACATCATACACATAACTTGCATATGAACTTGCATAACATCATACACATAACTTACATAACATCATACACATAACTTGCATATGAACTTGCATAACATCATAACTTGCATATCATGTTAAACTTGCATTTAAGCATATACATAACTTGCATAAGCATTCACATTCTTGCATAAGCATTCACATACTTGCATAAGCATTCACATACTTGCATAAGCATGCATAACTTGCATATCATGTTAAACTTGCATTTAAGCATATACATAACTTGCATAACTCACTTGTTAAATATGCATAAACCCACTTATTAAATATGCATAAACATAGGAAAACATAGAGTAGCATATCATTACAAATGATTCAAACTCACTAATCCGCATTCAAGACCATAAGTCTCATTACACCTAATCTACTTACTTTAGCAATTGATGTTAAAGTGATAGAAACTCACCAAAACCAAGATTAGCAAACTTATGAAGTAGAACTAGTTGCTAAATATGAAGAAGATGATGATTAGAGGTTGATTAGCTTGCAACTTCCTTCATAAACTAGTGGAGGCTCCTCTTAAGTTTGATTTTGGCGGCATGAGGCCATCATTTCTATTTTTAGTATGGATTAGGCTTGCATTAGGGTGTATTTATAGGATTAGGGTGTGTTTTAGACCATAGGATTAGCCCTAGGTTAGATTAGGTCCGTCAGATTTAGGAAATCTCTAGAACCCAGCCCAGCCCTAGCCAGAAAACCAGAACTGGTGCACCCAGGTCCTCTGGCTCGACACGCCGTGTCGACAGGCAAGTCGACAGGCAAGTCGACCCCCAGTCGACAGGCCTGTCGACAGCCCTGTCGACATGGCTAGGGCGGGAACTTTCCCGCCTGGCCCCGCTGGCTCCAATTTCAAAATCTGGTTTTGCATTTCTAAATCTGTTTTTAACTTGATTTTTCTGCCAACTTCATTGGGCCATAACTGGGCCATACGGACTCCGATTTACAAAATTTCGGACTCTATTCTGCGTATTTTTCCGAGACGAACGCAATGACGCAGCCCGTTTCCCCCAATTCTCACATTTGAGATTATTTATTCTGCAATTAGTGAATTTTAGCATTAACTGAAATACGGGGTGTTACATTCTCCCCTCCTTAAAGGATTTCGTCCCCGAAATCTCTAAGCTAAGGAGAATGCATATCCTACCATCCAAACAACCATCTACTCAATCCATCAAACACGGGCATCCATTGTCCTTAAAACAATTTCTAATGATGTATGAGCATATGCAAAAAGTGTGTGTATATGTTCCCTATCTAATGTATGAACATATGCAAACCATGATAGTGCCATGCATCCATTATGTATGCGAGAGAACCCTATCGACACATACAATATCTACATGAGTGCACAATCATTCACCAAAATGCATCATCCATATGATAACACAATCATTATACATCCAAAAATATAGCTTCCTACACACATTTTTATGCAATATGCAATATGAAGTGACTGAGCCGATCTAGTGCCTAAAGTGTGTGTATATGCATCCACGAGCAACCACTAGCAAACACTTGCATCCACTTGCATCCATCAATCATAACATGTCTCAAACACATGTTTCGACCAAAGGACTATCCTATCTGAAGGTCAAAGGTACTAACGAGAGGACATACTAAGGATAAGATAAGCACAAGATAAGCGATGAAGGGGAAGCAAAAGGACATACCCTCCGAAAGAAAAAGGGTACCTCGAACGCATCTTCGCTTCCGTCTCCCAGGTAGTTTTGCACTCTTCATCTCCCCATTTTACTTTGACTAGTTGAACCTCTCTGTTTCTCAACTTCCCAATCTCTGACCCAAGGATGCAAGTAGGAGCTCGTCGAATCGTCGCATCTCGCTCTACCTCTACTTCTCTAAGCAAACTTGGCTCTACCACCTCCGTGGTCTCATGTAGGCACTTCTCCAAATGTGATACATGGAATACACCATGTACACTACTAAGTCCCTCGGGCAACTCCACTCTATAGACCATCTGCCCAATCCTTTCCTTAATAGGAAACGGTCCTACAAACCTCGGTGCTAACTTCCCCACGGACCCAAAGCGAACAACATTCCGTAATGGAGATACTCTGACAAAAACCATGTCCCAAATCTTAAACTCAAGATCCGTTCTCCTCTTATTCGCGTAAGATTTCTGTCTGTCTTGCGCCGCTTTCATCCTTCCCTGAATCAAATCGATCTTTTCCGAAGTCTCTCTAACCATACCAGGCCCTTGCAAGATCTTATCCGTAGATTTCCACCAACATGTAGGTAAACGACAAGGCCTTCCATAAAAAGCTTCAAAAGGTGCCATGCCAATGCTAGACTGAAAGCTGTTGTTATATGCAAACTCCACCAATGGAAGATGCTCTTCCCATGTACCTTAAAAAATCTAAGATACAAAACCGCAAAAGATCCTCAGGAAAACGGTTCACCCTCTCGGTCTAACCGTCCGTCTGTGGATGATATGCGGTGCTCAAACACAACTGAGTCCCCACCGCCTCTTGCAAACTATACCAAAACTCACTAGTGAAGATGGGATCTCGATCACTCACTATACTAGAAGGTACTCCATGCAATCAAACTATCTCTTGAAAGTAGACTGAAGCTAGCCATGGAGCAGTCCTCTTACTCTTCACGGGTATGAAATGGGCGCTCTTAGTAAGTCTATCTACCATAACCCAAATTCCCGTATTACCCTTTCTCGATCTTGGTAACCCATCGATAACAATCCATCGAGACACTATCCCACTTTCATTGTGGAGCCTCCAATGGGTAAAGTAACCCACCTGGTTTCTTTTACTCTGCTTCCACTTGTTGGCACACCAAGCATCTAGCGACATACTCGGCCACATCTTTCTTCATACCGGCCCAAAAGAAAACTTGCTTCATGTCTTGGTACATCTTGTCCCCACCGGGATATAAGGTCATCCTCGAACGATGTGCATCACCAAGTATAACCTTTCTCAAACCCTCGTATTACGGTACACAAAGTCTACCGTCTCTACGCAACCACCCCTTATCATCTAGGGTGTACCTACTCAAATGGCTGGACGACTTCCCCCCTTATGAGCTTCTCCACGAACTCAAACAGCTGTGGGTCGTCCCGCTGTGCCTCACCAATCCGTCCCAAAAGAGTAGGTCTGACCTCTAGGGATGCTATCAAACCGGGTATAAAGCCAACAGAAGGTCTGAAGTCAAACATCGAGATATATATTCCAAGCTTCGTCGTTCATCGAACAATGAGCTCAAGGACAACCTTTTTCTACTTAAGGCGTCCGCTACCACGTTACCCTTGCCCAGGGTATATGCTATCTCAGAAACATAGAACACTAAGTATTCCATCCATCTTTGCTGTCTTAAGACTATGCGCTCGAAGAGTCTCCAACACTTCCCTAAGATGTAGGGCATGCTCTTCTCCACTTCCAGAGAAAACCAGGATATTATCCCATACACAATTGTCAATTGTGTCACAACTATCCTCCTCCCACGTAGACCATCCTAGTCGAACTCGACATCCCCCAAATGCAAGCCCCAAAGGCCTAAACCAATATCAGACCAACACCCAAGGGATACCTCCTTCGAATTCAAACGACCTACGTGAGATGATACTAGTAAAAACGGCTAAACAATTAAGCCCTTGACCAACTCTGGATGTCCTTGCCAGTCTTGCTCCAAAACCACCGTTGATCATATAACTGGCTTCGCTTAATCTATTAAGCTCATACGAAAACTTGTTTTGCTCTCAGAAAAGACCAAGATGTCATCCACAAAGACCATCATGAACTTACTTAGGTACTCCCTGAACACCCTTCTTATCAAATCAACAAAGTATGCGGGGCGTTTGTCAAGCCAAATGGCATCACCAACCACTATAAAAACCATCTGGAGTCCTAAAGGCCGTCTTCTCTATTTTATCCTTAGCCACCCTCAACTGATGAAACTCCGTGGCTAAGTCCAACTGCGAAAACACTAAGGCGCCAACCAACTGATCAAAGAGATCATCAATCCTCGGCAATGGGTGTCTATTCTTCTTTGTTAGCTTGTTCAGTTCTCTATAGTCTACACAAAGTCTGAGGGACCCATCCGCCTTCGTGGCAAAAACTACTGGAGCACTCCACTCCGATATACCTCATCTTATGAACCCCTTCTCAAGCAACTCACCTACTTGCCTATGGAGTTCCCTCCTCCCACGAGGAGCCATGTGGCGTCCTGACCAAGATACTGGTTTGGCACTGTCTACCAGATATATTCGGAAGTCAATCTCCCGCTCCGGAGGTAAGCCCTTCACCTCCTCAAACACATCCGAGTATTCCCGGACCACTCTAACAGATCGAGAACTCTCGACCGAAGCATCAAGCGATTCAAGATAACCTAGCATAACAGATTCCATGGGATTACAAGAGATCTCGAGAGTGTTACTCAAGCGGGTCATAAGCCTAACAACTCTCTTTTCACAATCAAGAACGGCACCATTACTGGATAACCAGCCCATGCCCAAAACTAACCCATAGCCCGTAAAGCCCAAAAAGCATCACATCTAAACTCAATGCTAAGTATAGAAACTTTCAAACCCAAACACATCATGGAGCCCCCAATTGGGTTTGAAACAACTACGGGATCATCTACTCAACTGGTGTCTATGTGCAGTGACTCAACTAACAACGATGAGATAAACGAACTCGATGCGTCAGAACCAAATAAAGCACGAACTGGATGATAAAGAAATCCAAATTCCAACCTAGACGGTCCTCTCCCCATCTGGTATACTAGCCGTGAGGGAATACAACTACCCTCCAGAAGATTCCGTACCTTGCCCTTGCCTCTTTGGACAATCCTAATAAGGTGTCATATTCCTCCCCAAAGGATAACTACTAACCTTCTTCTTCTTCCCATTCTCCACTCGTAACCTCCCACCAACGAGGTTTCGTCTCTCATTAACCAACAATCTATTTGAGCTTTCCTCCTATCACCTATCCTATAGGTACCTACCAACTTCAAATCCGACAAATGTCTAAGTCCCTTGAAGTGGTTTTCCATCCTTATCTATCTTAAAAAAAGATCACCTATTCACGGAGGGGAAACTCCAAACGAGAAAGGAAGAGATTCAAAACGGAGAATTCGAAGAATAAAGATATGGCTACCGGGGATTATGCTTTTCTTTCAAAAACTTTACTCTTAAAAGACATGTTTTTGAAAATACTTTCTTCAAAAATTTTCTTAGAAAATAGTTTTTCTAAAATTTTTATCTGTTCTGGTAACCTTAAGCTCCGATACCACGTGTAACACCCCACGTCCACTAAGGTCACTCACTTATGGGAATGCCTTAGTTTCGGTGAAGTGTTTTAAGTGAATATAGAACAGAAAGTACAGCAAAGTCGGATATAAAATGATATTTGGAAATAAAAACTTTATTTCATTGCAGCGGAAAGTAATACATGTTTGGTTACATCACAAAACCATAACAAGAGTCAAGTACATAATATCCATCTTGATAAAATAAAAGTACATAATCCCACTACACAACTAATAGCTATAAAAGAAAAGATAAACTGGGCTTTACTCCAACGGTCCAAGCTCCAAAAGATAGATACAGCAATCCAATCAAAGCCCACTGGCACTAGGCCCACTCTGAGAACCTGGGGGTTGGGGAAAAAGATAAAAACAACGGGGTCAGACATAAGTCTGAGCGAGTCCTATAACTTTAACAATACAATCATTAAAGTAACCAGAGAAGACATAAACTTGACATACGGTAATGTCTGGGGATGAATGGCTACACTAAGTAGCTTGGTAGACTTAGGATAAACTAAGATAACCGTAAAGACGCATTTACCCACCCAAGGATAATTACTACACTGCACCACACCAGTCATTCCTACTTAAAGGTTGATCCCTCCCAAGGACTTAGAAAATTTACCCAGTAGTTTCGTGTACCCCTAGCTGACTACATAGGTGCCGTCTACCCCTATCTCCACTAGGTGTACCCACCACTCCCAAATGATCGGCTCCCTACCGTAGATATCCGTGCTGGCCCCACAGTGGGGTGTATCATTCCCCAAAGTGGCAACCTAAAAGCAACACTGGTGCACGGGTTATACCTACACGATGCAACAACGGCTTATCTACCAGCCCGGGCCCACACACGCATATGAAGCCCGTTGGACTTGCGTTGCCACCGCTACCCCGTTTTGGCCACTTATAGACAAACCCAGTATGCGTGTCCCGTCCTCGGCTTGGGCCGAGCTCACAAAGATACGTATGGGATACCGGTTGTAATGGGCCCCCACAAGCTACCCACCTAAGCTTGTCATTCATTTAGTATAACCCAATAATGGGTCCCCACAAGCTACCCACCTAAGCTTGTCATTCATCAAATGTAACCCTATAATGGGTCCCCACAAGCTACCCACCTAAGCTTGTCATTCATCAAATGTAACCCTATAATGGGTCCCCCACAAGCTACCCACCTAAGCTTGTCATTCATCTAGTGTAACCCACTTAACCCTTTTAATAATCATGTTCACTTACATGTTTAAAGTTTGGTTAAGTCATTCAATTATATTTCAATTGCCACCCAAGGCACCCACTAGATTTCCACATGCCACCCAAGGCACCCACTTAACCCCTCATGTCCCACTACATGCTAATATGGTTAAGTGTTTCTTAATTAATTAAGACCGTGATCTCCCATAAAGACCTCCCACATTAGACTGGCTGTTATGA
Source organism: Allium sativum (assembly GCA_030737875.1). Classification (NCBI taxonomy): domain Eukaryota; kingdom Viridiplantae; phylum Streptophyta; class Magnoliopsida; order Asparagales; family Amaryllidaceae; genus Allium; species Allium sativum. Next base: position 498,125,884 of record CM060920.1, read on the forward strand.
CCGCCTGGTTAAGCCGGTAGGGTCCGGGAAGTCTTACGTCATAACAGAGTCTAACCTCGTGTCTTTACTTTAATCACGTATTTAATTTATGGCTAAGACCTCTCACATTGGGCTGACATTTGTAGCAACTGGTTAAGCCGGTAGGGTTCGGGCAGTTTTACACTACAAATGAGTCCAACCTCGTGTCTTAGTCGATTAATTACACCTAATTAATCACCCCCATATTAATTATCCCTAATTAATATCAAGTTTTTCATAACATGGGTAGACCTAACTCAATAGGTAAATTCCCATGGGGTAGACCTAACTCAATAGGTAAATTCCCACTTATGTTAATTTATTTTTATGGTATGCTTAATCATACCCAATCATACTTTTATTAACATATTTATTAACCCCATCGTTCCCCACGTAAATCGTTCTCATTTCATGACATAATAAAGGGAAGATCCATCACAAATATCATGGGTTTAACCAAATCTTAGCATATAACTTTGTCATGGGTTAAGAGGATGTCAACTTGCATATATGAGCATATATTAACCCAACTACATTTAACCCAAACTTGCATATTATCATACACATGACTTGCATAACATGTTGCATATGAACTTGCATATTATCATACATATGACTTGCATAACATGTTGCATATGAACTTGCATATTATCATACACATATCTTGCATAACATGTTGAACTTGCATATAAGCATTCTCATAACTTGCATAACATGTTAAACATGCATTTAAGCATACACATAACTTGCATAAGCATTCACATTCTTGCATAAGCATTCACATACTTGCATAAGCATGCATAACTTGCATATCATGTTAAACTTGCATTTAAGCATATACATAACTTGCATATGAACTTGCATAACAACCTACACATAACTTACATAACATCATACACATGAGTTGCATATGAACTTGCATAACATCATACACATAACTTACATAACATCATACACATAACTTGCATAACATCATACACATAACTTACATAACATCATACACATAACTTGCATATGAACTTGCATAACATCATACACATAACTTACATAACATCATACACATAACTTGCATATGAACTTGCATAACATCATAACTTGCATATCATGTTAAACTTGCATTTAAGCATATACATAACTTGCATAAGCATTCACATTCTTGCATAAGCATTCACATACTTGCATAAGCATTCACATACTTGCATAAGCATGCATAACTTGCATATCATGTTAAACTTGCATTTAAGCATATACATAACTTGCATAACTCACTTGTTAAATATGCATAAACCCACTTATTAAATATGCATAAACATAGGAAAACATAGAGTAGCATATCATTACAAATGATTCAAACTCACTAATCCGCATTCAAGACCATAAGTCTCATTACACCTAATCTACTTACTTTAGCAATTGATGTTAAAGTGATAGAAACTCACCAAAACCAAGATTAGCAAACTTATGAAGTAGAACTAGTTGCTAAATATGAAGAAGATGATGATTAGAGGTTGATTAGCTTGCAACTTCCTTCATAAACTAGTGGAGGCTCCTCTTAAGTTTGATTTTGGCGGCATGAGGCCATTATTTCTATTTTTAGTATGGATTAGGCTTGCATTAGGGTGTATTTATAGGATTAGGGTGTGTTTTAGACCATAGGATTAGCCCTAGGTTAGATTAGGTCCGTCAGATTTAGGAAATCTCTAGAACCCAGCCCAGCCCTAGCCAGAAAACCAGACCTGGTGCACCCAGGCCCTCTGGCTCGACACGCCGTGTCGACAGGCAAGTCGACAGGCAAGTCGACCCCCCAGTCGACAGGCCTGTCGACAGCCCTGTCGACATGGCTAGGGCGGGAACTTTCCCGCCTGGCCCCGCTGGCTCCAATTTCAAAATCTGGTTTTGCATTTCTAAATCTGTTTTTAACTTGATTTTTCTGCCAACTTCATTGGGCCATAACTGGGCCATACGGACTCCGATTTACAAAATTTCGGACTCTATTCTGCGTATTTTTCCGAGACGAACGCAATGACGCAGCCTGTTTCCCCCAATTCTCACATTTGAGATTATTTATTCTGCAATTAGTGAATTTTAGCATTAACTGAAATACGGGGTGTTACAGACTTTTTGCCGAAAATGTTCCTATTCGCCAGAATTCGCGAAAGTACACGAATTTTACCGCTTTTGAACAGCAGATTTCGAACGCGTTTTCCGAGCAGCTCCGAACTCCAAAACACGACTTCCATATAGCCAAATCGAAGAGAATTTCGTGCTCTACAACTTTGGTCTAGAGGGACTTTGGCCAAAAATGCACCGTTTGGGAGTTATTGGCGAAATACGGTCAGGGGCTTATTTGCAAAACGGGCGATTAGTGTAAAATGGGTTTTTGGTGACCGGGGGGGCCCACGGCAGGAGTTGGGTGGCCAGCGGGCGGTGGCGGGCTTTATGGACGTGGGGGAGGGTGCTAAGGGCGGCGGTGGGGGTGGTGATGGTCGTGGTGGTGGTGATTTGGGGGTTTAGGGTTTTGATTTTGGAAGAGAGAAAGGAGGAGGAAGAGGAGGAGGAGGAGGAGGGGGTGCGGGCGGCCGGCGGTGGGCGGTGGAGGCCGGTGGTGGCGCTGGTGGAGGAGGGCAGCGGTGGGTTTGGGGTGGAGGCCATTTTTGAGTTTTTGAAGAGGAAGAGAGAAATGAAATTATGAAGAGAAAAATGGAGTAAAAGTGATTATATGCTACTTTCTCGCGTATCGCCTGAACGCTAACGATTTCCAATCGCCGCGGATTTCGGATACGAGATAGTAGACGTGAAGACGAGTCCAACGAAACAAGTTTCGTCGAATTCCGAGTTCGTTTGACCGTCCAAAAAAAATCATAAAAATGCTCAGATAAGCTCTAAAAATGCTATTTTGGCGCACCATTTCTTCTTGAACGCTCACATGCTAAGTTCAAAAATCATGCCCTTTTGGATTTAACCATTTGTAGACGATACGAATCCAGAAAAAAAAACGAAATCGAATTCTGAGGTCGTATCAGTAATGTTCCTTTGTAAAATGACTGCTCGTTTTACCCTTAACTGTTTTAGCTCGCACGGCCACATACTGACTCCGTTCGATGCGCCCTTTGGAACTTAACAATAATTTGTCATTATGAATCCATAAAAATTTATCTCGTCGAATTCTGAGCTCGTATGTAAAATTTCACTTTTTAAGGGTTATGTTTTGCTAACCAAAAAGCTCCTGCCAATTGCCACTATTTCGGATATTGGAATATATCGAAGCTTATACTTTTCGGAGTTCTAAATGACATTTTGAACTCAATGGAAGAGGTTTCGAGTCCAAATTCATCCGTATGCAAAATTTGACTTTTTGGGCCATGTATAATTTACATAGCGACTATTCTGAATTTTCAACTGGGCATAACTTTTGATTCCCGCTATGAAATTTCGAGTTTTCAGATTCGTTCGAAAGATATTCTCAACTAGATTCTAATATTTTTGGTTTCGCCAAAATCTGGTTTATTTTGCACCCGGTATGTTCAATTGAAATTTGAAATCAAATTATCGAACTACCGCGCCATTTTCAATTCCTTTTATAATTTAAAATAAATATTCATATTCTAACGACGATGTATATAAATATATACGTTTGAATTATATTCAAAATAAATTTCTCGTTGTTATTATTTAAAATAATTCATTTTAAATATTCAAAATTCATTAAAATTGCCAAAATAAAAATTTTAAACTGGCTCAGAATTTCGGGTTATTACATCAGGATTATATAGCTATAGTTATTTCCGCTGTGTTGTAATTGTTGTACTCTGATAATGTTACTGTATCCATATACTTGTTTTATTTCAAAGTTATATATCTATTATATATTGTTCATTCCGCTGTGAGATTCGTGTTACTCTGATGTTGTATGTTCTTCTTCTTCTATTCTAAGTTTCTATCTTATCTATTCTCACCCTCTGTTTTCTTTCTATTAGTTTTCTGGTTTCCAGTGTAATTTGGGTTGGACTTGTGTTATTTGGTCAGCTTAAATTGTACCGGAATTTCGGGACACTACATAAATACTATTCTTTCACAAAAATCTGGACTTGTTATATAAATCAAATCTTGATTTTTATAAAACATACCTTTTCGGGTTCAATTCTTATTTATCGAATTATTTTATAAATTCATATTCATATTCCCCTTTATAAAATCCATTTACAAGTCAACTTCTTATTGATTATATTTCAAGTTTATAACTTAAATTCAATTACATATTCGATTTTTGCCTTTTGGTCTCAAACCAAATATTTAACTATATTAACAAATTCTGAATTATATAATATATAATTCTAAAAAATACATTATTTTAAAACATTCAACATCGTCAAATTCAAATTATAAATCCTTATGGATTTATATCAATTCTATTACATTTCGTACATCGAAATAAATTCCTTGTTTACTTTCTAACCATTCCCAATTTATTTAATAATTATTATTTCGTATTATTTATAAGCACCGTTTATAAATTGAATTACTTGTTTTAATATAATTAAAACAAGTAATTATATTCTCGCCAATCGAAATTCAATTTCTAATTAAAAATAGATTTTTCCCTTTTTAAAATCCCCAAATTCTTTTCCAATATATTCGAATATATTTTATGGTATATAAATACCAATTATTTCAGGATTAATGTTACTCCAACATCCCAAACACCTAATAATCAACCACAAATTATTTGTTACATCATATAATACAATATATGAAAAACAATAATATAATTATTGAGGAATCATATTGGATTCCTCCAACTGTTTCCCTGCATCCACAACTGTTAATGAATATAAATGACACCAATTTCATATCAGATATTGTAATAAAGAGAATCAGTATTCAATCAAATGTTTTTATATATAACTGTATATATTATTTCAACCAATTAATTAGCAAATCATCCAAACAACCATCACACAAAGCATTCAATCATTATTATCAATATTAAAGTAAAGGTTATAATTTTACAAAACTGGACAGAGTTAATGAGTTTATTCACCTTGGTCGTTAATCGTTGAAAAACGATTAACGTCGGTTGGTTAAACCAGGCATTTTATTCTGCCTAAAATTGTAACGACCTCCGGATTGCTTCAGACTAGTTCCAATACATAGCCCACGACCATACGATGCCAACGGATCAGATCGTTCGTGATTCTGACAACAAATGCGTAATTTATCACATGAATAAGTTTGTATATATTATTAAGTAAATTAAAACTTAAGTTATAATTAGTTTCGGGCCTCACCCTCTTAATTCGGCCCATAACCAAGACAAGCCTGCATCCACTATATCCTTCTTCCCCAAACATATTATATAACCGCTCCTCCGTGTAAAGACCCATAGCTTCCCCGTGAAGGAAAGAGCGGATACTTTGAGGACAAGACATATCGGAACGCAAACGGAAGAACATTTCATTGTATATTACAACAATTCCATCAGAATACAAGAATATACAGAGTATGAATAAATATTACACAGAATATATCAGAGATTTAAATTACATTTAAATACATCGCAGCGGAAAAATAATACAAAACACAACTGAAAGAGATATACGGATACAGAGCTTTCCGGATATCATTCCAGCTGTAAATCAGGATCCTGTGAATATGAATCTGCAAAACCAAAACTACTAGTTGCCCGTGTCAAAATAAGGGCACCCAGAGTTTAGGTTAAAACAATAAACTCCAGGTCAGTCGTGTGACTGGTGTGAGAACTAAAAACAGTTATTAATCTTTATTTTAAAGTTAGGTAAATCAAGGGACCACGCCGTATAACACGGAACGGGTTTCCTCCCAAGAACACCAGTGCATAAAACAACAGTGCAATGCTAAATAAAGAAAAATGAAGCTATTATAAGACCCCGGTCCCATCACACAATGCAACACAAGCCGGAGGATAGGGTTTTACCTTATAATAGCCAAATAATGCTTGTTACGCTAAATTTCATCTTTTATTATTACTATAAGTGCATAATATTAAAACAATTTCAATCATAAGTATCAATCATAGACGACATAAGTGCCCCATCCCACTATGTCACCATATATAGGCTCTACAATCAAAACCGCAAAGTCACGTATTGGAAGTTGGGTTTCCATCTATGAACCGAGGCAAGGGATCGTCCTCTACCGAATTCGAGATAATCTAGCCCATGTCTCAGGATCAGAACGCATAGACCCTTGGAGCCACAGGGCCGGTCCATTCGATGTGGATTAAACAAGACCCTGAACACTACGTCTCCCCGCCCTATGAAGCGTAAATGAGCCAAATGACTCCGTCGGCTCCACACAGTCACCGATATATCCGAGGCGCCTCGCAACAGCAACAACCACATAAGTCAAACTCGTCAGGGCGTGTAAAACCACTAACGCCACTTCTAGCTAGAAAGAGACGCACGTTCTCCCTGGATCCTTCTCCCGTTTCTGGTTCACACCGGTGTGTGAGGCTCGCGAATTAACGCTACACAAAGCTATGGCACACAGGCTGTGCTCTGATCATCAACCACAAGACTCTGCTTTTCAACAGAAGCCTTGATCATCTACCACTTAGGCATGCCACATAGGAAATTCACTCCATGCGGTTGATACCCATCAATATATAACCCCTGAGCTCGTACGTGTCAGAGAAGGGCGTTAAGCAAGAGAATAAATTCTCCACCACCAAACAAATATATATTTAATAGAAATCAATCACACAGAATAAAATCAAATGTCAAACACACAGTCCATTTACAAGTTCGTTCTGAGTCTGAACGAAACTGGAGGCACCTTGTACCTCGCATATCCATCGATCTCCAAGTACGTCTGGACGATCACCAACTGATTCCCTCCTCTTGGGTGTACAGCCCAATCAAGGTCATCAGTAATCACCCAAACGATGTGAAGACCTCCGGTCTTCTACCACCGTCTTCATCCTCGACACCACGTCGAATCAGTTATTCAGAATTGGATAAACCCGATCTTTCTGAATAACTCGCGTATATAATAAACAAGTGTTCCACAAACACAACATACGCCTCATTCCAATTCAGAATATTCTTTTATTCAAATATTCCTATACTTTGGGAAAGGTTCCCATTAATTTTATCAAAGATAAATTCTTTAAATTTATTCTTTAATCTTCTTTGAGTATCAATTCAAACTAGTCGGGATTAGCGAAACACACCGAAGTAATCATTTATTTTAATTCCCCAATCCCAACCTATTCATCCCATGAAGTAAAACTGGTCAAACTTCATATCTAACACCATGGTGTTATCGGTAAATTCAATTACCATTTCACACTCAAATCTAATTAAAGATTTAACTATCGCCTGAAGCAAAACTGGTGATACTCCATCCTCGAGTATTTCAATCTATTTATAGATTCATTAAAACTTCACTTGGTTTTAATCTTCCCAATAATCACTATCAATGATTATTTAACATGGGAAAATCATATCCTGTCTTTAACTGGGTTAAAGAACCAATGTCATTTAAAACACGGTTCACTATAAACCCAAAATCACATTTCACTCCATCAGCCTTTAACCGTAAATTAGCAAGTGAACAATTCCCTAAGTATTAACCCCGAAGGCCGAAACCAACATCAGATCAATACCCAGGAGACCATTCAACTTAACTAATCTCCAGTTAGTTTCTGATTTTCTTAACTTCATTGGGTCTAAGAACAGTATTATTGAAGATACCATTCACGACAAACCCAAGTCACATTTGATATTAAATACAAGGCTCTGAATAGAAAATATATCGGCTTATATTCAATATCAAATTCTACGACCAACATATATCGTATTGGAAATAACGATATAAGTATATCTTTCAAATTTCCATAACAATATCTGTATAATCACGAAATCCAACATCGAAATATTCCAAAGACAATTTCGATTCAAATCCATTCCAATTCAATTATTGGAAATTCTGGTTATTTTCAAAACCATTTCAAATCCACTTTATTTATTTTAAAAATAAATAGAATTATAATTCTAGTTCAAAACTAGTTCATTTCGATAAAAATCTATTTTTATCTTTTCAAATATGGAGTTTTTCATCCCAATTCTTCCCAAATCATTTCTTATGATTTTACACAAATTATTACTATTTTTAATAATTTTATCAAGGCCTGTACAGTCGATTTCCATCAACGGCCATCGAACTGCACTTACAACGACCTTTTCCAAATTTGATTTGGACATAATTCCAAATCCAACTGTTAGATTTCAAATCTCTAATATTCGTTAGAAAGCTCTTTTCGATACGAACCCAACGGTTCCTGTTTTAGGAGAATCCGACGGTCGGATCTCCCGTAATATCCATTCGAAGTCAATGATCGAAATTCGCGAACTGCCGCGGCACGGCGCGTTCTATTCAGGCCATTATACAATATATATATATATATATATATATATATATATATATATATATATATATATATTTCATCGATTTCCTTTCAAAACGTATTTTATAAATCGTTTTAAATTCGTTTTCAAAACGATTTCAACTTCATATTCAATTTCTAATCAAAATTGAATATTCCATATCATTAATCTGTAAATGATAATATTTTCAAAACGTTATATTTTGAAATCACTTCCTTTTCTATATTCATTATAAAAATGAATAAAATCGATATAAATATCGTTCGCGTCAAAATGGCGTAAATCTAATCAACATGGCTTTATATATTTCAATAACTTTGTTATTCTATTCAACAAATGAATATTTTCTCTATTCAACACATGAATCTATATTTCTTTCAACACATGAATATTCTCAACACATGAGTATCATCAACACATGACTATTTTGTTATTTAATATATTTTATAAAATTATGATTTTATATCGTTTAATTCTTAATCAGACTCTAACCGTATATTAGTAAGAGAACGATTCCCTAAATATTAACCCCGAAGGCCGAAACCAACATCAAATCAATACCCAGGAAACCATTCATCTTAACTGATTTCCAGTTAGTTCCTAATTTCATATTTGATAAAAATGAGAATTTTATTGTTAAAATATTTTACTCAACACATGATAAGTTTCAACACATGAATTTTCATTTTATAATATTCTATATTTTCTAAATTGAAATGAGGCCCAATCAATTACCATATAACGTTTATTATATGGATTCCCTACAACACATGTACATAACAGCAACGATAAATCATCAATCATCATCCAGAGTGCACTACACAACTGCATAAGCATTAAATATCAATAATTAACGCTTACACAGTCTGTCAACCCATCGATTGACATACAACTAAACAATCGGGATTAGTGCATGTCAAATATCATCCCAATACCCATGTAGGGTTTCAAATCAACAAACACATATTTTATTCGTGCAGTTGGGCGATGTGTAAAATTTATCGTCCCAATCAATATCAGTCAAATCAGTGTATATAAACAAATCATCCGATTTGTTTACTACTATTTATTTTATATACTCGTTAAAAATAATATTTTTAACTATAAAATATTTTATTTCATTCCACATCACACAATCAAATTTCACAACACAGCAATCAAACAAACAAGTCATCCATGGTATGTGGACGACGGGTGTCGGGTGCTGCTAAGCACCGTCTGCATCCTAGTACATATTTCTAACTAGAAAACAAGAATTAAAAGTGAGAAGTTCTCACCAAGGGTTCCACTCCTCCATTCTTTATTTCTGAACGGTTCGGATTTGGATTTGATTCAGTCTGGTCCATCGCTATCTGTTTCACGCAGTTGATTATTAAAAATCACATTTTTATACTGTTACTTCATACATAAAAATCATATTTTTATGTTGATGTTTATATTATAAAAATTATATTTTCATAATTCAGTTTTCATTAAAAAAAAACATATCTTTACTTTGTCAAAAATCCTATCTTTATATTTTTAAAAATCCTGTCTTTATATTTTTAAAAATCATGTACATTCATTTGAACTTTGAAATCGAATTTTCAAACTACCGCGCCATTTCAGGCTCGTTATATAATTAAAATAAATTATTTATATTCTAACGACGATTCGAATAAATATATACGTTCTAATTCTATTCAAAATAAATTTCTCGTTGTCATTATTTAAAATAAATCATTTTAAATGTTCAAAATTCACTAAAATTGCCAAAATAAAAATTTTAAATTGGCTCAGATTTCCGGGTTATTGCACTTCGGCTATTTCGAACAGCCATGTTCGAAGGGTTGAACTCCCCTTCCACGTAAAACTTTTTCTTCCTTTTATCCCCTTTTTCTTATAATATAAATCTGGCATCATGTTTTTCATTTTCGGCCCAATTGCACACCCATACTCGTTTTTAAGTCCTTCCATCCTTAAATTACTCGCACGTACCCAGTACAGAAGAACCCACATTCAAGCATTTCTGCACCTCTTTCACCGCCCCAATCTCCTTCCATAGACCATCGTTTTTCACCCCAAACTCACCAACGTTCATGTCATCTCAATTTTCATCTTTCCGTCACCACGACTATCATCTCATGACCTTCCTATAACTCGCGGTTCAAGACCAACTTGACTGTTACAGGAAAAAACTGCAAAAGACATTCTCACTACATTTCACAAAAATGCATAGCACCCCTATCCCTTCTGACCACTGCGATCCAACCTGTTCAAAACCACTCTCCTACCATTTGTCGTGACCCATGTTTTTAATTCAGCAGCTCCCTTTCCACCATGGCTCCATTCACGTCATTGACTTGCGTTGCTTCCACTACTCCCAGAACTGAGCATACTTTGCCTTGAAACAGTAAACTCGAATCCAGCAAACCGTGCCTTAAATGTGCAAACTCACGTGTAAACTCGAATCCATAAGATCATGCAATCACCAGTTCCCACTTCCCAGTACTTAAACTCGAGGCTCGCTAACTATAAACCCAGCGACTTATACTTCGTCGAACCCAACGGAACAACTACCAACAAGAAGAGAATATTCTTATAAGATCAAAGACAAAATCCTTATGATTTTTTTTAGAGTTAGTTTATTTTTAGAGAAATTTCCGAAAGCCATTAAAACGCTGGAGCTTGCGGTTTCAGAAAAGGAGGAAAGAAACGGTTACAGGATGATGTATTTATATGTAAAGAAAACTTAAGGGTTAAAGATAGATTGCCATTAAATTTAGTGTAGCTAGGTACGTTGAAAGAAGCTTGACAATTCAAGCTAAGAATTTGTAGATAGTACTCTAAGCTTGTAGTTCAGTAAGTGATGGGAAGAAAATGCAGTACCAATACTTAGTTGCAAAGAAATCAATATATATATAGTATATAAACAAGTTAATTTATTTTGTGAACCCCAAAAGAGCTGATTTAGGGTGCCAAATATGTTATACAAAAAGTAGCTTATTTTCCAAAATAAAAATTACAGAAAAATTCTATAAAGTAAACTGAAAATACATCTTAAAAATCATATTCAAATTCGAAACCAATATTAAATTATATGAAATAAATCATTATGGCTTATAAACTATTCCACAGCTATTATTCAAAAATGTGATTTGGGCACAACTCACAATCTATGAAGTGAAGTCTCCATTTTCTCTTACATTAGAAAAATATAGCTCAATAGATTCGAACATTTCTTGTTTCGAAGAAATCCGACTTATAATGAACCCTGTATAGTCGTTTAAAGTTGAAAACGTAATATTACTAACTACCGTGACATTACGAGCTCATTCTAAATTATATTATAAATAAATACATTCAAATGTCATTTATTAAATAAATTTGTTATTATAATTCAATTCTAAACTGAATTAAATCTATTAAATTACCTAATTCTCACAATATTGCCAATTCAGCCATTTCCGACTATTTCGGAATTAAATTTATTATTCCACTATTTATATTAATTAAATATTAAAAATATTTGAATTCAAATCATTTAAATTGTCAAACCAATAGATTAAAATAATTAAATTAATTAATTATTAAATTGCTAAAATTCTGGGATGTTACAGTAAATGTGTGGGGGCGGGGGTGATGTAGATGCACACTCGGTATCGATATTTTCTATTGACTTATTAAAAAATTGTTAAAAAACCCAATAAAAAATAATTAAACAAGTTTTTTTTGAAGCCAAAATGATAGAAGAGTGCAACTTATAAAATCATAGATATCATACTAAAAATGATATTTCTTCTAAAGAGTTTGATACATCGAAATCAAAATAATAATTTATTAAAAACTTACTAAAAAACTCAATGGAAAAAATTAATGAACTAAAAAGACAAAATGACATATCTTAATATTGTATTTAATCAAAATATATTAGATGCTTTTGAATCAAGACAATGAATCATTAAAAACACTACTAAGAAAAACCCATTGGAAAGTAAAAACAAAAAGGTACTAAATAGTATGTCATATTTCAAAATTTTATTGCATCAAATGGATTTGGATGCTTCTGCATCAATGCACCATATGGTCGTAAACTTACTAAAAATAACCGTATGCGGAAAATCTCGTGAAAGAAAATGAATACAACATGGTATGGCGTATTTCAAAAATTTGGCGCATCAGGTGGAACTTGATACTTCTGGATTAATATAATGCCTCGTTCAAACTAAACTAAGAAAAACTCTATGGAAAAAACTTTAATGAAGGAAAAAAATGTACATTGCAACATGCATATGTATGCTCCCTCCGATTTTATAAAAAAAATTAGGTTTGAATACACGTCTTGATATATAAGATAACTTATTTAGTACAATCAATTCTTTCAAGATTATTTCTTCCAAATATCGTTTACATTTCATGCATTTTGTATGTTAATTATCAATGGATTTAATCGTTTTGAAATCAATTAATATTTTATCAATTTAATTTTAAATGTGAAAATAATCATCTTTGAAACGATCCCCGATTTTTACGAAACTAATTTAAAAAAAGCAATAATTCTTAATATTGTAAAATTTCTAGTTTCATTTCAACTGGAGTTCTAATGTGATCGTACGCTATATAAATGCATATTGATTTATGAATTGAAATTAAAATAGTGTTTTTTTGCGAATAGTCTCGGAATTCAACGAAACAAATTTCATTAAGTCCTGAATATTATAAAATAGCAAGATATCAAATTTCGTAGCAATCAGGTTTAGTATGAGGTCGTGTGACCTTATAAAACTCAATGCGAATATAAGTGAATAAAAGATTAAAATATTTTCATTATAAATTCATCTCAACCTAAACTTAAAACTACAACCGCCACTATCATTTTTTTTCAATCCTAAAAATTGAATATATTCTTCCAAACCATGAGGAATTAGGTGAAATCACCAACTTGACACTTGTAGAGGAGGTTGAGTTTGGTCCGTGGGTGAAGTTTGGAGGCACTTGGTGCACGGTGGTGGCCGGAAATTGGTGTTGAATGGAGAGAGTGGGGTTTCAGGTTTTGGCAAATTTCATGGCGATGGAGGCATTTTCAAGTAATGGGGTCTGAAGAAGAGCTATCCGGGAGAGCGAGGTTGAGGTTTGGGCGACGGTTTGGTCATCGTTGGTGGAGCAGGGTCGAAGAATTTGGTGTTTGACCAAATTCCGATCATCTGTGTTTTCTAGTGAGATATGGCTACTTTGTGGGTCAGCATTTGGGGAGATAGTAGTTGGGGGTAAGGCGGAAGTTTTGGTCAAGGTGCGGTGGGGCCCGGTGATCGGAGACGTCGACTGTGGTCAATTGAAGTTGCATCGGTTTTCGGTTGGAACCTAGAAATGAACGAGGGTGTTCGTGAGCTGTAGGTCGTCGGAAGGAGCGGGGTCGGTGGGAGGTGAAGGTACGTACGATGCAACATCGAGCCGAGGTGGACTGGTGGGGTTTGGTGGCCCAGTTGTAGCATGGTGGGTGGAAATAGATGATCGTGTTTGGGGTTCGAATTTGAGCCTAGAACGATGAAGCAAATCATTGATTAGTGATATACACATAAATGTGTATATTTTATCCACTTATTTATCTTTTTTTATATTTAAAATAATTGATATTGTGTATTTATAGCTATGTTTTCATATTGTTGATAAAAAGCATGGTTTAAAGCATTATATGGATAAAGCATGTAACAACCCGAAAATCTGGGCCAGTTTAAAATTTTTATTTTGGCAATTTTAACGAATTTTGATTATTTGAAATGAATTATTTTAAATAATATCGACGAGAAATTTATTTTGAATATAATTCGAACGTATATATTCGTTTGAATCGTCGTTAGAAAATAAATAATTATATATAATTATAAAAGGAATTGAAAATGGCGCGGTAGTTCGATAATTCGATTTCAAACTTCAATTGAACGTACCGGGTGCAAAACAATCCGGATTTTAGTGAAACCAAAAACATTAGGATCTATTTGATAATGTCTTTCCATCGAATCCGAAAAACCCAAATTTCATAGCGGGGATCAAAAGATATGTCCAGTTGAAAATTCTGAATATTCGCTATGGAATTCAGGCCCTTAAAAATGGGAATTTTGCTAACGATCTCAGAATTCGACGAAACTAGTTTTGTTAGGACCGTATGGTCTATACGAAGCTAGAAAATATTTTTTGGAATTTTTAGAGTCCGTATGTGGCCCCGGCAAATTAAAATGTACATTCAAATCTAAAATTAAATGTTTATATTTTAATTTGAAGAATAACTGACTGTAACAGTCGAATTGGCTTATGAAACATATCCCGTTGTGTTCGGAATGGAGGTATTTAGCTAGGGACGACAGTCGTTAGGTTTGATTTGGAGTTATTATCAGTAGACATGCCTTTTTTGAAATTGGAGGATTAAAAATAATAAAATATTAATTATATAAATATCCCTCCCCGTAACCCTAGCCCATTCTCTCTCTTTCAGCCGCCACGTTCAAATCGAAGGGCGATTGTAGCTCGAAACTTCCTCCTCCAAGAACCCCAAATCAACACAATGTTTTTCGAAATCTCCAACTGCAAATCAGAGAGCGTCAAGTGCTCTACAAATCCAACGGGCAAGATCTCGTTTAGTGGTGTGGTTCGTTCAAATTTGGGGCTCAAAGGCCACCGCGTCGGGCTCAATTCTGCTGGCCATCGGTGGTGCGAGCTGGCCCATCCTCTGGCTGGTGAAAGGCAGCGCCAAGGCGCGCCTTGTGATGGCCGTTGATCATCGTCAAGGCTAACGTGGTGCGAGCAAAAGGAAGCCCTAACGGGCCAGCGATGGGTTCAACTGTGGAAGCTTGGAGCAGTTATTTCGGGGATGATGATGTAGAGGGTTTTGAACAGCAAAGATGAAGAGGACGCAGTGTATTTCTTTGAACTTGTAATTAAATGTTTATAGAGAATAACATTATTGTTTTTTTTTTATCTGATTATATATATATATATAACTTTAAAATGAAGATATGGTTTTTATATATATTACTTTAAAATGAAAATATGATTTTTAATCATTATAACGATTTATAAAATGTGTTTTTCTTAGTAAAAATAGAATTGTTTTTCTTAGTAAAAATAGAATTGTTTTTCTTAGTAAAAATAGAATTGTTTTTCTTAGTAAAAATAGAATTGTTTTTCTTAGTAAAAATAGAATTGTTTTTCTTAGTAAAAATAGAATTGTTTTTCTTAGTAAAAATAGAATTGTTTTTCATAGTAAAAATAGAATTGTTTTTTAATAAAAATAGAGTTGTTTTTCAAAATAATATATATCGCATCGTTTTATAAAATAAAAATAGCAAGTGTTTTAAAATAAAATTGGCATTGGTTTTAGAATAGGATTAGCATTGTTTTATTTTATTTTCAGTTTTGAAATATAAATTTCCTTTGCTTTGAAATATAAATTTCCTTTGCTTTGAAATATAAATTTCCTTTGCTTTGAAATATAAATTTCCTTTGATTTGAAATGTAAATTTCCCTTGATTGGAATACAAAAATTCATTTTTTATATATTGAATAGCGAAGTAAAAATTCCATTTTTATATATTGAATAGCGAAGTGAAAATTCGATTTTTATATATGGAATAGAGAAATAAAAATGTGATTTATATATATATATAGTGACTACGGGCAACGAAGATGGCGAAGGTGCGATAACGATGAAGATTTCTATCAAAGAAGAGTCTAGATGATTGGATAGCTTTTGGTGAGAATTTCTCACTCTTCTATTTCTTTTCTAGTTATATATATATACTAGGATGCAGACGGTGCTTAGTAGCACCCGACACAATCGTCCACAGACCATGGACTTGTTTGTTTGGTTGCAAAAATTAGTTAGATTATTTGATTGAAATTGAATTGTGTGGTGAAATGAATTGATTTGATTGATGTGTGAATGGCGTGGGCCTTCACTAGACCGGGGATAAGGCTAGGCCTTGTCCCGTTTCTAGTATCGTGCCGTTATGCCGCCGAAATTTTCTAAAATGTGTTAGAAAAATAAAAATATCATTTTATTTAAAGAATGAACTGAATAGAAATTCATATGTGAGAATAAAATGTTTTATCGTTAAAAATATAATTTTTAACGTGAATATGAAAATAGTGAAGTGAACAAAATAAAATATTCATTTACAAACCGGACGGTTTGTTTATGTACACCTATTTGAATGACGTTGATTGGGACGATAAATTTTACACATCGCCCAACTGCACAACTAAAATCTGTGTTTGATTGTTTGAAACCCCACACGGGTGTTGGGATGAAATATGAATTTCACTCATCCTGATTGATTAAATATGTCGATCGATTGATTGACAGGCTGTTATAAGCGTTGAATATCTATATTTGATGCTTATACAGTGTAGTGCACTTTGGTTGATGGTTGATTATTTTTCAATGCTGTTATATACATGTGTTGTATGGAAATCCATATAGTTAATTTTATATGGTAATTGATTGGGTCTCATTCCAATTTGAAAAATAAAGAATAATATAAAATAAAGGTTCATGTGTTGACAGTACTCATCCATTGAGATTGGTCATGTGTTGAACGAAATATTTTGATAATAACAACTATTTTGAAAAAGAAATATTTGGAATAGAATATTTGAAAATAAAGGAATATATGAAGCCGTGTTGATTAGATTGACGCCATTTTGACGTAAACGATTTCGAAATGAATTGAATTGAAAACGATTTCGAAATGAATTGAATTGAAAACGATTTCGAAATGAATTGAATTGAAAACGATTTCGAAATGAATTGAATTGAAAACGATTTCGAAATGAATTGAATTGAAAACGATTTCGAAATGAATTGAATTGAAAACGATTTCGAAATGAATTGAATTGAAAACGAATTCAAATTGAATTGAAAGCGAATTGAAATGAATTCAAATTGGATTGAAATTTGAATTTAATAGAAATGAATTTTAAAACGAATTTATAAAGAAGAATTCAATTTTGATTTGAATTGAAAAGGAAGTTGAAATTGCTTTTGAAACGAATTTAAAACTATTTATATAATTCGTTTTAAATAGAAATCGACGAAGTATATATTATATATATTATATATATATAATATAATGGCCTGAATAGAACGCGCCGCGCCGCGGCAGTTCGCGAATTTCGACCATTGATTTCAAATGGACATTACGGGAGATCCGACCGTCGGATTCTCCTAAAACCGGAATCGTTGGGTTCGTATCGAAAAGAGCTTTCTAGCGAATGTTAGAAATTTGAAATCTAACGGTTGGATTTGGAATTATGTCCAAATCAAATTTGAAAAAGGTCGCTGTAAGTGCAGTTCGATGGCCATTGATGGAAATCGACTGTACGGGCCTTGATAAAATTATTAAAAATAGTAATAATTTGTGTAAAATCATAAGAAATGATTTGTGAAGATTTGGGATGAAAAACTCCTTATTTGAAAAGATAAAAATAGATTTTTATCGAAATGAACTAGTTTTGAACTAGAAATATAATTCTATTTATTTTTAAATAAATAAATTGAATTTGAAAAGGGTTTTAAAAATAACCAGAATTTCCAATGATTGCATTGGAATGGATTTGAATCGAAATTGTCTTCGGAATATTTCGATGTTGGATTTCGTGATGATGCAGATAGTGTTATGGGAATTTGAAAGATATATATATATCGTTATTTCCAATACGATGTTTGTTAATCGTAGAATTTGATATTGAATATAAGCCGGTATATTTTCTATTCAGAGCCTCGTGTTTAATATCAAATGTGATTTGGGTTTGTCGTGAATGGTGTCTTCACTAACACTGTTCTTGAACCCAGTTGAGAAAAGATTAAATCTTTTTATTTAGATTTAATGAAGTGTACCAATTAAATAATATTTAATTGGAATTGAATTGATATTGATTTTTGGGTTTATCGTGAACAGTGTTTTAAATAACACTCGTTCTTTAACCCGATAATTAATGAATGTGACTTTGGGTTTATCGTGAACCGTGTTTTAAAAGACACGGATTCTTTAACCCTGTTAAAGATTAAAACTAAGTGGAGTTTTAATGAATCTATAAATAGATTGAAAAGATCGAGAATGGAGTATCACCAGTTTTACTCCAAGCGATAGTTAAATCTTTAATTAGATTTGAACGTGAAATGGTAATTGAATTACCGATAACACTGTGGTGTTAGATATGAAGTACTACCAGTTTTACTTCTTGGGATGAATAGGTTGGGATTGGGAAAATAAAATAAATGATTACTTCGGTGTGGTTCGATAATCCCGACTAGTTTGAATTGATATTCAAAGGAGATTAAAGAATAAATTTAAAGAATTTATCTTAGATAAAATTAATGGGAACTTTTCCCAAAGTATAGGAATATTTGAATAAAAGAATATTCTGAACTGGAATGAGGCGTATGTTGTGTTTGTGTAACACTTTTATAATATATACGCGAGTTATTCAGAAAGACCGGGTTTATCCCATTCTGAATAACTGATTCGACGTGGTGTCGAAGATGAAGACAATGGTCGAAGACCGGAAGTCTTCACGTCGTTTGGGTGCTTACTGATGATCTTGATTGGGCTGTACACCCAAGAAGATGGAAACAGTTAGTGATCGTCCAGACGTACTTGGAGATCGATGGATATGCGAGGTACTAGGTGCCTCCGGTTTCGTTCAGACCCAGAACGGACTTGTAAATGGACTGTGTGTCTGACATTGGATTTTAGTCTGTGTGTTTGATTTCTATTAAATATATATCTGTTTGGCGGCGGAGAATTTATTCTCTTGCTTAACGCCCTTCTCTGAGACGTACGAGCTCAGGGGTTATATATTGATGGATATCAATCGCATGGAGTGAATTGCCTGTGTGGCATGCCTAAGTGGCAATTGATCGAGGCTTCTGTTGAAAAGCAAAGTCTTGTGGTGATGATCAAAGCACGGCCTTTGTGGCATAGCTTTGTGTAACGTTTACTTCGCGAGTTTCACACCCGGTATGAACCAAAAACGGGAGACGGACCTCAGGGAGGGCATGCGTTTCTTTCTAGCTAGAAGTGGCGTCAGTGGTTTTACACGCCCTGACGTGTTTGACTTATGTGGTTGTTGCTGTTGCAAGGCGCCTCGGTTTGATCGGACGATCCGGGTCCGATGGAGTCATTTAGTTGGCTCACCTACGCCCCAAAGGGCGGGGAAACGCAGTGTTCAGGCATTTTAATCCACATCGGTGGACCGGCCCTGTCGCTCCAAGGGACGATGCGTTCTGTTCCTGAGACACGGGCTAGAGCGTCTCGAATCGGTTGAGGACTATCTTTTGCCTCGGTTCATAGACGGAAATCCAAATTCCAAATACGTGACATTTGCGGTTTTAATTGTAAAACTAGTATGGCGACATGATATATGGTACCCATGCCGCCTATGATTGATACTTATGATTTGAAGTTGTTTTATACACTATGCACTTATAGTAGTATCAAATGATTTGTTTTGAACGTACTAAGCATGTTTGGCTATTATAAGGGAAAACCCTATCCTCGGCTGTGTTGCATTGTGTGATGGGACCTGGGTCTTATAATAGCTTCATTTTTAGAAAAGCATTGCGTTGTTTACTTATATGCACTGGTATTCTTGGGAGGAAACCCGTTCCGTGTTATACGGCGTGGTCCCTTGATTTACCTAACTTTAAAAAAATAAAGATTTACAACTGTTTTAGTTCTCACACCAGTCCCATGACTGACCTGGAGTTTATTGTTTTAACCTAAACTCTGGGTGCCCCTATTTTGACACGGGCAGCTAGTAGTTTTGGTTTTGCAGATTTATATTTACAGGATCCTGGTTTACAGCTGGAACGATATCCGGAAAGCTTTGTATCTGTATATCTCCTTCAGTTGTGTATTGTATTATTTTCCGCTGCTATGTAATTTATTGTAATCTCTGATATTTCTGTGTAATATTCATTTATACTCTGTATATTCTTGTATTCTGATGCATTGTTGTAATATACAATGAAATGTTCTTTTGTATGCGTTCTGTTGTGGCTTGTTCTCGAACTATCCGACGCTTTCCTTTACGGGGAAGTTACGGGTCGTTTCAAAGCATGAAGAATTTGCTTAAAAAGAGTGAAGTTTGAAATTACTAAACCTTGAAGAGTTTAAAGCTTGAAGAACAGTTGCAAATAGAGTTCAGTTAGGTAGATTTGGCTCACTAAATACTCATGTTGCATTCACATTGACTCATTTGCAAGGCCTCTCACTCTACAGTTGCGTTCACATTGGCTTATGTGTTATTTGGGCTAAATCTTTAGCCCCAAATTGTGTAATTAGCCAATTAGTCTTTGTCATATCAGCTATAAATACACTTGTTTCTTGTTCATTTTGAATTACACTAGATTTTATTCTGTAAACTTTCTCTTGGAATAAAATCATTCTTCTCCCTTTCTCTTTACTTTTTATTGTAATTTATTTATGTTGTTTATTTTATTTTTCTCTTCTTCTTTAGTTATGTCTAGCTAATCTTCTTTAATTAGGGGGTGATGACGCTTAGATTAGATTCAATATGAATCACATAGCCAAAAAGATTAGAAATTCATGTATATAGATCTAGATCTGAGCGAAGAGTTAGATCTGAACCTTCATATTCTGTGTCGTTTAAGAGCTATGCTCCTTCACAGGGTATATTCGAGTTCGATCTAACGCTTATCAGATTTAGATCTAATTTTTAGGGTTTTAGAAATAAAATAGTGAATCTGTCCTGATAGCCTATGGTTGTTTAAGAGCTTAGCTCCTGCATAGGCTATACTTGTCGTTATTCACATATTTGTTTCTAGAAACCTAATTATCGTTGATTCATGTTTATGATAGACACATGAATTAGATCTGTATCAATCTTTTTGGTTATTAATTCATGTTAATCTAGTTTATGTCATTGCTTCCTAATTGTTTTCAATTATTATTAAAAACTCTCTTTTTGTTTATTTTCTGTTATTTTTAAACAATCAAAATTTCGGAATAACTTGATTAGATTTATTAGTAAAATAATTTTTGGTCCCAGAGTTCGACACCGTTTACAACAACCCTTGTTGTTTAGGAAAGCCGAACGAATTAAACAATTGTTTACGGTTGTTAATTTGTTCGCAAATAAATTTTGACGCCGTTGCCGGGGACCAAAATAATTTTTATTAGTAGATCCTTCGGGTTATATTGTTATTTTCTTCTTTTTCTATAAAATAAACACAAAAATATTTTATTTTCCAATTTGTGTTAGTTTTATTTTTATTTTTTTATTTTTTTCCTTTTGTTGTTTGTTATATATAGCAGAAAATTCTTGATTGGTTTGATTTGGTATAAGTCAACGATACTGTAATCTTCTTACCAAGAGAAAAAATTTGCAATTTTCTGCTTGATTTCTTTCCCCTTTCATTGCCTTTTTAATTTCTTTCCCATTACACTGTATTCCATTTTTCAATAATCTCTATAAAAAAAATTGCAATTTTTGTTTTGATTTGTTTCCTTTCTATTATTTCTTTTCCTCCTTTCTTTCTTTTACAGTTTGATTTCTTTCTTCTTTCCTAAAAAAAATATTTATTACAAAAATACAAATTTCTTTTTTTTTTCTCTTCTATAATCTGCCTTGAAATATATTCCCTTTCTTCTCCTGCCCCCTCAATACAAACACAATTGCTTCCCGATCACCCCTCGAAAATCACTCACAGTCAAACAACAACATAGCCCCTCCAACCTAAACTCACGTATTCTTCCATCTCAGTCACCCCACTGCAAATTCTTCAATCACCCCAGTCACCGCATTGCAAATTCATCCATTTATCAACTCGGTCCTCATCTCGAACCCATCAACAAAACGCAAATTCCAACACCATCCACGCACTGCCAATCATCCCAACAGCTCACCTTTCACTAGAAACCACATCACCTTATTCATACGACACCATCAATCTCAACCCACTATCTCTATTACACCGCGACATACCGATCACAAAACCACGTCCCTACCCTTCACCAAATCCAAATCGCCCTCTGAAACTCCCCAAAAATGCAATACCCACCTGTCATGCACAGACCCTCGACCAAAAATCTCACAACTCAGCAAACCACCACAAACCCATATCTCCAAACCATTCATCACACGCTGATCACCTACCATCATCATCCCACCGTTATCATCCCTCACAAACATTTCTGCTTTCAGCCACACAACATACGACAGTTCACCAAACTCCCTAACCAGGAAAGCCATCACGCAAATCGTCTACAAAACCCTAATTCGCGACCCCAATTCAACACCAACCAACGTGAACATCATCTACAAATCATGAAACTCCGATTAGACCCAAATCCAACGCGGTTCCAATTCCTGCAACCCAAACTCAATTCGAAACCCTCATTCAAACAACACCAATCACGAACTCAAAACCCCAAAGAATATTCGATTCGCTGCTGATTTTTTGTTCCGCTTCTGATTTCGTGATTATTTAAAAAAAAGGGAGTTGGTGTTAATTTTAACAGAGAAGAGAGCCCCATTTTGTTTTCTGATTTCTCTTTTGACTTTAACAGAGGGAGTCGGTTTTGGTTTCTGTCAGTTTTGGGTGACGTGATTAATTGGGCCAAGCTTTGAAAGTTTAGTTCATCTGATCGTTATTTATTTCCAAGTGGTTTTGTGTTGAAAGTATTTGTGGTTAATTCTTCTTGTGTTAATTTCTAAAAATAAAATAAAAAAAGAGATCAAGAGTTGTTTGTCCAACCTAAATGTTCTTTTTGTTGAGAGTGAAGTGTTTTTGTTGTTGTGTGAGTTGACTTGGTTATTTATTTTTAGGTTTTGTTTATTATCTTTTGGAAATAAAGAAGGTAAATTACTTCTAGAAATTTTAATTTGGCCTTCAATAGTTTGGTTTGTTTTGATTTGTTTTTCACTCATTTTTAGTTCCATTTTTTTATTTCTCTTTGAAAAATAATAATCAATTCAAAGGCTAAAGAGAAGTGAAGAGTTCAGCCAAGTGATTGGCAAACAGATTTCGGTTGGAGCGGTTGCACACCAAGTGGGGTGTGAATGCGCTAGCGCTACTCAGTTGCACTGGACGGACTGCCGATCTTGGTGAGAATTTTCTAAACTCTACAGGGTCTACTGCTGCTTAAAAAAATATAGACGTTGCTTGTAAAAATCTTCTGCAGGTGCAGCGGCTTGCTTGTAAAAATTTATTTCTACAATTTATTATTCTGCGACCGTTCTCTGATATTTTGCCTGTTGATGTGTGGTTTAAAATTTTAAAACGAACATGGGATTAATTGAAAGGTTTGATTTTAAAATCGAATCGAGAATTCCCCAAAGCTCATAGGACAAAATATTCGTTAAATTGACAATTAGGATTGATACTCTCAAGGTGTCTGAGGAACAGTAGAGTCTAGAACTCAAACAGGTTCTTAAACCTTCAGTCGCGTTTCTACGGTGATTCGTAGCACACTGGTAACCCCTGTCCGAACCTGGCCGGCACTTATATTCATGGAATCCGAAGTTGTTAATTTTAACATATTTTTTTAAGAGCTTCTTTAGAGCCGCAACTTTTGCAACTGATTTTTCGATGAAAAACTCTCTTCTTCTTGTACATGAACGCTTGCCCCATGTACAACCAAAATTGCAATTGTTTCAAAATTTCAATGATTTTGGTTACAATTCAAATCAGAATGAATTTCAAGCTGAAAACTTTTCGAATAATTTCAACGATCAAAACAATTTCAACACGGGTTTCAACAAAAATTTTGAAAACCAAAATAAATTTCATAATACAACTGTTTTGGTTATCGAATATGAAAAATGTGTTGCAACCAAGCTAAATTTGTAGCGAGGTTGGTTATGGAAAATAAAGAATGAACAACTTCTAAGAAATGAGGAGGTTGAATTTTTAAGGTCAACTAGTATGCTATACATAAGAACGACGAATCTAAAAAACGACATCTTGAAGTCTGATGTGTCTACCAATTTTCTTGAAGAAAGCCTGAGTGAAATTGATCAATTAATAAATAAAATTTGGAATTGTCGCGAGGAAATCAAGGAATGGGCGCGAACTTTAGATGAAAAACAAGATTCTGAAAATAAAGATATCGAAAACATGCGTATCATTGAACATTTGGTTCAATACACTACTGAACTTTGGCAAAATCTAGAAAAGTGGTTACTTGAGGGAATTGATGATGTTGATGAATTTGAGGATTTCATGAAACTTGGTTTGACTTACATCGAAGAATTGGTTCAAAGAATAAACGATAGCAAACTAAGTGTATCTCTGTGACGGCCCGCCTCGCACCAGCCTGCATTTCCTCCAGAAGTGCGCTGTACACATGCCCGACTAGCACAAGACGGTCGTCATAAGAAAGGAAAGAAGGGAATGAACTAATCAAAGAACCTGTAGAATGTCTCACAGCGCATGGAATAAAATATAATAATAATGTACTTGACATAAAACAGGCGAGACAGTGCATAAGCTGATAACTAAAACCAACATCAATCTCAAAGCAGCGGAAATCCAAATACAGCTTATTACAATTTTCCAAATTTACTGTCTCTAAACAAAAGAAAACTGAAATAGAAGATACACCAACAATGCCCAAGCAGTGATCTTCAACAACACAGGGAGAATACTAAATATATATATATATGTCACGTGGAAGCCTCCTGCTCGTCTCCGGATCATCTACCCGCGCATCACCAGCTAACCTGTCTCTAGTCTGCTCGTGTGAGCACCCAGAGTAATAAGAGGAGACATAAAACTCTGGGTCAGACATAAAGCCTGGTATGAGCGATAAGCATCTAAACAGAATAATAACAGGTATACTAAACCATACCTGAACCTGGACCTGCAACCAAAGAGTTAGTACCACATACCGTACAATACTCCAAGGTGCCATAATAAATAGTGTAAGAATACGGGGGTGGGGTGTGCATGTCAAAATGATAGCAACAAATCATCCATAGCAACCATCCTCACATCTCTCACTCGGTGCGTAAAGCGTACGACATCTACCACTTTGGAACACTAGACAAACTGAGGTAACGACGAATCCCGACTTGTAGAAACCCTGCTGTGACCAAGCCAAACACTTGGAGTCATGACCAAACATTTCAATGACCCACTTCATTGGTCATAGCCCTTGGTTCTACCAATGCCATAATGGCCCTGAATCCGCCTTCGTACCTCCTACCATAGTGGTCCAAAGCTATAGTTGTCGATAACCCCTTGGCACACGTCCCGCAGCAAAACCCAACCATGAAGTGAACTCGTCGATTCCCATCTGAATCTTGAGCTCCAACTTCTCATTTGGGCTTCCTTTGCATCTCGGGTTTCTGTCATCACCTTCCGGATCGGTCTTCATTCTGTTCGTGACTTCCCGGTTCGGTTCGTAGTCCCCAACTCCTAGCCATCAACCTCGGATCGGTTCGGATCATCCTTCACGCTCGGGTCGGATCGTGGAAGCTTTCCTTCAGTCGTGGAGGCACATCGGTTCGGATCGGAGTAGCTTCTGAAATGGATCGGTTCGGGTCGGAGTAGCTCATGCTCACGAGAGACGGATCGGATCGGGGTCTTCAACCATCAGTGGATCGGGTCGCGCCATCGGATCGCACCTCGTCAGCTCGTGGCGCCTCGTCGGGTCGGTTCGGGCTTATCAGTTCGTGGCACTTCCTCTCCAAGTCGGATCGTGGTCTCCCCTTCGTGACTCCAAGCTCTGGCACGTGGCGCGGTTCGAGCAGGCGGGTCGGTTCGTGGGCATGGGGGCGATCCGATCCGGATAAATTCCTGTACTTCGTTCCAGCGACAGTTTCTCGCCATTCGACGGCGTTTTTGACCAAACTAGCACTTCTAAGCAATCACAAAACACACCATAGAGTCATAGCAACATGTAATAGCAACCACAACAGCAAACAATCACTCAAATGAATCAAAAATAGATCAAAAGTGGCCAAAGCTCCTTATTTTCCCTTAAGCACTCTTAATCATGCTTAAGCATACAATTAGCAAAACACATCGAAATTATCTCAAATTTCTAACAGAGCCTTAAAACATTATTTTAGAATTTTAAGAATTTTTCCAGAATTTATTTACGTATAAATTCGCTAATCTTCACTAATTACCCTTAATTAACCGTAATTAGTGTCAAAATGATGCTATCACTCACCTTGGCCACAAATGAAATTCTCAGAACTGAAACTCCTCTGATTTGGGGCGAATACTGATGTCTAACAGCAGCTCTAACCTTGCTTTGGTGCTCTTTCTCCTTAATTTGGTGTTGCTAAGCCTAATCTTCAATTAGAGAGTGATTTGGGGTGTTTTAGATGTAGGAAGCCATTACTAAGGTCTCAAGGAGGTTTGTGGCGGCTCAAAACTGAAATGAAAGTGATAATCTAACCCTAATCAGTCCTCCTATACCTCTAAACCCGAAATTCCCCTTGGGCCTAACTGCTAATCACCCGGTTAAGCCCAATTAAGCTGTCTTCCACCATCTGAAACTTGTTTCAGCCATATCTCCCAAACGGTGAGTCCGTTTGGCTAATGTGACCACTCTACGGAAAGAGAAACCATCATTCAAAGCCAATGGAAGTGGTTTCAGGTCAAAATTCCTTTCCAGTCAAAAGTTATGGCCAAAACATTGCCAACTAGGGGTAAAATGGTCATTTAAAAATCGGGAAAAATCATGAACATGGGAAATGACCCCAATAGTCGTCCCCCAAAGTTACATGACCATACGACTTCGTATGTGAAAGAAATAAATATTCTACGATCCTATGATGCGTAGAATGCGGGTCGTTACACTCTCCCCCCCTTAAGAAATTTCGTCCCCGAAATTCCTTAACTCCATAACATACACAGGATCCCGCATGCCTAACACCCACATACAACAATCAAACATGCAAAGCAAGCAAACAAGTCTATCCTAGCATGCGGAAAACTAAATCGCTAATAAAATCTTACCAGACAAAGAGTTCTGGATACTTCTTCCTTATGTCCTCTTCTGTTTCCCAAGTACAATCATTCTCGGCTTCGCTCCACTGTACCTTGACTAGCTTCACCGACTTCCTTCGAAGTTGCTTCATGTCGTGTGCGACAATACGGGTCGGCTTGCGGTTTCCAACCGCCTCGGGTTCTACTTCGAAGTCTTCCAACTGATCAGGTGAGATGGTCATATCTGAGTCGTGAACGAACTTCCTTAGTTGGGAAACATGGAATATGTTGTGAACTCCCGCCATCTTCTCTGGTAAGTCAATTCTATATGCCAAATTCCCGACTAGTTCAAGAACAGGGAATGGGCCAACAAATCTTGGTGCTGATTTACCTCTCCTGCCAAATCGTATTACGCTCTTCAACGGAGAAATCTTGACAAACACCAAGTCACCAACGGAGAATTTTAAGTCTCTTCTTCTCTTATCAGCATAGCTCTTCTGCCTATCTTGGGCTGCCTTCATTCGTTGCTGAATGACCTTGATTTTATCTGAAGTTTCCCTCACCACATCTGGTCCAAGCATAAACTTCTCGCCAGTTTCTATCCAACATGATGGTGAGTTGCACGGTCTTCCATACAAAGCTTCAAATGGAGCCATACCGATACTGGATTGGTAGCTATTATTATATGCAAACTCTACTAGATGCAAATGGTCATCCCATGATCCACCAAAATCCAATATACATGCTCTCAAGAGATCTTCCAAAATACGATTCACCCTTTCCGTCTGACCGTCGGTCTGAGGATGATATGCGGTACTGAGATGTAACTCTGACCCTAGCGCCTCTTGCAAGCTCCTCCAAAACCCACTAGTGAACAACGGGTCTCGGTCGCTCACAATGCTTTTAGGTACTCCATGAAATCTCACTACCCACTTCATATACAATTCTGCTAACTTAGCTGCCGTTCTAGTCGATTTGACTGGTATAAACCTTGCACTTTTAGTCAGTCGATCTACAATTACCCAAATGCTGTCATATCCCGATCTAGTCCTTGGTAACCCATCGATGAAATCCATCGAGACTTGCTCCCATTTCCATTCGGGAATTTCTAAGGGCTGTAACAACCCACTAGGCTTCTTTTGCTCGGCTTTAACTAGCTGGCAATTCATGCACTTGGATATAAACTTCCCAACATCTCTTTTCATCCCTTCCCAGTAGTAGGTCTGCTTCATATTTCGATACATCTTATTACCACCGGGGTGTATAGTCAGCCTTGAGTGATGACATTCTCTAAGCACTTCATCCCTCAATCCATTGACATTGGGTACAACAAGCTTTCCGTTCTTTCTAAGCCACCTATCTCGATCAAGCCCATACTTATTCATCTCCTCATCGATACCCATCTCTAACTTGGAGATGATTTCCAATAGGTTAGGATCGTCCCTCTGACTAGAGCCGATCCGCTCAATCAAAGTGGGTCTGATCGTCAAACT
Organism: Allium sativum; assembly: GCA_030737875.1. Taxonomy (NCBI): domain Eukaryota; kingdom Viridiplantae; phylum Streptophyta; class Magnoliopsida; order Asparagales; family Amaryllidaceae; genus Allium; species Allium sativum. Next base: position 498,154,764 of record CM060920.1, read on the forward strand.
TGCTAACATTTCTGGATCCAATTCGCACTTTGGTCTGAAATCAAACCCCGCGATAAACTCCAGTTGTTTCCATTCAAGGAACATAGCACCTAAGCTGACATGTCTTCTACTCAATGCATCAGCCACCGCATTGCCCTTTCCTGGTGTATATGCGATGTCAAAATCATAGGAAGCTAAGAACTCTAACCATCTCTGCTGACGGAGGTTTAAATCCTTCTGGGAGAATAGATACTTTAACGACTTATGATCTGTAAATAGCTCAAATCTTTCTCCCAAGAGATAGTGTCTCCACATCTTTAACGCGAACACGATCGCTGCCAATTCTAAATCATGGGTAGGGTATCTTCTCTCGTGCGGTTTCAATTGCCGACTTGCATAAGCTACAACCCTACCGCCTTGCATCAATACAGCACCCAGCCCGGTACCACAGGCATCCGTGTATACCGTCATCTCTTCATCCCCCTTAGGAATGACTAACACTGGTGCGCTTGTCAACTTGTCCTTTAGACTTTTAAATGCATTCTCGCACCTCTCATCCCAGACAAAAGCTTGATTCTTCTTGGTCAACTGGGTCAATGGTGCTGCTATCTTGGAGAAACCTTGGATAAACTTACGATAATATCCCGCTAATCCCAAGAAACTTCTTACATCTGTTGCATTCTTGGGCGTAGGCCAATCTTGTACCGTAGCCACCTTTGCTGGGTCCACGGCAATACCACTCTCTGATACAACATGGCCCAAGAACCTCACTTCCCTCTTCCAGAAGTGACACTTAGAAAACTTTGCTTTCAATTGGTGTTTTCTCAACACCTCCATCGCTACTCTTAAATGTTCCTTGTGTTCCTCCTCTGTCCTCGAATAGACCAAAATATCATCAACGAACACAAGGACAGACTTATTCAGCTGATCTCTGAATACCCTATTCATAAGGTCCACAAAATATGCCGGGGCATTAGTCAGCCCAAATGGCATAACCAACCATTCATAAAACCCAGACGGCGTTCGAAATGCCGTTTTAGCTATACTCTCAGCTTCCACTCTAAGCTGATGAAAACCTGTCGCGAGATCCAACTGAGAAAATACTCTCGCGCCACTCAACTGATCAAACAAATCATCTATCCGCGGTAGAGGATACTTGTTCTTCCTCGTCACTTTATTCAACTCGCGGTAGTCTACACACAAACGAAGGGAACCATCCGCCTTGGTAGCAAACACAACTGGTGCTCCCCATTCAGAAACACTCCTTCTGATAAATCCCTTCTTCAAAAGATCGCTGACTTGCACCTCGAGCTCTCGCTGCTCCCTTGGTGCCATACGACGAAGTGGCATCACTATAGGTCTGGCATCTTTTACCAAATCAATACGAAACTCAATCTCTCGGTGTGGTGGAAGTCCGGTCACTTCTTCGAAAACATCCGGATACTGGCCAACCACGGGCAAACCTGACAACTCACTATGCGGAATGTCGAGGGAGTTTAGAAAACTAGCCAATACCCCCTTACTGGGTAGACCACCAAACACTATCCTCCGCCCATCATCCGCTCTAGCTGTTACCAACAAGCCCTCACAGTCTACCACCACCCCGTATCTTTGGAGCCAATCTACTCCCAAAATAATGCCAAACCCAGTAAAGCCCAAGACAAAGCAATCACACACAAACATGCATCCATGACTCGATAGAACCACATTACGACAAATCATGCTAAGACTAGTCGAACCACCAATCGGGTTCGTCACTACTAAAGGTCTATCGACAATTTCGGGCTCCAATCCCAACCTATCTACCAGGTCACTAGATATGAAAGAACTGGAAGCTCCGGTATCAAACAAAACTCTAACAGGAACATCATAAACAGAAAGCATACCTTGAATGACGACATTCTTCCCCTTCTCCGCCGCAGTTGGGGCATTCGACGAAGAAGGAATAGCATTAAGAGCATATGCTTTCACCATTTGCTTTTCCTTAGGGGGCTGGGGACACTTGTCCTTGTGATGTCCCAATTGGCCACAATTGAAGCACTTCCTATCCGCTGGCTTGGCCCGACAATTACTAGCATAATGGCCCTTCTTACCACAGCTGAAGCACTCCACATCTTGCTTATTCTTTTTCTTCTGGCCATCCTTAGCCTGATTCTGCTTCCTCTTATTCTGAGAACCACCTTTGCCTCCACCACTAGCTTGTGGCTTTGGCTCATCTGCGGATGCAACCTCAGTCTTTGGCTTAGGGTAGAGACTTTCTGACCTTAACGCTTTTCCCACAATCGATTCAAACGTCTCATCGATGTGGTTAATAAGTTTTTCCCCCAAGTACTGATCCAATCCAGTTATGAATTTCTCATTCTTTTTCTCGGCAGTATCTATAAGAGATAACCCATATTTTGACAAAGTGTCAAATTCAGCAATATACTCCGAGACAGCCCTGCCATTCTGCTTGAGCTCCAAGAATTTCTTAAACAACATTGACTTCTGAGCAGCTGGGATGAACTTCTCACTAAAGCGAGCCTTAAACTGCTCCCAAGTAATCTGATCTTCGGGAGTAGCTGCCTTTATAGCATTCCACCAATTCATTGCCCGCCCTTGCAGCTGACGGGACGCTAACTTTCTCTTCATCGCATCCTCGATACCCAAATCCTCGAAGATACGTTCGCAACTATCCACCCAATCCTGAACATCCGTAGCCGACTCCGTTCCATGGAACGGCTTCCCACCAAGGCTAGTATAATCCTTATTCAGCTTGGCGAAGTCAACTCTTGGCGCCTGCACCATTGGACCACCACCATTTCCACCATTGGGAGCTGCCCTCTGCACATCTCTAAGCATCTCTCTCATGAGGTCAGTAAACATCGTCCTCATGTCAGCAGCATTCCCATTATTGGCCCCTCTACCGGTACCTCTAACATATCGGCTCATCGTCAATCTGAAAAAAGAAATGATTAACGACTCCATAGTGGTGTTAGTGCAGTACGACTCCATCCTTATACTACTAATAGTATATATATAACTTTTGAAAACCAAAATAATCACAAATACGCTCTCTCGTGTACGTATACTATCTCTCCCTGATAACTTCCCTAGGTTAACTACGCAACCTAGAGCTCTGATACCAAGTGTGACGGCCCGCCTCGCACCAGCCTGCATTTCCTCCAGAAGTGCGCTGTACACATGCCCGACTAGCACAAGACGGTCGTCATAAGAAAGGAAAGAAGGGAATGAACTAATCAAAGAACCTGTAGAATGTCTCACAGCGCATGGAATAAAATATAATAATAATGTACTTGACATAAAACAGGCGAGACAGTGCATAAGCTGATAACTAAAACCAACATCAATCTCAAAGCAGCGGAAATCCAAATACAGCTTATTACAATTTTCCAAATTTACTGTCTCTAAACAAAAGAAAACTGAAATAGAAGATACACCAATAATGCCCAAGCAGTGATCTTCAACAACACAGGGAGAATACTAAATATATATATATATATGTCACGTGGAAGCCTCCTGCTCGTCTCCGGATCATCTACCCGCGCATCACCAGCTAACCTGTCTCTAGTCTGCTCGTGTGAGCACCCAGAGTAATAAGAGGAGACATAAAACTCTGGGTCAGACATAAAGCCTGGTATGAGCGATAAGCATCTAAACAGAATAATAACAGGTATACTAAACCATACCTGAACCTGGACCTGCAACCAAAGAGTTAGTACCACATACCGTACAATACTCCAAGGTGCCATAATAAATAGTGTAAGAATACGGGGGTGGGGTGTGCATGTCAAAATGATAGCAACAAATCATCCATAGCAACCATCCTCACATCTCTCACTCGGTGCGTAAAGCGTACGACATCTACCACTTTGGAACACTAGACAAACTGAGGTAACGACGAATCCCGACTTGTAGAAACCCTGCTGTGACCAAGCCAAACACTTGGAGTCATGACCAAACATTTCAATGACCCACTTCATTGGTCATAGCCCTTGGTTCTACCAATGCCATAATGGCCCTGAATCCGCCTTCGTACCTCCTACCATAGTGGTCCAAAGCTATAGTTGTCGATAACCCCTTGGCACACGTCCCGCAGCAAAACCCAACCATGAAGTGAACTCGTCGATTCCCATCTGAATCTTGAGCTCCAACTTCTCATTTGGGCTTCCTTTGCATCTCGGGTTTCTGTCATCACCTTCCGGATCGGTCTTCATTCTGTTCGTGACTTCCCGGTTCGGTTCGCAGTCCCCAACTCCTAGCCATCAACCTCGGATCGGTTCGGATCATCCTTCACGCTCGGGTCGGATCGTGGAAGCTTTCCTTCAGTCGTGGAGGCACATCGGTTCGGATCGGAGTAGCTTCTGAAATGGATCGGTTCGGGTCGGAGTAGCTCATGCTTACGAGAGACGGATCGGATCGGGGTCTTCAACCATCAGTGGATCGGGTCGCGCCATCGGATCGCACCTCGTCAGCTCGTGGCGCCTCATCGGGTCGGTTCGGGCTTATCAGTTCGTGGCACTTCCTCTCCAAGTCGGATCGTGGTCTCCCCTTCGTGACTCCGAGCTCTGGCACGTGGCGCGGTTCGAGCAGGCGGGTCGGTTCGTGGGCATGGGGGCGATCCGATCCGGATAAATTCCTGTACTTCGTTCCAGCGACAGTTTCTCGCCATTCGACGGCGTTTTTGACCAAACTAGCACTTCTAAGCAATCACAAAACACACCATAGAGTCATAGCAACATGTAATAGCAACCACAACAGCAAACAATCACTCAAATGAATCAAAAATAGATCAAAAGTGGCCAAAGCTCCTTATTTTCCCTTAAGCACTCTTAATCATGCTTAAGCATACAATTAGCAAAACACATCGAAATTATCTCAAATTTCTAACAGAGCCTTAAAACATTATTTTAGAATTTTAAGAATTTTTCCAGAATTTATTTACGTATAAATTCGCTAATCTTCACTAATTACCCTTAATTAACCGTAATTAGTGTCAAAATGATGCTATCACTCACCTTGGCCACAAATGAAATTCTCAGAACTGAAACTCCTCTGATTTGGGGCGAATACTGATGTCTAACAGCAGCTCTAACCTTGCTTTGGTGCTTTTTCTCCTTAATTTGGTGTTGCTAAGCCTAATCTTCAATTAGAGAGTGATTTGGGGTGTTTTAGATGTAGGAAGCCATTACTAAGGTCTCAAGGAGGTTTGTGGCGGCTCAAAACTGAAATGAAAGTGATAACCTAACCCTAATCAGTCCTCCTATACCTCTAAACCCGAAATTCCCCTTGGGCCTAACTGCTAATCACCCGGTTAAGCCCAATTAAGCTGTCTTCCACCATCTGAAACTTGTTTCAGCCATATCTCCCAAACGGTGAGTCCGTTTGGCTAATGTGACCACTCTACGGAAAGAGAAACCATCATTCAAAGCCAATGGAAGTGGTTTCAGGTCAAAATTCCTTTCCAGTCAAAAGTTATGGCCAAAACAGTGCCAACTAGGGGTAAAATGGTCATTTAAAAATCGGGAAAAATCATGAACATGGGAAATGACCCCAATAGTCGTCCCCCAAAGTTACATGACCATACGACTTCGTATGTGAAAGAAATAAATATTCTACGATCCTATGATGCGTAGAATGCGGGTTGTTACAATCTCATAGGATCGTTTATCCAATTTCTTTTCTTCAAACTGAAGTTACGAACTTGTACAACAATTATAAATTCCAATCTAGTGACAAACAAGTTTCTACCAATGCTTCTTTTGAAAATAATAATCAGCCAGTAACTTCGTCACAACACTACATAACGATTATTGATGATTCTGATGATATGACTGTTAATGAAAACGAAATTTTGAAAAATCGCTTGTGCAAAACACTGATTTCTATGAAACTGAAATTCAAACTCAAATAGATGATTCTGTTGAAAATTCAACTCTTACTGAAATCAAAAAATTTCAACTAACAACTTTTGAAATTGATAAAAATCTTAATCAAGTTGTTGAAATTTTTGTAATTGATTTGAATTTAAATTCTGTTGAAAGTGAAGACGTCAATCTTCAATTCGATCTTCCTCTATCAAGTTATGAGAATTTTGAAAATTTAGCAACTTTAGATTGTCAATCTGTGAGAAATGATGAAGTTGGTAACAACTGTTTAAGTGAGGACGACTTTGATGAGAGAAAACTTCTTGAATTGATTGACGATCATGTTGTTAGGTCTTGAAGATGAAACATTTGAAAACTTTGAAATTCTTGAGGTTGAAAACAACGAGACTGCTGAATATGATCTTAAACACAATGACAATTTTTCTGAAACTATTGAAACTCCTTGCAACTTGACCGTTTCAACTAAACCTCACTGTGATCACTTGTTTTTCAATGATAAATTTCTGCAGTATATAAACTCTTTCTAGAATAACACTGTTTTTGAGAAAACACGATTTCGAAATTTACTAAAAATTCATTTGTTCGGTTTTAACTTTAGGTTTACGAATGAACCTTTAGTCAACAAAATTTCAAATATCAAAGCAAAACTGAACAATATTTCTCAAAACAAGTGTGGGGGTGAGAGTGATGCACACGTCTCTAAATTTGTACATCAGCTGAACAAATCAAATTTGGTTTTAAAACTTTTACTGAACCCCAGCTCGATGACCTCTCTTTAGTTGCTAAGAAATTCAATTCGATTTTAGGATCAGTTGTAAGCTCAAAATTTTAAATTTAGCAACTCAAACTTTTGAAAAAACAAAATTTGTTTTTCCAAATATGAAATGTGATATTAAATTCTTTATGATTCGGTTTTCTATGCTGAAACTGTGTCTCATAATCTTAACGAGGCTGATCCATTAGTCCATTGTGGACCACTTCATCTATTCAATGACTGCGTACTTTCTGCACGTGTACCCGGTAAGCCATGCTGACCCTCTTATTTTATTCCCCTTTCACTAAGATATGTCTGATTAACGACTATGAGGACACAGTCACACTCATGTGTGGGGGGAATTTACATTACATCGGCAATCAAATTTTATGAACTAGGTCATTCATTGAACAAGGATTAACTTAAATTCATAAATAACATCTTGGTTCTTGTTTGATAAGTTGAATTGTTGGGTGATGGGAATGAACATTATTTATTCATTGAGTCGTAGTGTGTCTTTTTAAGATGCTAGCTTGAGACTGTGCAGATGTTAGTCGTGTTCTGGAGTAAGCGTGTCAACCCTTGTTATACATGTTAAAATGTGCAAGTAAAAGTAATTAAAAAAAATCAAATAAAAATGAGTTTGCACCAACATTTGTTGGATTTTCTGAGTTCGTTTTCATGCATAATTTTTTTTTTCTCACTCAAACTTTCAAAATCGTAAGTTCTAAAATCCACTTGGCCCGACTAAGGAGAAATGACTCATTGTAGCATTCTTCTTCGATACCGCACATTATTCAAACCCAAGTTTTAGTCGAATTACATCCATGTTTCGATAGGTTTTTCTTATATTGGTATACTTAAGAACCTTGTACTGATTTATTTTCAAAGGTTCAAAAAAAGTCACTTTTTATACCAATATTACACTACCCCTCCGTACTTGTTTAAGGTAAGATAACCATATACCACATCTTATTTTATATGGGTTATCTATCTTACGAAACTTTGCTTACCATTCCTTTCAGCTTTTTATATAACATCAATCTAGACTTGTGCGTTGAATTAGGGTTATAAAAGTAAAGTAACTAGGGCATGAAAACTTTCCTTTCACGAAGTGTTGGTTATGATTCGCTTAGTAGAGGAGGAATCAAATGAAATAATATAGTGTATCATTCCATTCCATCTCCACTCATCATGCAAAAAGAAAAAAGAAAAAAAGAGGAAAAAAGGAAGAAAAAGAAAAAAAATGCAATAAAGAGGAAATCTCTGAGAATAAAATAGTCATTCATCATTCTTGACTATAAAGCATTTCCATTCGATCCACATCCATCATACCGTACTTAGAAGCGAGGATTGTAGTAGAGCGGATAAAAGAAAATAAAATGTCCATATGTGCCTTAGTATTACTTTATCTTTTGTAGCTTGAAGTTCAACTAATACACTTGCCCTCTTATCAATAATATTTTTAGAAGTTACAAAATTCTCCTTCATTTATGCATAACTCACATCCAATACATTACTGTTACACTGGTGCAAAATATTCCCAAAAAAAAAGTGAATAAATGATTGGGTGCACATTGTTGATGTGTAGAACTTTGGTTGACACCACGCTCTTAACCTTCAATACAATTACAGTGTTATCAAGGAATTACGATTCAACTTGAATTTTTTTATTCATTTTTGCACCAATAATGGGATGGACAATTTGGGACTAAACGCTATTATTGAAGTTAGGTAAAGTCCTTGGAATTTGAAAGACCTTAAATATATTGTTTGATTAATCCGCGTATATAAGACGCTTTGGATTTTGTGGGTAGTATCCGCTGAAAACCCTCATGAGACAACACTCGTCCTATTAGGGACACTTAGGGGTTTAACGACTTGTTGCATGCGCTAAATGCAATCGTGTTCCCTACGAAAGGGTGACATATCTTAGTTTAATTTATTCAGGGATGAATAAAAAGATAAGTATGGGGTTATTTGATATACACATAAATGTGTATATTTTATCCGCTTATTTATCTTGTTTTATTTTTATAATAATTGATATTGTGTATTTATAGTTGTGTTTTCAGATTATTGAAAAAAAGCATGGTTTAAAGCATTTGATGGATATAGCATGAAGAATTTGCTTAAAAAGAGTGAAGTTTGAAATTACTAAATCTTGAAGAATGGTTGCAAATAGAGTTCAGTTAGGTAGATTTGGCTCACTAAAGACTCATGCTGTGTTCACATTCACTCATTTGCAAGGCCTCTCACTCTACAACTGCGTTTACACTGGCTTATGTGTTATTTGGGCTAAATCATTAGTCCCACATTGTGTAATTAGCCAATTAGTCTTTGTCATATCCGCTATAAATACACTTGTATCTTGTTCATTTAGAATTACACTAGATTTTATTCTGTAAAATTTCACTTGGAATAAAATCATTCTTCTCCTTTTCTCTTTACTTTTTATTGTAATTTATTTATGTTGTTTATTTTATTTTTCTCTTCTTCTTTAGCTATGTCTTGCTAATCTCCTTTAATTAGGGGGTGATGACGCTTAGATTAGATTCAATATGAATCACATAGCCAAAAAGATTAGAAATTCATGTATATAGATCTAGATCTGAACCAAGAGTTAGACCTGAACCTTCATATTGTGTGTCGTTTAAGAGCTATGCTCCTTCATGGGGTATATTCGAGTTCGATCTAACGCTTGTCAGATTTAGATCTAATTTTTAGGGTTTTAGAAATAAAATAGTGAATCTGTCCTGATAGCCTACGGTTGTTTAAGAGCTTAGCTCCTGCATAGGCTATACTTGTCGTTATTCACATATTTGTTTCTAGAAACCTAATTATCGTTGATTCATGTTTGTGAAAGACACATGAATTAGATCTATATCAATCTGTTTTGTTATTAATTCAAGTTAATCTAGTTTATGTCATTGCTTCCGAATTGTTTTCATTTATTATTAAAACTCTCTTTTTGTTTATTTTCTGTTATTTTTAAACAATCAAAATTTCGGAATAACTTGATTGGATTTATTAGTAAAATAACTTTTGGTCCCAGAGTTCGACACCGTTTACACCAACCCTTGTTGTTTAGGAAAGCCGAACGAATTAAACAATTGTTTATGGTTGTTAATTTGTTCGCAAACAATTAGGCCGCGATTATTTTAAGTTAACTGAGGTAGTTAGCTTAATGATGGTAATTAGGGAAATTATAAACTATTTTAATTTGTTTAAAATTTGTAACAACTATATCTTATTCATACGATATCAGATTCAAGCGAAACAAAGTGTCTTGGAATCGTATTAACGATATCTACGTGTATGAGCTGGATTGCAAGCTTTCTGAACTGATCATAATTTTGTCTAATTTTAAATACCGGTTTAAAATTAGATAAATCAACGTGGAATCATCAAATTGAAAAGAATTGTGAGTTAACTCTCACTCTTTCTGGAATATTTCTAAATATTGTTATTTCGTATAATAATATTCACTATTGTTAGTATAAACTGTGTGTTCGGATGATTCGAAGATTTATTGCTTTGTTGGTTGGTCTTGGACGAATTAGATTAGAAGATTTGACATGCATATATAAAATGATATTGTGAGTTGTGATGCAGGTAGAACATGTTGGAGGGATCCAACCGGATTCCTCAAAATATTTGGAAGTTACTTGTCTTCATATTATTCATATATGAATTGTTTAACCTGAGTAGTGTTAAATCTAATTTGGATGTTGATTGTTGAATTGAATTCGACATTGATATGTTTTTAGTTAATAAATGGTATTGATTAATTAATTGGCACCAGGTGGCCTTAAATTCATCTTTTTAAGACGTTGATTCGCCGTCAGGCGAATTAACTAAATTGAAGTTATAAAATTTATTTTTATAGCTGAAGTAGGATTTTAAAGTATATTTTATATAAGTTATCTAAAAAGTTTTATAAATTAATATTTATAAATAGGTTTTTGTAAAGTAATTATAAAATGATATATACAACAAATTTATGTGTTTTAAATAAGTTTTATAAGCAAGAAAAATAGAAATTAACCTAAGGGTTAATAGTTTGGAATAATTGTTTTTAAGAAAACAATCAAGTTGGAATATATTAAATTAACTTTATTATTAATTAATTTAATGGGAAGGATTAGTTGAAATCAGTTAACAAGTTAACTATGGTTTCAAGTTGACTAAGTCGACTGTTTAACTGAAATTGGTTATTAGATTAATTTATTTTCAATAAATCTAATTGAAATTGTTTTAACAAATAGTTGTTTAAACTTAATAAGGTTATAAAAGTTAATCAATCTTGTAATTAACTATGTTTAAAGAAAATTATTAAGTTGATAGTCCTTAATAAAGTTAATTCTTATTTTAATAACTTTTTAAAAGAAATTAACTATTTTATTTAAGTTAATAACGAAGTTAACTACAAATGTTGAAGTTAATTATTATTTTAATTAATAATAACCAAAGTGATTACCTTTTTAATTGAAATTCATTTAAGAAAGTAATCAATTTCGTAATGAGATTTTAGTTGAATTTTGACAAGGGTTTAATAAAAGGGATTTCGTAATAAATCCAAGTTTTTTAAACAAGGTTAAGAGATTTAAAACAAATGTGATAGTTTAAATAATTATTTACTTACTAATTGAATTAAGTAAAATGATTGTAATTAAAAGGTGATTTTCAAAAATGCAAAGAAAAGATGCTTAATGGATTTGTGTAAATAATTTGTTGAATAGATTTTTGTAAAATCCAAGTTGGAAACGAATAGTAGAAAAGAGATTTAAAGCTAAAGGGTTTGTGGTTTAGTAGTATTTACTTAATAAAAAATTAAGTAAAGGTGATTGAAATTGGAAGTAGATTTTCCGATTGCAAGGAATGATATTTTTAAATCATATTTAAATGGAATAGTAAACGAAATAGGTGTGATATTATAATTAATATCAGCTTTGAGTTACAATTATTTATCTAACTTAAGATAATAATGTTGTCAAGTCTAAGTATGAGAGGTAATTAAAGTATCCCAACTTGAACGACTTCATTATTATTCAAGGGATGGTACTAGTTTGAAATGGCAGTGATGTTAGAAATAATGTATTATTTCCATAAGAAATATAGCAACTTTATTTTGCAAACTTTAGAAATTTAATAAAACTATTGGGTTTTATAGTAAACAAAGTATCACTTGACATTGTTTGGCCCACGTATAAAGTGTGCATTTGGCTAAGTATATAGCACTATTGTCTAAGTAATGAAAATAGTATGGTTTGTGAATATACGTATTCCAAGAAATAAGTAAATGGCTAGGGTTTTCGAAGAAATGAAAACAAGAAAATATGCTATTTTGAAAACGGAATTGGATGTTGGAAATCTAAATATTATTTTCCACAAGCGATATTGTAAATTATAATCGGCAAAGTTTTGAAGTTAAATAAACCCATTTGGGTTTATATAATAAATAATATGTCGCATGACTTTGTTTTGACCCATATAAGTTTTGGTGATTAGATTTATACTATTTGGATAAGCATATATAGAGATATTTTCGAAGTAAAGGAAATAAAGAGGTAACACTTATTCTAAAAGAGATAAGTGTATGGTTATCGTTTTCAAAGTAACGAAAACAAGAGATGTGTGAATATGTTTATCCAATTGAGATAAGTATATGAATCGATTTTTAAAAATCAATAAAATGATTTAATTTAAAAGGGCATTCGATGTTGATGTACTTAATTGTACTATTTGAGATGATAGTTAAAGAACCGACCATCAATAAATTCTCTGTTTTGTTGTATATAACGGTGTTGTATACACAATTATATGATTTTTGTTTGATGATAACAAACAAGTATATATTATCTTAAATGTGTTTGTCACTGTACTGTTTTATATTCACCTCAAACAAGAATATAATATTTATATTTAAGTGAAATACTACTGTACAGACATTCAAATATTAACACAGTATTTTATTTAAATATAATATTTTATCTCTAACATTCAAACAGTACAACTCTGTATAACTCCACTATTTATACATTCACAGAATATTTGTACTTGTATAAACAGAATAAAATAGACAAGTTCGTTTGACAACAATAAAATGATATTTTATTTCAATCAAACTTGTTTATTACAGACATCAGTACATTTCATATATACACAGCTCCTCACTGCAACACTCATACATTCATTCAGTCTACATTTCATATATATCCATTTTCACTTGTATATACAGACTCATACACTCATTGACACCACACACTGTCTTCTTATCTTCAGCTTTCAGTCCAGTCATCACAGTCAGTCCAGTCATTCCTGCCTACCTGTCACACATGAAACACACACACACAATACACTGCAATAGAAATAAAACAGAATACATGCAAAATTAAATTTTATTTTAAAATTTTATTTGCCTCAGATTTCTGGTGTGTTTCTCATCATTTTTCATGACTTGATCTATGTCTAGACAGCTTGTGATATTCACAGTGATACACTGTAAATACCACAAGGCAGACAGTATGTATATACAATGCAGGGACAGGAAAAATATGTCTGATGGCTGCATATACACACATGTATAAATATACATATGTGCTCTGCCTCGCCAATCAAAATATAGTGTATGCAACTGAGGAGGAGCCACGTGGACCATCTCGACTCAGTGCTACAACAAACATTCAAGTGAAAGTTCAACATAGTTCATACATGGTTCAAATCAAAACGGCAATGAAAAGGGGTCGAACCATAGTCGAGAAAAGTCATGGCACATATACAGGAAAGCTAAAACTCAATGTCAACATGCAACAGCCCAAACAATACAGCAAGCATGGAGCCATGATCAAGTGTACAACAAGCCTCAATATATCAGCCAGTTCAAGTTCAAGTCAAAGTCAACAGCAAATTCAACAAGGTCAAATCAGTATGAAAATGGGTGTGCACATCATGTTTCAAGTGGCTCAAGTGAACAAATCAGTAGAGTGTTTAAGTACACAGAGGTGCAGCCAACATCAAGTGCAAGCAGGAGGTAAACAGTGTACATGGCGAGTAAGTGCAGGGCCGAGCACATTTCAGTTTCAGAAATGTCAAACCAAAGTGGCAAGAAGGGATACGCTAAGGTGATGCATGCAGCTAACATGAAGTGGCATAACAAAACACAATAGAGAAATGTCAAGCAAGAAATTCATGGTGGAACTCAATACAGTTCAAATGGTCGAGACAGCAAAAGCATGTTCAAGGGTGCCAAAGTGATCAACTCAGCAGAAATAAAACATACAGCATATGCAGAGTCTAAGTGGCCACATGTTTAAACAATTCAACTATGTACATGGCTATGGCACAAATGATCAATGGTGAAAGTAGCTACAATATAGTGATGGAGCAAGTCAAAGTACACAGCAGTCAACAATTACAAATCAGATCACAAACTTCAGTTCAGCACATATAAAACAGCAAAACTTCCAAATTGTTCAGCGTGCATCTTGTGCAAGAAGAAGTCAGTTTATGGAAAAGGGAAAGTATTTGATTGTTTTTCAAAAATCACATATTTTCTCTGGAAAAATAGTGCTCATGTTTTTTGGCAAGTTATATACAATTTTTTTCCAGAAAATACAGTGGTCAAAGCATGGCAAGATATCACATTTATGTTCCAGAAATCATCAATCAATTTCAGCATTAAATCAAATTATATATGGTATGATGATTTGGCAGAATAAAGCTCAGCAAGCATATTTTTTTTTAACTATGGAAATCGACTCAAAACACAAGAGATTCAAGCAAGAAATGGTCACAAGTTACAGCAGTTTATTGTTGCATGTTCAAGGCAGAAAACATGTCAATATGGTGATTAAATGCAATCAGGAAACATACTTGGCAAGAACAAATCTCACAATCACTTTTTGGCAAGAAACTGGTTTTCATATTATTCAGATATCACACAAGGATCAAAAGGGGCCACAGATATTATCTGTCAAAGTAAGGCAAGCAATTTACAGAGCATCAATTCAAGACAGGTTTTAAATCGAAAAAGGCAATTCCTTTAGGATTCAATCAAGGCAGAGAATCATGCAAAGAAATTCAAGGATATATTTTCCAGAATTACTCAATCACAATTAAGGCCGAGATTTTTCTAAAAGGGGAAAATCAATTCAAGCCGAGAATAAAAAGGGGAAATATTTCAATCGAGGAAAGTAGCATAATCAGATCGAGCCATGTTTTTTGAAATCAGAGTTATTAGGGTTCGATTATATCCCTATTTAACATCACCATTTACATCACAGGCAATAATCGATCGAAACCACAAACAAGTGAACATCGAAATCGAATCCACACGCAACAGTCAAGAAATCAAAAAAAAAACCACAAAATCAAAGCAAACAATAAAATCCGAATTACTCACAATTTTTAGGGTTTCGTTCAAGTGAGAACTCCAGCAAATCGACATCAGCACGCAAGCTACAAAGACAAGAGCCATCAGAGATCAAATTTCCAGAAGCATCGATTTCGATTTGGGAATCGATTTCAGAAACCCTAGCAATCGCCAGAGCCGCCATTTATTTTCCCAGAGCAAAAAGGAAAGAGATCGGGCTAAATGAATTACAAAGGGGCCGGCCTATCTTTTATTTTGACCAAGGCTATGTCTTTTAAAAAGGGGATGACCCCTATCCTTTAAACTTCTTTTTGTTTAGGGTTTCATTTGTTTTGCTCTTATTTTTTGTTGAATTTTTTCAATCTCTTTTGTAATCAAACGATCAGTTTCTAGTGTGTAAAATACTAGGATATCAGTCAGGGTGTTGACTGTCAGTTTCAGAGTCTGTAAAATCTGGGTTATTGGTTACGGGATTGTAATCAAGGGAAATCTGTTCTAGGGGATTAGAACAGTCTAGAGTTTCGAGCGTAGGGTTAGAATAGGAGCAGGGTTTGCGAGTGTACATGGTCTTGTATGCGGGATCTGTTCTATCACCTAGTAGAAACCTTAGAAATGCAGCAGTAGGCAGGGTTTTGCCGAAGCTGGGTATATCTGTGTGTGATTTATTTTCTGCATTTCTGTTTCTGCTATATTCTGTGATTTGTCTATTATTTTTAATATCCTGTCAGTTTTTCAATTTTATTTAAAAACTGTGAAAAACCCTATTCCCCCCCCCCCCTCTAGGGTTATTCTAGATCCAACAAGTGGTATCAGAGCAGGTTATTTCATTAACCCTAGAAACATGGATCCTAGTTGTCAGTCTTATGAGAGTCAGTCCAGTAATATTCCAATTATTTTTAAGGGAACAGATTTTTCAATTTGGAAATCAAATTTCGAATCATATTTAAAATCTGTTAATCTTGATTATTGGAATATTATTGAAAATATGGAAGATATGTCAAATAAGACGAATAAGGTTTTAAATGCTCAAGCTATGCATATTTTATATTCTTATCTTGATAATAATCAGCTTGACTTTATCTCTCATTGTTTAACTGCGCAGGACATTTGGAAAACTCTCAACGCGCGGTATGAAAATTCTGACAACTCCTCAAAACCCTCAACTGCCAACTCAAATTCAGATCTGTGCTTAACTGGAACTATTCATGTGGATTCAGACGATGGGGACTTATCATATGACGATCTGGTATCTCTTTGTAATAATTTAACAAGAACTGTTGATCGTCTCAAACGGAAAAACAAGTCTTTGAAATCTGAAAATTCTGAGTTGACCCACAATAACAATTTGTTGAAATTAAAATTTGAAAACTCTGACTGCAAAAACTGTATGGTTGTGAAAACTGATTTAGCTCAACTTGATGAACATTCTGGAAAGCTCGAAAATAAAATTTTGTTTTTGAAAAATCTCGAAGATGAGTTGACTCATAAAAATAACGCTTTGCAGAAGGAGTTGGATAAGATTAATTTAGAACATGAAATTTTTGAAAAGAAAAATTTGGTGAAAACGGATTTGATTGTGAAAGAGCTTGAATCTGAAATTGAAAAATTCAAGAATGTTGAAAAACTTGAATTGGAAAAACAAAAACTTTTTGAAGCTGAGATTTCTGAGTCCCAAGCCAAAATCAAATTGCTTGAAATTGAAAATTTGGTTTTGAAAGTTGATTCTGAAAATTGTAAGATCACTAAAAATCATTGTTCAGATTTAATGAAAGAAAATGATGATCTCAAATTTAAACTTCAAAAACTTGAATCAACATTGGTTAAATTTTCAAATGGAGAAAAATCGTTGAATATGTTGTTGAGAAATCAATTTCCGTCTGGAAATAAAAATGGACTTGGATTTGGGAAAATGAATGATTTTGAAAAGCAGAATACAAACGGTTTTAAAAATCCCTCAAATCACTTTAGAAATGTTTGTTTTGAAAGTTCTAACTCTGAAAACTTCAAAGGATTTGTAAATCACAATCGAGATGAGGTTTTGTTTTATAACAAACCATTTAAACATTCTTGGATCTCAAATGGAAATAAAACGGGTTTTGTTAAATTCAAAACGATTTGGGTTCCTAAAGGCACAAAGGTAAATTCGGATGGTTTGTTATATAAACAAGTTTGGGTACCAAAACACATGAACGAAACTGTGAGTGGTTTTACAAATTTTGTTAGACCACTCGATCCTATCAACTATTAGGTACCAAAGGTGGCTGAGGGACTGCTATGCTGAAAAGAGATTGATTTCAAGTTGCTCTATATTTCTGTATTCTTTACAGTTCCTCGGCCAAGGCTGATGAGTTAGAGATCCACAACGTCTTCTATGAATCAGGTATGATTTCTAATCTCATCCTTGTAAATATTTTTTTTCATTATTTATTTCTTCTTCTTCTACCCCTTTCTTCTTTTATTTTCTTCTATTTGTTTTTTTTTATTTGTCACTGCCATATCCCTTTGTTTATTCTGTGTTTCTTAAACCTCCATTTGCAGTTCTCATGACTTTCTAGAAATTCATTTTATTTGAATAAAACTCTCTTGTTTATAATCATTTCCAGATTCTGAATTTAATCTTGTAATTATCTGCAATTGTTTAGAAGTTTATTTTTTGAATTCATAACAGTACTGAAGCATTCATGTCATATCTTGAACACTGTTAATTTTGAATCCTAAATTTTTTGAAGATCTGAATAATTAATGAAATTTCACACACTTATGCTGTTTTGAGTTCCTTCCAATTCATTTTGGAAACGCTTAAAGTATTATACTCATTACAGCACTATTACTTCTCAGTTGTGATAATCTCATTAATTTTTTTTGATTGGCTTGATTATTTCTGACTTGAAAAATATTTGGGTTGAATCAGTGATACATCTTGAATTTCATTCTTATTCATGATTATTATGATTGAAATTAGTTTAGTTTGAAATCATCTGAAATTCCTGATATTTTGAATCTCACACACCACTTAAATCTGAAATTATTAACCTTGTGTGACTGATTCATTATATCTCAAAATTTGACATTGATTCAAATAATTTCAAATAAAGTATTTTCTTTGGATCATGAATATCTCACAAAATTGATGTAGATGATCTGAAATCTCTTGAGGACTTGTCAGAAAATTCTTGTGAAAATTCTTTGAAAATCCGGTCTTGAATTTCTCTGTTATTTCATGGTTATATGATTTAAATATTTGTTTGTTGAAAATCATTTGAAATTGCTGATTTATTAAATCTCACACATATCTCAATTCAAAAATTTATAAATTGGTGTGATTGATTTATTAAATCCTGATATTTTTCATAT
This sequence comes from Allium sativum, assembly GCA_030737875.1. Taxonomy (NCBI): domain Eukaryota; kingdom Viridiplantae; phylum Streptophyta; class Magnoliopsida; order Asparagales; family Amaryllidaceae; genus Allium; species Allium sativum. The sequence goes on from CM060920.1 coordinate 498,173,113, forward strand.
TCCTCAAATGATTTCAAATAAACGGTATTTCTAATCTTGGATCATGAATGATCTTATGTGACCATCCGCTGACAAGTCTGACGTGATTTTATGTTCTGTGTTGCTCTGATACTGTTTTCAAATAACTGCCTGCTTTAATCTGACCGCAGCTCTGATACACGTGCATAATCTGTTATCTTGTCTGATTGGGCTTTGTATTTATAATTCTTTTGTCTTTGACATTCTCGTTCAGTATCATGTTAAAATTCCTCGTAAATAGAGACATCAAGTGGTATCAGAAGCGCCTTATTTTTGTCTCACCCATCTGTACTTAGATTCAAATCTTCACCATGTATATATCCACACACTCTTTTTGTCCTGTACATTTTTGTTTCCCTCTTGTTGTATATAGATCAGCATATTCCTCTTGTATTTGATTTTCAATTTTAGAATTATTTACTAATTATTCATTCAGAAATTGAAATCAATATCAAAATTGAACTGTATTTGTAGTTCATCAAAATTATTTTTAGATTTTGAAATTGTGATGAATTGGGACTGCAATATATTTCACAACAAGAGGAGATTTTTTTTCTTTAATTTTCATGATTGTTGAACATTTATTATAATGTCTTTGAACTGGCAAATTATCTCACGACCATCTTCATTATCTTTCATCATTCTGCCATCCATGATAATTTTTTTTTTAAAAATGTGGAGAGTTTAATATTTTTTAAAAAAAAATCGTCTTGAATAAACAATGAAAATATTTGCGATGGAATTGTGGTTATGTTATTTTTCAGAATTAGTGTCAATTGAAAATTTTCAATAATCCCGGTACAGTTGGTCATATTTCATCATAATATAATTAATTTAGAAATTTATTTCACAGTCCATCTCTGTACTTACCACATTTTCTATCATCCATATTGGTTTTATATATCAAGGAGTTTTTCATTTTTGAAACAGAAAAATATAACAATATAATATTCATAAGTATTTCTCTAACCTCATTTAAAAATCCAAGCTCTGGTTATGCATGGTTATGAGATTACTTATATTTAAGCTGCAACTGATCTCATTTAAAAATCCAAGATCTGGTTATGCGTGGTCAGTGTGCTCTTAAATTTAAAAAAAAAAAAAAAATTTGGATAAAATAAATTAATGTGAAATTCTTCTTGGTATTTATAAAAACCAGCCTATCAATCCATCTTTCTAATTTGTGAAATGTGTTGAAATCTTATGACGTATTATGATTTGTTGATTGATAGATATTGAGATTTGAGATTATTCGATTTTGTCACTTAAATTGAATTATTAACTATAGTCCAAATCCATCACTGTTTTTGTGCTTTATTTTTTAAAAAAAAAAATCTATTGGAAAATAATTGAAAATCATTTTTTTTAACTCTCTCCATTTTATATAAAATTTATCGTAAATCCGTCATTTTCTGCAATGTGAAATATGCCACTAGTTCTCAGTTTATTATGATTTTTGTTTGACTGATTGAGATTTATACTGATCGTTCTTCCTCTTAAGCTTAAATTATATTTTTAGTCATTTTTCATCTGTATTTTAAAATCTGTATCCTTTTGATGATAACAAAAGGGGGAGAATGGGGTTAGATTTTGATTTATGAGTGAATATTTGATAAATATTTTTAATTTTGAAAATTCATTATTATTCATACATTTGACTCATGCACAGTTATAGGGGGAGTTATCTGTTGTAGGGGGAGCAAATAAATAGGGGGAGTTCAATATTCACTGTCAAACACATTTATCATATACAAAATCTTTTATTTGTTTGTCATCATCAAAAGGGGGAGATTGTTGTATATAACGGTGTTGTATACACAATTATATGATTTTTGTTTGATGATAACAAACAAGTATATATTATCTTAAATGTGTTTGTCACTGTACTGTTTTATATTCACCTCAAACAAGAATATAATATTTATATTTAAGTGAAATACTACTGTATAGACATTCAAATATTAACACAGTATTTTATTTAAATATAATATTTTATCTCTAACATTCAAACAGTACAACTCTGTATAACTCCACTATTTATACATTCACAGAATATTTGTACTTGTATAAACAGAATAAAATAGGCAAGTTCGTTTGACAACAATAAAATGATATTTTATTTCAATCAAACTTGTTTATTACAGACATCAGTACATTTCATATATACACAGCTCCTCACTGCAACACTCATAAATTCATTCAGTCTACATTTCATATATATCCATTTTCACTTGTATATACAGACTCATACACTCATTGACACCACACACTGTCTTCTTATCTTCAGCTTTCAGTCCAGTCATCACAGTCAGTCCAGTCATTCCTGCCTACCTGTCACACATGAAACACACACACACAATACACTGCAATAGAAATAAAACAGAATACATGCAAAATTAAATTTTATTTTAAAATTTTATTTGCCTCAGATTTCTGGTGTGTTTCTCATCATTTTTCATGACTTGATCTATGTCTAGACAGCTTGTGATATTCACAGTGATACACTGTAAATACCACAAGGCAGACAGTATGTATATACAATGCAGGGACAGGAAAAATATGTCTGATGGCTGCATATACACACATGTATAAATATACATATGTGCTCTGCCTCGCCAATCAAAATATAGTGTATGCAACTGAGGAGGAGCCACGTGGACCATCTCGACTCAGTGCTACAACAAACATTCAAGTGAAAGTTCAACATAGTTCATACATGGTTCAAATCAAAACGGCAATGAAAAGGGGTCGAACCATAGTCGAGAAAAGTCATGGCACATATACAGGAAAGCTAAAACTCAATGTCAACATGCAACAGCCCAAACAATACAGCAAGCATGGAGCCATGATCAAGTGTACAACAAGCCTCAATATATCAGCCAGTTCAAGTTCAAGTCAAAGTCAACAGCAAATTCAACAAGGTCAAATCAGTATGAAAATGGGTGTGCACATCATGTTTCAAGTGGCTCAAGTGAACAAATCAGTAGAGTGTTTAAGTACACAGAGGTGCAGCCAACATCAAGTGCAAGCAGGAGGTAAACAGTGTACATGGCGAGTAAGTGCAGGGCCGAGCACATTTCAGTTTCAGAAATGTCAAACCAAAGTGGCAAGAAGGGATACGCTAAGGTGATGCATGCAGCTAACATGAAGTGGCATAACAAAACACAATAGAGAAATTTCAAGCAAGAAATTCATGGTGGAACTCAATACAGTTCAAATGGTCGAGACAGCAAAAGCATGTTCAAGGGTGCCAAAGTGATCAACTCAGCAGAAATAAAACATACAGCATATGCAGAGTCTAAGTGGCCACATGTTTAAACAATTCAACTATGTACATGGCTATGGCACAAATGATCAATGGTGAAAGTAGCTACAATATAGTGATGGAGCAAGTCAAAGTACACAGCAGTCAACAATTACAAATCAGATCACAAACTTCAGTTCAGCACATATAAAACAGCAAAACTTCCAAATTGTTCAGCGTGCATCTTGTGCAAGAAGAAGTCAGTTTATGGAAAAGGGAAAGTATTTGATTGTTTTTCAAAAATCACATATTTTCTCTGGAAAAATAGTGCTCATGTTTTTTGGCAAGTTATATACAATTTTTTTCCAGAAAATACAGTGGTCAAAGCATGGCAAGATATCACATTTATGTTCCAGAAATCATCAATCAATTTCAGCATTAAATCAAATTATATATGGTATGATGATTTGGCAGAATAAAGCTCAGCAAGCATATTTTTTTAACTATGGAAATCGACTCAAAACACAAGAGATTCAAGCAAGAAATGGTCACAAGTTACAGCAGTTTATTGTTGCATGTTCAAGGCAGAAAACATGTCAATATGGTGATTAAATGCAATCAGGAAACATACTTGGCAAGAACAAATCTCACAATCACTTTTTGGCAAGAAACTGGTTTTCATATTATTCAGATATCACACAAGGATCAAAAGGGGCCACAGATATTATCTGTCAAAGTAAGGCAAGCAATTTACAGAGCATCAATTCAAGACAGGTTTTAAATCGAAAAAGGCAATTCCTTTAGGATTCAATCAAGGCAGAGAATCATGCAAAGAAATTCAAGGATATATTTTCCAGAATTACTCAATCACAATTAAGGCCGAGATTTTTCTAAAAGGGGAAAATCAATTCAAGCCGAGAATAAAAAGGGGAAATATTTCAATCGAGGAAAGTAGCATAATCAGATCGAGCCATGTTTTTTGAAATCAGAGTTATTAGGGTTCGATTATATCCCTATTTAACATCACCATTTACATCACAGGCAATAATCGATCGAAACCACAAACAAGTGAACATCGAAATCGAATCCACACGCAACAGTCAAGAAATCAAAAAAAAACCCACAAAATCAAAGCAAACAATAAAATCCGAATTACTCACAATTTTTAGGGTTTCGTTCAAGTGAGAACTCCAGCAAATCGACATCAGCACGCAAGCTACAAAGACAAGAGCCATCAGAGATCAAATTTCCAGAAGCATCGATTTCGATTTGGGAATCGATTTCAGAAACCCTAGCAATCACCAGAGCCGCCATTTATTTTCCCAGAGCAAAAAGGAAAGAGATCGGGCTAAATGAATTACAAAGGGGCCGGCCTATCTTTTATTTTGACCAAGGCTATGTCTTTTAAAAAGGGGATGACCCCTATCCTTTAAACTTCTTTTTGTTTAGGGTTTCATTTGTTTTGCTCTTATTTTTTGTTGAATTTTTTCAATCTCTTTTGTAATCAAACGATCAGTTTCTAGTGTGTAAAATACTAGGATATCAGTCAGGGTGTTGACTGTCAGTTTCAGAGTCAGTAAAATCTGGGTTATTGGTTACGGGATTGTAATCAAGGGAAATCTGTTCTAGGGGATTAGAACAGTCTAGAGTTTCGAGCGTAGGGTTAGAATAGGAGCAGGGTTTGCGAGTGTACATGGTCTTGTATGCGGGATCTGTTCTATCACCTAGTAGAAACCTTAGAAATGCAGCAGTAGGCAGGGTTTTGCCGAAGCTGGGTATATCTGTGTGTGATTTATTTTCTGCATTTCTGTTTCTGCAATATTCTGTGATTTGTCTATTATTTTTAATATCCTGTCAGTTTTTCAATTTTATTTAAAAACTGTGAAAAACCCTATTCACCCCCCCCCCCCTCTAGGGTTATTCTAGATCCAACATGTTTAACTTATAACGTGTTGGTTCGAGGAGACCGGGATGGGGACTGGACCCAAACCCACTTTGAACCGACTTTGCGTTTGAAAACTGAATCTGCATGTATCTTATGCGTATTAAAATAATTTGAAGGCATAGATCTTCGAAGCGAAAAGGGGTGCTCGTTGATGTCTCTGGTTAACTACTAGGATTATACTCGTAGGAGTAATCCTTACGCTCTGGCTTCTGCATAATTCAAGGACTTCTTGTTACTAATCCTGGGGGTTATGATGACAGAATGTAGTAAAAGAGTACCTTTGGTTTGTCCTGATCCTGGACAATTTTTATGGACGAATGTATGATAGTGTATTTCCTAAAATCGAGTACGTTGGTTTTTACAAATATACCGAGAATTACGGCGGAAAAAGGCAACTTCTTTTAGCTTTACACCCAGAGTATCTTTGTGCAAATCAATTAGTGATTGATGGATCTGACAATGTGGTATTCAAAATTGAATGTGATATTCCAAAAAGGTAATCGTAGTCTCAAGTCTCATCAACTGAGAAATGACTGAAATTGGGCAGGCAATAGGGCTATGTGAGTCATACCCATTAGGGTACATCATCACATGATCTAGACGAAATTGGTTGTACCTTTTGTGTGCTTCGGAATGAGTATGGTTGGTTGACCTTCAACCGTGGTGATGATATATCAGGTACACTCATGTTGAATAAATGGTCGGTTCTGTGTGGTCGAATTGCAAGAAATTTTTGTTGAACCGCGGTATTTTTATCTCTAGAGGAACACTGTTTGGGAGATAGTTCCTTACTTAGTATGTATTGTAACGACTCGCAAATTTAAACATATTAAAATTAATATAATTAATTGATATTTAACTTAAAAATCTGATTGGTGATTAAATATTAGCGTAAAATTGATCCAATAATCTAAATTAGTGTCGTTTAGTAAATTATTATCAATTCTAAATTGTTGGTGAATTTATAGACGATAATAGGTAGTTTGAAATTTGATTGTTATTCAATTCATATTATCAATTAATATTTTAATATGAAAATATCACTTTTGCAAATAGTATCGGAATCTAATGAAACCACTTTCATTGGATTGGGAATTTTGAACTATTATGCAATGTCGAGTTTCGTAACAATCAGATCTCACATGTGATCGTACAAGTTTGGAACGTCAAGCAAAAATTATGTGAATATTTGAAAATTGCATCCTTTTATTAAAAAAAGGGGGAAAAATCAAAATAAAAGAGAGTAAAGTAGGATAGCACGTATACAAATGTCAGTAGCTTTGGTACACACATTACCTTCTTCCTTTCCCCCTCTTCTTTTTCACGGCTATCCAAAATCAATCGATTTTTCTCCTCCTTACCAACTCATGTCAGTCCTCCTCTTATAAAAAATCCCTTAAAGCAAAGTCATTGAAATCGAAAATGGCAGAAAAATGCGATTCTTCCCAAATCGGAAATTCCGATCACTGCCACTACCATCATTCATCATCACCAACCTTGTGCAAGACCTCGACTTCTTAATTGATCCACTATGTCGTGTGTTTCCCTTACTTAATAACCTGATGTTTCTCCCTCTTCTCGAAAACTCGCGTGAGCATCTCAAGCCACCATCGAGGCGCCTCCTCTATGTCTCAACCTTTCAACATCCAAATCGCCACTACTGCGTCCGAACCAAACATCTATAGCACGTAGAAATCGCCCACCGTCCACATCCTAGAAACCGAAACCGGCAACCCTAAAAATTCCTCGAAGTGTTAAACGAGCCTCTTGTCACTTGATTCGTTAAACTTACATCTTCTTTCCAGGATAAATTGGTGCGAGCGTAACACTGGGCTCGGCTTTTGCTATAGTCATGGGTTTAGGCAAAATCAGTGGTGTCGAGGGATTTAAGATTCAAACTGGACAGGTTTGAATTGATTCGGTTAATTAGTTTTCTAATGACAATAGTTAGGATTTTTGTTATTTTATTTATTGGAATTGTAAAATCAACATCTCTTTCATTTTAGATTCAATTGAACCTTGTTCACTGCATTAGACTCGAAAAAACGATATCTTCATTTCAGATTTTGGATTGGTGAAATTCCACATTTTGGAATTTAGGCTAAAATAAAACTTCGTTTATTTTTACTTTTAGTCCAATTTCTTCGAATATATCCAAACCGCAATGGTGAGTTTTCCCTCGCTTACGACTAGCATTTTATTAAGTGAATTAAATCCTTTGAAATGATATATGGAAAGTTAGTATACATTAGAAAATCAATTATTGTTTCTATATGATTTGAGCATATATGACGCACACTCAAACAACATAAATGACACGATTTAAATTTCAATGTGATTGGTTATTATGTTTGATTGTCGTGTGTATGTGTGATGTTATATTTTATTTTATTATCACACAACAAGTTCTGTTAGATTTTTAAAAATAAAAATCATTATGGGTTGAAATGATACATACCCGAATGACTGTATAGATTTAGGAAGTAATTTTGAATCGACTTGGGATGCGAGTTGAAATGATATATGCTCGGGATTCGAATTTTTAAAATGGATTGAAATGATAAATATTCATATCACTTGACCATAGGATAGAAAATTATATATAGACATCGTGGTCAATAAATAAAAACTATTTTCCAAAAAATGTATAAGAATGTATCTATTTTGAGATTTAATTTGGATATCTTAGTTCAAATTAAAAATATAGTATTTTAATTGGAATTTATGAATTTAAGAAAATTTGATGTAAATAAAGGATTAAACATAATTTTCTAAGTTGGATTTATTATTTAAAGATAATATTATTTTCAGAAATATTAAAAGTAAGGTAGATTTATAATTTGATTTTTGATATGGAGTGTATAATTTAAGTTTAAAGAATGTGTCAAATATTGGGACTTAAATTTATAAGTTAAAAACTTATATGATTTAATCAATGGTTTGATAAAATCTAAATTTGTTTTATCATTTTGAAAGTTGATATGTAAATTCGATTAAAGATCTAAAAGGTTATAAAATTTTGTTTTGTTTAAAATCTATTGCATAAAAAGTTGTGAGTCAGATAAACATAAAAATTGTAATAAGCTTAAATAGTTTAAATTTTTTATTTGATTGATAAACTTTAAACTTGTGAAAAAATTGATTCAAGCAATAACCTGGATGACTGATTTTGTGGGTTGGTTTAAAACCAATGCAATGAAATAAATGTAGAATTTATGATTTCAAACCAGATAGAAGTTAAGTATTTAAGTGGAATTCAAGCTAGTTATAATCTTGTTTGAACACACAGGTTTAAACTTGAAAGGTATGCCAGTTGATCTTAAGTTAAACTGAATTTAACTTCGAATACTAATTAACGATTAAGTCAAATTTTGGAAGTTTGGACAATTATTTCGGATTGGAATATCCTTGAAGTTAGTATTATCTTATTTTACAACAAATATATATATATATATATATATATATTTGAAAATTAACTTATATATATATTAACATTACTTTATTTAAACCGTTTGTACTAAACTTATTATATTTAAACTATTTGTATGTCAAACTTAACCATCTCATTTAAACTTTTATACCAAACCAATCTATTTTATATAAATTATTTTACAAATCTATCCATTTTACTTAAACTACTTTAGATCAACTTAACTATTATGTTTAAACTATTTCATATCTAACTCCTATTTTAAAATAATAGTATATATTTCCAATCCGAGCAATTCAAGTCATAAATGATTGAATAAAAAATAAGATCAATCAATTGAATAAAGATATTTGTGACATGTAATCCAAATCGAACGTGAAGTTTTGATAACCAATCAATTGGTAAATACGAATTTGATTCAGACTTTGAATGAGATCGAATAGTTGGATCTATTTTGAGAAATCGATAAATAAAATTGTCACTTGACTTTAATCGATTTAAGACGATTGAATATGATTTCGAATTTGATGGCCATGATGTAAAAATGCAAATGTTTGGTTATTAAAGGATCTGGAGTTGGTATTGTCATACTCTCTGCCAATACCAATACCACTACCACTTTAACAACTGTGCACATGGTGGAGAATCCAGAATGAAGTAGGATGGTTTAGTGAACGTTGTTGGAATGAAGTAAGAGAACGATGACGGATGACCTTGACATTCAGATCATAATTAAAATGACTAAAATAGGAGCCATTCCCAGGCCAAGTGAGGTTGCACCTTCGATCGGACACACTTCTTCGATATCATGTCTCTTACTATTATGACTGATTGGTGGCCACCTTCGATTTTATAAGAGTGTTGTACAAGGTGGACGGTAGTTGCGGCTATACGTTACCACCAGTCCGGAGGCCACAATCCGGTAGAATCCTACCGTGGGTATTCCCCGGTGCCTTATTATATTATCCCGATCGAGTCCCTACGATTTTGATTTAACGTTGTCATATCACGATGCATCTCTATCCACCGATGTACTGGTGCTTTATATGCAAACTGTATGCCAATGGTAAAAACCGTAACGACCCAAATTTTTGGTCAATTTAGAATTTAGATTTTAATGAGATTAGTGGACCGTTAAAAGTGATTTAAAAGGAAATATATTAAAATTTGATATTTTAATACTATTTCAATAGCCTAAAGATAAACATTTTGCAAACGACCTTGGATTTCGACGAAACCACTTTCTTCAGATCAGGAATAGTAAATTATTATTAGTTTAAAATTTCAAGTTAATCGGAGTTAATATGTAAACAAACGTAATATAAGCGCATGTTGAAAAACCAGCTAGAATTCAATAAAATATAAAAATAAGGTCTTTTCAAAAGGTCTCTGAATCCGACGAAACCGACTTTATCGGATCTGCAACATCAAATAGTGATAAGATTTCAAGTTTCATAATTTTCGAAGTTAGTATGTGAGCGTACGAAAATAAACACATACCTGGTCAACTGGTCAAATTTAAGTGATAACGTAATAAAATAATAGGACGGATGGTCAGATGGACTCCAAATTTGACGAGACATGTTTCATTGGATCCATAACTATGAAACATGTTAGGGTTCAAAATGTCATATCAATCAGATTTACCATTTGATCATATGAGCGATAAATGCATGAAAAAGCTTAAATAAGCTTCACCTTTAATCAAACAAAGAAACGCACGTTTTTCTTTTGAGGTGTCATGCCTTGGCTACTCCAAGGAGCGATTTCTCCATCTTCTCCTTACGCTGACAACTCAGCGATCCAAGCTGATTCCCTATCTATAAAATCAAACTCCTTTCTTCTTCTGCATTTTCCTTCCTTTTACTTCATTTTTCCTTCACCTTAATGGCCTCCACCACCATCTTCCTCCATGCCCGGCCCATCTCCACCTGTTCTGCACCCTCCTCCTCCTTCCCCCCGACTTGCGCAGTCCACTCCAGCCTTCCCCTTGCGCTATGCCCTCCTCATCCTCTCCAAAATCCAATTGCCCTCTTTTTAAACCCTAATTTGCACCTTAAACTCAAACTACACCCAAATCTCTACCTCTCGACCCTCTACATCTCACGTCTGACGCCACAACCACCTCACTGACCTGCTTCAGCCCCCATCAGTGTGTGGATCCCACCTCCCCTAAATCGTGGGACCCCACTTAGCTTCCAAACCCTTAAAAATCTGATTTTTCCTCTTCTGATTTCATTTATAAGTGTATATATATATATATGTATGTATATGTATATGTATATTACATAAGTAGTTGGTGATTTGGAGTGGGAAAGTTGAGATCTTGGTTACGTGTGAGGCTAGAGCTTCCTACACTAAAGATTGAAGGAGTGGATCCCTCGGTGAGAACCCCTCACTCAAGTTTTGTTAACTAGTTTTACTACGTTTGGAAGATTAGTTAATTGTTTGGTGATTATGATGATCATAAGTTGTTATGATGATGATCTGGTTTTATGATAGGGTTTGATGATGTTTAGCATGACAAAAATGTAATTTTTAAGTAATATACATGTAGTTGATTGGGTATGTGACACCTAGAAGGCTAGAACTAATAGTGTTGACCTGAAAATTTATTGAACCTTAAATGGTCATTAGAAAGTAATAAACTAATTACTAGTTAATGGATATAGATGAGAACCCTATTTGGTTAATTGGACAATGATTGGTTGGATATTGATAATTGATATTGCAGTTAATCTATTGATTGACAAACTCAAATAAGCGTTAATGGTTTAAGGCTTATATGGTATATCCCACGATATGTGATAATTGGATGTTAATAGTTAGCAATAACTATTATTGGATGTTAATGATGTGCGAAATCCATATAAATTGAATTATATGGTGATTGGTTTAATCTCATTCCAATTGGAATTAATATGAATATTTTATTAAAAAAATATTCAGGAAAAATTAAAAGTTTGAATTTGACGTCCGATTTTAGATGGACGCAAAGTTTATGTTATCATGATGAATATTTGTAAAAGAAATAAATTTATTTGAATTCTTTTCCATATAGTTATGGCATGTTCAAGTTTTATTTTTAATATGAATAGTAACGGGTAAAAGTGAAGTTCGGTTTGGGTATCTAGGAAAAGTTTTAAAAGGAATTTTTTTACAAAAGTATCTTATTTATTTTTATAACGGATGTCAGGAAAATTTGGACTTTAAATAATAAGTTTTGAAAAATAATATTATTTGAATGATCAAAATAATATTAAACAATGGAATATTGGATTTTTGAGAGAAATGAATTGAAATATGGTTTCCAAAAATAATTATATATGTTTTATATAATTAATTGTTTGTTTTGGAAGGTTTTTGATTTAATTTTAATTATAAATCGAATTTGGTCTAAATAGGACTCGTCGTGCAGCCAGTTCACAAACTTTGATCATTAACTTTGAATTGACATATCGGTAGATCCCACCGTCAGATTCTCCCGAAACAAAAAAACATTGGGTTAAAAATGAAAAGAGTTTTCAAATAGATTAGAAAGTTTAAAAATCCAACAGTTATGTTTTAAGATAAGTTCAAATTTATTTTTGAAAAGATCGTTATAAATGTAGTTCATGATGTAGATAGGAGACAATATATTATAGGAGGAAATTGCTTTTTATTTCTTGCTTTTTTCCTTACTTCCTTACAACAAAATGACCACATATATATAGTGGTTTACATACTATTTCAATAGACATAACCATTAAATGAACATGACTCCTAGACTTAAAGGACACAACAATTCACCAATAAACATGACACTTCGTCTAATGGACTTGACACTTCACTGAATGGACATGACACTTGACGAACGAATATTATTCTTGATGAATGGACATGTCTAATGGACATGTTTTTTAATTTTAATAGACACTACTAGAATTAATTAATTTTGGTTTACGCCAACAATGCCTCCCCTAAACCAAAATTCCTTTGAATGCCTAATGCAGCAACATTTTTTGAGAAAGCAATCCCTCCAAGCGGCTTTGTGAAGATATCAACAATTTGTTATTCACTTTGACAATACTCAAGACTTACTTCTCCTTCACGAACGAGTTCTCGTAGGAAATGGAAACGCAGACGAATATGCTTTATTCTTCCATGCAAAATGGGATCCTTGGAGACAGAGATAGTAGAATTATTGTCGCAATAAATGATCGTAGGATCTTCTTGCTTGAATCTCAGATTTTCAAGAACTCCTCTTACCACAAAGTTTGACATCCTACTAGAGATGCTGCAATGTATTCAGCTTCAGTGGTAGAAAAAACCACAACTGGTTGTTTCTTCGAACACACCAAGAAATAATTCCACTTCCAAGGTTAAATGCATAACCCGAAGTACTCCTTGAATCATTGATACTTCCACCTAGATCGTTGTCTGTATATCCAACAAGCTTCACGGGCACACGAGCTTCATAGAAAATGCCATAGTCGATAGTTCCTTTAACATATCACAAAATTCTTTTCGCAGCTTCCCAATGGTTTGAGTAAGGCTTCTCCATAAATCTGCTAATCAAATTTACTGCATACATGATATCGGGTCTTGTAGCAGTGAGATACATCAAATTTCCAACAAGGCTTCGAAACAAAGTTGGATCTACGCACTTTCCTTCACCATTTTTGCACAATTTTAGACCTGTAACACAAGGAGTTGAAACAGGATTTGCATTCATCATGTTGAACTTCTCCAACACTTGAGTAGGATTTTTTTCTTGGGAGATAAAAATCCCACAATTTGATTGTTGAACCCCTATTCCCACAAAATGATGCATTTCTCCCAAATTCGTCATCTCGAACTCTTTCATCATTGAATTTTTGAATTCAGATAACATCTCCATATCATCTCCAGTAAAAATTAGATCGTCCACATATAGACTCACGATCATGGAACCTCCTTTTGAATTCTTCTTCATGTAAAGAGTATGTTCAAAAGGGCACCTTTCAAAGCCCTTTCTAAAGAAAAAATTATTGATCCGATCATACCATGCACGAGGGGATTGCTTCAGTCCATACAATGCTTTATGCAGCTTATACACCTTTTCCTCATCGCCCTTCTTCACAAAACCCGGAGGTTGTTGAATGTAAATATCATGTAAAGACCCGTAACTTCCCCGTAAAGGAAAGCGCGGATAGTTCGAGAACAAGCCACAACAGAACGCAGACGGAAGAACATTTCATTGTATATTACAACAATGCATCAGAATACAAGAATATACAGAGTATAAATGAATATTACACAGAAATATCAGAGATTTAAATTACATTTAAATACATCGCAGCGGAAAATAATACAATACACAACTAGAAGGAGATATACGGATACAAAGCTTTCCGGATATCATTCCAGCTGCAAACCAGGATCCTGTGAATATAAATCTGCAAAACCAAAACTACTAGCTGCCCGTGTCAAAATAAGGGCACCCAGAGTTTAGGTCGAAACAATAAACTCCAGGTCAGTCATGTGACTGGTGTGAGAACTAAAACAGTTATTAATCTTTATTTTAAAGTTAGGTAAATCAAGGGACCACGCCGTATAACACGGAACGGGTTTCCTCCCAAGAATACCAGTGCATAAAACAACAGCACAATGCTAAATAAAGAAAAATGAAGCTGTTATAAGACCCAGGTCCTATCACACAATGCAACGCAAGCCGGGGGATAGGGTTTTCCCTTATAACAGCCAAAGAATGCTTGATACGTTTTAAAACAAATCATTTGATACTATTATAAGTGCATAGTGTGTAAAACAACTTCAAATCATAAGTATCAATCATAGGCGGCATGGGTACCATATATCATGTCGCCATACTAGTTCTACAATTAAAACCGCAAATGTCGTATTGGAAGTTGGGTTATCATTTATGGTATGAACCGAGGCTAGGGGCAAGATCCTCTACCGATTTGTGACTCTCTAGCTCGAGCCACAGGCAAGCGCGTAGGCAAGCCTTGGATCATCAGGGTCGGTCCACCGATGTGGATTATTATGCCTGAACACTGCGTTTCCCCGCCCTTTGGGGCGTAAGCCTGGCCCGTCAGCCGACCAGAAGCATCGGCCGAAACCGATATCACGAGGCGCCTCGCTTTTCAGCAAGTAATAATAAGCAACATCCACATAAGTCAAACTCGTCAGCCAGTTCAAGCACTGACGCCACTCCTAACTAGAAAGAAACGCATGTCCTCCCTGAGGTCCGTCTCCCGTTTTTGGTTCACAACCGGGGTGCGAAACTCGCGAAGTAAACGTTACACAAAGCTACGCCACAAAGGCCGTGCTTTGATCATCACCACAAGACTTTGCTTTTCAACAGAAGCCTTGATCATTTGCATCTTAGCATGCCACACAGGCAAACCACTCTATGCAACCGATATCAGTCACACAGAATGAAATCCAATGTCAGACACACAGTCCATTTACAAGTCCATTCTGGGTCTGAACGAAACCGGAGGCACCTAGTACCCCGCATATCCATCGATCTCCAAGTACGTCTGGACGATCACCAACTGTTTCCATCTTCTTGGGTGTACAGCCCAATCAAGATCATCAGTAATCACCCAAACGACGTGAAGACCTCCGGTCTTCGACCATCGTCTTCATCTTCGACTTATCGTCGTATCAGTTATTCAGAATGGGATAAACCCGGTCTTTCCGAATAACTCGCGTATATTTTAAATAAGTGTTACACAAACACAACATACGCCTCATTCCAATTCATCAGTCACTAACCGTAAATTAATCAAGAGAATAATTCCCCAAATATTAACCCCGAAGGCCGAAACCAACATCAGATCAATATCCAGAAAACCATTCTGCTTGGCTAACCGACAGTTAGTTTCTAAATTTCACATTCATAGGGAAAGGTTCCCATTAATTTTATCCAAGATAAATTCCTTGAATTTATTCTCTAATCTTCTTTTGAATTTCGATTCAACTAGTCGGAATTAGCGAACCTTACCGAAGTAATCATTGGTTTTAATTTCCCAATCCCAACCTATTCATCCCATGAAGTAAAACTGGAAATACTTCATATCTAACACCACGGTGTTATCGGTAAATTCAATTACCATTTCACGTTCAAATCTAATTAAAGATTTAACTATCGCCTGGAGCAAAACTGGTGATACTCCATTCTCGATCTTTTCAATCTAATTAAAGATTCATTAAAACTCCACTTAGTTTTAATCTGTGGCTGGGTTAAAGAATCAGTGTCATTTAAAACACGGTTCACGATAAACCCAAAATAACATTTCCATTAATTATCGGGTTAAAGAATGAGTGTTATTTAAAAACACCATTCACGATAAACCCAAGAATCAATATCAACTCAATTCCAATTAAATATTGTTTAATTGGTACACTTCATTAAATCTAAATAAAAAGATTTAATCTTTTCTCCACTGGGTTCAAGAACAGTGTTAATGAAGACACCATTCACGACAAACCCCAAATCACATTTGATATTCAATACAAGGCTCTGAATAGAAAATATATCGGCTTATCTTCAATATCAAATTCTACGATTAACAAATGTCGTATTGGAAATAACGATATAAATATATATCTTTCAAATTTCCATGACAACATCTGTATAATCACGAATTCCAACATCGAAATATTCCGAAGACAATTTCGATTCAAATCCACTCCAATGCAATCATTGGAAATTCTGGTTATTTTTAAAACCCTTTTCAAATTCAATTTATTTATTTAAAAATAAATAGAATTATAGTTCTAGTTCAAAACTAGTTCATTTCGATAAAAATCTATTTTTATCTTCTCAAATATGGAGTTTTTCATCCCAATCCTTTCTAAATCATTTCTTATGATTTTACACAAATTATTACTATTTTTAATAATTTTATCAAGGCCCGTACAGTCGATTTCCATCAACGGTCATCGAACTGCACTTACAGCGACCTTTTTCAAACTTGATTTGGACATAATTCCAAATCCAACCGTTAGATTTCAAATTTCTAATATTCGTTAGAAAGCTCTTTTCGATACGAACCCAACGGTTCCGGTTTTAGGAGAATCCGACGGTCGGATCTCCCGTAATGTCCGTTTGAAATAAATGGTCGAAATTCACGAACTGCCGCAGCGCGGCGCGTTCTATTCAGGCCATTATATTATATATATAATATATATTTCGTCGATTTCTATTTAAAACGAATTTTATAAATAGTTTTTAAATTCGTTTCAAAATTCATTTCAACTTCCATTTCAATTCAAAGCAAAATTGAATTCTTCTTTATAAATTCGTTTTAAAATTCATTTCTATTCAATTCAAATTTCAATTCAATTTGAATTCATTTCAATTCGCTTTAAATTCAATTCGAATTCGTTTTCAATTCGATTCCATTCAAAGTGGTTTTCTATTCGATTCAATTCAAATTGGTTTTCTATTCGATTCAATTCAAATTGGTTTTCTATTCGATTCAATTCCAATTGGTTTTCTATTCAAATCAAATCCTTTATATATTCAATTCATTTCGAAATCGCTTTATATTCAATTCGTTTCGAAATCGCTTTATATTCAATTCATTTCGAAATCGCTTTATATTCAATTCATTTCGAAATCGCTTTATATTCAATTCATTTCGAAATCGCTTTATATTCAATTCATTTCGAAATCGCTTTATATTCAATTCATTTCAAAATGAATAAAATCGATATAAATATCGTTCACGTCAAAATGGCGTCAATCTAATCAACACGGCTTCATATATTTCTATTTTCAAATATTTTATTTCAAATATTTCCTGTTATCAAAATAGTTATTATTATCAAAATATTTCGTTCAACACATGACTAATCTCAACGGATGAGTACAGTCAACACATGAACCTTTATTTTATATTGATAAAGATGTAAATTCTATTACTAAAATATTTCGTTCAACACATGACTAATCTCAACGGGTGAGTACAGTCAACACATGAACCTTTATATTATATTGATAAAGATGTAAATTTTATTATTAAAATATTTTGTTCAACACATGACTAATCTCAACGGATGAGTACAGTCAACACATGAACCTTTATATTATATTATTCTTTATCTTCTAAATTGGAATGAGGCCCAATCAATCACCATATAAAGTTAATTATATGGATTTTCATACATCACACGTATATAATAGCATTGAAGAATAATCAACCATCAATCAAAGTGCACTACACTGTATAAGCATCAAATATAGATATCTAACGCTTACAACAGCCTGTCAATCAATCGATCGACATATTTAATCAATCAGGATGAGTGAACTTCAAATTTCATCCCAACACCCGTGTGGGGTTTCAACCAATCAAACACAGATTTTATTTGTGCAGTTGGGCGATGTGTAAAATTTATCGTCCCAATCAATGTCCTTCAAATAGGTGTACATAAACAAACCGTCTGGTTTGTAAATGAATATTTTATTTTATTCACTTTCATGTTAAAAATTATATTTTTAACGATAAAAACATTTTATTTCAACATATGAATTTCTATTCAGTTCATTTATTCAATAAAATGATATTTTTATTTTTCTAACTTATTTTAGAAAATTTCGGCGGCATAACAGCACGATACTAGAAACGGGACGAGGCCTAGCCTTATCCCCGGTCTAGTGAAGGCCCACGCCATTCACACATCAATCAAATCAATTTCATTTCACCAAACAATTCAATTTCAATCAAATAATCTAACTAATTTTTGCAATCAAACAAACAAGTCCATGGTCTGTGGACGATTGTGTCGGGTGCTACTAAACACCGTCTGCATCCTAGTATATATATATCTAGAAAAGAAATTGAAAGGTGAGGAATTCTCACCAAAAGCTATCCAACACCACGACTCTTTATTTATAGAAATCTTCGCCATTCTCGACCTTTGTTGCTTTCGTTGCCCGCATTCACTACATATGTAAAAATCGAATTTTCACTACGCTATTCAATATAAAAATCGAATTTTTTTACTTCGCTATTCAATATATAAAAATCATATTTTTATTATGCTATTCAATATATAAAAATCATATTTTCAATACTTCTACTTTATAAAAATTATATTTTTTTTTTACTTCTTTCTATATATTTAAAAATCAAATCTCTAAGTGTATAAAAATCAAATATTTTATTTAAAAAACCCCAATGTATATTTATGCTACTTTATTTTCAAAAACAATTAAAAACTGATTGATGTTTTTTTTTAATGTTAAATATAATATAAACAAACAAAAATCACCTTTAATCTCGTTTAAACCAGAAAACGTTACTGCCGCCCCACTCTTCTTCGTCTTACTGAACCCAAAATACTCGCCGCACTCCAAAACTAGGGTCTTGATTTGCGGCCACCACCCATAGCCGGACGTCGATCAGAGGAGTCCCCTGCGCGCGCCTAGGAGGCACCTTCCACCTCCTTGAACCGCGTTGAGCTCGTGGGTCCCACGATGGCCAAAAGTGCCTTTGAGCGTTAGAACTTTGGAGAAGGAATCCGCCTCAAACTCTTTACGATAATCGATGCTACCCCCATAGATTTGAAGAGGGTAGGAGCCTCTTCGATTTTGCCTTTGGGGCATGGAATTGCACTGATCGAATTCGGCAGAAATTAGGAGGGAAGTTTGGAGCGGCATCTGCCGTCGTTTCTGAAGGAGGCGGGTTTGAAAGAGAGTGAACGAGGGTTTGGCCATTTTTAATATATATATATATTTATTTATTTATTTATTTTAATATTTTCTATATAGAAAGTTGACTTTTCATACGAACACCAAACGGGACCCAACGACTGTCGCCCTTAGCACAATACCCCCATTCCGAACACAATGGGATATGTATCGTAGGCTGATTCGATCGTTATGATCAGATTTCGTCAAAATCAACATATAACTCTATATATTGAATTTGAACGCGCATTTCAATTTACTGGGGTCAAATACTAACTCGAAAAATTCCCGAAAAATATTTTCTAGCTTCGTATTGGCGATACGGTCCTAACAAAACTAGTTTCGTCGAATTCTGAGGCCGTTGGAAAAATGGCCATTTTCCAGTCGATTAAAATCAACTGAAAGTGGTCAAACGCGTTTTCCTTTGCCACGCTCACATATTGATTCGAAAAATTATGAAAATTGGAATCTAGCAATTACTTGACATCACGGATCCAACAAAAGTGGTTTCGTCGAATTCCGAGGTCGTTTGCAAAATTTCCATTTTTAAGGGCCAGAATTCCATAGCGACTATTCTGAATTTTCAACTGGACATATCTTTTGATTCCCGCTATAAAATTTTGATTTTTCGGATTCGTTGGAAAGATAGTCACAATTAGATTCCATTATTTTTGGTTTCACTAAAATCCGGTTTGTTTTGCACCCGGTACGTTCATTTGAAGTTTGAAATCGAATTATCGAACTACCTCGCCATTTTCAATTCCTTTTATATATATAAATAAATATTTATATTCTAACGACGATTCGAATAAATATATACGTTCGAATTCCATTTAAAATAAGTTTCTCGTCTATATTCTTTAAAATAATCTATTTTAAATATTCAAAATTCGTTAAAATTGCCAAAATAAAAATTTTAAACTGGCCCAGATTTTCGGGTTGTTACAATCTCCCCCACTTAAAACTTTTCGTCCCCGAAAAGGAACGAAGTCGAAAGTTGTTTTGATTAATCAACTCTACGTTCGATCTGGCTTCCATTCTCCAACCTTTCCGTTTCTGAGAATTTTCAAAATTTCAAAAATTTGGCTAACACTCGAAATTTTCGAAAAATTTCGCCATAACCTCCCCTGCACCGGGAGCCACGGGAAAATCCCAAAATTGCCATATAGGCCTTCTGATCTCAAAAAGAAAAAGAAAAAACCAAGCGGCTAGCCAATAGGCTCATAAAATCATCATCACCCAAACAAAACAGTAAATTATGTAGTAAACATGTACCTATTTGTCGGGCAAACAAATTTTATTCTCTGCTCTAGCCTCCTTGCTATGACCTGTTCAATGTAAGTACAAGTATATGCAAGCAAATGCGACCAAATTTCAATACAATTCATTATTTGATCAAATTAGGCATAATGGTTCAAAATTATCAAACAATTAAACAAACAACACAAACATCAATCAATTAGTGGATTAACGTTTCAAATTCATAATTTTGATATATATAAAGAAAATCATGTTTTGATGCCAAATCACAACAATGTATTCTAGCTATATTAGTTTTGGTTCTCACACCAGTCTAATGGAAATATATAGAAAATCACACCTTCGAAACTCGAACATAAATGTTGATGATGCGATCGCTATCATCAATATCATCTTCGGGCGACTAGAGTGTGATGCTATATCTATCCAATATATTAAAACTTTGAATATACGTTTGCAAGGCGTATATGCAAATTCTTTATATACTGAATTGTCCAAAATCAATATAAATAAATTATTCAAATACGTGTAAAACGATCTAAATATCAAAACAGAATTGTTTTCATTTGAAAAATATACTCTCCACACTCGTTCTAGGACACTACTGATCCCATCTCTAACGAGTCATTCTCATTGGATATTGCTAATCCAATATCTGATGAATTCTTTCGTACGGTTCTAATGTGTCTTGTTCTCTGAGCTTTGTAAACCAAGGCTCTGATACCAACTGTAAAGACCCGTAACTTCCCCGTAAAGGAAAGCACGGATAGTTCGAGAACAAGCCACAACAGAACGCAGACGGAAGAACATTTCATTGTATATTACAACAATGCATCAGAATACAAGAATATACAGAGTATAAATGAATATTACACAGAAATATCAGAGATTTAAATTACATCTAAATACATCGCAGCGGAAAATAATACAATACACAACTAGAAGGAGATATACGGATACAAAGCTTTCCGGATATCGTTCCAGCTACAAACCAGGATCCTGTGAATATAAATCTGCAAAACCAAAACTACTAGCTGCCCGTGTCAAGATAAGGGCACCCAGAGTTTAGGTCGAAACAATAAACTCCAGGTCAGTCATGTGACTGGTGTGAGAACTAAAACAGTTATTAATCTTTATTTTAAAGTTAGGTAAATCAAGGGACCACGCCGTATAACACGGAACGGGTTTCCTTCCAAGAATAACAGTGCATAAAACAACAGCGCAATGCTAAATAAAGAAAAATGAAGCTGTTATAAGACCCATGTCCTATCACACAATGCAACGCAAGCCGGGGGATAGGGTTTTCCCTTATAACAGCCAAAGAATGCTTGATACGTTTTAAAACAAATCATTTGATACTATTATAAGTGCATAGTGTGTAAAACAACTTCAAATCATAAGTATCAATCATAGGTGGCATGGGTACCATATATCATGTCGCCATACTAGTTCTACAATTAAAACCGCAAATGTCGTATTGGAAGTTGGGTTATCATTTATGGTATGAACCGAGGCTAGGGGCAAGATCCTCTACCGATTTGTGACTCTCTAGCTCGAGCCACAGGCAAGCGTGTAGGCAAGCCTTGGATCGTCAGGGTCGGTCCATCGATGTGGATTATTATGCCTGAACACTGCGTTTCCCCGCCCTTTGGGGCGTAAGCCTGGCCCGTCAGCCGACCAGAAGCATCGGCCGAAACCGATATCACGAGGTGCCTCGCTTTTCAGCAAGTAATAATAAGCAACATCCACATGAGTCAAACTCATCAGCCAGTTCAAGCACTGACGCCACTCCTAACTAGAAAGAAACGCATGTCCTCCCTGAGGTCCGTCTCCCGTTTTTGGTTCACAACCGGGGTGCGAAACTCGCGAAGTAAACGTTACACAAAGCTACGCCACAAAGGTCGTGCTTTGATCATCACCACAAGACTTTGCTTTTCAACAGAAGCCTTGATCATTTGCATCTTAGCATGCCACACAGGCAAACCACTCTATGCAACCGATATCAGTCACACAGAATGAAATCCAATGTCAGACACACAGTCCATTTACAAGTCCGTTCTGGGTCTGAACGAAACCGGAGGCACCTAGTACCCCGCATATCCATCGATCTCCAAGTACGTCTGGACGATCACCAACTGTTTCCATCTTCTTGGGTGTACAGCCCAATCAAGATCATCAGTAATCACCCAAACGACGTGAAGACCTCCGGTCTTCGACCATCGTCTTCATCTTCGACTTATCGTCGTATCAGTTATTCAAAATGGGATAAACCCGGTCTTTCCGAATAACTCGCGTATATTTTAAATAAGTGTTACACAAACACAACATACGCCTCATTCCAATTCATCAGTCACTAACCGTAAATTAATCAAGAGAATAATTCCCCAAATATTAACCCCGAAGGCCGAAACCAACATCAGATCAATATCCAGAAAACCATTCTGCTTGGCTAACCGACAGTTAGTTTCTAAATTTCACATTCATAGGGAAAGGTTCCCATTAATTTTATCCAAGATAAATTCCTTGAATTTATTCTCTAATCTTCTTTTGAATTTCGATTCAACTAGTCGGAATTAGCGAACCTTACCGAAGTAATCATTGGTTTTAATTTCCCAATCCCAACCTATTCATCCCATGAAGTAAAACTGGTAATACTTCATATCTAACACCACGGTGTTATCGGTAAACTCAATTACCATTTCACGTTCAAATCTAATTAAAGATTTAACTATCGCCTGGAGCAAAACTGGTGATACTCCATTCTCGATCTTTTCAATCTAATTAAAGATTCATTAAAACTCCACTTAGTTTTAATCTGTGGCTGGGTTAAAGAATCAGTGTCATTTAAAACACGGTTCACGATAAACCCAAAATCACATTTCCATTAATTATCGGGTTAAAGAACGAGTGTTATTTAAAAACATCATTCACGATAAACCCAAGAATCAATATCAACTCAATTCCAATTAAATATTGTTTAATTGGTACACTTCATTAAATCTAAATAAAAAGATTTAATCTTTTCTCCACTGGGTTCAAGAACAGTGTTAATGAAGACACCATTCACGACAAACCCCAAATCACATTTGATATTCAATACAAGGCTCTGAATAGAAAATATATCGGCTTATCTTCAATATCAAATTCTACGATTAACAAATGTCGTATTGGAAATAACGATATAAATATATATCTTTCAAATTTCCATGACAACATCTGTATAATCACGAATTCCAACGTCGAAATATTCCGAAGACAATTTCGATTCAAATCCACTCCAATGCAGTCATTGGAAATTCTGGTTATTTTTAAAACCCTTTTCAAATTCAATTTATTTATTTAAAAATAAATAGAATTATAGTTCTAGTTCAAAACTAGTTCATTTCGATAAAAATCTATTTTTATCTTCTCAAATATGGAGTTTTTCATCCCAATCCTTTCTAAATCATTTCTTATGATTTTACACAAATTATTACTATTTTTAATAATTTTATCAAGGCCCGTACAGTCGATTTCCATCAACGGTCATCGAACTGCACTTACAGCGACCTTTTTCAAATTTGATTTGGACATAATTCCAAATCCAACCGTTAGATTTCAAATTTCTAATATTCGTTAGAAAGCTCTTTACGATACGAACCCAACGGTTCCGGTTTTAGGAGAATCCGACGATCGGATCTCCCGTAATGTCCGTTTGAAATAAATGGTCGAAATTCACGAACTGCCGCAGCGCGGCGCGTTCTATTCAGGCCATTATATTATATATATAATATATATTTCGTCGATTTCTACTTAAAACGAATTTTATAAATAGTTTTTAAATTCGTTTCAAAATTCATTTCAACTTCCATTTCAATTCAAAGCAAAATTGAATTCTTCTTTATAAATTCGTTTTAAAATTCATTTCTATTCAATTCAAATTTCAATTCAATTTGAATTCATTTCAATTCGCTTTAAATTCAATTCGAATTCGTTTTCAATTCGATTCCATTCAAAGTGGTTTTCTATTCGATTCAATTCAAATTGGTTTTCTATTCGATTCAATTCAAATTGGTTTTCTATTCGATTCAATTCAAATTGGTTTTCTATTCAAATCAAATCCGTTATATATTCAATTCATTTCGAAATCGCTTTATATTCATTTCATTTCGAAATCGCTTTATATTCAATTCATTTCGAAATCGCTTTATATTCAATTCATTTCGAAATCGCTTTATATTCAATTCATTTCGAAATCGCTTTATATTCAATTCATTCGAAATCGCTTTATATTCAATTCATTTCAAAATGAATAAAATCGATATAAATATCGTTCACGTCAAAATGGCGTCAATCTAATCAACACGGCTTCATATATTTCGATTTTCAAATATTTTATTTCAAATATTTCCTATTATCAAAATAGTTGTTATTATCAAAATATTTCGTTCAACACATGACTAATCTCAACGGATGAGTACAGTCAACACATGAACCTTTATTTTATATTGATAAAGATGTAAATTCTATTACTAAAATATTTCGTTCAACACATGACTAATCTCAACGGATGAGTATAGTCAACACATGAACCTTTATATTATATTGATAAAGATGTAAATTTTATTATTAAAATATTTCGTTCAACACATGACTAATCTCAACGGATGAGTACAGTCAACACATGAACCTTTATATTATATTATTCTTTATCTTCTAAATTGGAATGAGGCCCAATCAATCACCATATAAAGTTAATTATATGGATTTTCATACATCACACGTATATAATAGCATTGAAGAATAATCAACCATCAATCAAAGTGCACTACACTGTATAAGCATCAAATATAGATATCTAACGCTTACAACAGCCTGTCAATCAATCGATCGACATATTTAATCAATCAGGATCAATGAACTTCAAATTTCATCCCAACACCCGTGTGGGGTTTCAAACAATCAAACACAGATTTTATTTGTGCAGTTGGGCGATGTGTAAAATTTATCGTCCCAATCAATGTCCTTCAAATAGGTGTACATAAACAAACCGTCTGGTTTGTAAATGAATATTTTATTTTATTCACTTTCATGTTAAAAATTATATTTTTAACGATAAAAACATTTTATTTCAACATATGAATTTCTATTCAGTTCATTTATTCAATAAAATGATATTTTTATTTTTCTAACTTATTTTAGAAAATTTCGGCGGCATAACAGCACGATACTAGAAACAGGACGAGGCCTAGCCTTATCCCTGGTCTAGTGAAGGCCCACGCCATTCACACATCAATCAAATCAATTTCATTTCACCAAACAATTCAATTTCAATCAAATAATCTAACTAATTTTTGCAATCAAACAAACAAGTCCATGGTCTGTGGACGATTGTGTCGGGTGCTACTAAACACCGTCTGCATCCTAGTATATATATATATATCTAGAAAAGAAATTGAAAGGTGAGGAATTCTCACCAAAAGCTATCCAACACCACGACTCTTTATTTATAGAAATCTTCGCCATTCTCGACCTTTGTCGCTTTCGTTGCCCGCATTCACTACATATGTAAAAATCGAATTTTCACTACGCTATTCAATATAAAAATCGAATTTTTTTACTTCGCTATTCAATATATAAAAATCATATTTTTATTATGCTATTCAATATATAAAAATCGTATTTTCAATACTTCTACTTTATAAAAATTATATTTTTTTTTTACTTCTTTCTATATATTTAAAAATCAAATATTTTATTTAAAAAAACCCAATGTATATTTATGCTACTTTATTTTCAAAAACAATTAAAAACCGATTGATGTTTTTTTTAATGTTAAATATAATATAAACAAACAAAAATCACCTTTAATCTCGTTTAAACCAGAAAACGTTACTGCCGCCCCACTCTTCTTCGTCTTACTGAACCCAAAATACTCACCGCACTCCAAAACTAGGGTCTTGATTTGCGGCCACCACCCATAGCCGGACGTCGATCAGAGGAGTCCCCTGCGCGCGCCTAGGAGGCGCCTTCCACCTCCTTGAACCGCGTTGAGCTCGCGGGTCCCACGATGGCCAAAAGTGCCTTTGAGCGGTAGAACTTTGGAGAAGGAATCCGCCTCAAACTCTTTACGATAATCGATGCTACCCCCATAGATTTGAAGAGGGTAGGAGCCTCTTCGATTTTGCCTTTGGGGCATGGAATTGCACTGATCGAATTCGGCAGAAATTAGGAGGGAAGTTTGGAGCGGCATCTGCCGTCGTTTCTGAAGGAGGCGGGTTTGAAAGAGAGTGAACGAGGGTTTGGCCATTTTTAATATATATATATATATTTATTTATTTATTTATTTTAATATTTTCTATATAGAAAGTTGACTTTTCATACGAACACCAAACGGGACCCAACGACTGTCGCCCCTAGCACAATACCCCCATTCCGAACACAATGGGATATGTATCGTAGGCTGATTCGATCGTTTTGATCAGATTTCGTCAAAATCAACATATAACTCTATATATTGAATTTGAACGCGCATTTCAATTTACTGGGGTCACATACTAACTCGAAAAATTCCCGAAAAATATTTTCTAGCTTCGTATTGGCGATACGGTCCTAACAAAACTAGTTTCGTCGAATTCTGAGGCCGTTGGAAAAATGGCCATTTTCCAGTCGATTAAAATCAACTGAAAGTGGTCAAACGCGTTTTCCTTTGCCACGCTCACATATTGATTCGAAAAATTATGAAAATTGGAATCTAGCAATAACTTGACATCACGGATCCAACAAAAGTGGTTTCGTCGAATTCCGAGGTCGTTTGCAAAATTTCCATTTTTAAGGGCCAGAATTCCATAGCGACTATTCTGAATTTTCAACTGGACATATCTTTTAATTCCCGCTATGAAATTTTGATTTTTCGGATTCGTTGGAAAGATAGTCACAATTAGATTCCATTATTTTTGGTTTCACTAAAATCCGATTTGTTTTGCACCCGGTACGTTCATTTGAAGTTTGAAATCGAATTATCGAACTACCGCGCCATTTTCAATTCCTTTTATATATATAAATAAATATTTATATTCTAACGACGATTCGAATAAATATATACGTTCGAATTCCATTTAAAATAAGTTTCTCGTCTATATTCTTTAAAATAATCTATTTTAAATATTCAAAATTCGTTAAAATTGCCAAAATAAAATTTTTAAACTGGCCCAGATTTTCGGGTTGTTACATATCATCTTGAAGAAATTCATTTAAGAAAGCAGATTTCACATCCATTTGCAACAACTTCCAACCATTTTGAGTTGCAAGAGAAATTAATAATCGAATAGTATCAAGTCAAGAGACAGGAGCGAATACCTCATTGAAATCTTCGCCTTCCTTTTGCTTGTACCCTTTTGCAACCAATCGTGCTTTGTGCTTGTTGATGGAACCATCAAGATTTGTTTTGGTTTTGAACACCCATTTCACATCAATGGCTGATTTGTGTGAAGGCAACGTAGTAAGCTCCCACGTACCATTTTTCTCAATAGACTTGATTTCATCCTTCATTGCATCCAACCATTTTTTTTTCTTTTGATGCTTCTTCGTAAGTGACTGGATCTTCCCCTGCAAAGAATGCAAAATATACATGATCAGTAGTGTCAACTTCTTCGGTTGCATCATAGATTTCTCTCAAGGATCACGTCCTTTTTTCCACCGTTGGTGGTGAATTTTGCTCTTGCTCAGCTTCATGCTGTGGTTCTTCAACATCAGCATCAACACCTTGTTCCAAAGAAGTTTCATTTTCAAGATTTAGAGTTTGCCATCCTGGTAATTCTGCAACATCTGAAAAATCATAGCAGCCATTTTCATCAAAGCGAACATCTCTGCTGATAACCATCTTCTTAGTCCTTGGATTGAAAAGCTTGTAAGCTTTGGTCTTTTGGCTATAACCGATGAAAATGCATTTTTCAGATTTTTCATCGACCAAAGCTTACAAGCTTTACAATCCAAGGACGAAGAAGATGGTTATCAGCAGAGATGTTCACTTTGATGAAAATGGCTGCTATGATTTTTCAGATGTTGCAGAATTACCAGGATGGCAAACTAAATCTTGAAAATGAAACTTCTTTGGAACAAGGTGTTGATGCTGATGTTGAAGAACCACAACATGAAGCTGAGCAGGAGCAAAATTCACCACCAACGGCAGAAAAAAGGATCGCGTCCTTTTTTCCGCCGTTGGTGGTGAATTTTGCTCCTGCTCAGCTTCATGTTGTGGTTCTTCAACATCAACATCAACACCTTGTTCCAAAGAAGTTTCATTTTCAAGATTTAGAGTTTGCCATCCTGGTAATTCTGCAACATCTGAAAAATCATAGCAGCCATTTTCATCAAAGCGAACATCTCTGCTGATAACCATCTTCTTCGTCCTTGGATTGTAAAGCTTGTAAGCTTTGGTCTTTTGGCCATAACCGATGAAAATGCATTTTTCAGATTTGTCATCGAGCTTCGATCTCAAAGCATTAGGAATATGAGAGTATGCAAGACAACCAAAAGTTTTTAAGTGAACAATATTTTGTTTCTTGCCATACCATACTTCATCTGGAGTAGAATCCTTCAAGTTCTTCGTTGGCGATCGGTTGATTAAGTAAACAGCACAAGAGACCGCTTCAGCCCAAAAACACGCAGGCAAGTTCTTCTTCTTCAACATGCGTCTGACCATATTCATGATAGTCCAGTTCTTGCGTTCTGCAACTCCGTTTTGTTGAGGCGTGTACTTTGCTGTAAATTCATGGCGAATGTCATTGTTTTGACAGAATTCTTCAAATAAAGAAGACATATATTCTCTACCACGGTCACTCCTCAAATTTTTTATTTGAAGACCAGAACTTTTCTCAACTTGTGTTTTAAAATCTTTAAAACATGAGAAAACTTCTGATTTCTCTTTCACACAATAAACCCATATTTTTCTTGTGTAATCGTCAACAAACAACAAGAAATACCTGCTACCTCCAAGCGATGACACTTGCATTGGTCCACAAAGGTCGCTGTGAACAAGCTCCAAAGGTTATTTAGAAATCCACTTTGATTTGGATGGGAAAGATTCACGATGTTGTTTTCCAAATTGGCATTCCTCGCATACTTCATTTATCGCCATAATTTTGGGGAGTCCTTGGACTATTTCTTTGGTAGACATCTCTTTCAAGCTCCGAAAGTTTAGATGCCCGAACCTCTCATGCCATAACTTGGAAACTTTACTAGAATCAGCAAGCATGCACTTATCGCTCATGATGTCTAGTTTGATCGGAAATAATTTGTTGGATCCCATCACAATATTCGCCACTTGTTGGTCGTTCTTCTTCATGCTGCATTGATCTCCAACGAATTGAAAATCAAATCCCTTCTTCAGCAAGTGACCGACGCTAAGAAGATTGTTGCATATGCCTGGAACGTAAAGAAGCTCCGACATTTTTTCAACTTTTCCAGCCTTGGTTTTGAAATAGATTTCACCAACACCTTCAATTTTGTATGATTTAGCATCTCCGATAGTAACCTGACCATCGTTAGCTTCTACAAGACTCGATAACAAAATTTTATTTCCAATCATATGCCTACTTGCACCACTATCCAAATACCATATATTTTCAATATTTCCATCCGAAGCAATCAACAAAGGTTCAGAATTTCCTGCTTCATTATGCTTAAAGCTAGCAACTGGTTCTTTTCAGGATGTTTCTCCCAACAATCATTTTCTTTATGACTAGGATTGTGGCAAAAATTGCATTCAAAATAAGGTTTTTTACCTTTGTATTTGCCTCGTGCTTTGTTATTTTTGGATGATGGTTTCTCCGCCTTTGATTCTTCATGTTTTCCACCATTCCCGCTATAATTTTTGCCATGAGATGGACCTTGACCTTTTGTGGATATGAATTGAGATTTTAAGGCTTGATCTTGAGAAAAATTAGTTTGTTTACTTCTCTTCAAGATCCTAGCCTCATGAGCTTCCAGCCTCCCTTGCAATCTTTCAAGAGAAAGTGAAGCAATGTCACTTGATTCCTCAATTGCAACCACAATATGATCAAATTTCATTGGTAGGCTCCGCAGAATTTTTTCGACGGCTCTTTGGGTCTCCACGACTTCTCCGTTTGAAGCCATCTGATTGATGATGGAAGTGAGACGAATAAAATATTCTGAGATTTTCTCATCATCCTTCACTTCGAGCTTTTCGAATTCAGCTCGCAGTGACTGCAGACGAACCTTTTTTACTTGATCTTGGCCAGAATACGTTGTATTCAATATTCTCCAAGCCTCCTGAGCATTTGAAACGTTTCTAATTCTATCATAAACTTGAGTTTCAAGTGTCTGATAGACTTGGTAGAGAGCCTTCCGTTCTTTTTGCTTTTCAGAAGTTCCCTTTGTGCGGGTGTGAGTTGCGTCTCATCTTCCAGTGCTCCTACACCTTCTTCGACCACACTCCACAGATCTTGAGATTCAAGACACGACTTCATTAGATCGCACCAATAGTTAAATCTCTCACCATTGAAACGAGGAACTTGGGCAGTGGGATTATTTGTTATGTTGATATTATTTGACATATTGATATTTTAGCTCTGATACCAGATTGATGTAGATATGAGACAATATATTATAGGAAGAAATTGTTTTTTATTTCTTGCTTTTTTCCTTACTTCCTTACAACAAAATGACCACATATATATAGTGGTTTACATACTATTTCAATAGACATAACCATTAAATGAACATGACTCTTAGACTTAAAGTACACAACAATTCACCAATAAACATGACACTTCGTCTAATGGACTTGACACTTCACCAAATGGACATGACACTTGACGAACGGATATTATTCTTGATGAATGGACATGTCTAATGGACATGTCTTTTTATTTTTATAGACACTACTAGAATTAATTAATTTTGGTTTACGCCAACAGTTCAGTGACTGGAATTGGAAACCGATTGAAACGGCCTTATAAAAATTATTAAAAATAGGGAAAAATATGATAAATCATAAGTAATGGTTCTGAAATGATTTAAGCAAGAATTGTGAAGTTTTGAACTATGATTTGAATTTTTGGACTTTTGACATTATTTACTTAACATAGTAAATCAATATTTTGAAATTTAGCTTGAAATTAAACTAAAGTTTTCAAACTTAAGTTCATTGGATTTAAATGAAAATAATCTTCGCATATTTCGATATTTTTCCATAGTTACACGGATATTGTTTGAGGAATTTGAAAGATATAGATATCATTATTCTCTATATGGTATCGTTTGATTTCAGAATTTGATGTTGAATATAAGTCGATATGATTTCTATTTAAAACCTTATATTTGATATCAAATTGGATTTTGGGTTTATCATGAACGATGTTTTAAATAACATTTGCTCTTTAATCTGGTTAAAGGAAAAATGATTTCTCAAGTTTGAACTATAATAAATCTTTCAACAAAGATTTGAACGAATGAGATGGAGATTAAAACTAAGAGATTTTAATAAATCTTTCAATAAAGATTTGATTGGATGAAATGAAGATTAAAACTATGTTGGAGCTTTAATAAATCTTTTAACACAGATGTTAATGATATTTTTCGTCAACACCGAAGATAGGCATACGGAAGTGAACCTAAGGAGAAAATGAGGTTATTTAGCTTCCGCGAGTCGGAGTTAGTTCACTGTTTCCTAGGTATCAAGGTTTAGAGCTCATAAGATTAGTTACTCTTCCCTCAATGGGGTGAGCATCACGCTTAAGCAACTTCAAACCAACAGTTATCTTGGGACAAAGGCTCCTTAAGCACAACCCTCAACAAAAGGCTAAACGGCTTGTAGGAAGGGGTTCTGCAAGAACTTTGCGGAAGAGTCTGGGCTTGAGCAGGAACCTGTGATCATGTAGGAAGTCTATAATAGGTTGTGTAGGAAATAAGAAGTCTATAATAGGTTGTGTAGGAAATAGCTAAGAAATCACATAAGAAGCTCATAAGAAAATATACTAAGTGACAATCCACTCTTTATTGATCCTTGATTTGGAGTACATGAGTGATTGTTGAGTCAACGGTTTCAATGCTTATTTTGATTAATGACGAGAAGAAGCTTCATGATCGACAAAAAGAAGATTCAATGGTTTCATAGGTTAGAAGTTGGTTATTTAGAGTATTTTATGTTAAAATCTATCCTCAAATAATCATACTTCTCATTGCTTTCAAAATTATCCATGAAAACTCGTTTTTACTGCATATTGACAAAAACAGGTCAACCTGTTAAAAATAACAGGTCAACCTATTTTTAAATATAACAGGTCAACCTGTTAAAATTAACAGGTCAACAGTTTTTTGAAATAACGGTCAAAAACCTGTCAACTTATTAATTTTTCCTGTCGACCTATTTTTGAATTTCATGAAGAGTCATCTTCTTTCTTGAAAAGTTGCATCCATTTCTCTTCATTAAAAATCACTCCTTTTGATTGCAACTTTTCACTAATAATTACAACTTCTCATTTGCTATAAATACATCATCTTTCATTCATCCAAATCACCGATTCTTGCTCTGATTTCTGATCTTAATTTCTAAATACTCTTGCATTCTAAAAAGCTCCCAAATTCAAGTTACTTATTGAATCCTTGATAATATTTCTCATATTTTGATTCAACAAGCAACTAACTTCCTTCAAATCTTCGCATTCAATTCATATACTTGAGGATAAGATTATAGGAAGGTTGTACTCAATCATTGACTAATCAGTGTTGAAGAAAGAACACATTCAAGGTCAAACTCTTGTAATCGTCTTGTGGGTAAGCTTGTAGCCCGTGAAATCAAGTGGGTAAGCTTGTAGCCCGTGAAATCAAGTGGGTAAGCTTGTAGCCCGTGAAATCAAGTGGGTAAACTTGTAGCCCGTAAATCAAGTAGTTGTGAACCTGTTCCTCCGGGTGAAGAGAGGGTGTTGTTTAGTGAAAAGCCGAAGAGGAGCTTCGGGACTGGACGTAGGACTGGAGGTCCGAACCAGTATAAAAATCCTGGTGTCGTTACTCTACTTTACTTTACTTTACTGCATTTATAGTTATTTGTGATATATATCTTGTTTGCGAATTTTTACCTGCATAACTATTGAATAGCTTAAGTTATCACATACATTCTGCATAGCCATATTATAGATCCTGCACAAGTCGTACACACATCCGACTTTTCAATTGGTATCAGAGCCTGGCGTTCTAGAGATCGTAACAACATCCTAGAACAAATGGCTATAAAGAAATCTAGTCAGGGAATTAGAAAATGGAAGAGCAACAAAGCAGAATCAGGAGAGCAAGGAAACAAGTGTCCCATGTCCAAAGTCAGATCACAATCGGTATGTGCAGATTCATTATATAAAGATCTTTTGTTAGACCATGAAAAATTATTGAAACTCAATACAGTCGTTTTAGCTATGTCACAAAATTACAGGCAAGAAAATTCCAAATTAAAAGAAGAAAACAATCTATTGGTAAAACAAGCCAAATGTTTTGAAAATACCTTAGAAGAGCTTGTTTCTCAAAAAGATTTCCTTCAAAAAGAAAATGAGCGACTAGAAGATAAAAACAATGTTCTTTTAAAGGAAATCGATCTTTTGCAAAATAAAAATATATCATTAGAAGATTCTTTAAATAATTCTAGTTCTTTAATTTCGTCTCTTGAAAAAGAGAATAGAGCTTTAACTGAAAAGAATTTAGAACTATCTAAAGAATGTGAGTTTTTAAAGGTGAATAATAATATTTTGCAAAATAAAATTTCTGACTCAAAAGAAAATTTTGAAAAGTTACAATCTTCTTTAGATAATTCAGAATCTCAAATTTTAGGTCTCAAAACTGAGAATGGTACTTTAAAAAGGAAAAATTCTAAATTAAATAAGGAAATTGATGATTTAAAGAATAACAAAATTTCTTTTTAAAATGTCAATAGCGACTTTGGAAATAAATTTGATAAAAGTGCAAATAAGTTCGCAAAATTTAATGAAGGTCAAAATAATTTAAATATGATTTTATCTAGATCTCGACCTTTACATGACAAAAGTGGTTTAGGATATAATAAAACTAATCTTAGAAATAGTACTAGATATGCTTTCATATACAATAAAAATATTACTGCTAGTACTAATGCTCATCCTAGATCCAATTATTATAGAAATTCGAATACTTCTATGACTAGAGATCTGTATAATAGATCTAGAAGTATGAAAAGGAATATCAATAGAGATTACTTAAGTATTTGGGTTTCTGTAAGTTGGAAAAACAGAGAAAAATATATTGATGATTATTTTGATTCAGTAGTTAATAATGAAAGTTTTATCTTTAAAGGTTCCATTAAACCCTCTTGGGTATGGTTACCTTCCATCTAACTCATTGACCCAAACAAAGCAAGTGGGTACCAAAAGTATACATGTCATATAATTTTTGCAGGTACACTGTAACAACCCGTATTTCGATAACATATTAAAACGAGAATCAAGGCAGAATTTCATTTTTAAATTCTGAATCAAGTAAAACGGGCTATGCCATTGCGTTCATCTCGGAAAAATACGCGAAATAGAGTCCGAGTTTTCGAAAATCGGAGTCCGTATGACCCGATTAAGGCCCAACGAAGTTTTCAGAAAATTTCAAAGTAAAAACAGATTTCAAATTCAAGTTTGAATTTGGAAATTTGGGCCAGTTTGGGCCAGGCGGGAAAATTCCCGCCAGAGCACCCAAGTCGACAGCCCTGTCGACTTGGGAGTCGACTTGGTTGGACCCAAGTCGACAGCCCTGTCGACTTGGTCCAGCCGGGCAGTTTTGCCTGGTGCACCTATTTTCTATCTTGGCTAGGTTTTTGGGCCTGGTTTGAAATCTGACGGTTCAGATTGGTCCTAGGGTTAATCTAAGGGTCCTAACTAATCCTAATCTCTATAAATAAGCCCCTAACCCTCTCCTAAATCCTCATTATTCATTCATGCAACTAAACTATGACAAAATTGCTCCTCTCATGGCCTCCACTAAAAATCCTAGCCTCCACTTCATTTCTATGAGAGATTTCATGATCATGTGAGTATTAGAGAGTCCCTATGTTAGTATGAGAGCTTCTCAAGTTGATTTCAAGGCTAAAGCTTTGACCTTTGTTCACCATGATGGGGTTTTTATCGATTTGGAGTGTTCATCTTTGGGTTTTTGAATGATGGCATGCATAGGCTTTGTCTCAATCTTTAGTTTAATCGATTTGTGCCTTCATAGCAATGTAAGCCCTTTCCCTACTCTTAGATATTAACTATGAAGTTAAATGTTCATGTTGCAAGTTTGGGTTTGATCATTGAGAATGATACATGCTATCATGTTATGCAAGTTTATGAAGTCATTATCTTGATCTTATGAGCTAAAAGCTACAACCTTTATGTTGAAACGTTGCATTATGCAACATGAGAACCTTCATAATCCTTATGTCAACTTGCATATGAGGTCATAACCCTTATATGATGATATATGCGAGTTTCTAGTCATCATTCCATGTCTTTTGTCACCATGATTCACTTATGTGCCAAGTTTGAGTTTATGCATGTTTTTGTGAGGCTTAAGAATGTAACATGCAAGCTAATGAACACATTTGTGCCTCATTTGCCACCATGATTAACTTGTGGCTTAATATCCATTTTTGTCATGCCTTTGCCAAGTCTCTTCTTTTAATCCATTACGTTGTTGCGAACGTATATGCGAGTTTAAAAGCGTTGGGTTATGTTATGGGTAATTTCTAATGACATGAAAATACAACTTGAAAACATGACTTGAAATATAACATGGAAGTTGACATGTAAGTATGCATAAAAACATAAGCTTGGGAATTTACCTATTAAGTTAGGTCTACCCTTTGGGAATTTACCTATTAAGTTAGGTCTACCCAAATGCTTGAAAACTCGTAACATGTTTTGGAAACATGATGGACATGACACTTAGATAATAAGTGTGGCCAACTCGAGGTTGGGTTGAGTTTGCAACGTAAAACTACCCGGAACCGACCAGCCTAACTAGTAGTTGCAAACAATAGGACCCAATGTGAGAAGTTGGTCATGTTGTGCTTGAACCCGAGGTTAGACCAAGTTGTGGTGTAAAGCTACCCGGAACCGACCGGCTTAACTAGTAACCACAACAAAGTCTAATGTGAGAGGTTGAGGTGCATTAAGTAATTAATGCCACATGATAGGGTTAAGTTAATTTGATTAATGACTCTTAACCAAATATGACATGGACAAATGGGTTAAGTAAATTGATTAGGCTAATGATACTTAACAAAACATGACCAGGTTGGGTAGGTTAAGTAACTTGATTTGCCTAATGACACTTAACCATTTTTATACGACTAGTGGACGGGGATTAAGTTAACCAACACTTAATCAATCCAACACGATAATTTGGTAAGGTTAAGTAAGTTTTCTTAATGACACTTAACCGAAGAATACAGTTAATGGATGGGTCAAGATTAGACTCAACTAGTCTAAGCATGGTAATTGAATGGGATTAAGTTAGCCTAGACCTAATTAATCCAACTTGGTAGTTTAATGGGGTTAAGTTAAGCACTTAACTAATCTAACTCGTTAATTTGATATGGTTAAGTGACCTATACTTAACCAATCTAACTCGTTAATTTGATGTGGTTAAGTTAACCAATACTTTACCAATATAACGTGAAAACATGATAAGGCTAAGTCACGAATCGTCTGAATACACTTGACCGATTTGACTAAGTAAATTGATAGGGTCAAGCTGATATATACTTCACCAATCTAGAATGATAATTGGACGAGGTTAAGTCGCGAATTGATTAATATACTTAACCAACTTGACACATGGTTTGAAGGGTTAAGTCTTGAACTTGGATACTTAGCCAATTTTGACATGGTTTGTAGGGTTAAGTCTTGAACTTGGATACTTAGCCAATTTTGACATGATTTGTAGACGGGTTAAGTCATGAACTTAAGTGACACTTAATCCATTATGTAAACCCTAGTTCTGAGGATTAGGTGGATAACCATAGTTAACAAGGATAACGGAGTTAAGGCTAAGTGATACACCTTAGTTAAGGGTAACTAAGTAATAATTCTTAGTCAAGGAAATTTAGACCAGTTCATAGATAGATGAGTAACCTGATACGGTAGGTCATCGTTTAAGTATACGAGTAGGAGCAAGTATCTGATTTAGATAAAGGCTCCAGCGAACTGGGTAACGAAGCAGCGGCTTCGGGGAACGTGAGGATATTCTTGGTATCCCTTTGTGAGCTGCCAGGTCATCATACTAGGCTCATGAGAGGTTAAGGTCTGCGTTAGAAGAACCAAGAGTATGCCTTGGTTGCTATACGAGCGACCTAAAGACGGGGATGGATAGGGGATAGTCGACGATACACGGTCGTGCCCTAGATAGCATTTTCGTCAGGCTACCTACCATCTTTGGTCAAGCGTGTACGTACGGAAAGGCAGAGAACACCCAAAAGACCATAATTGCTATCTAATTATGGTTGCGGTAAGGCTTGGATGTGGGTTGGCCAGTGTTGTGTTCTCATACAGGATTTATCCTGTCTTGTCTTTCACTAGTTGAGGGAGTGGTCTCGTGGGACCATAGCCACGTATAAGAAAAACATACCTTAGCATCTGCATCGGCAGATAAATCGAAAGCTCCCGACCGAGTCCTGTATTTCTTGATTTGCCCTGTGACAGGACTCGGATGGCACGATGTGATACATGTGCATACAGTCATGGAAAAACGATTCACGATGAATGCGTGGGAAAAAGGGCGCGGTTGACGGTTAGCGTAAATCCTAGTAGCCCTGGGTGGTTGAACCAAAACCGAGATACGAAAACGTGCAATAGGTAAGCATAATCCCTAGTAGTCCTAGGTAGCATAAGTCCTAGTTGTACAAACAATGATTCATGTTGAAAGACCCTAGTTAGATATAGGGTGACAATCCAAAACGATCTTAAGGATCATGGAACTATGTTAAAGTGGTATAGAATCTCATAGGAAAGCCCGTATGGTCTACGGCAAGGGACTGAACATTTACATGGAATAAAACATACGAGTTAAATAACCTATATATGCGATATATTAGGTTGACATGGACCATTACACGACTTTTGAGTAAGGGTCATTCATGGTTAACACATGATACGGTGGGGATACTAGTACGATAGGTGCAGAGCTAAAAGACATGATAGATACCATGGGACGTTATACGTGATAGATATCTTGGGGAATATTATACTTGACAGGAACTTGACGATGGGATACCTTGTTTTATCTTGACACCGTAATTTATCATGACACCTTAGTTTATCTGAGTTCAGTAGTTCATCCTGTTATTTTGATTTAGCTTATCTATCTTGTCATCATGCTTATGTTCATCTCAGTTTCTCATGTCAGTTAACTTTACTAGTTTTTATGCTGATAGTAGATAGGGCTTACTCAGTCTTTTTGACTGACCCGTTTTGTTTCGCCTCTTTTCTTCCGTTTCCCCCCCCCCCCAGGTTACAGGGAGGAAATACTGTTGTTTAGTTCGGACTTCTTCTGCTTGAAGGTCATCATGGATGGCTTGGACTTTTCTTGGCTATGGCTACTTTACTGTTTTTACCTGGGGAATAATTTATGAAAAAGTATTTATGCTTCTTTACTATTGCAAGACAGGTTTTGATGTACTCTGATGTAAAAGGCTTTAGACCTTATTTATTCATGTTATGAAAGTTTGATTTTACTTCCGCTATTTTATATGTGCTGTCTTGTGATATTTCTGTGCATGTTTACCAATAATGCCCCTCTAAAGCTAGTGCATTCCTTTGTGAGTGACCCTAGCGGAGGCGGGGTGTTACACGTGGTATCAGAGCAGAAGGTTACCAGACTGGGCAAAAGTTTTTAAAGACCTTCTGAAAACTATTTGAAAATCGTTTACAAAGAAGCATTTTTCAAGAAAATTTTCTTTTAAAAGAAAAAGGCTATTCCCCAAAGACCATTAGCACTATCCTTGTTTCCTTAATTGAATCTCTTTTCCTTTCTTTCCTCCATCTGTAGTCACAGTGGTTTTAACTGCGACTAGTCTTTTCTATCTACGAAAGTGCTTTCCATACGATGGAGGTGGTTCTCGAGAGACCAGTGGCCGCGTTATGAGAAAGGATAGTGAGAAAGAGGATAAAGGATACGAGCTTAAGGATGAGTAACTTGTTGGTATGGCTTAGTCCTCAAAGGAGGAAGAAAGATGAACAATGAAACCCATGACGAGAGAGTACCTTTGACATGGTAAAACGGGGCAGATAGTTAAGTATTATGGGACAAGGACAAGATCATCGGGAGGGCAGTAGTATGCTCCCATTTCTGGGGTACCTCGGAAGCAGGGTAACGATCTTGTTAAAGGTTTAGCTTTTCTTCTCTATCATCCCGTTAGGACTTCGTTTTTCGTATCATTTAAGTCTGCTTCGATAGTTGAGTCTCTGCACCTTAAGTACTAGCGTAATAGAGAACCCCATTTTTGTCTCAAAGTCCTATTGAAGGATCAGTCCATTTATACATGACTTGTTTGGATTTGAGAATGTCTATGCCAAGTGATTGAGTTTGGAAATAATGCTTATGTTTATAAGCTATGGATGGATTCTAGGGATAAAGTGGTTATCCAGTAAGGGGTGCCACTCTCGGTTTTGATAGGAGGGTAGTTAGACTTTTGACTAGCCTTGGTAATACCCTCGAAGTATCGTGTAACCTTTTTGAGGTTCTGTCATGACTAGTTACTTAGAATCCCTTGATGTCTCTATTGGAAATTTGAAGCCCGATCAAGTGGTGTTCGCCGATAAGACGGATGGTTCATTTCACTTATGCATGGGTTATAGAGATCACCCTAGTAAGTGCGCTTGATAACCTGGTTGGCATCTGTTTACTTTCAAGAGGAAGTTCTTCTACGTGGAATACCTTGTGGTACGAGGTCCGAGATTCACTAGTGAATTTTGGAAAGCTTGCATGAGATCATGAGTACGCAGTCATGTTTGCGTCAAGTATTCTAGGAAAAGGATAAGTGCAAGTGGAACGAGAGGCGACGAAGAAATGAGTTCCAGCTCATGTTATGGAAACAGGAAAAATAAGGAGCTACGAAACCATGAAGTTAAAGGATGGTTAAAGCACAATGGAATTAAGCCCACGGAAATACGACTTTGATGGTCAAAGACTAGATACGCGCATGATATCTCTTTTTGGGAGTATATCTTTGATCCCTGTTTTCTGTAGAGCTTACTTGTAGGCTATCTCTTGTGGACGTCCTCTCGGTCCTATTTTCTGTTACAAACCCCGTAAGGAGTTTGTCTTGTTTATCTTCTCGACCCTGTTTCAGGGAATCCTAGGTAGAACCCTATGGATGTAAACATGTATTTGAAACATGTTATGATTGATATGGTTGCAAGTGGTTGCAAGTGGTTGCTCGTGGATGCACGAATACATATTAGATACTAGCTCGACTCGGTCACATTTCATATTGCATATGCACGAGTATTTATACTTGTTTATGGATGAAATCGAATGTGTTATCATGCGGTTGTTGCATATGAATGAATGATTGTGCACGCATATAGTATCTATATGACTAGGATTATTTGCACACATGTTGGATTCATGGCACTGTACATATTTTGCATTAGAAAGATTATTCAGGCCTGATCATTAGCATTAGCTAAGGAACATGTACACACACGTTTTGCATATATTCATACAGCATTAGAAATCATCTAAGGACAATGGTTGCTTGTGGATGATGTTTTGAGTAGATGAATGATGGATGGTAGGATACGTTCTTCCTAACTTGGAGATTTCGGGGACGAAATCCTAAAAGGTGGGGAGAATGTAACAACCCGTATTTCGATAACATATTAAAACGAGAATCAAGGCAGAATTTCATTTTTAAATTCTGAATCAAGAAAAACGGGCTATGCCATTGCGTTCGTCTCGGAAAAATACGCGAAATAGAGTCCGAGTTTTCGAAAATCGGAGTCCGTATGACCCGATTAAGGCCCAACGAAGTTTTCAGAAAATTTCAAAGTAAAAACAGATTTCAAATTCAAGTTTGAATTTGGAAATTTGGGCCAGTTTGGGCCAGGCGGGAAAATTCCCGCCCGAGCACCCAAGTCGACAGCCCTGTCGACTTGGGAGTCGACTTGGTTGGACCCAAGTCGACAGCCCTGTCGACTTGGTCCAGCCGGGCAGTTTTGCCTGGTGCACCTATTTTCTATCTTGGCTAGGTTTTTGGGCCTGGTTTGAAATCTGACGGTTCAGGTTGGTCCTAGGGTTAATCTAAGGGTCCTAACTAATCCTAATCTCTATAAATAAGCCCCTAACCCTCTCCTAAATCCTCATTATTCATTCATGCAACTAAACTATGGCAAAATTGCTCCTCTCATGGCCTCCACTAAAAATCCTAGCCTCCACTTCATTTCTATGAGAGGTTTCATGATCATGTGAGTATTAGAGAGTCCCTATGTTAGTATGAGAGCTTCTCAAGTTGATTTCAAGGCTAAAGCTTCGACCTTTGTTCACCATGATGGGGTTTTTATCGATTTGGAGTGTTCATCTTTGGGTTTTTGAATGATGGCATGCATAGGCTTTGTCTCAATCTTTAGTTTAATCGATTTGTGCCTTCATAGCAATGTAAGCCCTTTCCCTACTCTTAGATATTAACTATGAAGTTAAATGTTCATGTTGCAAGTTTGGGTTTGATCATTGAGAATGATACATGCTATCATGTTATGCAAGTTTATGAAGTCATTATCTTGATCTTATGAGCTAAAAGCTACAACCTTTATGTTGAAACGTTGCATTATGCAACATGAGAACCTTCA
This sequence comes from Allium sativum, assembly GCA_030737875.1. NCBI lineage: Eukaryota > Viridiplantae > Streptophyta > Magnoliopsida > Asparagales > Amaryllidaceae > Allium > Allium sativum. The sequence continues at coordinate 498,215,533 of CM060920.1, forward strand.
TAATCCTTATGTCAACTTGCATATGAGGTCATAACCCTTATATGATGATATATGCGAGTTTCTAGTCATCATTCCATGTCTTTTGTCACCATGATTCACTTATGTGCCAAGTTTGGGTTTATGCATGTTTTTGTGAGGCTTAAGAATGTAACATGCAAGCTAATGAACACATTTGTGCCTCATTTGCCACCATGATTAACTTGTGGCTTAATATCCATTTTTGTCATGCCTTTGCCAAGTCTCTTCTTTTAATCCATTACGTTGTTGCGAACGTATATGCGAGTTTAAAAGCATTGGGTTATGTTATGGGTAATTTCTAATGACATGAAAATACAACTTGAAAACATGACTTGAAATATAACATGGAAGTTGACATGTAAGTATGCATAAAAACATAAGCTTGGGAATTTACCTATTAAGTTAGGTCTACCCTTTGGGAATTTACCTATTAAGTTAGGTCTACCCAAATGCTTGAAAACTCGTAACATGTTTTGGAAACATAATGGACATGACACTTAGATAATATAAGTGTGGCCAACTCGAGGTTGGGTTGAGTTTGCAACGTAAAACTACCCGGAACCGACCGGCCTAACTAGTAGTTGCAAACAATAGGACCCAATGTGAGAAGTTGGTCATGTTGTGCTTGAACCCGAGGTTAGACCAAGTTGTGGTGTAAAGCTACCCGGAACCGACCGGCTTAACTAGTAACCACAACAAAGTCTAATGTGAGAGGTTGAGGTGCATTAAGTAATTAATGCCACATGATAGGGTTAAGTTAATTTGATTAATGACTCTTAACCAAATATGACATGGACAAATGGGTTAAGTAAATTGATTAGGCTAATGATACTTAACAAAACATGACCAGGTTGGGTAGGTTAAGTAACTTGATTTGCCTAATGACACTTAACCATTTTTATACGACTAGTGGACGGGGATTAAGTTAACCAACACTTAATCAATCCAACACGATAATTTGGTAAGGTTAAGTAAGTTTTCTTAATGACACTTAACCGAAGAATACAGTTAATGGATGGGTCAAGATTAGACTCAACTAGTCTAAGCATGGTAATTGAATGGGATTAAGTTAGCCTAGACCTAATTAATCCAACTTGGTAGTTTAATGGGGTTAAGTTAAGCACTTAACTAATCTAACTCGTTAATTTGATATGGTTAAGTGACTTATACTTAACCAATCTAACTCGTTAATTTGATGTGGTTAAGTTAACCAATACTTTACCAATATAACGTGAAAACATGATAAGGCTAAGTCACGAATCGTCTGAATACACTTGACCGATTTGACTAAGTAAATTGATAGGGTCAAGCTGATATATACTTAACCAATCTAGAATGATAATTGGACGAGGTTAAGTCGCGAATTGCTTAATATACTTAACCAACTTGACACATGGTTTGAAGGGTTAAGTCTTGAACTTGGATACTTAGCCAATTTTGACATGGTTTGTAGGGTTAAGTCTTGAACTTGGATACTTAGCCAATTTTGACATGATTTGTAGACGGGTTAAGTCATGAACTTAAGTTACACTTAATCCATTATGTAAACCCTAGTTCTGAGGATTAGGTGGATAACCATAGTTAACAAGGATAACGGAGTTAAGGCTAAGTGATACACCTTAGTTAAGGGTAACTAAGTAATAATTCTTAGTCAAGGAAATTTAGACCAGTTCATAGATAGATGAGTAACCTGATACGGTAGGTCATCGTTTAAGTATACGAGTAGGAGCAAGTATCTGATTTAGATAAAGGCTCCAGCGAACTGGGTAACGAAGCAGCGGCTTCGGGGAACGTGAGGATATTCTTGGTATCCCTCTGTGAGCTGCCAGGTCATCATACTAGGCTCATGAGAGGTTAAGGTCTGCGTTAGAAGAACCAAGAGTATGCCTTGGTTGCTATACGAGCGACCTAAAGACGGGGATGGATAGGGGATAGTCGACGATACACGGTCGTGCCCTAGATAGCATTTTCGTCAGGCTACCTACCATCTTTGGTCAAGCGTGTACGTACGGAAAGGCAGAGAACACCCAAAAGACCATAATTGCTATCTAATTATGGTTGCGGTAAGGCTTGGATGTGGGTTGGCCAGTGTTGTGTTCTCATACAGGATTTATCCTGTCTTGTCTTTCACTAGTTGAGGGAGTGGTCTCGTGGGACCATAGCCACGTATAAGAAAAACAGACCTTAGCATCTGCATCGGCAGATAAATCGAAAGCTCCCGACCGAGTCCTGTATTTCTTGATTTGCCCTGTGACAGGACTCGGATGGCACGATGTGATACATGTGCATACAGTCATGGAAAAACGATTCACGATGAATGCGTGGGAAAAAGGGCGCGGTTGACGGTTAGCGTAAATCCTAGTAGCCCTGGGTGGTTGAACCAAAACCGAGATACGAAAACGTGCAATAGGTAAGCATAATCCCTAGTAGTCCTAGGTAGCATAAGTCCTAGTTGTACAAACAATGATTCATGTTGAAAGACCCTAGTTAGATATAGGGTGACAATCCAAAACGATCTTAAGGATCATGGAACTATGTTAAAGTGGTATAGAATCTCATGGGAAAGCCCGTATGGTCTACGGCAAGGGACTGAACATTTACATGGAATAAAACATACGAGTTAAATAACCTATATATGCGATATATTAGGTTGACATGGACCATTACACGACTTTTGAGTAAGGGTCATTCATGGTTAACACATGATACGGTGGGGATACTAGTACGATAGGTGCAGAGCTAAAAGACAGTATAGATACCATGGGACGTTATACGTGATAGATATCTTGGGGAATATTATACTTGACAGGAACTTGACGATGGGATACCTTGTTTTATCTTGACACCGTAATTTATCATGACACCTTAGTTTATCTGAGTTCAGTAGTTCATCCTGTTATTTTGATTTAGCTTATCTATCTTGTCATCATGCTTATGTTCATCTCAGTTTCTCATGTCAGTTAACTTTACTAGTTTTTATGCTGATAGTAGATAGGGCTTACTCAGTCTTTTTGACTGACCCGTTTTGTTTCGCCTCTTTTCTTCCGTTCCCCCCCCCCCCCAGGTTACAGGGAGGAAATACTGTTGTTTAGTTCGGACTTCTTCTGCTTGAAGGTCATCATGGATGGCTTGGACTTTTCTTGGCTATGGCTACTTTACTGTTTTTACCTGGGGAATAATTTATGAAAAAGTCTTTATGCTTCTTTACTATTGCAAGACAGGTTTTGATGTACTCTGATGTAAAAGGCTTTAGACCTTATTTATTCATGTTATGAAAGTTTGATTTTACTTCCGCTATTTTATATGTGCTGTCTTGTGATATTTCTGTGCATGTTTACCAATAATGCCCCTCTAAAGCTAGTGCATTCCTTTGCGAGTGACCCTAGCGGAGGCGGGGTGTTACATACACCACAACAAAGAGAAGGCTATTCGGTATCTCTAAATATCTATGAAAATTTAGCTTACCAAAAAGCACATGTTTCAATATTTCATCGTCATCGAGGATACAAAATTCATGGGATAGGAATTACAACAAAAATGAAGGCGGAAGCGGAAAATATTCTCCATGGGAACCAAGTAAATAATTTTAATATATCGGATCTAAGGAGATATTTTATATTCCTTTTAATATTTGTTTTATTTCTTTCTCATGTATTTAATATATATTATTATAATAAAATGTTGTTTGAGTTTGATTTTTTTCAAAATAAGGCAGAAAAACAATTTTTGACAAATTAGGTCGACCTGTTAAAAAATATAGGTCGACCTGTTCTGAATATTTTCAATCCAGAGAAGAATTAGGTCGACCGGTGGCAAAATATAGGTCGACCGGTCAAAAACTATAGGTCGACCGGTTTTAATACATGTAGTTTCTAGAGACTTTTTAGGTTGACCGGTTCCGAAATTCATGTCGACCGATTCTGTTTTAGCAACAAAATAGGTCGACCGGTTATAAAAAAGGGGTCGACCGGTTTTGCCTTATTTCCTCTATCTCGAACCCGAGAGTTTTTAGGTCGACCGCCTTGATTTTATAGGTCGACCGATCTCTCTGAAAACTGTTTTTTTTTATAAAGACACGTCGTTTCAAATTCCAAACTCAAACACCATTTCTTATACTATTTTAAAATTATACTACTCTCGATTATTGAGGTTATTATGATATTTATTCTTTTTAATCGATGACAAAGGGGGAGAAATATTTTACATATACTATTTAAAATATATGTGCTTAATATGGTAAAAGAAGTATATGTGTGCTAACATTTGTTAATGCAGGAATCAAAAGGTAAGATTATTTACTAACAAATGTTGTAGAAATTCAGGGGGAGCTTTATATTCAAAGGGAGAAAATCCAAGGTGTTGTCATCAATCAAAAAGGGGGAGAATGTTGAGACACGAGAATTTCGATTGATAACAACAAAATAAAGATCAATGGAAATCATGACATGGAGCTAAGATTATGGATATATAGATGTTTAAAAGGAGACAGAGCTTATATACAGGGGGAGATAGCAATAAAGATTAAAATATCAAGCTATATTGTCATCAATCAAAAAGGGGGAGAATGTTGAGTCAACGGTTTCAATGCTTATTTTGATTAATGACGAGAAGAAGCTTCATGATCGACAAAAAGAAGATTCAATGGTTTCATAGGTTAGAAGTTGGTTATTTAGAGTATTTTATGTTAAAATCTATCCTCAAATAATCATACTTCTCATTGCTTTCAAAATTATGCATGAAAACTCGTTTTTACTGTATATTGACAAAAACAGGTCAACCTGTTAAAAATAACAGGTCAACCTATTTTTAAATATAACAGGTCAACCTGTTAAAATTAACAGGTCAACAGTTTTTTGAAATAACGGTCAAAAACCTGTCAACCTATTAATTTTTCCTGTCGACCTATTTTTGAATTTCATGAAGAGTCATCTTCTTTCTTGAAAAGTTGCATCCATTTCTCTTCATTAAAAATCACTCCTTTTGATTGCAACTTTTCACTAATAATTACAACTTCTCATTTGCTATAAATACATCATCTTTCATTCATCCAAATCACTGATTCTTGCTCTGATTTCTGATCTTAATTTCTAAATACTCTTGCATTCTAAAAAGCTCCCAAATTCAAGTTACTTATTGAATCCTTGATAATATTTCTCATATTTTGATTCAACAAGCAACTAACTTCCTTCAAATCTTCGCATTCAATTCATATACTTGAGGATAAGATTATAGGAAGGTTGTACTCAATCATTGACTAATCAGTGTTGAAGAAAGAACACATTCAAGGTCAAACTCTTGTAATCGTCTTGTGGGTAAGCTTGTAGCCCGTGAAATCAAGTGGGTAAGCTTGTAGCCCGTGAAATCAAGTGGGTAAGCTTGTAGCCCGTGAAATCAAGTGGGTAAACTTGTAGCCCGTAAATCAAGTAGTTGTGAACCTGTTCCTCCGGGTGAAGAGAGGGTGTTGTTTAGTGAAAAGCCGAAGAGGAGCTTCGGGACTGGACGTAGGACTGGAGGTCCGAACCAGTATAAAAATCCTGGTGTCGTTACTCTACTTTACTTTACTTTACTGCATTTATAGTTATTTGTGATATATATCTTGTTTGCGAATTTTTACCTGCATAACTATTGAATAGCTTAAGTTATCACATACATTCCGCATAGCCATATTATAGATCCTGCACAAGTCATACACACATCCGACTTTTCAGTGATTGCAATAGAAATCCCCAAATTGATTTAGAAATTATGGTTTATTCTAAAGAAAAAGAGCACAAAAATGAGAAATGAGAAATTGGTCCCTAAAATGAGACCCCTGAGGTCTTATTTGTAGATAAATCGAGGGCCTTTTTGCTATTGGGTCAGCAAAGGCCTCTGTCGGCCGTTTTTCCCTTTGGTTCCGGAAGTTTCGGCTCTCGGCAGCCTTTCCTTTTGGTTCTGAAGGCCTTTCTTATGGCTTTTTGAGGTGTTGGCTCTGGCTCTCGAGGGGGTGGTCCCGGTCTTTAGAGCTTTTGGTTGATGTCATGTCTATCTACTTTGTATTGTTGCTAAGCTTGGCGATGTGAATAGCTTTCGGAAGGTTTCTGCTTCCGAATGTAGCCTTCCGGATATGGGTTCTCGATCTTGCTGTTGACACTTTGTGGAGCCTGCCTTCATGATTCATAAATTGTTGTCGGGTCCGCCACCCTTATCGGTATCGTCACTAAGAAGAATAATGTGGATAGTTTGTCTCTCTTCGAGGTCTCGGCATGCCTTCCGGTAGATTCCTGAAGTGTATCTTAGCCTTCCAGAGGGTTGCTTTCAGTGCTTTATTAGTTGTCTACTAGAGGGATCTTTCGGCGATCATCTAATAGGTGTTCCGGTGGCTAGTTCCCGGATAATTCTCTTATGCTTTAAACTTTGTGTCTTTGATGCCCTCATTCCTTGATGTATCGGTATTAAGCAAGTTAATACTGATAGCCCTTTCGTCCTTTTATGCCTCGGTTTGTGGGATTCTGGTATTTCTCTTCATTTACTTCCGGATGTGGGGAATCCTTCGTTGTTTGCCTATCATGCTGAAACCACCCTGCCGTTGTTTAAAGCAAACAAATGCTATATAAAAAATAAAAACCATGTTGATACTGCTCATGTTTGTCATATAATATCAAAAGAAACCATAGTAACAACAGGTTCCAATTGTTAAAATGAAAATCAATGCCGAAATGATCAAGTTATAGCCATGATAAAAGATAAAACAAAAGGAAAAAAAATCACACTTGACTCTAAAAATTTCCAATATGAAATTAATAAAATCGAGAATCAAAATCATGATGATGTAATTAAATCACACATCACAAGAAAGAACAATGAAGAAACGTTAACTCAAACGAAAAAAGGAAAAATCGAAGAATTAGCGAGGAGAAGGAATGAAACGAATAAGAGAAGACACACATGTGAAAAAGACAAGAACAAACAGAAAGAGAGCGACAACTAGTTGTTTCTATAAAATAAATGATGTTTTTATCCTTAATAACAAAATATTGACAAGATATCCTTGTAAACAAAAAAACAAGCCTTTGAAGATATTTTCATGCTTTTCAAAACCCCTTAAACCTGGTGGAAGTTATGCCTTCTTTTTTCCCTTACAAGACGTTCTGTGAACATATTTAAAAAAAAAAAAAAAAAATGCACATGTCCTTATTTCTGATGTTTTTTACAAGAAATATATATATAGCTATGAATATGTACATTAGATCTTTGTTTTCTAAAACAGAAAACGTAAATTAGTTTGCAATTTTCTAATAAAAAGAAATGTTAACTTGCGTTCTTCAATAATTTCACAATTTTTAAAAGGAAATTCCATATTAGAAAACTAAATGTTACTTTGCATTTTTTGTTAGAAAAGCGTAATTTACCTTAAGTTTCTAGTTTTTAAAAATAAAGATCAAAATTACATATTTATTTCTATGTGATTTTTTCTTATACAAACATTAAAAACATAAACTTATGACTTTTATCTTGTTTTAAAAATGCCAGTATGAATCTTATGATCTGCAGAAACGGATGGAAAAACAAGCAATCTGCAACCAAATTAATTTTCCATTAGTCACGATTAAAAGAATCTAAGATAATATCTCTTAGCCTTCGAAAATAATACAACCGTTGATAAATTTGATCCAGGAGTTGTTGTAGTAAGATAAAAGATGCTTTTAACTTCAACTGAACAAGCATAAAAAGAAAGGCCTTTCAGTAATTTATCCCATAAAACTGATCTATAACCGTAAGAGCATGAAGAAATCTGATATCTCAACCAACATCAAGAATATTTTCCATTTTTTCCTTTCAAAATTGGATGCTTTATATACAAGTTTGTAGTATATAGCATACTACTTGATAGACGAGTTTGATGCAAGAATCAAACCGTGACCTCTTCATATCCAAACGACCTAACCAATTGTGCTCGTCTTTTTTTGAATTCATTGCTACTACAATAACTAAGTCGTAATTCTCAAATAAATTTGAAACAACTAGAGATGAAATTCAAAACCAAATTGTTGACATGTTTTTTTGTCAAAGCAGTCACACGTCGAGTATTTGGTAAGCGACATGCTCAAGCGTCAAAAAACACAAAGCAGTTGGGTCGAAGTCGCGTCGTAAACACATGGAAACTCGAAGCCTCTATCAGATGGCCCCTGTCGGGCCCAATGGATTCTTGTCAAGTTGTCATCCGAGCCGAAGGCGAGCCGTCCAGCGGGTCCGGACGCAGCGCCGGTGGGGGTCCGGGGCCCCACAGTCCCGGCGGCGATCGACCTAACCGGTTAGGTCGAAACTATGGGCACCGCCCGATTCATCCGATTTTCTCCATGCCGGAAGCTCAGATTCCTTTACTTCGGACCAGCAGAACCGCGGATTCCTTCACTTCACATTCAGAGACTTCGATTCCCTCGACAACAGGATTTTCGCCTCATCCACTATCAATTTCGCACCTCACCAGTGGGGTCAAGATTTCGCACCCCACCACTGGGGTCGAAATTTCGAACCTACCTGTGGGTTCGAAATTTCGGACCTCACCTGTAACCGGAGGAAAGTGAAAAATGGATCTTAAGTTTGAAATGTATTATGTAGCCACTTGAAATGCTATTTTTCACTTTCCTCCGGTTACAGTAGCCACTTGAAGAAAAACTTGAGTACATAATACATTTCAAAAGAACAGTTAAAACTGTGTTCAAGGAAATAGCATTTATATTCCTTCCTTCTAGTCTAGCTTTGACTTGAAAAAAGGTCGTTGGAAAGCTCGCATAGCCCACGCTTGTTAATTTGCAATCAACAGAAAGAGTTGATCATTGTTAAAAGATTGCATCCAAGACTAACTTTCTGTTAAGCTCTATTATAAAAGTCATTATAGGTTCTCATCTAGGCTCCACCTGTTACTCCCTAACTATTTGTCAAATCCACCTAAATGAGATTTAATGCAATACTTAATCGTATAAACAGGTTTATAGGAATCGCTTGTGCATCGATTTAGGCTTGGTTCTTATTATAAGCATCGAAATTTTTGATTCAATTAGTTTTTCCTTCGTGGTAGCTTCCACAAATGGTGACAACCTACAAACTCGTTTTAGATCTGTAAACACTAAACATAATACCAAATTTTGACTTATAAAAAAAGCCTAATTCCGATTAATCCTTACCTAGGTAATTAACTCTCAGTCTATGCTTTCCATCTAGTAGTATCCACCTGATGATTTCTGCAATCTTGCTTTTAAGTATTCAGTATTACATATTAGTCAATACACTTCCATTACAATGTTAGGTTATATGTGTAATATAATGTTCGTCTTCAAAATCAAACTCCTTTTAAATCCATATGAATAGTGAAATTTGGGTCGACGCCACTATCTTCAATATCAATTCCATGAAAAATCATTCATTTCTGCTTTCAAACTTAACATAACTATTTTATATGTACTTAAAAACATTCATCTATTATAAGTCACTTGTTAATTCAAAAGTATACAAGAAACGATAAATTTCCATGATAACATCAAAATGAGATCTCGTACTCATCATAAATTCACAAATTTTTAGTGACTGAATCACTCAAATTTATTCATACAATATGGATTTTGTTGAAAAAATTAGTGGTTTACGAAGAAACGGAAATAACAAGGGTACTAGCATTCGTAGTATTAACTTGTTTATGCTTAACGACGGAAATAACATTGCCATAGATGTATTCTCAAATTAAAATGTTTTATACAATGTTAAAATTATATGGACTGTGTTTCGGAACAAGTCTCTCCACTTATAAAGCACAACTACATACAACTTACTCATCGCAGGGTAAATGACGTTCACGAGCACAATAGTGTTTTTACTCACATGTTCTCATTCTTTTCTTTTTTGTTAACCATCAGTTAGATTGTACCTAAAATTAAGTTTAGAAAAAATGTAAAAAATAATCGTTCCCATCAATGAATAACGTATTTTATGTATAGAGAGGGTATGCCATTTGAATTCATCATTTCTCTTTAAACGCATGAAACATGTGCCTTGTGAGCTTAATATAGCGCGGAGTGCTGAATCATGTAAACCACAAAATATGAACTCCCTAATAAGCTGTTAATTCCTTGCAAAATAACATATAAGCAGCAAAACCTACTTCATATTTTAGTCTTTTTTAGTCGCAAGGTCGACGTTTTTGAAACTAAAGCAATACCGAAAGAACTGCAAGAAATACAGATAATTTAGCAATTAGTGCAATAATAAAAGCCTAAAGGCAAAATTCTGATAAGATGATACAAGCAAAGAAGATGATACCATATAGCACATGGAATTGGTATTAGGGGCATTTCAATCGAAACAATATATAATACATCTAACCCAAAAATAGTTTAATGCCCCTTGGAAGTAAAATGAAGTTATTTTTCCCTTAAACAGTACTAGTATGAAGACGAATTGATATTGTGAACAGCAACATCCCATCTTTTATACAGTGCGTCTAAAAAGGATATCAATTTATTCATATGAAGTAATATGAGATAAAAAATTTGTGGACCACCAGCTCATGTGGCTGAGGTATCGCGCTCTAGGTCGAGGTCCTAGTGATCATGTTTTCAAACCCAAGACATGAAAAAAAGTATCATGCTTGCATTAAAGTACCACTCCTGCAATCAAGTAATATAAAATGTGGTTATAGAAAGCTCATAAATTCTTTTGATCCATTTGAAATTTTAATACCCGGATTTTATAATTTTAGATGCACAAGGAATTATTTGATAGAATCCACGTAAGATGGCATCGGAGAGCCTCATGCATACATCCTTCACATGCTAAGTTCCATGTTGTTTTGACCACAAGACAATTCAGCATTATGGAGAAATTATATGTTTTATGTTAGTAGGTATTAATCTATGCAAGTATAAAGCTTATTTATGATAATCATTTGAATTTCATTGTCCTAAACAAGAGTATGTATTTTCGTTAGAAAGAAATAGACATAGTAACAAGCTTAGGCCAAAATTGGAATAAATATAAACATCATCAAGCGTTTGGAAATTAACATGAACAAGTGATTTTTTTCATGTGGGCTATGCATCTATATTATCAGCCAGTTCACGATAATCAAATCAAGAACACATGGGATTTTAACTGCTAATTATTATGTATTTATAGACATGCAGCATGAAGTTAATATCATTATAAGCTTCCAAAAATGCTTTATTATAATGTGGTTATAAAACTACAGCTGCTGAAAACAAATTCAGTATTGCAGGAACAAGAGTGATGAGGAAAGAGACGTGATGTATCTTTAGCAAATATGGTGAAACATCGCGTATCCAAAAAAAAAAAAAAAAAAAAAAAATAACTCTGAATGTTTAATTACATTCGGTCATATTATAAAACAGGAATGCCAAACAAACATGTTCATACTAAAATGACATCATTATTTGTCATTTAAAGAATGGTTTGTTTCATCTAATTTTGTGCTTTAAAGTTGTCTTCCCAAAACCTTACTGCACATTTATATCATTTTTGACTGTCTACTGCCACATGCTGATTTTTTATTTGGTCAATAAGCTAGTGAGATAGAATTCAAACTCATTGGCAGGCATATTTTGATCAATGTTGCAGACTAAATAACAGTAAATTACCTCGCTCAAAATGTTTTTTAACAAGTCATCATTATGAGCTCGAAATTCTATCAATAAGCTTAAGTTCATCTGCTAACTAAGCACCGAACCAACTAAAAGAAGAATTCTTCCCCCGTGTCTTTGTAAATATTGTTCATATGTTTTACTTTATTATTATTATTATTATTATTATTTTAATATTCAATTGTATTTTTTTACAATGAAAGGTTATGATGCGATGAAACAATGGAGCATGATTTTTGAGGCAACATAAAAAAAGGGATCATATATAAAGATGCTGAACCTCAACATGTGTTTCAACATACTGCTATAATCGAATGTTTGCCAGGTATTTCTGTCAGAAATTAACGTTAAGGCTGTCATTAATTTTACTTCTTTTATCTTTCCGTAAATAGGATAATATCTATGATTATAGTATCTGATTTCATATATTCACATGTTGTGGTACTAAATAATCTTGTTTCTCATACAGTTTGTACTTTCCGGTACTCGTACAATTTTTTAAGAGACAAATCTAGAACTAAATAGATGGCATTTCTTTATTTTGATTTATTTTGCGTATTCATTGCATTTCAACTTATATGTGACTTGTACATTATTAGTGAGTGCAAATTTACCATTGTTTACGGGTAATATGCTGTTAAAATACTGTAAGTTCTAATCAGCTTATTTATTTGCAGGATGAAGTTGATTTTCTTAACGGAGATTATCATATCCAAAACTAGTCAAGATCTTAGGATACTGCATAGAAGATAAGGAACTGACTTTTGCCCTTTTGTTGTGATACTATTTCATGCATTCGCTCATGGCATAATGTGGATTTTGAATAATATTTTGATTACTGTTGTACTAAATATTGCAAATGCTGCAGTTCTTGAATGATAATTCAATTACTGCGGATTAAATGCTGCAAATGTTGCAGTTTTGAATGATATTTTCACTTTATATGTTGTTATGTATGCGAAGCTGACGAAAATGAAATACTACTGTTGTTGCTATTTGTATACTGCTATTTCTGCTGCTGTTCAACAGTTCTACCGTTTCACTTTATATGTTGTGGTTCTATAGTTTCTGATACATTTACATGCAAAATGGGTTCAATGAACTCGTTGGTTTGACACTTTGACCCATTAAATTAATGGGTTGGGTTGAGTTTACCCATTTAATAAATGGATCAAATGGGTTAGGGTTTTTCTTTTTCAATGGGTTGAAGTGATTTCCAAATCTATCCATTTATGTTCAACCTAACCCATTTGACACTTCTACTAAATATTTTCCAAAAACTATAAATAACATTATGCAATATATTAAAAAATACTTTGATGATGATTTGTTTGCTAATAGTTAGCATACAACAACATAAACCTTAGAACACAAGATATTAAATGATTTAGTTGTCCACAGTTCGGAAGAAGAATATTGAGAATTCTACATTTGAAAGCTCATCTTAATGGAGATGTAGATATGAAGGATTCAAAGAATGTGGAGAAAAAGAATCTTACAACGATGATGTGAAAGAATAAAAAGTAGAGAGTTAAAGCTCTGTCAAAAGCAATATGTCCAAAATTCTTATTTGACATGGTATGAAAGAAAAATCGATGTGCGCTTGATTGGGATCCCAATTCATAATTTTGAGGGATGTTAGGAACATTAAAACAAGAAAAAGAATGTACGGCAAGCGTGTTATATGCCGATGCAGTTAGAGATTTAAACGGTGGGGTGTATAGGATCAAGTCGAGTCATGCATTTGCCATCATTGTTTGCTTTATAAACAACGACAAATGGCAAAATAAATTCTTATTGATATTGTGGAGTTAGTGATAAATGTGATTAATTAAAGAACTATTCTGATTCAGGTTATGCCAAAATAGAATTGGATGAATTCAATGTCGAATTATGCTTTTACAATTGGCATGCAAGGAATTTTGCTGAAATTAAAGCTCATTGGATGATAGCACTATCGATCACCAAAGTGAAACTTATAAATATGAAACTGATGTGGAAAGCTAAATTATTTGTTACAATTATTAGAATCCTCGGATATTGTGTAAAAAAAACAAGTATTTCTGGATAGCTAAAAATGATTCATTTGATCAAGATGAAAACCTATTAGAAGCGAACTGACATTAGATATTTTGTATTGCATAAACAACCCAGCAGATAAGTTTGACAAAGGTACACGTATGTGGTAATTCTGTCGATATGTTATGATGTCGGTTTCAACAAATAAAATTAAGAATTTCTGAAACTTCATTTCATTGACAAAATGTAGGGACGTCACGTGATGCAAATGCAATAAAAAGAAGATTTCTTTACGAGGATGACAACATTGAGTTGGTACCATCTTCATCGACTTCAAAATAGTAGGTTAGTAGGTGATGATCTTACAGAAGTTAAGTTTGCTAGCCTCCAAAATTACTTAGTGCTAGAGGTCAGAAGAATTTGGTTCGTTCATCAATGTACCATATGTTGTATAGTCGTATGGTTGTCTAAATCATGTCCACCTTCTCCAAGATCTAGATTCATATCTCATTTTCACCCTTAGTGGTACGGAATATCAAATCTCATTTGACATCCATCTTACCAAGATATTAATGAAATCTCAACTATACCGAGATCCATCAAAAGATCTCAATTGAAAATATATGTTTTTCTTTTCCATTTCCTTCTTTATATGAGTCCAGAAAGTTACTCAATCCAGTAACTATTAACTCTAAGCTTTTTTCTTGTTATGTATGACACAATTAAACATTTCTTACATTTTTTCGATTTCCAAATCAGTCGTGCAATTCCTACCACATCAATCACTCCACTCCAAATAAGGGTGTAAATGGATTGAACCGGACAAAACCATTCGTGTTCGTGCAACATGTTATAAGGGATTCAAACTGATATGGACTGAGTTAGATTCAAGTTCAAATACTCTTCGAACGAGTAAGACAATGGGTAGACAATTGAAAGACCACTGAACAATTCAAACAAACACGACACGTTTACTAAATTTACGTTCCAAATCAAAATCAAACTATCACATATGGACGTTATTCAGCGCCGGACGCAAGCTTGATCCCCAAATACTCGTATAAAATTTACGCTTTTAAGTTTAAAAAAAAAAAAAAGAAGAAGAAAAAAAAAAATTCAATCTTTCACTTCAAGCGAGACAAATTGCTTCTCATGAAATCGTGTATCTTACAATATTAACTTAACGTTTTCTTATTGGTAGTCAGCTAAAATTCAAAGAACGAAAATTTTACATATCTATGATAAGCACATGAGATATCAGTAATTCAGTATTATATATATATATATATATATATATATATATATATATATATATATATATATATATACTCGAGTACACTACTTGCATCCGAGTCCGAGTCCAATATGAGATGTCATTTTTGGAATCTTAAAACGAGACATGATCAAAATCTAAGATTTGAAACCTTGATTGGTCGTGAAGTGCTTTTTTTTGGGTAAATATAAGCATGTTTGAGGAAGAGACCCGAAATTCATAATTTTGGAGCAACCACAGACAACAGTATGTTAACATAGTTATATGTCCAATCGACATGATCAAAAGCTCCCAAAAAATATCAAAATGTTACGTCGACAAATTGATGGATCTAACATAAAAGGATTGTTGCAAAAAAAAAGATAATTTTCTTTGAGGTAGCGGTGTTGGATTTATACAAACAAGCCTTTTCGAGTGGATTAGATCAAGGTTTGAGAACACGGTTTTGTTTCGATCACTTGGAATTTTCTTAGTTTCGGACGATTTCGAAAATTTCAAAGGTTTTGGTTCCAGACTCATTTTCGGTTTTCAATGGGTTTGTTAATAAAAATATAATAATGATTGATTGGGTATTGTAATTTCAACCAAACTATGTGATGTTTATTTGAATTCAATTACACTAACTTATTAAACTAAATTCATCTCAGCCCAATATATTTACCCATTTATTTACAATCAAGACCCCCAAACTATATCAAGTCAGGCAGCTATCCTCCACTCCCAAGGCCAGCTCACCTTTTGTTAACTCTAATCAAATGCACCTTCCTCTAAAACAAAATAAAAGCAGTGCTGCTTTAGAAATCAAAATCAAAGACCGTCCTTTAAAAGAATACATTGTCGCCGACAATCGAAAAGAAAAGAAATAAAGGAGAAGAAAATCAAAATCGTGTTTGTCGACAATCGAAGAATACTTGAGAAGATGCCTTGCAAAGATAAATTGAGGTAGAGATTGAGTTTTTTCCGATGTAGGTAATTGTCACCGATTTTCTTCTATTTATAAAAAAGAAACAATCAATTTTTCACTCTCCTTGTTTGAAATCGAATTCATCTTCAGTTTTAGACCCAAGCAGAGTGGTACTGGTCCAATATCATCAAAATTTTGAGGTACCAACCTGAACCTCCAGATTTGATACAAGGCTATAATAGATCATTAATCTGCATATAGTGAGAAAGAAGTGTACATAATTTGAAAATGTCACAACCCGTAAAATTTATCCTAATTAAATAGTAAATTTAGAGAAACTGGAAATAATATAAATAGAGATAAAAATGCAAATTTTGTAAAAATTGGAGCTCGACGAGGAAAATTATATCAATGCGTTTATGGCGAAACTTTGATTAATTTCATATATAATATGCTTAAAATGAAGTTCAAATGAAAAGGTATCGAGCTTTTGAAGTTTTCAAATTTACAATAATTTGAATTAGATTAAAATATAAATAAAAAATGTAATTCTTTAATTTAAATTTTGAAATTTGAAATTAATCATGTGATTAGACTTGGGGGTAGTGGTGTAAAACGGTCGGACCGGACCGGACGGAGGTGTGCTCAGTTTCTGTTCTAAATAAAATCGAACCGAACACGGACCAAACAAAAAAAATTCTTGTACAAATTTTGATGTCCTAACTTGTGTCCTAAATGAAATCGGTCGGACACGGACATGTATTTTTCGGACACGAAGACGAACGGACCCGGTCGGACATGATTATTTATATCAAATTATATATTTTTTACTAGATTTTTTTTCAACTATATACCGAATTACGTGGAATTCAGACAAATTCGAACGAACACGGACCGGACATGATTTCTTCTCGTACAAATTTTGTTGCCCTAACTCGTGTCCTAAATGAAAATTGAACGGAGTCGGATGAACATATTTCGGTCATAGACACGAACGCATATCGAACATTTGTACAAAATTTACAACCCTATTTGGGGATTAAAAAGCGTTAAACCCATAGTAGTTAAGGCGCTAAGGCGCACGGCTTGAGCCCGGGGCTTTTTTGTGCGACTTTTTAAAAAAGGCGCACCACATATATTAAAAAAAACTAAAATCACAAAAAAAAAACTGCAACTTCGATTTAAACCCTAAAATCACTACCAGATTTCGAGATCGAGATTTAAAAACACCTGGAATAAAACCCTAAAATCACGAAAAAAACCAAATTTCGAGATCGAATCACAAAAAAAACCTAAAATCGAACTTTGATTTTGGTTGTGACAGAGGCTGAGGGTTTTAGGTGTTTTTTTTTGTTCGATGTCGATGCCGACTTGGCTCAAATGGGTTGGAAAACCCTAGATGCTGTCGAGGCGCGCTTTTCTGCGCCTGGAGCCTCGCAAAAAGGCTCCAAAAGCGCGCCTTTCGTGCGCCTCCGTTAGAGGAGGCGCCTCGACAACCTACAAGGCGCAGGCCTTGCGCCTGCGCCTTAGGCGCGCGCCTTAACTACTATGGTTAAACCAACAATTAATAAGAGTTAATTAGGAAATAAAATCAATAAGGCAAATAACAGTCAAATAAACAATTAGTATGTTCCCATAATAGAAGGGGATCTGACCCCTTGAACTCTATAGGTCGGCCCAGTTGTCGTCCTAGGCTATAAGGATTGTCGACCGCTTCTCTGAGAACGTGGCTAGGATTTTCTTTGGTTGCGCTGAGTTGTACACTCCAGCTTTATCCTTTTTAATCTGCTTTCAAGCAATGGTTCAGTACATTTCCAACTACTATAAATTAGACCATGCACCCTTCATTTTTATCGATAAATATTTTAGGAATAATAACGAGACTTTGTCGGTATTTTCGACTCCATTAAGATTTCATATAAGAAATCATATAAGCATGTATCTTCGTTTATTTTTATTTCTTAATTTCTTCTCCTCCAACATTTCTGAATCCAATAGATATATCTACAAACACGTATACATATATAACCACAAAAATCCCCTGTTGTATATATCCAAAAAGAAAAATCTGAAGGGGATTATAATAGGCATTTCAAATCCAAATTAAGGCAAAGCTAAGTACCAAATATGAGTGAAAATTTTAGATAGTGTTTGGTTTATATAGTGTTCTGTGTTTTGAATTTTCAATGTATATCATAATAAATAAGAAGAGTTGAGAGACAAAGAAGGGAATGAAAGAAATATGGAGGGAAGGACGGAACAGATGAATGGACAACGAAAGGATAAATTACCTTTCGTTCACTCATTACTTTCCAAAACACAAAATAAATAAAAGTTGTTTTTTGTTTCGTGTGTTAACTATGTTTTCTAAAACGATAGTTTTTCATTACATATATGCATCATTTGTATTTATTATGGACGAATACCTAAAAATAAAAATCAAATACCACCTTAGTTTTTTCTATTTAGCACTTGTTTAGTATACTTATGGATTTAAATACGCCTTAGGAGTTTGGGATTCCAAAAACATAATAAAATAAAATCCTCTAAAATTCTTATTATGCGAAATGTCAATTCTACGTAGAGATTCTCAATTTATTTGCATTGACTTGATAAGATTTGTTTTGTTTATGCAAATTTTTATAATTTCATGGTAATCAATTCCACTTCTCCTCGTTTGATTCTATTTATGATTATTCAAACTAAAAACAGTTTAGAGTACGAATTCAATTCGTAGTTGATACCATTATTCCATACAAATATCTACTTATTGAAAGAAAGTTGAATAGAATATGAAATTTAGATTGCAATTCCTTTTATTAGGATATTCCATTAAATTAATGTAATAATTGGGTTTCTATTTTATTTACAAGTCTATTATTGCAATTTTGAATATTCGTGTTTATTCCTTGTTTTGAAATCCTTTATTGATTATGTTGCTATCTTGGAATGACTTGTAATAATAAATTGGGTTAGGAAATTGACATTTAAAGATTTGTAGGCCGTACAATCAGCACGTTTAGAATCTATTAAAGTGGAAATTCCATGAACATCCTTATTTTCAAAGATCATTCACTGCGCATCCTTGTGTAAGTCTGATTGTAAAGCGAGTCCTTATTTCCTGTAGCAACGTGTTTTTTTGCGCTGCTGTATAAAAAAAATCAAAAAATTGTAAATACTCACGGAAGTATTCACAAAAAAATTGCTGAAATATCAGCAATTTTTGTGAATAATTGCAAATATTTTTACAATTATTCACACAGTACATGCATATGTTGAAAGACGGATGGATAATTGCTGATATATCAGCAATTATTCATATATAATTGTTGATATATCAGCAACTATTTTACAGTTGATGTAACTAAATGAAAAAGTTGCTGAAATATCAGCCAATATGGCAAATAGTTGCATCATTTGCAACAATTTACTGGAGATGAAATATTTTTTACTTATGTGCAATTTTTTTTAATTTCTGCTAATTTTCATGCAATACTTGAATGTCTTAATAAGTATAGCTTTGAGTTTTAATTTTTCACGCAAATAAGCAGAAGTTGCATGAAATTCCGCAATATTTTTGATATAATTGCTACAATGTCAGCAGTTATACGGAAAATTGCAGAAAAATTCTGTAGTGTGCATATTTTTGAATTTTTTTTTTTTGTTTTTGGATCATTTTATTTGTAGTTTTAACGCATGAATATAATGATGATTATGTGTTGAATTAAATTTTGAAGTTTGGTAAATTTTTACGTTATTTTCTTTATTATTTTTTGATGGTTTTCAAAAAAAAACTAATTTATAAAGTTTTTAGACAGGAATTTTTTTTGTATTTTGAAACTTAACAGAGGCCTGAGCGTAAATGTGAATATTTATTTATTTTTATTAACGTATTTAACGTACAATTATGATGTATATTGTGTAGTTAATAGGTATTTACTGCCATTAAATTCCTCATTAGGAAACTGATTGATTATTAGGCTAATTTATGGTTAGAATACACTTTTAATAGTTTAATTTATGGAAAGATTATCCACTTGATTTTCATAAATTGTTTGATTCTCCACTTTCCATTTAGAAAGGCTATGTGATTCAACGAGGAATATCCACAAACAAAAAGAAAAAGATGTGTAAATTAAGGATATATCCTTTGTATATTATGTTTTCTATTCCAAATAAAAACGACTACTCGTTGCTTATGACACCCATGCTGACCCGAATCACACCGATTTGGATTCGTTTTCTTCTTCCTTTCTCTCAAGCAGTCCAATTGATCCAACCCAATACCATTTCCTTTTCCACAATTCACATACCATTCCTCTCCATTCTACGAAACTCCATTGAAAACTTGTCATCGCCAATCCAATCTCCTTCATCTGCATCAGCCTTCATCACTTCCTTCGCCAACCTCACTGTCTAGCCGTGAAAATGGTTTGCATAATCTTATGTGGAAGGGGAAATTAACCCACCCGTATGAATGTATCGATATAAGGAGGACTTGAAGCAACAACAATGAATCACGGTAACTGGAAGGAGGATAACCACAAAACGTTGGAGGGTTTGATGTCGTTGATGGAGAAGATGATTGGGTGAATTGTTTGCTTGCTTAGGATTTCGAAGAGACGAACTCGATTTGACAAGAGTAAATGAAAGTGAGAAAGAGGGAGGAGAGAGAATGAGAATATACGTATATATGATTATGTGTGTGTGTGTATATATATATATATGTGTGTGTGTGTGTATGTGTGTGTGTGTAAATATCTGAACCAGACCAATGCATTGACTTGCCTCACTCGCATAGAAGGGGTCTGAATCATAGCCAACCCATGATAATCCAAAAAATTGCGGTGGTGAATGACGGAGCCATGTTTGAATACAATTGCACACATGTTAAATTGCACATGTAGGCTTGATTCCATCCAACAATGACACATTTAACGTAGTAAGGGGATAATGGCATAAAGTGTATGCATGAATGTACGAGCATGTACATACACTCGACGTTCGATTTCTTGACTCGACAAAAACTAAACAATTGTCTGTTGACTCCAGAGAGAGATTCAGTTGAAACTGCCAAAGATTATAACTCAATCACTTGGCTCAATGGAACCGAACGTAAATAACTGTTGATGGATTGCACTTTTGCATTTATATTGACAAATATTGACTAAGCATCACGATTCATCAAAGGGATACGACTTTTCTCTAAGGCGACTTTAGGAAAGATTAACTATCCAAAGGCAGAATAGAGTCCTTTCATATAGCACTGACTTAACTCAATCCAAAGCATGTTATGTTCACAACAGGACGTGTTTTGAGGAACACGCATTAACTGGTTTTTTGACCTAGTTACTTATGACCAATCAGACAAGTGTAATTGAGGCGACGACCCGGAATGACGATTTGAAGGCCCATATAACCAAGCTAATACAAAAGCCATAAGACTGTAGTCGAATGATCTCGGCGGAATAACATATTTCATAATACAAATTACTAGAGCCAAAAGGCCGGATCGACTACAAATCGGATCCCATAATTCAACCGTTTCAACTCCAAAAATGATTACTCCATATTCATCAAACACCGAGACGATTGTGCAAACCAACTTAAAAACCAAAACTAAGGCATGAAGGAGGACCAACTCACAAAGTGGCAACTATTGATTCAACACGAAGTCGAATTGATACCAATTTGAATCTGGACTGGTACTGATCCAAATTAGTGTCGAATTAAGGGTTCATACTTGTGCGACCTGATCGACTCCACAACGAGGTTCTCCAGCCGAAATTTCGACCCAATCTGAGTTTGTCACCAACCGACTTCAAGCGTTTTGGATCTTTTTAGATCATTGTAATCTCTGACATATTGGTTGTACTTCGGATCTTCCTCGATCCAAACACGATAGTCAACAAAACCAATAATAAATGATTGAATCATTAAAGTAGACGTAGGCTCTTTAATACCGAACCACCATAAACCTCTATGTTCGATTTTACTATTTTTTCTTTGAAATTCCTCAATTTTAATTTAATCTTTTTCAATTAGTTCTCTACATGATCATTTCTAGGTGTTTGTGCCAAATCTGGTGCAAACAGTAAAAGGAATTTTGATGTTATCTCTCATCTCAATTGTAACAACAAAACACTTGTTAGGTTGTGTAACAACCCGGATTTTTTACAACGTGCTAAGACAAGAATCAAGGCAGAATTTAATTATAAAATCTGAATCAGGGGAAACGGGCTATGCCATTGCGTTCGTCTCGGAAAAATACGCGAAATAGAGTCCGAGTTTTCGAGAATCGGAGTCCGTATGACCCAGTTATGGCCCGTCAAAGTTTTCAAAAAAATTCAAGTTCAAAAACAGTTCGAAATTCAAATCTGGAGCCAAACAGATTGGGCGGAAAAAATTCCCGCTCAAGCCCCAGGTCGACTGGGGAGTCGACACGCCCAGGGGGCAGGTCGACTGCCCATCGACACGGGTGTCGACCTGGGTGGTCCGACCACTTTGGCCTGGGTGCACCTGCTTGGCCTTGTGCTATGTTCTGATGGCCTGTGACGGATTTTGAGGGTTCAGATCTATCCTAGGGTTTATCCTACGGCCTAAATTACTCCTAATCTCTATAAAAAGACCCCTAGACCTAGTCTAAACCCTCACAAATCACTCATGCCACGAAGTGCCGCCAAAATCTATCTTGATCATGGCCTCCATCTCCAACTCCAAGAGCTCATGCATTCAAATCGGATCCGAATCAAAGGTGCTAGCTTGCTACATCAAATCAAGGGAGTGAATCAACGTTGCTATGCAAGTTTCATGACGATTCTTCAACAAAGGAGCCACCTTTCTTGGTCAATACGATTCATGATCTTTCCCTAAACCTCGCTATGTAAGTTCTAGCTACTTCTAGATCTAAACGGTAGTTTTAATGATGGCATGGAATAAAACGAGATTAAACTAAGTATGCTAGCCTATATGAACCTTGTCATGCCTCTTTTGCTTGAACCTATGACTTTTGGCTATGCTTAGTGACTAAATCATGCTATTCATGTTATGATTAACCTAGTTTATCTTGCAAGTTTGAATCTTTATCTATGAAATGTTAGCATGAACCTTTGGGAACCATTTGACTTGTGAAACATTGGCAAAGACTTGACTTTGGGGCTTATGCATGTAAATGAACCCAAACCCCTTATGTTATCATGCATGTTTGTGGCCAAATTCCCTTATGATACTATGCATGTTTGTGGCCAAATTCCCTTATGATACCATGCATATTGGTGGCCAATCCCTTTTTGATATTGTGCATGTTTTGAGGCCAATATGTAGCATAGTATCCTTACTATGTTGACTCGCTTTTACTTGGGTTGGAAACACGATTTGGGGTAGGTTAGACGAGCGTGATTATGACATGCTAATTTGACATGGGATTTCATGAAAATATGACACTCATGATACACCTAAATGGGGACATGACATGTGGGGTAAACATGGGACTTGAAACTAAACACGTATGAGTTGTAAGTGTAATATGGCACTAGACCAAACATGAAAGTGGCCAACTCGAGGTTGGGTTGAGTTTGTAGCATAAATCTACCCGGACCCGCCCGGCTTAACTAGTGGCTACAAACAATAGGACCCAATGTGAGTAGTTGGTCATATAGCACTTAAAACCCGAGGTTAGACTAGGTTGTGGTGTAAATCTACCCGGACCCGCCCGGCTTAACTAGTAACCACAACAAAGTCTAATGTGAGAGGTTGAGGTGCATTAATCTAATTAATGCCACATGAAAAGGTTAAGTAATTTTGATTAATGACACTTAACCGATATGACACGAATGGGTAGGTTAAGTTAAACCGGACTTGGTTCCTTAATGACACTTAACCATATAAGACAATTAGGGGATGGAGTTAAGTAATTTACACTTAACTAATCCGACTTGGTAATTAGATGGGGTTAAGTAACCTACACTTAACTAATTTAAACACGGTAATTAGATGGGGTTAAGTAATCCATACTTAACTAATCTAACACGGTAAATTCGATGGGGTTAAGTAATTTACACTTAACTAATCCGACTTGGTAATTAGATGGGGTTAAGTAACCTACACTTAATTAATCTAAACACGGTAATTAGATGGGGTTAAGTAACCTACACTTAACTAATCTAAACACGGTAATTCGATGGGGTTAAGTTAAACACTTAACCAATCTAAACTTGGTAACTCAATGAGGTTAAGTAACCAATACTTAACCAACTTAACATAATAATTAAATGGGGCTAAGTAACTTATACTTAACCAATTATACATGATGATTTGATGAGGTTAAGTAACCTATACTTAACCAATCTAATATGCGGACCTGATAGGGTTAAGTCACAAGACCTTTTAAATGTACTTAACCATTGTAATACGATTAGTGGATGAGGTTAAGATAACCTATGCTTAACCAATCCAACTCGATAATACGATGAGGTTAAGGTAATCTATGCTTAACCAATCTAACACGATAATCTGATAGGGTTAAGATAAACAAATACTTAACCAATTTGACTTGATGATTGAATAGTGTTAAGTCATGAGCTTCTGGGTATACTTAACCAACTTGTAGGGCTAGGTCTTGGACTTGAATACTTAGCCAAATCTTGACATGATTCGTAGGCAGGTTAAGTCATGAGCTTAAATGACAATACTTAACCCATTAGACAAAACCCTAGTTCAGGGGACTAGGTGGAAGACAGGGATCCACAAGGATAACGGGAAAGGAGACTAAGTGGTAAACCTTAGCTTGGGAAACTAAGTAATAATTCTTAGTCAAGGGATTTGGACCAGTTCACAGATAGATGAGTAACCCGATACGGTAGGTCATTGCTTAAAACACGAGGAGGAGCAAATTATCTGACTTAGATAAAGGCTCCAACGAACTGGGTGACGAAGCGGTAGCTTCGGGGGACGTGAGGGTACTCTTGGTATCCCTCTGTGAGGTGGCAGATGGTCCATGAAATCCGGCCTCACAGAGGTTAATGTCTGCGCTAGAAGAGCCAAGAGTATGCCTTGGTTGCTATGCGAGCGACCTAAAAACTGGGATGGATTAGCGTGGAGTCGACGATACTTGTTTTTGCCCTGGATAGCACGTCGCCGACTACCTACCATCTTTAGTCAATCGTGTACGAACGGAAAGGCAGAGAACTCCCAACAGACCATATACTTGCTATCGAGTTATGGGTGAGGTTGGCCCATAGGAAAGTGGGGCTATAGTGGGGCCGGGATGTAGTTCTCATACATGATTTTTCTTGGATTGCCTTTCAGTAGTTGAGGGAAGGGTCACGTGGGACCATAGCCACGGGTACAAAAACAGACCTTGATATATGCACCAGCAGACGACTTAAAGCTCCCTACCGAGTTCCGTATTTCTTGATTTGCCCTGGCACGGAACTCGGATGGCACACTGAGATACATGTGCATCTAGACATGGAAAAAGATTCACGATACATACGTGGGATAAAGGGCGTGGTTGACGGGTGGCATAATCCCTAATGGCCCTAGGTGGCTAAAACCCAAACCAAGTTACGGAAACATTCATTAGGTAGCATAATCCCTAGTGGTCCTAGGTGGCATAAATCCTAAGTGAACACTCGATAATTCATTGTAAGAAAACATAACCAGATCAAGGGTAACAGTCCAAAACAACTTCAAGGATAAAATGGTACTACGTTGAGGTGGTATAGATTTACATGGCAAAGCCCGTACGGCCTACGGCAAAGGACTGAACTTATACATGGAAAGAAACATACGAGTTGGAAAAACCTACATATGCTATATATTAGGTTGACATGGACCATTACATGACATTGGGCAAGGGACATTCATAGTTAACACATGACGCGGGTTGGGATACTAGTACGAGAGGTGCAGAGCAAATATACATGATAAATACCTTGGGATGTTATACATGATAGACACCTTGGGATTGTATACTTGATAGAAACCTGACGATGTGATACCTTGATTTATCTTGACACCGTAGTTTATCATGATACCTTAGTTTATCTTGCTACAGTAGTTCATCCAGTTATCTTGGTTTAGCTTATCTATCTTGTCGTCATCCTTATGTTTACTTTTAGTTTATGCATGTCATGTTACCTTTACCTGTTTTTATACTGGAGGTGGATAGGACTTACCAGTCTTTATGACTGACCCCGTTTTGTTTCGCATCTTTGTCTTCCGTTCCCCCCCCCCCCCCCCAGGTTTTCAGGGAGGAAATGATGTTGTTTAGTTCGGACCTCTTATGCTTGAAGGTCATCATGTATAGCTTGGTCTCCTCTTGGCTATGGCTGCTTCACCGCTTTATTTTGGGGAATAATTTATGAAAATGTTTTATGCTTCTTTACTATTGCAAGACAGGTTTTGATGTATTCTGATGTAAAAGGCTTTAGACCTTATTTTATAAGGTAATGAAATTTGTTTTACTTCCGCTGTTTTATATATGTTCTGTCTTGTAATATTCCTGTGCATGTTTACCTCGATAATGCTTCACCAAACCTAGTGCATTCCCTTTGTGAGTGACCCTAGCGGAGGTAGGGTGTTACATTTGGTATCAGAGCCAGGTTACCAGACTGGGCAAAAGATTTTAAAACCTTCTGAAAACTATTTGAAAAACCGTTTACAAAGAAGCATTTTTCAAGAAAATTTTGTTTTTAAAGGCTATTCCCCAAAAGCCATTAGCACTATCCTTTGTTTCCTTGATTGAATCTCTTTTCCTTTCTTTTCCTCCATCTGTAGTCACAGTAGTTTTAACTGCGACTAATCCTTGTCTAGCTACGAAGTGTTTTCCCGTGCGATGGAGGAAGTTCTCGAGAGACCAGTTACCGAAGTTATAAGAAGGGATAATAAGAGCAAGGATAAAGGACACGAGCTTAAGAATAAGCAACTTGTTGGTATGGCTTGATCCACAAAGGAAGATAAGGACAAGATCAGCGAGAGGGCAATTGTATGCTCTCATTTCTAGCGTACCTAAGAGAAATGGTACCGTTTCTGTTAAAGGCTTAGCCTTTCTTTTCTATCATCCCGTCCAGACTTTGTATTGATCATCGCATCATTTAAGTCTGCCTCGATAGTTAAGTCTATGCACCTTAGTACTAGCATGGTAGAAGATCCCACTTTTGGCCCAAAAATCTGGTTGGAGAGTCGGTCCATTTATTCATGACTTGTTTGGAATTGAGAGTGTAAATGTCAAGTGTTGAGATTAGAAGCAATACTTCTATTGTTGAGCTATGGATGGATTCTAGGGATGAAGTGGTTATCCAGTAAGGGATGTCATTCTCGGTTTTGAAAGGAGGGTAGTTAAACTCTTAGCTTGCCTTGGTAATACCCTCGAAGTCTCGTGTAACCTTATGAGTTCTGTCATGGTTAGTTACCTAGAATCTCTTGATGCATTTATCGGAAATCTCTGATCCGATCGAGTAACGTTCGCCAATAAGGCGGATGGTTCATCCCGCTTAAGCATGGGTTATAGGAATCAACCTAGTAAGTGCACGTGGTAACATGGATTGGCATCGGTAAACGATATCCAGAATTCACTAGTGAATTGTTGGAAAGCTTGCATGAAACCATGAGTACGCAGTTATGGTCGAGCCAAGGATTCTAGAAAAGAATAAGTGAAAAGGGAACGAGAGGCGACAGTGAAATGAGTTCCAACTCATACCTTGGAAATAGGAATCAAGGAGCTACGAAATCATGAAGTCAAAGGCGGTCAAGGCGCAATGGAATTAAGCTCATGGAAATGCGGCTTAGACACGCGCATCATGCCTCTTTTTAAGAGTATATCGTTTATCCCTGGTTCTCCTGTAGAGCTTGCTTGCATGCTATCGCTTGGTGGATATCCTCTCGGTCCTGTTTCTGTTACAAACCCCGTAAGGAGTTTGTCTTGTTTATCTCCTCGATCTTATCTTGGGAACCTTAGATATAACTCTATGGATGTAAACATGTATTTGAAACATGTTATGATTGATATGGTTGCAAATGATTGCAAGTGGTTGCTCGTGGATGCGCGAATACATATTAGATACTAGATTGACGCGGTCACGTTTCATGTTGCATATGCACGAGTATTTGTACTTGTTTATGGTTGAAATGGAATATGTTACCATGTGGATGTTGCATGTGGATGAATGGTTGTGCACACATATAGTGTTTATATGACTAGGACTATTTGCATACATGTTGGACTCATGGCACTAAACATATTTTGCATTAGAAAGATCATTCAGGCCAGATCATTAGCATTAGCTAAGGAACATATACACACACTTTCTACATGTGTTCATAAAACATTAAGAGTCTTTTAAGGACCATGGTTGCCTGTGGATGATGTTTTGAGTAGATGGATGATGGATGGTAGGATACGTTCTTCCTAACTTGGAGATTTCGGGGACGAAATCCTTTAAGTTGGGGAGAATGTAACAACCCGGATTTTTTACAACGTGCTAAGACAAGAATCAAGGCAGAATTTAATTATAAAATCTGAATCAGGGGAAACGGGCTGTACCATTGCGTTCGTCTCGGAAAAATACGCGAAATAGAGTCCGAGTTTTCGAGAATCGGAGTCCGTATGACCCAGTTATGGCCCGTCAAAGTTCTCAGAAAAAATCAAGTTCAAAAACAGTTCGAAATTCAAATCTGGAGCCAAACAGATTGGGCGGGAAAAATTCCCGCCCAAGCCCCAGGTCGACTGGGGTGTCGACTGGGGAGTCGACACGCCCAGGGGGCAGGTCGACTGCCCAGTCGACACGGGTGTCGACCTGGGTGGTCCGACCACTTTGGCCTGGGTGCACCTGTTTGGTCTTGTGCTATGTTCTGATGGCCTGTGACGGATTTTGAGGGTTCAGATCTATCCTAGGGTTTATCCTACGACCTAAACTACTCCTAATCTCTATAAAAA
The DNA here is from genome assembly GCA_030737875.1 of Allium sativum. Taxonomy (NCBI): domain Eukaryota; kingdom Viridiplantae; phylum Streptophyta; class Magnoliopsida; order Asparagales; family Amaryllidaceae; genus Allium; species Allium sativum. The sequence continues at coordinate 498,244,317 of CM060920.1, forward strand.
GACCCCTAGACCTAGCCTAAACCCTCACAAATCACTCATGCCACGAAGTGCCGCCAAAATCTATCTTGACCATGGCCTCCATCTCCAACTCCAAGAGCTCATGCATTCAAATCGGATCTGAATCAAAGGTGCTAGCTTGCTACATCAAATCAAGGGAGTGAATCAACGTTGCTATGCAAGTTTCATGACGATTCTTCAACAAAGGAGCCACCTTTCTTGGTCAAGACGATTCATGATCTTTCCCTAAGCCTCGCTATGTAAGTTCTAGCTACTTCTAGATCTAAACGGTAGTTTTAATGATGGCATGGAATAAAACGAGATTAAACTAAGTATGCTAGCCTATATGAACCTTGTCATGCCTCTTTTGCTTGAACCTATGACTTTTGGCTATGCTTAGTGACTAAATCATGCTATTCATGTTATGATTAACCTAGTTTATCTTGCAAGTTTGAATCTTTATCTATGGAATGTTAGCATGAACCTTTGGCAACCATTTGACTTGTGAAACATTGGCAAAGACTTGACTTTGGGGCTTATGCATGTAAATGAACCCAAACCCCTTATGTTATCATGCATGTTTGTGGCCAAATTCCCTTATGATACTATGCATGTTTGTGGCCAAATTCCTTTATGATACTATGCATGTTTGTGGCTAAATTCCCTTATGATACCATGCATGTTAGTGGCCAATCCCTTTTTGACATCGTGCATGTTTTGAGGCCAATATGTAGCATAGTATCCTTACTATGTTGACTCGCTTTTACTTGGGTTGGAAACACGATTTGGGGTAGATTAGACGAGCGTGATTATGACATGATAATTTGACATGGGATTTCATGAAAATATGACACTCATGATACACCTAAATGGGGACATGACATGTGGGGTAAACATGGGACTTGAAACTAGACACGTATGAGTTGTAAGTGTAATATGGCACTAGACCAAACATTAAAGTGGTCAACTCGAGGTTGGGTTGAGTTTGTAGCATAAATCTACCCGGACCCGCCCGGCTTAACTAGTGGCTACAAACAATAGGACCCAATGTGAGTAGTTGGTCATATAGCACTTAAAACCCGAGGTTAGACTAGGTTGTGGTGTAAATCTACCCGGACCCGCCCGGCTTAACTAGTAACCACAACAAAGTCTAATGTGAGAGGTTGGGGTGCATTAATCTAATTAATGCCACATGAAAAGGTTAAGTAATTTTGATTAATGACACTTAACCGATATGACACGAATGGGTAGGTTAAGTTAAACCGGACTTGGTTCCTTAATGACACTTAACCATATAAGACAATTAGGGGACGGGGTCAAGTAATTTACACTTAACTAATCCGACTTGGTAATTTGATGGGGTTAAGTAACCTACACTTAACTAATCTAAACACGGTAATTAGATGGGGTTAAGTAATCCATACTTAACTAATCTAACACGGTAAATTCGATGGGGTTAAGTAATTTACACTTAACTAATCCGACTTGGTAATTAGATGGGGTTAAGTAACCTAAATTTAACTAATCTAAACACGGTAATTAGATGGGGTTAAGTAACCTACACTTAACTAATCTAAACACGATAATTCGATGGGGTTAAGTTAAACACTTAACCAATCTAAACTTGGTAACTCAATGAGGTTAAGTAACCAATACTTAACCAACTTAACATGATAATTAAATGGGGCTAAGTAACTTATACTTAACCAATTATACATGATGATTTGATGAGGTTAAGTAACCTATACTTAACCAATCTAATATGCGGACCTGATAGGGTTAAGTCACAAGACCTTTTAAATGTACTTAACCATTGTAATACGATTAGTGGATGAGGTTAAGATAATCTATACTTAACCAATCCAACTCGATAATACGATGAGGTTAAGATAATCTATGATTAACCAATCTAACACGATAATCCGATAGGGTTAAGATAAACAAATACTTAACCAATTTGACTTGAGGATTGAATAGGGTTAAGTCATGAGCTTCTGGGTATACTTAACCAACTTGTAGGGCTAGGTCTTGGACTTGAATACTTAGCCAAATCTTGACATGATTCGTAGGCAGGTTAAGTCATGAACTTAAATGACAATACTTAACCCATTAGACAAAACCCTAGTTCAGGGGACTAGGTGGAAGACAGGGATCCACAAGGATAACGGGAAAGGAGACTAAGTGGTAAACCTTAGCTTGGAAAACTAAGTAATAATTCTTAGTCAAGGGATTTGGACCAGTTCACAGATAGATGAGTAACCCGATACGGTAGGTCATCGCTTAAAACACGAGGAGGAGCAAATTATCTGACTTAGATAAAGGCTCCAACGAACTGGGTGACGAAGCGGTAGCTTCGGGGGACGTGAGGGTACTCTTGGTATCCCTCTATGAGGTGGCAGATGGTCCATGAAACCCGGCCTCATAGAGGTTAAGGTCTGCGGTAGAAGAGCCAAGAGTATGCCTTGGTTGCTATGCGAGCGACCTAAAGACTGGGATGGATTAGCGTGGAGTCGACGATACTTGTTTTTGCCCTGGATAGCACGTCGCCGACTACCTACCATCTTTAGTCAATCGTGTACGAACGGAAAGGCAGAGAACTCCCAACAGACCATATACTTGCTATCGAGTTATGGGTGAGGTTGGCCCATAGGAAAGTGGGGCTATAGTGGGGCCGGGATGTAGTTCTCATACATGATTTTTCTTGGATTGCCTTTCAGTAGTTGAGGGAGGGGTCACGTGGGACCATAGCCACGGGTACAAAAACAGACCTTGATATCTGCACCAGCAGACGACTTAAAGCTCCCGACCGAGTTCCGTATTTCTTGATTTACCCTGGCACGGAACTCGGATGGCACACTGAGATACATGTGCATCTAGACATGGAAAACGATTCACGATACATACGTGGGATAAAGGGCGTGGTTGACGGATGGCATAATCCCTAGTGGCCCTAGGTGGCTAAAACCCAAACCAAGTTACGGAAACATTCATTAGGTAGCATAATCCCAAGTGGTCCTAGGTGGCATAAATCCTAAGTGAACACTCGATAATTCATGGTAAGAAAACATAACCAGATCAAGGGTAACAGTCCAAAACAACTTCAAGGATAAAATGGTACTACGTTGAGGTGGTATAGATTTACATGGGAAAGCCCGTACGGCCTACGGCAAAGGACTGAACTTATACATGGAAAGAAACATACGAGTTGGGAAAACCTACATATGCTATATATTAGGTTGACATGGACCATTACATGACATTGGGCAAGGGACATTCATAGTTAACACATGACGCGGGTTGGGATACTAGTACGAGAGGTGCAGAGCAAATATACATGATAAATACCTTGGGATGTTATACATGATAGATACCTTGGGATTGTATACTTGATAGAAACCTAACGATGTGATACCTTGATTTATCTTGACACCGTAGTTTATCATGATACCTTAGTTTATCTTGCTACAGTAGTTCATCCAGTTATCTTGGTTTAGCTTATCTATCTTGTCGTCATCCTTATGTTTACTTTCAGTTTATGCATGTCATGTTACATTTACCTGTTTTTATACTGGAGGTGGATAGGACTTACCAGTCTTTATGACTGACCACGTTTTGTTTCGCCTCTTTGTCTTCCGTTCCCCCCCCCCCCCCCGGTTTTCAGGGAGGAAATGATGTTGTTTAGTTCGGATGTAACACCCCGAATTTCAATTAAAACTAATAGTTAGTAATTAAAATATAATTAATTTCAGATGGAAGGACCAGGGGAAACGGGCTGCGTCATTGCGTTCGTCTCGGAAAAATACGCGAAATAGAGTCCGAGTTTTCGAGAATCGGAGTCCGGATGGCCCGGTTATGGCCCAAAGAAGTTTTAGGAAGTTTAAATTTAAAAAGCAGATTTGAAAAACAAGTTTGGAGCCAAAAGAGGAAAGGGGGGAAAATTCCCGCCTAGCCCCGTGTCGACAGCCTTGTCGACAGGGGTGTCGACAGGGGTGTCGACAGCCCTGTCGACAGGGGTGTCGACACAGGGTGTCGGCCCTGCTGGTCTGGGTGCACCAGGTTTGGTCTTGGCTGAGTCTTGGGCTATGTTCTAGAGGGTTCCTAAATCTAAGGGTCCTAATCTAATCTAGGGTTAATCTAAGGGCCTAAAACACTTTCTAATCCTATAAATAAGACCCTAACCCTACCCTAATTCATTCATAATTAAACCTAGTAACTAAACTATGGCAAAATGCTAGCTCTCATGGCCTCCACTAATTTTATGAAGAGGGTTGTATACTAATCACTCTCTAATCAACCTCTAATCCCTTCTTAGCATCTTAATCTTCTTCATTTGGTGTGCAAAGTTGCTAGTGGTGAGTTTCTATCACTTTGATGATCTTTTGGTAAACTAATTAGATGAGATGTGATGAGATTTATGGTTTTGTATGTGGGTTAATGAGCTTTGAAATCATATGATATGATGTTAGCATTAATCTTATGTTTATGCATGTTGAGTATGTATGTTTATGCATGTTGAGTATGTAAGTTTATGCAAGTTTAATATGAAGTAAGTTATGCATGATGCTAAATATGCAAGTTGTGGGCTATGTAATCATATGCATGTTATGCAAGTTCATAGTGATATGCTATGCAAGTTACATGTTTGTTAATATGCAAGTTACATGTTTGTTAATATGCAAGTTACATGTATGTTAATATGCAAGTTACATGTTTGTTAATATGCAAGTTACATGTTTGTTAATATGCAAGTTACATGTTTGTTAATATGCAAGTTACATGTTTGTTAATATGCAAGTTACATGTTGGGTAATATGCAAGTTACATGTATGTAAATATGCAAGTTACATGCTTATTTATGTGCAAGTTACATGTATGTAAATATGCAAGTTACATGTTTATTAATATGCAAGTTCATGATGACACACTATGCAAGTCTATAAGCTAATATGCAAGTTTGTTATGCAAAATGAATATGTAAGTTATGTGACATATTATATGCAAGTTATGTGACATGTTATGCAAGTTCATATGCAAGTTATGTGTTTGTTAATATGCAAGATGGCACCTTTGAAACATGTTCATTCATATGCAAGTTGACACCTTTTATATGTGTTATATCATGAACGAAATTACGTGGGAACGATGGGGTAATTAAATGCATAAGTTAATAAGATTGTGTGAAATTAATATAATTATGCATAACACAAAATAAATAAACATAGTATGGGAATTTGCCTATTTGGTTAGGTGTACCCATACTATGTGTTGGGAATTTACCTATTGAGTTAGGTCTACCCCATGGGAATTTACCTATTAAGTTAGGTCTACCCATGTTAAGAAAACTTGATAAATTAGGGATAATTAATATAAAATTATGAGGGTGATTAATTAGGTGTAATTAATTGACTAAGACACGAGGTTGGACTCAGTTGTAGCGTAAAACTGCCCGGACCCAACCGGCTTAACCAGTTGCTACAAATGTCAGCCCAATGTGAGAGGTCTTAGGCACAAACTAAATACGTAATTAATGTAAAGACACGAGGTTAGACTCTGTTATGACATAAGGCTGCCCGGACCCAACCGGCTTAACCAGCGGTCATAAAAGACAGTCTAATGTGAGAGGTCTTTACAAAGGTTACGTTCTTAATTAATTAATTAAGAAACACTTAACCACATTAGCATGTAGAGGGACATGAGGGGTTAAGTGGGTGCCTTGGGTGGCATGAGAAAATCTAGTGGTTGCCTTGGGTGGCAATAGAAAATACGATTAGAATACTTAACCGAAATGAAACATGTAATTAAAACATGATTAAAGGGTTAAGTGGGATATACTAGAAAAAGGGACAAGCTTAGGTGGGTAGCTTGTGGAGGCCCATTTCAACCAGTAACCCATACGTATCTTTGTGGGCTCGACCCATGTCGAGGACGGGACACGCATACTGGGCTTGACTGTAAGAGGCAAACGGGTTAGCGGTGGCAACGCAAGTCCAACGGGCTTCATATGCGTGAGTGGGCCCGGGCTGGTAGGTAAGCCGTTGTTGCATCGAGTAGATATAAGCCGTGCACCGTTAGTTTTATCAGGTTGCCACATTGGGGAATGATACATCCCACGGTGGGGCCAGCACGGGTATCTACGTTAGGGAGCCGATCGAATGGGGAAGTAGTGTGTACACCTAGTGGATTGTAGGGCCCCGTGGCGCCTACTTGGTCACCTAGGGGTACGCAAGTACTATTTAGTTAATTTTATAAGTCCTTGGGTGGGATCAACCTTTAGGTTAGAAACGACTGGTGTGGTGCAGTTTAGTAATTTACCTTAGGGAGGGTAGATGCGTCTTTATCCTTTATCTTAGTTCAGTTGACTGCTTAGGGTACCCATTTATCCCTATATGTTACCGTATATCAGTTCATATCTTCTCTGGTTACTTTAACGATTGTATTGTTAAAGTTATAGGACTCGCTCAGACTTATGTCTGACCCCGTTGTTTTATCTTTTTCCCAACCCTCAGGTCCTGTGGTGGATCCTAGCAGTAGCGGAGCTTGATCGGATTGTTGTTCCAGTCTTGAGGAGCTTGGATAGATGTAAAGCTCCAGTTATCCAGTTATCTTTTCTTTTGTTTTGGCTATTGTATGAGAGTGGGATTATGTATTCCTTTATTTTGATGGATATTGTACTTGACCTTTATTATGGTTTTATGATGTAACCAGACATGTTTTACTTCCGCTGTTATGAGATGATGTTTTAAAATTTCAAGTACTATTTATATCTGTCTTGTTGTAATTTTTCTGTTCTATATTCACTAAAATACTCCACCGATGCTATGGCATTCCCTTAGTGAGTGATCATAGCGGGAGTGGGGTGTTACACGTGGTATCAGAGCTCAAGGTTACCAGAACAGATAAAATTTCTAGAAAAACTATTTTCTAAGAACATTTTTGAAAAAAAAAAAAAGTATTTTCAAAAGCATGTCTTCTAAGAGAAAAAGTTTTTGAAAAAGAAAAGCATAATCCCCAATAGCCATATCTTTATCTTTCGGAATCTCCTTTTTGAATCTTTCCTCTTTCGTTTCAGCATGGCTGAAGATCTTAACATCCCGGAGGGTTTAGTTATACCACTATGGTATAGGAGGTTGCAAGAGGCTAGGGCCGCGGCTGCGGGTCCGGCCAATGCTACTACACCAGAGACAACCGCTCCTCCTCCTCAGCCTAGAGTGGATAATTTTGCTAAGGTTTGCAAGGAGTTCAAGGCTATAGGAGGAAAACCTTTTCTAGGTTCAGAGACTTTTGTAGAGGCTAGAGATTGGCTTAAGGAAGTGGAAGAGTTGCTAGATATCTTTGAAGTGGAAGAAGGAAAGAAAGTCAAGTTGGCGGCTTGGTTAATGAAGGGAGAGGCCTCATTCTGGTGGGAGGTCACTAATGGAGAACGCCCGGTTGACTCTTGGGCAGATTTTAAGCAAAGGTTTGGGGCTAAGTTTCTCTCAAGGGCGGAAGAGAATCTGTTTATGGAGAAGTTCTTGAATTTGAAGCAAGGGAATCTCACGGTGAAAGAATATGTCAACAAATTCAATCAATTAGCAAGGTTTGGCATAGAGTTGGTGAATACACCGGAGAAGAAGGCTTTGAGGTTCGTTAGAGGCTTGAACGAACCATTGCAAGGAATAGCTATGACTCACATTCCTATGGGGGCCACTTTTGAGAAACTTGTCTACATGGCACTTATGCATGAGGATGATAAGAATTCTAAGGCACCAGAGAAAAAGGGGGATCAGAAGAAACCGCAACAACAACAACAAGGCAAGGGCGGAAAAGGCAATGGTGACAAAAAGAAGACGAAGAAGAAGTGCTTCAATTGTGGAACACCAGGACACCTTAGTAAGGATTGTCGCAAAAAGAAGAAGACCGGTTGCTTTCATTGTGGTGAAGCGGGGCATCTTGTGAAAAACTGCCCAAAGAAGGGGCAGAAGACGGGGTCTACCTCAGGAGGTCAGGTGCAAGCTCTTATAGCACCACCTCAGTCAGGGGGGCAAGTTCAGGTTCTCTCAGTTCCACCGATTCAGCAGAGAGGTAGAACTATTTCCGTTGAAAGTCTGGTTTTTCTGTTTGATCATCCAGTTCGTACTTTGTTTGACTCTGGCGCATCGCATTCTTTTATCTCATCATCGTTAGTTGAGTCACTGCACTTAGACACCAGTCTAGTTGATGATCCCTTGGTAGTTTCAAACCCAATTGGGGGCTCTATATATCTGTCTATGATATGTTTGGGTTTGAAGATTTCTATACTTAGCGTTGAGTTTAGATGTGATGCTTTTGTATTGGGCTTCACGGGCTATGGGCTGATCTTGGGCATGGACTGGTTATCCAGTAATGGTGCCGTTCTTGATTGTGAAAGGAGAGTTGTCAGGCTTATGACCCGCTTGGGTAATACTCTCGAGATCTCTTGTAATCCCATGGAATCTGTTTTGCTAAGTTATCTTGAATCGCTCGATGCTTCGGTCGAGAGTTTGCGTTCTGTCAAAGTAGTCCGGGAATATCCGGATGTGTTTGAAGAAGTAAAGGGTTTGCCGCCGAAGCGGGAGATAGATTTCCGAATTTATTTGGTGGATAATGCCAAACCAGTATCTTTGCCAGTGCGCCATATGGCTCCTCGTGAGAGAAGAGAACTTCATAAGCAAGTAGGGGAGTTGCTTGAGAAGGGGTTCATAAGGCGAAGTATATCGGAGTGGGGAGCTCCAGTAGTGTTTGCCACGAAGGCGGATGGGTCCCTCAGACTTTGTGTGGATTATAGGGAACTTAATAAGCTCACAAAGAAGAATAGACACCCATTACCGAGGATAGATGATCTCTTTGATCAGTTGGTTGGCGCCTCAGTGTTTTCGCAAATGGATTTAGCTACAGGGTTTCATCAGTTGAGAGTGGCGGAGGACAGTATAGAGAAGACTGCTTTCCGGACTCCGGATGGTTTTTATGAGTGGCTAGTGATGCCATTTGGGTTGACAAACGCCCCTGCATACTTTGTTGATCTCATGAGTAGAGTGTTCAGAGAGTATCTGAATAAGTTTGTAGTAGTTTTTGTGGATGACATCTTGGTCTTTTCCAAGAGTGAAGAAGAGCATGCCTTACATCTCAAGGAAGTGTTGGAGACTCTTCGAGCGCATAGTCTTAAAGCTAAATTCTCTAAATGTCATTTTTGGAGAAGAGAAGTGCGATTCTTAGGGCATGTGGTCTCTAAGGAAGGGATAGCTGTGGATCCCGCAAAGATAGTATCTATCCAGGATTGGAAAGTTCCTAGAAATGCTACCGAAGTAAGAAGTTTCTTGGGGTTGGCAGGATATTATAGGAAGTTCATCAAAGACTTCGCGAAGATATCAGCCCCATTAACCCGCTTGACGAAGAAGAATCTGGTTTTCTCATGGGATGTAGATTGTGATGATGCTTTCCGACGGTTAAAGAGAGCTTTGACCACCGCTCCAGTTTTAGTGCTCCCGGATGGGAGTAAGCCGTTTGTTGTTTATACCGATGCTTGTGGGACAGGATTAGGCGCAGTCTTGATGCAGGAGGGAAGGGTAATAGCCTATGGAGGGAGACAATTGAGAGTGCATGAGAAGAATTACCCTACCCATGATCTAGAGTTGGCCGCGATTGTTTTCGCACTTAAGTCTTGGCGCCATTATCTTCTTGGTGAGAGATTCGAGTTGTTCACCGACCATAAATCATTGAAGTACTTATTCTCTCAGAAGGATTTGAATTTAAGACAGCAAAGGTGGATGGAGTTCTTAGCATCCTATGATTTTGAGATAGCGTATACCCCTGGCAAGGGTAACGTGGTGGCTGACGCCTTGAGTGGCTATCTTTAAGTCCATTGTTCGTAGAACGGCGAAGCTTGGAGTTTCTTTCTTTGTTCGACTTCAGACCTTCTGTTGATTTTGTACCTGGTTTGTTGGCATCCTTGGAGGTTAGACCTACTCTTTTGAGACGGATTGGCGAGGCTCAGCGAGACGACCCACAGTTGGTTGAGTTGGTAGAGAAGCTTATAAGGGGGGAGTCGTCCAGCCATTTGGGTAGATACACCATAGATGATAAGGGATGGTTGCATAGAGACGGTAGACTTTGTGTACCGCAAGATGAGGGTTTGAAGAAGGCTATTTTGGATGATGCACATCGTTCAAGAATGACTATTCATCCAGGTGGAGACAAAATGTACCAAGACATGAAGAGAGTTTTCTTCTGGGCCGGTATGAAGAAAGATGTAGCCGAGTATGTGGCTAGATGTTTAGTGTGCCAACAAGTTAAAGCGGAGCAAAGGAAACCCGGTGGGTTGCTACACCCATTGGAAGTCCCGCAGTGGAAGTGGGATAGTGTCTCGATGGATTTCATCGACGGGTTACCAAGATCGAGGAAGGGCAATACGGGAATTTGGGTTGTGGTGGACAGACTTACCAAGAGTGCCCATTTTATACCCGTGAAGAGTAAGAGGACCGCTCCATGGCTTGCTTCAGTCTATGTTAGAGAGATTGTTAGATTGCATGGCGTACCATCCAGCATTGTGAGTGATCGAGATCCTATCTTCACTAGTGAGTTTTGGAGAAGTTTGCAAGAGGCGGTAGGGACTCAGTTGTGTTTGAGCACCGCATATCATCCTCAGACGGACGGTCAGACCGAGAGGGTGAACCGTATCTTAGAAGATCTTTTGAGGCTTTGTATCATGGATTTTGGAGGTACATGGGAAGAACATTTTCCTTTGGTAGAATTCGCATATAATAACAGCTTTCAGTCCAGTATTGGTATGGCTCCTTTCGAAGCTCTTTATGGAAGGCCTTGTCGATCTCCTACATGTTGGTGGGAATCTACGGATAAGATCTTGCTTGGGCCGGATATGGTTAGAGAGACTTCAGAGAAGATTGATTTAATTCGAAGAAGGATGAAAGCAGCGCAAGATAGACAGAAATCTTATGCGGATCGGAGAAGGACGGATCTTGAGTTTGAGGTTGGGGACATGGTTTTTGTCAAAGTATCTCCATTGAGAAATGTTGTTCGCTTTGGGTCCGTTGGGAAGTTAGCACCGAGATTTGTTGGGCCGTTTCCTATTAAGGAAAGGATTGGACGGATGGCATATAGGGTGGAGTTGCCCGACAGACTTAGTGGTGTTCATGATGTATTCCATGTATCACATTTGAGGAAGTGCTTACATGAGACCGCGGAGGTGGTAGAGCCGAGCTTGCTTAGAGATGTAGAGGTAGAGCGTGATGCGACGATTCGACGAGCTCCTACTCGCATCCTTGGGTCAGAAACTAGGAAGTTGAGGAACAGAGAAGTCCAGCTAGTGAAAGTGCAATGGGGAGATGACGAAAGCAATGCTACTTGGGAGACGGAAGCAAAGATGCGTTCTTTGTATCCATTTCTTTTTGAGAGTATGTCTTTTAACTTCTCCCTTATCGCTTGTCTAGTACTTATCTTATCTTTGGTATGTCCTCTCGTTAGTACCGTTTGACCTTTAGACAGGGTAAAACCTATGGTTGAAACATGTGTTTGAAACATGTTATGGTTGATGGATGCATGTGGATGCAATGGTTTGCTAGTGGTTGCTCGTGGATGCATATACACACACATTAGGCACTAGATCGGCTCAGTCACTTCATGTTGCATATCGCACAAATGGATGTGGTAGTTAGATTGATGGATGTATCATGGATGTGTTATCATATGGATGATGCATTTTTGTGTATGGTTGTGCACACATGTAGAAATTTGTATGTGTCAATAGGGTTTCGCATACATATTGGATGCATGGCACTATCATGGTTTGCACTAAGGAGGTCGACTGAATCAGTAGACCGCCTGATTTTGCATTAGTATACGGACATATACACACACTTTCTGCATATGTTCATACATCATTAGAAGTTTCTAAGGATAATGGTTGCTTGTGGTTGATGGTTTAGTAGATGGTTGTTTGGTTGGTAGGATACGTTCTTCTTAACTTAGAGATTTCGAGGACGAAATCCTTTAAGTAGGGGAGAATGTAACACCCCGAATTTCAATTAAAACTAATAGTTAGTAATTAAAATATAATTAATTTCAGATGGAAGGACCAGGGGAAACGGGCTGCGTCATTGCGTTCGTCTCGGAAAAATACGCGAAATAGAGTCCGAGTTTTCGAGAATCGGAGTCCGGATGGCCCGGTTATGGCCCAAAGAAGTTTTAGGAAGTTTAAATTTAAAAAGCAGATTTGAAAAACAAGTTTGGAGCCAAAAGAGGAAAGGGGGGAAAAATTCCCGCCTAGCCCCGTGTCGACAGCCTTGTCGACAGGGGTGTCGACAGGGGTGTCGACAGCCCTGTCGACAGGGGTGTCGACACAGGGTGTCGGCCCTGCTGGTCTGGGTGCACCAGGTTTGGTCTTGGCTGAGTCTTGGGCTATGTTCTAGAGGGTTCCTAAATCTAAGGGTCCTAATCTAATCTAGGGTTAATCTAAGGGCCTAAAACACTTTCTAATCCTATAAATAAGACCCTAACCCTACCCTAATTCATTCATAATTAAACCTAGTAACTAAACTATGGCAAAATGCTAGCTCTCATGGCCTCCACTAATTTTATGAAGAGGGTTGTATACTAATCACTCTCTAATCAACCTCTAATCCCTTCTTAGCATCTTAATCTTCTTCATTTGGTGTGCAAAGTTGCTAGTGGTGAGTTTCTATCACTTTGATGATCTTTTGGTAAACTAATTAGATGAGATGTGATGAGATTTATGGTTTTGTATGTGGGTTAATGAGCTTTGAAATCATATGATATGATGTTAGCATTAATCTTATGTTTATGCATGTTGAGTATGTATGTTTATGCATGTTGAGTATGTAAGTTTATGCAAGTTTAATATGAAGTAAGTTATGCATGATGCTAAATATGCAAGTTGTGGGCTATGTAATCATATGCATGTTATGCAAGTTCATAGTGATATGCTATGCAAGTTACATGTTTGTTAATATGCAAGTTACATGTTTGTTAATATGCAAGTTACATGTATGTTAATATGCAAGTTACATGTTTGTTAATATGCAAGTTACATGTTTGTTAATATGCAAGTTACATGTTTGTTAATATGCAAGTTACATGTTTGTTAATATGCAAGTTACATGTTGGGTAATATGCAAGTTACATGTATGTAAATATGCAAGTTACATGCTTATTTATGTGCAAGTTACATGTATGTAAATATGCAAGTTACATGTTTATTAATATGCAAGTTCATGATGACACACTATGCAAGTCTATAAGCTAATATGCAAGTTTGTTATGCAAAATGAATATGTAAGTTATGTGACATATTATATGCAAGTTATGTGACATGTTATGCAAGTTCATATGCAAGTTATGTGTTTGTTAATATGCAAGATGGCACCTTTGAAACATGTTCATTCATATGCAAGTTGACACCTTTTATATGTGTTATATCATGAACGAAATTACGTGGGAACGATGGGGTAATTAAATGCATAAGTTAATAAGATTGTGTGAAATTAATATAATTATGCATAACACAAAATAAATAAACATAGTATGGGAATTTGCCTATTTGGTTAGGTGTACCCATACTATGTGTTGGGAATTTACCTATTGAGTTAGGTCTACCCCATGGGAATTTACCTATTAAGTTAGGTCTACCCATGTTAAGAAAACTTGATAAATTAGGGATAATTAATATAAAATTATGAGGGTGATTAATTAGGTGTAATTAATTGACTAAGACACGAGGTTGGACTCAGTTGTAGCGTAAAACTGCCCGGACCCAACCGGCTTAACCAGTTGCTACAAATGTCAGCCCAATGTGAGAGGTCTTAGGCACAAACTAAATACGTAATTAATGTAAAGACACGAGGTTAGACTCTGTTATGACATAAGGCTGCCCGGACCCAACCGGCTTAACCAGCGGTCATAAAAGACAGTCTAATGTGAGAGGTCTTTACAAAGGTTACGTTCTTAATTAATTAATTAAGAAACACTTAACCACATTAGCATGTAGAGGGACATGAGGGGTTAAGTGGGTGCCTTGGGTGGCATGAGAAAATCTAGTGGTTGCCTTGGGTGGCAATAGAAAATACGATTAGAATACTTAACCGAAATGAAACATGTAATTAAAACATGATTAAAGGGTTAAGTGGGATATACTAGAAAAAGGGACAAGCTTAGGTGGGTAGCTTGTGGAGGCCCATTTCAACCAGTAACCCATACGTATCTTTGTGGGCTCGACCCATGTCGAGGACGGGACACGCATACTGGGCTTGACTGTAAGAGGCAAACGGGTTAGCGGTGGCAACGCAAGTCCAACGGGCTTCATATGCGTGAGTGGGCCCGGGCTGGTAGGTAAGCCGTTGTTGCATCGAGTAGATATAAGCCGTGCACCGTTAGTTTTATCAGGTTGCCACATTGGGGAATGATACATCCCACGGTGGGGCCAGCACGGGTATCTACGTTAGGGAGCCGATCGAATGGGGAAGTAGTGTGTACACCTAGTGGATTGTAGGGCCCCGTGGCGCCTACTTGGTCACCTAGGGGTACGCAAGTACTATTTAGTTAATTTTATAAGTCCTTGGGTGGGATCAACCTTTAGGTTAGAAACGACTGGTGTGGTGCAGTTTAGTAATTTACCTTAGGGAGGGTAGATGCGTCTTTATCCTTTATCTTAGTTCAGTTGACTGCTTAGGGTACCCATTTATCCCTATATGTTACCGTATATCAGTTCATATCTTCTCTGGTTACTTTAACGATTGTATTGTTAAAGTTATAGGACTCGCTCAGACTTATGTCTGACCCCGTTGTTTTATCTTTTTCCCAACCCTCAGGTCCTGTGGTGGATCCTAGCAGTAGCGGAGCTTGATCGGATTGCTGTTCCAGTCTTGAGGAGCTTGGATAGATGTAAAGCTCCAGTTATCCAGTTATCTTTTCTTTTGTTTTGGCTATTGTATGAGAGTGGGACTATGTATTCCTTTATTTTGATGGATATTGTACTTGACCTTTATTATGGTTTTATGATGTAACCAGACATGTTTTACTTCCGCTGTTATGAGATGATGTTTTAAAATTTCAAGTACTATTTATATCTGTCTTGTTGTAATTTTTCTGTTCTATATTCACTAAAATACTCCACCGATGCTATGGCATTCCCTTAGTGAGTGATCATAGCGGGAGTGGGGTGTTACATCGGACCTCTTATGCTTGAAGGTCATCATGTATAGCTTGGTCTCCTCTTGGCTATGGCTGCTTCACCGCATTATTTTGGGGAATAATTTATGAAAAGGTTTTATGCTTCTTTACTATTGCAAGACAGGTTTTGATGTATTTTGATGTAAAAGGCTTTAGACCTTATTTTATAAGGTAATGAAATTTGTTTTACTTCCGCTGTTTTATATATGTTATGTCTTGTAATATTCCTGTGCATGTTTACCTCGATAATGCTTCACCAAACCTAGTGCATTCCCTTTGTGAGTGACCCTAGCGGAGGTGGGGTGTTACAGGCTGTAACACACAATTAGCTTAACAAATACTACTTAAAAATGTTATGTCATCTCCATTTTGATCTTTAATTTCACTTGCCATTTCAGCTTTATTCAACAATCTTAGGTTCCTTGATATTTTCTAGCCCATTTATCATTACACTTCTTAGCAACATAAATGACAAAAGAACAAGTGATGATGGCAAGTTAAACAATGAAACTTGCAGTTCATCTACGAACATGTTGCACACAATTGATGATATTTTAAACAAGCAACTACAACCTTAAGTTTCACAAAGCAAAATCAACTATCATGATATTAGCACACAACGATGTAAAGCAAGGAACACACCTTTAATATCAACGTGATTCCTCCTTCCTCAAACTAACGTTATTCAATCTCTCAACCACCTTAACCAATGCCTGTGTACCCAATTCTGCATCCCCACATGCCACTAATGAAACATAAAGCTGGTGTGCCAGTGCTAACCCTGGCAAACTTAATCCCATGCGCTCACATTCTTTCAGACAAATTCCCAAATCTTTCACAAAATGCTTAACGTAAAATCCTGGCTTCATATCTCCATCCAATATCCTCTTCCCATACAATTCTAAGCTTTTTGACCCTGCAGCTCCACTCGCTATTGCTTCCATCCATTTTTCCACATCCAAACCTGCTTTATGTGCATAAACCATTCCCTCCACTAATCCAACCATGGTTGAAGCAATTGCAATTTGATTGCCTAGTTTGGCGTATTGACCTAACCCAGGCCCGCCCATGTAATGAACTTTCCCTACAAAACAAATGACAAATCAGCATACAAGTTCTATATTTCCAAATTTCTGTTAGCACTCGGTCTTAACCTTTAAACACAAGAATTCTGATCTTTATATTTCAGAAAATGTATTTCTGTAAGCCCTGTTTGTCCTTAAAAACAATGCTAAATGGTTATGTTCCGCTGATATTCAAGCGCATATCATGATAACTCTACAGCTTAGTAACAACCATCACAGTTCAGACAATCAACTGAACTTTACGGGGTACAGTGGCTTTGCTAATTTACTCCTAAACGATAGCCCGCATGACCTAGACATCCATTTTAAGACAAAACTCATGTCATACTACGCTCAAAAGCCAGATTATGCACTGAATTATAAAATTTTAACCCCAAATCAAAATTCAAAATAACAAAATTAGTTCAACGTTTGAATTACCTAACAAACTGAACAGTGGGTCCAATCTTTTAACAACGTCCAAATCACCGCCAGCAAAAATTGAAAGTGTACCATTCTTTGCCCCACGATCTCCACCTGACACTGGCGCATCCACCGCAAAACCCCCAGCAGTCTTCATCTTCTCATAAACCTCTTTTGCCAGTGTCGGGTCTGAGGTCGTCATGTCAACGACGATTGATCCCTTTTTCATCCCAGCGACGATCCCGACATCTGGATCGAGGATGACGTGGCGGACGTCCGAGGGGTAGCCAAGGATGAGAAAGACAACGTCCGAGGCAGCAGCGACTTCGGCAGGGGAGGAAGCGGAGACGGCGGAGAGGGAGAGGAGAGGTAGGGTTTTGGAGTGGGTGCGGTTGAAGACAGTGAGAGCGAACCCTGCGGTCAGTATGTGCTGGGACATGGGTAGGCCCATCACCCCGGTGCCAATAAATCCGACACGTGTCGTCGATGGAGAGACTGGAAGGGGAGAGGGCGAAGAAGATGATGACAACGACGACATCGTTGAAACAGAATTGACTCGTCGAAGAAGATTGGGAAAGCGAAACCGGAGCAGCATAAACAGTAAAGTTTCTTTTTTATGGCCTTGCCCCCGAACTCTCTCTTTATACGGAGGCTTTGAGTCTGGTGTAGAATGGTTCTATGAAAAATCCAATATTGCTTCAATTGCTTATTCACTTTTATAATTGATAAATATTGTTATTATATTTCACATTCAATGTGTGTTTTCTGAATTTTGGATGTTTATATAATAATTTGAGATTTTCTTTTTTGACTCATTGTTATTTTGATTATTCATGAATGTGTGTACACAAACACGCGCACACACTTGATATAGTTAAAAACCTCTATTAGGAAGAAAAAAATTTGAAATTAAACGAGTAAAAGAGTGCAACTTATAAAATCATAGACACTATACCAAAAATGGTGTTTACTCTATAGAGTTTGGTACGTCGAAATCAGGATAATACCTCATTAAAAACTTAGTGAAAAAGAAATTTAATGAACGAAAAAGACACAATGACATATTTTAATATTTTAAATAATCAAAATATGTTAAATGCTTCTGAATCAAGACAATGCATCATTAAAAACTCTACTAAGAAAAACCCGTTGCAAAATAAATTAAAAAAAAGTACAATATAGCATGTCATATTTTGAAATTTTACTGCAACAAACGGAATTTGATGCTTCTGCATCAATGCACTAT
Organism: Allium sativum; assembly: GCA_030737875.1. Classification (NCBI taxonomy): domain Eukaryota; kingdom Viridiplantae; phylum Streptophyta; class Magnoliopsida; order Asparagales; family Amaryllidaceae; genus Allium; species Allium sativum. Next base: position 498,262,242 of record CM060920.1, read on the forward strand.
AAGGTTGAAAACTTACTAAAAATAACCGCATGCGGAAAATCTCGTGAAAGAAAATGAATACAATATAGTACGGCGTATTTCAATAATTTAGCGCATCAGGTGGAGCTTGATACTTTTGGATTAATATAATGTTTATAATTTAAAAAACTACTAAGAAAATTAAAACCAAAATATAATAATTCTATTTTCCCTTCTTTAGATCCTCATATTTGTAAATAACTTTATTTAGTACAATTAATTCTTTTAAGACTGTTTCTTCCAAATATTGCTTGCGTTTCATGCACTTTGTATGCTACATTTTTGGAAAATACTATGTATGCTTTCATTTTGGCGCTTGGTAAGAGTTTTGTTTATTGAAACTATGTCTTCAATGAATATTAAGAGTTCCATTGCAATAATACTTATAAGCATGAAGTAATCTACTTGTCATGAATCATATCAAGATTTTCATTACAATAATACTAATAAGAATGTTGCAAACTATATTCTTCGCTTTTTGCATTCTTTACAGCTAAAAATGGTATTTATATTCTTCAAAACCTAGCATACTTCCAATGTTTAGTATGATTTAACCAATATTTATACCTTCATAGTATTTAAAGTGTCTTAAACACCTTCATCACTTCAAATCTATTACTTTTAAATTATCATGTCTTAGGCATTTAACGCGTTGTTGACATTATTATAGGATCGAACTAACCTTAGAAGGGGTGAATAGGTTTTATTATAAATTTCACAAATTAATAATAATAAAATTACCAACACATATATCAACAAAGTGATTGTAAAAAATAAATAACACACTAGATTACCCAGCTTCGGCAAAACTCTGTTTATTGTTATGTCCAATGTTTATACTATGAATTAAACAATACAATGCTTATAGACATTATAAACTCGCAACCCTCATTCACCTAATTGTTCTCACCGTACGGCCAAAATCATGCCTTAATATCTCTACTAGGAATTAAACAATACGACACTTACGGACATTGTAAACTCGTGACTCTCGCACACTTGATTGTTCTAACCTTATGCTCAAACTTTGCTACTGAGTTGTGAATTCTCAAATTAAGCTCCATTGTTTGCAGCTAAGAAATCTAGAGTTTTAATCTAAAAAAATTTCAATTGAAATTAAAATAAAAGGAAGAAACCCTAAAACGAGCCCAAAGTAAAATATACAGGCTAAACAGTTTGGCCTATTGAAAGTTAATTAAGCCCAATAATAAAACCTGTTGTCTCTTTTTTATTTCTTTGTCCAATCTTCCCTCTTTGGAAACTAGGGTTTCTTTTAAGAAAAATGAAGTTGATTCTTCACCGACCGAAGATGGTTCGTGTAACAACCCGGAAAATCAGAACCAATTTAAAATTTTTATTTTGGCTATTTCAATGAATTTTGAATAGTTAAAATAATTTATTTTAAATAATAATGATTAAAAATTTATTTAAATTGAAATTAGAACGAATATATTTATTTTAATTTTAAAAGGAATTAGAAATAGCATAGTAGTTTGAAAAGTTGAATCTGAACTTTGACCGAATGTACAGGATTCAAAATAAAACGGATTTTAGTGAAACCAAAAATATCTAAATCTGTTTAAAAATATCTTTCCAACGAATCCGAAAAATCGAAATTTCATAATGGGAATAAAAAGTTATGGTCAGTTGAATATTCAGAATAGTCGCTATGGAATATAGTATAATTAATAGCCTGTATAAATGGCCATTATACAAACGACCTCCATTTTCGACGAAACCAATTTTATCGGATCTGGAATGTCAAATTATTGCTAACTTTAATTTTTCATAATTTTTGGAATTATTTGTGAGCGTGGTAAATTAAACTGCGTTCGATAATTTCTATTGAATTTAATCGACCGTTAAAAAGGCCATTTTTCAAACGGTCTCCAAATTTGGCAAAATTAATTTTGTTAGGATCGTATCGTCAAAACATAGCTAGATTTATTTTTTGAGAATTTTCGGAGTCTGTATGTGGCCCTGGTGAATTTAAATGTACGATCGAATTTAATAATTAAATGATTTAAATTTTAAATTAAAGAAAATTGGCCAAAAACAATCGTTTGGGATGATGGGACCTAGCCCATTGGTTCCGGGATAGGAGCAATTAGGTAGGAGCAAGTTCTGTTGGACTGGAATTGGAACTACTAAGATATAACGGGTTTATTTATAAAAATTAGTAATTAAATATTATAAAAATACACCTTTCTCATTACAAAACCCTAATACCCTAGTCTAGCCGCCGCCCCCTTTTCTGATTCATGGCCAAAATTGCTTGAACCTTCATCCACTAATTTCCATCGATCCACGCATTAAAATCCTCCACTCCTTTAGACAATTTTGAAGAGATTGCTCTCCTCTACAATTCCATACGGAAGTGATCAAATTTCGTGGCATATTGGGACCGGATTTTGCACCTGAAGTGCCTTTGTTTCGAGCGTCGCCCACCCCTGTACCCGCATGCGAGTTCGCCGAAGTGGGACCCCCAGGCGCGCCTCTTGCTCCTCTTCGGTGTGGTGATCCCTGATCGTGACGAAGCTTCTCAGTTTGGATGCAAACCCTAGAATTGAACCCATAGGAAAACATATGGCCGTGTTATCTGAAGGAGGAAGAAGATGGTTTTTGAAATATATTATTTAATTAATTTATTTTAAAATGTTATTAATACAAATTAATCCATATCTCATTCATACGAACTCGAAATTGAACAATTTCAGATCCGCTACGATCGTGAGTCCGAGTTCTACGCTTCTGAACTGACTAGAACCATTTCTGAGCAGATCAAATTTTGGTCAAATTTTCAGATCTGAACCATTCAGATTTAAACGACTGTGAGAAATCTATTTTTTTAAATAACTAGAAATAATTCTGATTTCATTGTCACCAATCTATGGTTAATTCCTATTTGTTATGATTCATGATTTGATTTGTGATGGATGTACTATGTAGATCTAGTTGTTTGGTGATATTTTGTGGTGATAAAATTATTAAAGCATATATTGGGTTGTGATGAAATTTTTAAAAACATACAAATCATTTTGTTGTAATAAATTAGGTGAAACAAAAATATATATAAAAAAAATTAGATATAATGATCAAATTAGAATCATTGCTCAAAATTTGTCATTTTGTTGGTTAAAATAGTGGAACCAAGAAATATCCTTTTTGGGTTAATTAGAATAGTTGCATTAGAATTGTCATTTTTGTTTAAATAAAATTGGTCAAAATAAGAATGAATTTTTGTTTAAATAAAATTTTGCCTATTTGTTGAATTAGAATTTTCAACAATTATGAAAACATCGATTTTTATCTATTTGTTGAATTAGAATTTTCAACAAATATGAAAACACCAATTTTTGGCTACTTGTTGAATTAGAATTTTCAACAAATAAGGAACATCAAATTTTGTCTATTTGTTGAATTAGAACTTTGAACAAATAGAAAACATCAATTTTTGTCATTTTGTTGAACTAGAGTTTCCAACAAAAATGAGGTATCAAAATTACCATTGTGTTGAACAAGAAGATTCACCAAAAATGAAATATCAACTTTTGTACATTTTGTTGAATTAAAATAGGAATTAAGAACATGTCCATGTTTTAAATAAAAACATGATTATACTAGAAATTCACATTTTTATTGTCTAGAATAAAAATTAGACAAAGATTCATGTTTTAAAATGAAAACATGTTTTACATCAAAAATTCACTTTTTAATGTAATAATAGAAATATAGAAAAAGATTCATATGTTAAAATGACAACATGTTTTACATCGAAAATTCCTTTTTTAATGTAATAATAGAAATATAGAAAAAGATTCATGTTTTAAAATGAAAACATGCTTTACATCAAAAATTCACTTTTTAATGTAATAATAGAAATACAGAAAAAGATTCATATTTTAAAATGAAAACATGTTTTACATCAAAAATTCACTTTTTAATGTAATAATAGAAATATAGAAAAAGATTCATGTTTTAAAATGAAAACAAGTTTTACATCAAAAATTCCCTTTTAATGTAATAATAGAAATATAGAAAAAGATTCATGTTTCATAATGAAAACATGTTTTAACTTAAAAATTCACTTTTAATGTAATAATAGAAGTTGAATAAATATTCATGTTTTAAAATAAAAACATGTTCACATTAAAAACTTTGTTTTTAATGAAATGAATGAATCATTAGAAAATGTTCATTTTTAAAACAAAGGTATGTTGACATTAAAAATATCATTTTTTATAAAAGAATGATTCATATGAAATTGTTCATATTCGAATAAAAGTGATGAAACATTAAATTCATATTTTTTTTATGTAAACATCGCTTTCATACGTTTTGTTTAAAATAGAATTGTTAACAAATGGAAACATCAAAATATGCATTGTTAAAATTACATTTATTTTTACACTGCATATAATAGAATTTGTATGCATAGTAAAATTACATTTATATTTACATTGCATATATTAGAATTTATATGCATTGTTAAAATTACATTTATATTTAGTTTGCATATATTAGAATTTATATGCATTGTTAAAATTACATTTATATTTACATTGCATATATTAGAATTTATATGCATTGTTAAAATTACATTTATGTTTACATTGCGTATATTAGAATTCATATGCATTGTTAAAATTACATTTATATTTACATTGCGTATATTAGAATTTATACGCATTGTTAAAATTACATTTATATTTACATTGCATATATTAGAATTTATATGCATAGTAAAATTACATTTTTATTTGCAATGCTGTGACGGCAAAGAATTTCGCTCGGTCCGAACCAGTCGCTAAACCGACCCGGGCCGTTCGAAAAGCCCTATCGTTTGAGAACAGGACAAAACAGAACACATACAGAAGAACATTTCATTGTATATTACAACAATGCACCAGATTACAAGAATATTACGCAGAAATATCAGAGATTTAAATTACATTTAAATACATAGCAGCGGAAAATAATACAATACACAACTAGAAGAGATATACGGATACAAAGCTTTCCGGATATCGTTCCAGCTGTAAACCAGGATCCTGTGAATATACATCTGCAAAACCAAAACTACTAGCTGCCCGTGTCAAAATAAGGGCACCCAGAGTTTAGGTTAAAACAATAAACTCCAGGTCAGTCATGTGACTGGTGTGAGAACTAAAACAGTTATTATCTTTATTTTCAAAGTTAGGTAAATCAAGGGACCACGCCGTATAACACGGAACGGGTTTCCTCCCAAGAATACCAGTGCATAAAACAACAGCGCAATGCTAAATAAAGGAAAATGAAGCTGTTATAAGACCCAGGTCCCATCACACAATGCAACGCAGCCGAGGATAGGGTTTTCCCTTATAACAGCCAAAGAATGCTTGATACGTTTTAAAACAAATCATTTGATACCACTATAAGTGCATAGTGTATAAAACAATTTCAAATCATAAGTATCAATCATAGGCGGCATGAGTACCATATATCATGTCGCCATACTAGGCTCTACAAATAAAACCGCAAATGTCACGTATTTGGAAATTGGATTTCCATCTATGAACCGAGGCAAAAGATAGTCCTCAACCGATTCGAGACGCTTTAGCCCGCCCCTCAGGCAAGCGCGCAGGCAAGCCTTGGATCCTCAGGGCCGGTCCACCGATGTGGATTATTATGCCTGAACACTACGTCTCCCCACCCTATGGGGTGTAAGTCTGGTCCGTCAGCCGACCAGAATGCATCGGCCGAAACCGATATAACCGAGGCGCCTCGCAACAGCAACAACCACATAAGTCAAACTCGTCAGGGCGTGTAAAACCACTGACGCCACTTCTAGCTAGAAAGAAACGCATGCCCTCCCTGACGTCCTCTCCCGTTTTTGGTTCATACCGGGTGTGAAGCTCGCGAATCAACGTTACACAAAGCTATGCCACAAAGGCCGTGCTTTGATCATCACCACAAGACTTTGCTTTTCAACAGAAGCCTCGATCAATTGCCACTTAGGCATGCCACACAGGCAATTCACTCCATGCGTTTGATATCCATCAATATATAACCCTTGAGCTCGTACGTCTCAGAGAAGGGCGTTAAGCAAGAGAATAAATTCTCCGCCGCCAAACAGATATATATTTAATAGAGATCAATCACACGGACTAAAATCCAATGTCAGACACACAGTCCATTTACAAGTCCGTTCTGGGTCTGAACGAAACCGGAGGCACCTAGTACCTCGCATATCCATCGATCTCCAAGTACGTCTGGATGATCACAAACTGTTTCCATCTTCTTGGGTGTACAGCCCAATCAAGATCATCAGTAATCACCCAAACGACGTGAAGACTTCTGGTCTTCGACCACCGTCTTCATCTTCGACACCACGTCGAATCAGTTATTCAGAATGGGACAAACCCGGTCTTTCTGAATAACTCGCGTATATATTATAAAAGTGTTACACAAACACAACATACGCCTCATTCCAATTCCGAATATTCTTTTATTCAAATATTCCTATACTTTGGGAAAAGTTCCCATTAACTTTATCCAAGATAAATTCTTTAAATTTATTCTTTAATCTCCTTTGAATATCAATTCAAACTAGTCGGGATTAGCGAACCACACCGAAGAAATCATTTATTTTATTTCCCAATCCCAACCTATTCATCCCATGAAGTAAAACTGGTTATACTTCATATCTAACACCACAGTGTTATCGGTAAATTCAATTACCATTTCACGTTCAAATCTAATTAAAGATTTAACTATCGCCTGGAGTAAAACTGGTGATACTCCATTCTCGATCTTTTCAATCTAATTAAAGATTCATTAAAACTCCACTTAGTTTTAATCTTTGACTGGGTTAAAGAATCAGTGTCATTTAAAACACAGTTCACGATAAACCCAAAGTCACATCCCATTGATTATCGGGTTAAAGAACGAGTGTTATTTAAAACACTGTCCACGATAAACCCAAAAATCAATATCAATTCAATTCCAATTAAATATTCTTTAATTGGTACACTTCATTAAATTTAAATAAAAAGATTTAACCTTTTCTCCACTGGGTTCAAGAACAGTGTTAGTGAAGACACCATTCACGACAAACCCAAATCACATTCGAAATTCAATACAAGGCTCTGAATAGAAAATATATCGGCTTATATTCAATATCGAATTCTACGACTAACAAATGTCGTATTTTAAATAACGATATAAATATATATCTTTCAAATTCCCATAACAACATCTGTATAATCACGAATTCCAACATCGAAATATTCCGAAGACAATTTCGATTCAAATCCACTCCAATGCAATCATTGGATATTCTGGTTATTTTTAAAGCCCTTTTTAAATTCAATTTATTTATTTAAAAATAAATAGAATTATAATTCTAGTTCAAAACTAGTTCATTTCGATAAAAATCTATTTTTATCTTTTCAAACATGAAGTTTTTCATCCCAAATCTTCACAAATCATTTCTTATGATTTTACACAAATTATTACTATTTTTAATAATTTTATCAAGGCCCGTACAGTCGATTTCCATCAATAGCCATCGAACTGCACTTACAGCGACCTTTTTCAAATTTGATTTGGACATAATTCCAAATCCAACCGTTAGATTTCAAATTTCTAATATTCATTAGAAATCTCTTTTCGATACGAACCCAACGGTTCCGGTTTTAGGAGAATCCGACGGTCAGATCTCCCGTAATGTCCGTTTGAAATAAATGGTCGAAATTCGCGAACTGCCGCAGCGCGTCGCGTTCTATTCAGGCCATTATATTATATATATAATATATATAATATATATTTCGTCGATTTCTATTTAATTCATTTCGAAATCACTTTCAATTCAATTCATTTCGAAATCACTTTCAATTCAATTCATTTCGAAATCACTTTCAATTCAATTCATTTCGAAATCACTTTCAATTCAATTCATTTCGAAATCACTTTCAATTCAATTCATTTCGAAATCACTTTCAATTCAATTCATTTCGAAATCACTTTCAATTCAATTCAATTCGAAATCACTTTCAATTCAATTCATTTCAAAATCACTTTCAATTCAATTCATTTCGAAATCACTTTCAATTCAATTCATTTCGAAATCACTTCCAATTCAATTCATTTCGAAATCACTTTCAATTCAATTCATTTCGAAATCACTTTCAATTCAATTCATTTCGAAATGAATAAAACCGATATAAATATCGTTTACGTCAGAATAGCGTCAATCTAATTAACACGGCTTCATATGTTTCTATTTTCAAATATTCTATTTCGAATATTTCTATCTCAAATATTTCCTTTCAAATATTTCCTTTTTTCAAATATTCTATTTTCAAATATTTCTTTTTCGAAACTGGAATGAGGCCCAATCAATTACCATATAAAATTAATTATATGGATTTTCATACAACACATGTATATAATAGCATTGAAAAATGATCAACCATCAACCAAAGTGCACTACACTGTATAAGCATCAAATAAAGATATCTAACGCTTATAACAGCATGTCAATCAATCGATCGACATATTTAATCAATCAGGATGAGTGAACTTCAAATTTCATCCCAACACCCGTGTGGGGTTTCAAACAATCAAACACAGATTTTATTTGTGCAGTTGGGCGATGTGTAAAATTTATCGACCCAATCAATGTCCTTCAAATAGGTGTACATAAACAAACCGTCTGGTTTGTAGATGAATATTTATTTATTCACATTCACGTTAAAAATTATATTTTTAACGATAAAACATTTTATTTCAACCTATGAATTTCTATTCAATTCATTTACACAATAAAATGATATTTTTATTTTCTAACATATTTTAGAAAATTTCGGCGGCATAACGGCACGATACTAGAAACGGGACGAGGCCTAGCCTTATCCCCGGTCTAGTGAAGGCCCACGCCATTCACACATCAATCAAATCAATTCATTTCACCACACAATTCAATTTCAATCAAATAACCTAACTAATTTTTGCAATCAAACAAACAAGTCCATGGTCTGTGGACGATTGTGTCGGGTGCTACTAAACACCGTCTGCATCCTAGTATATATATAACTAGAAAATAAATTGAAAGGTGAGAAATTCTCACATATAGCTATCCAAACATCTTGACTCTTCTTTGATAGAAATCTTCGTCGTTCTCGCCTTTTTGTCGCTTTCGCCCGCATTCACTACATATGTAAAAATCGAATTTTTACTTCGCTATTCCATATGTAAAAATCATATTTTTATTTCAAAGTTCAATATATAAAAATCATATTTTTATTTCGAAGTTCAATATATAAAAATCCTATTTTTATTTCGAAGTTCATTATATAAAAATTCTATTTTTATTTCGAAGTTCAATATATAAAAATCATATTTTTATCCTCATAAAAATATTTCAATTCCAAGAAAATCTAATCTTTCATTTCAAAGAAAATCTCTTTTTCAATTCTAGGGAAAATCCATTTTCCACTTCAAAGAAAATCTATATTCGAAATCAAAGAAAATCTATATTCGAAATCAAAGAAAATCTATATTCGGAATCAAAGAAAATCTATATTCGAAATCAAAGAAAATCTATATTCGAAATTAAAGAAAATCTATTTTCATTCAAAGAAATATCTATTCTTTAAGCGAAGAAAAATCTAATCTTCTCATGATAGAAATTCAATCTTTTTCTTTATAAAAATTCAATCTTTTTCTTTATAAAAATTCAATCTTTTTCTTTATAAAAATTCAATCTTTTTCTTTATTAAAATTCAATCTTTTTCTTTATTTTCCTAAAACATTAATTTCAGTTTTAAAATGAAAATAAGTTTTCAGTTTTTTAAAAATAAAATAAAATCAGTTTTATTTTAGAAAAGAAAATAAAAATCTGTTTTAAAATCACTGAAAAATCAAATAAAAGGAAAACTCACGGCTGTTTTTTTTCTCGTCGGCGGGAGGAGAGCTCGCAGCGCTGGAGGAGGAGTCGGAGAGGGTTGGCTACGGCTCAGGAGGCGCTGGCGAAGGGGCCTAGGGTTTGGACGCGGGCGGCGGGGTGAACGATGAAGATGCGGTGGGCTTCGAGGTGCTCCACGCGATGAGGTTGACTGCGATTGAATGGAGAAGAGAGGGGCGCCATAGTTGATCGGAGGGAAGGTCGGAGTGGGGGCGTCAGAGCGGCGCGATGCCGTCGGTGGCGGAGGCTGACGGGGGAGATCGATTTCGGCTTTGGGTTTTTTTTTTTTTTTTCTGAGCGGTTCGAAGAAATAAGGGGGGGGCCAGAGCGGTTTTAAGGGGAGAGGTATATATATATTTTTTTTATTTAATTATTTTATTCTAAAAGTTGACTTTTACATATGACCTCAAAACGAGGCCCACCGCCTGTCGTCCATAGCATATTACCCCTATTCCGAACACAATGGGATATGTATCGTAGGTTGATTTGATCGTTTGAATCAGTTTCCGTTAAATTTACTTTTAAATCACTATATTGAATTTTAAACGTACCTTTCAAATTACCGGGGTCACATAACAACTCTATAAATTCCATAAAAATATATTTTCTAGCTTCGTATTGACGATACGGTCCTAACAAAACTAGTTTCGTCGAATTCTGAGACCGTTTGAAAAATGGCCAATTTCCAGTCGATTAAAATCAACTGAAACTGGTCAAACGCATTTTCCTTTGCCACGCTCACAAATTGATTCGAAAAATCATGAAATTTGAAACCTAGCAATAACTTTACATCACGGACCCAACAAAACTGGTTTCGTCGAAATCCGAGGTCGTTTGCAAAATTGCTATTTTTAAGGGCCTTATATATATAAAAATATATATAAATTCCACAGCGACTATTTCTAATTTTAAACTGGACATATCTTATCATTTCTAAGTTGAAATCTCAGTTTGTTAACTTCGTTACAAAGATATAGTTATACAGATTCAAATATTTCTTGTTTCGTTCAATTCTGACTTATATTGAATTCTGTATATTCATTTGAAATTAGAAATCGAATTTTCGAACTACCGCGCCATTTTCAATTCCTTTTATAATTATATATAATTATTATATATTCTAACGACGACGTATATAATATATACGTTCTAATTATATTCAAAATAAATTTCTCGTCGATATTATTTAAAATAATTCATTTTAAATATCCAAATTCGCTAAAATTGCCAAAATAAAAATTTTAAACTGGCCCAGATTTTCCGGGTTATTACAATCTCCCCCACTTAAAACTTTTCGTCCCCGAAAAGGAACAAAGTCGAAAGTGGTTTGATTAATCAACACTACGTTCGATCTGGCTTCCATTCTCCAACCTTTCAGTTTCTGAGAATTTTCAAATTCTTCAAAAATTTGGCTAACACCCTAAATTTTCGAAAAATTTCGCCATAACCTCCCCTGCACCGGGAGCATCGGGGAATTTCAAATAGCTTCCCCGGTCCTTCAGATCTCAAAAAGAAAAAGAAAAAGCCAAGCGGCTAGCCAATAGGCTCATAAAATCATCATCACCCAAACAAAACAGTAAATTATGTAATAAACATGTACCTATTTGTCGGGCAAACAAATTTTATTCTCTGCTCTAGCCTCCTTGCTATGACCTGTTCAATGTAAGCATATGTATATGCAAGCAAATGCGACCAATTTTCAATATAATTCAATATGTGATTCAGTTAGGCTAAATGGCTAAAAATTAGCAAACAAATAAACAAACAACACAAACATCAATCAATTAGTTGATTAGAGTTTCAAATGCATAACTTTGATATATAGTCAAAAATTAGATTTCTAATGCCAAATCACAACAATATGCCCTATCTAATTTTGGTTCTCACACCAGTCAATAGGAAATATATAGAAAGCCCACTTTCGTCACTCGAACATAAATTCTAATGATGGAGCTCCATCATCAAAATCATCTCCGGGCGATTAGAGTGTAATTCTATATCTATCCAGTATATTAAAATTTCGAATACACGCGGATCAGACGTATACGCAAAATCTATATATACTGGATTGTCCACATCAATATAAATAGATAACCAAATACGAATAATCGATTTAAATTTTCAAAACAAAAATTTGTTTTCACTTTCAAAAATATACTCTTCACACTCGTTCTAGGATACTACTGATCCCATCTCTAACGAGTCATTCTAATTGGATATTACTAATCCAATATCTGGTGAATTCTTTCGTATGGTTCTAATGTGTCTTGTTCTCTGAGCTTTGTAAACCAAAGCTCTGATACCAAATGTGACGGCAAAGAATTTCGCTCGGTCCGAACCAGTCGCTAAACCGACTCGGGCCGTTCGAAAAGCCCTATCGTTTGAGAACAGGACAAAACAGAACACATACAGAAGAACATTTCATTGTATATTACAACAATGCACCAGATTACAAGAATATTACGCAGAAATATCAGAGATTTAAATTACATTTAAATACATAGCAGCGGAAAATAATACAATACACAACTAGAAGAGATATACGGATACAAAGCTTTCCGGATATCGTTCCAGCTGTAAACCAGGATCCTGTGAATATACATCTGCAAAACCAAAACTACTAGCTGCCCGTGTCAAAATAAGGGCACCCAGAGTTTAGGTTAAAACAATAAACTCCAGGTCAGTCATGTGACTGGTGTGAGAACTAAAACAGTTATTATCTTTATTTTCAAAGTTAGGTAAATCAAGGGACCACGCCGTATAACACGGAACGGGTTTCCTCCCAAGAATACCAGTGCATAAAACAACAGCGCAATGCTAAATAAAGGAAAATGAAGCTGTTATAAGACCCAGGTCCCATCACACAATGCAACGCAGCCGAGGATAGGGTTTTCCCTTATAACAGCCAAAGAATGCTTGATACGTTTTAAAACAAATCATTTGATACCACTATAAGTGCATAGTGTATAAAACAACTTCAAATCATAAGTATCAATCATAGGCGGCATGAGTACCATATATCATGTCGCCATACTAGGCTCTACAAATAAAACCGCAAATGTCACGTATTTGGAAATTGGATTTCCATCTATGAACCGAGGCAAAAGATAGTCCTCAACCGATTCGAGACGCTCTAGCCCGCCCCTCAGGCAAGCGCGCAGGCAAGCCTTGGATCCTCAGGGCCGGTCCACCGATGTGGATTATTATGCCTGAACACTACGTCTCCCCACCCTATGGGGTGTAAGTCTGGTCCGTCAGCCGACCAGAATGCATCGGCCGAAACCGATATAACCGAGGCGCCTCGCAACAGCAACAACCACATAAGTCAAACTCGTCAGGGCGTGTAAAACCACTGACGCCACTTCTAGCTAGAAAGAAACGCATGCCCTCCCTGACGTCCTCTCCCGTTTTTGGTTCATACCGGGTGTGAAGCTCGCGAATCAACGTTACACAAAGCTATGCCACAAAGGCCGTGCTTTGATCATCACCACAAGACTTTGCTTTTCAACAGAAGCCTCGATCAATTGCCACTTAGGCATGCCACACAGGCAATTCACTCCATGCGTTTGATATCCATCAATATATAACCCCTGAGCTCGTACGTCTCAGAGAAGGGCGTTAAGCAAGAGAATAAATTCTCCGCCGCCAAACAGATATATATTTAATAGAGATCAATCACACGGACTAAAATCCAATGTCAGACACACAGTCCATTTACAAGTCCGTTCTGGGTCTGAACGAAACCGGAGGCACCTAGTACCTCGCATATCCATCGATCTCCAAGTACGTCTGGACGATCACAAACTGTTTCCATCTTCTTGGGTGTACAGCCCAATCAAGATCATCAGTAATCACCCAAACGACGTGAAGACTTCTGGTCTTCGACCACCGTCTTCATCTTTGACACCACGTCGAATCAGTTATTCAGAATGGGACAAACCCGGTCTTTCTGAATAACTCGCGTATATATTATAAAAGTGTTACACAAACACAACATACGCCTCATTCCAATTCCGAATATTCTTTTATTCAAATATTCCTATACTTTGGGAAAAGTTCCCATTAACTTTATCCAAGATAAATTCTTTAAATTTATTCTTTAATCTCCTTTGAATATCAATTCAAACTAGTCGGGATTAGCGAACCACACCGAAGAAATCATTTATTTTATTTCCCAATCCCAACCTATTCATCCCATGAAGTAAAACTGGTTATACTTCATATCTAACACCACAGTGTTATCGGTAAATTCAATTACCATTTCACGTTCAAATCTAATTAAAGATTTAACTATCGCCTGGAGTAAAACTGGTGATACTCCATTCTCGATCTTTTCAATCTAATTAAAGATTCATTAAAACTCCACTTAGTTTTAATCTTTGACTGGGTTAAAGAATCAGTGTCATTTAAAACACAGTTCACGATAAACCCAAAGTCACATCCCATTGATTATCGGGTTAAAGAACGAGTGTTATTTAAAACACTGTCCACGATAAACCCAAAAATCAATATCAATTCAATTCCAATTAAATATTCTTTAATTGGTACACTTCATTAAATTTAAATAAAAAGATTTAACCTTTTCTCCACTGGGTTCAAGAACAGTGTTAGTGAAGACACCATTCACGACAAACCCAAATCACATTCGATATTCAATACAAGGCTCTGAATAGAAAATATATCGGCTTATATTCAATATCGAATTCTACGACTAACAAATGTCGTATTGGAAATAACGATATAAATATATATCTTTCAAATTCCCATAACAACATCTGTATAATCACGAATTCCAACATCGAAATATTCCGAAGACAATTTCGATTCAAATCCACTCCAATGCAATCATTGGATATTCTGGTTATTTTTAAAGCCCTTTTTAAATTCAATTTATTTATTTAAAAATAAATAGAATTATAATTCTAGTTCAAAACTAGTTCATTTCGATAAAAATCTATTTTTATCTTTTCAAACATGAAGTTTTTCATCCCAAATCTTCACAAATCATTTCTTATGATTTTACACAAATTATTACTATTTTTAATAATTTTATCAAGGCCCGTACAGTCGATTTCCATCAATGGCCATCGAACTGCACTTACAGCGACCTTTTTCAAATTTGATTTGGACATAATTCCAAATCCAACCGTTAGATTTCAAATTTCTAATATTCATTAGAAAGCTCTTTTCGATACGAACCCAACGGTTCCGGTTTTAGGAGAATCCGACGGTCAGATCTCCCGTAATGTCCGTTTGAAATAAATGGTCGAAATTCGCGAACTGCCGCAGCGCGGCGCGTTCTATTCAGGCCATTATATTATATATATAATATATATAATATATATTTCGTCGATTTCTATTTAATTCATTTCGAAATCACTTTCAATTCAATTCATTTCGAAATCACTTTCAATTCAATTCATTTCGAAATCACTTTCAATTCAATTCATTTCGAAATCACTTTCAATTCAATTCATTTCGAAATCACTTTCAATTCAATTCATTTCGAAATCACTTTCAATTCAATTCATTTCGAAATCACTTTCAATTCAATTCATTTCGAAATCGTTTTCAATTCATTTCGAAATCACTTTCAATTCAATTCATTTCAAAATCACTTTCAATTCATTTCGAAATCACTTTCAATTCAATTCATTTCGAAATCACTTCCAATTCAATTCATTTCGAAATCACTTTCAATTCAATTCATTTCGAAATCACTTTCAATTCAATTCATTTCGAAATGAATAAAACCGATATAAATATCGTTTACGTCAGAATAGCGTCAATCTAATTAACACGGCTTCATATGTTTCTATTTTCAAATATTCTATTTCGAATATTTCTATCTCAAATATTTCCTTTCAAATATTTCCTTTTTTCAAATATTCTATTTTCAAATATTTCTTTTTCGAAACTGGAATGAGGCCCAATCAATTACCATATAAAATTAATTATATGGATTTTCATACAACACATGTATATAATAGCATTGAAAAATGATCAACCATCAACCAAAGTGCACTACACTGTATAAGCATCAAATAAAGATATCTAACGCTTATAACAGCATGTCAATCAATCGATCGACATATTTAATCAATCAGGATGAGTGAACTTCAAATTTCATCCCAACACCCGTGTGGGGTTTCAAACAATCAAACACAGATTTTATTTGTGCAGTTGGGCGATGTGTAAAATTTATCGACCCAATCAATGTCCTTCAAATAGGTGTACATAAACAAACCGTCTGGTTTGTAGATGAATATTTATTTATTCACATTCACGTTAAAAATTATATTTTTAACGATAAAACATTTTATTTCAACCTATGAATTTCTATTCAATTCATTTACACAATAAAATGATATTTTTATTTTCTAACATATTTTAGAAAATTTCGGCGGCATAACGGCACGATACTAGAAACGGGACGAGGCCTAGCCTTATCCCCGGTCTAGTGAAGGCCCACGCCATTCACACATCAATCAAATCAATTCATTTCACCACACAATTCAATTTCAATCAAATAACCTAACTAATTTTTGCAATCAAACAAACAAGTCCATGGTCTGTGGACGATTGTGTCGGGTGCTACTAAACACCGTCTGCATCCTAGTATATATATAACTAGAAAATAAATTGAAAGGTGAGAAATTCTCACATATAGCTATCCAAACATCTTGACTCTTCTTTGATAGAAATCTTCGTCGTTCTCGCCTTTTTGTCGCTTTCGCCCGCATTCACTACATATGTAAAAATCGAATTTTTACTTCGCTATTCCATATGTAAAAATCATATTTTTATTTCAAAGTTCAATATATAAAAATCATATTTTTATTTCGAAGTTCAATATATAAAAATCCTATTTTTATTTCGAAGTTCATTATATAAAAATTCTATTTTTATTTCGAAGTTCAATATATAAAAATCATATTTTTATCCTCATAAAAATATTTCAATTCCAAGAAAATCTAATCTTTCATTTCAAAGAAAATCTCTTTTTCAATTCTAGGGAAAATCCATTTTCCACTTCAAAGAAAATCTATATTCGAAATCAAAGAAAATCTATATTCGAAATCAAAGAAAATCTATATTCGGAATCAAAGAAAATCTATATTCGAAATCAAAGAAAATCTATATTCGAAATCAAAGAAAATCTATTTTCATTCAAAGAAATATCTATTCTTTAAGCGAAGAAAAATCTAATCTTCTCATGATAGAAATTCAATCTTTTTCTTTATAAAAATTCAATCTTTTTCTTTATAAAAATTCAATCTTTTTCTTTATAAAAATTCAATCTTTTTCTTTATTAAAATTCAATCTTTTTCTTTATTTTCCTAAAACATTAATTTCAGTTTTAAAATGAAAATAAGTTTTCAGTTTTTTAAAAATAAAATAAAATCAGTTTTATTTTAGAAAAGAAAATAAAAATCTGTTTTAAAATCACTGAAAAATCAAATAAAAGGAAAACTCACGGCTGTTTTTTTTCTCGTCGGCGGGAGGAGAGCTCGCAGCGCTGGAGGAGGAGTCGGAGAGGATTGGCTACGGCTCAGGAGGCGCTGGCGAAGGGGCCTAGGGTTTGGACGCGGGCGGCGGGGTGAACGATGAAGATGCGGTGGGCTTCGAGGTGCTCCACGCGATGAGGTTGACTGCGATTGAATGGAGAAGAGAGGGGCGCCATAGTTGATCGGAGGGAAGGTCGGAGTGGGGGCGTCAGAGCGGCGCGATGCCGTCGGTGGCGGAGGCTGACGGGGGAGATCGATTTCGGCTTTGGGTTTTTTTTTTTTTCTGAGCGGTTCGAAGAAATAAGGGGGGGCAGAGCGGTTTTAAGGGGAGAGGTATATTTTTTTTATTTTTTATTATTTAATTATTTTATTCTAAAAGTTGACTTTTACATATGACCTCAAAACGAGGCCCACCGCCTGTCGTCCATAGCATATTACCCCTATTCCGAACACAATGGGATATGTATCGTAGGTTGATTTGATCGTTTGAATCAGTTTCCGTTAAATTTACTTTTAAATCACTATATTGAATTTTAAACGTACCTTTCAAATTACCGGGGTCACATAACAACTCTATAAATTCCAAAAAAAATATTTTCTAGCTTCGTATTGACGATACGGTCCTAACAAAACTAGTTTCGTCGAATTCTGAGACCGTTTGAAAAATGGCCAATTTCCAGTCGATTAAAATCAACTGAAACTGGTCAAACGCGTTTTCCTTCGCCACGCTCACAAATTGATTCGAAAAATCATGAAATTTGAAACCTAGCAATAACTTTACATCACGGACCCAACAAAACTGGTTTCGTCGAAATCCGAGGTCGTTTGCAAAATTGCTATTTTTAAGGGCCTTATATATATAAAAATATATATAAATTCCACAGCGACTATTTCTAATTTTAAACTGGACATATCTTATCATTTCTAAGATGAAATCTCAGTTTGTTAACTTCGTTACAAAGATATAGTTATACAGATTCAAATATTTCTTGTTTCGTTCAATTCTGACTTATATTGAATTCTGTATATTCATTTGAAATTAGAAATCGAATTTTCGAACTACCGCGCCATTTTCAATTCCTTTTATAATTATATATAATTATTATATATTCTAACGACGACGTATATAATATATACGTTCTAATTATATTCAAAATAAATTTCTCGTCGATATTATTTAAAATAATTCATTTTAAATATCCAAATTCGCTAAAATTGCCAAAATAAAAAATTTAAACTGGCCCAGATTTTCCGGGTTATTTCAAATGCATATATTAGAATTTATATGCATAGTTAAGATTACATTTTATTTTACATTGCATATATTAGAATTTATATGCAAAGTTAAAATATCATGATAATACGTACACTAGAATCTGTATGAATTATTTTTATTGTAAAAACATTCACTGAAAACTTTATACAAATAAAATATTCCCTTTTTATTTGTTAAAGTTAAAAATAGAAATACAAATAAAAAGTTGCTTTTTTATTTGTCTTTGACTCAGATGTCACGTAAACGAAATATATTGTTTGACATGATATAGATATGATATGCCAATAAAAACATTCTTTTATTTGGCATGATAAGTGTGTTAGTGAAACTGTCGAATAGTTTATATTTATATATAATTATATATAAAAATATAAACTAAAATTAAATGAATCGCGCACGGTAGTTCGCATTTCGGAATCGTAACTTTAACCGATTATACCGAAAGATCCGACCGTCGGATTTTTCCAAAACTGGAACCGTTATGACCGCTTTGGGAAGATATTTCCAATGACATAAATTTTGTTAAAATCCAACGGTTAGATTTTGAGATAAGTGTAAATCAAATTTTAATAAAAATAGCGGTAGGGCCGCCTATTGACCCGAAGGGTCGTTAAATTAGTTTAGCTATTTTTATATAAATAAAAATAGCGATAAATCGTTATTAAATACTATTAATGATATGAAATGTTTTTAAACTATCGATATGAAATGTTTTTAAACTATATATATGCGAAAACCATTTGAAAGACCGAGTTCAATCTCATTTCAAATGATTATACGACGATTTAAATCGAAGATATTGAAGACGGCGATTGAAGACCGGTGATCTTCACATCGAAAGGATAACTACTGATGCCCGGCATTGGTTAGCTCCCAGTAAAAGGTTAAAGTGGTAGTTATCCGGACGTACTTGTTGATTGTCCGGATAAGCGAGCACCTCTCTTCCGTATTGGACATACGGGGCGAGGAATAAGGTGTCTCCGGTTTCGTTTAGACCCAGAACAGACATGTAAATGGATGTGTGTCTGACATTGGATTTCATTCCATGTAAATTGGTTTCTACTTAATATATATCTGTTGGTGGCGGAGAATTTATTCTCTTGTTTAACACCCTTCTCTGAGACGCATGAGCTCAGAGATTATATATTGGTAGTTATCGATCACATGACGTGAATTGTCAATGTGACATGCCAAGATGCAATTGATCGAGGCTTTTGTTGAAAAGCATAGCCTTGTGGATGATGATCAAAGCATAGCCTATTTCGGCATAGCTTTGTGTATAACATTACCTCGCGAGCCTCACACCCCGGTAAGAGTCAGAAACGGGACACGGGAACGCAGGGAGTGCACATGTTTCTTTCTAGCTAGAAGTGGTATCAGGATTTTGTAAGCCCTAACATTTTACTTATGTGGTTGATGGAATGAGGCGCCTTGGATTTATTGGTCGATAGTGACCATTTTATAGGTTCAATACGACTGGGAAGCATGTGTTCAGGAATAACTAATACACTAAAGTATTTGTGGACCGGCCCTGCAGGATCCAAGGGTTCGCAAGTGTCTGAATCTTAGGACATTGCTAGAGTGTCTCGAATCGGTAAGGAGATCGTCCCTAGCCTTGACTCATAATGGATACCCAATTTCCAATACAACGTTACGGTTTTGATTGTAAACCTTTATATGGCGACATAGTAGGATGGGGTACTATGCCGTCTAGGATTGATATATTTACTTTGAAGTATTTTAAAACTGATTAAACACTAATAAATATTAAAGTATTATTTTATACGTACCAAGCATGTTTGATCATTGTAAGGTAAATTATGTCCTCCGGTTTGCGTTGCAATGTGTGATGGGACTTGAGTCTTATAATGATTTCATTTTCTAAAAGGTGTTGCGTTGTTTTTGAATAAAAATTTATTAAACTTATGCACTGGCAATCCAATGGAGTAAACCCGTTTCCCATTAGCGGCGTGGTCCTGTGATTAGTCATATTGTTAGTTAAGAAAGATTTCTCATACCAGTCTCATGACTGACTCGTAGTTTGTTTCACTTTGCAAACTCGGGTGCCCTCTTTTCACATGGGCAGCCAAGTGACAGGTTTAGGTATGGATACATTCTGGATCGGAGCTTGCTTAAGAAAGAAGATAAAGAACATTTTTCTTTTATCTTTTTATTGTCTTTGAGACATTTAGACATTATCGATCTATGATGTATTTGATGGAGATTGAGACTTATTTCTTTCTTTGTTGAGACTTCTATTTGCTAAGTGTATCCTGTAACTGCGTACTCTGATGTCTTTGATGTTATGATGTGATGACATTTCTATTTCCGCTGCAATGATTATATGTTATGATGTTATCTGAGATCAGCTATTGTTGTAATTATGTTATGCTCCTATGATTATCCTTGCTTTCGTACTACGGAAGTTTGGGATTGTCACAGTTTGCACTAATTGCTTCCTCGATTGATTCTTCGCTATTTAAATTATCTTGGTGCTTCGTTGTCGAGAATTATTGCTCAAACGATCTGGTATGATTTAGCCCCTTTACGATCTAATTATGCTCGATTTTGACAAGTTTTCCACAATCCACACAAATTGCAATGATGGTTGGGTTTATTTACAGGAAATGAATTCCTATATTTTCTCTAAATTTTGACTTGAGTATTTATGTTAGATTTCGTATATTTTTTGACTTTTTCTTTGATGAATTTTGATTATGGAATTTTGTACATATCTCTGGTTATGTATTTGTGTTCGTTGATGCTTTTTGACTAAATTAACATATAACATATTTGTGTACTATCACATATATTTCTTTGATTTAATCAAAGACTTGTTTAAGCTCTCTTGTTACATGTTTGAATCGACTGTCATGATACCTTGATTGTTGCACTGAAGATATCGAACTGATTCTCATTACTACTGTGAATTGTGGTTTGTCTTGTACATATTTGAATCAATTTGAGTTGCAACTTGCTCCTAACATTATTTGGTTGAACTTGATTATTCCTTGCACATGCTTGTGTACTATGTTATCTATATTGTGTGTGCTTTTGCACTTGTATAGTTGGTGTTCACCCTTGACATGCACATAGTGTTGCTTGTTCATTCATTTTTTTTAATAGGAAACAAATTCACATTACAGTTAACGTCTTAAAATTAATGATCGAAACCTATAATTATGATTGTAATATATCAAAAAATCACTTGTACAATGCCACCAACAATAATAAAACCATCGCATAACTAAGAAATACTAGTACAGTCATCGCCATAAATTCAATAGTCAAAACTATGATCAAGCCAAGAAAGCTCAAGGGCTAACCGAGGGCCTAATTCTGGCAGGCGTTTGGATACCATTAGCCAGTTTATTTTCCTATTGAAGTAAATAGGAATCATTGGGTGTTATTAACATCTCATTTAGAGAAAATTCAATGTCATAATGATCCTCAATAACACCATATTTTTCGCTGATATTATCATAAACATTGCAACCATCAATAAATTGGTCGTCCTCCCGGGCATCGAGCTCTTCATCCTCCGAAACATCATAGCCTTCAATAAGTTGTTCGTCCTCTATGGCATTCAGCTCTTCATCCCCCGAAACCTCTGGGCTATCAATCTCTTCATCCTTCAAAACATCGTAGCCTTCAATAAGTTGGTTGTCCCCTGTGGCATCGAGCTCTTCATCCTTCGAAACATTGTAGTTACATGTTTTTTCCGTGGGCCAAATGAATCTGTTAGATTCTTTCAAAAGATATGGGTCGAATGGGAAAAACATATCTAGCCTCTCGATTCCTCCAAATACTTTGGAGAACTGAGATCCTGTAGGTTTTCATCAGTATAAGTTATAGGCACTTGAAATAAGTTTGCAGCATTAGATTGACGTGCAAATTCATCTTCTATTGTTGGCAAACAAACCTTCAAAGGGTTCAAAGAGAAACGCAGCACTGGTTCAAGTTTCAAAAGGGGTGATAAAATATCAGCATCCAATAAAGATCTCATGTGGAAGCAAAGAATGTTCATTCAATTTGAAGCTTGCTTGTGCATACTTGTTACGTTAAGTCACTTTGAATCAGCTCCTCTTGTTGGCCTGTGCACATATGTGTGCTTGCTTGATGCTCCTACGAATTACTACCTTTCCATGTTGAACAACCCCTTGTGAATGTTGTACTCTTGCGTTTCTTGTTTCATCTCATTATGCTTTGCTTAAACTATGTGCATCGATTCACTATTGCTGCATGTTCTCGAGGAAGTTTTTTTTAATGGTAGTTGCATTTGTGCAAGTGCTCTTTTGACTTCAATTTGTAGTTGTTTGCACCCTTGCACTTGTCGAGATAGTTTTCTCCATGCACCCTTTCTTTGACTGTGTATCATGCTTTGTGCAGTTGAATTTCTAGCATCAAGGCAATTTGAATTGTCTAATCTGCACCTGTTATTTATTTGAACTCGATTGTTTTCTACACTTGATCTAAAATTTTATGGCTTTGAAAAGCTTGGAATATCTTATTAAGCACTTGAGTTGAGTTCAAACTTGCTTGAATTTGACCTTATACTAACTTGCATTGAGTTGAGCCAACATTTTTGACCTTTGAAGTTGTCTGTGATGGTGACACTGTGCTTGGCCTTACGGTAACTACAGTGTATCATTGTAAATATCATAAGTTGTCCGAACATATATATATATAAGCATATTTGTTCCTATCTAAAACATGAAGAGAAACATAATTAAGTACTGAGGCAAATAAAATTTTAAATTTATACTTATATTTTCAGTGTAGATTTGTTTCCATTTTTTGGTTTACTGCGTTGTTTATTTGATAGTATAACAGGTGATTGGATAAGTACAGGAGTAAGAAAATGAAGATTTAAATCGAGTGTGAGTGAGTGTTGTCCATGAATGTATATTGAGGATGTGTATGCGAGAATATGAAAGTTTGTATAAAACCATAATACATTGGAAGCTTACCCTAACTTTTGCCATCCCTGACTTTAGGCTACTCGTTATACCACTAATACCTAATTTGTCTCTTTCTTTAGATCTAAAAACAAAATTTTGAATCTGCCCTCAATCGAATGTTTGATGAATCAGTGGCTATCAGATCTAGCGCGTAATCATGGTCGGGTTCGTTCTAGTCTAATTTCACCTGCTTCCTTTTCTTGAATCGAGACTAAAACTTCAGCTAGCAAGCTAGATTTTCGTGATTTTACGGGTTATATACTTACTTTTCGTGATTTATTTGTGTTTCGATACCCCCAAGTTTGTTGTCCAGTGCGTGCCTCCCTTAGTTCTCACCCTGCTCGTTGATTATTGGTATGCCAATGCGTGTTAGGGTCTTGTGCGCATTGGAAAAAACAAATCGCCAGAAAAATGAATCTTTTTCACCTAATCACTTGAACATGAATTTGGTTAAAAATAACAACACAATAGATTGGAAATAATAGCAATACACAAAATATTCCACCCAACTACCCACTTTATTGATTCACAAAAACAAATTTTGTTTTTACTTAATGGATCAAAAACCAAAAGCAAACAAAATTACAATTAAATCAATAACCAAATTGAAAAAGGAAGAGAATATCTAGATGACTACAAATATTGTTGGAGAAGAAGAGCAATGAAGAATGATGACAACCCTTTGAATCAACCTGGAGGCACCAACTGCATTTATTAGCAGTAAATAGGAATAGCTTCTCTTAGCCCTAATTCCTACATCTTCCCTTCCAATGCGTAAGCCATGGAGGCGCACAACCTCTCCAGATATCTCACATGGTTTCTTGTTATCTCCATCAATCAGACTGTTGAGGCATGGAACATCCACCATCATAGGCTTCCAAATCCCCTAATATCTACCATAAAAAATAGTCATCTACAAAAGCAACATCATCTCTGATATCTACAATCTTCAATCCAAAATCATCACAAGCTATGCGATGATCTGAGCACCGATACGAAATTGTTGTGCAAAAATTGCACAAATTGCTCTAATACCAATCTATTGTGAAAAAATTGCACAAAATGCTCTGATACCAATCTGTTGTGCAAACAGGTTGCACAGATGCAAAAGAACAATAACAAGATCTAGATTTGCCAATTGAACACCAATGAATCTAACATCAATTATTCTATTACACCAAACAAATAGTAAATAACTATAAAGAAGAAAATAAAGGCACATAATATTTATACTGATTCCACTATCATCAATAAGATAGTATACATCCAGTTCAAAAGAGAGAGATTTTATTCTACATAAGAGAGAGATGCAAGAGTTTACATAACCAAAACCTCAAATTAGGCTTAACAAGAAGAGACACTCCATTTGGGGATCATTGACTGAATGTCAGGATGGGTTCACAGTGAAGTCTACCCTCAATATATAGTCAGCGAAATATATGTGAGTCATCGATTATCTTACCAAGATATGGTAAGAAATAAGGGAGGCCAATTTTTGGCGCAAACATAGCAAGTAACATTAATCGTTCCCTTCCTTTATAGAGACGGAAGAAAATAATCCTGCGTTAATTTCTTTACCATCTCATGCAACTGCAATCACTGGTTTATGCTTATCCATATTAAAAATATTTACTTTCCATTTTGCATATTTGTTTCCACCTATTTGTGATTTTGTATCACCAAATTTAACACTCCACCTTGATGCAAAATCACATATCTCCAACACCCCATCTCGAGTCAAATTCTCTTCACAACATAAAACTCTTCTAAAACGAACTGCACCTTAAGCCAAAAAATCATATTGAGAAAACAGAATATTTACCAAATAGGTTCCAGCAAAGCTATCCCTTATCACACCATGCTAATGAGCTCAGACTATGTCCCTGCCCGCCAACAAATGTTGTAAATATCCAAAATCCAAATAAGGTAGATTCCAAAGTAATTTCAATACCACTTAGGTCAACGAATCTTCTCAACGATCTAAATGCAGAGCTAGAAAATAAAGCCAATGGACAACAAAAAAGGCTAATCAGAATCTCTCTCCTGGCACTTAATCCCAATCAAAAAATTACAAACTTCACCCACCATTTGCAAAAAATGTATCTTCCATGTGAGGTGCACCACACAAAAACCAACAGTCTAAAAAAGGTTTGTACTAGCACAATGTTCTCCGCCTCGACACCCGCCTATCACTTGACCCGAGCTCCTTTCCTGATCATCTTGGATCCCTCGAGCATCATCAACATAAAGACCCATGTCTGAAACATGATCAAAAGTTCCCAAATCCAATGTCCCCTTCAACCCAATAAACTTCTTATCACGTTGAAGTTCCCAGATTCGAACACTCTTCACTCTCAACATAACGTCCTCCACCAAAGTCTTCCTTTTCCCCCAAAATAGTAGTAGAATAACTATCAGCAAAATTGCCTCTCTTTCTTGAAGCCATTGATGCACAATCTAAACAAATCGCCTTGCTCTGAGACCAAACTGTTGGGGTTTTGTGTGCAACGGAAAAGACAAAAGGCCAGAAAACGGATCTTTTTCACCCAGTCACTTGAAGATGAATTTGATTGAAAATAACAACACAATAGATCGAAAATAATAGCAATACACAAAATATTCCACCCAACCACCCTCTTTATTGAATCACAAAAACAAATTTTGTTTACACTTAATGGATCAAAAAACAAAACCAAACAAAATTATAATTAAATCATTAACCAAATTGAGAAAGGAAGGGAAAATCTAAATGTTTACAAATATTATTGGAGGAGAAGAGCAATAAAGAACGACGGCAAACCCTTGAATCAACCTGGAGGTACCAACTACATTTATCAGCAGTAAATAGGAATAACTTCTCTCAGCCCTAATTCCTACATCTTCCTCTCTAGAGCATAATCCCTGGAGACACACAACCTCTCCAGATATCTCACAGCATCAATTAGATCATTGAGGCATGTAATATCCACCATCATAGGCTTCCAAATCCCTTAGTATTTACCATAAAAAATAGTCATTTACGAAAGCAACATTATCTCTGACATCTATTGTAACACCCCATAATTTTAAAAAACACTATAATGATAAACTAAAGAATACTTAATTAAATATTGGGAATTAAGTAAAACGGACTACGCCATTGCGTTTGTCTCGGAATTCTCCTTAAGATAGACTCCAAGTTTGCGTAAAATTCACATCGTCTGAAGAAGTTATTAAGGTTTGAAGTTTGTATACACATAAGTAACACATATATATGTATATATATATGTGTGTGTATATATATATAAACCAAGTTCAGAAAATAAAAATTGAAGAGCGAGGAAGGGAGGGAAATCGACCTTTTAGGGGTCGACCCCATGCCCCATTGGTGTCGACCCTAGGGTCGACCCCTACAAGGAGGTGTCGACCTTAGGGTCGACCCCGAGGGTTGACCCTACCCAGATCTGGGGTAGATCCATTCTGTGAACCGAGACTTGTTTCTTGACCAGATTCGTTTACCGTAGGATATAAATAGGACCTCATTTCTATTGTTTTATTCATCAAAAACAATGGAGACAACGAGGTGCTGCACCAACTCTGATTGAATTAGCCTAGTCTTCTACAACAACAACTTATACGTAGAGAAGAATCTCTATTACAACATCAACAGTCATTTCTTTGTTCTTTAGATCCAGTCATATTTAGTTTATGTTGCTTTTGGATTAAACATTTGATAAGTAATCCTGACATGTTTATAAGTTTGGGTCTAAACCTGTGCCCGTTAATAACCTGAATCATAACTAACGAGATCTGCCATTACTTGTACACCTGATCCTCTGTTTAGTTCTTACATGCCTATCTCTATTATGCCTAATCAGTCATTATGCCCATTTCAGTCACTATATGCCTACTCTGTTAGTATGCCTACTTCTGTTATCGTATGCATGTTTTGTTATTATGCCTATTTTTGTTCTCTCCTCTCCCTCCCTCCTTTTTTATTTTTATAGGCAGGCTACCATCGAGCCTAGGACTATTGCTGAAACATGCAAACGAACAAAATTGGAATGATAAATTGGGGCATAACATGACTGGGATTTAGGGGCATAATTTATATCGTGACCTAAGACTTTAATTTGGGCATATCGTGCATAATGATTTATGATTGAGGATACAGGCATGAAAAGCCTATAATGAACATGAACGAATGTTTAATAATGAACATGCCTAAATTTACAGTAAATAGAAACTGTAACCGAATTTAGACACGAGGTTAGATTACACTTGTGGTAGAAGTCTACTCGGAACCGCCCGGCAAATCCAGCATCCACAAGTGGTTAATCTAATGTGAGGGTTCTAGTTCGTAAATGTACATATAACGGTGATAAGACATGAGGTTAAGTCTGACTTATGGTAGAAGTCTACCCAGAACTGCCCGGCATATCCAGCATCTACAAGTGGTCGACTTAATGCGAGAGTTCTAGTACATTAATAGACATGAATGGAAAAATAATAACAACCTGTTAACTTGTAATACTTAACCTGACTAAATCTGTGGGGGTTATATGAACCTGTCAAAATTGTGTAAGGGTTAAGTAAACTTGCTTGAATGAATGAGGGGTTAAGTAAATCTGTTAAATCTATGGGGGTGAGTTATATAAACTCAACATATTTTATATAGTAGGGTTATGCAGCCTTGTTAATCTGTTAGGTATAACCTGTCAAAATCCTAGTAGTGGGGATGCAAGCTTAGAGGGTGGCTTGTATCATCTGTTGTATGGGACCCGTATCAATCAGTAACCCATCTTGGTATCAAAAGGGGGGACCCCGAACTAGGTAGGGGTCAGGGTACGCTTACTGAGCTGATTATAAGAGGTTCATCTAAGTGGGGGTGCTGATGGCGCATTCCGTCGAACTCATGTGCGTGCATGAATCCGCTTGCTTAGGATAATAAGATGCTATAGCATTAGTAGATATGACTGTGCCTCTCGAAAAAAAGGGTTGCCACTTTAGGAAGTGATACATCTTACTATGGGGCCAACACAGGGTATCCACGGGATAGGGAGTCGATCGATTGGGGTAGTAATTAGGGTACATCTAGTCCTGCTTGTTTAGGAGCCCATTATTATCGTTGGAGGTAACACCTGTCATTTCCATTGGGCTGCCTGTTATTATCGTTGGGAGTAAAACCCGTCACTAGAAGTACACCTAAGTCTACCATCTGTTTCTGTTGGGATCATTCTGTTTCTGTTATACTAGTATTGGTGCAGAGAAAAGTACTTGGGAAGCGCATTTTTTTTCTTCTGTTTATTCATTTTAACCTGCTTAGTCAATTATACCTGTCTTATGATACTATTATCTCTCTCATCTGGTTTATATGCCTGTCATGATGATTTTATTTATTTATATGCTAAAAGTAACTGGACTCGCCAAACTTTATGTCTGACCTGTTTTGTTTCCTTTTCTCTCTCTTCCTTTCCCCTTAGGTTCTCAGGGTGCTAAAAGTATGTTTTTGAAAAACATATTCCCCAAAGCCATATAAAATATCTCTCGATTCTCCGCTTGAGTCCTTTTTCCTTTTCTTCTTAGCATGTATGGGGAATCAATTCTTCCCGAAGGGTGTCCCCATTGCGGCATGGTTTCATAGGCATGTTAAAACTATGACACATGTCGAAGGGCATGGAAGTGCCCAACCTCCATCTATAGCCGCAATAGTTCCGCCTACGGCTAATTTTCTCTCAAATTTTGTAAGGATTTCCGTGCGATGGAGGCAGCTTTTGAGAGACTTGTTAGCATGTTACACAAGGATGGTAAAAAGGAGAATAAGGGAATTAGGGCTAAAGAGCACATCCCAAGGATGAGAAAAATGGTGTCCCAAGAAGGGGACATAGATAAAAGAAGGAAAGCCTAATAAAGTTCAAATAAAGACAAGAAGAAGTGTCACGGTTGCAGGAACGTGGGTCATTTGGTCAAAGATTGCCGAAAAAGGAAGAATGCTTGTTTCAACTGTGGCAAAGTTGGACACCATTCTAGGGAGTGCCCAAAGAAGCAAGAACAGGGCCAAAGGGCGGGATCTTCTGGAAGGCATGTGCATGCTTTCATGGCCGGTGTACCGGATAGAGGTAGGAAACTTTCTGTTGAAGGTTTGATTTCTCTTTCTGATCATCCTGTTAGAACTCTTTTTGATTCTGGCACTTCACATTCTTTTATATCTGATTTGGTGGTGAGTCTTTGCACCTTAGTACTAGTATGGTTTTGGATCCCGTTGTTGTCTTAAATCTCACTGGGTGTACGGCTCGTCTGTCTATGATTTGTCGAGGTTTGATAATATCTGTGTTGGGCATCGAGTTTGAGTGCAACGCATACGTGCTTGGTTTCATGGGATATGGTTTGATTCTTGGGATAAATTGGCTAGCCATATATGGTGCCATTCTGGACTATGATAAGAGGGTCGTTAGACTTTTGACTTTCCATGGGAGGACCCTCGATATTTCTTATGATCCTAAGGTCTGTCATGCTTAGTTTCCTAGAGTCACTTGATGCATCTATCGATGATGTACGATATGCACTAGTGGTCTGTGAGTATCCTGATGATTTTGAGGAGGTTCGGGACTTACCTCTGAGGCACGAGATTGATTTCCGGATATACTTGGTGGACAATGCAAAGCTAGTTGCATTGCATGTGCGCCATATGGCTCCGAGAGAAAGAGGGAGCTCAGCAAGCAAGTATGGGAGCTACTTGAGAAAGGGTTTATTAGGCGAAGCATATCTGAATGGGGTGCTCTAGTAGTATTTGCCACTAAGGAGGATGGTTCGCTTCGCTTATACGTGGATTACAGGGAGTTGAATAAGCTCACTAAGAAAAATAGGCACCCACTTCCAAGGATAGATGATCTGTTTGACCGGCTTGTTGGTGCATCTGTTTTGTCCCAGTTAGACTTGGCCACAGGGTTACATCAGTTGAGGGTGGCCGAGGACAATATAGACAAGACTGATTTTAGAACTCCAGATGGTTTCTTTGAGTGGCTCATTATGCCTTTTGGGTTGACGAATGCACCCGCCTTTTTTGTGGATCTACAAAGTAGGGTGTTTCAGGAGTTTCTACATAAGTTCGTTGTGGTCTTTGTTGATGACATCTTGATTTTCTCAATGAGCGAGGAAGAACATGCCCTACATTTAAGGAAGGTTTTGAAAAATCTCCAAATGCACCAGCTTAAGGAAAAATTCTCCAATTGCCATTTTTGGATTTAAAAAGTGAGATTTATAGGGCATGTGGTCTCTAAGGAAGGGATAGCAGTGGATCCCACGAAAGTAGTTGCAGTTCAAGATTGGCAGATTCCAAAGAATGCAATGGAGGTGAGGAGTTTCCTTGGTTTAGCAGGTTATTATAGGAAGTTCACTAAGTACTTCGCAAAGATATTAGCCCTACTCACCAGACTAACGAAGAAGAATCTGACATTTTCTGGGGCTATAGAATGTGAAGACGCTTTTCAGCGATTGAAGAGGGTTCTGATAACGACCCTAGTCTTGATTGCCTGATGGGAACAAAGTGTTCACAATATACACTGATGCATGTGGTACAGGGCTTGGTGCTGTTTTGATGCAAGAGAGAAGGGTAGTATGTGATGAAGGTAGACAGTTGAGAGTTCATGAGAAGAACTACCCTACCCATAACTTAGAGTTAGTTGCCATTGTATTCGCGCTTAAGACTTAGCGCCATTATCTACTTGGAGAGAATTTCAAGTTGTATACCGATCATAAATCTCTCAAGTATTTCTTCTCACAGAAGGATCTCAATTTGCGGCAACAGAGATGGATGGAGTTCCTACGTTCTATGACTTTGAGATTGCTTGTACCCCTGGCAAGGGTAATGTGATGACAGATGCACTGAGCATGCAGAGGATGACTTTGAGTCGACTATTCGTAGGGAGGTGGAGCTTGGAGTATATATCGGCCTTTGATTTTAGGCCATTTACGGATCTTATACCAGGTTTCTTGGCATCCTTAGAGGTGTGACCTACTCTTATGGATCGGATAGGAACTTCACAGCGAGAGGACCCACAGATAGCAGACATCTTGGATAGGCTCAGTAGAGGATAGACTTTTTGTCACCTTAATAGATGTTCCACAGATGAAAGAGGGTAGTTGCGACGAGATGGAAGGCTTTGTGTTCCCCGAGTTGGGAGTCTGTTGAAGACAGTCCTCGAGGAAACCCATCATTCTAGGATGACTATCCATCCAGGCGGTGATAAGATGTATAGAGATATGAATAGGGTTTTCTTTTGGGTTGAGATGAAGAAAGATGTAGCGGAGTTTGTTTCTCGATGTTTGATTTGCCAGCGAGTCAAAGCTGAGCAAAAGAAGCCCGATGGTTTACTTCATCCTTTGGAGGTCCCACAGTGGAAGTGGGAGAGCGTCTCTATGGATTTCATTGATGGTTTGCCTAGATCAAGGAAAGGCAACACCAGTATTTGGGTTTTAGTTGACAGGCTTACTAAGGGCGCTCATTTCATTCCTGTTAAGAGTAAGAGGACAGTAGCATGGTTGGCAACAGTTTATCTACGTGAGATAGTCCGTCTACATGGATTACCTTCCAGTATAGTGAGTGGTCATGACCCCATATTCACCAGTGAGTTTTGGAGTAGCTTATAAGAGGCATTTGGTACACAGTTGTGTTTGAGCACCGCTTATCACCCTTATACCGATGGGTAGACGGAAAGGGTGAATAGAGTTCTTGAGGATCTTTTAAGATTGTGTATCCTAGACTTCGGAGGGACTTGGGAAGATCATCTTCCATTGGTAGAATTCGCCTACAACAATATTTATTAGGCTAGTATTGGCATGGCACCCTTCAAGGCATTGTATGGATGACCTTGTAAATCACCGACTTGTTGGTGGGAGTCTACAGAAAGGCTTCTACTTGGACCTGAGATGATTAGAGAAACTTCAGAGAAGGTTGATCTTATTCGTAGACACATGAAGACATCTTAGGACAGGCAGAAGTCCTACGCAGATAAGAGGAGAACCGATATTGATTTTGAGGTGGAAAACATGGTTTTCATCAAGGTATCACCTTTGAGGAATGTGGTTCGCTTTGGACCTGTAGGGAAATTGACACCAAGGTTTGTAGGGCCATTTCCCATAACAGAAATGATCGACCAAATGGCTTATAGGGCAAAGCTACCAAAGAGATTGACGAGTGTTCATGATGATTTCCACGTTCCTTATTTACTGAAGTTCCTGCATGATACTGTAGAAGTAGTTGAGCCGAGTATGCTTGAGGAAGTAGAGGTGGAACGGGAGGCGACACTTAGACGAGTTCCTACCCGTATTCTTGGATCAGATGTTAAGAAGCTACGCAACCGAGTGGTCAAAATAATGAAAGTTTAGTGGGGAGATGACCATGAGGATGCAACTTGGGAGACTGAAGACAAGATTCGTGCTTCATACACTAGTACAAAACTGCTTATTTGCGTCGCCTTATTTGCGTCGGTTTAGCTAAAAACGGTAGCACATATGGTTATGTGCGACTGTTTTAAATACAAACCGTAGCAGGTTGCCAGGAAAAAGGCGTAGAAGATAAATTTGTGACTGTTTTGTTTAGAAACAGTAGCAAATATTTACAATTTGCGACTATTATGCTTAAATCCGTAGCAAATAAGATTGCGACCGACAAATATAAAACTGTTGCACGTGCATTTTTATTGTGGCTCCATTACTTACACCATCTTCGCTTCTCCTGAAAAAGGCTGAACCTACTTTTCTTTTTTGCTTAACCAAAAAAAAAAAAAAAAATTTGTCGCCTCCATATTTCAATCGAACCAAATCACGCCTCCAAATCCTCCACCTGGTTTCGATCCATTAAGAAAAACAAAATCCGGCCTTCGATCCGTTCTTAACGCGCCTCCCAAGATCTCCCGTCATTTTTATTTGGGTCCGTTGATATTTTTTTAATGCTTTTGATAATGGTTTATTGATAATCTTCGCGTGACTTGTCATGTAATTTAATAGTGTTTTTCGAATTTCATCAAATTTCTTTCTGTTGATTCAACTTTATGTTGCTAGTTATTTATTTTCCATCATGATCTCTTCAGATCTCGAGTTAGGGAAGTTTTTTTTTTATTCTTTGCACTCGAATCGTTCTGAGTTTGTAATTTTCCCCTAAGTCTTATAAATAACTACTGTATATTTTTACTTCAAAATTATTTGGATTTAAGGGAATAAATATGGAGTTTCTTTGATTTTGTTCTGATGTTTGCTGCATAGTAATTGAAAATATTTTAGGTATCAAACTTTGTAATTTCAAATTGTTATTTAGTTCACACGTGCAACTTCATTATAGTTGTGTCTTACGATGCAGATTGTTAGTGGGATATATGTTCATGCCTGATAACTGCTAGCAATTATATTGTTCCATTACTGTTGTATCTAATACTCAAGTCTCTGGAAAAAAATCAGTTTCTATGAGTTCTTTAGATATTTTTATCAATCATCAATTTCTTATGATAACTTTGTTAACACGGAAAAATTATTTCAAGGAGTGTTTACCTTCAACTTGGATTAAGGACTGTATGTTCAATATACATAATTACTTTTGTTTTCAACAAATTAATTCCCCGTAAGCTGCAATACACTAGCATGAATCCTTCTTTTCCACTTTATCTTTGTGACTGATTGGCGACAACTAAGTTATTGATGTTAACAGATATTGGTAGACAACTTTGATCCAATTCCTATGCCTATTCCTTGAAAATTGTGTGTTTGGATATATGCATGTTTGGAATTTTCTGTTAAACGATAAACTATCATTCAACGTGGACATTTCGTCGATGTATTGGAAATTGGGTTCAGCCTTTGTAACATATTCAACAAGTGTGATGCCCCTGCCTGGTGTACAGTTGCTGTCTATCGGTGCCTGGTGTACAGTTGCAGTATCTCGGCATTGCCCTTTTGACACTACACCATGTGTTTGACAAAAATCTTCCACATTTGTTCATTGCATAACTACTTAAGATTTCTAGCCATACGTCTTTAAAATTTCATTTACGTATGCAAAACTGAGTTGTGGATGTGTTTATGAATTTTCTAATTACATTGAACTGTTATTCCCATGATGGAATATCTTTTTATTCTGCTACTAGTCCAGAACCTGATATCTAAAACATTTGGGGGGAAAATTCCATGCATTTAGGGTACAAGCATGTTCATGGATACCTAGAGCTAGTTTGCTTGCTCTTTTCATATAACCACTGATACACTGTCTTTGCGGTCTTATTAAAAAATTATAGCTAATTTGTTTATTTCTGTGTTGATATTCTCTCTTTAGGGATAATTTATGCAAACGAGTTCAACGAGTCAAGAATTAAATCATCATCTGCTAACTGGGCATGGCAGATACTATCGTATGCAACTATAATGGCAAAGAGGTGAGTTTCTAGCTTGTACTTAACATAAATACTATTGTTTGTGTACTCAATTCAAATCGTGAGCCGCTTTTTTTTATGAATTTATTATTTTTCAAGTTACTCTAATGTTATGAGATTTCACTTAAAAATTTAACAGTCTTAAAGGTAAAATGGTATCCGGAGCTTTTGGAGCTTTTATGAGGTGTCTTATCAAATGCATGCATCTAAGTTAATTACCTAAGCATGCCTGTGTCAGGATTATACAAATTTGCTGTCATATGTCCTTTGAAGAAAAATATGGGTATAATTTTGGAGCATTGCTTCATATACAGTAAAAAATTGTTTAAATTGTCCATAAGCTCAAATTTAGTAATCATGAGAAGGGAGGAAAACACTGGTTATCAACCTGCAAAACACCACACTCAAGGTTTAAGATCTCGGTTTCAATCTTTGGAAACAGTGCCCTTAGTTTCGATTTTGGAATATTACTCATATTATTGTTTGAATTATTGAAACGAAATGTATGCTTTATCATTATTTGGAAGATAAAATATAATCAGAGTCTAATAATAAACATCTTTAACATTTAAAAATGCATGATTTGGTGTTCAATCGTTTTTTGATTACTTAATCGGAGTTTTGGTTAGCTTCATCTCCATCTCTTCGAAACCAAAATGGAACGATCAGAAACTTGGTGTTTTGACCTCGTAACAATTATTCATTCTTAACTGTCTATCACTTGGAGATCATTTGGAAATGCACTGCCGTTATTTGTTCGGATAATAAATTTGGGTACATAAGGGAGATCACACCAACTATTGCAGAAAGTAAAATGATACAACCTTCACCTGATATGGATTTCTGATTTAGTTAAAGATATCAAAGAAAGATTTAGTGTTTTCAATTATATGAAATTTTTAGTTACAACTTCTTTGTAAAAATGTTATATGTTACATCAAATAATAATGAGGTGCCAAGGTTCTTTTGAGGTGTGAATTTGAAATTTTATATTGTACAGTTCACAAGATAAATTATCCATAACATAATCCATCTGCAGTGTAAAATTTGCAATTCAACTCATTTTTAGGATCATACCAACAGAAACATTTTGAAGGGGTTTGCTCTTTTTTTCACTTCTTTGTTATATTTTAGCAAAGGTGGCCTTAAACTTGGAGATGCATTTATGCCCACAAATAACCACAAATAACTACAAATAATTTATGCCCACAAATTTGCTTGGCATTGTGGGTTTATGTAACACCCCACTCCCGCTATGATCACTCACTAAGGGAATGCCATAACATCGGTGGAGTATTTTAAGTGAATATAGAACAGAAAAATTTCAACAAGACAGATATAAGTAATACTTGAAAATTTTAAAACATCATTTCATTGCAGCGGAAAGTAAAACATGTTTGGTTACATCACAAAACCATAATAAGAGTCAAGTACAAAATATCCATCCTGATAAATAAAAGTACATAATCCCAATACATGAACTGATAGCCATAAAAGAAAGGGTAAGCTGAGCTCTACATCTATGGTCCAAGCTCCAAAAGAGAATAAAGCAGCCTGATCTAAGCCCACTCGTACTGGGCCCACTCTGATAACCTGAGGGTTGGGAAAAAGATAAAAACAACGGGGTCAGACATAAGTCTGAGTGAGTCCTATAACCCTAACAATACAATCATTAAAGTAATTAGGGTATGATATAAACAAGGTACGGTACCTCTGGGGATAATGACTACACTAAGTAGCCAACTAAACACAGGATGTACTAAGATAACCGAAAAGACGCATTTATCCTCCCAAAGATAATTACTGGATTACACCACCCCAGATCTACCCACCCAAGGGTAATTCCTACACTGCACCACACCAGTCATTCCTAACTTAAAGGTTGATCCCACCCATGGACTTATAAAATTAACTTAATAGTTCTCGCGTACCCCTAGGTGACTAAGTAGACGCCACGGGGCCCTACAATCCACTAGGTGTACACACTACTCCCCATTCGATCGGCTCCCTAACGTAGATACCCGTGCTGGCCCCACCGTGGGGTGTACCATTCCCCAACGTGGCAACCTGATAAAACTAACGGTGCACGGCTTATATCTACACGATGCAACAACGTCTTATTTACCAGCCCGGGTCCACACACGCATATGAAACCCGTTGGTCATGCGTTGCCACCGCTAACCCATTTTGGCCTCTTATAGTCAAGCCCAATATGCGTGTCCCGTCACTCGACTAGAGTCGAGCCCACTAAGATACGTTTGGGATATTGGTTGAAATGGGCCCCCACAAGCTACCACCTAAGCTTGTTATTTTATCTAGTGTATCCCACTTAACCCCTGTTATAATCATGCCCACCTACATGTTAAGGTTTGGTTAAGTCATCTAATCATATATCAATTGCCACTTAAGGCACCCACTAGATTTCCACATGCCACCCAAAGCACTTACTTAACCCTTTACCCATGTTTAATTACATGTTCCTCTTTGGTTAAGTATTCTAATCGTATTTTCTATTGTCACCCAAGGCAACCCACTAGATTCCTCATGCCACCCAAGGCACCCACTTAACCCCTCATGTCCCTCTACATGCTAATATGGTTAAGTGTTTCTTAATTAATTAATTAAGATCATGACCTCATAAAGACCTCTCACATTAGACCGTCTTTTATGACTGCTGGATATGCCGGTTGGGTCCGGGCAGCCTTACGTCATAAAAAGGGTCTAACCTCGTGTCTTTACTTTAATCACGTATTTAATTTGTGCCTAAGACCTCTCACATTGGACTAACATTTGTAGCAACTGGTTAGGCCGGTTGGGTCTGGGCAGTTTTACGCTACAACTGAGTCCAACCTCGTGTCTTAGTCGATTAATTACACCTAATTAATCACCCTCCTAATTTATATTAATTATCCCTAATTAATTAATCATGTTTTCCAGAATATGGGTAGACCTAACTCAATAGGTAAATTCCCAACTCCGTAGTATGGGTAGACCTAACTCAATAGGTAAATTCCCAACTCCATAATATGGGTAGACCTAACTCAATAGGTAAATTCCCAATTATGTCCATTTAATTTATGTTACTCTTAAGCATACCCATTCCACATCATTTTATTAACATGCATATTAACCCCATCGTTCCCCACGTAATTCGTTCTCGTAACGTGACATAATAAAAGGGAAGATTCATCACAAATGTCATGGGTTTAACCAACATAGCATGTAACTTTATCATGGGTTCAAAAGGTGTCAACTTGCATATATGAACATACATTAAACCCAACTAGTAATTAACCCAAACTTGCATTATGCATATCATAAAAGAGACAACTTGCATATGTACTTGCACATAAACTTGCATATGAACTTGCATCATAACTTGCATATGAACATGTATCATAACTTGCATATGAACTTGCACATAAACTTGCATATGAACTTGCATCATGACTTGCATATGAACTTGCATCATAACTTGTATATAAACATGTATCATAACTTGCATATGAACTTGCATCATAACTTGCATATGAACTTGCATCATAACTTGCATATGAACTTGCATCATAACTTGCATATGAACTTGCATAATATGCCATACTTAGAGACAAACTTGCATATATTATGCATATCATAAAAAGAGACAAACTTGCATAAAACCAAACACTTAGCATGCATAAAACCAAATACTTAGCATGCATAAAACCACATACATAGAATGCATAAAACCAAACACTTAGCATGCATAAAACCAAATACTTAGCATGCATAAAACCACATTCATAGCATGCATAAAACCAAATACATAACTTGCATAACATGTTACATATAGACTTGCATATAATCTCCCATATAGCTTGCATAACATGTTACATATGAATCAATGTTCAACATAGTGTTTTGCATCATAAAACATAGCATTAAACTTGCATATAGCACACAACATACACTATACTAAACTTGCATAAACACATTGATTCCACAAACATAGCCATATCTTATCATATCCTATCATAATCAATTTAACAATTGATTGTTAAGTCTATAGAAACTCACCAAAACCAAGATTAGCAAACTTATGTAGTAGAACTAGTTGCTATACAAGAAGAAGATGATGATTAGAGGTTGATTAGCTTGCAACTTTCTTCATAAACTAGTGGAGGTTCCTCTCAAGTTTGATTTTGGCGGCATGGTGGCATCATTTCTATTTTTAGTATGAATTAGGGTAGTATTAGGGTGTATTTATAGATTAGGTGAGTGTTTTAGGCCCTTAGATTAACCCTAAATTAGATTAGGACCCTTAGATTTTGGAACCTTCCAGAAACCAGCCCTAAGACCAAGCCCAAACCCCAAACTGGTGCACCCAACCCCAGAACTCTCTAGAAACTGTGCAGGTTTCCTGGCTCGGCACGGGCGCACTTCCCAAGTGCGCCAGTGTAAAAATGTGTTGGCGCACTTCACAAGTGCGTCAGTGCATTTTTGCGTTGGCGCACTTCACAAGTGCGCCAGTGCATTCTGGCTAGTTTCCGGTTTTTCTGCCTAACTTCGTTCGTCCATATCTTCTTCATACGGACTCCGATTTTCGAAAACTCAGACTCTATTTCGCGTATTTTTCCGAGACGAACGCAATGGTGCAACCCGTTTCCCCTAATTCCCACATCTGGGATTAGTTATTCTTTAACTTGTGAATTTTAGCATTAACCGAAATTCGGGGTGTTACATTCTCCCCTCCTTAAAGGATTTCGTCCCCGAAATCTCTAAGCTAAGGAGAATGCATATCCTACCATCCAAACAACCATCTACTCAATCCATCAAACACGGGCATCCATTGTCCTTAAAACAGTTTCTAATGATGTATGAGCATATGCAAAAAGTGTGTGTATATGTTCCCTATCTAATGTATGAACATATGCAAACCATGATAGTGCCATGCATCCATTATGTATGCGAGAGAACCCTATCGACACATACAATATCTACATGAGTGCACAATCATTCACCAAAATGCATCATCCATATGATAACACAATCATTATACATCCATAAATATAGCTTCCTACACACAATTTTATGCAATATGCCATATGAAGTGATTGAGCCGATCTAGTGCCTAGAGTGTGTATACATGCATCCACGAGCAACCACTTGCATCCACATGCATCCATCAAACATAACATGTCTCAAACACATGTTTCAACCATAGGTTTACCCTATCTAAAGGTCAAAGGTACTAATGAGAGGACATACTAAAGATAAGATAAGTACTAGACAAACGATAAAGGAGAAGTTAAAAGATATACTCTCAAAAAGAAATGGGTACAAAGAACGCATCTTCGCTTCCGTCTCCCAAGTAGCATTGCCCTCGTCTTCTCCCCATTGCACTTTAACTAGCTGAACTTCTCTGTTCCTCAACTTCCTAGTTTCTGACCCAAGGATGCGAGTAGGAGCTCGTCGAATCGTCGCATCACGCTCTACCTCTACATCTCTAAGCAAGCTCGGCTCTACGACCTCTGCGGTCTCATGTAAGCACTTCCTCAAATGTGATACATGGAATACATCATGAACACCACTAAGTCTGTCGGGCAACTCCACCCTATATGCCATCCGTCCAATCCTTTCCTTAATAGGAAACGGCCCAACAAACCTCGGTGCTAACTTCCCAACGGACCCAAAGCGAACAACATTTCTCAACGGAGATACTTTGACAAAAACCATGTCCCCAACCTCAAACTCAAGATCCGTCCTTCTCCGATCCGCATAAGATTTCTGTCTATCTTGCGCTGCCTTCATCCTTCTTCGAATCAAATCAATCTTCTCTGAAGTCTCTCTAACCATATCTGGCCCAAGCAAGATCTTATCCGTAGATTCCCACCAACATGTAGGAGATCGACAAGGCCTTCCATAAAGAGCTTCGAAAGGTGTCATGCCAATACTAGACTGAAAGCTGTTATTGTATGCGAACTCCACCAAAGGAAGATGTTCTTCCCATGTACCTCCAAAATCCAAGATACAAAGCCTCAAGAGATCTTCTAAGATACGGTTCACCCTCTCGGTCTGACCGTCCGTCTGAGGATGATATGCGGTGCTCAAACACAATTGAGTCCCTACCGCCTCTTGCAAACTTCTCCAAAACTCACTAGTAAAGATAGGATCTCGATCACTCACAATGCTGGATGGTACGCCATGCAATCTAACAATCTCTCTAACATAGACTGAAGCAAGCCATGGAGCGGTCCTCTTACTCTTCACGGGTATAAAATGGGCACTCTTGGTAAGTCTGTCTACCACAACCCAAATTCCCGTATTGCCCTTCCTCGATCTCGGTAACCCATCGATGAAATCCATCGAGACTCTATCCCACTTCCATTGCGAAACTTCCAATGGGTGTAGCAACCCACCGGGTTTCCTTTGCTCCGCTTTAGCTTGTTGGCACACTAAGCATCTAGCGACATACTCGGTCACATCTTTCTCCATACCGGCCCAAAAAAGAAAACTCGCCTCATGTCTTGGTACATCTTGTCCCTACCAGGATGAATGGTCATTCTTGAACGATGTGCATCATCCAAAATAGCCTTCTTCAAACCCTCATCTTGCGGTACACAAAGTCTACCGTCTCTACGCAACCACCCCTTACCATCTAAGTGTACCTACTCAAATGGCTGGACGACTCCCCCCTTATGAGCTTCTCTACTAACTCAACCAATTGTGGGTCGTCTCGCTGTGCCTCACCAATCCGCCCCAAAAGAGTAGGCCTAACCTCCAAGGAGGCTAGCAAACCGGGTACAAAGTCAACGGAAGGTCTAAAGTCTAACATAGAATTAAACTCCAAGCTTCGCCATTCCACGAACAATGGACTCAAAGACAGCCTTTTTCTGCTTAAGGCGTCTGCCACCACGTTACCCTTGCCAGGGGTATACGCTATCTCAAACTCATAGGATGCTAAGAATTCCATCCACCTTTGTTGTCTTAAGACAATGCGCTCAAAGAGTCTCCAACACTTCCCTAAGATGTAGGGCATGCTTTTCTCCACTTCTAGAGAAAATCAGGATATTCTCCCATGCAAAATCGTCACAACTATCCATCTCTCACGCAGACCACCCTAGTCGAACTCGACATCCCCCAAATGCAAGCCCCAAAGGCCTAAACCAATATCAGACAAACACCCAAGGGATACCTCCTTCGAATTCAGACGACCTACGTGAGATGATACTAGTAAAAACGGCTAAATAATTAAGCCCTTGTCCAACTCTGGATGTCCTTGCCAGTCTCGCTCCAAAACCACCGTTTATCCCATAACGGGCTTTGCTCAACCTATTGAGCACATACGAAAACTTATTTCGCTCCTAGAAAAGACCAAAATGTCATCCATCAAGATCATCACGAACTTATTTAGGTACTCCCTGAACACCCTTCTCATCAAATCAACAAAGTATGCGGAGGCGTTCGTCTAACCAAATGGCATCACCAACCACTCATAAAACCATCCGGAGTCCTAAAGGCAATCTTCTCTATACTATCCTCAGCCACTCTCAACTGACGAAACCCCGTGGCTGAGTCCAACTTGCGAAAATACTGAGGCGCCAACCAACTGATCAAAGAGATCATCAATCCTCGGCAATTGGTGTCTATTCTTCTTTGTGAGTTTATTTAGTTCTCTTTAGCCTACACAAAGTCTGAGGGACCCATCTGCCTTCGTAGCAAAAACTACTGGAGCACCCCACTCCGATATACTTTGTCTTATGGACCCCTTCTCAAGCAACTCCCCTACTTGCTTATGGAGTTCCCTCCTCTCGCGAGGAGCCATGTGGCGCACTGGTAAAGATACAGGTTTAACATTGTCTACCAGATATATTCGGAAGTCAATCTCCCGCTCCGGAGGTAAGCCCTTCACCTCCTCAAACACATCCGAGCATTCCCGGACCACTCTAACAGATCGCAAACTCTCGACCGACGTGTCAAGCGATTCTAGATAACTTAGCATAACAGATTCCATGGGATTACAAGAGATCTCGAGAGTGTTACCCAAGCGGGTCATAAGCCTAACAACTCTCCCTTCAAAATCAAGAACGGCACCCCTACTGGATAACCAGTCCATGCCCAAAACTAACCCATAGCTCGTGAAGCCCAAAAAGCATCACATCTAAACTCAACGCTAAGTATAGAAACTTTCAAACCCAAACACATCATGGAGCCCCAATTGGGTTTGAAACAACTAAGGGATCATCTACTAACTGGTGTCTAAGTGCAGTGACTCAACTAACAATGATGAGATAAACGAACTCGATGCGTCAGAATTAAATAAAGTTCGAACCGTATAATAAAGAAATCCTAATTCCAACCTAGACGGTCCTATCCCCATCTGGTACACTAGCCGCGAGGGAATACAACTACCCTCCAGGAGATTCCATACCTTGCCCATGCCCCTTTGGACAATCCTAATACGGTGTCCCATTCCTCTCAAAAGGATAACTACTCGCCTTCTTCTTCCCATTCTCCACTCGTAACCTCCCACCAATGAGGTTTCTTCCTTCATTAACCAAACAACTATTTGAGCCTTCCTCCCTTCGTCTATCCAATAGATACCTACCAGTCCTCCTCCTTCTTGAACCAACTTCTAATCTGACTAACGTCTAAGTCCCTTAAAGTGGTTTTCCGTTCTTATCTATCTTAGAAAGGTCATCTATACGCGGAGGGGAAACTCAAAACGAGAGAGGAAGAGATTCAAAACGGAGAATTCGAAAGATATAGATATGGCTATTGGGGATTATGCTTTTCTTTCAAAAACTTTTCTCTTAAAAAACATGTTTTTGAAAATACTCCTTTCAAAAATATTCTTAGAAAATAGTTTTTCTAAAAAAATTATCTGTTCTGGTAACCTTAAGCTCTGATACCACGTGTAACACC
This sequence comes from Allium sativum, assembly GCA_030737875.1. Classification (NCBI taxonomy): domain Eukaryota; kingdom Viridiplantae; phylum Streptophyta; class Magnoliopsida; order Asparagales; family Amaryllidaceae; genus Allium; species Allium sativum. The sequence goes on from CM060920.1 coordinate 498,306,254, forward strand.
CCACTCCCGCTATGATCACTCACTAAGGGAATGCCATAACATCGGTGGAGTATTTTAAGTGAATATAGAACAGAAAAATTTCAACAAGACAGATATAAGTAATACTTGAAAATTTTAAAACATCATTTCATTGCAGCAGAAAGTAAAACATGTTTGGTTACATCACAAAACCATAATAAGAGTCAAGTACAAAATATCCATCCTGATAAATAAAAGTACATAATCCCAATACATGAACTGATAGCCATAAAAGAAAGGGTAAGCTGAGCTCTACATCTATGGTCCAAGCTCCAAAAGAGAATAAAGCAGCCTGATCTAAGCCCACTCGTACTGGGCCCACTCTGATAACCTGAGGGTTGGGAAAAAGATAAAAACAACGGGGTCAGACATAAGTCTGAGTGAGTCCTATAACCCTAACAATACAATCATTAAAGTAATTAGGGTATGATATAAACAAGGTACGGTACCTCTGGGGATAATGACTACACTAAGTAGCCAACTAAACACAGGATGTACTAAGATAACCGAAAAGACGCATTTATCCTCCCAAAGATAATTACTGGATTACACCACCCCAGATCTACCCACCCAAGGGTAATTCCTACACTGCACCACACCAGTCATTCCTAACTTAAAGGTTGATCCCACCCATGGACTTATAAAATTAACTTAATAGTTCTCGCGTACCCCTAGGTGACTAAGTAGACGCCACGGGGCCCTACAATCCACTAGGTGTACACACTACTCCCCATTCGATCGGCTCCCTAACGTAGATACCCGTGCTGGCCCCACCGTGGGGTGTACCATTCCCCAACGTGGCAACCTGATAAAACTAACGGTGCACGGCTTATATCTACACGATGCAACAACGTCTTATTTACCAGCCCGGGTCCACACACGCATATGAAACCCGTTGGTCATGCGTTGCCACCGCTAACCCATTTTGGCCTCTTATAGTCAAACCCAATATGCGTGTCCCGTCACTCGACTAGAGTCGAGCCCACTAAGATACGTTTGGGATATTGGTTGAAATGGGCCCCCACAAGCTACCACCTAAGCTTGTTATTTTATCTAGTGTATCCCACTTAACCCCTGTTATAATCATGCCCACCTACATGTTAAGGTTTGGTTAAGTCATCTAATCATATATCAATTGCCACTTAAGGCACCCACTAGATTTCCACATGCCACCCAAAGCACTTACTTAACCCTTTACCCATGTTTAATTACATGTTCCTCTTTGGTTAAGTATTCTAATCGTATTTTCTATTGTCACCCAAGGCAACCCACTAGATTCCTCATGCCACCCAAGGCACCCACTTAACCCCTCATGTCCCTCTACATGCTAATATGGTTAAGTGTTTCTTAATTAATTAATTAAGATCATGACCTCATAAAGACCTCTCACATTAGACCGTCTTTTATGACTGCTGGATATGCCGGTTGGGTCCGGGCAGCCTTACGTCATAAAAATGGTCTAACCTCGTGTCTTTACTTTAATCACGTATTTAATTTGTGCCTAAGACCTCTCACATTGGACTAACATTTGTAGCAACTGGTTAGGCCGGTTGGGTCCGGGCAGTTTTACGCTACAACTGAGTCCAACCTCGTGTCTTAGTCGATTAATTACACCTAATTAATCACCCTCCTAATTTATATTAATTATCCCTAATTAGTTAATCATGTTTTCCAGAATATGGGTAGACCTAACTCAATAGGTAAATTCCCAACTCCGTAGTATGGGTAGACCTAACTCAATAGGTAAATTCCCAACTCCATAATATGGGTAGACCTAACTCAATAGGTAAATTCCCAATTATGTCCATTTAATTTATGTTACTCTTAAGCATACCCATTCCACATCATTTTATTAACATGCATATTAACCCCATCGTTCCCCACGTAATTCGTTCTCGTAACGTGACATAATAAAAAGGAAGATTCATCACAAATGTCATGGGTTTAACCAACATAGCATGTAACTTTATCATGGGTTCAAAAGGTGTCAACTTGCATATATGAACATACATTAAACCCTCTAGTAATTAACCCAAACTTGCATTATGCATATCATAAAAGAGACAACTTGCATATGTACTTGCACATAAACTTGCATATGAACTTGCATCATAACTTGCATATGAACATGTATCATAACTTGCATATGAACTTGCACATAAACTTGCATATGAACTTGCATCATGACTTGCATATGAACTTGCATCATAACTTGTATATAAACATGTATCATAACTTGCATATGAACTTGCATCATAACTTGCATATGAACTTGCATCATAACTTGCATATGAACTTGCATCATAACTTGCATATGAACTTGCATCATAACTTGCATATGAACTTGCATAATATGTCATACTTAGAGACAAACTTGCATATATTATGCATATCATAAAAAGAGACAAACTTGCATAAAACCAAACACTTAGCATGCATAAAACCAAATACTTAGCATGCATAAAACCACATACATAGCATGCATAAAACCAAACACTTAGCATGCATAAAACCACATTCATAGCATGCATAAAACCAAATACATAACTTGCATAACATGTTACATATAGACTTGCATATAATCTCCCATATAGCTTGCATAACATGTTACATATGAATCAATGTTCAACATAGTGTTTTGCATCATAAAACATAGCATTAAACTTGCATATAGCACACAACATACACTATACTAAACTTGCATAAACACATTGATTCCACAAATATAGCCATATCTTATCATATCCTATCATAATCAATTTAACAATTGATTGTTAAGTCTATAGAAACTCACCAAAACCAAGATTATCAAACTTATGTAGTAGAACTAGTTGCTATACAAGAAGAAGATGATGATTAGAGGTTGATTAGCTTGCAACTTTCTTCATAAACTAGTGGAGGTTCCTCTCAAGTTTGATTTTGGCGGCATGGTGGCATCATTTCTATTTTTAGTATGAATTAGGGTAGTATTAGGGTGTATTTATAGATTAGGTGAGTGTTTTAGGCCCTTAGATTAACCCTAAATTAGATTAGGACCCTTAGATTTCGGAACCTTCCAGAAACCAGCCCTAAGACCAAGCCCAAACCCCAAACTGGTGCACCCAACCACAGAACTCTCTAGAAACTGTGCAGGTTTCCTGGCTCGGCACGGGCGCACTTCCCAAGTGCGCCAGTGTAAAAATGTGTTGGCGCACTTCACAAGTGCGCCAGTGCATTTTTGCGTTGGCGCACTTCACAAGTGCGCCAGTGCATTCTGTCTAGTTTCCGGTTTTTCTGCCTAACTTCGTTCGTCCATATCTTCTTCATACGGACTCCGATTTTCGAAAACTCAGACTCTATTTCGCGTATTTTTCCGAGACGAACGCAATGGTGCAACCCGTTTCCCCTAATTCCCACATCTGGGATTAGTTATTCTTTAACTTGTGAATTTTAGCATTAACCGAAATTCGGGGTGTTACAGTTTAAATCTCCCACCTGGTGGCAACAAGCTGTAACCTGATATGTTTATATTTCCAGCGAAAGTAAAGGTAAGCTGTTTGAAGATGTTGGATCATGAAACCTAAAACTATTGTTGAGCACCAAGAAAGAGCTACCCTAAATACATATGATATAATTGTAGTTGTCATTATCGTCGCTGTAAGGGGTGGATACGGAAGATTTCCGTATCAGCTGAAGTTTTTTTCGTTTCTTCCGAACATCGATGGAAAAGTAATATTTATTCCATGTTTCGTTTCATCAACTCCGGAATTCCACTAATATCTTTTCTCGCCATCCCCATAATGTATGAGTCTAACTAATTCTTTCTTTAGAGTTATTGATAAAACCGAATTTATTGATATAACGAGTATTTTATTTAAGGATTAAGTTATTACCGAATAAAGATATTTTAAAATGAAAAAGGAAAGATTCTTCTCTTTAACAAATTTATCTTTAAAGTTTGAAATTTTTTTTCTTTAATCTGGTGTACCAGTAATCGTGCCCACGGTAAACGCTGGGTAGCCAAGTGCGGAGCGGATAACTGCTGAAAGCATCTAAGTAGTAAGCCCACCCCAAGATGAGTGCTCTCCTATTCCGACTTCCCCAGAGCCTCTGGTAGCACAGCCGAGACAGCGACACACATTGATCGATCAAACAGAGATTCAGCAACTAAAAGAAAGATCGATTCTTTGGGATCCTTCCTCGTCCAAAGAATGACTCTCTTCGGTCGTTCGAGAGAGTGATCAACTTCGGGAGCTTTCTTAGTCACCTTTTTGGAGTTGACTTTCTTCTTGGGACGTTCGAGCAGGGTTTCCGAAATAGTGTAATGTAAAAAGAAGTGCTTCGAATCATTGCTATTTGACTCGGACCTGTTCTGAAAAAGTCGAGGTATTTCGAATTGTTTGTTGACGGCTTACCTCTTCTTCGGCTCTACCAATAGTCGTGGAACTCTTGTCCATTAACATTCTAACAGAGGGATCAAAAACCGCCAATTCATATAGAGCCATCGAACCGGCCCACAAAATATTTTCTTTGTGCGTCGGTAAAAAAAAACATATTTTTTTGGAGAGAGACTATTTCACTTATCTTGAATATATCAACCATTTCTTTATTTTCCGATCGCCTGGAAAGGATAAAAGAAACATCTTGAAAATCGGAAATTGTGGAAAGGAATACGGTAATTCCACTTTTTCAATCGCATGAAACAAGATTCTGCTTCAGACTGTTTCTGCGGACATGGATTGAGGATTAAAAAAATGAAGCGGCAGCTTATATTTTTGGACTAAGAGCTATGGCTTGCAATACCAAAGAGATACAATTTTATGCTTGTTCCCACACTCTCGATAGTTTTAGCAGACTTTTTGTTTACGAAATATTGAGAAAAATATATACATCAAATAAATATATTTCTGACTGAGGGTAACTTTCATTGTAAATAGCTGTCGACTGAGAAGTCCTTAAGCTGAAAAACTGAGTAAGAAATATACAACATCACAAACGAAGTTTTGTAGAGTCGCTTAAGGCATCAAACAACAACAGAATTACAACCATCAAACTACAAAGAAGACTACAAAAATACATGTTAGATAACTAAGATACAACACTGCTAAGCTGTTAACAAGAAAGCTAACTCATCAAAATTCAAAACTAACATGCAACACTTCTAGGTAATACAAGCAAATCGACTCATCAAAACTAACCAACAAAGAAACTACAAACTGGTTGATAATATAATAGTCATTTAATGTTCCTTTCATACAAACTATTAACAAGCAGCACCATCACGTTTTTTAAGCAAAAAACATATCCAGTTGATTTTTGAACTCCCTTTAGAAACTTTCCATCCTAGCTTCAGTGTTTTCTTTCCTGATTCATATCCAAAAAGAAGAAAAAAGGCATGTTCTTACATCATTTGAACATGTTTGAATACTCTATGAAGCATGAACACGTCCGCGTATATTTGAACATTATCTGAAATTGTCAAACATGGTCAGAACTCACGATATCACCTATATTCGCTCAAACTTATTTTAAATATTATTTGAACACTTCCTAACTTTCTAACATAAGCAAAGCTAGCTCTATGTAGATTAAAATCTATGAAATCACAGCAATAGTTATAATAGTGCACTAGTTTAAATACGTATGTTGGCTACATTTTTGCTAGTTAGCAAGCAAAAACATCTTTCCCAATTAATATAAATATTCAATACATAATACGCATGCTAGAGATGCACAGGCTGTAGACATCTCTATGTTTTACAAGCCTGAAAAAATGGATTTGTCTCACATGTATAACAATCAAAATCTAATTAAATTCCAAAGACAAATACAAATAATATACGTCGGTATCCAGTTTTCACAAAAAAATGGTATCAGTTCCTAGTCATCAGGGAAATAGGAGCAGGTCATATTAACCAGTCACCCAAAAACAAAGTGGGAGCTGCAGGGCAGATTCTTATATTTAAGAGATCCAAGATATCTAACTTATCAACTAATAGTATAAAATCAGTCAAAATTTTATTTCATAAAAATTTGTGAGAAAAATTCAGATGCGCAACCCCTAAAACATAGTAGTAAAAGACAGATGCCAATAATAATAAAACTATGAGCAAAACAAATCAAGGTAATCAACAAAGACTTACGTCCCTAAATTAATGAAACTATAAGTTCTTGTACTCCAAATATGATTGCCAGTGCATCAAGTGGGATTCTAATTTTGTTGTCACTACGTTTGAAAGTTAAAATAAACACAGGTGAATCACTAATATCATCAAATATGTTAGGTGGAGACTAACAACTAATATTACAAAATATATTATCCAAGAAATATTTATCAGGATCAGAGAGAGGTAGTGGGTTTTTCCTGTACTTCATTAAGTTATTATTTTCTAACTTGATTTTACTCCCTTTATCATTTATGGAATTCGCGGCATTGTTCTTAAAAATGATGGATTTATTGATCAAGTTTTGCTCCAAAAGTTCTGAAAGCTGATTTTTTACATGTTCACAACTAATTTCAGCTCTTCTGAACAAAAACAAACACAGCCTAAATTAATACCAAAAAAAAGAGCTCCTAGCAAAATTGAAATCAACAATGCTATTTTTTATACAGTTTGCATGGTGTTAGAAGCAGTAGTAGTACTGGCTCACTTATTATCAAATAATAATGGTGGCTTAAACTTATGTAATGTTGTTCCCTCATGTTTTACTTGAATTTTCAATGAATTATCTAGTTTTATGCAGTACTATTCCAGTTTGTTTCTAACGTGCCATATATTACGCAGTTGAAAAAATAATATGAAACGAAAGTAAATAAATTAACTTAAATATTAACTTAAACAAAAAATGAAGACAAAAGGATCTCCCTGTGTGAGTTAGATAGCCTATGTTAGTTGGCTGCCTGAGAAGAAAGAGATGTTTAAGTGGTAATGCTGTCCAAATGTGAAATCAAACTGAAGCATAAAATCTACTAATGTATAATTTTTAAAATATTTTTTATTTTAATTTATTACTTTACTATTTGGTGGCAGACACTTAAAAATTAGAACCATCTCAGGCCTACACGACTTTGGAAGCCCTTACCTATAAATAAACAAGGACAGAGTAAGCAGTCCAGAGAACTAAAACTTAAAAAATCAGAGCAAAACTAAGCACTGAAACAGTGAGCCCAGTATGAGACAAGCAGGTGTGTATTCAGGCATGCTTTCAGGTGGCATATCTGGGCATAAGCAGACTCACTCCCTACCGTTGGCAAGAATCAAGAAGATAATGAAGGGGTCAGGCGAAGATGTGAAGATCTCTGGCGAGGCTCCCATTATATTTTCAAAAAAGACCCGGAAAATGTCTCAGTTGGTATGGAAAATGTCCATTCCGCAATCTTTTGTACAAGTACAGTAGACATAATTTCAATTTTCAAGTACAATCCGCAATGTGTAAATTTATGATGAAGACAGTGGCCATTTTTTTTTAAAAAAAATGAGTATGCTAATCGCATTTGGAACCAAATCAAACAGAAGTTTTAATTTACAATCTGTCCATTATTATTACATCATAGAAAATTCACATCTGAAGTAAGCTAAAAATCCAATTCTGATGTACCTCACATGAATTACAAACCTAAACTAGTATATCAAATCAAACCCATAAAACTGATTTTAAAAATCCGAACTGAAAACAAGTTAAATTTTGGATAATGAAACAGAAGCACTATCAAATAAATATGTCTGTTATAAATCACTAGCTGCTGGTTTAGATTAGATAAGAAACAAGTGTAAAAATAGCACCTTCAAGCTTCTTTTTTCAATGGAAATAACAACTCATCGTTAAAATTTCTAACTTTAACTTGATAAAATCCGTTTGTTAACAAATCTGGATCAGAATGAAGAAAAAAACACATACAATTTAAGGAAATAAAATCGAATTGGTAATTACCTAATAGAGTGATTCGATGGCAAAATCAAGTGACCAGATCAATTGGCTTAACATCCCTGATTGTGCGAAGAAGATAAAATTAAATTAGGGATTCCTGAACGAGGTTTAGGATTTTCTTGTATGTTTTCATTTGAAATAAAATTCAGATTGAGGGTCGATAAAACGGGTTTTGGGTACGTGGCACAATTGTACAAGCAGATGTGGATTTTGGGCTTGCAAGTCAGGCCCAATTAAATATTATTTTGGAAGGAAAGGATACCACGAAAATTACGGAAAATTTCCGGCTTTTTCCATTGTTTATCGGATGGAATTCCTTCCGAAGTTATTTTTTCGGAAAAAAGCGAAAAGCGAAAATTTTGGAAATAATCGGAAGAAAACGGAAGGAAATACGGAAAAATGGAAAAATACCCAGCCTCACCTGTAAGTATACATTCCTTCTGAGTCAATTTCTTGCCATAGTCTCCAGTGTTGAGTAATGTATGGTTGCCATAATCCTGATTCACTGAACCATAGGCTCAGTTTACCTGAGCCGAGTGGAAACAGAGATGTAGCTAATAAATTGAACTTAATTAAACAAATATGCTATTATTAGCTGATATACATAGATGCCTATGATTGAGTTCCTGTATAAATTTGACTCTTGTTCTGTGTTTCATAACATAATTATCATCGTCCATGGAATCCAATTCAACCAACATGCTTCATTCTTAATGTTGAACGAAGGTACATCTCTGTTTATTACAATTTATCCTGTATTCAGTTGCTTACAAAAGGCTTAAACTGCCAATGTTCAATTTCGATAAATGATCAACTTTTTAAGATCTACTTCCCTTTATGTTGTAGTTACTCACAGTCCTCCATATTGCTGCTTTTCAAGATCTACTTCCCTTTATGTTGTAGTTACTCACAGTCCTCCATATTGCTGCTTTTCACTCTATGGCTGTCTTAACCTCAACAAAAAAATTCCTGTCATCCCTGTATGGTTTAAAATGTTATTTTAAAGAGAAATGGTTCACGAGCCCAGTTTTTCTACCGCTTAAGCATATGCACAGCTTATTAATTTAATGAACAAATGGTTGTTGCTACAATAAAATTGTACTCGATGCAGAACCTTAAAAAAGCTACAACGTTCCATGTTAGCGTTGTTTAGATCTGTTATTTTTTGGTTTGCCAATTATTGTCATTTCTCTTCAGTTTATGTTACTCTCAAACATACAATCCAACAATGAACCTAAATTAATGTCACCGGCAGTTGCCCACATAGTATAATAATGCTTTAAAAATTCGTTTTAACTGTTCAATTTTTTATTTTACTACAAAAATTGAACTTGCCCATTCAGTTGTATTTTTAAATTTATTGCAAAACTGAACTTACTCAGCTCGGATATCTGGAAGTTGTATTGTTCTGGTGAAATTTCAGTTTCTATTTTCGGTTAATTTCATGTAATGCGAGCCTTTTGTTTAGACTTATACCATGTGTATAGTGGGCATGGATGTTGATTTTTTGCTTATGTTCTTAATTCATCTATGTACGTTAGCTGTTTTAGGATGTATAAGTTGTAGAAAAGATGTAAATAGTGGTATGTTCCCTGTTCTGGCATTGTGAAGAGAAAGGAAGAAATAAAAGAAAGCACGTACCTTCATGGTCATAAATTTGTTCTTTTCTTTTCTTACTATATTTGATGTTGTCTACAGGAAAAAGTGTAGAGACAAACTGGAGGCAAACGTGAGCTTTATAGAATGCAAAGGAGAATGGAAATAAAGAGAGCACCGAACATTCTGATGTTGCACTAATATTTTCATTAAAGAGGTGAATTATAGAAATAGTTGGGGCAAGCTGGCTAACATTAACTACAAACTTGCACCTTCAGGTTCATTATATTCTTTTCAGAATCCATTAATTTTAAATAAAATACTATATACATGATCTTCAGTCAGTAGTAAACAAGACAAAGACCAGTGTATGTATTCCATGTTCCCATATTTTCCACATATAATTATATAAAATGGCAATTAGCTAATTAAAAAAATGCACTTTGAATGCTACAGGGAAGAAAATAATGAACAGTGGGATGCTACAAGACACAGACTAGTGTAAGATATAATATAGTTTTGCTAAAACTAGACGTGTTTACAAATACCATTACAAATATAATGGGTTATATAAATGTGGGTTGAGATTCAACATACTCAAGTTATTATTTCTTTAACAGCAACCGCTAGTGCTTCACCATCTCATTTCAGGCTGCTAAAAGAGCGAAAGAGAGAGGAGGAAAAAAAAGTTGCAATAATGGTTCACATCGGTTTTATCACAACTGTAAGCTCTTATCATCTAATTTTGTTGGTTTCATCTTGATGTACCTTTTAATTGTAATTGTATGTAATTTATCTTTAATGAACTCTAATATTTGAGAATTAACACGGCATCCTGTACGTTTTAAAATCAATACAGATATCATGATGTAGGATATTTTAACTTATGCAATTTGGTCTAAATTTGTGGGCAATTAGATGTGTAAAACTGATGTACACAAAGATTTTTTACCTTGTCACCAATGAAGGTTTGTTTATAAAAAATAAACATTATCATCATTTTTAACTCAATCATACATGGTTTTGATATAAACTGCTAAGTGGTTTCATTGTGTATTATAGTTCGAACAAATTCCTTTGATCAACATTTTCCGGTGTTCAAATAAGCAGCACTGCTAGGCAAATGAAAATTATAGGTTGTTTAAGGAAGCATTGAAACTTTCACATTTATTTTGGTGTATACTTGATCTGACATCTGGCATATCTTGCTTTTATGCATACTGGTTGTTTTACCAATGCTTCTTCAGTTATCTTCTCTACGGTTTTATACCATTTCGTTGCTTGTAGTAAACTTTGACAAAAAATTTCACAAATTCAAGCTGTATTTTCAAGGTACTGATAAATTTACTGATGAAAAATGGTTAAACTTATCATTTGTACAAATTGTGTATGACTTGTTATTTACAGAATAACACATCATACAAATATGAGATTTTTTAGCAATTAGCTGTGTAAGTCCAGTGATTAAGTCTGTACACTATGTACATTAAAAATTAGTGTTTACACGGACCTCAATGCATGGTGTACTTTATACATTCTTAACCAAACAAGAAGGGTAGATTTGGTTTATATACAGTCATGCAGGATTTTTTTTTTCCTTTTTGTTTAATCAAAAATAGAACCGGGGTGAAAATAGATGCGAACCAAAACAAAGAACAATAGGTTGAAGAAGAAAAAGAGCAAAAAACACAAATGCAAATTTACAATGAAGATTTTATTGCTGTCATTTACCTGGTATATCAAGATAAAAGATCAAACAAATTGTGTCAGCCTATGAAAATAAATACTTATGCACGTATTAAATACTAATGATTTTTTAATTATTTATTTTAAATTTTTGATGCAGGCCTCCCATTTTGGTTGCATGATATATCCAGCATTATCTTCGGATCAGCAAATCAACCTTCTGCACTGGAAATTTGATCCTCAACAAGCTTACGCCCTTGAATACTTGGTAGTCAGGTTTGTATAAAAAGGGGCTTCTTCCTTTAATTTGAAAGTCATTTAGTTTCTGTTAAGTTTTTTGTACTATTTTATTGTTTTTTAGTTCATCTAAAAAAAATTAGAACACCTACGTTCATCCATACTAATAGCTTTGATCCACAACAATATGTGGAAATTTAAAATCAAAAGAAGACTGATTTGAGTTGGGTTCACAGAACATATATTGGAATGAAGTGCTTCAGTATTTGTAAGCACTAACATTGTAGAGCAATCTGATTTGGCTTCATGCCACATGTTTAATCATGATGTTCAAAATAACAACATTCCTATCTTATGTCAAAACACTGATAAATATTTTCTCTTGCATATTTGTGTAATACAAACATATAATAGTAAAATGCTTTTTGCTCTTCCCAGAGGTCTGTGATGTAATTTTTTAATGGGAACATTACCTACTGATATGTGTCAAATTATTGGCTTGTGGTATGTGTTTGTATGAGAACTTGGTGATCTAAAATCTAAAATCCTGCTTAACCTCTACTTATGTTCATACTCGAAACCCTTAAAATATTATATGTATGGGTTATGTGTACGTGTATATAAGAAACAATTGTCGTTAATGTTCAAAATACTCTTTGTATATAAGTTCAAACCATGATCTCTAGTCGTTACTGAAGTTTGATAACTGACAATAATAAAATAGATTTATATGATCAGCTTACTTGTTTGATATATATTCAATTGCGGTTTAAATAATGCTACGTTGGTTTTTTGACAGATGTTGATTCAAGTCAACCATCATGAAGACAAATTGTTCCATTTTTCTTTTGTAGTCATGTGAAGAATGTTAATTTCTGATGAAAAAAGTATTATGTAAGTATTTACACATATTGTTGGAGCCTAGCATATGACTAGTTATGACTCATGCAAACTAATTTTGTTGTATGGTTATCAGTCTTGGTGTTTTCTTTTCAAATGATATAAGATTTTGTGAATTTTGTATGTATTTCTTGTGTTCGTATATTTTATGAATTGCTTATAAGCTAGCAAATGTTGAACTGTATTGACAATTGACAATCATAATGGCTGATATGAAATGCGGGTTGCATTGGACCTTTTGAATTCAGAAGTTATTTGCTACTGTTGTAAATAAAACATAGTCGCAAATGCTAAACTTATTGCGTTAGTTATTTTAAAACCTGTCGCACAAGGTCAAAGTTTTGAAGTTAAATATTGGTTTCTTGCTACTGGTGTAAAACAAACTGTCACTAATGAAATAGCCTACAACGACTGTTATTATAGAATACCCGTCGCAAGAAACTGTATATTGCGACTTTGCACATGTTGCGACGGTGGCATATGCGACGGTTGTAAAACCATCGCAAATAAGCTTAAACAACCGTCGCAAATGACCTGTTTTGTAGTAGTGATACCCTTTTCTTTTGAAGGGTATATTCTTAACTTCTTTTTCCAAAGCTTTTATTCGTACTTGCTTCTGTCATTTAAGTATATCCTATTGATTGAATTTTCGACCTTTAGGTAGGGAGCCAATGGATGTAAACATGTGTTTGAGACATGTTATGTTTGATGGATGCAAGTGTTTGCTAGTGGTTGCTTGTGGATGCATATGCGCACCCACTAGGCACTAGATCAGCTCAATCACTCCCATACTGCATATGGATGCGTGTGCATTTTTCTTCTTTTATGGATAGAAATGGGTGTATCATCATGTGGATGTTGCATTTGGATGAATGATTGTGCACACATATAAAACTTACATGTTATACTAGGATTATTTGCATACATGATTGTATTCATGGCACTAACATACATTGCATTAAGGAGGTGGACTGAATCAGTTGACTGCCTGGTCTTTCGCATTAGTATAGGGACATATACACACACCTTTGCATGTGTTCATATAAGCTCTAGAAATATTTTATGGACAATGGATTCTTGTGATTGGTGGATGAATAGATGGATGATGGATGTCAGGATATACATTCTTCTTAACTTTGAGATTTCGGGGACGAAAACCTTTAAATAAGGGAGAATATAACACCCTGTAATTTTAAAGAATACTATAATGATAAACTAAAGAATACTTAATTAAATATTGGGAATTAAGTAAAATGAACTACGCCATTGCGTTCGTCTCGGAATTCTGCTGTAACACCCCACCTCCGTTAAGGTCACTCACAAAGGGAATGCCTTAACTTTGGTGGAGCATTTTAGTAAACAGAACAGAAACTTACAAGATAGATAAAACAGTACTTGAAAATTTTTAACTTTATTACAGCGGAAACAGAAATTAATATGGTTACATCCTTTCAATTTCAGAATTCAAGTACAAAATATCAGTCTTGTACAAAAGCCTTCAAAATGCATAGTTTAAAACCATAATCCCCATGGAACGGAAGCTATACAGAGCCAAGCCATACTTTAAGCACTTCAAGCAAAGAGAAATCCGGATCAAGCTAAAGTATTTCCCTCCTTGGATAACCTGGGGGGGAAACGGAAGAAAGGAGGCGAAACAACAAGGGTCAGACAAAAAGTCTGGCAAGTCCAGTGACTTTCAGCATATGAACAGATAATAATAATATGATATGAACATAAAACTGGATGTGAGATAACTATAACAGGTGTAGCAGATATAACAGAAAAACAGAATGATATAAACTATTGTTTTACACTTCTCTGCACTAATACTAGTATAGCAGAATTAGGTGTCACCCTAATGTCTAAATTGAAGCAGGAACGGGTACAGAATACTTTAACAGAAACAGAATGCTAATAATGGGCCTTTACTACCCGATCAGAAACAGACAGAAGAAGAAACAGATTTATCCCTATGGAGACAGAATGTGGAATTAGGTGTACACTAGTAATGGGCCTTTACCACCCGAACAGACGGTACCACACAGAAACAGACAGGTGTTACCACCCAACAGAAACAGACGGTACCAACAGAAACAGACAGAACTAAGCGTACCCCAAAACTCTACCCCAAGCGATCGGCTCCCTAATACATAAATATCCTGTGTCGGCCCCACAGTAGGGTGTATCACTCCCTAAAGTGACAACCAATTGGCACAGACCTATTTACAGATGTCACGGCGTCTTACATCCTCAGAGGCAGACCGGGATCCATGCACGCACATGACCCGGTTGGAACGCACCATCAACACCCCTCGCCATTATCAGAATGAACCACTTATAATTAGTTCAGTAAGCGTGCCCGGACCCTACCTACTGTTGGGTCAAAGTTTTGATACCAGAAAGGGTTACTGACTAATATGGGTCCCAAACAACAGATGACACAAGTAATTACCCTCCTAACCTTGTGTCCCCAGACTAACAGGTTTCAGATTTACAAGTTCAGACATACAGAATTCAGATTTACTAATTCACAAATTAAGTTAACAAGTTTTCAGACTAACAGGTCAGATGTACAGATTTTTCAGATTTGTCTAACTTTGTATTGGGCCTACAGATTCATGGACGGGTTTTACTACATTTATTAATCCCTTTGGTTTAACCCTATTTTCCCCAATACGTTTTAGACGTCATTCTTATCTTAGATTTGCATTAATTAATTATTAATGCACAGACCTCTCACATTAGGTCGGTAGCTTGTGGCCGCTGGATATGCCGGGCGGTTCCGGGCAGACTTCTGCCACAAGCCAGACCTAACCTCGTGTCTTACGCATGTTATGACTAACTTCTCACATTAGAACCTATTGTTTGCGGCCACTGGATGTGCCGGGCGGTTCCGGGCAGATTTACGCCGCAAACTCATTCTAACCTCGAGTTAGCCATGTTTATCTTTGCGGCCAATTAATTAATAATTTACCGTTTATGCGCATGCCCAATATATATACCAATTCAGATTATATCAATCATAGGATGATTATATCAACATAGCAGATAACAGATTTTATATGACTTAACGGATTTAACAGATTTAGCAACTTAACAGATTTTGGCATATAACAGGTTAGGCATTTCAACCGACAAATTTAACAGATTAGGCATTTCAACCTAATTAGCAATCTAGGCAATATAACAAAACTAGTAGTTTAGGCAACTTGACAAATTAGCAGATTTAGCAAATTTAATATTTCTAAAAGTTCTATTTGCATGCCTTGCCCAATCATAAATTGGCCTAAATTCATATGCCTAAATAATGTCATGATTCACAATATGATCATATACTTCCATGTTTGCATACATTTACATAGCGCAGAATATGGACATAATTTACCCTATAACATATGTTCCAATTTTTGTTAAACTAGCATTTTACAGCAGATTCACATATAAATTATACCAAATATAACCATTAATTCCAATGCATGCCATATATCCAAAAATCCCTATTTAGGTGTAATCACAATAATAGATATCCTAATTAATGTAAATCTTTTACACCTAAGCTTCCATATCTTCTTCTTTTTAAGTCATGAATTATAATGCAAAATATACCCAATAATCTAAATCTTTAAATTATATCTTCTAAAAATCAGATCTTGACTTTTATATGCATTTTGTCCAAAGTCTCAAATCATATGTAATCTTACAATGGTTCCTCTTTTCTTCTATCATAGAATATGCATAGATCCAAATCTATGTTTACAACATATGCTCATTAATTACAGTTCTAAATTACAACATAGCTATGCATACAACATGCATAAATTATATGTTCATAGTCAAATTTATGCATATGTCCAATATATTTTATGCCTCAGACCTAAAGTCATACATTTAATTTAGTCTTGTCAAATTTCGCATCATTCATCCCAAAATTTGCGTTCATACGTTCATCTCTTATGAGATTAGGCACAGGCTCGTGGTAGCCTGGCTATAAAAACAGAAAAGAAGAAAAGGGATACAGAAAAACAGATCTGACAGAAGAAAATATATATATACAATCTCAGATTCAGAATCAAAAACATATCAAAATTATTATTAACGTTTATAGCGGAAAATAACTATACTTGCCTTGATTGGATTAAAGAAAGGACTTTAGTTGTTACAGAATTGTTGCAGAAGCTTTTATCTCAAATTTGAATTTTAAATTAAATTCAGAAACTTCCGAAGGCTATATCTTCTTCATACGGACTCCGTTTTTCGAAAACTCGGACTCTTTTTCGTGTATTTTTCCGAGACGAACGCAATGGCGTATCCCGTTTCCCTTAGTTCTTTGATTTCAAATTAATTATACTTTAATTTGTTAATTCCACAGTTATAGAATACACGGGGTGTTACATTCTCCCCCACTTAAAAGGATTTCGTCCCCGAAATCTTCAAGTTAAGAAGAATGTGTCCTACCATCCAATCACCCATCTACTCAACCATCATCCACAAGCATCCATTGTCCTTAGAAAACTTCTAATGTTGTATGAACATATGCAAAAGTGTGTGTATATGTTCCTTATCTAATGCAAAGATCAGGCGGTCTACTGATTCAGTTGACCTCCTTAATGCGAATTATGTCAGTGCCATGAGTCCAACATGTATGCAATAGAATTCTGATGATATGTATTATTACTATATGAGTGCACAACCCTTCACTCAAATGCAACATCCATGTGCTGAATCAACCAATTTGCATCCACAAGAATTGAAAATTGCTCACCCATCCATATGCAGTATGAGAGTGTTTTCGAGCCGATCTAGTGCCTAGTGTGTGTATATGCATCCACGGGCAACCACTAGCAACCACTTGCAACCTTCAAACATAACATGTCTCAACCACATGTTTACACCCATTAGTTTCTACCTAAAGTTCAAATATTTGATCGATAGGATACAGTCGAATGATGGAAGCGAGTACAGATAGAACGAAAATTTGGTTCCCATTAGACATGGGTCCTAAGTATCGGCCCCAAAGACCGAAACCAATATCAAATTGACACCCTACGAAAACTCAGAATGTATGCGTCATACTTGACGCCTAACACAGATATCCCTCAAACCCCAGTCTCAAACAGATGATCCATAACCCTTATGGGTCTGAGTCTATAGCGGAATTCAGAAATAATACTAGCATTAAAGTGCAGAGTATCGATTACAAAATCAAAATACCAAAATCAGAAAAGTCACAATCAGATAAAGAAATTAAACCTAATATAAAAATTTTCCTATTTCTATCCTAGCCACTAGCCTCAAGATTATTCGCCTGCCCTCCTTGTCCTCGTCTCTTCGGGCAGTCCCTAGTGAAGTGTCCCATCTCCCCACAGTTGAAGCAAGCGCCCTTCCTTTTTCTGCAATCCTTGTTCAGATGAGTCGAGCTTCCACAAGTAAAGCACTTTTTCCCCTTCTTATCTTCAGTCTTCTCATCCTTCCTTTGTGTTTCCTTTTTGGGCCCCGCTTTCTTATTCGGTGGTTCTTCCTTCTTTGTCTCTTTCGGGCCCTTGTCTTCCTCGTGCAGTAGTGCCATATCCACCAATTTCTCGTAAGTTGCTCCCATGGGTACATGGGTCATGGCTAGGCTGTGCAGTGGCTCATTTAATCCTTTAACAAAGCGGAGAGCCTTTTTATGCTGAGTGTTGACTAAATCCAATCCGAACCTAGCTAGTTGGTTGAACTGGTTGACGTATTCCTTGACCGTCATACTTCCTTGCTTAAGAGACAAAAACTTTTCCAATTGTAAACTTCGTTCAGCTTGCGAGAGGAATTTTGTCTCAAACCTTGTTCTGAAATCCATCCATGTCTCAACCGGCCTCTCGGCGTTAGTGACTTCCCACCAGTAGGAAGCTTCGTCTTTGAGCAGCCATACTGCCAACTGTACCTTCTGCCTATCGTCCACCTCGAAGATAACGAATAGATCCTCAGTTTCTTTGAGCCAATTCCTTGCTTCTACGAATGATTCAGTTCCTTTGAAATCCTTCTCACCCATGGCCCTAAAATCTCTACAGATCTTTGAGAAAGCAATTGCACGAGGAGGGGGTGGAGGAGGGGGATCATTTGCTGGACCTGCAGCGGCGGTCCTAGCTTCAAGATATTGACGAAACCAACCGGGTACATGAACACCCTCTGGTATCTCAGATGCTTCAGACATGCTGGAACGAAAAAGGAAAGGTTCAATACAAAAAGGACTGAAAGAAAGATATATGGCTCTTGGGGATCATGTTTTTTTTTCAAAATAAGCTTTATTTTTGAAAATACTTCCTTTCAAAACTTTTTTTGAAAACAGTTTTCAAAAACTTTACCCAATCTGGTAACCTTCAGCTCTGATACCAAGTGTAACACCCCACCTCCGTTAAGGTCACTCACAAAGGGAATGCCTTAACTTTGGTGGAGCATTTTAGTAAACAGAACAGAAACTTACAAGATAGATAAAACAGTACTTGAAATTTTTTAACTTTATTACAGCGGAAACAGAAATTAATATGGTTACATCCTTTCAATTTCAGAATTCAAGTACAAAATATCAGTCTTGTACAAAAGCCTTCAAAATGCATAGTTTAAAACCATAATCCCCATGGAACGGAAGCTATACAGAGCCAAGCCATACTTTAAGCACTTCAAGCAAAGAGAAATCCGGATCAAGCTAAAGTATTTCCCTCCTTGGATAACCTGGGGGGGGGGGAAACGGAAGAAAGGAGGCGAAACAACAAGGGTCAGACAAAAAGTCTGGCAAGTCCAGTGACTTTCAGCATATGAACAGATAATAATAATATGATATGAACATAAAACTGGATGTGAGATAACTATAACAGGTGTAGCAGATATAACAGAAAAACAGAATGATATAAACTATTGTTTTACACTTCTCTGCACTAATACTAGTATAGCAGAATTAGGTGTCACCCTAATGTCTAAATTGAAGCAGGAACGGGTACAGAATACTTTAACAGAAACAGAATGCTAATAATGGGCCTTTACTACCCGATCAGAAACAGACAGAAGAAGAAACAGATTTATCCCTATGGAGACAGAATGTGGAATTAGGTGTACACTAGTAATGGGCCTTTACCACCCGAACAGACGGTACCACACAGAAACAGACAGGTGTTACCACCCAACAGAAACAGACGGTACCAACAGAAACAGACAGAACTAAGCGTACCCCAAAACCATACCCCAAGCGATCGGCTCCCTAATACATAAATATCCTGTGTCGGCCCCACAGTAGGGTGTATCACTCCCTAAAGTGACAACCAATTGGCACAGACCTATTTACAGATGTCACGGCGTCTTACATCCTCAGAGGCAGACCGGGATCCATGCACGCACATGACCCGGTTGGAACGCACCATCAACACCCCTCGCCATTATCAGAATGAACCACTTATAATTAGTTCAGTAAGCGTGCCCGGACCCTACCTACTGTTGGGTCAAAGTTTTGATACCAGAAAGGGTTACTGACTAATATGGGTCCCAAACAACAGATGACACAAGTAATTCCCCTCCTAACCTTGTGTCCCCAGACTAACAGGTTTCAGATTTACAAGTTCAGACATACAGAATTCAGATTTACTAATTCACAAATTAAGTTAACAAGTTTTCAGACTAACAGGTCAGATGTACAGATTTTTCAGATTTGTCTAACTTTGTATTGGGCCTACAGATTCATGGACGGGTTTTACTACATTTATTAATCCCTTTGGTTTAACCCTATTTTCCCCAATACGTTTTAGACGTCATTCTTATCTTAGATTTGCATTAATTAATTATTAATGCACAGACCTCTCACATTAGGTCGGTAGCTTGTGGCCACTGGATATGCCGGGCGGTTCCGGGCAGACTTCTGCCACAAGCCAGACCTAACCTCGTGTCTTACGCATGTTATGACTAACTTCTCACATTAGAACCTATTGTTTGCGGCCACTGGATGTGCCGGGCGGTTCCGGGCAGATTTACGCCGCAAACTCATTCTAACCTCGAGTTAGCCATGTTTATCTTTGCGGCCAATTAATTAATAATTTACCGTTTATGCGCATGCCCAATATATATACCAATTCAGATTATATCAATCATAGGATGATTATATCAACATAGCAGATAACAGATTTTATATGACTTAACGGATTTAACAGATTTAGCAACTTAGCAGATTTTGGCATATAACAGGTTAGGCATTTCAACCGACAAATTTAACAGATTAGGCATTTCAACCTAATTAGCAATCTAGGCAATATAACAAAACTAGTAGTTTAGGCAACTTGACAAATTAGCAGATTTAGCAAATTTAATATTTCTAAAAGTTCTATTTGCATGCCTTGCCCAATCATAAATTGGCCTAAATTCATATGCCTAAATAATGTCATGATTCACAATATGATCATATACTTCCATGTTTGCATACATTTACATAGCGCAGAATATGGACATAATTTACCCTATAACATATGTTCCAATTTTTGTTAAACTAGCATTTTACAGCAGATTCACATATAAATTATACCAAATATAACCATTAATTCCAATGCATGCCATATATCCAAAAATCCCTATTTAGGTGTAATCACAATAATAAATATCCTAATTAATGTAAATCTTTTACACCTAAGCTTCCATATCTTCTTCTTTTTAAGTCATGAATTATAATGCAAAATATACCCAATAATCTAAATCTTTAAATTATATCTTCTAAAAATCAGATCTTGACTTTTATATGCATTTTGTCCAAAGTCTCAAATCATATGTAATCTTACAATGGTTCCTCTTTTCTTCTATCATAGAATATGCATAGATCCAAATCTATGTTTACAACATATGCTCATTAATTACAGTTCTAAATTACAACATAGCTATGCATACAACATGCATAAATTATATGTTCATAGTCAAATTTATGCATATGTCCAATATATTTTATGCCTCAGACCTAAAGTCATACATTTAATTTAGTCTTGTCAAATTTCGCATCATTCATCCCAAAATTTGCGTTCATACGTTCATCTCTTGTGAGATTAGGCACATGCTCGTGGTAGCCTGGCTATAAAAACAGAAAAGAAGAAAAGGGATACAGAAAAACAGATCTGACAGAAGAAAATATATATATACAATCTCAGATTCAGAATCAAAAACATATCAAAATTATTATTAACGTTTATAGCGGAAAATAACTATACTTGCCTTGATTGGATTAAAGAAAGGACTTTAGTTGTTACAGAATTGTTGCAGAAGCTTTTATCTCAAATTTGAATTTTAAATTAAATTCAGAAACTTCCGAAGGCTATATCTTCTTCATACGGACTCCGTTTTTCGAAAACTCGGACTCTTTTTCGCGTATTTTTCCGAGACGAACGCAATGGCGTATCCCGTTTCCCTTAGTTCTTTGATTTCAAATTAATTATACTTTAATTTGTTAATTCCACAGTTATAGAATACACGGGGTGTTACATTCTCCCCCACTTAAAAGGATTTCGTCCCCGAAATCTTCAAGTTAAGAAGAATGTGTCCTACCATCCAATCACCCATCTACTCAACCATCATCCACAAGCATCCATTGTCCTTAGAAAACTTCTAATGTTGTATGAACATATGCAAAAGTGTGTGTATATGTTCCTTATCTAATGCAAAGATCAGGCGGTCTACTGATTCAGTTGACCTCCTTAATGCGAATTATGTCAGTGCCATGAGTCCAACATGTATGCAATAGAATTCTGATGATATGTATTATTTCTATATGAGTGCACAACCCTTCACTCAAATGCAACATCCATGTGCTGAATCAACCAATTTGCATCCACAAGAATTGAAAAATGCTCACCCATCCATATGCAGTATGAGAGTGTTTTCGAGCCGATCTAGTGCCTAGTGTGTGTATATGCATCCACGGGCAACCACTAGCAACCACTTGCAACCTTCAAACATAACATGTCTCAACCACATGTTTACACCCATTAGTTTCTACCTAAAGTTCAAATATTCGATCGATAGGATACAGTCGAATGATGGAAGCGAGTACAGATAGAACGAAAATTTGGTTCCCATTAGACATGGGTCCTAAGTGGCCCCAAAGACCGAAACCAATATCAAATTGACACCCTACGAAAACTCAGAATGTATGCGTCATACTTGACGCCTAACACAGATATCCCTCAAACCCCAGTCTCAAACAGATGATCCATAACCCTTATGGGTCTGAGTCTATAGCGGAATTCAGAAATAATACTAGCATTAAAGTGCAGAGTATCGATTACAAAATCAAAATACCAAAATCAGAAAAGTCACAATCAGATAAAGAAATTAAACCTAATATAAAAATTTTCCTATTTCTATCCTAGCCACTAGCCTCAAGATTATTCGCCTGCCCTCCTTGTCCTCGTCTCTTCGGGCAGTCCCTAGTGAAGTGTCCCATCTCCCCACAGTTGAAGCAAGCGCCCTTCCTTTTTCTGCAATCCTTGTTCAGATGAGTCGAGCTTCCACAAGTAAAGCACTTTTTCCCCTTCTTATCTTCAGTCTTCTCATCCTTCCTTTGTGTTTCCTTTTTGGGCCCCGCTTTCTTATTCGGTGGTTCTTCCTTCTTTGTCTCTTTCGGGCCCTTGTCTTCCTCGTGCAGTAGTGCCATATCCACCAATTTCTCGTAAGTTGCTCCCATGGGTACATGGGTCATGGCTAGGCTGTGCAGTGGCTCATTTAATCCTTTAACAAAGCGGAGAGCCTTTTTATGCTAAGTGTTGACTAAATCCAATCCGAACCTAGCTAGTTGGTTGAACTGGTTGACGTATTCCTTGACCGTCATACTTCCTTGCTTAAGAGACAAAAACTTTTCCAATTGTAAACTTCGTTCAGCTTGCGAGAGGAATTTTGTCTCAAACCTTGTTCTGAAATCCATCCATGTCTCAACCGGCCTCTCGGCGTTAGTGACTTCCCACCAGTAGGAAGCTTCGTCTTTGAGCAGCCATACTGCCAACTGTACCTTCTGCCTATCGTCCACCTCGAAGATAACGAATAGATCCTCAGTTTCTTTGAGCCAATTCCTTGCTTCTACGAATGATTCAGTTCCTTTGAAATCCTTCCCACCCATGGCCCTAAAATCTCTACAGATCTTTGAGAAAGCAATTGCACGAGGAGGAGGTGGAGGAGGGGGATCATTTGCTGGACCTGCAGCGGCGGTCCTAGCTTCAAGATATTGACGAAACCAACCGGGTACATGAACACCCTCTGGTATCTCAGATGCTTCAGACATGCTGGAACGAAAAAGGAAAGGTTCAATACAAAAAGGACTGAAAGAAAGATATATGGCTCTTGGGGATCATGTTTTTTTTTCAAAATAAGCTTTATTTTTGAAAATACTTCCTTTCAAAACTTTTTTTGAAAACAGTTTTCAAAAACTTTACCCAATCTGGTAACCTTCAGCTCTGATACCAAGTGTAACACCCCACCTCCGTTAAGGTCACTCACAAAGGGAATGCCTTAACTTTGGTGGAGCATTTTAGTAAACAGAACATAAACTTACAAGATAGATAAAACAGTACTTGAAATTTTTTAACTTTATTACAGCGGAAACAGAAATTAATATGGTTACATCCTTTCAATTTCAGAATTCAAGTACAAAATATCAGTCTTGTACAAAAGCCTTCAAAATGCATAGTTTAAAACCATAATCCCCATGGAACGGAAGCTATACAGAGCCAAGCCATACTTTAAGCACTTCAAGCAAAGAGAAATCCGGATCAAGCTAAAGTATTTCCCTCCTTGGATAACCTGGGGGGGGGGGGGGGGGAAACGGAAGAAAGGAGGCGAAACAACAAGGGTCAGACAAAAAGTCTGGCAAGTCCAGTGACTTTCAGCATATGAACAGATAATAATAATATGATATGAACATAAAACTGGATGTGAGATAACTATAACAGGTGTAGCAGATATAACAGAAAAACAGAATGATATAAACTATTGTTTTACACTTCTCTGCACTAATACTAGTATATCAGAATTAGGTGTCACCCTAATGTCTAAATTGAAGCAGGAACGGGTACAGAATACTTTAACAGAAACAGAATGCTAATAATGGGCCTTTACTACCCGATCAGAAACAGACAGAAGAAGAAACAGATTTATCCCTATGGAGACAGAATGTGGAATTAGGTGTACACTAGTAATGGGCCTTTACCACCCGAACAGACGGTACCACACAGAAACAGACAGGTGTTACCACCCAACAGAAACAGACGGTACCAACAGAAACAGACAGAACTAAGCGTACCCCAAAACCCTACCCCAAGCGATCGGCTCCCTAATACATAAATATCCTGTGTCGGCCCCACAGTAGGGTGTATCACTCCCTAAAGTGACAACCAATTAGCACAGACCTATTTACAGATGTCACGGCGTCTTACATCCTCAGAGGCAGACCGGGATCCATGCACGCACATGACCCGGTTGGAACGCACCATCAACACCCCTCGCCATTATCAGAATGAACCACTTATAATTAGTTCAGTAAGCGTGCCCGGACCCTACCTACTGTTGGGTCAAAGTTTTGATACCAGAAAGGGTTACTGACTAATATGGGTCCCAAACAACAGATGACACAAGTAATTCCCCTCCTAACCTTGTGTCCCCAGACTAACAGGTTTCAGATTTACAAGTTCAGACATACAGAATTCAGATTTACTAATTCACAAATTAAGTTAACAAGTTTTCAGACTAACAGGTCAGATGTACAGATTTTTCAGATTTGTCTAACTTTGTATTGGGCCTACAGATTCATGGACGGGTTTTACTACATTTATTAATCCCTTTGGTTTAACCCTATTTTCCCCAATACGTTTTAGACGTCATTCTTATCTTAGATTTGCATTAATTAATTATTAATGCACAGACCTCTCACATTAGGTCGGTAGCTTGTGGCCGCTGGATATGCCGGGCGGTTCCGGGCAGACTTCTGCCACAAGCCAGACCTAACCTCGTGTCTTACGCATGTTATGACTAACTTCTCACATTAGAACCTATTGTTTGCGGCCACTGGATGTGCCGGGCGGTTCCGGGCAGATTTACGCCGCAAACTCATTCTAACCTCGAGTTAGCCATGTTTATCTTTGCGGCCAATTAATTAATAATTTACCGTTTATGCGCATGCCCAATATATATACCAATTCAGATTATATCAATCATAGGATGATTATATCAACATAGCAGATAACAGATTTTATATGACTTAACGGATTTAACAGATTTAGCAACTTAACAGATTTTGGCATATAACAGGTTAGGCATTTCAACCGACAAATTTAACAGATTAGGCATTTCAACCTAATTAGCAATCTAGGCAATATAACAAAACTAGTAGTTTAGGCAACTTGACAAATTAGCAGATTTAGCAAATTTAATATTTCTAAAAGTTCTATTTGCATGCCTTGCCCAATCATAAATTGGCCTAAATTCATATGCCTAAATAATGTCATGATTCACAATATGATCATATACTTCCATGTTTGCATACATTTACATAGCGCAGAATATGGACATAATTTACCCTATAACATATGTTCCAATTTTTGTTAAACTAGCATTTTACAGCAGATTCACATATAAATTATACCAAATATAACCATTAATTCCAATGCATGCCATATATCCAAAAATCCCTATTTAGGTGTAATCACAATAATAAATATCCTAATTAATGTAAATCTTTTACACCTAAGCTTCCATATCTTCTTCTTTTTAAGTCATGAATTATAATGCAAAATATACCCAATAATCTAAATCTTTAAATTATATCTTCTAAAAATCAGATCTTGACTTTTATATGCATTTTGTCCAAAGTCTCAAATCATATGTAATCTTACAATGGTTCCTCTTTTCTTCTATCATAGAATATGCATAGATCCAAATCTATGTTTACAACATATGCTCATTAATTACAGTTCTAAATTACAACATAGCTATGAATACAACATGCATAAATTATATGTTCATAGTCAAATTTATGCATATGTCCAATATATTTTATGCCTCAGACCTAAAGTCATACATTTAATTTAGTCTTGTCAAATTTCGCATCATTCATCCCAAAATTTGCGTTCATACGTTCATCTCTTATGAGATTAGGCACAGGCTCGTGGTAGCCTGGCTATAAAAACAGAAAAGAAGAAAAGGGATACAGAAAAACAGATCTGACAGAAGAAAATATATATATACAATCTCAGATTCAGAATCAAAAACATATCAAAATTATTATTAACGTTTATAGCGGAAAATAACTATACTTGCCTTGATTGGATTAAAGAAAGGACTTTAGTTGTTACAGAATTGTTGCAGAAGCTTTTATCTCAAATTTGAATTTTAAATTAAATTCAGAAACTTCCGAAGGCTATATCTTCTTCATACGGACTCCGTTTTTCGAAAACTCGGACTCTTTTTCGCGTATTTTTCCGAGACGAACGCAATGGCGTATCCCGTTTCCCTTAGTTCTTTGATTTTAAATTAATTATACTTTAATTTGTTAATTCCACAGTTATAGAATACACGGGGTGTTACATCTGCTTAAGACGGACTCCAAGTTTGTGTAAAACAGACATCGTATGAAGAAGTTATTAAGGTTTGAAGTTTGTATACACATAAGTAACATATATATATATATATATATATATATATATCAAGTTCAGAAAACCAAAATCGAAGAGCGGCGAAAAGAAGGGAAATCAGCCCTTTAGGGATCGACCCTATGCCCTATGGGTGTCGACCTATGGGTCGACCCCTACAAGGGGGTGTCGACCCTGGGGTCAACCCTACCCAGATCTGGGGCAGATCCATTCTCCAAACCGGGACTTGTTTCTTGACTAGATTCGTTGACCGTCGGATATAAATAGGACCTCATTTCTATAATTTTATTCATCAAAAAAAATGGAGACAAAGTGGTGCTGCCCCAGCTCAGATTGAATTAGCCTATTCTTCTACAAAAACAACTTATACGTATAGATGAATCTCTGCTACAATGTCAACGGTCATTAACCAGTCACAATGAGTTTATGTTGCTTTTATATATAAACATTTAATAAGTAATCCTGACATGATTATAAGTTTGGATCTAAACCTGTGCCTAATAATAACTTGAATCATAACTAAACAGATCTGCCATTACTTGCACACCTAATCCTCTGTTTAGTTCTTACATGTCTATCTCTATTATGCCTAATCTGTCATTATGCCCATTTCTGTCACCGTATGCCTATTATTTTAGTATGCTTGTTTCTGTTATCGTGTGCCTGTTTTGTTACTATGCCTATTTTTGGTCTCTCCCCTCCCTCCTTTCCTTTTTATTTTTATAGTCAGGCTACCTTCGAGCCTAGGCCTATTGTTGAAATATGCGAACAAACAAATTTTGAATGATAAATTAGGGCATAACTTGTACTGTAAAAAATGACTGGGATTTGGGGGCATAATCTATACCGTGGCCTAAGACTTTAATTTGGGAATATCGTACATAATGATTTGTGGCTTGAGGGTAGGGGAATGAAAAACCTGTAATGAACATGAACGATTGTTTAAGAATGAACACGGCTAAATTTACAGTAAATAGAAACTGTAATCGCACTTAGACACGAGGTTAGATTACACTTGTGGTAGAAGTCTGCCCGTAACCTCCCGAAAAATCCAGCATCCACAAGTGGTTAATCTAACATGAGGGGTATAGTGCATAAATGTACACGTAAAGTGCAAAGACACGAGGTTAAGTCCGACTTGTGGTAGAAGCCTGCCCTGAACCGCCCGCATATCCAGCATCCACAAGTTGTCGACTTAATGTGAGAGGTCTAGTACATTAAGAGACGTGAATGCAAAAATGATAACAACCTGTTAACTTGTAATACTTAACCTGTTTAAATCTGTGGGGGTTCTATGAACCTGTCAAAATTGTGTAAGGGTTAAGTAAACTTGCTTGAATGAATGAGGGGTTAAGTAAATCTTTTAAATCTGTGGGGGCAGGATATATAAATCCGACAAACTTAACCTATTTTATATAGTGGGGTTATGTGGGCTTGTTAATCTGTTAGGCATAATCTGTTAAAATTCTAGTAGCGGAGACGCAAGCCTACGGGTGGCTTGTATCATCTATTATGTGGGACAGGTATCAGTCAATGACCCATCTTGGTATCAAAAAGGGGGAGAGGCGAACTAGGTAGGGGGTCAGAGCACGCTTACCGAGCTGATTATAAGAGGTACATCTGAGTGGGGGTGCTGACGGCGCATTCCATCGAACTCATGAGCATGCTTGAATCTGCTTGCTTGGGATAATAAGATGCTATAGCATCAGTAGATATGGTTGTGCCTCTTGAAAAAAGGGGTTGCCACTTTAGAAAGTGATACATCCTACTGTGGGGCCAGCACAGGGTACCTACAGGATAGGGAGTCGATCGATTGGGGTAGTAATTAGGGTACATCTAGTCCTGCTTGTTTAGGAGCCCATTATTATCGTTGGGGGTAACACCTGTCATTTCTGTTGGGCTGCCTGTTATTATCATTGGGGGTAAAACCTATCACTAGAAGTACACCTAAGTCTACCATCTGTTTCTGTTGTAATCATTCTATTTCTGTTATACTAGTATTGGTGCAAAGAAAAGTACTTGGGAATCGTAATATATTCTATTATGTTTATTCAGTTTATCCTGCTCATTATACCTGTCTTATGATAATGTTATCTCTCTCATCCAGTTTATATGCCTGTCATGATGCTTTTACTTATTTATATGCTAAAAGTAACTGGACTCGCCAGACTTTATGTCTGACCCGTTTTGCTTCCTTTTCTCTCTCTTCCTCCGCCCCCCCCCAGATTATCGGGGGGGGGGGGATACTCAGGCTTGATTAGGACTCTCTCTTTCGTTCTTCTTGGAGCTGCTTAGATGTACCGCTTTGATTTCCTGTCTACTCTGATATGGCTCTTTTTGGGGACTATACTTTTATATTACTGTACTCTGATGATTTTAGTATAAGACAGATACTTTAGATTGATGTAATGGGTTTTATGTACTTCAGACTTATGTTGTAACTGAATTTGGACCACGATTTTTCTGTTTTGAAAATAAAGTTTCAAATTCCGCTGTTATTTTATATCTTTCTTGTGATATTTCTGTTTCTGTTTACCTATAATACTTCACAAAACTTAATGCATTCTGTTAAAGAGTGACATTAATGGATGTGGGTTGTCACATCTACAATCTTCAATCAAAAATCACTCCAAGTTATGTTATGATCTGAGCTCTAATACCAAATTATTGTATAAAAATTGCACAAATTGCTCTGATACAAACCTATTTTGCAGAATTGCAGAAAATGCTCTGATACCAATCTGTTGTGCAAACAGGTTGCACAGATGTGGAAGAACAATAACAAGATCTAGTTTTTCCAATTGAACATCAATGAATCTAACATCAACTATTATATTAGACTAAACAAATAGTAAATAACTATAAAGAAGGAAATAAAGACACGGAATATTTATACCGGTTCCACTATCATCAATAAGATAGTGTACGCCTAGTTCAAAAGAGAGAGATTTTATTCCACATAAGAGAGATATACAAGAGATTACAAGATAAAAGTTAACATAACCAAAACCTCAAATTACGCTCAACAAGAAGAGACACTCCATTTGGGGATCGCTGACCGAATGCTAAGATGGGTTTACAGTGAAGTCTACCCCCAATATATAGCTAGTGAAATATATGTGAGTCATCAATTATCTTACCAAGATGTGGTAAGAAATAAGGGAGGCCAACCGCAGAGGAAACAAATGGCGCAAACATAGCAAGTAACATTAATCATTCTCTTTTCTTTGCAAAGATGGAAGAAAATAACCCTGCATTAATTTTTCCACCATCTCATGCAACTGTAATCAATGATTTATGCTTATCCATATTAAAAATATTTACTTTCCATTTTGCATATTTGTTTCCACCTTTTTGTGATTTTGTGTCATCAAATTTAGTATTGCGGATGTAACACCCCACGTCCATTAATGTCACTCGCTAAGGGAATGCATTAACTTTCATGGAGTATTATAAGAGTATAAAACAGAATATCACAAGACAGATATATAAAATGGTACTTAAGAAAATTCAAAATTTATTCATTGCAGCGGAAAAGCAAAACATGTCTAGTTACAAAATCAAAACCATATACTAAAGCCAAGTACACAAATATCCATCTTGTACAAAATTATTATCAGCGTACATAAAAGTAAAAAACCATAATCCCACTCCAAATAGCGATAATGGAAAAGAGATAAAGTTGAGCATTACTTTCAACACTTCCAAGCACCTCAAGAAGAAAGGAATCCAAGTCAAGCTTCACTAATCCCCCCTTGGGGGGAGGGGGGAGAGAGAGAAAGAAAAGAGGCGAAACAAAAGGGTCAGACATAAGTCTGGCGAGTCTAGTGACTTTAACAATATACTCAGTAAAGTAACATGATAAGAACATAAACTGGATATAAGAGATGACTGTAACATAAGCAGATATGACAAGGTAAACAAGGTAGGTAAGATAGGACATCGACTGTGCTTCTAACCACTATAAGATATGCTCTGCACCGTACCACATACTAGTTACATACTAAAAGATGATCCCTCCCTACTAATCATAATAATGGTAGCTTCTTGAACCCCTAGCTACTCTCGTAGGTGTCCACTTGCTCCTACCACCACTAGTTGTACCCACTACCCTCCCCATTCGATCGGCTCCCTAACCTCGTAGAAACCTGTGATTGTCCCACAATAGGGTATATCACTCCCTAAGGTGGCAACCCCGATACTACTGAAATGCACAACTTATACCTACATGATGCAACAACGTCTTACCTACCAGCCCGGACCCACGCACGCACATGACTCCGTTGGACTTGCACTGCCATCGCTAACTCTTTATTGACCTCTTACAATCAACCCCAGTAAGCGTGTCCCTGTCCTCGACCTAGTTCGAGCTCATATAAATACTAAAATGGGTTACTGGTTGAAAAGGGTCCACTCACTTGACACAAGCTTCCCTCCTAAGCTTGGTCCCCACTAGGAATTCCCACTTAGTCCCTCTTTATCCCCATGTCTAATCACATGTCTCATCTTGGTTAAGTGCTTTTATTATGTTTCACATGCTACCCATGTTACCCACTTAACCCTTTATCATCCCCATGTCTAATCACATGTCTTATCTTGGTTAAGTTTTCATTAATTTATTATAACCGTAATCTTGCAAGACCCCTCACATTAGATTGCCGTTCTGCGGTTGCTGGATATGCCGGGCGGTTCCGAGCAGGCTTATACCGCAAACCGAATCTAACCTCGTGTCTTTGCATTATTACGCATCTAATTTCTGCCTTAGACCTCTCACATTAGACTGCCGATTGCGGTTGCTGGATATGCCAAGCGGTTCCGGGCAGACTTCTACCGCAAACCAAGTCTAACCTCGTGTCTTAGGCGTTCATTATCTCTTCTTTTCTACAAACCCAAATTCAAGTTCTGACTTATTACATATATTCCAATTGCCCATAATTTCCAATTCAAGTTACGTTTACAATTCCAATTCAAGTCATGCCTATAATTCCATGTTTATAAATTGTACCAATTTATGCTCCAAATCAATTACATGATTACAAATCAATTTATGCCCAATTACATATTATTCAATATTTTCCTAAACTTTTCCCAATCGTTCCAACGTTTTTCGTACGCAAATCTCAACACAACATGTTAGGCTCGAAGTTAGCCTAATCTCATAAAGAAAAAGGAAAAGAAGAAGGGAAGAGAACCATGACATCAAAATTGGCATAAAATAGCCATATGAAACATGAACTGGCATAGAACAATAAAATAGATCCAATAGGCATATGATAACAGTAATTTGGGTATGAATCTGAAAGATAAGAAATCTACAAAACTTGATATGATTCGTCTTACTTAAAGGCATGATCATTAAATCCAATTTACAATCCTATCACAATTACTTTTTAATTATATGTGAAAGTAACGTAGACTCACAGCGACAGGATTTAGGAGGGAGGATAATCTGTATTCTGATTTCTGAATTTGATTAGCTAAACTGTTTTTGTAGAATTTGAATCTTATCTTCCAATCTGAATACTCTTATTCTGATTTTCTTTAGTGGAGAAGAAAGGCTAGGTTAATTTAGATTTGAGCAGCATGGAGGCGCCATGGATTAGTGTAATGAAATTAGGGTTAGGTTTAGGTGTCTATTTATAGGAGTACTAGGTGTATTAAGGCCTTTAGATTAGACTAGGAACCATCTGAACCATCCAAACCGGAAAAACATGTCATCCAGCCAATCCCAGAAGGACACATCAGCCCTAGACCACCCAAAACACGTTGGCCAGATCTGGGCAGATGGGGGTCGACCCCCCTATAGGGGGTCGACACCCATGTCGACACCCCATATGGGTGGTCGACATCCATGTCGACACCCCATGGAGGGTCGATACCCACGAGTGGGAATTTTCCCGCTCAGCCCTTTTCGCTGATTTCAAATTTTGAATTCGTTTTTGATTTTTAATTATTATTTAAATAAATTCTGCTTTAAACCGAAATCTTCTAAGCTTCATAACTTCTTCATATGATATCCGATTTACGCAAACTCGGACTCTATTCCAAGCAGAATTCCGAGATAACGCAATGGCGTAGCCCGTTTCCCTTAAGTCTTCATATAAAAATTAAGTATTCTTTAATTATCCCTTTTGTCATGTTTTAAAATTACGGGGTGTTATATTCTCCCCTCCTTAAAGGATTTCGTCCCCAAAATCTTCAAGTTAAGAAGAATGTATCCTACCATCCATCACCCATCTACTCATCCATCATCCACAAGCATATATTATCCTTAAAAGTTTTCTAATGTTATATGAACATATATAAAAGTGTGTGTATATGTCTCCTATCTAATGCAAAGATCAGGCAGTCTACTGATTCAGTTGACTTCCTTAATGCGAAACATGATAGTGCCATGCGTCCATTATGTATGCAAAAAATCCTAATGATACATATCATTTCTATATGATTGCACAACCATTCATTCAAATGCAGCATTCATATGATAACACATTCAATATACATCCATTAACTTAAATATGCACACTCATTCATATGCAATATGAAAGTGATTGAGCCGATCTAGTGCTTAATGTGTGTAAATGCATCCGTGAGCAACCACTAACAAACACTTACATCCACTTGCATCCATTAAACATAACATGTCTCAAACACATGTTCACAACCATAGAATTTTCTACCTAAGGGTCGAAGATATAATCGAGAGAGGATACACTAAACGATAGAACAAGTATAAGCAAAGCAGTAGAAAAGGAGAAGTTAAGAATATACCCTCAAAAAGGAAACGGTATGACACACATATCTTATCTTCAATCTCCCAAGTCGCGTTTCCTTGGTCATCTCCCACTGGACTTTAACCAACTTGACCTCTCGGTTGCGTAATTTCTTGACCTCCGATCCAAGGATGCATGTAGGAACTCGTCTAACCGTGGCATCTTGCTCTACTTCCGCTTCTCTAAGCATGCTCGACTCTACTACTTCCGCGGTATCGTGTAAACACTTCCTCAAATGCTACACATGAAATACATCATGAACACCACTAAGCTTCTCAGGCAGCTTCTCTCTGTAGGCCATCTGTCCAATTCTTTCTGTAATGGGGAATGGCCCTATGAACCTTGGTGCCAATTTCCCTACAGATCCAAAACGAACTACATTCCTCAATGGTGACACTTTAATAAAAACCATGTCTCCAACATCGAACTCAAGATCGGTTCTTCTCTTATCAGCGTATGACTTTTGCCGGTCTTGTGTCGTCTTCATGCGTTTTTCGAATCAAGTCTATCTTCTTTGAAGTTTCTCTAACCATATCGGGCCCAAGCAAAATCTTATCCGTAGATTCCCACCAACAAGTCAGTGATCGGCAGGGTCGTCCATATAGAGCTTCAAAAGGTGCCATGCCAATACTAGTCTGATAGATGCTGTTGTAGGAGAACTCTACTAATGGAAGATGTTCCTCCCATGTCCCTCCAAAGTCCAAGATGCATAACCTCAAAAGATCTTCTAGAACCCGATTCACTCCTTCTGTTTGGCCGTCCGTCTGAGGGTGATAAGCGGTGCTCAAACAAAATTGCGTTCCTACTGCCTCTTGCAAGCTCTTCCAAAACTCACTAGTGAAAATGGGATCTCGATCGCATACGATACTAGAAGGTATGTCGTGTGGACAAACTATCTCTCGGAGATAAACATATGCTAACCATGCCGCTGTTCTTTTACTCTTAACGGGAATGAAATGGGCACTCTTGGTAAGTCTATCTACTACTACCCAAATCCCCGTATTACCCTTCCTTGACCTCGACAACCCGTCGACGAAATCCATGGAAACACTTTCCCATTTCCACTGTGGAACCTCTAAAGGGTGAAACAAACCACCAGGCTTCTTTTGCTCAGCCTTGACTTGCTGGTACACTAAGCATTTAGAAACGAACACAGCCACATCCTTCTTCATTCCAGCCCAAAAGAAAACTCACTTCATGTCCCTATACGTCTTGTCACCACCGTGATGTATGGTCATCTTAGAACGATGTGCTTCTTTGAGGATTGTCTTTCTCAAACTCTCATCTCGAGATACTCAAAGTCTCCCATCCTTACGCAACCAACCTTTGTCATCTATAGTATACCTACTAAGATGGCTCGAAGACTCCCCTCTTATGAGCTTGTCTACTATCTCTATCAACTGAGGGTCATCTCACTGTGCCGCACCTATCTATCCCAAAAGCATAGGTCGCACCTCTAATGATGCCAACAAACCGGGTATATAATTGATAAAGGGTCTAAAGTCAAAGGTAGATATATACTCTAAACTCTGATGCTCGACAAACAAAGGACTTAAAGTCAACTTCTTTCTACTCAAGGCGTCAGCTACAACGTTACCCTTGCCAGGGGTATATGCAATCTCAAAATCGTAGGATGCTAAGAACTCCATCCACCTCTGTTGCCTTAAGTTTAGATCTTTTGAGAGAAAAAGTATTTAATGACTTATGGTCTGTATACAACTCAAACCTCTTGCAAAGCAAGTAATGGCGCCAAGACTTAAGCGCAAAAGCTATGGCAACTAACTCTAAGTCTTAGGTAGGGTAATTCTTCTCATGGACCTTCAACTGCCTTCCGCCATAGCATATCACCCTTCCCTCTTGCATCAAAACTGCGCCAAGCCCTATCCCGCAAGCATCGGTATACACTATGAACAGTTTATTCCCATCCGGCAAAACTAAAACTGGAGTTGTCGTCAATGCCCTCTTCAAACGTTGGAAAGCATCGTCACAGTCAACCTCCCAAGAAAAGGTCAAATTATTTTTCGTCAACCGTGTAAGTGGGGCTGATATCTTGGCAAAGTTCTTGATGAACTTTCTATAATAGCCTGCCAACCCTTGAAAACTTCTTACTTCCGTTGCGTTTCTAGTAACCTTCCAATCTTGGATTGCTACCACCTTCGCGGGATCCACTTCTATCCCTTCCTTAGACACCATATGCCCTAAGAACCTCACTTCCTTTCTCCAAAAATGACATTTGGAGAACTTAGCTTTGAGTTGATGTGCTCGAAGTGTCTCTAAGACTTCTCTAAGATGTAGGGCTTGTTCTTCCTCGCTTCTAGAGAATATCAAGATATCATCCACAAAGACCACTACGAACTTGTTTAGAAACTCCCTAAACACCCTACTCATCAAGTCTACGAAATAGGCAGGTGCATTCTTCAAACCAAAAGGCATAACGAGCCATTCAAATAAACCGTCGGGAGTCCTAAAAGCAGTCTTATCTATACTATCCTCAGCTACCCTCAAATGATGAAATCCTGTAGCTAAGTCCAACCGCGAGAAAACCGAAGCACCAACCAACTGATCGAACAAATCATCTATCCTCGATAATGGGTGTCTGTTCTTCTTCGTGAGCTTATTCAGCTCCCTATAGTCCACGCACAATCTAAGCGAACCATCAGCCTTCGTGGCAAAAAAAAAAACAGGAGCACCCTACTCCATGATACTTCTTCTTATGAACTCTTTCTCAAGCAACTCTTTCACTTGTTTACTAAGCCCCCTCCTTTCTCTTGGAGCCATGTGGCGCACAGGCAATGCAATTGGCTTTGCATTGTCCACTAAGTATATACGAAAATCTATCTTGCATTTTGGAGGTACGCCCCTAACCTCCTCGAAGACATCTGCATACTCACGGACTACTCAAACATATTGCAAATCATCAATAGATGTGTCAAGAGATTCTAGGTAGCTAAGCATAACAGAACCATTAGGATCGCATGAGATATCGAGAGTATTACCCAAGCTAGTCAACAGTCTGACTACCATCTTTTCACAGTCGAGAATGGCACCATACCTGGCTAGCCAATCCATTCCTAGAATCAACCCATAGCCCGTGAAGCCAAGCACATAAGCGTTGCATTCGAACTCAACGCCATACACATATTATTCTCAAATCCCGACATAACATAGAAAGCTGAGACGTACCGCCAATAGGATTTGAGACAACAACGGGATCTACTATTATACTAGTATCTAAGTGCAGAGACTCAACAATCGAAGCAAATATAAACGAATGTGAAGCGCCAGAATCAAACAAAGTACGTACCTAATGATCGAAAAGGAAAATCAAACTTTCAACAGAAATGTTTCTACATCTCTCTTGTCTAGGTGCCATGAGAGCATGAACCTGCCCTCCAGAAGTAGATTTTGTCCTCTGTCCTTGCCCTTGTTCTTGCCTTCTTGGGCAGTCTTTAATCATATGTCCTGCCTCGCCACATTGGAAGCAACCCGTCTTCTTCTTCTTCTTCCTACAGTCCTTCTTCAAATGGCCAGGTATTCCACAATTGTGACACTTCCTTTTCTCTGAACCCTTGTTATCCTTTCCGCCCTTCTTTTGTTGTTGTTGTGCCTTCTTTGGATCTCCTTTCTTATCCTGTGCCTTATCTACATTAGCACCTTTCTCCTCTTCATGCATCAACGCCATGTCAACGAGATTCTCGAAAGTAGCCCCCCATAGGAATGTGGGACATAGCTAACCCGTGTAAAGGTTCATTTAGACCCTTGGAAAATACCAAAGCCTTCTTATGCGGTGTATTAACTAATTCCATACCAAATCTTACTAACTGGTTAAACTTGTTAACGTACTCCTTCATAAACAAACTCCCTTGTTTCAAAGCTAAGAACCTCTCCATGTATAAACTCTCCTCCGCTTGTGAAAGAAATTTCAACTCGAAGCTTCATCTAAAGTCCATCCACGTCTCCACTGCACGTCCTCCATTTGTTACTTCCCACCAAAAGGAAGCTTCATCCTTCATTAACCAAGCAGCTAGCTGAACCTTCCTTCCCTTGTCTATCTCAAAGATACCAAACAAATCCTCCACTTCCTTGAGCCAATTCCGAGCCTCAACAAACTTCTCAGTTCCATAAAACGTTTTTCCGCCCATCGCACGGAAGTCTTTGCATATCTTAGAAAAAGCGTCTACACGGGGAGGAGGAGGAGGATCGGCTGCAGCTGGGGGAGGAGGAACATCTGCTGGGCCTACGGCAGTAGCCCTAGCCTCCAGATACCTTCTAAACCAGCCTCGTATCTGTACACCCTCGGGTATAACGGGTTCCCCAGACATGCTAAAAGGAAAAAGGAAGAGATTCAAAACAGAGAATCGAAAGATAGATATATGGATTTCGGGGATTATGTTTTCCATAATAAACTTTTCTCTTGAAAATACCCTCTTTAAAACATGTTTTTGAAAATATTTTTTTCTAAAAATGTTTAGAAAACGGTTTTCAAAATCTTTTATCTGTTCCGGTAACCTTCAGCTCTGATACTACGTGTAACACCCCACGTCCATTAATGTCACTCACTAAGGGAATGCATTAACTTTCATGGAGTATTATAAGAGTATAGAACAAAATATCACAAGACAGATAAATAAATTGGTACTTGAGAAAATTCAATTTTTTTTCATTGCAGCTGAAAAGCAAAATATGTCTGGTTACAACATCAAAACCATATACTAAAGCCAAGTACACAAATATCCATCTTGTACAAAATTATTATCAGAGTACATAAAAGTAAAACCATAATCCCACTCCAAATAGCCATAATGGAAAAGAGATAAAGCTGAGCATTACTTTCAACACTTGCAAGCACTTCAAGAAGAAAGGAATCCAAGTCAAGCTTCACTAATCCCAACCTGAGGACCTTGGGGGGGGGGGAGGAGAAAAGAGGCGAAACAAAAGGGTCAAACATAAGTCTAGCGAGTCTAGTGACTTTAACAATATAATCAGTAAAGTAACAGGATAAGAACATAAACTGGATATAAGGGATGACTGTAACATAAGCAAAT
Source organism: Allium sativum (assembly GCA_030737875.1). Taxonomy (NCBI): domain Eukaryota; kingdom Viridiplantae; phylum Streptophyta; class Magnoliopsida; order Asparagales; family Amaryllidaceae; genus Allium; species Allium sativum. The sequence continues at coordinate 498,345,047 of CM060920.1, forward strand.
ATGACAAGGTAAACAAGGTAGGTAAGATAGGACATCGACCGCACTTCTAACCACTATAAGATATGCTCTGCACCGTACCACATACTAGTTACATACTAAAAGATGATCCCTCCCTACTAATCATAATAATGGTAGCTTCGTGCACCCCTAGCTACTCTCGTAGGTGCCCATTTGCTCATACCACCACTAGTTGTACCCACTACCCTCCCCATTCGATCGGCTTCCTAACCTCGTAGATACCTGTGTTGGTCCCACAATAGGGTGTATCACACCCTAAGGTGGCAACCCCGATACTACTGAAATGCACAACTTATAACTACACGATGCAACAAGTCTTACCTACCAGCCCAGACCCACACACGCACATGACTCCGTTGGACTTGCACTGCCATCGCTAACTCTTTATTGACCTCTTACAATCAACCCCAGTAAGCATGTCCTTGTCCTCGACCTAGTTCGAGTTCATATAGATACCAAAATGGGTTACTGGTTGAAAAGGGTCCACTCACTTGACACAAGCTTCCCTCCTAAGCTTGGTCCCCACTAGGAATTCCCACTTAACCCCTCTTTATCCCCATGTCTAATCACATGTCTTATCTTGGTTAAGTGCTTTTATTATTTCACATGCTACCCATGTTACCCACTTAACCCTTTATCATCCCCATGTCTAATCACATGTCTTATCTTGGTTAAGTGTTCATCAGATTGTCGTTTTGCGGTTGCTGGATATGCCGGGCGGTTCTGGGCAGTCTTATACCGCAAACTGAATCTAACCTCGTGTCTTTGCATTATTACGCATCTAATTTCTGCCTTTGACCTCTTACATTAGACTGCCGTTTGCGGTTGCTGGATATGCCGGGCGGTTCCGGGAAGACTTCTACCGCAAACCAAGTCTAACCTCATGTCTTAGACATTCATTATCTCTTCTTTTCTACAAACCCAAATTCAAGTTCTGACTTATTACATATATTCCAATTGCCCATAATTTCCAATTCAAGTTACATTTATAATTCCAATCCAAGTCAAGCCTAAATTCCATGTATATAAATTGTACCAATTTATGCCCCAAATCAATTACATGATTACAAATCAATTTATGCCCAATTACATATTATTCAATATTTTCCCAAACTTTTCCCAATCGTTCCAACGTTATTCGTACGCAAATCTCAACGCAATATGTTAAGCTCGAAGTTAGCCTAATCTCATAAAGAAAAAGGAAAAGAAGAAGGGAAGAGAATCATGACATCAAAATTGGCATAAAATAGGCATATGAGACATGAACTGGCATAGAACAATAAAATAGATCCAATAGGCATATGACAACAGTAATTTGGGTATGAATCTGAAAGATAAGAAATCTACAAAACTTGATATGATTCGTCTTACTTACAGGCATGATCATTAAATCCAATTTACAATCCTATCACAATTACTTTTTAATTATATGTGAAAGTAACATAGACTCACAGCAACAATATTTAGGAGAGAGGATAGATCTGAATTCTGATTTCTGAATTTTATTAGCTAACCGTTGTTGTAGAATTTGATTCTTATCTTCCAATTTGAATACTCTTATTCTGATTTTCTTTGGTGGAGAAGAATGGCTAGGTTAATTTAGATTTGAGCAGCATGGAGGCGCCATGGATTAGTGTAATGAAATTAGGGTTAGGTTTAGGTGTCTATTTATAGGATTACTAGGTGTATTTGGACCTTTAGATTAGACTAGAAACCATCTGAACCATCCAAACCAGAAAAACACGTCATCAGCCAATCCCAGAAGGACACATCAGCCCTAGAACACCCAAAACACGTTGGCCAGATCTGGGCAGATGGGGGTCGACACCCCTATAGAGGGGTCCACACCCCTATCGACACCCCCTATGTGGGGTCGACACCCATGTCGACACCCCCTAGGGGTCGACAACTACAAGCGGGAATTTTCCCGCTCAGCCCTTTTCGCTGATTTCGAATTTTGAATTCGTTTTTGATTTTTAATTATTATTTAAATAAATTCTGCTTTAAACTGGAATCTTCTAAGCTTCATAACTTCTTCATATGATATCCGATTTACGAAAATTCGGACTCTATTCCAAGAAGAATTCCGAGACGAACGCAATGGCGCAGCCCGTTTCCCTTAATTCTTCTTATAAAAATTAAGTATTCTTTAATTATCCCTTATGTCATGTTTTAAAATTACGGGGTGGTACAGCGGACGTGGTTCAAGCATTTTTTGGTGACCAGGATAGTTCAGTATCTTGTTCTTTGTTAAGCCGATGATTTGTCATTTTTAGTAGTGCTACTTTGTCATAGCTTCTTGGGTTAAACTGTTATGTCATTGTCGTCAACGTGACGGATGGAAATTGGTGGTCAATGGTGAGGTAGGCTTTTTTGTTGGGCATGGAAGTGATTGTGAGTATGTCATATATTGTATGTTTTCAAGTCAACAGTCTCTTGTTTGAATTGTAAGTATGTCTTAGGATGTATTGTCTCTTTGTAGCAGCATGTTTGTGAGTTCATATGTATGCTCAATATGTCATTTTCTTTGTAAGTTCAATATGTAATAGTCTTGAGTGATTTCCCTCTGCATGAAGATGTTTTGTAGTGTGATTTTCACTGCAACTATAGGCAGGCCCTATCCAATTGGTTGGGTTGCCCCAACCCAAGTATGAAACTTAATTGAGGAAAAACGAAAAAAGCTAACGAAACGACCAACACCAGAATCGAACTCAGGTCATTTGTTAGTCAGTCAAGAATACTTACCACTCTACCAACCTCTCTATTATATTGCTAGTTTATTTCTAAACAAACATTTGTACGAAACCAATAGTTTCCCTCTTCCGGGGGTTACCCCAGGCATCGTCTTTGTGGCATTAACCTAGAGTCGGGCCTGACTATAGGTGTCGAGTTTTCCAAGTCTTTCTTGGAAACCTGTAGAATAATGTTCATCTTGCGAGGTGAGTTATAGTGGACAGTCCACTTTAAAAAACGTCTTGAGTGGAGTCCACCTTACAAACTGAAAGTAGTGGGTAGTCATACTGTCAATCTCCTGTAATAATGTATTTATTATAATAAAAAGTGTTATAGATTACTCTAAAAACTTGTCGGTGTTGCCAAAAAAGCAAAAATCATATCATTATACTCAGCAATCTCTGCCTTTTGATCATAACAATGATATATTAAGATTTTGAGTTTTGAATAAATGTATTTGATGTGATATGATCATGCTACCCCTATTGGATGTTCCCCTTACAATTGAACTTCCCCGCCACAAACACGTGTTTAAAATTAGAAATTAGCACTCAAAAACAATTTTCATAAATTTGAATTTTGAATAATAATAACACTCTTAATTATTTATTTATCAGTCAAATTCTTAACCTCCCTCACTTTTTTATCATCAAAAATAATAGTAGTAATTGAAATAGTAGTGAATTTTGATTAAAAATTATAAAGCCAAATCAAAAGAAAATTATATATTTCAAACTTCGATTAATTGAACAAAAATTATAATATTTCATTAATTAGAAACAAATTATGCTTATGAAAGAATGGTAGAAATACAATAAATTTCATATAATTTTTAATTCAAATAAAGGAATGAAAATTTCAAATTATCCAATTAAAAAATTATATACAATTTAAAGCCTTTAACCATTGGCAAATTCTGTTCATACACCGCACATGGCTTTACCTACACCATGGGATTTTAAATAAAATTTCAGACCAAAATGACCTTATTAAAAAAGAATGAATATTAAAGAATGAAAATATATACAATTCTCCTCTGTTTGCATTATGTAAACTCAATATAATTTCTCTTGTAAAGTTAGTATATTATAAATTAATTTATATCACTGGTTAAATTAATTTTATATTTCTTTTAATGATTAAAATATATTCATATCATTATAGGCAACATTTATATACAGTCAATTTTAACAGTTTTCACTTTAATTAAATATAAAATTAAAATTTAAAACTAAATACTAAAATTAATGTTGTACAGAGTACCAAATTCTTCAATCATTCATTCAAATCTAATCATGTTTAAACTTAACAGCAAAATTTAACAAGTTTAACTTTTTAATATTAAATAAAATAAGTTCAAATTTCCATCATCTAAAATTAAAAGTGATTTAAAAATAAACAATCAAATAATTTAAGATACTAGTGTTAAAATAAAAGTTTCTTTTTAGTTTTAGCTAAATATATTGCATTGAATTCCCAGTTTTATGTAATTTAGTTTTAAGGTTAAAGAGAAGAAAGGTGATGAAAATATAAAAGGGTAATTTTGTGAAAGACATGGTGTATGAAAAGAAGTTTTTGGTGTATGCTATTTTGTTTTATTTTATTTTACGGTGTATATTAGGGAATTATAGGTGTATGAATAGAATTAGCCTTAACTATTTTAAGCACATTTTGATCATGCATAACTATTAGGACTTTTAAATTAGGTTAGCAATAACTTAAAATTGTCAAGTATTTTCTAATCATGTATAACTCCTAGGACTTCTAAATGAGATTAATAAATACGTAGACTTTTATTCTTCTCTTATATAAGTTCCTTTCATGCATAATCGTAAATTTTTTAAATGAGAATGGAAGCATATATACAGAGATTAAGGTAATTCACTCATGTTTAATTGCGAGGGCATTTAAATGAGAGTGGATACTCTAGGACAAAATTATACGTTTTTTAAAGAAAATCCTCATTTTAAAAAAAGCTCTTTACATCATATTGTTTATGGAAATAAGAAAGATGCTAGTAAAGGAAATGATAATGGAATAAGTACTAATTTAAAAATATTATAAGATTTATTTAATTTTCATGAAATTTTAAATAGTATTTCCATTAATTGTGAAAAAATATTTTGATCACTACTAATCACAATTTCAAAATCTACAAATAATTTTGATTATCTCCAAAAATGGTTTAATTGGTCAGTAAATTATTATTTTTGAGTAAATAATTAATAATGTTTTCAAAATTGAAAATATGAGAATATCAATTTTATGCAACCGGGGTTTTCTGAGAAAATGTGAAAGTTGAAAATCAGTTGCAATGATCAATCGATTGAATGCAGTGAGATGTTGTTTAATATCGCATGTACTTTGGCAGCGTCTAGTGTTATATAAGATACCTCAAACACTTATTTTTCTTTTAACCTATTGTATAATCCTCATACTCATTCGAAATTTCTAACAACACCAATTACATCATGCAAGACAACATTATCTTTGTCATATAAAAGCACATAGGATAAATTCAATCACAAGGATGTAATCGAGTGTTGATCGATGTTTTAAGACAATTTTCTAAATTAGCTCACCTAAGACAACCATTATTTGAAAACTTAAATCTCAGAATTCAAACTGACTAAAAATATGTAAGTTTTAGACATTCAAAATTGCTAATAACTGAAGATGGTTTCAAAACAAACCTACAAGTGACCCAGAAATTAATGAAATTAGCACAACTTGTTTATGTACAGTGAAAAGCTTTTTGAGTAATATGTTGAATTTATGTTTTTTTTAGTTTTCCCATAATAAATTAGCAAAAACTTATAACACTATAGTTATTAGCTTTTCGACACTTTAAGAATTTTAAAAATCAAAATAAAATTGTTCAACATATGACCAAAACATTACAACCATGTCAAAATTTTTGAATGTTTATAAATAACAATTCAAATGGATTACAAACTTTCAACCTATAAAGTTCAGATTCTAGAAAAAATAACAAAAAATAAAACTTGTAAAGATTTCAAACTATTTTCCATAACATCTTGAATATTGCAAATTGAAGTTTAGAAGCTCAAGACATGACAAAAATACTACAACAATGTCAACATGAGATATCATTAACAAGAGAATAAAAGCAAAGTTTACAGATCATACCTGACTTACCGTTGAAATTGTGAACTTATGGATCTCCAACTCGGCATTCTATACTAAGAAACAATGAAAATTTGCAACAACAATAATATGAAATAACTTCCTTTCTATCTCGCTCAAAGTTGTTTTTTAGCCAACTTTGTTACCTATTTAAGGGGTCGCTATTTAAGGGGTCGAGCGACCTAACAAAAGATATAGAACCACTCTTAAATTTGTTTATTTCTTTAGACATCCAAACTTGTCTAAACAACAATCCGTTGGCATTTAGAAAAGTACCCTCAGGAACCTAAAATTGTTTAAATTTAATTAAATTCATCTTTTTTAATTTTTGGGACTTAGGCTCGTTTAATCAGATTGTTTTTTATTTCGGCAAGGCAACCAAGCTTTTTATAATGGGTTGTGCCACTCTTTGTTTGAAAGGAAAAAGAAGAAAAAAAGTAGTTCTGCATAAGCACAGAACTACCGTTACTGGTTTGAAGTATTAGCAATCTATGTAGATACATAACAGGAGAGAAGCTGAGTGCTACTGCAACTAATACAACTGGTTTATAGTGTCCAACCACTAAAAAGAGAAAATATGAGTAAGAAAATTGCATCTCAATACTACTTTGTGACCCGAGATTCTGCCTCATCAGGGGAACCAATGCTAAGTACAACCGTAGAAGGCGTCATATGGTAGACATATGCAGCCAAAAGGCCAGCTAGGCACGCTACAAAAGACCGGTGGTAGAGAAAATATGTTTCATATCCCAAGTATCATCTTGCAAGATCAAATCATTATCTTCACTTAGCTGTCCTTCATCCCACAAAGTCAAATCATTACCAATAGGTCGATAATATAGTATGTGAGACTTTCCAATACCCCTAACGAACTTGTAAAAAGGTCTGTTTGGGCGTCATGTAAAAAAAAACTTGTAAAAATAGTGTTCAAAATAAAAACACATCTTAGAACCTAGATGGACCAAACCAGTCTCACCGTATACCCATCTAAAACTAGTATCATTAACTTCTTCCACTTTATCCATAGGCACAAGGATGTCTGGCACAACCAACTTATCTTTGGGATCCCACTTTCTGACAGGGGTTTAGGAAGTGGAATATTATCACGAGAAGGCACATCAATCAAAACTTTACAATACTCAGTGGTATGACCAAAAGACTTTCTGGATGTGTAAATATTTGGTTTCCACTTATATTTCACGTTGACAATAACATTATGGTCATCGATGCAAATCTTTAGCTGCGAGGAGAAAGGCTTGTCCAGGGTAATTTTAATCAAAGCTTTAGCATGAACAATAATTTTCATGAAAACAGTATTCACATCAAAGCATTTAAGCCTGCCAATATGACATGCCAACTAGGCCAGGCCAAGTAGAAGCTGAAGAACGGATGGAACATGCTTGAATTGGGTCTAAATTGGAATCGACAGTACTTGTTCCCTGGCACTGTCAATAGAAATGCTCCAAGACGTAATAATTAATGGCTTGCCTTTAATAATAGAAGCAACACCTTCCAAGACTCAAAGTATTTTCTCCATGGAAGAGAATTTAGGTAAATCATTTTGTTAACAAATGTAAAGTGCAAATCACAACGGATTTTCCATGCACTACGACAAGCAATAAGCATATCCACACACGGCGGTTTCGAATCAAGAAAGAAAACCACAAATTGTTCCTTCTAAAATATTGCAACCTCATTGTGTATTTCAGGTGGCGGTTTGTATCCATGGTCGAAGACAGGAAATGTAAAATCAGCAGGGTATAGCCACCGGCTATAGGAGGGAGTGATGTTAACAAGTAAGCCCATTTTGCATTGCAAGAGAAACTGCTGTTCGGGCACCCTCACGAGCAGAAGGTGTGCATTGTGGATTAATGCAAAATGTTGATTTAACTACTACTGATATCTCATCCAACACACTCACACAAACATTAGTGCTAGAATCACTTATCGGAAGCAACATATGCTCAACGGGACAAGAGATATTCATAGTTTTATCACCAACATCACCGAAGTATAAATCTTTTCCAACATCGCCCAAGAGTAAATCAATTCCATCCACTTTAGCCGACCATGATTTGGGCACAGTAGCTAGCAATGAAGTTACAGGATACTCACCCAGAATTGCTGCGCAAGGAGTCAAGATTGGGAGGTGCCAAAGGTTATGTCTTGCAATAACAAGGCCATTGGATTGTTAATGGTGTCTTGCTACCCGTGGCAATGGGATTAGTTTTAGATGCAGATACACTTGACTCTAAATCAAATTCAGGAGCTAACCCTGGTCGACTGATAAGCACAACCAGATCTGGTGAGAGAGGAAGGCGAACCAGAGTTAATGGACGAAAAGAATCTTGCTTTTGTCTTCCGATTCTTGATCATGAGAATGACCTAAGTGGGAAGCACGGGTACATAGCAGAGTGAAGAAGATGAGGGATAAAGAAGCAGAAGTCTATTGACACGACGGCACAAGAATCACCTATACATGGAGCTCACCATTCTGACATGTTATTTTGAATGATTGTTTTTATTTTTAGACCAATGCTTATAAAGATTGGCAAATTGTATTCCAACCCCTGTTCTTAATTAGTATCCCCCTAAAACAAAAAAGGATACCCTTATAATTAGCTAGTAGCACAATCCCCCTTCTTTCCAAAAGTACCCTTCCTCATGCATAATTTTCATTCTCTTCTAGGTTTACACTCACTCACGTATACTTCATTGCTCTCAATATTCATCGCTCTCAAATCGATTTCTCTCTCAATATTCATCGCTCTCAAATACTTTGATTTCTCACTCAAGTAATCCGTGAACAAGGTAATGTAGATTCTAATTTAGGTTTCTTCTTAATGTTAGGGTTCTTCTCCATTTTTTTCGATTTTAGGTTTCGGTAACCTGAATTGTGTGCATTTGAATTGTTGATGTTCGGTGGATAACGTGGATCAGGTTACCACAGATTGTTATTGTGTAGGTAGAAATTTTTCGGTTTTTTTGTTCGATCCAGGTTACCACGGGTTAACACAATGTGGAAAAAATGTTATCCATGTACGATGTTTACGTGGAAGTTTAACCAACCACGTTAACATTATCCATGGTAATATAACAAACCACGTAGTATAAATTCATGGGAAACTGCAAAATGATGTTTACCATGTTGAGACAGTGCTTGGAAACTATATCAACCACGTTAAGAGACTGCGAGGAAACCTTTTTATCCATACACTCTTGCTTCATGGTTTATTTGTATTCCACGTATGTTGTTTGTGTGGTGACCTATAATTTTAAAAAAATGCGACGATGTAAGTAAAGTAACTCGCTTATGATGTTTATTTCCAAATGCCTCCTTGTAAACGTATGACAGCTTCCGAAAGGAAAAGGGGAATGGAGAAAGGAGCACAAGTGCGGATATGAATGAGGATAGGGATGATGAGCAACATGAGGAAGCCGAGGATCATTATACAGTTGCAGTAAGACGAACTGAAGATCAGCAAGAAGAAGAGAAGTAAGGTGAAGAAGAAAAGCAACAACATGAAGAAGAATAAAAGCAACATGATGGATCACAAAGTGATGCGGGGAAGAAGAAGAGGATATGGGCGACAGTTCAGACGGTGGTGGTAAAGAAGTTGTAAACGAGAAAGGAGGACCAAGAACCAATGATATGATTAGGGAGTTTGATACCAATGTGACTTCTATGATATGGCTTGACCAGGTATTGCTAATAATTTTTAGTAAATGAATTTTAACTACTTCATATTCTAAATTACATATTTATTTGTGTAGGAACGAGCACCGCTTTCGTGTGTCAACCATGCACAAAAGGTATCCGACTGGAAGATTTTGGACAATGCTACTAGATTCAAAGCTATTATTGAGTTGTCAAGATTATATCCCATTATTAGCATTTGCTACAAAAGTGTTAACAAGTATTTGATATCGGCGTTTGTAGAAAGATGATATCCAGAGACTAATTCTTTCCGTTTGCCAGTCGGTAAGATGACCATTACTTTTGATGATGCAACGTCTCTATTACGTATTCCAGTTGAAGGCAAATCTATACAAAGTAGGTCATATGACGTGGAGCAGGCCGTTAGCATTGTTTCAAAATACCTTGGAATTTCTAAACAAGTAGCTAGGATGGAAATGAATGAACCGGTTGGTCATAAACTAAGTTTTTCTGCATTATATGATGTATTTGAAGATGTGAGCGATGATTGGATGGATCAGGCAATTAGGCGTGCAGCTCGTGCGTATTTGTCATATTTGCTTGGCAACACGTTGTTTGCCGATAAAAGCAAGACTCATGTGCACATTTCCCTTTTGGATCCACCTAAGCACTTGGACGCTGTTAATACATACTCATGGGGTTTAGCAGCACTAGCTTTTCTCTATAGGCAGCTTGGATTAGCAACTCGCATGGGTGTGAAACAAATTGTCGGGTTTCTTTGTTTACTTGAATCGTGGATATTTGAGCTCTTTCCCTGCTTTCATCCATTAACAAATCTGTACAATGAGAATTTACCCCGTGCTGCTCGATGAAATCCGTCTATTGATTGTGGTGCTTCACTAGTCAATATACGCTTATTCCTCGATAACATTCAAATTGAATAGGTAAATATTTTCATTTATTATATAACTAATAGTAGTAGTGACACCATCATCCAAATAGAATTAATGATTTATTACATGTAGAATTAATAATTCCCTACATCGTTGTATAGGTTATCTTTGATCCTTATATTTTTGCATGAGACTATCATCCATTCCATCCTATATCTTGGTATAGTGGTTGCATTCTCTGCTTGAATGTTGTAGAGCCGTATCATCCTGACAGAGTGCTTAGAGAGTTTGGTAGACTTTAGAACATTTCATCGGCTCCTATACCTCCTGTAGCAGTAAATGCATGTCGAGGTACAACTTCTACTACATACACTCGAGTGCGTTATCAATTTTTGGGAAGTATATGGGAGAATTGGTACAATCACGTGATAGCAGAAGGACGTAGATCAATACCCCTCCATTATTCTTTTTTGAGTTACACAGACGATTATATGGAGTGGTATAAGGAGCATTGTGTCTTGCGGGTTCATAATCCACTACACTTACCGGATAATGTCGTGTTTGAAGTCTCCCATTTTCAACCCACTTACAATCAATTTTGCTCGGTATGTTTCTTTTTGAATCAGTTTATGTTATCATTCCATACTTCGCTTATATTTAGTTCAAATTTTTTTCTTCTAGACCCTCCATGAAGTGCATGGCTTGTTGAATGATCCTAATCCTCAAGTTGCTAATGCTAGAGTTGTTGTTGGACACTACTTCTAGCCTAAAGTTTAGATTGTTTACTAGTTTTAGTTTGTTTATGATGGAATGCTCTAATTTGTATTTTGATGGACAAGGTTATGATGGTATGATGTATTTTGGATACAGGTTACTACTACTGTTTTTGGATGTTATGCTGTAATTTGTATGTCGTCTCAATGTTGTATTTGGGTTCATTGCTAGTATGCAATTTCAATTTATTTTGGAACAAGTTTAATGGTATGCAATTTTATTGCTGGTATGCAATTTCTGAATGTATGTTCTTAAATTTAGGTGTTGATTCAATGCTGTAATTTGATTGTTGTTTCAGTTATTTGGAAATTATGTACGTTGTTTCATTTATATGCTTTTTTGGATGTAATTGTTGTTTTCCTGAGTTTCTATTTTTTTTGGTTTTCTGTTTCTACCCCGTTCTATCAAAACGTGGTAAGGGTCAAAACCACGTGGAACACAAATGAGGTTAAGAAAGTATCCTCGTAAATTACATACGAGGTTAGTTTACAAACCAAGTAAGATTGAATCGTGGTTTGTCTCTGAACCACGCTAAAAAAAATCAAGCACAAAATTATATGTTTTTGGGGAATCCAGCACACTCTCATAAATCGTGGGTTTTTATTATCCACGTAGCAGTTAAACGTGGTTGTAAACCACGTGTAACGACCCGCATTCTGCGCATCATAGGATCGTAGAATATTTATTTCTTTCACATACGAAGTCGTATGGTCATGTAACTTTGGGAGACGACTATTGGGGTCATTTCCCATGTTCATGATTTTTCCCGATTTTTAAATGACCATTTTACCCCTAGTTAGCACTGTTTTGGCCATAACTTTTGACTGGAAAGGAATTTTGACCTGAAACCACTTCCATTGGCTTCGGATGATGGTTTCTCTTTCCGTAGAGTGGTCACATTAGCCAAACGGACTTACCGTTTGGGAGATATGGCTGAAACAAGTTTCAGATGGTGAAAGACAGCTTAATTGGGCTTAAGCGGGTGATTAGCAGCTAGGCCCAAGGGGGATTTCGGGTTTAGAGGTATAGGAGGACTGATTAGGGTTAGGTTATCATTTTCATTTCAGTTTTGAGCCGCCACAAACCTCCTAGAGATCCTAGTAATGGCTTCCTACATCTAAAACACCCCAAATCACTCTCTAATTGAAGATTAGGCTTAGCAACACCAAATTAAGGAGAAAAAGCACCAAAGCAAGGTTGGAACTGCTGTTAGACATCAGTATTCACCCCGAATCAGAGGAGTTTCAGTTCTGAGAATTTCATTTGTGGCCAAGGTGAGTGATAACATCATTTTGACACTAATTACGGTTAATTAAGGGTAATTAGTGAAGATTAGCGAATTTATGCGTAAATAAATTCTGGGAAAATTCTTAAAATTCTAAAATAATGTTTTAAGGCTCTGTTAGAAATTTGGGTTAATTTCGATGTGTTTTGCTAATCGTATGCTTAAACATGATTAGGAGGGATTATAAGAAAATGTGAGGTTTTGGCCACTTTTGATCCATTTTGATTCATTTAAATTGTTGTTTGTTGTTTGTGGTTGTTATTACATGTTACTATGACTCTATGGTATGTTTCATGATTGATTAGAATAGTTAAATTGTTCGAAAACGTCGTCGAATGGCGTAGAAAGCTTGCTGGAAAGTTGCAGAAGTGTGCAGGCTCCGAACCGGTTCGGATCGGAGAAAGGGGTCGGATCGGACTAGGGAACTGACCAAGGGAATCCGAACTGGATGAGGACTTGCCACTGGAAGGAGTTTGGCAGGAAGGAAGGCCATTGCCTAGAGTTGGAGTTGGACAGGAGATCGGATCGGAGCGGTGGAGCGGATCGGATCGGAGTAAGCTAGGGAAACGGAGCGGATCGGATCGGAAGAGAGATTGGAGGCCAGATCGGATCGACTTGGAGATGCAGGGCTCGGATCGGAAGCAAAGAAGAAATAAGCTAGGGACTGGAGCGCTGGAGAGGACACCCGACCCGACCTGGAGGAGGACCCCGACCCGACCCGGAGCGAAGTAACCGACCCGAATCGAATGAAAGAAGGCAAGGAGAAGGACCCGAACCCAGAGGAAGGTGGCACTCCGAACCGAACCGAGCATGGGTGACCGAACCGAACCAAACTAGATGAGGAGCACCGAACCGAACCGTCTGTGGGCTATTACTACTACGCGATGACTCTTCTGAAGACCCACTCCAATTCGACCAAACCCGAGATGCAAAGGAAGTCCAAATGAGAAGTTAGAGCTTAAGATTCAGATGGGAGTCAACGAGTTCACTTCATGATTGGACTTTGCTGCGGGACGCATGCTAAGGAGTTATCGACACCTATAGCTTTGGACCACTATGGTAGGAGGTACGAAGGCGGATTCAGGGCCATTATGGCATTGGTAGAACCAAGGGCTATGACCAATGAAGTGGGTCATTGAAATGTTTGGTCATGACTCCAAGTGTTTGGCTTGGTCACAGCAGGGTTTCTACAAGTCGGGATTCGTCGTTGCCTCAGTTTGTCTAGTATGCCAAAGTGGTAGATGTCGTACGCTTTACGCACTGAGTGAGAGATGCGAGGATGGTTGCTATGGATGATTTGTTTGCTATCATTTTGACATGCACACCCCACCCCCGTATTCTTACACTATTTATTATGGCACCTTGGAGTATTGTACGGTATGTGGTACTAACTCTTTGGTTGCAGGTCCAGGTTCAGGTATGGTTTAGTATACCTGTTATTATTCTGTTTAGATGCTTATCGCTCATACCAGGCTTTATGTCTGACCCAGAGTTTTATGTCTCCTCTTATTACTCTGGGTGCTCACACGAGCAGACTAGAGATAGGTTAGCTGGTGATGCACGGGTAGATGATCCGGAGACGAGCAGGAGGCTTCCACGTAATATATATAGTATTCTCCCTGTGCTGTTGAAGATCACTGCTTGGGCATTGTTGGTGTATCTTCTATTTTAGCTTTCTTTTGTTTAGAGACAGTAAATTTGGAGAGTTGTAATAAGCTGTATTTGGATTTCCGCTGCTTTGAGATTGATGTTGGTTTTAGTTATCAGCTTATGCACTGTCTCGCTTGTTTTGTGTCAAGTATATTATTATTATATTTTATTCCATGCGCTGTGAGACATTCTACAGGTTTCTGGATTAGTTCATTCCCTTCTTTTCTTTCTTATGACGACCGTCTTGTGCTAGTCGGGCATGTGTACAGCGCACTTCTGGAGGAAATGCAGGCTGGTGCGAGGCGGGCCGTCACACTTGGTATCAGAGCTCTAGGTTGCGTAGTTAACCTAGGGAAGTTATCAGGGAGAGATATTATACGTATACGAGAGAGCGTATTTGTGATTACTTTGGTTTTTAAAAGCTATATATACTATTAGTAGTATAAGGATGAAGTCGTACTGCACTAGCACCACTATGGAATCGTTAATCATTTCCTTTTTCAGATTGACGATGAGCCGAGATACTAGAGGTGCTGGTAGGGGAGCTAATAATGGGATTGCTGCTGACATGAGGACGATGTTTACTGACCTCATGAGAGAGATGCTTAGAGATGTGCAGAGGGCAGCTCCCAATGGTGGAAATGGTGGTGGTCCAATAGTGCAGGCGCCAAGAGTCGACTTCGCCAAGCTGAATAAGGACTATACTAGTCTTGGTGGGAAGTCATTCCATGGAACGGAGTCGGCTACGGATGTTCAGGATTGGTTGGATAGTTGCGAACGTATCTTCGAGGATTTGGGTATCGAGGATGCAATGAGGAGGAAGTTAGCGTCCCGTCAGCTGCAAGGGCGGGCAATGAATTGGTGGAATGCTATAAAGGCAGCTACTCCCGAAGATCAGATTACTTGGGAGCAGTTTAAGGCTCGCTTTAGTGAGAAGTTCATTCCAGCCGCTCAGAAGTCAATGTTGTTTAAGAAATTCTTGGAGCTCAAGCAGAATGGCAGAGCTGTCTCGGATTATATTGCTGAATTTGACACTTTGTCGAAGTACGGGTTATCTCTTATTGATACTGCCGAGAAGAAGAATGAGAAATTCATAACTGGATTGGATCAGTACTTGGGGGAAAAACTTATTAACCACATCGATGAGACGTTTGAATCGATTGTGGGGAAAGCGTTAAGGTCGGAAAGTCTCTACCCTAAGTCGAAGACTGAGGTTGCATCCGCAGATGAGCCAAAGCCACAAGCAAGTGGTGGAGGCAAAGGTGGTTCCCAGAATAAGAGAAAGCAGAATCAGGCTAAGGATGGCCAGAAGAAAAAGAATAAGCAAGATGTGGAGTGCTTCAGCTGTGGTAAGAAGGGCCATTATGCTAGTAATTGTCGGGCCAAGCCAGCGGATAGGAAGTGCTTCAACTGTGGCCAAATGGGACATCACAAGGACAAGTGCCCACAGCCCCCTAAGGAAAAGCAAATGGTGAAAGCATATGCTCTTAATGCTATTCCTTCTTCGTCGAATGCCCCAACTGCGGCGGAGAAGGGAAAGAGTGTCGTCATTCAAGGTATGCTTTCTGTTTATGATGTTCCTGTTAGAGTTTTGTTTGATACCGGAGCTTCCAGTTCTTTCATATCTAGTGACCAGGTAGATAGGTTGGGATTGGAGCCCGAGATTGTCGATAGACCTTTAGTAGTGACGAACCCGATTGGTGGTTCGACTAGCCTTAGCATGATTTGTCGTAATGTGGTCCTATCGAGTCATGGATGCATGTTTGTTTGTGATTGCTTTGTTTTGGGCTTTACTGGGTTTGGCATTATTTTGGGAGTAGATTGGCTCCAAAGATACGGGGTGGTGGTAGACTGTGAGGGCTTGTTGGTGACAGCTAGAGCGGATGATGGGCGGAGGATAGTGTTTGGTGGTCTACCCAGTAAGGGGGTATTGGCTAGTTTTCTAAACTCCCTCGACATTCCGCATAGTGAGTTGTCAGGTTTGCCCGTGGTTGGCCAGTATCCGGATGTTTTCGAAGAAGTGACCGGACTTCCACCACACCGAGAGATTGAGTTTCGTATTGATTTGGTAAAAGATGCCAGACCTATAGTGATGCCACTTCGTCGTATGGCACCAAGGGAGCAGCGGGAGCTCGAGGTGCAAGTCAGCGATCTTTTGAGGAAGGGATTTATCAGAAGGAGTGTTTCTGAATGGGGAGCACCAGTTGTGTTTGCTACCAAGGCGGATGGTTCCCTTCGTTTGTGTGTAGACTACCGCGAATTGAATAAAGTGACGAGGAAGAACAAGTACCCTCTACCGCGGATAGATGATTTGTTTGATCAGTTGAGTGGCGCGAGAGTATTTTCTCAGTTGGATCTCGCGACAGGTTTTCATCAGCTTAGAGTGGAAGCTGAGAGTATAGCTAAAACGGCATTTCGAACGCCGTCTGGATTTTATGAATGGTTGGTTATGCCATTTGGGCTGACTAATGCCCCGGCATATTTTGTGGACCTTATGAATAGGGTATTCAGAGATCAGCTGAATAAGTCTGTCCTTGTGTTCGTTGATGATATTTTGGTCTATTCAAGGACAGAGGAGGAACACAAGGAACATTTAAGAGTAGCGATGGAGGTGTTGAGAAAACACCAATTGAAAGCAAAGTTTTCTAAGTGTCACTTCTGGAAAAGGGAAGTGAGGTTCTTGGGCCATGTTGTATCAGAGAGTGGTATTGCCGTGGACCCAGCAAAGGTGGCTACGGTACAAGATTGGCCTACGCCCAAGAATGCAACAGATGTAAGAAGTTTCTTGGGATTAGCGGGATATTATCGTAAGTTTATCCAAGGTTTCTCCAAGATAGCAGCACCATTGACCCAGTTGACCAAGAAGAATCAAGCTTTTGTCTGGGATGAGAGGTGCGAGAATGCATTCAGAAGTCTAAAGGACAAGTTGACAAGCGCACCGGTGTTAGTCATTCCTAAGGGGGATGAAGAGATGACGGTATACACGGATGCCTGTGGTACCGGACTGGGTGCTGTATTGATGCAAGGCGGTAGGGTTGTAGCTTATGCAAGTCGGCAGTTGAAACCGCACGAGAGAAGATACCCTACCCATGATTTAGAATTGGCAGCGATCGTGTTCGCGTTAAAGATGTGGAGACACTATCTCTTGGGAGAAAGATTTGAGCGGTTTACAGATCATAAGTCGTTGAAGTATCTATTCTCCCAGAAGGATTTAAATCTCCGTCAGCAGAGATGGTTAGAGTTCTTAGCTTCCTATGATTTTGACATCGCATACACACCAGGAAAGGGGAATGCGGTGGCTGATGCATTGAGTAGAAGACATGCCAGCTTAGGGGCTATGTTCCTTGAATGGAAGCAACTGGAGTTTATCGCGGGGTTTGATTTCAGACCAAAGTGCGAATTGGATCCAGAAATGTTAGCGAGTTTGACGGTCAGACCCACTTTGATTGAGCGGATCGGCTCTAGTCAGAGGGACGATCCTAACCTATTGGAAATCATCTCCAAGTTAGAGATGGGTATCGATGAGGAGGTGAACAAGTATGGGCTTGATCGAGATAGATGGCTTAGAAAGGATGGAAAGCTTGTTGTACCCAATGTCACTGGATTGAGAGATGAAGTGCTTAGAGAATGTCATCACTCAAAGCTGACTATACACCCCGGTGGTAATAAGATGTATCGAAATATGAAGCAGACCTACTACTGGGAAGGGATGAAAAGAGACGTTGGGAAGTTTATATCCAAGTGCATGAATTGCCAGCTAGTTAAAGCCGAGAAAAAGAAGCCTAGCGGGTTGTTACAGCCCTTAGAAATTCCCGAATGGAAATGGGAGCAAGTGTCGATGGATTTCATCGATGGGTTACCAAGGACTAGATCGGGATATGACAGCATTTGGGTAATTGTAGATCGACTGACCAAAAGTGCAAGGTTTATACCAGTTAAATCGACTAGAACGGCAGCTAAGTTAGCAGAATTGTATATGAAGTGGGTAGTGAGATTTCATGGAGTACCTAAAAGCATTGTGAGCGACCGAGACCCGTTGTTCACTAGTGGGTTTTGGAGGAGCTTGCAAGAGGCGCTAGGGTCAGAGTTACATCTCAGTACCGCATATCATCCTCAGACCGACGGTCAGACGGAAAGGGTGAATCGTATTTTGGAAGATCTCTTGAGAGCATGTATATTGAATTTTGGTGGATCATGGGATGACCATTTGCATCTAGTAGAGTTTGCATATAATAATAGCTACCAATCCAGTATCGGTATGGCTCCATTTGAAGCTTTGTATGGAAGACCGTGCAACTCACCATCATGTTGGATAGAAACTGGCGAGAAGTTTATGCTTGGACCAGATGTGGTGAGGGAAACTTCAGATAAGATCAAGATCATTCAGCAACGAATGAAGGCAGCCCAAGATAGGCAGAAGAGTTATGCTGATAAGAGAAGAAGAGACTTAAAATTCTCCGTTGGTGACTTGGTGTTTGTCAAGATTTCTCCGTTGAAGGGCGTAATACGATTTGGCAGGAGAGGTAAATTAGCACCAAGATTTGTTGGCCCATTCCCTGTTCTTGAACTAGTCGGGAATTTGGCATATAGAATTGACTTACCAGAGAAGATGGCGGGAGTTCACAACGTATTTCATGTTTCCCAACTAAGGAAGTTCGTTCACGACTCAGATATGACTATCTCACCTGATCAGTTAGAGGACTTCGAAGTAGAACCCGAGGCGGTTGGGAACCGCAAGCCGGCCCGTATTGTCGCACACGACATGAAGCAACTTCGAAGGAAGTCGGTGAAGCTAGTCAAGGTACAGTGGAGCGAAAACGAGAATGATTGTACTTGGGAAACAGAAGAGGACATAATGAAGAAGTATCCAGAACTCTTTGTCTGGTAAGATTTTATTAGCGATTTAGTTTTCCGCATGCTAGGATAGACTTGTTTGCTTGCTTTGCATGTTTGATTGTTGTATGTGGGTGTTAGGCATGCGGGATCCTGTGTATGTTTTGGGGTTAAGGAATTTCGGGGACGAAATTTCTTAAGGGGGGAGAGTGTAACGACCCGCATTCTGCGCATCATAGGATCGTAGAATATTTATTTCTTTCACATACGAAGTCGTATGGTCATGTAACTTTGGGAGACGACTATTGGGGTCATTTCCCATGTTCATGATTTTTCCCGATTTTTAAATGACCATTTTACCCCTAGTTAGCACTGTTTTGGCCATAACTTTTGACTGGAAAGGAATTTTGACCTGAAACCACTTCCATTGGCTTCGGATGATGGTTTCTCTTTCCGTAGAGTGGTCACATTAGCCAAACGGACTTACCGTTTGGGAGATATGGCTGAAACAAGTTTCAGATGGTGAAAGACAGCTTAATTGGGCTTAAGCGGGTGATTAGCAGCTAGGCCCAAGGGGGATTTCGGGTTTAGAGGTATAGGAGGACTGATTAGGGTTAGGTTATCATTTTCATTTCAGTTTTGAGCCGCCACAAACCTCCTAGAGATCCTAGTAATGGCTTCCTACATCTAAAACACCCCAAATCACTCTCTAATTGAAGATTAGGCTTAGCAACACCAAATTAAGGAGAAAAAGCACCAAAGCAAGGTTGGAACTGCTGTTAGACATCAGTATTCACCCCGAATCAGAGGAGTTTCAGTTCTGAGAATTTCATTTGTGGCCAAGGTGAGTGATAACATCATTTTGACACTAATTACGGTTAATTAAGGGTAATTAGTGAAGATTAGCGAATTTATGCGTAAATAAATTCTGGGAAAATTCTTAAAATTCTAAAATAATGTTTTAAGGCTCTGTTAGAAATTTGGGTTAATTTCGATGTGTTTTGCTAATCGTATGCTTAAACATGATTAGGAGGGATTATAAGAAAATGTGAGGTTTTGGCCACTTTTGATCCATTTTGATTCATTTAAATTGTTGTTTGTTGTTTGTGGTTGTTATTACATGTTACTATGACTCTATGGTATGTTTCATGATTGATTAGAATAGTTAAATTGTTCGAAAACGTCGTCGAATGGCGTAGAAAGCTTGCTGGAAAGTTGCAGAAGTGTGCAGGCTCCGAACCGGTTCGGATCGGAGAAAGGGGTCGGATCGGACTAGGGAACTGACCAAGGGAATCCGAACTGGATGAGGACTTGCCACTGGAAGGAGTTTGGCAGGAAGGAAGGCCATTGCCTAGAGTTGGAGTTGGACAGGAGATCGGATCGGAGCGGTGGAGCGGATCGGATCGGAGTAAGCTAGGGAAACGGAGCGGATCGGATCGGAAGAGAGATTGGAGGCCAGATCGGATCGACTTGGAGATGCAGGGCTCGGATCGGAAGCAAATAAGAAATAAGCTAGGGACTGGAGCGCTGGAGAGGACACCCGACCCGACCTGGAGGAGGACCCCGACCCGACCCGGAGCGAAGTAACCGACCCGAATCGAATGAAAGAAGGCAAGGAGAAGGACCCGAACCCAGAGGAAGGTGGCACTCCGAACCGAACCGAGCATGGGTGACCGAACCGAACCAAACTAGATGAGGAGCACCGAACCGAACCGTCTGTGGGCTATTACTACTACGCGATGACTCTTCTGAAGACCCACTCCAATTCGACCAAACCCGAGATGCAAAGGAAGTCCAAATGAGAAGTTAGAGCTTAAGATTCAGATGGGAGTCAACGAGTTCACTTCATGATTGGACTTTGCTGCGGGACGCATGCTAAGGAGTTATCGACACCTATAGCTTTGGACCACTATGGTAGGAGGTACGAAGGCGGATTCAGGGCCATTATGGCATTGGTAGAACCAAGGGCTATGACCAATGAAGTGGGTCATTGAAATGTTTGGTCATGACTCCAAGTGTTTGGCTTGGTCACAGCAGGGTTTCTACAAGTCGGGATTCGTCGTTGCCTCAGTTTGTCTAGTATGCCAAAGTGGTAGATGTCGTACGCTTTACGCACTGAGTGAGAGATGCGAGGATGGTTGCTATGGATGATTTGTTTGCTATCATTTTGACATGCACACCCCACCCCCGTATTCTTACACTATTTATTATGGCACCTTGGAGTATTGTACGGTATGTGGTACTAACTCTTTGGTTGCAGGTCCAGGTTCAGGTATGGTTTAGTATACCTGTTATTATTCTGTTTAGATGCTTATCGCTCATACCAGGCTTTATGTCTGACCCAGAGTTTTATGTCTCCTCTTATTACTCTGGGTGCTCACACGAGCAGACTAGAGACAGGTTAGCTGGTGATGCACGGGTAGATGATCCGGAGACGAGCAGGAGGCTTCCACGTAATATATATAGTATTCTCCCTGTGCTGTTGAAGATCACTGCTTGGGCATTGTTGGTGTATCTTCTATTTTAGCTTTCTTTTGTTTAGAGACAGTAAATTTGGAGAGTTGTAATAAGCTGTATTTGGATTTCCGCTGCTTTGAGATTGATGTTGGTTTTAGTTATCAGCTTATGCACTGTCTCGCTTGTTTTGTGTCAAGTATATTATTATTATATTTTATTCCATGCGCTGTGAGACATTCTACAGGTTTCTGGATTAGTTCATTCCCTTCTTTTCTTTCTTATGACGACCGTCTTGTGCTAGTCGGGCATGTGTACAGCGCACTTCTGGAGGAAATGCAGGCTGGTGCGAGGCGGGCCGTCACACCACGTATAGAACACATGTGGATTTTAAGATTACCTCGTCGTATGCATTTTACGAGGTTGTATATCTTTCCACGTTTTGTCGGACCTTTGTGACCATAGAAAGTTAAAAAAACTACCAAAGTTAAACCATAAGTTAACAAAAGATTTCCATTCATTGACATCGATTCCAGGTACATGTGCTCCCAATTCAATAACAAAATATTTCTACCAATTAAAAAACAAAAGATTGATCCCAGTTCAAAAACAAAATATTCAATAATAAAAGATTTACATTCGATAACATTGATCAAGTGCTATCATCTCAATTTGCATATGCATTTCTATCGTCCTAAGCTTGTCTTTGATCAGCGTAAATGTGCTCCCAACTACTTGCATCCGTATCACGAGCCCTGAACCATTTTGAATAAATAGGTGGGACAGGGTGCTTTGGCTCCAGTTCCACCTACGATTCCGTGAGTTATAAAAAAGAAATCAATGTGTACTCAATTTTTTATTAACCAGAAAGAGTTATACCTAATCAAAATGAACTTGATAAACAAACCTATAGCAATTTCTGTGCGATGTATTAGGGGAGGCACTATCCCTTTCAACGGAGGTATTGTCAACGTAAGTCTTTCACTAATGTTAAACACGACGACTTTATACCTATTTGCAATAATATAATCTACATCGGGCATTGACATCCACTTTTCCATCGGCGCAAATCCTTCATCTTCATGCAATAGACATTTGAGAAGTTCCGTGCTTCTGCCTTCCATTACGAACATGCGATCATACAAACTTTGATTTTCTTGTAATTCTTCATGTAAATCTCTCCTAATTTGACTCCATCTTGATTCTCCCAAACCAAGCAAAGCAGCCACACATCTAAACCCATAGTTACCGTCTGATCGGATGTCAACAATATCAGTAACAAAAGGCTTAAACATCGATGGTATTTGATGCAAATATGTTCTTATGCCTTCGATTAGTTCTTCTATCTATTTAAAAAAAATTGATATTGTATTTTTATACGGAACTGATTTGTATTATAAGTCTGGTAAGTCCAGTGATTATTTAGCATGTAAACAGGAAAAAGGATCATGACACGAATAAACTGAATCTAGGACAATACCCTAGAAATAAGATAACAATAAATACGGCAAGGTAAACTGAATATACTATCGCACTCATTTCTATTTCTCTGCACCTACTAACAAGTTTTTTCCACTAGCACCATGTGTTCATGATAAAATGATCCCCTTTTTCGATCGGCTTCTACACGCATGCATTTATGACTTGTGTTATTTGGCCCCGCTTGATTGTAGATACCTGTGCTGGTCCCACCATGGGGTGTATCAATTCCTATAGTTGCAACCCGACACAAATTCAAGATGCACAGTGTATACCACTGATGCCCAGTGCCTGATTTGTCCATGCTGGAGTACGTGCACTCCCATACTCCGTCGGAACCTACACTGCTGCACCACCCGCCGTTGTTTTAACCGCTTATAATCAGCCCAGTAATCGTGCCCTACCCTTCCTAGTTCAGGGTACCATGATACATCTATGTGGGTTACTGCTGAAATGGGTCCCCGTTACTAGGGTTTCCTAATCAACATGTTAAAATGGTTAAGTGTTCTCAAATTAACCTAACCCCCACCCATTAGTTTAGTTAACATGTTGTATTGGTTAAGTGTTTCCTTAATTTACTTAACCCTACCATTCTTAGCCTGTCTGTTTCTTAGCTTTAATTTATTCATTAAAGCACCAACCTCTCACATTAGATCTATATTGTTGCAGTTGCTGGATGTGCCGGGCGGTTCTGGGTAGTCTTACACCGCAACTCAATCTAACCTCGGGTTTCTGGGCTTAATGCGCTAACCTCTCATATTAGATCTGTATTATTACGGCTGTTGGATGTGTCGGGCGGTTCCGGGTAGTCTTACACCGTAACTAAATCTAACCTCGGGTTAGGCATATTCATCTTTTCATTAATTTACATATTTACCATTTATGTTTAGAGGTAATTAGGGAGAAGGATAAACTTTGCCGAAAAATTAGGCTGAAGGACACCAAGTTTTATTTTTAGTCTGAAGGACAAACTTTGAACCAAAATTAAGCTGAAGGAAAATGATAAATGTAATTAGCATTATATTCATTTTTTTACACTACACGAAAATGCTAGTTTTAAGTAGCATTATTCAGTTTTACATTGCAGAAAATGCTAGTTATATTTAGCAATGTCCTTCAACCTAATTTTTTTCAAAGTTTGTCCTTCAGCCTAAACATAAAACTTGACGTCCTTCAAACTAATTTTTTTTTCAAAGTTTATCCTTTTGCCTATTTTCCACTTATGTTTATATGTAAATTATCCACCAATGTTGTCAACTCAAGTCATGTCCCATTTACCCACAAAATTATGTCCATAAATTCTAAGGTATACAAATTATACCATTTTATGCCATTAATCATTTACATGATTATGAGCCAATCTATGCCAATAGCATGTAATTTAGTATTTTTACCAACATATCCCCTGTTATTCGTTCGCATAAATTACATAGAACGTTAGACTCGCAAATTAGCCTAACTTATAAACAAAAGGGAAAAGCAAAGGGACATGTAACATTCCAACGGCATAAAACAGTATAGATCAACTACGAATGTGTGATATAAATTTGGCATAGTACAACACAAATTAAATTAAGCATGTAAATGTGAACTTGCATTTGAGTTGGATCAAATTAACATAGATCTAAACATTCAAGCATGCAGATCTAGACATATAAGCATATATGAACATAACTTAGCTTATGAAATTGCATATAACATACCATAAAAGAATCACCAAATTTATATACAACATGATAGATTCATCACCAAATTAATATACAACATGATAGGTTCATCACCAAATTTATATACAACATGATAGGTTCATTACCAAATTAATATACAACATGATAGGTTCATCACCAAATTAATATACAACATGATAAGTTGTATCAATCACAATAGTCACGTAGGCATAGGTAATTTCAGAATTGCTACAAGGATAAACATGAATCAGAATACGATTATCTTACAACTAGGCACAGTTCTAGTTTCGCTTCATTACAAGTCATGACTTTTATTTGTTCAAATCTAAAGAATAACTGAACTTACAAACAAAAGAACAAATCTTGTTTTCTGGGATCTGATTTCTGAAATTGGAAAGCTATCCTTTGATGTAGACTACCGATTCTCTAGTTGACTTGGTTTTTAGTTTAGAGAAAAATGGAGGCTACGCCAGTTTGGCCATGGACAGCATGATGGCTTCAGAGAGCAAAGTTATGAGGTTTTAGGGTTGTTTATATAGAAGTTTAGATTAATGAGAGCCGTTAGATCAACCTTGGAGTAATCAGAGCCATCCAGACCAAATAGAGCCAACTGGAAATCGCCACATATGCCCAAATGACTCAGAAAATATCACTGGACAAAACAGCCCAGATCTGGCCGAGGGGGTCGACCCCTACAGGGGGGTCGACACCCCTCTTGGGGGGGGGGGGGGGTCGACACCTATGTCGACACCCCCTGAGGGGACTCGTCCCCTATGGGTGGAAATTTTCCCGCCCAGCTGATTCTCAAAATTTTTGAATTTCGAACTGCTCTTTGATTTAATTATTATTTATATTTAATTTTCGTTTGAACTTGAAATCTTCTGAACTCCATAACTTCTTCATATGGAGTCCGATTCATGCAAACTCGGACTCTATCTCAAGAAGAATTCTGAGACGAACGCAATGGCGAAACCCGTTTCCCCTTATTTCCATTTTTAAATTTTAGTATTCTTTAATTCATTACTTAATGTTCACAGAAAATACGGGGTGTTACATTCTCCCCTCCTTAAAGGATTTCGTCCCCGGAATCTTCAAGTCAAGAAGAATGTATATCCTACCATCCAATCGTCCATCTACTCAATCATCAAACACAGGCATCCATTGTCCTTAAAAAGATTTCAAATGCTTTCATGACTATATGCATAGTGTGTGTATATGTCCTTATCTAATGCAAAATCAGGCGGTCCACTGATTCAGTTGACCTCCTTAATGCAAATCAAGATAGTGTCATGAGTCCATTATGTATGCAATTATTCCTAGTCGTACTTTATAACTTCTACATGAGTGCACAATCATTCATACAAGTGTAACATCCATATGACAACACATCAAGTTTCAATCCGTATACAAATACATATATGCATATGCAACATGAAAGTGACTGATCCGATCTAGTACCTAGTGTGTGTGTGTATATGCATCCAGGAGCAACCATTAGCAACTACTTGCAACCATCAACCATAACATGTTTCAAATACATGTTTACATCCATTGGTTTCTACCTAAGGGTCAAGAATAGGACCGAGGAAATATACTTAAAATATAGATATAAGCATGCATAAACTTATGGAAAAGAGATCAAGGATGTACCCTCAAAAAGAAAAGGGTAGGCTGCACATATCTTGTCCTCAGTCTCCCTAGTCGGGTCTTCCTCAGTGTCACTCCATTGAACTTTAACAAGCTTGACTTCACGGTTGCGTAGCTTTTTGACTTCTATCCCTAAGATAGGAGTTGGAACTCTCCTCACCGTCGCTTCTCGTTCCACTCCTACTTCTTCTGGTATGCTTAGCTCCCCAACTTCTGCAGACTCATGTAAGCACTTTCGTAGATGAGAGACATGGAAAACATTATGAACTCCAGCCAATCTTTTGGGCAGCTCTACTTTATAAGCCATCTTCCCAATCCTCTCAATGATAGGAAATGGCCCTACAAATCTTGTGCCAATTTTCCTGTAGACCCAAAGCGAACGACATTCCTCAAAGGAGATACCTTAAGGAAAACTCTGTCTCTAACCTCAAACTCAAGGATGGTCCTTCTTTTATCAGCATAGGACTTCTGTCTATCTTGTGCGGTCTTCATTCGTCTTCGTATCAAGTCCACCTTCTTTGAAGTTTCTCTGATCATGTCGGGCCCAAGTATGAGCTTGTTTGTAGACTCCCACCAACAAGTTGGTGATCGGCATGACCTTCCATATAAAGCCCCGAAGGGTGCCATGCCTATGGTGGCTTGGTAGCTATTGTTGTAGGCGAATTCCACCAAAGGGAGATGATCCTCCCATGTCCCTCCAAAATAAAGAATGCACAATCTCAAGAGGTCTTCTAATAATCTGTTCACCCTTTCCGTCTGACCATCGGTTTGAGGGTGATAGGCCGTGCTTAAGCATAGCTGTTTGCCTACAACCTCTTGCAAACTCCTCCAAAACTCGCTCGTAGAGATAGGATCTCGATCACTTACTATGCTTGAGGGTATTCCATGCAGTCAAACCACCTATTTAAGATAAATGGATGCTAACGATGAGGCATTCCTCCTACTCTTAACAGGTATAAAGTGAGCGCTTTTAGTGAGCCTGTCCACTATTACACAAATACTGGTATTTCCCCTTCTTGACCTAGGCAACCCATCAATAAAGTCCATCGAAATGTTATCCCATTTCCACTGTGGGACTTCTAGAGGATGAAGCAGACCACTAGGCTTCTTCTGCTCCTCTTTGACTTCCTGGCATATCAAGCATTTAGAGACAAACTTAGATACATCCTTCTTCATGCCATTCCAAAAGAAAACCCTTTTTATGTCTTTATACATCTTGTCCCCACCTGGGTGTATGGTCAATTTAGAAGGTGTGCTTCTTCGAGGACGGTTTTCACCAAATCTCTTGCTTGTGGGACGCATAGTCTTCCATCCCATCTCAACCAACCCTTGTCATCGATGGAGTATCTATTGAGGTGACTAGAAGTCTCACCTCTTATTAGCTTGTCCATCACATCAACTAGCTGAGGATCTTCACGTTGTGCGGTTCCTATTGAGTCCAAAAGCGTAGGCCGCACCTCTAGCGATGCTAACAAACCAGGTACAAATTCAAAGGAGGGTCTAAAGTTAAAGTTAGTCCAAGCTTTGCCTTTCTACAAAGAGAGGACTTAAGGTCAGCTTTTTCCTACTCAAGGCGGCTGCCACCACATTGCCCTTGCCAGGGGTATAAGCAATCTCAAAATTGTATGAGGCAAGAAACTCCATCCACCTTTGTTGTCTTAAGTTAAGATCCTTCTGTGAGAAAAGGTACTTTAATGATTTATGGTCAGTAAACAATTCAAACCGTTCTCCTAGTAGGTAATGACGCCATAACTTAAGAGCGAAAACAATGGCAGCTAGCTCTAAATCATGAGTTGGGTAGTTTTTCTCATGTATCTTTAATAGCCTTCCTCCATAACAAACTACTTTGCCCTCTTGCATCAAGACAGCGCCCAATCCCGTTCTGCATGCATCTATGTATACTGTAAACATCTTGCTCCCATCAGGCAATGTCAGAACCGAGGCTGTTGTCAGTGCCCTTTTTAGTCATTGGAAAGCAATGTCGCAATCCAAATCCTAGGCAAAAGTTAGGTTCTTCTTCGTCAATCTATTAAGTGGGGCAGAGATCTTTGCAAAGTCTTTAATGAACTTTCGGTAAAAGCCCCCTAGTCCGAGAAAGCTTCGGACTTCGGTTGCATTCAGTGGAATCTTCCCGTCTTGCACCGCAACTACTTTTGCGGGATCCATAGCTATCCCTTCTTTGGACACCACATGTCCAAGAAGCCTTACTTCTTCTCTCCAAAAATGGCATTTGGAAAAATTTTCTTTTAGCTGATGTGCACGAAGAGTATCCATGACTTCCCTTAAATGCAAAGCATGCTCTTCCTCGAGAAGATAAAAATGTCGTCCACGAAGACCACTACAAATTTATTAAGGAATTCCCTGAACACCCAACTCATCAAGTCTACGAAATAGGCAGGTGCATTTTTCAAGCCGAAAGGCATGACAAGCCATTCAAAGAAACCATCCGAGGTCCTGAATGCGGTCTTATCAATGCTGTCCTCAGCCACTCTTAGCTGATGAAACCCGATAGCTAGATCTAGTTGGGAGAAAACCGATGCACCTACAAGCTGATCGAACAAGACGTCTATTCTTGGAAGTGGGTGCCTATTCTTCTTGGTCAACTTGTTTAGCTCCCTATAGTCAACGCATATGCGAAGTGAACCATCCGCTTTGGTTACAAACACCACTGGAGCACCCCATTTAGAAATACTCCGCCTTATAAACCCCTTTTCAAGCAACTCTTTAACTTGCTTGCTGAGCTCTTTCCTTTCCCTTGGAGCCATGTGTCTAACGGGTAGAGCAACGGGTTTTGCATTATCAACAAGGTATATGCGGAAGTCTATCTCTCGCTTCAGAGGTAAACCCTTCACCTCTTCAAAGACATCCGAGTATTCATAGACTACTCTAACAGATTGCAGGTTTTCAACAGACGCATCAAGAGATTCTAGATAGCTAAGCATAACAGAGTTCATGGGATTACAAGAGATTTCGAGAGTGTTACCGAGGCAAGTCATAAGTCTAACTACTCTCTTTTCACAATCGAGGACGGCACCATTACTGGATAGCCAATCCATGCCTAGAATCAACCCATAGCCCGTGAAGCCCAAAACATAGGCATTACATCTAAACCCAATGCTTAGTATAGAAATTTCCAAATCTAAACAAATCATTGATAAATAAGCCGAACCCCCAATTGGATTTGAAACAACCAAGGGATCCTCTACTATACTGGTGTCTGGGTGCAGAGATTCGACTAAAGCAGTAGATATAAAAGAGTGCGATGAGCCAAAATCAAAGAGAGTACGAACAAGATGATCAAAAAGATAAACTAAACTCTCAACAGAAATATTTCTACCTCGTTCTTGCGGAGGTGCTATGAGAGCGTGAACCTGCCCTCCAGAAGTAGATCCAGTCCTCTGCCCTTGCCCTTGCTTTCTTGGGCAGTCCTTAGCTATGTGTCCTGTCTCGCCGCACTGGAAACAACCACCCATCTTCCTCTTCTTCTTTCTGCAGTCCTTAATCAGATGTCCAGGTATACCACAAAAATTACACTTCCTCTTGTCACGGGGTTTGTTATTCTTCCCGCCCTTCTTGGAATCCGTCTTCTTGTTCTGTGATCGCTCCACTTTCTTGTCTTGAGGTACTTCCGCCTTTATCTCTTTCTTGCCGTCCTTATCTTCCTCCTGTAATAGTGCCATTTTCACTAGTCTCTCATAAGTTGCACCCATAGGTATATGGGTCATAACTAGGATGTGCAGTGGTTCGTTCAACCCTTTAACGAAATGGAGAGCCTTCTTATGTGGAGTGTTTACTAACTCCAATCCGAATCTAGCCAGCTGGTTGAATTGGTTGACGTATTCCTCGACCGATAGGCTTCCCTGTTTGAGAGCTAAGAACTTCTCCATCTGTAGGCTTCGTTCAGCTTACGAGAGGAATTTTATTTCAAATCTCATTCTGAAATCCTCCCAAGTTTCAACAGGTCTTTCAGCATTAGTAACTTCCCACCAATAAGAGGCTTCGTCCTTAAGTAACCACACAACCAATTGTATTTTCTGCCTATCGTCCACTTCGAAGATAGCAAACAAATCTTCTGTTTCCTTGAGCCAGTTTCTTGCTTCCACAAATGACTCAGTCTTATTAAAGTTCTTTCCACCCATAGCTCGAAAGTCTCTATATATCTTCGAGAATGCATTTGCAAGAGGAGAGGAGGAGAAGGAACAGCTGTAACTGGGGGAGGAGGAACGTCTACTGGGCCTGCATCATTAGCCCTTGCCTCCAGGTACCTTCTGAACCAACCAGGTACCGGCACGCCCTCAGGAAGATTAAGATCCCCAGACATGCTGAAACGAAAAGAAAAGGTTCAAAACAAAGGATAGAAAGATAGTGCATATGGATTTGGGGATTATGCCTTTTTTAAAATAAAACAACATTTTTCTCAAAAATGCTTCTTTAAACTTCTTCTTGAAAAATAGTTTTCAAAACTTTTTATCTGATCTGGTAAACCTTTACTCTAATACCAAGTGTAAACACCCCACCTCCGTTAAGGTCACTCACAAAAGGAATGCATTAACATTGGTGGAGGATTATAGGTAAAAGGTATAGGTAATTTACAAGACAGGCATATAAACAACAGAAAAACTAAATTTAATTTCATAAGCACGTGATCCAATCAGAACACTACAACAACTGTTTCAAAAACCAACTTCAAAATCATTAAAATAAAGCCTCTATTTGACTAAAACATAAAGAAGCATTAAACAATAATAAAGCAACATAAATTCCCAATTAAGAGTGTAACCACAGCCATAGCGCAAGAAAGAGAATCCAAGCAATACGTCTACTCTCTTCAAGCTTGAAAAGGTCTGCACTAAGCTGAAGTACTCCCGCCCTACGGACCTGGGGGGAGGGGGAACGGAAGAAAAGAAGGCGAAAGAAATAGGTCAAACATAAGTTTGGTAGGTCCAGTGATTATTTAGCATGTAAACAGGAAAAAGGATCATGACATGAATAAACTGAACCTAGAACAATACCCTAGAAATAAGATAATAATAAATAAGGCAAGATAAACTGAATATACTATCGCACTCATTTCTTTTTCTCTGTACCTACTAACAAGTATTTTCCACTACCACCATGTGTTCATAATAAAATGATCCCCTTTTTCGATCGGCTTTTACTCGCTCGCATTTATGACTTGTGTTATTCGGCCCTGCTTGATTGTAGATACCTGTGCTGGTCCCACCATGGGGCGTGTCAATTCCTATGGTGGCAACCCGACACAAATTCAAGATGCACAGTGTATACTACTGATGCCCAGTGCCTGATTTGTCCATGCCGGAGTACGTGCACGCCCATACTCCGTCGGAACCTACACTGCTGCACCACCCGCCGTTCTTTTGACCGCTTATAATCAGCCTAGTAATCGTGCCCCACCCGGCCTAGTTCGAGGTACCATGATACATCTATGTGGGTTACTGCTGAAATGGGTCCCCGTTACTAGGGTTTCCTAATCAACATGTTAAAATGGTTAAGTGTTCTCAAATTGACCTAACCCCCACCCATCACGTTAGTTAACATGTTGTATTGGTTAAGTGTTGCCTTAATTTACTTAACCCTACCATTCTTAGCCTGCCTGTTTCTTAGCTTTAATTTATTCATTAAAGCACCAACCTCTCACATTAGATCTATATTGTTGAGGTCGCTGGATGTGCCGAGCTGTTCCGGGAAGTCTTACACCGCAACTCAATCTAATCTCGGGTTTCTGGGCTTAATGCGCTAACCTCTCACATTAGATCTGTATTGTTATGGTTGCCGGATGTGCCGGGCGGTTCCGGGCTGTCTTACACCATAACTAAATCTAACCTCGGGTTAGGCATATTCATCTTTTCATTAATTTACATATTTACCATTTATGTTTATATGTAAATTATCCACCAATGTTGTCAACTCAAGTCATGTCCCATTTACCCACTAAATTATGTCCATAAATTCTTAGGTATACAAATTATACCATTTTATGCCATTAATCATTTTCATGATTATGGGCCAATCTATGCCATTAGCATGTAATTTAGTATTTTTCCCAACGTATCCCCCGTTATTCGTTCGCATAAATTACATAGAATGTTAGGCTCGCAAATTAGCCTAACTTATAAACAAAAGGGAAAAACAAAAGGACATGTAACATTCCAAAGGCATAAAACAGTATAGATCAACTAAGCATATGTGATATAAATTTGGCATAGTACTACACAAATTAAATTTATCATGTAAATGTGAACTTGCATTTGAGTTGGATCAAATTAACATAGATCTAAACATTTAAGCATGTAGATCTAGATATATAAGCATATATGAACATGACTTAGCTTATTAACTTGCATACAACATAGCATAAAAGAATCACCAAATTTATATACAACATGATAGATTCATCACCAAATTAATATACAACATGATAGGCTCATCACCGAATTTATATACAACATGATAGGTTCATTACCAAATTAATATACAACATGATAGGTTCATCACCAAATTAATATACAACATGATAAGTTGTATCAATCACAATAGTCACGTAGGCATAGGTAATTTCAGAATTGCTACAGGGATAAACATGAATCAAAATACGATTATCTTACAACTAGGCACAGTTCTAGTTTCACTTCATTACAAGTCATGACTTTTATTTGTTCAAATCTAAAGAATAAATGAACTTACAAACAAAAGAACAAATCTTGATTTTTGGGATCTGATTTCTGAAATTGAAAAGCTATCCTTTGATGTAAACTACTGGTTCTCTAGTTTTGACTTGATTTTTAGTTTAGAGAAAAATGGAGGCTACGCTAGTTTGGCCATGGACAACATGATGGCTTCAGAGAGCAAAGTTATGAGGTTTTAGGGTTGAGGGTTATGGTTGTTATATAGAAGTTTAGATTAATGAGAGCCATTAGGTCAACCTAGGAGTAATCAGAGCCATCCAGACCAAATAGAGCCAACCGGAAATCGCCACATATGCCCTAATGAATCAGAAAACATCGCTAGACAAAATAGCCCAGATCTGGCCGAGGGGGTCGACCCCTACAGGGGGGATCGGCACCCTAGTCGACACCCCTCTTGGGGGGTCGACACCTATGTCGACCCCTCCTGGGGAGAGTCGACCCCTATGGGCGGGAATTTTCCCGCCCAGATGATTCTCGAAAATCATGAGTTGGGTACTGCTTTTTGATTTAATTATAATTTATATTTAATTTCCGTTTGAACTTGAAATCTTCTGAACTCCATAACTTCTTCATACGGAGTCCGATTCGCGCAAACTCGGACTCTATCTCAAGCAGAATTCCGAGACCAACGCAATGGAGAAACCTGTTTCCCCTAATTTCCACTTTAAAAATTTAGTATTCTTTAATTCGTACTTAATGTTCACATAAAATACGGGGTGTTACAGGTGCCTATCTTAACATTAATGACACTTGGAAAGGTTGCGACCCTTTAACCAAGCGGTGCATGAATATGCGTGCCCATTTAAAATGAAACGATTGTATCCATTCAATTGAACAGACATGCCAGATCAAAAATGATCAAAAATAACTCGTTTCAGCGTATCAAGCCCAAACTGCAATCAGTGGCCTATTTAACCACGAGACCCTAAGAGTCCCCAGGCACAAGGCCCAATTTTTGACATTAATATAATATTGTGTCATGGACCCCAAGAGTCCCAAGGCACTAGGCCCAATTTTTGACACTCATATAATATTGTGTCATGGACCACAAGAGTCCCAAGGCACTAAGCCCAATTTTTGACGTTAATATAATATTGTGTCTTGGCTTAGCCACACGATGTTTACAATCCCACTTCTTTATTTATATAAGCCTATAGACAAGTGGGTATTCATATTTCATAATGCAGCACTTTGGTTTGCTTTCCTTTCTACTTCCAAAATTCTAGTTTCTCTTGCTCATTCATTTCCAATAGTTTCTGCTTTGTTGTTAACTTTTTTGCCATATTTGCATAAAGAGTGTTCCAGGTTTCCTAAGCTGTTAAAAAATGAGCGATACGATTAAAATCATCCATGTTAATTTGAATAAAATGCATTGCAAGAGCAATAATCAAAATGTTTCTCTTATCTGCCATGTCGCACTCATTTTCAATAATACCCCAACATTTAAAATTAGCATATTTTAAATAAAAATCCATTTTTTATTTTCAATTTAGATAACTCATTTCATCAAAAACAGTTAGAGTAATACTCAATCGACTCTCTTTGAACTACCTTTGGATTAAAAATTTATGCTATAAACCTTGTTTTGATACCACTTGTAGGACATATTAACTTTACAACGGGTGAACAGTTTTTATTATAAATTTCACAGAGTAATAATAATAAAATTACCAACACAAATATCAATAGAGTAATTACAATAAATAAATAACACACTGAATTACCCAGCTTCTACGAAATCCTACCTTGCTGCCTCCAACCTATCTACTAGAAATTAAACAATATAACGCTTACGTACAATGTAGCTCGCGACCCTCACCCACCTGATTATTCTAACACTACGCTCAAAACCCTACTATAATGTTTCTAATGGGAATTAAACAGTACGACACTTACAGATAGTGTAAACTCATGACCCTCGCTTATCCAATTGTTTTAACTTTACGTAGAAAATCATACCACAACTTTGTTACTAGTTGCGAATTCTTAAAGCATGCCTTGTACTTTTCATTCTAGAAAAATCTGGAATTTTAATAAAAAAAGAAATTACAATTGAAATAAAAAGAAGAAACCATGAAACAGTCCTGAAGTAAAATATGCAAGCTAAAATATTTAGTCGATTTAAAATTAGTTAAGTCTAATAATAAAGTCAGTTGTCTCCTTATTTATATTTGTCTGCCTGGTTTTTTCTTTTTATAAACTAAGGTTTCTTCTAGGAAATTGAAGTTGCTGATTATTCATTGGTCGAAAATGGTTTGCGTAGGTTGCTTCCTCGATCAATTCTCCACTCTCTAAATGATCTCCTTTCTTCATAATCGAGAATTATTGCAGTAATGATCTCTTATGATTTAATTATGCTCGACTTTGATAAATTTTGCACATAAATTGCTCATGAAGATTTGATCAATTTATACGATACGAATTTCTATATTTTCTTTGATTTTTTACTTGAGTATTTCCGTTGGATTTCATATATTTCTTTAACTTTTTCTGTAGTAAATTTCGGTTTTGGAATTTCATACATACATACATATATATGATCATATGTTTGAATTCATTGATTTTTTTTATTAAACAAATATGTGATATGTTCATATTTATCACATATATTTCTTTGATTTAGGTAAAGATTTGTTTTGGATATGTGATAACTTTTGTTTGAGAATTTTTTACTTATTCAAACCATAGTTTGATATTGAAAATTATTTGCCGTGTTTTGATTGTCATGCTGCCGTGACTGTTGCACTGACCATATTGAACTATTTGTTAAACTAAATCTCATTGCTATTGTGAATCATGGTTTGTGTTGTACATGTTTGAATCGGTTTGAGTTGCAGCTTGATCCTGACACTCTTTGGTTGAACTATTGCTTCCTTGCATCTGCTTGTGTATTATGTTGTGTATATTATGTACGTGCATTTGCACTTGTACAGTTTGTGCTCATCCATGACGTGCACACAATATTGCTTGTTCATTCGATATAAAGCTTTCTTGTGCATACTTATTACACTTCAAGTCGCTTTGAATTAGCTTCTCATGTTGGCATGTGCATATGTGTCACTATAACAAAAGTACCCTTTTACAACCGTATTTTTACAACTGTCACAAAACGTCAGTTGTAATAAAGTTTTTTTACAGTCTTTTTTCAATAAAGTTGTAATAAACTAATTTTCAACAACTACGTTATTTTGGCAATTGTAATAGAAGCCTATCACAACTTTTATTTTATGGCTGTTGTAATAGACGACTATATTTAATAAATAATACATGTTATTAGTATTAATATTTAACAGTTATATCTAACATCTAATATTTCAAAAAGTTTAAAATTTTGGAAAATTTTAAAGTAAATTTTAAAATATTTATAAAATCTTAACATTCTCATAAATTAATAAAAAAGTCAATGAACTTAGTACTTTATAAAACATTCAAAATTTCAAAAAACTTATTAGTTCATTCTTTAGCGAAACTTTAGCATTAATTTTTCTCTTTATTTCTTACGATAAATTAATCTTAAAATTGAAATGAATATTTAAGTGGCTTAACCAACATGATCTATTAATTGTCGAGATTGGTCAGCCGATTACTATAAGAAATAATATTATGTATAGCATTTAAAAGCATTGAAATATAGCGACATGTAAATACCTTCGCTAAGTACCAATCAAAAAATGTGATAAAATTATTTGTTTGGAAAAGTAGCACCAGCTAAAAATTTTGGCAGCTAACCCTTTCACCATGCCCGTTTGAAGTTGAATTAAAACTTTTCCTATCGTTTTCCCACAGAATATGTACCTCCTATTAATAGTTTATTAATAAATGGAGGTCGTCTGGAAATAGTACTTCAAATCATCTCCAAATTGCAACCCTAAACTTCCTTTCAATGGTTCATACAAAGCAAACCGCTCGCAAATCGACATGAGGCAAAGCACCCAGAAAGCAGCTCGCAACCAAAGTTGCTCACAAGTCTGCTTCGGCCACTGGTGGTGTGAAGAAAACTCATACATTCAGGCCTGGAATCGTTTCTCTTCGCGAGATCCACAAATACCAGAAAAGTACAACCATGGGTCCTACCTTCGGATTCCTCTCGATCACCTAGATTCCATGTGTCCTACCTTCGAATTATTCTCAATGCCAGGATAGTCTCAGGCCCTACAACCTTTAATGGAATTTACAGCTTGTCGGGGCTTTTCAATACTGATGTACGACCACAACATCGAGTCAAAGACAATGTGGATCTTCGATATGTGGTGGCTAACAGTAAGTGGGTTTTCGAGGTTGACTCATAGTACCCTTCTCATTTCAGATTTGCAATAATTAAGAATACGAAATTGCTTTCGTTTTTTGTAACAACTGGTATATTATCTTCATACGTTATTACTATGAAACAAAATATAAAGAATTACTAATTTTCAATGATAAGACAACAGGCTATTAGGACTAGTCATGTTCTAACAAATGGCACTACTTGTTCAAAATTATCTTGAACCATATTAGAACTGTTTATGATGGTAAACCTTAGGCTAGTTTAGTTTGGAATAAAATTCATTTCATTTAAATGGTTGCTTGTCTATTTAGGATAATAAATAACATCATTCTTACTCAGCACAAGATGATTCAGTATCATGTGTTTCTTATCCCTTATTATGTCCTTTTTAATGATCATATTGAAGAAGACACTAAGCATCTATTTTTCAGATGTAAATTTTCATTTTTTTGTATGTGGTGTCACAAAAAATTACAATGATCTACTGCTACTTTTTTCAATTAGATTTGGTTTCTAAACTTCGAAAAAATTATGCCACATTTTCAAGGAAAACAAAAGTTGTGGCATAGCTACTAAGATTTTTTTACAATTATGTCAACAAACAATGGTAGGTTCCTAAATTTTTACACATACATTTTCCTAAGACTATATTCTATCATTCTAAGATTTTTCTACTAACATTTACTGCACTTATCTCACAAAATGTTGAGACTATTGCAACCGTTGCACTCTTGCAATGTAGTGCAAAACCAAAATACAAGGTTGCAGAGTTTATAAAAGGAGTAGATTTCAACAACTGCAATTGGATGTAAGCATCTGCTTTGGATTTTGAGTTTTTAATTGGGCTAGTCTGGATCACATCGTATGTTGCAGATATGTTCGTAGCGCCTATGGTTAGCTAAAACAACTTCTTATAGAGGAATTTAGTTAAGTTAGTATATACTTGTTTACATAAAACATATATACATGTAGTATGTGAACAATCCAATATTGAAAGATATACTCACTGAATACTAGTTGTTATTCAAGATAGAAAAATGAAGAGTTGTCTAAATAATTACAAAGTTGAATTTTGAATGCAAATAACACAAGTTTCTTTTAGGTGCATGGTTTTACATATTTGGATCTCAAAATATGTTTCTATATATGCAAATAAATCATAGAATATGCATTGTTAATAGCTGTAATGTAGGATTATACCCATATTTTGACAGTCAGTGGAGCTAACAATCACATAACTGAACTGAATCAGTTTCATTTCCAAACCGATATTATCGAACCAACTGATCTGGTCTTATCTCCTTTGCTCCTTGGTTTGTACTAACTAAAGTTGTCTGTAACAACCCGTAAATTTATAACACACTAAAATGATAAACTAAAGAATACTTAATTAAATATTGGGAATTAAGTAAAACAAACTGCGCCATTGTGTTCGTCTCAGAATTCTGCTTAAGATAGACTCCGAGTTTGCGTAAAACGGACATGGTATGAATAAGTTATTAAGATTAGAAGTTTATATACGCATAAGAGAAATATATATAAACATATTAATCCAGGAATTCAAAATAATTCAAAATCAAACAGCGGAAGGGGAGCGGGAAATTTCCCGATATGGGTGTCGACCGATGGGTCAACCCCATCAACGGGGTGTCGACCACTGGGTCGACACACTAGGGGAGGGGTGTTCGACCCCTTTAGAGATCTGGGTAGATTTCTGGTTCTGAACGTGGACTGAATTCTTGGCTTGGCTCGTTAGCTGATGGCTATAAATATGACCTTAAACCCATTGTTTTATTCATCTAATTCAATTGCGACAACGAGGTGCTGCCCAACATAATCTGATTTAGCCTTCTTCTTCAACAATCAAATTTAGAGATCTGTGCTACAACATCTACAGTCATCTTCTATTTCTTACATCCAATCATAGTGAGTCTATGTTATTTTTAGATAGAAATAATTAAAATGTAATCTTGACATGCCTATCAGTTTGGATCTAAGCCTATGCCTATTGAGTAATCTGAGTCATAACAGATTTGCCACTATTTGTACATCTAATTCACTATTTAGATCTCATCATGCTTGTTTACGATGTCCCTATTATGCTAGTTGCTTAATCATGTCACTATGCCTAATCTGTTCTATTATCACATGCTCATCAGATCTGTTCCTATATGCCTATCTTGTCATTATGCCCAATTCTGTCACTATATGCCTATTCTGTTGCTATGCCTATTTCTTCCATCATATATCTATTGTGTTATTATGCTTATTTCTGCTCTTTTCCCTTCTTCTTTTACCTTTTAATTTTATAGTCAGGCTACCTTCGAGCCCATGCATACCACTGAAATATGCGAACGCGTGAAATTGGGAACGAGGGGAAAACATTAAAAATGGGGCATAACTTGTATTGGGAAATTTGGGCATAACTTGAATTGAATACATGAATATGGATTTGGGGGCATAAATCAAAGTGTGATTAAAGATCTTAATTTGGGGCATATGGTACACAATGAACATACTTGGGAAAGGGGCATGAAAACCTATAATGAAATAGGGATAATTGTTAAATAATGAAAATGCCTAGATTTATAGTAGTTAGAAACTGTAATCGCGCTTAGACACGAGGTTTGATTACACTTGTGGTAGAAGTCTTCGCGGACCCGACCGCCATATCCAGCGACCACAAGTGGTGAATCTAATGTGAGGGGTCTAAGTGCATAAAGACGTAACGTGCTAAGACACGAGGTTAAGTCTGACTTGTGGAAGAAGTCTGCCCGGACCCGCTCGGCATATCCAGCATCCACAAGTTGTAGACTTAATGTGGGAGGTCATTATAACCATAAATGAATATATGGTAATGAACTTGTAATACTTAACCTGTTTGAATCCATAGGGATTACAAGAACAAGTTAACTTGAGTAGGGGTTAAGTAAACTTGCTTGTAACAGTGGGAGGGTTAAGTATATGTTAGGGTGGTGGGAAATATTTATATATAGGCCCACAAACTTAACCTGTTGAGGTTATGCCATCTTGTTACACTGGTAGACAAAACTTATGGAATTCATAGTAGTGGGGATGCAAGCCTAGGAGGAAGCTTGTATCATCTTGTGTGTGGGAACTGTTTCAGTCAGTAACCCATATATAGATATCAAACGAGTACTCCGAACTAGGTCGGAGTTGGGGCACGCTTACTGAGCTGATTGTAAGAGATCCAAAAGAGGGGACGGTGTGGGTGGCGCATTCCGATGGGATAATGTGTGTGCATGGGTCCGGACAAGGGAGGCTAAGACGCCGTGACATCAATAGATATGGTTGTGCACATTCTGTAAACGAAGGGTTGCCACTTTAGAGAGTGATACATCCTACTGTGGGGCCAGCACAGGGTATCTACGGAGTAGGGAGCCGATCAATTAGGGTAGTAATTAGGGTACATCTAATATTGCTTATTTAGGAGCCCGTTATTACCTTTACGGGTAACACCGGTATGTTCAGTTGGGCTGCCTGTTATTGCATGGGGTAAAACCTCTCACTAGAAGTACGCCTAA
This sequence comes from Allium sativum, assembly GCA_030737875.1. Lineage (NCBI taxonomy): Eukaryota > Viridiplantae > Streptophyta > Magnoliopsida > Asparagales > Amaryllidaceae > Allium > Allium sativum. The sequence continues at coordinate 498,385,825 of CM060920.1, forward strand.
GTCTACCATCTTGTTGGGGATCATCTTTTTCATATGATACTAGTATTGGTGCAGAGAAAAGTATTAGAGAAGCTCTATACATATATGTTCAATTTAGTTTATCCTGTTTACCTTGTCATACCTGCCTTATATGCAGTTATCCCTCTTATTCAGTTTATGTACTTGTCATGATGCTTTTACTTATTTATATGTAAAAGTAACTGGACTCGCCAGACTTATGTCTGACCTATTTTGTTTCCTCGTCTTTCTCTTCCGCTCCCCCCTCCAAGGTTCTCAGTGTAACGTCCCGTATTTTTGACAGTCAGATATTTAATTTAATTTATTGTTTTAAATATTAATTTGGATTATAAATGGATTTATAATATATATAATTCGATTATATAACAAAGGTTGAACGTTAAATTATATAAAACAAACTCGAAACATCGCAGCATTCTATAATTTACGATTTGAAATTCATGTATGTCGGTACGAATATAAAACGCTCAATGACAGTTGACAATGAAATTAAACAACCATAAAAAATAGAACGTTCAAATCAATGCGTTGCTTACCTTATGATGAGGCACGTGCTTCGCACATAGAAAATTGTTCAATATTATATTGGCGTTAAAATGGATTAGTTTTCACACGACCACTGTTTTCGATGAAACAAATTTCATTGAGACTAGAATGTTGAGACGTAGCGGTATATCCACTTTTCATTGTGTGAGAAGCTTGCGTATGACAATCCGAATTTAATGGTTAGTGGTTGTAAGCGGTAGAATTTTATACCGTATAAAATATAATATAAAACATAGCTTAATTCCTAAGTAAATAGAGGTACGCATAATTCAATCTATCACTTCTCAGCATCCTATCCTAATTATTTTATCTCCTAAGAGAAAATTAGCTCACCCTATATTTTTGAAATGAAGTTTCGAACTGTAGCCTATGCCATTCCTTCAGTAAGCATGCTAACCCACGTCCCTAGTCCTTTGCCTACTGCTGCTATGTGTTTTCCAATCAAACAACTCACCTAAACTATCACTGTGCAACCTACGATATCACTTCGAATTTAATTCAGCATGGCCACTTTTGAAAAACCTTGCACCTGCCCTGTACTACGGACTGGACACATGAATATCAGTTCAGCCACAGGCAAGCTCAAATCATCATGACCATGAAAACACTACCACCGTATAGTCAAAATCTCTGTCCATCACGTAAACATTAATATATACAGCCATACACATACTTTAGCTAGCTTACTACTGAAGAAAATGGATGTTATCTCTTCTGCCATTTAATAGCACTGTCCCTACGCACATGAAGCTCACACCTAAAAAGGGGAAATGCACAGCCTAACGTACATGTCTAATTAAGCTTCCTCATTCCCAACTGAAAAGACTGTGAAATGGAAAATAACAACTGCAAACCTACTCAATCTTTTTCCTTAGTCTCGAAGCATTCACGACACATGCTGTCGTACTATTTACGAACATAAAATACATGGGCTAGTAGAAATAGGAAATGAAATCTCAACGTGCTTCCTACTCTACGCTGTACCTCATGAGAAGACGTGGTTCCAATCCATTTATTTTACTCCTATAATTACAGGTGACCGCCTCTCATTTCCCTGCAAGAACTCTCATATAAAAAAAAGAAAAGAAAAAGAAACAAAGAGTGTCTCTTGAAACAGGGATTTGAAGGAGAAACTGAAGGTGGTTTGTTTCAGAAGAACAAAGTGACCGGGGAGATGGAATATATGGGAAGAAGTGGGCCTTAGCATGACTGTTTCGAATAGCGCATAGGGAGGGGCGTAGTCACGGTGACACTGGGCAGCCGGACACTTCTGACGAGGTGTGGAGGACGATGGGCTGACGTGTAGAGAAGATCTTCGGTGGCAATGGCGCGGGTGTTGATCAGTAGTTGCATTGATTCGTGAATGCCATGCAAAAGAGATAAAAGTGGAATCGGGTAGAGGACGGACACGTGTTTCATTTCAAGAGGGTTTGGACATAACGTAAAGGCAGAAAATAGTAAAAGGCAATTGGGTCAACTGTATTGGAGGAAGTATGTTGATGAAGTACTGTTGGGAAGGGTAGAAGTAGGTTATCAAAAGAGAAATGAACGTGGATGGAGTAACAAACACGGCGAAGGGAAGCTTCACATTGCCGGTATGGTTCCTGGACAGGCTCCCATCGCATGAATAATACATACAGGAAGGAAAGAGTTATGAAGGAGCAAAACTAAATAAATACGTGGAGGAGGAAAATCAAAATGCATGGAACAGTGAGGCATATAAAGTGGGAAGACTGAGTTAGAACTTGAATCAGGAGGGAGAGTATGAATTTGAGTGGGAGGTCGCGTGAAACAGTAGTTGCGTGTGGGTGTATGGTTCATGAACGAGTTTTCGAAGTGGAGTGAGTTTTGACGCACCGTAGAGGATGGCGATTCAAGGGGAAGCTATGGTGTAAGGTGGGGAGCGATGGTAGGATTCAGGCATTTGCATTTTGCAAAGGTAAGAGAGAAGAAGTTTGAACAGTAAAACATATTTTGCCTAAACCATGTTCTAACATGCCTAATTACATGTTAATTATTAGGCCTAATATAGTTACATGAGGCATGTGATCTCCTATATACCTATCACATTAATCTTGCCAAATCATTATCTTGTTTGCGTTAATTGCGGTTTAGTTGTGCTTAATTATAACATTAACATGGCTTATATATTTTAATAAGTAATTAATATAAGTAGGGGTTATATAAAATGTAAGGGAGGATGTTGGTGAATAGCGGACATAAGATGGATTAAAAATGTATAGTGTGCCATGTAGTATAACGTGCTCAAGTATTAGATTATAAGTGACTGTACAAAACTAGCCTAACCAATATGCCTAATCCATATCAAAAATGGCCTGCTCGAATTTATTTTTGCCTAATTTTGTTTATACATACATGTTACGTTACATTAAATTATAGAAGGAGAAAATGATGAGTAATATAGACATCATTCACGTTATAGTAGGGAGTAAGTGGTTTTAAATGCTTAACCTTTATCAAGTATGTTTTGCAAATACTAGTCATGTTTTAACATTCCTAATCTACCGTTAGTTACGCCTAGACAAGCTTAACGTGACTGGGTATCTTTTCTAAGATGCGTGATCCATTTTGTAATGTGTCCAATGAAGTTTTAACTAATGAAAGTAAGGCGGTAAGTTAGTGTTATATATACAGGCCAGACAGTTTAGTAATTTCTTTAAGTTATTAAGTAATGCCTCATCAACGAAGTCTAAGATACCGGAGAAATATAACCATGACCAAACAATCATTCATAGTATTTATACTGGGTTCTATATCATTGAAATTTAACAGTGTCTAATCGATGTTCGTATGTTCAGCGGGCCAAGAATATTTTAACGTGACCAATCGGGTTAATTAATATAATTAAGAATTTAGTTAATAATAATATTATTTATAATATTATATTAAATCGCGTATAACGAATTAAATATATATCTTAGTCATACAGTAATGGAATAGAATGGAACAAGTCACATCAGGGTCCGCAACGACTAGCGCAACGTTATGAAGCTGGAATGAATGGAGTTGGAAGAAACTTAAATGAACCAGTTCCACGTCAAATAAAACCAAGGTAGTTAAACTCACTCGGTTTTTCCCACTTATATTTTATATATAAGTTGGGTTTAAATATTTGTGTGCCACGATTGTTATCTGGTTGATGGATGTTGAATATATATGCGGTGACTGAACCGAATAAATTAAACGTTCGTTTAATTTAATTTTAATCAATCTTTATTTTTAACAGTTATAACCGATGGAGGTAACTTACCTCACTGGTCACGTTTATAATAATATAAACGTGTTAAATTTATAGATGAATGTTTGGATTGCTGTTATTGTTTGATTTTTGAATATTTTATCTGTTTATTGAAATAAATGATATTGTTGAAATAACATATTTGGATGCAAGGAAAACAGGTTGCAGGGATCCAACTGGATTCCTCAAATTTATTATTTATTTTCATGTTACAATTACATGAACTGTTTAACCCATACGATTGGATGATGAATTGGATCATTGATAGTTGAATATAAATTCAACGTTTGCTCTGTTTTAACCAATAGACAGTATTGGTTGAGTAATTGGTAGCAGTTGGCCCAAAAATATATCGTTTTATAAATATTGATTTACCGTCAGGTGAATCAACGGTAATGAAGTTATAAAATATATTTTATAACTGAAGATGAATTGAAGTCAATATATTTGAATAAAGGTTTAATAAAAGGAAATTAATATATATGTATTTAAGTTTTAAATGATTTCGTAAAGTAAATTCTTATGTAATAAGATTTATGAGTAGATGAGTAGAAATTAATGAATTGGTTAAGAGTTGGATTAATGGTTTTCAAGAGATAATTAAAAGGAATCATTTAAATTAATTATATTGTTAATTAATTTAAAAGAAGCACTAACTGGAGTTGATCAAAGGAATAATCATGATTTGAGTTGACAAAGTGAACTAATTTAATTGGAATCATTTATTGATTAATTTATTTTTAATTAATCAATTAAAATGGTTTAACAAATATTTATTTTAACTTTAATAATATTTAAAAAGAAATTACTATTTAATTAAGTTAAATAAGAAGTTAACTATTTCTATAATAGTTAATAATGATGTAAATTATTATTTTGAATGAATAATAATGTAAGTGATCAATTCGTAACCGAGATTCTTTAAGGTAAGTAAACAAAGTTGATATTGGAACACAATTGGATTTTTGAAAAGTATTGATGAACGGTTTTATATTAAAACTGAGTTTTATAACTAAATTATAAAAGAGATTTTAAGCCAAGACGATAGCTTAAAGTAAGTGTTTTAGTTAAGGAAAGAAAAGCAAGGTAAAAAGGTGTTTTATGTTTAAACCGAGTTTTATAAACAATGTTATAAGAGGAGTGTGAGGCTAAAACGTTAAGATTAAATTAACGTTACTTAATTCTGGAAATATAAGATTCTGGAAATATAAGATGCGATTTAAATTCGCTATATTTAATAAGAGATGAGGTTTCGTCAGTTATAACTAAAATGGGATTTGGTTTGATATTAGGAATGAATATCGGTTTTCGTATTACAAATGATACCTATCTTAAGATAAAAACGTTGCTGATTAAGGCCTGAGAGGTCATTTAAAATACCCTAACTTGAATGAATTCAGGATTATCGAGAAATGATATTAGTTGTAGTAGTGAAGATGTTAAAAAGAGTTTAGTTTGAGAAATGATAATGTAACGTTAGTTGAAGAAATTGGAAACATACATAATAGATTCCAATATAAAAGGAAATTAAAACGAGCTTGAGAATATGAAATGATATTTCCATAAAAAAAAGAAACTGAAACGACCCGCAAATCCGTACCCTTTGAGTCGACTAATAACACCACACGTCCAACCCAAAAGACACGGAAATACGAATCATTATAAGAAAGAAGTTAGAGGATGAGAAATAGAAAGAAAGAAATAATAGAATAGAAGAAAACGAAGATCACAAACTCACAACGGAACGAATAAAATATATTAGATAACATAAACTTTGAAATACAAATCAGTAACTTTATATGCATACCATTATCAGAGCACAACGGTTATCTCTGGAACAGTTATAAACACCTGTTTCCAGATACATAAACAATACACAACAGAAATATGATAGTCTACAACTAACTGGGGAAGCCTCCTGCTTCGAGCTCCTCCAAGCGAATCTGAAAAATCCGACCACTTGACTGCCCGTACAAATTTGGGCACCCAAGAGTTTAGGGAAAACAAAACAAAATAAACTCTGGGTCAGTCATGGGACTGGTGTGAGTAAACTCCAACCATTGGTTTAACTTTCAAAACCCTTTTCAAAGAAATGATAATCGTAAGACCGATCCACACATAAACACAGATGGTTTTTACCTTACGATAACCCAAACCATTTTGATATCAAAATATGGTGATATTATAATAATGTCTACATCAAATAAATAGAATCTAGCGGAACGCTTGCATCTCACGCTCCATATATAATATAAAATCGAAAATCGCAGGGCGCTTATTGGGGATTGGATTTCCAACATGACAAGGTATGGGACCACCTTCCGATAGTGTATCTCTAGAGACGAATACACTGGGTTCAACAAGAACGTCTTGCAACCCGGCCCTCACATGACCGACCACTCATTTCACTTGAGTGTATCGAATGTATATCACCAACGGTTGGGATCAGCAACCGTTTCCCGAAAGGGACAACATCGATAGATTAAAGAACAAATGGAATTTCTCTAGATAGGTGATTATACATCCTAATGGGTGCGACCCACATAGCCATGCTGCCTGCCCGATTTTTGTCATTTCCTGGGTGTGAGGCTTGAGGTTTGATTCCAGAACATCTGGCCACCATTCACTTTGAATGCCACACCGTCAGATCCATCAGAAATCACTAATTGATTCCCACAAAAATACTCAGATTGTTAGGCTAAAGAAGTTTCCCTTCTATGCCACCAACTTTGTACGTTTGAAGGAATCAACGTACGTAATCCCTTTGGAAATACTCTGTCAAACACTCGTCCATACAAGTTGTCCTGGGTCTGGACAAACCGAAGGCACTGTTCTATTAATCCATCTTGGGCAATTTCTACCTAGGGTTAATAGAACAGCCCTTGCATTTTACCCCGTCTTCAATTATCTTCAGCATAAGTTGATTCATAATGCTTATACCAATACGGAGTGGTTTTCAGATATTAGATCTGATCCCGGTCTCTCCATATTAACAACGGAGGTATAAAATAAATCAAAAACTTTGATAACCGGTGATTTAACTATCAAAGAAACATCCATACAATCAACGGTCCTATTTCCAAATGGAAATTCTACCGATCAACCATCAAACAACACTGGCCCCTTTTAATTTAATTCCTTATTAAATTATTATGCCCAATTCCTGTCTTTTAATTCCTCGTTGATCAATTCATTTCATTTTCTACGTGTAGAAAATATCTCTCATTTTATTTGGGAAAACATTTCAAATTAACGCGATGTTATAAAACATCATTATTATAACTCAACCCACTAATCATTTATTCGCTAACCATATCTCTTAACCAAGTTTCACCATCGAACCTTAACCCTTCCTCCATCGATCATGAAGTCAATCAAGTTGGGGTATAATTACCTCTCAGACCTTAATTGAACCACATTCTCAACTTTGAAACAGTCAAAGCTCACAACTTTAAACAAAACGTCCCTTACACGACTCTCGGATCCGATCTAAGAACACCCTTCTTTTACAAAAAAATATTGATTATAACGGTAGAGTTATAATCGCTGTTTCCAAATATTTGATTTATAAAACATTGCTTTTAACGACAGCGTTACAATCGCTGTCTAGAATTATAGAATACTTATTATAACAATAGCGTTAAGACCGCTGTTAAAACAGTTATTATAACAGCAACGTTAACATTTCCATTTAGATTTACCAAAACATTTATTATAACGGCAGCATTTAAAATCGCTATAAAAATATTTGGTTATAAAAATGCAACTTGTATTTATTTATTTTATCATCACAGATTCAAATCTTATTCGTCGAGTCACTTAATAAACCCATATCATATTCTAATTTACTTTCAAACTATGTTTATAAAACTACTACGGACATCTTTCCTTTTATATAAAATTATTCGATTTCCCTTTTTTTTCAAACTTTTATACATTCCATACTTCTGAAACCAAATCCGTTGATTTTATATTTGTAAATAACATTTCAATCCAAATTTCAATTTAGAACTTCTATTTAGAACTTTTCATAAAATATCTCATTTTTATTACAAACGGGTATAATATTATTTATATTTTCTTTATGACAATTAGGTTCAAAATCTCATTTCGATTTCAAAATCCATTTCCCCTTTTTCAAAACTTTGAACTTATATTTCAATTCTTCCAAAAATACTTCACTTAATTTATAACCACTTATAATTCACCTCTTGTTTTATCCATTTAAAACAAGTTCTTATTTCCAGTTAATTCGAAGTTAAATTCTTATACTGGAAATAAATTCCCTTTTTAAAATCCCCAATTTATTTTCTTTATTATAAAATATTTTTACTTTTCGGCATTTAAATACCAAAATTCTAAGGCCAGGGTAATTCAAACACAACATGATTAATCACCGATCAAATATCACATCATAGATCATAATAAATAATTAAAACAGTAAATAAAATGTTGAGGAACCCAGTTGGGCCCCTCCAACCTGTTTCCCTGCATCCACAGATGTTAATAACATCAATAATATCATTTCGAAATGTCAAGCTAATAATTGATCAACGATGTAATCCCATCAACCAATTTTATTAACTATTCATCCAAGCAACCATCACACAGTATAAAATTACTGTAAATAAATTTAAGCTCGGGTTTAGTGAGTTACTCACCTTGGATCACAATTGATGATTCTCCATTGTTTTCATATAATTTCAAATATATGTTGCCAATCATATGAAATACCAATTCTCTTCACTCTTTCCGAACCATCATGTACTCACGATATTTTCCGTTAAGATCCCACCGCTTCTTATTCAGTTGAATTCCTTAAATTACGTGTTTAATTAGCCGCTTATCCTCCTCTTAAATTTGATCCAACTTAACATTCATTTCTCTTGGTTTAACAGAGTCAGACTTCCTTCCGAGCGTCAAGTCAAAACACATCAAGATATCGCGACTGTCGGGAACCCATGAACTAATTCTTGTACCTTGGTAACGCAGGCCACATGGATCAAACGTAACAACAACAAAATCAGCTCCTCCGTCATTATCATGTTAATCCCTATTAACGTTCTTCCCTTCCAGTATCCTGATTACCAGACTCATACCAAACATCTCCTTCACTATTTCAGCATAAACATAGTCCCTTTCGTTATAGCCTATTCATCCTTCTCCACAGTTTGAATCCAACATTAATTATGGGTTTGGGATAATCCATCTTCTACGGTTGGATATTCACGCTCCTGAAGCTTTCCAAACATTTTTATATACTTGCCTCCCTACTGTGCCTTCACGTATGAGCCACCAGGTTGAACTGGTCAACGTCGTTCCTCTCCCCAAACAATTTTCACCATGTTGTCTTACTCATAACTGTCGATGGACCGGTATATATATAATAATAAACTTATACGCTAATGACCATTTAAGTTTTTAAATCAATGTTTTACTTACTACCAACACCTCCTTCTCCTGTATAGAAATACAACCCGTGTTCTTCCATGGCAATGACTACCCCTTCACAAGCCTCGTTCTCACCCATTTCGTACTGTCCCAAAACCATGCTTTCCTTTTCATTTACAAGATCCACCCCTTCACAGTAATTCACAGTGACAAACGCACTGTCCTTCCCACTTTCACCCTTACTCCATCTTTAAGTGCAGTCCCTTTCCATCACAAGTAACTCACTACCTCCACACTCAGACTCCCACGACGTCGACTCATTCTCAAGCTAACTACCGCCATATCCTACCAACCTGCGACCTCCACAACTTCCTCCCCAAACCGCCACAATAGCTGCGCCAGAAACCACCATCTCCCCTTCGAACGCCAGGAGAAATTGTAGACATCGAACCCTCCTCCAGATGAACAAGTTTGCTGTTTGAGCCTTATACGAAATACGATTTGGAAGAGGAGTTCGGACACCTGAGTTTCGAATTTATTTGTGAAGATTTTCCTTGGTTTTTCTTTCATGATTTTGTTTTAATTTTTCTCGTTTGGTTTAATTTGTTGTGTTCTCGAAAGTAAAATGAAGAAGAAATGTCAGAGCAGTATTTAAAGGAATAACACTGTAATAAGCCGGAAATCTGGGCCAATTTAAAATTTTTATTTTGGCAATTTTAGCAAATTTTGATTATTTAAAATGAATTATTTTAAATAAAAACGACGAGAAATTTATTTTGAATAGAATTTGACGTATATATTTATATACGTCGTCGTTAGAATATAATAATTTTATTTTAATTATAAATAGAATTGAAAATGGAGCGGTAGTTCGATAATTCGATTTCAAACTTCAGTTGAACATACCGGGTGCAAAATAAACCGGATTTTAGTGAAACAAAAAATAATAGGATCTATTTGATAATATCTTTCCAACTAATCCGAAAAATTGAAATTTCATAGCGGGAATCAAAAGATATGTCCAGTTGAAAATTCTGAATAGTCGTTGTGGAATTCAGGCCCTGAAAAATAGCCATTTTGCAAACGACCTCGGATTTCGACGAAACCACTTTTGTTGGATCCATGATGTCAAGTTATTGCTAAGTTTCAAATTTCATAATTTTTCGAATCAATATGCGAGCGTGGAAAAGGAAAACGCGTTTGACCAGTTTCAGTTGATTTTAATCGACTGGAAATTGGCCATTTTTCAAACGGTCTCAGAACTCGACGAAACTAGTTTTGTTAGGACCGTATCGTCAATACGAAGCTAGAAAATATTTTTCGGGAATTTTTCTAGTTAGTATGTGACCCTGGTAAATTGAAATGCGCGTTCAAATTCAATATATAGAGTTATATTTTGATTTTGACGAAAACTGATCGAAACGATCGAATCAGCTTATGATACATATCCCATTGTGTTCAGAATGAGGGTAATTAGCTATGGACGACAAGCGGTGGGTCTCGTTTCGAGGTCAAAATAAAAAGTTGCTTTTTGAAAAATAAAATGAATTAAATATAAAATATATATAGCCCCCCCTTCGTTCTCCCCCAAATAGCTCAGAAGAAATAAAAAAAAACCCATGCTCCAATACCGTCGCCCCCCACCCCTCGACGGAGCCGCGCCGCCGCTGGTGGCACCCACCGCCACCGCCCTCCACTTCTCTCTCCAGACCCCTCCCCTCCGATCCCCCTCTGCTTCTCTTCTCTCTCCTCCGCGACCGTTGCCCCCAACTCCATGAAAACCCTAGCCCCGTGACCCAATACCGCCGCCACCCCCCTTCGACTGCCACCGCACCTCCTCCTTCTCCTCCCGTTGCCTCTCTCCTCCTCCCTCCCCGACTGACGCAGCAGCGACGCCCCACCTCCACCCCCTCTGAAATTGCCATAGTAAGTTTTATTTATTTCAATTTAATTTATTTACTTATTTTGTTCATGATTAGCTTTAAAATAAAAAAGAAAATCAGTTTTTATTTATATAAAAGGCCATAAAGTTTTGATTTTATCATATGATTATTAGAGGTGAAAAGATCGAAATTTTATAATAGAAAAGATGAAATTTTGTTATAGAAAAGATCATATTTTTTAAAATAGAAAAGATGCGATTTTTAGCGGTGTAAAAATAGAATTTTTATCTATATAGTAGTAGTATAAAAATGTGATTTTTATACACATGACAGCAAAGTAAAAATTCGATTTTTATATATTGAATGGCAAAGTAAAAATATGATTTTTATATATTGAATAGCAAAGTAAAAATTCGATTTTTATATATTGAAAAGCAAAGTAAATATTCGATTTTTATATATTGAATAGCAAAGTAAAAATTCGATTTTTATATATTGAATAGCGGAGTAAAAATTCGATTTTTATATATTGAATAGCGAAGTAAAAAGATGATTTTTATATATTGAATAGCAAAGTAAAAATTCGATTTTTATATATTGAATAGCAAGGTAAAAATTCGATTTTTATATATTGAATAGCGAAGTAAAAATTCAATTTTTATATATTGAATAGCAAAGTAAAAATTCGATTTTTATATATTGAATAGCGAAGTAAAAATTCGATTTTTACATATTGAATAGCGAAGTAAAAATATGATTTTTATATATTGAATAGCGAAGTAAAAATTCGATTTTTATATATTGAATAGCGAAGTAAAAATTCGATTTTTATATATTGAATAGTAAAGTAAAAATTCGATTTATACATATGTAGAGAATACGGGCAAAGAAAGTGACAAGAGGCAAGAACGGCGAAGATTCCTACCTAAGAAGAGTCGTGGTGTTGGATTAGCAATTCTGTGAGAACTTCTCACTTTTGATTTTATTTTCTAGTCATATAAATATATACTAGGATGCAGACGGTGTTTAGTAGCACCCGACACCCGTCGTCCACAGACCATGGACGGCTTGTATGCTTGTTTGTTTGATTTTGATGTGTAGTTGATTGTGTGATGTGAAATGAAATAAAATATTTTATAGTGGAAAATATTTTATAGTTAAAAATAGAATTTTTAACGTGTATATGAAATGAAATAAAAATAAACAGATCGGACGATTTGTTTATATACACACATTGACTGATATTGATTGGGACAATAAATTTTACACATCGCCCAACTGCACAAATAAAATTTGTGTTTGATTGTTTGAAACCCCACACGGGTATTGGGATGATATATGACATACACTAATCCCAATAATTAGTTGTATGTCGATCGATTGATTGACAGACTGTTATGAGTGTTAAATATTTATATTTGATGCTTATACAGTGTAGAATGCACTTTGGATGATGGTTGATTATTCATCGTTGTTATTGTGTACATGTGGTGTAGAAAATCCATATAATTAACATTATATGGTAATTGATTGGGCTTCATTCCAGTTTTGAATAGAAATATTTGAAAAAGAAATATTTGAATAGAAATATTTGAAAAAGAAATATTTGAATAGAAATATTTGAAAAAGAAATATTTGAAATAGAATATTTGAAAATAGAAATATATGAAGCCGTGTTGATTAGATTGACGCCATTTTGACGTGAACGATATTTATATCGATTTCATTCATTTTATAATGAATATCGAAAGTGATTTCAAAATCTGATATTTTGAAAAGAATTGAAATTCGAACTGAAACTGAATAGAAATGAATTCGAATTGAAATTGAATATAAGTGAATTCGAATTGAAATTGAATATAAATGAATTCGAATTGAAATTGAATTGAACTGAAAACGAACTGAAATTGAATTAGAAATCAATTTGAATTGAAATCAATTTGAAATCAATTTGAAATGAATTTAAAACGAATTTATAAGGAAAATTTCAATTTTGATTTGAATTTGAAATGAAGTTCAAATCGTTTTGAAAACGAATTTAAAACGATTTATATAATACGTTTTAAAAGGAAATCGACGAAGTATATATTATATATATTATATATATATAATATAATGGCCTGAATAGAACGCGCCGCGCCGCGGCAGTTCACGAATTTCGACCATTGACTTCGAATGGATATTGCGGGAGATCCGACCGTCGGATTCTCCTGAAACCGGAACCGTTGGGTTCGTATCGAAAAGAGATTTCTAACGAATATTAGAAATTTGAAATCTAACGGTTGGATTTGGAATTATGTCCAAATCAAATTTGGAAAAGGTCGCTGTAAGTGCAGTTCGATGGCCGTTGATGGAAATCGACTGTACGGGCCTTGATAAAATTATTAAAAATAGTAATAATTTGTGTAAAATCGTAAGAAATGATTTGTGGAGAATTGGGATGAAAAACTCCATATTTGAAATGATAAAAATAGATTTTTATCGAAATGAACTAGTTTTGAACTAGAATAATAATTTTTTTTAAATAAATAAATTGGATTTGAAATGGTTTTAAAAATAACCAGAATTTCCAATGATTGCATTGGAATGGATTTGAATCGAAATTGTCTTCGGAATATTTCGATGTTGGATTTCGTGATTATACAGATATTGTTATTGAAATTTGAAAGATATATATATCGTTATTTCCAATACGATATTTGTTGGTCGTAGAATTTGATATTGAATATAAGCCGATATATTTTCTATTCAGAGCCTTGTGTTTAATATCAAATGTGATTTGGGTTTGTCGTGAATGATGTCTTCATTAACACTGTTCTTAAGCCCAGTTGAGAAAAAGATTAAATCTTTTTATTTCGATTTAATGAAGTGTACCAATTAAATGATATTTAATTGGAATTGAATTGGTATTGATTTTTGGGTTTATCGTGAACAGTGTTTTAAATAACACTTGTTCTTTAACCCGATAATTAATGAATGTGATTTTGGGTTTATTGTGGGCTGTGTTTTAAATGACATTGGTCCTTTAACCCAGTTAAAGACAGGATATTGATTTCTGTGAAGATTAAAACTAAGTGGAGTTTTAATGAATTTTTAATTAGATTGAAAAGATCAAGAATGGAGTATCACCAGTTTTGCTCCTGGCGATAGTTAAATCTTTAATTAGATTTGAATGTGAAATGGTAATTGAATTTACCGATAACACCGTGGTGTTAGATATGAAGTATGACCAGTTTTACTTCATGGGATGAATAGGTTGGGATTGGGAAATAAAATAAATGATTACTTCGGTGTGGTTCGCTAATCCCGACTAGTTTGAATTGATATTCAAAGAAGATTAAAGAATAAATTCAAAGAATTTATCTTTGATAAAATTAATGGGAACTTTTCCCAAAGTATAGGAATATTTGAATAAAAGAATATTCTGAAGTGGAATGAGGCGTATGTTGTGTTTGTGTAACACTTATTTATTATATACGCGAGTTATTCAGAAAGACCGGGTTTATCCCATTCTGAATAACTGATCCGACGTGGTGTCGAGGATGAAGACGGTGGTCAAAGACCGGAGGTCTTCACGTCGTTTGGGTGATTACTGATGATCTTGATTGGGCTGTACACCCAAGAGGAGGGAATCAGTTGGTGATCGTCCAGACGTATTTGGAGATCGATGGATATGCGGGGTACTAGGTGCCTCCGGTTTCGTTCAGACCCAGAACGAACTTGTAAATGGACTATGTGTCTGACATTGGATTTTAGTCTGTGTGATTGATTTCTATTAAATATACATCTGTTTGGCGGCGGAGAATTTATTCTCTTGCTTAACGCCCTTCTCTGAGACGTACGAGCTCAGGGGTTATATATTGATGGATATCAATCGCATGGAGTGAATTGCCTGTGTGGCATGCCTAAGTGGCAGAAGATCAAGGCTTTTGTTGAAAAGCAGGGTCTTGTGGTTGATGATCAAAGCACGGCCTGTGTGGCATAGCTTTGTGTAGCGTTGATTCGAGAGCCTCACACCCCGGTTGTGAACCAAAAACGGGAGAAGGATCCAGGGAGGGCATGCGTTTCTTTCTAGCTAGGGTGGTGTCAGTGACCTACCAGCCCTGACATTTATATACTTTTCACCTGTGTGGTTGTTACTGTTGCGAGGCGCCTCGGATATATCGGTCGATCCGGGACCGATGGGGTCATTGGACTCATTTACGCGCCCAAAGGGCGGGGAAACGTAATGTTCAGGCATTTTAATCCACATCGGTGGACCGGCCCTGTGGCTCCTAGGTGCAGTTGCGGCTGTTCCTGAGACATGGTAGGCTAGATTATCTCGAATCGGTAGAGGACTATCTTTTGCCTCGGTTCATAGATGGAAATCCAATTTTCAAATACGTGACATTTGCGGTTTTATTTGTAGAGCCTAGTATGGCGACATGGTGGGATGGGGCGCTTATGTCGTCTATGATTGATACTTATGATTTGAAGTTGTTTTATACACTATGCACTTATAATAGTATCAAATGATTTGTTTTAAACGTACTAAGCATGTTTGGCTATTATAAGGGAAAACCCTATCCCCCGGCTTGCGTTGCATTGTGTGATAGGACCTGGGTCTTATAATAGCTTCATTTTTCTTTATTTAGCATTGCGCTGTTTGTTTTATGCACTGGTATTCTTGGGAGGAAACCCGTTCCGTGTTATACGGCGTGGTCCCTTGATTTACCGAACTTTGAAAATAAAGTTTAATAACTGTTTTTGTTCTCACACCAGTCCCATGACTGACCTGGAGTTTATTGTTTTAACCTAAACTCTGGGTGCCTTTATTTTGACATGGGCAGCTAGTAGTTTTGGTTTTGCAGATTTATATTCACAGGATCCTGATTTACAGCTGGAACGATATCCGGAAAGCTTTGTATCCGTATATCTCCTTCTAGTTGTGTTTTGTATTATTTTCCGCTGCTATGTATTTAAATGTATTTTAAATCTCTAATATTTCTGTGTAATATTCATCTATACTCTGCATATTCGTGTATCTGATGAAATTGTTGTAATATACATGAAATGTTCTTCCATCCGCGTTTTATTTTGTCGTGTTCTCAAAACAATTCGTTCTTTCTCTTCTCTTCGGAGACCGGGGAAGTTCGGGTCGTTTCATCGTGGTATCAGAGCTTTGGTTTACAAAGCTAGAGAACAAGGCACATTAGAACCGTACGAAAGAATTCATCAGATATTGGATTAGCAATATCCAATGAGAATGACTCGTTAGAGATGTGATCAGTAGTATCCTAGAACGAGTGTGAAGAGTATATTTTTAAAAATGAAAACAAATTTTGTTTTGAAAATTTAAATCAATTACTCGTATTTGATTATTTATTTATTTAAATTTGGACAATCCAATATATAAAGATTTTGTATATATGTCTTGCAAACGTGTATTCGAAGTTTTAATGTATTGGATAGTTATAGAATCACACTCTAGTGCCCGGGGATAATTCTAGTGGCGGGGCACCATCGCCAGTATTTATTTTCGAGTTTCGAAAGTGAGATTTCTATATATTTCCAATTGACTGGTGTGAGAACCGAAATTAGATAGGGCTTATCGTTGTGAGTTGGCATCAAAAACATGATTTTCTGTATATGTATCAAAAATGAATTTGAAACGTTAATCCACTAATTGATTGATGTTTGTGTTGTTTGTTTATTTGTTTGATAATTTTGAACCATTACGCCTAATTGTATCAAATATTGAATTGTATTGAAAATTGGTCGCATTTTCTTGTATATACATTTGCTTACATTGAACAGGTCATAGCAAAGAGGCTAGAGCAGAAGAATAAAATTTGTTTGCCCGACAAATAGGTACATGTTTACTATAATTTACTGTTTTGTTTGGGTGATGATGAATTTATGAGCCGATTGGCTAGCCGCTTGGCTTTTTCTTTTTCTTTTTGAGATCAGAAGGCCTGTATGGCAATTTCGGGATTTTCCCGTGCTCCCGGTGCAGGGGAGGTTATGGCGAAATTTTTCGAAAATTTAGGGTGTTAGCCAAATTTTTGAAAAATTTGAAAAGTTCTTAGAAACTGAAAAGTTGAAGAACTTAAGCCATAATAAAAATATTGAAAGTTGAGTTGATTAGTTAAACAACTTTCGGCTTTGTTCCTTTTCGGGGACGAAAAGTTTTAAGTGGGGGAGATTGTAATAACCCGGAAATACGGGCCAATTAAAATTTTTTATTTTGGCAATTTTAGCGAATTTTGATTATTTAAAATGAATTATTTTAAATAAAAACGACGAGAAATTTATTTTGAATAGAATTTGATGTATATATTTATATACGTCGTCGTTAGAATATAATAAATTTATTTTAATTATAAATAGAATTGAAAATGGCGCGGTAGTTCGATAATTCGATTTCAAACTTCAATTGAACATACCGGGTGCAAAATAAACCGGATTTTAGTGAAACCAAAAATAATAGGATCTATTTGAGAATATCTTTCCAACGAATCCGAAAAATTGAAATTTTATATAGGGAATCAAAAGATATGTCCAGTTGAAAATTCTGAATAGTTGCTGTGGAATTCAGGCCCTGAAAAATAGCCATTTTGCAAACGACCTCGGATTTCGACGAAACCACTTTTGTTGGATCCGTGATGTCAAGTTATTGCTAGGTTTCAAATTTCATAATTTTTCGAATCAATATGTGAGCGTGGCAAAGGAAAACGCGTTTGACCAGTTTCAATTAATTTTAATCGACTGGAAATTGGCCATTTTTCAAACGGTCTCAGAATTCGACGAAACTAGTTTTGTTAGGACCGTATCGTTAATACGAAGCTAGCAAATATTTTTTGGGAATTTTTCTAGTTAGTATGTGACCCCGATAAATTGAAATGCGCGTTCAAATTTAATATATAGAGTTATATTTTGATTTTGACGAAAACTTATCGAAACGATCGAATCAGCTTACGATACATATCCCATTGTGTTCGGAATGGGGGTAATTAGCTATGGACGACAAGCGGTTGGTCTCGTTTCGAGGTCAAAATAAAAAGTTGCTTTTTGAAAAATAAAATGAATTAAATATAAAATATATATAGGCCCCCCCTTTGTTCTCCCCCAAATCGCTCAGAAGAAATAAAAAAAAATCCCACACTCCAATACCGTCGCCCCCCCCTCGACGGAGCCGCGCCGCCGCTGGTGGCACCCACCGCCACCGCCCTCCACTTCTCTCTCCAGACCCCTCCCCTCCGATCCCCCTCTGCTTCTCTTCTCTCTCCTCCGCGACCGTTGCCCCCAACTCCATGAAAACCCTAGCCCCGTGACCCAATACCGCCGCCACCCCCTTCGACTGCCAACGCACCTCCTCCTTCTCCTCCCGTTGCCTCTCTCCTCCTCCTTCCCCGACTGACGCAGCAGCGACGCCCCACCTCCACCCCCTCTGAAATTGCCATAGTAAGTTTTATTTATTTCAATTTAATTTATTTACTTATTTTGTTCATGATTAGCTTTAAAAATAAAACAGAAAATCAGTTTTTATTTATATAAAAGGCCATAAAGTTTTGATTTTTATCATATGATTATTAGAGGTGAAAAGATCGAAATTTTATAATAGAAAAGATGAAATTTTGTTATAGAAAAATCATATTTTTTAAAATAGAAAAGATGCGATTTTTAGCGGTGTAAAAATAGAATTTTTATCTATATAGTAGTAGTATAAAAATGTGATTTTTATACACATGACAGCAAAGTAAAAATTCGATTTTTATATATTGAATGGCAAAGTAAAAATATGATTTTTATATATTGAATAGCAAAGTAAAAATTCGATTTTTATATATTGAATAGCAAAGTAAAAATTCGATTTTTATATATTGAATAGCCAAGTAAAAATTCGATTTTTATATATTGAATAGCTAAGTAAAAATTCGATTTTTATATATTGAATAGCGATGTAAAAAGATGATTTTTTATATATTGAATAGCAAAGTAAAAATTCGATTTTTATATATTGAATAGCAAGGTAAAAATTCGATTTTTATATATTGAATAGCGAAGTAAAAATTCGATTTTTATATATTGAATAGCAAAGTAAAAATTCGATTTTTATATATTGAATAGCGAAGTAAAAATTCGATTTTTATATATTGAATAGCGAAGTAAAAATAAGATTTTTATATATTGAATAGCGAAGTAAAAATTCGATTTTTATATATTGAATAGCGAAGTAAAAATTCGATTTTTATATATTGAATAGTAAAGTAAAAATTCGATTTTTACATATGTAGAGAATACGGGCAAAGAAAGTGACAAGAGGCAAGAACGGCGAAGATTCCTACCTAAGAAGAGTCGTGGTGTTGGATTAGCAATTCTGTGCGAACTTCTCACTTTTGATTTTATTTTCTAGTCATATAAATATATACTAGGATGCAGACGGTGTTTAGTAGCACCCGACACCCGTCGTCCACAGACCATGGACGGCTTGTATGCTTGTTTGTTTGATTTTGATGTGTAGTTGATTGTGTGATGTGATGTGAAATGAAATAAAATATTTTATAGTGGAAAATATTTTATAGTTAAAAATAGAATTTTTAACGTGTATATGAAATGAAATAAAAATAAACAGATCGGACGATTTGTTTATATACACACATTGACTGATATTGATTGGGACGATAAATTTTACACATCGCCCAACTACACAAATAAAATTTGTGTTTGATTGTTTGAAACCCCACACGGGTATTGGGATGATATATGACATACACTAATCCCAATAATTAGTTGTATGTCGATCGATTGATTGACAGACTGTTATGAGCGTTAAATATTTATATTTGATGCTTATACAGTGTAGAATGCACTTTAGATGATGGTTGATTATTCATCGTTGTTATTGTGTACATGTGGTGTAGAAAATCCATATGATTAACATTATATGGTAATTGATTGGGCTTCATTCCAGTTTTGAATAGAAATATTTGAAAAAGAAATATTTGAATAGAAATATTTGAAAAAGAAATATTTGAATAGAAATATTTGAAAAAGAAATATTTGAAATAGAATATTTGAAAATAGAAATATATGAAGCCGTGTTGATTAGATTGACGCCATTTTGACGTGAACGATATTTATATCGATTTCATTCATTTTATAATGAATATCGAAAGTGATTTCAAAATCTGATATTTTGAAAAGAATTGAAATTCGAACTGAAACTGAATAGAAATGAATTCGAATTGAAATTCAATATAAGTGATTTCGAATTGAAATTGAATATAAATGAATTCGAATTGAAATTGAATTGAACTGAAAAAGAACTGAAATTGAATTAGAAATCAATTTGAATTGAAATCAATTTGAAATGAATTTAAAACGAATTTATAAGGAAAATTTCAATTTTGATTTGAATTTGAAATGAAGTTGAAATCGTTTTGAAAACGAATTTAAAACGATTTATATAATACGTTTTAAAAGGAAATCGATGAAGTATATATTATATATATAATATAATGGCCTGAATAGAACGCGCCGAGCCGCGGCAGTTCGCGAATTTCGACCATTGACTTCGAATGGATATTGCGGGAGATCCGACCGTCGGATTCTCCTGAAACCGGAACCGTTGGGTTCGTATCGAAAAGAGATTTCTAACGAATATTAGAAATTTGAAATCTAACGGTTGGATTTGGAATTATGTCCAAATCAAATTTGGAAAAGGTCGTTGTAAGTGCAGTTCGATGGCCGTTGATGGAAATCGACTGTACGGACCTTGATAAAATTATTAAAAATAGTAATAATTTGTGTAAAATTGTAAGAAATGACTTTTGGAGAATTGGGATGAAAAACTCCATATTTGAAATGATAAAAATAGATTTTTATCGAAATGAACTAGTTTTGAACTAGAATAATAATTTTTTTTAAAATAAATAAATTGGATTTGAAATGGTTTTAAAAATAACCAGAATTTCCAATGATTGCATTGGAATGGATTTCAATCAAAATTGTCTTCGGAATATTTCGATGTTGGATTTCGTGATTATACAGATATTGTTATGGAAATTTGAAAGATATATATATATATCGTTATTTCCAATACAATATTTGTTGGTCGTAGAATTTGATATTGAATATAAGCCGATATATTTTCTATTCAGAGCCTTGTGTTTAATATCAAACGTGATTTGGGTTTGTCGTGAATGGTGTCTTCATTAACACTGTTCTTAAGCCCAGTTGAGAAAAAGATTAAATCTTTTTATTTAGATTTAATGAAGTGTACCAATTAAATGATATTTAATTGGAATTGAATTGGTATTGATTTTTGGGTTTATCGTGAACAGTGTTTTAAATAACACTTGTTCTTTAACCCGATAATTAATGAATGTGATTTTGGGTTTATTGTGGGCCGTGTTTTAAATGACATTGGTCCTTTAACCCAGTTAAAGACAGGATATTGATTTCTGTGAAGATTAAAACTAAGTGGATTTTTAATGAATCTTTAATTAGATTGAAAAGATCGAG
Organism: Allium sativum; assembly: GCA_030737875.1. Classification (NCBI taxonomy): domain Eukaryota; kingdom Viridiplantae; phylum Streptophyta; class Magnoliopsida; order Asparagales; family Amaryllidaceae; genus Allium; species Allium sativum. Next base: position 498,407,428 of record CM060920.1, read on the forward strand.
AATGGAGTATCACCAGTTTTGCTCCTGGCGATAGTTAAATCTTTAATTAGATTTGAACGTGAAATGGTAATTGAATTTACCGATAACACTGTGGTGTTAGATATGAAGTATGACCAGTTTTACTTCATGGGATGAATAGGTTGGGATTGGGAAATAAAATAAATGATTACTTCGATGTGGTTCGCTAATCCCGACTAGTTTGAATTGATATTCAAAGAAGATTAAAGAATAAATTCAAAGAATTTATATTTGATAAAATTAATGGGAACTTTTCCCAAAGTATAGGAATATTTGAATAAAAGAATATTCTGAAGTGGAATAAGGCGTATGTTGTGTTTGTGTAACACTTATTTATTATATACGCGAGTTATTCAGAAAGACCGGGTTTATCCCATTCTGAATAACTGATCCGACATGGTGTCGAGGATGAATACGGTGGTCGAAGACCGGAGGTCTTCACGTCGTTTGGGTGATTACTGATGATCTTGATTGGGCTGTACACCCAAGAGGAGGGAATCAGTTGGTGATCGTCCAGACATATTTGGAGATCGATGGATATGCGGGGTACTAGGTGCCTTCGGTTTCGTTCAGACCCAGAACGAACTTGTAAATGGTCTGTGTGTCTGACATTGGATTTTAGTCTGTGTGATTGATTTCTATTAAATATACATCTGTTTGGCGGCGGAGAATTTATTCTCTTTCTTAACGCCCTTCTCTGAGACGTACGAGCTCAGGGGTTTTATATTGATGGATATCAATCGCATGGAGTGAATTGCCTGTGTGGCATGCCTAAGTGGCAGATGATCAAGGCTTTTGTTGAAAAGAAGGGTCTTGTGGTTGATGATCAAAGCACGACCTGTGTGGCATAGCTTTGTGTAGCGTTGATTCGCGAGCCTCACACCCCGGTTGTGAACCAAAAACGGGAGAAGGATCCAGGGAGGGCATGCGTTTCTTTCTAGCTAGGGTGGTGTCAATGACCTACCAGCCCTGACATTTATATACTTTTCACCTGTGTGGTTGTTGCTGTTGCGAGGCGCCTCGGATATATCGGTCGATCCGGGACCGATGGGGTCATTGGACTCATTTACGCCCCAAAGGGCGGGGAAACGCAATGTTTAGGCATTTTAATCCACATCGGTGGACCGGCCCTGTGGCTCCTAGGTGCAGTTGCGGCTGTTCCTGAGACATGGTAGGCTAGATTGTCTCGAATCGGTAGAGGACTATCTTTTGCCTCGGTTCATAGATGGAAATCCAATTTCCAAATACGTGACATTTGCGGTTTTATTTGTAGAGCCTAGTATGGCGACATAGTGGGATGGGGCGCTTATGTCGTCTATGATTGATACTTATGATTTGAAGTTGTTTTATACACTATGCACTTATAATAGTATCAAATGATTTGTTTTAAACGTACTAAGCATGTTTGGCTATTATAAGGGAAAACCCTATCCCTCGGCTTGCGTTGCATTGTGTGATAGGACCTGGGTCTTATAATAGCTTCATTTTTCTTTATTTAGCATTGCGCTGTTTGTTTTATGCACTGGTATTCTTGGGAGGAAACCCGTTCCGTTTTATACGGCGTGGTCCCTTGATTTACCGAACTTTGAAAATAAAGTTTAATAACTGTTTTTGTTCTCACACCAGTCCCATGACTGACCTGGAGTTTATTGTTTTAACCTTAACTCTGGGTGCCCTTATTTTGACACGGGCAGCTAGTAGTTTTGGTTTTGCAGATTTATATTCACAGGATCCTGATTTACAGCTGGAACGATATCCGGAAAGCTTTGTATCCGTATATCTCCTTCTAGTTGTGTTTTGTATTATTTTCCGCTGCTATGTATTTAAATGTAATTTAAATCTATGATATTTCTGTGTAATATTCATTTATACTCTGCATATTCGTGTATCTGATGAAATTGTTGTAATATACATGAAATGTTCTTCCGTCCGCATTTTATTTTGTCGTGTTCTCAAAACAATTCGTTCTTTCTCTTCTCTTCGGAGACCGGGGAAGTTCGGGTCGTTTCATCGTGGTATCAGAGCTTTGGTTTACAAAGCTAGAGAACAAGGCACATTAGAACTGTACGAAAGAATTTATCAGATATTGGATTAGCAATATCCAATGAGAATGACTCGTTAGAGATGGGATCAGTAGTATCCTAGAACGAGTGTGAAGAGTATATTTTTAAAAATGAAAACAAATTTTGTTTTGAAAATTTAAATCAATTACTCGTATTTGATTATTTATTTATTTGAATTTGGACAATCCAATATATAAAGATTTTGTATATATGTCTTGCAAACGTGTATTCGAAGTTTTAATGTATTGGATAGTTATAGAATCGCACTCTAGTGCCCGGGGATAATTCTGGTTGCGGGGCACCATCGCCAGTATTTATTTTCGAGTTTCGAAAGTGAGATTTCTATATATTTCCAATTGACAGGTGTGAAAACCGAAATTAGATAGGGCTTATCGTTGTGAATTGGCATCAAAAACATGATTTTCTGTATATGTATATGTATCAAAAATGAATTTGAAACGTTAATCCACTAATTGATTGATGTTTGTGTTGTTTGTTTATTTGTTTGATAATTTTGAACCATTACGCCTAATTGTATCAAATATTGAATTGTATTGAAAATTGGTCGCATTTTCTTGCATATACATGTGCTTACATTGAATAGGTCATAGCAAAGAGGCTAGAGCCGAAGAATAAAATTTGTTTGCCCGACAAATAGGTACATGTTTACTATAATTTACTGTTTTGTTTGGGTGATGATGATTTTATGAGCCGATTGGCCTTTTCATTTTCTTTTTGAGATCAGAAGGCCTATATGGCAATTTCGGGATTTTCCCGTGCTCCCGGTGCAGGGGAGGTTATGGCGAAATTTTTCGAAAATTTAGGGTGTTAGCCAAATTTTTGAAAAATTTGAAAAGTTCTTAGAAACTGAAAAGTTGAAGAACTTAAGCCATAATAAAAATATTGAAAGTTGAGTTGATTAGTTAAACAACTTTCGGCTTTGTTCCTTTTCGGGGACGAAAAGTTTTAAGTGGGGGAGATTGTAATAACCCGGAAATCTGGGCCAATTTAAATTTTTTATTTTGGCAATTTTAGCGAATTTTGATTATTTAAAATGAATTATTTTAAATAAAAACGACGAGAAATTTATTTTGAATAGAATTTGACGTATATATTTATATACGTCGTCGTTAGAATATAATAATTTTATTTTAATTATAAATAGAATTGATAATGGCGCGGTAGTTCGATAATTCGATTTCAAACTTCAATTGAACATACCGGGTGCAAAATAAACCGGATTTTTGTGAAACCCAAAATAATAGGATCTATTTGAGAATATCTTTCCAACGAATCCAAAAAATTGAAATTTCATAGCGGGAATCAAAAGATATGTCCAGTTGAAAATTCTGAATAGTCGCTGTGGAATTCAGGCCCTGAAAAATAGCCATTTTGCAAACGACCTCGAATTTCGACGAAACCATTTTTGTTGGATCCGTGATGTCAAGTTATTGCAAAGTTTCAAATTTCATAATTTTTCGAATCAATATGTGAGCGTGGCAAAGGAAAACGCGTTTGACCAGTTTCAGTTGATTTTAATCGACTGGAAATTGGCCATTTTTCAAACGGTCTCAGAATTCGACGAAACTAGTTTTGTTAGGACCGTATCGTCAATACGAAGCTAGAAAATATTTTTCGGGAATTTTTCTAGTTAGTATGTGACCCCGGTAAATTGATATGCGCGTTCAAATTCAATATATAGAGTTATATTTTGATTTTGACGAAAACTGATCGAAACGATCGAATCAGCTTACGATACATATCCCATTGTGTTCGGAATGGGGGTAATTAGCTATGGACGACAAGCGGTGGGTCTCGTTTCGAGGTCAAAATAAAAAGTTTCTTTTTGAAAAATAAAATATAAAATATATATAGGCCCCCCTTTGTTCTCCCCCAAATCGCTCAGAAGAAAAAAAAACCCACGCTCCAATACCGTCGCCCCCCCTCGACAGAGCCGTGCCGCCGCTGGTGGCACCCACCGCCACCGCCCTCCACTTCTCTCTCCAGACCCCTCCCCTCCGATCCCCCTCTGCTTCTCCTATCTCTTCTCCACGACCGTTGCCCCCAACTCCATGAAAACCCTAGCCCCGTGACCCAATACCGCCGCCACCCCCTTCGACTGCCACCGCACCTCCTCCTTCTCCTCCCGTTGCCTCTCTCCTCCTCCCTCCCCGACTGACGCAGCAGCGATGCCCCACCTCCACCCCCTCTGAAATTGCCATAGTAAGTTTTATTTATTTCAATTTAATTTATTTACTTATTTTGTTCATGATTAGCTTTAAAAATAAAACAGAAAATCAGTTTTTATTTATATAAAAGGCCATAAAGTTTTGATTTTTATCATATGATTATTAGAGGTGAAAAGATCGAAATTTTATAATAGAAAAGATGAAATTTTGTTATAGAAAAGATCATATTTTTTAAAATAGAAAAGATGCGATTTTTAGCGGTGTAAAAATAGAATTTTTATCTATATAGTAGTAGTATAAAAATGTGATTTTTATACACATGACAGCAAAGTAAAAATTCGATTTTTATATATTGAATAGCAAAGTAAAAATATGATTTTTATATATTGAATAGCAAAGTATAAATTCGATCTTTATATATTGAATAGCAAAGTAAAAATTCGATTTTTATATATTGAATAGCCAAGTAAAAATTCGATTTTTATATATTGAATAGCGAAGTAAAAAGATGATTTTTATATATTGAATAGCAAAGTAAAAATTCGATTTTTATATATTGAATAGCAAGGTAAAAATTCGATTTTTATATATTGAATAGCGAAGTAAAAATTCGATTTTTATATATTGAATAGCAAAGTAAAAATTCAATTTTTATATATTGAATAGCGAAGTAAAAATTCGATTTTTATATATTGAATAGCGAATTAAAAATACGATTTTTATATATTGAATAGCGAAGTAAAAATTTGATTTTTATATATTGAATAGCGAAGTAAAATTTCGATTTTTATATATTGAATAGTAAAGTAAAAATTCGATTTTTACATATGTAGAGAATACGGGCAAAGAAAGTGACAAGAGGCAAGAACGGCCAATCTTCCTACCCAAGAAGAGTCGTGGTGTTGGATTAGCAATTCTGTGAGAACTTCTCACTTTTGATTTTATTTTCTAGTCATATAAATATATACTAGGATGCAGACGGTGTTTAGTAGCACCCGACACCCGTCGTCCACAGACCATGGACGGCTTGTATGCTTGTTTGATTTTGATGTGTAGATGATTGTGTGATGTGAAATGAAATAAAATATTTTATAGTGGAAAATATTTTATAGTTAAAAATAGAATTTTTAACGTGTATATGAAATGAAATAAAAATAAACAGATCGGACGATTTGTTTATATACACACATTGACTGATATTGATTGGGACGATAAATTTTACACATCGCCCAACTGCACAAATAAAATCTATGTTTGATTATTTGAAACCCCACACGGGTATTGGGATTATATATGACATACACTAATCCCAATAATTAGTTGTATGTCGATCGATTGATTGACAGACTGTTATGAGCGTTAAATATTTATATTTGATGCTTATACAGTGTAGAATGCACTTTGGATGATGGTTGATTATTCATCGTTGTTATTGTGTACATGTGGTGTAGAAAATCCATATAATTAACATTATATGTTAATTGATTGGGCTTCATTCCAGTTTTGAATAGAAATATTTGAAAAAGAAATATTTGAATAGAAATATTTGAAAAAGAAATATTTGAATAGAAATATTTGAAAAAGAAATATTTGAAATAGAATATTTGAAAATAGAAATATATGAAGCCGTGTTGATTAGATTGACGCCATTTTGACGTGAACGATATTTATATCGATTTCATTAATTTTATAATGAATATCGAAAGTGATTTCAAAATCTGATATTTTGAAAAGGATTGAAATTCGAACTGAAACTGAATAGAAATGAATTCGAATTGAAATTGAATATAAGTGAATTCGAATTGAAATTGAATATAAATGAATTCGAATTGAAATTGAATTGAACTGAAAACGAACTGAAATTGAATTAGAAATCAATTTGAATTGAAATCAATTTGAAATGAATTTAAAACGAATTTATAAGGAAAATTTCAATTTTGATTTGAATTTGAAATGAAGTTGAACTCGTTTTGAAAACGAATTTAATACGATTTATATAATACGTTTTAAAAGGAAATCGACGAAGTATATATTATATATATAATATAATGGCCTGAATAGAACGCGCCGCGGCAGTTCGCGAATTTCGACCATTGACTTCGAATGGATATTGCGGGAGATCCGACCGTCGGATTCTCCTGAAACTGGAACCGTTGGGTTCGTATCGAAAAGAGCTTTCTAACGAATATTAGAAATTTGAAATCTAACGGTTGGATTTGGAAATATGTCCAAATCAAATTTGGAAAAGGTCGTTGTAAGTGCAGTTCGATGGCCGTTGATGGAAATCGACTGTACGGGCCTTGATAAAATTATTAAAAATAGTAATAATTTGTGTAAAATCGTAATAAATGATTTGTGGAGAACTGGGATGAAAAACTCCATATTTGAAATGATAAAAATAGATTTTTATCGAAATGAACTAGTTTTGAACTAGAATAATATTTTTTTTAATAAATAAATTGGATTTGAAATGGTTTTAAAAATAACCAGAATTTCCAATGATTGCATTGGAATGGATTTGAATCGAAATTGTCTTCGGAATATTTCGATGTTGGATTTCGTGATTATACATATATTGTTATGGAAATTTGAAAGATATATATATATATATATATATCGTTATTTCCAATACGATATTTGTTGGTCATAGAATTTGATATTGAATATAAGCCGATATATTTTCTATTCAGAGCCTTGTGTTTAATATCAAATGTGATTTGGGTTTGTCGTGAATGGTGTCTTCATTAACACTGTTCTTAAGCCCAGTTGAGAAAAAGATTAAATCTTTTTATTTAGATTTAATGAAGTGTACCAATTAAATGATATTTAATTGGAATTGAATTGGTATTGATTTTTGGGTTTATCATGAACAGTGTTTTAAATAACACTTGTTCTTTAACCCGATAATTAATGAATGTGATTTTGGGTTTATTGTGGGCCGTGTTTTAAATGACATTGGTCCTTTAACCCAGTTAAAGACAAGATATTGATTTCTGTGAAGATTAAAACTAAGTGGAGTTTTAATGAATCTTTAATTAGATTGAAAAGATCGAGAATGGAGTATCACTAGTTTTGCTCCTGGCGATAGTTAAATCTTTAATTATATTTGAACGTGAAATGGTAATTGAATTTACCGATAACACCGTGGTGTTAGATATGAAGTATGACCAGTTTTACTTCATGGGATGAATAGGTTGGGATTGGGAAATAAAATAAATGATTACTTCGGTGTGGTTCGCTAATCCCGACTAGTTTGAATTGATATTCAAAGAAGATTAAAGAATAAATTCAAAGAATTTATCTTTGATAAAATTAATGGGAACTTTTCCCAAAGTATAGGAATATTTGAATAAAAGAATATTCTGAAGTGGAATGAGGCGTATGTTGTGTTTGTGTAACACTTATTTATTATATACGCGAGTTATTCAGAAAGACCGGGTTTATCCCATTCTGAATAACTGATCCGACGTGGTGTCGAGGATGAAGACGGTGGTCGAAGACCGGAGGTCTTCACGTCGTTTGGGTGATTACTGATGATCTTGATTGGGCTGTACACCCAAGAGGAGGGAATCAGTTGGTGATCGTCCAGACGTATTTGGAGATCGATGGATATGCGGGGTACTAGGTGCCTCCGGTTTCGTTCAGACCCAGAACGAACTTGTAAATGGACTGTGTGTCTGACATTGGATTTTAGTCTGTGTGCTTGATTTCTATTAAATATACATCTGTTTGGCGGCGGAGAATTTATTCTCTTGCTTAACGCCCTTCTCTGAGACGTACGAGTTCAGGGGTTATATATTGATGGATATCAATCGCATGGAGTGAATTGCCTGTGTGGCATGCCTAAGTGGCAGATGATCAAGGCTTTTGTTGAAAAGCAGGGTCTTGTGGTTGATGATCAAAGCACGGACTGTGTGGCATAGCTTTATGTAGCATTGATTCGCGAGCCTCACACCCTGGTTGTGAACCAAAAACGGGAGAAGGATACAGGGAGGGCATGCGTTTCTTTCTAGCTAGGGTGGTGTCAGTGACCTACCAGCCCTGACATTTATATACTTTTCACCTGTGTGGTTGTTGCTGTTGCGAGGCGCCTCAGATATATCGGTCGATCCGGGACCGATGGGGTCATTGGACTCATTTACGCCCCAAAGGGCGGGGAAACGCAGTGTTCAGGCATTTTAATCCACATCGGTGGATGTAAAACCCCGTATGTTGAATAATTTGTTATAATATAAATCAGAGCAGAATTAAATTTTAAGATCTGAATCATGGGAAACGGGCTATGCCATTGCGTTCGTCTCGGAAAAATACGCGAAATAGAGTCCGAAATTTCGTGAATCGAAGTCCGTATGACTGAGATATGGCCTTGAGAAGTTTCACGAAAAACCAGAAAACGAAACAGATTTCAAAAATGCAGAATATGGGCTAGGCGGGAAAATTCCCGCCCAGACCAGGTCGACCTGGGAGTCGACCTGGGGTTCGACCTGGGGGTCGACCTGCCCACCAGGTCGACTAGGGTGTCGACCCTAGTGTCGACCTGGGGGTCGACCTCCCTGGTCGAGCCCAGGTGACCTGGGTGCACTGATTTGGGATCTGGGCTGTGTTTTGGTGGCTAGTGACGAGATCTGACAGCTCTAATCTGATTTAGGGTTAATCTAATGGCCTAAAACACTTAACTAATCTATAAATACACCCTAAGACTACCCTAATTCATACAAAAATTGGAGACAACGTCGTTATGCCGTCAAAATGCAACTAGAAGGAGCCACCAACAAATTAAAGAGGAAGATAGCTTCTCAAATCAACTTCTAATCAACTCTAGCAACTTAATCTTCTTCATAGGAGTGCTAATCAACAAGTTGTGAGTTTCTATGCCTTTAGCAAGCAATTGCTAAACTAATTATGATAGGATATAATGAGGTTATGGTTATGTATGTGGATCAATGCAAGTTATGTTGTCATATGCTATGTGTTCATGATGTTAGTTATGCAAGTTTTATGCTATATGTTCATGATGCTAGTTATGCAAGTTGTATGCTATGTGTTCATGATGCAAGTTATGCAAGTTGGATGCTATGTGCCCATGAAGCTAGTTATGCAAGTTGGGTGTAATTTATGCTATTTGTTCATGATGCTAGTTATGCAAATCACTATGATAAACATTGATCCATTATGACACCATGTTATGCAAGTTTGGTGTTTGATTATATGCAAGTTCATATATGACATGTTATGCAAGTTTGGTGTTTGATTATATGCAAGTTCATATATGACATGTTATGCAAGTTTGGTGTTTGATTATATGCAAGTTCATATATGACATGTTATGCAAGTTTGGTGTTTGATTATATGCAAGTTCATATATGACATGTTATGCAAGTTTGGTGTTTGATTATATGCAAGTAACATGTGCAAGTTTACACCTTTGTATGATATGCATACATATGCAAGTTAACCCCTTTGTATGTCATACATACATATGCAAGTTTACCCCTTTATATGACATAAGTAACTTATGCAAGTTACCCTCTTTATGACATATGTGATTCATGCAAGTTTGGGTTGATTATTTATGCTAGTTGGGTTTGATGTTATGGTCATATATGCAAGTTGACACCTTTAAAACCCATGATGATGCTAATGTTATGCTAAGTTGAACCCATTGTATTTGTGATGAATCTTCCCTTTTAAGTATGTCATGTTAGCGTATTACGTGGGGAACGATGGGGTTAATATTCATGTTAACAAAATTGTGGTGAAATTGGTATGATGTTGCATACCATAAGTGGATGGACATAATTGAGTCAATTATGTACATCATTAAATTGGAATTAATTAGGGAAAATTAATTCAAAATATGGGGGTGATTAATTAGGTGTAATTAATCGACTAAGACACGAGGTTGGACCCTTTTGTAGCATAAGACTGCCCGGACCCGACCGGCAAATCCAGCGGCTACAAATGATTGGCCCAATGTGAGAGGTCTTAGGCATAAACTAAATACGTGACAAGTGTAAAGACACGAGGTTAGACTCGGTTATGGCGTAAGGCTGCCCGGACCCGACCGGCAAATCCAGCTGCCATAAAAGATAGTCTAATGTGAGAGGTCTTTGCAAAGGTTACGGTCTTAATCTATTAAGAAACACTTAACCAGATAAGCATGTAGTGGGGCATGAGGGGTTAAGTGGGTGCCTTGGGTGGCATGTGGAAATCAAGTAAGTGCCTTGGGTGGCATGTGGAAATCTAGTGGGTTGCCTTGGGTGGTAATAGAAAATACGATTAGAATACTTAACCAAGTGGAAACATGTAATTAAACATGATTAAAGGGTTAAGTGGGATGCACTAGAAAAAGGGACAAGCTTAGGTGGGTAGCTTGTGGGGGCCCATTTCAACCAGTAACCCAAAACGTATCTTTGTGGGCTCGACCCAAGTCGAGGACGGGACACGCATACTGGGTTTGACTATAAGAGGCCAAAACGGGTTAGCGGTGGCAACGCAAGTCCAACGGGTTTCATATGCGTGTGTGGACCCGGGCTGGTAGGTAAGACGTTGTTGCATCGTGTAGGTATAAGTCGTGCATCAGTGTTGGTATCGGGTTGCCACTTTGGGGAATGATACACCCCACTGTGGGGCCAACACGGGTATCTACGTTAGGGAGCCGATCGCTTGGGGAGTAGTGGGTACACCTAGTGGAGATAGGGGCAGACGACACCTATGTGGTCAGCTAGGGGTACACGAAACTACTAGTTAAATTTTCTAAGTCCTTCGATGGGATCAACCTTTAAGTAGGAATGACTGGTGTGGTGCAGTGTAGTAATTACCCTTGGGTGGGTAGATGCGTCTTTACCGATATCTTAGTTCATCCTATGTCTAGTTGGCTACTTAGTGTAGTCATTTATCCCCAGTCGTTACCGTACCAAGTTTATATCATACCCTAATTACTTTAATGATTGTATTGTTAAAGTTATAGGACTCGCTCAGACTTATGTCTGACCCCGTTGTTTTTATCTTTTTCCCAACCCTCAGGTTCTCAGAGTGGGCCTAGCACTAGTGGGCTTTGATCAGATTGCTTTATCTATCTTTTGGAGCTTGGACCGTTGATGTAAAGCTCAGCTTATCATTTCTATTATGGCTATTAGTTATGTAGTGGGATTATGTACTTATGTTTTTATCAGGATGGATATTTAGTACTTGACTCTTGTTTTATGGTTTTGTTATTGTAACCAAACATGTTTATCTTCTGCTGCAATGAAATGATGTTTTAGTTAACAAGTATTATTTATATTTGTCTTGTTGTAATTTTTCTGTTCTATATTCACTTAAAATACTCCACCGAAGTTAAGGAATTCCCATAGTGAGTGACCTTAGCGGGTGTGGGGTGTTACACGTGGTATCAGTGCTAAAGGTTACCAGAACAGATAATTTTTTTAGAAAAACTATTTTTCTAAAACATTTTTGGAAGAAGTATTTTCAAAAACATGTCCTTTAAGAGAAAAGTTTTTGAAAGAAAAGCATAGTCCCCAATAGCCATATCTTTATCTTTCGAATTCTCCGTTTTGAATCTCTCCTTTTGCGTTTCAACATGGCTGAAGATCTTAACTTTCCGGAGGGTGTAGCGATACCAGTATGGTACAGGAGGTTGATGGAGGCTAGGGCCGCCACTGCGGGTCCAACAAATGTTCCTCCACCACCAGTTGCACCCGATCTTGCTAAGACTTGCAAGGAATTTAAGGCTATGGGAGGGAAACCTTTTCAAGGATCAGAAACTTTTGTGGAAGCTAGGGATTGGCTTAAGGAGGTGGAAGAGTTGATAGATATCTTTGAGATGGAAGAAGGAAAGAAAGTCAAGTTAGCTGCTTGGTTAATGAAGGGAGAGGCCTCGTTCTGGTGGGAGGTCACTAATGGAGAGCGCCTTGTTGACTCTTGGGCGGATTTCAGACAAAGATTTGTGGCAAAGTTTCTTTCAAGGGTGGAAGAAAATCTGTATATGGAAAGGTTCTTGACTCTAAAGCAAGGAAACCTATCAGTGAAGGAGTATGTCAACAAGTTTAATCAATTGGCAAGATTTGGCATAGACATGGTGAATACACCGGAAAAGAAGGCTTTGAGGTTCGTTAAAGGCTTGAATGAACCGATGCATGGATTGGCTATGACTCACATCCCTATGGGGGCCACCTTTGAGAAGCTAGTAGACATGGCACTCATGCATGAGGAAGAGAAGGGTCCCAATGCTAATAAGGCACCCGAGAAGAAAGGAGATCAGAAGAGACCTCAACAGCAACAACAAAACAAGGGTGGGAAAGGCAACGGTGGCAAGGGAAAGAAGAAGTGCTTCAATTGCGGGACACCAGGCCACCTAAGCAAAGATTGTCGGAAGAAGAAGAAGACTGGCTGCTTCCACTGTGGCGAAGCAGGGCATCTAGTGAAGGATTGCCCTACGAAGGGGCAAAGGACGGGATCTACCTCAGGGGGTCAGGTGCAAGCTCTTATGGCACCAGGTCAGGCAAGGGGGCAAGTTCAGGCTCTCGCGGTTCCACCGATTCAGGAAAGAGGTAGAACTATTTCCGTTGAAAGTCTGGTTTTTCTGTTTGATCATCCTGTCCGTACTTTTTTTGACTCTGGCGCATCGCATTCGTTTATCTCATCATCATTAGTTGAGTCACTGCACTTAGACACCAGTCTAGTAGATGATCCCTTGGTTGTCTCAAACCCAATTGGGGGCTCCACTTATTTGTCCATGATATGTTTGGGTTTGAGGATTTCTATACTTAGCGTTGAGTTTAGATGTGATGCTTTTGTTTTGGGCTTCACGGGCTATGGGTTAATTTTGGGCATGGACTGGTTATCCAGTAATGGTGCCGTTCTTGATTGTGAAAGGAGAGTTGTTAGGCTCATGACCCGCTTGGGTAACACTCTCGAGATCTCTTGTAATCCCATGGATTCTGTTATGCTAAGTTATCTTGAATCGCTCGACGCTTCGGTCGAGAGTTTGCGATCTGTTAGAGTGGTCCGGGAATACTCGGATGTGTTTGAGGAGGTGAAGGGCTTACCTCTGAAGCGGGAGATTGACTTCCGAATATATCTGGTGGACAATGCTAAGCCAGTATCTTTGCCAGTGCGCCACATGGCTCCTCGTGAGAGGAGGGAACTCCATAAGCAAGTAGGGGAGTTGCTTGAGAAGGGGTTCATAAGACGAAGTATATCAGAGTGGGGTGCTCCGGTAGTTTTTGCCACGAAGGCGGATGGGTCCCTCAGACTTTGTGTAGACTATAGAGAACTCAACAAGCTCACAAAGAAGAATAGACACCCATTGCCGAGGATTGACGATCTCTTTGATCAGTTGGTTGGCGCCTCAGTGTTTTCGCAGTTGGACTTAGCCACGGGGTTTCATCAGTTGAGGGTGGCTGAGGATAGCATAGACAAGACTGCCTTTAGGACTCCGGATGGTTTTTATGAGTGGCTTGTGATGCCATTTGGTTTGACGAACGCCCTTGCATACTTTGTTGATTTGATGAGTAGGGTGTTCAGGGAGTACCTTAATAAGTTCGTGGTGGTCTTTTTGGATGACATCTTAGTCTTTTCTAAGAATGAAGAAGAGCATGCCCTACATCTTAGGGAAGTGTTAGAGACTCTTCGAGCGCATAGCCTTAAGGCTAAATTCTCTAAATGTCACTTCTGGAGGAAGGAAGTGCGGTTCTTAGGGCACGTGGTCTCTAAGGAAGGGATAGCTGTGGATCCCGCGAAGGTAGTGTCCATCCAAGATTGGAAGGTTCCGAAGAATGCTACCGAGGTGAGGAGTTTCTTGGGGTTGGCAGGCTACTATAGGAAATTTATCAAGGACTTCGCGAAGATATCAGCCCCATTAACTCGCTTGACAAAGAAGAATCTAGTCTTCACATGGGACGTAGATTGTGATGATGCGTTCCAACAGTTAAAGAGGGCTTTAACCACAGCTCCAGTCTTAGTGTTGCCAGATGGGAGTAAGCCATTTGTTGTTTATACCGATGCTTGTGGGACAGGACTAGGCGCAGTCTTAATGCAAGAGGGAAGGGTAATAGCCTACGCGGGAAGGCAGTTGAGAAAGCATGAGAAAAATTACCCTACCCATGATCTAGAGTTGGCCGCTATTGTTTTTGCGCTTAAGTCTTGGCGCCATTATCTTCTTGGCGAGAGGTTCGAATTGTTCACTGACCACAAATCATTGAAGTACTGGTTTTCTCAGAAGGATTTGAACTTAAGACAGCAAAGGTGGATGGAGTTCTTAGCATCCTATGATTTCGAGATAGCGTATACCCCTGGCAAGGGTAACGTGGTGGCGGACGCCTTAAGCAGAAAAAGGTTGTCTTTGAGTCCATTGTTCGTCGAACGACGAAGCTTGGAATTTATCTCGATGTTTGACTTCAGACCCTCCGTTGACTTTGTACCCGGTTTGCTAGCATCCTTAGAGGTCAGACCTACTCTTTTGGGACGGATTGGCAAGGCACAGCGGGACGACCCACAGTTGGTTGAGTTGGTAGAGAAGCTCATAAGAGGAGAGTCGTCCAGCCATTTGAGTAGGTACACCCTAGATGGTAAGGGGTGGTTGCGTAGAGACGGTAGACTTTGTGTACCGCAAGACGAGGGTTTGAAGAAGGCTGTTCTTGACGATGCACATCGTTCAAAGATGACCATTCATCCCGGTGGGGACAAGATGTACCAAGACATGAAGCGAGTTTTCTTTTGGGCCGGTATGAAGAAAGATGTGGCCGAGTATGTCGCTAGATGCTTGGTGTGCCAACAAGTGAAAGCGGAGCAAAAGAAACCCGGTGGGTTGCTTCACCCATTGGAAGTTCCGCAATGGAAGTGGGATAGCGTCTCGATGGATTTTATTGATGGGTTACCGAGATCGAGGAAGGGTAATACGGGAATTTGGGTTGTGGTGGACAGACTTACTAAGAGTGCCCATTTCATACCCGTGAAGAGTAAGAGGACTGCTCCATGGCTGGCTCCAGTTTACCTTCGAGAGGTAGTTCGGTTGCATGGTGTACCTTCTAGCATAGTGAGTGATCGAGATCCTATCTTCACTAGCGAGTTTTGGAAAAGTTTGCAAGAGGCGGTAGGGACTCAGTTGTGTTTGAGCACCGCATATCATCCTCAGACGGACGGCCAGACCGAGAGGGTGAATCGTGTTCTAGAAGACCTTTTGAGGCTATGTATCTTGGATTTTGGAGGTACATGGGAAGAGCATCTTCCATTGGTAGAGTTCGCGTATAATAACAGCTTTCAGTCTAGTATTGGCATGGCTCCTTTCGAAGCTCTTTATGGAAGGCCTTGTCTATCACCTACATGTTGGTGGGAGTCTACGGATAAGATCTTGCTTGGGCCTGATATGGTTAGAGAGACTTCGAAAAAGATTGATTTGATTCGAAGAAGGATGAAAGCGGCGCAAGACAGACAGAAATCTTACGCGGATAAGAGGAGGACGGATCTTGAGTTTGATGTTGGGGACATGGTCTTTGTTAAAGTATCTCCATTACGGAATGTCGTTCGCTTTGGGTCCGTTGGGAAGTTAGCACCAAGGTTTGTAGGACCGTTTCCTATTAAGGAAAGGATTGGACAGATGGCATATAGAGTGGATTTACCCGAGAGACTTAGTGGTGTACATGACGTATTCCATGTGTCACATTTGAGGAAGTGCCTACATAAGACCGCAGAGGTGGTAGAGCCGAGCTTGCTTAGAGAAGTGGAGGTAGAGCGTGATGCGACTATTCGACGAGCTCCTACCCGCATCCTTGGGTCAGAGATTAGGAAGTTGAGAAACATAGAGGTTCAACTAGTCAAAGTACAATGGGGAGATGATGAGAGCAACGCTACTTGGGAGACAGAAGTGAAGATGCGTTAACTGTACCCATTCCTTTTTGAGGGTATGTCTTTTAACTTCTCCTTTATCGTTTGTCTAGTACTTATCTTATCTTTAGTATGTCCTCTCGTTAGTACCTTCGACCTTTAGATAGGGTAAACCTATGGTTGAAACATGTGTTTGAGACATGTTATGATTGATGGATGCGTGTGGATGCAAGTGTTTGCTAGTGGTTGCTCGTGGATGCATATACACACACTTTAGACACTAGATCGGCTCAGTGACTTCATATTGCATATTGCATATAATTGTGTGTAGGTAGCTATATTAATGGATGTATAATGGTTGCGTTATCATATGGATGATGCATTTTGGTGTATGGTTGTGCACACATGTAGAAATAGTATGTGTCGATAAGGTTCTTTCGCATACATATTGTGTAACGTCCCGGATTTTTACCTGTTTTATAATGAATATTTAAATTCGGTTAAATGTTGAATTAGAATAATAAATAGATTTTTATATTGAATTTATCAAATTAATAATCGATATACGAATTAATATCAAATATATTGGGTATCGTAATACGAAACGATAATAATTTGCAGTTAAAAACTGATTCGAAATGATTCAGTCGATCAATATAATTCTAGTTGAATATAGACGATATAATTATTTATTTTCAATGACTTTAATTTAAATCGTTTATTTAATATTGATAGTCTGTATAAGCAAACGAATTAAATTTCAGAATATGCTCAGTTAAGTTTAGAATAACGTAAAAATATGGTAGCATCGGTCGTTGTGTTAAATTAGCGGTTCGGGACTTCGAGTTAAGGGACCGCAAGATATTTTAAATGAAATAAAAATAAAATAAATTCACGTCAGTAATTATCAGCCGACCTACCTTGTTCCATCATATAGCTTATTTCCCTTCATCGAGCTGTGAAAATTGTCCCTTGCCTTCAACATCTTAGCAACTAGAATTTAATGGAGTCGACCTAAATCGCTCCCTATAAGGCATACATGTTTCTTTCATCGAGCCGAATTTAGTGTCCCCTTTTCATTTATAAAAGCCACAACCATTTCCTCGTTCAATTGCGAATCTAACGAAGTCTTCACAGCAACAAAATTTCTTCTTCAAATAAATAAAAAAAAAGAAGAAGAGGGGAAATCAAAGTCGCGCATCACAACTTGATGCCGTCAAGATTTCCTGGAGCTCGATGGAGGCGTTTGCAGTTGCAAGAGGAAAGGGGCGTTGCTATTTTGGGACACCGACATTTGTTAGATGATTTGGAAATCGCGGAAAGGGGGTTCTCACTTCAGCAAGGAGTTCGATGCATGTAGGGCACTGCGATTTTAGTTAGTGCGATTTCAAGGGTGTTCAGTTCTTGTGGTGCGATGTATTGACGGGAAGGTGAATTCGACAGTGGAGTTCGAATGTCCAGGTGATGAAATTGGGGGTGCGATGAGGTAATAAACAAGGAGATGGGGGATCGACGTTGGGGATTTGGGACTGCTGAGGGGTTCGATAGTTGAAATGGGGAGTTCAATTCTTGTTTTCCTTTTGGAAATGTTGATGTGCGTGACCAGAAATGAGGTCAGTCAATGGGAATATAGAGCTGTCGTGACTGACTTTTTGAAGGAAGATTGCATGAGGATCGAATTGTCTGATGGTGAACTGATTTGGGTTTGGCAATGAGAAGTTTGGTCGGTATATTTTGGGAATTTAGGTGGATGTCATGAAATTCGCAAGACCATAAGGTATACATTTTAATATTCATAAAATAATTTATTAATTTATGATTAGCGGTTAAGTTAAAATAAAATCCTTAATCGTAAATAAAAATAAATAATTTTAGGTGGGGGATCAATTCATTCGAGATGAGTCGGATAGATGCAAAGCTGTAAGTTATGGAAATGAACAGGGTATTCGATAAATAAAATCGAGGTGAGTAAATCTCACTCGCCTTTTATTTATAATTATTTTTACTTCGTAAAAATAATTGTTGTTGCTTGTTTGGATTTTTCTGCTTGTTATATATATATTAGTTATTTAGGCTATTATATATATATTGGGTTGATTGGTTGGTTGGATTCCCGCAGTCTCATTAGCGGATGCCCGCAGTTTCATAGCGGATGATTACCCTATACGCCCCACGCTATGATTAGTGGATGACCTTCTATACCACGATATTCTGCCACGAAGCAGAATGGGTATTATTTATGTGCTAACATCTGTGGATGCAGGAAAACAGGTTGGAGGAATCCAACTGGATTCCTCAAAAATATATTATCTGTTTGTTTATTTTTTTTGCATATATATTGTTATATATGATGTGTTAGAAAAATAAATAATTGGTTTCTTTGTGTGTTTAAATATCACTGGGCTTAAGTAATGATATTTAAAAATATCATGAAAAAGGATATTTGAGAATTAGAAAGGAAATTCTATTTTTCTAAAATAGAATTGAAATTTGAATATAGAAGATTCAAAGAGGAATTCAAAGGGATTTGAATAAAAGAATTTGAAATAGAATTTTGAATATAGAAATTCAAATGGAAACTTAATAAAGGAATTTGAATATAGAGAATTCAAACAGAATTGAATATAGAATTTGAATCGAGAATTCAAAAAGAATTGAATATGGAATTTGAATATAGAAATTCATAAAGGAATGTGAATAAAGGAATATGAATAAAGGAATGTGAATAGAGGAATAAAGGAATTTGAATAATTGAATTTGAAATATTGAATTTCAAAGAAGAATTGAATTGAATTTGAAATATAGAATTTCAAAGAAGAATTGAAATAGAAATTTAATAATAGAATTCAAATGGAATTTCAAGTATAGAAATTGAATAATAGCATTCAAATGGAATTTCAAGTATAGAAATTGAATAATAGCATTCAAATGGAATTTCAAGTATAGAAATTGAATAATAGCATTCAAATGGAATTTCAAGTATAGAAATTGAATAATAGCATTCAAATGGAATTTCAAGTATAGAAATTGAATAATAGAATTCAAATAGAATTTCAAGTATTGAATTTGAATATGAAATTGAAATAGAAATTCAAGTATTGAATTTGAATATGGAATTGAAATAGAAATTCAAGTATTGAATTTGAATATAAAATAGAAAAGGAAATTCAACTATAGAATTTGAATATAGGAATTTAAATGGGAGTTGAATAAAGGAAATTTAAATATAGAATTTGAATAATAGAAAAGGAAATGGAGATTTGAATTTAGAATTCAAATAGAAAAGGAAATAGAATTTGAACATAGAATTCAAATAGAAAAGGAATTGGAATTTGAATATAGAATTCAAATAAAAGCGAGATTGGAATTTGAATCAAGAAATTCAAATAGAGTTAAAATGGAGTTGGATTCATTTTAACGAAGTTTAAAAGTTTTTATATATATAAATATAATTAAAAAGAACTCGCCGCAGCGCTGCAGTTCGTAAATTGGCGACTCGAACTTCAATTGAGTATAGAGGACTCAATTGAAGTCGGAATTCTTTGAAACAAGAATCGTTTGGACCGGTTGAATAATAGTTTTCTGATGGAAGAGAAAAATCTGGATTTCGTCGAATAGATTTTGAGTTATGTCAAAAATCAAAATTTTAAAAGTGCAGCGCCAGAAACCATTAAAACCATAATGGATTTTATATAATAAATATAGGGATTTTTAAGCAAATAAAAATCCGAATTTCCATTTAAAAACCTGGTCTTGAGTTAGAACATAAAGGTGAACTCAAGTGAAGTAAGAAAAGTGATTTTTGAAACAATAATCATATTTTTGATTATTGAATAGGATTAACTAAATCAAAGAAGAATTAGTTAATCGAGTGGTGAATTGAAGTCGAACTTTGAAAATTGAAAATTTTGAATTGTAAACATATATTTGAAATCGAATATAGAACTTAAATTAAAATTTGAATTCAATTAGTTGATAAGTAAGTTGAAATATATTTGAAACGTGTTATATTCATATATACAAGCGAAATGGGCAAAGAGTTAGTTAAAGAGTTACTTTAACGAATTGAGTCAAAACGAGTGTATGAAGTTGAAATGAATTGTACAGGTATAGATATACCGGAGACAGTTATGGGATAAAGTGATGAAGGTATATAATTAGTGTGCTCGACAATAAGGTACATGTTTAATTCATATATGAGATTTTATGCGCCGTATCGGCAAGCCGCTTGGCTTTTTCTTTTTCTTTTTGAGATGAGAAGTTACCGGGAAGCTATTTGAAATTTCCCGATGCTCCCGATACAGGGGAGGTTATGGCGAAATTTTCCGGAAATTTAAGGAGTTAGAATATTTTTAAGATATTTTGATAGTTAGAAATCATTGTATCGACGTATAGAATTCGATAGGTAAGTGAATATAAAAATCGAATATTGTAAACAAAAAGGGAAATCTATAAATTAGAAATAGAAAGCGAACTTTATACATGTTTTAAAAATAAACAATTGGATTGTATAGTGTGTTTATTCGAGGTAAGTGGTTTTGCCGTTTTGAAGTTGAGGATGTTTTCAGTTAAGGTATGAGAGGTAATTTTACCCCAACTTGATTGATTTCATTTTTAATGGATAAATAGCAAGATCCAGTCTCGAAGAGAAGTGTTTGAAAAAGAGTTAGTTGAATAAAATATTTTGGGTTGTTGTAACGATGTTTTACACAACATTCGTTTTAAACCCAAGTGATGGAATTTTGGAAATATAACAAGTAAATATTTCCTGAGTATAATTAAAATAGTCGGGATAGAGATAAGTGATTGGAATTGTTTTCAATTGCAAATAGATATATTTTCTAGGATATAGAAAATAAAAGAAGTTGATATTTGGAAACGTTTTCCAAATGGCATAAGAAACCAAGATGATTATTGAAAATATTTGGTTAAGAAATATTGATAGGGAAATGGAGAAGATATTTAATTAATGAAATCTTAATTAAAGAGCCCAGTAATTTGTTTGATATGTTTGGATGAACACTTGTTTTTATTCGATAGTTAAATCACAGACTATCGAAGTTTTTGACCATCGTTGTCAATATGGAGAGACCGGTTGGATTATTATCCGAAGAACCACTCCGTATCGGCATAAGCGTTGCGAACCAAGTATGCTGAATATATTGAAGACGGAGTAAAGTGCAAGGACTCTTTCTATTAAATAGAAATAGTGCCTTCGGTTTCGTTCAATCCCAGAACGAACGTAAATGGACGAATGTCTGAC
Organism: Allium sativum; assembly: GCA_030737875.1. NCBI lineage: Eukaryota > Viridiplantae > Streptophyta > Magnoliopsida > Asparagales > Amaryllidaceae > Allium > Allium sativum. The sequence goes on from CM060920.1 coordinate 498,428,787, forward strand.
AGAGTATTTCAAATGATCAAATGGGTTGGTCTGTATAAATATATATGGTTGCAACGGATTTATTCCCTTAGCATAACATCCAGAATATTTGTGCAAACTCAACTAGTGATTAACGGATCTGACAATGTGGCATTCAAAGTGATTGTGCTATCAATGAATGGTAAGTATTCGTAGCCTCAGGCCTCAACAACCAGGAAAGGAAAAAAATCGGGCAGGCAGCATGGCTATGTGGGTCGCACCCATTAGGATGTATAATCACCTATCTAGAGGTTCATTTAATTTCTTATTCTATTCGATGCTGTCCCAGTCGGGAGGCGGTTGCTGATCCCAACCGTTGGTGATATACATTCGATACACTCAAGCGAAATGAGTGGTCGGTCATGTGTGGGCCGAGTTACAAGATGTTCTTGTTGAACCCAGTGTATTCCTCTCTAGAGATACACAGTCGGAAGGTGGTTCCATACCTTGTCATGTTGGAAATCCAATCTCCAATAAGCGCCATGTGGTTTTTGATTTTATACTATATAAGTGGAGCGTGAGATGCAAGCGTTCTGCTATTTGGTTATTTACTTGTTGTAAACATTATTATAATATCACTGGATTTTCGTATCAAAGTGTTTTGGGTTATAATAAGGTAAAAACCGTCCATGTTTATGTGTGGGCTGGTCTTACTATTATCTTTTCTTTTGAAAGGATTTTAAAGGTTAAACCAATGATTTGAGTTTACTCACACCAGTCCCATGACTGACCCAGAGTTTATTTTGTTTGTTTTCCCTAAACTCTTGGGTGCCCAAATTTGTACGGGCAGTCAAGTAGTCGGGATTTCACAGATTCAATTGGAGGAGCTGGAAGCAGGAGGCTTCACCAGTAGCTGTAGATTATCGTATTTCCGCTGTGTACTATGTTGTATCTGGAAACAGGTGTTTATAACTGTTCCAGAAATGACTGTTGTGCTCTGATGATGGTATGTATATAAAGTTACTGATTTGTATTTCAAAAGTTATGTTATATAATATATTTTATTCGTTCCGCTGTGAGTTTGTGATCTTCGTTTTTCTTCTATTCTAATATTTCTTTCTTTCTATTTCTCATCCTCTAACTTCTTTCTAATAATGATTCGTATTTCTGTGCAATTTGGGTTGGACGTATGGTGTTATTAGTCAACTCAGATAGTACGGATTTACGGGCCTTTACAGTTGGTATCAGAGCTTAGGTTGAGCGAAAACCTAGGCTTGTTGGGGGTTGTGCTCATTAGAGATTGGGTCAGTAGCACCCTAGAATGAGTTGAGTATGTATATATGAGAGAGCGTATTTGTAAATTGATATAAAAATTGTTTTACATTGTGTTGGCTAGTCTGTTGAGCGGTTTATGAATTCTGATCGAATCATGGGACGCCATGATGTCGATAGGAGTTTATAAACACTTGAACAGAATATTGAACACGATACTGTTTTAAAGTGGGTAAATGAAATAATTTTACCCAAAAGTTCTATTTTGATAGAAAAGGAATAATTTTCTGAAATTATTATGATATATGGATGTGTTGGATGTTAAAATTTTAATCAAATTGGATTATAAGAATTAAAAGGTTATATATAACCAAATTGAATGTGTATGTGAATAAAATATACAAATGAGATGAATCAAATTCAAACCAGAATTTGGAATTTTAAAATCCCGGAAGGTTGAAAATATTTTTCAAAGTATGTTAAAGTAATATAGCATTAATTTGAAGGGATTTGAATCGAAATCATATTTGAATGGATTTTGAAAGTGATAAAGCACTGAACTCACTTCAGTGGCTGGGAAATAATTCTGATGATGATCGCGACATCATCAGTGTTCATTTTCGAGTTTCTAAGTGGATGATTGCTACCTTAGAAAAGTTTCTGATGGAAATTTGTTTGAAAAAAAAAACAAGTTTGGTTTAAAAAAAATTCAAATGTTTTGAATTCAAAATAGAAATAAATATATGTATATATATTTATGTGACTTCAAAAGGATTTGAAATAAATACCAGGTATTTGAATTCTGAAATCAAAATTTAACGTAAGCAAGTTAAATAAATCGAAATGATGGAAGCAGTTAAATGAATTGAAATGGATAAATTGATTTGTAATTAAGTTGAAATAGGCTTTTGAAAAGTAACCGGTTTGTAGCATTTCTTCTGGCTTAGTAATTTCGGGGACGAAATTCTTTTAAGGGGGAAGGAATGTAACGTCCCAGATTTTTACCTGTTTTATAATGAATATTTAAATTCGGTTAAATATTGAATTAGAATAATAAATAGATTTTTATATTGAATTTATCGAATTAATAATCGATATACGAATTAATATCAAATATATTGGGTATCGTAATACGAAACGATAATAATTTGCAGTTAAAAACTGATTCGAAATGATTCAGTCGATCAATATAATTCTAGTTGAATATAGACGATATAATTATTTATTTTCAATGACTTTAATTTAAATCGTTTATTTAATATTGATAGTCTGTATAAGCAAACGAATTAAATTTCAGAATATGCTCAGTTAAGTTTAGAATAACATAAAAATATGGTAGCATCGGTCGTTGTGTTAAATTAGCGGTTCGGGACTTCGAGTTAAGGGACCGCAAGATATTTTAAATGAAATAAAAATAAAATAAATTCACGTCAGTAATTATCAGCCGACCTACCTTGTTCCATCATATAGCTTATTTCCCTTCATCGAGCTGTGAAAATTGTCCCTTGTCTTCAACATCTTAGCAACCAGAATTTAATGGAGTCGACCTAAATCGCTCCCTGTAAGGCATACATGTTTCTTTCATCGAGCCGAATTTAGTGTCCCCTTTTCATTTATAAAAGCCACAACCATTTCCTCGTTCAATTGCGAATCTAATGAAGTCTTCACAGCAACAAAATTTCTTCTTCAAATAAATAAAAAAAAAAAGAAGAAGAGGGGAAATCAAAGTCGCGCATCACAACTTGATGCCGTCAAGATTTCCTGGAGCTCGATGGAGGCGTTTGCAGTTGCAAGAGGAAAGGGGCGTTGCTATTTTCGGAGACCGACATTTGTTAGATGATTTGGAAATCGCGGAAAGGGGGTTCTCACTTCAGCAAGGAGTTCGATGCATGTAGGGCACTGCGATTTTAGTTAGTGCGATTTCAAGGGTGTTCAGTTCTTGTGGTGCGGTGTATTGATGGGAAGGTGAATTCGACAGTGGAGTTCGAATGTCCAGGTGATGAAATTGGGGGTGCGATGAGGTAATAAACAAGGAGATGGGGGATCGACGTTGGGGATTTGGGACTGCTGAGGGGTTCGACAGTTGAAATGGGGAGTTCAATTCTTGTTTTCCTTTTGGAAATGTTGATGTGCGTGACCAGAAATGAGGTCAGTCAATGGGAATATAGAGCTATCGTGAGTGACCTTTTGAAGGAAGATTGCATGAGGATCGAATTGTCTGATGGTGAACTGATTTGGGTTTGGCAATGAGAAGTTTGGTCGGTATATTTTGGGAATTTAGGTGGATGTCATGAAATTCGCAAGACCATAAGGTATACATTTTAATATTCATAAAATAATTTATTAATTTATGATTAGCGGTTATGTTAAAATAAAATCCTTAATCGTAAATAAAAATAAATAATTTTAGGTGGGGGATCAATTCATTCGAGATGAGTCGGATAGATGCAAAGCTGTAAGTTATGGAAATGAACAGGGTATTCGATAAATAAAACCGAGGTGAGTAAATCTCACTCGCCTTTTATTTATAATTATTTTTACTTCGTAAAAATAATTGTTGTTGCTTGTTTGGATTTTTCTGCTTGTTTTATATATATTAGTTATATAGGCTATTATATATATATTGGGTTGATTGATTGGTTGGATTCCCGCAGTCTCATTAGCGGATGCCCGCAGTTTCATAGCGGATGATTACCCTATACGCCCCACGCTATGATTAGTGGATGACCTTCTATACCACGATATTCTGCCACGAAGCAGAATGGGTATTATTTATGTGCTAACATCTGTGGATGCAGGAAAACAGGTTGGAGGAATCCAACTGGATTCCTCATAAATATATTATCTGTTTGTTTATTTTTTTTGCATATATATTGTTATAAATGATGTGTTAGAAAAATAAATAATTGGTTGCTTTGTGTGTTTAAATATCACTGGGCTTAAGTAATGATATTTAAAAATATCGTGAAAAAGGATATTTGAGAATTAGAAAGGAAATTCTATTTTTCTAAAATAGAATTGAAATTTGAAATTTGAATATAGAAGATTCAAAGAGGAATTCAAAGGGATTTGAATAAAAGAATTTGAAATAGAATTTTGAATATAGAAATTCAAATGGAAACTTAATAAAGGAATTTGAATATAGAGAATTCAAACAGAATTGAATATAGAATTTGAATCGAGAATTCAAAAAGAATTGAATATGGAATTTGAATATAGAAATTCATAAAGGAATGTGAATAAAGGAATGTGAATAGAGGAATAAAGGAATTTGAATAATTGAATTTGAAATATTGAATTTCAAAGAAGAATTGAATTGAATTTGAAATATAGAATTTCAAAGAAGAATTGAAATAGAAATTTAATAATAGAATTCGAATGGAATTTCAAGTATAGAAATTGAATAATAGCATTCAAATGGAATTTCAAGTATAGAAATTGAATAATAGCATTCAAATGGAATTTCAAGTATAGAAATTGAATAATAGCATTCAAATGGAATTTCAAGTATAGAAATTGAATAATAGAATTCAAATGGAATTTCAAGTATTGAATTTGAATATGAAATTGAAATTGAAATTCAAGTATTGAATTTGAATATGGAATTGAAATAGAAATTCAAGTATTGAATTTGAATATAAAATAGAAAAGGAAATTTAACTATAGAATTTGAATATAGGAATTTAAATGGGAGTTGAATAAAGGAAATTTAAATATAGAATTTGAATAATAGAAAAGGAAATGGAGATTTGAATTTAGAATTCAAATAGAAAAGGAAATAGAATTTGAACATAGAATTCAAATAGAAAAGGAATTGGAATTTGAATATAGAATTCAAATAAAAGCGAGATTGGAATTTGAATCAAGAAATTCAAATAGAGTTAAAATGGAGTTGGATTCATTTTAACGAAGTTTAAAAGTTTATATATATATATATAAATATAATTAAAACGAACTCGCCGTAGCGCTGCAGTTCGTAAATTGGCGACTCGAACTTCAATTGAGTATACAGGACTCAATTGAAGTCGGAATTCTTTGAAACAAGAATCGTTTGGACCGGTTGAATAATAGTTTTCTGATGGAAGAGAAAAATCTGGATTTCGTCGAATAGATTTTGAGTTATGTCAAAAATCAAAATTTTAAAAGTGCAGCGCCAGAAACCATTAAAACCATAATGGATTTTATATAATAAATATAGGGATTTTTAAGCAAATAAAAATCCGAATTTCCATTTAAAAACCTGGTCTTGAGTTAGAACATAAAGGTGAACTCAAGTGAAGTAAGAAAAGTGATTTTTGTAACAATAATCATATTTTTGATTATTGAATAGGATTAACTAAATCAAAGAAGAATTAGTTAATCGAGTGGTGAATTGAAGTCGAACTTTGAAAATTGAAAATTTTGAATTGTAAACATATATTTGAAATCGAATGTAGAACTTAAATTAAAATTTGAATTCAATTAGTTGATAAGTAAGTTGAAATATATTTGAAACATGTTATATTCATATATACAAGCGAAATGGGCAAAGAGTTAGTTAAAGAGTTACTTTAACGAATTGAGTCAAAACGAGTGTATGAAGTTGAAATGAATTGTACAGGTATAGATATACCAGAGACAGTTATGGGATAAAGTGATGAAGGTATATAATTAGTGTGCTCGACAATAAGGTACATGTTTAATTCATATATGAGATTTTATGCGCCGTATCGGCAAGCCGCTTGGCTTTTTCTTTTTCTTTTTGAGATGAGAAGTTACCGGGAAGCTATTTGAAATTTCCCGATGCTCCCGATACAGGGGAGGTTATGGCGAAATTTTCCGGAAATTTAAGGAGTTAGAATATTTTTAAGATATTTTGATAGTTAGAAATCATTGTATCGACGTATAGAATTCGATAGGTAAGTGAATATAAAAATCGAATATTGTAAACAAAAAGGGAAATCTGTAAATTAGAAATAGAAAGCGAACTTTATACATGTTTTAAAAATGAACAATTGGATTGTATAGTGTGTTTATTCGAGGTAAGTGGTTTTGCCGTTTTGAAGTTGAGGATGTTTTCAGTTAAGGTATGAGAGGTAATTTTACCCCAACTTGATTGATTTCATTTTTAATGGATAAATAGCAAGATCCAGTCTCGAAGAGAAGTGTTTGAAAAAGAGTTAGTTGAATAAAATATTTTGGGTTGTTGTAACGATGTTTTACACAACATTCGTTTTAAACCCAAGTGATGGAATTTTGGAAATATAACAAGTAAATATTTCCTGAGTATAATTAAAATAGTCGGGATAGAGATAAGTGATTGGAATTGTTTTCAATTGCAAATAGATATATTTTCTAGGATATAGAAAATAAAAGAAGTTGATATTTGGAAACGTTTTCCAAATGGCATAAGAAACCAAGATGATTATTGAAAATATTTGGTTAAGAAATATTGATAGGGAAATGGAGAAGATATTTAATTAATGAAATCTTAATTAAAGAGCCCAGTAATTTGTTTGATATGTTTGGATGAACACTTGTTTTTATTCGATAGTTAAATCACAGACTATCGAAGTTTTTGACCATCGTTGTCAATATGGAGAGACCGGTTGGATTATTATCCGAAGAACCACTCCGTATCGGCATAAGCGTTGCGAACCAAGTATGCTGAATATATTGAAGACGGAGTAAAGTGCAAGGACTCTTTCTATTAAATAGAAATAGTGCCTTCGGTTTCGTTCAATCCCAGAACGAACGTAAATGGACGAATGTCTGACAGAGTATTTCAAATGATCAAATGGGTTGGTCTGTATAAATATATATGGTTGCAACGGATTTATTCCCTTAGCATAACATCCAGAATATTTGTGCAAACTCAACTAGTGATTAACGAATCTGACAATGTGGCATTCAAAGTGATTGTGCTATCAATGAATGGTAAGTATTCGTAGCCTCAGGCCTCAACAACCAGGAAAGGAAAAAAATCGGGCAGGCAGCATGGCTATGTGGGTCGCACCCATTAGGATGTATAATCACCTATCTAGAGGTTCATTTAATTTCTTATTCTATTCGATGCTGTCCCAGTCGGGAGGCGGTTGCTGATCCCAACCGTTGGTGATATACATTCGATACACTCAAGCGAAATGAGTGGTCGGTCATGTGTGGGCCGGGTTACAAGATGTTCTTGTTGAACCCAGTGTATTCCTCTCTAGAGATACACAGTCGGAAGGTGGTTCCATACCTTGTCATGTTGGAAATCCAATCTCCAATAAGCGCCATGCGGTTTTTGATTTTATACTATATATGTGGAGAGTGAGATGCAAGCGTTCTGCTATTTGGTTATTTACTTGTTGTAAACATTATTATAATATCACTGGATTCGTATCAAAGTGTTTTGGGTTATAGTAAGGTAAAAACCGTCCATGTTTATGTGTGGGCTGGTCTTACTATTATCTTTTCTTTTGAAAGGATTTTAAAGGTTAAACCAATGATTTGAGTTTACTCACACCAGTCCCATGACTGACCCAGAGTTTATTTTGTTTGTTTTCCCTAAACTCTTGGGTGCCCAAATTTGTACGGGCAGTCAAGTAGTCGGGATTTCACAGATTCAATTGGAGGAGCTGGAAGCAGGAGGCTTCACCAGTAGCTGTAGATTATCGTATTTCCGCTGTGTACTATGTTGTATCTGGAAACAGGTGTTTATAACTGTTCCAGAAATGACTGTTGTGCTCTGATGATGGTATGTATATAAAGTTACTGATTTGTATTTCAAAAGTTATGTTATATAATATATTTTATTCGTTCCGCTGTGAGTTTGTGATCTTCGTTTTTCTTCTATTCTAATATTTCTTTCTTTCTATTTCTCATCCTCTAACTTCTTTCTAATAATGATTCGTATTTCTGTGCAATTTGGGTTGGACGTATGGTGTTATTAGTCAACTCAGATAGTACGGATTTACGGGCCTTTACATATTGGATGCATGGCACTATCATGATTTGCATTAAGGAGGTCAACTGAATCAGTAGACCGCCTGATTTTGCATTAGACAGGGAACATATACACACACTCTTTGCATATGTTCATACAGCATTAAAATTTTAAGGACAATGGATGCCAGTGTTTGATGGTTTAGTAGATGGTTGTTTGGTTGGTAGGATATGTTCTTCTTGACTTAGAGATTTCGGGGACGAAATCCTTTAAGTAGGGGAGAATGTAACACCCCGTATGTTGAATAATTTGTTATAATATAAATCAGGGCAGAATTAAATTTTAAGATCTGAATCAGGGGAAACGGGCTATGCCATTGCGTTCGTCTCGGAAAAATACGCGAAATAGAGTCCGAAATTTCGTGAATCGGAGTCCGTATGACTGAGATATGGCCTTGAGAAGTTTCACGAAAAATCAGAAAACGAAACAGATTTCAAAAATGCAGAATATAGGCTAGGCGGGAAAATTCCCGCCCAGACCAGGTCGACCTGGGAGTCGACCTAGGAGTCGACCTGCCCACCAGGTCGACTAGGGTGTCGACCCTAGTGTCGACCTGGGGGTCGACCTCCCTGGTCGAGCCCAGGTGACCTGGGTGCACTGATTTGGGATCTGGGTTGTGTTTTGGTGGCTAGTGACGAGATCTGACGGCTCTAATCTGATTTAGGGTTAATCTAATGGCCTAAAACACTTAACTAATCTATAAATACACCCTAAGACTACCCTAATTCATACAAAAATTGGAGACAACGTCGTTATGCCGTCAAAATGCAACTAGAAGGAGCCACCAACAAATTAAAGAGGAAGATATATAGCTTCTCAAATCAACTTCTAATCAACTCTAGCAACTTAATCTTCTTCATAGGAGTGCTAATCAACAAGTTGTGAGTTTCTATGCCTTTAGCAAGCAATTGCTAAACTAATTATGATAGGATATAATGAGGTTATGGTTATGTATGTGGATCAATGCAAGTTATGTTGTCATATGCTATGTGTTCATGATGTTAGTTATGCAAGTTTTATGCTATATGTTCATGATGCTAGTTATGCAAGTTGTATGCTATGTGTTCATGATGCAAGTTATGCAAGTTGGATGCTATGTGCCCATGAAGCTAGTTATGCAAGTGGGGTGTAATTTATGCTATATGTTCATGATGCTAGTTATGCAAATCACTATGATAAACATTGATCCATTATGACACCATGTTATGCAAGTTTGGTGTTTGATTATATGCAAGTTCATATATGACATGTTATGCAAGTTTGGTGTTTGATTATATGCAAGTTCATGTATGACATGTTATGCAAGTTTGGTGTTTGATTATATGCAAGTTCATATATGACATGTTATGCAAGTTTGGTGTTTGATTATATGCAAGTTCATATATGACATGTTATGCAAGTTTGGTGTTTGATTATATGCAAGTAACATGTGCAAGTTTACACCTTTGTATGATATGCATACATATGCAAGTTAACCCCTTTGTATGTCATACATACATATGCAAGTTTACCCCTTTATATGACATAAGTAACTTATGCAAGTTACCCTCTTTATGACATATGTGATTCATGCAAGTTTGGGTTGATTATTTATGCTAGTTGGGTTTGATGTTATGGTCATATATGCAAGTTGACACCTTTAAAACCCATGATGATGCTAATGTTATGCTAAGTTGAACCCATTGTATTTGTGATGAATCTTCCCTTTTAAGTATGTCATGTTAGCGTATTACGTGGGGAACGATGGGGTTAATATTCATGTTAACAAAATTGTGGTGAAATTGGTATGATGTTGCATACCATAAGTGGATGGACATAATTGAGTCAATTATGTACATCATTAAATTGGAATTAATTAGGGAAAATTAATTCAAAATATGGGGGTGATTAATTAGGTGTAATTAATCGACTAAGACACGAGGTTGGACCCTTTTGTAGCATAAGACTGCCCGGACCCGACCGGCAAATCCAGCGGCTACAAATGATTGGCCCAATGTGAGAGGTCTTAGGCATAAACTAAATACGTGACAAGTGTAAAGACACGAGGTTAGACTCGGTTATGGCGTAAGGCTGCCCGGACCCGACCGGCAAATCCAGCTGCCATAAAAGATAGTCTAATGTGAGAGGTCTTTGCAAAGGTTACGGTCTTAATCTATTAAGAAACACTTAACCAGATAAGCATGTAGTGGGGCATGAGGGGTTAAGTGGGTGCCTTGGGTGGCATGTGGAAATCAAGTAAGTGCCTTGGGTGGCATGTGGAAATCTAGTGGGTTGCCTTGGGTGGTAATAGAAAATACGATTAGAATACTTAACCAAGTGGAAACATGTAATTAAACATGATTAAAGGGTTAAGTGGGATGCACTAGAAAAAGGGACAAGCTTAGGTGGGTAGCTTGTGGGGGCCCATTTCAACCAGTAACCCAAAACGTATCTTTGTGGGCTCGACCCAAGTCGAGGACGGGACATGCATACTGGGTTTGACTATAAGAGGCCAAAACGGGTTAGCGGTGGCAACGCAAGTCCAACGGGTTTCATATGCGTGTGTGGACCTGGGCTGGTAGGTAAGACGTTGTTGCATCGTGTAGGTATAAGCCGTGCATCAGTGTTGGTATCGGGTTGCCACTTTGGGGAATGATACACCCCACTGTGGGGCCAGCACGGGTATCTACGTTAGGGAGCCGATCGCTTGGGGATTAGTGGGTACACCTAGTGGAGATAGGGGCAGACGACACCTATGTGGTCAGCTAGGGGTACACGAAACTACTAGTTAAATTTTCTAAGTCCTTGGGTGGGATCAACCTTTAAGTAGGAATGACTGGTGTGGTGCAGTGTAGTAATTACCCTTGGGTGGGTAGATGCGTCTTTACTGATATCTTAGTTCATCCTATGTCTAGTTGGCTACTTAGTGTAGTCATTTATCCCCAGACGTTACCGTACCAAGTTTATATCATACCCTAATTACTTTAATGATTGTATTGTTAAAGTTATAGGACTCGCTCAGACTTATGTCTGACCCCGTTGTTTTTATCTTTTTCCCAGCCCTCAGGTTCTCAGAGTGGGCCTAGCACTAGTGGGCTTTGATCAGATTGCTTAATCTATCTTTTGGAGCTTGGACCGTTGATGTAAAGCTCAGCTTATCATTTCTATTATGGCTATTAATTATGTAGTGGGATTATGTACTTATGTTTTTATCAGGATGGATATTTAGTACTTGACTCTTGTTTTATGGTTTTGTTATTGTAACCAAACATGTTTATCTTCTGCTGCAATGAAATGATGTTTTAGTTAACAAGTATTATTTATATCTGTCTTGTTGTAATTTTTCTGTTCTATATTCACTTAAAATACTCCACCGAAGTTAAGGCATTCCCATAGTGAGTGACCTTAGCGGGTGTGGGGTGTTACAGTGGACCGACCCTGTGGCTCCTAGGTGCAGTTGCGGCTGTTCCTGAGACATGGTAGGCTAGATTGTCTCGAATCGGTAGAGGACTATCTTTTGCCTCGGTTCATAGATGGAAATCCAATTTCCAAATACGTGACACTTGCGGTTTTATTTGTAGAGCCTAGTATGGCGACATAGTGGGATGGGGCGCTTATGTCTTGTATGATTGATACTTATGATTTGAAGTTGTTTTATACACTATGCACTTATAATAGTATCAAATGATTTGTTTTAAACGTACTAAGCATGTTTGGCTATTACAAGGGAAAACCCTATCCCCCGGCTTGCGTTGCATTGTGTGATAGGACCTGGGTCTTATAATAGCTTCATTTTTCTTTATTTAGCATTGCGCTGTTTGTTTTATGCACTGGTATTCTTGGGAGGAAACCCGTTCCGTGTTATACGGCGTAGTCCCTTGATTTACCGAACTTTGAAAATAAAGTTTAATAACTGTTTTTGTTCTCACACCAGTCCCATGACTGACCTGGAGTTTATTGTTTTAACCTAAACTCTGGGTGCCCTTATTTTGACACGGGCAGCTAGTAGTTTTGGTTTTGCAGATTTATATTCACAGGATCCTGATTTACAGCTGGAACGATATCCGGAAAGCTTTGTATCCGTATATCTCCTTCTAGTTGTGTTTTGTATTATTTTCCGCTGCTATGTATTTAAATGTAATTTAAATCTCTGATATTTCTGTGTAATATTCATTTATACTCTGCATATTCGTGTATCTGATGAAATTGTTATAATATACATGAAATGTTCTTCCGTCCGCGTTTTATTTTGTCGTGTTCTCAAAACAATTCGTTCTTTCTCTTCTCTTCGGAGACCGGGGAAGTTCGGGTCGTTTCAAACACCTTGGGTAGCACGGCAATATGATGACTTGGTAAGCACGGAGTTGAGATGGCGTGACAGGCACGGCTTTTGAATTTACTTGACACTCACGGATTTTCTGAACGTGGAGGACAAGGTGTATACTCGGTGACGTAGTATCAAGTAGTATTATATATATATATATTGGCTTAGACGTACTAATATCATGAGATGTATTATAATTTTGGTTTAAAGCCCAGGTTTCATTGTTCTAGGTTCTACTCAATTTTGTACACTAGTCAACATGTATTTTAACAAGTTGGGTACTTATCATAAAGCAATGAAATAGCCAAATGCCACTTTATCAATCATTCACATTGCGTGTGGTAAATAATGTTATAGGAATCTCATATGGTTTGTTTGCTAAAGTTTAGATATTAGTATATATATATTAGAAAATATCGGTATCCTATTACCTTAAACTTCATTCACGTACAAGCTGTTATGGACAGAAATAAGAGTATGGTCGGGTCCAGCGAGGTACCACGATTCCAAAAATATAATAATATCGGTAGTTTAACTTATATTATGAAACCCCAAAATATCGATATAGGGTGCAAAATACTCCAAATAAAAAGTTGCATATTAAATTAATTAAAAATTACAGTAAAATTCTAAAAATTAAATTATAACTACGCCTCAAAAGAACCTTGCCCAAATTCGTAACCAATCTCCAGTTATATTAAGTAACCCGTTATGGCTTATATATGATTCTACAACGATTATTTCTAAATTTGATTTGGACATAACTTTTTATTTTCGCTATGAAATCTGGATTTTTCACATTTGTTGGAAGGGTATTTTCAAACAGATTCAAATATTTCTTGTTTCGCTAAAATCCGATTTATTTTGAATCATGTACATTTATTTGAAATTTGAAATCGAATTTTCAAACTACCGCGCCATTTTGAACTCGTTTTAATTATATTATAAATTATACGTTTAGATATCGTTTTATTAAATAAATTCGTTATACATTCCTATATATAATTCAAATAAAATATTTAAACCAATTTAAATATTTAGAATTCAACGGCTGAAAATCCGGGTCGTTACATTCCTTCCCCCTTAAAATAATTTCGTCCTCGAAATTGCTAAGGTAGGAAAAGATGCTACATACCCTATTAACTCGGTCCCAAAATCCTTTTTGTTCACTTCTTAACTTCACTCTAACTGGACCAATTTATTTCAATTAAAATATTAATTTATTCTTACTAACGAAAATTTTCAAAAATTCTGAAAATTTTCTAAAACTTTAAATTCTGAAAAATTTCGGCAGCATCTCCTTTGCACGGCTCAATCGGTTCAACCACAACTCGCCTTTCTAGGCCCTCTCCAATCCAAAAGAAAATCGAAAAGCCAAACGACTTGCCCCATAGGCTCATAAAATCATCAAACCCAAGTAATATTGTAAACATGTACCTTTTTGTCGGGCAAAATTCTATCTCTTGCCTTTGCTTCCATTCAATGCCGACTCAACACCTACTTCAATCGATTCCAAATCAATTCAACCTTCAGTTTCTAGTTCACTAATCAATCTCCTGACTAGTTCGCTTTCATTATATAGCTCAAACTTTATTTCTATTTCAAAACCAATCTACTTATCCCACTTGGGTTCAAATTTATCACAACTTGATTCCAATTTACCACCTCCAAATTATATATTCAATCTAGTTGTGTACAAGACGAATTTACATTAATAATTCAAATCTCAAACATCTCGCTTTAGTTAATTTCATTCGAAATTATTTCTTATTCAACCCAATTTTATTTAACCTAAGTTAAATTTCAATTTATTTGATACATTTTTAACATTTCCATATATTCAACTTATGCAAGTTAAATTTCAATTTCAGGATTCAAATCCCCGGGTTTTATTTCAAATTTGTTCAAAATCATATAACTATTCACATATATTTAAAATCTCTTTGCAAATGCAAAACACTTGGATTTTATAGAAATAACTTGTTCTTTTCAAACCAATTTCCAATCAACGAATTTCCATGGTAGCAATCCACCACTCAGAAACTTGAAAATGAATATCGATAATGTCACGACCCATTATCTGAATTATTTCCTCGCACTAAAGTGATTTCAATGCTTAATCATTTTCAAAATCTATTTAAAACAATTTCTATTGAAAAGTCCTTCAAAGTAATGTTATATTACTTTTAAAAAAATATACTTCAGAAAGTACTTCTAATCACCCGGAATTTGAATTCCCATTTTGGTTTGAACTAAATCTTGGCTTATCTCTTTTGTATACATTATCCGTATACAAATTATATAACCATTTCAATATTCTTTTATTTCATTTCATTGTAATAACGATCAACCCATCTATATAAGATTTCAGAAATTATTCCATTTATATCAAAAATAGATTTTGGGCAAAATTACTTCATTTACCCAATTTAAAACAATAATGTATCGAATTTCCTTATTCGAGGGTTTAGAAACACCTATCGATACAGTTGTACATCCTGTATCGACCAGAATCCATAAACCACTCAACAAACCAGCCAACACAATATAAAAAAAATTCATATCAAATCTACAAATACGCGCTCTCATTATATATTCCAACTCAATCTATGGTATTACTAACCCAACCTCTATTGAGTCACGCCACAGAGCCAAGGTTACTACTCAACCTTCACCTCTGATACCAAATGAAACGCCCCGCAAATCCGTACCCTTTGAGTCGACTAATAACACCACACGTCCAACCCAAAAGACACGGAAATACAAATCATTATAAGAAAGAAGTTAGAGGATGATAAATAGAAAGAAAGAAATAATAGAATAGAAGAAAACGAAGATCACAAACTCACAATGTAACGAATAAAATATATTAGATAACATAAACTTTGAAATACAAATCAGTAACTTTATATGCATACCATTATCAGAGCAAAACGGTTATCTCTGGAACAGTTATAAACACCTGTTTCCAGATACATAAACAATACACAGCGGAAATATGATAGTCTACAGCTAACTGGTGAAGCCTCCTGCTTCGAGCTCCTCCAAGCGAATCTGAAAAATCCGACCACTTGACCGCCCGTACAAATTTGGGCACCCAAGAGTTTAGGGAAAACAAAACAAATTCTGGGTCAGTCATGGGACTGGTGTGAGTAAACTCCAACCATTGGTTTAACTTTCAAAACCCTTTTCAAAGAAATGATAATCGTAAGATTGATCCACACATAAACACAGATGGTTTTTACCTTATGATAACCCAAACCATTTTGATATCAAAATCTGGTGATATTATAATAATGTCTACATCAAATAAATAGAATCTAGCGGAATGCTTGCATCTCACGCTCCATATATAATATAAAATCGAAAATCGCAGGGCGCTTATTGGGGATTGGATTTCCAACATGACAAGGTATGGGACCACCTTCCGATAGTGTATCTCTAGAGACGAATACACTGGGTTCAACAAGAACGTCTTGCAACCCGGCCCTCACATGACTGACCACTCATTTTGCTTGAGTGTATCGAATGTATATCACCAACGGTTGGGATCAGCAACCGTTTCCCGAAAGGGACAACATCGATAGATTAAAGAACAAATGGAATTTCTCTAGATAGGTGATTATACATCCTAATGGGTCCGACCCACATAGCCATGCTGCCTGCCTGATTTTTGTCATTTCCCGGGTGTGAGGCTTGAGGTTTGATTCCAGAACATCTGGCCACCATTCACTTTGAATGCCACATCGTCAGATCCATCGGAAATCACTAATTGATTCCCACAAAAATACTCAGATTGTTAGGCTAAAGAAGTTTCCCTTCTATGCCACCAACTTTGTACGTTTGAAGGAATCAACGTACGTAATCCCTTTGGAAATACCCTGTCAGATACTCGTCCATACAAGTTGTCTTGGGTCTGGACAAACCATAGGCAACGTTCTATTAATCCATCTTGGGCAATTTCTACCTAGGGTTAACAGAACAACCCTTGCATTTTACTCCGTCTTCAATTATCTTCAGCATAAGTTGATTCATAACGCTTATACCAATACGGAGTGGTTTTCAGATATTAAATCTGATCCCGGTCTCTCCATATTGACAACGGAGGTATAAAATAAATCAAAAACTTTGATAGCCGGTGATTTAACTATCAAAGAAACATCCATACAATCAACGGTCCTATTTCCAAATGGAAATTCTACCGATCAACCATCAAACAACACTGGCCCCTTTTAATTTAGTTCCTTATTAAATTATTATGCCCAATTCCTGTCTTTTAATTCCTCGTTGACCAATTCATTTCATTTTCTACGTGTAGAAAATATCTCTCATTTTATTTGGGAAAACATTTCAAATTAACGCGATGTTATAAAACGTCGTTATTATAACTCAACCCACTAATCATTTATTCGCTAACCAGATCGCTTAACCAAGTTTCACCATCGAACCTTAACCCTTCCTCCATCGATCATGAAGTCAATCAAGTTGGGGTATAATTACCTCTCAGACCTTAATTGAACCACATTCTCAACTTTGAAACAGTCAAAGCTCACAACTTTAAACAAAACGTCCCTTACACGACTCTCGGATCCGATCTAAGAACACCCTTCTTTTACAGAAAAATATTGATTATAACGGTAGCGTTATAATCGCTGTTTCCAAATATTTGATTTATAAAACATTGCTTTTAACGACAGCGTTACGATCGCTGTCTAGAATTATAGAATACTTATTATAACAATAGCGTTAAGACCGCTGTTAAAACAGTTATTATAATGGCAGCGTTAACATTTCCATTTAGATTTACCAAAACATTTATTATAACGGCAGCGTTTAAAATCGCTATAAAAATATTTGGTTATAAAAATGCAACTTGTATTTATTTATTTTATCATCACAGATTCAAATCTTATTCGTCGAGTCACTTAATAAACCCATATCATATTCTATTTTAGTTTCAAACTATGTTTATAAAACTACTACAGACATCTTTCCTTTTATATAAAACGATTCGATTTCCCTTTTTTTTCAAACTTTTATACATTCCATACTTCTGAAATCAAATCCGTTGATTTTATATTTGTAAATAACATTTCAATCCAAATTTCAATTTAGAACTTCTATTTAGAACTTTTCATAAAATATATCATTTTTATTACAAACGGGTATAATATTTTTTATATTTTCTTTATGACAATTAGGTTCAAAATCTCATTTCGATTTCAAAATCCATTTCCCCTTTTTCAAAACTTTGAACTTATATTTCAATTCTTCCAAAAATACTTCACTTAATTTATAACCACTTATAATTCACCTCTTGTTTTATCCATTTAAAACAAGTTCTTATTTCCAGTTAATTCGAAGTTAAATTCTTATACTGGAAATAAATTCCCTTTTTAAAATCCCCAATTTATTTTCTTTATTAGAAAATATTTTTACTTTTCGGTATTTAAATACCAAAATTCTAAGGCCAGGGTAATTCAAACACAACATGATCAATCACCGATCAAATATCACATCATAAATCATAATAAATAATTAAAACAGTAAATAAAATGTCGAGGAACCCAGTTGGGCCCCTCCGACCTGTTTCCCTGCATCCACAGATGTTAATAACATCAATAATATCATTTCGAAATGTCAAGCTAATAATTGATCAACGATGTAATCCTATCAACCAATTTTATCAACTATTCAACTAAGCAACCATCACACAGTATAAAATTAATGTAAATAAATTTAAGCTCGGGTTTAGTGAGTTACTCACCTTGGATCGCAATTGATGATTCTCCATTGTTTTCATATAATTTCAAATATATGTGGCCAATCATATGAAATACCAATTCTCTTCACTCTTTCCGAACCATCATGTACTCACGATATTTTCCGTTAAGATCCCACCGCTTCTTATTCAGTTGAATTTCTTAAATTACGTGTTTAATTAGCCGCTTATCCTCCTCTTAAATTTGATCCAACTCGACATTCATTTCTCTTGGTTTAACAGAGTCAGACTTCCTTCCGAGCGTCAAGTCAAAACACATCAAGATATCGCGACTGTCGGGAACCCATGAACTAATTCTTGTACCTTGGTAACGCAGGCCACATGGATCAAACGTAACAACAACAAAATCAGCTCCTCCGTCATTATCATGTTAATCCCTATTAACGTTCTTCCCTTCCAGTATCCTGATTACCAGACTCATACCAAACATCTCCTACACTATTTCAGCATAAACACAGTCCCCTTTGTTATAGCCTATTCATCCTTCTCCACAGTTTGAATCCAACATTAATTATGGGTTTGGGATAATCCATCTTCTACGGTTGGATATTCACGCTCCTGAAGCTTTCCAAACATTGTTATATACTTGCCTCCCTACTGTGCCTCCACGTATGAGCCACCAGGTTGAACTGGTCAACGTCGTTCCTCTCCCCAAACAATTTTCACCATGTTGTCTTACTCATAACTGTCGATGGACCGGTATATATATATATATAATAATAAACTTAAATGCTAATGACCATTTAAGTTTTTAAATCAATGTTTTACTTACTGCCAACACCTCCTTCTCTTGTATATAAATACAACCCGTGTTCTTCCATGGCAATGACTACCCCTTCACAAGCCTCGTTCTCACCCATTTCGTACTGTCCCAAAACCATGCTTTCCTTTTCATTTACAAGATTCGCCCCTTCACAGTAATTCACAGTGACAAATGCACTGTCCTTCCCACTTTCACCCTTACTCCATCTTTAAGTGCAGTCCCTTTCCATCACAAGTAACTCACTACCTCCACACTCAGACTCCCTCGACGTCGTCTCATTCTCAAGCTAACTACCGCCATATCCTACCAACCTGCGACCTCCACAACTTCCTCCCCAAACCGCCACAATAGCTGCGCCAGAAACCACCATCTCCCCTTCGAACGCCAGGAGCAATTGCAGACATCGAACCCTCCTCCAGATGAACAAGTTTGCTGTTTGAGCCTTATATGAAATACGATTTGGAAGAGGAGTTCGGACACCTGAGTTTCGAATTTATTTGTGAAGATTTTCCTTTGTTTTTCTTTCATGATTTTGTTTTAATTTTTCTCGTTTGATTTAATTTGCTGTGTTCTCGAAAGTAAAATGAAGAAGAAATGTCAGAGCAGTATTTAAAGGAATAACACCTTGGGTAGCACGGCAATATGATGACTTGGTAAGCACGGAGTTGAGATGGCGTGACAGGCACGGCTTTTGAATTTACATGACAATCATGGATTTTCTGAACGTGGAGGACAAGGTGTATACACGGTGACGTAGTATCAAGTAGTATTATATATATATTGGCTTAGACGTACTAATGTCATGAGATGTATTATAATTTTTGTTTAAAGCCCAGGTTTCATTGTTCTAGGTTCTACTCAATTTTGTACACCAGTCAACATGTATTTTAACAAGTTGGGTACTTATCATAAAGCAATGAAATAGCCAAATACCACTTTATCAATCATTCACATTGCGTGTGGTAAATAATGTTATAGGAATCTCATATGGTTTGTTTGCTAAAGTTTAGATATTGGTATATATATATATTAGAAAATATCGGTATCCTATTACCTTAAACTTCGTTCACGTACAAGCTGTTATGGACAGAAATAAGAGTATGGTCGGGTCCAGCGAGGTACCACGATTCCAAAAATATAATAATATTGGTAGTTTAACTTATATTATGAAACCCCAAAATATCGATATAGGGTGCAAAATACTTCAAATAAAAAGTTGCATATTAAATTAATTAAAAAATACAGTAAAATTCTAAAAATTAAATTATAACTACGCCTCAAAAGAACCATTCCCAAATTCGTAACCAATCTCCAGTTATATTAAGTAACCCGTTATGGCTTATATATGATTCTACAACGATTATTTCTAAATTTGATTTGGACATAACTTTTTATTTTCGCTATGAAATATGGATTTTTCACATTCGTTGGAAGGGTATTTTCAAACAGATCCAAATATTTCTTGTTTCGCTAAAATCCGATTTATTTTGAATCCTGTACATTCATTTGAAATTTGAAATCGAATTTTCAAACTACCGCGCCATTTTGAACTCGTTTTAATTATATTATAAATTATACGTTTAGATATCGTTTTATTAAATAAATTCGTTATAAATTCCTATATATAATTCAAATAAAATATTTAAACCAATTTAAATATTTAGAATTCAACGGCTGAAAATACGGGTCGTTACAGAAACAAAGGAGATTTGTGAAGATATAACGATGTTTTCCAAGTAAGAAGATAAGTTTTAGAATGGGTTTATTCTAAAAAGATAAGTGACGAGTATAGTGTTCAAATGAGGAAACCAAAAGAGTGGTCGTAATGATTGTTTTACAAATGACGAGATGACTCGAAGATAAATAATAAATGGTGTTGCAATTAATGTTTTGAAATAATAGAAGAATAGAAATTGGATATTATTATCAAATTGTCCCAAATATTAGATTTAAATGGTTTTGAGAAGATTAATATATTGAAATGAGAATCAAATACCATGTTTTAAAATATAGCATGTTTTAGAAGTTTTAAAATAACCATTTATTTTTTATTTATAATTAATGGGCCAAGTGATGCTGAGTACTGAATCAGTAAACCTATCTTTATTTTCATAATTGAATGATTGTTTATTTGATAGTTAAATAACCGACTATCAAATCTGGCCAATACGATTGTTGGTACGGAAAGACCGGGATTGAATTATATTCGAAAACCATTCCGTCCAAATATGGAATGTTGAAGATATCATATAATAATCAAGACAAAAAAATTGAAGACCGTAGATCAACATAAAATGGTAGAATTACTTATAATCTCTGGTTTAGCGGCCAGAGATATACTGTGACTCTGTCGTGGTTGAAATCGACGGATTTGCAAGGACTACTCGCTACTGATCTATAGGGTGATTCCTAGGATGCAGTGGGGGGTGCCTTCGGTTTGTCCAGTCCCAGGAAAACTAGTATGGACGAGTGTTTGACAGAGTATTTCCAAAGGGATTACATACATTTATTTCTTCAAACATACGAAGTTGGTGGCAAAGAAGGGAAACTTCTTTATCCTAACAATCTGAGTATTTTTGTGGTAATCAATTAGTGATTTATGATGGATCTGACGATGTGGCATTCAAAGTGAATGATGGCGTGTTATCTAGGAAAGAAGAATTATAACCACAAACCTCACAGTCGGGAAATGACAAAAATCGGACAGGCTGCATTGCTATGTGGGTCACACCCATTAGGGTGTATAATCACCTATCTCGAGAAATTCCTTTTGCTTCTTTGATCTATCGATGTTGTCCCTTTCGGGAAACGGTTGCTGATCCCAACCGTTGGTGATATACATTCGATACACTCAAGCAAAATGAATGGTCGGTCAAGTATGGGTCGGGTTGCAAGACGTTCTTGTTGAACCCAGTGTATTCGCCTCTAGAGATACACTATCGGCAGGTGGTTCCATACCTTGTCATAGTTGGAATCCAATCTCCAATAAGCGCCCGCGGTTTTGATTTTATACTATATATGTGGAGCGTGAGATGCAAGCGTTTTGATTGTATACTATTATAATATCAGAATATATATGTGATTTCAAAATGTTTTGGGTTATCGTAAGGTAAAAGCCATCCGTATTTATGTGTGGATTTGGTCTTACGATTATTCTTTTTTTCGAAAATATTTTGAACTTAAAAATCAAGTTGGATGATCCCCTTAAAACTTTACGAGTTGTTCTCACTCTGGTTCACTAGACGGACCCGGTATTTTTAATGCTTGGGTTAGATCGGGTTGTACAGGTGTAGGTTATCGGATGCTAGACGTGCTGGAAGAGTTCAGACGTATAAATATTTATTCAGCTGTGTGCTGTGTATGAGGACATATAATTATAACTGTCCAGATGTGTGATGTACTCTGATGATTTGTAAGTTATATTTCAAGCTCTCAATAAAGATTTATTTCTATATTATATTTTTGTTCCGCTACGATGTGAGACTCTGTGTTATGTTGATACTTCTTCTTCTTCTATTCTAATATTTCTTTCTTATCTCATCCTCTAATTTCTTTCTATTGGCATCTGGGTTTCCAGTACAGTTTGGGTCGGACCAGTGTTGTTTAGTCTGCTCAAAATGTACTAGAAATTTGGGTCGTCACACTTGGTATCAAAGCTAAAGGTTTAGTAGTAATGTAACATTCCGTAATTTTTAACGATTTAAATTCTGATTTAAATCAAAATTTTATTTTGAAATTATTCTATGGTTTTTCATAACGGGTATTCGAAATTTGTAATACGTACAGTGAGATGTAGCAACTGTAAAAATTTCATCGGAAAATTTGACTGTTGTCGGTCGCGCAATTTTCAGTGCAAAGCTGCGCATATCAGTTCAAATTTTAACGATTTTAAAATCTCTCCGAAATCAGTTCGTACAAGCATGAAAAATATTCTATTCGTTGTCAGCAATCCAATGGTGAAATTCGTTTCGCGAAAATCGGACGTTTTGACCTCCGTTTTCCGTCCGCATTTTTACGGTAAAGGGGGTCCGGAACGCATTTTTGAACGGAGTATCCTGGCACTGCAAATTTTATACCGTTGTGTCCGTCTCAGCGCGTTTATTTCCGCAATATATTCATTTGTCAGTTTCGGTGTTCAGTTCGCGCTGAAATTGTGAAAATGCTTGCACAGATCATTTTTGAAACAGAGCCATTTGAGTTCGATGTGTCCCTTTTTCGATCTTACATGCATTTCTAACCATTTTGGGTCTGCAAAAACTGTCATTTTATTTTACAAAACCAACTAAATATTTTTTTATTTCCGAAATCTTGGTATGTGGGTACATTTAAGTACTTATTTTACTATTCTTCTCATGCATGTTCCTTTTGATTTTCATGCATACGCTTCATTTGGTTTTTCAAAGCCATGCATTCATTTGTCAAAAGCCATGCGTGCATGTTGTAAAAGGTCCCACTTCCATTTTAAGCTTTCCAACCCATGCGTTATTTTCATTTGGTTTTGAAAGACCATACATATACGTTACATTTTGGTATCAGAGCTTTGGTTTATCAAAGCTTTAGCCTATGGGGTAAAAACTCATTAGAGATAGGGTAGTGATACCCTAGAATGAGTGGAATCAGTTGCAGAATCCTTCTTGAGAGAGCGTATTTTTAAAGTAAAAATAGTTTTCAAAATGGTTTTAAAATGTTTTTAAATAAATATTTCGAATATAAAATTCTGTTTAATATTTAAATCTTCTTCTGAGTTTCCTTTCCATTTGAATCTATCTTCCTTCGTAGATCCTCTTTGGTTAGGTTCTTTTGTTCTTTCAGCTTTTACCTCGAATTCTATAATTTATACTTGTCCATTTCAAGGTAAGAAGTAGAAGAAGAGTATAAGTCTTCTAGCCAGTCTGTCTTTATTAAATATTGGTTTGAAATTTATATTTTGAAAGATATTATTATATAAGATCTTCTTAATGTAATATTTAATTTGATATTTGTAAATAATTTGGTAATACCAATGGTTTGTAATGATTTTATGTGTAATGTATTCATATGTTAACTTATAGAATTAATTAAGTGTTATAAGTTTAAATATTGATAACATGAATTTGAAAATATTTAGATATAGTATAGAATGATTTTGTTATATATTTGATTTAATAATAATATTGTTGTATATTTATTAAGAATTGTAGTTGAATTTTAACAAATAAATGAGTGGGGGAGAGATACATTTTTCCCTACTTGAAATTTTAATGATTTGAAATATATTATATGTAATATATGATTTAGAGTGTGGTATATATTCAACTTAAATATAAAAAGATGTTTTGAGTACTTATTTGACGCTAAAATTGGCCTATCGAATACTTAGTGACTTGGTGTATACGTCTGATCAATGTATATGTTAAATCCTATACGTATTAGATAGATATAAAGTCGCACCCTAGTCGCTTGAAAATGATTCTGGTGATGACCGCGGCATCATCGATATCAATTTTCGGGTTTCGGAAGTGGGATAAATATATATAGCCAATCGTAACGTCGAGTGAATACTTGAAATGTTTGAAAATATTTTATCTTTTGATTTATATATATTTAAAATTATATATGTATAGGGAAAAATATGAACCATTGGTTTAAATATATTAATTATTTAATTACTATTTCCCTACCTCGTTCTTTTTCGGGGACGAAAAGGTTTGAGTGGGGGAGATTGTAACATTCCATAATTTTTAACGATTTAAATCAAAATTTTATTTTGTAATTATTCTATGGTTTTTCATAATGAGTATTCAAAATTTGTAATACGTACAGTGAGATGTAGCAACTGTAAAAATTTCATCGGAAAATTTGACTGTTGTCGGTCGCGTAATTTTCAGTGCAAAGCTGCACATATCAGTTCAAATTTTACCGATTTTAAAATCTCTCCGAAATCAGTTCGTACAAGCATGAAAAATATTCTATTCGTTGTCAGCAATCCAATGGTGAAATTCGTTTCGCGAAAATCGGACGTTTGACCTCCGTTTTCCGTCCGCATTTTTACGGTAAAGGGGGTCCGTAACGCATTTTTGAACGGAGTATCCTGGCACTGCAAATTTTATACCGTTGTGTCCGTCTCGTCGCGCTTATTTCCGCAATATATTCATTTGTCAGTTTCGGTGTTCAGTTCGCGCTAAAATTGTGAAAATGCTTGCACAGATCATTTTTGAAACAGAGCCATTTGAGTTCGATGTGTCGCTTTTTCGATCTTACATGCATTTCTAACCATTTTGGGTCTGCAAAAACTGTCATTTTATTTTACAAAACCAACTAAATATTTTTTTTATTTCCGAAATCTTGGTATGTGGGTACATTTAAGTACTTATTTTACTATTCTTCTCATGCATGTTCCTTTTGATTTTCATGCATACGCTTCATTTGGTTTTTCAAAGCCATGCATTCATTTGTCAAAAGCCATGCGTGCATGTTGTAAAAGGTCCCACTTCAATTTTAAGCTTTCCAACCCATGCGTTATTTTCATTTGGTTTTGAAAGACCATACATATACGTTACAAGTAACCTTGGCTCTGTGACATAACTCGAATGAGATGGGGTTAGTAATACCCTAGATTGAGTTGTGTGTATATATGAGAGCGTATTTGTAAATTTTATATATAAATGTTTTGTATTGTGTTAATTGATCAGTTCAATATTTGAACTAATAATGAACACAATATTATTTGTTAAGATGGTCAAATAAATTATTTTGGCCAAATTATATTTTTGTATAAAAAAAGAAATAATTTTATCGAATTATTGAGACATCGATTTTTTTGATTGATTAGATAGAACTCAAATTGAATTCAAAATTGGAAACAGTTAATATAACCAAGAAATTTCATATATGAAATTGGTAAATGATAATTTATTATAATTGAATAAATTGATATTTAACTAATAGAAGTTAAATAGAATGTATGAATCGGGATTTAACTTGGAGATAAGTTAAATAAATACAAGATGGATTATGATGGTTGAGTTTTGGTGTAACGACCTGCAAATCCGTACTTATATGAGCTGACTGAATACAACCACGTCCAACCCAAATCGAACAAAAATACGAACCATTAATAGGAAGAAGTTAGGGGATGAGAAATAGAGTGATAGAAAATTAGAATAGAAGAAAATAGATATAAGATCTTACTGAACAACAACATAGAGTCTCATAATCGCAGCAGAATAAAATATAATATATAAATAATCACTTTTGAAATACAATAGTATTTGGACTTACATACATTATCAGAGTAAATTACATATACAACACTGCGTAATTAACCCTATATGTTTAACGTTGAAGCCTCCTGCTCCAAGCTCCTCTCTATAAATCTATAAAATCCTGAACTATTGGGCTGCCCATACAAATTTGGGCACCCAAGAGTTTAGGGAAAACATAGAAAAATAAACTCTTGGTCAGTCATGGGACTGGTGTGAGTAAACGATTAAAAACAGTTTGATTTTAACTTTCAAAAACCTTTTGAAAGAAAATATAATTGTACGACCAATCCACACATAAATACGGATGGTTTTTACCTTACGATAACCCAAAACATTTTTGAAACAATATTATTCTGATATTACGATAGTGTCTAAATACAAATAAATAACAATCTAGCAGAACGCCTGCATCTCACGCTCTACATACATAGTGTAAAATCAAAACCGCGGGCGCTTATTGGAGGTTGGATTCTGACTATGACAAGGTATGGAACCACCTGCCAATAATGTATCTCTAGAAGGGAATACACTGGGTTCAACAAGAACGTCTCGCAACCCGGCCCACACATGACCGACCACTCATTTCGCTTGAGTGTATCGAATATATTGTCACCGACGGTTGGGAGCTACCCACCGTTTCCCGAAAGTGACAACATCGAATACAATAAAGAAGCAAATGAAATTTCTCTAGACAGGTGACAATACACCCTAATGGAAGCGACCCACATAGCCATGCTGCCTGCCCGATTTTTGTCATTTCCCGGTTGTGAGGCTTGAGGCTCATCCTACCTTTGGATAAACCACGTCTTCATTCACTTTGAACGCCACATCATCAAACCCGCCAAATCAAAAATTGATTTCCCCAAAAATACCACGGGTATAAAGTTAAGAGAAATAAATTACTCCGCCACCAAACATAAATACGTTTCAAGAGATCAACTTACGCAATTTATTAGGCATACTCTATCAGATATTCGTCCATATAAGTTGTCCTGGGACTGGACAAACCGAAGGCACTATTAAAAATAGCCCTTGTATATCACCGTCCTCGATTATCTTCAATAATCTCTGATACGCGATGTATAATCGAATCGAAGTGGAATATAAATTCCGGACTCCTCGAAATGATTAGCGTATTGTCTTTTACGGTTAGTCGATTCTTAAAAAGCAGATTTCAATATTCATTTATATCAAAACATTTCTTGTTCAATGGAATGGTTATCAACTCAGCAATATTCATTATATATACTCCTTAATTTAAAATCCTCGACCAAACAGAATTGTATATATCTATTTTTTTTAAATCCAGACACTCGACTTGTCATTTATAAATGAATGACTAAAGTGTGTGTGTCACACACGGTATTTTATTCAATTTTGAATATCCTTTATAAATGGACAACTAAAGCGTGTGCGTCGCACACCGTACTTTATTCAATTTGTCAGCTTTGTTGATATGACATTTTATACCTTCGTTCTGCTTTGTAAATCATCTTCTTTTTCTAAGTAATCAAAATTAACTTAATTTTTATTATTATCTATTTTATATTTTATTATTTCTTATTCCCCATTCTATATTTTCTTCTTACGTGATCACTTCATTTTCTTACCGATCACTTCTTTTCTTCTTGCGCGATCACTTTATCTTCTTCTTGCGCGATCGCTTCATTTTCTTCTTGCGCGATCACTTCACTACTTTCTTGCGCGATCACTTCACTACTTCCTTGCGTGACCACTTCATAGTACCACGTCCTTGTTTGCTATCTTTCCATACACACTGTTCACATGTGCTATGTGCACATGAACACTGCCTCCTGTTACCATGATGGCACCGCGCTATCCTCAACGAACTCCATCTCCACCCCAGATCGCCATCAACCAGCGTCCATGATCACGGTTCAGCTACTGACCATACCCTCATTTCTCCCAATGCCAAAAACACAGTCACACACCACTCCTTTCACAGCTCCACACATAAACCCTTCAAGCTATATTATCTCTTTATTTTCCAGTCACACACCACATTTATCAATACACAACATTTCCATATTTCCAACCAAACTACGACATTTCTAGTCCTAAGTGAATAGTATAATTTAGTTTAACTAATTTTGTAATCCAACAACAGCTCATACTCCTTTCTTATCCTTTTCTTAATTTCCTACTACTGCTGGTCTTCTTCAATGTGTGCCACTTTTTTTTATAAAAATAAAACTGGGCCGAAGCCCAAACTCAGCTAGCCCAACGTACTCAGACCCAATGCCTTATGCTGGACATAACCGAATGCATCCCTCCAGGCAAAACATCACGCTACTCCTTTTTCTACCATTCCCATTTTTTCTGACTCCCATTTTCCTTCCTTACTTTTATTATTATTATAACTATTTTTTTATATATGTATAAAGTGAACGTGCCAAACTTAAGTTCATAATTTAGATATCAACAACAGTACCCCCATGTTACAGCCCCAAACAAACCATGCCACCCTTTTGTCTTTCCCCACTTCTTCATGTTTATTCTTCCATGTTGCTTTTCTTCTTAACGTTTTGTTTTCAATTCATACATTTTTTCTTATGGGCCAAAGCCTAGGCCCACTATCCACGTGAAATCCTTGCACCAAGAAATAACACTACCGCACCCTCAACCATATCAATCCGCCTGTACCAAATTGTTCCCCCTTCTTTTCTGCCTTCCATTGTTCTTTCCCTTCTGTGTATTAATTATCTCATAGCATCCAATTTGTTTGTTTCTATCACATCCCAAACACCGTGGCCTCCGCTATATTATGGTACACATCGTTTGACCCAGGACCAAATTTTTCACATATCATAAAATAATGTAGAATGGAGAAGGAAAACTATATACTAAAAATTAGCGTCCAAAACTATACTACAGGATACTGTTGGCCATCCTCCCACGCGTTGTTTCCCCAAATACACACCGATGCATGTGTGCACATGCACACAATAGTAGCTCCACGTTCATCAGCCATCACCCACCACGCAGATGCGCCATCGCACCCTAACCCGATCCATGCAGTCAGACTGGCCTCCGGTCACCTCAGCCACAATTTCACCGCTCAACCGATGCTTCAGAACAATGTCAAAACACCTACTTCTGTTTACTACCTCTCAATGCCACCACACACTCCCATTCACCACTAAATCTTGACCGCAGACTCGTGGCCTCCTCCTCTTTCCATTCCTTAGGTTGCGGTTTTCGCAAATCTCCATCTCCTACTGTTATGAACACCAATCCGTATTGATCTAGCATGTACTGTATACCCTGTTCTATTGCCTTTGTTTATTTATTATATACTATAGTGGTAATGTATTATATTTTAGGGAATTATTCAAATCCTATTTTAAAGCTGCATTACACATAAGCTTGCTAGTCGACATCAACTCGATGCGTAAACATGGTTTTTAATTGACAGTCTTCTTAAGGAGAATTAAGTTAATAACTCTAGGAAACTGAGAGGCCTATTTTCCTTTTTGAATTAAAGCTTCATTGGATACAATGAACTAGTCACCGACCGTTAAGTAGCATGTGCCATACTAACTGATTCCGTCAGTAATAAATGACATAGGTTTTTGAAGGTGCATGTGCCATTAACTTAGACATTGAACTGGGTTCGGAAAAAAGAAATCTGCTATATAAATAGGCATCATTAATTCTGCAAAACTGAGGAATGAAAAGAAAAAGGGAATTTATTTCAGTCCAGGGTCAGGTTTACACGGTCCTATTTCGTGTTGGCATTCCTAATCTTTTCTGCTGTGCTTAGTGCCATTGTATTCTATTTTTCTCATGTTTCCTAGAAACACCATTTAAATCTAATTGGTTCAAAAATTGCCTCTTAAACATCATCAATTACTTAAATTAAAGGTTGTGCATACATTAACACACATGATTAATTATAATAGTAAAGAGTATTGTAAGTGTTGACTCACCTACGTCAACTGTTTAAAGATTTTGCTGACAAATCACTCATCAAAACAGGTATGTATACATATGTCTACATCAAAATAGTTCAAAGAGGAAGTTTACTCGCATAATACCCTCTGTTTTTCTCTGTTTTACCCATGCTCGCAGGTCCATGTTTTCTTCATTGTTGCTGCTTATTTGCTTATTGGTTTTGGGTTTCTAGATTTCAATTTTTGGTACCATTCTTGTGACCATTAACTTTAGTTTTGCTTTAGATTTCTATGTGTGTTTTTGAGGGTATGCTAATGTGTATATATATAGACAAGAACAAATATAAAATATGGTGTAGCTTGAGTAGGCTGTATAGTCTAGAGTTGATAGTCTGCATCATACATTGGAATTGAAAGTGGTTTAGTCATTCATATACCTCCAGATTTGTTAAAATGCACGGCCATGTGCACATATTCTTTAAAATCCATGCTTAGAAGCAATACATGCTACCTAGTCTAGACTGTCTATATACTATTGATTGGAAACAAGATGTTCAGTCACTTTCATTCCTCCAACTTCAAAAGCACTGCTATGTAAAGTGGCAGCAACTAGATCTTGCACAACCATGTGCATGTGTACTGACCAATATCCTAAAATGATTTACTAGCTAAGCTTAATTGTTAAGTCTTTTCTAGCTTCCTAAGGGTTGTAGCCGCTGCCTACGGAGATCATGTACCTAGGCCTTAGACAGTGTATAGGGTTGGGCTGAAAATAATGATTCTTAGGTACTTCATTTAATCCCTTATCAGATCTGCACATGCACGGCTAGGCTAGTAATCACATGGGCACATGCATAAATGTAAAAAAATGTATACTTAATTGTTTTAAAACTGAAACTTGTCTTCCAAGGGATTCAAGCTCATAAATGTTGTGATATGGCTGTCTAAATTGATTTGAAAAGAAGGTTGCTGAGTATTTTTCTCTAAGATCCTTTCAGCTACTTTGCAAGGCCATACTATTTCGGCACATGTCTATGCGTACAAACATCTTTGCAGATTTGACGTGAAACTCACGTGTTAACCTCTAAGTCACGCAGGCTTTTTAAAAGACTATGTTCATTCAGGGTATAGGAGGTCTATGTTGAGACATCTTTTGATTGAGAAGTGAAATATTTAGGCTGTCTACCATATGACCAACTATATAATGTATTAGAAACCAAACACTTTGCTTCTAAGCAATCCATATATTTAATTCAGTACAAACAAAATATTTACATTGTATAGTCTATAGATTTTAAAGTATCAAATCTTATATATGATATTCTCTTTTATTTGTTATGATCTTATTTCATTCTAATCAATTAATTGCTATCTCTTTCTAATTTATAGCTACGTCAACTCATATGCTTGCGGGTTAAGTAGTTGAAATTTTACTTAAATGTATCTATTTTAATTTTTGCATAAGTTAAAACAAAACGCTGTATATAGAACATTAAAATATATACATAGGAATTTATACATTATTATACTAAATTTCTATACTATTCAAATCATATATTATCCAAATTTAACCAGAGTTTCAAAACACAATTAAAAATACAAAACAATTTATAAAACATTACTTATTGGTTTTACAAAAATATATACACTAGATGAGGAATTTTATATTATTTAATATATATACTTGAAATTCCCCAATATTTATTATTCAAAATTTACTATTTCAAATCAATTATTGAAATAATCAGAATAAATTGTATTGCGAGCCTAGTCAAAAACCGGGACGTTACAATCTACCCACCTTAAAAGAATTTCGTCCGAAATTAAAGAGTAACGAAAAGATTCTAGAAATACCCAAAGTCATAAACTTAAACATACATATGCTATATACCAATGATCAAAGCAAACATAACATACAATACACACAAATTATCTACCGAACATTCATAGCAAGAAAAACATATAATACAAACATATTCATTAGTCCCTGACCATAAATCGGTAAGAAAATAATCCTTTACGTATCAACCCCGAAGACCGAAATCAACATCAGATCGATAGTCAGAAAATCATTTATCTCAACCAAACTCCATTCAAGTTCCAGTTTCTTAACTCTAGTCAAAATTTTAAATTCTAGAATCCAAATTTCCTATTTTTATCCTAAACCAGTTTGAAATCACATATCTTGATTCCATTTTAAATTCAAAACCTTTGAATTTTCCTAAAACATTTTGTTTTCTTAAACACTTCTCCGGTTTGTCTTATTTGTATATTTTGTTCTTATACAAACTCAATTTGGTTATATAACCATTTCAACTTAAAATCCTATTAGATTATAATAACATCCATCGACACACCCATATATAATAATTTCAGAAAATTATTCTTTTAATATCAAAATATAATTTTTGAGTAAAATTATTTCATTTACTCATCTTTTAAAACCATATTATGTCGAATTATTCTGTTCAAGAGTTTAGAAATACCTATCGACATAGTGTGCACCCTGCATCGACCAAAATTTTTAAACCAATCAACACGATATAAAACAGATTTTATAACAATTAACAAATACGCGCCCATATATGTACACTCTAACTCAATCTAAGGTATTACTAATCCCATCTCTATCGAGTCACGCCACAGAGCCAATGTTACTACTCAACCTGGCTCTGATACCAAGTGTAACGACCCGCAAATCCATACTTATTTGAGCTGACTGAATACAACCACGTCCAACCCATATCGCACGAAAATACGAACCATTAATAGGAAGAAATTAGGGGATGAGAAATAGAGAGATAGAAAATTAAAATAAAAGATCTTACTAAACAACAACACAGAGTCTCACAATCGCAGCGGAATAAAATATAATATATAAATAATCATTTTTGAAATACAACAGTATTTGGACTTACATACATTATCAGAGTACACTACATATACAACACAGCGGAATTAACCCTATATGTTTAACACTGAAGCCTCCTGCTCCAAGCTCATCTGGATAAATCTATAAAATCCTGGACTATTGGACTGCCCATACAAATTTGGGCACCCAAGAGTTTAGGGAAAACATAGAAAAATAAACTCTGGGTCACATATGGGACTGGTGTGAGTAAACAATTAAAAACAGTTTGATTTTAACTTTCGAAAACCTTTTGAAAGAAAAGATAATCGTAAGACCAATCCACACATAAATACGTATTGTTTTTACCTTACGATAACCCAAAACATTTTTGAAACAATTTTATTCTGATATTACGGTAGTGTTTAAGTACAAATAAATAACAATCTAGCAGAACGCTTGCATCTCACGCTCTACATACATAGTGTACAATCAAAACCGCAAGCGCTTATTAGAGATTGGATTCTGACTATGACAAGGTATGGAACCACCTGCCGATAGTGTATCTCTAGAGCGGAATACACTGGGTTCAACAAGAACGTCTAGCAACCCGGCCCATATATAACCGACCACCCATTTCGCTTGAGTGTATCGAATATATTGTCACCAACGGTTGGGAGCTACCCCCCGTTTCTTGAAAGGGACAGCATCGAATAGAATAAATAAGCAAATGAAATTTCTCTAGATAGGTGACAATACACCCTAATGGGAGCGATCCACATAGCCATGCTGCCTGCCCGATTTTTGTCAATTCCCGGTTGTGAGGCTTGAGGATGATCTTACCTTTGGATAAACCACGTCTTCATTCATTTTGAATGCCACATCGTCAAACCCGCCAAATCACAAATTGATTTCCCCAAAAATACCATGGGTATAAAGTTAAGAGGAACGAATTCCTCCTCCACTAAACATAAATACGTTTGAAGAGATCAAGTTGCGCAATTTATTAGGCATACTGTGTCAGACATTCGTCCATACAAGTTGTCCTGGGACTGGACAAACCGAAGGCACTATTAAAAGTAGCCCTTGTATATCACTGTCTTAAATTATCTTCAATAATCTCTTATACGCGACGTATAATCGAATCGAAGTGGAATATAAATTCCGAACTACTCAAAATGATTAGCGTATTGTCTTTTACGGTTAGTCGATACTTAAGAAGCAAATTTCAATATTCATTTATATCAAAACATTTCTTTTTCAACGGAATGGTTATCAACTAAGCAATATTCATTATATATACACCTTAATTTGAAATCCTTGACCGAATAGAATTGTATATATCTGTTTTTTTAATCCAGACACTCGACTTGTCTTTTATAAATGAATGACTAAAGTGTGTGCGTCACACACGGTATTTTATTCAATTTTGAATATCCTTTATAAATGGACAACTAAAGCATGTGCATCATTCACGGTACTTTATTCAATTTGTCAACTTTGTGGATACGACATTTTATACATTCATTCTAGTTTGTAAATCATCTTCTTTTTCTAAATAATCAAAATTAACTTAATTTATATTATTATCTATTTTATATTTTATTATTTCTTATTCCCCATTCTATATTTTCTTCTTGCATGATCACTTCATTTTCTTACCCGGTCACTTCTTTTCTTGTTGCGCGATCACTTTATCTTCTTCTTGCGCGATCACTTCATTTTCTTCTTGCACGACCACTTCACTACTTTCATGCACGATCACTTCACTACTTCCTTGCATGACCACTTCATAGTACCGCTTCCTTGTTTGCTATCTTTCCATACACACTGTTCACATGTGCTATGTGCACATGCACACCGCCTCCTGTCACCATGATGGCACCGCGCTATCCTCAACGAACTCCATCTCCACCCCAGATCGCCATCAACCAGCGTACATGATTACGGTTCAGCTACTGACCACACCCTCATTTCTCCCAATGCCAAATCAACAGTCACACACCACTCCTTTCACAGCTCCACACACAAACCCCTCAAGGTATATTATCTCCTTATTTGCCAGTCACACACCACATTTATCAATACGCAACATTTCCATATTTCCAACCAAACTGCGGCATTTCTTGTCCTAAGTGAATAGTATAATTTAGTTTAACTAATTCTGTAATCCAACAACAGCTCATACTCCTTTCTTATCCTTTTCTTAATTTCATACTACTGCTGGTCTTCTTCAATGTATGCCACTTTTTTTTATAAATATAAAACTGGGCCGAAGCCCAAACTCAGCTAGCCCAACGTACTCAGACCCAATGCCTTATGCGTGGACATAACCGCATGCATCCCTCAAAGCATAACACCATGCCACTCCTTTTTCAATCATTCCCATTCTTTCTGACTCCCGTTTTCTTTCCTTACTTTTATTATTATTATTATTATTACTATTTTTTATATATGTATAAAGTTAACGTGCCAAACTCAAGTTCATAATTTAGATATCAACAACAGTACCCCCATGTTACAGCTCTAAACAAACCATGCTACCCTTTTGTCTTTCCCCACTTCTTCATGTTTATTCTTCCATGTTGCTTTTCTTCTTAACATTTTGTTTTCAATTCATACTTTTTTTTCTTATGGGCCAAAGCCCAGGCCCACTATCTACGTGAAATCCTTGCACCAAGAAATAACACTACCGCACCCTCAACCATATCAATCCGCCTATACCAAATTGTTCCCCCTTCTTTTCTTTTCTGCCTTCCATTTTTCTTTCCTTTCTGTGTATTAATTATCTCATAGCATCCAATTTGTTTGTTTTTATCACATCCCAAACCCCGTGGCCTCCGCTATATTATGGTACACCTCGTTTGACCCCAGACCAAATTTTGCATATATCATAAAATAATGTAGAATTGAGAAGGAAAACTATATACTAAAAATTAGAATCCAAAACTATACTACAGGATACTGTTGGCCATCCTCCCATGTTTTGTTTCCCCAAATACACACCGTGCATGTGTGCACATGCACACAACAGTAGCTCCACGTTCATCAGCCATCACCCACCACGCAAATGCGCCATCGCACCCTTCCCCAATCCATGCAGTCAGACTGGCCTCCGGTTACCTCGGCCACAATTTCACCATTCAACCGATGCTTCAAAACAATGTCAAAACACCTACCTCTGTTTACTACCTCTCAATGTCACTACACACTCCCATTCACCACTAAATCTTGACCGTAGACTCATGGCCTCCTCCTCTTTCCATTCCTCAGGTTGCGATTTCCGCAAATCTCCATCTCCTACTGTTATGAACACCAGTCCATATTGATCTAGCATGTACTATATACCCTGTTCTACTGCCTTTGTTTATTTATTATCAACTATAATGGTGATGTATTATATTTTAGGGAATTATTCAAATCCTGTTTTAAAGCTGCATTACACGTAAGCTAGCTAGTCGACATCAACTCCATGCGTGAACATGGTTTTTAATTGATAGTCTTCTTAGGTAGAACTAGGTTAAAAACTGCAGGAAACTGAGAGGCCCATTTTCCTTTTTGAATCAGAGCTTCATTGGATACAATGAACTAGTCACCGACCGTTAAGCAGCATGTGCCATACTAACTGATATCATTAGTAATAAATGACATAGGTTTTTGAAGGTGCATGTGCCATGAACTTAGACACTGAACTGGGTTCAGCAAAAAGAAAACTGCTGTATAAACATGCATCATTAATTCTGCAAAACTGAGGAATGGAAAGAAAAAGGTAATTTATTTAAGTCCAGGGTCAGGTTTACACGGTCCTATTTCGTGTTGGCATTCCTAATCTTTTCTACTGTGCTTAGTGCCATTGTATTCTATTTTTCTCATGTTTCCTAGAAACTCTATCTAAATCTAACTAGTTTAGAAATTGCCCCTTAAACATCATCAATTGCTTAAATTAAAGGTGGCATACATTAACACACATGATTAATTATGACAGTAAAGAGTATTGTAAGTGTTTACATAACCATGTCAATTGTTTAAAGATTTTGCAGACAAATAACTCATCAAAACAGGTATATATACATATGTCTACATCAAAATAGTTCAAAGAGGAAGTTTACTCATATAATACCCTCCGTTTTGTCTGTTTTACCCATGCTTACAGGTCCATGTTTTCTTCATTGCTATTGCTTATTTGCTTACTGGTTTTGGGTTTCTAGATTTCAATTTTTGGTACCATTCTTGTCACCATTAACTTTAGTTTTTCTTTAGATTTCTATGTGTGTTTATGAGGGTATACTAATGTGTATATATATAGACAAGAACTAGTACAAAATATGGTGCAGCTTGAGTAGGCTGTATAGTCTATAGTTGGATAGTCTGCATCATACATTGGAATTGAAAGTGGTTGAGTCATTAATATACCTCCAGATTTATTAAAATTCACGGCCATGTGCACATATTATTTAAAATTCATGCTTAGAAGCAATACATGCTACCTAGTCTAGACTGTCTATATACTATTGATTGGAAACAAGATGTTCAGTCGCTTTCATTCCTCCAATTTCAAAAGCACCGCTATGTAAAGTGGCAGCAGCTAGATCTTGTACAACCATGTGCATATGTACTCACCAATATCCTAAAATGATTTAATAACTAAGCTTAATTGTCAAGTCTTCTCTAGCTTCCTAAGGGTTGCAGCCGCTGCCTACAGAGATCATGTACCTAGGCTTTAGACAGTGTACAGGGTTGGATTGAAAATAACAATGCTTAGGTACTTCATTTAATCCCTTATCGGATCTGCACATGCACGGCTAGGCTAGAAATCACATGGGCACATGCATAAATGTAAAAACATGTATACTTAATTGTTTTAAAGCTGAAACTTGGCTTCCAAGGGATTCAAGTCATAAATGTTGCGATATGGCTGTCTAAATTGATTTGAAAAGAAGGTTGCTGAGTATTTTTCTCTAAGATCCTTCTAACTACTTTGCAAGGCCATACTATTTCGGCACATGTCTATGTGTACAAACATCTTTGCAGATTTGATGTCAAACTCACATGTTAACCTCTAAGTCACGCAGGCTTTTTAAAAGACTATGTCCATTCAGGGTATAGGAGGTCTATTTTGAGATAGCTTTTGATTGAGAAGTGAAATATTTAGGCTGTCTACCCTATGACCAACTATATAATGTATTAGAAACAAAATACTTTGCTTCTAAGCAATCCATATATTTAAATAGCATATTCTGTACAAACAAAATATCTACATTGAATAGTTGTGTATTCTATAGATTTTAAAGTATCAAATCTTATACGTGATATTCTCTTTTATTTGTTATGATCTTATTTCATTCTAATCAATTAATTGCTATCTCTTTCCATTTTATAGCCACGTCAACTCATATGCTTGCGGGTTAAGTAATTGAAATTTTACTTAAATGTTTCAATTTTAATTTTTACATAAGTTAAAACAAAACGAATATGATTATTGTAAAAGAAAATTAGAATATACACATAGGAATTTATACATTATTATACTAAATTTCTATACTATTCAAATCTTGTATTATCCAAATTTATGTAGAGTTTTAAAACATAATTAAAAATACAAAACAATTTACAAAACATTACTTATTGGTTTTACATACATATATACACTGGCTGAGGAATTTTATACTATTTAATATATATACTTGAAATTCCCTAATATTTATTATTCAAAATTTACTATTTCAAATCAATTATTAAAATAATCAGAATAAATTGTATTGCAAGCCTAGTCAAAAACCAGGACGTTACATTTGGAATCAGAATTTGAATTTGAAAACGGAGGTGAATAAATTAGAAAACTAAATAGTTAATTGAATAGGGATTCGGAACTTAACTTGGTTAAGTGGAGTTAAGAATGAATATTGGAGTTAAAATGGATTTTGGAGTCAAATGACATCAATTTGGAATTTGGAAACTGAGTAAAATATAAATTGATTGGACTTGTTAAGTTGGGTGTATATTGATTATGATTGATCATTGATTGTTGATGATTTGTTAGATGGATCGAATAGAATTAATAAATGGTTTGATAACAGAATTAAATTAATTGGAAACTAAATTCTAGTATAATGAATCCGAATTAAATTCGATTAGGAAATAAAACTGAATAACCCTATATTTATTCTGACATTGGAAATGAGTTGAATATAGGCTGATTGAAGAAGAATGAGCTGTTAATGGCTATGCTTTGGAATTTAAGTTTGGGTGCTCGACAAAAAGGTAAACCTTAATTATACGGATTGGTGATTAATTTTATACCCCTGAGTTGGGTAGCTGTTTGGTTTGCGTTTTTCATCGATAAGATGTGAGGCCCGAAGTAGTTTTGCAGTTGGTTTGATCGAGCAGTGCGGTGGAGGTGCTGGCGGATTTTTCGTAAATTTATATGTCTTATAATTTTGATAATAATTATTTTGGAAATAACTGGGATTGGAGCATTTCTTTTACTTAGCAATTTCGGGGACAAAATTCTTTTAAGGGGGAAGGAATGTAATGTCCCGTATTTTTGGCAGTCAGATATTTAATTTAATTTATTTTTTTAAATATTAAAACAAACTCGAAACGTTGCAGCATTCCGTAATTTACGATTTGAAATTCGTATATATCGGTACTAATATAAAACGCTCAATAATAGTTGACAATGAAATTAAATAACCATCACTACACCAAAACAGTCAATTTGACACACCAGGATTCAAAGATTTGATACGGTTTTAAGCTGTATTAAATTTGATAGGGCTCATAACCGTATTAAATTTGAATTTCTACACTCAACCGATCCACACCTTCCCTAATGCTTAAAATCCAGCCGTAGATCGTAGAAGCTTCGGATTGCTCCCTTTGATACGGCTTTAGCCCGTATTAAATCACCATCGTATTTTTTTCGCTGTGATTTTTATTTCTCACAAACCCTGGCCCCTTCTTTTCTAATTATCTCGATTCCTCTTAATTTGCTTTCCCAATTCGCTCTTGTCAATGAAAACCCTACGGAAGTAAAGTCTACACTCTCGCTCAACAAGATTCACTCTATCTCAACTTGATCAACGCCTTTTCTATATCAGTTGATCGTTGCCATTTTCAACCTCGGTTGCTCGCAATTCTCTCTGATTTTATAGCTCTAATTGATGACTTCTAAATCGATTTAAAGTGAATTTGCAGGTAATAATCTTTCTGAACATCTATTGTTTGATTTGATTTTGAATTGAAGTTAATTTATTGTATTTTGGGTGTTTGAGAAGCTGCAGACATAATTAAATACCTGACTTCGTTTGGGTCTCCATTTCAGGTGCTTGAGAAGCTTCATCCTTTGGAATGCTATAAGGCATACAAAAGCAATGATGTTTTGAAAGGTACAAATTAAGTTATAAAAATAGTATTGGTTTAAAGTAAGTTTACTGTGGTATAATTGTGAGTTCCAATCATTTATGCTTCAATTATATTAATGTTCGATTTCCCAGTTTAATGAAAACAGAATAGTGTTCTGGTAGTGTTGGGTATATTAACTTCAATGTAACCAATAAGCATCACAATCGAGAAATATGTTGACATTCAAGTGACTGCAACTATAGACATAACAGTAAAACCGGTTAAGGATGAAAACCATGTTGCTATTTTATTATTGTAACAATAATGGTTCGAAATTTAAATAACTGGACAAATAGAGGCGAAAAAAGTGGTTCTCTTATATATCGTACCCTTCGGAACATGTGTAGCAGGTAACATCATAGCCAGATTGCATCAAACCAATGTTACTATATTGCTATAAAATGTAATGTTACAACTATGGTAAAAAATTACAGTGCAAACATTTCAAGTGTATTTTAAGTATAGCCTATTTGGCATATTATAAAGAAAGACTGCAAGTATGCCTGACTTTGTACTGTTACTGTGCATTTTAAGTGTATACTGACTTTTCTTTCTTTCCCACATATCAGCAGGAGCTGCTTGTGAGTTGAACTTGGCTTCTTTGTTTTGCTGCAATTCTGAAGTGTGTTCTCCAACCGAGGTTAGACTCCTGTTTTTCTGTTTTTCACTTATTTTGTGTGATGTATTATTATTCCTTACCGTTGGTTCTTCTGTGTCCGTTTTCTATTTTGACAAACTAACGATGCTACACATATTATAGAAAATTAGTTGTTTTATCATTCACCTACTATTTGATACTTCACTATTTTGCATAAACTTAGCCTAATGGTAACATGACATATAGGTTTATTTCTAACAATTCTAAGTCAAAAGGATTTTCCCTACGGAAAAAGTATAAAAAATTGCAGAAATAAGAACACTGATCTGTTTGAGCATTTTAATTTGTAGAGTATTCCACTGTAAAGATTGCCTTCTTTGTTGCTTAATATCTGTACTATTAAATTATTCGGATATTTGTTTTTCAGTTATGGTTAGAATTTCATGCTTTGTATAATCGTTCTTTTGTAGCTTGAGGAAATCTTTTGTCATATTTTGAACTTTCTATTATTATAATACATAGTCAAAAGCTTTCTAATGGCAATTTCTACTCAATCGTGTTTCCCTCTAATTATATTCTTATTCAATTAATTTAAAAGGTTGAAGTAACGTGCAGTATCAATACAAAAATTTGGTTATTTTAAGATCAAAATTTACATTCAAATAATCCTCCTAAGATATATGATGCAGGTTTGCAACTCAGATTGATAAAACTACCATTTTATTACATTTTTTTAATTACATGCATTGTTTTTTGGGATTTCCACTAAATTTCAATGTTCATCTTGGCAGTTTCAATTGTACTAATGTTATAGAATATGCATAGCCTTTAGATATCAGCATGTTAATTTTTTTTGGAATCACTGGGTTATAGATTTGTAGAAGTGTTTATAAGAAAAGTTTATAGCCGGTTTTAGGTTCCTGTATACTATACAGCTATAGATATATTCAACAAGCAAAGTAATGATGGCATACCTTTGATTGTTATTGATAAATATCGGTCAATGTCATACTGCGTAAAACTGAACGAATAGATGTTGAATTTAGCAATGGGGTGCCGTGTTGCTCGGTGATCACAAAACTTAAACCGAGAATGGTAGGAACCCTTTTTACATATTGTTAACTTTTAGACTTCTTTATCACATATATTTTTCATTGGTAGTATACAAGAAATTTGTTGTTTTGCTTATTCAGAATTTGGCTACCTTATATGTTGCAACTCAGTGGTTTTGATACATAATTAATTGCTTTTACCATTTCTTGCTAGCTATGGCACTTATCTTCGACCATGGCTTTAATAGCCTATTTTCACAAAAAGATTCGTAAAACCCGTCTTGCACTCAAAAACTACATGATTTATGCATTTAATATAATTCTTAGGCAAACTGGCGTCTTCTAGAACAACTAATCATGGTGGAAACTACGAAGCTGGATCATATCTACCATGATGAATAATTATATACTAATCTAATAATTCTGATAATGCAAATTAACTGGACTTATTGCTTTTCTGTAAATCACTAATTCTTAGGTATCTGAATTTGTTTTGGCTACTCAAATTAGATAAAGGATTTAGGCAATATATGTAAACGTATTAAAACACTCAAATTAATTTCTACACATTTTGTTTTGCAAGTAACATAAAACTGACATGTTTTCTGCTTACAAGTCTACTTGATCACAATGATGTTGCGGGGTTTTGTTAATCTTTTAGTAAAACTATACGAGTTCATCTAAACCCAACTTCGATATCATCCTGTTCTTTTAAAAGGACATTTAAATTGTGACTGAATGTCTTGCATAGGGGTATAATATTCTTAATTTAGATCTTCTAAATTTTTGTAATGCTTGAGTTTGGGCTATACCAGAATACTTAAAACAATTTACCAATGGATACCCGAATATCCGAGTTTTAGATGAATCACACATTATATAAATATGTCCATACGAAAATGTTTTTCTCTCTGTTTTTAACTCATGCTAGGTTTCAGTGTGATAACACTATGTTCAGTTTTATATTTAAGCACTAGGACAAACATTCTCATGTTAAAGATAATAATACATCTATT
Organism: Allium sativum; assembly: GCA_030737875.1. NCBI lineage: Eukaryota > Viridiplantae > Streptophyta > Magnoliopsida > Asparagales > Amaryllidaceae > Allium > Allium sativum. The sequence continues at coordinate 498,471,908 of CM060920.1, forward strand.
CTATGACCATTTTAATATTTATGCATATCTATTCTATGAGCCTAATTAAAGTAATTTTATCTTCTTGACTGGCATGCTAAAAGGTTTTATTTTGCCATTAACTTTTAGCGCTTCACTATTTCGGCCACGAAACGTTTAAATAAATTCAAATATGCTTTTAGTTTCACTTATATAACATGTTACTAGTTTATGTTTGAAAAGCTTACTTGAGTGCTCTTGTTTCAGAAATTGATAGAGGAACTGGTCTTTTAACAAGGCGAGCAAATTTCTTCTCTTTAACATTTACCTTTTTCTAAGATATATTATTATTTAGCTTTGCCAAAAAAAGAGATATATTATTATTTATGTTAGCTTGAAGCAAACATTGGCAGATGTTATGTTCATCTCACTAAACAGTAAAAAGTTACGCATTCATGTTGGGTTATTAATTAACCAAACTTAGAACATGCATGAACTCATTTCAAGAATTAATACAAAACCAAACTGCTTTTTGATTTAAAAAAAAGAAGTCAAAGTACATAGGTGGAAAGAAAAAACTCTGTTTGTTCAATTTGTTAGACAAAAGTGACAAAAGTTAACTCCTGTGATCAGTATGAAGTAAACCATACCAAGAAAATGCTTAAAATATATATATACATGATTCATACAACAATGTTCTGATGAAATCAATTTGGTGAGCATGTTTAATTTGATTAGTTTTTATCAGTTTACTCTTTTTCTCATAGGCTCATAGCAAAACAAAAGTTCGCGAACAGCGAGAGAAGACGGTTTACTCTTTTATCAGTTTACTCTTTAAAATATATATATAAATGATTCAGTGAAGTGAATGCTGGTTTTTTACTCAAATGCCGAGCAGCGAGAGAAGATGGTTGCTGCCGAAAGGCGCCAAGTTGATGAGAGAGTTAAGAAGATTATTGACCTAAAGAACAAGGTTGGAAAAGATGCACTGTTACTACCGCTTCTATCCAGCATTTTTCACATGTTTATTCATTTCTTTTTGTCATTTAGGTTTGCGTTGGAACTGATAAGAACTTTGTTGTCATCAACCAAATAGGAATTGATCCTCCATCATTGGACCTTCTTGCAAGAGCAGGGGTTGGTGATTCTATCATATGTATTACTAATAATAAATCTTTTGTGCCATAATTTTTTTATATAGTGCCCACATCTCTTCCTTGTGAACTGAGTTTGCAAACTCAGTTCCGGAACGAGTTTGCTGCAAACTCAGTCCGGAACTGAGTTCGCAAACTCAGTCTGGAACTGAGTTCACAAGCTCAGTCCGGAACTGAGTTTGCTGGAGGCTCGGCCCGGAACCGAGTTTGCTGGAGGCTCGGCCCGGAACCGAGTTTGCTGGAGGCTCGGCCCGGAACCGAGTTTGCTGCAAGCTCGGTTCCGGAACTGAGTTTGCGGCAAGCTTGGTTCCGAAACTGAGTTTGCAGCAAACTCGGTTCGAACGGAGTTTGCAGCAAACTCAGTTCGAACGGAGTTTGCAGCAAACTCGGTGATGAGGGACAGAAGTGGAGAGATATTATTCCTTTCGTATATCATTTATTAGAACTGAGCATGATTATATGCAAGTTTTGAGGACCTTTTATCTCCATTCAAGTTGAATTGATACTATAGCAACAGTTGATCGAATTTAATGGCCAAAATCTTGTCAAAGTTTTTTAGATAAATTAGTTTACATTCCAAATTATTGATTTTTGTAAGTTAAACATGATAAAAATCATACAAAATAAATGTTAAAAATGCAATGTAAAATAAAAATATCAGAAGATTGTAATGCAAAATTAATATATCAACCTAATACTTTCTAATAAAGGGAAATATGCATTTGTTGCAGACTGGTATCTGTTGAAGTACTTGACATTCATCCTTCTTTTTGTTTTGCGGGTTGATAAAGAATTGAAGGGGCAATTATATATTTTGCCTGGATGCAAAGGGAAAGTTTGTATTTGCTGCAAACTGGTATCTGAAACGCACCTTCAGGGTACCCAAACTATCTATAAGCCGATAACAATAGATTTGAATTGATTGCATACTATATATTTCTCATGATAAACATACCAGGGAAGTGAAGATTGTCACTGGAAAGTGAAATTAAGTCCCAACTCATTTTTAAATGCTATCACCATCTTGCTATTTTTGCAATATTCTTGGTAGAATATTTTATGTAGTTATTACTATAAATGCCAGTGATTGTAATATCATGCTCGGTTATACTAAGTTACCAGCATCCTTTCAGTGCACCTAATTTGTTAAATAATAATTTCAATAATCAAAATACAATTAGATTGAAAATAATGTGGCACCATGCTAACTTGTAACATTTGACATGTACACCTAAGCTGGTTATAATATTAAGTTCATAAGTTGATTGGATATGCAGGATCAATTTAGATCCATTTAAAAGCTGTTAATTGACTTTCATTTTAATAGGTTGTGAATAACCAGGGACGAATTATTGTTGCAGAGTAGATGGAAGAAGGCACCAAGGTATTACTATTACACCTGTTTGGAAAGGTATTACTATTACACCTGTTATTTGCAAAAAAATAACAAGTGCAATGCTAATGAAACCTAACAATGGCACCAAAAAGTGTCTGACTATATCAGTTTAACAGAAAGCCATTTCTTGATTGAGTTTTCATGCATATGTACCTAGAACGTTTACCATTTCATAGCAGTTTATTTGTGAACCGTTTTTCTACTGTACATCTTTAATATTGAATGTTTTTATCGCTTTGCCTCTTTGCCTTCCCATGTTCGGTATTGTTTGTTTTAGTATTGAAGCTTGACAGCCAGGTTTTTTGAATTACGGTAATGTTTGCAAGCCGTTGAAAAATGTAGGTGGACATAGTGTCCAGTTTGCGACTTCAGTCGCAAACTGGACTCAGTCTGCGACTGAAGTCGCAAACTGAATCCAGTTTGCGAGTCGCAAACTGATTCCATTTTGCAATTGAGTTGCAAACTGGATCAGTGGTGTCTTCTTCTTGTTGTTGTGGAGACAGAACTAACCTGATGCTTGTTATTTTAGTTTCTTTTCAGGCTTTGGAACAAACATGAGTTGCATGGGCTCGACAACTGCAGTTTTGTTGTCTTTTTTTTAAGCAAGAACTGTGAACATTATACTTTGTATATATTGTGTTATGTGGTTTGTATTAACTGAAGTTATGGTTTATGTATTAATCGAATTATGCTTTGTGTATCTTCTTTATATACTGTTATATGGGTGCAGCGTATCTTCTTTATTGTGCATATATATATATATATATCAATGGGTACAGTGTTTTTGTATATTGCATATATGATATACCGATTTTGATACGGTTAAAAGCCGTATCTAATTCGTTGATAGCATTGTAGAAATGAGGCATTAAACACGGTTTTAAGCCGTATCAGTATAGCAATTTGATGCGGTTTTAAGCCGTATCAATCTATTAAATTGATACGGCTTAAAACTCTATCGATCTATGAAGTTAACAGTGCCAACATATTAATTTGTCACGGCTTTAAGCCGTATCAAATTATTAATTTGATACGGCTTTAAGCCGTATCAAATTATTAATTTGATACGGCTTAAAACCGTATCAAATTCATAAATTTATACGGCTTAAAACCGTATCAAAATACCAATTTGATACGGTTTTAAGCCGTATCAAAGCAACAGAGACGCCATTTTTTGATACGGCTGAAAACCGTATCAAATAGAACGTTCAAATCAATGCGTTGCTTACCTTATGATGAGGCACGTGCTTCGCACACGGAAAATTGTTCAATACATTATATAGGTGTTAAAAAGGATCACTTTTCAAACGGCCACCATTTTCGATGAAACAAATTTCATTGAGATCAGAATGTTGAGACGTAGCGGTGTATCCACTTTTCATTGTGTTAAAAGCTCGCGTATGACAATCCGAATTTAACGGTTAGCGGTTGTAAGTAGTAGAATTTTATACCATATAAAATATAATATAAAACATAGCTTAATTCATAAGTAAATAAAGGTACGCATAATTCAATCTATCACTTCTCAGCATCCTATCTTAATTATTTTATATCCTAAGCGAAAATTAGCTTACTCTATATTATTGAAATGAAGTTTCGAATTGCAACCTATGCCATTCCTTCAGTAAGCATGCTAACCCACGTCCCTAGTCCTTTGCCTGCCGTTGCTATGTGTTTTCCAATCAAACAACTCACCTAAACTATCACTGTGCAACCTACGAGATCACTTCGAATTTAATCCAGCATGGCCACTTTTGAAAAACCTTGCACCTACCCTGTACTACGGACAGGACACATGAATATCACTTCAGCCACAGGCAAGATCAAATCATCATGACCATGAAAACACTACCACCGTATAGTCAGAATCTCTGTCCATCACGTAAACATCAATATATACAGCCATACACATACTTTAGCTAGCTTACTACTGTAAACTTACTCAATCTTTTTCCTTAGTCTCGAAGCATTCACGACACACGCTATCGTACTATTTACGAACAGAAAATACATGGGCTAGTAGAAATAGGAAATGAAATCTCAACGTGCTTCCTACTCTAGGCTGTACCTCATGAGAAGATGTGGTTCCTATCCATTTATTTTACTCCTATAAATACAGCGTGATCGCCTCTCATTTCCCTGCAATAACTCTCACATAAAAAAAGAAACAAAGAGTGTATCTTGAAACAGGGACGTGAAGGAGAAACTGAAGGTGGTTTGTTTCAAAAGAACGAAGTGGCCGGGGAGATGGAATATATGGGAAGAAGTGGGCCTTAGCATGACTGTTTCGAATAGCGCATAGGAAGGGGCGTAGTCACGGTGACACTGGGCAGCCGGACACTTCTGACGAGGTGTGGAGGACGCTGGGCTGATACGTAGAGAAGAGCTTCGGTAGCAATGGCGCGGGTGTTGATTAGTAGTTGCGTTGACTCGGGAATGGCATGCAAAAGAGATAAAAGAGGAAGCAGATAGAGAACGAACACGTGTTTCATTTCAAGAGGGTTTGGACATAACGTGAAGGCAGGAAATAGTAAAAGGCAATTGGGCCAACTGTATTAGAGGAAGTATGTTGATGAAGTACTGTTGGGAAGGGTAGAAGCAGGTTATCAAAAGAGAAATGAACGTGGATGGAGTAACAAACATGGCGAGGGGAAGCTTTACGTTGCTGGTATGGTTCGAGGACAGGCTCCCATCACATGAACAATACATACAGGAAGGAAAGAGTTGTGAAGGAGCAAAACTAAACAAATATGTGGAGGAGGAAAATTAAAATGCATGGGACAGTAAAGTATATAAAGTGGGAAGATTGGGTTAGAACTCGAATCAGGAGGGAGAGTATGAATTTGAGTGGGAGGTCACGTGAAATAGAAGTTGCGTGCGGGTGTATGGTTCATGAACGAGTTTTCGAAGTGGAGTGAGTTTTGATGCACCTTAGAGGATGGCGGTTCAAGGGGAAGCTTATACGGTGTAAGGTGGGGAGCGGTGTTAGGCTTCAGGCATTTGCAATTTGCAAAGGTAAGAGAGAAGAAGTTTTAACAGTAAAACGTATTTTGCCTAAACCATGTTCTAACGTGCCTAATTACATGTTAATTATTAGGCATAATATAGTTACACGAGGCATGTGATCTCCTATATACCTATCACGTTAATCTTGCCAAATCGTTATCTTGTTTGCCTTAATTGCGGTTTAGTTATGCTTAATTATTACATTAACATGGCTTATATAGTTTAATAAGTAATTAATATAAGTAGGGGTTATATAAAACGTAAGGGAGGATGTTGATGAATAGCAGACGTAAGATGGATTAAAAATGTATAGTGTGCCAAGTAGTATAACGTGCTCAAGTATTAGATTATAAGTGACTTTAAAAAACTAGCCTAACCAATATGCCTAATCCATATCAAAAATGGCCTGCTCGAATTTATTTGTGCCTAATTTTGTTTATACATACATGTTACGTTACGTTGCATTACAGAAGGGAGAAAATGATGAGTAATATAGACACCATGTCACGTTACAGTAGGGAGTAAGTGGTTTTAAATGCTTAAACTTTATCATGTATGTTTTTCAAATACTAGTCTTGTTTTAACATTCCTAATCTATCGTTAGTTGCTCCCAGACAAGCTTAACGTGACTGGGTATCTTTTCTAAGATGCGTGATCCATTTTGTAATGTGTCCAATGAAGTTTTAACTAACGAAAGTAAGGCGGTAAGTTAGTGATATTTATACGGGCCAGATAGTTTAGTAATTGGTTTAAGTTAGTAAGTAATGCCTCGTCAACGAAATCTAAGATACCGAAGAAATGTAACCGTGACCAAACAATCATTCAGAGTATTTATATTGGGTACTGTATCATTGAAATTTAATAGTGTTTAATCGCTGTTCGTATGTTCAGCGTGGCCAAGAATATTTTAACGTGACCAGTCGGGTTAATTAATATTTAGTTAATAATAATATTATTTATAATATTTTATTAAATCTCGTATAATGAATTAAATACATATCTTGGTCATACAGTAATGGAATAGAATGAAACAAGTGACAAAAAGGTCCACACTGACTAGGGCAACGTTATGAAGCTGGAGTGGTTGGAGTTGAAAGCAACTGAAATGAACCGGTTCAACGTCAAATGAAACCAAGGTGAGTTAAACTCACTCAGTTTTTCCTACTTATATTTTATATAAGTCGGGTTTAAATATTTGTGTGCTATGATTGTTATTTGGTTGATGGATGTTGAATATATATGCGGTGAATGAACCGATTAAATTAAATGTTCGTTTAATTTAATTTTAATCAATCGTTATTTTTAACAGTTGTAACCGATGTAGGTAACTTACCTCATTGGTCACATTTATAATAATATAAACGTGTTAAATTTATAGATGAATGTTTGGATTGTTGTTATTGTTTGATTTTTGAATATTTTATCTGTTTATTGAAATAAATGATATTGTTGAAATAACATATTTGGATGCAGTGAAAACAAGTTGGAGGGATCCAAATGGATTCCTCAAATTTATTATTTATTTTCATGTTACAATTACATGAACTGTTTAACCCATACGATTGGATGATGGATTGGATCATTGATTGTTGAATCTAAATTCAACATTTGTTCTATTTTAACCAATAGACAATATTGGTTGAGTAATTGGTAGCAATTGGCCCAAAAATATATCATTTTATAAATATTGATTTACCGTCTGGTGAATCAACGGTAATTACATTATAAAATATATCTTATAACTGAAGATGAATTGAAGTTAATATATTTTAATAAAGGTTTAATAAAAGGAAATTAATATATATATATATAAGTTTTAAATGAATTCGTAAAGTAAATTCTTATGTAATAAGATTTATGAGTAGATGAGTAGAAATTAACGAATTGGTTAAGAGTTGGATTAATGGTTTTCAAGAGATAATTAAATGGAATCATTTAAATTAATTATATTGTTAATCAATTTAAACGAAGCACTAATTGGTGTTAATCAAAGGAGTAATCATGATTTGAGTTGACAAAGTGAACTAATTTAATTGGAATCAGTTATTGATTAATTTATTTCTAATTAATTAATTAAATGGTTTAACAAATATTTATTTTAACTTTAATAATATTTAAAAAGAAATTACTGTTTAATTAAGTTAAATAAGAAGCTAACTATTTCTATAATAGTTAATAATGATGTAAATTATTATTTTGAATGAATAATAATGTAAGTGATCAATTCGTAACCGAGATTCTTTAAGGTAAGTAATCAAAGTTGATATTGGAACACAATTGGATTTTTGAAAAGTATTGATGAACGGTTTTATTTTATAACCGAGTTTTATAACTAAGTTATAAAAGAGATTTTAAGCCAAGACGATAGCTTAAAGTAAGTGTTTTAGTTAAGGAAAGAAAAGCAAGGTAAAAAGGGGTTTTATATTAAAACCGAGTTTTATAAACAATGTTATAAGAGGAATGTGAGGCTAAAACGTTAAGATTAAATTAACGTTACTTAATTCTGGAAATATAAGATGCGATTTAAATTCGCTATATTTAATAAGAGATGAGGTTTCATCAATTATAACTAAAATGGGATTTAGTTTGATATTGGGAATGAATATCGGTTTTGGTATTACAACTGATACCTATCTTAAGATAAGAACGTTATTGATCAAGGTCTGAGAGGTAATTTAAAATACCCCAACTTGAACGACTTCAGGATTATCGAGAGATGATATTAGTTGTAGTAGTGAGGATGTTAAAAGGAGTTTAGTTTGAGAAATGATAATGCAACGTTAGTTGAAGAAATTGGAAACGTATATAATAAATTCCAATATAAAAGGAAAGTAAAACGAGCTTGAGAACATGAAATGATATTTCCACTAAAAAAAAGAAACAAAGGAAATTTGTGAAGATATAACGATGTTTTCGAAGTAAGAAGATAAGTTTTAGAATGGGTTTATTCTAAAAAGATAAGTGACGAGTATAATGTTTAAATGAGGAAACAAAAAGAGAGGTCGTAACGATTGTTTTACAAATGATGAGATGAATCAAAGATAAATAATAAATGGTGTTGAAATCAATATTTTGAAATAATAGAAGAATAGAAATTGGATATGATTATCAAATAGTTCCAAATATTAGATTTAAATGGTTTTGAGAAGATTAATATACTGAAATGAGAATCGAATACCATGTTTTAAAATGTAGCATGTTTTAGAAGTTTTAAAATAACCGTTTATTAATTTTTTATAATTAACGGGCCAAGTGATGCTGAGTACTAAACCAGTAAACCTATCTCTATTTTCATAATTGAATGATTGTTCATTTGATAGTTAAATAACCGACTATCAAATCTGGCCAATACGATTGTTGGTACGGAAAGACCGGGATCGAATTTATATTCGAAAACCATTCCGTCTAAATACGAAATGTTGAAGATATCATATATTAATCAAGACGAAGAATAAGACCGTAGATCTTCATAAAATGGTAGAATTACCGGGCCAAGTGATGCTGAGTACTAAACCAGTAAACCTATCTCTATTTTCATAATTGAATGATTGTTCATTTGATAGTTAAATAACCGACTATCAAATCTGGCCAATACGATTGTTGGTACGGAAAGACCGGGATCGAATTTATATTCGAAAACCATTCCGTCTAAATACGAAATGTTGAAGATATCATATATTAATCAAGACGAAGAATAAGACCGTAGATCTTCATAAAATGGTAGAATTACCTATAATCTCTAGTTTAGCGGCAAGAGACATATTGTGACTCTGTCATGGTTGAAATCGATGGATTTGCAAGGATTACTCGCTACTGATCTGTAGGGTGATTCCTAGGATGTAGTTGGGAGTGCCTTCAGTTTGTCCAGTTTCAAGAAAACTTGTATGGACAAGTGTCTAACGTGTATTTCCAAAGGGTTTACGTACATTGATTTCTTCAAACGTACGAAGTTGGTGGCAAAGAAGGGAAACTTCTTTAGCCTAACAGTCTGAGTATTTTTGTGATAATCAATTAGTGATTTTCGATGGATCTGACGATGTGGCATTCAAAGTGAATGGTGGCGTGCTATCTAGGAAAGAAGAATTATAACCTCAAGCCTCACAACTGGGAAATGACAAAAATTGGGCAGGCAGTATGGCTATGTGGGTCGCACCAATTAGGGTGTATAATCACCTATCTAGAGAACCTTTTGCTTCTTTAATCTATCAATGTTGTCCCTTTCGGGAAACGGTTTCTTATCCCAACCGTTGGGGATATACATTCGATACACTCAAGCGGATGAGTGGTCGGTCATGTGTGGGCCGGGTTGCAAGACGTTCTTGTTGAACCCAGTGTATTCGCCTCTAGAGATACACTATCAGCAGTGGTTCCATACCTTGTCATAGTCGGAATCCAATCTCCAATAAGCGCCCGCGGTTTTGATTGTATACTATATATGTGGAGCGTGAGATGTGAGCGTTCTGCTAGATTGATATTTATTTGTATTTAGACACTATTATAATATCAGAATATATATGTGATTTCAAAATGTTTTGGGTTATCGTAAGGTAAAAACCATCCGTGTTTATGTGTGGATTTGGTCTTATGTTTATTCTTTTTTTCGAAAAGATTTTGAACATTAAAATCAAGTTGGATGATCACCTTAAAACTTTGCAAGTTGTTCTCACTCTGGTTCACTAGACGGACCCGGTATTTATAATGCTCGGGTTAGACCGGGTGTACAGGTTCAGGTTATTGGATGCTGTGAAGTCCAGAAGACGTGCTGGAAGAGTTTAGACGTATAAATATTTAATCCACGTTGTGTTGTGTAGGAGGACAGATTATTATAACTATCCAGTTATGTGATGTACTCTGATGATTTGTAAGTTATATTTCAAGCTCTCAATAAAGATTTATTTCTGTATTATATTTTTGTTCCGTTGTGATGTGAGACTCTGTGTTATGTTGATACTTCTTCTTCTTCTATTCTAATATTGCTTTCTTTCTTATCTCATTCTCTAATTTCTTTCTATTGGCATCTAGGTTTCTAGTACAGTTTGGGTTGGACTGGTATTGTTTAGTCAGCTCGAATGTGCTGGAAATTTGGGTCATCACACTCAGGGTGGGAATACTAAAGCTTGATTAGGATTCTTCTTTCCTTCTGCTTGGAGTTGCTAGATGTACTACTTGATTTCGTATCTTCTCTACTATGGCTAATGTTTTAGGGATTATGCTCTTTTCATGTTTATTCAACTTTGGTCATTTTAGTACAAGACAGAAGTTTTAAATGGATGCACTGGGTTTTATGCATTTCAGACTTGTGATATAACTATGTTTTGAACCACGATGTTTTTTGCTGAAATAAAGTTTTAAATTCCACTGCTATTTTATATCTGTCTTGTAATGTTTATGTTACCTATAACGCTTCACGAAACATAACGCATTCTGATAAAGAGTGACACTAATGGACGTTGGGCGTCACACTTGGTATCAGAGCTGAAGGTTACTAGTTCGGATAAAAATATTTTTAAAATTGTTTTCAAAAGGGTTTTAAAAGAAAGCATTTTCAAAAAAAAGTCTGTTTTGAAAACATATTCCCCAAAGTCATATGTGATATCTTTCGATTCTCTATTTGAATACCTTTTCTTTTCAGCATGTCCAGGGAACCTAATATTCCTGAGGGCGTTACGATTCGAGGCTGGTTCCGTAGGTATCTTAAGGCCATGGAGCCTGCCGGTGGTCAAGCAGACGTTCCTCCCCCAGCTGCACCCGTTATTCCTCCACCTCCACCATGTGCTGATAATTTCTCTAAGATATGCAAAGATTTATGTGCTATGGGTGGAAAGTCATTCTGAAGAACGGAAACTTTCGTAGAGGCAAGGAATTGGCTTAATGAGACAGATGATCTGTTTGGGATTTTCGAGGTTGACGACCGTAGGAAGATTCAGTTGGCCGCTTGGCTACCAAAAGATGAGCCTTCATTCTAGTGGGAAGTGACGCAAGCTGGGCGTCCAATGAAGACTTGGGATAATTTCCGACATATTTGAAATGAAATTTCTTCCCAAGCCGAGAAAGGTATGCAAATGGAAAGGTTTTTGGCACTCAAGCAAGGAGGCATGACTGTCAAGGAATATGTTAATAAGTTCAATGAACTGGCAAGGTTTGGTTTGGAGCTAGTAGATACCCTACGTAATAAAACTTTGCGGTTTGCTAGAGGATTGAATGAACCCCTTCATGGGCTGGCCATGTCTCATATTCTAGTGGGTGCAACTTTTGAGGAACTCGTTGATATGGCATTAATGAAAGAGGAAGAAAAAGATGAAAAGAAAGCATCTAGGGTTGAGGAAACACAAAACAAGAAAGTGTGACCCAAGAAAGGCAACAACAACAACAAAAGAAGGCGGAAAGGATGGCAAGGCTAGAGATAAGAGGAAGTGCCATAATTGCGGATGCGAGGGTCACTTGATCAAGGACTGCAAAAGAAAGAAGAATGATTATTTCAATTTTTTAGAGGTATAACACTTTTCTAAGGAGTGCCCGAAGAAGCAAGGACAAGGTCAAAGGGCAGGGTCTTCGGGAGGGCTGGTGCATGCTCTCGTGGCCAGTGCGCCAAATAGAGGTAGGAAAGTTTCCGTCGAAGGTTTTATTTCTCTTTCCAATCATCCAGTTAGTACTCTTTTCGATTCTTGCGCTTCACATTCATTTATATCTGATTTTGTGGTTGAGTCTCTGCACCTTAGTACTAGTATGGCTGTGTATCACGTTGTTGTCTCAAAACCCATTGGTGATACAACTCATTTGTCTATGATTTGTCGGGGTTTGAGAATATCTGTGTTGGGCGTCGAGTTTGAGTGCGATGCATATGTGCTTGTTTTCATGGGCTATGGTTTGATTTTTGGGATGGATTGGCTAGCCATGTATCTTGCCATTCTGGATTGTGAAAGGAAGGTCGTTAGACTTTTGACTTGCCATGGGAGGACCCTCCAAATTTCTTGGGACCCTAAAGTGTCTGTCATGCTTAGTTTCCTAGAGTCAATTAATGCATCTGTCGATGATCTACGATCTATACCAGTAGTCTGTGAGTATCCTAATGTTTTTGAGGAGGTTCGGGACTTACATCTGAGGCGCGAGATCGATTTCCGTATATACTTAGTGGACAATGCAAAGCCAGTTGCATTGCCTATGCGCCACATGGATCCAAGAGAAAGGGGGAGCTTAGCAAGAAAGTAGGGGAGGTACTTGAGAAAGGGTTTATTAGGCGAAGCATATCTGAATGTGGGTGCTCCGGTGGTATTCGCAACTAAGACAGATGGTTCGCTTCGCTTATGTATAGATTAAAGAGAGTTGAATAAACTCACTAAAAAGAACAGGCACACACTTTCGAGGATGAATGACCTGTTTGACCAGCTTGTTGGTGCATTTGTTTTCTCTCAGTTAGACTTGGCCATGTGATTTCATCACTTGAGGGTGGCCGAGGACAGTATAGATAAGACCGCTTTTAGAACTCCAGATGGTTTATTCGAGTGGCCCGTCATGCCTTTTGGGTTGACGAATGCTGTGACACCCTACGTCCGTTAATGTCACTCATTAAGGGAATGCATTAAGTTTCGTGAAGTGCTATAGGTAAACAAACAAAGAATAATTAGAAGACAATATAAATAAGACAGCAGCAGAAATTTAAATTTTTATTTCAAACATAAATTATAATACCATGGTCCACAATTTCATAAGTCACAAAAACCATTAAAATAAAATAACGTCTGTCTTGCACCATCAGAGTACATAAGTAAATAAAAAGCATAATTCCCCAATTAAAAGAGTTAAGCCATAGTAGAGACAAGAACTTGAGTGATACATCAGAAGTAGCTCCTAGCAAGGTGATATCTGAGTCCTGGCTAAGCCTGAGTGTTTCCTCCCTGAGAACCTGGAGGGGGGAACGGAAGAAAGAAGGAGAAACTAAAGGGTCAGACATAAAGTCTGGCGAATCTAGTTACTTTTAGGCAGTAAATAAATAAAAGTAGCATGATAGGCATATAAAGTGGATAAGAGAGAGGTCACTACATAAATGGCTAGTGTGACAAGGTAAGCAAGATAAGGTGTATGTGCCTCGCCAATGATTACTCTACACTATTACTAGTATAACTAAAATGAGATGACCCCTTCCAGTAAGTTGGTAGACTTAGGGCATACGTCTGAGTGTACCCTAACCACTGCCCTAACCGATCGGCTCCCTACCCCGTAGATATCCTATGTTGGCCCCATAGTAAGAGGTATCACTCCCTAAAGTGGCAACCCTTAAGGTGTGCACAACCATATCCACTGGTGTAACGGTTGTCTTATCCCCCTCTGCCCGGCTCATGCATGCACATGGCCCGGTTGGTTTGCACCACCCACACCGTCCGTCTCATTTGGATCTCTTATAATCAATCAGTAAGCGTGCCCCTTCTCTGCCTAGTACGGAGTTCTTTATTTGATACCAACTCTGGGTTACTGACTGAAATGGGTCCCATACAATATGATACAAGCTCTCCCCTTTGTCTTGTATCCCCGGTAGGTTTTTCACTGACTATGTATACCCTTATGTATCTTTAATTACAAAGCCCTATGTCAGTTATGGTTACCCTAAAGGGTGTCTTTAATTACACAACTTTATTATATTTTTCCACCGGTTATGTATACCACTAGGCGTCTTTAATTACATAACCTTATTGGGTTAAGTTTGTGGGCATATATGTAAATATTGCCTACCGCCACTAATTTACTTAACCCACCCACTACCCATCCAATTTTACCTAACCCTAACTTAAGTTCATAATCATACAATCCTTATGGATTAAATTAGGTTAAGTAGTCCAATTCAATACCATGTCCAATTATGGTAATAATGGGCTAGACCTACCACATTAGGCCTACAACGTATGGATGTCGGATATGCTAGTCGGGTCCGGGCAGTCTTACTCCACAGTTGGGCCTAACCTTGTGTCTTACCCTGATTCTTATTTGCGCACTTAGACCCCTCACATTAGGTTCAACATTAGTGCCTGCTGGATATGCCGGTCGGGTCCGGGCAGACTTCCGCCACTAATGCAACATAACCTCGTGTCCTAAGTGCAATTACAATTCCTATTTGTAATTACTAAATATTCCATTTTTATCCAAATCTACCTATGTCATTATAGGTAATTATTTATATGTTTCCCCATTTGAATTATATGTCCAATTCATATAAATATTACATAAATTATGCCAATTATAAATCCCCTTTCCCCGGTTTCCTAATTAACGTATTCGCACGTATTTTGGCGGCATCTAGGCTATAAAGTAGCCTAGCCATAACAATGAAAGGGAATGTGACAATGATGATAGTTTCAATATATCTTGGCATAAACATAACTAACATGATAACAAGGTGAGTGGACATGTAATTACCATCATAACAAGGTGGACATAAAACTGATGAACTTGTGGCAACTACGATGTCAAAGCAAGCACAATGAAATCTAAACTAACTCTTTAGGTGTCCAACTATTTAGATATAGCATAATTAGAGTGACATAGTAACATGTTAAGTTCTAAAGGTGGATTCACATGTCAAGTCTACAACATATCTAAATTGATCATAATATGACAGGTGAAGGGTGATTTACATAAAGAACTAGATCTAACCAATGTTACAACTGTCCAATTTAATAGATGTACATTCACCACAATATAGTTACAAGTCAAGATCCACATAGGCAGCATAATCCAATAACCACAATTGCATTAGATCTAGGGAAATAATTCTTTCATGACATAGTATAAGATTTAACATTAGCATAGAACCATACTTTATAACATATCCAATTCACAGTCTTTCACAATTTACTTTTATTTATCAAAGCCTAAAAACAACTAGAAACTCACAACGTTAGGTTTAGATAATTGAGAAAGAACGGATCTTGAGTTTCTGAATTTGATTTGCAAAGTATGTTGCTGTAGAAAATGGTTCAGTTCGCACTCCAGCAGCATATGTCCTATATGATTTCCAATGAAGAAAATAAGTGAATAGGACATATATATATATATATAGCTGCCAGACCCCCTGAAACCGAGTGCCATATCAGCCCTAGGGGTCTCGACACCCCTGTGGGTGGGTCGACCCATAGGTCGACACCCTTAAGCGGGATCGACCCCTAGGTCGACACCCCTCTAGGGGGTCGAATCCCTAGAGCGGGAATTTTGCCGCTCTGACTAATTTTTCGAATTTGAATCTTTCTGGATAAAATTCTGACTCGTCTCTGACTCATGCATATATATATAATTTTTCTGCGCATATACAAACTTAAAACCCTCATAACTTATTCATACGATGTCCGTTTTATGCAAACCAAATGTCTATCTTGACCAGAATTTCGAAATGGACGCAATGGTGCAGTCCGTTTTCTCTAATTCTGAATATTAAATAAATTATTATTTAATTTATTCTCTTTAATGTCGTCAAAAATTCGAGGTGTTACATTCTCCCCTACTCAAAGGATTTCGTCCCGAAATCTCTAAGTTGAGAAGAATGCATATCCTACAATCCGTCATCCATCTACTTATCCACCAACCACTGGCATCCGTTGTCCTTAAAGATTTCTAATGCTTATATGAATATATGCGAAGGTGCGTGTATATGTCCCAACACTAAAGCGAAGATCAGGCGGTCTACTGATTCAGTTGACCTCCTTAATGCAATGTATGTTAGTGCCATGAATCCAACATGTATGCAAATAAACCTATTGTATCATATAAGTTCTATATGTGTGCACACCCATCCGTCCAAATGCAA
Source organism: Allium sativum (assembly GCA_030737875.1). NCBI lineage: Eukaryota > Viridiplantae > Streptophyta > Magnoliopsida > Asparagales > Amaryllidaceae > Allium > Allium sativum. Next base: position 498,488,214 of record CM060920.1, read on the forward strand.
CATCTATATGCTAGTTCATCCATTTCCATCCATAAAAGAAAAGAAAATGCACACACATCCATATGCAGTATGAAAATGATTGAGCCGATCTTAGTGCTTAATGTGTGTATATGCGTCCACAAGCAACCACTAGCAAACACTTGCATCCACTTGCATCCATCAAACATAACATGTTTCAAACACATGTTTACATCCATAGGATTCCTATCTAAAGGTCAAAAATACTACAGATAATATATACTCTATTGACAGAAACAAGCACTGATAAAACTTAGGAAAAAGGAGTTAAGAACATACCCTCGAAAAGAAAAGGGTACGAAGCACAAATCTTGTCTTCGGTCTCCTAAGTCGCATCTTCAAGGTTATCTCCCCATTGGACCTTTAGCAATTTGATCTCCTTATTGCGCAACTTCTTAACTTCTGACCCAAGAATACGGGTAGGGACTCATCTGATTGTCGCCTTCAGTTCCACTTCGACTTCTTCCAACATACTCGGCTCAACAACTTCTGCGGTGTCATGCAGGCACTTCCGCAGATGAGAGATGTGAAAACATCATGAACACCAGATAGATTTTCTGGGAGCTTTACTTGGTAGGCCATTTGGCCAATCATCTCGGTTATGGGAAATGGTCCCACAAACCTAGGTGCCAACTTCCCTATTGATCCGAAGTGAACCACATTCCTTAAAGGCGATACTTTGATAAAAACTAAGTCTCCCACTTCGAACTCGATGTCAGTACTTCTCTTGTCTGCATAGGAATTCTGCCTATCTTGAGCTGTCTTCATCCGCCGCCGAATAAGGTCAACCTTTTTGGACGTTTCCTTAACCATATCTGGTCCAAGTAATAATCTTTCTGTAGATTCCCACCAACAAGTTGGCGATCTACATGGTCTCTTGTACAATGCTTCAAAGGGTGCCATGCCGATGCTAGCTTGATAACTGTTATTATAGGCAAACTCTACTAAAGGAAGATGCTCTTCCCAAGTCCCTACGAAGTCTAGGATACACAGCCTCAAAAGATCTTCAAGAATCCTGTTCACCCTCTCCGTCTTTCCATCGGGCTAAGGATGATAAGCGGTGCTCAAACACAACTGTGTACTTAATGCCTCTTGCAAACTCCTCCCAAATTCGCTGGTAAAGATGGCGTCATGGTCACTCACGATGCTAGAAGGTACTCCATGAAGAAGAACTATCTCACGAATATAAATTGCTGCCAACCATGATGCCGTCCTCTTACTCTTAACCGAAATAAAATGAGCGCTTTTAGTGAGTCTATCCAATACCACCCAAATACTGGTGTTAACTTTCCTCGATCTAGGCAAACCATCTATGAAATCCATAGAAACGCTCTCCCATTTCCACTATGGAACCTCCAACGGATGAAGTAATCCACTGGGCTTCTTTTGCTCAGCTTTGACTTGCTGGCAAACTAAACATTGGGAAACAAATTCGGCCACATCTTTCTTCATCCCAGCCCAAAAGAAAACCCTCTTCATGTCCATGTACATCTTATCACCGCCTGGATGAATGGTCATCTTAGAATGGTGGGCTTCTTCTAGGACTGCCTTTATCAAGCTTCCAGTTTGAGGAACACAAAGCCTTCCATCTCATCGTAACCACCCCTTTTCATCTATGGCATACCTACTGAGGTGACTAGAAGTCTCCCCTCTTCTGAGCTTATCCATGATGTCTAGAATCTGTGGGTCACCTTGTTGCGAAGCTCCTATCTGATCCATAAGAGTCGATCGTATCTCCAAGGATGCAAACAAATCAGGCAAAACCTCGATGGAGGGTCTAAAATTAAAAGCTGATATGAACTCCAAGTTCTTTCTTTCCACAAAGAGAGGACTCAGGGCCACCCTCTGCCTACTTAGTGCGTCTGCCACCACATTACCCTTGCTAGGGGTATAAGCAATCTCAAAATCATATGAAGCTAAGAACTCCATCCAATGTTGTTGCCTTAAGTTGAGATACTTCTATAAGAATAGATACTTGAGAGATTTATGATCGGTGTATAACTCGAACTTTTCTCCAAGTAAATAATGATGCCACGTCTTTAACGCAAATACTATGGCAGCTAGCTCTAGATCATGGGTGGGGTAGTTCTTCTCATGAACTCCCAACTGTCTACCCCCATAACATATTACCTTCCCTTCTTGCATCAGAACCACACCAAGCTCTGTACCGCACACATCAGTGTAAATAGTAAGCACTTTGCTTCCATCAGGCAAGGTCAAGACTGGGGCTATTGTCAGAGCCCTTTTCAGTCGTTGGAAAGCAACGTCATTGTATATGTCCCATGAGAATGCCAAATTCTTCTTTGTCAGCTTGGTAAGAGGGGATGATATCTTCACGAAGTCCTTAATTAACTTCCTATAATAACCTGCAAACCCAAGAAAGCTTCTCACCTTGGTTGCATTTTTAGGAATCTGCCAATTTTGCACTGCAACCACCTTCGCGGGATCTACATCTATCCCTACTTTCGAGACTACATGCCCCAAGAATCTCACCTCCTTTGTCCAAAAATGGCATTTGGAGAACTTTGACTTTAGCTGATGGTCAAGGAGAGTTTTCAAAACTTCTCCCAAATGCTGGGCATGCTCTTCTTCACTCTTAAAGAAGATCAAAATATCATCAACAAAGACTACGACCAATTTATTTAGGAACTCCCGAAACACCCTACTCATCAAATCAACAAAATAGGCAGGTGCATTTGTCAACCCAAAAGGCATAACTATCCATTCCAAGAAACCGTCTGGAGTTCTAAAAGCAGTCTTATCATGCTGTCCTCAGTCACCCTCAACTGATGGAATCCCGTAGCCAAGTCCAATTGAAAAAATATTGAGGTACCAACAAGCTGATCAAATAAATCATCAATCCTCGGAAGTGGGTGCCTATTCTTCTTGGTGAGCTTATTCAATTCTCTATAGTCAACGCACAAACGAAGTGAGCCATCCCCTTTAGTTGTGAATACTACTGGAGCACCCAATTCAGATATACTTTGTCTAATAAACCCTTTCTCAAGTAGCTCCCCTACTTGCTTACTCAGCTCCCTCCTTTCCCTTGGAGCCATGTGGCGCATTGGTAATGCAATTGGCTTTGCATTGTCCACCAGATATATGCAGAAGTCAATCTCATGCCTTAGAGGTAAACCCCGTACCTCATCAAAAACATCGGAATAATCTCGAACCACTGGAACAGATTGCAAATCATCTATGGATGCATCTAGAGACTCTAGGAATCTAAGCATAATAGACCCTTGGGGGTCATAAGAAACTACGAGGGTCTTCCCATGACAAGTCAGGAGTCTAACAACCCTCCTCTAACAATCCAGAATGGCCCCATATGTGGTAAGCCAATCCATTCCTAGAATCAACCCATGGCCCATAAGCCTAAGCATATACACGTCACATTCAAACTCGACGCCTAAATAGATATTTTCAAACCTTGACAAATCATCGATAAATGAGCCGAACCACCAATGAGGTTTGAAACAACTACGGGATCTACTACCATACTAGTAATTAAGTGCAAAGATTCAACTACAGAACTTGATATAAATGAGTGTGAAGCGCCAGAATAAAAAAGTGTTCTAACTGGATGGTTTGAAAGAGAAAATAAACTTTCTACGGAAAATTTTCTACCTCTTTCAGGAGTACTGATCGCGAGAGAATGCACCTGCCCTCCAGAAGTCCCTGCTCTTTGACCTTGTCCCTGCGATCCCTGTTTCTTCGGGCAATCTTTAGAGAAGTGTCCGACCTCTCCGCAATTAAAGTAATTCGCCTTCCTTCTCTTACATTATTTAACCAAGTGGCCCTCCTTTCTACAATTGTGACATTTTCTCTAATCCCTGCCTTTGTCATCTTTCCCTCCTTTCTTCTGTTGTTGTTGTTGCCCCTTCTTGGGCCACACCTTCCTATTCTGCGATGCCCCCTCAGTCTTTGCTTCCTTCTTCTCTCCCTTGTCCTCCTCATGCATTAGGGCCATATCAATAAGCTTTTCAAAAGTGGCACCTATTGGAATATGGGACATGGCTAAACCATGCAAAGGCTCATTCAGCCCTTTAGCAAAGCGTAAAGCCCTTTTTTGCAGTTTATCCAACAACTCTAACCCGAACCTTTCCACCTGGTTGAAATTGTTCACATACTCCTTCACCGTCAAATTTCCTTGTTTGAGTGCTAAGAAACTCTCCATCTGTATGCTTCTTTCAGCTTGGGAAAGAAATTTAATTTCGAACCTCTGTCTAAAATCTTCCCAAATTTCTACCGGACGTCCAGCTTGAGTGACTTCCCACCAAAATGAGGCTTCGTCCTTTAACAACCAAGCAACTAACTGAATCTTTCTTTGGTCCTCCACTTCAAATATTACGAATAAATCCTCGGTCTCCTTAAGCCAACTCCGAGCTTCTACGAATGTCTCGCTCCCATGGAATGGCTTCCCTCCCATAGCACGGAAGTCCTTACAGATCTTGGCGAAGTTATCAGCTCTTGGAGGGGGAGGAGGAGGAATAACTAGTGTAGCTGGGGGAGGAACATTTCCTTGACCTTCGGCAGGCGTTGTGGCCTCCAAATACCTATGGAACCATTCAGGTATTGTGATGCCCTCTGGGATATTAGGGATGTTTTGTTTCCCAGACATGCTGAAAAAGGGAAAAGGAAGAAATTTAGATAAAGGACCGAAGGATACTACATATGGATTTTTGGGAAATGTTTTTCAAAATAGATTTTTCTTTTGAAAATGCTTTCTTTTACAACCTTTCTAAAAATGATTTCCAATTTTTTTTATCTAATCCAGTAACCTTCAGCTCTGATACCAAGTGTGACACCCCACGTCCGTTAGTGTCACTCACTAAGGGAATGCATTAAGTTTCGTGAAGTGCTATAGGTAAACAGACACAAAATAATTATAAGACAGATATAAATAAGACAGCAGCAAAAATTTAAATTTTTATTTCAAACATAAATCATAATACCGTGGTCCACAATTCCATAAGTCACAAAAACCATTACAATAAAATAACTTCTGTCTTGCACGATAAGAGTACATAAGTAAATAAAAAGCATAATTCCCCAACTAAAAAAGTTAAGACATAGTAGAGACAAGAACTTGAGCCATACTTCAGAAATAGCTCCTAGCAAGGTGATATCTGAGTACTGACTAAGCCTGAGTGTTTCTTCCCTAAGAACCTGGGGAGGAGGAAACATAAGAAAGAAGGAGAAACAAAAGAGTCAGACATGAAGTCTGGCGAGTCTAGTTACTTTTAACCGTTAAATAAATAAAAGTATCATGATAGGCATATAAAGCGGAAAAGATAGAGGTCACTACATAAATGGCTGGTGTGACAAGATAAGCTAGATAAGGTGTATGTGCCTCGCCAATGATTACTCTGCACTATTACTAGTATAACTAAAATGTGATGACCCCTTCCATTGTAAGTTGGTAGACTTAAGGCATACGTCTGAGTGTACCCTAACCACTACCCTAATCGATAGGCTCCCTTCCTCGTAGATATCCTATGCTAGCCCCATAGTAGGAGGTATCACTCCCTAAAGTGGAAACCCTTAAGGTGTGCACAACCATATCTACTGGTGTCACGGTCGTCTTATCCCCCTCTGCTCGGCCCATGCACGCACATAGCCCGGTAGGTTTGCACCGCCCACACCGTCCGTCTGGTTTGGATCTCTTATAATCAATCAGTAAGTGTGCCCCTTCTCCGTTTAGTACGGAGTTCTTTATTTGAAACCAACTCCGGGTTACTGACTGAAATGGGTCCCATACAATATGATACAAGCTCTCCCCTTTGTCTTGTATCCCCATTAGGTTTTTCACTGACTATGTATACCCTTAGGTGTCTTTAATTACATAGCCCTATGTCAGTTATGCTTACCCTAAAGGGTGTTTTTAATTACATAACTTTATTATATTTTTTCCCACCTGTTATGTATACCACTAGGTGTCTTTAAATACATAACCTTATTGGGTTAAGTTTGTGGGCCTATATGTAAATATTGCCTACACCCACTAATTTACTTAACCCACCCACTACCCATCCAATTTTAGTTAACCCTAACTTAAGTTCATAATCATGCAATCCTTCTGGATTAAATTAAGTTAAGTAGTCCAATTCAATACCATGTCCAATTATGGTTATAATGGGCTAGACCTCGCACATTAGGCCTACAACGTGTGGATGTTGGATATGTCGGTCAGGTCCGGGCAGTCTTACTCCATAGTTGGGCCTAACCTCGTGTCTTAGCCTAATTCTTATTAGCGCACTTAGACCCCTCACATTAGGTTCAACATTAGTGGTTGCTGGATATGTCGGTCGGGTCCGAGCAGACTTCCGCCACTAATGCAACCTAACCTCATGTCATAAGTGCAATTACAATTCCTAATTGTAATTACTAAATATTCCATTTTTATCCAAACCTACCTATGTAATTATAGGTAATTATTTCTATATTTCCCCATTTTAATTATATGTCCAATTCATATAAATATTACATAAATTATGCCAATTATAAATCCCCTTTCCCCTGTTTCCTAACTAACGTATTCGCATGTATTTTGGAGGCATCTAGGCTATAAAGTAGCCTAGCCATAACAATGAAAGGGAATGTGACAAAGATGATAGTTTCAACATATCTTGGCGTAAACATAAACTAACATGATAACTAGGTGAGTGGACATGTAATTACCATCATAACAAGGTGGACATAAAACTGATGAACTTATGGCAACTACGATGCCAAAGCAAGCACAATGAAATCTAAATTAACCCTTTAGGTGTCCAACTATTTAGATATGGCATAATTAGAGTGACATCGTAACATGTTAAGATCTAAAGGTGGATTCACATGTAAAGTCTACAACATATCTAAATTGATCATAATATGACAGGTGAAGGGTGATTTACATAAAGAACTAGATCTAACCAACGTTACAACTGTCCAATTTAAAAGATGTACATTCACCACAATATAGTTACAAGTCAAGATCCACATAGGCAATATAATCGAATAACCACAATTGCATTAGATCTAGGGAAATAGATCTTTCATGACATACTATAGGATTTAACACTAGCACATAATCATACTTTACAACATATCCAATTCACAATCTTCCACAATTTACTTTTATTTATCTAAACCTAAAAAACAACTAGAAACTCACAATGTTAGGTTTAGAGAATTGAGAAAGAACGGATCTTGAATTTCTGAATTTGATTTGCAAAGTATGTTGTTGTAGAAAACGGTTCAGTTCACACTCCAGTAGCATATGGCCTCCATGATTTCCAATGAATAAAATAGGAGAATAGGACACATATATATAGCTGCCAGGCCCCCTGAAACCGAGTGCCACATCAGCCTAAGGGGTGTCGACACCCCTGTGGGTGGGTCGACCCATAGGTCGACACCCCTTTAGGGGGATCAACCCCCTAGAGCAGGAATTTTGCAGCTCTGACTAATTTTTCGAATTTGAATCTTTATGGATAAAATTCTAATTCATCTCTGACTCATGCATATATATATATATATATTTGCGCGTATACAAACTTAAAACCATCATAACTTCTTCATACAGTATCCGTTTTACGCAAACCATATGTCTATCTTGACCAGAATTTCGAGACGAACGCAACGGTGCAGTCTGTTTCCTCTAATTCTAAATAAATAAATTATTATTTAATTTATTCTCTTTAATGTCGTCAAAAATTCAGGATGTTACAAATGTACCCGCCTATTTTGTTGATCTGATGAGTAGGGTGTTTCAGGAGTTTCTAAATAAGTTTGTTGTGGTCTTCATTGATGACGTCTTGATTTTCTCAAAGAATGAGGAAGAGAATGCCTTACATTCAAGGGAGGTTTTGAAAACTCTTCGTACGCACCAGTTTAAGGCGAAATTCTCTAAATATCATTTTTGGCGAAATGAATCGAGATTTCTAAGGCATGTGGTCTCTAAAGATGGGATAACAGTAGATCCCGTGAAGGTAGTTACAGTTTAAGATTGGCAAATCCCAAAGAATGTAACGGAGGTGAGGAGTTTTTTTTGGATTAGCAGGCTATTATAGGAAGTTCACTAAGGACTTCGCAAAGATATCAGCCCCACTCACCAGGCTGACAAAGAAGAATCTGACATTTTCATGGGGTGTAGATTGTGACGATGCTTTCCAACGATTGAAGAGGGCTCTAACAACAGCCCCCGTCTTGACCTTGCCCGATGGGAACAAAGTGTACGCAGTATACCCTGATGCATGTGGTACATGGCTTGGTGCGGTTCTGATGCAAGAGGGAAGGGTTGTATGTTATGGAGGTAGACAACTAAGGTGCATGAATAGAACTATGCTACCCATGACTTAGAGCTAGCTGCCATAGTATTTGCGCTTAAGACTTGGTGTCATTATTTGCTTGGAGAGAAGTTTGAGTTGTATAACAATCATAAATCTCTCAAGTACTTGTTCTCGCAGAAGGAGCTCAATTCGAGGCAACCAAGATGGATGAAGTTCCTAGCATCCTATGTCTTGGAGATTGCTTATACCCTTGGCAAGGGTAATGTGGTGGCAGACGCATTGAGTGGGCAGAGGATGGCCTTAAGTCCTCTCTTTGTGAAGAGGAAAAGCTTGGAGTTTATATCGACTTTTGATTTTAGACCCTCCACCAAGTTTATACCTGGTTTATTGGCATCACTTGAGGTGTGACTTACTCTTTTGGATCAGATAGGAACTTCGCACCGAGAGGATCTATAGATTTCAGACATCTTGAATAGGCTCAGTAGAGGGGAGACTTCTAGTCAATATTCCACAGACGATAGAGGGTGGTTGCGACGAGATGGAAGGCTTTGTGTTCCCCGAGTTGGGAGTCTGTTGAAGATAGTCCTTGAGGAAGCCTATCGTTCTAAGATGACTATTCATTCAGGCGGTGATAAGATGTATAGAGATATGAAGAGGGTTTTCTTTTGGGTTGGGATGAAGAAAGATGTGGCAGAGTTTGTTTCTTGATGTTTGGATTTCCAGCAAGTCAAAGCTGAGCAAAGGAAGCCCGGTGGTTTACTTCATCCTTTGGAGGTCCCATAGTGGAAGTGGGAGAGAGTCTCGATGAATTTCATTGATGGTTTGCCTAGATCAAGGAAAGGCAACACCAGTATTTGGGTTATAGTAGATAGGCTTACTAAGAGCACTTATTTCATTCCGGTTAAGACTAGGAGGATGGTAGCATGGTTGGCAACAGTTTATGTTCGTGAGATAGTCCGTCTTCATGGAGTACCTTCCAGTATCGTAAGTAATCTTGACTCCATTTTCACCAGTGAATTTTGGAGGAGCTTGCAAGAAGCATTAAGTACATAGTTGTGTTTGAGCACCACTTATCACCCTCAGACAGATGGACAGACAGAAAGGGTGAACAGAGTTCTTGAGGATCTTTTAAAGCTGTGTATCCTATACTTCGGAGGGACTTGGGAAGAGCATCTTCCTTTAGTAGAGTTCGCCTACAACAACAGTTATCAATCTAGTATTGGCATGACACCCTTCAAAGCATTATACGGACGACCCTGTAGATCACCGACTTGTTGGTGGGAGTCTAAAGAAAGACCTCTGCTTGGACTGGATATGGTTAAAGAAACTTCAGAAAATATTGATCTTATTAGAAGGCGCATGAAGACAACTCAGGACAAGTAGAAGTCCTACGCAGATAAGAGAAAAACTGACATTGAGTTTGAGGTAGGAGATATGGTTTTTATTAAGGTATCACCTTTGAGGAATGTGTTCGCTTTGGATCTATAGGGAAATTGGCACCAAGATTTGTAGGGCCCTTTCCCATAACAGAAAGGATTGGCCAAATGGCCTATAGAGTAAAGCTAAAAGAGAGACTGTCTGGCGTTCATGATGTTTTCCATGTTTCCCATTTACAGAAGTGTTTGCATGATACTGCAGAAGTAGTTGAGCCGAGTATGCTTGAGGAAGTAGAGTAGAACGGGTGGCGGCAGTTAGACGAGTTCCTAACCGTATTCTTCGATCGGAGGTTAGGAAGCTACGCAACTAAGAGGTCAAGTTAATGAAAGTTTAGTGGGGAGATAACCAAGAGGATGCAACCTGGGAGGCTGAAAACAAGATTCGCGCTTTATAACCTTTTCTTTTCAAGGGTATGTTCTTAACTTCCTTTCCAAAGAATTTATTCATACTTGTTTCTTTCATTTAAGTATATCCTATCGATCGAATCTTCGAACTTTAAGTAGGAATCCCATGGATGTAAATATTTGTTTGAGACATGTTATGTTTGATGGATGCAAGTGGATGCAAGTGGTTTGTCGTGGATGCATATACACACACATTAGGCACTGGATCGGCTCAATCACCGTCATACTGCATATGGATGTGTGTGCATTTTTTTTTATGGATGTTAGTAGGTGTATCATTATATGGATGTTGCATTTGGATGAATAATTGTGCACACATATAGAACTTATATGATATAATAGGAATATTTGCATACATGTTGGATTCATGGCACTAACATACCTTGCATTAACGAGGTCGACTAAATCAGTAGACCGCCTGATCTTTTGCATTACTATAGGGACATGTACACACACATTTTCATATGTTCATATAAGCATTAGAGAACTTTTAAGGACAATGGATGCATGTGATTGGTGGATGAGTAGACGGATGTGGATGTTAGGATATACGTTCTTCTTAACTTGGAGATTTCGGGGACAAAATCCTTTAAGTAGGGGAGAATGTATCACCCCATAATTTTATAACACACTAAAATGATAAACTAAATAATACTTAATTAAATATTGGGAATTAAGTAAAACAAACTGCGCCATTGCGTTCTTCTCTGAATTCTGCTTAAGATAGACTCCGAGTTTGCATAAAACGGATATAGTAAGAAGAAGTTATTAAGTTAGAAGTTTATATACGCATAAGAGAAATATATATAAACAAATTAATCCATAAATTCAAAGTAATTCAAAATCAAACAGTGGAAGGGGAGCGGGAAATTTCCCGCTATGGGTGTCGACTCATAGGTCGACCCCATCAAGAGGGTGTCGACCCCTGTGTCGACCCCTGGGTCGACACACTAAGGGGGGGTCAACCCCCATAGAGATATGGGAAGATTCTTGGTTCCGAACGTTGACTGAATTCTTGGCTTGGTTTGTCAGCTGATGGCTATAAATAGGACCTTAATCCCATTGTTTTATTCATCTAATTCAATGGCGACAATGAGGTGCTGCCCCAACATAAACTGATCTAGCCTTCTTCTTCTTCAACAATCAAGTTATACGAATTTAGAGATTTGTACTTCAACATCTACAATCATTCTTCTATTTCTTAGATCCAATCACAGTGAATCTATGTTATTTTTAGATAGAAATAATTAAAATGTAATCTTGGCATGCCTATGAGTTTGGATCTAACCCTATGCCTATTGAGTAATCTGAATCATAACAGATATGCCATTATTTGTACATCTAATTCACTGTTAAGGTCTCATCATGCTTGTTTATGATGTCCTTATTGGCTAGTTGCTTAATCATGTCACTATGCCTAATCAAGTTCTATTATCACATGTTCAACAGATCTATTCCTATATGTCTATCTTGTCATTGTGCCCAATTCTGTCACAATATGCTTATTCTATTGCTATGCCTATTTCTGCCATCATATGTCTATCGTGTTTTTATGCTTATTTCTGTTCTTTTCCCTTCTTCTTTTCCCTTTTTATTTTATAGCCAGGCTACCTTCGAGCCTAGGCATACCGCTGAAATATGCGAATGCGTGGAATTAGGAACGAGGATAAAGCATTAAAATTGGGGCATAACTTGTATTGGGAAATTTGGGCATAACTTGAGTTGTAAATGAATATGGATATGGGCCATAAATCAAAGTGTGATCTTAATTTGGGCCATATTGTACACAATGAACATGACTTGGAAAGGGGAATGAAAACCTGTAATGAAATAAGGATAGTTTTTAAATAATGAAAATGTCTAGATTTACAATAATTAGAAACTGTAACCGCGCTTAGACACGAGGTTAGATTACACTTGTGGTAGAAGTCTGACCAGACCTGACCGACATATCCAGCGACCATAAGTGGTGAATCTAATGTGAGGGGTCTAAGTGCATAAACACATAACGTGCTAAGAAACAAGTTTAAGTCTGACTTGTGGAAGAAGTCTACCCGGACCCGCACGACATATCCAACATCCACAAGTTATAGGCTTAATGTGGGAGGTCTAGCGCATTATAACCATAAATAAATATATGGTAATGAACTTGCAATATTTAACCTGTTTGAATCCATAGGGATTACATGAACATGTTAATTTGAGTAGGGGTTAAGTAAATTTGCTTGTAACAGTGGGAGGGTTAAGTATATCTTGGGGTGGTGGGTAATATTCATATATAGGCCCACAAACCTAACATGTTGGGGTTATGCAATCTTGTTACACTTGTAGGCATAACCTGTGGAAATCCTAGTAGTGGGGATGCAAGCCTAGAGGGAAGTTTGTATCATCTTGTGTGTGGGACCCGTTTCAGTCAGTAACCCATATATAGGTATCAAACGAGTAATCCGAACTAGGTCGGAGTCGGGGCACGCTTACTGAGCTAATTGTAAGAGATCCAAAAGAGGGGACGGTATGGGCGGCGCATTCCGATGGGGTCATATGCGTGCATGGGTCCAGACAAGGGAGGCTAAGACGCCGTGACATCAGTAGATGTGGTTGTGCACATCTTGTAAACAAAGGGTTGCCACTTTAGGGAGTGATGCATCCTACCGTGGAGCCAACATAGGGTATCTACGGAGTAGGCGTCAATCGATTGGGGTAGTAATTAGGGTACATCTAGTCTTGCTTGTTTAGGAGCCCGTTATTACCCTTAGGGGTAACACCGGTATGTTCAGTTGGGCTGCTTGTTATTGTATGGGGGTAAAACCTCTCACAAGAAGTACGCCTAAGTCTACCATCTTGTTGGGGATCATCTTGTTCATATGATACTAGTATTAGTGCAGAGAAAAGTATTAGAGAAGCGCTATACATATATGTTCTATTCGGTTTATCCTATCTGCCTTGTCATACCTGCCTTACATGATGTTATCCCTCTTATCCAATTTATGTGCCTGTCATGATGCTTTTACTTAATTATATGCGAAAAGTAACTGGACTCGCCAGACTTATGTCTGACCTATTTTGTTTCCTTTTCTTTCTCTTCCATTCCTCCTCACCCCCTAGGTTCTCAGGGTGGGATTACTCAAGCTTGATTAGGATTCTTCACTCCTGCTTGGAGCTGCTAGATGTATTGCTTGATTTCATGATTTCTCTACTATGGCTAATGTTTTAAGGATTAAGCTCTTTTCATATTTATTATACTCTGATGATTTTATTACAAGACAGAAGTTTTAAATTGATGTATAGGGTTTTATGCATTTCAGACTTGTGATGTAACTATGTTTTGAACCACGATGTTTTCTGCTGAAATAAATTTTAAATTCCGCTGCTATTTTATATCTGTCTTGTAATGTTTTTGTTTATGTTACCTATAATGCTTCATGAAACTTAATGCATTCTGATAAAGAGTGATGTTAACGGATGTGGGGTGTTACACTGTCTGCATTTTCTTTATTTTCATGTTAGAAGAAATCTCAGGTTTTCACAGCTGTTTATTATCCTCAGGATTAGTTATATCTTATATTCTTTAAAGTAGGCACACCCACAGTTAATTTTGGACATGCATTGAGAATGATGACTTCTATTATTGTATTGTTGATTGAGGTAAATGTATAATCAAGAGCTTATCTATGTCTCTTATATCAAAGCATTCAAGGATTAAAAAGAGAAAATAAATCATGTACATCAGATTGCCAAATCAGTAGCCAGCCATGCCATTTCCAGAACGTTATGGTATCTATTTGTATTTATCCATGCATTATTAAATCTAGAATGCTTACCTTTAGATAGTTTCATTCAATTTAACAAGTACTAGTGGCTTGTGGAATGCTACAAATTTCGTTATTATGTTTATATATCATGGTTGAACAATTGTACCTTATTTCCCTTACTATGTCTGCGTTGTTGGAGAAATTAAAAGTATCAATAATTGAGGAGTTTAATTTCTTTACAACAGAGAGCAAAGGTAAGTGTTAAAGATGAGAATCAATGCTAAAGTGGTTGATAACTTAGAAAGCAAGCAAAAGCACTGAAAGTCTACAACCATTGTAGCTGCAGAAGATTACTAATAGTCAAGAGGGTATGGAATCTTTTGTAGACAACTTTTATATTTCATATGTACTTTTTGTGTTGTATCAATGTATATATTTTCACATGGTTATGTTTTTTGTAATGGTTTAATTGGCGATGTGAATGACTACTTTAGATTGTTTTGTGGGTATGTATTGTGTTTTGATTGAATACTATATATGAATGAATCCGATTTAGTTATAATTGTTGCATTGATATATGAATTCTATTATTATTAAGATATGAATGAACTTTATCATTATTAATATGTGAATAATTGGTGTATATATTATGTTCTGGGATTTAAAACGCAACTATTAGTTATACTTGTAATCAAGTGTATTACAACTGTTAGAAAAGGGTTATAAAAACTACGAAGTCACACTGGTGCATAACAGTTGTAGTAGCTATTACTACAACTGTTATCCAATAGTTGTTACACCGTACTATAGCAGGTAGTTGCAACGATAATACACAGTTGTAAAAAAAATTATTCTATTACAACTTCTTAATATACGAAGGTGTAATCACTGTTGTAAAAAATCATATACAACCATTTTAAACTGTTGTAATGTGGTGATTCTGTTGTAGTGTGTGTAACTGATTGGTGCTCCTATGAGCTGCTACATTTCCATGTTGAATTTCCCCTTGTGAATGTTATACCCTTGGGTTCCTGGTTTTAGCTCGTCATGCATTGCTTAAACTATGTACATCGTTTCATTGTTGCTGCATGTGGTCGTGGCAATTTTTATACATATTGATTGAATTTGTAGTTGCTTACACCCTTGCATTAGTTAAGGCAGTTTCCTCCTTGCATCCTTTTTTCTTGAATATATATGATAGTTCGTGTAGTTGTATTTTTAGTATTGAGGCAGTTTGAATTGTTTGATTTGAACTTGTTACTTGTTTAAGCTCATTTGATTTAAAATTTTGTGGCTTTGAAAAACTTTGATCATGTTATGAAGCACTTAACCGAATTCAAACTTGCTTGAATTTGACCTAATGCTCACTTGCACTAAGTTGATCCACCAAGCTTGAACTTTTCAATTGTCCGTGAGGGTGATACTATGCTCGATCTTATGGTAGTTACAGTATATCACTGCAAATATTATAAACTGCACGAGCACACACACTCACATAGACATATATATATATACATACATACATATACATACATATATATATATATATGCATATCTATCCCTATCTAAAACACGCAGAGAAACAGTCCCAAATACAGAGGAAAACAATAATCCAATTTTTTTATTTGTGATTTAGATTTGTTTCATTTTTTGGTTAACTATGTTGTTTATTTGATTGATATAACAGATGATTGGACAATTACTGAAGCTAGTAAATGAAGGTTTAAATCGAGTGTGAGTGAGTAAGAATTGTATACAAGTGTGCAGTGAGGACATGTATGTGAAAATATGGGAGTTTGTATAGAATTGTAATATTATGAAAGCATAAATGTGTACCATTCAAATTTGTAAAAAAAATATTTTTTATTATATGTCTATACAAAATATAATTCTGAGTTAGATTATTTTATTCTCTAAGATGTTTACTTACTTTTATGGAAAATAAAACAATACAACAACAAGCATATTTATCTATATATATATATATAGATCAACTATGAAAATTCTATAAATTAGAAAATCATCGCAAATTGTAATAAACCGCAAGCGCACGTCGTACACTTATAGTACGTTAGCGAGTACGAGTCGATCCACACGGAAAGAAATAATTTTAATTAAATTCAATCAAATTAAACCAAATCCGAGTAATAATTTAACTACAACTACAACTAAACTAGAAAACTAAAATTGATAAAAACTATGAGATGAATGACAACATGGGAATAAATTCACTTTTTAGATCATGTAGTTAAACAAGTTAAGAAATTATGATCTCTCTTTTTTGGTCATTTGTGAATTTAGTTGATATGATTATTATAAGTATAGCTTACTCATGATATTAATTAGCACAACATAAATTATCAAACTATAACATACCCAATAAATCACCTTACTAGTTCTAATGAAAAATGAACAAGTTGAAATTGAAATATACTTTAAGCATGACCTATGAACTATTAATTTGAACTATAGACCATCAAAGTTTTGATCTCAACCTCCACTTAATCACCATGACATCAACATGACACGAAGCACAAAAAGAGAGAATGTATAGGCAAATTATGTTGCATCTACATAATCAAGAGAGCTTCATTACCCCTAAGTTGAAAGGGATTAGCCTTTTATGTTTGTTATTCTAACAACGAAAATAGATTGCAACATAGAACAAAAATAAGAGAAAAATAAAGAAAAAATAAAATAAATGACAATCTATTCTATTTGCATAAAATAAATCTAAGCTACTTGCAAAAAAGAAAATAACATGAAAATAAAAGACAACAAAAACTAAAGAGAAAAGGGAGAAGAATAGTTTTATTCTAACATAAGAGTTACAGAATAAAACCCAATGTAATTACAAATGAAGGAGATAGTGTATTTATAGCTGCTATGGCAGAGACTAAATGGCCAATTAGACAATGCGGGACAAAAGCCCTTTTCCCAAAATAACAAATAGACCAAAGAGCTAAATGTGAACGCGTGTGAATGCAAATGTCTTAGCTTGCGGGCATCAAATGACATCAATTTCAATTGCTTTGAGCATGAATAGGAACTCCATAACATATGAGATAAGCGATCTTTATGAAAAGGCATTGAATCTTGACTTTAAAATATGCGGCAAAAGGTGGTTGAACAACAACATTTCTTCAGGTCTCCATGCTTTGATCCAGCTCTAAATATCAACACTCTTCTTGCACTAATTCTTCAAGCTTTTCAACAATTAAGTGCATCAGTTCCATTCATCTTAAATAACCAGAAAACACAACTATAAATACACAGTATCAATTAATTTAAAGAGAAAACAAGATAAATAAGCAGATAAATATATGCATTTACGTGTATATCAAATACCCCCACACTTACCTTTTTATTCATCCTCGAATAAAGTAAAAAAAACTAAGATAAATCCGTTTTCGTAGGAAGCACGATTGCATTGAGCATATGCAATAAGCCTTTAAACCTCTGGGTGTCTCTAAAAGGACGAGTGCTGTCTCGTGAGGATTTTCAGCGGATACTACCCACAAAATACAAAAGCAAAAAGTATGTACAAAATGTAAAATTCGAAAATAGTTACAATATGAATGCCGGTTTTAAAGTTTACAAATGGATAATGTACTTCTAAATTTTACACGAATGATTTAACACAAATTTGGTCGTCACTATAAAATTTGAGTCCACAACTAATCAAAATTTCAAACAAAAGTCATGTTATCATCACAAACTCCTATAGCTTGGCCAGTTGTTTTGGTAGAAACATAGTGCAAATATGAAAAGAATTTTGTAATCGATATCAACAATCATAAAATGGCATCTTAACTTCCTTTTGATTAACAAGTTAGGTCGAATAAGTGAAGATTATGCTTGGATTTTAATTGCTAACTCTCTCTTTATTACAAAATATTTACATTAATATTATTTACAAATACCTAGGTATACCACCCCTACACTGCATTACAACTTACGTGAGGGTCGGTAATCCTAAGGTGTCCAACTCATAAAATGAGACCAAGGTATACCGACGCTGACTTTGTCAACAAGATGTCGGAAAGAGATTAACATGTTTGCACACCAACGCTAGATGTACTAGCAATGTTGGATACCCTTGGATTATATATATATACTTCTTCTATATTTTTTTCTTTTTTTTAACATAAGAGAGAGAGAGAGAGAGTTAAGTGAGAATATCTTAGCACAACTTCACTTAAAAGATCTAAAATGTTATTGCAAGTAGTCAAAATCAACTATTCAATTAATCGGGTTACAATTCAGAAAACATTTCATACTCATCACCTATGACTCCCCCTATATACTAGTTACACCAAATTTGCTCATAATTCAAACTTTCCTTTCATTATCCACTAAGAGAAGTAAATTTCCAAACATTTTAATCAAATAACCAAAATTATATGCTAACTCCATAATGTCTTATTTAAAAGTAAATAGAAGGGCGAAACTCTTTTTTTTAAAGAAAAAGGAAAATAATGCAAACTTAAACTATGCAAGACAAAATGAAAATGAGACTCCCCCCACACTGGATTTCGACTTCCCCACAGTTAATGCATGACACAATGAGTGAACAAAAGAGAAATATTTACATACGTACAAAAGAGGGTTAATGCATCTTACCAAATGTGCGTGCAGAAAATATGCAGTCATCTAATAGATAAACCGGTCACAATGGACCAATGGATCAGCCTCATAAAGATTATGAGACACAGATTAAGCGTAGAAAACTAGATCATAAAGGACGTTATATTTCAGATTTGGAAAAACAAATTTTGTTTTCTCAAAAGTTTGAGTTGCTAATTTTAAAATTTTGAGCTTACAATTGATCCTAAAATCTAATTGAATTTTAGTAGCAACTATAGAGAGATCATTGAGCCGGGGTTCAGTAAAAGTTTCAAAAACAAAGTTTGATTTGTTCAGATGACGTATAAATTGAGAGACATGTGCATCATTCTCACCTATACATTGGTTTGGAGGAATATTGTTCAGTTTTGCTTTAATATTTGAAATTTTGTTGACTAAAGGTCCATTCAGAAACCTAAAGTGAAAACCAAACAAATTAATTTTCAGTAAATTTCGAAATTATGTATTCTCAAAGACCGTGTTATTCCAAAAAGAGTTCATATACCGCAAAAATCTATCATTGAAAAACAAGTGATCACAGTAAGGTTCAGTTGAAATGACCAAGTCGCAAGAAGTTTCAACAATTTTAGAAAAATCGTCATTGTGTTTAAAATAACATTCAACAGTTTCGTTGTTTTCAACCCCAAAGTTTTTAAATGTTTCATTTTCAGTTTCAGGCCCAACAACATTATCATAAATCAGTTTAACAAGTTTTTGCTCATTAAAGTCGTCCTCACTTAAACATTTGTTAACAATTTCATCATTTTTTTCAGGTTGACAATCTAAAGTTGCCAAAATTTCAAAATTTTCAGAATCTGAGAGAGGAAGAACAAATTGAAGATTGGCATCTTCGTTTTCAAGAGAATTTAAATTTAAATCAATCGCAGAGCTTCAACAAATTCATTAAGCAAAGTTGTTAGTTGAAGATCGTTGATCATGGTGAAATGTGGATTACCATTTGATTCATCACATGTTGAAATTTGATTTTGTTGGTCACGTCGTTTCAAGTATGTTTCAAACACCATGTCCGTGTGATTATCACAATTTCTTTCATTTTCTCAACAAAATCAATCTTATAATTATTAGCTCGAGAAGTTTCAATTCGAAATTGTTGAGAACAAGAATCGTTAATCGCACCATCATTGAAATTATTCCCATTGTCAAAATCTTTTGTAAAGTGATTCACATTTCCATTTTGAATTTGAAATTCATTTTGGAGATTGAATTGACAAGGGTTAAAATCAAAATCATTTGAATTTGGAAGTGAATTCAAATTTTGATTATTTTGAAAATTTTGTCTTAAATTGTTGCAAAGTATGAATTACACCATTCATTTATTCTTTGATTTTGTTGTGTGCTCATGTCAAGTAAAGATTTAGTACTTGTTTCAAGAGTTGAGGGTTGGTCGTAATTTTGAAAATTTTGTCGTGCAAAATTAGGATTATTTTGAAAATTTTGAAAAGTTGGTGGTGTAAAATCCAAATTGTTTATACAATAGTGGTTATTAAAATATCCATATGAATTTGGTGTAAAATTATATGGATTATGCTTATTTTCACAACTATCGTAAAATTCGTGAAAATAAGGAAATTGAGGCATTTTCAAAAGTAATGTTTCTTTTTTTTTGGTTTTTTTTAATTTTTGTTTTTAAAAGAGAAAAGGAAATATATACAAATGAGAAAGCCTTTTTATTTTTGGAATTTTGAGTTTGATTTTTTTTTTGGTTTTTTTATATATGCATGAACTAATGCAGCTTTATGAATGCAACCTACTTATTTACAATTTTTCTAAAATTTTATAATAACGGTAAGATTTATTTCAACAAAAAATTTCTCAATTAGTTAACGGACAGGAGTTATCGGTGCACCAGGAATCACCCAAGCAATGCAACGGAAGGTTTAAGTACGTTCAGAGGAACAACTGATATAACATTTACGAGTCACCGTAATATTTATAAACGGTTATTACTCTGCTGTAGTCTAGACACCGAGAAACAATTCGTTAGAAATAAACCAATTTGTCAAAATATAATGAAGCCCTTAGAAAATAGAAATGAAACTAAGATGAATGCAATTTTCTGGAATATTTTAATCAATCATAGAATAGTCATAGAATAATAAATTGTAGAAATAAAATTTTTAAAAGCAAGGGCGGCACATGCACGAAATCTTTACAAGCAATTTTTTTTTAAGCATTAGCAGCAGCTGTAGAGTTCAGAAAATTCTCCACTAGATCGGCAGTCCGTCCAGTACAACTGAATAGCGCTAGCGGGTTCACACCTCACTTGGTGTGCAACTGCTCCAACAATTCAAATTCTGCTAATTGCAAATTGCTTGACCTCTGAAATTCCTTGTTCAATTGCTTGAATTTGTTTTCGATTGCTTGAATTTGTTCTAGATTTTCTTTTTTGAAAATAGAACAAACAATAACAAACAAAAGGAAAATAAAACCTAAGTAGCAACTGATCTTAAAAAAACTAAGCAAAAAGAAAGTTGACTGGACATAAAAATAAAAAGCTAAAATTGAAAATAAAAACTAAGCCTAAAAATCAGAAGAACTAAAATTAACAAAGAAGGAAAATAAAATAAAATATAGAACAAATGGATCTCAACTCAACTCATGCTCTAGATTAGGTTAATCGGGGCACACTCAACTAGGACAAGTCGGTCAAGAGCAAATAAATCACACCCCTTTTGTTTCTCCAAATATATTAAACCTAGTTTCCCAGAGAATACGCAATAAATCCGCACTCAAATTATGCAATAAACTCAGTCAAACCATAAAATTTCGCTTCTGCTTTCTTATTCGATTCAACACGGCTTCGGGATTTGTTGATTTGGTTGCGCGATTGGTTGTGCTGCGTGGTAGGGTTGAATTTAGGAATCGGTTTTGGTGGTTCGATTCAGATAGGGCTTCTAAGATAGGTTTTTCGACTTCAGCGAATTAGGTTCTGCGATTTAGGGCTTTAGGGGGCTGCTATTGGGATTCAACGTAACTGAAGGGGGGTTTGCGATTTGGTGATTGGTTTCGTAGTGGAGAAGTGTGACATGATTTGGGGTGGTTGAACTATGTTTGGAATCAAATTTGTATGGTTGAGAGGAGTGTAAACTTATGGATGGAGCGGCGGGAGTCGTTTCAAAGGGTCGATGGGGTTGAAGGTTTTATATGGGTAGTTTGTGTTGAGCGGTGAGCGTGAGGTCTGGGTGATATTTTGAAGCAAGGATGTGTTGAAATGGTAGAGGAGCTTGAAGTAGTTTTGAGTGATGAGTTTTGATACCGGGTGCAGTTGGTTCTATCGTTTGGTGTTGGGGAAGATGTATTGATGAAGGTCGAGTGGTGCTCTTGCAACAGGTAGTTAAGTATGGATTAGAGAGAATGATGGTTACAACTCGGTGTGAGGAGCGTCGAAGGCAAACGGTGGTTGTAGAGGTTTGTTCAGGTAGGATTGTGCCGCGATTTGGATGTGGAAAGGGCGATTGGTTAATAGTGAAGGTAGGGATTGCGTGGTCAGTTTGAGGACTGACTTCAGGTGTGAATGGTTAGAATTGGAGCAGGTGCTATAGCAAGTTGTGGAGTACCGAGTTTGACAATGAGGGGTGTTTGTAGGCAATCGACAGTGAAGAAGGGATAGGGTATGAAGATGTAAAGAAGTGTGCAGGTAGGAGATGAGAAATTAGTTTGCGTGGAGATGCAGGATGGAAGAGTGAACAATGATGGAAGGGTGTTGCGTGAAATATAAAGCAACGACAAAAAATTGGAAAGATTGTTTTTTTAATTTGTTTGTAAGAATTATAAATAAATGAAAGGAAATATGTTGCACAAGGAAAGGAAATAAATGAAAGAAAGTTTGGAAAGAAATAAATGAAAGAAATGGAGCAAATTGTAGTGAAAACAGGAAAGAAATTGAAAACAAAAGGCAAGTATTTCTTTTTTAGAGAAGAAAAACACAAATGCAAATACCAAAAACAAACAATGCACAATTCAATACACACACAAACACAAGAAAATAAAAAACACAACAAGTTTTTCTTTTTATGAAGACTAATGCAAAATAGACACAACTAAACTAAGACAAAACAAGCACACAAAATGCACACAATGGATTTTTTTTTGAAAAGCAACAAAATTAGTCCGAAGAATAAAATCAAAATTAATTAGCTTTCCCCGGCAACAGCGCCAAAAACTTGTTCGATGACAAATATTCTATGAATTAGAAAATCATTGCGAAGTTTAATAAACCGCAAACGCACGGCGTACACTTATAGTATGTTAGCGAGTACGAGTCGATCCACAGGGAAATAAACAATTTTAATTAAATTCAATCAAATGAAACCAAATTCAAGTAATGATTTAACTACAACTGCAACTAAACTAGCAAACTAAAATTGATAAAAACTATGAGATAAATGACAACTTAGGAATAAATCCACTTTCTAAATCATGTAGTTCAACAAGTTAAGAAATTATGATCTCTCTTTTCTGGTCATTTGTGAATTTAGTTGATATGATTATTATAAGTATAGCTTATTAATGCTATTAATTAGCACAACATAAACTATTAAACTATAACATACCCACCAAATTACCTAACTAGTTATAATGAAAAATGAACATGTTGAAATTGAAATATACTTTAAGCATGGCCTATGAACTATTAATTAGAATTATAGTCCATCAAATTTTTGATTTCAACCTCCACTTAATCACCATGACATCAACATGACACGAAGCACAAAAAGAGAGAATGTATAGGCAAATTATGTTGCATCTACATAATCAAGAGAGCTTCATTACCCCTAAGTTGAAAGGGATTAGCCTCTCATTTTTGTTATTCTAACAACGAAAGTAGATTGCAACATAGAACAAAAATAAGAGAAAAAGAAAGAAAAAATAAAGTTAATCTAAGCTACTTGCAGAAAAGAAAATAATATGAAAATAAAAGACAACAAAAACTAAAGAGAAAAGGGAGAAGAATAGTTTTATTCTAACAGAAGAGTTACATAATGAAACCCAATGTAATTACAAATGAAGGAGATACAATGTATTTATAGCTGCTATGGCAGAGACTAAATGGCCAATTAGACAATGTGGGACAAAAGCCCTTTTCCCAAAATAACAAATAGACCAAATAGCTAAATGTGAACGTGTGTGAATGCAAACGTCTTAGCTTGCGGGCATTAAATGGCATCAATTTCAATTACTTTGAGCATGAATAGGAACTCCATAAGATATGAGACAAACAATCTTTATGAAAAGGCTTTGAGTCTTGACTTTAAAATATGCGGTAGAAGATGGTTGAACAACAACATTTCTTCAGGTCTTCATGCTTTAATCCAACTCTAAAACCCAACACTCTTCTTTCACCAATTCTTCAAGCTTTTCAACTATTGAGTGCCTCAATTCCATTCATCTTAAATAACCTGAAAACACAACTATAAATACGTAGTATCAATTACTTTAAAGAGAAAACAAGAAAAATAAGCAGATAAAATATACATATTTACTTGTATATCATACATATATATATATATATATATATTAATTATCATCAAACAAAAATCCTATCATTATGCTCAATATTTATTGTGACTATAGGTCTACATTTCTTATTTAGGAGAATTTCATGATGCACATGTTTTCGCTAATCCAGGATCTTTAATTAGTTTATAAATATAAGCATTTATTATTTGTAGTTTTATCATCGACAATTATTTCTTATCACTTCTGCACATGATTTATTGAGATCACAAAATATATCATGTTTTAAGTACCCGAACCACTTATAGGGATATTTGGCATTCAATCATAAGTCTATTCCAAGGCATCCTTAAATGTTTCTTTAAGAACGCTTACCTTCTTTGTTTGACATTTTTGTCACTTACTTCACAAATATTTTAAACTGTCTTCTCTATCACACTTCAGATGTAGCCTATGTATTTTGATCCTTTAATAATTTAATTTATATTGGAGCAAGTTTACTAGGGATATGATAATTGGTTCAAATTACTTATTATTTTTCATCATTATTCATTTTAATAAATATTTAATCTTGATAGTCAAAATGACATGGTACCCTTTTTATCCTTATACTCAATGTTGATAAAAACAATCAAATTTAATCATCATTGTTTTTGGGTTCTCATTTTGATCCATTATAATATTTCTACTAGCGAATATATCATAGACATCAATTACAGGAAGGTAGTTCTTTTATCAATAGATAGGATGTGCCCAAGTGATATTTATTACATTTCGAGTCTATTCTTATTATTTGATCTACTATTAGAGGAATTAGTTATTACATAGGCCATTTGAAAATGTACATGATTTAAGTCATTCAACATTTATATTTACTAATTTTGAAACAAAAAATGATATCTATGCATGATCCATCAGATGAGCTCATCTTTACTTGGATAAACGACCTTTAGTTCGATAATCAAGAATCTACGTTGTGTCCCGTATACATTATATCTTTTTTTAGGTAGTGAACTTAAATCAAACTATTATATGGATCTAAACTATTAATTTTTTGGTTTGTCAATTAGTGTCCATGTGAATCCTTGAAGACTGTATGAGATAATGTTCAAATATCTGGTTGGAACCACACTGAATATCTTATATACACCACTTCAAGTGTTTAAGTTTTATTCTTCTATTATATCTCAAATATCACTTCTGAGCATTAACTATTAATTATCAAAAATAATATACACCTTATAATTGCGTATAATTATCTTTTTACATCTTTTCCAAAGAGTTCACTGATGAAAATATATTCACAACAATAATAACAGTATCTTATGAATACTTAAAATGTTAGGGAAATATAATACGACGTATAAATTATCTCTTTAGGAGAATTTTGATTATATTATATTTTGAAAATAATTATACAAATGATTCACAATTCAAGGTATAGTTTTGTAAATTAATTGATCACAAATCTATATTTACACTTAAAACTTGGCTATCTATACCAATGGAGGAATGATCTCTGTAACGACCCGAAAATCCGTACCAATTTGAGCTGAATAATATCCTACACATTCAACTCAAAGTGCACAAAAATCCAGATCATTAATAGAAAGAAATAGGAGGATGAGAAAGATAAGATTGAACTAATAGAATAAAAGAAGAAGAAGACAACTGAACAGAATCAGAGTAAACACGAAACTCACAGCGGAACGAATAAAATATATTAATCATAACTTTGAAATACAAATCTGGGTTGTATATACATACCATATCAGAGTACAATACATCATATCACAGCAGAAATAATCTCTAACTAACTAATGGTGAAGCCTTCTGTTTCCAGCTTCTCCAAGTGAATCTGCAAAGCCTGAAACACTTGACTGCCCGTACAAATTTAGACACCCAAGAGTTTAGGGAAAACAAACAAAATAAACTCTGGGTCAGTCATGGGACTGGTGTGAGTAAATTCCAACCATACGGTTTAACTTTGAAAATCCTTTTGAAACAAAAGGATAATAGTAAGACCAACCCACACATAAACACGGACGGTTTTTACCTTACTATAACCCAAACATTTTTGATATCAAAATCCAGTGATATTATAATAATGTCTAATCAAGTGTAACACCCCGTAATTTTATAACATTAAAATTCACAAATTAAAGTATACTTAATTTTTAGAAAAGTATTAAGTGAAATGGGTTGCGCAGAGAAATATATATATATTGATATATATATATATATATATAAATTAAAAATTAAATAAATAAATATGCGAAAAAGTTAAAAACAGCGAATTGGGAGGGGGAATAACCGAACCGGCCCATTTTTGAGGTCGATCCGAGCACAGCTGGGTCGACTGGGGGTTAATCCAGGGTGTTTGGCTGTCAACCCGTGGGCCGATTCGCTCAAATGCAGATTTTGCATTTGATTGGTTCTCATGGTTCAGGGTTAATCTAATTGACCTAAATAACTTCCTACACCTATAAATACATCCTAATGCTAACCCTAAACCTAATTAAAATAGAATAGTTACCGTCATACCATCGCCATGGAAATCAATGGAGCCGCCGCACCCTAAGAAAGAAGAAAAGCAAATTCAATTCTAATTCTCTTAACCCTAAAGCAAAGCAAAACTCTCTCTTTTCTTCTCTAAATTGTGAGTATGATGATCTTAACAAGATTATTATCATTTTAATTAGGTTGAGTTATGAATGGATTATGAGTAGATGATGTGAATTATCATATATGTTGTTGTAAACCCCTTTTGCTATCATGTATATTGTAAATCCAATGTTATGTGATGATGATATCTTATATGTTGTAAATCATGCTATGATGATGTTATGTATGTTGAAAGTTTCTATGCTAAGTTGTGATGAATCATACATGTTAAAAAGGCCATGATGTTACCATCTATGCTAGTTAGTTCATATTAATTAAATCATCATGTTTGGGTTATGTTGATCTATATGACAAGTCACATATGCAAGTTAGATTGATTAGAAAAGTTATGAACATATACCAAGACATCTATTATGACATCTAGAATTATGCTATGACATATGTGATATCCTATGCTAGTTCACACCATCATTATGTTGCCTAAAAACCCCATATGCAAGTTTATGTATAGATTTGGGCTATGATCATATCATATAAATTGAGACATTTAACAAGTTGACACCTTTTGATCCTTAACAACCTTCCATTTAGCAACACCTTAGGATGGCATAGCCTTAACATTAATGGCGAGGTTCAAACGAGGAAAGGCTTACGGTGGATACCTAGGCAACCAGAGACGAGGAAGGGCGTAGCAAGCGACGAAATGCTTCAGGGAGTTGAAAATAAGCATAGATCCGGAGATTCCCGAATATGTCAACCTTTCGAACTGCTGCTGAATCCATGGGCAGGCAAGAGACAACCTGGCGAACTGAAACATCTTAGTAGCCAGAGGCACCCCTATTATGATTAGATTTATTTTAATTGTCTATATGTTGTGATAATTTATCTTTGTGCTTGGTGTTAGACTATACAAGTCTAGCCTATATTATGCGTTGAATAAGCGAACGTATAAACGTGGGGTAGGGGTAATATTAAGGATTTAATATTAAAAAGTTGGGATGCAACTGATATGATTTTGCATGCCATAAGTGGATGGCCATAATTGAGTCAATTATGGACATCATTAAAAGTTGGCTTAATTAATAATTTGAATAGGGAATTATTAAAACTGGGGTAAAAGATTTTAAGTGTTAATCAATGCTTAGGACACGAGGTTGGACTCGTTTGTGACGTAAACCTGCCCGGACCCGCCCGGCAAATCCAGTGGTCACAAATGTCAGCCCAATGTGAGAGGTCCTAGGCCTAAACTAAAGCATAATGGTTGTAAAGACACGAGGTTAGACTCTTTTATGGTGTAAGACTGCCCGGACCCGCCCGACAAATCCAGCTGCCATAAATGCCAGTCTAATGTGAGAGGTCTTTATGAGGTTATGGCCTGAATGAATTAAGAAATACTTAACCAGATAAACATGTAAGGTGGGACATGGGGGTTAAGTAGGTGCCTTAGGTGGCATGAGGAATCTAGGGGGTGCCCTTAGTGGCATGTGAAATACGATTAGTAAGACTTAACCAAACACACATGTAAATGAACATGACTAAGAGGGTTAAGTGGGATATACTAGTGACAAGCTTAGGTGGGTAGCTTGTGGGGGCCCATTTCGACCAGTATCCCAAACGTATCTTTGTGGGCTCGACCCAAGTCGAGGACGGGACACGCATGCTGGGTTCGACTGTAAGAGGCCAAAACGGGGAGCGGTGGCAATGCAAGTCCAACGGGTTTCATATGCGTGTGTGGACCCGGGCTGGTAGATAAGACGTTGTTGCATCGTGTAGGTATAAGCCGTGCATTCTCAAGTTGTATCGGGTTGCCACTTTAGGGGAGTGATACACCGCACTGTGGGGCCAGCACGGGTATCTACGAGTAGGGAGCCGACCGAAAGTGGGTAGTGGGGTACACCTAGTGGAGATAGGGGCAGACGGCACCTATGTAGTCAGCTAGGGGTACGTAAGGCTATTTATAAAGTTTCTGTGTGAAGCAAGTGGGATCAAACAATAGGGTGACTGGTGTGGTGCAGTGTAGTAATGTGCGGTGCAGTGTAGTAATCATTCGTTAGTAATTAGGTGTGCCTTTACCGTTATCTTTAACGTTATCTTAAACGCTATCTTTATCTTCCTAAGAGTTCATAGACATTTACTTGTCTTCCAGCTTATGCCTTAGTCTAGTTATTTTGATAATAGTATTGTTAGAATTATCATACTCGCCAGACTTTATGTCTGACCCCCTCTATATCTATCCTTTTTCCCCCTCCAAGTCCTCAGGTTGGGCCCAGCTCTAGTGGAGTTTGATTGAATTGCTTCATCTCTCTTTGGAAAGCTTGGACCGTTGAAGTAAAGTCCAGCTTGTTATCTTTTTAATGGCCATTTATGTAATGGGATTATGTATTTTTTTTTATGAAGATGGATATTGTACTTGGTTATGATCTATGGTTTTATGATGTAACAAACATGTTTAATTTCCGCTGCAATAAAATGAAGTTTTAGATTTCCAAGTACTATTTATTAGCTGTCTTGTTGTAATTTTTCTGTTCTATATTCACTTATAACCTCCATGGAAGTTAATGCATTCCCTTTGTGAGTGACATTAATGGATGTGGGGTGTTACATCAAGTAAATAACCAAATAGCAGAACGCTTGCATCTCACGCTCTACATACATAGTATAAAATCAAAAACCGCAGGGCGCTTATTGGATATTTGATTCCAACTATGACAAGGTATGGGTCTACCTACCGATAGTGTATCTCTAGAGGCGAATACACTGGGTTCAACAAGAACGTCTTGCAACCCAGCCCACACATGACCGACCACTCATTTCGCTTGAGTGTATCGAATGTATATCACCAACGGTTGGGCTCAAACCACCGTTTCCCGAAAAGGGACAGCATCGAAACAGATTAAAGAAGTAAAGGAATTTCTCTAGATAGGCGATTATACACCCTAATGGGAGCGACCCACATAGCCATGCTGCCAGCTCGATTTTTTGTCATTCCCTGGTTGTGAGGCTTGAGGCTACGACTATCTTTTAGAACATCTGGCCACCATACACTTTGAATGCCACATCGTCAAACCCATCCAATCACTAGTTGATCTTCCTAAAAATATTACGGGTATAAATGCTAAGAGAAACGAATTTCTCCGCCACCAGACATAATACCTTGAAAATATCGTCTTATGTGATCGTTAGGAGTACTTTGTCAGACATTCGTCCATACAAGTTGTCCTGGGACTGGACAAACAGAAAACACCATTCTGGAACATGACGACCCTTGCATTTCACTCCGTCTTCAATTGTCTTCAGCGTAGTCAAATTCGCCGCGCTTATGCCTATACGGAGTGGTTTTCGGATAATAGATCCAACCGGTCTCTCCGTATTGACAACGAGGGTCAAAACACTTCGATGGTCGGTTATTTAACTATCTAAGTAAAAACAAACATCCCTTTAAATTTACAGCTAAGCATCAACAATCACTGGCCCCTTTTAATTTATATTAATTTCTACTTCCCATATCCAAGAAAATATACGTTATTAATGTTCGAAATATTTCTATCATTTTCACGTTCTTTATCTCTTAGGGAGTAGTGCTATATCTAAAAATCACGCTTAAGCTTGATTAACAACGCTAATTTATCGTTATAATTTAAAAACTTGTCATACGCTGTAATATTCCCTTTTAACTAATCTCGACATAATAGTCATGCTTAAGCCTATTCAACAGCGTTATTTTATCGCTATAGATCACAGACTTGCAATACGCTACTATATTCCACTTTATAATTAATCTCAACACCTCTTTCCGTTACAAAAATCTTGACATCTCTTTACGTTACAAAAATCTTGACATCTCTTTCCGTTACAAAAATCTTGACCTATTTCAAATATGATTTTATGACGCCATATCCTTATTTGAAAATTCGGTTGTTTAAATTTATTTACATTGGTCATTAACTCTTCACTCCATCTTCCTTAAACATTTCTCTTTAAACTTCTCTTATCAAAAATCGATCACGTTCTTTGTCTTTTTGGCAATTTACTTCTTATTCGAATTATTATACCCAATTCAATAAAACATCTCAATACAAACTTAATACCAGTTTATAATAGAATTCCTACTATAATTTAAACTTCGCTTTAATTATAAAAATATAATTTTTATAATTAACTTCGTTGATTAGCCTGACGGTCAGCCTACTTCTTAACAAAATGGGTTTATGGTCGACTATCGCTATTTTTTTAGATCAATATCGTCTATTTTCCAAATCAACATAACGTTGAATTTCCATTCAACACGGTTCAACAGTGCACAAACAGTACATCTTAATATTTTGGAATCCGGTTGAGTTCCTCCAACCGATTTCCGCATCCACCGATGTTAGTCAAATCAATATCCAACTGTGTACATATGCAATGATATATATCTATTCCAACCAATTAACTGTAATTTACCTAATCAACCATCACACAGTATTCAACCACTATTTTAAAATATAATTAAAATATTTTAAAATAAAACAGAGTTAGTGAATTTACTCACCATCGCGCGTTAACCGTTTAATAACGATTTGCGTCGGTTGGTTAAACCCGGCGTTTAATCCTGCCATAAGTTCAAACGAGCTTCAAACCGCTCCAGATAAACACGAACCCGTTATTTGTCATTAACCTATCGTTGTTCACCATTTTCTTCTCAGTCCGCACTACTGTATTCTTCGCTATACGGTTCATTTCCGCACAGCCTTGTTGCCGCACTTCGCCACCTCATCGCTTTGATGATCGGACTCCGGTCAGTTCTCGACATCATGCTTGAACCACCCTTCCACCGCTTATCTCAACATCCACATTGTCCAATATACAACGAACTGCTTTGGCTCCCCACTTTATTTCCAACTCTCAGAAAGTAACACCCAAAGTTTTAAGCCCCTTACGTAACCATTGATTAACGTACTAAGCTTTCCCTTCACATACCCGACCTGGTCACCAAAATATCCAACTCCACTCCACGTTATTCACCAACACACGTTTATCACCACTTCATGGCCTTCACAAATTCTTGGAACCTCCCGTCCTCTCTCTTGAAAGCAACAGGGAACTGCCTCATGAAGTACACAGTCCACGCAAGCATCCATTTCCAGAAAGTAAACGCCATGCGCAGACTCCCATGCACGTGTGCAATTTCTTGGTCCTCCCTTTGATACCACTCGCTATCTTCTTTCTTGATGACACCTACTTCCTGTTGCCATTTCCGTGACCCTTTCAGTACACCATACTCCCCTTACTAGACTACAACACGTCCGCTACGTCCTCCCATGCTAGCGGCTTCAAGGAAACCCAGAACTCCACCAGTTCGGATAGTTTACTCCTCCATCACCATTTACTTCTTCACTTCTATTCGCAAAAGGCTCCAACCACAACAAACTCTCATGGCCAAAATTGTCCCCATGCAAACAATATCCCTCACGTATCATCATCTCCTATTACCAAAGTGAACACCAGCTGCTCCATCTTCACACAGCAAAGCCACTCCCCATTACATCAATCAAACTCCTCCGTACTGCTCTAGACGAGAACAGCTTCATTTGGAACTAATACATTCACTTCTGGAATTTAGGTGGAGGACGGGCTTTTTGTTTCTATTTATTCGGCCATTAAAGCTCTACCAGTGAAAGGGAAAAGAAAATGCGTTTATATAGGCTTCACTGCCTTGGAAAAACTTCATATTCACGTAATAGCTGTAGTTTAGGTGGTAGGATTTTCAAATGAGTGACAATTCAAGTCGTAACTGTGGTTGATGTGAGAATACACAACAGGCTATGATTTGATATTTTCCTAGCTGTGTGATATCTTGGACATGAAGCATATGGCAACTGATTTGAGAAAACACGGCAGGGTGTAGGTTAGGCTTGCAGTGACGTTTTCGTATGCATGAGTTTTCATTTCAAAAGTCTCTTTGGATTTGAATTTATAGAATAGCAGCATATTTTTCTTTTCTCAGTACCTGTTGATTTCGAAAGCTTCTTGCATTGAATTGTCTTGGTTAGTTCAGAGTAGGATTTGATTTTATGTGTGGTGTTATCAGTTTGATTTTACTATACAAGTAGTAGCCGTGTTTTAGTCCTTCGCCCTATACAAGTACTATACATTTCCTTTTTCTACACGTGATTTGATTTATCAATTCACGTTGTGTGACGGCAAGGAATTTCGCTCGGTCCGAACCAGTCGCTAAACCGACCCAGACCATTCGAAACGCCCTATCGTTTGAGAACACGACAAAACAGAACGCATACAGAAGAACATTTCATTGTATATTACAACAATGCATCAGATTACGAGAATATACAGAGTAAAAAGGAATAAATATTACACAGAAATATCAGAGATTTAAATTACATTTAAATACATAGCAGCGGAAAATAATACAATACACAACTAGAAGTAGATATACGGATACAAAGCTTTCCGGATATCGTTCCAGCTGTAGACCAGGATCCTGTGAATATAAATCTGCAAAACCAAAACTACTAGCTGCCCGTGTCAAAATAAGGGCACCCAGAGTTTAGGTTAAAACAATAAACTCCAGGTCAGTCATGTGACTGGTGTGAGAACTAAAAACAGTTATTAATCTTTATTTTCAAAGTTAGGTAAATCAAGGGACCACGCCGTATAACACGGAACGGGTTTCCTCCCAAGAATACCAGTGCATAAAACAAACAGCGCAATGCTAAATAAAGAAAAATGAAGCTGTTATAAGACCCAGGTCCCATCACACAATGCAACGCAGTCGAGGATAGGGTTTTCCCTTATAACAGCCAAAGAATGCTTGATACGTTTAAAACAAATCATTTGATACTATAATAAGTGTACAGTGTATAAAACAACTTCAAATCATAAGTATCAATCATAGGCGGCATGGGTACCATATATCATGTCGCCATATTTAGGTTATACAATCAAAATCGCAAAGTCTCGTATTTGGAAATTGGATTTCCGTCTATGAACCGAGGCTAGGGGCAAGATCCTCAACCGATTCGTGACTCTCTAGCCCGAGCCACAGGCAAGTACTCAGTCAAGCCTTGGAGCGACAGGGCCGGTCCACCGATGTGGATTAAAATGCCTGAACACTACGTTTCCCCACCCTATGGGGTGTAAGTCTGGTCCGTCAGCCGACCAGAAGCATCGGCCGAAACCGATATAACCGAGGCGCCTCGCAACAGCAACAACCACATAAGTCAAACTCGTCAGGGCGTGAAAAACCACTGACGCCACTTCTAGCTAGAAAGAAACGCAAGTCCTCCCTGAGGTCCGTCTCCCGTTTTTGGTTCATACCGGGTGTGAAACACGCGAGGTAAACGTTACACAAAGCTACGCCACAAAGGCCGTGCTTTGATCATCACCACAAGACTTTGCTTTTCAACAGAAGCCTTGATCATTTGCATCTTAGCATGCCACACAGGCAAACCATCCTATGCAACCGATATCAGTCACACAGAATGAAATCCGATGTCAGACACACAGTCCATTTACAAGTCTGTCCTGGGTCTGAACGAAACCGGAGGCACCTAGTACCCCGCATATCCATCGATCTCCAAGTACGTCTGGACGATCACTAACTGTTTCCATCTTCTTGGGTGTACAGCCCAATCAAGATCATCAGTTATCACCCAAACGACGTGAAGACCTCCGGTCTTCGACCATCGTCTTCATCTTCGACTTAACGTCGTATCAGTTATTCAGAATGGGATAAACCCGGTCTTTCCGAATAACTCGCGTATATTTAAATAAGTGTTACACAAACACAACATACACCTCATTCCAATTCATTAGTCACTAACCGTAAATTAATCAAGAGAATAATTCCCCAAATATTAACCCCGAAGGCCGAAACCAACATCAGATCAATATCCAGAAAACCATTCTGCTTGGCTAACCGACAGTTAGTTTCTAAATTTCACGTTCAAATCTAATTAAAGATTTAACTATCGCCTGGAGCAAAACTGGTGATACTCCATTCTCGATCTTTTCAATCTAATTAAAGATTCATTAAAACTCCACTTAGTTTTAATCTGTGACTGGGTTAAAGAATCAGTGTCATCTAAAAACACGGTTCGCGATAAACCCAAAGTCACACTCCATTAATTATCGGGTTAAAGAACGAGTGTTATTTAAAAACACTGTTCACGATAAACCCAAAAATCATTCCATTAATTATCGGGTTAAAGAACGAGTGTTATTTAAAACACTGTTCACGATAAACCCAAAAATCATTCCATTAATTATCGGGTTAAAGAACGAGTGTTATTTAAAACACTGTTCACGATAAACCCAAAAATCAATATCAATTCAATTCCAATTAAATATCATTTAATTGGTACACTTCATTAAATCTAAATAAAAAGATTTAATCTTTTCTCAACTGGGTTCAAGAACAGTGTTAGTGAAGACACCATTCACGACAAACCCAAATCACATTCGATATTCAATACCAGGCTCTGAATAGAAAATATATCGGCTTATATTCAATATCGAATTCTACGACTAACAAATGTCGTATTGGAAATAACGATATACATATATATCTTTCAAATTTCCATAACAACACCTGTATAATCACGAATTCCAACATCGAAATATTCCGAAGACAATTTCGATTCAAATCCACTCCAATGCAATCATTGGAATTTTGGTTACTTTTAAAACCCTTTTCGAATTCAATTTATTTATTTAAAAATAAATAGAATTATAATTCTAGTTCAAAACTAGTTCATTTCGATAAAAATCTATTTTTATCTTTTCAAATATGGAGTTTTTCATCCCAAATCTTCACAAATCATTTCTTATGATTTTACACAAATTATTACTATTTTTAATAATTTTATCAAGGCTCGTACAGTCGATTTCCATCAACGGCCATCGAACTGCACTTACAGCGACCTTTTTCAAATTTGATTTGGACATAATTCCAAATCCAACCGTTAGATTTCAAATTTCTAATATTCGTTAGAAAGCTCTTTTCGATACGAACCCAACGGTTCCGGTTTTAGGAGAATCCGACGGTCGGATCTCCCGTAATGTCCGTTTGAAATAAATGGTCGAAATTCGCGAACTGCCGCGGCGCGGCGCGTTCTATTCAGGCCATTATATTATATATATAATATATATAATATATATTTCGTCGATTACTATTTAAAACGAATTATATAAATAGTTTTAAAATCGTTTCAAAAGCTATTTCAACTTCCATTTCAATTCAAAGCAAAATTGAATTCTTCTTTATAAATTCGTTTCAAAATTCATTTCTATTCAATTCAAATTTCAATTCAATTTGAATTCATTTCAATTTGTTTTCAATTCAATTCGAATTCGTTTTCAATTCAATTCAAATTCGTTTTCAATTCAATTCATTTCGAAATCGTTTTCAATTCAATTCATTTCGAAATCGTTTCCAATTCAATTCATTTCGAAATCGTTTTCAATATCGATATAAATATCGTTCACGTCAAAATGGCGTCAATCTAATCAACACGGCTTCATATATTCCTTTATTTTCAAATATTCTATTTCAAATATTTCTTTTTCAAAAACTGGAATGAGGCCCAATCAATTACCATATAAAATTAATTATATGGATTTTCATACAACACATGTATATAATAGCATTGAAAATAATCAACCATCAACCAAAGTGCACTACACTATATAACCATCAAATATAGATATTCAACGCTTATAACAGCCTGTCAATCAATCGATCGACATATTTAATCAATCAGGATGAGTGAACTTCAAATTTCATCCTAACACCCGTGTGGGGTTTCAAACAATCAAACACATATTTATTTGTGCAGTTAGGCGATGTGTAAAATTTATCGACCCAATCAACGTCATTCAAATAGGTGTACATAAACAAACCGTCTGGTTTGTAAATGAATATTTATTTATTCACATTCACGTTAAAAATTATATTTTTAACGATAACACGTCTTATTTTAACATATGAATTTCTATTCAGTTCATTCTTTAAATAAAATGCTATTTCTATTTTTCTAACTTATTTTAGAAAATTTCGGCGGCATAACGGCACGATACTAGAAACGGGACAAGGCCTAGCCTTATCCCCGGTCTAGTGAAGGCCCACGCCATTCACACATCAATCAAATTCACTTTCGTTATGCAAACCACAAAATTTGGAGTAAGGGTCTAACCTAGCCTTACTCCTTCGCCTTATAACGGCGCACGTCTAATCCTAACCAATTTATCGATTCGATTTTTCACACCACAAACCACATTCAAACCAATATCACAATCAATAACCAAACAGCCAAACAAACAAGTCCATGGTCTGTGGACGATTGTGTCGGGTGCTACTAAACACCGTCTGCATCCTAGTATATATATATAACTAGAAAAGTAAATTGAAAGGTGAGAAATTCTCACATATAGCTATCCTAGCTCCACGGCTCTTCATTTGCAGAAGTCTTCGTCGTTTCGCCTTTTTGTCACCTTCGTTGCTGCTTTCACTACATACGTAAAAATCACATTTTTATTCCGATGTTCAATATATAAAAATCAAATTTTTATTTCCAAGTTCAATATATAAAAATCGAATTTTTATTTCAAGGTTCAATATATAAAAATCGAATTTTTATTTCAAAGTTCAATATATAAAAATCGAATTTTTATATCGAAGTTCAATATATAAAAATTCTATTTTTCTATCGCTATTCAAATGAATA
This sequence comes from Allium sativum, assembly GCA_030737875.1. NCBI lineage: Eukaryota > Viridiplantae > Streptophyta > Magnoliopsida > Asparagales > Amaryllidaceae > Allium > Allium sativum. Next base: position 498,525,554 of record CM060920.1, read on the forward strand.
AAAATCTCATTTTTGTCATGATGTTTATATAATAAAAATCACTTCTTTAATATGACAAAAATCATGTTTCCACGTTCGCTTTCAACATATAAAAATATGATTTTTCAACATATAAAATATGATTTTTCAACATATAAAAATATGATTTCTCAACATATAAAAATATGATTTCTCAACATATAAAAATATGATTTCTCAACATATAAAAATATGATTTCTCAACATATAAAAATATGATTTTCTTTTCTTTTTTAAAAAAAACAGTTTTTACTTGCTTTTTAAAAAAAAACAGTTTTATAATGTTTTTCAAATCAGTTTTTTTCATCTAAACATTTTCAGTTTTTATTTCTTTATCATAATCAGTTTTTACATCTAAAGATTTTCAGTTTTTATTTCTTTATCATAATCAGTTTTTACATCTAAACATTTTCAGTTTTTATTTCTTTAACATAATCAGTTTTTTACATCTAAACATTTTCAGTTTTTATTTCTTTATCATAATCAGTTTTTACATCTAAACATTTTCAGTTTTTATTTCTTTATCATAATCAGTTTTTACATCTAAACATTTTCAGTTTTTATTTCTTTATCATAATCAGTTTTTACATCTAAACATTTTCAGTTTTTATTTCTTTATTTTTAATCAGTTTTTACATCTAAACATTTTCAGTTTTTATTTCTTTATTTTTAAAACAGTTTCAGTTTTTTAAATCCTTTTTAAAAAAAACTGTTTTTAATCCTTTTTTAAAAAAAACTGTTTAAATTCCTTTTATAAAATCAGTTTAAATTTTATTTTATAAAATCAGTTTAAATTTTATTTTTATAAAATCAGTTTAAATTTTATTTTTATAAAATAAAAATAAAATAATAATATAAAAGAAATACTTACAGAAGAAGGGGGGGGTTTCTCCGCAGATCGTCGGGTTAGATTCTCGAGGGCGGCGGCTTGGGGGTTCGAACGATGTGGCAGGAGGCGCTGGCTTCGAGGTATGGACGGCGGCTTCAGCGTCGTCAGCGAGGGGGGGCTTCGTCGGAGCTCATGCGATGAGGGGGGGGGGAGTTTCTCCGCAGATCGTCGGAGCTCGAGGGATCGGGGGGGCTGGCGATCGATCGCTAGGGTTTTTCCTTTTTTTTTTTTTATTCTGTTTAAATGAAATCGGGAATGAGCTACGGGGGGGGGGGGGGGGGGGCAGAACGAAGATAAAAGGGGGGGGGGATATTTTTTTTTTTTTTATTTATTTATTTTTTTATATTATTTAATATCTAAAAATTGACTTTCCCATACGACCTCGAAACGAGGCCCACCGCCTGTCGCCCATAGCGTTTCACCCCCATTCCGAACACAATGGGATATGTACCGCAAGCTGAATCGACCGTTTCGATCAGTTTCCTTTTAATTTACATTTAAATCACTATATTGAATTTTAAACGTACATTTCAAATTACCGGGGCCACATACGAATTCTAAAAATGGCAGAAAAATATTTTCTAGCTTCGTATTGACGATACGGTCCTAACAAAACTAGTTTCGTCGAATGCTGAGACCGTTTGAAAAATGGCCAATTTCCAGTCGATTAAAATCAACTGAAACTGGTCAAACGCGTTTTCCTTTGCCACGCTCACATATTGATTCGAAAAATTATGAAATTTGGAATCTAGCAATAACTTGGCACTGCGGATCCAACAAAACTGGTTTCGTCGAAATCCGAGGTCGTTTGCAAAATGTCCATTTTTAAGGGCCTGAATTCCATAGCGACTATTCAGAATTTTCAACTGGACATATCTTTTGATTCCCGCTATCAAAATTTGATTATTCGTATTCGTTGGAAAGATATTCACTATTAGATTCCATTATTTTTGGTTTCACTAAAATCCGGATTGTTTTGCACCCGGTACATTCAATTGAAATCTGAAATCGAATTATCGAACTACCGCGCCATTTTCAATTCTATTTATAATTATATATAAATATTTATATTCTAACGACGACGCGTATAATATATACGTTCGAATTATATTCAAAATAAATTTCTCGTCGATATTATTTAAAATAATTCATTTTAAATAATCAAAATTCGCTAAAATGGCAAAAATAAAAATTTCAAACTGGCTCGCATTTTACGGGTTGTTACAATCTCCCCCACTTAAAACTTTTCGTCCCCGAAAAGGAACAAAGTCGAAAGTGGTTTGATTAATCAGCCCTACGCTCGATCTGGCTTCCATTCTCCAACTCTTTAGTTTCTGAGAATTTTCAAAACTTCAAAAATTTGGCTAACACCCTAAATTTTCGAAAAATTTCGCCATAACCTCCCCTGCACCGGGAGCATCGGGGAATTTCAAATAGCTTCCCCGGTCCTTCAGATCTCAAAAAGAAAAAGAAAAAGCCAAGCGGCTAGCCAATAGGCTCACAAAATCATCATCACCCAAACAAAACAGGAAATTATGTAGTAAACATGTACCTATTTGTCGGGCAAACAAATTTTATTCTCTGCTCTAGCCTCCTTGCTATGACCTGTTCAAAGTAAATATATGTATATGCAAGCAGAAGCGACCAATTTTCAATACAGTTCAATATTTGATTCAGTTAGGCATAATGGCTTAAAATTAGCAAACAAATAAGCAAACAACACAAACATCAATCAATTAGTGAATTAGAGTTTCAAATCCATAATTTTGATACATATACAAAAAATCATGTTTTTGATGCCAATTCACAACAAAGGCTCTAACTATATTAGTTTTGGTTCTCACACCAGTCTAATGGAAATATATAGGAATCACACCTTCGAAACTCGAACATAAATGTTGATGATGCGATCGCTATCATCAATATCATCTTCGGGCGACTAGAGTGCGATGCTATATCTATCCAATATATTAAAATTTCGAATACACGCGGATCAGACGTATACGCAAAATCCATATATACTGGATTGTCCACGTCAATATAAATAAATAACCAGATATGAATAATTGATTTAAATTTTCAAAACAAAAATTTGTTTTCACTTTTATTTTAAAAATTTACTCTTCACACTCGTTCTAGGATACTACTGATCCCATCTCTAACGAGTCATTCTCCTTGGATATTACTAATCCAATATCTGATGAATTCTTTCGTATGGTTCTAATGTGCCTTGTTCTCTGAGCTTTGTAAACCAAAGCTCTGATACCAAATGTGACGGCAAGGAATTTCGCTCGGTCCGAACCAGTCGCTAAACCGACCCAGACCATTCGAAACGCCCTATCGTTTGAGAACACGACAAAACAGAACGCATACAGAAGAACATTTCATTGTATATTACAACAATGCATCAGATTACGAGAATATACAGAGTAAAAAGGAATAAATATTACACAGAAATATCAGAGATTTAAATTACATTTAAATACATAGCAGCGGAAAATAATACAATACACAACTAGAAGTAGATATACGGATACAAAGCTTTCCGGATATCGTTCAAGCTGTAGACCAGGATCCTGTGAATATAAATCTGCAAAACCAAAACTACTAGCTGCCCGTGTCAAAATAAGGGCACCCAGAGTTTAGGTTAAAACAATAAACTCCAGGTCAGTCATGTGACTGGTGTGAGAACTAAAAACAGTTATTAATCTTTATTTTCAAAGTTAGGTAAATCAAGGGACCACGCCGTATAACACGGAACGGGTTTCCTCCCAAGAATACCAGTGCATAAAACAAACAGCGCAATGCTAAATAAAGAAAAATGAAGCTGTTATAAGACCCAGGTCCCATCACACAATGCAACGCAGTCGAGGATAGGGTTTTCCCTTATAACAGCCAAAGAATGCTTGATACGTTTAAAACAAATCATTTGATACTATAATAAGTGTACAGTGTATAAAACAACTTCAAATCATAAGTATCAATCATAGGCGGCATGGGTACCATATATCATGTCGCCATATTTAGGTTATACAATCAAAATCGCAAAGTCTCGTATTTGGAAATTGGATTTCCGTCTATGAACCGAGGCTAGGGGCAAGATCCTCAACCGATTCGTGACTCTCTAGCCCGAGCCACAGGCAAGTACTCAGTCAAGCCTTGGAGCGACAGGGCCGGTCCACCGATGTGGATTAAAATGCCTGAACACTACGTTTCCCCACCCTATGGGGTGTAAGTCTGGTCCGTCAGCCGACCAGAAGCATCGGCCGAAACCGATATAACCGAGGCGCCTCGCAACAGCAACAACCACATAAGTCAAACTCGTCAGGGCGTGAAAAACCACTGACGCCACTTCTAGCTAGAAAGAAACGCAAGTCCTCCCTGAGGTCCGTCTCCCGTTTTTGGTTCATACCGGGTGTGAAACACGCGAGGTAAACGTTACACAAAGCTACGCCACAAAGGCCGTGCTTTGATCATCACCACAAGACTTTGCTTTTCAACAGAAGCCTTGATCATTTGCATCTTAGCATGCCACACAGGCAAACCATCCTATGCAACCGATATCAGTCACACAGAATGAAATCCGATGTCAGACACACAGTCCATTTACAAGTCTGTCCTGGGTCTGAACGAAACCGGAGGCACCTAGTACCCCGCATATCCATCGATCTCCAAGTACGTCTGGACGATCACTAACTGTTTCCATCTTCTTGGGTGTACAGCCCAATCAAGATCATCAGTTATCACCCAAACGACGTGAAGACCTCCGGTCTTCGACCATCGTCTTCATCTTCGACTTAACGTCGTATCAGTTATTCAGAATGGGATAAACCCGGTCTTTCCGAATAACTCGCGTATATTTAAATAAGTGTTACACAAACACAACATACGCCTCATTCCAATTCATTAGTCACTAACCGTAAATTAATCAAGAGAATAATTCCCCAAATATTAACCCCGAAGGCCGAAACCAACATCAGATCAATATCCAGAAAACCATTCTGCTTGGCTAACCGACAGTTAGTTTCTAAATTTCACGTTCAAATCTAATTAAAGATTTAACTATCGCCTGGAGCAAAACTGGTGATACTCCATTCTCGATCTTTTCAATCTAATTAAAGATTCATTAAAACTCCACTTAGTTTTAATCTGTGACTGGGTTAAAGAATCAGTGTCATCTAAAAACACGGTTCGCGATAAACCCAAAGTCACACTCCATTAATTATCGGGTTAAAGAACGAGTGTTATTTAAAAACACTGTTCACGATAAACCCAAAAATCATTCCATTAATTATCGGGTTAAAGAACGAGTGTTATTTAAAACACTGTTCACGATAAACCCAAAAATCATTCCATTAATTATCGGGTTAAAGAACGAGTGTTATTTAAAACACTGTTCACGATAAACCCAAAAATCAATATCAATTCAATTCCAATTAAATATCATTTAATTGGTACACTTCATTAAATCTAAATAAAAAGATTTAATCTTTTCTCAACTGGGTTCAAGAACAGTGTTAGTGAAGACACCATTCACGACAAACCCAAATCACATTCGATATTCAATACCAGGCTCTGAATAGAAAATATATCGGCTTATATTCAATATCGAATTCTACGACTAACAAATGTCGTATTGGAAATAACGATATACATATATATCTTTCAAATTTCCATAACAACACCTGTATAATCACGAATTCCAACATCGAAATATTCCGAAGACAATTTCGATTCAAATCCACTCCAATGCAATCATTGGAATTTTGGTTACTTTTAAAACCCTTTTCGAATTCAATTTATTTATTTAAAAATAAATAGAATTATAATTCTAGTTCAAAACTAGTTCATTTCGATAAAAATCTATTTTTATCTTTTCAAATATGGAGTTTTTCATCCCAAATCTTCACAAATCATTTCTTATGATTTTACACAAATTATTACTATTTTTAATAATTTTATCAAGGCTCGTACAGTCGATTTCCATCAACGGCCATCGAACTGCACTTACAGCGACCTTTTTCAAATTTGATTTGGACATAATTCCAAATCCAACCGTTAGATTTCAAATTTCTAATATTCGTTAGAAAGCTCTTTTCGATACGAACCCAACGGTTCCGGTTTTAGGAGAATCCGACGGTCGGATCTCCCGTAATGTCCGTTTGAAATAAATGGTCGAAATTCGCGAACTGCCGCGGCGCGGCGCGTTCTATTCAGGCCATTATATTATATATATAATATATATAATATATATTTCGTCGATTACTATTTAAAACGAATTATATAAATAGTTTTAAAATCGTTTCAAAAGCTATTTCAACTTCCATTTCAATTCAAAGCAAAATTGAATTCTTCTTTATAAATTCGTTTCAAAATTCATTTCTATTCAATTCAAATTTCAATTCAATTTGAATTCATTTCAATTTGTTTTCAATTCAATTCGAATTCGTTTTCAATTCAATTCAAATTCGTTTTCAATTCAATTCATTTCGAAATCGTTTTCAATTCAATTCATTTCGAAATCGTTTCCAATTCAATTCATTTCGAAATCGTTTTCAATATCGATATAAATATCGTTCACGTCAAAATGGCGTCAATCTAATCAACACGGCTTCATATATTCCTTTATTTTCAAATATTCTATTTCAAATATTTCTTTTTCAAAAACTGGAATGAGGCCCAATCAATTACCATATAAAATTAATTATATGGATTTTCATACAACACATGTATATAATAGCATTGAAAATAATCAACCATCAACCAAAGTGCACTACACTATATAACCATCAAATATAGATATTCAACGCTTATAACAGCCTGTCAATCAATCGATCGACATATTTAATCAATCAGGATGAGTGAACTTCAAATTTCATCCTAACACCCGTGTGGGGTTTCAAACAATCAAACACATATTTATTTGTGCAGTTAGGCGATGTGTAAAATTTATCGACCCAATCAACGTCATTCAAATAGGTGTACATAAACAAACCGTCTGGTTTGTAAATGAATATTTATTTATTCACATTCACGTTAAAAATTATATTTTTAACGATAACACGTCTTATTTTAACATATGAATTTCTATTCAGTTCATTCTTTAAATAAAATGCTATTTCTATTTTTCTAACTTATTTTAGAAAATTTCGGCGGCATAACGGCACGATACTAGAAACGGGACAAGGCCTAGCCTTATCCCCGGTCTAGTGAAGGCCCACGCCATTCACACATCAATCAAATTCACTTTCGTTATGCAAACCACAAAATTTGGAGTAAGGGTCTAACCTAGCCTTACTCCTTCGCCTTATAACGGCGCACGTCTAATCCTAACCAATTTATCGATTCGATTTTTCACACCACAAACCACATTCAAACCAATATCACAATCAATAACCAAACAGCCAAACAAACAAGTCCATGGTCTGTGGACGATTGTGTCGGGTGCTACTAAACACCGTCTGCATCCTAGTATATATATATAACTAGAAAAGTAAATTGAAAGGTGAGAAATTCTCACATATAGCTATCCTAGCTCCACGGCTCTTCATTTGCAGAAGTCTTCGTCGTTTCGCCTTTTTGTCACCTTCGTTGCTGCTTTCACTACATACGTAAAAATCACATTTTTATTCCGATGTTCAATATATAAAAATCAAATTTTTATTTCCAAGTTCAATATATAAAAATCGAATTTTTATTTCAAGGTTCAATATATAAAAATCGAATTTTTATTTCAAAGTTCAATATATAAAAATCGAATTTTTATATCGAAGTTCAATATATAAAAATTCTATTTTTCTATCGCTATTCAAATGAATAAAAATCTCATTTTTGTCATGATGTTTATATAATAAAAATCACTTCTTTAATATGACAAAAATCATGTTTTCACGTTCGCTTTCAACATATAAAAATATGATTTTTCAACATATAAAATATGATTTTTCAACATATAAAAATATGATTTCTCAACATATAAAAATATGATTTCTCAACATATAAAAATATGATTTCTCAACATATAAAAATATGATTTTCTTTTCTTTTTTAAAAAAAACAGTTTTTACTTGCTTTTTTAAAAAAAACAGTTTTATAATGTTTTTCAAATCAGTTTTTTTCATCTAAACATTTTCAGTTTTTATTTCTTTATCATAATCAGTTTTTACATCTAAAGATTTTCAGTTTTTATTTCTTTATCATAATCAGTTTTTACATCTAAACATTTTCAGTTTTTATTTATTTAACATAATCAGTTTTTTACATCTAAACATTTTCAGTTTTTATTTCTTTATCATAATCGGTTTTTACATCTAAACATTTTCAGTTTTTATTTCTTTATCATAATCAGTTTTTACATCTAAACATTTTCAGTTTTTATTTCTTTATCATAATCAGTTTTTACATCTAAACATTTTCAGTTTTTATTTCTTTATTTTTAATCAGTTTTTACATCTAAACATTTTCAGTTTTTATTTCTTTATTTTTAAAACAGTTTCAGTTTTTTAAATCCTTTTTAAAAAAAACTGTTTTTAATCCTTTTTTAAAAAAAACTGTTTAAATTCCTTTTATAAAATCAGTTTAAATTTTATTTTATAAAATCAGTTTAAATTTTATTTTTATAAAATCAGTTTAAATTTTATTTTTATAAAATAAAAATAAAATAATAATATAAAAGAAATACTTACAGAAGAAGGGGGGGGTTTCTCCGCAGATCGTCGGGTTAGATTCTCGAGGGCGGCGGCTTGGGGGTTCGAACGATGTGGCAGGAGGCGCTGGCTTCGAGGTATGGACGGCGGCTTCAGCGTCGTCAGCGAGGGGGGGCTTCGTCGGAGCTCATGCGATGAGGGGGGGGGGGAGTTTCTCCGCAGATCGTCGGAGCTCGAGGGATCGGGGGGGCTGGCGATCGATCGCTAGGGTTTTTCCTTTTTTTTTTTATTCTGTTTAAATGAAATCGGGAATGAGCTACGGGGGGGGCCAGAACGAAGATAAAAGGGGGGGGGAATATTATTATTTTTTTTTTATTTATTTTTTTATATTATTTAATATCTAAAAATTGACTTTCCCATACGACCTCGAAACGAGGCCCACCGCCTGTCGCCCATAGCGTTTCACCCCCATTCCGAACACAATGGGATATGTACCGCAAGCTGAATCGACCGTTTCGATCAGTTTCCTTTTAATTTACATTTAAATCACTATATTGAATTTTAAACGTACATTTCAAATTACCGGGGCCACATACGAATTCTAAAAATGGCAGAAAAATATTTTCTAGCTTCGTATTGACGATACGGTCCTAACAAAACTAGTTTCGTCGAATGCTGAGACCGTTTGAAAAATGGCCAATTTCCAGTCGATTAAAATCAACTGAAACTGGTCAAACGCGTTTTCCTTTGCCACGCTCACATATTGATTCGAAAAATTATGAAATTTGGAATCTAGCAATAACTTGGCACTGCGGATCCAACAAAACTGGTTTCGTCGAAATCCGAGGTCGTTTGCAAAATGTCCATTTTTAAGGGCCTGAATTCCATAGCGACTATTCAGAATTTTCAACTGGACATATCTTTTGATTCCCGCTATCAAAATTTGATTATTCGTATTCGTTGGAAAGATATTCACTATTAGATTCCATTATTTTTGGTTTCACTAAAATCCGGATTGTTTTGCACCCGGTACATTCAATTGAAATCTGAAATCGAATTATCGAACTACCGCGCCATTTTCAATTCTATTTATAATTATATATAAATATTTATATTCTAACGACGACGCGTATAATATATACGTTCGAATTATATTCAAAATAAATTTCTCGTCGATATTATTTAAAATAATTCATTTTAAATAATCAAAATTCGCTAAAATGGCAAAAATAAAAATTTCAAACTGGCTCGCATTTTACGGGTTGTTACACGTTGCCTTCTTGAGATTTTGAGATTTTCATGGGTTCATTTGGTTTGTTTGAAAAGGCATGGTCATTGTTTAGGCAGGTCGTAGGGTTCTAAGGAAATAGCAATAAATATGTACTGTCTTGCTTACTTAAGGACTAAGGAAATAGGGGATGGGACGCATGCCTTCAATAAAATAATAGGAAATATATTCCAATGGATAGGTTCGCAGCTTTAGAGATTGTGATTAGTCTTAACATGGGGTTTGTAGCTCACATGCAGCACTGTGCGTGAATGGACTTTAAGCTGTACCATTCCTTTGTTGCCAAAGAACGATATATGTCTATTTTATTGTGGTTTATATTTAAGCGTACCGTGTTACATAGAATTTACATTCACGTCCGAGCCGTTACGGACAGATATAAAAATACGGTCATGTTCAGCGAGGTGTCACGATCTCAAAAATATAATAATATCGGTAGGTTGACTCATATATTGAAACCCCAAAATATTGATATAGGGTGCAAAATACTCCAAATAAAAAGTTGCGTATTTAATTAATTAAAAATTACAGTTAAATTCTAAAAATTAAATTATCACTACGTCTCAAAAGAATCTTGTCTAAATTCGAAACCGATATCTAATTATATCAAATAAATCATTACAGCCAATACACGATTTCATAGCGACTTTCTGAATATTTGATTTGGATATAACTTACAATCTATAATACGAAATCCCGATTTTTCACTTCCATTAGAAAGATACAGTTTAACAGATTCGAACGTTTCTCGTTTCGAAGAAATCCGATTCATAATGAGTTCTGTATGGTCGTTTAAAGTTCAAAACGTTAAATAACGAACTGCTGCGATATTACGGGCTCGATTATATTATATATATATATATATATACGTTCAACTTCGTTTTAAATCCACTTATATCACGAATTCAATATTTAACTGATTTAAATATCCAAATACAAACCGATAAAAATGCGGGACGTTACAATCTCTTTACCCGCTGATATGATACTGATTTTGTTTATAAATTCAATGGGTTATTTATTGCTAACCCACCTTTTGGAATGCTACCATATTTGAAAATGTTTCAAAGGAAATTCTCAAACAGTGTTATGCTATGATATAATATCTCTTATGGAGATATTTTGCAAACATCATTTTTAGAGTGTAGCGACAAAATTATTATGTCGGTAGTGCACTTGTGAAATATTATAGAAAAATCACATTTTCTCTTTTAGATATATTTTATATATATCTTCTAAAGAAATAGAACCTGGAACCACCACTTCTTCAGGAGTGTTAATTTCCCTTTTAAATATAATTTATATGCAATACATTTGGAATGCAGTAATAAAATGGATGTGCCAAATAAAAGTTAGAAGCGAAAGATAAATCAATCGCTTCGAATATCCTTGCAAGATTTCTAGTCATAATTATATTAAAATTTTAGTTCTAAATATTTTATACACAATTTAGAATTTTTCAAATATATCTTTATAAGATTATTCAAAATTATTTAATTCGACAACATTGTATAATTTGAGTTACAATTATGGACTTATCTTATGGAGTACATTTAAAGACATTTCTTTGGAAATGATTAGACATATAATATTGGCTTATGTAGTTTTCTAATATCTTTAAGGTAAACTTCAAACACCCTAACCCCAACGCATACACACATACGTACATATATATATACACACACATCTACATATATATATATTCACATAATTTACCAAAGTTTCAAATTTTGACAATATGTTAACTTTATTAAGAATTTATATTTTCTAATAATTAGTCAAACCTCAAGTTAAATCATATAAAAAACAATTTCCTCTCCCATAAGGGGAGGGCAAAGAGGCAATTTCTTCTTCATTGCTATGTTTGATGCATCAAACTATTTTTAATCTAGAAATCTACTCTTCTAAATTTTATCCGCAAATCGAACAAGATTCAAAATCTAGATGCTTCAGTGCTCCCCCTTATGGCTGGAGCTATACTCTGGATTACTCCGTGGTCTTCTACTGTGTGTTTTTATGTTTCCTCAGTATTGTAATTTACTGTCCTCTGATATTTTTCCGATATGAAAAAATATTCTTTTGTGTTTTGTTCTGAAGTATTGTATCTTATTGCAGTTCGAGGATTTCTGCCATTTGGATCAGACCTGTGTGGCTTATGGTCGATTCGAAAGGCGGGAATTTTTAGGTCGTCGTAGTTGGTATCATAGCTTTGGTTTACAAAGCTTTGAGGGTACGACGCATTAAAACAAGATGAAAAGACTCATAAGAGATTGGATTAGTAACATCTTATAAAAGAATACCCAATAGAGATGGGATCTGTAGTATCCTATAATGAGTATCTCATTAGAGATGATGTTGGTAATACTGTAGAATGAGTTTGAAGAGTATTATAGACGTAGAAAAGTATAAATTTTTGTATTCATAAAAATGATTTAGTTTTAAAATTATTATATCTTATAATAAGAAATTGAGTATTTTATTTGATGTTGAGTTTCGACTATCGAATATAAGAAGATTTTTCATATATGCCTTGCAAACATATATCTGAAGTCTCATAATCACACTCTAGTCGCTCGGGGATGATTATGGTGATCGTTGCAACATCATCAGTGTTTATTTTTGAGTTTCGAAAGTGGGATGTCTATATAATTCCAATTGACTGGTGTAAGGACCAAGAACTTAGTTAGAGTTTAATGTTTGTAATTTGACTTTGAAAATATACTTTGATTACATAAAAAATATATGTTTTGACAACATATAAATTTAGAAAGTTTATAAATCAATTGATTGTTGGTTGTGATATGTGATAATTAGTTTAAATAATAAAGAAACTGGAATGATAAAACCAGTATGATAATGGAAAATTAGTTAGGAATGGAAATATATATATATATATGTTGAAAAGGTTATTGTATGGAAGCTGAGAAGAGGAATAAAATTGCATGCCCGACACAAAGGTACATATTTACTGTATTGATTGGGTGTGATGATTTTATGACCTAATTGGAAAACCGCTTAGCTTTTGGATTTTCTTTTTTGGTTGATGAGAACCCATGAAGGAAAGTTGTAGTTGTACTGACTGATCAGTACAAAGGAGGTTATGGTGAAAATTTTCAAAAATACAAGGCGTTAGCCAAATTTCAAGAAATTGAATAGTCTAACAACTTAAGTAGAACAAAGGCCGAGTTGGTTAAGTAAACGACCTTTAGTTCCATCTTCCTTTTTGAGGACGAAATTTTTTAAGTGGGGGAGAATATAACGACCCATATTTTTATTTATTTTAAATATGAGTTTTAATTGATTTTGATGGATTTTAAAATGGTTAAATACTGAATTTGGACTTGTTAATAGTTGAAAATAAATTCTAAATTTGGTTTTATATGTTACTGGGATCAAAACAAGGTCTGTAACAACCCGGAAAATCAGAACCAATTTAAAATTTTTGTTACAAAATGTGCCAGAATTTAAAAATTCCATATTTAAATAATATTAGAGCTATTAAAAATAGTCATTTTATAAACGACCTCCGTTTTCAATGAAACCATTTTTGTTGGATCCGGAATGTCAAATTATTGCTAAGTTTAATTTTCATAATTTTTGAAATTAATATGTGAGCATGGTAAATTAAACTGTGTTCGATAATTTCTGTTGAATTTGATCGACTGTTAAAAAGTCCATTTTTCAAATATTCTCTAAATTTGACAAAATTAATTTTTTTAGGACTGGATCGTCAAAACATATCTAGATTTATTTTTAGGGAATTTTTGGAGGCCGTATGTGGCCCCGATAAATTTAAATGTACGATCAAATTAAATAATTAAATGATTTATATTTTAATTTAAAGAAAAGTGGGTTGAGACGATCAAAAGGGCTGACGGGACCTAGCCCATTGTGTCCGGGATGGGGGTACAATATTCGTTGGGCTGAATTTAGAGCTATCAGGAATTAACGGGGTTTTATTTACAAACTAGAAATCGAAAAATATTTTGTTATAAATAATAGTTTAACCTAACCCTAATTTCAAAACATAAGCCACCACCATCCCTTGTTTCCATGGCCTGAAAGTTCTTAACTTCATCCCTCAATTTCTCTTGATCCCCACAGTAAAATCCCCTCCTCCTTTTAACAATATTGAAGTCCGCTCCATCCCCTTCCCATCCATATGGCTAGCCACTCCTGCCATCGAGTATCCGTCGCGTTCCAGCACCCCGAAGTTCCACTGTTTCGAGCGTCGTCGTGCCCCATAGCCAAGATCGAACTCCACCGCGTGGACACCCCCAAGCGCGCCGCACGTAGTCCTACGCCGTGGTGAGGTCCGATCGTGGTCAAGCTGACTGTGGAGCCCGAAGTTTCCAACCTTAGTTCTGAATAGTTTGGAAATCACATCGGCCTTGGTTATCTGTAAAAGAAGAAGGGTAAAATCTAATTTTATTATTAAATTAATTAAATTTAAAAATATTATTTATGCAGATAAATTCATATCTTATTCATACGAATACAGAATTAGACAATTTCAGAACCGTTGGGACTGTAAATTCGAGATCTACATTTCAGAACAGACTAGAACAAATTTAGAGCCAACCAGATTTTGGGGCAAATTCAATTCTGAATTGTACAGAATTAAAAATCACTGTGAGAATTCTTTTTTAATAATTAAAATTAATTAATTATGTTCGTGTTTAGAAATCTTTACAAATCCGCTGTTAAATTCTGTTTGTTGTTATACGCAATTAGATTAGGATTGATTGATGCTGTTTGGTGTGATTTGTTTGGTTAAATTGTATATAACGGAATTTTGGAGATTTGTCAGCAAAATAAAATTGTCATTTTTGTTGAATTAGTATTGACAAAATAAAAATTGTCATTTTTGTTGAATTAGAATTGACAAAACAAAATTATCATTTTTGTTTGTTTTGTTGAAATAGAATTGTCAACAATACAAAAATATCATTTTTATATGTTTTGTTGAAATAGAATTGTCAACAAAACAAAATTATCAGTTTTATTTGTTTTGTTGAAATAGAATTGTTAACAAAATAAAATTATCATTTTTATTTTTATTGATAGAATTGTCAACAAAAAAAAGGAATCATTTTTATATGTTTTGTTGAAATAGAATTATCAACAAAACTGTGAGGACCCAAACTTCCCCGTAACGGAAAGCCCGAATTGCTTTGAGAACAGGACAAATCAGAACACAAATAGAAGAACATTTCATTGCTTATTACAACAATTTACATCAAAATACAAGAATATACAAAGTATGAACAAATAATATACTGTAACGACCCGTGTTTTTGACACTCAAATATATATTTTTAATTTATTTATTTTAAATATTATATTGGGAATATTAATGGGATTTAATATTTAATTCGATAATAAAATGAAGTTTAACGTTTATTTTATTTATAATGTAAATCGAGCTCGAAATGGCGCTGCAGTTCGTAATATTTGGTTTTGAACTTCAACTGAGAATACAGGATCCGATATAAGTCGGATTTCTGTGAAACAAGAAACGCTAGGACCGTATTGACGATAATTTTCATATGAAAGAGAAAAATCCAGATTTCGTGTTATAGTTTGATAGTTATGGCCAAATCAAAATTTGAAATAGTCGCTATGGAAAACCGTTATTTAATAATAAACCTTTAAAATAACCGTTTCGCAAACGGACTCAGATTTCGACGAAATCAGTTTCATTAGAACCGTAACATTAAATTATTGTACGGTGTTGAGTTGCGTGGAAAACCGATGTCGTATGTGACCACGGTAGCCATAAACGCCCGTTCAATTTCTATAACGCGTAATTAATTAAATAAAGGGACATTCGAGTGTAACTAGAGCAGACGATCGAATTAAGCCACGAAACCAGTTCCGTTGAGTTCGTAGCGTCAATTATAGTCAGGGTAGGTATATAGTTTGTTATTTTTAGAGATCGGGAAATTTGGTGTTCGGAAGGGCAGTGCGGTACGCGTTAAAAATGGCCTACCGGGGCAACAGTCTCAGAATGCGACGAAATTAGTGTCGTTGGGTTCGTATCGAAAAGTTATTGTCAGACTTCGCAGTTTCGAGTTGATTTGATTTATCTGGTGATCGTAGAAAAATAAAATGCGTGTTTATTTCTGGTTTTATAAAGGAAATTTTTTCATACGAGCTCGGATTTCGATGAAACTTGTCCCATTGGATTCAGAATATCTTTTTACACCAAGATTAGCTTTTTTATCAGCAAACAGGAATCGATTATTATTTTTACGTGATACTTTACGGCGATGTTTCGTTAAAATTAAATAATATACGGAACATCTATCTTATTCTAGTGTTTCTAGGACAATCCAACTCAATGAGATGTACATCCCATATGCTAATATACAGACAAATCTTTCCATACACACTTCTCCATGTCACACTCTCATGCTTGCCCTATAGTTTAAGTACACATGCTACTAACGGTACGTCCTCAACTGAAGAAGGCCACCCTATCGCATCACCCTATCCTATTCCTAGCCTAAGTAAACGCAAGTGGGCTATCTATCTAAACGTAGACCTTAGAGTGAAAGTTGGCACACTATTTCGTACCCGACCGACAATTTGTACCCTAAATTCTGAAGTCACCAACCTACTGCTTAAGCAATAAGCAAATAAAAACTTACACTGAAAGGACTTAACACCACAGCTACGCTATATTGTTTCTCTGCATGCCTATGCTACAGTATATCAGATGGATGGAAAGCTACGTCGCATCAGATGGATGGAGGGGACATTGTTATTATCTTCTGTGTTTTCGCACCTATATATATAACCCGTTAGAATGCAGAACCCTATTTCGGAATTCAGCAAACTTTCGTGGTCAACCCAGCTCATTTTTTTCCGCCTCCACCTGTGTAAAACGAATGGCCAGTAAACCATATACATCTTCACCGATAATTTCCCAATTCCTTCATCAATTCGCGAAAACCCAAACAGTAAAATGATAGAGCTGGGCGTGGCTTTCAAATTGATCGGTGGAGATCACCGTTGATGATCTGAGTTAGCTAGAGTGGGCCCTGAAAGGCAGCGCAGTTTGTGGCCAGCGGACGAGAGTTTGGCGAGAAGTTGGGTACCGCGATGCAGAAGAATGCAATTCGAACTGGAAAGCGAAGAAGCTTGACGGGAACCAATTGGAACGGAGCAAAGGCCTTTGAGAGAGGAAGTAGAAAGTGGCTTGCACAGTATCTGGAACCAGTAATAACGCAAAGATGAGTTTGGGCATGATTATTTGGATCGGCAAATATATCAAACGTAATTCATGAATTTTAATTAGAATTTAATGACCTTAAATTAGTTAGTCAACATATATAATAAAGCATTAATTTGTGAAACGTGACAGGGGGTTGAATCATGGCATTGTGGGATGAACATCGTGTTGAAAGGGATACTATCATAACCGACGCTAGATTTTCAACAGAAAGGAAGACTTGGGAGTGGATAATTTGTAGATCAGCCAATTCTTTTAAACCGTAATTTGTTTAGTTTAAATAATGATTACGGATTAATTAATAATTAAATTATATTAACTAAGATAAAAATGATTTACAGGCGTGCAGCATGAAGGATGTTGGACGAACCGAGTATCAGGAATAATCGGCCCAAATATACCTAATTCAAAGTAATTAAAATTAGTTTAATAATATTTTAATCAAAGAATTAATAATAATTTATATCGTATAAGATTATAATTTGTGTAACTCATGCCTATGTGATCAGAATTGGACCAAACAAATCACGTTGGGACAATATCGTTGAACTCTACTTTATGGAACTGTGTTGGACAGAGACAGATAGCTGGAAGTTACGGTTAAATTAAACGCTGTTTAATTTGATTGTAATCAAACCTCTAGGCGATAAATCAAATCAAGGTGAGTTAAACTCACTCAGTTTTCCAATTTATATTTTATATAAATTGGGTTTTTATTTTGTGTGCTCTACTTGCTGATGGTTGCTTATTTTCTAGTATACAAATTGTTGGTTGGTTTAACTGATGAAATTAAACCGTGTTTAATTTCAGTGAATTACCAAATCGTTATTTTTAACGATTGGTTCCAATAAAGGTAACTCACCTTGGTTGGTCACGATTATTTATAAACGTGTTTAAAATGATTGAATTGTTTGAATTGCGTGTGAATTGGTTGAAACTAAATGATCTGTTTTGAGATAACCGTTGTGATTTCAGGGAAGAACAGGTTGGAGGGATCCAATCGGATTCCTCAAATATATTATTTATTTTCATATTCTCATATATGAACTGCCCTGTTTGTATTGTTTGATTTGAGTGTTGATTTTTAATATTCAACATCTGTTTGGTTTAAACTAATGGGTGATATTGGTTGGGTATTTGGCAGCGTATGGCCTATAAAATCAATCGTGTCATGAATATTGATTCACAGTCAGGTGAACTGAAAAAGATGAAGTTATAAAATTTATTTTATAACTGGAGTTGGTTTTTGAATATATTATTTTGAATAAAAGTTATAAAAGGGAAATAAATAAATATTTTATTTATTTATGATTTTGATTTGTTAAAAATTTATCTTATAGAATAAATGCTGATGTTAGACTGATTTGTAAGTACAAGATGAGAAATAAGGTCGCATAGTTACACTTTGGTAATTGTTTTTTGTAAAGAAGAAATTTATGGAATTATTTAAATTAATTTAAAGTGAGAATTTTGGAATCGGCTAACGAGATAATCACGTTTGAGTGAATTAAATCGACCATTTTGAATTTGAATTGATTATCAAATTGATGTGTTTTTGGGTTAAATATCATTTAAATTTAGATAAGGTTTTAAAAAGGGTTTAAGATAAACCAGAATATATAAATGAGTTTCAAGGTGTAAATCGTTAATATTGAATTAACGTTATTTGAAAATGAGATCAAGTAAAAAGGGAAATTTGAAATAAGATTTCAAAAGTGGGGAATGGTCGAACAGATTTGAAAGAAGATTGGAAATAAATGAATCTGGTTAAAGAAGTGGGTTATAGGGTTGTATAACTAAACCCAAGTTATAATGGAATGTATTTCGAGATGGAAATGGGAATATTGATTTTGTGATTACAACTGATATTCATCTGAGGATAAGAACGTTGTTTGATCAAGGTCTGAGAGGTAATTAAAATACCCCAACTTGAACAACATCGGGATTATCTGAAGATAATACTAGTTGGCGATCGTAAAAGAGGTTCATGATAATACAACGAATGTTTTGAAAGGGGAATGGAGTGGAAATTGTATATGGTTATAAAGTATTTTACTAAGTATTATAACGTAATGGTTCTGAGGACATTAGTATGTAAGGATATAGTTATTCGAGATAGAGTAAATCAAACATAGTTGTTCAGGATAAGTTGCCATTTCGTACGACTGCTAGCGAAATTCGCAGGGCTGTAGATAGCCTATGGCGGTCGGATGTTTCCTGAGGGAATCAGGCGTAACCATTGTGATCACTGCGATCTAGAGTCAAGCGAATGGAGTTAATTCGAATATTAGTTAATCGATAGGAGTTAAATAAGTCGAGTTAGTTAGTTAGAATAAACCAGTTAGAGTTAATCAATTAGAGTTAATCAATTAGAGTTAATCGATTAGAGTTAATCGAATTAGAGTTATTCAAATATCGTATTTTTAAATATTAAAAGAGTTAGAAGTTTTAATTTAACAAATGTAAATCAGTTTGTTAAAGGCCAAGTGATGCTGAATACTGAACCAGTGAACTCATTGGAGTGTCATGTTTGAAACACTGTATATTTTGATAGTTAAATCACCGACTATCAAACCTGTCCAATACGATTGTTGGTATGGAAAGACCGGGATCGAATTTATTCGAAAACCATTCCGACCAACAAATACGTGAAGGTATCAGAAGATGATCGAGATGGAGCATTGAAGACCGTGGATTTCCATAAATGGAAGAACCACTAATATTCTCTGCCTGGCAGGCAGAGATAAGCTGTGATTCTGTCTTGGTTGGATTCTACGGGTTACAAGGACTTCTCGCTACTGATCCATGGGGTGATTCCTATATTGGATGCGGTAGGAAAGTGCCTTCGGTTCATCCTGTTCCTGGATGATTTGTATGGACGGATGTCTGACAGAGTATTTCCAAAGGATCACGTACGTTGATTTCTTCAAACGTGCGATAGTTGTTGGCGGAGATTTGCCGTTCTCTTAGCTTCCAGCTAGAGTATTTTTGTGGACGTCAATTAGTGATATCTGACGGATCTGACGATGTGGCATTCAAAGTGAATGATGACCAGCTGTTCAAAGGTAAATCTAAACCTCAAGCCTCATCAACCGGGAAATGACAAAAATCGGGCAGGCAGCATGGCTATGTGGGTCGCTCCCATTAGGGTGTATAATCACCTATCTAGAGAAATTCCTATTTGTTCTTAAATCTATATATTTCAATGCTGTCCCTTTTCGGGAGACGGTTGCTGATCCCAACCGTCGGTGATATACATTCGATACACTCAAGCGAAATGAGTGGTCGGTCATGTGAGGGCCGGGTTACAAGATGTTCTTGTTGAACCCAGTGTATTCGTCTCTAGAGATACACTATCGGCAGGTGGTCCCATACCTTGTCATAGTTGGAAATCCAAACTCCAATAAGCGCCCGCGGTTTTGATTGTATACTATATGTGGAGCGTGAGATGCAAGCGTTCCACTAGATTGTTATTTACTTGTATTTAGACATTATTATAATATCAGAAAAGATATTGATTTCAAAAATGTTTTGGGTTATCGTAAGGTAAAAACCGTTCGTGTTTATGTATGGATTTGGTCTTACGATTACCTTTCTCTTTGGAAAGATTTTTGAACTTAAAATCAAGTTGGACGATCACCCTTATTACTGTGCGAGTTTATCTCACTCTGGTTCACCAGACTGACCCGGTGTTTTGTAAATGCTCGGGTTAGCCCGGGTTGACAGGATCAGGTTATCAAAAGCTGTGAAGAGACGAGCTAGAAGAGTTCAGCCGTATGATATTACTACTATTCCGCTGTGTGTTATATAGAAGGACAGATTATTACAGCTGTCCAGATGTTGATGTACTCTGATAATGTAAGTATTTCAAAAGTTCTCAGTAAAGATTTATTTTAGTATTATATTTTGTTCCGCTGCGATGTGAGACTCTGTGTTGTGATGTTTCTTCTTCTTCTTCTATTCTAAATTTCTTTCTTTCTTACCTCACCCTCTAATTTCTTTCTAAAACTATCCAGTGTTTCGGTACTTGGAGGATCGACATGAGATACGGTGGAGGTATTTGTGTCGATTTTAAAGGCCAAAAACTGCTGGGTCGTTACATATACAATTGATAAATATCAGAGATTTACAAATTACAATGCAGCAGAAAATAATACAAAACACAACTGAAAGAGATACACAGATACAGAGCTTTTCGAATATCATTGCAGCTGTAAACTAGGATCCTGTGAATATAAATCTGCAAAACCAAAACTACGAGCTGCCCGTGTGGAAAATAGGGGCACCCATAGTTTAGGTTAAAACAATAAACTCCAGGTCAGTCATGTGACTGGTGTGAGAACTAAAACAGTTATTAAAACTTTACTTTAAAATAGAGTAAATCAAGGGACCACGCCGTTTAACACGGAACGTATTTCCTCCTAAGAATACCAGTTCATAGAATGAACAGCGCAATGCTTTTTGAAAAAATGAAGCTATTATAAGACTCAAGTCCCATCACATAATGCAACGCAAGCCAGAGGATAGAGTTTTACCTTATAATAGTCAAACATGCTTGGTACGTTTAAAACAAATCATTTTGATACTATTATAGTGTAAAGTGTATGAAAACAACTTCAAATATAAATGTATCAATCATAGATGGCATAGTGCCCCATCCCACGATGTCGCCATACTAGGCTCTACAATCAAAACCGAATGTCACGTATTGGAAATTGGATTTCGTCATGAGTCGAGGCAAGGGATGTACTCCTCGCCGGCTTCAAGACACTCTAGCAAATGCCTCAGGATCTCCCGCAGTAGACCCTTAGATCCTCCAAGGTTGGTCCTCTCTTATGTTTGAGGATTGGCAATTCCTGAACACACGTTTCCCGGTCCTATAGGACCTATATCCATCAGCTCACGCAATAGCCGATATATCCGAGGCACCTCGCATTCCAACAACCATAAAGGTAAAAATAATATAAATGTCTAGGCTTGTAAAACCCTAACACCACCTATAGCTAGAAATAAACATCATGTCCTCTTTGGATTCTCTTATCCCGTTTTTAACTCATACCGAGGTGTGAGCTCGCGAATTAACGCTATACACAAAGCTATGCTATATTGAAGCCGTGCTTTGATCTTCAACCACAAGACTCTGCTTTTCAACAGAAGCCTTAATCATTTGCATCTCAGCATGCCACACAGGAAATTCATACCATCCGACTGATATCTATCGATATGTAACCTCTAGCTCGTACATCTCAGATAAGGGCGTTAAGCAAGAGAATAAATTTTTCGCCGCCAAACAGATATATATTTAATAGAAAATAATCAACACAGAATAAAATCCAATGTCAGACACACATCCATTTACAAGTTCATTCTGGGTCTGAACGAAACTGGAGGCACCTTATTCCTCGTCCCATATGTCCAATTCAGGGGAGAGGCCCTCGCATATCTGTCGATCTCCAAGTACGTCTGGACAATCACCACTTATTACCTGGTCTTGGGTGTATAGCCCAATCAAGACATCAGTAATCATCCAAACGATGTGAAGACCTCCGGTCTTCAACCACCGTCTTCATCGTCGACTTATCGTCGAATCAGTTATTCGGAATGGGTATAAACCCGGCCTTTCCGAATAACTCGTGTATATAATAAACAAGTGTTATAAAAACACAACATACGCCTCATTCCAATTTTGAATATTCTTTTATTTAAATATTCATATCCTTTGGGAAAGGTTCCCATTAATTTTATCAAAGATAAATTCTTTAAATTTATTTTTTAATCTTCCTTTGGATATCAATCCAAACCAAATTAAGGTTTATCCAAACTAGTCGGGATTAGCGAACCTTACCGAAGTAATCATTTGTTTTATTTCCCAATCCCAACCTATTCATCCCATGGAGCAAAACTGGTAATACTCCATATCTAACACCATAGTGTTGTCGGTAAATATGAATTACCATTTCACGTTCAAATCTATTTAAAAATTTAACTAACGCTTGGAGAAAAACTGGTGATACTCCATTCTCGATCATTTCCTGAATTTGATAATTTAAATTATCACATTCATATTTCAATCTAATTAAAGATTCAATAAAACTCCATTTAGTTTAAATCTTCCCAAAAATCAATATTAATGATTACTCGACTTAGGAAATAAATCCTATCTTTAACTGGGTTAAAGAACTAATGTCATTTAAAACACAACTCACGATAAATCAAAATCACATTCCATTAATTATGGAATCTTCACGGAAAACATATCAATATATAATCGATATCAATTTCCGTATTCGACTAATAATATAAATGGAATAACGGCAAAGCCTTTTAAGTTCCATATATATTAACAGTTTTCCTCCACAGAAGTTCACTTCGATTATTACCAAATCGAATTCCGTTCAATTCCAATTTAATATATTAAACTGGAAAATTTACTTTGGAAAATTTCCGTTAAATCTTAATAAGAAGATTTATAAATTCCAAATCACATTTCACTACAAATCGGGTTAAAGAACGAATGTCGTTAAAAAACACAGTTCAGGATAAACCCAATTCACATTCCATTTTATTCCAGTTACCAAATATAACCGGTAACTCAAATAATCTTATTTAAAAGATTTATTCTTTTCACATGGGGTTCAGGAACAGTGTTATTTAAGACACCATTCACGACAAACCCAAAATCAAGATTTATTCTTTTCTCAATTGGGTTTAAGAACAGTGTTATTTAAGACACCGTTCACGACAAACCCAAAATCCCATTTGATATTAAATACAAGGCTCTGAATAGAAAATATATCGGCTTATATTCAATATCAAATTTTGAAACCAGCAAATATCGTGTTGGAAATAACGATATAAAATATATCTTCCAAATTTCCATAACCATATCCGTATAACAATGAAATCCGATAACGAAATATTTTGAAGATTATTTCCATTCAAATCCTTTCCAATTCATATATTGGAAATTCTGGTTATTTTTAAAACCATTTCAAATCCAAATTTATTTATTTAAAAATATTGGATTATAATTCTAGTTCATAACTATTCATTTTGATAAAAAATATAATTTTATCTTTTCAAATATGGAATTTTTCATCCCAATTCCTTCCAAATCATTTATTATGATTTTACACAGATTATTAACATTTTTAATAATTTTATCAAGGCCCGTACAGTCGATTTCCATAAATGGTCATCGAACTGCACTTACAGAGACCTTTTCCAAATTTGATTTGGACATAATTCCAAATCCAACCGTTAGATTTCAAATCTCTTGTATTCATTGGAAAGCTCTTTTTGATACGAACCCAACGGTTCCGATTTTAGGAGAATCCGACAGTCAGATCCCCCGTAACGTCAATTCGAAGTTAATGGTCGAAATTCGCGAACTACCGCAGTGCTACTCGTTCTATTCAGGACATTAAATAAATATAATATATATTATATATATTTCATCGATTTCCATTTAAAACGTATTTTATAAATCGTTTTAAATTCGATTCTAACTTCGTTTTTCAATTTTAAACCAAAATTGATTTTTCCTTATCATTATAATATATAAATGACAATATTTTCAAAATATCAGATTTTGAAATCATTTCCTTTCGATATTCATTATAAAAATGAATAAAATCGACATAAATATCGTTCACGTCAAAATGACGTTAATTTGATCAACACGGCATTATATATTTAAGTATATTCGTGTCCATCCCAAATCGAACATCAAAATCAGATTTTGATCTTTTACTGAATATTATTTTAAAATATTCGTTATTTTAAAATATTCTTTCTTTCTGAACTGGAATCAGACACAGTCAATTACCATATAATGTTATTTATATGGATTTCATACAACACATGTATAAAACAACAATGATAAACAATCAACCATCATCTAGAGTGCATTCTACACTGCATAAGCATTAAATATAAATATTTAACGCTTACAACAGTCTTTCAACCAATCGAATGACATACAACTAAACAATTAGGATTAGTGTACGTCAAATATCATCCCAATACCCGTATGGGGTTTCAATCAACAAACACGGATTTTATTTGTGCAGTTGGGCAATGTGTAAAATATATCGTCCCAATCAATATCAATCAAATGGGTGTACATAAACAAATCGTCCGATTTGTAAATGAATATTTATTTTATTTCAGTAAATATTTTATTTCATTCATTTATACAATAAAAATGATATTTTTATTGTTCTAACACATTATTCAACATATGAATATTTTATATTCCATTCCATTCCACATCACAATCACAATTAGTTCCGACAACACAATCAAATCAAACAAGTCATCCGTGGTCTGTGGACGACGGGTGGCGGGTGCTGCTAAGCACCGTCTGCATCCTAACATATATTTTAACTAGAAAATAAAATTAAAGTGAGAAGTTCTCACCTTTGGGATCCACTTCTCCATTCTTTATTTTTGAACGGTTCGGATTTGGATTTGATTCCTGTCGGTTCCATCGCAATTTGTTTCACACGATTTTTATATTAAAAATCACATTTTTATTTCAACATTACATATATAAAAATCATATTCTTATAACAATGTTTATAGTATAAAAATCATATTTTTACTTCGCTAACTTCATAATAAAATCATATTTTTTATGTGAACAAAATCATATTTTTATTCAAACAAAGATCATATTTTTCTTTTGCTACTTTATAAATAAAATCTTATTTTTCATATTTAAAAATCTCATCTTTTTCAATTAAAAAATATCATATTTTTAAATATAAAAATCAAATCTTCTAAACTACAAAAATCAATTCTTTTCAACTATAAAAATCAATTCTTTTCAACTATAAATATCAATTCTTTTCAACTATAAAAATGAATTCTTCCCAACTATAAAAATCAATTCTTTCAATCGATGTTCACATATTTAAAAATCAAATTTTTATAGCTATTTCATATATATATAAATCGAATTTTTATCACTAATTCATACATATAAAAATCGAATTTTTATCGCTACTTCATATATATAAAAATCGAATTTTTATCGCTACTTCATATATATAAAAATCATATTTTTACTTCGCTTACTTCATAATAAAAATCATATTTTTATTATGAATAAAAATCATATCTTTATATAACATTAATTATACAAAGATTGTATTTTTATGATGTTTTTCATATAATACAAATTATATTTTTAATTCGCTACCCATGTAAAAATCATATTTTTAACATGCCTATATATATATATATAAAGATTCAATTTTTATCATGTTATACATATAATAAAAATTATAATTTTATTTACAACCCTAGATGATAAAAATCATATTTTTATCCCATAAATAAATAAAATAAAAATAAAACTTACTGTTAATCTTCAGGCGATAAAATGTGTAACTTGCTCCTTCCTTAGGGTCGTCTTCACCATCACCAGGACCGTCGGAGTTTGGAGAGACAGGGATTTAACGTACGCTCGGAAAATAATCAAAAATCGGATTTTTTTTAATGGAGGGGAGTCTACACCGGCGGTTAGAGTTGGGGGAGGCGCGCAGGGGTCGGGGAGGGCACTGGTGGCCGGCGGTGGTCGGGGTGTGGCTGGAGCTAGGGTTTTCCGACGGGTTTGGCTGTGGAGGGTTTAATTGGTGAAGGGGGCAGCGGTTTTGGCTAGCATGGCCGGAGGGGGGTCGGATGGGTGAGGGGGAGGCGGCGCGAGGCGGGGCGGTGGCCGTGGGGTGGGTCCGGTCGCAACTAGGGTTAGGCGATGGGACTTTTAGTTTTTTTTTCTCAATTCAACTTTGAACGATAAGCATTGGGGAGAGAGAAAGGTGGGGCAAGGGGTTTTATAATTTATTTATTTATTTATTTATTTTATAATCCAAAAAGTTACCTTTTCGTTCGAACTCCATATCGAACCCAACGACTGTCGCCCCTAGCTAATTACTTTCATTCCGAAGATATGTCCCGTAAGCCAATTCGACTATTATGATCATTTTAATATACCCGGGCCACATACTGACTCCAAAAATTCCCGAAAAATAAATCTAGCTATGTTTTGATGATACATCCTAAAAAAACTAATTTCGTCGAATTTGGAGACCGTTTGAAAAATGGCCATTTTCTAGTCGATAAAAATTGACAAATCACGTTTTCTTTTGCCACGCTCACATATTGGTTCCAAAAATTATGAAAATTGGAATCTAGCAATAAATTGACATTCCGGATCCAACGAAAGTGGTCTCATCGAAAATGGAGGTCGTTTGCAAAATCACTATTTTTAAGGGTTATATTTCCATAGCGGCTATTCTGAATTTTTAACTGGACGTAACTTTTTCTTCCCGCTATGAAATCTGGATTTTTCAGATTCGTTGGAAAGATATATTCAAGTAGATTCAAATATTTCTGGTTTCACTAAAATCTGGTTTATTTTAAATAATGTACATTCATTTGAAATTTTAAATCGAATTATCAAACTACCGCGCCATTTCCAATTCCTTTTATAATTAAAATAAATATTTATATTCTAATTTCGATTTAAATAAGTATATATGTTCTAATTCTACTCAAAATAAATTTCTAGTCGTTATTATTTAAAATTAATTATTTTAGATATTCAAAATTCATTAAAATTGCCAAAATAAAAATTTTAAATTGGTTCTGATTTTTCGGGTTGTTACAATCTCACCCACTTAAAATCTTTTCGTCATCGAAAACGAACAGAGCTAAAAGTTGTTTAGCTAATCAACTCAACTTTCAGTTTGGCTTTCATTCTTTAACTTTTCAGTTTCTAAGAATTTTCCAATTCTTCAAAAATTTGGCTAACACCCTAAATTTTTGAAAAATTTCGCCATAACCTCCTTTGTACGGGGAGAGATTTAAAACCTCAACTAGCCACATAGGGCCCTCATCCATCCAAAAGAAAAGAAAATGCCAAGCGGCCAGCCTTAGGCTCATAAAATCATTAAAAGAAAAAGAAAATGCCAAGCGGCCAGCCTTAGGCTCATAAATCTTTAAAAGAAAAAGAAAATGCCAAGCGGCCAGCCTTAGGCTCATAAATCTTTAAAAGAAAAAGAAAATGCCAAGCGGCCAACCTTAGACTCATAATTCTTTAAAAGAAAAATAAAACTAGTAATCATGTACCTATTTGTTGGGCATACAATTTTATTCCTCTTCTTAGTTTCCCTGTTATGACCTGTTCATTATATACATGTATAGAAGTATGTAGTTCCAATCAATTTTCAATTTGGCAAAATTTGCCTTTCATTCACATGTTGATTTAATAAATAATCAAACAACACAATTAGCAATCAATTAGTTGGTCAATGTTTCAAACACATAACTTTAATACATAGTCAAAAATCATATTTTAGATGCCAATTCACAACAATTAACCCTATCTAGTTTTGGTTCTCACACCAGTCAATTGGAAATATATATAGAGATCCCACTTTCGAAACTCGAACATAAATACTGATGATATTAGTAATCATCGGTATCATCTCCGGGCGACTGAAGTGTGATTCTATATCTATCCAGTATATTTGAGGCTTGAATACACGTTAATTACGCGTATATTCAAAATCTCTATATACTCGATTGTCTAAATTCGATTTAAAATAAATAATCAAATACATATAATAATATTAAAATTTCAAAACAAAATTGGTTTTCATTTTTATTTTAAAAATAACACTCTTCTGACTCATTCTAGGATACTACTGATACTATCTCTAATGAGTCATTCTCATTGGATATTACTAATCCAATCTCTGATGAATTATTTCGTTCGATTCTAATATTTCTTGTTCTCAAGCTCTGTAAACCAAAGCTCTGATACCAACTGTGAGGACCTAAACTTCCCCGTAAAGGAAAGCCCAGATTGCTTTGAGAACAGGACAAATCAGAACACAAACAGAAGATCATTTCATTGCTTATTACAACAATTTACATCAGAGTACAAGAATATACAGAGTATGAACAAATAATATACAATTGATAAATATCAGAGATTTACAAATTACAATGCAGCGGAAAATAATACAAAACACAACTGAAAGAGATAAACGGATACAGAGCTTTCCCAATATCATTTCAGCTGAAACCAGGATCTTGTGAATATAAATCTGAAAAACCAAAAGTACTAGCTGCCCATATGGAAAATAGGGGCACCCAGAGTTTAGGTTAAAACAATAAACTCCAGATTAGTCATGTGACTGGTGTGTAAACTAAAATAGCTATTAAAACTTTATTTTAAAATGGAGTAAATCAAGGGACCATGCCGCATAACACAGAATGAGTTTCCTCCCAAGAATACCAGTGCATAAAACAAACAACGCAATGCTTTTTGAAAAAATGAAGCTATTATAAGACTCAAGTACCATCACACAATGCAACACAAGCAGGAGGATAGAGTTTTACTTTATAATAGCCAAACATGCTTGGTACGTTTATAACAAATCATTTTGATACTATTATAGTGTAAAGTGTATGAAAACAACTTCAAATATAAATGTATCAATCATAGACGGCATAGTGCCTCATCCTAATATGTCGCCATACTAGGCTTTACAATCAAAACCGAATGTCACGTATTGGAATTTGGATTCTGTCATGAGTCGAGGCAAGGGATGTACTCCTCGCCGGCTTCGAGGCACTCTAGCAAATGCCTCAGGATCTCCCGCAGTAGACCCTTGGATCCTCCAATGTCGGTCCTCTCTTGTGTTTGAGGATTGGCAATTCCTGAACACACGTTTCCCGGTCATATAGGACCTATATCCATCGACTCCTGCAGCAGCCGATATATCCAAGGCACCTCACATTCCAACAACCACAAAGGTAAAAATAATATAAATGGCTGGGCTTGCAAAACCTCGACACCACTCATAGCTAGAAAGAAACGTCATGTCCTCCTTGGGTTCCCTTATCCTGATTTTAACTCATACCGAGGTGTGAGGCTCGCGAATTAACGCTATACACAAAGCTATACTATATTAAAGTCGTGCTTTGATCATCAACCACAAGACTCTTCTTTTCAACAGAAGCCTTAATCATTTGCATCTCAGCATGCCACACAGGCAATTCATGCCATGCGACTGATATCTAGCGATATATAACCTCTGAGCTCGTACGTCTCAGAGAAGGGCGTTAAGCAAGAGAATAAATTCTCTACCGCCAAATAGAAATATATTTAATAGAAATCAATCAACACATAATAAAATCCAATGTCAAACACACATCCATTTACAAGTTCGTTCTAGGTCTGAACGACACTGGAGGCACCTTATTCCTCGTCCCATATGTCCAATACAAAAGAGAGGCCTTCGCATATCCATCGATCTCCAAGTATGTCTGGACGATCACCACTTATTACCTCCTCTTGGGTGCACAGCCCAATCAAGACATCAGTAATCATCCAAACGATGTGAAGACCTCGGGTCTTCAACCACCGTCTTCATCGTCGACTTATTGTCGAATTAGTTATTCAGAATGGGTATAAACCCGGCCTTTCCGAATAACTCGCATATATAATTAACAAATGTTATAAAAACACAACATACGCCTCATTCCAATTTTGAATATTCTTTTATTTAAATATTCATATCCTTTGGGAAAGGTTCCCATTAATTTTATCAAAGGTAAATTCTTTAAATTTATTCTTTAATCTTCCTTTGGATATCAATTCAAACCAAATTAAGGTTTATCCAAACTAGTCGGGATTAGCAAACCTTACCGAAGTAATCATTTGTTTTATTTCCCAATCCCAACCTATTCATCCCATGGAGCAAAACTGGTAATACTCCATATCTAACACCACGGTGTTGTCGGTAAATATGAATTACCATTTCACGTTCAAATCTATTTAAAGATTTAACTATCGCTTGGAGCAAAACTGGTGATACTCCTTTCTCGATCATTTCCTGAATTTGGTAATTTAAATTATCACATTCATATTTCAATCTAGTTAAAGATTCATTAAAACACCATTTAGTTTTAATCTTCCAGAAATTAATATTAATGATTATTCAACTTAGGAAATAAATCCTATCTTTAACTGGGTTAAAGAACTAATGTCATTTGAAACATAGTTCACGATAAACCCAAAATCACATACCATTAATTATGGAATCTTCAAGGAAAACAGATCAATATATATTCGATATCAATTTCCGTATCCGACTAATAATATAAATGGAATAACGGCAAAGCCTTTTAAATTCCATATATATTAACAGTCTTCCTCCACAGAAGTTCACTTCGATTATTACCAAATCAAATTCCATTCAATTCCATTTTAATATATTAAACTGGAAAATCATACTTTGGAAAATTTCCATTAAATCTTAATAAGAAGATTTATAAATTCCAAATCACATTTCACTGCAAATCGGGTTAAAGAACGAATGTCGTTAAAAACACAGTTCACGATAAACACAATTCACATTCCATTTTATTCCAGTTACCAAATATAACCGGTAACTCAAATAATCTTATTTAAAAGATTTATTCTTTTCACAAGGGGTTTAAGAACAATGTTATTTAAGACACCATTCACGACAAACCCAAAATCACATTCTTTTATTCAATTCCAATTAAATATTAATTAATTGGAAATTTTTCACTATATCTTAATTAAAAGATTTATTCTTTTCTCAATTGGGTTTAAGAAAAGTGTTATTTAAGACACCGTTCACGACAAACCCAAAATCCATTTGATATTAAATACAAGTGAGACGACCCGAACTTCCCCGTGAAGGAAAGCCCGGATAGCGTTGAGGACAAGACAAAATAGAACACAGAAGGAAGAACAATTCATTGCTTATTACAAAAATTCCATCAGAATACAGGAATTTTCAGAGTATAATTGAATAAATTACATTCGATAAATATCAGAGATTACAAAAATTACATAGCAGCGGAAAAATAATACAAAGCACAATTGAAGGTGATATACGGATACAGAGCTTTCCGGATATCATTCCAGCTGTAAACTAGGATCCTGTGAATATAAATCTGCAAAACCAAAACTACTAGCTGCCCGTGTAGAAAATAGGGGCACCCAGAGTTTAGGTTAAAACAATAAACTCCAGGTCAGTCATGGGACTGGTGTGAGAACTAAAATAGTTATTCAAAACTTTACTTTAAAAGAGAGTAATTCAAGGGACCACGCCGTATAACACGGAACGGGTTTCCTCCCAAGAATACTAGTGCATATAACAAAACAGCGCGATGCTCTTTGGAAAAATGAAGCTATTATAAGACCCAGGTCCCATCACACAATGCAACGCAAGCCGGAGGATAGAGTTTTACCTTATAATGGCCAAGAAATGCTTGATACGTATAAAACAAAAGTGTTTGATATTATTACTAGTGCATATATGTTTCAAAAGCAACTTCCATCATAAATATCAATCATAGACGGCAAGGGTACCATATATCATGTCGCCATACTAGTTCTACAATTAAAACCGAAATATCACGTATTGGAAATTGGATTTCCATCATGAGTCGAGGCAAGGGGCAAGCTCCTCTCTGTTCGAGACACTCTAGCAAATGTCTCAGGACCCCACTTTGATCCTTGGAATCGGCTGGGCCGGTCCTCTCTTACTTTTGAGGATTGGCAATTCCTGAACACACGTTTCCCGGTTCTTACAGACCTATATCCGAGGCGCCTCGCATTCCAACAACCACACAGGTGAAAAGTAGATATAAATGTCAGGGCTGGTAGGTCACTGACACCACCATAGCTAGAAAGAAACGTCGTGCTCTCCCAGCGGTCCGTCTCCCATTTTTGACTCATACCGGGGTGTGAGGCTCGCAAATCCACATTATACACAAAGCTACGTCACACAGACCATGCTTTGATCATCAACCACAAGACTTTGCTTTTCAACAGAAGCCTTGATCAATTGCCACTTACGCGTGCCACACTGGGAATTCACTCCATGCGATTGATGTCCATCGATATACAACCTCTGAGCTCGTACGTCTCAGAGAAGGGCGTTAAGCAAGAGAATAAATTCTCTACCGCCAAACAGATGTATATTTAATAGAGATTAATCAACACAGAATAAAATCCAATGTCAGACACACAATCCATTTACAAGTTTGTTCTGGGTCTGAACGAAACCGGAGGCACTTTCCTCGCATATCCATCGATCTCCAAGTACGTCTAGACGATCGCCAACTGTTTCCCTCATCTTGGGTGTAAAGCCCAATCGAGATCATCATTAATCACCCAAACGATGTGAAGACTTACGGTCTTCAACCACCGTCTTCATCTTCGACATCTCGTCGAATCGGTTATTCAGAATGGGTATAAACCCGGCCTTTCTGAATAACCCACGTATATGATAAACAAATGTTACACAAACACAACAAACGCCTCATTCCAATTCAGAATATTCTTTTATTCACAAATCACATTCTTAGGGAATAGGTTCCCATTAATTTTATCAAAGATAAATTCTTCTAAATTTATTCTTTAATCTTCCTCTGGATATCATTTCGAACCAAATTATGGTTTTCCAAACTAGTCGGGATTAGTGAACCACACCGAAGTAATTATTTATTTTATTCCTCAATCCCAACCTATTCATCCCAGGGAGCAAAACTAGTAATACTCCACATCTAACACCACGATGTTATCGGTAAAATTAATTACCATTTCACGTTCAAATCTAATTAAAGATTTAACAATCGCTTTGGAGCAAAACTGGTGGTACTCCATTCTCGATCACCTTTTAGATTTGATAATTTAAATTATCAATTCACCATCAATCTAATTACAGATTCATTAAAACTCCACTTAGTTTTAATCTTCTCAAAAAATCAATATCTTGTCTTTAACTGGGTTAAAGAACCAATGTCATCTAAAACACGATTCACGATAAACCCAAAATCACACTCTATTGTTAATCGGGTTAAAGAACAGGTGTTGTTCAAAACACCGCTCACGATAAACCCAAAAACCAATTCAAATTAAATTCCAATTAAATATTATTTAATTGATACACTTCATTAAATCTAAATAGAAAGATTTAATCTTTTTCTCTATTGGGCTTAAGAACGGTGTTAATGAAGACACCATTCACGACAAACCCAAATCACATTTGATATTAAATACAAGGCTCTGAATAGAAAATATATCGGCTTATATTCAATATCAAATCCTGAAACAAACAAATATCGTATTGGAAATAACGATATAAAATATATCTTTCAAATTCCCATAACAATATCTGTATAGTCACGAAATCCGACATCGAAATATTCCGAAGATAATTTCGATTCAACTCCTGTCCAATTCACGTATTGGGAATATTGATTATTTTTAAAATCACTTTCAAATTCAATTTATTTATTTCAAAAATAAATTGATTTTAATTCTAGTTCAAAACTAGTTCATTTCGACAAAAATAAATTTTTATCCTTTCAAATGTGGAATTTTTCATCCCAGTTCTTTCCAATTCATATATTATGATTTTACACAAATTATTAATATTTTTAATAATTTTATCAAGGCCCGTACAGTCGATTTCCATCAACGGCCATCGAACTGCACTTACAGCGACCTTTTCCAAATTTGATTTGGACATAATTCCAAATCCAACTGTTAGATTTCAAATTTCTAATATTCATTGGAAAGCTCTTTTCGGTGCGAACCTAACGGTTCCGGTTTCAGGAGAATCCGACGGTCGGATCTCCCGTAATGTCAATTCGAAGTCAATGGTCGAAATTCACGAACTGTCGTGGCGCGGCGCATTCTATTCAGGCCATTATATATATATATATTTATATATATATTTATATATTTCGTCGATTTCCTTTTAAAACGTATTTTATAAATCATTTTAAGTTCGTTTTCAAAACCACTTCAACTTCAATCAATTTCAAATCAAAATTGAATATTTCATATCGTTACTATATAAATGATAATATTTTCAAAACGTTATATTTTGAAATCACTTCTTTTTCTATAATTATTTTAAAAACGAATATAATCGATATAAATATCGCTCATGTCAAAATGGCGCATCTCTAATCAACACGGCTTTATAAATTTCACTAGATTCGTTATTCTATTCAACAAATGAATATTTATTCTATTCAACACATGAATCTATATTTCTTTCAACACATGACTAATCTCAACACATGAGTACTGTCAACACACGACTATTTTTGTTATGTAATATATTTTATAAAATTATGGTATCTATCGTTTGATTTTTAATCAGACTCCACCGTGAAGTAGATTCTAATTTTAAATATGATGAAGATGTAAATTTTATTATTAAAATATTTTACTCAACACATGAATAGTTTCAACACATGAATATTTTTATATTCTAATATTCTTTATTTTCCCAATTGGAATGAGGCCCAATCAATTACCATATAATGTTAATTATATGGATTCCATACAACACATGTATATAATAGCAACGATAAACAATCAACCATCATCCAAAGTGCACCACACAACTGCATAAGCATCAAATATAAATAATTAACGCTTACACAGCCCGTCGACCAATCGATCGACATACAATTACATGATTGGGATTAGTGTATGCCGTATTTCATCCCAATACCCGTGTGGGGTTTCAAATCAACAAACACAGATTTTTATTTGTGCAGTTGGGCGATGTGTAAAATTTATTGTCCCAATCAATATCAGTCAAATCAGTGTATATAAAAAATCGGCCGATTTGTTTATAAATATTTATTTATTCACATTCATGTTAAAAATTATATTTTTAACGATAATTAATTTATTTCAACCATCTACATTTTATTATCGATTTCACATCAACATCACAAACCAATTTCACAACACATCAAACAAGCAAACAAGCCATCCATGGTCTGTGGATGACGGGTGCCGGGTGCTGCTAAGCACCGTCTGCATCCTAGTATATATATTTATAACTAGAAAAAGAAATTTAAAGTGAGAAGTTCTCACCAGCTAGCTAATCCAATACCACGACTCTTCTTATGTAGAAATCTTCGTCGTTCTCGCCTTTTGTTACTTTCATTGTCCGTAGCCACTACATATATAAAAATCACATTTTTATATTGTTGCTATGTATATAAAAATCATAATTTTACACCGCTACTATATAGATAAAAATTCTATTTTTACACCGCTACTATATAGATAAAAATTCTATTTTTACACCGCTACTATATAGATAAAAATTCTATTTTTACAACGATGTTCATATAATAAAGATTATATTTTTATCACGCTATTCTCTATATAAAGATCTCGCCTTTTCACATATAAAGATTTCGCCTTTTCACATATAAAGATTTCGCCTTTTCAAATATAAAGATTTCGCCTTTTCAAATATAAAGATTTCATCATTATAAAAATCACATTTTTATTTCAACGTATATATAATAAAAATCAGATTTTTATTCCACTACATAGATAAAAATTATATTTTTAACTTTTCTATATTATAAAAATTATATTTTTATCTTCACTTCTTATATATAAAAATCGAATTTTTATCTCTTCTTCAAATATTTAAAAATCCATTCTTTTCTTGGATAAAAATTCAATCTTTTCTCTTTGATAAAAATTCAATCTTTTCTCTTTTCTATTCTAGAGATATAATCCTAAAAATATAAACTTTCTTTGAATAAAAATCAAACCTTTCTATGAATAAAAATTAAACCTTTCTATGAATAAAAATTATATTTTTAACCCTTTAACCTATATATAAAAATTCGATTTTTATCACTTTAATCCATATATAAAAATTCAAGCTTTTTACCTATAAAAATCTCTACTTGCGTATGTAATTTTATATACATAAGAAATCGGACTTTTATTTGCTATTTACTATTAAATAAAACAAAATAAAATCAAAATATATACACTTACAGTCTTTGTTTCCTTCAACGAAAAGGGGGGGTTCGAACTGGTGCAAGAGGAGGGCGGAAGGGGGTGGATCGGAGGCTGGGTGATGTCGGGTTTTGGGTAGGGGTGCGGCGGTTTTATTGGAGAAGGAACTGAGGGGGAAGGAGAGAGAGGATCGGGAGGAGGGGAGTTGAACGGCAGGAGGCGGAGGGAGGGGGGTCTCGCGCGCCAGGCGCAGCGGCGCCCTAGTCGGAGGAGCGACGACTCCTCCCTCTTCTCTTTTTTATTTATTTATTTCGTTCTGAACTAACGGGGGAGAAAGGAAGAAGGATATAGGGGGTTTTATATAATTAATTTATATTTTATTATTTTTAATCCCAAAAATGTATCTTTTTATTTTGAACATGAAACGAAACCCACCGCCTATCGTCCCCAGCGTTTTACCCCCATTCCGAACACAATGGGATATGTATCGTAGGCTGATTCGATCATTTCGATCAGTTTTCATCAAAATCAAAATCAAAATATAACCCTATATATTGAATTTGAACGTGCATTTCAATTTACTGGGGTCACATACTAACTAGAAAATTTCCAGAAAAATATTTTCTAGCTTCGTATTGACGATACGGTCCTAACAAAACTAATTTCATCGAATTCTAAGACCACTGGAAAAATGGCCATTTTCCAGTCGATTAAAATAAACTAAAACTGGTCAAACGCGGTTTCCTTTGCCACTCTTACCTATTGATTCGAAAAATTATGAAATTTGAAACCTAGCAATAACTTTACATCCCGGATCCAACAAAAGTGGTTTCGTCGAAATCCGAGGTCGTTTGCAAAATTTCCATTTTTAAGGGCCTGAATTCCATAGCGACTATTCTGAATTTTCAACTGGACATATCTTTTGATTCCCGCTATGAAATTTCGATTTTTCGGATTCTTTGGAAAGATATTATCAAATAGATCCTATTATTTTTGGTTTCACTAAAATCCATTTTATTTTGTACCCGGTATGTTCAATTGAAGTTAGAAATCGAATTATCGAACTACCGCGCCATTTTCAATTCCTTTTATAATTTAAAATAAATATTTATATTCTAATGACAATCTACATAACTATATACGTTCTAATTCTATTCAAAATAAATTCCTCGTCGATATTATTTAAAATAAATCATTTTAAATATTCAAAATTCGCTAAAATCGCCAAAATAAAATTTTTAAACTGGCTCGCATTTCCGGGTTGTTACAATCTCCCCCACTTAAAACTTTTCGTCCCCGAAAAGGAACGAAGCCGAAAGTTGTTTAACTAATCAACTCAACTTCCTTTATTTTCTTTATGGCTTAAGTTCTTCAACTTTTCAGTTTCTAAGAACTTTTCAAATTTTTCAAAAATTTGGGTAACACCCTAAATTTTTGAAAAATTTCGCCATATCCTCCCCTGCACCGGGAGCACCGGGAAAATCCAAAAATTGCCATACAGGCCCTCTGATCTCAAAAAGAAAAAGAAAATGCCAAGCGGCTAGCCAATCGGCTCATAAAATCATCATCACCCAAACAAAACAGTAAATTATGGTAAATATGTACCTATTTGTCGGGCAAACAATTTTTATTCTTCTGCTCTAGCCTCTTTGCTATGACCTGTTCAATGTAAGTACATGTATATGCAAGCAAATGCGACCAATTTTCAATACAGTTCAATATTTGATTCAATTAGGCTAAATGGTTCAAAATTATCAAACAAATAAACAAACAACACAACCATCAATCAATTAGTGAGTTAGAATTTCAAATTCATAATTTTGATACATCTACAAAAAATCATGTTTTGATGCCAAATCACAACAATAAATCTATCTATATAAGTTTTGGTTCTCACACCAGTCTAATGGAAATATGTAGATATCACACCTTCGAAACACGAATATAAATATTGATTATGCCATGGTCATTATCAAAATCATCTCCGGGCGACTAGAGTGTGATTCTATATCTATCCAGTATATTAAAACTTCGAATATATGTTCATGACGCATATATGCAAAATCTTTATATACTGGATTGTCCAAATTCAATATAAATAAATATTCAAATACGTATACTTTGGTTTAAATTTTCAAAACGATATTGTTTTCATTTGAAAAATATACTCTTCACACTCGTTCTAGGATACTACTGATCCCATCTCTAACGAGTCATTCTAATTGGATATTACTAATCCAATATCTGATGAATTCTGTAACGACCCGTATTCTACGCATCATAGGATCATAGAATATTTATTTCTTTCACATACGAAGTCGTATGGTCATGTGACTTTGGAAGACGACTATTGGGGTCATTTCCCATGTTCATGATTTATCCCGATTTTTAAATGACCATTTTACCCCTAGTTGGCACTGTTTTGGCCATAACTTTTGACTGGAAAGGAATTTTGACCTGAAACCACTTCCATTGGCTCCGGATGATGGTTTACAATTCCGTAGAGTGGTCACATTAGCCAAACGGACTCACCGTTTGGGAGATATGGCTGAAACAAGTTTCAGATGGTGAAAAACAACTTAATTGGGCTTAACCGGGTGATTAGCAGCTAGGCCCAAAGGGGAATTTCGGGTTTAGAGGTATAGGAGGACTGATTAGGGTTAGGAAATCACTTTCATTTCAGTTTTGAGCCGCCACAAACCTTCTTGAGACCTTAGTAATGGCTTCCATCCTCTAAAACCACTCCAAAACACATTTTTAGTGAAGATTAAGCCTAAACTACATCAAAACAAGGCCAAATAGCAACAGAGCAAGGTTGGAGCTGCTGCTATACATAGGAATTCGACCCAAACAGAGAGTATTTCAGATTTGGTGTTTCATTTGTGGCCAAGGTGAGTGATTTGCATAGTTTTTGCACTAATTAAAGTAATTAAGGGTAATTAGTGAGGATTAGCGGATTTATACACTAATAAATTCTGGAAAATTGTTTAGAAATTCTTAAATAATATTTTATGCCTCTGGTAGAAATTTGGTTTAATTTGATTGAGTTTTGTTAACCCTATGATTATATTTACTTAAACATGCTTAAGGGAAAATAAGGGGTTTTGGGCACATTTGATTCATTTTGACATGTAAATTCATTGTTTTGGTGTTTGTGGTTAGTTTGCTATGTTGTTATGACTATTTGACATGATTTGTGATTGATTAGAATAGTTATATTTGTCGAAAACGTCGTCGAATGGCGTAAACAAGTTGCTGGAAAAGTTGCAGAAAGTTGTGCAGGGTTTGGGCTCGGATCGGATAGGAGACCTGGGCAAGGAACCCGACCCGAACTGGAACCTGGCACAAAAGAAATTTGGCAAGAAGGAAGGCCACTGCTTAAAGTTGGAGTTGGACGGAGGATCGGATCGGAACTATGGAACAGGATCGGATCGGAACTATGGAACCGGATCGGAGTAGACTAGAGGGCGGGTCGGATCGGAGTAGGCTAGGGAGCGGATCGGATCGGAGCAAGCAAGCAAGTGGGATCGGATCGGGCAAATGGAGAAGGACAGGATCGGATCTGGGAACTTAGAAGGGAGCAACCACCGAACCAAGCAAAGAATAAGCACTACACTTCCGAACCGAACCGAGAAGGGATGGAGCACTGATCCAGGCATGGGCTAGGACCACCGAACCGAACCGAGCAGGAAGGTTACACCGAACCGAACCGAGCTAGACGAGGAGCACCGAACCGAACCGTACGTGGGCTATTATTACTACGCGATGACTCTTCTGAAGACCAGCTCCAATTCAATCAAAACCTGAGATGCAAAGGAAGTCCAAATGAGGAGCTTTGACTCAGGATCCAGTTGGGAACCAATGAGTGGGCTTCATGATTGGACTTTGCTGCGGGACGTGTGCCAAGGGGCAGTCGATGTTTACAACTTTGGATCACTATGTATGGGAAGTACGTGAACGGATTCAGGGCTGCAATGGCCTAGGTACGACTAAAGGGCTATAAACCAATGAAGTGGGGTCATTTGTAAAGATTTGGTCATGACTCCATGTGGTAAGCTTGGTAGTAGCAGTAGTTGTACAAGTCGAACTCCGTCACTACTTCGATGGGTCTAGTGATTGACAGTGATGGACATCGTATGCTTTACGCACCGAGTGAGAGATGTGAGGATGGTTGCTATGGTTGATTTGTTTGCTATCATTATGACATGCACACCCCACCCCCGTATTCTTACACTATTTATTATGGCACCTTAGAGTATTGTACGGTATGTGGTACTAACTCTTTGGTTGCAGGTCCAGGTTCAGGTATGGTTTAGTATACCTGTTATTATTCTGTTTAAATGCTTATCGCTCATACCAGGCCTTATATCTGACCCAGAGTTTTATGTCTCCTCTTATTACTCTGGGTGCTCACACGAGCAGACTAGAGACAGGTTAGCTGGTGATGCACGGGTAGATGATCCGGAGACGAGCAGGAGGCTTCCACGTAATATATATATAGTATTCTCCCTGTGTTGTTGAAGATCACTGCTTGGGCATTGGTGGTGCATCTTCTACTTTAGCTTTCTTTTGTTTAGAGACAGTAAATTTGGAAAATTGTAATAAGCTGTATTTGGATTTCCGCTGCTCTGATGATTGATGTTGATTTTAGTTATCAGCTTATGCACTGTCTCACCTGTTTTATGTCAAGTATATTATTATTATATTTTATTTCATGCGCTGTGAGACATTCTACAGGTTCCTTGATTAGTTGATTCCCTTCTTTCCTTTCCTTGGCGACCGTTCCGTGCTAGTCGGGCATGTGTACAGCGCACTTCTGGAGGAAAGGCAGGCTGGTGCGGGGCGGGCCGTCACAAATTCTTTCGTATGGTTCTAATGTGTCCTGTTCTCGAGCTCTGTAAACCAAAGCTCTGATACCAAACTGAGACGACCCGAACTTCTCCGTGAAGGAAATCCCGGATAGCGTTGAGGACAAGACAAAATAGAACACAGACGGAAGAACATTTCATTGCTTATTACAACAATTCCATCAGAATACAAGAATATACAGAGTATAATTGAATAAATTACATTCGATA
This sequence comes from Allium sativum, assembly GCA_030737875.1. NCBI lineage: Eukaryota > Viridiplantae > Streptophyta > Magnoliopsida > Asparagales > Amaryllidaceae > Allium > Allium sativum. The sequence continues at coordinate 498,567,562 of CM060920.1, forward strand.
AATATCAGAGATTACAATAAATTACATAGCAGCGGAAAAATAATAAAAAGCACAACTGAAGGTGATATACGGATACTGAGCTTTCCGGATATCATTCCAGCTGTAAACCAGGATCCTGTGAATATAAATCTGTAAAACCAAAACTACTAGCTGCCCGTGTAGAAAATAGGGGCACCCAGAGTTTAGGTTAAAACAATAAACTCCAGGTCAGTCATGGGACTGGTGTGAGAACTAAAACAGTTATTCAAAACTTTACTTTAAAAGAGAGTAATTCAAGGGACCACGCCGTATAACACGGAACGAGTTTCCTCCCAAGAATACTAGTGCATATAACAAAACAACGCAATGCTCTTCGAAAAAATGAAGCTATTACAAGACCCAGGTCCCATCACACAATGCAACGCAAGCCGGAGGATAGGGTTTTCCCTTATAATAGCTAAACATGCTTGGTACGTTTAAAACAAATCATTTGATACTATTATAAGTGTATAGTGTCAAAACAATTTCAATCATAAATATCAATCATAGGCGGCATGGGTACCATATATCATGTCGCCATACTAGTTCTACAATTAAAACTGAAATATCACGTATTGGAAATTGGATTTCCATCATGAGTCGAGGCAAGAGGCAAGCTCCTCTCCGTTCGAGACACTCTAGCAAATGTCTCAGGACCCCACTTTGATCCTTGGAATCGGCTGGGCCTGTCCTCTCTTACTTTTGAGGATTGGCAATTCTTGAACACACGTTTCCCGGTCCTTACAGACCTATATCCGAGGCGCCTCGCATTCCAACAACCACACAGGTGAAAAGTAGATATAAATGTCAGGGCTGGTAGGTCACTGACACCACCATAGCTAGAAAGAAACGTCGTGCTCTCCCAGTGGTCCGTCTCCTGTTTTTGACTCATACTGGGGTGTGAGGCTCGCGAATCCACGTTATACACAAAGCTACGTCACACAGACCATGCTTTGATCATCAACCAAAAGACTTTGCTTTTCAATAGAAGTCTTGATCAATTGCCACTTACGCGTGCCAAACTGGCAATTCACTCCATGCGACTGATGTCCATCGATATACAACCTCTGAGCTCGTACGTCTCAGAGAAGGGCGTTAAGCAAGAGAATAAATTCTCTGCCGCCAAACAGATGTATACTTAATAGAGATCAATCAACACAGAATAAAATCCAATGTCAGACACACAATCCATTTACAAGTTCGTTCTGGGTCTGAACGAAACCGGAGGCACTTTCCTCGCATATCCATCGATCTCCAAGTACGTCTAGATGATCACCAATTGTTTCCCTCATCTTGGGTGTACAACCCAATCGAGATCATCGGTAATCACCCAAACGATGTGAAGACTTCCGGTCTTCAACCACCGTCTTCATCTTCGACATCTCGTCGAATCGGTTATTCAGAATGGGTATAAACCCGGCCTTTCTGAATAACCCACATATATGATAAACAAATGTTACACAAACACAACAAAAGCCTCATTCCAATTCAGAATATTCTTTTATTCACAAATCACATTCTTAGGGAATAGGTTCCCATTAATTTTATCAAAGATAAATTCTTCTAAATTTATTCTTTAATCTTCCTCTGGATATCATTTCGAACCAAATTATGGTTTTCCAAACTAGTCGGGATTAGCGAACCACACCGAAGTAATTATTTATTTTATTCCTCAATCCCAACCTATTCATCCCATGGAGCAAAACTGGTAATACTCCACATCTAACACCATGGTGTTATCGGTAAAATTAATTACCATTTCACGTTCAAATCTAATTAAAGATTTAACTATCGCTTTGGTGCAAAACTGGTGTTACTCCATTCTCGATCACCTTTTAGATTTGATAATTTAAATTATCAATTCACCATCAATCTAATTACAGATTCATTAAAACTCCACTTAGTTTTAATCTTCTCAAAAAATCAATATCTTGCCTTTAACTGGGTTAAAGAACCAATGTCATCTAAAACACGATACACGATAAACCCAAAATCACACTATATTGTTAATCGGGTTAAAGAACAGGTGTTGTTCAAAACACCGCTCACGATAAACCCAAAAACCAATTCAAATTAAATTCCAATTAAATATTATTTAATTGATACACTTCATTAAATCTAAATAGAAAGATTTAATCTTTTTCTCAATTGGGCTTAAGAACGGTGTTAATGAAGACACCATTCACGACAAACCCAAATCACATTTGATATTAAATACAAGGCTCTGAATAGAAAATATACCGGCTTATATTCAATATCAAATCCTGAAACCAACAAATATCGTATTGGAAATAACGATATAAAATATATATTTCAAATTCCCATAACAATATCTGTATAGTCACGAAATCCTACATCAAAATATTCCGAAGATAATTTCGATTCAACTCCTGTCCAATTCACGTATTGGGAATTTTGATTATTTTTAAAATCACTTTCAAATTCAATTTATTTATTTCAAAAATAAATTGATTTTAATTCTAGTTCAAAACTAGTTCATTTCGATAAAAATATATTTTTATCCTTTCAAATGTGGAATTTTTCATCCCAGTTCTTTCCAATTCATATATTATGATTTTACACAAATTAATAATATTTTTAATAATTTTATCAAGGCCCGTACAGTCGATTTCCATCAACGGCCATCGAACTGCACTTACAGCGACCTTTTCCAAATTTGATTTGGACATAATTCCAAATCCAACCGTTAGATTTCAAATTTCTAATATTCATTGGAAAGCTCTTTTCGATGCAAACCCAACGGTTCCGGTTTCATGAGAATCCGACGGTCGGATCTCCCGTAATGTCAATTCGAAGTCAATGGTCGAAATTCACGAACTGCCGCGGCGCGGCGCGTTCTATTCAGGCCATTATATATATATAATATATATATATATATATATTATATATTTCGTCGATTTCCTTTTAAAACGTATTTTATAAATCGTTTTAAATTCGTTTTCAAAACCACTTCAACTTCAATCAATTTCAAATCAAAATTGAATATTTCATATCGTTACTATATAAATGATAATATTTTCAAAACGTTATATTTTGAAATCACTTCTTTTTCTATAATTAATTTAAAAACGAATATAATCGATATAAATATCGCTCACGTCAAAATGGCGCTTCTCTAATCAACATGGCTTTATATATTTCACTAAATTCATTATTCTATTCAACAAATGAATATTAATTCTATTCAACACATGAATCTATATTTCTTTCAACACATGACTAATCTCAACACATGAGTACTGTCAACACACGACTATTTTTGTTATGTAATATATTTTATAAAATTATGGTATCTATCGTTTGATTTTTAATCAGACTCCACCGTCAAGTAGATTCTAATTTTAAATATGATGAAGATGTAAATTTTATTATTAAAATATTTTACTCAACACATGAATATTTTTATATTCTAATATTCTTTATTTTCCCAATTGGAATGAGGCCCAATCAATTACCATATAACGTTAATTATATGGATTCCATACAACACATGTATATAATAGCAACGATAAACAATCAACCATCATCCAAAGTGCACCACACAACTGCATAAGCATCAAATATAAATAATTAACGCTTACACAGCCTGTCGACCAATCGATCGACATACAATTAAATGATTGGGATTAGTGTATGCCGTATTTCATCCCAATGCCCGTGTGGGGTTTCAAATCAACAAACACAGATTTTTATTTGTGCAGTTGGGTGATGTGTAAAATTTATCATCCCAATCAATGTCAGTCAAATCAGTGTATATAAACAAATCGGCCGATTTGTTTATAAATATTTATTTATTCACATTCACGTTAAAAATTATATTTTTATCGATAATTTATTTATTTCAACCATCTACATTTTATTATCGATTTCACATCAACATCACAAACCAATTTCACAACACATCAAACAAGCATACAAGCCATCCATGGTCTGTGGATGACGGGTGTCGGGTGCTGCTAAGCACCGTCTGCATCCTAGTATATATATTTATAACTAGAAAAAGAAATTTAAAGTGAGAAGTTCTCACCAGCTAGCTAATCCAATACCACGACTCTTCTTATGTAGAAATCTATGTCGTTCTCGCCTTTTGTTACTTTCATTGTCCGTAGCCACTACATATATAAAAATCACATTTTTATATTGTTGCTATGTATATAAAAATCATATTTTTACACCGCTACTATATAGATAAAAATTCTATTTTTACCCCGCTACTATATAGATAAAAATTCTATTTTTACACCACTACTATATAGATAAAAAATCTATTTTTACACCGCTACTATATAGATAAAAATTCTATTTTTACAACGATGTACATATAATAAAGGTTATATTTTTATCACGCTATTCTCTATATAAAGATCTAAAGATTTCTCCTTTTCACATATAAAGATTTCGCCTTTTCAAATATAAAGATTTCGCCTTTTCAAATATAAAGATTTCACCATTATAAAAATCACATATTTATTTCAACGTATATATAATAAAAATCAGATTTTTATTCCGCTACATAGATAAAAAATATATTTTTAACTTTTCTATATTATAAAAATTATATTTTTATCTTCACTTCTTATATATAAAAATCGAATTTTTATCTCTTCTTCATATATATAAAAATCCATTCTTTTCTTGGATAAAAATTCAATCTTTTCTCTTTGATAAAAATTCAATCTTTTCTCTTTTCTATTCTAGAGATATAATCTTTCTTTTTCTAAAAATTTAACCTTTCTTTGAATAAAAATCAAACCTTTCTATGAATAAAAATTATATTTTTAACCCTTTAACCTATATATAAAAATTCGTTTTTTATCACTTTAATCCATATATAAAAATTCAAGCTTTTTACCTATAAAAATCTCTACTTGCGTATGTAATTCTATATACATAAGAAATCGAACTTTTATTTGCTATTTACTATTAAATAAAACAAAATAAAATCAAAATATATACACTTACAGTCTTTGTTTCCTTCAACGAAAAGGGGGGGTTCGAACTGGTGCAAGAGGAGGGCGGAAGGGGGTGGATCAGAGGTTGGGTAATGTCGGGTTTTGGGTAGGGGTGCGGCGGTTTTATTGGAGAAGGAAGCGAGAGGGAAGGCGAGAGAGGATCGGGAGGAGGGGAGTTGAACGGCATGAGGCGGAGGGAGGGGGGTCTCGAGCGCCAGGCGCGGCGGCGCCCTAGTCGGAGGAGCGACGGCTCCTCCCTCTTCTCTTTCTTTTTTTTATTTATTTCGTTCTGAACTAACGGGGGAGAAAGGAGGAAGGATATAGGGGGTTTTATATAATTAATTTATATTTTATTATTTTTAATCCCAAAAATGTATCTTTTTATTTTGAACACGAAATGAAACCCACCGCCTGTGGTCCCTAGCGTTTTACCCCCATTCCGAACACAATGGGATATGTATCGTAGGTTGATTCGATCATTTCGATCAGTTTTCGTCAAAATCAAAATATAACTCTATATATTGAATTTGAATGTGCATTTCAATTTACTGGGGTCACATACTAACTAGAAAAATTCCAGAAAAATATTTTCTAGCTTCATATTGACGATACGGTCCTAACAAAACTAATTTCATTGAATTCTGAGACCATTGGAAAAATGGCCATTTTCCAGTCGATTAAAATCAACTAAAACTGGTCAAACGCGGTTTCCTTTGCCACGCTTACCTATTGATTCGAAAAATTATGAAATTTGAAACCTAGCAATAACTTTACATCCCGGATCCAACAAAAGTGGTTTCGTTGAAATCCGAGGTCGTTTTGCAAAATTTCCATTTTTAAGGGCCTGAATTCCGTAGCGACTATTCTGAATTTTCAACTGGACATATCTTTTGATTCCCGCTATGAAATTTCGATTTTTCGGATTCGTTGGAAAGATATTATCAAATAGATCCTATTATTTTTGGTTTCACTAAAATCCGGTTTATTTTGCACCCGGTATGTTCAATTGAAGTTTGAAATCGAATTATCGAACTACCGCGCCATTTTCAATTCCTTTTATAATTTAAAATAAATATTAATATTCTAATGACAATCTACATAACTATATACGTTCTAATTCTATTCAAAATAAATTCCTCGTCGATATTATTTAAAATAAATCATTTTAAATACTCAAAATTCGCTAAAATCGCCAAAATAAAATTTTTAAACTGGCTCGCATTTCCGGGTTTTTACAACAAGGCTCTGAATAGAAAATATATCGGCTTATATTCAATACCAAATTCTGAAACCAACAAATATCGTGTTGGAAATAACGATATAAAATATATCTTCCAAATTTCCATAACCATATCCGTTCAATCACAAATCCAATACCGAAATATTCCGAAGATTGTTTCCATTCAAATTCATTCCAATTCATATATTGGAAATTCTGGTTATTTTTAAAACCATTTCAAGTCCAATTTATTTATTTAAAAATATTGGATTATAATTCTAGTTCATAACTAGTTCATTTCGATAAAAATATATTTTTATCTTTTCAAATATGGAATTTTTCATCCCAATTCCTTTCAAATCATTTATTGTGATTTTACACAAATTATTAACATTTTTTAGTAATTTTATCAAGGCCCATACAGTCGATTTCCATATATGGTCATCGAAGTGCACTTACAACGACCTTTTCCAAATTTGATTTGGACATAATTCCAAATTCAACCGTTAGATTTCAAATCTCTTATATTCTTTGGAAAGCTCTTTTCGATTCGAACCCAACGGTTCTGGTTTTAGGAGAATTCAACGGTCGGATCTCCCGTAACGTCAATTCGAAGTCAATGGTCGAAATTTGCGAACTACTGCAGTGCGACGCGTTTTATTCAGGCCATTAAATAAATATAATATGTATTATATATATTTCATCGATTTCCATTTAAAACGTATTTTATAAATCGTTTTAAATTTGATTCTAACTTCAATTTTCAATTTCAAATCAAAATTGAATTTTCCTCATCATTATAATATATAAATGATAATATTTCCAAAATATCATATTTTGAAATTGTTTCCTTTCGACATTCATTATAAAAATGAATAAAATCGATATAAATATCATTTACGTCAAATTGACGTTAATCTAATCAACACGGCTTTATATATTTAATTATATTCATGTCCATCCCAAATCGGACATCAAAATCAGATTTTGATCTTTTACTGAATATTATTATAAAATATTCATTATTTTAAAATATTCGTTATTTGAAAATATTTCTTCTTTCTGAACTGGAATCAGACACAGTCAATTACCATATAATGTTATTTATATGGATTTCATACAACACATGTATAGAACAACAATGATAAACAATCAACCATCATCCATAGTGCATTCTACACTGCATAAGCAATAAATATAAATATTTAACGCTTACAACAGTCTGTGAACCAATCGAATGACATACAACTAAACGATTGGGATTAGTGTACGTCAAATATCATCCCAATACCCGTGTGGGGTTTCAATCAACAAACACAGATTTTATTTGTGTAGTTGGGCGATGTGTAAAATATATCGTCCCAATCAATATCAATCAAATGGGTGTACATAAACAAATCATCCGATTTGTAAATGAATATTTATTTTATTTTAGTAAATATTTTATTTCATTCATTTATACAATAAAAATGATATTTTTATTGTTCTAACACTTTATTCAACACATGAATATTTTATATTCCATTCCATTCCACATCACAATCACAATCAATTCCCACAACACAATCAAATCAAACAAGTCGTCCGTGGTCTGTAGACGACGGGTATAGGGTGCTGCTAAGCACCGTCTGCATCCTAGCATAAATTTTAACTAGAAAATAAAACTAAAGTGAGAAGTTCTCACCTTTGGGATCCACTCCTCCATTCTTTATTTCTGAACGGTTCGGATTTGGATTTGATTCCCGTCGATTCCATCGCAATCTGTTTCAAACGATTTTTATATTAAAAATCACATCTTTATTTCGACGCTACATATATAAAATCATATGTTTATAACGATGTTTATAGTATAAAAATCATATTTTTACTTCGCTAACTTCATAATAAAATCATATTTTTTTAATGTGAACAAAAATCATATTTTTATTTAAACAAAGATCATATTTTTCTATTTCTACTTTATAAATAATATCCTATTTTTCATATTTAAAAATCTCATCTTTTTAATTTTAAAAATCAAATCTTCTAAACTATAAAAATCAATTCTTTTCAACTATAAAAATCAATTCTTTTCAATTATAAATATCAATTCTTTTCAACCATAAAAATCAATTCTTTTCAAGTATAAAAATCAATTCTTTTAATCGATGTTCACATATATAAAAGTCAATTTTTTATCGCTACTTCATATATATATATATAAATTGAATATTTATCGCTACTTCATATATATAAAAATTGAATTTTTATCACTACTTCATATATATAAAAATCGAATTTTTATTGCTACTTCATATATATAAAAATCGAATTTTTATCACTACTTCATATATATAAATCATATTTTTACTTCGCTTACTTCATAATAAAAATCATATTTTTATTATGAATAAAAATCATATATTTTATATAGCGCTAATTATATAAAGATCGTATTTTTATGACGCTATTCATATAATAAAAATTATATTTTTAATTCGCTACCCAGGTAAAAATCATATTTTTAACATGCCAATATATATATATAAAGATTCAATTTTTATCATGTTATACATATAATAAAAATTATATTTTTATTTACAACCCTAGATGATAAAAATCATATTTTTATCCCATAAATAAATAAAATAAAAATAAAACTCACTGTTAATCTTCAGGCGAAAAAATGCGTAACTTGCTCCTTCCTTAGGGCTCGTCTTCACCATCACCAGGGACCGTCGGAGTTTGGAGAGTCGGGGATTTAACGTACGCTCAAAAAATAATTAAAAATCGGATTTTTTTAATGGAGGGGGGTCTACACTGACGGTCAGAGGTTGGGAAGGCATGTAGGGGGTCGGGGAGGGCACTGGTGGCCGGCGGCGGTCGGGTGTGGCTGTAGCTAGGGTTTTCCTGTGGGTTTGGCTGTGGAGGGTTTAATTGGTGAAGGAGGCGGCGGTTTTGGTTAGCATGGCCGTAGGGGGGTCGGATGGGTAAGGGGGAGGCGACGCGAGGCGGGGCGGTGGCCGTGGGGCGGGGTCCGGTGGCGGCTACGGTTAGGCGACGGGACTTTTCGTTTTCGTTCGGACTCCAAATCGAACCTAACGACTGTCAGCCCTAGTTAATTACCCCATTCCGAACACAATGCGATATGTCCCGTAAGCCAATTCGACTGTTACGATCAGTTTTTCTTTAAATTAAAATAAAAATCATATTATAGTCAATATTGATTTTAACATACATTTTAATTTACAAGGGCCACATACTAACTCCAAAAATTCCCGAAAAATAAATCTAGTTATGTTTTGATGATACGGTCCTAATAAAACTAATTTCGTCTAATTTGGAGACCGTTTGAAAAATGGCCATTTTCTGGTCAATAAAAATTGACTAAAATTAACAAAACACGTTTTCTTTTGCCACGCTCAGATATTAGTTCCAAAAATTATGAAAATTGGAATCTAGAAATAAATTAACATTCCGTGTCCAACAAAAGTGATCTCGTCGAAAACGGAGGTCATTTGCAAAATCGCTATTTTTAATGGCTATATTTCCATAGCGACTATTCTGAATTTTAAACTGGACATAACTTTTTATTCCTGCTATGAAATCTGGATTTTTCATATTTGTTGGAAAGATATTATCAAATCGATTCAAATATTCTTGGTTTCACTAAAATCCGGTTTATTTTGAATCCTGTACATTCATTTGAAATTTGAAATCGAATTTTCAAACTACCGTGCCATTTCCAATTCCTTTTATAATTAAAATAAATATTTATATTCTAATTTCGATTTAAATAAATGTATACGTTATAATTCTATTCAAAATAAATTTCTAGTCGTAATTATTTAAAATAAATCATTTCAACTATTCAAAATTCATTAAAATTGCCAAAATAAAATTTTAAATTGGTTCTGATTTTCCGGGTTGTTACAAAAACAAAATTATCATTTTTATTTGTTTTATTGAAATAGAATTGTCAACAAAATAAAATTATCATTTTTATTTGTTTTGATAGAATTGTCAACAAAATAAAAGAATCAATTTTATATGTTTTGTTGAAATAGAACTGTCAACAAAACAAAATTATCATTTTTATTTGTTTTGTTGAAATAGAATTGTCAACAAAAATAAAATTATCATTTTTATATGTTTTGTTGAAATAGAGTTGTCAACAAAAAATATTATCATTTTTATATATTTTTATTGAAATAGAATTGCCAACAAAAATAGAAATATCATTTTTATATGTTTTGTTGAAATAGAATTGTCAACAAAACAAAATTATCATTTTTATATGTTTTGTTGAAATAGAATTGTCAACAAAATAAAATTATCATTTTTATTTGTTTTGTTGGAATAGAATTTTCAACAAAATAAAATTATCATTTTTATTTGTTTTGTTGAAATAGAATTGTCAACAAAATAAAAGAATCATTTTTATTCGTTTGTTGTAATAGAATTGTCGACAAAATAAAATATTAATTTTATTTGCTTTGTTGAAATAGAATGGTCAACAAAATAGAAGTATCATTTTTATTTATTTTGTTGAAATAGAATGGTCGACAAAATAAAAATATCATTTATTGCTAGAATTATATTTGTATGCAAATGAAAATGTCATTTTTATTTGTTATGTTACATGTTAATGTAGGAATTGTAAAACACATAAAAATATCATTTATATGTTACATGTTATACATTAGAATTGTATACAAATTAAAAGAGACATTTGTATCGTCATGTTATACATTAGAATTTGTATACGAATCAAAATGGACATTTTTATGTTATGTTGTACATTAGAATTTGTATACAAATTAAAAAAAAACATTTTTATTTGTCATGTTATACATTGAAATTGTATACAAATTAAAATAAACATTTTTATGTGTCATGGTATACATTGAAATTATATACAAATAATAATATTTCTTTTTTATTTGTTAAAGTTAAAAATAGAAATTGCATACAAATAATGAAAATAAAAATTATCTTTTTATTTGTCATTAGCGACATTGTAATGTAAATAAATTACATTTGACAATAGGAACATGTAGTGAATGAATGTAAATATATTACATTTTTATTTGACACTAGAAACATGTAGTGAAGTATTTGCAAATAAAATACATTTTTATTTGACATTAGAAATGTAGAAAATGTCATGTAAATAAATTACATTTTTATTTGATAATAGAAACATGTAGTGAAGTATGCAAATAAAATACATATGTATTTGACATTAGAAACATGTAGAAATGTATGCAAATAAAACTTCTTTCTTTTATTTGACATTAGAAAATATTGGGAATGTATGCAAATAAAACTTCTCTTTTTATTTGACAATAGAAAATATAGGATTTTGTTTGCAATTACAATATCCATTTTTATGTATCATTAGAAACATTTAAATAGTTATGCAAAATAAAACATTCTTTTATTTGGCATGTTAAACACGTTAGTGGAATCGTCGAATGATTTATATCTATATATATTCTTATATATATAAATTAAAATTAAACGAATCACGCGCTGTAGTTTGCGTTTCGGAATCGTAACTTTAAACAATTATACCGAAAGATCCGACCGTCGGATTTTCCCAAAATTGGAACTGTTGGGTCCGCTTTGGGAAGATCTTTCCAAAGATATGAAATCTGTTAAAATCTGTTAAAATCCAATGGTTAGATTTTGATAAATGTGTGAATCAAATTTGGGTAAAAACAGTGCCAGGGCCGCCTATTGACCCGAAGCGTCGTTAAATTAAATTGGACTATTTTTATATAAATAAAAATAGCGATAAGTCATTATAAAATAATATTAACGATGTGAAATGATTTAAATTATATATATTCGAGAATTATTTGAAAATGCCAAGTTCAATCTCATTTCAAATAATTATACGACGATTTAAATCAAGGATATTGAAGACGGTGCTTGAAGACCGACGATCTTCACATCGAATGGACAACTACTGATGCCTTTGATTGGAGTTGCTGCCTTGAAAGGGTTATAGTGGTAGTTGTCCGGACGTACTTGTTGATTGTCCGGATAAGCGAGCACCTCTCTTCCATATTGGACATACGGGACGAGGAATAAGGTGTCTCCGGTTTCGTTCAGACCCAGAACGGAATTGTAAATGGATGTATGTCTGACATTGGATTTCATTCTATGTGAATTGATTTCTATTTAATATATATCTGTTTGGTGGCAGGGAATTTATTCTCTTGCTTAACACCCATCTCTGAGACGCACAGGCTCAGAGGTTATATATTGATAGTTATCGGTCGCATGGCGTGAATTGTCAGTGTGGCATGCCAAGATGCAAATGATCAAGGCTTTTGTTGAAAACAGAGCCTTGTGGTTGATGATCAAAGCACAGCTTATTTAGGCATAGCTTTGTGTACAAGCGTTACTTCGCGAGCCTCGCACCCCGGTATGAGTCAAAAACGGGAAAAGGACTGCAGGGAGTGCATGCATTTCTTTCTAGCTAGAAGTGGTGTAATAACCCGGAAAATCTGGGCCAGTTTAAAATTTTTATTTTGGCAATTTTAGCGAATTTTGAATATTTAAAATGAATTATTTTAAATAATATCGACGAGAAATTTATTTTGAATATAATTAGAACGTATATATTATATACGTCGTCGTTAGAATATAAATATTTATATATAATTATAAATAGAATTGAAAATGGCGCGGTAGTTCGATAATTCGATTTCAAACTTCAATTGAATGTACCGGGTGCAAAACAATCCGGATTTTAGTGAAACCAAAAATGATAGGATCTAATTGATAATATCTTTCTATCGAATCCGAAAAATCAAGATTTCATAGCGGGAATCAAAAGATATGTCCAGTTGAAATTTCTAAATAGTCGCTATGGAATTCAGGCCCTTAAAAATGGACATTTTGCAAATGACCTCGGATTTCGACGAAACCACTTTTGTTGGGTCCGTGATGTCAAGTTATTGCTAGGTTTCAAATTTCATAATTTTTCGAATCAATATGTGAGCGTGGCAAAGGAAAACGCGTTTGACCAGTTTCAGTTGATTTTAATCGACTGGAAATTGGCCATTTTTCTAACGGTCTCAGAATTCGACGAAACTAGTTTTGTTAGGACCGTATCGTCAATACGAAGCTAGAAAATATTTTTCGAGAATTTTTAGAGTTCGTATGCGACCCCGGTAATTTGAAATGTACGTTTAAAATTCAATATAGTGATTTAAATGTAAATTTAACGGAAACTGATTCAAACAGTCGAATCAGCCTACGATACATATCCCATTGTGTTCGGAATGGGGGTAAAACGCTAGGGACGACAGGCGGTGGGCCTCGTTTAGAGGTCGTATGTAAAAGTCAACTTTTAAAAATAATAAAATAATAAAATAAATAAATAAATAATTTAATTAAACCCTCTTCCTATATCTTTCTGGCCCCCCCCCTTCTCGTTATCATTTCATTACTCTGGAAAAAAAAAGAAAAAAAAAAAACTTTAGGCGACGGAGAAGGAAGGGGGAGGAGCCGCCGCTCCTCCCGCCACCTCGCTCGAAACCCCCCCCCCCCCCAGTGCCGCGGAGAGCCACCCAGACCCCCCCCCCTCCTCCAGAAACGATCGCGACCGAACCCCCCCCCCCTTAATCCCTCTCCGTCGAAGAAAACCCAGACCCCCACCCAAACGACCACCGCAGCCTCCCCCAGCCCTGAGACCACCGCCACCCCTCCGACCCCTCTTCTCCTCCATCCGCTGTAAGTCCCTTTCCCTTTTTTTTCTTATTTATTATTTTTGTATATATAACTGTTTTTTATATATATATATTAAAAACGATTTTTTTTTGGGATTATAAAAACTGATTTTAAAATAGTAATTTAAAACTAATTTTATATAGTAATTTAAAACTAATTTTATATAGTAATTTAAAACTGATTTTAAAAAGAATTTAAAATAGAAAAGGTTTGAATTTTAAATGGAAAAAGATTAGAACTTTAAAAGGTGAAAAGGTCGTATTTTGAAATGTGAAAAGATCGTATTTTGAAAGGTGTAAAGATAGGATTTTTATTTGGTAAAAGGTATGATCTTTATATTTTTAAAGTGATAAAAATATGATTTTTATATTTTTAAAGTATTAAAAATATAATCTTTACTATATAGAAATATTAAAAATATGATTTTTATATTTTTAAAGTATTAAAAATATAATCTTTATAGGATAGAGAATATAAAAATATCATCTTTGTGTATGTAGCAAAATAAAAATCTGATTTTTATTTTCTATACGTCGAAATAAAGTGTTGTTTTTTTTATATATAAAGATGAAATCTTTATAGTTGAAAAGGCGAGATCTTTATATATAGAATAACGATGTAAAAATAGAATTTTTATCTATATAGTAGCGGTGTAAAAATAGCATTTTTATCCATATAGCGTGAAAGTAAAAATTCGATTTTTATATATTGAATAGCAAAGTGAAAATTCGATTTTTATATATTGAATAGCAAAGTAAAAATTCGATTTTTATATATTGAATAGCAAAGTAAAAATTCGATTTTTATATATTGAATAGCAAAGTGAAAATTAGATTTTTATATATTGAATAGCATAGTAAAAATTCGATTTTTTTTAATATATGAAGTGATTATAGAAATATGATTTTTAAATTGAAAGTGAATAAATAAAAATATGATTTTTATTTTAAAGACAACATCAAATATAAAAATGTGTGATTTTTATATATGTAGTGGCTACGGGCAACAAAGGAGATGAAAAGGCAAGATCGGTGAAGATTGTATGCAAAGAAGAGTCATGGTATTGGATAGCTTTCGGTGAGAACTTCTCACTCAAATTCTCTTTTTCTAGTTATATATATACTAGGATGCAGACAGTGCTTAGTAGCACCCGACACCCGTCATCCACAGACCATGGATGGCTTGTTTGTTAAATAGTTTGGTTGTGTAGTTGGTTAGTCTAATTGGTTTGAATTGAATTGTTTGGTGAATTGAAATTGATTTGATTGATGTGTGAATGGCGTGGGCCTTCACTAGACCGGGGATAAGGCTAGGCCTCGTCCCGTTTCTAGTATCGTGCTGTTATGCCGCCGAAATTTTCTAAAATATGTTAGAAAATAAAAATATCAGTTTATTGTGTAAATGAAATGAATAGAAATTCATGTGTTGAAATAAAATATTTTATCGTTAAAAATACAGTTTTTAACGTGAAAGTGGATAAATGAATATTTATAAACAAATCGGCCGATTTGTTTATATACACTGATTTGACTGATATTGATTGGGTCGATAAATTTTACACATCGCCCAACTGCACAAATAAAATCTGTGTTTGATTGTTTGAAACCCCACACGGGTGTTAGGATGAAATTTGAAGTTCACTCATCCTGATTGATTAAATATGTCGATCGATTGATTGACAGGCTGTTATAAGCGTTAGATATCTATATTTGATGCTTATACAGTGTAGTGCACTTTGGTTGATGGTTGATTATTTTTCAATGCTATTATACATGTGTTGTATGAAAATCCATATAATTAACTTTATATGGTAATTGATTGGGCCTCATTCCAGTTTTAAAATAAGAAATATTTGAAATAGAAATATTCGAAATAGAATATTTGAAAATAGGAATATATGAAGCCGTATTGATTAGATTGACGCCATTTTGACGTGAACGATTTCGAAATGAATTGAATTGAAAACGATTTCGAAATGAATTGAATTGAAAACGATTTCGAAATGAATTGAATTGAAAACGATTTCGAAATGAATTGAATTGAAAATGATTTCGAAATGAATTGAATTGAAAACGATTTCGAAATGAATTGAATTGAAAACGATTTCGAAATGAATTGAATTGAAAACGATTTCGAAATGAATTGAATTGAATTGAAATGGAAGTTGAAATTGCTTTTGAAACGAATTTAAAACTGTTTATATAATTCGTTTTAAATAGAAATATATATTATATATATTATATATATAATATAATGGCCTGAATAGAACGCGCCGCGCCGCGGCAGTTCGTGAATTTCGACCATTTATTTCAAACGGACATTACGGGAGATCCGACCGTCGGATTCTCCTAAAACCGGAACCGTTGGGTTCGTATCGAAAAGAGCTTTCTAACGAATGTGATAAATTAGAAATCTAACGGTTGGATTTGGAATTATGTCCAAATCAAATTGGAAAAAGGTCGCTATACGTGCAGTTCGATGGCCATTGGTGGAAATCGACTGTACGGGCCTTGATAAAATTATTAAAAATAGTAATAATTTGTGTAAAATCATAAGAAATGATTTGTGAAGATTTGGGATGAAAAACTCCATATTTGAAAAGATAAAAATAGATTTTTATCGAAATGAACTAGTTTTTGAACTAGAATTATAATTCTATTTATTTTTAAATAAATAAATTGAAAGTTGAAAAGGGTTTTAAAAATAACCAGAATATCCAATGATTGCATTGGAGTGGATTTGAATCGAAATTGTCTTCGGAATATTTCGATGTTGGAATTCGTGAGTATACAGATGTTGTTATGGAAATTTGAAAGATATATATTTATATCGTTATTTCCAATACGACATTTGTTAGTCGTAGAATTCGATATTGAATATAAGCCGATATATTTTCTATTCAGAGCCTTGTATTGAATATCAAATGTGATTTGGGTTTGTCGTGAATGGTGTCTTCACTAACACTGTTCTTGAACCCAGTTGAGAAAAGATTAAATCTTTTTATTTAGATTTAATGAAGTCTACCAATTAAATAATATTTAATTGGAATTGAAGTGATATTGATTTTTGGGTTTATCGTGAACAGTGTTTTAAATAACACTCGTTCTTTAACCCGATAATTAATGAATGTGATTTTGGGTTTATCGTGAACCGTGTTTTGAATGGCACTGATTCTGTAACCCAGTTAACGATTAAAACTAAGTGGAGTTTTAATTAATCTTTAAATAGATTGAAAAGATCGAGAATGGAGTATCACCAGTTTTGCTCCAGGCGATGGTTAAATCTTTAATTAGATTTGAACGTGAAATGGTAATTGAATTTACCGATAACACTGTGGTGTTAGATATGAAGTATTACCAGTTTTACTTCATGGGATGAATAGGTTGGGATTGGGAAATAAAATAAATGATTACTTCGGTGTGGTTCGCTAATCCCGACTAGTTTGAATTGATATTCAAAGGAGATTAAAGAATAAATTTAAAGAATTTATCTTGGATAAAATTTATGGGAACTTTTCCCAAAGTATAGGAATATTTGAATAAAAGAATATTCTGAATTGGAATGAGGCGTATGTTGTGTTTGTGTAACACTTTTATAATATATACGCGAGTTATTCAGAAAGACCGGGTTTATCCCATTCTGAATAACTGATTCGACGTGGTGTCGAAGATGAAGACGGTGGTCGAAGACCGGAAGTCTTCACGTCGTTTGGATGATTACTGATGATCTTGATTGGGCTGTACACCCAAGAAGATGGAAACAGTTAGTGATCGTCCAGACGTACTTGGAGATCGATGGATATGCGGGGTACTAGGTGCCTCCGGTTTCGTTCAGACCCAGAACGGACTTGTAAATGGACTGTGTGTCTGACATTGGATTTTAGTCCGTGTGATTGATCTCTATTAAATATATATCTGTTTGGCGGCGGAGAATTTATTCTCTTGCTTAACGCCCTTCTCTGAGACGTATGAGCTCAGGGGTTATATATTGATGGATATCAAACGCATGGAGTGAATTGCCTGTGTGGCATGCCTAAGTGGCAATTGATCGAGGCTTCTGTTGAAAAGCAAAGTCTTGTGGTGATGATCAAAGCAAGGCCTTTGTGGCGTAGCTTTGTGTAACGTTTGATTCACGAGTTTCACACCCGGTATGAACCAAAAACGGGAGACGGACCTCAGGGAGGACTTGCGTTTCTTTCTAGCTAGAAGTGGCGTCAGTGGTTTTACACGCCCTGACGAGTTTGACTTATGTTGTTGTTGCTGTTGCGAGGCGCCTCGGTTTGATCGGACGATCCGGGTCCGATGGAGTCATTTGTTGGCTCATTTACGCCCCATAGGGCGGAGAGACGTATTGTTCAGGCATAATAATCCACATCGGTGGACCGGCCCTGACGATCCAAGGCCCACCTGAGTCTGGGACCTGAGACATGGGCTAGATTGTCTCGAATCGGTTGAGGACTATCTTTTGCCTCGGTTCATAGATGGAAATCCAATTTCCAAATACGTGACATTTGCGGTTTATTTGTAGAGCCTAGTATGGCGACATGATATATGGTACCCATGCCGCCTATGATTGATACTTATGATTTGAAGTTGATTTATGCACTATGCACTTATTATAGTATCAAATGATTTGTTTTAAAACGTATCAAGCATTCTTTGGCTGTTATAAGGGAAAACCCTATCCTCGGCTGCGTTGCATTGTGTAATGGGACCTGGGTCTTATAACAGCTTCATTTTTCTTTATTTAGCATTGCGCTGTTTGTTTTATGCACTGGTATTCTTGGGAGGAAACCCGTTCCGTGTTATACGGCGTGGTCCCTTGATTTACCTAATGATTTAAAATAAAGATTTATAACTGTTTTTAGTTCTCACACCAGTCACATGACTGACCTGGGGTTTATTGTTTTAACCTAAACTCTGGGTGCCCTTATTTTGACACGGGTAGCTAGTAGTTTCGGTTTTGCAGATTTATATTCACAGGATCCTGGTTTACAGCTGGAACGATATCCGGAAAGCTTTGTATCCGTATATCTACTTCTAGTTGTGTATTGTATTATTTTCCGCTGCGATGTATTTAAATGTAATTTAAATCTCTGATATTTCTGTGTAATATTCTTTTATACTCTGTATATTCTTGTAATCTGATGCATTGTTGTAATATACAGTGAAACGTTCTTTTGTACGCGTTCTATTTTGTCCTGTTCTCAAAACAATTCGTTCTTTCTCTTCTCTTCGGAGACCGGGGAAGTTCGGGTCGTTTCATCGTGGTATCAGAGCTTTGGTTTACAAAGCTTAGAGAACAAGGCACATTAGGACCATACGAAAGAATTCATCAGAAACTGGATTAGTAATATCCAACGGGAATGACTCGTTAGAGATGGGATCAGTAGTATCCTAGAACGAGTGTGAAGAGTATATTTTTGAAAATGAAAACAAATTTTGTTTTGAAAATTTAAATCAATTATTCGTATTTGACTATTTATTTATATTGATGTGGACAATCCAGTATATATAGATTTTGCGTATATGTCTGATCCACGTGTATTTGAAATTTTAATATACTGGATAGATATAGAATTACACTCTAGACACCCGGAGATGGTTCTGATGATTGATCGATCATCATCAGAACTTATATTCGTGTTTCGAAGGTGGGATTTCTATATATTTCCATTAGACAGGTGTGAGAACCAAAACTAATATAGCTAGAATACATTGTTGTGATTTGGCACCAAAACATGATTTTTTGTATATGTATCAAAATTATGAATTTGAAACGTTAAATTCACTAATTGATTGATGTTTGTGTTGTTTGTTTATTTGTTTGCTAATTTTTAGCCAATTAGCCTAATTGAATCAAATATTGAACTATATTGAAAATTGGTCGCATATACTTGCACTTACATTGAACAGGTCATAGCAAGGAGGCTAGAGCAGAGAATAAAATTTGTTTGCCCGACAAATAGGTACATGTTTACTACATAATTTACTGTTTTGTTTGGGTGATGATGATTTTATGAGCCTATTGGCTTTTTCTTTTTCTTTTTGAGATCTGAAGGACCGGGGAAGCTATTTAAAATTCCCCGATGCTCCCATTGCAGGGGAGGTTATGGCGAAATTTTTCGAAAATTTAGGGTGTTAGCCAAATTTTTGAAAATTTGAAAATTCTCAGAAACTAAAGAGTTGGAGAATGGAAGCCAGATCGAGCGTAGAGTTGAATAATCAAACCACTTTCGACTTTGTTCCTTTTCGGGGACGAAAAGTTTTAAGTGGGGGAGATTGTAATAACCCGGAAAATCTGGGCCAGTTTAAAATTTTTATTTTGGCAATTTTAGCGAATTTTGAATATTTAAAATGAATTATTTTAAATAATATCGACGAGAAATTTATTTTGAATATAATTAGAACGTATATATTATATACGTCGTCGTTAGAATATAAATATTTATATATAATTATAAATAGAATTGAAAATGGCGCGGTAGTTCGATAATTCGATTTCAAACTTCAATTGAATGTACCGGGTGCAAAACAATCCGGATTTTAGTGAAACCAAAAATGATAGGATCTAATTGATAATATCTTTCTATCGAATCCGAAAAATCAAGATTTCATAGCGGGAATCAAAAGATATGTCCAGTTGAAATTTCTAAATAGTCGCTATGGAATTCAGGCCCTTAAAAATGGACATTTTGCAAATGACCTCGGATTTCGACGAAACCACTTTTGTTGGGTCCGTGATGTCAAGTTATTGCTAGGTTTCAAATTTCATAATTTTTCGAATCAATATGTGAGCGTGGCAAAGGAAAACGCGTTTGACCAGTTTAAGTTGATTTTAATCGACTGGAAATTGGCCATTTTTCTAACGGTCTCAGAATTTGACGAAACTAGTTTTGTTAGGACCGTATCGTCAATACAAAGCTAGAAAATATTTTTCGAGAATTTTTAGAGTTCGTATGCGACCCCGGTAATTTGAAATGTACGTTTAAAATTCAATATAGTGATTTAAATGTAAATTTAACGGAAACTGATTCAAGCAGTCGAATCAGCCTACGATACATATCCCATTGTGTTCGGAATGGGGGTAAAACGCTAGGGACGACAGGCGGTGGGCCTCGTTTAGAGGTCGTATGTAAAAGTCAACTTTTAAAAATAATAAAATAATAAAATAAATAAATAAAAAATTTAATTAAACCCTCTTCCTATATCTTTCTGGCCACCCCCCTTCTCGTTATCATTTCATTACTCAGGAAAAAAAAAGGAAAAAAAAAAAAACTTTAGGCGACGGAGAAGGAAGGGGGAGGAGCCGCCGCTCCTCCCGCCACCTCGCTCGAAACCCCACCCCCCCCAGTGTCGCGGCGAGCCACCCAGACCCCCCCTCCTCCAGAAACGATCGCGACCGAACCCCCCCCCCTTAATCCCTCTCCGTCGAAGAAAACCCAGACCCCCACCCAAACGACCACCGCAGCCTCCCCCAGCCCTGAGACCACCGCCACCCCTCCGACCCCTCTTCTCCTCCATCCGCTGTAAGTCCCTTTCCCTTTTTTTTTCTTATTTATTATTTTTGTATATATAACTGTTTTTTTTTATATATATATTAAAAACGATTTTTTTTTGGGATTATAAAAACTGATTTTAAAATAGTAATTTAAAACTAAGTTTATATAGTAATTTAAAACTAATTTTATATAGTAATTTAAAACTGATTTTAAAAAGAATTTAAAATAGAAAAGGTTTGAATTTTAAATGGAAAAAGATTAGAACTTTAAAAGGTGAAAAGGTCGTATTTTGAAATGTGAAAAGATCGTATTTTGAAAGGTGTAAAGATAGGATTTTTATTTGGTAAAAGGTATGATCTTTATATTTTTAAAGTGATAAAAATATGATTTTTATATTTTTAAAGTATTAAAAATATAATCTTTACTATATAGAAATATTAAAAATATGATTTTTATATTTTTAAAGTATTAAAAATATAATCTTTATAGGATAGAGAATATAAAAATATCATCTTTGTGTATGTAGCAAAATAAAAATCTGATTTTTATTTTCTATACGTCGAAATAAAGTGCTGTTTTTTTTTATATATAAAGATGAAATCTTTATAGTTGAAAAGGCGAGATCTTTATATATAGAATAACGATGTAAAAATAGAATTTTTATCTATATAGTAGCGGTGTAAAAATAGCATTTTTATCCATATAGCGTGAAAGTAAAAATTCGATTTTTATATATTGAATAGCAAAGTGAAAATTCGATTTTTATATATTGAATAGCAAAGTAAAAATTCGATTTTTATATATTGAATAGCAAAGTAAAAATTCGATTTTTATATATTGAATAGCAAAGTGAAAATTAGATTTTTATATATTGAATAGCATAGTAAAAATTTGATTTTTTTTAATATATGAAGTGATTATAGAAATATGATTTTTAAATTGAAAGTGAATAAATAAAAATATGATTTTTATTTTAAAGACAACATCAAATATAAAAATGTGTGATTTTTATATATGTAGTGGCTACGGGCAACAAAGGAGATGAAAAGGCAAGATCGGTGAAGATTGTATGCAAAGAAGAGTCGTGGTATTGGATAGCTTTCGGTGAGAACTTCTCACTCAAATTCTCTTTTTCTAGTTATATATATACTAGGATGCAGACGGTGCTTAGTAGCACCCGACACCCGTCATCCACAGACCATGGATGGCTTGTTTGTTAAATAGTTTGGTTGTGTAGTTGGTTAGTCTAATTGGTTTGAATTGAATTGTTTGGTGAATTGAAATTGATTTGATTGATGTGTGAATGGCGTGGGCCTTCACTAGACCGGGGATAAGGCTAGGCCTCGTCCCGTTTCTAGTATCGTGCCGTTATGCCGCCGAAATTTTCTAAAATATGTTAGAAAATAAAAATATCAGTTTATTGTGTAAATGAAATGAATAGAAATTCATGTGTTGAAATAAAATATTTTATCGTTAAAAATACAGTTTTTAACGTGAAAGTGGATAAATGAATATTTATAAACAAATCGGCCGATTTGTTTATATACATTGATTTGACTGATATTGATTGGGTCGATAAATTTTACACATCGCCCAACTGCACAAATAAAATCTGTGTTTGATTGTTTGAAACCCCACATGGGTGTTAGGATGAAATTTGAAGTTCACTCATCCTGATTGATTAAATATGTCGATCGATTGATTGACAGGCTGTTATAAGCGTTAGATATCTATATTTGATGCTTATACAGTGTAGTGCACTTTGGTTGATGGTTGATTATTTTTCAATGCTATTATACATGTGTTGTATGAAAATCCATATAATTAACTTTATATGGTAATTGATTGGGCCTCATTCCAGTTTTAAAATAAGAAATATTTGAAATAGAAATATTCGAAATAGAATATTTGAAAATAGGAATATATGAAGCCGTATTGATTAGATTGACGCCATTTTGACGTGAACGATTTCGAAATGAATTGAATTGAAAACGATTTCGAAATGAATTGAATTGAAAACGATTTCGAAATGAATTGAATTGAAAACGATTTCGAAATGAATTGAATTGAAAACGATTTCGAAATGAATTGAATTGAAAACGATTTCGAAATGAATTGAATTGAATTGAAATGGAAGTTGAAATTGCTTTTGAAACGAATTTAAAACTGTTTATATAATTCGTTTTAAATAGAAATCGACGAAATATATATTATATATATTATATATATAATATAATGGCCTGAATAGAACGCGCCGCGCCGCGGCAGTTCGTGAATTTCGACCATTTATTTCAAACGGACATTACGGGAGATCCGACCGTCGGATTCTCCTAAAACCGGAACCGTTGGGTTCGTATCGAAAAGAGATTTCTAACGAATGTGATAAATTAGAAATCTAACGGTTGGATTTGGAATTATGTCCAAATCAAATTGGAAAAAGGTCGCTATACGTGCAGTTCGATGGCCATTGGTGGAAATCGACTGTACGGGCCTTGATAAAATTATTAAAAATAGTAATAATTTGTGTAAAATCATAAGAAATGATTTGTGAAGATTTGGGATGAAAAACTCCATATTTGAAAAGATAAAAATAGATTTTTATCGAAATGAACTAGTTTTTGAACTAGAATTATAATTCTATTTATTTTTAAATAAATAAATTGAAAGTTGAAAAGGGTTTTAAAAATAACCAGAATATCCAATGATTGCATTGGAGTGGATTTGAATCGAAATTGTCTTCGGAATATTTCGATGTTGGAATTCGTGAGTATACAGATGTTGTTATGGAAATTTGAAAGATATATATTTATATCGTTATTTTCAATACGACATTTGTTAGTCGTAGAATTCGATATTGAATATAAGCCGATATATTTTCTATTCAGAGCCTTGTATTGAATATCAAATGTGATTTGGGTTTGTCGTGAATGGTGTCTTCACTAACACTGTTCTTGAACCCAGTTGAGAAAAGATTAAATCTTTTTATTTAGATTTAATGAAGTCTACCAATTAAATAATATTTAATTGGAATTGAAGTGATATTGATTTTTGGGTTTATCGTGAACAGTGTTTTAAATAACACTCGTTCTTTAACCCGATAATTAATGAATGTGATTTTGGGTTTATCGTGAACCGTGTTTTGAATGGCACTGATTCTTTAACCCAGTTAACGATTAAAACTAAGTGGAGTTTTAATGAATCTTTAAATAGATTGAAAAGATCGAGAATGGAGTATCACCAGTTTTGCTCCATGCGATGGTTAAATCTTTAATTAGATTTGAACGTGAAATGGTAATTGAATTTACCGATAACACTGTGGTGTTAGATATGAAGTATTACCAGTTTTACTTCATGGGATGAATAGGTTGGGATTGGGAAATAAAATAAATGATTACTTCGGTGTGGTTCGCTAATCCCGACTAGTTTGAATTGATATTCAAAGGAGATTAAAGAATAAATTTAAAGAATTTATCTTGGATAAAATTTATGGGAACTTTTCCCAAAGTATAGGAATATTTGAATAAAAGAATATTCTGAATTGGAATGAGGCGTATGTTGTGTTTGTGTAACACTTTTATAATATATACGCGAGTTATTCAGAAAGACCGGGTTTATCCCATTCTGAATAACTGATTCGACGTGGTGTCGAAGATGAAGACGGTGGTCGAAGACCGGAAGTCTTCACGTCGTTTGGGTGATTACTGATGATCTTGATTGGGCTGTACACCCAAGAAGATGGAAACAGTTAGTGATCGTCCAGACGTACTTGGAGATCGATGGATATGCGGGGTACTAGGTGCCTCCGGTTTCGTTCAGACCCAGAACGGACTTGTAAATGGACTGTGTGTCTGACATTGGATTTTAGTCCGTGTGATTGATCTCTATTAAATATATATCTGTTTGGCGGCGGAGAATTTATTCTCTTGCTTAACGCCCTTCTCTGAGACGTATGAGCTCAGGGGTTATATATTGATGGATATCAAACGCATGGAGTGAATTGCCTGTGTGGCATGCCTAAGTGGCAATTGATCGAGGCTTCTGTTGAAAAGCAAAGTCTTGTGGTGATGATCAAAGCAAGGCCTTTGTGGCGTAGCTTTGTGTAACGTTTGATTCGCGAGTTTCACACCCGGTATGAACCAAAAACGGGAGACGGACCTCAGGGAGGACTTGCGTTTCTTTCTAGCTAGAAGTGGCGTCAGTGGTTTTACACGCCCTGACGAGTTTGACTTATGTTGTTGTTGCTGTTGCGAGGTGCCTCGGTTTGATCGGACGATCCGGGTCCGATGGAGTCATTTGTTGGCTCATTTACGCCCCATAGGGCGGAGAGACGTATTGTTCAGGCATAATAATCCACATCGGTGGACCGGCCCTGACGATCCAAGGCCCACCTGAGTCTGGGACCTGAGACATGGGCTAGATTGTCTCGAATCGGTTGAGGACTATCTTTTGCCTCGGTTCATAGATGGAAATCCAATTTCCAAATACGTGACATTTGCGGTTTATTTGTAGAGCCTAGTATGGCGACATGATATATGGTACCCATGCCGCCTATGATTGATACTTATGATTTGAAGTTGATTTATGCACTATGCACTTATTATAGTATCAAATGATTTGTTTTAAAACGTATCAAGCATTCTTTGGCTGTTATAAGGGAAAACCCTATCCTCGGCTGCGTTGCATTGTGTGATGGGACCTGGGTCTTTTAACAGCTTCATTTTTCTTTATTTAGCATTGCGCTGTTTGTTTTATGCACTGGTATTCTTGGGAGGAAACCCGTTCCGTGTTATACGGCGTGGTCCCTTGATTTACCTAATGATTTAAAATAAAGATTTATAACTGTTTTTAGTTCTCACACCAGTCACATGACTGACCTGGGGTTTATTGTTTTAACCTAAACTCTGGGTGCCCTTATTTTGACACGGGTAGCTAGTAGTTTCGGTTTTGCAGATTTATATTCACAGGATCCTGGTTTACAGCTGGAACGATATCCGGAAAGCTTTGTATCCGTATATCTACTTCTAGTTGTGTATTGTATTATTTTCCGCTGCGATGTATTTAAATGTAATTTAAATCTCTGATATTTCTGTGTAATATTCTTTTATACTCTGTATATTCTTGTAATCTGATGCATTGTTGTAATATACAGTGAAACGTTCTTTTGTACGCGTTCTATTTTTTCCTGTTCTCAAAACAATTCGTTCTTTCTCTTCTCTTCGGAGACCGGGGAAGTTCGGGTCGTTTCAAGTGGTGCCATGGTATAGAGCTCAGATATTTTTTACTTATGTGGATGATGGATTTTGCGAGGCCTCGGATATTGGTCGCTACTGGACAAGTGATAGGTCCAATAGGATCGGGAAACGTGTGTTTTCAAGCATAATTAATCCACTAAAGTATTTGTGGACCATCCCTGAAGATCCAAGGGTTCGCCAGTGTCTGAATCCTGGGCATTTGCTAGAGTGTTTCGAATCAGTGAGGAGCCATCCCTAGCCTTGACTCATGATGGAAACCCAATTTCCAATACGACATTACGGACTTGATTGTAAACCAATATATGGCGACATAGTAGGATGGGGTACTATGCCGTCTAGGATTGATACATTTATTTTGTAAGTGTTTTAAAATTGATTAGACACTAATTATAATAATAAATATTATTTTATATGTATCAAGAATGTTTGATCATTATAAGGTAAACTCTATCCTCCGATTTTCATTGCATTGTGTGATGGGACTTGAGTCTTATAATGATTTCATTTTCTAAAAAGCATTGCGTTGTTTTGAATAAAAGATTTACTTATTTTATGCACTGGCAATCCAATGGAGTAAACACGTTCCGCGTTAGCGGCGTGGTCCTGTGACTAGCCTTATTATTAGGTAAGTTAAGTAAAGATTTCTCATACCAATCCCATGACTGACTCATAGTTTGTTTCACTTGCAAACTCGTGTGCCCTTATTTTTACATGGGCAGCCAAGTGACAGGTATTAGGCTATTTTGGATATGTGCCGAAGAGGAGCATGCTCTTGTACAGAAGACGAAGATCATTTCTATCTTTTATTTCTATTTTGAAACATTTAGACATCATTTATCCATATTGTACTTGATGTTGTTTTAGACCTATTTCTATTCGCTGAGACTTTTTTATATGCTAAGTTGTATCCTGTAACTATGCCACTCTGATGTTCTGATATTGTGATGTTGATGACATTTCTATTTTCGCTGCTATGATTTATGTATTATGATGTTATCTGAAATCTGCTGTTGTTATAAATTTGTTATATTACAATGATTATCCTTGCTTTTGTACCATGGGAGTTTGGGGTCGTCACAGTTGGTATCAGAGCTAATGGTTAACCTTAGCTTCGGAGTATAACATATTTAAAACAATTCATCTAGATAGAATCAGCAGTATTCTAAAGCGAGTAGCTCATTAGAGATAAGATTTGTAATGTCCTAGAATGAGCACAGTAGAATAGCACATAATAATCAGTCATTACATCATCATTTTTCCATATGTCCTTTACTTTTACCTTTCCTTTAAAATTATCATTTATGTTGGTCTGACTCTTTCCTTGATGGTACAGAACTGACTGAAAATGAGTACGAGAACTAGAGCCAGAGGTAGAAGCGGAGGCAGGGGATAGGGAAGAGGTGCAATACCCATGGCTCAGGACCAGCCCAATCCCGAGGCAGTAGCACCACCACCACCACGACCCCTGCAGCCTTTTGACCTAGACAAAGTAGCTAAGAAATTCAGAAATTTGGGTGGCGTGCCATTCACGGGCCATGAGACAGTGATGCAGGCTCATGTGTGGCTTAAGACATGTGAGAAGATATTTGGGGGCTTGGAACTTGAAGACCACCATAAGCGATTCATGGCGTCATGGCTACTGAAGGATGAGGCTTAGAATTGGTGGGAGACAGTTACAATTGGAGATACTGATGCTGACATGTCTTGGGCAAAATTCAAGGAGCTTTTTAATGAGAAATTCATTTCTCGGCAAGGAGTCAAGCGTCTTCAAGATGAGTTTGCTAACTTGCAACAAGGAGGTCGGATTGTTTCTGAGTATGTGCGGAAATTCGAGGAGCCTTCACGATATGCACCTGAATTAATTCAGGACCCATTTCAGAAAAATAAGAGATTCATTAATGGCCTTTCAAGGAAGTATCTCAACAGAGTGACATCACATATTAAGTGTAATGACCCGCATTGGCAGAGGTATTATAATTAATTTATTTAATTATATAAATGGTGGTTTAGAGAATTTAATGGTCATGGAATTAAATAATGGTGAATATTTAATTAAAATAATAATTTAAATAATATATTTAATTCTGAAATAATCAGAATTGGATGAAATGACGATTGGTGTGAACCGGATCATCTGTGATATTTAATTCAGCATGGAATTTAATTTGAATAACGAATATATTATATAAACGACAGTTTGAACATAGAGTTATAATATAATTAAAATCGAGCTCGAAATGGTGCTGCAGTTCGTAAATTGGCGATTCGAACTTCAACTGAATGTACAGGATTCGTTTTAAGCCGGATTTCAGTGAAACAAGAAACGTACGGAGTTGGTGGAGTATATCTTTCTAGTGGAAGAGAAAAATCTGGATTTCATCGGGTAGATTTTGATTTACATCCAAATAAAATTTTAGAAAAGTCGTTGTGGAATTCCTTTATAATTTATAAAGGAATTATTTATATTTTAAAAAGGAATTTCAATATAAATCGAATATCGGGTTAACCCAGATTTGAAAATCAAGTTAGAAATTCATATAGGAATATTCTAGAGCTGTATGGTATTCCACTGTGAATATATACGATAATATTTATTTATAAATATTAAATTTAATTATATTTAAATATATTTATATATTTAAATAGGTCATTTAGGACTTTAAAAATAGCCACTTTTGCAAACGAAGTCGGAATTCGACGAAACTAATTTTGTTGGATCCGCAATGTCAAATAGTTGTTAGATTTCCAGTTTCATGATTTTTAGAGTCACTGTGTGGTCATACGGATTTTTAGAGTGAGAAACAGTCAGTATTTCGACGGTTAAAAATACGTCGTGTGAGCATACGAAGTCGGAATTCGACAAAACCAGTTTTGTTGGGACCGTTATGTCGAACTCTACCTACATGTCCAGTTTCGTGATTTTTGGGTATCATGTGTGACCACACAGATTTTTAGAAGACAGAAAAAAATAATTGAAATTAAAAGAAAAAAATCTCAAAGCCTTCTAAGGCCTAGAGCGAGCCACCCAACCATCGTTTACAACCACACAACAAAAATATGATCCCTATAAGAACATTCTCTCGGCCGCAACATTTTTTCTTCTAAAACCCACAAATGCCAGAAGAAAATCAAAAGGAAATCATACAAAAATCCTAAAATCGAGTGATATATATTTGAGTTCTATAGGAGATTCTCTACATCTCTATGTGTGTTTCATCAAGTTCGATCGTTCATTTCCTGTTTGGGTATTTCGACGTGAAATTAGGGTTGCGGATATTTGGGCATGGAGGCCTTGATTCGAGAAGCTAAGTTCCTATTTGTGTTTGTGGTGGTATGTAGCATCTCGTGGAGGAGATTGGGGGTGTTCGGTTGAAATTGGCATCGGTTTCTTCCTGTAGTCGGCGGAGTCGGGTCTCCCAAATGACCACCGAGAGTGGAGGTGAGGGTACAGGGAGGAAGAGGTTGCGAAGGGGACTTGAATGGCATTTTTAGTTTGAAGATCGGCTAAGGATTGGAGAGGAACGGGAGGCGTGAAGTTGCGAAAATGGAGGAGTGGTTACTGGGAGCGACAGAAGTGGATTTGGGGAAGATGTTGTTAAGGAGCGGACGGGTTGGGCTGGAGTTAAAGGGTGAGAGGCCTCAATTATAAATCTTTAGTGAAATTTAGTTTTTTATTTTAATTTAAATAAAGAATGAACTTGTAATCGCTATATCTCGGTCATATGAAATCAGAATCACGAACCGTCAGTCACTTTCGGACCGTATGAACGAGAGCTTCACAACGAAGCTGACTGCGTGTGGATTGGGGTTCGTGACAATTTATAGTGAAATAAATTTTTCATCTGAATCAACGACAATTATCTATATTAACGATGATAGTCCAAAGTGAGTAAATCTCACTAACTCTGAACAGTTTATAATTTCATGTTGTATTTTTAAAACTGTTAAATATTGGCTGATTCACTGTGTGTTGACTGTTTGATTAAACTGCTAATCAGTTAGTTGAATTTCTATATTGATTCTGTTTAACTGAATATATCATATGGAACTGAAAGTGATGTTGATGTTATTGTGTAACATGTGTGGATGCAGTGAGACAGGTTGGAGGAATCTGACTGGATTCCTCAATGGTTATTTTATTGTCTTTCATATATTTTGATATATGATGTGAATTATAACCTGTTGTTGATTGTGTGTGTATGGACGATATTGGACATCGTAATGTGATATTTAAAACACCATAACATACCGATATTTGGAGAAAAGGGGAATTTGTCAAAGTGAATATTGAAAAGAGAATATTTATAAAATCAGAGGATTTTATAAAATAGAATTATTTATAAATGGAATATTTATAAATAGAAATATTTACAAATGGAATATTTATAAATAGGAAATACGTATAAAGTGGGAATTATAAATGAAGGAAATCTTTATAAATAGAATATTTATAAAGGGGATTACTTACTTAGAAAAGTAATAGGATAAGATAATGAGATATTTATTTGTTAAATAAATAGAATTAAAATGAGATATTTATTTGTTAAATAAATAGAGTTAAAGGGGAATTATTCGAATAGAGTTTAATCGAATAGAGTTAAAAGAGTAAATCAGTTAGAGTTAATCAGTTAGAGTTAACCAGTGAGTTAATCAAATAGAGTAAAAAAATATAGAGTTAAACAAGATTAGAAACTGACTAGAGATTAGTTAAGTTGAATAGTTTTCTGAGTATCGATCTGATGTTGGTTTCGGCCTTCGGGGTTTATACTTAGAGAATTGTTCTCCTACTAGTTTACAGTCAGGTACTGATAGTTGTGAAATGAAAGTGATATGTAAATAACAATGGAAATGTTTTCCGGTGTAAATAACGTATATTTTCTAAACATAGAAATAAGGAAATATGAATATATATATATATATATATATGATTGATGATTGACTGATAGAATTTCCTCCTGGAAATAATATCGTTGTTTGCACACATGTTTTTCTTTGATGGTTAAATCACAGACTATCGAAGTTTTGACCATTTTAACGTTGTTAATATGGAGAGACCGGTTGGATTATCATCCAAAGAACCACTCTGTATTTGCATAAGCGTTGCGAATCATATATGCCAAAGATAATTGAAGACGGAGTAAAGTGCAAGGGCTATTGTATAAGTCTTAGATAACAGTGTCTAAGATGGATGTATTGAATAGTGCCTTCGGTTCATCCTGTTCCTGGATGACTTGTATGGATGAATGTCTGACAGAGTATTTCCAGAAAGGTCACGTACATTGATTTCTTCAACCGTACCAAGAGTGGAAGCGGAGAAGGAAACTTCTTTTAGCTAACACATAATGTATTGTTGAGGACGTCAATCGGTGATTTGATGGATTTGACAATGTGGCATTCGAAGTGAATCTGATGTGATGTTGAAGCGTAACCTTAAGCCTCATCAATCGGTAAATGACAGAAATCGGGCATGCAGCATGGCTAAGTCGGTCGCTCCGAAGTAGGGTGTATAATCACCTGGTCTAGAGTTTCATTTACTTCTAAAAATCTATTGTTGATGCTGTCCCATTCGGGAAACGGTTGCTGATCCCAACCGTTGGTGATATACATTCGATACACTCAAGCGAAATGAGTGGTCGGTCATGTGTGGCCGGGTTGCAAGATGTTCTTGTTGAACCCAGAGTATTACTTTCTAGAGGTACACTAGCGAAAGGTGGTTCCATACCTTGTCATAGTTGGTAATCCATTGCCCAATACGTGCTTGCGGTTTTGATTGTATACTATATATGTAGAACGTGAGATGAAAGCGTTTCTGCTAGATGATTATTATATTGTGGTTGACAGACATTATTATAATATCAAAAGTTTTTTGATATAAGGATAATTTGGATTCTCATAAGGGAAAAACCCGTTCCGTTATATGGCGTGGTCTTATGAGATGTCATTTATTGTTCAACTATTTTAAACTATTTTACTCATACCTGTTCCATGACTGACCCGAAGTTTATTTTGTTTTGTTTTCCCTAAACTCTTGGGTGCCCAATTTTATACGGGCAGTCAAGTAGTCGGGATTTACAGATATACCTGAAGAGCTGGAGCAGGAGGCTTCAGGATCATATAGCTATAGTTTATTTCCGCTGTGTTGTAAGTGTTGTACTTTGATAATGATGTATATTCAAGTACAAATGTATATTTCAAGTTATGTTATATATATTATATGTTATTCGTTCCGCGTGAGGTTCGTGTTACTCTGATGTTGTGTTTCTTCTTCTTCTATTCTAAGTTTCTATCTTATCTTTCCTCACCCTCTAATTTCTTTCATTAACTATTTGGTTATTTTTGATCCTTGGATGTTGGATATGTGTTGTATATCGGATAACCAAGATCGCATTTTTTCGGGTCGTTACAGTTGGTATCAGAGCTTAAGTTAAGAATTACCTTGGCTCTGTGGCGTGACTCAGTAGAGATGGGGTTAGTAATACCCTAGACTAAGTTTGAGTGTATATATATGAGTGAACGTATTTGTTATTGATATAAAAATTTGTTTTATATTGTGGAGATTTATTGGTTGAGTTGTTTATGGGTTCTGGTCGATCAGTTTGATCCACTATATCGGTAGGAGTTTATAAACACTCGAATACGATGGGTCGACACGATATGTTTTGAAAAAAGGGGTAAATTAAAATAAGTTTACCCAAGGTATATCTTGATATAGAGAAGTTATATATATCAAAATTATAATATATTGGATATATTGGTTGTTATTATAATCGAGTAAGATTATAAATTAAATGGTTATGTAAATAACCAATCAGAATTCATATAAGTGAAATACGTGAAATCAGATGAGTTAAATCTAAAATTTTAGCCAGAAATTGAATTAAAATTCTGGAAAATTGGATAAGTGTTTGTAAATGGATTTGGATTGAAAGTAAGGAAAATTTAAGATCCTGGGAGATTTTAAATTGTTTTACAAACAATGTGAACTATATTTTGAAATGAATTTCAAAGTGGAAATGTTTAGAAATGGTTTTATAGTATTGAACTCACTTCGATCGCTGGAAAATAGATTCTGATGATGACAGCTGCATCATCAGTATTCATTTTCGAGTTGTAAGTGAAGAATTACTACCAGATATACTGTTTTGAATTTGTTTTGGGAAAGACAAGTTATATAGAAATTCAAATGGGATTTATAATATAGAATTTGATATATACAATTTAATAGAATTTGATATACAGAATTTGAATAGAATTTGATATATAGATTTGAATAATAGAAGTGATATAAAATTTGAATAGAAATCGAATAGAATTAACTAAGTCGAAGAGGAATTAGTTAATCGAGTTTTGAATTTGAAGTTGAACTTTGAAAGGTGAATTGGATTTGTAAATGGATATTCGAAATTGAATATAGAACTTAAATTTGAAATTTGGATTCAAACTAGTTAATAAGCAAGTTAAAATATATTTGAACATGTCATGTTCAAATATGAAAGTGAAATAGACTAAAGAGTTAATTAACAAATTAATTAATGAATTGAGTTAAAACGATCAGGTATAGTTAAAATAGATTGGACAGGTATAAATATACATGAGATAGGTATGGATAAGGTATGAAGGTATATAAATAAAATGCTCAATGAAAAGGTATGTATTTAATTCATATATGAGATTTTATGCGCCGTATCGGCTAGCCGCTTGGCTTTTTCTTTTTCTTTTGGATTGGTGAGGGCCATGGGAGGCTATTTGAGATATCCCGATGCTCCTAGTACAAAGGAGGTTATGGCGAATTTTTCCGGGAATTTAAGGAGTTAGAATATTTTTAAGATAATTTGATAGTTAGAAATCAACTTATCGATATATATATAGAAGTCGATAAGGAAACGAACTTAGAAATAGAATAGTAAAATCAAAAAGGAAGACTAAGAATAAAATCTAGTAAGAATAGAAAGAGGAAGCGTATACGTGTTTAAAAGTGAATAAGTAGTTGTATGGCATTGATTATTCGAGTAAGTAGTCATATCTGTTTTGACGTTATAAATGTTATTCAGTCAAGGTCTGAGAGGTAGTTATACCCCAACTTGACAGATTTCATTATTAACAAATAAATAGTAAGATTTCAGGCTCGAAGATCAATGTTGAATAAGAGTTAGTTGAATATAGTATTTGGGTTGTCGTAACGATGTTTTACACAACATCTATTTTAACCCAAATAAGTGTAAGCTCAAAAATATAATAAAGAATATTTCCTAAGTATAGAAATAAACGAGATCGGAAAAGAGATAAGTAATTGGAATATTTTCCAATTTTAAATAGCATATATTTTCTAAAGTTTAGAAAATAAAGGAAGGCGATATTCAAAAATGTTTTCCAAATAACATAAAAGGCCAATATGGTTATTGAAAATATTTGGTTAACAAATATTGATAAAGAAATAGAGAAGTGATTCAACTAATGGAATATTAATTAAGGGCTCAGTGACATGTTCAAAAGGAAAACTTGATTTTTGAAAAGAGTAAACTGTTTGAAAACTCCCATGGAAGGACTATTTGAATTAAAAACAAATTTAACCGAAATTTGTGAAAGAAAATTTGAATTAAAGTAAAGTGGTAACTGAGATTGAATTAGAATGATATCAAGACAAATTGGATTGTGAGATTCAAATTTGAAGTGTAATGTGATAATCAAGTTAAGAGTTGGGAATCGAGAAGAAACTTGAGTTGAAATGATATTTGGCTCGGATATAAGAGAATGGTTGCATTGTGGATAAAAGCAGATTGGAATTTGATTGGGATGACCCTTGTATCTGCTGAATTGATAACAGGTGGAAAGGATAAAATGATATGCCGACAATAGGTACAAGTTTATATTTCTATTGGATATAAGATTTATGAGCCG
Source organism: Allium sativum (assembly GCA_030737875.1). Taxonomy (NCBI): domain Eukaryota; kingdom Viridiplantae; phylum Streptophyta; class Magnoliopsida; order Asparagales; family Amaryllidaceae; genus Allium; species Allium sativum. The sequence continues at coordinate 498,603,148 of CM060920.1, forward strand.
AATTGGCAAGCCACTTGGCTGTTTGATTTTCTTTTAGGATGGAGATGGCCCAGAGAGGCGAGTTGGAGTTTGACCTATTGACCAGTACAAAGGAGGTGCCGGCGAAATTTTTCGAAAAGTTAAGGAGTTAGAAAATTTTCAGGATTTTTGGAAATTTTCGTTGATAAGAATTTAATTAACAATTTAATTGAAATTAAATTGGTTCAGTTGAAACTGAAGTTAAGAAGTGAATAAATATGTTCAAACCAATCGATAGTGTCGTTCTCTACCTTAGCAATTTCGAGGACGAAATTATTTTAAGTGGGGAAGAATGTAATGACCCGCATTGGCAGAGGTATTATAATTAATTTATTTAATTATATAAATGGTGGTTTAGAGAATTTAATGGTCGTGGAATTAAATAATGGTGAATATTTAATTAAAATAATAATTTAAATAATATATTTAATTCTGAAATAATCAGAATTGGCTGAAATGACGATATGGTGTGAACCGGATCATCTGTGATATTTAATTCAGCTTGGAATTTAATTTGAATAACGAATATATTATATAAACGACAGTTTGAATGTAGAGTTATAATATAATTAAAATCGAGCTCGAAATGGCGCTGCAGTTTGTAAATTGGCGATTCGAACTTCAACTGAATGTACAGGATTCGTTTTAAGCCAGATTTCAGTGAAACAAGAAACGTACGGAGTTGGTGGAGTATATCTTTCTAGTGGAAGAGAAAAATCTGGATTTCATCGGGTAGATTTTGATTTACGTCCAAATCAAATTTTAGAAAAGTCGCTGTGGAATTCCTTTATAATTTATAAAGGAATTATTTATATTTTAGAAAGGAATTTCAATATAAATCGAATATCGGGTTGACCCAGATTTGAAATATCAAGTTAGAAATTCATATAGAAATATTCTAGAGCTGTATGGTATTCCACTGTGAATATATACGATAATATTTATTTATAAATATTAAATTTAATTATATTTAAATATATTTATATATTTAAATAGGTCATTTAGGACTTTAAAAATAGCCACTTTTGCGAACGAAGTCGGAATTCGACGAAACTAATTTTGTTGGATCCGCAATGTCAAATAGTTGTTAGATTTCCAGTTTCGTGATTTTTAGAGTCACTGTGTGGTCATACGGATTTTTAGAGTGAGAAACAGTCAGTATTTCGACGGTTAAAAAAACGTTGTGTGAGCATACGAAGTCGGAATTCGACGAAACCAGTTTTGTTGGGACCGTAATGTCGAACTCTACCTACATGTCCAGTTTCGTGATTTTTGGGTATCATGTGTGACTACACAGATTTTTAGAAGACAGAAACAAATAATTGAAATTAAAAGAAAAAAAATCTCAAAGCCTTCTAAGGCCTATAGCGAGCCACCCAACCATCGTTTACAACCACACAACAAAAATATGATCCCTATAAGAACATTCTCTCGGCCGCAACATTTTTTCTTCTGAAACCCACAAACGCTTGAAGAAAATCAAAACGAAATCATACAAAAATCCTAAAATCGAGTGATATATATATATATATTTGAGTTCTATAGGAGATTCTCTACATCTCTATGTGTGTTTCATCAAGTTCGATCGTTCATTTCCTGTTTGGGTATTTCGACGTGAAATTAGGGTTGCGGATATTTGGGCATGGAGGCCTTGATTCGAGAATCTAAGTTCCTATTTGTGTTTGTGGTGTTATGTAGCATCTCGTGGAGGAGATCGGGGGTGATCGGTTGAAATTGGCGTCGGTTTCTTCCTGTAGCCGGCGGAGTCGGGTCTCCCAAATGACCACCGAGAGTGGAGGTGAGGGTACAGGGAGGAAGAGGTTGCGGAGGGGACTTGAATGGCATTTTTAGTTTGAAGATCGGCTAAGGATTGGAGAGGAACGGGAGGCGTGAAGTTGCGAAAACGGAGGAGTGGTTACTGGGAGCGACAGAGTGGATTTGGGGAAGATGTTGTTAAGGAGCGGACGGGTTGGGCTGGAGTTAAAGGGTGAGAGGCCTCAATTATAAATCTTTAGTGAAATTTAGTTTTTTATTTTAATTTAAATAAAGAATGAACTTGTAATCGCTATATCTTGGTCATATGAAATCAGAATCACGAACCGTTAGTCACTTTCGGACCGTATGGACGAGAGCTTCACAACGAAGCTGACTGCGTGTGGATTGGGGTTCGTGACAATTTATAGTGAAATAAATTGTCCATATGAATCAACGACAATTATCGTTATTAACGATGATAGTCCAAAGTGAGTAAATCTCACTAACTCTGAACAGTTTATAATTTCATGTTGTATTTTTAAAACTGTTAAATATTGGCTGATTCACTATGTGTTGACTGTTTGATTAAACTGCTAATCAGTTAGTTGAATTTCTATATTGATTCTGTTTAACTGAATATATCATATGGAACTAAAAGTGATGTTGATGTTTGTGTCGGCCCGCCCCGCACCAGCCTGCATTTCCTCCGGAAGTGCGTTGTACACATGCCCGACTAGCACAGAACGGTCGCCAAAGAAAGGAAAGAAGGGAACGAACTAATCAAGCAACCTGTAGGATGTCTCACAGCGCATGGAATAAAATATAATAATAACATACTTGGCATAAAACAGGTGAGACAGTGCATAAGCTGATAACTAAAATCAATCATCAATCATCAGAGCAGCGGAAATCCAAACACAGCTTATTACAAACAGCAAACAACAATCCAAATGAATCAAAATGGATCAAAAGTGACTAAAACTTCATATTTTCCCATAGCATGTTTAAGTAGAACTAATCATAGGGTTAACAAAACTTAATCAAATCGAACTAAATTTCCAACAGAAGCATAAAATATTATTTAAGAATTTCTAAACATTTTTCCAGAATTTATTAGTGTATAAATTCGCTAATCTTCACTAATTACCCTTAATTACCGTAATTAGTGTCAAAACGATGCTATCACTCACCTTTGCCACAACTAAAACCCCAAAACTGAAATATTCTCCGATTTGGCGCTGTTCCCAATCTTACACAGCAGCTCTACCTCGGTTCTCGTGCTAATACTCCTTGATTTGATGTTTGCTAAGCCTAATCTTCAATTAGGAAGTGATTAAGAGGTGTTTTGAAGAGATTTAGAGGGTGGAGGCCATGGCTAGGTTAAGAGGAATGAATAGTGACGGCTGAAAAATGAGAAAAAGGTATTCTCCAAACCCTAACAGCCCTTTTAAACTCCTAATCCCGAAATTTCCCTTTGGGCCTAGCTGTTAATCACCCGGTTAAGCCCAATTAATCTGTTTTTCACCATCTGAAACTTATTTCAGCCATATCTCCCAAACGGTGAGTCCGTTTGGCTAATGTGACCACTATACAGAAAGAGAAACCATCATCCGGAGCCAATGGAAGTGGTTTCAGGTCAAAATTCCTTTCCAGTCAAAAGTTATGGCCAAAACAGTACCAACTAGGGGTAAAATGGTCATTTAAAAATCGGGAGAAATCATGAACATGGGAAATGACCCCAATAGTCGTCTCCCAAAGTTACATGACCATACGACTTCGTATGTGAAAGAAATAAATATCCTACGATCTTATGATGCGTAGAATACGGGTCGTTACACTCTCCCCCCCTTAAGAAATTTCGTCCCCGAAATTCCTTAACCCAAAACATACAAAGGATCCCGCATGCCTAACAACCACATACATCAATCAAACATGCAAAACAAGCAAAACAAACCTATCCTAGCATGCGGAAAACTAAATCGAAGTCAAAATCTTACCAGGCAAAGAGTTCCGGGTGCGTCTTCCTAATGTTCTCCTCTGTCTCCCAAGTACAATCATTCTCGTCCTCGCCCCACTGAACCTTGACTAGCTTCACCGCCTTTCTTCGAAGTTGCTTCATGTCGTGCTCGACAATACGGGCCGGCTTGCGGTTCCCAACCGCCTCGGGTTCTACTTCGAAGTCCTCTAACTGATCAGGTGAAATAGTCATATCTGAGTCGTGAACGAACTTCCTTAGTTGGGAAACATGAAATACGTTATGAACTCCCGCCATCTTCTCTGGTAAGTCAATTCTATATGCCAAATTCCCGACTAGTTCAAGAACAGGGAATGGGCCAACGAATCTTGGTGCCAACTTGCCTCTCCTGCCAAATCGTATTACGCTCTTCAACGGAGAGATCTTGACAAACACCAAGTCACCAACGGAGAATTTTAGGTCTCTTCTCCTCTTATCAGCATAACTCTTCTGCCTATCTTGGGCAGCCTTCATTCGTTGTTGAATGATCTTGATCTTATCTGAAGTTTCCCTCACCACATCTGGTCCAAGCATAAACTTCTCGCCAGTCTCTATCCAACATGATGGTGAGTTGCACGGTCTTCCGTACAAAGCTTCAAACGGAGCCATACCGATACTGGATTGGTAGCTATTATTATATGCAAACTCTACTAGATGCAAATGGTCATCCCATGATCCACCAAAATCCAATATACATGCTCTCAAGAGATCTTCCAAAATACGGTTCACCCTCTCCGTCTGACCGTCGGTCTGAGGATGATATGCGGTACTGAGATGTAATTCTGACCCTAGAGCCTCTTGTAAGCTCCTCCAAAACCCACTAGTGAACAACGGGTCTCGGTCACTCACAATGCTTTTAGGTACTCCATGAAATCTCACTACCCACTTCATATACAATTCTGCTAATTTAGCTGCCGTTCTGGTCGATTTAACTGGTATAAATCTTGAACTTTTAGTCAATCGGTCCACAATCACCCAAATGCTATCATGTCCCGATCTAGTCCTTGGTAAACCATCGATGAAATCCATCGAGACTTGCTCCCATTTCCATTCGGGAATTTCTAATGGTTGTAACAACCCACTAGGCTTCTTTTGCTCTGCTTTAACTAGCTGGCAATTCATGCATTTGGATATAAACTTCCCAACGTCTCTTTTCATCCCTTCCCAGTAGTAGGTCTGCTTCATATCTCGATACATCTTATTACCACCGGGGTGTATAGTCAGCTTTGAGTGATGACATTCTCTAAGCACTTCATCTCTCAATCCATTGACATTGGGTACAACAAGCTTTCCATTCTTTCTAAGCCATCCATCTCGATCAAGCCCATACTTGTTCATCTCCTCATTGATATCCATCTTTAACTTGGAGATGATTTCCAATAGGTTAGGATCGTCCCTCTGACTAGAGCCGATCCGTTCAATTAAAGTGGGTCTGATCGTCAAACTTGCTAACATTTCTGGATCCAATTCGCACTTTGGTCTGAAATCAAAACCCGCGATATACTCCAGTTGCTTCCATTCAAGGAACATAGCCCCTAAGCTGGCATGTCTTCTTTTCAATGCATCAGCCAACGCATTGCCCTTTCCCGGTGTATATGCGATGTCGAAATCATAGGAAGCCAAGAATTCTAACCATCTCTGCTGACGGAGATTCAGATCTTTCTGAGAGAAGAGATACTTTAACGACTTATGATCTGTAAACAGCTCAAATCTTTCTCCCAAGAGATAGTGTCTCCACATCTTTAATGCGAACACGATCGCTGCCAATTCTAAATCATGGGTAGGATACTTCTTCTCATGCGGTTTCAATTGCCGACTTGCGTAAGCTACAACCCTACCGCCTTGCATCAATACAGCACCCAGTCCGGTACCACAGGCATCCGTGTATACCGTCATCTCTTCATCCCCCTTAGGAATGACTAACACTGGTGCGCTTGTCAACTTGTCCTTTAGACTTTTGAATGCATTCTCGCACCTTTCATCCCAGACAAAAGCTTGATTCTTCTTGGTCAACCGGGTCAATGGTGCTGCTATCTTGGAGAAACCTTGGATAAACTTACGATAATATCCAGCTAATCCCAAGAAACTTCTCACATCAGTTACATTCTTGGGCGTAGGCCAATCTTGTACCGTAGCCACCTTTGCTGGGTCCACGGCAATACCATTCTCTGATACAACATGGCCCAAGAACCTCACTTCCCTCTTCCAGAAGTGACACTTAGAAAACTTTTCTTTCAATTGGTGTTTTCTCAACACCTCCATCGCTACTCTTAAATGTTCCTTGTGTTCTTCCTCTGTCCCCGTATAGAACAAAATATCATCAACGAACACAAGGACAAACTTATTCAACTGATCTCTGAATACCCTATTCATAAGATCCACAAAATATGCTGGGGCATTGGTCAGCCCAAATGGCATGACCAACCATTCATAAAATCCAGACGGCGTTCGAAATGCCGTTTTAGCTATACTCTCAGCTTCCACTCTAAGCTGATGAAAACCTGTCGCGAGATCCAACTGAGAGAACACTCTCGCGCCACTCAACTGATCGAACAAATCATCTATCCGCGGGAGAGGATACTTATTCTTCCTCGTCACTTTATTCAACTCGCGGTAGTCTACACACAAACGAAGGGAACCATCTGCCTTGGTAGCAAACACAACTGGTGCTCCCCATTCAGAAACACTCCTTCTGATAAATCCCTTCTTCAAAAGATCGCTGACTTGCACCTCAAGCTCTCGCTGCTCTCTTGGTGCCATACGACGAAGTGGCATCACTATAGGCCTGGCATCTTTTACCAAATCAATACGGAACTCAATCTCTCGGTGTGGTGGAAGTCCGGTCATTTCTTCGAAAACATCCGGATACTGGCCAACCACGGGCAAACCTGACAACTCACTATGCGGAATGTCGAGGGAGTTTAGAAAACTAGCCAATACCCCCTTACTGGGTAGACCACCAAACACTATCCTCCGCCCATCATCCGCTCTAGCTGTCACCAAAAAGCCCTCACAGTCTACCACCACACCATACCTTCGGAGCCAATCTACTCCCAAAATAATGCCAAACCCAGTAAAGCCCAAAACAAAGCAATCACAAACAAACATGCATCCATGACTCGATAAGACCACATTACGACAAATCATGCTAAGGCTAGTCGAACCACCAATCGGGTTCGTCACTACTAAAGGTCTATCGACAATCTCGGGCTCCAATCCCAACCTATCTACCAGGTCACTAGATATGAAAGAACTGGAAGCTCCGGTATCAAACAAAACTCTAACAGGAACATCATAAACAGAAAGCATACCTTGAATGACGACATTCTTTCCCTTCTCCGCCGCAGTTGGGGCATTCGACGAAGAAGGAATAGCATTGAGAACATATGCTTTCACCATTTGCTTTTCTTTAGGGGTTGCGGATACTTGTCCTTGTGATGTCCCATTTGGCCACAGTTGAAGCACTTCCTATCCGCTGGCTTGGCCCGACAATTACTAGCATAATGGCCCTTCTTACCACAGCTGAAGCACTCAACATCTTGCTTATTCTTCTTCTTCTGGCCATCCTTAGTCTGACTCTACTTTCTTTTATTCTGGGAACCACCCTTGCCTCCACCACTTGCTTGTGGCTTTGGCTCATCTGCGGATGCAACCTCAGTCTTCGGCTTAGGGTAGAGACTTTCCGATCTTAATGCTTTCCCCACAATCGATTCAAACGTCTCATCGATGTGGTTAATAAGTTTTCCCCCCAAGTACTGATCCAAACCAGTTATGAATTTCTCATTCTTTTTCTCGGCAGTATCAATAAGAGATAACCCATATTTTGACAAAGTGTCAAATTCAGCAATATACTCCGAGACAGCTCTGCCATTCTGCTTGAGCTCCAAGAACTTCTTAAACAGCACTGACTTCTGAGCAGCTGGAATGAACTTCTCACTAAATCGAGCCTTAAACTGCTCCCAAGTAATCTGATCTTCGGGAGTAGCTGCCTTTATAGCATTCCACCAATTCATTGCCCGCCCTTGCAGCTGATGGGACGCTAGCTTTCTTTTCATCGCATCCTCGATACCCAAATCCTCGAAGATACGTTCGCAACTATCCAACCAATCCTGAACATCCGTAGCCGACTCCGTTCCGTGGAATGACTTCCCACCAAGACTAGTATAATCCTTATTCAGCTTGGCGAAGTCGATTCTTGGCGCATGCACTATTGGACCACCACCATTTCCACCATTGGGAGCTGCTCTCTGTACATCTCTAAGCATCTCTCTCATGAGGTCAGTAAACATCGTCCTCATGTCAGAAGCATTCCCATTATTGGCCCCTCTACCGGTACCTCTAACATATCGGCTCATCGTCAATCTGAAAAAGGAAACGATTAACGACTCCATAGTGGTGCTAGTGCAGTACGACTTCATCCATATACTACTAATAGTATATATATATAGATATATAGCTTTTAAAAACCAAAGTAATCACAAATACGCTCTCTCGTATACGTATATTATCTCTCCCTGATAACTTCCCTAGGTTAACTACGCAACCTAGAGCTCTGATACCAAGTGTGACGGCCCGCCCCGCACCAGCCTGCATTTCCTCCGGAAGTGCGCTGTACACATGCCCGACTAGCACAGAACGGTCGCCAAAGAAAGGAAAGAAGGGAATGAACTAATCAAGGAACCTGTAGGATGTCTCACAGCGCATGGAATAAAATATAATAATAACATATTTGGCATAAAACAGGTGAGACAGTGCATAAGCTGATAACTAAAATCAATCATCAATCATCAGAGCAGCGGAAATCCAAACACAGCTTATTACAAACAGCAAACAACAATCCAAATGAATCAAAATGGATCAAAAGTGACTAAAACTTCATATTTTCCCATAGCATGTTTAAGTAGAACTAATCATAGGGTTAACAAAACTTAATCAAATCGAACCAAATTTCTAACAGAAGCATAAAATATTATTTAAGAATTTCTAAACATTTTTCCAGAATTTATTAGTGTATAAATTCGCTAATCTTCACTAATTACCCTTAATTACCGTAATTAGTGTCAAAACGATGCTATCACTCACCTTTGCCACAACTAAAACCCCAAAACTGAAATATTCTCTGATTTAGCGCTGTTCCCAATCTTACACAGCAGCTCTACCTCGGTTCTCGTGCTAATACTCCTTGATTTGATGTTTGCTAAGCCTAATCTTCAATTAGGAAGTGATTAAGAGGTGTTTTGAAGAGATTTAGAGGGTGGAGGCCATGGCTAGGTTAAGAGGAATGAATAGTGACGGCTGAAAAATGAGAAAAAGGTATTCTCCAAACCCTAACAGCCCTTTTAAACTCCTAATCCCGAAATTTCCCTTTGGGCCTAGCTGTTAATCACCCGGTTAAGCCCAATTAAGCTGTTTTTCACCATCTGAAACGTGTTTCAGCCATATCTCCCAAACGGTGAGTCCGTTTGGCTAATGTGACCACTCTACAGAAAGAGAAACCATCATCCGGAGCCAATGGAAGTCGTTTCAGGTCAAAATTCCTTTCCAGTCAAAAGTTATGGCCAAAACAGTACCAACTAGGGGTAAAATGGTCATTTAAAAATCGGGAGAAATCATGAACATGGGAAATGACCCCAATAGTCGTCTCCCAAAGTTACATGACCATACGACTTCGTATGTGAAAGAAATAAATATCCTACGATCTTATGATGCGTAGAATACGGGTCGTTACAATGTTATTGTGTAAAATCTGTGGATGCAGTGAGACAGGTTGGAGGAATCTGACTGGATTCCTCAACGGTTATTTTATTGTCTTTCATATATTTTGATATATGATGTGAATTATAACCTGTTGTTGATTGTGTGTGTATGGACGATATTGGACATCGTAATGTGATATTTAAAACACCATAACATACCGATATTTGGAGAAAAGGGGAATTTGTCAAAGTGAATATTGAAAAGAGAATATTTATAAAATCAGAGGATTTTATAAAATAGAATTATTTATAAATGGAATATTTATAAATAGAAATATTTACAAATGGAATATTTATAAATAGGAAATACGTATAAAGTGGGAATTATAAATGAAGGAAATATTTATAAATAGAATATTTATAAAGGGGATTACTTACTTAGAAAAGTAATAGGATAAGATAATGAGATATTTATTTGTTAAATAAATAGAATTAAAATGAGATATTTATTTGTTAAATAAACAGAGTTAAAGGGGAGTTATTCGAATATAGTTTAATCGAATAGAGTTAAAAGAGTAAATCAGTTAGAGTTAATCAGTTAGAGTTAACCAGTGAGTTAATCAAATAGAGTAAAAAAATATAGAGTTAAACAAGATTAGAAACAGACTAGAGATTAGTTAAGTTGAATAGTTTTCTGAGTATCGATCTGATGTTGGTTTCGGCCTTCGGGGTTTATACATAGAGAATTGTTCTCCTACTAGTTTACAGTCAGGGACTGATAGTTGTGAAATGATAGTGATATGTAAATAACAATGGAAATGTTTTCCGGTGTAAATAACGTATATTTTCTAAACATAGAAATAAGGAGATATGAATATATATATATATATATATATGATTGATGATTGATTGATAGAATTTCCTCCTGGAAATAATATCGTTGTTTGCACACCTGTTTTTCTTTGATCGTTAAATCACAGACTATCGAAGTTTTGACCATTTTAACGTTGTTAATATGGAGAGGCCGGTTGGATTATCATCCAAAGAACCACTCTGTATTGGCATAAGCGTTGCGAATCATATATGCCAAAGATAAATGAAGACGGAGTAAAGTGCAAGGGCTATTGTATAAGTCTTAGATAAAAGTCCTAAGATGGATGTATTGAATAGTGCCTTCGGTTCATCCTGTTCCTGGATGACTTTTATGGATGAATGTCTGACAGAGTATTTCCAGAAAGGTCACGTACATTGATTTCTTCAACCGTACCAAGAGTGGAAGCGGAGAAGGAAACTTCTTTTAGCTAACACATAATGTATTGTTGAGGACGTCAATCGGTGATTTGATGGATTTGACGATGTGGCATTCGAAGTGAATCTGATGTGATGATGAAGCGTAACCTCAAGCCTCATCAACCGGTAAATGACAGAAATCGGGCAGGCAGCATGGCTAAGTCGGTCGCTCCGAAGTAGGGTGTATAATCACTTGATCTAGAGTTTCATTTACTTCTAAAAATCTATTGTTGATGCTGTCCCATTCGGGAAACGGTTGCTGATCCCAACCATTGGTGATATACATTCGATACACTCAAGCGAAATGAGTGGTCGGTCATGTGTGGCCAGGTTGCAAGATGTTCTTGTTGAACCCAGTGTATTCCTTTCTAGAGGTACACTAGCGAAATGTGGTTCCATACCTTGTCATAGTTGGAAATCCATTACCCAATACGTACTTGCGGTTTTGATTGTATACTATATATGTAGAACGTGAGATGAAAGCGTTTCTGCTAGATGATTATTATATTGTGGTTGATAGACATTATTATAATATCAAAAGGTTTTTGATATAAGGATAATTTGGATTCTCATAAGGCAAAAACCCGTTCCGTTATACGGCGTGATCTTTTGAGATGTCGTTTACTGTTCAAACTATTTTAAACTGTTTTACTCATACCAGTCCCATGACTGACCCGGAGTTTATTTTGTTTTGTTTTCCCTTAACTCTTGGGTGCCCAATTTTGTACGGGCAGTCAAGTAGTCGGGATTTACAGATATACCTGAAGAGCTGGAGCAGAAGGCTTCAGGATCATATTGCTATAGTTTATTTCCGCTGTGTTGTAAGTGCTGTACTTTGATAATGATGTATATTCAAGTACAGATGTATATTTCAAGTTATGTTATATATATTATATGTTATTCGTTCCGCTGTGAGGTTCGTGTTACTCTGATGTTGTGTTTCTTCTTCTTCTATTCTAAGTTTCTATCTTATCTTTCCTCACCCTCTAATTTCTTTCATTAACTATTCGGTTATTTTCGATCCTTGGATGTTCGATATGTGTTGTATATCGGATAACCAAGATCGCATTTTTCCGGGTCGTTACATTAAGCTTCCATTTAACGAGGTGGTTGAGATGGCATGTCGATATGAAGAAAATGACAAGAATTCTCAGCAGGATTGGGAAAGGAATCAAATTAATAACAAGAGGAAGTAGTCTGACAAGAAGCCGGAGGAAAGCAACACTGCAGCCGCTAAACTTCAAGGAAGTCAAAAAGTCAAAGTCAAGTGCTTTAACTGCCAGAAGATGGGACACTATAATTACAAACGCAGAGCTCCAAAAAGGCCAAAGAGGAATGAGTCAGGGCCCAACCAAAATCCTCATGGTACCAGAGAATGCTTTAATTTCCACAAGCCAGGGCATCTTATCAAGGATTGTCCACTGCTGAAGAAAACCGAGGTGGCTCATGTATACGATGGAGCGGCTGCACCAGCTTCTTCCGAAGGAGCAGGTAAACCAGATGTTTTGGGAGGTACCCTTACTGTTAAAAATATTCCTGTTACAGTATTATTTGACACTGGTGCACCATGAAGTTTCATTTCTTGTAACACAGTTAAAAAGTTAAATTTGAAACCAAGAAATCTTAAAGAATTGATTAGTGTCCATAATCCGATAGGAGGTTCTCTTGTTCTGGGTTTATACTGTAGAGTGCCGATCTCCTATTCTTTTTACCAGTTTCCTATTAATTTGATCGTCATAAATTTTTCTGAATTCAATGTTATTCTTGGGCTGGATTGGTTAACAAGACATGAGGCCGAAGTTAGATGTGCATAAAGAATTGTTAATGTTAAGACGAAGCTTGGAAATATTATTATACCATGCCATGGCTCCGACTCAGATAGAAAAGAATTCTGATCTGCTCTAGAAGTCACTCCTACTTCTATTGAGAATATTTCTGTAGTTAAAGATTATGCGGATGTGTTTGAAGAAATCGATAGCTTACCTCCGCGAAGAGAAATTGACTTCAGGATCAATCTAGCTCCGAATGCAAGGCCAGTTGTGCATCCTATTTGGAGAATGACGCTGAAGGAAAAAGAAGAGCTGAGTAATCAAACTAAGCAACTCTTATGGAAAGGCCTGATCAGGCCTAGCTTCTCAAATTGGGGTGCAACAGTGGTGTTTGTCCCAAAGTCAGACGGTACTCCCAGACTATGTGTGGACTACCGTGACCTCAATAAGCAAACACTGAAGAATAAATTTCCATTACTGCATATAGATGATTTACTAGATCGCTTGAATGGAGCGCAAGTATTCTCTAGAATGGACCTAGCTACAGGTTTCCATCAATTGCGCATCGCCGAAGAATGTGTTCCTTCGACAGCTTTCAAAGGGCCAGACTTATTTTATAAGTGGCTAGTAATGTCGTTCGGCTTATGTAACACTCCTGCTTACTTTGTCGATCTTATGAACAAAGTATTCCACGATGTCTTGAATAAATTTGTGCTGGTTTTCATCGATGACATTTTAATCTTCTCTAAATCCACTGCTGAGCATGAAAAGCATCTGAAAGAAGTTTTGGAAATTCTGAGAAAGAATGTGTTGAAAGACAAATTTTCTAAATGCATATTCTGGCAAGAAGAAGTAAAGTTCCTCGGTCATGTTGTATCGAAGAAAGGCATTTCAGTAGACCTAGACAAGATCTCAGCCATTCGAGATTGGAAGCAACCTAGCACTCCTACAGAAGTCAGAATTTTTCTAGGATTGGCTGCCTATTATCGGAATTTCGTTAAAGATTTTCTGAATCTATCTTGTCCATTGACGAAGCTTACCAAGAAGCATACAAAGTTTAATTGGACACCTGAATGTGAGGCAGCTTTCCAAGAGTTGAAATTGAGATTGACCACTGTTTCTGTGTTGACCATTATTGATGGCAATAAAGATTTGATAGTCTATACTGATGTTTCTATTGAAGGTATTGGTGCAGTGTTAATGCAAAGAGGCAAAGTAGTTGCATATGCTAGCCGTCAGTTGAAGCCGCATGAGAAGAGATAACCCACTCATGATCTTGAGTTGTTGGACATCGTGTTTGCTTTAAAGATATAGAGGCACTATCTTTTGGGTGAGAAGTTCGAATTATTTTCAGATCATAAATCCTTGAAGTATTTTTTCACCCAAAAGAACTTGAATTTGAGACAACAACGTTGGTTAGAATTTCTTATGGCCTATGATCTGGACATCTTGTATACTCCAGGGAAAGCCAATGTTGTAGCCAATGCGCTCAGCAGGAAGAATGTGGTCATCGCCAATCTTATCATTACGCCTTCATTAATTGATAAGATCTCTGCTCTTCAGAAAGACGGTAAGTTTATTCAAATGACTAGCGAGCGAGTTCGAAAGGGCAAAGCTTTAAGCTTCTAAATTGTTAGCAAGGGGACTCTTAGATTGCAAGGGCGAATCTGTGTGCCAGATATTCCTGAGCTCAAAAGAGAAGTAATGGATGAATGTCACAAATCTAAACTTAGCATCCATCTAGGAGTAAGTAAGATGTATCACGATCTTAAGTGCATATTCTGGTGGAAGGCGATGAAGAGAGACATTTCCATATATGTTGGCAGATGTTCCACTTGCCAACAAGTCAAAAGTGATCAACAGAAGCTAGCGGGCTTGTTGCAACCACTAGAGGTTCCAAGTTGGAAGTAGGATTAATTTTCTATGGATTTCATTGATGGTTTTCCCTGAACCAAAAAAGGGAATGACAGTATATGGGTGATTGTAGATTGTTTCACGAAGACCGCCCATTTCATTCTTGTCCGATCTAATAGAACAGCTCGAAGTCTGGCGCAGCTTTATTTAAGAGAGATTGTCAGATTACATGGAGTTCCTAGTAGCATTATTAGTGATCGTGATCCGATATTTGCTAGTAAATTCTAGGAAGCATTCCAAGAAGAGCTAGGGACAAAGTTGAATCTGAGCACCGCTTATCATCCTCAGACAGATGGCCAGACTAAGAGGGTGAACCATATACTAAAAGACTTGTTGCGAGCATGCATTCTTGATTTTGACGGGTCATTGGAAGATCACTTGCATTTGGTTGAGTTCTCTTATAATAACAGTTACCACGCAAGCTTGCAGATGTCTCCATTTGAAGCATTATATGGCAGGCCATGTAGATCTCCCGCATGTTGGGTGGGACCAGGCAATCGGTTAGTATTGGGTCCCGACATGATTCGTGAAGCTTCAGATAAAGTTGTTCATTAAGAAGCGACTTCAGACTGCTCATAGCTGACAGAAAAGTTATGCAGATTCAAGAAGGAGGGATTTAGAATTTGCAGTTGGCAATTATGTATACTTGAGGGTTTCCCCCATTGAGAGGAGTAGTCCGCTTCGGGAAGACTGGGAAGTTGGTGCTGAGATTCATCGGTCCATTTCCTATTCTCGAAAGAATTGGAACTCTCGCTTACAGGGTTCAGCTTCCTGACTGGTTGCCAAGGGTGTATGATATATTCCATGTGTCTCAACTTCGAAAGCATGTACATAATCCATACTTGATTGTGGAGGAAGCAACACAACAAGATTTGGAGATTACCCTGAGCTTAGCAGTAAGCAGGGAGCCAGTGATTTTTTTTGGCAAAGAGACCCGAGTTCTGAGGAATAAGAGGATCCACTTAGTCAAAGTGCAGTGGATCGGGGATCCGAGAGACTGTACACGAGAGACCGAGGATAGCATCAAATAGTCTTATCCCAAGTGCAGAGTGGATATCTCCGAGTAGCTCTTGTGTCGAGGTACATTTACAATATTTTACATTTTCCGTTTTGTTTCCTACTTTACTATTGTTTCCTTTTCGGGGATGAAAAGTTTTTAAGCGGGGGAGATTGTAACAACCTGGAAAATCAAAACCAATTTGAAATTTTTATTTTAAGAATTTTTTTTAGAAAATGTGCCAAAATTAAAAAATTCCATTTTTAAATAATATTAAAGCTATTAAAAATAGTCATTTTATAAATAACCTCCGTTTTCGACGAAACCATTTTTGTTGGATCCGGAATGTCAAATTATTGCTAAGTTTAATTTTCCATAATTTTTGAAGTTAATATGTGAGCATGGTAAATTAAACTGTGGTCGATAATTTCTGTTGAATTTGATCGACTGTTAAAAATGCCATTTTCAAACAGTCTCTAAATTCGATGAAATTAATTTTGTTAGGACCGTATCATCAAAACATAGCTAGATTTATTTTTCAGGAATTTTTGGAGTCCGTATGTGGCCCTGGTAAATTTAAATGTACCATCAAATTAAATAATTAAATGATTTATATTTTATTTTAAAGAAAAGTGGGCTGAGACGATCAAATGGGCTGACGGGACCTAGCCCATGATGTCCGGAATGGGGGTATTTGGCTAGGGGCAATATTCGTTGGGCTGAATTTGGAGCTATCAGGAATTAATGGGGTTTTATTTACAAACTAGAAATTTAATAATACTTTATTATAAATAATAGTTTAACCTAACCCTAATTTTAAAACATAAGCCACCGCCATCCCTTATTTCCACGGCCAGAAAGTTATTAACTTAATTCCTCAATTTCTCTCGATCCTCACAGTAAAATCCCCTCCTCCTTTTGACAATATTGAAGTCCTCTCCATCCCCTTCCTATCCATACGACTAACCACTCCTGCCATCGAGTATCCGTCGCGTTCCAGCACCCCGAAATTCCACCATTTCGAGCGTCGCCGTGCCCCATAGCCGAGATCGAACTCCACCGCGCGGACACCCCCAGGCGCGCCTCACGTAGTCCTACGCCGTGGTGAGGTCCAATCGTGGTGAAGCTGACTGTGTAGCCCAAAGTTTCCAACCCTAGTTCTGAATAGTTTGGAAATCACGTCGGCCTTGGTTATCTGTAGAAGAAGAAGGGCAAAATATAATTTTATTATTAAATTAATTAAATTTAAAAATATTATTAACACAAATAAATTCATATCTTATTCATACGAATACAGAATTGGACAATTTCAGAATCGTTGGGACCGTAAATTCGAGATTTACATTTCAGAACAGACTAGAACAAATTTGGAGCAAATCAGATTTTGGGGCAAATTCAATTCTGAATTGTACAGAATTAAAAATCACTGTGAGAGTTCTTTTTTAATAATTAAAATTAATTAATTATGTTCGTGTTTAGAAATCTTTACAAATCCGCTGTTAAATTCAGTTTGTTGTTATACGCGATTTCATTTGGATTGATTGATGCTGTTTGGTTAAATTTTATATAATGGAATTTTAGAGATTTGTCAACAAAATAAAATTGTCATTTTTGTTGAATTAATCCTGACAAAATAAAAATTGTCATTTTTGTTGAATTAGAATTGACAAAATAAAATTAACATTTTAATTTGTTTTGTTGAAATAGAATTGTCAACAAAACAAAATTATCATTTTTATATGTTTTGTTGAAATAAAATTATCAACAAAGCAAAATTATCATTTTTATTTGTTTTGTTGAAATAAAATTGTCAACAAAACAAAATTTTCATTTTTATTTGTTTTGTTGAAATAGAATTGTCAATAAAATAAAATTATCCTTTTTATTTGTTTTGATAGAATTGTCAACAAAATAAAAGAATCATTTTTATATGTTTTGTTCACATAGAATTGTCAACAAAATAAAATTATCATTTTTATTTATTTTGTTGAAATAGAATTGTCAACAAAATAAAATTATCATTTTTATTTGTTTTGATAGAATTGTTAACAAAATAAAAGAATCATTTTTATATGTTTTGTTGAAATAGAATTGTCAACAAAACGAAATTATCATTTTTATTTGTTTTGTTGAAATAGAATTGCCAACAAAATAAAATTATCATTTTTATATGTTTTGTTGAAATAGAATTGTCAACAAAACAAAATTATCATTTTTATATATTTTTGTTGAAATAGAATTGTCAACAAAACAAAATTATCACTTTTATATGTTTTGTTGAAATAGAATTGTCAATAAAATAAAATTATCATTTTTATTTGTTTTGTTGAAATAGAATTGTCAACAAAATAAAATTATCATTTTTATTTGTTTTATTGAAATAGAATTGTCAACAAAATAAAAGAATCATATTTATTTGTTTGTTGTAATAGAATTGTGGACAAAATAAAAGTACCAATTTTATTTGTTTTATTGAAATAGAATGGTCAACAAAATAGAAGTATCATTTTTATTTGTTTTGTTGAAATACAATGGTCGACCAAATAAAATATCATTTATTGTTAGAATTAGATTTGTATGCAAATGAAAATGTCATTTTTATTTGTTATGTTACATGTTAATGTAGGAATTGTAAAACACATAAAAATATCATTTTTATGTTACATGTTATATGTAGTGGCCCGAAAATCCGTACCAATTTGAGCTGACTGACATCCTACACATTCAGCTCAAAGTGCACGAAAATTCAGGTCATTAATAGAAAGAATTTAGAGGATGAGATAGATAAGATAGGACTAATAGAATAGAAGAAGAAGAACATCAGAATCAAGGTAAATACAAATCTCACAGCGGAATGAATAACATGTATTACAAAATAATTTTGAAATACACAAACTGAATTTGTATATACATACTATATCAAAGTACAACTTCTATATATATATATATTACAGCGGAAACAATCTCTAACTAACTAACGGTGAAGTCTTCTGCTTTTAGCTCCTCCAAGTTAATCTGCAAAGCCTGAAACACTTGTCTGCCCATACGAATTTAGGGCACCCAAGAGTTTAGGGAAAACAAACAAAATAAACTCTGGGTCAGTCATGGGACTGGTGTGAGTAAATTCCAACCATACTGTTTAACTTTGAAAAATCCTTTTGAAACAAAAGGATAATAGTAAGACCAGCCCACACATAAACATGGACAGTTTTTACCTTACTATAATCCAAATACTTTGATATTAAATTCAGTGATATTATGATAATGTCTAAACAAATAAATATCCAAGTAGCAGAACGCTTGCATCTCACGCTCCACATATATATATTATAAAATCATAAACCGCAGGGCGCTTATTGGAGAATGGATTCCAATAGACAAGGCATGGGAGCACCTTCCGATCAGTGTACTCTAGAGGGGACACACCTGGGTTCAACAAGAACGTCTTGCAACCCGGCCACACATGACCGACCACTCATTTAGCTTGAGTGTATCGAATATATTGCCACCCACGGTTGTTGGCCATCCATCCATAATCCGAAGATACAGAATCGAAAAAGAAAAACAAATATGAATTTTCTCTAGATCGGTGACAATACACCCTGCTTGGGGATGACCCAACTAGCCATGCTGCCTAACCCAACTTTTGTTACTTACTGGTTGTGAGGCTAGAGGCTACGTCTATCTTCAGAACATCTGATCACCATTCACTTTGAATGCCACATCGTCAAATCCGAAATCACATATTGATTACACAAATGCATATTGGGTGTAGAATAAAGAGAAGTTACCTTCACCCCACCAACTTGGTATATTCGTAAAAATCAACGACGTGACCGTTGGAATTACTCTGTCAGACACTCGTCCATACAAGTTATCCTCGGACTGGACAAACAGAAAGCACCATTATGGAACTGGACAACCCTTGCATTTCACTCTGTCTTCAATTGTCTTCAGCATAATATAATTCGCAGCGCTTATGCCTTTACAGAGTGGTTTCCAGATAATATAACCAACCGGTCTCTCCGTATTGACAACGATGGTCAAAACACTTCGATAGTCGGTTATTTAACCATCGAAGTAAAAACAAACATTCATCCAAATGTATAACTAGACATCTCGTAAACACGGGTACTTTAACATTGGTTTTTTATTATTCGAATTCTCATATCTTACCAGTTATTTCTCCAATCCCATTTTAGACTTTTTACACTTCTTGGAAAACATTTCCAGTTATTATAAACTCTTATTCTCTCATGTTTCAGAAAACATATGTTATCAACGTTCGAAACATTTCCATTCTTTTCACGTTCTTTATTTTCTTCACTTGGATAATATATCCTAACTATATTGGAAAAATGTTTCCAATTTCATTTTAAACATTTTAATCTACCAAGCGTTCACTTTAAAACATGATTCACTTTAAAATGTGAATATCATTTTTATTATAAAAATCTGAACACCTTTATCAAATAATTCATTATTCGGGTAATTAATACCGTTATCTTGTTTTCCGAAATCTTGTTCATAATTTATATTCCCATTCCACTTTATAAACTCTATTTCTAAGTCAACTTCTTGTTGAATTAATATCTAGTTTATAAATAAATATTTATTTCATATCCTATTGTAATTCGTTGATTTAAATTAAATATTAACTATCCTATCAGATTATAATTCCTAAAAATAATTCATTCGACTTCATCGAATTATGGTTCCAATTCCTAATAGTGTGACTTAGTTCTAATCATATCCCAAACATCGAAATGATGTTATCGTTTTCTGAACCGATTTTCTAATTCTCTTTCTAACTTATTCTCATATTTCTTTGAACCAGCATCGTTACTTATTACTTCAGACAAAGTGGATTTCAAACTAAACTGTTTTCATTCCCTAGGAAGTGCTACCATATATAAAAATCATGTTTAAGTTTGGTTAACAGCGTTAATTTATCGTTAAAGTTCAAAACTTGTCATACGCTGTAATATTCTCCTTTATAACTAATCTCGACATAACAGTCACGCTTAAGCCTAGTCAACAGCGTTATTTTATCGCTATAGTTCTAAGACATGCAATATGCTGCCATATTCCCTTTATACTAATCTTGACATCTCTTCCCGTCACAAACTGATATCGTTCCTCGATAATAGTGAAGCCGTTCAAGTTGGGGTATTTTATTTACCTCTCAGACCTTGATCGACAACGTTCTTACCTTAGAACAAATATAAGTCTGTACTCTAATCCCTTATATTACTTATAATATCTGTTAGTCCGTATTTTCTAGTTTAATCTGAACTATGGTTTTATAACATCATATCCTTACTTTGAGACTCAGTTGTTTATGACTATCTATATTAAACATTAACTCTTCACTTTAACTTCATTTCACAGTTCTATTTATAACTTCTTTACCAAGATCTGTTGACGTTATTTGTCTTCTGACGGTTTACTTTTATTTGAACCATTATACTTGATTCAAGTAACATTTTATTATAAATTCAATATCCTCTTAAATGGAATCCATTTAAGAACAATTATTTAATTAAATAATATTTACTCTATCATTGCTGAAGTAAACAGTTTACTTCATCATTAATCTAAATAGATCAGTTACTCACTTTATACTAATTATATTTGTTAAATCATCATTAAAACTCCATTAATTAAAAAGATAATTAATGAGAAATCTTATTAATGTTAAACAATTAATTGTCAAGTTATTATCATTAGATTAATTTAAGATCCATTTAATCAAATAATCATTTTTCAATTAAAAGTTGATTTAAATCACTTCATTCCATCAGTAAATTCGTTAACTGATTTTAATTACTACTTACCATTAGATTAATATATTTAATCTAATAATATTTATAAATTGTTTGTCTTAAAATAATTATCCAAATATTTACTCGTAGGAAAATTTCTGCTTTATAAACCTATTTAAATGTCAACAATCATTTTTATTTACTTTATAAAAACGAACTCTAAAATACTGGTTTATAATAGAACTTCTATTATAATTTTAACTTTGCTTTAATTATAAAAATATAATTTTTAAAATTTAACTTCATTGATTTGTTTGGCGACAATTCAACGTCTTAACAAAAGATAAATTTACGGTCGTCTGCTGCCCCTTTCTTAATCATTATCGTCTATTTATTTAAATCAAACAAATGTTGAATTTCCATTCAACATCAATATTCACACGGGGTTTTTAATATCATTTGGGTTCAACAGTACATATACAAAACAAACAGTACATATAAATATTGAGGAATCCGGTTGAATTCCACCAACCGGTTTCCCGCATCCACAGATGTTAGTCAACACAATTAACACTAACTCTATACTAGGGAATCTTATAACCGATGGAATCGGTATCCAATCCATGATGTGTACATATGCAATGATATGTATATATTTAACTAATTTAATTGTAATCTACCTAAACGACCATCACACAGCATTCAACCAACATTTTAAATATTATAATATTTTAAAATAGATCAGAGTCAGTGAATTTACTCACTTTGGCGCGTTAACCGTTTAATAACGATTTGCGTTAGTCGATTAAACCAGACATTCAATTCTGCCATAAATTCAGATGTGCTCCAAATTCTCTAAACCAGTTCCGTGTTGTAGCTGACGATCATACAATCTCAACATGATAGACGGCTCTTAATTCCTCACGCACCATGCTTTTAATTAGTCCAAGCCTGAAGCCACCATATATACACGCCCGTCAGCATATTTGTGTCCTTTTTGTTCTTCTTCACCCATACTGTTACGAGACTCCACTTTCCGGTGCATATTTCCTATATCACCACTTGCACAGATCCATCACTACAAGGAACACAGTAATTAGCGACGGCATATAGCTATCCTCTGATCCTTAATGATCGACTTCCTTAGATAAACTATCTGCTATGCCATGAAGATTAGAAGATTTATCAAAGGTATCAAAGCCATTTCCATACTTCAGATAATCAGAAAGTAAAACTTGCATATTGTTTTAATGACCATGATCTCCTATATCACTAGTATCAGTGCTAACCAAAGCATTAGTTCAAATACCAATTTCATTCAAAACCTGATTGTTACCAACTTTCTCTGTTATTACCTTGCAATCCAATATCACTAGCATCTACCTGCATTACTTCAGTGTTTTCGATTGTCTTGCATCTAACTGCCACATTCGCAAACCGTTCTCTTTTATCACTAATTTCTCCATCTTCAAACTCATTATCATCATCTAATGAATTTTCATCTTCTAGCATAAGAGCCTTAAACCTGTTTGAAATCTAATCTCATTGGTGACTTTGTTAACGTGTTCAGAATCGATTGTCAAATTTTGATCATACTCTTTGGAGGAAGCAAACAGAACACCATCAGAAAATGGCTTTGAACGCACATATGTCATTCTCAGAACAATACATATAGTTCGCATAACACAATGAACTCACTTTTTCCCCAACAAATAATGTGAACTCCTGTAACTATAACGCATGCCACACCCCCCCTCAAGCATATCTCTACTTCTTTCCATATTCTTGAATCCCAGCGCCTCCTGTTACAAATGCCCTCATCCCAAAACTTGCGTCCGAGCTTCAATTTCACAGAACAAACTAAACCCACTCACATCTACTTGAAACTGCAATGGTATCCAACACCTGAGCACTCCAGGCTCTTCATCACTCAATGGACATTGCAGCACCCCCACTTCCTTTGAGAGTCCTTCTTCGGCTTCGCAAACTCCCTCACCACCACACCGTCACCATCCCCGATGCAAACTCCACCATTTGCCATACAAACCAAACGTCCTTGCTACTACACACATACACAGTTCAAACTTTTCATGCCACCATCCCCTAACAGCCCTCCTTCATCACCAAAGTACATGCATACTTCATAACCTCACGTCCTCTCCTTCATACTTCAACTTAAGCCACTAACTCCTTTATTCACATATTACCATTTCTAAAACATACAAAAGAACCAACTCCCTCCTTCCACAACGGATACATCTTATTTCCCCATACAGCCATATACCCCCCTACACATCAGTTCGAACCACTCCCGGAATTCTCGACTCCATCGTCTGCTCCCGAAGAATCCAGGTCACGGCTACAGAATTACCTTGGCACAAAAACGTGCCGAACTCCGCCAAAAAGAACCCGGTGAGTGGCTCTCTGTTCCACGATCTCGGAAACGAGCTTTGAGTTTCCCAATATCCACCGAATCGCCCTCAACCTTGAACCCTAACCTCACGCTCCCAATTTGGATCACCAGGAAATGCTTTCGAGTGGTATAAGATTGATGCAAAATGAAATCTTGTGATATACCCCAAGATATATGTTTCGAAAATAATAAAAGGAGTAGTTTTTGTTTTTGATTTTCAGAGCGATAGAGAAATCACATATATATAATGAGTTGCTTAACCATTAAGCGATAGGGTATTGTATGCCCATTATTTAGGGTATGGGATGGTATTGTGTTGGCTGCCTCAGAGGTATGGTTTGTTGCTTAAGATGTAAGTTGTAGGTAAGATATTTTCAAACTTAGGCTTGAGGTTAGCACGATCTTGCCTTACTTCATTTAATTATGATAAGGACAGGGCATGGGTTAGCCTGCATGCCATTTAATGTAGATAAGGATTTTAAAAGGAACGGTATGGGTCCTTAATGAAATGTAAAATCTTTGACATCAACATGTATATTTGCCTTGCAAAAGTTAATGTTATATGATATTATGTTTATCTACGGACCGCTATGGATAAGAATAAAATATAGTCGTGTCTATTGAGGTGCCACGATCCCAAATATATAATAATATCGGTAGGTTAACTTATTCTGTGAAACCCCAAAATATTGATATAGGTTGCACAATACTCCATATAAAAAGTTGCATATTAAATTAATTAAAAATTACAGTAAAATTCTAAAAATTAAATTATCACTGCGCCTCAAAAGAACCTTATCCAAATTCGAATCCGATATCTAGTTATATCGAATAAACCGTTACGGTCGATATACGATTTCATAGCGACTTTTTGAATATTTGATTTGGACATATCTTGCAATCTATATGACGAAATCTCCATTTTCTACTTCCATTAGAAAAATATAGATCAACAAATTCCAATGTTTCTTGTTTCGCAGAAATCCAATTTAAAACGAATCTTGTATACTCAGTTGAAGTTCAGAACGTTAAATTGCGAACTATCGCGATATTACGGGCTCGATTATATATTTTTATACGTTCAACTTCGTTTTAATTAATATATAAATCCATTTATATTATGAATTCAATATTTAAACTGATTTAAATATTCAAATTCAAACCGATAAAAATGAGGGACATTGCATTCCTTCTCCCTTAAAATAATTTCGTCCTCGAAATTGCTAAGATGGGGAAAATGATACAATCTTTGTTGTAAACAGGATAAGAATATTTTTGGTTTACTTCATAAATTCAGTTTCAACTGAACTGATCAATTCCAATTAAATATTAATTCCTTATTTCGAATATTTTCAAAATTCTGAAAATTTCCTAACAGCTCAAATTTTCGGAGAATTTTTGCCAGCATCTCCTCTGCACGGCTTATTCCGTAATACAACAACTTGCCACTCTGGGTCTTCTCCAATCCAAAAGAAAATCAAATAGCCAAACGGCTTGCCCAAGCCGACTCATAAAAATCTCATACTCGTATATAAACGTGTATCTTCTTTGGTGGGCATTCATCTCTGTCTCTGCCATCTGCTGTCAAACCAGCATATATCCAAACATCGTTGGTAGATCTTCATCAATCCATTCTCAAACCAATCTTTCACTTTTTACCCAACCAAAATCTATTTCAACTCCAATTTCATTTACTGATTTATTTCTCAAATCAGTTATCTTCATCTCCAAATTCAAAATTCGATTCTT
This sequence comes from Allium sativum, assembly GCA_030737875.1. NCBI lineage: Eukaryota > Viridiplantae > Streptophyta > Magnoliopsida > Asparagales > Amaryllidaceae > Allium > Allium sativum. The sequence continues at coordinate 498,628,528 of CM060920.1, forward strand.
ATTCTCCAAGAATCAATTCATTTAATAACTCGAATCTCCTATATTTCTCTATTCAATTTTCATTCTGGATCATTTCAAATTCAGTCCAATTTTGTTATCTTAGTTTAAGTTCCACTTTTACCATTTTAACTCCATAAGTTAAATTTTTATTTCAGAATTCAAATTCCTAGGATTTATTTCAAATCAGTTTGAAATCATATATTATTCAAAACACTTGAATTTCTGACAACTTGTTTCCTCACAATAATTCAAAAACAAAATCTTTGGTAGTAATCCGTCACTTAGAACTCGGAAATGAACACCGATAATGGTCGACTTCATCATCAGAATTTATTTCCCAGCGATCAAAGTGAGTTTAATACTATATTACTTTTCAAAACTTATTTTTCAAACATTTTCATTTTGAAATCACTAGAAAATATACAACGTTTAGAAAACATTTCTATATTCACCCAGGATCTTAAAATTTCCATATATTTAATCCAGAATTCATTTACAATATCTTCTTAAGTTTCTAGAGTTTTATTTCAATTCTGGTTTTAAATTCAAATTTAGTTCATCTGATTTTTCATATTATGCTTATATAATATTTCGATTGGTTATTTTTATAACCACTCAACTATAAGTCTTATTTGATGATCACACATCCAATATATTATAATAATATCAAGATATATACTTCTTTTTATATCAAAATATATTTTGGGTAAAATTATTTCATTTACCCTCCTTTTTAAAACATACTGTGTCGAATTACTTTGTTCAAGAGTTTAGAAACACCTATCGACACAGTTTGCATTACTGTTTGAGCTAGAATTCATAAACCACTCGACTGACCAGTCAACACGATATAAAACAGGTTTTATATTAATTTCAAATATGCGCACATATATATACACTCAAACTCAATCTAGGGTATTATTAACCCCATCTCTATTGAGTCACACCATAGAGCTAAGGTAATCACTTAATCTTCAGCTCTGATACCAACTATAGTGGCCCGAAAATCCGTATAATTTTGAGTTGACTAATATCCTACACATTCAACTCAAAGTGCACGAAAATTCAGGTCATTAATAGAAAGAATTCAGAGGATGAGACAGATAAGATAGGACTAATATAATAGAAGAAGAAGAAGAACATCAGAATCAGAGTAAACACGAATCTCACAGCGGAATGAATAACATGTATTACAACATAATTTTGAAATACACAAACTGAATTTGTATATACATACTATATCAGAGTACAACTTATATATATTACAGCGGAAACAATCTCTAACTAACTAATGGTGAAGTCTTCTGCTTTTAGCTCCTCCAAGTTAATCTGCAAAGCCTGAAACACTTGTCTGCCCATACGAATTTTGGGCACCCAAGAGTTTAGGGAAAACAAACAAAATAAACTCTGGGTCAGTCATGGGACTGGTGTGAGTAAATTCGAACCATACTGTTTAACTTTGAAAAATCCTTTCGAAACAAAAGGATAATAGTAAGACCAGCCCACACATAAACATGGACAGTTTTTACCTTACTATAATCCAAATACTTTGATATTAAATCCAGTTATATTATGATAATGTCTAAACAAATAAATATCCAAGTAGCAGAATGCTTGCATCTCACGCTCCACATATATATATATTATAAAATCATAAACCGTAGGGCACTTATTGGAGAATGGATTCCAACAGACAAGGTATGGGAGCACCTTCCGATTAGTGTACTCTAGAGGGGATACACCTGGGTTCAACAAGAACGTCTTGCAACCCGGCCATACATGACCGACCACTCATTTATCTTGAGTGTGTCGAATATATTGCCACCCACGGTTGTTGGCCATCAAACCATAATCCGAAGATACAGAATCGAAAAAGAAAAACAAATATGAATTTTCTCTAGATCGGTGACAATACACCCTGCTTGGGGATGACCCAACTAGCCATGTTGCCTAACCCAACTTTTGTTACTTACTGGTTGTGAGGCTAGAGGCTACGTTTATCTTCAGAACATCTGATCACCATTCACTTTGAATGCCACATCGTCAAATCCGAAATCACATATTGATGACACAATTGCACACTGGGTGTGGAATAAAGAGAAGTTACCTTCTCCCCACCAACTTGGTATATTCGTAAAAATCAACGGCATGACCGTTGGAAATACTCTGTTAGACACTCGTCCATACAAGTTGTCCTGGGACTGGACAAACAGAAAACACCATTCTGGAACTGGACGACCCTTGCATTTCACTCCGTCTTCAATTGTCTTCAGCATAATATAATTCGCAGCGCTTATTCCTTTATGGAGTGGTTTCCGGATAATATATCCAACCGGTCTCTCCATATTGACAACGATGGTCAAAACACTTCGATAGTCGGTTATTTAACCATCGAAGTAAAAACAAACTTTCATCAAATGTATAACTAGACATCTCATAAACACGGGTACTTTAACATTGGTTTTTTATTATTCGAATTCTCATATCTCACCAGATATTTCTCCAATCCCGTTTTAGACTTTTTACACTTCTTGGAAAACATTTCCAGCTATTATAAACTCTTATTCTCTCATGTCCCAGAAAACATACGTTATTAACGTTCAAACATTTCCATTCTTTTCACGTTCTTTATTTTCTACACTTGGATAATATATCCTAACTTATTGGAAAAATATTTCCAATTTCATTTTAAACATTTTAATCTGCCAACCATTCACTTTAAAACATGATTCACTTTAAAATGTGAATATCATTTCTATTATAAAAATCTAAACACCTTTATCAAATAATTCATTATTCAAGTAATAAATACCGTTATCTTGTTTTTCGAAATCTCCTTCATAATTTATATTCCCATTCCACTTTATAAACTCTATTTCTAAGTCAACTTCTTATTGAATCAATATCTAGTTTATAAATAAATATTTATTTCATATCCTATTATAATTCGTTGACTTAAACTAAATATTAACTATCCTATCATATCATAATTCCAAAAATAATTCATTCGGCTTCGTCGAATTATGGTTCCAATTCCTAATAGTGTGACTTAGTTCTAATCATATCCCAAACATCGAAATGATGTTATCATTTTCTAAAATGATTTTCTAATTCTCTTTCTAACTCATTCTCATATTTCTTTGAACCAACGACGTTACTTATTACTTCAGACTAAGTGGATTTCAAACTAAACTGTTTTCATTCCCTAGGAAGTGCTGCCATATATAAAAATCATGCTTAAGTTTGGTTAACAGCGTTAATTTATCGTTAAAGTTCAAAACTTGTCATACGCTGTAATATTCTCCTTTATAACTAATCTCGACATAACAGTCACGCTTAAGCCTAGCCAACTGCGTTATTTTATCGCTATAGTTCTAAGACTTGCAATACGCTGCCATATTCCCTTTATACTAATCTTAACATCTCTTCCCGTCACAAACTGGTATCGTTCCTCGATAATAGTGAAGCCGTTCAAGTTGGGGTATTTTATTTACCTCTCAGACCTTGATCGACAACGTTCTTACCTTAGAACAAATATAAGTCTGTACTCTAATCCCTTATATTACTTATAATATCTGTTAGTCCGTATTTTCTTGTTTAATCTGAACTATGGTTTTATAACATCATATCCTTACTTTGAGACTCAGTTGTTTATGACTATCTATATTAAACATTAACTCTTCACTTTAACTTCATTTCACAGTTCTATTTATAACTTCTTTACCAAGATCTATTGACGTTATTTGTCTTCTGACGGTTTACTTTTATTTGAACCATTATACTTGATTCAAGTAACAATTTATTATAAATTCAATGTCCTCTTAAATGGAATCCATTTAAGAACAATCATTTAATTAAATAATATTTACTCTATCATTGATGAAGTAAACAGTTTACTTCATCATTAATCTAAATAGATCGGTTACTCACTTTGTACTAATTATATTAGTTAAATCACCATTTAAACTCCATTAATTAAAAAGATAATTAATGAGAAATCTTATTAATGTTAAACAATTAATTGTCAAGTTATTATCATTAGATTAATTGAAGATCCAATTAATCAAATAATCATTTTTCAATTAAACAGTTGATTTAAATCACTTCATTCCATCAGTAAGTTCGTTAACTGATTTTAATTACTTCTTACCATTAGATTAATATATTTAATCTAATAATATTTCTAAATTGTTTGTCTTCAAATAATTATCCAAATATTTACTAGTAGGAAAATTTCTGCTTTATAAACCTATTTAAATGTCAATAATCGTTTTTATTTACTTTATAAAAACAAACTCTAAAATACTGGTTTATAATAGAACTTCTATTATAATTTTAACTTTTCTTTAATTATAAAAATATAATTTTTATAATTTAACTTCGTTGATTTGTTTGGCGATAATTCAACGTCTTAGCAAAAGATAAATTTGTGGTCGTCTGCTGCCCCTTTCTTAATCAATATCGTCTATTTGTTTAAATCAAACAAATGTTGAATATCCATTCAAAATCAATATTCACACGGGGTTTTTAATATCATTTGGGTTCAAACACTGCATATACAAAACAAAAAGTACATATAAATATTGAGGAATCTGGTTGAATTCCTCTAACCGGTTTCCCGCATCCACAGATGTTAGTCAACATAATTAACACTAACTCTATACTAGGGAATCTTATAACCGATGTAATCGGTATCCAATCCATGATGTGTACATATGCAATGATATGTATATATTCAACTAATTTAATTGTAATCTACCTAAACGACCATCACACAGCATTCAACTAACATTTTGAATATTATAATATTTTAAAATAGATCAGAGTCAGTGAATTTACTCACTTTGGCGCGTTAACCGTTTAAGCGATTTGCGTCAGTCGATTAAACCAGACATTCAATTCTGCCATAAATTCAGATGTGCTCCAAATTCTCTATACCAGTTCCGTGTTGTAGCTGACAATCATACAATCTCAACATGATAGACAGCTCTTAATTCCTCACGCATGCTTTAAATCAGTCCAAGCCCGAAGCCACCATATATGCACGCCCGTCAGCATATTTGTGTCCTTTCGGTTCTTCTTCACCCATGCTGTTACGAGACTCCACTTGGCGGCGAATATTTCCTATATCACCACTTTCACAGAACCATCACTATAAGGAAAACAGTAATTAGCGATGGCATATAGCTATCTTCTAATCCTTAATGATCGACTTCCTTAGATAAGCGATCTGCTATGCCATGAAGATTAGAAGATTTATCAAAGGTATCAAAGCAATTTCCATGATTCAGATAATTAGAAAGCAAAATTTGCATATTGTTTTAATGACCATGATCTCCTATATCACTAGTATCAGTGCTAACCAAAGCATTAGTTCGAATACCAATTTCATTCAAAACCTGATTGTTACCAACTTTCTCTGTTATTACCTTGCAATACAATATCACTAGCATCTACCTGCATTACTTCAGTGTTTTCGATTGTCTTGCATCTAACTGCCACATTCACAAGCCAATCTCTTTTATCACTAACTTCTCCATCTTCAAACTCATTATCATCATCTAATGAATTTTCATCTTCTAACATAAGCGCCTTAAACTTGTTTGAAGCTTATCTCATTAGTGACTTTGTCAACGTGTTCAGAATCGATTGTCAAATTTTGATCATACTCTTTGGAGGAAGCAAACAGAACATCATCAAAAAGTGGCTTTGAATGCACATATTTCATTCTCAGAACACTACCTATAGTTCGCATAACACAGTGAACTCACTTTTTCCCCAACAAATATTGTGAACTCCTGTAACTATAACGCACGCCACACCCCCCCCCCCCTCAAGCATATCTCCACTTCTTTCCATATTCTTGAATCCCAGCGCCTCCTGTTACAAATGCCCTCATCCCAAAACTTGCGTCCGGGCTTCAATTTCACAGAACAAACTAAACCCACTCACATCTACTTGAAACTGCAATGGTATCCAACACGTGAGCACTCCAGGCTCTTCATCACTCAATGGACAATGCAGCACCCCCACTTCCTCTGAGAGTCCTTCTCCGGCTTCACGAACTCCCTCACCACCACACCGTCACCATCCCCGATGCAAACTCCACCATTTGCCATACAAACCAAACGTCCTTTCTACTACACACATACACAGTTCAAACTTTTCACGCCTCCATCCCCTAACAACCCTCCTTCATCACCCAAGTACACGCATACTTCATAACCTCACGTCCTCTCCTTCATACTTCAACTTAAGCCACTAACTCCTTTATTCACGTATTACCATTTCTAAAACATACAAAAGAACCAACTCCCTCCTTCCACAACGCATGCACCTTATTTCCCCATACAACCATATACCCCCCTACACAGCAGTTCGAACCACTCCAGGAATTCTCGACTCCATCGTCTGCTCCTGAAGAATCCAGGTCACAGCTACAGAATTACCTTGGCGCAAAAACGTGCCGAACTCCGCCAAAAAGGCCCCGGTGAGTATCTCTCAGTTCCACGAGCTAGGAAACGAGCTTTGAGTTTCCCAATATCCACTGAATCGCCCTCAGCCTTGAACCCTAACCTCATGCTCACAATTTGGATCACCAGGAAATGCTTTCGAGTGATATAAGATTGATGCAAAATGAAAGCTTGTGATATACCCCAAGATATATGTTTTGAAAATAATAAAAGGAGTAGTTTTTGTTTTTGGTTTTCAGAGCGAGAGAGAAATCACATTTATATAATGAGTTTCTTAACCATTAAGCGATAGGGTACTGTATGCCCATTATTTAGGGTATGGGATGGTATTGTGTAGGCTGCCTCAGAGGTATGGTTTGTTGCTTAAGATGTAAGCTGTAGGTGAGATATTTTCAAACTTAGGCTTGAGGTTAACACGATCTTGCCTTACTTCATTTAATTATGATAAGGACAGGGCATGGGTTAGCATGCATGCCATTTAATGTAGATAAGGATTTTATAAGGAACGGTATGGGTCCTTAATGAAATGTAAAATCTTTGACATCAACGTGTATATTTGCCTTGCAATAATTTATGTTATACGATATTATGTTTATCTACGGACCGCTTTGGACAAGAATAAAAATATAGTCGTGTCCAGTGAGGTGCCACGATCCCAAATATATAATAATATCAGTAGGTTAACTTATTCTGTGAAACCCAAAATATTGATACAGGGTGCACAATACTCCATATAAAAAGTTGCATATTAAATTAATTAAAAATTACAGTAACATTCTAAAAATTAAATTATCACTGCACCTCAAAAGAACCTTATCCAAATTCGAATCCGATATCTAGTTATATCGAATAAACCATTACGGTCGATATACGATTTCATAGCGACTTTTCGAATATTTGATTTGGACATATCTTGCAATCTATACGACAAAATTTCCATTTTCCACTTCCGTTAGAAAAATATAGATCAACAAATTCCAATGTTTCTTGTTTTGCAAAAATCCTATTTAAAACGAATCATGTATACCCAGTTGAAGTTCCGAACGTTAAATTACGAACTGCCACGATATTACGGGCTCGATTATATTTTTTTATATGTTCAACTTCGTTTTAATTAATATATAAATCCATTTATATTAAAAATTCAATATTTAAACTAATTTAAATATTAAATTCAAACCGATAAAAATGCAGGACATTGCATTCCTTCCCCCTTAAAATAATTTCGTCCTCGAAATTGCTAAGATGGGGAAAATGCTACAATCTTTGTTGTAAACAGGATAAGAATATTTTTGGTTTACTTCATAAATTCAGTTTCAACTGAACTGATTAATTCTAATTAAATAATAATTCCTTCTTATTTCGAATATTTTCAAAATTCTGAAAATTTCCTAATAGCTCAAATTTTCGGAGAATTTTTGCCAGCATCTCCTCTGCACGGCTTATTCGGTAATACAACAACTTGCCACTCTGGGTCTTCTCCAATCCAAAAGAAAATAAAACAGCCAAACGGCTTACCCAAACCGACTCATAAAAATCTCATACTCGTATAAAAACGTGTATTTTCTTTGTTGGGCATTCAACTCTGCTTTGGGAATCATAACTTTATACAATTATACTGAAAGATCCGACCGTCGAATTTTCCTAAAACTGGAACCGTTAGGTCTGCTTTAGGAAGATCTTTCCAATGATATGAAATTTGTTAAAATCCAACGGATAGATTTCGAGAAATGTGTAAATCAAATTTGGGTAAAAACAGCGTTAGGGCCGCCTATTGACCTGAAGCGTCGTTAAATTAAATTGGACTATTTTTATACAAATAAAAATAGTGATAAGTCGTTATAAAATAATATTAACGATATGAAATGATTTAAATTATATATATTCGAGAATTATTTGAAAAGGCCGAGTTCAATCTTATTTCAAATAATTATACGACGATTTAAATCAAGGATATTAAAGACGGTGTTTGAAGACCAACGATCTTCACATCGAATGGACAACTACTAATGTCTTTGATTGGAGTTACTGCCTTAAAAGGGTTACAGTGGTAGTTGTCCGGACGTACTTATTGATTGTCCGGATAAGCGGGCACCTCTCTTCTGTATTAAACATACAGGACGAGGAATAAGGTGTCTCCGGTTTTGTTCAAACCCAGAACGGACTTGTAAATGGTTGTGTGTCTGACGTTGGATTTCATTTTATGTGAATTGATTTCTATTTAATATATATCTGTTTGGTGGCGGAGAATTTATTCTCTTTCTTAACACCCTTCTCTGAGATGCACGAGCTCAGAGGTTATATATTGATAATTATCGGTCGTATGGCGTGAATTGTCTGTGTGGCATGCCAAGATGCAAATGATCAAGGCTTTTGTTGAAAAGCAGAGCCTTGTGGTTGATGATAAAAGCACAGCTTATTCAGGCATAGCTTTGTGTATAAGCGTTACTTCGCTAGTCTCACACCCCGGTATGAGTCAAACACGGGATAAGGACTACAGGAAGTGCATGCGTTTCTTTCTAGCTAGAAGTGGTGTCATGATATGGAGCCCAGACATTTTGTTACTTATGTGGATGATGGATTTTGAGAGGCCTCAGATATTGGTCGCCACTAGCCAAGTGATAGTCCAATAGGACCGGGAAACGTGTGTTAAGGCACAATTAATCCACTAAAGTATTTGTGGACTGGCCATGAAGATATAAGGGTTCGCTAGCGTCCGAATCCTGAGGCATTTGCTAGAGTGTCTCGAATCGGTGAGGAGCCATCCCTAGCCTCGACTCATGATGGAAACCCAATTTCCAATACGACATTACGGACTTGATTGAAAACATAAATATGGCGACATAGTAGGATGGCGTGCTATGCCGTCTAGGATTGATACATTTATTTTGAAAGTGTTTTAAAATTGATTAGACACTAATAATAATATTAAATATTAATTTATACATGTCAAGCATGTTTGATCATCATAAGGTAAAACTCTATCCTCCAGTTTGCCATGCATTGTGTGATGGGACTAGTAACGACCCAGAAAATCTGAACCAATTTAAAATTTTTTTAATTGGCTAAAATAATGGATTTTAAATATTTAAAATAAATATTTTAAATAATAGAGATGAAAAGTGAGTTGAATCGACAATTGAAAACGAATATAATTAATTATAATTATAAACAAGGCCTGAAATGGCGCTGCAGTTTCAAAAATTGAATTCAAACTTTGTCGGACTGTACCGGGTGCAAAACAAAACGGATTTTAGTGAAACCAAAAGTATTTAAATCTGTTAGTGAATACCTTTCAAATGAATCTGAAAAATCGAAATTTCATAGCGGAAAGCAAAAGTAATGGCCGAATGAATTTTCAGAAAGGTCGCTATGGAATTTATATAGCCCGTGAAATTGGTCATTTTGCATACGACCTCGGAATTTGACGAAACCACTTTTGTTGGATCCGGGATGGGAAGTTATTGCTAGGTTTCAAATTTCATAATTTTTGAAGCTAATATGTGAGCGTGGCAAAGGAAAATGTGTTTTGGTCAATTACAGTTAAATTGGATCGACCAGAAATGGGCCTTTTTGCAAACAGTCTCAGAATTCGACGAAACTAGTTTTGTTGGGACCGTATCGTCAAAACATAGCTAGATTTATTTTTCTGGAATTTTTCGAATCAGTTTGTAGCCCTGGCAAATTGAAATGTACGTTCAAATTAAATATTGAATGTTTTATATTTTAATTTGAAGGAAAACTGACTGAAACAGTCGAATGGGCCTACGACACATATCCCATTGTGTTCGGAATGGGGGTAAAACGCTAGGGACGACAGTCGTTGGGTTTGGATTGGTGGTCGTGTCAGAAAGCCCCTTTAAAACCTCCCCGACCAATCAAATTTTTTTTTAAAAAAAAAGAAAATTTCCTTTTTCTCTCTCCCCGATATACGGCGGCCACCTCTTCCAAACTTCTCTCCTCAAATCCGGCTGCCTCCGCCACCTGCAGCCACCGCCACCACTCGACTCGCCACCTCCTCCTCTTCAAATCAGAACCGACCCCACCCCCTAACGTCGCCTGTAGCGACGGAATCGAGCCCCCGAAGTTCGCCAGCGCCGATCCGTTTTTCTCCCTCCTCCGACGATCGCAGGGGACCACCCCACTGTCGATCTGAAGCCCTCTCCAGCCTCTCTGACGTGGTGTTGGCTGATCTGAACATCGCTGCACGGATAGGAAGAAAATTCAAAACCTAGTTTTGAATCAAAAGGAAGGTATACAGCTGTTAATTATTTAACTGATTTCGACAGTTTAAAACCGTTGCAAACTTTGAAAAATCATATCTTTTTCGTTTCTTGTCGAAATCCAGTGAAACAAGAGACTGTGGACTCGTGTGGACGTCTTCTACATTTTAGAAGAGACCGCATATTTTTCTGAGCCTTCTGCTATTTTTGGTGGAGTGGAACCCAATGTGAGATTTCTAATTTATAAACAATATGGAAAACGACGATGTATAAATTATATAGTCGATGTATGAGTTATATAAGCGTTGTACACCTCTTGCATAAGCTTTGTATAAGTTGTATGTTCGATGTATAAGTTATATATGCGTTGTAAAAATTATATAAGTGTTGAAATAGAAATGAATTGCTATATATATATATATATATATATATATATATATATATATATATATACGCCCCTCGTCCACAAACCATGGACGATATTTATTGGTTGTGATTGGTGTGAAAATTGATTGATAGCGAATGGTTGTTTGGGATTGTTTGTGGTTGATATTGATTGATTGTGGTTGAAAAATACCCATTTGTGGTTGAGAAATATTTGGTTGAAACCACATAGGAGTAGTTTGTGGAAATGAAATAAATATATACATGCCGCCTGCATGCGAACTAGATGCATGATCCCCATTGTCAAAAACCGTGAGGTTTTAAGGTAGAGCGAGGAGACGTACTAGGGACGGTCCCGGTTTTAACTACCCTGCCGTTATGCTGCCGAAATTTTGAATAATATTCATGTGTTTGAATTATTTTCATTTGCAGAAACTATATTTATTCGTTGAATAGAAAACCTTCATGTGTTGAATCTATATTCATTCGTTGAGTAGAAATTCATGTGTTGAACGGTATTCGTGTTTTAAATATAAAAATCACATTTTTATCTATTTATAGAAACTATAGAAAACCTTCATGTGTTGAATCTATATTCATTCATTGGATTGAAATTCATGTGTTGAATGGTATTCATATTTTGAAATAAATTGTTTTATAATAAAAATCACCTTTTTTATCATCTATATGAACTACGTAAAATGACCTTATTTTAAAATAAATTGTTTTACAATAAAAATCCTATTTTATCACTCATATACACTATATAAAATAATAATGTTTTGAAATAAACTGTTTTACAATATAAAAATCACATTTTTATTATATACATGACTTGTTGAAATGTGAAGTGTTAAAAATAGCAACTCGTTCAAATAAATATGCATGAGTCGAAATATTCATTAATTAGCTAATGATATGATTTTTTCCTATGCATGCAACATTAGAATGAATGGTGTTTTTAAACCAAATGGAATCAAATATGAAGTTGAATGGAAAATGATAAGTGATAAGAACTGTATATCAGTACATGCATATTTATTTGAACAGGTTATAGCAAAGGGGCTAGAGAAGAGGAATAAAATTTTGTGCCCGACAAATAGGTACACATTTACTGTTTTGTTTGGGTGATGATTTTATGAGCCTATTGGCTAGGCGCTTGGCTTTTTCTTTTTCTTTTTGACATGAGATGCCCGTGTGGCTATTTGGGAATTTTCCCAGCCCCTCCCGTACAAAGGAGGTTATGGCGAATTTTTCCGAAATTTAAAGGCGTTAGTGAAATATTTGAAGTGAAAAGGATATTAAAATTGTTGAATGAACTATATTTATATAATTATATAAATATAAATAAAATTAAAACGAAACGTGGCCGTGCAGTTCGTATTTTGAAACCGAGATTTCAAACGATTATACCGGGAGATCCGACCATCGGATTTTCCTGAAATCGCAATCGTTGGGTTCGCTTTGGAAAAATCTTTCCAACGGCACCAACTTTGAAAAAATCCAACGGTTGGATTGTTTGGAATGTTTAATTCAAATCTGAAGAAAAACAGCGCCAGAATCGATTATATTTTTATATATATATATATAAATATAATTATATTTAATCGAATAACGACGCTGCAGTTCGTATTTTGAAATCGAAACTTCAAACGATTGTACCGGGAAATCCGACCGTCGGATTTTCCCGAAACTGGAACCGTTGGATTCGTTTTGAAAAGACCTTTCTAATGATGTAAATTTTGTGAAGATCCAACGGTTAGATTTTCAGATATGTGTAAATCAAATCTGAAGAAAAACAGCGCCACGGTCGCGTTATGGCCCGAAGCGTCGTTTTGAATAAATTGGCTATTTTAAAATAAATAAAAATAGGGATGAATCGTTATAAAATATTATAAACAATATGGATGTGATTTAGAAATTAACTGAAGGTTGGCTAAGTCGAATGGTTTCCTGAGTGTTGATCTGATGTTGGTTTCGACCTTCTGGGTTAATATTTGGGAAATCATTCTCTTACTGATTGACGGTTAGTGACTAATGAATTGAAATGATGCGTGTATATGTTAGTGTTGCTCTTGTTTATTATATACGCGAGTTGCTCAGAAAGACCGGGTTTTTCCCATTCTGAATAACTGAATCGACAATAATAAATCGAAGATGAAGACGATGGTCGAAGACCGGAGATCTTCACCACGTTTGGATGGTAACCGAGGTCCTGATTGGGAGGCATCCCGAAATATGGATAATGAGTGGTGATCGTCTAGACGTGCGTGGTGATCGATGGGTTTGCGAGGTATTTAGTGCCTCCGGTTTCGTTCAGACCCAGAACGGACTTGTAAATGGACTGTGTGTCTGACATTGGATTTTATTCTGTGTTGATTGATCTCTATTAAATATGCATCAGTTTGGCGGCGGAGAATTTATTCTTTTGCTTAACGCCCTTCTCTGAAACGCACGAGCTCAGAGGTTGTATATCGATGGGCATCAGTCGCATGGCATGAATTGCATGTGTGGCATGCTAAGATGCAGTGATCAGGGCTTCTGTTGAAAAGCAAAGTCTTGTGGTGATGATCAAAGCACCGCCTATGTGGCATAGCTTTGTGCATAACGTGAATTCGCGAGCCTCACACCCCGGTATGAACCAGAAACGGGAGAAGGATCTCAGGGCGGGCATGCGTTTCTTTCTAGCTAGGGTGGTGTCAGTGACCTACCAGCCCTGACATTTATATACTTTTCACCTGTGTGGTTGTTGCTGTTGCGAGGCGCCTCGGTTAGATCGGACGATCAGGTTCCGATGGAGCCATTCGTTGGCTCATTTACACCCCAAAGGGTGGGGAAACGCAGTGTTCAGGAATTTTAATCCACATCGGTGGACCGACCCTGACGATCCAAAGGCTTGACTGGGTACTTGCCTGAGGGGCGGGCTAGAGCGTCTCAAATTCGGTAAGGACTATCTTTTGCCTTGGTTCAGAATGGAAATCCAATTTCCAAATACGACATCGTGCGGTTTTGATTGTATACCTATATATGGCGACATAGTGGTATGGGGCATTAATGCCGTCTATGATTGATAGTTATGATTTGAAATTGTTTTCAAAACATATAAACACTAGCAATAATATCAAATGCCAATGTTTTATTCGTATCAAGCATATTTTGGCCGTTATAAGGTAAAAACTCTATCCTCCGGTTTGCGTTGCATTGTGTGATGGGAACTGAGTCTTATAATGGCTTCATTTTTATAAAAAGCATTGCGATGGTTAAAAGAATGATTTGTTTTAAAGCACTGGCAATCCAATGGAGTAAACCCGTTCCACGAAAGTGGCGTGGTCCTGTGATTAGCCAAATTATATATGTGTTGAGTAGATTTCTCATACCAGTCCCATGACTGACTCGTAGTTTGTTTCACTTTCAAACTCGGGTGCCCCTTTTTCTACATGGACAGCCTTGTATTCAGGTTTAGCTGGTTCTTCCTGGATAGCCGGAGCTGAAGATGGATTCTATCATTTATCTCTTTTTATGCTGTTCAGCTCCTATTGTACATATTTTGTTTGTTTTCCGTTGTAGACATTTATGTATAGCTGAACTGTATTTGTACTAAGTAAGATCCTGTATACTGTGTAACTCTGATGATTACTTTTATCCAGTATATTCTATTGTTCATTATCTGGTGTATTTATTTAATTTTGTTCTGCTATTATTTGTTTCTGTGTTATATTCCAAAGATTACCCTTGTCTCCGTCTATACGGGAAATGGGGTCATCACAACGTGGTATCAGAGCTTTGGTTAAGCTTAGTTCTGGAATATAACATTTGAATGAACTCGTCAGAAATAGAACCAGTAGTGTTCTAGGACGGGTAACTCTATACAGATAGGATCAGCAATATCCTAGTATGAGTAAAGCAGAATGAAATTACACCTCGATAGACACATTTACATTGAAGTATTTGTCTCTATATTTTGAAATACATTTTCTGTGACCTGACACTTGATCTGCCATTTGCAGAAGTACTAGAAAAATGACTGCCAGAAACAGAAGGAATACAGAACCCGATCTAGAGGCTCTATTAAAGAGATATCGAAATCTGAACGGAGCACAGTTCTTGGGCAATGAATCTATAATTCAGACTCAAGCTTGGATAAGTTCTGTGGAAAGAATATTTGAGCGCATCCAGTTGAGAGATGATCAGAAAAGATTAGTAGCCTCTTGGGCGCTCAAAGAAGAAGCTTTAATCTGGTGGGAAACAATCATCAAAGATAATCCAGAAGGTGATATCACCTGGGACAGATTCAAAGTGATTTTCCTGGAAAGATTTACTCCTCCCGAAGCGACGGAGCGATTATGTGATGAATTTTCTTATCTAATACAAGGTGATATGACCATCCCAGAATATCATAAGAAATTCAACGAACTTGCTCACTTTGCTCCTTATCTGATCCAAGATCCAAAGAGGAAAAATCTGAGATTTATTCATGGTCTGCCCAGAACCAGAAAAGGAAATGACATTATTTGGGTGATCGTAGATCGCTTCACGAAGACCGCCCATTTCATACCTGTCAGATCAAATAGAACTGCTCAGAGTCTGGCGCAGATTTACTTCAGGGAAATAGTTAGACTGCATGGAGTGCCGCTCAGTATAGTCAGTGATAGAGATACAATATTCACTAGCAAATTCTGGGAAGCATTTCAAGTCAAGCTGGGAACGAAGTTGAACTTAAGCACCACTTATCATCCTCAGACAGACGGTCAGACTGAGAGGGTGAATCGTATTTTAGAAGATCTATTGCGTGCTTGTGTTATAGATTTCGGTGGATCATGGGAAGACCATCTGCATTTGGCTGAATTCTCATATAACAACAGTTACCAGGCGAGCCTGACAATGTCGCCATTCGAAGCATTGTATGGTAGACCGTGCCGATCTCCTGCTTGTTGGGTCGAGCCCGGAAATAGACTTGTGTTGGGTCCTGATATGATTCGAGAAGCTGCCGACAAAGTCGATTTTATTAAGAAGCGATTACTCGCCGCTCAAAGCCGACAAAAGAGCTACGCTGATAGGAGAAGAAGGGATATATCATTTGTTGTGGGCGACTATGTATATTTAAAAGTATCGCCGATGAGAGGAGTTATCCGGTTCGGTAAAACTGGAAAGTTGGCGCCCAAATTCATTGGTCTGTTTCCTATTCTGGAACGGGTCGGAACTCTCGCTTATAGGGTTAAATTGCCTGATTGGTTGCCTAGGGTTCATGATGTATTTCACGTATCTCAGCTTCGGAAGCACGTTCATGATCCAGACTTGATCGTGGAAGAAGCATCTCAACAGGATATTGAAATTACCCCTGAATTAGCTGTGAGACGAGAGCCGCTCAAGATCATCGGCAAAGAAACCAAAGAGCTGAGGAACAAGAAGGTTCACTTAGTCAAAGTGCAATGGAGTGGAGATCCGCGAGATTGTACTTGGGAAACTGAGGAGAGCATTCAGAAAGCTTATCCTAGATGCCGAGTGGATATCTCTGATTGACCCTGGTGCAAGGTACATTTACCTTACTTTGCATTACCAATCAGTTCTCTATTCTGTTGTTATTTCCTTTCCATGGATGTACACTTTTAATTCTATAGTCTGAATGATTTTAAAAGAATATAGGAATTGATTTGTATGATTTTGAAAAGTTAAAAACAATTTGATTGTTGCTTGTGTTGTGTGATTGTAGATGTGATTAATTAAAATTACTAAAACAATAGTTAATTTAATTAATAAGAGAATGAATGGTAGAATTTATTCATTTAAATCACACATTGAACTGATTTAAAAATAGATAGGAATATATATACTTGTGCATTATATATGTTTGAACAGGTAAATGGATTAGCTGTTGAGTAAAGATTTTATTTGCGTGCCCGACAAATAGGTAAACCTTAATGAGTTGGATGCGAAATATTATTATATCAACTCCTGTGAATCCCATTGGATGCGGAGTGCTGGTTTTTCTGTGTGAAATAATAAACGTCGCCATAGGATAGTAACAATTAATTTTGAACTACATTACATGGCATACTTCAGAAGATAGGCATACTTCATCATATACCACATAAGCATTTGGAGCTTGTGTGACGAGGTGGAAGATTTACCATACAAGCGAGAGGCTTGTATGGCGATGACTATATTTTGCAGGTTGAACCGATGACTGATATGGACTATTTAAAATTGTAACGATTAAATTTTCCGGATTAATAAAAACCCCACACGGGTCTGGAGTTGACAATAATCACGTCTCTCTAGTTATTAGATACGGCACATGGACTATTTATTTCCCACACGGGTCAGGGTGACGAGAATTTATTCTCTGGAGTTATTGTCAATACATGCTCCCATGTAAACACCAAAATATATCACTATAAATATGTGTATGCTTATTAGGATTTATTGGGTACCTAATACTGCCCAATAAATTTCCAAACCCCTCCCCGTACAAAGGAGGTTATGGTGAAATTTTTCGAAAATTCCGGGTGTTAGCCAAATTTTTGAAGAATTTGAAAATTCTCAGAAACTGAAAAGTTGGAGAATTGAAGCCAGATCGAACGTAGAGTTGATTAATCAAACCACTTTCGGTTTTGTTCCTTTTCGGGGACGAAAAGTTTTAAGTGGGGGAGATTGTAACGACCCAGAAAATCTGAACCAATTTTTTTTTTTAATTGGCTTAAATAATGGATTTTAAATATTTAAAATAAATATTTTAAATAATAGAGATGAAAAGTGAGTTGAATCAACAATTGAAAACGAATATAATTAATTATAATTATAAACAAGGCCTAAAATGGCGCTGTAGTTTCAAAAATTGAATTCAAACTTTGTCGGACTGTACCGGGTGCAAAACAAAACGGATTTTAGTGAAACCAAAAATATTTAAATCTGTTAGTGAATACCTTTCTAACGAATCTGAAAAATCGAATTTTCATAGCGGAAAGCAAAAGTTATGGCCGAATGAATTTTCAGAAAGGTCGCTATGGAATTTATATAGCCCGTGAAATTGGCCATTTTGCATACGACCTCGGAATTCGACGAAACCACTTTTGTTGGATTTGGGATGGGAAGTTATTGCTAGGTTTCAAATTTCATAATTTTTGAAGCTAATATGTGAGCGTGGCAAAGGAAAATGTGTTTTGGTCAATTACAGTTAAATTGGATCGACCAGAAATGGGCCTTTTTGCAAGCAGTCTCATAATTCGACGAAACTAGTTTTGTTGGGACCGTATCGTCAAAACATAGCTAGATTTATTTTTCTGGAATTTTTCAAATCAGTTTGTAGTCCTGGCAAATTGAAATGTACGTTCAAATTAAATATTGAATGTTTTATATTTTAATTTGAAGGAAAACTGACTGAAACAGTCGAATGGGCCTACGAAACATATCCTATTGTGTTCGGAATGGGGGTAAAACGCTAGGGACGACAGTCGTTGGGTTTGGATTGGTGGTCGTGTCAGAAAGCCCCTTTAAAACCTCCTCGACCAATCAAAATTTTTTTTAAAAAAAAAAGAAAAGAAAATTTCCTTTTTCTCTCTCCCCGATATACGGCGGCCACCTCTTCCAAACTTCTCTCCTCAAATCCGGCCGCCTCCGCCACCTGCAGCCACCGCCACCACTCGACTCGCCACCTCCTCTTCTTCAAATCAGAACCGACCCCACCCCCTAACGTCGCCTGTAGCGACGGAATCGAGCCCCTGAAGTTCGCCAGCGCCGATCCGTTTTTCTCCCTCCTCCGACGATCGCCGGGGACCACCCCATTGTCGATCTGAAGCCCTCTCCAGCCTCTCTGACGTGGTGTTGGCTGATCTGAACATTGCTGCACGGATAGGAAGAAAATTCAAAACCTAGTTTTGAATCAAAAGGAAGGTATACGACTGTTAATTATTTAACTGATTTCGACAGTTTAAAACCGTTGCAAACTTTGAAAAATCATATCTTTTTCGTTTCTTGTCGAAATCCAGTGAAACAAGAGACCGCGGAATCGTGTGGACGTCTTCTACATTTTAGAAGAGACCGCATATTTTTCTGAGCCTTCTGCTATTTTTGGTGGAGTGGAACCCAATGTGAGATTTCTAATTTATAAACAATATGGAAAACGACGATGTATAAATTATATAGTCGATGTATGAGTTATATAAGCGTTGTACACCTCTTGTATAAGCGTTGTATAAGTTGTATGTTCGATGTATAAGTTATATATGCATTGTAAAAATTATATATGTGTTGAAATAGAAATGAATTGCTATATATAAATATATATATATATACACGCCCCTCGTCCACAAACCATGGACGATATTTGTTGGTTGTGATTGGTGTGAAAATTGATTGATAGCGAATGGTTGTTTGGGATTGTTTGTGGTTGATATTGATCGATTGTGGTTGAAAAATACCCATTTGTGGTTGAGAAATATTTTGTTGAAACCACATAGGAGTAGTTTGTGGAAATGAAATAATATATACATGCCGCCTGCGTGCGAACTAGATGCATGATCCCCATTGTCAAAAACCGCGAGGTTTTAAGGTAGAGCGAGGAGACATACTAGGGACGGTCCCGGTTTTAACTACCCTGCCGTTATGCTGCCGAAATTTTGAATAATATTCATGTGTTTGAATTATTTTCATTTGCTGAAACTATATTTATTCGTTGAATAGAAAACCTTCATGTGTTGAATCTATATTCATTCGTTGAGTAGAAATTCATGTGTTTAATGGTATTCGTGTTTTAAATATAAAAATCACATTTTTATCTATATATAGAAACTATAGAAAACCTTCATGTGTTGAATCTATATCCATTCGTTGGATTGAAATTCATGTGTTGAATGGTATTCATATTTTGAAATAAATTGTTTTATAATAAAAATCACCTTTTTTATCATCTATATGAACTACGTAAAATGACCTTGTTTTAAAATAAATTGTTTTACAATAAAAATCCTATTTTTATCACTCATATACACTATATAAAATAATAATGTTTTGAAATAAATTGTTTTACAATATAAAAATCACATTTTTATTATATACATGACTTGTTGAAATGTGAAGTGTTAAAAATAGCAACTCGTTCAAATAAATATGCTTGAGTCGAAATATTCATTAATTAGCTAATGATATGATTTTTGCCTATGCATGCAACATTAGAATGAATGGTGTTTTTAAACCAAATGGAATCAAATATGAAGTTGAATGGAAATTGATAAGTGATAAGAACTGTATATCAGTACATGCATATTTATTTGAACAGGTTATAACAAAGGGGCTAGAGAAGAGGAATAAAATTTCGTGCCCGACAAATAGGTACACATTTACTGTTTTGTTTGGGTGATGATTTTATGAGCATGTTGGCTAGCCGCTTGGCTTTTTCTTTTTCTTTTTGACATGAGACGCCCGTGTGGCTATTTGGGAATTTTCCCAGCCCCTCCCGTACAAAGGAGGTTATGGCGAATTTTTCCGAAATTTAAAGGCGTTAGTGAAATATTTGAAGTGAAAACGATATTGAAATTGTTGAATGAACTATATTTATATAATTATATAAATATAAATAAAATTAAAACGAAACGTGGCCGTGCAGTTCGTATTTTGAAACCGAGATTTCAAACGATTATACCGGGAGATCCGACCATCGGATTTTCCTGAAATCGCAACCGTTGGGTTCGCTTTGGAAAAATCTTTCCAACGGCACCAACTTTGAAAAAATCCAACGGTTGGATTGTCTGGAATGTTTAATTCAAATCTGAAGAAAAACAGCGCCAGAATCGATTATATATATATATATATATAATTATATTTAATCGAATAACGACGTTGCAGTTCGTATTTTGAAATCGAAACTTCAAACGATTGTACCGGGAAATCCGATCGTCGGATTTTCCCGAAACTGGAACCGTTGGATTCGATTTGAAAAGACCTTTCTAATGATGTAAATTTTGTGAAGATCCAACGGTTAGATTTTCAGATATGTGTAAATCAAATCTAAAGAAAAACAGCGCCATGGTCGCGTTATGGCCCGAAGCGTCGTTTTGAATAAATGTAAAAGCATAATTTTGCTCATAAACTGGTCGAGCATGATCCAAACAATCAATCTATCACAATCCATATCAATAACCAAGTATATTTGGCTCAATCACATTTCATGTTACAATAAAATGGTATTTTATTGTCTGCACATCTTCTACATTTCATATGCATAAAATAAAAAAGTATTTTATTGTTTTCAATTCCTATGTTCATATGACAAATAAAAAGAAATTTTATTTGTGTAACACTTTCTATGTTTTCCAATGACAAATAAAAAGAGTATTTTATTTGTATACACAATTCTATCTTTCTAATGACAAATAAAAAGAGTATTTTATTTGCATACATGTTTTCTAATTTTCTAATAACAAATAAAAAGAGTATTTTATTTGTATACATGTTTTCTACTTTTCTAATGACAAATAAGAAGAAAATTTTAGTTGCATAACAATTACAATGCTTTTAATGACAAATAAATAAAAAAATGTTTTATTTGTATATCAAGTACAATGTCTCTAATGATAAAAAAAAAGAATATTTTATTTGTCTAACACTTATAATGTCTCTAATGACAAATAAAAAAGAATATTTTATTTGTCTAACAATTACAATGTCTCTAGTGTCAAATAAAAAAAATATTTTATTTGCGTACAAATTTCCTATATCTAACATAACAAATAAAAATGAATATTTATTTGTACACAAATTTCTATTTTTAATATGATAAATAAAAATGAATATTCATTTGTACACACATTTCTATCTTTAATATGACAAATAAAAATGAATATTTATTATTGGTAAACAAATTTCTAACTTTAACATGACAAATAAAAATGAACATTTATTTGTACACAATTTCAATATTTAACATGTCAAATAAAAATGAATATTTTTATTTGCATACAATTTCAATATTTAACATGGCAAATAAAAATGAATTATTTTTATTTGCAAACAATTTCATTTAAACATGGCAAATACAATTGCATACAAATTCTATGTATAACATGACAAATAAAAATGTTTATTTTAATTTGTATACAATTTCAATGTATAACATGACAAATAAAAATGTCTATTTTAATTTGTATACAATTTCAATGTATAACATGACAATTCTATTTTGTTGATAACTCTACTTCAACAAAACATATAAAAATGATATTTCTATTTTGTTGACAATCCTATTTCAACAAAACATATATAAATGATATTTCTATTTTGTTGACAATCCTATTTCAACAAAACTGATAAAAATGATATTTCTATTTTGTTGACAATTCTATTTCAACAAAACATATAAAAATGATATTTCTATTTTGAACATCACAAATAAAAATAATATTTTTATTTGTATACAAATTCTTACATTAACATGACACATAAAAATGATATTTTTATTTTGTCTACAAATTTCAATAATTCCATTATATACAATTAAGTCAAACAGATCACAACAACAGCACCAATCAATGCAAATCAAATCGCGTACAACAACAAACTAAATTTACAGCGTATATGTAAGAATTTCTAAACACGATAATAATTAATTAATTTTTAATTATTTAAATAATAAATCTCACATCGAGTTTACTCCATTTAAAATTGTAGAAAGCTCCAAATCAGTT
Organism: Allium sativum; assembly: GCA_030737875.1. Lineage (NCBI taxonomy): Eukaryota > Viridiplantae > Streptophyta > Magnoliopsida > Asparagales > Amaryllidaceae > Allium > Allium sativum. The sequence continues at coordinate 498,651,286 of CM060920.1, forward strand.
CTGGTCTATTTCATCGCGTAGTGTCCGTCGCCACGATCGCAACGTGACTGAGTTTGTAATTTTCTGATATCACATGCAAAAGATATCTTATTTTAAACATCGCATAATTAAATAACTAATTAAAATTCCTTAATTATATAATTACCAAATTAACAACATTTGGAAAAAAATTGATGCCGTTAGTCCTCTTCTTCTTCGTGCAAAGCCGATTGCCCCAAACCCATTGTTGGAACTTAGGGTTCCATTTTGCGCCGCCCACAAGCCTTGCGCCGCCAATCTGGAGGCGCCACCACGTCCCCCTACGTGAGAGCACCCGTTGTTGACCACTGCTCGAAATCTGCACCCCCCTGTGCTCCTAGAAAACCCTACGACGCTAGCGAGTTTGGGTAGAAAAATCGAGCGAATTATCATACGAATTTTAATCATCACCGTATGTATAGAAAGATGATGAAATTCTCTACAATATTCGCTTAATATGTATTGAATAATTATGCTTGGATTTTGAGAGATTAAGAAGAGAATTTGGGATAAATTCGGCCATTAATTTCTGAAAGTGGCGGCCGCGTTAAAATAGAGGATTAGGGTTTTCTAATTTTTTTTATTGACCTATATTTATAATATTTACTTCCTTAATTTTCAAAAAAACCCATTAACTGATATTAACTCTAAATTCAGCCCAGCGAATGTCTCCCTTAGCCAAATACCCCTATTCCGGACACAATGGACTAGGCCTCATCAACCCATTTTTTTTAATTTAAAATATAAAACATTTAATTATTTATTTTGATCGTACATTTTAATTTGCTGGGGCCACATACTGACTCCAAAAATTCCCGAAAATTAAATCTAGCCATGTTTTGGCGATACGGTCCTAACAAAATTAATTTCGTCGAATTTGGAGACCGTTTGAAAAATGGTTATTTTCTGGTCGATCCAAATTGACTGAAATTGACAAAACACGTTTAGATTTATTAGGCTCACATATTAATTCCAAAAATTATGAAAATTGGAATCTTGCAATAAATTGACATTCTGGATCCAACCCAAGTGGTTTCGTCAAAAACGGAGATCGTCTGCAAAATGGCTATTTATAAGGGCTATATATTATGTTAAATTCCATAGCGACTATTCTGAATATTAAAGTAGACATAACTTTTTATTCCCGCTATGAAATTTCAATTTTTCAGATCCGTTAGAAAGATATTTTTAAAGATTTAAATATTTTTGGTTTTACTGAAATCCGATTTATTTTGAATCCTGTACATTCAGTCAAAGTTCAAATTCAAATTTTCAAACTGTTGCGCCATTTCAGGCACGTTATATAATTCCAATAAATATTTACGTTCTAACTTCGATCTAAATAAATTTTTAATCGTTATTATTTAAAATAAATCAATTTAAATATCCAAAATTCATTAAAATTGCTAAAATAAAATTTTAAAATTGGTTCCAAAATTCTGGGTTGTTACAATCTCCTCTACTTAAAATCTTTTCGTCCTCGAAAAGGAACGGAGCTGAAAGTTGTTTTAGCTAACCAACTCAACTTTTTTTTAATGGTTTCCATAATTTTATTAGTTGAATTAATAATCACACAACACAATCATCAATCAGTTAGTTAATTAGCTTTTCAAATATATATAACTTTTATATGTTCAAAAATCATATTTTCTAAAATTGGATTATATATATATAATGACAAATATGTTAATTATAAACTTGTCACCCTCAACTCATTTTAGGGCATTTCTAACCCCATCTCTAACGAGTTTTTCTCATTCTAGGATGCTACTGATTTTATCTCTAATGAGTATTTTTTTTATAAGATATTTCTAATCCTACCTCTGATGAGTCTTTTGTTCAGTTCCAACGAGTTGTACCCCAAAGATTTGAGTTAACCAAAGCTCTGATACTAGTGTAACGATACGGATTTCGCCCGGACCTAATAGATCGCAAAATCAATGAAGACTGTTCGAATCCCACATACGCTAACTTTGGGCATACAACACATCAGAAAAAATAACAGAAGACTTTTTATAAACATCATAATAATGTTACATCAGAGTACAGAATATATCAGAGTGCATCGAATATAATACAACGGAAGATTAATTTACAATAAAAGTAATACAATGCAGTGGAACAAATAAACTAATGCAGCGGAAGACTATCATTGATCTGGCCACAGCTTTAAGCTTCGATCCAAAATCCTGCCTAATAAATAAATATCTGCAAAACAAGCCACTCGACTTCCTATGTGGAAAAGAGGGCACCCGAGTTTGCAAAGTGAAATAAACTACGAGTAAGTCATGTGACTGGTATGAGAAATCTTACTTAACTTACCTAATAATAAAGCAAATCACAGGACCATGCCGCTAATGTGGAATAGGTTTATTCCATTGGATTGCCATTGCATAAACATCAACCATAATTAAACATATGGGTCTACAATGCATCAATCAACATGAAATTCCTTAATCTACCCATATAGGCTTAATCCCTAAACATGGATTTCAAAATCCAATTCACTTTAGAGAAATTATTTCTTTGGACTTTATTTCCCGATTTCTTATTTCAAATCATTTGAAATACATATGTAGCTTTTATAATAAAATAGATTTCACTTCAGGATCTCAGAAACAAAACATTTGGAAATATGAATTCCAAAACGTAACAATGTATACAAACAAGTATGCAACCAAATATCGGTCATATTCCCTTAGACAAGGCTGTACGCACCTTAACCAATATATATATATATGTGCACCTAACGGCTACAATAACGATGCGCCATCCCACCTATGGGGGAATACATACACCGTCCTCCATTTTTAGTCATTCTCGGATCACCTGATCTCTAGCCACATACTTGCTAAATCATTTTATATCCCGAAGTAGGGAAAATCATTTCCCAACATAATAATCACAAGTACTTTCAAGTCTATATAGATTTCCACTTCCAAAACATTTCGAAATCATCGGGTATATCCCTCGAAATACTTTCTATTTTATAAAACATTTTATAAAACGTTCCCTGTCCAAAATCAGGAATACTATTCTTTTTACTTAAGAAATATCATTTCAGAATCATTTATTAAATTTTGAAATAAAAACATCGCTAAACACCTTATAGTCAAACTGTAAAGTATTTCACAAGGTGTTAACACATAGATATTTTTACCCGACCCAATGCTAAATGTAAAATCATAATTTTTCTTGTAAACTGGTCAAGCACGATCCAAACAATCAATCACAATCTATATCAATAACCAAGTATATTTGGCTCAATCACATTTCATGTTACAATAAAAGGGTATTTTATTGTCTACACATCTTCTACATTTCATATGCATACAATAAAAAAAGTATTTTATTGTTTTCAATTCCTATGTTGATATGACAAATAAAAAGAAAATTTATTTGTGTAACACTTTCTGTTTTTTCCAACGACAAATAAAAAGATTATTTTATTTGTATACACAATTCTATCTTTCTAATGACAAATAAAAAGAGTATTTTATTTGCATACATGTTTTCTACTTTTCTAATGACAAATAAAAAGAGTATTTTGTTTGTATACATGTTTTCTACTTTTCTAATGACAAATAAAAAGAAAATTTTATTTACATAACAATTACAATGTTTTTAATGACAAATAAATTTAAAAAATGTTTTATTTGTATAACAATTACAATGTCTCTAATGAAAAATAAAAAAAGAATATTTTGTTTGTCTAACACTTACAATGTCTCTAATGACAAATAAAAAAGAATATTTTATTTGTCTAACAATTAAAATGTCCCTAATGACAAATAAAGACATCAGTAATCATACAAAAGATGTGAAGACCTCCGGTCTTCAACCACCATCTTCATCGTCGACATATTGTCGAATCAGTTATTCAAAATGGGATAAACCCGGTCTTTCTGAATAACTCGCGTATATAATAAACAAGTGCTATAAAAGCACAACATACACCTCATTCCAATTCTGAATATTCTTTTATTTAAATATTCATATCCTTTGGGAAATGTTCCCATTAATTTTATCAAAGATAAATTCTATAAATTTATTCTTTAATCTTCCTTTGGATATTAATTCAAAACAAATTATGGTTTATCCAAACTAGTCGGGATTAGCGAACCTTAACGAAGTAATCATTTGTTTAATTTCTCAATCCCAACATATTCATCCCATGAAGTAAAACTGGTAATACTTCATATCTAACACCACGGTGTTTTCGGTAAAATTAATTACCTTTTCACGTTCAAATCTAATTAAAGATTTAACTATCGCTTGGAGCAAAACTGGTGATGATCCATTCTCGATCATTTCAAACTAATTAAAGATTCATTAATACTCCACTATTTTAATCTTCCCAAAAATCAATATTAATGATTATTCAACTTCTAGGAAAAATAATTCCTGTCTTTAACTAGGTTAAAGAACCAGTGTCATTTAAAACACAGTTCAAGATAAACCCAAAATCACATTCCATCAGTCTCTAACTGTAAATTAGTAAGAGAACAATTCCCTAAGTAGTAATCCCGAAGGCCGAAACCAACATCAGATCAGTAACCAGGAAACCATTCAACTTAGCTAATCTCTAGTTAGTTTCTAATTTTCTTAACTTCATTGGGTCTAATAATAGTATTATTAAAGATAACATTCATGATAAACCCAAATTCTCATTCCATTGTCAATCGGGTTAAAGAACAAGTGTTATTTAAAACACCGTTCACGATAAACCCAAAAATCCAATTTAAATTCAATTTCAATTAAATATTAATTAACTAGAAAATTTCACTAAATCTTAATTAAAAGACTTATTCTTTTCTCAACTGAGTTTAAGAACAATGTTATTTAAGACACCATTCACGACAAATCCAACACCCCATTTGATATTAAATACAAGGCTCTGAATAGAAAATATATCGGCTTCTATTCAATATCAAATTCTGAAACCAACAAATATCGTATTGGAAATAACGATATAAATATATCTTTCAAGCTTCCATAACAGTACCTGTATAATCACGAAATCCAACTTCGAAATATTCCGAAGATAATTTCGATTCAAATCCATTCCAATTCATATATTGGAAATTCTAGTTATTTTTAAAACCATTTCAAATCCAATTTATTTATTTAAAAATATTGGATTATAATTCTAGTTCATAACTAGTTTATTTTGATAAAAAAATATTTTTATCTTTTCATATATGGAATTTTTCATCCCATTTCTTTCCTAACCATTTATTATGATTTTACACAAATTATTAATATTTTTAATAATTTTATCAATGCCCGTACAGTCGATTTCCATAAATGGCCATCGAACTGCACCTACAGCGACCTTTTCCAAATTTGATTTGGGCATAATTCCAAATCCAACTATTAGATTTCAAATCCCTCATATTCGTTGGAAATCTCTTTTTTATACGAACCCAATAGTTCCGGTTTCAGGAGAATCTGACGGTCGGATCTCCCGTAATGTCCATTCGAAGTCAATGGTCGAAATTCGCGAACTGCCGCGGCGCGACGCGTTCTATTTAGGCCATTAAATATATATATTATATATATTTCGTCGATTTCCTTTTAAAACATATTTTATAAATCGTTTTAAATTCGTATTCAAAACGATTTCAACTTCATATTCAATTTCAAATCAAAATTGAATATTCCATATCACTAATATATAAATGATAATATTTTCAAACTTTAGATTTTGAAATCAATTCCTTTTCGATATTTATTATAAAATGAATAAAATTGATATAAATACCGTTTACGTCAAAATGGCGTTAATCTAATCAACACGGCTTATATAACTAAATATATTCGTGTCCATCCCATATCGGACATCAAAATCAGATTTTGATCTTTTACTGAATATTATTTTAAAATATTCATACATTCTGAACTGGATTAGACATTGTCAGTTACCATATAATGTTATTTATCTGGATTTCATATAACACATGTATGTCACAACAATAATAAATAATCAACCATCATCTAGATTGCACCACACAACTGTATAAGCGATAAATATAAATAATTAACGCGTATAACAATCCGTCAACCAATCGATTAACATACAACTAAACAATTAGGATTAGTGTACGTCAAATATCATCCTAATACCCGTGTGGGGTTTTGTGACGATCCCAAAACCCCGTGACACGGTGTTAAGGATAATCATTGGAATATAACACATTAATCATCATTAGCATATCACAGATAATAGCATAAACAGAAAAATAGAATAATTTACACACATATGACAGCGGAATCATATAGATATCATCACATCAGAGAAGCACAGTACAGGATACAACTTAGTGCATAATGATACATAATCAGTCACCATCGCCTGAGGCGGAATCATAATATAGATACAATAATGGCGGAGAATATCCAAATCAGCACGGTGTAGTCAAGCCTCGCCATGAGCCAAAAGATGCGTCAGAAACCTGTAACTAGGCTGCCCGTGTGAAAATGAGGGCACCCGAGTTTGCAAGGTGAAACAAACTACGAGTCAGTCATGGGACTGGTATGAGAAATCTATTCAACTTATTAACAACAATAATAAGGCAAATCAAAGGACCACGCCACTTTCGCGGAACGGGTTTACTCCAATGAGTGCTAGTGCATGAAATAAAATAACGATTAAATCAACGCAATGCTTTTTATAAAATGAAGCCATTATAAGACTCATGTCCCATCACACAATGCAACGCAAGCCGGAGGATAGAGTTTTTACCTTATAATGGCCAAAGATGCTTCATACGAATAAAACAAAGGTGTTCGATATTATTACTAGTGCATATATGTTTCAAAAGCAATTCAATCATAAATATCAATCCTAGGCGGCATAGCTACCATCTACTATGTCGCCATACTAGTAATACAATCACATTCGCATATTTCGTATTGGAAATTGGATTCCTTCATGAGTCGAGGCAAGGGGCAAGATCCTCTCCGTTCGAGACACTCTAGCAAATGTCCCAGGACCCCACTATGATCCTTGGAATCGGCTGAGCCGGTCCTCTCTTACTTTTGAGGATTGGCAATTCCTGAACACACGTTTCCCGGTCCTTACAGACCTATAATCGAGGAGCCTCGCATTCCAACAACCACACTGGTGAAAAGTATATATAATGTCAGGGCTGGTAGGTCACTGACACCACCATAGCTAGAAAGAAACGTCGTGCACTCCCAGCGGTCCGTCTCCCGTTTTTGACTCATACCGAGGTGTGAGGCTCGCGAATTCACGTTATACACAAAGCTACGTCACACAGACCATGCTTTGATCATCAACCACAAGACTTTGCTTTGCAACAGAAGCCTTGATCATATGCCACTTAGGCGTGCCACACAGGCAATCCACTCCATGCGACTGATTTCTGTCAATACATAACCTCTGAGCTCGTACGTCTCAGAGAAGGGCGTTAAGCAAGAGAATAAATTCTCCGCCGCCAAACAAATATATATTTAACAGAGATCAATCAACACAGAACAAAATCCCATGTCAGACACACAGTCCATTTACAAGTCCGTTCTGGGTCTGAACGAAACCGGAGGCACCAATTCCTCGCATATCCGTACAATCAACAGTATGTTTGGACGGCTACTACTTCAATTCCTTCATGGTAGCTACTCCAATCACGAGCATCAGTAGCGCCCATCCATCCAATGTGGAGATCGTCGGTCTTCAGTCGTCTTCGACTCTTCGACTTCTCAACGTCGATCGATTATTTGAAATGAGATAAACTCGGCCTTTTCAAATAACCCACGTATATTTAGATTTTCAAATCAATCAATCACATGGTTGGACTATTCAACAATCACATTTCAGTTATTTAGTTATAATTTTCATGTCAAATACATTCAACCATCACATATCAAGCAAACACAACAAGATTGGTTTATTTAATTTTCAGGTCGTGTCGATGCACTGGCGCTGCTTTCCACCAATTTTGTTTTACACATATATGAAAATCTAACCGTTGGATCTTCACAAATTTTACATCATTAGGAAGGTCATTTCAAAACGAATCCAACGGTTTCGGTTTTGGGAAAATCCGACGGTCGGATCTTCCACACTAACCATTTGAAGTTACGATTTCAATTTACGAACTGCAGCGTCGTTATTCGATTTAATTTAATTATATATATATAAATATAATCGTTTCTGGCGCTGTTTTTCACTAATTTTGAATTAAACATTCCAGACAATCCAACGGTCGGATCTTCACAAAGTTGGTGCCGTTGGAAAGATATTTCCAAGGCGAACCCAACGGTTGAGGTTTCGGGAAAATCCAATGGTCGGATCTTCCGCACTAGTCGTTTGAAATCACGGTTTCAAAACATGAACTGCACGGCCACGTTTCGTTTTAATTCTATTTATATTTATATATTTATATAAATATAGTTCATTCAAAAATTCCTATATCGTTTCCACTTCAATTATTTCACTAACGCCTTTAAATTTTGGAAAATTTCGCCATAACCTCCTTTGTACGGGAGGGTCTGGGAAAATTCCCAAATAGCCACACGGGCGTCCCATATCAAAAAGAAAAAGAAAAAGCCAAGCGGCTAGCCAACAGGCTCATAAAATCATCACCCAAACAAAGCGGTAAATGTGTACCTATTTGTCGGGCACAAAATTCTATTTCTCTTCTCTAGCCCCTTTTTCTTTAACCTGTTCAATAGATATGCATGTACATATATACAATTTCTAACATTTATCATTTTCCATTCAATTTCATATTCGATTTGCTTTGGTTTAAAAACACCATTCGTTCTAATGTTGCATGCATAGGCTAAAATCATATCATTAGCTAGTTAATGTATATTTCAACTCATGCACGTTTATTTGAACAAGTGGCTATTTTTAACACTTCACATTTCAAAGATGATAATTTTGGCGAACTAAAATAGATTTCAACACATGACTATTTTACTTAGTTCCTATGCATGTTAAAAATAATATTTCTATCACAAATATTTATTTCAACGTCCGCATATCTTTAGCATATCACACATATGATAAAAATGATATTTTTATCGTTCAAAATATTTATTCAACAAATAGATGGTTTCAACACTTCATAGTTTCAATAAAAATGTAATTTTTATTGTTCGATCTTTTTATTCAACACATGAACTTTTCCACTACACACACTTCTCAACAAATGAGTATTTCCACACATGGACATTTTATTTATGTTGTTCATATTAGAAAGATAAGATTTTTATTGTTGAAACTATTTATATAAGGCGAATATTTTTCTTACTTCATATATAATAAAAATGTGATTTTTATTGTTTAAACACTTCATTCATTCACAAATGAATTTAATTTTCACACAACACTTTTCAACACATGAATATTTCCACACACGGACATAGTTTCAATATATGATTTTAATTTCAACGCATGAAACTAATTTCAACATATGAAAAGAATTCTAACACACAAAGATTATTCAAAATTTCGGCAGCATAACGGCAGGGTAGTTAAAACCGGCACCGTCCCTAGTACGGCTCCTCGCTCTACCTTAAAACCTCGCGGTTTTTGACAATAGGGATTCATGCATCTAATTCGCACGCAGGCGGCATGTTTATTTTTATTTCCACAAATTTTTCCAATTCATTTCAATCACCAATGGGTATTTTTCAACCACAACCAAACAATATCAACCACAAACAATTATTCAACCATTCGTATTTTTCATCCAATATTTCACACCAATTCACCACAATAAATATCGTCCATGGTTTGTGGACGAGGGGAGTATATATATATATATATATAATATAATATATATTTGCTATATTTCACTAGCATTTCAACACATATACCAATTTTTCTATGCATGTAAAAATTCATACTTCGCTCATATAGCTTACACTACGCATGTACATGATGTATACAACACGTATGTAATTTATATTTCGCTTATATAAATTATACACGACATTTTCCATTTAATTTCACGTTAATTTAGATTTCTCACCTTGGTTTTCTGAGCGCTAAATATCGATACGATGTCAGAAAAATCCGCAGCTTCTTCTATTGGGTAGAGAGCTTCCTTGCGGTCTCGATGTTTCCTGTTTCATCGAATTTCGTTAACACACCAAAAAGATATGATTTTTCAAAGTGTAAAGATCAAAGAAAAACTCACTTTCAGAAAGCTTCAAAACTAGGTTTGCGGTTTTCACGAGAACCGGGGCACGAGGGGACGATCAGGAAGTTGGACGTGGAAGAGCTTAGAGAGGGCTACAGGCGCGCGGCGGTTTGGTGGGGTTCGGTGGTGCAGATCGGCGGCGGCGGCGGTTTGAAGGTCGGAAGTTTGGAAGGGGATATCTCGACGTAGAGGCGACGATAGGGGGAGCTCCTTATATGGATTTGAAGAGGGGAGGGAGAACTACAAAAAGTTGAACTGGGGGAGGAGCTAATTCGAGCTGTGGCGATCGGAAATCGCCAGGGAAGGGGAAAAAGGGTTTCCGCCGTCGAAGTCGGGGTCGGGGGGGGGGGGGTTCTGATTTTTTATTATTATTTATGAATGGAGAAATATGATTGGCCGAGGACTATATTAAATTTTTAAATAGTGTTTTCTCAAACGAACTCCTTTTTAAACCCAACGACTGTCGCCCCTAGCTAAATACCCTCATTCCGGACACAATGGGATATGTTTCGTAGGCCAATTCGACTGTTACAGTCAGTTATTTTTCAAATTAAAGTATAAAACATTTAATTTTTAACTCTGAACGCACATTTCAATTTGCCAGGGCCACAAACTGATTCGAAAAATTCCAGAAAAATAAATCTAGCTATGTTTTGACGCTACGGTCCCAACAAAACTAGTTTCGTCGAATTCTGAGGTCGTTTGAAAAATGGCCATTTTCTGGTCGATCCAATTTAACAGAAATCGACCAAACACATTTTCTTTTGCCACGCTCACATACTAGCTTCAAAAATTATAAAATTTGAAACCTAGCAATAGTTTGACATCCCGGACCCAACAAAAGTGGTTTCGTCGAATTCCGAGGTCGTATGAAAATATCAATTTTTCAGGGCTATATTCTATATACCGACTCTTCTGAAAATTCATTCGGCCATAACTTTTGATTCCCGTTATGAAACTTCGATTTTTCAGATTCGTTAGAAAGGTATCGACTAACAGATTTAAATATTTTTGTTTTCGCTAAAATCCGATATATTTTCCACCCTGCACAGTCAGTCAAAGTTTGAATTCAAATTTTCAAACTGACTCACTATTCCTAATTCACTATTTTATTGAAATATTCTATTTCAATTGTTCAAATTCCTTTGAAATAACCAATTTAAATTTTTTTAAATTGGCTCGTATTTTCCGGGTTATTACAGGTTTCAACCAACAAATACTGAATATTATTTGTGCAGTTTGGCGATGTGTAAAATTTATCGTCCCAATCCATATCAGTCAAATGGGTGTACATAAACAAGTCGTCCGATTTGTAAATGAATATTTATTTTATTTATATATATATATACGTTAAAAATTATATTTTCGGCGAACAAAAATATATTTCGACTCATGACTGTTTTTATTACTTCATATACATGATAAAAATATTATTTTCATCGTTCCAAGAATTTATTCAACACATGAGTATTTTTACCACTTCACATACATGATAAAAATATTATTTTTATCGTTCAAAGAATTTATTCGACACATGAGTATTTTTAACACTTCAAACATACAATAAAAATGTTATTTTTATTGTTCAAACAATTTATTTAAAACATGAATATTTTTATATACTTCATTTCACATCACAAACCAAATTCACAACAAAAAACCAATCAAAGCACACAACCAAACAAACAATTTGTCCATGGTCTGTGGACGACGGGGAGCAGTTTATATATGTAGTTATAAATTAAATAATTGTACAAAGAAAATTATAGTGAGGAGTTCTCACCTTTGGGATCCACTCCTCCATTCTTTAGCGGACGATTTGGATTTCGTTCAGCCTCCAGTCCGTTCCATCGCACTCTATTTCACGAAATTTCTATTAAAAATCACATTTTTAATTCTCTACTCCTATAAAAATCATATTTTTATTTCTCTAACTTCATAATAAAGATCATATTTTTATATTGCTTCATCTATAAAGGTCTCATCTTTATATTCGTAAAAATCTAATCTTTATATATTAAAAATCATGCTTTTCTACTTTAAAAAAATAAGCTTTTCCATTTTAAAAATCCGATCTTTTTCTAAATGAAAAATCAAATCTTTATTCATTTAAAAATCAAATCTTTCATGTATACAAAAACCTCATCATTCTCTTATGAAAAATCATATTTTTCCACAAGCTCTAATATATATATATAAATATATATAAATTACATTTTAAAACAACGCCATTATATAAAAAAAATCAAATTTAAAAAAACGAGGTATTACATATAAATGAAAACTAAAAAAACTTACTGTGTGTCAGGTTTTTTCTCAACGGAGGGCTTCATCGTCGGAGTGGAGGGCTGTCGGGGCGGTGGTGGCGTCACTGGTGGGGCGGGGGTCGGTTCAGGTGGCGGCGCTAGCTAGAGCGCGGCAGTGGACTAGGGTTTCAGAGGGAGGGGGGCTACAGCCTAAATCGAAGAGGGAAGGGGGAAGAAGGAGGTCGAAGGAGGGAGAGCAGATCAGAGCAGCGGCGGCGTGTGTCTAAGGTGCGGCGGCGCCTACGTCAAAGGGGGGTTGCGCGATGGAGGGTGCGGTCTGGAGTTCGATTGCGATTGTTTTTTTTTCTTTTCTATTTTGAAGTCAACAGGTAAGGAAAGGGAAGGGGTTAAGGAGAATATATATATATATATATATTTATATTTAATTTTAATTTAAAATCCAAAAAGTTACCTTTTTCATTCGAACCCCAAATCGAACCCAATGACTGTCGCTTTTAGCTAATTGCCTCCATTTCGAACACAATGGGATATGTCTCGCAAGATGATTCGACTGTTACGATCAATTTTTCTTTAAATTAAAATATAAATTAGTATATATTGAATTTAAGCGCACATTTTAATTTACTGGGGCCACATACTAACTCCAAAAATTCCAAAAAAATAAATCTAGCTATGTTTTGACGATATGGTCCTAACAAAACTAATTTCATCGAATTTGAAGACAGTTTGAAAAATGGCCATTTTCTGGTCGATCCAAATTGACAAAAACCGTCAAAACACGTTTTCTTTTGCCACACACACATATTGATTCAGAAAATTATGAATTTTGGAATCTAGCAATAATTTGATATTCCGGATCCAAAAAAATTGGTTTTATCAAAAACGGAGGTCGTTTGAAAATTGCTATTTTTAAGGGCTATATTTCCATAGCAGCTATTCTGAATTTTCAACTGGACATAACTTTTTATTCCCGCTATGAAATTTCAATTTTTCGGATTCGTTGGAAAGATATTTTCAAATAGATTCTAATATTTCTAGTTTCACTAAAATTCGATTTATTTTGAATCCTGTACATTCGTTTGAAATTTGAAATCGAATTTTCAAACTACCACGTCATTTCCAATTTCTTTTATAATTAAAATAAATATTTATATCCAACTTCGATTTAAATATATTTATACATTCAATTCTATTCAAACTAAATTTCTCGTCGTTATTATTTGAAATAATTCATTTTATATAATAAAAATTCATTAAACATGCCAAAATAAAAAATTTAAATTGGTTCTGATTTTTCGAGTTGTTACAATCACCCCCACTTAAAATCTTTTCATCCTCGAAAAGGAACGAAGATGAAAGTTGTTTAACTAATCAACTCAACTTTCGGTTTGGCTTTCATTCTTCAACTTTTTAGTTTCTAAGAATTTTCAAATTGTTCAAAAATTTGGCTAAAACCCTAAATTTTCAAAAAATTTGGCTAACACCCTAAATTTTCAAAAAATTTCGCTATAACCTCCTTTGTACGGGGAGCACCGGGAAAATCCTCAAGCCGTCACACAAGCCCTCTCGTCTCAAAAAGAAAAAGAAAAATCCAAAAGGCTAGCCAATCAGCTCATAAAATCATCCAAACCCAATAAATTAGTACACATGTACCTATTTGTCGGGCATACAATTTTATTCCTCTGCTTAGCTTCCCTGCTATGACCTGTCCAATGTATGTACATGTATATGCATGTGTAATGACCCGCATTTGCAGAGGTATTATAATTAATTAATTTAATTATATAAATAGTGATATAGTGAATTAAATGGTGGTTTAATTAAATAATGGTGAATATTTAATTAAAATAATAAATTAAATAATATATTTAATTCTGAAATAAACAGAATTGGCTGAAATGACGATATGGTGTGAACTGGATCATCTGTGATATTTAATTCAGCTTGGAATTGAATTTGAATAACGAATATATTATATAAACGACAGTTTGAACATAGAGTTATAATATAATTAAAATCGAGCTCGAAATGGCGCTGCAGTTCGTTATTTAGCGATTTGAACTTCAACTGAATGTACAGGATTCGTTTTAAGCCGGATTTCTGTGAAATAAGAAACGTATGGAGCTGGTGGAGTATATCTTTCTAGTGGAAGAGAAAAATCGGGATTTCATAATGTAGAATTTTATTTATGTCCAAATCAAATTTTAGAAAAGTCGTTGTGAAATTCCTTTATAATTTATAAAGGAATTATTTATATTTTAAAAAGGAATTTCAAAATAAATAGAATATCAGGTTGACCCAGAAGTGAATATCGAGTTAGAAATTCATATAGGAATATTCTGGAACTCTATGGTATTCCACTGTGAGTATATACGATAATATAAATTTATTTATATTTAATTTAATTATATTTAAATATATTTATATATTTAAATGGGTCGTTCAGAGCTTCAAAAATAGCCAGTATTGCAAACGACCTCAGAATTCGACGAAACCAATTTTGTTGGATCCGCAATGTTAAATTATTGCTAGATTTCAATTTCCGTAATTTTTGAAGTCAGTATATGGCCGTGTGTAAAACAGTCAGTATTTTGACAGTTAAAAATAAGCTGTGTGAGCAAACGTAGTCGGAATTCGACAAAACCAGTTTCGTTGGGACCGTAATGTCAAACTATAGCTACACAACCATTTTCAGGATTTTTGAATACTATGTGTGATCACAGGGATTTTTAAAGTGTTGAAAAAAATATAAAATGAATATTTAAAACTAAAATATCTAAGTGTGTGAACCAAAATTAGCCACGTCTCCTTTGTTTTCAACCACTAAATAAATCAGTCTCCCTTATAAAACAGTTCTAAGCCGCCACTCCCCCTCATTCTTTTTCAGCAAAATGGAAGGTAAGAAAATCAAAATCAAACCAAAAGAAAATCTATAAATCCGCATTCATTTATCTTCGAACTCGTGAGATAGTTCTCTTCACTTCTGTGTCAAGTTTAATGGGTTTGATCCTCTGTTGGCGCCGTCGTATTCCAATAGTGAAGACTAGGGTTCGATAATTAGTGATATAGAAGCATCAGTTTGTGAATCGGGGATGATATTTGGATTTCTTGTGAAGATTGGAGGTCCTTGTGTTTTTATTGTGGATTTCGGTTGATGTTCTTGTCGCAGGTTCACTGTAGCCGACGGAGAGGGCTAGATGACGCATGGACGAGGAGGACACCGAGATGAGTGATGTTTATATGAGGATGGAGAGAATTCGAAGGAGAATATTGGGGTGATTTTTGTGGATTTAATCGTGAAGTGGAGGAGGAGATAAGATGGAGTAAAGATCGGCTATGGTTGTGGGATTAAGGAAGCAGGTTACGGCAGTTTCAATTGGGGAAGAAAAGGGAACCTGGGAGCGGTTTGGGCCTGAAGGAATTGGGCCGGTTAGTTGAGGGGTAAGGCCCGGTTTTGATTTATTTAGTTTTATTTTTAATTAAAACAATGTATTAACTTGTAAAATGAATTTCTTATCCGTATGAAATCAGAATCACGAACCGTAAGTTGCGTTCGGATCGTATGGACGGGAGCTACACCATGGCATTAACTGGAAGTGAATCCGAGCTCGTTACAATTTATCGCAAAATAAATTTCCCGTCCGAATCAAATTGTGCGATGATTATCGTTATTAACAATGATCGTCCAATGTGAGTAAATCTCACTAACTCTGAATAGTTTATAATTTCATGTTGTATTTTTAGAACTGTTAAATATTGGCTGATTGACTGTGTGTTGACTGTTTGATTGAACTACTAGTCAGTTAGTTGAATTTCTATATTGATTCTGTTTAATAGAATATATCATATGGAACTGAAAGTGATGTTATCTATATTGTTTAACATCTGTGATGAAGGGAAACAGGTTGGAGGAATCCAACTGGATTCCTCAACATTTATTTTACTGTGATTCATATATTGTGATATATGATGTGCGTGACGACCCAAACTTCCCCGTAAAGGAAAGCCGGATTGCTTTGAGAACAACACACATCAGAACACAAAACAGAAGAACATTTTATTGCTGTTACAACAAATACATCAGAGTACAAGAATTTTCCAGAGTATGAATAATAATATACATGGGAAATACAATAATATCAGAGTTTAAATTACATTTAAATAGCAGCGGAAAAAAAAATTAATACAAAATACAACTGAAAGAAATACACAGATACAGAGCTTTCCGAATATCGCTTCAGCTGTAGACCAGGATCCTGTGAATATAATATCTGCAAAACCAAACTACTAGCTGCCCGTGTGGAAATATGGGCACCCAGAGTTTAGGTTAAAACAATAAACTCCAGGTCAGTCATGGGACTGGTATGAGAACTCAAAAACAGTTATTAAGTTTATTTTAAAGTTAGGTAAATCAAGGGACCACGCCATACAACACGGAACGGGTTAACCCCCATGAATACCAGTGCATAAAAATAAACAGCGCCATGCTAAATAAAGGAAAATGAAGCTATTATAAGACTCAGGTCCCATCACACAATGCAACGCAAGCCGAAGGATAGAGTTTTACCTTATAATAGCCAAATATGCTTGGTACGCGAAATTTATCTTTTAATATTACTATAAGTTCATAGTGCAGAAATCAATTTCGAAAGTAAATGTATTAATCATAGACGGCATAGGTACCATATATCATGTCGCCATACTAGTTCTACAATAAAAACCGCAAGGTCGTATTGAGAATTGGATTTCCATCATGAGTCGAGGCTAGGGGCAAGCACCTCTCCAATTCGAGACACTCTAGCAAATGCCTCAGGATCACACCTATGGGCAACCCTTGGATCTTCAGGGCCGGTCCCTACCTAAGGGTAGTGGATTAATTATGCCTGAACACACGCTTCCCGGTTCCTTTGAACCTATAGTATGACCACTAACGGCCTATAAAAATCCGAGGCGCCTCAAAATCCATCATCCACATAACTAAAATGTCAGCCAGTTTAAGCACTGACACTACTCCTAGCTAGAAAGAAATGTGTGCACTCCCTGCAGTCCTAATCCCGGTTTTGACTCATACCGGGGTGTGAGGCTCGCGAAGTCATGATATACACAAAGTTATGCCGTAATAGGCTATACTTTGATCATCCCACAAGGCCGAGCTTTTCAACAAAAGCCTTAATCATATGCATCTTAGCATGCCACATTATCAGACCATACCATATCATTGATTCATCTATCGATATATAACAGGGTGTTAAGCAAGAGAATAAATTCTCCGCCACCAAACAGCTATATATTAAATAAAGATCAACGAATACAATATAAAGGAATACAATGTCAGACACACAATCCATTTATCAGTCCGTTCTGGGTCTGAACGAAACCATATCCGGTAGATCTCCAAATACGTCTGAATGATCACCAATTTTTCCCTCATTTTGGGTGTACGGTCCAATCAAGATATCAATAATCATCCATTCGATATGGAAATTTCCCGGTCTTCAATAACCATCTTCATCATCGATCTTCAATCGTCGTATGAATTATTCAGAATGGGTTAAACCCGGTCTTTCTGAATAATTTGCGTAATTTAAAATCATGTGCTTTAAAACGCAACCAACGCCTCATTCCAATCAAGAGTATTCTTTGATTTTAATTTAAACCAAATTAAGGTTTATTCAACTAGTCGGGATTAACGCCTTACCGAAGTAATCATTAATTAATATCCCATTCCCAACCTACACAACCCATGGAGTAAACTGGTGGTACTCCATACCTAACACCCAATGTGTTACGGTAAACTTAATTACCGTTTTATCGATCAAATCTAATTAAAGATTTAACTACCGCTTGGAGTAAAACTAGTGGTACTCCATTATCGTTCATTTCTTGAATTAAGTAAATTTAATTACTTTTATCCTCATTCAATCCAATTAAAGGTTCATTAAAATTATATTTATTTTTAATCTTCAAGAATCATTATTTAATGATTATTTAACTTTCAAGAAATAATCTTTCCTTTAACTGGGTTAAAGAACAAATGTTGCTTAAAAACATCGTTCACAATAAACCCAAAATCGTATTTCAATTTAATATGTTAAATTGAAACTTCTCTTTAGAATATTTCACTAAATCTTAGTTAAAAGATTTATGAATTACCAATCTAAATTTCACTGTCAATCAGGTTTAAAGAACTAATGTCATTTAAAAACATTGTTCGCAATCAACCCAAAAGTCAGTTTCACTTAATTTCAATTATGTTTAATAACTGGAAATCTTATTTAAATCTTAATTAAAAGATTTATTCTTTCCCAAATGGGTTTAAGAACAGTGTTATTTACGACACTATTCACGACAAACCCAAATTTTAATCTGACATTAAATATCATGCTTTGAATAGAAATTATATCGATTTATGTTCAATATCAAATTCTGAAAATTAACGTATATCAAATTGGGAATAACGATATTAATATCTTCCAAATTCCCACAATAATATCCGTATAATCACAAAATCCAATACTGAAATAATCCGAAGATTATTTCCATTTAAATCCATTCCAATGTATGTACGGAAAATCTTGGTTTTATTAAAACCACTTTAATCCTTTTATTTATTTTAATTAATTTATTAAAATAAATAAATCACTCATTCTTTTACATTGAAATGTATATCTACATTAAAATGAATCTTTTTCATTCTTTCTAATGTAATCAATCTTAAATAAAAAATGAAATCTTTTTAATGTAATCTTCTTAGTTCAACCTTTATTACATTGAAAAATGTAATATCTTGATTTCAATCTTTATTACATTGGAAAATGTAATGTTTTCATTTCAAACTTTATTTTCAATTCAGTCTTTATTACATTGAAAAATATAATATTTTCATTTCAACTTTATTTTCAATTCAGTCTTTATTACATTGAAAAATGTAATATTTTCGTTTCAACTTTATTACATTGAAAAATGTAATATTTTCCTTTCAAACTTTATTCTAAAATGTTTATAAATTCGTTTATAAAACGATTCCAACTTTTATTTCAATTTTAAATCCAAATTGAATATTCTATCTATTATCATATTAAAATAATATTATTTCCAAAATATTTATTTTGGAATTAGCTCTTTAAAACTTGCATTATAAAATGTATAAAATAAATCGATAAACACGTTCGGGTTAAAATGGTGTTGCTATTTAAAACAGATTAAATAGCTCAATCCATTATCTTATTCATTTATATTTTACACTGGGCCAGACCTCCCACATTAAGCCTACGACTTGTGGATGCTGGATATGCCAGTTGGTTCCGGGAAGACTTATCCCACAAGTTGGGCTTAACCTCGTGTCATGGCCCAATTCGTATTTGCGCACTTGGACCTCTCACATTAGGCCCAACATTTGTGGCTGCTAGATAAGCCGGGCGGTTCCGGGCAGACTTCCACCACAAATGTGACCTAACCTCATGTCCAAGTACAATTATAATTTTATAATTATAACTAACTTTTCTAAAACGTATTCTTTGAAAATATCCTTTCCATTAAAGAATCTTAATTTTAAATATTCTTTAATTCTAAAATGTCGTGATTCCAAATATCTTCACTTACCTTTCAAATCTTTATAAATATTTGAAATTTCCATATTGTTATAACAATTAATAATAATCTTCCCAAATTGTCTTATTTTGAAATCAAATCTATTTATTGCCACATAATGACAAATAAATGTAATCTTTCCAAAACGTTCAAATTTCAAAATCAAACTTTCTTATCTTAAAATGTGGACAGTAAATATATGATCTTTTTAATTGAATCTCCTTTATTATAACTTTTAAACAATAAAGATATAATCTTTTTAAATCAACACCAATTAATTCTATTAATTGAGTATAAATTAAAATATTCATTAATTCAAAATTGATAACAATAATATTAATCTTTTCAAGATGTTCAGTTTTGAAACAAATCTTCTTAATTTAACATGCTGATAATTAAAAAGGGTATCTTTTAATTCTAATCTTTTATTGTAACTTTTTACTAAAAAAATTGTTATCTTTCCAATTCACTCTTTTTATTGTAGCTTTGACAATACATACCTTCCCATTTGAAAACATGGAAACCATCCTTTGGTTCTTTTAATTGAATATTGGATTATAATATTCTTTAACTCAAAATTGGAATGAGACTCACACAATTTCCATGTAATTTAATTACACGGATTTCAAACATTGCACTTATTCCAAAATAATGTCAACCATTCACATAACAGCCAAAGTGCAATTTACACTAAACATAAGGGTGATGTGTAGTCAAATATCAACCCAAGACCCGTGTGGAGTTTCAGCCAACACATAATTTTGTGCACTTGGGCGAGGTGTAAAATAATCGTCCCAATCAACATCAACAAGTCAGGTAACTTGTCAATGGCAGTGTAACATCATTTTAAATTATCATAAATAATAAATAATTAGTTTAACCTGTTGAATATTTTCAATTTCAAACATAAAATGACATGACATCCAAATCCATAACCCGTTCAACAAACAATTACTTCCATCACCAATAATTTATTTACATTTAATTATAAAAAATAAATAACTATTCGAAAATTGAGTGAGCAAAAGAGTTCTCACCTTTGCCGGCTTTAAATGATGGTTCGAGCCCAATTTTGGCCCAAGATCCAACATGCTCCAAATTGGGCGTAGTTAGTGTCGTTGCGAAGCTCTCGACTTGCTGATCGCAGCAAATCCTGTTTTGCGCGATTTCGAGTTCGTATCACAAAGTTATGAATTTTTGAAGTTTGTAATAATTAAATAATTAATTTAAATTATGAAAATTACCCAAATTTTCAACTTGCTCGGAATTGGACAAAATTACTGCTCGCTCGAAGCTCTTGACATAACGATCTCAACGGATTCAGTTTCATGCAATTTTGATAACGTGACAAAAAGTTATGCACTTGCGAAGTTAACAAATCGATTTAAATAATATTTAAATTTGTAAAAATTACCCAAAATTTCAACTTCCTCCAAATTGGACAAATTTTGTGTCCACGCGAAGCTCTCATCGCCACGATTGCAGCAGACCTGAAATCGTCAAATTTTGATCTCGTATGTAAAAGATATTGCATTACGAATATGGAATATAAAATTAAATAAATGTTTCGCGTTTAAGCCCTAAACCTTTTTTCCAAACAGCACCCTGAACTTAAAATGCTCGCCACGGCCAAACCGTAAGTCGGAATTGCACGAAACCAGCGCCATTCTCTCTGGCTTCTCCCCCTCTTCCCATTCCTGGTGGTCCCCCCCCCCTCCAGTTCGCCACGTGGGGCCCACGATATGCAGTTGAACGGAAAAGTGCAATTTCCGTTCATCTCAGTGCTGCGGTCGCCTCGGTACTCCAAATGCCACCAATTTTTGTCAGTAGCTAGATCTCGATCTCCCGAACAACTTCTGTTTGGGTCACTTTGCCTGAAAATGCACGGATCGGCGGTAAATTGCTCATCTTTGCGACTGTCCTGTTTTCAGCACCCCTCCAGTAAAAATGACATTCCGGCCAACTCCGGCCACCTGAGACCATGCCACCACCGCCAAAAGAACCGTATTCTTCCCCTCTACCACTGCCTGAAGTCGCTCGACCTATCTCTCTTCGTGGGGCCCGCACCGAACAAATAATCGAAATCAGCTTTCTGTCTTTTAAGCTAGATTCCGGCGAATCCGTGCGACGATAGGTCTTAAATGTTTTGTGGTAGATAGAGGATAAGAAGGTGAACAAAACGCAGAAAGGGTTTGTTCTGATTTTGTTCTGATTGAGAGATATAAATTATTTTGTTTTCAGGGGCTAATTTGCAAAATAAATTTTAGAGGAGAGAGCCGCAATGGAATAAAGGAAGAAGAAGGTGGCTATGTTTTGTCTTAGGGTTCGGCTAATGACAGCACTTATGATATTTTATATGGGTTAATAATTAAATTAGGCCCACTACCCTTATTTTAACCTCTTATGTATTTTATCTTCTTCAAATTTTGTCTGTTTTCTTAGTTTAAAAATCCGTGTTAACACCTGCGAATTCCATTTTTTATGAAAATTGAAACATAATTATTTCCTGACATTACGAATCCATAGAAACTGGTTTCGATGAATTCCGAGTCCGTTTGAATAAATAGCGAATTTTTAAAGTCTGAAAATTGACTGTTTTTCACTGTAAAATTTATTACGACCACATACTAGCTTCAAAAATTATGAAATTTGGAATCTAACAATAATTTAATATTCCAAATCCATAGAAAGTGGTTTCGTCGAATTCGGAGGTCGTTTGCAAAATTCCCATTTTTAAGGCGTATATATTTAATATTAAAAATACAAATAAATATGAATAATTTCCGAAAGTCGAAATATATAAGTGTTTATACTTTTTCAATGCAGAAACATCATTTTAAACTCAATGGAAGTGGTTTTGAGGCCCACAATATTCGTATGTAAAAAGTAGCGTTTTGGGTCCTATATATTATATATATAAATTCCATAGCGTTTTTCTGAGATTTTGAATTGGACATAACTTTTGATTCCCGCTATGAAATTTTAATTTTTCGGACCCGTTGGAAAGATATTTTTAAATAGATTCTAATATTTTTGGTTTCGCTAAAATCCGATTTATTTTGCATCCTGTACAGTCAGTCAAAGTTAAAATTCAAAATTTAAAACTACCGCGCTATTTCTAACTCCTTTTATAATTTAAATAAAATTTATTCGTTTTAACTTCGATTAAAATAAATTTATAGTCGTTATTATATAAAATAAATTATTTCAAATATTAAAAACCCATTAAAATAATTAAAATAAAATTTTTAAATTCGGCCCAAAATTCCGGGTCGTTACAATCTCCCCCACTTAAAATCTTTTCGTCTTCGAAAAAGAACGAAGCTAAAAGTCATTTAATTCACCAACTCAACTTTCAATTCTAATCGATTTCCAATTCAGTTCAATATTAAATTTGATTTAACTAAATTTATCATTCTATTATATAGTGGTTAACTTAATTATCATTCCAATATTTTATTAGTTAAACTAATAATCAAACATCACAACCAGCAATCAATTAGGTGATTAACTTTTCAAACATATGTAATTTTTATATATAATCAAAAATCATGTTTTTACTGCAAATCACAACAATAGACCCTATCTAGTTTTGGTTCTCACACCAGTCAATGGAAATATATAGATATACCACTTTCGAAACTCGAACATAAACTCTGATGATGATGCATCAATCATCAGAATTATCCCCGGGCGACTAGAGTGTGATTCTATATATACCCAGTATATTAAAACTTCGAATATCCGTTAATTACTCGTATATTCGAAATCTTTATATACTCGATTGTCCAAATTAAAATATAATAATATACTCAAATACGCATATTAAGATAAAAATTTCTAAACTAAATTTGTTTTCATTTTTATTTTAAAGAAAATAATAATACTCTTCACACTCGTTCTAGGATGCTACTGATCCCATCTCTAACGAGTCATTATTATTGGATATTACTAATCCAATCTTTGATGAATTCTTTCGTTCGGTTCTAATGTGTCATGTTCTCGAGCTCTGTAAAGCAAAGCTCTGATACCAAATGTGCGATCCAAACTTCCCCGTAAAGGAAAGCCGGATTGCTTTGAGAACAACACACATCAGAACACAAAACAGAAGAACATTTTATTGCTGTTACAGCAATTACATCAGAGTACAAGAATTTTCCAGAGTATGAATAATAATATACATTGGAAATACAATAATATCAGAGTTTATAATACATTTAAATAGCAGTGGAAAAAAAATTAATACAAAATACAACTGAAAGAAATACACGGATACAGAGCTTTCCGAATATTGCTTCAGCTGTAGACCATGATCTTGTGAATATAATATCTGCAAAACCAAACTACTAGCTGCCCGTGTGGAAATATGGGCACCCAGAGTTTAGGTTAAAACAATAAACTCCAGGTCAGTCATGGGAATGGTATGAGAACTCAAAAACAGTTATTAAGTTGATTTAAAAGTTACGTAAATTAAGGGACCATGCCATACAACACAGAACGGGTTAACCCCCATGAATACCAGGGCATAAAAATAAACAGCGCCATGCTAAATAAAGGAAAATGAAGCTATTATAAGACTCAGGTTCCATCACACAAAGCAACGCAAGCCGGAGGATAGAGTTTTACCTTATAATAGCCAAATATGCTTGGTACGCGAAATTTACCTTTTAATATTACTATAAGTGCATAGTTCAGAAATCAATTTCGAAAGTAAATGTATTAATCATAGACGGCATGGGTACCATATATCATGTCGCCATACTAGTTCTACAATAAAAACCGCAAGGTCGTATTGAGAATTGGATTTCCATCATGAGTCGAGGGGCAAGCTCCTCTCCGATTCGAGACACTCTAGCAAATGCCTCAGGATCACACCTATGGGCAACCCTTGGATCTTCAGGGCCGGTCCCTACCTAAGGGTAGTGGATTAATTATGCCTGAACACACGCTTCCCGGTTCCTTTGAACCTATAGTATGACCACTAACGGCCTATAAAAATCCGAGGAGCCTCAAAATCCATCATCCACATAAGTAAAATGTCAGTCAGTTTAAATACTGACACTACTCCTAGCTAGAAAGAAACGTGTGCACTCCCTGCAGTCCTAATCCCGGTTTTGACTCATACCGGGGTGTGAGGCTCGCGAAGTCACGATATACACAAAGTTATGCCGTAATAGGCTATACTTTGATCATCCCACAAGGCCCTGCTTTTCAACAAAAGCCTTGATCATATGCATCTTAGCATGCCACATTATCAGACCATACCATATCATTGATTCATCTATCGATATATAACATGGTGTTAAGCAAGAGAATAAATTCTCCACCACCAAACAGCTATATATTAAATAGAGATCAACGAATACAATATAAAGGAATACAATGTCAGACACACAATCCATTTATCATTTCGTTCTGGGTCTGAACGAAACCATATCCGGTAGATCTCCAAATACGTCTAAATGATTACCAATTTTTCCCTCATTTTGGGTGTACGGTCCAATCAAGATATCAATAATCATCCATTCGATATGGAAATTTCCCGGTCTTCAATAACCATCTTCATCATCGATCTTCAATCGTCGTATGGATAATTCAGAATGGGTTAAACCCGGTCTTTCTGAATAATTTGCGTAATTTAAAATCATGTGCTTTAAAACACAACCAACGCCTCATTCCAATCAAGAGTATTCTTTGATTTTAATTTAAACCAAATTAAGGTTTATTCAACTAGTCGGGATTAACGCCTTACCGAAGTAATCATTAATTAATATCCCATTCCCAACCTACACAACCCATGGAGTAAACTGGTGGTACTCCATACCTAACTCTTAATGTGTTACGGTAAACTTAATTACCGTTTTATCGATCAAATCTAATTAAAGATTTAACTACCGCTTGGAGTAAAACTAGTGGTACTCCATTATCGTTCATTTCTTGAATTAAGTAAATTTAATTACTTTTATCCTCATTCAATCCAATTAAAGATTCATTAAAACTATATTTAGTTTTAATCTTCAAGAATCATTATTTAATGATTATTTAACTTTCAAGAAATAATCTTTCCTTTAACTGGGTTAAAGAACAAATGTTGCTTAAAAACATCGTTCACAATAAACCCAAAATCGTATTTCAATTTAATATGTTAAATTGAAACTTCTCTTTAGAATATTTCACTAAATCTTAGTTAAAAGATTTACCAATCTAAATTTCACTGTCAATCGGGTTTAAAGACTAATGTCATTTAAAAACATTGTTCGCAATCAACCCAAAAGTCAGTTTCACTTAATTTCAATTATGTTTAATAATTGGAAATCTTATTTAAATCTTAATTAAAAGATTTATTCTTTCCAAAATGGGTTTAAGAACAGTGTTATTTAAGACACTATTCACGACAAACCCAAATTTTAATCTGACATTAAATATCATGCTTTGAATAGAAATTATATCGATTTATGTTCAATATCAAATTCTAAAAATTAACGTATATCAAATTGGGAATAACGATATTAATATCTTCCAAATTCCCACAATAATATCCGTATAATCACAAAATCCAATACTGAAATAATCCGAAGATTATTTCCATTTAAATCCATTCCAATGTATGTACTGGAAAATCTTGGTTTTATTAAAACCACTTCAATCCTTTTATTTATTTTAATTAATTTATTAAAATAAATAAATCACTCATTCTTTTACATTGAAATGTATATCTACATTAAAATGAATATTTTTCATTCTTTCTAATGTAATCAATCTTAAATAAAAATGAATTTTTTTTAATGTAATCTTCTTAGTTCAACCTTTATTACATTGAAAAATGTAATATTTTCATTTTATTCTTTATTACATTGGGAAATGTAATGTTTTCATTTCAAACTTTATTTTCAATTCAGTCTTTATTACATTGAAAAATATAATATTTTCATTTCAACTTTATTTTCAATTCAGTCTTTATTACATTGAAAAATGTAATATTTTCATTTCAACTTTATTACATTGAAAAAAATGTAATATTTTCCTTTCAAACTTTATTCTAAAATGTTTATAAATTCGTTTATAAAACGATTCCAACTTTTATTTCAATTTTAAATCCAAATTGAATATTCTATCTATTCTCATATTAAAATAATATTATTTCCAAAAGATTTATTTTGGAATTAGCTCTTTAAAACATGCATTATAAAATGTATAAAATAAATCGATAAACACGTTCGGGTTAAAATGGTGTTGCTATTTAAAATAGATTAAATAGCTCAATCCATTATCTTATTCATTTATATTTTACACTGGGCCAGACCTCCCACATTAAGCCTGCGACTTGTGGATGCTGGATATACCGGTTGGTTTCGGGCAGACTTATCCCACAAGTTGGGCTTAACCTCGTGTCATGGCCCAATTCGTATTTCGCACTTGGACCTCTCACATTAGGCCCAACATTTGTGGCTGCTGCATAAGCCGGGCGGTTCCGGGCAGACTTCCACCACAAATGTGACCTAACCTCGTGTCCAAATACAATTATAATTTTATAATTATAATTAACTTTTCTAAAACGTATTCTTTGAAAATATCCTTTGCATTAAAGAGTCTTAATTTTAAATATTCTTTAATTCTAAAGTGTCGTGATTCCAAATATCTTCACTTACCTTTCAAATCTTTATAAATATTTGAACTTTCCATATTGTTATAACAATTAATAATAATCTTCCCAAAATGTCTTATTTTGAAATCAAATCTATTTATTGCCACATAATGACAAATAAATGTAATCTTTCCAAAACGTTCAAATTTCAAAATCAAACTTTCTTATCTTAAAATGTGGACAGTAAATATATGATCTTTTTAATTGAATCTCCTTTATTATAACTTTTAAACAATAAAGATATAATCTTTTTAAATCAACACCAATTAATTCTATTAATTGAGTATAAATTAAAATATTCATTAATTCAAAATTGATAACAATAATATTAATCTTTTCAAGATGTTCAGTTTTGAAACAAATCTTCTTAATTTAACATGTTGACAATTAAAAAGGGTATCTTTTAATTCTAATCTTTTATTGTAACTTTTTACTAAAAAAAATGTTATCTTTCCAATTCACTGTTTTTATTGTAATTTTGACAATACATACCTTCCCATTTGAAAACATGGAAACCATCCTTTAGTTCTTTTAATTGAACTTTGGATTATAATATTCTTTAACTCAAAATTGGAATGAGACTCACACAATTTCCATGTAATTTAATTACACGGATTTCAAACATTGCACTTATTCCATAATAATGTCAACCATTCACATAACAGCCAAAGTGCAATTTACTCTAAACACAAGGGTGATGTGTAGTCAAATATCAACCCGACCCGTGTGGGGTTTCAGCCAACACATAATTTTGTGCACTTGGGCGAGGTGTAAAATAATCGTCCCAATCAACATCAACAAGTCAGGTAACTTGTCAATGGCAGTGTAACATCATTTTAAATTATCATAAATAATAAATCATTAGTTTAACCTGTTGAATATTTTCAATTTCAAACATAACATGACATGACATCCAAATCCACAATCCGTTCAACAAACAATTACTTCCATCACCAATAATTTATTTACATTTAATTATAAAAAATAAATAACTATTCGAAAATTGAGTGAGCAAAAGAGTTCTCATCTTTGTCGGCTTTAAATAACGGTTCAGGCCCAATTTTGGCCCAAGATCCAACATGCTCCAAATTGGGCGTAGTTAGTGTCGTTGCGAAGCTCTCGACTCGCTGATCGCAGAAAATCCTGTTTCGCGCGATTTCGAGTTCGTATCACAAAGTTATGAATTTTCGAAGTTTGTAATAATTAAATAATTAATTTAAAGTGAAAATTAGGCTCACATCCTTAAAACTAAAGTTAATTAGGCTCACATCCTCCCCTTTTGAAACTTATAAATCTCATCCCTATTTTCAAAACACAGCTTATGTTTTTCCAGAAATGCCCTCACTCGATTTTCACGGTTCATTTTTGTGTATATGTTACGTATTAGGGTTCTATTATTTTCAGAAACATAATTTTGAAATCCATGGCGGCTGGATCCAAAACCAAACCTAATCCATGGCGGTTGGGGAAGAAGGCGAAGCACACAACCTCTCACCCGGCGCCTCCCTCCTTGCATCGTTCCCCTTCCTTCCCCTTGCTCCATCGAAGAACCAGCAGCTTCCCCCAAATCCGAACGAGAATCGCCACCGAGCTGGCCCACACTCTGGCCGGTGGTAGAACTCGAGAATGCGATCACCGTGGTGGCAGCGGATCCAACTCCAGATGCGTATTTGGAGGTGCAATTTAAACCCTAAGTATCGGGTGTGGGTTCGTGAGCGTTGCTGGTTACTGGGTGAAACGAGAAGATGAAGCATCGGCCCAGGGATCAGGAATTCAAACGTGAAGACGATGACACATAGAGGGATTAAGGAAAACAATATACAGTGAAAGGTGAGTTTTTAATAGATTTTTAATCTCTATAAAAACTGATTTTTAATCTCTATATGTTTCTGACTTTTATCGCTATAAAAACTGATTTTTTTATCGCTATAAAAACTGATTTCAGATCTGGAGGCGACATTTCAATTGTAAAGTTCTTGAATATATTCATGAAAAAAACATATATTCATGAAACTATTGTTACAACTTGTGGGTTTTTGATGAAATTCTGATAAAAATTGTCGGACAAATATGCATCTATTCTAAATATATGCATATCTGTATGCAATTTTTTATCAAACAATCTGAAAAACATATTATTTTACAAATATATTCATATTTCTATGCATATATGTAGAATACTTGCATATAAATATTCAGAAATTATTGTTATTTTGCTGAATTGTACGCATGTATTTATATTAATCTGAAGCTGTAATTTTTTCTTTTCTTTCTGATTTTATTTGTAGGATAAATATAAGGTTTTTATTAGCATAAAAATACGATTTTTCATATGATAAGGACCTGAAAAAACATATATCCATGAAACCATTGTTAGAACTTGTGGGTTTTTGCTGAAATTCTGATAAAAATTTGCGGATAAATATGCATCTATTCTAAATATATGCATATCTGTATGCAATTTTTTATCAAACAAACAGAAAAACATATTATTTTACAAATATATTCATATTTCTATGCATATATGTAGAATACTTGCATTTAAATATTCAGAAATTATATGTTATTTTGCTGAATTGTACACATGTATTTATATAATTCTGAAGCAGTTTTTGTAATTTAGGTTACTGCACATTAAGCTTATTAATGTTGATTTTCTTTTTTTTTATAACAGTGTTTCGGCGGATATTGGTGTTATCGTGTTGTTGAAGATTGGTCGTCCATCTTTTTCCAAATTATTGAAATCTGCATGTGTTTCTACAGAGACTACTAGATGTGGTTTGCGCAATAAGCTGGGTCTTAACAAAATTATTTGTTCTTCAAAAGACCATCATCTCTGCTTTGTAAATATTCTAAAATTTTTGATGTAGTACATGTAAATGTGGTCTGTACTTATTTTTTGATGTAGTACATGTAAATGTTATGAAAATTTTCATGTAAGTATGCACATATTTGTGTTATTTGCATATACATATATGCATCTTGTTATAATTATATGTATTTACTTTTTTGTCATTTCTTTTGTTTCAGCAATTATGCAGTACAGTTCTGTATATGTATGCAATTATTTCACTTAGTTGCGCAAAACTAATAATTTATTTTCTGCATAATATTAATATATGTATGCAATTATTACACTTAGTTGCATAAATGTATGCAATTTTACGTAATATATGTATATAATTTGTCTAGTTTTTCGTAAAAATAAAAAAAAGTAATAAAAAAATCATTTTACGTAATATATGTATATAATTGTCTAGTTTTTCATAAAAATCAAAAAAATTAATAAAAAAATCGCTGTTGGAGTGATCGACTGTTTTCCAGAATTGTAGGATTAGGTTTATGAGCGAGATAATAGGAGCGATAGACTGAGTAAATGAGGACAAACAGTTGTTGGATAGTTTTTTAGGTGTGTAAGGGTAGATCTGGAATTTTTTTAGCTGAAATTCAAAAATAGGGATGTTTTCTATATTATTTTTATCGCTGGGTTTTTTTTATATTTTGAAACTTAATAGGGACCTGTAAAAAACGCACCCTAATTTAAATTATGAAAATTACCCAAATTTTCAACTTGCTCAGAATTGGACAAAATTACTGCTCGCTCGAAGCTCTTGACATAACGATCTCAACGGATTCAGTTTCATGCAATTTCGATAATGAGACAAAAAATTATGCACTTGCGAAGTTAACAAATCGATTTAAATAATATTTAAATTTGTAAAAATTACCCAAAATTTCAACTTTCTCCAAATTGGACAAATTTTTTGTCCACGCGACGCTCTCGTCGCCACGATCGCAGTAGACCTGAAATCGTCAAATTTCGATCTCGTATGTAAAAGATATTGCATTACGAACATTGAATATAAAATTAAATAAATGTTTCGCGTTTAAGCCCTTAACCTTTTTTTTCCAAACAGCACCCTGAACTTAAAATGCTCGCCACGGCCAAACCGTAAGTCGGAATTGCAAGAAACCAGCGCCATTCTCTCCGGCTTCTCCCCCTCTTTCCACGCTTGGTGGTCCCCCCTCCAGTTCGCCACGTGGGGTCCACGATCTGCAGTTGAACGGAAAGTGCAGTTTCCGTTCATCTCAGTGCTGCGGCCGCCTCGGTACTCCAAATGCCACCAATTTTTGTCAGTTGCTAGACCTTGACCTTCCGAACAACTTCTGTTTGGGTCACTTCGCCTGAAAATGCACGGATCGGCGGGAAATTGCTCATCTTTACGACTGTCCTGTTTTCAGCACCCCTCCAGTAAAAATGACATTCCGGCCAACTCCGGCCACCTGAGACCATGCCACCACTGCAAAAAGAACCGCATTCTTCCCCTCTACCACCGCCTGAAGTCGCTCGATCTATCTCTCTTCGTGGGGCCCGCACCGAACAAATAACCGAAATCAGCTTTCTGTCTTTTAAGCTAGATTCCGGCGAATCCGTGCGACGATAGATCTTAATTTTTTTGTGGTAGATAGAGGATAAGAAGATGAACAAAACAAAGAAAGGGTTTGGTCTGATTTTGTTCTGATTGAGAGATATAAATTATTTTGTTTTCAGGGGCTAATTTGCAAAATAAATTTTAGAGGAGAGAGCCGCCATGGAATAAAGGAAGAAGAAGGTGGCTATGTTTTGTCTTAGGGTTCGGCTAATGACAGCACTTATGATATTTTATATGGGTTAATAATTAAATTAGGCCCACTACCCTTATTCTAACCTCATATGTATTTTATCTTCTTCAAATTTTGTTTGTTTTCTTAGTTTAAAAATTTGTGTTAACTCCTGCGAATTCCATTTTTTATGAAAATTGAAACATAATTATTTCCTGACATTACAAATCCATAGAAACTAGTTTCGATGAATTCCGAGTCCGTTTGAATAAATAGCGAATTTTTAAAGTTTGAAAATTGACTGTTTTTCACTGTAAAATTTATTACGACCACATAATAGCTTCAAAAATTATGAAATTTGGAATCTAACAATAATTTAATATTCCGAATCCATAGAAAGTAGTTTCGTCGAATTCGGAGGTCGTTTGCAAAACTCCCATTTTTAAGGCGTATATATTTAATATTAAAAATACAAATAAATATGAATAATTTTCGAAACTCGAAATATATAAGTGTTTATACTTTTTCAATGCAGAAACATCATTTTAAACTCAATGGAAGTGGTTTCGAGTCCCAATTCATTCGTATGTAAAAAGTAGCGTTTTCGGTCCTATATATTATAGGACAAATTTTCTCTTAAGGCTTGTTTTGAAAACTATTTCGCGTTTAAGGCTGATTTGCAAACTTATTATCAAAAGGGGCTTGTTTCTGCCACATCAGCTTTTTTTAACTGTCGGATCCAGCGCAACTTTGAGTTGCTCCACCTTTTTTTTTCCACTGGGCGCAAGTATAAGTTGCGCTATTAACAAATTTGTTTTTTTAATTTCCCAAGGGCCAAAGTTTATTTTGAAATTTTTTCCAACAGTGCAAGTCTTGGTTGCGCTGGGAACAAATTTTCTCTAGCACGACTAATACTTGCGCTTTTTTTTTAATTAAAACCCCACAGCGCAACTCTTACCTGCGCTAGGTTTTTTAAATTAAAACCTCCCAGCGCGACTAATAGTTGCGCTAGTTCCTGCTGCTGTTTTAAACAGCAGCCTTCTTTCCTTCCTTCTCTCACTTTCTCCAAACAGTTTTTCCCAACCAAAAATGGCCGAACCCAACAACTCTAAACCCCAAATACTTTAATTTCTTTTCAAATTCATCCCAAATTACTCAATTTCTTCATCGTTCTTCACATAATACAAATCTACTACTAATGGAAGCCGGATCTTCTTCTACAAGCCATGATTTTGGTAAGTTCTAAAACCCTAAATTTTGTTTTTTGTATGTATTTGCTTCCAAATTTGTTTATAACTGAACATATTTCATTTGTTGATGAATTTATAGAACCGGAGAGCGGACCGATTGATACTAGCGTCTTATACTTACAGCAAGAGCATCGTAGCAACTCGGAAGTCACGATGAGGGTATGTTGTATTGATTGTTTTTTAAAATTTTCATCTTGTGTAGCTAAATTAAGATTTACCCTGTTAATGTAGAGTACAGCAGTTCTAGATTGTTTGGACCATTCACAAAGTTTTGACCAGCTAATGGAGAGGGTCAAGGATATTCGAGTGCAGCAATTACTTCAACAGGCTGGATTTTGGTCTTTTATGCAAATAAAGTATATTAGATTTGATAGGTCTTTGCTGATGGCATTATGCGATAGATGGAGGCCAGAGACTAGCACGTTTCATTTCTCCATTGGTGAAATGACAATTACATTACAAGACGTGTCTATTTTGTTAGGTCTTCCTGTTGATGGCCCTGTCGTTGCGTATTCTGGCAATATTGATGTACCAAATACTTGCATTCAATTGCTTGGTCAAGTTCCACCGCCCGATGCAATCGTATATGGTAGAGAGCTTAAAGTATCGTGGATTCATGAGTTCATAACCTCTCGAGAGATTACTGATGATAGTTCAGTTGAGGAGATTGAACAATTCACTCGAGCGGTAATATTGATGCTTATTGCTTCTAGGCTTTTTGCGAACCATATGAAGGGTCGAGTTAGCATTAAGTGGTTATACCTTCTAGAGGACTTCACTACTATTGGAGATTATTCATGGGGTAGTGCGGTTTTATGTGCACTGTATAAAGAGTTAGATAATGTGGCGCTTAAAAAGTCGAATGGTTTAGGTGGTTGTTTAACTCTTCTCCAGGTATGATGTTGGTTACATATTTAATTTTTCATTTCTGTACGAACTTTTATTAAACATTGGGGTGCTATAGGTATGGACGTGGACACGTATTTCCGTTGGTCGTCCAAACGTTCATGTCGGCAAGGTAGTTGGATTACCATATGGTGCAAGGTATAATTCCTTATTAATTCCTATTGAAATTATTACTTTTGGTAAATTACTGGAACTGTAAATTCTCTTTATTGTATGTAGGTGGTCGTTAGATAGGCATTGGAGAGATAATCCATCCCGCCACCCAACATTATATCGTAATGAGTTGGATGTCATGGAGGAACATCAGGTTGAGTGGATTCCTTACACGAATGATGTTTTAGACGATCTTCCGCAAGTATGTTTGGAAGGGCAACAATCATGGTTTGCACGGACTACCCTTATATGCTTGCAAAGTGTTGCTATGCATTATCCTGATAGAGTGATGAGACAGTTTGGTCTTAGTCAACATATACCGGATGCGGCGGAGATTATTTTTCCTAATGGTTGGAGTCGACAATTGTATAACAATTATGTGTATAGATGGGAGCACCGCTTGGATTATGTACAAGTCGAACGCATTCCTAGAACTTCTATACAAGAGTACCGTAGTTGGTATTGGCATATCACGAAACGATTTGTTCTTAAAGAGTCGTCTACTAGATTGGCTAGATTTGTTCTTACAGTTGCTCTAAAGCAGTACTGCAGTCCATAGCCAGTACATGGGCTGAAGCCCACTTGAAAACATGATGATATACCCCGTAACCCTAGTCTCCAGCACACTAAATCTTCATTTTCATCATTGTTCAGAAATTACAACATAGTCTCCAATTCGTTTTTGAAGTCAACAAATTGCAAAGACTGCAACTCAAAGGTAATGCCTTGAAACCCTAGCTGATTCAAAATTCCTTTTTCTGATTCAGATCTGGATTGTAATCGTCTCAAATTTGTTATTTCTGTAGATCTATGACTACTGTTCCTATAATATGTCATTTTAATGGCGAGTTACTCATCGATGACAATAACATGCCTAGCTATGTTGGTGGCAAACATAAAGGATCCAAAGTACGAAAAGGTTGCAATTATCAAGAGTTGAAAACCGCAATTTATGCTGCTACGAAGATTAATTCTAACGAATTCGATATATCAATAGTGAGTAAATGGGTTACGGATGATAAACCATCTGCAATTGAGGTGAATGACGACGACGATGTTGATTCGATGTTTTGTGTGGGAATGAAAGTAATTGAGTTGTACATTAAGAAAGAAAGAGTTGTAAATTCATCTCAGCCACAACCTAACGTTGTTGAGTATCCGTATTATTCTTCTCAACCGCCGAATGTTTACACGCAACCCCGTGGGTATGAAACTGTATGATAAACTATGGTTACCGTTTGATATATAATAGACAATATTAGTTCTTTCCTTGCAGGTGGCATACACAGTCCTCTGGCTATGGTTACATGCCATATCCACCGCAAACACCAGGCTACAGTTTGACACCATATCCTCCACCATCATTTCCAACTCAGGTTTCAAGCGAGTATTTACAACAAACAGAATACAACGATGTTGAAACTCAAAATATGGAAGGTGGACATTCGGATAATGACGCACCACACTTGGACAACATGGAAATTGCTGTGTCTCTTGACGAAGATGATACGTGGGTCGACTCTATGAATGTTAACAATGATGATCCGTTAGGAGATATTCCTGAAGAAGAAGCTGAGGCCGCTAAAGATAATGAAAATGTTGAAACTGATGAGCAAGTACAGATGGAAGAACCATTAGAAGACGACCAATGCAACGATGTTATAATGAATACTTCTGTAATGCAAGAGGTTCAATTCAGAGACGAAATGTTTGGCATAGAATGTGTAGAGAAAGGCCCCCGAGTTGGCATGATTTTCAGATCAAAGGCATCTCTAATTGAACATGTAAGTGAATGGTCGATAAAATGTTCTGTTTCATTTAAAACAATCAAGTCAAAAGCCAGAGAATTCACCGTCGCCTGCGATATAGATGATAACTTTCCATGGAGGCTACATGCTATTATTTCTAAAAGAGATCACGCTGGCTGGTGGATAGTACGGAAATATGGTGGTGATCATACATGTTCGAATCCTATCATCAATTCCAATCACAAACAAGCAACCGCAAAGTTTATATGCAGCAAAGTCCTTCCGCATGTTCGTTCGAACCCAAGTTACACTGCCAAATCCGTCCAGGAGCTAATGGCAACCACGTACAAAATTCAAATAAGTTACATGAGGGCTTGGAAGGGTCTTAGCAAAGCCGTGTCCAAAATTTTTGGTGATTGGGAGTCATCGTATAATGAGTTGTCGCAATATCTTCGTGCAATACAGAAAAGTAATCCAGGAACAGTTTATCATACTCATATAGATGGCCTTCAGTTTTGGGGAGCTTTCTGGGCTTTTGGACCGAGCATAGAAGGTTTTAAGCATTGTCGTCCTGTTCTATTTATTGATGGAACACATCTATACGGTAAATATCAAGGTACATTACTTGTAGCTACCAGAGTTGATGCAAACAACTCTCTATTCCCATTAGCTTTTGCTATTGTTAGAGCTGAATCGACGGAGACGTGGGGATGGTTTTTTTCATGCATGGGACATTTAATCCCATCTGTAAGAAGAAGATGCATTACATTCATTTCAGATAGAATGAAAGGAATTCCAACAGCCTTACAAGAAAAATGGAGAGTATCTCATCATCATCGCTTCTGCCTTCGCCATTTGAAAGAAAACTTCAAAAAAGGAGATTTTGGTAGTCAAATCTTGCAGAACTTATTCCATGCATGTGCTGAAGCAACAGACCAGGTAACACATAAAAAAATACGGGATCAACTGAAAAATGTTAGTTCGGAAGCTGATAAATGGATAAACAAAAGTCTTAAGAAAAATGATGAACATTGGGCTCTTTATAAAGACGGCGGCGCAAGATTTTGTATGATGACTACAAATGCTTCCGAGAGTTTCAATGGGGTTCTAAAAGGTGCAAGATCGCTTCCAGTTAAGGCTTTAGTAGCACGTACATTTCATCGACTCAACAGTTACTTCTACAGAAGACGAACAGATGGAGTACATTACACTACCGCACTAACACCAACTTATGAGAAAATGATGGAAAAACATGCAGAAGAGGCACGAAGCATGAGCATTACAAGGTATAGCATGGAGAAGTGGGAAGTAACAGACACAAGTGCATGCACCTATACGGTAATTATTACAAATGACAAC
This sequence comes from Allium sativum, assembly GCA_030737875.1. NCBI lineage: Eukaryota > Viridiplantae > Streptophyta > Magnoliopsida > Asparagales > Amaryllidaceae > Allium > Allium sativum. Next base: position 498,688,999 of record CM060920.1, read on the forward strand.
TGCAGCTGTACTTGTAATATTCCTGTTCTAGTCCACTTCCCTTGTCCTCATGTTTTGGCTGCATGTGCACGTTGTACAGACGGTGCAAATCTATCTTTTCATGATCTTATTTCGCCATGGTTCAGGGCAGATAGCTATAGACAGACTTATTCACCTATTTTCAATCCAGTTCCAGATAGCAGATATTGGGATGAACATGACGGTCCTATCATACAGCCGCCGCCTACGCGTAGAAATACCAGAAGACCAAGGTCAACAAGAATAAGGGGAGTCATGGATGAGATGGGCGGGCGAAAACAAGACAGATGTGGCCAATGCGGTAACTTGGGTCATAAGAGAAGAACGTGTGGAAAACCATAGCTCATTTATTCTGCTTCACTTTTATTTTTAGCTCGTATGTAGTTTTGAATTTGAGAAAGTCAGTAATATGTTCTAGTTCACTTTTATTTTTAGTTCGTATGTAGCTTTGAATTTGTGGAAGTCTGTAATATGGAACTTTAATGTTAGTTGTTATGTTATTGGATTGCATCTTATTTTGTATGCATATGTATTTCATATTTAGTATATGCATAGCATAATTAATTGCACCAAAGTAATGCATAAATCAATTTAAACACTAAGATGTTGCATTAATTACGGTAGTACAGTAGCTAAGTTGAGACGACCCGAACTTCCCCGTGAAGGAAAGCGCGGATAGAATTGAGAACAACACACAAAAGGACGCATACAGAAGAACATTTCATTGTTATTACAACAATTCCATCAGATACAAGAATATACAGAGTATAAATGAATAAATTACATTCGATAAATATCAGAGATTACAATAAATTACATAGCAGCGGAAAATAATACAAAATCACAACTAGAAGTGATACATGGATACAGAGCTTTCCGAGCATCGTTCCAGCTGTAAATCAGGACCCTGTGAATATAAATCTGCAAAACCAAAACTACTAGCTGCCCGTGCGGAAAATAGGGGCACCCAGAGTTTAGGTTAAAACAATAAACTCCAGGTCAGTCATGTGACTGGTGTGAGAACTAAAACAGTTATTAAAACTTTACTTTAAAAGAGAGTAATTCAAGGGACCACGCCGTATAACACGGAACGGGTTTCCTCCCAAGAATACCAGTGCATAGAATAAACAGCGCAATGCTTTTTCGAAAAATGAAGCTATTATAAGACCCAGGTCCCATCACACAATGCAACGCAAGCCGGAGGATAGGGTTTTACCTTATAACAGCCAAACATGCTTGATACGTTTAAAACAAATCATTTGATACTATAATATGTGTATAGTGTCAAAACATTTAAATCATAAATATAAATCATAGACGGCATAGTATCCCATGCTACTATGTCGCCATACTAGGCTCTACAAATTAAGCCGCAATACACGTATTGGAAATTGGATTTCCGTCATGAGTCGAGGCAAGGGGCAAGCTCCTCTCCGCGTTCGAGACACTCTAGCAAATGTCCCAGGGCTACGCACACTGGGCAACCCCTGGATCTTCAGGGCCGGTCCTCACTTACGTTAGAGGATTAGTTATGCCTGAACACACGTTTCCCGGTCCTTACAGACCTATAATCGAGGCGCCTCATCCAACAACCACAAAGGTGAAAAGTATATAAATGTCAGGGCTGGTAAGTCACTGACACCACCAAAGCTAGAAAGAAACGTCGTGCTCTCCCTGCAGTCCGTATCCCGTTTTTGACTCATACCGAGGTGTGAGGCTCGCGAATTCACGTTATACACAAAGCTATGCCACAAAGGCCGTGCTTTGATCATCAACCACAAGACTTTGCTTTTCAACAGAAGCCTTGATCATTGCATCTTAGCGTGCCACATAGGCAATTCATGCCATGTGATTGATATCTATCGATATACAACCTCTGAGCTCGTACGTCTCAGAGAAGGGCGTTAAGCAAAAGAATAAATTCTTCGCCGCCAAACAGATGTATATTTAATAGAAATCAATCAACACAGAATAAAATCCAATGTCAGACACACAATCCATTTACAAGTCCGTTCTGGGTCTGAACGAAACCGGAGGCACTTTCCTCGCATATCCATCCATCTCCAAGTACGTCTGGACGACCACCAACTATTTCCATCCTCTTGGGTGTACTGCCCAATCAGGATCGTCAGTAATTATCCAAACGATGTGAAAACTTCCGGTCTTCGACCACCGTCTTCATCTTCGACTTAACGTCGAATCGGTTATTCAGAACGGGTATAAACCCGGACTTTCCGAACAACCCGCGTATATTAAAAACAAATGTTACACAAACACAACATACGCCTCATTCCAATTCATTAGTCACTAACCGCAGATTAGCAAGAGAACAATTTCCCAAACATTAACCCCGAAGGCCGAAACCAACATCAGATCAATACCCAGGAAACCATTCTTCTTAGCCAACCTACAGCTAGTTTCTAAATTCCACATTCTTAGGAAAAGGTTCCCATTAATTTTATCCAAGATAAATTCTTTAAAATTTATCCTGTAATCTTCCTTTGGATGTCATTTAAAACCAAATTATGGTTTTTCCAACTAGTCGAGATTAGCGAACCGTAACGAAGTAATTATTTATTTTATTTCCCAATCCCAACCTATTCATCCCATGAAGCAAAACTGGTAATACTCCATATCTAACACCGTGGTGTTATCGGTAAAATTAATTACCATTTCACGTTCAAATCTAATTAAAGATTTAACTATCGCTTTGGAGCAAAACTGGTAATACTCCATTCCCGCTCATTTCTAAATTTGATAATTTAGATTACAAATTCACATTTCTATCTAATTGTAGATTCGTTAAAACTCCTTTTACTGGGTTAAAGAACTAGGTGTTATTTAAAACACAGTTCACGACAAACCCAAATCACATTCTATTTGTTATCGGGTTAAAGAACTAGTGTTATTTAAAACACTGTTCACGATAAACCCATTTCAAATTCAATCAATTATATTAGAAATTCGATTATTTAAAACCCCTTTTTAAATCTAATTCATTTATTTAAAAATAATTGGGTTTTAAATTTAGTTCAAAACTAGTTCATTTCGATAAAAACCCATTTTTATCTTTTCAAATATGGAGTTTTTCATCCCAAATTTTCCCAAATCATTTCTTATGATTTTACACAAATTATTGATATTTTTAATAATTTTATCAAGGCCCGTACAGTCGATTTCCAACAATGGCCATCGAACTGCACTTACATCGACCTTTTTCAAATTTGATTTGGACGTATCTCCAAATCCAACCGTTAGATTTTGAATTTCAAATATTCGTTAGAAAGCTCTTTTCGATACGAACCCAACGGTTCCGGTTTTAAGAGAATCCGACGGTCGGATCTCCCGTAATGTCCGTTTGAAATAAATGGTCGAGATTCACGAACTGCCGCGGCGCGGCGCGTTCTATTCAGGCCATTATATTATATATATAATATATATAATATATATTTCGTCGATTACTATTTAAACCGAATTTTATAAATATTTTTAAATTCGTTTCAAAAGCAATTTCAACTTCCATTTCAATTCAAATCAAAATTGAATTCTTCTTTATAAATTCGTTTTAAAATTCATTTCTATTCAATTCAAATTTCCATTCAATTTGAATTCAATTCAATTCGCTTTCAATTCAATTCGAATTGGTTTTCTATTCGATTCATATTCATTTTCTATTCAAATCAAATTCGTTTCGTTTTCTATTTGAATCAAATTCATTATATATTCAATTGAAATAAAATTGGTTTTCTATTCCATTCAATTCGAAATCGTTTTATATTCAATTCAAATCGAAATCATTATATATTCAATTCATTTCGAAATCGTTATATATTCAATTTAAATCGAAATCATTATATATTCAATTCATTTCGAAATCGTTATATATTCAATTCATTTCGAAATCGTTATATATTCAATTCATTTCGAAATCGTTATATATTCAATTTAAATCGAAATCGTTATATATTCAATTTAAATCGAAATCGTTATATATTCAATTCATTTCGAAATCGTTATATATTCAATTTAAATCGAAATCGTTATATATTCAATTCATTTCGAAATCGTTATATATTCAATTCATTTCGAAATCGTTATATATTCAATTTAAATCGAAATCGTTATATATTCAATTCATTTCGAAATCGTTATATATTCAATTCATTTCGAAATCGTTATAATCGATATAAATATCGTTCACGTCTAAATGGCGTCAATCTAATCAACACGGCTTCACATATTTCTATTTCAAATATTCTATTTCAAATATTTCCTATTATCAAAATATTTGTTATTATCAAAATATTTCGTTCAACACATGACTAATCTCAACGGATGAGTACAGTCAACACATGAACCTTTATATTATATTGATAAAGATGTAAATTTTATTATAAAAATATTTCGTTCAACACATGACTAATCTCAACGGATGAGTACAGTCAACACATGAACCTTTATATTATATTGATAAAGATGTAAATTTTATTATAAAAATATTTCGTTCAACACATGATTAATCTCAACGGATGAGTACAGTCAACACATGAACCTTTATATTTTATTATTCTTTATCTTCTAAATTGGAATGAGGCCCAATCAATCACCATATAGCGTTAACTATATGGATTTTCATACAACACATATATATGATAGCATTGAAAAATAATCAACCATCAACCAAAGTGCACTACACTGTATAAGCATCAAATATAGATATCTAACGCTTATAACAGCCTGTCAATCAATCGATCGACATATGTAATTAATCAGGATGAGTGAACTTCATATTTCATCCCAACACCCGTGTGGGGTTTCAAACAATCAAACACAGATTTTATTTGTGCAGTTGGGCGATGTGTAAAATTTATCGACCCAATCAATGTCAGTCAAATCAGTGTACATAAACAAACCGTCTGGTTTGTAAATGAATATTTATTTATTCACATTCACGTTAAAAATTATATTTTTAACGATAAAACATTTTATTCAACCTATGAATACTCTATTCGGTTCATTTATTCAATAAAATGATATTTTTATTTTTCTAACATATTTTAGAAAATTTCGGCGGCATAACGGCACGATACTAGAAACGGGACGAGGCCTAGCCTTATCCCCGGTCTAGTGAAGGCCCACGCCATTCACACATCAATCAAATTCACCAAACAACCAAATTCAAATCAAATCATATAACTAAGCTATGCAACCAAACAAACAAGTCCATGGTCTGTGGACGATTGTGTCGGGTGCTACTAAGCACCGTCTGCATCCTAGTATATATATATATAAATAGAAATGAAATTGAAAGGTGAGAAATTCTCACTTTTAGCTATCCAACTTCACGGCACTTCCTTTATAGAAATCTTCTTCGTTATCCCATCTTCGTCATCTTCGTTGCCCGTAGTCACTATATATATAAAAATCACATTTTTATATTTTGATGTCTTTAAAATAAAAGCCACATTTTTATTTCGCTATTCAATATATAAAAATCATATTTTTATAATCACTTCATATATTTAGAAATCGAATTTTTACTTTGGTGTCATATAGATAAAAATTCCATTTCAAAAATATTGATTTCGCCTTTTCTACTATAAGGACTTCACCCTTACAAAAATATAGATTTCATCGTTATGAAAATCACCACTTTATTTCAACGTATATAAAATAAAAATCAGATTTTTATTTCGCTACATATACAAAGATGATATTTTTATATTCTCTATCCTATAAAGATTATATTTTCAAATCAAAGTATTTTTTTTTTATTTTAAAAATACAAAAATCATGTCTTACTCCTTCTACCAAATAAAAATTCCGTCTTTTTCTCTTTTTAAAAATATGATCTTTATTTTTGCAAGTTCAAATCTTTTTCTTTTAAAAGATTAAACCTTTTCTATTTCAAAGTTTAAACCCCTTTTTTTCTTTTTAAACCTTAAAATAAAATCAGTTTTTATTTTCTTTAAAAATCAGTTTTTAAATTCTTTTTCAAATCAGTTTTTAAATTCTTTTTCAAATCAGTTTTTAAATTCTTTTAAAATAAAAACAGTATTTAATCTTTTAAAATAAAAACAGTATTTAATCTTTTTTCAGTTTATATAAAACAAAAATAAAATAATAAATAAAAAGAAAAAAAAAACTTACAGGGGGGGTTTGGGCGTTCGCTAGCGTCGGAGGTCGGAGGGCTCGCTGGGGGTAGCAGGGCGGCATTCGATTCAGCTAGAGGAAGGGAGAGAAGAGGAGCAGGCGGTGGTGGGTTTCGGGTGGCTTGCGTCGATCGAAGGAGGGGAGGGGCGGCGGCTGTCGCGAGGTCGAGGAGGGGAAGCAAGGGCGGCGCGACGCCCTTGGTGGCGGCGGCGGTTCATCGGGGAGGGGCGACGGCTCCTCCCCCGTCGCTCTCCTCTCTTTCCTTTTTTTTTTTTCTGAATGAATTTGAGAAAAAGGGGGGGGGGGGTTATAAAATTTATATTATTTAATTTATTATTTAATTCAAAAGGTTGACTTTTACATACGACCTCTAAACGAGGCCCACCGCCTGTCATCCATAGCTAATTACCCCCATTCCGAACACAATGGGATATGTATCGTAGGCTGATTCGATTGTTACAATCAGTTCCCGTTTAATTTACATTTAAATCACTATATTGAATTTTAAACGTACATTACAAATTACCGGGGTCACATACTAACTCTAAAAATTCCCGAAAAATATTTTCTAGCTTCGTATTGACGATACGGTCCTAACAAAACTAGTTTCGTCGAATTCTGAGACCGTTGGAAAAATGGCCAATTTCCAGTCGATTAAAATCAACTGAAACTGGTCAAACGCGTTTTCCTTTGCCACGCTCACATATTGATTCGAAAAATTATGAAATTTGGAATCTAGCAATAACTTTACACTGCGGATCCAACAAAAGTGGTTTCGTCGAAATCCGAGGTCGTTTGCAAAATGTCCATTTTTAAGGGCCTGAATTCCATAGCGACTATTCAGAATTTTCAACTGGACATATCTTTTGATTCTCGCTACGAAATTTTGATTTTTCGGATTCGTTAGAAAGATATTCACAATTAGATTCCATTATTTTTGGTTTTACCAAAATCCGGATTGTTTTGCACCCGGTACATTCAATTGAAGTTTGAAATCGAATTATCGAACTACCGCGCCATTTTAAATTCTATTAATAATTATATATAATTATTTATATTCTAACGACGACGCGTATAATATATACGTTTGAATTATATTCAAAATAAATTTCTCGTCGATTTTATTTAAAATCATTCATTTTGAATAAACAAAATTCGCTAAAACTGCCAAAATAAAAATTTTAAACTGGCCCAGATTTTCGGGTTATTACAATCTCCCCCACTTAAAACTTTTCGTCCTCGAAAAGGAACAAAGTCGAAAGTGGTTTGATTATTTAGCTCTACGTTCGATCTGGCTTCCATTCTCCAACTTTTCAGTTTCTGAGAATTTTCAAATTTTCAAAAATTTGGCTAACACCCTAAATTTTCGAAAAATTTCGCCATAACCTCCCCTGCACCGGGAGCATCGGGGAATTTCAAATAGCTTCCCCGGTCCTTCAGATCTCAAAAAGAAAAAGAAAAAGCCAAGCGGCTAGCCAATAGGCTCACAAAATCATCATCACCCAAACAAAACAGGAAATTATGTAGTAAACATGTACCTATTTGTCGGGCAAACAAATTTTATTCTCTGCTTTAGCCTCCTTGCTATGACCTGTTCAATGTAAGTACATGTATATGCAAGCAAATGCGACCAATTTTCAATATAGTTCAAAATTTGATACAATTTGGCTAAATGGTTCAAAATTATCAAATAAATAAACAAACAACACAAACATCAATCAATTAGTGAATTAGAGTTTCAAATTCTTAATTTGATATATGTATATACGGAAAATCTTGTTTTTGATGCCAATTCACAACAATGAATTCTAGCTATATTAGTTTTGGTTCTCACACCAGTCTAATGGAAATATATAGGTATCACACCTTCGTTACTCGAAAATAAATACTGGTAACGCTGCAGCATTATCAGAATCATTCCCGGGCAACTAGAATGTGATTCTATATCTATCCAGTATATTAAAATTTCGACTATACGTTCATGACGCGTATATGCAAAACCTTTATATACTAGATTGTCCATATTCAAAATGAATAAATATTCAAATACGTAAAAAGTGATTTAAATTTCTAAACAAAATTGTTTTCATTTGAAAAATATACTCTTCGCACTCGTTCTAGGATACTACTGATCCTATCTCTAACGAGTTATTCTGATTGGATATTACTAATCCAATATCTGATGAATTCTTTCGTATGGTTCTAATGTGTCTTGTTCTCGAGCTCTGTAAACCAAAGCTCTGATACCAAACTGAGACGACCCGAACTTCCCCGTGAAGGAAAGCGCGGATAGAATTGAGAACAACACACAAAAGTACGCATACAGAAGAACATTTCATTGTTATTACAACAATTCCATCAGATACAAGAATATACAGAGTATAAATGAATAAATTACATTCGATAAATATCAGAGATTACAATAAATTACATAGCAGCGGAAAATAATACAAAATCACAACTAGAAGTGAAACACGGATACAGAGCTTTCCGAGCATCGTTCCAGCTGTAAATCAGGACCCTGTGAATATAAATCTGCAAAACCAAAACTACTAGCTGCCCGTGCGGAAAATAGGGGCACCCAGAGTTTAGGTTAAAACAATAAACTCCAGGTCAGTCATGTGACTGGTGTGAGAACTAAAACAGTTATTAAAACTTTACTTTAAAAGAGAGTAATTCAAGGGACCACGCCGTATAACACGGAACGGGTTTCCTCCCAAGAATACCAGTGCATAGAATAAACAGCGCAATGCTTTTTCGAAAAATGAAGCTATTATAAGACCCAGGTCCCATCACACAATGCAACGCAAGCCGGAGGATAGGGTTTTACCTTATAACAGCCAAACATGCTTGATACGTTTAAAACAAATCATTTGATACTATAATATGTGTATAGTGTCAAAACATTTAAATCATAAATATAAATCATAGACGGCATAGTATCCCATGCTACTATGTCGCCATACTAGGCTCTACAAATTAAGCCGCAATACACGTATTGGAAATTGGATTTCCGTCATGAGTCGAGGCAAGGGGCAAGCTCCTCTCCGCGTTCGAGACACTCTAGCAAATGTCCCAGGGCTACGCACACTGGGCAACCCCTGGATCTTCAGGGCCGGTCCTCACTTACGTTAGAGGATTAGTTATGCCTGAACACACGTTTCCCGGTCCTTACAGACCTATAATCGAGGCGCCTCATCCAACAACCACAAAGGTGAAAAGTATATAAATGTCAGGGCTGGTAAGTCACTGACACCACCAAAGCTAGAAAGAAACGTCGTGCTCTCCCTGCAGTCCGTATCCCGTTTTTGACTCATACCGAGGTGTGAGGCTCGCGAATTCACGTTATACACAAAGCTATGCCACAAAGGCCGTGCTTTGATCATCAACCACAAGACTTTGCTTTTCAACAGAAGCCTTGATCATTGCATCTTAGCGTGCCACATAGGCAATTCATGCCATGTGATTGATATCTATCGATATACAACCTCTGAGCTCGTACGTCTCAGAGAAGGGCGTTAAGCAAAAGAATAAATTCTTCGCCGCCAAACAGATGTATATTTAATAGAAATCAATCAACACAGAATAAAATCCAATGTCAGACACACAATCCATTTACAAGTCCGTTCTGGGTCTGAACGAAACCGGAGGCACTTTCCTCGCATATCCATCCATCTCCAAGTACGTCTGGACGACCACCAACTATTTCCATCCTCTTGGGTGTACTGCCCAATTAGGATCGTCAGTAATTATCCAAACGATGTGAAAACTTCCGGTCTTCGACCACCGTCTTCATCTTCGACTTAACGTCGAATCGGTTATTCAGAACGGGTATAAACCCGGACTTTCCGAACAACCCGCGTATATTAAAAACAAATGTTACACAAACACAACATACGCCTCATTCCAATTCATTAGTCACTAACCGCAGATTAGCAAGAGAACAATTTCCCAAACATTAACCCCGAAGGCCGAAACCAACATCAGATCAATACCCAGGAAACCATTCTTCTTAGCCAACCTACAGCTAGTTTCTAAATTCCACATTCTTAGGAAAAGGTTCCCATTAATTTTATCCAAGATAAATTCTTTAAAATTTATCCTGTAATCTTCCTTTGGATGTCATTTAAAACCAAATTATGGTTTTTCCAACTAGTCGAGATTAGCGAACCGTAACGAAGTAATTATTTATTTTATTTCCCAATCCCAACCTATTCATCCCATGAAGCAAAACTGGTAATACTCCATATCTAACACCGTGGTGTTATCGGTAAAATTAATTACCATTTCACGTTCAAATCTAATTAAAGATTTAACTATCGCTTTGGAGCAAAACTGGTAATACTCCATTCCCGCTCATTTCTAAATTTGATAATTTAGATTACAAATTCACATTTCTATCTAATTGCAGATTCGTTAAAACTCCTTTTACTGGGTTAAAGAACTAGGTGTTATTTAAAACACAGTTCACGACAAACCCAAATCACATTCTATTTGTTATCGGGTTAAAGAACTAGTGTTATTTAAAACACTGTTCACGATAAACCCATTTCAAATTCAATCAATTATATTAGAAATTCGATTATTTAAAACCCCTTTTTAAATCTAATTCATTTATTTAAAAATAATTGGGTTTTAAATTTAGTTCAAAACTAGTTCATTTCGATAAAAACCCATTTTTATCTTTTCAAATATGGAGTTTTTCATCCCAAATTTTCCCAAATCATTTCTTATGATTTTACACAAATTATTGATATTTTTAATAATTTTATCAAGGCCCGTACAGTCGATTTCCAACAATGGCCATCGAACTGCACTTACATCGACCTTTTTCAAATTTGATTTGGACGTATCTCCAAATCCAACCGTTAGATTTTGAATTTCAAATATTCGTTAGAAAGCTCTTTTTGATACGAACCCAACGGTTCCGGTTTTAGGAGAATCCGACGGTCGGATCTCCCGTAATGTCCGTTTGAAATAAATGGTCGAGATTCACGAACTGCCGCGGCGCGGCGCGTTCTATTCAGGCCATTATATTATATATATAATATATATAATATATATTTCGTCGATTACTATTTAAAACGAATTTTATAAATATTTTTAAATTCGTTTCAAAAGCAATTTCAACTTCCATTTCAATTCAAATCAAAATTGAATTCTTCTTTATAAATTCGTTTTAAAATTCATTTCTATTCAATTCAAATTTCCATTCAATTTGAATTCAATTCAATTCGCTTTCAATTCAATTCGAATTGGTTTTCTATTCGATTCATATTCATTTTCTATTCAAATCAAATTCGTTTCGTTTTCTATTTGAATCAAATTCATTATATATTCAATTGAAATAAAATTGGTTTTCTATTCCATTCAATTCGAAATCGTTTTATATTCAATTCAAATCGAAATCATTATATATTCAATTCATATCGAAATCGTTATATATTCAATTTAAATCGAAATCATTATATATTCAATTCATTTCGAAATCGTTATATATTCAATTCATTTCGAAATCGTTATATATTCAATTCATTTCGAAATCGTTATATATTCAATTTAAATCGAAATCGTTATATATTCAATTTAAATCGAAATCGTTATATATTCAATTCATTTCGAAATCGTTATATATTCAATTTAAATCGAAATCGTTATATATTCAATTCATTTCGAAATCGTTATATATTCAATTCATTTCGAAATCGTTATATATTCAATTTAAATCGAAATCGTTATATATTCAATTCATTTCGAAATCGTTATATATTCAATTCATTTCGAAATCGTTATAATCGATATAAATATCGTTCACGTCTAAATGGCGTCAATCTAATCAACACGGCTTCACATATTTCTATTTCAAATATTCTATTTCAAATATTTCCTATTATCAAAATATTTCGTTCAACACATGACTAATCTCAACGGATGAGTACAGTCAACACATGAACCTTTATATTATATTGATAAAGATGTAAATTTTATTATAAAAATATTTCGTTCAACACATGACTAATCTCAACGGATGAGTACAGTCAACACATGAACCTTTATATTATATTGATAAAGATGTAAATTTTATTATAAAAATATTTCGTTCAACACATGATTAATCTCAACGGATGAGTACAGTCAACACATGAACCTTTATATTTTATTATTCTTTATCTTCTAAATTGGAATGAGGCCCAATCAATCACCATATAGCGTTAACTATATGGATTTTCATACAACACATATATATGATAGCATTGAAAAATAATCAACCATCAACCAAAGTGCACTACACTGTATAAGCATCAAATATAGATATCTAACGCTTATAACAGCCTGTCAATCAATCGATCGACATATGTAATTAATCAGGATGAGTGAACTTCATATTTCATCCCAACACCCGTGTGGGGTTTCAAACAATCAAACACAGATTTTATTTGTGCAGTTGGGCGATGTGTAAAATTTATCGACCCAATCAATGTCAGTCAAATCAGTGTACATAAACAAACCGTCTGGTTTGTAAATGAATATTTATTTATTCACATTCACGTTAAAAATTATATTTTTAACGATAAAACATTTTATTCAACCTATGAATACTCTATTCGGTTCATTTATTCAATAAAATGATATTTTTATTTTTCTAACATATTTTAGAAAATTTCGGCGGCATAACGGCACGATACTAGAAACGGGACGAGGCCTAGCCTTATCCCCGGTCTAGTGAAGGTCCACGCCATTCACACATCAATCAAATTCACCAAACAACCAAATTCAAATCAAATCATATAACTAAGCTATGCAACCAAACAAACAAGTCCATGGTCTGTGGACGATTGTGTCGGGTGCTACTAAGCACCGTCTGCATCCTAGTATATATATATATAAATAGAAATGAAATTGAAAGGTGAGAAATTCTCACTTTTAGCTATCCAACTTCACGGCACTTCCTTTATAGAAATCTTCTTTGTTATCCCATCTTCGTCATCTTCGTTGCCCGTAGTCACTATATATATAAAAATCACATTTTTATATTTTGATGTCTTTAAAATAAAAGCCACATTTTTATTTCGCTATTCAATATATAAAAATCATATTTTTATAATCACTTCATATATTTAGAAACCGAATTTTTACTTTGGTGTCATATAGATAAAAATTCCATTTCAAAAATATTGATTTCGCCTTTTCTACTATAAGGACTTCACCCTTAAAAAAATATAGATTTCATCGTTATGAAAATCACCACTTTATTTCAACGTATATAAAATAAAAATCAGATTTTTATTCCGCTACATATACAAAGATGATGTTTTTATATTCTCTATCCTATAAAGATTATATTTTCAAATCAAAGTATTTTTTTTATTATTTTAAAAATACAAAAATCATGTCTTAGTCCTTCTACCAAATAAAAATTCCGTCTTTTTCTCTTTTTAAAAATATGATCTTTATTTTTGCAAGTTCAAATCTTTTTCTTTTAAAAGATTAAACCTTTTCTATTTCAAAGTTTAAACCCCTTTTTTTCTTTTTAAACCTTAAAATAAAATCAGTTTTTATTTTCTTTAAAAATCAGTTTTTAAATTCTTTTTCAAATCAGTTTTTAAATTCTTTTTCAAATCAGTTTTTAAATTCTTTTAAAATAAAAACAGTATTTAATCTTTTAAAATAAAAACAGTATTTAATCTTTTTTCAGTTTATATAAAACAAAAATAAAATAATAAATAAAAAGAAAAAAAAAACTTACAGGGGGGGGTTTGGGCGTTCGCTAGCGTCGGAGGTCGGAGGGCTCGCTGGGGGTAGCAGGGCGGCATTCGATTCAGCTAGAGGAAGGGAGAGAAGAGGAGCAGGCGGTGGTGGGTTTCGGGTGGCTTGCGTCGATCGAAGGAGGGGAGGGGCGGCGGCTGTCGCGAGGTCGAGGAGGGGAAGCAAGGGCGGCGCGACGCCCTTGGTGGCGGCGGCGGTTCATCGGGGAGGGGCGGCGGCTCCTCCCCCGTCGCTCTCCTCTCTTTCCTTTTTTTTTTTTCTGAATGAATTTGAGAAAAAGGGGGGGTTTTATAAAATTTATATTATTTAATTTATTATTTAATTCAAAAGGTTGACTTTTACATACGACCTCTAAACGAGGCCCACCGCCTGTCGTCCATAGCTAATTACCCCCATTCCGAACACAATGGGATATGTATCGTAGGCTGATTCGATTGTTACAATCAGTTCCCGTTTAATTTACATTTAAATCACTATATTGAATTTTAAACGTACATTACAAATTACCGGGGTCACATACTAACTCTAAAAATTCCCGAAAAATATTTTCTAGCTTCGTATTGACGATACGGTCCTAACAAAACTAGTTTCGTCGAATTCTGAGACCGTTGGAAAAATGGCCAATTTCCAGTCGATTAAAATCAACTGAAACTGGTCAAACGCGTTTTCCTTTGCCACGCTCACATATTGATTCAAAAAATTATGAAATTTGGAATCTAGCAATAACTTTACACTGCGGATCCAACAAAAGTGGTTTCGTCGAAATCCGAGGTCGTTTGCAAAATGTCCATTTTTAAGGGCCTGAATTCCATAGCGACTATTCAGAATTTTCAACTGGACATATCTTTTGATTCTCGCTACGAAATTTTGATTTTTCGGATTCGTTAGAAAGATATTCACAATTAGATTCCATTATTTTTGGTTTTACCAAAATCCGGATTGTTTTGCACCCGGTACATTCAATTGAAGTTTGAAATCGAATTATCGAACTACCGCGCCATTTTAAATTCTATTAATAATTATATATAATTATTTATATTCTAACGACGACGCGTATAATATATATGTTTGAATTATATTCAAAATAAATTTCTCGTCGATTTTATTTAAAATCATTCATTTTAAATAAACAAAATTCGCTAAAACTGCCAAAATAAAAATTTTAAACTGGCCCAGATTTTCGGGTTATTACATAAGTAATACAACAAACAAGAAACACACAAAATACAAATGACAAAATTAAATAAATAAGGACAACATCATCCCTAAGCAATGAATTGCTTCAGTCTGTTGTGATACCAAGTAGACTACTGTTTTCTGCCTCCAAACGTCGAACTTTGGCTTCCAATTGTTTAACGGGGGCCTCCAATCCTTCAACTTTGCATTGCATTTCTCGGGCATAATTAGCTCCTCTAATGCACATCTCAGGATCAATCCACTCCAAATATTGACAAAATGTTACACCATATATATTCGAGCCTTCAGCTGGATACTCCGGACATCCAAAATAACGACGCCCTGCCTCTCCTCCTTTCTTAGCAACAAGCTTATAACACTTATATCCACAATGACAAGTAGGCCAAGATGGATCTCCGAAATTGTAATCGTTTGCAAGTGGTGGCCAAGGACGACAGTTTGTAGGTGTTACACGAAAATCACTCTCCAAATTAATATCTCCAACGTCAATGCTATCAACAACTGTTTGAAATTGAGTTTCAGGAACAACATCAATCCCAGCACTAGCATTACCTATTTCAAATTGCGTTTCGAACTGGGTTTCGGGAACGAATCCAAATTCTGCTTCCCATTGTTCAGCATATTGCTCTAACAGATCATCAGGAATAGTGAAATTGTCCATATCTATTCTGCTAGCAAATATTGTAAATTTAGCATAGCCAAAATCAACACATTTGATTTTGTACAAACTAGGGTTTCATTAGAATTGATTAAAGTGAAGAGAATGATATACCTGAACTTAAATCAAGTATCGACGCTAAAATGATGTATAATTTGGAGTTTTTTTAAACAAAATTTAGAAATTTTTGAGTTTGAAGGAAATGGGTTCAGCCATTTTTGAAAGAAAGTGAAGTGCTTGAAGAAAGAGAAATGGGTTGAGGGATGGAAAGAGGGGTGCTGCTTTTAATACAGCAACAACTTTAGCGCAACTATAAGTTGCTCTAAAGTATATATCTTTTAATACAACAACAACTTTAGCGCAACTATAAGTGGCGCTAGAGTTGTTATAAATTAAAAAAAATTAGCGCGAGTATAAGTTGCGCTATACCAAATTTGTTATTAGCGCAACTTATACTTGCGCCCGGTGGAAATAAAAAAAAGGTAGAGCAACTCAAAGTTGCGCTGGATTCGACAGTTAAAAAAAGCTGATGTGGCAGCTGAGTTGGCAGAAACAAGCCCCTTTTGATAATAAGTTTGCAAATCAGCCTTAAACGCGAAATAGTTTTCAAAACAAGCCTTAAGAAAAAATTTGTCCTATATTATATATATAAATTCCATAGCATTTTTGTGACGATCCCAAAATCCGAGGGGCGGTATTAAGGATAATCATTGGGAAATAACACATTAATCATCATAGCAGAGTACAGATAATAGCAGAAACAATAAATAAAATAATTTTACATGGATATGACAGCGGAATCACAACATGTAGGAATATCAGAATAGCATAACGTGGGATATACTTAGTAAATAAAAAAGGAAAGTGATCAGTCATCATCGCCAGAGGCGGAATACATACATGCAGTGAGACATAATAAGGGTATCAGTCTACATCGCCGAAGGCGGAATACATATACATATAGTGAGAAATACGGAAAGTAAATCAGTCTGCATCGCCAGTGGCGGAATCATAACATAAGTACAGTAATGGCGGAAAAAGTCAAAGTCATCTCTATGAAGTCAGCCTCGCCATGAGCCAAAAATGCACTCTATGCAGCAGTGCAGAACCAAAAACCACCTGTCACCTGTGTACTAGGCTGCCCGTGTGAAAATAAGGGCACCCGCGTTTGCAAAGTGAAACAAACAACGAGTCAGTCATGGGGACTGGTATGAGGAATCTATTTAACAGTTAAACAACAGTAATAGCAAATCATAGGACCACGCCACTTTCGCGGAACAGGTTTACTCCAGTGATTGCTAGTGCATTTAAAACAAAGTAAGTTCTTTTAAAACAACGCAATGCTTTTTGAAAGAATGAAGCCATCTATAAGACTCAGGTCCCATCATACAATGCAACGCAAGCCGGAGGATAGAGTTTTACCTTATAATAGCCAAATATGCTTGATACGTATAAAGCAAAATCATTTGATATTATTACTAGTGCATATATGTTTCAAAAGCGAATAGCATCATAAATATCAATCATTGGCGGCATAGCTACCATCTACTATGTCTCCATACTAGTTCTACAATCAAGTCCGTTATTTCGTATTGGAAATTGGATTTCCGTCATGAGTCGAGGCAAGGGGCAAGCTCCTCTCCGCTTCGAGACACTCTAGCAAATGCCTCGGGACTACACACTCTGGGTAACCCCTGGATGCTTCAGGGCCGGTCCTCACTTACGTTAGAGGATTATTTATTCCTGAACACACGTTTCCCGGTCCTTACATACCTATAATCGAGGCGCCTCGCATTCCAACAACCACAAAGGTGAAAAGTAGATATATATGTCAGGGCTGGTAAGTCACTGACACCACCATAGCTAGAAAGAAACGTCGTGCTCTCCCTGCAGTCCGTATCCCGTTTTTAACTCATACCGGGGTGTGAGGCTCGCGAATCTACGAAATACACAAAGCTAGGCCACGTAGACCTTGCTTTGATCATCATCCACAAGACTTTGCTTTGCAACAGAAGCCTTGATCACAGCATCTTGGCATGCCACATAGGCAGTCCACTCCATACGATTGATTTCCATCGATATATAACCTCTGAGCTCATACGTCTCAGAGAAGGGCGTTAAGCAAAAGAATAAATTCTCCGCCGCCAAACAGGTATATATTTAACAGAGATCAATCAGTATAGAACAAAATCCAATGTCAGACACACAGTCCATTTACAAGTCCGTCCTGGGTCTGAACGAAACCGGAGGCGTCAAATTCCTCGTATATCCGTCCAATCAACACATACGTTCAGACGGCTACTACTTCCGTCCCTTTCCGGTAGCTACTCCGGTTAGGAACCTCAGTAGCGCCCATCCAACCGATACGAAGATCGTCGGTCTTGAATCGTCTTTGCATTCTCCAATTCGAATCGCTCGATAAATTATTTGAAATGAGGGTTAGCTCGGCCTTTTCAAATAATTTACGTCATTAGAATTTAAATCGATTTATCTTATGGTTATATTATTCGACATCCATCTTTCGGTTCTTTAGTGTTATTTTCATGTCATACACAAACAACCATCAAATATCAAACAATTCAAGCCCAATTGGTTTATTTTCAATCAATATTGCTTGTAATATTTTATAACGATTCTTCGCCATTTTTATTCATTTAAAAATGGCCATATTTAATCAAACGACGTTTCAGGTCGTGCCGTGGCACTGGCGCTGTTTTTCCCTTAATTTGTTTTACACATATCGGAAAATCTAACCGTTGGATTTCTACAAGGTCTATATCAGTGGGAAGATATTCCCAAAGCGAACCCAACGGTTCCAGTTTCGTGAGAATCCGACGGTCGGATCTTCCACACTAGTCGTTTGAAGTTACGGTTTCAAAATTCGAACTGCAGCGTCGTTATTCGATTTAATTTAATTATATTTATATTTATATATAAATATAAACGATTCTGGCGCTGTTTTTCCTCAGATTTGAATTAAACATTCCGGACAATCCAACCGTTGGATTTTTACAAGGTTGGTGCCTTTGGAAAGATATTTCCAAGGCGAACCCAGCGATTGCGGTTTCGGGAAAATCCGATGGTCGGATTTCTCGTACTAATCGTTTCAAATTACGATTCCGAAACGCGAAGTGCACGGCCTTTATTCCCTTTAATTATATTTATATTTATATATATAAATATAGTTCAATCTATAATTTCAACTATAGTTCATTCTATATTTCAACTTCGTTTTCACTTCAAATATTTCACTAACGCCTTAATATTTCGAAAAATTTCGCCATAACCTCCTTTGTACGGGGAGGGGTTTGGAAATTTATTGGGCCGTATTAGGTACCCAATAAATCCTAAATAGCATTCACATATTTATAGTGATATATTCTGGTGTTTACGGGGGAGCATGTACTGATAATCACTCCAGAGAATAAATTCCCGTCACCCCGTTTCCGTGTGGAAATAAATAGTCCATGTGCCGTATCTAATAACTAGAGCGACGTGATTATTTTCAAATCCAGACCCGTGTGGGGTTTTTATAAATCTGGCAATTTATCGTTATAATTTATATAGTCCATATCAGTCATCAGTTCAACCTGTAGTACATAGTCCTCGCCATACAAGCCTCTTGCTTATATGGTAAATCTTCCACCTCGTCACACAAGCTCCAATTGCTTATGTGGAATATGATGAAGTATGCCTATCGTCAACAAGTATGCCATGTAGTGTAGTTCAAAATTAATTGTTACTATCCTATGGCGTTGTTTATTATTTCACACAGAAAAACCAGCACTCCGCATCCAATGGCATTCACAGGAGTTGATATATAAATAAAATTGCGCAGCCAACTCATCAAGGTTTACCTATTTGTCGGGCACGCAAATAATTTCTTTACTCTACAGCTAATCCATTTTTCATGTTCAACACATGTATATATATGCAGAACAAAGCTAATAATAATATTTCTAGCAAACTATTATTTATTTCGACACGTGTGTATTTTTAACTAAGCGTATACACGATAAAAGGAATATTTTTATCATCAAAAATATTTATTCGACACATGTGTATTTTTAACTAAGCGTATACACGATAAAAGGAATATTTTTATCATCAAAAATATTTATTCGACACATGTGTATTTTTAACTAAGCGTATACACGATAAAAGGAATATTTTTATCATCAAAAATATTTATTCGACACATGTGTATTTTTACCACTTCATATTCACTATATAAATATAGTTTTCATTGTCGATTCATTTTATTTTTAAAAGATGATAACATTCAACACATGAACTTCAACTCAACGAATGAATTGCAATTCAACACATGAATATTCGATATAGTTTGTATATATATAAAAATGTGATTTTTATCGCTAAAGCCATTTGTTTAATTTCGAATAATATTCAACACATGAATTTCAACTCAACGAATGAATTGCAACTCAACACATGAATATTCGATATAGTTTGTATATACATAAAAAATGTGATTTTTATCGCTAAAGCCATTTGTTTAATTTCGAATAATATTCAACACATGAATTTCAACTCAACGAATGAATTGCAACTCAACACATGAATATTCTATATAGTTTGTATATATATAAAAATATGATTTTTATCGCTAAAGCCATTTGTTTAATTTCGAATAATATTCAACACATGAATTTCAACTCAACGAATGATTTGCAACTCAACACATGAATATTCGATATAGTTTGTATATATATATAAATGTGATTTTTATCGCTAAAGCCATTTGTTTAATTTCGAATAATATTCAACACATGAATTTCAACTCAACGAATGAATTGCAACTCAACACATGAATATTCTATATAGTTTATGCAATTTATTTCAACGAATGAAAATTATTCTAACACATAGATATTTCAGAAAATTTCGGCAGCATAACGGCAGGGTAGTTAAAACCGGGACCGTCCCTAGTACGGCTCCTCGCTCTACCTTAAAACCTCGCGGTTTTTGACAATGGGGATCATGCATCTAGTTCGCACGCAGGCGACATGTTTTATTTTCAATTCCACAATCCTATTCTATTTTGTTTCAACCACAAGAGGGTATTTTTCAACCACAAAGGTATTTTTCAACCACAATATCAACCACAAACAATTATTTCCAACCATTCGTCATACCATATAATATCACGTCAATCACAAGCAATAAATATCGTCCATGGTCTGTGGACGAGGGGAGTATATATATATATAAAATATAATAATTCACTTGCATTTCATCACAACTCAAAGCATATATGTTTCAAACAATGCTTGTATAATTTATACATCGCTAATATAACTTATACAACACATGTACATGAGGTATAAAATGCGTATATAATTTACACTTCGCTTATATAATTTATACAACGCGATTTCATTCACACAGATAATTTAGATTCCTCACATTGGTTATTGCGGTGCTAAAAATCGCAGGAAGGTCAGAAAAATCCGCGGCTTCTTCTAGAATGTAGAGAGCCTCCTTGCGGTCACGGTGTCTCCTGTTTCATCGAATTTCATTAACATAGCAAAAAGATACGATTTTTACAAGTTTGCAACGCTTTAAAGTGTAAAAATCAGTGGAAAATAGTTTCAGCCGTATACCCTTTTCGATTTCGAAAACTAGGGTTGAACTTTTCGGCAAAACCACGAAGCTTTAGGACGAACGGCCAGCGCTGCGTCGAAGAGGAAGGAAAGAGCTTCCCAAAGCTACCCGAGATGGTCAACTCGGTGGCCTCCAGAACCCACGGCGGCGGCGCAAAGTTCGGGGTTTCCCGACGCTATAACTCCCTCAATACTCAACGATAATTCGTGAAATTACTATGGATTTGAAGATCTCTGAACGCTCTTCAAAATGGATCTGAGTTTGCTTGATTTCGTTGAGTGGTTGTGGAGAAATTGAAGAGAGAAGATTCGAAGTTATTTCCGCGTCGCGACAGAGAGATCGATGAGGGAGATGAATTGTGATTGGTCGATGCCCTTTTTATTTTAATTTTTAATTTATTTAATTCCAAAAATACCCCCTTCTACAAACGACCTCGAAATCAAACCCAACGACTGTCGCCCCTAGCTAAATACCCCCATTCCGAACACAATGGGATATGTTTCGTTGGCCATTTCGACTGTTACAGTCAGTTATTTTTCAAATTAAAATATAAAACATACGATATTTAATTTAAACGTACATTTCAATTTGACAGGGCCACAAACTGAATCGAAAAATTCCAGAAAAATATATCTAGCTTTGTTTTGACGATACGGTCCTAACAAAACCAGTTTCGTCGAATTCTGAGCTCGTTTGAAAAACGGCCATTTTTAGGTCGACCCATTTTAACAGAATTTGACCAAACACGTTATCTTTTGCCCCGCTCACATACTAGCTTCAAAAATTATGAAATTTGAAACTTAGCAATAATTCGACATCCCGGACCCAACAAAAGTGGTTTCGTCGAATTCCGAGGTCGTATGCAAAATCTCAATTTTCAAGGGCTATATATACTATATAGCGACCTTTCTGAAAATTCATTTGGCCATAACTTTTGATTTCCGTTATGAAATTTCGATTTTTCAGATTCGTTAGAAAGGTATTGATAAACAGATTTAAATATTTTCTGTTTCGTCAAAATCCGTTATATTTTCCACCCGGTACAGTCGGACAAAGTTTGTATTCAAAACTTCAAACTGCCATACCATACCAAATTCTATATTTTATTGAAATATGCTATTTCAACTATCCAAATTTCCTGGTAATAACCTAATTTAAAAATTTTAAACTGGTTCACATTTTCCGGGTTATTACAATCTCCCCCACTTAAAACTTTTCGTCCTCGAAAAGGAAATAATAGTTAAGTAGGAAATAAAATGTAAATGCAAAGTATTGTAAAGGTACCTTGCACCGGAGTTAGTCAGAGATGTCCACTCTGCATTTGGGATAGGCTTGTTTAATGCTTTCCTCAGTCTCCCAAGTACAGTCTCTAGGATCACTACTCCACTGCACTTTGACTAAATGAATCTTTTTCCTCCTTATCTCTCTGGTTTCTTTGCCAACTATCATTAATGGCTCTCTACTGAGTGCTAATTCTGGAGTTATGTCAATGTCATGTTGCGCTGCTTCTTCCACAATAAGGTCGGGATCATGAACATGTTTTCTGAGTTGAGACACGTGGAACACATCATGTATACCAGGCAACCAATTAGGTAATGAAACCCTATATGCAAGAGTTCCAATCCGTTCAAGTATAGGAAAGGGACCAATAAATCTCGGTGCCAATTTCCCAGTCTTGCCAAATCTGATTACTCCTCGCATTGGAGAAACTCTTAAATATACATAATCGCCAACGGCAAACGATATATCCCTTCTTCTCGCATCAGCATAACTTTTCTGTCGGCTCTGTGCGGTTTTTAATCGCTTCTTAATGAAATCGACTTTATCTGATGCTTCTTGAATCATATCGGGCCCTAACACAAGTCTGTTGCCAGGTTCTACCCAACATGCGGGAGATCTGCACGGTCTACCGTATAATGCTTCAAATGGAGACATTCCCAAACTTGCTTGATAGCTATTGTTGTAAGAGAATTCTGCTAAATGTAAGTGATCTTCCCATGAGCCTCCAAAATCAATAATGCAAGCCCGCAGTAAATCTTCTAAAATTCTATTCACCCGCTCAGTTTGGCCATCTGTCTGAGGGTGATAAGCGGTGCTTAGATTCAATTTGGTTCCCAATTCTTCTTGGAATGCTTCCCAGAATTTGCTAGTAAATAGGGGATCTCTATCACTGACTATATTGAGCGGCACTCCATGTAGTTTAACTATTTCTTTGAAGTAAATTTGTGTTAGACTTTGAGCCGTTCTGTTGGATCGGACAGGTATGAAATGGGCAGTCTTCGTGAGGCGATCTACGATTACCCATATACTGTCGTTTCCTTTTCTAGTTCTAGGCAGGCCATCAATGAAATCCATCGAGATTTGTTCCCACTTCCATCCTGGAATTTCTAAGGGTTGTAATAGTCCAGCCAATTTCTGCTGATCACTCTTAACTAGCTGACAAGTGGGGCATCTGCTAACATATAATGAGATATCTCTTTTCATAGCTCTCCACCAGAATGTGCGTTTGATATCGTTATACATTTTGCTCACACCGGGATCGATACTTAATTTGGATTTGTGGCACTCATCAAGTATTTCTCTTCTGAGCTCGGGACTCGGGAAGGTTTGGGATGCAAATTCTACCCTTTAACCTTAGAACTCCCTTGTCATCGAGTCGAAAACTTGTGGATTCACCTCCTTTGACTCTTTGACTGATTCTTTGAATAAATTCATCGTCTTTCTGAAGAGTCGAGATCCTGTCTATTAATGAAGACGTGATGACAAAACTGGCGATGATTTCATTCTTTCTACTGAGCGCATCGGCTACAACGTTGGCTTTCCCTGGAGTGTATAGAATTTCAAAATCGTATGCTGCAAGGAATTCTAACCAGCGCTGTTGTCTCAAGTTTAGATCTTTCTGGGTGAACAGGTATTTCAAGGATTGATGATCGGTAAATAGTTCGAATTTCTCGCCCAGTAAATAATGCCTCCAGATTCTTAAAGCGAACACGATAGCTAATAACTCAAGATCATCAGTTGCATAGTTTCTTTCATGCGGCTTTAGTTGACGGCTGGCATATGCGATCACTTGGCCTTTTTGCATTAGTACTGCGCCTAGCCCTCTGATAGAAGCGTCTGTCCATACAGTCAAGTCTTGGTTGCCTTCTATTATGGTCAATACTGGCGCGGTTGTCAACTTCAGTTTTAGCTCTTGGAAAGCTTCTTCACATTCGGGTGTCCATTTGAATTTCTCATGCTTCTTCGTAAGCTTTGTCAATACACCAGATATCTTTGAAAAATCCTGAACGAATTTCCGGTAGTAACTAGCTAATCCAAGGAAACTTCGAACTTCTGTGGGAGTAGTAGGTTGTTTCCAGTTCTGAATCGCTGTAATTTTGCTTGGGTCTACAGCAATTCCTTCTTTTGATACTACATGGCCTAGGAATTTAACTTCATTCTGCCAGAAGACACACTTAGAAAATTTAGCTTTCAAGACATTTCTCCTTAAAATTTTCAACACTTGTTCTAAATGTTTTGCATGTTCATCTTCCGACTTAGAGTAGATTAAAATGTCATCGATGAAGACTAGAACAAATTGATTCAATACACCACGGAACACTCTGTTCATAAGATCAACGAAGTATGCTGGAGCGTTGCACAAGCCGAACGGCATTACTAACCATTCGTAGAATAAATCGGGACCCCTGAAGGCTGTTAAAGGAACACAGTCTTCGGCTATTCGTAATTGGTGGAAACATGTAGCTAGGTCCATTCTGGAGAATACTGTTGCTCCATTTAATTGATCTAACAGATCATCTATTCGGGGTAAAGGATTTTTTTTCTTCAGTGTCTGTTTATTGAGATCTCGGTAATCAACACAAAGTCTTAGAGTACCGTCTGATTTCGGGACAAATACTACTGCTGCTCCCCAAGCTGAAAAGCTCGGTCTGATTAGACCTTTCCAAAGCAATTCTCGTGTTTGGCTACTTAGCTCTTCTTTTTCTTTCGGGGCCATTCTTCTAATCGGATGTACTACTGGTCGGGCGTTAGGAATTAGATCTATCCTAAATTCAATTTCTCTTTGCGGCGGTAAGTTTTCTACTTCTTCAAACACATCCGCATAGTTTTTAACGACCGGTATCTTTTCTATCGAAGGGGGAGTAATTTCTAAAGAAGACCAAAATTCTGTTCTATTGATTTCTGAGCCATGGCATGGTATATATATAGGTCCAAGCTTCGTTTCGACCTTAACGATTCTTTCGGCACATCTAACTTCGGCCTTATATTTTGTCAACCAGTCAAGTCCCAGTATAACATCAAATTCGGAAAGGTCCATGACAATTACTTTAAAAGAGAATTTGTAGCAAGAATAAGAGACAGGCACTCTACAGTACGAACTGAGACTGACAGAACCTCCTATCGGATTTTGAACTTTAATTGGTTCTTTAAGTTTTCCTCTTTTTAATTTTAACTTGTGAACAAGATTACCAGAAATGAAGCTACGTGATGCACCAGTATCAAAAAGTACAGAAACAGGAATATTTTTAATGGTAAGGGTACCTCCCAAGACATCGGGTTTACCTGATCCATCGGTGGTAGCTGGCGGGGTCTTCCCGTCATAGACATGAGCCACTTGTGCATTCTGCTTCAAAGGACAGTTCCTGCTATAGTGCCCCTTCTTATGACAGTTGTAGCATTCGGTTGAGTCATTTGCCTTTGGCTTCCTTGGAGCTTTGCATACATTAGAAAAGTGACCTGGCTTCCCGCAGTTGTAGCAATTTCCTTTCGGGATCTTTGCAGGTTTTTGAGTAGCGGCCGCGGTAATGCTAGATTCGGGTTGATCTGTTGAAGTCTTGCGCTTATTTCCTGCTTGGCTTTTAGCGCGGTCTTGGCTAGCATGCCTCTCATCCATGTCTTCGTAATTGCAAGCCATCTCTACTAATTCTGTAAAGGAGAGTTTGATGTTGCTCATAGCTCTATCATGGTACTTGCGCTTCAGCCCAAATATGAACATCTTGTTCTTTGCTTTGTTGGTCAAAATCAACTCTGGAGCATAGCGCGATAACTGGGTGAACTTATTTGGATAATCCTGAATAGAGAGATCCCCTTGCTGGAGATTAGCAAACTGCTCCCGCATCCTCTCTAGAGCCTGTTCCGGTACAAACTTCTCATTGAACATAGCTTTAAATTGTTCCCAAGTTCTAACAGTACCAGCTGCATCCACTGAGGTAATGGCATCCCACCACAGCTCTGCTTCCTCTTGAAGGAGCCAAATGCCAAGTCGGGCTTTATTGTTGGTTCCCATACCCATGCCTTCGAAGATTTTCTCACAGGTTTTTAGCCAAGCTATAGCCTCGGTCACTGTGCCAGTGTCAGTAAAAGGTTTTCCCCCAAGGTTTCTGTACCTCTTTGCTACTTTATCTAGCTCAAAGTCTTCTGGTGCTGGCGGCTGAATAATAGGGATTTCCACAACTACGGGGATATTCCCCCGTCCTCCTGCTGCATCTCCTCGGCCTCCACGGCCTCCTCTAGCTGCTGCTGCTCGTGTAGCCATCTAAGAGAATACTGTATAAGCAAGAAAAGAGTCAAGCTCACAGATTTGATAATTTTCATAAATGATAAAGCAGGGGAATACAAGGAAAGATAATGATGATGTACTGATCAAATTGTTTTGCTAATCTGCTTAGCTCATTCTAGGACATTGCTAATCCTATCTCTAATGAGCTACTCGCATTAGAACACTACTGATTCTATTCTGACGAGGTGTTTACTGTGTTAGATCCCAGAACTAAGGTTAACCAAAGCTCTGATACCAACTGTGACGATCCCAAAATCCGAGGGGCGGTATTAAGGATAATCATTGGGAAATAACACATTAATCATCATAGCAGAGTACAGATAATAGCAGAAACAATAAATAAAATAATTTTACATGGATATGACAGCGGAATCATAACATGTAGGAATATCAGAATAGCATAACGTGGGATATACTTAGTAAATAAAAAGGAAAGTGATCAGTCATCATCGCCAGAGGCGGAATACATACATGCAGTGAGACATAATAAGGGTATCAGTCTACATCGCCGAAGGCGGAATACATATACATATAGTGAGAAATACGGAAAGTAAATCAGTCTGCATCGCCAGTGGCGGAATCATAACATAAGTACAGTAATGGCGGAAAAAGTCAAAGTCATCTCTATGAAGTCAGCCTCGCCATGAGCCAAAAATGCACTCTATGCAGCAGTGCAGAACCAAAAACCACCTGTCACCTGTGTACTAGGCTGCCCGTGTGAAAATAAGGGCACCCGCGTTTGCAAAGTGAAACAAACAACGAGTCAGTCATGGGGACTGGTATGAGGAATCTATTTAACAGTTAAACAACAGTAATAGCAAATCATAGGACCACGCCACTTTCGCGGAACGGGTTTACTCCAGTGATTGCTAGTGCATTTAAAACAAAGTAAGTTCTTTTAAAACAACGCAATGCTTTTTGAAAGAATGAAGCCATCTATAAGACTCAGGTCCCATCATACAATGCAACGCAAGCCGGAGGATAGAGTTTTACCTTATAATAGCCAAATATGCTTGATACGTATAAAGCAAAATCATTTGATATTATTACTAGTGCATATATGTTTCAAAAGCGAATAGCATCATAAATATCAATCATAGGCGGCATAGCTACCATCTACTATGTCTCCATACTAGTTCTACAATCAAGTCCGATATTTCGTATTGGAAATTGGATTTCCGTCATGAGTCGAGGCAAGGGGCAAGCTCCTCTCCGCTTCGAGACACTCTAGCAAATGCCTCGGGACTACACACTCTGGGTAACCCCTGGATGCTTCATGGTCGGTCCTCACTTACGTTAGAGGATTATTTATTCCTGAACACACGTTTCCCGGTCCTTACAGACCTATAATCGAGGCGCCTCGCATTCCAACAACCACAAAGGTGAAAAGTAGATATATATGTCAGGGCTGGTAAGTCACTGACACCACCATAGCTAGAAAGAAACGTCGTGCTCTCCCTGCAGTCCGTATCCCGTTTTTAACTCATACCGGGGTGTGAGGCTCGCGAATCTACGAAATACACAAAGCTAGGCCACGTAGACCTTGCTTTGATCATCATCCACAAGACTTTGCTTTGCAACAGAAGCCTTGATCACAGCATCTTGGCATGCCACATAGGCAGTCCACTCCATACGATTGATTTCCATCGATATATAACCTCTGAGCTCATACGTCTCAGAGAAGGGCATTAAGCAAAAGAATAAATTCTCCGCCGCCAAACAGGTATATATTTAACAAAGATCAATCAATATAGAACAAAATCCAATGTCAGACACACAGTCCATTTACAAGTCCGTCCTGGGTCTGAACGAAACCGGAGGCGTCAAATTCCTCGTATATCCGTCCAATCAACACATACGTTCAGACGGCTACTACTTCCGTCCCTTTCCGGTAGCTACTCCGGTTATGAACCTCAGTAGCGCCCATCCAACCGATACGAAGATCGTCGGTCTTAAATCGTCTTTGCATTCTCCAATTCGAATCGCTCGATAAATTATTTGAAATGAGGGTTAGCTCGGCCTTTTCAAATAATTTACGTCATTAGAATTTAAATCGATTTATCTTATGGTTATATTATTCGACATCCATCTTTCGGTTCTTTAGTGTTATTTTCATGTCATACACAAACAACCATCAAATATCAAACAATTCAAGCCCAATTGGTTTATTTTCAATCAATATTGCTTGTAATATTTTATAACGATTCTTCGCCATTTTTATTCATTTAAAAATGGCCATATTTAATCAAACGACGTTTCAGGTCGTGCCGTGGCACTGGCGCTGTTTTTCCCTTAATTTGTTTTACACATATCGGAAAATCTAACCGTTGGATTTCTACAAGGTCTATATCAGTGGGAAGATATTCCCAAAGCGAACCCAACGGTTCCAGTTTCGTGAGAATCCGACGGTCGGATCTTCCACACTAGTCGTTTGAAGTTACGGTTTCAAAATTCGAACTGCAGCGTCGTTATTCGATTTAATTTAATTATATTTATATTTATATATAAATATAAACGATTCTGGCGCTGTTTTTCCTCAGATTTGAATTAAACATTCCGGACAATCCAACCGTTGGATTTTTACAAGGTTGGTGCCGTTTGAAAGATATTTCCAAGGCGAACCCAGCGATTGCGGTTTCGGGAAAATCCGATGGTCGGATTTCTCGTACTAATCGTTTCATATTACGATTCCGAAACGCGAACTGCACGGCCTTTATTCCCTTTAATTATATTTATATTTATATATATAAATATAGTTCAATCTATAATTTCAACTATAGTTCATTCTATATTTCAACTTCGTTTTCACTTCAAATATTTCACTAACGCCTTAATATTTCGAAAAATTTCGCCATAACCTCCTTTGTATGGGGAGGGGTTTGGAAATTTATTGGGCCGTATTAGGTACCCAGTAAATCCTAAAAAGCATTCACATATTTATAGTGATATATTCTGGTGTTTACGGGGGAGCATGTACTGATAATCACTCCAGAGAATAAATTCCCGTCACCCCGTTTCCGTGTGGAAATAAATAGTCCATGTGCCGTATCTAATAACTAGAGCGACGTGATTATTGTCAACTCCAGACCCGTGTGGGGTTTTTATAAATCTGGCAATTTATCGTTATAATTTATATAGTCCATATCAGTCACCAGTTCAACCTGTAGTACATAGTCCTCACCATACAAGCCTCTTGCTTATATGGTAAATCTTCCACCTCGTCACACAAGCTCCAATTGCTTATGTGGAATATGATGAAGTATGCCTATCGTCAAGAAGTATGCCATGTAGTGTAGTTCAAAATTAATTGTTACTATCCTATGGCGTTGTTTATTATTTCACATAGAAAAACCAGCACTCCGCATCCAATGGCATTCACAGGAGTTGATATATAAATAAAATTGCGCAGCCAACTCATCAAGGTTTACCTATTTGTCGGGCACGCAAATAATTTCTTTACTCTATAGCTAATCCATTTTTCCTGTTCAACACATGTATATATATGCAGAACAAAGCTAATAATAATATTTCTAGCAAACTATTATTTATTTCGACACATGTGTATTTTTAACTAAGCGTATACACGATAAAAGGAATATTTTTATCATCAAAAATATTTATTCGACACATGGGTATTTTTAACTAAGCGTATACACGATAAAAGGAATATTTTTATCATCAAAAATATTTATTCGACACATGTGTATTTTTAACTAAGCGTATACACGATAAAAGGAATATTTTTATCATCAAAAATATTTATTCGACACATGTGTATTTTTACCACTTCATATTCACTATATAAATATAGTTTTCATTGTCGATTCATTTTATTTTTAAAAGATGATAACATTCAACACATGAACTTCAACTCAACGAATCAATTGCAATTCAACACATGAATATTCGATATAGTTTGTATATATATAAAAATGTGATTTTTATCGCTAAAGCCATTTGTTTAATTTCGAATAATATTCAACACATGAATTTCAACTCAACGAATGAATTGCAACTCGACACATGAATATTCGATATAGTTTGTATATACATAAAAAATGTGATTTTTATCGCTAAAGCCATTTGTTTAATTTCGAATAATATTCAACACATGAATTTCAACTCAACGAATGAATTGCAACTCAACACATGAATATTCTATATAGTTTGTATATATATAAAAATGTGATTTTTATCGCTAAAGCCATTTGTTTAATTTCGAATAATATTCAACACATGAATTTCAACTCAACGAATGAATTGCAACTCAACACATGAATATTCGATATAGTTTGTATATATATAAAAATGTGATTTTTATCGTTAAAGCCATTTGTTTAATTTCGAATAATATTCAACACATGAATTTCAACTCAACGAATGAATTACAACTCAACACATGAATATTCTATATAGTTTATGCAATTTATTTCAACGAATGAAAATTATTCTAACACATAGATATTTCAGAAAATTTCGGCAGCATAACGGCAGGGTAGTTAAAACCGGGACCGTCCCTAGTACGGCTCCTCGCTCTACCTTAAAACCTCGCGGTTTTTGACAATGGTGATCATGCATCTAGTTCGCACGCAGGCGGCATGTTTTATTTTCAATTCCACAATCCTATTCTATTTTGTTTCAACCACAAGAGGGTATTTTTCAACCACAAAGGTATTTTTCAACCGCAATATCAACCACAAACAATTATTTCCAACCATTCGTCATACCATATAATATCACGTCAATCACAAGCAATAAATATTGTCCATGGTCTGTGGACGAGGGGAGTATATATATATATAAAATATAATAATTCACTTGCATTTCATCACAACTCAAAGCATATATGTTTCAAACAACGCTTGTATAATTTATACATCGCTAATATAACTTATACAACACATGTACATGAGGTATACAATGCGTATATAATTTACACTTCGCTTATATAATTTATACAACGCAATTTCATTCACACAGATAATTTAGATTCCTCACATTGGTTATTGCGGTGCTAAAAATCGCAGGAAGGTCTGAAAAATCCGCGGCTTCTTCTAGAATGTAGAGAGCCTCCTTGCGGTCACGGTGACTCCTGTTTCATCGAATTTCGTTAACATAGCAAAAAGATACGATTTTTACAAGTTTGCAACGCTTTAAAGTGTAAAAATCAGTGGAAAATAGTTTCAGCCGTATACCCTTTTCGATTTCGAAAACTAGGGTTGAACTTTTCGGCAAAACCACGAAGCTTTAGGACGAACGGCCAGCGCTGCGTCGAAGAGGAAGGAAAGAGCTTCCCAAAGCTACCCGAGATGGTCAACTCGGTGGCCTCCAGAACCCACGGCGGCGGCGCAAAGTTCGGGGTTTCCCGACGCTATAACTCCCTCAATACTCAACGATAATTCGTGAAATTACTATGGATTTGAAGATCTCTGAACGCTCTTCAAAATGGATCTGAGTTTGCTTGATTTCGTTGAGTGGTTGTGGAGAAATTGAAGAGAGAAGATTCGGAGTTATTTCCGCGTCGCGACAGAGAGATCGATGAGGGAGATGAATTGTGATTGGTCGATGCCCTTTTTATTTTAATTTTTAATTTATTTAATTCCAAAAATACCCCCTTCTACAAACGACCTCGAAATCAAACCCAACGACTATCGCCCCTAGCTAAATACCCCCATTCCGAACACAATGGGATATGTTTCGTTGGCCATTTCGACTGTTACAGTCAGTTATTTTTCAAATTAAAATATAAAACATACGATATTTAATTTAAACGTACATTTCAATTTGCCAGGGCCACAATCTGAATCGAAAAATTCCAGAAAAATATATCTAGCTTTGTTTTGACGATACGGTCCTAACAAAACCAGTTTCGTTGAATTCTGAGCTCGTTTGAAAAACGGCCATTTTTAGGTCGACCCATTTTAACAGAATTTGACCAAACACGTTATCTTTTGCCCCGCTCACATACTAGCTTCAAAAATTATGAAATTTGAAACTTAGCAATAATTCGACATGCCGGACCCAACAAAAGTGGTTTCGTCGAATTCCGAGGTCGTATGCAAAATCTCAATTTTCAAGGGCTATATATACTATATAGCGACCTTTCTGAAAATTCATTTGGCCATAACTTTTGATTTCCGTTATGAAATTTCGATTTTTCAGATTCGTTAGAAAGGTATTGATAAACAGATTTAAATATTTTCAGTTTCGTCAAAATCCGTTATATTTTCCACCCGGTACAGTCGGACAAAGTTTGTATTCAAAACTTCAAACTGCCATACCATACCAAATTCTATATTTTATTGAAATATGCTATTTCAACTATCCAAATTTCTTGGTAATAACCTAATTTAAAAATTTTAAACTGGTTCACATTTTCCGGGTTATTACAATTTTTCAGAGATTTTGAATTGGACATAACTTTTGATTTCCGCTATGAAATTTCAATTTTTCGGACTCGTTGGAAAGATATTTTTAAATAGATTCTAATATTTTTGGTTTTGCTAAAATCTGATTTATTTTGCATCCTGTACAGTCAGTCAAAGTTAAAATTCAAATTTTAAAACTACCGCGCTATTTCTAACTCCTTTTATAATTTAAATAAAATTTATTCGTTTTAACTTCGATTAAAATAAATTTATAGTCGTTATTATATAAAATAAATTATTTCAAATATTAAAAACCCATTAAAATAATTAAAATAAAAATTTTAAATTCGGCCCAAAATTTTGGGTCGTTACAATGTGATATATAATCTGTTGTTGATTATGTGTGTTTGGACGATATTTATCGTTGTTATATGGTATGTTAAATACCATAAGAAATACTGGATGTGGGAAAGGGGATTTTCAAAGTGTATTTTGAAAATGAATTATTTATATAAAATCGATGGATTTTATATAGAAAAAGAAAAAGATTTTTGTAAAAGAAAATAATTATAAAATCGAAGGATAAGTTATAATAAAAGGAAATATTTGTAAGTCATGTACAAATAGAATTGAAAGGAAATATTTGTAAGTCATGTACAAATAGAATTGAAAGGAAATATTTATAGGAAATAAATATGTAATAAATAGAATTGAAAAGAAAATATTTATGGGGAATAAATATGTTAAAATAGAGATGAAAGGGATATATTTGTAAACCATTTACAAATAGGAAAGATAAAAGAAATATTTATTTGTTAAATAAATAGAATTGAAAAGGGAATAGTTATTTGTTAAGTAAACAAATAAAAAAGGAATAAATCAAAGGAGTTAATTCAATATAGTTTAATCGAAAGGAGTTATCGAATTAGTTATTCGAAAGGAGTTATCGATTATAGTTTTAATCGAAAGGAGTTATCGATTATAGTTTAATCGAAAGGAGTTATCGAATTAGTTATTCGAAAGAAGTTAAGTAAAAAGAGTTAATCAATTAGAGTTAATCAGTTAGGGTAATTGATTAGAGTAAACCCATTAGAGTTAACCAGTTAGAGTTAGAGTTAACCAATAGAGTAATTAAATAGAGTTAAAGGGGTTATCGAATATAGTTTATTCAAATAGAGTTAAAGGAGTTATCGAATATAGTTTATTCGAAAAGAGTTAAGTGAAAAGAGTTCATCGATTAAAGTAAATTAAATAGAGTTAATCAAATAGGGTTAATCCAATAGAGTTAATTGGTAAGAGTAAACTGAAGAGAGTTAGTTGAATAGAGTTAATCGAATATAGTTTATTCGAAGAAAGGTTTTCGAATCCAGTTATTCGTAAGAAAGATTATCGAATATAGTTATTCGAAGGGAGGAGTTATCGTATAGAGATTTATTCGAACGGGAGTTACGTAAGAAAGTTGGTTAAAGGTTTAAAAGATAAACTTTGACAATTTCAAAGTTAAAACGTTGTTCAGTTAAGGTCTGAGTGGTAATTATACCCCAACTTGATTGACTTCGTTTTTAATTTAGAAATGGTTAAGGTTCGAGAGTGAAAGTGGTTAAGTGAATTTAGTAAATAAGTATAGTGGTTTGAGTTGTCGTCGCGACATTGATTTAAACATCTGTTAAATCCAAGTAAGGAAGATTTGGAAATGTTTTCCAAATAGAATCAGAAACGTAATCAAATATTGAAATTTGAAATATGAATTAGAAAAGGAAATGTTCGTGTATAAGGAGTTAAGAAATGGAGTTAAGCTAAATCAGAAATTGACTGGAGACTGGTTAAGTTGAATGGTTTCCTAAATGTCTATCTGATGTTGGTTTCGACCTTCGGGATTGGTACTTTGGGAATTGTTCTTATACTAGTTTACAATCAGAGACTGATAGTTGTAGAAGAATAGTGATACGTAAATAAGTTATGGAAATGTTTTCCAGCGTTAACGTATATTTTCTAAACATAGAAAATAAGGAAAATATGAATATATATATATATATAGATATATATATGATTGATTATTGATTTGATAGAATTTCCATCTGGAAATAATATCGTTGTTTGCACACCTGTTTTTCTTGGATAGTTAACTCACCGATTATCGAAGTTTTTGACCATTTTAACGTTGTTAATATGGAGAGACCGGTTGGATTATTATCCAAAGAACCACTCTATATTGGCATAAGCATTGCGAACCACATATGCCAAAGAAAATTGAAGATGGAGTAACGTGCAAGGGCTACTGTATAAGTCTTGGATAACAGTGCCTAAGATGGATGTACTGAATAGTGCCTTCGGTTCATCCTGTTCCTGGATGACTTGTATGGATGAATGTCTAACAGAGTATTTCCAGAAAGGTCACGTACATTGATTTCTTCAACCGTACCAAGAGTGGAAGCGGAGAATGAAACTTCTTTAGCTAACATGTAATGTACTGTTGTAGACGTCAATTAGTGATTTTCGATGGATCTGACAATGTAGCATTCGAAGTGAATCTGATGTGATGATAAAGCGTAACCTCTGGCCTCAACAACCAGGAAATGACAAAAATCGGGCAGGCAGCATGGCTAAGTCGGTCGCTCCGAAGTAGGGTGTAAAATCACCTATCTAGAGAATGTTCATTTGCTTCTTAAATCTATCAATGTTGTCCCATATATAAACGGGAAACAGTTGCTGATCCCAACCGTTGGTGATATACATTCGATACACTCAAGCGAAATGAGTGGTCGGTCATGTGTGGCTGAGTTGCAAGATGTTCTTGTTGAACTCCAGTGTATCATTCCTAGCGTACACTGATCGGAAGGTGGTTCCAAACCTTGTCATAGTTGGAACTCCATTACCCAATATGTGCTTGCGGTTTTGATTGTATACTATATATGTAGAACGTGAGATGAAAGCGTTTCTGCTAGATGATTATTATATTGTGGTTGATAGACATTATTATAATATCAAAGGGTTTTTTATATAAAGATATTTTGGATTCTCATAAGGGAAAAACTCGTTCCGTTATACGGCGTGGTCTTATGAGATATCGTTCACCTGTTCAAACTGTTTTAAACTGTTTTACTCATACCAGTCCCATGACTGACCCGGAGTTTATTTTGTTTCCATAAACTCTAGGGTGCCCAATTTTGTACGGGCAGTCGAGTAGTCAAGAATTTACAGATAATTGAAGAGCTGGAGCAGGAGGCTTCAGGATCATATAGCTATAGTTTATTTCCGCTGTGTTGTAAGTGTTGTACTCTGATAATGTTATTGTATACATATACTGATTTTATTTAAAGGATATGTTATCTATTATATGTTTTCATTCTGCTGTGAGGTTCGTGTTACTCTGATGTTGTGTTCTTCTTCTTCTATTCTAAGTTTCTATCTTATCTTTCCTCATCCTCTGTTTTCATTCTATTAATTTCCTGATTTCCAGTACAATTTGGGTTGGACGTGTGTTATTTGGTCAGCTCAAATCGGACCGGATTTTCGGGTCATTACAGCATGCAATTCCAAACAATTTTTAATTCAGTTTAATATTTTGATTCGATTTGGCTAATGGCTCAAAATTTTAATTAATCAAACCAATAATCATACAACATAACCAGCAATCAGCAATCAATTTGTTGATTAACATTTCAAACACATAACTTTAATACGTAGTCAAAAATCATATTTTTGATGCCAAATCACAACAAATAATCCTATGTAAGTTTTGGTTCTCACACCAGTCAATTGGAAACATATAGGTATCCCACTTTCGTCACTCGAACATAAATCCTGATGATGATATATCAGTCATCAGAAACATCCCCGGACGACTAGAGTGTAATTCTATATCCATCCAGTATATTTGAGACTTCAAATACACGTGGATCAGACGTATATGAAAATCTCTATATACTAGATTGTTCAAATTCAAAATAAAATAAATATTCAAAATACATATAATATGGTTTAAATTTCAAAACTAAATTTGTTTCCATTTTTATTTTAAAAACACTACTCTTCACACTCGTTCTAGGATACTACTGATCCTATCTCTAACGAGTCATTCCTATTGGATATTACTAATCCAACCTCTAATGAGTTCTTTCTTTTGGTTATAATGTGCCTTGTTCTCGAGCTCTGTAAAGCAAAGCTCTGATTCTATGTCTATAATGACCCGAACTTCCCCGATCTCCGAAGAGAAGAGAAAGAACAGATTGTAATGAGAACACGACAAATCAAAGCACAAACAGAAGAACATTTCATTGCTTATTACAACAATTTACATCGGATTACAAGAATATACAGAGTGTGAATAAATATTATACATTTGATAAATATCAGAGATTTACAACTTACAATGCAGTGGAAAATAATACAAAATACTGTTGAAAGGAATATACAGATACAGAGCTTTCCGAATATCACTCCAGCTATAAACCAAGATCCTGTGAATATAAATATGCAAAACCAAACTACTAGCTGTCCGTGTGGAAAATAGGGGCATCCAGAGTTTAGGTTAAAATAATAAACTCCAGGTCAGTTATGTGACTGGTGTGAGAACCAAAACAGCTATTTAAAACTTTACTTCAAAATCAGATATATCAAGGGACCACATCGTATAACACGGAACGAGTTTCCTCCCAATAATACCAGTGCATATAACAAAACAATGCAATGCTTTTTGAAAAAATGAAGCTATTATAAGACCCAGGTCCCATCACACAATGCAACGCAAGCCGGAGGATAGAGTTTTACCTTATAATAGCCAAACATCCTTGGTATATTTAAAACAAATCATTTTGATACTATTATAGTGTAAAGTGTATGAAAACAACTTCAAATATAAATGTACCAATCATAGATGGCATAGTGCCCCATCCCACTATGTCGCCATACTAGGCTCTACAATCAAAACCGAAGTGTCATGTATTGGAAGTTGGATTTCTATCTGTGAACCAAGGTAAGAGATCGTCCGTACCACTTCGAGACAATCTAGCCCATGTCTCAGGGTCAGAACGGATCGACCCTTGGATCGTCAGGGTCGGTCCACTCGATGTGGATTAAAATGCCTGAACACTACGTTTCTTCGCCCTATGGGGCGTAAATCTGGTCTGTAAGACTATATCATCCATCGGCCCCGCAGTGCCGATATATCTGAGGCGCCTCGCTATCCATCGTCCACATAAGTAAAACATCTGGGCGTGCAAAACCCAGACACCAGTCCTAGCTAGAAGGAAACGCATGCCCTCCCTGAGGTCCACTCCCGTTTCTGGTTCACACCGGGGTGCGAGGCTCGCGTATTAACGCTACATAAAGATATGCTATATTAAAGTCGTGCTTTAATCATCAACCACAAGACTCTGCTTTTCAACAGAAGCCTTGATCATTTGCATCTTAGCATGCCACACTAGCAATTCACGCCATGCAACTAATGTCCATCAATCACACAGAATGAAGTCCAATGTCAGACACACATCCATACAAGTCTGTACTGGGCCTGAACGAAACCGGAGGCACCTTATTCCTCGTCCTATATGTCCAACACAGGAGAGAGGTCCTCGCATATCCGATCGATCTCCAAGTACGTCTGGAGGATTACCACTTATTACCTTGTCTTGGGTATACAGCACAATCAAGACATCAGTAATCATCCAAACGATGTGAAGACCTCTGGTCTTCAACCACTGTCTTCATCGTCGACATATCGTCGAATCAGGTATTCAGAATGGGATAAACCCGGTCTTTCTGAATAACTCGCGTATATTATAAACAAGTGCTATAAAAGCACAACATACGCCTCATTCCAATTCTGAATATTCTTTTATTTAAATATTCATATCCTTTGGGAAAGGTCCCCATTAATTTTATCAAAGATAAATTCTTTAAATTTATTCTTTAATCTTCCTTTGGATATCAATTTAAACTAAATTATGGTTTATCCAAACTAGTCAGGATTAGCGAACCTTACCGAAGTAATCATTTGTTTAATTTCCCAATCCCAACCTATTCATCTCGTGAAGTAAAACTAGTTATTCTTCATATCTAACACCACGGTGTTATCGGTAAAATTAATTACCTATTCACGTTCAAATCTAATTAAATATTTAACTATCGCTTGGAGCAAAACTGGTCATACTCCATTCTCGATCAATTCAATCTAATTAAAGATTCATTAAAACTCCACTATTTTAATCTTCCCAAAAATCAATATTAATGATTATTCAACTTCTAGGAAAAATAATTCCTGTCTTTAACTGGGTTAAAGAACCAATGTCATTTAAAACACAGTTTGCGATAACCCCAAAATCACATTCCATCAGTCTCTAACCGTAAATTAGTAAGAGAACAATTCCCTAAGTAGTAATCCCGAAGGCCGAAAACAACATCAGATCAGTACCCAGGAAACCATTTAACTTAGCTAATCTCTAGTTAGTTTCTAATTTTCTTAACTTCATTGGGTTTAAGAACAATATTATTAAAGACACCATTCACGACAAACCCAAATTCTCATTACATTGTTAATCGGGTTAAAGAACAAGTGTTATTTAAAACACCATTCACGATAAACCCAAAAATCCAATTTAAATTCAATTCCAATTAAATATTAATTAACTGGAAAATTTCACTAAATCTTGATTAAAAGACTTATTCTTTTCTCAACTGGGTTTAAGAACAGCGTTATCTAAGACACCATTCACGACAAACCTAAAACCCCATTTGATATTAAATACAAGGCTCTGAATAGAAAATATGTCGGCTTCTATTCAATATCAAATTCTGAAACCAACAAATATCGTATTGGAAATAACGATATAAATGTATCTTTCAAACTTCCATAACAGTACCTGTATATTCACAAAATCCAACATCGAAATATTCCAAAGATGATTTTGATTCAAATCCATTCCAATTCATATATTGGAAATTCTGGTTATTTTTAAAACCATTTCAAATCCAATTTATTTATTTAAAAATATTGGATTATAATTCTAGTTCATAACTAGTTCATTTTGATAAAAAAATATGTTTTTATCTTTTCAAATGTGGAATTTTTCATCCCAATTCTTTCCGAACAATTTATTATGATTTTACACAAATTATTAATATTTTTAATAATTTTATCAAGGTCCGTACAGTCGATTTCCATAAACGGCCATTGAACTGCACCTACAACGACCTTTTCCAAATTTGATTTGCGAATAATTCCAAATCCAACTATTAGATTTCAAATCCCTCATATTCGTTGGAAAGCTCTTTTCGATATGAACCCAATGGTTCTGATTTCAGGAGAATCCGACGGTCGGATCTCCCGTAATGTCCATTCGAAGTCAATGGTCGAAATTCGCGAACTACTGCGGCGCAACGCGTTCTATTCAGGCCATTAAATATATATAATATATATATTATATATATTTCATCGATTTCCTTTTAAAACGTATTTTATAAATTGTTTTAAATTCGTTTTCAAAACATTTCAACTTCATATTCAATTTCAAATCAAAATTGAATATTCCATATCATTAATATATAAATTACAATATTTTCAAACTTCAGATTTTGAAATTAATTCCTTTTCGATATTTATTATAAAAATGAATAAAATCGATATAAATTTCGTTTACGTCAAAATGGCGTTAATCTAATCAACACGGCTTTATATAATTAAATATATTCGTGCCCATCCCAAATCGGACATCGAAATCAGATTTTGATCTTTTACTGAATATTATTTTAAAATATTCGTTATTTTAAAATATTCATTCTTTCTGAACTGGAATCAGACACAGTCAATTGCCATATAACGTTATTTATATGATTTCATACAACACATGTATATCACAACAATGATAAATAATCAACCATCATCCAGAGTGCACCACACAACTGCATAAGCGATAAATATAAATAATTAACGCATATAACAGTCCGTCAACCAATCGATTGACATACAACTAAACAATTAGGATTAGTGTATGTCAAATATCATTCAATACCCGTGTGGGGTTTCAACCAACAAATACTGAATATTATTTGTGCAGTTGGGCGATGTGTAAAATTTATCGTCCCAGTCCATATCAGTCAAATGGGTGTACATAAACAAATCGTCTGATTTGTAAATGAATATTTGTTTTATTTATGTATATACGTTAAAAATTATATTTTTGGCAAACAAAAATGTATTTCGAATCATGACTGTTTTTATTACTTCACATACATGATAAAAATATTATTTCCATCATTCAAAGAATTTATTCAACACATGAGTATTTTTACCACTTCACATACATGATAAAAATATTATTTTTATCGTTCAAAGAATTTATTCGACACATGAGTATTTTTAACACTTCATACATACAATAAAAATGTAATTTTTATTGTTCAAATAATTTATTTAAAACATGAATATTTTTATATACTTCATTTCACATCACAAACCAAATTCACACAAAAAAATCAGTCCAAACACACAACCAAACAAACAAGTCGTCCATGGTCTGTGGACGACGGGGAGCAGTTTATATATGCAGTTGTAAATTAAATAACTATACAAAGAAAATTATAGTGAGGAGTTCTCACCTTTGGGATCCACTCCTCCATTCTTTAGCAGACGATATCGATTCCGTTCAGCCTCCAGCCCGTTCCATCGCACTCTGTTTCACGAAATTTCTATTAAAAATTACATTTTTAATTCGCTACTCCTATAAAAATCATATTTTTATTTCGATACATATATACAAATCATATTTTTATTTCTCTAACTTCATAATAAAGATCGTACTTTTATATCGCTACATCTATAAAAATCTCATCTATATATTCGTAAAAGTCTAATCTTTATATATATTCAAAATTTAATCTTTATATAATAAAAATCATGCTTTTCTATTTTAAAAATCTAAGCTTTTCCATTTTAAAATCCTATCTTTTTCTAAATGAAAAATCAAATCTTTCATGTATGCAAAAACCTCATCATTCTCTTATGAAAAATCATATTTTTCCACAAGCTCTAATCTATTTATATATATAAATATATATAAATTACATTTTAAAACAACGCTATTATATAAAAAAATCAGATTTAAAAAAAACGAGGTATTACATATAAATAAAAACTAAAAAACTTACTGCTTGTTGGGTTATTTTCTCAGCGGAGGGCTTCATCATTGGAGTGGAGGGCTGTCGGGGCGGCGGTGGCGTCACTGGTGCGGTGGGGTCGGTTCAGGTGGTGGCGCTAGCTAGGGCGCGACGGTGGATTAGGCTTTCAGAGGGGTGGCTACGGCCTAAATCGAAGAGGGAAGGGGTAAGAAGGAGGTTGAAGGAGGGAGAGCAGATCGGAGCGACGGCGGCATGGGTCTTGGGTGCGGCGGTGCCTGCGTCTGAGGGGGTTGCACGATGGAGGGTGCGGTCTGGAGTTCGATCCCGATTGTTTTTTTTCTTTTCTAATTTTAAGTCAACGGGTAAGGAAGGGGAGGGGGTTAAGGAGAAAATATATATACTTATATATTTAATTTAATTTTAAAATCCAAAAAGTTACCTTTTTCATTCGAACCCCAAATCGAGCCCAACGACTGTCGCCCCTAGCTAGTTACCCCCATTTTGAATGCAATGGGATATGACCCGCAAGCTGATTCGACTGTTACAATCAGTTTTTCTTTAAATTAAAATATAAATTACTATATATTGAATTTAAACGCACATTTTAATTTACCGGGGCCACATACTGACTCCAAAAATTCCAGAAAAATATATCTAGCTATGTTTTGACGATACAGTCCTAACAAAACTAATTTCGTCGAATTTGGAGACCGCTTGAAAAATGACCATTTTCTGGTCGATCTAAATTGACTAAAACCGTCAAAACACGTTTTCTTTTGCCACGCTTACATATTGATTCAAAAAATTATGAATTTTGGAATCTAGCAGTAATTTGATATTCCGGATCCAAAAAAAGTGGTTTCGTTGAAAACGGAGGTTGTTTGCAAAATTGCTATTTTTAAGGGCTATATTTCCATAACGACTATTCTGAATTTTCAACTGGACATAACTTTTTATTCTCATATGAAATTTCAATTTTTCGGATTCGTTGGAAAGATATTTTCAAATAGGTTCTAATATTTCTGGTTTCACTAAAATCCGATTTATTTTGAATCGAAATTTCAAACTACCACGTCATCTCCAATTCATTTTATAATTAAAATAAATAATTATATTCCAACTTCGATTTAAATAAATTATACATTCAAATTCTATTCAAAATAAATTTCTCGTTGTTATTATTTAAAATAATTCATTATAAATAATCAAAATTCTTTAAAACTGCCAAAATAAAAAAAATTAAATTGGTTCTGATTTTCCGGGTTGTTACAATGTCTCTAATGACAAATAAAAAGATTATTTTATTTTCATAATATTTTCTATGTTGCTAATGACAAATAAAAAGATTATTTTATTTGCATAACATTTTCCATGCTTC
The DNA here is from genome assembly GCA_030737875.1 of Allium sativum. Classification (NCBI taxonomy): domain Eukaryota; kingdom Viridiplantae; phylum Streptophyta; class Magnoliopsida; order Asparagales; family Amaryllidaceae; genus Allium; species Allium sativum. Next base: position 498,732,837 of record CM060920.1, read on the forward strand.
TAGTGTCAAATAAAAAGAATATTTTATTTGCATACAAATTTCCTATATTTAACATAACAAATAAAAATGAATATTTATATGTACACAAATTTCTATCTTTAATATGACAAATAAAAATGAATATTTATTTGTATGCAAAATTCTGTCTTTAATATGACAAATAAAAATGAATATTTCTTATTGGTAAACAAATTTCTAACTTTAACATGACAAATAAAAATGAACATTTATTTGTACACAATTTCAATATTTAACATGTCAAATAAAAATGAATATTTTTATTTACATACAATTTCAATATTTAACATGGCAAATAAAAATGAATTATTTTTATTTGCAAACAATTTCATTTAAACATGACAAATAAAAATGACTACTTGTGTTCGTATACAAATTCTATGTATAACATGACAAATAAAAATGTCCATTTTAATTTGTATGCAATTTCAATGTATAACATGACAAATAAAAATGTCTATTTTAATTTGTATATAATTTCAATGTATAACATGACAAATAAAAATGTCTATTTTAATTTGTATACAATTTCGATGTATAACGTAACAATTCTATTTTGTTGACAATCCTATTTCAACAAAACATATTAAAATGATATTTCTATTTTGTTGACAATCTAGTTTCAACAAAACATATAAAAATGATATTTCTATTTTGTTGACAATCCTATTTCAACAAAACATATAAAAATGATATTTCTATTTTGTTGACAATTCTATTTCAACAAAACATATAAAAATGATATTTCTATTTTGAACATAACAAATAAAAATAATATTTTTATTTGTATACAAATTCTTACATTAACATGACACATAAAAATGGCATGTTTAATTTGTCTACAAATTTCAATAATTCCATTATATACAATTAAATCAAACAGTTCACAACAACAGCACCAATCAATCCCAATCAAATCGCATACAATAACAAACTGAATTTACAGCGTATATGTAAGAAGTTCTAAACACGATAAAAATTAATTAATTTTTAATTATTTAAATAAGAAATCTCACATCGATTTTACACCGTTTAAAATTGTAGAAAGCTCCAAATCTTTTCTGGTCTATTTCATCGCGTAGTGTCCGTCGCCACGATCGCAACGTGACTGAGTTTGTAATTTTCTGATATCACATGCAAAAGATATCGTATTTTAAACATCGCATAATTAAATAACTAATTAAAATTCCTTAATTATAATTACAAATTTAACAATGTTTGGAAAAAAAACTGCTGCCGTTAGTCCTCTTCTTCTTCGTGCAAAGCCGATTGCTCCAAACCCATTGTTGGAACTTAGGGTTCAATTTTGCGCCACCCACAAGCCTTGCGCCGCCGATCTGGAGGCACCACCACGTCCCCCTACGCGAGAGCACCCATCACTCACCACTGCTCGAAATCCGCACCCCTCTGCGCTCCTAGAAAACCCCACGATGCCAGTGAGTTTGGTAGAAAAATCGATCGAATCATCATACGAATTTTAATCATCACTATATGGATAGAAAGATGATTTAATTCTCTACAATATTCGCTTAATATGTATTGAATAATTATGCTTGGATTTTGAGAGCTTAAAGAGAGAATTTGGGATAAATTCGGCCATTAATTTCTAAAAGTGGCGGCTGCATTAAAATAGAGGATTAGGGTTTTCTAATTTTTTTATTGACCTATATTTATAATATTTAATTCCTTAATTTTCAAAAAAAAAAACCGTTAATTGATATTAACTCCAAATTCATCCCAGCGAATGTCTCCCTAGCCAAGTACCCCTATTTCGGACACAATGGACTAGGTCTCATCAGCCCATTTGATCGTTTCAGCCTATTTTTCTTTAATTTAAAATATAAAACATTTAATTATTTATTTTTATCGTACATTTTAATTTATCGAGGCCACATACTGACTCCAAAAATTCCCAAAAAATAAATCTAGCTATGTTTTGACGATACAGTCCTAACAAAATTAATTTCGTTGAATTTGGAGACCTTTGAAAAATGGCCATTTCCTGGTTGATCCAAATTGACTGAAATTGACAAAACACGTTTAGATTTACCACGCTCACATATTAATTCCAAAAATTATGAAAATTGGAATCTTGCAATAAATTGACATTCTGATCCAACCCAAGTGGTTTCTTCGAAAACGGCGGTCGTTTGCAAAATGGCTATTTATAAGGGCTATATATTATATTAAATTGCATAGCGACTATTCTGAATATTAAACTGGACGTACTTTTTATTCCCTCTATGAAATTTCAATTTTTCAGATCCGTTAGAAAGATATTTTTAAACAGATTTAAATATTTTTGGTTTTACTGAAAACCGATTTATTTTGAATCATGTACATTCAGTCAACGTTCAAATTTTCAAACTACCGCGCCATTTCAGGCTTGTTATATAATTAAAATAAATTTTTACGTTCTAACTTTGATTTAAATAAATTTTTAATCATTATTATTTAAAATAAATCAATTTAAATATCCAAAATTCATTAAAATTGCTAAAATAATAATTTTAAATTGGTTCCAAAATTCCGGGTTATTACACAGGAGATGGTTAATTACTTTGTTAACACAATATTAAAATGGTAATGATAGTTGTTGTACAATTATTCACTCATTAACGAGATAAAACGTTTCACATATGACCACTTATTGAAGTTAGTATAAATTGGTTGACATATAATATGAAATGAATGTGATATCATTGATTGGTTGATATTGATTGTGAATGATCAATTGAATTTGGTATATGTTGATGTGAAGTGGTTTTGCCAAATACAACCATGATTTTGTTAATAAGGTTCAATATCTTATTTAACAATGTTCTGATTTGAGATTAAGTGTTAATGATCTTAACACTTAAGTCAATGATGCCAATACGTGATTATTTGATGTTAATAGTTGTTCATAACTATTATTGGATGCTAATGATGTGTAAAATCTATATGAATGGAATTATATGGTAATTGGTTGAATCTCATTCCAATTCGGAATAATTTGAATATTTTATTAATACAATTTTTAGTGAAAATTGAAAGTTAAAATTTTAAATTCAAATTAATTTGGAAAGGCAGTTGAAGTCATTACGAATAATTTTCATAAAATAAATAATTTAATTTGAATTAATTAAGACATGTTTTTAAAATTATTTTGAAATGAATAGTAATAGGTAAAAGTGAAGTTCAGTTAGGTTATGTAGGGAAAATTTAAAAAGTATTTTCATAACAAGAGTATCTTATTTATTTTTACAACAAATGTGAGGAAATCTTGAACCTAAAATAATAAGTTTTGAAAAATAATATTATTTTAATGATTTAAATATTTTTTAAATGATTTAATATATGTTTTAATGAAAAATAATATTTGATTTTAAAGGGAAGTAATTGAAATAAAGTTTCCCAAAATGATTATATATGTTTTATATAATTAATAAATTATATTGGAAATGTTTTACTTCAATTTTAATTACAAATCGAATTTGGTTTGAATAGGACTTGTCATGCGGTGATAGTTCACGAATTTCGACCATTATATTTAAACGGACGTACCAAGAGACCCGACCGTCGAATTCTCCCAAAACGAAAAACGTTGGGTTCAAAATGAAAAGAGTTTTCAAATTAAATAACTTATTTTAAAATCCAACGGAAAGATTTTAAAATAAGTTTAAATCTATTTTTGGAAAAGGTCGCTATGGATGCAGTTCGGTGACCGGAATTAGAAACCAACTGTAAGGGCCCTATAAAAAAATTTAAAAATAGAAATAAATTATGTAAATCATAATAAATGATTTGATTTTGGTTTGAATATACCAAGTTTTAGAAAGATAAAAAGTAATTTTATTAGAATGAGTTGTCATACAACTAAAGTAAAGAAAGGAATATGCGATGATTCCTAAGAGTACTGTCCAGTACCACCTGTGAGATCTAACTGGAGGCTTTCTGTAACACCCCAGAAAACTAGAACCAATTTAAAATTTTATTTTAAGGAAATTTTGTTAAAAAATGCTTCAAAATTTAAAATTCCATTTTTAAATTAAATTATTAAAAATAAAAAAGAGGAAAAAAGTTTTTAAATAAAATTATGACGTTATTTATGAATGATTTCAAATTTAATTCTAATAAACAATTATTTGTAATTAGAAAAATAGTGATTTATAACAATTGAAATTAGTATCAAATTGTATGTATATTTGTAATAATTAACTTCAAAACAATTGATAATAAAAGAAAATAGTAGTTGAATCATTGTTTTGTTAAAAAATTCAATATAGGAGTTTTATGATAATTAATAATAAACCAACACATAAATCCTTTGCTCATTCACATTTCATTCAAGTTTATTTTTCTTTCTTTTCTTTTTTCTAATTTCATCAAATTCACTACCTCTTTTCTCTTTACCCTATTTCTCCATTAATTACGCATTCATTTCTTTCCTTGATCTTTTAATTTATTACCCTTCATTCTATTAATTTATTTCTCTTCATTCTATTTTAACACATATATTCTTATTTCTTAAATTTACATCCCTTTATTTCTCCTTTCCTTTTTTATTTATTCTTGCATGAGCATTGAATAGATTCTTTAAATTCTGAAACGTTAATATTATATATTTTGAAAATTGAAAAGTAATATAAATGTGTATTTTAACAATGTTGACTGCAATAATAATGAAATATTTATTTAATTGAAAGTTCATACCTATTGTTTGTATACTGTAGTTTTAAAAAATATGAATTAGTATAATTAGAAGACAACCTTTTATTTTCTTCCTAGAAATTATAATCTAATTTAGAATTTAATGTTGAGATGAACTGGAATTCTTGGGTAATAAAATAAAAATAAAAATTTAACTATTGGTTTTAGAAAGAGAAACATATGTACAAATGAGTTTAAATTTTGTACATAGTAGTTAAAGATATTAATTGTTGGTCCCGCATTTATTTGATTTAAATCATAGTTATCTTTTGTTTCCCATTTCATGTATCGTTCCCTTTAAAACTTTTACTTACCACTACTTTCTCATTTCAACCTACCATCTCATATTGTTGTTTTCCATTACCATTTATAACCTGCCATTATCTTTAGTCTATTCCGATTATCTCGTTTCCTCAGTCATTTACTTTTGAATTTTGAATGTGAGATAAATATTGCCACCGCAGCCTTAGTAAACCACATTTAATTTATTTGTAACTTGCCTGTTACAAAGAGGCATCTTAGTTAAATAAATCATATATATATATCTTTTCATTTCTCATTCTCTATCAGAAATCTCCAATTCTCCTTCTTCCTTTCTGAATCTAGATCTACGTCTCAAAAATTCATGGAGAAAATTTTCCTTAAAATCCATTTGCAAATGAAGGAAGAAATCAAGGCAAACAAATCCTATATTCCCCTCTCCCTCTCTCTCTCTCTCTTATCATCTCCTCTCTAAAATCCAATTCCGTAAAATCCGAAAATCCCTTCACCTTTTTCCTCTTTCTTTTTCCTTGCTTCAACCTCTACTGACCTTAACCCAAAATCCGCTAAACCCGAACCTTAATTTTGAACGAATAAGAAAACATGCAGCCTTGGTTATCTGAAAGAAGAAAAAGGTAATTTTAATTTAATTAATTTATTTATTAAATTTAAAATATTATTAATAAAATAAAAATCATAACTTGTTCATACGATGTCAGAATCGCATGAAACAGGAATCGTTGGGATCGTGGCGGAGTCTACTTCATTTTAGAAGCGACCAGAGAATTTAGATCGATCTAAATTTTTGAGAAATTCCAAAGCACGGTGAGATTTTTTATTTAAAAATTAAAATTAAAATAAATTGTTATTGCATTGGAATTTTTTAATTTATACGCTGTTAAGATTCATGTTGTTTGTTGTACGTGATATGAATTGGTTTATGTTGTTTGTGGTGATTCAATGGATTTAATTGGATGTAATGGAATTGTTGAAAATTGTATATAAGTAAAAAAAATCCCTTTTTTATTTTTCATATTAATGTAGAAATTTTTGTACAAATTAAAAAAATCCCTTTTTTATTTGTCATGTTAATATAGAAATTTGTGTACAAATAAAAAATCCCTTTTTTATTTGTAATGTTAATATAAAAATTTGTGTACAAATAAAAAAAATCCCTTTTTTATTTGTCATGCTAAATATAGAAATTTGTATACAAATAAAAATCCCTTTTTTATATGTCAGGTTAAATATAGAAGTTGTTAGACAAATAAAATTCTCTTTTTATTTGTCATATGAAATGTAGAAAACATGTAGAAAAATAAAATTCTCTTTTTTATTTGTCATTAGAAACATAGAAAATGTTATGCGAATAAAATTCTTTTTTTATTTATCATTAGAAACATAGAAAATGTTATGCAAACAAAAATTCTCCTTTTCTATTTGTCATTAGAAAATGTTATGCAAATAAAATTCTCTTTTTATTTGTCATTAGAAACATAAAAATTGTTACGCAAATAAAATTCCCTTTTTTGTCATTAGAAACGTAGAAATTGTTATACAAATAAAATTCTCTTTTTCGTTTGTCATGTTGAACATAGAAACTGTAGGCAATAAAATATTCACTTTATTTATACATATGAAAGGTAGAAAATATGTAGACAATAAAATATTCAATTTATTTATACATATGAAAGGTAGAAAATATGTAGACAATAAAATGTTCTTTTTATTTATACATATGAAATGCAGAAATTATGTAGATAATAAATTATTATTTATTGTATACATATGAAATGTAGGAATTGTTGGAATTTGTTAAACAATAAAAATATTCTTTTTATTTGCATGTTAATAATGGAATTGTTAGAACTTGTTACGCAATAAAAATTATTCTTTTTATTGTAGCATGTAAATCATGGAAGTGTTCATACAATAAAATTATCTTTTTATCGAATATGTAAACATTGAATTTGTCAGAAATGTTCATATAATCAAAATATTCTTTTTATTGTACATATTAATGATTGGATTGTTTATACAATAAAATTATTCTTTTATTGTATATGTGAACATAGGAATTGTCAAAATTACTTAACATGAAAAAGAAACATGTTTTAGGAAGAATGTTGAAACATTAAAAATGTTAATTTTTAATGTATATTTCGATTTATTATTAAAAAGAAGATGTTTAGGAAGAATATTGAAACATTAAAAAAATTAATTTTTAATGTATATTTAGATTTATTATTTAAAAAACTCTTGTTTAGAAAAAAAACAGTTATACATTAAAGCCAACATTTTTAATGTATACTTAGTTACATTAATAATGATTCATTATTTAAATTTACATGTTTATTAGTAAATTGTGTAAACATTAAAAAGAAACATTTTTAATGTATGAAATGACTCATTATTTAAATTTACATGTTTATTAGTAAATTGTATAAACATTAAAAAGAAACATTTTTAATGTATGAAATGACTGATTATTTAATTGACATGTTTATTTGTAAATTGTGTGAACATTAAAAAGACACATTTTTAATGTATGAAATGACTGATTATTTAATTTGACATGTTTATTAGTAAATTGTGTGAACATTAAAAAGAAACATTTTTAATGTATAAAACGACTCATTATTTAAATTGACATGTTTATTTTTAAATTGTGTAAACATTAAATGACTCATTATTTAAATTGACATGTTTATTAGTAAATTGTGTAAACATTAAAAAGAAACATTTTTAATGTATGTAACAACTCATCATTTAAAATGACATGTTTATTAGTAAATTGTGTAAACATTAAAAGAAACATTTTTAATGTATGTAATGACTCATTATTTAAAGTGACATGTTTATTAGCAAATTGTATAAACATTAAAAAGAAACATTTTAATGTATATTTAGTTTCATTAAAAATGATTCATTATTTAAATTGACATATTCATTATAATTTGTGTAGAGATTTAAAAGGACATTTTAATGTTCATTTAGTTTCATTAAAAATAACATTTTACATGTCTATTTAGATAAAAAGGAATATATGTTTAAATAGAATTTGTAATAGAAATGTTACATTTTACATGTTCATTTTGATTAAAAAGAATGACATATTAAAATGGAACTTGTCATTAACATGTTAACGAAGTAGGAAAAGTGTTTATACGCTAATATATGTTTTGTTTGATTGAAAACATCATTTTTAACATATTAGTGAAATTGTCGAACAATTTATATTCATATATATAATATATAAATATAAATTAAACGAATCACGTGCGGTAGTTCGCGTTTCGGAATCATAACTTTAGACGATTATACCGAAAGATCCGACAGTCAGATTTACGCAAAACTAGAACCATTAGGTTCACTTTGGAAAGATATTTCCAATGATATTATATTTGTTAAGATCCGATGGTTAGATTTTGAGAAATATATAATTCAAATTTGGGTAAAAACTGCGTCAGGGCCACGTAACGACCTGAAGCGTCGTTAACTTAAAATGGGCTATTTTTATAAAAATAAAAATAGATATAGGATGTTATAAAACAATATTAACGACATGGAATGATTTAAATTATAGAAATTCGAGAAATATTTGAAAAGACCGAGTTCAATCTCATTTCAAATAATTATACGATTATTCAAGTCGAAGACATTGAAGATGGTGGTTGAAAACCGGCGATCTTCACATCGAATGGGCGACTACTGATGCCTTTGGTTGGAGTTGCTGCCTTAAAAGGGTTACAGTGGTGGTTGTCCGGACGTACTTGTTGATTGTCCGGATATGCGAGAACCTCTCTTCCGTATTGGACATACGAGACGAGGAATAAGGTATCTCCGGTTTCGTTCAGACCCAGAACGGACTTGTAAATGGATGTGTGTCTGACAGTGGATTTCGTTCTATGTTAATTGATTTCTATTAAATATATGTCCGTTTGGTGGCGGAGAATTTATTCTTTTACTTAACACCCTTCTCTGAGACGTACGAGCTCAGAGGTTATATATTGGTAGACATCAGTGACATGGCGTGGATTGTCAACGTGGCATGATAAGATGCAAATGATCAAGGCTTTTGTTGAAAAGCAGAGCCTTGTGGTTGATGATCAAAGCACAGCTTATTTAAGCATAGCTTTGTGTATAGCGTTACTTCACGAGCCTCACACCCCGGTAGGAGTCAAAAATGGGATAAGGGACCCAAGGAGTGCATGCATTTCTTTCTAGCTAGAAGCGGTGTCATGGTATGGAGCCCAGACATTTTTACTTATGTGGTTGATGGATTGCGAGGCGCCTCGGATAATGGTCGCGACTGTCCAAGTGATATGTCCAATAGGACCAGGAAACGTATTGTTCAAGCATACTTAATCCATTGAAGTATTTGTGGATCGGCCTTGGACGATCCAAGGGTTGCCCGTAGGTGTGATCCTGGGTCATCTTGCTAGAGGTGACCCTAATCGGTAAGGAGACCATCCCTAGCCTTGACTCATGATGGAAATCCAAATTCCAATACGACATTATAGATTTGATTGTAAACCTATATATGGTGACATAGTATGTAACAACCCGGAAAATCAGAACCAATTCAAAAAATTTATTTTGACAATTTTAATGAATTTTGAATATTTAAAATGGTTTATTTTAAACAATAACAACGAGAAATTTATTTTGAATAGAATTAGAATGTATATAATATTTGAATCGACGTTAGAATATAAATATTTATTTTAATTATAAAAGGAATTGGAAAATGGCGCGGTAGTTTGAAAATTCGATTTTAAATTTCAAATGAATGTACAGGATTCAAAATAAACTGGATTTTAGCGAAACCAAAAACATTAGAATCTATTTGAGAATATCTTTCCAACAAATCCGAAAAATTGAAATCTCATAGCGGGAATAAAAAGTTATGCCCAGTTGAAAATTCAAAATAGTTGCTATGGAAAATATAACCCTTAAAAATATCCTTTTTGTAAACGATCTCCGTTTTCGACGAAACCAAATTTGTTGGATCCGGAATGTTAAATTATTGCTAGATTCCAAAATTCATAATTTTTGGAATCAATATGTGAGCGCGGCACAAGAAATCGTTTTTAACAGTTTTAATCAATTTGGATCGACCAGAAAATGACAATTTTTTCAAACTGTCTCTAAATTCGACGAAATTAGTTTTGTTAGGACCGTATCGTCAATATGAAGCTAGAAATAATTTTCTGGAATTTTTGGGATCAGTATGTGGCCCTAGTAAATTAAAATGTGCGTTCAAATTCAATATATAGATTTATATTTTGATTTTGATGGAAACTAATTGAGATAGCCAAATTGGCCTACGAAACATATTCCATTGCGTTCAGGATGGGGGTAATGTGCTATGGACGACAGTCGATGGGTTCGATTTGGGGTTCAAACGAAAGGTGTACTTTTTATGAAAAAATAAATAAATAAATAATATATATATATATAACCCTAAAATCTAAATCCCTAAATCATTAGATCAGTCGCCTCCAAAAAATACCCGACACTCTGGGAACCGCGCCTCAGAAACTAGTCGCCCCTCCCTTACTACGCCACCGCGCCTCGACGGAGCCGGCGCTCTTCCCCTTCCAGTCGCCAGCGACCTCCCCTCCTCTCTCCGCCGTGTTAAAGCCCCACAGCCCTGGAAACCTATCGCACAAACCCCACATCCGCCTGCACCGGCTAGCAACCGCCACGCCGCACCTCCAACGAACTCACCTTAGCCATTCTCCTCTCCACCGACTGTAGGCCCTCACCCGGCTGTGGTCTGTCGAGTTTTAAAGGAAAAAGGTGATTTTTATTTACTTTTACATAAAGTTGTTTAAATTTCTGGTTTTAATTATATAATACATTGAAATAAAAATATAATTTGTATATATTAAAAACGTATACAAACATAAGATGTGTATATAAATAGCTTTGGATTAAAAGGTTAGATTTTTATCATAGAAAAAGATTTGATTTTTAAAAGTAAAAAGGTATGATTTTTAATCGAATAAAAATGTGATCTTTGATGTATATATAACGACGTATAAGAATATGATTTTTATATTCATGCAAGGTAAATAAAGATAAGATTTTTAATTATGAAAAGTTATTATTTTTATTCAGTAGAAAGTTATAATTTTTATCATTAAAAAGATTTGATTTTGTTCATTAAAAAGATTTGATTTTTAATAGAAGAAAAACTAGATTTTTCATTGTAGAAAAATTAGATTTTCATTTTGAAAGTAGTGATAAAAATTCGATTTTTACATATATGAAGTAGAAATAAAAATTCGATCTTTATATAAGAAGTAGAGATATAAAAATATAAAGGAACGGCAGAGAGGATCCTGAAGGTGAGAACTTCTCACTTTTATTTTATTTTCTAGTTATAATGTATACCAGGATGCAGACGGTGCTTAGCAGCACCCGACACCCATCGTCCACAGACCATGGACGACTTGTTTGTTTGGTTGATTGTGTTATGAAAATTGATTGTGAGAAGTGGAATGAGATAAATATTTTATTGTTAAAAATATAATTTTTAACTTGTATATAAAATAAATATTCATAAGCAAATCGAATGATTTGTTTATGTACACACATTTGACCGATATTGATTGGGATGATAAATTTTACACTGCACAAATAAAATTCATTATTTGTTGGTTGAAACCGCACACGGGTATTGGGATGATATATGACATACACTATTCCCAATACTTAGCAGTATGTTGATCGATTGATTGACAGGCTGTTGTAAGCATTAAATATTTATATTTAATGCTTATGCAGTGTAGAATGCACATTGGATGATGGTTGATTGTATTTGATTGTTGTTGCGTACATGTGTGTATGAAATCCATATAAATTAAATTATATGGTAATTGACTGTGTCTGATTCCAGTTCAGAAAGAATGAATATTTTAAAATAACGATTATTTTAAAATAAAGAATTTTTGAAATAATATTCAGTAAAAGATCAAAATTTGATTTTGATGTCCGATTTGGGATGGACACGAATATATTTGAATATATAAAGCTGTGTTTATTAGATTAACGCCATTTGACATGAACGATAGTTATGTCGATTTTATTCATTTTTATAATGAATATCGAAAAGGAAGAGATTTCAAAATCTAATGTTTTGAAAATATTATCATTTTTATATTAATGATATAGAATATTCAATTTTTATTTGAAATTGAATATGAAGTTGAAATCGTTTTGAAAACGAATTTAAAACGATTTATAAAATAAGTTTTAAATGGAAATCGACGAAATATGTATTATATATATATACATAATATAATGGCCAGAATAGAACGCGCCGCGCCGCGGCAGTTCGCGAATTTCGACCATTGACTTCAAATGGACATTACGGGAGATCCAACCATCGGATCCTACTAAAACCGGAACCATTGGGTTCGTATCGAAAAGAGCTTTCTAACGAATATTAGAGATTTGAAATCTAACGGTTGGATTTGGAGTTATGTCCAAATCAAATTTGGAAAAAGTCGTTATAAATGCAGTTCGATGGCCTTTTATGGAAATCGACTGTACAGGCCTTGATAAAATTATTAAAAGTATCAATAATTAGTGTAAAATCATAAGAAATGATTTGCGAAGAATTAGGATGAAGAATTCCATATTTGAAAGGATAAACCTATATTTTTATCGAAATGAACTAGTTATGAACTAGAATTATAATCCAATATTTTTAAATAAAGAAATTGGATTTAAAATGGTTTTAAAAATAAACGAAATTTCCAATATATGAATTGGTAGGGATTTGAATCGAAATTATCTTCGGAGTATTTCGATATTGCATTCCATGATTATACGGACATTGTGGAGGAATTTGGAAGATATATATATCGTTATTCCAGTACGATATTCGTTGATGTCAGAATTTGATATTGAATATAAGCCGATATATTTTCTATTCAGAGTCTTGTATTTAATACCAAATGAGATATTGGGTTTTTCGTGAACGGTGTCTTCAATAACACTGTTCTTAAACCCAGTTGAGAAAAGATTAAATCTTTTATTAAGATTTAATGAAGTTTACCAATTAATTAATATTTAATTGGAATAGAATTGAATTGGATTTTTGGGTTTAACGTGAATGGTGTTTTAAATAACACTTGTTCTTTAACCCAATTAACAATGGAATGAGATTTTGGGTTTGTTGTGAATGGTATCTTTAATAATACTGTTCTTAAACCCAATGGAGTTAAGAAAATTAGAAACTAACTGGAGATTAGTTAAGTTGAATAGTTTCCTGGGTATTGATCTGATGTTTGTTTCGGCCTTCGGGATTAATATTTAGAGAATTGTTCTCTTACTAATTTGCGGTTGGAGACTGATGGAATGTGATTTTGGGTTTATCGTGAGCTGTGTTTTAAATGACATTAGTTCTTTAACCCAGTTAAAGATAAGATTTATTTCTTAACTTTGAATAATCATTAAGTAATGATTTTTGGAAATTAAAACTGAATTAGAGTTTTAATGAATCTTTAAATAGATTGAAAGGTGAATTTGATAACTAAAATTATCAAATTCAAGAAATGATCGAGAATGGAGTATCACCAATTTTACTACAAACGTTAGTTAAATCTTTAATTAGATTTGAATGTGAAATGGTAATTAATTTTACCGATATCACCGTGGTGTTAGATATGAAGTATTACCAGTTTTACTTCATGGAATGAATAGGTTGGGATTGGGAAATTAAAACAAATGATTACTTCGGTAAGGTTCGTTAATCCCAACTAGTTTGGATAAACCATAATTTGATATGGATTGATTTCCAAAGGAAGATTAAAGAATAAGTTTAAGGAATTTATCTTTGATAAAATTAATGGGATCCTTTCCCAAAGGATATGAATATTTAAATAAAGAAATATTCTGGATTGGAATGAGGCGTATGTTGTGTGTCTATAGCACTTGTTTATTATATACGCGAGTTATTCAAAAAGACCGGGTTTATCCCATTCTGAATAACTGATTCGACGATATGTCGAGGATGAAAACGGTGGTGGAAGACCAAAGGTCTTCACATCGTTTGGATGATTACTGATGTCTTAATTGGGTTGTACACCCAAGACAAGGTAATAAGTAGTGATCGTCCAGACGTACTTCGACCGGATATGCGAGGTCCTCACTACTGTATTGGATATACGGGACGAGTAATAAGGTGCCACAGGTTTCGTTTAGACCCAGAACAAACTTGTAAATGGATGCGTGTCTGACATCGGATTTCATTCTTTGTGATTGATAGACATTAATTGCATAGCGTGAATTGCCTGTGTGGCATGCTTAGATACAAATGATCAAGGCTTTTGTTGAAAAGTAGAGTCTTGTGGTTGATGATCAAAACACGACTTTAATATAGCATAGCTTTGTGTAGTGTTAATTCGCGAGCCTCACACCCCAGTGTGAACCAGAAACGGGAGAGGACATCAGGGAGGGCATGCGTTTCCTTCTAGCTAGGAGTGGTGTCAGCGTTTTACTAGCCCTGACATTTTACTTATGTAGATGATAGATTGCGAGGCGCCTCAGTTATTTCGTTCTCTGCGAAGCCGATGGATGGTCTTTATACAGACCAGATTTACGCCTCACAGGGCAGGGAAACATAGTGTTCAGGCATTTTAATCCACATCGAGTGGACCGGCCCTGACGATCCAAAGGCTTGACAGAGTACTTGCCTGAGACATGGGCTAGATTATCTTGAAGCGGTAAGGAAGATCCCTTGCCTTGGTTCACAGATGGAAATCCAACTTCCAATACATGACTTTACGGTTTTGATTGTAGAGCCTAGTATTGGCGACATGATATATGGTACTCATGTCGTCTAGGATTGATACATTTATATTTGAAGTTGTTTTATACACTATGCACTTATAATAGTATCAAATGATTTGTTTTAACGTACCAAGCATGTTTGGCTATTATAAGGGAAAACCCTATCCTCCGGCTTGCGTTGCATTGTGTGATGGGACCTGGGTCTTATAATAGCTTCATTTTTTCCAAAAAACATTGCGCTATTTTGTTATATGCACTGGTATTCTTGGGAGGAAACCCGTTCTGTGTTATACGGCGTGGTCCCTTGATATATCTGATTTTGAAGTAAAGTTTTAAATAACTTTTTTAGTTCTCACACCAGTCACGTGACTGACCTGGAGTTTGTTGTTTCAACCTAAACTCTGGGTGCCCCTATGTTCCACACGGGCAGCTAGTAGTTTTGGTTTTGCAGATTTATATTCACAGGTTCCTGGTTTATAGTTGGAATGCTATTCGGAAAGCTCCATATATTCTTTTCAATTGTGTTTTGTATTATTTTTCCGCTGCATTGTAACTTGTAAATCTCAAATATTTAGTAAATATGTAATATTTATTCATACTCAGTATATTCTTGTATTCTGATGTAAATTGTTGTAATAAGCAATGAAATGTTCTTCTGTTTGTGTTCTGATTCGTCTTATCCTCAAAGCAATCCGTTCTTCCTCTTCTCCTCGGAGACCGGGGAAGTTTTGGGTCCTTACAGTGGTATCCGAGCTTTGGTTTAAAGAGCTCGGAGAACAAGACACGTTAGAACCGAACGAAAGAATTCATCAGAGATTGGATTAGTAATATCCAATGAGAATGATTCGTTAGAGATAGGATCATTAGTATCCAAGAATGAGTGTGAAGAGTGATATTTTTAAAATAAAAATGAAAACGAATTTTGTTTTGAAAATTTAAACCTGTTTATACGTATTTGAATATTTATTTTAAATCGATTTGGACTATCGAGTATATAGAGATTTTAATAGTGAATATTAGCATGACATCCCTATTTAAGTTTCAAATTAAAGCCACGTCCCCCAAACTTTAAATGTAAACCGAGTCCCTAAAATGAAGGTGCCGCTCTTTTTTTTCTCCCTTCCGCCTTCTCGTCCAGCCACTTCTACCTTTTCACCTTTTGAACCAAAAAAATGCGCCAGTGACTAAAAAAAAGAGGAAATATTCTCGTAAGCATTCAAAAAAAAAGTTGCATACTTCTGTGCAACTATTGCCAATAGTAGCATACATACATGCATATATTCATATAGTGTATTTATGTTGGAAAGCTGGACCAATATATGCATACATGTATGCAACTATTACCAATAAACTGCATACATGTATGCATATAAAGTTGAACTGAGATTCATGTGTTACGAATAGTTGCATACATGTATGCAACTATTCTGTATATATGCATGCATGTGTGCAACAAATTCAAAGGGGGTGAAGGATTCTGAACATGCGCATGAACACATGCATGTATTTTGTACAAGAGCATAAGTGTGTGCAACAATGTCTGAAAACGGCGAATGCATGAAAAAACAGGCCAAATTTGAATATATGCATAAAAGAATGCATATAATGCTGTTTAGCTGCATATATGTATGCATTTATAATGCATTTGGACGCAACGTTGAAATATAAGCATGAATGTATGCAACTATTTAAAAATAGGTGCATCTTTTGATGCAAAAACCGGCTGTTTCGCTGTTTTTGTGTTATTTTGGGTTTTGACGTGGTTTTTGATTGTTTTAACGCATGAATTTTTGGGTGTGTGTTTTATTTAATAATGAATTTTCGTGATTTTTTTATATTTCCTTAATTTTTTTTAATGAATTTTCAAAAAATAGGGACCTAATTTACAGTAAATTTAGCACTGGATGTGAGCCTAATTTTGAAACTTAATAGGGACCTGTGACAAACGGACCCATTTTAATATAGTATAATCCACGTGTATTGAAGCCTCAAATATACGGGATGGATATAGGATCACACTCTAGTCGCTCGGAGATGATTCTGATGATTACTCGAGCATCACCAGCATTTATGTCCAGGTTTCGAAAGTGGGGTATTTGTATATTTCCAATTGACTGGTGTGAGAACCAAAACATAGTTAGAATGTATTGTTGCAACTTGGCATCAAAAACATGATTTTTGGATACATAAAAGCTATAAATTTGAAACGTTAATCAACTAATTGATTAATGGTTGTATTATATGATTATTTATTATATAATAAAATCATTATGTGAAAGAACGGTACATATAACCAAATTGTATCAAATATTGAACTGAATTGAAAATTGTTTGGAAATGCATATATGTACATGTATATACATTGAACAGGTCATAGCAGGGAAGCTAAGCAGAGGAATAAAATTGTTTGCTCGACAAATAGGTACATGTTTATTGTATTTCTTGGGGTTTTTAATGATTTTATGAGCCGATTGGCTGTTTCTTTTTCTTTTTGATTGGAGAGGCCTGTGTGGCGGTTTGGGGATTTTCCCGGTGCTCCCGTACAAAAGAGGTTATGGAAAAAAATCCAAAAATTTAGGATGTTAGCCAAATTTTTGAAGAATTCGAAAATTCTTAGAAACTGAAAAGTTGAAGGATGAAAGCCAAACTGAAAGTTGAGTTGATTTGTTAAACAAATTTCAGCTCCATTCCTTTTCGGGGACGAAAATATTTTAAGTGGGGGAGATTGTTACAACCCGGAAAATCAAAACCAATTTAAATTTTTTATTTTGGCAATTTTAATGAATTTTGACTATTTAAAATGATTTATTTTAAATAATAATGACGAGAAATTTATTTTGAATAGAATTAGAACGTATATATATACTAGTGTGTGGCCCGTGCTACGCATACGAGAATGTTTGGAATTAATATGTTAATTTAGTGTGTTTCTGCATTTGTTTAATTATTTCCTGTTCTTCCTCCAATCTACTGCATAAATAAAAAAAATAGATATTTTTTTACTAAAACATCTTTTATATTCATCATTGTGTATGGATGATACTGCTTAGAACAGATGAATACAATCTAAATGGCAATAAACTAAAAAAAAATTAGGTCTAAATACAATGAATATTTAAATAGCTAGACGTTCACAATATATTTAAAGAAAGTTTACCCTATAGTTCTCTATTACAATGCCATTATTTTCCTTTTTAATTTTCCCTCCAACAGGCTTATGCGTGCGTCGAAGGATAAGACACTCCACACCTTTCATTTTAATATATACAATTATTTTATGCTAAATTATTTAAGAAATTAATTTTTTTATCATATATAAATTATTCTATCAAATCATTTACGTACCAAAATAACAAAGTGGTCAGATTCGAATTAAAAATAAGCACATACACGATCACATGTTAACACTGTAACATTGAGAACATAAACCAGTGCATGTCTTTTAACATTACAACTAAAAACATTATTCCCTACTTTCTAATCTTGGAGATGACCTCAATAGAAATGTACCATAAATATGACAGTGAATGGAGAAGGAAATATAGTTAGAATACATGGAGATATATCTTTAATTGTTCGGCTTCATTAACTGTGGTATTGAAAACTTAAGAACCCTTGAATGCTTTGTGCTCTAATTAAATCTACATCCGAAAATGATGAAATCCTTCAACCCTTGGTTATTTGCAAGGTCACAACCACTGTCTGCATGTAATAAAAAAAACCATCAATTTTATAAAAGTATTAATATGACATGCATTATTAATACATACACATCTACAAACATTAAGATATAATTTCAAATTAATGACACACAGATATTTCATTAACTTTAAAGACATAATTTGGCTCTTTGCACCTAAACTCTTATTTGTTGCTTCCACATGACAATCATACATTAGTATTACATCTATTTAGTACTCTATGTTAAACAATTGTAACTAATAAATGGTTTACAAATGAACCTAATTCCTTCCTTTACTAAATAATAAATGGTTAATAATTTTTAATCCCTAGCTAATTGAGCTACATATACAGTAGGCCAGGCTAGTTTCATTTAACTCTTTTGTGCAGAAACAGTTATTTTCATTAACCTGTCATTTACATCAAAACCAGAGTACGATATAATGTTGAAACTTCAAATAGAAGAACCACAGAGAAACATGCATCATATGGTTTTCAAACAGTAAACATGCATGGGATTATGGTTAACCTTCTGCACTTCCTTCCAAAGGAAATACATTACTGTTTTGAATAAATGCCTTAACTTTTGTTTTAATTGTATAAACTAATACAATCAAGCATCCGTGAAGTGCTTCAAATTTTTTTGTGTGTGCTAAAACTACAGTTAGATATCCTGACACTTCGTCTTCATGCCAAAGTTTGAGGATGTCCATGGCTACTATTTCCTAAAGATAGCATATGCAATACGTAATACTTTCAATAGGGACAAACTGGTAACCAACTACTAATTACGGACTGGAAAAAACATTTAGGCTCAATGTTTCAGCATATTTCCTAATTCGGGTTTGAATCATTACATGTATTGAATGAACAATTAAAACTGGAGATAATGGTTGGTTGGGTTCAGAATGAAAAAAAAGATTTGAGAAGGCGCATGCAAGAAAAAAAATTGAAATCAATTGTATGTCCTATAAAAATTCTGGTCAAGAACATACTACTCACACACAAAATATCAAAAATACTACCACCAGTTGTTGGTGAAAGACCAATGGATATTCCTTTGCGTTCAACTTTAGTAAACATGATAAAAGTATAATCTGAAAACAAACTTGGCTAGTAAAATCTAACTACAAAGTAAGTGGATCGAAGAAATATCTGCCAGTTCAAAACTAAAGTTTATCGGCAGTCACCAAACTATAAGTGGATAAATTACTTAAGTAGATAACAATACAAACTGGGGGGAATGAAAAAGGATACTGCACTTATAAGCTTACATAATCTAAAATTTATTTTCTAATTTAAATACCAAGTAAGGAAACAACTGAGAAATTTTATCACAACAATTGTAACAAATCTACAAACTCTAACCAAAATTATATGTATGCTAGAGCAGAAGCATTTAACATATACAATTTTTCCTTTTCCTAATTAGCATATATAACAGAAAGTAAGAATCTTAACAATGCGTGAGTTATCTTAGACAATTCTTTTTAACAAAAGAAAATGTCTTCAAATACCCACCCATTTATAGCTACAATTACTTAATTAGTATATATACACGAATTATCTGTTAGAATCTCAATCTAGCATGAATAAATTGAACTTACCATATATAAAAGATTCAATGGCTTTATTTTCAAATTTACTTGCAAAATTGCTAAGTTTATAAGGATTCTGCGTATAACATCTCTTTTTCTAATCCATTGGTTAGCTATAGTAAGAACGAACAACAACAAAAATCCGTACTACACATTAATAAACTTATCAAAGATATGCTAAATAAAATATTATGTTGAAGAACCCTAACACCCTTTCTTATGTGAGGTGCTTTCGCTGTTAAATAGCTTGAAAAATTACGTAACCTTTTATAGTTTTATCCTTATGCCTCAGTAGTGAAATATAGAAAGGTGGAAAGCACTATAGACAAAGGGAAGAACAATTTGGATTAGGGACATGATTCGCAAATGATATTTTTTTACTAAAGATATGACTTTCAATAAGGGGAAATGCTCAAGCGGTCATGCTGTTTCCTACTAATTACTGCCCAAAACACCATCGTGCTACATTTCGTTACGAATTTGATGGAAAATGAAAATTTGAAATTTTAGAGAAAACCAAACTAAAAAATTATGAAAAGCAACCGTAGTTTTAAATTGTAATGTTTCGAAAAACGAACTTTTTTTTTTTTTTTAGATTTTAGGTTTGAAGAATACAACGTTTCCAAAAAAATTAAGTTGTTTACAACTTCAAATAATTCATCCTAAATATTTGAATTCTTCTAAAATCTGTATAAGTTACTAAAAAAAAGTAATATGTATTGTTATTTTTCATAAATCCGATTATTGATGTATTTCCAAATGTGTTAAATGTAATATTAACAGTTTTTACTAAGGAATAAGACATGCTTTGTTCATTGCTGTTATCAATTTAATTTTCATTTTAAACCACAATTTCAACTACACCGTCATCCAATATGGTTTTACCTTCAATAATTATGAATCTTTATATACACCGTAGTGCCAAATAATTGGAAGGGAAAGTAAACAAAAAGCGAAAATGCTCTTATAAGTAATACATATAATATAATGTTATACAATTTAAATGGACAAATGAAAATCTAGACTATTCTTATTCTCAAAATTATTAGTACATGATACATCAGAAGAATAGCAATCGTAAAAAAAAGTACTAGGACGGGAGACTGCCTGGGAAGTCCTCTCGCGCTTGAGTATGGGAGCCTTTGGCACTGGGTATCCACCTTATATTTAGGTAAGATTATACAATAGGATTGTTTTAATATATGCTGGCGTTAGACTTGTAGATCTATTCGTGGACTCATATAAGTAAGTTTAATAATCAATACCTAGAATTAGCTATATGACTATTCTATTTTATAATATATGGATTATAATATTCCTTAAAAATCAAGAAGTATATGAAGTTAGCCAATCCACTCTCGATACTATTTTCACCATTGTGGAATCTTCAAATGTAATTTAGAACCGAATTCGATTCCAAAAACGAAAATTAATGTGATTTCAATCCTTGATCAAATAGCGACATAAACAATCAATACAACACAGTTTTAATAAATGTTAGATGTCTGAAAAATTTGGACAATAGATAAAATTATAGTAATGCCAGTGGGGTTGAACGTAAGTTTGTTACTTTGCTATAATTTCTCATTGACTAAAAATATAAAAATGCATGCTCTTTTTTAATCCTTAAATTTCAGCAGTTGTTTAAGGTCATATTTAGAAAGTTTATCCACTAGTCAGTATATTGCAATTGCAACATATTCAGTGTCATAAACGAACTATCATTCAATACTAGACCCTTAAAGGCTGACAGTACTAAATTGGCCTTTTTGAACAGCTGTAGAAGAACTATCATTCACTATTGGATTATACCTCCATATTTTGTTTAACTGAAGGGTAGTCTTTCCTTTTTTGTATTTTTAGAGAAAGGATTAAAAGTGTAATTTCCATAGAAATTACACTCATGCACTGAATAATAAGAACACTCACATAATAGGAGGGAAATAAATAAAATATCTAACATTATTGGTTAATTAGGAAAAATAAAATCATGAAACATAGCAGAATTTTATTTTACCATATTTGCTTCCAAACACATCTTCATACAGTTGGTGCTTGCGGTTTAGATGAAGATCGTCAGATTTCAGGATGGATCCTGTAGTAACCCGGATTTTCGGCGGCTTTGGTTATCGACGTAGGCTCGACGTCGATAACCAAAACATCGAAAAATCCCGGTAATTAATGAAAGAAATTAGAAGGTGAGAATAGACAAGATAGAACTTATAGAATAGAAGAAGAAGAAGAACATCATCATCAGAGTAAACACGAATCTCACAACGGAACGAATAAAATATAACATAACATATCTTTGAAATAACATCAGTATATGTATACAATAACACTTATCAGAGTACAGCACTTACAACAACAGCGGAAATAATAATAGCTATAGAATCCTGAAGCCTCCTGCTCCAAGCTCTCCAAGTGTATCTGTAAAATCCCGACTACTTGACTGCCCGTACAAATTTAGGCACCCAAGAGTTTAGGGAAAACAACAAAATAAACTCCGGGTCAGTCATGGGACTGGTGTGAATAAACTCAAATCATTTAAACAGGTATATGATATCTCATAAGACCACGCCGTGAATACGGAACGGGTTTTTCCCTTATGAGAATCCAAATAACTTTTCAAAGCAATATCATTCTGATATTATAATAATGTCTAAGTACAAATAAATATCAATCTAGCAGAAACGCTTGCATCTCACGTTACTACATATATAGTATACAATCAAAAACGCAAGCACGTATTGGGTAATGGATTTCCAACTATGACAAGGTATGGAACCACCTCTCGATCAGTGTACTCTAGGAACGATACACTGGAGTTCAACAAGAACATCTTGCAACTCAGCCACACATGACCGACCACTCATTTCGCTTGAGTGTATCGAATGTACATCACCAACGGTTGGGATCAGCAACCGTTCCCGTATATATATGGGACAGCATTGATAGATTTTAGAAACAAATGAATATTCACTAGATAGGTGATTATACACCCTACTTCGGTGCGACCGACTTAGCCATGCTGCCTGCCCGATTTCTGTCATTACCGGATGATGAGGCTAGAAGCTACGCTTTATCATCACATCAGATTCACTTCGAATGCTACATTGTCAAATCCATCGAAATCACTAATTGACGTTTACAACAGTACATTACGTGTCAGCTTAGAAGAAGTTTCCTTCTTCGCTTCCACTCTTGGTACGGTTGGAGAAATCAATGTACGTAATCGTCTGGAAATACCCTGTCAGACATCCATCTTCATTCACTTAGAATGTCACATCGTCGTACCCGCCAAATCACAAATTGACTTATCCAAAAATAACACGGGTATACAGCTAAGAGAAACGAATTCCTCCGCCACCAAACGTGAATACGTTTGAACAGATCAACTTACGCGATCCATTGGATATACTCTGTCAGACCTTCGTCCATACAAGTTGTCCTGGGACTGGACAAACCGAAGGCACTATTCTGTAAACAGGATAGCCCTTGCATTTTACTCCGTCTTCAATTATCTTTGGCATATATGATTCGCGACGCTTATGCCAATACAGAGTGGTTCTTTGGATAATAATCCAACCGGTCTCTCCATATTAACAGCGTTAAA
Source organism: Allium sativum (assembly GCA_030737875.1). Taxonomy (NCBI): domain Eukaryota; kingdom Viridiplantae; phylum Streptophyta; class Magnoliopsida; order Asparagales; family Amaryllidaceae; genus Allium; species Allium sativum. Next base: position 498,756,510 of record CM060920.1, read on the forward strand.
ATGGTCAAAACTTCGATAGTCTGTGATTTAACCATCAAAGAAAAACAAGTGTGCAAACAACGATATTATTTCCAGATGGAAATTATATCGAACAAACATCATTTAACATTAATCTCTTTAGTTCATTTATTTACTTATCTCCCGTTTCCCTATATTCTAAATTCTTATTTTCTTTTATTAGAAAACATTTCTGATTCTCGTTTGGAAAACATTTCCAAAACTCCTTTACGATCAAACCTTACCATTTCTTAGTCAAGAAGGAAGTCACCCAAGTTGGGGTATAATTACCTCTCAGACCTTAACTGAACAACGTTATAACTTTGAAATGGTCAAAGTTTATCTTTTAACCTTTAACAACTTCTTTACGCCTTTCTCGGATTCAATTTTACTAGTCCACTTCTATATGTAAAACATTGGTTATAACGATAACGTTATAATCCCTACTTTCGAATTATCTAACTTTAATTATAACTTCTATTCTTATTAGTGAATAATTAACCTAACACTTATTTATTTATAAATAAATAAATTTCTATTTAAACACTGGAAAGTATAAGTACTTTCCCGAATTCGATATAATCTAATTTGCCGATTAACTCTCTTCGAGAAATCTCTATTTGATTAACTCTTCTTCGAATAACCTATATTCGATTAGCTTCTTCTCGAATAAACGATATTCGATAATCTCTCTTCGAATAACTAATATTCGATAACTCTTCCTTTTCAAATATCTCATATTTGAAAATCTCACTTCGATTAAACTATAATCGATAACTCCCTTCGATGAAACTAACATCGATAACTCCATTCGATGAAACTAACATGGATAACTCCTTTCGATGAAACTAACATCGATAACTCCTTTCGAATTATCTAACATCGATAACTCCTTTCGATGAAACTAACATCGATAACTCCTATCGATGAAACTAACATCGATTTATTTAACTCGACAAACTTAACTCGACTAACTTAGCTCGACTAACTTAACTTGACTCGACTAACTCGACTTACTTGGTTCGACCAATTCGATTCGATTAACTAGGCTCGACTAACTTGGTCGAACCACCCGATCAACTCAACTTATTTAACTTAACTGGTTTTACTTGGTTTGACTAACTCAATTTATTAACTCGACTGACTAATTCAACTCGATTAACCTAACTTGATTTACTTATCTCGATTAACTGAACTAATCACTTTGATCAACTCGACTAATTCACTTTGGTTAACTTAACCAATTCACTTAACTAATTCACTTAGTTTAACTTAACTAATTCACTTAACTCCTGTCAAATAAACTATATTCGATAACTCCTCTAACTCTATTCGAATAAACTATATTCGATTAACTCCTTTACTCTATTCGAATAAACTATATTCGATTAACTCTATTTAACTCCGTTTAACTCTATTCGAATAACTAATATTCGATTAACTCCTTTTCTTTATTCGAATAAACTATATTCGATCAACTCATTTGATTTAAATCTAATCGATTAACTCCATTTAACTCTATTCGAATAACTAATATTCGATTAACTCCTTTTCTTTATTCGAATAAACTATATTCGATCAACTCATTTGATTTAACTCTAATCGATTAATTCCATTTAACTCTATTCGAATAACTAATTCGATTAACTAACTTCGAATACCATATTCGATTAACTAACTTCGAATACCATATTCGATTTCTCCTTTCGAATAACATATTCGATTTACTTTATTCACTTTATAAAGGTTTCCTTTTTAACCACGTTTTATTCATTTGAAAAGATTTACTTTTAAATACGGTTCTACACTTTAAAATGATTTCTTTTTTTTTATATATAATGTTCCCTTTCCAATTCTATTTGTAAATGGTTTACGAATATTTCCTTTTCAAATTTATTCTTGAAATATTCTAACTCCTTAAATTCACGGGAAAATTCGCCATAACCTCCTTTGTATCGGGAGCATCGGGAAAATCCCCAAACTCGCCTCACAGGCCTTTCCATTCAAAAAGAAATGTTTGAAATTATTTCCTTTTTGAATATCTCCTATTTATAAATATCCCAATTTATAAACATTTCCTATTTATAAATATTCCACTTTATAAATATCTCTTATTTAAAAATATCCCATTTTATAAATATTCTATTTTCAATATCACTTTGAAAATTCCCTTATCTACATTCCGGTATGTTATGGTATCCAATCATATAAAATCACGATGTTCAATATCGTTCAAACACATATAATCGCCAACAGATTATATATCACATTATATCACATTATATAAATCACAGTAAAATAACCGTTGAGGAATCCAGTTGGATTCCTCCAACCTGTTTCCCTGCATCACAGATGTTAAACAATATAGATAACATCGATTTCACTTCGATGTGAATTATTCTGATCAACAGAATCAACATATAAATATCCAACTGTTATATATATATATATATATATATATATGTATACACATATATATAAAGTTTCCACTAACTGTCTAGCAGTTCAATCAAACAGTCAACACACATCAAACAGACAATATCTAACAGTTCTAAAAATACAACATGAAATTATAAACTGTTCAGAGTTGGTGAGTTTTACTCACCTTGGACTGTTATCGTTAAAAACGATTAACTGTCTTTGATTTAGACGGACAATTTATTTCACCATAAATTGTAACGAGCTCGGATGGACTTCCAGTCAGCTCCATCATGTAGTGTCGGTCCATACGATCCCAACGGACCTTGTTTCGCTCAATTCTGACAAGGTACGACGAAGTTATCAAATTCCGAAGTTTAAAACATTAAAATTAAATAAAGTTGGAATTAAAAATCTCTAATGGGCCTTAACCCTAATATCATTGTCGGCCCACTCACCACACCCTCAACCCGTTAACAACCTTCTCCCCCAATCCTCTAATTCCTCCTGTACAACATCACGCCCGTAAGCCATTTGCCGTGATATCCAGGCACTACTCCCCTTCTCTACTTCGTCATTTCACAAATGGAAACCACCATTGTTCATCTCTTAACCTCATCTTCTCCCTCATATGCTTCTCGCTCAACTCGAACATGAGTTGTAAATCGCGACTCCGGATACGCCTGTACATGGTACAACGTCGGCAGCCCAAAATAGTGATCGTACTCCATCAAACTCCACCCTCCAGTGCGTCTCCATCCACTGATCACTCTGCTCCCCTTCGTTTCCCCCCTCGTTGCCTCCATTTCCTGCGAAACCCTGCCCTAGCCACTGCTCAACTTTCGAGCATCCCAGATCTGAATCGCACCCATAGAAAATCCCACCAAACTAAAGAGCAATCTCATACAAACTCAAAGGAATTTACTTTGAATTTTATAGAAAATTGTTTTTGAAATTTCTTTGATTTATAACTCGCGAATTTTCTTTTTTCTGTAAGAAAAGAAAAGAACGGCGGAAGGAACTGAGGAATTAGGTCTTAAGAATTTGGTTAAGGGGCTATTTATAAGGAGAGAAAGATATTTTCCCATCCATTATTATATTCGTTTTTAATCCACTGTTATTTGTATTCGTCGTTAAAAATTCCTGAGGTCACATATTATACCCAAAAATCACGAAAATTGACATACACCTTCAGTTCGACATTACGGTCCCAATGAAACTGGTTTCGTCGAATTCCGACTTCGTTTGCTCACACAACGTATTTTTAAAGGTCAATTTATCGACTGTTTTTCACTCTAAAAATCCGTACGGCCACATAGTGACTCTAAAAATCACGAAACTGGAAATCTAACAACTATTTGATATTGCGGATCCAACAAAACTGGTTTCGTCGGATTCCGACTTCGTTTGCAAAAGTGGCTATTTTTAACGCTCTAAATAGCCTATTTAAATATATACATATATTTAAATATAATTTAATTTAATATTTAAAAATAAATATTATCGTCTATATTCAGTGAGGAATGCCATACAGCTCCAGGGTAATTATATACTTGCTATTCCGAGTCCAGATTGATTCGATATTCAATTTACATTGAAAAATCCTTTTATAACGTATAAAAAGCGTTACGAATTATAAAGGAATTTCACAGCGACTTTTTCTGAAATTTGATTTGGACGTACATCAAAATCTACAGGACGAAATCCCGATTTTTCTCTTCCACTAGAAAGATATAATCCACCAGCTCCACACGTTTCTTGTTTCACAGAAATCCGGCTTAAAACGAATCCTATACATGCAGTCGAAGTTCGAATCGCCAAATATCGAACTGCAGCGCCATTTCAAGCTCGTTTATAAATATATTATAAACTATACGTTCCACTGTCGTCGATTCAATATATTCGTTATTATATTTCGAATCGAAACTCAACCACATCTCGTATACTATTCAATTCACACTCTATTGTGAATTCTACTATTTCTGACTATTTCGATATTTACAATTTATTATAATTATTAATTAAATATTCAATATTATTTAATTCACGTTCTCGATATCGATAAATCGATATTTAATAATTAAATAAATAAATTGTTCAACAGCTAAAAATGCGGGTTACTACAGATCCCGTTAATTTGACAGTATGCAATCAGAATAATCATGAAGAAATTGGTTTTGCTTTATAAAAGAAAGGAATAGGAAATAAAACCATATACAGAATATGAGAAGACAACTTCTAATAACAGTATATAAATTTAAATTCATACGTCAAGTTGGTCCATTACCAAGATCTCAAATCCATCTTGAAACCTGGATTTACACGCTGCTCCATGAAAGAGTAGAACTTTGTACAAAGGAAGCTGTGAAGAAAAAGAGTTCGAAGAGAATGAAAAATAGGCAATGAAGGACGATACTGTCAGTACATATACTTGTAAGTATTACAGACGATCAGCAAAAAGAAATTTAAACCAACTTAAATTATTTTATGCAAATAGAGAAACCAGTAAAAAATGATTTACAGCAATTTGAATTAATGTGGGTGTATTGGAATATACCAATTAGGAAAAATAACATTAATACCTAGTGATTTATGACTGAGTATTGGGTTAGTAAACAAATATCAAACAGACAAGACAGACTGCAATGTCACGTTTTATATTTTTCATATTAGAACTTATTTTCAACTATAAACAATTTTTCAGTCATTAAATTACAGTGTTCAACGAATAAACATTAGTCATATCTTCTATAACCAAATCATTTTTTCTTAAAGATAAAGAAAATACATCAATCATTACCTAAAATTAAATCAAATTAATGTAAGATAAATACTTTAACCCCACTCATTTATAAATCCAAATCACAGGGAAAAGAATCATAAATGGTTAACTTAATGCAGGTTGTTTTTTAATTGAATCGATCTATTTCGAACATAAATGATAAAATTAATAAGGAATAGTTTTGGACTCATGGAAACGGACATATGCAAATATGTCAGGTTAAGATAGTAAGTATACCAACATAATCTAAGTCTTAACCTTATGACTGAGATAAAATTTATGCTTCATATAGCCAACTTAATACTTTGCACAATCAACACCAAATGAGTTGAGTATAAAAGAATAATATGAATGATTTTTTGTTTAATTATTGTAATTGATTTGATATCACTAAAGTTAGTCAACAAACAAAGGACTCACTGATGATGATGATGATGGCCTGAGTTCATCAACTCTAGCACGACCAGAAACAAACCTAACATTGCTCGAGTTTACAGCCCGATGCACGATTCTAGAAGGAAGCCCATTGCCACCTCACCTCCAGAAGCTTCATACCCATCACTACCCATACTCCTCAACAACTGAATCCTATTGTTTTCGGGGAGCGGCATCAAGCAATGAGAAGAATCCTCAGCCCTGTATGAAGAAACCCTAAAAGAGGATTATAATTACCACTGCAGCAGTTAAGGTCAAGAGACTCCAAGTTGTTGTTAGGAGAAGAAGCAGAGATCCCGTTGGAGGAAATAGCATGACTCGTTCCGAAAGCGCTTCTCGAAGCGTGCTGCAGAGGCGCTAGGCTTGTAGATCCCAGTTATGAGTTTGAAGTTACACACTGCTTTTTGCGGTGGTCGATGCTGCAGAAGCTGCTGCTATTAGTTTCTCTATGTCTTTGAACGGGTTGGAGGATTTTGGATCTTTTCTTCGCTTGCGCTGCAGCTTTGGAAACTTCTTGTGCCTTCAAACGTGCTAGTGCCTAGGGGTTGAATTTTATTGCCCGGAAGGTTTCTTTCTTGATGCTTGATCGGGGACAGGGAGGGCTTTTTACTGTTGGAACTTCATGGATGTGTTGCTTACTTTTGGGGGAACTACGTCGAACTGATCCTCAAGGAACATGCATGGAGAAGTACACCATGCATCACGGTGGAACTGAAGCAGTTGATTCAACCACATGACACAATTATTTTAACAATTAAAACAGAACTTTTGCATTTGTACCACAGTGCTCAAGCAGCCTTCTTACTTTCTCCTTCACCATATTATGAGCCCCTGCCAACGATTGAATGCTAAATATAACAAAATAACAGTTCTTTTGCATAACTGGTTACTTAGAAGTCTTATCCTTAGCGAATCCAATAATGTGGATTAATACCTATAATTTGCAATCATTAGATTGGTTAATTTAGAAATAATTATCACTAAAATACTTATAAATAGAAGATGGTCCCAAGAATATCATAATTAATGGATAATTCAGGTAATAGCAGTAAAGTACAACTTAAAGTACATTTCAAATAGTAACTGATGTTATATGATATTGTATATATGATGATAATTAAAAATAAAACTATTATGTACAACAATGCAATAAACTGCAATGTGTTATCACTATTACTCTAAATTGCTTAAGTACACATGAAAAATCTTGTGAATCATATAATGGTCAATAAGCATTTTAGGTGCACCGAATCGGGGTCAATACTAGGTCATCATAATTTTATTTTGCCAACAGAAAAACAACTATGAAGATTCTAAGTTGATTTTTGTACTTGGTTTTGTAAAACTTTTGGATGTGGTTCAGGAACATTTCTCTTAACCACACAAAAGACAATAACACTATTTGAACTTTAGAAATGGAAGTGAGTCTGCAAAACTTGTCCAATTGTTTGTATCAAATGTAAAAAAAAAAATTGATGACGGCTTGTTGAAATATTTAATGATATTTTTATACTTGCTAAAGCAGCTAAAAGACATGGATCCACAAAGCTATAGTTATGACCTTGGAATATTGAAACCAAAAAGCTTAATATTTTATAGAAAACCCAAATAACACCTCTGTAGTTCTTTTATTTAAGACGAATGAATTGAAAATTTACCTTTTTATTATAAAACTCAGTTCACCTTTTAGTATAGATCAACCAAAAATCACTTCATTCGAGTAGAGTTGAAGATTGTGGACCATCAGTTTGTAGGCTGACATACATGAATTTGCAATTCTCAGATGTTGCTAGCGTCATTGTATGTTACAGGTAAGCAGAATAATCATAATGCAAAACCTTGGTCCATAATTGTACTTTATTCTTTATATGCAGTATGTTATATATAAAAATTCAAGTACGATGTCATTCTGGATTAAGTAGATATAGTTAAATGACCCATTTGATAAGCAGAGCTTTGAGCGATTATTTTACCAGTGCATCTTAATATTCAGATCATTCAATCATTAGATAGTAGGAAATAATAGTACAAATATTACCCTGTAAAATGTTCAATGGACTCAAACCTTGTAAAACATTAAATGTAAAATCAGTGCATAATAAATGAACTAAACAAACAAATATTTTGTTATGGAAATTATATCTTCATTTTGATATTAAGCAACCGGATCTTTTTGCATGATCATGCTGGTACACTTCAAAATATTGTCACAAACATTATTTAATGTTTGATCGTTAATGTTTTAAAATTTCATAGCTTATGAACTCAAATATAAAACACCTTAGAAAACTTATGTACATAGAAAAAAAGTTGTGCAGTTTCATTCAATATACATTTACAATTTTGTGGCAAAAAATTATGGCTCAAGCATATAATAATTACTATTAAAACCTTTTTTTGGAAATGACAATTATCTACTAATCAATTGATGTTCTTATATAGTCATACAGGTATTATTAAATACATTAACTATTGTAATATATATCTTATATATGTATTGCTGGTCCGGATATCGAAGTAAATATTTTTCATTTTTTACATGATCCCATATTCACTTTAATACAGTAAATATCAAAGTATATATGTATTGTAATACATTAATTATGGAATCCCAAATAATTATGGAATCCCAAATAGCATGGCTGGACTTAAAGGTAAAGAAAATACATAAAATTCAGTTGAATAACTATTAACATTCCGATTTTCAAATAATTCTTCATTTAGAAACCAACTTTCACTGGTGTTGTTTGAAAAAGGCAGAAAGATCCACTCGTTGAGTAAATCATTTTTTAAGTTTTCAAGAAAAAATTATGAAGATTTATCACCTTTAAGAGGTTCCTTCAAAGTTTAGTGCTTTTAAATCAAGTCATTTATTCATGCAATAAGAAGCAACAAACTGGAAACAAATACAGACCGAAACCAAAAAACTATGTTGAATCTCATTTGTCAAAATTTTGAGTAAGGCTTAGTTGTATGGTAAACTGTAACTAAACTAATCCACCATTTGAACCTATATGAAAGAGAACTGAAAAACGAACCCATTTTTTATATCAACCAAAAAGACTGATTTTCAATATGCAAACATGTACTTTAATTTATAGTACAAATCATCACTACAATGTTAAAATTTCATCAAAATAATCCATAAAAGATACCCAAAAATAAATAAATAAAATCCCATGGAAATAGTAAATATAAAAATAACAAAACAGTGATTATCTATGAAGAATCAACAACAATAATGTCTTCACAGTCTGAATCATACCTATGTGACTAAGGAAAGTTAGGATGTTGTAACGGTTTATACGACTTTATTATTTGTATTGGACTCATATGCAATTTACAGAAGATCGAAGCAGCAGATATATAATGAATATTTAGCGGTTTCTAGTTTAATTAAGTTGAAACCAAATTCTGAGCATCTGATTCTAACTACATACGTATTGCAGAAAATCTGATTAAAAATATCGTAAGCGAAAGGAAATAAACTCATAAAGTATAAACGAGTGACTGGTTGCAGATAAATGAGTCATACCTTAGCGCATCTTGTTTCTATGGTAGCAATTCCCAACCTTCAGGTAAACAGAACCCTAGTTTTACGATCGTTGAGGTAAGCGTCTTCCAAGTCCATCCCATATGAAAAATGTTTTCCAATAATAAACTAAGAGTGGAGAGTCGATGTAACGACCCGTGTTTTTCGACCATTTGAATATGAATATTTAAATTAGTTTTAAATATTATATTGGAATATTAATGAAATTTAATATTGAATTCGTTATTTAAAACGAAGTTGAACATTTATATATTTATATATAATATAAATCGAGCCTGAAATGGCGCTGCAGTTCGCAATATAGAGTTTTGAACTTCAACTGAGAATACAGGATTCGATATAAGTCGGATTTCTGTGAAACAAGACACGTTGGAGCCGTATTAACGATAATTTTCATATGAAAGAGAAAAATCCAGATTCCGTGTTATTGTGTGCAAGTTATGGCTAAATCAAAATTTGAAATAGTCGCTATGGAAATTCGTTATTAAATTATAGGCCTTTAAAGTAGCCGTTTTGCAAACGAACTCTGTTTTCGACGAAACCAGTTCCGTTGAGTTCGTAGCATCGATTATAGTCAGGGTAGATATATAGTTTGTTATTTTTAGAGATCGAGAAACTTGGCGTTAAAAAGGGTAGAGCGGTTCAGGGTAAAAACAGCCTACCGGGGCAACAGTCTCAGAATGCGACGAAATTAGTGTCGTTGGGTTCGTATCGAAAAGTTATTATCGATGTTCGCAGTTTCAAGTGGATTTGATTTATCTGGTGACCGTGGAAAAATTAAACGTGTGTTCATTTCCGGTTTCATAAAGGAAATTTTTTCATACGACCTCGGATTTCGACGAAACTTGTCCCATTAGATCCGGAATATATTTTTACACCAAGATTAGTATTTTTATCAGTAAACAGAGATCATATGTGGTGCTTTTTACATGTTACTTTACCACGAAGTTTCATAAACATTATTATATTGATTTTCCATCCTATATATATAACCTTACAAACAGCTTAACCCTAGAAACATTCCATGGTCCACGCTTCTTCTGCCGCCACCTTCAGTAAATCAATGAACAGAAAACCACCAAAATTTCCACCGATTTCTCTTAGTTCTTATACAATTTCAAGATACTTACAATGTGAACTAGGTAGAGGACTTCGAGACCGGATGTGATTGTCGTTGGCGAAGCAGGACGACCGGGATTTGCCTTGAAAGCTGCCAACTTCCGAACAGTTTTGGCAGGGAATCCGAGCACCAAGCTTGAGGGAGGTGGCATAGTGGGGTGAGATGCTGCTGGTGACACTGTTGGGTCACCGTCCGGTGGGCTGGGCTCGGTGCGGTGCTGAGAGGAGGACGATGAAGTCTGAACGATGTAAATGAAGAGCCTGGTGCGTATTAGAAGAAAGTACAGTATTGGAATTAAAAGAAAAACTGTTATACCGTATATAATCATATATTATATCGGTGTAGGGTTGTTTCCAACAGAGGCATCGGTTCTCATATAAGATTAAGTGGAGCAGAAGCAGTCTGAACGGAATTGATGAAGTAAGGCTTTGTTTGGTGAAGCATGGGTATTGAAACATGAAGGGAGGGAGTAGCAGTTGAGACCGATCCCAAAAGTTTACCTTAACCCGTGAGATTTATAAACCAATAATCAAGGCTTTAAACTTAATTAAGTTAAACTATCATTCAAACTTAAAACAAATTTTTACTCAGGGTGCAGGATTAAAGGAAGACAAGTGATTACACGGTTTCAATTCATAGCACTGACCCAAGTTTATTTTCAACAAGGAAGGGAAGCAGAGGAAAACATTCTTGTCTGTTAAGGAGGTTAAGTATTGTTGGTCTAATTAAAATATTAATTTGAAATTATATTGTTTATTTAAAACCATACAACCACAATATTCTAATTCACTCACAGGGTTTGAAATGGAGCAGCTCATCAAAGAAGGAATCTGAGAAGGGAATATAACTGTTTAAACTATTTTAATCATGTAATTGAACTAATTAAACATCTAATTCTGAAAATAATTATTTTATTATTTAAGATGTATAATTGTAATGATCATAATTTATGCATCTGTGAACAGAATGGAATGAAAACCGCTAAGTTGAAACTATAGCAATGAATACGACATCTTGGAAATGCGATAACGGTACTACATTTTTGGGAACCATTCTGGATGGAAACAGACGCGACTGGAATTAACCGGAACTTTTAATTAAATTAAACGACTGTTTAATTTAATTAAAATGGGTTGTTAACAGCGAATCAAATCAGGTGAGTTAAACTCACTCAGTTAACCTTTTTATATTTTATATAAATTGGGTGTTTTTATTTTGTGTGCACTGCTTGCCGATGATTGCCTGTTGCTAGTTATACACTTGTTTGTTGATTTAACCGATGAAATTAAACTGTGTTTAATTTCAGTGAAATACCAAACCGTTACCTTTAACGATTGGTTCCAATAAAGGTGACTCACCTTGGTTGGTCACGTTTATTTTATAAACGTGTTTTAACGGTTGAATTGTTTGAATTGCTTGTGGTTGATGTTGGATGGTTGCTATTTAGTGTTATCAGTTAAACAAAACTGAATGGTCCGATTTGAGATAACCATTGTGATTTCAGGGAAGAACAGGTTGGAGGGATCCAAACGGATTCCTCAAATGTATTATTTATTTTCATATTATCATATATGAACTGATCTGTTTGTGTGATTGATTTGATGGTTGATTTTTAATTAAATATTCAGCCTCTGTTTGGTTTAAACCAATGAGCGATATTGGGTAAGTGTTTGGCGGAGTATGGCCTTTAAAAATCAATCAGGTTACAGATATTGATTCACCGTCAGGTGAATCGATAGAGATGCAGTTATAAAATTTATTTTTATAACTAGAAATAGAATCTTGAAATATACTATTTTGAATAAAAGTTATATAAAGAGAGATAAATGAATAGTTTACTTATTTAAGACTTTGATTTATTATTAAGTGATTTTAGAAAGTTAATCAGTTTGATAAGTACGGAAATAAGAAATAAGCCGAATGGTTTAGCTTTGGGAATTATTTGATCAAGCGAAATGAGGAGTTCATGAATAGGTTTTATTTTAAAACCTAAGTTTTTAACGAAGTTATAAAAGGATTTTTAAGCGAGAATGAGAGCTTGAATTAAATATTGCTTAATCATTTGAATTAAGTCGAAGGAGATTTCGATAAAAGGGTTTAAGATAAACCAAAACATATAAATGAGTTTCAAAGTGTTAAGATGTTAATTTTACATTAACGTTATTTGAAAACGAGGTCAAGTAAAAAGGAGAAATTTAAATGAAATTTCAAAATGGGAAATTGAATGTAGTTATTCAAGATAGAATTAGCCAAACATAATTATTCGGCTAAAGTTGCCATTCCGTACGACTGCTAGCGAAATTCGCAGGGCTGCAGATAGCCTACGGCGGTCGGATGTTTCCTGAGGGAATCAGGCGTAACCTTTGTGATCGCTGCGATCTAGAGTCGAGCGAATGGATTTAAATCGAGTATTAGTTAATCAATTAGAGTTAATCGATTAGAGTTAATCGATTAGAGTTATTCAAATATCATATTTTTGAATATTTAAAGAGTTAGAAGTTTTAATTTAACAAAAGTAAATCAAGTGTTAAAAGGCCCGGTGATGCTGAATACTGAACCAGTGAACTCATTGGAGTGTCATGTTTGAAACACTATTTATTTTGATAGTTAAAACACCGACTATCAAATCTGACCAATGCGATTGTTGGTATGGAAAGACCGGGATCGAATTTATATTCGAAAACCATTCCGACCAACGAATGCGTGAAGATCTCAGAAGATGATCGAGATGGAGCATTGAAGACCGTGGATCTTCATAAACGGAAGAACCACTAATATTCTCTGCCTGGCAAGCAGAGATAAGCTGTGATTCTGTCGTAGTTGGAATCTACGGGTTGCAAGGACTTCTCGCTACTGATCCATGGGGTGGTTCCTATATGGATGCGATAGGAGAGTGCCTTCGGTTCATCCTGTTCCTGGATGACTTGTATGGACGAATGTCTGACAGAGTATTTCCAAAGGGTCACGTACGTTGATTTCTTCAAACGTACGATAGTTGTTGGCAGGGAATTGCCATTCTCTAGCTTTCAGCTAGAGTATTTTTGTGGACGTCAATTAGTGATATCTGACGGATCTGACGATGTGGCATTCAAAGTGAGTGATGACCAGATATTCAGAAGTATTCTGACCTCAAGCCTCATCAACCGGGAAATGACAAAAATCGGGCAGGCAGCATGGCTATGTGGGTCGCTCCCATTAGGGTGTATGATCACCTATCTAGAGGAAATCCTATTTGTTTCTTAATCTATGTTTCGATGCTGTCCCTTGTCGGGAGACGGTTGCTGATCCCAACCGTCGGTGATATACATTCGATACTCTCAAGCGAAATGAGGGGTCGGTCATGTGAGGGCCGGGTTGCAAGAAGTTCTTGTTGAACCCAGTGTATTCGTCTCTAGAGATACACGATCGGAAGGTGGACCCATACCTTGTCAAGTCGGAATCCAATTTCCAATAAGCGCCCGCGGTTTTTGATTGTATACTATATATGTGGAGCATGAGATGCAAGCGTTCCACTAGATTCTATTTACTTGTATTTAGACATTATCATAATATCAGACAAGATATTGGTTTCAAACTGTTTTGGGTTATCGTAAGGTAAAAACCGTCCGTGTTTATGTGTGGATTTGGTCTTACGATTATCCTTTTCTTTTGAAAAGATTTTTGAACTCTAAAATCATGATTGGATGGGTCACCCTTATTACTGTGCGAGTTTATCTCACTCTGGTTCACCAGACTGACCCGGTGTTCTGAAAATGCTCGGGTTAGACCGGGTTGTACAGGTTCAGGTTATCGACTGCTATGAAGAGACGAGCTGGAAAAGTCCAAACGTATGATATTACTACTATTCCGCTGTGTGTTGTATATGGAAACATGCTATTATAACTGTCCCATGGTATGTGTACTCTGATATTGTAAGTATTTTCAAAGTTCTCAATAAAGATTTACTTCTGTATTATATTTGTTCCGCTGCGATGTGAGACTCTGTGTTGTGTTGCTCTCTTCTTCTTCTTCTATTCTAATATTTCTATCTTATCTATTCTCACCCTCTAACTTCTTTCTATTAATGATCTGGAATGTTCGATGTCTGAATGGTCAACACGGTAGTTTGGTGTTGATTTTCGGAGTCGAAAAGCCCGGTTCGTTACAGTGGTATCAGAGCTTAAGGTTAAGTGATTACCTTGGCTCAGTGGCGTGACTCAGTAGAGATGGGGTTAGTAATACCCTAGACTGAGTTTGAGTGTATATATATGAGCGCGTATTTGTAAATTGATATAAAAACTGTTTATATTGTGTCGATTGGTTTGTTGAGTAGTTTATGAATTCTGGTCGATACAGTAATGCAAACTGTGTCGATAAGTGTTTCTAAACTCTTGAACAGAATAATTCGACACAGTATGTTTTTGAAAGAGGGTAAATGAAATAATTTTACCCAAAGTATATTTTGATATAGAGGAAATATATATATTGTAATTATAATATATTGGATGTGTTGGTTGTGATTATAATCCAATAAAATTATAAAATGTGAAATGGTTATATAAATAACCAATCAGAATTCATATAAGTGAAATATATGAAATCAGATGAATTAAATCTGAATTTAAATCAGAATTGAAATTAAAACTTTTGAAATTCGAACAAGTGGTTGAAATTGGAATTGGACTTAATATATGAGAATTTTAAAATCCTGGGAGATTTTAAATTGTTTTACAAGCCTTGAAAGGGATATTTTGAACTGATTTCAAAATGGAAGTGTTTAGAAATGGTTTTGAAAGTGGTATAGTATTGAACTCACTTCGATAGCTGGAAAATAGATTCCGATGATGTGCGCGCCATTATCGGTATTCATTTTCGAGTGGTAAGTGACGGATTACTACCAAAGATTTTGTTTTGAATTGTTTTGAGAAAAACAAGTTGTTTTGAATCCTGAAAGGGGATATTTGATTTTCAAAAGAGCTGTACTGTTTAAAAACTCCCAGGGAAATTGTTTGAACAGAAACAAAATTAAATAGATACTTGTGAAAACAAATATGAATTGCATTGAAATCAATTAACTGGAAATTGAAACGGGATATAATATATCAAGTAGAATACGATTTGGGATTTGGAGACAGGAATCTGAAATGGTGTTGGACTTGTAAGTTAAGAGTTGAAATTGATAATGGATGGAAATTGAGTTAAGAATGGGATTTGGCTTGGACATGTGACGGATTTGAGGATAAAGTTGGAATTTTGTTGGAAATGCAATTGTATATGCTGACAGGGCAGCAGATGGAAAGGATATAAAGATATGCCGACAAAAGGTACACGTTTATTTTTATATGGGTTTGGAGATTTATGAGCCTATTTGGCAAGCCGCTTGGCTATTTCATTTTCTTTTGGATTGAAGGAGGCCTAGAAAGGCGAGTTGTGGTTGTACCGATTGAGCCGTACAGAGGAGGTGCTGGCGAAATTTTTCGAAAATTTAAGGTGTTAGAAAATTTCGATATTTTTGAAAATATTTATTTACAGTATTGAATTGGTTTCTAATTTAATATAAAATTAGATTTGAAATAAATGAGCTTATAACGTTCTTTCTTGCCGAAGCAATTTCGAGGACGAAATTATTTTAAGGGGGGAAGAATGTAACGACCCGTGTTTTTCGACCATTTGAATATAAATATTTAAATTAGTTTTAAATATTATATTGGAATATTAATGAAATTTAATATTGAATTCGTTATTTAAAACGAAGTTGAACATTTATATATTTATATATAATATAAATCGAGCCTGAAATGGCGCTGCAGTTCGCAATATAGAGTTTTGAACTTCAACTGAGAATACAGGATTCGATATAAGTCGGATTTCTGTGAAACAAGACACGTTGGAGCCGTATTAACGATAATTTTCATATGAAAGAGAAAAATCCAGATTCCGTGTTATTGTGTGCAAGTTATGGCTAAATCAAAATTTGAAATAGTCGCTATGGAAATTCGTTATTAAATTATAGGCCTTTAAAGTAGCCGTTTTGCAAACGAACTCTGTTTTCGACGAAACCAGTTCCGTTGAGTTCGTAGCATCGATTATAGTCAGGGTAGATATATAGTTTGTTATTTTTAGAGATCGAGAAACTTGGCGTTAAAAAGGGTAGAGCGGTTCAGGGTAAAAACAGCCTACCGGGGCAACAGTCTCAGAATGCGACGAAATTAGTGTCGTTGGGTTCGTATCGAAAAGTTATTATCGATGTTCGCAGTTTCAAGTGGATTTGATTTATCTGGTGACCGTGGAAAAATTAAACGTGTGTTCATTTCCGGTTTCATAAAGGAAATTTTTTCATACGACCTCGGATTTCGACGAAACTTGTCCCATTAGATCCGGAATATATTTTTACACCAAGATTAGTATTTTTATCAGTAAACAGAGATCATATGTGGTGCTTTTTACATGTTACTTTACCACGAAGTTTCATAAACATTATTATATTGATTTTCCATCCTATATATATAACCTTACAAACAGCTTAACCCTAGAAACATTCCATGGTCCACGCTTCTTCTGCCGCCACCTTCAGTAAATCAATGAACAGAAAACCACCAAAATTTCCACCGATTTCTCTTAGTTCTTATACAATTTCAAGATACTTACAATGTGAACTAGGTAGAGGACTTCGAGACCGGATGTGATTGTCGTTGGCGAAGCAGGACGACCGGGATTTGCCTTGAAAGCTGCCAACTTCCGAACAGTTTTGGCAGGGAATCCGAGCACCAAGCTTGAGGGAGGTGGCATAGTGGGGTGAGATGCTGCTGGTGACACTGTTGGGTCACCGTCCGGTGGGCTGGGCTCGGTGCGGTGC
Source organism: Allium sativum (assembly GCA_030737875.1). Taxonomy (NCBI): domain Eukaryota; kingdom Viridiplantae; phylum Streptophyta; class Magnoliopsida; order Asparagales; family Amaryllidaceae; genus Allium; species Allium sativum. The sequence goes on from CM060920.1 coordinate 498,773,650, forward strand.
TGAGAGGAGGACGATGAAGTCTGAACGATGTAAATGAAGAGCCTGGTGCGTATTAGAAGAAAGTACAGTATTGGAATTAAAAGAAAAACTGTTATACCGTATATAATCATATATTATATCGGTGTAGGGTTGTTTCCAACAGAGGCATCGGTTCTCATATAAGATTAAGTGGAGCAGAAGCAGTCTGAACGGAATTGATGAAGTAAGGCTTTGTTTGGTGAAGCATGGGTATTGAAACATGAAGGGAGGGAGTAGCAGTTGAGACCGATCCCAAAAGTTTACCTTAACCCGTGAGATTTATAAACCAATAATCAAGGCTTTAAACTTAATTAAGTTAAACTATCATTCAAACTTAAAACAAATTTTTACTCAGGGTGCAGGATTAAAGGAAGACAAGTGATTACACGGTTTCAATTCATAGCACTGACCCAAGTTTATTTTCAACAAGGAAGGGAAGCAGAGGAAAACATTCTTGTCTGTTAAGGAGGTTAAGTATTGTTGGTCTAATTAAAATATTAATTTGAAATTATATTGTTTATTTAAAACCATACAACCACAATATTCTAATTCACTCACAGGGTTTGAAATGGAGCAGCTCATCAAAGAAGGAATCTGAGAAGGGAATATAACTGTTTAAACTATTTTAATCATGTAATTGAACTAATTAAACATCTAATTCTGAAAATAATTATTTTATTATTTAAGATGTATAATTGTAATGATCATAATTTATGCATCTGTGAACAGAATGGAATGAAAACCGCTAAGTTGAAACTATAGCAATGAATACGACATCTTGGAAATGCGATAACGGTACTACATTTTTGGGAACCATTCTGGATGGAAACAGACGCGACTGGAATTAACCGGAACTTTTAATTAAATTAAACGACTGTTTAATTTAATTAAAATGGGTTGTTAACAGCGAATCAAATCAGGTGAGTTAAACTCACTCAGTTACCCTTTTTATATTTTATATAAATTGGGTGTTTTTATTTTGTGTGCACTGCTTGCCGATGATTGCCTGTTGCTAGTTATACACTTGTTTGTTGATTTAACCGATGAAATTAAACTGTGTTTAATTTCAGTGAAATACCAAACCGTTACCTTTAACGATTGGTTCCAATAAAGGTGACTCACCTTGGTTGGTCACGTTTATTTTATAAACGTGTTTTAACGGTTGAATTGTTTGAATTGCTTGTGGTTGATGTTGGATGGTTGCTATTTAGTGTTATCAGTTAAACAAAACTGAATGGTCCGATTTGAGATAACCATTGTGATTTCAGGGAAGAACAGGTTGGAGGGATCCAACCGGATTCCTCAAATGTATTATTTATTTTCATATTATCATATATGAACTGATCTGTTTGTGTGATTGATTTGATGGTTGATTTTTAATTAAATATTCAGCCTCTGTTTGGTTTAAACCAATGAGCGATATTGGGTAAGTGTTTGGCGGAGTATGGCCTTTAAAAATCAATCAGGTTACAGATATTGATTCACCGTCAGGTGAATCGATAGAGATGCAGTTATAAAATTTATTTTTATAACTAGAAATAGAATCTTGAAATATACTATTTTGAATAAAAGTTATATAAAGAGAGATAAATGAATAGTTTACTTATTTAAGACTTTGATTTATTATTAAGTGATTTTAGAAAGTTAATCAGTTTGATAAGTACGGAAATAAGAAATAAGCCGAATGGTTTAGCTTTGGGAATTATTTGATCAAGCGAAATGAGGAGTTCATGAATAGGTTTTATTTTAAAACCTAAGTTTTTAACGAAGTTATAAAAGGATTTTTAAGCGAGAATGAGAGCTTGAATTAAATATTGCTTAATCATTTGAATTAAGTCGAAGGAGATTTCGATAAAAGGGTTTAAGATAAACCAAAACATATAAATGAGTTTCAAAGTGTTAAGATGTTAATTTTACATTAACGTTATTTGAAAACGAGGTCAAGTAAAAAGGAGAAATTTAAATGAAATTTCAAAATGGGAAATTGAATGTAGTTATTCAAGATAGAATTAGCCAAACATAATTATTCGGCTAAAGTTGCCATTCCGTACGACTGCTAGCGAAATTCGCAGGGCTGCAGATAGCCTACGGCGGTCGGATGTTTCCTGAGGGAATCAGGCGTAACCTTTGTGATCGCTGCGATCTAGAGTCGAGCGAATGGATTTAAATCGAGTATTAGTTAATCAATTAGAGTTAATCGATTAGAGTTAATCGATTAGAGTTATTCAATTATCATATTTTTGAATATTTAAAGAGTTAGAAGTTTTAATTTAACAAAAGTAAATCAAGTGTTAAAAGGCCAGGTGATGCTGAATACTGAACCAGCGAACTCATTGGAGTGTCATGTTTGAAACACTATTTATTTTGATAGTTAAAACACCGACTATCAAATCTGACCAATGCGATTGTTGGTATGGAAAGACCGGGATCGAATTTATATTCGAAAACCATTCCGACCAACGAATGCGTGAAGATCTCAGAAGATGATCGAGATGGAGCATTGAAGACCGTGGATCTTCATAAACGGAAGAACCACTAATATTCTCTGCCTGGCAAGCAGAGATAAGCTGTGATTCTGTCGTAGTTGGAATCTACGGGTTGCAAGGACTTCTCGCTACTGATCCATGGGGTGGTTCCTATATGGATGCGATAGGAGAGTGCCTTCGGTTCATCCTGTTCCTGGATGACTTGTATGGACGAATGTCTGACAGAGTATTTCCAAAGGGTCACGTACGTTGATTTCTTCAAACGTACGATAGTTGTTGGCAGGGAATTGCCATTCTCTAGCTTTCAGCTAGAGTATTTTTGTGGACGTCAATTAGTGATATCTGACGGATCTGACGATGTGGCATTCAAAGTGAGTGATGACCAGATATTCAGAAGTATTCTGACCTCAAGCCTCATCAACCGGGAAATGACAAAAATCGGGCAGGCAGCATGGCTATGTGGGTCGCTCCCATTAGGGTGTATGATCACCTATCTAGAGGAAATCCTATTTGTTTCTTAATCTATGTTTCGATGCTGTCCCTTGTCGGGAGACGGTTGCTGATCCCAACCGTCGGTGATATACATTCGATACTCTCAAGCGAAATGAGGGGTCGGTCATGTGAGGGCCGGGTTGCAAGAAGTTCTTGTTGAACCCAGTGTATTCGTCTCTAGAGATACACGATCGGAAGGTGGACCCATACCTTGTCAAGTCGGAATCCAATTTCCAATAAGCGCCCGCGGTTTTTGATTGTATACTATATATGTGGAGCATGAGATGCAAGCGTTCCACTAGATTCTATTTACTTGTATTTAGACATTATCATAATATCAGACAAGATATTGGTTTCAAACTGTTTTGGGTTATCATAAGGTAAAAACCGTCCGTGTTTATGTGTGGATTTGGTCTTACGATTATCCTTTTCTTTTGAAAAGATTTTTGAACTCTAAAATCATGATTGGATGGGTCACCCTTATTACTGTGCGAGTTTATCTCACTCTGGTTCACCAGACTGACCCGGTGTTCTGAAAATGCTCGGGTTAGACCGGGTTGTACAGGTTCAGGTTATCGACTGCTATGAAGAGACGAGCTGGAAAAGTCCAAACGTATGATATTACTACTATTCCGCTGTGTGTTGTATATGGAAACATGCTATTATAACTGTCCCATGGTATGTGTACTCTGATATTGTAAGTATTTTCAAAGTTCTCAATAAAGATTTACTTCTGTATTATATTTGTTCCGCTGCGATGTGAGACTCTGTGTTGTGTTGCTCTCTTCTTCTTCTTCTATTCTAATATTTCTATCTTATCTATTCTCACCCTCTAACTTCTTTCTATTAATGATCTGGAATGTTCGATGTCTGAATGGTCAACACGGTAGTTTGGTGTTGATTTTCGGAGTCGAAAAGCCCGGTTCGTTACAGTCGAACTCCATTATGGATCTGAATAGTTCGATGCAAAAGAAAACTGAAGCGTTGAGTTTTGGAAAAAATAAGCATCAGCGAATGGGATTCAGAGAAGAGTAGGCTAATGAATTGGGAAAGAACTTTGGGAACGGCGAACGTGATTAGGGAAGAAGAGGTTAGAATTGGGAAAGAGTGCGGCTGTGAAACTGAAGTATGTGATAGAAACATAACCGGGATTCGATCTTCATTTGCCGCACCATGAACATGTGTTATTCAAACGAATTTCTGGATTCTGCTTTCCAGTATAAGTAATAGATTTAAATCGACGTTAGAATATAAATATTTATTTTAATTATAAAAGTAATTGGAAAATGACGCGGTAGTTTGAAAATTCGATTTCAAATTTCAAATGAATGTACAGGATTCAAAATAAACCGGATTTTAGCGAAACCAAAAATATTAGAATCTATTTGAGAATATCTTTCCAAAGAATCCGAAAAATTGAAATTTCATAGCGGGAATAAAAAGTTATGCTCAGTTGAAAATTCAGAATAGTCGCTATGGAAAATATAGCCCTTAAAAATAGCCATTTTGCAAATAACCTTCGTTTTCGATGAAACCACTTTTATTGGATCCGGGATGTCAAACTATTGCTAGATTCCAAAATTCATAATATTTGGAATCAATATGTGAGCGTGGCACAAGAAAACGTTTTTTAACAGTTTCAGTCAATTTGGATAGACCAGAAAATGAACATTTTTCAAACGGTCTCCAAATTCGACGAAATTAGTTTTTTTAGGACCGTATCGTCAATACGAAGCTAGAAATAATTTTCTAGAATTTTTGGGATCAGTATGTGGCCCTAGTAAATTAAAATGTGCGTTCAAATTCAATATATAGACTTATATTTTGATTTTGACGGAAACTGATCGAAACAGCCAAATTGGCCTACGAAACATATTCCATTGCGTTCGAGATGGGGGTAATGCGTTATGGACGATAGTCGGTGGGTTCGATTTGGGATTCAAACGAACGGTGTACTTTTTATGGAAAAATAAATAAATAATATATATAATACCCTAAAAACTAAATCCCTTGATCATTAGATCATCCGCCTCCAAAAACAAAAAACCCAATACTTTGGGAACCGCGCCCCAGAAACCCATCGCCCCTCCCCTACTGCGCCACCGCGCATCGATGGAGCCGGCGCCCTTCCCCCTCCAATCGCCAGCGACCTCCCCTCCTCTCTCTGCCGTGTTAAAGCCCCACAGCCCTGGAAACCCATTGCGCAACCCCCACATCTGCCTGCGCCGGCCAGCAACCGCCACGACGCACTTCCAGCGAACTCACCTCAACTATCCTCCTCTCCGCCGACCGTAGGCCCTCACCCGTCTGTAGTCTGTCGAGTTTTACAGGAAAAGGTGATTTTTACTTACTTTTACATAAAGTTGTTTAAATTTCTGGTTTTAATTATAAAACATATTGAAATAAAAATATAATTTGTATATATTAGAAACGTATACAAACATATGATGCGTATATAAATAACTTTGGATTAAAAGGATATATTTTTATCATAGGAAAAGATTTGATTTTTAAAAGTAAAAAGGTATGATTTTTAATCGAATAAAAATGTGATCTTTGATGTATATATAATGACGTATAAGAATATGATTTTTATATGCATGCAAAGTAAATAAAGATAAGATTTTTAATCATGAAAAGTTATGATTTTTATTTAGAAGAAAGTTATGATTTTTATCATTAAAAAGATTTGATTTTGTTCATTAAAAAGATTTGATTTTTAATAGAAGAAAAATTAGATTTTTTACTGAAGAAAAATTAGATTTTCATTTTGAAAGTAGCGATAAAAATTTGTTTTTTACATATATGAAGTAGAAATAAAAATTCGATCTTTATATAAGAAGTAGAGATATAAAAATATAATTTTTATATAGAAAGAAGCGTTGTAAAAATATAATTTTTAAATATGAAGTGATGATATAAAAATGTGATTTTTATTATGAACAGCGTGAAAAGGTTGAGTTGAAATGTCGAGAAAATCTGAACCGTTCAGAGATAAGGAACGGCGGAGTGGATCCCAAAGTTGAGAACTTCTCACTTTTATTTTATTTTCTAGTTATAATATATACTAGGATGCAGATGGTGCTTAGCAGCACCCGACACCCGTCGTCTACGGACCATGGACAACTTGTTTGTTTGGTTGATTGTGTTGTAAAAATTGATTGTGAGATGTGGAATGGAATAAATATTTTATTCTTAAAAATATAATTTTTAACTTGTATATAAAATAAATATTTATAAACAAATCGGACGATTTGTTTATGTAAACATATTTGACCGATATTGATTGGGATGATAAATTTTACACATCGCCCAACTGCACAAATAAAATTCATTACTTGTTGATTGAAACCCCACACGGGTATTAGGATGATATATGACATACACTATTCCCAATAATTAGTGGTATGTTGATCGATTGATTGATAGGCTGTTGTAAGCGTTAAATATTTATATTTAATGCTTATGCAGTGTAGAATGCACATTGGATGATGGTTTACTGTATTTGATTGTTGTTGCGTACATGTGTGTATGAAATCCATATAAATTAAATTATATGGTATTTGACTGTATCTGATTCCAGTTTAGAAAGAATGAATATTTTAAAATAACGATTATTTTTAAATAAAGAATATTTTAAAATAATATTCAGTAAGAGATCAAAATCTGATTTTGATGTCCGATTTGGGATGGAAACGAATATATTTAAATATATAAAGCCGTGTTGATTAGATTAACGCAATTTTGATGTGAACGATAGTTATATTGATTTTATTCATTTTTATAATGAATATCGAAAAGGAAGAGATTTCAAAATCTAATGTTTTGAAAATATTATCATTTTTATATTATTGATATCGAATATTCAATTTTTATTTGAAATTGAATATGAAGTTGAAATCGTTTTGAAAACGAGTTTAAAACGATTTATAAAATACATTTTAAATGGAAATCGACGAAATATATATTATATTTATAATATAATGGCCTAAATAGAACGCGTCGCGCTGCGGCAGTTCGCGAATTTCGACCGTTGACTTCGAATGGACATTCCGGGAGATCCGACCGTCGGATCCACCTAAAACCAGAACCGTTGGGTTTATATTGAAAAGAGCTTTCCATATTTGATTTGGAAAGAATGGGGAAAAGGTTCGATTTGGATTTATGTCCAAATCAAATTTAGAAAAGGTCGTTGTAAATGCAGTTCGATGGCCATTTATGGAAATCAACTATACGGGCCTTGATAAAATTATTAAAAATATCAATAATTAGCGTAAAATCATAAGAAATGATTTGGAAAGAATTGGGATGAAAAATTCCATATTTGAAAGGATAAAAATATATTTTTATCGAAATGAACTAGTTATGAACTAGAATTATAATCCAATATTTTTAAATAAATAAATTGGATTTGAAATGGTTTTAAAAATAACCGGAATTTCCAATATATGAATTGGAATGGATTTGAATCGAAATTATCTTCGGAGTATTTTGATATTGGATTCCGTGGTTATACAGACATTGTGGAGGAATTTGGAAGATATATATCGTTACTCCAATACGATAGTCGTTGATGTCAGAATTTGATATTGAAAAGCCGATATATTTTCTATTCAAAGTCTTGTATTTAATATCAAATGGGATGTTGGGTTTGTCGTGAATGGTGTCTTCACTAACACTGTTCTTAAATCCAATTGAGAAAAGATTAAATCTTTTATTAAGATTTAATGAAGTTTACCAATTAATTAATATTTAATTGGAATGTAATTGAATTGGATTTTTGGGTTTATCGTGAACGGTGTTTTAAATAACACTTGTTCTTTAACCCGATTAACAATGGAATGAGATTTTGGGTTTGTAGTGAATGGTATCTTTAATAATACTGTTTTTAAACCCAATGGGGTTAAGAAAAATGGAAACTAACTAGAGATTAGTTAAGTTGAATAGTTTCATGGGTATTAATCTGATGTTGGATTCGACCTTCGGGATTAATACTTAGGGAATTGTTCTCTTACTAATTTGGGATTGGAGACTGATGGAATGTGATTTTGGGTTTATCGTGAGCTGTGTTTTAAATGACATTAGTTCTTTAACCCAGTTAAAGATAAGATTTATTTCTTAACTTTGAATAAGCATTAAGTAATGATTTTTGGAAATTAAAACTGAATTAGAGTTTTAATGAATCTTTAAATAGATTGAAAGGTGAATTTGGTAACTAAAATTATCAAATTCAAGAAATGATCGAGAATGGAGTATCACCAGTTTTGCTCCAAGCGTTAGTTAAATCTTTAATTAGATTTGAATGTGAAATGGTAATTAATTTTACCGATAACACTGTGGTGTTAGATATGAAGTATTACCAGTTTTAATTCATGGGATGAATAGGTTGGAATTGGGAAATTAGAACAAATGATTATTTCGGTAAGGTTCGTTAATCCCGACCAGTTTGGATAAACCATAATTTGATATGGATTGGTTTCCAAAGGAGGATTAAAGAATAAATTTAAAGAATTTATCTTTGATAGAATTAATGGGAACCTTTCCCAAAGGATATGAATATTTAAATAAAGAAATATTTTGGATTGGAATGAGACGTATGTTGTGTTTTTATAGCACTTGTTTGTTATATACGCGAGTTATTCATAAAGACCTGGTTTATCCCATTCTGAATAACTGATTCAATGATATGTCGAGGATGAAGACGGTGGTGGAATACCGGAGGTCTTCACATTGTTTGGATGATTACTGATGTGTTGATTGGGCTGTACACCCAAGACAAGGTAATAAGTGGTGATCGTCCATACGTACTTGGAGATCGACCGGATATGCGAGGACCTCTCTCTTGTATTGGACATATAGGACGAGGAATAATGTAACGGCCCGCCCCGCACCAACCGACATTTACTCCAAAAGTGCGCTGTACACATGTCCAGTTAGCACGGAACGGGTCGCCAGAAGGAAAAGGAAGAAGGAAATGAACATACAAAGAACCTGTAGAATGTCTCACAGCGCATCGAACAAAATATAATAATAATATACTTGACAGAAAACAGGGGAGACAGAGCATAAGCTGAAAATCATAACTAAACATCATAGCAGCGGAAACTCAGAATACAGCTTATTACAACTTTTAAAATACTGTCTCTAAAGCAAAAGCAAGATAAAGAAGGTACACTACTAATGCCCAAGTAGTGACCACCAACGACACAGGGAGAATATCTATATATCATACGTGGAAGCCTCCTGCTCGCCTCCGAATCAGCTACTCGCGCATCACCAGCTAACCATAACCTGTCTCTAGTCTGCTCGTGTGAGCACCCAGAGTAATAAGAGGAGACATAAAACTCTGGGTCAGACATAAAGCCTGGTATGAGCGATAAGCATCTAAACAAAATAATAACAGGTATAATCCAATCATACCTGAACCTGGACCTGCAACCAAAGAGTTAGCACTACATACTGTACAACACTCTAAGGTGCCCTTTCAAATGGTGTAAAGATAACGGGGGTGGGGGTGTGCATGTCATAGTGATGTCAAACAATCAAGCATAGCAATCATCCTCACATCCCTCACTCAGTGCGTAAAGCATACGATATCCACTACTTTGGTGTAACAACCCGTAAAATGCGAGCCAGTTTGAAATTTTTATTTTGGCAATTTTAGCGAAATTTGATTATTTAAAATGAATTATTTTAAATAATATCGACGAGAAATTTATTTTGAATATAATTCGAACGTATATATTATATACGTCGTCGTTAGAATATAAATATTTATATATAATTATAAATAGAATTGAAAATGGCGTGGTAGTTCGATAATTCGATTTCAAACTTCAATTGAATGTACCGGGTGCAAAACAATCCGGATTTTAGTGAAACCAAAAATGATAGGATCTATTAGATAGTATCTTTCCAACGAATCCGAAAAATCAAGATTTCATATCGGGAATCAAAAGATATGTCCAGTTGAAAATTCTGAATAGTCGCTATGGAATTCAGGCCCTTAAAAATGGACATTTTGCAAACGACCTCGGATTTCGACGAAACCGGTTTTGTTGGGTCCGTGATGTCAAGTTATTGCTAGGTTTCAAATTTCATAATTTTTCGAATCAATATGTGAGCGTGGCAAAGGAAAACGCGTTTGGCCAGTTTCAGTTGATTTTAATCGACTGGAAATTGGCCATTTTTCAAACGGTCTCGGAATTCGATGAAACTAGTTTTATTAGGACCGTATCGTCAATACGAAGCTAGAAAATATTTTTCTAGAATTTTTCTAGTTAGTATGTGACCCCGGTAATTTGAAATGTACGTTTGAAATTCAATATAGTGATTTAAATGTAAATTCAACGGAAACTATTCGAGACAATCGAATCAGCTTACGATACATATCCCATTGAGTTCGGAATGGGGGTAAAACGACGACAGGCGGTGGGCCTCGTTTCGAGGTCGTATGTAAAAGTCAACTTTTTTCGAATAAAATAATTAATTAAAAATAAAAGAAAAATATAATCCTTCTCTCCCCTCTAAAACTCATCTGGCCCCCCCCCCCCCGTTGAAAATTCATTTCAAACAGGAAAAAAAAAGAAAACCTAAATTAGATCGCGCCTCTCGTTCGAAGCACCCACCGCCCTCATCGCCACCACCACCTCCCTACGGCGCCGACCTCGCGACGTTCCCTCCTCCACCTGCGGTAGCTGCGACCCCCCCCCCCTCTCTCCTCAAGCGATCGACAGAGAAACCCCCCCCCTGAGCCTACCGCCGATCGATGAGAACCCCCCCCCCTAATCCTGCTGCCGACAGAGAAAACTCCCCCCGTAAGTTTTTTTAGCTTATTTATTTTATTTGATTTTTATATTAAAAAGAAAACTGATTTTATAAAAAAGAAAACTGATTTTATAAAAAAGAAAACTGATTTTATAAGAATTTTAAACTGATTTTTAAAGAATTTTAATTAGGTATTAAAACTGATTTTTGAAAAGGTTTTAACTTTAAAAAGAAAAGGTTTTAACTTTAAAAGGAAAAAGATTTGATCTTTAAAATAGAAAAGGCGGAATTTTTATTAAGTAAAAGATGTAAGATATGATTTTTACATTTTTAAAAGCAATAAAAATATAATCTTTATATATTGAATAGCGAAATAAAAATATAATTTTTACATCATAGGAATATTAAAAATATAATCTTTATATTGAAAATATAATTTTTATATATTGAATAGCGTAGTAAAAATTCGATTTTTATATATGTAGTGGCTACGGTCAACGAAGGAGACAAAAAGGCGAAGCGACGAAGACTTCTGCAAATGAAGTGCCGTGAAGCTAGGATAGCTATTGGTGAGAACTTCTCACTCGAAATTTCTTTTTCTAATCATATATATATATACTAGGATGCAGACGGTGTTTAGTAGCACCCGACACAATCGTCCACAGACCATGGACTTGTTTGTTTGGTTGCATAGGTTAGTTATATGATTTGATTTGAAATTGAATTGTTTGGTGAATTGAATGGTTTGATTGATGTGTGAATGGCGTGGGCCTTCACTAGACCGGGGATAAGGCTAGGCCTCGTCCCGTTTCTAGTATCGTGCCGTTATGCCGCCGAAATTTTCTAAAATATGTTAGAAAAATAAAAATATCATTTTATTGAATAAATGAACCGAATAGAAATTCATATGTTAGAATAAAATGTTTTATCGTTAAAAATATAATTTTTAACGTGAATGTGAATAAATAAAATATTCATTTACAAGCCAGACGGTTTGTTTATGTACACCTATTTGAATGACATTGATTGGGACGATAAATTTCACACATCGCCCAACTGCACAAATAAAATATGTGTTTGATTGTTTGAAACCCCACACGGGTGTTGGGATGAAATTTGAAGTTCACTCATCCTGATTGATTGAATATGTCGATCGATTGATTGACAGGCTGTTATAAGCGTTAGATATTTATATTTGATGCTTATACAGTGTAGTGCACTTTGGTTGATGGTTGATTATTTTTCAATGCTATTATATACATGTGATGTATGAAAACCCATATAATTAACATTATATGGTAATTGATTGGGCCTCATTCCAATTTGAAAAATAAAGAATATTATAAAATAAAAGTTCATGTGTTGACAATACTCATTCATTGAGATTGGTCATGTGTTGAACGAAATATTTTAGTAATAAAATTTGCACCTTTAATATTATAAAATAAAAGTTCATGTGTTGACAGTACTCATTCATTGAGATTGGTCATGTGTTGAACGAAATATTTTGATAATAACAACTATTTTGAATATAGAAACATTTGAAATAGAATATTTGAAAATAGAAAGATATGAAGCCGTGTTGGTTAGATTGACGCCATTTTGACGTGAACGATATTTATATCGATATAAAACGATTTCGAAATGAATTGAATTGAAAACGATTTCGAAATGAATTGAATTGAAAACGATTTCGAAATGAATTGAATTGAAAACGATTTCGAAATGAATTGAATTGAAAACGAATTCAAATTGAATTGAAAACGAATTGAAATGAATTCAAATTGAATTGAAATTTGAATTGAATAGAAATGAATTTTAAAACGAATTGATAACGAAGAATTCAATTTTGCTTTGGATTGAAATGGAAGTTGAAGTTGCTTTTGAAACGAATTTTAAAACTATTTATATAATTCGTTTTAAAACGAAATCGACGAAATATATATTATATATATTATATATATAATATAATGGCCTGAATAGAACGCGCCGCGCCGCGGCAGTTCGTGAATTTCGACCATTTATTTCAAACGGACATTACGGGAGATCCGACCGTCGGATTCTCCTAAAACCGGAACCGTTGGGTTCGTATCGAAAAGAGCTTTCTAGTGAATATTAGAAATTTGAAGGCTAACGGTTGGATTTGGAATTATTTCCAAATCAAATTTGAAAAAGGTCGCTGTAAGTGCAGTTCGATGGCCGTTGATGGAAATCGACTGTACAGGCCTTGATAAAATTATTAAAAATGGTAATAATTTGTGTAAAATCATAAGAAATGATTTAGAAAGAATTGGGATGAAAAACTCCATATTTGAAAAGATAAAAATAGTTTTTTTATCGAAATGAACTAGTTTTGAACTAGAATTATAATTCTATTTATTTTTAAATAAATAAATTGAATTCGAAAAGGGTTTTAAAAATAACCAGAATTTCCAATGATTGCATTGGAGTGGATTTGAATCGAAATTGTCTTCGGAATATTTCGATGTTGGATTTCGTGATTATACAACTGTTGTTATGGAAATTTGAAAGATATAGATATATGTATCGTTATTTCCAATACGATATTTGTTAGTCGTAGAATTTGATATTGAATATAAGCCGGTATATTTTCTATTCAGAGCCTTGTATTGAATATCAAATGTGATTTGGGTTTGTCGTGAATGGTGTCTTCACTAACACTGTTCTTGAACCCAGTTGAGAAAAGATTAAATCTTTTTATTTAGATTTAATGAAGTGTACCAATTAAATAATATTTAATTGGAATTGAATTGATATTGATTTTTGGGTTTATCGTGGACAGTGTTTTTAAATAACACTCGTTCTTTAACCCGATAATTAATGAAGGTGATTTTGGGTTTATTGTGAACTGTGTTTTTAAATGACACGGATTCTTTAACCCAGTCACAGATTAAAACTAAGTGGGGTTTTAATGAATCTTTAATTAGATTGAAATAATCGAAGTGGAGTATCACCAGTTTTGCTCCAGGCGATAGTTAAATCTTTAATTAGATTTGAACGTGAAATGGTAATTGAATTTACCGATAACACCGTGGTGTTAGATATGAAGTATAACCAGTTTTACTTCATGGGATGAATAGGTTGGGATTGGGAAATTAAAACAAATGATTACTTCGGTAAGGTTCGTTAATCCCGACTAGTTTGAATTGATATTCAAAAATAGATTATAGAATAAATTCAAGAAATTTATCTTGGATAAAATTAATGGGAACCTTTCCCTATGAATGTGAAATTTAGAAATTGACTGTCGGTTAGCCAAACAGAATGGTTTTCTGGATATTGATCTGATGTTGGTTTCGGCCTTCGGGGTTAATATTTGGGGAATTATTCTCTTGATTAATTTACGGTTAGTGACTAATGAATTGGAATGAGGCGTATGTTGTGTTTGTGTAACACTTTTATAAAATATACGCGAGTTATTCGGGAAGACCGGGTTTATCCCATTCTGAATAACTGATACGACGATAAGTCGAAGATGAAGACGGTGGTCGAAGACCAGAAGTCTTCACGTCGTTTGGGTAATTACTGATGATCTTGATTGGGCTGTACACCCAAGAAGATGGAAACAGTTAGTGATCGTCCAGACGTACTTGGAGATCGATGGATATGCGGGGTACTAGGTGCCTCCGGTTTCGTTCAGACCCAGAACGGACTTGTAAATGGACTGTGTGTCTGACATTGGATTTTAGTCCGTGTGATTGATCTCTATTAAATATATATCTGTTTGGCGGCGGAGAATTTATTCTCTTGCTTAACGCCCTTCTCTGAGACGTACGAGCTCAGGGGTTATATATTGATGGATATCAAACGCATGGAGTGAATTGCCTGTGTGGCATGCCTAAGTGGCAATTGATCGAGGCTTCTGTTGAAAAGCAAAGTCTTGTGGTGATGATCAAAGCAAGGCCTTTGTGGCGTAGCTTTGTGTAACGTTTACTTCGCGAGTTTCACACCCGGTATGAACCAAAAACGGGAGACGGACCTCAGGGAGGGCATGCGTTTCTTTCTAGTTAGAAGTGGCGTCAGTGGTTTTACACGCCCTGACGAGTTTGACTTATGTGGTTGTTGCTGTTGCGAGGCGCCTCGGATCGATCGGTCGTTCTCGAACCGATGGAGTCATTTAGTTGGCTCATTTACGCCCCATAGGGCGGGGGAACGCATGTTCAGGGTTTAAGTTTAATCCACATCGGTGGACCGGCCCTGTCGCTCCAAGGGTCGATGCGCTCTGACCCTGTGGCTCGGGCTAGAGAGTCACGAAAACGGTTGAGGACTATCTTTTGCCTCGGTTCATAGATGGAAATCCAATTTCCAAATACGTGACTTTGCGATTTTGATTGTATAACCTATATATGGCGACATAGTGGTATGGGGCATTCATGCCGCCTATGATTGATACTTATGATTTGAAGTTGTTTTATACACTATACACTTATAATAGTATCAAAATGATTTCTTTTAAACGTATCAAGCATTCTTGGCTATTATAAGGTAAAAACCCTATCCCCCGGCTTGCGTTGCATTGTGTGATAGGACCTGGGTCTTATAATAGCTTCATTTTTCTTTAATTAGCATTGCGCTGTTTGTTTTATGCACTGGTATTCTTGGGAGGAAACCCGTTCCGTGTTATACGGCGTGGTCCCTTGATTTACCTAATGATTTAAAATAAAGATTAATAACTGTTTTAGTTCTCACACCAGTCACATGACTGACCTCGAGTTTATTGTTTTAACCTAAACTCTGGGTGCCCTTATTTTGACACGGGCAGCTAGTAGTTTTGGTTTTTGCAGATTTATATTCACAGGATCCTGGTTTACAGCTGGAACGATATCCGGAAAGCTTTGTATCCGTATATCTCCTTCTAGTTGTGTATTGTATTATTTTCCGCTGCGATGTATTTCAATGTAATTTAAATCTCTGATATTTCTGTGTGATATTTATTTGTTTATACTCTGTATATTCTTGAAATCTGATGCATTGTTGTAATATACAATGAAATGTTCTTCTGTATGCGTTCTGTTGTGGTTTGTTCTCGAACTATCCGTCGCTTTCCTAAACGGGGAAGTTACGGGTTTTTACAGTTGGCATCAGAGCTTTGGTTTACAAAGCTCAGAGAACAAGGCACATTAGAACCATACGAAAGAATTCATCAGATATTGGGTTAGTAATATCCAATGAGAATGACTCGTTAGAGATGGGATCAGTAGTATCCTAGGACGAGTGTGAAGAGTATATTTTTGAAAGTGAAAACAAATTTTTGTTTTGAAAATTTAAATCAATTATTCGTATTTGATTATCTATTTATATTGAAGTGGACAATCCAGTATGTATAGATTTTGCGTATACGTCTGATCCGCGTGTATTCGAAATTTTAATATACTGGATAGATATAGAATTACACTCTAATCGCCCGGAGATGATTTTGATGATGGAGCTCCATCATTAGAATTTATATTCGAGTGACGAACGTGTAACATCTATATATTTCCTATTGACTAGTGTGAGAACCAAAAATTAGATAGGGCTTATTGTTTTGATTTGGCATCAAAAATCTGATTTTTGACTATATATCAAAGTTATGAATTTCAAATGATAATTCACTAATTGATTGATGTTTGTGTTGTTTGTTTAATTGTTTGATAATTTTGAACCATTATGCCTAACTGAACCAAATATTGAATTGTATTGAAAATTGGTCGCATTTGCATGTATATACATGTATATCTTTTGAACAGGCCATAGCAAGGAGGCTAGAGCAGAGAATAAAATTTGTTTGCCCGACAAATAGGTACATGTTTACTACATAATTTACTGTTTTGTTTGGGTGATGATGATTTTGTGAGCCTATTGGCTAGCCGCTTGGCTTTTTCTTTTTCTTTTTGAGATCTGAAGGACCGGGGAAGCTATTTGAAATTCCCCGATGCTCCCGGTGCAGGGGAGGTTATGGCGAAATTTTTCAAAAATTTAGGGTGTTAGCCAAATTTTTGAAATTTAGAAAATTCTCAGAAACTGAAAAGTTGGAGAATGGAAGCCAGATCGATCGTAGAGTTGATTAATCAAACCACTTTCGACTTTGTTCCTTTTCGGGGACGAAAAGTTTTAAGTGGGGGAGATTGTAACAACCCGTAAAATGCGAGCCAGCTTGAAATTTTTATTTTGGCAATTTTAGCGAATTTTGATTATTTAAAATGAATTATTTTAAATAATATCGACGAGAAATTTATTTTGAATATAATTCGAACGTATATATTATATACGTCGTCGTTAGAATATAAATATTTATATATAATTATAAATAGAATTGAAAATGGCGCGGTAGTTCGATAATTCGATTTCAAACTTCAATTGAATGTACCGGGTGCAAAACAATCCGGATTTTAGTGAAACCAAAAATGAAAGGATCTATTAGATAGTATCTTTCCAACGAATCCGAAAAATCAAGATTTCATATCGGGAATCAAAAGATATGTCCAGTTGAAAATTCTGAATAGACGCTATGGAATTCAGGCCCTTAAAAATGGACATTTTGCAAACGACCTCGGATTTCGACGAAACCAGTTTTGTTGGGTCTGTGATGTCAAGTTATTGCTAGGTTTCAAATTTCATAATTTTTCGAATCAATATGTGAGCGTGGCAAAGGAAAACGCGTTTGGCCAGTTTCAGTTGATTTTAATCGACTGGAAATTGGCCATTTTTCAAACGGTCTCGGAATTCGATGAAACTAGTTTTATTAGGACCGTATCGTCAATACGAAGCTAGAAATATTTTTCTAGAATTTTTCTAGTTAGTATGTGACCCCGGTAATTTGAAATGTACGTTTGAAATTCAATATAGTGATTTAAATGTAAATTCAACGGAAAATATTCGAGACAATCGAATCAGCTTACGATACATATCCCATTGAGTTCGGAATGGGGGTAAAACGCTATGGACGACAGGCGGTGGGCCTCGTTTCGAGGTCGTATGTAAAAGTCAACTTTTTTCGAATAAAATAATTAATTAAAAATAAAAGAAAAATATAATCCTTCTCTCCCCTCTATAACTCATCTGGCCCCCCCGTTGAAAATTCATTTCAGACAGAAAAAAAAAAAGAAAACCTAAATTAGATCGCGCCTCTCGTTCGAAGCACCCACCGCCCTCATCGCCACCACCACCTCCCTACGGCGCCGACCTCGCGACGTTCCCTCCTCCACCTGCGGTAGCTGCGACCCCCCCCCCTCTCTCCTCAAGCGATCGACAGAGAAACCCCCCCTGAGCCTACCGCCGATCGATGAGAACCCCCCCTAATCCTGCTGCCGACAGAGAAACCCCCCCCCCCCCCCCCCCCGTAAGTTTTTTTAGCTTATTTATTTTATTTGATTTTTATATTAAAAAGAAAACTGATTTTATAAAAAAGAAAACTGATTTTATAAAAAAGAAAACTGATTTTATAAAAAAGAAAACTGATTTTATAAGAATTTCAAACTGATTTTTAAAGAATTTTAATTAGGTATTAAAACTGATTTTTGAAAAGGTTTTAACTTTAAAAAGAAAAGGTTTTAACTTTAAAAGGAAAAAGATTTGATCTTTAAAATAGAAAAGGCGGAATTTTTATTAAGTAAAAGATGTAAGATATGATTTTTATATTTTTAAAAGCAATAAAAATATAATCTTTATATATTGAATAGCGAAATAAAAATATAATTTTTACATCATAGGAATATTAAAAATATAATCTTTATATTGAAAATATAATTTTTATATATTGAATAGCGTAGTAAAAATTCGATTTTTATATATGTAGTGGCTACGGTCAACGAAGGAGACAAAAAGGCGAAGCGACGAAGACTTCTGCAAATGAAGTGCCGTGGAGCTAGGATAGCTATTGGTGAGAACTTCTCACTCGAAATTTCTTTTTCTAATCATATATATATATACTAGGATGCAGACGGTGTTTAGTAGCACCCGACACAATCGTCCACAGACCATGGACTTGTTTGTTTGGTTGCATAGGTTAGTTATATGATTTGATTTGAAATTGAATTGTTTGGTGAATTGAATGGTTTGATTGATGTGTGAATGGCGTGGGCCTTCACTAGACCGGGGATAAGGCTAGGCCTCGTCCCGTTTCTAGTATCGTGCCGTTATGCCGCCGAAATTTTCTAAAATATGTTAGAAAAATAAAAATATCATTTTATTGAATAAATGAACCGAATAGAAATTCATATGTTAGAATAAAATGTTTTATCGTTAAAAATATAATTTTTAACGTGAATGTGAATAAATAAAATATTCATTTACAAGCCAGACGGTTTGTTTATGTACACCTATTTGAATGACATTGATTGGGACGATAAATTTCACACATCGCCCAACTGCACAAATAAAATATGTGTTTGATTGTTTGAAACCCCACACGGGTGTTGGGATGAAATTTGAAGTTCACTCATCCTGATTGATTGAATATGTCGATCGATTGATTGACAGGCTGTTATAAGCGTTAGATATTTATATTTGATGCTTATACAGTGTAGTGCACTTTGGTTGATGGTTGATTATTTTTCAATGCTATTATATACATGTGATGTATGAAAACCCATATAATTAACATTATATGGTAATTGATTGGGCCTCATTCCAATTTGAAAAATAAAGAATATTATAAAATAAAAGTTCATGTGTTGACAGTACTCATTCATTGAGATTGGTCATGTGTTGAACGAAATATTTTAGTAATAAAATTTGCACCTTTAATATTATAAAATAAAAGTTCATGTGTTGACAGTACTCATTCATTGAGATTGGTCATGTGTTGAACGAAATATTTTGATAATAACAACTATTTTGAATATAGAAACATTTGAAATAGAATATTTGAAAATAGAAAGATATGAAGCCGTGTTGGTTAGATTGACGCCATTTTGACGTGAACGATATTTATATCGATATAAAACGATTTCGAAATGAATTGAATTGAAAACGATTTCGAAATGAATTGAATTGAAAACGATTTCGAAATGAATTGAATTGAAAACGATTTCGAAATGAATTGAATTGAAAACGAATTCAAATTGAATTGAAAACGAATTGAAATGAATTCAAATTGAATTGAAATTTGAATTGAATAGAAATGAATTTTAAAACGAATTATAACGAAGAATTCAATTTTGCTTTGGATTGAAATGGAAGTTGAAGTTGCTTTTGAAACGAATTTTAAAACTATTTATATAATTCGTTTTAAAACGAAATCGACGAAATATATATTATATATATTATATATATAATATAATGGCCTGAATAGAACGCGCCGCGCCGCGGCAGTTCGTGAATTTCGACCATTTATTTCAAACGGACATTACGGGAGATCCGACCGTCGGATTCTCCTAAAACCGGAACCGTTGGGTTCGTATCGAAAAGAGCTTTCTAATGAATATTAGAAATTTGAAGGCTAACGGTTGGATTTGGAATTATTTCCAAATCAAATTTGAAAAAGGTCGCTGTAAGTGCAGTTCGATGGCCGTTGATGGAAATCGACTGTACAGGCCTTGATAAAATTATTAAAAATGGTAATAATTTGTGTAAAATCATAAGAAATGATTTAGAAAGAATTGGGATGAAAAACTCCATATTTGAAAAGATAAAAATAGTTTTTTTATCGAAATGAACTAGTTTTGAACTAGAATTATAATTCTATTTATTTTTAAATAAATAAATTGAATTCGAAAAGGGTTTTAAAAATAACCAGAATTTCCAATGATTGCATTGGAGTGGATTTGAATCGAAATTGTCTTCGGAATATTTCGATGTTGGATTTCGTGATTATACAACTGTTGTTATGTAAATTTGAAAGATATAGATATATGTATAGTTATTTCCAATACGATATTTGTTAGTCGTAGAATTTGATATTGAATATAAGCCGGTATATTTTCTATTCAGAGCCTTGTATTGAATATCAAATGTGATTTGGGTTTGTCGTGAATGGTGTCTTCACTAACACTGTTCTTGAACCTAGTTGAGAAAAGATTAAATCTTTTTATTTAGATTTAATGAAGTGTACCAATTAAATAATATTTAATTGGAATTGAATTGATATTGATTTTTGGGTTTATCGTGGACAGTGTTTTTAAATAACACTCGTTCTTTAACCCGATAATTAATGAAGGTGATTTTGGGTTTATTGTGAACTGTGTTTTTAAATGACACGGATTCTTTAACCCAGTCACAGATTAAAACTAAGTGGGGTTTTAATGAATCTTTAATTAGATTGAAATAATCGAAGTGGAGTATCACCAGTTTTGCTCCAGGCGATAGTTAAATCTTTAATTAGATTTGAACGTGAAATGGTAATTGAATTTACCGATAACACCGTGGTGTTAGATATGAAGTATAACCAGTTTTACTTCATGGGATGAATAGGTTGGGATTGGGAAATTAAAACAAATGATTACTTCGGTAAGGTTCGTTAATCCCGACTAGTTTGAATTGATATTCAAAAATAGATTATAGAATAAATTCAAGAAATTTATCTTGGATAAAATTAATGGGAACCTTTCCCTATGAATGTGAAATTTAGAAATTGACTGTCGGTTAGCCAAACAGAATGGTTTTCTGGATATTGATCTGATGTTGGTTTCGGCCTTCGGGGTTAATATTTGGGGAATTATTCTCTTGATTAATTTAAGGTTAGTGACTAATGAATTGGAATGAGGCGTATGTTGTGTTTGTGTAACACTTTTATAAAATATACGCGAGTTATTCGGGAAGACCGGGTTTATCCCATTCTGAATAACTGATACGACGATAAGTCGAAGATGAAGACGGTGGTCGAAGACCAGAAGTCTTCACGTCGTTTGGGTAATTACTGATGATCTTGATTGGGCTGTACACCCAAGAAGATGGAAATAGTTAGTGATCGTCCAGACGTACTTGGAGATCGATGGATATGCGGGGTACTAGGTGCCTCCGGTTTCGTTCAGACCCAGAACGGACTTGTAAATGGACTGTGTGTCTGACATTGGATTTTAGTCCGTGTGATTGATCTCTATTAAATATATATCTGTTTGGCGGCGGAGAATTTATTCTCTTGCTTAACGCCCTTCTCTGAGACGTACGAGCTCAGGGGTTATATATTGATGGATATCAAACGCATGGAGTGAATTGCCTGTGTGGCATGCCTAAGTGGCAATTGATCGAGGCTTCTGTTGAAAAGCAAAGTCTTGTGGTGATGATCAAAGCAAGGCCTTTGTGGCGTAGCTTTGTGTAACGTTTACTTCGCGAGTTTCACACCCGGTATGAACCAAAAACGGGAGACGGACCTCAGGGAGGGCATGCGTTTCTTTCTAGTTAGAAGTGGCGTCAGTGGTTTTACACGCCCTGACGAGTTTGACTTATGTGGTTGTTGCTGTTGCGAGGCGCCTCGGATCGATCGGTCGTTCTCGAACCGATGGAGTCATTTAGTTGGCTCATTTACGCCCCATAGGGCGGGGGAACGCATGTTCAGGGTTTAAGTTTAATCCACATCGGTGGACCGGCCCTGTCGCTCCAAGGGTCGATGCGCTCTGACCCTGTGGCTCGGGCTAGAGAGTCACGAAAACGGTTGAGGACTATCTTTTGCCTCGGTTCATAGATGGAAATCCAATTTCCAAATACGTGACTTTGCGATTTTGATTGTATAACCTATATATGGCGACATAGTGGTATGGGGCATTCATGCCGCCTATGATGGATACTTATGATTTGAAGTTGTTTTATACACTATACACTTATAATAGTATCAAAATGATTTCTTTTAAACGTATCAAGCATTCTTGGCTATTATAAGGTAAAAACCCTATCCCCCGGCTTGCGTTGCATTGTGTGATAGGACCTGGGTCTTATAATAGCTTCATTTTTCTTTAATTAGCATTACGCTGTTTGTTTTATGCACTGGTATTCTTGGGAGGAAACCCGTTCCGTGTTATACGGCGTGGTCCCTTGATTTACCTAATGATTTAAAATAAAGATTAATAACTGTTTTAGTTCTCACACCAGTCACATGACTGACCTGGAGTTTATTGTTTTAACCTAAACTCTGGGTGCCCTTATTTTGACACGGGCAGCTAGTAGTTTTGGTTTTTGCAGATTTATATTCACAGGATCCTGGTTTACAGCTGGAACGATATCCGGAAAGCTTTGTATCCGTATATCTCCTTCTAGTTGTGTATTGTATTATTTTCCGCTGCGATGTATTTCAATGTAATTTAAATCTCTGATATTTCTATGTGATATTTATTTGTTTATACTCTGTATATTCTTGAAATCTGATGCATTGTTGTAATATACAATGAAATGTTCTTCTGTATGCGTTCTGTTGTGGTTTGTTCTCGAACTATCCGTTGCTTTCCTAAACGGGGAAGTTACGGGTTTTTACATTTGGTCACCTAATACTTTGGGCCATGACGGAATCCAATCCCGTGTAACTATCACTAAAAGCCCACTATCCATCTCTCAGTGGTGAACCAAAGTTATGAATACCGACAACCCCTTTGCACACGTCCCGCAGCAAAGCCCAATCATGAAGTGAACTGATTGGTTCCCAACTGGGTCCGGGATCTTGAGCTCTAACTTCCATTTGGACTACCTTTGCATCTCGGGTTTTGGTCAGCATCTCCCCCGGATCGGTCTTCATTCAGTTCGCGACCTCCTGGTTCGGTTCGTGACTCGCCCCCTCGCATCAGCTCGTCTCGCGGATCGTGGTCATTGCCTTCGCTCGGATCGGGTCGTGCCTGTTACGTCAGCTCGGGTCGGATCGCACCATTCGTCAGATCATTCGGATCGCGCCTGCTGCATCGGGTCGGGTCGCGATGCACTCGTGGTCACCATCCCCCTTCGGTTCGGTTCGCAGTCCTCCTTCGCGAATGGTCGGATCGCCATCATCGGATCGTGCTTCACCCATTCGTGGCATCGGTCGAGCTTGGAGTGGCTCGTGACGTCAGGTCGGATCGTGACCTTCGAAGTGGAGCGGATCGGGTCGTCTTGTGGCACGAGCTTCAATCGGATCGGTTCGCATGGGGTAGGGGCGATCCGGTCCGGGGTATTTCCTGCACTTCGTTACAGCGACTGTTTTTCGCCATTCGACGGCGTTTTTGACCAAACTAACACTTCTAAACAATCACAAAGCATACCATACTGTCATAGCAACATATAGTATCGACCACAAACACCAAAACCTAAATCATAGCATGTAAAATGGATCAAACATAGCCAATACCCCATATTTTCCCTTAAGCATACTTAAGCAAATCTAACAATAAGGTTAGCAAATCTTAACCAAATTGAACCAAACTTCTAACAGAGGTCTAAAACAATATTTCAGAATTTCTGAACATTTTTCCAGATTTTTAACATGCATAAATTTGCTAATTTCCACTAATTACCCCTTAATCCCCCAAATTCCGGGATTTGCAAAATTAGTCGAAATTAATCCAAATTCATATCAGAGGCATAAAATGGTGTTTTAGAATTTTAGGAATTTTTCTAGAATTTTCTGAGCCATAATTTCGCTTATTTTCGCTAATTACCATAACTAGCCGTGATTAGTGAGGAACTATGCAAATCACTCACCTTTGCCACAAATTAAACTATAGATCTGAAATGATTCTCTGTTTGGGATGAATTCCAATGCTTAGCAGTAGCTCCTATCTTGATTTGATGCTAATCCGCCTTGATTTGATGTAGATTAGGCCAAAACTTGATTAGAAAGTGATTAGAAGGTGATTTGGGATGAAATTAGAAGATGGAGGCCATTACTAGGGTTGAAGAAACTAAGTGGCGGCTGGAAAAATGAGTCTAAAACCGAAATCCAAACCCTAGCAGCCCTTAAATACTCCCAAACCCGAAATTCCCCCATTGGGCCTAGTTGCTAATCACCCGGTTAAGCCCAATTATCTGAAAATAACCCTTTAAACCTTAATTCAGCCATATCTCCCAAACAGTAAGTCCGTTTGGCTATTGTAACGACTCTACGGAAAGAGAAACCATCATTCGAATCCAATGGAAGTGGTTTCAGGTCAAAATTCCTTTCCAGTCAAAAGTTATGGCCAAAACAGTACCAACTAGGGGCAAAACGGTCATTTAAAAATCGACAAAAATCAAGAACATGGGAAATGACCCCAATAGTCGTCTCCCAAAGTTACATGACCATACGACTTCATATGTGAAAGAAATAAATATTCTACGATCCCATGATGCGTAGAATACGGGTCGTTACACTCTCCCCCCCTTAAGAAATTTCACCCCCGAAATTCCCTAACCAAAACACACAAAGGGTTCCGCATGCCTATTAACCATAAAACAACAATCAACATGCAAAACAAGTCTATCCTAGCATGCGGTTTACTAACAAGGGAAGGAACTATCACTACCAAAACCTTACTAGGCAAAGAGTTCTGGATACTTCTTCCTTATATCCTCCTCTGTTTCCCAAGTACAGTCTTTTTCATTCTCACCCCACTGGACTTTGACTAGTTTCACCGCCTTCCTTCGAAGCTGCTTCGTATCGTTCCCAATGATACACATAGGCTTGCGGTTCCCAACCGCCTCGGGTTCAACCTCGCTATCATCCAACTGATCTGGTGAAATAGCCACATTAGGGTCTTGCACAACTTCCTTAACTGGAAAACATGAAATACGTTGTGAACTCCCGCCATCTTGTTAGGTAGCTCTACTTCATACGCCAAATTCCCAACTTGCTCGAGGACTGGGAATGGGCCAACAAATCTTGGTGCTGACCTACCTCTCCAACCAATCTGAGTCTTATTCTCTATGGAGAGATCTCGACGAACACCAAGTCGTTAACGAAGAATTCCAAATCTCTTCGTCTCTTATCGAGATAAGCCTTCTGCCTATCTTTATCCCTTCCCAGTAGTAGATCTGCTCTATGTCTCAATATATCTTGTTACAACTGGGATGTATAGTCAATTTTGAGTGATGATATGCTCTAAGCACTTCACCTCTTGGTCCATCTACGTTGGGTACAACTAGTCCCTTACTCTTTCGAAGTCACTCTTCTCGATCAAATCCTTGTTTGATCATTCTCTTTCCATCGATACCCATCTCTACCCTAGAAATGGTTTCCAATAGATTAGGATCGTCCTTCTAACTGGAAACAATCCTCTCAATCAAAATCGATCTAATCGTCAAACTTACTAGCGTTTCTGAATCCAATTCAGTCTTGGGTCTGAAATCATATCCTGTGACATACTCTAGTTGCTTCCATCCTAGAAACAAAACCCCTAAACTGGTATGTCTCCTACTCAATGCAACCAGTACTGCACCCAAATCCTTTACTATGATCACTCTGCCCCATGGAGTCATGGCGACTCCACTGCACTGATCTATAGTCACTAGTCCTTTGCTATGTCCACTCTGCCCCATGAAGTCATAACAACTCCACTGCACTGGCTCATAGCCTTACTAATCCTTTACTATGTCCACTTTGCCCCTCGAGTCATGACGACTCTACTGCACTGGCTCATAGTCCTACTACAATCACTTTGTTCCCCATCGCTGGAACCCTACAGGTGATAGTCTACTCAAGGGAAGAAAAATAGGAACAACATAGCAACCATAACATCCATCAAACAAATCCTATCTATCACCTGCTAAAGTCATAAACACATCGACACCTACATGATTGGTCTAACCAATCCCAATATGTCGATTCCAGTCTGTCTGGTCCAACCAACATCAATAACTAATGGAAGCCCAGCCTCCATACACCGATGCCTACTTGACTGGTCCAACCAATCCCAGGCCAATGGAAGCTCCGCCTCCCTTCGGTCTACCGTACGTCCAACGTACGTTTATCCTCCAAGGATAATTAAACTAATGGAAGCCCAGCCTCCAATCGGACTACCGTACGTCCAACGTACGTTTATCCTCCAAGGATAACTAGATCACGTCCAACGGATCCAAGGTAACGGGCGTCCCCAGATACCTCTGCTTTTAGTCCTCCTAAAATACTTGAGTCCAACCCAAGTCTATCCATTATCTTGCTGCCCTCTCGAGTCCAACTCGAGCTGAATCCAATTCCTTGCAGCCTTCTCGAGTCTAACTCGAGTCAATCTCCCAGAGATAAACTAGACTCATCCAATGAATCTCGTACTGCACGTCCAACGTACATTCACCTTCCAAAGGTGAACTAGACCCACCTAGTGAATCTAGGTACTCTACCTACGAGTCCAAGTCCAACGTGAAACTCTCCTATGTTAGCTGAATCTCCAAGATCAACGAGCTTCCCACAATGTTCCAAACATACTTCAAATCTAATGTGAAGTATTTCCATATTCGTTATATCACCATGACTAACGAACTCGCCCCATTTTTCTTTTACGAGTTTAAGTCTAACTTGAATCGTCCTAATCTTTGTTGTACCTTCCATGATCAACGAACACATCATATTCCTTCAAAGTTCTACTATCCAATAGAGAACATCAACATAGGGTCCTAAACAATCCATTCCTTTGCATCTTTCTCGAGTCCCACTCGAGCAATCTCATAACCCTATCGAGTCTAACTCTGGGCAGTCTATACCATTGAACAGTCTTATCATGTTCCATCTGCCCATCACTCCTCGAGTGAACCAAGATATCATCCAATGAAAAATCACAACAACTATTTACCCCTCACGCAACCCATCCTAGTCGAAATCGACATTCCCCAAGCACAAGCCCCAAAGGCCTAAACCAATATCAGACAAGCACCCAAGGAACATCTCCTCCGAGTTCGGACAATCCACATG
Organism: Allium sativum; assembly: GCA_030737875.1. NCBI lineage: Eukaryota > Viridiplantae > Streptophyta > Magnoliopsida > Asparagales > Amaryllidaceae > Allium > Allium sativum. The sequence goes on from CM060920.1 coordinate 498,801,190, forward strand.
AGGTGATACTAGCAAAACAATCTAGCACTGGAGTACTCATTTGCCTCCCAGAGACAACTAGAACTTATTACAACAGTAACCTTTCAACTTTCTTAACTCAAGTTACTATCGCCATCACTAGGTAGGTACCTAATACCACCCTATTCCTTTGGAGTAGATCGACTCCCAAAATAATGCTAAACCCAGTAAAGCCCAAAACAAAGCAATCACAAGGAAACATACATCCATGACTCGATAAGACCACATTACAACAAATCATGCCAAATCTAGTCGAACCACCAATCGGGTTCGTCACTACTAAAGGTCTATCGACTAACTCAGGTTTGTTAAACAAAACCCGATCAAAACATCTTAAATAGAAAGCATACCTCGGATAACGACACATTTTTCCTTTTGCGCCGCAGTTGGGGCATTTGACGAAGAAGGAACAGCGTTGATAGCATACGCTTTCACAATCCGCTTCTCCCTAGGAGGTTGTGGGCAATCATCCTTGTGATGTCCCGCCTGGCCGCAGTTAAAGCACTTCCTTTCCCCAGGCTTTTCTCGACAATCTCTGGCGTAATGGCCCTTCTGGCCACAACTAAAGCATTCGCCATCTTTCTTATTTTTCTTACTCTGACCATCCTTGGTCGGGTTCTGCTTCCTCTTGTTCTGAGAATTCTTCTTGCCTTCACCGCCTGCTTGCGGCTTTGGCTCCTCTGCAGATGCCGTAGCAACTTCGGTCTTCGACTTAGGGAAAAGGCTCTCTGACCTTAATGCCTTTCCTACAATAGACTCGAACGTCTCATCGATATGGTTTATAAGTCTTTCCCCCAAGTGCCCATCCAAGCTAGTTATGAACTTCTCGTTCTTCTTTTCGACTGTATCGATAAGGGACCATCCATATTTCGATAAAGTGTCGAATTCAGCGATATACTCCGAGACTGCTCTACCGTTCTGCTTAAGCTCCAAGAACTTCCTGAATAGTTCTGATTTATGAGCAGCTGGAATAAACTTATCACAAAAGCGAGTCTTAAACTGATTCCAAGTAACTTGATCTTCTGGAGTAGCTGTTCTAATGGCATTCCACCAATTCATCGCTCGCCCTTGCAACCGACGAGACGCTAGCCTTCTCTTCATCGCATCCTCAAGACCCAAGTCGTCGAAGATACGATCACAGCTATCCAACCAATCCTGAACATCTGTGGCCGACTCCGTTCCGTGGAACGGCTTCCCACCAAGGTTAGTGTAATCCTTGCACAACTTGGCGAAATCGACCCTAGGCGCCTGCACCACTGGACCACCACCATTTCCGGGATTGGGAACTACTCCCTGAACATCTCTAAGCATGTCTCTCATGAGGTCGGTAAACATCGCCCTCATGTCGGCAGCATTCCCATTATTGGCTCCCCTACCAGCACCTCTAGCATATCGGCTCATCGTTAATCTGTAAAAGGGGAAACGATTAACGACCCCATAGTGGTGCTAGTGCAGTACGACTTCATTCTTATACTACCAATAGTATATATATAGCTTTTAAAAACCAAAGTAATCACAATTACGCGCTCTCATATACGTATTATCTCTCCCTAGTGTCTTTCCCTAGGTTAACTACGCAACCTAGAGCTCTGATACCAAGTGTGACGGCCCGCCCCGCACCAACCGACATTTACTCCAAAAGTGCGTTGTACACATGTCCAGTTAGCACGGAACGGGTCGCCAGAAGGAAAAGGAAGAAGGAAATGAACATACAAAGAACCTGTAGAATGTCTCACAGCGCATCGAACAAAATATAATAATAATATACTTGACATAAAACAGGGGAGACAGAGCATAAGCTGAAAATCATAACAAAACATCATAGCAGCGGAAACTCAGAATACAGCTTATTACAACTTTTAAAATACTGTCTCTAAAGCAAAAGCAAGATAAAGAAGGTACACTACTAATGCCCAAGTAGTGACCACCAACAACACAGGGAGAATATCTATATATCATACGTGGAAGCCTCCTGCTCGCCTCCGAATCAGCTACTCGCGCATCACCAGCTAACCATAACCTGTCTCTAGTCTGCTCGTGTGAGCACCCAGAGTAATAAAAGGAGACATAAAACTCTGGGTCAGACATAAAGCCTGGTATGAGCAATAAGCATCTAAACAAAATAATAACAGGTATAATCCAATCATACCTGAACCTGGACATGCAACCAAAGAGTTAGCACTACATACTGTACAACACTCTAAGGTGCCCTTTCAAATGGTGTAAAGATAACGGGGGTGGGGGTGTGCATGTCATAGTGATGTCAAACAATCAAGCATAGCAATCATCCTCACATCCCTCACTCAGTGCGTAAAGCATACGATATCCACTACTTTGGTCACCTAATACTTTGGGCCATGACGGAATCCAATCCCGTGTAACTATCACTACAAGCCCACTATCCATCTCTCAGTGGTGAACCAAAGTTATGAATACCGACAACCCCTTTGCACACGTCCCGCAGCAAAGCCCAATCATGAAGTGAACTCATTGGTTCCCAACTGGGTCCGGGATCCTGAGCTCTAACTTCCATTTGGACTACCTTTGCATCTTGGGTTTTGGTCAGCATCTCCCCCGGATCGGTCTTCATTCAGTTCGCGACCTCCTGGTTCGGTTCGTGACTCGCCCCCTCGCATCAGCTCGTCTCGTGGATCGTGGTCATTGCCTTCGCTCGGATCGGGTCGTGCCTGTTACGTCAGCTCGGGTCGGATCGCACCATTCGTCAGCTCATTCGGATCGTGCCTGCTGCATCGGGTCGGGTCGCGATGCACTCGTGGTCACCATCCCCCTTCGGTTCGGTTCGCAGTCATCCTTCGCGAATGGTCGGATCGCCATCATCGGATCGTGCTTCACCCATTCGTGGCATCGGTCGAGCTTGGAGTGGCTCGTGACGTCAGGTCGGATCGTGACCTTCGAAGTGGAGCGGATCGGGTCGTCTCGTGGCGCGAGCTTCAATCGGATCGGTTCGCATGGGGTAGGGGCGATCCGGTCCGGGGTATTTCCTGCACTTCGTTCCAGCGACTGTTTTTCGCCATTCGACGGCGTTTTTGACCAAACTAACACTTCTAAACAATCACAAAGAATACCATACAGTCATAGCAACATATAGTATCGACCACAAACACCAAAACCTAAATCATAGCATGTAAAATGGATCAAACATAGCCAATACCCCATATTTTCCCTTAAGCATACTTAAGCAAATCTAACAATAAGGTTAGCAAATCTTAACCAAATTGAACCAAACTTCTAACAGAGGTCTAAAACAATATTTCAGAATTTCTGAACATTTTTCCAGATTTTTAACATGCATAAATTTGCTAATTTCCACTAATTACCCCTTAATCCCCCAAATTCCGGGATTTGCAAAATTTATCGAAATTAACCCAAATTCATATCAGAGGCATAAAATGGTGTTTTAGAATTTTAGGAATTTTTCTAGAATTTTCTGAGCCATAATTTCGCTAATTTTCGCTAATTACCATAACTAGCCGTGATTAGTTAGGAACTATGCAAATCACTCACCTTTGCCACAAATTAAACTATAGATCTGAAATGATTCTCTGTTTGGGATGAATTCCAATGCTTAGCAGCAGCTCCTATCTTGATTTGATGCTAATCCGCCTTGATTTGATGTAGATTAGGCCAAAACTTGATTAGAAAGTGATTAGAAGGTGATTTGGGATGAAATTAGAAGATGGAGGCCATGACTAGGGTTGAAGAAACTAAGTGGCGGCTGTAAAAATGAGTCTAAAACCGAAATCCAAACCCTAGCAGCCCTTAAATACTCCCAAACCCGAAATTCCCCCATTGGGCCTAGTTGTTAATCACCCGGTTAAGCCCAATTATCTGAAAATAACCCTTTAAACCTTAATTCAGCCATATCTCCCAAACAGTAAGTCCGTTTGGCTATTGTAACCACTCTACGGAAAGAGAAACCATCATTCGAATCCAATGGAAGTGGTTTCAGGTCAAAATTCCTTTCCAGTCAAAAGTTATGGCCAAAACAGTACCAACTAGGGGCAAAACGGTCATTTAAAAATCGACAAAAATCATGAACATGGGAAATGACCCCAATAGTCGTCTCCCAAAGTTACATGACCATACGACTTCATATGTGAAAGAAATAAATATTCTACGATCCCATGATGCGTAGAATACGGGTCGTTACAAATAAGGTGCCTCCGGTTTCGTTCAGACCCAGAACGAATTTGTAAATGAATGTGTGTCTGACATCGGATTTCATTCTGTGTGATTGATAGACATCAGTTGCATAGCGTGAATTGCCTGTGTGGCATGCTGAGATGCAAATGATCAAGGCTTCTGGTGAAAAGCAGAGTATTGTGGTAGATGATCAAAGCACGGCTTTAATATAGCATAGCTTTGTGTAGCGTTAATTCGCGAGCCTTACACCCCGGTGTGAACTAGAAACGGGAGAAGACATCAGGGAGGGCATGTGTTTCCTTCTAGCTAGGAGTGGTGTCAGCGTTTTACTTGCCCTGACATTTTACTTATGTGGATGATAGATTGTGAGGCACCTCGGTTATTTCGGTCTCTGCGGATCCGATGGATGGTCTTTATACAGATCAGATTTACGCCACATAGGGCAGGGAAACGTAGTGTTCAGGCATTTTAATCCACATCGAGTGGACCGGCCCTGACGATCCGAAGGCTTGACAGAGTACTTTCCTGAGACATGGGCTAGATTGTCTCGAAGCGGTAAGGACGATCCCTTGCCTTGGTTCACAGATGGAAATCCAACTTTCAATACGTGACTTTTTGGTTTTGATTGTAGAGCTTAGTATTGGCGACATGATATATGGTACCCATGCCGTCTAGGATTGATACATTTATATTTGAAGTTGTTTTATACACTATGCACTTATAATAGTATCATATAATTTGTTTTAACGTAGCAAGCATGTTTGGCTATTATAAGGGAAAACCCTATCCTCCGGCTTGCGTTGCATTGTGTGATGGGACCTGAGTCTTATAATAGCTTCATTTTTTTCAAAAAGCATTGTGCTGAATGCACTGGTATTCTTGGGAGGAAACCCGTTCCGTGTTATACGGCGTGGTCCCTTGATATATCTGATTTTGAAGTATAGTTTTAAATAACTATTTTAGTTCTCACACCAGTCACATGACTGGCCTGGAGTTTGTTGTTTTAACCTAAACTTTGGGTGCCCCTATTTTCCACATGGGCAGCTAGTAGTTTTGGTTTTGCAGATTTATATTCACAGGATTCTAGTTTATAGCTGGAATGATATTCGAAAAGCTCTCTATCCGTATATTCTTTTCAGTTGTGTTTTGTATTATTTTTCCGCTGCATTGTAACTTGTAAATCTCTGATATTTAGTAAATATGTAATATTTATTCATACTCTGTATATTCTTGTATTCTGATGTAAATTATTGTAATAAGCACTGAAATGTTCTTCTGTTTGTGTTTTGATTTGTCTTGTCCTCAAGGCAATCCGTTCTTTCTCTTCTCCTCAGAGACCGGGGAAGTTCTGGGTCCTTACATAGTATATGGATGCTATGTCGTCTAGGATTAATACATTTACTTTGAAAGTGTTTTTATACTGACTAGACACTAGTAATAATATCAAATGATTATTGTTTTGTACATATCAACCATGTTTGACCATTATAAGGTAAAACTCTATCCTCTAGTTTGCGTTGCATTGTGTGATGGGACTTGAGTCTTATAATGGTTTCATTTTTCTAAAAAGCATTGCGTTGTTTAAAAGATTTACTTTATTTTATGCACTGGCAATCCAATGGAGTAAAATCGTTCCGCGTTAGCAGCGTCGTCCTGTGATTAGCCTTATTATTAGATAAGTTAAGTAAGATTTCTCATACCAGTCCAATGACTGACTCGTATTCTGTTTCACTTGAAACTCGGGTGCCTTTATTTTCCACACGGGTAGTTGAGTGGCTTGTTTTGCAGATATTTATTTATTGAGAAGGATTTTGGATCGAAGCTTAAAGCTGTGTCCAGAGCATTGATAGTCTTCCGCTGTGTTATTTTTTCCGCTGCATTGTATTACATTTATTGTAAATTAATCTTCCGCTATATTATATTTCGATGTACTCTGATATATTCTGTACTCTGATGCAACATTATTATGATGTTTATAAAGTCTTCTGTTATTTGTTCTGATGTGTTGTATGCCCAAAGTTAGTGTATCCGGCGATTTCCCATGAGGGGGATTTTCGGGTCACTACAGTTGGTATCAGAGCTTTGGTTAACTCAAATCTTCGGGGTACAACTCGTTAGAACTGAAGAAAAGACTCATCAGAGGTAGGATTAGAAAAATGCTATAAAAGAATACTCATTAGAGACAGGATCAGTAGTATCCTAAAATGAGAAAACTTGTTAGAGATGGGGCTAGAAATGCCCTAGAATGAGTCGAGAGTGACAAGTTATAATTAACGTATTTGTGATTATATATATAATCCGATCTTAGAAAATATGATTTTTGAATATATAAAAGTTATATATATTTGAAAAGCTAATCAACTAATTGATTGATGATTGTGTTGTGTGATTATTAGTTCAACTAATAAAATTATTGAAACCAATAAAATAATAAAAGTTGAGTTGGTTAGTTAAACAACTTTTAGCTTTGTTCCTTTTCGAGGATGAAAAGACTTTAAGTGGGGGAGATTGTAACAACCTGGAAAACCAGAACTAATTAAAAATTTATTTTAAGGAAATTTTATTAGAAAATGCGTCAGAATTTAAAAAATTCCATTTTTAAATTAAATTATTAAAAAAAAGAGGAAAAAAGGTTTCTAAATAAAATTATGATGTTATTTATGAATGATTTCAAATTTAATTATAATAAAAAATTATTTGTAATTAGAAAAATAGTGATTTATAACAATTGAAATTAGTATCAAATTGTATGTATATTTGTAATAATTAACTTCAAAACAATTGATAATAAAAGAAATAGTAGTTGAATCATTGTTTTGTTAAAAACTTTAATATAGGAGTTTTATGATAATTAATAATAAATCAACACATAAATCCATTGCTCATTAACATTTCATTCAAGTTTATTTTGCTTTCTTTTCTTTTTTCTAACTTCATCAAATTCACTACCTCTTTTCTCTCCACTCTATTTCTCTATTAATTACGCATTCATTTCTTTCCTTGATCAATTAATTTATTACCCTACATTATATTAATTTATTTCTCTTCATTCTATTTTCACACATGTATTCTTATTTCTTAAATTTACATCCCTTTATTTCTCCTTTCCTTTTTTTTTATTTATTCTTGCATGAGCATTGAATAGGTTCTTTAAATTCTGAAACGTTAATATTATATATTTTGAAAATTGAAAAGTAATATAAATGTGTATTTTAGCAATGTTGACTGCAGTAATAATGAAATATTTATTTAATTGAAAATTCATACCTATTATTTATATATCGTAGTTCTAAAAAAAATATGAATTAGTATAATTAGAAGACAACGTTTTATTTTCTTCCTAGAAATTATAATCTAATTTAGAATTTAATGTTGAGATGAATTGGAATTCTCGGGTAATAAAATAAAAAATGTAATCAATGGTTTTAGAAAGAGAAACATATGTACAAATGAGTTTAATTTGTACATAGCAGTTAAAGATATTAATTGTTGGTCCCGCATTTATTTGATTTATATCATAGTTATCTTTTATATAGAAGTTGTTAGACAAATAAAATTCTCTTTTTATTTGTCATACGAAATGTAGAAAACATGTAGAAAAATAAAATTCTCTTTTTTATTTATCATTAGAAACATAGAAAATATTATGCGAATAAAATTCTCCTTTTATTTGCCATTAGAAACAAAATGTTATGCAAATAAAATTCTCCTTTTTTATTTGTCATTAGAAAATGTTATGCAAGTAAAATTCTCTTTTTATTTGTCATTAGAAACATAGAAATTGTTATGCAAATAAAATTCTCCTTTTTTTGTCATCAGAAACATAGAAATTGTTATATAAATAAAATTCTCTTTTTTATTTGTCATGTTGAACATAGAAATTGTAGGCAATAAAATATTCACTTTATTTATACATTTGAAAGGTAGAAAATATGTAGATAATAAAATATTCATTTGATTTATACATATGAAAGATAGAAAACATGTAGACAATAAAATATTCTTTTTATTTATACATATGAAATGTAGAAATTATGTAGACAATAAACTATTTTTATTGTATACATATGAAATGTAGGAATTGTTGGAATTTGTTAAACAATAAAAATATTCTTTTTATTTTGCATATTAATAATGGAATTGCTAGAACTTGTTACGCCAAAAAAATTATTCTTTTTATTGTAGCATGTAAATGATGGAAATGTTCATACAATAAAATTATCCTTTTATTGAATATGTAAACATTGAATTTGTTAGAAATGTCCATACAATAAAAATATTCTTTTTATCGTGCATATTAATGATAGGATTGTTTATACAATAAAATTATCCTTTTATTGTATATGTGAACATAGGAATTGTCAAAATTATTAAACATGAAAAAGAAACATGTTTTAGGAAGAATGTTGAAACATTAAAAATGTTGATTTTTAATGTATATTTCGATTTATCATTAAAAAGAAGCATGTTTAGGAAGAATGTTGAAACATTAAAAATGTTATTTTTTAATGTATATTTAGATTTATTATTAAAAAAATCATGTTTAAGGAAAAATAGTTAAACATTAAAACCAACATTTTTAATGTATACTTAGTTACATTAATAATGATTCATTATTTAAATTGACATGTTTATTAGTAAATTGTGTAAACATTAAAAAGAAACATTTTTAATGTATGAAATGGCTCATTATTTTAATTGACATGTTTATTAGTAAATTGTGTAAACATTAAAAAGAAACATTTTTAATGTATGAAATGACTCATTATTTAAATTGACATGTTTATTAATAAATTGTGTAAACATTAAAAAGAAACATTTTTAATGTATGAAATGACTCATTATTTAAATTGACATGTTTATTAGTAAATTTTGTAAACATTGAAAAGAAACATTTTTAATGTGTGAAATGACTCATTATTTAAATTGACATGTTTATTAGTAAATTGTGTAAACATTAAAAAGAAACATTTTTAATGTATGTAAAGACTCATTATTCAAAATGACATGTCTATTAGTAAATTGTGTAAACATTAAAAAGAAACATTTTTAATGTATGTAATGACAGTGACATGTTTATTAGCAAATTGTGCAAACATTAAAAACAAACTTTTTAATGTATATTTAGTTTCATTAAAAATGATTCATTATTTAAATTGACATATTCATTAGAATTTGTGTAGAGATTAAAAAGGACATTTTAATGTTCATTTAGTTTCACTGAAAATAACGTTGTACATGTTTATTTAGATAAAAAGGAATATATGTTAAAATAGAATTTGTAATCAAAAATGTTACATTTTACATGTTCATTTAGATTGAAAAGAACGACATATTAAAATGGAACTTGTCATTAACATGTTAACGAAGTAGGAAAAAGTGTTTATACGCTGATATATGTTTTGTTTGATTGAAAACATCACTTTTAACATATTAGTGAAATCATCGAACGATTTATATATACATATATAATATATAAATATAAATTAAACGAATCATGTGCGGTAGTTTGCGTTTTGGAATCGTTACTTTAGACGATTATGCCGAAAGTTCCGACCGTCGGATTTTCCTAAAACTAGAACCGTTAGGTTCGCTTTGGAAAGAACTTTCCAACGTTATTATGTTTGTTAAGATCCAACGGTTAGATTTTGAGAAATGTGTAATTCAAATTTGGGTAAAAGCAGCGTCAGGGCCACGTAACGACCTGAAGCATCGTTAAATTAAAATGGGCTATTTTATATAAATAAAAATAGCGATAGGTCATTATAATACAATATTAACAACATGGAATGATTTAAATTATATAAATTCGATAATTATTTGAAAAGACCGAGTTCAATCTCATTTCAAATAATTATACGACGATTTAAATCGAAGACATTGAAGACGGTGGTTGAAGACTGGCGATCTTCACATCGAATGGGCGACTACTGATGCCTTTGATTGGAGTTGCTGCCTTGAAAGGGTTACAGTGGTAGTAGTCCGGATGTACTGGTTGATTGTTCGGATATGCGAGAACCTCTCTTCTGTATTGGACATACGAGAAGAGGAATAAGGTGTCTCCGGTTTCGTTCAGACCCAGAACAGACTTGTAAATGGATGTGTGTGTGACATTGGATTTCGTTCTATGTTAATTGATTTCTATTAAATATATATCTATTTGGTGGCAGAGAATTTATTCTCTTACTTAATACCCTTCTCTGAGACGTACGAGCTCAGAGGTTATATATTGATAGACATCAGTGACATGGCGTGAATTGTCAATGTGGCATGCTAAGATGCAAATGATCAAGGCTTTTGTTGAAAAGCAGAGCCTTGTGATTGATGATCAAAGCACAACTTATTTAAGCATAGCTTTGTGTATAGCATTACTTCGCGAGCCTCACACCCCGGTAGGAGTCAAAAACAGGATAAGGGACCCAAGGAGTGCATGTGTTTCTTTCTAGATAGAAGTGGTGTCATGTTATGGAGCCTAGACAATTTTACTTATGTGGTTAATGGATTGCGAGGCGCCTCGGATATTGGTCGCTACTGGTCAAGTGATAGGTCCAATAGGACTGGGAAACGTATTGTTCAGGCATAACTAATGTCTATCAATATGGCGACATAGTTTATGGTAGCTATGCTATCTAGGATTGATATATTTATTTTGAAAGTGTTTTTAAACTGACTAGACACTAGTAATAATACCAAATGATTATTGTTTTATATGTATCAATCATGTTTGACCATTATAAGGTAAAACTCTATCCTCCGATTTGCTCTGCATTGTGTGATGGGACTTGAGTCTTATAATGGTTTCATTTTTCTAAAAAGCATTGCGCTGTTTAAAAGGTTTACTTTATTTTATGCATTGGCAATCCAATGACGCAAACCCGTTCCGCGTTAGCGGTGTGGTCCCGTGATTAGCCTTATTATTAGGTAAGTTAAGTAAGATTTCTCATACCAGTCCCATGACTGACTCGTAGTTTGTTTCACTTGCAAACTTGGGTACACTTATTTTCCACACGGGCAGTCGAGTGGCTTGTTTTGCAGATATTTATTTATTGAGCAGGATTCTGGATCGAAGCTTAAAGCTGTGCCCATAGCATTGATAGTCTTCCGCTGTGTTATTTGTTTCCGTTGCATTGTATTACATTTATTGTAAATTAATCTTCCGTTGTATTATATTTCGATGTACTTTGATATATTCTGTACTCTGGTGTAACATTATTATGATGTTTATAAAGTCTTCTGCTATTTGTTCTGATGTGTTGTATGCCCAAAGTTAGTGTATCCAGCGATTTCCCGCGAGGGCGATTTTCGGGTCACTACACTTTCCGTTAGGCGAGCGGTGGGAAGAATCAAAAGGAAATCATATATTTGACTAAGACAAACGAAGTTTTCTGTAGATAAAGGATCTAGTGTTTTAAAATAACATACTAGACTTAAAGGGTTTAAATATAACCAAAGTTTCCAATGTATGAATTTAATTGGATTTTGAATGGAAATAATCTTCGTATATTCCGATATTGGATTCAATAATTATACAGATATTGTTGAAGGAATTTGGAAGATACTGATATCGTTATTCCTAATACGGTACCTAATTATTTCAGAATTTGATGTTGAACATAAGTCGATATAGTTTCCATTCGGATGCTCGGAGCCTTATATTCGATAAATTGGATTTTGGGTTTGTCGTGAACGATATTTTTAATAACATCTATTCTTTAACCCAGTTAAAGATAAGATTAATTTCAAAGGTTAAGCAATCATTGAATAATGGTTTTTAGAGATTAAAAATATGTTATAGTTTTAATAAATTTTTCAATAAAGATTTGAACGAATGAAATTGACATTAAAACTAAGTTCGACCTTTTAATGGATCTTTAATTAGATTTGAAATGAATGAATGTAATTAAACTTACCAAGACACGAGAAGTGTTAGATATGGAGTACTACCAGTTTTTCTCCATGGGATGAATAGGTTGGAAAAGGGATAACAATATGAGTGATTACTTTTTGTAAGGCTCAATTTCCCGATAAGGCTTATAAACCTTAATTTGAGTGAAATTTATGAAAAGAGATTATATAATCTTTTGAAATAATTTCCAAGGAAAGATTTAAACAAGAAGTTTAAATTATGTAAATCTTTGATAAGATTTATGGAAATGATTCCCAATGTAAATGATGATTGAGTAAAAGAATATTCCAAAATGGAATGAGAATTATGATACGTTTATATATCACTTGATTTTAAAGTTGCGCTAGTTATATGGAAAGATCGGTTTTCAACCCATTCTGAATAACTATATGATGAGTATTGAAGACACTGAAGATGGTGGTTGAAGAATGGAGATCTTCACATCATCTGGATTATTGATGATGTCTCACTTGGAAAGTACACCTAGGATGAGGTTATAAGTGGCGGTCGTCCATACGTACTTGAAGATTGACCGGATATGCAAGGACTTCTCTCCCTTAGGGGAAGAGGAATAAGGTGCCTTCGATTTCGTTCAGACCTAGAATGAACTTGTAAATGGATGTGTGTCAGACAGTCTAGTTGATAACATAATCGATTAGTTGCTACTAATGATACATCTATTACAGCGGAGAATTTATTTTCTTAGCTTAACACCCTTCTTTGAGCCGTATGAACTCAAAGGATATATTATTAATAGAAACATATCATACGTGTGAATTGACAATGTGGCATGCCAAGTGGCTGATTGATCAAAGCTTTTGTTGAAAAGTAGATCTTTGTGGATGATGATCAAAGCATGGCTGATATAGCGTAGCTTTATGTTGAAACGTGACTTTGACAAGCCTCACAACCCGGTAATAGCCTAAAGCAGGATAAAAGACCGTAGAGTACGAACATGCATTTCCTTTTAGCAAAAAAGAGATGCCATGATATGGAGTCCAAGCAATTTACCTATGTGGATGACGAATCGAGGTGCCTCGGATGATGGTCAAATACGACCAGGACGACGGTCAAATACGACCAGGGAATGTTATGTTCAGGAGTAACCCGAACTCACCGGGAATTGGTGGCCGGCTCTACGGCTCTTGGTGCACATGTGTGTGAGTCCTGGACATCTTTCTAGGGATGGTTCTGAATCGGATAAGGAAGATCCATTGCCTTGGTCGTTGATGGAAATCCAACTACCAATACAAAACCTGTTTTCAGTTGTAAGCCTGTATGGCGACATAATAGGATGAGGTATATGCCGTCTAAGATTGATACATTTACTTTTGAAATTGATTTTCACACTACGTGCTAGTAATAATAAAAGCGAAATTTCGCTTATCAAGCTTGTTTGGCTATTATAAGGTAAAACTGTATCCTCCGATTTGCGCTTGCATTATGTAATGAGACTTGAGTCTTATTATAGCTTCAGTTTTCAAAAAGCATTGCGAGTTTTTATTATTGGTATTCATGTGGAGGAAACCCGTTCCAAGTTGTACGACGGGGTCCCGTGATATACTAACTTTAAAATAAAGTAAAATAACTATTTTGTTTCTCACACCAGTCCCATGACTGATAGGGAATTATTGTTTCCCACCTAAATTCTGGGTCCCCATATTTTTCACACGGGCAGCTAGTAGTTTTGAGTTTGCAGATATTCTTAAACCAGGATCCAAAATTATGGCTGGTGCTATACTCTGAATTACTTCGTGGTCTTCCACTATGTATTTATGATTCCACTGTATTGTAATTTACTATCCTTTGATATTTTTCTACTGTGAACCAATTATATGTACTTTGATATTCTTGTACTCTGACTTAAAATTGTTGTAATAGCAATGAAATTTTCTTTTGTGTTTTGTTCTAATTTATTGTATCCCATAACGGTTCGAGGATTTCTGCCATTTGGATCGGACATGTGTGGCTTATGGTCGATTCGGAAGACGGAATTTGAACTTCAAACAATAAGTTTTAACAAATAATATTATTTTAATGATTTAAATAATATTAAAATGATTTAATATTGGAATATATGATTTTAAGGAAGTAATTGTAGTAGAGCCTCCAAAAATGATTATATTTGTTTTATATAATTAATAAATTATTATGGAAATGTTTTTCTTCGATTTTAATTCATTTTAATTGGACTTATCGTGTAGCGACAGTTCACGAACTTCGGCCATTAACTTTAAATCGACGTACCGGGAGATCCGACTGTCAAATTCTCCTGAAAACGAAAAACATTTGGTTCAAAATGAAAAGAGTTTTCAAATGAAATAAAAGTTTTTAAAATCCAATGGTTAGATTTTAAAATAATTTTAAATCTATTTTTGGAAAAGGTCATTATGGATGTAGTTCGGTGACCGGAACTGGAAACCGACTATAAGGGCCTTATAAAAATTGTTAATGTTGACGTGGAAAATGGTCGCATGCCAACACCCAACGTGTGTGTGTAGCGTGAACAGAGTAATCCAAAGTAAAATAAGTAAATGCGGGAGAACACAATTTTTTGTACTGGTTCGGCACTAACGCCTACGTCCACTTCATAATGATTATTCATCATATACTTCTCGATTATAATGTTGTACAAGTGCGGACGATATTTAAGTGCAAAGTGTTGTAATAGAACAAAAAAATGTAAGTTAGTCCAAAACTTTGACTAAAATATCTTTCTTCTTCTATGTTGGGTGGAAAAGGTGTTGAGTTGGTCAACAATGTCCAAGAAATCCAAGTATGTCCAAAATATCCCAATAATGGTGTTTTTATCCTTGTAGATGTCAAAGAAGTGATGGAAAACATTTATGCAACGTTTTAGTGGTCTATGCGATGTCCAATGGCCATGTAGAAGAAGGTGACTGCCATTAATAGTGGTTTCGAAGCTCTAGAAGGCCAAAATTCGAAGGGAAAAGGATTCAAATAAAGGCCAAGCTTGGGGATATTTATAGTGGAGGGTTGGCAGTCGATTACATAGGAAGTGGGCACCATGCAACAGAATTTCGGACCCCAGAAGAGTCTAAGAGCAGGAATTTCATATCCCTCTAGTGAGGGACACGAAATTCGTATCCCTCCAAAGGATAAGAAATTTCGTATCCGCTAAGGGATACGAAAATTCATATCCCTCTAAGGGATACGAGAAAGAAGAAAGGGATCCGAAGCATATGAACTTGGAGGTGAGGGACCAGAAATTCTTGACTTGACCGACAAGCGTTCATGGAAACAGGCATAACTTTCAAACCGTAAGTCTGATTGGACCAAACGAAATTGTACTCGAAGCTAATTCAGAGGGCTACAAGAGTTACAATGCTCAACACCGTAGTTGATGTTTTCAATCCAGAAAGAGGTTATCTGATAGGAGTTTTGGGCCTTTTCATGTTTGTGGTGCGACTTCGACCAGACGACTTTTTTTTGCTGGCGATATTATTGATGCTTGAACGCTTTGCTAGTTGAAAAATTAACATGTGATAGCTTTGAAAAAAAAGAGTATCAACAATAAAAAATAGGAATAAATTATGATAAAGCATAATAAATGATTTGAAAAGATTTGGTTTGGATATACTAAGTTTTTAGAAAGATAAAAAGTCATTTTATCAGAATGAGTTGTTTAACAACTTTTGGTTTGGATATACTAAGTTTTAGAAAGATAAAAAGTCATTTTATCAGAAGGAGTTGTTTAACAATTAAAGTAAAGAACAAAAAGGAATATGCGATGATTCCTAAGAGTACAGTCGAGCACCGCATATGAGATGTAATCGGAGGCTTTCCGCTAGGCGAGGGGTGGGAATAACCGAAAGGAAATCAGATATTTGACTAAGAACAAACAAAGTTTTCTGTAGATAAAGGATCAAGTGTTTTAAAATAACATATTGGACTGAAAGGGTTTAAATATAACCAAAGTTTCCATTGTATGAATTTAATTGGATTTGATTGGAAATAATCTTCGGATATTCTAATATTGGATTAAGTAAATATACGGATATCGTTGGAGGGATTTGGAAGGTATTTATATTGTTATTTTAAATGTGGTATCTGTTGATTTTAGAATTTGATGTTGAATATAAGTCGATATAATTTCCATTCAGAGCCTGGTATTCGATATCGAATTGGATTTGGATTTGTCGTGAATGATGTTTTTGAATAACATCTATTCTTTAACCCAATTAAAGACATGATTAATTTCCAAGGCTAAGTAACCACTGAATATGGTTTTTGGAGATTAAAACTATGTTAGATTTTTAATAAATCTTTCAATAAAGATTTGAACAAGTGAAATGGAAATTAAAACTAAGTTCGAGTTTTAATGGATCTTTAATTAGATTTGAAATGAAAGAAGGTAATTAAACTTACCAAAACACGAGGAATGTTAGATGTGGAGTACCACCAATTTTGCTCCATAGGATGAATAGGCTAGGAATGGGATAATGATACGAGTGATTTTTTTTATGGCTCGATAATCTCAAAAGGCTTATAAACCTTAATTTGAGCTAAGATTGTGAAATAGGATTATATAACCTTTTGAAATGATTTCCAAGGAAATATTTAAATAAGAAGTTTAAATTATGTAAATCTTTGATAAGATTTATGGAAGTAATTCTCAATGTAAAAGATGATTGGGTAAAAGAATATTCTAAAACGGAATGGGACTTATGATATGTTTATATAGCACTTGATTTTAAAGTTGCGCTATTTTTTTTGGAAGGACCTAGTTTCGACCTTTTTTGAATAACTATACAATGAGTATTGAAGATACTGAAGACGGTGGTTGAAGAGCGGAGACCTTCACATTGTCTAGATTATTGCTGATGTCTACACTCACGATAAGATATGCCAGGGCCTCTCTCCCTTAGGGGATGAGGAATAAGGTGCCTTTGATTTCGTTTAGACCCATAACGAAATTGTAAGTGGATGTGTGTCTGACGTTGTATTTCATAACATAATTGATTAGTTGCTGCTGATGATATATCTATGGTGGAGGAGAATTTATTTTCTTAGCTTAACACCCTCCCTTGGGTCGTATAAACTCAAAGGTTATATTATTAATAGAAATTGATCATATGTGTGAATTGACAATGTGGCATGCCAATTGGTTGATTGATAAAAGCTTTTGTTGAAAAGTTGAGCTTTGTGGATGATGATCAAAGCATGGATGATATAGCGTAACTTTGTGTTGAAACGTGACTTCAACGAGCTTCACAACTCAGTAACGGTCTAAAACAGGATGAAAGACCATAGAGTATGGACATACATTTCCTTTTAGCAGAAACGTGATGCCATAGTATGGAGCCCAAGCAATTTACTTATGTGGATGACGGATTGAGGTGCCTCGGATGATGGTCAAATACAATCAGGACGAAGGTCAAATACGATCATAGAACGTTATGTTCTTGAGTAACTCGAACTCAATGGGAATTGGTAGGTCAGCTCTACCACTCCAGGTGCACATGCGTGTGAGTCCTGGACATCTTGCTAGAGATGGTTCTGAATCGGATAAGGAAGGTCCTTTGCCTTGGTCATTAATGGAAATCCAACTTTCAATACGAACCTCGCGTTTTTAGTTGTAAACCTATATAGCGACATAATAGGATGGGGTTATAACAACCCAGATTTTTAGAACCAATTTAAATTTTTTATTTTAGCTATTTTAATGAATTTTGAATATTTAAAATGAATTATTTTAAATAATAACGACTAAAAATTTATTTAATCGAAGTTGGAATGTATAAATTTATTTTGATTATATAACGAGCCTGGAATGGCATGACAGTTTGAAAATTCGATTTCAAATGAATGTACAAGATTCAAAATAAATCGGATTTCAGTAAAACCAGAAATATTTGAATCTGTTTAATTATATCTTTCTAACAAATGTGAAAAATCCAGATTTCATAACGGGATTTAAAAGTTATGTCCAATTTAAAATTTGAAATAGTCGCTATGGAATATATATATATATTTTAAAATAATAAATAGCAATTTTGCAAACGACCTCCGTTTTCGACAAAACCACTTTTGTTGGATGCGGAATGTCAAATTATTGCTAGATTCCAATTTTCAGAATTTTTAGAATTAATATGTGAGCGTGGTAAATTTAAACGCGTTTGGTCATTTTAGTTTGAATTTAATCGACTGGAGAATGACCGTTTTTCAAACGGTCTCCAAGTTCGATGAAATTAGTTTTGTTAGGGCCATATCATCAAAACATAGCTAGATTTATTTTTCTGCAATTTTTGGAGTCAGTTTGTGGCCACGGTAAACTAAAATGTACGTTCAAATAAAATATATTGATTTATATTTTAATTTAAAGAAAAACTGTTCGAAACAATCAAATTGGCTTATGAAACATATTCCATTGTGTTCGGAATGGGTGTATTTAGCTAGGGGCGATAGTAGTAGGGTTCGATTTGGAGTTCATATTGATATATGGGTACTTTTGGAATTAAATAATTAATATATATATTTATTTCCCTAAACCCTAAATTCCCATTCGTGGAAAATTCTGCGCCGTCTCTTATCGCGATTGAGGGAGGAAATCGCTTAAATTTTTAAACCCAAATTGTAACCAAACTATAAAGAATTAGACCCCATTTCTTCGACGAATATTGTAGAGATTCCTTCACTCTACAAATCCATACCAACTGGAGCGATTATCATAGAGTAAATCGCGTGATTTTGGGGTCCAAAGTCACCCCGTTTGAAAGAACCCGTAACTTCCCCGTAAAGGAAAGCACGAATACTTTGAGAACAACACACAAAAGGACGCATACGGAAGAACATTTCATTGTTATTACAACAATTCCATCAGATACAAGAATATACAGAGTATAAATGAATAAATTACATTCAACAAATATCAGAGATTACAATAAATTACATAGCAGCGGAAAAATATACAAAAACACAACTAGAATGAGATATACGGATACAAAGCTTTCCGGATATCGTTCCAGCTGTAAACCAGGATCCTGTGAATATAAATCTGCAAAACCAAAACTACTAGCTGCCCATGTCAAAATAGGGGCATCCAGAGTTTAGGTTAAAACAATAAACTCCAGGTCAGTCATGTGACTGGTGTGAGAACTAAAAACAGTTATAAATCTTTATTTTAAATCATTAGGTAAATCAAGGGACCACGCCGTAACACGGAACGGGTTTCCTCCCAAGAATACCAGTGCATAAAACAAACAGCGCAATGCTAAATAAAGAAAAATGAAGCTGTTATAAGACCCAGGTCCTATCACACAATGCAACGCAAGCCGGGGGATAGGGTTTTCCCTTATAACAGCCAAAGAATGCTTGATACGTTTAAAACAAATCATTTGATACTATTATAAGTGCATAGTGTATAAAACAACTTCAAATCATAAGTATCAATCATAGGCGGCATGGGTACCATATATCATGTCGCCATATATAGGTTTACAAATAAAACCGCAAATGTCACGTATTTGGAAATTGGATTTCCGTCTATGAACCGAGGCAAAAGATAGTCCTCACCGACTTCGAGACTGTCTAGCCCGAGCCTCAGGGTCAGAGCGCATCGACCCTTGGATCCTCAGGGCCGGTCCACCGATGTGGATTAAACTTAAACCCTGAACATGCGTCTCCCCACCCTATGGGGTGTAAATGAGCCAACGAATGACTCCATCGGACCCGGATCGTCCGATCAAACCGAGGCGCCTCGCAACAGCAACAACCACATAAGTCAAACTCGTCAGGGCGTGTAAAACCACTGACGCCACTTCTAGCTAGAAAGAAACGCATGCCCTCCCTGACGTCCTCTCCCGTTTTTGGTTCATACCGGGTGTGATACTCGCGAATCAACGTTACACAAAGCTACGCCACACAGGCCTTGCTTTGATCATCACCACAAGACTTTGCTTTTCAACAGAAGCCTCGATCAATTGCCACTTAGGCACGCCACACAGGCAATTCACTCCATGCGTTTGATATCCATCAATATATAACCCCTGAGCTCGTACGTCTCAGAGAAGGGCGTTAAGCAAGAGAATAAATTCTCCGCCGCCAAACAGATATATATTTAATAGAGATCAATCACACGGACTAAAATCCAATGTCAGACACACAGTCCATTTACAAGTCCGTTCTGGGTCTGAACGAAACCGGAGGCACCTAGTACCCCGCATATCCATCGATCTCCAAGTACGTCTGGATGATCACTAATTGTTTCCATCTTCTTGGGTGTACAGCCCAATCAAGATCATCAGTAATCACCCAAACGACGTGAAGACTTCCGGTCTTCGACCACCGTCTTCATCTTCGACACCACGTCGAATCAGTTATCCAGAATGGGATAAACCCGGTCTTTCTGAATAACTCGCGTATACATTATAAAAGTGTTACACAAACACAACATACGCCTCATTCCAATTCAGAATATTCTTTTATTCAAATATTCCTATACTTTGGGAAAAGTTCCCATTAATCTTATCCAAGATAAATTCTTTAAATTTATTCTTTAATCTCCTTTGAATATCAATTCAAACTAGTCGGGATTAGCGAACTACACCGAAGTAATCATTTATTTTATTTCCCAATCCCAACCTATTCATCCCATGAAGTAAAACTGGTTATACTTCATATCTAACACCACAGTGTTATCGGTAATTCAATTACCATTTCACGTTCAAATCTAATTAAAGATTTAACTATCGCCTGGAGTAAAACTGGTGATACTCCATTCTCGATCTTTTCAATCTAATTAAAGATTCATTAAAACTCCACTTAGTTTTAATCGTTATCTGGGTTAAAGAATCAGTGTCATTTAAAACACGATTCACGATAAACCCAAAATCACATTCCATTAATTATCGGGTTAAAGAACAAGTGTTATTTAAAACACTGTTCACGATAAACCCAAAAATCAATACCAATTCAATTCCAATTAAATATCATTTAATTGGTACACTTCATTAAATCTAAATAAAAAGATTTAATCTTTTCTCAACTGGGTTCAAGAACAGTGTTAGTGAAGACACCATTCACGACAAACCCAAATCACATTTGATATTCAATACAAGGCTCTGAATAGAAAATATACCGGCTTATATTCAATATCAAATTCTACGACTAACAAATGTCGTATTGGAAATAACGATATAAATATATATCTTTCAAATTTCCATAACAACATCTGTATAATCACGAATTCCAACATCGAAATATTCCGAAGACAATTTCGATTCAAATCCTCTCCAATGCAATCATTGGAAATTCTGGTTATTTTCAAAACCCTTTTCAAATTCAATTTATTTATTTAAAAATAAATAGAATTATATTTCTAGTTCAAAACTAGTTCATTTCGATAAAAATCTATTTTTATCTTTTCAAATATGGAGTTTTTCATCCCAAATCTTCACAAATCATTTCTTATGATTTTACACAAATTATTACTATTTTTAATAATTTTATCAAGGCCCGTACAGTCGATTTCCATCAATGGCCATCGAACTGCACTTACAACGACCTTTTTCAAATTTGATTTGGACATAATTCCAAATCCAACCGTTAGATTTCAAATTTCTAACATTCGCTAGAAAGCTCTTTTCGATACGAACCCAACGGTTCCGGTTTTAGGAGAATCCGACGGTCGGATCTCCCGTAATGTCCATTTGAAATCAATGGTCGAAATTCGCGAACTGCCGCGGCGCGGCGCGTTCTATTCAGGCCATTATATAATATATATAATATATATAATATATACTTCGTCGATTTCTATTTAAAACGAATTATATAAATAGTTTTAAAATTCGTTTCAAAATCTATTTCAACTTCCATCTCAATTCAAAGCAAAATTGAATTCTTCTCTATAAATTCGTTTTAAAATTCATTTCTATTCAATTCAAATTTCAATTCAATTTGAATTCATTTCAATTTGCTTTCAATTCAATTTGAATTCGTTTTCAATTCAATTCATTTCGAAATCGTTTTCAATTCAATTCATTTCGAAATCACTTTCAATTCAATTCATTTCGAAATCGTTTTCAATTCAATTCATTTCGAAATCGTTTTCAATTCAATTCACTTTGAATTCGTTTTCAATTCAATTCATTTCGAAATCGTTTTCAATTCAATTCATTTCGAAATCGTTTTCAATTCAATTCACTTTGAATTCGTTTTCAATTCAATTCATTTCGAAATCGTTTTCAATTCAATTCACTTTGAATTCGATTAAAATCGATATAAATATCGTTCACGTCAAAATGGCGTCAATCTAATCAACACGGCTTCATAAATTTCTATTTTCAAATATTCTATTTCAAATATTTCTATTTCAAATATTTCTATTTCTAAACTGGAATGAGGCCCAATCAATTACCATATAAAATTAATTATATGGATTTTCATACAACACATGTATATAATAGCATTGAAAAATAATCAACCATCAACCAAAGTGCACTACACTGTATAAGCATCAAATAAAGATATCTAACGCTTATAACAGCATGTCAATCAATCGATCGACATATTTAATCAATCAGGATGAGTGAACTTCAAATTTCATCCTAACACCCGTGTGGGGTTTCAAACAATCAAACACATATTTTATTTGTGCTGTTGGGCGATGTGTAAAATTTATCGTCCCAATCAATATCAGTCAAATCAGTGTACATAAACAAACCGTCTGGTTTGTAAATGAATATTTTATTTTATTCACATTCACGTTAAAAACTATATTTTTAACGATAAAATATTTATTCCAACACATGAATTTTCTTTTCAGTTCATTTATTCAATAAATGACATTTTTATTTTTCTAACATATTTTAGAAAATTTCGGCGGCATAACGGCACGATACTAGAAACGGGACAAGGCCTAGCCTTATCCCCGGTCTAGTGAAGGCCCACGCCATTCACTCATCAATCAAATCCATTTCAATTCACCAAACAATTCAAACCAATTAATCTATCCAACTACACAACCAAACAATTTTACAAACAAGCCATCCATGGTCTGTGGATGACGGGTGTTGGGTGCTACTAAGCACCGTCTACATCCTAGTATATATATATAAATAACTAGAAAATGAAATTGAAGAGTGAGAAGTTCTCACCGAAAGCTATCCAATCATCTTGACTCTTCTTCTATAGTAATCTTCGCCTATTTCGCCTTCTTGTCGCTTTCGTTGTCCGCTTTCACTACATATGTAAAAATCACATTTTTATATACTGATGTCTTTAAAATAAAAATCACATTTTTATTTATTCACTTTCAAATTAAAAATCATATTTTTATAATCACTTCTTATATTTAAAAAAAATCGAATTTTTACTTTGCTATTCAATATATAAAAATCGAATTTCCTTACCGCTAATATATAGATAAAAATTCTATTTTTATAACGCTATTCTCTATATAAAGATTTCGCCTTTTCAAAAATATAGATTTCATCATTATGAAAATCATTACTTTACTTCAACGTATATAAAATAAAAATCAGATTTTTATTTCGCTACATATACAAAGATGATATTTTTATATTCTCTATCCTATAAAGATTATATTTTTAATACTTTAAAAATATAAAAATCATATTTTGATTATCTTCCTTATATAAAAATTATATTTTTCTCGAAGTAAAAACATATTTTTACTTTACTACTCATCTAAAAATATCGTCTTTTCAGTTTTAAAAATATCGTCTTTCTTCTTTTAAAAATCTAATCTCTTATATTTTAAAAATCAAATCTTTTCTAATTTAAAAAAAATCAATGCTTTTCTAATTTAAGAATCAATGCTTTTCTAATTTAAAAAAAAATCAATGCTTTTCTAATTTAAAAAATCAATGCTTAAGCGTTATTCAAAAATAATAAAAAAAAAATCAGTTCTTTAGCTTACTCTAATGTATATAAAAAAACTGATTTACTTTTGCTATAATACAAATAAATAACTGATTTATTTTTGCTATATATATAAAAAAACTAAATAAAAATAACTGATAACTTACAGGTTTTTTCAAGGGGGGGGGGGGGGAGGACGGCTTCAGTGCTCCCCGGGTGGAGCGCGTCTGGGTGGAGGTCGGGTGGGTGTCCGGCCAAAGGCGCGGCGGCTAGGGTTTAGTGCGGTGGTCGGTTTGGGGATGTGGGGCGATGTGGATTCTGGTTGGAGGAGGGAGTTCGCGCCAGGCTATCGAGGAAGGAGGTGAAGGTGAGGCAAGATCGACGGGGGAGGAGGAATTTGCGGCGGCGGTGATGGCCCCCTTGGGCGGCGACTTAGATCGACGGGCTGCTGCCCCTTTCTTTTTTTTTCTTTTTTTTTTCTTTTGCTTCTGAAATGAATCGGGGGGGGGGGTATATGGAGGGAAGAGAAAGTTTTTATTTTATTTTATTTTTATTATTTAATTATTTTATTTTCATAGAAGTTGACTTTTACATACTACCTCTAAACGAGGCCCACCGCCTGTCGTCCATAGCGTTTCACCCCCATTCTGAACACAACGGGATATGTATCGTAGGCTGATTCCGCTGTTACAATCAGTTTCCGTTAAATTTAAATTTAAATCACTATATTGAATTTTAAACGTACATTTCAAATTACCGGGGTCACATACTAACTCTATAAATTCCATAAAAATATTTTCTAGCTTCGTATTGACGATACGGTCCTAACAAAACTAGTTTCGACGAATTCTGAGACCGTTGGAAAAATGGCCATTTTCCAGTCGATTAAAATCAACTGAAACTGGACAAACGCGTTTTCCTTTGCCACGCTCACATATTGATTCGAAAAAATAAGAAATTTGAAACCTAGCAATAACTTGACATCACGGACCCAACAAAAGTGGTTTCGTCGAAATCCGAGGTCATTTGCAAAATGTCCATTTTTAAGGGCCTGAATTCCATAGCGACTATTCAGAATTTTCAACTGGACATATCTTATCATTTATAAAGTGAAATCTCAGTTTGTTAACTTCGTTGGAAAGATATCGTCAATTAGATCCTAATGTTTTTGGTTTCACTAAAATCCAGATTGTTTTGCTCCCGGTACATTCAATTGAAGTTTGAAATCGAATTATCGAACTACCGCGCCATTTTCAATTCTATTTATAATTATATATAAATATTTATATTCTAACGACGGCGCGTATAATATATACGTTCGAATTATATTCAAAATAAATTTCTCGTCGATATATTTAAAATAATCTATTTTAAATGTTCAAAATTCACTAAAATTGCCAAAATAAAAATTTTAAACTGGCCCAGATTTTGCGGGTTATTACAATCTCCCCCACTTAAAACTTTTCGTCCCCGAAAAGGAACAAAGTCGAAAGTGGTTTGATTATTCAACTCTACGTTCGATCTGGCTTCCATTCTCCAACTCTTTAGTTTCTGAGAATTTTCAAAATTTCAAAAATTTGGCTAACACCCTAAATTTTCGAAAAATTTCGCCATAACCTCCCCTGCACCGGGAGCATCGGGGAATTTCAAATAGCTTCCCCGGTCCTTCAGATCTCAAAAAGAAAAAGAAAAAGCCAAGCGGCTAGCCAATAGGCTCACAAAATCATCATCACCCAAACAAAACAGGAAATTATGTAGTAAACATGTACCTATTTGTCGGGCAAACAAATTTTATTCTCTGGCTCTAGCCTCCTTGCTATGACCTGTTCAATGTAAGTATATGTATGTGCAAGCAAATGCGACCCATTTTCAATATAGTTCAATATTTGATTCAATTAGGCATAAATGGTTAAAATTATCAAACAATTAAACAAACAACCCAAACATCAATCAATTAGTGGATTAGAGTTTCAAATTCATAAATTCGATATATATACAAAAATCATGTTTTTGATGCCAATTCACAACAATGTGTTCTAACTATATTAGTTTTGGTTCTCATACCAGTCTAATGGAAATATATAGAAATCATACCTTCGAAACACGAACATAAATACTAATGATGTGGCCACATCATCAGAATTATCCCCGGGTGTCTAGAATGTGACTCTATATCTATTCAGTATATTAAAACTTCGACTATACGTTCATGACGCGTATACGCGAAATCTATATATACTGGATTGTCCATATTCAAAATAAATAAATATTCAAATACGTATAAAACGATTTAGATTTTCAAAACAAAATTGTTTTCATTTGGAAAATATACTCTTCACACTCGTTCTAGGATACTATTGATCCTATCTCTAACGAGTCATTTTAATTGGATATTACTAATCCAACATCTGATGAATTCTTTCGTATGGTTCTAATGTGTCTTGTTCTCGAGCTCTGTAAACCAAAGCTCTGATACCAACTGAAAGAACCCGTAACTTCCGCGTAAAGGAAAGCACGAATACTTTGAGAACAACACACAAAAGGACGCATACGGAAGAACATTTCATTGTTATTACAACAATTCCATCAGATACAAGAATATACAGAGTATAAATGAATAAATTACATTCAACAAATATCAGAGATTACAATAAATTACATAGCAGCGGAAAAATATACAAAAACACAACTAGAATGAGATATACGGATACAAAGCTTTCCGGATATCGTTCCAGCTGTAAACCAGGATCCTGTGAATATAAATCTGCAAAACCAAAACTACTAGTTGCCCGTGTCAAAATAGGGGCACCCAGAGTTTAGGTTAAAACAATAAACTCCAGGTCAGTCATGTGACTGGTGTGAGAACTAAAAACAGTTATAAATCTTTATTTTAAATCATTAGGTAAATCAAGGGACCACGCCGTAACACGGAACGGGTTTCCTCCCAAGAATACCAGTGCATAAAACAAACAGCGCAATGCTAAATAAAGAAAAATGAAGCTGTTATAAGACCCAGGTCCTATCACACAATGCAACGCAAGCCGGGGGATAGGGTTTTCCCTTATAACAGCCAAAGAATGCTTGATACGTTTAAAACAAATCATTTGATACTATTATAAGTGCATAGTGTATAAAACAACTTCAAATCATAAGTATCAATCATAGGCGGCATGGGTACCATATATCATGTCGCCATATATAGGTTTACAAATAAAACCGCAAATGTCACGTATTTGGAAATTGGATTTCCGTCTATGAACCGAGGCAAAAGATAGTCCTCACCGACTTCGAGACTGTCTAGCCCGAGCCTCAGGGTCAGAGCGCATCGACCCTTGGATCCTCAGGGCCGGTCCACCGATGTGGATTAAACTTAAACCCTGAACATGCGTCTCCCCACCCTATGGGGTGTAAATGAGCCAACGAATGACTCCATCGGACCCGGATCGTCCGATCAAACCGAGGCGCCTCGCAACAGCAACAACCACATAAGTCAAACTCGTCAGGGCGTGTAAAACCACTGACGCCACTTCTAGCTAGAAAGAAACGCATGCCCTCCCTGACGTCCTCTCCCGTTTTTGGTTCATACCGGGTGTGATACTCGCGAATCAACGTTACACAAAGCTACGCCACACAGGCCTTGCTTTGATCATCACCACAAGACTTTGCTTTTCAACAGAAGCCTCGATCAATTGCCACTTAGGCATGCCACACAGGCAATTCACTCCATGTGTTTGATATCCATCAATATATAACCCCTGAGCTCGTACGTCTCAGAGAAGGGCGTTAAGCAAGAGAATAAATTCTCCGCCACCAAACAGATATATATTTAATAGAGATCAATCACACGGACTAAAATCCAATGTCAGACACACAGTCCATTTACAAGTCCGTTCTGGGTCTGAACGAAACCGGAGGCACCTAGTACCCCGCATATCCATCGATCTCCAAGTACGTCTGGACGATCACTAACTGTTTCCATCTTCTTGGGTGTACAGTCCAATCAAGATCATCAGTAATCACCCAAACGACGTGAAGACTTCCGGTCTTCGACCACCGTCTTCATCTTCGACACCACGTCGAATCAGTTATCCAGAATGGGATAAACCCGGTCTTTCTGAATAACTCGCGTATACATTATAAAAGTGTTACACAAACACAACATACGCCTCATTCCAATTCAGAATATTCTTTTATTCAAATATTCCTATACTTTGGGAAAAGTTCCCATTAATCTTATCCAAGATAAATTCTTTAAATTTATTCTTTAATCTCCTTTGAATATCAATTCAAACTAGTCGGGATTAGCGAACTACACCGAAGTAATCATTTATTTTATTTCCCAATCCCAACCTATTCATCCCATGAAGTAAAACTGGTTATACTTCATATCTAACACCACAGTGTTATCGGTAATTCAATTACCATTTCACGTTCAAATCTAATTAAAGATTTAACTATCGCCTGGAGTAAAACTGGTGATACTCCATTCTCGATCTTTTCAATCTAATTAAAGATTCATTAAAACTCCACTTAGTTTTAATTGTTATCTGGGTTAAAGAATCAGTGTCATTTAAAACACGATTCACGATAAACCCAAAATCACATTCCATTAATTATCGGGTTAAAGAACAAGTGTTATTTAAAACACTGTTCACGATAAACCCAAAAATCAATACCAATTCAATTCCAATTAAATATCATTTAATTGGTACACTTCATTAAATCTAAATAAAAAGATTTAATCTTTTCTCAACTGGGTTCAAGAACAGTGTTAGTGAAGACACCATTCACGACAAACCCAAATCACATTTGATATTCAATACAAGGCTCTGAATAGAAAATATACCGGCTTATATTCAATATCAAATTCTACGACTAACAAATGTCGTATTGGAAATAACGATATAAATATATATCTTTCAAATTTCCATAACAACATCTGTATAATCACGAATTCCAACATCGAAATATTCCGAAGACAATTTCGCTTCAAATCCTCTCCAATGCAATCATTGGAAATTCTGGTTATTTTCAAAACCCTTTTCAAATTCAATTTATTTATTTAAAAATAAATAGAATTATATTTCTAGTTCAAAACTAGTTCATTTCGATAAAAATCTATTTTTATCTTTTCAAATATGGAGTTTTTCATCCCAAATCTTCACAAATCATTTCTTATGATTTTACACAAATTATTACTATTTTTAATAATTTTATCAAGGCCCGTACAGTCGATTTCCATCAATGGCCATCGAACTGCACTTACAGCGACCTTTTTCAAATTTGATTTGGACATAATTCCAAATCCAACCGTTAGATTTCAAATTTCTAACATTCGCTAGAAAGCTCTTTTCGATACGAACCCAACGGTTCCGGTTTTAGGAGAATCCGACGGTCGGATCTCCCGTAATGTCCATTTGAAATCAATGGTCGAAATTCGCGAACTGCCGCGGCGCGGCGCGTTCTATTCAGGCCATTATATTATATATAATATATATAATATATACTTCGTCGATTTCTATTTAAAACGAATTATATAAATAGTTTTAAAATTCGTTTCAAAATCTATTTCAACTTCCATCTCACTTCAAAGCAAAATTGAATTCTTCTCTATAAATTCGTTTTAAAATTCATTTCTATTCAATTCAAATTTCAATTCAATTTGAATTCATTTCAATTTGCTTTCAATTCAATTTGAATTCGTTTTCAATTCAATTCATTTCGAAATCGTTTTCAATTCAATTCATTTCGAAATCACTTTCAATTCAATTCATTTCGAAATCGTTTTCAATTCAATTCATTTCGAAATCGTTTTCAATTCAATTCACTTTGAATTCGTTTTCAATTCAATTCATTTCGAAATCGTTTTCAATTCAATTCACTTTGAATTCGTTTTCAATTCAATTCATTTCGAAATCGTTTTCAATTCAATTCACTTTGAATTCGTTTTCAATTCAATTCATTTCGAAATCGTTTTCAATTCAATTCACTTTGAATTCGATTAAAATCGATATAAATATCGTTCACGTCAAAATGGCGTCAATCTAATCAACACGGCTTCATAAATTTCTATTTTCAAATATTCTATTTCAAATATTTCTATTTCAAATATTTCTATTTCTAAACTGGAATGAGGCCCAATCAATTACCATATAAAATTAATTATATGGATTTTCATACAACACATGTATATAATAGCATTGAAAAATAATCAACCATCAACCAAAGTGCACTACACTGTATAAGCATCAAATAAAGATATCTAACGCTTATAACAGCATGTCAATCAATTGATCGACATATTTAATCAATCAGGATGAGTGAACTTCAAATTTCATCCTAACACCCGTGTGGGGTTTCAAACAATCAAACACATATTTTATTTGTGCTGTTGGGCGATGTGTAAAATTTATCGTCCCAATCAATATCAGTCAAATCAGTGTACATAAACAAACCGTCTGGTTTGTAAATGAATATTTTATTTTATTCACATTCACGTTAAAAACTATATTTTTAACGATAAAATATTTATTCCAACACATGAATTTTCTTTTCAGTTCATTTATTCAATAAATGACATTTTTATTTTTCTAACATATTTTAGAAAATTTCGGCGGCATAACGGCACGATACTAGAAACGGGACAAGGCCTAGCCTTATCCCCGGTCTAGTGAAGGCCCACGCCATTCACTCATTAATCAAATCCATTTCAATTCACCAAACAATTCAATTCAAACCAATTAATCTATCCAACTACACAACCAAACAATTTTACAAACAAGCCATCCATGGTCTGTGGATGACGGGTGTCGGGTGCTACTAAGCACCGTCTACATCCTAGTATATATATATATATAACTAGAAAATGAAATTGAAGAGTGAGAAGTTCTCACCGAAAGCTATCCAATCATCTTGACTCTTCTTCTATAGTAATCTTCGCCTATTTCGCCTTCTTGTCGCTTTCGTTGTCCGCTTTCACTACATATGTAAAAATCACATTTTTATATACTGATGTCTTTAAAATAAAAATCACATTTTTATTTATTCACTTTCAATTTAAAAATCATATTTTTATAATCACTTCTTATATTTAAAAAAAATCGAATTTTTACTTTGCTATTCAATATATAAAAATCGAATTTCCTTACCGCTAATATATAGATAAAAATTCTATTTTTATAACGCTATTCTCTATATAAAGATTTCGCCTTTTCAAAAATATAGATTTCATCATTATGAAAATCATTACTTTACTTCAACGTATATAAAATAAAAATCAGATTTTTATTTCGCTACATATACAAAGATGATATTTTTATATTCTCTATCCTATAAAGATTATATTTTTAATACTTTAAAAATATAAAAATCATATTTTGATTATCTTCCTTATATAAAAATTATATTTTTCTCGAAGTAAAAACATATTTTTACTTTACTACTCATCTAAAAATATCGTCTTTTCAGTTTTAAAAATATCGTCTTTCTTCTTTTAAAAATCTAATCTCTTATATTTTAAAAATCAAATCTTTTCTAATTTAAAAAAAATCAATGCTTTTCTAATTTAAGAATCAATGCTTTTCTAATTTAAAAAAAAATCAATGCTTTTCTAATTTAAAAAATCAATGCTTAAGCATTATTCAAAAATAATATAAAAAAAAATCAGTTCTTTAGCTTACTCTAATGTATATAAAAAAACTGATTTACTTTTGCTATAATACAAATAAATAACTGATTTATTTTTGCTATATATATAAAAAAACTAAATAAAAATAACTGATAACTTACAGGTTTTTTCAAGGGGGGGGGGGGGGGGGAGGACGGCTTCAGTGCTCCCCGGGTGGAGCGCGTCTGGGTGGAGGTCGGGTGGGTGTCCGGCCAAAGGCGCGGCGGCTAGGGTTTAGTGCGGTGGTCGATTTGGGGATGTGGGGCGATGTGGATTCTGGTTGGAGGAGGGAGTTCGCGCCAGGCTATCGAGGAAGGAGGTGAAGGTGAGGCAAGATCGACGGGGGAGGAGGAATTTGCGGCGGCGGTGATGGCCCCCTTGGGCGGCGACTTAGATCGACGGGCTGCTGCCCCTTTCTTTTCTTTTCTTTTTCTTTTTTTTTCTTTTGCTTCTGAAATGAATCGGGGGGGGGGGGGGTATATGGAGGGAAGAGAAAGTTTTTATTTTATTTTATTTTTATTATTTAATTATTTTATTTTCATAGAAGTTGACTTTTACATACTACCTCTAAACGAGGCCCACCGCCTGTCGTCCATAGC
The DNA here is from genome assembly GCA_030737875.1 of Allium sativum. Classification (NCBI taxonomy): domain Eukaryota; kingdom Viridiplantae; phylum Streptophyta; class Magnoliopsida; order Asparagales; family Amaryllidaceae; genus Allium; species Allium sativum. Next base: position 498,833,387 of record CM060920.1, read on the forward strand.
GTTTCACCCCCATTCTGAACACAACGGGATATGTATCGTAGGCTGATTCGGCTGTTACAATCAGTTTCCGTTAAATTTACATTTAAATCACTATATTGAATTTTAAACGTACATTTCAAATTACCGGGGTCACATACTAACTCTATAAATTCCATAAAAATATTTTCTAGCTTCGTATTGACGATACGGTCCTAACAAAACTAGTTTCGACGAATTCTGAGACCGTTGGAAAAATGGCCATTTTCCAGTCGATTAAAATCAACTGAAACTGGACAAACGCGTTTTCCTTTGCCACGCTCACATATTGATTCGAAAAATTATGAAATTTGAAACCTAGCAATAACTTGACATCACGGACCCAACAAAAGTGGTTTCGTCGAAATCCGAGGTCATTTGCAAAATGTCCATTTTTAAGGGCCTGAATTCCATAGCGACTATTCAGAATTTTCAACTGGACATATCTTATCATTTATAAAGTGAAATCTCAGTTTGTTAACTTCGTTGGAAAGATATCGTCAATTAGATCCTAATGTTTTTGGTTTCACTAAAATCCAGATTGTTTTGCTCCCGGTACATTCAATTGAAGTTTGAAATCGAATTATCGAACTACCACGCCATTTTCAATTCTATTTATAATTATATATAAATATTTATATTCTAACGACGGCGCGTATAATATATACGTTCGAATTATATTCAAAATAAATTTCTCGTCGATATATTTAAAATAATCTATTTTAAATGTTCAAAATTCACTAAAATTGCCAAAATAAAAATTTTAAACTGGCCCAGATTTTGCGGGTTATTACACCGTTCGAACGCGGTTTCTGGCAACGAAGGGGTGTGAGAGGGCTGGCGTTCAAGGCGTAGGGGAGAGGTTCGGCGGCGGTTGTCGTGGTGATGTTGGATCGTGGTTCGTGGCGACGTATGAGGTGCAGCGGCGGAGAGAGAAAGTGGAAGGATGGGTTTGGGGTATCGGCTAATAACGAAGAAGATGAAGGGTGGTACGACAACGTATTTGAAAACGTTTTTAAAAGGTATAATTATTTTAATTAATTACGCAATTTAATTACACAATTTATTTAATAGCATAACTTTTCCATACGAGGTCCAAATCGCGTGACACTAGATCCATTGCGATCGTGGGGACGAGAGCTTCACAAGAAGACTAACTGGGTCAAATTTGGAGCTAGTTGGAAATTTGGACAAATTCAAATCTGAACGGTGCGGAATTCGCCAGATAAACAATGATGGAGTGGAAACGAAAGTGAGAACTCCTTCTCACTCTAAATATTTTACAATTAAATATATACTAGGATGTAGACGGTGCTTAGCAGCATCCGAAACTTTTTTTCTGTACGAACCATGGTTGTTTGTTTGGACTGTTTTATGTTGTGATTATGATGTGAAATGAATTAATAAAAATATTCCTGTGATTGGATAAAATGTTTAATCGTTAAGTATATTATTTTTAATGTGTAATAAAACTATGTAAAATAATGATGTGTTAAAATAAATATTCATTTATAAGCCGGACGGTTTGTTTAAGTACACATATTTAACTGATGATGATTGGGAATAATATTTTACACGTTGCCCAACTACACAAATAATAATCTGTGTTTGTTGTTTGAAAACCCCACACGGGTATTGAGATAATATTTGACATACACTGATCCCAATAATTAGTGGTATGTCAATCGATGGGTTGACAGACTGTATAAGCGTTATTTATTTATTTTAATGCATATACAGTTGTAAAATGCACTCTGGATGTTGTATGAAATTTTAATGATTGTTTATCATTATTGTTGTATACATGTGATGTTGAAATCCATATAGCTGATCTCATATGGTAATTGATTAGTCTGATTCCAATCCAGAATTAATGAATATTTTTAAATAATATCATTGTATAATCAAAATCAGATATTTTGAAAATATTATCATTTTAATATTATAATGATAAAAGAATATCCAAATTTGATTTGAAATTCGAAATGAAATGAAAATCGTTTTAAAATGAATTTAAAACGAATTTATAAAAGAATATCCAAATTTGATTTGAAATTCGAAATGAAATGGAAAACGTTTTAAAATGAATTTAAAACAAATTTATAAAAGAATATCCAAATTTGATATGAAATTTGAAATGAATTTGAAATCGTTTTAAAGTGAATTTAAAACGGATTTATAAAGGAATATTCAATTTTGATTTTAAATTGAAACAGACGTGGGAATCATTTTAAACGAATTTATAAACGATTTATAAAATACGCTTTAAATGAAAATCAACGAAATATTTATTATATATTATATATATATATATATATATATATATATATATATATATAATATAATGGCCTGAATAGAACGCGCCACGCCGCGACCATTCGCGAATTTCAACCATTGACATCAAATTGATATTACGGGAGATCCGACCATCGGATTCTCCTAAAACCGGAACAGTTGGTTTCGTATCGAAAAAAGCTTTCCAACGAATTTAAGAGATTTGAAATCTAACGGTTGGATTTGGAATTATGTCTAAATCAAATTTGGAAAAGGTCGTTGTAAGTGCAGTTTGATGACCATTTATGGAAATCGACTGTAAGGGCCTTAATAAAATTATTTAAAATATTAATAATTTGTGTAAAATCATAATAAATGATTTGGAAAGAATTAGGATGAAAAATTCCATATTTGAAAAGATAAAAATATATTTTTATTGAAATGAACTAGTTATTAACTAGAATTATAATCCTATTACTTTTAAATAAATAAATTGGATTGAGAATGGGTTTTAATATAACTAGAATTTCCAATATATGAATTGGAGTGGATTTGAATTGAAATCATCTTCGGAATATTTCAATGTTGGATTTCGTGATTATACGGATATTGTTATGGAAATTTGGAAGATATATTTATATTGTTGTTTTCAATACGATATTTGTTGGTTTCAAAATTTGATATTGAATATAAGCCGATATAATTTCTATTCAGAGCCTTGTATTTGATATCAAATTGGATTTTGGGTTTGTTGTGAGAGGTTTCTTAAATAACACTGCTCTTAAACCCAGTTGAGAAAGAATAAATCTTTTAATTAGGATTTAGTGAAGTTTTCCAATTAATTAATATTAAATTGGAATTGATAATAGAATTGGATTTTGGGTTTGTCGTGAATGGTGTCTTTAATAACACTATTCTTAAACACGGTGTGAAAAGAATAAATCTTTTAATTAAGATTTTAGAGTTTCCAGCTGTAATTAGTAATTGGAATAAAATGAAATATGAATTGGGTTTATTGTGAACTGTGTTTTAATGACATTCGTTCTTTAACCCGATTAAGAGTGAAATGTGATTTGGAATTTATAAATCTTTTTATTAAGATTTACTGGAAATTTTCCAAAATAAAGCATTCCAATTTAATAAAATAAATTGGAATGAAATGGAATTCGATTTGGTAATAATCGAAGTGAGCTTCTGTGGAGGAAGACCATTACTATAAATGGAATTTAAAAGGCTTTGCCGTTATTCCATTTATATTATTGGTTGGATACAGAAGTTTATATTGATTATATATATTGATCTGTTTTCCGTGAAGATTCCACAATTAATGGAATGGGATTTTGGGTTTATCGTGAAATGTGTTTTAAATGACAATAGTTCTTTAACCCAGTTAAAGATAAGATTAATTTATTAACCTTGAATAATCATTAAGTAACGATTTTTGAGATTAAAACTGAATTTGAGTTTTAATGAATCTTTAATTAGACTTGAACATGAAATGGTAACTAAATTTACCAAAAACACCGTGGTGTTAGAGATGGAGTATTACCATTTTTGCTCCATGGGATGAATAAGTTAGGATTCAGAAATTAAACAAATGATTACTTCAGTAAGGCTCAATAATCCCGACTAGTTTGGATAAACCTTAATTTGGTTTGAATTGATATCCAAAGGAAGATTATAGAATAAATTTAAAGAATTTATCTTTGATAAAATTAATGGGAACCTTTCCCTAATGATGTGAATATTTGAATAAAGGAATATTCTGAATTGGAATGAGGCGTATGTTGTGTTTGTGTAGCATTTGTTTATATTATACGCGAGTTATTCGGAAATGTCGGGTTTATACCCATTCTGAATAACTGATTCGACGATAAGTCGATGATGAAGACGGTGGTTGAAGACTGAAGTTATTCACATCATTTGGATGATTACTGATGTCTTGATTGGGCGGTACACCCAAGATGAGGTAATAAGTGGTGATCGTCCAAACGTGCTTGGAGATCGACCGGATATGTGAGGGCCTCTCTCCTGTATTGGACATATGGGACGAGGAATAAGGTGCCTCCGGTTTCATTCAGACATAGAACGAACTTGTAAATGGATGTGTGTCTGACATTGGATTTTATTCTGTGTTGATTGATCTATATTAAATATATATCTGTTTAGTGGCGGAGAATTTATTTTCTTTCTTAACACCCTTCTTTGAGACGTACAAGCTCAGAGGTTATATATCGATTGACATCAGCCGCATGGCATGAATTGCCTGCGTGGCATGCTAAGATGCAGATTATCAAGGCTTCTGTTGAAAAGCAGAGTCTTGTGGCTGATGATGAAAGCACAATTTTAAATAGCATAGCTTCGAGTAGTGTTAATTCGCGAGCCTCACACCCCGGTGTGAACCAGAAACGAGAGAGGACTTCAAGGGGGACATGCGTTTCCTTTTAGCTATAAGTGGTGTCATGGTATGCAGCCCAGACATTTTTACTTATGTGGATGATGGATAGCGAGGCGCCTCGGATATATCGGTCACTACGGGTCTGTTGGATAACATGGTCAACATACTGACCAGACTTACGCCACATATGGCGGGGAAACATATGGTTCAGGGACTATTAATCCACTTTGCACTTAGGTGGACCGGCCCTGATGATCCAAGGTGCAGTTGGGGCTAACCCTGAGGCTCGGGCTAGAGAGTCTCAAAGCGGTAAGGACAATCCCTTGCCTTGGTTCATAGATGGAAATCCAACTTCCAATACGACATTGTGCGGTTTTAATTATAGAACTAGTATGGCCACATGATATATGGTACCCATGCCATCTATGGTTTATATATTTATATTTGAAGTTGTTTTTAACACTATGCACTTATAATAGTATCAAATGATTTGTTTTAAACGTACCAAGCAAGGGAAAACTCTATCCTCCGACTTGTGTTGCATTGTGTGATGGGACCTGAGTCTTATAATAGCTTCATTTTTCCAAAAAAGCATTGCTCTTTGTTATATGCACTGGTATTCTTGGGTGGAAACTCGTTCCGTGTTATATGGTGTGGTCCCTTGATTTACCAAATTCTAAAGTAAAGTTTTAAATAACTGTTTTAGTTCTCACACCAGTCCCATGACTGACCTGGAGTTTATTGTTTTAACCTAAAATCCGGGTGCCCATATTTTCCACACGGGCAGCTAGTAGTTTTGGTTTTGCAGATTTACTTTTACATGATCTTGGTTTACAGCTGGAGCTATATTCGGAATGCTATGTATCAGTGTATTTCTTACAGCTGTGTTATGTATTATTTTTCCGCTGCTATGTAATGTATTTTAATCTCTGATATTTATCTGATGTATAATATTTATTCATACTCTGTTATATTCTTGTACGCTGATGTAATTGTTGTAATAAGCAATGAAATGTTCTTCTGTTTGTGTTCTGATTTGTCGTGTTCTCAACTCAATCCAGGCTTTCTCGTAAGGGAGAGTTTGGGTCGTTTCAGTTGGTATAAGAGCTTTGGTTTATAGAGCTCGAGAACAAGACACATTAGAACCAAACGAAAGAATTCATCAGAAATTGGATTAGAAATATCCAAAGAGAATTATTCATTAGAGATAGGGTTAGTAATACCCTAGAATGAGTTCTAAGAGTGTTATTTTTAAAATAAAAGTGAAAACAAATTTTGTTTTGAAAATTTGAATCTCATCATTCGTATTTGAATATTTTATTTTAAATTTATTTTGGACTATCGGGTATATAGAGATTTTAATATACGTCTGATCCACGTGTATTTGAAGCCTTAAATATACTGTATGGATATAAAATCACATTCTAGTCGCCCTAGGATGATTCTATTGATGACTGTACAACATCAATAGTTTATTTTTGAGTTTCCAAAGTGGGATATCTATATATTTCCAATTGACTGGTGTGAGAACCAAAATTAGATAGAGTTATTGTTGTGAATTGGAATCACAAAACCATGATTTTGAATATATATTGTAACAACCCGAAAATCTGGGCCAGTTTAATTTTTTTTTTTGGCAATTTTAGCGAATTTTGATTATTTAAAATGAATTATTTTAAATAATATCGACGAGAAATTTATTTTGAACAGAATTCGAACGTATATATTATACACGTCGTCGTTAGAATATAAAAATTTATATATAATTATAAATAGAGTTGAAAATGGCGCGGTAGTTCGATAATTCGATTTCAAACTTCAATTGAATGTACCGGGTGCAAAATAAACCGGATTTTAGTGAAACCAAAAACATTAGGATCTATTTGTGAATATCTTTCCAACGAATCCGAAAATTCGAAATTTCATAGCGGGGATCAAAAGATATGTCCAGTTGAAAATTCTGAACAGTCGCTATGGAATTCAGGCCCTTAAAAATGGACATTTTGCAAACGACCTCGGATTTCGACGAAACCACTTTTGTTGGGTCCGTGATGTCAAATTATTGCTAGGTTTCAAATTTCATAATTTTTCGAATCAATATGTGAGCGTGGCAAAGGAAAACGCGTTTGACCAATTTTAGTTGATTTTAATCGACTGGAAAATGGCCATTTTTCAAACGGTCTCAGAATTCGACGAAACTAGTTTTGTTAGGACCGTATCGTCAATAACAGCTAGAAAATATTTTTCTGGAATTTATAGAGTTAGTATGTGACCCCAGTGAATTGAAATGCGCGTTCAAATCCAATAAATAGAGTTATATGTTGATTTTAACGGAAACTGATCGAAACCACCGAATCAGCTTGCGATACATATCCCATTGTGTTCGGAATGGGGGTAATATGCTATGAACGTCAGGCGGTGGGCCTCGTTTAGAGGTCGTATGAAAAAGTTGCTTTTTGAAAATAAATTAATTAAATAATAATTCCCCCCCTTCCTTTTTCTCCTTAACCAGCCCCCCCCCCCCCCGTTGAAATCATTTTCAAGTCAGAAAAAGTAAAAGAAAAAAAACCCGCGGTGGATCGCGATGCCACCACCGGCGGCGGAGCCCCACCACTGCCGCTCGTTCGAGCGCCTCCCCCTTCTTCTTCCCGTCTGCCTGTCCTCCTCCTCCACTTCAAATCGAACGAGACCCAAACCCCACTGTCGCGATCCCTAACCGGCCACCCTCCCCACGACGACGACGCCTCCTCCAAGCACCCGCCACCCCACAAGCCGCGCCGCCGCTCCCCCCTTCTTCTTCTTCCCCTCGCGTCGCAGAAACCCCCCCTCCTTCCTAATCGACGCGATACCCCCCCTTTCCCTACTACCGACCCCCCCCCCTTCAGCCTCCCCTCGCGTCGCCGAAACCCCCCCCCCCAAGTCGGTCAACACAGCGCAGAAACCCCCCCTCCTCCTTCAAATGGATGTAAGTTTTTATATTTGTTTTATTTATTTATTTAAGCATTAAAAATCTGATTTTTATTGTAAAATTCTGATTTTATTTATATGGAAGCTAGGATTCTTCCTTTATTTAAATGTGATAAAAATTGGATTTTTATTAAATGAGAGACGTGATTTTTCAAATAGAAAAGATTAGATTTTTCAAATTGGAAAGATTAGATTTTTCAAATAGGAAAGATTAGATTTTTAAAATAGAAAAGATTAGATTTTTGAAATTGAAAAGGCGAAATCTTTATAGTTGAAAAGGCGCGATTTTTATATATTGAATAGCGAAGTAAAAATTCGATTTTTATATATTGAATAGCGAAGTAAAAATTCGATTTTTATATATTGAATAGCGAAGTAAAAATTCGATTTTTATATATTGAATAGCGAAGTAAAAATTCGATTTTTATATAATGAATAACAAAGTAAAAATGTGATTTTTATATATGTAGAGAATACGGGCAAAGAAAGTGACAAAAAGGCGAGAATGACGAAGACTTCTACATATGAAGTGTCGTGAAGTTGGATAGCTATCGGTGAGAACTTCTCACTCTTCAATTTCTTTTTCTAGTTATATATATACTAGGATGCAGACGGTGTTTAGTAGCACCCGACACCCGTCATCCACAGACCATGGATGGCTTGTTTGTTTAATTGTTTGGTTGTGTAGTTGGTTAGATTATTTGGTTTGAATTGAATTGTTTGGTAAAATGAAATTGATTTGATTGATGTGTGAATGGCGTGGGCCTTCACTAGACCGGGGATAAGGCTAGGCCTTGTCCCGTTTCTAGTATCGTGCCGTTATGCCTTCGAAATTTTCTAAAAATAATTTAGAAAAATAAAGATAACATTTTATTTAATAAATGAACCGAATAGAATATTCATAGGTTGAATAAAATAGTTTGATCGTTAAAAATATAAATTTTAACGTGAATGTGAATAAATAAATATTCATTTACAAACCGGACGGTTTGTTTATGTACACCTATTTGAAGGACATTGATTAGGACGATAAATTTTACACATCGCCCAACTGCACAAATAAAAATCTGTGTTTGATTGCTTGAAACCCCACACGGGTATTAGGATGATATTTGACGTACACTAATCCCGATTGTTTAGTTGTATGTCGATCGATTGATTGACAGGCTGTTATAAGCGTTGAATATTTATATTTGATGCTTATACAGTGTAGGATGCACTTTGGATGATGGTTGATTATTCATCGTTGTTATCGTATACATGTGTTGTAGAAAATCCATATAATTAACATTATATGGTAATTGTTTGGGTCTCATTCCAGTTTTGAAATAGAAATATTTGAAATGAAATATTTGAATAGAAATATTTGAAAAAGAAATATTTGAAGTAGGATATTTGAAAATTGAAATATAAGAAGCCGCGTTGATAGATTGACGCCATAGTGACGTGAACGATATTTACATCGATTTTATTCATTCTTCAATGAATATTGATTTGAATTGAAATTGAATTAATTTGAAATTCAAATTGAATTGAAAACGAATGGAAATGGAATTAAAAATCGTTTTGAAAAGAAAATCGACGAAGTATATATTATATATATATATTATATATAATATAATGGCCTGAATAGAACGCGCCGCGCCGCGGCAGTTCGCGAATTTCGACCATTGACTTCGAACGGATATTGCGGGAGATCCGACCGTCGGATTCTCCTAAAACCAGAACCGTTGGGTTCGTATCGAAAAGAGCTTTCTAACGAATATTAGAAATTTGAAATCTAACGGTTGGATTTGGAATTATGTTCAAATCAAATTTGAAATAGGTCGCTGTAAGTGCAGTTCGATGGCCGTTGATGGAAATCGACTGTACGGGCCTTGATAAAATTATTAAAAATAGTAATAATTTATGTAAAATCATAAGAAATGATTTAGAAAGAATTGGGATGAAAAACTCCATATTTGAAAAGATAAAAATAAATTTTTATCGAAATGAACTAGTTTTGAACTAGAATTATAATTCTATTTATTTTTAAATAAATAAATTGGATTTGAAATGGTTTTGAAAATAACCAGAATTTCCTATGATTGCATTGGAATGGATCTGAATCGAAATTGTCTTCGGAATATTTCGATGTTGGATTTCGTGATGATACAGATATTGTTATGGGAATTTGAATGATATATTGATATCGTTATTTCCAATACGATATTTGTTCGTCGTAGAATTTGATATTGAATATAAGCCGGTATATTTTCTATTCGGAGCCTTGTATTTAATATCAAATGTGATTTGGGTTTGTCGTGAATGGTGTCTTCATTAACACTGTTCTTGAACCCAGTTGAGAAAAGATTAAATCTTTTTATTTAGATTTGGTGAAGTGTACCAATTAAATAATATTTAATTGGAATGGAATTGATATTGATTTTTGGGTTTATCGTGAACAGTGTTTTAAATAACACTTGTTCTTTAACCCGATAATTAATGGAACGTGATTTTGGGTTGTTGTGAACGGTATCTTTAATAATACCGTTCTTAGACCCCAAGGAGTTAAGAAAATCAGAAACTAACTGGAGGTTAGTTAAGTTGAATGGTTTCAGAGGTATTGATCTGATGTTGGTTTCGGCCTTCGGGGTTAATACTTAGGGAATTGCTCACTTGCTAATTTACAGTTAGGGACTGATTGAAATGTGATGTGATTTTGGGTTTATCGTGAACCGTGTTTTAAATGACACTGATTCTTTAACCCAGTTAAAGATTAAAACTAAGTGGAGTTTTAATGAATCTTTAATTAGATTGAAATGATCGAGAATGGAGTATCACCAGTTTTGCTCCAGGCGATAGTTAAATCTTTAATTAGATTTGAACGTGAAATGGTAATTGAATTTACCAATAACACCGTGGTGTTAGATATGAAGTATTACCAGTTTTACTTCATGGGATGAATAGGTTGGGATTGGGAAATTAAAATAAATGATTACTTCGGTAAGGTTCGCTAATCCCGACTAGTTTGAATCGAAATTCAAAAGGATAGATTAAAGAATAAATATAAAGAATTTATCTTTGATAAAATTAATGGGAACCTTTCCCTATGAATGTGAAATTTAGAAACTAACTGTCGGTTAGCTAAGCAGAATGGTTTCCTGGATATTGATCTGATGTTGGTTTCGGCCTTTGGGGTTAATATTTGGGGAATTATTCTCTTGATTAATTTACGGTTAGTGACTGATGAATTGGAATGAGGCGTATGTTGTGTTTGTGTAACACTTATTTAAAATATACGCGAGTTATTCGGAAAGACCGGGTTTATCCCATTCTGAATAACTGATACGACGATATGTCGAAGATGAAGACGGTGGTTGAAGACCGGAGGTCTTCACGTCGTTTGGGTGATTACTGATGATCTTGATTGGGCTGTACACCCAAGAAGATGGAAACAGTTGGTGATCGTCCAGACGTACTTGGAGATCGATGGATATGCGGGGTACTAGGTGCCTCCGGTTTCGTTCAGACCCAGAGCGGACTTGTAAATGGACTTTGTGTCTGACATTGGATTTTAGTCCGTGTGATTGATCTCTATTAAATATATATCTGTTTGGCGGCGGAGAATTTATTCTCTTGCTTAACGCCCTTCTCTGAGACGTACGAGCTCAGGGGTTATATATTGATGGATATCAAACGCATGGAGTGAATTGCCTGTGTGGCATGCCTAAGGGGCAATTGATCGAGGCTTCTGTTGAAAAGAAAAGTCTTGTGGTGATGATCAAAGCACAACCTATGTGGCACAACTTTGTGTAACGTGAATTCACGAGCCTCGCACCCCGGTTGTGAACCAAAAACGGGAGAGGACCTCAGGGAGGGCATGCGTTTCTTTCTAGCTAGGGTGGTTTCAGTGACCTACCAGCCCTGACATTTATATACTTTTCACCTGTGTGGTTGTTGCTGTTGCGAGGCGCCTCGGTTTGATTGGACGATCCGGGTCCGATAGAGTCATTCGTTGGCTCATTTACACCCCCAAAGGGCGGGGAAACGCAGTGTTCAGGCATTTTAATCCACATCGGTGGACCGGCCCTGACGATCCAAGGGCCCACCTGAGTCTGGGTCCTGAGGCTCGGGCTAGAGAGTCTCGAATCGGTAGAGGACGATCCCTAGCCTCGGTTCATAGATGGAAATTCAATTTCCAAATACGTAACTTTGCGGTTTTATTTGTAAACCTATATATGGCGACATAGTGGCATGGGACGCTCATGTCGCCTATGATTGATACTTATGATTTGAAGTTGTTTTATACACTATGCACTTATAATAGTATCAAATGATTTGTTTTAAACGTATCAAGCATTCTTTGACTGTTATAAGGGAAAACCCTATCCCCCAGCTTGCGTTGCATTGTGTGATAGGACCTGGGTCTTATAACAGCTTCATTTTTCTTTATTTAGCATTGCGCTGTTGTTTTATGCACTGGTATTCTTGGGAGGAAACCCGTTTCGTGTTATACGGCGTGGTCCCTTGATTTACCTAACCTTCAAAATAAAGATTAATAACTGTTTTAGTTCTCACACCAGTCACATGACTGACCTGGAGTTTATTGTTTTAACCTAAACTCTGGGTGCCCCTATTTTCCGCACGGGCAGCTAGTAGTTTTGGTTTTGCAGATTTATATTCACAGGATCCTGGTTTACAGCTGGAACGATATCCGGAAAGCTTTGTATCCGTATATCTCCTTCTAGTTGTGTATTGTATTATTTTCCGCTGCGATGTATTTAAATGTAATTTAAATCTCTGATATTTCTGTGTAATATTTATTTGTTTATACTCTGTATATTCATGTATTCTGATGCATTGTTGTAAAATACAATGAAATGTTCTTCCGTATGCGTTCTATTTTGTCGTGTTCTCAAACGATAGGGAGTTTCGAATGGTCTGGGTCGGTTTAGCGACTGGTTCGGATCGAGCGAAATTCCTTTTCGTCACATATATACAAGTTATATGTTTGAAAAGTTAATCAACTAATTGATTGCTGGTTGTGATGTTTGATAATTAGTTCAGCTAATGAAAATATTGGAATGATAATTAATTTAACCAATATGTAAACAAAAGGTAAATTTACCCAAATCGAATCAAATGTTGAACTGAATTGAAAATTGTTTGAAATTGCATACATGCACGTGTATATACATTGAACAGGTCATAGCATGGAAGCTAAGAAGAGGAATAAAACTGTATTCCCGACAAATAGGTACATGTTTACCATTTTATTGGGTTTTGATGATTTTATGAGCCGATTGGTAAGCCGCTTGGCCTTTTCGTTTTCTTTTGGATTGGTGAGGGCCCTATGAGGCAAGCTGCGGTTTTAAAGGTCTCCCCATACAAAAGAGGTTATGGCGAAATTTTTCGAAAATTTAGGGTGTTAGCCAAATTTTTGAAAAAGTAACACCCTAAATTTTCGAAAAATTAGAAATTCTTAGAAACTGAAAAGTTGAAGAATGAAAGCCAGAATGAAAGTCGAGTTGATTAGTTAAACAACTTTCAGCTCCGTTCCTTTTCAAGGACGAAAAGAATTCAGGGGGGAGATTGTAACAACCCGGATTTTCAGATGCAATTTAAAAAATTTATTTTAGCTATTTTAATGAATTTTGAATATATAAAATGAATTATTTTAAATAATAGCTACTAAAAATTTATTTTAATCGAAGTTGGAACGTATAAATTTATTTTAATTATATAACGAGTCAGGAATGGCGCAGCAGTTTGAAAATTCGATTTCAAAGCAATGTACAGGATTCAAAATAAATCGGATTTCAGTAAAACCAGAAATATTTGAATCTGTTTAATTATATCTTTCTAACGAATGTGAAAAATTTAGATTTCATAACGGGAATTAAAAGTTATGTCCAATTTAAAATTTGAAATAGTCATTATGGAATATATATTTTTTAAACTAATAAATAGCCATTTTGCAAACGACCTCCGTTATCGATGAAACCACTTTTGTTGGATCCGGAATGTCAAATTATTGCTAGATTCCAATTTTCAGAATTTTTGGAATTAATATGTGAGCATGCCAAATTTAAACGCGTTTGGTCATTTCCGTTTGAATTTAATCGACTGGAAAATGACCGTTTTTCAAATGGTCTCCAAATTCGACGAAATTAGTTTTGTTAGGACCGTATCGTCAAAACCTATCTAGATTTATTTTTTTGGAATTTTTGGAGTCAGTTTGTGGACACGGTAAATTAAAATGTTTTTTCAAATAAAATATATTGATTTATATTTTAATTTAAATAAAAACTGTTCGAAATAGTCAAATTAGTTTATGAAACATATTCCATTGTGTCCGGAATGGGGGTATTTAGCTAGAGGCTACAGTCATTGGGTTCAATTTGGAGTTCGTATCAATATACAGGTATTTTTGGAATTAAACAATTAAAAAATATATATTTATTTATTTCCCTAAACCTAGATTCCTATTAATGGAAAATTCTGCGCCGTCTCTTATTGCGATTGAGGGCGGAAATCGCTCAAATTTTTAATCCCAAATCGTGACCAAACTACAAAGAATTAGACCCCACTTCTTTGGCGAATATTGTAGAGATTCCTTCACTTTACAAATCCATACCAATTGGCGCGATTATCATAGAGTAAATCATGTAATTTTGGGGTCCAAAGTCACCCCGTTCGAACGCGGTTTCTGGCTACAGCGGGTGCGAGCAGGCTGGCATTCTGGGCGCAGGGGCGAGGTTCGACGGCGGTCGTCGTGGTGATGTTGGATCGTGGTTCGGTACGACGTACGAGGTGCAACGGCGGAGAGAGAAAGTTGAAGGATGGGTTTGGGGTATCGGCCGGTAACGAAGAAGATGAAGGGGGTACGACAACGTACTTGAAAACGTTATTAAAAGGTATAATTATTTTAATTAATTACGCAATTTAATTACACAATGTATTTAATAGCATAACTTTTCCATACGAGGTCCAAATCGCGCAAAACTGGGTCCATTACGATCGTGAGGACGAGAGCTTCACAACAAGACTAACCGGGTCAAATTTGGAGCAAGTTGGAAATTTGGGCAAATTCAATTCCGAACGGTACAGAATTCGCCAGATAAACACTGACGGAGTGGAAACGAAAGTGAGAACTCCTTCTTACTCTAATTATTTTATAGTTAAATATATACTTGGATGCAGACGTTGCTTAGCAGCACCCAACACTGTTTTACTGTACAAACCATGGTTGTTTGTTTGGACTGTATTATGTTGTGATTGTGATGTGAAGTGAATTAATAAAAATATTCATGTGATTGGATAAAATGGTTAATCATTAAAAATATTATTTTTATAAAACTATATAAAATATTAATGTGTTAAAATAAATATTCATTTACAAGCCGGACTATTTGTTTATGTACACATATTTAACTGATGATGATTGGGACGATAATATTTTACACATCGCCCAACTGCATAAATAATAATTTGTGTTTGTTGTTTAAAAACCCCACATGGGTATTGGGATAATATTTGACATACGCTGATCCCAATAATTAGTGGTATGTCAATTGGTGGGTTGACAGACTGTATAAGCATTATTTAATTATTTTAGTGCATATACAGTTGTAAAATGCACCCTGAATGTTGTATGAATTTTTAATGATTGTTTATCATTATTGTTTATACATGTGATGTTGAAATCCATATAACCGAAATTATATGGTAATTGATTGAGTCTGATTCCAATTCAGAATTTACGAATATTTTTAAATAATATCCAGTGCATAATCAAAATCAGATATTTTGAAAATATTATCATTTTAATATTATAATGATAAAAGAATATCCAAATTTGATTTGAAATTTGAAATGGAAATCGTTTTAAAATGAAATTAAAACGAATTTATAAAAGAATATCCAAATTTGATTTGAAATTCGAAGTGAAATGGAAATCGTTTTAAAATTAATTTAAAACGAATTTATAAAAGAATATTAAAATTTGATTTGAAATTTGAAATCGTTTTAAAATGAATTTAAAACGTATTTATAAAGGAATATTCAATTTTGATTTTAAATTGAAATAGACGTGGGAATCATTTTAAACGAATTTATAAACAATTTATAAAATAAGATTTAAATGGAAATCGAAGAAATATATCATATATATATTATATATATATAATATAATGGCCTGAATAGAACGCGCCGCGCCGCGGCCGTTCGCGAATTTCGACCATTGACTTCGAATTGATATTACGGTAGATCCGACCGTCGGATTCTCCTAAAACAGGAACCATTGGTTTCATATCAAAAAGAGCTTTGAAAGAATATAAGAGATTTGAAATCTAATGGTTGGATTTGGAATTATGTCTAAATCAAATTTGGAAAAGGTCGTTGTAAGTGCAGTTCGATGGCCATTTATGGAAATCGACTGTACAGGCCTTAATAAAATTATTAAAAATATTAATAATTTGTGTAAAATCATAATAAATGATTTGGAAAGAATTGGGATGAAAAATTCCATATTTGAAAGGATAAAAATATATTTTTATCGAAATGAACTAGTTATTAACTAGAATTATAATCCAATTATTTTTAAATAATTAAATTGGATTGAGAATGGGTTTTAATATAACCAGAATTTCCAATATATGAATTGGAGTGGATTTGAACGGATATCATCTTCGGAATATTTCGATGTTGGATTTCGTGATTATACGGATATTGTTATGGAAATTTGGAAGATATATTTATATTGTTGTTTCCAATACGATATTTTTTGGTTTCAAAATTTGATTTTGAATATAAGCCGACATAATTTCTATTTAGAGCCTTGTATTTGATATCAAATTGGATTTTGGGTTTGTCGTGAACGGTGTCTTAAATAACACTGTTCTTAAACCCAGTTGAGAAAAGAATAAATCTTTTAAATCAGATTTAGTGAAGTTTTCCAATTAATTAATATTTAATTGGAATTGAATAAAAGAATTGGATTTTGGGTTTGTCGTAAATAGTGTCTTTAATAACACTGTTCTTAAACCCCGTTTGTAAAGAATAAATCTTTTAACTAAGATTATTATAGTTTCTAGTTATAATTAGTAATTGGAATAAAATGAAATGTGGATTGGGTTTATTGTGAACTGTGATTTTAACGACATTCGTTCTTTGACCCAATTAACATTGAAATGTGATTTGGAATTTATAAATCTTTTTGTTAAGATTTATTGGAAATTTTCCAAAGTAAAGCGTTCCAATTTAATTAAATAAATTGGAATGGAATGGAATTCGATTTGGTAATGATCGAAGTGAGCTACTGTGGAGGAAGACCGTTACTATAAATGGAATTTAAAAGGCTTTGCTGTTATTCCATTTATATTATTGGTTGGATACAGAAGTTTATATCGATTATATATACTGGTCTATTTTCCGTGAAGATTCCATAATTAATGGAATGGGATTTTGGGTTTATCATGAATTGTGTTTTAAATGACATTAGTTCTTTAACCAAATTAAAGATAAGATTAATTTCTTAACCCTGAATAATCATTAAGTAATGATTTTTGAAATTAAAACTGAATTAGAGTTTTAATGATTCTATAATTAAATTGGAATGTGAATGAGATAATTTAAATTACCAAATTTGGAAATGATCGAGAATGGAGTATCACCCATTTTGCTCCAAGCGATAATTAATTCTTTAATTAGATATGAACGTGAAATGGTAACTAAATTTACCAAAAACACCGTGGTGTTAGATATAGAGTATTACCAGTTTTGCTCCATGGGATGAATTGGTTGGGATTGGGAAATTAAACAAATGATTACTTCGGTAAGGCTCGATAATCCCGACTAGTTTGGATAAACCTGTATTTGTTTTGAATTGACATCCAAAGGAAGATTAAAGAATAAATTTAAAGAATTTTTCTTTAATAAAATTAATGGGAACCTTTCCTTAATGATGTGAGTATTTGAATAAAGGAATATTCTGAATTGGAATAAGGCGTATGTTGTGTTTGTGTAGCACTTGTTTATAATATACGTGAGTTATTCGGAAATACCGGGTTTATACCCATTCTGAATAACTGTTTCGACGATAAGTCAACGATGAAGACGGTGGTTGAAGACCAGAGTTCTTCACATCGTTTGGATGATTACTGATGTCTTGATTGGGCGGTACACCCAAGACGAGGTAATAAGTGATGATTGTCCAAACGTACTTGGAGATCGGCCGGATATGCAAGGGCCTCTCTCCTGTATTAGACATATGGGACGAGGAATAAGGTGCCTCCGGTTTCGTTCAAACCAAGAACGAACTTGTAAATGTATGTGTGTCTGACATTGGATTTTATTCTGTGTTGATTGATCTCTATTAAATATATTCTGTTTGGTGGCAAAGAATTTATTCCCTTGCTTAACACCTTTCTCTGAGACATACGAGCTCAGAGGTTATATATCGATAGACATCAGTCGCATGGCGTGAATTGCCTGTGTGGCATGCTGAGATGCGGATGATCAAGGCTACTGTTGAAAAGCAGAGTCTTGTGGTTGATGATCAATGCACGACTTTAAATAACATAGCTTTCTGTAGCGTTAATTCGCGAGCCTCACACCCTGGTGTGAACTAGAAACGGGAGAGGACTTTGGGGAGGACATGCGTTTCCTTCTAGTAAGGAGTGGTGTCATGGTATGGAGGCCATATATATTTACTTATGTGGATGATGGATAGCGAGGCGCCTCAGATATATCGGTCACTACAGGGCCGATGGAAGACATGGTCGACATATTGACCATACTTACGCCCCATAGGGCGGGGAAACGTATTGTTCAGGGATTATTAATCCACTTTGCACTTAGGTGGACCGGCCCTGACGATCCAAGGTGCAGTTGCGGCTGACCTTGAGGCTCGGGCCAGAGAGTCTCGAAGCGGTAAGGATGATCCCTTGCTTTCGTTCACAGATGGAAATCCAACTTCCAATACAACATTGTGTGGTTTTAATTGTAGAACTAGTATGCCGACATGATATATGGTACCCATGCCATCAATGATTGATACATTTATATTTGAAGTTGTTTTTAACACTATGCACTTATAATAGTATCAAATGATTTATTTTAAATGTACCAAGCATGTTTGGCTATTATAAGTGGAAACTCTATCCTCCGGCTTGCGTTGTATTGTGTGATGGGACCTAAGTCTTATAATAGCTCCATTTTTCCAAAAATCATTGCGCTATTTGTTTTATGCACTGGTATTCTTGGGAGGAAACCCGTTCCGTGTTATACGGCGTGGTCCCTTGATTTACCAAATTCTAAGGTAAAGTTTTAAATAACTGTTTTAGTTCTCACATTAGTCCCATAACTGACCTGGAGTTTATTGTTTTAACCTAAACTCTGGGTGCCTATATTTTCAACATGGGCAGCTAGTAGTTTTGGTTTTGTAGATTTACTTTTACAGGATCCTGGTTTACAGCTGGAGTTATATTCAGAACGCTCTATATCCGTGTATTTCTTACAGCTGTGTTATGTATTATTTTTTCGATGCTATGTAATGTATTTTAATCTCTGATATTTATCTGATGTATAATATTTATTCATACTCTGTTATATTCTTGCACTCTGATGTAACTGTTGTAATAATCAATGAAATGTTCTACTGTTTGTGTTCTGATTTGTCATGTTCTCAACTTAGTCTGGGCTTTCCCGTAACGGCAAGTTTGGGTCGTTTCAGGGGTATTGTGTCATCTAATATTAATACATTTACTTTTGAAAATAATTTCCACGCTATGCACTAGTAATAATAAAAGAAAATTTTCACGTATCAAGCATGTTTGGCTATTATAAGTTAAAACTCTATCATCCAGTTTGCATTTGCATTGCATGATGGGACTCGAGTCTTATAATAACTTCATTTTTCAAAAAGCATTGCGAGTTTTTATGATCGGTGTTCATTTGGAGAAAACCCGTTCCATGTTATACAGCATGGCCCCATGATATACCTAACTTTAAAATAAAGTAAAATAATTGTTTTGGTTCTTTCACCAGTCCCGTGACTCACATGGAGTTTACTGTTTACCACCCAAACTCTGGGTGCCCTTATTTTCCACACGGGCGGCTAATAGTTTTGGGTTTGTAGATATTCTTAAACCAGGATCCTTGATTAGGGCTGGAGCTATACTCTAGATTACTTTGTGGTCTTCCGCTGTGTGTATTTAAGTTTTCTTTATATTGTAATTCACCGTCCACTGATATTTTTCCGCTATGAATCAACTATTTGTACTCTGAAATTCTTATACTCTAATGTAAAATTGTTGTAATAGCAATGAAATGTTCTTTTACGTTTTATTCTTATGCGTTGTATCCTATAACGGTTTGAGGATTTCTGCCATTTGGATCGGACCTGTGCGGCTTATGGTCGATTCAAAAGGCAGGAATTTGAATTTCAAATAATAAGTTTTGAAAAATAATAATATTTTAATGATTTAAATAATATTAAAATGATTTACTATTGGAATATTTGAGGGAAGTAACCGAAATAGAGTTTCCAAAAATGATTATAGATGTTTTATATAATTAATAAATTATTTTGAAAATTTTTTGCTTCAATTTTAATTATAAATAGAATTTGGTCTGAATAGAACTTGTCGTGCAGCGATTGTTTGCGAACTTCGACCATTAACTTTAAATCAACTTATCGGGAGATCCGACCGTCAGATTCTACCAAAATGAAAAACATTGGGTTCAAAATGAAAAGTGCTTTCAAATACAATAAAAGGTTTTAAAATCCAATGGTTAGACTTAAAAATAAGTTTAATTCTATTTTTGGAAAAGGTCGTTATGGATGCAATTCGATGACCGAATTTGGAAATCGATAGTATGAGCCTTATAAAAATAATTAATAATAGGAATAAATTATGATAAATCATAATAAATGATTTGAAAATATTATGGTTTGAATATACCAATTTTTGGAAGATAAAAAGTCATTTTATCAGAATGAGTGGTTTAACAACTAAAGTAAAGAACAAAAAACAATATGTGATGATTCCTAAGAGTACAGTCCAATACCACCTATAAGATCTAACTGGAGGCTTTCCATTAGACGAGAGGTGGGAAGAACCAAAAGAAAATCAAATATTTGACAAAGAGCAGATGAATTTTTCTATAGATAAAGGATACAGTACTTTAAAATAAGATATTGGATTGAAAGGGTTCGAATATAACCAAAGTTTTCAATGTATGAATTTACTTAGATTTGAATGGAAATAATCTTCGGATATTCCAATATTGAATTCAGTAATTATACGGATATTGTTGAAGGAATTTGGAAGACATTGATATATTCTTTACATGGTATCTGTTGATTTCAGAATTTGATGTTGAATATAAGTCGATATAATTTCCATTCAGAGTCTTATATTCAATATCACATTGGCTTTTAGGTTTGTCGTGAATGATATTTTTGAATAACATCTATTCTTTAACCCAATTAAAGACATGATTAATTTCCAAGGTTATGTAATCATTGAATATTGGTTTTTGGACATTAAAACTATGTTAGAGTTTTAATAGATCTTTAAATAAATATTTGAAAAAATGAAATGGACATTAAATCTAAGTTCGAATTTTAATAGATCTTTAATTAGAAATGAAAGAAGGTAATTAAACTTAACAAAGCATGGGGAGTGTTAGATATGGAGTACCACCAGTTTTTCTCCATGGGATGAATAGGTTGGGAATGAGATAACGATATGAGTGATTATTTTTGTAAGGCTTATAAACCTTAATTTGAGTTAAGTTTATGAAAAGAAATTATATAATCTTTTGAAATAATTTCCAAAGAAAGATTCAAAAAAGAAGTTTAAAGGATGTAAATTTCTGATAAGATTTATGGAAGTAATTCCCAATGTAAAAGATGATTGAACAAAAAAATATTTCAAAATGAAATGAGACTTATGAAATGTTCATATATCACTTGATTTTAAAGTTTCCTATTTGGAAAGACCGGGTTTCGACCCATTCTGAATAACTATATGATGAATATTGATGATACTAAAGACAGTGGTTGAAGATCATAGATCTTCACATCGTCTGGATTATTGCTTATGTTTTGCTTGGAAAGTACACCCAATACAAGGTTATAAGTGGTGGTCATCCAAACGTACTTGGAGATTGACCGGCTATGCAAGGGCCCCTCTCCCTTAGGGGATGATGAGTAAGGTGCCTTCGGTTTCGTTCAGACCCAGAACGAATTGTAAATTGATGTTTGTAAGATGTTGTATTTCATAACATAATCGATCAGTTGCCACTGATGATATATATATATATATATATATATATATGGTGACGGAGAATTTATTTTCTTAGCTTAACACCCTTCATTGAGCCGTATGAACTCAAAGGATATATTATTAATAGAAATTGATCATATGTGTGAATTGATAATGTGGCATGCCAAGTGGTTGATTGATCAAAGCTTTTGTTGAAAAGTAGAGCATTGGGGATATTGATCAAAGCATGGTTGATATAGCGTAGCTTTGTGCTGAAACATGACTTCGACAAGCCTCAGAACCCAGTAATGGCCTAAAGAAGGATAAAAGACCACAGAGAAGCAAAATAGTGATGCCATTATATGGAGTCCAAGCAATTTACCTATGTGGATGACGAATTGAGGCGCCTCGAATGATGGTCAAATACGACCTGGACAACGATCAAATAAGGTCGGGGAATGTTATGTTCAGGAGTAACCCGCGGGAATTGGTCGGCCGGCTCTACCGCTCTTGGTGCACAAGCATGTGAGTCCTGGACATCTTGCTAGAGATGGTTCTGAATCGGATAAGGAAGATCCATTGCCTTGGTCGTTGATGGAAATCCTACTTCCAATACAAACCCTGCAGTTTCAGTTGTAAACCTATATGGCGACATAATAGGATGAGGTATTATTCCATCTAAGATCGATACATTTACTTTTGAAATTGATTTCCACACTATGCGTTGGTAATAGTAAAAGAGAAATTTCGCGTATCAAGCTTGTTTGGCTATTATCAGGTAAAACTCTATCCTCCGGTTTGCGCTAGTGTTATGTGATGGGACTTGAGTCTTATTATAGATTCATTTTTCAAAAAGCATTACGAGTTTTTATGATTGGTATTCATGTGGAGGAGACCCATTCAGTGTTATATTATGTGGTCCCGTGATATACTTACTTTAAATTAAAATAAAATAATTGTTTTGGTTCTCATGCTAGTGACTCAAAGTTTATTTTTTTCCACCTAAACTCTGGGTGTTCATATTTTCCACACGGATATCTGGTAGTTTTGGGTTTGCAGATATTCTCAAACCAGGATTCTCGATTATGGTTGGAGCTATATTCTGGATTATTTTGTAGTCATTCGCTGTGTGTATTTATATTTCCGCTGTATTGTAATTTATTGTCCTCTGATATTTTTTCGCTGTGAATCAATTATTTATACTCTTATATTCGTGTACTCTGACGTAAAATTGTTGTAATAGAAATGAAATGTTCTTTTGTGTTTTGTTCTGATGTGTTGCATCCCATAACGGTTCGAGGATTTCTGCCGTATGGATCGGACTTGTGTGGCTTATGGATAATTCAAAAGGCGGGAATTTTTGGGTCGTCACAGTCCCCTTAAATTTTGGTCTTGTTTTAACACTAATGTTTGTGGATTTACAACTTCATGTTCTATTTTTTGCTTCCTTGTGGATTATATTCAAGGTTGGTTCATTCTTTCATCATTCAATTTTTTTGCCTAAGAAGACATTCTAAATATTTTGGTAATATTCATCATATATGTAACTGTATCTTGGTAGATGCTATCAAAGTTTACACTTGTGATTAAATTATGGGACATAATGTTTTGTTTGGCTTCTGGTATTATACTTTATTAGGCTATTTCGTCACACATGTAGAGATCGGGTTTAGATTCAAAGAGAATGTTCCCTACAAACTTCACAGCTGCAAACCAAAATAATCTGTACCAATTTTGTAACTTTAAGAAGCAGGTCTGAGAGAGTATTTTGAAATAGTAGATAGATTTACAGTAATGTAAAGTTACAACTTGTTGTAAATGAAGTCAAATGGCTATCCTGGAGGCACAAAGTGTAAGTAATGCTCAAAGAGATGGAGCAAATATGTGAGGGATGGATAACATGTATCATTGTAGGTTTAGGAATTAATGACCTTAACATGCTATTCTCTATTTTTATAAACTAATTTTATTCTATATGTTTTTTTAGTACCTATACCTATTTTTTTATTTGTATGAATTAATAAAAGCGTACTCATTTTGGAGGCCAGTAAACTTTTTAAATCAATTTGGCGATTCATGGCTAACCCTTCTTCTTCTTCTTCATCTTTTTCTTTCAATCCTTCTTCTTTTCCTCCTCTAAAACCTTATCATCCTCCTCTTCTCATGTTTCTTCTCAGGATAATCAATGGGAATCAAATCGTTCTGGTATCGATAGAAATCAGGCTTAATCCAATGCGATTCCAAATGACTCAGTGAACTCTAGATCTGAGAAATCCTCTGCCAAGTCGGATTTTGCTTCTCTATTTCGTTCACTTCTAAGGAATGTTAGCCACTATAAGCCGATACAATTTGTAATTGGAAAGAAAGAATCTAATAATCTTCCAGATATTGTCAAGGAAGAGGGTCTCAAATATTGGAACAATCGTTTGGTCGGCTTCTTTTTAGATGGTACACTTCCATATCTTGCGGTAGTTAATTTCCTTAAATCTCGTTGGAAATTATTGGGTGAATTTAGTGTAAAATCGGGCGGTTTCAATTTCTACTTCCAATTTTCTAATAATATTGATCGTGCTAAGATCCTTCAGTCTGATCCGCTATTCATTCGAAGATGTATATTTATAATTACTCAATGGGATCCCACTTTAGGTAGTTCTCAGAAGCACATAAAAAGGTTCCTATCTGGATTCACTTGTCCAATATTCCTCTTATTCTTTAGACGTTAGTAGTTATAAATTGGTTGGTGTGCCACGTTGCTAAGTTGATTTGCTTTGATTATAGTACTGAGAAGTTGCAGCGATTCACGTATGCTAAAGTTTTAGTCCAAATTAATCCAGATGCAGAATTACTTGATTATATTGAATTGCTGAGTTAAGGGACTGTCCCTCTGTGAAGCTAACATATGATTGGAAGCCAAAGATTTGCGTCACATATAAATGTTTTGGCCACAGCACTTTAGACTGTGTCAATGGCTGTAAGGAGAATGGTATAGATGGCATGTATTTTGATTGTAATAATGAGGATATTAATGTTGATAATTCAAAGTGTAATCACCAGTTTGGGCGTAATGTCCAACTTGACACTTATGAGAAAGGATGGACCAAAGTTGTATCTAAGAAGAAGATGATTTGGAGGAAGCTGAATGTAGGAAATAAGGATACAACATTGAATGATAAGATACAACAGTTAGTGTTGAGGATATAGTGAACCAAAATAAAACAGTTGGTTTGGAAGAAGATGTTCTAGGAACGTCTGTTGTGAATTCTAATAATACTAGTGTTAAAAATAAGGAGAATGTTCATGTGAATGATTGTCAAGCTTCTAATGTAAGTGAAAAGGATATGGCAAGAAATACTGATGCTAATGTTGATAAGGATTTAAGTGGTAAGGTAGATGGTAAAGCTCAAGGTAGTAAAGTACGTCCAAATGCAAACAGTTCCAAAGAGCTGACGGGGGATTTTGGTTTAAAATCATTGTTTAATGAAGAAGAAGTTGCTACGGGGAAATCGAAATCATTTACAGCTAATTCAGGAGCAACCAACACTCGGTCTTGTTCATCAAGTTTCAGTTTCCAAACTCCAGTTTCTTCTCCATCTGATAGGATTTTCCCTGGTAACACATTGTCTTCTCCTTATGATAAGCTTGCTTCCCCCTCTCACATTACCTTGCCTCCGGCCAATAATCCTGTGACTTCATTTTCTGCTTCATCCCCAATTACTATTTCGGGATTAACCTTTCCTAAAGTGAATACTTCTATGGCATCATTGTCTTCCGCTGCAGGTTTTATTCCAAAGTCCAAAAGCATCAAGTTGAAAGGCAAGTTCTGGGATGACATGGACAAAGGAATCTACTATAAGCTGGAAGACGTAAAGCCTAATAATAGCAACATGAAATCCTTTAAACGACATACAAGGAGAAACCCTTCTCCATTGTTTGATCCTGTTATTAATTGAAATTTTGGTACTGTTTTTCTATGAGATTTTTGCTTAGTGGTGTCTTGGTTTAGTGTAGTTTATCTTTCATTGGAGTAGTTGCTGTTTGATCTAAAAGCAGATGTTGGCAATATTGAAGCAGTTGTTGTTTTTGCTGTTTTGGTTTATGGTAGATGTTGGTAACTTAATTCGGGTTGAAGATACTGGTACAACACAGATATGTGAAGTTAGTAAGATGATACATGGGTGATGTGTTTTGGTGATGAAGATAACTCTTGAAGTTTGTGGATAGCAGCGTGTAGTTGTGGCTTTGTGTTTCATTTATAACTATAGTTAGTGATATGTATTGATTTGGGGTTGTAATATGGTGAACATTATTGTGACAGGCAATACGTTTAGGGATTATTTGGGATATATAGTCATGTACATAATGTAAATTGTGTTAAGTAATAAAAATATTTGCGCTTACCTTTCAAAAAAAAGCGTACTTATTTTCAAAAAAAAACTTCAAATTATATCATATTTGAAATTTATAAATTTTAAAACAGAAAGAAGACAAATTACTCTAGTCAACTTTTATATAATTATTTGGTTTTCTACGTCTATCTTATCTCTATAAAAAACCAATATAAATTTCTTTAGGAAATCATTTAAGTTATGTCTTCAAGGAATATTATACTTCGACATGCGCATAATTTAAGTTAATTCATCAGGAATTTCCAAACGACTAATCTATGGGTGGTAGATATGTATATCTTCATCTGATAGTTTATATAACTTCTTATAGGAGTATACATGATATTCTATCAAAAACAGTGGTAATGAACATTGATGATATGCTGTTGGTTTAACTTTTACCAATTCTAACGCAAAACTTTGCTTTCATAAAAAATTGTCTTGCAATAGCAGGCACTAGTGGTTTTACTATTTTTTTTTCAAGATAACAGTACTTATTACAATTATAGTAATATATCCGAAAGCTATATTTTGGAAGTACTAAAACATTCATCATTTATAATGTAACAAAATTCAACTAATTTAGATTGAATTAATTCTGAGAATTTAAACCTATGTTGTATACGATTAGTTTAACCAAAGAAATCTAAACGATAAATTAAAATAGAAATTGACTTAATTTCAAAATATAACATAAAACAAGTCATTATTTTAATGGTAAATACTGGTTTCTGAATTTAAACTATTTTTATATAAAAATATTCTAAAAATATTTATAGTTAAAATGTTGATGTCCTTTTCATCAAATTTTGATTTTGATAGCTCTGCTTTAAATCGAATTATACAATCAGTTAACGATTATCGGTAACAGACTCAGGGCCGTCTCCAAGGGCAGTCGAACCAGACTGCCGCCTGGGGCAACCCCTCTAGAGGGGGCAAAAGATGGTGGTGGATAGTTAACATTAGAACTATAAATAATGTAAATATATTTGGCTATGTGTGCGGTTATTTGCTGAGCTTGAGGTGGGGTGTTCGATTTCGCCAATGTGATGAACCCAAACTCCCGTGCCACGAAAGCAAGGATAATCATTGGAATATAACACATTTATCATAAGAGCAGATTACAGATAACAACATGACACATTAAATCATAGAATAGTATTCATCATCATAGCAGCGGGATCATAAATGTCATCAACATCAGAGTTGCACAGACACAGGATACTACTTAGTACATAAAGGTTCCCACAAATAGAAAATAAGTCTAGAACATCCTCAAATACAGCATAGATAAAGTGATGTATAAATGTCCCAAAATAGAGATAAAAGATAAAGATAGTCGTCATCTTCTACCAAAAGAGCACACCATGCTGCAGTGCAAATCCAAAAATAAGCTTGTTACCTATTTACTTGGCTGCACGTGTAAAAAATAAGGGCACCCGAGTTTGCAAGTGAAAATAAACTACGAGTCAGTCATGGGACTGGTATGAGAAATCTTACTTAACTTATCTAATAATAAGGCTAATCACTGGACCACGCCGCTAACGCTGAACGGGTTTACTCCATTGGATTGCCAGTGCATAAAATAATTAAATCTTTTAAAACAACGCAATGCTTTTTAGAAAAATGAAACCATTATAAGACTCAAGTCCCATCACACAATGCAACGCAAACCGGAGGATAGAGTTTTACCTTATAATGATCAAACATGATTGATATGTATAAAACAATAATGATTTAATATTATCGCTAGTGTCTAATCAGTTTAAAACACTTTCAAAATAAATGTATCAATCCTAGACGGCACAGAAACCATATACTATGTCGCCATAAATGGGTTTACAATCAAACCCATAATGTCGTATTGGAATTTGGGTTTCCATTATGAGTCGAGGCTAGGAATCATCCTCACCGATTTTGAGACACTCTAGCAAATGCCTCAGGACTCAGACATTGGCGAGCCGTGGTTAGCGGTAGGGTCGGTCCATAAATACTTTAGTGGATTGGTTATTCCTGAACAATACATTTCCCGGTCCTATTGGACCCATCACTTGGCCAGCAGCAACCAATATTCGAGGGGCCTTACAATGCATCATCCACATAAGTAAAAATGTCAGGGCTCTATACCATGACACCACTTCAAGCTAGAAAGAAACGCAAGTCCTCCATATGGTCATCATTCCGTTTTTGACTCGGACCGGGGTGTGAGGCTCGTGAAGTAACGCTATACACAAAGCTATGCTAATTAAATTTGTGCTTTGATCATCAACCACAAGGCTCTGCTTTTCAACAAGAGCCTTGATCATTTGCATCTTGGCATGCCACATTGAAAATCCACGCCATGCGACTGATGTCTATCAGTATGTAACCTCTAAGCTCGTACGTCTCAGAGAAGGGTGTTAAGCATGAGAATAAATTCTCTGCCACCAAACAGGTATATATTAAATAGAAATCAATTCACACAGAACGAAATTCAATGTCAGACACACATCCATTTACAAGTTCGTTCTGGGTCTGAACAAAACCGGAGACACCTTATTCCTCGTCCCGTATGTCCAATATGGAAGAGACGTTCCCGCATATTCGGACAATCAACGAGTACGTCTGGACAACTACCACTTTAACCCTGTCCAGGGAGCAAACCATTCCAGGGTATCAGTAGTCATCCGTTCGATGTGAAGATCGCCGATCTTCAACCACCGTCTTCAATGTTTTCGATTTTAAATCGTCGTATAATTATTTGAAATGAGATTTAACTCGGCCTTTTCAGATAATTCTCGAATATATATAATTCAAATCATTTCATATCATTAATATTATTTTATAATGATTTATCACTACTTTTATTTATATAAAAATAGTCCATTTAATTCGAATGACGTTTCAAATCGTTACGCGGCTCTGGCATTGTTTTTATCCAAATTTGAATTACACATTTCTCAAAATCTAATCATTGGATCTTAACAAATTTAATATATTTGAAAACATCTTTCCAAAGCTAACCTAATGGTTCCAATTTTTGGAAAATCCGACGGTCGGATCTTTCGGTATAATCATTTAAAGTTACGACTCTGAAACATGAACTACCGCGCGCGTTTCGTTTAATTTTAATATATATATATATATATAATTCATTTGAAGATTTCAACTAACATGTTAAAAATAATGTTTTAATCAAGTAAATTCATATTCTAACATTCTCCTTATTCTAATTTAACATGTTGAAAATGTCATTTCTAATAACGTAACATGTTTTATATAAAATCCTTTTTATTCTAACATAACATGTTGAAAATGATGTTTCTAATAACATAACATGTTTTATATAAAATCTTTTTTTTTTCTTTTCAAACTTAACTTATAAAAATGTCATTCTCAATGACAAAACATGTTTACATAAATTTCTATTTATTCTAACTTAACATATTAAAAATGTCATTTAAAATGGCAAAACATGTTTAGCATAATATTCTTTTTATTCTACTTTAACATAAGAAAATGTCTTTTTAAATGAAAAAACAAGTGTTAACATATTTTTCTATTTATTCTAATCTAACATAAGAAAATGTCTTTTTAAATGACAAAACATGTGTAACATGTTTTTCTATTTATTCTAATCTAACATAAGAAAATGTCTGTTTAAATGACAAAACATGTGTTAGCATGTTTTTCTATTTATTCTAATCTAACATAAGAAAATGTCTTTTTAAATGACAAAACATGTGTTAACATGTTTTTCTATTTATTCTAATCTAACATAAGAAAAAAAAATTAAATGACAAAACACGTGTTAACATGTTTTTCTATTTATTCTAATCTAACATAAGAAATGTCTTTTTAAATGACAAAACATGTGTTAACATGTTTTTCTATTTATTCTAATCTAACATAAGAAAATGTCTTTTTAAATGACAAAACATGTGTTAACATGTTTTTCTATTTATTCGAATCTAACATAAGAAATGTCTTTTTAAATGACAAAACATGTGTTAATATTTTTTTTCTATTTATCCTAATCTAACATGAGAAAATGTCTTTTTAAATGACAAAACATGTGTTAACATGTTTTTCTATTTATTCTAATCTAACATAAGAAAATATCTTTTTTTAAATGAAAAAACATGTGTTAACATGTTTTTCTATTTATTATAATCTAACATAAGAAAATGTCTTTTTAAATGACAAAACATGTGTTAACATGTTTTTCTATTTATTATAGTCTAACATAAGAAAATGACTTCTTCTTTTTAATGTTTCAACAATTTATTTAAAACACGATCTTTTTATTGAATCTAACATACATTAAAAATGTTTATTTTAATTCTCCAACAATTTATTTAAAACATGTTCTTTTTATTGAATCTAACGTACATTAAAAATGTTAATTTCAATGTTTCAACAATTTATTTAAAACATGATCTTTTTATTGAATCTAACATACATTAAAAATGTTAATTTTAACGTTTCAACAATTTATTTAAAACATGATCCTTTTATTATCTATATACAATAAAAGCAATTTTTTACTATATAAACAACTATGATAATTCTATGACTTTTATGTACAATAAAAAGGAAATTTTTATTGTTTAAACAATTGTGACAATTCTATGATTTTTATATACAATAAAAAGGGAATTTTTATTGTATAAATAATTATGACAATTCTATGATTTATATATACAATAAAAAGGAAATTTTTATTGTATAAACAATTATGACAATTCTATGATTTTTATATACAATAAAAAGGGAATTTTTATTGTATAAACAATTATGACAATTCTATGATTTATATATACAATAAAAAGGAAATGTTTATTGTATAAACAATTATGACAATTCTATGATTTACGTATAAAATAAAAAGGAAATTTTTATTGTATAAAAAATTATGGCAATACTATGATTTATATATACAATAAAAAGGAAATTTTTATTATATAAACAATTATGACAATTATGAAAAATTCTACTACCCAATTCAATCCAACGGATCATTGCAATCAAAATCAATTAATTCTAATCTCGTACAACACACATGTAAATTTTAACAGTGTATATATAAAAATTTCGCATCGCAATCACAATTAATTTTAATTTTAATTAGAGATCTCACAGTGATTTTGAATTCCTCAAAAATTGTAGATCGCTTTAAATTTCCCTGGTCACTGCTAAAATGTAGTAGACACTGCCACGATCCCAACGGTTCCTGTTTCATGTGATTTTAATATCGTAGGAACAAGTTACGAATTTTTAAAGTTTCATAGTATTTAAATTTTATTAATAAATTAATTAATTTAAAAATAATACCTTCTTCTTCCTTATATACTTCGGCCGACAGTTTTTTATTTGGGTTCAAACTTAGGGTTTCACCTTTCTTCCAATTGGTTGCACGAGGGGGAAATCGGATTGCACCACGTCGGAGGGAAAGGAAGCGTGCGCCGGGGGGGGGGGGGAGGGGAGGGGGGTGGAGGCGTTGAACTCGGTGGTCGGTGGAGGGAGGACTTGAGGTCAATGCGGCTGCACTTCGAGGAGGCGGTGCGATCAAAATACACAACTACAGGTAGTGTTGTGCGCATGGATTTGAAGAATGGAGAGAGGACTACAAAATCCTCTAAAGGATCAACAAGTTTTACTGAGTGGATTAGGAGTTATTAGGGGAAGAAGAATGGAGCAGTTCTGGCTATTAAAGAATAGGGTGGCTGCGGCTACAGATGAAATAGGGTTTTAGAATATTAGGGTATTTATAAATATTATATTATTTAATTCTTTTAACCTAAAAGGCCCGTTAATTGATATTAACTCCAAATTAAGCCCAGCGACTGTCTCCCTAGCTAAATACCCCTATTCCAGACACAATGGACCATGTTTCGTAAGCCCATTTGACCGTTTCAGCTTATTTTTCTTTAAATTAAAATATAAACATTTAATATTAAATTTGATTGTACATTTTAATTTACTGGGGCCACATACTGACTCCAAAAATTCCCAAAAAATAAATCTAGCTATGTTTTGACGATACGGTCCTAACAAGATTAATTTCATCGAATTTGGAGACTGTTTGAAAAATGGGCTTTTTAATGGTCGATCTAATTCAATAGAAATTACCAAACGCATTTTAATTTACTGCGCTCACATATCAATTCCAAAAATTATTGAAATTTAAACCTAGCAATAATTTGACATTCCGGATCCAACAAAAATGGTTTCGTCGAAAATAGAGGTTGTTTGCAAAATGGCTATTTTTAATAGCTTTGTTATTATTTAAAAATGGAAATTTTAAATTCTAACACATTTTCTATCAAAATTTCTTAAAATAAAATTTTTAAATTGGTTCTGATTTTCTGGGTTGTTACAATCTCCTCTAATTAAAAAAAATTCGTCCCCGAAAAGCAAACAATAGTACAGTAGGAAACAAAACGGAGAATGCAAAATATTGTAAATGTACCTCAACACAAGAGTTAATCAGAGATGCCCACCCTGAACTTGGGATATGCTTATTTATTGCTATCCTCGGTCTCCCATGTACAGTCTTTAGGATCTCCGCTCAACTGCACTTTAACTAGATGGATCCTCTTGTATCTCAGAACTCTGGTTTCTTTGCCAATAATTTTCACCGGTTCTCTTCTCATTGCTAAGCTTGGGGTAGTCTCCAAATCTTGTTGAGTTTCTTCCTCGACAATCAAGTTTGGATCATGTACATGCTTTCGAAGTTGAGACACGTGAAATACATCATGTACCCCTAGAAACCAGTCAGGCAACTGAACCCTGTAAGCAAGAGTTCCAATTCTTTCGAGTATAGGGAATGGACCAATGAATCTAGGTGCCAACTTCTCTGTCTTCGCGAAACGGACTACTCCTCTCAATGGTGAAACTCTTACGTATACATAATCAACAACAGCAAATGCTAAATCTCTTCTTCTTGAATCTGCATAACTCTTCTGTCGGCTCTGAGCTGTTTGCAGTCGCTTCTTAATGAATTCAACTTTATCCGAAGATTCTCGAATCATGTTAGGACTCAATACTAGTCGATTGCCTAGTTCTACCCAACATGCGGGAGATCTACATGGACTGCCATACAATGCTTCGAATGGCGACATTTGTAAGCTTGCTTGGTAACTGTTATTATATGAAAGCTCAACCAAATGCAAGTGATCTTCCCACGATCCTCCAAAATCAAGAATACATGCCCGCAACAAGTCTCCTAGTATACGGTTCACCCTCTCAGCCTGGCCATCTGTTTGAGGTTGATATGCGGTGCTCAGATTTTATTTTGTCCCCAGCTCCTCTTGGAATGCTTCCCAGTATTTACTAGCGAATATCAGATCACGATCACTAACAATGCTACTGGGAACTCCATGTAGTCTGACAATTTCTCTGAAATAAATCTGCGCCAGACTTTGAGTTGTTCTATTAGATCGGACAGGAATAAAATGGGCAGTCTTCGTGAAACGATCTACGATCACCCATATACTGTCATTGCCTTTCTTGGTTTGGGGGCAAACCATCAATGAAATCCATGGAAATTTGATCCCACTTCCAATCTGGAACCTCTAGTGGTTGCAACAATCCTGCGAGCTTCTGTTGATCGCTTTTGACTTATTGACAAGTAGAACACCTGCTAACATATATGGAAATGTCTCTTTTCATAGATCTCCACCAAAACGTACGCTTGAGATCATGATACATCTTACTCACCCCTGAATGAATACTAAGCTTGGGCTTATGACATTATCTATCACCCTTCTGAGCTCGGGAATATTCGGAACATAAATTCGGCCTAATAACCTCAGGACCCTTTTATTATCAATCTGGAAACTCGAGGGTTCGCCTTCCCGTACTCTTTTACTAATCTTCTGAATAAGTTCATCATTCTTCTGAAGAACAGAGATTTTGTGAATCAATGAAGGCGTAATAATGAAATTAGAGATGATCGCATTCTTCCTGCTGAGCGCATCAGCTACAACATTGACTTTCCCTGGAGTATACAAGATATCTAAATCGTATACCGCAAGAAATTCTAACCAACGCTGCTGCCTCAAATTCAAGTCCTTCTGGGTGAACAGATACTTTAATGACTTATGATCTATATATAATTCGAACTTCTCGCCCAAAAGATAGTGCCTCCAAATTTTCAAAGCAAAAACGACGGCTAACAACGCAAGATCATGAGTAGGATATCTCTTCTCGTGCGGCTTCAACTGACGGCTAGCATAAGCAACTACTTTGCCTTTTTGCATCAATACCGCACTAACACCTCCAAGAGAAGCATCTGTATAGACAGTCAAATCTTGATTGCTATCAATAATAGTCAACACTAGAGTAGTAGCCAAACTTAATTTCAGCTCTTGGAAAGCTACCTCACACTCAGGTTCCAATTAAACTTTGTATGCTTCTTGGTAAGCTTTGTTAATGGATAAGATAGCTTCGAAAAATCTTTAACGAATTTCCGATAATAGCCAGCCAATCCTAGAAAACTTTTGACTTCTGTAGGTGTGCTAGGCTGCTTCCAATCTCGAATGGATGTGATTTTGCATGGATCCACTGAAATTCCTTTCTTCAATACTACATGACCGAGGAACTTCACTTCTTCTTGCCCGAATATGCATTTAGAAAATTTGGCTTTTAATACATTCTTTCTCAGAATATCGAAAACTTCTTCCAAATACTTTTCATGCTCGGTAGTGGACTTAGAGAAGATTAAGATGTCGTCAATGAAAACCAGCACAAATTTATTCAAGACATCGCGGAATACTCTGTTCATCAAATCGACAAAGTAAGCAGGAGCATTACATAAGCCAAACGACATTACTAACCACTCATAGAATAAGTCTGGACCTCTGAAAGTTGTCAAAGGAACACACTCTTCAGCAATACGCAATTGATGGAAACCTGTAGCTAGGTCCATTCTAGAGAACACTTGTGCTCCATTCAAGCGATCCAATAAATCATCAATACGCGACAATGGATATTTGTTTTTCAGTGTGCTTATTGAGGTCTCGGTAATCCACACGTAGTTTGAGAGTCCCATCTGATGTTGGAACAAACACTACTATTGCACCCTAATTTGAAAAGCTAGGCCTGATCAGACCTTTCCGCAAAAGTTGTTTAGTTTAATGACACAATTCTTCTTTCTCTTTCAATGTCATTCTTCAAATAGCATGCACAACTGGCCTTGCATTCGAAACTAAATCGATCCTGAAGTCAATTTCTCTTCGCGGAGGTAAGCTATCAAATTCTTCAAACATATCCGCATAATTTTTAACTACAGGAATATTCTCAATAGAAGTAGGAGTAACTTCTAGAGAAGAACAAAATTCTTTTCTATCATTTTCTGAGCCGTGGCATGATATAGAAATAGTATTCCCAAAATTTGTTTTAGTCTTAACAATTCTTTCGGCACACAATACTTCAGCCTCATACTTTTTTAGCCAATCTAGGAAAAGAATAACATCGTACTTAGAAAAATTCATGACGATTAGATCAAAAGAAAACTAGTAACGAGAATAAGAGATTGGCAATCAAAGAAATTAAATCTAAAGACGTCGGTTTCATTATCGGGATTTAAACCAAGGTCACCTGGGTGAAAGCCTGGTATCCTAACCTGGGTGAAAGCCACATAAATCTAGAAATGTTAAAATTCCATTAAACAATGACCAGGGTCCGTGAATTCTTTACAAACAAAAACTCTATCATGGCTCTTCTTCCCCAATGCTACCACTAGTAACTGAGGTGACTCCCTTCCCATTGCATCTACAAGCATAGGTCTTCCTTGTCTCCTCGTCCAGTCGTCTGCTGGACGTAAGACACAAATTTAAAAAACTAGGAAATAAACTTTGGCTTGAGAGAAGTTGATTACCATGTAAAGAGCACTATTAAAGTAATATCTATTCAGTAAAGTAAAATATCAAAATAGCGTAAGCGGGATTACCATTATTACCCTTACACCTTTTATAATATCGTAGTCTATACAGATACCGTTAAGTCCACAGTAACGTAGTGGCTATCAGAGATCACTCCATAGGTACAATACAAATCAAAATCGTATGGGGTTCGATCAGGATAATATGACAAGGCACACGAGGGATACCCACGGTAGGATTCTACCGGATTGCGAACCTAGACTGGTGGTAACGCATAGCCCGATTACCGCCCAACTCAAACAATACTCCAAATTCAAGGGTGCGCACCTATCAAATCACAAGGTAATAGATATGGTTTCGAAGAAGCATGTCCAATAAGAGTAGCTAACTCAATTGGCCTGGGTATGACACCTGTTTTAGTCATTTTAATTATGACCCGAAGGTCAAGGCTATCCATTATCGTTCTCTTTCTTCAATCCAGTAATCGTCGTCAAACCATCCTACTTCATTCTGGAACTCCACCGTGTACACAATTGTTAAAGTGGTTTTCAGTATTGGAAGAGAGTATGGCAATAGCTGATCCCGGTCTCTTTAACAACCAATCGTTTACATTTTTCACACCGTGGTCAATATTTTATAAAACACTTTATAAAATCGTTTAAAGGAAATCTTAGATTTAAAATAATTTTATAACATATGTATACAAATTAAAATTTATTAAATAAAATATTTCTGAAAGTACCAAATCTTATTACTTTAAAGAACTTTGAAAAATAAATAAATTGCTTTAAGGCAAAACTCTAGATTTGAATAAAACTGTCTTGATGACTTCGTAAAAATACATATACATATTTGTAACTTTTAATAACCAAAGCATAATGAAATCTTACTCCAAAATAATTTATAAGTTAAAATATTTTATAATTTTTTGAAAATTTCAAAAATAGACCAGCGGTGTCCATATAATAATTTTCTACCTTGGTTAAGTAGTACGGATGTATGTCATTTCAATCCGTCAAGTTTCAAATCCCAAGTGTGTATCATTTCAACCTGCATCCCAAATCAATTAAGTTTTTGTCCCTAAATCTATACAGTGATTCAAGTGTATATCATTTCAACCCACAATGATTTTCTAAGCTACAGGGAACTTGTAGTGTGAATTTCAGCAACTAAATAAGCACAAAACAAAATCAATCATCCAGTTAACATAACATCATTTTAATTCATGTGTGTGTCGGTGAGTGCTAACATATTAATAATATTTCAAATGTAGTTATTTCACTTCTAATAAAAATATTAGTCAGGTTTGAGTTAAACTCACCTTCAGTGGCGTAGAATAGAGACGACAACCGACAGACGCTGAAAAAAGAACGACACCGAAACTTCACCAAACTGGACAAACAAGTTACGGTCAACATACGTAAAAATGTAGCGAAATTAGAATTCAAAAATAAAAGTTTTTTTAATACAATAGTCTGTGCCCATTTTATAAATTCAACGTGGTAACGTCCTATACTGGTCCAGTTTACAACATATGTATTATATATATATATATACACACTTTTCCTTTTGGAACAAAACCATTTTTTTCTCTTCGGTATGAACGTATAGTTTCAGTAGGAATATACATACATATCTTAAATTATGGCATATATATATTATAAAGGATGAGATGCATATACAGTAATAGTCGCAGCTAGGCTAAAGTTGACATGGTTCCAATTTTCTTCACATCAGCATTGCCAACGTTGGCACCATTTTCCTTTTTTTTCTTTTTTTTTTAAGATTTTGTTTCCGTTCACTTTAAAGTACATAACGCGTAGACTTTACAAGGCCACATAAGTTTGTGTACTATTTCTATTTGGATATATTTATACAGAACCAATTTTCACAGAGAAACAAGTATATAATTTGTATACATATATATTAGTAGGTTCAGCAACCAAAGTTTCAGTAAAATTTAACATATATATAACTTTGCATTATATTAAACATACCTATAACTCAAAACTTGTGTGCACTGCAGGCCAGTGTAAATTAAAACTTGAAATTTCCACTATTGCCATCAACTAACATCTCAGGTTTCAACTTATATAGCACTTCCAAAGTTGGCATGAAGAACAAAACTCCATGCACTATAAACAAACTAAAACTCCAACGTTTAGCACAATAGTTTGGCAATCGGGAGAGGCTCGGCTGCAAGGGTTTGTTCGGACCAACATCGGCATGGGGTTCAAGGCATCACAACTGTAAAATTCAAATTTTTTTCCAAAAGCATTTTGGATTTTAAAGCAAAACAGAGAGGATAAGGTTGGTGCCGGGCTTTGTTCTATCGAGTTGGTCAAGGCGTTGGTGGCTATGCAGTGCACGCGAAGGGTTTTGATGTGAGGAGCCATGGGTTTCCTTGATGATAGTTCACGTTTTAATGTTCTAACATTCAATTACAAAATAAAAAAATGTAATTTACTCAATTTACCTTGAAGATCTGTAGCGTGAACTGTGTTTGCAAGGAGGAGTTGTTGAGGAAGTGAAAAAGTTTTTTTTTATGAAGAGGGTTCGCTAGATCGAGGTATAGACGAGAGGATGCAGAAAATAAGGAAAGGTGGTGACTGATAATGGATTAAATGGGGTAACTATGGAAGAGTTGGTCAATTACAGCGTTGTATATCTTCGTATCGTTCAAAATTTAAATTTTAACGTTTTTTTAAGGAGAATATAATTAACGGACCCAATTATACTAATTAATAATGTCATACATAATATGGACACTTTATATTCAAATAATGAACCAATTAATTAGCGTAAAAATAACATCACCATTGAAGTCTGCATTATCTGACGAAACTTTATCGTTTGTCACTTTTAATTGGACGCATACCAAATATAAAATTAGTTAAAAAAAATTTCAAAACAAAAATCGTTTTAAAATGGAAATTTTAATCGTATAAAATTTCGGGATGTTGCACTCTCCCCCACTCAAAAATTTTCGTCCCCGAAAAGGAACAGGATAGAGGAACGGAAAACATATGAAGATGGGATAAATTCATATCAAAAATACCTTGATTGAATAATTCTGGATTCGAAGCATGCATGCTCTCCTCTGTCTCCCAGGTGCAATCTCTGTCATCAGCACTCCACCGCACTTTGACCAAACTAACTGATTTTCTTCTCAATTGCTTCGTATCTCTATCCACAATACAAAGTGGCTTTCTT
Source organism: Allium sativum (assembly GCA_030737875.1). Lineage (NCBI taxonomy): Eukaryota > Viridiplantae > Streptophyta > Magnoliopsida > Asparagales > Amaryllidaceae > Allium > Allium sativum. Next base: position 498,872,760 of record CM060920.1, read on the forward strand.
TCGATAGTCAGATTGGGCTCAATACCCAAATTCTCCAAGGCAGTAGGCTGAACAATCAAGGAAGGATCATGCAAATATTTGCGAAGATGGGATACGTGAAACACGTTGTGCACCCCGCAAGTTTCTGAGGCAGCTCAACACGATAAGCCAACAGACCCACTCTCTCCAATATACGGAAAGGACCAATAAATCAAGGAGCAAGCATTCCTTTCCGACCAAACCGAACTACATTCTTCAGTGGAGAAATCCTAAGGAAAACCTGATCGCCTACTGCAAACTTCTCCTTCGCCTATCAGCATACTTTTTCTGGCGATCTTGGGCAATTTTCATCTTGTTTCTAATATCCTCGACTTTCGCTGATGCTTCCAAAATTATATCCGATCCAAGAACTAAACGATCACCTGACTCAATCCAACACGAAGGAGATCTGCACGGTCGCCCGTACAAAGCACCAAAAGGACATGTCTCGATATTAGCCTAAATTCAAGAATTTGGATTCAAAAGATAGAAATTTAAAGATAGACACTTAGAACGACCAAACAAATTAAATGATTACCTGATAACTGTTATTATAGGTGAATTCAACGGAATGGATATGATCTTCCCAAGATCCTCCATAGTCAAGAATATAGGCACGAAGGAGATCTTCTAGAATCTGGTACACCCTCTCCGTTTGACCATCAGTTTGAGGATGGTACGTGGTGCTAAGATTCAATTGAGTCCCTAAAGCTTCCTGAAATGGCTTCCAAAAGTTGCTAGTGAATACGGGGTCTCGGTCACAAACAATGATTGTGGGAACGCCATGAAGTCTAACAATCTCCCGCATATACATCTGAGCTAAACTCGAGCTATACGGTTTGCTTTGACTAGAATAAAGTGAGCAGTCTTCATCAGTCGATCAACAATTACCCATATACTCTCATTTCCCTTTCTCGTCTTAGGAAAACCATCAACAAAATCCACAGAAACTTGATCCCACTTCCAATTAGGAATCTCAAGAGGTTGCAATAAACCAGCCATCTTCTGATGATCAGCCTTCACTTGCTGACATGTAGCACATCTTCTCGCATACAAAGAAATGTCTCGCTTCATGCCACTCCACCAACAAAACCTCTTCATATTCTGATACATCTTTGAAGCACCAAGATGAATAGATAATCTTGACTGATGATTTTCCCGAAGTACTTCCTTCCTCAAACTATCAACATTTGGAACACATATTCTATTCCTGATCCATAGAATTCCTTTCTCGTCAACTTGAGCATCCAAAATTTCATGATCACTACTTTGTCTTCTATAAACATTATCCTTCACAATCTTAAGCATTGGGTCTACATCTTGTTTAGCCGCTATATGATCCAACAAAGAAGAAGAAACATCAATCTAATACAACACTGCTTTCTTATGACTCAAAGCATCAGCGACGACATTGGCTTTACTAGGTGTACAATTAATATCTAAATCATAGGCTGCAAGAAACTCGAGCCACCTGACTTGCCTTTGATTCAAATCTTTTTGTGAAAATATATACTTAAGAGATTGATGGTCCATAAATAATTCAAATTTGGTTACCAAAAGATGATGCCTCCATAATTTCAAAGCAAACACCACGGCCAGCAATTCTAAATCATGAGCTGCATTATTCATCTCATGATTCTTCAGCTGACGACTGGCGTAAGCAATGACCTTTCCATTCTGCATAAGCACGGCTCCCAAACCTTCACGACTCGCATCAGTATAAACCGTCAACCCTTCACTTCCATTGGGTACGGTAAGAACAGGAGCAGAGGTCAGCTTTTCCTTTAATTCCTTAAATGCAGCTTTGCACTTATCATCCCAAGTAAACTTAGTATCCTTCTGGGTTAAAGCAGCGAGAGGTGCGGAGATCCGAGTAAAATTCTCTATAAACCTCCGATAATAGCCAGCAAGACCGAGAAAACTACGAATATCAGTTGGAGTTTTAGGCTCCACCCAATCATTGATTGCAGCGATCTTAACTGGATCAACAGAAACTCCATTCTCTAAAACAATATGACCAAGCACTCGGACTTCATCTACCCAAAAATGACACTTAGAAAACTTGGCCTTTACACATGACCTCTAAGATTTCTAAGAACGTAATTCAAATTCTCAGCATGCTCCTTCTTCGACTTAGAAAAGACCAGAATATCATCAACAAAGACCAAAACAAACTTATTGAGAACATCACGGAAAACACGGTTCATAAGATCGACAAAGAAGGCAGGAGCATTCGTTAAGCCAAAAGGCATAACTAACCACTCGTAGAAACCGTTTTCTGTTCGGAAGGCCGTCTTGGGAATACTATCTTCAGCTACTCTAAGCTGATGAAAGCCTGTAGCAAGATCGAGTTGGAAAAACACTTTAACACCATAGAGCGGATCGAACATATCATTGATTCGAGGCATAGGATATCTATTCTTCAAAGTTAGCTTATTCAATTCTCTGTAATCTACACACATTCGCAGAGAACAATCGGATTTGGTTACAAAAACCACCACAGCACCCCATTCAGAGAAACTTGGTCTGATTAGACCTTTGGAGGAAAGATCCTCAATTTGTTTCTTTAATTCAACTTTCTCCTTAGGTGCCATTCTACGAGGAGGAAGAACTACAGGTCTGGCTCCAGGAATAAGATCAATGCGGAAATTGATTTCCCTCTTAGGAGGAAGAGAAGAGATTTCACCAAAAACATTCGAAAAATTCTGAACTATAGGGGTGGAACTAAGATCAATGGGCGAAGAGTCGTGTGAAAAGATGAAACTTCCAACATAATCTAAAGGCATCTTGCATTCAATTACTTAAAAATTCCCCTTATCATCAATCAAACAAACGGTCCACACTTTACAAGAGATAACAACATCGTATTTCCTGAGCCAATCGCCTCGGAGAAAAATATCGAATGCATTGAAACCGTGAACATAGAAATTTCCAATAAAACAATGTCTACGATAAAGGAGTGTTACTCCTTTACAGATCAGACTGAGGTTGGATGGACCACCAATAGGATTAGACACACGTAAGGACTCCGATGAATATTCAGGTTTCAAAAGACGTTCAAATTTATCACATAATTCAACTGATATAAAACTGTGCGATGCACCGGTATCAAACAAAACTCGTACTGGATGAGAAAATGAAGTAAAGGCACTTAGAAGCGTACCCTGAGTATCGTCGGCAGAAGAAGTGGTAGATGAGGTCAAGGCAAATACTCCCGAAGTCTTTCCCTTCTACTATGAGGGACAGTCCTTCTTATGATGGCTAGGTGAAGACAGAGATAACAGAGGTTGTTGTTTCGAGCCAACTATGCTGGAGGAGGTACAACTGAACTATCCATAGTTGGGAAATGGCTTGCGTAATGTCCCTTTTGGTGGCACCTGAAACAAGTGATGTGGGATATATCTGCTATTTTCTTCCGGGCTGAATATCCAATTCCCTGAGTCTTTTGCCAATTTTTCTGTTGCTGGTTGAAATTAGGCTTCGTTTTCTTTGACCCATCCGAGGCTCCTGGAACTACAGATGTATGAGCCGTTTGCTTTCCTTTGACAATAGGGGAGTTCTCGAAGCGGGTAGCATAGCCCATCAAACTATTAAAAGGTCTTTTGATATGATTCATCAGATTGTAATAAAACTCTGGGCGTGCTCCAAAAATAAACATTTCATTATTCTTTAAAGGTATATCAATCAAGCTCGGCCCAAACCTAGAGAGTTCATTGAATTTACTCTCGTACTCAGCAAAAGTCATGTCACCTTGGCGGAGATCCATGAACTCGCAGTAAAGCTTAGATTTGCCCGCCTGGGGCATCCACTTATCAATAAAAGCCTGCTAACAAAGAACTTAAGAATATAACTAGATTCTAAAGAAAAGATGACTAAACCACTAAGATTAGCTAATGATTCACACCTAAACTGGGCCCAGGAAATACCGGCCTCCTCCGTTTGAGCAGTAATCGATTCCCACCAATGTCGAGCACCCCCTTCCAATTGCCATGAAGATAACTGACGCTTCTGAGCATCTGTGATCTCCAAACCAGAAAATATCCTCTCTAGGTCACTTAGCCATTGCTGGGCTCCAGCAACATTCCCTGAACCAGAAAACTTGTTGCCTCCAAGATGGATGTACTCCTTACTGAGCTTAGTGAATCTAACTGTCTGAACTGGAACTGGTGCGACTGGTTGAACCAGAGCTTGCCCACGACCTCTACCTCTGGTATTCCTGTGGTTACTCATCTAGAAGGATAAAAAATAAACTTAAGATAACTAAAGATTAGATTCAATTTAGCTCAATTTGAAACCCTAAACTATGGAATCCTAGCAACAAGGTCGAAACAAATGGAGAAAAGTTTTCAAAAACTACATTTCAAACAAATCTTTATATCATAAAATACTTTAGAAGCATTTCAAATAATTTGAAACCCATTTATATTTTTAAAATACGTTCTCTCAAGAATGACTCTGAGACTGATTTGTACTCATTCTAGGATATTGCTATCCAATCTCTAATGAGTTTTTACTCCATAGGCTAAGGTTTTGCCTCAACCTGGCTTTGATACGAACTGTAACAACCCACTATTTTGCACTATTCAAATCAACAATAATCCACACATGTCAGATTTGAATGGTTCAAAACAATAGATCATTAATAAAAATTTGGAGTAAATACTCACAGAATCACAGATACAGAAAAAATAGAATAACTCGTAGCGGAAATAAAACAAAACATAGTAATTCATGAAGCTACTACAACCACATAGTCTTCAAATAAAATAAAAAGTGCCAAGTCACTAGGACAAGTACAACTGAAATTTCAAATACATAAGATATGTCTGCTGAGCGATAAACAGAAACAACATGAACTGACTAGCATAGATAAAACTGAAGAACAAACAAGTAGACGACTAAAGCTCCAAATGATCTCTAGCTCCAAGATAACTCCAATGGCTGTGGTACTCACGCTGAACCGAGCATCATGCAAAACAAAACCACTCGGATCAGGACTAATATTCTCATGTAAGTAAATTAACTCAAGTGAAATGTCATAGAAATGCACCAGTAACTTAAAAAATGTTTGGGATTCATTCTCTAAGGATCCGTTAAACTAGATACCATATATTATAATGCGTTATTTAATAATATCTATTCAGTAATGTAAAATATCAAAATAGCGTAAGCGGGATTACCATTATTACCCTTACACCGTTTATAATATCGTAGTCTATACATATACGTTAAAGTCCACAGTAACGTAGTGGCTATCAGAGGGAACTCCATAGGTACAATACAAATCAAAATCGTATGGGGTTCGATCAGGATAATATGACAAGGCACACGAGGGATACCCACGGTAGGATTCTACCGGATTGCGAACCTAGGCTGGTGGTAACGCATAGCCATGACTACCGCCCACCTCAAACAATACTCCAAATTCAAGGGTGCGCACCAATCAAATCACAAGGTAATAGACATGGTTTCGAAGAAGCATGTCCAATAAGAGTAGCTAACTCAATTGACCTAGGTATGACACCTGTTTTAGTCATTTTAATTATCACCCGAAGGTCAAGGCTATTCATTATTGTTCTCTTTCTTCAATCTAGTAATCGTCGTCAAACCATCCTACTTCATTCTAGAACTCCACCGTGTATACAGTTGTTAAAGTGGTTTTCAGTATTGGCAGAGAGTATGACAATAGCCGATCCCGGTCTCTTTAACAACCAATCGTTTACATTTTTCACACTGTGGTCAATATTTTATAAAACACTTTATAAAATCGTTTATAGGAAATCTTAGATTTAAAATAATTTTATAAACATATCTATACTAAATTAAAATTTATTAAATAAAATATTTGTGAAAGTACCAAATCTTATTACTTTAAAATACCTTGAAAATAAATAATTTGCTTTAAGGCAAAACTCTAGATTTGAATAAAACTGTCTTGATGACTTCGTAAAAATACATATACATATTTGTAACTTTTGATAACCAAAGCATAATGAACTCTTACTCCAAAATAATTTATAAGTTAAAAGATTTTATAATTTTTCGAAAATTTCAAAAAATTGACCAGCGGTGTCCATATAATAATTTTCTACTTAGGTAAAGTAGTATGGATGTATATCATTTCAATCCGTCAAGTTTCAAATCCCAGGTGTGTATCATTTCAACCCGCATCCCAAATCGATACAGTTTTTGTCCCAAAATCTATACAGTGATTTAGGTGTATATCATTTCAACCCACAATGATTTTCTAAGCTACAGGGAACTTGCATGTGTGAATTTCAACAATTAAATAAGCACAGAACAATATCAATCATCCGGTTAACATAATATCATTTCAATTCATGTGTGTGTCGGTGAGTGCTAACATTTCAATAATATTTCAAATGCAGTTATTTCACTTCCAATAAAAATATTAGTCAGGTGTGAGTTGAAGTCACCTTCAGTGGCGCAGAATAGAGACGACAACTGACAGACGCTGAAAAAAGAACAACACCGAAACTTCACCGAATTAGACAAACAAGTTACGGTCAACATACGTAAAAATGTAGTGAAGTTAGGATTCAAAAATGAAAGTTTTTTTTTTAATACAATAGCCTGTGCCCATTTTATAATTTCAACGTGGTAACGTCCTATACTGGTCTAGTTTATAACGTATGTATTATATATATAAATACTTTTCCTTTTGGAACAAAACCAATTTTTTTCTCTTTGGTACGAACATATAGTTTCAGTAGGAATATACATACATATCCTAAATTATGGCATACATATATATACTAAAGGATGACATGCATATACAGTAATAGTCACAGCAAGGCTAAACTTGACATGTTTCCAATTCTTCTACACATCAGCATTGCCAGCGTTGGCACCATTTTCCTTTTTTTTTCTTTTTTTTAAATATTTTGTTTCCGTTCACTTTAAAGTACATAACGCATAGACATTACAAGGCCACATAAGTTTGTGCACTATTTCTATTCGGGTATATTTTTACGGAACCAATTTTCATAGAGAAACAAGTATATAATTTGTATTCATATATATTAGTAGTTTCAGCAACCAAAGTTTCAGTAAAGTTTAACATATATATAACTTTGCATTATATTAAACATACCTATAACTCAAAACTCGTGTGCACTACAGGCCAATGTAAATTAAAACTTGAAATTTCCACTATTTCCATCAACTAACATCTCATGTTTCAACTTATATAACAATTCCAAAGTTGGCATGAAGAACAAAACTCCATGCACTATAAACAAACTAAAACTCCAACGTTAAACACAACAGTTTGGCAATCAGTAGAGGCTCGACTGCAAGGGTTTGTTCGGACCAACATCATCATGGGGTTCAAGCCATCACAACTGAAAAATTCAATATTTTTTTTCAAATGCAGTTTGGATTTTAAAGCAAAACAGGGAGGATAAGGTCGGTGTCGGGCTTTGTTCGGTCGAGTTGGTCAAGGTGTTGGTGGTTATGCAGTGCAGGCGAAGGGTTTTGGTGTGAGGAGCAATGGGTTTCCTTGATGATAGTTCAAGTTTTAATGTTCTAACACTCAATTACAAAATTATAAAAATGTAATTTACTCAATTTAACTCGAAGATTTGTAGCGTGAACTGTGTTTGCAAGGAGGAGTTGTTGAGGAAGTGAACAAGTTTTTTTTTTGAAGAGAGTTCGCTGGATCGAGGTATAGACGAGAGGATGCTGAAAATAAGGAAAGGTGGTGACTGGTAACGGATTAAATAGGGTAACTATGGAAGAATTGGTCAATTACAACGTTGTATATCTTTGTATCATTCAAAATTTAAATTTAAACGTTTTTTTAAAGAGAATATAATTCACGGACCCAATTATACTAATTAACAATGTTATACATAATATGACACTTTATATTCAAATAATGAACCAATTAATTAGCGTAAAAATAACATGTACGTCTGCATTATATGACAAAACTTTACTGTTTATCACTTTTAATTGGACGCATACCAAATACAAAATTTTCGTCGTTAAAAAAAAATTCAAAACAAAAATCGTTTTAAAATGGAAATTTTAATCGTAGAAAATTTCAGGATGTTACAAGATGACCCAGCTTGCGATAATTAAAGCATTCCTTAGTACCACTAGGATTCTGGTTGGGCCCTGATTCACTCCTCCTTGGCTTCTTCGGAGCTCTACATTCATAATTATAGTGTTCGAGTTTTTGGCAGTTGAAGCATTTGACCTTATCCTTTTTATTTTCTTGAGGATTAGCGGTTGCAGTGTTTCTCGCCTCGGGCTTCTTATCAGAATGTTTCCTCTTGTTATTAGCTTGATTTCTTTCACGGTCCAGTTGAGCATTTCTCTTGTCAATCTCCTCATATCTACAAGTCATCTCAATCACTTTGGTAAATAGGAGCTCAATATGTGCTGTCACTCTGTTGTGATACTTCCTCGAAAGACCATTTATGAACCTCTTGTTTTTTTGGAGCGGGTCCTGAATCAATTCTGCAGGTACATATCGGGAGAGCTCTTCGAATCTTCTCACATACTCAGTAATAGTTCGATCCCCTTGTTGGAGATTAGCAAATTCATCATGATGGCGCTCGACTTCTTGTCGAGGGATGAACTTCTCATTAAAGAGTTCTTTGAACTTCACCCAAGACATGTCAGCATCAATATCACCAATCGTAGTTGTCTTCCACCAAATTAAAGCCTCATCCTTTTGCAGCTATGATGTTACGAATCTCTTCCGATGATCCTCTAACTCCAAGCCCACAAAAATCTTTTCGCATGTCTTTAGCCAAGCCTGAGCCTCAGTCACTATTTCACGGCCAGTGAATGGCATGCCTCCCAAATTCTTGAATTTCTTAGCCACTTTATCCAGATCGAAAGGTTGCGAGGGTGGTGGTGGTGGCACTACAGCCTCTATATTAGATTGGTTCTGAGTAGCGGGGATTTCACCCCTTCCCTGGCCTCTGCCTTCTCCAACTCTACCTCTAGCTCTAGCCCTCATACTCATCTCAGTCAGTTCTGTACCATCAAGGAAAGAGTCAGACCAGCAGAAATAATAATTTTTAAGGAATGGTAAAAGTAGAAGGACATATGAAAAAATGAGGATGTAATGACTGATTATTATGTGCTATCTGCTGTGCTCATTATAGAACATTACTTGAGACGACCCGAACTTCCCCGTGAAGGAAAGCACGGATAGAATTGAGGACAAGACAAAATAGAACGCATACGGAAGAACATTTCATTGTTATTACATCAATTCCATCAGATACAAGAATATACAGAGTATAAATGAATAAATTACATTCGATAAATATCAGAGATTACAATAAATTACATAGCAGCGGAAAATAATACAAAATACAACTGAAAGTGATACACGGATACAGAGCTTTCCGAGCATCGTTCCAACTGTAAATCAGGACCCTGTGAATATAAATCTGCAAAACCAAAACTACTAGCTGCCCGTGTGGAAAATAGGGGCACCCAGAGTTTAGGTTAAAACAATAAACTCCAGGTCAGTCATGTGACTGGTGTGAGAACTAAAACAGTTATTTAAAACTTTACTTTCTAGATAGTAATTCAAGGGACCACGCCGTATAACACGGAACGGGTTTCCTCCCAAGAATACTAGTGCATATAACAAAACAACGCAATGCTTTTTGGAAAAATGAAGCTATTATAAGACCCAGGTCCCATCACACAATGCAACGCAAGCCGGAGGATAGGGTTTTCCCTTATAATAGCCAAATAATGCCTGATACGTTTAAAACAAATCATTTGATACTATCATAGGTGTATATAGTGTCAAAACAATTTCAATCATAAATATCAATCATAGGCGACATGGGTACCATATATCATGTCGCCATACTAGTTCTACAATTAAAACCGCAATATCACGTATTGGAAATTGGATTTCCGTCATGAGCCGAGGCAAGGGGCAAGCTCCTCTCCGCGTTCGAGACACTCTAGCAAATGTCTCAGGACCCCACTATGATCCTTGGATCTTCAGGGCCGGTCCTCTCTTACTTTTGAGGATTGGCAATTCCTGAACACACGTTTCCCGGTCCTTACAGACCTATATCCGAGGCGCCTCGTATCCAACAACCACACAGGTGAAAAGTATATAAATGTAAGGGTTGGTAGGTCACTGACACCACCTTAGCTAGAAAGAAACGTCGTGCTCTCCCTGCAGTCACTATCCCGTTTTTGACTCATACCGAGGTGTGAGGCTCGCGAATTCACGTTATACACAAAGCTACGCCACACAGGCCGTGCTTTGATCCTCAACCACAAGACTTTGCTTTTCAACAGAAGCCTTGATCAATTTCCACATACGCATGCCACACTGGCAATTCACTCCATGCGACTGATGTCCATCGATATACAACCCCTGAGCTCGTACGTCTCAGAGAAGGGCGTTAAGCAAGAGAATAAATTCTCCGCCGCCAAACAGATGTATATTTAATAGAGATCAATCAACATAGAATAAAATCAATGTCAGACACACAATCCATTTACAAGTTCGTTCTGGGTCTGAACGAAACCGGAGGCACTTTCCTCGCATATCCATCCATCTCCAAGTACGTCTGGACGATCACCAACTGATTCCCTCATCCTGGGTGTACAGCCCAATCAAGATCATCAGTAATCACCCAAACGATGTGAAGACTTCCGGTCTTCAACCACCGTCTTCATCTTCGACATCTCGTCGAATCGATTATTCAGAATGGGTATAAACCCGGCCTTTCTGAATAACCCACGTATATAATAAACGAATGTTACACAAACACAACAAACGCCTCATTCCAATTCAGAATATTCTTTTATTCACAAAAACACATTCTTAGGGAAATGTTCCCATTAATTTTATCCAAGATAAATTCTTCTAAATTTATTCTATAATCTTCCTTTGGATATCATTTCAAACTAGTCGGGATTAGCGAACCACACCGAAGTAATTATTTATTTTACTTCCTAATCCCAACCTATATATCCCATGGAGAAAACTGGCAATACTCCACATCTAACACCACGGTGTTATAGGTAAAATTAATTACCATTTCACGTTCAAATCTAATTAAAGATTTAACTATCGCTTTGGAGCAAAACTGGTGGTACTCCATTCTCGATCACCTTTCAGATTTGATAATTTAAATTATCAATTCACATTTTTAATCTAATTAAAGATTCATTAAAACTCCACTTAGTTTTAATCTTTTCAAAAATCAACATCTTGCCTTTAACTGGGTTAAAGAACCAATGTCATCTAAAACACGATTCACGATAAACCCAAATCACATTTGATATTAAATACAAGGCTCTGAATAGAAAATATACCGGCTTATATTCAATATCAAATTCTGAAACCAACGAATATCGTATTGGAAATAACGATATAAAATATATCTTTCAAATTCCCATAACAATATCTGTATAGTCACGAAATCCAACATCGAAATATTCCGAAGATAATTTCGATTCAACTCCAGTCCAATTCACGTATTGGGAATACTGATTATTTTTAAAATCACTTTCAAATTCAATTTATTTATTTCAAAAATAAATTGATTTTAATTCTAGTTCACAACTGGTTCATTTCGATAAAAATCTATTTTTATCATTTCAAATGTGGAATTCTTCATCCCAGTTCTTTCCAATTCACATATTATGATTTTACACAAATTATCAATATTTTTAATAATTTTATCAAGGCCCATACAGTCGATTTCCATCAACGGCTATCGAACTGCACTTACAGCGACCTTTTTCAAATTTGATTTGGACATAATTCCAAATCCAACCATTAGATTTCAAATTTCTAATAATCATTGGAAAGCTCTTTTCGATACGAACCCAACGGTTCCGGTTTTAGGAGAATCCGACGGTCGGATCTCCCGCAATGTCCGTTTGAAATAAATGGTCAAAATTCACGAACTGCCGCGGCGCGGCGCGTTCTATTCAGGCCATTATATATATATATATAATATATAATATATATATTTCGTCGATTTCCTTTTAAAACGAATTTTATAAATAGTTCTACATTCGTTTCAAAACAATTTCAACTTCATCTTCAATTTCAAATCGATTTGATTTCAATTCAATTCGAGTTCATTTCAATTCAATTCAAATTCAAACTCGTTTTAATTCAATTCAATTCCAGTTCGTTTTAAATTTCAATTTCAATTTAATTTAATCTAATTCAATTTGAATTCATTTCTATTTTATTCGAATTCAAATTCGCTTCCTATTCAATTCGAATTTTAATCTAATTCAATTTGAATTTCATTTCAAAATATTTAATTTTGAAATCACTTTTCAATATTCATTATACAACGAATAAAATCGATATAAATATCGTTCGCGTCAAAATAGCGCATCTCTAATCCACATGGCTTTATAGTTTTCAAAAACTTCTTTATTCTATCCAACAAAGGAATATTTATTCTATTCAACACATGAATCTATATTTCTTTCAACACACGACTATTTTTGTTATGTAAAATATTTTATAAAATTATGGTATCTATCGTTTGATTTTAATTAGACTCCACCGTAAAGTAGATTCTAATTGTAAATATGATAAAGATGTAATTTATTTCATTTAAAATATTTTACTCAACACATGAATAGTTTCAACACATGATCATCGTCAACACATGACTATTTTTATATTCAACACATGAATTTTCTTTTATAATATTCATTATTTTCCCAATTGGAATGAGGCCCAATCAATCACCATATAACGTTAATTATATGGATTCCATACAACACATGTATATAATAGCATTGATAAACAATCAACCATCATCCAAAGTGCACCACACTGTATAAGCATCAAATATAGATATCTAACGCTTATAACAGCCTGTCAATCAATCGATCGACATATTTAATCAATCAGGATGAGTGAACTTCAAATTTCATCCCAACACCCGTGTGGGGTTTCAAACAATCAAACACAGAATTTATTTGTGCAGTTGGGCGATGTGTAAAATTTATCGTCCCAATCAATGTCCTTCAAATAAGTGTACATAAACAAACCGTCCGGTTTGTAAATGAATATTTTATTTTATTCACTTCCACGTTAAAAATTATATTTTTAACGATAAAATATTCTATTTTAACACATGAATTTCCATTCAGTTCATTTACTCAATAAAAATGATATTTTTATTTTTCTAACATATTTTAGAAAATTTCGGCGGCATAACGGCACGATACTAGAAACGGGACGAGGCCTAGCCTTATCCCCGGTCTTGTGAAGGCCCACGCCATTCACACATCAATCAAATCCATTCCATTTCACCAAACAATTCAATTCCAACCAAATAAACCAAACAATTTAACAAGCAAGCCATCCATGGTCCGTGGATGACGGGTGTCGGGTGCTACTAAGCACCGTCTGCATCCTAGTATATATATATAACTAGAAAAAGAGAATTTAGAGTGAGAAGTTCTCACCGAAAGCTATCCAATAATCTTGACTCTTCTTTGACAGAAATCTTCCTCTTTCTTGCCTTTTTCATCTTCGTTGCCCGTAGCCACTACATATGTAAAAATCGAATTTTTTTCTTCGTTATTCAATATACAAAAATCGAATTTTTACTATGTTATTCAATATATAAAAATCAAATTTTTACTATGTTATTCAATATATAAAAATCAAATTTTTACTATGTTATTCTATATATAAAAATCAAATTTTTACTATGTTATTCAATATATAAAAATCAAATTTTTACTATGTTATTCAATATATAAAAATCAAATTTTTACTATGTTATTCAATATATAAAAATCAAATTTTTACTATGTTATTCAATATATAAAAATCAAATTTTTACTATGTTATTCAATATATAAAAATCAAATTTTTACTATGTTATTCAATATATAAAAATCAAATTTTTACTCCGCTATTCTTCATAAAAAGATTTCGCGTTTTCAATTTCAAAACTCTAATCTTTTATAGTTTAAAGCTCACTTCTTTTATATTTTAAAAATCACGCCTTTTATATTTTAAAACCCACGTCTTTTCACTTTTAAAAATATCATCTTTCTTCCTTTAAAAATCTAATCTTTTCTATTTTAAAAATCAAGTCATTTCTATTTTGCCTTCATTCATATATAAAAATAATAATTTTCAACACACTACCTATATAAAAATGGTATTTTTATATCTTCTACATAATAAAGATCTCAACTTTCCTCGTATAAAGCTCTCAGCCTATTTTTATTTCAGCAAATATCACCCCTTTTTATATCAACTAATTTAGTTAATCTAATTACATAATAAAATAAATAAAATAAAATTTAAAAACTTACTTTATCATTTGTTCTGAAACAGGGGGGGTCGCTGCGGGGTTGGGGTTCGTCGCAGGTCGAGGCGGAGGTGGGGAGGTGGCCAACGACGGCGGTGGGAGGGTAGAAGAGGTCTGGGAGGTTCGTGGCTGGGCTGGGGTGGGTTTGGGTTTCATCGCGGAGGGAGTTGGGGGTCTCGTCGGTCGAGGAGGAGAAAAAGGGGGGGCTTGGTGGTAGCTGCGCCGCCCTGGGCGCGGCGACTCATCGGAGGGGGCGGCGGCATCGATCGCGCCCCCCTCCGTTATTTTTTTTTTCCGCAAATGATTTCGGTTATGAACGGGGGGGGGAGAATGAATTAAGGGGAAGGGAGAGAGAAAGTTTATTTTTAATTAATTTAATTAATTTATTTTCAAAAAGTTGACTTTTACATACGACCTCGAAACGAGGCCCACCGCCTGTCGTCCATAGCGTTTAACCCCCATTCCGAACACAATGGGATATGTATCGTAGGCTGATTCGACTGTTTGAATCAGTTTCCGTTAAATTTACATTTAAATCACTACATTGAATTTTAAACGTACATTTCAATTTACCGGGGTCACATACTAACTCTATAAATTGCAGAAAAATATTTTCTAGCTTCGTATTGACGATACGGTCCTAACAAAACTAGTTTCGTCGAAATCCGAGGTCGTTGGAAAAATGGCCAATTTCCAGTCGATTAAAATCAACTGAAACTGGTCAAACGCGTTTTCCTTTGCCACGCTCACATATTGATTCGAAAAATTATGAAATTTGGAATCTAGCAATAATTTAACATCACGGACCCAACAAAACTGGTTTCGTCGAAATCCGAGGTCATTTGCAAAATTTCCATTTTTAAGGGCCTGAATTCCATAGCGACTATTCAGAATTTTCAACTGGACGTATCTTTTGATTCCCGCTATGAAATTTTGATCTTTCGGATTCGTTGGAAAGGTATCATCAATTAGATCCTAATGTTTTTGGTTTCACTAAAATCCGGATTGTTTTGCACCCGGTACATTCAATTGAAGTTTGAAATTGAATTATCGAACTACCGCGCCATTTTCAATTCTATTATAATTATATATAAATATTTATATTCTAACGACGACGTATATAGATATATACGTTCGAATTATATTCAAAATAAATTTCTCGTCGTTATTATTTAAGTTAATTCATTTTAAATGTTCAAAATTCGCTAAAATTGCCAAAATAAAAATTTTAAACTGGCTCAGAATTTCCGAGTTATTACATTACTAATCCTATCTCTAATGAGCTACTCGCCATAGAATACTGTTGATTCTAATTTGACGAATTATTTTAATATGTTATACTCCAGAGCTAAGGTTAACCTAGGCTCTGATACCAACTGTGATGACCCCAAACTCTCGTGCCACGGAAGTAAGGATAATCATTGGAATATAACACATTCATCACAACAGCAGATTACAGATAACAATATAACACATTAAATCACAGAATAATACTCATCGTCATAGCAGCGGGATCATAAATGTCATCAACATCAGAGTTGCACAGGTACATGATACTACTTAGTACATAAAGGTTCCCACAAATAGAAAATAAGTCTAGAACATCCTCAAATAAAGAATAGATAAAGTGATGTCTAAACGTCCCAAAATAGAGATAAAAGATAAAGATAGTCTTCATCTTCTACCAAAAGAGCACACCATGCTGCGGTGCAAATACAAAAATAAGCCTGTTACCTGTTTACTTGGTTGTCTGTGTAAAAAATAAAGGCACCCATGTTTGCAAGTGAAAATAAACTACGAGTCAGTCATGGGACTGGTATGAGAAATCTTACTTAACTTATCTAATAATAAGGCTAATCATAGGACCACGCCGCTAACGTGGAATGGGTTTACTCTATTGGATTGCCAGTGCATAAAATAAGTAAATCTTTTAAAACAACACAAAAAATTTTAGGAAAACGAAACCATTATAAGACTCAAGTCCCATCACATAATGCAACGCAAACCGGAGGATAGAGTTTTACCTTATAATGATCAAACATGATTGATACGTATAAAACAATAATGATTTGATATTATTACTAGTGTCTAATCAGTTTAAAACACTTCTAGAATAAATTTATCAATCCTAGACGGCATAGAAACCATATACTATATCGCCATAAATAGGCTTACAATTAAACCCGTAATGTCGTATCGGAATTTGGGTTGCCATCACGAGTCGAGGCTAGGAATCATCCACACCGATTTCGAGACACTCTAGCAAATGCATCAGGACTCGGACGCTGGCGAGCCCTGGTTAGCGGTAGGGCCCGTCCACAAATACTTTAGTGGATTGGTTATTACTGAACAATACGTTTCCCGGTCCTATTGGATCTATCACTTGGCCAGTAGCGACCAATATCCGAGGGCCCTCACAATCGATCATCCACATAAGTAAAAATATCTGAGCTCTATACCATGACACCACTTCAAACTAGAAAGAAACGCAAGTCCTCCCTGCAGTCCCCATTCCGTTTTTGACTCATACCGGGTGTAAGGCTCGCGAAGTAACGCTATGCACAAAGTTATGCTAATTAAAGTTGTGCTTTGATCATCAACCATAAGGCTTTGCTTTTCAACAAAAGCCTTGATCATTTGCATCTTAGCATGCCACATTGACAATCCATGCCATGCGACTGATGTCTATCAACATATAACCTCTAAGCTCGTACGTCTCAGAGAAGGGTGTTAAGTAAGAGAATAAATTCTCTGCCACCAAAAGATATATATTAAATAGAAATCAATTCATACAGAACGAAATTCAATGTCAGACGCACATCCTTTTACAAGTCCGTTCTGGGTGTAACAACCGAGATTTTTTACCGTTCAAATCAACAATGATCCTCAATGTCGACTTTAAAGAAATCAAAAATATGGATAGTTATTGGGATTTATGTAAGCAAAAGAAGAGAAGAAGAAAAACAAACACAGAATCTCACAGCGGAAGGACAAAATATAATAATTAACTAACAGTTCATGAAGCTGTTAAAACATACATTTGATTATATTATACGACAATTATCAGAGTTAACGATAATGAACATACCAATTATTTGCAGCGGAAATAAATAATAATACTTCTGGCAAGCTCCATCTTCATAATGTCGTCTTCAATGACTGAGAACTCAGGCTGACCCAAGCGTATTACATAAAAAGAAACACAACAAACACTCGGATCAGAACTAAAATATTTTCATGTCAGTTAAATCAAATTCATGCGATAATATGAATGCAATAACTTAAGATATGTTACGGGAATTTCCATCTCCTAAGGATCCGTTAAACTAGATACCATATAATATAATACACTATTATAATAGTGTCTATGGTTAAATATAAAATATTAAAATAATGTAAGCAGGATTACCATTATTACCCTTACACCGTTTATATTACCGTAGTCTATACAGGTACCATAAAGTCCACAGTCCTTAGTGGCTATCAGAGGGCACTCCATAGGTACGACACAAATCAAAGTCGTATGGGGCTCGATCAGGATAATATGACAAGGCACACGAGGAATGCCCAGAGTAGGAATATACTAGTTGCATGCCCGGACTGGTGGTAACACAAAGCCGCAACTACCGCCCACCCCGAAAACACTCCGAAATCACGGATGCTCATCAAGTCAAATAAATCAAACAAAGGGACTATAGTAATAAAGGAAGAAGTGTTTCCAATGGAGGTAGCTAACCCCACCAGGTCACGGTATAGCCCTGTTTTAGTCATTTTAATTATGACCCGAAGGTCAAGGATATCCATCATCGTTCTCTTTCTTCAAATCCAGTAATCGCCTCCAAATCAACCCACTTCATTTTGGAACTCCACCGCGTACACAGTTGTTAAAGTGGTTTTTGGTATTGGCAGAGAGTATGACAATATCCGATCCCGGTCTCTTTAACAACCAATCATTTACATTTTTCACACCGGTCAGTTTTTTTTTACATTTCAAGGAGGTTCATACTTCATATCAAAATATCATATTTTACTTAAACTCGTTTCAATAGTCGAGATAGAATAATTCATATTAAATACATTTAAAACCAAACTCAAAATCTAGAAACAATTCCAACTTAAAATAATTTGAATATTAAAACAGTAAAAAAAATTAAAATAGTTTATATACATAATTTTGAAAAGGTTAAAAATAAATGGTTTTATATATAAAATAGAATTATCTAAATTTAATAAAATCTATAGTTAAAATATTAAAATAGTATATAAAATGAATAGTCAATTATAAAAATGCTTTATTTAAAATAAGTAATAAAATAGTTATAAAGTAAATAGTTTATATATATAATTATTATAAAAATAGTTTATAAAATGGTTTAAATTACTATAGTTGGAATTAAAACCCTTTCTTCAAAATTTCAATTTGACTTGAAGTCATATTTCAATTTCAAATAAAATGAAATTGTCTTTAAACAATACTCCAAGGTTCAAGGTTAAAACATAAATGGATTTAACCAACCGGTGTCTGTATATAAATTTCCTATCCTATGGCCGTGATACTTAAAATTTAATTTTAGTATTTTGGGAAAGGATATATATCATTTCAATCCAAATAAGGGTCATAGGTATTTATCATTTCAACCTACGTTCTTAATTCATTTTAATGATTAATCCCGGTTTATTTGATGCCCATAACATCTATGGTAACAGTTGGGATTAATCAACAAAATCACTACATATATAAACAAATGTCGATAACAAGATGAATTACATATCAATACATTAAATATATCATTCACGACATCAATCAAAATCACTACATCTAAATAGTTCAAGTGATATCAGTAATATTTCGGCATTGGATTCCGTAATTATACGGATATTATGGAGGAATTTAGAAGATATATATAACGTTATTCCAATACGGTATTTGTTGATTCCAGAATTTGATATTGAATATAAGCCAGTATATTTTCTATTCGGAGCCTTGTATTGAATATCAAATGTGATTTTGGGTTTGTCGTGAATGGTGTCTTCATTAACACGGTTATTGAACCCAGTTGAGAAAAGATTAAATCTTTTTATTTAGATTAAATGAAGTATACCAATTAATTAATATTTAATTGAAATTGGTCTTTGGGTTTATCGTGAACGGTGTTTTAAATAACACTTGTTCTTTAACCCGATTAACAATGGAATAAGATTTTGGGTGGTCGTGAATGGTATCTTTAATAATACTGTTCTTAGTCCCAAAGGAGTTAAGAAAATCAGAAACTAACTGGAGATTAGTTAAGTTGAATGGTTTCCTGGGTATTGATCTGATGTTTGTTTCGGCCTTCTGGGTTAATACTTAGGGAATTGTTCACTTGCTAATTTACGGTTAAAGGCTGATAGAATGGAATGTGATTTCGGGTTTATCGTGAACTGTGTTTTAAAGGACATTGGTTCTTTAACCAAGTTAAGGACATGAATAAGATTTTGGGTTGTCATGAATGGTATCTTTAATAATACTGTTCTTAGACCCAAAGGAGTTAAGAAAATCAGAAACTAACTAGGGATTAGTTAAGTTGAATGGTTTCCTGGGTATTGATCTGATGTTGGTTTTGGCCTTCGGGGTTAGTACTTAGGGAATTGTTCACTTGCTAATTTACGGTTAAAGGCTGATGGAATGGAATGTGATTTTGGGTTTATCGTGAATCGTGTTTTAAATGACATTGGTTCTTTAACCCAGTTAAAGGCAGGATATGATTTCCCAAGTTAAACAATAGTTAATATTGATTTTTGGGAAGATTAAAACCAAGTGGAGTTTTAATGCATCTTTAATTAGATTGAAATGAAATCCAAAGGAAGATTAAAGAACAATTTTAAAGAATTTATCTTTGATAAGATTAACGGGAACCTTTCCCAAAGTATATGAATATTTGGATAAAGAAATATTCTGGATTGGAATAACATATGTTGTGTTTTTATAGCACTTGTTTATTATATACGCGAGTTATTCAGAAAGATCGGGCTTATCCCATTCTGAATAACTGATTCGACGATGTGTCGAGGATGAAGACGGTGGTTGAAGACCGGAGGTCTTCACATTGTTTGGATGATTACTGATGTCTTGATTGGGCTATACACCCAAGGCAAGGTAATAAGTGGTGATCGTCCAGACGTACTTGGAGATCGACGGATATGCGAGGGCCTCTCCCCTATATTGGACATATAAGGGAGGAATAAGGTGCCTTCGATTTCATTCAGACCCAAAACGAACTTGTAAATGGATGTGTGTCTGACATCGGATTTCATTCTATGTGATTGATTGACATAGGTTGCATAGCATGAATTGCTTGTGTGGCATGCTGAGATGCAAATGATCAGGGCTTCTATTGAAAAGCAGAGTCTTATGGTTGATGATCAAAGCACGACCTTTGTGGCATAGCTTTGTGCAACGTTATTCGCGAGCCTCACACCCCAGTGTGGACCAGAAACGGGAGAGGACATCAGGGAGGGCATGCGTTTCCTTCTAGCTAGGAGTGGTGTCAGCGTTTTGCAAGCCCTGGCATTTTACTTATGTGGATGATGGATAGCGAGGCGCCTTGGTTATATCGGTCGATCCGGGACTGATGGAGTCATTTGGCTCATTGACGCCCCATAGGGCGGGGAAACACAGTGTTCAGGCATTTTAATCCAAATCGAGTGGACCGGCCCTGACGATCCAAATGCTTAACAAAGTACTTGCCTGAGACACGGGCTAGAGCGTCTCGAAGTGGTAAGGACGATCCCTTGCCTTGGTTCACAGATGGAAATCCAACTTCCAATATGATATTTTTGCGGTTTTAATTGTAAACCTATATATGGCGACATAGTGGTATGGGGCACTTATGCCATCTATGATTGATACTTATGATTAAAATTGTTTTGACACTATACACTTATAGTAATAATAAAAGATGAAATTTCACGTACCAAGCATTTTTGGCTATTATAAGGTAAAAACTCTATCCTCCGGCTTGCGTTGCATTGTGTGATGGGACCTATGTCTTATAATAGCTTCATTGTTCTTTATTTAGCATTGCGCTGTTGTTTTATGCACTGGTATTCTTGGAAGGAAACCCGTTCCATGTTATACGGCGTGGTCCCTTCATTTACCTAACTTTAAAATAAAGATTAATAACTATTTTAGTTCTCACACCAGTCACATGACTGACCTGGAGTTTATTGTTTTAACCTAAACTCTGGGTGCCCCTATTTTCCGCACGGGCAGCTAGTAGTTTTGGTTTTGCGGATTTATATTCACATGATCCTGATTTACAGCTGGAATGACATTCAGAAAGCTTTGTATTTGTATATTCTTTTCAGTTGTGTTTTGTATTATTTTTCCACTGCATAGTAATTTGTAAATCTCTGATATTTAGTAAATGTGTAATATTTATTCATACTCTGTATATTCTTGTATTCTGATGAAATTGTTGTAATAAACAATGAAATGTTCTTCTGTTTGTGTTCTGATTTGTCATGTTCTCAAAGTCAATCCGGGCTTTCCTTCACGGGGAAGTTCGGGTCGTTACATTTTGGTATCAGAGCTTTGGTTAATAGAGCTCGGAGAACAAGACACTTTAGAACCAAACGAAAGAATGCATCAGAGATTGGATTAGTAATATCCAATGAGAATGACTCGTTAGAGATGGAATCAGTAGTATCCTAGAACGAGTGTGAAGAGTACTATTTTTATAAATAAAAATGAAAAAAAAAATTATTGTTTTGAAAATTTAAACCTTATTCAACGTATTTGAATATGTATTATAGATTGAATTTGGGCAATCCAGTATATAGAGATTTGGATATACGGCTAGCAAGCGTATATACGAAGTCTTCAATATACTAGATAGATATAGAATCACACTCTAGCCGTCGGGGATAATTCTGATGATGAAGCTTCATCATCATTGTTTATGTTTGAGTGTTGAAAGTGCGATATCTATATATTTCCAATTGGCTGGTGTAAGAACCAAAACTAGATAGGGCTTATTGTTGTGATTTGGCACCAAAAATGGGATTTTTTGACCATATATCAAAGTTATGAATTTGAAAAGATAATCAACTAATTGATTGCTGATTGTTGATTGTGTTATGTGATTATTCATATAAACCAACATATGAAAGAAAGGTAAATTTAGGCCAAATTGTACCAAATATTGAACTGTATTGAAAAATGATTGCAATTGCATGTAGGTACATATATATGTGTGAATAGGTTATTGCAAGGAGGCTAGAGCAGAGGAATAAAATGGTTTGCCCAACAAATAGGTACAGGTTTATTGTATTTCTTCGGGGTTTGGATGATTTTAAGAGCCGATTGGTTGTTTCTTTTTCTTTTTGGATTGGAGAGGCCTGTATGGAGATTTCGGGATTTTCCCGATGCTCCCGTATAGGGGAGGTTATGGCGAAATTTTTCAAAAATTTAGGGTGTTAGCCAAATTTTTGAAAAATTTGAAAAGTTCTTAGAAACTGAAAAGTTGAAGAACTTAAGCCATAATGAAAATAATGAAAGTTCAGTTTGTTTAAAACAACTTTCAGCTCCGTTCCTTTTCGAGGACGAAAAGATTTTAAGTGGGGGAGATTGTAATAACCCGGAAAATCCAAAGCAATTTAAAAATTTTATTTTGGCAATTTTAATGAATTTTGGATATTTAAAATGAATTATTTTAAATAATAACGACAAGAAATTTATTTTGAAGAGAATTAGAGCATATATATTTATTTGAATTGGCGTTAGAATATAAATATTAATTTTAAATTACAAAAGAAATTAAAAATAGCATGGTAGTTTGAAAATTCGATTTTCAAATTTCAAATGAATGTACAAGATTCAAAATAAACCGGATTTTAGCGAAACAGAAAATATTAGAATCTATTTGAAAATTTCTTTCCAACGAATCCGAAAAATTGAAATTTCATTGTGGGGATAAAAAGTTATACCCAGATGAAGATTCAGAATAGTCGCTATCAAATTTTGGCCCTTAAAAATGGGAATTTTTCAAAGGACCTCCGTTTTCGACGAAACCACTTTTGTTGGATCCGGGATGTCAAGTTATTGCTAGATTCCAAAATTCATAATTTTCTGAAACAATATGTGAGCGTGGCGCAGGAAAACGTGTTTTGGCAGTTTCAGACAATTTGGATCGACCAGAAAATGGCCATTTTTCAAACGGTCTCAGAATTTGACGAAATTAGTTTTGTTAGGATCGTATCGTCAATACGAAGCTAGAAATATTTTTTATGGAATTTTTAGAATCAGTATGTGGCCCCGATAAATTGAAATGTGCGTTTAAATTGAATATACATAGATTTATATTTTGATTTAAATGGAAACTGATCGAAACGTTAGAATTGGGTTGCGAAACATGTCCCATTGTGTTCGGAATGGGGGTGATTAGCTAGGGACGACAGTCGTTGGGTCCGATTCTAAGATAGAACGAAAAAGTTGCTTTTTGGAAATTAAATTAAATAAATATATTTATTTATACTCTCACCCCTCTCTCTAATCGGTCAACCCCCACCCCCATTTCCTCTGAACCCGATCTAGTTAGAAAAGAAAAACCTACTGCGTGACGCCCTCCCACCCACGCAACCACCCGCCGACGGAGCACCGCACCCACCTCCCATAGCCGACCACCGCCCCTTCCCCCTCCGATCTACCGCTTTCACCCTCTCCCCCTCCTTCCAGAGCTCGCCCAAACTCACCCCCCAACAGCTCGAGATCGCCATCACCGCCTGCAGGAAGGCCGCCGCACCATCTCCGACCGCTGCAGACCTCCGACGCCCCTTCTCGAGTCGCGCACCAAATCCTTTCCCTCCCGCTGTGAGTTTTAAGCTTCCTTAGATTTTTATTATACATGAAACGAAATAGAAATTCAATTTTTGTATATGATGTTAGCAATATAAGAATATGGTTTTTAGATAAGAATATATATTTATATATATATAATCTTTCTCATATGAAAAAAGATTTGATTTTTATGTAGTGTTCATATGAAAAAAGATTTGATTTTTATGTAGTGTTCATATGAAAAAAAGATTTGATTTTTATGTAGTGTTCATATGAAAAAAGATTTGATTTTTAAGTAGTGTTCATATGAAAAAGGATTTGATTTTTATCATTAAAAAAAGATTTGATTTTTATATATGTATGAAATTAAAAATATGATTTTTATTTATGTATGATGATCAAAATATGATTTTTATATACATTGCTTTGAAATGAAAATGTGAATTCTCTTTATATGATATGAAAATAAAGAAGTGATTTTTAAATATATAATAACAACAATATAAAGTAGTGCTTTTTATAATGTTTCAGTAGAGATATAAAGATATAATCTTTATATAGAGGAGCGTTATAAAAATGTGATCTTTAATGTAAACAGCGGGAAAAGATAGCGACAGTATCAACGGAAATCAAAACGGAATCCATACCGTTCAGAAATAGATAATGGAGGAGTGGATCTCGAAGGTGAGCACTTCTCACTTTTATTTTATTTTCTAGTTAAAATATATACTAGGATGCAGACGGTGTTTAGCAGCAACCGACACCCGTCGTCCACAAACCATGGACGACTTGTTTGTTTGTTTGACTGTGTTGTGAAATTGATTGTGTGATGTGGAATGAATAAATATTTTATAGTTAAAAATATAATTTTTAACGTGTACATGAATGAAATAAATGTTTATAAACAAATCGGACGATTTGTTTGTATACATACATTTGACTGATATTGATTGGGTCGATAAATTTTACACATCGCCCAACTGCACAAATAAAATCTGTGTTTGTTGTTTGAAAACCCCTCACGGGTGTTGGGATGATATTTGACGTACACTAATCCCAACTGTTTAGTTTTATGTCAATCGATAGGTTGACAGACTGTTATAAGCGTTAAATATTTATATTTAATGCTTATACAGTGTAGAATGCACTTTGGATGATGGTTGATTCTTTATCATTGTTGTTGTGTACATGCGTTGTATGAAATCCATATAATCAAATTATATGGTAATTGACTGTGTCTGATTCCAGTTCAAAAAGAATGAATATTTTAAAATAACGATTATTTAGAAATAACGAATATTTTCAAATAATATTCAGTAACAGATCAAAATCTGATTTTGATGTCCGATTTGGGATGGACACGAAAATATTTAAATATATAAAGCCGTGTTGATTAGATTAACGCCATTTTGACGTGAATGGTATTTATATCGATTTCATTCATTTTTATAATGAACATCAAAAAAGAATTGATTTCGAAATCTAATGTTTTGAAAATATTAACATTTATATATCGATGATATGGAATATTCAATTTTGATTTGAAATTGAATATGAAGTTGAAATCGTTTTGAAAACGAATTTAAAACGATTTATAAAATACGTTTTAAAAGGAAATCGACGAAATATATATATATATATATATATATATATATATATATATATATATATAATGGCCTGAATAGATCGCGCCGCGCCGCGGCAGTTCGCAAATTGCGACCATTGACTTCGAATGGACATTACGGGAGGTCCGACTGTCGGATTCTCCTAAAACCAGAACCGTTGTTGCAACGTCCCGCATTTTTATGGTTTGTATTTGAATATTTAGATCAGTTTAAATATTGAATTCGTAATATAAATAGATTTATATATTAATTAAAACGAAGTTGAACGTAAAATATATATATATTAAATATAATCGAGCTCATAATGACGCTGCAGTTCGTAATTTAACGTTTTGAACTTCAATTGAGCGTACATGATCCGTTACAAGTCAGATTTCCTCGAAACAAGAAACGTTCAAATCTGTTGAACTATATCTTTCTAATGAAAGTGGAAAATAGAGATTTCGTCTTATATATTGCAAGATATGTCTAAACTAAATATTCAGAAAAACAACGGTATATATTCTTTTGTGGCCATAACGGTTATTTAAATATATTTAGATATCGGTTTCAAATTTAGACAAGGTTCTTTTGAGATGTAGTGATAATTTAATTTTTAGAATTTTACTGTAATTTTTAATTAATTAAATATGCATCTTTTTATTTGGAGTATTGTGCACCCTATATCTGCATTTTGGGATTTCACAATATAAGTTAAACTACTGATATTATTATATTTTTGGGATCGTGGCACCTCACTGGACACAACTGTATTTTTATCTTTGTCCGTAGTGGTCCGTAATCTTTTAAATCGAAACAACAATTATGTACCCGAGCCTTTTCTCTGCACCTTAACAAATATCTACGGATATTAAATGGAACATGTGCTAAGCCTTACTCTCTCAAGACCTACACCATACGGCTATACTCTAAACTTTACACTGATATACATGGCTACCTTGTAGTGTACCCTTATCCTATTACTTTATTGTGAAGTAATACAGAACCATACCCCTAGCTCCCTATAGCTTAAAACTTAAGCAATGACCTACTCTAAGCCTACGGTTCTATTCCTTAACTATTAAGGAAAACTATAACTATATATATGCGCAAGTATTCTCAATCTCAGAAAACAAAACATAAAACACAAACTCCTATAATCCGTTAAAGGTCTTCACAGCAGTCGCATGGACTGTTCCGACGCATCAAAAAGGAGAGGAGCCTGAGTTCAATAGTGAAGGGATGGCAGTGAAGAACTTAAGAGGAGAAGCTCGGCGAACCGAAAGGTGATGATGTGTGGTGATGAGGAGTATAAATCGGTCATGAAATTGATGTGAGACTGCAGTTTATGTTGTGAATTAAGAAGGAGGAGTGAACTTGCCGGAGTTGCATGCATGTGTGTTTGATGATGGGGCGTGCTCCTGTTTGTTTTAAATGAGGGTAAACACAGTACTCCTTTTTGAATAAATAATGGAACATGCACATATTAGTAGCGCCAGTTATGTGTGCAAGAGGGATGATGTTAGTGCCATGTAGAAGGGAAACAGCAGGCTCAAGTTTTAAGTGGTGGAAGAAAATGATTTTTATACAGGGGCGTTTACTATGCATGGGGACAACGTGTTGTACAAGAGAAGTGTAACAACCCGGAAATGCGAGCCAATTTAAAATTTTTATTTTGGCAATTTTAGTGAATTTTGAACATTTAAAATGATTATTTTAAATAATATCGACGAGAAATTTAATTTGAACAGAAATAGAACGAATATATTTCTATACGTCGTCGTTAGAATATAAATAATTATTTATAATTATAAAAGGAATTGAAAATGGCGCGGTAGTTCGATAATTCGATTTCAAACTTCAATTGAACATACCGGGTGTAAAATAAACCGGATTTTAGCGAAACAAAAAATAATAGGATCTATTTGTAAATATCTTTCCAACGAATCCGAAAAATCAAAATTTCATAGCGGGAATCAAAAGATATGTCCAGTTGAAAATTCTGAATAGTCGCTATGGAATTCAGACCCTGAAAAATAGCCATTTTGCAAACGACCTCGGATTTCGACGAAACCACTTTTGTTGGATCCGTGATGTCAAATTATTGCTAGATTCCAATTTTCATAATTTTTCGAATCAATATGTGAGCGTGGCAAAGGAAAACGCGTTTGACCAGTTTTAGTTGATTTTAATCGACTGGAAAATGACCATTTTTCAAACGGTCTCAGAATTCGACGAAATTAGTTTTGTTAGGACCGTATCGTCAATACGAAGCTAGAAAATATTTTTCGGGAATTTTTCGAGCTAGTATGTGACCCCAGTAAATTGAAATGCACGTTCAAATTCAATATATAGAGTTATATGTTGATTTTGATGAAAACTGATCGTAACAAGCGAACTGGCTTACGATACATGTCCCATTGTGTTCGGAATGGGGGTAATTAGCTATGGACGACAGGCTGTGGGTCCCTTTTCGAGGTCGTATAAAAAAGTCAACTTTTTGAAATAATTAATTAATTAATATATATATAATTTTCTATATCACCTTAACCCCCCTGCCCTTCGCTCCTCCTTCCCCCTTCTCGGTTGTAAACCGCGAGCATCCCAAGACCTAACCCATCCAAACCTTAACCGCCGCCCCGCCAGAACCAACCGCACCACCAGAGAACGCCTGCCGCCGCCACCTCTCGTCCGACCACCGAATCTCCACCCCCTTCTTCCAATTCGCTGTAAGTTTTCCTATTTTATTTTAATTTTATTTTAAATACTTAGTTTAGGTTAATCACTTTCAAAATCTGATTTTTGTAGAAGTATAAAAATATAATCTTTTATATTGTAGAAGTATAAAAATATAATCTTTTATATTGTAGAAGTATAAAAATATAATCTTTTATATTGTAGAAGTATAAAAATATAATTTTTATATATGTAAGATAGTAAAAATATCATCTTTATAGATATAGCGAAATAAAAATCTGATTTTTATTTTATATATGTTGAAATAAAAATGTGATTTTTATAGTGATGAAATAAAAATTAAATCTTTATTTTGAAAAGGCAAAATCTTTATTTTGAAAAGGCGAAATCTTTATATTTGAAAAGGAGAAATCTTTATATAGAGAATAGCGTGATAAAAATATAATCTTTATTATATGAACACCGTTATAAAAATAGAATTTTTATCTATATAGTAGCGGTGTAAAAATAGAATTTTTATCTATATAGTAGCGGTGTAAAAATAGAATTTTTATGTATATAGTAGCAATGTAAAAATAGAATTTTTATCCATATGGAGTGATTATAAAAATATGATTTTTACATACATAGCAACAATATAAAAATGTGATTTTTATATATGTAGTGGCTACGGGTAACGAAAGTGACAAAAGGCGAGAACAACGATGACTTCTACATAAGAAGAGTCGAGGCGTTTGGACTAGCTAGTCTGTGAGAACTTCTCACTCTAAATTTCTTTTTCTAGTTATATATATATACTAGGATGCAGACGGTGCTTAGCAGCACCTGACACCCATCATCCACAGACCATGGATGACATGTTTGTTTGATTGATGTGTTGTGAAAATTGTTTGTGATGTTGATGTGAAATCGATAATAAATTGTAGATGGTTGAAATAAATTAATTATCGTTAAAAATATAAATTTTAACGTGAATGTGAATAAATAAATATTTATAAACAAATCGGCCAATTTGTTTATATACACTGATTTGACTGATATTGATTGGGATGATAAATTTTACATATCGCCCAACTGCACAAATAAAAATCTGTGTTTGTTGATTTGAAACCCCACACGGGTGTTGGGATGATATTTGGCGTACACTAATCCCAATTATTTAATTATATGTCGGTCGATTGGTCAACAGACTGTGTAAGCATTAATTATTTATATTTGATGCTTATGCAGTTGTGTGGTGCACTTTGGATGATGGTTGATTGTATATCGTTGCTATTATATACATGTGTTGTATGTAATCCATATAATTAACGTTATATGGTAATTGATTGGGACTCATTCCAATCGGGAAAATAAAGGAATATTCATGTGTTGAAACTATTTATGTGTTGAGTAAAATATTTTAATAATAAAACCTACATCTTTATCATATTTAAGATTAGAGACTACTTTACGGTTGGAGTCTGATTAAAAATCAAACGATAGATACCATAGTTTTATAAAATATATTACATAACAAAAATAGTCGTGTGTTGACAGTACTCATGTGTTGAGATTAGTCGTGTGTTGAAAGAAATATAGATTCATGTGTTGAATGGAATAAATATTCATTTGTTGAATATAATAACGAATTTATTGAAATATATAAAGCCGTGTTGATTAGAGTTGCGCTATTTTGACGTGAATGATATTTATATCGATTATATTCGTTTTTATAATGAATATAGAAAAGGTAGTGATTTCAAAATATAACGTTTTAAAAATATTATCATTTATATAGTAATGATATGAAATATTCAATTTTGATTTGAAATTGAATATAGAGTTGAAATGGTTTTGAAAATGAATTTAAAACGATTTATAAAATACGTTTTAAAAGGAAATCGACGAAATATATAATATATATATATTATATATATAATGGCCTGAATAGAACACACCGCGCCGCGACAGGTCGTGAATTTCGACCATTGACTTCGAATTGACGTTGCGGGAGGTCCGACCGTCGGATTCTCCTAAAACTGGAACCGTTGGGTTCGTATCGAAAAGAGCTTTCCAATGAATATTAGAAATTTGAAATCTAACGGTTGGATTTGGAATTATGTCCAAATCAAATTTGGAAAAGGTCGTTGTAAGTGCAGTTCGATGGCCGTTGATGGAAATCGACTGTACGGGCCTAGGTAAAATTATTAAAAATATCTATAATTTGTGTAAAATCATAATATGTGAATTGGAAAGAACTGGGATGAAAAACTCCACATTTGAAAAGATAAAAATGGATTTTTATCGGGATGAATTAGTTTTGAACTAGAATTAAAATCAATTTATTTTTGAAATAAATAAATTGAATTTGAATTGATTTTGAAAATAACCAGAATTTCCAATATATATAAAGTGCACTAGATTTGAATCGAAATTATCTTCGGAATATTTCGGTGTTGGATTTCGTGATTATACAAATATTGTTATGGGAATTTGAAAGATATATTTTATATCGTTATTTCCAATACGATATTTGTTGGTTTCAGAATTTGATATTGAATATAAGCCGGTATATTTTCTATTCAGAGCCTTGTATTTAATATCAAATGTGACTTGGGTTTATCGTGGATCGTGTTTTAGGTGACTTTGGTTCTTTAACCCAGTTAAAGACAGGATATTGATTTTAAGAAGATTAAAACTAAGTGGAGTTTTAATGAATCTTTAATTAGATTGAAATGTGAATTGATAATTTAAATTATCAAATCTGAAAAGTGATCGAGAATGGAGTACCACCAGTTTTGCTCCAAAGCGATAGTTAAATCTTTAATTAGATTTGAACGTGAAATGGTAATTAATTTTACCGATAGCACCGTGGTGTTAGATATGGAGTATCACCAGTTTTGCTCTATGGGATGAATAGGTTGGGATTGAGAAATAAAATAAATAATTACTTTGGTGTGGTTCGCTAATCCCGACTAGTTTGAAAAACCATAATATGGTTTGATATGATATCCAAAAAAAGATTAAAGAATAAATTTGGAAGAATTTATCTTTGATAAAATTAATGGGAACCCTTCCCTAAGAATGTGATTTAGTGAATAAAAGAATGTTCTGAATTGGAATGAGGCGTTTGTTGTGTTTGTGTAACATTTGTTTATCATATACGTTGGTTATTCAGAAAGGCCGGGTTTATACCCATTCTGAATAACTGATTCGACGAGATGTTGAAGATGAAGATGGTGGTTGAAGACTGGAAGTCTTCACATCGTTTGGGTGATTACTAATGATCTCGATTGGGCTTTACACCCAAGATGAGAGAAACAGTTGGTGATCGTCCAGACGTACCTGGAGATCGATGGATATGCGAGGAAAGTGCCTCCGGTTTCGTTCAGACCCAGAGCGAACTTGTAAATGGATTGTGTGTCTGACATTGGATTTTATTCTGTGTTGATTGATCTCTATTAAATATACATCTGTTCGGCGGTGGAGAATTTATTCTCTTGCTTAACGCCCTTCTCTGAGATGTATGAGCTCAGAGGTTGTATATCGATGGACATCAGTCGCATGGAGTGAATTGCCAGTGTGGCACGCGTAAGTGGCAATTGATCAAGGCTTCTGTTGAAAAGCAAAGTCTTGTGGTTGATGATCAAAGCATGGTCTGTGTGACGTAGCCTTGTGTATAACGTGAATTCGCGAGCCTCACACCTCGGTATGAGTCAAAAACGGGATACGGACCGTTGGGAGAACACGACGTTTATTTCTAGCTATGGGTGATGTCAGTGACCTACCAGCCCTGACATTTATATACTTTTTACCTGTGTGAATGTTGGAATGCGAGGCGCCTCGGATTTAGGTCTGTTAGGACCGGGAAACGTGTGTTCAGGAATAACTAATCCTCCAAAGTTAGGTGAGGACCGGCCCAACCGATTCCAAGGATCAAAGTGGGGTCCTGAGACAATTGCTAGAGTGTCTCGAACGGAGAGGAGCTTGCCCCTTGCCTCGACTCATGATGGAATCCAATTTCCAATACGTGATATTGCGGTTGTAATTGTAGAACTAGTATGGCGACATGATATATGGTACCCATGCCGTCTATGATTGATATTTATGATTGAAATTGCTTTGACACTATACACTTATAATAGTATCAAATGATTTGTTTTAAACGTACCAAGCATGTTTGGCTATTATAAGGGAAAACCCTATCCCCGGCTTGCGTTGCATTGTGTGATGGGACCTGGGTCTTATAATAGCTTCATTTTTTCGAAAAAGCATTGCGCTGTTTGTTTTATGCACTGGTATTCTTGGGAGGAACCCCGTTCCGTGTTATACGGCGTGGTCCCTTGAGTTACTATCCTTTAAAATAAAGATTAATAACTGTTTTAGTTCTCACACCAGTCACATGACTGACCTGGAGTTTATTGTTTAACCTAAACTCTGGGTGCCTCTATTTTCCACACGGGCAGCTAGTAGTTTTGGTTTTGCAGATATATATTCACAGGAACCTGGTTTACAACTGGAATGATATCCGGAAAGCTCTGTATCCGTGTATCTCCTTCAGTTGTGCTTTGTATTATTTTCCGCTGCTATGTAATTTATTGTAATCTCTGATATTTGTCGAATGTAATTTATTCATTTATACTCTGTATATTCTTGTATCTGATGGAATTGTTGTAATATACAATGAAATGTTCTTCCGTCTGCGTTCTTTTGTGTGTTGTTCTCAAGGTAATCCGTGCTTTCCTTCACGTGTCTTGTCCTCAACGCCATCCGTGCTTTCCTTCACGGGGAAGTTCGGGTCGTGTCAGTTTGGTATCAGAGCTTTGGTTTACAGAGCTCGAGAACAAGACACATTAGAACCATACGAAAGAATTCTTCAGATATTGGATTAGTAATATCCAATTAGAATGACTCATTTGAGATGGGATCAGTAGGATCCTAGAACGAGTGTGAAAAATATATTTTTCAAATGAAAACAAATTTTGTTTTAAAATTTAAATCGTTTTATACGTATTTGAATATCTATTTATTTTAAATTTGGACAATCCAATATATAAAGATTTTGCATATACGCGTCATGAACGTATATTCGAAGTTTTAATATACTGGATAGATATAGAATCACACTCTAGTCGGGCGGAGATGATGTTGATAATGACCATGGCATCATCAATACTTATGTTCGTGTTTCGAATGTGTGATATCTATATATTTCCATTAGACTGGTGTGAGAACCAAAACTTACATAGATTTATTTGTTGTGAATTGGCATCGAAAACATGATTTTTGTATGCATATCGAAATTATGAATTTGAAACATTAATCCACTAATTGATTGATGGTTGTGTTGTTTGTTTATTTGTTTGATAATTTTGAACCATTTAGCCTAATAGAATCGAATATTGATTTTTATTGAAAATTAGTTGCATTTGCTTGCATATACATGTACTTACATTAAACAGGTCATAGCAAAGAGGCTATAGCAGAAGAATAAAATTTGTTTTCCCGACAAATAGGTACATGTTTACCATAATTTACTATTTTGTTTGGGTGATGATGATTTTATGAGCCGATTGGCTAGCTGCTTGGCTTTTTCTTTTTCTTTTTGAGATCAGAGGGCCTGAATGGCAATTTCGGGATTTTCCTGGTGCTCCCGGTGCAGGGGAGGTTATGGCGAAATTTTTCGAAAATTTAGGGTGTTAGCCAAATTTTTGAAAAATTTGAAAAGTTCTTAGAAACTGAAAAGTTGAAGAACTTAAGCCGTAATGGAAACAATGGAGGTCGAGTAGATTTGTTAAACAACTTTCGACTTCGTTCCTTTTCGGGGACGAAATGTTTTAAGTGGGGGAGAATGTAACCACCCAGAAATGCGAGCCAATTTAAAAATTTTATTTTGGCAATTTTAGTGAATTTTGAACATTTAAAATGATTATTTTAAATAATATCGATGAGAAATTTAATTCGAATAGAAATAGAACGAATATATTTCTATACGTCGTCGTTAGAATATAAATAATTATTTATAATTATAAAAGGAATTGAAAATGGGGCGGTAGTTCGATAATTCGATTTCAAACTTCAATTGAACATACCGGGTGCAAAATAAACCGGATTTTAGCGAAACCAAAAATAATAGGATCTATTTGTGAATTTCTTTCCAACGAATCCGAAAAATCAAAATTTCAGAGCGGGAATCAAAAGATATGTCCAGTTGAAAATTCTGAATAATCGCTATGGAATTCAGACCATGAAAAATAGCCATTTTGCAAACGACCTCGGATTTCGACGAAACCACTTTTGTTGGATCCGTGATGTCAAATTATTGCTAGATTCCAGTTTTCATAATTTTTCGAATCAATATGTGAGCGTGGCAAAGGATAACGCGTTTGACCAGTTTTAGTTGATTTTAATCGACTGGAAAATGACCATTTTTCAAATGGTCTCAGAATTCGATGAAATTAGTTTTGTTAGGACCGTATCGTCAATACGAAGCTAGAAAATATTTTTCGGGAATTTTTTGAGTTAGTATGTGACCCCAGTAAATTGAAATGCATGTTCAAATTCAATATATAGAGTTATATGTTGATTTTGATGAAAACTGATCGTATCAAGCGAACTGGCTTACGATACATGTCCCATTGTGTTCGGAATGGGGGTAATTAGTTATGGACGACATGCGGTGGGTCCCGTTTCGAGGACGTATAAAAAAGTCAACTTTTTGAAATAATTAATATATATATATATAATTTTCTATATCACCTTAACCCCCCTTCCCTTCACTCCTCCTTCCCCCTTCTCGGTTGTAAACCGCGAGCATCCCAAGCCCTAACCCATCCATACCTTAACCGCCGCCCTGCCAGAACCAACCGCACCACCAGAGAACGCCTGCCGCCGCCACCTCTGGTCCGACCACCGAATCTCCACCCCCCTTCTTCCAATTCGCTGTAAGTTTTCCTATTTTATTTTAATTTTATTTTAAATACTTAGTTTAGGTTAATCACTTTCAAAATCTGATTTTTGTAGAAGTATAAAAATATAATCTTTTATATTGTAGAAGTATAAAAATATAATCTTTTATATTGTAGAAGTATAAAAATATAATTTTTATATAGGTAAGATAGTAAAAATATCATCTTTATAGATATAGCGAAATAAAAATCTGATTTTTATTATATATATGTTGAAATAAAAATGTGATTTTTGTAGTGATGAAATTAAAATTAAATCTTTATTTTGAAAAGGCGAAATCTTTATTTTGAAAAGGCGAAATCTTTATTTTGAAAAGGCGAAATCTTTATATTTGAAAAGGCGAAATCTTTATATAGAGAATAGCGTGATAAAAATATAATCTTTATTATATGAACACCGTTATAAAAATAGAATTTTTATCTATATAGTAGCGGTGTAAAAATAGAATTTTTATCTATATAGTAGCGGTGTAAAAATAGAATTTTTATGTATATAGTAGCAATGTAAAAATAGAATTTTTATCCATATGGAGTGATTGTAATAATATGATTTTTACATACATAGCAACAATATAAAAATGTGATTTTTATATATTAGTGGCTACGGGCAACGAAAGTGACAAAAGGCGAGAACAACGATGACTTCTACATAAGAAGAGTCGAGGCGTTTGGATTAGCTAGTCGGTGAGAACTTCTCACTCTAAATTTCTTTTTCTAGTTATATATATATACTAGGATGCAGACGATGCTTAGCAGCACCCGACACCCGTCATCCACAGACCATGAATGGCTTGTTTGTTTGATTGATGTGTTGTGAAAATTGTTTGTGATGTTGATGTGAAATCGATAATAAATTGTAGATGGTTGAAATAAATTAATTATCTTTAAAAATATAATTTTTAACGTGAATGTGAATAAATAAATATTTATAAACAAATCGACCGATTTGTTTATATACACTGATTTGACTGATATTGATTGGGATGATAAATTTTACACATCGCCCAACTGCACAAATAAAAATCTGTGTTTGTTGATTTGAAACCCCACATGGGTGTTAGGATGATAGTTGGCGTACACTAATCCCAATTATTTAATTATATGTCGATCGATTGGTCGACAGACTGTGTAAGCATTAATTATTTATATTTGATGCTTATGCAGTTGTGTGGTGCACTTTGGATGATGGTTGATTGTTTATCTTTGCTATTATATACATGTGTTGTATGGAATCCATATAATTAACTTTATATGGTAATTGATTGGGCCTCATTCCAATCGGGAAAATAAATGAATATTCATGTGTTGAAACTATTTATGTGTTGAGTAAAATATTTTAATAATAAAATCTACATCTTTATCATATTTAAGATTAGACACTACTTTACGGTTGGAGTCTGATTAAAAATCAAACGATAGATACCATAGTTTTATAAAATATATTACATAAAAAAAATAGTCGTGTGTTGACAGTACTCATGTGTTGAGATTAGTCGTGTGTTGAAAGAAATATAGATTCATGTGTTGAATGGAATATATATTCATTTGTTGAATAGAATAACGAATTTATTGAAATATATAAAGCCGTGTTGATTAGAGTTGCGCTATTTTGACGTGAACGATATTTATATCGATTATATTCGTTTTATAATGAATATAGAAAAGGTAGTGATTTCAAAATATAACGTTTTGAAAATATTATCATTTATATAGTAATGATATGAAATATTCAATTTTGATTTGAAATTGAATATAGAGTTGAAATGGTTTTGAAAACGAATTTAAAACGATTTATAAAATACGTTTTAAAAGGAAATCGACGAAATTTATATAATATATATATATTATATATATAATGGCCTGAATAGAACGCGCCACGCCGCGGCAGTTCGTGAATTTCGACCATTGACTTCGAATTGACGTTGCGGGAGATCCGACCGTCGGATTCTCCTAAAACCGAAACCGTTGGGTTCGTATCGAAAAGAGCTTTCCAATGAATATTAGAAATTTGAAATCTAACGGTTGGATATGGAATTATGTCCAAATCAAATTTGGAAAAGGTCGCTGTAAGTGCAGTTCGATGGTCGTTGATGGAAATCGACTGTACGGGCCTTGATAAAATTATTAAAAATATCTGTAATTTGTGTAAAATCATAATATGTGAATTGGAAAGAACTGGAATGAAAAACTCCACATTTGAAAAGATAAAAATGGATTTTTATCGAGATGAACTAGTTTTGAACTAGAATTAAAATCAATTTATTTTTGAAATAAATAAATTGAATTTGAATTGGTTTTGAAATTAACCAGAATTTCCAATATATATATAAAGTGGACTGCATTTGAATCGAAATTATCTTCGGAATATTTCGGTGTTGGATTTTGTGATTATACAAATATTGTTATGGGAATTTGAAAGATATATTTTATATCGTTATTTCCAATACGATATTTGTTGGTTTCAGAATTTGATATTGAATATAAGCCGGTATATTTTCTATTCAGAGCCTTGTATTTAATATCAGATGTGGTTTGGGTTTATCGTGGATCGTGTTTTAGGTGACATTGGTTCTTTAACCCAGTTAAATACAGGATATTGATTTTAAGAAGATTAAAACTAAGTGGAGTTTTAATGAATCTTTAATTAGATTGAAATGTGAATTCATAATATAAATTACCAAATCTGAAAAGTGATCGAGAATGGAGTACCACTAGTTTTGCTCCAAAGCGATAGTTAAATCTTTAATTAGATTTGAACGTGAAATGGTAATTAATTTTACCGATAGCACCGTGGTGTTAGATATGGAGTATCACCAGTTTTGCTCCATGGGATGAATAGGTTGGGATTGAGAAATAAAATAAATAATTACTTCGGTGTGGTTTGCTAATCCCGACTAGTTTGAAAAACCATAATATGGTTTGATATGATATCCAAAGGAAGATTAAAGAATAAATTTGGAAGAATTTATCTTTGATAAAATTAATGGGAACCCTTTCCTAAGAATGTGATTTAGTGAATAAAAGAATGTTCTGAATTGGAATGAGGTGTTTGTTGTGTTTGTGTAACATTTGTTTATCATATACGTGGGTTATTCAGAAAGGCCGGGTTTATACTCATTCTGAATAACCGATTCGACGAGATGTCGAAGATGAAGACGGTGGTTGAAGACCGGAAGTCTTCACATCGTTTGGGTGATTACTGATGATCTCGATTGGGTTGTACACCCAAGATGAGAGAAACAGTTGGTGATCGTCCAAACGTACCTGGAGATCGATGGATATGCGAGGAAAGTGCCTCCAGTTTCGTTCAGACCCAGAGCGAACTTGTAAATGGATTGTGTGTCTGACATTGGATTTTATTCTGTGTTGATTGATCTCTATTAAATATACATCTGTTTGGCGGCGGAGAATTTATTCTCTTGCTTAACGCCCTTCTCTGAGACGTATGAGCTCAGAGGTTGTATATCGATGGACATCAGTCGCATGGAGTGAA
Source organism: Allium sativum (assembly GCA_030737875.1). Classification (NCBI taxonomy): domain Eukaryota; kingdom Viridiplantae; phylum Streptophyta; class Magnoliopsida; order Asparagales; family Amaryllidaceae; genus Allium; species Allium sativum. The sequence goes on from CM060920.1 coordinate 498,911,666, forward strand.
TTGCCAGTGTGGCACGCGTAAGTGGCAATTGATCAAGGCTTCTGTTGAAAAGCAAAGTCTTGTGGTTGATGATCAAAGCATGGTCTGTGTGACGTAGCCTTGTGTATAACGTGAATTCGCGAGCCTCACACCTCGGTATGAGTCAAAAACGGGATACGGACCATTGGGAGAACGCGACGTTTATTTCTAGCTATGGGTGATGTCAGTGACCTACCAGCCCTGACATTTATATACTTTTTACCTGTGTGGATGTTGGAATGCGAGGCGCCTCGGATTTAGGTCTGTTAGGACCGGGAAACGTGTGTTCAGGAATAACTAATCCTCCAAAGTTAGGTGAGGACCGGCCCAACCGATTCCAAGGATCAAAGTGGGGTCCTGAGACATTTGCTAGAGTGTCTCGAACGGAGAGGAGCTTGCCCCTTGCCTCGACTCATGATGGAATCCAATTTCCAATACGTGATATTGCGGTTGTAATTGTAGAACTAGTATGGCGACATGATATATGGTACCCATGCCATCTATGATTGATATTTATGATTGAAATTGCTTTGACACTATACACTTATAATAGTATCAAATGATTTGTTTTAAACGTACCAAGCATGTTTGGCTATTATAAGGGAAAACCCTATCCCCCGGCTTGCGTTGCATTTTGTGATGGGACCTGGGTCTTATAATAGCTTCATTTTTTCGAAAAAGCATTGCGCTGTTTGTTTTATGCACTGGTATTCTTGGGAGGAACCCCGTTCCGTGTTATACGGCGTGGTCCCTTGAGTTACTATCCTTTAAAATAAAGATTAATAACTGTTTTAATTCTCACACCAGTCACATGACTGACCTAGAGTTTATCGTTTAACCTAAACTCTGGGTGCCCCTATTTTCCACACGGGCATCTAGTAGTTTTGGTTTTGCAGATATATATTCACAGGAACCTGGTTTACAGTTGGAATGATATCTGGAAAGCTCTGTATCCGTGTATCACCTTCAGTTGTGCTTTGTATTATTTTCCGCTGCTATGTAATTTATTGTAATCTCTGATATTTATCGAATGAAATATATTCATTTATACTCTGTATATTCTTGTATCTGATGGAATTGTTGCAATATACAATGAAATGTTCTTCCGTCTGCGTTCTTTTGTGTGTTGTTCTCAAGGTAATCCGTGCTTTCCTTCACGTGTCTTGTCGTCAACGCCATCCGTGCTTTCCTTCACGGGGAAGTTCGGGTCGTGTCAAGAAGCATATGCATGAGAAAACAAATTGGAATGAAGGAGCTACAGGCATTTGTTTTCGGTGGTGGCGAGATATTGTATAGGACTGGAAGTTCATGTTTTTGGTTATCAAAGAAAATGATGGTGGCGGTTTCACTAAAAACGTTAAGGGGGCTGTTAACGTGTTCAAAAGGGGAAGTGTATATTTGTCTGAAGTGTTTATTTGGGAAGGGTAATGTTATCAATTGGATGGTGTGGAGGAATAAGTAACAGAAGCAACATTAATTTGTTTTAATCCTGGAAGTAGACTTCTCGGGTCTGGGTATACAAGAACGGTGTAAGGCTGAAATGGTGAACGGACAGTTGAAGGAGTTGCAACGTGCCAATACTCTGATAATTCATCACCAAAAATGCAAACAATTTCCCATAGTCCATAAAGCACCTTCACCGATCATTCATTTTACTCTGAACAGAAAAGGTGACAAAGGGGAGGTGTGCGCTGTTGAAGTCCTGGAGACCGACGTTGGTTTTTGTTTAGTGCTAATGTGTGCTAACTGTTCGACAAATGGTGAAATATATATAGAAGCAGCAACGTTTTTATTAGCAAAGAAGGAGAATTCAAGGAAGAAAGGAATGGCGTTGGTTTTAGGTTATTTCAGTAAGTAACAAAGATGATAAGTGGGGAGAATGGTTCGTTAGTGGCCTCGACAGTAGCAGGGTGTATTCCAACTAGAAGATGAGTGGTGTAAATACTAAACTGGAAAGGAGAAAAGTGGGAAATAACGTTCAACGTGATGAAGCAGGAAGCGACTAAGGAGCAGTCGCGTTGGAGGGTCAGCGTGCAGAACAAATCAATTGAGAACACGGTTGAATTTCTGTCAGATTAAAACATCTGGTGAAATCAACTGACGCAAATCGTTGTTTAACGGTTAATGCGCGAAGGTGAGTAAAATCACTAACTCTGATCTATTTTAAAATATTTCAATTATATTTTAATGTTGTTTGAATATTGTGTGATGGTCGATTAGGTAGATTACAATTAAATTGGTTAAATATTATATATCGTTGCATATATACCCATCATCGGTTGGATACTGGTTCCATCGATTATAATATTCCCTAATAGGAATCAGTGTAAACTGTTTGACTAACATCTGTGGATGCGGGAAACCGGTTGAAGGAATCCAACCGGATTCCTCAGTATTGATATGTACTGTTTTTTTTGTATATGCACTGTTTGAACCGTATTGAATGGAAATTCAACGTTAGTTTAATTGAATTAACAGACGATATCGATTAAGAAGGTGACAACAGTCGACCATAAAACCCATCGGTTGTTAAGGAGTTGATTGGCTGTCAGGCAAATCAACAAAGATAATTATAAAAATTTATATTTTTATAAATAAAGAGAAGTTTTAAATTATAATAGAAGTTCTATTATAAACCAGTATTCTAGAGTTTGTTTTTATAAAATAAATAAAAACGATTGTTGACATTTAAATAAGTTTATAAAGTAGAAATTATCCTACGATTAAATATTTGGAAAATTATTTTAAGACAAACAATTTAGAAATATTATTAGATTAAATATATTAATCTAATGGTAAGAAGTGATTAAAATCAGTTAACAAATTTACTGATGGAATGAAGTTGATTTAAATCAACTGTTTAATTGAAAAATGATTATTGGATTTAAATGGGTCCTTGTAAAGAAGTTATAAATAGAACTATGGAATGAAGTTAAAGCGAAGAGTTAATGTTTAAAATAAATAATCATAAACAGCGAAGATTTCAAAGTATGAATATGGTGTTATAAAGCCATATTCCAATATAAAACAAGGAAATACGATTTTATGAATATTATAAGTAAAAAGGGATTAGAATACTGACTTATATCTATTCTAAGGTAAGAATGTTGTCGATCAAGGCCTGAGAGGTAAATAGAATACCCCAACTTGAACGGCTTCACTATTATCGAGGAACGATATCAGTTTGTAACGAAAAGGAATATCAAGATTTGTATAAAGGAAATATGGTAGCATATTGCAAGTCTTAAAACTATAGCGATAAAATAACGCTGTTGACTAGGCTTAAGCATGACTGTTATGTTGAGATTAGTTATAAAGGAGAATATTACAGCGTATAACAAGTTTTGAACTGTAACGATAAATTAACGTTGTTAACCAAACTTAAGCGTGATTTTTATATATAGCAGCACTTCTTAGGGAATGATAATAGTTTGGTTTGAAATCCACTTATTCTAAAAGTAATAAGTAACGATGTCTGTCCAAAGAAATATAAGAACGAGTTAGAAAGAGATATTGGAAAATTGTTTCAGAAAGCAATGACATCGTTTCGATATTCGAAATGTGATTAGAAATAAACCATTAGGATTTGAGATTTTTTTTCGACGATGTCGAATGTATTAAAGTAAATCGTTTTTAGGAATTATAAGTCTGATAGGATAATTAACATTTAGTTTTAAACAAATAAATGTTAATAGGATAGGAATCAGTATTTAGTTATAAACTTGATATTGATTTAATAAGAAGTTGACTTAGAAATAAAGTTTATAAAGTGGAATAGGAATATAAAAGTATGCAAGAGATTTCGGTAAACAAGATAAGGAAAAGTATTTTGTGAAGAAAGAGTTATATGATAAAGGTGTTCAGATTTCTATAATAAGGGATGGTATTTAAAAAGTTAAAATGAAATTGGAAATATTTTCCAATGTAAAGGGTAGATTATCCAAGTATAGAAATAAAGGATGTGAAATTAATGGAAATGGTTCGAACATTAACAATATATACATCTGGAATACGAGAGAATAAGAGTTTATAATAACCGGAAATATTTTCCAAGAAGTGTAAAAAAAGGCTAAATGGGAATTGAGAAATATCTGGTAGGATATGGGAATTCGAAAATAAAAACGAATGTTAAATAAAAAGTACCGCATTTGTGTGATGTCTAGTTATACATTTGAATGAATGTTTGTTTTACTTCGATAGTTAAATAACCGCCTATCGAAGTGTTTTGACCATCGTTGTCAATACGGAGAGACCGGTTGGATATATTATCTGGAAACCACTCCGTATAGGCAAAAGCGCTGTGAATTATATTATGCTGAAGACAATTAAAGACGGAGTGAAATGCAAGGGTCGTCCAGTTCGAGAATGATGTTTTCTGTTTGTCCTGTCCCGGGACAACTTGTATGGACGAGTGTCTGACATAGTATTTCCAACGGTCACGCCGTTGATTTTACGAATATACCAAGTTGGTGGGGAGAAGGTAACTTCTCTTTATTCTACACCCAGTGTGCATTTGTGTAATCAATATGTGATTACGGATTTGACGATGTGGCATTCAAAGTGAATGGTGATCAGATGTTCTGAAGATAGACGTAGCCTCTAGCCTCACAACCAGGAAGCAACAAAAGTTGGGCTAGGCAGCATGGCTAGTTGGGTCATCCCCAAGCAGGGTGTATTGTCACCGATCTAGAGAAAATTCATATTTAGACTTCTTTTCGATTCTGTATCTTCGGATGACGGTTGGATGGCCTACAACCGTGCTGGTAATATGTTCGCGACACTCAAGCTAATTGCGTGGACGGTCATGTGTGGCCGGGTTGCAAGACGTTCTTGTTGAACCCAGGTGTATCCCCTCTAGAGTACACTGTTCGACAGGTGCTCCCATACCTTGTCTGTTGGAATCCAATCTCCAATAAGCGCCCTGCGGTTTATGATTTTATACTATATATATGTGGAACGTGAGATGCAAGCGTTCTGCTACTTGGATATTTATGTGTTTAGACATTATTATAATATCACTCGTTTTGATATCAAAATATTTTGGATTATAGTAAGGTAAAAATCGTCCATGTTTATGTGTGGGCTGGTCTTACTATTATCTTCTTGTTTAAAAAGGATTTTCAAAGTTAAATAGTATGGTTAGAATTTACTCACACCAGTCCCATGACTGACCCAGAGTTTCTTTGTTTGTGTTTTCCCTAACTCTTGGGTGCCCAAATTTGTACGGGAAATCAAGTGTTTCAGGCTTTTACAGATTCACTTGGAGGAGCTGGAAACAGAAGGCTTCACCATTAATTAGTTAGAGATTATTTCCGCGGTGATATGATGTATTGTACTCTGATAATGGTATGTATATACAAATTCAGATTTGTATTTCAAAGTTATGTTATATAATACATTTTATTGTTCCGTTGTGAGATTCGTGTTTACTCTGATACTGTTCAATTGTAATCTTCTTCTTCTTCTATACTATTAGTTATATCTTTTCTTTCTCACCCTCTAAATTCTTTCTATCAATGTCCCGGTATTTTCGATGCTCGAGTAATTAACAGTGTATTTATGTTGATTTTCTAGGTAGAAAATCTCGCGGCCATTATAGTGGTATCAGAGCTTAAGGTTAATGGATTACCTTGGCTCTGTGGCGTAACTCAATAAGAGATGGGGTTAGTAATACCCTAGATTGAGTATGAGTGTATATATATGAGCGCGTATTTGTAAATTAAAATAAAAACCGTTTTATATTGTGTTGACTGGACAGTCGAGTGGTTTATGAATTCCGGTCGAAACAGTAATGCAAACTGAGTCGATTGGTGTTTCTAAACTCTCGAATAGAGTAATTCAACACAGTATGTTTTGAAAAGAGGGTAAATGAAATAATTTTACCCAAAATATATTTTGATATAAAAAAATTATATATCTTGAGATTATTATAGTGTTGATCGTTATGATCAAATAAGATCTATAATTGAGTTGGTTATATAAATAACCAATCGAAATATTATATAAGTATAATATGCAAAATCAGATGAACTGAATTTGAAATTAAAAACAGAATTGAAATAAAACTCTAGAAACTTGGAAAAGAGTTGAAAATAATGTTTAGATTAAATATATGGGAATTTTAAAATCCTGAGAGATTTGAAATTGTTTTCCAAGTGTTGTGAAGGATATTTTGAAGTAATTTTCAAATAAAAGTGTTTGAAATTAAGTTTTGATATTGATATAGTATTGAAATCACTTCGATCACTAGAAAATAACCCTGATAATGAGCCATGGCATCATCAGTGTAATTTTCGAGTTTCTGAGTGACGGATTACTACCAAAGATTTTGTTTTGAGGAAATGAGTCGTTTAGAAATACAAATGTTTTGAATTATTATTATGTATATATGATTTCATATGATTTGAAATAAAAACCCCAGGAATTTGAATTGTGAAAGTAAAAATTTAATTATGAAGTAAATAAATAGAGAATTTAACTAAGTCAAATAAAATTAGAAACTGAACTGAAGCTAGTGGAAATCGTATTGGAATAGAATTTTATTTGGTGAAATAATTGAATTGGTGAAACAAGATTTTGGATTGGAACCGAGTTTGGTTATGGGATTGATTTGTTGAATGATCATTTGGAATTGGAGATTAAAATGAAGTTTGGCTGGGAAAAAAAGAATTGATGGAAATCGTGGATAAATTAATTGGAGATCAAATGGGATTGCATCTGTATATGCTGAAGTGATAAAAAATGGTAGAAAAAAAGTTGGATGCTCGAGAAAAAGGTACATGTTTATATTTTATACGAGTACTAGATTTTTAGGAGTCTGTTTGGCAAGCCGTTTGGTTGTTTGATTTTCTTTTGGATTGAAGAATGCCGAGAGATGGCGAAATGTAGAAGTACCGATTGAGCCATGTAGAGTAGATGCTAGCGAAATTTCACGGAAATTTAAAGTGTAGAAAATTTTCAGAGTTGTTGAAAATATTCATTAATAAAAAGAAAATTAATATTCTAATTAAAATAATTAATCAGTTCAATTGAAACTGAAACTGAGAAGTAAAACAAAAGATATTAACCTGGTTATAATATGTATTATAGCATTTTCCCTACCTTAGTAATTTCGGGGACGAAATTCTTTTAAGGGGGAAGGAATGTAACGTCCCGCATTTTTATGGTTTGTATTTGAATATTTAGATCAGTTTAAATATTGAATTCGTAATATAAATAGATTTATATATTAATTAAAACGAAGTTGAAGGTATAAAAATATATATTAAATATAATCGAGCTCATAATGACGCTGCAGTTCGTAATTTAACGTTTTGAACTTCAATTGAGCGTAGATGATCCGTTACAAGTCAGATTTCCTCGAAACAAGAAACTTTCGAATATGTTGAACTATATCTTTCTAATGGAAGTGGAAAATAGAGATTTCGTCTTATATATTGCAAGATATGTCCAAACTAAATATTCAAAAAAACAGCGGTATATTCGTTTGTGGCTATAACGGTTATTTAAATATATTTAGATATCGATTTCGAATTTAGACAAGTTTCTTTAGAGACGTAGTGATAACTTAATTTTTAGAATTTAACTGTAATTTTTAATTAATTAAATATGCATCTTTTTATTTGGAGTATTGTGCACCCTATATCAGCATTTTGAGATTTCAAAATATAAGTTAAACTACCAATATTATTATATTTTTGGGATCGTGGCACCTCGCTGGACACAACTGTATTTTTATCTTTGTCCGTAGTGGTCTGTAATCTTTTAAATCGAAACCACAATTATGTACCCGAGCCTTTTCTCTGCACCTTAACAAATATCTACGGACATTAAATGGAACATGTGCTAAGCCTTACTCTCTAGAGACCTACACCATACGGCTATACCCTAAACTTTACACTGATATACATGGCTACCTTGTAGTGTACCCTTATCCTATTACTTCATTGTGAAGTAATACAGAACCATACCCCTAGCTCCATATAGCTTAAAACTTAAGCAATGACCTACTCTAAGCCTACAGTTCTATTCCTTAACTATTAAGGAAAACTCTAACTATATATATGCGCAAGTATTCTCAATCTCAGAAAACAAAACATAAAACACAAACTCCTATAATCCGTTAAAGGTCTTCATAGCAGCCGCATGTACTGTTCCGACGCATTAAAAAGGAGGGGAGCCTGAGTTCAAGAGTGAAGGGATGGCAGTGAAGAACTTAAGTGGAGAAGCTCGGGGGACCGAAAGGTGATGAAGTGTGGTGATGAGGAGTATAAATCGGACATGAAATTGAAGTGCGACTGCAGTTTATGTTGTGAATTAAGAAGGAGGAGGGAACTTGCCGGAGTTGCATGCATGTTTGTTTGATGATGGGGTGTGCTCCTGTTTGTTTTAAATGAGGGTAAACACGGTACTCCTTTTTGAATAAATAATGGAACATGCACATATTAGTAGCGCCAGTTATGTGTGCAAGAGGGATGATGTTAGTGCCATGTGGAAGGGAAACAGCAGGCTCAAGTTTTAAGTGGTGGAAGAAAATGTTTTTTATACAGGGGCATTTACTGTGCATGGGGCCAACGTGTTGTACAAGAGAAGCATATGCATGAGAAAACAAATTGGAATGAAGGAGCTACAGGCATTTGTTTTCGGTGGTGGCGAGATATTGTATAGGACTGGAAGTTCATGTTTTTGGTTATCAAAGAAAATGATGGTGGCGGTTTCACTAAAAACGTTAAGGGGACTATTAACGTGTTCAAAAGGTGAAGTATATATTTGTCTGAAGTGTTTATTTGGGATGGGTAACGTTATCAATTGGATGGTGTGGAGGAATAAGTAACAGAAGCAGCATTAATTTGTTTTAATCCTGGAAGAAGACTTCTCGGGTCTGGGTATACAAGAACGGTGTAAGGCTGAAATGGTGAACGGACGGTTGAAGGAGTTGCAGCGTGCCAATACTCTGATAATTCATCCCCAAAAATGCAAACAATTTCCCATAGTCCATAAAGCACCTTCACCGATCATTCATTTTACTCTGAACAGAAAAGGTGACAAAGGGGAGGTGTGCACTGTTGAAGTCCTGGAGACCGACGTTGGTTTTTATTTAGTGCTATTGTCTGCTGACTGTTCGACAAATGGTGAAATATATATAGAAGCAGCAACGTTTTTATTAGCAAAGAAGGAGAATTCAAGGAAGAAAGGAATGGCGTTGGTTTTAGGTTATTTCAGTAAGTAACAAAGATGATAAGTGGGGAGAATGGTTCGTTAGTGGCCTCGACAGTAGCAGGGTGTATTCCAACTAGAAGATGAGTGGTGTAAATACTAAACTGGAAAGGAGAAAAGTGGGAAATAACGTTCAACGTGCTGAAGAAGGAAGCGACAAAGGAGCAGTCGCGTTGGAGGGTCAGCAAATCAATTGAGAACACGGTTGAATTTCTATCAGATTAAAACGTCTGGTGAAATCAGCTGACACAAATCGTTGTTTAACTGTTAATGCGTGAAGGTGAGTAAAATCACTAACTCTGATCTATTTTAAAATATTTTAATTATATTTTAATGTTGTTTGAATGTTGTGTGATTGTCGATTAGGTAGATTACAATTAAATTGGTTAAATATTATATATCATTGCATATATACCCATCATCGTTTGGATACTGGTTCCATCGATTATAATATTCCCTAGTAGGAATCAGTGTAAACTGTTTGATTAACATCTGTGGATGCGGGAAACCGGTTGAAGGAATCCAACCGGATTCCTCAGTATTGACATGTACTGTTTGTTTTGTATATGCACAGTTTGAACCGTATTGAATGGAAACGTTAGTTTAATTGAATTAATAGACGATATCGATTAAGAAGGTGACAACAGTCGACCATAAAACCCATCGGTTGTTAAGGAGTTGATTGGCCGTCAGGCAAATCAACAAAGATAATTATAAAAATTTATATTTTTATAAATAAAGAGAAGTTTTAAATTATAATAGAAGTTCTATTATAAACCAGTATTTTAGAGTTCGTTTTTATAAAATAAATAAAAACGATTGTTGACATTTAAATAAGTTTATAAAGTAGAAATTATCCTACGATTAAATATTTGGAAAATTATTTTAAGACAAACAATTTAGAAATATTATTAGATTAAATATATTAATCTAATGGTAAGAAGTGATTAAAATCAGTTAACAAATTTACTGATGGAATGAAGTTGATTTAAATCAACTGTTTAATTGAAAAATGATTATTGGATTTAAATGGGTCCTTGTAAAGAAGTTATAAATAGAACTATGGAATGAAGTTAAAGCGAAGAGTTAATGTTTAAAATAAATAATCATAAACAACGAAGATTTCATAGTATGAATATGGTGTTATAAAGCCATATTCCAAAATAAAACAAGGAAATACGATTTGATGAACATTATAAGTAAAAAGGGATTAGAATACAGACTTATATTTGTTCTAAGGTAAGAACGTTGTCGATCAAGGCCTGAGAGGTAAATAGAACCCAACTTGAACGGCTTCACTATTATCGAGGAATGATATCAGTTTGTAACGAAAAGGAATGTCAAGATTTGTATAAAGGAAATATGGTAGCATATTGCAAGTCTTAAAACTATAGCGATAAAATAACGCTGTTGACTAGGCTTAAGCGTGATTGTTATGTCGAGATTAGTTATAAAGGAGAATATTACAGCGTATGACAAGTTTTGAACTGTAACGATAAATTAACGTTGTTAACCAAACTTAAGCGTGATTTTTATATATAGCAGCACTTCCTAGGGAATGATAATAGTTTGGTTTGAAATCCACTTATTCTAAAAGTAATAAGTAACGATGTCTGTCCAAAGAAATATAAGAACGAGTTAGAAAGAGATATTGGAAAATTGTTTCAGAAAGCAATGACATCATTTCGATATTCGAAATGTGATTAGAATTAAACCATTAGGATTTGAGATTTTTATTCGACGATGTCGAATGTATTAAAGTAAATCATTTTTAGGAATTATAAGTCTGATAGGATAATTAACATTTAGTTTTAAACAAATAAATATTAATAGGATAGGAATCAGTATTTAGTTATAAACTTGATATTGATTTAATAAGAAGTTGACTTAGAAACAAAGTTTATAATGTGCAATAGGAATATAAAAGTATCCAAGAGATTTCGGTAAACAAGATAAGGAAAAGTATTATGTGAAGAAAGAGTTATATGATAAAGGTGTTCAGATTTCTATAATAAGGGATGGTATTTAAAAAGTTAAAATGAAATTGGAAATATTTTCCAATGTAAAGGGTAGATTATCCAAGTATAGAAATAAAGGATGTGAAATTAATGGAAATGGTTCGAACATTAACAATATATACATCTGGAATACGAGAGAATAAGAGTTTATAATAACCGGAAATATTTTCCAAGAAGTGTAAAAAAAGGCTAAACGGGATTTGAGAAATATCTGGTAAGATATGGGAATTCGAAAATAAAAACGAATGTTAAATAAAAAGTACCGCGTTTGTGTGATGTCTAGTTATACATTTGAATGAATGTTTGTTTTACTTCGATAGTTAAATAACCGACTATCGAAGTGTTTTGACCATCGTTGTCAATACGGAGAGACCGGTTGGATATATTATCTGGAAGCCACTCCGTATAGGCAAAAGCGTTGCGAATTATATTATGCTGAAGACAATTAAAGACAGAGTGAAATGCAAGGGTCGTCCAGTTCAAGAATGATGTTTTCTGTTTGTCCTGTCCCAGGACAACTTGTATGGACGAGTGTCTGACAGAGTATTTCCAACGGTCACGTCGTTGATTTTACGAATATACCAAGTTGGTGGGGAGAAGGTAAATTCTCTTTATTCTACACCCAGTATGCATTTGTGTAATCAATATGTGATTACGGATTTGACGATGTGGCATTCAAAATGAATGGTGATCAGATGTTCTGAAGATAGACGTAGCCTCAAGCCTTACAACCAGGAAGTAACAAAAGTTGGGCTAGGAAACATGGCTAGTTGGGTCTTCCCCAAGCAGGGTGTATTGTCACCGATCTAGAGAAAATAGATATTTATACTTCTTTTTGATTCTGTATCTTCGGATGACGGTTGGATGGCCTACAACCGTGGTGGCAATATATTCGTGACATGATTAACATAGAAATGTGTTTATTTTATGCTCTTATATCTTATTTTTTTGTATATAAATGAATATTACTTGGGTATTGTTTTGTCACTTTTACAGATATTCCAACCCAGCCGCATGCAACCAGAAAAGTAGAGAAATGGAGATCAGATTGCTATATATTTACATTTTGAAGAATTGTAGATAAAGATCTCACATCTAGTTGCTGTTGGACAAGGAAATGATTGATAAAAAGGCCATGCACATCTCAAATCAAGGGAGGCTTGTCAAAGAACCAAGAGGAAAAGAAGAAAGGCAAAAAATTTAATAGATTTAACTAAGGCCCATTTGAGACTCTCAATGTAAACTCTTTTGTGAATTCCCTAAGGCCCATCTATCATTGTATTAGGGTTAGGGTTAGGGTTTGGTTATCTCCTATAAATACCCTTGTAATATCATTGTAGCCACCATCCTATTCTGAACCATATTTTCTCTTCTTCTTCATTAATAAAGTTTTTAGTTCTCTTTTATTTTTCTGCATTTTTCTTTTTCTTAGCAATCGGTGTTGTCTTCACAATTAGTTTTGGAAGAACACCAATTGTATTTTACATTTTTTGTTAGTGATTAGTCGTTTGATTAGTTTCAACGACAATCCTAATTTACTTTTTGTTGTTCTTCTTTTCCTGCAATTTTAATTTCTGCATTTTATTTCTGTTTTGCATTTTAATTTCCAATTGGTAATTGTGATTTGATCGTCGGTTCAATTAGATTTGTTCTGAATCGGATCGCAGTTTCAATTTTTATTGTTTTCAAAACCAACCTCGAAAATCGTCTAACTCGCCCAAGAGATTAAATAAATAATTTTATTTTAATCTACCTCCCTGTGTTCGACCTGTATGCTACACACCTGTACGCTTGTAGTATTTAATTAAAAATTCGTGCTTTTCTGATTCATTAGAAAACGTCAAACAAGTTTTTGGCGCCGTTGCCGGGGAGGCAATATTTAAATTTTATTATTTATTTAATTTCTGATTCGTGTTAGTTTTATTTTTTTCTTATATATACAAAAAAATCTAGATTGGTTGATTGGGTATTAAAACAGTGATACTGCAATCTTCTAATTAAGAGGAAAAAAAATTGCCAAATTTTCTTGTTTTCTTTTTTATTTTATCTCTTTCCCCTTTTCAATTTTTTTCATTTTACATTTTTTTCCCCTCTTCACCTATTACTTTCCATCTATTCTTTCTTTCCCATTTTTACCTTATTTTTATTGTTCATTTATTTTGCCAAAATTTCCAATTTTTCCTTTATTTCTTTCCATGTTATTCCTTCTCCCCTTTTATTTCTTTCCAATTATCAATACTCCAGTTTTCATTCTTTTACAACAATAAACCAAAAAAACAAAAAAAACAAAAAAAAACCAATAATAATTGCTTTCCTTTCCTTACTTTGTTTCTTCTGCCTTAATTGTCTACACAGCTCTTAAGTTTTCTACACGGTTACACCGTAACCAACAGAACATAATCCATCTTCTCTGCCTCTTGCATCTTCCCATTCTTTTCCAACAATTCTCTGCAAGCACCACTGAAAATCCTTGCCTCAACCCGATTCAAACACTGCTGTTCAAATCACAGCCCCTCCTTCCGTCCAATTCTACCACAAACCATCACCACATCGGTCCCCAACTTCGATCGATATTCAGATCACCAACCATCTCGAAAGCCTCGTCACCTCAAACCACCAATTCACTCTCAACAGATCCACTCCCACAATTCACATAAACTGCTCAAACCGAAACAACCCCTTCACAGTCACAAAACAGTTCAACCCATACACCGACCAGCCATCCCTCTTGACATCTCCCTCACGCAAACCAGCTACTTCCATCACCGACATTCACGCAGTTCAATGCCTAAATCCCATACCCTAACTCGCAAAATCCGCATCGTCTACCCCAATCGATAAATCCAAACCCTACTTCGAAGAAATCAAGCCGAACTCGCAAGACTAGACTGAACGTCAACAAACAAATCGCACATCCATAATCCCACTTCGATCTGAAGATCCCGTTCCGAATTGAAACACCTGTTCGTAATTGAAATACCCCGTTATGATTTTAGAAGAAAATAAAGCGGATGTGAAGTTCTTTGATCTATTGCGTTGATTTTTGTTTTTCTTTGATAGATTGGTTTAGTTTTGGGGCACGGGTTTAAAGGAGGAATTTCTTTAAGTACGGTGACTCTAACAAAAAATAAAATAAAAAAAGAGGAAGTTTCGTCATTTGTTCCCAGAATCAAAGGCTGCGTGAAAAGCTATTTTGCTATTTCTCCTGTATTGTTTTGTTTTTGTGTGGTCATTGGGCCTTGAATCTTTTTAATACTGGGAAAGTACTTCTGGGAGCCATTCGTTTGTGGACCACTTTTGTATTTTTATTATTTTGGGGTCTGAGTTTGTATAATTGGCTTGGCATGTTTGGTGTGTTTGCTTGGGGTGTAAGTGCAATTGTTTAAAGTGGTATTTAAGTAGCCTTTATTTTAAGTTTCGTTGGTCCTTGTTTTGTTTATTCAAGTTGCTTCTCGGGTTGTTTTGTTGAATTTCTTTGTTTTTGTGATTTTTTTTTGGTAGGGATATTTTTTTTAATATATATAAAAAAATCAAAGAATCAAAGTGAAGAAGGAATTCAAGACTCAAGCAAACAAAACGTGGAATACTTGAGTTGAACGAATCAGACAGTAAAGTCTCATAGCCCTGGACGGACCACCATATCTCACTGTAAAATTTTCTGAACTCTACAGGTGCTCTGCTGCTTTGAAAAAAAATATAGAAATTGCTTGTAAAAATTTTCTGCAGGGGCAGCGGCTTGCTTGTACATTTTTTTATTCTGCAATTATTTGTGTTTGATTGTTATTTTGGCTACATTCTGAAATAAATCTAGTTATGAGCAAAGCCCTAACAAACATAAGGTGAGGAAGTCATTACCTTTCCTTGGCTCCAAAACAATTAAATTCGGTCATTTGCATACTCCCTGGACTTAAATAAAAATTGATTAGACGTTGGCCTTAGGAGCAAAACTCAAGCTCAATAGGACAAACAAATTGGGTTAAAATTCTTAGATTTAAAAATTTATTTTGCTGTGTGGAATTCGTTATATTCCTCTTGTAAAGGACGGTGATACGTATTACATCAGGAATTTTTCGACATTCTAGCAAATTAACTTTTTCAATCTATTTATTTAATTTGATTTGCAAAATATTTAACTGCAAAAGTGTATTTTGTGAAATTGATTTTCTCAAGGGTTTGATCGCGGATATATATTAGTTCAATTTATTGAACTTTTAGCAAAAGAGGTTGCATACTACCCGTAAAACATTGGTCGTATCCCTTAGTATTTATACTATACGTGAACGGCCATAAGACCCTCTTCCCCCTTCAAATCGAGATTATCAACTAATAAGATACACTTGTGTTCGTTATTTATTTTGATTAAGAGCTTCTTGTGTCAACCTTAAGTCTAGGATTTTCCTTGTTTGCATTTAACAACAATGAGTGAAAAAAGTGTTAGCCAACAAAATTCTCCTAGTGGTTCTCGAATCAACCAAAATTTTCCAACCGAGTTGGATCAAAATCGAGTGAATCAAAACTTTCCAAACTTTGGGGATCAAAATCGAATAAATCAAAATTTTCAAAATTTCAATATGGAAATGGACAGACCCTTATCTCTTCGTGATCGATGTTATCCAGCTAGGACCATTCAACCCTCTGTCATCGTGTTCCCACCAGCTGAAGGAAACAATTTTGAGCTTAAACATTCTTTTAT
The DNA here is from genome assembly GCA_030737875.1 of Allium sativum. Lineage (NCBI taxonomy): Eukaryota > Viridiplantae > Streptophyta > Magnoliopsida > Asparagales > Amaryllidaceae > Allium > Allium sativum. The sequence continues at coordinate 498,927,611 of CM060920.1, forward strand.
TCAAGGGGTACCAAAATTTACTGGGTCTGAAAATGCTTATGAATTTCTAAGTGAATTTGAATTATGTGCGTCCACAACAAAAATGCAACAATCGTCTAACGAATCGATCAAGCTGAGGCTAATTCCATTTGCGCTACTTGAAAGCGCTAAAAGATGGCTAAATTCTCTTCCAAAACATTCCATAAGAAGTTGGGATGAATTTGTCACTGCATTCTTGAAAAAGTTTTTCCCTTTCCATAAAACTCTCAAAATTCGAACCGAGATAAATCAATTTTGTCAAAATGAGGGGGAAACTTTTTCAAAATACTTTGAAAGATTCAACCAACTATTATATAGTTGTCCTCACCATGGAATTCTAAAAGACCACTTATGTCAAATTGCATATGAAGGGATAAACTATTAGACTAGAACTCAATTAGAATCAATGTGTGGAGGAGACTTTATGTCTACGACGGCCGATGAAGCTTGGAAATTCTTAGAAGATTATTCTGAAAAGGACATGCAATGGGAATCAATTCGTGTCCCCATTCGTACTTCTACTAGAGGAGTGCATGCCGTGGACCCAAGTCAAATTCCCTTAGAAAATCAAACTCCTCAAGCCGGAGAAGGGCTACCCCACTATTACTCTCAGGACCAAGCCAATGCTATAGCTCAAAATAATACTTACTCACCCACATACAATCCTGGTTGGAGGAACCACCCAAATTTTTCTTGGTCAAACCCCAATAATTCGGCTAACCCATCTCACGTGCAACCCTTTATTCCAAATCCGAATTTTCAAGCTCCAACTCCCAATTCTCAAACCTCTCAAACAACATCTCAATCCAAACAACCTTATAGGCATCCCAGTTTTCAATCATCGAACCAATCCTCTCAATCTGGTCAATCTTCACAAGATATTGTGCGTTTAGAGAAACAGTTGAACTCTCACGAAGCTAAAATGAACTCACACGATGCTAAACTCGACCAAATGATGAGTATGATAAAAGAACTAATGAAAAATAATGAGAAAGGAAAGTTGCCTAGTCAACCTGAGGTGAATCAAAAATATAACTCTCGTGCTGTAAATTCTTGTGAGGACGAAAACCATAATCCAGTCAATGCTATTACAACCCTTCGATCTGGAAAGAGGATTGTTAATAACGTGGGCGACCCTGGCGAACCTTCTAACTTGACCCTAATGTCAAATATTGATGATCACCCATTGGCTTCGAATGCCAATTCTTCTAAACCTCCATTTTCCTCAAATGTTGGCAATCCCAACGGTTCCTCTCCAAGTGTCAGCAAACCCGACCCACTTTCGAAAATCGATGTTGGCAATCCCAACATTACATCTTCTGCAACCTTACCACCTTCTTTTTCCTTGGATTAACCTTCTTCTTCGAATAATGAAACAGATCACAGAGTCGAAAAACCAATAGCTCCATTTCCCCATAGACTCAATAATAAGAAGAAAGCGGCAAATTTCGATAAAATTTTGGAAATTTTCAAACAAGTCCGTGTGAACATTCCTCTTTTAGACACCATTGAACAAATTCCTCAATATGCTAAATGTCTTAAGGAATTGTGCACACAAAAACGTGCGACTAATGTCCCAAAAACCGCCTTTCTAACTGCGAATACAAGCTCTGTTCTTTCGAATCTTACCCCAGTCAAGTACAAAGACCCTGGCTGCCCTACGATTAATTGCAAAATAGGAAGCACTCACATCTCTCGTGCCCTACTCGATCTTGGTGCCAGTGTCAATCTTCTTCCTTATACTGTTTATCGTCAACTTGGACTAGGGGAGATTAAACCAACAAACATCACTCTTCAGTTAGCTGATCGATCTGTCAAAAAGCCATTGGGAATAATCGAAGACGTCTTGATACAGATCGAACAGTTTTACTTCCCTGTCGATTTCATAGTTCTAGAAACCGAACCTGTTTCAAATCCCAATGTTCAAATACCGTTGATTTTAGGATGCCCTTTCTTAGCAACCTCAAATGTTGTCATTAATTGTAGGAACGGTCAACTTCGACTTTCCTTCGGGCACCTAACCATTGAGCTAAACATCTTCAATCTCAACAAACAACCTAGGGATTTTGAGACCGATGAAATCGACATGATTCAAACCATAGTTGACGAAACCTCTAATGACACTTCTTAAGCCTTGAAAATGTGTCTTGACCATTTCGACTCCAATTTCGATGAACTCGAATACATTTCTGAACTGAATGAATTTCTTGACTTAAATCCTTCGTCTTCTGAATCTAACCAAGGAATGTTGACCAATGTTAACACTCAAGAACATCCTAAGTTAGGTCTCAAACCCTTGCCACAAGACCTTAAGTACGCATACTTAGACTCCTCAGAAACTCTTCCCGTAATCTTGGCCTCTGATCTTACCGAGGACCAAGAAGAAAAACTCTTAGAAATTTTGCGGGAAAATAAAGATGCTTTGGGGTGGGAACTGAGCGATATAAAAGGAATTAGCCCATCAATTGTGGAACATCGCATACATTTAGTTGATGAGGCTAAACCCACCCGTGAGGCTCAAATGCGATTAAACCCAAACATGAGAGAAGTGGTCAAGGAGGAGATAATCAAATGTCTAGACAATAACATCATCTATCCCATCTCTGATAGTACTTGGGTGAGTCTGGTACAAGTTGTACCAAAGAAGTCGGGAGTCACAGTGATCAAAAATGAAAGTAATGAGCTCGTCCCAACAAAAATCAAAACAAAATGGCGTGTGTGTATCGACTATCGAAAGCTCAACTCAGTCACATGAAAAGACCATTTTCCCTTGCCTTTTATTGACCAAATGCTCGAACGCTTAGCGGGTCATGAGTACTATTGTTTCCTCGATGGATACTCTGGCTATAACCAAATCCCTGTTGCTTTAGAGGATCAACATAAGACCACCTTTACTTGTCCCTTTGGAACCTTTGCTTATCGTCGCATGCCTTTTGGTCTTTGTAATTCCCCCGCGACTTTCCAAAGGTGTATGATGAGTATTTTCTCTGATATGGTGGAAGAATTCTTGGAAATATTTCTGGATGATTTTTTAATCTACGAATCATCTTTTTCCCAATGTCTCACTCATCTAGAACTTGTCCTAAAACGGTGTAAGGAGAAATCACTCGTGCTTAATTGGGAAAAATGTCATTTCATGGTAAAAAGGGGGATAGTTCTAGGTCATGTCGTTTCAAAAGATGGCCTTGAAGTCGATAAATCCAAAATCGATTTGATTGCTAATCTACCTCCTCCTAAGTCTGTTAAGGATGTTCGTTCATTTCTTGGCCATGCGGGATTCTATAGAAGATTCATTAAAGATTTTTCAAAAATTTCAAAACCTCTCTCGAATTTACTTGCCAAAGACGTCAAGTTTGAATTTTCCAATGATTGCAAAACATCTTTCGAAACTCTTAAGTCAATATTGACCACAACTCCCATCATTCAACACCCTGTTTGGACCCAGCCATTCGAACTTATGTCTGACGCTTCTGATTTTACGATTGGGGCCATCTTGGGCCAACGAATCGGTAAAATCCCTCGAGTCATTTACTATGCTAGCAAAACCTTAAATGAGGCCCAATTGAATTACTCAACTACTGAAAAGGAATTTTTAGCAATTGTCTTCGCTCTTGAGAAATTCAGACCATATCTCATAGGATCCAAAGTCATAGTATACACTGACCATGCTGCCTTACGATATTTTCTTTCTAAAAAGGATTCCAAGGCCCGTTTGATTCGTTGGATCCTTCTTCTTCAAGAATTTGACATAGAAATACGAGATAAAAAGGGTTCTGAGAATGTTGTAGCTGACCATCTCTCTCGAATTGTGCATTAAAATATTGATGACACCCAAATCGATGACTACTTTCCCGATGAACAAATCCTTTCCATCTCTAGCACCCCTTGGTACGCTGACATTGTGAATTATCTTGTCACACAACAAACACCCGCTGAATGGTCGAAACAAGATAAACAAAAATTTCTCTCTAAAGATCGAAACTTCTATTGGGACGACCCATATCTTTTCAAATACTGTCCAGACCAAATCATTCGAAGGTGTGTACTCGATCAAGAACACGAAAGTATTCTCTCTTTCTCACATGACCATGCTTGTGGCGGTCATTTTGGAGGAAGAAAAACTGCTGCAAAAGTATTGCAAAGTGGTTTTTATTGGCCCACACTCTTCCGTGACGCTTTCGAATTTTGCTCTAAATGCGATCGATGTCAAAGAACGGGTCGAATCACTAAGCGAAATATGATGCCTCTCCACCCCATTTTAGTGATTGAGTTATTCGATGTTTGGGGCATCGATTTCATGGGACCATTCCCTAACTCATTTGGGAATCTTTACATCTTGCTTGCGGTAGACTATGTCTCAAAATGGGTTGAAGCCATCCTGACCAAAACCAATGACAACAAGGTTGTGATCAAATTCCTCAGAGAAAACATCTTTTCACGCTTTGGCACACCTCGAGCTGTCATTAGCGATAATGGCACTCACTTCTGTAATCGTGCTTTTGAGTCCTTGCTCAAGAAATACTCAATCACACACAAGCTATCGACCCCTTACCATCCACAAACTAGTGGGCAAGTAGAAGTTTCCAATAGACAAATCAAACAAATTCTTGAGAAAACCGTGAATTCCAATAGGAAAGATTGGTCCGTAAAACTGATTGATGCACTTTGGGCATTTCGCACTGCTTACAAAACCAATCTAGGAATGTCACCATATCGGTTAGTCTTTGGAAAGGCCTGTCACTTACCTCTTGAATTAGAGCATCGTGCTCTTTGGGCAATTAAACTTTTGAATTTTGACTTAGAGAAGGCCGACTCACATAGGAAGTTACAAATTTCAGAATTAGAGGAATTAAGAAATGAAGCATATGAAAATGCGAAAATCTTCAAAGAAAGAACCAAAGCCCAACACGACAAGAACATACTCCGTAGGGAATTCAATGTAGGACAAAAAGTTCTTTTATACGACTCTAGACTTCACTTGTTTCCAGGAAAACTCAGATCTCGATGGACTGGACCTTATGTTGTGAAAACAGTATATCCTCATGGAGCAGTCGAAATTGAAAATACTAAGGATGGAAAAGTCTTCAAAGTAAACGGTCAACGACTAAAACCATTTTTGGAATTCAAGCAATACGAAGACGATGACCTTATCGATCTTCATGAGCCTGATCATCCACCATGAAATCAGGTGGTACACGTTCTTTTCTTTTATTTATTTTTTCTCCTTCCATTTTGGTCTGCATACCTTAGACAGTTGGGACACTGTCTCAATCTATTGTGGGGGAGTCAAGTCTGCATCACATCTTCTTCATTTTTGTTAAAAAACAAAAAAAAACACACACACACAGACACGACTCATTTTAGAGTGATACTACGAAATAAGTTTACAACTTTTAGTCAGTTGATAGTATTTTTTTCTCTCGACTTAGATCGAATAAGAAATGTAATGAAAAGTTTAATTTTGAGGGATAATAGTGTAACCGGTACATAGGGAGATTCTAAGGTGATGGCCATGAAATCTATTCTATATTGTAGACTTTGTTTAAATAAGTGGAGGACTTAAAATACTTATATTGGCTTTTCGAATCTTTAAAACTAAGTTGTGTTAAGTTGAATTCGCGTAACTCTCTTTTGTGCTTATAATTTCAATAATAATAATAGTAATCCAAAGGTATCCAACATTGCTTGTATATCTAGCGTTGGTGTGCAAACCCGCCAAGCTCTATCCGACATGTTGTTGACAAAGTCAGCGTTGGAATATCTTGGTCTCATTTTATGAGATTGGACACCTAAGGATTACCGACACGTTGTCGACAAAGTCAAAGTCGGCCTGCACAATCCGCCAAGCTCTTTACCCACTATCCGTTAGTCCGCGAGGCAGTGCATGGGTGGTAAACCTTGGTCTTCTAAGTTAGATGTATGTACTTAATCATAAATTTTAAAATTTTATAGAATAAAGAATAAGCGATGATGCCCAAACACTTCTTGACCTTATTGATTTGACTAGCCATACATGAGAAAATAATAATACCACTTTGCAAACTATGCCAAGCAAACTAAGAATCTATTTCATGGATGCACTATGTTATCGACCGAACTAACTGGCCAAACTGGAATTTAACATTTGAAAACTTGATTTATATTGAAAATTTGTGACAAGTTGAGGTATCTAAAATAAAATCAACTGACTAGAAATTGTTAACTTAATTTGTTGTACCACTTTCCTGAAACAAGTCGTGTTGTCATTCTTGTTTTCTTTGTTTTTTGTATATAACCATTGCATTCATATAGTTACATTAGATCCACACATACTGCATTTGGATTTTGTGGATAGTATCAGCTGAAAACCCTCACGAGACACCACTCGTCCTACTAGGGACACCTAGAGGTTTAACGGCTTGTTGCATACGCTCAATGCAATCGTGTTTCCTACAAAAGTGTGACCTATCTAGTTAGTTTTTAATTTTTGTTTTACTCGAGGACGAGTAAAAGATAAGTGTGGGGGTATTTGATTAACATAGAAATGTGTTTATTTTATGCTCTTATATCTTATTTTTTTGTATATAAATGAATATTACTTGGGTATTGTTTTGTCACTTTTACAGATATTCCAACCCAGCCGCATGCAACCAGAAAAGTAGAGAAATGGAGATCAGATTGCTATATATTTACATTTTGAAGAATTGTAGATAAAGATCTCACATCTAGTTGCTGTTGGACAAGAAAATGATTGATAAAAAGGCCATGCACATCTCAAATCAAGGGAGGCTTGTCAAAGAACCAAGAGGAAAAGAAGAAAGGCCAAAATTTTAATAGATTTAACTAAGGCCCATTTGAGACTCTCATTGTAAACTCTTTTGTGAATTTTTTAAGGCCCATCTATCATTGTATTAGGGTGAGGGTTAGGGTTTGGTTATCTCCTATAAATACCCTTGTAATATCATTGTAGCCACCATCCTATTCTGAACCATATTTTCTCTTCTTCTTCATTAATAAAGTTTTTAGTTCTCTTTTATTTTTCTGCATTTTTCTTTTTCTTAGCAATCGGTGTTGTCTTCACAATTAGTTTTGGAAGAACACCAATTGTATTTTACATTTTTTTGTTAGTGATTAGTCGTTTGATTAGTTTCAACGACAATCCTAATTTACTTTTTGTTGTTCTTCTTTTCCTGCAATTTTAATTTTTGCATTTTATTTCTGTTTTGCATTTTAATTTCCAATTGATAATTGTGATTTGATCGTCGGGTCAATTAGATTTGTTCTAAATCGGATCGCAGTTTCAATTTTTATTGTTTTCAAAACCAACCTCGAAAATCGTCTAACTCGCCCAAGAGATTAAATAAATAATTTGATTTTAATCTACCTCCCTGTGTTCGACCTGTATGCTACACACCTGTATGCTTGCAGTATTTAATTTAAAATTCGCGCTTTTCTGATTCATTAGAAAACGTCGAACACGACACTCAAGCTAAATGAGTGGGCGGTCATGTGTGGCCGGGTTGCAAGACGTTCTTGTTGAACCCAGGTGTATCCCCTCTAGAGTACACTATTTGGAAGGTGCTTCCATACCTTGTCTGTTGGAATCCAATCTCCAATAAGTGCCCCGTGGTTTATGATTTTATACTATATATATGTGGAACGTGAGATGCAAGTGTTCTTCTACTTGGATATTTATGTGTTTAGACATTATTATAATATCACTGGTTTTGATATCAAAATATTTTGGATTATAGTAAGGTAAAAACCATCCATGTTTATGTGTGGGCTGGTCTTACTATTATCTTCTTGTTTGAAAAGGATTTTCAAAGTTAAATAGTATGGTTGGAATTTACTCACACCAGTCCCATGACTGACCCAGAGTTTATTTGTTTGTGTTTTCCCTAAACTCTTGGGTGCCCAAATTTGTACGGGCAGTCAAGTGTTTCAGGCTTTTACAGATTCACTTGGAGGAGCTGGAAACAGAAGGCTTCACCATTAATTAGTTAGAGATTATTTTCACGGTGATATGACGTATTGTACTCTGATAATGGTATGTATATACAAATTCAGATTTTTATTTCAAAGTTATGTTATATAATACATTTTATTGTTCCGTTGTGAGATTCGTGTTTACTCTGATACTGTTCAATTGTAATCTTCTTCTTCTTCTATTCTATTAGTTCTATCTTTTCTTTCTCACCCTCTAAATTCTTTCTATCAATGTCCCGGTATTTTCGATGCTCGAGTAATTAACAGTGTATTTATGTTGATTTTCGGGGTAGAAAATCTCGCGGCCATTACAGTTGTGTTCGTATCGAAAAGAGCTTCTAACAAATATTAGAGATCTGAAGTCTAACGGTTGGATTTGGAATTATGTCCAGATCAAATTTGGAAAAGGTCGATGTAAGTGCAGTTCGATGGCCGTTTATGGAAATCGACTGTACGGGCCTTGATAAAATTAATAAAAATATTAATAATTTGTGTAAAATCATAACAAACGATTTGGAAGGAATTAGGATGACAAATTCCATATTTGAAAAGATAAAAATAGATTTTTATCGAAATGAACTAGTTTTGAACTAGAATTATAATCCCATTATTTTTAAAATAAATAAATTGGATTTGAAATGGTTTTAAAAATAATCGGAATTTCCAATATATGAATTGGAATGGATTTGAATCGAAATTATCTTCGAAATATTTCGACATTGGATTCTGTGATTATACGGATATTGTGGTGGAATTTGGAAGATATATATATCATTATTCCAGTACGGTATTTGTTGATTCCAGAATTTGATATTGAATATAAGCCGGTATATTTTCTATTCAGGGCCTTGTATTTAATATCAAATGTGATTTTGGGTTTGTCGTGAACGGTGTCTTCATTAACACAGTTCTTGAACCCAATTGAGAAAAGATTAAATCTTTTTTTTAGATTTAATGAAGTATACCAGTTAATTAATATTTAATTGGAATTGAATTGAAATTGGTCTTTGGGTTTAACGTGAATGGTGTTTTAAATAACACTTGTTCTTTAACCCGATTAACAATGGAATAAGATTTTGGATTGTCGTGAATGGTATCTTTAACAATACTGTTCTTAGGCCCAAAGGAGTTAAGAAAATCAGAAACTAACTGGAGATTAGTTAAGTTGAATGGTTTCCTGGATATTGATCTGATGTTGGTTTCGGCCTTCGGGGTTAATACTTAGGGAATTGTTCACTTGCTAATTTACGGTTAAAGGCTGATAGAATGGAATGTGATTTTGGTTTATCATGAACCATGTTTTAAAGGACATTGGTTCTTTAACCTAGTTAAAGACATGAATAAGATTTTGGGTTGTCGTGAATGGTATCTTTAATAAAACTGTTCTTAGACCCAATGGAGTTAAGAAAATCAGAAACTAACTAGGTTAAGTTGAATGGTTTCCTGAGTATTGATCTGATGTTGGTTTCGGCCTTTGAGGTTAATACTTAAGGAATTGTTCATTTGCTAATTTACGGTTAAAGGCTAATGGAATGGAATGTGATTTTGGGTTTATCGTGAACCGTGTTTTAAATGACATTGGTTCTTTAACCCAGTTAAAGGTAGGATATGATTTCCCAAGTTAAACAATAGTTAATATTGATTTTTGTGAAGATTAAAACCAAATGGAGTTTTAATGCATCTTTAATTAGATTGAAATGATATCCAAAGGAAGATTAAAGATTAAATTTAAAGAATTTATCTTTGATAAAATTAATGGGAACCTTTCCCAAAGTATATGAATATTTGGATAAAGAAATATTCTTTATTGGAATGAGACGTATGTTGTGTTTTTATAGCACTTGTTTATTATATACGCGAGTTATTCAGAAAGACCGGGTTTATCCCATTCTGAATAACTAATTCGATGATGTGTCGAGGATGAAGACGGTGGTTGAAGACCGGAGGTCTTCACATAGTTTGGATGATTGTTGATGTCTTGATTGGGCTGTATACCCAAGGCAAGGTAATAAGTGGTGATCGTCTAGACATACTTGGAGATCGATGGATATGCGAGGGCCTCTCCCCTGTACTGGACATATGAGGGAGGAATAAGGTGCCTCCGGTTTCGTTCAGACCCAGAACGAACTTGTAAATGGGTGTGTGTCTGACATCGGATTTCATTCAGTGTGATTGATTGACATTGGTTGCATAGCATGAATTGCCTGTGTGGCATGCTGAGATGCAAATGATCAGGGCTTCTGTTGAAAAGAAGAGTTGGTTGATGATCAAAGCACGGTCTTTGTGGCGTAGCTTTTTTTAGCGTTTATTCGCGACCCTCACACCCCGGTGTGGACCAGAAACGGGAGAACACATCAGGGATGGCATGCGTTTCCTTCTAGCTAGGAGTGGTGTTAGCGTTTTGCACGCCCTGGCATTTTACTTATATGGATGATGGATAGCGAGGCGCCTCGGTTATATCGATCGATTCGGGACCGATGGAGTCATTTGGCTCATTGATGCCCCATAAGGCGGGGAAACGCAGTGCTCAGGCATTTTAATCCACATCGAGTGGACCAGCCCTGACGATCCAAAGGCTTGGCAGAGTACTTGCCTGAGTCACGGGCTAGAGCGTCTCGAAGCGGTAAGGACGATCCCTTGCCTTGGTTTACAGATGGAAATCCAACATCCAATACGATATTTTGCGGTTTTAATTGTAAACCTATATATGGCGACATAGTGGTATATGGCACTTATGCCGTCTATGATTGATACTTAAGATTGAAATTGTTTTGACACTATACATTTATAGTTATAATAAAAGACGAAATTTCACGTACCAAGCATTTTTGGCTATTATAAGGTAAAAACTCTATCCTCCGGCTTGCATTGCATTGTGTGATGGGACCTGAGTCTTACAATATTTTCATTGTTCTTTATTTAGCATTGTGCTGTTTTTTTATGCACTGGTATTCTTAGGAGGAAACCCATTCCGTGTTATACGGCTTGGTCCCTTGATTTACCTAACTTTAAAATAAAGATTACTAATTGTTTTAGTTCTCACACCAGTCACATGACTGACCTGGAGTTTATTGTTTTAACCTAAACTCTGGGTACCCCTATTTTCCACACGGGCAGCTAGTAGTTTTGGTTTTGCAGATTTGTATTCACAGGATCCTGGTTTACAGCTGGAATGATATTTGGAAAGCTCTGTATCCGTATATTCTTTTCGGTTGTGTTTTGTATTATTATTCCGCTGCATTGTAAAATGTAAATCTTTGATATTTAGCAAATGTGTAATATTTATTCATACTCTGTATATTCTTGTATTCTGATGAAATTGTTGTAATAAGCAATGAAATGTTCTTTTGTTTGTATTCTGATTTGTCGTGTTCTCAAAGTCAATCCAGGATTTCGTTCATGGGGAAGTTCGGGTCGTTAAACTCTTGACGAGCAACATCTTCACAAGAAATCTCAAGACCTCCGGCTCCCCGTGGGCCTCGCTATGTACAGTCAAAGGTGCAGATTTTCACACCTTAAAACGCAAATTTCCTGAGCTTCCGACCACCAATCGACATGAGACTACTTGCATTAGCTTCGTATGAAGATTCTCTACAATACCCATAAGTCGCTTTCTTCAATTGAGCCTTAAATCAAAAACCCCCAAATCATAGCTTAGGATGTCGTTTTCAGCAACTTTGACCATGAATTCCTGTTGATTCGAGCACAGTTTCGCGAAACCAATGCTTCCCGTCAGTTCGTATCATTGAGACCTTTCCGAAAACATACAATTCGATATGGGTTGAGAGATTTGAATTTTTGTTTTGAATCAAGGGTTTAGAATTTTTATTTCTGCCATTAGAGAAAGAAATGAGCAGACGGAAAGAAATGAGCAGACGGAAAACATACGTACAATGAAAATTGGCTGATGAGGTGGAACTGATTTTTTTTGGCATATGTATAGAGGGTCCAATAGGAGAAATAAACAATTATCCCATTGCATTGATTCCTATTAATTACAATTTTGATTGATTATCCAAATTCAATTTTAATTCCAATTATAAATTAATTAATTCCATTTCATTCAAATACTTAAATATTAATTTTAATACTTACCAAAACAAACCAAATTTTAATTCCAATTATAATCAATAAGGTTACTATTGTTCAAGTAAGTCGGATTTCGTTATTTACAAATTCAAAATTTTATTTCAATTATCAATTACACCAATAAATTTTCACAATCAATTACAAGAATTAAATTATGAATTTATTAACACAATTTAACATAAGAAAATTTAATATCAAAATCTCAACTCTCAAAAATTACCATACAAATCAATTAACCTCGATTTAATATATATATATATATATATATATATTTAAGTAATCAATTAATTTTCATTAATCATTCCTTTCAAATATAACTATTCCTCCAATCCATGCAGATAATTACATTTATATGCAGTTGACATTCATCGTACAAACAACGTATCTATATTATTATCGTATTCAATAAATAAAAAAAATTCAATATATAAGAAATTCCAAAATGAGCTAATCTATTTTATATATTGTTAATTAAATATTAATTCAAATTTCAATATACGTAACTTACCAATCACAAGTTACTATTGTATATAGTTATTGTAATTCATTGTTTAACAAATCAAGTAAAATTTATATCTTAGTAATTTAAGACACAGATCATTAAATTATATATCTATCCCACTATGGTTCAAAATCACAATAACTTTAACATTATATTTCAATTTTAGAATTAATTTGTTCGTTTTATTGTATTAATTCAACATTCATTACAATTCCGTTACTTCCATTTGTTTGCTATATTACATTAAATGTCAATAACAATTTAGCCGTCGTAAAAGAAAGTATAAACTTCGTTGACCTGAGAATATGAATGCTCCACTTTTAAGTCTATTTATTCTATCATTGAAATTTGTAATAAAAATGTGCGTGACCATTCAAGCATATACAACAATTAATGATGTCAAATACTGAAAAAAACTATATATATATATATATATATATATATGTAAGTAAATAGACATGTCCTTAAATTTTGTTATTTTAACCATATCGATAATCAAAGATCATATTTAATTGTTTATTTCCATTTCCAAATAATCACCTTTATCCAAATCAAAAATATAATTCAAATTAATTTCATAAATAAACTTTGTTTTTGTTTACATTCCAATATTGATTATTTACCACTTCAATTTTTGTATTTCAATTATAAATTACATAACGCAAATATTTCAATATTAAGTTTAAACTTTCATTATTTATCAATATAAACAAAATAAAAATTTTAACACTTAAAATAACTTTGTTCAAAAACACACTAAATTTAATATTCTAAATTATCGCAAAATCTCGGGATGTTACACTGGGTCTAAACGAAACCGGAGACACCTTGATCCTCGTCCCGTATGTCCAATACGGAAGAGAGGTTCTCGCATATCGGGACAATCAACAAGTACGTACGGACAGCTACCACTTTAGCCCTTTCCTGGGAGCAAACCAATCCAGGGCATTAGTAGTCATCCATTCGATGTGAAGATCGCTGGTCTTCAACCATCGTCTTCAATATCTTCATTTTAAATCGTCATATAATTATTTGAAATAAGATTTAACTCGGACTTTTCAAATAATTCTCAAATATATATAATTCAAATCATTTCATATCGTTAATATTATTTTATAATGATTTATTGCTATTTTTATTTATATAAAAATTGCACATTTAATTCGAACGATGTAACACCCCGTATTTTCTATTAATGTTATAGTAACGGATCAAAGAATATTTAATTTCAAATGTGGGAATTAAGGGATACGGGTTACGCCATTGCGTTCGTCTCGGAATTCTGCTTGAGATAGAGTCCGAGTTTGTGTAAAACGGACAACGTATGAAGGAGATATGGACGAACGAAGTTAAAGAAAAGAACCTGAAGAGAGAAGAAAAAAAATTGCATTGGCGCACTTGGGAAGTGTTCCAGAACAAAATTTGCACTGGCGCACTTGCCAAGTGAGCCCAGGCCGAGCAGAAAGCCTGCACAGCTTTCTAGTGTGGTCTGATCCATACTGTGACTCATTGCTGAGTCCTTTCTGACTCCTTGCTGAGTCATTAGGGCTGAGGTGTCACCCTATCCTGACTGAATGGTTATGATTAACCCTAAGATCATCAGACGACTCAAATTAAATTGAAATTCTATATAAACAACCCAATGCTCAAACCTGAAAATCACACAAAAATAATCCTAGAACTATCATGCCATCAATAGAGAACTTGGAGAGCCGTCATACCGCCATACTCAACCTAGGACAACCACCATTCTCTTTCAATTAAAAAGAAAACTAGAAAGCTACGAAGTGAATCAAATTTGAATTATAAGAACAACGATCTACATCAAAGGCGAGCATACCAACTTCAGAATTTAGATTCCAGAAATCAAGAATTCCTTCTTTGTAAGTTCGGTTATTCCTTATATTTAAACGTGTAATTGGAATCATGAATGTAATGAATCAAAATATAGAACTATACCAATTTGAAAGCTAATTATCTTCGATTCGTGCTTATGTCAAATCGAAAGTTATCTATGCCTTTGGATCTGATTTACGACTATGACTGTGAGACTTTTGCCTAAGACTATGACTATGAAACTGTTGCCTATGAAGCTATTGCCTATGACTATGACTATGAATATGAGACCTTTGTCTAAGACTATGGCCATGAATTGTCGCCTATGAAATTATTGCCTATGACTATGAATCATAACTATGAGACTATTGCCTATGACATTGATTAAGAAATTATTATGATTAGTCGCCCATGACTATTGTGGTTAATTGCCTATGACTATTGTAGTTAGTTGCTTATGACTATTCCCATTGTTACAATTAACCGATCATGTTGTACCTTGAACTGGCATTATGTTGGACCAAATCACCTATGCTTATTCCCTTGATTATATGGATCTCATATTTAGTGTGTAACTTGGCTAGTTTATTCCTATTCATTATTATGTACATCGAACCTGTGGAGCCATTATTTTTGCGTGCCTAATATTTTATATCAATTCTTGTGCTTATCCCTTATTCCTTTTGATTAGTGCCATTTCATGAGTACATAGAAAATTTGTGAAATCATGTTATATGTACGATTATGATGCGGTGATTGGGCGTAGCTTAATTAAGTTAGTTTGGCATAATAAATATGTTGGCATAATCTAAATTGGCTATAATAGTGAATGATTTACATGCATATTAGACTTGGGCATAAGCTGATAAATTCAATTGGCTGCAAAGTGTGTAATTGGCGTGTAAACATAAACGGTAAACTAGAATATTAAATCTAGTTTTGACATGAACCATAAATTGGAATATTAATCTAGATTGAGCATAAATTGTAAAAGGGAAATATTAAATCTAAATTGGTATAAACTCAAGTTGGGTAAATTGATTGGTAAATCAAGTTTTGGGCACAGAATATAAGTATGTTAATTTGCATGACAAATGAATATGATCTAGGCTAAGTTGATTTACGTAAAATTTACATAAATAGTAAATATGTAAATTTAGTAAAAGACGAATATGCCTAACCCGAGGTTAGACTGAGTTGTGGTGTAAAACTTTCCGGAACCGACCTGCACATCTAGTGACCACAACAATACCTGTCTAACGTGGGTGGTTAGTGCATCAAGCCCAGAAAGACCCGAGGTTAGACTGAGTTGTGGTGTAAACATGCCCAAAACCGACCGGCACATCCAGTAACCACAACAATATCTGTATAATGTGAGTGGTTGGTGCTTTAATTAATTAATTAATTAAGGCTCATGAATAAATCAAGCTAGAAATGGTGAGGTTAAGTAATTAGGGAAACACTTAACCGTAATAACATGTTAACAAAGACAAGAAGGGTGGGGTTAAGTAATCGAGAAAACACTTAGCCAATTCAACAGACTAGATGGCGAGGTTAAGTAAATTTAGAACACTTAACCGTAATAACATGTTACTAGGCAAGTGGGTGAGGTTAAGTAAAATTAGAACACTTAACCGGTACAACATGTTAATTAGACAAGTGGGTAAGGTTAACTAAATTTAGAACACTTAACCGTTGTAACATGTTAATTAAGCAGATGATAGGTTTAAGTTAACTAAAGTTACACTTAACCAAAATATATAATGACATGTGGTGGGGTTAAGTAATACAAGAGGAAAACACTTAACAAATTATATAACATGATGTATGGGAAGGGTTAGCTTAACACGAGAAGGCAACACTTAACCAATATAACATGAATTGAGGTAGGGTCAAGTCAACATCAGAAGGAAACACTTAACCAACATGACGTGACGGGTGGATGGGTTAAGTTAACTTGAATTGATTAATGACACTTAACCAGTATAACTTGATGAGCTAATGGGGTTAAGTTAAATGGGGAATACTTAACCGATATAACTTGATGACTGAATTGGATTAAGTTAATAAATCACACTTAACCAATCCAACAAGATAAGCAAGAAAGGTTAAGTTAATAAGAACCAATTAACCAACATGACTTGACAAGTGGGAAGGTTAAGTCTACGTCAGGTTGGTGGGTAATATTTGTATATATAGGCCCACAAAACTTAACCGTTAAATAAACATGCTTGAATCTATGGGAGGGTTTAAGTACATCTCGTGTAGGTGGGTAATATTAGTACATATAGGCCCACAAACTTAACCGTTAAAATAAATATGCTTGAATCTATGGGATGGTTAAGTACATCTCGTGTAGGTAGGTAATATTAGTACATACAGGCCCGCAAACTTAACCGTTAAATAAACATGCTTGAATCTATGGGAGGGTTAAGTACATCTCGTGTAGGTGGGTAATATTAGTACATATAGGCCCACAAACTTAACCATTAAGAAAACATGCTAGAATCGGTGGGAGGGTTAAGTACATCTCGTGTAGGTGGGTAATATTAGTACATATAGGCCCAACAAACTTAACTGTTAAATAAACATGCTTGAATCTAAGGGAGGGTTAAGTACATCTCGTGTAGGTGGGTAATATTAGTACATATAGGCCCACAAACTTAACCGTTAAGAAAACATGCTAGAATCGGTGGGAGGGTTAAGTACATATCGTGTAGGTGGGTAATATTTGTACATATAGGCCCACAAACTTAACCAGCAGGAAACCCTATTAATGGGGACCCATTTCAGCAGTAACCCACATAGATGTATCATGGTACCCTGAAATTAGGCAGGGTGGGGCACGATTACTGGGCTGATTATAAGCGGTCAAAGATAACGGCAGGGGGTACGTCAATGTAGGTTCCGACGGTTTACGGGTGTGCACGTACTCCGGAGTGGGAAAAAACAGGCACTGGGTACCAGTAGTTATACACTATGCATCTTGAATTGTGTCGGGTCGCTATCATAAGGCTTGATACACCTTATGGTGGGGCCAGCACAGAGTATCTACACGCAAGAGAGGGCCGACTGACACAGACACATGGAAAATTAATACACGTAGGTAGCATAATCCTTAGTTGGACCTAGGTCGCGTAAACCCTGAATCCGAGAGGCATTCAATAGGTAGCATAAACCCCAGTGGCCCTGGGTAGCGTAAAACCCTGGTTGAATCTAGGAAGCACTCGATAGTAAACCCTAGATTAGATCTAGGTAATAAATGGAATCCTCATAATAGATGTACACCTGAAGGCAATCGCAAATACGGGGATTGGGATCACGTTATCATATAATCATAGATTTCTAGTTTGGACACCAGTTAGGCAATGCAGAGATATAGAAATCAGTATAAACAGGATAGTTGCGAAGCAGAGAAGGAGTAGAAGCGCATTCAGTTTATCTTGCCATATCCCATGCTTATTCCATGTTATCTTGTTACTATGGTTTAGTCTTATATTTAGTTTATTCATGTCATGACCCCTTTTCCTCGTTTAAATACTAAGAATCACTGGACTTTCCAGACTTTATGACTGACCTAGTTTGCTTTCACCTCTTTTCTTCCGTTTCCCTCCCTTAGGTAGTCAGGGAGGGAAAAGCTCAGCTTATTTCCGGGCCGTTACTCTCTCCGAGCTTGAAGATTCTTTGGTGCATTGCTTTGAACTCCATTTTCTACTGCTATGGCCAGATCATGTTTTATTTGAGGAATATCATTGGCAGTTTGTGCTTCTTATATATTAAACAAGACAGATGCTTTCTTGTAATAAGTATTGGTGTTGTAAAACAATCTTTGTACAAGCTGTTTTAATCAATAAAGGTTATTTATCTTCCGCTGCTTTATTTGTCTGTCTTGTAATTTTTCTGCCTCTTGTACTAAAAATGCTCCACTGAATTTAAGGCATTCCCTTTGTGAGTGACCTTAATGGAGGTGGGGTGTTTCAAACGACATTTTCGGTCGTTAAACGGCTCTGGCGTTGTTTTTATCCAAATTTGAATTACACATTTCTCAAAATATAACCGTTGGATCTTAACAAATTTAATATCGTTGAAAAGATCTTTCCAAAGTGTACCTAACGGTTCCTGTGACGACCCGCACCAGCCGACATTTCCAATGAAAATGCGCTATACCAATGCCCGGCTAGCACAGGACGGTCGCCAAAGAAAGGAATTTGAACTAATAAGGAACCTGTAGTATATCTCACAGTGCATGGAATAAAATATAATAATAACATAACTTGACATAAAACAGGTGAGACAGTGCATAAGCTGAAAACTTAAACCATCGTAGCAGCAGAAAATCCAAAATTATAGCTTATGTTCCACATCTTCTTTATTACAAATTCTAAAATTGTCTCTAGAGCAAAATAAGAAAGGCACACTACTAATGCCTAAAGTAGTGACCAACAGCAACACAGGGAGAATATATATAGAGAATAGTATGTGTAAGCCTTCTGCTCGTCTCTGGACAGCTACTCGTGCACAACCAGCTAACTTGTCTCTAGTCTGCCCGTTTAAGAGCACCCAGAGTAATAAGAAGAGACATAAAAGTCTGGGTCAGACAAAATCCTGGTATGAGTGATAAGCAGCAAAACAGAATAATAACAGGTATACTAAACCATACTTGAACTGGACCTGCAACCAAAGAGTTAGCACAACATACCGTACAATACTTTAAGGTGCCACTAACATATGGTGTAAAGGATACGGGGGTGGGGGTGTGCATGTCATAGTGTTGGCAAACAATCAAGCATAGCAACCATCCTCACATCTCTCACTTAGTGCGTAAAGCATACGATATCCACCACTTTGATCACCCAATACTTTGTTATGATCACTCTTCCCCATGGAGTCATGATGGTTCCACTGCACTGATCCGTAACCACTAATACTTTGCTATGTCCACTCTGCCCAAGGAGTCATGATAACTCCACTGCACTGTCTCATAGCCATGTTATGATCACTCTGCCCCATGAAGTAATAACTACCCCACTGCACTGATCCGTAGCCTAACATTCGTCTTTCGGTGGTGAATCAAAGTTATGGACGTCGATAACTCCTTAGCACATGTCCCGCAGCAAAGTCCAACCATGAAGTTAACTCGTTGGTTCCCAACTGGATCCTGAGAACAAACTTCTCATTTGGACTACCTTTGCATCTCGGGTTCTGGTCTCTTCCTCTCTGGATTGGTCTTCTTCTTCTTCACTTCTCTTTACTTTAGGTTATATTTCCAGTTCAGTTCGTGGTTCACGTCTCCAGTCCATGCACCTTGGTTCGGATCGGTCGTGACCATCCCTAGCGGTTCGTGGAGCTCTGGCGGCGGCACGTGGTGTCCCCGGTCGGATCGTGGCTCACTTAAGCAGTTCGGTTCGTGGAAGATCATCCAGGTCGGCTCATCCATTCTAGTCAATTCATGCATGGCAACTCCCTCAAGTCGGTTCGTGAGCACCCATTGGGTTCGGGTCGTGACTTGCTTGGAGAGGCGGATCGATTCGTGGCCTTCTAGAGCGGTTCGTGGTTGAGAGTCACGAATGGGTCGGGTTCGGAGATGGGTTCCTGGATCATGAGCGGGTTGAGTTGCAGTGGATATACGATCGGGTCAGTTTGGAGAGGGGGCGATCCGATCCGGTTTCTGCAAAATTTCCTGCAACTCTTCCCGCGACTATTTTACGCCATACAACAACGTTTTCGACTATTCTAACTGTTCTAATCAATCACAAAGCATACCATACGGTCATAGAAACATATAGAATTGACCACAAACACCAAAACAATAATTTGATATGTTAAAATGGATCAAACATACCCAAAACCCATATTTCCCCCTTAATCATGTTTAACAATAACTAATGTTAGGATTAGCAAAACTTAACCAAATCAACCCAAATTTCTAACAGATGCCTAAAACAATATTTTGAAATTTATAAATATTTTTCCAGAATTTAATCATGTGTAAATTCACTAATTATCACTGATTACCCTTAAATAACCTTAATTAGTGTAAAAACAAGGCTAATCACTCACCTTTGCCACAATCAAAACTTTCAGAACTGAAACTCCTCTGGCTTGGGCGAATACCAATGTCTATACCAATGTCTAACAGCTGCTCTACCTCTGAAATTGTGCTATTTCTCCTTGATTTGATGTTGCTAAGCTTAATCCTTGATTAGAGAGCGATTTGGGATGAAATTAGAAGGTGGAGGCCATTGTTAGGGTTTCTAAGAGGTAAATGGAAGCAAGAAAACTGAAATAGAATGAAAACCTAACTCATTTCAGCCTCCCCATAACCCTAATCCCGAAATGGGTTATGGGCCCATTCACTAATCACCTAATTTGGCCCGGTTAAGTAGTTTCACCTTTTAAACCTTATTTTGTCCATATCTCCCAAACGGTAAGTCCGTTTTTCACTTATGACCACTCTACGGAAAGGTAAACAATCATCCGGATCTAATGGAAGTGGTTTCAGGTCAAAATTCCTTATCAGTCAAAAGTTATGGCCAAAACAAGATCAATAGGGGCAAAACGGTCATTCAAAAATCGGCAAAAATCGTGAACATGGGAAATGACTCCAATAGTCGTCCCCAATGTCACAAGACCATTTGACTCCTTACGAGAAAGAAATAAATATTCTACGATCCTCCGATGCGTAGAATGCAGGTCGTTACATTCTCCCCCCTCTTAAGAAATTTCGTCCCTGAAATTCCTTAACCCAAAACATACAAAGATCCTGCATGCCTACCAATCAGTAACAAAACAATAAAGCATACAAAACAACACAACAAGCCTATCCTAGCATGCGGTTTACTAACAAGGGAGTACTATACTGATATAAAAACCTTACCAGGCAAAGAGTTCTGGATACTTTCTCCTTATGTTCTCCTCTGTTTCCCAAGTACAGTCTTCCTCATCATCACCCCACTGAAGTTTGACTAGTTTCACTGCCTTCCTTCGAAGCTGCTTCGTATCATTCCCAACAATACGCATAGGCCTGCGGTTCCCAACCGCCTCGGGTTCAACCTCCATATCGTCTAACTGATCTGGTGAAATAGTCACACTAGGTTCGTGCACAAATTTCCTTAACTGGGAAACATGATATACATTATGAACTCCTGCCATCTTCTCTAGTAATTCAACTTTATATGCCAAATTCCCAACTTGCTCGAGAACTGGGAATGGACCAACAAATCTTGGTCTTAACTTGCCTCTCCTACCAAATCGTATCACGCTCTTTAATGGAGAAATCTTGACAAACACCAAGTCGCCAATGGAGAGTTTTAAATCTCCTCTCCTCTTATCTACATAACTCTTCTGCCTATCTTGGGCATCCTTCATTCGCTGTTGAATGATCTTAATCTTATCTGAAGTTTCTCTTATCACATCTGGTCCAAGCACAAATTTCTCACTGGTTTCTAACCAACATGACGGTGAGTTGCACGGTCTTTCGTACAAAGCTTCATATGGAGCCATACCAATACTGGATTGATAACTGTTATTATATGTGAACTCCACTAGATGCAAATGGTCATCCCATGATCCACCAAAATCAAATATAGAAGCTCTTAAGAGATCTTCAAATACTCGATTCACCCTCTCTATTTGACTGTAGGTTTGGGGATGATACGCGATACTGAGATGTAGTTCTAACCCTAGAACCTCTTGTAAGCTCTTCCAAAACCCAGTAGTAAACAACGGGTCTCGGTCACTCACAATGCTTTTAGGTACTCCATGAAATATCACTACCCATTCCATATATAGTTCCGCTAACTTAGCTGCCCTTCTATTCGACTTGACGGGTACAAACCTTGCACTCTTAGTCAATCGGTCCACAATCACCCAAATATAATCATGGCCCGATCTAGTTCTTGGTAATCCATCAATGAAATCTATTGAGACTTGTTCCCATTTCCATTCGGGAATTTCCAATGGTTGTAACAAACCACTAGGCTTCTTTTGCTAAGCTTTAACTAGCTGGCAGTTCATGCATTTGGATATAAACTTCCCAACGTCTCTTTTCATCCCTTCCCAGTAGTAGGTCTGCTTCATGTCTCGATACATTTTGTTGCCACCGGGATGTATAGTCAGTTTTGAGTGATGACATTCTCTAAGCACTTCATCTCTCAATCCATCAACATTGGGCACAACTAGTCTTCCATTCTTTCTAAGCCATCCATCTCAATCAAGCCCATACTTGTTCATCTCTTCGTCGACTCCCATCTCTAACTTTGAGATGATTTCCAATAGGTTAGGATCGTCCCTCTAACTGGAACCAATCCGCTCAATCAAAGTGGGTCTGATCATCAAACATGCTAACATTTATGGATCCAATTCGCACTTTGGTTTGAAATCATACCCAGCGATGTACTCCAGTTGCTTCCATTCTAGAAACATAGCACTAAACTAGCAAGTCCTCCACTCAATGCATCAGCTACCGCATTGCCCTTTCCTAGTGTATATACGATATCGAAATCATAGGAAACCAAGAATTCTAACCATCTTTGTTGTTGGAGATTTAGGACCTTATGAGAGAAAAGATACTTTAATGATTTATGATCGGTGAACAACTCGAATCTTTCTCCCAAGAGAAAATGTCTCCACATCTTCAATGCGAACACGATTGCTACCAATTCCAAATCATGGGTAGGATACCTTTTCTCATGCGGTTTCAGTTGCCGACTAGCATAAGCTACAACCCTACCTCCTTGCATCAATACATCACCTAGCCTGGTACCACATGCATCTGTGTAAACTTCCATCTCTTCATTCCCCTTAGGAATGACTAACACCGGTACACATGTCAACTTTTCCTTTAGACTCTTGAATGCATTCTCGCACTTTTCGTCCCAGACGAAAGATTGATTTTTCTTGGTCAACTGAGTCAACGGTGTCGCTATCTTGGAGAAGTCCTGGATAAACTTAAGGCAATATCCAGCCTGTAACGACCCAGCGGATTTCGGCCTCGAAAATCGACATAAATACCCTTATCGTATCTCATGCCGATCCTCCAAACACCGAAAACACTGGAACGTTTAGAAAGAAATTAGAGGGTGAGATAAGAAAGAAAGAAATATAAGAATAGAAGAAGAAGAAGAACCATCACACAAAATCTCACATCGCAGCGGAACAAAGTATAATACAGAAATAAACCTTTATTGAGAGCTTTGGAAAATACTTACAATATCAGAGTACAACACACATCTGGACAGTGTTGATAATCTGTCCTCATATATATATAATCACACAGCGGAATATCATTCATCTGAACATCTTCAGCTCGTCTCCGGACTTTTCAGTACCTGATAACCTGAACCTGTACACCTCGGTCTAACCCGAGCATTTACAAAACACCGGGTCAGTCTGGTGAACCAGAGTGAGAAAAACTCGCACAGCATTAAGGTATCACACATCTTGCTTTTAAAGTTAAAATCCTTTCGAAAGAAAAAGATAATCGTAAGACCGATCCACACATAAACACGGACGGTTTTTACCTTACGATAACCCAAACCAGTTTTCGAAATCAATATCTTTTCTGATATTTTCATAGTGTCTAAATACAAGTAAATAGAATCTAGTAGAACGCTTGCATCTCACGCTCTACATATATAGTATACAATCAAAACCGCAGGCGCTTATTGGAGATTGGATTCCGACCTTGACAAGGTATGGGACCACCTGCCGCTCGTGTATCTCTAGAGGCGAATACACAGGGTTCAACAAGAACGTCTTGCAACCCGGCCCTCACATGACCGACCACTCATTTCGCTTGAGTGTATCGAATGTATATCACCAACGGTTGGACTCAAACCACCGTTCCCGAATGGGCAGAATCGATAGAACAAGAAACAAAAGGAATTTCTCTAGATAGGTGATTATACACCCTAATGGGAGCGACCCACATAGCCATGCTGCCTGCCCGATTTTTGTCATCTCCTGGTTGTGAGGCTTGAGGCTAGAATTTTCCTCCAGAACATCTGGCCATCCTTTACTTTGAATGCCACATCGTCAGATCCTCTGGATATCACTAATTGACGCCCACAAAAATACCCTAGTTGGGAGCTAACCAACTATGATACGTTTGAAGAAATCAACGTACGTGGCCCACTGGAAATACTCTGTCAGACATTCGTCCATACAAGTCATCCAGGAACAGGATGAACCGAAGGTACTCTCCTACTGCATCCAATACAGGAATCACCCCATGGATCAGTAGCGATTGCCCTTGCAATCCACAGTTTCAACCACGACAGAACCTCAGTATATCTCCGGGTCGAATCAGAGATTGTAAGTGGTTCTTCCGCTTCATGAAGATCTATGGTCTTCACATGCTCCATCTCGATCGTCACTTGATCTCTTCTATATATTCGTATTTGTTGGTCGGAATGGTTTTCGAATAAACATTCGATCCCGGTCTTTCCATACCCACAATCGTAAAGGTCAGACTTGATAGTCGGTTATTTAACTATCAAGTAAACATCCATGAAACCATAAAAATATAATTACTGGACTGGTACTCAGTATCACTTGGCTTTTAAAACTTCTTGCCCAATTCCCTTTTTAATTCCATTAATAGGGAAAATATAAACTTATATCATTTCCTTTACTTTGGAAAACTTATCGCACACTCTCGCCATTACCAACTAGTATTATCCTTGAATAATCCCGAAGCCGTTCAAGTTGGGGTATTTTAATTACCTCTCAGACCTTGATTGACAACGTTCTTATCTTCAGATGAATACAAGTTGTAATTCAAAACCTTGTATTATTATTTCAATTCCTATTTTCAATCCCGTTTACCAATCTCGCATTTAAATCCCTTTTAACCAATTTCCTTTTCCTTTCTAGAAATCTCCTTTCGAATTAATTTAACTTAACACCAATATTAAGTATTTCCAATTAAAAACCAACGTTTAATTCACATTCCATTTATAACCTTCGTTTATAAATCTTAGGTTTAATATAAACCCTTTTGAATTTTCTCCTTCTTTTACTTAATTAAATTGTTAAGTAAAACCTACACTTATGCCTTATCTTCGTTTTAAAACTCTTGGTTGCTTCTCTATAAAACTCGAGTTCAAACCATAAAACTCATCACTAGCCTTTTTCCAACACTAAACCATTTCATTTCAAACTTGGTTTCTTAAAGATATTTCATTAGTGATTACCAACTCCTTGATTTCAACATTTCATCATTTAAATCAATTTGCTCCTTTATTTACTAGAATAATAAATTCCCTTTTTAATACCTTTCGAGGGTACATCAATTACTCATTAAGTTAATTCACTAATTTAAAGTATAACTAAGTTCAAATGGTCGACTCCATTCACCTAAAACATGATTAATCTCCTAACCAACTCTTTTTAATCCCTTCTTTAAATTAATTAAAATGTAATTAATTTAAATAACTTTATTTAAACATTCCTTAGACGAAATAAATCAAATACTTGACCCCTTTGCTTTTAATTCTTATTAACATAAGAATTCATTTTACAAACAAATTTCAAAATTTCTATACGAACTTTTAGATAAATATTTATTTCCCTTTTTAAATATTCTTTCACGTAGTAACTTCCAAAATATATTTTTCGTTATAAAACATATTTATAACTCGAATATTATCAATCCACTATTGATAAAACTCATATTTTATAAATCGATCGATTTAAAATCCAAGTGATGTCGATTTCCCCACCACACTACCCACTGGTTATTATCAGAACAAATGTTGAAATAAGGTTCAACAATCAATAATAATCAACCATCCCTTTTATATATGACTGGGAATTTCTATCACGGTCATCAATCAACAACAGATCATTCAAACAGTTCAACCATTTTCAAGCACGTTTTTAAACATGACCAATCAAGGGAATTACTTTGTTTGGGTCAAATCAACACGATTGGTGTTTCACTGAAATTAAACAACCGTTTAATTTTAGAAATTGAATCAACAATAAACATATATCACTAGCAAACAGTTAATCACTAACAACCAGAACACGCAAATTAAAAACCCAATTTATATAAAATATAAATGGGAAGAGCTGAGTGAGTTTAACTCACCTGGATTTGAATCTGTTGATCATCAGTCTGTTTTAATCAAATTAAACTGACGTTTAATTTGAATAAAAATTCCAGTCACTTTAGACCTGGACCAGACTCGCTCCATCTCGAAGTACTCGTCTCCACGGCCCCAACGCAACTGACCGCGTTAAAATCTGTTAACGTACATGCGAGATATCGTATAAATAAGTTTTATAAATAATTAAAACATAGATTTTATAATATATTTTTTTTTAAACGGGCTTATACCTTAACCCGTCAGCCCATATAGATCCGACCCGCCTTACAACATAAAACCCTCATCTCGATCCCTCTTTCATTCATACTGCCGCCTCCAAAAATTTCCCAAATCAAAACCCTAATTCCGTGCTGCTTGTTGGCGCCGCAACCTTCTTCTCGCACCCCTCCACTTCCATCGATCGGTCATCCTCCATTCACAAACCCTCCGCTCTCCTTCCTCTGACGATCCAGCGAACCCCTTCAGCAACTACCAACCCAAACTCCCCCAGACGAAGCGTCTTCCGTCTTCCTCCCTTAACTTAAGCTAAGTTTCCTTACTGCTTGATTTTAATTTCTGTAATGGTTTGATTTGATTTTTCTTCTTTGGTTTAATTCGTGTTGGTTTGTTTCGAATGGATTGCGCGTATATATATAGTTGCGGTTGGAACTAGATAAGAACACTGTCTTTCACTTGCTATGAATTGTTATGTCAATCAATATTCAAATCTGTAAAATTAGATTTTCGTTTAGATTTTTGGTATAAGATTTATAGCATATGTCCACCTGTTCGAAAAAGATTTTGATCGGATCTTGGATAGGTGATAGTGATGTTGTACTAGTGATGGTCGCTGGACAGTGATCACTATATGTTGGATTTTTAGCAGACATTTTGCTGAGTATTGTATTGTATTTTCAATGTCTACTGGTCTGGTTGACATGAAACCATGATGGATCCTGTAGAGATTAGGTGGGATTTGGTTATGACTTGTTCATTCAGTCATGTATAAATCATCTATTTCGATTCGGCTGTAATTTAAATGGTATAAATATATACACGCATTGGATTTTGATTTCACTTAACTGTTCTTTGTGCTAGGAATTAATGAATGAATATTTTGATAGTATAGCTGTGTTGCTATTTCATTTAGCTGACTTGATCCTATATAGGTGTATGTGTGAATATATTTATATCTATCCCTTTGTACAGATTTGAAGTAAAAAAAAATGAGTATATTTAATTTTTCTTAGCTGTCCATACCCTCTCTCCTTAGCTATGTATTGTCTATTTCTTTTAGCTGTTTGTACTCTAATTTCCTTAGTTGTTCACACTAGGCTAGATGTATCAATTTTAGCTATTTACTTTAGCTGTTGCTATTTGATGTTTGAATATGTCCCACTGTTCATTGTCTGGTCTTTGCCGCCGTATTTGATGTGTAGAAAATATATATCTATTTTTCCTATGCATGGTACATTTTATTAGCTGTTTTAGCTATTGGTATAGCTATTCTTAGATTAGCGGCTCCAATACATCTATATGTTTTTAGTTGTGTACAACCTGCTTTTATCTTATTGATTTCAACATAAATGGCACTGTTTCCCAATGTATTTTCATGCGCATTCATTGTTTACATGTATTTCTAGACTAGTGTATTCATAGCTATCCTTTTCTAATTGGAAATCATTTTACTGTTTTCAGGAAAGCGACAACACAGGAGCGGATCATGCAGAAGATGATTGTGTTGGATGATCATGTCCTTTTGATTTTTTTATTTGGTCGAAAATTTTGTAAACATTTTTTATTTGTATTAACAGTTATATATATATATGAACATATTGTTCTCTTTGTACCATATTCTTTACGTCTTTATGTTGAATACAACCCATATATATATATATATATATATATCTTGTTTCATTATTGTTAGAGATTGGATGGTTAATCATATGTCTTGCGATTTACTGTTAATGATGTTATGATATAAAATGTTTTTGTTTTAAATTTATAAGTCATTTCAGTTTTAGCAATAAATCCAAGGTTTATCTCATCACTGTCCAGTATGTTGAATCTAGAGGGTTGATTGGTCGACAAATGTTAAGTAATCAACTGTTGATCGTGCATGGTGGTTTCCTTCTTTTGTTGAAGAGAACGCTTTTAAATAATAATATAATTTGTCAGCTATAAAATCACATAGTTACTAATTTATGCTAACAAACTACCTACAGCATAACCAATTGAAGTAATCAACATGCATATGTCATTATCTCAGTGAACTATAAATTAGCCAATGGTTTTCTTCTATTTCTAATAAAAAGAAACTGTATTTATGTTGTACAAGCTCTAGATTGGTTTATTATTCTTAATCTCGCATAATCTCGATACATTATAAATTAAACTCAACTAATTAAATTAACGATAGTAAATTAATATCATCAAAATAACAGCTTCAACTTCAAATAGTTTATAACTCAATCTCGACATTAAAAACCTAGTTTTAAAAATTCTTTAATTTAAATAAATAAATTCGATTAAAAATTCATTATATTTCGAATATAATATATAAACTGATTTAAATATTCTAATTCACCTGGCCGAAAAATCTGGGACATTACATTCTTCCCCCCTTAAAATAATTTCGTCCTCGAAATTGCTAGGATAAGAAAATGTTGTAAATTCCAGTAACTTTTTAAATTATATTTAAATAACATTTCATTTTTTTCTTTTCGGGTTTCGGTTTATATAATTTTTTATTAAACCATGGACGAATTTTATATCCAACCAATCTAATAAGCACACAAAAACCAATCAACAATCAAGGCACAACAAATTCAATCAAATCAACATAATACACATTCAATATTACTATTCAACATATTTGAATATCATCTGATTGATATTCGATCGATTTCTGTTTTATTCATTATTCATTAAATTTTAAAATTCAAATCAATTTTAGTTTGATCTCAACATTACTATTAGTTTAATTTTACTTAACCAAATTGATTTCAATTCAATTATTTGAATTTCATTTGAATCGATCAACACGCAATATTCCAATAATTTCATAAAATTATTTCTTTTCTATATAAAAATAGATTTCGGGTAAAATTATTTCATCTACCCCATTTACAAAACCATATTGTGTCCCTTATCAGTTCAACGCTTTTCAATACTTGAACCAATCCACAATACAAAATATTTGTATATAAAATCTACAAATACGCTCTCATATATATATACACTCAAACTCAATCTAGGGTGTTACTAACCCCATCTCTATCGAGTTACGCCACAGAGCCAAGGTTATCACTAAACCAATTGCTCTGATACCACTGTAACGACCCAGCGGATTTCGGCCTCGAAAATCGACATAAATACCCTTATCGTATCTCATGCCGATCCTCCAAACACCGAAAACACTGGAACGTTTAGAAAGAAATTAGAGGGTGAGATAAGAAAGAAAGAAATATAAGAATAGAAGAAGAAGAAGAACCATCACACAAAATCTCACATCGCAGCGGAACAAAGTATAATACAGAAATAAACCTTTATTGAGAGCTTTGGAAAATACTTACAATATCAGAGTACAACACACATCTGGACAGTGTTGATAATCTGTCCTCATATATATATAATCACACAGCGGAATATCATTCATCTGAACATCTTCAGCTCGTCTCCGGACTTTTCAGTACCTGATAACCTGAACCTGTACACCTCGGTCTAACCCGAGCATTTACAAAACACCGGGTCAGTCTGGTGAACCAGAGTGAGAAAAACTCGCACAGCATTAAGGTATCACACATCTTGCTTTTAAAGTTAAAATCCTTTCGAAAGAAAAAGATAATCGTAAGACCGATCCACACATAAACACGGACGGTTTTTACCTTACGATAACCCAAACCAGTTTTCGAAATCAATATCTTTTCTGATATTTTCATAGTGTCTAAATACAAGTAAATAGAATCTAGTAGAACGCTTGCATCTCACGCTCTACATATATAGTATACAATCAAAACCGCAGGCGCTTATTGGAGATTGGATTCCGACCTTGACAAGGTATGGGACCACCTGCCGCTCGTGTATCTCTAGAGGCGAATACACAGGGTTCAACAAGAACGTCTTGCAACCCGGCCCTCACATGACCGACCACTCATTTCGCTTGAGTGTATCGAATGTATATCACCAACGGTTGGACTCAAACCACCGTTCCCGAATGGGCAGAATCGATAGAACAAGAAACAAAAGGAATTTCTCTAGATAGGTGATTATACACCCTAATGGGAGCGACCCACATAGCCATGCTGCCTGCCCGATTTTTGTCATCTCCTGGTTGTGAGGCTTGAGGCTAGAATTTTCCTCCAGAACATCTGGCCATCCTTTACTTTGAATGCCACATCGTCAGATCCTCTGGATATCACTAATTGACGCCCACAAAAATACCCTAGTTGGGAGCTAACCAACTATGATACGTTTGAAGAAATCAACGTACGTGGCCCACTGGAAATACTCTGTCAGACATTCGTCCATACAAGTCATCCAGGAACAGGATGAACCGAAGGTACTCTCCTACTGCATCCAATACAGGAATCACCCCATGGATCAGTAGCGATTGCCCTTGCAATCCACAGTTTCAACCACGACAGAACCTCAGTATATCTCCGGGTCGAATCAGAGATTGTAAGTGGTTCTTCCGCTTCATGAAGATCTATGGTCTTCACATGCTCCATCTCGATCGTCACTTGATCTCTTCTATATATTCGTATTTGTTGGTCGGAATGGTTTTCGAATAAACATTCGATCCCGGTCTTTCCATACCCACAATCGTAAAGGTCAGACTTGATAGTCGGTTATTTAACTATCAAGTAAACATCCATGAAACCATAAAAATATAATTACTGGACTGGTACTCAGTATCACT
This sequence comes from Allium sativum, assembly GCA_030737875.1. Taxonomy (NCBI): domain Eukaryota; kingdom Viridiplantae; phylum Streptophyta; class Magnoliopsida; order Asparagales; family Amaryllidaceae; genus Allium; species Allium sativum. The sequence goes on from CM060920.1 coordinate 498,959,037, forward strand.
TGGCTTTTAAAACTTCTTGCCCAATTCCCTTTTTAATTCCATTAATAGGGAAAATATAAACTTATATCATTTCCTTTACTTTGGAAAACTTATCGCACACTCTCGCCATTACCAACTAGTATTATCCTTGAATAATCCCGAAGCCGTTCAAGTTGGGGTATTTTAATTACCTCTCAGACCTTGATTGACAACGTTCTTATCTTCAGATGAATACAAGTTGTAATTCAAAACCTTGTATTATTATTTCAATTCCTATTTTCAATCCCGTTTACCAATCTCGCATTTAAATCCCTTTTAACCAATTTCCTTTTCCTTTCTAGAAATCTCCTTTCGAATTAATTTAACTTAACACCAATATTAAGTATTTCCAATTAAAAACCAACGTTTAATTCACATTCCATTTATAACCTTCGTTTATAAATCTTAGGTTTAATATAAACCCTTTTGCATTTTCTCCTTCTTTTACTTAATTAAATTGTTAAGTAAAACCTACACTTATGCCTTATCTTCGTTTTAAAACTCTTGGTTGCTTCTCTATAAAACTCGAGTTCAAACCATAAAACTCATCACTAGCCTTTTTCCAACACTAAACCATTTCATTTCAAACTTGGTTTCTTAAAGATATTTCATTAGTGATTACCAACTCCTTGATTTCAACATTTCATCATTTAAATCAATTTGCTCCTTTATTTACTAGAATAATAAATTCCCTTTTTAATACCTTTCGAGGGTACATCAATTACTCATTAAGTTAATTCACTAATTTAAAGTATAACTAAGTTCAAATGGTCGACTCCATTCACCTAAAACATGATTAATCTCCTAACCAACTCTTTTTAATCCCTTCTTTAAATTAATTAAAATGTAATTAATTTAAATAACTTTATTTAAACATTCCTTAGACGAAATAAATCAAATACTTGACCCCTTTGCTTTTAATTCTTATTAACATAAGAATTCATTTTACAAACAAATTTCAAAATTTCTATACGAACTTTTAGATAAATATTTATTTCCCTTTTTAAATATTCTTTCACGTAGTAACTTCCAAAATATATTTTCGTTATAAAACATATTTATAACTCGAATATTATCAATCCACTATTGATAAAACTCATATTTTATAAATCGATCGATTTAAAATCCAAGTGATGTCGATTTCCCCACCACACTACCCACTGGTTATTATCAGAACAAATGTTGAAATAAGGTTCAACAATCAATAATAATCAACCATCCCTTTTATATATGACTGGGAATTTCTATCACGGTCATCAATCAACAACAGATCATTCAAACAGTTCAACCATTTTCAAGCACGTTTTTAAACATGACCAATCAAGGGAATTACTTTGTTTGGGTCAAATCAACACGATTGGTGTTTCACTGAAATTAAACAACCGTTTAATTTCAGAAATTGAATCAACAATAAACATATATCACTAGCAAACAGTTAATCACTAACAACCAGAACACGCAAATTAAAAACCCAATTTATATAAAATATAAATGTATCAATCATAGACGACATGGGTACCATATATCATGTCACCATACTAAGCTCTACAAATAAAACCGAAATGTCACGTATTGGAAATTGGATTTCCGTCATGAGTCGAGGCAAGGGGCAAGCTGCTCTCCGTTCGAGACACTCTAGCAAATGTCTCAGGACCACACACGGCGATCCCGTATGCTTCAAGGCCGGTCCTCTCTTACTTTTGAGGATTAATTATTCCTGAACACACGTTTCCTGGTCCTATCAGACCTATATCCGAGGCGCCTCGCATTCCAACAACCACACAGATGAAAAATAATGTAAATGTCAGGGCTGGTAGGTCACTGACACTACCCATAGCTAGAAAGAAACGTCGTGTTCTCCCTGCAGTCCGATCCCGTTTTTGACTCATGCCGAGGTGTGAGGCTCGTGAATTAATGCCATACACAAAGCTAGGGCACACGGGCCGTGCTTTGATCATCAACCATAAGACTTTGCTTTTCAATAGAAACCTTGATCATTTTCCACTTAGGCATTCCACATAGGCAATTCATGCCATGCGATTGATATCCATCAATATATAACCTCTGAGCCCGTATGTCTCAGACAAGGGCGTTAAGCAAGAGAATAAATTCTCCACCGCCAAACATATATATATTTAATAGAAATCAATCACACAGAATAAAATCCAATGTCAGACACACAGTCCATTTACAAGTTCGTTCTGGGTCTGAACGAAACCAGAGGAACCTTATTCCTCGCATATCCATTGATCTCCAAGTACGTCTGGACGATCACCAACTGATTCCCTCCTCTTGGGTGTACAACCCAATCAAGATCATCAATAATCATCCAAACGATGTGAAGACCTCCGGTCTTCAACCACCGTCTTCATCGTCGACTTATCGTCGAATCGGTTATTCAGAATGGGTATAAACCCGGCCTTTCCAAATAACCCGCGTATATAATAAACAAGTGTTGCACAAACGCAACATATGCCTCATTCCAATTTAGAATATTCTTTTATTCAAATATTCACATTCTTAGGGAAAGGTTCCCATTAATTTTATCAAAGATAAATTCTTCTAAATTTATTCTATAATCTTCCTTTGGATATCATTTCAAACCATGTTAAGGTTTTCTAAACTAGTCGGGATTAGTGAAACACACCAAAGTTATTGTTTATTTTATTTCCCAATCCCAACCTATTCATCCCATGGAGCAAAACTGGTAATACTCCATATCTAACACCACGGTGCTATTGATAAAATTAATTACCATTTCACGTTCAAATCTAATTAAAGATTTAACTATCGCTTGGAGGAAAACTGGTGGTACTCCATTCTCGATCATTTCAATCTAATTAAAGATTCATTAAAACTCCACTTAGTTTTAATCTTCCCACAAATCAATATTAATGATTATTCAAAGCTAAGAATCTTATCTTTAACTAGGTTAAAGAACCAATGTCATTTAAAACATGGTTCACAACAACCCAAAATCTCATTCCATTGTTAATCGGGTTAAAGAACAGGTGTTATTCAAAACACCGCTCACGATAAACCAAAAAACCAATTCAAATTCAATTTCAATTAAATACTAATTAATTGGAAAATTTCTCTAAATCTTAATTAAAAGATTTATTCTTTTCTAAACTGGGTTCAAGAACAGTGTTATTTAAGACATCATTCACGACGAACCCAAAATCCCATTTGAATTTAAATACAAGGCTTTGAATATAAAATATATCGGCTTATATTCAATATCAAATTCTGAAACCAACAAATATCATATTGGAAATAACGATATAAATATATCTTTCAAATTTCCATAACCATATCTGTATAATCACGAAATCCAACATCGAAATATTCCGAAGATAATTTCGATTCAAATCCATTCCAATTTGTATATTGGAAATTCTGATTATTTTTAAAACCACTTCAAATCCAATTTATTTATTCAAAAATATTGGATTATAATTCTAGTTCATAACTAGTTCATTTCGATAAAAACATATTTTTATCCTTTTTAAATATGGGATTTTTCATCCTAGTTCTTTCCAATTCATATATTATGATTTTACACAAATTATTAATATTTTTAATAATTTTATCAAAGCCCGTTCAGTCGATTTCCAATAACGGTCGTCGAACTGCACTTACAGCGAACTTTTCCAAATTTGATTTGGACATAATTCCAAATCCAACTCTTAGATTTCAAATTTCTAATATTCATTGAAAAGCGCTTTTCGATACAAACCCAACGGTTCCGGTTTCAGGAGAATCCGACGGTCGGATCTCCCGTAACGTCAATTCGAAGTGAACGGTCGAAATTCGCGAACGGTCGCGGCGCGGCGCATTCTATTCTGGCCATTAATATTTATATCATATATATTTCATCGATTTCCATTCTAAACGTATTTTATAATTCATTTTAAATTCGTCTTCAAAACAATTTCAACTTCATATTCAAATTCAAATCAAAATTGAATATTTCATGTCATTAATATATAAATGATAATATTTTCAAAACGTTATATTTTGAAATCACTTCCTTTTCTATATTCATTATAAAAATGAATATAATCAATATAATCTCGTCCGCGTCAAAATGGCGCTAATCTAATCAACACGGCTTTATATATTTCAATAACTTCGTTATTCTATTCAACAAGTGAATATTTTCTTCAACACATGAATATATTTTATTCAACACATGAATATTTATTAATTCTTACTTACAATAAAAATGTGAATTTTATTGCACAAATATTTTATTCAACACATGAATACTTTCAACACATGAATTTATATTTTATTCAACACATGAATTTTCTTTTATTTAACACATGAATATATACTAATTCTTACTTACAATAAAAATGTGAATTTTATTGTATAAATATTTTGTTCAACACATGAATGGTTCAACACATGAATATTCTCAACACATGAGTATTGTCAACACATGACTATTTTGTTTATTCAACGCATGAACATAATTTATTATAATCTTTATTTTCTAAATTGGAATGAGGCCCAATCAATTACCATATAATGTTAATTATATGGATTCCATACAAAATATGTACATAATATCAATGATAAATAATCGACCATCATCCAAAGTGCACTACACAACTGTCTGTCAACCTATCGATTGACATACAACTAAACAAGTAGGATTAGTGTACGTCAAATATCATCGCAATACCCGTGTGGGGTTTCAGTCAACAAACACAGATTCTTATTTGTGCAGTTGGGCGATGTGTAAAATCTATCTTCCCAATCAATATCCTTCAAATAGGTGTACATAAACAAATCGTCTGATTTGTAAATGAATATCTATTCACATTCATGTTAAATTTACATTTTTAATGATAAATAATTTATTTCAACACATGAATATATTTCCATTCATTTCACATCACAATCAATTTTCACCACACAACAAAATCAAACAAGTCGTCCATGGTCTGTGGACAACGGGTGTCGGGTACTGCTAAGCACCGTCTGCATCCTAGTATATATTTTTAACTAGAAAACAAGAGTTAAAGTGAGAAATTCTCACCCAGAAGCTAAACCAAACGCAAAGACTCTTCATATGTAGGAAATCTTCGCCGTGCTCGCCCTTTATCACTTTCGTCGTTCGTATCCACTACATATATAAAAATGCATCTTTATATTGTTGCTATGTATATAAAAATCACATTTTTATAACTACGCTATATGGATAAAAATCACATTTTTATATTGCTACTATATAGGTAAAAATTCTATTTTTATACCACTACTATATAGATAAAAATTCTATTTTTTTAACGGTGTTCATATAATAAAGATCATATTTTTATCTCGCCATTGTCTATATAAAAATCACATTTTTATATATAAAGATCGTATTTTTATATCTCTACTACATATGTAAAAATCACTCCTTTACGCCTCTACTTCCATGATAAAAATTATATTTTTATCTTGCTAGTAATATAATAAAAATTATATTTTTATAACGCTCTATTTAGAATAAAAATCATATTTTTATTTAACCATTCAAACAATAAAAATCGTATTTTTACTTAGCTACATATATGATAAAAATCCCATTTGTATATCATCACTTCATATATAAAAATGATATTTTTACAAATCAGTTTCCTCTATAAAAATTATATTTTTACATAGTTAAAAATTATATTTTTACATCGCTAAAATTTATATTTTTACACGACTAAAAATCATAACTTTACGTTGTTAAAAATCATAACTTTACGTTGTTAAAAATCATAACTTTTATCGTTAAAAATCCTACCTTTTCTATTTAAAAATGAGAATCATATTTTTACATCTAAGAAAATCATGAAAACCATGAAAATAAATACTCACATTTTCGTTTGAAGGAAGGGGGGCTCGCTGGTGGTCATCGGAGATTGAGGGGGGACCATGGTCAGACTGACCGTCAGAGAGGGGTTTCGTCAGGTGGAGCGGGGGGCTCAGCAGGGTGGCGGCGGCTCTCCAGGGGATTTGGGCGATCCTGTTCGATTTGGAGGGGAGGGTTTAGAGGAGAGAGGAGGAGAGGGGCGCGATGAGGGGGGAAGGTCTGGTTGCGGCGCAGCGTGGCAGTGGGTGGTGGCGGCTGAGGGAGCGACGGGGTTTAGTTAGTTTTTTTTCTTTTTGAAATCGATTTGAGTCAATGGGGGAAAGAGGAGAGAGATAAAGGGTGGGGAGAGTTATATATTTATTTATTTTAAATTATTTTATCTCTCAAAAAAGTAACTTTAAATTTCGATCTCAAAACAGGACCCACCGCCTGTCGTCCCTAGCTAATTAACCCCATTTCGAACACAATGGGATATGTATCGTAAGCCAGTTTGGCTGTTTCAATTGGTTTCCGTCAAAATCAAAATATAAATCTATATATTGAATTTGAACGCGCATTTCAATTTACTGGGGCCACATACGAACTCTACAAATTATAGAAAAATTATTTCTAGCTTCGTATTGACGATATAGTCCTAACAAAACTAATTTCGTCCAATTCTGAGACCGTTTGAAGAATGGCCATTCTCTGGTCGATCGAAATTGACTGAAACTGTCAAAACACGTTTTACTTCGCCACGCTCACATATTGATTCAGAAAATTACGAATTTTGGAATCTAGCAATAACTTGACATCCCGGATCCAACAAAAGTGGTTTCGTCGAAAATAGAGGTCGTTTGCAAAATTTCCATTTTTAAGCGCCAGAATTCCATAGCGACTATTCTGAATTTTCAACTGGGAATAACTTTTTATTCCCGCTATGAAATTTTGATTTTTCAGATTTGTTGGAAAGATATTCTCAATTAGATTCTAATATTTTTGGTTTCGCCAAAATCCGGTTTATTTTGAATTTTGCACATTCATTTGAAATTCGAAATCGAATTTTCAAACTACCGCGCCATTTTCAATTCCTTTTATAACTAAAAATAAATATTTATATTCTAACGACGATTCAAATATATTCTAACGAAGATTCAAATAAATATATACTTTCTAATTCTATTCAAATCAAATTTCTCGTCGTTATTATTTAAAATAAATCATTTTAAAGATTCAAAATTCATTAAAATTGCCAAAATAAAATTTTTAAATTGGCTCAGATTTTCGGTTTGTTATAATCTCCCCCACTTAAAACTTTTCATCCCCGAAAAGGAACGAAGCTGAAAGTTGTTTAACTAACCAACTCAACTTTCATTATTTTAATTACGGCTTAAGTTCTTCAACTTTTCAGTTTCTGAGAACTTTTCAAATCTTTCAAAAATTTGGCTAACACCCTAAATTTTCGAAAATTTTCGCCATAACCTCCCCAGCATCGGGAGCTTCGGAATATTTCAAATAGCCTCCCATGGCCCTCACCAATCCAGAAGAAAAAGAAAAAGCCAAGCGGCTAGCCAATCGGCTCATAAAATCATCAAATCCCCAAGAAATACAATAAACATGTACAAATTTATCGGACAAACAATTTTATTCCTCTTCTCTAGCCTCCTTGCTATGACCTTTTCAATGTATATACATGTATATGCATGCAATTTCAAACAATTTTCAATTCAATTCTAAACTTGGTTCCATTAGGCTAAATGGTTAAAAATATCAAACCAATAATCAAATAACACAACCATCAATCAAGTAGTTGATTATCTTTTCAAATTCATAATTTTGATATATATACAGAAAATCATCTTTTTGGTGCCAAATCATAACAATAACCCTATCTAGCTTTGGTTCTCACACCAGTCTAATGGAAATATATAGAAATCCCACTTTCGAAACACGAACATAAATACTGATGATGTCCGGACATCACCAGAATTATCCACGAGCGACTAGAGTGTGATTCTATGTCTATCCAGTATATTTAAGGCTTCGTATATACGTTCATATATGCAAAATCTTTATATACTCGATTGTCCAAATTCAATACAAATAAAATATTCAAATACGTACCATTAGATATAAATTTTCAAAACAAAAGTTTGTTTTCAATTTTATTTTTTGAAAATAACACTCTTCACACTCGTTCTAGGATACTACTGATCCTATCTCTAACGAGTAATTCTCATTGGATATTGCTAATCCAATCTCTGATGAATTCTTTCGTTTGGTTCTAATGTGTCTTGTTCTCGAGCTCTGTAAACCAAAGCTCCGATACCAAATGTAACAACTGGGAATTTCGCTCGATCCGAATCGATCGTTAAACCGACCAAGACCGTTCGAAACCCCTGATTGTTTTGAGAACACGACAAATCGGAATGCAAACAGAAGAACATTTCATTGCTTATTACAACAATTCCATCAGAGTACAAGAATATACAGAGTATAAATAAATATTACACATTTGATAAATATCAGAGATTTAAATTACATTTAAATACATAGCAACGGAAAAATAATACAACACACAACTGAAAGAAATACACGGATACAGAGCTTTCCGAGTATCGTTCCAGCTGTAAACCAGGATCCTGTGAATATAAATCTACAAAACCAAAACTACTAGCTGCCCGTGTGGAAAATAGGGGCACCCAGAGTTTAGGTTAAAACAATAAACTCCAGGTCAGTCATGTGACTGGTGCGAGAACTAAAACACACTACAACAAAACAGCCCTTTTACAACGGGCAAAAACCGTTGTTATATTCTTTTTACAACGGGCATACACCCGTTCAAATATGCGTCGTCGTAATAGGTCCTGACTATTTTACCACGGTCAGTGACTGTTGTAAACGACCGTTGTAATAACTTTCTCTATCACGTGCAACAACTCTATGACAATGCTATTTTGTCCGTTGTAATTAGTAGTAAATTACAAGGGGCTTTTTCCCGTTGTAGTACATTATGTTACAACACTTGTCGACCGTTGTAATAGGCTACTTGGTAACCCTATTTTTACAACAGGCAATCGACCATATACATCCATAATAATAATGAATATTCTAGCATGCAATAATATTGTGATGCAACAATCAAAATCACATAACAACACATAATAAAAGACTAAAGTGAGAGTCATAAAATTCCAACACATTTCAAAAAGTTAGACAAGTTTACATTCCAAAAGATTTAGATAAGTTTACATTCCAAAAGATCTAGACGAGTTTACGTTCCAAAAGGTTAGATAAGTTTTATCGACATAATTCTAACATAAATTACATAACTAGTTTCATAAGTACCAACACTACACCAAGGAAACGTAATCTTTGTGCCACATGACGGTAGATCCAACGGCCTGTTTGATAGTGGACATCTCCGAATTTGGCTTAAAAAAAAGCTTCCGCCACAACATCAGGATCAATACTTGCTATCGTCCCCTCTGCAACTATGTTTTTATCCCAACCCAATAGCCTGCACTTTTTTCTCACCAAACCGTCCAGAGTAACACGATCTCGTTGATCTTGAGCCTGCATACTGCTACTAGCACGGTGTGACTGCTAGAAAAAAAAGGTTACCAAATATTCAGAGAATATATTATTATACACCATTCAGAATATTATATAGCATTTAAGTCTTGCATTGTTGTAACCTTACAACATTGCACTAAATTGCACTAAAACCATATTCTTTACGTTTACAATTCTACTTGCATTAACAGCAGTGGAGCTTCAGGGGTGAACCATACATCAAATAACTTCAAAGCAAATATATGCAAAATATGCTTAGTTTGTGAATTCATTGTTTCTTTGCTACTAGCAGCTTCAATTATGGTTTTAAAGTGGCCAGAGCAAGTTTTATTGCATTAAGGGACTCTGGACAATATAGGCCAACCCTTTTTATAATACGTAATTTAATAGGATATTTTTCTACAACTAGATTTATCTTATAGTTCAAATATGAATATAAAAGCTATCCGATAGCCTTTCAGGCAAGTGTTTGGACTGCCAACAATAAAGATCACAATTGCATTTGGTCCTGTAAAAGATGACTAATTACGTTTTTTTGTATTTTGCATATTATTCAGTCAAACTTGTGCAGACTGTTACTAGATGTTATAAATATCCAAATGGAATAACGCCTAATGGGGGGTGTGTGTGTATAACCTTCACATGGAGTAATTAATTATTTTTTAGGCTTCTATTATATTATGTATTAGAATATGGTAGACCTTTGTTTGTTTATTTATTTGATTTTCTGAGACCCAATGTTAAAATCTTATGGTACCCTTATGTGTCCGGTGTTGTGATATAGTGGGTTTTATCAGAAAAAATTGCTAATGGTTTGACGAAGTTTGCAAAAATAGTTAACAGTTATTTTTAAACTCAATAGCCTGATACGTGATGAAGTAAGATTGTATGCTTGATATATAACTATTTGATCCCACATGATCATTCTATATAGAAGAAGCTTTGTTGAGAATAATCAATCATAGATGATCGTTTGACTTCGGTCAAAAACATTAAGTTTGCAAGAATGAATGTAAAAAACGAAATGAACTTGAAAAATACATTAAGTTTGCAAAATTTACTATAAATTGGAAACTCAAGTTCTTGAAATAAAAATATGCAATGTAATTTGTTTGTTGGAATTTAAAAAAATGCAACCTTCTGTCACTTTTTTTATTTATTTTGAAAACGCAAATAACAGAACATGCATACACACCAAGACTCACTCAAGTGTATAAAAAATCACACATCCAACACTATATAAAGAATATATATATCATAAACTTATGCCACTAGGTGTAGAAAATAAAATATAATGTATAACAAAAGAGGTGCAAACATCTGGTGGGTACAATTTAGTCTCAGGATGTCATGAATGCATAAAACAAACAAACAAAAATAGGTGGCCTGGTATGGAAGTTCCAGCAAATAAGAGGGATATGTACTAATATGTACATTCTAGATTTTTCTCAAAAGGCTACAAGTAACGAAATTTCAATTGCATAAGTGGGATAACAGACCATGCGCATGCAAAGTTTATGCATAACATTTTCTTCCTTCTCTTTCTCAAATGAGAGTACCCTGCTATTATAACATTATATATAGATGTCTAATTATGGAATAACTGGGGAAAAGTTAATGAACCATTAATCAACACACATATCCCAACAGCACTAAATAAAAGGATGTCTAATATATGTGGTGGTGGATTTAAATCAGCATGGGGACAACGGACAACCCATACCCAATATGTTATTTTGAAAAAAACAAATACAGCTTCAGTTTTTTTTAAATTGATAAAATGTAGCATCAGTACTGCTCATTAAATTAGCTAAATATAACATACCCTAGAGCACATATATAAAAAGTAAGCATGTGAGAATTTTTGCCAACAATGAACAAGGTAAGAAAACTAATTTATGACAACAGAGAGGGTGCACAGTTGGCTTGTATGGTAAATCATGATTAGACAACGCAAGTCATTTGAGCAAGATAATGAAGATGTGTTAATATCTTGAGTTCAGGTTTAGGCAGCCTACCATGCAGATGTACAAGTGGAACAAATGTATGTTAAATTTTAAAAGTAATGTAAACTAATAACAACAAAACCTTTAAAGACTAAATCCATCCTCAAGTTGTAATGTTGAATTAACGAGAAAGTATGTCTTTGAAAAGGAGAATTTACGTAGTGAATAAACTGATTACAAAACTTAAAACAAATTAAGAGAAATATATAGTTGTTCCCTCAAATTAAGATCATATAGACCCAACATTTAATATATTAAATTAGTAAACATGTACAAGAACATTACTTAAGTAAATGTAACATAACAGTGGAAATGCATGACATAAGGCGCATACACTTCAGAACATACAAGCACAACTACGGAATTTCATGCAAGCATAAATCCTATACACAGTAATGGTTTTAACACCGGTTTAACATGAGTGTATTTACTGGGCTAAAGTATTAGGTTTAACATGAGTGTATTTACTGGGCTAAAGTATTAAAGTAGCAGTGAAGAACAAGGTACTCATGCCTAATTTACAAGTGCACGTAACAACACCTAAGTTCCCTTCAGTAAATAACAGTCTAGCAAACATTTCACAAACTCATGATATTTAAAATAATAATTAAACTAATGATTGCCGAACTTAAAATTCAAACTGAAGCCGGCTGTTAAAATTTGATAGTATGAGACTGCAATATGGACAACCTATCATTTAATCCAACAATTTATCTGAATAATCACTATTGTAGAGTGTCTCGTACACCAGACCGTAAGATTCAACGTTACATTTAACTGGATAATTTCATATCAATTTTTCCTTTTATTAAAATTTAGTAAAAACAATTGCAGTATCATCTTCTACAAAACTGAGTAAAACAAATGCAGTGTTATTTAAGTAAGACAAATGTAGTATCACCTTACATAAGATTTAGTAAAACAAATGCGGTATCATCTTTGATTTCTATGCAGGCCACAAGAGTGAAGTAGGGCAAACTCAACTGGCAAGCACATAGGGCAGCAGGTTATAGCAATTAAACAAAGACTGGTATGCGATAATGCGACACAGGGGACAATACATTAGCAAATGTGTTTCAAAATTTATAAAATAGGGTTATATCCAGGCCTTCTCAACCATTCAGGGAGTGTGTATACACAAATGTATTGTTTCAGTTTTTCACAAGGGATCAATATTTGATCACCTAGTCATAGGACAAAATCACAAGCAACAACTCCAAATCCGTACAAGCACACAAAAGTTTCAAAGCATCCATCACGTGAAACCAACTATTATATTTTAGTTCTGTATTGATTTTGAATTACTTGAAGTAAAAATTAATCGTAAGAGGATTCTTACCTTGAGTCGGCGGGGAAAATATTAGCAGGTGATAATGCTGCGATGCGTGTCTCTGAACGACGGCGAATCCGACCAACAATAGCTCCAACCGCTGATGGCGCCTGATTTTCTTCTTCACGCCAGAAGGAGGAGTCTCAGTCGAAATGATTTAGGGCTCGATGGTGATTTGGGCTTGTAGATGAAAAAGGCTGCTGTGTGGCTTCGATTGGGGAGGACGATTGGTTGATTGAGACGGCGAGGCAACGAACAACGATGTAGGGATTTGCGGTGGCTATGGTCATCAATTTGGAGATAGGGGTTTTCAGGAAGAACACGCCATTTGGGGGAGAAAGATTTCTCCTTTTTGATTTGGAAAGGAGGAGACAACTAATGGCTTAAAAAAAAAAAGAGGCGTTGCCAATTTGGTAGAAGCCATTAAAATGATTTTGGGAATTAGGTTAAAATGAATTTCGCTAAAGGAAATGGGGGCATTGCACAAATTTTATAGAAGAGAGAATTAGAGATAAAGATCAAAGTAAAATCATAGGGCTATAGGGTGGACGACGCATCAGGAATAGGTCGAGGTAGGTTATATTTTATTTTAATTTAATATTAATTTCGACCGTGAAATACCCTGTAACGCTATGACTTCGTACCACTAACGCAACTTCTAAACGCGATAAAAATTATACGTACCCCTTCGTCTTCGCATTCTAAACAAGATAAATTTATCCTGATCGTAATCCCACTCCGGTTTTATACGACATTAGTTTAAAATTTAAATTATTTATCATTTCATTAGTTTATCTCCATTCGTTCACCAACAACCCCATTTTATTCCAACGTTAAATTTCAATTTCTTTATATATATATATAAGTACACACATATTTAGACTAATTTTCCATATATTTCAGCAAATAAAATCTCCAATTTGTTTAACGTCAACGACGTTTGTTTTTAAATTAAACTATTTATAATTTCCAATCAAATTCCAAATCCAATTCAAATATCCAATCGAATTCGATTCAAATATTCAACACTAAATATCTGATTCTCAATCAACCATTCTGAATTAAATATTAAATTTGATTCATACATGAAACCATATATTTGATATTTTAACCCAAGTACCCATATAAAATTGATTATAAATAATTAAACCATCAATTAAGTTTATATTGTAGTTGTCGAAATTTCCGGGCCATTACATAAGATTTTGTATTACTATTAATACTATATATTAATTTGTTGTATGTCAGGGGTAATGTGTGTTGATGCTAGATGAAAGCTAATGAACAATAAAGAACTTCCAAATTGCATTTAATCCTGAATTCAGGTGTAATGTTCCAAACAAGTAGCTGTAATGCCAATTGAAACAATAGTTTTTTGAGTTTTTAACCCAGTTTTTTTGCTTCTTGTGTAAAGTTAAATATATCAAATCATGCTTACAAAACTAGAATAAAAGTGATATTTCAGCCAAGCAACAATGTGACCAACTTCAACAATATGGTAATCCCATTACTTGCAATTGAGAACTAACCCCAATAATGAGATCCAAAATTATAGGACTTGTTACAAATCCTGCATGAGCCTCTGCATGTAGAAGCTACGGAAATTTTCAAATATATTATTATTATTACTATTATTATTATTATTTGTGGAACGAGCGTTTGATTTGATATTTTATTGGATAGTAACAGGGAACGCATTTTGTAACTCATAAAAAATAATATGTAACCAAATTCCCATTGGAGATGCTCTTATATTGGTCCATATCTACAAAATTGCCTGTGTAGATTAATTTGATTGGTCCTTATAAACTATCTTACATTGTGCAAGTGAAAGCAACTCATCTTGCGTGCGATGCTCTGATAGTCTCTTCACTTTTAAGTGCCCAATCGCGCTTGAATGAGCAAGGCTAACAAGTTTATCTAGTATATACAAAGTATAAATCGACATATAACTATGTATGATTTTGTGTTATCAGGCTATTAATTTTTCTGAAAAGCTAAACTAAACCCAAACAATTAACCAAAATCCTAGTCAAAAGAACAATGTACAAACATTTGCTAAACTAAACCCAAAAGATTAATCAAAATCTTAGTCAAAGGAATAATGTATAAACATTTAGATAACCCTTCGCTAGACCATGCAAATAAAAAAAAATGTTGAATGCACCTTGCCTATTAAATCAAATTAGTCTGAAGTGACAGATAAATGGATCAAACAAGAAACATCGTCAAAAGGAGACAGAATTACAAACATTTATCATCGCTAAAACGACACAAAAAATCTATATTCATTCATAAAATAATTGTATAACAGCTAGTAGTATCCTAGGTAGCAATACATAACGTAAATACTAGCTTTCATTTGTTTTCTTAAGGCACACGTACAAGAAAAAGCTAAGAGCATTTTATGCAAAACCATAAACAGTATAAATCTCATAGCAGAACAAGAAAGATAAAGCAAGATGATAAAAGGAAGAAAGAGGCTGTGTGAAGTTGAAACCAAGCATTAATTTCACAGAAAAATGGGTGAAACAAGAAGAATCTACAATATCCCATACCGTGGATCCTTTGTTTACATAATAAAGAATACTTCCAATATGGACAAGTGAATCAGCCAACATGGACGACCACAGCAGAAGGAAATTCATCATTGCGATCAACACCACAATCATTTGCTTACTAATCTAAAAACAATTATTTTTATTTCCAGTTTGATATTGGACTGGCAAAATAGGTCACTTACACTAACAATTGTACGTGACTGTACATAGCAAATGAAACTGCCAAACTTGTCGTCAAGCAAAAACAAACAAAAAAAGAAAATATTAAGTTTCATTTACAGTTAGAAGCTTCTAGACAAACAGCTACATATCTTTGCTCTCTTTCTTCTAACTTAAAAGCAAACAATTATACCTTCCTTCATGAATTCAAGAGACATACCTTATCAGATTTTAGAGATCTGGGAACGAGGGTTTAAGAACATAGAAAGCACGTCTCCTTGCCTAATTCGCCTTTCCCGAGTTGAATCAGCAACTCTCGAATCGCCTTTCAATTTTAGCCCCGCCTCGGTTGCTTTCGCCTAGCCTTATCTACCCTTGAATCGTCTACCCCCGGATTTCCTATTCTCGTCATCCTCGGTCGCCTTGTTTAGAGGCGCCTTCCACTGTTATTTTTTCGATCGCAAAGCAGAAGAGAGTAAGGTTTTTTTTTATTGAAGCAGCCGACGATATGAGCAGCATTTGGGAAGGGATCAGTTTATCGTGATTCGTTAGTAGATAAATGGGTCAGGCACTGATAAGTGATCTGGGTATAGTATTATGTAGGACGTTTTTAATTTGTTATTATCAGTGTATTTGAAATATAAAAATAGAAAAATTATAATATTATACTTAATAATAATAAGTAATATATGATTAATGATTCATTATTAAATAATCAAAATTAATTTTATGGAAGTATTGTAATAATTAATTATTGACTGTAAAAAATTAGTGTCTATTACAACGGACATTTTGTGATCGTTGTAAAATAGACATCTATTACAACGGACATTTTGTGACCGTTGTAAAATAGACATATATTACAGTGGACATTTTGTGACCGTTGTAAAATAGATATCTATTACAACGGACCTAAAAATGACCGTTGTAATAGCATTTGTTACAACGGGCATTATATGCCCGTTGTAGAAAGGGTGTTGTACATGCATCTATTACAACGGTCCAGAAAATGACCGTTGTAACAGCAGTCTATTACAATGGGCAGCAAACGCCCATTGTAAAATGGACGTTGTAATAGACCTGTTTTGTTGTAGTGACAGTTATTAATCTTTATTTTTAAAGTTAGGTAAATCAAGGGTCCACGCCGTATAATCCGGAACGGGTTTCCTCCCAAGAATACAAGTGCATAAAACAACATCGCAATGCTAAATAAAGAAAAATGAAGCTATTATAAGACCCAGGTCCCATCACACAATGCAACGCAAGCCGGAGGATAAGGTTTTACCTTATAATAGCCAAAGAATGCTTGATACGCTAAATTCCATCTTTTATTATTACTATAAGTGAAGAAAACAACTTCGAATATAAATGTATCAATCATAGATGGCATGGGTACCATATATCATGTCGCCATACTAGGCTCTACAAATAAAACCGAAATGTCATGTATTGGAAATTGGATTTTTGTCATGAGTCGAGGCAAGGGGCAAGCTGCTCTCCGTTCGAGACACTCTAGCAAATGTCTCAGGACCACACACAGCGATCCCGGATGCTTCAGGGTCGGTCCTCTCTTACTTTTGAGGATTAATTATTCTTGAACACACGTTTCTCGGTCCTATCAGACCTATATCCGAGGCTTCTCGCGTTCCAAGAATCTCCCAGGTGAAAAATAATGTAAATGTCAGGGCTTGTAACGACCCGGATTTTTAGCCAGTTAATATTAAGTATTTAAATTTATTCTAATTATTTAATTAGGATAATAAGTTGATTTTTATATTGAATTTATCAATTTAATAATCGGTATATGAATAAATATCTAATATATTTAATTATCATACTATGGAAACGATAAATAATTGGATTCAGAATTTAAAACTAAAAATAAAAAAAAGAGAAAAAAAAGATTCAAATGGCTAATATAAATTATA
This sequence comes from Allium sativum, assembly GCA_030737875.1. Lineage (NCBI taxonomy): Eukaryota > Viridiplantae > Streptophyta > Magnoliopsida > Asparagales > Amaryllidaceae > Allium > Allium sativum. The sequence continues at coordinate 498,976,454 of CM060920.1, forward strand.
TATTGAATTGTAACGATAGTTATTGATAATTTAAATTGTTTGAAACCATTTATATTTTTAATTAAATTTAATTTAGATCGTTAATTTAAATTGTTTTCTGTTCTATATAGTTGAATTAAAATTCAAAATCCGTCCTGTCGAGTTTGAAATAGCGTTTCACCCTTGAAAACATCGATCGTGGTGTTAAAATAACAAGTTCAGGATTGTGTGTTGCGAACCATGAGATATTTTGGTACAGTTTATAAAACAAAATCCTAACTAGTCTAATCAATTAAACAAAGCCGACCATCGTTCATTTCAAAATCAGACCACGTAGCTTATTTCCATCTCGAGCAGACAATTTTGTTTCCCAACTTCCACATCCAGGAAGCAAGAAATTTAATGGCGTTGTACTTCTGTCTGTTGTTTGCCTTATATAAATTGAAGCCTCACCTTCGTATTTCCCATTTCTAATTCCTCCGTCCTTTTTCTTTAATCGTCTTCCAGTTACAGGAAATCAAAATCGCGAGCCTCTTCTAAAATCAAATCGAAGCCCTGTTCTTTGTTATAACTAGCAGTGCGTTCAGGAACGAGGCGCTCTCGATTCAGGCACACGCTAGGGCTTCGACGATAAATCGATGTGCTAGGGTTCGAGTGATATAGCGAGATGGTGGGGGTCGCGATGCTTCGTGATGGGCGATTCAGTTGCTCAAGGGTCGACAGTGATAGATGGACGGGGTTCGATCACCTCAGGTGGCGTTGATGGCGAATTGTGACACCCTGGTTCGTCCGAAGTTGAGGTCGGAGGGGGTCATGAGGCGCTTGCGCATGGGAAAATGGGTTGCTGATCAATTCGTCGCCTCGACAAGGGGTTCTGACCTAGATGAGGGGTTTCACAGTTAGTCGACGGGTTTCACAGTTAGTCGACATCAGTAAGGTTCAAAAACAATTTATTCGAAATGATTCGAGATGACTGGTAGCTAAGACGATATGGGAATTAACAGGTTATTCGACAACTGCAAATCCTGGTGAGTAAATCTCACTCACCTTTAGAATTATTTTTATTTTATTAAAATTGTCTGTTGCTTGTGTGAATGATTTCTGGTTGCTTTATATATATTAGTTATTTAGGCTATTATATATATATATTGGGTTGATTGATTGGTTGAATTCCCGCAGTCTCATTAGCGGATGCCCGCAGTTTCATAGCGGATGATTACCCTATACGCCCCACGCTATGATTAGTGGATGACCTTCTATACCGCGATATTCTGCCACGAAGCAGAATGGGTATTATTTATGTGCTAACGTCTGTGGATGCAGGGAAACAGGTTGGAGGAATCCAACAGGATTCCTCAAAAATATATTATCTGTTTGTTTATTTGTTTGCATATATATTTTTATATATGATGTGTTAGAAAAATAAATAATTTGTTGCTTTGTGTGTTTAAATATCACTGGGCTTAAGTAATGATATTTAAAAATATCGTAAAAGGATATTGGAAATTTAAAAAGGGAAATTCTATTTTTAAATAGAATTTGAATTTTAAATGGAATAAAAATATAAACTTGTTTTGAAAATAAAACAAGAAGTTTCTTTATAAACAAAGTTTATAAATAGTTCCTTTATAACGAAGTTATAAATGAAGTGAAAAGAATTATCACTTGATAATTCAGAAATAGAAATACAAGTGTGAAATTGAAATTTGAAATGAAATTTCGAAATAGGATGTGAAATGAAATTTTTAAATATATAACTCAAATGAAATTTGAGTATAACATTTGAATTTTTAAAAGGAGTTTAAATGTTTGAATTTTAAAAGGAGATTGAATATTAGAAATTCAATTAGAGATTTCAATGTAAAATTTCAAAATAGAATTTGAAATATAGTATTTCAAAGGAGAATTCAAATATGAAATGTGAATAGAGATTTGAATGGAATTTAAATATGAAATTTGAATAGAGAGTTGAAATAGAAATTCGAGTATTGAATTTGATCATGGAATTGAATACAGAAGTTCAAGTAGAAATTCGAATATGAGATTTCAAAATAGAATTTGAAATAAACTTTGAAAATAGGATTTCAAAGTAGAATGGGAAATGGAATTTCAAAAATAGGATTTCAAATAGAAAATCCAAATGGTTTTGAAAATGGGATTTGAATTCAGGGAAATTCAAATGGGTTTGAGTGAAGAAATTCAAATGGATTTGAAATATAGAATTCAAAAGTGAGATTGGAATTTGAATCAAGGAATTCAAATAGAATTAAAATGGAATTGAATTCATTTTAAGAAGTTAAAGGTTTATATATATAAATATAATTAAAACGAACTCGCCGCAGCGCTGCAGTTCGTAAAATAGCGATTCGAACTTCAATTGAATATATAGAACTCGATTGAAGTCGGAATCCTTCGAAACAAGAAACGTCAGGACCAATTTGATAATAGTTTTCTAATGAAGGAGAAAAATCTGGATTTCGTCGTATAGATTTTGAGTTATGTCAAAATCAAATTTTCAGGAAAGCAGCGCCGAAATCGTTTTAAAACCATAATGGTTTATTTAATTTATAAAAGGATTTCAAGCGGGAAAAAATCCGAATTGTCTATTTAGAAAATTTCAGAGCTGAGTTGTAAAATATATGCGAATTCAAGTTGTGTAAGTGAATATGATTTTTGAAACAGAAACCAGATTTTGATTAACTAAATTGAATAGAAATTAGTTAAAGAGATTTCGAATGAATATTGGGGTTTGAATAAGTAAATTCGATTTGAAAATTTATATTCGAAATCAAAGAGGAACTAGAATTAGAATTGAAATTCAATTTGGTCGTGGGCGAGTTAAACGTTTTCTTTGAACGTGTTATGTTCAACAGAGAAGTGAAATAGGCAAATTGACTAATTAAAGAATAAATGGGCGAAACTGAATTCAAACGAATGGATTGAGTTGAATTGAATTGGAAACAGGTGAACAGGTTTAGACAGGTATGGGATGAGGTATATGAAGTTTATAAATGTAATGCCCGACAAAAAGGTACATGTTTAAATTCATATATGGGTTTTATGCGCCGTATCGGCAAGCCGCTTGGCTTTTCCTTTTTCTTTTTGAGATTAGAAGATACCGGGAAGCTATTTGAAATTTCCCGATGCTCCCGATACAGGGGAGGTTATGGCGAAATTTTCCGGAAATTTAAGGAGTTAGAATATTTTTAAGATATTTTGATAATTTGAAATCATTGTATCGACGTATTGAATTCGATAGTAAAGTGAATATAAAAATCGAATGTTGTAAATAAAAGGGGATAGAGATAAGTGATTGGAATTGTTTCCAATTGCAAATAGAGATATTTTCTAATATATAGAAAATAAAAGAAGTTAATATTTGGAAACGTTTTCCAAAAGACATAAGAGGCAAGATGATTATTGAAAATATTTGGTTAACAAATATTGATAAGGAAATGAAGAAGTGATTTAATTAATGAAATATTAATTAAAGAGCCAGTGATTTGTTTGTTATGTTGGATGAACACTTGTTTTTATTCGATAGTTAAATCACAGACTATCGAAGTTTTTGACCATCGTTGTCAATATGGAGAGACCGGTTGGATTATTATCCGAAGAACCACTCCGTATTGGCATTAGCGTTGCGAACCAAGTATGCTGGATATATTGAAGACGGAGTGAAGTGCAAGGGCTTTTCTATTTATAGAAATAGTGCCTTCGGTTTCGTTCAATCCCAGAACGAACGTAAATGGACGAATGTCTGACAAAGTATTTCCAATGATCAAATGGGTTGGTCTGTATAAATATATATGGTTGCAACGGATTTATCCCTTAGCATAATATCCAGAATATTTGTGCAAACTCAACTAGTGATTAACGGATCTGACGATGTGGCATTCAAAGTGATTGTGTTATCAATGAATGGTAAGTATGCATAGCCTCAGGCCTCAACAACCGGGAAAGGACAAAAATCGGGCAGGCAGCATGGCTATGTGGGTCGCTCCCATTAGGATGTATAATCACCTATCTAGAGAAATTCCTTTTGTTTCTAAATCTATCGATTCTGCCCAGTCGGGAAACGGTGGTTTGAGTCCAACCGTTGGTGATATACATTCGATACACTCAAGCGTAATGAGTGGTCGGTCATGTGTGGGCCGGGTTGCAAGACGTTCTTGTTGAACCCAGGTGTATTTGCCTCTAGAGATACATTATCGGAAGGTGGTCCCATACCTTGTCATGTTGGAAATCCAATCTCCAATAAGCGCCATGCGGTTTTTGATTATATACTATATATGTGGAGCGTGAGATGCAAGCGTTCTGCTATTTGGTTATTTACTTGACGTAGACATTATCATAATATCATTGGATTTGATATCAAAGTGTTTTGGGTTATAGTAAGGTAAAAACCGTCCGTGTTTATGTGTGGGCTGGTCTTACTATTATCTTTTCTTTGAAAGGATTTTTAAAGTTAAACAAGTGGTTGGAGTTTACTCACACCAGTCCCATGACTGACCCAGAGTTTATTTTGTTTTGTTTTCCCTAAACTCTTGGGTGCCCAAATTTGTACGGGCAGTCAAGTGTTTCAGGCTTTTACAGATACACTTGGAGGAGCTTGAAGTAGGAGGCTTCAACGTTAGTTATTTAGAGTTACTTCCGCTGATTCAAATGTTATGTGTACTCTGATGATGGTATGTATGTATGTACAAAACAGATTTGTATTTCAAAGCTTATGTTATATAATATATTTTATTCGTTCCGCTGTGAGTTGTGATCTTCGTTTTTTTTCTCCTATTCTAATATTTCTTCTTTCTATTTCTCATCCTCTAACTTCTTTCTAATAATGGTTCGTATTTCTGTGTTATTTGGGTTGGACGTGTAGTGTTATTAGTCAACTCAGATAGCACGGATTTGCGGGTCGTTTCAGTTGGTATCAGAGCTTAGGTTGAGCGAACACCTAGGCTTGTGTGACATGTGCTCATTAGAGATAGGGTCAGTAGTACCCTAGAATGAGTTGAGTGTATATCTACAAGAGAGCGTATTTGTAAATTGATATAAAAGTTGTTTTATATTGTATTGGCTAGTCTGATGAGTGGTTTATGAATTCTGGTCGAATCGTGGGACGCCACGAAGTCGATAGGGATTTCTAAACACTTGAACAGAGAAATTCGACACAGTATTGTTTTAACTGAGTAAATGAAATAATTTTACCCAAAATTTCTATTTTGATATAGAAAGAATAATTTTCTAGAATTATTATTATATGGATGTGTTGGATGTTGATTTTATAATCAAATAAGATTATAAAAATCGAAATGGTTATATATAACCAAAATAAAATTTGTATATGAATGAAATATATACAAATGAGATGAATTAGAATTAAATTCAAACCAGAATTAAGAATTCAAAATCCTGGGAAGTTGAAGAAATTATTTTCAAAGTATATTAAAATAATATAGGTTTGTTTTAGAAGGATTTGAAAGAAAATCATTTTAGATGGATTTAGAAATAATAAAGCACTGAACTCACTTCAGTGGCTGGGAAATTATTCTGATGATGATTGCAACATCATCAGTGTTCATTTCCGAGTTTCTAAGTGATAAATTGCTACCTTAGAAAAATTTGATGGAAATTTGTTTGGAAGAAAACAAAGTGGTTTGAAATTCAAATATTTTGAATTTGAGATAGTGACAAATATATATGTATGTATTTATGGGATTCCAATACTGATTTGAAATGAAAACCCTGGGATTTGGATTCTGGAATTGAAATTTAAATTAAGCTAGTTAAATAGGTTGAAGTGAATAAATTAACTAGAATCAATTTGAATAGGTTTAATGGAATATAGATTGGATATAAACGAATTGATTATTCAAATTAAATGGGTGAAGACCAAAAGTTTTGGTTTGAGCTAATTTGTAGAAATATGAGGAGTTGAGTTTCAACATAAGTGAGATGTTGAAAAGAAATGGATTTGTACCCTTTTTCCTACCTTAGCAATTTCGAGGACGAAATTATTTTAAGGGGGAAAGAATGTAACGACCCGGATTTTTAGCCAGTTAATATTAAGTATTTAAATTTATTCTAATTATTTAATTAGGATAATAAGTTGATTTTTATATTGAATTTATCAATTTAATAATCGGTATATGAATAAATATCTAATATATTTAATTATCATACTATGGAAACAATAAATAATTGGATTCAGAATTTAAAACTAAAAATAAAAAAAAAGAGAAAAAAAAGATTCAAATGGCTAATATAAATTATATATTGAATTGTAACGATAGTTATTGATAATTTAAATTGTTTGAAACCATTTATATTTTTAATTAAATTTAATTTAGATCGTTAATTTAAATTGTTTTCTGTTCTATATAGTTGAATTAAAATTCAAAATCCGTCCTGTCGAGTTTGAAATAGCGTTTCACCCTTAAAAACATCGATCGTGGTGTTAAAATAACAAGTTCAGGATTGTGTGTTGCGAACCATGAGATATTTTGGTACAGTTTATAAAACAAAATCCTAACTAGTCTAATCAATTAAACAAAGCCGACCATCGTTCATTTCAAAATCAGACCACGTAGCTTATTTCCATCTCGAGCAGACAATTTTGTTTCCCAACTTCCACATCCAGGAAGCAAGAAATTTAATGGCGTTGTACTTCTGTCTGTTGTTTGCCTTATATAAATTGAAGCCTCACCTTCGTATTTCCCATTTCTAATTCCTCCGTCCTTTTTCTTTAATCGTCTTCCAGTTACAGGAAATCAAAATCGCGAGCCTCTTCTAAAATCAAATCGAAGCCCTGTTCTTTGTTATAACTAGCAGTGCGTTCAGGAACGAGGCGCTCTCGATTCAGGCACACGCTAGGGCTTCGACGATAAATCGATGTGCTAGGGTTCGAGTGATATAGCGAGATGGTGGGGGTCGCGATGCTTCGTGATGGGCGATTCAGTTGCTCAAGGGTCGACAGTGATAGATGGACGGGGTTCGATCACCTCAGGTGGCGTTGATGGCGAATTGTGACACCCTGGTTCGTCCGAAGTTGAGGTCGGAGGGGGTCATGAGGCGCTTGCGCATGGGAAAATGGGTTGCTGATCAATTCGTCGCCTCGACAAGGGGTTCTGACCTAGATGAGGGGTTTCACAGTTAGTCGACGGGTTTCACAGTTAGTCGACATCAGTAAGGTTCAAAAACAATTTATTCGAAATGATTCGAGATGACTGGTAGCTAAGACGATATGGGAATTAACAGGTTATTCGACAACTGCAAATCCTGGTGAGTAAATCTCACTCACCTTTAGAATTATTTTTATTTTATTAAAATTGTCTGTTGCTTGTGTGAATGATTTCTGGTTGCTTTATATATATTAGTTATTTAGGCTATTATATATATATATTGGGTTGATTGATTGGTTGAATTCCCGCAGTCTCATTAGCGGATGCCCGCAGTTTCATAGCGGATGATTACCCTATACGCCCCACGCTATGATTAGTGGATGACCTTCTATACCGCGATATTCTGCCACGAAGCAGAATGGGTATTATTTATGTGCTAACGTCTGTGGATGCAGGGAAACAGGTTGGAGGAATCCAACAGGATTCCTCAAAAATATATTATCTGTTTGTTTATTTGTTTGCATATATATTTTTATATATGATGTGTTAGAAAAATAAATAATTTGTTGCTTTGTGTGTTTAAATATCACTGGGCTTAAGTAATGATATTTAAAAATATCGTAAAAGGATATTGGAAATTTAAAAAGGGAAATTCTATTTTTAAATAGAATTTGAATTTTAAATGGAATAAAAATATAAACTTGTTTTGAAAATAAAACAAGAAGTTTCTTTATAAACAAAGTTTATAAATAGTTCCTTTATAACGAAGTTATAAATGAAGTGAAAAGAATTATCACTTGATAATTCAGAAATAGAAATACAAGTGTGAAATTGAAATTTGAAATGAAATTTCGAAATAGGATGTGAAATGAAATTTTTAAATATATAACTCAAATGAAATTTGAGTATAACATTTGAATTTTTAAAAGGAGTTTAAATGTTTGAATTTTAAAAGGAGATTGAATATTAGAAATTCAATTAGAGATTTCAATGTAAAATTTCAAAATAGAATTTGAAATATAGTATTTCAAAGGAGAATTCAAATATGAAATGTGAATAGAGATTTGAATGGAATTTAAATATGAAATTTGAATAGAGAGTTGAAATAGAAATTCGAGTATTGAATTTGATCATGGAATTGAATACAGAAGTTCAAGTAGAAATTCGAATATGAGATTTCAAAATAGAATTTGAAATAAACTTTGAAAATAGGATTTCAAAGTAGAATGGGAAATGGAATTTCAAAAATAGGATTTCAAATAGAAAATCCAAATGGTTTTGAAAATGGGATTTGAATTCAGGGAAATTCAAATGGGTTTGAGTGAAGAAATTCAAATGGATTTGAAATATAGAATTCAAAAGTGAGATTGGAATTTGAATCAAGGAATTCAAATAGAATTAAAATGGAATTGAATTCATTTTAAGAAGTTAAAGGTTTATATATATAAATATAATTAAAACGAACTCGCCGCAGCGCTGCAGTTCGTAAAATAGCGATTCGAACTTCAATTGAATATATAGAACTCGATTGAAGTCGGAATTCTTCGAAACAAGAAACGTCAGGACCAATTTGATAATAGTTTTCTAATGAAGGAGAAAAATCTGGATTTCGTCGTATAGATTTTGAGTTATGTCAAAATCAAATTTTCAGGAAAGCAGCGCCGAAATCGTTTTAAAACCATAATGGTTTATTTAATTTATAAAAGGATTTCAAGCGGGAAAAAATCCGAATTGTCTATTTAGAAAATTTCAGAGCTGAGTTGTAAAATATATGCGAATTCAAGTTGTGTAAGTGAATATGATTTTTGAAACAGAAACCAGATTTTGATTAACTAAATTGAATAGAAATTAGTTAAAGAGATTTCGAATGAATATTGGGGTTTGAATAAGTAAATTCGATTTGAAAATTTATATTCGAAATCAAAGAGGAACTAGAATTAGAATTGAAATTCAATTTGGTCGTGGGCGAGTTAAACGTTTTCTTTGAACGTGTTATGTTCAACAGAGAAGTGAAATAGGCAAATTGACTAATTAAAGAATAAATGGGCGAAACTGAATTCAAACGAATGGATTGAGTTGAATTGAATTGGAAACAGGTGAACAGGTTTAGACAGGTATGGGATGAGGTATATGAAGTTTATAAATGTAATGCCCGACAAAAAGGTACATGTTTAAATTCATATATGGGTTTTATGCGCCGTATCGGCAAGCCGCTTGGCTTTTCCTTTTTCTTTTTGAGATTAGAAGATACCGGGAAGCTATTTGAAATTTCCCGATGCTCCCGATACAGGGGAGGTTATGGCGAAATTTTCCGGAAATTTAAGGAGTTAGAATATTTTTAAGATATTTTGATAATTTGAAATCATTGTATCGACGTATTGAATTCGATAGTAAAGTGAATATAAAAATCGAATGTTGTAAATAAAAGGGGATAGAGATAAGTGATTGGAATTGTTTCCAATTGCAAATAGAGATATTTTCTAATATATAGAAAATAAAAGAAGTTAATATTTGGAAACGTTTTCCAAAAGACATAAGAGGCAAGATGATTATTGAAAATATTTGGTTAACAAATATTGATAAGGAAATGAAGAAGTGATTTAATTAATGAAATATTAATTAAAGAGCCAGTGATTTGTTTGTTATGTTGGATGAACACTTGTTTTTATTCGATAGTTAAATCACAGACTATCGAAGTTTTTGACCATCGTTGTCAATATGGAGAGACCGGTTGGATTATTATCCGAAGAACCACTCCGTATTGGCATTAGCGTTGCGAACCAAGTATGCTGGATATATTGAAGACGGAGTGAAGTGCAAGGGCTTTTCTATTTATAGAAATAGTGCCTTCGGTTTCGTTCAATCCCAGAACGAACGTAAATGGACGAATGTCTGACAAAGTATTTCCAATGATCAAATGGGTTGGTCTGTATAAATATATATGGTTGCAACGGATTTATCCCTTAGCATAATATCCAGAATATTTGTGCAAACTCAACTAGTGATTAACGGATCTGACGATGTGGCATTCAAAGTGATTGTGTTATCAATGAATGGTAAGTATGCATAGCCTCAGGCCTCAACAACCGGGAAAGGACAAAAATCGGGCAGGCAGCATGGCTATGTGGGTCGCTCCCATTAGGATGTATAATCACCTATCTAGAGAAATTCCTTTTGTTTCTAAATCTATCGATTCTGCCCAGTCGGGAAACGGTGGTTTGAGTCCAACCGTTGGTGATATACATTCGATACACTCAAGTGTAATGAGTGGTCGGTCATGTGTGGGCCGGGTTGCAAGACGTTCTTGTTGAACCCAGGTGTATTTGCCTCTAGAGATACATTATCGGAAGGTGGTCCCATACCTTGTCATGTTGGAAATCCAATCTCCAATAAGCGCCATGCGGTTTTTGATTATATACTATATATGTGGAGCGTGAGATGCAAGCGTTCTGCTATTTGGTTATTTACTTGACGTAGACATTATCATAATATCATTGGATTTGATATCAAAGTGTTTTGGGTTATAGTAAGGTAAAAACCGTCCGTGTTTATGTGTGGGCTGGTCTTACTATTATCTTTTCTTTGAAAGGATTTTTAAAGTTAAACAAGTGGTTGGAGTTTACTCACACCAGTCCCATGACTGACCCAGAGTTTATTTTGTTTTGTTTTCCATAAACTCTTGGGTGCCCAAATTTGTACGGGCAGTCAAGTGTTTCAGGCTTTTACAGATACACTTGGAGGAGCTTGAAGTAGGAGGCTTCAACGTTAGTTATTTAGAGTTACTTCCGCTGAATCAAATGTTATGTGTACTCTGATGATGGTATGTATGTATGTACAAAACAGATTTGTATTTCAAAGCTTATGTTATATAATATATTTTATTCGTTCCGCTGTGAGTTGTGATCTTCGTTTTTTTTCTCCTATTCTAATATTTCTTCTTTCTATTTCTCATCCTCTAACTTCTTTCTAATAATGGTTCGTATTTCTGTGTTATTTGGGTTGGACGTGTAGTGTTATTAGTCAACTCAGATAGCACGGATTTGCGGGTCGTTTCAGGGCTGGTAGGTCACTGACACCACCCATAGCTAGAAAGAAACATCGTGTTCTCCCTACAGTCCGATCCCGTTTTTGACTCATACCAAGGTGTGAGGCTCGCGAATTAACGCCATACACAAAGCTATGTCACACAGGCTATGCTTTGATCATCAACCACAAGACTTTGCTTTTCAATAGAAGCCTTGATCATTTGCCACATAGGCAATTCATGCCATGCGATTGATATCCATTAATATATAACCTTTGAGCTCGTACGTCTCAGAGAAGGGCGTTAAGCAAGAGAATAAATTCTCTGCAACCAAACAGATATATATTTAATAGAAATCAATCACACAGAATAAAATCCAATGTCAGATAAACAGTCCATTTTCAAGTTCTTTCTGGGTCAGAACGAAACCGGAGGAACCTTATTCCTCGCATATCCATTGATCTCCAAGTATGTCTTGACGATCACCAACTGATTCCCTCCTCTTGGATGTATAGCCCAATCAAGATCATCAATAATCATCCAAACGATGTGAAGACCTCCGGTCTTCAACCACCATCTTCATCGTCGACTTATCGTCGAATCAGTTATTCAGAATGGGTATAAACCCGGCCTTTCCAAATAACCCGCGTATATTGTAAACAAGTGTTACACAAATGCAACATATGCCTCATTCCAATTCAGAATATTCTTTTATTCAAATATTCACATTCTTAGGGAAAGGTTCCCATTAATTTTGTCAAAGATAAATTCTTCTAAATTTATTCTTTAATCTTCCTTTGGATATCATTTCAAACCATGTTAAGGTTTTCCAAACTAGTCGGGATAGCGAAACACACCGAAGTTATTGTTTATTTTATTTCCCAATCCCAACCTACTCATCCCATGGAGCAAAACTGGTAATACTCCATATCTAACACCACGGTGCTATCGGTAAAATTAATTACCATTTCACATTCAAATCTAATTAAAGATTTAACTATCGCTAGGAGCAAAACTGGTGGTACTCCATTCTTGATCATTTCAATCTAATTAAAGATTCATTAAAACTCCACTTAGTTTTAATCTTCCCACAAATCAATATTAAGGATTATTCAAAGCTAAGAAGTTAATCTTATCTTTAACTAGGCTAAAGAACCAATGTCATTTAAAACACGGTTCACAATAACCCAAAATCTCATTCCATTGTTAATCGGGTTAAAGAACAGGTGTTATTCAAAATACCGCTCACGATAAACCCAAAAACCAATTTAAATTCAATTCCAATTAAATACTAATTAACTGGACAATTTCACAAAATCTTAATTAAAAGATATATTCTTTTCTAAACTGGGTTCAAGAAAAGTGTTATTTAAGACACCATTCACGACGAACCCAAAATCCCATTTGATATTAAATACAAGGCCTTGAATAGAAAATATATCGGCTTATATTCAATATCAAATTCTGAAACCAACAAATATCTTATTGGAAATAACGATATAAATATATCTTTCAAATTTCCACAACCATATCTGTATAATCACGAAATCCAACATCGAAATATTCCGAAGATAATTTTGATTCAAATCCATTCCAATTTGTATATTGGAAATTCTGATTATTTTTAAAATCACTTCAAATACAATTTATTTATTCAAAAATATTGGATTATAATTCTAGTTCATAACTAGTTCATTTCGATAAAAAAATATTTTTATCCATTTTAAATATAGGATTTTTCATCCCAGTTCTTTTCAATTCATATATTATGATTTTACACAAATTTTTAGTTTTTTTAATAATTTTATCAAGGCCCGTTCAGTCGATTTCCAATAACGGTCGTCGAACTGCACTTACAGCGACCTTTTCCAAATTTGATTTGGACATAATTCCAAAACCAACTCTTAGATTTCAAATTTCTAATATTCATTGAAATGCGCTTTTCGATACGAACCCAATGGTTCCGGTTTCAGGAGAATCCGACGGTCGGATCTCCCATAACGTCAATTCGAAGTCAATGGTCGAAATTCGCGAATGGTCGCGGCGCGGCGCGTTCTATTCTGGCCATTAATATATATATTATATATTTCGTCGATTTCCATTATAAACGTATTTTATAATTCGTTTTAAATTCGTCTTCAAAACAATTTCAACTTCATATTCAATTTCAAATCAAAATTGAATATTTCATATCATTAATATATAAATGATAATATTTTCAAAACGTTATATTTTGAAATCACTTCCTTTTCTATATTCATTATAAAAACGAATATAATCGATATAATCTTGTCCGCGTCAAAATGGCGCAAATCTGATCAACACGGCTTTATATATTTCAATAATTTCGTTATTTTATTCAACAAATGAATATTTTCTTCAACACATGAATATATTTTATTTAACACATGAATATTTATTAGTTCTTACTTACAATAAAAATGTGAATTTTATTGTATAAATATTTTATTCAACACATGAATACTTTCAACACATGAATTTATATTTTATTCAACACATGAATTTTTTTTATTCAACACATGAATATATACTAATTCTTACTTACAATAAAAATGTGAATTTTATTGTATAAATATTTTGTTCAACACATGAATGGTTTCAACACATGAATGGCTTCAACACATGAATATTCTCAACACATGAGTATTGTCAACACATGACTATTTTGTTTATTCAACACATGAATATAATTTATTATAATATTTATTTTCTAAATTGGAATGAGGCCCAATCAATTACCATATAACGTTAATTTTATGGATTCCATGCAACACATAGCAATGATAAATAATCAACCATCATTCAAAGTGCAATACACAATTGTCTGTCAGCCTATTGATTGACATAAAACTAAATAATCAGGATTAGTGTACGTCAAATATCATCCCAATACCCGTGTGGGGTTTCAGTCAACAAACAAAGATTTTTATTCGTGCAGTTGGGCGATGTGTAAAATTTATCGTCCCAATCAATATCCTTCAAATGGGTGTACATAAACAAATCGTCTGATTAGTAAATGAATATCTATTCACATTCATGTTAAATTTATATTTTTAACGATAAATAATTTATTTCAACACATGAATATATTTCCATTCATTTCACATCACAATCAATTTTCACTACACAACAAAATCAAACAAGTCGTCCATGGTCTGTGGACAACGGGTGTCGGGTGCTGCTAAGCACCGTCTGCATCCTAGTATATATTTTTAACTAGAAAACAAGAGTTAAATTGAGAAGATCTCACCCAGAAGCTAAACCAAATGTCACAACTCTTCATATGTAGGAAATCTTCGCCGTGCTCGCCCTTTATCAATTTCGTCATCCGTATCCACTACATATATAAAAATCGCATCTTTATATTGTTGCTACTATATAGATAAAAATTCTATTTATATACCGCTACTATATAGATAAAAATTCTATTTTTATAACAGTGCTTATATAATAAAGATCATATTTTTATCTCGCCATTCTATATATAAAAATCACATTTTTATACATAAAGATCGTATTTTTATATCTCTACTACATATGTAAAAATCACTCCTTTACACCGCTACTTCCATGATAAAAATTATATTTTTATCTTGCTAGTAATATAATAAAAATTATATTTTTATAACGCTCTCTTTAGAATAAAAATTATATTTTTATTTAACCATTCAAACAATAAAAATTGTATTTTTACTTCACTACATATATGATAAAAATCCCATTTGTATATCATCACTTCATATATAAAAATGATATTTTTACAAATCAGTTTCCTCTATAAAAATTATATTTTTACATAGTTAAAAATTATATTTTTGCATCGCTAAAATTTATATTTCTACACGACTAAATATCAAAATTTTACATTGTTAAAAATCATAACTTTACGTTGTTAAAAATCATAACTTAAAAATCCTACCTTTTCTATTTAAAAATAAGAATCATATTTTTACATCTAAGAAAATCATGAAAACCATGAAAATAATTACTCACATTTTCGTTTGAAGGAAGGGGGGGCTCGCTGGTGGTCATCGGAGATTGGGGGGGCATGGTCGGACTGACCGTTGGAGAGGGGTCGCGGTCAGGTGGCGCGGGGTTCAGCAAGGTGGCGGCGGCTCTCCAGGGGGTTTGGGCGGATCCCGTTCAGTTTGGAGGGGAGGGGGTTAGAGGAGAGGGGAGGGGCGCGATGGGGTGGGGGGGTGGGGGTGGGGAGGTCTGGTTGCGGCGGAGCGTGGCGATGGGTGGTGGCGGCGGAGGGAGCGACGGGGTTTAGTTAGGTTTTTTTCTTTCTGAAATCGATTTGAGTCAACGCGGGAAAGAGGAGATAGAGAAAGGGCGCGGAGAGTTATATATTTATTTATTTAATTATTTTAAATTATTTTATCTCTCCAAAAAGTAACTTTAAATTTTGATCTCAAAACGGGACCCACCGCCTGTCGTCCCTAGCTAATTACCCTCATTCTGAACACAATGGGATATGTATCGTAAGCCAGTTTGGCTATTTCGATCCGTTTCCGGCAAAATCAAAATATAAATCTATATATTGAATTTGAACGCGCATTTCAATTTACCGGGGCCACATACGAACTCTACAAATTCTAGAAAAAATATTTCTAGCTTCGTATTGACGATACAGTCCTAACAAAACAAATTTTGTCCAATTCTGAGACCGTTTGAAAAATGGTCATTCTCTGGTCGATCGAAATTGACTGAAACTGTCAAAACACGTTTTACTTCACCACACTCACATATTGATTCAGAAAATTACGAATTTTAGAATCAAGCAATAACTTGACATCCCGGATCCAACAAAAGTGGTTTCGTCGAAAACAAAGGTCGTTTGCAAAATTTCCATTTTTAAGGGCCAGAATCCATAGCAACTATTCTGAATTTTCAACCGGGCATAACTTTTTATTCCCGCTATGAAATTTTGATTTTTCAGATTCGTTGGAAAGATATTCGCAATTAGATTCTAATATTTTTTGTTTCGTCAAAATCTGATTTATTTTGAATTCTGCGCATTCATTTGAAATTCGAAATCGAATTCTCAAACTACCGCGCCATTTTCAATTCCTTTTATAATTAAAAATAAATATTTATATTCTAACGACGATTCAAATAAATATATACTCTCTAATTCTATTCAAATCAAATTTCTCGTTGTTATTATTTAAAATAAATCATTTTAAATATTCAAAATTCATTAAATTTGCCAAAATAAAATTTTTAAATTGGCTCGGATTTTCCGGGTTGTTACACGCACACCAGATGGGCGAGTTTTTCCTTATGATAACCAAAAATTCCTTCATACATGAAAATCCTCTTTTACTACTATGTATAGTGTGACAAACCTTTTCGCAAATAAATGTATTAATCCTAGCCAGCATAATGCCCCATCTTATTAAACTGACAATCATGCTGGTAACCAGCAGGCTATACAATCAAAACCGTATGGGCTCTTAGTGGAGATTGGGTTTCCAACATGATGGTTCCTGGTATGAAAGACCATTCGTGGGCTCACAAACTATCTTGCGCGCATCATCCCAGTACTCGCGGATAACGTCCAGACTCAGACTCCGTTATACTAACCCACCATACATGAATCAGAGTACCCAACAAATAGCATCCCAGACTTGGGGACTTCGTAGTTACCTTTCATCATCACATCTCGGTGCACCGAACATATGAAACGAACATAAAAATCTGACCACTAGTTTACCATTAATCCAAGATGTGAGGCTCATCGAGGTCACGATATACACAAAGCCACGCTTAAATAAACCATGCTTTGATCATTTATAGCTCATCACATAACTTAAGTATGCCACATTGTCCATTCACTGCGCATCACTGATTTCCATAAATATATAACCTCTAAGCTCATACGTATTAGAGAAGGGTGTTAAGAAAGAGAATAAATTCTCCGCCACCAAGCAGATATATATTAATAAAGATCAGTGCTACACAGTCAATTACAATGTCAGACACACAACCATACATGTCCGTTCTGGGTCTGAACGAAACAACAATCCGGAATTTCTTCACACACGTTCAGGCTTCTTGCCACTTAACTGATATAAAATTCATCTGCAAATGGGAGCGACCCATTCGAGACATTCAGCAAGTCGCCCTTACGACATAAAGGGTCCCGGTCATCAATGTCATCTTCAATGTCTTCAATTGCTCCACAACGTCGTATTATTACTTGGAATGGTTTTCGAACATACATCCGATCCCGGTCTTTCCAAATAATAAGCGCAACTTAAAAAACACAATTATAAAACACACAGGCTTTCTACCAATCTCCTTCCATCTTGGATTCTGTCAAAATTAAACTTCTTTAAACCCATTCTCAAATTATTACAAAATCCATATTTAACCTTTCCCTTTTAAAACACAACCCTTAAATCAAAGCTTTAGCCTCAAAGCCATAATTAATTTTCTGTTTGATAACTTGTTATCAAAATCCAGTTTCCTTTGAAAATTCTTAATCCACATTTCAACCATAGTTTCCAATTACATTGATTTTCCAACATTCCATTCTTTAATCTTAACTAAAAGATTATACTTTCTTTCCAGTTCCTCACTTTTAATTTCCTCAAATCAAAGATCCGATTAAATCCTCAAATTACGATATGAATTTCCATAACTCAATCTCGTTGGGTTTCATGAATGATATTATTGAAGATATGATTCATGACAAAACCCAAATCAATCGATATTGAACATAACTTACACAGAAGTTCTATCTACTTATATTTGATATCAATTCCCATAATCTACGAATACCATAAGTGGAATAACGATACAATAATAATATCTTCCAAATTCCTCAAATAGTATATGTTTACACCAAAGAATTTCATATCAAATATCCAAAGATTATTTCTATCCAACTTATCCCAATCAAAATGGGAAACCCATATCTTAATTAAAAGATTTATCCAACTCTTTGACATTAGATTTGGATAGAAATATCATCCACTTATACTTAATATTAATCTCTGTATCCAACTCACACTATAAGCGGAATAACGGTGAACTACCTTTTAAATTCCTCAAATAGTAAGAGTCGTCATCTACCGGATTAATATCAAACATTCGAAGATTTATCTCAAACCATATCCAATTATTTAAAATTGAAAAACCCGTTTTAATATCAAATAAATCAATTTAATTTCCATATAAAACATTTTCAGTACCTTTAAATCTTTGAAAACATTCCACCAATCATTTACAAATGATTACATATAGTTCGGCAAACAGCTCGTGGTTTACCACTTCAAAATAGATTGTTTTCAAAGAAAGAGTTACCATAGTGTTTCAAAAGCGTTACAAAAGTATTATAAAACTGTTTTCTTAACTACTTCGATCAAAATATCGTTTATCTTAGCCAAAACATAAACTTTACGATTCAAAACACTTTTACATAATTTATATGGATTTTATAAAAAAAATCCATATTTTTAAAACATTTAAAATGGCTGTTTATAGTTATGGTCAACAACTGCTCTTACAGCGACCTTTTCCAAAACGGTTTTAAACATAACTTTAAAATTATAACCCGAAATTAAAATCCGCTTTCACTCATTCGAAAGCTCTTTTTAATATAAATCAAATGTTTTTCATTTCTTGGAAATCCTACTTAGATTGCAAAAGTTATAAGAATTTACAGTTTGTAACTAAAATACGCAAATTGCCATTGTGCGACAAGCTCTATTTTGACCGCAATAAAAATTATTCTTCAATATTTCAAAAAAAACCTTAGGACACCATTATATACTTATATAACCCTTTTAAAATAATTTATATTTACTTTTTGGATTATTTCAACTTTTATTTTTTTTAACTTAATAAATCAAATTCCAATTCATTTCTAAATTCAAATAACCTCAAATTAACCATCCCATTCGTCGAATCAGTTCGGGATAGCCAGGGAGAGCAGGAAACTATATTTTCCAAACCCAAGCCTAGACACTATCCTCTCTGTCATCCTAGAACGTTCCGGTATTTATTTATTTATTTTAAGAAACTTTATCAATGTATATGAATTTATACATATATGTCTTTCCTAATTATTAACCTTTAATTTTAATGATAATATTGCTTCTAATTACGAAGAAGATTTGTCGATCACCAATGTGATACCATAATTGTTGTGTCATAGTGTGTGCGCAACAACATCAACAAATCCTGTAAACATCCATAGTAACCATCATCAACAAAATTAAATAAATCATAAATGTGCACAAGCATTATAACACTAACGCTTAATAGTGTGTGTGTTCTAAACTATGCATCCATCATTCATCACAACAAACATCAATCATCATTAACCACTAATAATTCATCACTGTATTTAATTTAGTCTAACTACTAATTAAATGTATGAACCGTGGTTAAAGAGTTCTCACCAAACAGCTTTCCAATCTTCACGGTAGGCGAGCCTATCTGAGTGAACCGTCGGACGGTATTTCGGCGCACCGTCTTCTTCACCAAAATATATAATATAATATACACTAATCTCTCCCTTTATATTATAAGAAGAGGATGACTACGAACTTCAGAAATGTGGTGGTGGAAAAGAGGAAGACTTATGCCGTGGAAACCATGGCCATAAGCTTTAAGAAGAAGGTGGAAAGAAGGAAATGGGATGGAATGGTAAGAAAATGGAGAAAATGCC
The DNA here is from genome assembly GCA_030737875.1 of Allium sativum. Taxonomy (NCBI): domain Eukaryota; kingdom Viridiplantae; phylum Streptophyta; class Magnoliopsida; order Asparagales; family Amaryllidaceae; genus Allium; species Allium sativum. The sequence goes on from CM060920.1 coordinate 498,996,282, forward strand.
TCCTTATATAGAAATGGAGAGTTAAGGAGGTAGTGACACCTAAGGGGGCAAGTGGAAGGCATGTATGGAAGGAGGCATGCAAAAATACAAGTGTAAGGACACTTGCCTTAAGGAGAGAAGGTGAACTTTTGGTAGCATTTTCCCTTAAATGCTATGAAAACTAAGGGAAACACTTTAGTCTAATGCTACGAGTTCATGTTATGGTTTGACAAATCAGATCGATAGTATCAGTAAATCCAAAATTTACTAATAATCGTTCTCATTTATAATTCAATTAAAATCTATCATATAACTTATCAAAATTATTAAATATTCTTAACCATATATATTTATGTCAAATTTAAATTCAAATTTAAACTAAGTAATGAAAATTCCAATTTTAAATTGGTTAAAAATTCTGGATCGTTACAATTTATTAATATTTTCAATAGATATTAAGAACCATAATTTAATATGTATATGACTTTGTAACGACAAAAAGGTAAAATTTTATTTTTTTATTCAATTACGATATATAAATCACATATACCACGGTAACAAGTTTAATATTTTATTCGTCTATCATTTAGCTTGAATTATTTATATTTAAAATGGTTAAATATACTTATCTTGCATTATATTATAAAATTGTACATTTAACTTAAAATACCGTATTAATTATTTACAAACCTACCCTACTTTCATCTATATTTTACGTTTAGTCTATATACTTAAATTAATTATGTAATCTTTAGTTTAAAAAAATAAGACAACTATAATTAAGCGATATTTTTTTGTTTGGATACTGATGACAATATGAAATTTTCAATAATATACATCATACCCATATTAGTAGAATATGATAAAACTGCATTTTCATTCAACTAGAATATGTATGTCACATAACATACGATAACATAAACAATAAGAAATTTTTGAATATATACTGTTGACAAACTTTTTACCAAAAGCTGTCATAGTTCAGATCGAAGCCCAATATCCAGAAATTCTCTCTAGCATCAGCCCATCGGCCAACATAGCAGCTCGCGCTCCAGAAAGACCAGACAAGGTTCAGCCCTAACTAGCTTCCTTCGTGGTCGGCCCGAATCAGTTTCAACTCCGTCTGATTATCTTCAAGCTTCGATTCGATGAGCCTGGGAGAATCGCTCTCAATCGATCAAGTCAGAGGCTTCCATCAAAAGCGGGTCGACCGAATATATCGGGCTTGCCTGGAAATATCCAGCCGAATCATTCATTACTCAGACCAATTCTCAAGGCAACAAAGGCGGTCAAACGCTACTAGCCAAAGCTCTCTTTTTAATACACCTCACCTTGAATGCCACTTAAGTCACGATTTCCGAAGATACTATTTATGAATAGTGGAATCAGTCTTCCAGCCGCATCTTTGTCCAAGGGATGAATTCCACGTGTCTAAGCTTTCCCCGAATTGGCGTGCCACGTCACACCAGCCTTAGCCGACTTTCCCATCTATAAATACCCTCTTCCCCAAAGAAAGAGGCATGCAATTTTCTGAGGAGCTCACGCCATTTTTGATACTCCAAACTCTGAAAGAAGAATATTTTCGTCTTATTCCTCAAATAGCCAATTCTCACTCCTCTAGAAAACTTCTCATCTCCCACTTTTCTTCAAAAGGAAATAGCATTGTACTTGTAATAAAATATAAATCAATACATATAAAGTGGACGTAGGCACCATCTTTGTCGAACCACTATAAAAAGTTGTGTGTGTTACCTGTTTTATTTGCTTTACCGCATTTCATAATCGTTATTTGTGTGCTTTCCACACGATTGGGGGTAGACTGTCACGAGTCACCAACTTCTGATGTCCACACTTTGGCGTGCCAGGTAGGAGGACGCATCGACATACCCTTCGACCTTCTGCAAGTCTCAATCCATGGCGAACAAGTGAAAGAAAGATGCAACGTCTTCTCACCCCACTAATGTCGATGTAGCCGATACAAACGCTGTAGAAGCAAGTCAAGAAGCCAGCTCTCATGAAGATGTATCCCGATATTTTACCCAGGAAGACGTAGACAAAATCATGACCGAGTTCAGAGACCATATGACATCTTAGGGTAAACTCCTCGAACGACAGTAGCAGTTGATGGATCACCTTCTCGGTCAAGTGGAGATAGGGCTAAATGCTTCGGCATCAATTCCTCCAATAACCAGGACTGGGGCAACAACTGAACTTCGGTCTGCACAGAATTAGGCCACTGATCATATCACACCTTTGCTTCCTTCTGGCTCAGCTCCACCTCCCGACCAATCACAACCAGGAGTATCGCTTCCAGCGACCAGCGCAGCCGCAGCTGCGGATTCATAGGAGGGTCGCGATCAAGATCTAGGTCGTTCGACCACTTTGCCTCCACTCTGGGGGATAGCTCAGCCCCCTGGATCGATCAAACAACCACTGGGACAGTAAGAATCAGTGCCATTCCCATTGCAACCCAGTATCTTACCACATACTCGCTTTATGCCACCTTTCCTTCAACGAAGAGCCAGTGGAGCCTTCCCTTCGAACCAGGAAGACCACTCTACCATATCATCTCCAGATCGGAGGATGAAAACACTACTGTAGATCTTCCTAACATCACCTCGGGGGAGGGGGCATCAAAGAACCCCGAACATCACATGTTATGCTGAACCGGCCCGGACCTCTAGTCTTGGATACGGCTCGGCCCAACTCTCATCAGGTTCAAGAGGGGCCAAACGGCCCTGAACCAACAGCTGTGATCAGCCCTCACCCTCACCTTCACTCAACTCTTGGAGGTCGAGCCCAATTAGCGACCACCCTTCCGAGCATGCTCTTGTCAGACCTCGGTACTAGATCTCTTCCGAATGCAGAGTTGGATTCATGGCAGGGACTCCTCTGAGATGGAAGCTAGCTTGCAAGCATAGTCCGACGCTTCACTCGGGGAGTTTCTTCTCAACAAGATATAGATAACATCCACCGCAGCCCTTTATTAGAGAGATCAGGAACGCCTGCAATCCTCCGGACTTCAAGTTTCCTGCTATCAAACCGTACGATGGTCGGACCGACCCGATGATCGTCGATAATCTGTGAATTAGAAAAGCGCGATATTTGTAATAAAATTCTGCAAGCGCACAGGTGTGTAGCATACAGGTCGAACACAGGGAGGTAAATTAAAATCAAATTATTTATCTAATCTCTTGGGCGAGTTAGACGAAGCCTGGAGATTTTGTTGAAATAAAAACAAACTGAAATTGCGAACTTAGGATTATCGTTGAATCTAATCAACGATTAATCACTAAAGAAAGTAAATTGTAAAACAAGAACAACAATGCAGAAAATAAAAGTGCAGAATAAGAAGAACAACAAAAATAAAATTAGGATTTTCGTTGAAACTAATCAAATGACTAATCACTAATGAAACAAATGTAAAATACAATTGGTGCTCTTCCAAAACTAATTGTGAAGACAACACCTATTGCTAAGAAAGAAAAATGCAGAAATAGGAAAAAGGAAGAACTTTTTTTAATGGAGAAGAGAATACAGAATAATGGATGGTGGCTACAATGATATTACAAGGGTATTTATAGGATAGATAGCCAAACCCTAACCCTAACCCTAATACAATGATAGATGGGCCTTAGATAAATAAAGCAAATTTGGGCCTTTTCTCTTTTCCTCTTGCTTCCTTGACACTTCTTCATTGATTTGTGATGTGCAAAGCCTTTTTATCAATCCTTTTCTTGTCCAACAGCAACTAGATGTGAGATCTTCATCTACAATTCTTCAAAATGTAAATATATATCAATTTCATCTCTATTTCTCTACTTTTCTGGTTGCATGCGGGCTGGGTTGGAATATCTGTAAAAGTAACAAAACAATACCCAAGTAATATTTATTTATATACAAAAGATAAGATATAAGAGCATAAAATAAACACATTTCTATGTCAATCAAATACCCCCACACTTATCTTTTACTCGTCCTCGAGTAAAACAAGAAATGAAAAAACTAGACTAGATAGGTCACACTTTCGTAGGAAACACGATTGCATTGAGCGTATGCAACAAGCCGTTAAACCTCTAGGTGTCCCTAGTAGGACGAGTGGCGTCTCGTGAGGGTTTTCAGCGGATACTACCCACAAAATCCAAATGCAGTATGCTATGATTCTAATGAAACTACATGAATGCAATGGACATATGCAAAATAAAAGCAAAAAAAATGAAAACAAGACTTGTTTCTGAAGTGGTACAACAAATTAAATTAACAATTTCTAGTCAGTTGATTGTACTTTAAATACCTCAACTTGTCACAAATTTTCAATATAAATCAAGTTTTCAAATGTTAAATTTTAGTTTGGCCAGTTTGTTCAGTCGATAACATAGTGCAGCCATGAAATAGATTCTTAGTTTGCTTGGCACATTTTGTAAAGTGGTATTCTAATTTTCTCATGTATGGCTAGTCAAATCAATAAGGTCAAGAAGTGTTTGGGCATCATTGCTTATTTAAAATTTTAAAATTTATGATTAAGTACATACACCTAACTTAGAAGACCAAGGTTTACCACCCATGCACTGCCTCGCGGACTAACGGAGAGTGGGTAAAGAGCTTGGCGGATTGTGCAGGCCGACTTTGACTTTGTCAACAACGTGTCGGTAATCCTTAGGTGTCCAATCTCATAAAATGAGACCAAGATATTCCAACGCTGACTTTTTCAACAACATGTCGGATAGAGCTTGGCGGGTTTGCACACCAGCGCTTGATATACAAGCAATGTTGGATACCCTTGGATTACTGTTATTATTATTGAAAATATAAGCACAAAAGAGAGTTACGCAAATTCAACTTAACACAACTTAGTTTTAAAGATTTGAAAAGCCAATATAAGTATTTTAAGTCCTCCACTTATTTAAACAAAGTCTACAATATAGAATAGATTTCATGGCCATCACCTAAGAATCTCCCTATGTACCGGTTACACTATTATCCCTCAAAATTAAACTTTTCATTATATTTCAAATTCGAATTTAGCTAAGAGAGAAAAATACTATCAACTGGCTAAAAATTGTAAACTTATTTTGTTGTATCAATTGAAAATGAGTCGTATTTCAAAAAAAAATGGCATGTTATTAATTGAAAATGAGTCGTATTTCAAAAAAAAAAAAATGGCATGTTATTACAGTCTAAAAAAAATAGCATGTTACTACAGTCTTAAATGCATGATGGTCCTATTTAAATGATGAAAATGAAAAGAAAGAAAAATAAAGAAAAACGAATATGAGTGAAATGCAGACTCCCCCCACACTTGAACTATACAGTGTCCACACTGTGAACGTTTCCTAAATTTGAAAGATCGTACCCAAAGGTGAATGAGATGCAAAATTATTTGAAGAATGAAATGGAGTTTAGCCACTATATGCGAATGAAAATCATATGTACAATGATATATGTGTTTGCGATGCATGCGACGCAAAGAATTCCACCAACTTTTTCCCCCACACTTGGTTCTAGCCCTATGAGTTCTGTTCCCACTATGTCTAGGCATGTTTTCTAATAAGCAAAGGTTTTTGAAAACCATCTCATCTTTATACTTCGATTTATAGTCCAGTAATTGAATGTTCAGGGTCGTCCTAACATGAAGTTTTTCAACAAAGCTAACATTCCAAAAATAGTTCATGTTTTCAACAAATTTGTCAGTGTAATTTTCCAAAAATTTGTGATCGTATATAAATTCAGTGAAAATTGAATTCTGAGTGTTGTTCAAGACTATGTGATCACATTTCTCAACTGACAACGTATTTTCGACACTGACATTTTCAAGCTTGTTTGAAATTTTCTCAAAGTTAAAATTTTCGAACACGTCACGTGAATCTACTTCTTCCTCATTTGGCAACTCATCCTCATACAATCCAAAGAATTCATGTTCGTTAAAATCCTTTTCCAAATTTGAATTGAAAAATTCAACATTTTTATTCTGTTCAATTTCAAAGATTTCAGGTTTCTCACAGCCCAAAAGAGGAAGATCAAAATCCAAGCTTAAATCTTTTTGAAAAGAATCGAAATCCAAATCATTTATTGAACTTTGAACAACTTCATTTAGATCATCATTCTCAATTTCGAAAGTTGTTGTTTGAAAATTTTCACTATCAGTAAAGAATGGACTAATTTCTGATTCATCGCTTGTTTGAATTTGATTCTGTTGCTCTCGTTGTTCCTTCAAAGATGTCAATAAACAAAGAAGTTCATCGGCTTTTTTATTCAGCCTTTCCGCCCTCTCATCAAAATTACATTCTTCAGAGTCGTTGATTTGAGAGCTCTCGCTTTGGATTTCTTGATTTTCAAAATAGTTTGAATTTTCAGAAAATTAAAATTGAGATTGGAAATCATTTTGATTTTGAAAATTAGGTTCGTAACCAAAATTGTTAAAATTGGTGGGAAAATTCCAATTTTGGTCATTCTCAAGATGTGGATGTGGGTTGTAAATTTGGAAATTTTGATCTATTTGAAAATCATTTTCAAAATTATTTTCGAATTGGTTTCCAACCCCATATTGATGTTGATCAAAGGTACGTTGCGATTCAAAATTGTTTTGATGTGGATGTGGCCCATAATCGAAACTATTGAAATTTGAATTGAAATCGTCATTTCGATTATAATCCTGATTTTGAAATTGTTGGTCATTTTGAAAATCGTTGACATTGGCCTCACGAAATTTTGGAAAATCTTGCCTCATGAGTTGTAATTCATACTCATACTCTTCAAGAGGACGTCTACTCCGGTTATTATCCCATAATTCTCTCAAATATTTTTGTGAATCAGACATTTTAATGAAATCAAGGGAAGACAGAATTTATTCTCACTTCAAAATAATATAAAATTCTGAGTTGTGCTCTATTAATTAACTGCCTCAATTAGAAGGGGGAAGAGGGTCTTATGGTCGTTCACGTATAGTATAAATACTAAGGGATACGACCAATGTTTTACGGGTACTATGCAACCTCTTTTGCTAATAGTTCAATAAATTGAACTACTATATATCCGCGATCCAATTATACGAGACAATCAACTTCACAAAGCACCACTTTTCAATTATATTATTTTGCAATGTCTATTTTTATTGTTGAAAATAATGAGAATGCAGATTTCAGTTATGAAGATATCAGCCAACTATAACAATCAGACAATAATAGCTGTAGAAATTTAAAATATTGTACAAGCAAGCCGCTGTCCCTGCAGAAGATTTTTACAAGCAATTTCTATATTTTTATTTTGAAGCAGAGCACCTGTAGAGTTAAAGAAATTTTACAGCGGCGTATGGCAGTCCGTCCAGAGATTGAATAGCTCCAACGATTAAAATCACAATGTTTGCTTGTCTTCAGAAATCCCTGTGTATTTCTTGAACCTTTCTCACTTTGATCTTTGATTTTTTTTTATTAAGCAAAAAAAAAGGGCAAAAGAAAGAGAAAAATGGAATTAAAACCAAAACTAGACTAGGAAGGAAAATAAAAATAAAAAAAATAACCTAATCTAAATGGCAAAAAAAAAACTAAATGACACCCCAAAAGAAAGACTAACCTAACCCCACCTTCTTTTCCAAATAAAAGCAAAACTTGACTTGCCTCCAAATATCTATAGAACTGATTTTTTTCAAATAATCAAGACGCTGCCAAGAACAAATAAAACTCACGCCCCTCTATTTATTCACAACAAATCGTGCCATAACTTAAAGAAGGGAAACAATCAACTTCCAAATCAATTTAGGTGCCACGTACCAAAAAAAAAAATATCTCCTAATAATACCGCAAACTATTGTCTCAAAATAAACATGCCGTCGAGATCAATTCCGAACAGAACAAAAAATTACGCCCTCTTCTCTCTCTATTTTTTTTCGAGATCAAGATAGGGTTCGAAATCGGTTTTGAGGTTCGTTTCAGATCGGGTTTCTGGTTCGAATTTTGGGTTGGAATTCAGGTGTGCCGAGGGTAATTGGGAGGGTTCGATTCCGCGAATTGAGGCCTTAGAATTGGGGCGCTGTGATTTGTAGAGGAGGAACAAGATGTATTGCGTGAACCAGGTTTTGGCTATGGGAGCTTGAGTTCCGTGTGATGAGAATGGGTGAGGTTGTTGATCAGGTATGAGGGCGTTAAGGACTGGTAGAAGGAGAATTGGGTTTGGAAAGTGCTGGGTGGGTGCAAATTGTTTTGGTTGCGGCCTTTGTGATGTAGCCGAATTGATGATGTGGTTATGGTGGTAGAAAAACAGAGGAGAAACTTGCTTGGCAAGGTGGGAGGGCGTCGGATATTTTTCCTATGGGTTCGTGGACTTTGTTGAAGGGGATGCTGATGAAGATGTAGAGAAAAGAAAAAAGATGGTCACTGCGATGTTGTTTTGATGGAAAAAATGGACTGGTTATGGACGTGAACGTGGGTTATGGGTTTGAAGATGGCTGATCGATGGTCTTGAGGATGGTGAGGACTGGCGTTTGATGAAGTGTTGGTTTGTGGATGTTGAATAAAATGGTGTTGTTGAAGTATGAATGGAGGGGGTGGTTCAGATGCTTTGAAATGTGGGTATGTGGTGAGGGTGTGGTGCTGTATGTGGTTTTTAAGTTCCAACTTCGAACTGTAGGAGGTTTGTGGAAGGGCTATGATGGAAATGAAGGGGCAACGTTGGTTGAGGTTATGAAGTGGAGAGGGAAAGTTGGATCTGAGATTTGAAAGATGAAGATGTGAATATTGGGGGTAGAAATTGTGGCAGAGAAGAAAAACACAGTAGAGAAAAGAATTTTGTAATAATTTTTTTTCTTTTTTTTTAAAGGAGAGAGTAAATTGTAAAAGAAAAAGGGATTGATTGGGTAAAAGGAAAGAAATAAAAGAAATTTTGGCAAGCTTTTTATTGTTCTTTTTTTAAATTAATGAGAAAAAGAAGATGAAATAGAAAAGGCAACTAATGTAGAGAAAACAGGCAATGAAAAAGAAGGGAAGCAAACAGATGAGAAAAAAGGAAAAAGGAAATTAAAGGAAAACAAATGGAAAGAATTTTTTTTTCTCAATTAGAAGATTGTAGCATCAATGTTTTAATACCCAATCAACCAATTTAGATTTTTTTTCTACATGTACAAGAACACAAAAGGAAAATAAAATAAAAACTAACACGAAGCGGAAATTAAATAAATAATAAAATTTACTCGTTACCTCCCCGGCAACGGCTCCAAAAACTTGATCATCGCTAATCTATGAATTAGAAAAGCGCGATATTTGTAATAAAATTCTGCAAGCGCACAGGTGTGTAGCATACAGGTCGAACACAGGGAGGTAAATTAAAATCAAATTATTTATCTAATCTCTTGGGCGAGTTAGACGAAGCCTGGAGATTTTGTTGAAATAAAAACAAACTGAAATTGCGAACTTAGGATTATCGTTGAATCTAATCAACGATTAATCACTAAAGAAAGTAAATTGTAAAACAAGAACAACAATGCAGAAAATAAAAGTGCAGAATAAGAAGAACAACAAAAATAAAATTAGGATTTTTGTTAAAACTAATCAAATGACTAATCACTAATGAAACAAATGTAAAATACAATTGGTGCTCTTCCAAAACTAATTGTGAAGACAACACCTATTGCTAAGAAAGAAAAATGCAGAAATAGTAAAATGGAAGAACTTTTTTTAATGGAGAAGAGAATACAGAATAATGGATGGTGGCTACAATGATATTACAAGGGTATTTATAGGATAGATAGCCAAACCCTAACCCTAACCCTAATACAATGATAGATGGGCCTTAGATAAATAAAGCAAATTTGGGCCTTTTCTCTTTTCCTCTTGCTTCCTTGACACTTCTTCATTGATTTGTGATGTGCAAAGCCTTTTTATCAATCCTTTTCTTGTCCAACAGCAACTAGATGTGAGATCTTCATCTACAATTCTTCAAAATGTAAATATATATCAATTTCATCTCTATTTCTCTACTTTTCTGGTTGCATGCGGGCTGGGTTGGAATATCTGTAAAAGTAACAAAACAATACCCAAGTAATATTTATTTATATACAAAAGATAAGATATAAGAGCATAAAATAAACACATTTCTATGTCAATCACCCGACCATCCATCTCATGCAATACATGCGACACATGGAAGTTCTCAGTGCATTGACCAACATCATGGCCAAGTGCTTTCCACTCTTCCTCACAAATATAGCCGGCATGCGGTTTCGGCAGCTAACAACGGAGTCGATCAGTAGCTGGAATACGCTGGTCACCCGCTTCATCGAACAATTCAAGGTACATATCTCTCGGCCAAAGAGTGTCATGTTTCTGACAGCCATCAAACAACGCCCGAGAGAAACACTTCAGTCATTCCTCGAAAGACTCAATGCGACCATAGCATCAGTCGATCGACCCAAGCCATCGATGGTTCTTATGGCCGCCATTGCAGGAGTTCAGAATCGATCAGAATTCTCAATCTCTTTAACCAAAGATCTCCCCAAAGATATAGAAGAATTCTATGTCGAGGGAAAGCGATTCCTCTGACAAGAAGACGCCAGCATTGAGATGGAGAGCCTCGAGGTCTTAGCCACCAAACATGGAGGTCCATCCAATACTAATGGCCAGAATAAAGGAAGAGCAAAGGCTCTAGAAAAGAATGAGCGCAATGTACGACCTCGAAGAGAAAATAAGTACGATTAGTATACCAAGCTCAACTCTTCTTTGCTCGACATCTACCTCAACGTACGAGGGTCCCTTTCCCAAGACCTCCTCGAAGAAAGCCAACCTAGAAAGAACTCGAATCTGGAAAGCACTGTAGGTTCCATAATATCACTGGTCATAGCACTAATGAATGCAGGCACTTACACAATCTCATCGAGGATAGGGTCAAGCGAAGGGAACTTCCCGAGTATGTCAAGAAGAACCCACAGGCCATACCGCCACAATCATCTGCCCAAGCTCCTCAGGTCGGTCATCGAGCTCCTAGAAACGGAAAGGACCCCAAGAATAGCACCCACAACATTACCATTAATTAAGTTTAGACTTCTTTTTCAATGTATTTCTATTCAATAAAAAGGACACTTTGATGTACACATGTATGGGGTTAGGATTTAGCTCATAGGCATGCTCTGGAATCAACAGTTGTTCTCTTAGAAATTATTTTCATTATTTCTGTAATAGTTCTTTAGCAAACATGGAATTTCTTTAGCAAACATGGAATATGTTTGAATGATTTAACCCGAACATGACTGATCCTCACCCCTCCCCTGAATATGGTCAGTGCAAAAGCGTGATACCATCTCTAAACCTACTCCTTAGGCCGAATATGGTTGAATCTCTTTAAGCCGAGTATGGACTATACTCGCCCCCTCTAAGATTTATCCAATGACCTTATTCAAGTCGAGCATGGTTAACACTCTCCACAAGCCGAGTATGATTAATACTCACCCCATCCGTAAGCCGAGTATAGTTAATACTCGCCACCTCTGTAAGCTGGGTATAGTTAATACTCGCCACCTCTATAAGCCGAGTATGGTTAATACTCGCCACCTCTGTAAGTCGAGTATGGTTAATACTCGCCACCCTTCTAAGCCAAGTGTAACTATCGCTCACCCAAATATCTCGACCTATCATCCAATCGAGTATGACTAATACCCGATCAGATGAAACTAAAAGACCTTCTTTAAACCGAGAATGGCTTCTACTATCTTTGCAGGTACTAATCTTCATAACCAGAAATTACGGTTACTTTCTCGACCTTAATACGGTCTTTGATAATTGTCGGTTTTTTGGCCTTAATACACCTTCTTCGGTTGCCGGTTTTCTGGTCTTAATACAACCATCGGGGCTGTCAGACTTCTGGCCTTAATATGGTTCGGCGCAACCAACGCTATTAGCACATTGGACTTCGACACAAGGAATTAGAACACACCTCCTCTACCGAAGAAGATGTACTCTTAGGGGCAAAGTGTTGACCAACTTTTTACCGAAAGCTGTCATAGTTCGGATTGAAGCCCAATATCCAGAAATTCTCTCCAGCATCAGCCCATCGGCAAACATAGCAGCTCGCGCTCCAGAAAGACCAAACAAGGCTCGGCCCAAACAGCTTCCTTTGAGGCCAGCCCGAATCAATTCCAACTATGTCTGATTATCTTCAAGCTTCGATCCGATGAACCTAGGAAAATAGCTCTCAATTGATCAAGTCAGAGGCTTCCATCAAAAGCGGGTCGACCGAATATATCGGGCTCGCCTGGAAATATCTAGCCGAATCATTCATTACTCAGACCAATTCTCAAGGCAACAAAGGCTATCAAACGCTACCAGCCAAAGCTCTCCTTTTAATACATCTCGCCTTGAACGCCTTGTAAGACATGATTTCCAAATATACTATTTATGAATAGTGGAATCAGTCTTCTAGTCGCATCTTTGTCCAAGGGATGAATTCCATGTGTCCAAGCTTTCCCTGAAAGGGCATGCCACGCCACACCGGCCTTAGCCGACTTTCCCATCTATAAATACCCTCCTCCCCAAAGAAGGAGGATGCAATTTTTCTGAGGATTCACGCCATTTTTGATACTCCAAACTCTAAAAGAAGAATATTTTCGGCTTATTCCTCAAATAGCCAATTCTCATTTCTCTAGAAAACTTCTCATCTCCCACTTTTCTTCAAAAGGAAATAGCATTGTACTCGTAATAAAATATAAATCAATACATATAAAGTGGATGTAGGTACCATCTTTGCCGAACCACTATAAAAAGTTGTGTGTGTTCCCTGTTTTATTTACTTTACCGCATTTCATAATCGTTATTCATCTGCTTTCCACACGATTGGGGGTTGACTATCACGAGTGACCAACTTCTGACGTCAACGTATACTCTTTAAGTTTTGAAATACACTAGTGTTCTTTCTCAAAAACATGTTTAAAAAACATAATATTTTCAGTTCTAGCCAGTCTGGAAATAATTGCAGTAAAAACAAAAACAACAAATTTCGTGCAAAAAACAGGAGAAATGCATTTTTGCGAAGAAAGTTCAAAAAAGAATGTTTATAGAAACATGAGATTAAGCAAAAATTTAATTTTTGAAATAAAACAGAAAATACTAGCAGAAAGAATATCAATTCGTCATGCATTACAAAATTATGTTTTTTTTACAATAAAGAAATCTTAACTTTAAAATTCTGCAACCCTTAACCCAAGTATCTTAGTTCCCTTCTAATATTTTATATTAGAATTAATCACGATTCTTAAGACTACAATTAAATTTAGTAAACTATTAGTAATATGTGTGTCAAATAAATCATAAAGATATGAAAATTTCAATATTGCATGATATTCATATTAACAAAAACGACATAAAATTCATTTGGATATACAAAATACATCGATCACATAACATAGTTACATATAAAAGGAATAACTGCAAATTAAATTTATGATTCATTTATATCGATACATTAATGCATCACATTGTAAAATTCTTATTTTGTCTGAAGTGTTTGCATTTTGAGTTTTGTACGGTTGCTTATAAAACTCACCTCAATGACACATGCATAATTTTGTGCACTAACATTAATACACTTTTAATTAACCATGTAATATTAGTTTTATTTATTTAAATAATTTAATCAATAAATATTCATTAATTAATTTAATAAATCCTTAAATGTGATGGTTTCAATATGTATATCATATCCATATTAAAAAAAAAATCAAATAGATTATTCACTTAAATATAAAGGATATATAATTCAAATATAATAAATAATATACATGAAAAACATTAAAAATAATAATTTATTATTCATTTGTCTCAATAAATTTATTTATATTGTAGACTTTTATTTTTAACTTCAAACATCCATATTTTCACATTTCTATAGCTATGTATAACTTCATTGATTGTCTCCTAACCATTCATGTTTAGAGTCATGTATCTATACTGCTTAAGAAATCTCAAATTTAAAGTATTTTGACCATTTATATATCAATAATCTATGTATACACACACATACTAATAAAAAGCATAACAAAAAAATTGTGTGTTTATATAGATATATAGATCACATACATACATTTATTTGCACAAACAACAATAACAAACTTAAATTTGTAAATACTAATTTATGTACATAAACAATAAATTTATCATACATACATTAAAAAATCTATTTTAACCTCAAATGTATTTATATTAAGATCTCTATATTTTTTATGAAATCCTTCTCAATTTATCCATAGTATTCACTCTTAAGTTAATATATTTTAACTGATTATATAATTTCTAATTCAACATGTTTAAAGGAAATAAGTTAAATAATATTCGTTAATTCATATAAAATAATTCAAGTACATCAGTCTCAACATGAATATGTGCTCATAGTAATAAGAACAATAAATAATTGTTTTACTTCATAGAAATATAATTACATAACACATATTATGTATTAACAACAATAATTTGTAGTATAATTATTTTGTCGGATTCATCATATGTTGCACAATAAAGTTTCAATTTTGACATTAATTCTAGGAGTTTTCTATCTTTTACTTGATTCTTTATATATTTTTTATTTTTAAATTACTTTATTATCTTACACTTATTTGCTATTTCTTTCATTTTACATTTTGATACAGACATTTCAAAGTTTATACAGTTATTTATTAACAGTTAGCTCCTAACATTTTATATTTAAGTCTGCATAAATAAGTTAATTACAACATCCAATATTGAAGCAATTTAAATAAATTTATTAACTAATATTTCTCTTCAATGCTAAATATGATAAACTATGTTTTTTGGCACCAATTACCTACATTTAGACTTCTGTAATCATATAAGTCTCTCAGTTGTTTTCTAATATTTTAAATTTAGTACCATTTTACAATTAACTACATAATATTAAAGTTATTTAAATAACTTTAGCAAATCATTGTTCATTAATGGTTCACATCAAGGTTAACCATATTCATATTAACAAAAAGTTAAAAAAAAATACACAAGCACATCAATAATATAATATAAATTATACACACAAATAACTATCACAAGTTCAAAGTTGAACTCATATACGTCAATATATATATATATATATATATATATATATATATATATATCGTGTATTATATTGTAATATTAATGTCAAATGCCCACATTTTAATTTTTGTTCAGTGCAAAGCACTGTACTATATCATTTAACATTGTACATTTAAGTCAATGTGTTTAAATTAATTATGTGATTTTGAATTTAGCAAATGAATTTAATCAATAAATTGTTGTTAGTTCATTTAATTAATGCTAAGTCTGATGCTTCAAAATGTACACCATGTTCATATCCGTAAAAACTAGTTTTTTTCGTTTCAAATACAAAGTTTAAATAAGTCACATAGTTTAAATAATATATGTAAACAATGGTAAAAGAAATTAATACATTATACTCTCCTGCGTTGTGCTTTCCCTCAAGGCTTGGAGCGATTATCCTCGTAATTTCCTACTAATCGGTTGAGGATTGATGCTCCTTGCTGGGTTGGCTTAAAAGGGGAGCCTATTTGATGGATAGTAGTGTTCCCTAACATTACTCTTCGAAGTGAAGTGTATATATATATTATACGCATTATTTATATATCTTATAGTGTATTTAGTCCATTTTTCTAATAATTCTTAAAGATATACGTCAATTTTACTATGTATATTCATATTTAAAAAAGGTATTTTTTTCATGCAACTATAAAGATTTATAAATCACATAACATGAACTATGTATATCAACAATATTAATAAAGTTAATTTGTAAATTATTTATGATACATTTATATCAAGAATTTACCATACATTATATTATAAAATTCTTTTTGAACATTAGTAACTTTATAACAAATTTCTATATATTTTTGCAAATTTCTTTTTAATTCTTCATGTTGTGCTATACAATTAAAGTGACCTCTTAATTTTTACATTTAATTTATTTAAAAAATCTATTAAATAATATTTGTTAATTAATCAAATAAATTACTAACATACATTAATTTTAATACGTTTATCTATATTAAAAAAATTGTTAGAAAATTCTCAAATACACACACATACATGTTTTTTATGTAAGTTATACACAAGAAATAATAATAATTTTATTTAATAATTTATGTATTTCACGTCAAAATTTATCACATATTGCGTAACAAAGTTCTCATTTTAACATTAAAATAATAAATAATATTTTTAATAGCATTAACGTATGCAACGCACGGTTACATCGTAGTTTAAATTAATTACGCGATCTTGGATTTAATTAGTAATTTCATTCAGTGTTAGTTCATCTAATTGATGCTAAATACGACAATTTGAAACATTTACCATATTATTACCAACAAAGGTGATATAGTTTTTCATTCAAACATTAAGTTAAATATGACACATAATATAAATAATATATATAAAATAATAAAAAAATCTAATATTTTATTTGTTTATCTCAATAAATCTATCATATATAGAAGAAAAATAGTTTTAAATGCCTAAATTATAATGTTTTTAAAACTATTCACTGTAAACCCTTTAATTCTTTCTGGATATCTTATAATTACATATATATGTTTAAAGTACTCATGAAATCTTAATTCAAATTATTTAAACAATATCAATAAATATTAAGTTCATTTTTCTAACATGTCTTGAAAACATTTGTCAATTTTAATGATTAAGAAAAATATTTTTTTTCGTTTAACTATAAATATGCATAAATCACAAAACATAAATTATGTGAATTAACAACAATAACAAAGTCAAATTGTAAATCAATTATGATTCTTTTTCATACATTATATCACAAAATTATTTTCTAACGTCAATAACTCCATAACAAATTTATATACCTTTTACAAATTTCTTCTCAATTCTTTAATATAGTCCATATGTTTAAATTAATTTTAAATTTAACTAAATTAAACAAATGCTATTAAATAATATTTTTTAGTTTTTTTTACTAATATATGTTAGTTTCAGCATGTAAAATATATTCAGATTAACCAAAATAATAATTTTTTTTTTCGAATGCACACAAACAAAACCAGTAATCTTATTTTTTTTTAGTTCTCCAAATTTTACCATATATGTAACAACCCGGATTTTCAAAACCAATTTAAAATTTTTATTTTAGTTGTTGAAATGGATTTTGGATATTTAAAATGATTTATTTTGAGAATTAACGATTTAAAATTTATTTAAATCATAGTTAGAACGTATAAATTTGTTTTAATTATAAAACGAGCCAGAAATGGCACGACAGTTTGAAAATTTGATTTTAAATTTCAAATGAATGTATATGATTCAAAATAAATCGGATTTCAGTAAAGCCAAAAACATTAGAATTTGTTTAATTATATGTTTCTAACGAATATGAAAAATTCAGATTTCAAAACGGGAATAAAAAGTTATGTCTAGTTTAAAATTTAAAATAATTGCCATGGAATTCATATATATTTTAATTATATATATGGCCCTTAAAAATAGCCATTTTGCAATCAACCTCCATTTTCGATGAAACCATTTTTGTTGGATCCAGTATGTCAAGTTATTGCTAGATTCCAATTTTCATAATTTTTGGAATTAATATGTGAGCGTGGCGAATTTAAACGTGTTTGGTACTTTCAGTTTGAATTTAATCGACTAGAAAATGACCATTTTTTAAACAGTCTCCAAATTCGATGAAATTAGTTTTGTTAGGACCGTACCGTCAAAACATAGCCACATTTGTTTTTCGCGAATTTTTGGAGTCAGTATGTGGCCCCGGTAAATTAAAATGTACGTTTGAATTCAATATATATTGATTTATATTTTAATTTTAATGAAAACCGATCGAAATAGCTGAATTGGCTTACGAAACATATCCCATTGTGTCCGGAATAAGGGTAATAAGCTAGAGGTGATTGTTGTTGGTTTCGATTTGGAGTTCATATGGAAAAGTTGACTTTTATGGAAAATATATATAACTTTTCTAACCCTAGAATTTTATAAAAAAATTAGAAACAAAGAAAACCCGTTGTCCCAACCCCCTTTCCCCTAAATCGCCTCCTTAGATCCACAGCCAGCCTCCACCACAGGCCGCTGTCACCCCTCAGGCGACGCTGTGCCACCCCCGACCACCCTCTCTCCCTCCTTTTCTCTTCCCTCTCCATTTGCAACCCAACGCCCTCCACCTTCAAAATCGCCGTCGTGGGCCCCATTCCCGCCGTCGCCGTGCCTGAGCCACCTCCTGCCATCATCATCAAGCTCTGCCGCCCCTTCTGGCCCACCAGCTCCGACCGTGAGCCCATCCTCGACCAAAAATCAATTTTTTGTTAATTTCCAGTTTTGCAATTAAGACCTTGACATTCTTTAGCCCATAACTTCCAATCCGTGCGCTTCTAGCCAAAACTCCACAATACCAAAATCAAAGAGCACAGTTTTCTCTTCGATTTGAGTATATGAAAGTCATATTTTGGATTGCGGAGTTGTTCAGAAAACGCATCCAAAGTCTGTTGTCCAAACACTGTCTTTTCTCGATTTCTGGCGAAATGGACCAATTTCGGAAGAAAGGCCACTAGGCAAAAGTTGTCCAGAATGGCGCATTTTGACTAGACAAAAAGACGATGTGAAGAATGGAGCTCGTTTGTAGATTCTGGGATCAGAACAGCAATTCAGAATGCCAAAAAACAACGATGGAGTGGATCCTAAAGTGAGAACTCCATCTCACTCTAATTATTTTATTGTTAAATATATACTAGGATGCAGACGGGGTTCAGAAGCCCCCGACACTACTTTATTATACAAAGTGTAATAACCCGAAAATCTGGGCCAGTTTAAAATTTTTATTTTGGCAATTTTAGCGAATTTTGATTATTTAAAATGAATTATTTTAAATAATATCGACGAGAAATTTATTTTGAATATAATTCGAACGTATATATTATATACGTCGTCGTTAGAATATTAATAATTATATATAATTATAAATAGAATTGAAAATGGCGCGGTAGTTCGATAATTCGATTTCAAACTTCAATTGAATGTACCGGGTGCAAAACAATCCGGATTTTAGTGAAACCAAAAACATTAGGATCTAATTGATAATATCTTTCCAACGAATCCGAAAAATCAAAAGTTCGTAGCGGGAATCAAAAGATATGCCCAGTTGAAATTTCTGAATAGTCGCTATGGAATTCAGGCCCTTAAAAATGGACATTTTGCAAACGACCTCGGATTTCGACGAAACCAGTTTTGTTGGGTCCGTGGAGTCAAGTTGTTGCTAGGTTTCAAATTTCATAATTTTTCGAATCAATATGTGAGCGTGGCAAAGGAAAACGCGTTTGACCAGTTTCAGTTGATTTTAATCGACTGGAAAATGGCCATTTTTCAAACGGTCTCAGAATATGGCGAAATTAGTTTTGTTAGGACCGTATCGCCGATACGAAGCTAGAAAATATTTTTCTGCAATTTATAGAGTTAATATGTGACCCCGGTAATTTGATGTGACGGCAAGGAATTTCGCTCGGTCCGAACCAGTCGCTAAACCGATTCAGGCCGTTCGAAACGCCCTATCGTTTGAGAACACGACAAATCAGAACGCATATAGAAGAACGTTTCATTGTATATTACAACAATGCATCAGATTACGAGAATATACAGAGTAAAAAGGAATAAATATTACACAGAAATATCAGAGATTTAAATTACATTTAAATACATAGCAGCGGAAAATAATACAATACACAACTAGAAGTAGATATACGGATACAAAGCTTTCCGGATATCGTTCCAGCTGTAAACCAGGATCCTGTGAATATAAATCTGCAAAACCAAAACTACTAGCTGCCCGTGTCAAAATAGGGGCACCCAGAGTTTAGGTTAAAACAATAAACTCCAGGTCAGTCATGTGACTGGTGTGAGAACTAAAACAGTTATTAATCTTTATTTTAAATCATTAGGTAAATCAAGGGACCACGCCGTATAACACGGAACGGGTTTCCTCCCAAGAATACCAGTGCATAAAACAACAGCGCAATGCTAAATAAAGAAAAATGAAGCTGTTATAAGACCCAGGTCCCATCACACAATGCAACGCAGTCGAGGATAGGGTTTTCCCTTATAACAGCCAAAGAATGCTTGATACGTTTAAAACAAATCATTTGATACTATAATAAGTGAATAGTGTATAAAACAACTTCAAATCATAAGTATCAATCATAGGCGGCATAAGCGCCCCATCCCACTATGTCGCCATATATAGGATTTCAACTAAAACCGCAAATGTCACGTATTTGGAAATTGGGTTTCCATCTATGAACCGAGGCTAGGGGCAAGATCCTCAACCGATTCGAGACGCTCTAGCCCGCCCCTCAGGAACAGCCGCAACTGCCCCTTGGATCGTCAGGGCCGGTCCACACGGAGTGGATTATTATACCTGAACAATACGTCTCCCCACCCTATGGGGTGTAAGTCTGGTCCGTCAGCCGACCAGAATGCATTCGGCCGAAACCGATATAACCGAGGCGCCTCGCAACAGCAACAACCACATAAGTCAAACTCGTCAGGGCGTGTAAAACCACTGACGCCACTTCTAGCTAGAAAGAAACGCAAGTCCTCCCTGAGGTCCGTCTCCCGTTTTGGTTCATACCGGGTGTGGAACACGCGAGGTAAACGTTACACAAAGCTACGCCACAAAGGCCGTGCTTTGATCACCAACCACAAGACTTTGCTTTTCAACAGAAGCCTTGATCATTTGCATCTTAG
The DNA here is from genome assembly GCA_030737875.1 of Allium sativum. NCBI lineage: Eukaryota > Viridiplantae > Streptophyta > Magnoliopsida > Asparagales > Amaryllidaceae > Allium > Allium sativum. The sequence continues at coordinate 499,017,011 of CM060920.1, forward strand.
CATGCCACACAGGCAAACCATCCTATGCAACCGATATCAGTCACACAGAATGAAATCCAATGTCAGACACACATTCCATTTACAAGTCCGTTCTGGGCCTGAACGAAACCGGAGGCACCTAGTACCCCGCATATCCATCGATCTCCAAGTACGTCTGGACGATCACTAACTGTTTCCATCTTCTTGGGTGTACAGCCCAATCAAGATCATCAGTTATCACCCAAACGACGTGAAGACCTCCGGTCTTCGACCATCGTCTTCATCTTCGACTTATCGTCGTATCAGTTATTCAGAATGGGATAAACCCGGTCTTTCCGAATAACTCGCGTATATATTATAAAAGTGTTACACAAACACAACATACGCCTCATTCCAATTCATTAGACACTAACCGTAAATTAATCAAGAGAATAATTCCCCAAATATTAACCCCGAAGGCCGAAACCAACATCAGATCAATATCCAGAAAACCATTCTGCTTGGCTAACCGCCAGTTAGTTTCTAAATTTCACATTCAAATCTAATTAAAGATTCATTAAAACTCCACTTAGTTTTAATCTGTGACTGGGTTAAAGAATCAGTGTCATTTAAAACACGGTTCACGATAAACCCAAAGTCACATCCCATTAATTATCGGGTTAAAGAACAAGTGTTATTTAAAACACTGTTCACGATAAACCCAAAAATCAATATCCATTCAATTCCAATTAAATATCATTTAATTGGTACACTTCATTAAATCTAAATCAAAAGATTTAATCTTTTCTCAGCTGGGTTCAAGAACAGTGTTAGTGAAGACACCATTCACGACAAACCCAAATCACATTCATTAATTATCGGGTTAAAGAACAAGTGTTATTTAAAACACTGTTCACGATAAACCCAAAAATCAATATCAATTCAATTCCAATTAAATATCATTTAATTGGTACACTTCATTAAATCTAAATAAAAAGATTTAATCTTTTCTCGGCTGGGTTCAAGAACAGTGTTAGTGAAGACACCATTCACGACAAACCCAAATCACATTCGATATTCAATACAAGGCTCTGAATAGAAAATATATCGGCTTATATTCAATATCGAATTCTACGACTAACAAATGTCGTATTGGAAATAACGATATAAATATATATCTTCCAAATTTCCGTAACAACATCTGTATAATCGCGAATTCCAACATCGAAATATTCCGAAGACAATTTCGATTCAAATCCATTCCAATGCAATCATTGGAAATTTTGGTTGTTTTTAAAACCCTTTTCGAATTCAATTTATTTATTTAAAAATAAATAGAATTATAATTCTAGTTCAAAACTAGTTCAATTTGATAAAAATCTACTTTTATCTTTTCAAATATGGAGTTTTTCATCCCAATTCTTCCCAAATCATTTCTTATGATTTTACACAAATTATTACTATTTTTAATAATTTTATCAAGGCCCGTACAGTCGATTTCCAACAATGGCCATCGAACTGCACTTACAGCGACCTTTTTCCAATTTGATTTGGACGTATCTCCAAATCCAACCGTTAGATTTCAAATTTCTAACATTCGTTAGAAAGCTCTTTTCGATACGAACCCAACGGTTCCGGTTTTAGGAGAATCCGACGGTCGGATCTCCCGTAATGTCCGTTTGAAATAAATGGTCGAAATTCGCGAACTGCCGCGGCGCGGCGCGTTCTATTCAGGCCATTATATTATATATATAATATATATAATATATACTTCGTCGATTTCTATTTAAAACGAATTATATAAATAGTTTTAAAATTCGTTTCAAAATCTATTTCAACTTCCATTTCAATTCAAGGCAAAATTGAATTCTTCTTTATAAATTCGTTTTAAAATTCATTTCTATTCAATTCAAATTTCAATTCAATTTGAATTCATATTCAATTCAATTCATTTCGAAATCGTTTTCAATTCAATTTATTTCGAAATCGTTTTCAATTCAATTTATTTCGAAATCGTTTTCAATTCAATTCATTTCGAAATCGTTTTCAATTCAATTTATTTCGAAATCGTTTTCAATTCATTTCATTTCGAAATCGTTTTCAATTCAATTTGAATTCGTTTTCAATTCATTTTATTTCGAAATCGTCGATTTCGAAATCACTTTTCAATATTCATTTTAAAATGAATAAAATCGATATAAATATCGTTCACGTCAAAATGGCGTCAATCTAATCAACACGGCTTCATATATTCTTTTATTTTCAAATATTCTATTTCAAATATTTCTTTTTCAAATATTTCTTTTTCAAATATTTCTTTTTCAAAACTGGAATGAGGCCCAATCAATTACCATATAAAATTAATTATATGGATTTTCATACAACACATGTATATAATAGCATTGAAAATAATCAACCATCAACCAAAGTGCACTACACTGTATAAGCATCAAATATAGATATCTAACGCTTATAACAGCCTGTCAATCAACCGATCGACATATTTAATCAATCAGGATGAGTGAAATCCATATTTCATCCCAACACCCGTGTGGGGTTTTCAAACAATCAAATACCTATTTTATTTGTGCTGTTGGGCGATGTGTAAACTTTATCGACCCAATCAATGTCCTTCAAATAGGTGTACATAAACAAACCGTCTGGTTTGTAAATGAATATTCATTTATTCACATTCACGTTAAAAATTATATTTTTAACGATAAAACATTTTATTCCAACATATGAATTTCTATTCAGTTCATTTCTTCAATAAAATGATATTTTTATTTTTCTAACATATTTTAGAAAATTTCGGCGGCATAACGGCACGATACTAGAAACGGGACAAGGCCTAACCCTATCCCCGGTCTAGTGAAGGCCCACGCCATTCACACATCAATCAAATCAATTTCATTTTGTAAACCACAAAATTTGGAGTAAGAGTCTAACCTAGCCTTACTCCTTCGCCTTATAACGGCGCACGTCTAATCCTAACCAATTTATCGATTCGATTATTCACACCACAAACCACATTCAAACCAATATCGCAATCAATCACCAAACAGTCAAACAAACAAGTCCATGGTCTGTGGACGGGTGTCGGGTGCTACTAAGCACCGTCTGCATCCTAGTATATATATAACTAGAAAAATAAATTGAAAGGTGAGAAATTCTCACCTTTAGCTATCCAACCATCTCGACTCTTCTTTTGCAGAAGTCTTCGTCGTTTCGCCTTTTTGTCACCTTCGTTGCTGCTTTCACTACATACGTAAAAATCACATTTTTACTTCGCTATTCAATATATAAAAATCGAATTTTTACTTCAAAGTTCAATATATAAAAATCGAATTTTCAGTTCGAAGTTCAATATATAAAAATCGAATTTTTATTTCGAAGTTCAATATATAAAAATCGAATTTTTATTTCAAAGTTCAATATATAAAAATCGAATTTTTATTTCAAAGTTCAATATATAAAAATCGAATTTTTACTTCAAAGTTCAATATATAAAAATCGAATTTTCAGTTCGAAGTTCAATATATAAAAATCGAATTTTTATTTCGAAGTTCAATATATAAAAATCGAATTTTTATTTCGAAGTTCAATATATAAAAATCGAATTTTTATTTCAAAGTTCAATATATAAAAATCGAATTTTTACTTCAAAGTTCTATATATAAAAATCGAATTTTTATTTTCGAAGTTCAATATATAAAAACAAATTTTTCTCTCTATATCACTTCATATGAAAAGTTCAATCTTCTCTGTCGCTTCATATATAAAATAAAAATCTAATCTTTTTATTCTCTACATATAAAAATCATAGCTTTTTAAATTAAAATAAACAAGTTTTATGTTAAAAATAAATATGTTTTCAGTTTTTTTTTAAAAATCTTTTCTAAAAATTACAGTTTTAAATTCTTTTAATAAATCAGTTTTCTAACTTGTTAAAAATCAGTTTTCTAACTTTTTTTAAAAAAAATAGTTTTAATTTCTTCTTAGAAAGAAGAAAAAAAAAACAGTTTTAAAATTCTTTTAAAAATTCAGTTTTAAATTGCTTTTTAAAAATCATTTTTCAAATTCAGTTTTTATTACTAAAAAAAAAAACAGTTTTAAAAATTAACATAAAATTAGTTTTACAAAATTATCATAAAATCAGGTTTTAAAGTAAAAATGAAAATAATAAAAAAACAGTTTTATAGTAAAATAAAATAAAATAAAATCGGTTTTACTTACAAAAGAAAAGGGCTGATGCGGGGTCGGTTCTCGCGCTGGATCGGAGGCGGGGCTCCTTGTTGGTGTCGAGTCGGAGGTGGTAGGGATGGTGGCTCGCGCGTCTACTCGCTGGAGGAGCGTCGAATGTAGAGGCGAAGGGGCTTCGGGGAGCGTCGGGGTGCGCTGAGAGGGGAGGCGGAGCGGTGAGGTCTCGACGGAGGCGTTGACCGACGATGGGAGGAGGGGGGGGTCGCCTGGTGGTCGGCGGCTGCGAGCGATTTTAGTTAGGTTTTTTTTTTTTTTTTTTCTTCTTGATTTTGATTTTAAAATAAACGAACGGGGGGGGCCTATTGATAAAGGGGGAAAATATATATTTTTTTCTTTTATTTATTATTTTAATCGGTAAAAGTTGACTTTCATAAACGACCTCGAAACGAGGCCCACCGCCTGTCGTCCATAGCGTTTAACCCCCATTCCGAACACAATGAGATATGTATCGCAAGCTGATTCGACTGTTTGAATCAGTTTCCGTTAAATTTACATTTAAATCACTATATTGAATTTTAAACGTACGTTTCAAATTACCGGGGTCACATACTAACTAGAAAAATTCCAGAAAAATATTTTCTAGCTTCGTATTGACGATACGGTCCTAACAAAACTAGTTTCGTCGAATTCTGAGACCGTTAGAAAAATGGCCAATTTCCAGTCGATTAAAATCAACTGAAACTGGTCAAACGCGTTTTCCTTTGCCACGCTCACATATTGATTCGAAAAATTAAGAAATTTGGAATCTAGCAATAACTTGACACTGCGGACCCAACAAAAGTGGTTTCGTCGAAATCCGAGGTCATTTGCAAAATGTCCATTTTTAAGGGCCTGAATTCCATAGCGACTATTCAGAATTTTCAACTGGACATATCTTTCAATTTTTAAAGTGAAATCTCAATTTCTTACATCCGTTAGAAAGATATTATCAATCAGATCCTAATGTTTTTGGTTTCACTAAAATCCGGATTGTTTTGCACCCGGTACATTCAATTGAAGTTTGAAATCGAATTATCGAACTACCGCGCCATTTTCAATTCTATTTATAATTATATATAAATATTTATATTCTAACGACGACGTATATAATATATACGTTCGAATTATATTCAAAATAAATTTCACGTCGATATTATTTAAAATAATTCATTTTAAATAATCAAAATTCGCTAAAATTGCCAAAATAAAAATTTTAAACTGGCCCAGATTTTATGGGTTGTTACAATCTCCCCCACTTAAAACTTTTCGTCCCCGAAAAGGAACAAAGTCGAAAGTGGTTTGATCATTCAGCTCTACGCTCGATCTGGCTTCCATTCTCCAACTCTTTAGTTTCTGAGAATTTTCAAAACTTCAAAAATTTGGCTAACACCCTAAATTTTCGAAAAATTTCGCCATAACCTCCCCTGCAATGGGAGCATCGGGGAATTTCAAATAGCTTCCCCGGTCCTTCAGATCTCAAAAAGAAAAAGAAAAAGCCAAGCGGCTAGCCAATAGGCTCACAAAATCATCATCACCCAAACAAAACAGGAAATTATGTAGTAAACATGTACCTATTTGTCGGGCAAACAAATTTTATTCTCTGGCTCTAGCCTCCTTGCTATGACCTGTTCAATGATATACATGTATATGCAAGCAGATGCGACCAAATTTCAATATAATTCAATATTTGATCCAATTAGGCTTAATGGTTAAAAATTAGCAAACAACTAAACAAACAACACAAACATCAATCAATTAGTGAATTAGAGTTTGAAATTCATAATTTTGATACATATACAAAAATCATGTTTTTGATGCCAATTCACAACAATGTATTCTAGCTATATATAAGTTTTGGTTCTCACACCAGCCTAATGGAAATATATAGAAAATCACACCTTCGAAACACGAACATAAATGTTGATGATGCGATCGCTATCATCAATAATATCTCCGGGCGACTAGAGTGTGATGCTATATCTATCCAATATATTAAAACTTCGAATATACGTTCATGACGCGTATACGCGAAATCTATATATACTCGATTGTCCACATCCATATAAATAATCAAATACGAATAATTGATTTAAATTTTCAAAACAAAATTTGTTTTCACCTTAAAAATATACTCTTCACACTCGTTCTAGGATACTACTGATCCTATCTCTAACGAGTCATTCTAATTGGATATTACTAATCCAATATCTGATGAATTCTTTCGTATGTTTCTAATGTGCCTTGTTCTCTGAGCTTTGTAAACCAAAGCTCTGATACCAACTGTGACGGCAAGGAATTTCGCTCGGTCCGAACCAGTCGCTAAACCGATTCAGGCCGTTCGAAACGCCCTATCGTTTGAGAACACGACAAATCAGAACGCATATAGAAGAACGTTTCATTGTATATTACAACAATGCATCAGATTACGAGAATATACAGAGTAAAAAGGAATAAATATTACACAGAAATATCAGAGATTTAAATTACATTTAAATACATAGCAGCGGAAAATAATACAATACACAACTAGAAGTAGATATACGGATACAAAGCTTTCCGGATATCGTTCCAGCTGTAAACCAGGATCCTGTGAATATAAATCTGCAAAACCAAAACTACTAGCTGCCCGTGTCAAAATAGGGGCACCCAGAGTTTAGGTTAAAACAATAAACTCCAGGTCAGTCATGTGACTGGTGTGAGAACTAAAACAGTTATTAATCTTTATTTTAAATCATTAGGTAAATCAAGGGACCACGCCGTATAACACGGAACGGGTTTCCTCCCAAGAATACCAGTGCATAAAACAACAGCGCAATGCTAAATAAAGAAAAATGAAGCTGTTATAAGACCCAGGTCCCATCACACAATGCAACGCAGTCGAGGATAGGGTTTTCCCTTATAACAGCCAAAGAATGCTTGATACGTTTAAAACAAATCATTTGATACTATAATAAGTGAATAGTGTATAAAACAACTTCAAATCATAAGTATCAATCATAGGCGGCATAAGCGCCCCATCCCACTATGTCGCCATATATAGGATTTCAACTAAAACCGCAAATGTCACGTATTTGGAAATTGGGTTTCCATCTATGAACCGAGGCTAGGGGCAAGATCCTCAACCGATTCGAGACGCTCTAGCCCGCCCCTCAGGAACAGCCGCAACTGCCCCTTGGATCGTCAGGGCCGGTCCACACGGAGTGGATTATTATACCTGAACAATACGTCTCCCCACCCTATGGGGTGTAAGTCTGGTCCGTCAGCCGACCAGAATGCATTCGGCCGAAACCGATATAACCGAGGCGCCTCGCAACAGCAACAACCACATAAGTCAAACTCGTCAGGGCGTGTAAAACCACTGACGCCACTTCTAGCTAGAAAGAAACGCAAGTCCTCCCTGAGGTCCGTCTCCCGTTTTGGTTCATACCGGGTGTGGAACACGCGAGGTAAACGTTACACAAAGCTACGCCACAAAGGCCGTGCTTTGATCACCAACCACAAGACTTTGCTTTTCAACAGAAGCCTTGATCATTTGCATCTTAGCATGCCACACAGGCAAACCATCCTATGCAACCGATATCAGTCACACAGAATGAAATCCAATGTCAGACACACATTCCATTTACAAGTCCGTTCTGGGCCTGAACGAAACCGGAGGCACCTAGTACCCCGCATATCCATCGATCTCCAAGTACGTCTGGACGATCACTAACTGTTTCCATCTTCTTGGGTGTACAGCCCAATCAAGATCATCAGTTATCACCCAAACGACGTGAAGACCTCCGGTCTTCGACCATCGTCTTCATCTTCGACTTATCGTCGTATCAGTTATTCAGAATGGGATAAACCCGGTCTTTCCGAATAACTCGCGTATATATTATAAAAGTGTTACACAAACACAACATACGCCTCATTCCAATTCATTAGACACTAACCGTAAATTAATCAAGAGAATAATTCCCCAAATATTAACCCCGAAGGCCGAAACCAACATCAGATCAATATCCAGAAAACCATTCTGCTTGGCTAACCGCCAGTTAGTTTCTAAATTTCACATTCAAATCTAATTAAAGATTCATTAAAACTCCACTTAGTTTTAATCTGTGACTGGGTTAAAGAATCAGTGTCATTTAAAACACGGTTCACGATAAACCCAAAGTCACATCCCATTAATTATCGGGTTAAAGAACAAGTGTTATTTAAAACACTGTTCACGATAAACCCAAAAATCAATATCCATTCAATTCCAATTAAATATCATTTAATTGGTACACTTCATTAAATCTAAATCAAAAGATTTAATCTTTTCTCAGCTGGGTTCAAGAACAGTGTTAGTGAAGACACCATTCACGACAAACCCAAATCACATTCATTAATTATCGGGTTAAAGAACAAGTGTTATTTAAAACACTGTTCACGATAAACCCAAAAATCAATATCAATTCAATTCCAATTAAATATCATTTAATTGGTACACTTCATTAAATCTAAATAAAAAGATTTAATCTTTTCTCGGCTGGGTTCAAGAACAGTGTTAGTGAAGACACCATTCACGACAAACCCAAATCACATTCGATATTCAATACAAGGCTCTGAATAGAAAATATATCGGCTTATATTCAATATCGAATTCTACGACTAACAAATGTCGTATTGGAAATAACGATATAAATATATATCTTCCAAATTTCCGTAACAACATCTGTATAATCGCGAATTCCAACATCGAAATATTCCGAAGACAATTTCGATTCAAATCCATTCCAATGCAATCATTGGAAATTTTGGTTGTTTTTAAAACCCTTTTCGAATTCAATTTATTTATTTAAAAATAAATAGAATTATAATTCTAGTTCAAAACTAGTTCAATTTGATAAAAATCTACTTTTATCTTTTCAAATATGGAGTTTTTCATCCCAATTCTTCCCAAATCATTTCTTATGATTTTACACAAATTATTACTATTTTTAATAATTTTATCAAGGCCCGTACAGTCGATTTCCAACAATGGCCATCGAACTGCACTTACAGCGACCTTTTTCCAATTTGATTTGGACGTATCTCCAAATCCAACCGTTAGATTTCAAATTTCTAACATTCGTTAGAAAGCTCTTTTCGATACGAACCCAACGGTTCCGGTTTTAGGAGAATCCGACGGTCGGATCTCCCGTAATGTCCGTTTGAAATAAATGGTCGAAATTCGCGAACTGCCGCGGCGCGGCGCGTTCTATTCAGGCCATTATATTATATATATAATATATATAATATATACTTCGTCGATTTCTATTTAAAACGAATTATATAAATAGTTTTAAAATTCGTTTCAAAATCTATTTCAACTTCCATTTCAATTCAAGGCAAAATTGAATTCTTCTTTATAAATTCGTTTTAAAATTCATTTCTATTCAATTCAAATTTCAATTCAATTTGAATTCATATTCAATTCAATTCATTTCGAAATCGTTTTCAATTCAATTTATTTCGAAATCGTTTTCAATTCAATTTATTTCGAAATCGTTTTCAATTCAATTCATTTCGAAATCGTTTTCAATTCAATTTATTTCGAAATCGTTTTCAATTCATTTCATTTCGAAATCGTTTTCAATTCAATTTGAATTCGTTTTCAATTCATTTTATTTCGAAATCGTCGATTTCGAAATCACTTTTCAATATTCATTTTAAAATGAATAAAATCGATATAAATATCGTTCACGTCAAAATGGCGTCAATCTAATCAACACGGCTTCATATATTCTTTTATTTTCAAATATTCTATTTCAAATATTTCTTTTTCAAATATTTCTTTTTCAAATATTTCTTTTTCAAAACTGGAATGAGGCCCAATCAATTACCATATAAAATTAATTATATGGATTTTCATACAACACATGTATATAATAGCATTGAAAATAATCAACCATCAACCAAAGTGCACTACACTGTATAAGCATCAAATATAGATATCTAACGCTTATAACAGCCTGTCAATCAACCGATCGACATATTTAATCAATCAGGATGAGTGAAATCCATATTTCATCCCAACACCCGTGTGGGGTTTTCAAACAATCAAATACCTATTTTATTTGTGCTGTTGGGCGATGTGTAAACTTTATCGACCCAATCAATGTCCTTCAAATAGGTGTACATAAACAAACCGTCTGGTTTGTAAATGAATATTCATTTATTCACATTCACGTTAAAAATTATATTTTTAACGATAAAACATTTTATTCCAACATATGAATTTCTATTCAGTTCATTTCTTCAATAAAATGATATTTTTATTTTTCTAACATATTTTAGAAAATTTCGGCGGCATAACGGCACGATACTAGAAACGGGACAAGGCCTAACCCTATCCCCGGTCTAGTGAAGGCCCACGCCATTCACACATCAATCAAATCAATTTCATTTTGTAAACCACAAAATTTGGAGTAAGAGTCTAACCTAGCCTTACTCCTTCGCCTTATAACGGCGCACGTCTAATCCTAACCAATTTATCGATTCGATTATTCACACCACAAACCACATTCAAACCAATATCGCAATCAATCACCAAACAGTCAAACAAACAAGTCCATGGTCTGTGGACGGGTGTCGGGTGCTACTAAGCACCGTCTGCATCCTAGTATATATATAACTAGAAAAATAAATTGAAAGGTGAGAAATTCTCACCTTTAGCTATCCAACCATCTCGACTCTTCTTTTGCAGAAGTCTTCGTCGTTTCGCCTTTTTGTCACCTTCGTTGCTGCTTTCACTACATACGTAAAAATCACATTTTTACTTCGCTATTCAATATATAAAAATCGAATTTTTACTTCAAAGTTCAATATATAAAAATCGAATTTTCAGTTCGAAGTTCAATATATAAAAATCGAATTTTTATTTCGAAGTTCAATATATAAAAATCGAATTTTTATTTCAAAGTTCAATATATAAAAATCGAATTTTTATTTCAAAGTTCAATATATAAAAATCGAATTTTTACTTCAAAGTTCAATATATAAAAATCGAATTTTCAGTTCGAAGTTCAATATATAAAAATCGAATTTTTATTTCGAAGTTCAATATATAAAAATCAAATTTTTATTTCGAAGTTCAATATATAAAAATCGAATTTTTATTTCAAAGTTCAATATATAAAAATCGAATTTTTACTTCAAAGTTCTATATATAAAAATCGAATTTTTATTTTCGAAGTTCAATATATAAAAACAAATTTTTCTCTCTATATCACTTCATATGAAAAGTTCAATCTTCTCTGTCGCTTCATATATAAAATAAAAATCTAATCTTTTTATTCTCTACATATAAAAATCATAGCTTTTTAAATTAAAATAAACAAGTTTTATGTTAAAAATAAATATGTTTTCAGTTTTTTTTTAAAAATCTTTTCTAAAAATTACAGTTTTAAATTCTTTTAATAAATCAGTTTTCTAACTTGTTAAAAATCAGTTTTCTAACTTTTTTTAAAAAAATAGTTTTAATTTCTTCTTAGAAAGAAGAAAAAAAAAAAACAGTTTTAAAATTCTTTTAAAAATTCAGTTTTAAATTGCTTTTTAAAAATCATTTTTCAAATTCAGTTTTTATTACTAAAAAAAAAAACAGTTTTAAAAATTAACATAAAATTAGTTTTACAAAATTATCATAAAATCAGGTTTTAAAGTAAAAATGAAAATAATAAAAAAACAGTTTTATAGTAAAATAAAATAAAATAAAATCGGTTTTACTTACAAAAGAAAAGGGCTGATGCGGGGTCGGTTCTCGCGCTGGATCGGAGGCGGGGCTCCTTGTTGGTGTCGAGTCGGAGGTGGTAGGGATGGTGGCTCGCGCGTCTACTCGCTGGAGGAGCGTCGAATGTAGAGGCGAAGGGGCTTCGGGGAGCGTCGGGGTGCGCTGAGAGGGGAGGCGGAGCGGTGAGGTCTCGACGGAGGCGTTGACCGACGATGGGAGGAGGGGGGGGTCGCCTGGTGGTCGGCGGCTGCGAGCGATTTTAGTTAGGTTTTTTTTTTTTTTTTTCTTCTTGATTTTGATTTTAAAATAAACGAACGGGGGGGGCCTATTGATAAAGGGGGAAAATATATATTTTTTTCTTTTATTTATTATTTTAATCGGTAAAAGTTGACTTTCATAAACGACCTCGAAACGAGGCCCACCGCCTGTCGTCCATAGCGTTTAACCCCCATTCCGAACACAATGAGATATGTATCGCAAGCTGATTCGACTGTTTGAATCAGTTTCCGTTAAATTTACATTTAAATCACTATATTGAATTTTAAACGTACGTTTCAAATTACCGGGGTCACATACTAACTAGAAAAATTCCAGAAAAATATTTTCTAGCTTCGTATTGACGATACGGTCCTAACAAAACTAGTTTCGTCGAATTCTGAGACCGTTAGAAAAATGGCCAATTTCCAGTCGATTAAAATCAACTGAAACTGGTCAAACGCGTTTTCCTTTGCCACGCTCACATATTGATTCGAAAAATTAAGAAATTTGGAATCTAGCAATAACTTGACACTGCGGACCCAACAAAAGTGGTTTCGTCGAAATCCGAGGTCATTTGCAAAATGTCCATTTTTAAGGGCCTGAATTCCATAGCGACTATTCAGAATTTTCAACTGGACATATCTTTCAATTTTTAAAGTGAAATCTCAATTTCTTACATCCGTTAGAAAGATATTATCAATCAGATCCTAATGTTTTTGGTTTCACTAAAATCCGGATTGTTTTGCACCCGGTACATTCAATTGAAGTTTGAAATCGAATTATCGAACTACCGCGCCATTTTCAATTCTATTTATAATTATATATAAATATTTATATTCTAACGACGACGTATATAATATATACGTTCGAATTATATTCAAAATAAATTTCACGTCGATATTATTTAAAATAATTCATTTTAAATAATCAAAATTCGCTAAAATTGCCAAAATAAAAATTTTAAACTGGCCCAGATTTTATGGGTTGTTACATTTGAAATGTACGTTTAAAATTCAATATAATGAGTTATATTTTAAATTTAACGAAAACTGATCGTAACAGCCGAGTTGGGTTACGCAGCATATCCCATTGTGTTCAGAATGGGGGTAATTGGCTAGGGGCGACATTCGTTGGGTTCAGATTGCAGTTCGAATAGATAAACAAGGATTTTTTGGAATTAAATAATTAAAAATATAATTAAATAAATAGTATATATTTGGTCAAACCCTTGACCATCATTCACTTCTATATTCCGTCGCCAGGCATCTTTCGACGATCGAAAACATCCCAAAATCGCCCCTCAAATTCATGCCAACCACTTCGAATTGGATTGAGATCCCAAAACAAAATCAATGAGTATTCGATCCCCTTCAAAATCATACCGCTGTGATCGTTTGTAATAAGGCAGAGCGCCTGAATCCCTCGCTCAAAACCATCGCTGTCGGATGGGGTTTCAGGCCAGATTTGGCCTTCGAGTTCGCCCAAGTCAGTGGGGTGGGGAGGCGTTGCTACGGCGGTCAAGCAGGGAGGGTCCGATCATCTCCTGACGAGGCGATGGTGGTGCGACGTGAAGCCCTAGGAGAGGGTCGATGGTTCGATAGCGCCTGGAGCTTTTTACAGAGAGATGAGGGTAATTTATTTTAAACTTTTTTTAACACTAATTTCTGTTACAAATTTTGATTAAATTATAATCAGCAAATGTTTTATAAAGTAAAATAGAAAGGGTTTTGAAAATAAAAATAGATATTGTTTAAAAATATAAGGCATGATATATATAGCACTGTGAGAACATGATTTTATATAGGAAATGTCAAATTTTTTTTTTATAAAGTAAAAAGATCAAATTTTTATTAAGTAAAATAGCGTATAGATAAAAAGGTAGGAATTTTATAAGATAAAAGTTTGAATTTTTATTTTGAAAGTCTGGATTTTTAATGAATATAAAAGATGTGATTTTTGATGTTAGAAAGTCTATATTTTTATATTGTTGAAGTTTATATTTTATTCGCAAAGTTGAGATTTTTACCATATCAAAGTTAGGATTTTTATTTAGATAAGGAAAATGATTTTTAGTTTGACTAAAAATTCGATTTTTATATATTGAATAGCGAACTAAAAAAATTCGATTTTTATATATTGAATAGCGAACAAAAAATTCGATTTTTATATATTGAATAGCGAACTAAAAATTCGATTTTTATATATTGAATAGCGAACTAAAAATTCGATTTTTATATACTGAATAGCGAAGTAAAAATTCGATTTTTACATATGTAGAGAATACGGGCGAAAGCGACAAAAAGGCGGGATTGGCGAAGATTTCTCTAAAGGAAGAGTCGAGATGATTGGGTAGCTATCGGTGAGAACTTCTCACTCAAATTCTACTTTTCTAGTTATATATATATATATACTAGGATGCAGACGGTGCTTATTAGAAGCACCCGACACCCGTCCACAGACCATGGACTTGTTTGATTTGTTGTGTAGTTGGTTAGATTATTTGATTTGGATTGGATTGTTTTGGTGAAATTGAGATGGATATGATTGATGTGTGAATGGCGTGGGCCTTCACTAGACCGGGGATAAGGCTAGGCCTCGTCCCGTTTCTAGTATCGTGTCGTTATGCCGCCGAAATTTTCTAAAATAAATTAGAAAAATAAAAATATCATTTTATTTAAAAAAATGAACTGAATAGAAATTCATATGTTGGAATAAAATGTTTTGTCGTTAAAAATATAATTTTTAACGTGAATGTGAGTAAATAAATATTCATTTACAAACCAGACGGTTTGTTTATGTACACTTATTTGAATGACATTGATTGGGACGATAAATTTTACACATCGCCCAACTGCACAACTAAAATCTGTGTTTGATTGTTTGAAACCCCACACGGGTGTTGGGATGAAATATGAATTTCACTCATCCTGATTGATTAAATATGTCGATCGATTGATTGACAGGCTGTTATAAGCGTTAGATATCTATATTTGATGCTTATACAGTGTAGTGCACTTTGGTTGATGGTTGGTTATTTTTCAATGATATTATATACATGTGTTGTATGGAATCCATATAATTAACTTTATATGGTGATTGATTGGGCCTCATTCCAATCGTGAAAATAAAGAATATTTTGATAATAACAAATATTTTGATAATAGGAAATATTTGAAATAGAATATTTGAAAATAGAAATATGTGAAGTCGTGATGATTAGATTGACGCCATTTTGACGTGAACGATATTTATATCGATTTTAAAACGATTTCGAAATGAATTGAATTGAAAACGATTTCGAAATGAATTGAATTGAAAACGATTTCGAAATGAATTGAATTGAAAACGATTTCGAAATGAATTGAATTGAAAACGATTTCGAAATGAATTGAATTGAAAACGAATTCAAATTGAATTGAAAGCGAATTGAATTGAATTCAAATTGAATTGAAATTTGAATTGAATAGAAATGAACTTTGAAACGAATTTATAAAGAAGAATTCAATTTTGCTTTGAATTGAAATGGAAGTTGAAATAGATTTTGAAACGAATTTTAAAACTATTTATATAATTCGTTTTAAATAGAAATCGACGAAATATATATTATATATATTATATATATATATAATATAATGGCCTGAATAGAACGCGCCGCGCCGCGGCAGTTCGCGAATTTCGACCATTTATTTCAAACGGACATTACGGGAGATCCGACCGTCGGATTCTCCTAAAACCGGAACCGTTGGGTTCGTATCGAAAAGAGCTTTCTAACGAATGTTAGAAATTTGAAATCTAACGGTTGGATTTGGAATTATGTCCAAATCAAATTCGAAAAAGGTCGCTGTAAGTGCAGTTCGATGGCCATTGATGGAAACCGACTGTACGGGCCTTGATAAAATTACTAAAAATAGTAATAATTTATGTAAAATCATAAGAAATGATTTGTGAAGATTTGGGATGAAAAACTCCATATTTGAAAAGATAAAAATAGATTTTTATCAAAATGAACTAGTTTTGAACTAGAATTATAATTCTATTTATTTTTAAATAAATAAATTGAATTTGAAAAGGGTTTTGAAAATAACCAGAATTTCCAATGATTGCATTGGAGTGGATTTGAATCGAAATTGTCTTCGGAATATTTCGATGTTGGAATTCGTGATTATACAGATGTTGTTATGGGAATTTGAAAGATATACATTTATATCGTTATTTCAATACGACATTTGTTAATCGTAGAATTTGATATTGAATATAAGCCGATATATTTTCTATTCAGAGCCTTGTATTGAATATCAAATGTGATTTGGGTTTGTCGTGAATGGTGTCTTCACTAACACTGTTCTTGAACCCAGTTGTGAAAAGATTAAATCTTTTTATTTAGATTTAATGAAGTGTACCAATTAAATAATATTTAATTGGAATTGAATTGATATTGATTTTTGGGTTTATCGTGAACAGTGTTTTAAATAACACTCGTTCTTTAACCCGATAATTAATGGAATGTGATTTTGGGTTTATTGTGAACCGTGTTTTAAATGACACTGATTCTTTAACCCAGTTAACAATTAAAACTAAGTGGAGTTTTAATGAATCTTTAATTAGATTGAAATGATCGAGAATGGAGTATCACCAGTTTTGCTCCAGGCGATAGTTAAATCTTTAATTAGATTTGAACATGAAATGGTAATTGAATTTACCGATAACACCGTGGTGTTAGATATGAAGTACTACCAGTTTTACTTCATGGGATGAATAGGTTGGGATTGGGAAATTAAAACAAATGATTACTTCGGTAAGGTTCGCTAATCACGACTAGTTTGAATTGATATTCAAAAATAGATTAAAGAATAAATTCAAGAATTTATCTTTGATAAAATTAATGGGAACCTTTCCCTATGAATGTGAAATTCAGAAACTAACTGTCGGTTAGCTAAGCAGAATGGTTTTCTGGATATTGATCTGATGTTGGTTTCGGCCTTCGGGGTTAATATTTGGGGAATTATTCTCTTGATTAATTTACGGTTAGTGACTGATGAATTGGAATGAGGCGTATGTTGTGTTTGTGTAACACTTATTTAAAATATACGCGAGTTATTCGGGAAGACCGGGTTTATCCCATTCTGAATAACTGATACGACGATAAGTCGAAGATGAAGACGATGGTCGAAGACCGGAGGTCTTCACGTCGTTTGGGTAATTACTGATGATCTTGATTGGGCTGTACACCCAAGAAGATGGAAACAGTTAGTGATCGTCCAGACGTACTTGGAGATCGATGGATATGCGGGGTACTAGGTGCCTCCGGTTTCGTTCAGACCCAGAACGGACTTGTAAATGGACTGTGTGTCTGACATTGGATTTTAGTCTGTGTGATTGATCTCTATTAAATATATATCTGTTTGGCGGCGGAGAATTTATTCTCTTGCTTAACGCCCTTCTCTGAGACGTACGAGCTCAGGGGTTATATATTGATGGATATCAAACGCATGGAGTGAATTGCCTGTGTGGCATGCCTAAGTGGCAATTGATCGAGGCTTCTGTTGAAAAGCAAAGTCTTGTGGTGATGATCAAAGCACGGCCTTTGTGGCGTAGCTTTGTGTAACGTTTACCTCGCGTGTTTCACACCCGGTATGAACCAAAAACAGGAGAAAGGACCTCAGGGAGGGCCTGCGTTTCCTCCTAGCTAGAAGTGGCGTCAGTGGTTTTACACGCCCTGACGAGTTTGACTTATGTGGTTGTTGCTGTTGCGAGGCGCCTCGGATTGATCGGTCGTTCTCGAACCGATGGAGTCATTTAGTTGGCTCATTTACGCCCCAAAGGGCGGCGAAACGCAGTGCTCAGGCATTTTAATCCACATCGGTGGACCGGCCCTGTCGCTCCTAGGGTCACTCGAGCTCTGATCCTGAGACTCGGGCTGGGCAGTCTCGAATCGGTTGAGGACTATCTTTTGCCTCGGTTCATAGATGGAAACCCAATTTCCAAATACGTGACTTTGCGATTTTGATTGTATAACCTATATATGGCGACATAGTGGTATGGGGCATTCATGTCGTCTATGATTGATATTTATGATTTGAAGTTGTTTTATACACTATGCACTTATAATAGTATCAAACGATTTGTTTTAAAACGTATCAAGCATTCTTTGGCTGTTATAAGGGAAAACCCTATCCCCCGGCTTGCGTTGCATTGTGTGATAGGACCTGGGTCTTATAACAGCTTCATTTTTCTTTATTTAGCATTGCGCTGTTTGTTTTATGCACTGGTATTCTTGGGAGGAAACCCGTTCCGTGTTATACGGCGTGGTCCCTTGATTTACCTAATGATTTAAAATAAAGATTAATAACTGTTTTAGTTCTCACACCAGTCACATGACTGACCTGGAGTTTATTGTTTTAACCTAAACTCTGGGTGCCCTTATTTTGACACGGGCAGCTAGTAGTTTTGGTTTTGCAGATTTATATTCACAGGATCCTGGTTTACAGCTGGAACGATATCCGGGAAGCTTTGTATCCGTATATCTCCTTCTAGTTGTGTATTGTATTATTTTCCGCTGCTATGTATTTAAATGTAATTTAAATCTCTGATATTTCTGTGTAATATTTATTTATACTCTGTATATTCTTGTAATCTGATGCATTGTTGTAATATACAATGAAATATTCTTTTGTATGCGTTCTGTTTTGTCCTGTTCTCAAACGATAGGGCGTTTCGAACGGCCTGGATCGGTTTAGCGACTGGTTCGGACCGAGCGAAATTCCTTGCTCGTCACACGTGGTATCAGAGCTTTGGTTTACAGAGCTCGAGAACAAGACACATTAGAACCATACGAAAGAATTCATCAGATATTGGATTAGTAATATCCAATTAGAATGACTCGTTAGAGATAGGATCAGTATTGTCCTAGAACGAGTGTGAAGAGTATATTTTTAACGTGAAAACAAATTTTGTTTTGAAAATCTAAATCAATTATTCGTATTTGATTATTTATTTGTATTGATTTGGACAGTCCAGTATATAAAGATTTTGCATATGCGCCTTGCAAACGTATATTCGAAGTTTTAATATACTGGATAGATATAGAACCACACTCTAGTCACCCGGGGATGATCCTGATGATGGTGCATCATCATCAGCATTTATATTCGAGTGTCGAAGGTGTGATATCTATATATTTCCATTAGACTGGTGTGAGAACCAAAATTAGATAGGGCTTATTGTTGTGATTTGGCATCAAAAATCTGATTTTTGACTATATATCAAAGTTATGAATTTCAAATGATAATTCACTAATTGATTGATGTTTGTGTTGTTTGTTTAATTGTTTGATAATTTTGAACCATTATACCTAATTGAATCACATATTGAATATTATTGAAATTGGTCGCGTTTGTTTGCATATACATATACTTACATTGAACAGGTCATAGCAAGGAGGCTAGAGCAGAGAATAAAATTTGTTTGCCCGACAAATAGGTACATGTTTACTACATAATTTACTGTTTGTTTGGGTGATGATGATTTTATGAGCCTATTGGCTAGCCGCTTGGCTTTTTCTTTTTCTTTTTGAGATCTGAAGGACCGGGGAAGCTATTTAAAATTCCCCGATGCTCCCGGTGCAGGGGAGGTTATGGCGAAATTTTTCAAAAATTTAGGGTGTTAGCCAAATTTTTGTGATTTTTGAAAATTCTCAGAAACTAAAAGGTTGGAGAATAGAAGCCAGATCGAGCGTAGAGTTGATTAATCAAACCACTTTCGACTTTGTTCCTTTTCGGGGACGAAAAGTTTTAAGTGGGGGAGATTGTAATAACCCGAAAATCTGGGCCAGTTTAAAATTTTTATTTTGGCAATTTTAGCGAATTTTGATTATTTAAAATGAATTATTTTAAATAATATCGACGAGAAATTTATTTTGAATATAATTCGAACGTATATATTATATACGTCGTCGTTAGAATATTAATAATTATATATAATTATAAATAGAATTGAAAATGGCGCGGTAGTTCGATAATTCGATTTCAAACTTCAATTGAATGTACCGGGTGCAAAACAATCTGGATTTTAGTAAAACCAAAAACATTAGGATCTAATTGATAATATCTTTCCAACGAATCCGAAAAATCAAAAGTTCGTAGCGGGAATCAAAAGATATGCCCAGTTGAAATTTCTGAATAGTCGCTATGGAATTCAGGCCCTTAAAAATGGACATTTTGCAAACGACCTCGGATTTCGACGAAACCAGTTTTGTTGGGTCCGTGGAGTCAAGTTGTTGCTAGGTTTCAAATTTCATAATTTTTCGAATCAATATGTGAGCGTGGCAAAGGAAAACGCGTTTGACCAGTTTCAGTTGATTTTAATCGACTGGAAAATGGCCATTTTTCAAACGGTCTCAGAATATGGCGAAATTAGTTTTGTTAGGACCGTATCGCCGATACGAAGCTAGAAAATATTTTTCTGCAATTTATAGAGTTAATATGTGACCCCGGTAATTTGAAATGTACGTTTAAAATTCAATATAATGAGTTATATTTTAAATTTAACGAAAACTGATCGTAACAGCCGAGTTGGGTTACGCAGCATATCCCATTGTGTTCAGAATGGGGGTAATTGGCTAGGGGCGACATTCGTTGGGTTCAGATTGCAGTTCGAATAGATAAACAAGGATTTTTTGGAATTAAATAATTAAAAATATAATTAAATAAATAGTATATATTTGGTCAAACCCTTGACCATCATTCACTTCTATATTCCGTCGCCAGGCATCTTTCGACGATCGAAAACATCCCAAAATCGCCCCTCAAATTCATGCCAACCACTTCGAATTGGATTGAGATCCCAAAACAAAATCAATGAGTATTCGATCCCCTTCAAAATCATACCGCTGTGATCGTTTGTAATAAGGCAGAGCGCCTGAATCCCTCGCTCAAAACCATCGCTGTCGGATGGGGTTTCAGGCCAGATTTGGCCTTCGAGTTCGCCCAAGTCAGTGGGGTGGGGAGGCGTTGCTACGGCGGTCAAGCAGGGAGGGTCTGATCATCTCCTGGCGAGGCGATGGTGGTGCGGCGTGAAGCCCTAGGAGAGGGTCGATGGTTCGATAGCGCCTGGAGCTTTTTACAGAGAGATGAGGGTAATTTATTTTAAACTCTTTTTAACACTAATTTCTGTTACAAATTTTGATTAAATTATAATCAGCAAATGTTTTATAAAGTAAAATAGAAAGGGTTTTGAAAATAAAAATAGATATTGTTTAAAAATATAAGGCATGATATATATAGCATTGTGAGAACATGATTTTATATAGGAAATGTCAAAATTTTTTTTTTATAAAGTAAAAAGATCAAATTTTTATTAAGTAAAATAGCATATAGATAAAAAGGTAGGAATTTTATAAGATAAAAGTTTGAATTTTTATTTTGAAAGTCTGGATTTTTAATGAATATAAAAGATGTGATTTTTGATGTTAGAAAGTCTATATTTTTATATTGTTGAAGTTTATATTTTATTCGCAAAGTTGAGATTTTTACCATATCAAAGTTAGGATTTTTATTTAGATAAGGAAAATGATTTTTAGTTTGACTAAAAATTCGATTTTTATATATTGAATAGCGAACTAAAAAAATTCGATTTTTATATATTGAATAGCGAACAAAAAATTCGATTTTTATATATTGAATAGCGAACTAAAAATTCGATTTTTATATATTGAATAGCGAACTAAAAATTCGATTTTTATATACTGAATAGCGAAGTAAAAATTCGATTTTTACATATGTAGAGAATACGGGCGAAAGCGACAAAAAGGCGGGATTGGCGAAGATTTCTCTAAAGGAAGAGTCGAGATGATTGGGTAGCTATCGGTGAGAACTTCTCACTCAAATTCTACTTTTCTAGTTATATATATATATATACTAGGATGCAGACGGTGCTTATTAGAAGCACCCGACACCCGTCCACAGACCATGGACTTGTTTGATTGGTTGTGTAGTTGGTTAGATTATTTGATTTGGATTGTTTTAGTGAAATTGAGATGGATATGATTGATGTGTGAATGGCGTGGGCCTTCACTAGACCGGGGATAAGGCTAGGCCTCGTCCCGTTTCTAGTATCGTGCCGTTATGCCGCCGAAATTTTCTAAAATAAGTTAGAAAAATAAAAATATCATTTTATTTAAAAAATGAACTGAATAGAAATTCATATGTTGGAATAAAATGTTTTGTCGTTAAAAATATAATTTTTAACGTGAATGTGAGTAAATAAATATTCATTTACAAACCAGACGGTTTGTTTATGTACACTTATTTGAATGACATTGATTGGGACGATAAATTTTACACATCGCCCAACTGCACAACTAAAATCTGTGTTTGATTGTTTGAAACCCCACACGGGTGTTGGGATGAAATATGAATTTCACTCATCCTGATTGATTAAATATGTCGATCGATTGATTGACAGGCTGTTATAAGCGTTAGATATCTATATTTGATGCTTATACAGTGTAGTGCACTTTGGTTGATGGTTGGTTATTTTTCAATGATATTATATACATGTGTTGTATGGAATCCATATAATTAACTTTATATGGTGATTGATTGGGCCTCATTCCAATCGTGAAAATAAAGAATATTTTGATAATAACAAATATTTTGATAATAGGAAATATTTGAAATAGAATATTTGAAAATAGAAATATGTGAAGCCGTGATGATTAGATTGACGCCATTTTGACGTGAACGATATTTATATCGATTTTAAAACGATTTCGAAATGAATTGAATTGAAAACGATTTCGAAATGAATTGAATTGAAAACGATTTCGAAATGAATTGAATTGAAAACGATTTCGAAATGAATTGAATTGAAAACGAATTCAAATTGAATTGAAAGCGAATTGAATTGAATTCAAATTGAATTGAAATTTGAATTGAATAGAAATGAACTTTGAAACGAATTTATAAAGAAGAATTCAATTTTGCTTTGAATTGAAATGGAAGTTGAAATAGATTTTGAAACGAATTTTAAAACTATCTATATAATTCGTTTTAAATAGAAATCGACGAAATATATATTATATATATTATATATATATAATATAATGGCCTGAATAGAACGCGCCGCGCCGCGGCAGTTCGCGAATTTCGACCATTTATTTCAAACAGACATTACGGGAGATCCGACCGTCGGATTCTCCTAAAACCGGAACCGTTGGGTTCGTATCGAAAAGAGCTTTCTAACGAATGTTAGAAATTTGAAATCTAACGGTTGGATTTGGAATTATGTCCAAATCAAATTCGAAAAAGGTCGCTGTAAGTGCAGTTCGATGGCCATTGATGGAAATCGACTGTACGGGCCTTGATAAAATTACTAAAAATAGTAATAATTTGTGTAAAATCATAAGAAATGATTTGTGAAGATTTGGGATGAAAAACTCCATATTTGAAAAGATAAAAATAGATTTTTATCAAAATGAACTAGTTTTGAACTAGAATTATAATTCTATTTATTTTTAAATAAATAAATTGAATTTGAAAAGGGTTTTGAAAATAACCAGAATTTCCAATGATTGCATTGGAGTGGATTTGAATCGAAATTGTCTTCGGAATATTTCGATGTTGGAATTCGTGATTATACAGATGTTGTTATGGGAATTTGAAAGATATACATTTATATCGTTATTTCAATACGACATTTGTTAATCGTAGAATTTGATATTGAATATAAGCCGATATATTTTCTATTCAGAGCCTTGTATTGAATATCAAATGTGATTTGGGTTTGTCGTGAATGGTGTCTTCACTAACACTGTTCTTGAACCCAGTTGTGAAAAGATTAAATCTTTTTATTTAGATTTAATGAAGTGTACCAATTAAATAATATTTAATTGGAATTGAATTGATATTGATTTTTGGGTTTATCGTGAACAGTGTTTTAAATAACACTCGTTCTTTAACCCGATAATTAATGGAATGTGATTTTGGGTTTATTGTGAACCGTGTTTTAAATGACACTGATTCTTTAACCCAGTTAACGATTAAAACTAAGTGGAGTTTTAATGAATCTTTAATTAGATTGAAATGATCGAGAATGGAGTATCACCAGTTTTGCTCCAGGCGATAGTTAAATCTTTAATTAGATTTGAACGTGAAATGGTAATTGAATTTACCGATAACACCGTGGTGTTAGATATGAAGTACTACCAGTTTTACTTCATGGGATGAATAGGTTGGGATTGGGAAATTAAAACAAATGATTACTTCGGTAAGGTTCGCTAATCACGACTAGTTTGAATTGATATTCAAAAATAGATTAAAGAATAAATTCAAGAATTTATCTTTGATAAAATTAATGGGAACCTTTCCCTATGAATGTGAAATTCAGAAACTAACTGTCGGTTAGCTAAGCAGAATGGTTTTCTGGATATTGATCTGATGTTGGTTTCGGCCTTCGGGGTTAATATTTGGGGAATTATTCTCTTGATTAATTTACGGTTAGTGACTGATGAATTGGAATGAGGCGTATGTTGTGTTTGTGTAACACTTATTTAAAATATACGCGAGTTATTCGGGAAGACCGGGTTTATCCCATTCTGAATAACTGATACGACGATAAGTCGAAGATGAAGACGATGGTCGAAGACCGGAGGTCTTCACGTCGTTTGGGTAATTACTGATGATCTTGATTGGGCTGTACACCCAAGAAGATGGAAACAGTTAGTGATCGTCCAGACGTACTTGGAGATCGATGGATATGCGGGGTACTAGGTGCCTCCGGTTTCGTTCAGACCCAGAACGGACTTGTAAATGGACTGTGTGTCTGACATTGGATTTTAGTCTGTGTGATTGATCTCTATTAAATATATATCTGTTTGGCGGCGGAGAATTTATTCTCTTGCTTAACGCCCTTCTCTGAGACGTACGAGCTCAGGGGTTATATATTGATGGATATCAAACGCATGGAGTGAATTGCCTGTGTGGCATGCCTAAGTGGCAATTGATCGAGGCTTCTGTTGAAAAGCAAAGTCTTGTGGTGATGATCAAAGCACGGCCTTTGTGGCGTAGCTTTGTGTAACGTTTACCTCGCGTGTTTCACACCCGGTATGAACCAAAAACGGGAGAAAGGACCTCAGGGAGGGCCTGCGTTTCCTCCTAGCTAGAAGTGGCGTCAGTGGTTTTACACGCCCTGACGAGTTTGACTTATGTGGTTGTTGCTGTTGCGAGGCGCCTCGGATTGATCGGTCGTTCTCGAACCGATGGAGTCATTTAGTTGGCTCATTTACGCCCCAAAGGGCGGCGAAACGCAGTGCTCAGGCATTTTAATCCACATCGGTGGACCGGCCCTGTCGCTCCTAGGGTCACTCGAGCTCTGATCCTGAGACTCGGGCTGGGCAGTCTCGAATCGGTTGAGGACTATCTTTTGCCTCGGTTCATAGATGGAAACCCAATTTCCAAATACGTGACTTTGCGATTTTGATTGTATAACCTATATATGGCGACATAGTGGTATGGGGCATTCATGTCGTCTATGATTGATATTTATGATTTGAAGTTATTTTATACACTATGCACTTATAATAGTATCAAACGATTTGTTTTAAAACGTATCAAGCATTCTTTGGCTGTTATAAGGGAAAACCCTATCCCCCGGCTTGCGTTGCATTGTGTGATAGGACCTGGGTCTTATAACAGCTTCATTTTTCTTTATTTAGCATTGCGCTGTTTGTTTTATGCACTGGTATTCTTGGGAGGAAACCCGTTCCGTGTTATACGGCGTGGTCCCTTGATTTACCTAATGATTTAAAATAAAGATTAATAACTGTTTTAGTTCTCACACCAGTCACATGACTGACCTGGAGTTTATTGTTTTAACCTAAACTCTGGGTGCCCTTATTTTGACACGGGCAGCTAGTAGTTTTGGTTTTGCAGATTTATATTCACAGGATCCTGGTTTACAGCTGGAACGATATCCGGGAAGCTTTGTATCCGTATATCTCCTTCTAGTTGTGTATTGTATTATTTTCCGCTGCTATGTATTTAAATGTAATTTAAATCTCTGATATTTCTGTGTAATATTTATTTATACTCTGTATATTCTTGTAATCTGATGCATTGTTGTAAAATACAATGAAATATTCTTTTGTATGCGTTTTGTTTTGTCCTGTTCTCAAACGATAGGGCGTTTCGAACGGCCTGGATCGGTTTAGCGACTGGTTCGGACCGAGCGAAATTCCTTGCTCGTCACACAAAGCATGATTGGTTGTTTTGGATTGTATTGTGGAAATTTGGATATTGATTGATTTATTTGTTTGGATGTGAATTGGATTGAAATTGGTATGTGTATGGCGCGAGCCAGTATCAGGAGAGGGATAATGCTAGACATTACTCCGGTTTTAATACTGCGCCATTATAATGTCAAAATTTTCTGAAATAAATATTTATTCATTAAAAATATCATTTTTAATGTGTATATGAACTGTATAAAATATTCATGTGTTGAATATAACGTTTGAACAATAAAAATATTATTTTTATTGAATGTATGAACTGTATAAAATATTCATGTGTTGAAATAAATATTTTATCGTTAAAAATATATTTTTTAATGTATATATGAACGGCATGAAATTCTCCTGAAATGAAAACAAATGTTCATTTACCAAACGCACGATTTGTTTATGGACACCCATTTAACTAACATAAATTGGGATGATAAATTTTACACATTGCCCAACTGCACAAATAATATTCAGTATATGTTGGTTGAAACCCCACACAGGTATTGGGATGATATTTGACGTGCTCTAATCCCAATTGTTTAGTTATATGTCAGTCGATTGGTTGACAAACTGTTGTAAGCATTAATTATTTATATTTAATGCTTATGCAGTTGTGTAATGCACTCTGGATGATGGTTGATTGTGTATCATGATTGTTGTGTACATGTGTTGTATGAAATCCATATAAATAAATTATATGGTAATTGATTGGGTCTGATTCCAATTCAAAAAGGAACGAATATTTTAAAATAAGGAAATAATATAAAATAACGAATATTTTAAAATAATATTCAGTGAAGGATAAAAATGTGAATTTGATGTACGATTTTGGATGGACACGAAAATATTGAAATATATAAAGCCATGTTATTTAGATTTGCGCCATTTTAGCGCGAACGATATTTATATCGATTTTATTCATTTTTATAGTGAATATCGAAAAGGAAATGATTTCAAAATATGATATTTTGAAAATATTATCAATTAAATATTATGATGATATGAAGTATTCGATTTTGACGTAAAATTGAAGTGAAAGTGGGAATCGGTTTTAAAATGAATTTACAAAATACATTTTGAACGAAATATATAGTATATATGTATTAAATGGCCTGAATAGAACGTGTCGCGACCGCTCGCGAATTTCGACCATTGACTTCGAATTGACATTATGGGAGATCCGACTGTCGGATTCTACTAAAACTGGAACCATTGGTTTCGTATCGAAAAGAGATTTCGGACGAATATAAGAGATTTGAAATCTAACGGTTGGATTTGGAATTATGTCCAAATCAAATTTGGAAAAAGTCGCTGTAAGTGCAGTTCGATGACCGGTTATGGAAATCGATTGAAAGGGCCTTAATAAAATTATTAAAAATATTAAAAATTTGTGTAAAATAAAAATAAATGCTTTGGAAAGATTTTGGATGATAAATTCCACGTTTGTAAAGATAAAAATATTTTTTTTATCAAAATGAATTAGTTAAATACTAGAAGGATAATCCAATGTTTAAATAAATAAATTGGATTTGGGAATGGTTTTAATCTAACCAGAATTTTCAAATATATGAATTGGAATGGATTTGAATAGAAATCATCTCTGGAATATTTCGATATTGGATTCCGTGACTATACAGATATTGTGGCGGAATTTGGAAGATAGATATATATCGTTAATCCCCATACGATATGTGTTAGTATCAGAATTTGATATTGAATATAAGCCGATATAATTTCTATTCAGAGCCTTATATTTAATATTAAATTCGAATTTGGGTTTGTCGTGAATGGTGTCTTCAGTAACACTGTTCTTAAATCCCGTGTGAAAAGAATAAACTTTTAATTAAGATTATTAGAGTTCCAGTTATATTTAGTAATTAGAATAAAATGGAACGTGAATTGGGTTTATTGTGAACTGCGTTTTTAACGACATTCGTTCTTTAACCCGATTAACAGTGAAATCTAATTTGGAATTTTTAAATCTTTTTATTAAGATTTATTGGAAATTTTCCAAAGTAAAGTTTTCCAATTTAATAAAATAAATTGGGATTGAATGGAATTCGATTCGGTAATATTCGAAGTGAGCTTCTGTGGAGGAAGACTGTTAATATATATATATATATATATGGAATTTAAAATGCTTTGTCGTTATTCCATTTATATTATTAGTCGGATATGGAAATTGATATCGATTATATATTGATCTATTTTCCGTGAAGATTCCATAATTAATGGAATATGATTCTGGGTTTATCGTGAACTGTGTTTTAAATGACATTGGTTCTTTAACCCAGTTAAAGACAGGATTTCATGTCTAACATTGTAATTCGAACTTTATTGTTGATCTTTGCTAAATATATATCTGTTTGGTGGCGGAGAATTTATTCTCTTGCTTAACTCCCTTCTCTGAGATGTACGCGCTTAGAGGTTATGTATTGGCAGAAATCAGGTGTACGGTGTAGATTGTAGATGTGGCATGTTTGATTTCCCAAAGTTAAATAATCATTGATAATGATTGTTGGAAGACTAAAACTAAGTGGAGTTTTAATGAATCTTTAATTGGACTAAAATGTGAATGTGATAATTTAAATTATCAAATTTGGGAAATGATCGAGAATGGAGTACCAACAGTTTTATTCCAAGAGATAGTCAAATCTTTAATTAGATTTGAACGTGAAATGGTAATTAAATTTACCGATAACACCGTGGTGTTAGATATGGAGTATTACCAGTTTCGCTTCATGGGATGAATAGGTTGGGACTGGGATTAATGAATAAATGGTTACTTTGGTAAGGCTTGATAATCACGACTAGTTGATAAACCTTAATTTGGTTTAGAATTGATATCCAAAGGAAGACTAAAGTATAAGAATTTATGTTTGATAAAATTAATGGTTACCTTTCCCAAAGGATATGAATATTTGAATAAAAGAATATTCAGAATTGGAATAAGGCATATGTTGTGTTTTTATAGCACTTGATTATAAGATACGTGAATAATTAGAAAAGGTCGGGTTTATACCCATTCTAAACAATTGATTCGAGGATAAGTCGACGATGAAGATGGTGGTTGAAGACCGGAGTTCTTTACATTGTTAGGATGATTACTGATGTCTTGATTGGGCTATACACCCAAGACCAGGTAATAAGTGGTGATCGTCCAGACGTACTTGGAGATCGACCAGATGTGCGAGGACCTCTCTCCTGTATTGGACATATAGAACGAGAAATAAGGCGCCTCCGGTTTCATTCAGACCCAAAACGAACTAGTAAATGAATGCGTGTCTGACATTAGATTTTATTCTATATTGATTGATCTCTATTAAATATGTAACTGTTTGGTGGTGGAGAATTTATTCTCTTTCTTAACACCCTTCTCTGAGACATATGAGCTTAGAAGTTATATATTGGTAGATATCAGTCGCATGGTGTGAATTGTCAGTGTGGCATGCTGAGATGCAAATGATCAAGGCTTTTGTTGAAAAGCAGAGTCTTATGGTTGATGATCAAAGCACGGCTTTAAATAGCATAGCTTTGTGTGTAGCATTAATTCGCGAGCCCCCACACCTCGGTATGAGTCAAAAACGGGATAAGGGACCCAAGGGGTGCATGACGTTTTCTTCTAGCTATGGGTGGTGTCATGATATGGAGCCCAGACATTTATTTATTTTTGTCTGTGTGGATGATGGATTGCGAGGCGCTTCGGATATATCGGTCACTACGAGGCCGATGGATAGGTCCGATAAGACTGGGAAACTTATGTTTAGGAATTGCCAATCCTCAAACGTAAGGGAGGACCGGCCTTGAAGGACCAAGGGTTCACTGCAGGGAACCCTGAGGCATTTGCTAGAGTGTCTCGAAGCCGACGAGGAGTACATCCCTTGCCTCGACTCATGACGAAAATCCAATTTCCGATATGTGACATTTCAGTTTTAGTTGTAAAACCTAGTATGGAGACATAGTAGCATGGGATACTATGTCGTCTATGATTGACACATTTATATGTGAAGTGATTTTGACACTTATAGTAATATCAAAATATTTTGTTTTAAACGTACCAAGCATGTTTGGCTATTATAAGATAAAACTCTTTCCTCCAGCTTGCGTTGCATTGTGTGATGGGACCTGAGTCTTACAATAGCTTCACTTTTCCAAAATACATTGCACTGTTTGTTTTATGCACCGGTATTCTTGGGAGAAAACTCCTTCCATGTTATAAGGCGTAGTCCCTTGATTTACCATATTTTTAAAGTAAAGTTTTAAATAACTGTTTTAGTTCTCACACTAGTCCCATGACTGACCTTGAGTTTATTGTTTTAAGCTAAACTCTGGGTTCCCCTATTTTCCACATGGGTAGCTAGTAATTTTGGTTTTCGCAGATATTTCTTTTCCCACGATCCTGGATTTACAGCTGGAGCTATATTCAGAAAGCTTTGTATCCGTGTATCTCTTTCAGTTGTGTTATGTATTATTTTTTCACTGCTATGTAAATTATTTTAATCTCTGATATTTTTCTGATGTATATTATTTATTCATACTCTGTTATATTCTTGTACTCTGATGTAGTTGTTGTAAGAAACAATGAAATGTTCTGTCATTTGTGTTCTGATTAGTCTTGTTCTCATAGCAGTCCGCCTTCTTTTTTGGTTTAGGCCGGCCCGAAAGTTCGGTTCGCTACAGTTTGGAATTAGAGCTTTGGTTTACAGAGCTCGAGAACACGACATATTAGAACCGAATGAAAGGATTCATCAGAGATTGGATTAGTAATATCCAATGAGAATGACTCGTTAGAGATTGGATCAGCAGTATCCTAAAATGAGTTTCAAAGAGTGTTATTTTTAAAGTAAAAATGAAAACTAATTTTATTTTGAAAATTTAAACCCAATTATACGAATTTAAGTATTTTATTTTAAATTGATTTTTTACAATCGAGTATTTGAATATTATGAATATACGCCTGGCTAGCGTGTATTCGAAGCCTCAAATATACTGGATGGATATAGAATCACACTCTAGTCGCCCAAAGATGATTCTGATGATGGCATGTCATCATCAGCATTTATGTTTGAGTTTCGAAAGTGGGATATCTGTATATTTCCAATTGACTGGTGTGAGAACCAAAACTAGATAGGTTTTATTGTTTATGATTTGGCACTGAGAATATGATTTTTGAATATGTATAATAGTATATGTTTGAAAAGCTAATCAACTAACTGATTGCTGGTTGTGATGTTTGATTATTAGTTTAACTAATACAAATATTGGAATAATAATTAATTTATCCAATATGTGAATGAAAGGTAAATTTAGTCTAATCGAATCAAATATTGAATTGAATTGAAAATTGATTGGAATTGCATATATGTACATGTATATATATTGAACAGGTCATAGCATGGAAGCTAAGAAGGGGAATAAAATTGTATGCCTGACAAATGAGACGATTAGCTAGCCGCTTGGCTTTTTCTTTTGGATTGATGAGGGCCCTGTGAGGTAAGTTGCGGTTTTAAAGGTCTCCCTGTATGAAGGAGGTTATGGCGAAATTTTTCAAAAATTTAGTGTTAGCCAAATTTTTGAGAAATCAGAAAATTCTTAGAAATAGAAAAGTTGAAGAATGAAAGTAGAGTTGGTTAGTTAAACAACTTTCAGCTCCATTCCTTTTCAAGGACGAAAAGATTTTAAGCGGGGGAGATTGAAATAACTCGGATTTTCAGAACTAATTTAAAAAATTTATTTTAGCTATTTTAATCGATTTTGGATATTTAAAATGATTTATTTTGAGAATTAATGATTTAAAATTTATTTAAATCATAGTTAGAATGTATAAATTTATTTTAATTATAAAACAAGTCTGAAATTGCGCGATAGTTTGAAAATTCGATTTTAAATTTCAAATGAATGTATAGGGTTCAAAATAAATCGGATATCAGTAAAACCAGAAACATTTGAATCTGTTTAATTATATCTATCTAACGAATGTCAAAATTTCATATTTCATAACGGGAATAAGAAGCTATGTCCAGTTTAAAATTTAAAATAGTCGCTATGGAATTAATATTTATTTTAATTATATATATGACCCTTAAAATAGCCATTTGCAAATGACCTCCATTTTCGACGAAACCAATTTTGTTGGATCCGGAATATCAAGTTATTGCCAGATTCCAATTTTCATAATTTTTGGAATTAATATGTGAGCGTGGTGAATTTAAACGCGTTTGGTACTTTTAGTTTGAATTTAATCGATTGGAAAATGACCAATTTTCAAACGATCTCCAAATTCGACGAAATTAGATTTGTTAGGACTGTATCTTCAAAACATAGCAAGATTTATTTTTTGGGAATTTTTGGAGTCAGTATGTGGCCCTGGTAAATTAAAATGTACATTTGAATTCAATATATATTGATTTATATTTTAATTTAATGAAAACTGATCGAAATAGCTGAATTGGCTTACGTAACAAATCCCATTGTATTCGGAATAGGGGTAATTAGCGAGGCGCGACAATCGTTGGTTTCGAGTTGGAGTTCTTATGGAAAAGTTGACATTCATGGAAAATATATATATAGTTTTCTAACCCTAGAATTTTATGAAAAAAAAATAAAAACAAAGAAAACCCGCTGCTCCAACCCCATTTCCCCCAAATCGCCTCCTCTGATCTGCCACAAGCCTCTACCACAGGCCGCCGCTACTCCATCGCGCCCCCTCAGATGACGCTGCGCCACCCCCCGACCACACTCTCTCCCTCCTACTCTTCTCTTCCCTCTCCATTTGCAACCCAACGCCCTCCACCTACAAAACCACCGTCGTGGGCCCCATTCCCGCCGCCGCCGTTCATGCACCACCTCCTTCCATCATCATCAAGCTCCGCCGCCCCCTCTGGCCCACCACCTCCGACCGAGGGCCCCTCCTCGACCAAAAATCAAATTTTTGTTAATTTCCAGTTTTGCAATTAAGACCCTGACATTCTTTAGCCCATAACTTCCAATCCGTGCACTTCTAGCCAAAACTCCACAGTACCAAAATCAAAGAGCACAGTTTTCTCTTCGATTTGAGTATATGAAAGTCATATTTTGGATTGCGGAGTTCTTCAAAAAACGTGTCCAAAATCTACTGTCCAAATACTGTCTTTTCGCGATTTCTGGCGAAGTGGACCAATTTCGGAAGAAAGGCCACTAGGCAAAAGTTGTCCGGAATGGCGCGTTTAGGTTAGGAAAAAAGATAGCGTGAAGATTGTAGCTCGTTTGCAGATTCTGGGGTCAGAACAACAATTCTGAACGCTAGAAAACAATGGCGGAGTGGATCCCAAAGTGAGAACACCTTCTCACTCTAAGTATTTTACAGTTAAATATATACTAGGATGCAGACGGGCCTTAGAAGCCCCCGACACTACTTTATTGCACAAACCATGGTTGTTTGTTTGGATTGTATTGTGGAAATTTGGATATTGATTGATTTATTTGTTTGGATTTGATTTGGATGTGATTTGGATTGAAATTGGTTTGTGTGTGGCGCGAGCCAGTATCAGGAGAGGGATAATGCTAAACATTACTCCGGTTTTAATATTGCACCGTCATAATGCCGAAGTTTTCTGAAATAAATATTTATTCATTAAAAATATCATTTTTAATGTGTATATGAACTGTATAAAATATTCATGTGTTGAATATAACGTTTGAACAATAAAAATATTATTTTTATTGAATGTATGAACTCTATAAAATATTCATGTGTTGAAATAAATATTTTATCATTAAAAATATAATTTTCAATGTATATATGAACGACATAAAATTCTTCTGAAATGAAAATAAATATTCATTTACAAATCGGACGATTTGTTTATGTACACCCATTTAACTGACATGGATTAGGACGATAAATTTTACATATCGTCCACCTGTACAAATAATATTCAGTATTTGTTGGATGAAACCCCACACGGATTTTGGGATGATATTTGGCATACACTAATCCCAATTGTTTAGTTATATGTCAATCGATTAGTTGACAGACTGTTGTAAGAATTAATTATTTATATTTAATGCTTATGCAGTTGTGTAATGCACTCTGGATGATGGTTGATCATGTATAATGATTGTTGTGTACGTGTGTTGTATGAAATCCATATAAATAAATTATATGGTAATTGATTGGATCTGATTCCAATTCAAAAAGGAACGAATATTTTAAAATAAGGCAATATTTTAAAATAACGAATATTTTAAAATAATATTCAGAAAAGGATTAAAATGTGAATTTGATGTCCCATTTAGGATGGACACGAAAATATTGAAATATATGAAGCCGTGTTGTTTAGATTTGCGCCATTTTAGCATGAACGATATTTATATCGATTTTATTCATTTTTATAGTGGATATCGAAAAGGAAATGATTTCAAAATCTGATATTTTGAAAATATTATCCTTTAAATATTATAATGATATGGAGTACTCAATTTTGACTTAAAATTGAAGTGAAAGTGGGAACCGATTTTAAAACGAATTTATAAAATATGTTTTGAATGAAATATATAACATATATATATTAAATGGCCTGAATAGAACAACCCGCACCGCGACCGTTCGCGAATTTCGACCATTGTCTTCGAATTGACATTACGGGAGATTCGACCATCGGATTCTCCTAAAATCGAAGCCATTGGGTTCATATCAAAAAGAGCTTTCCAACGAATGTAAGAGATTTGAAATCTAACATTGGATTTGGAATTATGTCCAAATCGAATTTAGAAAAGGTCATTGTAAGTGTAGTTCGATGTCCGGTTATGGAAATCGACTGAAAGTGCCTAATAACATTATTAAAAATATTAATAATTTGTGTAAAATCATAATAAATGGTTTGGAAAGATTTTGGATGAGAAATTCCACGTTTGTAAGGATAATTTTTTTTATCAAAACGAACTAGTTAAATACTAGAAGGATAATCCAATGTTTAAATAAATAAATTGGATTTGGGAATGGTTTTAATCTAACCAGAATTTTCCAATATATGAATTGGGATGGATTTGAATAGAAATCATCTCCGGAATATTTCGATGTTGGATTCCGTGACTATACGGATATTGTGGAGGAATTTTGAAGATAGATATATATCGTTATTCCACATACGATATGTGTGGGTATCAGAATTTGATATTGAATATAAGCCGATATAATTTATATTCAGAGCCTTATATTTAATATGAAATTTGACTTTGGGTTCGTCATGAATGGTGTCTTCATTAACACTGTTCTTAAACCCCATGTGAAAACAATAAATTTTTTAATTAAGATTATTAGAGTTCCAGTTATATTTAGTAATTGGAATAAAATGGAACGTGAATTGGGTTTATTATGAACTATTTTTTTAACGACATTCATTCTTTAACTCGATTAACAGTGAAATGTGATTTGGAATTTATAAATATTTTTATTAAGATTTAATGGAAATTTTCCAAAGTAAAGTTTTCCAATTTAGTAAAATAAATTGGGATTGAATGGAATCGATTTGGTAATAATCGAAGTAAGCTTCTGTGGAGGAAGACTACTAATATATATGGAATTTAAAAGGCTTTGTCGTTATTCCATTTATATTATTAGTCGGATATGGAAATTGATATTGATTATATACTGATCTGTTTTCCGTGAAGATTCGATAATTAACGGAATGTGATTTTGGGTTTATCGTGAACTGTTTTTTAAATGGCATTGGTTCTTTAACCCAGTTAAAGACAGGATTTCATGTCTAACATTGTATTTCGAACTATATTGTTGATCTCTGCTAAATATATATATGTGTTTGGTGGTGGAGAATTTATTATCTTGCTTAACACCCTTCTCTGAGACATACGAGCTTAGAGATTATATATTGGCAAAAATCGAGGGTACGGTGTAGATTGTCAATGCGGCATGTTTGATTTCCCAAAGTTAAATAATCATTGATAATGATTGTTGGAAGATTAAAACTAAGTGGAGTTTTAAACGTACCAAGCATGTGTGGCTATTATAAGGTAAAACTCTATACTCCGGCTTGCGTTGCATTGTGTGATGGGACCTAAGTCTTATAATAGCTTCATTTTTCCAAAAAGCATTGCGCTGTTTGTTTTATGTACCGGTATTCTTAGGAGAAAACCCATTTTATGTTATACGGCATGGTCCATTGATTTACTTTATTTATAAAGTGAAATTTTAAATAACTGTTCTAGTTCTCACACAAGTCCCATGACTGATCTGGAGTTTATTCTTTAACCTAAACTCTGGGTGCCCCTATTTTCCACACGAGCAGCTAGTAGTTTTAGTTTTCGCAGATATTTCTTTTCCCAGGATCCTGATTTACAACTGGAGCTATATTCCGAAAGCTTTGTATCCATGTATCTCTTTCAGTTGTGTTATGTATTATTTTTCCGCTGCTATGTAAATTATTTTAATCTCTGATATTTTTCTGATATATATTATTTACTCATACTCTGTTATATTCTTCTACTCTGATGTAATTGTTGTAATAAGCAATGAAATGTTTTGTCGTTTGTGTTCCGATTAGTCTTGTTCTCAAAGCAGTCCGCCTTCTTGTTCAGTTTAGGCCGGCCGGAAAGTTCAGGTCGCTACAATATATTACATAACAAATTTGTCCATTTATAATTAAATTGATAAACACTATTTTTAATAATATTATCGTGTGCAACGCACTAGTTACACACTTGTACTTTATAAAAGGAAAAATATATATGAAGTAATGTTCTTATTACTGAGTGGAGCGAGTGGTCAGATCCAGTATTGTAGACCCTTCATTTTCTTTCAGTGTAACAATTCCTCTATTAGATCTATTCGATCATTGTCTACCCTGTCACTTTTTTTATACTAGTATTATCGTACAATGGTGGAAAAACCAACCATTCGAATATGTAATTTTAGCAAAAAATTACTTTAATTTTTATTAATTTCAATTAACCTCATAACAATAATATGTTGAATAAAAGAATAATTTGTATTGTTTAAAATATAAGTAAGAGATAAAATACAACAGAGAATGTATTGATTAGTACGATGCTGCAACTTAAAAAAGGAGTAAAAGAAAATTGATGAAGAGTTTAGTTCTAAATTTCTGGAGGTGAAGTAAACTAGCGTATTTATGCAGGCCAGCAGAGAACGAAGAATGTCTCCTTGTATTCAACAAAAAATCGATGTCCACTACCGTTTATCTAAGAGCTAACCATCCACTTACAAACATAAAAAATTAAAATAGAAATAATTCTCTTTCTTTGTATCTTCAGTATCCTTGGTTTCTCCATTTACTTCTATTTTGATCTCTTTCACTTCATCCATTGTTTTAACTTGTTGGATCTCATGCTTTGTACAGTTTTATTTTCTTCTCAGCTTCATCTGTACCAATATTGTTTTTTAACTTCTTCATTTTTCTCTTCAACAACAATCTTAGTAGCTTGTCTTAACTTCTTCATTTTGTTCTTTACCTACTTCCTTAATATTTTTACATTCATACAGAGCTTGAGTCAAATTATTCAAACATAAGATGATAACAAAATAATATAAAAGTTAATGTAAACTTTCCATAAGACATCTTAATAAGACACATACAAGATTGCACCATATGAAGCAAGATATATATACATTCATGGAAAAAATTACAACATAAATAACAAAACCATAGAGCGCTTACCAAGTGGATATATATATATAACATTTGTCAAGTACATACTTCCAGTTTAATTTTGCATATCAAAAAGCCATAAGTGTTTGATAACATTCGCCGAACTTGAATAACGGAAAAAGCATGGAAAACTCATGGAGCAAGTAAATAAATGTAAGATTTCAATTTATCAAAAAAACTAAAATGGTACAAAAATATAAATATACGGTAAAATAAGAACTTGCCTTGGATACATATGAAATCAAGATGATTCAGTAACTGCTAAATGGTTAAAATAAAATATATTGTGTAATTTGATAATTTTGGTAAAAAAATGAAACATTTGTGATGAAAGAAATTTTTTAAGGCCGACTTTCAAATGTTTAGCTCATATAAATAGTTAAATAAAAAAAACAATTTTCTACTTTATAGAATTCGACTAATTGTGAAATTTTAGCTCCAAAAAGTTGAAACTGAGTAAGCTTTTTATGAGCTGGAACACTTAGTAAATATGTATTTTTTAAAGTCAATCCTATCTAGAAGTACCATGCTATACTCGAACCTTTTGCTTTGTTATGTAGGAAAGCTAGCAAATTGATACGAGTTATACACCGATAAATGTGAATAACGTTGGGAATTTTGTGGTTTGAGACTATTGGAGGAAGATGAATTGTCGTACTTCATACTTTAAGGATCTATTTGATAAATTCTTTCAAACAATAGTTCAACCCACCAGGTACAAAATCGAATTATCGACTTTCAGGATTCAATAAAGCCTTGGAACAATGAAATCGGATTCAAAGTTTGTACGACTTTAATCCGATTAAGAACACTCTGAAATTTGGTTACTGATGATACAAGAATAGAATTAGAATGAAGAGGAGAAGAAGATGAATCTACAATGTTTTACAAGATTTTACAACACCTAAGAGACTTTACTGATTACACAGCGTTTTGAAACGCTTTAATGGCGTTGCAGATTCTGGAAGAAGAAGAAGATTAAGAAAAGTTAATTGAAATAGTTAGGGCCATTGCTATTTACGCAACTGTTTGTAACGGTCATATCTGTTTCAAATTCAAAGTGTCGCGTCTCTTCATTTAAACAATTGCTCCTATTCATTTGCAACATTCTGAAACATTGCAAGAAATGTCCCGCCTCATTTTGAATGCATTTGGGTCTGGACTCTTAATAGAATGAAGTTGTTCCGTTTCGATTTTACAAAAACTATCCAAAACTATTGCTATCGGACCCGAGGCCTGCAACCCTTACCTAGCCCGGTTCGGTTGGACGGCGGCAGAGACGCGCGTGTGTGGCCTATATGCATGGTCTCCCTCCTCACAATAAAGCAAACATGTGGGAGCCCCAATGCCCCAACAAACCTTTGAGAAGCCTATTTAAGTACTTAGCGTACTTGTTTATCTTATACAATGCGGGACAAAACAATTTTCCCATTCCTTCTTTCCCTTCAAAAACGAACCCATACCCCAAAATAAACTTTTGAAAATTCCTAGAAATCTCCCCCAATTTTCAACAATAAAGAAATAAATAAAGTGGACGGCTGAATCACTAACGTGGCCTCCTACATACCCAAGCGGGATCAAACCTATTGCAGCGTCCTGGGAAATTCGACTCTCGAATTCAGACACTAATACATCATGTGTCCAAATTGAAGTATCGAAACCTAGAAAGCTAATAGAAAGAAATTAGAGGATGAGAAAATATAAAAAAGAAAGATTAGAATAGAAGAAAAAGAAGAAGAAGAACTAACCACAATATCATAGTCTCACATCGCAGCGGAATAAAATATAATACAGAAATAAATCTTTATTGAAAACTTGAAATAATACTTACAATTATCAGAGTACATCGGACAAATAATTCATCCGGACAGTTATAATAACCTGTACTTATTTACACACACTGCGGAATACTATATATATCATACGTTTGAACTCCTCCATCCTGTCTCCTGAAGTCCGTATCATCTTATCCTGAACCTGTACTCTCGGTCTGACCCGAGCATTACAAATGCACAGGTCTGTCTAGTGTACCAGCATGAGAAAAACTCACTAAATTATTGGTATCATCCAACTTGATTTTAAAGTTAAAATCATTTCAAAATAAAAGGATAATCGTAAGACCAATCCACATATAAACACGGATGGTTTTTACCTTTTGATAACCCAAACCATTTTATTGAAGTCATAATTATTCTGATATTATAATAGTGTCTAAATCAAACAAATAACCATTTAGTAGACGCTTGCATCTCACGCTCTACGTATATTATATAAAATCAAAAACCACGGTCGCTTATTGGAGATTGTATTTCCAACAATGACAAGGTATGGAACTACCTTCCGATCAGTGTACTCTAGAGGGGATACACTGGAGTTCAACAAGAACATCTTGCAACTCAGCCACACATGACCGACCACTCATTTCGCTTGAGTGTATCGAATGTATATCACCAGCGGTTGGGTTCAAACTCCCATTTCCGGAAAGGGACAACATCGAATAGAATAAAAAAGGGAATTAATTTTCTCTAGATAGATGATCATACATCCTAATGGGAGCAACCCACTTAGCCATGCTGCCTACCCGATTTCTATCATTTCCTGGTTGATGAGGCTTGAGGTTATAATTCTCTTTTTAAACATTTAGCCACCATTTACATCTTCCATGTAAGTCATCCAGAAACAGGACGAACCGAAGGAACCCTCCTACCACATCCTAGGAATTACCCTATAAATCAGCAGCGAGTAGTCCTTGAAATCCATCGATTTCAGCCACGACAGGATTTCCATTAGAATATCTCCGTGCGCGACTCCGGAGAATTTGGTAAGTATCCCTTTCGCTTATGAAGATCTACGGTCTTCATTTCTCCATCTTCAATTCGTATATTCTACGTTTCCGTATTTGTTGGTTCGAAATGGTTTTCGAATATAAATTTGATCTCGGCCTTTCCGTACCAATAACCATATAGGCCAGATTTGATAGTCGGTTATTTAACTATCAAATAAACAACCATTCATCCATAAAAGAAATTGAATTCACTGATTTAATATTTCATTTTAGCCTATTTTGGATTAACAATTCGTTAATTCAAAACTTCTCCCTTTTTCCAATAATTGAAATACTGATTCTTCTTCTTATATTTATATATAAGAATATTCAAAAACCCCTTTCATTTTAAAATCCTTTTAAACACAAATTTTTCATCTCGGTCATTAGTTTCTAACCGTAAACTAGTAAGAGAATAATTCCCTA
Source organism: Allium sativum (assembly GCA_030737875.1). Classification (NCBI taxonomy): domain Eukaryota; kingdom Viridiplantae; phylum Streptophyta; class Magnoliopsida; order Asparagales; family Amaryllidaceae; genus Allium; species Allium sativum. The sequence continues at coordinate 499,058,401 of CM060920.1, forward strand.
AGTATCAACCCCGAAGGCCGAAACCAACATCAAATCGATACTCAGAAAATCATTCAACTCACCAATCCCCAGTCAGTTTCTAGTTTCCTTAACTGCATTTTTAAACTTCTAAACAAATAGAAAATTTCAATATCCACTATCATTTCAAATGAGATATTTTTATCAAACTTATCACCATTTCAAATATCTTACCAACAACCATGATTTTCATTACATTGCTACACTATTATAGAATACTCCATTTAAAGATATGATTTGCAAAACATTTACTAAATATTTATTTATTTCTAAAACTGAAACAATATTTTCTTATAATGATATCACTTTCACTAATTAACTCAATTTTGGTTTAACCTTCGTAAAAACCAGGCTTTATACCGATAATCTTTATCCATCTCAACTTTATTTCAATAGATTGCATTGAATCTAAAATATACGTAAATAAATATCATTTGTAAATTCCTTACTATTAATACTTAGTATCTAAAATCTTATATAAATTATTAATAAAATCTATAGTATATTATTCCAATCAGTTCGACTTAAATTCATTTAGAATTTATAAATTAAAAAACCCTTCCTAACTTTCTTTCTAACGAATTCCGAATTTCAACTCATTTTCTTTAACACCTATTCACCTCACCCATGAATAATATTTCTCAACGCAAATCCATACTTGACTTATTTAGTCAAATTTGATTTCATACTTGAAACATCGAGTTTCAGTCTATTTATAACTTCTAATTGTTGAGTTATATAATCTCTTTTATATTTTCCTTGTAACTGGAAACTTCCAATCAATTCAATATCAATTTTATATTCGTTTTCTATTTCTTTCTAAATTCACACACAATTTACATTTTCCCAATTTCTCGAATAATAATAATAATAATAATAATTCCACTTCCTATAATATCGCTTATAAAATCGCCTTTTCAAAATATTTAACTTTTAAGTTTTATTTAATTGGGATTGTAACAACCTGTATTTTTAATAACATGTTATAATGTAAATCAAGGCAGAATTAAATTGTAAAATCTGAATCAAGGGAAACGGGCAGTGCCATTGCGTTCGTCTCGGAAAAATACGCGAAATAGAGTCCGAGTTTTCGAAAAACGGAGTCCGTATGACCAAGTTATGGCCCATTGAAGTTTTCAGAAAATTCCAAGCCCGAAAACAGTTCAAATTCAGATTCGGATTACAGCCAAGGCAGGATAGGCGGGAATTCTCCCGCCCCAGGCAGGGTCGACACAGGGGTCGACACCCCTGTCGACCCCCCTATGGGTCGACACCCATGTCGACCCATGGGTCGACCCCCCCGGTCGGACCAGTTTTTCTGGTGCACCATTTTGACAGGTTAGGTCTTGCTCTGGAATTTTCTGACGGGAGTTGATGGCTCAGATTCGATTTAGGGTTAATCCTATGGTCTAAATTAACCTAATCACCTATAAAAAGACCCCTAGACCTAGCCTAAACCCTCATTAATCATTCCTACAACTAAATGATGTCCAAATATTCACCAATCATGGCCTCCATCTTCTTCATGAAAGCATGAGTGTCTCAAATCAATCTATGTCATAAAAGAGCCATCTTTCTTAAGTAAAAGAGCCTTCTTTCTTTGTCATTGGAGTTATTACTTCTTGTTTCAAGGCGTTTAAGTGGAGCTTATTATTTTCTTTGCGGATTTTTCTTGTGGCTTCGTCTCAATCTTTATATATATTGATCTAGATCGTATAACCGCTCATTGTAAGCCCTATACTACTCTTAGATTCTAACTATGAAGTTAATATGACATGTTGCAAGTTGAGTTTGGGCCTAAGTATGATATGTGCTTTGATCTTATCATGTCATGCATAAACATATTCTATGCATGTTTGTAAAGCTATCACCTTTGCCTTATGCATAGAAAGCTATGACCTTTGATTTGAAATGTTGCATTATGCAACATGAGAACTCTCATAACCTTTATGATAACTTGCATATAATGTTATATGCGAACTTCTAGCCTCCATCCTATGTCATTTATGATCATGTTTCACCTATTTTCTTAAGTTGATATTATGCATGTTTTGAGGCCCATGATGTAATATGCAAGTTTATGAACATACTTATGCCTCATATTCCACCATGTTTACCTTGTGGCCAACCTCATTACCTTATGCCCCTTTTGTCATGCTTTTGCCAAGTTCCCTCTTTTGATCTATGTTATGTTATGCGAAACGTACATGCGATGGGAATACGTTGGGTTTGGGTAATATTAATGACATGAAAACATGATTTTAAAATATGACATGAACATTGACTTGTGATTAGGTTTGTAAACATAATGATGGACATGACACTTAGAAAATATGAGTGTGGCCAACTCGAGGTTGGGTTGAGCTTGTAGCATAAATCTACCCGTAACCGACCGGCTTAACTAGTGGCTACAAGCAATAGGACCCAATGTGAGTAGTTGGTCATGTTGCACTAGAAACCCAAGGTTAGACCAAGTTGTGGTGTAAAGCTACCCGGACCCGCCCGGCTTAACTAGTAACCACAACAAGGTCTAATGTGAGAGGTTGGGTGCATTAAACTAATTAATGCCACATGGTAGGGTTAAGTCATGGACCACTTGAATACTTAACCAATTAGACATGATGGGTGGACGCGGTTAAGTCATGAACCTTGGGTACACTTAACCAACTTGATACTTGATTGGATGGGTTAACCACACTTAACCCACTAGAAAACCTTAGTTACGTGGTCCTTCTCAGTAGTAACCCACTAGGGAGTATCGGATACCCTAGGGACTAGGCTAGGGTGGGGCACGATTACTGGGCTGGAGTGTAAGCGACCAAAAAGACGGCAAAAGTAGGTGCGCCATAGTAGATTCCGACGGACCATGGTCGTGCACATTGTCCGGGGATGAAAGACAGACTTGGGCACCAGTGGGTTTTGACTGTGCGTGCTTGTTTCGTGTTAGTGGTTGACACCCTAGGGTCGGATACACCCTAGGGTGGACCTAGCACAGTCGACTACATTTCATTGTTTGGACCGTATGACACCGATACACGACGAGTTAGGCTGATAGGGAGCCGATCGACTAGACCGAGTAGTTGGACCTCGATTTAGGTCATCTCATGATGTGGGCCAGCTTTGGGCCAAGGGATCATTTCTTGTTTATACTTGACATGGATAGGAATACTAGTACACACCTGGTGCAACTTAACCTTGTATATGCGATGCCACACTTGATCTATCTTGTTAACCTTTCACCATGCCAGTTATCACTCTACATCTCATCTCTGTTTTACATGTTCAGTTAACTTTATTAGTTTTTATACTAATAGTAGATAGGACTTACCAGTCTTTTTGACTGACCCGTTTTCTTTCGCCTCTTTTCTTCCGTTTCCCCCCCCCCCCCCAGGTTTGCAGGGTAGGAACACTGTTACTTAACTGGATCTTTTGCTGCTTTTCTGGATAGCTCACGTATGGTTTGAGCATGCTATGGCCTTATGCTACTTTGGGGATAGTTACTTTATGTTTCTTTTTTTTCAGTTTTCAGTTTATGTTCTAGACTTTGTTTTATGCGAAAATAATGAACAAGTACTTTGATGTAACTTAACTATGGTTTTGAAATGCTAGTTTATCCGCTGCTTTATTTACTCTGTTTTTACTTATATGTTCTGTCTTGTGATATCTGCATGCATGTCACCTCGTTTAACGCCCCTCCAAAGCTAGTGCGCTTGCAAGAGTGGCATTGGCGGAAGTGGGGTGTTACAGGGATTCTGAATAACCATTTCTGTTTGGAAATAAATATTTCCTTTTAAAATTCTTATTTCATTTCAATTCCTATTTTGAAATCCATATATTATTATTTAGGACATTAAAAATATCCAAAACCAACAATCAGTGTTACTAACACATCCAAGTATACTATAAACTGTCACAGGTTATAAACACATCAGCATTTATGTGAAAAACAAATAACTTAAATGTGAGGAATCCAGCTGGAGTCCTCCAACCTGTTTTTCCTACATCCATAGATGTTAGTCAACAATATTGTGGGGCGCATTGGGAATTCATCTGCTAATGGTATTGCGGGTATCCGCCAATGGTACTGCGGGAAATATATCAAGTCACCAAAATCATTATATAATATTATTATATACTATTATCACTTTATATCAATCAAGTTATCATCCATCAAGAAATACATTAAAGTTGAGCTATTAAAAATAGTTCCCAATAATTTAACTAAGTGAGTTTAACTCACCTCGATTTTCCTTTGTGGGATATCCAGTTTAATTTCAATATCTGTGTCTATGAATTTGCTCAAACCGTCTCCAATGATTTTATCATGCTCCTACGATTATTTAATTTTAATTATCTATTAAATATTTATTTAAATTAGCTGCTGAAATAATTAAATAAATTATTCTATGCAATTTTAAATTACGGTAAAAATATGTACCTTATTGTCTTGCCGATAACTCAACTAAAATCAGCGCCAAACAACTTTATTCCTATTACGACATCTCCACAAACATTTCATCGGCAAGCTTCATCCCAACCTTATCCCCATACTAGCCTCCTATAGCCATTTTAATGCCACGTAACTCATCATCTTCCCACTGTACCCAACCAATGCAACCTTCCCCAAATGACAGACCCACTTTGGTCATTCACCTGCATCCACTTCCTTATCCCTAAATAAAACAGAATTGAACTTCTTATCTTCCATTGCCACCCCGCCCATCAGTGTTTGCACCACTGAAATACTGAACTGCATTAATATAAATCCATTTGGATGTGTGGTGCATCCCCAAAATCACAAAGTTCGATTCAGTTCGTACCTTAAAATAAAACAAGACCAAACTTTGCTATTCATATACTGATTGCACTCCAGAAAATCCACCAGATTGTACGCTCCCCTAATCTTTCCAGGAAACCACTATTTGAGTGCAACGAACGACATTCTTTGGGTTCTACCACTATTTTGAACACACTGGAACGTGTTTCGTAGTCTAATTCGACCATATAAAGAAGATATTAATTTAAATTGACGATTTGACATTAAATTCGATTTAATATAAATTGACTGAAAAATTACAAATAAATTATTATTAACATATAAATATACACACACTGATTTCATAAAATTCCAGAATAAACTAACTCGGAATTTTAATCTTGATATTTCATTTTCACGTTAAACCAATATTATACTGATTTAAAATCGATTTATTTTAATAAATATATCATTATGGTTTATAAATGATTTCACAACAACTTTGAAAATTTTGATTTGGCTATAACCCATAATATAAAATACAAATTGTAACAACCCGGAAAATCTGAACCAATTAAAAAAATTTAAATTGGCTATTTTAGTGAATTTAAAATATTTAAAATAAATATTTTAAATAATAACAATGAAAAGTAAGTTTGAATCGACGTTTGAAAATAAATATAATTAATTCTAATTAAAAACAAGGCTTGAAATGGCGTGGTAGTTTCAAAATTTGAATTGAAACATTGACTGACTGTACCGAGTGCAAAATAAAACGGATTCTAGTGAAACCAAAAATATTTAAATCTGTTAGTGAATATCTTTCTAACGAATTTGAAAAATCGAAGTTTCATAGCAGGAAGCAAAAGTTATGGCCAAACGAATTTTCAGAAAGGTCGCTATAGAGTTTATATAGGCCGTGAAAATGGCCATTTTGCAAACGACCTCAGAATTCGACAAAACCACTTTTGTTGGATCCGGGATGTCAAATTATTGCTAGGTTTGAAATTTCATAATTTTTGAAGCTAGTATGTGAGCATGGCAACGGAAAATGTGTTTTGGTCAATTATAGTTAAATTGGATCAACCAAAAAGGGGCCATTTTTCAAACGGTCTTAGAATTCGACGAAACTAGTTTTGTTGGGACCGTATCGTCAAAACATAGCTAGATTTATTTTTCGGGAATTTTTAGAATCAATATGTGGCCCCGGCAAATTGAAATGTACGTTCAAATTAAATACTGAATGTTTTATATTTTAATTTGAAGAAAAACTGAATGAAACAGTCGAATGGGCCTACGAAACATATCCCATTGTGTTCGGAATGGGGGCATTTAGCTAGAGACGACAGTTGCTGGGTCTGGATTGTGGTTCGTGTGTGAAAGAGGGTATTTTTGGATTTTTTTAAATTTATGAATATAAAAAAAACTTTCATTGGTCAACGCAACATTCTCTCTCCCCGATTATCAGCCGATCGACGACGGAACCCCCTTCAAAATTTCCTGTCCACTTTCCGACCAAACCACGAAGAATTACACCCCGACCCAGTTGAACTTTTTGAAGATCCCTCTCTCCTCTTCAAATCCATATAAGTGGCACCCCCTGTCGTCGTGTATCCTGGCTGGATCGAGCCCCTGAAGTGTCGGGCTTTGAAGCGCCACCGCCGACGACTGGAGCCACCGAACTGGACCTCCTCCCTAGCGCAGGTGCGTGTAACAACCCAGCACTTTCCGGCCCCGAAAATCGACATAAATACCTTTACTGTATCTCATGCCGACCTTTCAAATACCGAGAACACTGGATTGTTAATGAAAGAAATTAGAGGGTGAGATAAGAAAGAAAGAAATATAAGAATAGAAGAAGAAGAAGAAGAAGAAGAAGAACACAACACAGAGTCTCACATCGCAGCGGAACAAAATATAAAATAGAAGTACATCTTTATTGAAAGCTTTAAATAAACTTACATCATCAGAGTACATCAACATCAATGGACAGTTATAATAATCTGCCCATATATACAACACAGCGGAATAATGTCGTACGTCTGAACTCTTCCAGCCCGTCTCTTCATAGCTTTCGAACCTGAACCTGTACACTCCGGGCTAACCCGAGTATTTACAAAACACCGGGTCAGTCTGGTGAACCAGAGTGAGATAAACTCGCACAGTATTAAAGGTGAATCATCCAATCATGATTTTAAAGTCTGAAATCTTTTCAAAAGCAAAAGATAATCGTAAGACCGAATCCAAACATAAACACGGACGATTTTTACCTTACGATAACCCAAAACAGTTTTGAAAACAATATCTTTTCTGATATTATGATAATGTCTAAATACAAGTAAATATCAATCTAGTGGAATGCTTGCATCTCACGATCCACGTATATAGTATACAATCAAAACCGCGGGCACTTATTGGATATTGGATTTTCAACCTTGACAAGGTATGGGACCACCTGCCGATTGTGTATCTCTAGAGACGAATACACTGGGTTCAACAAGAACATCTTGCAACCCGACCCTCACATGACCGACCACTCATTTCGCTTGAGTGTATCGAATGTATATCACCGACGGTTGGGATCAGCAACCGCCTCCCGAAAAGGGACAGCATCAAATATAGATTAAAGAAACAAATGAAATTCCTCTAGATAGGTGATCATACACCCTAACGGGAGCGACTCACATAGCCATGCTGCCTGCCCGATTTTTGTCATCTCCCGGTTGATGAGGCTTGAAGCTAGAATTCCTTTTCGAACATCTGGCCACCATTCACTTTGAATGCCACATCGTCAGATCCTCTGGATATCACTAATTGACGTCCACAAAAATACTCTAGTTATTTGGCTAGAGAAAACCATTTCTCCTCCATCAACCATGGTACGTTTGAAGAAATCAACATACGTAATCTCCTTTGGAAATACTCTGTCAGATACTCGTCCATATAAGTCATCCAGGAACAGGATGAACCGAAGGCACCCTCCTACTGCATCCCAGGAATCACCCTATAGATCAGTAGAAAGTAGTCCTTGCAACCCGTACATCCCAGCCACGACAGAACCACAATTTATCTCTGGTTGCAATCCCAGAGATTCTTAGCGGTTCTTCCGTTTATGAAGATCCACGGTCTTCAATGCTCCATCTCGTTCATCACTTGATATCATCACGTATTTGTTGGTCGGAATGGTTTTCGAATCTAGATTCGATCCCGGCCTTTCCATACCAGCAATCGTATTGGTCAGGTTTTGATAGTCGGTGTTTTAACTATCAAATAACAATAGTGTGGGTACAATGAGTTTGCTGATTCGGTACTTGGCATAACTGGCCTCTTTAAAAATAATTAGTAATTCCACCTTAAATTCTTATTTACATTGTAACCAACATTTTTATTCAAACCCTCGTACTCATTTCAATATTTCCCGTATGGATCACTTTGCACTCCCCACAACGAATATCATTCCTCGATAATAATGAAGCCGTTCAAGTTGGGGTATTTTATTTACCTCTCAGACCTTGACCGACAACGTTCTTAACTTAGAATAATATTTGTTTGTCACTTAACCACTTCACCAAAATCTTAATTACCAACTCGATTTCAAACTGGTTTTATAAATCTTTCTTTCCAATTGAAAACCTCGTACAATAATCTTTTTACTTAATTCCTGTAATTAAGTCATCGTTACTAAAACACCGTTTTAGTCTAAACATGATTCTACTTCTAACTTTTGATCTTGGATTTTTAAATCCACTTGACATCTTCTTTACGACCTTCTTACTTGGATTTCTCTCAAAGATTCACTTACCAATACTCAATACCAAAACCCTTGTATGTAATTCACTTTGGGTTAGAAATCCTTGCTTCTTATTTTGCTCAATTCCAACCCTTTAACATTCACGACATCGTTTGGTTTTAATCCCTTTTTAATATTTACACCACACTGCATTATACTGTATTAATCATCAACTTTAAAAGGTTCGTTTCAATTGAATTCTCTTTAATTTAACAATTAAGTAAAATCCTCTTACCAATTCCATCTTCAAATCTCCCTTGGACATTTGATTTATAATTCCCTTTATAAAGGCTTATTCCCCTTTTTAAATTAATTAAACAACTTAATTAATTTAAAAATATTGTTTAATTGTTATAAAACAATTATTTCATCTTAAGACTCGTTGTTAAATTTTCTAGCCTTTTGTTTTTAGAACTTGTTCAAATCACAAGATTTTATTACCCAAACCTTTTTAAGTAATTCTTTTTCAAACTTGATTTAAAATGTTTTAATAAACTTCAGAAAAATCTCGATTTAGCTATAAAATAATTTGTAACTTCAAAACTGCTTCGATTCACCGAACGGTAAAACGACGACTAAAATCAACACATTTTAGGCCATTCACTGCCAATTACCCAATTAACACTGTCGGTTGATTTCAAACACAACACAGGTTCATATTTATTCAACCATCAAATCAAACTATTCAATAACGGTCTCATACCAGTCTATAACGGCAATTCAATATCAACCACAACAATCAACCAAACAATTCAATTAAACCACGTTTATTTTTATAAACCTCATTAATAAGGTAAGTTACCTTAATGGGAACTAGTCGTTAAAAATAACGATTTGGATTTCACTGAAATTAAACGACGTTTAATTTCATCAGTTCAACAATATATGGAAATATATCAACAACCAGTCAAAACATTAGCAACCATAACCCACAAAAATAAAAACCCAACTTATAACATATAAGCGGGAATAACTGAGTGAGTTTAACTCACCTTGATCTGATCCCATTTATTTCTGGACTGGTCTGGTTACAGTTAAACAGTCGTTTAACTTAACCGTAATCCTCACTATCTCCAGCTCCGTCTAGATTTGTTCCACAAGGTTCTGCTTGTTGCCATGATCGTAACGCAAGTTAATTTGTCCGATTCTGCCCATATATGAATTTGGTCATATCGTTTGAACATTAATGATTTGAATTAAATTCACTTGACCCTTGACTAGATTAAATAACTAACCCCATTTTAAACTTACTACCCTAATCCATACTTAACTCAAAACAATTAACTTTGTTTAGGTTTTATATAATTTAATTAAAATAAAAATCCTTAATCACTTAAATTAACAATTTAATTATATCAACAAATGATTAATAAGGTTTCATATTAACGTAAATAATACCTTCAACTTGACTAACTAAACAACATAAAAAGGTTTTAAATTTCATTAACCAGCTTCAACTTTTGTTAATTTAAAAATCACTTTAGCTTAGGAACGTCCTTTAGATTTCAATTAAAACTAAACTTAGTGTAATAAAATAAAGTTGGGCCATACCATAACTTTGTTCAGCCCACTAAAAACAGGCCCGCACCCGTTCTCCCCTATATCAAACCCTCCGGTCCCTTTTTCCTCTTCATTATCACACGCCGCCACAAACATCAGGAAAACAAAACCCTTCCTCCATCAACCGAGAATCCATATCCCCCTCACCATGCCGTACCCTGATTCCGACGTGACCTTGCCCCCACAGCCTCCGACTCCATGCGTTCATCGCTCCAGGCGTGCTCATGCACACAGCTCCGCTTCCCAGCCCCTCGATCTACTTCAGCAACTACCCCCTCTTCACCGATCAACCCCAAGTCCTTTCAGAGGTTCAAACACTCCAGACCGAAGCCTCCATCCCCCAAAAAGCTAAGTATTTTTCCCAATTTTATATTTCTGTTTTGATTTTCTATTTTGTTGTTTTCGAATTGGGGTTTTCTTCACTGCTTGTTCTGATATGTGGTGTTGGGTTGTGTATTTATATTGTGAGTCCTTTGGGGTGCAAGGATTAGGACTGCACCCCCTACTTTGTTGTTGCACTGAATTTCCTTTTCATTTGATAGCTGTATGATCGGTCTGTGAGTGATGGAATACTGATTGTTGCGATGTTTCGACAGGGAAGTATCACGATTTGTGATGGACTAAGCACCGTATGTAGATTAGGTGTACAGCTACTTGTATTGTCTTCTCGTAGTCGATATATATATATATGTAGCTGTTTAATTCATTTGAAGATTTGAAATCTACACTATGGATTTTCTGTTCCATTTTAAAAACAGTGCAGGATTTCTTGGTTATATAAACACATGGTTTGATTGAGTTGTTCTGAAGCTTTAAATTTGTTTATTTCATTTTCACATTGTGACATTGTATGGCTGAAAAGGTTTTGTACCTGAGATTTTCTGAGTTTTGTATTGGATTTTCCGTGTGCAAATCAAACCGTCCTTATGTAGATTTGTACATAGATTTTTACTGTATATTTATTTAGTTGGTACTTTCTGTATGATTCAATGGTGTGCATACATTTGGTTTCTCTTAGCTGTTTTGCACATGTATTAGCTGTACCTATTTCTTAGGTGCTATTACTTTTTATATCAGCCATATGCAATGTGACCACACTGTTTTGTGATGGCAACTTGATTTCTGCGTGATGTCTTTAACATGGTAGTGCTCAGATTTGTGATAGATTTACTGTAAATATGAATACAAAATTTCGTTTCCAATCCACATAGATTTGATGGTGTACTTTTTTCTGTTTGATTTTTTCTAAAGATTTGGTGGTATAAATGTATATATTTGCTTTGCTGTTCGATTTACTGTATGACAAAATCCGAGTTTTTAATGTGGTCTTTTCCTAATTAGAAATCTTTCAACTCCATATACCAATATATATATATATATATATATATATATATATATATATTCCTAGCTATTCATAGCTGTGTCTCCTTTCTTTCCCAGATTGGTCTCCTGGTGATGGAAGCGTTGAAATGTCGCAATGGACAGTGGTGCTGCGCTATCAGGCAGTGAAGATACACGTCTGTTCGAATTTGATTTGCATATATATTTTTTTCTCTTTTTCTTTTAAAATTATTTTGTGTACTTACATGAAGAAATTTGGGATTGATGTATAAGTATCAGCTGAAAGAAATATGTATATTAGCTGTTAAAATCTTATTTCTTTCTTGTTCCCTACTGTGCATTACTGATGTACTCATGTATCTTTTATATAATTTCTTTCTCTTTCCATTTTGTTGTTGATTCCTTGTTCTTCTTTATTCTTGCCTATGTATGCTATTTTGCAACAATAGCAAATACTAATATTTGCCATTATCAATCACACTTGACAATGTAACATCAAAATCAACCGACTCAAGTTTGTTTATTAATTAATTTACTGGTTAGTTGATGGTACCGGACTTAAACATAAGAGATTATGATTTAGGTACCATACCTCATTATTATTATTTTAATGGTTTAGTGCAAATATATACCATATATTCCAAACCGTTGAGTTGAATAAAAATACCTCGATATTGTTGGATATATTCAAAACGAAATATAACTTCAAATAAGACTAGGAGGGATTTAAAATTTAACATTTTCTCAATATCCCGAAAATAAATATTATTATATTATCAATATGATTTAAATATTTTAATTAAAATGGCCAGATCCCCTTATTTAAACTCAAATAATTATTTTAAATAAATAAAATATTTCAAAAAAAAGAATGGCCAGGAAATACGGGACATTACAGTGCGCCTCTCCGAGCTCTCTCATGTGGCGTCGGCCGATCGACGCGAAGCTACACGGATTAGAAGAAAAATCCAAACCTAGTTTTGAACAACTTTGAAAGGTAACGGCTGAAATTAAATTAAACTATTCTATAGCACTTTAAAGCGCTACGATTTTTGATTTCACTGTAAAAATCATATCTTTTTCGTTTGTTGACGAAATCCAATGAAACAAGAGACAGTGGACTCGTGTGGACGTCTTCTACATTCTAGGAGAAACCGGATATTTTTCTGATCCTTCTGCTATTTTTGGTGGAGTGGAACCCAATGTGAGATTTCTGAATTACAAACGATATGGAAAACGACGATGTATAAATTATATAGTCGATGTATGAGTTATATAAGCGTTGTACACCTCATGTATAAGCGTTGTATAAGTTGTACGTTCGATGTATATATGAGTTGTAAAAATTATATATGTGTTGAAAGTGAAGTGAGATATACTTATATAAATATATATATATATATGCCCCTCGTCCACAAACCATAGAGGATATTTGTTGGTTGTGATTGGTGTGAAAATTGGTTGATAGCGAATGGTTGATTAGAATTGTTTGTGGTTGAAATTGATTGATTGTGGTTGAAAAATATCCGTTTGTGGTTGAGAATTATTTGGTTGAAACCACATAGGATTAGTTTGTGGAAATGAAAAAAATATACATGCCGCCTGCGTGCGAACTAGATGCATAAAATCCCCATTGTCAAAAGTTGCGAGGCTTTAAGGTAGAGCGAGGAGCCATACTAGGGACGGCCCCGGTTTTAACTACCCTACCGTTGTGCTGCCGAAATTTTGAATAATATTCATGTGTTAGAATTATTTTCATGTGTTGAAACTATATTCGTGTGTTGAATAGAAAACATTCATGTGTTGAATAGAAATTCATTCGTTGAATAGAAATTCATGTGCTGAATGTTATTCGTGTTTTAAATAAATTGTTTTAACAATAAAAATCACATTTTTATTTTATATATACGAACTATAGAAAACATTCATGTCTTGAATAGAAATTCATGCGTTGAATGGTATTCGTGTTTTAAATAAATTGTTTTAACAATAAAAATCACATTTTTATTATATATATATGAACTATAGAAAACATTCAAGTGTTGAATAGAAATTCATGTGTTGAATGGTATTCGTGTTTTAAATAAATTGTTTTAACAATAAAAATCACATTTTTATTGTATATATACGAACTATAGAAAACATTCATGTGTTGAATAGAAATTCATTCATTGAATAGAAATTCATGTGTTGAATGGTATTCGTGTTTTAAATAAATTGTTGTAACAATAAAAATCACATTTTTATTGTATATATACGAACTATAGAAAACATCCATGTGTTGAATAGAAATTCATTTGTTGAATAGAAATTCATGTGTTGAATGGCATTCGTGTTTGAAATAAATTGTTTTATAATAAAAATCATATTTTTATCATCTATACGAACTATATAAAATAGTCGTGTTTTGAAATAAATTGTTTTATAATAAAAATCATATTTTTATCACTTATATGAACTATATAAAATAGTCGTGTTTAGAAATAAATTGTTTTATAATAAAAATCATATTTTTATCACTTATATGAATTATATAAAATAGTCGTGTTTTGAAATAAATTGTTTTATAATAAAAATCATATTTTTATCATCTATATGAACTATATAAAATAGTCATGTTTTGAAGTAAATTGTTTTGCAATAAAAATCACATTTTTAGTATATATGTGAATTGTTAAAAATAGTGAAGTGTCAAAATAAATGTCGGTTGGATAAAAATATCATTTTTATCAAATGTATGAAAAGAAAATAGTTTTGAAATCGAAGAATCAATTATATATATATATATAATTGAAATATATCGAATAACGAAGCTGCAGTTCGTGTTTTGAAACCGTGATTTCAAACGATTAGTGCGGGAGATCCGACCATCGGATTTTCCCGAAACCGAAACCATTGGGTTCGCCTTGGAAATATCTTTCCAACGACACCAACTTTGTAAAGATCCAACGGTTGGATTGCCTGGAATGTTTAATTCAAATCTAAAGAAAAACAGCGCCAGAATCGATTATATTTATATATATATAATTAAATTAAATCGAATAACGATGCTGTAGTTCGTATTTTGAAATCGAAACTTCAGACGAGTGTACCGGGAGATCCGACCGTCGGATTTTCCCAAAACTAAAACCGTTGGATTCGTTTTGAAAAGATCTTTCTAATGATATAAAATTTATGAAGATCCAACGGTAGATTTTCAGATATGTGTAAATCAAATCTGAAGAAAAACAGCGCCACGGCCGCGTTATGGCTTTAAGCGTCATTTGAATAAATTGGCTATTTTTAAATAAATAAAAATAGCAATAAATCGTTATAAAATATTATAAACGATATGGAATGTGAAATTTAGAAACTAACTGAAGGTTAGCTAAGTCGAATGGTTTCCTGGGTTTTGATCTGATGTTGGTTTCGGCCTTCGGGGTTAATATTTGGGAAATCGTTCTCTTACTGATTTACTGTTAGTGACTAATGAATTGGAATAAGGCGTATGTTGTGTTTGTGTAGCACTTGTTTATTATATACGCGAGTTGTTCAGAAAGACCAGGCTTATCCCATTCTGAATAACTGAATCGACGATAAGAAATCGAAGATGAAGACGGTGGTTGAAGACTGGAGATCTTCACCTCGGTTGGATGATAACTGATGTCCTGATTGGGAGGCATCCCGAAATATGGATAATGAGTGGTGATCGTCTAGACGTACATGGAGATCGATGGGTATGCGAGGTATATAGTGCCTCCGGTTTCGTTCAGACCCAGAATGGAATTGTAAATGGACTGTGTGTCTGACATTGGAATTCATTCTGTGTGATTGATAGCCATTAGTTGCATGGTGTGAATTGCCTGTGTGGCATGCTAAGATGCAGTGATCAAGGCTTCTGTTGAAAAGCAAAGTCTTGTGGTTGATGATCAAAGCACCGCCTGTGTAGCGTAGCTTTGTGTATAACGTGAATTCGTGAACCTCACACCCCGGTATGAACCAGAAACGGGAGAGGACATCATGGAGGGCATGCGTTTCCTTCTAGCTAGAGGTGGTGTCAGTGCTTAAACTGGCTGACATTATTATTATTTTCACCTATGTGGTTGTTGCTGTTGCGAGGCGCCTCAGATATATTGGTGACTCTGTGAAGCAGATGGAGTCATTCGTTGGCTCATTTACGCCCCAAAGGGCGGGGAGACGTAGTGTTCAGGCATTTTAATCCACATCGGTGGACCGGCCCTGACGATCCAAGGGTCACTCGAGCTATGATCCTGAGACATGGGCTAGATTGTCTCGAAGTTGGTAAGGACTATCTTTTGCCTTGGTTCATGACGGAAATCCAATTTCCAAATACGACAACATGCGATTTTGATTGTAAACCTATATTTGGCGACATAGTGGCATGGGACGCTCATGTCATCTATGATTGATATTTATGATTGTGTATGAAATTAGAAACTAACTGGAAACGAGCTAAGATGGGTGGTTTCCTGTGTATTGGTCTGATGTTGGTTTCGGCCTTTGGGGTTAATACTTAGGGGATCGTTCTCTTACTAATTTACAGTTGGAGTCTAATTAAGAATTAAACGACAAAATTTACATTTTAAGTGTTTTATTCGTATCAAGCATATTTTGGCCATTATAAGGTAAAACTCTATCCTCCGGTTTGCGTTGCATTGTGTGATGGGAACTGAGTCTTATAATGGCTTCATTTTTATAAAAAGCATTGCGATGTTTAAAAGATTTACTTGTTTTAAAGCACTGGCAATCCAATGGAGTAAACCCGTTCCGCGAAAGTAGCATGGTCCTGTGATTAGCCATATTATAAAATGTGTTAAGTAGATTTCTCATACCAGTCCCATGACTGACTCGTAGTTTGTTTCACTTGCAAACTCGGGTGCCCTTATTTCTATACGGGCAGCCTTGTATTCAGGTTTTAGCATGCTCTTTCTGGATAGCTGGAGCTGAAGATGGATTCTATCGTTTATCTCTTTTTATGCTGTTCAGCTCCTATTGTACATATTATGTTTGTTTTCCGCTGTAGACATTTATGTATAGCTGAACTGTATTTGTACTAAGTAAGATCCTGTATACTGCGTAACTCTGATGATTATGTTTGTAACGACCCGGGTTTTTGGCGATCTTGGTTATCCGATATACAACACATATCGAACATCCAAGGATCGAAAATACCGGTCATTAATGAAAGAAGTTAGAGGGTGAGGAAAGATAAGATAGAAACTTAGAATAGAAGAAGAAGAAGAACACAACATCAGAGTAACACGAACCTCACAGCGGAACGAATAACATATAATAGATAACATATCTTTGAAATAAAAGATTGTAATTGAATATACATATCATTATCAAGTACAACACTTACAACACAGCGGAAATAACTAGCTATATGATCCTGAAGCCTCCTGCTCCAGCTCTTCAAGTATTTGTAAATCCCGACTACTTGACTACCCGTACAAAATTGGGCACCAAAGAGTTTAGGGAAAACAAAACAAAATAAACTTCGGGTCAGTCATGGGACTGGTATGAGTAAAACAGTTAAAATAGTTCGAACAAGTAATCGATATCTCACAAGACCACGCCGTATAACGGAACGGGTTTTTCCCTTATGAGAATCCAAAATATCTTTATATCAAAAATCTTTTGATATTATAATAATGTCTATCAACCACAATATAATAATCATCTAGCAGAAACGCTTTCATCTCACGTTCTATATATATAGTATACAATCAAAACTGCAAGCACGTATTGGGTAATGGATTTCCAACTATGACAAGGTATGGAACCACCTTTCGCTAGTGTACCTCTAGAAAGGAATACACTGGGTTCAACGGGAACATCTTGCAACCCGGCCACACATGACCGACCACTCATTTCGCTTGAGTGTATCGAATATATATCACCAATGGTTGGGATCAACAACCGTTTCCCGAATGGGATAGCATCAACAATAGATTTTTAGAAGTAAATGAAACTCTAGATCAGGTGATTTTACACCCTAATAGGTGCGACCTACATAGCCATGCTGCCTGCCCGATTTCTGTCATTTACCGGATGTGAGGCTAGAAGCTACGCTTTATCATCACATCAGATTCACTTCGAATTCCACATTGTCAGATCCATAGAAAATCACTAATTGACGTTTACAACAGTACATTACGTGTTAGCTAAAGAAGTTTCCTTCTCCGCTTCCACTCTTGGTATGGTTGAAGAAATCAATGTACGTGACCTTCTGGAAATACTCTGTTAGACATTCATCCATACAAGTCATCCAGGAACAGGATGAACCGAAGGCACTATTCAGTACATCCATCTTAGGCACTGTTATCTAAGATTTATACAATAGCCCTTGCACTTTACTCCGTCTTCAATTATCTTTGGCATATATGATTCGCAACGCTTATGACAATACAGAGTGGTTCTTTGGATAATAATCCAACCGGTCTCTCCATATTAAAAACGTTAAAATGGTCAAAACTTCGATAGTTTGTGATTTAACCATCAAAGAAAACACGGTGTGCAAACAATGATATTATTTCCAGATGGAAATTCTATCAATCAATCATCAATCATATATATATCAATATATATATATATATATTCATATTTTCCTTATTTTCTACGTTTAGAAAATATATGTTATTAACACTGGAAAACATTTCCATTTCTACTCCATATTTCCAATTTCAATATTTGATTACGTTTCTGATTCTATTTGAAAAACATTTCCAAATCTTCTTTACTTGGATTTAAACAGATGTTTAAATCAACATCGCGACGACAACTCAAACCACTATACTTATTTACTAAAATCACTTAACCACTTTCACTCTCGAACTTTAACCATTTCTTAATTTAAAACGCAGTCAATCAAGTTGGGGTATAGCTACCTCTCAGACCTTAACTGAACCACCTTTCAAATCTCGAAATAGATAAGATTCACCTTTTTAACTCTTTAACACTTCCTTACATAACTCTCGTTCGAATAAATCTCTATTCGATAACTCCTCCCTTCGAATAACTATATTTGATAATCTCTCTTACGAATAACTAGATTCGAAAACCTTCTTCGAATAAACTAAATTCGGTTAACTTTATTTACTTAACCCTAATCGATTAACTCTTTTTACTTAACTCCTTACTTAACTCCTTTCGAATAACTAATTCGATAATTCCTTTCGATTAAACTATAATCGATAACTCCTTTCGAATAACTAATTCGATAAAACCTTTCGATTAAACTATAATCGATAACTCCTTTCGATTAAACTATAATCGATAACTCCTTTCGATTAAACTATAATCGATAACTCCTTTCGATTAAACTATAATCGATAACTCCTTTTACTTTATTCGAATAAACTATATTCGATTTATTCCTTTAACTCCATTTAACTCTATTCGAATAACTAATATTCGATAACTCTATTTAACTATTTTTCGAATAAGTAATTTTCGATAACTCCTTTTACTTTATTCGAATCACTAATATTCGATTAACTCAATTGATTCTATTCGAATAAACTATTCATTTATAAAGATTTACTTTTAGTAACAGTTCTTCACTTTACAAATGATTTCCTTTTTAGTAATGTTTTCCTTTTTATAACGTTTTCCTTTTTATAACATCCTATTCGGTTATAAACAAATTTCCTTTTTATAACTCTATTTATTTTCTAAAAATTTCCTTTTTAATTCTATTTGTAAATGGTTTTACAAATATCTCCTTTTCGATTTCATTTGTAAATGTTTTACAAATATTCCTCTTTCGATTTCATTTGTAAAGGTTTTACAAATATTCCCTATTCAATCTCATTTGTAAATGGTTTACAAGCATTTCTCTTTCTGATTGATTTGTAAATGGTTTACAAACAATTCCTCTTTCTATTTGATTTTTAAATGGTTTACAAACATTTCTCTTTCTAATCTATTTGCAAATGGTTTGCAAATAATTCCTTTACGGTTTTATTTCTAAGTATTTTCTATTTATAAATAATCAATTTATAAATAAATTTCTATTTATAAATATTCTATTAATAAATAATTCCTTTTATAAAATCTTCTTTGATTTTGTACATAAATCTATTTCAATATTCGTTTTGAAAATTTCCTTTTCACCATTCCGGTATGTTATGGTATTTAACACATCAAATCACGATGACCAATATCGTTCAAACACATATAATCGACAACAGATTATATATCACATCATATATTACAATATATGAATCACAGTAAAATAAATGTTGAGGAATCCAATTGGATTCCTCCAACCTGTCTCCCTGCATCCACAGATGTTATACAATATAAAATCAACATCACTTTCAGTTCCATATGATATATTCTGTTAAACAGAATCAATATAGAAATTCAACTAACTGACTAGCAGTTCAATCAAACAGTCAACACACAGTCAATCAGCCATTATTTAACAGTTCTAAAAATACAACATGAAATTATAAACTGTTCAGAGTTAGTGAGATTTACTCACTTTGGCAGTTCATCGTTAAAGAACGATAAACTGTTTGTTTGATTTGAATCAAACAATTTATTTCGCCATAAATTCAAACGAGCGCCAATCCACTTCCGGTCAGTTCCATTGGGTAGTGTCCGTACATACGATCCCAACGGACCCTGTTTCGCTGAATACCGTTCACGCATGACCAAGTTATGTCATTTACAAGTTTATATAAACATTAAATAGCCAAGTAATTTTAATTTAAACCTTAACGGGCCTTTCACCTTTTAAAATTCCTTAGCCCACTTAAACGTAGAACCCGCTCCAACCTCTCTTCTTCCCCGATGTCTGTTCACTGCCATAACCACGGTTTCAACCTTACACCACACCTCCACTTCTTCAACGAAACCCAAAACCAAGCTTACCAACGATCTCCTCTTCTCAAGCACTTTATTCCCATCACCGTTTCACCCAACACGAGTGCACCAATCAAAACCTGTTGTGACGACAATGAATTTCGCTCGATCCGAATCAGTCGCTAAACCGATCTAGACCGTTCGAAACCCCTGATCGTTTGAGAACAGGACAAAATAGAACGCAACCGGGAGAACATTTCATTGCTATAACAACAATTCCATCAGAATACAAGAATATACAGAGTATGAATAAGTAAATTACATTTGAAAAATATCAGAGATTACAATAAATTACATAGCAGCGGAAAATAATACAAAGCACAACTGAAGGTGATATACGGATACAGAGCTTTCCGGATATCATTCCAGCTGTAAACCAGGATCCTGAGAATATAAATCTGCAAAACCAAAACTACTAGCTGCCCGTGCGGAAAATAGGGGCACCCAGAGTTTAGGTTAAAACAATAAACTCCAGGTCAGTCATGTGACTGGTGTGAGAACTAAAACAGTTATTAATATTGGTTTTAATGTTAGGTAAATCAAGGGACCACGCCGTATAACACGGAACGGGTTTTGTAACACCCCACGCCCGCTATAGTCACTCACTAAGGGAATGCCATAACATCGGTGGAGTATTTTAGTGAATATAGAACAGAAAAATCACACCAAGACAGATATAATCAGTATTTGAAATTTAAAACATCATCTCATAACAGCGGAAATAAACATGTCTGGTTACATCATAAAACCATAATAAACGTTAAGTACAATATCTGTCAAAATAAAGAAGTACATAATCCCACTCTCTCATACAATAGCCATGACAAAAGAAAAGATAACTGGATAACTGGAGCTTTACATCTACCCAAGCTCCCAAAGCTGGAACAGCAATCCGATCAAGCTCTACTACCGCTAGGATCCACCGTAGGACCTGAGGGTTGGGAAAAAGATAAAAACAACGGGGTCAGACATAAGTCTGAGTGAGCCCTATAACCTTAACAATGCAATTATTAAAGTAATTAGGGTATGACATGAACTCGGTACGGTACCTTTGGGGATAATGACTACACTAAATAGCCAACAACATAGGATGAACTAAGATAACCGTCAGGACGCATCTACCCACCCAAGGATAATTACTAACTGCACCACACCAGTCATTCCTATTTAAAGGTTGATCCCTTCCAAGGACTTAGAAAATTTCCCCAATAATTTCAGGTACTCCTAGCCCACTACATAGGTGCCGTCTGCCCCTATCTCCACTAGGTGTACCCAGTAATTCTTACCCAGTAGTTTCGTGTACCCCTACATAGGTGCCGTCTGCCCCTATCTTTATTAGGTGTACCCACTACTCCCCATCGATCGGCTCCCTATCGTAGATACCCGTGCTGGTCCCACAGTGGGGTGTATCACTCCCCTAAAGTGGCTACCAAATACTATCAACGGTGCACGGCTTTATATCTACACGATGCAACAACGACTTATCTACCAGCCCGGGCCCACACACGCATATGAAACCCGTTGGACTTGCGTTGTCACCGCTAACCCTCTTTTGGCCTCTTATAATCAAGCCCAATATGCGTGTCCCGTCACTCGACATGGGTCGAGCCCACAAAGATACGTTTGGGATATTGGTTGAAATGGGCCCCCACAAGCTACCCACTTAAGCTTGTCAAATATCTAGTGTATCCCACTTAACCCTTTAATCATGTTTTAATTACATGTTTCCACTTGGTTAAGTATTCTAATCGTATTTTCTATTGCCACCCAAGGCAACCCACTAGATTCCACATGCCACCCAAGGCAACCACAAAATTTCCTTATGCCACCCAAGGCACCCACTTAACCCCTCATGTCCCACTACATGCTACCATGGTTAAGTGTTTCTTAATTAATTAAGACCGTGATCTCCCATAAAGACCTCCCACATTAGACTGGCTGTTATGACCGCCTGGTTAAGCCGGTAGAACCCGGGCAGTCTTACGTCATAACAGAGTCTAACCTCGTGTCTTTACCTTAATCACGTATTTAATTTATGGCTAAGACCTCTCACATTGGGCTGACATTTGTAGCAACTGGTTAAGCCGGTCGGGTCCGGGCAGTTTTACACTACAAATGAGTCCAACCTCGTGTCTTAGTCGATTAATTACACCTAATTAATCACCCCCATATTAATTATCCCTAATTAATATCAAGTTTACCATAACATGGGTAGACCTAACTCAATAGGTAAATTCCCATGGGGTAGACCTAACTCAATAGGTAAATTCCCACTTATGGTAACTTATTATTTTTTTTTTTTTTTTTTTTATGGTATGCTTAATCATACCCAATCATCCATTTATTAACATATTTACCCACCCCATCGTTCCCCACGTAAATCGTTCTCATTTTATGTCAAAATAAAAGGGGAAGATCCATCACACATAACATGGGTTTAGCATATATCTTTGTCATGGGTTAAGAGAATGTCAACTTGCATATATGAACACATATTAACCCAACTTGCATTTGAGCATACACCTAACTTGCATATTTACTCACATAACTTCATATGCATGCATAACATGTTAATCTTGCATTTAAACATACACATAACTTGCATCATTATTCACATAACTTCATATGCATGCATAACATGTTAATCTTGCATTTAAACATACACATAACTTGCATCATTATTCACATAACTTCATATGCATGCATAACATGTTAATCTTGCATTTAAACATACACATAACTTGCATCATTATTCACATAGCTTCATATGCATGCATAACATATTACATAATAGATCAATGTCCAACTTAGTGTTTTGCATCATAATCATCATGAAACATAGCACCAAACTTGCATATAGATATAACATTAAACTTGCATAAAAATGTCATGAATACATACACTAAACTTGCATGACATAGAGCATATAACTTGCAAAACACATGACATATACAATATTAAGCTTGCATAAACACATTGATCCACAAACATAACCATACATCATCATATCCTATCTTAATCAATTTAACAATTGATTATTAAGGGGATAGAAGCTCACCAAAACAAAATTAGCAAACTAATGAAGAAGATTAAGAGGCTAGAAGTTGATTTGGAATGCTATCCCTTCTCTAATTTTGATGGTGGCTCTCTCAAGTTTCAATTTGCCATAGTTTAGTTACTAGATTTAATTATGAATGAATTAGGGGAGGGTTAGGGTCTTATTTATAGGATTAGGTGAGTGTTTTAGGCCCTTAGATTAACCCTAGATTAGCTTAGGACCTTTAGATTTAGGAAATCTCTAGAACCAGCCCTCCTAGCCAGCCTGAAACCCAACCTGGTGCAACCTGGTGCACCCAGGTTCACTGGGCGCCTGGACCCTGTCGACAGGCAAGTCGACAGGCATGTCGACACCCCTGTCGACAGGCCTGTCGACAGCCCTGTCGACATGGGCTGGGCGGGAAGCTTCCCGCCTGACCCCGCCTGGCCCATTCCAAATCTGAACATTTTAAATTTTTAAATCTGTTTTAGTTTTAAATTTTCTGCAAACTTCATTGGGCCATAACTGGGCCATACGGACTCCGATTTTCGAAAACTCGGACTCTATTTCGCGTATTTTTCCGAGACGAACGCAATAACGCAGCCCGTTACCCCCAATTCCCACGTCTGAGATTATTTATCCTGTAATTAGTGAATTTTAGTATTAACTTAAAATTCGGGGTGTTACATTCTCCCCTCCTTAAAGGATTTCGTCCCCGAAATCTCTAAGCTAAGGAGAATGCATATCCTACCATCCAAACAACCATCTACTCAAATCATCAACCACAGGCATCCATTGTCCTTAGAACAATTTCTAATGATGTATGAGCATATGCAAAGAGTGTGTGTATATGTTCCCTATCTAATGTATGAACATATGCAAACCATGATAGTGCCATGCATCCATTATGTATGCGAGAAAACCCTATCGACACATACAATATCTACATGAGTGCACAATCATTCACCAAAATGCATCATCCATGTGATAACACAACCATTATACATCCATAAATATATTTTCCTACACACAATTTTATGCAATATGCAATATGAAGTGACTGAGCCGATCTAGTGCCTAGAGTGTGTGTATATGCATCCACGAGCAACCACTAGCAAACACTTGCACCCACTTGCATCCATCAACCATAACATGTCTCAAACACATGTTTCAACCATAGGTTTACCCTATCTAAAGGTCAAAGGTACTGACGAGAGGACATACCAAAGATAAGATAAGTACTAGACAAACGATAAAGGAGAAAGTAAAGACATACCCTCAAAAAGAAATGGGTACAATGAACGCATCTTTGCTTCCGTCTCCCAAGTTGCGTTGCTCTCATCTTCTCCCCATTGCACCTTGACTAGTTGAACCTCTCTGTTTCTTAACTTCCTAGTCTCTGACCCAAGGATGCGAGTAGGAGCTCGTCTAATAGTCGCATCACGCTCTATCTCTATATCTCTAAGCAAGCTCGGCTCTACCACCTCTGCGGTCTCATGTAAACATTTCCTCAGATGTGATACATGGAATACATCATGAACACCGCTAAGTCTGTCGGGCAACTCCACCCTATATGCCATCCGTCCAATCCTTTCCTTGATAGGAAACGGCCCAACAAACCTTGGTGCTAACTTCCCAACGGATCCGAAGCGAACAACATTTCTCAACGGAGATACCTTAACAAAAACCATATCCCCAACCCCAAACTCAAGATCCGTCCTTCTCTTGTCCGCATAAGATTTTTGCCTATCCTGCGCTGCTTTCATCCTTCTCCGAATCAAGTCAATCTTCTCAGAAGTCTCCCTAACCATATCAGGCCCAAGCAAGATCTTATCCGTAGATTCCCACCAACATGTAGGTGATCGACAAGGCCTTCCATAGAGAGCTTCGAAAGGAGCCATACCAATACTGGACTGAAAGCTGTTATTATATGCGAACTCCACCAATGGAAGATGCTCTTCCCATGTACCTCCAAAATCTAAGATACAAAGTCTCAAAAGGTCTTCTAGAACACGATTCACCCTCTCAGTCTGGCCGTCTGTCTGAGGATGATATGCGGTGCTCAGACACAATTGAGTCCCCACTGCCTCTTGCAAACTTCTCCAGAACTCACTAGTGAAGATAGGATCTCGATCACTCACTATGCTAGAGGGTACCCCATGCAATCGAACTATCTCTCGAAGATATACTGAAGCTAGCCATGGAGCGGTCCTCTTGCTCTTCACAGGTATGAAATGGGCGCTCTTAGTAAGTCTATCTACCACCACCCAAATTCCTGTATTACCCTTTCTCGATCTGGGTAACCCGTCAATAAAATCCATCGAGACGCTATCCCACTTCCACTGCGGAACTTCCAATGGATGAAGCAACCCACCTGGTTTCCTTTGCTCCGCCTTCACTTGCTGGCACACCAAACATCGAGCGACATACTCGGCCACATCTTTCTTCATACCGGGCCAGAAGAAAACCCTCTTCATATCTTGGTACATCTTATCCCCACCGGGATGAATGGTCATCCTAGAACGGTGTGCATCATCAAGAATAACCTTCCTCAACCCTTCATCTTGCGGTACACAAAGTCTACCGTCTCTACGCAAGCACCCCCTATCGTCTAGGGTGTACCTACTCAAATGGCTGGACGACTCCCCCCTTATGAGCTTCTCTATCAACTCAACCAACTGTGGGTCGTCCCTCTGGGCTTCCCCAATCCGCCCCAAAAGAGTAGGCCTAACTTCCAAGGAAGCTAGCAAACCGGGTACATAATCAATGGAAGGTCTGAAATCAAACATCGAGATAAACT
Organism: Allium sativum; assembly: GCA_030737875.1. Classification (NCBI taxonomy): domain Eukaryota; kingdom Viridiplantae; phylum Streptophyta; class Magnoliopsida; order Asparagales; family Amaryllidaceae; genus Allium; species Allium sativum. The sequence continues at coordinate 499,084,577 of CM060920.1, forward strand.
CCAGGCTTCGTTGTTCCACGAACAATGGACTCAAGGACAACCTCTTCCTGCTCAAGGCGTCTGCCACCACGTTACCCTTGCCAGGGGTATACGCTATCTCGAAATCATAGGATGCTAAGAACTCCATCCACCTTTGCTGTCTTAAGTTTAGATCCTTCTGAGAGAACAAGTACTTCAAGGATTTATGGTCAGTGAACAACTCGAATCTCTCACCAAGAAGATAATGGCGCCAGATCTTAAGCGCAAAAACAATAGCGGCCAACTCTAGATCATGGGTAGGGTAATTTTTCTCATGTGGCCTTAACTGCCTTCCACCATAGGCTATTACCCTTCCCTCTTGCATTAAGACTGCGCCAAGTCCTGTCCCACAGGCATCGGTATAGACAACAAATGGCTTGCTCCCATCTGGCAACACTAAAACTGGAGCCGTGGTTAAAGCTCTCTTTAACCGTCGGAACGCATCATCACAATCTACATCCCATGCAAAAACAAGATTCTTCTTCGTTAAGCGGGTTAATGGGGCTGATATCTTCGCGAAGTCTTTAATAAACTTCCTATAATAACCCGCCAACCCCAAGAAACTTCTTACTTCGGTAGCATTTTTCGGAACCTTCCAATCCTGAATTGGTACTACCTTCGCGGGATCCACAGCTATCCCTTCCTTGGAGACCACGTGCCCCAAGAACCGTACTTCCTTCCTCCAGAAGTGACATTTAGAGAATTTAGCCTTAAGGCTATGTGCTCGAAGAGTCTTCAATACTTCCCCAAGATGTAGGGCATGCTCTTCTTCACTCTTAGAGAATACTAAGATATCATCCACAAAGACCACCACGAATTTATTAAGGAACTCCCTGAACACCCTACTCATCAAATCAACGAAATATGCAGGGGCGTTCGTCAACCCAAATGGCATCACTAGCCACTCATAGAAACCATCCGGAGTTCTAAAGGCAGTCTTGTCTATGCTATCCTCAGCCACCCTCAACTGATGAAATCCCGTGGCTAAGTCCAACTGAGAAAATACTAAAGCGCCAACCAACTGATCGAAAAGATCATCTATCCTCGGCAATGGGTGTCTATTCTTCTTTGTGAGCTTGTTGAGTTCTCTATAGTCTACACAAAGTCTGAGGGACCCATCTGCCTTCGTAGCAAAAACTACTGGAGCACCCCACTCCGATATGCTCCGTCTTATGAACCCCTTCTCAAGCAACTCCCCTACTTGCTTATGGAGTTCCCTCCTCTCACGAGGAGCCATGTGGCGCACTGGTAAAGATACCGGTTTAGCATTATCCACCAAATATATTCGGAAGTCAATCTCCCTCTTCGGAGGTAAGCCCCTCACCTCCTCAAACACATCCGGATATTCCCGGACCACTCTAACAGATTGCAAACTCTCGACCGAAGCGTCAAGCGATTCAAGATAACTTAGCATAACAGAATCCCTGGGATTACAAGAGATCTCGAGAGTGTTACCCAAGCGGGTCATGAGCCTAACAACTCTCCTTTCGCAATCAAGAACGGCACCATTACTGGATAACCAGTCCATGCCCAAAATCAACCCATAGCCCGTGAAGCCCAATACAAAAGCATCACATCTAAACTCAATGCTAAGTATAGAAATCTTCAAACCCAAACATATCATGGACAAATAAGTGGAGCCCCCAATTGGGTTTGAAACAACCAAGGGATCATCTACAAGACTGGTGTCTAAGTGCAGTGACTCAACTAATGATGATGAAATAAACGAATGCGATGCGCCTGAATCAAACAATGTACGGACTGGATGGTCAAATAGAAAAACCAGACTTTCAACGGAAATAGTTCTACCTCTCTCCTGAATCGGTGGAACCGCGAGAGCCTGTACTTGCCCCCTAGCCTGACTCGGTGCCATAAGAGCTTGCACCTGTCCTCCTGAGGTAGATCCCGTCCTTTGCCCCTTCTTAGGGCAATCTTTCACTAAATGCCCTGCTTCGCCACAGTTGAAGCAGCCAGTCTTCTTTTTCTTGCGACAATCCTTGCTTAGGTGGCCAGGTGTCCCACAATTGAAACACTTCTTCTTCTTGCCCTTGCCACCGTTGCCTTTCCCACCTTTGCTTTGCTGTTGTTGAGGTCTCTTTTGATCTCCCTTCTTCTCGGGTGCCTTATTAGCACTAGGACCCTTCTCTTCCTCATACATGAGTGCCATGTCAACTAGCTTCTCAAAGGTGGCCCCCATAGGGATATGAGTCATAGCCAACCCATGCATAGGTTCATTCAAGCCTTTCACAAAAGTTTCAGATCCTTGAAAAGGTTTCCCTCCCATAGCTTTAAACTCCTTACAAGTCTTAGCAAAAGTATCCGTGCGAGGAGGAGGGGGAGGAGGAAGATCGGGTGCTACGGTTGGTGGAGGAACATTTGCTGGACCCGTAGTGGTGGCCCTAGCCTCCATCAATCTCCTATACCATACTGGTATCGTCACACCCTCCGGAAAATTAAGATTCTCGGCCATGCTGAAACGAAAAAGGAAAGATTCAAAATGGAGAATTCGAAGGATATAGATATGGCTATTGGGGATTATGCTTTTCTTTCAAAAACTTTTCTCTTTAAAAGACATGTTTTTGAAAATATCTTTTCCAAAAATGTTTTAGAAAAATAGTTTTCTAAAGATTTTATCTGTTCCGGTAACCTTTGCTCTGATACCACGTGTAACACCCCACGCCCGCTATAGTCACTCACTAAGGGAATGCCATAACATCGGTGGAGTATTTTAGTGAATATAGAACAGAAAAATCACACCAAGACAGATATAATCAGTATTTGAAATTTAAAACATCATCTCATAACAGCGGAAATAAACATGTCTGGTTACATCATAAAACCATAATAAACGTTAAGTACAATATCTGTCAAAATAAAGAAGTACATAATCCCACTCTCTCATACAATAGCCATGACAAAAGAAAAGATAACTGGATAACTGGAGCTTTACATCTACCCAAGCTCCCAAAGCTGGAACAGCAATCCGATCAAGCTCTACTACCGCTAGGATCCACCGTAGGACCTGAGGGTTGGGAAAAAGATAAAAACAACGGGGTCAGACATAAGTCTGAGTGAGCCCTATAACCTTAACAATGCAATTATTAAAGTAATTAGGGTATGGCATGAACTCGGTACGGTACCTTTGGGGATAATGACTACACTAAATAGCCAACAACATAGGATGAACTAAGATAACCGTCAGGACGCATCTACCCACCCAAGGATAATTACTAACTGCACCACACCAGTCATTCCTACTTAAAGGTTGATCCCTTCCAAGGACTTAGAAAATTTCCCCAATAATTTCAGGTACTCCTAGCCCACTACATAGGTGCCGTCTGCCCCTATCTCCACTAGGTGTACCCAGTAATTCTTACCCAGTAGTTTCGTGTACCCCTACATAGGTGCCGTCTGCCCCTATCTTTATTAGGTGTACCCACTACTCCCCATCGATCGGCTCCCTATCGTAGATACCCGTGCTGGTCCCACAGTGGGGTGTATCACTCCCCTAAAGTGGCTACCAAATACTATCAACGGTGCACGGCTTTATATCTACACGATGCAACAACGACTTATCTACCAGCCCGGGCCCACACACGCATATGAAACCCGTTGGACTTGCGTTGTCACCGCTAACCCTCTTTTGGCCTCTTATAATCAAGCCCAATATGCGTGTCCCGTCACTCGACATGGGTCGAGCCCACAAAGATACGTTTGGGATATTGGTTGAAATGGGCCCCCACAAGCTACCCACTTAAGCTTGTCAAATATCTAGTGTATCCCACTTAACCCTTTAATCATGTTTTAATTACATGTTTCCACTTGGTTAAGTATTCTAATCGTATTTTCTATTGCCACCCAAGGCAACCCACTAGATTCCACATGCCACCCAAGGCAACCACAAAATTTCCTTATGCCACCCAAGGCACCCACTTAACCCCTCATGTCCCACTACATGCTACCATGGTTAAGTGTTTCTTAATTAATTAAGACCGTGATCTCCCATAAAGACCTCCCACATTAGACTGGCTGTTATGACCGCCTGGTTAAGCCGGTAGAACCCGGGCAGTCTTACGTCATAACAGAGTCTAACCTCGTGTCTTTACCTTAATCACGTATTTAATTTATGGCTAAGACCTCTCACATTGGGCTGACATTTGTAGCAACTGGTTAAGCCGGTCGGGTCCGGGCAGTTTTACACTACAAATGAGTCCAACCTCGTGTCTTAGTCGATTAATTACACCTAATTAATCACCCCCATATTAATTATCCCTAATTAATATCAAGTTTACCATAACATGGGTAGACCTAACTCAATAGGTAAATTCCCATGGGGTAGACCTAACTCAATAGGTAAATTCCCACTTATGGTAACTTATTATTATTTTTTTTTTTTTTTTTATGGTATGCTTAATCATACCCAATCATCCATTTATTAACATATTTACCCACCCCATCGTTCCCCACGTAAATCGTTCTCATTTTATGTCAAAATAAAAGGGGAAGATCCATCACACATAACATGGGTTTAGCATATATCTTTGTCATGGGTTAAGAGAATGTCAACTTGCATATATGAACACATATTAACCCAACTTGCATTTGAGCATACACCTAACTTGCATATTTACTCACATAACTTCATATGCATGCATAACATGTTAATCTTGCATTTAAACATACACATAACTTGCATCATTATTCACATAACTTCATATGCATGCATAACATGTTAATCTTGCATTTAAACATACACATAACTTGCATCATTATTCACATAACTTCATATGCATGCATAACATGTTAATCTTGCATTTAAACATACACATAACTTGCATCATTATTCACATAGCTTCATATGCATGCATAACATATTACATAATAGATCAATGTCCAACTTAGTGTTTTGCATCATAATCATCATGAAACATAGCACCAAACTTGCATATAGATATAACATTAAACTTGCATAAAAATGTCATGAATACATACACTAAACTTGCATGACATAGAGCATATAACTTGCAAAACACATGACATATACAATATTAAGCTTGCATAAACACATTGATCCACAAACATAACCATACATCATCATATCCTATCTTAATCAATTTAACAATTGATTATTAAGGGGATAGAAGCTCACCAAAACAAAATTAGCAAACTAATGAAGAAGATTAAGAGGCTAGAAGTTGATTTGGAATGCTATCCCTTCTCTAATTTTGATGGTGGCTCTCTCAAGTTTCAATTTGCCATAGTTTAGTTACTAGATTTAATTATGAATGAATTAGGGGAGGGTTAGGGTCTTATTTATAGGATTAGGTGAGTGTTTTAGGCCCTTAGATTAACCCTAGATTAGCTTAGGACCTTTAGATTTAGGAAATCTCTAGAACCAGCCCTCCTAGCCAGCCTGAAACCCAACCTGGTGCAACCTGGTGCACCCAGGTTCACTGGGCGCCTGGACCCTGTCGACAGGCAAGTCGACAGGCATGTCGACAGGCCTGTCGACAGCCCTGTCGACATGGGCTGGGCGGGAAGCTTCCCGCCTGACCCCGCCTGGCCCATTCCAAATCTGAACATTTTAAATTTTTAAATCTGTTTTAGTTTTAAATTTTCTGCAAACTTCATTGGGCCATAACTGGGCCATACGGACTCCGATTTTCGAAAACTCGGACTCTATTTCGCGTATTTTTCCGAGACGAACGCAATAACGCAGCCCGTTACCCCCAATTCCCACGTCTGAGATTATTTATCCTGTAATTAGTGAATTTTAGTATTAACTTAAAATTCGGGGTGTTACAGGTTTCCTCCCAAGAATACCAGTGCATAGAATAAACAGCGCAATGCTTTTTCTAAAAATGAAGCTATTATAAGACCCAGGTCCCATCACACAATGCAACGCAAGACGGAGGATAGGGTTTTCCCTTATAATAGCCAAACATGCTTGGTACGTTTAAAACAAATCATTTGATACTATAATAAGTGTATAGTGTCAAAACAATTTCAATCATAAATATAAATCATAGACGGCATGGGTACCATCTATCATGTCGCCATACTAGGCTCTACAAATAAAACCGAGATACACGTATTGGAAATTGGATTTCCATCATGAGTCGAGGCAAGGGGCAAGCTCCTCTCTGCTTCGAGACACTCTAGCAAATGCCTCAGGACTACACACTCTGGGCAACCCCGGATACGGCTGGGCCGGTCCTCACTTACGTTAGAGGATTGGCAATTCCTGAACACACGTTTCCCGGTCCTTACAGACCTATAATCGAGGCGCCTCATTCCAACAACCACAAAGGTGAAAAGTATTTATCCCCCAGGGCTGGTAAGTCACTGACACCACCAAAGCTAGAAAGAAACGTCGTGCTCTCCCAGCGGTCCGTATCCCGTTTTTGACTCATACCGAGGTGTGAGGCTCGCGAATTTACGCTATACCCAAAGCTACACCACAAAGGCCGTGTTTTGATCATCAACCACAAGACTTTGCTTTTCAACAGAAGCCTTGATCATTGCATCTTAGTGTGCCACACAGGCAATTCATGCCATGCGACTGATGTCCATCGATATACAACCTCTGAGCTCGTACGTCTCAGAGAAGGGCGTTAAGCAAAAGAATAAATTCTCCGCCGCCAAACAGATGTATATTTAACAGAAGTCAATCAACACAGAATAAAATCCAATGTCAGACACACAATCCATTTACAAGTTCGTTCTGGGTCTGAACGAAACCGGAGGCACTTTCCTCGCATATCCATCGATCTCCAAGTACGTCTGGACGACCACCAACTATTTCCCTCCTCTTGGGTGTACAGCCCAATCAGGATCGTCAGTAATTACCCAAACGATGTGAAGACTTCCGGTCTTCGACCACCGTCTTCATCTTCGACTTATCGTCGAATCGGTTATTCAGAATGGGTATAAACCCGGACTTTCCGAACAACCCGCGTATATTAAAAACAAATGTTACACAAACACAACATACGCCTCATTCCAATGCAGAATATCCTTTTATTCACGAAATCACATTCTTAGGGAAAAGTTCCCATTAATTTTATCCAAGATAAATTCTTTAAAATTTATCCTTTAATCTTCCTTTGGATGTCGTTTCAAACCGAATTATGGTTTTCCAAACTAGTCGAGATTAGCGAACCACTCCGAAGTAATTATTTATTTTATTTCCCAATCCCAACCTATTCATCCCATGAAGCAAAACTGGTAATACTCCATATCTAACACCATGGTGTTATCGGTAAAATTAATTACCATTTCACGTTCAAATCTAATTAAAGATTTAACTATCGCTTTGGAGCAAAACTGGTAATACTCCATTCTCGCTCATTTTCTAAATTTGGTAATTTAGATTACAAATTCTCATTTCAATCTAATTGCAGATTCATCAAAACTCCCTTTACTGGGTTAAAGAACTAATGTCATTTAAAACACAGTTCACGACGAACCCAAATCATATTCTATTTATCGTCGGGTTAAAGAACTAGTGTTGTTTAAAACACAGTTCACGATAAACCCACAAATCAATTCTAGTTCAATTCAAATCAAATATATTAGGAATTCCGATTATTTAAAACCCCTTTTTAAATCTAATTTATTTATTTAAAAAAAAATCGGGTTTTAAATTTAGTTCAATCTAGTTCATTTCGATAAAAAATCTATTTTTATCTTTTCAAATATGGAGTTTTTCATCCCCAAATTTTCCCAAATCATTTCTTCTGATTTTACACAAATTATTACTATTTTTAATAATTTTATCAAGGCCCGTACAGTCGATTTCCACCAATGGCCATCGAACTGCATTTACAGCGACCTTTTTCAAATTTGATTTGGATGTATCTCAAAATCCAACCGTTAGATTTCAAATTTCTAATATTCGTTAGAAAGCTCTTTTCGATACGAACCCAACGGTTCCGGTTTTAGGAGAATCCGACGGTCGAATCTCCCGTAATTTCCGTTTGAAATAAATGGTCGAAATTCACGAACTACCGCGGCGCGCCGCGTTCTATTCAGGCCATTTTATTATATATATATATATATAATATATATAATATATTTCGTCGATTTCTATTTAAAACGGATTTTATAAATAGTTTTGAATTCGTTTCAAAATTCATTTAAATTCAATTCGAATTCAACTCGTTTTCCATTCAAATCAAATTCGTTATATATTCAATTGAAATCAAATTCGTTATATATTCAATTCATTTCGAAATCGTTTTATATTCAATTCATTTCGAAATTGTTTTATATTCAATTCATTTCGAAATTGTTTTATATTCAATTCATTTCGAAATCGTTTTATATTCAATTCATTTCGAAATCGTTTTCAATTCAATTCATTTCGAAATCGTTTTCAATTCAATTCATTTCGAAATCGTTTTCAATTCAATTCATTTCGAAATCGTTTTCATATTCAATTCATTTCAAAATCGTTTTATATTCAATTCATTTCGAAATCGTTTTCAATTCAATTCATTTTGAAATCGTTTTATATTCAATTCATAACGAAATCGTTTTATATTCAATTCATTTCGAAATCGTTTTCAATTCAATTCATTTCGAAATTGTTTTCAATTCAATTCATTTCGAAATCGTTTTATATTCAATTCAAAACGAATAAAATCGATATAAATATCGTTCACGTCAAAATGGCGTCAATCTAATCAATACAGCTTCATATATTTCTATTTTCAAATATTCTATTCAACAAATGAATAATTATTTTTGTCAACACACGACTAATCTCAACGAATGAGTACTGTCCACGTGTGACTATTTTTGTTATTTTTAATATATTTTATAAAAATTAGGGTATCTATCGTTTGATATCAAATCAGACTCCAACCGTAAATTAGCAAGAGAACGATTCCCTAAATATTAACCCCGAAGGCCGAAACCAACATCAGATCAATACCCAGGAGACCACTCATCTTATCTATTTTCCAGTTGATTTCTAATTTCATATATGATAAAGATGTGAATTTTATTGTTAAAATATTTCGTTCAACACATGACTAATCTCAACGGATGAGTACAGCCAACACATGAACCTTTATTTTATAATATTCTTTATTTTCCCGATTGGAATGAGGCCCAATCAATTACCATATAGCGTTAACTATATGGATTCCATACCACACATGCATATAATAGGAACGATAAACAATCAACCATCATCCAAAGTGCACTACACTGTATAAGCATCAAATATAGATATCTAACGCTTATAACAGCCTGTCAATCAATCGATCGACATATTTAATCAATCAGGATGAGTGATCTTCATATTTCATCCCAACACCCGTGTGGGGTTTCAAATCAACAAACATATATTTTTATTTGTGCAGTTGGGCGATGTGTAAAATTTATCGTCCCAATCAATGTCCTTCGAATAAGTGTACATAAACAAACCGTCCGGTTTGTAAATGAATAATTGTTTATTCACATTCACGTTAAAAATTATATTTTTAACGATAAAATATTTTATTTTAAAAAATGAATTTTTATTCAGTTCATTTACAAAATAAAAATGATATTTTTATTTTTCTAATTTATTTTAGAAAATTTCGGCGGCATAACGGCACGATACTAGAAACGGGACAAGGCCTAGCCTTATCCCCGGTCTAGTGAAGGCCCACGCCATTCACACATCAATCAATCCATTCCATTTCACCAAACAAATCAAATTTCAATCAAATAATATAACTAATTTTTGCAATCAAACAAACAAGTCCATGGTCTGTGGACGATTGTGTCGGGTGCTACTAAACACCGTCTGCATCCTAGTATATATATATAACTAGAAAAGAAATTGAAGGGTGAGAAATTCTCACCTAAAGCTATCCAACTTCACGACACTTCTATTCTAGAAAATCTTGTCGTTCTCGCCTTTTGCCACTTTCGTTGCTCGTAGCCACTACATATATAAAAATCGAATTTTTACTTCGCTAGTCAATATATAAAAATCGAATTTTTACTATGCTATTCAATATATAAAAATCGAATTTTTACTTCGCTATTCAATATATAAAAATCGAATTTTTACTTCGCTATTCAATATATAAAAATCGAATTTTTACTATGCTATTCAATATATAAAAATCGAATTTTTATTATTCTATTCAATATATAAAAATCGAATTTTTACCTTGTTATTCAATATATAAAAATCGAATTTTTATTATACTATTCAATATATAAAAATCGAATTTTTATTATACTATTCAATATATAAAAATCGAATTTTTATTATACTATTCAATATATAAAAATCAATTTTTTATTATACTATTCAATATATAAAAATCAAATTTTTATTTCGTTGCCATATAGATAAAAATTCTATTTTTACTTTGTTATTCTCTATATAAAGGTCTCGCCTTTTCAATTATAAAGATTTCGCCTTTTCAAATATAAAGATTTCGCCTTTTCAAATATAAAGATTTCGCCTTTTCAAATATAAAGATTTCGCCTTTTCAAATATAAAGATTTCGCCTTTCTATAGAAAAATTATATTTCACTTCATTATAAAAATCAAATTTTTATCTTGCTATCGTATTTATAAAAATCGAATTTTTATTCTAATGGTAACCTTATAAAGATCGCATCTTTACCCAAATGAAGACATCATAAAAATCTTGTTTTTCCTTGATTAAAAATATCATCTTTTCCAATTAAAAATATCAACTTTCATGTTATAAAAATATAACTCTTCATCGTATAAAAATATAGCCTTTTCGATATGAAAAATATCGCCTTTTCAATATTAAAAATTCGACCTTTGTATTTTAAAAATTATTTCTTTTCTATTTTAAAAATCATTTCTTTTCTATTTTAAAACTAAAAATATGGACTTTCCTTTAAAAATTATATTTTCAAGCCAATGTGAACTTATACTTTAAATCTGAAAATAATTCAATGTTGTTTCATATCAAAATCTGAATTTGCATCTCCGTTTATTTTAAATTAAAACTGAAAACAAACATACTTTTTAATTTATATAAAACTGATTTATATATATATATAAAGATAAAGGAATAAATAAAACAACTCACAGCAATCTGGGATGGATGGGGGGAGGCCTGTGGTCGGCGCTCAGGCGAAGGAGGGGGGGACGCGACGCTCGACTGGACGGAGGGTGAGTGCGTCGGAGGGGGGGGGGGACTGCCGCGAGGTCGAGGGGAGGAGGGGGCTGTCGCGGAGAAGATGGAGGGAGGGGGAAGTAAGGCGGCGGTCGATCGGCGAGGGTGGTGGAGCGTCGAAGTTTGGGCGGCGCGATTAATTAGGGCATAGTTTTTTTTTTTCTTTTCGTTTTGAAATGAACGGGGGGGGGGGGGGGGTCGGCTGATAAAAGGAGAAGATTATATATTTTATTTTATTTTTATTTAATTATTTAATTCATCTTAAAGTTGACTTTCCGTTTGAACTCGAAATCAAGCCCACCGACTGTCGCCCCTAGCTGATTACCCCCATTCCGAACACAATGGGATATGTATCGCAAGCTGATTCGATCGTTTCGATCAGTTTTCATCAAAATCAACATATAACTCTATATATTGAATTTGAACGCGCATTTCAATTTACTGGGGTCACATACTAACTTGAAAAATTCCAGAAAAATATTTTCTGGCATCGTATTGACGATACGGTCCTAACAAAACTAGTTTCGTCGAATTCTGAGATCGTTAGAAAAATGGCCAATTTCCAGTCGATTAAAATCAACTGAAATTGGTCAATCGCGTTTTCCTTTGCCACGCTCACATATTGATTCGAAAAATTATGAAATTTGGAATCTAGCAATAACTTGACATCACAGACCCAACAAAAGTGGTTTCGTCGAAATCCGAGGTCGTTTGCAAAATGTCTATTTTTAAGGGCCTGAATTCCATAGCGACTATTCAGAATTTTCAACAGGACATATCTTTTGATTCCCGCTATGAAATTTCGATTTTTCGGATTCGTTGGAAAGATATTATCAAAAAGATCCTAATGATTTTGGTTTCACTAAAATCCGGATTGTTTTGCACCCGGTATGTTCAATTGAAGTTTTGAAATCGAATTATCGAAATACCGCGCCAATTTCAATTCTATTTATAATTATATATAAATATTTATATTCTAACGACGACGCGTATAATATATAAGTTCTAAATATATTCAAAATAGATTTCTCGTCGATATTATTTAAAATGATCTATTTTAAATGTTCAAAATTCGCAAAAATTGCCAAAATAAAAATTTTAAACTGGCCCAGATTTTCCGGGTTATTACAATCTCCCCCACTTAAAACTTTTCGTCCCAGAAAAGGAACAAAGTCGAAAGTGGTTTGATTAATCAACTCTACGTTCGATCTGGCTTCCATTCTCCAACTTTTCAGTTTCTGAGAATTTTCAAATTTTCAAAAATTTGGCTAACACCCTAAATTTTCGAAAAATTTCGCCATAACCTCCCCTGCACCGGGAGCCACGGGAAAATCCCGAAATTGCCATACAGGCCTTCTGATCTCAAAAAGAAAAAGAAAAAGCCAAGCGGCTAGCCAATAGGCTCATAAAATCATTATCACCCAAACAAAACAGTAAACCAATCAATGTCCTTCGAATAGGTGTACATAAACAAACCGTCCGGTTTGTAAATGAATAATTGTTTATTCACATTCACGTTAAAAATTATATTTTGACGATAAAATATTTTATTTTAACACATGAATTTTTATTCAGTTCATTTACAAAATAAAAATGATATTTTTATTTTTCTAATTTATTTTAGAAAATTTCGGCGGCATAACGGCACGATACTAGAAACGGGACAACGCCTAGCCTTATCCCCGGTCTAGTGAAGGCCCACGCCATTCACACATCAATCAATCCATTCCATTTCACCAAACAACTCAAATTTCAATCAAATAATATAACTAATTTTTTCAATCAAACAAACAAGTCCATGGTCTGTGGACGATTGTGTCGGGTGCTACTAAACACCGTCTGCATCCTAGTATATATATATATATAACTAGAAAAGAAATTGAAGGGTGAGAAATTCTCACCTAAAGCTATCCAACTTCACGACACTTCTATTCCAGAAAATCTTGTCGTTCTCGCCTTTTCCCACTTTCGTTGCTCGTAGCCACTACATATATAAAAATCAAATTTTTACTTCGCTAGTCAATATATAAAAATCGAATTTTTACTATGCTATTCAATATATGAAAATCGAATTTTTACTTCGCTATTCAATATATAAAAATCGAATTTTTACTTCGCTATTCAATATATAAAAATCGAATTTTTACTTCGCTATTCAATATATAAAAATCAAATTTTTATTATCCTATTCAATATATAAAAATCGAATTTTTACCTTGTTATTCAATATATAAAAATCAAATTTTTATTATACTATTCAATATATAAAAATCGAATTTTTATTATACTATTCAATATATAAAAATCGAATTTTTATTATACTATTCAATATATAAAAATCAAATTTTTATTATACTATTCAATATATAAAAATCAAATTTTTATTTCGTTGCCATATAGATAAAAATTCTATTTTTACTTTGTTATTCTCTATATAAAGGTCTCGCCTTTTCAACTATAAAGATTTCGCCTTTTCAAATATAAAGATTTCGCCTTTTCAAATATAAAGATTTCGCCTTTTCAAATATAAAGATTTCGCCTTTTCAAATATAAAGATTTCGCCTTTCTATAGAAAAATTATATTTCACTTCATTATAAAAATCAAAATTTTATCTTGCTATCGTATTTATAAAAATCGAATTTTTATTCTAATGGTAACCTTATAAAGATCGCATCTTTACCCAAATGAAGACATCATAAAAATCTTGTTTTTCCTTGATTAAAAATATCATCTTTTCTAATTAAAAATATCAACTTTCATGTTATAAAAATATAACTCTTCATCGTATAAAAATATAGCCTTTTCGATATGAAAAATATCGCCTTTTCAATATTAAAAATTCGACCTTTCTATTTTAAAAATTATTTCTTTTCTATTTTAAAAATCATTTCTTTTCTATTTTAAAACTAAAAATATGGACTTTCCTTTAAAAATTATATTTTCAAGCCAATGTGAACTTATACTTTAAATCTGAAAATAATTCAATGTTGTTTCATATCAAAATCTGAATTTGCATCTCCGTTTATTTTAAATTAAAACTGAAAACAAACATACTTTTTAATTTATATAAAACTGATTTATATATATATAAAAAAAAGATAAAGGAATAAATAAAACAACTCACAGCAATCTGGGATGGATGGGGGGAGGGCTGTGGTCGGCGCTCAGGCGAAGGAGGGGGGGACGCGGCGCTCGACTGGACGGAGGGTGGGTGCGTCCGGGGGGGGGGGGGGTGGAACTGCCGCGAGGTCGAGGGGAGGAGGGGGTTGTCGCGGAGAAGATGGAGGGAGGGGGAAGTAAGGCGGCGGTCGATCGGCGAGGGTGGTGGAGCGTCGAAGTCTGGGCGGGGCGATTAATTAGGGCATAGTTTTTTTTTTTCGTTTTGAAATGAACGGGGGGGGGTCGGCTGATAAAAGGAGAAGATTATATATTTTATTTTATTTTTATTTAATTATTTAATTCATCTTAAAGTTGACTTTCCGTTTGAACTCGAAATCAAGCCCACCGACTGTCGCCCCTAGCTAATTACCCCCATTCCGAACACAATGGGATATGTATCGCAAGCTGATTCGATCGTTTCGATCAGTTTTCGTCAAAATCAACATATAACTCTATATATTGAATTTGAACGCGCATTTCAATTTACTGGGGTCACATACTAACTTGACAAATTCCAGAAAAATATTTTCTGGCTTCCTATTGACGATACGGTCCTAACAAAACTAGTTTCGTCGAATTCTGAGATCGTTAGAAAAATGGCCAATTTCCAGTCGATTAAAATCAACTGAAATTGGTCAATCGCGTTTTCCTTTGCCACGCTCACATATTGATTCGAAAAATTATGAAATTTGGAATCTAGCAATAACTTGACATCACGGACCCAACAAAAGTGGTTTCGTCGAAATCCGAGGTCGTTTGCAAAATGTCTATTTTTAAGGGCCTGAATTCCATAGCGACTATTCAGAATTTTCAACTGGACATATCTTTTGATTCCCGCTATGAAATTTCGATTTTTCGGATTCGTTGGAAAGATATTATCAAATAAATCCTAATGTTTTTGGTTTCACTAAAATCCGGATTGTTTTGCACCCGGTATGTTCAATTGAAGTTTTGAAATCGAATTATCGAACTACCGCGCCAATTTCAATTCTATTTATCATTATATATAAATATTTATATTCTAACGACGACGCGTATAATATACGTTCTAAATATATTCAAAATAGATTTCTCATCGATATTATTTAAAATGATCTATTTTAAATGTTCAAAATTCGCTAAAATTGCCAAAATAAAAAATTTAAACTGGCCCAGATTTTCCGGGTTATTACACCCGTCCTCAGCAAAAACTCGCGCTCCAGTAAATATCACCGAACTCAATTTTCATCGAAATCCACAAGCGTAGCACACAAGGTGCGGAATCTTATCCTGAACTCAAAAACAACGTCTGAATTTCGAATCAAGGCATGAACTTCTTAAAAACTCTAAACCTAGGGTCGCTGCTGAAAAACTCGACTCCCACAGTGAACTTCGAACTTGCCAAAACCAGTATAGTGATGTAGAGAAATCTTTTAGGAGCTCATATATATGTATTACGTGATTTTAGGATTTTTCTACCATTTGTTTTGATTTTAAAACGAGGAAGGTTTTACTGAAAATGGGAAGAACACTGGCGGCTCAAGAGAATACTTTATATGGGGACAGATTTTCTTGTGTGGTTGAAGGGGGTAGTAGGTGGCCTTTGTTTGGTTCACTCATTTTGTTAGGATATTTTACTTTTTATTTAATTTATATTGTCATAAGAGTCTTTAAAAATTCCTGTGTTCACTTATGATACCCAAAAATCACCAAAATGGACATACAGGTAGAGTTCGACATTACGGTCCTAACGAAACTGGTTTTGTCGAATTCCGACTTCGTTTGCAAAAGTGGCTATTTTTAAAGCCCTAAATAACCCATTTATATATATAAATATATTTAAATATAAATAAATTTAATATTAATAAATTAATATTATCGTATATATTCACAACAGAATATCATACAGCTCCACTGGGATTTATAACTCTATATTTCAATCTGGGTCAACCCGATATTCGATTTATATTGAAATTCCTATTTAAACTATAAATAATTCCTTTATAAATTATAAAGGAATTCCATAGCGACTTTTCTAAAATTTGATTTGGACATAAACCAAAATCTACACAACGAAATCCCGATTTTTCTCTTCCATCCGAAAGATATACTTCACCAGCTCCGAACGTTTCTTGTTTCACAGAAATCCGGCTTAAAACGAATCATGTACATTCAGTTGAAGTTCAAATCGCCAAATAGCGAACTGCAACGCCATTTCAAGCTCGATTTTAATTATATTATAACTTTACATTCAAAATGTCATTTATATAATATCTTCGTCATTCAAATTCAATTCCAAGCTGAATTAAATATCACAGATGATCCAGTTCACACCATATCGCCATTTCAGCCAATTCTGATTATTTCGGAATTAAATATATTATTTAATTTATTATTTTAATTAAATATTCACCATTATTTAATTCAACGATCGTGAAATCCTTTTAATCACCTTTTAAATAATTAAATAAACTGATTATTATACCGCTGAAAGTGCGGGTCATTACATTCTTCCCCACTTAAAATAATTTCGTCCTCGAAATTGCTATGGTAGAGGACGACCGTATCGACTGGTTAGAAAATTTGTTCACTTCTTAATTTCAGTTTCAACTGAACCAATTTAATTTCAATTAAAATATTAATCAATTCTTATCATCGAAAATTTTCAAAAATCCTGAAAATTTTCTAACGCCTTGACTTTTCGAGAAATTTCGCCAGCACCTCCTTTGTACTGGTCAATCGGCCAAACTCCAACTCGCCTCTCTGGGCCATCTCCATCCCAAAAGAAAATCAAACAGCCTAGCGGCTTGCCAATTCGGCTCATAAATCTCATGCTTATATCAAATATAAACTTGTACCTTTTTGTCGGGTATATCATAATATCACTTCATCTGTTGTCAGTTCAGCATATACCAAGGTCAACCCAATCAAATTCCAATCAGTTTTTATCCTCAACACAACCATTCGCTTATCCAAGCCAAATTCCTTTTTGACTTGAGTTTCTTCTTGATTCCCAACTCTTAACTTGATTATCACATTACATTTCAAATTTGAATCACACAATCCAATTTGTCATGATATTATTCTAATTCAACCTCAGTTACCACTTTGCTGGCTTTACTTTAATTCAAATTTGCTTTCACAAATTTCTGTTAAATTTGTTTTTAATTCAAACAGTCTTTCCCTGGGAGTTTTTAAACAGTTTACTCTTTTCAAAAAACAAATTTTCCTTTTGAACATGTCACTGAGCCCTTAATTAATATTCCATTAGTTAAATCACTTCTTTATTTCTTTATCAATATTTGTTAACCAAATATTTTCAATAACCATATTGACCTTTTATGTTATTTGGAAAACATTTCTGAATATCGCCTTCCTTTATTTTCTAAACTTTAGAAAATGTATGCTATTTATAATTGGAAAATATTCCAATTACTTATCTCTTTTCCGATCTCATTTATTTCTATACTTAGGAAATATTCTTTATTATATTTCCAAGCTTACACTTATTTGGGTTAAAACGGATGTTGTGTAAAACATCGTTACGACAACCCAAATACTATATTCAACTAACTCTTATTCAACAATGATCTTCGAGCCTGAAATCTTACTATTTATTTGTTAATAATGAAATCAATCAAGTTGGGGTATAACTACCTCTCAGACCTTGACTGAATAACATTTATAACGTCAAAACAGATATGACTACTTACTCGAATAATCAATACCATACAACTACTTATTCACTTTTAAACACATATACGCTTCCTCTTTCTACTCTTCCTAGATTTTATTCTTAGTCTTCCTTTTTGATTTTACTATTCTATTTCTAAGTTCGTGTAACAACCCGGAAATCTGAGCCAGTTTAAAAAAAATTATTTTGGCAAATTTTGATTATTTAAAATGGATTATTTTAAATAATATCGACAAGAATTTTTTTTTGAATAGAATAGAACGTATATATTTATATACGTTGTCGCTAGAATATAAATAATTATATAAAATTATAAAAGGAATTGAAAATGGCGCGGTAGTTCGATAATTCAATTTCAAATTTCAATTGAACATACCGGATGCAAAATAAACCGGATTTTAGTGAAACCAAAAATATTTGAATCTAATTGAGAATATCTTTCCAACGAATCTGAGAAATCGAAATTTCATAGCGGGAATCAAAAGTTATGCCCACTTGAAAATTCTGAAAAGTCGCTATGGAATTCAGGCCCTTAAAAATGGAAATTTTGCAAACTACCTCGG
This sequence comes from Allium sativum, assembly GCA_030737875.1. Lineage (NCBI taxonomy): Eukaryota > Viridiplantae > Streptophyta > Magnoliopsida > Asparagales > Amaryllidaceae > Allium > Allium sativum. Next base: position 499,103,156 of record CM060920.1, read on the forward strand.
ATTTCGATGAAACCACTTTTGTTGGATCCGTGATGTCAAGTTATTGCTAGGTTTCATATTTCATAATTTTCTGAATCAATATGTGAGCGCGGCAAAGTTAAACGTGTTTTGACAGTTTCAGTCAATTTCGATCGACCAGAAATTGGCCATTTTTCAAACGGTCTCAAAATTCGACGAAATTAGTGTTGTTAGGACCGTATCGTCAATATGAAGCCATAAATATTTTTCTGGGATTTTTCGAGTTAGTATGTGACCCCAGTAAATTGAAATGCGCGTTCAAATTCAATATATAGATTATATGTTGATTTTGAAGAAAACTGAGCGAAACGATCGAATCAGCTTACGATACATATCCCATTGTGTTCGGAATGGGGGCAATTAGCTATGGACGACAGTCGATGGGTTTGATTTCGAGTTCGAAATAAAAAGTTGCTTTTGAAATTTAAAAATAATAAAATATATAAATATTTATATAACCCCCCTTGTCTTCTCTCTCCCCTCAAAAGTCAAATGCAAAAAAGTAAAAAAAGAAAAGAAAAGAAAAACCCAACCATCAGCTCCTCCTCCCCGTCGCAGGTTGCGCCGCCCTATCGCCCCCCCCCCCCCCCCCACGCCGACGATCCTCCCCCTCAGTCCCTTCGCATCTCCTTCTCCTCCCCACGAGACCCACGCCCTCGCGAGCCCCCTTTTTCACCTAACGCCCACGAAGAAACCCAACCCCAATCGCTGGAAGGAAGCCGCCGCCCAATGCTCCTCCACCACCTGACGAGATCCGCCGCCAAGCCACCACCCTGCTGCATTGCCGCTGCCGCCAGTTCGCCATCGCAGCCTTCCACCTCAGGCTCGGCAGATCTGAGTGTGATTTTGGGTGAGTTTTATTTTACTTTATATAATAATTAGTTTATATAAGGTGGTAAATATATGTAAATCTGAGTTTTAACATATAAAAATATGATTTTTGATATGTAATAGCTTTGAAATAAAAATATAATTTTGATTATAAACATAGCATTGTGAATGTATGATTTTTATGTATTGAATAGCAAAGTAAAAATTAGATTTTTATATATTGAATAGCAAAGTAAAAATTCGATTTTTATATATTGAATAGCAAAGTAAAAATTCGATTTTTATATATTGAATAGCAAAGTAAAAATTCGATTTTTATATATTGAATAGCAAATAAAAAATTCGATTTTTATATATTGAATAGCAAAGAAAAAATTCGATTTTTATATATTGCATAGCAAAGAAAAAATTCGATTTTTATATATTGAATAGCAAAGTAAAAATTTGATTTTTATATATATGAAGTGAAAATAAAAATTCGATTTTTATATATGTAGTGGCTACGGGCAAAGAAAGTGACAAGAGGCGAGAACAGCTAAGATTTCTACATAAGAAGAGTCGTGGCGTTTGGATTAGCTCCTTGGTGAGAACTTCTCACTTTTAAAGTTATTTCTAGTTAAAATATATACTAGGATGCAGACGGTGTTTAGTAGCACCCAACACCCATCGTCCACAGACCATGGACGGCTTGTATGCTTGTTTGTTTGATTGTGATTTGTAGTTGATTGTGTGATGAGATGTGAAATGAAATAAAATATTTATATAGTTAAAATATTTTATAGTTGAAAATAGAATTTTTAACTTGTATTTAAAATGAAATAAATATAAAGAAATCAGACGATTTGTTTATATACACACATTTGACTGATATTGATTGGGACGATAAATTTACACATCGCCCAACTACACAAATAAAATCTGTGTTTGATTGTTTGAAAACCCCACACGGGTATTGGGGTGATATATGACATACACTAATCCCAATAATTAGTTGTATGTCGATCGATTGATTGACAGACTGTTATAAGCGTTGAATATTTATATTTGATGCTTATACAGTGAAGAATGCACTTTGGATGATTGTTGATTATTTGTCATTGTTTATATATACATGTGTTGTATGGAAATCCATAGAAATAAAATCTATGGTAATTGATTTGGCCTTATTCCAGTTTTGTAAAAGAATTTGAAAAAGAAATATTTGAAATTGAATATTTGAAATTAGAAATATATGAAGCCGTGTTGATTAGATTGACGCCATTTTGACATGAACGGTATTTATATCGATTTTATTCATTTTATAATGAATATCGAAAGTGATTTCAAAATCTGATATTTTGAAATGAATTGAAATTCAAATTAAATTGAAATTCGAATTAAATTGAAATTCAAATTAAATTGAAATGAATTGAAATTCAAATTAAATTGAAAAGAATTGAAATTCGAATTAGATTGAAATAGAATTGAAATCGTTTTGAATTGAATTTAAAATGTATCGAAATCGAACTGAAATTGATTTGAATTGAAATCGAGTTGAAATGAACTTAAAGCGAATGTATATTGGAAAGATTCAATTTTGATTTGAATTTGAGATGGAAGTTGAAATCGTTTTGAAAACGAATTTAAAACGATTTATAAAATACGTTTTAAAAGGAAATCGACGAAATATATATTATATATATAATATAATGGCCTGAATAGAACGCGTCGCGCCGTGGCAGTTCGCGAATTTCGACCATTGACTTCGAATGGATATTATGGGAGATCCGACCGTCGGATTCTCCTAAAACCAGAACCATTGGGTTTGTATCAAAAAGAGCTTTCTAACGAATATTAGAAATTTGAAATCTAATAGTTGGATTTGGGATTATGTCCAAATCAAATTTGGAAAAGGTCGCTGTAAGTGCAGTTCGATGGCCGTTGATGGAAATCAACTGTACGGGCCTTGATAAAATTATTAAAAATAATAATAATTTGTGTAAAATCATAAGAAATGATAAGGGAAGAATTGGGATGAAAAACTCCATATTTGAAAAGATAAAAATAGATTTTTATTGAAATAAACTAGTTTTGAACTAGAATTATAATTCTATTTATTTTTAAATAAACAAATTGAATTTGAAAGGGTTTTAAAAATAACCAGAATTTCCAATAATTGAATTGGAATGGATTTGAATCGAAATTGTCTTTGGAATATTTCGATGTTGGATTTCGTGACGATACAGGTATTGTTATGGGAATTTGAAAGATATATTTATATCGTTATTTCCAATACGATATTTGTTGGTCGTAGAATTTGATATTGAATATAAGTCGATATATTTTCTATTCAGAGCCTTGTATTCAATATCAAATATGATTTGGGGTTTGTCGTGAATGGTGTCTTCATTAACAACGTTCTTAAGCCCAGTGGAGAAAAAGATTAAATCTTTTTATTTAGATTTAATGAAGTGTACCAATTAAATAATATTTAATTGGAATTGAATTGGTATTGATTTTTGGGTTTATCGTGAACAGTGTTTTAAATAACACTTGTTCTTTAACCCGATAATTAATGGAATGTGATTTTGGGTTTATCGTGAACCGTGTTTTAAATGACACTGATTCGTTAACCCAGTTAAAGATTAAAACTAAGTGGAGTTTTAATGAATCTTTAATTAGATTGAAAAGATCGAGAAGGGAGTATCACCAGTTTTGCTCCAGGCGATAGTTAAATCTTTAATTAGATTTGAATGTGAAATGGTAATTGAATTTACCGATAACACTGTGGTGTTAGATATGAAGTATGACCAGTTTTACTTCATGGGATGAATAGGTGGGGATTGGGAAATAAAATAAATGATTACTCCGGTGTGGTTCGCTAATCCCGACAAATTTGAATTGATATTCAAAGAAGATTGAAGAATAAATTTAAAGAATTTGGCTTTGATAAAATTAATGGGAACCCTTCCCATAGTATAAGAATATTTTAATAAAAGAATATTCTGAATTGGAATGAGGCGTATGTTGGGTTTGTGTAACACTTGTTTATTATATACGCGGGTTATTCAGAAAGATCGGGTTTATCCCATTCTGGATAAGTGATTCGACGTGGTGTCGAAGATAAAGAGGGTGGTTGAAGACCGGAGGTCTTCACGTCGTTTGGATAATTACTGATGATCTTGATTGGGCCGTACACCCAAGAGGAGGGAATCAGTTAGTGGTCATCCAGACGTACTTGGAGATCGATGGATATGCGGGGTACTAGGTGCCTCCAGTTTCGTTCAGACCCAGAACGGACTTGTAAATGGACTGTGTGTCTGACATTGGATTTTAGTCTGTGTGATTGATTTCTATTAAATATATATCTGTTTGGCGGCGGAGAATTTATTCTCTTGCTTAACGCCCTTCTCTGAGACGTACGAGCTCAGGGGTTATATATCGATGGATATCAATCGCATGGAGTGAATTGCCTGTGTGGCACGCCTAAGTGGCAATATGATCAAGGCTTCTATTGAAAAGCAGAGTCTTGTGGTGGATGATCAAAACAGGCCTGTGTGGCATAGCTTTGTGTAACGTTGATTCGCGAGCCTCACACCCTGGTTGTGAACCAGAAACGGGAGAGGACATCAGGGAGGGCATGCGTTTCCTTCTAGCTAGAAGTGGCGTCAGTGGTTTTACATGCCCTGACGAGTTTGACTTATGTGGTTGTTGCTGTTGCAAGGCGCCTCGGATATATCGGTCGATCCGGGACCGATGGAGTCATTGGACTCATCGACACCCCATAGGGTGGGGAAACGTAGTGTTCAGGCATTTTAATCCACATCGGTGGACCGACCCTGACGATCCAAGGCTTGTCTGCGCGCTTGCCTGAGACACGGGCTAGAGCGTCTCGAATCGGTAGAGGACTATCTTTTGCCTCGGTTCACAGATGGAAATCCAACTTCCAAATACATGACTTTGCGGTTTTGATTGTAGAGCCTAGTATGACGACATAGTGGTATGGGGCACTTATGCCATCTATGATTGATACTTATGATTTGAAGTTGTTTTCACACTATACACTTATTATAATATCAAATGATTTGTCTTTAACGTATCAAGCATGCTTTGGCTACTATAAGGGAAAACCCTATCCTCTGGTTTGTGTTGCATTGTGTGATGGGACCTGGGTCTTATAATAGCTTCATTTTTCTTTATTTAGCATTGCGCTGTTGTTTTATGCACTGGTATTCTTGGGAGGAAACCCGTTCCGTGTTATACGGCGTGGTCACTTGATTTACCGAACTTTAAAAATAAAGATTAATAACTGTTTTAGTTCTCACACCAGTCCCATGACTGACCTGGAGTTTATTGTTTTAACCTAAACTCTGGGTGCCCTTATTTTCGACACGGGCAGCTAGTAGTTTTGGTTTTGCAGATTTATATTCACAGGATCCTGGTTTACAGCTGGAACGATATCCGGAAAGCTTTTTTTCCGTATATCTCATTCAATTGTGTATTGTATTATTTTCCGCTGCTATGTATGTAATTTAAATCTCTGATATTTTTCTGTGTAATATTTATTCATACTCTGTATGTTCTTGTATTCTGATGGAATTGTTGTAATATAAAATGAAATGTTCTTCTGTCTGCGTTCTTTTGTGGCTTGTTCTCAATTCTATCCGGGCTTTCCTTACCGGGGAAGTTCAGGTCGTTTCAGTTGGTATCGGAGCTTTGGTTTACAAAGCTTGAGAACAGGACACGTTAGAACCATACGAAAGAATTCATCAGATATTGGATTAGTAATATCCAATGGAATGACTCGTTAGAGATGGGATCAGTAGTATCCTAGAACGAGTGTGAAGAGTATATTTTTGAAAATGAAAACAAATTTTGTTTTGAAAATTTAAATCAACTATTCGTATTTGATTATTTTTTTATATTGAACTTGGACAATGCAGTATATAAAGATTTTGCATATACGTCTGATCCGCGTGTATTCAAAGTTTTAATATACTGGATAGATATAGAATCACATTCTAGTCGCCCGGAGATGGTACTGATGATAGCACGTGCATCATCAGTATTTATATTCGAGTTTTGAAAGTGTGATGTCTATATATTTCCTATTGACTGGTGTGAGAACCAAAATTAGATAGGGCCTATTGTTGTGATTTGGCACCAAAAACATGATTTTTGACTATATATCAAAGTTATGAATTTGAAACGATAATCAACTAATTGGTTGATGGTTGTGTTGTTTGATTATTGGTTGAGTAATTAAAGTTGAATCATTTGGCCAAATTGTATCAAATAATAAATTGTATTGAAAATTTGTCGCATTTGCTTGCATATACATGTACTTACATTGAACTGGTCATAGCAAGGAGGCTAGAGCAAAAGAATAAAATTGTTTGCCCGACAAATAGGTACATGTTTACCATAATTTACTGTTTTGTTTGGGTGATGATGATTTTATGAGACGATTGGCTTTTTCTTTTTCTTTTTGAGATCAGAGGGCCTGTATGGCAATTTCGGGATTTTCCCGGTGCTCCCGGTGCAGGGGAGGTTATGGCAAAAAAAATCGGAAATTTAGGGAGTTAGCCAAATTTTTGAAAATTTTGAAAAGTTCTTAGAAACTGAAACGTTGAAGAACTTAAGTCGTAGTCAAAATAATGAAAGTTGAGTTGATTAGTTAAACGACTTTCGGCTTCGTTCCTTTCCAGGGACGAAATGTTTTAAGTGGGGGAGATTGTAACAACCCGGAAATCTGAGCCAGTTTAAAAAATTTTATTTTGGCAAATTTAGCGAATTTTGATTATTTAAAATGGATTATTTTAATAATATCGACAAGAAATTTATTTTGAATAGAATAGAACGTATATATTTATATACGTCGTCGTTAGAATATAAATAATTATATAAAATTATAAAAGGAATTGAAAATGGCGCGGTAGTTCGATAATTCGATTTCAAATTTCAATTGAACATACCGGATGCAAAATAAACCGGATTTTAGTGAAACCAAAAATATTTGAATCTAATTGAGAATATCTTTCCAACGAATCCGAGAAATCGAAATTTCATAGCGGGAATCAAAAGTTATACCCAGTTGAAAATTCTGAATAGTCGCTATGGAATTCAGGCCCTTAAAAATGGAAATTTTGCAACCGACCTCGGATTTCGACGAAACCACTTTTGTTGGATCCGTGATGTCAAGTTATTGCTAGATTTCAAATTTCATAATTTTCTGAATCAATATGTGAGCGTGGCGAAGTTAAATGTGTTTTGACAGTTTCAGTCAATTTCGATCGACCAGAAATTGGCCATTTTTCAAACGGTCTCAGAATTCGATGAAATTAGTGTTGTTAGGACCGTATCGTCAATATGAAGCCAAAAATATTTTTCTGGGATTTTTCGAGTTAGTATGTGACCCCAGTAAATTGAAATGCGCGTTCAAATTCAATATATAGAGTTATATGTTGATTTTGAAGAAAACTGAGCGAAACGATCGAATCAGTTTACGATACATATCCCATTGTGTTCGGAATGGGGGCAATTAGCTATTGACGACAGTCGATGGGTTTGATTTCGAGTTTGAAATAAAAAGTTGCTTTTGAAATTTAAAAATAATAAAATATATAAATATTTATATAACCCCCCCATTGTCTTCTCTCTCCCCTCAAAAGTCAAACGCAGAAAAGAAAAAAAACCAACCATCGGCTCCTCCTCCCCGTCGCAAGTCGCGCTGCCCTATCGCCCCCCCCCCCCGATCCTCCCCCTCAGTCCCTTCGCATCTCCTTCTCCTCCCCACGAGACCCACGCCCTCGCGAGCCCCCTATTTCACCCAACGCCCACGAATAAACCCAACCCCAATCGCTGGAAGGAAGCCGCCGCCCAATGCTCCTCCACCACCTGACGAGATCCGACGCCAAGCCACCACCCTTCTGCACCGCCGCCACCGCCAGTTCGCAATCGCAGCCTTCCACCTCAGGCTCGGCAGATCTGAGTGTGATTTTGGGTGAGTTTTATTTTACTTTATATAATAATTAGTTTATATAAGGTGGTAAATAATTGTAAATCTTAGTTTTAACATATAAAAATATGATTTTTGATATGTAATAGCTTTGAAATAAAAATATAATTTTGATTATAAACATAGCATTGTGAATGTATGATTTTTATGTATTGAATAGCAAAGTAAAAATTCGATTTTTACATATTGAATAGCAAAGAAAAAATTCGATTTTTATATATTGAATAGCAAAGTAAAAATTTGATTTTTATATATATGAAGTGAAAATAAAAATTCGATTTTTATATATGTAGTGGCTACGGGCAAAGAAAGTGACAAGAGGCGAGAACGGCTAAGATTTCTGCATAAGAAGAGTCGTGGCGTTTGGATTAGCTCCTCGGTGAGAACTTCTCACTTTTAAAGTTATTTCTAGTTAAAATATATACTAGGATGCAGACGGTGTTTAGTAGCAACTGACACCCATCGTCCACAGACCATGGACGGCTTGTATGCTTGTTTGTTTGAATGTGATGTGTAGTTGATTGTGTGATGAGACGTGAAATGAAATAAAATATTTATATAGTTAAAATATTTTATAGTTGAAAATAGAATTTTTAACGTGTATTTAAAATGAAATAAATATAAACAAATCGGACGATTTGTTTATATACACACATTTGACTGATATTGATTGGGACGATAAATTTTACACATCGCCCAACTGCACAAATAAAATCTGTGTTTGATTGTTTGAAAACCCCACACGGGTATTGGGGTGATATATGACATACACTAATCCCAATAATTAGTTGTATGTCTATCGATTGATTGACAGACTGTTATAAGCATTGAATATTTATATTTGGCTATTATAAGGGAAAACCCTATCCTCTGGTTTGTGTTGCATTGTGTGATGGGACCTGGGTCTTATAATAGCTTCATTTTTCTTTATTTAGCATTGCGCTGTTGTTTTATGCACTGGTATTCTTGGGAGGAAACCCGTTCCGTGTTATACGGCGTGGTCCCTTGATTTACCGAACTTTAAAAATAAAGATTAATAACTGTTTTAGTTCTCACACCAGTCCCATGACTGACCTGGAGTTTATTGGTTTAACCTAAACTCTGGGTGCCCTTATTTTCGACACGGGCAGCTAGTAGTTTTGATTTTGCAAATTTATATTCACAGGATCCTGGTTTACAGCTGGAATGATATCCGAAAAGCTTTGTATCCGTATATCTCCTTCAGTTGTGTATTGTATTATTTTCCGCTGCTATGTATGTAATTTAAATCTCTGATATTTTTCTGTGTAATATTTATTCATACTCTGTATGTTCTTGTATTCTGATGGAATTGTTGTAATATACAATGAAATGTTCTTCTGTCTACGTTCTTTTGTGGCTTGTTCTCAATTCTATCCGGGCTTTCCTTACCGGGGAAGTTCGGGTCGTTTCAGCTGGTATCGGAGCTTTGGTTTACAAAGCTTGAGAACAGGACACGTTAGAACCATACGAAAGAATTCATCAGATATTGGATTAGTAATATCCAATGGAATGACTCGTTAGAGATGGGATCAGTAGTATCCTAGAACGAGTGTGAAGAGTATATTTTTGAAAATGAAAACAAATTTTGTTTTGAAAATTTAAATCAACTATTCGTATTTGATTATTTTTTTTATATTGAACTTGGACAATGCAGTATATAAAGATTTTGCGTGTACGTCTGATCCGCGTGTATTCGAAGTTTTAATATACTGGATAGATATAGAATCACACTCTAGTCGCCCAGAGATGGTACTGATGATAGCACGTGCATCATCAGTGTTTATATTCGAGTTTCGAAAGTGTGATGTCTATATATTTCCTATTGACTGGTGTGAGAACCAAAATTAGATAGGGCCTATTGTTGTGATTTGGCACCAAAAACATGATTTTTGACTATATATCAAAGTTATGAATTTGAAACGATAATCAACTAATTGATTGATGGTTGTGTTGTTTGATTATTGGTTGAGTAATTAAAGTTGAACCATTTAGCCAAATTGTATCAAATAATAATTTGTATTGAAAATTTGTCGCATTTTCTTGCATATACATGTACTTACATTGAACATGTCATAGCAAGGAGGCTAGAGCAGAAGAATAAAATTGTTTGCCCGACAAATAGGTACATGTTTACCATAATTTACTGTTTTGTTTGGGTGATGATGATTTTATGAGCCGCTTGGCTTTTTCTTTTTCTTTTTGAGATCAGAGGGCCTGTATGGCAATTTCGGGATTTTCCCGGTGCTCCCGGTGTAGGGGAGGTTATGCCGAAATTTTTCGGAAATTTAGGGTGTTAGCCAAATTTTTGAAAAATTTGAAAAGTTCTTAGAAACTGAAAAGTTGAAGAACTTAAGCCGTAGTCAAAATAATGAAAGTTGAGTTGATTAGTTAAACGACTTTCGGCTTCGTTCCTTTTCGGGGACGAAAAGTTTTTAAGTAGGGGAGATTGTAACAACCCGGAAATCTGAGCCAGTTTAAAAATTTTATTTTGGCAAATTTAGCGAATTTTGATTATTTAAAATGGATTATTTTAAATAATATCGACAAGAAATTTATTTTGAATAGAATAGAACGTATATATTTATATACGTCGTCGTTAGAATATAAATAATTATATAAAATTATAAAAGGAATTGAAAATGGCGCGGTAGTTCGATAATTCGATTTCAAATTTCAATTGAACATACCGGATGCAAAATAAACCGGATTTTAGTGAAACCAAAAATATTTGAATCTAATTGAGAATATCTTTCTAAAGAATCCGAGAAATTGAAATTTCATAGCGGGAATCAAAAGTTATGCCCAGTTGAAAATTCAGAATAGTCGCTATGGAATTCAGGCCCTTAAAAATGGAAATTTTGCAAACGACCTCGGATTTCGACGAAACCACTTTTGTTGGATCCGTGATGTCAAGTTATTGCTAGGTTTCAAATTTCATAATTTTCTGAATCAATATGTGAACGCGGCAAAGTTAAACGTGTTTTGACAGTTTCTGTCAATTTCGATCGACCAGAAATTGGCCATTTTTTAAACGGTCTCAGAATTCGACGAAATTAGTGTTGTTAGGACCGTATCGTCAATATGAAGCCATAAATATTTTTCTGGGATTTTTCGAGTTAATATGTGACCCCAGTAAATTGAAATGCGCGTTCAAATTCAATATATAGAGTTATATGTTGATTTTGAAGAAAACTGAGCGAAACGATCGAATCAGCTTACGATACATATCCCATTGTGTTCAGAATGAGCGAAATTAGCTATGGACGACAGTCGGTGGGTTTGATTTCGAGTTCGAAATAAAAAGTTGCTTTTGAAATTTAAAAATAATAAAATATTTATATAACCCCCCCATTGTCTTCTCTCCCCCCTCAAAAGTCAAACGCAGAAAAGAAAAAAAAAGAAAAGAAAAAAAACCCCAACCATCAGCTCCTCCTCCCCGTCGCAGGTTGCACCGCCCTATCCCCCCCACCCCCACGCCGACGATCCTCCCTCTCAGTCCCTTCGCATCTCCTTCTCCTCCCCACGCCCTTGCGAGCCCCCTTTTTCACCCAACGCCCATGAAGAAACCCAACCCCAATCGCTGGAAGAAAGCCGCCGTCCAATGCTCCTCCACCACCTGACGAGATCCGACGCCAAGCCACCACCCTACTGCACCGCCGCCGCCGCCAGTTCGCCATCGCAGCCTTCCACCTCAGGCTCGGCAGATCTGAGTGTGATTTTGGGTGAGTTTTATTTTACTTTATATAATAATTAGTTTATATAAGGTGGTAAATATATGTAAATCTGAGTTTTAACATATAAAAATATTATTTTTGATATGTAATAGCTTTGAAATAAAAATATAATTTTGATTATAAACATAGCATTGTGAATGTATGATTTTTATGTATTGAATAGCAAAGTAAAAATTCAATTTTTATATATTGAATAGCAAAGTGAAAATTCGTTTTTTATATATTGAATAGCAAAGTAAAAATTCGATTTTTATATATTGAATAGCAAAGAAAAAATTTGATTTTTATATATTGCATAGCAAAGAAAAAATTCGATTTTTATATATTGAATAGCAAAGTAAAATTTTGATTTTTATATATATGAAGTGAAAATAAAAATTCGATTTTTATATATGTAGTGGCTACGGGCAAAGAAAGTGACAAGAGGCGAGAACGGCTAAGATTTCTACATAAGAAGAGTCGTGGCGTTTGGATTAGCTCCTCGGTGAGAACTTCTCACTTTTAAAGTTATTTCTAGTTAAAATATATACTAGGATGCAGACGGTATTTAGTAGCACCCGACACCCATCGTCCACAGACCATGGACGGCTTGAATGCTTGTTTGTTTGATTGTGATGTGTAGTTGATTGTGTGATGAGATCTGAAATGAAATATTTATATAGTTAAAATATTTTATAGTTGAAAATAGAATTTTTAACGTGTATTTAAAATGAAATAAATATAAACAAATCGGACGATTTGTTTATATACACACATTTGACTGATATTGATTGGGACGATAAATTTTACACATCGCCCAACTGCACAAATAAAATCTGTGTTTGATTGTTTGAAAACCCCACAAGGGTATTGGGGTGATATATGACATACACTAATCCCAATAATTAGTTGTATGTCGATCGATTGATTGACAGACTGTTATAAGCGTTGAATATTTATACTTGATGCTTATACAGTGTAGAATGCACTTTGGATGATGGTTGATTATTTGTCATTGTTTATATATACATGTGTTGTATGGAAATCCATAGAAATAAAATTTATGGTAATTGATTTGGCCTCATTCCAGTTTTGTAAAAGAATTTGAAAAAGAAATATGAAACACCCCACCTCCGTTAGGGTCACTCTCAAAGGGAATGCCCTAATTTTGGTGGAGGTTTATAAGTATAAGTCACAGATATACAAGACAGATATAAGAACACATATTTGTAAGCAGCGGAAAAACAAACAACTTTTATTTCATAAAAGCAAATACGTGTTACAACATCATCACCATAATTGTCTTACATCTTTTCCAAAAACATAACATAACACTTTCATAATCTGTCTTGATTACATTATATAAAGAAGCATAAAGAAAACATAGATAAACTGCAAAAGCCCCAAAGTGGTTGTCCAAAGCCATAGTTCAAAATGAAAAAGGTCCAAGCAATACATTTCTCTTCTTCAAGCTGGATGTTTATGCTGGTCAAGCTGCAGTGTTCCCTCCCTGTGGACCTGGGGGGGGGGGGAACGGAAGAAAAGAAGACGAAAGAAAAGTAGAGTCAGACATAAAGCCTGAGTAAGTCTAGTACTACTTTGTCTATGAATAAAGAACTGGGTATGATAAGTATAATCAAGAAGTGGGAAAGCACTATAAACTTAGTTAAGTTGTCCAGGGTCGAATATACTATCGTACCCCCTGTTAATCTCTGAACCCATATAAACTAGTTCCCAACTGGCACCCCATAATCAGGGTGAAGTGATCCATTCTATGATGATCGGCTCCTACTCGCATAGTTACATGTGTCTTACGGCCCCCGATGTTGTAGTTACCTATGCTGGTCCCACCATGGGGTGTATCAAGTCCCATGGCAGCGGCCCGACACAACCTTAAAATGCACAGGTATGCTACTGGTGCCCAGTGCTTTATTTTTCTGCGCCGGAGTGTGTGCACGCCCGCACCCCGTTAGAACCTACACTGCTACACCACCGCCGTCGATTTGACCTCTTACAATCAGCCCAGTAATCGTGCCCCACCCTGCCTAGTTTCAGGGTATCATGATACACCTTGTAGGGTTACTGCTGAAAAGGGTCCCCCGTTACTAGGTTTTCTATCTCTAGCCAACATGCTAAGTTGGTTAAGTGTTTTCTATCCTAACCCCCACCAGTCCGTTTAGTTTAGCATGTTCCATTTTGATTAAGTCTTTAGTTCACTTAATCCTAACAATCCTGACTCAGCCTTAATTGTCTTATTAAGGCCCTGACCTCTCACATTAGACAGGTATTGTTGTGGCTGCCTGTTGCCGGTTGGTTCCGGGCAGTCTTACGCCACAACTCAGTCTAACCTCGGGTCCTTATTGGGCTCCATGTTTAACCTCCCACATTGGATAGGTATTGTTGTGACTACTGGACAGCCGGGCGGTTCCGGGCAGGTTTACATCACAACTCAATCCAACCTCGGGTTAAACACATCGTATTTTCTACATTTACATATTTTGTCTTTCTTCTTTATTGATATGTAAATATTTGCGGCCCATTAAGTTAATGGTGTAAAGGTTACACCAATCATGGGCCCAACCCATACTTGAATTTGGGCCCTTCTATTTTATGTTTTCATTCATTAGTAATTTTAACCCAACGTTATTTTCCCCCCGTTTAATATGTTCGTTTATATGTTTATGTTGGGCTTAGCCTTTTAAAGCCCAACTTAGCCATGCGAAAAGGGGAGGCTTAAAGCGAGATTACATACACAAAAAGGGGAAGGTGAGCGCATGAACTTGCAATATGACGTTGGAAATACAAAATAGAAACTGGTGTACTTGCATAGTGGTAACATATACTTTGGTCATAGGGCATAAGTGACATGAATCAAACCATGTAAACTTGTAGTTGAGATAAGAATCTAAATTGGGTATCATTATTGACACATAGTCATAACTACAACATGAACCTATATTTTTATTTAGGCATAATGTCAAACATAAGCATGGCATAAATATTTCTAACATAAGCATGGCATAATGTCAAACATAAGCATGGCATAATGTCAAACATAAGCATGGCATAATGTCAAACATAAGCATGGCATAAGTATTTGTTCACATAACCATGGCATAAATATTTCTAACATGAAATCATGATTTTTACTTTAGTCATGCAAACTTGCAAAAAGGGATTTTTGAATCTAACCTAGCTATGTACCACATATGTCATCATATAATTCTTGTTGACAATTTCAATTATGCAAATTATCAATCATAGCCTAGTCATATTCATAAGTTTGCAAATAGGTGTTCTAGTACAAAAGCATGGCTTAATACATGATGCCAAATTCTCAACATAATTTCATATGGATTATAACAACCCAAACTTATTCCAATTACTCACGAAAATGATTTTTGTATAAAAATACATATTATGATGGCATAGTAGCAAAACCCCAAACTTGCATGAATTTCAATTAATCAACTACATACATGTAGCTTCAACATGGATTACATAATTTGCGAACATTCCAAACGTATACTTGCATAGAACTACCGCATGTAGTTCTTTATAATGAATAACATAATTCATTAATATCCAAACGTATACAATATTTCAAATCAATAATAATCATAGTAACGCACAAATTATGAACTATTTATCACCACAATCAAGTATACAAACCAACACAGTTATTTGTTCATACCAAAGTAATACTCTACTTACAATGGTGTGGCGAATTCTCTAATTTAGGGATTTGAAGATGCGGTTTGATTTGATTGAGTTGCTTTATGCCTTAGAATTTGCCTCCTAATCCTCTCTCCAATTGGTGGCTACCCCTAGTCGTTCCTCAGCAACATGGCGGCTTTGTTCTTATTTTTGAATGAATAGATTAGGGTTAGTCTAGGGTTGTTTTTATAGGGGTAATGAACTGATTAGGGCCATTGATGTTGCTTGGATTGATCGTAGCCATTCATTCGATAGAGAGACCAATTAGAGCCTGCCACCTAGCCCTAATGACAAAGCAGACCATAGAAAATCGACCAACATAGAATAGGCCAGCCAGGTTGGACTGGGCTCGACCTGGCTCTGGACCAGGTCGACACCCCTGTCGACAGCCCTGTCGATAGGCCTGTCGACCTGGTTAGACCAGGTCGACAGCCCAGTCGACCTGGGTGCGTCAGGCGGGCCTTTTCCCGCCCTGGCCCATTGGGCCCCACTTTGTTTTTTCTGAGCTTATTTTATTCTGTTTGAATTTTAAACTTAATTTAAAAACTTCCGAAGGCCATATCTTCTTCATACGGACTCCGTTTTTCGAAAACTCGGACTCTATTTCGCGTATTTTTCCGAGACGAACGCAATGGCGTATCCCGTTTCCCTTAGTTCTTTGATTTGAAATTAATTATTCTTTAATTTGTGACTTTCATAGTTATAGAATTCACGGGGTGTTACATTCTCCCCCACTTAAAAGGATTTCGTCCCCGAAATCTTCAAGTTAGGAGGAATGTATATCCTAACATCCAATCATCCATCTACTCATCCATCAAACACGAGCATCCATTGTCCTTAAAAGACTTCTAATGCTTCATGATCATATGCGAAGTGTGTGTACATGAACTTATCTAATGCAAAATCAGGCGGTCTACTGATTCAGTTGACCTCCTTAATGCGAATTATGTAAGTGCCATGAATTCATTATGTATGCAAATTTTCCTATTCATGATTCTACATGAGTGCACAATCATTCAATACAAATGCAACATCCACATGACAACACACTAGAGTTCAACCATATACGAATGCAAACATATATGCATATGCAATATGAAGTGACTGAGCCGATCTAAAACCTAGATTGTGTGTGTATATGCAACCACGAGCAACCACTAGCAATCACTTGCAACCACTTGCAACCATCATCCATAACATGTTTCAATTACATGTTTCTATCCAAAAAGGTTTCTACCTAAAAGATAAGGTCGAGGGAATATACCTAAAAAGATAGATAAAAGCGCAACTTAAGGAAAAAGAAAGATCAAGGATGTACCCTCAAAAAGAAAAGGGTAGGCTGTGCGTATTCTAGCTTCAGTTTCCCAAGTCGCGTCTCCCTCGGCGTCGCTCCACTGAACTTTGACGAGTTTGACTTCGCGGTTGCGTAGCTTCTTCACTTCCGTTCCTAGTATGCGGGTTGGAACCTTCCTTATG
Organism: Allium sativum; assembly: GCA_030737875.1. Classification (NCBI taxonomy): domain Eukaryota; kingdom Viridiplantae; phylum Streptophyta; class Magnoliopsida; order Asparagales; family Amaryllidaceae; genus Allium; species Allium sativum. The sequence goes on from CM060920.1 coordinate 499,119,929, forward strand.
GTTGCTTCGCGTTCCACTTCGGCCTCTTCGAGGATATTTGGCTCTACCACTTCAGCAGACTCATGTAGACATTTTCGGAGATGTGAAACGTGAAAAACGTTGTGGACTCCAGCCAACTTCTCGGGCAGCTCTAATCTATAGGCCATTTTCCCAATTTTCTCGATGATAGGGAATGGCCCTACGAACCTCGGCGCCAGTTTTCCTGTGGTTCCAAAACGAACAACGTTTCTTAGCGGTGATACCTTGAGAAAAACTCTGTCTCCAACCTCAAATTCAAGGTCGGTCCTTCTCTTGTCGGCATAGGACTTTTGTCTGTCTTGGGCCGTCTTCATCCTTCTTCGTATTAAGTCCACTTTCTCTGAAGTCTCTCAGATCATATCCGGTCCAAGTATGAGCTTATCAGTAGACTCCCACCAACAAGTGGGCGATCGGCACGGTCTTCCATACAAAGCTTCGAAGGGCGCCATTCCGATGGTTGCTTGATAGCTGTTGTTGTAGGCAAATTCCACCAAAGGAAGGTGGTCTTCCCAAGTCCCTCCGAAGTCAAGGACGCATAGCCTTAAAAGGTCTTCCAAAACTCTGTTCACTCTCTCTGTTTGGCCGTCGGTTTGGGGATGATAGGCTGTGCTCAAGCATAACTGCGTTCCTACTGCTTCTTGCAGACTCCGCCAAAACTCACTGGTGAAGATGGGGTCTCGGTCACTAACAATGCTAGATGGTATTCCATGGAGTCGAACGATTTCCTTGAGGTAAAGTGATGCTAGGGATGAGGCAGTTCTTTTACTTTTAACCGGTAAAAAGTGGGCGCTTTTAGTAAGCCTATCCACTATTACCCAAATGCTAGTGTTGCCTCTCCTAGACCTAGGCAGCCCATCGATGAAGTCCATTGAGATGCTATCCCACTTCCACTGCGGGACCTCTAGAGGATGCAGTAGTCCGCCAGGCTTTTTCTGTTCCGCCTTAACCTGTTGGCACACCATACACTTAGAAACGAACTCTGCCACGTCCTTTTTCATGCCGTTCCAGAAGAAAGTCCTTTTTATGTCTTTGTACATTTTATCTCCGCCTGGGTGTATCGTCATCTTGGAGTGATGTGCTTCCTCGAGAACCTTCTTTATTAAATCCTTTGTCTGTGGGACGCATAGTTTTCCGTCTCGCCTTAGCAACCCCTTATCGTCGATGGAGTATCTGTTGAGGTGACTTGAAGTCTCACCCCTAATTAGCCTATCAATTATTTCCACAAGCTGAGGGTCTTCGCGTTGTGATATCCCTACTGAATCCACTAAGGTTGGGCGCACTTCGAGAGATGCTAGCAAGCCTGGTACGAAATCGGAGGAGGGCCTAAAGTCGAAGCTGGCTATAAACTCTAGGCTTTGTCTTTCAACAAACAACGGGCTTAGGGTCAATTTCTTTCGGCTCAACGCGTCTGCAACTACGTTGCCTTTGCCCGGAGTGTAGGAGATTTCGAAATCGTACGAGGCAAGAAACTCCATCCACCTTTGTTGCCTCAAGTTAAGATCCTTTTGCGAGAAGAGATATTTTAACGATTTATGGTCAGTGTAAAGTTCGAACTTCTCACCTAGGAGATAGTGTCGCCAAGACTTGAGTGCAAAGACGATGGCGGCTAACTCAAGATCGTGGGTTGGGTAGTTCTTTTCGTGCACTTTCAACTGCCTCCCGCCATAAGCTACTACCCTTCCTTCTTGCATTAAGACGGCGCCTAGCCCTGTCCCACATGCATCCGTATAAACAGTGAACATCTTGCTCCCATCTGGCAGCGTCAAAACTGGGGCTGTTGTGAGAGCCCTTTTCAGTCGTTGGAAAGCAAACTCGCAATCCAAGTCCCAATTGAACACTAGATTCTTCTTAGTCAATTTCGTAAGCGGAGCTGAGATTTTCGCAAAATCCCTTATGAATTTTCGATAGAAACCCGCTAGTCCTAGAAAGCTTCGGACCTCAGTTGCATTCCTTGGTGTCTTCCAATCCTGTACCGCCACTACCTTAGCAGGGTCCACTGCTAACCCTTGTTTGGATACTATGTGCCCAAGGAACCTCACCTCTTCTCTCCAAAAGTGGCATTTGGAGAATTTGGCTTTTAGTTGATGGACTCGCAAAGTTTCCATGATTGCCCTTAAGTGCTGAGCATGTTCCTCTTCACTCTTTGAGAAGATAAGGATATCATCTACGAAGACCACTACGAATTTGTTGAGGAAATCTCTAAATACCCTACTCATCAGGTCCACGAAGTAAGCAGGTGCATTTGTCAGGCCGAAAGGCATGACAAGCCATTCAAAGAAGCCGTCTGGGGTTCTAAACGCCGTTTTATCGATGCTATCTTCAGCCACCCTTAGCTGATGAAAACCTGTTGCTAAATCGAGTTGGGAGAAAACAGACGCTCCTACAAGCTGGTCAAATAAATCGTCAATTCTAGGGAGAGGGTGCCTATTCTTTTTCGTTAGCTTGTTGAGCTCCCTATAGTCAACACATAGACGGAGTGAACCATCCGCCTTTGTAGCAAACACCACTGGAGCGCCCCATTCTGAAATGCTCCTCCTAATGAACCCCTTCTCTAGAAGCTCTTTAATCTGTTTACTGAGCTCTTTCCTTTCTCGTGGAGCCATGTGTCTAACGGGCAACGCAACGGGCTTTGCATTATCTACAAGATATATGCGGAAATCTATTTCCCGCTTCGGAGGCAAGCCCTTCACCTCTTCGAAGACATCCGGATATTCCCGGACCACTTTAACTGATTGCAAATTTTCAACAGAGGCATCTAGCGATTCAAGATAACTAAGCATAACCGCATACGAGGGATTACAAGAAATTTCCAAAGTATTACCGAGCTGGGTTAGGAGCCTAACAACCCTTTTCTCACAATCAAGGATGGCCCCATTACTGGATAGCCAATCCATACCCAAAATCAAACCATACCCCGAAAAGCCCAAAACAAAGGCACTACATTGAAATTCTACACTTAGAATAGAAATTTTCAATCCCAAACAGATCATGGACAAATGAGCTGGGCCCCCAATTGGGTTTGAAACAATTAAGGGGTCCTCTACCATACTAGTTTTTAGGTGCAGAGATTCTACTAGAGCAGATGAGATAAAGGAGTGTGATGCGCCAGAATCAAATAAAGTGCGAACGGGGTGATCATAAAGATAAACTACACTTTCTACAGAAGTGTTGGTACCTCGCTGTTGCAAATGTGGCGCTTCTAGCACATGAACCTGTGCCCCTGAGGTGGATCCAGCCCTCTGCCCCTGTCCTCGTTTCTTTGGGCAGTCCTTAGCCCTGTGGCCCGTCTCACCGCAAGAAAAGCACCCACCATTCTCCTTGGCCTTCTTTTTCCGGCAGTCCTTTACTAAGTGCCCCACTTTGCCACAGAAATTGCACTTCCTCTTCTCTTTATTGCCTTTCCCGCCCTTCTTAAAGTCTGTTTTCTTAGGCTGCAAACCCTCTTTCTTCCCTTGAGAGCTTTCTGCCTTTGTCTCCTTCTTGCCCTTATCCTCTTCATTCAGCAATGCCATTTGCACCAGTCTTTCATATGTGGCCCCCATGGGTATATGGGTCATGGCCAAACTGTGTAATGGCTCATTTAACCCTTTGACGAAACGGAGAGCCTTCTTGTGCGGGGTGTTGACTAGGTCAAGCCCAAACCTAGCCAGCTCATCGAACTGATTCACATACTCTCTGACAGACTTGTCTCCTTGCTTAAGAAATAAGAATTTTTCCAACTGCAAACTTCTTTCCGCATCTGAGAGAAATTTGGTCTCAAACCTTGCCCTAAAGTCCTCCCATGTCTCCACTGGTCTTTCAGCATTAGTGACTTCCCACCAGTAGGAAGCCTCGCCCTTCAATAGCCATACTGCCAATTGTACTTTTTGTCTATCCTCTACCTCAAAGATGATGAATAGGTCCTCCGTTTCTTTCAGCCAATTTCTAGCTGCCACGAAGGACTCAGTTCCACGGAAATCCCTTCCTCCCATAGCTTTAAAATCTTTACATATCTTAGCAAAAGTGTTTCCCCGTGGAGGAGGTGGAGGAAAAGGTGCTGCTGCAGTTGGATGATTTCCTTCAGCTGGGGGAGGAGGAACGGTAGGACCTGGCCGAGTGGCCCTTGCTTCTAAGAACCGTCTAAACCAACCAGGTATTGGTACCCCTTCCGGCAAGTTAAGTTCTTGGGACATGCTGAAACAAAAAGGATAGATTCAAAACGAAGGATAAGAGATAGTACCTATGGCTTTGGGGAGTGGACTTTGCCTTTTAGAATAAAGTAATATTTTTCTTTTAAAAATGCTTCTTTAAATTTCCTTTTTGAAAATAATTTTTCAAAACTTTTTATCTTATCTGGTAAACCTATGCTCTGATACCAAGTGAAACACCCCACCTCCGTTAGGGTCACTCTCAAAGGGAATGCCCTAATTTTGGTGGAGGTTTATAAGTATAAGTCACAGATATACAAGACAGATATAAGAACACATATTTGTAAGCAGCGGAAAAACAAACAACTTTTATTTCATAAAAGCAAATACGTGTTACAACATCATCACCATAATTGTCTTACATCTTTTCCAAAAACATAACATAACACTTTCATAATCTGTCTTGATTACATTATTTAAAGAAGCATAAAGAAAACATAGATAAACTGCAAAAGCCCCAAAGTGGTTGTCCAAAGCCATAGTTCAAAATGAAAAAGGTCCAAGCAATACATTTCTCTTCTTCAAGCTGGATGTTTATGCTGGTCAAGCTGCAGTGTTCCCTCCCTGTGGACCTGGGGGGGGGGGAAACGGAAGAAAAGAAGACGAAAGAAAAGTAGAGTCAGACATAAAGCCTGAGTAAGTCTAGTACTACTTTGTCTATGAATAAAGAACTGGGTATGATAAGTATAATCAAGAAGTGGGAAAGCACTATAAACTTAGTTAAGTTGTCCAGGGTCGAATATACTATCGTACCCCATGTTAATATCTGAACCCATATAAACTAGTTCCCAACTGGCACCCCATAATCAGGGTGAAGTGATCCATTCTATGATGATCGGCTCTTACTCGCATAGTTACATGTGTCTTACGGCCCCCGATGTTGTAGTTACCTATGCTGGTCCCACCATGGGGTGTATCAAGTCCCATGGCAGCGGCCCGACACAACCTTAAAATGCACAGGTATGCTACTGGTGCCCAGTGCTTTATTTTTCTGCGCCGGAGTGTGTGCACGCCCGCACCCCGTTAGAACCTACACTGCTACACCACCGCCGTCGATTTGACCTCTTACAATCAGCCCAGTAATCGTGCCCCACCCTGCCTAGTTTCAGGGTATCATGATACACCTTGTAGGGTTACTGCTGAAAAGGGTCCCCCGTTACTAGGTTTTCTATCTCTAGCCAACATGCTAAGTTGGTTAAGTGTTTTCTAACCTAACCCCCACCAGTCCGTTTAGTTTAGCATGTTCCATTTTGATTAAGTCTTTAGTTCACTTAATCCTAACAATCCTGACTCAGCCTTAATTGTCTTATTAAGGCCCTGACCTCTCACATTAGACAGGTATTGTTGTGGCTGCCTGTTGCCGGTTGGTTCCGGGCAGTCTTACGCCACAACTCAGTCTAACCTCGGGTCCTTATTGGGCTCCATGTTTAACCTCCCACATTGGATAGGTATTGTTGTGACTACTGGACAGCCGGGCGGTTCCGGGCAGGTTTACATCACAACTCAATCCAACCTCGGGTTAAACACATCGTATTTTCTACATTTACATATTTTGTCTTTCTTCTTTATTGATATGTAAATATTTGCGGCCCATTAAGTTAATGGTGTAAAGGTTACACCAATCATGGGCCCAACCCATACTTGAATTTGGGCCCTTCTATTTTATGTTTTCATTCATTAGTAATTTTAACCCAACGTTATTTTCCCCCCGTTTAATATGTTCGTTTATATGTTTATGTTGGGCTTAGCCTTTTAAAGCCCAACTTAGCCATGCGAAAAGGGGAGGCTTAAAGCGAGATTACATACACAAAAAGGGGAAGGTGAGCGCATGAACTTGCAATATGACGTTGGAAATACAAAATAGAAACTGGTGTACTTGCATAGTGGTAACATATACTTTGGTCATAGGGCATAAGTGACATGAATCAAACCATGTAAACTTGTAGTTGAGATAAGAATCTAAATTGGGTATCATTATTGACACATAGTCATAACTACAACATGAACCTATATTTTTATTTAGGCATAATGTCAAACATAAGCATGGCATAAATATTTCTAACATAAGCATGGCATAATGTCAAACATAAGCATGGCATAATGTCAAACATAAGCATGGCATAATGTCAAACATAAGCATGGCATAAGTATTTGTTCACATAACCATGGCATAAATATTTCTAACATGAAATCATGATTTTTACTTTAGTCATGCAAACTTGCAAAAAGGGATTTTTGAATCTAACCTAGCTATGTACCACATATGTCATCATATAATTCTTGTTGACAATTTCAATTATGCAAATTATCAATCATAGCCTAGTCATATTCATAAGTTTGCAAATAGGTGTTCTAGTACAAAAGCATGGCTTAATACATGATGCCAAATTCTCAACATAATTTCATATGGATTATAACAACCCAAACTTATTCCAATTACTCACGAAAATGATTTTTGTATAAAAATACATATTATGATGGCATAGTAGCAAAACCCCAAACTTGCATGGATTTCAATTAATCAACTACATACATGTAGCTTCAACATGGATTACATAATTTGCGAACATTCCAAACGTATACTTGCATAGAACTACCGCATGTAGTTCTTTATAATGAATAACATAATTCATTAATATCCAAACGTATACAATATTTCAAATCAATAATAATCATAGTAACGCACAAATTATGAACTATTTATCACCACAATCAAGTATACAAACCAACACAGTTATTTGTTCATACCAAAGTAATACTCTACTTACAATGGTGTGGCGAATTCTCTAATTTAGGGATTTGAAGATGCGGTTTGATTTGATTGAGTTGCTTTATGCCTTAGAATTTGCCTCCTAATCCTCTCTCCAATTGGTGGCTACCCCTAGTCGTTCCTCAGCAACATGGCGGCTTTGTTCTTATTTTTGAATGAATAGATTAGGGTTAGTCTAGGGTTGTTTTTATAGGGGTAATGAACTGATTAGGGCCATTGATGTTGCTTGGATTGATCGTAGCCATTCATTCGATAGAGAGACCAATTAGAGCCTGCCACCTAGCCCTAATGACAAAGCAGACCATAGAAAATCGACCAACATAGAATAGGCCAGCCAGGTTGGACTGGGCTCGACCTGGCTCTGGACCAGGTCGACACCCCTGTCGACAGCCCTGTCGATAGGCCTGTCGACCTGGTTAGACCAGGTCGACAGCCCAGTCGACCTGGGTGCGTCAGGCGGGCCTTTTCCCGCCCTGGCCCATTGGGCCCCACTTTGTTTTTTCTGAGCTTATTTTATTCTGTTTGAATTTTAAACTTAATTTAAAAACTTCCGAAGGCCATATCTTCTTCATACGGACTCCGTTTTTCGAAAACTCGGACTCTATTTCGCGTATTTTTCCGAGACGAACGCAATGGCGTATCCCGTTTCCCTTAGTTCTTTGATTTGAAATTAATTATTCTTTAATTTGTGACTTTCATAGTTATAGAATTCACGGGGTGTTACAAAATATTTGAAATTGAATATTTTAAAATAGAAATATATGAAGCCGTGTTGATTAGATTGACGCCATTTTGACGTGAATGATATTTATATCGATTTTATTCATTTTATAATGAATATCGAAAGTGATTTCAAAATATGATATTTTGAAATGAGTTGAAATTCAAATTAAATTGAAATTCGAATTAAATTGAAATTCAAATTAAATTGAAATGAATTGAAATTCGAATTAAATTGAGAAGAATTGAAATTCTAATTAGATTGAAATATAATTCAAATCATTTTGAATTGAATTTAAAACGTATCGAAATTGAACTGAAATTGATTTGAATCGAAATCGAGTGTAAATGAACTTAAAATGAATGTATATTGGAAAGATTCAATTTTGATTTGAATTTGAGATGGAAGTTGAAATCGTTTTGAAAACGAATTTAAAACGATTTATAAAATACGTTTTAAAAGGAAATCAACGAAATATATTATATATATATAATATAATGGCCTGAATAGAACGCGCCGCGCCGTGGCAGTTCGCGAATTTCGACCATTGACTTCGAATGGATATTACGGGAGATCCGACTGTCGGATTCTCCTAAAACCAGAACCATTGGGTTCGTATCGAAAAGAGCTTTCTAACGAATATTAGAAATTTGAAATCTAACGGTTGGATTTGTAATTATGTCCAAATCAAATTTGGAAAAGGTCGCTGTAAGTGCAGTTCGATGGCCGTTGATGGAAATCAACTGTACGGGCGCTGATAAAATTATTAAAAATAGTAATAATTTGTGTAAAATCATAAGAAATTATAAGGGAAGAATTGGGATGAAAAACTCCATATTTGAAAAGATAAAAATAGATTTTTATCGAAATAAACTAGTTTTGAACTAGAATTATAATTATATTTATTTTTAAATAAACAAATTGAATTTGAAAGGGTTTTAAAAATAACCAGAATTTCCAATAATTGGATTGGAATGGATTTGAATCAAAATTGTCTTTGGAATATTTCGATGTTGGATTTCGTGACGATACAGGTATTGTTATGGGAATTTGAAAGATATATTTATATCGTTATTTCCAATACGATATTTGTTGGTCGTAGAATTTGATATTGAATATAAGCCGATATATTTTCTATTCAGAGCCTTGTATTTAATATCAAATATGATTTGGGGTTTGTCGTGAATGGTGTCTTCATTAACACCGTTCTTAAGCCCAGTGGAGAAAAAGATATAATCTTTTTATTTAGATTTAATGAAGTGTACCAATTAAATAATATTTAATTGGAATTGAATTGGTATTGATTTTTGGGTTTATCGTGAATAGTGTTTTAAATAACACTTGTTCTTTAACCCGATAATTAATGGAATGTGATTTTGGGTTTATCGTGAACCGTGTTTTAAATGACACTGATTCGTTAACCCAGTTAAAGATTAAAACTAATTGGAGTTTTAATGAATCTTTAATTAGATTGAAAAGATCGAGAAGGGAGTATCACCAGTTTTGCTCCAGGCGATAGTTAAATCTTTAATTAGATTTGAACGTGAAATGGTAATTGAATTTACCGATAACACTGTGGTGTTAGATATGAAGTATGACCAGTTTTACTTCATGGGATGAATAGGTGGGGATTGGGAAATAAGATAAATGATTACTCCGGTGTGGTTCGCTAATCCCGACAAGTTTGAATTGATATTCAAAGAAGATTAAAGAATAAATTTAAAGAATTTATCTTTGATAAAATTAATGGGAACCCTTCCCATAGTATAAGAATATTTGAATAAAAGAATATTCTGAATTGGAATGAGGCGTATGTTGGGTTTGTGTAACAATTGTTTATTATATACGCGGGTTATTCAGAAAGACCGAGTTTATCCCATTCTGAATAACTGATTCGACGTGGTGTCGAAGATGAAGACGGTGGTTGAAGACCGGAGGTCTTCACGTCCTTTGGATAATTACTGATGATCTTGATTGGGCCGTACACCCAAGAGGAGGGAATCAGTTAGTGGTTGTCCAGACGTACTTGGAGATCGATGGATATGCGGGGTACTAGGTGCCTCCGGTTTCGTTCAGACCCAAAATGGACTTGTAAATGGACTGTGTGTCTGACATTGGATTTTAGTGTAACGACCAGGATTTCGCCCGACTCCAATCGATCGCAAGATCGATCAAGACCGTTCAAAACCCGCGTACGTTAACTTTGGGCATTCTACACATCAGAACAACAACATAGACTTTTATAACATCAATAATAAATGTTACATCAGAGTACAAAATATATCAGAGTACATCAATAAATAATACAACGGAAGATACATTTACAATAAATTAAATACATTGCAGCGGAACTAATCTCAGCGGAAAGCCATCAATATTCTGGACCCAGCTTCAAACTTCAATCCAGGATCCTGCTTAACTATATCTGCAAAAAAACTACTCGACTGCCCGTGTGGAAAGAGGGCACCCGAGTTTGCAAAGTGAAACAAACTACAGGTCAGTCGTGGGACTGGTGTGAGAATTCTTAACTTAACTTATCTAATAGGTAGGCTAATCACAGGACCACGCCGCTAACGCGGAACGGGTTTACTCCATTGGATTGCCAGTGCATAATTAAAGTAAATCGTCAAATAACGCAATGCCATTTTAGAAAAAAATGAAACCATTATAAGACCCAGGTCCCATCACACAATGCAACACACACCAGAGGATAGGGTTTTACCTTATAATGGTCAAAAGATGCTTGATACGTAAAAACGATATTTTTATTAGTTTGTATATATATACTTAAAACATTTCAATATAAATGTATTAATCTTAGACGGCATAGTACCCCATCCTACTATGTCGCCATATATAAGTTTACAATCAAAACCGTGGTGTCGTATTGGAAATTGGTTTTCTGTCATGAAATCGAGGCTAGGGATCGTCCTCTTCCGATTCGAGACACTCTAGCAAATGCCTCAGGATCCCCCGCAGTAAACCCTTGGATCTTCAGGGCCGGTCCCCACCTAACGGTAGTGGATTAGCAATTCCTGAACACACGTTTCCCGGTTCCTTTAAACCTATAGTATGACCACTTCCGGCCTATAAAAACCCGAGGTACCTCAATCCAAAATCCACATAAGTAAAATGTCGGGCCGTGTTAAAGCACCGGCACTACCCCTAGCTAGAAAGAAACGTGTTGTAAAGACCCGTAACTTCCCCGTAAAGGAAAGCGTCGGATAGTTCGAGAACAAGCCACAACAGAACGCATATAAAAGAACATTTCACTGTATATTACAACAATGCATCAGATTACAAGAATATACAGAGTATAAACAAACACAGAATATCAGAGATTACAATAAATTACATAGCAGCGGAAAATAATACAATACACAACTAGAAGTTGATATACGGATACAAAGCTTTCCGGATATCATTCCAGCTGTAAACCAGGATCCTGTGAATATAAATCTGCAAAAACCAAAACTACTAGCTGCCCGTGTCAAAATAAGGGCACCCAGAGTTTAGGTTAAAACAATAAACTCCAGGTCAGTCATGTGACTGGTGTGAGAACTAAAACAGTTATTTATCTTTATTTTCAAAGTTAGGCAAATCAAGGGACCACGCCGTATAACACGGAACGGGTTTCCTCCCAAGAATACCAGTGCATAAAACAACAGCGCAATGCTAAATAAAGAAAAATGAAGCTGTTATAAGACCCAGGTCCTATCACACAATGCAACGCAAGCCGGGGGATAGGGTTTTCCCTTATAATAGCCAAAGAATGCTTGATACGTTTAAAACAGATTATTTGATACTATTATAAGTGCATAGTGTATAAAACAACTTCAAATCATAAGTATCAATCATAGGCGGCATGGGTACCATATATCATGTCGCCATACTAGTTCTACAATTAAAACCGCAAAACGTCGTATTGGAAGTTGGGTTATCATTTATGGTATGAACCGAGGCTAGGGGCAAGATCCTCACCGATTCGAGACGCTCTAGTCCGCCCCTCAGGATCAGAGCTCGAGTGACCCTTGGATCGTCAGGGCCGGTCCACCGATGTGGATTAAAATGCCTGAACATGCGTTTCCCCACCCTTTGGGGCGTAAGCCTGGCCCGTCAGCCGACCAGAAGCATTGGCCGAAACCGATATCACGAGGCGCCTCACTTTTCAGCAAGTAATAATAAGCAACATCCACATGAGTCAAACTCGTCAGCCAGTTCAAGCACTGACGCCACTCCTAACTAGAAAGAAACGCATGTCCTCCCTGATGTCCGTCTCCCGTTTTTGGTTCATACCGGGAGTGAAACTCGCGAAGTAAACGTTACACAAAGCTACGCCACAAAGGCCGTGCTTCGATCATCAACCACAAGACTTTGCTTTTCAACAGAAGCCTTGATCATTTGCCACTTAGGCATGCCACACAGGCAATTCACTCCATGTGATTGATATCCATCAATATATAACCCCTGAGCTCGTACGTCTCAGAGAAGGGCGTTAAGCAAGAGAATAAATTCTCCGCCGCCAAACCGATATATATTTAATAGAGATCAATCACACGGACTAAAATCCAATGTCAGACACACAGTCCATTTACAAGTCCGTTCTGGGGCTGAACGAAACCGGAGGCACCTAGTACCCCGCATATCCATCGATCTCCAAGTACGTCTGGACGATCACCAACTGTTTCCATCTTCTTGGGTGTACAGCCCAATCAAGATCATCAGTAATCCCCCAAACGACGTGAAGACTTCCGGTCTTCGACCATCGTCTTCATCTTCGACTTATCGTCGTATCAGTTATTCAGAATGGGATAAACCCGGTCTTTCCGAATAACTCGCGTATATTTTAAATAAGTGTTACACAAACACAACATACGCCTCATTCCAATTCATCAGTCACTAACCGTAAATTAATCAAGAGAATAATTCCCCAAATATTAACCCCGAAGGCCGAAACCAACATCAGATCAATATCCAGAAAATCATTCTGCTTAGCTAACCGACAGTTAGTTTCTAAATTTCACATTCATAGGGAAAAGTTCCCATTAATTTTATCCAAGATAAATTCCTTGAATTTATTCTTTAATCATCTTTTGAATTTCAACTCAAACTAGTCGGGATTAACGAACTTTACCGAAGTAATCATTTGTTTTAATTTCCCAATCCCAACCTATTCATCCCATGAAGTAAAACTGGTAGTACTTCATATCTAACACCACAGTGTTATCGGTAATTCAATTACCATTTCACGTTCAAATCTAATTAATGATTTAACTATCGCTTTGGAGCAAAACCGGTAATACTCCGTTCTCGCTCACTTTCTAAATTTGATAATTTAGATTATAGATTCACATTTCAATCTGATTGCAGATTCGTTAAAACTCCTTTTACTGGGTTAAAGAACTAGGTGTTATTTAAAACACAGTTCACGACAAACCCAAATCACATTCTATTTGTTATCGGGTTAAAGAACTAGTGTTATTTAAAACACCGTTCACGATAAACCCATTTCAAATCCAATCAAATATATTAGAAATTCCGATTATTTAAAACCCCTTTTTAAATCTAATTTATTTATTTAAAAATAATTGGGTTTTAAATTTAGTTCAAAACTAGTTCATTTCGATAAAAATCCATTTTTATCTTTTCAAATATGGAGTTTTTCATCCCAATTTTTCCCAAATCATTTCTTATGATTTTACACAAATTATTGATATTTTTAATAATTTTTTCAAGGCCCGTACAGTCGATTTCCAACAACGGCCATCGAACTGCACTTGTAGCGACCTTTTTCAAATTTGATTTGGACGTATCTCCAAATCCAACCGTTAGATTTCAAATTTCTAATATTCGTTAGAAAGCTCTTTTTGATACGAACCCAACGGTTCCGGTTTTAGGAGAATCTGACGGTCGGATCTCCCGTAATGTCCGTTTGAAATAAATGGTCGAAATTCACGAACTGCTGCGGCGCGGCGCGTTCTGTTCAGGCCATTATATTATATATATAATATATATAATATATATTTCGTCGATTTCTATTTAAAACGAATTATATAAATAGTTTTAAATTCGTTTCAAAAGCAATTTCAACTTCCATTTCAATTCAAATCAAAATTGAATTCTTCTTTATAAATTCGTTTTAAAATTCATTTCTATTCAATTCAAATTTCAATTCAATTTGAATTCATTTCATTTTGCTTTCAATTCAATTTGAATTCGTTTTCAATTCGATTCATTTCGAAATTGTTTTATATTCAATTCATTTCAAATTGGTTTTCTATTCAATTCATTTCGAAATCGTTTTCAATTCAATTCATTTCGAAATCGTTTTATATTCAATTCATTTCAAATTGGTTTTCTATTCAATTCATTTCGAAATCGTTTTCAATTCAATTCATTTCGAAATGAATAAAATCGATATAAATATCGTTCACGTCAAAATAGCGTCAATCTAATCAACACGGCTTAATGTATTTCTATTATTCAAATATTCTATATCAAATATTTGTTATTATAAAAATATTTCGTTCAACACATGACTAATCTCAACGGATGAGTATAGTCAACACATGAACCTTTATTTTATATTGATAAAGATGTAAATTTTATTGTTAAAATATTACGTTCAACACATGACTAATCTCAACGGATGAGTACAGTCAACACATGAACCTTTATTTTATAGTGATAAAGATATAAAATTTATTGTTAAAATATTACGTTCAACACATGACTAATCTCAACGGATGAGTACAGTCAACACATGAACCTTTATTTTATAGTGATAAAGATATAAAATTTATTGTTAAAATATTACGTTCAACACATGACTAATCTCAAGGGATGAGTACAGTCAACACATGAACCTTTACTTTATAATATTCTTTATCTTCTAAATTGGAATGAGGCCCAATCAATTACCATATAAAGTTAATTATATGGATTTTCACACATCACACGAATATGATAGCATTGAAAAATAATCAACCATCAACCAAAGTGCACTACACTGTATAAGCATCAAATATAGATATCTAACGCTTATAACAGCCTGTCAATCAATCGATCGACACATTTAATCAATCAGGATGAGTGAACTTCAAATTTCATCCAATACCCGTGTGGGGTTTCAAATCAACAAACACAGATTTTTATTTGTGCAGTTGGGCGATGTGTAAAATTTATCAACCCAATCAATGTCCTTCAAATAGGTGTACATAAACAAACCGTCCGGTTTGTAAATGAATATTTTATTTATTCACATTCACTATATTCATATTCACGTTAAAAATTATATTTTTAACGATAAAACATTTTATTTTAACATATGAATTTCTATTCAGTTCATTTATTCAATAAAATGATATTTTTATTTTTCTAACATATTTTTTTTTTAAATTTC
Source organism: Allium sativum (assembly GCA_030737875.1). Classification (NCBI taxonomy): domain Eukaryota; kingdom Viridiplantae; phylum Streptophyta; class Magnoliopsida; order Asparagales; family Amaryllidaceae; genus Allium; species Allium sativum. Next base: position 499,135,027 of record CM060920.1, read on the forward strand.
GGCGGCATAACGGCACGATACTAGAAACGGGACGAGGCCTAGCTTTATCCCCGGTCTAGTGAAGGCCCACGCCATTCACACATCAATCAAATCAATTCATTTCACCACACAGTTCAATTTCAATCAAATGATCTAACTAATTTTTGCAATCAAACAAACAAGTCCATGGTCTGTGGACGATTGTGTCGGGTGCTACTAAGCACCGTCTGCATCCTAGTATATATATATATATAACTAGAAAAATAAATTGAAGAGTGAGAAATTCTCACCGATAGCTATCCAACGCCACGACTCTTCTTATGTAGAAATCTTCGTCGTTCTGCCTCTTATCACTGTTCACTGCCCGTATTCTCTACATATATAAAAATCATATTTTTACTTCGATGTTCAATATATAAAAATCACATTTTTATTTCGATGTTCAATATATAAAAATCACATTTTTACTTCGATGTTCAATATATAAAAATCACATTTTTACTTCACGGCTTCATATGTAAAAATCATTCCTTTACAACGCTACTTCCATGATAAAAATTATACTTCTATCTTGCTATCATTATAGTAAAAATTATATTTTTATTACTCTACATGAATAAAAATCATATTTTTTATACCTCCTACATAATAAAGATCAAATTTTTTATACTTCTATAATATAAAAATTATATCTTTAGCTTTCCCATAATATAAAAACCATATTTTTAACGCGTTAAAATTCTAATTTTTATATCGTTATACTCTTTATATATAGATCAAATTTTCCCACAATGCTTTTCATATTAAAATAAAACTGATTTAAACTAATTTCATTGAATAAAATTAAATAAAACAATATGAAAACTCACAGTGATTTGTTAAGGAGGAGGGGTAGCTGCGTTCGAACGGCAAAGGGGAGAAGGGGGCTGCTGAGTTCGTCGCGCTGAGGTCAGAGGGGATCGGCGGGAAGGGGAGGAGGTGGCTGGATCGGGCGGAGGGAGGCGCAGTTAGGGTTTGGGCGCGGCGCTTGTAACGACCCAGAAAATCTGAACCAATTTAAAATTTTTAAATTGGCTAAAATAATGGATTTTAAATATTTAAAATAAATATTTTAAATAAAGGCGATGAAAATTGAGTTTGAATCGACATTTGAAAACGAATATAATTAATTATAATTATAAACAAGGCCTAAAATGGCGTAGCAGTTTCAAAAATTGAATTCAAACTTTGTCGGACTGTACCGGGTGCAAAACAATCCGGATTTTAGTGAAACCAAAAATAATGGAATCTAATTGATAATAACTTTCCAACGAATCCGACCAATCGAAATTTGACAGCGGGAATCAAAAGATATGTCCAGTTGAAAATACTGAATAGTCGCTATGGAATTCAGGCCCTTAAAAATGGACATTTTGCAAATGACCTCGGATTTCGACGAAACCACTTTTGTTGGATCCGCAGTGTCAAGTTATTGTTAGGTTTCAAATTTCATAATTTTTCGAATCAATATGTGAGCGTGGCAAAGGAAAACGCGTTTGACCGGTTTCAGTTGATTTTAATCGACTGGAAATTGGCCATTTTTCAAACGGTCTCAGAATTTGACGAAACTAGTTTTGTTAGGACCGTATCGTCAATACGAAGCTAGAAAATATTTTTTATTGAATTTTTCGAGTTCGTATGTGGCCCCGGTAAATTGAAATGTACGTTTAAAATAGAATATATAGATTTATATTTTAAATTAAGCGAAAGCTGATTGTAACAGCCGAATTGGGTTACGAAGCATATCCCGTTGTGTTCGGAATGGGGGTAATTGGTTAGGGGCGACAGTCGTTGTGTTCAATTTGGTGTTCGGATGAAAAGCGACCAATGGGAGAATAAATTAGAAAATTAAATAATAAAATATTAATATATATTCATTTACGGGCCCGAACCCTCATTCATTTCTCCAAACCCGTTTTCTTCCTCAGCCGCCACTTCAAAACCCCCGTCGCCTTCCTAAATCCCACCCACCCCATTCGTCGGAGCGTCGCCCAACATCAGACCCTCCGCCGCCGCCCTTCTCTCTCCCCTCACCTTCCTCTCCCCCTCGTCAGACAGCAAAAACATCCTCCTCAAATCAACCAAAATTCATCGCACCGCCGTGTCGCAACCACCACCGTCGCAGTTCCAGGCGCCAACTCCCTCCTTGCGCTGCCGCAGCCACCGCTCAGGCCCCCTTCCTTATCCTTCGGCCTCCATCCACTGTTTAAACACCTCCGGCCCTTTTAACCTAAAACCACCACTGCTACGCCCCCTCCGCCTCCTCCCAGACGTCAAACACTCCTCCACCGACCGCCATCGACCAATGTGAACCCAATCCCTCGGTGAAAAGTAGAATCGAAGGTAAATTTTTATTTATTTACTTATTATATAATGTAATTAGTTTGAAAGAATGAAAAAAAAATCATTTTTTAGCATAAATTGAAATCAGTTTTATGTATATGGTTTAATTTAAAAGATAAGATTTTTATTTAATTTAAAGATGTGATTTTGTTTAAAAGAAAAAAACTGATTTTAAAAAGTATTAAAAACTGATTTTTAAAATGATTTATAAACTAATTTATTTTAAGATTTAAAATAGAAGGAGATTAGAAATTTAAAAAGAAAGTAAAAATCAGATTTTTATATATTGAAAGTCGAAGTAAAAATCATATTTTTATATATTGAATAGCGTAGTAAAAATTCGATTTTTATATATTGAATAGCATCGTAAAAGATCGATTTTTACATATGTAGAGAATACGGGCGAAAGCGACAAAAAGGCGAGATTGGCGAAGATTTCTCTAAAGTGAAGTGTCGTGAAGTTGGATAGCTATTGGTGAGATTTCTGATTTAAAAATATTATATATGTTGAAATAAAAGTGAATAGCTATATATAAATATATATATATATATACGCCCCTCGTCCACAAACCATGGACGATATTTATTGGTTGAAATTGTTGTGAAAATTGATTGATAGCGAATGATTGTTTGGGATTGTTTGTGATTGATATTGGTTGATTGTGGTTGAAAAATACCCATTTGTGGTTGAGAAATATTTGGTTGAAACCACATAGGATTAGTTTGTGGAAATGAAATAAATAAATATATACATGCCGCCTGCGTGCGAACTAGATGCATGATCCCCATTGTCAAAAACCGCGAGGTTTTAAGGTAGAGCGAGGAGCCGTACTAGGGACGGTCCCGGTTTAACTACCCTGCCGTTATGCTGCCGAAATTTTGAATAATATTCGTGTGTTTGAATTATTTTCATATGCTTAAACTATAGAAAACATTCATGTGTTGAATTGATATTCATTCGTTGTTTAGAAATTCATGTGTTGAATGGTATTCATATTTTGAAATAAATTGTTCGATAATAAAAATCACATTTTTATCTATATATAGAAACTATAGAAAACATTCATGTGTTGAATTGATATTCATTCGTTGTTTAGAAATTCATGTGTTGAATGGTATTCATATTTTGAAATAAATTGTTTGATAATAAAAATCACATTTTTATCTATATATAGAAACTATAGAAAACATTCATGTGTTGAATTGATATTCATTCGTTGTTTAGAAATTCATGTGTTGAATGGTATTCATATTTTGAAATAAATTGTTCGATAATAAAAATCACATTTTTATCTATATATAGAAACTATAGAAAACATTCATGTGTTGAATTGATATTCATTCGTTGTTTAGAAATTCATGTGTTGAAGGGTATTCATATTTTGAAATAAATTGTTCGATAATAAAAATCACATTTTTATCTATATATAGAAACTATAGAAAACATTCATGTGTTGAATTGATATTCATTCGTTGTTTAGAAATTCATGTGTTGAATGGTATTCATATTTTGAAATAAATTGTTCGATAATAAAAATCACATTTTTATCTATATATAGAAACTATAGAAAACATTCATGTGTTGAATTGATATTCATTCGTTGTTTAGAAATTCATGTGTTGAATGGTATTCATATTTTGAAATAAATTGTTCGATAATAAAAATCACATTTTTATCTATATATAGAAACTATAGAAAACATTCATGTGTTGAATTGATATTCATTCGTTGTTTAGAAATTCATGTGTTGAATGGTATTCATATTTTGAAATAAATTGTTTGATAATAAAAATCGCCTTTTATCGACTATATGAACTGTGTAAAATAATCTCGTTTTAAAAGAAATTGTTTTATGATAAAAATCCTATTTTTTTTATCACCAACTTGAACTATATAGAAAATTAGTGTTTTGGAAATGAATTGTTTTACAATAAAAATCACATTTTTATTGTAGGCATAAATCGTTGAAATGTGAAGTGTTAAAAATAGCCACTTGTTCAAAATAAACATATATGAGTTGAAATATTCATTAATTAGCTAATGAAATGATTTGCACCTATTTATGTAACATTAGAATGAATGGTGTTTTTAAACCAAATTGAAATCAAATATGAAGTCGAATAGAAAATGATAAATGACAAGAACTGCATATATATGTACATGCATATTCATTGAACAGGTTATAGCAAAGGGGCTAGAGAAGAGGAATAAAATTTTGTGCCCGACAAATAGGTACACATTTACTGCTTTGTTTGGGTGATGATTTTATGAGCCTGTTGGCTAGCCGCTTGGCTTTTTCTTTTTCTTTTTGAGATTAGAAGGACCGGGAACGCTATTTGCGATTTCCCGATGCTCCCGGTGCAGGGGAGGTTATGGCGAAATTTTCCAAAATTTTAAGGTGTTAGAAAAATATTTGAAGTGATAACGATATGGAAAGCATTGAATGAACTATATTTATATAAATATATAAATATAAATAAAATTAAAATGAAACGAAGCCGTGCAGTTCGTATTTCGAAACCGTGATTTCAAACGACTAGTACGGGAAATCCGACCATTGGATTTTCCCGAAACCGCAACCGTCGGGTTCGCCTTGAAAATATCTTCCCAACGGCACCAACTTTGTAGAAATCCAACGGTTGGATTGTCTAGAATGTTTAATTCAAATCTGAAGAAAAACAGCGCCAGAAACGATTATATTTATTTATATATAAAAATATAATTATATTTAATCGAATAACGACGCTGCAGTTCGTATTTTGAAATCGAAACTTCAACCGATTGTACCGGGAGATTCGACCGTCGGATTTTCCCGAAACTGGAACCGTTGGATTCGTTTTGAAAAGACCTTTCTAATGATGTAAATTTTGTGAAGATCCAACGGTTAGAATTTCAGATATGTTTAATTCAAATCTGAAGAAAAACAGCGCCACGGCCGCGTTATGGCCCGAAGCGTCGTTTTGAATAAAATGGCTATTTTAAAATAAATAAAAATAGCGATAAATAGTTATAAAATATCATAAGCGATATGGAATGGAAATAAACTGAATTTGCTTGATTGAGGTTGTATTTGATGGTTGAATGTGTTTGGTGTGAAAATTACATTAAAGAACAATATTGGTGTTGTCGAATAATTTAACCATTGAAATAAATTGATTTGAAATTCTAAATATACGTGAATTATTTGAAAAGGCCGAGTTAATTCTCATTTCGAATAATTGACCGACGATTGAAAGTCGAAGGTGAAGACGGTGGTCGAAGACCGGAGATCTTCACCTCGTTTGGATGGTAACCGAGGTCCTGATTGGGAGGCATCCCGAAATATGGATAATGAGTGGTGGTCGTTCAGACGTACGTGTTGATCGAAGGGTTTGCGAGGTATTTAGTGCCTCCGGTTTCGTTCAGACCCAGAACGGACTTGTAAATGGACTGTGTGTCTGACATTGGAGTTTATTCTGTGTTGACTGATTTCTGTTAAATATATATCTGTTTGGCGGCGGAGAATTTATTCTTTTGCTTAACGCCCTTCTCTGAGACGCACGAGCTCAGAGGTTGTATATCGATGGACATCAGTCGCATGGCATGAATTGCCTGTGTGGCATGCTAAGATGCAGTGATCAGGACTTCTGTTGAAAAGCAAAGTCTTGTGGTGATGATCAAAGCACCGCCTGTGTGGCGTGGCTTTGTGTATAACGTGAATTCGCGAGCCTCACATCCCGGTATGAACCTGAAACGGGAGAAGGACCTCAGGGAGGGCATGCGTTTCTTTCTAGCTAGGGTGGTGTCAGTGACCTACCAGCCCTGCCATTTATATACTTTTCACCTATGTGGTTGTTGCTGTTGCGAGGCGCCTCGGTTTGATCGGACGATCCGGGTCCGATGGAGTCATTCGTTGGCTCGTTTGCGCCCCAAAGGGCGGGGAGACGTATTGTTCATGTATAATAATCCACATCGGTGGACCGGCCCTGACGATCCAGGGGGCAGTTGCGGCTGTTCCTGAGACATGGTAGGCTAGATTGTCTCGAATTCGGTAAGGACTATCTTTTGCCTTGGTTCATGACGGAAATCCAATTTCCAAATACGTGATCGTGCGGTTTTGATTGTATATATATATGGCGACATGATATATGGTACCAATGCTGTCTATGATTGATAGTTATGATTTGAAATTGTTTTCAAAACATATAAACACTAGCAATAATATCAATTGCCTTTGTTTTATTCGTATCAATCATATTTTGGCCATTATAAGGTAAAACTCTATCCTCCGGTTTGCGTTGCATTGTGTGATGGGAACTGAGTCTTATAATGGCTTCATTTTTATAAAAAAACATAGCGATGTTTAAAAGAAAGATTTGTTTTTAAAGCACTGGCAATCCAATGGAGTAAACCCGTTCCACGAAAGTGGCGTGGTCCTGTGATTAGCCAAATTATATATATGTGTTGAGTAGATTTCTCATACCAGTCCCATGACTGACTCGTAGTTTGTTTCACTTTCAAACTCGGGTGCCCCTTTTTCTACACGGGCAGCCTTGTATTCAGGTTTAGCTGGTTCTTTCTGGATAGCTGGAGCTGAAGATGGATTCTATCATTTATTTCTTTTATGCTGTTCAGCTCCTATTGTACATATTTTGTTTATTTCCGCTGTAGACATTTATGTATAGCTGAACTGTATTTGTACTAAGTAAGATCCTGTATACTGTGTAACTCTGATGATTACTTTTATCCAGTATATTTTGTTGTTCATTATCTGGTGTATTTATTTAATTCTGTTCTGCTATTATCTATTTCTGTGTTATATTCCAAAGATAACCTTGTTTCCGTGAAAACGGGAAATCGGGTCGTCTCAGCGCTCTTGGGTTGATTGGAGGCTAGGGCTTCGCTTTGGAGGGGCTTGGGGTTCGTACGAAGCAGAGGGGGCGGAGGAGGGCGATGGCGAGATGGCGGAGCTCAGGCGAAGTGGCGCTTCTGACGAGGTGGCGCGGTGAACGAGAGGGGGGCGACGGGGGAGGAACATCGGGTTTTTTTTTGTTTTTTTATTTATTTATTTTCTTCTGATCAGAATGAAAAAGTGAGTGGGGGGGGGGCTTTATAAATAATTATATATTTAATTAATTAATTTCTCAAAGTTGACTTTTACATACGACCTCTAAACGAGGCCCACCGCCTATCGTCCATAGCGTATTACCCCCATTACGAACACAATGGGCTATGTCCCGTAGGCTGATTCGATCGTTACAATCAGTTTTCGTCAAATTTACATTTAAATCACTATATTGAACTTTAAACGTACATTTCATATTACCGGGGTCACATACTAACTCTAAAAATTCTCGAAAAATATTTTCTAGCTTCGTATTGACGATACGGTCCTAACAAAACTAGTTTCGTCGAATTCTGAGACCGTTAGAAAAATGGCCAATTTCCAGTAGATTAAAATCAACTAAAACTGGTCAAACACGTTTTCCTATGCCACGCTCACATATTGATTTGAAAAATTATGAAATTTGAAACCTAGCAATAATTTGACACTGCGGACCCAACAAAAGTGGTTTCGTCGAAATCCGAGGTCGTTTGCAAAATTTCCATTTTTAAGGGCCTGAATTCTATAGCGACTATTCAGAATTTTCAACTGGACATATCTTTTGATCCCCGCTATGAAATTTCGATTTTTCGGATTCGTTGGAAAGATATCATCAAATAGGTTCTACTATTTTTGGTTTCAATAAAATCCGGATTGTTTTGCACCCGGTACATTCAATTGAAGTTTGAAATCGAATTATCGAACTACCGCGCCATTTTCAATTCCTTTTATAATTATATAATAAATATTTATATTCTAACGATGACGTATATAATATATACATTCTAATTCCATTCAAAATAAATTTCTCATCGTTTTTATTTAAAATAATTCATTTTAAATAATCAAAATTCGCTAAATTTGCCAAAATAAAAATTTTAAACTGGCCCAGATTTTCGGATTGTTACAATCTCCCCCACTTAAAACTTTTCGTCCCCGAAAAGGAACAAAGTCGAAAGTGGTTTGACCAATCAACTCTACGTTCGATCTGGCTTCCATTCTCCAACTTTTCAGTTTCTGAGAATTTTTAAATTTTCAAAAAATTTGGCTAACACCCTAAATTTTTGAAAAATTTCGCCATAACCTCCCCTGCACCGGGAGCCACGGGAAAATCCCGAAGTTGCCATATAGGCCTTCTGATCTCAAAAAGAAAAAGAAAAAGCCAAGCGGCTAGCCAATAGGCTCATAAAATCATCATCACCCAAACAAAACAGTAAATTATGTAGTAAACATGTACCTATTTGTCGGGCAAACAAATTTTATTCTCTGCTCTAGCCTCCTTGCTATGACCTGTTCAATGTAAGTATATGTATATGCAAGCAAATGCGACCAATTTTCAATACAATTCAATATTTGATATAATTAGGCATAATGGTTAAAAATTATCAAACAAATAGACAAACAACACAAACATCAATCAATTAGTGAATTAGAGTTTCAAATTCATAATTTTGATACATATACAGAAAATCATGTTTTGATGTCAATTCACAACAATGTGTTCTAACTATATAAGTTTTGGTTCTCACACCAGCCTAATGGAAATATATAGAAATCAAACCTTCGAAACACGAACACAAATTCTGATGATGATATATCAATCATCAGAATCATCTCCGGGTGTCTAGAATGTGATTCCATATCTATCCAGTATATTAAAACTTCGAATATACGTTCATGACGCGTATATGCAAAACCTTTATATACTCGATTATCCATATTCAAAATAAATAAATAATCAAATACGATTAAAGCGATTTAAATTTTCAAAACAAAAATTTGTTTTCATTTTCAAAAATATACTCTTCACACTCGTTCTAGGATACTACTGATCCCATCTCTAACGAGTCATTCTTATTGGATATTACTAATCCAATATCTGACGAATTCTTTCATATGGTTCTAATGTGTCTTGTTCTCTGAGCTTTGTAAACCAAAGCTCTGATACCAACTGTAAAGACCCGTAACTTCCCCGTAAAGGAAAGCGTCGGATAGTTCGAGAACAAGCCACAACAGAACGCATATAAAAGAACATTTCGCTGTATATTACAACAATGCATCAGATTACAAGAATATACAGAGTATAAACAAACACAGAATATCAGAGATTACAATAAATTACATAGCAGCGGAAAATAATACAATACACAACTAGAAGTTGATATACGGATACAAAGCTTTCCGGATATCATTCCAGCTGTAAACCAGGATCCTGTGAATATAAATCTGCAAAAACCAAAACTACTAGCTGCCCGTGTCAAAATAAGGGCACCCAGAGTTTAGGATAAAACAATAAACTCCAGGTCAGTCATGTGACTGGTGTGAGAACTAAAACAGTTATTTATCTTTATTTTCAAAGTTAGGCAAATCAAGGGACCACGCCGTATAACACGGAACGGGTTTCCTCCCAAGAATACCAGTGCATAAAACAACAGCGCAATGCTAAATAAAGAAAAATGAAGCTGTTATAAGACCCAGGTCCTATCACACAATGCAACGCAAGCCGGGGGATAGGGTTTTCCCTTATAACAGCCAAAGAATGCTTGATACGTTTAAAACAGATTATTTGATACTATTATAAGTGCATAGTGTATAAAACAACTTCAAATCATAAGTATCAATCATAGGTGGCATGGGTACCATATATCATGTCGCCATACTAGTTCTACAATTAAAACCGCAAAACGTCGTATTGGAAGTTGGGTTATCATTTATGGTATGAACCGAGGCTAGAGGCAAGATCCTCACCGATTCGAGACGCTCTAGTCCACCCCTCAGGATCAGAGCTCGAGTGACCCTTGGATCGTCAGGGTCGGTCCACCGATGTGGATTAAAATGCCTGAACATGCGTTTCCCCACCCTTTAGGGCGTAAGCCTGGCCCGTCAGCCGACCAGAAGCATCGGCCGAAACCGATATCACGAGGCGCCTCACTTTTCAGCAAGTAATAATAAGCAACATCCACATGAGTCAAACTCGTCAGCCAGTTCAAGCACTGACGCCACTCCTAACTAGAAAGAAACGCATGTCCTCCCTGATGTCTGTCTCCCGTTTTTGGTTCATACCGGGAGTGAAACTCGCGAAGTAAACGTTACACAAAGCTACGCCACAAAGGCCGTGCTTCGATCATCAACCACAAGACTTTGCTTTTCAACAGAAGCCTTGATCATTTGCCACTTAGGCATGCCACACAGGCAATTCACTCCATGTGATTGATATCCATCAATATATAACCCCTGAGCTCGTACGTCTCAGAGAAGGGCGTTAAGCAAGAGAATAAATTCTCCGCCGCCAAACCGATATATATTTAATAGAGATCAATCACACGGACTAAAATCCAATGTCAGACACACAGTCCATTTACAAGTCCGTTCTGGGGCTGAACGAAACCGGAGGCACCTAGTACCCCGCATATCCATCGATCTCCAAGTACGTCTGGACGATCACCAACTGTTTCCATCTTCTTGGGTGTACAGCCCAATCAAGATCATCAGTAATCCCCCAAACGACGTGAAGACTTCCGGTCTTCGACCATCGTCATCATCTTCGACTTATCGTCGTATCAGTTATTCAGAATGGGATAAACCCGGTCTTTCCGAATAACTCGCGTATATTTTAAATAAGTGTTACACAAACACAACATACGCCTCATTCCAATTCATTAGTCACTAACCGTAAATTAATCAAGAGAATAATTCCCCAAATATTAACCCCGAAGGCCGAAACCAACATCAGATCAATATCCAGAAAATCATTCTGCTTAGCTAACCGACAGTTAGTTTCTAAATTTCACATTCATAGGGAAAAGTTCCCATTAATTTTATCCAAGATAAATTCCTTGAATTTATTCTTTAATCAACTTTTGAATTTCAATTCAAACTAGTCGGGATTAACGAACTTTACCGAAGTAATCATTTGTTTTAATTTCCCAATCCCAACCTATTCATCCCATGAAGTAAAACTGGTAGTACTTCATATCTAACACCACAGTGTTATCGGTAATTCAATTACCATTTCACGTTCAAATCTAATTAATGATTTAACTATCGCTTTGGAGCAAAACCGGTAATACTCCGTTCCCGCTCACTTTCTAAATTTGATAATTTAGATTATAGATTCACATTTCAATCTGATTGCAGATTCGTTAAAACTCCTTTTACTGGGTTAAAGAACTAGGTGTTATTTAAAACACAGTTCACGACAAACCCAAATCACATTCTATTTGTTATCGGGTTAAAGAACTAGTGTTATTTAAAACACCGTTCACGATAAACCCATTTCAAATCCAATCAAATATATTAGAAATTCCGATTATTTAAAACCCCTTTTTAAATCTAATTTATTTATTTAAAAATAATTGGGTTTTAAATTTAGTTCAAAACTAGTTCATTTCGATAAAAATCCATTTTTATCTTTTCAAATATGGAGTTTTTCATCCCAATTTTTCCCAAATCATTTCTTATGATTTTACACAAATTATTGATATTTTTAATAATTTTATCAAGGCCCGTACAGTCCATTTCCAACAACGGCCATCGAACTGCACCTGTAGCGACCTTTTTCAAATTTGATTTGGACGTATCTCCAAATCCAACCGTTAGATTTCAAATTTCTAATATTCGTTAGAAAGCTCTTTTTGATACGAACCCAACGGTTCCGGTTTTAGGAGAATCTGACGGTCGGATCTCCCGTAATGTCCGTTTGAAATAAATGGTCGAAATTCACGAACTGCCGCGGCGCGGCGCGTTCTGTTCAGGCCATTATATTATATATATAATATATATAATATATATTTCGTCGATTTCTATTTAAAACGAATTATATAAATAGTTTTAAATTCGTTTCAAAAGCAATTTCAACTTCCATTTCAATTCAAATCAAAATTGAATTCTTCTTTATAAATTCATTTTAAAATTCATTTCTATTCAATTCAAATTTCAATTCAATTTGAATTCATTTCATTTTGCTTTCAATTCAATTTGAATTCGTTTTCAATTCGATTCATTTCGAAATCGTTTTATATTCAATTCATTTCAAATTGGTTTTCTATTCAATTCATTTCGAAATCGTTTTCAATTCAATTCATTTCGAAATCGTTTTATATTCAATTCATTTCAAATTGGTTTTCTATTCAATTCATTTCGAAATCGTTTTCAATTCAATTCATTTCGAAATGAATAAAATCGATATAAATATCGTTCACGTCAAAATGGCGTCAATCTAATCAACACGGCTTAATGTATTTCTATTATTCAAATATTCTATATCAAATATTTGTTATTATCAAAATATTTCGTTCAACACATGACTAATCTCAACGGATGAGTATAGTCAACACATGAACCTTTATTTTATATTGATAAAGATGTAAATTTTATTGTTAAAATATTACGTTCAACACATGACTAATCTCAACGGATGAGTACAGTCAACACATGAACCTTTATTTTATAGTGATAAAGATATAAAATTTATTGTTAAAATATTACGTTCAACACATGACTAATCTCAACGGATGAGTACAGTCAACACATGAACCTTTATTTTATAGTGATAAAGATATAAAATTTATTGTTAAAATATTACGTTCAACACATGACTAATCTCAAGGGATGAGTACAGTCAACACATGAACCTTTACTTTATAATATTCTTTATCTTCTAAATTGGAATGAGGCCCAATCAATTACCATATAAAGTTAATTATATGGATTTTCACACATCACACGAATATGATAGCATTGAAAAATAATCAACCATCAACCAAAGTGCACTACACTGTATAAGCACCAAATATAGATATCTAACGCTTATAACAGCCTGTCAATCAATCGATCGACACATTTAATCAATCAGGATGAGTGAACTTCAAATTTCATCCCAATACCCGTGTGGGGTTTCAAATCAACAAACACAGATTTTTATTTGTGCAGTTGGGCGATGTGTAAAATTTATCAACCCAATCAATGTCCTTCAAATAGATGTACATAAACAAACCGTCCGGTTTGTAAATGAATATTTTATTTATTCACATTCACTATATTCATATTCACGTTAAAAATTATATTTTTAACGATAAAACATTTTATTTTAACATATGAATTTCTATTCAGTTCATTTATTCAATAAAATGATATTTTTATTTTTCTAACATTTTTTTTTTTTAAATTTCGGCGGCATAACGGCACGATACTAGAAACGGGACGAGGCCTAGCCTTATCCCCGGTCTAGTGAAGGCCCACGTCATTCGCACATCAATCAAATCAATTCATTTCACCACACAGTTCAATTTCAATCAAATGATCTAACTAATTTTTGCAATCAAACAAACAAGTCCATGGTCTGTGGACGATTGTGTCGGGTGCTACTAAGCACCGTCTGCATCCTAGTATATATATATAACTAAAAAAATAAATTGAAGAGTGAGAAATTCTCACCGATAGCTATCCAACGCCACGACTCTTCTTATGTAGAAATCTTCGTCATTCTGCCTCTTATCACTGTTCACTGCCCGTATTCTCTACATATATAAAAATCATATTTTTACTTCGATGTTCAATATATAAAAATCACATTTTTATTTCGATGTTCAATATATAAAAATCACATTTTTACTTCGATGTTCAATATATAAAAATCACATTTTTACTTCACGGCTTCATATGTAAAAATCATTCCTTTACAACGCTACTTCCATGATAAAAATTATACTTCTATCTTGCTATCATTATAGTAAAAATTATATTTTTATTACTCTACATGAATAAAAATCATATTTTTTATACCTCCTACATAATAAAGATCAAATTTTTTATACTTCTATAATATAAAAATTATATCTTTAGTTTTCCCATAATATAAAAACCATATTTTTAACGCGTTAAAATTCTAATTTTTATATCGTTATACTCTTTATATATAGATCAAATTTTCCCACAATGCTTTTCATATTAAAATAAAATTGATTTAAATTAATTTCATTGAATAAAATTAAATAAAACAATATGAAAACTCACAGTGATTTGTTAAGGAGGAGGGGTAGCTGCGTTCGAACGGCAAAGGGGAGAAGGGGGCTGCTGAGTTCGTCGCGCTGAGGTCAGACGGGATCGGCGGGAAGGGGAGGAGGTGGCTGGATCGGGCGGAGGGAGGCGCAGTTAGGGTTTGGGCGCGGCGCTCTTGGGTTGATTGGAGGCTAGGGCTTCGCTTTGGAGGGGCTTGGGGTTCGTACGAAGCAGAGGGGGCGGAGGAGGGCGATGGCGAGATGGCGGAGCTCCGGCGAAGTGGCGCTTCTGACGAGGTGGCGCGGTGAACGAGAGGGGGGCGACGGGGGAGGAACATCGGGTTTTTTTTTTCTTTTTTTATTTATTTATTTTCTTCTGATCAGAATGAAAAAGAGAGTGGGGGGGCTTTATAAATAATTATATATTTAATTAATTAATTTCTCAAAGTTGACTTTTACATACGACCTCTAAACGAGGCCCACCGCCTGTCGTCCGTAGCGTATTACCCCCATTACGAACACAATGGGCTATGTCCCGTAGGCTGATTCGATCGTTACAATCAGTTTTCGTCAAATTTACATTTAAATCACTATATTGAACTTTAAACGTACATTTCATATTACCGGGGTCACATACTAACTCTAAAAATTCTCGAAAAATATTTTCTAGCTTCGTATTGACGATACGGTCCTAACAAAACTAGTTTCGTCGAATTCTGAGACCGTTAGAAAAATGGCCAATTTCCAGTCGATTAAAATCAACTGAAACTGGTCAAACACGTTTTCCTATGCCACGCTCACATATTGATTCGAAAAATTATGAAATTTGAAACCTAGCAATAATTTTACACTACGGACCCAACAAAACTGGTTTCGTCGAAATCCGAGGTCGTTTGCAAAATTTACATTTTTAAGGGCCTGAATTCTATAGCGACTATTCAGAATTTTCAACTGGACATATCCTTTGATCCCCGCTATGAAATTTCGATTTTTCGGATTCGTTGGAAAGATATCATCAAATAGGTTCTACTATTTTTGGTTTCACTAAAATCCGGATTGTTTTGCACCCGGTACATTCAATTGAAGTTTGAAATCGAATTATCGAACTACCGCGCCATTTTCAATTCCTTTTATAATTATATAATAAATATTTATATTCTAACGACGACGTATATAATATATACATTCTAATTCCATTCAAAATAAATTTCTCATCGTTTTTATTTAAAATAATTCATTTTAAATAATCAAAATTCGCTAAAATTGCCAAAATAAAAATTTTAAACTGGCCCAGATTTTCGGATTGTTACACGTGTGCACTCCCTGCAGTCCTAATCCCGTTTTTGACTCATACCGGGGTGTGAGGCTCGCGAAGTCACGCTATACACAAAGTTATGCCTAAACAGGCTATGCTTTGATCATCAACCACGAGGCCTGCTTTTCAACAAAGCCTTGATCATTTGCATCTTAGCATGTCACATTGTCAGACTCTATCATATTATTGATCATCTACCAATATATATATAACCTCTAAGCTCATACGTCTTAGAGAAGGGTGATAAGTAAAGAATAAATTCTTCACCACCAAACAGAAATATATAATCGGTAGCGTTCAACAAATATAGCAGAAATGAATACAATGTCAGACACACAATCCATTTACTAGTCCGCTCTGGGTCTGAGCGAAACAATGTCCCGTCGATCTCCAAATGCGTTTGGACGACCATCACCAAATACCTTGCCTTGGAAGGCCAATCCCAATTCAAGATACCAGTCATCATCATCCCAACAATGTGAAAACCTTTGGTCTTCAATTACCGTCTTCATCTTCGACTTTTGATCGTCGTGATAATTATTCAGAATGGGTTAAACCCGGTCTTTCTGAATAACTCGCGTATTTTGGGATTAAAAAACAAATATTGGAAAATCACACATTACGCCACATTCCAACTCAGAATATTCTTTTAATAAGATATTCGTTTTAAAAGATTCTCATTAATTTTATCAAAGATAAAATTCTGAAAATAAAATCTATAAATCCATTTCCGAAATATGGAATTCCATAGAAATCAAATCAATACATAATCGATATAGATTTCTGTATCAGACTAATAATATAAATGGAATAACGGCAAAGCCTCTTAAATTCCATATATAATATTGGTCTTCTTTTACAGAAGCCCATTTCGATCGTTACCAATCGAATTTCCACTTAATTCCAATTTAATATATTAAATTGAAAAACTTGATTTTTAGAAAATGCCCTTTTTAAATCTATAAAATAGATTTATAAATTCCAAAATATAATTTCAATGTAAATTGGATTAAAGGACAAATGTCGTTTCAAACATCGTTGACGATAAATCCACTTCACATCTCAATTTATTTATAACCACAAAAAATATAATTGCAAATGCTAGTAATCTTTTAAAAACATATTTTAAAATAATCGTAAAAATATTCTTTATATAAAGACTCTAAATGAAAGGTATGCTTTATATTACGAATTCTTTCTTTTACAAATATTCTTTGTTTTAACATATAGTTGATTAAAAATATATTATGAAAACTTATGCACTTTATATAAAATGGATTTCCAATGTAAAAATATCATTATTTAAAAGAACACTTGAATCGAAATGCGACTCAAACATTTGCCATATAATTTGGATTATATGGATTTCACACACATTATATATATGATAATAACAGTAAAACCATCAAATCATCCATCTACATCCAAAGTGTAATTTCCACTGTGTAAGCGTTAAAATTCAATAATAACGCTCATTGCAGCATGTCGATCTAACGATCAACATACAACTAAATATTGGGATTAGTGTATATAAATTTTCATCCCAACACCTGTGTGGGGTTTTCAACCAACAAACAAATAATAAACTAATTTGTGCACTTGGGCGATGTGTGAAAAATTATCGTCCTAATCACATACACAAGTCGGGTAACTTGTGAATGGAAGTGTAATACACAATACATATAATGATGACAAGAAAATATCTCTATTGCAATGAATGAATAAGCATAATAACTTCGTCTCTATTTACAAATTCTATTTTGCTAATTTAAAACTCTAAACAAAATGGTTATTTTGTTTTGGCAATTCTAATGAGGCAAAATGATAAATATTTTGATTTAACTAACCTATCTTGACAAGTATATATCTTGCCAAACATATATATATATATATATAAATTGCTTCAACTAATTCATTTTGACAAAAATGAATATTTCTGACAAAATGTAAAATTTTGTTTAACTAGTAAAAATTGACTAAAATGAATAATTGTTTTAACTAATGTAAATTAACAAAAATGAATAATTGTTTTTAACTAATATAAATTTACTGAAATGAATAATTTGTGTTTCAATTCTAATAAAAAATGTCAATGCTATATTTTGTCTCATTCTTTTAATTTAGGCAAAATGAGTGTTTTTGTCTATTCTACTTTAATGATAAAAAATGTGAATGTTTAGTTATTAAAATGTAACTTTTAAATTCTATCCTTTATTTCAAACAATCTTTATTCATATCAAAATTATAAATCAAGAATATAATTTTAAATCTTATGGTTTGTTTGCATTAATGAACTGCAAACAAAGATGAACTTTATTTTAAGGTTTTATTTGCAACAAGGAATGCAAATAACAAATGTAACTTTTATTTTTATTTAAAAGTATATTGAGTGAATGTAAAAAGAACCTCATTTCCAAAGTGTATTTCCATTAGTGAATGTAAATAAAAGAAACAAATTCTATTTAAAAGAGTATTTGCATTTATGAACACAAACAAAGAATAGTTTTGTTTACAAATTATATTTACATTAGTGAATGTAAATAAAAGAACAAAATTTATTTTCAAAGTATAATTTAAACAAATTCTATTAAATGTATAAAAGTGTGTACATTTGTGTTGGTAATTATAGATAAAGAAAATAGACTATAGTTTCATTGAATATTTGCATTGATAAATGCAAATAAAAGAATAAACTTAAATTTAAATGCATATATATATTGATAAATGCAAACAAAGAAATAAACTTTATTTTCAATATATGTAAGTATTTGCATTGGTGAGTGCAAATGAATAATTTGTTTCAATATACATTTGCATTGGTAAATGCAAATAAAGGAACAATTTCTATTTACTATACATATTTGCATGGCTGAATGTAAAAAGTAGTACAAACTTTATTTTCAAAACATGTTTACATTTTTTATCACAAAATAAAGAACAAAACTTTATTTTTTAATATATGTTTTATTGGTGTTGTCGAACACAAATAAAAATGTGCTTTTTAATTTCAAGTTATGTTTACATTGTGAGATGCAAATAAGAAAAATGAATTTTATTTCATGCTATATTTGCATTGAAAAGTGCAAGTGAAAAGCAACCTTTTAATTTCTATGTAACTTCAGAAAATAATTTCTTATTTACATATAAAATGTAAACAAAATTGTTACTTTCATTTCAGTAATCAAGTTTTGGCAAAAATGATATTTTCAATTCAATAATCAGATTTTGACAAAAATGAAAATTTCAATTCAATAGTCAAGTTTTGACAAAAGTGATATTTTCATTTCACAAATAAAGTTTTGGCCAAAAATGTTCACTAATGAAGTTTGGCCAAAAATATGATCTCTTATTTCAATACTTATGCTTTAACCAAAATGTTATTTTTATTTCAACATTAATTATATTGAAAATGTAATCATTCTACTTCAATTTTAATTACATTGAAAACTGTAATCAATTTATTTCAATTTTAATTACATTGAAAAATGTAATCTTTTTATTTCCAATTTTAATTTCATTGAAAAATGTAATCTTTTTAATTTATTTATAATTACATTAAAAATGTAATCCTTTTGATTTATTTCTAACATTTCAACAAAAAAAAGGATAACTTTGTTTTTCTTCGACAATTCTAACATAAACAATTTTCATATAAATCATTCTTTAAATTAAAAAGGTGATTTTTTTTCTTTTTATGTTTTCAACACTTTTATTTTTAACATGAACAAATTTCATATGAATAATTCTTTTCATTAAAAATAAGATTTTTAATGTTTCATGTTTTCATTTCAAATAGATGAACATTTTTAATCTATTCTATATATACGGTAAAAATGTAAATTTTATCGTTAACATGGTTTCAATTCAAACAAATGAACGTTTTATGTTTTTATTGTAATTCATAAACCATGTTCTAAATGTAAACAAACAAAAATAGGATTTTTATTAGTTAGCAAAATTCTGTCGTAATAAAAATATATTCTGTTTGTTGTTCATATTCTATTGTGAATAAACAAATAAAAAGAATATTTATTTGTCGTTCAACTTCTATGGTTCATCTCAGAATAATTAAAATAATATTTTAAAATATTTTAGAATAACTAGATCTGAATAAAATATGATTTAAATCTAAATTTAGATTTATTTTCTAATCGCAAATAAAATCCAACCATATATTAAATTCAACGCGGATCTAGCATATCATGAACAACAAAACAAACCACCAACAACAATCAACCATTCAACAATCACAGAACATTTCAAATCTGAATTACATCACAATACAAATATTTTTAATGCAAGAAAAATAATTTTTAATTAATTAAATAATAAAATTCAAAATTCTCACATTGATTTTTGCTGAAAATTCGACTGTCTCGGAATCAGCTCTGGTCTGCGCCATCGCGAAGCTCTTAATTTTCGGATTCCAGCACATTTTACGGTTTGTGAAACGGACCTCGTATGAGAGAGTTATTGGTTTTTAAAGAGCAGATAAATTAAATATTTAATTAATACAATAATAATAAAGAAAAGGACCTTCTTCCTCGTTTGCCTGTAACAAGGCCGCAACCAAACTTCATCGCGCAACCTTCTGCGCGCGCCCCCCTATAGCCCACCGTCGACCAATCAGAGACCACCACTCCGAAGCCCCGCCCGCGAGCCACCACCGCCCCCAATAGCTCCGAACTCGGCCTCCTCCTCCTCTCGAAAATCGAACCCGAACGCCCCCGCTTCCTCGCCAGAATTCGCCAAATCCGTGCACTGAAAACTGATCTTAACCGTACGGATTTGTAGAGCTCTCCGCCCTCTTCGATTTGGTATATTATTTGTAGATTTTCACTGAACGGATTGAGAGAAATTGATGTTTGAAGTTGGGAAGTTTCTTACCAATGAATAGGCATAGGCGGCGACCATGTGTCTTAGGGTTAGGGTTTTATATTTATTTTTATTTTATTATTAAAAATGTGTTATAAAGGTGAAAATGTGGGCTGTCTCTGAATTGGGCTTTCTTACTATCGATCTTAGCGTTTTGAGGCCTTCTGAATGCAATGGGATGGGTCTCGGGGTCCAATTCCGAAATCTGTAGAATTTTTATTTAAAATCCCATTAAAAATTAATTAAATATTGACCGTACATTTAAATATGCCGGGGCCACATATGACCTCAGAAAATTCTTAAAAAAAAATATTTTTAGCTTTCTTATGACGATACGAATCCAACGAAATTATTTTCATCGAGTTCTGAGACTGTTTGAAAAATGGCTATTTTCAGGTCGTTTAAATTTAACTTAAATAGTCAAAACACATTTTCTTTTGCCACGCTCACATATTAATTCGAAAAATTATGAAAATTAAAACTTAGCAATAAATTGACATTCCGGTTCCAAACAAAGTGGTTTCGTCAAAAACAGAGGTCGTTTGAAAAATGACTATTTTCAAGGCCAATATAATTAATATTAAAAATACAATTTTAAACAAATAAATTCCGAAACTCAAAATATATAAGTGTTTACTATTTTTCAATGTAGAAATGTCATTCTGAACTCAATGGAAGTGGTTTCGAGTCGAAATTCCTTCATATGTGAAAAGTAGCCTTTCGGGCCATATATAATATATATATAAATTCTACAGCGACCTTTCTAAAAATTGAATTGGCCATAACTTTTGATTTACGCTATGAAAATTCAATTTTTCAGATTCATTAGAAAGGTATGGTTAAACAGATTTAAATATTTCTGGTTTCACTCAATTCTGATTTATTTTGAATCCTGTACATTCAGAATCAAATTTTAAAACTACCGCGCCATTTCTAACTCCTTTTATATTTAAAATTAAATTTATTCGTTCTAACTTTGATTAAAAATAAATTCTAGCCATTTTTATCTGAAATAAATCACTTTATATTTTCAAAATTCATTAAAATTTTCTAAAATAAAATTTTTAAATTGGTTCAGAATTTGCGGGTTGTTACAATCTCCCCCACTTAAAATCTTTTCGTCCTCGAAAAGGAAATGAAGCTAAAGTTGTTTATTTTTCTAATTTAATTTCCACTCTTTAATTGTTTAATAATTTTATTAGTTTAATTCATATTCACACAACACAATCATCTATCAATTAGTTGATTAAATTTTCAAAATATATAACTTTTATATATTCAAAGTCATATTTTCTAAAGTCGAACTATATATAATAACAAGTACAGTAATTATGAACTCTTCTTCACTCTGACTCATTCTAGGGCATTGCTAACCTCATCTCTAATGAGTATTCTCATTCTAGGATACTGCTGATCCTATCTCTAATGAGTATTCTTATTCGATATTACTAATCCAACCTCTGATGAGTCTTCTGTTTAGTTCTAATGAGTTGTACCACCAAAGATTTGAGCTAACCTGGCTCTGATACCAGCTGTAA
This sequence comes from Allium sativum, assembly GCA_030737875.1. Classification (NCBI taxonomy): domain Eukaryota; kingdom Viridiplantae; phylum Streptophyta; class Magnoliopsida; order Asparagales; family Amaryllidaceae; genus Allium; species Allium sativum. The sequence continues at coordinate 499,157,198 of CM060920.1, forward strand.
CGACCAGGATTTCGCCTGACCCCAATCGATCGCAAGATCGATCAAGACCGTTCAAAACCCGCATACGTTAACTTTGGGCATACAACACATCAGAACAACAACACAGACTTTTATAACATCAATAGTAAATGTTACATCAGAGTACAGAATATATCAGAGTACATCAATAAATAATACAGCGGAAGATACATTTACAATAAATTAAATACATTGCAGCGGAACTAATCTCAACGGAAAGCCATCATGTTCTGAACCCAGCTTCAGACTTCAATCCAGGATCCTGCTTAACTATATCTACAAAAAAAACTACTCGACTGCCCGTGTGGAAAGAGTGCACCCGAGTTTGCAAAGTGAAACAAACTACAGGTCAGTCGTGGGTCTGGTGTGAGAATTCTTAACATAACTTATCTAATAGGTAGGCTAATCATAGGACCACACCGCTAACGCGGAACGGGTTTAGTCCATTGGATTGCCAGTGCATAATTAAAGTAAATCGTCAAATAACGCAATGCCTTTTTAGAAGAAAAAAAATGAAACCATTATAAGACCCAGGTCCCATCACACAATGCAACACACACCAGAGGATAGGGTTTTACCTTATAATGGTCAAAAGATGCTTGATACGTAAAAACGATATTTTTATTAGTTTGTATATATATACTTAAAACATTTCAATATAAATGTATTAATCTTAGACGGCATAGTACCCCATCCTACTATGTCGCCATATATAAGTTTACAATCAAAACCGTGGTGTCGTATTGGAAATTGGTTTTCTGTCATGAAATCGAGGCTAGGGATCGTCCTCTTCCGATTTGAGACACTCTAGCAAATGCCTCAGGATCCCCCGCAGTGAACCCTTGGATCTTCAGGGCCGGTCCACACCTAACGGTAGTGGATTGGCAATTCCTGAACACACGTTTCCCGGTTCCTTTGAACCTATAGTATGACCACTTCCGGCCTATAAAAATGTAAAGACCCGCAACTTCCCCGTAAAGGAAAGCGTCGGATAGTTCGAGAACAAACCACAACAGAACGCATATAAAAGAACGTTTCATTGTATATTACAACAATGCATCAGATTACAAGAATATACAGAGTAAAAATGAATATTACACAGAAATATCAGAGATTTAAATTACATTTAAATACATAGCAGCGGAAAATAATACAATACACAACTAGAAGAGATATACGGATACAAAGCTTTCCGGATATCGTTCCAGCTGTAAACCAAGATCCTGTGAATATAAATCTGCAAAACCAAAACTACTAGCTGCCCATGTCAAAATAGGGGCACCCAGAGTTTAGGTTAAAACAATAAACTCCAGGTCAGTCATGTGACTGGTGTGAGAACTAAAACAGTTATTATTCTTTATTTTAAATCTTTAGGTAAATCAAGGGACCACGCCGTATAACACGGAACGGGTTTCCTCCCAAGAATACCAGTGCATAAAACAACAGCGCAATGCTAAATAAAGAAGAATGAAGCTATTATAAGACCCAGTTCCCATCACACAATGCAACGCAAGCCGGAGGATAGGGTTTTTACCTTATAATAGCCAAGAATGCTTGATACGTTTAAAACAAATCATTTGATACTATAATAAGTGCATAGTGTATAAAACAACTTCAAATCATAAGTATCAATCATAGGCGGCATGAGCGCCCCATCCCACTATGTCACCATACTAGGTTCTACACATAAAACCGCACATGTCACGTATTTGGAAATTGGATTTCCGTCTATGAACCGAGGCAAAAGATAGTCCTCACCGACTTCGAGACTCTCTAGCCCGAGCCTCAGGGTCAGAGCGCATCGACCCTTGGATCCTCAGGGCCAGTCCACCGATGTGGATTAAACTTAAACCCTGAACATGCGTCTCCCCACCCTATGGGGTGTAAGTCTGGTCCGTCTGCCGACCAGAATGCATCGGCCGAAACCGATATAACCGAGGCGCCTCGCAACAGCAACAACCACATAAGTAAAACTCGTCAGGGCGTGTAAAACCACTGACGCCACTTCTAGCTAGAAAGAAACGCATGCCCTCCCTGACGTCCTCTCCCGTTTTTGGTTCACAACCGGGGTGCGAGGCTCGCGAATTCACGTTACACAAAGCTGTGCCACACAGGCTGTGCTTTGATCATCACCACAAGACTTTGCTTTTCAACAGAAGCCTCGATCAATTGCCACTCAGGCATGCCACACAGGCAATTCACTCCATGCGTTTGATATCCATCAATATATAACCCCTGAGCTCGTACGTCTCAGAGAAGGGCGTTAAGCAAGAGAATAAATTCTCTGCCGCCAAACAGATATATATTTAATAGGGATCAACCACACGGACTAAAATCCAATGTCAGACACACAGTCCATTTACAAGTCCGTTCTGGGTCTGAACGAAACCGGAGGCACCTAGTACCCCGCATATCCATCGATCTCCAAGTACGTCTGGACGATCACCAACTGTTTCCATCTTCTTGGGTGTACAGCCCAATCAAGATCATCAGTTATCACCCAAACGACGTGAAGACTTCCGGTCTTCGACCACCGTCTTCATCTTCGACACCACGTCGAATCAGTTATTCAGAATGGGATAAACCCGGTCTTTCTGAATAACTCGCGTATATATTATAAAAGTGTTACACAAACACAACATACGCCTCATTCCAATTCCGAATATTCTTTTATCCAAATATTCCCATAAATTTTATCCAAGATAAATTCTTTAAATTTATTCTTTAATCTTCTTTGAATATCAATTCAAACTAGTCGGGATTAGCGAACCACACCGAAGTAATCATTTATTTTATTTCCCAATCCCAACCTATTCATCCCATGAAGTAAAACTGGTAGTACTTCATATCTAACACCACAGTGTTATCGGTAATTCAATTACCATTTCACGTTCAAATCTAATTAAAGATTTAACTATCGCCTGGAGTAAAACTGGTGATACTCCATTCTCGATCTTTTCAATCTAATTAAAGATTCATTAAAACTCCACTTAGTTTTAATCTTCGGCTGGGTTAAAGAATCAGTGTCATTTAAAACACGGTTCACGATAAACCCAAAATCACATTCCATTAATTATCGGGTTAAAGAACGAGTGTTATTTAAAACACGGTTCACGATAAACCCAAAAATCAATATCACTTCCATTCCAATTAAATATCATTCAATTGGTACACTTCATTAAATCTAACTAAAAAGATTTAATCTTTTCTCAACTGGGTTCAAGAACAGTGTTAGTGAAGACACCATTCACGACAAACCCAAATCACATTCGATATTCAATACAAGGCTCTGAATAGAAAATATATCGGCTTATATTCAATATCAAATTCTACGACTAACAAATGTCGTATTGGAAATAACGATATAAATATATATCTTTCAAATTTCCATAACAACACCTGTATAATCACGAATTCCAACATCGAAATATTCCGAAGACAATTTCGATTCAAATCCACTCCAATGCAATCATTGGAAATTTTGGTTATTTTCAAAACCCTTTTCAAATTCAATTTATTTATTCAAAAATAAATAGAATTATATTTCTAGTTCAAAACTAGTTCACTTCGATAAAAATCTATTTTTATCTTTTCAAATATGGAGTTTTTCATCCCAAATCTTCACAAATCATTTCTTATGATTTTACACAAATTATTACTATTTTTAATAATTTTATCAAGGCCCGTACAGTCGATTTCCATCAATGGCCATCGAACTGCACTTACAGCGACCTTTTTCAAATTTGATTTGGACATAATTCCAAATCCAACCGTTAGATTTCAAATTTCTAATATTCGTTAGAAAGCTCTTTTCGATACGAACCCAACGGTTCCGGTTTTAGGAGAATCCGACGGTCGGATCTCCCGCAATGTCCGTTTGAAATAAATGGTCGAAATTCACGAACTGCCGCGGCGCGGCGCGTTCTATTCAGGCCATTATATTATATATATAATATATATAATATATATTTCGTCGATTTCTATTCAAAACGAATTATATAAATAGTTTTAAAATCGTTTCAAAACCTATTTCCACTTCCATTTCAATTCAAAGCAAAATTGAATTCTTCTTTATAAATTCGCTTCAAAGTTCATTTCTATTCAATTCAAATTTCAATTCAATTTGAATTCATTTCAATCCACTTTCAATTCAATTTGAATTCGTTTTCAATTCAATTCATTTCGAAATCACTTTCAATTCAATTCATTTCGAAATCACTTTCAATTCAATTCACTTCGAAATCACTTTTAATTCAATTCATTTCGAAATCACTTTCAATTCAATTCACTTTGAATTCGTTTTCAATTCAATTCATTTCGAAATCACCTTTAAAATCGATATAAATATCGTTCACGTCAAAATGGCGTCAATCTAATCAACACGGCTTCATATATTCCTTTATTTTCAAATATTCTATTTCAAATATTTCTTTTTCAAATATTTCTTTTCAAATATTTCTTTTTCAAAACTGGAATGAGGCCCAATCAATTACCATATAAAATTAATTATATGGATTTCCATACAACACATGTATATAATAGCATTGAAAAATAATCAACCATCAACCAAAGTGCACTACACTGTATAAGCATCAAATATAGATATTCAACGCTTATAACAGCCTGTCAATCCATCGATCGACATATTTAATCAATCAGGATGAGTGAAATTCATATTTCATCCCAACACCCGTGTGGGGTTTCAAACAACCAAACACAGATTTTATTTGTGCAGTTGGGCGATGTGTAAAATTTATCGTCCCAATCAATGTCATTCAAATAAGTGTACATAAACAAACCGTCTGGTTTGTAAATGAATATTTATTTATTCACATTCACGTTAAAAATTATATTTTTAACGATAAAACAATTTATTTCAACCTATGAATTTCTATTCAATTCATTTACACAATAAAATGATATTTTTATTTTCCAACATATTTTAGAAAATTTCGGCGGCATAACGGCACGATACTAGAAACGGGACAAGGACTAGCCTTATCCCCGGACTAGTGAAGGCCCACGCCATTCACATATCAATTTTAATCAATTTCCAATTCAACCAATCAATCAAATCCAAATCAAATAATCTAACCAACTACACAACCAAACAAACAAGTCCATGGTATGTGGACGGGTGTCGGGTGCTTCTAATAAGCACCGTCTGCATCCTAGTATATATATATATAACTAGAAAAATTAAATTGAAAGGTGAGAAGTTCTCACATATAGCTATCCTAGCTCCACGGCACTTCATTTGCAGAAGTCTTCGTCGTTTCGCCTTTTTGTCACCTTCGTTGCTGCTTTCACTACATATGTAAAAACCGAATTTTTACTCTGCTATTCAATATATAAAAATCGAATTTTTAGTATGCTATTCAATATATAAAAATCGAATTTTTAGTATGCTATTCAATATATAAAAATCGAATTTTTAGTATGCTATTCAATATATAAAAATCGAATTTTTAGTATGCTATTCAATATATAAAAATCGAATTTTTAAAACATTCCCATATATTTTCAAAACCTTGTGATATAGATATATTTTCAACAATGCTAATTTTTATCTTTAAAAATCATTTCAAATTTATATTTTCTATTTAAAGTTCAAATCTTTTTTTTTCTTTTATATAAAATCAGTTTTTATTTTTCTTTTATATAAAATCAGTTTTTATTTTTCTTTTATATAAAATCAGTTTTTATTTTTCTTTTATATAAAATCAGTTTTTATTTTTCTTTTATATAAAATCAGTTTTTAAACTTTAAAAATCGACATTAGTTTTGAACCTTTACAATCGAAATTACAGATAAAAATAAAAAAAGAAAATAAAATAAAGTAGAAAACTTACTGCATCTCGAAGGAAAAAAAAAATAGGGCGTCGATGTCGGCGGCAGGAGGAGGCGGAGGGTTGGGGCGGCCTTCAGTTCGTCGGCGTCATCACTGGGGGTCTCGCGATAGGGGGGGGCTTCGGTGGGGCTCGTGCGATTTGGGGGGGCTTCGGTGGGGCTCGTCGTACGAGGGAGGGGGGCTTCGGTAGGGCTCGTCGTACGAGGGAGGGGGGGCGGTGATGGGCGGTGGTGCTTCGGGGGGGGGGGGGGGTCGGCGGCTTCAGCGTCTCTAGGTTTTTTTTTTTTTTTTTTACTGTTGAATCTGAAACTAAACGGGGGGGAAGGGCCAGAGTATAACGGAGGAGAGAGGATATTTTTTTTATTATTATTTTATTTAATTTCTTTTAAATTTCAAAACTTCATGCTTATCGAAACGAACTCTAATTTAAACTCAACGACTGCCGCCCCTAGCGTTTTACCCCCATTCTGAACACAATGGGATATGTATCACAAGCTGGTTTGATCGTTTGAATCAGTTTCCATGGAATTTACATTCAAAACTCTATATTGAATTTTAAACGTGCATTTCAAATTACCGGGGTCACATACTAACTAGAAAAATTCCAGAAAAATATTTTCTAGCTTCGTACTGACGATACGGTCCTAACAAAACTAGTATCGTCGAATTCTGAGATCGTTTGAAAAATGGCCAATTTCCAGTCGATTAAAATCAACTGAAACCGGTCAAACGCGTTTTCTTTTGCCACGCTCACATATTGATTCGAAAAATTACGAAATTTGGAATCTAGCAATAACTTAACATCACGGACCCAACAAAACTGGTTTCGTCGAAATCCGAGGTCGTTTGCAAAATTGCTATTTTTAAGGGCCTTATATATATAAAAATATATATAAATTCCACAGCGACTATTTCTAATTTTAAACTGGACATATCTTATCATTTCTAAAATGAAATCTCAGTTTGTTAACTTCGTTACAAAGATATAGTTATACAGATTCAAATATTTCTTGTTTCGTTCAATTCTGACTTATATTGAATTCTGCATATTCATTTGAAATTAGAAATCGAATTTTCGAACTACCGCGCCATTTTCAATTCTATTTATAATTATATATAAATATTTATATTCTAACGACGACGCGTATAATATATACGTTCGATTTATATTCAGAATAAACTTATCGTCGATATTATTTAAAATATTTCATTTTAAATAATCAAAATTCGCTAAAATGGCCAAAATAAAAATTTTAAACTGACCCAGATTTTCGGGTTGTTACAATCTCCCCCACTTAAAACTTTTCGTCCCCGAAAAGGAACAAAGTCGAAAGTGGTTTGATTAATAAGCTCTACATTCGATCTGGCTTCCATTCTCCAACTCTTTAGTTTCTGAGAATTTTCAAAATTTCAAAAATTTGGCTAACACCCTAAATTTTCGAAAAATTTCGCCATAACCTCCCCTGCACCGGGAGCATCGGGGAATTTCAAATAGCTTCCCCGGTCCTTCAGATCTCAAAAAGAAAAAGAAAAAGCCAAGCGGCTAGCCAATAGGCTCACAAAATCATCATCACCCAAACAAAACAGGAAATTATGTAGTAAACATGTACCTATTTGTCGGGCAAACAAATTTTATTCTCTGCTCTAGCCTCCTTGCTATGACCTGTTCAATATAAGTATATGTATATGCAAACAAATGCGACCAATTTCAATACAATTCAATATTTGATCAAATTAGGCATAATGGCTAAAAATTAGCAAACAAATAAACAAACAACACAAACATCAATCAATTTGTGAATTAGAGTTTCAAATTCCTAATTTTGATACATATACTAAAATCATGTTTTTGATGCCAAATCACAACAATAGGCCCTATCTAATTTTTGGTTCTCACACCAGTCAATAGGAAATATATAGAAATCTCACTTTCGTCACTCGAATATAAACACTGATGATGAGGCCTCATCATCTGAATCATCTCCGGGCGACTAGAGTGTGATTCTATATCTATCCAATATATTAAAATTTTGAATATACGTTTGCAAGGCGTATATGCAAATTCTTTATATACTGGACCGTCCAAAATCAATATAAATAAATAATCAAATACGAATAGTTGATTTAAATTTTCAAAACAAAAATGTTTTCATTTGAAAAATATACTCTTCACACTCGTTCTAGGATACTACTGATCCTATCTCTAACGAGTCATTCTCATTGGATATTACTAATCCAATATCTGATGAATTCTTTCGTACGGTTCTAATGTGCCTTATTCTCTGAGCTTTGTAAACCAAAGCTCTGATACCACGTGTAAAGACCCGCAACTTCCCCGTAAAGGAAAGCGTCGGATAGTTCGAGAACAAACCACAACAGAACGCATATAAAAGAACGTTTCATTGTATATTACAACAATGCATCAGATTACAAGAATATACAGAGTAAAAATGAATATTACACAGAAATATCAGAGATTTAAATTACATTTAAATACATAGCAGCGGAAAATAATACAATACACAACTAGAAGAGATATACGGATACAAAGCTTTCCGGATATCGTTCCAGCTGTAAACCAAGATCCTGTGAATATAAATCTGCAAAACCAAAACTACTAGCTGCCCGTGTCAAAATAGGGGCACCCAGAGTTTAGGTTAAAACAATAAACTCCAGGTCAGTCATGTGACTGGTGTGAGAACTAAAACAGTTATTATTCTTTATTTTAAATCTTTAGGTAAATCAAGGGACCACGCCGTATAACACAGAACGGGTTTCCTCCCAAGAATACCAGTGCATAAAACAACAGCGCAATGCTAAATAAAGAAGAATGAAGCTATTATAAGACCCAGTTCCCATCACACAATGCAACGCAAGCCGGAGGATAGGGTATTTACCTTATAATAGCCAAGAATGCTTGATACGTTTAAAACAAATCATTTGATACTATAATAAGTGCATAGTGTATAAAACAACTTCAAATCATAAGTATCAATCATAGGCGGCATGAGCGCCCCATCCCACTATGTCACCATACTAGGTTCTACACATAAAACCGCACATGTCACGTATTTGGAAATTGGATTTCCGTCTATGAACCGAGGCAAAAGATAGTCCTCACCGACTTCGAGACTCTCTAGCCCGAGCCTCAGGGTCAGAGCGCATCGACCCTTGGATCCTCAGGGCCAGTCCACCGATGTGGATTAAACTTAAACCCTGAACATGCGTCTCCCCACCCTATGGGGTGTAAGTCTGGTCCGTCTGCCGACCAGAATGCATCGGCCGAAACCGATATAACCGAGGCGCCTCGCAACAGCAACAACCACATAAGTCAAACTCGTCAGGGCGTGTAAAACCACTGACGCCACTTCTAGCTAGAAAGAAACGCATGCCCTCCCTGACGTCCTCTCCCGTTTTTGGTTCACAACCGGGGTGCGAGGCTCGCGAATTCACGTTACACAAAGCTGTGCCACACAGGCTGTGCTTTGATCATCACCACAAGACTTTGCTTTTCAACAGAAGCCTCGATCAATTGCCACTCAGGCATGCCACACAGGCAATTCACTCCATGCGTTTGATATCCATCAATATATAACCCCTGAGCTCGTACGTCTCAGAGAAGGGCGTTAAGCAAGAGAATAAATTCTCTGCCGCCAAACAGATATATATTTAATAGGGATCAACCACACGGACTAAAATCCAATGTCAGACACATAGTCCATTTACAAGTCCGTTCTGGGTCTGAACGAAACCGGAGGCACCTAGTACCCCGCATATCTATCGATCTCCAAGTACGTCTGGACGATCACCAACTGTTTCCATCTTCTTGGGTGTACAGCCCAATTAAGATCATCAGTTATCACCCAAACGACGTGAAGACTTCCGGTCTTCGACCACCGTCTTCATCTTCGACACCACGTCGAATCAGTTATTCAGAATGGGATAAACCCGGTCTTTCTGAATAACTCGCGTATATATTATAAAAGTGTTACACAAACACAACATACGCCTCATTCCAATTCAGAATATTCTTTTATCCAAATATTCCCATAAATTTTATCCAAGATAAATTCTTTAAATTTATTCTTTAATCTTCTTTGAATATCAATTCAAACTAGTCGGGATTAGCGAACCACACCGAAGTAATCATTTATTTTATTTCCCAATCCCAACCTATTCATCCCATGAAGTAAAACTGGTAGTACTTCATATCTAACACCACAGTGTTATCGGTAATTCAATTACCATTTCACGTTCAAATCTAATTAAAGATTTAACTATCGCCTGGAGTAAAACTGGTGATACTCCATTCTCGATCTTTTCAATCTAATTAAAGATTCATTAAAACTCCACTTAGTTTTAATCTTCGGCTGGGTTAAAGAATCAGTGTCATTTAAAACACGGTTCACGATAAACCCAAAATCACATTCCATTAATTATCGGGTTAAAGAACGAGTGTTATTTAAAACACGGTTCACGATAAACCCAAAAATCAATATCACTTCCATTCCAATTAAATATCATTCAATTGGTACACTTCATTAAATCTAACTCAAAAGATTTAATCTTTTCTCAACTGGGTTCAAGAACAGTGTTAGTGAAGACACCATTCACGACAAACCCAAATCACATTCGATATTCAATACAAGGCTCTGAATAGAAAATATATCGGCTTATATTCAATATCAAATTCTACGACTAACAAATGTCGTATTGGAAATAACGATATAAATATATATCTTTCAAATTTCCATAACAACACCTGTATAATCACGAATTCCAACATCGAAATATTCCGAAGACAATTTCGATTCAAATCCACTCCAATGCAATCATTGGAAATTTTGGTTATTTTCAAAACCCTTTTCAAATTCAATTTATTTATTCAAAAATAAATAGAATTATATTTCTAGTTCAAAACTAGTTCACTTCGATAAAAATCTATTTTTATCTTTTCAAATATGGAGTTTTTCATCCCAAATCTTCACAAATCATTTCTTATGATTTTACACAAATTATTAATATTTTTAATAATTTTATCAAGGCCCGTACAGTCGATTTCCATCAATGGCCATCGAACTGCACTTACAGCGACCTTTTTCAAATTTGATTTGGACATAATTCCAAATCCAACCGTTAGATTTCAAATTTCTAATATTCGTTAGAAAGCTCTTTTCGATACGAACCCAACGGTTCCGGTTTTAGGAGAATCCGACGGTCGGATCTCCCGCAATGTCCGTTTGAAATAAATGGTCGAAATTCACGAACTGCCGCGGCGCGGCGCGTTCTATTCAGGCCATTATATTATATATATAATATATATAATATATATTTCGTCGATTTCTATTCAAAACGAATTATATAAATAGTTTTAAAATCGTTTCAAAACCTATTTCCACTTCCATTTCAATTCAAAGCAAAATTGAATTCTTCTTTATAAATTCGCTTCAAAGTTCATTTCTATTCAATTCAAATTTCAATTCAATTTGAATTCATTTCAATCCACTTTCAATTCAATTTGAATTCGTTTTCAATTCAATTCATTTCGAAATCACTTTCAATTCAATTCATTTCGAAATCACTTTCAATTCAATTCACTTCGAAATCACTTTTAATTCAATTCATTTCGAAATCACTTTCAATTCAATTCACTTTGAATTCGTTTTCAATTCAATTCATTTCGAAATCACCTTTAAAATCGATATAAATATCGTTCACGTCAAAATAGCGTCAATCTAATCAACACGGCTTCATATATTCCTTTATTTTCAAATATTCTATTTCAAATATTTCTTTTTCAAATATTTCTTTTCAAATATTTCTTTTTCAAAACTGGAATGAGGCCCAATCAATTACCATATAAAATTAATTATATGGATTTCCATACAACACATGTATATAATAGCATTGAAAAATAATCAACCATCAACCAAAGTGCACTACACTGTATAAGCATCAAATATAGATATTCAACGCTTATAACAGCCTGTCAATCCATCGATCGACATATTTAATCAATCAGGATGAGTGAAATTCATATTTCATCCCAACACCCGTGTGGGGTTTCAAACAACCAAACACAGATTTTATTTGTGCAGTTGGGCGATGTGTAAAATTTATCGTCCCAATCAATGTCATTCAAATAAGTACATAAACAAACCGTCTGGTTTGTAAATGAATATTTATTTATTCACATTCACGTTAAAAATTATATTTTTAACGATAAAACATTTTATTTCAACCTATGAATTTCTATTCAATTCATTTACACAATAAAATGATATTTTTATTTTCCAACATATTTTAGAAAATTTCGGCGGCATAACGGCACGATACTAGAAACGGGACAAGGCCTAGCCTTATCCCCGGACTAGTGAAGGCCCACGCCATTCACATATCAATTTTAATCAATTTCCAATTCAACCAATCAATCAAATCCAAATCAAATAATCTAACCAACTACACAACCAAACAAACAAGTCCATGGTATGTGGACGGGTGTCGGGTGCTTCTAATAAGCACCGTCTGCATCCTAGTATATATATATAACTAGAAAAATTAAATTGAAAGGTGAGAAGTTCTCACATATAGCTATCCTAGCTCCACGGCACTTCATTTGCAGAAGTCTTCGTCGTTTCGCCTTTTTGTCACCTTCGTTGCTGCTTTCACTACATATGTAAAAACCGAATTTTTACTCTGCTATTCAATATATAAAAATCGAATTTTTAGTATGCTATTCAATATATAAAAATCAAATTTTTAGTATGCTATTCAATATATAAAAATCGAATTTTTAGTATGCTATTCAATATATAAAAATCGAATTTTTAGTATGCTATTCAATATATAAAAATCGAATTTTTAAAACATTCCCATATATTTTCAAAACCTTGTGATATAGATATATTTTCAACAATGCTAATTTTTATCTTTAAAAATCATTTCAAATTTATATTTTCTATTTAAAGTTCAAATCTTTTTTTTCTTTTATATAAAATCAGTTTTTATTTTTCTTTTATATAAAATCAGTTTTTATTTTTCTTTTATATAAAATCAGTTTTTATTTTTCTTTTATATAAAATCAGTTTTTATTTTTCTTTTATATAAAATCAGTTTTTAAACTTTAAAAATCGAAATTAGTTTTGAACCTTTACAATCGAAATTACAGATAAAAATAAAAAAAGAAAATAAAATAAAGTAGAAAACTTACTGCATCTCGAAGGAAAAAAAAAATAGGGCGTCGATGTCGGCGGCAGGAGGAGGCGGAGGGTTGGGGCGGCCTTCAGTTCGTCGGCGTCATCACTGGGGGTCTCGCGATAGGGGGGGGCTTCGGTGGGGCTCGTGCGATTTGGGGGGGCTTCGGTGGGGCTCGTCGTACGAGGGAGGGGGGCTTCGGTAGGGCTCGTCGTACGAGGGAGGGGGGGCGGTGATGGGCGGTGGTGCTTCGGGGGGGGGGGGGGGTCGGCGGCTTCAGCGTCTCTAGGTTTTTTTTTTTTTTTTTTTACTGTTGAATCTGAAACTAAACGGGGGGGAAGGGCCAGAGTATAACGGAGGAGAGAGGATATTTTTATTTATTTATTATTTTATTTAATTTCTTTTAAATTTCAAAACTTCATGCTTATCGAAACGAACTCTAATTTAAACTCAACGACTGCCGCCCCTAGCGTTTTACCCCCATTCTGAACACAATGGGATATGTATCACAAGCTGGTTTGATCGTTTGAATCAGTTTCCGTGGAATTTACATTCAAAACTCTATATTGAATTTTAAACGTGCATTTCAAATTACCGGGGTCACATACTAACTAGAAAAATTCCAGAAAAATATTTTCTAGCTTCGTACTGACGATACGGTCCTAACAAAACTAGTTTCGTCGAATTCTGAGATCGTTTGAAAAATGGCCAATTTCCAGTCGATTAAAATCAACTAAAACCGGTCAAACGCGTTTTCTTTTGCCACGCTCACATATTGATTCGAAAAATTACGAAATTTGGAATCTAGCAATAACTTAACATCACGGACCCAACAAAACTGGTTTCGTCGAAATCCGAGGTCGTTTGCAAAATTGCTATTTTTAAGGGCCTTATATATATAAAAATATATATAAATTCCACAGCGACTATTTCTAATTTTAAACTGGACATATCTTATCATTTCTAAAATGAAATCTCAGTTTGTTAACTTCGTTACAAAGATATAGTTATACAGATTCAAATATTTCTTGTTTCGTTCAATTCTGACTTATATTGAATTCTGCATATTCATTTGAAATTAGAAATCGAATTTTCGAACTACCGCGCCATTTTCAATTCTATTTATAATTATATATAAATATTTATATTCTAACGACGACGCGTATAATATATACGTTCGATTTATATTCAGAATAAACTTATCGTCGATATTATTTAATATAATTCATTTTAAATAATCAAAATTCGCTAAAATGGCCAAAATAAAAATTTTAAACTGACCCAGATTTTCGGGTTGTTACAAAAAACCCGAGGTACCTCAATCCAAAATCCACATAAGTAAAATGCCGGGCCGTGTTAAAGCACCGGCACTACCCTAGCTAGAAAGAAACGTGTGCACTCCCTGTAGTCCTAATCCCGTTTTTGACTCATACCGGGGTGTGAGGCTCGCGAAGTCACGCTATACACAAAGCTATGCCTAAACAGGCTATGCTTTGATCATCAACCACAAGGCCTGCTTTTCAACAAAGCCTTGATCATTTGCATCTTAGCATGTCACATTGTCAGACCCTACCATATTATTGATCATCTACCAATATATATATATATATATATATATAACCTCTAAGCTCATACGTCTTAGAGAAGGGTGATAAGTAAAGAATAAATTCTTCACCACCAAACAGAAATATATAATCGGTAGCATTCAACAAATACAGTAGAAATGAATACAATGTCAGACACACAATCCATTTACAAGTCCACTCTGGGTCTGAGCGAAACAATGTCCCGTCGATCTCCAAATGCGTTTGGACGACCAACACCAAATACCTTGCCTTGGAAGGCCAATCCCAATTCAAGATACCAGTCATCATCATCCCAACGATGTGAAAACCTTCGGTCTTCAATCACCGTCTTCATCTTCGACTCTTGATCGTCGTGATGATTATTCAGAATGGGTTAAACCCGGTCTTTCTGAATAACTCGCGTATTTTGGGATTAAAAAGCAAATATTGGAAAATCACACATTACGCCACATTCCAACTCAGAATATTCTTTTAATAAGATATCCGTTTTAAAATATTCTCATTAACTTTATCAAAGATAAAATTCTGAAAATAAAATCTATAAATCCATTTCCGAAATATGGAATTCCACAGAAATCAAATCAATACATAATCGACATAGATTTCTGTATCAGACTAATAATATAAATGGAATAACGGCAAAGCCTCTTAAATTCCATATATAATATCGGTCTTCTTTTACAGAAGCCCATTTCGATCGTTACCAATCGAATTTCCACTTAATTCCAATTTAATATATTAAATTGAAAAACTTGATTTTTAGAAAATGCCCTTTTTAAATCTATAAAATAGATTTATAAATTCCAAATAATAATTTCAATGTAAATTGGATTAAAGGACAAATGTCGTTTAAAACATCGTCCACGATAAATCCACTTCACATCTCAATTTATTTATAATAACAAAAAATATAATTGCAAATGCTAGTAATCTTTTAAAAACATATTTTAAAATAATCGTAAAAATATTCTTTATATAAAGACTCTAAATGAAAGGTATGCTTTATATTACGAATTCTTTCTTTTACAAATATTCTTTGTTTTAACATATAGTTGATTAAAAATATATTATGAAAACATATGCACTTTATATAAAAAGGATTTCCAATGTAAAAATATCATTATTTAAAAGAACACCTGAATCGAAATGCGACTCAAACATTTGCCATATAATTTGGATTATATGGATTTCACACACATTATATATATGATAATAACAGTAAAACCATCAAATCATCCATCTACATCCAAAGTGTAATTTCCACTGTGTAAGCGTTAAAATTCAATAATAACGCTCATCGCAGCTTGTCGATCTAACGATCAACATACAACTAAATATTGGGATTAGTGTATATAAATTTTCGTCCCAACACCCGTGTGGGGTTTTCAACCAACAAACAAATAATAAACTAATTTGTGCACTTGGGCGATGTGTGAAAAATTATCGTCCCAATCACATACACAAGTCGGGTAACTTGTGAATGGAAGTGTAATACATAATACATATAATGATGACTAGAAAATATCACTATTGCAATGAATGAATAAGCATAATAACTTCGTCTCTATTTACAAATTCTATTTTGCTAATTTAAAACTCTAAACAAAATGGTTATTTTGTTTTGACAATTCTAATGAGGCAAAATGATAAATATTTTGATTTAACTAACCTATCTTGACAAGTATATATCTTGCCAAACATATATATATATATAAATTGCTTCAACTAATTCATTTTGACAAAAATGAATATTTCTGACAAAATGTAAAATTTTGTTTAACTAGTAAAAATTGACTAAAATGAATAATTGTTTTAACTAATGTAAATTAACAAAAATGAATAATTGTTTTTAACTAATATAAATTTACTGAAATGAATAATTTGTGTTTCAATTCTAATAAAAAATGTCAATGCTATATTTTGTTTCATTCTTTTAATTTAGGCAAAATGAGTGTTTTTGTCTATTCTACTTTAATGATAAAAAATGTGAATGTTTAGTTATTAAAATGTAACTTTTAAATTCTATCCTTTATTTCAAACAATCTTTATTCATATCAAAATTATAAATCAAGAATATAATTTTAAATCTTATGGTTTGTTTGCATTAATGAACTGCAAACAAAGATGAACTTTATTTTAAGGTTTTATTTGCAACAAGGAATGCAAATAACAAATGTAACTTTTATTTTTATTTAAAAGTATATTGAGTGAATGTAAAAAGAACCTCATTTCCAAAGTGTATTTCCATTAGTGAATGTAAATAAAAGAAACAAATTCTATTTAAAAGAGTATTTGCATTTATGAACACAAACAAAGAATAGTTTTGTTTACAAATTATATTTACATTAGTGAATGTAAATAAAAGAACAAAATTTATTTTCAAAGTATAATTTAAACAAATTCTATTAAATGTATAAAAGTGTGTACATTTGTGTTGGTAATTATAGATAAAGAAAATAGACTATAGTTTCATTGAATATTTGCATTGATAAATGCAAATAAAAGAATAAACTTTAATTTCAATGCATATATATATTGATAAATGCAAACAAAGAAATAAACTTTATTTTCAATATATGTAAGTATTTGCATTGGTGAGTGCAAATGAATAATTTGTTTCAATATACATGTGAAGACCCGCAACTTCCCCGTAAAGGAAAGCGTCGGATAGTTCGAGAACAAGCCACAACAGAACGCATACAGAAGAACATTTCATTGTATATTACAACAATGCATCAGATTACAAGAATATACAGAGTATGAAACAATATTACACAGAAATATCAGAGATTTAAATTACATTTAAATACATAGCAGCGGAAAATAATACAATACACAACTAGAATGAGATATACGGATACAAAGCTTTCCGGATATCGTTCCAGCTGTAAACCAGGATCCTGTGAATATAAATCTGCAAAACCAAAACTACTAGCTGCCCGTGTCAAAATAAGGGCACCCAGAGTTTAGGTTAAAACAATAAACTCCAGGTCAGTCATGTGACTGGTGTGAGAACTAAAACAGTTATTAATCTTTATTTTAAATCATTAGGTAAATCAAGGGACCACGCCGTATAACACGGAACGGGTTTCCTCCCAAGAATACCAATGCATAAAACAAACAGCGCAATGCTAAATAAAGAAGAATGAAGCTGTTATAAGACCCAGGTCCCATCACACAATGCAACGCAGTCGAGGATAGGGTTTTCCCTTATAACAGCCAAAGAATGCTTGATACGTTTAAAACAAATCGTTTGATACTATTATAAGTGCATAGTGTATAAAACAACTTCAAATCATAAGTATCAATCATAGGCGGCATAAGCGCCCCATCCCACTATGTCGCCATATATAGGATTACAATTAAAACCGCAAATGTCACGTATTTGGAAATTGGATTTCCGTCTATGAACCGAGGCAAAAGATAGTCCTCAACCGATTCGTGACTCTCTAGCCCGAGCCACAGGACCCAGACTCAGGTGAGCCCTTGGAGCGACAGGGCCGGTCCACCGATGTGGATTAAAATGCCTGAACACTACGTTTCCCCACCCTATGGGGTGTAAGTCTGGTCCGTCAGCCGACCAGAATGCATCGGCCGAAACCGATATAACCGAGGCGCCTCGCAACAGCAACAACCACATAAGTCAAACTCGTCAGGGCGTGTAAAACCACTGACGCCACTTCTAACTAGAAAGAAACGCAAGTCCTCCCTGAGGTCCGTCTCCCGTTTTTGGTTCATACCTGGTGTGAAACACGCGAGGTAAACGTTACACAAAGCTACGCCACAAAGGCCGTGCTTTGATCATCAACCACAAGACTTTGCTTTTCAACAGAAGCCTTGATCATTTGCATCTTAGCATGCCACACAGGCAAGCCATCCTATGCAACCGATATCAGTCACACAGAATGAAATCCGATGTCAGACACACAGTCCATTTACAAGTCCGTTCTGGGTCTGAACGAAACCGGAGGCACCTAGTACCCCGCATATCCATCGATCTCCAAGTACGTCTGGACGATCACTAACTGTTTCCATCTTCTTGGGTGTACAGCCCAATCAAGATCATCAGTTATCACCCAAACGACGTGAAGACCTCCGGTCTTCGACCATCGTCTTCATCTTCGACTTATCGTCGTATCAGTTACTCAGAATGGGATAAACCCGGTCTTTCCGAATAACTCGCGTATATATTATAAAAGTGTTACACAAACACAACATACGCCTCATTCCAACTCATTAGTCATTAACCGTAAATTAATCAAGAGAATAATTCCCCAAATATTAACCCCGAAGGCCGAAACCAACATCAGATCAATATCCAGAAAACCATTCTACTTAGCTAACCGACAGTTAGTTTCTAAATTTCACGTTCAAATCTAATTAAAGATTCATTAAAACTCCACTTAGTTTTAATCTGTGACTGGGTTAAAGAATCAGTGTCATTTAAAACACGGTTCACGATAAACCCAAAGTCACATCCCATTAATTATCGGGTTAAAGAACAAGTGTTATTTAAAACACTGTTCACGATAAACCCAAAAATCAATATCCATTCAATTCCAATTAAATATTATTTAATTGGTACACTTCATTAAATCTAAATAAAAAGATTTAATCTTTTCTCAACTGGGTTCAAGAACAGTGTTAGTGAAGACACCATTCACGACAAACCCAAATCACATTCATCAATTATCGGGTTAAAGAACAAGTGTTATTTAAAACACTGTTCACGATAAACCCAAAAATCAATATCAATTCAATTCCAATTAAATATTATTTAATTGGTACACTTCATTAAATCTAAATAAAAAGATTTAATCTTTTCTCAACTGGGTTCAAGAATAGTGTTAGTGAAGACACCATTCACGACAAACCCAAATCACATTCGATATTCAATACAAGGCTCTGAATAGAAAATATATCGGCTTATATTCAATATCGAATTCTACGACTAACAAATGTCGTATTGGAAATAACGATATTAATATATATCTTTCAAATTTCCATAACAACACCTGTATAATCACGAATTCCAACATCGAAATATTCCGAAGACAATTTCGATTCAAATCCACTCCAATGCAATCATTGGAAATTTTGGTTATTTTTAAAACCCTTTTCGAATTCAATATATTTATTTAAAAATAAATAAATTACTATTCTAGTTCAAAACTAGTTCAATTCGATAAAAGTCTATTTTTATCTTTTCAAATATGGAGTTTTTCATCCCAGTTCTTTCTAAACCATTTCTTATGATTTTACACAAATTATTACTATTTTTAATAATTTTATCAAGGCCCGTACAGTCGATTTCCATCAACGGCCATCGAACTGCACTTACAGCGACCTTTTTCGAATTTGATTTGGACATAATTCCAAATCCAACCGTTAGATTTCAAATTTCTAATATTCATTAGAAAGCTCTTTTCGATACGAACCCAACGGTTCCGGTTTTAGGAGAATCCGACGGTCGGATCTCCCGTAATGTCCGTTTGAAATAAATGGTCGAAATTCACGAACTGCCGCGGCGCGTTCTATTCAGGCCATTATATTATATATATAATATATATAATATATATTTCGTCGATTTCTATTCAAAACGAATTATATAAATAGTTTTAAAATCGTTTCAAAACCTATTTCAACTTCCATTTCAATTCAAAGCAAAATTGAATTCCTCTTTATAAATTCGTTTCAAAATTCATTTCTATTCAATTCAAATTTCAATTCAATTTGAATTCATTTCAATTCAATTCATTTCGAAATCGTTTTCAATTCAATTCATTTCGAAATCGTTTTCAATTCATTTCATTTCGAAATCACTTTCAATTCAATTCATTTCGAAATCGTTTTCAATTCAATTCATTTCGAAATCGTTTAAAATCGATATAAATATCGTTCACGTCTAAATGGCATCAATCTAATCAACACGGCTTCATAAATTTCTATTTTCAAATATTCTATTTCAAATATTTCTTTTTCAAAATAGTTGTTATTATCAAAATATTTCGTTCAACACATGACCAATCTCAATGAATGAGTACTGTCAACACATGAACTTTTATTTTATAATATTCTTTATTTTTCAAATTGGAATGAGGCCCAATCAATTACCATATAAAGTTAATCATATGGATTTTCATACAACACATGTATATAATAACATTGAAAATAATCAACCATCAACCAAAGTGCACTACACTGTATAAGCATCAAATATAGATATTCAACGCTTATAACAGCCTGTCAATCAATCGATCGACATATTTAATCAATCAGGATGAGTGAACTTCAAATTTCATCCCAACACCCGTGTAGGGTTTCAAACAATCAAACAAATATTTTATTTGTGCAGTTGGGCGATGTGTAAAATTTATCGACCCAATCAATGTCAATCAAATCAGTGTACATAAACAAACCGTCCGGTTTGTAAATGAATATTTTATTTATTCGCTTTCACGTTAAAAATTATATTTTTAACGATAAAACATTTTATTTCAACATATGAATTTCTATCCAGTTCATTCTTTAAATAAAATGATATTTTATTTTCCTAACTTATTTTAGAAAATTTCGGCGGCATAACGGCACGATACTAGAAACGGGACGAGGCCTAGCCTTATCCCCGGACTAGTGAAGGCCCACGCCATTCACATATCAATTTTAATCAATTTCCAATTCAACCAATCAATCAAATCCAAATCAAATAATCTAACCAACTACACAACCAAACAAACAAGTCCATGGTATGTGGACGGGTGTCGGGTGCTTCTAATAAGCACCGTCTGCATCCTAGTATATATATATATATAACTAGAAAAATAAATTGAAAGGTGAGAAATTCTCACATATAGCTGTCCTAGCTCCACGGCTCTTCTTTTGCAGAAGTCTTCGTCGTTTCGCCTTTTTGTCACCTTCGTTGCTGCTTTCACTACATACGTAAAAAATCGAATTTTTACTTCGCTATTCAATATATAAAAATCGAATTTTTATTTCTATGTTCTATAGATAAAAATTATATTTTTATCACGCTATTTTCTATATAAAGATTTCGCCTTTTTAAATTTAAAGATTTCACCTTTTTAAATTTAAAGATTTCACCTTTTAAATTTACCGCTTTATCTCAACGTAGATAAAATAAAAATCAGATTTTTATTTCGTTACATATACAAAGATGATATTTTTATTTTCTCCATCCTATAAAGATTATATTTCTAATACTTTAAAAATATAAAAATCATATTTTTAATACTTCTATATAGTAAAGATTATATTTTTAATACTTTAAAAATATAAAAATCATATCTTTATCACTTTAAAAAATATAAAGATCATACCCTATTTTTTATTTTAAATTCTTTTTTTAAAATCAGTTTTAATTTACTTTTAAAATCAGTTTTAAAATTTCCTAAAAATCAGTTTTTAAAATTCTTAAAAAAAAAAAATCAGTTAATTAAAATTAAATAAACAAAAAGCAATAATAAAAAAAAAACTTACAGTGTGTGAAGGGAAAAGGGGTCAGTGGCTTTGGGGGTTTTCGAACGAAGGAGGGGGGGCTGTAGGGGAGCGGAGGAGGAGGGGAAGGTGGAGGCGAGGGTGGCAGGAGGGCGCGGGGTTGCTGAACGGGGCGGGGCTAGGGTATCGGGTGGCTAGGGCGCATCGGTTTTGTGGGTTCGTCGGGCTTCAGGGGCTCGCATCAGGCAGCGGCGCGATGGCTGAGGGGGGGCGCCTCCCCGACGACGGCGGGAAGCTCCAGGCGGCGGCGCGATTTCTTCTTCCTCCTTTTTTTTTTTTTTCTATTCCTGATTTGAGAATAACGAACGGGGGGGGGGGGGGTATTAGAAAGAAAGGGTTGACTTTAATTTAATTAATTATTTAATTAAAATCCCCAAAAAGTCCATCTCTCGTTCGAACTCGAATTTGGACCCAACGACTGTCGTCCCTAGCGTTTTACCCCCATTCCGAACACAATGGGATATGTATCGCAAGCTGATTCGATTGTTACAATCAGTTTCCTTTTGAATTTTCATTTAAATCACTATATTGAATTTTAAACGTACATTTCAAATTACCGGGGCCACATACTGACTAGAAAAATTCCAGAAAAATATTTTCTAGCTTCGTATTGACGATACGGTCCTAACAAAACTAGTTTCGTCGAATTCTGAGATCGTGGGAAAAATGGCCATTTTCCAGTCGATTAAAATCAACTGAAACTGGTCAAACGCGTTTTCCTTTGCCACGCTCACATATTGATTCGAAAAATTATGAAATTTGGAATCTAGCAATAACTCGACACCACGGACCCAACAAAACTGGTTTCGTCGAAATCCGAGGTCGTTTGCAAAATGGCTATTTTTAAGGGCCTTATATATATAAAAATATATATAAATTCCACAGCGACTATTTCTAATTTTAAACTGGACATATCTTATCATTTCTAAAATGAAATCTCAGTTTGTTAACTTCGTTACAAAGATATAGTTATACAGATTCAAATATTTCTTGTTTCGTTCAATTCTGACTTATATTGAATTCTGTATATTCATTTGAAATTAGAAATCGAATTTTCGAACTACCGCGCCATTTTCAATTCTATTTATAATTATTTATAAATATTTATATTCTAACGACGACGCGTATAATATATACGTTCGAATTATATTCAAATAAAATTTCTCGTCGATATTATTTAAAATAATTCATTTTAAATATTCAAAATTCGCTAAAATTGCCAAAATAAAAATTTCAAACTGGCTCGCATTTTACGGGTTGTTACAATACATTTGCATTGGTAAATGCAAATAAAGGAACAATTTCTATTTACTATAAATATTTGCATGGTTGAATGTATAAAGTAGTACAAACTTTATTTTCAAAACATGTTTACATTTTTGATCACAAAATAAAGAACAAAACTTTATTTTTTTAATATATGTTTTATTGGTGTTGTCGAACACAAATAAAAATGTAGTTTTTAATTTCAAGTTATGTTTACATTGTGAGATGCAAATAAGAAAAATGAATTTTATTTCATGCTATATTTGCATTGAAAAGTGCAAGTGAAAAGCAACCTTTTAATTTCTATGTAACTTCAGAAAATAATTTCTTATTTACATATAAAATGTAAACAAAATTGTTACTTTCATTTCAGTAATCAAGTTTTGGCAAAAATGATATTTTCAATTCAATAATCAGATTTTGACAAAAATGAAAATTTCAATTCAATAGTCAAGTTTTGACAAAAGTGATATTTTCATTTCACAAATAAAGTTTTGGCCAAAAATGTTCACTAATGAAGTTTAGCCAAAAATATGATCTCTTATTTCAATACTTATGCTTTAACCAAAATGTTATTTTTATTTCAACATTAATTATATTGAAAATGTAATCATTCTACTTGTAACGACCCAGAAAATCTGAACCAATTTACAATTTTTAAATTGGCTAAAATAATGGATTTTAAATATTTAAAATAAATATTTTAAATAATGGCGATGAAAACTGAGTTTGAATCGACAATTGAAAACGAATATAATTAATTATAATTATAAACAAGGCCTGAAATGGCGTGGCAGTTTCAAAAATTGAATTCAAACTTTGTCGGACTATACCGGGTGCAGAACAATCCGGATTTTAGTGAAACCAAAAATATTTAAATCTATTAGTGAATATCTTTCCAACGAATCTGACAAATCGAAATTTGATAGCGGGAATCAAAAGATATGTCCAGTTGAAAATTCTGAATAGTCGCTATGGAATTCAGGCCCTTAAAAATGGACATTTTGCATACGATCTCGGATTTCGACGAAACCACTTTTGTTGGATCCGTGATGTCAAATTATTGCTAGGTTTCAAATTTCATAATTTTTTGAATCAATATGTGAGCGTGGCAAAGGAAAACGCGTTTGACCAGTTTCAGTTGATTTTAATCGACTGGAAATTGGCCATTTTTCAAACGGTCTCAGAATTCGACGAAACTAGTTTCGTTAGGACCGTATCGTCAATACGAAGCTAGAAAATATTTTTCTGGAATTTTTAGAGTTAGTATGTGACCCCGGTAATTTGAAATGTCCGTTTAAAATTTAATATAGTGATTTAAATGTAAATTCAACGGAAACTGATTGTAACGATCAAATCAGCTTGCGATACATATCCCATTGTGTTCGGAATGGGGGTGAAACGCTAGGGACGACAGGCGGTGGGCCTCGTTTAGAGGTCGTATGTAAAAGTCAACTTTTTTGCAAAATTAAATAATTAAATATATATATTTTATATAAACCCCCCCTATTCCCTCTTCTCTTTCTGCCCCCCCCCCCCCCCGATTTCAGTAAACAGAAAAAAAAAACTGATTTTATTTTAAGATATAAAAAGAAAAGATTTTAAGATATAAAAAGAAAAGATTTAAAGATATAAAAAGAAAAGATTTAAACTTTTAAAAGAAAAGATTAGAACTTTAAAAAGAAAAGATTAGAACTTTAAAAAGAAAAGATTTGATCTTTAAAATAGAAAAGACGGAATTTTTATTAAGTAGAAGATGTAAGATATGATTTTTATATATTGAACATCGAAGAAAAAAATTCGATTTTTATATATTGAATAGCGAAGTCAAAATATGATTTTTATATATTGAATAACGAAGTAAAAATTCGATTTTTACCTATGTAGAGAATACGGGCAACGAAAGCGACAAAAGGCGAGAGCGGTGAAGATTTATGCAAAGAAGAGTCGTGGGATTGAATTAGCTATTTGGTGAGAATTTCTCACTCTTCAATTTCTTTTTCTAGCTATATATATATGTGTTGAAATAAAAGTGAATTGCTATATATATATATATATATACGCCCCTCGTCCACAAACCATGGACGATATTTATTGATTGAAATTGTTGTGAAAATTGATTGATAGCGAATGATTGTTTGGGATTGTTTGTGGTTGATATTGATTGATTGTGGTTGAAAAATACCCGTTTGTGGTTGAGAAATATTTGGTTGAAACCACATAGGATTAGTTTGTGGAAATGAAATAAATATATACATGCCGCCTGCGTGCGAACTAGATGCATGATCCCCATTGTCAAAAACCGCGAGGTTTTAAGGTAGAGCGAGGAGCCGTACTAGGGACGGTCCTGGTTTTAACTACCCTGCCGTTATGCTGCCGAAATTTTGAATAATATTCATGTGTTTGAATTATTTTCATTTGCTTAAACTATATTTATTCATTGAATAGAAAACCTTCATGTGTTGAATTGATATTCATTCGTTGATTAGAAATTCATGTGTTGAATGGTATTCGCGTTTTAAATATAAAAATCACATATATATATATATATACAAACTATAGAAAACCTTCATGTGTTGAATTGATATTCATTCGTTGATTAGAAATTCATGTGTTGAATGGTATTCGCGTTTTAAATATAAAAATCACATTTTTATATATATATACAAACTATAGAAAACCTTCATGTGTTGAATTGATATTCATTCGTTGATTATAAATTCATGTGTTGAATGGTATTCGCGTTTTAAATATAAAAATCACATTTTTATATATATATATACAAACTATAGAAAACCTTCATGTGTTGAATCGATATTCATTCGTTGAATTGAAATTCATGTGTTGAATGGTATTCATATTTTGAAATAAATTGTTTGATAATAAAAAAAATCACCTTTTATCGACTATATGAACTGTGTAAAATAATCTCATTTTAAAAGAAATTGTTTTATGATAAAAATCCTATTTTTGTTACCTATATGAACTATATAGAAAAATAGTGTTTTGAAATGAATTGTTTTACAATAAAAATCACATTTTTATTGTATGCATGAATCGTTGAAATGTGAAGTGTTAAAAATAGCCACTTTTTCAAAATAAACATATATGAGTTGAAATATTCATTAATTAGCTAATGAAATGATTTGCACCTATGTATGTAACATTAGAATGAATGGTGTTTTTAAACCAAATAGAAATCAAATATGAAGTTGAATAGAAAATGATAAATGATAAGAACTGTATATATATATGTACATGCATAATCATTGAACAGGTTATAGCAAAGGGGCTAGAGAAGAGGAATAAAATTTTGTGCCCGACAAATAGGTACACATTTACTGTTTTGTTTGGGTGATGATTTTATGAGCCTGTTGGCTAGCCGCTTGGCTTTTTCTTTTTCTTTTTGAGATTAGAAGGACCGGGAAAGCTATTTGCGATTTCCCGATGCTCCCGGTGCAGGGGAGGTTATGGCGAAATTTTCCAAAATTTTAAGGCGTTAGTGAAATATTTGAATTGAAAACGATATTGAAATCATTGAATGAACTATATTTATATAAATATATAAATATAAATAAAATTAAAACGAAACGAGGCCGTGCAGTTCGTATTTTGAAAACGTGATTTCAAACAACTAGTGCGGGGAATCCGACCATTGGATTTTCCCGAAACCGCAACCGTCGGGTTCGCCTTGGAAATATCTTTCCAACGGCACCAACCTTGTAAAAATCCAACGGTTGGATTGTCTGGAATGTTTAATTCAAATCCGAAGAAAAACAGCGCCAGAAGCGATTATATTTTTATATATATATAAATAAATATAATTATATATTTAATCGAATAACGACGCTGCAGTTCGTATTTTGAAATCGAAACTTCAAAACGATTGTACCGGGAGATCCGACCGTCGGATTTTCCCGAGACTGGAACCGTTGGATTCGTTTTGAAAAGACCTTTCTAATGATGTAAATTTTGTGAAGATCCAACGGTTAGATTTTCAGATATGTGTAAATCAAATCTGAAGAAAAACAGCGCCACGGCCGCTTTATGGCCCGAAGCGTCGTTTTGAATAAATTAGCTATTTTAAAATAAATAAAAATAGCGATAAATAGTTATAAAATATCATAAGCGATATGGAATGGAAATAAACTGAATTTGCTCGATTTATGTGGCTTTTGATGGTTGAATGTGTTTGGTGTG
Organism: Allium sativum; assembly: GCA_030737875.1. NCBI lineage: Eukaryota > Viridiplantae > Streptophyta > Magnoliopsida > Asparagales > Amaryllidaceae > Allium > Allium sativum. The sequence goes on from CM060920.1 coordinate 499,184,828, forward strand.
AAAATTACATTAAAGAACAAGATTGGCGTTGTCGAATAATTTAACCATTGAAGTAAATTGATTTGAAATTCTAAATATACGTGAATTATTTGAGAAGGCCAAGTTAATTCTCATTTCAAATAATTGACCGACGATTGAAAGTCGAAGATGAAGACGATGGTCGAAGACCGGAGATCTTCACCTCGTTTGGATGGTAACCGTGGTCCTGATTGGGAGGCATCCCGAAATATGGATAATGAGTGGTGATCGTCCAGACGTACGTGGTGATCGAAGGGTTTGCGAGGTATTTAGTGCCTCCGGTTTCGTTCAGACCCAGAACGGACTTGTAAATGGATTGTGTGTCTGACATTGGATTTTATTCTGTGTGGCATGCTAAGATGCAGTGATCAGGGCTTCTGTTGAAAAGCAAAGTCTTGTGGTGATGATCAAAGCACCGCCTGTGTGGCGTAGCTTTGAGTATAACGTGAATTCGCGAGCCTCACACCCCGGTATGAACCAGAAACGGGAGGAAGGACCTCAGGGAGGACATGCGTTTCTTTCTAGCTAGGGTGGTGTCAGTGACCTACCAGCCCTGACATTTATATACTTTTCACCTATGTGGTTGTTGCTGTTGCGAGGCGCCTCGGTTTGATCGGACGATCCGGGTCCGATGCAGTCATTCGTTGTCTCGTTTACGCCCCAAAGGGCGGGGAAACGCATTGTTCAGGAATTTTAATCCACATCGGTGGACCGGCCCTGTCGCTCCTAGGGTCGATGCGCTCTGACCCTGTGGCTCGGGCTAGAGAGTCACGAAGTCGGTAAGGACTATCTTTTGCCTTGGTTCGTGATGGAAATCCAATTTCCAAATACGACATTGTGCGGTTTCAATTGTATATATATTTGGCGACATAGTGGCATGGGACGCTCATGTCGTCTATGATTGATAGTTATGATTTGAAATTGTTTTCGAAACATATAAACACTAGCAATAATATCAAATGCCTTTGTTTTATTTGTATCAAGCATATTTTGGCCGTTATAAGGTAAAAACTCTATCCTCCGGTTTGCGTTGCATTGTGTGATGGGAACTGAGTCATATAATGGCTTCATTTTCATAAAAAGCATAGCGATGTTTAAAAGAAAGATTTGTTTTAAAGCACTGGCAGTCCAATGGAGTAAACCCGTTCCACGAAAGTGGCGTGGTCCTGTGATTAGCCAATTATATATGTGTTGAGTGGATTTCTCATACCAGTCCCATGACTGACTCGTAGTTTGTTTCACTTTCAAACTCGGGTGCCCCTTTTTCTACACGGGCAGCCTTGTATTCAGGTTTAGCTGGTTCTTTTTCTGGATAGCTGGAGCTGAAGATGGATTCTATCATTTATTTCTTTTTATGCTGTTCAGCTCCTATTGTACATATTTTGTTTATTTCCGCTGTAGACATTTATGTATAGCTGAACTGTATTTGTACTAAGTAAGATCCTGTATACTGTGTAACTCTGATGATTACTTTTATCCAGTATATTCTATTGTTCATTATCTGGTGTATTTATTTAATTTTGTTCTGCTATTATCTGTTTCTGTGTTATATTCCAAAGATAACCCTTGTTTCCGTCTGAACGGGATTTTGGGTCGTCTCACTACTTCAATTTTAATTACATTGAAAACTGTAATCAATTTATTTCAATTTTAATTACATTGAAAAATGTAATCTTTTTATTTCCAATTTTAATTTCATTGAAAAATGTAATCTTTTTAATTTATTTCTAATTACATTAAAAATGTAATCCTTTTGATTTATTTCTAACATTTCAACAAAAAAAATAAAAAGGATAACTTTGTTTTTCTTCGACAATTATAACATAAACAATTTTCATATAAATCATTCTTTAAATTAAAAAGGTGATTTTTTTCTTTTTATGTTTTCAACACTTTTATTTTTAACATGAACAAATTTCATATGAATAATTCTTTTCATTAAAAATTAGATTTTTAATGTTTCATGTTTTCATTTCGAATTGATGAACATTTTTAATCTATTCTATATATACGGTAAAAATGTAAATTTTATCATTAACATGGTTTCAATTCAAACAAATGAACGTTTTATGTTTTTATTGTAATTCCTAAACCGTGTTCTAAATGTAAACAAACAAAAATAGGATTTTTATTAGTTAGCAAAATTTTGTCGTAATAAAAATATATTCTATTTGTTGTTCATATTCTATTGTGAATAAACAAATAAAAAGAATATTTATTTGTCGTTCAACTTCTATGGTTCATCTCAGAATAATAAAAATAATATTTTAAAATATTTTAGAATAACTAGATCTGAATAAAATATGATTTAAATCTAAATTTAGATTTATTTTCTAATCACAAATAAAATCCAACCATATATTAAATTCAACACGGATCTAGCATATCATGAACAACAAAACAAACCACCAACAACAATCAACCATTCATCAATCACAGAACATTTCAAATCTGAATTACATCACAATACAAATATTTTTAACGCAAGAAAAATAATTTTTAATTAATTAAATAATAAAATTCAGAATTCTCACATTGATTTTTGCTGAAAATTCGACTGTCTCGGAATCAGCTCTGGTCTGCGCCATCGCGAAGCTCTTAATTTTCTGATTCCAGTGCATTTTACGGTTTATGAAACGAACCTCGTATGAGAGAGTTATTGGTTTTTAAAGATCAGATAAATTAAATATTTAATTAATACAATAATAATAAAGAAAAGGACCTTCTTCCTCGTTTGCCTGTAACAATGCCGCACCCAAACTTCATCGCGCAACCTTCTGCGCGCGCCCCTCTATAGCCCACCGTCGACCAATCAGAGACCACCACTCCGAAGCCCCGTCCGCGAGCCACCACCGCCCCCAATAGCTCCGAACTCGGCCTCCTCCTCCTCTCGAAAATCGAACCCGAACGCCCCCGCTTCCTCGCCAGAATTCGCGAAATCCGTGCACTGAAAACTGATCTTAACCTTACGGATTTGTAGAGCTCTCCATCCTCTTCGATTTGGTATATTATTTGTAGATTTTCACTGAAAGGATTGAGAGAAATTGATGTTTGAAGTTGGGAAGTTTCTTGCCATTGAATAGGCATAGGCGGCGGCCATGTGTCTTAGGGTTAGGGTTTTATATTTTTTTATTATTTTATTATTAAAAATGTGTTATAAAGGTGAAAATGCGGGTTGTCTCCGAATTGGGCTTGCTTACTGTCGATCTTAACGTTTTGAGGCCTTCTGAACGCAATGGGATGGGTCTCGGGGTCCAATTCCGAAATCTGTAGAAATTTTATTTAAAATCCCATTAAAAATTAATTAATCAAATATTGACCGTACATTTAAATATGCCGGGGCCACATATGACCTCAGAAAATTATAAAAAAAATATTTTTAGCTTTCTTATGACGATACGAATCCAACAAAATTATTTTCGTCGAGTTCTGAGACTGTTTGAAAAATGGCTATTTTCAGGTCGTTTAAATTTAACTGAAATAGTCAAAACACATTTTCTTTTGCCATGCTCACATATTAATTCGAAAAATTCTGAAAATTGAAGCTTAGCAATAAATTGACATTCCGGTTCCAACCAAAGTGGTTTCGTCGAAAACAGAGGTCGTTTGAAAAATGACTATTTTCAAGGCCAATATATTTAATATTAAAAATACAATTTTAAACAAATAAATTCTGAAACTCAAAATATATAAGTGTTTATTGTTTTTCAATGCAGAAACATCATTCCGAACTCAATGGAAGTGGTTTCGAGTCGAAATTCCTTCATATGTGAAAAGTCGCCTTTCGGGCCTTATATAATATATATAAATTCTACAGCGACATTTCTAAAAATTGAATTGGCCATAACTTTTGATTTCCGCTATGAAATTTCAATTTTTCAGATTCGTTAGAAAGGTATGGTTAAACAGATTTAAATATTTCTGGTTTCACTCAATTCTTATTTATTTTGAATCCTGTACATTCAGAATCAAATTTTAAAACTACCGCGCCATTTCTAACTCCTTTTATATTTAAAATTAAATTTATTCGTTCTAACTTCGATTAAAAATAAATTCTAGCCATTATTATCTAAAATAAATCACTTTATATTTTCAAAATTCATTAAAATTTTCTAAAATAAAATTTTAAATTGGTTCAGAATTTGCGGGTTGTTACAATTTCCCCCACTTAAAATCTTTTCGTCCTCGAAAAGGAAATAAAGCTAAAGTTGTTTATTTTTCTAATTTAATTTTCACTCTTTAATTGTTTAATAATTTTATTAGTTGAATTCATATTCACACAACACAATCATCAATCAATTAGTTGATTAAATTTTCAAAATATATATCTTTTATATATTCAAAGTCATATTTTCTAAAGTCGAACTATATATAATAACAAGTACATTAATTATGAACTCTTCTTCACTCTGACTCATTCTAGGGCATTGCTAACCCCATCTCTAATGAGTATTCTCATTCTAGGATACTGCTGATCCTATCTCTAATGAGTATTCTTATTGGATATTACTAATCCAACCTCTGATGAGTCTTCTGTTTAGTTCTAATGAGTTGTACCACCAAAGATTTGAGCTAACCTGGCTCTGATACCAGCTGTAACGACCACGATTTCGCCTGACCCCAAACGATCGCAAGATCGATCAAGACCGTTCAAAACCCGCGTACGTTAAATTTGGGCATACAACACATCAGAACAACAACACAGACTTTTATAACATCAATAGTAAATGTTACATCAGAGTACAGAATATATCAGGGTACATCAATAAATAATACAACGGAAGATACATTTACAATAAATTAAATACATTGCAGCAGAACTAATCTCAACGGAAAGCCATCAAAATTCTGGACCCAGCTTCAGACTTCAATCCAGGATCCTGCTTTACTATATCTGCAAATAAACTACTCGACTGCCCACGTGGAAAGAGGGCACCCGAGTTTGCAAAGTGAAACAAACTACAGGTCAGTCGTGGGACTGGTGTGAGAATTCTTAACTTAACTTATCTAATAGGTAGGCTAATCACAGGACCACGCCGCTAATGCGGAACGGGTTTACTCCATTGGATTGCCAGTGCATAATTAAAGTAAATCGTCAAATAACGCAATGCCTTTTTAGAAAAAAAATTGAAACCATTATAAGACCCAGGTCCCATAACACAATACAACGCACACCAGAGGGTAGGGTTTTACCTTATAATGATCAAAAGATGCTTGATACGTAAAAACGATATTTTTATTAGTGTGTATATATATACTTAAAACATTTCAATATAAATGTATTAATCTTAGACGGCATAGTACCCCATCCTATTATGTCGCCATATATAAGTTTACAATCAAAACCGTGGTTTCGTATTGGAAATTGGTTTTCTGTCATGAAATCGAGGCTAGGGACCGTCCTCGTCCGATTCGAGACACTCTAGCAAATGCCTCAGGATCCCCCGCAGTGAACCCTTGGATCTTCAGGGCCAGTCCCCACCTAACGGTAGTGGATTGGCAATTCCTGAACACACGTTTCCCGGTTCCTTTGAACCTATAGTATGACCACTTCCGGCCAATAAAAACCCGAGGTACCTCAATCCAAAATCCACATAAGTAAAATGCCGGGCCGTGTTAAAGCACCGGCACTACCCCTAGCTAGAAAGAAACGTGTGCACTCCATGCAGTCCTAATCCCGATTTTGACTCATACCGGGGTGTGAGGCTCGCGAAGTCACGCTATACACAAAGCTATGCCTAAATAGGCTATGCTTTGATCATCAACCACAAGGCCTGCTTTTCAACAAAGCCTTGATCATTTGCATCTTAGCATGTCACATTGTCAGACCCTACCATATTATTGATCATCTACCAATATATATATATAACCTCTAAGCTCATACGTCTTAGAGAATGGTGATAAGTATAGAATAAATTCTTCACCACCAAACAAAAATATATAATCGGTAGCGTTCAACAAATACAGCAGAAATGAATACAATGTCAGACACACAATCCATTTACAAGTCCGCTCTGGGTCTGAGCAAAACAACGTCCCGTCGATCTCCAAATGCGTTTGGATGACCATCACCAAATACCTTGCTTTGGAAGGCCAATCCCAATTCAAGATACCAGTCATCATCATCCCAACGATGTGAAAACCTTCGGTCTTCAATCACCGTCTTCATCTTCGACTCTTGATCGTCGTGATGATTATTCAGAATGGGTTAAACCCGGTCTTTCTGAATAACTCGCGTATTTTGGGATTAAAAAGCAAATATTGGAAAATCACACATTACGCCACATTCCAACTCAGAATATTCTTTTAATAAGATATTCGTTTTAAAAGATTCTCATTAATTTTATCAAAGATAAAATTCTGAAAATAAAATCTATAAATCCATTTCCGAAATATGGAATTCCACAGAAATCAAATCAATACATAATCGATATAGATTTCTGTATCAGACTAATAATATAAATGGAATAACGGCAAAGCCTCTTAAATTCCATATATAATATCGGTCATCTTTTACAGAAGCCCATTTCGATCGTTACCAATCGAATTTCCACTTAATTCCAATTTAATATATTAAATTGAAAAACTTGATTTTTAGAAAATGCCCTTTTTAAATCTATAAAATAGATTTATAAATTCCAAATAATAATTTTAATGTAAATTGGATTAAAGGACAAATGTCGTTTAAAACATCGTCCACGATAAATCCACTTTACATCTCAATTTATTTATAATCACAAAAAATATAATTGCAAATGCTAGTAATCTTTTAAAAACATATTTTAAAATAATCGTAAAAATATTCTTTATATAAAGACTCTAAATGAAAGGTATGCTTTATATTACGAATTCTTTCTTTTACAAATATTCTTTGTTTTAACATATAGTTGATTAAAAATATATTATGAAAACATATGCACTTTATATAAAAAGGATTTCCAATGTAAAAATATCATTATTTAAAAGAACACCTGAATCGAAATGTGACTCAAACATTTGCCATATAATTTGGATTATATGGATTTCACACACACTATATATATGATAATAACAGTAAAACCATCAAATCATCCATCTACATCCAAAGTGTAATTTCCACTGTGTAAGCATTAAAATTCAATAATAACGCTCATCGTAGCCTATCGATCTAACGATCAACATACAACTAAATATTGGGATTAGTGTATATAAATTTTCATCCCAACACCCGTGTGGGGTTTTCAACCAACAAACAAATAATAAACTAATTTGTGCACTTGGGCGATGTGTGAAAAATTATCGTCCCAATCACATACACAAGTCGGGTAACTTGTGAATGGAAGTGTAATACACAATACATATAATGTTGACTAGAAAATATCACTATTGCAATGAATGAATAAGCATAATAACTTCGTCTCTATTTTCAAATTCTATTTTGCTAATTTAAGACTCTAAACAAAATGGTTATTTTGTTTTGGCAATTCTAATGAGGCAAAATGATAAATATTTTGATTTAACTAACCTATCTTGACAAGTATATATCTTGCCAAACATATATATATATATATATATTGCTTCAACTAATTCATTTTGACAAAAATGAATATTTCTGACAAAATGTAAAATTTTGTTTAACTAGTATAAATTGACTAAAATGAATAATTGTTTTAACTAATGTAAATTAACAAAAATGAATAATTGTTTTTAACTAATATAAATTTACCAAAATGAATAATTTGTGTTTCAATTCTAATAAAAAATGTCAATGCTATATTTTGTTTCATTCTTTTAATTTAGGCAAAATGAGTGTTTTTGTCTATTCTACTTTAATGATAAAAAATGTGAATGTTTAGTTATTAAAATGTAACTTTTAAATTCTATCCTTTATTTCAAACAATCTTTATTCATATCAAAATTATAAATCAAGAATATAATTTTAAATCTTATGGTTTGTTTGCATTAATGGACTGCAAACAAAGATGAACTTTATTTTAAGGTTTTATTTGCAACAAGGAATGCAAATAACAAATGTAACTTTTATTTTTATTTAAAAGTATATTGAGTGAATGTAAAAAGAACCTCATTTCCAAAGTGTATTTCCATTAGTGAATGTAAATAAAAGAAACAAATTCTATTTAAAAGAGTATTTGCATTTATGAACACAAACAAAGAATAGTTTTGTTTACAAATTATATTTACATTAGTGTGTACATTTGTGTTGGTAATTATAGATAAACAAATTCTATTAAATGTATAAAAGTGTGTACATTTGTGTTGGTAATTATAGATAAAGAAAATAGACTATAGTTTCATTGAATATTTGCATTGATAAATGCAAATAAAAGAATAAACTTTAATTTCAATGCATATATATATTGATAAATGCAAACAAAGAAATAAACTTTATTTTCAATATATGTAAGTATTTGCATTGGTGAGTGCAAATGAATAATTTGTTTCAATATACATTTGCATTGGTAAATGCAAATAAAGGAACAATTTCTATTTACTATACATATTTGCATGGCTGAATGTATAAAGTAGTACAAACTTTATTTTCAAAACATGTTTACATTTTTGATCACAAAATAAAGAACAAAACTTTATTTTTTAATATATGTTTTATTGGTGTTGTCGAACACAAATAAAAATGTACTTTTTAATTTCAAGTTATGTTTACATTGTGAGATGCAAATAAGAAAAATGAATTTTATTTCATGCTATATTTGCATTGAAAAGTGCAAGTGAAAAGCAACCTTTTAATTTCTATGTAACTTCAGAAAATAATTTCTTATTTACATATAAAATGTAAACAAAATTGTTACTTTCATTTCAGTAATCAAGTTTTGGCAAAAATGATATTTTCAATTCAATAATCAGATTTTGACAAAAATGAAAATTTCAATTCAATAGTCAAGTTTTGACAAAAGTGATATTTTCATTTCACAAATAAAGTTTTGGCCAAAAATGTTCACTAATGAAGTTTAGCCAAAAATATGATCTCTTATTTCAATACTTATGCTTTAACCAAAATGTTATTTTTATTTCAACATTAATTATATTGAAAAAGTAATCATTCTACTTCAATTTTAATTACATTGAAAACTGTAATCAATTTATTTCAATTTTAATTATATTGAAAAATGTAATCTTTTTATTTCCAATTTTAATTTCATTGAAAAATGTAATCTTTTTAATTTATTTCTAATTACATTAAAAATGTAATCCTTTTGATTTATTTCTAACATTTCAACAAAAAAAATAAAAAGGATAACTTTGTTTTTCTTCGACAATTCTAACATAAACAATTTTCATATAAATCATTCTTTAAATTAAAAAGGTGATTTTTTTCCTTTTTATGTTTTCAACACTTTTATTTTTAACATGAACAAATTTCATATGAATAATTCTTTTCATTAAAAATAAGATTTTTAATGTTTCATGTTTTCATTTCAAATAGATGAACATTTTTAATCTATTCTATATATACCGTAAAAATGTAAATTTTATCATTAACATGGTTTCAATTCAAACAAATGAACGTTTTATGTTTTTATTGTAATTCCTAAACCGTGTTCTAAATGTAAACAAACAAAAATAGGATTTTTATTAGTTAGCAAAATTTTGTCGTAATAAAAATATATTCTATTTGTTGTTCATATTCTATTGTGAATAAACAAATAAAAAGAATATTTATTTGTCGTTCAACTTCTATGGTTCATCTCAGAATAATAAAAATAATATTTTAAAAATTTTAGAATAACTAGATCTGAATAAAATATGATTTAAATCTAAATTTAGATTTATTTTCTAATCACAAATAAAATCCAACCATATATTAAATTCAACGCGGATCTAGCATATCATGAACAACAAAACAAACCACCAACAACAATCAACCATTCATCAATCACAGAACATTTCAAATCTGAATTACATCACAATACAAATATTTTTAATGCAAGAAAAATAATTTTTAATTAATTAAATAATAAAATTCAGAATTCTCACATTGATTTTTGCTGAAAATTCGACTGTCTCGGAATCAGCTCTGGTCTACGCCATCGCGAAGCTCTTAATTTTCTGATTCCAGTGCATTTTACGGTTTATGAAACGCACCTCGTATGAGAGAGTTATTGGTTTTTAAAGATCAGATAAATTAAATATTTAATTAATACAATAATAATAAAGAAAAGGACCTTCTTCCTCGTTTGCCTGTAACAATGCCGCACCCAAACTTCATCGCGCAACCTTCTGCGCGCGCCCCTCTATAGCCCACCGTCGACCAATCAGAGACCACCACACCGAAGCCCCGCCCGCGAGCCACCACCGCCCCCAATAGCTTCGAACTCGGACTCCTCCTCCTCTTGAAAATCAAACCCGAACGCCCCCGCTTCCTCACCAGAATTCGCGAAATCCGTGCACTGAAAACTGATCTTAACCGTACGGATTTGTAGAGCTCTCCATCCTCTTCGATTTGGTATATTATTTGTAGATTTTCACTGAACGGATTGAGAGAAATTGATGTTTGAAGTTGGGAAGTTTCTTGCCATTGAATAGGCATAGGCGGAGGCCATGTGTCTTAGGGTTAGGGTTTTATATTTTTTTATTATTTTATTATTAAAAATGTGTTATAAAGGTGAAAATGCAGGCTGTCTCCGAATTGGGCTTGCTTACTGTCAATCTTAACCAACTGGAGATTCAGATTGACTTAAATAGAAATCAGATTTGTATTGATCGAATGGAAGGGAACTAATCAGAAGTTGATTAGAGTGTTAAAAACTGGAAGTTGGATTGATTTGAAACCAACTGGAGATGGATATATGTATGCTGAGCAGATATTGAATGGAAGCGAATGCAGAGATAGAATTATGCCCGACAAAAAGGTACATGTTTACAATATTACTTGAGTTTGATGATTTTGTGAGCCTATGGGGCAAGCCGCTTGGCTTTTTGATTTTCTTTTGGATTGGAGAAGGCCTAGAAAGGCGAGTTCTGGTTGTACCGATTGAGCCGTCCTGAGGAGATGCTGCCGAAATTTTTTCGGAATTTAAGGTGTTAGAAAATTTTCAGAATTTTTGAAAATTTTCATTAGTAAGAATAAATTAATAATTTAATTGGAAAAAAAATTTGGTCCAGTTAAACTGAAATTAAGAAATGAACCGGAAGAAATTTTGGACCTAGTTAATAGGGTATGTAGCATTTTTCCTACCTTAGCAATTTCGAGGACGAAATTATTTTAAGGGGGAAGGAATGTAACGACCCGGATTTTCAGCCATTGAATTCTGAATATTTAAACTTGTTTTAAATATTTTATTTGAATTATATATAGGAATTTATTTAATAAAACGATATTTAAACGTATAATTTATAATATAATTAAATATTGATTGCGATTTTGGACAAGATTCTTTTGAGGCGTAGTTATAATTTAATTTTTTAAATTTTACTATAATTTTTAATTAATTAAATACGCAACTTTTTTTTAGAGTATTTTGCACCCTATATCAATTTTTTTAGGGTTTCAAAATATAATTTGAACTACCGATATTATTATATTTTTAGGATCATGGCGTATTACTTGTCACGATCGTATTTTTATTTCTGCCCGGAGCGATCGATAAAGTAGAGAAAATAAAATACGAACACTGCCCTGATCTTAATAAATCCAACTTTCAAACGCCTCTTTCAAGTTTTTTTTCTGAAACTCTCACTAAGGAAGTTAATCTTAGCATTTCATTCTAAGCATCATACTCATCCTAAAATACCTATCTTTATCCTCAGATATGATAAAATGTCATCACCACCATGTTCTAAGGCTAGCATACTAAAGTCGGAAGGAAACAGAAGGTTCAAAGTTTTTATGTAGAGTACGACATCAATGTAAGGTCAAATTTGAGAAAATACCTTCTAAGTAGACTTGAGCTAATTCATATATATATATATATATATATTATAGTATTAATTTAGTTTCACATGCCTACATACCATATTGTAGCACCTATGTTTTACGTCCTTCATGCCTAAGAACACGTCAGGCATGAATTGTTAAATCAATGCAGTCCTAAAACACATACCTACCCAATTCATGTCAACCTGTTATCAACTCCTTGCCGACAAAGTAAAACATACATTGAAAATAAAACCTGCCCTATTCTATGTACCCGTACCCCCCAAGCTTACAGCCGTGCCACTCACGTTTTCTTCTTCTTTAAATATACGGTATACATCCTTCTTGTTCTCGAAACAAAATCAAAACGCAAGCACCAAATCTAAAAAAAAAACTGGCGGTGAGCCTAGGGTTCAATGATGGCCTCATGATTTCTAGACGAGAGGACGAGTGGAGGGTGAGGGGGTGCGCATGTGGATGAAGTCAGAATGGAGTTGAGCTGCGAAGCTCGGTGGTAGGAATTTGCTAGTGGAGGAGGAAGTTGTTGGGTGTGTCAAGATGGAGGGTTTAATGGTGAAGGTCTTGGCTATTTGTGTGGACGGTAGAAGGAGAAAATGAAGGAGCGGGTTCATGAAATACTTGGAAAGGTATTGCGTGTTTTTCTATGTTGATGAGTTATATTGTGGAGTTGGAAGCTACTGTGTATGCAAGGACGGAGGCGCAATGTTCATAGCATGAGGGATGGTGAGATTTTGATGAGGTTTTGTTTGATATTTTCAATGGGGCATGCTGGGCTCAAATGCGAACAGGAAATTGGAGTTCAAAATGGGTACGATGGAAGATTTAAACAAAGTATCGGGTATTTTCAAAAGGGTAGCTATGGACTAACATGGTGAAGGCAGAGATTTATTAATCTTCTAACGGTATTTAATGTTAATGAGAAATTGGGTTGGGAGATCATGGGAGGTCACCGAAGTGAGTTGTTGTGGCAAGAAGATTTCAGTGTATTCCTGTAAGAACCCGTAACTTCCCCGTGAAGGAAAGCACGAATACTTTGAGAACAACACACAAAAGGACGCAAACGGAAGAACATTTCATTGTTATTACAACAATTCCATCAGATACGAGAATATACAGAGTATAAATGAATAAATTACATTCAACAAATATCAGAGATTTAAATTACATTTAAATACATCGCAGCGGAAAATAATACAAAATACAACTGAAAGTGATACACGGATACAGAGCTTTCCGAGCATCGTTCCAGCTGTAAATCAAGATCCTGTGAATATAAATCTGCAAAACCAAAACTACTAGCTGCCCGTGCGAAAATAAGGGCACCCAGAGTTTAGGTTAAAACAATAAACTCCAGGTCAGTCATGTGACTGGTGTGAGAACTAAAACAGTTATTTAAAACTTTACTTTCAAGATAGTAATTCAAGGGACCACGCCGTATAACACGGAACGGGTTTCCTCCCAAGAACACTAGTGCACAGAATAAACAACGCAATGCTTTTTCGAAAAATGAAGCTATTATAAGACCCAGGTCCCATCACACAATGCAACGCAAGCCGGAGGATAGGGTTTTCCCTTATAATAGCCAAACATGCTTGGTACGTTTAAAAACAAATCATTTGATACTATAATAAGTGTATAGTGTCAAAACAATTCAATCATAAATATCAATCATAGGCGGCATGGGTACCATCTATCATGTCGCCATACTAGTTCTACAATTAAAACCGCAATACACGTATTGGAAATTGGATTCCCTCATGAGCCGAGGCAAGGGGCAAGCTCCTCTCCGCGTTCGAGACACTTTAGCAATGCCTCAGGACCCCACTCTGATCCTTTGGAACCTCCAAGGCCGGTCCTCTCTTACTTTTGAGGATTAATTATTCCTGAACACACGTTTCCCGGTCCTTACAGACCTATATCTGAGGCGCCTCGTATCCAACAACCACACAGGTGAAAAGTATATAAATGTCAGGGCTGGTAGGTCTCTGACACCACCCTAGCTAGAAAGAAACGTCGTGCACTCCTTGGGTCTATATCCCGTTTTTGACTCATACCGAGGTGTGAGGCTCGCGAATTCACGTTATACACAAAGCTATGCCACACAGGCCGTGCTTTGATCATCAACCACAAGACTTTGCTTTTCAACAGAAGCCCTGATCAATTGCCACTTACGCGTGCCACACTGGCAATTCACTCCATGCGACTGATGTCCATCGATATACAACCTCTGAGCTCGTACGTCTCAGAGAAGGGCGTTAAGCAAGAGAATAAATTCTCCGCCGCCAAACAGATGTATATTTAATAGAGATCAATCAACACAGAATAAAATCCAATGTCAGACACACAATCCATTTACAAGTTCGTTCTGGGTCTGAACGAAACCGGAGGCACTTTCCTCGCATATCCATCCATCTCCAAGTACGTCTGGACGATCACCAACTGATTCCCTCATCCTGGGTGTACAGCCCAATCAAGATCATCAGTAATCACCCAAACGATGTGAAGACTTCCGGTCTTCAACCACCGTCTTCATCTTCGACATCTCGTCGAATCGGTTATTCAGAATGGGTATAAACCCGGCCTTTCTGAATAACCCACGTATATGACAAACAAATGTTACATAAACACAACAAACGCCTCATTCCAATTCAGAATATTCTTTTATTCACAAAATCACATTCTTAGGGAAAGGTTCCCATTAATTTTATCAAAGATAAATTCTTCTAAATTTATTCTTTAATCTTCCTTTGGATATCATTTCAAACTAGTCGGGATTAGCGAACCACACCGAAGTAATTATTTAGTTTATTTCCCAATCCCAACCTATATATCCCATGGAGCAAAACTGGTGATACTCCATATCTAACACCACGGTGTTATCGGTAAAATTAATTACCATTTCACGTTCAAATCTAATTAAAGATTTAACTATCGCTTTGGAGCAAAACTGGTGGTACTCCATTCTTGATCACCTTTCAGATTTGATAATTTAAATTATCAATTCACATTTTAATCTAATTAAAGATTCATTAAAACTCCACTTAGCTTTAATCTTTTCAAAAATCAATATCCTGTCTTTAACTGGGTTAAAGAACCAATGTCATCTAAAACACGATTCACGATAAACCCAAATCACATTTGATATTAAATACAAGGCTCTGAATAGAAAATATATCGGCTTATATTCAATACCAAATTCTGAAACCAACAAATATCGTATTGGAAATAACGATATAAAATATATCTTTCAAATTCCCATAACAATATCTGTATAGTCACGAAATCCAACATCGAAATATTCCGAAGATAATTTCGATCCAACTCCAGTCCAATCCACATATTGGGAATATTGGTTATTTTTAAAATCACTTTCAAATTCAATTTATTTATTTCAAAAATAAATTGATTTTAATTCTAGTTTAAAACTAGCTCATTTCGATAAAAATCTATTTTTATCATTTCAAATGTGGAGTTTTTCATCCCAGTTCTTTCCAATTCACATATTATGATTTTACACAAATTATTAATATCTTTAATAATTTTATCAAGGCCCGTACAGTCGATTTCCATCAACGGCTATCGAACTGCACTTACAGCGACCTTTTTCAAATTTGATTTGGACATAATTCCAAATCCAACCGTTAGATTTCAAAATTCTAATATTCATTGGAAAGCTCTTTTCGATACGAACCCAACGGTTCCGGTTTTAGGAGAATCCGACGGTCGGATCTCCCGCAATGTTCGTTTGAAATAAATGGTCGAAATTCACGAACTGCCGCGGCGCGGCGCGTTCTATTCAGGCCATTATATATAATATATATATATATATTATATATATTTCGTCGATTTCCTTTTAAAACGAATTTTATAAATCGTTTTAAATTCGTTTCAAAACAATTTCAACTTCATCTTCAATTTCAAATCGATTTGATTTCAATTCAATTCGAGTTCATTTCAATTCAATTCAAATTCGTTTCAATTCAATTCAACTTCAAATTCGTTTCAATTCAAATTGATTTCAATTTAATTTCGATTCGAATTCCATTAAATTTCAGTTCGTTTTCAATTCAACTTGAATTTGTTTTATATTCATATCCATTCGAAGTCCCTTTTATGTTCAATTCAAATTCGTTTTCTTTTCAATTCGAATTTGCTATAATATTCATTTCAATTTGAATAAAATCGATATAAATATCGTTCACGTCAAAATGGCGCAAAACTAATCAACACGGCTTTATATTTTTCAAAAACTTCTTTATTATATTCAACAAACGAATATTTATCCCATTCAACACATGAATCTATATTTCTTTCAACACACGAATAATCTCAACACATGAGTACTGTCAACACATCACTATTTTTGTTATGTAAAATATTTTATAAAACTATGGTATCTATCGATTGATTTTAATTAGACTCCACCGTGAAGTAGATTCTAATTGTAAATATGATAAAGATGTAATTTATTTTATTTAAAATATTTTACTCAACACATGAATAGTTTCAACACATGATCATCGTCAACACATGACTATTTTTATATTCAACACATGAATTTTCTTTTATAATATTCATTATTTTCCCGATTGGAATGAGGCCCAATCAATCACCATATAACGTTAATTATATGGATTCCATACAACACATGTATATAATAGCATTGATAAACAATCAACCATCATCCAAAGTGCACCACACACTGTATAAGCATCGAATATAGATATCTAACGCTTATAACAGCCTGTCAATCAATCGATCGACATATTTAATCAATCAGGATGAGTGAACTTCAAATTTCATCCCAACACCCGTGTGGGGTTTCAAACAATCAAACACAGATTTTTAGTTGTGCAGTTGGGCGACGTGTAAAATTTATCGACCCAATCGATATCAGTCAAATCAGTGTATATAAACAAATCGGCCGATTTGTTTATAAATATTCATTTATTCACTTTCATGTTAAAAATTATATTTTTAACGATAAAACATTTTATTTTAACACATGAATTTCTATTAGTTCATTTATTCAATAAAATGATATTTTTATTTTTCTAACATATTTTAGAAAATTTCGGCGGCATAACGGCACGATACTAGAAACGGGACAAGGCCTAGCCTTATCCCCGATCTAGTGAAGGCCCACGCCATTCACACATCAATCAAATCCATTCAATTCATCAAACAATTCAATTTCAAATCAAATCATCTAACTAATCTATGCAACCAAACAAACAAGTCCATGGTCTGTGGACGATTGTGTCGGGTGCTACTGAGCACCGTCTGCATCCTAGTATATATATATAACTAGAAAAAGAAATGGAAAGGTGAGAAATTCTCACCGAAAGCTATCCACTCATCTTGTGTAACGACCCGTGTTTTTCGACCATTTGAATACGAATATTTAAATTAGTTTTAAATATTATATTGGAAATATTAATGAAATTTAATATTGAATTCGTTATTTAAAACGAAGTTGAACGTTATAATTTATATAATTATAAATCGAGCTTGAAAATGGCGTGCAGTTCGTAAATTGGAGTTTTGAACTTCAACTGAGGATACAGGATTCGATATAAGTCGGATTTCTGTGAAACAAGACACGTTGGAGCCGTATTGGCAATAGTTTTCATATGAAAGAGAAAAATCCAGATGTCGTGTTATAGTTTGATATTTATGGCTAAATCAAATTTTGAAATAGTCGCTATGGAAAACCGTTATTAAATTATAGGCCTTTAAAGTAACCGTTTTGCAAACGGACTCTGTTTTCGACGAAACCAGTTCCGTTGAGTTCGTATCATCGATTAGAGTCAGAATAAGTATATAGTTTGTTATTTTTAGAGATGGGAAAAATTGGCGTTAAAAAGGGTAGGGCGGCTCGGGGTAAAAACAGCTTACCGGGGCAACAGTCTCAGAATGCGACGAAATTAGTGTCGTTGGGTTCGTATCGAAAAGTTATTTTCGATGTTCGCAGTTTCAAGTGGATTTGATTTATCTGGTGACCGTGGAAAAATTAAACATGTGTTCATTTCCGGTTTCATAAAGGAATTTTTTTCATGCGACCTCGGATTGCGACGAAACTTGTTCCATTGGATCCGGAATATCTTTTTACACTAAGATTAGCCTTTTTATCAGTAGACAGAAATCGTTAGAAATAGTTTCCGCGTGTCACTTCGTGTTGAAGTCTAATGAATAATATTTTATCTACCTTATCTAAGTTAATGACGACCCTTGGCATGTGCTTTCAAACACGGTGGCTACCCTCTTCCCATGTGAACGAACAGGCTACCCCATGCCTACCAGCCTAACTTTTCTATTTGAATTAAATGTGCAGACCTCATAATATACAGCTACCACCTAGACTATAGAAGCCTTGCCGACAAAGTATACGCCGGTGAAAGCGACCCCTCAATAACGTGATAGCCACACTTCCTATCCTTTTAAATACAAACGAGTCCTTCACATTTTGTTCTTCTACATACCGAAACAAAACATCTCCATCGTTCGTTCTTCATATAATAAAAAGAAAAGAAGGGCATATGGCATAAACAAGGGGGTCAGCTTTGAGCGAACAGGAACAAAGCAAAGTCGGCTTGTTTAAATGATTATCAAAGGCGCAGGGGGCTGCATATTTGGTTAGGGAGCGCGTGTTGTTTGTGGAGCCTGGAAAGTAGATTGTTTGGAATTAAAGTCAGCTTGACCGATAATGGTGAACATGCAGATGTCAAAGTGAAGCAGCCTGGTATCAACGGTGAAGAGATCGGCCTTTATATTTTAACCTAATTAAGTTAATTTATATAAACCAGTATTGATGAATGGTTAAATCTGACGCAGGAGATTGGTTAAAGATGGCAGAGCGTGGTCTCCCATGGCTCAAACGAAAATATGATGTACAGGAATAAAGTCGGCCTCTTAATTAGGGTATAGCCGTGAACAAGTTAAAGGGTCCAATCTGTTTAAACTGTGATGAGTTTACAGTGAGGTGATTAACGGAATTTTGGGTTGCAGAACGAACATAAAAGAGGAAACGAAAAGGTTAAAGGAGAGTAGGTGATTAAGAAGTTAGTCTTCAATATCCTTTAACAACATAATCTATATTTATGAATTGATTTATTTAAACTGATATGTTATCCTTAATTAATCTAATTATTAAATCAATGTAACTGATGCAGATGGATTAGTAACGAAGGTAGTGGGATTTGGTCATCATCGTTTTGGGATTCTATGAGAAAAAGGGAACAGGCGGATGTTTATAAGAAACAAGGACATAGTGCTGATCGGTCTAAATCCTTCTAATACAGTAATTAGTTTTAAATTAAATAATTAAGAAAATATCGTTCTAATTAAACTATATGAACTTCTAAATAGTATACTTCCTGCATATATGATCAGAATGGAACACAACCAGCGATGCGGGGACTGTATGAATGAGATCTACATGCTGGAACAGAAACGGACGCAGTAGAATGCAGCTGGAGATCCCAGTTAAATTAAACGCGAGTTTAATTTAATCAAATCAGTTGTTATTATAACAACACAACGGGATCAAGGTGAGTTAAACTCACTCAGTTACCCTTTTTATATTTTATATAAATTGGGTGTTTTTATTTTGTGTGCTCTGCTTGCCAATGGTTGACTGCTTTGCTAGCTATCTATTTAACTGTTAATTTAACCGATGAAATTAAACTGTGTTTAATTTCATTGAAATACCAAATCGTTATTTTTAACGATTGGTTCCAGTAAAGGTAATTGACCTTATTGGTCACGTTTATAAAATAAACGTGTTTTAAATTGTTGAATTGCTTGTGAATCGGTTGAAACCGAATGAACTGTTTTGAGATAACCATTGTGAATACAGGGAAGAACAGGTTGGAGGGATCCAACCGGATTCCTCAAATATATTATTTATTTTCATATTCTCATATATGAACTGCCCTGTTTGTATTGTTTGAATTGATTGTTGATTTTTAATATTCAACATCTGTTTGGTTTAAACCAATGGGTGATATTGGTTGGGTATTTGGCAGCATATGGCCTATAAAATCAATCGTGTTATAAATATTGATTCACCGTCAGGTGAATCAATAAAGATGAAGTTATAAAATTTACTTTATAACTGGAGTTGGATTTTAATATATTATTTTGAATAAAGGTTTATAAAACAAAAGTAAATAAATAAATATTTTATTTATTTAAGACTTCGATTTGTTCTGATGTTAATCAGATCTACTATTTTGAGCATAAGAAATGAGATGAATGGTTAAACCTTAATAAGTGTTTTGTAAACAACAGCGATTTAGCGCTATAGTTATAATATATGTTTGGTAAATCTAATATAGCGATTGTAGAGCTTTTGCTATAGTAAATGGGTTGTCAACCTAAACAGCGATTATAGCGCTGTTGTTTTGTAAATCTAAATAGTAATTATAATGCTATTGTTATAACATATGTGTTATAAATTTCTTTGTTAAAACTAATGGGTTTCCGAATTTAAAAGATGATTTGAAAGAAGATTTAAGTGTGTAATTGAATATAGTTATTCGAGCTAGAGTTAGTCAAACATAGTATTCAAGGTAAGTTGCCATTGCGTACGACTGCTAGCGTAATTCGCAGGGCTGCAGATAGCCTACGGCGGACAGATGTTTCCTGAGGGAATCAGGCGTAACCATTGTGATCGCTGTGATCTAGAGTCAAGCGAATGGTTTTAAGTCAAGTATTAGTTAATCAATTAGAGTAAATCGATTAGAGTTAAATCGAATTAGAAGTATTCAAGTATCGTATTTGTGAATATTTGAAGGAGTTAGAAGTTTTAATTTAACAAAAGTAAATCAGTTTAATTAAAGGCCAAGTGATGCTGAATACTGAACCAGTGAACTCATTGGAGTGTCATGTTTGAAAACACTGAGTATTTTGATAGTTAAAACACCGACTATCAAATCTGTCCAATACGATTGTTGGTATGGAAAGACCGGGATCGAATTTATATTCGAAAACCATTCCGACCAACAAATACGTGAAGATCTCAGAAGAGGTTCGAGATGGAGCATTGAAGACCGTGGATCTTCATAAACGGAAGAACCACTAATATTCTCTGTCTGGCAAGCAGAGGAAAGTTGTGATTCTGTCGTGGTTGGAATCAACGGGTTGCAAGGACTTCTCGCTACTGATCCATGGGGTGATTCCTATATGGATGCGGTAGGAGAGTGCCTTCGGTTCATCCTGTGCCTGGATGACTTGTATGGACGGATGTCTGACAGAGTATTTCCAAAGGGTCACGTACGTTGATTTCTTCAAACGTGCTATGGTTGTTGGCGGAGAATTGCCGCTCTCTTAGCTTCCAGCTAGAGTATTTTTGTGGATATCAATTAGTGATATCTGATGGATTTGACGATGTGGCATTCAAAGTGAATGGTGACCAGATGATCAAGAGTAATCTAGACCTCAAGCCTCATCAGCCGGGAAATGACAAAAATCGGGCAGGCAGCATGGCTATGTGGGTCGCTCCCATTAGGGTGTATGATCACCTATCTAAAGGAAATCCTATTTGTTTCTTTAATCTATGTTCGATGCTGTCCCTTGTCGGGAGACGGTTGCTGATCCCAACCGTCGGTGATATACATTCGATACTCTCAAGCGAAATGAGGGGTCGGTCATGTGAGGGCCGGGTTGCAAGAAGTTCTTGTTGAACCCAGTGTATTCGTCTCTAGAGATACACTATCGGCAGGTGGACCCATACCTTGTCAAGTTGGAATCCAATCCCCAATAAGCGCCCGCGGTTTTTGATTGTATACTATATATGTAGAGCGTGAGATGCAAGCGTTCTACTAGATTCTATTTACTTGTATTTAGACATTATTATAATATCAGAAAAGATATTGATTTCAAAAGTGGTTTGGGTTATCGTAAGGTAAAAACCGTCCGTGTTTATGTGTGGATTTGGTCTTACGATTATCCTTTTCTTTTGAAAAGGTTTTGAATTTAAAAATCATGATTGGATGATTTATCTTATTACTGTGCGAGTTTATCTCACTCTGGTTCACCAGACTGACCCGGTGTTTTGTAAATGCTCGGGTTAGGCCGGGTTGTACAGGTTCAGGTTATCGATTGTGGTGAAGAGACGAGCTGGAAGAGTCCAGACGTATGATATTACTATTCCGCTGTGTGTTATATGAGGACAGATTAGTATCGCTGTCCAGATGTGTACTCTGATGTTGTAAGTATTTCAAAAGCTTTCAATAAAGGTTATTTCTGTATTATATTTTGTTCCGCTGCGATGTGAGACTGTGTTGTGGTGTTTCTTCTTCTTCTATTCTAATATTTCTATCTTATCTATTCTCACCCTCTAACTTCTTTCTATAAATGATCTGGAATGTTCGATGTCTGAATGGTCAACATGATAGTTTGATGTTGATTTTCGGAGTCGAAAATCCCGGTTCGTTACAGTGGTATCAGAGCTATTGGTTAAGTAATTACCTTGGCTCTGTGGCGTGACTCAGTAGAGATGGGGTTAGCAATACCCTAGATTGAGTTTGAGTGTATATATATGAGCGCGTATTTGTAAATTGATATAAAAACTGTTTATATTGTGTTGGTTGGTTTGTCGAGTAGTTTATGAATTCTGGTCGATACAGTAATGCAAACTGTGTCGATAAGTGTTTCTAAACTCTTGGGCAGAATAATTCGACACAGTATGTTTTTGTAAGAGGGTAAATGAAATAATTTTACCCAAATTATATTTTGATATAAAAGAATGATTAATATTTGGAGTATTATAGTATATTGGATGTGTTATAATGGAATGGTTATGTAAGTAACCAATCAGAATTCCTATGGATATAATATATGGAATCAGATGAATTAATTTGAAGTTAAACCAGAATTTAGATTGAAATTGTGAAAAATTAGAAAAGTGTGAAAAGAAATTTTGGATTTAATGTATGGGAATTTTAAGATCCTGGGTGAATTTGGAAATATTTTCCAAGCATTTGTATTTTGAGATATTTCAAAATGAAAGTGTTTAAAATTGGAGTTTTGAAATTATATAGTATTGAACTCACTTCGATCGCTAGAAAATAATTCTGATAATGACGGCCGCATCATCAGTGTTCATTTTCGAGTTCTAAGTGACGAATTACTACCAAAGGTTTTGTTTTGAATTGCTTTGAGAAAGACAAGTTGTTTGAATCCTGAAAAAGATTATTTGATTTTTGAAAGAGCTGAACTGTTTAAAAACTCCCAGGGAAATTGTTTGAACAGAAACAAAATTTAAATAGAAATTGGGAAAACAAATATAAATTGAATTGAAAAACTGGAAATTGAATCGAAATATAATATATCAAGTGGAATCAGATTTGGAATTGGGAGACAGGAATATGAAATGGTATTGGACTGGTAAGCTAAGAGTTGAAATTGATGATGGATGGAAATTGAGTTAAGAATGAGATTTGGCTTGGTTGCGTGAAGGATTTGGTTCTGAGGATAAAAGTGGAATTTCGTTTGGGAATGCATTTGTATATGCTGACAGAGTAGCAGACGGAAGATATAATGATATGCTCGACCAAAAAGGTACACGTTTATTTTTATACATGGGGTTGATGATTTTTGAGCCTATTTGGCAAGCCGCTTGGCTGTTTATTTTCTTTTGGATCAGAGAAGGCCTAGAAAGGCGAGTTGTAGTTGTACCGATTGAGTCGTACAGAGGAAGTGCTGGCGGAATTTTTCGAAAATTTTAAAAGAAAATTTTCAATATTTTTGAAATTATCTATATATAGTATTGAAAGTGGTTTCTAATTTAATATAAAATTAGATTTGAAATTAATAGATTTATAACGTTCTTTCTTATCTTAGCAATTTCGAGGACGAAATTATTTTAAGGGGGGAAGAATGTAACGACCCGTGTTTTTCG
Source organism: Allium sativum (assembly GCA_030737875.1). Lineage (NCBI taxonomy): Eukaryota > Viridiplantae > Streptophyta > Magnoliopsida > Asparagales > Amaryllidaceae > Allium > Allium sativum. The sequence continues at coordinate 499,208,644 of CM060920.1, forward strand.
ACCATTTGAATACGAATATTTAAATTAGTTTTAAATATTATATTGGAAATATTAATGAAATTTAATATTGAATTCGTTATTTAAAACGAAGTTGAACGTTATAATTTATATAATTATAAATCGAGCTTGAAAATGGCGTGCAGTTCGTAAATTGGAGTTTTGAACTTCAACTGAGGATACAGGATTCGATATAAGTCGGATTTCTGTGAAACAAGACACGTTGGAGCCGTATTGGCAATAGTTTTCATATGAAAGAGAAAAATCCAGATGTCGTGTTATAGTTTGATATTTATGGCTAAATCAAATTTTGAAATAGTCGCTATGGAAAACCGTTATTAAATTATAGGCCTTTAAAGTAACCGTTTTGCAAACGGACTCTGTTTTCGACGAAACCAGTTCCGTTGAGTTCGTATCATCGATTAGAGTCAGAATAAGTATATAGTTTGTTATTTTTAGAGATGGGAAAAATTGGCGTTAAAAAGGGTAGGGCGGCTCGGGGTAAAAACAGCTTACCGGGGCAACAGTCTCAGAATGCGACGAAATTAGTGTCGTTGGGTTCGTATCGAAAAGTTATTTTCGATGTTCGCAGTTTCAAGTGGATTTGATTTATCTGGTGACCGTGGAAAAATTAAACATGTGTTCATTTCCGGTTTCATAAAGGAATTTTTTTCATGCGACCTCGGATTGCGACGAAACTTGTTCCATTGGATCCGGAATATCTTTTTACACTAAGATTAGCCTTTTTATCAGTAGACAGAAATCGTTAGAAATAGTTTCCGCGTGTCACTTCGTGTTGAAGTCTAATGAATAATATTTTATCTACCTTATCTAAGTTAATGACGACCCTTGGCATGTGCTTTCAAACACGGTGGCTACCCTCTTCCCATGTGAACGAACAGGCTACCCCATGCCTACCAGCCTAACTTTTCTATTTGAATTAAATGTGCAGACCTCATAATATACAGCTACCACCTAGACTATAGAAGCCTTGCCGACAAAGTATACGCCGGTGAAAGCGACCCCTCAATAACGTGATAGCCACACTTCCTATCCTTTTAAATACAAACGAGTCCTTCACATTTTGTTCTTCTACATACCGAAACAAAACATCTCCATCGTTCGTTCTTCATATAATAAAAAGAAAAGAAGGGCATATGGCATAAACAAGGGGGTCAGCTTTGAGCGAACAGGAACAAAGCAAAGTCGGCTTGTTTAAATGATTATCAAAGGCGCAGGGGGCTGCATATTTGGTTAGGGAGCGCGTGTTGTTTGTGGAGCCTGGAAAGTAGATTGTTTGGAATTAAAGTCAGCTTGACCGATAATGGTGAACATGCAGATGTCAAAGTGAAGCAGCCTGGTATCAACGGTGAAGAGATCGGCCTTTATATTTTAACCTAATTAAGTTAATTTATATAAACCAGTATTGATGAATGGTTAAATCTGACGCAGGAGATTGGTTAAAGATGGCAGAGCGTGGTCTCCCATGGCTCAAACGAAAATATGATGTACAGGAATAAAGTCGGCCTCTTAATTAGGGTATAGCCGTGAACAAGTTAAAGGGTCCAATCTGTTTAAACTGTGATGAGTTTACAGTGAGGTGATTAACGGAATTTTGGGTTGCAGAACGAACATAAAAGAGGAAACGAAAAGGTTAAAGGAGAGTAGGTGATTAAGAAGTTAGTCTTCAATATCCTTTAACAACATAATCTATATTTATGAATTGATTTATTTAAACTGATATGTTATCCTTAATTAATCTAATTATTAAATCAATGTAACTGATGCAGATGGATTAGTAACGAAGGTAGTGGGATTTGGTCATCATCGTTTTGGGATTCTATGAGAAAAAGGGAACAGGCGGATGTTTATAAGAAACAAGGACATAGTGCTGATCGGTCTAAATCCTTCTAATACAGTAATTAGTTTTAAATTAAATAATTAAGAAAATATCGTTCTAATTAAACTATATGAACTTCTAAATAGTATACTTCCTGCATATATGATCAGAATGGAACACAACCAGCGATGCGGGGACTGTATGAATGAGATCTACATGCTGGAACAGAAACGGACGCAGTAGAATGCAGCTGGAGATCCCAGTTAAATTAAACGCGAGTTTAATTTAATCAAATCAGTTGTTATTATAACAACACAACGGGATCAAGGTGAGTTAAACTCACTCAGTTACCCTTTTTATATTTTATATAAATTGGGTGTTTTTATTTTGTGTGCTCTGCTTGCCAATGGTTGACTGCTTTGCTAGCTATCTATTTAACTGTTAATTTAACCGATGAAATTAAACTGTGTTTAATTTCAATGAAATACCAAATCGTTATTTTTAACGATTGGTTCCAGTAAAGGTAATTGACCTTATTGGTCACGTTTATAAAATAAACGTGTTTTAAATTGTTGAATTGCTTGTGAATCGGTTGAAACCGAATGAACTGTTTTGAGATAACCATTGTGAATACAGGGAAGAACAGGTTGGAGGGATCCAACCGGATTCCTCAAATATATTATTTATTTTCATATTCTCATATATGAACTGCCCTGTTTGTATTGTTTGAATTGATTGTTGATTTTTAATATTCAACATCTGTTTGGTTTAAACCAATGGGTGATATTGGTTGGGTATTTGGCAGCATATGGCCTATAAAATCAATCGTGTTATAAATATTGATTCACCGTCAGGTGAATCAATAAAGATGAAGTTATAAAATTTACTTTATAACTGGAGTTGGATTTTAATATATTATTTTGAATAAAGGTTTATAAAACAAAAGTAAATAAATAAATATTTTATTTATTTAAGACTTCGATTTGTTCTGATGTTAATCAGATCTACTATTTTGAGCATAAGAAATGAGATGAATGGTTAAACCTTAATAAGTGTTTTGTAAACAACAGCGATTTAGCGCTATAGTTATAATATATGTTTGGTAAATCTAATATAGCGATTGTAGAGCTTTTGCTATAGTAAATGGGTTGTCAACCTAAACAGCGATTATAGCGCTGTTGTTTTGTAAATCTAAATAGTAATTATAATGCTATTGTTATAACATATGTGTTATAAATTTCTTTGTTAAAACTAATGGGTTTCCGAATTTAAAAGATGATTTGAAAGAAGATTTAAGTGTGTAATTGAATATAGTTATTCGAGCTAGAGTTAGTCAAACATAGTATTCAAGGTAAGTTGCCATTGCGTACGACTGCTAGCGTAATTCGCAGGGCTGCAGATAGCCTACGGCGGACAGATGTTTCCTGAGGGAATCAGGCGTAACCATTGTGATCGCTGTGATCTAGAGTCAAGCGAATGGTTTTAAGTCAAGTATTAGTTAATCAATTAGAGTAAATCGATTAGAGTTAAATCGAATTAGAAGTATTCAAGTATCGTATTTGTGAATATTTGAAGGAGTTAGAAGTTTTAATTTAACAAAAGTAAATCAGTTTAATTAAAGGCCAAGTGATGCTGAATACTGAACCAGTGAACTCATTGGAGTGTCATGTTTGAAAACACTGAGTATTTTGATAGTTAAAACACCGACTATCAAATCTGTCCAATACGATTGTTGGTATGGAAAGACCGGGATCGAATTTATATTCGAAAACCATTCCGACCAACAAATACGTGAAGATCTCAGAAGAGGTTCGAGATGGAGCATTGAAGACCGTGGATCTTCATAAACGGAAGAACCACTAATATTCTCTGTCTGGCAAGCAGAGGAAAGTTGTGATTCTGTCGTGGTTGGAATCAACGGGTTGCAAGGACTTCTCGCTACTGATCCATGGGGTGATTCCTATATGGATGCGGTAGGAGAGTGCCTTCGGTTCATCCTGTGCCTGGATGACTTGTATGGACGGATGTCTGACAGAGTATTTCCAAAGGGTCACGTACGTTGATTTCTTCAAACGTGCTATGGTTGTTGGCGGAGAATTGCCGCTCTCTTAGCTTCCAGCTAGAGTATTTTTGTGGATATCAATTAGTGATATCTGATGGATTTGACGATGTGGCATTCAAAGTGAATGGTGACCAGATGATCAAGAGTAATCTAGACCTCAAGCCTCATCAGCCGGGAAATGACAAAAATCGGGCAGGCAGCATGGCTATGTGGGTCGCTCCCATTAGGGTGTATGATCACCTATCTAGAGGAAATCCTATTTGTTTCTTTAATCTATGTTCGATGCTGTCCCTTGTCGGGAGACGGTTGCTGATCCCAACCGTCGGTGATATACATTCGATACTCTCAAGCGAAATGAGGGGTCGGTCATGTGAGGGCCGGGTTGCAAGAAGTTCTTGTTGAACCCAGTGTATTCGTCTCTAGAGATACACTATCGGCAGGTGGACCCATACCTTGTCAAGTTGGAATCCAATCCCCAATAAGCGCCCGCGGTTTTTGATTGTATACTATATATGTAGAGCGTGAGATGCAAGCGTTCTACTAGATTCTATTTACTTGTATTTAGACATTATTATAATATCAGAAAAGATATTGATTTCAAAAGTGGTTTGGGTTATCGTAAGGTAAAAACCGTCCGTGTTTATGTGTGGATTTGGTCTTACGATTATCCTTTTCTTTTGAAAAGGTTTTGAATTTAAAAATCATGATTGGATGATTTATCTTATTACTGTGCGAGTTTATCTCACTCTGGTTCACCAGACTGACCCGGTGTTTTGTAAATGCTCGGGTTAGGCCGGGTTGTACAGGTTCAGGTTATCGACTGTGGTGAAGAGACGAGCTGGAAGAGTCCAGACGTATGATATTACTATTCCGCTGTGTGTTATATGAGGACAGATTAGTATCGCTGTCCAGATGTGTACTCTGATGTTGTAAGTATTTCAAAAGCTTTCAATAAAGGTTATTTCTGTATTATATTTTGTTCCGCTGCGATGTGAGACTGTGTTGTGGTGTTTCTTCTTCTTCTATTCTAATATTTCTATCTTATCTATTCTCACCCTCTAACTTCTTTCTATAAATGATCTGGAATGTTCGATGTCTGAATGGTCAACATGATAGTTTGATGTTGATTTTCGGAGTCGAAAATCCCGGTTCGTTACATCTTGATTCTTCTTTTATAGAAATCTTCTTCATTCTCGCCTTTTTATCACCTTCGTTGCCCGTAGTCACTACATATATAAAAATCACACATTTTTATATTTTGATGTCTTTAAAATAAAAGTCACATTTTTATTTGTTTACTTTCAATTTAAAATCATATTTTCATAATCACTTCATATATTTAAAAATCGAATTTTTCACAACGCTACTATATGGATAAAAAATTATATTTTTATCACCTTATTCTTCATATAAAAATTTCACCCTTTCAAAAATAAAGTTTTCGCCTTTATAAAAATAAAGTTTTCGCCTTTATAAAAATAAAGTTTTCGCCTTTATAAAAATAAAGTTTTCGCCTTTATAAAAATAAAGTTTTTATTTTTCTCGAAGTAAAAATCATATTTTTCCTTAAACCTAAATTTCTATTTTCATTAACAAAATAAAATATAATTTAAAAGCTCACCATATAAGAAATCGAATTTTTCCCACCGGAGAAGGCCTATGGCGGCGCTGGCGAGGTCAGAGGGCGGCTGCGGGAAGTGCAGACGGTGGCACAGGGGTGCGGTGATCGAGGGGTGGCTGAGGCGGTCGATTGGGGTTAGGGCTTGAGGGGGTATCGGGTTCGATTAGAAGGGGAGAGGAAGGAGATGGGGGCGCGGTCGTGGTGGGGTGGTTCGGTGCTGGCGTAGGCGGAGCAGGGGTCCACGGTGGCAGCGTGGGGCTTCGGGGTTTTCCGTTCGAGGCTGGAAGGAAAGAAGGAGAAGGCGGAGATTGAGGGAGGGAGGCGCGCCAGAGGTGGGGCGTGGCCGTCATCGATCACCAGGGGGAGGCGGCGGCGGTTCTTCCCCCCTCCCCGTCGCCCCTTTCCCCCTTTTTTTTTTTTTTTTTTTGGTTTGACTTTTCAAAATGAACGGGGGGGGGGGCCTTGGGTAAAGAGATGAAGGAAGATTTTTAATTAATTATTTTATTTTATTTTCCACCCAAAAAGCAACTTTTATTTTCGACCTCTAAACGAGGCCCACCGCCTGTCGTCCACAGCGTTTTACCCCCATTCCGAACACAATGGGATATGTATCGCAAGCTGATTCGAACGTTACGATCAGTTTCCATTAAATTTACATTTAAATCATTATATTAAATTTCAAACGTACATTTCAATTTACCGGGGTCACAAACTAACTCTAAAAATTCAATAAAAATATTTTCTAGCTTCGTATTAACGATACGGTCTTAACAAAACTAGTTTCGTCGAATTCTGAGAACGTTGGAAAAATGGCCATTTTCCAGTCGATTAAATCAACTGAAACTGGTCAAACGCGTTTTCCTTTGCCACGCTCACCTATTGATTCGAAAAATTATGAAATTTGAAACCTAGCAATAATTTGACATTACGGACCCAACAAAAGTGGTTTCGTCGAAATCCGAGGTCATTTGCAAAATGTCCATTTTTAAGGGCCGGAATTCCATAGCGACTATTCAGAATTTTCAACTGGACATATCTTTTGATTCCCGCTATCAAATTTCGATTGGTCGGATTCGTTAGAAAGATATTATCAATTAGATCCTAATGTTTTTGGTTTCACTAAAATCTGGATTGTTTTGCACCCGGTACATTCAATTGAAGTTTGAAATCGAATTATCGAACTACCGCGCCATTTTCAATTCTATTTTATAATTATATATAATTATTTATATTCAAACGACGACGTGTATAAATATATACGTCGAATTATATTCAAAATACATTTCTCGTCGATATTATTTAAAATAATCTATTTTAAATGTTCAAAATTCACTAAAATTGCCAAAATAAAAATTTTAAACTGGCTCAGAATTTCCGGGTCATTACAATTCCAGTATGCAGGTTGAAGGGATTAGAACTCAGCCATGGGAATTTTTACGGGTTTGTGACCGTGATGTGGCGTAGTGGAAGGTGTAGTAACTGATTAACAAAGAAAGGGAGGAGTTACGTGAACAAATCACAGATCTGAAGGATTAATCGCAAATTAGCCCAGTAACTAATGGAAATTGGGGATATGAAATTAATCACTTTCAAGGCTTAATTTTTCAGGTTAAAGGTAATAAATAAATAAATATATATATAATTAATGATAGTTAAAATATATATAATATTCGTTATATTTTATAAAGTGTATACTTTGTTCGTTCGTTATCAGAATTGGACAAAACCGGTCATGTTGGGACCGTTACGATGGAATCTACACTATGGAGTTGATGTGGTTGAGAACAAATCTATTGGAATTTGTGGAAAAATCAAATGTCTGTTTGATTTTAAGACGAAAACAAAAGCAGAACCGTCAACTATGAACAAAGTGAGTAAACTCACTAACTCTGCTTCGTTTATATTTTTATATAAACGTATTTTAAATTTATTTTATACTGTGTGATGGTTGCTTGGTTGAATAGTTGATAAAACTGGTTGATAGGATTACATCGTTGATCGATCTTTAGTTTGACATTTCATATTGATGTGAAATAATATTGATGTTATTAACATCTGTGGATGCAGGGAAACAGGTTGGAGGGACCCAACTGGGTTCCTCAATGTTTATATTACTATTTTTCCTTGGTTGTGATGTATGATAGGATATATATAATCAGTAATTGACTTTGTTGTGTTTAAACTACCCTGACCTAGAGTATTGGTACTACCAAATATTTTCAGGTATCGAAAAGGGAAATTGGAGTGTTAAAAAGGAAACTTATTTTCAAAAATAGAGATTTAATTTTGAATAGAGTTGAAAATAGGAAACTTGTTCAAATGAAAGAATCAAGGATTTGTTTATGAATGAGAACATATATTAGTTGAATTATTTATCATTGGATATATTGAAATATAAATTCAAATATGAATTTATATGGAAAATTGAAAATTTGATTAAATTAGAAAGTTCTCAAAAAGGGATATAAAATTTGATTAAGATTTGGTTAAAAGGATTTTAATCCAGTTTACAACCATAGTTTGTAAAAATGGCTCGTAAGAAAAGATGAGAGTTCGAATAAGGATTTATTTAATCAACTAAAGGGAGTTGGTCAAAATAAGGCAAAAAGGGAGTTTTGAATATTTACTTGATTAATTAATTAATCAAAGAGAGTCAACTGAAATTTCCAATGAGAGAAGGGGGTTATAATACCATAGTTGAATCAAATGGCAAATAAGAGTTGTCGAGGAAGTTACCTAATTAAGGAGTGGGAGTAATTTATTAAGAGAATATTATATTTATTATAAGGATTTAGAAATGAGATCGAACTATTTGGGTTTAAAATGAGAAGAGGATTAAATTGGGGTCGGAAAATGAAATATGATTTTTCCTATATAATGTAATTAAAAGTATGACGATATTCCAATGCTAGTAGGAAGGGAAGTGGTTTTAAAACTATAGATCTATTTTGAAATGATAAGAGTTATGGAAAATGGTTCGATAATTTGAAACAATGTTTCAAGATTAAAAGAGAATAAAGAAGTTTGGTGAAACATAAGGATATTTCTGAACAAAGGAAATGTTAAACGAGATTCTAAATGATTAAAATAAAAAGAAGTGAGACTTATGTGAGTAATTTTGAATAGGGGTTATAAATAGAAGTTGGGGTTAAGATATTATATTTAAGTATGAAAATCGAACTGATTTGATTATATATAGAAGAAATATGTTTACGATTAAAGTGAATAACGGTTGAAGCAAAATATGTTGCAAAACGAGATATCTAAAAGAAATTTTAGATTTGAAATATGAAATCGAAGTGGAGTTTGAATAAGGAAGGGAAATGGATAATCGTTTAAAATGAAAAGAGGAGTTTTGTTCCAACATTTGGAATATAAATTGTAATAAATGTTTTGAAAATTCTAGATAGCGATTTTAACGCTACCGCTATAATAAGTGTTGGTAAATTCTAGACAGCGATTTTAGCGCTGTTGTTATAAAAGATGTTTTGAAAATCTTAACAGCGATCTTAACGCTATTGCTATAATAAATGTTCTAAAATTTTAGACATCGGTTGTAACGCTGTTGTTAAAAACAATGTTTATTAAATCAAATATTTGAAGACAGCGATTATAACGCTACCGTTATAATCAACATTTTCTGTAAAGGAAGTGTGTTCTTAGATTAGAATCCGAGAGTTACATATGAGGTTGTTAAAGATTTAAAAGATAAACTTTGACCATTTCAAAGTTAAAACGTTGTTCAGTTAAGGTCTGAGAGGTAATTATACCCCAACTTGATTGACTTCCTTCTTAACTAAGGAATGGTAAGGTTTGATCATGAAGGAGTTTTGGAAATGTTTTCCAAACGAGAATCAGAAATGTTTTCTGATAATAAAAATAAGAATTTAGAATATATAGAAACATGAGATAAGTAAATTTATGAACTAAAGAGATAAATGTTGAATGATGATTGATCGATATAATTTCCATTTGGAAATGATATCGTTGTTTGCACACTTGTTTTTCTTTGATAGTTAACTCACCGACTATCGAAGTTTTTGACTATTTTAACGTTGTTAATATGGAGATACCGGTTGGATTATTATCCAAAGAACCACTCTGTATTGGCATAAGCATTGCGAATCATATATGTCAAAGATAATTGAAGACGGAGTGAAGTGCAAGGGCTATTGTATAAGTCTTAGACAACAATGCCTAAGATGGATGTACGGAATAGTGCCTTCGGTTTGTCCAGACCTAGGACAACTTGTACGGACGAGTGTCTGACAGAGTATTTCCAAAGAGATTACGTACGTTGATTCCTTCAAACGTACGAAGTTGGTGGCATAGAAGGGAAACTTCTTTAGCCTAACAATCTGAGTATTTTTGTGGGAATCAATTAGTGATTTCCGATGGATCTGACGATGTGGCATTCAAAGTGAATGGTGGCCAGATGTTCTGGAAGATAATTCAAACCTCAAGCCTCACAACCCGGAATTGACAAAAATCGGGCAGGCAGCATGGCTATGTGGGTCGCACCCATTAGGGTGTATAATCACCTATCTAGGGAAATTCCATTTGTTCTTAAATCTATCGATGCTGTCCCTTTTCGGGAGGCGGTTGCTGATCCCAACCGTCGGTGGTATACATTCGATACACTCAAGCGAAATGAGTGGTCGGTCATGTGTGGGCCGGGTTGCAAGATGTTCTTGTTGAACCCAGTGTATTCGTCTTTAGAGATACACTATCGGCAGGTAGTCCCATACCGTGTCATGTTGGAAATCCAATCTCCAATAAGCGCCCTGCGGTTTTCGATTTTATATTATATATGGAGCGTGAGATGCAAGCGTTCCGCTAGATTCTATTTATTTGTTGTAGACACTATTATAATATCACTGGATTTGATATCAAATATATTTTTGGTTATCGTAAGGTAAAAACCGTCCGTGTTTATGTGTGGATCGGTCTTACGATTATCATTTCTTTCGAAAGGATTTTGGAAGTTAAACAAATGGTTGGAGTTTACTCACACCAGTCCCATGACTGACCCAGAGTTTATTTTGTTTTCCCTAAACTCTTGGGTGCCCAAATTTGTACGGGCAGTCAAGTAGTCGGGATTTTACAGATTCACCTGGAGAAGATTGAAACAGGAGGCTTCACCTGTTAGCTATAGACTATCATACTTACCGCTGTGTATTTTGTTGTATCTGGAAACAGGTGTTTATAACTGTTCCAAAGATAACTGTTGTGCTCTGATGATGGTATGTATATATACAGTTATTGTTTTATATTTCAAAAGTATGTTATCTAATATATTTTATTCGTTCCGCTGTGAGTTTGTGATCTTCGTTTTCTTCTATTCTAATATTTCTTTCTTTCTATTTCTCATCCTCTAACTTCTTTCTTATAATGATTCGTATTTCTGTGCACTTTGGGTTGGTCGTGTGGTGTTATTAGTCGACTCAAAGGGTACGGAAGTCCGGGTCGTTACACTTTGTTTTAACATATAGTTGATTAAAAATTTATTATGAAAACATATGCACTTTATATAAAAAGGATTTCCAATGTAAAAATATCATTATTTAAAAGAACACCTGAATCGAAATGCGACTCAAACATTTGCCTTATAATTTGGATTATATGGATTTCACACACACTATATATATGATAATAAAAGTAAAACCATCAAATCATCCATCTACATCCAAAGTGTAATTTCCACTGTGTAAGCATTAAAATTCAATAATAACGCTCATCGTAGCCTATCGATCTAACGATCAACATACAACTAAATATTGGGATTAGTGTATATAAATTTTCATCCCAACACCCGTGTGGGGTTTTCAACCAACAAACAAATAATAAACTAATTTGTGCACTTGGGCGATGTGTGAAAAATTATCGTCCCAATCACATACACAAGTCGGGTAACTTGTGAATGAAAGTGTAATACACAATACATATAATGATGACAAGAAAATATCTCTATTGCAATGAATGAATAAGCATAATAACTTCGTCTCTATTTACAAATTCTATTTTGCTAATTTAAAACTCTAAACAAAATGGTTATTTTGTTTTGGCAATTCTAATGAGGCAAAATGATAAATATTTTGATTTAACTAACCTATCTTGACAAGTATATATCTTGCCAAACATATATATATATATAAAAATTGCTTCAACTAATTCATTTTGACAAAAATGAATATTTCTGACAAAATGTAAAATTTTGTTTAACTAGTATAAATTGACTAAAATGAATAATTATTTTAGCTAATGTAAATTAACAAAAATGAATAATTGTTTTTAACTAATATAAATTTACCAAAATGAATAATTTGTGTTTCAATTCTAATAAAATATGCCAATGCTATATTTTGTTTCATTCTTTTAATTTTGGCAAAATGAGTGTTTTCGTCTATTCTACTTTAATGATAAAAAATGTGAATGTTTAGTTTTTAAAATGTAACTTTTAAATTCTATCCTTTATTTCAAACAATCTTTATTCATATCAAAATTATAAATCAAGAATATAATTTTAAACCTGATGGTTTGTTTGCATTAATGAACTGCAAACAAAGATGAACTTTATTTTAAGGTTTTATTTGCAATAAGGAATGCAAATAACAAATGTAACTTTTATTTTTATTTAAAAGTATATTGAGTGAATGTAAAAAGAACCTCATTTCCAAAGTGTATTTCCATTAGTGAATGTAAATAAAAGAAACAAATTCTATTTAAAAGAGTATTTGCATTTATGAACACAAACAAAGAATAGTTTTGTTTACAAATTATATTTACATTAGTGAATGTAAATAAAAGAACAAAATTTATTTTCAAAGTATAATTTAAACAAATTCTATTAAATGTATAAAAGTGTGTACATTTGTGTTGGTAATTATAGATAAAGAAAATAGACTATAGTTTCATTGAATATTTGCATTGATAAATGCAAATAAAAGAATAAACTTTAATTTCAATGCATATATATATTGATAAATGCAAACAAAGAAATAAACTTTATTTTCAATATATGTAAGTATTTGCATTGGTGAGTGCAAATGAATAATTTGTTTCAATATACATTTGCATTGGTAAATGCAAATAAAGGAACAATTTCTATTTACTATACATATTTGCATGGCTGAATGTATAAAGTAGTACAAACTTTATTTTCAAAACATGTTTACATTTTTGATCACAAAATAAAGAACAAAACTTTATTTTTTAATATATGTTTTATTGGTGTTGTCGAACACAAATAAAAATGTACTTTTTAATTTCAAGTTATGTTTACATTGTGAGATGCAAATAAGAAAAATGAATTTTATTTCATGCTATATTTGCATTGAAAAGTGCAAGTGAAAAGCAACCTTTTAATTTCTATGTAACTTCAGAAAATAATTTCTTATTTACATATAAAATGTAAACAAAATTGTTACTTTCATTTCAGTAATCAAGTTTTGGCAAAAATGATATTTTCAATTCAATAATCAGATTTTGACAAAAATGAAAATTTCAATTCAATAGTCAAGTTTTGACAAAAGTGATATTTTCATTTCACAAATAAAGTTTTGGCCAAAAATGTTCACTAATGAAGTTTGGCCAAAAATATGATCTCTTATTTCAATACTTATGCTTTAACCAAAATGTTATTTTTATTTCAACATTAATTATATTGAAAATGTAATCATTCTACTTCAAATTTAATTACATTGAAAACTGTAATCAATTTATTTCAATTTTAATTACATTGAAAAATGTAATCTTTTTATTTCCAATTTTAATTTCATTGAAAAATGTAATCTTTTTAATCTATTTCTAATTACATTAAAAATGTAATCCTTTTGATTTATTTCTAACATTTCAACAAAAATAAAATAAAAAGGATAACTTTGTTTTTCTTCGACAATTCTAACATAAACAATTTTCATATAAATCATTCTTTAAATTAAAAAGGTGATTTTTTTTCTTTTTATGTTTTCAACACTTTTATTTTTAACATGAACAAATTTCATATGAATAATTCTTTTCATTAAAAATAAGATTTTTACTGTTTCATGTTTTCATTTCAAATAGATGAACATTTTTAATTTATTCTATATATACGGTAAAAATGTAAATTTTATCATTAACATGGTTTCAATTCAAACAAATGAACATTTTATGTTTTTATTGTAATTCCTAAACCGTGTTCTAAATGTAAACAAACAAAAATAGGATTTTTATTAGTTAGCAAAATTCTGTCGTAATAAAAATATATTCTATTTGTTGTTCATATTCTATTGTGAATAAACAAATAAAAAGAATATTTATTTGTCGTTCAACTTCTATGGTTCATCTCAGAATAATAAAAATAATATTTTAAAATATTTTAGAATAACTAGATCTGAATAAAATATGATTTAAATCTAAATTTAGATTTATTTTCTAATCGCAAATAAAATCCAACCATATATTAAATTCAACGCGGATCTAGCATATCACGAACAACAAAACAAACCACCAACAACAATCAACCATTCATCAATCACAGAACATTTCAAATCTAAATTACATCACAATAAAAAATTTTTAACATAAGAAAAATAATTTTTAATTAATTAAATAATAAAATTCAGAATTCTCACATTGATTTTTGCTGAAAATTCGACTGTCTTGGAATCAGCTCTGGTCTACGCCATCGCGAAGCTCTTAATTTTCTGATTCCAGCGCGTTTTACGGTTTGTGAAACGGACCTCGTGTAACAACCCGTATTTTTGAATAACATGTTATAACATAAATGGAGGCAGAATTAAACTGTAAAATCTGAATCAAGGGAAACGGGCTATGCCATTGCGTTCGTCTCGGAAAAATACGCGAAATAGAGTCCGAGTTTTCGAAAATCGGAGTCCGTATGACCAAGATATGGCCTCGCGAAGTTTCACGAAAAATTCCCAAATTAAAGTATACTTAATTAAGTGAAATGGGTTGCGCAGAGAAATATATATGTATTGATATATATATATATATAATTGAAAATTAAATAAATAAATATGCAAAAATGTTCAAAAACAGCGAATTGGGAGAGGGGAATAACCGAACCGGCCGATTTTTGAGGTCGACCCGAGTCCGCTGGGTCGACTAGGGGTTAATCCAGGGTGTTTGGCTGTCAACCCGTGGGCCGATTCGCTCAAATGCAGATTTTGCATTTGGATGGTTCTCATGGTTCATCTTTAATCTAAAGGCCCTAGATGGTTCCTACACTTGACTTCTTCCCCAAGACATGCTTTGATGGCTTGGATTGAATCTAGGTTTAATCCTATGGCCTAAAACACTTGCCTAATCTATAAATAAGACCCTAACCTACCCTAAATCATCATTATTCATTCATACAACTAAACTATGGCAAAATCAATCCTCTCATGGCCTCCACTCTCTTCATAAAATTCCTAAATAAATTCCTAAGTGATTTTCCATGCATACAAGTGTTTTCAAACTTGTATGAGCATCATTAGCTTGCATTCAAGTCAAGTTTATATATTTGCATCATAAAGAAAGAGTCTTGATCATTTTGGCTCAAGGGTTTTGCTTGCATTTTGGGTTTAATTGATTTCATAAGGGCTTTGTCATATTTTTGTGACTTCTTAAGCATTGTAAGCCCTATTCTACTTTCATACTTAAACTCTAAAGTTAAATGTATGATATGCAAGTTTATATGCAAGTTTATCATGTTGTGATATGCAAGTTTATATGCAAGTTTATCATGTTGTGATATGCAAGTTTATATGCAAGTTTATCATGTTGTGATATGCAAGTTTATATGCAAGTATGCCAAGTTATGTTATGCAAGTTTGGGTTGAACATTTTGTTCATGCTATCATGTTATGCAAGCTTATTTTGGGTTTATGAACATAAAGCTTTAAGCTTTATGCCAAAGGTTGCATTTTAGCAACATGTAAGTTATCATATCTCTTATGATAACTTGCATGTGAGGCTAAATGCGAACTTATGGCCATCTCTACATGTCATTTAGCACCATGTATCACCAATATGCTAAGTTTGGTTTTATGCATGCTTTTGAGGCCTAAAAATGTAATATGCAAGTGTATGAACATATGAACATTTCATATGCCACCATGTTAAGCTTGTGGCTTCAATACCTTTATGTCATGATTATGCCAAGTTCCCTCTTTCTATCCTTTATGCGCTATTGCGATATGTAAGCGATGGGATTGCGTTTGGGGTTGGGTAAACTTAAAAGACATAAAACATAAGCTTGGGAATTTACCTATTAAGTTAGGTCTACCCATTGGGAATTTACCTATTAAGTTAGGTCTACCCAATTGCTTGAAAACTTGTAACATGTTTTGGAAACATGATGGACATGACACTTAGAAAAGATAAGTGTGGCCAACTCGAGGTTGGGTTGAGTTTGTAGCGTAAACCTACCCGGAACCGACCGGCTTAACTAGTTGCTACAAACAATAGGACCCAATGTGAGAAGTTGGTCATGTTGTACCTTGAACCCGAGGTTAGACCAAGTTGTGGTGTAAAGCTACCCGGACCCGCCCGGCTTAACTAGTAACCACAACAAGGTCTAATGTGAGAGGTTAAGGCGCATTAAATTAATGAATGCCTCGTGATTAGGGTTAAGTCATGGTCCACTTAATACTTAACCAATTTGGGCTTGGTAGATTAATCGGGGTTAAGTCGTGAACTCATCGTTACACTTAACCAAGTTAATCCAGGATTAGCAAGAGGGTTAAACCGTACTTAACCCACTAGAAAAATCCTAGCAATGGGGGCCCACTCCAGCAGTAATCCCAAGTTAGTATCATCATGACCCTAGGGACTAGGCTAGGGTGGGGGCACGATTACTAGACTGGAGGTAAGTGACCAAAAGCGACGGCAGAGGGTACGCCGGTGTAGTTCCGGGCGGACTCTGGTCGTGCACATAGTCCGTAGCCGGAGAAAACATGCACGGGTACCAGTAGATCGGGACTGTGCACTCATGTTCATGGTGTCCAGGGGTTGACACCCTAGTGCTTGATACACCCGAAGGGTGGACCCGGCACAGTTCGACTACAATTATGATTGGGCCGTATTGACACCAACACGTGACGAGTTAGGCTTAGGGAGCCGATCGACTAGACCGTTTGGTTGGACCTTGTATTAGGGTCATTTCATGTTATTGGACCAAAGCTTGGGCCAAGGGATCAATACTTGTTTATTCAAGTCATGTTAGTTTGCTAGTACACCTGTGGTGCAAAACCTTAATCCCGATTATGCGATGACACCTTTATCTACCTTGTTAGTTAATCATCATGCTAGTATATTGTTATCCTTATGTTCATCCCTGTTGCTCATGCCAGTTAACTTTATCAGTTTACATTGATTGTAGTAGGGCTTACTCAGTCTTTTTGACTGACCTGTTTTCTTTCGCCTCTTTTCTTCCGTTTCCCCCCCAGGTTCTCAGGGAGGGAATACTGGAGCTTAGCTTGGATTTCAGATTGCTTGCTTGTGGGATTTCAGCTCATGTACGGTTTCGACATGAAGCTAGCTATGGTTACCACTTAATTGGGGATAGCACTTATTTATTTCAGTTTTTCAGTTGATGTTGTTTTATCTAGACTTGTTTATTTGGAAAGCTATGTTGTACCAGACTTGTTTTGAAATGTTTTGAAATCTTCCGCTGTTTTATCTATGTTATTTACTCTGTTTACATATATACATATGTTCTTGTTCTGCCTTGATATATCATTATGCATGTTTACCTGATTCAAACGCCCCTCCAAAGTCAGAGTGCTTGCAAGAGCCACCCTGGTGGAGGTGGGGTGTTACATTTGGTATCAGAGCATATGGTACGAGAAGGAACAAAAAGGCTTTTAGAAAACTTTTGGAAAACTATTTTCAAAACCAAGTATAAAGTATTTTCCAAAGAAAAGTCTAGTTTATTTTAAAGGTTATTCCCCAAAAAGCCATTAGCAAAATTCCTTAGTTTTTCTCCATTCTGAATCTGTCTTTTTCTTCGTTTTCAGTATGGCCGATAACTTTGCTATTCCGGAGGGAGTACACGTACCTGTTTGGTATAGGAGACTTTTGGAGGCTAGGGCGACCGAAGCCGGCCCCGCAGATGTTCCTCCTCCTCCTCCTCCGGTAGTTAATGTTCCTCCTCCTCCTCCTCCGGTGGTTAATGTTCCTCCTCCTCCTGTCGCTGAGGTTCCTCTTCCTCCTCCCCCTCAGCATCCTCAAGTGGACTTCGCAAAGACTTGCAAAGATTTCAAAGCAATGGGTGGCAAGAACTTTCAAGGCACTGAGACTTTTGTAGAGGCCAGAAATTGGTTGAAGAGACCGAGGATTTGTTTGCTATCTTTGGTTTAGACGATCAGAGGAAGCTCTTGTTGGCGGTTTGGCTTATGAAGGATGAAGCCGCTTATTGGTGGGAAGTCACCAATGGTACTAGGCCTGTTGAGACTTGGGCCGATTTCAGGGCAAGGTTCATGCTTAAGTTTCTATCTTCTGCTGAGGAGAATCTGCAAATGGAGAGGTTCATAACTTTGAAACAAGGAGATATGTCTGTCAAAGAATATGTGAACAAGTTCAATCAGTTAGCTCGTTTTGGCTTGGAGATGGTGAATACTCCTCAGAAGAAGGCTCTTCGTTTTGCTAGAGGACTGAATGAGCCGTTGCAGGGATTGGCTATGTCACATATTCCCCATGGGGCCACGTTTGAGAGTTTGGTTGATATGGCGTTACTTCAGGGAGATGTCAAGAAAGAAACCAAGATGAATGATACTCAAGCCAAGAAGACTGATTCCCAGGGAAAAGGAAATCAGGGTAATCCAAGTGGTCAGAGCAGTCAAGGCAATCAGAACAAGAACAAGAGTCAAGGCAACAAGGGGAACAACAACAAGGGCAATAACAACAAGGGCAAGAACAACAAGGGGAAGTGCCATTATTGCGGTTCAGTTGGGCATCTTATTAAGGATTGTAAGAAGAAGAAAAGGAAGAATGGTGAATGCTTTTTCTGCGGTGAGACTGGACATTTCAGTAAGGATTGCCCGAGGAAGCAAGGGCAAGGCCAGGGTCAGACTCAGCGTGCTGGACCTTCAGGAGGGCAAGTTCATGCTCTCAATGTCGCTCCAGTTCCCGATCGAGGTAGTATTTCTGTTGAGAGCCTTGTATATATTTCTGATTTTCCAGTTCGTACCTTGTTTGATTCTGGTGCATCGCATAGCTTTATCTCATCTGATCTTGTTGATAGTTTGCACCTTAGTACTAGCTTGGTAGATGATCCCGTCTGTGTCTCAAATCCTATTGGGGGTTCCGCCCATTTGTCTATGATATGTGGGGATTTGAGGATCTCTATACTGAGTGTAGAGTTCTTGTGCAGTGCTTATGTTCTTGGTTTTAGGGGATACGGATTGATATTGGGCATGGATTGGCTGTCCAGATATGGAGCCATTCTTGATTGTGAGCATAGGGTTGTGAGGCTCGTGACTCGCCTCGGAAACACCCTAGAGATTTCTTGTGATCCGAGAGGTCCCGTCATGTTGTGCTATCTGGAATCACTCGACTCGTCAATGGAAACTCTTCAGTCTGTGAGAGTGGTTCGAGAGTATCCGGATGTTTTCGATGAAGTTAGGGGGTTGCCCCCTAAGCGAGAGATTGATTTCCGCATTTATCTGGTGGATAATGCAAAGCCTGTTTCTTTGCCCGTTCGGCACATGGCTCCGCGTGAAAGGCGGGAGCTAAGTAAGCAAGTGAAAGAGTTGCTTGAGAAGAACTTCATTAGACGAAGTATATCTGAATGGGGAGCGCCTGTGGTATTTGCTACCAAGGCGGATGGTTCTCTCCGACTTTGCGTTGACTATCGAGAGTTGAATAAGCTGACTAAGAAGAAAAGACACCCGTTACCGAGGATTGATGATCTCTTTGACCAGCTTGTCGGTGCTTCTGTTTTCTCTCAGCTTGATCTTGCTATGGGGTTCCATCAGCTCAGGGTAGCTGAAGATAGTATAGACAAGACTGCGTTCAGAACTCCAGATGGATTCTTCGAATGGCTTGTCATGCCGTTCGGCTTGACTAATGCACCCGCATATTTCGTGGACTTGATGAGTAGGGTGTTCAGGGAGTTCTTGAACAAGTTTGTCGTGGTCTTCGTAGATGATATTCTGATCTTCTCTAAGGATGAGGAAGAACACGCAAGGCATCTCATGGAGGTGATGGATACGCTTAGAGCGCATCAGTTGAAGGCCAAGTTCTCCAAGTGTCACTTTTGGAGAAGGGAAGTTAGATTCCTTGGGCATATAGTATCTAAGCAAGGCTTAGCGGTGGATCCCGCTAAGGTAGTGGCAGTTCAGGATTGGAAGACTCCAAGGAATGCAACCGAAGTGAGAAGTTTTCTAGGTCTTGCGGGTTTCTACCGAAAGTTCATCAAGGACTTCGCAAAGATATCCGCTCCTCTCACTAAATTGACGAAGAAGAATTTAGTTTTTGCTTGGAGCATAGAATGCGAGCTTGCTTTTCAGAAGCTCAAGAGAGCCCTCACATCAGCACCTGTTCTAGCTTTGCCCGATGGAGGGAAGTTATTTACCGTATACACCGATGCATGTGGCACGGGGTTAGGAGCCGTTCTTATGCAAGAAGGAAGAGTGATATGCTTTGGCGGTAGACAACTCAAAGTGCATGAGAAGAATTATCCCACTTATGACTTAGAGTTGGCAGCAATAGTATATGCACTCAAGGCTTGGCGCCATTATCTTCTGGGAGAAAGATTTGAGCTTTATACCGATCACAAGTCATTGAATTATCTCTTTTCTCAGAAGGATCTAAATCTGAGGCAACAAAGATGGATGGAATTCTTGGCGTCCTACGATTTTGAGATAGCTTATACCCCTGGCAAGGGGAATGTGGTAGCAGATGCATTGAGTAGAAGAAGGTTGACCCTAAGTCCTCTATTCGTTGAGATGAAGAATTTAGAGTATGTGGCAACCTTTGATTTCTCTTTGGCGATTGAGTCGATGACCGGTTCTTTAGCATCTCTGGAACTCAGACCTACCCTTCTTGATCAAGTTGGGGCTTCGCAGAGAGAAGACCCTCAGATAGTTGAGATTATGGATAAGCTAATTCGAGGAGAGACGTCTAGTCATCTCGCTCGATATTCTATTGATGACAAGGGTTGGCTGAGGAGAGATGGAAGGTTATGTGTTCCAATGGTAGAAGATCTAGTAAGAAGAGTTCTTGAGGAAGCGCATCGCTCTAAGTTGACTATACATCCGGGCGGAGATAAGATGTATAAAGATATGAAGCGCATTTTCTTTTGGCATGGGATGAAGAAGGATGTGGCAGAATTTGTCTCTAGATGTATCATTTGCCAGCAAGTTAAGGCCGAGTCGAAGAAGCCCGGTGGGCTATTGCATCCTCTAGACGTTCCACTATGGAAGTGGGAGAGTATTTCCATGGATTTTATCGATGGGCTACCAAGGTCAAGGAAAGGGAATACGAGCATTTGGGTTATTGTGGATAGACTTACGAAGAGTGCTCATTTCATTCCGGTGAAGAGCAAGAGGACCGCATCTTGGCTAGCGTCTGTATATCTTCGTGAGATTGTGAGACTACATGGAGTCCCTTCTAGTATAGTCAGTGACCGTGACCCAATCTTTACAAGTCAATTCTGGAATAGCTTGCAAGAAGCTATGGGCACAAGGTTGAATCTAAGTACGGCTTATCACCCACAGACGGACGGTCAAACCGAAAGGGTGAATAGGGTACTCGAGGATCTGTTGAGGCTTTGTATTCTGGATTTTGTTGGTACTTGGGAAGACCATCTTCCTCTTGTTGAGTTTGCATATAATAACAGTTATCAGGCAAGCATAGGGATGGCACCATTTGAAGCTTTATATGGGAGGCCGTGCAAGTCGCCTACATGTTGGTGGGAGACTACAGATGAGCTTATACTTGGGCCTGATATGATCAGAGATACATCTGAGAAGATCGAGTTGATTCGGAGATGGATGAAAGCGGCCCAAGACCGACAGAAATCCTATGCTGATAAGCGAAGAACGGATTTGGAGTTTGATGTTGGGGATATGGTTTTCGTGAAGGTTTCTCCTTTGCGGAATGTGGTCCGATTTGGAGCTGTTGGGAAGTTGGCACCGAGGTTTGTTGGACCATTCCCTATTATAGAGAGGATCGGGCAGATGGCTTATAGAGTGAAGTTGCCCGAGAAGCTTGCTGGAGTACACGATGTTTTTCATGTCTCGCATCTCCGGAAGTGTTTACATGAATCAGCAGAGCTTGTTGAGCCAAGTGTTCTAAAAGATGTAGAAGTGGAGAAAGAGGCTACCTTGAGGAGAGCTCCGATTCGTATCTTGGGGACGGAGACCAAGAAGCTAAGGAATCGAGAGGTCAAATTGGTGAAGGTTCAATGGGGTGAAGCCGAAGAAGACGCAACTTGGGAAACCGAGGAGAAGATGCGTGGGCTTTATCCATTCCTTTTTGAGGGTACACTCTCAATCTCTTTTCTTTGTTAGCATATCTTTCTCTTTGCTATCCATGTTTATCTAGTTTATCGTGTTAATCTTGTCATGAGAACCTTAGGTAGAAACCCTTTGGATGAAACATGTGTTTGAAACATGTGTTTGAAACATGTTATGCTTGACGGTTGCAAGTGGTTGCAAGTGTTTGCAAGTGCTTACTCGTGGATGCATAATACACGTTAGGCACTAAGATCGGCTCACACACTTTCATACCGCATATGCATGAGTGTTTATGCTTATTCATGGATGAAAACTTGTTATGCTATCACGTGGATGTTGCATATGGATGAATGTTATGTGCACTCATGTAGAGATTATAAATTATGTTAGGAATTTGCATACATATGGACTCATTTCACTAACATATTTTGCATTAAGGGGGTTTACTGAATCAGTAACCTCCTGATTTTCGCATTAGATAAGTACATATACACACACCTTTGCATATGATCATACAGCATTTAGAACCTTTTAAGGACAATGATTGCTCGTGGATGATGTTTTGAGTAGATGGATGATGGATGGTAGGATACGTTCTTCCTAACTTGGAGATTTCGGGGACGAAATCCTTTAAGGAGGGAAGAATGTAACAACCCGTATTTTTGAATAACATGTTATAACATAAATGGAGGCAGAATTAAACTGTAAAATCTGAATCAAGGGAAACGGGCTATGCCATTGCGTTCGTCTCGGAAAAATACGCGAAATAGAGTCCGAGTTTTCGAAAATCGGAGTCCGTATGACCAAGATATGGCCTCGCGAAGTTTCACGAAAAATTCCCAAATTAAAGTATACTTAATTAAGTGAAATGGGTTGCGCAGAGAAATATATATATATTGATATATATATATATATATATAATTGAAAATTAAATAAATAAATATGCAAAAATGTTCAAAAACAGCGAATTGGGAGAGGGGAATAACCGAACCGGCCGATTTTTGAGGTCGACCCGAGCTCGCTGGGTCGACTAGGGGTTAATCCAGGGTGTTTGGCTGTCAACCCGTGGGCCGATTCGCTCAAATGCAGATTTTGCATTTGGATGGTTCTCATGGTTCATCTTTAATCTAAAGGCCCTAGATGGTTCCTACACTTGACTTCTTCCCCAAGACATGCTTTGATGGCTTGGATTGAATCTAGGTTTAATCCTATGGCCTAAAACACTTGCCTAATCTATAAATAAGACCCTAACCTACCCTAAATCATCATTATTCATTCATACAACTAAACTATGGCAAAATCAATCCTCTCATGGCCTCCACTCTCTTCATAAAATTCCTAAATAAATTCCTAAGTGATTTTCCATGCATACAAGTGTTTTCAAACTTGTATGAGCATCATTAGCTTGCATTCAAGTCAAGTTTATATATTTGCATCATAAAGAAAGAGTCTTGATCATTTTGGCTCAAGGGTTTTGCTTGCATTTTGGGTTTAATTGATTTCATAAGGGCTTTGTCATATTTTTGTGACTTCTTAAGCATTGTAAGCCCTATTCTACTTTCATACTTAAACTCTAAAGTTAAATGTATGATATGCAAGTTTATCATGTTGTGATATGCAAGTTTATATGCAAGTTTATCATGTTGTGATATGCAAGTTTATATGCAAGTTTATCATGTTGTGATATGCAAGTTTATATGCAAGTATGCCAAGTTATGTTATGCAAGTTTGGGTTGAACATTTTGTTCATGCTATCATGTTATGCAAGCTTATTTTGGGTTTATGAACATAAAGCTTTAAGCTTTATGCCAAAGGTTGCATTTTAGCAACATGTAAGTTATCATATCTCTTATGATAACTTGCATGTGAGGCTAAATGCGAACTTATGGCCATCTCTACATGTCATTTAGCACCATGTATCACCAATATGCTAAGTTTGGTTTTATGCATGCTTTTGAGGCCTAAAAATGTAATATGCAAGTGTATGAACATATGAACATTTCATATGCCACCATGTTAAGCTTGTGGCTTCAATACCTTTATGTCATGATTATGCCAAGTTCCCTCTTTCTATCCTTTATGCGCTATTGCGATATGTAAGCGATGGGATTGCGTTTGGGGTTGGGTAAACTTAAAAGACATAAAACATAAGCTTGGGAATTTACCTATTAAGTTAGGTCTACCCATTGGGAATTTACCTATTAAGTTAGGTCTACCCAATTGCTTGAAAACTTGTAACATGTTTTGGAAACATGATGGACATGACACTTAGAAAAGATAAGTGTGGCCAACTCGAGGTTGGGTTGAGTTTGTAGCATAAACCTACCCGGAACCGACCGGCTTAACTAGTTGCTACAAACAATAGGACCCAATGTGAGAAGTTGGTCATGTTGTACCTTGAACCCGAGGTTAGACCAAGTTGTGGTGTAAAGCTACCCGGACCCGCCCGGCTTAACTAGTAACCACAACAAGGTCTAATGTGAGAGGTTAAGGCGCATTAAATTAATTAATGCCTCGTGATTAGGGTTAAGTCATGGTCCACTTAATACTTAACCAATTTGGGCTTGGTAGATTAATCGGGGTTAAGTCGTGAACTCATCGTTACACTTAACCAAGTTAATCCAGGATTAGCAAGAGGGTTAAACCGTACTTAACCCACTAGAAAAATCCTAGCAATGGGGGCCCACTCCAGCAGTAATCCCAAGTTAGTATCATCATGACCCTAGGGACTAGGCTAGGGTGGGGGCACGATTACTGGACTGGAGGTAAGTGACCAAAAGCGACGGCAGAGGGTACGCCGGTGTAGTTCCGGGCGGACTCTGGTCGTGCACATAGTCCATAGCCGGAGAAAACATGCACGGGTACCAATAGATCGGGACTGTGCACTCATGTTCATGGTGTCCAGGGGTTGACACCCTAGGGCTTGATACACCCGAAGGGTGGACCCGACACAGTTCGACTACAATTATGATTGGGCCGTATTGACACCAACACGTGACGAGTTAGGCTTAGGGAGCCGATCGACTAGACCGTTTGGTTGGACCTTGTATTAGGGTCATTTCATGTTATTGGGCCAAAGCTTGGGCCAAGGGATCAATACTTGTTTATTCAAGTCATGTTAGTTTGCTAGTACACCTGTGGTGCAAAACCTTAATCCTGATTATGCGATGACACCTTTATCTACCTTGTTAGTTAATCATCATGCTAGTATATTGTTATCCTTATGTTCATCCCTGCTGCTCATGCCAGTTAACTTTATCAGTTTACATTGATTGTAGTAGGGCTTACTCAGTCTTTTTGACTGACCTGTTTTCTTTCGCCTTTTTTCTTCCGTTCCCCCCCCCCCAGGTTCTCAGGGAGGGAATACTGGAGCTTAGCTTGGATTTCGGATTGCTTGCTTGTGGGATTTCAGCTCATGTACGGTTTCGACATGAAGCTAGCTATGGTTACCACTTAATTGGGGATAGCACTTATTTATTTCAGTTTTTCAGTTGATGTTGTTTTATCTAGACTTGTTTATTTGGAAAGCTATGTTGTACCAGACTTGTTTTGAAATGTTTTGAAATCTTCCGCTATTTTATCTATGTTATTTACTCTGTTTACATATATACATATGTTCTTGTTCTGCCTTGATATATCATTATGCATGTTTACCTGATTCAAACGCCCCTCCAAAGTCAGAGTGCTTGCAAGAGCCACCCTGGTGGAGGTGGGGTGTTACACCTCGTATGAGAGAGTTATTGGTTTTTAAAGATCAGATAAATTAAATATTTAATTAATAAAATAATAATAAAGAAAAGGACCTTCTTCCTCGTTTGCCTGTAACAAGGCCGCACCCAAACTTCATCGCGCAACCTTCTGGACGCGCCCCCTATAGCCCACCGTCGACCAATCAGAGACCACCACTCCGAAGCCCCGCCCGCGAGCCACCACCGCCCCCAATAGCTCCGAACTCGGCCTCCTCCTCCTCTCGAAAATCGAACTCGAACGCCCCCGCTTCCTCGCCAGAATTCGCGAAATCCATGCACTGAAAACAGATCTTAACCGTACGGGTTTGTAGAGCTCTCCGTCCTCTTCGATTTGGTATATTATTTGTAGATTTTCACTGAACGGATTGAGAGAAATTGATGTTTGAAGTTCGGAAGTTTCTGGCCATTGAACAGGCATAGGCGGCGGCCATGTGTCTTAGGGTTAGGGTTTTATATTTTTTTTATTATTTTATTATTAAAAATTTGTTATAAAGGTAAAAATGCAGGCTGTCTCCGAATTGGGCTTGCTTACTGTCGATCTTAACATTTTGAGGCCTTCTGAATGCAATGGGATGGATCTCGGGGTCCAATTCCGAAATCTGTAGAAATTTTATTTAAAATCCCATTAATAATTAATTAATTAAATATTGACCGTACATTTAAATATGTCGGGGCCACATATGACCTCAGAAAATTCTAAAAAAAATATTTTTAGCTTTCTTATGACGATACGAATCCAACAAAATTATTTTCGTCGAATTCTAAGACTGTTCGAAAAATAGCTATTTTCAGGTCGTTTAAATTTAACTGAAATAGTCAAAACACATTTTCTTTTGCCACACTCACATATTAATTCTAAAAATTCTGAAAATTGAAACTTAGCAATAAATTGACATTCTGGTTCCAACCAAAGTGGATTCGTCAAAAACAGAGGTTGTTTGAAAAATGACTATTTTCAAGGCCAATATATTTAATATTAAAAATACAATTTTAAACAAATAAATTCCGAAACTCAAAATATATAAGTGTTTACTGTTTTTCAATGCAGAAATGTCATTCCGAACTCAATGGAAGTGGTTTTGAGTCGAAATTCCTTCATATGTGAAAAGTAGCCTTTCGGGCCATATATAATATATATATATATATATATATATATATATATTCTACAGCGACCTTTCTAAAAATTGAATTGGCCATAACTTCTGATTTCCGCTATGAAATTTCAATTTTTCAGATTCGTTAGAAAGGTATGGTTAAACAGATTTAAATATTTCTGGTTTCACTCAATTCTGATTTATTTTGAATCCTGTACATTCAGTTAAAGTTCAAAATCAAATTTTAAAACTACCGCGCCATTTCTAACTCCTTTTATATTTAAAATTAAATTTATTCGTTCTAACTTCGATTAAAAATAAATTCTAGCCATTATTATCTAAAATAAATCACTTTATATTTTCAAAATTCATTAAAATTTTCTAAAATAAAATTTTTAAATTGGTACAGAATTTGCGGGTTGTTACATTTAGTCTGTGTGATTGATTTCTATTAAATATATATCTGTTTAGCAGCGGAGAATTTATTCTCTTGCTTAACGCCCTTCTCTAAGACGTACGAGCTCAGGGGTTATATATCGATGGATATCAAACGCATGGAGTGAATTGCCTGTGTGGCACGCCTAAGTGGCAATATGATCAAGGCTTCTGTTGAAAAGCAGAGACTTGTGGTGGAAGATCAAAACACGCCCTGTGTGGCATAGCTTTGTGTAAGGTTGATTCGCAAGCCTCATACCCTGGTTGTGAACCAGAAACGGGAGAGGACATCAGGGAGGGCATGCGTTTCCTTCTAGCTAGAAGTGGCGTCAGTGGTTTGACACGCCCTGACGAGTTTGACTTATGTGGTTGTTGCTGTTGCGAGGCGCCTAGGATATATCGGTCAATCCGGGACCGATGGAGTCATTGGACTCATTGACACCCCATAGGGTGGGGAAACGCAGTGTTCAGGCATTTTAATCCACATCGGTGGACCGGCCCTGACGATTCAAGGCTTGTCTGCGCTTGCCTAAGACACGGGCTAGAGCGTCTCGAATCGGTAGAGGACTATCTTTTGCCTTCGTTCACAGATGGAAATCCAACTTCCAAATACGTGACTTTGCGGTTTTGATTGTAGAGCCTAGTATGGCGACATAGTGGTATGGGGCACTTATGCCGTCTATGATTGATACTTATGATTTGAAGTTGTTTTGATACTATACACTTATTATAGTATCAAATGATTTGTCTTTAACGTATCAAGCATGCTTTGGCTATTATAACGGAAAACCCTATCCTCTGGTTTGTGTTGCATTGTGTGATGGGACCTGGGTCTTATAATAGCTTCATTTATCTTTATTTAGCATTGCGCTGTTGTTTTATGCACTGGTATTGTAACACCCCGAATTTCGGTTAATGCTAAAAATTCACTAATTGCAGAATAAATAATCTCAGATGTGAGAATTGGGGAAAACGGGCTGCGTCATTGAGTTCGTCTCGGAAAAATACGCAGAATAGAGTCCGAAATTTTGTAAATCGGAGTCCGTATGGCCCAGTTATGGCCCAATGAAGTTGGCAGAAAAATCAAGTTAAAAACAGATTTAGAAATGCAAAAATCAGATTTCGAAATTGGAGCCAGCTGGGGGCCAGGCGGGAAATCTCCCGCCCTACCCATGTCGACAGGGCTGTCGACAGGCCTGTCGACTGGGGAGTCGACTGCCCTGTCGACTTGCCTGTCGACAGGGGTGTCGACACAGGGTGTCGGCCCTGTTGATCTGGGTGCACCAGATCTGGTTTTTGGTTAAGTCTTGGGCTGGGTTATAGAGATTTCCGAAATCTAAGGGTCCTAATCTAATCTAGGGTTAATCTAAGGGCCTAAAACACTCACCTAATCTATAAATACACCCTAAACCTACCCTAATCCATACTAAAAATAGGATTGAGGGCTACATGCCGCCAAATTAAATCTTAGAAGGAGCCTCCACTAATTTATGAAGAGGGTTGCAAGCTAATCACTCTCTAATCAATCTCTAATCATCACCATCTTCAAATATAGCAACTAGTTCTACTTCATAAGTTTGCTAATCTTGGTTTTGGTGAGTTTCTATCACTTTAACATCAATTGCTAAAGTAAGTAGATTGGGTGTAATGAGACTTATGGTCTTAAATGCGGATTAGTGAGTTTGAATCATTTGTAATGATATGCTACTCTATGTTTTCCTAGGTTTATGCATATTTAATAAGTGGGTTTATGCATGTTTAATAAGTTGGTTTATGCATGTTTAACAAGTGAGTTATGCAAGTTCATATGCAAGTTATGTATATGCTTAAATGCAAGTTTAACATGATATGCAAGTTATGCATGCTTATGCAAGTATATGAATGCTTATGCAAGAATGTAAATGTTTATGCAAGTTATGTGTATGCTTAAATGCAAGTTTAACATGATATGCAAGTTATGCATGCTTATGCAAGTATATGAATGCTTATGCAAGAATGTAAATGTTTATGCAAGTTATGTGTATGCTTAAATGCATGTTTAACATGTTATGCAAGTTATGAGAATGCTTATATGCAAGTTCAACATGTTATGCAAGATATGTGTATGATAATATGTAAGTTCATATGCAACATGTTATGCAAGTCATGTGTATGATAATATGCAAGTTTGGGTTAAATGTAGTTGGGTTAATATATGCTCATATATGCAAGTTGACATCCTCTTAACCCATGACAAAGTTATATGCTAAGATTTGGTTAAACCCATGATATTTGTGATGGATCTTCCCTTTATTATGTCATGAAATGAGAACGATTTACGTGGGGAACGATGGGATTAATAAATATGTTAATAAAAGTATGATTGGGTATGATTAAGCATACCATAAAAATAAATTAACATAAGTGGGAATTTACCTATTGAGTTAGGTCTACCCCATGGGAATTTACCTATTGAGTTAGGTCTACCCATGTTATGAAAAATGTGTAATTAATTAGGGATAATTAATTATGGGGGTGATTAATTAGGTGTAATTAATCAACTAAGACACGAGGTTGGACCCTGTTGTAGCGGAAGTCTGCCCGGAACCGACCGGCCATCCAGCGGCTACAAATGATTGGCCCAATGTGAGAGGTCTTAGTCATAAATTAAATACGTGATTAAAGTAAAGACACGAGGTTAGGCCCTTTTTATGACAGAAGTCTGCCCGGAACCAACCGGCATATCCAGCAGTCATAAAAAGATGGTCTAATGTGAGAGGTCTTTATGAGGTCATGATCTTAATTAATTAATTAAGAAACACTTAACCATATTAGCATGTAGTGGGATATGAGGGGTTAAGTGGGTGCCTTGGGTGGCATGTGGAAATCTAGTGGTTGCCTTGGGTGGCAATAGAAATACGATTAGAATACTTAACCAAAGTGGAAACATGTAATTAAACATGATTAAAGGGTTAAGTGGGATGCACTAGAAAAAGGGACAAGCTTGGGTGGGTAGCTTGTGGGGGCCCATTTCAACCAGTAACCCATATGTATCTTATTGGGCTCGACCCATGTCGAGGACGGGACACGCGTACTGGGCTTGACTATAAGAGGCCAAAACGGGTTAGCGGTGGCAACGCAAGTCCAACGGGTTTCATATGCGTGTGTGGACCCGGGCTGGTAGGTAAGACGTTGTTGCATCGTGTAGATATAAGCCGTGCACCGTTAATTATATCGGGTTGCCACTTTGGGGAGTGATACACACCACTGTGGGGCCGGCACGGGTATCTACGGTAGGGAGCCGATCGCTTGGGAGTGGTGGGTACACCTAGTGGAGATAGGGGCAGACGGCACCTATGTAGTCAGCTAGGGGTACACGAAACTACTGGGTAAATTTTTAAGTCCTTGGGAGGGATCAACCTTTAAGTAGGAATGACTGGTATGGTGCAGTGTAGTAATTATCCTTGGGTGGGTAAATGCGTCTTTACAGTTATCTTAGTTTATCCTAAGTCTACCAAGCTGCTTAGTGTAGCCATTCATCCCCAGACCGTATGTCAAGTTTATGTCTTCTCTGGTTACTTTAATGATTGTATTGTTAAAGTTATAGGACTCGCTCAGACTTATGTCTGACCCCGTTGTTTTTATCTTTTTCCCAACCCTCAGGTTCTCAGAGTGGGCCCAGCACGAGTGGGCTTTGATCAGGCTGCTTTTATTACTCTCTTGGAGCTTGGACCCTAGATGTAGAGCTCAGCTTACCCTTTTCTTTTATGGCTATCAGTTCATGTATTGGGATTATGTATTTTTATTTAGCAGGATGGATATTTGTACTTGACTTCTATTATGGTTTTGTGATGTAACCAGACATGTTTTATTTTCCGCTGCAATTGAAATGATGTTTTAAAATTTCAAGTATTACTTATATCTGTCTTGCTGTAATTACTCTGTTCTATATTCACTCAAAATACTCCACCGATGTTATGGCATTCCCTTAGAGAGTGACCATAGCGGGCTTGGGGTGTTACACGTGGTATCAGAGCAAAGGTTACCGGAACAGATAAAAATTTTAGAAAACTATTTTTCTAAAACATTTTTGGAAGAGATATTTTCAAAAACATGTCTTTAAAGAGAAAAGTTTTTGAAAGAAAAGCATAATCCCCAATAGCCATATCTTTATCTTTCGAATTCTCCGTTTTGAATCCTTCCTTTTTCGTTTCAGCATGGCTGAGGATCTTAACTTTCCGGAGGGTGTGACGATACCAGTATGGTATAGGAGATTGATGGAGGCTAGGGCCACCACTGCGGGTCCAGCAAATGTTCCTCCACCAACCGTAGCACCCGATCTTCCTCCTCCCCCTCCTCCTCGCACGGATACTTTTGCTAAGACTTGCAAGGAATTTAAAGCTATGGGAGGGAAACCTTTTCAAGGATCTGAAACTTTTGTGGAGGCTAGAGATTGGCTTAAGGAGGTGGAAGAGTTGATAGATATCTTTGAGATGGAAGAAGGAAAGAAAGTCAAGTTAGTTGCTTGGTTAATGAAGGGAGAGGCCTCATTCTGGTGGGAGGTCACTAATGGAGAACGCCCCGTTGACTCTTGGGCGGATTTTAGGCAAAGGTTTGTGGCAAAGTTTCTCTCAAGGGCGGAGGAAAACTTGTATATGGAAAGATTCTTGACTCTAAAGCAAGGAAATCTCTCAGTGAAGGAATATGTCAACAAGTTTAATCAATTGGCAAGGTTTGGCCTAGACATGGTGAATACACCGGAGAAGAAGGCCTTGAGGTTCGTGAAAGGCTTGAATGAACCGATGCATGGGTTGGCTATGACTCATATCCCTATGGGGGCTACCTTTGAGAAGCTAGTTGACATGGCACTCATGCATGAAGAAGAGAAGGGTCCCAATGCTAATAAGGCACCCGAGAAGAAGGGAGATCAAAAGAGACCTCAGCAACAACAGCAAAACAAAGGTGGGAAAGGCAACGGTGGCAAGGGGAAGAAGAAGTGTTTCAATTGTGGGACACCTGGCCACCTAAGCAAGGATTGTCGCAAGAAGAAGAAGACTGGCTGCTTCCACTGTGGCGAAGCAGGGCATCTTGTGAAAGACTGTCCTAAGAAGGGGCAAAGGATGGGGTCTACCTCAGGAGGACAGGTGCAAGCTCTTATGGCACCGGGTCAGGCTAGGGGGCAAGTACAGGCTCTCACGGTACCACCAATTCAGGAAAGAGGTAGAACTATTTCCGTTGAAAGTCTGGTTTTTCTATTTGATAATCCTGTCCGTACATTGTTTGATTCTGGCGCATCGCATTCGTTTATCTCATCATCATTAGTTGAGTCACTGCACTTAGACACCAGTCTGGTAGATGATCCCTTGGTTGTTTCAAACCCAATCGGGGGCTCCACTTATTTGTCCATGGTATGTTTGGGTTTGAAGATTTCTATACTTAGCATTGAGTTTAGATGTGATGCTTTTGTTTTGGGCTTCACGGGCTATGGGTTGATTTTGGGCATGGACTGGTTATCCAGTAATGGTGCCGTTCTTGATTGCGAAAGGAGAGTTGTTAGGCTCATGACCCGCTTGGGTAACACTCTCGAGATTTCTTGTAATCCCATGGATTCTGTTATGCTAAGTTATCTTGAATCGCTTGACGCTTCGGTCGAGAGTTTGCAATCTGTTAGAGTGGTCCGGGAATACTCGGATGTGTTTGAGGAGGTGAAGGGCTTACCTCCGAAGCGGGAGATTGACTTCCGAATATATCTGGTGGATAATGCTAAACCTGTATCTTTACCAGTGCGCCACATGGCTCCTCGTGAGAGGAAGGAACTCCATAAGCAAGTAGGGGAGTTGCTTGAGAAGGGGTCATAAGACGAAGTATATCGGAGTGGGGTGCTCCAGTAGTTTTTGCTACGAAGGCGGATGGGTCCCTCAGACTTTGTGTAGACTATAGAGAACTCAACAAGCTCACAAAGAAGAATAGACACCCATTGCCGAGGATTGATGATCTTTTCGATCAGTTGGTTGGCGCTTCAGTATTTTCTCAGTTGGACTTAGCCACGGGGTTTCATCAGTTGAGGGTGGCTGAGGATAGCATAGACAAGACTGCCTTTAGGACTCCGGATGGTTTCTATGAGTGGCTGGTGATGCCATTTGGGTTAACGAACGCCCCTGCATATTTTGTTGATTTGATGAGTAGGGTGTTCAGGGAGTTCCTTAATAAGTTCGTGGTGGTCTTTGTGGATGATATCTTAGTATTTTCTAAGAGTGAAGAAGAGCATGCCCTACATCTTGGGGAGGTATTGAAGACTCTTCGAGCACATAGCCTTAAAGCTAAATTCTCTAAATGTCACTTCTGGAGGAAGGAGGTGCGGTTCTTGGGGCACGTGGTCTCCAAGGAAGGGATAGTTGTGGATCCCGCGAAGGTAGTATCAATTCAGGATTGGAAGGTTCCGAAGAATGCTACCGAAGTAAGAAGTTTCTTGGGGTTGGCGGGTTACTATAGGAAGTTTATCAAAGACTTCGCGAAGATATCAGCCCCATTAACCCGCTTAACAAAGAAGAATCTTGTTTTCGCATGGGACGTAGATTGTGATGATGCGTTCCGACGGTTAAAGAGAGCTTTAACCACCGCTCCAGTTTTAGTGTTGCCAGATGGGAGCAAGCCATTTGTTGTCTCTACCGATGCTTGTGGGACAGGACTGGGCGCAGTCTTAATGCAAGAGGGAAGGGTAATAGCCTATGGTGGAAGGCAGTTGAGAGTGCATGAGAAAAATTACCCTACCCATGATTTAGAGTTGGCCGCTATTGTTTTTGCGCTTAAGATTTGGCGCCATTATCTTCTTGGTGAGAGATTCGAATTGTTCACTGACCACAAATCATTGAAGTACTTGTTTTCTCAGAAGGATTTGAATTTGAGACAGCAAAGGTGGATGGAGTTTTTAGCATCCTATGATTTCGAGATAGCGTATACCCCTGGCAAGGGTAACGTGGTGGCGGACGCCTTGAGCAGAAAAAGGTTGTCCTTGAGTCCATTGTTCGTGGAACAACGAAGCTTGGAATTTATCTCGATGTTTGATTTCAGACCTTCCATTGATTATGTACCCGGTTTGCTAGCTTCCTTGGAGGTTAGACCTACTCTTTTGGGGCGGATTGGAGAAGCACAGAGGGACGACCCACAGTTGGTTGAGTTGGTGGAGAAGCTCATAAGGGGGGAGTCGTCCAGCCATTTGAGTAGGTACACCCTAGACGATAGGGGGTGCTTGCGTAGAGACGGTAGACTTTGTGTACCGCAAGACGAGGGTTTGAGGAAGGTTATTCTTGATGATGCACACCGTTCTAAGATGACCATTCATCCCGGTGGGGACAAGATGTACCAAGACAAGAAGAGGGTTTTCTTCTGGGCCGGTATGAAGAAAGATGTGGCCGAGTATGTCGCTCGATGCTTGGTGTGCCAACAAGTGAAGGCGGAGCAAAAGAAACCTGGTGGGTTGCTTCACCCATTGGAAGTTCCGCAATGGAAGTGGGATAGCGTCTCGATGGATTTTATTGACGGGTTACCCAGATCAAGAAAGGGTAATACGGGAATTTGGGTTGTGGTAGACAGACTTACTAAAAGCGCCCATTTCATACCTGTGAAGAGCAAGAGGACTGCTCCATGGCTAGCTTCAGTATATCTTCAAGAGATAGTTCGATTGCATGGGGTACCCTCTAGCATAGTGAGTGATCGAGATCCTATCTTCACTAGCGAGTTTTGGAGGAGTTTGCAAGAAGCAGTGGGGACTCAATTGTGTCTGAGCACCGCATATCATCCTCAGACAGACGGCCAGACTGAGAGGGTGAATCGTGTCCTAGAAGACCTTTTGAGGCTTTGTATCTTAGATTTTGGAGGTACATGGGAAGAGCATCTTCCATTGGTGGAGTTCGCATATAATAACAGTTTTCAGTCCAGTATTGGTATGGCTCCTTTCGAAGCTCTCTATGGAAGGCCTTGTCGATCACCTACATGTTGGTGGGAAACTACGGATAAGATCTTGCTTGGGCCTGATATGATTAGGGAGACTTCTGAGAAGATTGACTTGATTCGAAGAAGGATGAAAGCAGCGCAGGATAGGCAAAAATCTTATGCGGACAAGAGAAGGACGGATCTTGAGTTTGAAGTTGGGGACATGGTCTTTGTCAAAATGTCTCCGTTACGAAATGTGGTTCGCTTTGGATCTGTTGGTAAGTTAGCACCAAGGTTCGTGGGGCCGTTTCCTATTAAGGAAAGAATTGGACGGATGGCATATAGACTGGAGTTGCCCGACAGACTTAGTGGTGTACATGATGTATTCCATGTGTCCCATTTGAGGAAGTGCTTACATGAGACCGCAGAGGTGGTAGAGCCGAGCTTGCTTAAAGAAGTGGAAGTAGAGCGTGATGCGACTATTCGACGAGCTCCTACCCGCATCCTTGGGTCAGAGACTAGGAAATTGAGGAATCGAGAGGTTCAACTAGTCAAAGTACAATGGGGAGAAGACGAGAGCAACGCAACGTGGGAAATGGAAGCGAAGATGCGTTCATTGTACCCGTTCCTTTTTGAGGGTATGTCTTTTAACTTCTCCTTTATCGTTTGTCTAGTACTTATCTTATCTTTAGTATGTCCTCTCATTTGTACCTTTGACCTTTAGATAGGGTAAACCTATGGTTGAAACATGTGTTTGAGACATGTTATGGTTGATGGATGCAAGTGGATGCAAGTGTTTGCTAGTGGTTGCTCGTGGATGCATATACACACACTCTAGGCACTAGATCGGCTCAGTCACTTCATATTGCATATTGCATAAAATTGTGTGTAGGAAGCTATATTTATGGATGTATAATGATTGTGTTATCATATGGATGATGCATTTTGGTGAATGATTGTGCACTCATGTAGATATTGTATGTGTCGATAGG
Source organism: Allium sativum (assembly GCA_030737875.1). Taxonomy (NCBI): domain Eukaryota; kingdom Viridiplantae; phylum Streptophyta; class Magnoliopsida; order Asparagales; family Amaryllidaceae; genus Allium; species Allium sativum. Next base: position 499,244,793 of record CM060920.1, read on the forward strand.
GTTCTCTCGCATACATAATGGATGCATGGCACTATCATGGTTTGCATATGTTCATACATTAGATAGGGAACATATACACACACTTTTTGCATATGCTCATACATCATTAGAAATTGTTTTAAGGACAATGGATGCCCGTGTTTGATGGATTGAGTAGATGGTTGTTTGGATGGTAGGATATGCATTCTCCTTAGCTTAGAGATTTCGGGGACGAAATCCTTTAAGGAGGGGAGAATGTAACACCCCGAATTTCGGTTAATGCTAAAAATTCACTAATTGCAGAATAAATAATCTCAGATGTGAGAATTGGGGAAAACGGGCTGCGTCATTGAGTTCGTCTCGGAAAAATACGCAGAATAGAGTCCGAAATTTTGTAAATCGGAGTCCGTATGGCCCAGTTATGGCCCAATGAAGTTGGCAGAAAAATCAAGTTAAAAACAGATTTAGAAATGCAAAAATCAGATTTCGAAATTGGAGCCAGCTGGGGGCCAGGCGGGAAATCTCCCGCCCTACCCATGTCGACAGGGCTGTCGACAGGCCTGTCGACTGGGGAGTCGACTGCCCTGTCGACTTGCCTGTCGACAGGGGTGTCGACACAGGGTGTCGGCCCTGTTGATCTGGGTGCACCAGATCTGGTTTTTGGTTAAGTCTTAGGCTGGGTTCTAGAGATTTCCGAAATCTAAGGGTCCTAATCTAATCTAGGGTTAATCTAAGGGCCTAAAACACTCACCTAATCTATAAATACACCCTAAACCTACCCTAATCCATACTAAAAATAGGATTGAGGGCTACATGCCGCCAAATTAAATCTTAGAAGGAGCCTCCACTAATTTATGAAGAGGGTTGCAAGCTAATCACTCTCTAATCATCACCATCTTCAAATATAGCAACTAGTTCTACTTCATAAGTTTGCTAATCTTGGTTTTGGTGAGTTTCTATCACTTTAACATCAATTGCTAAAGTAAGTAGATTGGGTGTAATGAGACTTATGGTCTTAAATGCGGATTAGTGAGTTTGAATCATTTGTAATGATATGCTACTCTATGTTTTCCTAGGTTTATGCATATTTAATAAGTGGGTTTATGCATGTTTAATAAGTTGGTTTATGCATGTTTAACAAGTGAGTTATGCAAGTTCATATGCAAGTTATGTATATGCTTAAATGCAAGTTTAACATGATATGCAAGTTATGCATGCTTATGCAAGTATATGAATGCTTATGCAAGAATGTAAATGTTTATGCAAGTTATGTGTATGCTTAAATGCAAGTTTAACATGATATGCAAGTTATGCATGCTTATGCAAGTATATGAATGCTTATGCAAGAATGTAAATGTTTATGCAAGTTATGTGTATGCTTAAATGCATGTTTAACATGTTATGCAAGTTATGAGAATGCTTATATGCAAGTTCAACATGTTATGCAAGATATGTGTATGATAATATGTAAGTTCATATGCAACATGTTATGCAAGTCATGTGTATGATAATATGCAAGTTTAGGTTAAATGTAGTTGGGTTAATATATGCTCATATATGCAAGTTGACATCCTCTTAACCCATGACAAAGTTATATGCTAAGATTTGGTTAAACCCATGATATTTGTGATGGATCTTCCCTTTATTATGTCATGAAATGAGAACGATTTACGTGGGGAACGATGGGATTAATAAATATGTTAATAAAAGTATGATTGGGTATGATTAAGCATACCATAAAAATAAATTAACATAAGTGGGAATTTACCTATTGAGTTAGGTCTACCCCATGGGAATTTACCTATTGAGTTAGGTCTACCCATGTTATGAAAAATGTGTAATTAATTAGGGATAATTAATTATAGGGGTGATTAATTAGGTGTAATTAATCAACTAAGACACGAGGTTGGACCCTGTTGTAGCGGAAGTCTGCCCGGAACCGACCGGCCATCCAGCGGCTACAAATGATTGGCCCAATGTGAGAGGTCTTAGTCATAAATTAAATATGTGATTAAAGTAAAGACACGAGGTTAGGCCCTTTTTATGACAGAAGTCTGCCCGGAACCAACCGGCATATCCAGCAGTCATAAAAAGATGGTCTAATGTGAGAGGTCTTTATGAGGTCATGATCTTAATTAATTAATTAATTTAGAAACACTTAACCATATTAGCATGTAGTGGGATATGAGGGGTTAAGTGGGTGCCTTGGGTGGCATGTGGAAATCTAGTGGTTGCCTTGGGTGGCAATAGAAATACGATTAGAATACTTAACCAAAGTGGAAACATGTAATTAAACATGATTAAAGGGTTAAGTGGGATGCACTAGAAAAAGGGACAAGCTTGGGTGGGTAGCTTGTGGGGGCCCATTTCAACCAGTAACCCATATGTATCTTATTGGGCTCGACCCATGTCGAGGACGGGACACGCGTACTGGGCTTGACTATAAGAGGCCAAAACGGGTTAGCGGTGGCAACGCAAGTCCAACGGGTTTCATATGCGTGTGTGGACCCGGGCTGGTAGGTAAGACGTTGTTGCATCGTGTAGATATAAGCCGTGCACCGTTAATTATTTCGGGTTGCCACTTTGGGGAGTGATACACACCACTGTGGGGCCGACACGGGTATCTACGGTAGGGAGCCGATCGCTTGGGAGTGGTGGGTACACCTAGTGGAGATAGGGGCAGACGACACCTATGTAGTCAGCTAGGGGTACACGAAACTACTGGGTAAATTTTTAAGTCCTTGGGAGGGATCAACCTTTAAGTAGGAATGACTGGTGTGGTGCAGTGTAGTAATTATCCTTGGGTGGGTAAATGCGTCTTTACAGTTATCTTAGTTTATCCTAAGTCTACCAAGCTGCTTAGTGTAGCCATTCATCCCCAGACATTACCGTATGTCAAGTTTATGTCTTCTCTGGTTACTTTAATGATTGTATTGTTAAAGTTATAGGACTCGCTCAGACTTATGTCTGACCCCGTTGTTTTTATCTTTTTCCCAACCCTCAGGTTCTCAGAGTGGGCCCAGCACGAGTGGGCTTTGATCAGGCTGCTTTTATTACTCTCTTGGAGCTTGGACCCTAGATGTAGAGCTCAGCTTACCCTTTTCTTTTATGGCTATCAGTTCATGTATTGGGATTATGTATTTTTATTTAGCAGGATGGATATTTGTACTTGACTTCTATTATGGTTTTGTGATGTAACCAGACATGTTTTATTTTCCGCTGCAATTGAAATGATGTTTTAAATTTTCAAGTATTACTTATATCTGTCTTGCTGTAATTACTCTGTTCTATATTCACTCAAAATACTCCACCGATGTTATGGCATTCCCTTAGAGAGTGACCATAGCGGGCTTGGGGTGTTACAGGTATTCTTGGAAGGAAACCTGTTCCGTGTTATACGGCGTGGTCCCTTGATTTACCGAACTTTAAAAATAAAAATTAATAACTGTTTTAGTTCTCACACTAGTCCCATGACTGACCTGGAGTTTATTGTTTTAACCTAAACTCTGGGTGCCCTTATTTTCGACATGGGCAGCTAGTAGTTTTGGTTTTGCAGATTTATATTCACAGGATCCTGGTTTACAGCTGGAATGATATCCGGAAAGCTTTGTATCCGTATATCTCCTTCAGTTGTGTATTGTATTATTTTCCGCAGCTATGTATGTAATTTAAATCTCTGATATTTTTCTGTGTAATATTTATTCATACTCTGTATGTTCTTGTACTCTGATGGAATTGTTGTAATATACAATGAAATGTTCTTCTGTCTGCGTTCTTTTGGGGCTTGTTCTCAATTCTATCCGGGTTTTCCTTACCGGGGAAGTTCGGGTCGTTTCAGCTCGTTTCCTTATCGACTTCTATATATATATATCGATACGTTGATTTCTAACTATCAAATTATCTTAAAAATATTCTAACTCCTTAAATTCCCAGAAAAGTTCGTCATAACCTCCTTTGTACCAGGAGCATCGGGATATTTCAAATAGCCTCCCATGGCCCTCACCAATCCAAAAAGAAAAGAAAAAGCCAAGCGACTAGCCGATACGGCGCATAAAATCTCATATATGAATTAAATACATACCTTTTCGTCGAGCATTCTATTTATATACCTTCATACCTTATCCATACCTATCTCATGTATATTTATACCTGCCCAATCTTTTTTAACTATACCTGATCGCTTTAACTCAATTCATTAATTAATTTGTTAATTAACTCTTTAGTCTATTTCACTTTTATATTTGAACATGACATGTTCAAATATATTTTAACTTGCTTGTTAACTAAGTTCTATATTCGATTTCGAATATCCATTTACAAATCCAATTCACCTTTCAAAGTTCAACTTCAAATTCAAAACTCGATTAACTAATTCCTCTTCGACTAAGCTAATTCTATTCAATTTCTATTCAAATTTTATATCACTTCTATTATTCAAATCTATATATCAAATTCTATATATCAAATTCTATTCAAATTCTATATTATAAATCCCATTTGAATTTCTATATTCAAATTCTATATATTCAAATTTTATATATCAAATTCTATTCAAAATCTATATTATAAATCCCATTTTGAAATTCAACACAACTTGTCTTTCCCAAAACAAATTCAAAATAGTATCTCTGGTAGTAATTCATCACTTACAACTCGAAAATGAATACTGATGATGCAGCTGTCATCATCAGAATCTATTTTCCAGCGATCGAAGTGAGTTCAATACTATAAAACCATTTCTAAACATTTCCACTTTGAAATCCATTTCAAAATATAATTCACAGTGCTTGTAAAACAATTTAAAATCTCCCAGGATCTTAAATTTTCCTTATTTTTAATCCAAATCCATTAACAAATACTTATCCAATTTTTCTAAAATTTTAATTCAATTCCTAGTTTAAATTTTAGATTTAACTCATCTAATTTCACGTATTTCACTTATATGAATTCTGATTGGTTATTTACATAACCATTTAATTTATAATCTTACTCGATTATAATAACAACCAATATATCCATTATATTATAATTTTGATATATATATCTTCTCCATATCAAGATATACCTTGGGTAAACTTATTTTAATTTACCCTTCTTTTTCAAAACATATCGTGTCGACCCATCGTATTCTAGAGTTTATAAACTTCTACCGATACAGTGGATTAAACTGATCGACCAGAACCCATAAACAACTCAATCAATAAATCTCCACAGTATAAAACAAATTTTTATATCAATAACAAATACGTTCACTCATATATATACACTCAACTCAATCTAGGGTATTGCTAACCCTATCTCTACCGAGTCACGCCACAGAGCCAAGGTAATTCACTTAACCTTAAGCTCTGATACCAACTGTAACGACCCGGGTTTTTGGCGATCTTGGTTATCCGATATACAACACATATCGAACATCCGAGGATCGAAAATACCGGTCATTAATGAAAGAAATTAGAGGGTGAGGAAAGATAAGATATAAACTTAGAATAGAAGAAGAAGAAGAAGAACACAACATCAGAGTAACACGAACCTCACAGCGGAACGAATAACATATAATAGATAACATATCTTTGAAATAAAAGATTGTACTTGAATATACATATCATTATCAAGTACAGCACTTACAACACAGCGGAAATAACAAGCTATATGATCCTGAAGCCTCCTGCTTCAGCTCTTCAAGTATCTGTAAATCCGACTACTTGACTACCCGTACAAAATTGGGCACCCAAGAGTTTATGGAAAACAAAACAAAATAAACTCCGGGTCAGTCATGGGATTGGTATGAGTAAAACAGTTAAAACAGTTCGAACAAGTAATCGATATCTCATAAGACCACGCCATATAACGATACGGGTTTTTCCCTTATGAGAATCCAAAATATCTTTATATCAAAAACCTTTTGATATTATAATAATGTCTATCAACCACAATATAATAATCATCTAGCAGAAATGCTTTCATCTCACGTTCTACGTATATAGTATACAATCAAAACCGCAAGCACGTATTGGGTAATGGATTTCCAACTATGACAAGGTATGGGATCATCTTTCGCTAGTGTACCTCTAGAAAGGAATACACTGGGTTCAACAAGAACATCTTACAACCCGGCCACACATGACCGACCACTCATTTCGCTTGAGTGTATCGAATATATATCACCAACGGCTGGGATCAACAATCGTTTCCCGAATGGGACAGCATCAACAATAGATTTTTAGAAGTAAATGAAACTCTAGATCAGGTGATTTTACACACTAATAGGTGCGACCTACATAGCCATGCTGTCTGCCCAATTTCTGTCATTTACCGGATGTGAGGCTAGAAGCTACGCTTTATCATCACATCAGATTCACTTCGAATGCCACATTGTCAGATCCATAGAAAATCACTAATTGACGTCTACAACAGTACATTACGTGTTAGCTAAAGAAGTTTCCTTCTTCGCTTCCACTCTTGGTTCGGTTGAAGAAATCAATGTACGTGACCTTCTGGAAATACTCTGTCAGACATTCATCCATACAAGTCTTCCAGGAACAGGATGAACCGAAGGCACTATTCAGTACATCCATCTTAGGCACTGTTATCTAAGACTTATACAATAGCCCTTGCACTTTACTCCGTCTTCAATTATCTTTGGCATATATGATTCGCAACACTTATGCCAATACAGAGTGGTTCTTTGGATAATAATCCAACCGGTCTCTCCATATTAACAACGTTAAAATGGTCAAAACTTCGATAGTCTGTGATTTAACCATCAAAGAAAACACGGTGTGCAAACAACGATATTATTTCCAGATGGAAATTCTATCAATCAATCATCAATCATATATATATATATATATTCATATTTTCCTTATTTTCTACGTTTAGAAAATATACTTATTAACACTGGAAAACATTTCCATTTCTACTCCATATTTCCAATTTCAATATTTGATTAGTTTCTGATTCTATTTGAAAAACATTTCCAAATCTTCTTTACTTGGATTTAAACAGATGTTTAAATCAACATCGCGATGACAACTCAAACCACTATACTTATTCACTAAAATCACTTAGCCACTTTCACTCTCGAACCTTAACTATTTCTCAATTTAAAACGCAGTCAATCAAGTTGGGGTATAGCTACCTCTCAGACCTTAACTGAACCACCTTTCAAATCTCGAAATAGATAAGATTCACCTTTTTAACTCTTTAACACTTCCTTACGTAACTCTCGTTCGAATAAATCTCTATTCGATAACTCCTCCCTTCGAATAACTATATTTGATAATCTCTCTTACGAATAACTAGATTCGAAAACCTTCTTCGAATAAACTAAATTCGGTTAACTTTATTTACTTAACCCTAATCGATTAATTCTTTTTACTTAACTCCTTACTTAACTCCTTTCGAATAACTAATTCGATAATTCCTTTCGATTAAACTATAATCGATAACTCCTTTCGAATAACTAATTCGATAACTCCTTTCGATTAAACTATAATCGATAACTCCTTTCGATTAAACTATAATCAATAACTCCTTTCGATTAGACTATAATCGATAACTCATTGTACTTTATTCGAATAAACTATATTCGATTTATTCCTTTAACTCCATTTAACTCTATTCGAATAACTAATATTCGATAACTCTATTTAACTCTTTTTCAAATAAGTAATTTTCGATAACTCCTTTTACTTTATTCGAATCACTAATATTCGATTAACTCAATTGATTCTATTCGAATAAACTATTCATTTATAAAGATTTACTTTTAGTAACAGTTCTTCACTTTACAAATGATTTCCTTTTTAGTAATGTTTTCCTTTTTATAACGTTTTCCTTTTTATAACATCCTATCCAGTTATAAACAAATTTCCTTTTTATAACTCTATTTATTTTCTAAAAATTTCCTTTTTAATTCTATTTGTAAATGGTTTTACAAATATCTCCTTTTCGATTTCATTTGTAAAGGTTTTACAAATATTCCTCTTTCGATTTCATTTGTAAAGGTTTTACAAATTTTCCCTATTCAATCTCATTTGTAAATGGTTTACAAGCATTTCTCTTTCTGATTGATTTGTAAATGGTTTACAAACAATTCCTCTTTCTAATTGATTTTGAAATGGTTTACAAACATTTCTCTTTCTAATCTATTTGCAAATGGTTTGCAAATAATTCCTTTAGGGTTTTATTTCTAAGTATTTTCTATTTATAAATAATCCATTTATAAATAAATTTCTATTTATAAATATTCTATTTATAAATAATTCCTTTTATAAAATCTTCTTTGATTTTGTACATAAATCTATTTCAATATTCGTTTTGAAAATTTCCTTTTCACCATTCCGGTATGTTATGGTATTTAACTAATCAAATCACGATGACCAATATCGTTCAAACACATATAATCGACAACAGATTATATATCACATCATATATTACAATATATGAATCACAGTAAAATAAATGTTGAGGAATCCAGATTGGATTCCTCCAACCTGTCTCCCTGCATCCACAGATATTATACAATATAAAATCAACATCACTTTCAGTTCCATATGATATATTATGTTAAACAGAATCAATATAGAAATTCAACTAACTAACTAGCAGTTCAATCAAACAGTCAACACACAGTCAATCAGCCAATATTTAACAGTTCTAAAAATACAACATGAAATTATAAACTGTTCAGAGTTAGTGAGATTTACTCACTTTGGCAGTTCATCGTTAAAGAACGATAAACTGTTTGTTTTATTTGAATCAAACAATTTATTTCGCCATAAATTCAAATGAGCGCCAATCCACTTCCAGTCAGTTCCATTGGGTAGTGTCCGTCCATACGATCCCATCGGACCCTGTTTCGCTGAATTCCGTTCACGCATGATCAAGTTATATCATTTACAAGTTTATATAAACATTAAATAGTCAAGTAATTTTAATTTAAACCTTAACGGGCCTTTCACCTTTTAAAATTCCTTAGCCCACTTAAACGTAGAACCCGCTCCAACCTCTCTTCTTCCCCGATGTCTGTTCACTTCCATAACCACGGTTTCAACCTTACACCGCACCTCCACTTCTTCAACGAAACCCAAAACCAAGCTTACCAACGATCTCCTCTTCTCAAGCACTTCATTCCCATCACCATTTCACCCAACACGAGTGCACCAATCAAAACCCGTCCTCAGCAAAAACTCGCGCTCCAGTAAACATCACCGAACTCAATTTTCATCGAAATCCACAAGCTTAGCACACAAGGTGCGGAATCTTATTTTGAACTCAAAAACCGCGTCTGAATTTCGAATCGAAGCATGAACTTCTTAAAAACTCTAAACCTAGGGTCGCTGCTGAAAAACTCGGCTCCCACAGTGAACTTCGAACTTGCCAAAACCAGTATAGTGATGTAGAGAAATCTTTTAGGAGCTCATATATATGTATTATGTGATTTTAGGATTTTTCTACCATTTGTTTTGATTTTAAAATGAGGAAGGTTTTACTGAAAATGGGAAGAACACTGGCGGCTCAAGAGAATGCTTTATACGGGGACAGGTTTTCTTGTGTGGTTGAAGGGGGTAGTAGGTGGCCTTTGTTTAGTTCACTCATTTTGTTAGGATATTTTACTTTTTATTTAATTTATATTGTCAAAAGAGTCTTTAAAAATTCCTGTGTTCACTTATGATACCCAAAAATCACCAAAATGGACATACAGGTAGAGTTCGACATTACGGTCCTAACGAAACTAGTTTCGTCGAATTCCGACTTCATTTGCAAAAGTGGCTATTTTTAAAGCCCTGAATAACCCATTTAAATATATAAATATAATTAAATTTAATATTAATAAATTAATATTATCGTATATATTCACAACAGAATATCATACAGCTCCACTGGGATTTATAACTCGATATTTCAATCTGGGTCAACCCGATATTCGATTTATATTGAAATTCCTTTTTAAAACTATAAATAATTCCTTTATAAATTATAAAGGAATTCCACAGCGACTTTTCTAAAATTTGATTTGGACATAAACCAAAATCTACACGACGAAATCCCGATTTTTCTCTTCCATCTGAAAGATATACTTCACCAGCTCCGAACGTTTCTTGTTTCATAGAAATCAGACTTAAAACGAATCCTGTACATTCAGTTGAAGTTCAAATCGCCAAATAGCGAACTGCAGCGCCATTTCAAGCTCGATTTTAATTATATTATAACTCTACGTTCAAACTGTCGTTTATATAATATATTCGTTATTCAAATTCAATTCCAAGCTGAATTAAATATCACAGATGATCCAGTTCACACCATATCGCCATTTCAGCCAATTCTGATTATTTCAGAATCAAATATATTATTTAATTTATTATTTTAATTAAATATTCACCATTATTTAATTCAACAATCATGAAATCCTTTTAATCACCTTTTAAATAATTAAATAAATTAATTATTATACCGCTGAAAGTGCGGGTCATTACAATGTTTATCCAGTGTATTATTTGTACATTATCTGGTGTATTTATTTAATTCTATTCTGATGTTATCTGTTTATGTGTTATATTCCAAAGATTACCCTTGCCACCGTCAGTACGGGGGTTTGGGGTCGTCACAACGTGGTACCAGAGCTTTGGTTAAGCTTAGTGCTGGAATATAACATATTAACGAACTCGTCAGAAATAGAACCAGTAAAGTTCTAGGACGAGTAACTCATTACAGATAGGATCAGTAAGGTCCTAGTATGGGTAAAGAAGAATGAAATACACCCCGATAGACACATTTACATTCAAGTATATGTTTCTATGTTTTAAAATACCTTTTCTGTTGACCTGACACTTGATCTGCTATTTGCAGAAGTACAAGAAAATGAGTGTCAAAAACAGAAGGAATGCAGAACCAGATCTAGAGGCTATATTTAAGAGATATCGAAATCTGTGCGGAGCACAATTCTCGGGCAATGAATCTATAATTCAAACTCAAGTTTGGATGAGTTCTGCTGAAAGAACTTTTGAGCGTTTCCAGCTGAGAGTTGATCAGAAAAGATTAGTAGCATCCTGGGCGCTCAAAGAAGAAGCTTTAGTCTGGTGGGAAACAATCATCAAGGATAATCCAGAAGGTGATATCACCTGGGATAGATTCAAAGAGATTTTCCTAGAAAGATTTACTCCTCCTGAAGCAACTGAGCAATTATGTGATGAATTCTCTTATCTGATACAAGGAGATATGACCATTCCAGAATATCATAAGAAATTCAATGAACTTTCTCACTTTGCCCCGCATCTGATTCAAGATCCAAAGAGGAAGAATCTGAGGATTATTCATGGCCTGCAAAGAAAATACCAGAATAAAGTAATGGGGCATGTGAAGCTTCCTTTCTCAAAAATGATATACATGGCTTATTAGTATGAAGATCTGCATAAGAAAGGTACGTTGCGCGACGAAGAGGAAGTCAGTCCAAGTAACAAAGAGGAGTCTGAGGCTGATAGTCCTGAGGCTAGTAAGAAGCCAACAGCCAAGAGGAAAAGGGTTAAATCCGAAAAGGAACCAGTAATGACCGCCATATGCCTTAACTGCAATCAAAAGGGTCATCTGTCCAGGAAATGTAAGTCTTTGAAAATACAGAAGAAGAGTGGATCTAAATCCAAGAAGAATTTTCAAAAGAAAAGAGGTTGCAGTAAATGCCATCAGACTGCTCATCTTGCAATGGATTGCTGGCTCTTAAAGAAGCCTGGAATAGTACAAGTGAATGAAGTGGCAGAAACTTTAGCACCCTCAGCTAGTCAGGGAAGGTCTGATGTTTTGGAAGGCACGCTTACTGTCAAGAACATTCCGGTTAAAGTACTGTTTGATACAGGCGCGTCATGAAGCTTTATTGCAAAGAATGCAGTTGAGAAGTTGGATTTGAATTTGAAAAAGCTCAAAGAACCCATCACTGTCCATAATCCGGTTGGGGGTTCTCTCGATCTTAGCTGGGTTTGTGCGGTGCCTGTCTCTTTTTCCTGTTATAAGTTCCCTACTATCTCTATCGTCATGAATTTTACTGAATTCAATCTTATTTTGGGATTGGATTGGTTAACCAAATATGAAGCAGAGGTTAGATGCGCCGACAGAGTTGTTAGAGAAAAGATTAAATCAGGGAATTATATAACCATACCATGTGAGGGCCCGAATTCAAATAGAAAAGACTTTTGGTCAGCTCTAGATGTTTCTCCTGCTCAAATAAAAAATATCCCTGTAGACACAGAGAATGTTCCGGACCTCATAAAAGATATCCCACTCGTCAACAATTATGCAGATGTGTTCGAAGAAGTTGTTAGCTTACCTCCGCAGAGGGAAATTGATTTCAAGATAGCTTTAATTCTGAATGCAAGGCCAGTAGTGCATGCTATTCGTAGAATGACTCTAAAAGAGAAAGAAGAACTAGACAATCAAACTCGACAGCTTGTATAGAAGGGTCTGATCAAGCCTAGTTTCTCTGATTGGGGAGCAGCAGTGGTGTTTGTCCCAAAGTTTGACGGTACTCTATGACTATGTGTGGATTATCGTGAGTTGAATAAGCAGACAATAAAGAATAAATATCCATTGCCGCGAATCGATGATTTATTGGATAGCCTGAATGGAGCACAAGTATTTTCAAGGATGGACTTAGCTACAGGTTTCCATCAGCTTCGTATTGCCGAAGAGTATGTTCCTATGACAACATTCAGAGGTCCAGACTTATTTTATGAGTGGTTAGTAATGCCGTTCGGCTTATGTAACGCTCCAGCATACTTCGTCCATTTGATGAATAAAGTGTTTAGAGGAGTCTTGAATAAGTTTGTTTTGGTTTTTATTGATGATATTTTAATCTTTTCTAAGTCAAAAGCCGAACATGAAAAACATTTGGAGCAAGTTCTAGAAATTCTGAGAAGGAATGTATTGAAAGGGAAACTGTCCAAATGTATATTCTGGCAAGATGAAGTGAAATTTCTTGGCCATGTCATATCAAATGAGGGAATTGCTGTGGATCCAAGTAAAATCACCGCTATTAAAAATTGGAAACATCCTAGTACTCCAAAAGTCCAAAGTTTTCTTGGATTGGCTAGTTATTACCGGAAGTTCATTAAAGATTTTTCGAAGATATCTAGTCACTTAACAAGGCTTACAAAGAAGCACTCAAAATTCAAGTGGACTCCAGAATGTTAGGAGGCTTTTGAGAAGCTAAAGTTAAGATTAACAACGGCTCTAGTGTTAACAATAATAGATGGCAATTAGGACTTGAAAGTCTGGATAGTTGCCTCTAGAGAAGGCTTTGGTGCAGTATTAATGCAAAGAAGTCAAGTGGTTGCTTATGCTAGCCGTCAGCTGAAGCCGCATGAGAAGAATTACGTTACTCATGATCTTGAGTTGTTGGCTATCGTATTCGCTTTGAAAATCTGGAGACACTATCTTCTGGGTTAGAAATTCGAACTGTTTATAGATCACCAGTCGCTAAAGTATCTGTTCACCCAGAAAGACTTGAATCTGAGGCTGCAACGTTGGCTAGAGTTCCTTGCAGCATATGATTTTGAGATTCTATACACTCCAGGGAAAGCCAATGTCTTGGCCGATGCGTTAAGTAGAAAGAATGAAATGAACGCCGGTTTTATTATTGCGACTTCTTTAATTGACAAGATATCTACTCTCCAAAAAGTAGACAAATTTATTAAAGGAATGAGCCAGCGGATTCATGAAGGCAATGCTTCAGATTTCCAGCTCGACGGCGAAGGGATTCTGAGGTTACAAGGACGAATTTGTGTTCCAGAAATTCCTGAACTAAGAAGAGATGTGCTTGATGAATGCCACAAATCTAAGCTCAGTATCCATCCGGGTGTGAGTAAAATGTACAACGATATCAAGCAAACATTCTGTCGGAAATCGTTGAAAAGAGACATCTCTATATATGTTATAAGGTGCCCTACTTGCCAACTAGTCAAAAGCGGCCAACAGAAACTGGCTGGATTGTTGCAACTGCTGGACATTCCAGGTTGGAAGAGGGAACATATTTCCATGGACTTCATAGATGGTTTTCCCAGAACCAGGAAAGGAAATTACAGTATTTGGGTGATCGTAGATCGCTTCACGAAGACCGTCCATTTCATACCTGTCAAATCCAATAGAACTGCTCAGAGTCTGGCGCAGATATATTTCAAGGAAATTGTTAGGCTACATGGAGTGCCGCTCAGTATAGTTAGTGATAGAGATCCAATATTTACTAGAAAATTCTGGGAGGCATTTCAAGTAGAATTGGGAACGAAGCTGAACCTAAGCACCACCTATAATCCTCAGACAGATGGTTAGACTGAGAGGGTGAATCGTATTTTAGAAGATCTGTTGCGGGCTTGTGTACTTGATTTTGGTGGATCATGGGAAGACCATTTACATTTAGCTGAGTTCTCATACAACAACAGCTACCAAGCAAGCCTGACAATGTCACCATTCGAAGCATTGTATGGTAGACCGTGCCGATCTCCTGCTTGTTGGGTTGAACCTGGCAATAGGCTTGTATTGGGACCTGATATGATCCACGAAGCTGCCGACAAAGTCGATTTCGTTAAGAAACGATTACTCGCCGCTCAAAGCCGACAGAAGAGCTATGATGATTCGAGAAGAAGGGATTTGGATTTTTCTATTGGTGATTATGTGTATCTAAGGGTTTCTCCAATGAGAGGAGTGATTCGATTTGGCAAAACTGGGAAGTTGGCGCCCATATTTATTGGTCCATTCCCTATACTTGAACCGATTGGAACCCTCGCTTATAGAATTCAATTGCCTGATTGGTTGCCTAGAGTGCATGATGTATTTCACATATCTCAACTTCGAAAGCATGTTCATGACCTAGACTTGGTTGTGGAAGAAGCAGCGCAACAGGATATTGAAATTACTCCAGAATTAGCTGTGAGAAGAGAGCCGCTAAAGATTATCGGCAAAGAAACCAAAGAACTGAGGAACAAAAAGGTTCACTTAGTCAAAGTGCAATGGAGTGGAGATCCGCGAGATTGTACTTGGGAAACAGAGGAAAGCGTTAATAAAGCCTATCCTAAGTGCAGGGTGGATATCTCTAATTGACTCTGGTGCAAGGTACATTCACCATACTTTGCATTTCCATTATGTTCTCTACTTTGTTGTTATTTTCTTTTCATGAATGTAAACTTTTAATTCTATAGTCTGATTATTTTAAAAAGGGTATAAGAATCGATTAATATGATTTTGAAAAGTTAAAAATAAAATTGATTGTTGTTTATGTTGTGTGATAGTGGATTTGATTAATTAAATTATTAGAACGATAGTTAATTAATCAATAGGAGAATGAATGGTAAAATTTATTCGATTAAATCACACATTGAACTAAGTTAAAAATAGATAGAAATATTTACATGTGCATTATATATGTTTCAACAGGTAAATGGATTAGCTGTTGAGTAAAGAATTTATTTGCGTGCCCGACAAATAGGTAAATCTTAATGAGTTGGATGCGAAATATTATTATATCAACTCCTGTGAATGCCATTGGATGCGGAGTGCTGGTTGTTCTGTGTGTAATAATAAATGTCGCCATAGGATAGTAACAATTAATTTTGAACTACACTACATGGCATACTTCTTGAAGATAGGCATACTTCATCATATACCACATAAGCATTTGGGGTTTGTGTGACGAGGCTGAAGATTTACCATACGAGCAAGAGGCTTGTATGGCGATGACTATATATTACAGGTTGAACTGATGACTGATATGGACCATATAAAATGTAACGGTAAACTGCAAGATTAATAAAAACCCCACACGGTTCTGGAGATGACAATAAACACGTCTCTCTGGTCATTAAGGCACAAAAACCATTTATAGGGTGACGAGAATTTATTCTCTGGAGTTATGATCTATACACACTCCCCTGTGCACATCGGAATATATCACTATAAATATGTGCATGCTTATTAGGATTTATTGGGTACCTAATACGGCCCAATAAATTTCCAAACCCCTCCCCGTACAAAGGACGTTATGGCGAAATTTTTCGAAAATTAAGGGTGTTAGCCGAATTTTTGAAGAATTTAAAAATTCTCAGAAACTGAAAAGTTGGAGAATGGAAGCCGGATTAAAAGTAGAGCTGATTAATCAAACCACTTTCAACTTTGTTCCTTTTCGGGGACGAAAAGTTTTAAGTGGGGGAGATTGTAACAACCCAGAAAATCTAAACCAATTTAAAAATTTTAAATTGGCTATTTTAGTGAATTTAAAATAAATATTTTAAATAATAACGACGAAAAGTAAGTTTGAATCGACATTTGAAAATAAATATAATTAATTCTAATTATAAATAAGGCCTGAAATGGCGTGGTAGTTTCAAAATTTGAATTCAAACTTTGACTGATTGTACAGGGTGAAAAATAAAACGAATTCTAGTGAAACCAAAAATATTTAAATCTGTTAGTGAATATCTTTCTAACGAATCTGAAAAATCGAAGTTTCATAGCAGAAAGCAAAAATTATGGCCAAACGAATTTTCAGAAAGGTCGCTATAGAGTTTATATAGCCCGTGAAAATGGCCATTTTGCAAACGACCTCAGAATTCGACAAAACCACTTTTGTTGGATCCGGGATGTCAAATTATTGCTAGGTTTCAAATTTCATAATTTTTGAAGCTAGTATGTGAGCGTGGCAAAGGAAAATGTGTTTTTGGTCAATTACAGTTAAATTGGATCGACCAAAAAGGGGCCATTTTTCAAACGGTCTCAGAATTCGACGAAACTAGTTTTGTTGGGACCGTATCGTCAAAACATATAGATTTATTTTTCGGGAATTTTTAGAATCAATATGTGGCCCCGACAAATTGAAATGTACGTTCAAATTAAATATTGAATGTTTTATATTTTAATTTGAAGAAAAACTGACTGAAACAGTCGAATTGGCCTACGAAACATAACCCATTGTGTCCGGAATGGGGGTATTTAGCTAGGGACGACAGTCGTTGGGTCTGGATTGGGGTTCGTGTGTGAAAGAGGGTATTTTTGGATTTTTTAAAATTTATAAATATAAAAAAAACTCTCATTGGTCAACGCAACATTCTCTCTCCCCGATTATCTGCCGATCGACGACGGAACCCCCTTTAAAATTTCCCGTCCACTTTCCGACCAAACCATGAAGAATTACACCCCGACCCAGTTGACCTTTTTGAAGATCCCACTCTCCTCTTCAAATCCATATAAGTGGCACCCCCTGTCGTCGTGTATCCTGGCTGGATCGAGCCCCTGAAGTGTTGGGCTTTGAAGCGCCGCCGCCGACGACTGGAGCCACCGAACTGGACCTCCTCCCTGGCGCAGGTGTGCCTCTCCGAGCTCTCTCATGTGGCATCAGCCGATCAACGCGAAGCTACACGGATTAGAAGAAAAATCCAAACCTAGTTTTGAACAACTTTGAAAGGTAACATGTGAAATTAAATTAAACTATTCTATAGCAATTTAAAGCGCTACGGTTTTTGATTTCACTATAAAAATCATATCTTTTTCGTTTGTTAACGAAATCCAGTGAAACAAGAGACAGTGGACTCGTGTGGACGTCTTCTACATTCCAGGAGAGACCGAATATTTTTCTAAGCCATCTGCTATTTTTGGTGGAGTGGAACCCAATGTGATTTCTGAATTATAAAAGATATGGAAAACGACGATGTATAAATTATATAGTCGATGTATGAGTTATATAAGCGTTGTACACCTCATGTATAAGCGTTGTATAAGTTGTACGTTCGATGTATAAGTTATATATGCATTGTAAAAATTATATATGTGTTAAAAGTGAAGTGAAATATACTTATATAAGTATATATATATATACGCCCCTCGTCCACAAACCATGGACGATATTTATTGGTTGTGATTGGTGTGAAAATTGGTTGATAGCGAATGGTTGATTAGAATTGTTTGTGGTTGAAATTGATTGATTGTGGTTGAAAAATACCCGTTTGTGGTTGAGAATTATTTGGTTGAAACCACATAGGATTAGTTTGTGGAAATGAAAAAAATATACATGCCGCCTGCGTGTGAACTAGATGCATGAAATCCCCATTGTCAGAAGCTGCGAGGCTTTAAGCCAGGTAGAGCGAGGAGCCGTACTAGGGACGGCCCCGGTTTTAACTACCCTGCCGTTATGCTGCCAAAATTTTGAATAATATTCATGTGTTAGAATTATTTTCATGTGTTGAAACTATATTCGTGTGTTGAATAGAAAACATTCATGTGTTGGATAGAAATTCATTCATTGAATAGAAATTCATGTGTTGAATGGTATTCGTGTTTTAAATAAATTGTTTTAACAATAAAAATCACATTTTTATTTTATATATACGAACTATAGAAAACATTCATGTGTTGAACAGTAATTCATTCGTTGAATAGAAATTCATGTGTTGAATGGTATTCGTGTTTTAAATAAATTGTTTTAACAATAAAAATCACATTTTTATTTTATATATACGAACTATAGAAAACATTCATGTGTTGAATAGAAATTCATGTGTTGAATGGTATTCGTGTTTTAAATAAATTGTTTTAACAATAAAAATCACATTTTTATTGTATATATACGAACTATAGAAAACATTCATGTGTTGAACAGTAATTCATTCGTTGAATAGAAATTCATGTGTTGAATGGTATTCGTGTTTTAAATAAATTGTTGTAACAATAAAAATCACATTTTTATTGTATATATACGAACTATAGAAAACATTCATGTGTTGAAAAGAAATTCATTCGTTGAATAGAAATTCATGTGTTGAATGGTATTCGTGTTTGAAATAAATTGTTTTATAATAAAAATCATATTTTTATCATCTATATGAACTATATAAAATAGTCGTGTTTTGAAATAAATTGTTTTATAATAAAATTCATATTTTTATCACTTATATGAACTATATAAAATAGTCGTGTTTTGAAATAAATTGTTTTATAATAAAAATCATATTTTTATCACTTATATGAATTATATAAAATAGTCGTGTTTTGAAATAAATTGTGTTATAATAAAAATCATTTTTTTTATCATCTATATGAACTATATAAAATAGTCGTGTTTTGAAATAAATTGTTTTGCAATAAAAATCACATTTTTATTATATACATGAATTGTTAAAAATAGTGAAGTGTCGAAATAAATGTCGGTTGGATAAAAATATCATTTTTATCAAATGTATGAAATGAAAATAGTTTTGAAATCGAAGAATCGATTATATTTATATATATATATAATTGAAATATATCGGATAAGAAGCAGCAGTTCGTGTTTTGAAACCGTGATTTCAAACGATTAGTGCGGTAGATCCGACCATCGGATTTTCCCGAAACCGAAACCGTTGGGTTCGCCTTGGAAATATCTTTCCAACGACACCAACTTTGTAAAGATCCAACGGTTGGATTGTCTGGAATGTTTAATTCAAATCTAAAGAAAAACAGCGCCAGAATCGATTATATATATATATAATTAAATTAAATCGAATAACGACGCCGCAGTTCGTATTTTGAAATCGAAACTTCAAATGAGTGTACCGGGAGATCCGACCGTCAGATTTTCCCAAAACTGAAACCGTTGGATTCGTTTTGAAAAGATCTTTCTAGTGATATAAAATTTGTGAAGATCCAACGGTTAGATTTTCAGATATGTGTAAATCAAATCTGAAGAAAAATAACGCCACGGCCGCATTTTGGCCTGAAGCGTCTTTGAATAATTTGGCTATTTTTAAATAAATAAAAATAGCGATAAATCGTTATAAAATATTATAAACGATATGGAATGTGAAATTTAGAAACTAATTGAAGGTTAGCTAAGTCGAATGGTTTCCTGGGTTTTGATCTGATGTTGGTTTCGGCCTTCAGTGTTAATATTTGGGAAATCGTTCTCTTACTGATTTACGGTTAGCGACTAATGAATTGGAATAAGGCGTATGTTGTGTTTGTGTAGCACTTGTTTATTATATACGCGAGTTGCTCAGAAAGACCGGGTTTATCCCATTCTGAATAACTAAATCGACGATAAGAAATCAAAGATGAAGACGGTGGTTGAAGATCAGAGATCTTAACCTCGGTTGGATGATAACTGATGTCCTGATTGGGAGGCATCCCAAAATATGGATAATGAGTGGTGATCGTCCAGACGTACGTAGAGATCGATGGGTATGCGAGGTATATAGTGCCTTCGGTTTCGTTCAGACCCAGAACGGACTTGTAAATGGACTGTGTGTCTGACATTGGAATTCATTCTGTGTGATTGATAGCCATCAGTTGCATGGTGTGAATTGGCTGTGTGGCATACTAAGATGCAATGATCAAGGCTTCTGTTGAAAAGCAAAGTCTTGTGGTTGATGATCAAAGCACCGCCTGTGTGGCGTAGCTTTGTGTATAACGTGAATTCGCGAACCTCACACCCCGGTATGAACCAGAAACGGGAGAGGACATCAGGGAGGGAATGCGTTTCCTTCTAGCTAGAGGTGGTGTAAGTGCTTAAACTGGCTGACATTGTTATTATTTTCACATGTGTGGTTGTTGCTGTTGCGAGGTGCCTCGGATATATCGGTGACTATGTGAAGCCGATGGATTCATTCGTTGGCTCATTTACGCCCCAAAGGGCGGGAAGACGTAGTGTTCAGACATTTTAATCCACATCGGTGGACCGGCCCTGATAATCCAAGGGTCACTCGAGCTCTGATCCTGAGACATGGGCTAGATTGTCTTGAAGTTGGTAAGGACTATCTTTTGCCTTAGTTTATGAAGGAAATCCAATTTCCAAATACGACATCATGCGGTTTTGATTGTAAACCTATATTTGGCGACATAGTGGCATGGGATGCTCATGTCGTCTATGATTGATATTTATGATTGTGTATGAAATTAGAAACTAACTGGAAACGAGCTAAGATGGGTGGTTTCCTGGGTATTGGTCTGATGTTGGTTTCGGCCTTCGGGGTTAATACTTAGAGGATCGTTCTCTTACTAATTTATAGTTGGAGTCAAATTAAGAATTAAACGACAAAATTTACATATTAAGTGTTTTATTCATATCAAGCATATTTTGGCCATTATAAGGTAAAACTCTATCCTCCGGTTTGCATTGCATTGTGTGATGGGAACTGAGTCTTATAATGGCTTCATTTTTATAAAAAGCATTGTGATGTTTAAAAGATTTACTTGTTTTAAAGCACTGGCAATCCAATGGAGTAAACCCGTTCCGCGAAAGTGGTGTGGTCCTGTGATTAGCCATATTATAAAATGTGTTAATTAGATTTCTCATACCAGTCCCATGACTGACTTGTAGTTTGTTTCACTTGCAAACTCAGGTGCCCTTATTTCTACACGGGAAGCCTTATATTCAGGTTTTAGCAGGCTCTTTCTGGATAGCTGGAGCTAAAGATGGATTCTATCATTTATCTCTTTTTATGTTGTTCAGCTCCTATTGTACATATTATGTTTGTTTTCCGCTGTAGACATTTATGTATAACTGAACTGTATTTGTACTAAGTAAGATCCTGTATACTACGTAACTCTGATGATTATGTTTATCCAGTGTATTATTTGTACATTATCTGGTGTATTTATTTAATTATATTCTGTTGTTATCTGTTTATGTGTTATATTCCAAAGATTACCCTTGCCACCGTCAGTACGGGGGTTTTGGGTCGTCACACAAAATCTTGATTTTTTTTTCTTTTATTAGAAAATTATAGTTCAACAGATTCGAACATTTCTTGTTTCAACGAATTCCGACTTATAACGGATCTTGTACACTCAACTGATGTAACGACCCGGATTTTTGGTCAATTAATTTTAAATATTTAATATCGTTTTAAATATATAGTTGATAATATAAATGAATTTTTATATTAAGTTATCGATTTAAAAATTGATTTTGATTTATTATCGAATATATTAAATTATCATAATACGAAAATGAATTTAATTGAATTCAAGATTTAAAACTGAATTGAAAACAGTTCAGATAATCAATACAAACTTCTGTTTGAATTAGAATAATAATATTAATTTATTATCGAAGAATTAATTGTTTTGAATTTAATTTATATCGATTTAAATTAATATCTTTTCCAGATGATCAATTGAGGCTTTGAAACTTATCCCAGTGTGTCCAGAATAGGGGTATAACCCTAAAAATGTCGGTTGGTGGGTTCAGAAAGGAGTTCGGACTCACAAGATATTTTAATTAAAAGCGTATCAGTTCAAACTAAAATAAAAAAAAAATTGAAAATATAATTCCTTCCTCCGTAAATTAGTGGAAAGTACACTGCAAGCCTATAATCTATAATGTACCCTTTGCACAGATCCTATTTCCTTCATGGCTAAGTATTCATCATCTTTATGTAACGTGATTTCCTTTTGTATTCATTTAGCAGAAATCAAAGCAATGTAAATCTCCTTCTTCAAAATTTGAATCATCTATCCCTCTTCAACTCGTACTAGAATTTAAAATCAAACGAGCTTCAAAATCCATTAGTTTAGAAAGGATCGAACTCGAGATAAATAAAAAAAGGGGCGGATCCTTTTTATCCTTACTGTACTTCATTTGATACAAATCAGTACTTCAAAATCATTTCCGTCCTCATATACAAATCGAGAAAACCCGAAGAGCTTCAGCTCGAAGAAATAAATGGCCGCTCCACTGAAACGAACCGCGACTCCAAATCTCGGACGCGACGCTCCTGAGTTCGGATTTTGGGGAGGCAACAGTAGTCGCGTTTGAATTGGAGTGCAGGTGGACTTAGGCTTTCATTTCTGTGAAAATTGGAAGGTGCGATCCAATTTGGTATCGTGCAATTTGTTCCATCGATTTAGGGTTCGCGTTCTGGGTCTTTGGTGGCGATCTGATCGATTGGAGGGCGATGATGGTATAGGTGCGATTTTTGGATGTCGGAGCTGTCTATTATGAGTTGTCTAGAGTTCAAACTGATGATGGTTGCAAGGTCAATGTTTTGTGATTCGGTTGTTGGTTGCGTGACTGAGGTGAGTACAGGAAGTTCAATCTGCGATTTTGGTATGGGTTCCTAGGTAGAAAAGAAAGTGGTCAACGGGTGGGGAGTGAAAGTCTAGTCTGTATTGTTTTTGAGATAGGGATGTTATTGGAAATAGGCTAGTCGATGGGTAGGGTTGTTTGAAACATTTCAGTGAAGCGTAGGGTTCAAGAATGAAGGAGAATGAAGATGAGAGGGTGGAGTTCAGGATATGTAGTTTGGTGGTCTGCTCAGAATTGGATTTCGTGAAGTGTGGGGGGAGGCAAGTATGTCAATCTAGAAGTTTAACAATGAAAAAGGGTGAAGGTATATTTTAGAAGTGGGATTAAGGTATAAATTTGTTAATTTATTTTAATTAATTTTTTTAAATTTATATAATCTAAAATTTTATAATCTAACATACTTAATTTATATAAGGATAGAAAAGCGTGAAGTAACGCATTCAGAGTCAATCAGAATTAACCAAGATTTTAATTAATTGAATAGTATTGGATATTCAACAAAGGAAAATCACGGTGAGTAAATCTCACTCAATTTATTCTTTAGAATAATTTTTAGTCATTAAAAATAACTGGTGGTTGTTTGGTTGCATTAAAATATTTTTGGGCTATTAAATATATTTTAGTTATTTAGGATTGGTGTTTGTGGTTATTATATATATAATAGTGATTGGATAGTTCCCGCAGTACCACTAGCGCATGCCCGCGGTATCATTAGCGGATGACCATATGTGCCCCACGCTATGATAGTGGATGACCTTCTATACCGTGATATCCTGCCTTGAAGCAGGATGGGTATTATTTATGTTGGCTAACATCTGTGGATGCAGGAAAACAGGTTGGAGGAATCCAACTGGATTCCTCAAAAATATTATTATTTGTTTGTTTCACATATATTATCATATTTGATGTGTTGGAAAATATGTGTTTGATAATTGGGTGTTTCAGATTGGTTGAATGTCACTGGCCCTAAATTTTGATTTATATAAAATACCGTAAAATGATATTTAGAGATTTAAAAGGGAAATCTATTTTTCTAAAAATAGATTTCGAATTTTGAATGGACTAGAGATATTAACTTGTTTGTAAAATAAAAACAATTATTGAATTTATAAATGGCATTTATAAATTAGATAATGCAGTGAATTTACAAACAGTGCTTATAAATAAAATGGAAAAAATTATCATTTGATAATTTGAATATTTAAATTCAAATATGAATTTAAAAACAGAAATAGGTAATCGTTTTAAAGAAGTAAAAGATGAAATTTTTTCTGATGTTCAGAATGTAAATTGAACCAAAAATAAATCCGTATGGATTTATGATTTGAATTCAATTAGATCAAATTTGGTTAAATAAAATATTTTCAAAAAAGATATTAGGATTGTATTAAATAGAAGTTTAAATTTAAATATGTAAATAGATTCTATATTTACATAGATAAGTTATAATAAATAGAATATTCCAAAATAAGATTTTTGTTTAAACAGATTTTGAAACAGATTTTGTTGGAATTTACAAAACAAGTAAATTAATAAACAATGTTTATAAATATAGTGAATTAATTATCTGGAGGTATTATGAAATTTTAAATTTAAGTATGAATTTAAGATATAAGATGAAATCATTTCAAAAAGGGAACGATGGTTTTTATTCCGGAATTCGAAATATAAATGGAATGGAGTTTTAAATAGAAATTTTGAAATGGAAACTTGTTTTATATATATATTAATAACAAGGAAGTTAAATTTATAAACGACGTTATAAATTAAGTGAGATAATTATCAAGTGGATAATTTAAATATTTAAATTCAAATATGAATTTAAAAGTAAATTGGGAAGTGTTTTGAAATAGAACGATTGATTATATTTCAGAATTTGAAATATAAACTGAATTGAGAAAAATCCAACGGATTATAATTAGAATTCGATTTCATCGAATTCTATAAATTAATTTATTTCTAACGGAATTATAAAATAATAACAGAAATGGAGTTGTAGTTGAATTGTTAACCGAGTAATGAAAAATTGACGATTAGATATAATCGGAAATACTAAGTTGGATTTGAAAACTGGATTTAATATATATATATATAAGAATGGAGTTGAAATTTATTTATAAATGAAGTTTAAACATTTATATTTAATTATAATTAAAACGAACTCGTCGTAGCGCGATAGTTCGTAATTCGGCGTTTCGAACTTCAATTGAGTATATAGAATCAATTTAAGTCGGAATTCTTTGAAATAAAAATCGTCAGGACCAGTTGAATAATAGTTTTCTAATGGAAGAGAAAAATATGGATTTCGCCTTATATATTTTTAGTTATGTCAAAATCAAGTTTTCAGAAAAACAGCTCCATTACCATTATAAAACCATGACGGTTTATTTAAATTAATAAAAGGATTTAAAAAAAAATCTGAATTTCCATTAGAAAAATTCAGATTTGAGTTATGAAATATATCTGAACTCAAGTGGAGTAATGAATTGATTTTTGGAATAAAAATCAGATTTTTATTTGTTGAATAGAATTAACAAATTTGAAGGATAATTAGTTAATGGAATTTCGAATCAGAATTGGACTTTGGATAATTAAAAGGTTTTTGTAAATTTACATTTGAAATCAAATATGAAACTTGAGTTGAAAAGAGAAATCGATTAGTTTATAAGTTAGTTAAATTTTATTTGAATGATATGTTCATATAAAAAGTGAAATAGACACAAGAGATAATTAACAAATTAATTAGTAAATTGAGTTTAAAATGACTAGATTGAGTTGGAATAAATTGGGAATGGACGTATATGGGTTAGACAGGTATGTAATGAAGTGTATGAAGATTATAATTCAAATGCCCGACAAAAAGGTACATGTTTAAATTACATATAAGGTATTATGCGCTGAATCAACAAGCCGCTTGGCTTTTTAAATTTCCTTTTAGAATGGAAAGGGCCCGGAGAGGCGTTTTGTAGTTGTACCGAATGACCCATACAAAGGAGGCTATGGCGAAATTTTTGGGAAATTTAAGGAGTTAATTGTTTTTAGAAAATTTGATAGTCAGAAATCAATGTATCGATATATATAGAATTCGATAAGGAAACAAACTTAAAAATAGAATATTATAAACAAAAAGGAGATCTATAATTAAATATGATAAAATTAGAAAGAGAAACATAGACGGTTTTAAAAATGAATAATTGGTTTTATGGTGTTGAGTATTCGAGAAATTGGTCTTGTCTGTTTTGAAGTTAATGATGATTTCAGTCAAGGTCTGAGAGGTAATTATACCCCAACTTGATTGATTTAATTATTAACCCATAAATAGGAGGATTCAGTCTCGGAGATAAATGTTTAAAGAAATTTAGTTGAATGAAATATTTTGGGTTGTTGTAACGGTGTTTTATAAAACATCGTTTTAACCCAAGGAAGTGGAATTTTGGAAATATAATAAATAAATATTTGATGAGTACAAAAATGAATGTGCTTAAAGAGATAAGTAACTGGAATGTTTTCCAATTACAAATAGAAGATTTTTTCTATGTATAGAAAATAAAAGGAAGCGATATATGGAAATGTTTTGCAAATAGCGAAAAAGGCCAAGGTGATTGTTGAAAATATTTGGTTAATAAATATTGATAAGGAAATGGAGAAGTGATTTAATTAATGAAATATTAATTAAGGGGCCCAGTGATTTTTTGATGTTATGAATGAATGTTTGTTTTTCTTCGATAGTTAAATAACCGACTATAGAAGTATTTGCCAATATCATTGTCAATATGGAGAGATCGGTTGGACTATTATCCGAGAACCACTCCGTATTGGCAGTAGCATTGCGAATCAGATTATATGAATATAATCGAAGACGAAGTAAAGTGCAAGGACTTTTTCTATTAATAGAAATTGTGTCTTTGGTTTCATTCAGTCCCAGAACGAAGTGTACGGACGAATGCCTGACAGAGTATTTCCAATGATCACATATGTTGGTCTGTATAGATATATATGGTGGCGGAAAATTTATTCTCTTAGCATAATATCCAGAATATATTTGTGCAAACCAATTAATGATTAACGGATCTGACAATGTGATATTCAAAGTAATTGTGCTATCAATGAATGGTAAGTGATCGTAGCCTCAGGCCTCAACAACCGGGAAATAACAAAAATCGGGCAGGTAGCATGGCTAAGTGCTCCTAATTAGGGTGTATTATCACCTGACTAGAGAACTTCATTTCATTCGTTATTTTATCCGATGTTGTCCCATTCGGGAAAACGGTTGCTGATCCTAACCGTTGGTATACATTCGATACACTCAAGTGAAATGAGTGGTCGGTCATGTGTGGCCGGGTTACAAGATGTTCTTATTGAACCCAGTGTATTCTTCTTTAGAGATACACTATCGGAAGGTGGTTCCATACCTTGTCAGAGTTGGAAATTCATTACCCAATAAGTGCTTGCGGTTTTGATAGTATATTATATATATATGCGGAGCGTGAGATGCAAACGTTCCACTAGATTGTTACTTATATTGATAGACACTATTATAATATCAAAAGAGTTTTGATATAAAGATTATCGTTTCTTTCAAAAGGATTTTGAAAGTTAAAGCAACTATTTTGGATTCTCATAAGGGAAAAACCGATTCTGTGTTATACGGCGTGGTCTTACGAGATATCGTTTATTTCTCAAACTGTTTTAAATTGTTTACTCATACCAGTCGTATGACTGACCCATGGTTTATTTTGCTTTATTTTACCTAAACTCTTGGGTGCCTAAATTTGTATGAGCGGTCAACTAGTTCAGGATTTATAGATCTATCTAAAGGAGTTTAGAGCAGGAGGCTTCATTGTTAGATATATAGTATTTTTATTTCTGCTGTGTTGTAAGTGTTGTACTCTGATAATTGTATGTTATACAGCAAAAATTTTGTACTTCAAAAGTTATGATATATTATATTTTGTTCCGCTACGATGTGAGATTCTGTGTTGTTATTTCTGTTCTTCTACCTTTTTCTTTTAAAAAAATGATTCGTATTTCTGTGATATTTCGGTTGGACATGTGATGTATGTAGTCAAGTCAGATAGTACGGATTTGCGGGTCATTATAGTGGTATTAGAGCCTAGGTTGAGAGAACACCTAGGCTTTGGTGGGATATGCTCATTAGAGATAGGGTCAGTAGTACCCTAGAACGAGTTGAGTGTATATATACGAGAGAGCGTATTTGTTAATTGATACAAAAAAAATATTTTATATTGTGTTGACTTATCTGTTGAGTGGTTTATGAATTCTGATCGAATCAAGGGACGCCACAAAGTCAATAGGAATTTCTAAACACATGAATAGAAAAATTCGACATGATATTGCTTTAAAATGGGTAAATGGAATAATTTTACCCAAACTTCTATTTTGTATAGAATGAATAATTTTCAGAAATTATTATATGGATGTGTTGGATGTTATTATAATAAAATGAGATTATAAAATTGGAATGGTTATATATAACCTAATAGAATTGGTATGTGAATGAAATATACAAATGAGATGAGTAAAAGCTGAATTCAACCCAGAATTTGGAATTTAAAATCCTGGATGCTTGGAAAAATATTTTCTAAAATATATTAAGATAATATAGATTGGTTGGAAGGCTTTTTGAATAAAAATCATTTTAGATGGATTTTGAAAGTAGTAAAGCACTGAACTCACTTCAGTAGCTGGAAAATAATTCTGATGATGATCGCGACATCATCAGTGTTCATTTTTGAGTTTTTAAGTGATGGATTGCTACCTTAGAAAGTTTTTGGATGGAAATTTGTTTAAATGAAAACAAGTTGGTTTGAAAATTCAAATGCTTTGAATTTGAGATGGAAATGAATATATGCATATATTTATGTGGTTTCGAAAAGATTTGAAATAGAAACCCGGGAATTTAAATATAACTTAAGCAAGTTAAATGGATCGAAGTAAATAAATTGATTTAGAATCAATTTGCATGAATTTAAATTCATATGAGTGGAATATGAACTGGATATGAATACATTAATTATAAATCATTCAGATTTAATTAATGTAAGAAACGGTGGCAATATGAATGAAAACCAAAAGTTTTTGTTGGAATTAAATTTGTAGAAACATGAAGAGTTGAATTCAATATAAGTGAGTTTTGATAAGTCAATGGGTTGAAGCATTATTCCTAGCTTAGTGATTTCGAGGACGAAATTCTTTTAAGTGAGGAAGAATGTAACGACCTAGATTTTTGGTCGATTAATTTTAAATATTTAATGTAACAACCTGGAAAATCGAAACCAATTTAAAAAATTTATTTTCGTAAATTCAATGGATTTTAATATTTAAAATAATTTATTTTAAATAATAACAACTAAAAATTTATTTTAAATCGAAGTTAGAATGTATAAATTTATTTTAATTATATAACGAGCCTGAAATGGCGCGACAGTTTGAAAATTCGATTCCAAATTTCAATTGAATGTATAGGATTCAAAATAAATCGGATTTCAGTAAAACAAGAAATATTTGAATCTGTTTAATTATATCTTTCGATCGAATGTGAAAAATCCTGATTTCATAGCACGAATTGAAAGTTATGTCCAATTTAAAATTCTGAATAGTCGCTACGGAATTTTTATATATATAAATATTAATATAAAATATAGCCATTTTACAAATGACCTCCGTTTTCGACGAAACAACTTCTTTTGGATCTGGAATGTCAAATTATTGCTAGATTCTAATTTTCGTAATTTTTGGGATTAATGTATGAGCGCAGTAAATGTAAACGCGTTTCGTAATTCCAGTTTGAATTTAATATACTAGAAAATGACCGTTTTTCAAACGGTCTCCAAATTCGATGAAATTAATTTTGTTAGGACCATATCATCAAAACAAAGCTAGAAATAATTTTTGGGAACTATATGTGATCGTGAGAAATTAATTGTGAATCGATCAGCCATATAAGGCCAAAAATAGAGTTTTTTAGCAAACGGACTCGGAATTCGACGAAACCAGTTTTGTTAAAACCGTATTGTCAAAACATAGCAGCATGTCAATTTTCATCGCCAACGGAGTTCGTATGGGACCGTGGCATCAATAACTGTCGAACGAAGAGATCGTAAACTAGAGAATTAATAATAAATAATAAATCCTAACCCACTTCTATATAATATCTTTTCCTCCTTCCCAAACCCTCATTATTCTTCTTCCTCAAAAATTGACAGCAGCTCTCTCTCTCGAAATTTTGCCAATAAGCCCGTGGAAACAAAATAAGTTATATCTCTCAATCCGTACACAATCAACCCAAACGGCTTCTAGGTATGGTAGATCATGTTGATCTCTACCTACCACGAGAATTCCATAACCTATCGTCGCACGAATTCGCCGGAATCTCAATCCAAAGGCAGAAAATTAGTTTCGGTTTTTGCCATTTTCTGGCCAATCCGTGAAGAATTAGGTGATGGCCCGGTTTAAGAAATTGTAGAAGAGAGATAGATGAACAACTTTGTGTTTGGTGGTTTGATATGAAAGTGATCATGGTAGCGGCAAAATCGAGATGAACAGGGGGTGTTTTCTGGCGAGGCTAGAATTGGATTTCCGTTGATTGGCGGTGGTGGAGGGCATTTCAGGCGAGGGTTCCTGAAGGTCGACGGTGGCTGGTGGCACGGCAGAGCTATGGGGTGGTGTCCATGATCATCTGATGGCGCGGTGGCGTCGGAATTTGATTCGAACGGCGAGCCGGTCGTGGCCAATTTCTGCTAGGCGACGGTGAATCAGAGCACGTCGTTGATGGTGGAGGGGCGTGGCGCATCGAGGTAGAAGGTGGTGTGGTTGGCGACGGCTCCAGTGACCTGAGGTGGCGGTAGTGACGATCTGAGGAGGGGGAACAACATTAAATTCAATTTGGGGTAAAATTAGGGTTTTTAATTTTGATTAATTATTTAATAAGTTGTTTAAACTTCGTACTCTAATAACTTTTTACTACGAACTCGAAATTGCATGAAACCGGATCCGTTGCGATCGTGGACCCGAGAGCTTCGCAACAAAACTGACCGGGCCCAATTTGGAGCAAGTTAGAATTTGGGGCAAATTCAAACCCAAACGGTACCAAAATCATCAGTTAAAGACTGATGGAGTGAAAACGAAGGTGAGAACTCCTCACTAAAAATTCTGCACAGTTATTTATTTATTTTCATAACTGGAAAATATATAGAATTTCCAGTGTAGACTTTTATCAGTTTAATCATTATAAATTGTATACGGTGCATGTTAGATCACTTTCCTTGTCCACAAACCATGGACGATTTAAATTGGCTGTATTGTGTGTTGTTTGTGATGTTGAAATGTTTAACGTATTAAAAATAATGTTTAACATTAATGTGGCAGTTGGAATTAAATTATAAATATTTATTTATAATTTAAAATAGTGAAAATTGGTTAAGTTTAAAAATAATTCAATTTGATTTAGAATTGGTTAAATTTGTTAACTAATAATTTATTTAAATAAACTGTTGTTGTTTGAAAACCCCACACGGTTATTGGGATGATATTTGACATACACTAGTCCCAATATTTAGTTTTATGTTAATCGATGGATTGACAGTCTGTAATGAGCGTTATTTATTTATTTTAATGATCAAACAGTTGTAAATTTCACTTTGGATGTGATTGGACTGTTTGATGATTATTTATCAATATTGTTACATACATGCGATGTATGAAATCCATATAACTGAAATTATATGGTAATTAATTGAGTCAAATTCCGATTCAGAAATAAAAGAACATTTTAAAATAAAGAATATTTAAAAAATAAAGAGTATTTTTAAAATAAAGAATCTTTATAAATAAAGAGTATTTTAAAATAAAATGTTTGAACCATAAAAATAACATTTTTATTTATGTATAAACAAATAAAAATAATCATTTGTTGAATTATATATTTGTACATTAAAAATGTCATCTTTAATATGTTAATGAAAATAAAAATAATCATTTGTTGAATCATATTTTTGTACACTAAAAATGTCATCTTTAATATGTTAATGAAAATGAAAATAATCATTTGTTGAATTATATTTTTGTACATTAAAAATGTCATCTTTAACATATAAATGAAGAAGAAAAAGAATCATATGTTGAAATATTTTTGTTAGATAAAAATATTATTTTTAAGATGTTAATAAAGTAAATAAAATGTCCATGTGTTGAATAAAAATTTTGAACAATAAAAATTTCATTTTTATTGAATGTATAAATCATATAAAATATTTATGTGTTGAATAAAAATTTTGAACAACAAAAATATCATTTTTAATGAATGTATAAACCATATAAAATATTTATGTGTTGAATACAATTTCTGAGCAATAAAAATATCATTTTTATTGAATGTATAAACCATATAATATTCATGTGTTGAATAATATTTTTGAACAACAAACATAGTTATGTGGTTAAACGACCTTTTTATCGAATGATTTTATTCATTTTATAATGAATATCGAAACGAAGTTATTTCAAAATTAATATTTTGAAAATATTATCATTTTATTATGATAAAAATATAGAATGTTCAATTTTGATAAAAAATTGAAAATGAAGTTGGAATCATTTTAAAACGAATATATAAATGATTTATAAAATACGTTTTAACTGGAAATCGATGAAATATATATAATATATATTTAATGGTCAGAATAGAACGCGCCGCGCAGCTACCGTTCGTGAATTCAGACCATTAACTTCAAATTGATGTAACGGGAGATCCGACCGTCGGATTCTCCTAAAACCAGAACTATTGGGTTCGTATAGAAAAGAGCTTTCCGATGAATCTAAGAAGTTTGAAATCTAACGGTTGGATTCAGAATTATGTCCAAATCAAATTTGAAAAAGTTCGCTATGGATGCAGTTCGGTGGCCATTATTGAAAACCGACTGTACGGGCCTTAATAAAATTATTAAAAAAATGGAAAAATTATGTAAAATCATAATTAATAATCTAAAAAGATTTTGGATGAAAAATTCCATATTTGAAAAGATAAAAATATTTTTTTTATCGAAATGAACAAGTTATTAACTAAAATAAATCTTTAATTATGATTTAATTAAGTTTTCCAATTAATTAATATTTAATTGGAATTAAATAAAATAAACTGGATTTTCGATTTGTCCTGAAAGGTGTCTTAAATAACACTGTTCTTAAAACGCAGTTGAGAAAAGAATAAATCTTTTAATTTCGATTTATTAAGATTTTCTAATTAATTAATATTTATTTCGAATCTAATAAAAGAATTGGATTTTTGGGTTTGTCGTGAATGGTGTCTTAAATAACACTGTTCTTAAACCCCGTGTGAAAAGAATAAATCTTTAATTAAGATTTAGAGAAGTTTACTATTTAATTAATGTTTAATTAGAACTGAAATGAAAGTTGATTATGGGTTTATCG
Source organism: Allium sativum (assembly GCA_030737875.1). Taxonomy (NCBI): domain Eukaryota; kingdom Viridiplantae; phylum Streptophyta; class Magnoliopsida; order Asparagales; family Amaryllidaceae; genus Allium; species Allium sativum. The sequence goes on from CM060920.1 coordinate 499,278,259, forward strand.
TGAACTATGTTTTAAACGACATTTGTTCTTTAATCCCAATTAACAGTGAAAATATAATATGGAATTTATAAATCTTTTATTAATATTTAATTGGAATTTATAAATCTTTTATTGAGATTTAAGTGGAATTTATAAATCTTTTATTAAGATTTAAGTGGAATTTATAAACCTTTTATTAAGATTTAAATGGAATTTATAAATCTTTTATTAAGATTTACATGGAATTTGTAAATCTTTTATTAAGATTTAAATGGAATTTATAAATCTTTTATTAAGATTTAAATGAAATTTATAAATCTTTTATTAAGATTTACATGGAATTTATAAATCTTTTATTAAGATTTAAATGAGAACTTTTCCAAAGTAAAGTTTTCCTGAGACGACCCCGAACCCCGTACTGACGGTGGCAAGGGTAATCCTTGGAATATAACACATAAACAGATAATAGTAGAATAGAAATAAATAAATACACCAGAAAATGAACAATAGAATATACTGGATAAACGTAATCATCAGAGTTACAAAGTATACATGATCATACTTAGTACAAATACAGTTCAGCTATACATAAATGTCTACAACGGAAAACAAACATAATGTACAATAGGAGCTGAACAGCATAAAAAGAGATAAATGATAGAATCCATCTTCATCTCTAGCTATCCGGAAAGAGCTTGCTAAACCTGAATACAAGGCTGCCCATGTATAAAAAGGGGCACCCGAGTTTGAAAGTGAAACAAACTACGAGTCAGTCATGGGACTTGTAACACCCCGAATTTCGGTTAATGCTAAAATTCACTAATTGCAGAATAAATAATCTCAGATGTGAGAATTGGGGGAAACGGGCTGCGTCATTGCGTTCGTCTCGGAAAAATACGCGAAATAGAGTCCGAGTTTTCGAAAATCGGAGTCCGTATGGCCCAGTTATGGCCCGATGAAGTTTGCAGAAAATTCAAAACTAAAAACAGATTTAATAATTTAAATTCTGAATTTAAAATAGAGCAGGCGGGGCCAGGCGGGAAGATTCCCGCCCTACCCATGTCGACAGGGCTGTCGACAGGCCTGTCGACAGGGGTGTCGACTTGCCTGTCGACTTGCCTATCGACAGGGGTGCGACGCCCAGTGAAACTGGGTGCACCAGTTTGGGTTCTTGGGCTGGCTTGGAGGGCTGGTTCTGGAAGCTTCTTGGATCTGACGGATCTGATGGTCCTAAACCAATCTAGGGTTAATCTAAGGGCCTAAAATGTTACCTAATCCTATAAATAAGACCCTAACCCTACCCTAATTCATTCATAATTAAATCTAGTAACTAAACTATGGCAAAATGAAACTTGAAGGAGCCTCCATCAAAATTAGAGAAGGGATAGCATTCCAAATCAACTTCTAGCCTCTTAATCTTCTTCATTAGTTTGCTAATTTTGTTTTGGTGAGATTCTATCTCCTTAATAATCAATTGTTAAATTGATTAAGATAGGATATGATGATGTATGGATATGTTTGAGGATCAATGTGTTTATGCAAGCTTTGTGTAGTGTATGTTATGTGTTTTGCAAGTTATATACCATATGTCATGCAAGTTTAATGTTATGTAGTCATGACATCCATATGCAAGTTTGGTGCTATGTTTCATGATGATTATGATGCAAAACACTAAGTTGAACATTGATCTATTATGCAAGTTTAGTATGTGATTCTATGCATGCTAAGTATATGATATTATGCAAGTTTAGTATGTGATTCTATGCATGCTAAGTATATGATATTATGCAAGTTTAGTATGTGATTCTATGCATGCTAAGTATATGATATTATGCAAGTTTAGTATGTGATTCTATGCATGCTAAGTATATGATATTATGCAAGTTTAGTATATGATTCTATGCATGCTAAGTATATGATATTATGCAAGTTTAGTATGTGATTCTATGCATGCTAAGTATATGATATTATGCAAGTTTAGTATGTGATTCTATATATGCTAAGTATGTGATAATATGCATGATTAATAAGTTGTTTTATGCATATTTAACAAGTGGGTTTATGCATGTTTAACAAGTTCATATGCAAGTTACATGTATGATAATATATGCTATGCAAATTACATGTATGTTAATATGCAAGATATGCTATGCAAGTTACATGTTTGTTAATATGCAAGTTACATGTATGTTAATATGCAAGATATGCTATGCAAGTTACATGTTTGTTAATATGCAAGTATGTGAATGCTTATGCAAGAATGTGAATGCTTATGCAAGTTATGTGTAGGCTTAAATGCATGTTTAACATGTTATGCAAGTTGTGAGAATGCTTATATGCAAGTTCAACATGTCATGCAAGTTAGGTGTGCTTATGCAAGTTATGTGAATGCTTATATGCAAGTTCAACATGTTATGCAAGATATGTGTATGATAATATGCAGGTTTGGGATTAAATGTAGTTGGGTTAATATATGCTCATATATGCAAGTTGACATCCTTTTAACCCATGACAAAGTTATACTCTAAGATTTGGTTAAACCCATGATATTTGTGATAGATCTTCCCTTTTATTATGTCGTGAAATGAGAACGATTTGCGTGGGGAACGATGGGGTTAATAAATATGTTAATAAAAGTATGATTGGGTATGATTAAGCATACCATAAAAATAAATTAACATAAGTGGGAATTTACCTATTGAGTTAGGTCTACCCCATGGGAATTTACCTATTGAGTTAGGTCTACCCATGTTATGAAAAACTTAATATTAATTAAGGATAATTAATATAAATTAGGAGGATGATTAATTAGATGTAATTAATCGACTAAGACACGAGGTTGGACTCATTTGTAGTGTAAAACTGCCCGGACCCAACCGGCTTAACCAGTTGCTACAAGTGTTAGCCCAATGTGAGAGGTCTTAGGCACAAACTAAATACGTGATTAATGTAAAGACACGAGGTTAGACTCGGTTATGACATAAGGCTGCCCGGACCCAACCGGCTTAACCAGCGGTCATAAAAGATAGTCTAATGTGAGAGGTCTTTATGAGGATCACGGTCATAATCAATTAAGAAACACTTAACCATATAAGCATGTAGTGGGGCATGAGGGTTAAGTGGGTGCCTAGGGTGACTTGTAGTAACTAGTGGGGTGCCTTGGGTGGCATGAGGAAACTAGTGGGTTGCCTTGGGTAGCAATAGAAAATACGATTAGAATACTTAACCAAAGTGGAACATGGAATTAAACATGATTAAAGGGTTAAGTAAGTGCCTCGGGTGGCATGTGGGAATTAAGTAAATGACTTGGGTGGCATGTGGAAATCTAGTGGGTGCCTTGAGTGGTAATTAAAATATGATTAAAAGACTTAACCAAAGTATTTATAACATGTAAGTGGACATGGTTAAAGGGGTTAAGTGGGATACACTAGATAAAATAACAAGCTTAAGTGGTAGCTTGTGGGGGCCCATCTCAACCAATATCCCAAACGTATCTTTGTGGGCTCGACCCAAGTCGAGTGACGGGACACGCATATTGGGCTTGAATATAAGAGGCCAAACGGGTTAACGGTGGCAACGTAGGACCAACGGGTTTCATATGCGTGTGTGGACCCGGGCTGGTTAGTAAGTCGTTGTTGCATCGTGTAGGTATAAAGCCGTGCACCGTTGATATTATCAGGTTGCCACTTTGGGGAATGATACACCCCATTGTGGGACCAGCACGGATATCTACGTTAGGGAGCCGATCGCTTGGGAGTAGTGGGTACACCTAGGTAGTTAGCTAGGAGTACATGAAACTACTGGGTAAAAATTACTAAGTACATTTAGTGGGATCAACCTTTAAGTAGGAATTAATCTTGGGTAGGTAGAACTGGTGTGGTGCAGTGTAGGAATTACCCTTGGGTGGATAAGTCGGGGATGGTGTAATCTAGTAATTATTCTTGGGTGGATAAATGCGTCTTTTCGGTTATCTTAATACATCCTGTGTTTAGTTGGCTACATAGTGTAGTCATTATCCCCAGAGGTACCATACCTTGTTTATATCATACCCTAATTACTTTAACGATTGTATTGTTAGGGTTATAGGACTCACTCAGACTTATGTCTGACCCCGTTGTTTTTATCTTTTTCCCCAACCCCAGGTTATTAGAGTGGGCCTGGTGCTAGTGGGCTTTGATCTGATTGCTGTATCTATCCTATGGAGCTTGGACCTCTGAAGTGAAGCCGAGCTTATCTTTCCTTTTATGGCTATTAGTTATGTAGTGGGATTATGTACTTCTATTTTATCAAGATGGGTATTATGTACTTGACTCTGGTTTAAGGTTTTGTGATGTAGCCAAACATGTATTACTTTTCGCTGCAATGAAATGATGTTTAGAATTTTCAAGCATTACTTATATCTGTCTTGTTGTAATTTTACTGTTCTATATTCACTTAAAATACTTCACCGAAACTGAGGCATTCTCCTGGTATGAGTGACCTTAGCGGGTGTGGGGTGTTACACGTGGTATCAGAGCTTAAGGTTACCAGAACAGATAAATTTTTTTTTTAGAGAAACTATTTTTCTAAGAAAATTTTTGAAGGAGTATTTTCAAAAACATGTCTTTTAAGAGAAAAGTTTTTGAGAGAAAAGCATAATCCCCGATAGCCATATCTTTATCTTTCGAATTCTCCGTTTGAATCTCTTTCTCTCTCGTTTTGAGTTTCCCCTCCGTGTGTAGATGATCTTTCTAAGATAGATAAGAATGGAAAACCGCTTCAAGGGAATTAGACGTAAATTAGATTAGAAGTTGGTTCAAGAAGGAGGAGGACTTGTAAGTACTTATTGGATGGACGATGGGAGGAAGGCTCTAATAGTTGTTTGGTTAATGAAGGACGAAACCTCATTGATGGGAGGTTACGAGTGGAGAATGGGAAGGAGAAGGCTAGTAGTTATCCCTTTTGGGGGGGGGGGAATAGGACACCTTATTAGGATTGTCCAAAGAAGCAAGGGCAAGGTATGGAATCTTCTGGAGGATAGTTGTATTTCCTCACGACTAGGGTGCCGGATGGGGATAAGACCGTCTAGGTTGGAATTTGGGATTTCTATATTATCTGATTCGAACTTTATTTGATTCTGATGCATCGAGTTCGTTTATCTCATCATTGTTAGTTGAGTCACTGCACTTAGGCACCAGTTTGGTAGATGATCCCTTAGTTGTTTCAAACCCAATTGGGCTCCATGATGTGTTTGGGTTTGAAAGTTTCTATACTTAGCGCTGAGTTTAGATGTGATGCTTCTTGGGCTTCACGGGCTATGGGTTATTTTGGGGGCATGGACTGGTTATCCAGTAGGGGTGCCGTTCTTGATTTCGAAGGGAGAGTTGTTAGGCTTATGACCCGCTTGGGTAACACTCTCGAGATCTCTTGTAATCCCATAGAATCTGTTATGCTAAGTTATCTAGAATCGCTTGACACGTCGGTCGAGAGTTTGTGATCTGTTAGAGTGGTCCGGGAATATCCGGATGTGTTTGAGGAGGTGAAGGGCTTACCTCCGAAACGGGAGATTGACTTCCGAATATATTTGGTGGATAATGCTAAACCGGTATCTTTACCAGTGCGCCACCTGGCTCCTCGTGAGAGGAGGGAACTCCATAAGCAAGTAGGGGAGTTGCTTGAGAAGGGGTTCATAAGACGAAGTATATCGGAGTGGCGTGCTCCAGTAGTTTTTGCCACGAAGGCGGATGGGTCCTTCAGACTTTGTGTAGGTTAAAGAGAACTAAATAAACTCACAAAGAAGAATAGACACCCATTGCTGAGGATTGATGATCTCTTTGATCAGTTGGTTGGCGCCTCAAGGTTTTCGCAGTTGGACTTAGCCATGGGGTTTCGTCAGTTGAGAGTGGCTGAGGATAGTATGGAGAAGACTGTCGTTAGGACTCCGGATGGTTTTTATGAGTGGCTAGTGATGCTAATTGATTTGACGAACACCCCGCATACTTTGTTGATTTGATGAGAAGGGTGTTCAGGGAGTACCTAAATAAGTTCGTGATGGTCTTTGTAGATGACATCTTGGTCTTTTCTAGAAGCGAAATAAGTTTTAGTATGTGCTCAATAGGGTGAGCAAAGCCAGTTATGGGATAAACAGTGGTTTTGGAGCGAGACTGGCGAGGACATCCAAAGTTGGTCAAAGGCTTAATTGTTTAGCCATTATTTTTCTAGTATCATCTCACGTAGGTCGCCTGAACTCGAAGGAGATATCCCTTGGGTGTTTGTCTGATATTGGTCTAGGCCTTTGGGGCTTGCATTTGGGGGATGTCGAATTCGACTAGGGTGGTCTGCGTGAGAGATGGACAGTTGTGACCATTTTGGATAGGATTCTTAGCATCTTATGAGTTGAGATAGCGTATACCCCTAACAAGGGAAGCATGGTAGCAGACGCCTTAAGAAGAAAAAGGTTGTCCTTGAGTTCATTGATCGATTAAACGACGGAGCTTAGGGTTTATTTCTATGTTTGACTTTAGACCTTCCGATGACTTTGTACCCGGTTTGCTAGCCTCCTTGGAGGTTAGGCCTACTCTTTTGGGACGGGGTGGCGAGGCACAGCAAGACGACCCACAGTTGGTTGAGCTATGAGAGAAGCTCATAAGGGGGAGGAGTCGTCCAGCCATTTGAGTAGGTACACCCTAGATAGTAAGGGGTGGTTGTGTAGAGACGGTAGACTTTGTGTACCGCAAGATGAGAGTTTGAGGAAGGCTATACTTGATGATACACATCGGTCGAAGATAACCATTCATCCCGGTAGGGACAAGATGTACCAAGATATGAAGCGAGTTTTCTTTGTGGGCCAATCTGAAGAAAGACGCGGCCAAGTATGTCGCTAGATGCTTGGGGTGCTAACAAGTGGAAGCGGAGCAGAAGAAACCCGGAGGGTTGCTTCATCCGTTAGAGTTTCCATGATAGGAAGTGGGGTAGTGTCTCATTGGATTACCGAAATCAAGGAAGGGTAATACGGGGATTGGGCTTATGGAAGATAAAGTGTGCCCATTTCATACCCGTGAAGAGCAAGAGGACTATTACATGTCTAGCTTCAGTTTACCTTCGAGATATTATTAGATTGCATGGTGTACCTTCCAGTATAGTGAGCGATCGAGATCCTATCTTCACTAGAGAGTTTTAGAAGAGTTTGCAAGAGGCGGTAGGGACTCAGTTGTGTTTTAGTACCGCATATCATCCTCAGACAGACGGCCAGACTGAGAGGGTGAATCGTATTTTGACGTTATGTATTTTGGATTTTGGAAGTACATGGGAAGAGCATCTTCCATTGGTGAAGTTCGCATATAATAGTAGCTTTCAGTCCAGTATTAGTATGGCTCCTTTCGAAGCTCTTTATGGAAGGCCTTGTTGATCACCTGCAGGTTGGTGGGAATCTACGGATAAGATCTTGGTTGGGCCAATGAGGTTAGAGAGACTTCAGAGAAGATTGACTTGGTTCGAAGAAGGATGAAAGCGGCGGAATCTTATGCGGATAAGAGGAGAACAGAGCTTGAGTTGATATTAGGACATGCTTTTTATCAAGGTATCTCCGTTGCGGAATGTGGTTCACTTTGGATCTGTTGGGAAGTGAGCACCAAAGTTGGTTGGACCGTTTCCTGTTAAGGAAAGGATTGGACGGATAGCATATAGGGTGGAGTTGCCTGAGAGACTTAGTAGTGTACATGGTGTATTCCAAGTGTCACATTTGAGGAAGTGCCTACACGAGACCGCATAGGTAGTAGAGCCGAGCTTACTTAGAGAAGTGGAAGTAGAGCGTGATGCGACGATTCGACGAGCTCCTATTCGCATCCTTGGGTCAGAAACTAGGAAGTTGAGGATCAGAGAAGTTCAGCTAGTTAAGGTGCAATGGGGAGATGACGGAAGCAATGCTACTTGGGAGACGGAAGCAAAGATGCGTTCTTTGTATCCATTTCTTTTGAGAGTATGTCTTTTAACTTCTCCTTTATCGCTTGCCCAGTACTTATTTTATCTTTAGTATGTCCTCTCGTTAGTACTGTTTGACCTTTAGATAGGGTAAACCTATGGTTGAAACATGTGTTTGGGACATGTTATGGTTGATGGATGCAAGTGGATGCAAGTGTTTGCTAGTGGTTGCTCGTGGATGCATATATACACACTCTAGGCACTAGATCGGCTCAATCACTTCATATTACATATTGCATAAAATTGTGTGTAGGTAGCTATATTTATGGATGTATAATGATCATGTTATCATATGGATGATGCATTTTGGTGTATGATTGTGCACTCATATAGATACTGTATGTGTCGATAGGGTTATCTCGCATACATATTGGATGCATGGCACTATCATGGTATGCATATGTTCGTACATTAGATAGGGAACATATACACACACTTTTTGCATATGCTCATACATCATTAGAAATTGTTTTAAGGACAATGGATGCCCGTGTTTGATGGATTGAGTAGATGGTTGTTTGGATGGTAGGATATGCATTCTCCTTAGCTTAGAGATTTCGGGGACGAAATCCTTTAAGGAGGGGAGAATGTAACACCCCGAATTTCGGTTAATGCTAAAATTCACTAATTGCAGAATAAATAATCTCAGATGTGAGAATTTGGGGAAACGGGCTGCGTCATTGCGTTCGTCTCGGAAAAATACGCGAAATAGAGTCCGAGTTTTCGAAAATCGGAGTCCGTATGGCCCAGTTATGGCCCGATGAAGTTTGCAGAAAATTCAAAACTAAAAACAGATTTAATAATTTAAATTCTGAATTTAAAATAGAGCAGGCGGGGCCAGGCGGGAAGATTCCCGCCCTACCCATGTCGACAGGGCTGTCGACAGGCCTGTCGACAGGGGTGCCGACTTGCCTGTCGACTTGCCTGTCGACAGGGGTGCGACGCCCAGTGAAACTGGGTGCACCAGTTTGGGTTCTTGGGCTGGCTTGGAGGGCTGGTTCTGGAAGCTTCTTGGATCTGACGGATCTGATGGTCCTAAACCAATCTAGGGTTAATCTAAGGGCCTAAAATGTTACCTAATCCTATAAATAAGACCCTAACCCTACCCTAATTCATTCATAATTAAATCTAGTAACTAAACTATGGCAAAATGAAACTTGAAGGAGCCTCCATCAAAATTAGAGAAGGGATAGCATTCCAAATCAACTTCTAGCCTCTTAATCTTCTTCATTAGTTTGCTAATTTTGTTTTGGTGAGATTCTATCTCCTTAATAATCAATTGTTAAATTGATTAAGATAGGATATGATGATGTATGGATATGTTTGAGGATCAATGTGTTTATGCAAGCTTTGTGTAGTGTATGTTATGTGTTTTGCAAGTTATATACCATATGTCATGCAAGTTTAATGTTATGTAGTCATGACATCCATATGCAAGTTTGGTGCTATGTTTCATGATGATTATGATGCAAAACACTAAGTTGAACATTGATCTATTATGCAAGTTTAGTATGTGATTCTATGCATGCTAAGTATATGATATTATGCAAGTTTAGTATGTGATTCTATGCATGCTAAGTATATGATATTATGCAAGTTTAGTATGTGATTCTATGCATGCTAAGTATATGATATTATGCAAGTTTAGTATATGATTCTATGCATGCTAAGTATATGATATTATGCAAGTTTAGTATGTGATTCTATGCATGCTAAGTATATGATATTATGCAAGTTTAGTATGTGATTCTATATATGCTAAGTATGTGATAATATGCATGATTAATAAGTTGTTTTATGCATATTTAACAAGTGGGTTTATGCATGTTTAACAAGTTCATATGCAAGTTACATGTATGATAATATATGCTATGCAAATTACATGTATGTTAATATGCAAGATATGCTATGCAAGTTACATGTTTGTTAATATGCAAGTTACATGTATGTTAATATGCAAGATATGCTATGCAAGTTACATGTTTGTTAATATGCAAGTATGTGAATGCTTATGCAAGAATGTGAATGCTTATGCAAGTTATGTGTAGGCTTAAATGCATGTTTAACATGTTATGCAAGTTGTGAGAATGCTTATATGCAAGTTCAACATGTCATGCAAGTTAGGTGTGCTTATGCAAGTTATGTGAATGCTTATATGCAAGTTCAACATGTTATGCAAGATATGTGTATGATAATATGCAGGTTTGGGATTAAATGTAGTTGGGTTAATATATGCTCATATATGCAAGTTGACATCCTTTTAACCCATGACAAAGTTATACTCTAAGATTTGGTTAAACCCATGATATTTGTGATAGATCTTCCCTTTTATTATGTCGTGAAATGAGAACGATTTGCGTGGGGAACGATGGGGTTAATAAATATGTTAATAAAAGTATGATTGGGTATGATTAAGCATACCATAAAAATAAATTAACATAAGTGGGAATTTACCTATTGAGTTAGGTCTACCCCATGGGAATTTACCTATTGAGTTAGGTCTACCCATGTTATGAAAAACTTAATATTAATTAAGGATAATTAATATAAATTAGGAGGATGATTAATTAGATGTAATTAATCGACTAAGACACGAGGTTGGACTCATTTGTAGTGTAAAACTGCCCGGACCCAACCGGCTTAACCAGTTGCTACAAGTGTTAGCCCAATGTGAGAGGTCTTAGGATCAAACTAAATACGTGATTAATGTAAAGACACGAGGTTAGACTCGGTTATGACATAAGGCTGCCCGGACCCAACCGGCTTAACCAGCGGTCATAAAAGATAGTCTAATGTGAGAGGTCTTTATGAGGATCACGGTCATAATCAATTAAGAAACACTTAACCATATAAGCATGTAGTGGGGCATGAGGGTTAAGTGGGTGCCTAGGGTGACTTGTAGTAACTAGTGGGGTGCCTTGGGTGGCATGAGGAAACTAGTGGGTTGCCTTGGGTAGCAATAGAAAATACGATTAGAATACTTAACCAAAGTGGAACATGGAATTAAACATGATTAAAGGGTTAAGTAAGTGCCTCGGGTGGCATGTGGGAATTAAGTAAATGACTTGGGTGGCATGTGGAAATCTAGTGGGTGCCTTGAGTGGTAATTAAAATATGATTTAAAGACTTAACCAAAGTATTTATAACATGTAAGTGGACATGGTTAAAGGGGTTAAGTGGGATACACTAGATAAAATAACAAGCTTAAGTGGTAGCTTGTGGGGGCCCATCTCAACCAATATCCCAAACGTATCTTTGTGGGCTCGACCCAAGTCGAGTGACGGGACACGCATATTGGGCTTGAATATAAGAGGCCAAACGGGTTAACGGTGGCAACGTAGGACCAACGGGTTTCATATGCGTGTGTGGACCCGGGCTGGTTAGTAAGTCGTTGTTGCATCGTGTAGGTATAAAGCCGTGCACCGTTGATATTATCAGGTTGCCACTTTGGGGAATGATACACCCCATTGTGGGACCAGCACGGATATCTACGTTAGGGAGCCGATCGCTTGGGAGTAGTGGGTACACCTAGGTAGTTAGCTAGGAGTACATGAAACTACTGGGTAAAAATTACTAAGTACATTTAGTGGGATCAACCTTTAAGTAGGAATTAATCTTGGGTAGGTAGAACTGGTGTGGTGCAGTGTAGGAATTACCCTTGGGTGGATAAGTCGGGGATGGTGTAATCTAGTAATTATTCTTGGGTGGATAAATGCGTCTTTTCGGTTATCTTAATACATCCTGTGTTTAGTTGGCTACATAGTGTAGTCATTATCCCCAGAGGTACCATACCTTGTTTATATCATACCCTAATTACTTTAACGATTGTATTGTTAGGGTTATAGGACTCACTCAGACTTATGTCTGACCCCGTTGTTTTTATCTTTTTCCCCAACCCCAGGTTATTAGAGTGGGCCTGGTGCTAGTGGGCTTTGATCTGATTGCTGTATCTATCCTATGGAGCTTGGACCTCTGAAGTGAAGCCGAGCTTATCTTTCCTTTTATGGCTATTAGTTATGTAGTGGGATTATGTAATTCTATTTTATCAAGATGGGTATTATGTACTTGACTCTGGTTTAAGGTTTTGTGATGTAGCCAAACATGTATTACTTTTCGCTGCAATGAAATGATGTTTAGAATTTTCAAGCATTACTTATATCTGTCTTGTTGTAATTTTACTGTTCTATATTCACTTAAAATACTTCACCGAAACTGAGGCATTCTCCTGGTATGAGTGACCTTAGCGGGTGTGGGGTGTTACAGGACTGTTATGAGAAATATACTCAACACATTTAAAATATGGCTAATCACAGGACCACGCCACTTTCGTGGAACGGGTTTACTCCATTGGATTGCCAGTGATTTAAAACAATTAAATCTTTTTAAACATCGCAATGCTTTTTATAAAAATGAAGCCATTATAAGACTCAGTTCCCATCACATAATGCAACGCAAACCGGAGGATAGAGTTTTACCTTATAATGGCCAAAATATGCTTGATACGAATAAAACAAAAGCATTTGATATTACTACTAGTGTTTATATGTTTCAAAAACAATTTCAAATCATAACTATCAATCATAGACGACATGAGAGTCCCATGCCACTATGTCGCCAAATATAGGTATACAATCAAAACCGCACAGTCACGTATTTGGAAATTGGATTTCCGTCATGAACCAGGGCAAAAGATAGTCCTTACCGACTTCGAGACTGCCTAGCCCGAGCCTCAGGATCAGAGCTCGAGTGACCCTTGGATCGTCACGGCCGTTCCACCGATGTGGATTAAAATTCCTGAACACTGCGTTTCCCCGCCCTAAGGGGCGTAAATGAGCCAACGAATGACTCCATCGGTCCCGGATCGACCGATAATTTCGAGGCGCCTCGCTATCCATCATCCACTTAAGTAAAATGTCAGGCCGTGTAAAAACACCGACACAACTCCTAGCTAGGAAGAAACGCATGCCCTCCCTGAGGTCCTTCTCCCGTTTCTGGTTCATACCGAGGTGTGAGGTTCGCGAATTCACGTTATACACAAAGCTACGCCACACAGGCGGGGCTTTGATCATCACCACAAGACTTTTCTTTTCAACAGAAGCCCTGATCTCTACATGTTAGCATGCCACACAGGCAATTCACGCCATGTAACTGATGGCTATCAATCACACAGAATAAATTCCAATGTCAGACACACAATCCATTTACAAGTCCGTTTTGGGTCTGAACGAAACCGAAGGCACTATATACCTCGCAAACCCATCGATCTCCACGTACGTCTGTACGATCACCACTCATTATCCATATTTTGGGATGCCTCCCAATCAGGACCTCAGTTACCATCCAAACGAGGTGAAGATTTCCGGTCTTCAACCACCGTCTTCATCTTCGATTTCTTATCGTCGATTCAGTCATTCAGAATGGGATAAACCCGGTCTTTCTGATCAACTCGCGTATATAATAAACACGGGCTACATAAACACTACATACGCATCATTTCAATTCATTAGTCACTAACCGTCAATCAGTAAGAGAACGATTTCCCAAATATTAATCCCGAAGGCCGAAACCAACATTAGATCAAAATCCAATAAACCATTCGCCTTAGCTAACCTTCAGTTAATTTCTAAATTTCACATCCATATCGTTTATAATATTTTATAACGATTTATCGCTATTTTTATTTATTTTAAAATAGCCAATTTATTCAAACGACGCTTCGGGCCATAACGCGTCCGTGGCGCTGTTTTTCTTCAGATTTGATTTACACATATCTGAAAATCTAACCGTTGGATCTTCACAAAATTTACATCTTTAGAAAGATCCTTTCAAAACGAATCCAACAGTTCCAGTTTCGGGAAAATCCGACGGTCGGATCTCCCGGTATAATCGTTTGAAGTTTCGATTTCAAAATACGAACTGCAGCGTCGTTATTTGATTTAATATAATTATATTTATATATAAAAAAAAAATTAATCGATTCTGGCGCTGCTTTTCTTCAGATTTGAATTAAACATTCCAGACAATCCAACCGTTGGATCTTTACAAAGTTGGTGCCGTTGGAAAGATATTTCCAAAGCAAACCCAACGGTTGCGGTTTCGGGAAAATCGATGGTCGGATCTCCCGCACTAATCGTTTGAAATCATGGTTTCAAAATACGAACTGCAGCTTCGTTATTCGATATATTTCAATTCTATATATATATATCGATTCTTCGATTTCAAAACTATATGATTTTCATACATTTGATAAAAATGATATTTTTATCTAACTGTCTTCTATTTCAACACTTCACTATTTTTAACAATTCATGTATATAATAAAAATGTGATTTTTAATGTAAAACAATTTATTTCAAAACATGACTATTTTATATAGTTCATATAGATGATAAAAATATGATTTTTATTATAAAACAATTTCTTTCAAAACACGACTATTTTATATAGTTAATATAGATGATAAAAATATGATTTTTATTATAAAACAATTTCTTTCAAAACACGACAATTTTATATAGTTCATATAGATGATAAAAATATGATTTTTATTATAAAACAATTTCTTTCAAAACACGACTATTTTACATAGTTCATATAGATGATAAAAATATGATTTTTATTATAAATCAATTTATTTCAAAATATGAATACCATTCAACACATGAATTTCAATTCAACGAATGGATTTCGATTCAACACATGAAGGTTTTCTATAGTTTATATAAATAGATAAAAATGTGATTTTTATATTTAAAACACTAATACCATTCAACACATGAATATGATTCAACGAATGAATTTCTATTCAACACATGAAGGTTTTCTATAGTTGGTATATATAGATAAAAAGGTGATTTTTATTGTTAAAACAATTTATTCAAAACACGAATACCATTCAACACATGAATTTCAATTCAACGAATGAATTTCGATTCAACACATGAAGGTTTTCTATAGTTTGTATGTATAGATAAAAAGGGGATTTTTATATTTAAAACACTAATACCATTCAACACATGAATTTCAATTCAACGAATGAATTTCTATTCAACACATGAAGGTTTTCTATTCAACAGATGAATATAGTTTCAATACAGGAAAATAATTCTAACACAAGAATATTATTCAAAATTTCGGCAGCATAACGGCAGGGTAGTTAAAACTGGGACCATCCCTAGTACGGATCCTCGCTCTACCTTAAAGCCTCGTAGCTTTTGACAATGGGGAATCATGCATCTAGTTCGCACGCAGGCGGCATGTATATTTTTTTTCATTTCCACAAACTAATCCTATGTGGTTTCAACCAAATATTTCTCAACCACAAACGGGTATTTTTCAACCACAATCAATCAATTTCAACCACAAACAATTTCAATCAACCATTCGCTATCAATCAATTTTCACACCAATCACAACCAATAAATATCGTCCATGGTTTGTGGACGAGGGGCGTATATATATATATATATATATATATATATATATATATATATATATAGCATTTCACTTCTATTTCAACACATATATAATTTTTACAATGCATATATAACTTATACATCGAACGTACAACTTATACAACGCTTATACATGAGGTGTACAACGCTTATATAACTCATACATCGACTATATAATTTATACATCGTCGTTTTTTATATCGTTTATAAATTAGAAATCTCACATTGGGTTCCACTCCACCAAAAATAGAAGAAGACTCAGAAAAATATGCGGTCTCTTCTAGAATGTAGAAGACGTCGACACGGTCCCGTTGTCTCCTGTTTCATTGAATTTCGTCAACACATGAAAAAGATATGATTTTTCAAAGATGGTCGAATTTCGCGACACTTTAAAGTGTCAAAACCAGTTTAAAAATTCACAGCCGTACCTTTCAGAGGAGGTTCAAAACTAGGTTTTGATTTTTCGTGAAATCCGTTGCTCGATACGACGATCGGCCACTGCCACGTGAAAGGGCTTAGAGAGGCGCACGTGCGCCAGGGAGGGGGTCCAGCTCGGTGGCTCCAGGTGATGGCGGCGGCTGTTGAAAGGCCGCGACTTTGGAGGCCTGGATCTCGCGATTCACCAGACGAGAGGGCGTGCCACGACCATGGATTTGAAGCTTGAGGGGAGCTCTTCAAAAACCCCAACTGGGTCGAAGGCTATCGATGCGTGTAGGAGGAGAAAACGAGGGGGGAAGCTCGGAACCCTTTTCCGTCGTTCGCGATTTCTGATTATCGGGGAGAGAGAATTTAACGTTGACCAATGATTTTTTTTATTTATAAATTTTTAAAAAATCCAAAAATACCCTCTTTCACACACGAACCCCAATCCAAACCCAACGACTGTTGTCCCTAGCGTTTTACCCCCATTCCGAACACAATGGGATATGTTTCATAGGTCCATTCGACTGTTTCAGTCAGTTTTCCTTCAAATTAAAATATAAAACATTCAATATTCGATTTGAACGTACATTTCAATTTGCCGGGGCCACAATCTGATTCGAAAAATTCCCGAAAAATAAATCTAGCTATGTTTTGACGATACGGTCCAACAAAACTAGTTTCGTCGAATTCTGAGACCGTTTGAAAAATGGCCCATTTCTGGTCGATCCAATTTAACTGTAATTGACCAAAACACGTTTTCCTTTTCCACGCTCACATACTAGCTTCAAAAATTATGAAATTTGAAACCTAGCAATAACTTCACATCCCGGATCCAACAAAAGTGGTTTCTTCGAATTCCGAGGTCGTTTGCAAAATGGCCATTTTCACGGGTTATATAAATTCCATAGCGACCTTTCTGAAAATTCATTTGGCCATAACTTTTGCATTCCGCTATGCAACTTCAATTTTTCAGATTCGTTAGAAACGTATTCACTAACAGATTTAAATATTTTTGGTTTCACTCAAATCCGTTTTGTTTTGCACCCGGTACAGTCAGTCGAAGTTTGAATTCAAATTTTGAAACTACCGCGCCGTTTCAGGCCCTGTTTATAATTAGAATTAATTATATTCCTTTTCAAATATCGATTCAAACTTACATTTCATCGCTATTATTTAAAATATTTATTTTAAATATTTAAAATCCACTAAAATATCCAATTTAAAAATTTTAAATTGGTTTAGATTTTCCGGGTCGTTACATTTCTAATTTAATAAAATAAATTGGAATTGAAGGGAATTCGATTTAATAATAA
This sequence comes from Allium sativum, assembly GCA_030737875.1. Lineage (NCBI taxonomy): Eukaryota > Viridiplantae > Streptophyta > Magnoliopsida > Asparagales > Amaryllidaceae > Allium > Allium sativum. The sequence goes on from CM060920.1 coordinate 499,295,387, forward strand.
TCGAGATAAGCTTCTGTGAATGAGGACCATTACTATACATGGAATTTAAAAAGGCCTTGCCATTATTCCATTTATATTATTAGTCTGATACGAAAATTTATATCGATTATGTATTGATCTATTTTCCGTGTGGATTCCATTTTTATGGAAAATGATTTGGGTTTATCGTGAACCGTGTTTTAAAGGGCACTAGTTCTTTAACCCAAGTAAAAACAGGATTTATTTCCTGAAATTTGGATAATCATTAAGTAATGGTTTTTGAGATTAAAATTGAACTAGAGTTTTTAATTGATCTTTAAGTAGATTAAAATGAAAATGGGATAAATGGGTTGGGATGTGAAAAATATAAATGAATGATTACTTCGGTAAGGTTCGCCAATACCGACTAGTTAATAAATCTTAGTTTGGTTTAGAATTGATAAGATAAAATTAAATCTTTTAAAATGAGATCCTAAAGAAGATTAAAGAATAAATTTAAACGAATTTATCTCTAATAAAATTAACGGGAACCCTTCCCTAATAATGTGAATACTTTATTAAAAGAATATTCTGAATTGGAATGAGGCATATGATGTGTTTTTAAAGCACTTAATTATAAAATACGCGGATTATTCAGAAAGACCAGGTTTAACCCATTCCGAGTAATTAATACGACGATGAAGAGTCGAAGATGAAGAGGTGGTTGAAGACCGGAGTTCTTCACATCATTTGGTTGATTACTGATGTCTTGATTGGGTCATACACCCAAGACAAGGTAATAAGTGGTGATCGTCCAAATGTACTTGTTAATCGACGGATATGCGAGGATCTCCCTCCTGTATTAGACATATTGGGCGAGGAATAAGGTGCCTTCAGTTTCGTTTAGACCCAAAACCGACTTGTAAATGGATGGTATTGTCTGACATTGTATTCCTTTATGTCGTATTCATTGATCTCTGCTAAATATATATCTGTTTAGTGGCGGAGAATTTATTCTCTTGCTTAACACTCTTCTCTGAGACGTACGAGCTTAGAGGTTATATATTGGTAGAAATTAATGGTATGGTATGGATTGTCAATGTGGCATGCTAAGATGCAAATGATCAAGGGTTTTGTTGAAAAGCAAAGCTTTGTGGTTGATGATCAAAGCACAACTTATTTAGGCATAGCTTTGTGTATAGTGTTACTTCGCGAGCTTCACACCCCGGTATGAACCAGAAACGGGATGAGGACTTCAGGGAAATGGACATATGTTAGTTTCTATCTAGGAGTAACGTCATGGTATGGAGCCCAGACTATTTACTCATGTGGATGTTGATTATTACTTTATGGATAGAGAGGCGCCTCGGATATATCGGTCACTACGGGATCGATGGATGTTCTGGTCGATACACTGACTAGATTATTTTATGCCCCATAGGGCAGACTAACATATAGTTTATGGTATTTCCAATCATCAATCGATGACTGGCCTTGTCGCTAACCGTAGGTGCAGTCGCGGCTGTTTCCTGAGACTCGGGCTAGAGAGTCTTGAATCGGTAAGGACGATCGCTTGCCTTGATTCATAGATGGAAACCCAATTTCCAATATGCGATATTCGGTTTTATTTGTAAATATATATATGGCGATGTAATATAATGGTACCTACACCGCCTATGATTGAAATATTTATATTTGAAGTTGATTTCTTCACTTATAGTAATAATAAAAGATAAATATCGCGTATCAAGCATATTTGGCTATTATAAGGGAAAACTCTATCCTCGACTGCGTTCACTATGTGATGGGACCTGAGTCTTATAATAGCTTCATTTTTTCAAAAAGCATTGGGTTGTTTTATTTTAAACTAAGATTCATGTGGACTAAACCCGTTCCGTGTTATACGGTGTGGTCCCATGATTTACCCAACTTTAAAATCAAGCTAATAATTGTTTTAGTTCTCACACCAGTCCCATGACTGACCTGGAGTTTATTGTTTTAACCTAAACTCTGGGTGCCCATATTTTCCACACGGGCAGCTAGTAGTTTTGGTTTTGCAGATATTATATTCACAGTATCCTGGTTTACAGCTAAAGCGATATTCGGAAAGCTCTGTATCCGTGTATTTCTTTCAGTTGTATTTTGTATTATTTTTCCGCTGCTATTTAAATGTAATTTAAATCTCTGATATTGTATTTCCAAGGTGTAATATTTATTTGTACTCTAATATATTCTTGTACTCAGATGTAATTGTTGTAATAAACAATGAAATGTTCTTCTGTTTGTGTTCTAATTTTTTCGTGTTCTCAATTCAATCTAGACTTTCCTTTTCGGGGAAGTCTGGGTCATTTCATTTAATATTGCTTTAAATATTGAGTTGATAATATAAATGAATTTTTATATTAAGTTATCGATTTAAAAATCGATTTCAATTTAATATCAAATATATTAAATCATCATAATACGAAAATGAATTTAATTGAATTCAAGATTTAAAAATGAATTGAAAATAGTTCAGATAATCAATACAAACTTTTGTTTGAATTAGAATAATAATATTAATTTATTATCAAAGAATTAATTTTTTTGAATTTAATTTATATCGATTTAAATTAATATCTTTTCTAGATGATCAACTGAGGCTTTGTAACCTATCCCAGTGTGTCCAGAATAGGGGTATAACCCTAAAAATGTCGGTTGTTGGGTTTAGAAAGGAGTATGGAATCACGAGATATTTTAATTAAAAGCGTATCAGTTCAAACTAAAATAATATAAATAAATTAGAAAATGTAATTGCTTCCTCCTTAAGTTAATGGAAAGTAGTACACTGCAAGCCTATAATCCATAATGTACCATTTGCACGGATCCTATTTCCTTCACGGCTAAGTATTCATCATCTTTATATAACGCGATTTCCTTTCTTATTCATTTCGCAGAAATCAAAGCAATGTAAATCTCCTTCTTAAAAAATTGAATCATCTATCCCTCTTCAACTCTTTCTAGAATTTAAAATCGAACGAGCTTCAAAATCCGTTAGTTCAGAAAGGATCGAACTTGAGATAAGTAAAAAAAGGGGCGGATCCTTTTTATCCTTGTTGTCCTTCATTTGAAAAAAATTAGTACTTCGAAATCATTTCCGTCCTCATATACAAATCGAGAAAACCCGAAGGGCTTCAGCTCGAAGAAATAAATGGCCACTCCACCGAAACGAACCGCGGCTCCAAATCTATGACGCTAGGCTCCTGATTTCGTATTTTTGGGAGGCAACAGTAGTCGCATTTGAATTGGAGTGTGGGTGGACTTAGGCTTTCAATGCTGTAAAGATTAGAAAGTGCGATCCAATTTGGTATCGTACAATTTGTTCTAGCGATTTATGATTAACATTCTGGGTCTTTAGTGGCGATTTGGTCTACTGGTGGGCGATGATGGTATAGGTGCGATTTTTGGATGTTGGAGTTGTCTATTATGAGTTGTCTGGATTTCAAACTGATGATGGTTGCAAGGTCAATGTTTTGTGATTCAGTTGTTGGTTCCGTGACTGAGGTGAGTACAGGAAGTTCAATCTGTGATTTTGGTATGGGTTCCTGGGTAGAAAAGAAAGTGGTAGACAGGTGGGGAGTGAAAGTCCGGTTTGTATTGTTTTTGAGATGGGGATGTTAATGAAAATAGGCTAGTCGGTTTGAGAAGTTGTTTGTTAGGATTGTTTGAAGCATTTCAGTGAAGCGCAGGGTTCAAGAATGATGGAGAATGGAGATGAGAGGGTACAGTTAAGGATATGGAGTTTGGTAGTGTGCTCAGGATTGGATTTCGTGAAGTGTTGGGGGGGCAAGTATAATCCAAAAATTTATAATCCAACATATTTAATTTGTATAAGGATGGAAAAGCGTGAAGTAACGCATTCAGAGCAAATCAAAATTAACCAAAATTTTAATTAATCGAATTGTATTGGATATTCGAAAAAGGAAAATCACGATGAGTAAATCTCACTCAATTTATTATTTAGAAATATTTTTAGTTGTTAAAAATAATTGATGGTTGTTTGGTTGCATTAAAATATTTTTGTGGCTATTAAATATATATTAGTTATTTAGGATTGGTGTTTGTGGTTATTATATATATATACATATATATATATATATATATTGGTAATTGGATAGTTCCCGCGGTACCATTAGCGGATGCCCGAATTATCATTAGCAGATGTATGCGCCCCACGCTATGATAGTGGATGACCTTCTATACCGCGATATCCTGCCTCGAAGCATGATGGGTATTATTTATATTGGCTAACGTCTATAGATGCATGAAAACAGGTTGGAGGGATCCATTTGGATTCCTCAAAAATATTATTATTTGTTTGTTTCACATATATTATCATATTTGATGTGTTGGAAAATATATGTTTGATAATTGGGTGTTTCTGATTGGTTGAATGTCACTGGCCCTAAATGTTGATTTATATAAAATATCGTAAAATGATATTTAGAGATTTAAAAGGAAAATATATTTTTCCAAAAATAGAATTCGAATTTTGAATGGACTAAAAATATTAACTTGTTTGTAAAATAAAAACAAGTACTAAATTTATAAATGACGTTTATAAATTAGATAAGGCGGTGAATTTATAAATAGTGTTTATAAATAAAATGGAAAAAAAATTATCATTTGATAATTTGAATATTTAAATTCAAATATGAATTTAAATACAGAAATGGGGAATCATTTTAAAGAAGTAAAAGATGAAATTTATTCTGATGTTCAGAATGTAAATTGAACTAAAAATAAATCCGTATGGATTTATGATTTGAATTCGATTAGATCGAATTTAGTTAAATATAATATTTTCAAAAAAAGATATTAGGATTGTATTATATTTAAATTTAAATATGGAAATAGATTCCATATTTATATAGATAAGTTATATTAAATAGAATATTCCAAAATAAGATTTTGGTTTAAATAGATTTTGAAATAGATCTTGTTGGAATTTACAAAACAAGTAAATTTATAAACAATGTTTATAAATATAGTGAATTAATTATCTGGAGATATTATGAAATATTAAATTCCAGTATGAATTTAAGATATAAGTTGAAATTATTCCAAAAAGGGAACAACGGTTTTTATTCCGGAATTCGGAATATAAAAGTAATGGAGTTTTAAATAGAAATTTTGAAATGGAAACTTGTTATATATATATAACAAGGAAGTTAAATTTATGAACGACGTTATAAATTAAATGAGATAATTATCAGTTGGATAATTTAAGTATTTAAATTCAAATATGAATTTAAAAGTTAATTGGGAAGTGTTTTGAAACAAAATGATTGATTACATTTCAGAATTCGAAATATAAACTGAATTGAGAAAAATCCAACGGATTATAATTAGAATTTGATTTCGTCGAATTTTATAAATTAATTTATTTCTAATGGAACTAGAAAATAATAACAGAAATGGAGTTGTAATTGAATTGGTAACCGAGTAATGAAAAATCGACGATTAGAGATAATCGGAAATACTAAGTTGGATTTGAAAACTGAATTTAATATATATTACATATATAAGTATGGAGTTGAAATTTATTTATAAATGAAGTTTAAACGTTTATATTTAATTATAATTAAAACGAACTCGTCATAGAGCGGTAGTTCGTAATTTGGTGTTTTGAAATTCAATTGAGTATGTATAACTCAATTTAAGTTGGAATTCTTTGAAATAAGAATCGTTACTGCCGGTTGAATAATAGTTTTCTAATGGAAGAGAAAAAATATCTAGATTTCGCCTTATAGATTTTGAGTTATGTCAAAATCAAATTTTTAGAAAATCAACGCCATAACCATTATAAAACCATAACGGTTTATTTAAATTAATAAAAGGATTTTAAAACAAATAAAATCCGAATTTCCATTAGAAAAATTCAGATTTGAGTTATAAAATATACCTGAACTCAAGTGGAGTAATGAATTGATTTTTGAAACAAAAAACAGATTTTTAATTGTTGAATAGAATTAACTAATTTAAAGGATAATTAGTTAATGGAATTTTGAATCAAAATTGGACTTTAGATAAGTAAAAGGGGTTTGTAAATTTATATTTGAAATCAAATATGTAACTTGATTTGAAAAGAGAATTCGATTAGTTTATAAGTCAGTTAAATTTTATTTGAACGTGATATGTTCAAATAAAAAGTGAAATGGGCAAAAGAGCTAATTAACGAATTAATTAGCAAACTGAGTTTAAAACGACTTGATGAGTTGGAAAAAATTGGGAATGGACGTATATGGATTAGACAGGTATGTAATGAAGTGTATGAGATTATAATTTAAGAGCCCGACAAAAAGGTACATGTTTAAATTCCATATGAGGTTTTATGCGCCGAATCGGCAAGCCGCTTGGCTTTTTAAATTTTCGTTTTGAATGGAAAGGGCCCAAAGAGGTGTTTAAGTTGTACCAAGTGACCCGTACGAAGGAGGTTATGGCGAAATTTTCCGAAAATTAAGGATTTAGAATATTTTTAAGAAAATTTGATAGTTAGAAACCAACTTATCGATATATATATAGAATTCGATAAGGAAACAAACTTAAAAATAGAATATTATAAACAAAAAGGAGATCTATAATTAAATCTGATAAAATTAGAAGGAGAAACATAGACAGTTTTAAAAATGAATAATTGGGTTTTTTGATGTTGAGTATTCGAGAAATTGGTCTTGTCTGTTTTGAAGTTAATGATGATTTCAGTCAAGGTCTGAGAGATAATTATACCCCAACTTGATTGATTTAATTATTAACCCATAAATAGGAGGATTCAGTCTCGGAGATAAATGTTTAAAGAAATTTAGTTGAATGAAATATTTTGGGTTGTTGTAACGGTGTTTTATACAACATTCGTTTTAACCCAATGAAGTGGAATTTTGTAAATATAAGAAATAAATATTTCCTGAGTATAGAAATGAATGGGCTTGAAAGAGATAAGTAATTGGAATGTTTTCCAATTATAAATAGAAGATATTTTCCACGTATAGAAAATAAAAGGAAGCGATATATGGAAATGTTTTCCAAATAGCGAAAAAGGCCAAGATGATTGTTGAAAATATTTGGTTAACAAATATTGATATTGAAATGGAGAAGTGATTTAATTAATGAAAATTAATTAAGGGGCCCAGTGATTTTTTGATGTTATGAATGAATGTTTGTTTTTCTTCGATAGTTAAATAACCGATTATCAAAGTAATTGTCAGTATCGTTGTCAATATAGAGAGACTGGTTGGATTATTATCCGAGAATAACTCTGTATTGGCAGTAGCTTTGCGAATCAGAATATATGAAGATAATCGAAGATGGAGTAAAGTGCAAGCTGGACTTTTTCTACTAATAGAAATTATGCCTTCGGTTTCGTTCAGTCCCAGAACGAAGTGTATGGACGAATCTGATAGAGTATTTCCAATGATCACATACGTTGGTCTGTATAGATATACATGGTGGTGGAGAATTTATTCTCTTAGCATAATATCCAGAATATATTTGTGCAAACCAATTAATGATTAATGGATTTGACAATGTGATATTAAAAGTTATTGTGCTACCAATGAATGGTAAGTGATCGTAGCCTTAGGCCTCAACAACCGGAAAATGACAAAAATCGGGCAGGCAACATGGCTAAGTGGGTAGCTCCCAATTAGGGTGTATTATCACCTATCTAGAGAAATTCATTTCATTCTTTATTCTATTCGATGTTGTCCCATTCGGGAAAATGGTTGTTGATCCCAACCGTTGGTGATATACATTCGATACACTCAAGCGAAATGAGTGGTCGATCATGTATGGCCGGGTTATAAGATGTTCTTGTTGAACCCAGTGTATTCTTCTTTGGAGATACCCTATCGGAAGGTGGTTCCATACCTTGTCATAGTTGGAAATTCATTATCCAATAAGTGCTGGCTGTTTTGATTATGTATTATATATATATATGTGTGGAGCGTGAGATGCAAACGTTCCACTAGATTATTATTTATATTGATAGACACTATTATAATATCAAAAGAGTTTTGATATAAATATTATTGTTTCTTTCAAAAGGATTTTGAAAGTTAAAGCAAGTATTTTGGATTCTCATAAGGGAAAAACTCATTCCGTGTTATATGGCGTGGTCTTATGAGATATCGTTTATTTTCTCAAACTGTTTTAAATTGTTTACTCATACCAGTCCCATGACCGATCCAGAGTTTATTTTGTTTTGTTTTACCTAAACTCTTGGGAGCCCAAATTTGTACGGCAGTCAAGTAGTTCGGGAGTTTACAGATCTATCTAAAGGAGCTTAGAGCAGGAGGCTTCAGTGTTAGATATATAGTATTTTTATTTCCACTATGTTGTAGGTGTTGTACTCTGATAGTTGTATGTTATACAACAAAAATTTTGTACTTCAAAAGTTATGATATATCATATATTGTTCTGCTACGATGTGAGATTCTGTGTTGTTATTTCTGATCTTCTACCTTTTCTTCTAAAAAATG